>CM071153.1:2085000-12085000 GCA_036417725.1 Clanis bilineata
ACAAATACTGACATTAATATTTATACGATACTAACGACACTCAATTGTTTTGCCTTCCCGGAACCTCTCCACTCACACTTAAACTTTATGGTATGGAATTAAAGTTCAAATTGACTTTTAAGTATTATTACGAAACGATTGTATGGGAATATAGAAAAGTGTTGTTTTTAGACTTTTTCAGGCAATTTTTCAATTTTTTCTCTCCGTAAGAACCATCCTCGTACTTCGAAGAATATTCTAAAAAAAAAATTAGCGAAATCGGTCCAGCCGTTCACGCGTGATGTCGTGACAACGGAAAACGGGTTTCATTTTTATATATATAGATATGCATGATTTTTGTTATTCATTATTTAAAAATCGGGACATCCCGCTGAAGTTGTACATCTGGTAACACTAGTGGTGAGAGATAGCAGATGGGTTCCCCATTATCACGACTCTTGATGGGTGCTTCCTAGTCTTAATTAATTTACATTTAACGCTTTCAAAGACCTTGCACCAACAAGGACATGTTTAACGAGACTAAAGTCGGAAGGAGCTCTGTCGTAGTCGCCGTAGCGTTCACACCTACATATGTATATAATAGCTTGTTAATGCGACAGGTACTAAGTAGAGATCAAGAAATGATTGAATAATTTATCATGTAGGTTATTAAATGCTTTATGACAAGTCATTACAGTGAACATATGTAGACTCACAAATCAACTTATTCACATCCTTAAGACCGTGTCTCCTGCATTAAATCATTACGAAAAAAACCTACACAAAACATTTTCGCTTTTCGTTTCGCTTTAAATTTTTTTCTATGGTCAAAGACATATGGTCAACGGCACAAAACTTGTGATCCAAAAGTTATGACCTAGTGGTCATAAGTCGTTTAGTTTATTTGAAATATACGTGCGCCAGGCCGGCCAGCGTTATAATATTCAGAGAATAAACTTAGTGATTCTTAACCATTCACAACATTCAAGCGTGTAAATTGTAATAATCGTCCTCGCATTGTAATAAGTGGTTGATGGCGGTACTGAAGTTTGAGATATTTTTTTGATAGAAACTTGCTTGACAGACCCTCTAAAATTAGTAATCTTAAAATAAAACTATTCTTACGGATTCTATCACGATTAGGTTTTAATTATTATTCCCGACGTTTCGAAGGCTTTGCAACGAAGACTGCAATTTCAATGTATAATATTCACGTAAACTTAAGAAATCAGTAGTAATCTTAAATCTCTTTGTCTATGGTTCATTGTTCTATGAGCAGGAGACAGCAGAAATCGTTGAAACACATACGTTCTTGTATTTTGTTTCGAGAAAAACTGGTGCAGGAGACCAACGTCAACTAAGGTTTTTAACAAACAACTCACGTGTCTTATTCGAATGAATTAAATGCAAAATAGCATCTGTCGTCGGTAACGTAAATATGTGATATGAAGGTAATATACAAGAGCGCGGAGCGTGTGTGCCGGTATTCCGTACTGCTGATGTGTCGGTGTACAATACAAGTTGCTGGATTCTCGACGACGTACTGTCGCATTCCAGCGTAGCTTTGTGCGATGCACAGACGTAAAAAAAAGATGGACGGAGCGCTACGAAAATTGAAAGTGAAGCAGTAATTTAACCGCATTAGAAAAGTCCGTGAAAATTTGTGTGGGATTTGTTAGAGAGAGCAAGATACGGTCGTAAGAGAATGGAAAGCTACTCCAGACCTACATATATAACGGCATAATTCTGGCAATCATCGAGAGACGCAATGTAACATGGGTTGGTCCGATGTAGTCACTGCCGTGTCGGGTTTTAAAATGACAATGGCAGGTATTCGTTATAAAATGCGTACTATCATTTCTAGTTTCTTTTAAGTAATCAATAGAGCTTGAGTAATTGTGTAATTATATTCTACTATTCCTGTTACAGGTTTTATTGAAATAACCTACTTGGGGGAATATTTTTTTACACAGACGTAAAAAAAAGATGAACGGAGCGCTACGAGCATTGAAAGTGAAGCAGGTTGTCATCATCATCACGTCGGGGTCACGACTGTCCGGTATTACTCACTGTTCGGTTATTATTATTAGAGTAATATACCAAATGGGGAAATTATTTAGACAACACAATAAGTCCACAAAGTTTGTATAGAAATAATGTATATTGTAAAAAGGTATACGTACAGAACACATACATATTAATAAGACAGACAATACGCGTGAACACAGTGCCGGACTCCACAGTACTCTACGAACTATTCGTCCTAACAACTAAGCATGCATGTGCTTACATTAAAGTACATTGACTGGCTTGACATTAACATTAATATAGTTATCTGATAATAATATAGGACATTAGGTATATTTATTATATTTTTATTGTAAACAGACCGACCGATCGACCAATTTGGAAAGTGTATGCCATAAATTGTATAAAAATATTCATATAATGACTAAGCTTATTGTTTGTGATATATATAGATATAAGGATTTTTGTTAGTATGGGTTTTTGCATCCTACAATGCCATTTCACCTTTTAATCATTCTTTTGGTAATTACACCTCCAGTGGTATTGAGGATGCGTGAATCCATATAAATATGATTATCAATTGTATTGACAATTTGTAAATCAAATTTTTTAAAAAAGGAAAATAGACAAAAGAAAATAAAAAAGAAATGGTGACAATTGATGATGAAAAAAATAAGCCCGGAGTTTCTTTCTGCCTTTCTTCTTCGGGTCGTCATCCGTAGGTAGCTAGAGAAAGGCTGGTAGGTTAGCTAGGATAGGGCCTCACGCACCAATCCCAACTGCTTCCAGTATTTCCAGTCAATCCCCTGCCACCATTCCTGCCATATGCCATTCCCATACAATCCATTCCCTTACACTCTATTCCTATTTCCCCTTATCACCCTATCTCAGCCATCCCATCGTTATTATGTCCATACTTGCCTGCCTGTTGTCTAATTCAAATATATAATGTAAATTATATTAATCCTAATTTAAAAATTTACTTGTGTTGACTTGTCATAAGTGCTTTTTTACATGCCTACGTGATCAATAAAGATTTTTTTTTTTTTTTTTTATTGCATTATAGCCGTTACAAGGGTTTTCGGCCCATTCGATCTATCGACACATAATGGCGTGTGTGTGCGTAGTGAACTTTTGTACAGGCGTGTTTGTGTGCGTGGCTTCTCTGTGGCATCCGTTTAACTATAGGCGGTATGGTGTCCTTCTTTTTCTATACGTCCGTGGTGCGACGGTATACAAGACACGAGATGACAAATTCTCCTTTACCTTTATATTTGTGTTTATGCGAATTTTATATTGAAACTGTCGACTCACCGTGGATTCGCATTCGCACTGATGAAGGATTTATATAAAACACATTTTTATCATGATATTGGGACAGTAGCAATTATGATTTCTTAGGTTTACGCGAATGTTATACATTGAAATGAAACTTGTTTTTACGGATTTTATCGCAATTTGGTTTTATTTTTAGGCCCGACGTTTAGGTCATTTCAGTAGCAATTACTTACATACATAGTCTCTCGCCTGTATCCTCAAAAGGGTAGGCAGAGAAGGACTAGTTAACCAGAACGCCTACATTTTGCCGAGCTCATTTCTGTCCTAGATAGGGGGTGAGCCTATCGCCACATCGGGCACACATTCCAGTCTCCATGCTGATATTGCATAGAAAATTCTATTGCCAGTTTGCCCGAACCGGGGATGGAACCCGAGCCCTCATCGCAACGCGCTAGCAATACCACTAGGCCACCGAGGCAGTGATTACTGTAGTTTAGTTGGTGATAACTTAGCGCCAGTTAACTCATCTCATTTAGTTCGTTCGTGAAAGCGAAAATACTGTTCGATAAATAGGCTGCTTTACATTATAATCAAAGAGATTTTATATTACTTACCAAAGAGGGGCTATCAAGCAAGTTTCCATGCAAAAAAATTATCTCAAACTTCAGTACCGCCATCAACTACTTATTACAATGCGAGGGCGATTATTACAATTTACACCCTAGAATGTTTTGTGAATGGTTAAGGATTCTTAACCACTTAGTTAACAATTAATGGAATGTCATCATATATTATCTGTAATTACATTTAGTACATTATATGTAATGAATTACATGTCCTTTATATATTTCTTTTTCAAATTAACTTTATGGCAAACTGTAGGTTAGTAATAGTGGTGCAAGTCGCCCTTACGTGATTACGTAAAATAAGTTTATTCTCTCAATATTATTACGCTGGCCGGCCTGGCGCGCGTATATTTTAAATAAACTGAGCGACTTATGACTACTAGGTCATAACTTTTGGATCACAAGTTTTGTGCTGTTGTCCCATCTATATACTGTTGAATGTCTTTCATTATTCTATTCTATTCTATTCTATCCTATTGTGTCCCACAGCTGGGCAAAGGACTCCCCCATTTTATTTTTTCATTATAATCAAGTATAATATTAGCAATCTCAGGGTATTGCAACAAACAAAGACCGATATCAGAATAAACACATTCTTGCAAAAGGTACCCTTCGTGCATAGTCAATTTTATTAAGAAATTTACTTAAGGAGAATCAACGGAATCTACATAAAAGCTAAAGCAAGCGCTTAGGACGGTCGAACCATTTGAATATAGTCATTGTGTAAGGCTTGCCGCTCAATGATGAGACAAGATGGAATAAAACGACAGAGCTGGTTTTAACCAACCTCAAAAAAGGAGGAGGTTAACAATTCGTCGGAATCTTTATCGGTTGGTGCCTTTTCATTTAATCGGCTTCGGCCTCAGCACCTACTCCAAAGAGAATAAGAAATTGTTGTTATTTTTTACTTTGAAGTGTTCGTTTTTGAAGGCGGTTTTCAGTTTTTGTTATACCGTGGAATTTTTTTAACATTTTCGAGTCCCGTATTATAACGATATAATACGGGATATAATATATAGTAATCTAATAAGGTTTTTGAAATAATTGTTTTTCAATAAACATACATAACATAAGCTCACGCCTGTATCCCCGAAGGGGTAGGCAGAGGCGCACTAGCGAACTAGAACACCCACATTTCGCCGAGCTTAGTTCCGTCCCAGATGTGATAGGGGGCGACCCTATCGCCATATCGGGTACAAATTCCAGACTCCGAGCTGATATGGAAAAATCCAATATCACTTTGCCCGACCCGGGGATCGAACCCGAGACCTCAGAACCGTAGTCGTACCGAAATACCACCACGCCACCGAGGCAGTGTTTTTCAATGAAACTACTAAAGGATTTTTTACCATATATTTTGTATCGTATCCATCGTATTGGGTTCCAAAATGTATTAATGTAAATCGGGATACAAGTATTTACTTATTCGTTTATGTATATGAATTCCTATGAAGTTTCAAGTTAAAATGTCTTTTCATATTTATTTTATGTTGTGTATTAAATATTGTACAAATTCAAATAGGTGCATCTACCCGATTACGTTGATATAACATATGCTCACGCCTGTATCCCCGAAGAGGGAGAGGCGCACTAACGAACTAGTACACCCATATTCATATTTATAATATTTTTGTCTTTTTTTCTTTTGTTGAATTTTTTTTATAGCAGAGATTGGCAAACGAGCAGGTGGGTCACCTGAAGGTAAGTGATCTCCACCGCCCATAGACACCCAAGACACAAAAAGAATCATGGGTGCGTTGCCAACCTAAAAGGAGGGAATGGAAGGGGAGGGAAGAGGATTGGGAAGGGAGTGGGGAAATGGGCCATCGGAAATCTCACTCACCGAACGAAATGCGACAGCAAGCTGCCACTTTACGTCGGTTTTCTGTGAGACAGTGGCATCTAACCGGTCGAGCCGGCCCATTCGTGCTATAGAAGTTACTGTCTACAGCGTGGCTCTACCACTTGGTAAAATATATACAACATCTTTACCTATTCGCTGGATGAGCGTTGACCTTATAGAGGTATTAGACGTCACTTGCCAATTTTAATGTCAATATATTTCAAAATCGCCTCTTTGGTCTAGTGGCAGCACATATGGGCTGTGGACTGGGAGGTCCTGGGTTCGATTCCCAGGTTGGGAAAAGAGAATTTTCTAATTTAATTTTCCCGAGAGAGAAAGAGAGAGAGAGAGAGAGAGAGAGATCCCCAGAGAGTTAACATCTCCTAGAGGTTGACGCCGGGCAGGCAGCCGGTCGTAAAACAAAGTCAAATACTTTCTGCAACATGCTTTAAAAAGTGTGTTGCGCCAACCCCACATTAAGGCCCACCTTATTTATCCCAATAATAGCAGGTGGAAAGAAGTTTAAAAACTAAAATAAAACTATTTTTACGGATTCTATCACGATTTGGTTTGAATAGAATCCGATTGGATAGAATCCGTAAAAATAGTTTTATTTCAATGAATAACATTCGCGTAAACCTAAGAAATCATTAAGTTTCAAAATGCAAAGTAAGTTCGTATTGCTAGCAGCTAAACGATATTTTTTAATTATTTCTATGAAAGTGTTCTGCTTTATTTTAAAGATAACACGGCGCCCTAATTATCTCCTTGTCTTACATTATAATGAAGAAAAATATGCCCATTTAAGAGCAGCTGTGTTTTATGCCGCATATCATGTAGTTTTCTTGTAATTTGATAACATTTGTAGGCGAGTGCGGGAACAACGGTTTCAGAATAAGATTTAATTTTTTTTAGATTGAGTAAAATCTCTTTTATGCTTAGAAATGTATGATAAGTCATCGATTATATTTCGCGCTAAATTACATTTATTGCAAAGTAATACAAGACTTATTTACTTAAAATATGGTTGGTTTTACTACACTAGTTGTACAGTAGCATCGGTTTGATGTGTGATATCAACGACGATGCATAATAAGTAGTACCTGTGATATTGAGGTGAAAGCAATAGGGGTCAAATCTGGAAATGGGCATTAAAAATTAAGCAGCATTATGTTACACATTAATCATAATTCAGATATAGCGCTAATCTTGCAGCATTTACGCCCAAATCATCATCATCACATAGGCCTCCCCCGAATATTTCCAAATCGACCCGAAAATACTTACTGAATAAATAAAATACTGAACTATTCAAACATTTAAGGTCGTCGTCATATGACGTTTGAATTGTTATTTGTCAAAAGCGTATGAGTCACAAAAATGTGACACATAACATAAGCTCACGCCTGTATCCCCGAAGGCGTAGACATAGGCGCAATAGCGAACTAGAACGCCCACATTTCGCCGAGCTTAGTTCCGTCCCAGATGTGATAGGGGGCGAGCCTATCGCCATATCGGGCACAAATTCCAAACTCCGGGCTGATATGGAAAAATCCAATATCACTTTGCCCGACCCGGGGATCGAACCCGAGACCTCAGAACCGTAGTCGTACCGAAGTACCACCACGCACAAAAATGTGAGTAGCAGGAATTCGAGGAATATTCACAAACGAGGGATTTACACAATAAATTAATATCATTAGCCTCAAACTGATTTCATATAAAAAGTGCACGTTACTTGAGAATAGATAAGACATTCAACAGTACATAGATAGACAACAGGGACAACAGCACGAAACTTGTGATCCAAAAGTTGTGACCACGTGGTCATAAGGCTGAGATCTATAGAGCGAACTTCGACTAAGTCTAAGTTAAAGAAACGAACTCAGTGAGGATTTTTACTTAGTCCGAGTCATTTTTTGAGTGGTCGAGCCACGCTGTAGACAATAACGTTTATGGCACGAATGGACCGGCTCGACCGGTTAGATACCACTGTCTCACAGAAAACCGACGTAAAGTGGCAGCTTGCTGTCGCGTTTCGTTCGGTGAGTGTGATTTCCCGTGGCCCATTTTCCCACTTCCTTTCCCAATCCCTTTTCCCTCCCCATCCATTCCCTCCTTTTAGGTTGGCAACGCATCCATGATTCTTTTTGTGTCTTGGGTGTCCATGGGCGGTGGAGATCACCTACCGTCAGGTGACCCATCTGCTCGTTTCGCAAACTCTGCTATAAAAAAAAAAAATTTAAGAAAATCTTTGCTTAGTCTGTCACACTGTATTTCTAATAAAAATGTCTCGGAGTAAGTCAATGTTCGATTTAACAATTCCAAAGCCTCCCTGAGTTCGTGACTTTGACTTAGACTTAGTCGAAGTTCGCTCTATAGATCTCAGCCTTAGACAGTCGTATTTGAAACATAATACTCTTATACTGATAAATAATACTGTAATACTCTAATACTCTTAATTATAATACTGTAATACTCTTTGTACAATTAAATTGTCTAAGTGATTTTTGAACATTCACAGAAGGGTGTAAATTGTAATAAGCGCCCGCGCATTGTAATGAGTGGTAGATGGCGGTACTGATTTTTCAGATAATTTATCTTTGTATAGAAACTTAAGGGTGACAGGGGGCAGGACAGATAGCTCGTAGAACTGATAGCCGATGGGGCAGAAAAGTTCTCGAGTGGAGACCACGTACCGGCAAGCGCAGCGTAGGACGTCCACCTACAAGGTGGACCGACAACCTGATAAAGGTCGCAGGAAGTCGCTGGATGCAGGCCGCTTCCAACAGGTCGATCTGGAAATGTTTGGGGGAGGCCTAAGTTCAGCAGTGGACGTACTATGGCTGATGATGATGATGATGATGACAGAAATTTGCTTGACAGCCCCTCTATATGTAGTAATATTTAATCTGTTTTAGTATAGATAATGAAACTCAACGAACGAGCATAGTGCCTTAGAATCTATACAATACTTTTTGGCTCCGTAGCGAGTGCGCTCGTTTTGCAAATGAAGCAATCATGGCACTTGCATCAGATGAGTTCTTAGTAAGCAGTCTAAAAGCGTTTCACTGAACTGGAAACTGTCAATTCGTGCTCACTGCTCAGTATACGAATACAACTGGATCTGCTAGAATGGCGGTTATTAGGAAATTGAAACAATCTTGAGCGTTTGAATGGTTAACTTTGGAATGTTTTTAACAATAAGGTAATAAGGTTTTGTATTACATTAGGTATTTCTTCAGATGGGTTTAAGTCAGGAAGCCGGTTGTAAAAACTATGCTGAATCTTTTCTGCAATACCTATGCTTGAAAAGTGTGGTACGTTGACACTTAACCCTACATTGAAGGGGCAGGTGGAAATAAAGTATCTTTCTTTTACATCTCACTTTTTCAAGCATTCAGAAGGAATTTGACTTAGTTTTTATGACCGGCTGCCTGGCTGACATTAACCATTTCTGAGGAATCCCAGGCAAAGTACCTAAATCAGAAAATTCGCTTTGCCCGACCCGGGAATCGAACCCAGGACCTCCAGGTCCACAGCCCATATATGTCCGTCCAACAAGGAGGCGACTGGTGAAAATAAACTACCTCTATAACTAACTTAAACGATTCTAAGACAATTTTATAAAGAAAATATAATTTTGTGAGTATGTGTGGTGTGATTTTGAGAGATAGGGTAAGAAATGGTGTGGTGAGAGAGCGGTGTGGATTGAAAGAGGAAATAATAACGAGGATTGAGAAAGGAATGTTGCGGTGGTTTGGGCATGTAGAAAGGATGGATGAAATGAGGTTGACAAAGCGAATATATATCGCAAGTGTGAATGGTAGAGTTGGAAGGGGAAGACCTCATCGAACATTCTCTGAACAAGTCAGAGATTTACTCGAGAAAGGTCAAGTTAAAAGTACCCTAAACCGACGTGCATGCATGAAAAATGTAATGAGACTGAATGAGGCTTTGGCAGGTGTCTCTTATCAAGTAATGTTGACGGTTAATGAAAAGACTGGTGTGCCAGTAAAGTGTGAGCGATTCAGAGAGGCAACATATGCGTGCGTGATCAATGCAAATGGAATACTGTAAAATGATTTTTCTAACGCCGTATTTAAGGTAACTAGTCTGAGATTGCTTTACTGCTCTATCCCGTAAGGGATCGCTGCGTCTCTCGCTCTCACCAAATATTAATTAAAATAACAAATCAAATACAAAGGAATGCACAGAGAACAAAGAACACATTGTAAATACCAAACTAAACAATTAACAAATCATATTAAGTACCATGCACAAGTAGGTAATTGACACGAACGTAAACAGACCCAGTTTGGACCACACATATTTTCGATAAGTGTCATTGTTCAAGAATGCACTGTGCTGCTACAAGGCGAAAGAGGTGTGTAAGGATCGTAGCAAGTAGAAATCCGTTGTCTCTGTCTACCCCTATGGGAAAAAGGCGTGAGTCTATGTATGTATGTATAATTTTGTTTGTCTTAGATGAAAGTGACAACATTTTTAAATAACGCAATGATGACGCATAAAGAGAAAGAGTTAAACATAAAACATGGCGAGTCACGTACCAGTAATTTGGAAATGGTTCCGCCTTGTCGATTCCAACAAGATCTGAATGAGCGAGTTGGGAAACAATGTAAGCACAACGTCGAAACAATTTAAAGGTTATTAGTTCAGTTAACAAGTATTCGCAATCTTTAGAAAGCCCTTATCGATTTGAATGTTATTTGTTTCTTTTTTAAGAAGACAATTATAATGTTACTGATATTTTAAAGAAATGTACAGTTTATGTTTAATGAGACTGAATGAGGCGAAAGAGGTATGTAAGGATCGTAGCAAGTGGAAAACCGTTGTCTCTGCCTACCCCTATGGGAAAAAGGCGTGAGTCTATGTATGTATGTACAGTTTACTGGCGTTTAACGAAATCTTTACTTTTGTCCCAAATATGATACAGTGCTCCATTAATTATTATATAAAGTATGTAAAATTTCATATTTAGTCGCCTCCTTGGTGTAGTGGCAGCTTATATGAGCTGTGAACCAGGAGGTCGTGGGTTCGATTCCCAGATCGGGAATTCATTCAATTTGCCCGGTACTGGATCCCTCAAAAGGGTTTGACGTCAAATCCTTTCTGCAACAAGCTTGACAAAGTGTGTTGCGCCAACCCCACATTAGGGTGGGATAAGCGCAGGTAGAAAAAAAGATGTAAAATTATTATAAGTAATATTCGTATTCAAACTAGATAAACAATATTTGACGTAGGAATACAAACCACGAGGCAATTTCCAAATGTCAGGAACCGTTCATCACCATCTCTTTTTTGTTTTCCGAATTTTATTCCATAAAACGTGTACTGATATAACATAATATTATGCGAAATGAACAGCTAAGTGAGCGTACCCGGTATGATGCATGATTATATTGGTCTTGACAGAACTTCAGCCAGCGAGGAACGTAAAGAAACTTGGGCCGACCCAAAAGTTTTGTCATGTAACAACGTAATTAGCCCCCGGGAGCCTGTTGGCTCACAACTTGTAACAAATTCTTTATCTCGCCTCAGAGTTTTCACTTACTACAATTAAATTCTTACATTTAATTATTTCAAAGGAAAGGAGAAATGAAGTTTTGTTCTAGTAAATTGCAGCTGGATAATTTTACGCTCTCAAACGACGGTGTCATGTTGCTAGGGTTTTCTTTTGATTAAAAGCTGTGTTTAGACGGTGGGCGGGAGGCGGCAGGCGGGCGACATTTCTTCTTAAGTGGAATTTCGAGCGGAGTCCATTTGATACCTTTTGTACTTTTAATTGTAGTGGTGTTAATACTTTTTAAACTATTAAAGGAACAGATAATAATGGCTTGCTTTCTGTGTTGCGTGAAATTTGAATAGTGTGGGATTCGTTTCTGTAGGAACACTGCAGATCTACTCATGCAATTTGATGGTGGTAGGATATTCGTATCCGCCCGGATGGCGACCACCGCATGGTACTAAAACCTGACATAGTGACCCATATTCCTTATGTGGTTTGCGTTCCAGGCTCAGCCAGTGTTCTTCCGGTTCTTTCGAGGGGCTTGTGGCATGCCTTGATGATTGGTTGGGCTGGGTATGAATCATCCCTGTGTCTGCCTCGGTCATCACCAGTCTCGTCACAAGCCACTCAATTTGCTTCTTTGCTATTCGGATTCGGAGTGAGAAGAAGCATATATAGGCCGGCATTCAGGTGACCACTGATGAAGTCATGGTTTGTCACTGATTCTTTGGACTACGCTACGCTCACCATCAGTCACTTTGTCGTGATAGGAAAAAGTGACTTACAGCTATTACATCTTCAAGGAATTTTGATCATTACAAAGACTATGCATTTACTAGACAAGCTGTTTCGAAGTAACATTGTGGCACATGACGGCGAGTGTTTGACGTTTCACGGCTAAGGAAAAGAGCAGATGTCTATAGTGAGTTGAGGTCGATTACCAGAGACTTAGTGCGCACATTCTATGCACCGAATAGCCAGTCTAGTCTTTGGATCATTACAGTATAAATCATAACCAAATTAGCTTACCCCAGCTACTCTTGGATTTCTTATAAAACGCCCGGGCACTTTAGATTCATTTGATAAAATATCTGTCTGAAAAACGAGTAACCGTTCGCGTTTGTTCACGAATGTTCGTGTGAACTTCCAATATTTACG
The DNA here is from genome assembly GCA_036417725.1 of Clanis bilineata. Taxonomy (NCBI): domain Eukaryota; kingdom Metazoa; phylum Arthropoda; class Insecta; order Lepidoptera; family Sphingidae; genus Clanis; species Clanis bilineata. The sequence goes on from CM071153.1 coordinate 2,097,443, forward strand.
AGCGTGGACTGTGGATGTTGCGAGCGCCGGGACCTATATTTAAAACAAAAACAACTGACTAGGCTTACGTTTGGTGTACTGTGTTTTCTAATCTATACTAATATTATAAAGCTGAAGAGTTTGTTTGTTTGTTTGTTTGTTTGTTTGATTGAACGCGCTAATCTCAGGAACTACTGGTTCGATTTGAAAAATTCTTTTTGTGTTCGATAGCCCAATTTTCGACGGTGGCTATAGGCTATATATCATCACGCTATGACCAATAGGAGCGGAGCAGAAATGAAAAATGTTTAAAACCGGGGAAGGCGATATCTCAGAAACTACTGGTTCGAATTGAAAAATTATTTTTGTGTTGGATAGCCTATTTATCGAAGATGGCTATAGGCTATATAATATCACGCTTTGACCAATAGGAGTGGAGCAGAAATGAAAAATGTTGCAAAATCGGGAAAATTTATATCTCGGACAGAAACTACTGGTTCGAATTGAAAAATTCTTTTTGTGTTGGATAGCCCAATTATCGAGGGTTGCTATAGGCTATATAACATCACGCTATGACCAATAGGAGCGGAGCAGAAATGAAAAATGTTGAAAAGACTATATTTCAGAAACTACTGGTTCGAATTGAAAATTTTTTTTTTGTGTTGGATAGCCTATTTATCGAGGATGGCTATAGGATATATAACATCACGCTTTGACCAATAGGAGCGGAGCAGAAATGAAAAATGTTACCAAATCGGGAAAATTTATATCTCAGACAGAAACTACTGGTTCGAATTGAAAAATTCTTTTTGTGTTGGATAGCCCAATTATCGACGGTGGCTATAAGCTATATAACATCACGCTATGACCAATAGAAGCGGAGCAGAAATGAAAAATGCTGCTAGCGGGGAATTTTATATCTCAGAAACTACTGGTTCGATTTGAAAAAATATTTTAGTGTTGACCAAGGGGATGAATGGTAGGGTGACTGATGGGGTGATTGATGGGGTGACTAATGGGATGACTGACGGGGTGACCGACGTGAGGAATGACGGGGTGACTGACAGGCTGACTGATGGGGTGGCGGACGGAGTGACCGGCGGGGTGACAGACGGGGTGATAGACGGGGTGACAGACGGGGTGACAGACGGGGTGACAGACGGGGTGACCGACTGGGTGACAGACGGGGTGACAGACGAGGTGACAGACGGAGTGACAGATGGGGTGACCGACTGGGTGACAGCCGGGGCGACAGACGGGGTGACAGACGGGGTGACGGATGAGGTGACCGGCGGGATGACAGACGGGGTGACAGACGGGGTGTCAGAAGGGGTGACAGACGGGGTGACGGACGTGGTGATAGACTGGGTGACAGACGGGGTGACAGAACGGGTGACAGACAGGGTGACGGACGTGGTGACAGACGGGGTGACAGACGGGGTGACTGACTGGGTGACAGACGGGGTGACAGACGGGTGACAGACGAGGTGACAGACGGGGTGACAGACGGGTGTCAAAAAGGGTGACAGACGGGGTGACGGACGTGGTGACAGACGGGGTGACAGACTGAGTGACATACGGGGTGACTGACTGGGTGACAGACGAAGTGACAGACTGGGTGACCGACTGGGTGACAGACGAGGTGACAGGCGGGGTAACAGGCGGGGTGACGGACGTGGTGACAGACGGGTGACCGACTGGGTGACAGACAAGGTGTCAGACGGGGTGACAGGCGGGGTGACAGACGGAGTAACAGACGATGTGACAGAGGGTGTGACTGACGGGGTAAGAGACGGGGTGACAGACGTTTTGACAGACAGTGTGACTGACGGTGTGAGAGACGGGGTGACTGACGGCCGAAGTAGATCATCCCATTACTTCTTTTAGAATTATTGTGCTATAGGTGCCTACGACTCACTCTTTCAACCCTCTCTCTCATACGCAGACGAAGTTGCGCGGGTCAGCTAGTTTGTTATGAAATCGTACAGTGCCGTAATTTAATGAATATTTTTGCGTAGTTTTATAAAATGAGACTTTTTGACTTTTTTGCACTCAAAAAAGTCAACCACTGTAGACCCATGCTGTAGACAGCAACGACTACAGCACGAATGGGCCGGCTCGACCGGTTTGATACCACTGTCTCACAAAAAACCGACGTATAGTGAGTGAGATTTTCGGTGGCCCATTTCCCCCTCCCTTTCAACGGACGTAAAGAAAAAGAAGGACACCGTCTCGCCTAAAGTTAAACGGATGCCACAGAGAAGCCACGCACACAAACGCGCCTGTACAAAAGTGCCTTACGCACACACACGTCGTTACGTGTCGATAGATGAAATAGGCCGAAAACCCTACTTCACTTTCAATGATTCGCTTTTCTTTTTTTCGACCGACTTCCAAAAAGGAGGAGGTCCTCAATTCGTCTGTATTTTTTTTTGTATGTTACGCGATATCTCCGGCAAATGTGGACCGATTCTCAAAATTATTTTTGTGTTCGATAGAGCTTATTTCAAGGGTGGTCCCATATAAATTTGGTCACGATCAGATTTGAAGTCGGTCTGTTAAGTTTTTAAACTTGTGATTATTTACGTCCGTGATTACCAATATTTTTTTATTTTGTGTGAATGGTAGAGTCTGAAGGGGACGACCTCATCGAACATTTTCTGACCAAGTCAGAGATATACTCGAAAAAGGGCAAGTTAGAAGTACCCTAAACCGACGTGCATTCTTGAAGAATATAATGAGACTGAATGAGGCAAAACAGGTGTGCAAGAATCGTAGCAGATGGCAATCCGTTGTCTGCCTACCCCTATGAGAAAGACGCGTGAGAGTCTGTTTACATTTTTAAGATTTTTAACGTTTTTTTTTTGTTGGCTTGAGTCTTTTCTAAGAAACATCGCGAGTTAATGAAACGTTTATAAAACACGGACAACGGTTCAATGAATATTTGATTGTAATTAAAGTTGGGACCATCGCGCAGATTAATCCACTGTTAATCTCGCGTAGTAAGTTCCTTAGGTTGTTAGCGGTGGTCTCAACGCATGTTTATTTCAGAGATTCCGAGGGTAACTTGAGAATGTTTACTGGTTTCGGGGGTGGCAAATATTGCCGCGTACCAAAGATATTTAATATTACCAACTATAGAGGGGCACGCAAGTTTCCATACAAAAAAATTGATCTCAAACGTCATCATCATCATCAGCCATAGGACGTCCACTGCTGAACATAGGCCTCCCCCAAAGATTTCCAGATCGACCTGTTGGAAGCGGCCTGCATCCACGTCATCCACCACTTATTACAATGCGAGGGCGCTTTTACAATTTACACCTTCATGTGTCTGACTGCCTCGGTGGCGTGGTTGTATTTCGGTACGACTACTGTCCTGAAGTCTCGGGTTCGATCCCCGGGTCGGGCAAAGTGATATTGGATTTTTCCATATCAGCCCGGAGTCTGGAATTTGTGCCCGATATGGCGATAGGCTCGCCCCCTATCACATCTGGGGCGGAACTAAGCTCGGCGAAATGTGGGTGTACTAGTTGGCTAGTGCGCCTCTGCCTACCCCTTCGGGGATACAGGCGTGAGCTTATGTATGTACACCTTCATGTTCTAGAAACAAGTAGGATTTTATTGTATATACGTTATTACGTCGGCACGACCTTGCGCGCATATGTTTCAAATACGACTGAGTGACTTATGATCTCAATTTGAGGTCCCCAAAGTCACAACTTTTGGATCACATGTTTCGTTTTGTCCACTCTATATATTGTTAAATGTCTTTGCCGCGTACACAGACTTAACGAGCCAACTCGGAATCATCGGGGAGTTACGCCTTGCAGATGGGAGCTATCTTAAAATTGTGTCAATAAAACTTTAGTGCGCTGTGGTAACTGAATATTTACCTTAAACATTCACTGGAGCGGATGGGGCGGATCTACTAGTTTAGAGAGCTCTCTCTTAATCTTAGGATTGCTGCTCTTTGTTGGCAGTGTACTTGGTTTTGTGTATTATATTGTTTTATATTTTTGTCGGTTGGTGCACGTCTAGCAGCCATAAAACTAAGCTGAATCGTTTCGACTGATTTCAAAAAAGAAGGTTCTCACTACGAATTGAGTTAATTCATTCGTATGAATGTTTTATTACGAATCTACGCAATATCTACGCCAGATATGGACCGATTATCAAAATTTGTGTTCGATTGATCGAAATGATTCTTTCCCCGTAGAGAGAAGAAGCAAATCGAGGGGCTTGAGACGGGATTGGTGTATGACCAATGCAGACAGGGAGACAAGGCTGTATTTCCGCACCTGCTCTAACTATCAAGCCATGTCGCATGTCCATCGGGATAATTTATCATTAGGAAAACCAGCTCGTTTGTAATTTCTATTATAAAAAATAAAGCGCTTTCCCACTTTCTACATAAAGCTGAAAGCCCAAATAACTAACGCACGGAGTAGTATGTATTTTACGCACAACAGCCGTCTGTGGTTTCAAACAGTAAGCGGGGGTGGATCGCCCCCCACTCCGGCCAGGCCCCCACACGTAGAAAGCGAACAGTGTGTCACAATGAGTCGCGGCGAGCCGAGTTTTCGTTATCGCGTCGAGTTGCCAGCGACAATCGCGCGCGGCTCGCTACGTTCACTGAATACACGCTGCGTTCATTCTGTTATGAATAGGGTTACCATAAAATATTTGAGAGTCCTGTCAATAAGCCCTTTTGAAAAACTTAGGATATTTTACAAAAAAATCCCAATTATATTAATCGATCATAAAAAGTAAGCGAAATCACTTCCGCAACATTCTTGAAAAAGAGAGGTTTAAAAAAAAGATATTGGAGGGGCGTGTAAATAGCCCAAGCTCCACGCGGGATCGTAATCGTGAAAAAGTGTTAAGGTACATTAATAACTACCTACACAATAGAGAAAGATTACACCTTGCCTCACAAATCAACCAAACAGCAACCAACTGAATCGTAAGCCACTCACCTGGAATATTCGAAGCCGCTACGCAGTCCAGCAAATCAGTATCCACTAACAGCTCCAACCCCGGGGTGGTAGGTACATTGGTATATGGTGCTTGACGGTTTCGAACGTGCACTCACTTAACACAAACAAGGAGTCCACGAATGCACTCGTGAGAACAAGGTCTTTTTATTAGCACAATGCCATGTTCAGTTTAAAGTCCAGAGCACATCTTGTCTGGAGGCTTCACTTCTTGAAGGAGCCGTTCAAGTTACAACAAGTTACAACGACGAAAAAAGTAGGAAGAGTCAACGCGCATGCGCCGAACCGCCGAATTCTTCATCCATCTGGCGGAAGTTTTTGGCGAACGCAAGAATTGTCCAATTACAGTGAACGGCATCACATCGTATATTAGCGTAAATTGCATTCAAATGAGTGACCCGTTCGACCACAGATGGCGCTGATAAGTAGTTGCGAGGACAAGATGTCATGAATTGCAATTAATTAAATATATATTAATAAAAAATGCTCAACCATGCTCCCCGCGTTGAAAGTTCCAAGAACTTTCGAAAGAAAAAAAATAATGCTACATTCTATTAAAGAACTTATAACAGAATGAAACTATTCAAATATTTTTAAGTTAATTATAAATGAGAATAATTGTCATTAAACAAGAATTAAATGAGAAAAATCTCACGTAACAACATTGTCAACCGTGAGTTAATTGAATTAAATTAAATTAAATGATTACTCATGACTGAAACTTATTGAGTAGGTATAGGGTACAATTTAACAATAGGGCGCTTAAAATTGCCAAATTTTGTTTTTACTGTCGCGACCCTCACAACATTATCAGTACCCGGATAAACTTCGGTTATTATTCCGATTGGCCAACTTAAAGGCGGTGAATCGTCTTGACCAACGAGTACAACAGTTCCGACCTGAACTGGTTTCTCTGGGGTTGCCCATTTCTGCTTAACTTGCAGAGTATGCAGATACTCAATTCTCCACTTTTTCCAAAACGATTGGACCATACTATCCAGCAGCTGTTTACGTTGTAATAAATTAACACGTTCTTCAGTTACGTCAGCGGCCGGTAAATACTTCAATGGGGTTGACATTAAAAAATGAGCGGGTGTGATAACCTCCGGATGCGGATCAGAAGCTACCACATTTAAAGGACGAGAGTTAAGTATACATTCTATCTGCACTAAAACAGTTTGTAACTCTTCGTATGAAAGCAATTGATTACCGATAACCCGATATAAGTGAGTTTTTAAACATTTTATATTAGACTCCCACATTCCGCCGAAGTGGGGCGATCTTGGAGGAATCATTTTCCAATTTATCCGTTGTAATTTCAATTCCGCGGATATGATTGAATTAAATTTGGAATTTAAAAGAAACTTATAGAGCTCATCAAGTTGAGCTTTTGCACCAACAAAATTAGTACCATTGTCGGAATACAAACAAGATACAGGACCACGACGAGAGATGAATCGCTTAAACGCGGCTAAAAAGGCATCTGATGTCAATTCGGAAACAAGCTCGACATGTATAGCCTTAGTGACTAGACATATAAACAAACATATGTACGCCTTTTGAGCATGTTGACCTCTACGACGAGTAAGAGTTATACGTATGGGACCTGTATAATCGACACCGGTGTGTACGAAGGCTTTAGCTTCAGCCACGCGGTACGCAGGTAAATCTGCCATCCGAGGAGTCGGGTGCGACGGGTTCACACGAAAACATACGTTACATTTTCGGACAATCGATCTTATAACAGTACGGGCATCCAATATCCAAAATCGTTGTCTTAAAATGGACATCAATAGTCCAGGACCTGTATGGCAATTCATCTCATGATAATGTCGTATAATCAATTCTACAACGTGATCGCGTTTTGGAAGTAAGGCTGGATGTTTGGCATCAAATGGAAGGTCTGAATGAAATAATCTTCCGCCAACTCTAAGTATGCCCTCTTCATCTAAGAAAACTGTTAAATTTTGCAGTTTCTTTGACGGTAATTTACCGGTTTTAATTAATTTTATGTCCTGCACAAAATGTACAGATTGAACCTCGCGAATCATAGCTCGTTCCGCGATTATCAAACCTTCAACAGATTTCAATCTGTCATCTTTTCGATGTATGAAACGAAAAATGCAGACGATAGTACGCAATAACTTGTCCCATGACGAGACGCGCTGAGACAACTGACACAACATGGGGAGTTCCGGTTGCGTCGTCACTGTCAGAACATTTATCTTATGTTCAGGTAGCTCTCCAATATTTGTGGGAGCGAATGGTTTAATAGGCCAATCTCTGGGATCGCTAAGCATCCACGCGGGACCATTCCACCACAAGTCATGGGAGACGAGGTGGGATGGTATCATGCCCCGAGAAAGGCAGTCACTAGGATTTTCTTTCCCAGCTATATGAAAGAAATGCTCAGGAGCCAAATTTTCGTGGCACTGGGCAATGCGGTTACTTACAAAGATTGACCAACGGTGCGGGGATGAATGTATCCACGATAACGCAATCGTTGAGTCCGAAAATGCATACACTTCAGCGATTGGTATGCGTGCAGCGTATGTGTCTCTAACAATTTTAACTAATTTAGCCATTAGCACGGCGGCGCATAACTCGAGCCGAGCGAGCGTTATTATTTTTGTTGGCGACACTTTCGATTTTGCACACAAAAGTCTCACCCTTATACCCGACGGATATGTGCAATGTGCATAAATCACACATCCATATCCGTCCATACTCGCATCACAGAACGCAACAAGTCGGACAACACAATCCATTCGAGCACCAATATGTCGCGGAATACGTAATGTGGCGAGCAATGAAAATTCTTGCGCAAGCGATAGAAAAGCTTTAACCACATGCTCCGGTGCGGGATCATCCCAACCGATTTTGCTAAGCCATAATTCCTTTATCAGTAACTTAGCATAAAGAATTACGGGAGCAACCAAACCAAGAATATCAAACAAACGGGCTACCACAGACAGTATATTCCGTTTTGTACATTTCTCAGTAATTGGAGCGGATGTGAAAAAGAAGTTATCCTTACACGGATCCCAGGACATCCCAAGAACCTTTGATGAACTGCTTCCGGTGTCAAATTCCAATGATTTGCGATGCGAATCAGGGAGACTATTAAGTAACGTCGGTGAATTACTGGCCCATTTAACTAAGTCAAATGAACCTGCTTGAAACAAAGCAATAAGATCCTGAGAAAGCTGCTTAGCAGTCGCTTCATCAGGAGCGGAATGCACTAAGTCATCCATGTATAAAAACCCATTAACTATTTTTGCAGCTTCAGGGAAATTCGTACTCATATCCGTAGCCAGCTGTCGCACAGTGCGCATAGCTAAATAAGGGCTGGACTTGAGACCAAATGGAACGCGATTAAATTGAAATGTGCGAATCATTTCATTCTCATTAAAACGAAATAATATGCGCAAATAATTACGCTGGTCATGAGGAACACCAATACGTAAATACATTTGTTTAATATCAGCATTCATAGCGATTGGGAATAAACGGAAATCTAACAAAAGCAAAAATAAATCAGCCTGTAAATTAGGGCCAGTATGCAAAACGTCATTCAAAGACAATCCGGTATGTGTCTTCGCGCTGGCGTCGAGAACAATGCGCGGCATCGGTTTGTCCGAGCGAACAACGGCATGATGCGGTATGTAATAACCGCTATCAGAGATTTTAGATTCGTCAACTTCGCTTAAATAACCGTTTTGTACATAATCCTGTATAACATTATTATAGGATTCTCTCAATGACGGAAGTTTATGAAACTGTCTTTCCAACGCCACAAATCGACGGTGAGCTACAGACCGGGAATTACCGAGTTCAGAAGGATCTTTACAAAAAGGCAGATTAACTGTATAGCGCCCTTCGTGATCACGAGTCACGGAGGACGTAAAAATATTTTCACATTCCGTCTCTTCCGGCGACAACCAGTGCGTCTGAGGTAACTCCTCAAGTTCCCAAAATTTTTGAACTAAGTCATTTAGTGCTAACGCCGTAAAAGAAGACGTGTTATTAGAGATACCGTCATCACGAGGGTAATTTCCCATCAAAACATAACCGAATACGGTCGCCAACGCGAGTGGAGCGCGAGTCCCTGACTCGATCCTACTTCCCAAGTATATGTACGGAAATAGCTGCGCACCCAACACGACGTCGATATTACCAGGTATGTTCCAACCTAAATCTGCGAGCGGTACGTCACAAAGATGATTTAAGTCACTATCCATCTCTATTAAATGCGAAGGTAATTGATCGGTTATGGATCGAACAACTAGTGCACGTATACTGAATTTTTGTTCAGGATATACGCGGGATTCAATATCTAAATAAACATAACCATAAATCGGTCGTGAAGTAGAACCAATACCATTAACAAAGGAATTACTTAACGGTATTATTTGTAAATTAAGTTTCTGGCAACAATCAGTTGTTATTAAATTATTTTGGGAGCCGTTGTCAATTAAACAACGCACTACCTTCTTACATCCTGTATAATTACCCTTAGATCGAGCGTACACTTGAGCGGTTGCTAACAAGATAGTAGCACTCGATACTACTGGCAGTGCAACCGATGTATTGTCACACTGCGACGGTGAAGTTATTATATTCGCATCCGTATGTGTCGTTTGTCTAACTATATTATGACTCACGGCATCACTAGCGATCCGAGTGGCGGGCTGCGGCGGCGTCGGTAACGACCTAGCACCGGACAGTGACGAAAGCCCGAGCGCGGCAGACGTCGCGGGTACCGAGACCGACTCAACAGAATTATTCAAGTCGGAAACGGTCATTACATATGATTTTGTTACATTTTTATTTTTCGTAAAATGTAAACACTTATGATGTCGTTTCTTGCATATCTCACAAACTGACGACGAGTTACAACTCGATAAACTATGCAATACGCTCAAACAGTTAACACAACCACGCTTAGATTTTATAAATTCATATCGCGCATGCGGAGTAGGCAACTTCTTAAACTCCGAGCAACTATAAAGTTGAACGTGATCATTTTTATTGCAATACGCACAATGTGACGTAGGCGCGTCCGCAAGCGGAGCCCCGACCGCGTCGGAGGCACCGTGCGCCTGCGGGAAAGTGTTGTCGCTTACGACGAAAGACTTGTAGGTATGTTGTACGCGCTTATCGCGTGGCGCTTGAACGGGAGGTTTTTTCGTATTCGAATACGCACACACGGTAGCCGACCGTTCTAAAATCTTAACTTGATCTTGAACGAACTTAATTAACGTCTCAGTAGACGGGAATTCAACGTCACGAACTGACATCTCAAATGCTTGAATGGTTTGAGAATCCATCTTTCTCAGTGCACAGTTCAGTAATATAAAGTCGGTTAAATCAGATATACCTAACTGTTTTAGAGCTAACATTGAGGAAGTATATTTATCTATAAACCAACTCAAGCTTTTGCTACTATGCGCACAAGCCTTTAGATCGAGAATATTATTTAGGTAATGAGTACCTAACTCTCGCTTATCTTGGTATTTTTTCACCAAATTATTCCAGATAATATTATAGGTTTCACCATTAGGTACAATACCTGCCGTGACCTTCAATGCGTTGTGTGTCAATTTACCTACTAAGTACTGCACACGCTGCGAGTCAGTAAGCTGTTTATTTTCGTGAATATTTGCTTTAAACGATTCATAAAAAATAGGCCAATTTTCAAACTTACCATCAAAACTAGCTAATTGGACAGGCGGTAATTTTATACCTTTATGGGTTTCCGAATCTTTGTTGTCAAGGCGCGACGGCAACTTATCCGTGCTCATCTTATTTCGAACGCGTTTAATACGAATATACAGATCTTCGAATGATTCTAAACAGGCATAATCGGGAGTCGATTCCGGTTTTAGTGTTAAATTTATTTGATTTATTTGATCTATAATGGACTCGAACTTACTTCTGATGTCATCAATAGTCTCAGTTTCAGTCATGAATTCCTCATTCGATCGCGACTCGAAAGAAACAATGTTTTTCGACATATTAAATATACGATTAACGCGCTTGAACAACAGTTCTTTTTTATGCTCAAGCATAGCTAACATAGTTTGCTGGCTTGTTTGAGCCATTTTAAAGCTTAAAAACCTTATAAAACGTGAGAAAACTCAAAATTACAATTAACTCACTGTTATCAAATAATTACGTGAAATATTGCGAAACTTGCAATATGGCGGAAATGGATGCCAATAATCGGCGAAACAGTAACTTTTTACCAACTTTAATTACGCAAAAAGTACTAAGCTGATGAGCATCCGAGCTCGTAAAGGACCATAAGGGATGGAGGGGCGTGTAAATAGCCCAAGCTCCACGCGGGATCGTAATCGTGAAAAAGTGTTAAGGTACATTAATAACTACCTACACAATAGAGAAAGATTACACCTTGCCTCACAAATCAACCAAACAGCAACCAACTGAATCGTAAGCCACTCACCTGGAATATTCGAAGCCGCTACGCAGTCCAGCAAATCAGTATCCACTAACAGCTCCAACCCCGGGGTGGTAGGTACATTGGTATATGGTGCTTGACGGTTTCGAACGTGCACTCACTTAACACAAACAAGGAGTCCACGAATGCACTCGTGAGAACAAGGTCTTTTTATTAGCACAATGCCATGTTCAGTTTAAAGTCCAGAGCACATCTTGTCTGGAGGCTTCACTTCTTGAAGGAGCCGTTCAAGTTACAACAAGTTACAACGAGGAAAAAAGTAGGAAGAGTCAACGCGCATGCGCCGAACCGCCGAATTCTTCATCCATCTGGCGGAAGTTTTTGGCGAACGCAAGAATTGTCCAATTACAGTGAACGGCATCACATCGTATATTAGCGTAAATTGCATTCAAATGAGTGACCCGTTCGACCACAGATGGCGCTGATAAGTAGTTGCGAGGACAAGATGTCATGAATTGCAATTAATTAAATATATATTAATAAAAAATGCTCAACCAGATATTTTATTTCCACTTGCCCCTTCAATGTAGGGTCAACGTACCACACTTTTTCAAGTACAAATCATTCAGCTTAGTTTTCACGACTGACTGCCTGACTTAAACCAATCTGAAGAAATACCTAATGAAATCTTTCTTTCTACCTGTTCTTATCCCACCTTAATGTGGGGTCGGCACATCACACTTTTTCGAGCATGTAGCAGAAAGGATTTGGTTAAGTTTTCACGACCGGCTGCCTGTCTGACGTCAACCCCCTCTGAGGGATCCAGTCCCGGGAAAATTAAAATAGAAAATTTGCTTTTCCCGACCTCAGAATGGAATCCACGACCTCCCGGTTCACAACTCATATATGCTGCCACTAGACCAAGGAGGCATGATCGCATGATATTTAATCAATACAAAAAGCATTTAAAAGCTGTCGAATAAATATATTGAGTCAAAAAAGACAGGACATAAGCCAAACGGTAGGTCAAAAAGCCCATCATCTCCGCACAAATTCACACGGGTGGTAACCCTAGCCACGGATATTGGGTAGGCGAGCGACGGCGACGCTTTAACACTTTCCTTACAAAGCGAAAAGTTTGCGTTCGACTAAATGCATACGCAGCGCGGTGCATGAACAACTTTCGCACAGCACCGTGAATTCATTGCGCTTCGTTTCCTGTCACGTTGGATGTAAAGTAGCACGCTATTATATTTGTCTCAATATATATTTTTTAGAAATCATAGTTATTTTTAACTGACTACAAAAAATTCTGCGTGATGAGAGCTTTTCCAAGTTTAAACAACTCTGCTTTTTTCTTTTTTTGTAAACGATTATTAATTAGTAACCTTTTTTAAGTTTAATCCTTCTTTGCTATTTTTTAGACTCGTCGAGGTTTGTCACTTAACATAATCTTTGCCTTTTTGGAGTGACATCTCGAGGATGTGGAAAGGATGTGGATGTCCAACACTAACGCCTGGTTTCTCGAAGGTTAATTAATTCAATATTTGACAAATCCCATCTAAGTCTATGTCGAGTGGCTAGAAGTGGTTCAACGCTTTATTCGGAATCCCAGTGTTTTGACAGCGGTGTCAATTCATTGCTCTCTCAAATTAATTTTAGTTTTATAGCCCCTTACTTATAAACATATTTAAGCGCTGCTTATCTTTAACCATACGAGGCCTTACTTAAAACAGCATTTTTTGCTGAGCAAATGGTTAAGAATAACCTGTCACATTTTTCCTTTCGTTACATTGTTTAAAAATAAAAGGGACAACCTATGGTATAAAGATAAGCAGCGCTCAAATATTTTTATAAGTAAGGGATGCAAATGCAGGATGTTAACCTTTCATTTTTAAACAATGTAATGCAAGGAAAAATCAAAAAAGTGACAGGCTACTTAGCGAAAAAAAATTTAAGCGAAAATGCTTTATAAGTAAGGCCTATAATAGTTTATATAGTCGGCACAAACGTAATAACTGAGGTTAAGACAACAGTGTAAATTTGTTCTAGTATCTACTTTTTAATTTTCATAGAAGATTTTTTAAGTTTACAGTTGTGTTTTCGCCCTCTTAGTGAAATAAACTGGGTAAATGCGCAATTTAGCTCTCTAGAATAACAAAAATCCTATTAAATAAAGTTCCATTCAGGCACCGCGTAACTGTGTCTAGGCGATAAAACTTGTTGCTCGACGCCACAAACTCGATAGTAATATAAATAAATTACTTGTTTCACACGCTTATTTGCAGAACATCAAATTACGTGTTGATTTTGCGTTAATGTGAATTAACTTGTATTTATTTCATCTAGTGACCTGTACTTGTACTTATGATATATCATAGTCACAGGCGACTCGGCCTCCGGTGGCCCATACGCTTATGTAACATATATAGAGGTATGTGCCGCTTCCAATGAGTTAAAATTGAAATTTTTATGTATCTTTGCTTGCAACTATAATATGTGTGAGCTTGTAGTAGGCAATTTTTTTTTATAGCAGAGACTGGCAAACGAGCTGATGGGTCACCTGATGGTAAGTGATCTCCACCGCCCATAGACACCTAAGATAAAAAAAAATCATGGGTGCGTTGCCAACCTACAAGGAGAAAATGGAAGTTATGTTTTATATGTAATCTTATTTTCTAATTAGTCCGAAAGCTTTCCTAATAGAAATAAATACCTACATAACTTATGCTTATTCTAAAAATGTAAACAAATCTGTACCAGTAGTATATGACATTTCAAATTTACTGACTGCCTTGGTGGCGTAGTTGTATTACGGTACGACGACCGTCCTGAAGTTTCGCGTTCGATTCCCGGGTCGGCCAAAGTGGTATTGGATTTTTCAGTATCAGCCCGGGGTCTGGAATTGGTGCCCGATGGGTCGATAGGTGCTCCCCCTACCACATCTGAGACGGATGTAAGCTCGGCGAAATGTGGGTGTTCTAGTTCGCTATTGCGCCTCTGCCTACCCTTTTGGGGAGGCAGGCGTGAGCTTATGTTATGTATCCTATAGGGATAGACAGAGACTATGGATTTCGACTACGTCCGAGTCTGACATACTACTTTCATTCATTCTTTCATGCATTCTCGCTGCTTTAGGGTACTTTAGACCTGTAGCTTGACCATGAGTTTTTCGACATTTCACGCTAGCGACTACGTAAAATAATTTCTATGAAAAACGTTAGTTCCCCGTGTAGCTAGAGGCGTTCGGGTGTTTGTCATAAATATTTTACGGAGTCGCTAGCGAGTAATATAAAAAAACTCTTGGTCTACTGTCCTTTATTAATATGCACGTATGTAAAAGTTTGGACCAATGTGTGTATGTTTGTTTACGAGTGACAGGAGATTATTTATGTTAGAGTGCTTTAAGTTCTGCGAGAATGATGGATGAATTTATTATTATTATTATTGTATCATAATTATAAGACGACATACTGGATGAATAGTGTAAGTGGTGGTACCGTTCTATTCAATAAATAAATAGAAGTAGCTAGGAAGAGAAAGGAAGAGCCGCGTAAATCTCACAATAGATCCCTTAGGCTCAATTGCACCACTATTATTAACCTAGAGTTAGTCTTAACCGCAAGCTAAATTGACAGAAAATGTATGAATGACATGTAACTTAACTTGCGGTTAGGACTAACTCTAGGTTAATAATAGTGGTGCAATTGAGCCTTATTGGCTGCAATTTTACCTACTTGACGCATTCAGCAGAAAATCTCGAAGATCATTACATCAAAGAACACGTTTGTATACATCTATGTTTATTCAGACGTTACCACAAAACTTAATTTGGTACGCGACGATAAATCCGTGTTAAAATGCAACGTGAATTCGTGCCAAGTTGTGGAGCGGTGTAGTGTTGTGACCCTGTAGAAGTAAAACAATACTAATATTTACTCGATATATTCAATTAAAATTATATCGATACTAAAAATAATAATATAAACGATATTGGTGTAGCTGCTTATGCTTTCAAGTTGGCAATGTAGTTCTAACATTTGTAAGTCAACCACGATTTTTTTTTTTTTTTACATTACTCGCTAGCGACTCCGTAAAATATTTGTATGACAAACACCCGAACGCCTCTACCGGTTACGCAGGGAATTGACGTTTTGCATACAAATATTTTACATCCTCGCTCGCGTAAGTACGTGTAACAAACTCATGGTTGAGCTATTAATAATAGGTCGGATAATAATAATCACAAGTTTATTATTTAAGTTTATTTATTTAACGCTAAGGACCTCCATAACTGCGAGATGTGCAATCTCAGGGATTATTTCCTTCACAGTGACGTGGATATGCATAGGGTTGAAGTTATGGTGGACAAAGGATTCACTCCGCTCTCCTTGGCAAACGGGAATTGGCGGAGGCCTGTTGTATTGGGCACTAGGGAGCGCAGGGAGATATGGAAGGGCAAAGAGCTACATGGGCGGTTCTACCGTGCCCTTCATGGGCCAGATGTAGATCCGACCGCCTCAGTGGCTTGGCTACGTTTCGGTAACCTTTTTGGGGAGACCGAGGGTTTTGTCTTTGCAATTATGGACGAAGTTATCAAGACGAACAACTATAGGAAATACATAATGAAGGACGGCACGGTTGACATTTGTCGAGCATGCCACCGTCCCGGAGAATCTATCAGGCATGTTATTTCCGGTTGATCGTATCTTGCTAACGGCGAGTATTTGCATAGGCATAACCTTGTAGCCAAGATCCTGCACCAGCAACTTGCTCTTCGATATTGCCTTGTAGCTTCTGAGGTGCCTTATTATCAATATGTCCCTCAACCAGTTCTCGAAAATAGTCATGCAACGCTCTATTGGGATCGATCTGTTATCACAGACAGGACTATTGTGGCCAATAAGCCTGATATTGTGGTAGTAGATCGATTGACGCGCCGGGCGATGCTTGTTCATGTCACGATTCCGCATGATGAGAACCTTGTGAAAGCCGAAAAAGACAAAATGTCCAAATATTTAGACCTGGCACATGAGGTTACTCGCATGTGGGATGTGGATTCAACAATCATTGTTCCGATAGTCATTTCTGCCCATGGTTTAATACCACTGAGCCTCGACCAACAACTCAAGAGGCTCTCGGTTGGTGTTTGGGTCAAGAGCCAAATGCAGAAGGCAGTATTACTGGATACGGCACGAATTGTGAGGAGGTTCCTCACTCTGAGGTCCTAACCGCCGGTGGCTTGGGTCCCGAGCCTCGCCATCGGAGGGGAATATTTTTATATTTTTAAATGTATTTATTTTTATAGCATATATTTAAAAATGTAAAAAAAAAATTAAAAATAAAGAGTACTGAACATCACAAGTTTAAAAACTTAACAGACCAACTTCAAAACTTATCCGATCGTGGCCAAATTTATATGGGATCACCCTTGAAACAATCCCTATCGAACACAAAAAGAATTTTGAAAATCGGTCCACATTTGGCGGAGATATCGCGTAACATACATAAAAAAACCGACGAATTGAGGACCTCCTCCTTTTTGGGAAGTCGGTCGAAAATATCGATGTTTTCGATATCTTACATACGTATCGATATAGGTAAGGCACATCACTAAGCGCAGGTATTGTTGGTTGTCGACGGTACGTCTATCCATTACTGTAACGAACTTTGCACTCCGTCGCCCGCCGGGCCGCCGAGCCTCCGCGCCGCGTCGGATTCATTAGAAAATCATTCATATTTGTTACTGCACTGTTGCGGACCGCTGTACTTACGGTCACTGCATACTGGATGCACAGTCACAGATTAGATGAAGTTACAATATGTATGTGTTTTCTTTCTTTTTAGTATAATGGTTAAGATTACTCCTCTAACTTTAAATAAACAATTATATTATACACTCGAAAAACATTTCGTGCCTTCTGGAGCAGTTGGGGAAATGATTTTGTACAATTGGTGCATTCTGGCATTAACTTCAAAGCATGTAAGAAATTCCGGCGGTAATCCCTTATTATCAATGGTCTCGGCAGGCATCGTTTTGACAATCGAATCCTATTCGAATCGATGCGCGCTTTTAACATTTGTGTGTTTGAACGTCATTAGCGCGCGCGAGCTTGATACGATTCTACCGTCAAAATTATTCTTGCTCGCCCAGTAGCTCGACCAAGAGGTCTTTGACATTTCACGTTAGCGACTACGTAAAATAAATTGAATGAAAAACTTCAATTCCCGACGTAACCGCTTAAGGCGTTTTGTACCCTTAGTACGAGATTTTCTCGATTCTCGAAATCGACGATAGTTTACAGTTTCTCCATACATTTTTTAGTTCGTTGTAGTTTCTGCAAAGTGGCGCTGCTGGTCAAATGTATACAGAAAACGCAATTTATCGTCAATTTCGAGAATCGAGAACTGTCAAAATAAACTCGTACCAGGAGTTTGTCGTATAAATATTTTACGACATCGGTAGCGTGAAATGTCAAAAAAATTATGGTCGAGCTACAGGTGACCCATTGGTTTGTTAGCCTCCTGTTCCATTTGGTTCTTTGAGTGAGATTTTAGGTGGCCCAAATCACCCTTATATAATACCTTATACCCTTATCAATCTCTATTCCATTCCTTTATGGCTGGCAACGCCATGATTACGTTGGTATTGTGGGTGTCTATGGGCGATGGAAAATCATAAATAAATAATAAATAAATACACCCAACATTCACACACCTAGTCCTGACCCCACACTAGGTATAACCTGTATCGTGGGTGTCAGAGACTATGAGAGACTTTCGGTCTCACAACACACAGACTTGAAGTAAATATCTGTGGGCCACACAAAAATTTGTCTCAATGCGGGACTCGAACCCGCGGCCTCTCGCTTCTCAGCCGGCTATTTGCCCCCTGCGCTTCATTTACCATCGGGTGACCCACCTGCTCATTTCCCAGCTTCTGCTATAAAAATACAGAATTTAGGTATAACATTATAAAGTGTTCATACGTTTATTTTACACACAATCCCTCACCTCATAAACATGACTAATCCGTGCGTACATTACGCGGATTATCCGCGAAGAATTTCATATTTCACGGTATACAAGTATTATCCGTCTGGAGACAGGTGTCGCTCGCGTCTGCCATCCAAATTCATCTTAGCCAGGTGCAGGCAGTCGCCGTAATCCAGGGTTGTCATGCGCCCGGATAAAGGCAGAAATTGTTAGGGTTTTCGAACGTAATAATGGTGAAATCCGATCGCAATATGATTTTTGAGACTTATTCCTTTCCCGCGTAACGGAAATTTTTGTGAAAATAATTGCATGTTCGGTTTTTGCAGTTTTAAGATCTGGCAACCCTAAGTCTGTGAGCCAGTGAATAATGTACCGAGGTGGTGTCATGCCGCGTCGTAGTTCACACTATTTGTTCAGTCACCTAATTGTAAATAGTTCGCGATGCGCGTTGCATGCACGTGCCTTCGCGTCGGTATTTTCATTGTTTAAGTTATTTGATCATGGGGTGAATATGCATAACGTTAGACTGGAAAAATATACCATTTTCCATTTTGGATTTTTTTTATATAGCAGAGACTGGCTAACGAACAGATGGGTCACCTGATGGTAAGTGATCTCCACCGCTCATAGACACCCAATACACAATAAGAATCATGGTTGTGTTGCCAACCTAAAAGGAGAAAATGAAAGGGGAGGAAAAAGGGATTGGGAAAGGGAGGGGGGTAAATGGGCCACCGGAAATCTCACTCACCGAACGAAACGCGACAGCAGCCTGCCTTTACGTCGGTTTTCTGTGAGACAGTGGTATCTAACCGGTCGACCCATTTGTGCTATAGACGTAACTGTCTACATCATAGCTCTACCACTTTACATGGTAAGCGCAGCGTTGGCCGACCAATGTCAAGACGGGTCGAAGTCCTGGTTCAGATCGTAGATCGAATTCGTATGCATTTGGTCCAGAACCGTGATGAGTGGCATGATATGTGTACAGTGCAAGCATGTACATTTTCATACGTCAGCACTTTACTTGCGTCGCGCGGCCACACAAAAATATACAAAATTAGTTCGCATCAAATCACTCAAACGCACGGACTCATTCATTACCTATCATACAATTATTATCAATAAATATCATTATCAAGATCAATCAATCGTATCATTCAAACAACTAAGTGTACGGTAACACACCATACAATATGAGAGAGGTCTACGCCCAGCAGTAGGATCCTACAGGCTATGAATGATGACAGCAATATTTGGCGCTACAATAATTAAAATATTGGGTGGCAATAAATTCTTTGGGTGGCAATAAATAATAATTAATAGTGGCCACGATATTCGTCAGACTCGCTTTTCGTCTAGTATTAGTTTCGTCATATTCATTTTTCGTCTAGCCGTGACAGTGACAGTAAATATTCTGTCACTGCTACCGGAGCTTTGAAACTTATAAACTGAAGGTCACTGGCAACTGAGCTCGCCTCGTTTTCTTAGAGTGACGAGGGTAAGTTAGGATAATTTCAATACATCTTAAAGTAAACAGTGAGTGAGAAAGCTGTCCTCTTTGTACTTGGCAAAGGCCCAGATTGTCTCGAAGCTGCAAACACATTTTAGTACTTCCAATTAGTGATGTGGATAATCGATTATTTTTCATAATTGATTATTCAATTATTTATAAAGACGTGATCGATTAATCGGTTTCAATTATTATCTCAACCTACCCCCGTCCATTGCTGGACGTAAACCGCCTCAAGTGAGCGTCAATCGATCTCGGTGGATTAATAATAGAATAATACATCTTTAAAAAATAATCGATAATGGTAAATAATCGATTATTAATCGACTATCCACATCACTACTTCCAATAGATTTTGCAGTTAACCTCAAGAATTAGCTTTTTAGTTGCGGAACGAAATCTGTTTAGTCGTCCTATTCCTTGGCGCACGTGAATTATTCCCAAAGCGAACTCATCAAAGCCTTAATATAACAACGCTCGAGTACCAATTTTGTGAGACAAAAAGCATCTCGTCAGTCGGCGCGGCGGCGCGGCAGGTACGCTGAACGCTGAGCGGTATCTTGGCAGAGATATATGACCAGTATTTGTTCGTGTGAGTCATGATAAGCCCGGCCTATCCATCAATCAGTGACGACACTTTGAATAAACAAACGTATGTATGTATATGTAGTATTGCATATAAAATTACATATCCTGATTGAACACATAACATAAGCTCACGCCTGTATCCCCGAAGTGGTAGGTAGAGGTGCACTAGCGAACTAGAACATCCACATTTGGCCGAGCTTAGTTCCGTCCCAGATGTGATAGTGGGCGAGCCTATCGCCATGTCGAGTACAAATTCCAGACTCCGGGCTGATATGGAAAAATCCAATATCACTTTGCCCGACCCGGGGATCGAATCCGAGATCTCAGGACGGTAGTCATACCGAAATACAACTACGCCACCGAGGCAGTCTATCCTGATTGATTGATTGATCAACGCCTAGATCAAACTGCAGGTAATAGTCACTGAACAAGATAGTTATTAAGACTATTTGATACTCTGTGTTTGAACGAAAAGGGTTTGTAAATTTTGTACCTATTCGAAATATTGGTTAAAACGTACTTGAATTTTGGTTAAGGTGTCATAAAGTCGTAAGTAATAGTTCCTTATTTGTTTCTTTCTACCTGCCCTTCATCATCATCATCATCATCAGCGACAGGACGTCCACTGCTGGACATATGTAAGCCTCCCCCAAAGATTTCCAGATTGACGTATTGGAAGCGGCCTGCATCCATCCTGCCCTTATCCCACCTTAATGTGGGGTCGGCGCAACACAATTTTTTAAGTATGTTGTAGAAAGGATTTGGCTTAACTTTTACGACCGGCTGCCAGACTGACGTCAACCCCACTGAGGGTTCTAGTCCCAGGCAAATTAAATAATAAAATTCGCTTTACCCGACCTGACAATGTTACATGACCTGCATGGCGCGTTGGAGGAGTGCCTGTGCAGTGAAAGACCACGGGTTCGAATCTCGTATCGAGACAAGTCTTTGTGAGATACACACACGGGTTTTCGAGATGCGAGATTGCGTGTCATAGACTATGTGTATGGGTGTTGAGAGTATGTTTTAATTACATATTATATTTATATGCGGAATCCTAGATCACTCTATAGCAGTGGCGAAGTGTCCACACAACCGATAACTACCGGCTTACCTTAGCTAAGTTGTTAGCTTAATAAATATGCATCATTTAAAAGAAAATGCAACATTACCTTACCTTTTGCAAATTTCCACCATTCGCCACTGCTCTATAGTTAAATCCCGGAGATATAAAACCTGTCGCGTCGCGGAAATTAATAAAATTACGCATCGGATGCCGATTACAATGGATCGTCGGAAATAATTCGTATTGATGTCTGCCTTGTGTTACATGGATAAAAAAATCCAATTTTAATGTTTTCAGCGTTGTGAAAAATATCAAAAAATTTCCCATTATGTACTGCGGTCTGCGACAGATATTCAATTAGCTTCTTTGAAATCTTTTTGGGTACCTACTGCTATTTAAAGGTAATTTTTAAATAGCTAGATGAATTTTATTTGGTTAATAACTTTGATGTTTTGACGGTTAATGCTCATGGCGTTCTTTATAAACTTGTTCAGGTTTAAAAGTTATCTGGTTGTTGGAAAATCCATCTTAACTCTTAAGGCTGCGGACACGAACTCAGCGGGAGTGAAACGGCGGCGGGGGCGCAGCAACGTATTGCTAGACCGATGGTCGCGCCGCTATCCGCGCCGCCGCCGCGCCGGTTCAGGCCAGTTCCATTTAAATCTATGCATGGAAGTGCCTCGCTCCCCACGCCACCACCGCCACCACTCCGCTCCCGCTGAGTTCATGTCCGCGGCCTTTGTGATTTGAAGAACAGCTATAATCCATACTAGTAGCAAAATACGAAATACTGACAAATATTCGAGCTAGTTTCGATAATAATAATCGACAAAGAACACTAAGCGTTGAATAATATATTCTTATTCTAGGATTAGATTTTCACGCGAGTGAAATGTTCAGACTAGACAGTTGGTATTTATTAGCGAGACGTGGTAAATACGTTAATAATTCATAGCGTAATAAAATTATCCTTGGATTGAAATATACTATTATAATAATTGAATAAACACGACGTGAAACGTATAACGTATCTACATTTCAAGTTAGGTTATTCAAGAATCTACCTTTATTTAGAATATACGAATATATTTTTATACAGAAAAGCAAATGATGCTTCAGTAGCTCAACCATGAGTTTGGCATGTTTCGCGCTAGCGACTTAGGCTCAATTGCACCACTATTATTAACCTAGAGTTAGTCCTAACCGCAAGTTAAGTTACATGTCATTCATACATTTTCTGTCAATTTAGCTTGCGGTTAGGACTAACCCTAGGTTAATAATAGTGGTGCAATTGAGCCTTAGTAAGGTAAAAACATTAATTTCCTACCACGGACGTAAAAACAAATGGACAGAGCGTTAGCAACATTGAAAGTGAAGCAGGGTTTTCGCCTCATTCGATCAGTCGCCGCCATTACGTGTCTATAGATCGAATGAGCCGAAAACCCTGCCTCACTTTTAATGTTCCTAGCGCTCCGTCCATCTTTTTTTACGTCCGTGTTTCCTACGTAACCGTAAAGTGACGCTTTGGTGTTAATCATACAAATATTGTACGTAGTTAATATCGACAATGTTTAATTTAGTGTATATGAGACTTCAGAAATCGTATGCATTAGAAACGTTACTGTAGCTGGCACTTCATGTTGCGTCGTATCGGTACGTTCTGAAGAATGATAAGTGGTAATACCTAGTTCGATAGACACGGCCGTTCACTCTAAAACAGTGGCGTAGCTTGCCTCAATCGGGCCCTGTTAACATGTTTTTACTCCCCGTAAAAGAAGGGTTAAAGTTTTTTTTATTCGTTTTTTTGCCATTTAGTTTCGGAACCCTAAAAAACGCTTCGTTATATTTCTTCTGATAACTAATCTGAATTATAATATTAGTTCTGTGCACTGAGATCACACTAATATTATAAAGGTGAAATTGAAATAAAATGGCTGACCGAGCATTTATTCTCAAAAATGTTATTAATCTATAAAAGATTGTGGTAACATTTTAGGAATTTTTGCTTACACACTTTTGGGGCGCTGTAACCGGGGGCCCCGTATCATTGATGCGGCTGATACGGCGGTAGCTACGCCCCTGCTCTGAAAGCATAATTACGTTGCTCTATCATTACCAAATTGCGTTTTCGCATTAATTTGTAAATAAAGAAGAAAAGGAAACTCATAGCTCAAATCGTATGTTTGTATCCAATTTTACATCGGAACCTTTTATTATTTAGACAACTTGCTTGATTCGTAAGCTCGTCCCTATTTTTCCTTATTCTTGTATTCTGTTCCTTGTACTTCAGTAAAACGTAAACTAGAATGCACATTGAAAAAGTTCATTATCTTATATAATAAATAAATAAATACACCCAACAGTCACACACCTAGTCCTGACCCCACACTAGGTATAACCTGTATCGCGGTGTGACTATGAGAGACTTTGGGTCTCACAACACCCAGATTTGAAAATAAATATCTGTGGGCCACATAAACATTTGTCTCAATGCGGGAATCGAACCCGCGGTCTCTCATTTCACAGCCGGCTACTCGCCCGCTGCGCCATGGAGGCTGTCTTCTTCTTTTATTCTATTGTTGCCACTTGCCATAATTATTTGGTAAAACTAGAAGTTTCATTTATGGTATACATTTTTTTATAGCAGAGACTGGCAAACGACAGATGGGTCCTGATGGTAAGTAATCTCCGCCATAGACATCCATGATACCCAAATATTACCAAACTTAGAGGAGGGAAATAGGGAGTGGGAAGGGGGGTCGGGAATTGGGCTACCGTAAATATCACTGAACGAAACGCATCATCGAGCTGCCACTTTATGGCGGTTACCGTGTGGCCAGCTTAGTCGTGCTGTAGTCGTTACTGTCGACAGCATAACTCTACCACTCATAGAAATAAGATGCAGATCTTTGAGTGGTAGAGCCACGTTGTAGACAGTTATGTCTACAGCACGAATGGGCCCCCTTGACCCATTTGATACCACTGTCTCACAGACAACCGATACCCCGGGGCCGCCTCACTCAAGCGCCGAAGTACGATACCGCGGGGTTTTTAGTCGGTATTGCCGGTGTAGGGCATTTGTTAGGGACGTGGCCCAGCATCGCCCGGATGCCGACCATCTCTCCCGGGCATCACGGCGCTGGGATGTAAGGCCGGCGAACCCGAGATACCCACCACGTCCACCCCACCGGGCACGGCGGCAGTGATAAAACACTTTTCCCCGCGACAAAAAAAAGGTGCCCCATCTGTTCGTTTCCAGTCACTGCTATAAAAAAACAGTTTGAAAGCATACTGTTTACTGTGTTTTATTTTTTCCAACTGTTTCAAAATATCCCTCCAGGAATACTGGCATGAATTTGTGTATCATTTGATTTAACTTATTTTCTAATTTTACCTCTATAAACGTAAACAAAATGGAGGCGCATTCTCATTTCAGATTTCTTCGTATTACGCAAGCGAATTGAAGATCGGTTGTCATCGGGTAGAAAGGCTGTTCCAGTAACAATACGGCGAATTATAAGAAAGCAAAGTCATTGGTTGTTCATTTCGTTTCGTTTCCGGACCATCAGTTTTTAGTGGAAATGGAACGGAGTCCGGGCCCGGCTCGGAGCCCGCACTGTTGCCTAATTCTGGTATTGATACAGTTTGTAACGGCACGTGTACGATTTCATTAGCTTTTATCGTAGAACGTGTAGAATAGAATAGAACTTTCCATGTATAAAATACAAATAAGACATTCTTTGAAAAAACGTATTATAGGGAATTTCTTTTACAATTCGTTCGTAGTCGGAAGTACACGGGCGTGGCCAGGTTTCAGGCTAAGATCTATAGAGCGAACTTCGACTATGTCTAAGTCAAAGTCACGAACTCAGGGGGATTTGTTATTGTTAAATCGAACTTTGGCTTAGTCCGAGTCATTTTTACAAGAAAAACAGACTGACAGACAGACTAAGCAACGATCTTAAAAAATGTAAATTCTTGTAAAAATGACTCGGACTAAGTAAAAATCCTCACTGAGTTCGTGACTTTGACTTAGACTTAGTCGAAGTTCGCTCTATAGATCTCAGCCTAAGTTTCGGAGGGGTTTCAAGAAAATAAAACAACAATAATGAAACTGGTTGTTGTTCAAGAATCAAGACAATAAAATAACACCAATGTTAATGATTTCTTAGGTTTACGCGAATGTTACTCATTGACATTAAACAAGTTTTTACGGATTTTATCGCAATTTTTTTGGTATTTGTGTAATTTTAAAATGAAGGCAGATATTGTAATATTAACATTTTTGGACAACTGACAACTTAGTCCAACCCGTGACCACGAAGGCTGTAAGGCCGCGGTTTCTTCGAACTCAGCGGGCTGGGAGCGGCGGCGGCGGCGGCGCGGCGAGCGGCGCGTTCCAATGCATAGATTCAAATGGAACTGGCCTCGAAGGCAACGGCAACGTATTGTTAAACCGGTCGGCGCGCCGCGCTGCGCCGCTGAGTTCGAGACTGCGGCCTTAAGCTTTTAAAACGTCGCGTCGTCGTATAAAATTAATACCAAACAAATCGTGATAAAATCCGTAAAAACTAGATTCATGTCAATGACTAATGTGTTACCTAACATTAATATTCGGAATATAAATATAATATTCAATACAAAAAGAATAAAGAATTCTCGTCGTAGATTCAATCCTCGGACTTTTCTTCATATATGTACGTTACTTGATTGGATACTACGGTTTTACCCCAAGTATGTTTCTTCAAAGATTTACCTTCGATTTATATCTGTGCCGTATCTATGTTCATATTATAGTAAAGAAGGTCCCAAGTAAAAATAATAGATGAACGATAAAAAATATTGACGTTTAATTTACATTTGACTACCTCGGTGGCGTGGTTGTATTTCAGTATGACCACCGTCCTGAGGTCTTTAGTCGATCCCCGGGTAAGACAAAGAGGTATTGGATTTTTCCATATTAGCCCCGAGTCTGATATTTACGCCCAATATGGCGATAGGCCCGCATCACATCTGGTGACGGAACTAAGCTCGGCGAAATGTGGATGTTCTAGTTCGTTAGTGCGCCTTTGCCTACCCCTTCGAGGATACCGGCGCTTATCCCCATATCATATATGGGAGATCTCAGGTCGGTAGTCGTATACAACCCCGTCACGGAGGCAGTTTAATTTAATTGAGGTATCCGAAACAAAGGCATAAATATCAACTCAGATGTTATGATTACTTGTGCTATCAATACTGCATTCGAGTTAACAACCGCCGATATGAGAATCGATACACAAACGTGAATCTCGCGGCGGGCACGTAATCAGTTCCGCTGAGCCTATTGTCTTCGGCGAGGTTCATTAAAATTACTTCCACACCCCTGTATCTTAATAGGTGTGTTACCAAACTCGCATAGTGAGAAGGAATCGATTAATAAGAACATCGATTTAATGATGAATATCGATTTCAAATTGAATTTTGGATGCAATAATAACAAGTTTAAAAACTAACGGATCGACTTCAAAATGTATCCGATCGTGACCAAATTTATATGGGACCACTCAAAATAAGCTCATTTGAACACAAAAAGAAACTTGAAAATCGGTCCATATTCATGGGTAGGGATATCGCGTTACATTTTTGAAGTGGTAGAGCCACGCTGTAGATAGTTACGTCTACAGCACGAATGGGCCGGCTCGACCGGTTTGATACCACTGGGTCAACATAAAAGCGACGTAAAGTGGCAGCTGGCTGTCGCGTTTCTTTCGGTGATTGAGATTTCCCATGTCTCAATTCCCCCCCCCCCTCCTTTCCCAATCCCTACTTCCCTCTTTTTAGCTTGGCAACTCACCTATGATTTTCTTGTCTTGGGTGTCTATGGGCGATAGAGCCATCTGCTCGTTTGCCACTTTAATTATTAAAAAAACACATACAAAATAAATACAGACGAATTGAGGACCTTCTTTTTTTAAGTCGGTCGAAAAGGTATAAGAAATAGATTTACACGGCTAGCTATAACACACATTTATGTCGAAACTTGCGGATCGGAATCAATATTTATTATAGCAGAACCCCGTAAACGACAGACTGAACCACCTGAGCCAACGGAAAATCTGTTGTACAATACGCGCCTTTAAATGAACATAACATAACATAAGATAAGCTCACGCCTGTATCCCCGAAGGGGTAGGCAGAGGCGCACTAGCGAACTAGAACACCCACATTTCGCCGAGCTTAGTTCCGTCCCAGATGTGATAGGGGGCGAGCCTATCGCCATATCGGGCACAAATTCCAGACTCCGGGCTGATATGGAAAAATCCAATATCACTTTGATCGACCCGGGGATCGAACCCGAGACCTCAGAACCGTAGTCGTACCGAAATACCACCACGCCACCGAGGCAGTCTTTTAAATGATACGATAAAAATCACGAAATTCAAATCGATTGTTGCATTTAATTCGAATTGTTTTTTAAAGGACAGTTAACGTCTCTACAGCGATGAGAACAATGGATAGAAATATCAATATGTGATAGGTTTGTGAGTTTATTACTATAGTTTGGGACTAATGGAAATGGCTGCATTTTTTCTCAGCAGTGAAAAAAAACAAACTTAAAAAATTTCGCTCATATAATTTTGCTCATATTTTAATTTGACAGCCCTAAGCGGCTGTTAACTTGTGAATCGTGAGGACGCGGGTTCGATTTCTGCACCGAGACAAATATTTGTGTAACCCACAGTTCTAGCCACCCACAGTTAATATTTGTTTTGGTTTGGGTTTTGTGAGATCCAAAGTCTCTTATAGTTTTTAACACCCAAGTCATAGGTTAAACCTAGTGTTGCGTCAGGATAATGTGTGTGATTGTTGGCCTTATTTATTTATATTTACTTGTAGCGTCGGCTTCCTTTTTGGAATTGTTCACCCCTCGCCATCATACCATAAGTTTTAATCTAAGTGTAGAGTAAGTGGAAATGTTTACCGATTATACTAAAGGTCCCCTTTATATTCCACAATTTATAATAGGTTTCCATTGCGGACAGTATAATGTAATAGCACTAGGGGCTGTACAAACACTGGAAGTTACTAGCGAGGCTATTTCCTTTACAAACGATTACTGTGATCCATAACTATGTGTTACGGTTATATACTTGGCCGAACGTTCTAGATTTGTTTAGTACATCGAATTAAAAATCAATCTCAATTCTATCTTTCTACCTGCCCTTATTTCACATTAATGTGGGGTCGGCGCAACACATTTTTTCAAGCATGTTGCAGAGAGAATTTGGCTTAACTTTTACGACTGGCTATCTGCCTGACGTCAACCCCCTCTGAGGGATCCAGTACGGGGCAAATTAAATTAATAAATTTTGCTTTGCCAGACCTGGGAATCGAACCCAGGACCTCTCGGACCACAGCCCATACATGCTGCCACTACACCAAGGAAGTCTATCAACGCGTTTTTTCTAACACCATTTTCCGGGGCTGGATCGTCCTAGAGGGATGACGTTAGGCAAGCAGCCGATCGTAAAAACCAAGGCGAATCCATTCTACACTATACTTAAAGAAGTATGTTACGCTAAACCCACATTGGAGCAGTATAAAAACAGGTAGAAGTTATTCAGTTAAATATGGGCTCCCTGCATCGATAATCAGCTGTCTTAGCTTTTAGTATAATGTGCGATGACCTTTATATAGAACGTTAATTACAGCCCTATAAATATACAGTCGGCACCACAAGTAGCGTACATGTACGTAAGGCGTGCTGGGATAATTGGCCACAACTTGCTTGTATAGCAGTTAGCTAACCGATTCAATGTTTGGCGCGGAAATTGTCGCCTTGGAACAGCAAAAGTTGGAGTTCTATGTCCATTTAGTGTAGTACCTAAATTATATAAGTAGAGTTTAAATAGAGTTAATTTTACTGCTTATGTCGTGTTGTGCAATATTTTAAATGCACAGGGTAAGATTATAATAATAAATAACACACACATAACATAAGGTCACGCCTGTATCCCCGAAGGGGTAGGCAGAGGCGCACTAGTGAACTAGTACACCCACATTTCGCCGAGCTTTGTTCCGTCCCAGATGTGATATCGAGCGAGCCTATCGTCATATCGGGCACAAATTCCAGACTCCGGGCTGATATGGAAAAATCCAATATCACTTTGCCCGACCCAGGGATCGAACCCGAGACCTCAGGACGGTAGTCGTACCGAAATACCACCACGACACCGAGGCAGTCAATATTTTAAATAATAAATAAATAACACCCAACAGTCACACACATAGTCCTGACCCCATACTAAGATCTTGTTTCGTGGGTATCAGGAACTACGAGAGACTTTGGGTCACACAAGACCCGAAACAAATATTTGTGGGCCACACAAGCATTTGTCTCGGTGCGGGAATCGAACTCGCGGCCTTTCGTTTCAGCCGGCTTCGCCCACTGCGCCACGGAGGCTGTCAAAATTTGCGAAAGATGCGCAATGATTGAACAAAAGTTTCAGCGAGTTACAATAAAATTCTATTGGACCATATTATTTATTATTTGCGCCGTGTAAGGTCAGTATTGCATATAATTTTTGTCTACTATTTTTAATTATTCACTATTTTATATAAAACAGTTTGTGGGAATCGGAACGTAAGGGTGAGTGAAAAGAATTAAAGTATTGAAGAGAGAGGGACGGAAGATAGAATTAAAAGAAAGAAAAAAGAAAATGTCGAGAGGTTATTAGAAAAACGATTGTGTCGTGTTTGGCTAAGAAGAAATTCTTTCTTTCTACCTGGCCTGATCCCACCTTAATCTGTAGTCGGCGCAACACACTTTTTCAAGCATGTTGCAGAAAAGATTTAGCTAAGTTTTTACGACTGGCTGCCTGCCTGACGTCAAACCCCTCTGAGGGATCCTGTCCCGGGCAAATTAAATTAGAAGTTTCGCTTTGCCCAACTGAATCGAACCCACGCCCTCCGGTCCACAGCCCATATGTACTGCCTAATGGCAGTCTTTTTCTTAGTCGCCTCCTTGGTCTAATGACCAAGGAGGCAACTAAGAAGAAGACTTGGCTAAGAAGAAATTATAATATCAATTAAGGGCTGTAACTGTAGCATAAATCGAGATGAGGTGTAAATCTAGATTAGTAATAGCGCTGCAAGTCGCCCTTACAGTTTAAAAAGTATATTTTTTATGAGCCATATCCCACAATGAAACCTAGATGAAATCATCCCACTTGACACATATTTTACTGTCTCCCGCCGCCAAAGCAACTCGAGCATCTGAAACTAAATAGAAATTTTAATAATAAAACTAAATAAAAAGTAAACAATCCTTGTTATTTACTCACATTAAATGCTCGACAAGTTTAACTGCCCATCTGTTTAGCAGAAACATTCAAAGAAAATATTAAGAGATTCACAAGACGGGTGCTTTCAAATACCTCCTCTAAAGCGGTGTCATAAAATTCAGTTGTCACAGAATAACATTAAGAGAATTGCAAGGAACCCTCCGAGGCAATAACCAATAGAAATCGTTTGCTTCAAGAGTGGACAATTACATTCGGGCTTGGAGGCGATCCTTCTTTCAATTCACATTTCTTTATTGGAATCCGAACGATTAGGTATCTACTGCGGATTTAACTAGACGTTTGCCAACTTTATAAATAGGTAAGAGAGATTTTACTTGCTTCTTTGCTTGGCTTCACTGTTGTGAATTGAAATCCACGTAATGTTAAATTGTTAACTTTTACGAAAACGTAAACGTAATTAATACCTACACTGCTTTATAGCGAATTTGTATAACACATGTTAACGTGTCATCCACAGGGCATTCATTCCGTCAGATTTTGACAGGAAAGGTAGCTATATTATAAAAATCGGTTAAGTAGTTTAGCAATATATTGTATCATCAGTTTCGCTAAGTCTGTATTGAAAAAGACATTGCTTGGGTATTTCACTATTAAACTACCGTATTTGAGGAGTAATTAGCTAAAACTGTGGCTAATCCTGTTTTAGTAATTGAGTATTTGACTATGTTTGAATTTATACACTTATTTATATATCTATATATATAAAAATGAAACCCGTTTTCCGTTGTCATCGCATCACGCGTGAACGGCTGGACCGATTTCGCTAATTCTTTTTTTAGAATATTCCTCCAAGTACGGGGATGGTTCTTACGGAGAGAAAAAAATGAAAAATTGTCTGAAAAAGTCTAAAAACAACACTTTTCTGTACTCCCATACAATCGATTCGTAATAATACTTAAAAGTCAATTTGAACTTTAATACCATACCATAAAGTTCAAGTATTAGTGGAGAGGTTCCGGGAAGGCAAAACAATTGAGTGTCGTTAGTATCTACTGGTTCGATTTGAAAAATTCTTTTTGACGCTATGACCAATAGGAGCGGAGCAGAAATGAAAAATGTTTAAACCCGGGGAAGTTGGTATCTCAGAAACTACTGGTTCGAATTGAAAAATTCTTTTAGTGTTGACCGACGGGTTGAATGATGGGGTGACTAAGGGATACCTGACGGGGTGACTGATGGGGTGACTGACGGGGTGACAGACGGGTTACAGACGGGGTGACAGACGGGTGACATGCGGGGTGACAGACGGGTGACAGACGGGTGACAACCGGGGTGACAGATGGGTGACAGATGGGGTGACAGGCGGGGTGACCGACGGGGTGACAGACGGGTGACAGGCGGGGTGACAGACGGGTAACAGACGGGTTGACAGACGGGGTGACAGACGGGTGACAGACGGGGTGACAGATGGGTGACAGGCGGGGTGACAGACGGGGTGACATACGGGGTGACAGACAGGGTGACAGACGGGGTGACAGGCAGGGTGACAGACAGGGTGACTGATGGGGTGACAGACGGGTGTCAGGCGGGATGACAGGCAGGGTGACAGGCAGGGTGACAGACAGGGTGAGTGATGGGGTGTCAGCCGATGTGACAGACGGATTACAGACGGGGTGACAGACGGGAAGACAGACGCGGTGACAGACGGGGTGACAGACGGGGTAACAGACGGGGTGACAGACGGGGTGACAGACAGGGTGACTGATGGGGTGACTGACGGGGTGATAGACGGGTTACAGACGGGGTGGCAAACGGGGTGACAGACAGGGTGACAGACGGGGTGACAGATGTGGTGACAGGCAGGGTGACTGATGGGGTGACTGACGGGGTGACAGACGGGTTACAGACGGGTGACAGGCTGGGTGACAGGCGGGGTGACAGACGGGATGATTGACGGAACCGCACCGAAGTCACGTACTATCTCTCGAAGTTTAGCAAAACATATCATTACCTTTTTAGAATTATTGTGCTATAGGTGCCTACGACTCACTCTTTCAACCCTCTCTCTCATACGCAGACGAAGTTGCGCGGGTCAGCTAGTGTAATAATAAAACAAAAAAACCCTTCTGTAAAAACTGCATCGAAATTGGTTGAAAAAAAGCAGTAAATCATATTTTAAATTCTGGGGGCATAGTGGAGATATCTTGCTATCCTTTTCCAACGCACGTACCGTTATGGCGTGACGTGATTATACTGATACTTCTCTTTCCCGCAGTTCGACGGTTACACCAAACTTCAAAAGCTTATAACCTTTTTATTTTTGAGAATATTTCAATATTTCTTTCTGTTTTATATTTTAGACGACGTACATTTTGTATAAAAATGTCAACTTAGTCAATTACCCAATCGTTTACCTGGAGGGTTACCACCACCTCTTATAGCAGTATTATTATAATCTTACTTGTACCGATTCTCGTCAAAAAAAACGAAGTAAGATTATAACAATATTGCTATAAGAGGTGGTGGTAACCCCCCTGACCCCCTTAGTAACAAATTCTACTGAAATAGGTCAATTGATTCTGAACGACATACGTATGTATACATACGTGGGATTGTTCAAAAGCGGTTCGATTGCTCTCAACTCTACGCTCATATTTTTAAAATGGCCAACGCACAAACATCGGCGACGACTATTTTTCACGTACACATTTGTTAGGGTTGCCACGATAGCCAACCGGAATGGACAATTTATCGTCTGTAGACCTAAATCGGTCCGATTGTTGAACTATTTGAGAGTAAACATAGTATTAGGTGTTTTTGGTCTTGTATTTAGCGTACAGTTGTAAATAGTTTGCTCAGAAATTTAAAATATACTTTTTATAAATAGGGTTGCCAGGAGAAATTTATATTTAAAATGTTATTGCATGCAGATGTGAATACGGCACACTAATCAAAGCCATACATATGTCGTAACTCATAAGCACCTGCTACAATAATTATTTTCAGGTAAACAGTAGTAATATTTTGTGATTTTTATTGCTTAAATTTACTTTTATATCCAGTTATTTTACCAATCTTTACCCAAAGTAAAAATTGTGACTAGTCCAATAGTGCCAAAAGTAAACAAATTCAGTTTTAGACAAATATTTCGGTTTATAACATGGTTGTTTCGCTGGGTTTGAACGCGGGAGGTGGGCCTATCTATACATATAAATAAAATTGGAGTGTCTGTTTGTAATATTGAAATAACCATTTTTCACTACATGTATATGAATGTATATACGGTATATACACCAAAATAACATTTTTTAAAATTTTTGTTTGTCTGTCTGTCCGTTTGTTCCGGCTACTCTCTAAAATGGCTGGACCGATCTTGACGGGACCTTTATTGGCAGGTAGCTGATGTAATAAGGAGTAACTTAGGCTACGTATAGTTTAGACATAATAAAAAAAACTAAAAAATTAAAGTATCGACTGTTAGGCGGAACGAAGTTCGCCGGGTCAGCTAGTTCTGAAAATAAAATTGTTGAGAGTACTAGCAAAATATGCGACCATTTGCGGTCTTTTTTTGACAAAACTGCTACTATCGATACTCCAGTTTTTAGAAAATACATCAAAGGGATGTTTTAAAATAACAAAATGCTGCGAGAATAATGCTATATCTATTGTTTTGCATTGTTAGATTAAGTTAGGTTAAGGTTGAGATCTATAGAGCGAACTTCGACAAGTCTGAGTAAAAGAAACTAAATCAGTGAGGATTTTGAATTCCAAAATCGAACTTCGTCTTAGTCCGAGACAATTTTTACAAGAAAAACAGACTGAAGGATAAACTAAGCAAATCTTTTCTCGTAAAAATGACTGGGACTAAGTTATGGTTCGATTTAAAATCTTCACTGAGTTCGTTTCTTGGACTGGAAGTTCGCTCTATACCTCAGATCTCAGCTCAGCTCAGATCTCATTAATAATTATTATTGTTATAATAATTTAAAAACTAAAGTTCTCATTAAATATCGCCTAGCAGAGCGATTTATGTTGACAATATCATCCTATTATCTTAATTTGAAATATCTTGATGAAATATTGTGGTACCTTTAGAGAAATATGTTGATTCCATGATGATTTAATATTTTTTACCATCGTTATTATATGGCTTTAATTTATTTAATTCTGGAAAATACCAATGTATTATAACGGTTCAAGTTTGTTATGATATGAGTTTTGTAGACCACAATTAAATACATGAAAATGAAACATGCGAGTGATTTTCGGGTTAAAAAGTAGCCTAAGTACTATTCCAGACTTTAATCTATCTCTGTACTAAATTTCATCCAGATCAGCCGTTCTTTCGTCATTGAGCAAAGACTTTAATACCGGTAATCGGTTGATTTGATTAACGGCCGGTTTCAATAAAAGATCTCAGTTTAGAGTGCAGATAGATCGCGATTATGAACCAATCAAATCAAGTCATTTGACGGAGTCATGTTCAAACTGTGTTCTTATTGGCTAATTTTTGTAATCTATCTGCACATTCGAACTGAGATTGATTATTGAAACCGGCCGTTAGTGACTAGAATTGTCTTTATAACAAACGGTGCGTAACAGCGGAGAATTATAACGCTGTAAAGTCTAATTTGCTTTTATTAGTAGCGAAATTATTCAATTTTTCTATTGTTTTTATGTTCTGATTTAAGCCAATAACAAGACAATAAAACCGCAGAAGGTCAAGTAAATCTCCTCAATTGGTTTTCATTGGTCAAAGAGATTAATTAATATTGCTATCTATAGAGGGGCTATCATGCTTTCCATACAAAAAAGTTGAACTCAAATTTTAGTAACGTCATCTATATTACAATGCGAGGGCGCTTATTACAATTTATACCCTATGAATGTTCAAGAATCACGTAAGACTATTATAATGTCTAAACATTTTTACGCTGGCACGACCTTGCGCGCGTATGTTTCAGATACGACTGAGCGACTTATGACCACGAGGTCACAACTTTTGGATTACAAGTTTCGTGCTGTTGTCCCATCTATGTATTGTTAATTTTTTTTTTTTTTTTAATAAATACACCCAACAGTCACATACATAGTCCTGATTCCACACTAAGATCGAGTCTTGTGTCGTGGGTATCAGGAACTACGAGAGACTTTAGGTCTCACAACACCCAGACCCGAAACAAATATTTGTAGGCCATACAAATATATATCTTTGACATTGGCACAATAGTACGAGTATTAGACACTTAGGTAACATAACATAAGCTCACGCCTGTATCCCCGAAAGGGTAGGCCGAGCCGGACTAGCCAACTAGTACACCCACATTTAGACGAGCTTAGTTTCGTCCCAGATGTGATAGGGGGCGAGCCTATCGCCATATCGTGCACAAATTCCTTTCCAAAAGAAACTTAGGTATGCAATGTAATCAGAATTAACATATATTTATTCAATTAATCATACAATTTTCCTGCCTCGGTGGCGTGGTGGTATTTCGGTACTACTACGGTTCTGAGGTCTCGGATTCAATCCCCGGGTCGGACAAAGTTATATTGGATTATTTCATATCAGCCCAGAATCTGGAATTTGTGCCCGATATGGCGATAGGCTCGCCCCCTATCACATCTGGGACTGAACTAAGCTCGGCGAAATGTGGGTGTTCTAGTTCGCTAGTGCGCCTCTGCGTACCCCTTCGGGGATACAGGCGTGAGCTTATGTTATGTTATATAATTTTACTAATTTAAACCTCTAATAGGTAATCCGTGTACCATTATTAATAAACAGTAACACAATTTACACGTTACATATTGTTACAATAAACGTATGAATACAAGATTAATGTTCGTAACGCGTACGATGTGTATTAAATTGAACAGTCGTTGGTGAGCGCGAATGCCTTTGTAACCAGCCACGGATTTAAAGGAAACGGGGTGGGGAATTATAACTTTTACCGCCGAATGTTCATACACTTAAGGTCGCCTTATGTCGTTTAATGCCGCCTTATCTGTCAAAATTGTATGGCGAAAATCAATGTAAGCAGCCCTTAAAGTTGAGCAGCGTTTGACCATTCAGGCTGAGATTTATAGAGCGCACTTCGATTAAGTCTGAGTCGAAGTTCGATTTCAAATTCCAAATCCTCACTGATTTCGTTTCTTTGACTCAGACTTAGTCGAAATTCTCTCTATAGATCTCAGCCTTAAAGTTCTAAATAATGTTAATTCCTTTTACTTTGGATTGAGTAGAAAGATTTATATTTAAAAAAGTTTTACCGTACTTAAGTATTTCAAGTAATCATGACATAATCTCACGTCTATATGGCCTATATCCCCGAAGGGGTAGGAAGAGGCGTGCTAGCGAACTACAACCCACATTTCTCCGAGCTTAGTTCGGACTTCGGTCCCACATGTGATAGGGGACGAGCTTATCGCCATATCGGGCACAAATTTCAGACTCCGAGCTGATATGGAAAAATACAATATCACTTTGCCCGACACGGGAATCGAACCCGAGAACTCAGGACGGTAGTCGTACCGAAATACAACCACGCCACCGAGGCAGTCAGTGCTTGATTCTGATTTGAGTGGAAGTTGGGCGTATTCGCACCCGTTATCTCCTAGAATCCGAGCCTGTTTGTCGCCAATTCCTTCGTCGGAATGTAATAGAGACATGCCGAGCGAGCCCGCTCGGGAGCCGGGAGTCGGGAGCTGGGAGTCGGGAGCTGGGAGCCGGGAGCTGGGAGTCGGGACTCGGATTACGGCTGAGGCGAATTTGTGCGTGAGCAGCCTGACATGAACATACACTTCGGATATTGCATTCAGATTCTTTCATATCGTCTACCTCGAGCCTTGTTTTGTTTCAATTTGACGAAATCATAGCTGGGGTATGAAAATTGCGTTTGCATTGTTTTGATGAGGTTTTGTACTTACCGGGTGTTTCATAAAGTTGGTTCCATTAAAAATTCCACATACAGAGAGAATAATTTAAATAGTAATGGTAAAGTTAAATTTATTTTTTTGAACTATTATTAAGAATGGGGATTTTAAAATCAGAATGAGACTTGTAAATCGTCGTAATCAGAAAGAAAGAAAGAAAGAAAGAAATAAATAAACTTTATTTACTTTTATCAGCATAGGAATGGCTTTGTGTATTGCTAAAAATAATTAATTACCCCATAGGTGGTTTACAAATGTACTGCAGCTGACCAAATGAGCCACAAAAAAAGGCACAAATTTAAGTTTATATTATTCAATAAGGGATCAGTGGAAGGAAGAGAGGCCTTTACCCTGCAGTGGAACAAAACAGGCTCATAAAAAAAAATCAAAACGATGAGCCTTACGAAATTTTAAACTTTATTGCTAGATTGCTAGCCATCTTCTCTTTAAGTGTAGCTATTATTGATACCAACTTTATGAAACACCCTATATAATCTTTCTTCATCGGCATCATTGGTTACTTGGGCTAAGAACTGTGGGTTCAACAAACCAGGTTTGTCACAATTAGTGTTCCCATAGTAGGTACTTTTTCCGGGACATTGTAATAAAATTTTGTTAAGCTCAACTCTGATAAAGGTCGCAGGAAGTCGCTGGATGCAGGCCGCTTCTAACAGGTTGATGTGGAAATCTTTGGGGAGGCCTATGTTCAGCAGTGGACGTCCTGTGGCTGATGATGATGATGAAGCTCAACTCTCGTCCCCTATATCTTATTTGACAAGTTTTCATTGAGACAAAAGCTAATTAGCTTATGACCGTTCCTAATGTTCAAGCTTTCTTAATACCAAATTTTACTCGTCTTTAATGTAGATGACCTATGACTACTATTGGATAATTAATTAGGAGACTGTATGCTTTAATTATTGGTTCTTTCTACAGGTCTATGACATTACCAGAGAAGGGTTATGATGAGTTTATGGATGTATGTACATACATACATACATAGACTCACGCCTTTTTCCCATAGGGGTAGGCAGAGACAACTTCCACTTGTAGATTTCCACTTGCTACGATCCTTACACACCTCTTTCGCCTCATTCAGTCTCATTACATTCTTCATGCATGCACGTATATGTACATGTTTAATAATGAACTGTCCAATGTGTTATTTATGCCTGCCTCGATTGCCTCGGTGGTGTGGTTATATTTCGGTACGACTACCGTCCTGAGGTCTCGGGTTCAATCCCCGGGTCGCGCAAAGTGAGACTGGATTTTTCCATAGCACCCCGAAGTCTGCTATTGACATGTGGGTGTTCTAGTTCGCTAGTTCATCTCTACCAACCCTTTCGGGGATACAGGCGTGAGCTTATGTTATATTATGTGTGTGTTATTTATATTTGCCCGCGACTTTTCTAAGCCTAATGCCAAAACGAATTAAACGACTTAAATAAATAAATAATCAATTACCTAATAATAATAAAACCATTTTGCTAAAGATCAGGAAAATAATTTTCTTGTTAATGGAATTCCAAGAAGTAACCTTTCTGTTACTAAAGTTTTACGTTAATTCCTCGAAAGCATCTTCAACAAAATTAGTAATTTCGATGTTTTAGTATCATACCTGGAAATTGGTATTATATCTTCAGTGGTAGAGATACGACATAATATGATATACAGTAGAGATTAATAATAAAATGCCAGCTCGGTCACGATTGGATTAGAACTATTTTCGGCCGACGTCCAAAAAGGAGGAGGTCCTCAATTAGTCTATACTTTTTTATGTATGTTACACGATATCTCCGCCAAATTTGAACCGATTTTCAAAATTCTTTTTGTGTTCGATAGAGCTTATTTCAAGGGTGGTCCCATATAAATTTGGTCACGATCGGATGAAGTTAGATGTCGGTCAGTTAAGCTATCTTTCTACCTTCCCTTATCCCACCTTAATGTGGGGTCGGCGCAACACACTTTTTCAAGCACGTTACAGAAAGGATTAGACTTAGTTTTTATGACCGGCCGCCTACCAGACGTCAACCCCCTCTGAGCGATCCAGTCCCGCGCAAATTAAATTAGAAAATTTGCTTTGCCCGACCTGGAAATCGAACCCAGGACCTCCCGGTCCAAAGTTTATACGTACTACCACTACAGCAAGGAGGCAACTTTTTTGTAGATGTTTGCCAGTCTGCTATTAAAATATATTGTCTAAAACTCTAAAGGCTAGTTAAGTTAAATTTAACTACAAGGAGTATTATGACTGCCTCGGTGGCGTGGGTGTATTTCGGTACGACTATTGTCATGAAGTCTCAGGTTCGATCCCCGGGTCGGGCAAAGTGATACTGGATTTTTCCATATCAGCCCGGAATCTGAAATTTGTGCCGGCTATGGCGTTAGGCTCGCCCCTTATCACATCTGGAACGGAACATAGCTCGGCGGAATGTGGGTGTACTAGTTGGCTAGTGCGCCTCTGCCTACCCCTTCGGGAATACAGGCGTGAGCTTATGTTATATTATGTTGAGTA
Source organism: Clanis bilineata (assembly GCA_036417725.1). NCBI lineage: Eukaryota > Metazoa > Arthropoda > Insecta > Lepidoptera > Sphingidae > Clanis > Clanis bilineata. The sequence continues at coordinate 2,137,735 of CM071153.1, forward strand.
TTATCTAAAGCTAGTACAAGACATTACCAATATCAGCTAAGATCGAATCAGCGATCAATGTCTGCAGTCTTTAATACGCACAGATTAAACTGAGCATTTCTTCGAAGATTGCACGAGCCAATCTCGGTGCCGCGCCGCGCCGCCGCCGTGCCGCCGGAGGTTCGTGGAGTAATCCTACGTCCCAATAACGTGCAGTACTACTGATGTACGAGGAAACGATGAACGGGTTTTATATTAGATCACAAGTTTAAAAACTTAACGGACCGACTTCAAAACTTATTTGATTGTGACAAATTTATATGGGACCACTTTTCGAATAAGCTCTATCCAACACAAACACAAAGAATTTTGAAAATAGGTTTACATTTGGCGAAGATATCGCGTAAAATACATTAAAAAAATACAGACGAATTGAGAAAGAAATAAACTTTATAATTGAGGACCTTCTCCTTTTTTGAAGTCGAAAATTACACATACATAGTCACGCCTGTATCCCCGAAGGGGTAGGCAGAGGCACATTTCGGGCACACACAACTGAATACGCAAACTCAATATCATTTTGCCCGACCAGCGGATCGAACTCGAGACCTCAGGACGGTAATCGTACCGAAATACAACCACGCCACCGAGGCAGTCTATAAATATTGTACGTCGAATTCCCTAATTGAAGTGTATTTTGAACTTCTCCAGGCACCAACGGGTCTATACATTTTTGATGTGATCCAAATTAATTGCTTCCACTATTATCCGCCTTACTTTAGGTATACGAAAAAGTAAAGGTCATCTAAAGTTTATTAAGTTAATTGAGACAAACAGCGGGGGCGGTGAATTTAGTTTTGTACTGGATTTAGTCAACATAACATAAGCTCACGCCTGTATCCCCTAAGGGGTAGGCAGAGGCGCACTAGGGAACTAGAACACCCACATTTCGCCGAGCTTAGTTCCGTCCCAGATGTGATAGGGGGCGAGCCTATCGCCATATCAGGCACAAATTCCAGACTCCGGGCTGATATTGAAAAATCCAATATCACTTTGCCCGATCCGAGTATCGAACCCGAGACCTCAGGACGGTAGTCGTGCCGAAATACAACCACGCCACCGAGGCAGTCGCTAGTATTCTAGTTCGCTAGTGCGCCTCTTCCCTATCCCTTCGGGGATACAAGCGTTAACTTATGTTATATTATGTTATGTAAATGATGTAGGTTAAGAATTATAATGGTCATTAAATCGTTGACATAAACAATGGCGCTTAGAAAGGAAGCTCAGTATTCTACTGATTTCTTAAAGTATCGCGAATGCTATTCATTGAAATAAAATTATTTTTACGGATTTTATCACGATTTGGTTTTAATTTTTATTCCCGACGTTTCGAAGGCTTTGCAGTCTTCGTGGTCACGGGTTGGACTGAAATGTCATTTGTCCAAGAATGTTAGAATTACAAAATCTACTTTCATTTTAGAATTATACAGATTTAAAAAAAATTAAGTTACTCAGTATTCTAGTTTTTACCACCACATGAACTAACCAAACAGTGTCGCCTCACAGGAGACTAATAGAACAACTTTAATAACATATTTTTATGTGATAGTTCAGTTTATGTATGAAATGCGCCCCAGTAGTATTATATATCATGTTGTTCTTCCATGTTATAAGTCTATATAGCGGTGTATACACACGTAGCGTTGTTTCCGCGCATTAGCACGTTGTATGTTCTTGCAATTATCGTGAGATTATACGGGTCACTTGAAGTTAAGTTTGTAAAATATGAAATGAGCCTTTTTTGCTATAAACTTATAACATTTTTTTATTTTTTTTATATAAGGTTAGGTATTCATACAGCTTGTCTTCCGACAAAGGCCTCCTCTAGATATTTCCATTTTTCCTTGTCTTTTGCTATTCGAGTCCATACTGGACCTGCTACGTTTTTTATGTCATCTTCCCACCTTTTAGTCTTTCTACCTCTTCTTCTTTTGCCATCCCTTGGGTACCATTCAGTTATTTATTTTGTCCATTTCCGTTTTGTCTCCCTCAACATGTGTCCATCGCCATTTCAGTCCCTTATACACAGTTGCAACATTTTTGAATTTTGTTTTATTTTTAATTTCAGCTAATTTTACTTCCTCGACTGCCTCGGTGGCGTGGTGGTATTTCGGTACGACTACGGTTCTGAGGTCTCGGGTTCGATCCCCGGGTCGGGCAAAGTGATATTGGATTTTTCTACATCAGCCCGGAGTCTGGAATTTGTGCCCGATATGGCGATAGGCTCGCCCCCTATCACATCTGGGACTGAACTAAGCTCGGCGAAATGTGGGTGTTCTAGTTCGCTAGTGCGCCTCTGCCTACCCCTTCGGGGATACAGGCGTGAGCTTATGTTATGTTATGTTATGCTAATTTTACTTAAAAATTAGCTGAAATTGTAAAACATACTTTAGTTTAAATGACTTAAGGTATAAAACTCCGCGTAATCCAATTTTAATAGAAAATACATCCACATTGTCTCGTGTCTGCATAATCTACAGGTACATTTGTAGATAAAGCGTTGTTATTAAGTCTGCGTTTATACATATGGGGCCTTACTTATAAAAACTCTTTCACTTATCTTTTCGCTAAGAATAACCTGTCACTTTTTTCCTGGCGTTACATTGTTTAAAAATGAAAGGGACAACCTATGGTTAAAGGTAAGCAGCGCTTAAATATTTTTATAAGGGGCATAGAGTATGTTAAGTTTAACTAAACAAATAAATTCTATTCCCCAGCCTTATCGAACAAAAGTAACTCCCATTTCTCACTTGTAACTCAATCATAAGTTTTTTACATGTTCTTCACGAAATAGTATTTGTATGACGAACAGTAATTCCTGACGTAACCGCTAGAGGCGCCAATGTTTGTCCTATAAATGTTTATCAAAAGGCGCGTCTCCTGCACTAAAATATTACACAAAACACCTACACAAAAATGGTTTCGCTACACATTTTTATTTATGATCTATTGTTCTATGAGCAGGAGACAGCGGAACATATTGTTTTACATAACAAAAGCTCACGCCTGTATCCTCAAGAAGTAGGCAGAGGCGCACTAGCGAACTAATACACCCATATTTCCTTGAGCTTAATTCCGTCCCAGATGTTACAGGGGGCGAGCCTATCGCCATATCAGGCATAAATTCCAGACTCCGGGCTGATATCGTAAAATCCAATATCACTTTGACCGACCTGGGGATCAAACCCGAGACCTCAGGGCGGTAGTCGTACCGAAATACAACCACGACACCGAGGCAGTGCTTGAAAAAAGCGTTGAAATGGAACAAATGATTTTTGGCATAGTTATTCTAGCGCCGGCGTTTTTAATACGCGGCGTTTTTCAAATTCCCGGCGCTGGGTGGTGTAGAATATACCTTATTATAAACAAGACAAGAATAATTCTCAAGCACTCATATGAACAGACATGTTAAGACGCTTTTTTAACGCGCGTTGAAAAAGCTCTCGTGTAAATGAGGGCTTATTATTATAAATACGCGCGTTAAAACGCCTCGTGTGAAACCCATGTAAGCAAACACGACGGGTTTCAATTAGCTAAATGATAGATAGCTGACCTACTTTTTACAATACTTTTTACGTTCCCTGCCAATTCGACTGTGGATTAATGAATTATCTTTATTGCCGGTATTGCGTATAAACATATTATTTTGTACTTAGGTCTAGGCGGTACGTACTTGTATAATAAATAATTCATTAACCATTCAGTATTCATACTTTTGTGATTTGTTTTTCTGTTATTTACTAGTGTTAGGAATGAATAATATTCATTATGTATTCCAGAGAAAATTCTTATGTGGATAATACAATAAAAGGAATTGAATTATCTTTCTTTCTTAATTGAAATCTTCATTTTATTAATGTTTATAACATCTATGTTTATATTTTGTTTTTATTTTAGAAAGACGCATTATTATAATATGTATAGGTTTAATTTCACTCGCAAATAGTGACTTTACTTATAATTTGTGAACTATGTTGTGAGTTACTCATTTGTATTATTTATCAGTGTAAAACTAGTTTATAATATTTAATGTGTAGCTGTTTGTTGGTTCCTTAAATAAACTAAAAAAAAAAAAAAAAATCTAACAGTCACACACATAGTCCCGAGTCCACGGTAAGATACGAGTCTTGTGTCGTGGGTATCAGGAAGTACGAGAGACTTTCGGTCTTACAACACCCAGACCCGAAACAAATATCTGTGAGCCACACAAACATTTGTCTCGGTGCGGGGATCGAACACGCTGCATCTCGCTTAACAGCCGAGTCACCTGCTGCGCCACGGAGGTTATCATGTATGTGTGTGTTATGCAGAGAAGGTTTCCATCGCCACCATGCCTTGCTCTAGTCGTTGAGATCCGGGAACTTCTGGGTTTGATTCAGGTTCGGCGGGTGTTGTTCTATCACCATTTCCCCGATACTGGATCCCCCAGAAGGAAGTTGACGACAGGCATTGTCATAAAACTAAGCCGAATCCTTTCTTTAACATGCTTGAACAAGTGTTACGCCAACATTAATGTATAAGGGCAAGTAGAAAGGTTAAGAAGGTTATAAGTTATAAAAACACATAACATACCGTAACCTCACGCCTGTATCCCCGAAGGGGTAGGCAGATGTGCACTAGCGAACTAGAACACCCACATTTCGCTGAGCTTAGTTCCGTCCCAGATGTGATAGGGGGCGAGCACTATCGGGCACAAATTAAAGACTCCGGGGTATATGGAAAAATCCAATATCACTTTGCTCAACCCGGGGATCAAACCCAAGAACTCAGGACGGTAGTCGAACCGAAATACAATCACGCCATCGAGGCAGTTAATAATAATAATAATATTAGCCCTGTAATATTACTGTCCCACTGCTGGGCACGGGCCTCCTCTACTAATGAGAGGGGTTAGGCCTCAGTCTACCACGCTGGCCTAAAGCGGGTTGGTAGACTTCACATACCCTCGAAATTCCTGTGAAGAAATTCTCGAGTATGCAGGTTTCCTCACGATGTTTTCCTTCACCGTTATAGCAAGCGATATTTCACAATGAAAATACACTTAACATAGAAAAGTCAGAAGTGTATGCTCCATTTTGGGGTTGGTCTCGAACCTCCGACACTTGTCTCGGCAGTCCGTACCATTCCCAACTGAGCTATCGCTGCTGCTGAGCATCGAGGCAGTTATAAAAACAAATACATAAAAAGAGGTTTGCACAAAGACTTCTATGTATACTACTAGACTGGCTGTTCGGTACATGGAATGTGCGCACTAAGTCTCTGTTCATCGACCTCATCTCACTATAGAAATCTGCTCTTTTCCTTAGCCGTGAAACATCAAACACTCGCCGTCATCTGCCACAATTTTACTTCGAAACAGCTTGTCTAGTAAATACATAGAAGTCTTTGGGTTTGCACAACGTAGCGTTATTAGAAAAGTAATGCTCTTAGGAGAGGCGACATTCACATCCCGACTAATAACAAAGTATTCATGCAGGCCTGTAGACGGTATCTCGTCACGTCTCCATTATTCTGGCCGCAGAAGCGCCACTATTCATGATTATCTACACAAGAGCGAGTGAAAAGATTTATGCGCTCGCCGATACCTTCTCTTTGCATTTTCCTATTTCATTGAATCATGTTGCATTATTCGCGGGATTCGAGTGTGCATACTCGTGCTTCACGTGTTGGAGAATTCTAAATATTCAATACCGAACAAATTTGTGTTTAGATTTTGTATTCTTTAAAATTTCTTCATTGATAATTTCAAGATTATTTCGTAGTCTTTTTAACGCAATATTGTTTTTCGATCGACTTCAAAAAAGGAGAAAGTATAATAATAAATAAATAATAAATACACCCAACAGCCACACACCTAGTCCTGACCCCACACTAGGTATAACCTGTATCGGTGGTGTCAGAGACTATGAGAGACTTTCTGTCTCACAACACTCACTTAAAACGACTATCTGTGGGCCACACAAACATTTGTCTCAATGCGGGAATCGAACCCACGGTCTCTCGCTTCACAGCCGGCTACTCGACCGCTGCGCTATGGAGGCTGTCAGTCCTCAATCTGTTTGTATTATCTCCGCCTTTATTTATTTATCTCCGCCAAATATTCATTTCCGAGACGTGGATTTTTGTTAACATTAAGCCACTCCTTTAAGTAAAATTTCTGCAATATACCCATACTAACGAAGTTATTATAATACTATTAAGTTATAAATCCGTAAACAAAACTCACAAAGACACTTAAAATGCAATCTCATTTCCCATTATTTGGTCGCCGAAAACCAAGCTTTTGTGTAGTAAACTGAATCATTATTATACAAATATTTAACTACAATACCACAATTATGAACGTACAAAACGGGACAACAAATGCAAGCCAATCATAGCTATTAATTCCGGTGCATTAGCCTCCGCCAAAATGGCCACCGAATCGTAATGATGCACGACCCGAGTCGGAAATTAAATGTATTTATACCCGAGGCTTTGATTTGTGCTACTTTTGGAATTTCATTTTCGTTATTAATTGCGTTTTAATTATGAGTTAACAGGTTGGTCTGGAAATCTTTGGGGGAGGCCTTTGTTCAGTGGACGTCCTGTAGCTGATAATGATTATTATGATGATGATGGTGATGAAGATGATTTTGGGATAGGAGACTAATTAGTCAACGGATCACCTGATGGTAAACATTTTAATAAAACAAAGGCTCTTTTCTTAAAGGTCTCTCAGTGCTATCGATCTGGAAATTCTGCGGAAGAAAGTGGGTTCCTCAAGGATGGTATGAGGGAAAGAAAAGTCCACGTAAATTGTAATATATTTTAAGCCGTAAAACCGCGCCTAAAGCATGACATACCTTGCTCCGATCAGATTAGCACTATCTCACAACAAATACAGTTAAATTGTCAGATAGCTATTGTGTTTTGTACGGTTAGTGACATTTGAAAGAAAGAAAGAAAGTTTTTGTCAAAGCAAAAAAGGACAGGCAGATTTTGGCTTCCGACTTATATAACCACTCATTTTGGCTATCCTCATCTCTCTCCTGTATACGGTTGGCAGCAGCTTGGCTATGGATGTCATTGACAGTACCCATTTCCAATAGTGATGGTCACCATTTACTACCAGGTCATCTGCTCTTTTGAACTCGTAACCGAATAAAAAAAAACCGGCCAAGTGTGAGTTGGACTCGCGCACCAAGGGTTCCGTACAAACCTGTAGGTATATGTATATAATGAATTTAGCATTTTTTCCTTTATCTGTGTTACGTTGCTTTGTACCAAATTTCAAGATTTTGAGTTCACGGGAAGTGCCCTGTAGCTTTTGATTTCCTTGCGAGTGTCGAAAATTTGCGGCATAAACGGTCGTATCTTTTGATTACGTTGGCTTAGAGGTTTGATTTTCACAGCTCCAAGGGACAGTAGACCTGAGTATTTGATATGAATTTCAGCTTGATACCTCCAAGCATTCCAGAGAAAAAGGGTCGCGGCAGACAGACAAACGGACAACAAAGTGATCCTATAAGGGTTCCGTTCTTTCCTTTTGAGGTAGGGAACCCTAATAACGAATTAATAAAAGGTTTATTCCGTATTTCATTTAAGTAATCCAGTCAGAGTCTCTGTACCATTATTTCATTCGAATCCGCTCAACCGTTCCAACATTATTGAATCACCTACATTCAAAATTCGCATAATTTACTATTTTGCTAACATTAAAAAGCAAGCGGGCATAGCCTGTTCTTTGTTAAGTGAATTTCCATGCAAATATTTCGTTGAAACGTTTTACTTTGTGTGATTAATGTAGGTAATGTGTACGTCGGAAACTACGGCGATTAAGTAACAACAGAATAGTATTTTGATGATGATTTATGATTTTTGTTATTAGATTAACGGACCGATTTCAGAACTTATCTGATCGTTATTAAATGTGTATGAGACCATCCTTGGAATAAGCTCTGTCGAACACAAAGAATCTTGAAAATCGGTCCACATTTGGCGGAGATGTCGTGTTCTTCTTCCTAGTTGTTACACTCGATTTTGAGTGGTAGAGCCACGCTGTAGACAGTTACGTCTACAGCACGAATGGGCCGTCTCGACCGGTTTGATACCACTGTCTCACAGAAAATCGACGTAAAGTGGCAGCTTGGTGTCGCGTTTCGTTCGGTGAGTGAGATTTCCGGTGGCCCATTCCCCCCCCCCCCTTTCCCAATCCCTTTCCTTCCCCTTTCATTCCCTCCTTTTAGGTTGGTAACGCAACAATGATTCATTTTTTGTCTTGGGTGTCTGTGGGCGGTGGAGATCACTTACCATCAAGTGACCCATCTGCTCGTTTGCCAGTCTCTGCTATAAAAAAAACACTCTTGACAGAGTGGTCGTGGTCGTTACTCCAGGATTTGTGGAACGCTTAAAAATTCGTCGCCGCTCGACTCGAGCAGTAGCTCTTCGGGTGCATTCGTTGAGGGATTCGTTGATGTTCAGCGATGCATTCACCTGGTCAGTACACCGCATAGGTGTCCTGCCGCACATATATCGCGTAAGGCACATAAAAAAAATGCAGACGATTTGAGGACCTTCTCCTTTTTTGACGTTGGTCGATAATAGTTTTTGATAAAAGAAGTTGTGGGGTGCATATTGCAGAATTGCATTATATGAAGTACGTATAAGGTGACGGGCAGAGAGCAGTCGCTCGCTGCCCGCGTAGCAGATAAGGGCGACTTGCACCACTATTACTAAACTACAGTTAGTCCTAACCTCAAGTTAAAATGTAAAAGAAATATATGAAGGACATGTAATTTAATATATGTAATTAATTAAATGTCATCATATATTATCTGTAAATACATGTAGTATGTTACATGTAAAGAATTACATGTCCTTCATATATTTCTTTTTCAATTTAACTTGAGGTTAGGACTAACTGTAGGTTAGTAATAGAGGTGCAAGTCGCCCTAAGTGTAATATATAAAAGTGTATTAGTTGGTAATAATGGTGCAAATTAATATCATATTGGACTATGTGATATTATGTGATATTATGTGACTGCCTCGGTGGCGTGGTTGTATTTCGGTACGACTATCGTCCTGAGGTCTCGGGTTCGATCCCCGGGTCGGGCAAAGTGGTATTGGACTTTTCCATATCAGCTCGGAGTCTGGAATTTGTGCCCGATATGGCGATAGGCTCGCCCCCTATCACATCTGGGACGGAACTAAGCTCGGCGAAATGTGGGTGTTCTAGTTCGCTAGGGCGCCTCTGCCTACCCCTCCGGGGATACAGGCGTGAGCTTATGTTATGTTATGTTTATGTGTCGACTATGTGCTAAGTAATTATTTAACCACCTAACAACATTACTTATATTGGTGACCCCGACCTGTAGCCCGAGCACGAAAAACGAATGTAAATGTAAATGTATTCGAGTTCGCTGCGCACTGATGACGTTTGGTTAATATTGCGTACAAATTTTATAGACGCGCATCGAGTTCGAATACATTTACGGTTGTCAGAAATTTTCCTGCTCAGGCCGCTGATCACAATCAAATAGCGAGTGACGAACCAAGTGAACCCTAATGTCACGTAGACAGTATCGTTCTTGATTTTGCTAATTAATCTAAGACCTACTTACTAATTTAGCTTACACATTACAAATCGCCAAATCTGACCGGTTTTCTAACATTTCTACCACCTAACAACAGTACTTATAGCCCCTTACTTATAAAAATATTTAAGCGCTCATTATCTTTAACCATAGGTTGTCCCTTTCATTTTTAAACAATGTAACGCAAGGGAAAAAGTGACAGGCTATTCTTATCGAAAATGTTTTTATAAGTAAGGCCCATAAAGTGTTGGTATGTGTTGAACCTACAATACATACAAAGTCTTTCTTTTATTATTTTTTGTCTATTCGTTTCATATTTTCATTGTAACCGTTATTTTTTTGCAAATTGTTTAGTTAAAAAAAACATCAAAGAACATTTTAATATTCATAACGAGGCTTACAAATAAATTGAAACACAGAATCGAGCTTTTAAGGGTAGATATTTGTATATTTGTGTACATTTTCCGATCATTTCCATGATTCCGAATCATATCGAAGTCGTGATTCAAATCTAGGCTATGCTGTATATTCGTCTCTTGTGTAATGCAGTTTCAGCCAGTTCAGTTTGCTTTGGGCAAAGTTCGCAATATTTGTTCTGAAGTTCTAAGCTCGGGCAACGTTAATTGGACGTTGCCTGTAATTTCCACCTGAACTATTATAGGATTCGATTGATACTCAACTGCCTCGGTGGCGTGGTTGTATTTCGGTACGACTACCGTCCTGAGGTCTCAGGTTCAATCCCCGGGGCGGGCAAATTAATATTGGATTTTTCCATATCAGCGCGGACTCATATGGAAAAATCACAGAGTATATGTAGAATTTGTGCCCGGTATGGCATAAGCTTCGCCCCCTATCACGTTTGGGACGGAACTAAGCTCGGCGAAATATGGGTGTTTTAGTTCGCTAGTGTGCCTCTGCCTAACCCTTCGGGGATACAGGCGAGAGCTTATGTTATGATACTCAAGGATTATTTTTTTATATCAGAAAAAACGAGCATGTGGGTCACCTGATGGTAAGTGCTCTCCACTACCCACCCAAGACATAAACAGAATCTGGGGTGCGATGCCTAAAAGATGGGAAATATGGATTGGAAAACGGAGGGGGCATTTAGGCCACCAGAAAACGTACTCACCGAACGTAATGCAGTAGAGAATTGCCACTTTGCGTCGGTTTTCTGTAAGACAGTGGTATCAATCCTGGCCAGCCGGCGGCCCATTCGTGCTGTAGGCATAACTGTCTACAGCGTGCCTCTACTCACTCAAAAGTATTATAATGTTTTTTAAACTATTTTATAAATAAAAATCATTGTTTGGAAAAATATTTACTTCTGTACATATTTACAATAGTTAATTAAAAAATTACAGAGTAATATTTGGACACAGTTTCGGATACAGTAAAATATTGCGCGGTAGATTTAGAAGGGGAAGAACTGTCGTTTCAAATAACTGATCAAACTATAAATGCTACTGAACTGAAATTGATATTGATAAACATAATCGGTAAGTCCGTACAAAGATTATCTTTTGAAAGTATCCCTTAATTACAGTTTTTTTGTATTTGTTGTATTGTAAAGGTGCATTACAGTCTTATAAATATCTGTTAAACATGTCATTTAATACAATAAAGGGGTTTATTCAGTGTTTAAACGCCGCTCTGATATATACACATTGATAAAAAATGTACTAGGGTTTGTTACTTTATTCAGTTTTCACAGTATTGTGCAAAAAATTATGTGCAGCCTACCAAGTATAACTTCTTGTCGTTCGAAAGACGCCCTCAGGCCGCTCCCTTTATTGCCTTACCTTATTAGACATATACCATGACAATTGACACTTATTCAATGGTTTATATTTATAGTATGGCAAATATAAGTTAGAGTATGGCAAAAAAGGTTAGGTAAATCTTTGACCCCTATGTTCAGTAGTGGACGTCCTATGGCTGATGATGAAGTAGCAAAAAGGGAGCATCTTGAGGGTGCGCCAACTTTTGAACCAGTGTAAATATATTGTCCCCGACCATAAGCCCCTGTCATAAAAGACCGTGGCAATGAATTGTCCACGAGCCCCCAACAATATAATTACGCCACTGATTCAGACTCTAAGTTATATTGACAGACAGTACAAAGGAAATATGGTATGACTCATCTGCTACATTTGTTAAAACAATGTGCTTATGTTACAATCACAGACATCTACTTAGAAATTATCACCATTTTCAAAATGTCCCTTAACAATGCCTAACTATGCACATTCACGTACTACTGGGTGTCGTATAAAATCCTACAGTTACAATTACTCTGGGCATCATCTGAGTAGTAAGAACCATGCAGCTGCTGCTATCGTGTACAATTGTGTGTATTTGGGTTGTGCGTCGCTGGACAGTGCGCTGGCGTGGCACTCTGCCTCGTCAGTCCTCAGCTGGAGGAGCTGGGCAGGTCTGCCATGCTGGTCGATGCAGGTGGCGCCGTGGACAGCCCTCTGTAGCTCTCCTCCCGACTCGTTCTCCTGGAGCCACCGACGCAGCCACGCGCCGAGCCAAGCCAGCTCACAGTCGCAGCGTAGCGGGTTCCCAGTGAGGATTAAACCGCCTGGTAACAACGGTGAACAGTTTAGATAATTGGTTTAGGTAGTTTCATGTATTCTTATTTTGATGTTATAGTTTTTTTTTTTTTAGTTCCTCCTTGGTTTAGTGGCAGCATATATAGGCTGTGGGCCGGGAGGTCATGGGTTCATTTACCAGGTTGGGCAAAGTGAATTTTGTAATTTAATTTGCCCGGGACTGGATACCCCAGAGTGGGTCCACGTCAGGCAGGTAGTCGGTCGTAAAAACTTAGCCATATCCTTTCTGCAATGTGCTTGAAAAAGTGTTTTGTGCCGATCCCACATTAAGGTGAGATAAGGGCAGGTAGAAATAAAGTTTATTTTAATGATGTCAACGTATACGTGGTTCATATTTTTGATCGATTATAATTTAACATTAATGATTTTTTCCTCAAAAGTCTTTGATATAGTGAAATAAAATCTGCACTAATTTCTATATAATAATGCAATAAGTTATATCAAAGCTAATGTATTAATTGCAATCGCAAGCATTTAGAAATATTATGTAACAGCCTTGTGAAGAGATTCAAAGATGTCAGCAACAAATACACGAAGTAAGAACTATGGAATGTCAAATTAATTTAGTCAGTAACTATATTCAGAGAAGCTTAATGTTGTCCACCGTGAAGAAGTTTGCAGAAGGGCGGCAACGGGACAATAAGTGGGACGAAGTAGTAAGCAAAATGTCAGCAGAGAGACTTGTTAATTTACCTCTCCTGGAAAAGTTTCGAGTGGTGTATTAAGAATTAAAACTCATTACGAAGAGTTGCCGGGCTTATTCTGTGTGGCGAGAGGCTCAGTAAATTTTAATAAAATACTGGCATTTGCTGCCCACAGTTCACCCGTCCAACTGTAAATTTTTAATAAAGTATCTAACTAATTTTTGCCATATAATCGTCACGTCGCGGTAATTGCGACTCTAAAATTATAACCTTACGTACGGAATTAAGCTGAATTTGAATTAAAAATACATAAAAATCCTTTGCCTTTGTGACCTAGACATACCTGCGAGTAATTTGGTCGCTACGTGACTCCAGCTCGTGAAGTTCGGGTAGAATATTGCGGGGTTTAGTGTAGTTAGTTTATTGTAACTGATGTCGACGCCAAGCCGCGGAACTTGGCCGAGATGCTTCATAAATGTCGTCGGCAGCCTCGTAAGCGACGTCGCAGTTATCCTTATGAACAACTCTTGGCTGTTCTGAAAAGGCTCGAATGCGTCGTCCAGGATTTTTTGCAGATTCACCCCTCGGATTTCCAAGTAGCGAATGTTGGTGGCGTCGATCCCGTGCAGCTGCTTGTTCATGACCTCATCAGCCCAATGTATCACTAATTTGTACAACGAAGGTAAGGAAGAGGTGATATTGGCAATGCGGAATGTCGAATGGTTAATGGTCGACCACGTTTCTATATGTAACGACCGCAGGGATATCAAGGGACGGAAGGAATCCTGATCAATTATATTTACATTCTTCAAACCGACTAAATTCAAATGAGATAAATTACTCAACCATTTAAAACTATTTGGCGTTATTCTTACAATAGGGTTGTGAGAAATGTCGAGCGTGTTCAACTTGTTCAAAGGAGCCCACATTTTTGGCACGAGAGAGGTAAGACGATTATTTCCTAAATCTAAATGGCGCAGATTAACCAGCCGCTTAACATCAGTCTCTTTAAAACTGTTGATGAAATTCGAGGATAAATTAAGATAAGTTAAGTTCGTGAGGGATAGATAAGGCACCGACTTTAAGGTAACGTTGGCTAGATTCAAGTGCCTTAAGTTGAGGAGATTATGAAACAGTTCCTTGAAGTTAGCCTTTATCAAGTTAAAACTTAGGTCCAGTTTCCGTAAGCCGCCTAGGCTAGAAAATGTATTATCTGGGAGTACGGTCAATAGATTACCGGCTAAATTTAAACTGGATAGGAACTGCGTGTTGCGGAATATATTACTGTCCAGATACTCTATGTGGTTGTTAGACAAATCTAGGTACCTCAGCGTGAAACCAATTTGCGAGAGAGCCGTGACGGGGAATAAAGATATCTCGTTGTGCCCTAAATCCAAATGTTCTATGATTGTGTTCTTGAACACGTCTCTAGGGAGAAGCCTAACGGCATTGTGGTCTAGTTTCAAGTATCTTAATTTGTTTAAATTGTAAAATTGTTCTACAGACAATTGAGATATAGTATTAAAAGATAAGTCCAAAATTTGTAACGATACAAGACTCAAAAAGGATTTTCTCTTAACAAGGTTTATATTGTTTTTGTGTACATCCAATATTTCTAACGAGGCAGCGTCTCCAAAAGCTTCATTAGATATCTGAGTTATTTTATTGTAAGATAAAATTATTTGCCGTATCGTGGATTCTACTGCGGTGAAGAAGTTGCTTGGTACTTCGCTAAGAGAATTATGCGAGCCATCAAATATGTTAACGGGCAAAGGAGAGCCGACCTCAATGTACTTCAAACTATTTCTACTCACGTTTAACGTGAAGGTCACGTCCGCATGGGACACGTTGTAAAACGAACTCAAAGATAAACCCGTAAGATTGTTCCCTTGAAACTCTAATACTTCCAGTTTTGGCAAATTAACGAACGCTTCCACGTCCATTGAATCGATTATGTTACCCGCTACAGATAAATATCTTAAGTTCGGCAAGTTTGTGAAGCTGTGCTTAGTTAGGTTGCTGATTCTGTTGTAAGATAAATCTAAGTTCCTTAACTCCGTTATATGAGCAAACGTGCCGCTTTGTATCGAGTTGAGGAAATTATAAGCCATCCTTATGTTGCTTAGTGATAGGGAGGCGTTCCGATTATCACCATCGACGATTATGTCGACTACTCTGTTGTAGTCTAAATTTAAATACTTGAGATTCGGGAAGACAGCCATGTCAGACAACTTGAGTATATGGAAATCATTGTTATCAAACGACAGCCAACTGAGATTCTCCAAGCCGTTTTCGATTTCGAAAGGGAAATGTCCGCTGAACAGCGTCGATGAGGATTCCAAAACGTGCAGCGAGCCGGTCACGTTCGAAAACGATTGCGGATGCACGTAGTACAGGTCGTTAAAGCTCAGATTTATCTCTTTCACCGGCATATTTGCAGGGAAAACATTGTTGTATATCTGCGCTATTCTATTACCTCTCAAGTTAATAGTGGCTAGAGAGGTCGACCACTCGTAGAACTCACTAGGGAGTAAAGTTGAAATTCTGTTATAACTTAAATCGAGATATCGAATGGATCCGGGCTCGAGCGTCTGCAGCGCCGATGGTATAACAGTGAGGAAGTTGCCGGCGAGAGAAAGCGTTTGTATACGACTCGGCAGTTGAGGCGAGTCCTCCAGACGGTTGTAAGCTAAAGATAAATGCCGCAGCCGCGCGACCTGAGCCAGGCTGTCCGGCAAGTGAAACAATATATTGTGCTCCAATTCGAGATGTTCTAGCGAATTTTTCAAAGACAAAAATAGATCCCGACTGACGGAGGTAAGCTTGTTGTACGATACAGATAATCTTTCAATTCGATTGCTCGCCAAAAGTGATCTCCTTATCGTGGTTAATTCGTTTAGATCTAAAATAATTTGTCTTACTTGGAGATCTTGCCGGTAAAGTATCTCCGAGGAATCGTTTATTTTGTTGTTACTTAGATCTATCTTCTCTAACTTTTTACTTCTATTGTTTGGACATGAGTTTTTGTCTAATGACACGAAGTTGTGTCGTAAGTGTATTGATTGTATTCTTGGAAGATTTACTAATAAATTACAAGGTAATTCGTGTAAAAAATTATTGGATATCTTAAGGAAGGTCAATGAAGGAGGTAGTGAGTCTGAGCTTATGGATCTGAGGTGGTTTCCTTCTAAATCTAGCTGTAGAAGGTGGTGTAAAGAAGTCAGAGCCTGTGATCGCAGCTGTGTTATTTGATTGCTGGCCAGCACTAGGCTTGTAAGTGTTTCTTCGAGATGATGCCACTTGATATCACTTCCAACATATACAATGTTGTTGCTACAACAAATAAATACATTAATAAATACTGTGAGGTTTTTTTTATAGCAGAGACTGGCAAACGAGCAGGTGGGTCACCTGATGGTAAGTGATCTGCAGCGCCCGTAGACACCCAAGACATAAAAAGAATCTTGGGTGCATTGCCAACATAAAAGGAGGGAATGGAAGCGAGGGAAGAGGGATTGGGAAAGGGGGGTAAATGGGCCACCGGAAATGTCGCTCACCGAACGCAACGCGACAGCAAGCTGCCACTTTACGTCGTTTTTCTGTGAGACAGTGGTATCGAACCGGTCGAGCCGACCCATTCGTGCTGTAGACGTTACTGTACAACGTGGCTCTACCTCTCACAAAATGTATCCAAGGAGTGTATATAAAAAGTTGCACTCACTTCTGAAGATTGAGCCAGTTTAAAACTTTGAGATCCTTTAAGCCGTGTTGTGGTATATCTGTGAATTCGTTGAAGCCGAGGTCTAAAGACGCTAGCGTGTTCGCCATTGAACTGCGGAGAAAAGGTTTTATTATAATAAGATTTAAAGTCTTCTATTGTAAGAGTATTTTCGTAGAAAACATTGTGAAACAGAATTTCAAATCAAAGCATTTGACTACAATGCATTATTTTCAAAGAAAATTTATGTTAAACCAATGAATGAGTAGATAATTTTGTTTAATGCATCTTCAAAATAAAAGCCGACTGCCTCGGTGGCGTGGTGGTATTTCGGTACGACTACGGTTCTGAGGTCTCGGGTTTGATCCCCGGGTCGGGCAAAGTGATATTGGATTTTTCCATATCAGCCCGGAGTCTGGAATTTGTGCCCGATATGACGATAGGTTCGCCCCCTATCACATCTGGGACGGAACTAAGCTCGGCGAAATATGGGTGTTCTAGTTCGCTAGTGCGCCTCTGCCTACCCCTTCGGGGATACAGGCGTCAGCTTATGTTATGTTATGCAAAATAAAATCAGTATTATTTATTATAACATTTATAACAAATAGTAGTTATATGGAATGTTAGATCGTAGCCCAAAAAACAGTTACAAATGTCGTTAAAAGTTGGTGCCTATGAAAAAACTGTTAATAAACTCACAATATAACATATAAATTATTTATTATTATTTATCTAATCAAAAATCTAATAAAAAAAAAGAAAGCAGCGATAGCTCTGTTGGGAATGGTACGGACTACCGAGACAAGTGTCGGAGGTTCGAGACCAACCCCAGAATGGAGCATACACCTCTGACTTTTCTGTGTTAAGTGTATTTTCATTGTGAAATATCGCTTGCTATAACGGTGAAGGAAAACATCGTGAGGAAACCTGCATACCCGAGAATTTCTTCACAGAAATTTCGAAGGTACGTGAAGTCTACCAACCCACATTAGGCCAGCGTGGTAGATTAAGGCCTAACCCCCTCATTAGTAGAGGACGCCCGTGCACAGCAGTGGGACAGTAATATTACAGGGCTAATATTATTATATTATTTATTTATCTAATGTTATTTTACAGAACATATTATATATAACTGGTGGTAAAACATATAGATATTGAAAGTAGGTATTATTGTATACAACGTGCAGACTTAATTTTACTTGGTACAAAGTACGAAATCTTATAGTTGTGACATCCCTGCGTTCAATTCAAAATTAGTATTGAATAAGTTACCTCAAAGCATTTTGTTCTATGTGGTGTAATTTGTTATCTACTAAGACTAATGTTTGCAGCCGGAGCCCATCCAAAGCGCTCTCCGAGAGTACCTCCAGGTTGGACATGCTTATGTCCAAGTGGTGCAGCTCTATCCGCGGCCATTCTGCAACAAAATGGCCTTTTAGTGTCGGCCTTATCGGCCATTTATAATGAAATGGCATCGCGTGGATTTAATGCGAATATGGACTTTATAAATTTTATACGGGTGTTTCAAAAATGTGGTATCAACAATAACTACACTTAAAGGGAGGATAGCTAGCAATTAACGCCCGGTTCCAATAAACAATCTCAGTTCGAATGTGCAGATAGATTACAAAAATGAGCTAATAAGAACACAGTTTGAACATGACTCCGTCAAATGACTTGATTTGATTGGTTCATAATCGCTATCTATCCGCACTCTAAACTGAGATCGTTTATTGAAACCGGCGGTTAGCAGTATAGTTTAACATTTCGTAAGGCTCATATTTTTTTAAATAATATATAGCGAAAATACTTTCTCTGGCCTATTGGAACAGCTGCGGATTTGTGAAACATCTATGGGGTAATTAATTATTTTTAGCATACACACAGCCATTCTTATATTGATTGCGATGATTTACAGATCGATTTTTGATTTAATATCTCCATGCTTAGTAATTAGTGCATGCTCAAAAATTATTCCACTTGTCGCTAGAATTCTACTAATACTACTAAGTCATGATACGATAGTCATACCGAAATACAACTACGCCACCGAGGCAGTCAGGTTATGTAATAATACGACTTTAATCATCGATTATAAAAATAATCGATTATCCACATCGCTATTATTATTTGATAAAAAATCACGTTCAATTATCTTTTAACCTTACCGTAACGCTTTAAATCGTTCTCACTATATGTGGAATTGTGATTTCTAAAACACCCGGTATAAAATTCAATTTGGTATATTATTCCGAAGTGATACCATTAAGCATTGTGTTATAAAATGAAAGTTTAAGCAATAGAATATGATTTAAAGTATTGATGGCGTTTTAAAAGCAGCGATACTGATTCATCGACGTGGTTATAAATGGACTATAATCCATAATTATACTAAATCATTTCAAATGTTATGACATTGGCTTATAGACATTCACGTATGATACCGTATGTCGCATCCATTAATCTAAGCGTGTAATGTGTTGAAATTTACATATACGAGCTTGTAAATATATTGTTAGAATTATAAATAAATATTTTAGCGTCTATTTAATGACTGCCTCGGTGGCGTGGTTGTATTTCGGTACGACTACCGTCCTGAGGTCTCGGGTTCGATCCCCGGGTCGGGCAAAGTGACATTGGATTTTTCCATATCAGCCCGGAGTCTGAAATTTGTGCCCGATATGGCGAGAGGCTCGCCCCCTATCACATCTGGGACGAAACTAAGCTCGGCGAAATGTGGGTGTACTAGTTGGCTAGTGCGCCTCTCTCTCTACCACTTCGGTGATACAGGCGTGAGCTTATGTTATGTTATTTTATGAAGGTTTTTTGTCGTCATATAGGATCTAAAATTTTAATTCAGGCAGGTGTTGATCTTCAAAAGCATATCTCAAATTTACATAAAACCTTCCGAATTTTGCTGCTTTCATGCTGCCTCGCCCGATGGAAGTCCTTTCAGTGGACTAATGTAGTATGGCTTGCTAATAATTATAGATTTTTTAAATTGATTTAACAATCTCAGAGAGCCTTTAATACGAACAAATGAAAAACCATTACTCAACATAATTGGTATAGATGTCACGTCAGCGGGGTTACCACCACCTCTTATAGCAGTATTATTATAATCTTACTTGTACCGATTCTCATACAAAACAAACGAAGAACGATTATAATAATATAAGATAAGAGGTGGTGGTAACCCTGCAGGGTTCTTATTCACTGTGACTATTGAACATGTAACGCAGTCTTGTTATGTTAATTCGATAAAAATAGTAATGGGGAAGTACTTACTGCTATATTCTTTAAGTACATACTCAGTATTTACTTAACGCAATAAAATCAAAGATATTTAATTACTATCGAGGGGGTATCAAGCAAGTTTCTATACAAAAAAAATGATCTCAAACTTCAGTACCGCCTTCAATTACTTATTACAATGCGAGGGCGATTATTACAATTTACACCTAAGAATATTTTGTGAATGGTTAAGAATCACGTAAGTTTATTCTCTCAATATTATTTCGCTGGCCGACCTGGCCTTCGTATATTCCAAATAAACTGAGCGATTTATGACTACTAGGTCATAACTTTTAGATCACAAGTTTTGTGCTGTCGTCCCGAGAAAAATGATCTCAAACTTCAGTACCGCCTTCAATTACTTATTACAATGCGAGGGCGATTATTACAATTTACACCTAAGAATATTTTGTGGGTGGTTAAGAATCACGTAAGTTTATCTCTCATTATTATTTCGCTGGCCGACCTGGCCTGCGTAATTCAAATAAACTGAGCGATTTATGACTACTAGGTCATAACTTTTAGATCACAAGTTTTATGCTGTTGTCCAGTTTATATACTGTTGAATGTCTTTGAATAAGATACGTCACACATTTGTTTCGAACTGTGAGTATACACGGGGGTTACCATCACCTCTTATAGCAGTATTATTATAATTTTACTTGTCAATATTCCCATACAAAACAAACGAAGAACGATTGTAATAATACTGCTATAAGAGGTCGTGGTAACCATGCAGACGTTCTGTTAAAACCAAAAAGTTGTTACCAAATACATCAAGCACTAAAGGCGTAAATAGAACATCCGAGCGTGACATTTTTACAGACCTTTTAATGCCAATGGCAGTCATTAACACGTTCTGTGCCGTGGCTTGTGGGTGGTTACAATAGAAATTTTACATCTATGCCTTATTGAATCTTATTAAGTAATTAATATATTTTAAATAAGATACTAAATATAATTAATGATATTATCCGCACCCGTTCTAGAGAACGTAACACCAAGCAAAAACGTTGTTTTGTGAAATAGTGTTTATAAACTCGGTGGAGTCGGCCGCTAGATACTGTATTTAGTGTTAGCCAACGGGTTTGCTCATATCATCGTACATATGAATAAGACAAATAATTTATTGAATAAAAAAAATGGATATCAGGAACGACGAGAAACTATCGGTCTCACAACACCCAGACCCGAAACAAATATCTGTGGGCCACACAGACATTTGTCTCGGTGCGGGAATCGAACCCGCGGCCTCTCGCTTCTCAGCTGACTGCTCGTCCGTTGTGACACGTAAGTTGTCAAGAATCCGCGTAAATATAACATAACAGACAGAACAGGCCCTCCATGTTCACGTCCATAATTGTTGTGACCAAGAGTCTTTACCTGGGAACCTGTGCAGCGGCACGGCGATGCAGGACATGTGCTGCGCGCGGCACGAGCACAGCGGGCTGCCGGCGCACGGCTCGAGCCGCTGCGGCGCCGAGCCCACCAGCAGGC
Source organism: Clanis bilineata (assembly GCA_036417725.1). NCBI lineage: Eukaryota > Metazoa > Arthropoda > Insecta > Lepidoptera > Sphingidae > Clanis > Clanis bilineata. The sequence continues at coordinate 2,159,122 of CM071153.1, forward strand.
ACGCCACCACCGCCACGCGCTGCAGCGCACACCGCACCGCCTCATCGCCGAGCACCATCACTGGATCACGCACAATTTAGAACTATATCATCATCATAATCATCAGCCATAGCACGTCCATTGCTGAACATAAAACTCCCCCAAAGATTTTCAGATCGACCTTTTAGAAGCGGCCTGCATATATACCAAATACAATATAATAATAATAATAATATTAGCCCTGTAATATTACTGTCTCACTGTTGGGCACGGCTCTCCTCTACTAATGAGAGGGGTTAGGCCTTAGTTTACCACGCTGGCCTAATGCGGGTTGGTAAACTTCACATACCTTCGAAATTCCTGTAAAAAAATTCTCGGGTTTGCAGGTTTCATCACGATGTTTTCCTTCACCGTTACAGCAAGCGATATTTCACAATGAAAATACACTTAACATAGAAGTCAGAGGTGTATGCTCCATTTTGGGGTTGGTCTCGAACCTCGGACACTTGTCTCGGCAGTCCGTACCATTCCCAACTGAGCTATTGCTGCTTAAATACCATATACCATATACATAATATACAGCATATCTGGGCTGTAGACCACAACGTTCCAGGTCTGGCAAAGCAGTTTCTAATATAATTTGCCCGGGACTGGACCCCTCAAAGGGGGTTGACGTGAGGCAGACAGCCGGTCGTAAACATTAGCCAAATCCTTTCTGCAACATGCTTGAAAAAGTGTGTTGCGCCGACCCCACATTAAGGCGCGATAAAGGCAGGTAGAAAGAAAAATTAGTAGTTAGCTTACAGTTGAAACTATTGGAGCTCGGAACGCGAAATGCTGTGTGTAACAGCGTCCTTTTATGACGTAGGTGAGGCTACACTAAAAGGATTTTCAGAAATTCTTCCCCTGAAGAGATGTAACGCGGAATGAAAGTATAGAGAACATGAAAACACGACGGGACAGACTCTCACGCGGGCTAGCTTCGGGAAAAAGCTTGTGAACACGCGGATTAATTAATCAATATTATAGTTAAGGGGAATAATAATATTAGTTTATTAGCCGCCTCCTTGGTCTCGTGCCATGTATGGGCTGTGGACCGGGAGTGGGTTCGATTCTCAGGTCGGGCAAAGCGGTTTCTAATTTAATTTCCCCGGGACTGGATCCCTCATAGGAGGTTGACATCAGGCAGGTGGCCGGTCGTAAAAACTATGCCAAATCCTCTCTGCAACATGCTTGGAAAAGTATGTTGCGCCGACCCCACATTAAGGTGGGATAAGGGCAGGTAGAAAAATCATTGTTAAGGGGAATAAATCGAGACGTTCTTAATTATCATATAAGTTTTTGTTTAACATAACAAACTGACCTAGATTTAAAAACTATTGTTTCGGTCCAAACTTCAAATAAATGTGTTTTAAATAGTTTAAAACTAAAACATTTGTGAGACTTTAATCTTTATCAGTAAAATTCTCATTACTCTGCCTATAATATGTATATTATTGTTACAATTTTTATTTCAACATCCCGTATATTTAAAATTTAAAATAAAAATCTATTACGATTAAAGAAAGATAACTAAAGTTAGTCAAATATCAATTTTCTTTGACGAACAAGTCAAATTATCAATGGCGAATGGATTATTTTTTCCAAAGAAAAGCCGTCGTTACTTTCTTGGTTATTTACTTAAATAGCAAAGAGTATTACTGTATAAGTTTGCGAAATTAAGCCAGTAGGCTCCGTATTCAATGGACCCCTCGCCAATGGAACTGAGTCTTAGGCTGAGATCTATAGAGCGAACTTCGACTAAGTCTAAGTCAAAGAAACAAACTCAGTGAGGATTTGAAATTGTTAAATCGAACTTTGACTTAGTCCGTGTAATTTTTACAAGAAAAACAGACTGACAGACATACTAAGCAAAGATTTTCTTCTAAAAAATGACTCGGACTTAGTAAAAATCCTCACTGAGTTCCTGACTTTGACATAGACTTCATCGAAGTTCGCTTTATAGATAGCCTTAGTCTGAGTCATTTCTAAAAGAAAAACAAACTAAGCAAAAAAAATATTGTAAAAGATGACTCGGACTGTCAAATTCCTCACTGAGTTCGTTGCTTTGACTCAGACTTAGTCGAAGTTCTATAGATCTCAGCCTTGAGGTCATTCTCTACGCCTTTAAATAGGTATGTATGCCGGCATACATCCGAAAGTTAGATTGTTTGTGGCTTGCGCACAGTTTGTGGGCGTAATAACACGCGGTAGTTTACCCGGAGTGAAAACTTCCACGAGGATATAAACAAACGCACAAGGCTACAAATAACAGAAGCACAGATTTAATACATAGAAACCAGCCTGAGCAGGAAAATTTCTGACAACCGTAAATGTATTCGTGCTCGATGCGCGTCTATGTAATTTGTATGAAATATTAATCAAATGTCATCAGTGCGCAGCGAGTTTACATTTACATTAGTTTTTCGTCCTTAGGCTACAGGTTATGAAACGGTGGAAGTTTGTTATAACTCCGTGGTGTAGTGAAAGGAGGGTTTAGGTTAGATTTTTAGTTCGCGGAATCTGTGTGATCTGTCATTTTAGTTCGTGAAATTCTCAAGTATCTAGTCTAGTCGGTCTAGGTTTTATAGAATTTCAGCATGAAAATATATATACTGTGCGAGTCCGCGGTAATTTCTTGGCGGGAATTTTTCCACGCTTAGGGTTTTTTAGTTGCGTAGAGAAATGTAGCAGACATGTAGAGGCACGTTGCTACGCCGCGCCGCGTAGCTATAAGCTACGTGATTCATTGAGATACAACGCTAAAAAATTCGACGATCTTTTATATGAAAAACTGACGTTTTGCCTTTGTTTCAGCATATTTTCCTATTTTTGAAGTAGGTTTTATTTATTCTGATCGAACGCAGGTGTTGAAAACATGCCCTAGGGTCATCTACGATAAAAATTGCGATTCCATATCAGGTTAGCGTATGACCGGCGTAGCACAATAGGCCGAGATCCGACTGCAAGTTCACTACGTTCATAATGTATGTAGTGAAAATATATTTTTTATATATAATTAAATGGGGGAATCTATTTTTGCCAAGGTGCCAATCGTGATTTGCCCGCGAGTATTTATAATTAAAATATTAATTATGAACGTAGTGATCTTGCAACCTGATCTTGGTCTATAAGCTCAAATACGATATCATAGAGTGAACAGTGACACGCGTTATTTTCGCTTAAAAATCTAAAATGTATTGTTTGACACACTAATTAATTTCTGAATAATGATAATTCAGTAGTGAAATGCGGCCTTTCTACTCTGGTATTGTGTCATATTTAGACAATGATTTATTTTTATAGCAGCAACTGACAAACGAGCAGATGGGTCACCTGATGGTAAGCGATGCCCATAAACACCCAAGACAAGAAAATATTAAAAATAAGAATACAAAGAATTTTGACAATCGGTCCACATTGGGCGGAGATATCATAACATACATAAAAAAGAAATAGACTTGAGGACCTTCTCCTTTTTGGAAATCTTAAGCTCACGCCTGTATCCTCGAGGGGGTAGGCAGAGGTGCACTAGCGAACTAGAACGTCGTCGGAAATCCGCCGAAAAATACATTAGAATTGAGGACCTTCTCCTTTTTTGTAGTCGGTCGATAAACATTGAATATCTGTTTTAAAATCTCACTATTGTCCGCAAGTAATTAATTTGTTTAATTACAACTGAACTCATTTGTGGTGGTATAGACTGCTTCCTTTATGTTAGCTTCGATAACGCTTCCTTTGCGGGCTCATCCTGTAATGTAATTAATTAGGACGCGCTTGTCCGTTTGTTCAGTAATTAGACTAGTTCTGTCGCTTTCGAGGTGTAAGGTTTCTTTATCGAGGTGTTTATGGCTTTAACATAAAAAAATCTTTCCTACAGAGGAGATTGATATCCTACATCCCTAAGTTTTATATGCATCATCATCAGCCATAGGACGTCCACTGCTGACCATAGGCCTCCCCCAAAGATTTCCAGCTTTATACGGAGCTCCAAATACCTATGTATGTATATTTTCCTATCCTACTAATGAAATATCATTGTATAAACGTGTTTGTATGTGTGTGTATGTTTGTTACTCTCGCAAAAACTAGATAGATTTTGATAAAACATTATATTATAATTTTATATATATACATCAAATATCAAATAATAAAAATATCAAATCAAAACACATAAGCTACTTTTTATTCCGAATAAATATTATCCTGAAAAATAGATTTCTACGCAAACGAAGTCGCGGGCAATAGCTATACAGAGTGTTTCATAAAGTTGGTATAAATAATACCTACACTTAAAGGGAGGTTGGCTACAAATTTACCGACTTTGTATAAAATTGCATAAGGTATGTTGTTTCTGAATAATGGAAACTTGATTTTATGATGAAAATACTGTTTCTGGCCCATTGGATCTACTTCAGTAGATTTGCAAATCACCTATGGGGTAATTTATTATTATTAGCATAGCCACTCCCATGCTAATTGCAATTATTTTCAGGTCGTATTCTGATTTTAAAATCCCTGTGCTTAATAAGGATGAAAAAAAATATATTATGTACTTTATCTCTACGCTTTACATCGTTCACCCTGTATGTGGAATTGTCATTGTTATCAACTTTGTGAAACACCCGGTATACAATACCATGACCTACAAGTGATTAGTACTTAGTTAATAAGTAGTATTATAATGGTGAGTAATACGCCGCGTTCACACAGGACGAGCCGCTCGTGCTAATTACTTACATTACACATTTGTTCGTGTACACATGAGGTAATCAGTTTTAATTATTGCAACGTAGCATGCGTATAGTTGAGAAATTAAGGTCGACAATATAGTGAAGCTTAGGCCGCGGACACGAACTTGGCGGACTTGGAGATGGGAGCGGCGCGTTTTAATGATACTGGCCTCGAAGGCAGCGGTACAGAGAGCGGCGTACGACCGGTCTACCAGTACGTTGCCGTGCCACAGCCGTCGCCGCCGCTGAGTTCGTGTCCGCAGCCTAAGGCACAAAACTTGGATAGGCGTAAGTAATAATATATTCCGAACATGAATTTAATCACAACTAGAAAGCGTTCAAAATAGTGTGATGAAATACAGCCTACAGCGAAATAACTCTTGTTTTCTCTGTCATGTCATTACCAAAATGTTTTTTTATAAAATTATGTTAATTAAAAGAGGAACTATTATGAACTTTCATTCAAATTTCACACTTCGCCATTATTCAGCATAGATTTCATAAATAAATAAATACACCCAACAGTCACACACCTAGTCCTGAGACACATGAGAGATTACAGGTCTCACAACACCCAGACTTGAAACTAGTATCTGTGGGTCACACAAACATTTGTCTCAATGCGGGAATCGAACCCGCGGCCTCACGCCTCACAGCCGGCTACTCTCCCGCTGCGCCACGGAGGCCGTCATTAAATTTAATACAAAACCCTATATTTAATGTAATTAAAATATATCTTTTAAGTTATTTTAATCTAACTCGTCTGGTCTCCCCGCCTCATGAAACTTTTACTATGTACGTAACACATACCTCTAGGTTTTATCCCGAGAAAATAAAAAGTTCCCCAAGGAGATCTATCATCAGGCGCTTCCACCCGCAAACTACTAACAAAACATTTTATACACCAAGTCTTAAGTATTAGAGCACAAAAAATACACACCATTTGATCATGTTGGTTACAATCGTTTTACAATTTTAATTCTAACTTTGTTTTGAACATTGTTGAATAATTAAACTGGTTTACATTTTGTTTGATTTTTGGCTTACGTTAATTGTATTGATACACGAAAATGTTGCTGAAATTAATCTGGTGGAAAAATGTTTTATGAATTCATTTTCTTTTTTCTTTCTACCTGCCCTTATCCCACCTTAATGTGGGGTCGGCTAAACACACTTTTTCCGTTGTCTTAACCAGTTGTCATCCTAACGTCGACCGCCATTGAGGGATCCAATCCCGGGCAAATTAAATGACAAAATTCGCTTTTCCCGACTTTTGAATCGACCCCAGGACCTTCCCGGTTCACAACCCATATATACTACCACTAGACCAAGGAGGCGATTAATATTATTTATTAATGAACTCAATGATTATTATAATTGTAATGGTATTAATTTCATATTATAATTGTTTCAGGTTTGTCTGTGTCCGTAAGTCCCTCATAGTTTCTGATACAGGTCAGACCTTGTGTGGGATCAGGACTCAGGGCTATGTATGTGTGTGTTGTATTTATCGGCTTATTTATTTTAAACTGCCACAAATTATCAATTTTAATAGACTCACATATTTTCTTTGATGAGCGATGAGAGATGAGAATAATCACATATTAAAAACTTAACTGACCAACTTCAAATCCGATCGTGACCAAATTATATGGGACCACCCTTGAAATAAGCTTTAGCGAACACAAAAATAATTTTGAAAATTGATCCTTATTTGGCGGAGATATCACGTTACATACATAAAAAAATACACACGAATTGAGGACCTTCTCTTTTTTGGAAGTTGGTCGAAAATCCAATATTATTAGACTTCAGAACGATAGTCGTATCGCGCATGCAATACCACTACGCCACCGAGGCAGTAATAATATATTAAAATAGACAAGAATGAAAGTAATTATATAATTTCTTTGATTCTTCAATATCTCTTTAGATATGGGAAATAGGTGGAGAGGGGAAGGCAATCTAAGGAAAGCGAGAGTGATTTTGAATGGAGGGGTATTAAAGGAAAAATGCTCCGTGGTTATTTACTGGCGAGGATTAACGCTTAGCTGGTTTAAGTATAATAACGATATTTGTAGCATCTCGCGATAACTAATTGACCGACTATGATTTTGTTGTCTTTATATCTCCAGCTAAGAATTGTAAATAAAAATGTTGAATTCTATAAGATCACTGTCTACACTTGTAGCTTGCTACGCCGTGCAATAGTTGTAGCTTGTAACGCTTGTAGTTCAATGTCAGTATGTTTGGAAGTTACGGGTGGATTGTAGCTGAAATGATCGCGTAGCAAATTACGTCGAAACTATCGTAGCAGACACGCATCGTTGCTACAGCTACAGAGCTTTGTTCGGTGAAATGCTACAAGTCTGCACGTACCATAAAATAGGCAATGTTTTCGATATATTTGTTTCTTCTGTTATGTTTATATTTATTCACTTCCCAGTGATGATGAGAAAAATGTTCTGTATTTCACACCTATGATAATTTCTACAATATTTTAAAACTGCTTTCAACTGTAATTGCTCGCTCCATTCCAAACAATCAAACAATAGATTAAATGATGTGCCAAAAACATTAAACAACACAAAGCCCATAAATTTCCCAAACAATGGCTCAACAAAATCATCGATGTGTTCAAAAACAAAACAAACTTCCAGGGAGCGTGAGGCGAGCTCGTTGGAAGCAAAAAACGTAATCAGATCTCACCAAATGATTCTCAAAGAGAATTTGACACGAGCACTTCTATTATACGAAGTGCTTCATGGTCGAGGAAATAAAGATTCGTGAATTCTTAGTCTAGATACTGCGCTCTGTAATCCATTTACATTTGCATGTACGTGATTGTCTTATTAAACAGCAAAATGTGGATTTACGGTGATTATTATTGTATGTGTGCTTGCAAATTGTTATTGTGATAAAGGTAATTGTCGCCTCCTTGGTCTAGTGACAGCACAGGTCGTGGGTTCAATTCCCAGGTCGGGCAAAGCGAATTTTCTAATTTAATTTGCCCTGGGCTGGATCTCTCAGAGAGGGTTGAGGTCAGGCAGGCAGCCGGTCGTAAAAACTTAGCCAAGTCTTTTCTGCAACATGCTTGAAAAAGTGTGTTGCGCTGACCCCACATTAAGATGGGATAAGGGCAGATAGAAAGAAAGAAAGATAAATGTAATTTTAATGGTAGAGTAACGGTGTAACGTCTACCGCGCGAATGGGCTGGCTTGACCAGTTGGATACCACTGTCTCACAGAAAACCGACATAAAGGGGAATTTGCTGTCGCGATTCATTCGGTGAGTGAAATTTCCATTGTCTCAATTCCTCCGTCCCTTTCCCAATTTGTACTCCCCTCTTTTAAGGTCGGCAACGCATCAATTTTGTGCCTTAGGTGTCTATGGGCGGTGGAGATCACTTACCAGCAGTGACCTATCGGCTCGTTTCCCAGTCTCTGCTTTAAAAAAAATACTTCAAGTCTAGATACCGCACTCTGTACCGCATTCATTTCCATTTGTATACGTGATTATGAAAACACCAAAGCGTGTATTTACGATGATTATTATTGCATGTGTACGTCCAAATTGTAATTACTTAGATAAAAGTCATTATGAAATGTACACTTTCGATTGACTTCCAAAAAGGAGAAGGTCCTCAATTCGTCTGTATTTTTTATGTATGTTACGCGATATCTCCGCCAAATGTGAACCGATTTCCAAAATTATTTTTGTGTTCGATAGAGCTTATTTCAAGGGTTTAATATACATTTGGTCATGAACGGATTTGAAGGCGGTTCGTTAAGGTTTTAAACTTGTGATTATTATTAGATTGCACAGTAAAATTGTGGCCGTAATTTCTAATCCCTAAAAGGTATATTCTTAGCCGCATTTGTGCCCGCAATTTCGGCCATTGCTTTCCATCTAGACATGTATATTAAAGGATTGGAGTACCGCCAAAGAGGTCGGTAGAGAGGCAAGTGTGGTTTTAAATTGGATTGGTACTGTGGTCGAGGCTAATTCTGTGGCATAGAAAATGAATGACATGTAATATATTACATGTAATGTACTAGGTATGTACATGTAATTACAGAAAATATATGAATGACATTAAATTTATTACATGTAATGAATTACATGTCATTAATATATATTTTCCAGATCGACCTGTTGGAAGCGGCCTACATCCAGTGACATCTTGGAAATCTTGGGGGAGGCCTGTTCAGCAGTGGACGTCCTATGGATGATGATGATGATGATGATGATGATGAATATATATTTTCGACCGACTTCCAAAAAGGAGAAGGTCCTCAATTCGTCTGATTTTTTTATGTATGTTACGCGATATCTCCGCCAAATGTGGACCGATTTTCAAAATTCTTTTTGTATTCGATAGAGCTTACTCCAAGGGTGGTCCCATATATTTGGTCACGATCAGATAATTTTTGAAGTGGGTCCGTTAAGTTTTTAAACTTGTGATTATTACAATTTAACTTGACTTTAGGACTAACTGTAGGTTTCCAATAGTGGTAAAAGTCGCCCTAATCGTCTTAAACTGAAAGAAATCAAATCAAATCAGTTGCTTAACTTTGTTGTAACAATGTCGAGGGAAACAAATTCACTTAAGAAAGAAACCGGGAACTAATTTAGGGAGGGAATCGAAGACAAACATAAAATAACATAATCATTAGCCGGTGGAGTACGCCCACTCAAATCCGATAAAAACGATAAGAAAACATAATTTGATGACGTAAGGAAGAAACAGGGAAGAGGGAAATGTAAAATCATTACCTTTCGAAACAGTCGGGTAATAATAATAATCTTTACGTCAAACGTCAGGTGTATGCGTCAGAGACACGGCGTCAAATGTTCATAGCGCAAACGCGTAAAAGTCAGAATAGCTCTTGTTCTGACGCAGTTTGACGCCTAAAGTCCACCTTAACATGCAAAGATTGTATTTTTTATCTTAAATCTAACATTGTATTCCTTCAATTTTCCTGTTATAGTTTAAACTTGCGAAATTAATTTTGCATGTATTAAAAATATCGATAAATAAATCAAATACGTAATTAATAATCACATACAATTCATGATAATCACAAGTTTAAAAAGTTAACGAACTGACTTCAAAACTTCTCAAATTGTGACCTTTAAGGGACCACCCTTGAAATAATCTCTATCGAACACGAAAGGAAATTCGGTCCATACTTGGCGGAGATATCGCGTAACATACATAAAAAATATAGACGAATTGAGGACCTCCTCCTTTTTTGAAGTCGGTCGAGAAGCCAAATATTTCTTACAGAAAACCGACGTAAAGTGGCAGCGTGTTGTCGCGTTTCGTTCTGTGAATGAGATTTCCGGTGGCCCATTTTCCGCCCTTCCTTTCCCAATCCCTTTTCTCTCCCCTTCCATTGCCTCCTTTTAGGTTGGCAACGTACCCATGATTATTTTTGTGTCGTGGGTGTCTATGGGCGGTGGAGATCACTTACCATCAGGTGACCCATCTGCTCGTTTGCCAGTCTCAGCTATAAAAAAAACACAAAATACTTAGCAGAGTTTTTGCTCATTATTGCATATTTAATTAACAATATGTATTTAATTTTAGCCTTCATCGCGTGGTTTTGTTGAGGCGAGGGGCTGCAGGTCCGTGCTACGTATCGAGACAAATGTTTGTTTAAGAAACAAAATTTGTTGTTGTTGTGAAAGCAGAGGCGCACTAGCGAACTAGAACACCCACATTTCGCCGAACTTAGTCCAGATGTGATAGGGGGCGAGCTTACCGCCATATCGGGCACAAATTCCAGACTCCGGGCTGATATGGAAAATCCAATGTCACTTTATCACTTTGCGCGACCCGGGGATCGAACCCGAGACATCAGGATGGAAGTCATACCGAAATACAACCACGCCACCGATGCAGTCGAAAGCGAATAAGTTTTGGCATAAGTCAAGTTGGCAATCAGCTTATTTTTTAGTCATTTAAAAATAATTTGGAATCTCCTGGCGCCCGGCGAGCGGTGCAAACTTTCCCAAACATTTTCACTTTGGATCGAAATCTGAGTTTGGAAGTGAGGTAATCCGATTAGCTGTCACCTTAAGTGTGTTCGTGAGAATGTTTTAAGTTATTCCTGAGTTGGATTTTGGCATTAGTTATTAATACAATTTTGGTTTATGAGATTCACGCGGGAATTTCAACTAAATTATGGCGAGGATGAATCTGTTCTTTGTTTGTGATGAATTAATTACATCTATAACTTGTAAGACTGTCGCCTCCTTGGTCTAGTGGCAGCATATGTGGGCTGTGGATCGGGAGGTCGTGGGTTCGATGCCTAGGTCGGGCAAAGCGAATTTTCTAATTTAATTTGCCCGGGACTGATTCCCTCAGAGGGGGTTGACGTCAGGTAGATAGCCGGTCGTAAAAACTTAGCCAAATCCTTTCTGCAACATGCTTGCAAAAGTGTGTTGCCCCAACCTTAGGGGTGGAATAAGGGCAAGTAAAAAGATATATCTTATAAGACTGTCTCGTAGTGTGTTACGTGCGCGGTCCGGAGTCCTGAGGTCTCGGGTTCGATTCCCGGGTCGGGCGAAGTGATACTGGGTTTTTCTATTCACTATCAGCCCGGACTCTGGAATTTGAACCCGATTGTGATAGGTTCGTTTATCACATAAGAGGGCATGTATTTGAATTGCATTGTATTGTATTGACAGCCTCCGTGGCGCAGCGGGCGAGTAGCTGGCTGTAAAGCCAGAAGCCGCGGGTTCGATTCCCGCATTGAGTCAAATGTTTGTGTGGCTTACAGATATTTATTTTAAGTCTGGGTGTTATGAGACCGAAAGTCTCTCATAGTCTTTGATACCCACGATACAGGTTATACCTAGTGTGGGGTCAGGACTAGGTGTATTTATTATTATTATTGTAATTTTTCATCACGAATTGCCCGGGGTAGGAATTTGTGTTCAGTTTGGTGACAAGCCACCATCAGATAAGGAGCTGATAGTAGTTAGGCGAGACTGGTACTTTAATTCACCTCAGCCTACCCCTAAGAAGATATAAGTGTGAGCTTATTAATATATTATGCTTAGTGCTCACACACCGCCACATTCATTGTTTCTTTCAACCTGTTATTTCCTACACTAACATTCGGGTTCGGTGTAACACAGTTTATAAGCATGTTGCAGAAAGGCTTCGGCGTAGTTTTTCCGCTCAGCTGCCTGCCCGTCAACGCCCCTGGGAGTTCCAATTCCGGGCATATCATATAAAAAAATCGCTTTACCCGGCTTTGGATTCAGGTCCGCAGTTCATATATGCTGCCACTATATAAAGGCCGCGACCGCCTCTAGACCTCTGATATTCAATAAGGAAAATGAAACAAACACATTATCTAGCAGACAAAACAAATTGTTTCGGCATGAACCCGGAGTGCGTGCAGCGTCCGGCGTCCCTATTTGAAGTTTATCGCTTTTCCTTCGGGAACGTTAATCGGTATAAAGGTCCGAAGGATGCCGCGCCAATCTTAAAACAGGGTTTTGAAAAAAAAAAATTATAATACAGACTGGCAAACGGTGTTGCCTCCTTGGTCTAATAACAGAATATATGGGCTGTGGACCGAGAGCTCTTTAGTTCGATTCCCAGGTTGGGCGAAGTGATTTTTCTAATTTTATTTGCACGGGACTACATACAGATACAGATCTACAGATCTATGTTTAACTAGTAAATGACAATTCCATATAAATATATTTGTGTATTATGCTAAAATAATCTCGAGCACAAAGATCAAAATATATTTCAACATACTAAAATATTTATAGTCGTGAAATTGTGACTTATTTAATCCCAGATCAGCCAATTTAACCAAATTGTCGACTAATGAATACAGTCTCTAATTAATCCGACCGTGTGGTTGACGATTGAACTGTTTACTTTCATTCGTTTATTTTGAACAGTAGGTTAATTAATTTCATTGCCTCGTTAACATTTTACGCAAATACTCTACTTGAATTATTATTAAATATATATAAACCCCTCTCATTAGTAGAGGAGGACCGTGCCCAGCAGTGGGACAGTAATATTCCAGGGCTAATATTGTTATTATTATTGCAGATAAATATATACGATACGTTGAAATAAAAACAGATAAAAATATGATTAAACAGATATTCATTTTATATATTAATATAAAAATAAACTTAAGAAATCAGTATATACGATACGTATTAAAATTAATAGAATAAAATTATAAATAAGACATAATTTCTCTTAGTAATAAGCGACATATTTGTGCTTTCCATGAGGTTGTTTTTTTTTTTTTATAGAAGAGGGGGCAAATGAGCAAATGGGCACCTGATATCATTATTAACATGTGTTAAAATCAATTCAAATCACCTGTTTATGTTCCTTTATCTGTCTGCATTATAAATAACACTTTATAACTAAAACAATAGTAATCACATTGCAATAATCACAACACAAATTCGTCCAGACGCGTTCAAAAATACGAGTTTCCAACATTCATACATACTCCAAAACGTAAATGTCGCATTTGAATTTACATATGTAGCACATTTTAAACTGTCACGGTGACGAGCTTTCGGTACTGGGCGGGTGCGAACGCGGCCCGCGAGGACGAAAGCTCCCGTCAGACTGAAAGCTCGGGCGAGCTTGAGCGGCGCAGCTTTACCTCTCAGGTGCCGCGTCGATGTGTTCTTGACGGTATAAACTGATTCAATTCTAATTAATTTGATTTAGTTAAGAGCTATTCAGTGCATCATATAGTAAGATTGATTTCGAGCTAATAACATAAAGCTAATAGTTCAATTAGACAACCTCCGTAACGCAGCGGCCGCGGTTTCGATCTCCGCACCGGGAAAAATGTTTGTGTGGCCCACAGATATTTGTTTCGGGTCTGGGTGTTGTGAGACCGAAAGTCTCTCCTCGAAGTTCCTGATACCCACGACAAGACTTGTATCTTACTGTGGGGTCAGGACTGTGTGTGAGACTGTTGAGTGAATTTATTTATTTAATTGTGTGTGCAATATTAAATGTGCTAGGGCGCCTTTGCCTACCCCTTGGGGGATACAGGCGTGAGCTTATGTTATGTTAATATTATAAGAGGCAATTACCGTGTAGTGTCTTTTTCGTGTGAATGTCTTTGAAATAAAAGAAGGCTGTGTGCTAAAGGCCAACTGGGTAGTTGGCGCTGATTTATCTATGTATTTCTGCCGCCAAGAAGCAATATGTAAGTATTTGTTTTCCAGACATTGAAGCCAGTGAAATTACATTACATTATGAGACTACATTTTATTGACTCAAAGTGACTTACTAGTCAGTACAGAGTGGAGTGCAGTTCTAGATTATAATCCTAAGATATTAAAATGCAAGCGCAAAATGACAAAAAAAATTTAAGCTACTGGGAGATTAATTGTTGCATATTTAGAATCGACTTAAAGAATTGACAAAATTTTGGACTTTAAATAAATAAATAATAAATAAATACACCCAATAGTCACACACCTAGTCCTGACCCCACATTAGGTATACATTCGGTCCTGTATACTTTCGGTCTCACAGCACCCAGACTTGAAACAAATATCTGTGGGCCACACAAACATTGGTCTCAATGCGGGAATCCAACCAGCGGCCTCTCGCTTACCCTAATTAGGAGATTCTTTTAGGTATTTTTGGCCCTAACGACAATCGAGTATCGAGTGGCGAGGTCTTCAAGCGCAGACTTGTGTGTACTCATCGATTCCTGTTCTAATGTGACCATACCAATATGTGACGAATTTAAACTTTTAATTAGTAATTTAATTTTATCCTATGACGTATCGTTGACCTTCTACAATGCCGACCGGTCATCTATGCGAATGACATGAGTTTATTCACCCCAATACCATTACATTAAGTATTTACTAATTAAATAATTTATAATCTCAGAGTATGTATTAATTTTGATTATGTACACCCTAGATAGCGCATCAATTAATACGTTGGAAAAAACAAGTTTGTTTTAAGGTATAATCATCAATATAATATACCCTAGATGCACAGTTCTTTGCAAGTATCCTCCTAAAAAGTGGTCTCAGGAATAAAACAAAGAAAAAGATCGTAAGTTCTAATTAAATCAACACAAATATAACCCTATGCATGTTATAAAGTAGCTTTTTAAACGAAATGATCAAGCGTTCTTAAATTTGAATTTTGAAATTTAGAATTCTGTCGGCGTCCGACTGCAGGCAAAAGAAGTGCTTAAGCACTTCTTTGCTGTCCCATTTTTCGACCGTCAACTGTGCATCTAGGTAAATAATATATCGATGGGTATAATCTACAAACGCGTAGTGGCTATTTACATCAGAAATACGATCTTATGAAACAGGTTATATACTAAATACGATGCATTACTACTTATTTGTTAAGAATTATGGTTGTTAAAGTAGTTTTTCTCGTCTTAAATGTAGTACACATTGAAAATATGCGAATAGTATCATTATTCTTAAGCGGTGCTTGTAGCGTGAAGTACGTCCTCGACACTCCATCTACTGTTGTATACTTTTAAAGTTCTAAGCATTGTTTATTTAAGGTTATTGTCTGCCCTTTACAATTCTCAGGTAATACTGCAATGCCTTAAACATTGTTGCCTCTAATTAGGTAAGATGGAGAGCACTCATTAGCAAGTTCTTTGGAATTCAAGACATGGAAGAAAATTGTTTATGATTTAATGATATAGCAAAAGTTGTAACTATCGTTGGAAATCAGTTATGTACTTGTATAATAATGCATATTTAGTTTTGTTTTAGGCATGGTAGTTCAGTAAACATCTATATCATCTTAAATAAAAGTATTTATTGTTTGTAATTAGATCCATAAACACTCATCAAACAAAAGCGAATAAAATGGTTTACGTATATCAGGCCCGCCCGGCCCCGCGTCCTTTAGCGATAACAGGTATACCAAACGAATGTACTCATTGCTAAAATCATATGTACCGCTTTCATTTTCAATGTACCTCCCTAATTTTCAAATTACAAGCGCTTTATGGTGGCCGGGCCAGCCTGACTTTTTCAGCCCGGCCCCTCTGTAATTCAAAAACTACAAAACGTGCTGATAAAGTGATGGTACAGAAGAAATGTACTCTCCAAATTACGTATATGTACAGCTTAATATAACAATAAAATGCAATATCTTACGAGATATTCAATCAGGAAATTAGGGAATCAGGGCCGGGCTGAAATTATTTATATAGCTCTGTACAGAAAAACTACAAGGCATTGATCTGAACTACTGATGTACATACAATGTACCCTGGATGTAGTTCATATGTACTTACTTCGTTTTCAATAATATTAAGTAATTATAAATATATGTCCATTTGTAATTATTTGAGACCGGCACTTTACAATCGTCCATATCTTTTTAAATATAGCATCAAACTGATTAATATTGTGTTTTTTGGAATAACATACGATAGTACATTCGTTTAGACTGCCTTGTGTGTCTATTTGCGGGTTATTTGAATAAATATTTAAATCATAACCTAATACTAGTAAAGTAGAGAGAGAGATGATTCATCCCGGGGAGATGGGCCTCGTAAGCATTGGTCTGCAACCCGTCTAGGAGAAGGAACTCCGAAATCAAACCCGGGGAGATGGGCCTCGTAAGAATTGGTTTGCAACCCGTCTAGGAGAAAGTACTCCGATATAAAACACGTTTTCAGGGAGTAATACCCGAAATTAAACCCCAATCTAAGGTGTTAGCCGACCCGTGCCGATAGATTCATGGCCAGAGGGTTGTCTGGTCGCGAACGGAGGGTGTCTGTGTTGGCGATCACAGGACACATTGTGTATTCGCCTTACCCCCGTATAGGGCTCTGCGGGAGTGGACCTTTTAATCCCTAATTCTCGTGGGAACGCAATGGAGAACAATTATTATTATCCGAATGGCGGCGACGTGGTACGCCACCCGTCACGTCTCGTTTCCCGTAGAGGCGAAAAGTGGCCAACGGAGAGCCGTTTTGCTACGTTAAATGTGGGAGGAGGAATGGAAGGTAAGTTGGATGAAGTATGTCAGATGATGAACGAAAAGCGGATTGATGTTATGTGTGTAAATGAAACAAAGCGGAAAGGTTGTGATACGACTAATCACGGAGATTACACGGTGTACTGGTCGGGCGTACCGGCCACCGCCAGAGCTTGCCAGGGAGTCGATATCATTCTTTCCGCACGTATGGCTGAGTGTGTGACAGAGTTTGAGTGCGTGAGTGCCAGATTGATGTGGATGAGAATGAAAGTCGGTTTAACACGTATTTTTGTTGTGGGAGTATATGCTCCTGTTGATCTTGGCCCAGGCACACCACAACTGGAAAAGCAGGAAAGAAAGGAATTCTGGGAGGGCTTGAGAGAGGTGTTGCGAATGAAACAGGATAATGAGAGGGTAATAATGTTAGGTGATTTTAATGGCTGGGTTGGTGTAAAGCGTGATGGTTTTGAAAGAGTACTAGGTAGATTTGGTGATGAAAGAACTAATGAGAATGGGAATAGCTTGCTTGAGATATGTCTGGAATGGGGTCTCTGTGTTACAAACACCATGTTTGAACATAAGAGAATCCATACATACACCCGAGAGAGGAAGAATGTTAGTAAGACTTTGATTGATTTTGTGATAGTAGATGAAAGACTGAGAAAGAATGTTTTAGACACGAGGGCCTATCGTGGCACCGCAATCCATACAGACCACTTTTTGGTATTAAGCCGAATAAGTGGCTTGTTCAAAGGATGGCGTCACCGGCGTCCCGAGTCTAAAAATGTGTTTGAGAGAATAAAAGTGGAAAAACTACAACAGGAAGAAGTGAGTGATGAGTATATAAGTAAGTTGAGTGATAAATTTGAAGGATTAGAACGAATTAGAGAGTTAGAAGAATTATGGAAGACATTTAAGGAAGGGGTTATCAGTGTAGCTGTTGATGTATGTGGTATTAGCAAGAGAAGGAAAGACAGAAAGGTGAAGAATATTTGGTGGGATAAAGATGTACAAAAAGTAGTAAGTAAGAAGAAGAAAGCATGGTTAGACTGGTTAGCCACCAGAGCTAACGAAAGAATGTACAACACCACCAATGAAAATACAGAAGAAGCCTGGAAAGAATATAAAAGAATGAAAGGGGTAGTAAAAAAGATTGTGAATGAAAAGAAGAATGAAAAGAAAGATGACTTTGATAGACAACTGTCTATGGATTTCCAAACAAATATTAAGCTGTTCTGGAAATTCGTCCGTTCAGTAAGGGGAATAACTCAAAGCTCGGAACTGAACATAATACGAGACCAGAATGGATGCATAGTAAACGGGGAAGAATGCGTGTTAAAGCGTTGGAAAGAGTATTTTGAAAGTGTGTTTGAAAGTGATACGAGAGATAGTGAACCAGATACAGAAGCGGATACGAATGAGAATGAATACGAAAATAATATTAGTATGAATGAGATTATAAAAGCGATTAAATGTATGAAATCTGGAAAGTCTGCAGGGTATGATAGGATAACTGCCGAGATGCTAAAGGCCGGCCATGGCGTCATAGCTAGTCAGCTGTATCGCCTATTCAATATAAGCTTTAACACTGGCCAAGTACCAAGTGATTGGTGCAAGGCTGTTATAATACCTCTATACAAAGGAAAAGGCTCACGACAAGACTGTCGAAGTTATAGAGGTATTAGCCTTCTCAGCATCGTTGGCAAGTTGTATGCGAAGGTGTTGATTGAAAGAGTTGTGAAAGAAACCGATGAGAAAATATGGGATGTACAAGCGGGCTTTCGAAAGGGAATGGGATGTGCAGATCAGGTCTTTTCTTTAAGAGGAATAGCCGAAAAATTCTTGGCTAAAAGTCAAAAGGTCTACTGTGCCTTTGTAGACTTAGAAAAGGCCTACGATAGAGTGGTGAGGAATGAGCTTTGGTCGGTATTGTCCATGTATGGGTTGAATAGCAACCTTGTTCGAGCTCTGAAATCTCTGTATAGGGACTCCAGTGCTTGTGTAAGGATAAATGGGTCATACACTGACTGGTTTACCATCGAAAAGGGTGTTAGACAGGGATGTGTAGCGTCACCATGGCTGTTCAACCTATTTATGGACAATTGTTTGCAAGATTTGAGAGAAAATGAATGTGGATTAAGGATGAATGAGTTACTCGTCAAATGTCTTCTTTATGCTGATGATCAAGTAATACTTGCATCATCGGCGGATGAGTTGCAGGAGATGGTAACTCTGATGCACGAATCCTTTGATAGGAAAGGTTTGAAAGTTAATGTGGGAAAGACAAAAGTGATGGTACTCGAAAGGGATGAATGTATGACGCTATGTGATATAGTGATTGGAGGAGAGAAAGTAGAGCAGGTAAAAGAGTTTGTATATTTGGGGACTTTGTTTACAAGAGATGGAAAACATGAAAGGGATATTGAAAGAAGAGTGAATGTTGGGAACCAAGTGAACGGGGCACTACACGCTTGCATGAGTAGTCGCCAAGTCTTTAAAAAGGCTCGACTGGCCGTGCATTGTGGGGTGTTAGTGCCAACTCTCATGTATGGAAGCGAAAGTTGGGTGTGGCAGAAAAAGAATGAAAGTAGAATAAATGCAGTAGAAATGAAGAGTTTAAGGAGCATGTGTGGTGTAACTTTGAAAGATAGAGTAAGAAATAGTATGGTGAGAGAGCAGTGTGGTTTGAAAGAGGAAATAGTAACGAAGATCGAGAAAGGAATATTGCGGTGGTTTGGGCATGTAGAGAGGATGGATGAAAGGAGGTTGACAAAGCAAATATATATGGCAAGCGTGAATGGTAGAGTTGGAAGGGGAAGACCTCATCGAACTTTCTCTGACCAAGTCAGAGATATACTCGAGAAAGGTCAAGTTAAAAGTACCCTAAACCGTCGTGCATGCATGAAGAATGTAATGAGACTGAATGAGGCAAAAGAGGTATGTAAGGATCGTAGCAAGTGGAAATCCGTTGTCTCTGCCTACCCCTATGGGAAAAAGGCGTGAGTCTATGTATGTATGTATGTACTAGTAAAGCTGCAATAGAGTGACCATCAGTCACAAACAAATTTCCGGACCATGATGTAAATGACATAACATAACACAAATTCACGCCTGTATCCCCAAGGGGGTAGGCAGAGGCGCACTAGCCAACTAGGACACTCTTTCGGCCCAGACGAGGCAAATGCCCTGATACCGTACCATATATTAAACTGTACATATATCGCTAGGGTTGAACAGTTTAAGTATCTATTTAAGATGCTATCACGAATTATGTACTTTCTTTAATTTTTAATGTCTGTAACCTGATATTGTATAGCCAGCATGAATCCTTCTGTTTTGGGAAACAATTCGCCTCTCTGTAGCCATGAGTATGACGCTCGCTTGTCAACATCAGGACTAGTCAGAGCGAGACGGTGGCGGCCATGGAGAGATTTTATAGTCCAGCTATCAATTTATTGTCGATTTGGGCGAGGCCTATGTCCAGCTTGGACGTTCTGTGGCTGATGAAAATTATAAACAGATAATTTATATTAACATCTCAAACAAAATAAATGGTTTTCTACTATATTTATTATGTAACATTTCAAGTAAAACACGTGGAAAAGGATAGGTACAACAGAAAATGTATATTTTCATCATGAAAACAAAATAATTATACGCGGGGTACTTACGTTGATAATCATGCTGTATCTGAAATTACTCCATAGTCTCTGGTAGAAAAAAAAAATATTTTGTTTCGCTATTTTATTTTGTATAAAAAATGACATTATTTCATGTTAATAAGTTATATATACCTCTATAATATGGATGTTGGTTGCCACAAATTTATAAAAGTAATTTAATAAAAACGAATATTTTCAACGAAATATTGTTTCATTCCATATATTTACATCATGCCTAGGTGGCGTGGTTGTGTGTTTCGGTACGACTACTGTCCTGAGGACTTGGGTTCGATCCCCGGGTTGGACAGTGATATTGAATTTTTCCACATCAGCCCGGAGTCTGGAATTTGTACCCAATATGGCGATAGGCTCGCCCCCTATCACATCTGGGACGAAATTAAGCTTGGCGAAATGTGGGTGCACTAGTTGGCTAGTGCGCCTCTGCCTACCCCCTTGGGGATACAGGCGTGAATTTGTGTTATGTTATGTCATTTACATCATGGTCCGGAAATTTGTTTATGACTGATGGTCACTCTATTGCAGCTTTACTAGTATTAGGTTATGATTTAAATATTTATTCAAATAACCCGCAAATAGACACACAAGGCAGTCTAAACGAATGTACTATCGTATGTTATTCCAAAAAACACAATATTAATCAGTTTGATGCTATATTTAAAAAGATATGGACGATTGTAAAGTGCCGGTCTCAAATAATTACAAATGGACATATTTTTATAATTACTTAATATAATTGAAAACGAAGTAAGTACATATGAACTACATCCAGGGTACATTGTATGTACATCACTAGTTCAGATCAATGCCTTGTAGTTTTTCTGTACAGAGCTATATAAATAATTTCAGCCCGGCCCTGATTCCCTAATTTCCTGATTGAATATCTCGTAAGATATTGCATTTTATTGTTATATTAAGCTGTACATATACGTAATTTGGAGAGTACATTTTTTCTGTACCATCACTTTATCAGCACGTTTTGTAGTTTTTGAATTACAGAGGGGCCGGGCTGAAAAAGTCAGGCTGGCCCGGCCACCATAAAGCGCTTGTAATTTGAAAATTAGAGAGGTACATTGAAAATGAAAGCGGTACATATGATTTTCGCAATGAGTACATTCGTTTGGTATACCTCTTATCGCTAAAGGACGCGGGGCCGGGCGGGCCTGATATACGTAATGGTTTAGGAGAAAAAAAAAATCATATTCGTTAGCGTTACTCCAATGACGATGTTGTGTAAATAATCACAAGTTTTAAAACTTAACGGACCGACTTCAAATCCGATCGTGACCAAATTTATATGGGACCACCCTTGAAATAAGCTCTACCGAACACAAAAATCTTGAAAATCCGTCCACATTAGGCAGAGATATCGCGTAACATACATAAAAAAATACAGACGAATTGAGGACCTTCTCCTTATTGAAAGTCGGTCGAAAAAAGTTTAGATCCATGAGAATTGAGAACCTTCTCGTTTTAGAAATCGTTTATAAATAAGTTGCATCAGCACAAGTCTGTCTTCGAATGCCAGCTTATCGTCTATTATTTTCAATTGAAGGGGTTTATATACTTGAACGGGTCCAATTTTTGTTGCTAAAGGAATATTGTTTTCTTTATTTTGGATTATTATTATTATGTTTTGTATACCGAACATAACTTTCTTGTAATTCATATGTAAATACATAACACGTAAGGCACGCCTATGTCCCCGAAGGGGTAGGCAGAGGTGCTCTAGCGAACTAGTTCACCCACGTTTCGCTGAGCTTATTTCCGTCTCAGATGTGATAGGGGGCGAGCCTATCGCCATATCGGGCACAAATTCCAGACTTCGGGCTGTTACGGAAAAATCCAATATCTCTTTGCCCGACCCGGCGATCGAACCCGAGATCCAGGACGGTAGCCGTACCGAAATACAACCACGCCACCGATGTAAATATTGATTTTGATATATTAAGAAACCTAGATTTTACTCGCGACGTTAGCCTCCTGAATAACTTTTAAGGAATATATGTTAATATATTTTAGCCCTTCCATCCCTAAGTCTTTCTGGTGTGTTTTGGTAACAAAGAAATTTAATATTACTAACTATAGAGCCCCTCTATAGTTATCAAGCAAGCTTCGATACAAAAAAATTGATCTCAAACTTCAGTACGTACCCCCATCAACCGTTTATTACAATGCGAGAGCGATTATTACAATGAACACCCTATAATGTTTTGTGAATGATTAAGAATCACGTAAGATAAGTTTATACATACATAATATCACGCATGTATCCCATAGGGGTGGGCAGAGACTATGGATTACAACATGGCCGATTCTGACACACTACTTTCACTTAAGATAAGTTTATTAGTAGATAAGTTTATTATCTCAATTTATTACACTGGCCGACCTGGTGCGCGTATATTTCAAATAAACTGAGCGACTTATGACCACTAGGTCATAACTTTTGGATCACAAGTTTGTGCTGTTGTCCCGTCTATATATTGTTGAATGTCTTTGTTTGGTAAAGAATAAAATAAATAATTGAAATAGAAATATGCTGGGAAGGTTTAGACTTTTTGGGAGGCCTTGACTAAAGCATGAATAATTAATCAATTAAGTTACCTATTAGAGTCATACTATTAGATTAATTTTATCTATAATGTTATTTATTTTGATTCTAATTCCATCTGCTCCAAAGCCACTCCAATTAATTGGACGCTGGCAGAGTTGGGCAAATATCAATTGTAGAGACAATTAACAACTAACAAATAAATTGCGGCTTTTTAATTGCGATTAACAATTAAAAAAATAACTGTAATTGCAAGTGATCGCAAATAACAATTAAGTAATTGTAATTGTGAGCACTGCAATTACGAATAATCAATTGTTAATCGTAATTATCGTAAAATAATTAACAATTAATATCGATATAATAAAGGTTGTCTGGAGACTGGAAGAGATTGCTATTAGCGATAAGACTTCCCATTTTATCACAAAATCACGAGTGTTTAGGATAAACTAATGAATAGCCCTGTACACTTTTTGAAAAATAGTCAAGTGCCCAATTACACAACAATTCTACGTCTACAATATTTACAGTACTAGCAGAAGTAGAGTGTACCGAGAGGGATCTGGAACAAGACCGTCGATAAAAGCGACTTGCATGGGTCATTAGATTGCGGTGACGGTTGTGGCGCCCATTTCTAAAACTTTTGAGTTCATATGCAATAATATATGATATTTAGTAACTTAATTGTCAATTGTCATAAGGTAAATAATTGACAATTAAATTAATTGATTAATTTTTCAATCGCAATTAAATCAATTGTAAACCACAATTGATGGTTTTAATTGCAATTAATTTTAATTGTAACATACAATTGAAGATCAATCGCAATTAAATCAATTGCAATTGATTTAATTGCGATTGAAAATTTAATTGTTTGCTGCTACAATTAAAAAAATAATTGATTAACGCCCAACTCTGGACGCTGGTAGACGAAATAATACTCTTTTAACCTGCCCTTATTCCACCTTAGGGGCTTGGGGCAACACACTTTTGCAAGCATGTTCCAGGAAGGATTTGGCTTTATTTTTATGACCGGCTGCCTGCCTGACATCAAGACCCTGTAGGGATCCGGTCCAGAGCAAATTAAATTAGAAAATTCGCTTTTCCCGACCTGGGAATCGAACACAGGACCACCCGGTCCACAGACCATACTGTCACGAGACCAAGAAAGCGACTCGACACGAAGACGGAAAAATAAGAAAGAATAATGATAATTATTATTTTTATAGCCGACCCTGGCAACCGAGTAAGTGAGTCACCTGATGGTATGTCATCTCCATAGACACCCTTTCTTTCTTTCTTTCTACCTGCCCTTATCCCACTTTAATGTGGGGTCGCCGCAACTCACTTTTTCAAGCATGTTGCAGAAATGATTTGGTTAAGTTTTTACGACCGGCTCCCTGCCTGACGTCAACCCCCTCTGAGTGGCCCAGTCCCGGGCAAATTAAATTAGAAAATTCGCTTTGCCCGACCTGGGAATCGAACCCAGGACCTCCCGGTTCACAGCCCATACATGCTGCCACTAAACCAAGGAGGCGATCTCCATAGACACCCATGAATCTAAAATAATAATGGAGGGAAATCGGAATTTAGAAGATTGAGGGATTGGGAAGGGGAGGGGATTTTTTTTTTTTTTTTTTTTAATTTTGATTACTTCAAAGATGTTTATCTCGCAGCGTAATGTTTCTAGACTAATTTGTTTCTGGCTATAAAACTTAAGTGAAGTTATGTTATTTACCGCAAGCTACAACGTTGCAAAATAACTTGAAAATAAGAGCTCGGGCTCGGCTAAGCTGCAGCTCGATGTAACATTCTATTGCTCAATAAATTACAAAGAAACTTTATAAAAACACTCAAGGATGTTCAGTGTAGTTCGCGATGTGGGAAACAGTAATAGTTGACAGGCTAGCACATCGATATATTATTTACTTAGATGCACAGTTGACGCTCGGAAAATGGGACAGCAAAGAAGTGCTTTAAGCACTCGTTTTGCATATAGTCGGAGGCCGATAGAATTCTAAATTTAAAAATTCAAATTAAAGAACGCTTGCTCATTTCGTTTAAAAACCTACTTCATAACACGTGCTTAGTGTTATATTTGTGTTGATTTAATTACAACTTGTGATCGTTTTCTTTGTTTTATTTCTGAGACTACTTTTTAGGAGGATATTTGCAAAGAACTGTGCATCTAGGGCATAATATATTGACGGGTTAGCATAATAAAAGAACAGCACGTTCGATTCTCTAAGTAGTGTAGTGCTATTCTATAAAACCCCAAACACGATACGAATTCGGATACCGTTTCGTTTTCACTCTCATTTCGAAAGTCAACGTGACATTTAAAATCGAGTCATGTCATAAAGGGCCTTACTTATAAAAGCATTTTTAGCTGAGCAAATGGTTAAGAATAACCTGTCACTTTTTTCCTTGCATTCATCATCATCATCATCATCAGCCATAGGACGTCCACTGCTGAACATAGGCCTCCCCCAAAGATTTCCAGATCGACCTGTTGGAAGCGGCCTGCTTCCAGCGACTTCCTGCGACCCTTTTTGCATTACATTGTTTAAAAATGAAAGGGACAACCTATGGTATAAAGATAAGCAGCGCTTAAATATTTTTATAAGTAAGGGGCTATGTGACTATTGAAGTCTTTGTTGTTGAATTCGAATTAACCTTAGACAAAAGAAGAATAAGGACAACGCATAACTACGAAAAAATTAAGCATGCCTAATGTATGGAGAGAAACCAAAATGGCGACTGCGAAAAGAAGATACCATTAATAAAGCAGTTAGGCATCTTCACATTCCAAAATTAGTATTATTGCAAAGAAAACAACCGTATTTATAATTAAAATAAATAAGTATTTATACGTTATTTAATTATTTATTTAGCTCGTACTGCATACATAGATCGGAACACAAATAATTAACCTTTTTTGATTTTGTATATTTCTTAATGATGGTAGATATTGTAACACTAACCTTTTTTGGACAAATGACACCTCAGTCTGACCCGTAACAACGAAGACTGCAAAGCCTTCGAAACGTCGGGAATAATAATTAAAACATAATCGTGATAGAATCCGTAAGAATAGTTTTATTTCTACGTTATTTAAGTCTGACAAGGTGGCATCTTAAATATATTGCGAAACTAAAATGGCGGAACCGGCTTTACAGTAAACATGTATTTTTCGTAGTTATGCCAAGTCCTCTAATATTTTCTGAAGTCATTGGAATTAGCGTCAAATAAGATCTGAAATCCCAACTAAGATATTGCTTCACCGACATTCTCACCTTATGGCGCTAGTGTAGATTTCACTTAATTACAGAATTCCAAGTGGTTTGACTGCGGATACAAGCAAGTGAGATCTTACAGAATATCCTAGCAGGTCAAAGATTAGTTGCTAAAAGCATGCTTTATATTCCCGGAGTGTTTTAGCAGCGATATCAAAACTTCTTTCTTTCTTTCAACTTGCTCTTTTCCCACCTTAATATGGGGTCTGCGCAACACTTTATGCGTTGCACACAACACACGATTTAGAAAGGATTTGGCTTAGTATTGACGACCGGCTGCCCGCCTGACGTCAAGCCTTTCTGCTAAATTCAGTCCCGGGAATATTAAATTAGAAAATTCGCTTTGCCGGCCCTGGGAATCGAACCCAGGACCTATCGGTCCACGTGGATATCAAAACGAATGCTATGTAATTTTAATATTAATTTGATCATACTTTCAGGAACCGGCTATTAAATTAATGGATAAATTAAACGCGTGAATTTTTCAACGAAAGCTTTGTGAAGCAATCTGGCTATTAATAATATTTCCGAGGAGTTAATTACAAAACTTTTTGATTGATTCAAGTTTATGAAGTCGACGAAGCCATTTAAAAGTCTTATGATATTCGAATTTATCAAATGTGTCTCCGGTACAAATAAACAGGGTATTGAAATAAAACTATTTTTACGGATTCTATCACGATTAGGTTTTAATTATTATTCCCGACGTTTCGAAGGCTTTGCAGTCTTCGTTGTCACGGGTCAGACTGAGGTTTTCAGTATCAGCCCGGAGTCTGGAATTTGTGTCTTATATGGCGTCAGTACTATTTCAAGGTTTATATAAATTACATACATATACATAAACTCACGTCTATATCCTTGAAGAGGTAGGCAGAAGCGAACTAGCGAACTAGAACACCCACACTTCGCCGAGCTTAGTTCCGTCCCAGATGTGATAGGGGGCGAGCCTATCGCCATATCGGGCACAAATTCCAGACTCCGGGCTGATATGGAAAAATCCAATATCACTTAGCCCGACCCGGGGATCGAACCCGAGATCTCAGGACGGTAGTCGTACCGCGTACACAATACCGCTACACCACCGAGTCATTTTTATTAATCGCACCGAGGTTTATATAAATTAAAAATGCTTATTTATGACTTAACAAGTTTACAAAGCTCAATTGGGATTGTATTACACTGACCTTTAGCACAACGTTAAGCCTTTTATATAGCTTATCTCTCTGTATTCGGCTTTTCATCGTTTCATTTGAATAATACGCTGTTAACAAACAATGCTTCCTGTGACGTATACAAAATACCGCCGTCTAAAGTAACTACAGGTATCACAAACCATTGGCACTACAGAAACGTGGCGTGATGATAATTATGTTACAGTGTGCCTAGTGTGAATTGTTTTACTAGGTTTTCAACCGACTTCAAAAAAGGAGAAGGTCCTCAATTCGTCTGTATTTTTTTATGTATGTTACGCGATATCTCCGCCAAATGTGTACCAATCTTCAAAATACTTGTGTTCGATGGAGCTTATTTCAAGGGTGGTCCCATATAAATTCGGTGACGATCGGATTTGAAGTCGGTCTGTTAAGTTTTTAAACTTGTGATTATACATAACATAAGGCCACGCCTGTATCTCCAAAGGTGTAGACAGAGGCGCACTAGCGAACTAGAAAATACGCAAATTATGGAGCACTAATTCGAGACTCCGGACTGATGCTATATGACTGCCCGACCCGGGGTTCAAACCCGAGACCTCAAGACGGTAGTTCTAAATACAACTCTCCAACGAGGCATAATTATATGGAAATATATCTTCATACCTTTCTTTGCACCTGTCCTTATTCCACAATGTGGGGTCAGCGCAACAAACTTTTACTGGCATGTTGCACAAAGGATTCGGCTTAGTTTATATGACCGGCTGTCTACCTGACGTCATCCTCTTCTGAAGGTCACAGTTCCGGGAAAATAGAAAAATTGCTTTGCCCGACGTGGGAATCGAAACCAGGACCTCCCCGTCCACAGCCCATACAGGCTACCACTAGACCTAAGAGGCGACCATGGGCTGACATTATGCTATTGAAATAATTTTGTCCCGATGAACACTATTGGTTTGAAAAACCTCTTGTTTAATGAGAGTTTCATTCATGAACCTTTTTGATAATTTGATCTTGTTAAATATAAAATGATCCTAGTAAAACTGTTGTTTATCCCCGCTAGTTCATCAAGGTGTTAGGCAAGTTGGCTACGGCAAGTAGGATAGAGGTAAAATAAAGCACAAGTAATTGTCAAGTGTAGTGGTTCGTACAGTCGCAATTATTTACCGGCGAGACGTGGGGGAATGAAGGGGTCTTGAGGTGGTGCCAAGAGCTCGCGAGCCGCCGAGTCGCCGAGCCGACGCGGCCCTGTTAGCATTCCCCAGTCGCCACACACTGCAGAGCTATGTCTATGAAGTTTGTGTTTATTACTTCGTTTTTCAAATAGTTATAAAAGAAATAGCTCGACAAGCAGCGATAGCTCAATAGGGAATGATACGGACTGTCGAGACAAGTGTCGGTTGTTCGAACCAATCCCAAAATGGAGCATACATCTCTGAATTTTCTATGTTAAGTGTATTTTCATTATGAAATATCGCTTGCTCTAACGGTGAAGGAAAACATCGTGAGAAAACCTGCATACACAAGAATTTCAAAGGTATGTGAAGTCCAACCCGCATTAGGCCAGCGTGGTAGACTAAGGCCTTACTCTCTCTCATTAGTAGAGGAGGTCCGTGCCCAGCAGTGGGACAGTAATATTACAGAACCAATATTAATATTATTCTCAACTGAGATATCGCTGGTTTGGTTGAAAATATTATTATATTGAACCGAAATAATTATTTGATCACATAAACATTTGTGTCGATGCGGGAATCGAACACGCAGTAGCTTTAAAGCTGTTTATTTGTCCGCTGCGCCACGAAGGCTGTGATATATTAATAACTTATATTAATTAACTTATATTAATTATAAATTATACTAATAACTTGAATGACAAAAACAAATTGAATGTAATTTTTTTTAACATACATACATGCATACATAAGCTCACGCCTGTATCCCCGAAGGGGTAGGCAGAGGCACACTAGCGAACTAGAACACCCACATTTCGCCGAGCTTAGTTCCGTCCCAGAGAGCCTATCGCCATATCGGGCACAAATTCCAGACTCCGGGCTGATATGGAAAAATCCAATATCACTTAGCCCGACCCGGGGATCGAACCCGAGACCTTAGGACGGTAGTCGTACCGACATACAACCACGCCACCGAGGTAGTATTTTTTTACATTCAATTTATTTTTAACTTTTAATTAGGTAAGTATTTTAGAGTACGCGTGATGTTTTAAAATATTCTACGGTTGTGTAAAGTGCTCCTCAAAACAATCGAGCTCAAACTCAATGGGTTTATCTTGTTTAATTAAGAAGTTCCTATAGTTATCTTCCGTCTCCATCATCAGACCAGCTTCATGGTATCATATTGTATTGTCACCGAAGTTACACAAGTATACCAAATTTGAATCAAATCCGACATCGGGAAGTGGGTCTAATTTAGCTTGCAAGATTTGATTACAGACCACGAGAAAGAAGACAGAAAGAAAGAAATGTTTTTATTGCCACTAGTATAACATGCAACATTAACTAACATAAGATTATACATCATTTAAACTAAAACTAAATCCAAAAGAGAGATGTTGCATGTCCATACCGTAACAACTAGGGGACCATCTCAGCATTAAGCTATGTTGTGACGTGAGCCACAGCATAGCACTGGTGAAGCTAAATAAAAGCTTATATGAAACTGACAAAATGCGCTGGATGGCATTAAGGTTTTGTGTTGCCGAAGTTTACGCTCGCGGCTAAATATGTTAAGTAAGGCCCGACCTCGTAAGCTGTAGTAGAAAAGATAATAGCCGTTCTTAAAGCCTTTGCCTCATTATGCAGCGCGATACAGGCTCGCAGTCGCTTGCCAAGCGTTTTTACACACTTAAATATACCTATAGCTCAGATTATTTTGGTGGATGGAGATTAATAAACCGGCACTGAATCTTTATATTTTGAGGGCTTGCGTCTTATTTTGCATGAATAATAAGGGCTGTGTTACAGAAGAACGCAGTCATGAATCTAATCTTAAAACAACTGTAGTGGTAGAGGCCTAGAGCCACGCTGTAGATAGTAACGTCTACGGTACGAGTGGGCCGGCTCGACCGGTTTGATACCGCTGTTTCGCAGAAAATGCCGTGAAGCGGCAGCTCGCTGTTGCTTTATGAGTTGTGAGATTTCCGGTGACCCAATGACCCGTTTACCAATCCCTATCACTCTCCTTTTCGGTTGGCAACGCACCCACGATACATTTGTGTCTTGGTTGTCTATGGGCGGTGGAGATCACTTACCATCAGGTGACCCATCTGCTCGTGTACCTGTTACTGCTATAAAAAAACTTTTAAGTCTACCTCTTATTTAAGAATAACTTCTGAAACGAAATTCTTCAATATTAACTGAATAGTAATAATTTATTTATGAAATAAAACTATTTTTACGGATTTTATCACGATTTGGTTTTAATTTTTATTTCCCGACGTTTCGTTTCATTCCCGAAATTAAAACCAAATCGTGATAAAATCCGTAAAAATAGTTTTATTTCAATGAATAGCATTCGCGTAAACTTAAGAAATCAGTAATTTATTTATGACTTTAAATCCGATATGAACCGACTTCAAAAAAGAGATAATTTTTAAATTCCGTAATATTATGCGGTATATTTTTAAAAGTCGATTTGTCGCCTCCTCAGTCTAATGCCAGCGTGTATGGGCTGTGAACCGGGAGGTCCTGGGTTCGATTCCTAGGTCGGTCGGGGTGTTTTTCTAACACGATTTGTTCGGGACTGTATCGAAGGGGGCTGCCGTAAGGCAGGCAACCGGTGGTTAAAGCTAAGCCAAATCCTTTATGCAACACGTTTAAAAAAGTGAGTATCATCGACCCCACATTAGGTGGGATAAGGGCATTTAGAAAATAGTCGATTCTTATTGTGTTTGATAGAATTTATTCTAAAAAGTGGTTCAGTATATTTGAGATTTACTGACGCGACTCAAAGCCAAAAACCTCCTCAACGCAAATTCGGTATCAGTTGTGATAAAGTTGGTTAGTAAAATTTTAGTTATATTAAGTTATAATGAACCAAACCAAATTTAAGCTTGAATATACGACGTTTGTTATAAATAACACGACCGACAGTCCGGTCTATTGCTCTACATTTCCCGCCGGTTTCAGTATTTCGTGCTTATTTCGAACTGCATTTAATTTTAGTTTTATTCGCGAGGTTCCAGTTTTTGAAATAATATTTTAAGTTACTGTTGAGTATTTGAAGTGAAATATATTTTACTGCCTCGGTGGCGTGGTGGTATATCGGGTACGACTACGGTTCTGAGGTCTCGGGTTCGATCCCCGGGTCGGGCAAAGTAATATTGGATTTTTCCATATCAGCTCGGAGTCTGGAATTTGTGCCCGATATGGCGATAGGCTCGCCCCCATCACATCTGGGACGGAACTAAGCTCGGCGAAGTGTGGGTGTTCTAGTTCGCTAGTGTACCTCTGCCTACCCCTTCGGGCATACAGGCTTAAGCTTATGTTTATGTATATTTGACTAGTTGGTCAACGAGATGAAATGGTATTGGCGTAAATGTAAAGATATAGCATAATTTTTGTGAATATACATATTTTAGTATAAAATACATAAAATTCATATTTAGTCGCCTCCTTGGTCTAGTGGTAGCATATTTGGGCTGTGAACCGGGAGGTCCTGGGTTCGATTCTCAGGTCGGGCAAAATTTTCTAATTTAATTTTCCCGTGACTGCGCCTCTCAGAGGGGGTTGACGTCAGGCAGGCAGCCGGTCGTAAAAATGAAGCTAAATCCTCTCTGCAACATGCTTGAAAAAGTGTGTTGCGCTGACCTCACATTAAGGTGCGATAAGGGCAAGTAGAAAGAAAGAAACATCTATTTTAGTATATTAGCTATAAGAAACTAGCGTCGGCTTCTCTTTTACAAATTGTCTCCCTTCGTCACTACCACACTAGTATCTAGTATCAAAGACAAGCTCTACCCGCCTACTTGAGAGTTCAAAATCTAGCGAGTTAGGCAAGTAGGTCTCGCTAACAATCCACTGTTTCCGCGCGGGCTAAAGAGCCGCTTGAGATTTCTACGCTCCAACGTGATTTTTCTTGTAAAATTCAAAGCTACACTATTATCTAGAAAATAATCTTCCAAAACGTGATTATAGTGATTTATGTATGTTTTTATTGTTATTTATGTACTAATGAGAATTTGATAAAAATGGATAAAGTTTTTCTACTTTCTGTCAGCTCGGAGTCCGGAATTTATGCCCGATATGGGGATAAGCTTACCCCCATCATATTTTTTATATCAGAGATTGACAAACGAGCAGATGGGTTACCTGATGGTAAGTGATCTCCACCGCCCATAGACTCGCAAGACACAAAAATAATTATGGGTTCGTTGCCAACCTAAAAGGAGGAAATAGAAGGGGAGGGAAAAGCGATTGGGACAGGAAGGGAGAAAAATGGGCCACCGGAAATCTCACTTATCGAACAAAACGCGACAACAACAACTTTACGTCGGTTTTCTGTGACACAGTGGTATCAAACTAGTCGAGCCGCCCCATTCGTGCTGTAGACGTTACTGTCTACAGCGTGGCTCTACTA
Source organism: Clanis bilineata (assembly GCA_036417725.1). Lineage (NCBI taxonomy): Eukaryota > Metazoa > Arthropoda > Insecta > Lepidoptera > Sphingidae > Clanis > Clanis bilineata. The sequence continues at coordinate 2,192,153 of CM071153.1, forward strand.
CTCAAATACATCTTCGACGGAAATGTGCTCGGCGAAAGGGGGCTCGGGCGAAGTGATATTGTTTTTTTCCATATCAGCCCGGAGTCTGGAATCTGTGCCCGATATGGCGATAGGCTCGCCCCCTATCACATCTGGGATGGAACTAAGCACGGCGAAATGTGGGTGTTCTAGTTCGCTAGTGCGCCTCTGTCTACCCCCATCGGGGATACAAACTTGAGCTTAGGTTATGTGAAATCAGCTAATTCAGCTCACACTTATAGGAAACAGCCGTTAGTCTATGTATCAAGTGTTTTAATATCGTAACATATTTCTTGCGGTGAGATCGGAAAGGGGTCAAGTCGAGCATAGTCATGTCGCGTAGTGTCAGAGCATTCGCTGTTCTCAAAATACATCGCAGCCTGCACGCTATATTTGAAGTGTCTCGCTACGTGAATAATTTATAAGGCGAGCTCTCGAACTGCATTTCCGTACCAAAGCGTGTACCAAACGGAATTGTTTACACGGAGTTAACTATCAACGCAACTTGGATGTTTAACATCAAAATAAACATGTGCAAATAGCGGAGAAAAAATATGTACTGACTGCCTCGGTGGCGTGGTTGTATTTCGGTACGACTATCGTCGGGTTCGATCCTCGGGTCGGGCTAAGTGATATTGGATTTTTCCATATCAGCCCGGAGTCTGGAATTCGTGCCCGATATGGCGATAGGCTCGCCCCCTACCACATCTGGGACGGAACTAAGCTCGGCGAAATGTGGGTGTACTACTCCGCTAGGGCGCATCTGCCTACCTCTTCGGGGATACAGGCGTGAGCTTATGTTATGTAAAAATATGTATTATTGATCTCTCTGGGTTTGATGAACTTTTATTTGAGGTAAAAGTTTCTTGGCACATCCCTTTGGTGTTTTATCAATTTCTAGTTCTCTAGTTCGGTTTACCTATCTTCGGGGAGACAGGCGTGAGCTTGTTTGTATGTAGGAGTTAATCTAAGCACATGCCTAAGCACCTCCGCAAACTGCAGACTTTATAACAGCTGATAGTTTAATCGGGCTGTTAATCAGTATGAATATGTATCAAAGTACGCACATTACACCGATTTGGTATCAGCCGACAAATAAGTGCAGTGTGGGCACTTTGCCGTGCTCGGGTAAAAAAAATAACTTGGATGAACTTCACGACTGTCTTCTATCTGAACTATCGGCCAGTGAGCGGGTTTAAAGCCGCAGTCTCGAACTCAGCGGGCGCAGAGCGGCAACGGCGGCGACGCAGCGCGTTCCAATGCATACATTTAAATGGAACTGGTCTCGAAGGCAGCGGTGCGGCGCGACAACCGTTCTAGCAATACATGGCCGCGCCGCTCCCCGCGTCGCCGCCCTCGCCGCTGAATTCGTGTCCGCAGCCTAAAAGCCAACCCAATCAAACTATCAGCAGATAAAAAAGTTTGCAGTTTGAGGGGGCTCTTAAACTGATACACTATCGCCCGAATGTTCAACGCTACTCAACTTTAACGGCATCTTACATTGATTTTTCCCATACAATATTGATAGATAAGGCGGCCTTAAGTGTATGAACATTCGGCGGTAAGGGCCTTACTTATATAGACATTTTAGCTGAGCTAATTGTTCAGAATAGTCTGTCACTTTTTTCCTTGTATCACATTGTTTGAAAATAAAAGGGCCAGACTATTCTTAACCATTTGTTCAGCTGAAATGTTTTTAAGTAAGGCCCTATTTCACTAAACACAAGTAACGCATGTTAAACGTTTCCACTACACAAGGTCAACAACAGATAATGTAACATTATGTGGTTGTTGTAATTAGTGGTTTGCGTGCCTCCAGTGCTAACCGAGCCGCGGAATATGTGCCGGAATTTATATTAATCACCCAATTATATTAAATCAGTTTGCAACTGCGTGATGCGTCCCATTGGAGTGCACGAGTTATGCGCTAACGAACTTGTGTGGTTTGCAAGTGTTAAAATAAATAATAATAAATAAATACACCCAGCCACACACCTAGTCCTGACCCCACACTAGGTATAACCTGTATCGTGGGTGTCAGAGACTATGAGACTTTCGGTCTCACAACACCCAGACTTGAAACAAATATATGTGGGCCACACAAACATTTGTCTCAATGCGAGAGGCTTTTACTCGCCGGCTGCGCCGCGGATGCTGTCAATACATAAAACATTCATATTTTGAGTGGTAGAGCCACGCTGTAACCAGTTACGTCTACAGCACGAATGAGTCGGATTGACCTTTTTGATACCACTGTCTTACAAAAAACTGATGTAAACTGGCAATTCGCTGCTGCGTTTCATTTGGTGAGTGAGATTTCTGTGGCTCAATTCCCCCTCCATTTCCCAATTCCTATTCCGCTCCTTTTAGGTCGCCAACGCATCCATGATTATTTTTGTCTTGTGTGTCTATGGGCGGTGGAGATCACTTAACATCAGGTGACTCACGTTGACTATGAATTTCCACTCCGCGCGATTCCAATATTCTTTATTTTCACCTGCCCTTATACAACTCCAATGTGGCGTCAGCGCAAGACATTTATGCAAGCCTTTTGCGGAAAGGATTCGGCTTAGTTTTACTACTGGTTGTGTGCTTGACGTCAACCCAGTAGCACCGATTCTGACATTTAATTTCATCAATATTTTCATAGGTTTTGCGTCGCCTTCTTGGTCTAGTGGCAGCATATATGGGCTGTAGACCGGGAGGTCGTGGGTTTGATTCCCAGGTCAGGCAAAGCGAATTTTCTAATTTTATTTGCCCGGGACTGGATCCCTCATAGGGTGTTTACGTCAGGCAGGCAGTCGATCGAAAAAACTTAGCAAAATCATTTATGTAACATGCTTGAAAAGGTATGTTACGCCGACCCCACATTAAGGTGGGATAAGGGCAGACAGAAAATAATGTTTTCATAGGTGTTCTTGTATTATGTAAATAAAAGTGTTATAATTACCACGAGAAGTTACCATTCTCAGACTGTAACACAAATAAACAATAACGGTAATAAAGTCTTAGTAGTATAATTTACTTTGGATACATAAAAAATAATTTTAATTATCAGAGAGGTTGCTCGTTAAGATTCAAAGGCGCGAGTCCCGTCGCGATATCCTTTAAACTTCTACTTAAGGTCAGTTCAGACTGAGACGCGACGCGACGCGGTGATACGCGCGTATACTCGAGAACTCTACGTTGAGTGTAAAGCGACGATGCCGCGTGTTGCTTTGCAATATTGCCTGCAGTATTAATGTGTTCGTTTGACGGGATTGTTCCTTCTTTCTTACAGAAAACTGGCAAGATGTAGAGCTTGCTAGTTTCGTACGGAGGCTGAGATTTTTTGGAGGCCAAATAATCTTTCTACTTTAGGCAGTTGCAACTTTCCATTAGGTGGACCGCACACTCGTCTACCTTTAAACCAGTAAGAAAAACAAGTGTAGCGTGTTCACAGCTACACCTCGGGGCGTGAAGTCTAGAAAAAACAATCATTGACGTGGAATTTGCTAAAGTGGGTAACGTATTACCACACTTGTCGCATTGAGTCGTTCAAGCGCCGAATCCGACCTTGGAAGAGAGTCACACCTTTATTGGCACACGCATCATAAACCGTATTTCGGACTGACTGGATGCAGGCCGCGCCACCGCGGGGTTTTTTGTCGGTATTGCCGGTGTAGGGTGTACATAGTTAGGGACTCGGTCCAATATCGCCCGGACGTTTGCATCTCTCCCAGACATTATGGCGCTGGGCCGTAAGACGGGTGACTCCGACATAAGCGTTAAGTCGCCGCCCAGACGTGGCGGCAGTGGAAAAGCCTTTTTCCCCGCGATGAAAAAAATAACAATAAAGGTCTATATTCAGCAGTCGACGTTTTGTGACTAATGATGATGGAATTAGATTTCGCGCTTTTACTAAATTACATAATTGAATGAAATACACAAATTAATTTACAATAATACACCCAACAGTGACATACATAGTCCTGACCCCACGCTAAGATCGAGTCTTGTGTCGTGGGTATCAGGAACTACGAGAGTCTTTCAGTCACACAACACCCAGACCCGAAACAAATATCTGTAGGCCATACAAACATTCCTCTCGGTGCGGGAATCGAACCCGCGGCCTCTCGCTTCACAGCCGGCTACTCGCCCGCTGCGCCACGGAGGCAGTACGTAAGAGCTATCTTAATAGAGCACACGCACATCGTTGCGTCTCGGTCTGAACGGATCCTTATTTACCTTAAGAGGGTACGAACGGAACCCAACTTAGCTGTTTGAAGAGAAATATCAGATTTTGTTTATTTAAATCGTATTTTGTGCCTAACTATTCGGTTTGTTAGATTATGTAAACTTAGAATTTAATTTCTATGTTATTTAGTATCTTTACATAGGTTTGTAATTGGGTTAACGGATAAACATAAACATGTTAAGTAAAATCAAGTCTAGAGAAATGCTGGTAGGTTACCTAGGATAGGGCCTCACGCACCAATCCCAACTGCTTCCAGTATTTCCAGTCAATCCCCTGCCACCATTCCTGCCATATGCCATTTCCATACAACCCATTCCCTTACACTCTATTCCTATCTCCCCTTATCACCCTATCTTAGCCATCCCATCGTTATTATGTCCATACTTGCCTGCCTGTCGTCAATTTCAAATATATAATGTAAATTATATTAATCTTAATTTAAAAATTTACTTATGTTGACTTGTCATAAGTGCTTTTTTACATGCCTACGTGATCAATAAAGATTTTTTTTTTATTTTTTAAAATGGTGTGTAATATTCTAGATTAGTCTACGCGCAAGTGGGTCACCTGTGTTCATAAACTGAGTTGCTTTATTCGGATTTCGGTGTCGTTTGCTTTGACTGCTACTTGTATGGAATTATTATTTTTTATTATTGATAGCAGATAGCACTATATTTTTCATTCAAACAATAGTTAGCGTTAATTTGTATAATAATCGTTTATGATCGATACATGAAGAAATAAATGATCCTTCATTACGCAATTAATATTGAACAGTGAAATCAGGAGTCATTATGAGTTATGAGATGCAACGAGATGCAACTTTTTTTTATAGCATAGACTGGCAAACGAGCATATGATAATGATAAGTGATCTCTACCTCGGTGGCGTAGTGGTATTTCGTACGACTACGGTTCTGAGGTCTCGGGTTCGATCTCCGGGTCGGGCAAAGTGATATTGGATTTTTCCATATCAGCCCGGAGTCTGGAATTTGTGCCCGATATGGCGATAGGTTCGCCCCCTATCACATCTGGGACGGAACTAACCTCGGCAAAATGTGGGTGTTCTAGTTCGCTAGTGCGCCTCTGCCTACCCCTTCGGGGATACAGGCGTGAGCTTATGTGTGTGTGTGTGTGTGTGTGTGTGTGATCTCTACCGCCCAGATACCCAAGATACAAAAAGAATCGTGGGTGGGTTGCTAACCCAAAAGGAGGGAAATAGGTATTAGGAAAGGGTAATTGGCCCACCGGAAATCTCACTCACCGTTACCCTCGAACGAAATGTTATGGCGAGCTGCCACTTTAGGTCGGTTTTCTTTGAGACAGCGGTATCAAACCGCTCGAGCCGCTCGATTCCGAGTGACAGTTGTACTACCGCCATAATGCCACTACTTTATACCCGATACAAGTATTCAAATTCAAATTAATAATAATAATTAATAAATGTATTATTATAATAATTAATTTACATATTTGTTGAATGCATGTTACAGATGGTATATATAGAAAGCAGACTCTCTGTATTCAACTGTTAGTGAGCGTGCAAATTAGGTACTTAATAAATGAAATTATAATTTAAAAATAGTTACATGATAATAATAATAAATTATTGTCAAGATTATAGTAAAATGATAGTGTAATTCAAACATATATGTCGTCAGAGGTGTCTACAAACATGCTTACCAATATTTAATGTCAAATTTTATTTTAAATTTTATCATCAATATATTAGTGGATTACACTAACATTTTTCTTAGTGCGGGAATTGAATTCTCTAGTTTTACACTGGATACGGGCCCGCCCGCCGTGAAGGCTGACGATTAAGCTACATATACATAATAACTCCTATTTCATAATAGGTAGAAGTTATTTCTCTTATACCTCTTGGCTGTACCGTCAATTGCAACATATTAATGATGGCAACAAAGCGACATAAACATTAGCAAGGAACGTCGACTCTCACGCCAGGCACCATACATCTTGGCTCGCTTGACGCCCGAGCACCGTACAGTGTAACAAAATTCTAACTTACAAGACTTACAATACTGAAATGCAAATCAAACAAATTAAGGTCATTTGAGGGGTCCTTTTTTGTCAAAGTTGTATGGTAGCTGTTAAAGTTCTACTAACAGGATTTGAACTTTGTTATGCTTTTTAAAAATTCGGGGGTTATTTCAGAGGTCCGTCACTCGCTCGAAATTCCGAGGTAAAAATCTCAGCAAAGTGCACACCCGTTGTAAATGATACAGGAGTACCTCGACGCGTGGGCTGAGCCCTCACACCACACGCCTTATAAAATTTTGCAATTTTTTTATTACACAGTACTATTGCGTGCGCGGGAGGACTATCGTCCTGAAGTCTCGGGTTCGATCCTTGGGTCGGGCAAAGCGATATTAGATTTTTCAGTATCAGCCCGGAGTTTGAAATTTGTGCCCGATATGAAGATAGGCTTGCCGCCTAAGACATCTGGGACGGAACTAAGCTCGGCGAATGTGGGTGGTGCGCCTCTGCCTGCCGCTTTGCGGATACAGGCCTGAACTTATGTTTATGTATGTATGATGTTTTATGTTGTTAATGTATGCACAGAGAACGAAATCAAAAATTTAGATTTGAGGTGTAATAATCACAAGTTTTAAAACTTAACGGACCGACTTGATATGTGATCGTGACCAAATTTAGATGGGACCACCTTGAAATAAGATCTATCGAACAAAAAAAGAATTTTGATTCACGGTTTTTTTTACGGTCCACATTTGGCGGAGATATCACGTAACATACACAAAAAAAATAAGAAAATACAGAATTGAGGACTTCCTCCTTTTTTGAAGTCGGTCGAAAATCGATATAAGTATTTTTGACACTGTTGCTGGACCTACCATTTAGTAGATTCATTTTCGTCCCAGTATGCGCTGTCACTTCACCGCTCCACTGCTCCATCCCATGAATATGTATATCAGTTATTATACAATTTACATTTATGTTTTGTGTAAACAAGATACCTCGGGCCCTCATACCCTAATTGATTCAAAGCGGCAAGTTAAAACACTATCATGAAAGAGTTTTTCTGACGGCATATTTTTACGAAATTTTGTGTAGTTTTTTTTGGATTTTACTATTATTTGTTTTTTCTTTTGAATCGCTTTTTTGGATCCCTCATAGGGGATTGACGTCAGGCAGGCGGCCGGTCGTAAATACTAAGCCAAATCCTCTTTGCAACATGCTTGAAAAAGTATGTTGCGCCGACCCCACATTAAGGTGGGATAAGGGCAGGTAGAAAGGTATTATTATTTGTTTTTTAGACCGATTGCAAACAAAGAAGGAAGTCCTCAATTCGTCTGTATTTTTTATGAGTGCGATATCTCCGCAGACTTTCAAGATTATTTTTGCGTTCGATAGAGCTTATTATAAATTTGGTCATGATCGAATGAATTTTGAAGTCGGTCCGTTAAGTTTTTAATATAATATAGTAATATTAGCCCTGTAATATTACTGTCCTATTGCTGGGCACGGGTCTCCTCTAATGAGAGACTACCACGACTACGACTCTCTTAGCCTACCACGCTGGCCTAATTCTGGTTGGTTAGACTTCACATTTGAAATTCTTAGGCTCAATTGCACCACTATTATTAACCTAGAGTTAGTCCTAACCGCAAGTTAAGTTACATGTCATTTATACATTTTCTGTCAATTTAGCTTGCGGTTAGGACTAACTCTAGGTTAATAATATCTAGTGGTGCAATTGAGCCTTAAACGTTTAAGTTTTTAAACTTGTGAGTATTAGATATTTTGTTTATATATTTAAACTATAAAAGACTTTCAGCCTAGGTCTGATTTGATAAAAAAATTTGGATCACACAAACATATTTTGTCTCGATGCGAGCCTGCGAGATTTGAACCCAAGACTTCTGTTTTCAAGACCGGCTACTTATTCATTATGCTAAAAAGGCTGTAATGCGTACATTCAATTTACCTATTTATGTTTTCTGAAAACAAGATACTTTGAGCCTTCATTCGCTAATTGATTCCGAACGGCTAAGATAAATATTCCTTAAAATTCGACGTTGCTTTTGTACGCTTTCAAAGCTTTTTTCATACCTTTTTGCTCAAACTTAAACTTTTAGGGCGACTTGCAGGGATTTCACTATAATCGCCATTTTATTAGTCCCCGACTTTGTCCTAAACTTGATTAAAATCAAATGTCATATTAGTTGTCCCGAATTCACTCGCAGCTCCGCACTAAACCACGATGAATCTTGTAATAAACCCCATTTTGGAATCATTTCAGTTTAACGTCTTGCACGTCGTCGATTTACCCCTTATCTGGATTAAAATAAACGACAAAGTTAAATCATCGGGGCCGCCGGTTTAAATGGCTAATCGTGATTATTGAATGTCAAACAACATAACATTTTCATATTATTTCTTGTTGTTTTATGAAAATAATGATAATAATAACACTCAACAGTCACAAACATAGTCCTGACCCCACACTTGTGTCGTGGGTATCAGGAACTACGAGATACTTTCGGTCTCACAACACCCAGACTCGAAACAAATATCTGTAGGTCATACAAACATTTGTCTCGGTGCGGGGATCGAACCCGCGGCCTCTCGCTTATCGGATAGCCTTATCGGCTGTGTGGTCGTCTATCACATCTGGAACGGAACTAAGCTCGGCGAAATGTGGGTGTTCTAGTTCACTAGTGCGCCTCTGCTTACCCCTTCGGGGATACAGGCGTGAGCTTATATTATGTTTTCTACCATGTCCTATGCCTACCATGTCATGTGCCTACTCCGCGATGTTCTCCTATTTTTAGGAGATAGGGGGTTACCACCACCTCTTATAGCAGTCTTATTATAATCTTACTTGTACCGATTCCCATACAAAACAAACGAAGAACGATTATAATAATACTGCTATAAGAGGTGGTGTTAACCCTGCAGTTGTTTACGAGATGATAAATTCCGCTTGAGCTAACAAAGTGCAAAGTTACTCCTAGTTACTCCTTAATAAATATAAATAACTAGCCTCATAGTATGTGTGTTCGTATTACATGTGAACATTTGGTGACTATTAACTTAAGAGAATCTATTGAAAAATCATATAAAACAAACTAGAATTCGTTTTATGCAAAATTTTTATGATAGATGTTTTGATACGGAACTTTAGATATGAATCTAATGGAACGTAAAGAATGAGTAGAAGTAATGAAATCGCGAATTAATAATCTACACTCGGATTTCTTAAATCGAACCAGAAATGTGTATGTGCAAGACAACTAATGGGACATTTGATTTAAATGACATTTAGGACTGAATCGTGTATTAATAAAACGGCGAATAGAGTAAGATGCAGTGTTGCAAAAGTGTAAAATTAAAACTCGTTAGATTTGGCATCTGAAAATCGGGAGATTTTTATACGGAATGAAACACAAGTAGTTTATGTTAATAATGCGTTAATTTATTTAATTATAATCAGTAAGTTACATATAATCATTTATAGTTTGATATATTGTACATTGATTAATCATTTTCGTCTTCTTACCACCTCTTACTACTTATTTTCGTGAACATTTTCTCATATTTATTAAAATTGTAACAACATTGATTGTTGTTTTCTATACATCATTTTGTGTGCAGAAGATCTACCATTGACTTAGTGGAAAGTTTAATCCGTTATTTTAGTGCGAGCTCTTCGTAACTAAGTTTTAACCTTGGATACTGACGCCGTGCAACGTAGTGAGACAATAATGTCTCACTTGGAAAGCCTTCACGCCGCGGCCGTGTACTGTCGTTCTATGTGTTATATTTATATGGCATGTGCATGCAATTCTATGAATGGACTATAATGAACGACTAAAGCAAGTATAAGTTATCCAATTTGGGAAACAACCCGAACGAAGTTATCTTCAGAGACATTTGACAGCCTCCGTAGCGCAGAGGGCGAGCAGCCGGCTATGAAGCAAGAGGCCGCGGGTTCGATCCCCGCACCGAGACAATTATTTGTATGACTCACAGATATTTGTTCCGGGTCTGGGTGTTGTGAGACCGAAAGTATCTCGTAGTTCCTGATACCCACGACACCAGACTCGATCTTAGTGTGGGGTTAGGACTATGTATGTGACAGTTGGGTGTTATTTATTTATTTTCCCTTGTATACTCACCAGACAATAATAAACTCTATTATAAGGTATTTTAGTACAATTTGCTTTAATATACCGCGAAGTTGAATGGCCGTATTTTATTGTATGTAGTATTGTCGTATAGGCCGTATTGTATTGTATTACAGGTTTCTTTTAGTTTTGCCGTATTAATAATATTATGTTCCATTTTTTATAAGAATATTATTTTACATTAGTTGAAAATCCAAAAATTCGGCAGATAGGACTGCTACATCGGGACATCGTGAGCAATGACCAAAATCAGTAAATATCCCGATAAATCGGGAAATTTTGCAACGCGGGCAAGATGCCTACACTCTTCACTACTCCAAATTCATAAGTTCCGTTTCACAAAAAAATATATAACCACAATCACAATTCCGCATAAAAAAATATTTTTTGCAATTTAAAATAAAATAAATCCCAACAATCACTCATTATTTACGTTCCGTAAATTTCATATTATTATCTATAGTGCCGTCTCGCAACATCTATCATCACAATTTCGCGTATAAAGAATTGTATTTTATTTTACATGATATTTCAATAGATTCTCTTGTGTCAATAGTTGGCAAATATTTAGTTTTAATTCAGTTTGAATACATGTAATATAAACACACATACGACGAGGCTGTATGTGGTTGCTTCCTTGGCCTAATTGATGAAAGGCATAATTGAAAAAAAATAATTAGTGTCAGTTGTCTGGATTACGACGTGTCAACTAGACATACGTATAATATTTCGCGATAAGGAATGGTCACTTTAGTTCGCGGCTCCTCAACGAACTAGTTCGTTCTTTCAGTTCACGTCTCGAACCAAAGAAAGGCTAAAAAAATATTATTTGCACGAATTTTAACCGACTTTAATAAAGGAGGAGGTTATTAATTAATCGACTTCAAAAAAGGAGGAGGTGAATTAACCGACTTAAAAAAAAGGAGGTTAACAATTCGTTGGAATCTTTTTTTATGTATGTTCCCGGATTAATTATTTTTTATTCTTTCATAATATGCTGCTGTTTTTTTTTACTTGTACATACTTGGGGAATAGTGACGGCGTCTAAGGGACAACCCTTACCAAACGAACCCAACGATGACGGTGGCCTACTTACACAGTAGGCCACCAACACCTTTAGGTTTAAGCCAACCTTATCTGCATGTGGTACACTTTTCTGAGTAACGGACTAGGTGCTGGCGAAACCTGGGTTCTTGCCTTGCAGGGTATGGGGGACAGACCAGGGACCAAATGTTTGCTATTAGATCGTTTTGCGAGGCATGCATGTTGAAAGAAAAAGCTTCTGCATATCGCTTTCCTGGATCTGCAGAAGGCTTTTTACTTTGTGTCCCGACGGGTAGTCTGGTGGGCCCTAAGGTTCAAAGGGGTGCCAGAAGCTTATGTTGACGTTATCGAAGACATGTTCTTCCGATCAAAGTCTTTGATTCGGACTGCTTTTGGCGTCACCACACCCTTCCCGTTCACTATGGAGGTTCAGCAACCACCGTGGGTGTTCATGTACGCTGATGTCTAAGACAAACAGCGTCTAGGGGCCGCTTGAAAATGGTCGACTGAAAGGAAATGTGCTAAAGATCAAGTACATGAGTTGCGTAAACGTAGTATTTTATAAATGTTTTCAAATATTTTTTATCGAAGAAAGTAAAAGAAAATATTATGATGTGTTCCCATCTGTGAGACTAAAAAGTGCTGCGCACCGTATTTGAATATAGCTTAAAAAAGCACGATATTTCCCTAGTGGTTATTGACTACGTTACGAAAACAAGACCATCATTTGGCCAGTACTTCTGTGTATATGTACGATACGTGGTCTGTCAGCGTTATTTTAAGGAAATACAGATGACCTCAAAAGCGCTGGCTGGACTTTTTAGAGAATGATATGAGAACCAATGGTCTTACTTTGGACGATACTCAAGACTTAGATTCTATCTAACTTATCAAACGAACTAAAGAACGAGAGATCTGGGAACTAGTTCGTTAATTTCTTCTGTGGGAGCTGTCCTCCGCACTGGTTCGTTCGCGAACTATATAAATCTATTGTCAACAATGGTAATTTCTATAATAGAGGTATAATAAAATTTTATCAAGAAGTAACTTTGAAATTCGTTAACTTAAGTGAAATTTGTCATCTCGAAAACAACGCTCTCCTAGAAAATAGAATAACTAAAGTACTTTGTAATAGAAGAACATTGCGGAATGCGAGCGTGCACAAGAAAACAAGGTACTCGTTGATGGTGATGAACTAAGTGTGGAGTTGCACCAGTTACAAGGCGTTTGTGATGCGTGTGCCGAAACCTATCCTGCACCGAGGTGCGACGAGACATTGAGGAAAACTTTTAACTGCAGTGCCGGGTCGGGCGTGGTTGGTATACCACCGCTTCCAAGGACTAGTGCCACACGTGCGCACACAAATATCGGGCATAATAGTGAAGTGTTGTAATTATGTGGTTTTTCAAGAGATTATGTACATACAATGTTAGTTTGTAAGGTGTATGTATGGGTTATTGATAATTATATACTCTTCGTAAAAAAACTTGAGTTTTTATATATTTTACGAATTCATCATCCTTGTTTGATACCAAATCATGTTCAGTGTAAAAAACAAAGCCATTTTTATCATAGATTTTCATTAAACAACAAGAAATAATGTGAAAAGGTTATGTTTTTTGTGTTTAAATTCTTTGGTTGTTTGTCAATAAAATCAAGATTAGCGACTTTAAACCGGCGGCCATGCCCATTTAAGTTAAACGTTTATTTAAATCGAGATGAAGGGTAAAACCACGACGTGCAAGACGTTGAACTGAAATGATGCCAAAATGGAGTTTATTTTACGATTAAACGTCGTTTATCGCCTAGCTGCAAGTCACCCTTAACTAATTAAATTAATATTCGTAATCCGTGATCAAGAGCTTTGGAACGCTTTTAGCGCTTCGGCCAACTCTTTTGATGGGTACAAGTAATTTGGCAAAAATATTACTTTCGTTTCGATTGTAGGCGACATTCCGTCGAGTGGAAAGTTCCAAAGTCATTTAGACCGTCTCAAAGGATACGAATAAAATGTTCAGAATAGACAAAGTTTTATTCTGTATCATTTAGATTATGTTTAACAGAAATAGCAGATGTTTTATTTTAATTAATTAAATGTTGATTTAATTACAGCGCAAATTAAATATAATTCAAGACATGGCAATAGCGAAGCTTTCAGCTTGTTCATACGAATAATAATACCATTTGTCTTGTAATATTTTTGTCCTCTAAATCAAATCAAATCATTTATTTGATTCATAAAATGCTATATATTGTTTAGATTCCGTCAATATTTTTTGTCTACCACCAGGGAGGTTACCACCGTGTCTTATAGAAATATTATCATAATCTTACTTGAACCGTTTCCGGTACAAAAAAAAACTAATTATAATACTGCTCACCAACGATAAAAACCAATACACCATGCGCCTTGAAAATACTACCCTCAAACCAGTCTCAAGCTTCAAATACCTAGGCAGCGTTATTACAAATGATAGCACCATCGATGCGGACATCACACATCGTAAAAATACGGCATGGCAAAAGTGGAGAGAACTCACAGGAGTGCTCTGTGTCGCTAAAATGCCGATAAAATCCCGCGCTTATATATAGAGCAGAATGCTGGCCATTAAAGAAGCAACAATCTGACAAGCTACATGCAGCCGAAATGAAAACGCTTAGGTGGTCCGCTGGAATGACTCTGTTAGACAAAGTGCCAAATCACTATATCCGGGGAACTTTTAAAGTAACGCCTATTCAGAATAAGCTTACGGAGTCGCGACTGCGATGGTACGGCCACGTCATGAGAAGACCGGAGGACCACATGACCAGAAAAGTGCTGAAACACAAAAACACAGTAAGAAAGCCCGGAAGACCCCGACTAATATGGATTGCTGTAGTTAATAAATACCTAGAATATAATAATATAGACCCGTCGACGGTCCAAAATAAACACCTCTGGAGACACACGATTAGGAGAGCCGACCCCAAATAGAAGTGAGATTAAGGCCGGAAGAAGAAGAAGAAGATTATAATACTGCACTAACACGTGGTGGTAACCCCTCAGTTCGGAATGCTGGTTCGTCAGAGAAGAACGCGCAAGAATCTCTGACGTTGCTCTTCCACAACTATTAAGAAGGATTCCTTAATGGTCAAAACCTCAGTATATTATAATTATAGTAAATGAATAATCAGGAATAATTTAATAATTTCCAGGTCGATCTGGAAATCTTTGGGGGAGGCCTATGTTCAGCAGTGGACGTCCTATGGCTGATGATGATGATGATGATGATGATGAAATGAATAATAATATTATCATATACTTGTTTAAGTACTTTACTTAGGTCCGATAAACAATCTCAGTTTGAATACGCAGATAGATTATTATTAAAAATGAGCCAATAAGAACACAGTTTGAACATGACTCCGTCAAATGACTTTATTTGATTGGTTCATAATCGCGATCTATCTGCACTCTAAACTGAGATCCTTTGTTGTGACGGTCCGTTAGTAAACAGGCTTTCGGTCATTGCCTTTCACATTCACATCAGTTTGCCCGTGTGAGAATTTTTGTCCGCATAGTTTCGGGGTAAAAAATATCAATCATTTGCCGGCTTGTAAACTACATATATCTTGCAAGAAATTGTGTGTAACAAACACAAATTCGCATTTATAATATTGGTACTAGATATTTTGCGTATCCCATTTCTAAATAATAATAAATAAAATAATATTATCCCTGTAATATTACTGTCCCACTGCTGGGCACGGGCCTCATCTACTAATGATTGGGCTTAGTCTTTTCGTGTGGAGAAATTCTTGGGTATACAAGTTTCCTTGCGATGTTTTCCTTATCATTATAGAAAGCGATAATCCATAAAGAAAACACACTTAGCATAGAAAAGTTAGATGTACTCCATTTTGAGTGGTAGAGCTATGCTGTCGACAGTAACGTCTACAGTACGCATGGGCCGGCTCGATCGGTTGGATACCATTGTGTCACAGAAAACCGACGTAAAGTGGCAGCTTGCTGTCGCGTTTCGTTCGGTGAGTGAGATTTTCGGTGGCCCATTCCCCCCCCCCCCGTCTTTCCCAATCCCTTTTACCTCCCCTTCCATATCCTCTTTTTAGGTTGGCAACGCATCCATGATTCTTATTGTGTCTTGGGTGTCTATGGGCGGTGGAGATCACTTACGATCAGGTGACCCACCTGTTCGTTTGCCAGTCTCTGCTATAAAAAAAAAATAGGGTTTGTCGAACCTCCGACACTCGACATTCACATTCCCAACTGCTATCGCTGTTTCATTTTCACTTCATTTCATTTCTAAATAATATTTATAATATTTTTACCCGACGTAAAAGAGGTTTGTTATTTTAAATATACCAGTGTTAAAGTCTACGTAGCATAGAGTTTTGAAATTAATTAAATATGCAATTTCATGAGTAAATCCCCGCATATCTTATGCGTTATAATACGAGGCCTTTTGCCTCCAAGTCGAGCTCAGTAACGACACAGTAAGTCCTTGGAATTGTATATTATACGTTTTTAGAGTTGAAATATGCTAATGTAAACGCTAGGGTTCAGATAAAAAGTTATCAAAAATAATAAGAGAGAAATAAAAGTATATAAAATAATGTAATTGTATTTTTATTGAGGACAGCTACGCGAGCTTTTATTTTGAAAGAAAATTGTATTTTTAAACAACTTCAACAATGCTCGTATATTGTTCTCTATTCGTTTAGCCCATGTTACGAATCGATCAACAATACATGTTACGTGCTATTTATTTTATCTGTAGCCCGAGCACGAAAAACTAATGTAAATGTAAACTCGCTGCACACTGCGGCCTGAGCAGGAAAATTTCTGACAACCGTAAATGTATTTCAGCTCGATGCGCGTCTATCAAATTTGTATGAAATATTAACCAAACGTCATCAGTGCGCAGCGAACTCGAATACATTTACATTTACATTAGTTTTTCGTGCTCGGGCTACTGATGACATTTGATTAATATTTCATACAAACTTCATAGTCGTGCATTGAGCACGAATACATTTACGGTTGTCAGAAATTTTCCTGCTCGGGCTGCTAGTATCATATACACGGTGTACCTCTATATGGGTTGTGTACCAGGAGGTTGCTGGGTTCCAATCTCAGGTGATATTGAAAATAACTTGTACGATTTTTTTCCTTTTACTTTGGTCGTCTATTGCTCATTAACTTATTTATTTTATTTTTATTTTATTCAACCGTTTCGGAAATAGAGGGGGATGACGCCATACTCTACCAAAAATGTTCACTTTAAAGCTTAATTAATATTTCGCAAATAAAGCGTCCAATCGAAAAATTGTTTGTGCAAACCCCGGTTGTTTTTGAAACACATATCCAACGATACTAAACACATAGGATAGTCAAGAAAAAAAATTCACCCCCACTTTACATGTAGAGGAGGCATCCTAAAAAATATTTTTCAAAATTTTATTCCACGACTTTATTAGTTTCATAGATATGTATACTCGTGCGAAATTACAGCTCTCTAGTACTTATAATCTCTGAGTTAAACAGTGATCAGATAGACAGACATACAGACAGACAGACGGACGGACATGGTGAAACTATAAGGGTTCCTTTTTTGCCATTTGGCTTCGGAACCCTAAAAAAGGTAGAAAGCCTGTTTTTCTCGCGTGGTTTCTAACATGATTCTGATGATCTTGATCTCCGCTAAAACTTTTCTTACATGCTTATAGTTGGTAGGGCCAACTCGAAGGGTGGTTTAATAGAAATTTGGTAGACACTTCATTACCAACGCCTTTTGTTTCTAACATATTAAATTATAATATCAGTAATATATTATTTACTTTCAATAAATAGACTGATCAAAGAAAAGAAGAATTGGTGATCGTAGCTCCCCTTAATTTATCTAAGAGGTTAAAAGGCATTTTCCGAAACAATAACAACTTTTATTTTAATTAATAAGTCTTAAAATAAAATTTAAAAACAATTTCTTCGAATCCAGACGTGTCCTGCAATACTTTGTAAAGAGGACTAGTTATTGCACGTCCGCACCGGGAAGACGGCGCGACGCCCGCATTAACGCGACCATTCTAAACTTCCTTCGAGACTAGCTGAGCTTAACAGCCAGACATTCAACAGTTCGTAGACGGGGCAACTGCGCGAAACTTGTGATCCAAAAGTTGTGACCTTGTGGTCATAAGTCACCAAGGCTGAGATCTATAGAGCGAACTTCGACTAAGTCTAAGTCAAAGCAACGAACTCAGAGAGGATTTTAACTTAGTCCAAGTCATTTTTTACAAGAAAATCTTTGCTTAATCTGTCTGTCAGAGTGTTTTTCTTGTAAAAAATAACACAGACTATGTCTAAGTTTGATTTAACAATCCCAAATCCTCACTGAGTTCGTTACTTTTTTTTTTTTTTTTATAGCAGAGACTGGCAAACGAACAGATGGGTCACCTGATGGTAAGTGATCTCCACCGCCCATAGACACTCAAGACACATTAAGAATCTTGGGTGCGTTGCCAACCTAAAAGAGGAAATGGAAGGGGAGGAAAAGGGATGGGGAAAGGGAGGGGGGGGGAATGGGCCACCGGAAATCTCACTCACCGAACGAAACGCGACAGCAAGCTGCCACTTTATTTCGGTTTTCTGTGAGACAGTGGTATCAAACCAGTCGAGCCGACCCATTCGTGCTGTAGACGTACTGTCTACAGCGTGGCTCTACCACTCGAACTGAACCACTACCACTCAAAACTTTGACTTAGATTTAGACTTTGAATTTGAAACAAACGCGCGCAAGCTCGTGCCAGCGTAATACAGTTACAGAATAAAATTGTGTTACGTGATTCTTGAACATTCACAGACATTCTCGGGTATAAATTGTAATAGGCGTCCTCACATTGTAATGAGTGGTAGACGGCGTTGACGTTTGAGATATTTTTTTGTATGGAAACTTGCTTATCCCCTCTATAGTTAATAATATTAAATTTCTTTGATTCTAAACTTCCTCAGAGACTAGCTGTGCTTAACAGCGTTAAAATTAGCCGTAAATTGCATTCAGAATTGGGCTCTTGGCCGACAATTCAGTTCAATTTTGTACAATAAAGGGCCATCGCTTGGCTATTTATGTGTCAATCTGCATTGTGGGACGTGTCTGCGGGTTGTTTTAAGGCCTCAGATTGGCGTCGTGAGGATATTCAAACAATTTTTTAAAAGGGTTCTTGGCGGACGATTCTAATAAAGATACGGTTACAAAGGAATTCATGATCCTATTAAATACTGGTCTTTTTTTGTGTGTGGGCAATGCTGGACAAAGAATTTTGACTTTGTTGAGTAAATGACTATTACTGCCGCAGTATTTTGATGACCAAAAGATTTTATGTGAGCATTGTTCTGTTTGGTAGATGATAATTTGAAAAATCGCCACGAAATCAATAGAGTTCTTGAGACAAATGAACACACACACTTTGGAAATAATAGCATATAGAAAGAAAGAAAGAAAGAAATGTTTATTCATGACATGGCATGTAAATACATTTACATATCTGAACTAAAATTAGCACATAACATGATGTTTTCATGTGCACGTCACAAAAACGACCCAAAGTCAGCATATGCTGGTCAATTGGCCAGCGCTGATCTTCTGTTAGGGCGTTTGGTGACGTCACGGGCACCAATAATTATTAGACGATATATATTATAAGACGTCAATTTAAGTCGACAAAAATGCTTATAGTAACAGCCTCCGTGGCGTAGCGGGCGAGTAGCCGGCTGTGAAGCAAGAGGCCGCGGGTTCGATCCCCGCACCGAGACAAATATTTGTGCGGCCCACAGGTATTTGTTTCGGGTTTAGGTGTTGTGAGACCGAAAGTCTTTCTCGTAGTTCTTGATACCCACGACACAAGACTCGATCTTAGTGTGGGGTCAGGACTATGTGTGTCACTGTTGGGCGTTATTCGTTTATTTATTTATTGTAGAAACGCTTTTAAATATTATCGTATTCACCAAATTGATCTCGTGTCAGGTTACTTACAAAAAAAATTAACACCTGAATAAAAGCTAGTAGAACTGATAGCCGATGGGGCGGAAAAGTTCTCGAGTGGAGACCACGTACCGGCAAGCGCAGCGTAGGACGTCCACCTACAAGGTGGACCGACGACCTGATAAAGGTTGCAGGAAGTCGCTGGATGCAGGCCGCTTCCAACAGGTCGATCTGGAAATCTTTGGGGGAGGCCTATGTTCAGCAGTGGACGTCCTATGGCTGATGATGATGATGATGATGATGATGAACTGAATAAGCGCGTAAGTTAAAACCCCAAATCTAAATTCGCTTGTTGCCTGATTAATTAACGTTTAGAATACAAGTTCGTTTGTCAATTTCCATTGAACTCTGTAGAACTGACTGCGCCTGATAGGTGGCCCGAATTAATTTGTTATACGGCCCCGTTATAATATCAAAAGCAAATCAAATTTCCTTCTCCAGGCTTGATTATTTGACAACAAAATGTCGGCAATACGCCGAAATTATGAACATTTTGAAATAGAATTTCCTTTCTCGTGGGACTTGAGTTTATCATATTTAAAAACTGCTTGTTTTAGAAAGCACTTGAGGTCAGATATTTTACTTTTAAGTATACAATGATGCATTTATTCATCATAATTTTACCACTCGGACGGAATCTTTCTTTCTACCTGCCCTTATTACAGCCTCCGTAGCGCAGCGGGCGAGTAGCCGGCTGTGAAGCGAGAAGCCGCGGGTTCGATCCCCGTACCGAGACAAATGTTTGTATGGCCTACAGATTTTTGTTTCGAGTCTGGGTGTTGTGAGACCGAAAGTCTCACGTAGTTCCTGATACCCACGACACAAGATCTTAGTGTGGGGTTAGGACTATGTATGTGACTGTTGGGTATTATTATTACAACTGAATACAGGGTCAACACAAAACACTTTTTCAAGCATGCTGCAGAAAGTGTTCGGCTTATTTTTTACGAACGACTGCCTACCTGACCTAAGCCCCCTACGGAAGATTCAGTCCAAGGTAAACCATGTTATAAGAACCGTTTTGCTCGACCTGGCATTCGAAGCCAGGACCCCAGTCTACTACCCATATACATTGGAGACTCTTCCTTTTACCACAAATCCCCGAAATATTGAAACGCAACCCAAACAGTTGATTGTCTTATCTCATTTGAGAGCGCCTTATCTTATTTTCAGTCTAAAATCAGGAATTTATGCCCGATACGGCGATAGGCTTGCCCCCTATCACAATAGGGACAGAACTAAGCTCGGCGAAATGTGGGTGTTCTAGTTCATTAGCACGCCTCTGCCTACCCCTATAGGGATACAGACGTGAGCTTATGTTATATTGATTACATAACATAAGCTGTTGCCTGAGACATAGGCTGAATAAAGTTTATTTATTTCTTTCTTATATCGTCTTTCTAAGTTTAATGGTGCAGTACAATGTAATTAACCGTTAAAGTTGAGTAGCATTTCAGTATTTGGAGGTTAAGGAGATAATTTGCAGCGCTTCGGTGGTACAGTGATTTGAGCGGTGAATGAGCTTGAATATTAACGCGTCTTTAGATTCCTGAGTGCCGTCATGTATTATGGACATGATGGTAAATTAAAAGCAATTTATGCACAGCTTTAGAGGATGTGGCTTCATGATTTCTATTACGTTTCACAAATCATAAACTCACGCCTGTATTCCCGAAGGGGTAGGCAGAG
The DNA here is from genome assembly GCA_036417725.1 of Clanis bilineata. Taxonomy (NCBI): domain Eukaryota; kingdom Metazoa; phylum Arthropoda; class Insecta; order Lepidoptera; family Sphingidae; genus Clanis; species Clanis bilineata. The sequence goes on from CM071153.1 coordinate 2,213,349, forward strand.
GCAGAATAGTGAACTAGAACGCCCACATTTCGCCGAGCTTAGTTCCGTCCCAGGTGTAATAGGGGGCGAGCTTGTCGCCGTATAAAGCACAAATTCCAGATTCCGGGCTGATCTTGAATCCAATATCACTTTGCCCGACCCGGGGATCGAACCGGAGACCTCAGGATCATATGTACTGAAATACAACCACGCCACCGAGGCAGTCTATTACGTTTAATGATGGTAAATGGGTAACAATCTGTAAGATGATATAAATATTAGGGTACTTGCCTTTGCTTAAATTGCTTTATTACTTTAAAACGTATAACATTTTAACACAAATCCCATTTTAACCAAATGTATATAGAGTACAGTCTACCGTACCCAATGATATTTAACAGTACTTAGACGAGGCAACAGCACGACACTTGTGATCCAAAAGTTGTGACCTCGTGGTCATAAGTCACTTAGTCGTATTAGAACATACGCGCGCAAAGACGTGCTAGCGTAATAATATTTAAACAATACAAATGTCTTACGCGTTTCTTGAATATTCTCACAACTTTCTGGGGTGTAAATTGTAATAGAACGCTTATTACAATTGACACATTGTAATAAGTGGTAGATGGCGTTATTGACGTTTGAGATCATTTTTTTGTATGGAAACTTGCTTGTTCCTCCTCTATAGTTAGTCATATTTAATCTCTTTGATCGTACCCAAGAATAATATTGATAACATAACATAACATAACATAAGCTCACGCCTGTATCCCCGAAAGGGTAGGCAGAGGCGCACTAGCGAACTAGAACACCCACATTTCGCCGAGCTTAGTCCCGTCCCAGATGTGATAGGGGGCGAGCTTATCGCCATATCGGGCACAACTTCCAGACTCCGGGCTGATATGGAAATATCACTTTGCCCGACCCGAAGATCGAACCCGAGACCTCGGAACCGTAGTCGTACCGAAATACCACCACGCCACCGAGGCAGTCTTGATCTTGATAATCAAAAGTTAAAAACTTAACGGACCGACTTCAAAACTTATCCAATCGTGATGAAAGTTAGGTATAGGGGTCCACCCTTAGAATAAGCTTTATTGAACACAGAAATAATCTTGATAGTCCACCTTTGGCCGAGATATCGGGGAACATACATAAAAAAACAGATGAATTGAGGATATTCTCCTTTTTTGAAGTCGGAATTTGTGCCCGATATGGCGATAGGCCCGCCCCCTATCACATCTGGGACGGAACTAAGCTCGGCGAAACGTGGGTGTACTAGTTCGGTAGTGCGCCTCTGCCTACCCCTTCGGGGATACAGGCGTGAGCTTATGTTATGTTGAAGTCGATCGAAAAAAACGCGAATTCACAAGCTCCTTTTAAAGTTATATCTAAAATAACCTCCATTGGCTGCAATACCGCGGCTTTGTCGGTAATTCATAAAGCCTACTTGAACATTTCCTTGACATTGAATTTGGCAATGCCCTCCGTTTTGACAGCGAGAGTAAAGTGGATACCAGAGTGGGCGCACTTTCCATTGTTTGAGCCGAGAGCGTCCTTTTGTAGGCACTTCGAACTACCTCGACACATCTCTTATTATTGTTTCTTTTCTTTGGAGAGTGCTATTTTTTTATTTCGACGGAGAGGGGAATGACAGCAGGCAGCCTGTAGAAACTAAGCCAAATCCTTTCTGCAATGCTTGAAAAAGTGTGTAGCGCCGACCCCACATTAAGGTGTGATAAGGGCAGGTGGAAAGAGGAAGGGAGTTGTCACCAGGCAGGCAACAGGTCGGAAAACTTAGCAAAATCCTTGCAACATGCTTGAAAAAGTGTGGTGCGCCGACCCCACATTAGGGTGGGATAAGGGCAGGTAGAAAGAGGAAGGGGGTTGTCACCAGGTAAGCAGACGGTCGTAAAAACTAAGCCAAGTCCTTTTTGCAACATGCTTGAAAAAGTGTGTTGCGCCGACCCCACATTAAGGTGGGACTTATCCCACTTGTCCTTAGACAGGTAAAAAGAAAGAAAGGGGGTAAACTTTATAACCAATAAGGTTATGAAGTTTCAAGAAGGACTCGACCTTCAGAAATGAAGAGCTACCAAGAAAAATAAGTAGTAATATACTGTATATATTTTCTATAGAATAGTAAAAAAAAAATTTTGAGAAGTTGCTAGAAAATGTGCGACGCCATTTTATAAATTGGTGTCATCTGAGTCGGGTTATGTCGACATTACAATAAATAAGAAACTCTTATTTTTATGGCATCACTTTAGTTTGAGTTCTTATATTCGTCGCGGGTAAGACAAAACTTATCAAATAAATAGATCTAGAAATATATTTGTCTTTAAATGGGTTTAGGCACATCTCACGAAGGACATTAGATTTCAGATCAAAGTGCGGTTCTTAGGACGTCTTGCAGCACTTAGATAAATCTCGAGTTATCCCAAATCTCTATTTAAATATAGGAATGGGCTGTAGGCTCAATCGAGTTTAAGTCTAACTTTAGATTAGTGATAGAGCTGCAAGTCGCCCTTAGAATTGTTACTCGTTGATTTGTTCTTTTCGAAGGTATTTTTATTGCGAAACATAGGCATTAGGCATCAAAATAGTGAGGAATAGGTTTGTACCAGGGGGTTGGCGTCACGTAGACAGCCGGGTAAGTTGCTAGAAAAACGTGTGTTGCGCCAACTCCACCTTAAGTTGGATAAGGTCAGGTAGTATGAAAGATTGTCTGTGAGCTCTTGAACATTATAGTAGTAAAATCGTTGTGATTTGATAAGTAGGTATATATATTAATATAAATAATAAGCAAAATACATTTATTACGATTAACGTCTACGACCACATGCAACAGTACATAGACGGCAACAGCACAAAAATTGGCATCCAAAAGTTATGACCTAGTGGTCATAAAATACTCAGTCGTATTTGAAACATACGCGCGTAAGGTCGTTCCAGCGTGATAATGTTTAGACGCTTTAGAAAATAAAATGGCCTTACGTGATTCTAGAACATAGGGTGTAAATTATAATAAGCGACCTCGCATTCTAATAAGTGGTAGATGGCGTTATTGATGTTTGAAATAAATTTTTAGTTGGTTTGGTTGGTAATATTAAATCTCTTTGTCTACGACTTTTAAACAACGTGTAAACGATAAACGCTTTTGAGTAATCACTTGGAAATAAAGCAAAAGAATATTATTTTTAAATATTTATGGGTACCGGCGCCGAAGGACGTAACCGCCAGGAAATAGTCCAAGATACCGCGGCAAATTCTACCCTCATAAAATATCACTATGAAAAAATAGTCTTAAAAGGGTTGTAAAGTTAAAGGAGTTTTGAAGGTGTTAACACTTGCGCGTAAATGGAGTTGGGCTGATGTTATATCACAATATATCAAGAAACATGCCTGTGGTTTCTGAAGATATTTATATTTTCACGGAGTATTATCGTTATCATAATTTTGACTGCCTCAGTGGCGTGGGTGTATTTCGGTACGACTACTGCACTGAGGTCTCGGGTTCGATCGGTTCGGGCAAAGTGATATTTGATTTTTCATATCAGCCCGGAGTATGAAAGTGCCCGATATGGCGATAGGTTCGCCCCCTATCGCATCTAGGACGGCAAAATGTGGGTGTTCTAGTTCGCTAGTGCGCCTTTGCCTACACCTGGGAAGATACAGGCGTGAGCTTATGTCATGTTTTGCGTTGCTTTTTAATGTTTTTAATAGTAATGTGTTAATTTATATGTTGCAAATCTCATCATGATTTAAGAAGTGACTGTCCATAATGCATTATCCAGCACATAGCGTTTATAATATTAAAAAAATAAGAAACCTTTTGACTTTGTAGTTATCCTTATTGTTCGTTATTATGTAGTCGAAAGCTTATTTACATAAAGTAAGCCGGAATATTGAATATTTAAGAAAATTGTCGCCAGATCCGTGTCTATAAACACAGCACAAAGGAAATTGTTTTGCGCCGCGCAAAAAGAAGTAAAACGGTTGAAAGTTGAGAGTTAATTTATTTCGAAGTTGTTTGTCCGTAATTTGTTGTGGCCGCGTCCTGAGGGCACACGGTTGCGCACGTTGCTATAAACTTTTTCGGTGTTGCGAAATTCTACAAACTTAAGTCTTAACGTTCAGTACAAATTAGAAGGCGCGTGTAGCATGCCTAATACAAAAGAAGCGCGGCGCTGTCTCTCCACCCACTCATTTAATTGGAAATGTACTTTTTAAAATGGTTTCAGGAAATTATTACTACCATATAATAAAAAAATCCTTTGAAAACTACTTTAAAAGCCAACAATAAACGCGTTCTTTGGAGCAGGACTGTAAAGAGAATAGACTTTTTTAACCCGTTGGAGGCGGCACATATATATGTTACATTAATATCCCGGCTACCGGAGGCCGAGCCACCCGTCACTATATAAATAGTTATGTTTATTCTATAGGAAACTAAAGAGCTATTTCTTGTCAAACATGTTTCTGTCTCTTTACATCGGGTGCAAAATCCAAATCGGGGCTTACATGTTTGTTTTATGTAAAGTTAGTCAAAGACAGATGAAGCTTAACTTTTAAATAACACCCATATCTATATTAAAATAACACACTACTTAGTTGAAGTGTATTTTCTACTGCCTCTGTTTAATCCACGCCGCGTGTTTCTTAAATAAATAAATACACCCAACAGTCACACACATAGTGCTGACCTCACACTAGGTATAACCTGTATCGTGGGTGTCACAGACTATGAGAGACTTTCGGTCTCACAACACCCAGACCCGAAACAAATATCTGTGGGCCACACAGGCATTTGTCTCAGTGCGGGAATCGAACCCGCGACCTCACTTTTCACAGCCGGCTACTCGCTCGATGCGCCACAGAGGCTGCCTTATCTCTCTCTTATCTCTAAAGTTAGTTAAAAGCAGATAAAGCCAAACTTAATTGACTAATCCCCTTACCCCATATATACATATAGGGCCTTACTTATAAAATCATTTTTAGCTGAGCAAATAATTAAGAATAACCTGTCACTTTTTTCCTTGCGTTACATTGTTTAAAAGTGTAAGGGACAACCTATGGTATAAAGATAAGCAGCGCTCAAATATTTTTATAAGTAAGAGGCATAATAACACACTACTTAACTGAAGTGTATTTTCGACTGCCTCTGTTAAATCCACGCCGCGCCTTCTAGTTTGTTCTGTGTGGTGTTCTTTACTGTAAGGTAACCTTTCTTAAACGGAGTTATAAACTCGCCGCAATTATTTATTTCTCGCCACATTCACTTTCCTCTAATCTGAATTGTTTAACCGCGCAATTCATAAATGTTACTCTTTGTTTTAAGGTGAAAAACTGGCCAGGCAGTTAGGGACGGAACTAAAATTTTGGTAAGTTTTTGTTGTTTATCTTTTTACTATAGAATTTTACTAAGGACTGCGTCGGTAGCGTGTGGTATTTCGGTACGACTACGGTTCTAAGGTCTCGGGTTCGATCCCCGGGTCGGAAAAAGTGATATTGGATTTTTCCATATCAGCCCGGAGTCTGGAATTTGTGACCGATATGGCGATAGGCTCGCTCCCTATCACATTTGGAACGGAACTAAGCTCGGCGAAATGTGGGTGTTCTAGTTCGCTAGTGCGCCTCTGCCTACCCCTTCGGGGATACAGGGGTGAGCTTATGTTTTTGAATATTTTCATGTATTTGTACACGTTTTAAATATATTGGACATATAAACAACGATAATTTTGTGACTATTTTCCTGTTTGTTTAATTTAATTACGTCACTTATGATTAATCATTTTATTGTCGTTTTAAAGATTTGGTATTAGGTAGGAGGGAAAAAAAATCTGCACATAAAAAATCTACAGCGGTCCAAGCATGAATATTTTTGGCAAACGAATTCATACCAAGCTCGCTGCGCAGTGATGCAGTTTAGTCAACGACGATGCATAATAAGTAGTAACTACGTTTAGTTAATATTTCATACAAATCTCATAGACGCACATCAAGCTTAATTCGAATTCGAGTGCCAAAAATTTTCCTATTCGCGCCTCAGATGATTTTAAATTGCTAAATAAAGTATGACACCAAACTTTAGTTTCACTACATTTTATATGTAACAAACATCAACCGGTTTGATACCACTGTCTCACAGAAAACCGACGTAATGTGGCAGCTTGCTGTCGCGTTTCGTTCGGTGAATGAGATTTCCGGTGGCCCATTTCCCTCCGTTCCTTCCCAATCCCTTTTCCTTCCCCTTCCATTTCCTCTTTTTAGGTTGGCAACGCACCCATGATTCTTTTAGTGCCTTCGGCGTCTATAGGCTCAAGGCTGCGGAGATCATTTACCATCAGGTGACCCATGTGCTCGTTTGCAGTCTCTGCTATAAAACAAAACTTTAAGTAAGTTACTGCAAAAAAATAGTAGCATATTCCTGACCAAGTATAAAATGCTCCCAGAAATCAGAATCTCAGTCCACTACGCTCGAGACCAATGAAGCTTAAGCACCTTATTACTGCGTAATACGACGCCCTGATACCGTAATTTTCTTGCCGACGTATTTCGTCATAAACGGTGAAGAATTTATTTAAGGAAAATTTATACTCACCCCCAGGTGCGCTTCGACGAAATGTGATTTTGCAATAATTATTTTAGTATCGACACGACGCGCCGGTTGCGTGACGATGCTCAGCGGCCTGAGCAGGAAAATTTCTGACAACCGTAAATGTATTCGAACTCGATGCGCGTCTATGAAATTTGTATGAAATATTAACCAAACGTCATCAGTGCGCAGCGAACTCGAATACATTTACATTTACATTAGTTTTTCGTGCTCGGGCTACTGATGACAAGCGCGGTTTGACAGATTACGTCAACGTATCGCGCGTAGGGCATCCAATCTCGCAGTCTTTCCTTAATGCCCGTATTTTGCGGGACTGAAGGACGTCAGTGCCACGGGCTCTCGGTATTTGCGGGATGCGTGTATTTCACCATCTTTTTTTCTTTCTTTTTTTTTTTTTTCATTTCGTCAGTCTTATGATGTTCACTGCTAAACACAGTATCCTCCAAATTTACAGTCCGACCTGTTGTAGCCTGTATCCTAACGACTTTCTGCAATCTTTATAAAATTATCTGCCCATCGTATAGGTGGACGTGCAAACCTATGTTTGCCGGTACATTAGTTTTGATTACAAATACTTTCTGATCCATTGACTATCGGTTCCATTAGCTATCACTTCAGCTAGTTGATTCGCTGGAAGAAGTGTCTTTTGTTTACTTGTCTGTACTTTAACGAGTTCTGCGGGATCCCGCATTAAGCGGGACTGGATAATGTCGCGGGATTTCTGAATGCTGAGAATAAGCAATGCCGGGATTTGAAGCCGTAGTCGGACTACCCTTGACCCATGTAGTAGTCCCGCGATAAGCAGACCGCACTTAACATAAACAAATAATAATTATGTCAGTACCAAATGTTTGCGCAATAATTTCCGTTCTCATAATAAAAACCGCTCGACTGCTTCGGTGGCGTAGTTGTATTTTGGTACGACTACCGTTCAGAGGTCAGGCGAAGTTTTTTTTTTTTAATATCAGACCCGAGTCCTGAATATGGCGATAGGCTCGCCCCTTATCACATCTAAGACGAAACTGAGCTCGGTGAAATGTGGGTGTTCTAGTTCGCTAGTGCATCTCTGACTACCCCTTCGGGATACAGGCGTGAGATTATGTTATGTCATAATAAAACATTGTTTGATCTACGACGAACTGTATTATAACTACGCAGTTCAAAATTTGTTACTATAATGAACACGTCAGCGTAATGAAATTCATATAAAAATCTTCTTTATGCCATTGTCTTTCAGTGTATATTTAAATAACACGGTTAGGTGCGTCACACATTTGTTTTATACTATGGGTATGGCGCATCAAGCCTCCGGCGCGTAAATCCGCAAGGTAATTTCAACTTTATTGACCCTTAATATGGGTGATGTTTACTAAAGCACGGAAGCCGTGATAAAACCGGAATTACAAGCATTTTAGGTGGCGAATAGTATAATAAAAAAAATAATTTTGGTCGGTATTACTCTATAGAATAATAATTTCGCCAAACTTGGATATAAATTGTAAAGTATCGTGGTTTAAGTGCTGGATACTCGCTGCTCGCTTCCATAGGATGCGGACGTGAATTTTCCACAGGCTTCAAAAAAGGAGAAAGGTCCTGAATTCGGCTATATTTTTTGTATGTTCGATACCTCCACCAAATGTGCACCAATTTTCAATTTTTTTTGTGTTCGATAGAGCTTATTTCAAGGGTGGTCCCACTTAATTTTGGTTACGACCGGATCAATTTTGAAGTCGGTCCTTTAAGTTTTCTATACCAGAGTCCGACAAACGTTCAAATGGGTCACCCTCATTCGAGCGGAGAAGACACCGGTGTCCGGACGAGGGGCATGCCAAAGTCGACCTTATTGCCATGCGATTTTGTACCTAAATAAAACACTTTCATTCAAAAATAGAGTTTATTTTAGCTTAAACATTATTATAATTTAGCAGTTTATGACATTTTTGGCTTGTAATACAGTACGATAGTAACAAACGTCAGAAAGTAGCAGGATTTTATTAAAAAGAAAGTGAGTTTACGTCCGCCATTGCTGTTTGTGTTGTTCATTTTTGTGTTTTGTTGTATTTATATAGATACAAAATCGCATGGCAACAAAGTCGACCTTGGCGTGACCCTCGTCCAGACTCCGGTCTCCACTCCGTCCGAATGTCCGACTCACAACACTCGGAAAAAGCTCTGCGAAAAATCTCACATTACTAGTTTACCTGCCAGTTCTAGAATATAGGCGAGAGCTTATATTACGCTGACTTGCAAAACTGAGTGAAGTATATTCTTAGGATCTATAAAACTGTAGATCACAGGCGATTACGTAATAGAATTTATTTATATTGTTGTTTAAAATTCAGACGCCGAAGCGAAAACGTGACGAAAATATCTGCGAGTCATGATTAGGTTTAATGCAAAGTAATATCTGTGTGGACAGAGTTTACGCTTTACTTAGTTCTAGGCCCGATTGTATACTATAGATTTTTTAACACTAGTACATTTGACGCCTTTTTTAACGGCCGGTTTTAATAAACGATCTAAGTTCAGAGTGCAGATAGATCGCGATTATTAACCAATCAAATCAAATCATTTGACAGAGTCATATTCAAACAGTGTTCTTATTGGCTAATTTATGCAATCTATCTGTACATTCGGACTGAGATTGTTTATTGGAACCGGGCGTTAGTGAATAAGGTACGAATAACTTAAGATTCATTCTTGGAGAGGTTTCTTTCTTTCTACCTGCCATTATTCCATCTTAATGTGGGGTCGGTGCAACACACAAGTTTTCAAGCATGTTGCAGAAATGTCTATTCTATGCCGATGCCGAATGTGCGATGAGTACCTACTCATCGCATATTAATTAGAGTACCTACTCTAGTCGCAGCAATGATTTGGCTTAGTTTTACGACCGGCTGCCTGCCTGACGGCAACCCCCCTCTGAGGGATCCAGTCCCGGGGAAATCACATTAGAAAAATCTCTTTGCCCGACCTGGGAATCGAACCCATGAACCCATGAGGCGACTTCTTCGGGAGCATTTGTACATAACAATGCAATACTACAGAGTAGTATGTATATTATGACGAACTTTAAATTAAAAAAAACATGTAGTGCTAACGATTTTGTGCGATTAACATCCAAAAAAGACAACGTTGAGCTTGAAGAACACGGGTATGAAAGTCCAAAACGGTAAATATAATTTTATTTTAAAAGAACGTCTATAAAGCATAAGATATTTGGTATAAACGTGCGATTTATACCCCGCCGCGGGCGTCCGTTGATAAATACGACAAATAAACCAAAAAACAGAATATCCCGCGACGCTCGACACGAATTATTGCGGTCGCATCCTTTTGTTTCACTCTCATTGAATACTATTTATTATATTTATGACAAAACTGTGCTGTGTATGAAAATTGAATGGTTATTATTCTTTTGTATTTAATAAAGGTCGCAGGAAGTCGCTGGATGCAAGCCGCTTCCAACAGGTCGATCTGGAAATCTTTGGAAGAGGCCTATGTCCAGCAGTGGACGTCCTATGGGTAATGATGATGATTTAATAAATGTTTGGTTCATGCAGATGCGCTAACTTTGAGCCACGATGTTAGCTCAAGATGCATAAGAGTTTAGCTTAACTGCTTAGCTGGTGGTAGGCAATGTATACAGGTGTTTCATAAAGTTGGTAGCAATAATAACTACACTTAAAGACCCCTCTTTAGCTAGGCTTGGCTAGCAATCTAGCGATAAAGTTTAAAATTTCGTAAGGCTCATAGTTTTTCACTAATGGGAAACTGAGTATAGAGCTACGCTGTAGACAATAACGTCTACAGCACGAATGTCCCGGCTCGGCCGGTTAGATACCATTGTCTCATAGAAAACCGACGTAAAGTGGCAGCTTGCTGTCACGTTTCGTTCGGTGAGTGAGATTTCCGGTGGCCCATGTCCCAATCCCTTTCCCCTCCCCTTCCATTCCCTTCTTTTATGTTGGCAACGGACCCATGACTTTTTTTATGTCTTGGGTGTCTATGGGCGATGGAGATCACTTACCATCGGATGACCGATCTACTCGTTTGCCAGTCTCTGACAAATAACTTGAATTTGTGATGAAACATTTTCTCTGACTTATTGAGTCAGATGCAGTACATTTGCAAACTACATATGGGGTAATTAATTTATTTTTAGCATACACAAAGTCATCAGTCAGCCTCTGCTAATTGCGACCATTTACAGGTCGCATTTTGATTTTAATATCCCTATGCTTAATAATTGATCAAAAAAATTTCGTTCAATTTTTATTTTTATACTTTACCATTACATCAGTATAATATGGTGTTAAAACTTGTCGTAGTGACCCACACAAGAAGTGTGGATCACGATCCAGGATTATCCAGTGTATATCTAGTAGAACATTAGATGTTAAGTCTCATAATATCCAGTAATTACACTGGATAGTGTAAAAGACTTAGTTAAAACGCGCCTCTTATATGCACTATATTCGCTACACAACTTTACTGTATATCTCAAACTAGTTGTGTACACTTCGAGCTCCAAAGGGAGACTAACTCAATAATGATAACTCCCGCTCTTTTATACCTTTTGCTTTAGTTAATAAAGAAATACCTTCCACAAATATTATGAATTACTTGGAGGGTAGTTAATATAAATATAATTAACATACTACCCCTCAATATCGTGTACTAAATCACAACAATTATCCGAATGAATTCGTAACATTCGGCCATCCGATACCGTGCTATCTCCGGAGCACGCACTACTATATTAGTAGTTACGTACACAATAAAGTAATCATAACACTCTTGGTTCTTGAAAAAGTTAAACATTTAGTAATTTTATATGGCCCAGTAAACTTGGGAAGACATTTCTAACTTTTACCATCGTTATTAAAATTAGTCTTACGGCCAAATGTCTTTCGCCATATCAACTTCTGAAATAGTTTGTGATTTAACTTCAACCACGTCTGCTTTTATTCAGGCCATAGGCTCTAGATATATCTAGACTAACTAAAGGTCATAATTGAACACCCTACTAGTGTGTTAAGTCAATCATCTAAATCTGACTTAATTCAAGTAAACCTAAGGAGCACACATACATGGCTCTTGAATAATTTCGAGCACGCCTGCATGGCTATTAATTTTGAGCACATCCGCATGGCTCTTCAATAATTTTGAGCACACCTTCACAGCTCTTCAATAACTCTGAGCACACCTGCATGGTTCTTGAATAAATCTGAGCGCACCTACATGGCTCGTCCATAAATCTGATCACTACAAGACTCTTCAATAAATCTGAGCTCACATACATGGCTCTTTACTACATGACTTCAATAAATCTGAGCTCACCTACATGGCTCTTCTTTAAATCTGATCACACTACATGGCTCTTGAGCACACTTACATGGCTCTTAAATCTGAGCACACTTACATGGCTATTCAATAAATCTGAGCACATTTACATGGCTCTTCAATAAATCTGAGCACATCTACATGACTCTTCAATAAATCTGAGCACCACAAAGCTCTTCAATAAATCGGAGCACAACATGGCTCTTGAATAAATCTGAGCGCACCTACATGGCCCTTCTATAAATCTGATCACAACATGACTCTCCAATAAATCTGAGCTCACCTACATGGCTCTCCACTATCTGACTCTTCAATAAATCTGGAGCACACCTACATGGCTCATCACTATATGACTCTTGAATAAATCTGAGCACACCTACATGGCTCATCACTATATGACTCTTCAATAAATCCGGGCACACCTACATGGCTTTTCAATAAATCTGAGCACACCTACATGGCTCTTCACTACATGTCTCTTCAATAAATCTGAGCACACTTACATGGCTCTTCAATAACTCTGAGCACACCTACATGGCTCTTCACTACATAACTCTTCAATAAATCTGAGCACACCTACATGGCTCTTCAATAACTCTGAGCACACCTACATGGCTCTTCACTACATAACTTCAATAAATCTGAGCACACCTACATGGCTCTTCACTACATAACTCTTCAATAAATCTGAGCACACCTACATGGCTCTTCACTACATAACTCTTCAATAAATCTGAGCACACCTACATGGCTCTGCACTACATGGCTCTTCTATTAATCTGAGCGCACCTACATGGCTCTTCAATAAATCTGAGCGCACCTACATGGCTCTTCAATAAATCTGAGCGCACCTACATGGCTCTTCAATAAATCTGAGCGCACCTACATGGCTCTTCAATAAATCTGAGCGCACCTTACATGGCTCTTCAATAAATCTGAGCGCACCTACATGGCTCTTCAATAAATCTGAGCGCACCTACATGGCTCTTCTATAAAATCTGAGCGCACCTACATGGCCCTTCTATAAATCTGATCACTACATGACTCTTCAATAAATCTGAGCACACCTACATGGCTCTTCTATAAATCTGATCACTACACGACCTCAATAAATCTGAGCGCACCTACATGGCTCTTCTATAAATCTGATCTCTACATGACTTCAATAAATCTGAGCTCACCTACATGGCTCTTCTATAAATCTGATCTCTACATGACTTCAATAAATCTGAGCTCACCTACATGGCTCTTCAATAAATTTGAGCACACCTACATGGCTCTTCACTACATGACAATAAATCTGAGCTCACATACATGGTTCTTCACTATATGACTCAATAAATCTGAGCTCACATACATGGCTCTTCACTACATGAATCAATAAATCTGAGCTCACCTACATAGCTCTTCACTACATGACTCAATAAATCTGAGCTCACATACATGGCTCTTCACTACATTACTCAATAAATTGAGCTCACCTACATGGCTCTTCAATAAATCAGAGCACAACATGGCTCGTCAATAAATCGGAGCACAACCTGGCTCTTCAATTAATCAGAGCACACCATGGCTCTTCAATTAATCAGAGCACAACATGGCTCTTCAATCAATCAGAGCACAACATGGCTCTTCAATCAATCAGAGCACAACATGGCTCTTCAATCAATCAGAGCACAACATGGCTCTTCGATTAATCAGAGCACAACATGGCTCTTCAATTAATCAGAGCACAACATGGCTCTTCAATTAATCAGAGCACTACATGGCTCTTCAATTAATCAGAGCACTACATGGCTCTTCAATTAATCAGAGCACAACATGGCTCTTCAATTAATCAGAGCACAACATGGCTCTTCAATAAATCTGAGGACCTTCATCGTCGAAAAACACGGTAGCCATAATGTAGCACTATCACTAAATACTAAATATAAATCAATTGCCACAATTTCGGGGCACAGGGTAGCCACAATCTCGTGAAAACAAATCAACTGCCCCCATTTCGGGGCACACGGTAATTTTGTGGGCGATGATAGGCTTTTAAAGCCGATCCCGCTTCTGATATGTAAAAGACTCGGTTAAAACGCGCCTCTTATATGCACTATATTCGCTACACAACTTTACTGTATATCTCAAACTAGTTGTGTACACTTCGAGCTCCAAAGGGAGACTAACTCAATAATGATAACTCCCGCTCTTTTATACCTTTTGCTTTAGTTAATAAAGAAATACCTTCCACAAATATTATGAATTACTTGGAGGGTAGTTAATATAAATATAATTAACATACTACCCCTCAATATCGTGTACTAAATCACAACAATTATCCGAATTCGTAACACTAGAACAGCTACAATATCTGTCAAACCGGAACATTATATTGCATGCACAATGTTATTTGGGATATTTTCTTTCCACCTGTCCTTATCCCATGTTAATGTGGGGTCGGCGCAGTAGTTTTTCAAGCGTGTTGCAGAAAGGTTTCGGCTTAGTTTTTATGACCGCCTGACTGCCTGGCCTGAATCTTCTTCCCCCTTTGTTGAAATCTTGTAAAAAACCTACCCGACCTGGGAATTGAACCCGAGACCTCCTGTTTCACAGACCATTTAGGATAATACGAAAATAGATGTTTAAGGTCCTATAGTCTAAAACTGAGGTCTTTAGAGCGAACTTGGACAAAGTCTAAGTCAAATAAACGAACTCAATGAGGTTTTGTAATTTTCAAATCGAACTTTGACTTAGACCGAGTCATTTTTACTAGAAAATCTTCGCTTAGTTTGTCTGTCAGTCGGTTTTTCTTGTAAAAATGGCTCGACTTAGTCGAAGTTCGATTTAAAAATTCCAAATCCTCATTGAGTTCGTTTCTTTGATTCAGACTTAGTCGAAGTTCACTCTATATTCAGCCTTAATTTCCAGTAACTAAAACATGAGACGAGACGGAAATGGGTTTGGCGAAATATGGGTGTTCTAGTTCTCTAGTTCGCCTGTGCTTACACCTTAGGGGATATAGGGGTAAGTCTATTTATGTAAAACTTCTTCCTACGGGCTTCGAACCTGAAGCACAGTAACACCTAGTCAATGAAGCACATCGCACGTCACAAGGTTATTGATGATTACCGCGCGTCGGTCACGTGTGGGGCGTGGGGGGCTAGCGAGGGGCTGGGGGCGGGGGCTCGTCCCCCAGGCCCCACTCGTAAATATTCAGGGCCTAACGACCGACGCCCGATACATCAAAGTCGCGTCGACTTTCATACACCACTAGCCAACCTGCTGTTTTCTAATGCACTCGGATGTTTGCCCATATTAACCAGGATTCCCTTGTAATCCATTTTAAAGGTATGTAAATTGTTACTAGTGTCCGACCGAAACAGGATTTTATACCGAAACCAAAACCGAAAACGAATCTTTGGTACATATCTGTCCCAGTTTCGGCTGAAACCGAATCTGTTTTCAAACATGTTAAAAATTTATTGTTTTGGGAAATTTGGCTTATTTTATACCTCTATACTCATACTGGTAGTTAAACGTGTTAAATAAAAAACAATAATTGAAGTAGATATGTAAAAAAAAAAAATTCAATTTTTTATTTCCATAAAAAAAATTCAAAAAGGTTTTTATTTCCTTTTTGTCCCATTTTTGCCTGATTGTTCGACAGAGTTGTACCTAGTCATTTCACTAATGTTCCATGTTAGCTTTGTACGTGTATATGTGTGCCATCCAAAAGTTTACTGGTAGAGAGAGACGCTGGCATTAGGGCCTGGACATATCTATAATTATATATGCATAAAGGGATTAAAACATAACATAACATAACATAAGCTCACGCCTGCATCCCCGAAGGGGTAGGCAGAGGCGCACTAGCGAACTAGAACACCCACATTTCGCCGAGCTTAGTTCCGTCCCAGATGTGATAGGGGGCGAGCCTATCGCCATATCGGGCACAAATTCCAGACTCCGGGCTGATATGGAAAAATCCAATATCACTTTGCCCGACCCGGGGATCGAACCCGAGACCTCAGAACCGTAGTCGTACCGAAATACCACCACGCCACCGAGGCAGTCCAGGCAGAGGCAGGGATTAAAAAATGTGACTTAGTTAATCGCAATATCTTGCGATTTTAAAGATTATTTGTGGGTCTAGTGAAGTGGGCAGGTGATTGATGAGGTTCGATACCTAGCTCAGGCGAATATTGCTCTGTAGCTCAACCATGAGTTTGTTGCACGTATTTACGCGAGCGACGACGAAAAATATTGGTATGGAAAATGTCAGTTCCCCGCGTAACCGCTAGATGCGTTCGGATGTTTGTCATACAAATATTTTACGGAGTCGCTAGCGAGTAATGTCAAAAAACTTATGGTTGGCCTACTGGTCGTGAGTCGTATGTATTACTTGCAGGTCAACGGCTCGACCAGGAATAATTTTGACAATCGAATACGAATCGGGTGCGATGCGCGTTTATGACATTTATATGTTTTTTTTTTTAATAAACGTCATTAGTGCGCAGCGAGCCTGA
Organism: Clanis bilineata; assembly: GCA_036417725.1. Lineage (NCBI taxonomy): Eukaryota > Metazoa > Arthropoda > Insecta > Lepidoptera > Sphingidae > Clanis > Clanis bilineata. The sequence continues at coordinate 2,229,807 of CM071153.1, forward strand.
TGAGATTTGGATTGTTAAAATTATTCCTAGTCGGGCCATATGTCGGAAACAAAAGCATGATTACACATTATGATACATATAATATTATCTCATTCATATTCGGGGATGAGGCCGCGGTGAAAAAATAATCGATAATAGTTACAGCAATAGTTAAGGTTGAAAATAGATCATACATCTCTGAATTTTGTGTATTATCGCTTGCTATAATGGTGACGGAAAACATCGTGACCTGCATACCCGAGAATTTCTCCACAAGAATTTTGAAGGTATATGAAGTCTACCAACGCGCATTACACCAGCGTGGTAGACTATGGCCTAACCCATCTCAGTAGTAGAGAAGGCCTGTGCCCCACAGTGGGACAGTAATATTACAGGGCTAATATTATACCGACTGCCTCGGTGGCGTGGTTGTATTTCAGTATGTCTACCGTCCTGAGGTCTCGGGTTCGATCCCCGGGTCGGCCAAAGTGATATTGGATTCTTACATATCAGCCCGGAGTCTGGAAATTGTGCCCGATATGGCGATAGGCTCGCCCCCTATCACATCTGGGACGGAACTAAACTCGGCGAAATGTGGGTGTACTAGTTCACTCGTGCGCCTCTGCCTACCCCTTCGGGGACACAGGCGTGAGCTTATGTTATGTTATGTTAATATTATAAATAGTTACACTACAAAATGAGTGTCACATACTACACTTATGACAAAACTGGGAAGTCTAAACAAATTTGAGTCGGAAATTAAGTGACATAACCCAGGATTAGTATGCATGGCAGTGGAGATGAGGTTCCAACTGCGGTTGCAACGGAAACTAAATGTTGAGGATATGATGTTCTACTTTTCACACACAGTATGGATCACTTAGTCTCATATAGGATGATATAAGCTCACGCCATTATCACCGCATGGGTAGGCAGATACTAATGTCCGTCCCTTCAAGGGGCGAGTTTATTAATATAACGGGTACAATTCGTTAGCCTGTGCAAATTAGATCTTTTAGATTTTTGAGTGGTAGAGCTAAGCTGTAGATAGTTGCGTCAACGATACAAATGGACCGGCTCGACCGGTTTGATACCACTGTCTCACAGAAAACCGACGTTAAATGGTAGCTCGCCGTCACGTTTCGTTCGGTGAGTGAGATTTCCGGTGGCCCAATTCACCCCTTCCCTTTCCCAATCCCCATTTTCTTCCTTTTACGTTTGCAACGCACCCATGATTCACTTACCATCAGGTGATCCATCTGCTCATGTGCCAGTCTCTACTATAAAAAAAAAACTGACTGACTGCCTCGGTGGCGTGGTTGTATTTCGGTACGACTACGGTTCTGAGGTCTCGGGTTCGATCCCCGGGTCGGGCAAAGTGATATTGGATTTTTCCATATCAGCCCGGAGTCTGGAATTTGTGCCCGATATGGCGATAGGCTCGCCCCCTATCACATCTGGGACGGAACTAAGCTCGGCGAAACGTGGGTGTACTGGTTCGCTAGTGCGCCTCTGCCTACCCCTTCCGGGATACAGGCGTGAGCTTATGATATGATGATATGATGATATATTTTTTTCGAATTAAAAAACTCAAAGAAAGACAGTTACGTCTAGAGCACGAATGTATTAGCTCAACCGATTTGATACCACTGTCTCAGAGATGATGTAAAGTGGGAGCTCGCTGTTAAGATTTCCAATAGTCCAAATTCCCTCTCCATTTCCAATCCTTATTTCCGTGATATAAGGTCGTTTAAAAATGACCCAAGGAAATAGTTAATAGAAGCGATAATGCTCGTAACTCGTAACTAATCTTCAAAGCGCTTCATCCCTTAACTCCCACTAATTAATGCATAGTATGGGAATTATCACTGCATATATAAAATATATATACTCGTACATTTCGGAATGTGTTCTGAATTCAGAACAGGGGGGTTACCATCACCTCTTATAGCAGTATTATTATAATTTTACTTGTCAATATTCCCATACAAAACAAACAAAGAACGATTATAATAATACTGCTATAAGAGGTCGTGGTAACCCTGCAGTGCGACATATATTTATGCCACGGACGTAGAATAAAAAAGGACGTAGCGCTAGGAACATCGAATGGATTTTCTGCCGATCCGATTTATCGACACGTAATGGCGGCGACTGTGTGTTAGTATGTGTATAGGGCACATTTGTAGAGGCGCGTTTGTGTGCGTGGCTTATTTGTGACGTTCGTTAAACGATAGGCGAGACGGTGTCCTCTTTTTTATACGTTCATGATTTATGCTGATTTTACATGCTACAAAAAATGTGTTGCGCGTACCCCACATTATGGTGGGATAAGAACAGTTAGGAAGAAAGGTAGTTTTGTTAACGCATTTTGCCCGGGCCTAGGTCCCCAGAGTTAGTTGAAATTAAGGAGGAAGCCTTTCTGTAATATGCCTGTATAAAAGAGTAGGATGAGGATCGGTCAAAGAGATTAAATATTACCAACTATAGAGGGGCTATAAAGCAATTTTCCATACAAAAAATTGATCTCAAACGTCGGTAACGCAAGGGCGATTATTACAATTTACACCCTAGAATGTTTTGTGAATGGTTAAGAATCACGTAAGATAAGTTTATTCTCTCAATATTATTACGCTGGCCGGCCTGGCGGGCGTATATTGCAAATAAACTGAGCGACTTATGACCACTAGTTCACAACTTTTGGATCACAAATTTCGCGCCGTTCTCCCGTCTATGTACTGTTGCATAGCTTTAGGATAGGTAAAGAATATAAACCTCAAGATACGAGCTCATAACTCATTGTCGATAACAATACGTCATAAGATTTGAGCGTCAATAAATGGCTCTCATTCGACAGCGGATAAGCGCGGCTGAAACGCGATAACTGCGAGTGGATCAGATCAAATCAGTTAAATGTAGCTGTAAATTGTCCGGTTCCACTTGAGTGATATTGAGTAATGGCCATCGCGTCGGTATTGATGCGTGGAGCGCGCCACGCCTGTCTCCCGACGATGTGATAATTTGTCAACAGCCCGTATCATAGAGAAAAACGTTAGAAAATTCACACGCGCCGCTAGCGACCGTTTTGGACCGGTCCATTTATAATACTTTAATGGGGATTTTGTTTTTTAATCAATTGTCGCTTTTGTTATTGTAATTTTTTATTGGCTTTAACGAAAAAAATTCGTATGGTAGCAAATAATCAATTAAATCTTGTTTGAAATTGAATGATTTTAGGAGCAAATTATTTTTTTCTTGGCCTTGGACTCCCTCGGTGGCATGGTGGTATTGCGTGTACAGTACGACTATTGTCCTGATGTCTTGGGTTTGATCCTCAGGTCGGGCAAAGTGATATTGAATTATTCAGTATCAGCCCAGAGTCTGGAATTTGTGCTCGATATGGCGATAGTCTCCCCTCTTATCACATCTGAGACGGAACTAAGCGCGACGAAATGTGGGTGTTCTAGTTCGCTAGTGCGCCTCTACCTAACCCTTCGGGGAGATAGACGTGAGCTTCTGTTAAGTTTTATGTTGAGTTTTTTCATTTTTAACTTCGTCATATCTGGCACTAATTCCAGACTCTGTATTATCTGGAAAAATCCAATATCACTTTGCTCGACCCGGGGATCGATACCGAGACCACACGATGGTAGTCATAGCGAAATACAACCACGCTATCGAGGCAGTCTGATATTACTCTTATGACAACATACGAATACGCGCCAAACGCACGGTATGTGTACGTAAATCCGCTTTATATTAAAAATTTCAGGGTCAACGTATACACAAAACACAACCGCGAACAATTCCATTAAATATTCACATTTCATTTGAAAGCCGACTGTGTGCCTCAGAATAATATTTAAGGGGAGTGTACACTAGAGAACTTTCTCGGACACTTTATTTATTGATTTGTTACGAAATTACTGTTGACTGTACAAAATACTATTGAGTGGTAGATCCACGCTATAGACAATTACGTCTAAGCACGAATGGGCCGGCCTCGTCGGTTTGATGCCACTGTCTCACAGAAAACCGACGTAAAGTCGCAATTCGCGTTTCGTTCGGTGAGTGACATTTCCGGTAGCCTATTTGCCCCCTTCCTTTCCCAATGCCTTTTCCCTCTCCTTCCATTCCCTTCTTTTAGGTTAGCAACGCACCCATGATTCTTTTTATGTCTTAGGTCTATGGGCGGTGGAGATCACTAACCATCAGGTGAACCATCGTTTGTCAGTCTCTGCTATAAAAAAAGAAACTGTTAACAGACAGGTAGTTAACTTGATCTAGCGGCACTATATATGGGCTGTGGGCCGGAAAGTCCTGGGTTCAATTCACAGGTGGGGCAAAGCAATTTTTCTAATTTGATTTGCCCGGACTGGAGCATTCAGAGGGGGTTGACGTCAAGCAGGCAGCCGGTCCTAAAAACATAGCCAAATCCTTTCTGCAATGTGCTTGAAAAAGTATGTTGCGCCGACCCCACATTAAGGTATCAGGGCAGGTAGAAAGAAATATAACAGTGGCTAAGTGTTCATATAATACGATTCGTCTCAGCTTACCTTTGTCACATTCTCGATTAATAAATAGGTGTAATGCTTTACACAAGTTGTAATTGAAAAGGTATCGGCTTTTCTATTGAAAATGTTCACTCTTCGCCAATAGACTATACAAGTATACAACTTAAATATTTCCACGTTTATGTAATACAGTAAACTAACACAGAGACAGTACCGAACTGAAATTCTGAAACTTACTGCTCTACATTGTTGAAAATAACTGAAACGTGTCTCATTTACAGTGAAACAAGAATCTGTTCTCTTGAGTAGTGCTGTAACTACAGACCATAATGCGTAAGACGCCTCAATACATGGTGAGTATAAGTTTTCCCGTTTTATAGTTATAATTCCAAAACGACGACGCACAGATGATGCGTGCTATCGGCATAACGCACGTAGCAACGTGGTCATCACACGGACACCCCTGGGATGGGGCAGCCGGTGGTTACAATATCAGGGCGTAGCCCTCTGATTGTGATTTTCCTCGCGATCCGCAAATACGGATCGGTCACGGGAGGTCGCGTGAAGCGCGATGGTGTCTGGTTGGATGGTGTACGCTGAGGGGCACTCGTGATCTCCTCTTCTTGCCGTCTACGCGATATCAAACCCAGCCAGGTGGAACCCATTGGGGAAGCCCAGCTTAGGCGATCAGCAGCAGACGACGTTGGTGAAGATCATGATCTCGAGTTCCTCGAAGCGACACCATGAAGGGAGTGTGGTGTGTGTAGTGTGGTGTGTGGATGTGTGTGTGTGAGTGTCGCCGCAGCTCTGGTAGCTGCGGCGGATGCAGCAGCTTCGCGTAGATTACGCGAGGAGATCACGAGGTAGCGGCTTCCCGTCCGGAGGTCGAGCGTGCAGCGGAGCCAGGTTCTGGAGGTGAGGCCAGGGTGAGGCGTCCGCGCGCTCAAACATCCTTTTGGCGAGCCGCTGGACGAAATCGTCCAGGCTGTCCATTCGAAGATCCCTCTGGATCGTGGAGTTCCTGACGTAGTGCGGCGCGCCGACGATGGTGCGGAGCGTCTTGGATTGGACGCACCGCAGGCGCTTTCTGGACGCAGGTCCAGTCAGCGCGAACCATGCCGGCGCCGCATACGTAAGGCGCGAGCGGATGTACAACTTGTACACTCCGATCTTCGCACGCAGAGGTATCTTCGACTGCAGTATGGGCCTCAATTTCGTCATCGCTATGGTTGAGCGGTGGATGATCTCCTTCACGTGTTGAGACATTCGAAGATTCTTGTCGATTGTGACGCCGAGATACTTGACCTTGGGGGCCCAAGGTATCTCTTGGTCGAACAATCGCAGTGGCTTCGCAGGTTTGATCGCCTTCTTCGTACCTCTCGACTGCATGGCCTGTGTCTTCCCGACGTTCACGGACATCCTCCAAGCGGCGAGCCACTCGGGTAGGCGGTCCAGTGTGCGCTGAATCTTCGTGGCGGCGAATCTGGCGGACGGTGATGACACGAAGTACGCCGTGTCGTCAGCGTACAGCGCTATCTGGACGTCGTCCACCACAGGGATGTCGTCGGTGTATCGGGAATACAGGATCGGCGACAGGCAGCTTCCTTGAGGTACGCCGGCGGCGACGGGGCGCTCTTGGGAAAGAGCACCTTCAACCATGACGTGGAATCTTCGGTCCTTCAGGAACGATTGGATCAATCTTGTGATTCGACGGGGCGCGTCCGACGTCGAGACCTTGTAAACGAGGCCTTGGTGCCAGACGCGGTCGAACGCCTTCTCCATGTCCAGGAATACTGATATGGTGCACTCACTGTTGTTTCTGGCCGTAGTGAGGTGATGCAGTACTCTGGTCAATTGCAGCGTGGTGCTGTGTCCAGCGCGGAATCCGTACTGTTTTTGACGTGGCGTCAGGGGTGACACCAGGTGACGAAGCAGGAGAAACTCGAACACTTTGGAGGTCGAAGGCAGCAGTGTGATCGGCCGATAACTCTCGGGCTTGAGGACGTTCTTCTTCGCCTTGGGCAGCATGATGACTCTGCCGGATTTCCACCGTTGCGGAAAGTGGCCCGTGCGCATGATGCCATTGAACAGGCGCGTCAATGCCGCCACAGTCTTGTGGGGCAGGTGACGTAGCGCGCTGTTGGTGATGCCATCATCGCCGGGCGCCTTCCTCGGTTTTGTCCGACGGATAGCCATCCGTACTTGCCCTGGCGAAAAGAAGATCGGGTCCTCGTCGGGGGTTATCGGCTCCGCGAAGTATTCCTCCAAACGTCGCTCGATGGATGCTTCCTGTGATGAGTTCGTACTCGGGTTCGGCTGGAATTGGCGTTCTAGGTGCTCGGCGAAGATCTCTGCGCGATCCTCAGCTCGGTACCGTTGTGTTCCGTCGTTGTGCAGAAGCGGTCTTACTGGATCTGGGGTGTTTGTGACATTTCGACACAGCCGATGTAGGGCTGGCCAGTCGTCCGTCGTTGTGTCGATGTAGTCTTCCCAGGACTGGGTATTGTGAGCTTCCAGTTCGGCTTTTACCTTCTCGGCGAGACGGTTGAGCCTCGTCTTCAACTGCGGGCATCGGGTTTGTTGCCACAGCGTTCGGTCCCTCCTCTTTTGATCGATGAGGTCCCGAATGCGGCGGGGTATATCCGGAATTCTGCTCACGATCGTGATCGGAGACTTCGCGGCGTCGAAGGCTTCCTGTAGTCTGGTCGTGAGGTCGTCGGCGAGCTGATCAACGTCGGTGGCGTTGATGATCGCCCGAGAAGGCGTGTTGGTTTCCAGTGCTTCTGTAAAGATGTTCCAATCTACTTTGTAGCGTGGTCTCGGAGGATTCACTCTGGTCACGGGGTCCGGGATCACGACGAGTACTGGCTGGTGGTCAGACAGTAATTCGTCGTTGAGGACCTCCTGTGTAGGCTGGCTCGGCAGTCCACGGTGGATGATGATGTCGAGGGTGGCCGGCGCATGCGCTGCCTCGGAAGGGTAGCGAGTCGGAGCGTCGGGTCCCTCGGCGATGTATCCGTGTGACTGCGCATCGTTGAAGAGTCGTCTGCCTGCTGTGTTTTCAGCGGAGCTCGGGTTCCAAGACGAATGTTTCGAATTCATGTCGCCGGCAATGAGCGTCGGATGTGGCGAGTCCAGCAGGGTGCGGACGTCAGCCACGTCGAAGTGTGCCCGTGGCGGCCGGTAGGCCGCGAACAGACGCAGTGGGTTGTCGGCGACACAGACTTCTACTCCAAGTGCGTGCATGGAACCGAGTTGCTGTGACGGCAGGATTTGGTGCAGGATTCTTCTTCTGATGGCCACTAACAGGCCGCGGTAGGCGGTGTTTGTTGCAGAGACCTCATCTTGACGATAAACGATGTACCCGGGAAGTTTGCACTTGTCTGCAGGCCTCAGGTGAGTCTCGTTTATCAGTACCACGTCGATGTCCTGATCGCGAAGAAGCGGCTTGAGTAGTACGGTTTTCTTGTGTAAACCGTTGGCGTTCCAGTGTAACACTCTCAAGGGTCTAACAGCCATTGTAGGTGGCTAGGACCCCGAGTATGTACCCGAGTGTGTCCTCTCCATTTTTAATGAGTGATACTAGATTACTCAAAATGTTGGTGAGGGCTTCGAAATCTAGTTTCGGTTTGGGTTTTCCGGTGGCGCTCTGTTCCATTGGCCGCTTCTGTTGTTGCTGCTGCTGCTGCTGGTGCTTGGGCTTCAATGTTGCTGCTGCTGGAGCTGCTGGAGCTTGAGGTGAGGCGGTGGCCGTCGACTTCTTCTTCCTGTTGGCCCTCTTCCTCCGCTTTTTCCCTCCCTGGGAGAGATGAGGGTTGTTGGCGGGGGCCATCAGAGACGCCGGAGCACTCTCTTCCACAGTGTTTGTGGAAGCTGCTGGGCGTCTGTCGGTGACGGCGATCGCGCCGGCTCTCTTGTTCCGGGCCTCCGACCGGAACACGGGGCATGCCCTGTTGCACGCGGGGTGCGCACCTTTGCAGTTTGCACAGGTGGCGGGTTCCTCGCGGGGCCGTGGGCAGTCCTTGGCGGCGTGGCTCTCACCGCAGCGGACGCAGGCAAGTGTTGTGGCTGCTGTGCCGAAACTGCTGGCATCTGTGGCACTGGGCCGGGCCTTTCTTGCCGCGCCAGAGCTCTATCTTTACGCTCGGCATCGAGACGAGCTCGCGTACGTCCCAGATCCTCTGGTAGTCCGCGGTCTTCTTGATGAGGGCGTAGAAGATGCAGCCCGCTCTCCCCTGGTGCGCCTTGATGGGGCGCACGTACTCCGCTTCGAAGCCTTTGCTGCGAAGGCTCTCGATGATGTCCTCAGGTTCGGCGTCAAAGGGTAGCCCTCGTATGGCTACCTTGAGGCTGCGTTCGGCTGGCAGGGAGTACGAGAACCAGGAGATTCTCTCTGTCTTCTCAAGCTCCGTCAGGTACCGTTGCACGATGCGGTACTCTTCTCCGTCGCTGGGGGAGAAGCGGAACCCCCCTCTTCCTTGAGGTGCGACGTTCGCCGGGCGCCCTAATTTTCCCCTTAGGGCGCGCATGTGGTGAGCCCAGTTGGGAAGGGCCTCCACTACCAGAGGCGGGTAGCGGGCCTTCTTCTCCTTCTGGGCTGGCTGCGCTGCTAGCTTCGGCGAGGCGGCAGCGTCCGGAGTGGTGGTAGGAGACGGCGGCGGCGATGGCGAGGCTGGCGGGTTGAGGTGGACCCGCATCCTCTTTGTCGCTGCCGCGGCATCAGGGCAGGAAGGGGCGCTTACTGCGTCCTCCGCTTCCTCCTCTGAGGGGCTCCTGGGGCGTCGGCCACTGGCCGACTGGATCCCGTCCATGGGCTCCGGCTCCTCTGGACGGGGACCTGTGGGAACCATGGGGATGTTAGTGGTGGTGCTAGGGAGCGCCCGGGGGGCGCTCGACCCAGCAGGGGGGTGCACGATGGTTTCGCTTGCGCAAAACCTTTCGTACACGGCGGCGATGGCGTTGATGAAGTCCGGGTTGGACTCCAGTTCTGGGCGGCTTGGTGCGTTTATGGGCGGCTTTTGGGGTCGCCCCTGCTGGGAGTATGGAGAGTATGACGCGGCCCTCACGTGGTCGACGGCCATGGCCCTGTAGTCAGGTCTACAAGGCCCCGGCGCGTGACCCCTTGAGGACCGGGGGAGGCTCTGAGGCGGGCCTGTTGCCAGGCCGGCGTCAGAGCCGGAGGTGTCCGGGGTAGGGTCGGACTGGCGGCTCTGGGGCGGGCCTGTCGATAGTCCCGCCGCGACAGAGACGCCAGGTGGGCCCTGTGCCGGGCAGGCTTCCCAGCCCCGCGCGGTGGCGCCCGGCCGTCCCTGGGGAGGGACGACGGGGGGCCCGTGCGCAGGGTCGGTTGTCGGGCCCTGAGAAGGGCCGCCGGCATGACCCTTGGAAGGGCCGGCCGGGGAGCTCTGAGAAGAGCTGTTTGAGGTTGAGCGACCCGGTTGGGTGCTCATGGCGTCCGGCGAGTAGCGAGTCGCCGCGACCCTCTCGGCTCGACGTCGCGGGGACGTCTGCCGGGCAGTCAGGCGACCGCGTGGCCTCCTCCGCGCTCCGCCCTGCAAAGCAGTACAGAGCGCGTCAGAGGTTTATGCTTTCACAGTGAAACGGGTTCCGAGAAACCCGCCCGCTGTTAAAAACACGTCCGTACGCGGCAATGGGGTCCGAGCGACTAAGAGCACGTGTGCGCTCCGCGACTCACTGGCCGATCCTAACTCACTGGCCGATCCTAACGCACGTGTGCACAGACCATTGCTTTTATAATTTTCGATTTTTGAGACCGCATTAGAAAAAAGTAAAAAGACTGCCTCGGTGGCGTGGTTGTATTTCGATACGACTACCGTCCTGAGGTCTCGGGTTCGATCCCAGGGTCGGGCAAAGTGATATTTGATTTTTCCATATCAGCCCGGAGTCTGGAATGTGTGCCCATATGGCGATAGGCTCGCTCCTATCACATCTGGGACGGCTCTAAGCTCGGCGAAATGTAGGTGTACTAGTTCGCTAGTGCGCCTCTGCCTACCCCTTCGGGGATACAGGCGTGAGCTTAAGTTTTTATGAAAAAGGAATTTATTGAAATTAATCCATATTCAGTGGAAATGATATATACCATAATTAAATTAAAATACTTACTAATTAAAAAACCTTTAATTACTTACTCTGTTCCAAATTAGAATAGGGTAACAATAACAAGTAATAATAACAATCATAATATTTCAGCAAGAACCACGAAGGTGTGTTAAGTAATCTTCTAAAATTATACAATACATCTCAAGGTTACTCTAGAAGGTTGACTTTGTCCACACGAGGAGATATTTGCTGTTGTCTGTATATGAAGGAAAAGTATGACATAGAGTGAAATGTGATGTAGCGTCTTTTACGTCTATTTGTCTATGGTTATAAATAAGGCACGTACACACGTGCGTCGTTAGCCGCTGCCCGGTGCCCTCGCATTTTATCACCGACGCATTAAATCCGATTAAGTTTGCCTGCATCGTGTGGATACGTCTCCGACGCGACGTTTACGCGTGACTTGAGAGATGATTGGCCCTACTGCGACTATGATGAATTGCTATAATAAGTTTTTTTTCTACGTGCCCTTATCCCACCTTTATGTGGGGTCGGCGCAACACATTTTTGAAAGCATGTTGTAGAAAGATTTGGCTTAATTTTTACGACCGGTTGCCTGCCAGACGTCAACCCCCATCGGGGGATCTAGTCCCGAAAAATAATATTCGAAAAACACCACGCCCGATCTGGGAATCGAACCTAGGACCTCCCGGTTCACAGGTCATATACACTGCCACAAGACCAAGGAGACAACATACTAAGTATTAATACTCAAAATAATTTACTTTATACACAGGCAAACAAAGCAAAACCCGCAAATTAAATCTGGCCTTTAATCTGAAATAACAACTTTTCTACTAGGTACCGCAACAAAAACCGTTATTAATAAAAAAAAAACTTTTTTCAATCTTCACAGGTTGAATAGCTTTTTATCGTCCAATTTAAAATTGGAAAATATAAACGATTCGAAATATAAAATCTTGAGGCGTAAAATGAAATAGACTAATTGCAGCGTGCAGAAACGGCAACGAGTAACAGTAAAAGTAAGCTTGGGCGGGTACATTGCCATTCCATAATCAACTACCAGCTGTAATGTGATTTGCTGCTGCGCTAATGAACGTATATTTTGTTTCATCTGCCGTGTACGTACCGTAAATCATCGTACACTCTTGCATCAATTTTACGGCGTCCTCATTGGTCTGGCGGCAGGGATTTTAAGGTGAAACTTGGTCCTGGATTCGTGTTAAGTTTAATATGAAAAGTGTACCGAATATTGAAATTTAAAAATATCTACGGGCTTCCATTTGCGATGATTTATCTAATGTCAAGGTATATAGAGCAATTATCAAGTTTTCGCATTGTCAATGAGACCCAGATGTGGATGATCTCAAGGTACTGCTAGTATTATGGCGGCAATTTCTTCCAGTGCGATGCCCCTCAGATGACTTTAACTCAGCGAATCGACCGAACAAAGCCAGTCAACGTACCGAGCAAAACTTATCAAAGATCACCGGTTAAAAAGTTTCCAATTACACTGTCCATCTGCGCTGAAGTTTGCCGCATAAAACCAAATCACTTTAAAACAATAAACACAACTCTAGACACCAATATGAAATAATTTTAACAAGCAACGCCCAGGGAGGGCGTCGTCAGACTATCTCTCAAAATCTCGAAGGTTTTATAGCCTTCATGATCACGGTTCGGACTGAGGTGTAGACGTAGGGCGTCCAAAATATTAATGTTACAATATCTACCTTCATTAAACTACTGTATCTAATTTTAACTAATGTGGCAACAAACCCCCTCCAATAAATAAAGATTAAAAACTTCTTTCTTACTAGCTGCTCTTATCCCACCTTAATGTGGGGATGCGCCGTCCCAAACTTTTTCAAACATGGTGCAGAAAGGATTTGGTTTAATTTTACGACCAGTTGCCTGCCTGCCGTCAACGCGAGAATAATGTAAGATTAAAAAACGAATGTGATATTTAGGCGACACGCGGAACTATCTCACTTGGTCTCATCGTATTATCACCTAGATAATAGACGCGCACGTATCCATACAGCGGCGGTTCCCGAGGCTCCCATAAATCCTCTTCTTATATATCAGGTTAAAACACAATGCCCCCGTGAGATCCACGATCCTTGTCTCGGTGAAGTACTAGTACGTGCCTTGCTATATATACACAATTATTACTACAAAAATTCATTTGTACGTAATTTTCTTGGTGATTTAGCTGCTCTAATTTTTATATCTTTTTTGTATATGGTACTTTATAAGCATTTATTGTCAACTGGCATTTAAAAGAGCAACGCCAGAGTTTCTTGCCCGTTCTTCTCTGGCGAAACGGTCTTCCGAACTGGCGGTAGAGGAACTTTGACGGAATCTAAATAATGTAGTAACATTTCATGGATTCAATAAATATTTTGATTTGATTTGATTTGATACATACATACACTAGCCGTGGCTGTCCCACTGCAGGGCAAAGGCCTCCCTACTCTTCTTCCATACATCTCTATCCATAGCTTTTTGTTGCCAGTCCTTCTATCTTGCTATCTGGTCGGTGATTAGTTTACAAGTTATTAAGCGACACGCGTTACTAAGGTTTGGTGAGTGACGATGGGGCCTTTAAAACGATTCCTATCGACGATTTGTATACTAACGATTATAAACTCACGCTTATCCCCGAAGAAGTAGGCAGAGACGGCCTAGCGAACAAGAACACCGATATTTTGCCGAGCTTATTACGAGAGGTGAACCTTAAGATTATATAAAATTTCCAGAATATAAATTAATATCCAGTCATATTCGGCAGAAATTCTAAATCCAAGTAACTTATTATTTCATCCATAACTAGTTTTACCCTATCGACATAACTGAGTATTACAAAATTACAAATCTTATAAATATAAAACTTTTACCAAGATTAAAACAATAAAACACTTATGCCATTAAATATAAGTACAATTTAATGTCTAATTCACAGTCTAAACCTTAATCCTTAAGTGCTTCGCAGTCTAGTTTAGTCAGTAATTGCCTCTTATTTGAACTTCATTTTTAAGTATATAAAAATGGAGGTGTTTAGTGTAGTAACTGTACTTTTTAAGTCACAGAAATCACTGAAAAAGTTTTTTTTTTCGAAAGGAATTATAGTTTATCTTCTAATTACTATCTCTTTTTATTTCAAATCTTAATTTAAAGATAGGAGTGACCTGTATTATAAATGAAGTTTAGGTTTAACTCTACATTAGTAATATAAATTGACTTGATTGATTGAATTAAACTATGTAATAGCAATTATTAACCGGTTTATATCTATTAGGCTCAATTGCACCACTATTATTAATCTAGAGTTAGTCCTAACCGCAAACTAAATTGACAGAAATGTATGAATGACATGTAACTTAACTTGCGGTTAGGACTAACTCTAGGTTAATAATAGTGGTGCAATTGAACCTTAGTGGCGTAGTACATCACGTCTACAATTATGCTACGAAGTGTAGAACAGACTACAATGGTGCTACGAAATTAAGCTGGGTATTTTTTGCTACGCGATTTCATTATACAGTTGTGAATCAGCGGCGGTGAGTCCATAAAACCCGATTCCTACCCCCTTCCCTTTTTCCAGATTGTAGGCTAATATAGCCTATATAAAGCTTATTCAGGTATTATTTAAAAGAGAAAGTAGCACTGGCTTCCCTTTTAAAATGTTTCACCCTGCGCCACTGTTGTGAATTCAAGGGTGACCCTTCTATTTGTAATTTGTCATCAACTACCAGTGGAAGTTTACGATAATATCATCAAAATGATTTCCTAAACGTTATTAATTTGGAAACACCGATTCTTGCGTTGCGTTTAAGCAGCTTATGTATTTGGCTAGACGATAGTTCAAACGAGATTTCTTATACCTCAAGGGCCTTATGTAAGTTATGATTTTGTTTTGTCATTTTTTTAACCGTTTATCCAAAGGCGTAATAAACTGTCATTGAAATAAGTGACTGCCTCGGTGGCCTTGTTGTATTTCGATCCCCGGGTCGGGAAAAGTGATATTGGTTTTTTTGTATCAGCCCGGAGTCTGGAATTTGTGCCCGATACGCCTATAGGCTCGCCCCCTATCACATCTGGGACGGAACTAAGCTCGGCGAAATGAAGGTATTCTAGTTCGGTAGTGCGTCTCTGCTTACCCCATCGTGGATACAGGCGAGAGCTTATGTATGTTGTGAAATAAGTTAGGAACACCTAACTTAATTTAGTACTTAGTTCGTGTCGATAATAATTTGAAAAATAAGAATGAAGCGAAAACTCAAGCAAAATTACATCAAAATTCTGTGGCTAAAAGTCGTTAAGCATTATGTAATACAAGAAAATCGTTTGGAAACGTGGCAACATTGTAAAAGACATCTGGATTCTTAGTCGATCGTAAAAATAAGCAATATTGTACTGAATGTGAAAATGTAACATCTTTACATTATAATGGCGGCACGTCTTTAACTGAAAATGTTTTTCATTATTTTGTTTGTTGTTGGGCGGCTGTGATCACTTACACACACAGAAAGAGAGAGAGAGTTAGAGAGAGAGGGAGAATAAGACACACATACACAAACCGCTGCTTATCGTAACCAAGTGTATACGAATCGGGAAGGGAAGAAAGAATTTGGGGCTCTGGAAATCTCACTTACAGCACAAAACACAACAAATAGCAACCCAAAAATTTTAAACTAAACACAAAGCCAATACCGAAGACTTCTATGTATTTACTAGACAAGCTGTTTTGGAGTCAAATTGTGGTACATGACAGCGAGTGTTTGACGTTTCATGGCTAAGGAAAAGAGCAGATTTCTATAGTGAGTTGACGTCGATTAACAAAGACTTGGTGCGCACATTCTATGTACCGAAGAGCCAGTCTAGTAGTATACATAGAAGTCTTTGGCCAATACACGTGTATTATATAGATATAAAAAAATAAAATTATATTACCTTTTTTATATAGCAGAGACTGGCATACGAGCAGATGGATCACCTGATGGTAAGTGATCTCCACCGCCCATGGACACCCAAGACACAAAAAGAATTATGGGTGCGTTGCCATACTAAAAAGAGGAAATGGAAGGGGAGGGAAAAAGGGATTGGGAAAGGAAGGGGGGAAATGGGCCATCGGAAATCCCACTCACAGAACGAAACGCGACAGCAAGGTGCCATTTTACGTCGGTTTTCTGTGAGATAGTGGTATCAAACCGGTCGAGCCGGCCCATTCGTGCTGTAGATGTTACTGTCTACAGCTTGACTCTACCACTCAAAAAGCTACTGGGCACGGGGCTCTTCTACTAAAAAGAGAGGTTAGGCCCTACCACTATAGACTTCACATACCTTCGAATTAAACAACATTCCTTTTACACACAAGCGTATAAACGGATCTATAAACAGACAAAAACTAGATTAATCCAGGCAAACGTTAGTTTAAACTAAATATTATTACAGAAATCATTTCACAATCTACAGAGGGACTCAAATATTAGCAGAACGTGACTGTAATGCCTTTGAAGCGGTCATTTAACTAAAGCTCCGCCAATGCGGTATCTGAATGTATTCAAATTTTGCTCCCAATGATAACACCATTCGGTATTGAATACTAGTTTGTCAGTGGCGAAGAGTCTATATAACTATGATTCCTACCAGTTTACCTATGGCAAACTGTTGACTGTTAAATAGGTGTTATGTTTATACTGGAAGTAAAATAAATAAAATAAAAATGTTTATTGGTCACGTAGGCATATCAAATGCACTTATGACAGGTCACAACGAGGTCTAGATACATTTATATAATAATGATGTTACAACACTATCAATTTCGAAAACAAGCAGGCAGGTATGGACACAATAACAAGGATGGTGCTTAGATAAAAGGTTGTGATTTGTAGGAAAGGGAACGAACGGGATATGGCAGGAATGCTAGAAGGGAATTGACGCAAAAATAAAATAGGAAGCTTGTAGGATTTGACTGGAAATGTGGATAAGGAAAATCACGCCGTGGACTATAAGGCCCTATTCTAGCTAACCTACCATCCTTTCTCTAGCAACCTACGGATGACGACCCGAAGAAGAAAGACGGAAAGAAACTCCGGCCTCGAGAAACAAGTACTAATTGGGTAATGGACTATAGTAACCAACATCAATGCATTTCTGTAGGAACATACTCGTAGATTTGTTATCGAAATAACCTGTGCAATAGGAATTTAAAAAAAATATTCCAAGTATAATTTTATTTAAGTAATTTAAATAGTTAATTTTTATCTGTCAGTCACGTGACTGTAAACACCAATCACGACGCAAGATGTCACATTACTCTTTTTATTATTTGTTCCACAATGGCCTAAGACCTAAGATCCAAAGTCATACTGCCAGGTTATTTGGTATATTATTTTCGTATTTTTGTTTAAAGATCAACCTAATTTCATTGCGGTTGTGATCGCCAATCAATAACTGATCGACGAAATATCTGACCCATTTTTTAGTTTGAAATGAAAAAAAATTATTTCTGCATTTTTTTTTAATGAGCGATTTTGTATCTGGTAAGGAAAGATGACGTCACCCGTATCTACGGTTAACAGATATCGCTTGTGGCGGCAAATTAAATTGTACATAATAAGTTTTTTTTTTTTAACTAACCATATGAAAATAAATTACGAAATATTTTTTTACATATTTAGGATAACCTAATAAATAGCCCTGTATACTTTTTAAAAAAAATTGTGAAGTGCCCAATTGGCTTCCTTTTTCAAAAAAACTTACAATCCGCCACTGGTATATAGTGTATAGTTTACATTAATGTGGAGAATTCGGGTTCTAAATAATTCAGTCTATTGAGCGGTTTTTTATAGAGAAATTAAGCTTTAGAGAACTTTATATCTACGGCACGAATTGGCTCGGCCGGTTCGATACCACTGTCTCACAGAAAACTGATGTAATATGACAGCTCGCTGTTGCGTTTCGTTCATTGCGTGAGATTTGACCCAGATCCCTCCTACTTTCGAATATCTCTTTTCTTTCCTTACGGTTGACTGCCTCCGTGGCGTGATGGTATTTCGGTACGACTACGGTTCTGAGGTCTCGGGTTCGATACCCGGGTCGGGCAAAGTGATATTGGATTTTTCCATATCAGCCCGGAGTCTGGACTTTGTGCCCGATATAGCGATAGGCTCGCCCCCTATCACATCTTGGACGAAACTAAGCTCGGCGAAATGTGGGTGTTCTAGTTGGCTAGTGCACCTTTGCCTACCCCTTCGGGGATACAGGCGTGAGCTTATGTTATGTTATGTTATGACCTTAGGTTATGACAATTAAACTATATTCATTATTATTATTTGACAGCCTCCGTGGCGCAGCGGGCGAGTAGCCGGCTGTGAAGCGAGAGGCCGCGGGTTCGATTCCCGCATTGACATAAATGTTTGTGTCGCCCACAGATATTTGTTTCAAGTCTGGGTGTTGGGAGACCGTGCGTCTCTCATAGTCTCTGACACTCACGATACATGTTATACTTAGTGTGGGGTCAGGACTAGGTGTGTGACTGTTGGGTGTATTTATTATTTATTTATTTGTTTAGTCTCGTGTATACACAATGCAATGAATACTATACAGTGTCGGATTATGTCTTCGGTTACGATTACGAAGCTTCTGTAGCCCGAGCACGAAAAATTAATGTAAATGTAAATGTATTCGAGTTCGCTGCGCACTGATGACGTTTGGTTAATATTTCATACAAATTTCATAGACGCGCATCGAGTTCGAATACATTTACGGTTATCAGAAATTTTCCTGCTCAGGCCGCAGAAGATCCCTAGTAAACTAAACATACATTAATGCACAATAGAAAAATCATAACAACGGAATCCCTTTGAAAACACGAATTTCGGAGAAAATATGCACTTCTGCTTAATGCGAGCCCAAGTTTCACAGGAGTAATAAACGTCGAGCACATTTCGTGTGCATCCGTTCTCTCGGGATTAGTTTTTTTAACCCTGCATTCTTTATATACGAACCACACTACACGACCAATGTTGGGTCTAATGGTGTTAGATTAACTTCACCTTGGTTCCAATGTTGGGCACAACTTTTGTATAAACTGTTTATTTTATTATTGTTTTGTATGGTGAAAGATTTCCGGAGGCCTAAACCCTTCCCTTATTTTCTGTGGTAAGTGGTGGCTTGGATGTGTCGTTAGATACATATTATCATTAAAACTCTTCCATATAATATAATAATATAGAAAACTTGAATTTTTGGAATGTACTGGAATAAAACTATTTTTACGGATTCTATCACGATTTGGTATTATTTTTTTTTTTTATGCCCCAAGTTGTCGACGGAGTCCGCGTGACCACGAAGGCTGCAAAGCTTTCTAAACGTCAGGCATAAAAATTAGAAATTAAAACCAAATCGTGATAGAATCCGTAAAAATAGTTTTATTCCAATGAATAACATTCGCGTAAACCTAATAAATCATTTTTGGAATGTATTTTTAAGAATATTTTATTAAGTTTGTTATTTGGTATCTAAGGGAGGACGTTATTGTTTTCACGTCTTTGGTCTTAAAACAACCTTTATAATTAGCTTGATAGTGCTTCATTTTTGTATTCATCACCTGACATTTGATCCAACATTGGCTTGACGGTGTGTCTTGGGCGTTAAGTAAAGCGTTGTGGCGCCGCGATGGCGTCAAACACGCGCCTTTGAAGCTAATAGCACATTAGACCAGCCATCTCAACGCGCCTTTAAATATTAACGCCCGGGGCGAGCACTCCTCTCAAAAAGGCCTTTTTATTTGTGGATAACGAGATGCTATACGGCTTCTGTTATGTAATGAGGTTTATTATTTATTAATAATGAGTTCCTAGGTGTGTACAGACAACGCATGCAGTTCAGGGGGGTTACCACCTCTTATAGCAGTATTATTATAATCTTACTTGTACCGATTCCCATACAAAACAAACGAAGAACGATTATAATAATACTGCTATAAGAGGGTACAGTACAGTATAGTACATATATTCACTATGTTACTTACTTATAAAAATGCTTTTTTCCTTGCGTTGCTCTGTTTGAAAATGAAAGGGACAAACTAGTCTCAAAGATAAGAAGCACGTAAGGCTGTAATGTAACGTCAACCGAATGCTATTCGTATAAAAAAAAATCATTTTGTTAAAGTATAACATAAGATCACTCCTGTATCCCTGAAGGGGTAGGTAGAGGCGTACTAGCGTACTAGAACACTAATATTTCGCCGAGCTTAGTTCCGTCCCATATGCGATAGCGAGTCTCTTGCCATATCGGGTCCAAAGTCGAGAAATATTATTTTAACAATTCCACAACACCAGCCCGTCTATACATCTGTATGCGATCGTTATTAAAACCGTGCGCCGGTTTTGTGATTTTAATTTTTACGTTAAACTTTTGCAATATTTCTCGTCCGAGGTCGACACAAAACGGAATTTGCATATTCAGCGGTAAAATTTACGTCACAAACAATGCTCTATTACCGTACAATGGAAATGTCTTTAGTGTAGCGAGGGGCAGGGGGGAGGATTCTGGGGGGCGCCCGTCACCACGCTTAAAAGGCCACCGACGAAGCTGATTTACTGTGAGGACCTCTGGCCCGTGTTTAAATGAAAATTATACACAGGGCCCACGACCTTTCCCTCGTAAAGTAACTAATTTATGAACTCTTGATACACACCGGAGGTGCCCGCCTCGCTCTTGAAATTTTAAACATGACCCCTGTTGTGAACACTGAATATTTGACACACATCACGTGTCATCACTTTTGCATCAACGCTTTTGTATATTACTGTTATTTCCCGCTCTTTCTAACATAAGCTAACGCATATTTCAATTTAAAAGTCGAAGTTCAATTTAAAAAAACCGAATCCTTTGACTTAGACTAAGACGCTGTATAGATCGCAGCCTCAGGTTCGGTCTCCAGGTTAGGCAAAATAATATTGGGTTTAATGCAACTACGCTGCCGAGGTAGTCTATTCCTATGATTTTTTATAAAAGAGGAAATAGGCTGTGGACCGGGAGGTCCTGGGTTCGATTCCCAGGTCGGGCAAAGCAAATTTTCTAATTTAATTTGCCCGGGACTGGATCTCTCATAGAGGGTTGACGTCAGGCAGGCGGGCCGTCAAAATTTAGACAAATCGTCTCTGCAACATGCTTGAGAAACTGTGTTGCGCCGACCCCACATTAAGATGGGATAAGGGCAGGTAGAAAGAAAGAAGGAAATATAATAATGCAGAAAGTACATCTAAATAATGTATGAGACACAATAAGGGTAATGTATTGAGAAAGATTGAGTGCGCTGGCTGCAGTTGAGTTGAGTTCGGTCGATAGCATGCGAACATTTGTCACTCGTGTCGACTCTCGGCCGGGGTGCTTCTTGTTAGACGCATCTGCTCCTTGACCAGCAAGTCGATCCTCAAAGAAACGCCACAACATTGCGATCGACGACGAGCTCCCGCAGCGCACATCCTTGAGATCGACGGAGCGTTCAACGTTGTTGGGTCTTAGAGAATACCATTTTCCATACATTTATGTCAAACGCCTCTCTCGAGAGAGCTAGTTCGCATAAGCGCCGATATCACGCATAGCGCTATTGTGTGCGATTTGTATCTTGCTGAATACAAAAATGAAAACATCGTTGGCGCAACGATGCCGCAACGTTGTTTTCACAAATGAAACCTTAGAGAATCGACCTGCTGTAACTTTTGACAATCGTTGCGAATTAATATAGTTGCACGTCCGAAATCGAGTTAAACGTGCGCATAAAAAAAATTTGCCCTGTAATATTACTGTCCCACTGCTGGGCACGGGCCTTCTCTACTAATGAGAGGGGTTAGGCCTTAGTCTGCCACGCTGGCCTAATGCGGGTTGGAAGACTTCACATATCTTCGAAATTTCTGTGAAGAAATTCTCGGGTATGCAGGTTTTCCTCACGATGTTTTCCTTCACCTTTATAGCAACCGTTATTTCATAATGAAAATACACTTAACATAGAAAAGTCAGAGGTGTATGCTCCATTTTGGGGTTGGTCTCGAACCTCAGACACTTGTCTCGGCAGTCCGTACCATTCCCATCTGAGCTATCGCTGCTTTAAAGTGCGCATATCACGATTGGATTCGAAAACTCGTCATTTGGAATTTTTTAATCGTTACATTATACGCCTCGGTGGCGTGGTTGTATTTCGGTACGACTGCTGTCCTGAGGTCGCGGGTTCGATCCCCGGGTCGGGCAAAGTGATATTGGATTTTTCCATATTAGCCCGGAGTCTGGAATTTGTGCCCGATATGGCGATAGGCTCGCCCCCTATCACATCTGGGACGGAACTAAGCTCGGCGAAATGTGAGTGTATTAGTTCGCTAGTGCGCCTCTGCCTACCCCTTCGGGCATACAGGCGTGAGCTTATGTATGTATGTACATTATACGCACATTTTAGTCTGGAATTTATGCCCAAAATGGCGATAGGCACGTTTTGGGGAAGCCACAGGAGTACGTCGGTCGCATGTGTCTGGCACAGATCGTACCAGGGGTGCGTACCCGTGGACGGCCAAAAAGCGCTAGCTGGACGTTCTGGTGGAAGATATGAGAGCCAATGGCCTCACTAGGGAGGATGCTCAAGACCGGGCGTAGTGGAAGCGTTTAAGTAGGAAGGCTGACCCTGGCAGAAGGCCGGGATAACGCCAGGCAGAAAGAAAGAAAGAAAGATGGCGATAGGCTCGCCCCCTATCACATCTGGGACGGAACTAAGCTCGGAGAAATGTGGGTGTTCTAGTTCGTTAGATCACCTCTGCCTACCCCTTCGGGGATACAGACGTGAGCTTATGTGTGTGTGTGTGTGTTTATGTGATAGCACTTACAGTTAATGACGGTGCATGAGGAATTTTGGTAAATCTCAATACTTAAATGCTTCGTTGTCTGTATCAAAGATTCTAACTAGTTGAGCTGACACTAATACGAGTAGATTTGTACCGTGAATAACTAAAACGGAAACTTAGATATGTTCCCGTATAGGTAAAGTTCCGTCATAACTCACACAGGCAATGTTACCAAGCAAATAAGTAACTTCGGAGCGCACACTATTAAGTGCTTAGTAGTTTAAGAAACGGCCTCAATTTACCCTTAGGGTCAGCTTACACCTACCTCTAAGCGATGCGACGAGGTGATTTTTCGGTAGCGATATAGAACTTGATAACTAGATAAAACCGGCCAAGTGCGAGTCGGACTCGCGCACCGAGGGTTCTGTACAAAGCTGTAGGTATATAATGAATTTCGCAATTTTTCCTTTATTTGTGATATAAGTCGTTGCTTCGTCCCAAATTTCAAGATTCTGAGTTCACGGGAAGTACCCTGTAGGTTTTGATTCCTTTGTGAGTGTCGAAAATTTGCGGCATAAACGGCTGTACGCAACAGCGGATTTTGATTGTGTTGGCTTAAACGTTTGATTTTTTTACAGCTACAAGGGACAATAGACCTGAGTATTTGGTATGAATTTTAGTTTGATACCTCCACGCGTTCCTGAGAAAAAGGGTTCGACAGACAGACGGACAAAGTGATCCTATAAGGTTCTGTTTTTTCCTTTTCAGGTACGGAACCCCAAAAATTAAATGAGAACGCGGAAACAAAGTGGATTTATATCGAAATAAACTTCGTAGCATGTTATGTCGCATATTGTGTCGGGCTTCATAAGACATCGCCCCAATGAAATCACGAAAGATGTAGGAGTTCTTGTAGTACATTGTATCGCTGCAACACGTAGCGCTTTTTTTGTGCATCTATGCGTAGCTTCGCGCGTCGTTGTGGTCTGACCCTAATGTAATCTAGTTTACGCTTAATCAAAATTCCGGGTCAAGCTCGCTGGATGCCAGTTTATAGTACATAAGTGGTATTACGTGGGTGCATAAATTATCACACCTCGTGAGTACGTTACGAATGTGACGTGCGTGACTGATTTGGATGGGGATTCTGTCTAGCGATGAAGTTAGTTTGATTGTTATGTTGTAGTTTAAGCCCTTCGCCTTTCTAGTGGCAACGAATATGGGCTGTGAATCGGGAGGTCCTGGGTTCATTCCCAGGTCGGGCGGGGTGTTTTTCTTATTAGTTGCTTGGACTTGATCCTCAGAAAGGCGTTTACCTCAATTTGGGAGTGGTAGAGATACACTGTACCCAGTTATGTCTACAGCACGAATAGACCAGGTCGACCGGTTGGATACCATTGTCTCACAGATAATCGACATAACTGGCAGCCCGCTGTCGTATTTCCTTCGGTGAATGAGATTTCCGGTGGCTCAATTCCCACCCCCTTTTCCAATTCCTGTTTCCCTCCTTTAAGGTTGACAACGCACTCATGATTCTTTTTCTGTCTTGGGTGTTTATGGACGGTGGAGATCACTTACCATCAGGTGACCCATCTGCTCGTTTGCCAGCCCACATTGTGTTGGGATAAAACCAGATGGCAATAAAGAAAAATATTGGGTTTAAGGCAAGGATTAGACAATCAATAAATATTGGCATTCCAAATCTTACGACATAACTAAATTATAAGGGTTCCCTTTCAATTTTGCTACGGAACCTCAAAAAGACGCAAAGCGCATTCTCTCCAACGTTAATATGAAATATTCGCTTCCCTTATTTATCATTTATGAGGAAAATACGAATCTAAGTACGCAAGTACTGTCGTGTGAATAAGAGCATTCGTTATTTATAACACCAAAAATACGGGATCCTTTCTTTCATAAGAGGAAGTTACTCAGAAATATTATTTGTGGTCGGTCTGAATGACACTCTTTGATGGTCTCTGATGTCGCTTATATTTCTCATGTCAAAGCTCTATTATGTTTTGTCCCTTTAACAGAAACGGCGGTCAACTGTAATGTAATTGGGATGTGATATTGAAAGTATGGTCTTTTGAAACGAATTCAGTGTAACATAACATAAGCTCACGCCTGTATCACCGAAGGGGTAGGCAGAGGCGCACTAGCGAACTAGAATACCATTTCGCCGAGCTTAGTTCCGTCCCAGATGTGATAGGGGGCGAGCCTATCGCCATATTGGGCACAAATTCCAGGCTCCGGGCTGATATGAAAAAATCCAATATCACTTTGCCCGACCTCAGAACCGTAGTCGTACCGAAATACCACCACGCCACAAAGGCAGTCGTCAGTTCAACGAATTCAATATGCTCGTACATTATCTTCCTACATGCCCTTATCCCACCTGAATGTGTAGGCGCAACAAACTTTTTCAAGCAGGTTGCAGAAAAAATTTGGCTTAGATTTTACGACTGCCTGCCTGCCTGACTGCCTGTGGGCTTGAGTGATAAATAACGACATTTTGGAACTCTATCTAAAATAGAACGGCCAAGAAATGAAAAAACGTCATAAAATATTTTAAACCATCCTTTTACACTTGTATGACGAGTACTTCCTAGAAACACTGTGTTATATCGCTCGTAAACTTACAGGTGCTCCAGTATTCATGTGTTTATGCATATGCCTACGCCATCTTTGTTTTGGGACCCGCGAGTACGTGTGAAGCGAGACGAATAAATTATTTGTATTAGCTTTTTCGCAGCTCCGTCCAGTTTTGGGAGTTTTTAAGGTCTTTTTCCGATACAACCGCTCGGCACTTGACCCACTAAGCTTCATCTCGCTTTAATGAAAAATACATATCTACACACAAGTTAAAGATTTTTTGTCAGAGGTTCTTTTTTTTATCCCGGCCTTGTACCAGGGTCCGCCTTCGTACTAAGGCTGCAGACACGAACTCGGCGGGCGCGGAGCGGCGGCGGTATTGCGGAGAGTGGCGCGGCAACGTACCACTACACCGTTCAACGCCGCACTCCTTGTGGCTGCCTTCGAGGACAGTTGCATTTAAATCTATGCATTGAATCGCGCCGCTCTGCTCCCGCTGAGTTCATGTCCGAGGTCTTAAACGCTTGTTCTTCGCCCGGTCTTGAGCATCCTCCTCAGTAAGACCATTGGCTCTCATATCCTCCTCTAAAACGTCCAGCCAGCGCTTTTTGGGCCGTCCCTGAACGCACACCTGGAACGTTCAAAACATAAATCGAGGGTTAAAAATCAAAATGGTTTTACTTGGTATATCCGATATATTTCGTTGCAAACATCTTTTAGTTAAAGGTTTTAGTTGAGAAAAATTTTATACGCTCGAACAGTTTATAGTTTTATTTCTTTTTAAAACATTCGCACCGTTTTTATTTTGCCAGTCTTTGCTATAAAAAAGGCTGCCCCTAAACCAGTAAGACGACTATAAATAAATACCTTGACATATTTTTGTAAATAAATGTTGATATTGACTGCCTCGGTGGCGTGGTGGTATTTCGGTACTACTACCGTTCTGAGGTCTCGGGTTCGATCCCCGGGTCGGGCAAAGTGATATTTGATTTTTCCATATCAGCCCGGAGTCTGGAATTTGTGCCTGATATGGCGATAGGCTCGCCCCCTATCACATCTGGGACGGTACTAACCTCGACGAAATGTGGGTGTTCTAGTTCGCTAGTGCGCCTCTGTCTACCCCTTCGGGGATAAGGGCGTGGGCTTATGTTATGTTAAATATTGATATTTTATTTCAATGACGAAGCTAAGTGCTTAATATTAGCCAGGAAGGCGAAATCCTCGTCAGCGCCGTGAGCTGAATATTTATAAGTTTATGTAGGTGTCGGGTACCTGCAAATCTTTACCTCAACAGATGCCTGGACTGAAGTTTGCATAACTTGTTTATTGAAATCCCGCACGAGTTCGAGAAAATTAATTTGGGACTAGGTTGTTGACTTTTATTTCGATTTCTTATTAGTATTTCGCATATTTTTGCTGCGAATTCTGAGACCATACTTTAAAGCGGAGTAAATTGAAAGGATATTTTAATGGGATTATGAAACACACTGATTGATCAATATAATATCCATTATTGACCGACTTCCAAAAAGTAGAAGGTCCTCAATTCATCTGTGTTTATTTTTATGTACGTAACGCGATATCTCCGCCACATGTGAGCGAATTTTCAAAATTCTTTTCTTGTTCGATAGAGCTTATTTCAAGGGTGCTCCCATATAAATTTAGTCACGATCGGATTTACAGTGGGTCCGTTAAGTTTTAAATTTGTGGTTATAAACGAAAGCTTTCGTGTCACGGATTGACAGTATATTCAACCATGTTGCGGAAAATATTTGGCTTAGTTTTTACGACTGGCGACCTGACGCCGACACCCCTCTGGGAATCTAGTCCCGGGCAAATAAAATTAGAAAAATTAGAAACATTTATTTACAAAAATATGTCAATCGAACCCAGGACCTCTCGGTCCACAGCTCATATATGCTGCCACTAGACCAAGGAGGCGAGACTATACACGTCTACCCTCGTAACTAAAAAAATGTGTTGAACAAATTCAGAGTATTTTATTAAAAGTATCATAACATAACATAACATAAGCTCACGCCTGTATCCCCGAAGGGGTAGGCAGAGGCGCACTAGTGAACTAGAACACCCACATTTCGCCCAGCTTAGTTCCGTCCCAGATGTGATAGGGGGCGAGCCTATCGCCATATCGGGCACAAATTCCAGACTCCGGGCTGATATGGAAAAATCCAATATCACTTTGCCCGACCCGGGGATCGAACCCGAGACCTCAGAACCGTAGTCGTACCGAAATACCAGCACTCCACCGAGGCAGTCACGAGTCCGAGATTGTACAAAATGAAGAGTGTGTAAGTAGACTACAGTCACGGACGAATAAAAAAAGAGGACACCGTCCAGCATGTAGTTAAACGACCACATATAAGCCACACACAAACACGCCTCTCCAAAGTACCCTACGCATCACTAACACAAAAGACATTAAGCAGTATAGTACTATCGAATCTCTCTGTCTAACACTCAGTCGCCGCCATTACGTGTCGAGATCGGATGGGCAGAAAATCCTGCTTCACTTTCAATGTTCCTAGCGCTACGTCCTCTTTTTTCTACGTCCGTGATTACAGTTACTCGTTTCGGTAGTAACAATATTATTCAATGTAGCCTTTGAATCGCTTCATTAGTCTACAGGTCAACTTACGTGGGCTGTGACCTTTCGATAAAATCAGGTAACAATTCGGCACAGAATGACATTTCAAGCAAATCGGCCAAATGGTTTTTCGGTACAAAATTATGCTGTCGTTTTGTGTTGTAACTTGTAGCAAGCTTTAATTAAAATTACCTTTAAGGGCCGCTTGCAGATCTGCGATAAATCTCTATTTATCCTTAATCTTGACTTAAATATAGGAGTGAGCTGTGGGATAAATCGAGTTATGGTGTAACTCTAGATTAATAATAACGCTACAAGTTGCCTTAAAATTTAATACTGATATTAGGGGATTAAATAGTCACGGGCGGCTCGGCTTCCGGTGGCCTATACGCTTATGTAACATATATGTATATGTGCCGCCCCCGGCGGGTTAAATGTGGACGTTATAATTTCATATAAAATTTATTAAGCTTGATAAAATATCACTTTTTTATCTGCCGTTATCCAACCTTAATATGGGTTGAAAAAACTTGATGAAAAGAAATGGACTCTGCTTGATTTTTACGACCGACTGCCTGCCTGACGTCAACCCTATCTGGAGATCCAATTCCGGTAAAATTGTGTTAGAAAAGCAGATCACCCGACCCGGGAACTAAACCCAGAACCTCCCGGTTCACAGCCCACAGTTCACAGTGAAATACCAGTATGCACATATTATACAGATGGATAAAATTCTTATTTGTAATACCTATATCTGTGCGGTATGCAATAGCAGATTATTTTACTTTTTTTTTGTAGATGCTGGGCATAGCAGTAGCAGCGCCTAATAATAGGTGATTACCATCGTCTCATAGACATCTATGATACCAAAAGAATTATGGGTATGTTGACAGCCTCAGTGGCGCAGCGGGCGAGTAGCCGGCTGGGAAGCGAGAGGCCGCGGGTTCGATCCCCGCACGGCGAGCGCTACTATTTTGAAAATGTGTTTTTGATGATTCTCTTTCTTTAGCTATGTAAATGCCAAAAGGTCGCCTTCTTGGTCTAGTGGCAGCATGTATGGGCTGTGGAGCAGGAGGTACTGGGTTTGATCCCCAGGTCGGGCAAAGAAAATTTTCTAATTTAATTTGCCCGGGACTGAATCCCTCAGGGAGTTGACGTCAGGCAGGCGTCCGATCGTAAAAACTAAGCCAAGTCCT
Organism: Clanis bilineata; assembly: GCA_036417725.1. Classification (NCBI taxonomy): domain Eukaryota; kingdom Metazoa; phylum Arthropoda; class Insecta; order Lepidoptera; family Sphingidae; genus Clanis; species Clanis bilineata. Next base: position 2,258,620 of record CM071153.1, read on the forward strand.
CTCTGCAACAGGCCTGAAAAACTATGTTGCGCAGTAGGGTACATTAAGGTGGGATAAGGGCAGGTAGAAACAAAGAGTTACGTAAATGCCAAGTTGTCAGGATAGACACCGTCTCTTTGCCTATATGTACAGCACGTCACTAGAGGAACATATTCTGGAACAAAATGTTACCAACTTCGAATTATTTGATTTATTAACATCGCGAATGTGGTTCTGAACATTTAGGGTTGACTGCGTCACAATAAAACCTCGACCGGTTTCGTGCGGTCCAATAATAAATATCGAAAACAAACTTTATAACAATATCCACTTTGTTATGGGTTAAAGTTGTATTTTTAAAAAAGACGAACGTTTCCAGCCAAACAAATTTCACTGTATAAAAATGTGTGTGTAGATACAAATTTATAAATATAAACAAGCAGATGCTCGTTTTTGCGTTCTACTTTAATAAATAATAAATAACACCTAACAGTCACACACATAGTCCTGACCCCACACTAAGATCAAGTCTCGTGCCGTGGGTATCAGGAACTAAGAGAGACTTTCGGTCTCACAACACCCAGACCCGAAACGAATATCTGTGGGACACACAGACTTTTTTCTCGGTGCAGGAATATAACCCGCGATGTAACATTTCACAGCCGGCTACTCGCCCGCTGCGGCACGGAAACTGTCGACACTTTCTTTTTGTGAACCAAATAAATTTAGTAGTGCTAACTATAGATATATAGAATATAAAATATAAAAAATTGATCTCAAACGTCAGTAACGCCATCTACCACTTATTACAATTCGAGGGCGCTTATTACAATTTACACCGTAGAATGTTCTGTGAACGTTCAAGAACCACGTGAGACAATTATTGTTTAAACATTATGGGCCTTACTTATAAAAGCATTTTTAGCTGAGCAAATGGTTAAGAATAACCTGTCACTTTTTTCCTTGCGTTACATTTTTTTTATATATAGCAAAGACTGGCAAACGAACAGATGGGTCACCTGATGGTAAGTGATCTCCACCGCCCATAGACACCCAAGATACAATAAGAATCATGGGTTGGTCATGGTTGGCATCATGGTTGGCAACGCGCCAACCTAAACAGAGGAAATGGAAGGTGAGGGAAAAGGGATTGGGAAGGGGAGGGGAGGAATTAGGCCACCGGAAATCATACTCACCGAACGAAACGCAGTAGCGTACTGCCAATTTACGTCGGTTTTCTGTGAGACAGTGGTATCAAACTGGTCGAGACGGCCCATTCTTGCTGTAGACGTAATTGTCTACAGCGTGGCTTTATCAGTCTTAAAATCTCTTACCCGGCTTCTTTTAAAAGACAACGTTTTATTCAGTTTTACGATACCCAAATTCTTAAGCACTAATTTACACAAACAATATCTGCAAATAAATCATGTCTTTCATGATATTCAAAACATATATACTAGAAATAGCTCTACAATTTCCAAAGCGGCTAAATCGTACCATTATCTATGGAGATGGGAATAACTCCGGTGGGCAGCGTTCGCTCGCCATTAAATCCTGTTGCCCCCTCCCTCCCCCTTACCCCCTTCGTTCATCCGTACTAGATCCACAGCGGCCCTCATGCAAATTATTCAGAAAGTGTGCGAATAACGCGTGCCCGTCTCGCCGCTTGCAACAATGTGAGCACGATTTGTGGTTCGTTTGAGGTTATTTTTATGTTATGGGTGTTATTTGAATGTTGTAGGTGACGGAGCTGTTTTTCGGCTACAGCACCGACTCAATCAGGATTTGGAAAAAAAGTTTTCTGTTCCGTTACATACGGAGGGATTTCTGGACACCAAATCGACAAGTTTCAAGTAAGAACAGGACAATGAAAGCAAAATAATCACAAGTTTAAAAACTTAACAGAACAACTTCAAATCCGATCGTGACCAAATTTATATGGGACCACCCTTGGAATAAGCTCTATCGAACACAAAAATAATTTTGAAAATCGGTCGTCATTTGGTTGGTGGTTGGACAGCTCGGTGCTGTTTTATCAACAGCTCTCTAAAAAGGAGAAGGTCCTTAATTCGTCAGTATTTTTTATGTATGTTACGCGATATCTCCGCCAAATGTGGACCGATATTCAAAATTATTTTTGTGTTCGATAGAGCTTATTGCAAGGTCCCATATAAATGGTCACGATCAGATAAGTTTTGAAGTCGGTCCGTTAAGTTTTTAAACTTGTGATTATTCCATATCAGTCCGGACTCTGGAATTTGTGCCTGTTATGGCGATAGGCTCGCCCCCTATCACGTCTGGGACAGAACTAAGCTTGGCGAAATGTGGGTGTTCTAGCTCGCTACAGCGCCTCTGCCTACTCCTTTGGGGATACAGGCGTGATGCTATGTTATGTATAAATACAGTTGTGCCAAGAGGATCTCGAGCCATCCGGAGAGGTTACATAGCCTATATACGGCAGGTTGCCGACTGCTGCGGTACACGAAACTGTCAACACAGTTGCTTTAAAAATACTGGAACTTTCTAGACATAAAGCGACACAGTAGGCAAATTATTCAGTATTAAGGTAGTTCAGCGGTCCCAGACGCTTTTAAAGACGAAAAGTAATTCACATTATTTTCATACTAATTAGCAGTTCGGTATTTTCTGTTGAAGGTTACTTAAATTTTCCATTTGATTGGAATTCCCGCGTGGTTATGGAAAATGTTATGTAGATTATGAAGTTGGCTTAGATGATGCTACTTGTTACAAGACTAAGGCCGAGATCTGTAGATTGAAGTTCGACTAAGTCTATGTCAAAGAAACGAACTCAGTGGGGATTTGGATTTTTTAAATCGAACTTTGACTTAGTCAGAGTCATTTTTTACAAGAAAATCTTTGCTTAGTCTGTCTGCCAGCCTGTTTTTCTTTCGAAAAATATCTCGTACTCAGTCGAAGTTCGATTTAAAAATTCAATATCCTCACTGAGTTCGTTTCTTTGACTCAGACTTAGTCGAAGTTCGCTATATAGATCTCAGCCTAAGCTTCTTCACTAATTTTAAATAATATTAGGTTCTCTATTCTTCTAAGTATTATTTAAATTATGCAGCATAGCAAAAATCCCTCTCCTTTGATAATGGTGGCAGCTTACCATGACTCTATTGCAGGCATTTTTTAAAAAACACTCATAACACATAACATAAGCTCACGCCTGAATCCCTGAATGGGTAGGCAGAGGTGCACTAGCGAACTAGAACACCCACATTTCGCCGAGCTTAGTTCCGTCCGATATGTGATAGGGGGCGAGCCTATCACCATATCGGGCACAAATTTCAGACTCCGGGCTGATATGGCAAAATCCAATATCCCTTTGTCCGATCCGGGGATCGAATCCGAGACCTCAGGAACCGTCCTGAGGTCGTCCGTCAAGGCTCGGTATGACCACCGGGTCATACCGAAATATAACTACGCCACCGAGGCAGTCACTAACATACATACATACATACACACTCACACCTGTATCCCATGGGGGTAGGCAGAGACTATTGAGCGCCACAAGCTACGATCCTGACACACCTCTTTTGCCTCTTCCACGCTCATGCATCTTTTCATACATTTCCGCCGGTTGAGGGTACTCCTTACTTGTCCTTTTCGGAGTTTTTTGGCAGTCACTAACACACTTAGTAAAAACACTCTTTTATAGTTAAAAATGTTTTACCATCTTGTAGAAGACATATACCGTTTATGTTTAATTTTCTCCGAGTCTAATCCAATTACTGGCTTTACGTTACGTACAATGTGCTTTTAATTAAACTTACCTCCGACCAACTTTGCCAACCTAATTATGTGTATGTACAAAATAATACACGGTTTTAATTTCCTTATTTGTCTGCGTGAGCCGAAGTTTCCCAATATTTTAATTAGTTCCAATAATAATAATATACAATTGTCGCCTCCTTGGTCTAGTGGCAGCATGTATGGGCTGTGGACTGGGAGGTCGTGGGTTCGATTCCCAGGTCGGGTAAAGCGAATTTTCTAATTTAATTTGCCCGGGACTGGACCCCTCAAAGGGGGTTGACGTCAGGCAGGCGCCGGTCGTAAAAACTTAGTCAAATCATTTCTGCAACATGCTTGAAAAAGCGTTTGCGGCGACCCCACTTTAAGGTGGGATAAGGGCAGGTAGAAAAAAATAATTGTTTCTTGCTTATTATGTGCTATATACCGACAGATCCTAAGTTTGCATACCAGCTCGGGCCACAGTGATTTTCATGCTCTGTCTAGGACTGAATTCTCTAGATTGATGGTAATCAGCCAGTTGTAAAACTAAGCGGATTTTTTTCTGCGACACAATGTAACAAACAGAAAGACAGAGTTACTTTCACATTTATAATATTAGTACTGATTATATCAAAGTTCGAGTCACACGTTGAGAACCACTTTCTAATGCTTTTACGTGTTTGTGTTTAGGATAAATCTTAATTAAAGAGTTACGTCGAGCTCACCCCATACATTACAATGTATAGGCCGCTGTAGCAAGATTAGAATTTTAATCCTAGTTGCCAATTTTATTTTATAAAGCAGACTGCAAACGAGCAGGTGAAACCTGGATCCTTGGATTTTCCATATCAGCCCGGAGTCTGGAATTTGAGCCCAATATGGCGATAGGCTCGCCCCCTATCACATCTGGGACGGAACTAAGCTCGTCGAAATGTGGGTGTACTAGTTCCCTAGTGCGTCTCTGCGTCCCCTTCGGGGATACAGGCGTGAGCTTTCTTGCAGTAACCTTACTTGTAGCGATTCCCATACAAAAAAACAAAGTAAGATGATAATAATACTGCTATAAGTCTTGATGGTAACCCCCCTGGACGGCAATCGTACCGCGTATGCAAGAGCACTACGCCTAACGCCACTGCGTCAGTCTTAGCATTTACACGAATATCGTTACAATAAAGGATATTTTTATGAAATTTTTAATACTCGCTCATACTCGAGCCTCATAAATCAAGGACTTTCGCTCCCTCCCCGCCTTTGAATTTCCGCGCGGGTATGATATACCGCCGCTGTGACAATGCCTCTCTTACCTACACCAATATTCTCTTTGACAACACCGACACTAATTGAATATGTGCTTTTATACAGGTAATGGATGAGTAATTTTTGTTTGTGATTTTTTGGCACGCGACACCGACCTTCATGGTACAGTTAATAATAATAAATACCACCCAATAGTCACAAACATAGTCCTGACCCCACACTAAGATCGTTTTGTGTCGTGGGTATCAGGAACTGCGAGAGATCGGTCTCACAACACCCAGACCCGAAACAAATATCTGTGAGTCGCACAAATATTTGTCTCGGTGCGGGGATTGAACCCGCGGCCTTTTGCTTCACAGCGGGCTGCTTGCCCGCTACGCCACGGAGGCTGTCGAAATTTAATTTCGACTTTCAAAATACTTTCAATAAAATAAAAATTCTAGTTGTACATTATTACACGAGTACATTTGATAACTAAATAAATATCGTATTATTCAGATCTTAGAAACTATAGGGATGCCCATTAACTATTCATAACATAATGAATAGTGATGAAGGAATCCATTAGAATTTATTAACCTTTTTTGACAAAAAACATATAATAGACCGACCTTCAAAAAGGAGAAGGTCCTCAATTCGTCTGTATTTTTTTATGTATGTTACACGATATCTCCGCCAAATGTGGACTGATTTTCAAAATTATTTTTATGTTCGAGAGAGCTTATTTCAAGGGTGGTCCCATATAAATTTGGTCAGGATCAAATTTGAAGTCGGTCTGTTAAGTTTTTAAACTTTTGATTATGGAATTAAACCGATGAGGTTATTTTAAATACTAGAAAATTACTAGACTTATTTCAAAATTTTAACTTAAATTATCAATTACTAACTTTTATAATGATACGAGGAACTAAGCGCCGCAGACGTCGGTCTGAGGTCTCGGGTTCGATCCCCTTGTTTTTTCCATATCAGCCCGGAGTCTGGAATTTGTGCCCGATATGGCGATAGGCTCGCACGGCGAAATGTGGGCGCACTAGTTCGCTAGTGCGCCTCTGCCTACCCCTTCGGGGATACAGGCGTGAGCTTATGTTATAAAGCCAAATCGAGCTTAATTTATAATTTCAAGTTTTTTAAAACCTAAGTTATCAAAAAGTGACCCTAAACTATAACAAAATTGTGTACTAGCCACGTTGATATATTGCAATTAAAATAAAATAGCAGTAAAAATACATTTAATTTGATTCAGGAGTTTTGTTATGGAAACGATTTGCCTTTTATACTTACTCAAAAGTAAATGAATTAAAGACAGTTTGAAATATTTCCTCAAGCAAATTAACTTCAACGATATCAGCTTCCTCGACTGAGCGCGCAAATACAATACGCTGTTTGACAGATGATATCACAGGGACGGACTCGACGTCGGGACTAGGGAGTTGAGGACGCGTCGCTTGATTTATTAACGAATCGCCTCTCAATTCACATTTTTACGATGAAGTTGAATTTTGTAATGATTGATGGGAATTTAATTGAGAATCACATAGACGTTTATATTTTAATAAAATCGATGAACCAAATTTTATAATGTTCAATGCATGGAAAGATAAGTCATGTGTGAAAAGATAATATCAGATAAGGCTGACTTATAAATTTCCTCACTCATTTATTTGATATCCTCGCGTACCCTTCGGCGGTAAGAAGCCGCTGGTTTGATTCCTACGCTGAGACAAATGTTTGTGTGTGATATTTGTTTCGGGTTTGGATGATGTGAGACTGAAAGTCTCTCGTAGTATCTGATGCCCACGATACAGGTTAAATAGTTACCTAATGTGGGGTCGGACCATGTGCGTGTTAGTGTATTTTTTTTAAACTAGCATTGTAGACTTTTTATTCAATTTGGTCGTCTTTTTAGATCTTTTTTTCTGTTATTGAAGTGTTGATATGGCCGAAATCGACTACGAAGTCATCGTCATCATAAATCTACCCCTAAAATGTTCCCAGGTTAATACAATTATCTTTGACTAGTGGTTCATAAAATATACTTACCATCTAAACATAAATGTATATTGCTTATAATATTCAAGTAAAATAGCTGTGGCCTTCGAATGGAAAATGACGGAATAAAAACTATTTCGCTACGGAACCCAAAAAATGAACTTGCGTTTTTTAATTTTTTACCAATTGTGTGACCCTTACATAATCGTTTCGTCTCCTTGGTCTAGTAACAGCGTATCTGGGCTGTAAGGCGGAAGGTCCTGGGTTTGTTTCCCAGGTCGGGTAAAGCGATTTCTCTGGTTTGATTTTCCCGGGATTGGATTCCCCAGAGGAAGTTGACGTCAACCGGTTATGAAAACTAACTCAAATCCTTTCAGCGACATGCTGAAAAAGTGTGTTGCGCCGGCCACATAAAGGTTAGATAAGGCCAGGTAGTAAGAAAGTATTACCATCGAATACTCATACACTTAAGGTCGCCTTAAGTAATTTAAGGCCGCCTTATCTGTCAAAATTGTATGGCGAAAATCAATGTAAAGAGCCGTTAAAGTTGAGTAGCGTTCCAGTATTCGGGTGTTAGAGTAGAAAATACAGGTGATAGAACGCGTCACTTATAGAAGGGGACAGCTTCGACATTTACATCGGGGGGTCGACCTCCCGCACGGATACATACTCCCAGAGCAACAATAATTTGTTGGTCCGTCGCGCCGTGCCGCATTGCTCACAATTTATCCCCTTCAACGGTCCGCCTCTAATCGGGCTTCATACTGACGCCTACACGTCTATGTCAATTTCTATGATGAAAATACTAGCTTTTGCACCCATGTATTTAGGTTAGAAGTGGTTATATAATACAATATAGACAATAGCAAATCTTCACTTTTAATTATGAGGGGGGTGTTAAAGTATATTACTTATTTTTTGCATATATTTAATGGCTCGTACATGTATATTTAGTAGCAGCGATAGCTCAGTTGGGAATGGTATGGACTGCCGAGACAAGTGTCGGAGGTTCGAGACCAACCCCAAAATGGAGCATACACCTCTGACTTTTCTATGTTAAGTGTATTTTCATTGTGAAATATCGCTTGCTATAACGGTGAAGGAAAACATCGTGAGGAAACCTGCATACCCGAGAATTTCTCCACAAGAAATTCGAAGGTATGTGATGTTTACCAACCCGCATTAGGCCAGCGTGGTAGACTAAGGCCTAACCCCTCTCATTAGTAGAGGAGGCCCGTGCCCAGCAGTGGGACAGTAATATTACAGGGCTAATATTATTATTATTACATGTATATTTCATGTATATCTCATGGCGTGTAAGAAGATAGATTCCCAGTTCAGGCTGAGATCTATAGAGCGAACTTCGACTAAGTCTAAGTCAAAGAAACGAACTCAGCGAGAATTTGGATTTTTAAATGGAACTTCCACTTAGTCCGAGCCATTTTTTACGAGAAAAACAGACTGACAGACAGCAAAGATTGTAAAAAATTACACGGATTATCGGTTATTTGACTCAGAATTAGTCGAACTTCGCTTTAAGATAGCCTTAATCGTTGAAAAACTATGCTATAATGCAGTGATGTAAGTTAAAATGCAGTGCATTTAGTATTGACGAGGCACGAGCCACATTTCAGAAGCAAGGAGTAAATCTGAGCCGACCGCCTCCATGCCACGTTCAACCAATATTTGTCTACATAATAATAAAGTTATTTAGTTTACAGCACACAAGCACGCTGCGAATTTAAGTGTCAGCTATTGTGGCTTAACGTTAAGGATATATTGGAGATATATTCGGAAATATTGATTGCCTCGGTGGCGTGGTGGTATTTCGGTACGACTACGGTTCTGAGGTCTCGGGTTCGATCCCCGGGTCGGGCAAAGTGATATTGGATTTTTCCATATCAGCCCGGAGTCTGGAATTTGTGCCCGATATGGCCGATAGGCTCGCCCTCTATCACATCTGGCACTGAATTAAGCTCGGCGAAATGTGGGTGTTCTAGTTCGCTAGTGCGCCTCTGCCTACCCCTTCGGGGATACAGGCGTGAGCTTATGTATGTATGTATGTATTCGGAAATATTGGTGTTGATTTAATTTTTGCCTTTCTCCCCACGAGTCTGTTTTTGGTTGGTTTATCCTGTAAATTAATTATGCTTAATTTTGTCAGATTTACATATCAACGTCGTAAAAACAATTTGCTTCAAAAAATGACATCAAATAGATTTAATATTTGTTATTAAATTAATCGTCGCCTCCTTGGTTTAGTGGCAGCATATATGGGCTGTGGACCGGGAGGTTCTGGGTTCGGTTCCCAGGTCGGGTAAAGCGAATGTTTTAATTTGATTTGCCCTGGACTGGATCCCTCAGAGGCGTTTAACTGACGACAGAGACTATTTCCACTTCACTCGATTTCGACTTATATTTCCACTGCATGTACTTTCAACAATACTTCCGTACATGAGTGGTAGAGCCACGCTGTCGTCAATTCTACAGCACGAATGGGCCGGCTCGACCGGTTTGATAACACTGTTTCACAGAAAACCGACGTAAAGTGGCAGCTCGCGTCGTTCGGTGAGTGAGATTTACGGTGTCACAATTCCCCCCCTCTTTTTGTGTCTTGGGTGACTATGGGCGGCGGAGATCACTTACCATCAGGTGACCCATCTGCTCGTTTGACAGTCTCTGTTATAAAATAAACATGCTTATTGTTTGAGCTTGGTCCTTTTCATTTATAATTCCATTCAGAGTATTTCATAGTTTAAATGGAAATCATCCTATAAAGGCCTAGGAAACAACCAAAGACTTCTATGTATTTCCTAGACAAGCTGTTTCGAAGTAAAATTGTGGCACATGACGGCGAGTGTTTGACGTTTCACGGCTAAGGAAAATAACAGATTTCTACAGTGAGTTGAGGTCGATTAACAGAGACTTAGTGCGCACATTCTATGTACCGAACAGCCAGTCTAGTAGTATACATAGAAGTCTTTGGAAACAACAGCATAAAAGCCAAACATATTCCGAAAATCAGAAATCAAACCTCGTAAAATCTGCCAGTTGTTTGTTTCGACGCGTCTCGTTTCGGAAGCTGTCACTGCATGGCATATTGAGGCATCCAGTTATTACGCGATGCATTTCAGTCGGCCATTCAGCTATTGAGTTAATGCATTCAGAAAATACTTTAAACTGCATTGAATAATTGGCTAAAGTTAGTATAAAAGAGACTTAAGCTGAGATCTGTAGCCCGAGCACGAAAAACTAATGTAAATGTAAATGTATTCGAGTTCGCTGCGCACTGATGACGTTTGGTTAATATTTCATACAAATTTCATAGACGCGCATCGAGTTCGAATACATTTACGGTTGTCAGAAATTTTCCTGCTCAGGCCGCTGTAGAGCGAACTTCGACTAAGTCTGAGTCAATGAAACGAACTCAGTGAGGATTTGGAATTCGAATTTCGAACTTCCACTTAGTCCGAGCCGTTGTTTACAAGAAAAATAGATTGACAGACAGACTAAGCAAAGATTTTCTTGTAAAAAATGACTCGGACCAAGTCAAAGTTCGATTTAAAAATTCTAAACCCTCACTGAGTGCGTTTCTTTACTTAGACATTTTTTTATAGCAGAGACTGGCAAACGAGCAGATGGGTCATCTGATGGTAAGTGATCTCCACCGCCCATAAACACCAAAACACAAAAAGAATCATGGGTGCGTTGCCAACCTAAAAGGAGGGAATGGAAGGGGAGGGAAAAGGGATTGTGAAAGGGAGACATAGTCGAAGTTCGCTCTATAGATCTCAGTCTACGTCTTGTTCTTCTACCTATCTTAAAAAAGTGTTCAGATCCCACATTAATGTTGGATAAGGGCAGTGGAAATTGACTATATACTTACATACATAAGCTCACGTCTGTATCCCCGAAGAAGCAAGCAGAGGCGCACTAGCGTACTAGAACACCCACATTTCGCCGAGCTTAGTTCCGTCCCAGATGTGATAAGGGGCGATACTGATACTGAATAGAAAACCCCAATAGAAAATCACAAAGGAACGAACCCGAGACCTCAGGAGTAGTCGTACAACACGTAATATTCCCTAAGGTATCCAGTAAGGTTGTAACATCTGTCAAATACTAAAGTTTAAAAAATAATAACGAACAAAAAGTGTTGTAAGAATATTAAAAAAAATACTAATATTTAGAGAAAAGTTTGTCCAAACTGACAACATTTGGAGACAAGGTCGTCTGGACGAGAGTAGGTAATAACATAAACACACATACATAAGCTCACGCCTGTATCGTCGTAGGGGTAGGCAAAGGCGCACTAACAAACTAGAACACCCACATTTCGCCGAGCTTAGTTCCGTATCAGATGTGATAGGGGGCGAGTCTATCGCCATATCGGGCACAAATTCCAGACTCCGTGCTGATATGGAAAAATCCAATATAAATTTTCCGGACCCGGGGATCGAACCCGATACCTCAAAAGATGAAGTTATTTTGACGCATTTATTTTTGACTAGCATACGAGCGGGAGTCACAGACAATTCCATAAATATAGAGGTGGGCCCAAAATTTTTATAAAGTACATTATAATAACGATTGTCGCCTCTTTGGTCTAGTGGCAGTATGTATGGACTGTCGACCGGGAGGTCCTGGGTTTGATTCCCAGGTCGGGCAAAGCAAAGTTTCTAATTTAATTTGCCCGGGACTGGATCCCTAAGAGGGGGTTGACGTCAGACAGGCGGCCGGTCGTAAAAACTAAGCCAAATCCTTTCTGCAACATGCTTGAAACTTGTGGTTATAACGTGTTTGAAATATGTTATAAATAAATACACCCAATAGTCACACACATAGTCCTTACCCCACACTAAGATCGAGTCTTGTGTCGTAGGTATCAGGAAATACGAGATACTTTCGGTCTCACAACACCCAGACTGCAAATATCTATGGGCCACACAGACATTTGTCTCGGTGCGGTAATTGAACCTGCGACCTCTCGTTTCACAGCGGGCTACTCGCCCACTGCGCCACGGAGGCTGTCAACTAATATGTTACGAATAACAATATAACCACGTTTAAACATTTAAAACTTAGATATAAAGAAGTGCCAGACAAACTTCCAGATTTACATAGATTACATGGATTCGACACACACATTCTGCACGAATAAAAATGAGGAACTTGAAACTTCCGCACTTGGTGTTGTATACGACACAAGTTTACGCATTTACTGTATGTGTTGCCATCTTTGATAAAATGTCGAAGGTTGCCACTTCTGTAAAGTGTACTTTTTGGGGATTCGAAAAATGAATTCTGAGGGAAGTAGGAAATCTTGTTTAGGTATTTAGTATTGCAACACAGTAATACCACGACAAATTTAAAATTCCTCAAATTTATTTAATTACCATCCGGGAATAGTAGAGTTGGAAGGGGAAGACCTCATCGAACATTCTCTGACCAAGTCAGAGGTATATATGCAGAAAGGTTAAAAAAGGTATAAGTACTCTAAACCGACGTGCATGCATGAAGAATGTAATGAGACTGAATGAGGCGAAAGAGGTGTGTAAGGATCGTAGCAAGTGGAAATCCGTTGTCTATGCCTACCTCTATGGGAAAAAGGCGTGAGTCTATGTATGTATGTATATATCTTCCGAGAAATTAATATTCTGGCATAATGAAGGAAAATTTTGTTCCAATAATACAACTATACTATCGTATTTTATTAGCGTTTATTCTCCGTGTTTAAAAATATATAGTGCGATTTTTTTAATGATTTTTTTAATGTGCGATAATTGAAATAAAACTATTTTTACGGATTCTATCACGATTTGGTTTTAATTTTTATTCGCGACGTTTCGAAGGCTTTGCAGTCTTTGTGGTCACGAGTCGGACTGTGTCCGTGTCTGTAACGTCGTCGAATCGTTATAGAATCCGTAAAAATAGTTTTATTTCAATGTATAACATTCGCGTAAACTTAAGAAATCAGTAATAAATATAATCTGCACTCTTCTGGTTTTTTTTATTTATATCAGAGACCGGCAAACGAGCAGATGTGTCACCTGATGGTAAGTGATCTCCACCGCCCAGACACCCAAGACACAAAATGAATCATGGGTGCGTTGCCAACCTAAAGGGAGGAAATGGAAGGAGAGGGGAAAATGGATTGGGAAAGGAAGGGGGTAAAAGGGCCACCGGAAATCTCACTCACCGAACCAAACGCGACAGCAAGCTGCCACTTTACGTCAGTTTTCTGTGAGACAGTGGTATCCAACCGGTCGAGCCGGCCCATTCGTGCTGTAAACGTTACTGTATACAGCGTAGCTCTCCTATTAAAAAATCTTGATCTTGTGCATCTTGGGTAAAAAAAAAGGTTTAAGCATATCACGAGAATTAAATAGATTCCAAGTATATAATGAATAACGGTCCGACTTCAAAATGTATCACGATCGTAAATTTATATGATACCGCCCTTGGAATAAGCTCTATCAAACACAAAAAGAATCATATTAGTTATACTAACGCCCGATTCTAATAAACAATCTTAGTTCCAATGTGCAGATAGATTACAAAAATTAGCCAATAAGAACACAGTTTGAACATGACTCCGTCAAATGACTTGATTTGATTGGTTCATAATCGCGATCTATCTGCACTCTAAAATGAGATCGCTTATTGAAACCGGCCGATAGTGTGGGGGTTATAACTATGCCCCTTATCGCCGAATGTTCATGCACTTGAGGTCGCCCTATCTGTCAAAATTCTATGGCGAAAATCAATGTAAAAAGCCGTTAAAGTTGAGTAACGTTTGACCATTCGGCCGTTACTTATAGAAATATTTAAGCGCTGCTTATCTTTAATTATAGGTTGTCCCTTTCATTTTTAAATAATGTAACGCAAGGAAAAAAGTGACAGGCTATTCTTAAGAAAAGATAAGCGAAAATGTTTTTATAAGTAAGGTTCTAGGTGTGTGACTGTTGGGTATATTCATTTATTTATTTATCTCCAAAATCGGTCCACGTTTTGCGGAGATATCGCGTAACGTACATAAGAAAAAATATTCAGACGAATTAAGGACTTTCTCTTTTTTTAAAGCCGGTTGAAAATAAAGTAAAAACGGTGTTAAGAAGAGGGTTTAAATTGAACCTAAAATGATTGTGAACAACATAAAAGGTTTACAGTAAACTTCGCTGTCAGTCAATCCAACGTGAGCTCGCCAAATATTTTCATTAAAAGTTGTACGGGGCCGAACAAATGTAAGCCCAAAATTAAGTCAGCCATGTTAGCATAATTATACTGTTTAAAACTCATTTATGTGTTCACTAGCATTTGAACGCGGGTTTGTTCGCAATGTACGGAAATATATTAATGGGATGTGTTTTATAACAGTGACTGGCAAACGATCTCCACCGCCCATAGACACCCAAGACATAAATGTATCATGGGTGCGTACTACGTTGCTAAACAAAAAGGAGGGGAATAGAGATTGGGAGAGGGAGGGGAAAATTGGGCCAGCGGAAATTTCACTCACCGAAACACAAAGCGAGTTGCCACTTTAGTTTTCTGTTAGACCGTATCAAACCGGTCGAACCGGCCTATTTACTGTCTACAGCGTGGCTTTACCACTCAAACTTCTACTTTCAAATGAAGATCAGCCTGGCTGGAGGCTGTCTGGTGCAGCAGGCGAGTAATTGTGAAATTAAAAGGAGTGGGTTCGATTCCCGCACCGATGTAAACGTTCGTGTGCTCCACACATATTTGATTCAACGAGACCGAAAGTCTCTCGTTCCTGACACCTACAACAAAAAACCCTTATGGTAGGTACTGTGGGGTCAGGACTATGTGTGTGATGTTAGGTGATATTTATTCTATTTTTATTTACCTATCCTGTGTCTTAGCAATTAAATCAAAAGGATTAGTCGCTACATGATAACTTAGGTATTAATAAACATCCAATCTTTCTCTAAAATCAGTTATCAAAATAAAATAAAAGTATTTGTGTAAAGGTCGTAGGAAATCGCTAGATGCAGGCCGCTTCCAACAGATAGATCTGGAAATATTTGGAAGCAGCATATGTCCAGCAGTGGACGTCCTGTGGCTGATGATGATGATTTGTGTCAAAGTCATTCATTCTTGGGCCCAAGAATGAATGGTTATGGCAGATACCACATGTATCAACTTTCAAGTAAACTAGCAAATACCAGTGGATAGAAATGAATTAAGAATTAATATTCCACGTTATTTTTTCATTTTAGGCAAAATCTGCCCACCACGGTTATAACGAAAAATGAAGATATCTTTTGTTAAAAAACGTCCATTAACACTCATTTGCACAAAATGAAAAAACACGCACAAAAAAGGGTTAAACAAAAAGGTTAAGTACATATTTTAATCAATACAAGTGAGGGAAAGGAGGTCATTCGACATCCCCTGAGGTCACCCGAGATAATTTTCATAATAAAACATCCCTTTTCTAAGGCTGTGGTGTAAATCAAGTTTTCCAAGCACCCTTTCAATTTCCTGACCGCAGCGCAGTTCCGGTCGAATGAGGATCTGAATGGACGTTTAAACACGTTCTGCCGTTGACAATATCTATGCGATTAATATTTTGTTTATTTTGTTAAGATTTGTTACGTTATTGCGATAAAACTAGGATTACGAAACCGGGTTACGTTGTGGTCTTAGGCTGAGATCTATAGAGCGAACTTCGACTAAGTCTAAGTCAATGTCACGAACTTAGTGAGGATTTTTACTAAGTCCGAGTCATTTTTTACAAGAAAATCTTTGCTTAGTCTGTCTGTCAGTCTGTTTTTCTTGTAAACAATGACCCGGACTAAGTCAAAGTTCTATTAAACAATTACAAATCCCCTTGAGTTCGTGATTTTGACTTAGACTTAGTTGAAGTTCGCTCTATTGATCTCAGCCTAAGTCTGAGTCAAGAAACGAACTCATGAGGATTTGGAATTTTCACATCGAACTTCAACTTAGTCCAAGCCATTTTTTACAAGAAAAACAGACAGACAGACTAATTAAAGATTATTTTGTAAAAAAATAATTCGAACTAAGTCAAAGTTCTATTTAAAATTCCAAATCCTCACTGAGTTCGTTTCTTTGACTTAGACTTAGTCGAAGTTCGCTCTATAGATCTCAGCCTTAGATACATTCGATAGATGTATTAGACATAGGATTAGACTGATTTATGAATATTTGCTACATGAAATAAATATTTCATTGTTAGTTGTTAATATTATTGAGCCCATTGATGTTTTTGAGCCCAAAGAGACAGACTCAATAAGCGATCTTAATCCGAGAGCAAAAATAGATCACAAAAGTATAGATTATTAGTCGATAAGAATAAATTTTGAATTTAAAGCCTTGGGGAGGCCTATGGCTGATGATGATGATGATGATGAAACCTTTAAATGACTTAATTTGATTGTTCCATTATCTGTACAAACCATAGACACTCACAATTCTAATCATGATATAGAATCATGGATTGTATCTTTAAAGAAAGGGAATAGGAATTGAGAAGTGGAAGAAAGATGTCTAACAACTATTAATACATACGGATCTTAAACACATAATCTTAATCAAATCATACTTTACAGTAAATAATTTGTATAACTAGAGCGTGTCGTCAGATCTATAGAGCGAACTTCGACTAAGTAGAGTCAAAAAAAGACTTGGACTAAGTCGAAGTTCGGTTTAAAATTTAAATCCTCACTGAGTTTGTTTTTTTGACTCTGACTTAGTCGAAGTTTGTTTTATAGATCTCAGCCCTAGCTCGGCGAAATATGGGTGTTCTGGTCCGGTAGTGCGCCTTGCCTACCTCTTCGGGGATACAGGTGTTAGCTTATGTTATGTAGCTCTCTATCCGCCGAATGTTCATACACTTAAGGTCGCCTTGTGTCGTTTAAGGCCGCGTTATCTGTCAAAATTGTATGGCGAAAATCAATTTAAGAAGTCGTTAAAGTTGATTAGCGTTTCACGATTCGGGCGTTAAAGTCGCTTTATGTCGTTTAAGGCCGCCTTATCTGTCAAAATTGTATAGCGAAAATCAATTTAAGAAGTCGTTAAAGTTGAGCAGCGTTTGACCATTCGGGCGTTAATGCCGCCTTATGTCGTTTAAGGCCGCCTTATCTGTCAAAATTGAATGGCGAAAATCAATATAGGAAGCCGTTAAAGTTGAGCAGCGTTTGACCATTCGGGCGTATAAGTAGATTAAGAAAACTAATATTCTAAATTTAGATACAACTAAAAATCAAGTCATCCGCATGAAGTGCATACCAGGGAACAATATTAAAGTCCGTCCATGCAAACAAAACGATCCTACACAAATTAATTTTCCAGCGCTCTTCACGGAACATAATAATGTTTTTAATTTTGAATAACCCTTTGCGGTTGAGATTTCGACTGAATTTCGGTGGATGTTTGGTCTGAGTGTTATCAAACGCGGGGCAGGCCAGTGATCCCGCAGGATTTCATTATACTAAATTAGCTGCTTGTTTATTTTTCTTCAAATAACAATGCTCCGTAAATATGCTTGTTTATTTTTGGTCTCTGATTATTTTAGCATCAGGAAGTTCTCTCAGCTTAGTTGATTTAAGACCAATTGCCTTTAATTTATTTATTTACATACACAACAAGTTAATGTTTATAATTACAATTAAAATCATTATCATCATTATGGTTCGGTAGGGTCATGTTTTTCGAGCATTCTTTTTGTTGGCTTGACGAATTTCGGCCATTTAGGTGTTGTCACTTGCAACACCCATGTTCTCACCATACAAACATACATACACACTCACGCCTGTATCCCATGGGGGTAGACAGAGACTGTTGAGCGCCACAAGCTTTTGTTGAAAATGTTTCTTAAAAAGGTCACTTTATCCTATGCCGATGATCATTTTAGAATCTAACTAAATAAACAACTGGAATAAAATTTCGCATGTTCTACCCTCTTTTGTCAGTATAAATTGAAACTTAATAAAATTGTCATCGTTACATAACTAAGTAGAAAAATAAATAAAATTGAATGAGAAAGGGCGCGTAATAAACAGTAAAAGTCTCCCTTAGGGCTGATATTTGATCTGCATTATAATATTGTCGAGGAAAAATTTGTAGTATAGCTTTCACAACATAAAAGTATGGGAGTTACTGGAGATAATTTTATAAGAAAAACAAAACTGACAATATAACAAGAGGGGTGTAGCTTGTCATAAAAAAATAGCCGAAGTGATTCTGCAATACGCTTGACAAAATATGTTGTAGTAAACCACACTGAAATGGGATAACATAACATAACATAACATACATACATAAGCTCACGCCTGTATCCCCGAAGGGGTAGGCAGAGGCGCACTAGCGAACTAGGACACCCACATTTCGCCGTGCTTAGTTCCGTCCCAGATGTGATAGGGGGCGAGCCTATCGCCATATCGGGCACAAATTCCAGACTCCGGGCTAATATGGAAAAATCCAATATCACTTTGCCCGACCCGGGGATCGAACCCGAGACCTCAGAACCATAGTCATACCGAAATACCACCACGCCACCGAGGCAGTCAAATGGGATAAGGGCACCGGAAAAGAAATAATAATATCAATGTACCCCTTAGACGTCAAGTAGGCGCCCGATCGTAAAAATGAAGCCGAATCCTGTCTGCAACTCGCTTGAAAAAGTGTATAAGCTCACATTGGAGTAGGATAATGGCAGTTGGAAATAAATAATTTATCATCAATATAATAGATAAATAATAAATACACCCAACAGTCACACACCTAGTCCTGACCCCACAGGCCCCACACTAGGTATAACCTGTATCGTGGGTATCAGAAACTATGAGAGACTTTCGGTCTCACAACACCCAGACTTGAAACAAATATCTGTGGGCCACACAAGCATTTGTCAAAGCGGGAATCGAACCCGAGGCCTCCCGCTTCACAACCGGCTACTCGCCCACTGCGCCACGGAGGCTGTCAATATCCGCATATAGTCACAAATCATCCCTTATCCGACCATATTTTTAGACCTTAAATTCAATGAATAGGTATTTATTGGCAACAAGGATGCGTATATCACTCACGGTGATTCAATGAAGAGGCCATAAAGCCCAACAAAACAATTGCTATTATTCTTTGTTATTACAGTACAGGTGTGCTCGAGTGATATATCGCTAAAATTGCGACGTTTCTGCGGTAACGATCCATTGGCAAATGTTTAGATAGGGTTTTGAGGGAATTTACGTGTTTTAGGTCTCATAATCACAAGTTCAACACAATCACAAGTTTAAAAGCAGCGATAGCTCAGTTGGTAATGGTACGGACTGCCGAGACAAGTGTCGGAGGTTCGAAACCAACCCCAAAATGGAGCATACACCTCTGACTTTTCTATGTTAAGTGTATTTTCATTGTGAAATATCGCTTGCTATAACGGTGAAGGAAAACATCGTGAGGAAACCTGCATACCCGAGAATTTCTTCACAGGAATTTCGAAGGTATGCGAAGTCTACCAACCCGTATTAGGCCAGCGTGGTAGACTAAGGCCTAACCCCTCTCATTAGTAGAGGAGGCCCGTGCCCAGCAGTGGGACAGTAATATTACAGGGCTATTATTATTATTATAATCACAAGTTTAAAAACTTCTACTACTTCTACTAGTCGCCGCCTTGGTCTAGTGCCAGCATGTATGCGCTGTGGACCGGGAGCTCCTGGGTTCGATTCCCAGGTCAGGCAAAGCAAATTTTCTAATTTAATTTGCCTGGGACTGGATCCCTCATAGGGGGTTGACGTCAGGCAGGCGGCCGGTCATAAAAACTAAGTCAAATCCTCTCTGCAACATGCTTGAAAAAGTATGTTGCGCCGACCCTACATTAAGGTGGGATAAGAGCAGGTAGAAAGAAGGAAAATAATCACAAGTTTAAAAACTTAACGGACCGACTTCAAATCCGATCGTGACTAAATTTATATGGGACCACCCTTGAAGTAAGCTCTATCGACACAAAAATAATTTTGATAATCGGTCACATTCGGCGGAGATATCGCGTAACATCATCATGATCATCATCATCAGCCATAGGACGTCCACTGCTGGACATAGGCCTCCCCCAAAGACTCCCAGATCGACCTGTTGGAAGCGGCCTGCATCCAGCGACTTCCTGCGACCTTTATCAGGTCGTCGGTCCACCTTGTAGGTGGACGTCGTACGCTGCGCTTGCCGGTACGTGGTCTCCACTCGAGATACATACAACGTCTTTCTTTCTACCTGCCCTTATCCCACTTTAATGTGGGGTCGGCGCAACACACCTTTTTAAGCATGTAGCAAAGAGGATTTGGCTTAGTTTTTACGATCAGCCGCCTGCCTGGCATCAACCCCCTATGAGGGATCCAGCCCCGGGCAAATTAATTTACTTTGCCCGACCAGGGAATCGAACCGGTCTACAGCCCATACATGCTGCCACTAGACCAAGGAGGCGACTACGTATAGAGAGATACATACAACGTAACATACATAAAAATACAGACGAATTGAGGACCTTCTCCTTTTTGTAAGTCGGTCCAAAATCTTGAAATTACAAGCTTCGGATGTTATTTGCATGCTCCATTTTGAAATCTCTCGTGGTAAAGTCCAAAAAAACTAGCGACCACTGACAAACAATGGGTATATCAGTAGTCGCCAGAATCATGCCGGCCTATTTATGCTTCTTCACACTTCGAATGCGAAGAGGGAAGAAGCAAATTGAGGGGCTTGCGACAAGACAGGCGGATGACCGATGCAGATACAGGGATACCCCCATACTCGGCTCAACTTACCATCATGAAGCCCTTAGAGAGAACCTTAATTCTTACTAATATTACTTTCGACAGCCGTCCACAAAAGGAGGAGGTCCTCAATTCGTCTGTATTTTTTTATATGTATGTTACTCGATATCTTCGCCAAATGTGGAGCGATTTTCAAAATTCTTCTTGTTCGATAGAGCTTATTTCAAGGGTGGTCCTATATAAATTTGGTCACGGTCGGTAAATTGGAAGTCGATCAGTTAAGTTGTTAAACTTGTGATTAATTTAATATGGTTTTTAAAACAACGACAAAGTACTTAATTATAATTAAGTTATTTTGAATCAACGACGTAATAATATTTTTTAAATGAACGTCTTAAAACTTCGTTAATTAGTTATGCACTTTGATAACTTTTAAATTATTTAAATACTGATTTCTTAAGTTTACGCGAATATTATACATTGAAATAAATCTATTCTTACGGATTCTATCACGATTAGGTTTTAATTATTATTCCCGACGTTTCGAAGGCTTTGCAGTCTTCGTTGTCACGGGTCAGACTGAGGTGTCATTTGTCCAAAAAATAAAATAATAAAGTTAAATAAGAGTTAAATACAATAATTACAGAGCAGTCCCCCACACAACTTTTATTAAATTACAGAACAGACAACTTTTTAAAAGGCAGAAGGCGAAAATATCTCAAAATCTTTTTTAAGTTTTCCTTTACATAGATTGGCAAGCGAGCAGATGGGTTACCTAATCGTGATCTCCATGGTCCGTAGACAATAGACACCCATGATACTAAAAGAACTATAGTTTCGTTGACAACCATAATGGAGGGGTAATAGGGATTAGGAGGTCTTCCTAATCATTAACTCATTTATCAAAAGAAACCCATATTTTCTTCTTATAAATAAAATAAATAACACCCAACAGTCACACACATAGTCCTAACCCCACACTTAGATACTAGTCTTGTTTCGTGGGTATCAGGAACTACGAGAGACTTTCGGTCTCACAACACCCAGACCTGAAACAAATATCTGAGGGCCACACAAACATTTGTCCCGGTGCGGCCACTCGCTTCACAGCCGGCTACTCGCCCACTGCGCCACGGAGGCTGACATTACCTTCTTGAGTGTGAAAAAGCATAAATATGCCGGCATGATTCAGTAGCCCGAGCACGAAAAACTAATGTAAATGTAAATGTATTCGAGTTCGCTGCGCACTGATGACGTTTGGTTAATATTTCATACAAATTTCATAGACGCGCATCGAGTTCGAATACATTTACAGTTGTCAGACATTTTCCTGCTCAGGCCGGTGGTGACCATCGATACTCATTGTTTGTCAGCGGTCGCTGGACGTCTTGGAATACACTACGTTTACTATTAGGTGTAGTGTAATCACTACCATGCTCCGATAATAATAATCACAAGTTTAAAAACTTAACGGACTGGCTTCAAAATTTGTCCGATCGTGACCAAATTTATACGGGACCTTGGAATAAGCTCTATCGAACACAAAAATAATCTTGAAAACCGGTCCACATTTGGCGGAGATATCGCGTAACACACAAAAAATACAAACGAATTGAGGACCTTCTCCTTTTTTGAAGTCGGTCGAAAAGAAACATAACACCGAACTGCGTCAAGTCGATTTTCTGAGAGACAGTGGTATCGTACCGGACAAGCCTTCGTACTGAACTGAACACATTACTATCTACATCACAACTCTACCACTGAAATCTTGTCTTTCTACCTGCCCTTATCCCACTTTAATGTGGGGTCGACGCAACACACTTTTTCAAGCATGTTGCAAAGAGGATTTGGCTTAGTTTTTACGACCGGCCGCCTTACTGACGTCAACCCCCTATGAGGAATCCAGTCCCGGGCAAATTAAATTAGAAAATTTACTTCGCCCGACTTGGGAATCGAACCCATGACCTCCCGGTCTACAGCCCATACATGCTGCCACTAGACTAAGGAGGCGACCAACCACTGAAATCTTGTAACATACAAAATACCCAGCTTCGTAAGGTAGCACGAAGAAAATCCTGATGGAAATATTTATCCCCCACAATTTCCAACAAGAAGCTCGGAGCGAAAATTACGTATGTAAGTGTGACAGTAGTTTACGGGGCCGACGTTATTGCCTTCGAAACCGTTTTTCACCTTCAACTGTCGATGACGGGCGAGGCTCCACGCACATTGCGCGCAGCTGGCGCTTCGATACATTTTTATTGTGTTATAGATCTGCTAGCCCTGTAATATATTGGAGTTAGGAGTTGCTAGTATTGCTACAGGTTAGTAGTCTTTGTATAAATATTAGTGATTGATATAAGTAGATTAATAAGGCGTTATTACCTTGATAATAGAGGGCCCCGAGCCGACCGAAAAGAGGTGCTCGAACCAAAAAACGCTATTTTTTTACAGCCTCCGTGGCGCACCGGGCGAGAAGCCGGCTGTGAAGCGAGAGGCCGCAGGTTCGATTGCCGCGCTGAAACAAATTTTTGTGGCCCACATATATTTGTTTCGGGTCTGGGTGTTGTGAGACCGAAAGTTTCTCGTAGTTCCTGATACCCACGACACAAGACTCGATCTGTGTGGGGTCAGAACTATTTGTGTGACTGTTGGGCGTTATTTATTTTATTAATTACATTTCTTTTGTCTTTCTGCATGAAGTTTGTTGCATTAAACCACACCACTAAAAGAACACAGCTCTAGAGAATAATATGAAATAATTTTAACAAGCGACGCCCACCCTGTCAGACTTTCCTTCAAAATCCCAAGGAGAGTTCTTTCAAATAAACCCGTTTAGGTACCACTACCCATCCTACTCTCGTGTGATAAACGTTTGAAATTTGATTATTTTGTAAACCAACTATAATGTTGAACACACATTATTGCAGCGTTCACGTTGTCTCTCGCGCGCGGCTCGAGCTTGCAATTAGTTAACGTAATTTGTAACAACACGGTATTATTTGTAACCATATACGCGGGTCGTAACTGTTGTGTTTAATTAGAGTTCTAGAGCACAAAATGAACCATTATTGGACTGGGATTAAGGTTAAATGGTTCCAGTGAGGAGTACTGGTCACCCGTCTGTACTGCTGTAGACGTCCTCACCATAAAGAAATAAATAAATACACCCAACAGTCACACACATAGTCCTGACCCCACACTAAAATCGAGTCTTGTAATTTGGGTATCAGGAACTATGAGAGACTTTCGGCCAACACCCACACCCGAAACAAATATGTGGACCACACAGACATTTGTCTCGGTGCTCGAATCGAACCCGCGACCTCAAGTTTCACAGCTGGCTACTCGCCCGCTGCGCTACGCAGGCTGTCAAATAATACAGCCCGTCGTAAAAAATAAGCCGAATCCTCTCGGCAACATGCTTGTTGCACTGCGCTTATCATAAGACGTAGTGTAGTAATTTTTCTTTACGCGAATAAAAAATATTCGTCATATTCTGCCGCCGAGTATCATACAATTAAAAACAATGAAAACATCCTTCTCTTTTGAAGTCATCTAAGAACCTCTCTCTCTCTAAGGCTCAATTGCACCACTATTATTAACCTAGAGTTAGTCCTAACCGCAAGTTAAGTTACATGTTATTCATACATTTTCTGTCAATTTAGCTTGCGGTTAGGACTAACTCTAGGTTAATAATAGTGGTGCAATTGAGCCTAACTCATAACTATCTATTATTAAATGAACCGAACCATTAATAGAAGACGAGTCGGTTTATAATAATCACAAGTTATACTTATAGGACTGACTTCAAATCCAATCGTGACCAAATTTATATGAGACCACCCTTGAAATAAGCTCTCTCGAACACAAATAATTTTGAAAATCATTCCACATTTAGCGGAGATATCGAGTAACTTTCTTTTTCTACCTGCCCTTATCCCACCTTAATGTGGGGTCGGCGCAACACACTTTTTCAAGCATGTTGCAGAAAGGATTTGGCAAAGTTTTTACGACCGGCTGCCCGCCTGACGTCAACCACCTCTGAGGGATATCGCGTAACATACATAAAAAAATACAGACGAATTGAGGACCTTCGCCTTTTTGGAAGTCGGTCAATAACATAACATAACATAACATAAGCTCACGCCTGTATACCCGAAGGGGTAGGCAGAGGCGCACTAGCGAACTAGAACACCCACATTTCGCCGAGCTTAGTTCCGTCCCAGATGTGATATGGGGCGAGCCTATCGCCATATCGGGAACAAATTCCAGACTCCGGGCTGATATGGAAAAATCCAATATCACTTTGCCCGACCCGGGGATCGAACCCGAGACCTCAAAACCGTAGTCGTACCGAAATACCACCACGCCACCGAGGCAATCGGTCAATAAACTATATTATTTTTAATTCGATTAAAGCGTCCACGTCGAGTGGCGCGGAGTAATTGAGGTGGTAACCACAGCACGGTGCGGGTTCCGTACCAGCATCGCCGCAAACAAATCAAACGTATTGTTTGGAACTTATTTACATTTTAAACTATTTAACCGACTTTAAAAAGGGTTCTTAGTTCGGAGGGGATTTATATATTTTACTGTATGAATCTTGAAGAAGGCTTGTGTCCAACAGTAAACGTCCTGTGGCTAATGATGATGATGATTGTATGAATAAAAGAATTTTTAACCCGTCACGCTTTTTCGCCGGTTACTAAAATCTCAAACGGAGTCTAAAGCGCGATGCCAGAAATTTGCCAATAAAAACAGATAAACATGACATCGTCAAGTGACATAATTTTCTGTAGCTCGACCTTAGAATGACTGGTTGAATGACTGAATGACTCAACCATGAGTTACCATAAGTTTTTTGACATTTTACGATAGCGACTACTCAAATAATTTGTATAGAAAACGTCAGTTCCCCACATAACCGCTAGAGGCGTTCGGGTTTTTGTCATACAAATATAATGCCCCTTACTTATAAAAATATTTAAGCGCTGCTTATCTTTATACCATAAGTTGTCCCTTTCATTTTTAAACAATGGTTATTCTTAACCATTTGCTAAGCAAAAAAGGCTTTTATAAGTAAGGCCCTATATTATGATTATGCGGCACTTTATTTACGAATCAATCAATCTGACAATCAGATTCGAATATTCGATGCGCGCCGATGGAGCGTAATTCGCATTACATTGATAAAATTATTCGTGCTTGGGCCTCTGCTCATAGTTACCATACACTGCCATAATAAAACGCTACCTATATAATAATAAATAAATAAAATGAAAATGCCTTTTAATTCCATGAAAAAAATAATGTTTACAAAAATATCATCATTTTAAATGCTCATTGTGTTTTAGCATGGACCCCTCTCAGTTACAGGTCTCCTCCAAAGATTTCAATTTTTTTCTTTTTTTAGCTAATTTCATCTAATTCTGTCCAGCAATCTTCTTGATGTCATCATCCCATATAATAAAAGGTCTACCAGAGCGTCGTTTTCATTGAGGACCATCCCACGAAGTTATGTTGAAAGTCCACCTATTGTCTTCTGGGCATGCTACATGTCTGGCCCATTTGAATTTCAACTTTCGGGCGTGCATTAGCGCATCTATGGTTTTTGTGAATTTCTTATTTTAGTATCATCATCATCATCATCAGCCATAGGACGTCCACTGCTGAACATAGGCCTACCCCAAAGATTTCCAGATCAACCTGTTGGAAGCCCCTCCCCTCCTATATGATTTTAGTATGTCGCACTTTATATATTTTTTATATTCAGCATACATCGTTCCATGCCTCTTTGACAGGCAGTAATTTTATTTTGAATATTTTAGGTAAATTTCCATGTCATAATATAATAACACCAATATACTTTCAACCTTTAAAATATTTCAGAAACAGAAATCGCTGCTCACTTCACCAGTTTGTCTCAGCTGAATGGGCAAACAAAGCATTGTTAGAACATCGGATGGGCCCGTACAAAGCGGGTCTGCGTTATTTCGATTTCGGCAACCTTTGTGGCGCAGACTGTGGACGGGAGGTCGTCTATTCGATTCCTGCGGTTCACTTAACAATGTTTGGTGTTTGAAAACAAATCTAGCACACAAAGTTTGATAAAAATAAAACAGTATAAAAGAGGAAAATAAAAATAGCTATTTGGGCCTCTGATAATTTACTGTGCGAAATGAAAAACCGCCACATTACGCCGATATTCTGTGGATATCGGTCTACTTATTTTTTGAAGCTACTTATTTTTTGGTCATCCGTACTTATTCACTCAAGAGACTAAAATAACTATAAGAAAAATAAGTCAATTAATACTTAACAAAACGAACAAGACAAAATAAAATAAATAAATAAGATAAAAGCAAAATAGAGCACCCAATTCGAAAAGTGCGCATCTTCATGACAATCGCAAACTATACCTCTATAAATAATAAATAATTACATCCAACAGTCACACACATAGCCCTGACCCCACACTAAAATCGAGTCTTGTGTCGTGGGTATCAGGAACTAGGTGCGCTTTGTACCTTGCTAAATACAAAAAAGAAAACATCGTTGCCGCAACGATGCCACAACGTTATTTTCACAAATGAAACCTTAGATAATCGACCTGCAGAAGTAGATAGAAAATTGCCAAAGCCTAACAATAGAAGTAGTTCTGTCAATGACGTTGGGGCTGTGGGTTCTGTATAATTTTTACCTGCTTTAAACGAATGAAATATTAACGTGAAGCCCCCCACAATATCTCATCAAAGAGTCGCCCAATCAATTACATGAAATCCATTCATTGCCGTGGTTTCGGGGAACCTTCATTGCAGCTAAAAGCGTTCGCGTCGTGCCTACCAACTAAAAGCAGCCGTATTATACCAGCTAAGGTACTTGGCACATGAGCAACTTTTCCTATAGCAATCGTCAACTTTGTTTTTTTTTTAATATCTGTATAAACATTACATAACATAACATAAGCTCACGCCTGTATCCCCGCAGGGGTAGGCAGAGATGCACTAGCGAACTAGAGCATTGACATTTCGCCGAGCTTAGTTCCGTCACAGATTCAATAGGGGGCGAGCCTATCGCCATATCGGGCACAAATTCCAGACTCCGGGCTGATATGGAAAAATCCAATATCACTTTGCCCGACCCGGGGATCGAATGATTTCTACTTCAACGCCAATTCCAATTTGCCCGATCTTGGGTATAGTCGACAATGAGAACATTGGCTCTCATCTTACTCCAAGAAATCAGGCTAGCGTGTTTTGGGCTATTTACTGGGACGTACAGACACTTGCGGACGACGAACATACTCCTGTGGTTTTCTCAGAACGTGAGCATACCCTTTTAAAAGCGATAGCTATCGTTATATGGGACATGGAGTGAAGTTGTTCAACTCAGTAGGGTTGTCGGTTTAGAAAATTGGCACTTGAGATAAATGGGATAGAGTTGCAAAGTTCTTGTATCAATTATGTACTTGATCACTGATTCCGGCAATCGTTTTATCTAACGGTAGTAGTGAACCGGGAGATCCTGTTTTCGATTCCCAGGTCGGGTAGGGTGTTCTTCTAAAACAGTTTGCCCGGGACTAGATTTCCCAGAGGAAGGTCGACGAACTGAAGTTTAATTTAACTGAAAGCAAACGTAACAACTTCATGAATTTATTACTTTATAAAAAGTAGTTGCTAGTTGCCGAAACTCGATCGCCGCCTGCATATCACCTAAATGCGTAGCTACAGACTATCGGCAGATGAATATCCGAACATCCATCAATACTTAGCAACGTTGCTTTGAGAGCGATTTAAACTACTAACACAGATTTACGCAGATGACGTAGGTACTAAAATCTCTATAGTACTAAACCTGGATTCTGGAATCTCTATGGAAATCCTATTTTACACCCTCTGTTTATTTATGTTTAGTTCTTTTCGCAACAATAAAGTAAGCATACGGAAAACGTTTTTACATTTTTGCAATATTTTAAGACACGGATAAAGAGTTTTCTTCGTGTATTTTTCCAAGGTAACAACACGAGGGAAATCTTAATTTCAATAACCAATCTAAAAGAAATCCGTAATCGAGAGCTTGGCTGACCCCTGATGTAAATTACAATACACCATAAAATTAAAAACTAATTAATACAGAAAACTAATAACCATTACTGCCTCGGTTCCTAGGGGGTTACCATCACCTCTTATAGCAGTATTATTATAATTTTACTTGTCAATATTCCCATACAAAACAAACAAACAACGATTATAAGAATACTGCTATAAAAGGTCGTGGTAACCCTGCTGAGGTCTCGGATTGGATCCCCGGGTTGGGAAACACTTTTTGGGTTTTGTTCAGTATCAGCCCGGAGTCTGGAATTTGTCCCGATATGATGATACGCTCACCATATATCACATCTGGGACGGAAGTGAGTTCTCTGGTTCGCCTCTGCCTACCCCTTCGAGCATACAGGCGTGAGTCTGTATATGTATGTAAAGAGGGATAACAAAGACAAAAAGTTAATGACATTACGTTACGTTCTTAATAAACAATAATATCATAAAACAACATACAATGAAAAATCAGTACGTAAAATCAAATATAAGGATTATTATAACAATGTGCTTGATGGTTGAGTAAACACGCCTCCGGGGAAGAAACAAGCTTTACTGATTGCAAATTGTGCTTACTGTCGAATACAAATTGTAAGCGAATTTCGAGCGAACTTGATTCGCGGACGAATTGACCTATAAGGCCAGCGCATACCGAGAAGCGAAGCGATATTGTCCACTTTTCAAAACAGCAATACAATGGAATTTGTTTATAATTCAATTCAAAGAATTCGGATAAATATATAAATAGAAGTTGTTTAAATTATAATACCAATTTGGAGCAGAGAAACAGCGATCTTGCAATAAAAAACTTGTAAATTCTTTTTACAAAAATGTATTATAATATATATTATTATAATATATAAAACGTATAATATATATAACGTAAGTATAAGTAGCCGCACGGTGAAATGACACATGAGCATCACAAGACAACGCCACAAGCAAAAACAACGCGAGACTAATTGCTACGCAAACCTGCATTACGTTCTATGGATTTTCGTGCATCTATGCATCTCATCGCATCGCGTCGCGCCTCAGTGTGAACTAACCCTTAACATACAATTTTTTGTCAAAAATTCTACTAAGCTTCTTTTGCTTAAATTATTTGGTTATTATTCTGTGAATACCGTGGAATTATCGTTGAAGGGGATTTGTATTTAAGTCAAAGGTTGATCTGTTTATACCAGACTGCTTTAGCATTTTTGTTTCTACTTCTTTAGAGAAATAGGAACATTTTAAAAGATGTTTAATGATACTCAACATAACATAACATAACATAACATACGCTCACGCCTGTATCCCCGAAGGGGTACGCAGAGGTGAACTAGTGAACTAGAACACCACATTTCGCTGATATGGAAAAATCCAATATCACTTTGCCCGACCCAGGGATCGAACCCGAGACCTCAGGATACTGATACTGATACTCATTATGTACTTAAAGATTAAAATGAAGAGTATGAAATAGTCCAATAATGTCATTATATCAATTAAAACTTCATAATTAGAAAATACTAGTGGTCGAAATTCGACCATAATTCATTTAATTTTTAAGTTTTAACTTTATTGGGGTTCCAAATTCAATTAATTTCAATCCAACAAATTCCAGACTCCGGGCTGATACTGAAACATCCAATATCATTGCCCGGCCCGGTGATCGAACCCGAGACCTCAGGATGATAGTGGACCACGTACTCAATACCACTACGCCACCGAGGTAGTTCCTGAGGCCTCATCAATCGTAATTGCAAATATCGACAACTAATCCATGTTTAATTAAATGTCCACAGTAAAAATAGAATTTGTGCCCGATATGGCGATAGGCTCGCCCCCTATTACATCTGGGATGGAACTAAGCTTGGCGAAATGTGGGTGTTCTAGTTCGCTAGTACGCCGCTGCCTATCTCTTCGGGGACAGGCGTGAGCTTATATCATGCTAGTAAAAAATGTTTACAATCAGGTAACCCATTTATTTGAGTATTATAAAAATACCTCACAAAACCAAATATAACCTAATGAGGCGATGAAAATACAATTGCGATGTTTAAAATTAATTTAATATTAATCTGCGTTTTATTTTCATAAAATAATATTACGATACAGCACTTTATAAAATACTGAATCGCCAATAAATTACACTCATAACAAGGATTAACGAAATGTTAATTCATAATTACAATTTATTTTCGAGCGAAATTCAATACAATCGGGCGACTTTCAATTCTGTTTGTAAAATTTTAAGGCCCATTGAGAATAAAGTGAAATACGTTGATGTTTATCTAGCTTTTCTTAAACCCGTTTTCCAAAGACATTCAACAGTATATAAACAGAACAGCACAAGACATGTGATCCAAAATGACCTAGTGGTCATAAGTCGCTCAGTTAATTGAAATATACACGCGCCAGGCCGGCCAGCGTAATAATACTGAGAGAATAAACTTATCTACGTGATTCTTAACCATTTACAAAATATTCTAGGGTGTAAATTGTAATAATCGCCCTCGCATTTTAATAAGAAATTGATGGCGGTACTGAAGTTTGAGATCAATTTCTTTGTATGGAAACTTGCTTGGTAGCCCGTCTATAGTAAGTACTTAGTAATATTAATTATCTTTGCCGTTTTCACAGTGCATTGAAAAGCCATTGGTAATCATTTACCACCAGCTGATCCATTCGATAGTTTGATAACCCACCCTAAAAATAAGAGTGCATTTAGATTCGTTGATGTCGCACCATACAGCTGTAGAAAGTATTTTTTCAACCTGACCTTATTATACTCAAATATGGAGTAGGCACAAAAGTTTTCTCATGCATATTGCAAAAAGATTCTGCTTAATTTTGTACGACTGGCCTTTCAACTCACGCAACAGCGTCATCCCCCTCTGAGGAATACATTGCTAGGCAAATCGTGTGAAGAAAACACGTGTTGCCCGACTTGGAAATCGAACCCAAGACCTCCCGCTCCACGGTCCATACGCACTGCCACTAGACCAAGGAGCACCAGCTCGAACTAATCATTACAAATTCTATTTTTGGATCTTGGCACGTCTCCTGCACATGTTTTTTTCTAAACAAAACACAGAAAAATACCTACCCAAAACAATGTATGTATTTCGCTGTCTCCAGCTCATGGGACAATGGACCATAGACAATAATGCGTAGCGAAACCATGTTTTGTGTAGGTGTTTAGTGTAATGTTTTAGTTCAGGAGACGTGGCTCTACAAAAACATATAACAGTTTAAGTTGTAACACAAACGTAGATTTCACTTCGCAGATACGGCCTTAATGATAATAGTGTTAGTGCTAATGTGTTCAGAGCAATGATAAAAGAAAATAAGGACTTGGCATGACTACGGAAAATACGTGTTTGCTTTGAAGCCTGGGGTCTGACATTTGACACTCGATTCGAAATTGACTTCGATTCAATTTCTTTTAGTGACTAAATTTCACCGAAATATAATTAAAAAGTGCACTAATGTCACGTAAAAAAAAATACCAAATGAAAAGTTCTCGAATCTAATGCAAACATTAACATTATCGCACTATTTTATTAGATTTCGGTGGAATTTTAAGTCAATATATGAAATCGCATCCAGACAATACGAGCTATTTTGTGGCTGTATGCAGACTGCTAAGGGTAAGGAAAAATTGAGAAAATTTGAGGAGGCCTATACCCGAAGCGGGGCCATGTCTTAAACTCTATATACTTAGAATATTTTTATGTGTAACTATTGTAACCTAGAGGCATGGACATAAAGGCTTATTATTATTATATGAAACCGAATCGAAGTCAAATTCAAATCAAGTGGGGCTGTTCTGCCGTTTTAGTTTCGCGATCTATTCACATGTAAGTTGTCACCGTGTCATAAGACTTGAAGAACTTATAAATACTTGTTGATTTTATTATAAATACGGTGTTTTATTTATAATAATACTAATTACGGATGCCGTACTGCTATGGGCCTTACTTATAAACACAGTTTAGCTGAGCAAATGGCTAAGAATAGCCTGTCCCTTTTATTTTCAAACGATGTGACACAAGGAAAAAAGTGACAGCCTATTCTTAGCCATTTGCTCAGCTAAACTGTGTTTATAAGTAAGGCCCTATATTACTGGGATCTTTCTATTGCCAAGTCGCCATTTTCGCAGTCATGCCAAGTCCTTATTCTTGTTTCGTCATTGGTTCAAAGCTCGGCGGAAAAGGGAACACGTCCAAGAGCGTTCAATATTCATGAGGGAACTCTGTCGGCGAGTGGCCAACCCTTCTGGAGGTGTTTAAACTGAAATTAACCACTCGAAATGCTGTCGATTTTGATGGCTTTGTTTCGATTGATAGTGGTAGCTTGAAGAGGCTTAGGCTTGTAATAGATTTAGGGTTTTCGACCATTAAACTAACTAACAAGTTGCTCGTACTGCATAGATCGGAACACAAATAATTAACCTTTTTTGATTTTGTATAATTTTTTAATGATGGTAGATATTGTAACACTAACCTTTTTTGGACAAATGACACCTCAGTCTGACCCGTGACAACGAAGACTGCAAAGCCTTCGAAACGTCGGGAATAATAATTAAAACCTAATCGTGATAGAATCCGTAAGAATAGTTTTATTTCAATGTGAAATAATTATTTCCAAATAATTTCAATAGCACCAGGGATAGTGTTGTCGCCTCCTTGGTCTAGTGGCAGCATATATGAGCTATGGAACGGGAGGTCCTGGGTTCATTTCCCAGGTCAGGCAAAGCGAATTTTCTAGTATAATTTACTCGGGACTGGATCCCTCAAAGGGTGTTGCCGTCAGGCAGGCTATGGAGCGGGAGGTCCTGGGTTCGATTCCCAGGTCGAGCAAAGCGAATTTTCTAATATAATTTTCTCGGGACTGGATCCTTCAGAAATTGACGTCAGACAGGCAGCCGGTCGTAAAAACTAAGCCAAATCCTTTCTGCAACATGCTTCAAAAAGTGTGTTGCGCCGACCCCACATTAAGGTGGAATAGGGGCAGGTAGAAAGAAAGCAAGATTGTATTCAAAGAAAATGTTTAGCTTTATGAGTATAGATCGAAGCATAGCATCGTCGAACTCATATCCCACTTCTGATGTAGAAGATCTAGTGCATACGTTAAGGAAACAATGTTAGAGAACCGTCGAGGCGATCCCTCGAGTGCCGAGCCTTGCAGTCGCATCGTCTCGTCACGCGCAATTCAATTGCAAATCTCATGACATGTCGTGTGCTCAAAGCGTACAACAACCTGCCATTTAATAAACATGGAAATGCTGCAACGCATGTTGGTTTATGAATATAAAACATGTGGACTTCGTCATAGATGGAAACATAAAGAATAGAGGCTGGGCAAAACAATATAAGGGTAAAGCTAAGGACAGTCGGTCCGTCAAGTTTAAATTACGTAATCATGATCTTAATCAACCGACTTCCAAAAAAGAGGAGGTCCTCAATTCGTCTGTATTTTTTTTATATATGTTACGCGATATCTCCGCCAAATGTGGATCGACATAAAAAAAATACAGACGAATTGAGGACCTCCTCCTTTTTGGAAATCGGTCGAAAATCGGTCCGTATTTGGCGGGGATCTCGCGTAACATACATAAACATACAGACAAATTGAGGACCTTCTTCTTTTTTGAAGTCAGTCGAAAAGTAACTGATACTTTATCGGCCGACTTCTGAAAAAGGAGGAGGTCCTCAATTCGTCTGTTTTTTTATGTATGTTACGCGATATCTCCGCCAAATGTGAATCGATTTTCAAAAGTCTTTTTGTGTTCAATAGAGCTTATTTCACGGTTGGTCTCACAAATTTGGTCACAATCGGATTTGAAGTCAGTCGTCTGTTAAGTATTTAAACTTGTGATTATGTGGGAATAAGATCTATAGAACAGAAAAAGAATCTGTATAATCACAAGTTTAAGAACTTAACGCACCGACTTCTAATCCGATCGTGACCAAAGTTATATGGGATCACCCTTAAAATAAGCTCTATCGAACACAAAGAAAATTTTTAAAATCGGTCCACATTTGGCGAAGATATCGCGTAACATACATAAACATACGGAAGAATTGAGGACCTTCTCCTTTTTTGAAGTCAGTCGAAAAGTAACTGATACTTTATCGGCCGACTTCCGAAAAAGGAGGAGGTCCTCAATTCGTCTGTATTTTTTTTTATGTATGTTACTCGATATCTCCGCTAAATGTGGACCGATTTTCAAAATTCTTTTTGTGTTCGATAAAGCTTATTTCAAAGGTGGTCCCATATAAATTTGGTTACGATCGGTAAATTGGAAGTCGGTCAGTTAAGTTTTTAAACTTGTGATTATACGTATAGATGTTTCTAGATTTCCACGGGCGTTTCGGATACGAAATTAAACCTCGTGGCGTCGCCGCCTGTAGGTTTAATAATAAACCGATCAATAATGCTCTTATTTCGTACTGCAGTCGCACAAAATTAGGCTACATCGGGTGAACTCTGATCATTTACATTTGGGCTACTATGAGGTCATTCGACTAAGAAGGAAATAAACAGTTAGAAGAAGAGCCGTTAGACTTTGCTCAAATTTCTTTTAAGAATAATAAATTTTTCCCATTTTTATCTTATTAATTTTTAGATTTTTTCGATTGACTTCAAAAAAAGGAGAAGGTCCTCAATTCGTCTGTATTTTTTATGTATGTTATTGCGGAACATAGGCCTCCCCCAAAGATTTCCAGATCGACCTGTTGGAAGCGGCCTGCATCCTATGTTCAGCAGTATGTCTTATGGCTGATGATGATGATGTATGTTACGCGATATCTCCGCCAAATGTGGATGGATTTTCAAGATTCTTTTTGTGTTCGATAGAGTTTTTCCCATACAATTGGTGGACCCAATTTGGTCAAGAACAGATAAGTTTTGAAGTCGGTACGTTAATTTTTTAAACTAGTAATAATAGTTATATAGAATATCAGTGTATTTGAAACATGCAACGATGGATCGATCGAAGCATTCAACTGTCTGAAAATTTTAGTCCGTCATATTCAATCAATCAGTTTGACAGGACTTTGTATGATATTTTGAAAGCGTGATATATGAATTAATTTTACACTGCTTCGATATTATGGCGTAGTAGAATGGCGTGTACAGTAAGACTACCATCCTGAAGTGTCGGGTTCGATCCCCGGGTCGGGCAAAGTGATACTGAGTTTTACTACTATCAGTTTGGAGTTTGGTATTTATGCACGATATGGCGATAGGCCTGCCTATTAACACATCTGGGACCGAAATGAGGATGGCGAATTCGGGTGTTCTAGTTCACCTTAGTTTACCCCTTCAGAGATACATGCATGAGCTTATAAATGTACCACTAAAATCAATGTACGATCTTTAACAACTACAGGCTGACAGCCTCCGTCGCGCAGCGGGCGAGTAGCCGGCTGTGAAGCGAGAGGTCGTGGGTTCGATCCTCGGACCGAGACAAATGTTTGTATGGCCTACAGATATTTATTTCTGTTCTGGGTGTTGTGAGACCGTGCGTCTCTCGTAGTTCCTGATACCCACGACACAAGACTCGATCTTAGTGTGGGATCAGGACAACGTATGTGATTGTTGGGTGTTATTTATTTATTTAACTACAATTTCTCAAACCAATAGCTAAATGTAATAGCTTCCTATCAAAACCAACAAAGCTACTATTATACTACAGTATTTTTAATCACAAAGATGGAACTTGTTATAATGGAAATGCTCGCTGAACCGTCGAAAAGAAGATTAACTATCGCAAGCTTAGACTTAAACACTATTTAATATTCATGAAGACATCTTAAACGGTAGCGTTACTTACCACCGAATCGTTTACTCAAATAATATTAAACAAATATTAATGGTTTATTGGAATATCAAAGCGTAGGATGTTGATGGGCCTCTTTAAAGTTTCTATCTATTAAGATATTTTGGTTCAATAAGTCTTTCAAGGACATATTTTAGATTGTTGCGTACTACTTACATTTTTGGTCATGCTCAGAATCATGCTGTAGATACAAAAGTTCACGCCTGTATCCCCGAAGGGCTAGGCAGAGGCGCACTAGCGAACTAGAACACCCACATTTCGCTGAACTTAGTTCCCTTCAAGACGTGATAGGAGGTGAGCCTTTAGAAATTCTCAGAAAATTTACGCATAAATATTTTATTCAATAAGAAAGAAATACTTCAAAAGTAACTTACAGTTATAGTATCTAGACACACGTGTCCACCGACACGCTTTATAGATCTAGCGGAAATAAAAAATCATCAGATTTACGCACGAATGGTCAAACGCTACTCAACTTTAACGGCTTCTTACATTGATTTTCGCCATACAATTTTGACAGATAAGCAGGGACCATTCGGATACCCGTTGAAAGGGTTTTTAACAGGGTATTTTTAAGGGGTTTGAAAAAAAACCCTATCCAACGGGTTTCCCTTTCATTCGGCTTAATCAAACCCATTTCCTGAACGGGTTCTGACTCGAGATATTCCAATATGATCTTTATCGCATTTTACACTTAGAATTAAAATAGTATAACTGTGCCTACGTGCCGACATGTGATCGTGTCGTACTCGCCGGCAGTGCCGCTGTTGCAAGTAACGATATTTAGCAAACGACCCGTAAACACGATATTATTTTATTATTATTAAAAGCTATTATTTAACTTGCAGTGTACGTTGTACTGTGAAGATCAAATGTTGCGAGCTGAATTAAAACCACTTTACGATGTTAGATTGATCTGAAATTTTACATACCTACTTATAAATCAAAATCTGGTCAAAAACAAAGAAAATCAAAATGGCGGCTACTTTATTGAGTTTTGCACCGGATTAATTTTCTTGGGAACAACGGCGCGACCAGATATCGATTTTGAAGTTAATCGGGTCAAAAATAAAGAAATAAAATAGTGGCTACTTTTTCAATTTTGACACTGCATACGTCGTTCAGAACTACGGCGCGACCCAGATATCGATTTTAAAGTCATTCGGGTTAAAAACAAAGAAAAAGAAAATAGTCGCAATTTTTTCAATTTTAATACTGGATTCGTCGTTTGGGACTACGCCGCGACCTAGATATGGTATTTGAAGTCAATCGGGGGAAAAACAAAGAAAAACAAAATGGCGGCTATTTTTTTTTATTTTGACATCGGATTCGTCATTCGAAACTACGGCATTACAGATATCGATTTTGAAGTCAATAGACTCAAAAACAAAGATTATCAAAATCGCGGCCACTTTTTCAGTTTTGTCACCGTATTCATCATTTGGAACTACGGCGCGACCTAGATATCGATTTTGAAGTGAATCGGCTCAAAAACAAAGGAAAGTAAAACGACGGCCACTTTTTTTAGTTGACATTTGGATACGTCTTTCGGAAGTACGGGGTGACCTAGATATCGATTTTGAAATTAATCCGGTCAAAGACAAGAAAAACAAGTTTTCAAAATAGGGGTATTTCATCCCTTTAGGGTTGATAAAAAAATAGTTACCCTATTTGTCCCGTCTTTAATCTGGTCCAAAATCCAAAAATACTTTCATCCCCTATTTCATCCCTTTAGGGGTTTAAAAAAAATAGAGTACCCTATTTGTATCCTTAAGGTCAAAAGTATCCTCATACCAAATTTAATCAAAATTTATTTATTGGCTTCTAACCTCTCATACAAACTTTTATCCTTAATTTTATCCATATAGGGGTTGATAAAAAGTAGTTACCCCATTTGTTTCCTTAGGGTTGAAAGTATCCTCATACCAAATTTCATCAAAATCCATGATGCGGTCCTTAAATCCCCATACAAACTTCATCCCTTATTTCGTCCCTTTAAGGGTTGATAAAAAATATAGTACCCCATTTTTGTCCTGTGGATCAAAAGTATCCTCGTACCAAATTTCATCAAAATTTATTTATTGGATTCTAACCTCTCATACAAACTTTTATCCTTAATTTCATCCATATAGGGATTGAAAAATAAAGTAGTTACCCCATTTGTCTCCTTAGGGTTAAAAGTATCCTCATACCAAATTTCATCAAAATCCATGATGCGGTCCTTAAATTCCCATACAAACTTTCATCCCTTATTTCGTCCCTTTAAGGGTTGATAAAAAAATAAAGTACCCCATTTGTGTTCTTAGGGTCAAAAATATCCTCATACCAAATTTCATCAAAATGCATCAAGCAGTTCCAAAAATTCCCATCAAACTTTCATCCCCTATTTCATCCCTTTTGGCGTTTATTTAAAAAAATATAGTATCCCATTTGTGTCATGAGGGTCAAAAGTATCCTCATGCCAAATTTCATCAAAATCCGTTTAGGGGTCTTAAATTATCATACAAACTTCCATACAAAACAAAACCAAACACAATACACAAAACATAAAACACAACACAAAACCCAAAACAACTCAAAACACAAAACAAAACGAAACACAAAACAAAACAATAAAAAACAAAACAACAAAACACAAAACAGTAACTGTAAACAGTTACAGCGTGGCACTACCACTTAATCTTCACAAACTTACATTCACTGCAAGTTAAATAAAAGATTTTATGTAGGTAATAAATAAACTGTAGAACGTCGCGCCGCAATATTTCCTACCCAATGGAGCCCCTCCAAGGGCACAAAATTGTTGGGTTATATAGTGTAACCCTTTTAAAAGCTCTTCATAAGGGTAACATCTTCAAAGGCTTAAGTCAATTGAAAGGGTAACCCATTCAAGGGGTTATCATAATGAAAGGGTTAACCCTTTCAATGGGTTTCGCGGATGTAACTCGTTCAAAGGGTAACCCCTTGATAATGGTTTCCCCATGTATGGGTTACCTATTCGAAAGGCTTAAGTCATATTCGGGGTTGTACGGTCCCTGCAGATAAGACGGCATTAAACGACATAAGGCGACCTTAAGTTTATTAACATAATGCGCAGTAAATAAATAAACATTCGGCAGTGTGACCATCAAGCAGTAGATTCACTTAAACCCGATTTTCATACATACATACATACATAAACTCACGCCTGTTTCCCGTTGGGGTAGGCAGCAACTAAGGAGCGCCAATGGCTTCGGTTCAAACACACCTCTTTCGCTTCTTCATTCATCAGTCTTTTTGTGCACGCTCGTCGGTTACGAGAACTCCTTATTTGGCCGATTTTCAAAACGCAATAACTTATATTGGAGATTCATTTTGAGGTTTTATGTGTTAATGTATGTGTATGTGTTTTGACAAGGTTTTGACAGTTAATATCCGTTTAATATCAGTAGCCCGAGCACGAAAAACTAATATAAATGTAAATGTATTCCGAGTTCGCTGAGCACTGATGACGTTTGGTTAATATTTCATACAAATTTATAGACGCGCATCGAGTTCGAATACATTTACGGTTGTCAGAAATTTTCCTGCTCAGGCCGCAGTTAAAGAAACAAAATTATTCTTCAGATCGTTCAGATAATCCTATCCGATTATTGAAATATCGCCCTTTGATGATGTATTTATTCCTAAAATCCCCCTAACAATCAACTTTTATCCGCACCTAACCACTTTTATAAACGAAGACTACAAATAGGTACCCGCGCTTTCAATAGCTCGACAAAAACTCGATTCTAGCAAACTGCCGCAGACTGCTTTCGTTATTCTTGTGGGCTCTTACTTTAAAATTTCTGGATTTCCCGACGCTGTCCAAAGTAAAAAGTTTGAGGTTTTTCGCTTGCAATTCTATAGAATCAATATCGTCAAATAAGTTGGTTTTTCAAACGAAATTCATGTTTCTAATCTCGATTTAGATGCCCTTTATTAAAATAGGTAAGGGAATATTCAATTCTTAAAGAAAACTATTATATTTTTACCGTTAATATCAACATTTCCATCTGACGTTTCGTTGCTGTTTCAACTGGTTTCAACGTCGAACGCGAGGATATTTTTAGAGGAATAGCCAGTAGAAGGTACATACGTTCTTTTTTTTTTATCTTGTTCATAGCCATGGAAACGAAGTCCTTCAGCCGAATAATAAATAAATATTATTTTTTCCTTATTTATAATTCTAAGTGCCTGCCTCCGTGGCGTGGTGGTATTTCGGTACGACTACGGTTCTGAGGTCTCGGGTTCGAT
Organism: Clanis bilineata; assembly: GCA_036417725.1. Lineage (NCBI taxonomy): Eukaryota > Metazoa > Arthropoda > Insecta > Lepidoptera > Sphingidae > Clanis > Clanis bilineata. The sequence goes on from CM071153.1 coordinate 2,299,560, forward strand.
CCCCGGGTCGGGCAAAGTGATATTGGATGTTTCCATATCAACCCGGAGTCTGGAATTTGTGCCCGATATGGCGATAGGCTCGCCCCCTATCACATCTGGGACGGAACTAAGCTCGGCGAAATGTGGGTGTTCTAGTTCGCTAGTATGCCTCTGCCTACCCCTTCGGGGATACAGGCGTGAGCTTATGTTATGTTTATAATTCTACATCTAACTTGTACGAGAGCAATGAAATCTGATGTGGTCGATATCAAACCCCTGAGTTTTGGCGTAATTCCTTCTAGTTTGTTGCTTTTTAGACGATTTTGTCACAGCGGAAGAATCGAAATCGGATCGGATCTACCGCCCGAAGAAAAAGCATCTAAAATCACTTATTTTAAAGCTAGCCGTAGTCGCTAGCGTAAAATGTAATAAAATTCAAGGCCAAGCTACAATTTAATTAAACTTTTAAATTGTTCATAACTATATAATTGTTATTACTCCACAAACCCATTATAGCTTTCATTCTAACAAAACATCAATCGCCGACCACAATCCTAAGTTAAATAATTTGAACAATGGCCTAATCATAGAGCTACTACGAGAAACTATTGTATAAATGCGCTTTTATTAAAAACAAGCAATAGTCACAAGAATAGGCAAGTGGGTCATCTGAAATCTATTGAGTAGTAGATATATAATCACAAGTTTAAAAACTTAACAGACCGACTTCAAAATGTGATCGTGACCAAATTTATGTTAGACCACCATCAATATAATATACCCTAGATGCACAGTTCTTTGCTAATATCATCCTAAAAAGTGGTCTCAGGAATAAAAAAAAGAAAAAGATCAGAAGTTCTAATTAAATCAACACAAATATAACCCTATGCACGTGTAATAAAGTAGTTTTTTAAACGAAATGAGCAACCGTTCTTAAATTTGAATTTTGAAATTTAGAATTCCATCGACGTCCAACTGTAGGCAAAACGAGTGCTTAAGCACTTCTTTGCTGTCCCATTTTCCGAGCGTCAACTGTGCATCTAGGTTATTAATATATCGATGTAGACCACCCTTGAAACAAGCTCTATCGAACACAAAAATTAGTCCACATTTGGCGGAGATATCGGGGAACATAAAATAAAAAAATACAGCCGAATTTAGGACCTTCTCCTTTTTTGAAGTCGGTCGAAAATATGGTATAGTAACTCGGAGATGAATAAAAGATGAATAAATTGTAATTTAACATAACATAAGCTCACGCCTGTATCTCTGTAGCCAGAGACGTACTAGCAAACTAGTACACCCACATTTTGCCTAGTTTAGTTCCGTCCCAGATATGATAGGGAAGCCTATCACCATATCGGACACAAACAAGAATTATGCTCTATATTGATAAGTCGCCTCAATGATCTAGTGGCAGTGTATATGGATGATGTACATATATGGCCGGGAGGTCCTGGGTTCGATTCCCAGGTCGGGTGTGGTGTTTTTCTAACACTGTTTTCCCAGGACGGGATGGGGGTTGACGTCTGGTAGGCAGCCGGTCCTTGCCAGCCCTTTCTGCAACATCTTTGAAGAAATGTGTTGCGCCGACCCCACATTATGGTGGGATAAGGGTAGGTAGAAAGAAAGATTGATCAACGGCGGTCGGCACAAACGATCCTTAAAGTGGAAAATCACTGTCTGGTTTACCCTAATGCGTTTCTTTATTTGTTAATCCGTCGTCGAGCGCTCAAATAAAAGATAGTAAGTATTCTGAGAAATATTTTTAAATCCGCTTAGTGCTAAGAGCTACTTAATTCTTACTACAAGTAAGTAACTTGTCTGGATTTTACCCAAAGGATTAGTGGCTATTACATAAATAACTGATTTGTCGTTCCCATTAGTCTATTTAGGGACTGCGCTTAAGCGTCCTTGAAGTCCTGGGTACAAATCACAGGTCGGCAAAGTAATGGTGTTTGGTTTTTAATAAATGGTTTTTTTACCCGACATTGCTATAAGCTGAGTGGAGGTCGATGTACCATGTACCAAACCTATGTAACCTACCAAACCTGTCCTTAACATAAGCTCACGCCTGTATCCCCGAAGGGGTAGGCAGAGGCGCACTAGCGAACTAGAACACCCACATTTCGCCGAGCTTAGTTCCGTCCCAGATGTGATAGGGGGCGAGCCTATCGCCATATCGGGCACAAATTCCAGACTCCGGGCTGATATGGAAAAATCCAATATCACTTTGCCCGACCCGGGGATCGAACCCGAGACCTCAGAACCGTAGTCGTACCGAAATACCACCACGCCACCGAGGCAGACCTGTCCTTATTCCACTCAAATATGGGTTTGGCGCAATACAAATTAAATGTGTTACACAAATGAATTTGCTTTAATTTCTACGCCTATCTGATGTTCGTAGTAAAAATTAGTACCGTTCTAGAGGGAGTTAATGATCGTGTTGAACGTATAAAAATCTCTTCAACAGTGTTTCAAGTGATATGGGCCGAGTAACTACCAATTACATAGATCGAAAATCAAACGATGTTCGTAAAATGATATATTTTTTATTACACGTCTAGATAGATAATCCCAGGCGAAAATAGCAAAGAAAATATGGCATTTTGATAACTGCTTCACTTAGTAGGATTTTTGAATTTACTTTTTTAAATAATTTATTTAAAATATTTTATACATATATGTACAGGCAGAGTTAATATCCTCCAGAAGGGGGTTGACGTCAGACAAGTGGCTACTGGCCAACATAATAAATATATAAAACCCAACAGTCACACACATAGTCCTGACTCTAAACTAAGGTCGAGTCTTGTGTCGTGGCTATCAAGAATTACGAGAGACTTTCGGCCTCACAACACCCAAACCTGAAAAAAATATCTGTGGATCACACAAACATTTGTCTGGGTGCGGGAATCGAACCCACAGCCTCTCTCTCTTCACAGCCGGCTACTCGCTCGCTGCGCCACGAAAGCTGTCAAAAATAAGAAAGTCAAAGACGAAGAAGTAATAAAAAGAAGCTGTATCTTTTTTGCAACAAGGGTAAAATGGTATTGTGTCGCTTTCTTACTTGAATGGGATAAGGGCATTTGATAGATGGGACCAGCCCGACTAGCATGCGTGTCACGATATATCTCAATAACCAACTGGAGAAATGTTGTCTACATGTTGTCTACAATATTGTATGAAAATAAACGAAGACGCATGTTAGTGTCCGTAAACAAATAGAGAAAACCGGTTATAACACGACAAGAAGCGTAGACAATATTTTCTCGTGGCGTGCATGCTAGGCGGGCAGGTTCCTAATATTAAATATCAATTACATACATCAGCCATGCGGTATCTATACGTGTATAAAATGAAAGATAAAATTAAATATTTTATTTTTCAACGAAATGACTTTTACTTTAATTGGGCTTGAAAACTTTGATATCATTTGAGGCTATTAAAATATCTAATGGTAGTTTGTTAGCTAAATATCAAAGCCTAACAGGTTTTTATAAATACGGCCCAATTAGGCAAATTATGTTACGAAAATGTGTGTGAATTTAATAAAATCTACGTTGCTATAGTTTTCAACCGACTTCAAAAATGGAGAAAGTCCTCATTCGTCTGTATTTTTTATATATGACATGCGAATCTCCGCCAAATGTGGACCGATTTTTAAGCTAATTTTTGTGTTCGATAGAGCTTATTTCAAGGTTGGTCCAATATAAATTTAGTCACTATCGGATAAGTTGGTCCGTTAAGTTTTTGAATTTGTGATTTTTGTAAGAAAAAGAAGAAACAGTAATTAATTTTAAATTACGAGTATGTTTTGTGTAACGCCGTGCACGTCTTACTACCCATTAGTTTGTGTTGTATAAAACAATTGACAAAAGAACTTATACACAAAAGAGCATAACTACTAAACAGGAGTTTTGGCGGGAATTCTGACGTGCGGGTGGTCGAATGATTTAATATTTTAGTCTAAAGTTGTGTTTGTGGTTTAAATGTGATGTGTATCTAAGCAATAAACATCAACGAAGATGGACAGTATATGGAAGCTTTGAAATAAGTGATTTTGGATGCTTTTTGTTCGGGGGGATGGGTCGACCATGTTCGATTCCTCCGCTGCGAGAAAATCGTCTATAAAACATCAAACTGGAAGGAATTGACGCCAAAACTCCAGCAGGGCCTTGAAATCGAACACATCCGACTTCATTGCACTCGCGAAAACTTAGATGTAGGAAATTAATTTCCTTAACTTGACATTGGCATAATGTATTTCAATTGCCATAAAAAAATATAAAAAAAAACTACTAAACAACATGGTTACCTTATTTGAAGCCAGTTCCGCCTTTTTAGTTTCTCACTCTCTTTCTTAACTTAAATAACGTATAAATACATATTAATTTTAATATAAATACGGTGTTTTGTTTATAATAATACTAACTTCGGAATGTGAAGAAGATGTCTAATTGCTATGCTCTTTTTTTCGCCAAGTCGCCATTTTGATTTCACTCCATACATTAGGCATACGCGTTTACCTAGTAATTCCAAGTCCTTATTTTTCTTTTATCATTGTATAAAACCCAATGCATAGAGAATTCGTCAAAGCGTGTCTAGTGAGGCGTGGAGCACGTAATGTTCGGCAAATCGCAGACTGCCATCCCTTGTCGCGGCGCACTCGAGCAAGCCTACATACAATGCCTCGAATGCCAACACTACTGCATGTATTGAATCTTTATGGACATGAAATTGGACATGCATTGGAAATTATATTTTATCGGTGGTAAATTTTAATAATCGGAATAAATCAGCAATGACGTTGGAATCGCTCGTTACTACGTTATCGTCGTTGCGTGTATATTTTTATGTATAAAAAGCTATGAGATGAGATATTATAAAGACTGTAAATTGAGAATGGTCTACCAATTTGTTCATACAAATCACAAGTTTAAAAACTTAACGGACCGACTTCAAATCCGATCGCGACCAAATTTATATGGGACCACCCTTGAAAAAGCTCTATCGAACACAAAAATAATTTTGAAAATCGGTCCACATTCGGCGGAGATATCGCGTAACATACGTAAAAAAAGAAAGAAAATACAGACGTATTGAGGACCTCCTCCTTTTTGGAAGTCGGTCGAAAATAGGTATTTCTAAATATTCTTCTAAAAACAAAAATTGCTTCTATGCATTTGCGATGCGTTAATATTACAGAAAATTTACGACGATTTATTATCGACTATGAAAAGATGCATTATTAATTTATCTACCTTTGCATGACAATTTATATACGTTTTTATTCAATTTGTAACGTAATAACAAAAAATTAAATGAAGTAACAACTTGTCGTTTTAGGGCCTTACTCATCGATATATTATTTACCTAGATGCACAGTTGACGCTCGGAAAATGGGACAGCAAAGAAGTGCTTAGGCACTCGTTTTGCCTACAGTCGGACGTCGATAGAATTCTAAATTTAAAAATTCAAATTAAAGAACGCTTGCTCATTTCGTTTAAAAACCTACTTTATAACACGTGCATAGAGTTATATTTGTGTTGATTTAATTAGAACTTGTGATCGTTTTCTTTGTTTTATTTCTGAGACCACTTTTTAGGAGGATATTTGCAAAGAACTGTGCGTCTAGGGTATAATATATTGATGGCCTTACTTATAAAAACAGTTTGGCTAATGGCAAACTAACTAATGGCTAAGAATACGCTGTCTCTTTTTCCTTGTGTCACATTGTTTGAAAATAAAAGGGACAGGCTATTCTTTACCATTTGCTCAGTTAAACTGTTTTATAAGTAGGGCCCTATTTCGTACGGTGAGATTCCGACAACCTATCCGAAAATATAAATCTTATTTACACTTTCACCATAATTTAATCCTTATTAATGAATAATACAATAATACCTATTTAACACAATATTACCATACATGTTTTAATATGGACATCTCATGAATTTATATGGCACTTAAAGAAAAGCTATTTTCTGTTACCGCCGTATTCTAATGTGGTATTTGAATATATTGGTTGGGGAAAACTAAGTTGTCGCCTCCTTGGTCTAGTGGCAGCATGTATAAGCTGTGAATCGGGAGGTCCTGGGTTCGATTCCCAGGTCGGGCAAAGTAAATTTTCTAATTTGATTTTCCCGGGACTGGATCCCTCATAGGGGGTTGACGTCAGGCAGGCGGCCGGTCGTAAAAACTAAGCCAAATCGTCTCTGTAACATGCTTGAAAAAGTCTGTTGCGCCGACCCCATATTAAGGTGGGATAAGGGCAGGTAGAAAGAAAAGGTTGGAGAAAACTAAGTAAACATTTTTTAATAACTTAACTTTAACGCCTCGGTGGCGTGGTGGTATTTCGGTACGACTACGGTTCTGAGGTCTCGGGTTCGATCCCCGGGTCGGGCAAAGTGATATTGGATTTTTCCATATCAGCCCGGAGTCTGGAAACTGTGCCCGATATGGCGATAGGCTCGCCCCCTATCACATCTGGGACGGAACTAAGCTCGGCGAAATGTGGGTGTTCTAGTTCGCTAGTACGCCTCTGCCTACCCCTTCGGGGATACAGGCGTGAGCTTATGTAAATAATAGGTCCTCATTTCGTCTGTTTTATCTATGTTACGCGATATGTCCGTCAAATATGGACCGATTTTCAAATTTCTTGTGTTCGATAGAGCTTGTTTCAAGGGTGGTCCCATATAACACGGTCACGATTGGTAGATTTTGAAGTTAAGAACATCCACATTTCGCTGACCTCATTTCCATCACAGAAGTGATGACGGGAGCCTATCAGCATATTGCACACATTCCAGACCCATGCTCGACCCAGGAATCGAACCCGAGAACTCGGGACGGTACTCGTGCCACGCAATACAACCACGCCACCAAAGCAGTTTACTTTGCTACAAATTAAACCCTCCTTCGGGCGGAGCGGACACCGGTGTCCGGACGAGAGTCACGCCAACGTCGACCTAATTGCCGTGCGATTTTGTACCTATTAAAGACACTTTCATTTAATAATCACAACTTTAAAAACTTAACGGACCGACTTCAGATCCGATCGTAACCAAATTTATATGGGACCACCCTTGAAATATGCTCTATCGAACACAAAAAGAATTTTGAAAATCGGTCCACATTTGGCGGAGATATCGCGTAACATACCTACATAAAAAAATACAGACGAATTGAGGACCTCCTCCTTTTTGGAATTCGGTCGAAAATAGAGTTTAATTTTGCTTGAACATTATTATTATTTGACACTTTATAAAAATTTTAGTCTTGTAATACAGTCAGAACAAGAAAGTAGCAGGTATTTTATAAAAAAGGTATTTTATAAAAAAATAAGTGAGTTTCCGTCCGCCATTGCTGTTGTTGTTATTCATTTTTGTGTGTTTTGTTGTGATTATATAGGTACAAAATCGTATGGCAATAAGGTCGACCTTGGCGTGACCCTCATCCGGACACCGGTGTTCGCAGTCGCCCGAATGAGGTCAAAATAATCATTTTATCCAAGAACCAGTGTGTAAGCCGAGTATACAATAATACAAGCTGGATCCCGTGTGCATCCGCCAACAGTCTTGTTTCCATCTCAATGTCCACAACACATACAGAACGTCGCATTCAATGCACAAACCTTTAATATTTTTATTCAGGTTTGACTCGGCTGAGTAGCTGAGTAGCAAACTTTCTTGCCCTTTGATATTTTTGTTTAGATACACGTTGTGTCATGGAACAATGGACCATAGACAAAAATATGTAGCAAAACCATGTTGCAAAATGATTTGGCTTAGTTTTTAGGACCTCTGGTGGATCCGGACCGGGCAAGTCAAATTAGAAAATTCGCTTTGTCCGAACTGGGAATCCAACCTAGGGCCTCCCGGTCCACAACCCATATTTACTGCCACTAGAAGTCGTTAATTACTATATAGGCAGTCTGTCGAAGGCATTAATTACTATATAGACAGTCTGTCGAAGTCGTTAATTACTATATAGACAGTCTGTCGAAGTCGTTAATTACTATATAGACAGTCTGTCGAAGTCGTTAATTACTATAGACAGTCATTCGAATTCGCCTAACCAGTCTAATATATAAATTCTGAATGAATTTTATTATGTAACGATATAAACACAAAGGCCAAAGTTTCAATACGTTTGTCTTGCTATTAGATCGAAGTTGGCCGTGTGTTGGATTGGCAAACATTTGTTGAACGTGTTCCAACTGAAAAGGATGGATTTATGTTACGGCAGTAGACTTTTGGCCCGACAGCATCCATCGCTACATAACTTTTATACATTTTCTATCCAAAGAATATAAATAAAATCATTGTAGCATACAATCTGATTTTATTTTCTCTCTTCGATATATCGTAATGAACTGGTTTACGTATGCAGACTAGTAGTGTCGTGCACTGGCTTTCCGATCAGGGTAGACAAAAAACTTAACAGCAGCCCGAGCAGGAAAATTTCTGACAACCGTAAATGTATTCGTGCTCGATGCGCGTCTATGAAATTTGTATGAAATATTAATCAAATGTCATCAGTGCGTAGCGAGTTTACATTTACATTAGTTTTTCGTGCTTGGGCTACTGAACTGTTTTTGAGAAGCAAGAAATGTAGAAAAACAATAGAAATCCGCGGGTGAATAGAAAAAAAATGTTTTGTTTCTATAACTATAAACTGGCTTAATTGTTAAAAATAAAATACACGCACATGTGTGGAAGCTATTTATTTTAATAGAAAAAGAAAATAACAACAAAAAATAAACAATTTACCACCAATTTTAGACACGAATTATGCTTTAGTTTATATTATTTATAACGACATTAAATCTCATTTCTACTCACCCACCGAACTCTATTCACTCTGTTTTATTAGTAGGTATTGTTACTTTACGTTTGTTTTATGGGAATTATTGGTAATAATACAGAGCCGAGCTCTTCATAATAATAATGATATTAGCCCTGTAATATTACTGTCCCACTGCTGGGCACGGGCCTCCTCTACTAGTGAGAGGGTTTAGGCCTTAGTCTACCACGCTGGCCTAATGCGGGTTGGTAGACTTCACATACCTTCGAAATTCTTGTGGAGATATTCTCGGGTATGCAGGTTTCCTCACGATGTTTTCCTTCACCGTTGTAGCAAGCGATATTTCACAATGAAAACACACTTAACATAGAAAAGTCAGAGGTGTGTGCTCTTTTTGGGGTTGGTCTCGAACCTCCGACACTCGTCTCGGCAGTCCGTACCATTCCCAACTGAGCTATCGCTGCTGTGTATCGAGCTCTTCATGCGGTAGGAAAAATATGCAGCATGGCTCTATATACCAATAGATTTATGTATACATCCAAACCACAGAGCAAAAACGTGTAAAATAATTCAATAGATACAAACTCTAACTAGGCCCTGGCTGCTAGGGTATCGTTATCGGAATCTATTCAAAAGATCGGTATTGACGAAGGCACAACCGACCACAGTATTAAAATAATAAAGTGTGTTAAATAATTTGATGTTATGGAAAAAACTGTAAAAAAATATGTCGACACCTATATTATATGGGTGCAACTATTTTGATTAACTTTGGTCTTTCTGAAGGATCTGAAAGTTGCAAGACATACATCGCCACAGCGTATGTAAAATAATGAATTAAACACTTTACAACTCACGGATACGCAATTCACGTGTATGTAATCATATGACTGATAAAATTAATTAAGACAGAGACTGGAAACAAAAAATGGGTCACCTGATAGTAAAGCCCACGATATCAAGAATCATATCAAGAATTTGTGCCCGATATGGCGATAGGCTCGCCCCCTATCACATCTGGGACGGAACTAAGCTCGGCGAAATGTGGGTGTTCTAGTTCGCTAGTACGCTGCCTACCCCTTCGGGGATACAGGCGTGAGCTTATGTTATGTTATCAAGAATCATATAGCGTTGCGAACGTTCAAGGAGGGGAATTGGGTAGGGAAGAGGGGGGTTTAGGACTTCGAAAATCTCGCTCACCGAACAAAACATAAGCTATCTGCCATTTTACGTCACTTTCCTGAGATATAGCGGTATCGAACCGGTAGAGCCGTGCCATTCATACAGTCGACTTGGTTGTAAAGCATGACATTTCTTTAAACCTGTACGATTTTTAAACTATGCTTCAGGCCTCTTAAAGGATTGTCGCAGTTGCCCACGCCGTCTCGGCCCTTGTTAATATTCCGACTGACAACACTGGCATCTAGAATCTTGAATACAGAGGCACAACAAAGGCCTTCCTGAATTTTGAGTAGTTGACGTAAAGACGGCTGAACAACAAAATACCACTGGCATAATAAAGACTACATTTGTGAATAATTGAGGGAAAACTACAGCCTCCAAAACCTAGTTTGGATTTTGTGTTTTAGTAAATTAGATTGTTGTGGGGTGTAGATTGTATATTAAGTTAGTTATTAATTACGGGGCTTACTCATAAAAACAGTAAACTAAGCAAATGGTAAAGAATCGCCTGTCCCTTTTATTTTCAAACAATATGACACAAGGAAAAAAGTGACAGCCTATTCTTAGGCTGAGATCTATAGAGCGAACTTCAACTAAGTCAAAGTGAGGATTTTGACTTAGTTCGAGTCATTTTTTTACAAGAAAATCTTTGATTAATCTGTCTGTCTATTTTTCTTGTAAAAAATTACGAACTAAATGAAAGTTCAATTTAACAATCCCAAATCCTCACTGAGTTCGTTACTTTGACTTAGACTTAGTCGAAGTTCGCTCTATAGATCTCAGCCTAAGCCATTTGCTTAGCTAAACTGTTTTTATAAGTAAGGCCTTATATTTCTGATCATAGAGAGGCTACCAAACATTCCGTAATAAACATTGATCTCAAACGTCAGGAACGTCGTCTACTACTTATTACAATACAGGAGCGCTTTTATTACAATTTACACCCTAGAATGTTCTGTGGATGTTCAAGAATCACGTAAGGCAATTGGGTACTTGGCTATTATTTTTTTATTAATTTTATATGAAATTGACGTCGTCTAAAATATAGAACAGAAAAAAATATTGAAATATTCTCAAAAATAAAAAAAATATAAGCCTTTGAAGTTTGGTGTAACCTTCAAACTGCGGGAAAGAGAAGTATCAGTGAAATCACGTCACGTCATAACGGTACGTGCGTTGGGAAAGGATAGTAAGATATCTACAATATTCTCTCACAGCAATATTTAAAATATGAATAACTGTCTCATTTTTCAACCAATTTCAATGCAGTTTTTACAGAAGGATTTCTTTTTTTTTGCTATTACATACAAATATGTGTGTCAAATCAAACTTAGTCAAGTACCCAGTTTTATTGTCTAAACATTATTACTCTGGCACGACCTTGCGCGCGCATGTTTCAAATACGACTGACCACTTATGACCACGAGGTCCCAACTTTTGGATCGCCAGTTTCGTGCTGTTATCCCATATATGTACTGTTGAATGTTTTCATAATATATTATTTACCGCTTTAATAGTGTCTTATATTATTTACATAACAGCTTTACGGCCGAATGTTCATACACTTAAGGTCGCCTTATGTCGTTTAATGCCGCGTTATCTGTCATAATTGTATGGCGAAAATCAATATAAGAAGCCGTTAAAGTTGAGCAGCGTTTGACCATTCGGACGTTAATCTAACTAAAGATGACAACCTCTGTTGATAAGATCGCGGACTAATAGCGAGCGGCTAGTACAAAGATGTCTATGCCCGGTCGGGTAGTGAAGTTTAAATTTTCAACATCACCCCAGAGTCTGGAATTTGTGCGCGATATTGCAATAGGCTCGCCCCCTATCACAACTGGGACGGAATTAACGTCGGCGAAATGTGGGTGTTCTAGTTTACTAGTGCGCCTCTGCCTACGCCTTCGGGAATACAGGCGTGAGCTTATGTATGTACGATGTCACAACTAGTATAGGATTTTTTGAAGCATCTTCGATCAAATGCCTTCCGCCTTCATCATCATTATCAGCCACAGGACGTCCACTCCTAGACATAGGCCTCCCCCAAAGATGTCCGGATCAAAATGCCTTCATGTCCGACTCTTAAAACAACTTTTGTTTATTCTACAATGTAATTAGTCTGCTAGGCGCTCTACAGTCCGCATTCTGCGGTCACTTTTACAATGACATTCTACAGTTCATAGACGGGACAACAGGGCGAAACTTGTGATCTAGAAGTTGCGACCTCGTGGTCATAAGTCACTCAGTCGTATTTGAAACATACGCGCGAAAGGACGTGCTGTATAATAATGTTTAATAAGGTTAAAACAATAAAATTGTCTTACGTGATTCCAGGGGGGTTACCACCGCCTCTTATAGCAGTATTATTATAATTTTACTTGTAAGAAAGAAAGAAAGAATTATTTATTGACACAAGTGTGGTGGCGTACAGGTACAAGACATGGAAACATATATTTAATTATACAAATATCTATGTATGTACCTAATTATTAAATATCAATTATCAGATCACCCAAACATGTACCGATTCCCATACAAAACAAACGAAGAACGATTATAATAATACTGCTATAAGAGGTGGTGGTAACTCTGCTGAACATTCACAGAACATTCTAGGGTGTAAGCTTTAATAAGTGGTACATGGCGTTACTGGCGTTTGAGATCATTTTTTTTTATGGCAAGTTGTTTGACAGCCTCTCTATAATTAATAATATTAAATATCTTTGCTTTTATACTCGAACCGAACCCGACGGTTCATTAGTCAGTCGCGACCACTTTCGATTTGTGGAAAAATCTCATTCGCTCATTGGATATGTCTATTATTCGTGATTTTTGGACCGACTTAAAAAAAGAGGTAATCAATTCGTCTGTATGTGTTTTTATATTACGCCTTGGTCTAGTGGCAACATATATGGGCTGTGGACCGGGAGGTCGTGTGTTCGATTCCAAGGTCGAGCAAAGCGAATTTTCTAATTTAATTTGCCTGGGACTGGATATCATGATGGGGTTGACGCCAGGCAGCCGGTCGTAAAAACTTAGGCAAATTTTTCTGCAACATGCTTGAAAAGGTGTGTGACACCAAATGTGATTGGTAGAGCCACGCTGTAGACAGTAACGTCTACAGCACGAATGGGGCGGATCGACCGGTTAGATACCACTGTCTCACAAAAAACCGACGTAAAGTGGCAGCATGCTGCGTTTCGTTCGGTGAGTGAGATTTCCGGAGGCCCATTTCCACCTCCTTCCCAATCCCTTTTCCCTCCCCTTCCATTCCCTCCTTTTTGTATTTATTTAACAAGGTTAATCCTAAGCAGGCAGAAGCCTATACAAAGCGAATCAAGTCAATAGGAACGAAAATGAACCCGAAATCTTTTCATACAGCTAATTAATCCCTATTAACAACAATTTCCAACTCAATGGTCACCAATTTGGAAGATTCAGTAAATCACATCGCGCATTATTCAGGTGCCAGCTAATTATACGCTTTTGAGATTACAACACGATAAATAAGTTTGGCGATGCTTAAGGCCGCCGTAGATGAACGACTTTTAGTCGGGCGAAAATAGTCACACCGATTATACTTAAATAGAACATAAAAATCTGCATAATTGGGTGCTTCACTATGTTTGATTTTATACACATACTTATATGTAATAGCAAATAAAACAAAAAAGAAACTCTTCTGTAAAAACTGTATCGAAATTGGTTGAAAAATGAGGCAGTAATCCATATTTTAAATTCTGCAATGAGCAAGAGTGGGGACTTAGTGGGGATATCTTGCTATCTCTTTCCAATGCACGCACCGTTATGGCCGTGACGTGATTATACTGAAACTTCTCTTTCCCGCAGTTTGAAGGTTACGCCAAACTTCAAAGGCTTATAACTTTTTATTGTTGACAATATTTCAATATTTCTTACTATTCTATATTTAAAACGACGTACATTTCATATCAAATTAATTTTAAAAAGATTGTCAAGTACACAATTCTGAGTAATTTCGACCAATCCTTCTTTCTGCCTCCCGGCCTTAGGCAGGGTTCCGCTTTCCTGCTTAAACGCATCTTCTTCACTCGGTCTTGAGCATCCTCTACAGTGAGACCATTGGCTCTCATATCTTCGTCCGAGACACCGAGCCAGCGGTTTTTGGGCCGTCCACGGAAACGTACAATAATATATTTAAAAAATATTGTGTTATTATATTTTAGTGCCTAGAATATAAATGAACACATGGCTCTCCTGATAATAAGTAATAGTAGTAAGTAATAAGCTGATATTAAACAGTAATACCTGTTTATCTTTTTATAAATGTTGTGCTACGCAATCCGATCCGATCCGAGCCTATGTAGCCTATAGAGGCTCTATCAGTTGACGATAAGTTTAATTTTAAAACAAAATTTGTTGAATCGGATTTATATTATGATTTTCATTAGGTTTGCATGCATTTATCGTTATATCATTGAAATCTAAAACTATGTTCTATCTTTTTTGTCGAGACGACTACAAGTTACGCTCCCTCTGTTATTTATTTCTTTATTTTAAGGAACTCAAATAATTCGATTGAAATTATTGATGTACAATAGCCTAACAAATGACGTATTTGCTCATTTCTTAAATAAATAAAAAGTCGTTAGTCTGCGCAGCGCCTTACCCAGTTCCGCAAAGGTCCGGAACACGAGGGCGGACGGGACGTCGTCGCGGCCGCTTTAATGACGCCAATTAGTCCATGTCGACGCTTCTAATTTATGTCCAGGCCCAACCTCCCCTTAACTTTCCCCATAAATAAACCCATGAACAAAAAGTGAGCGCTCTCAATAAATACAAAACAAGGTGAATTTGTTTACTGCGTTGTTTGAAACTTGGTGACATCACCTTTGTTTGTTTTTTATTTAGCTTACGAAGGGCGGGCAGACGTAGAAATGAAAGGGGAAGCTTGGGTAACTAGGCTTGACCAACGTACTTCTATGGTTTCTTAAAACGTGACCATACCATCGTCGTTAGATATTTTTTTCTTTCCACCTACCCTTATCCTCACAACGTGAGATTGCGCAAGCTTTTTTAAATTACACTTTTTCAAGCATGTTGCAGAACGGATTTGGCTTAGCTTTTACACCTGCCTGCTTGACGTCAACCACCGTCTGTAGGATCTTGGCCTAGCAAATAGTGGTAGAAAAATATCCCGCCCACCTGAAAATTGAACCCAGGACCTCCCCGTTCACAACCCATACACGCTGCCACTAGACCAAGGAGGCGACCCTTATGTCGTTAACTACATTCCTATAGTTTATCTGCCAAATAAATTACATAGTACAAGCTTTAAGTAATATTTTAAATCCAGTTAGGCTACACGTAAAAGCTAAAATGTCTACCTAAATAGCTAAAATTCACCGAAAACCCGAGAGCATTGGATTAAAAGATAAAAGCGGGGGTTCCTTTATACACGCGGTCAAAAGAAACCAATTACATAATCTAAGAGGATTAAAAAGGCAAACATCTCCTTTGAGTTTCGAAAGGCTATTTAATTATTGGGAAGGTAAGGCCTCTTACTGATCGATGGAAAGGTATGAAATTAATTCGAGTTTAACATTCCAGGAGATTTATTAAAGCTTTTCGGCGTCAGTTGTAAAGGTCGTGGGACTGATGATATAAAAAAGAGTATGGTATGGTACAAACAAATGGGTCACCTGATAAGTGATCCCTACCGATAGATATGATACCAAAATATTGTGCGTTACCGGCAAAGAAATTCGGCAGTACATAGACGGGATAACAGTGTCAAAGTGATCCAAAAGTTGTGACCTCGTGGTCATAAGTCACTCAGTCGTATTTGAAACATACGCGCGCAAGGTCATGCCAGCGTAATAATGTTTAGACAATGAAATTGTCTTACGTGATGCTTGAACATTCACAGAACATTCTAGAGTGTAAATTGTAATAAGCGCCCTCGTAATTTAATAAGTGGCAGATGGCGTTACTGAAGATTTAGATAATTTTCGACCTACTTTCAAAAAGGAGAAGGTCCTCAATTCGACAGTATTTTTTATGTATGTTACGCGATATCTCCGCCAAATATGGACCGATTTTCAAAATTCTTATTGTGTACGATAGACCTTATTTCAAAGGTGGTCCCATTTAAATTTGGTCATGATCGGATTTGAAGTCGGTCCGTTAAGTTTTGAAAGTTGTGATTATTTTGTATGGACTTGCTTGAAAGCCCCTCTACAGTTAGTAATATTAAAACTCTTTGGTTACCGAGCTTTAGCCTAGATGGTGGCAAGTGCACGAGCAGAGACAGCGTTGAAAACGCGGGTTCATTAACATGTCATTCATCATCATCATCATCATCATCATCATCATCATCATCATCATCATCATCATCATCATCATCATCATCATCATCATCATCATCATCATCATCATCATAAGCCATAGGACGTCCACTGCTGAACATAGGCCTCCCCCAAAGATTTCCAGATCGACCTGTTGGAAGCGGCCTGCATCCAGCGACATGTCATTACGACTGTACATTTGGCTAACATGCCGTGCGTGCCAATAGTGGCGCTAGGGCCCAGGATTCGCGAATGAGTCAGATGTCAGGCGGCTGATGCTGCCCCTTTGCACCCCCCAACCCCTCAATTAAGCTTGGGTATTGCTTGTAAGGGAATAAAACGATCGAAAATGGAATAATTATATTTATAGCTGAACTGTAAATATTGAATTAAACAACAATATTGATTAAACATTGTTTAATTTGTATTATTTCATTTTTCCCAATCTGTGAGTAGGTAATATAGAATAAACATGTTTTATACAATGTAATAAAACATAACTAGTTATTAGATTTATTTGGGGACGACGACTTTAGCTGTAAAAATGGCTGGGACTAAGTCGAAGGTCGATTTAATAATTCCAAATCCTCACTGTGTTCATCTCTTTAGATAGAAACGGCTTCTTATAATTATGTATTACATTTTTCATTATAATTTAATAATAAAACCTTCATTAACCATATTGGAAGTATCAAAATAATTTCTCAGAATAAACTAGGTATTAAATATCGCGTAGGCCGTTTCTGGACTCAAGTAGCAACTAAGTAATAACTTGAAATCTTAATTAGTTGTGTAGGTTTCTTATAAGCCCCTTGTGTAGCTCCGAGCAAACAATATTTATATCTTGAACAATAACTAAAAGCTAATTAAATATTATGATTATGACCTCGTTTAGAAAAATACCTCTTTAATCAACTAACACTTAGTCAAGTCTAAAATCTAAATCAAAGAAACGAATTCGGTGAGAATTTGGATTTTTTAAATCGAACTTTCACTTAGTCCGAGATATTTTTTATAAGAAAAACTTTGCTTAGTCTGTCTGTCAGTCTATTTTTCTTCTAAAAAATGGCTGGGACTAAGTCGAAGGTCGATTTAATAATTCCAAATCCTCACTGTGTTCATCTCTTTGACTCAGACTTAGTTCACTCTACAGATCTAAGCCATAATTGACAGTTTTGAGATTATTGTCAAAACCATTTCTGAATTTTGAATTTAAGATGATTTGACCAAGGTTTAAACAATTCAAAGACTTGACATTTGTCAAATGCTTGGTTACTTATAGCATTGAAAACTAGCGTAAATCATCCTTCATACAATTTCGCTCTATGAAAAGCTTATTCATTTACCAGCTATCAAATCTCAATCTTCCCTGCTGTGATCGATAATAAACTTTATTTCCTGCTCAGTAAGGTTCTTTTTCTCGAACGGGAACTCCGGATGCGGGTACCATTTGGCGGGTGTCCGGAGTCTGTAATTGCTGTTGAATTGAGACAGATCTTCCACCTCCTCGGCCGTGAGATGGAAGTCTAGGACATCTAGATTCTGCCTGATGCGATCTTGGTTAGTAGACCTAGGTATTGCTACTATCTGACGGTCCAGCTGAAAGTGAAGTATTTTTATTAGCCTGCCTCGGTGGCGTGGTGGTATTTCGGTACGACTACGGTTTTGAGGTCTCGGGTTCGATCCCCGGGTCGGGGAAAGCTATATTGGATTTTTCCATATCAGCCCGGAGTCTGGAATTTGTGCCCGATATGGCGATAGGCTCGCCCCCTATCACATCTGGGACGGAACTAAGCTCGGCGAAATGTGGGTGTTCTAGTTCGCTAGTGCACCTCTGCCTACCCCTTCGGGGATACAGGCGTAAGCTTATGTGATGTATAGCCATCCTCTGCTATTGAAAGGCGTGACGTCACGCTACCCTAATGCGAACTGACAGGCCTCATAACTTTCAATATTCCATTATAAAAACCTCCTTGTCGTCTCTTAGGTCTAGTGGCAGCATACATGGTTTGTGGACCGGGAAGTCCTGGGTTCGATTCCCAGGTCGGGCAAAGCGAATTTTCTAATTTAATTTGCCCGGGACTGGATCCCCCAGAAGGGGTTGACATCAGGCAGGCAGCCGGTCGTAAAAACTAAGCCAAATAGTTTCTGCAACATGTTTGAAAAAAGTGACGACCCAACATTAAAGTGGAATAAGGACAGATAGAAAAAAAATAGATTATAAAAACATTTTGGATTTAAAAATGTCCTCTAAGTAACTCTGGAATAAGTTAATTTAATTTTAAATAAAGTTACACTTCAATCCACGGTGTTAATATTTTGAAATGTAAGAAGGTTTAAGTATTTTCAATTCGTAGGATTTTTGCTTTCTTCGACCGATTTCAAAAAAGAGAGGTAGGTAATCAATTTCATCTGTATTTTTATGTATGTTACGCGATATCTCCGCCAAATGTGGTTTTTCAAAATCCTTTTTGTCGTGATAAATCTTATTTCAAGGGTGGTCTCAAATTACATATGGTTACGACGATAAATTTGGTTATGATCGATACATTTGAAGTCGGTCGGTTAAGTTTTTATTCCAATAATGTTTAACGGTGACGGTAAACATCGTGAGGAACCTGCACACCCGAGAATTTCTCCACAAGAATTGCAAAGGTATATAAAGTCTATCAACTCGCATTAGGCCAGCGTGGTAGACTAAGGCCTAACCCCTCTCATTAGTAGAGGAGGCCCGTGCTCAGCAGTGGGACAGTAATATTACAGGGCCAATATTATTATATAATGTTTAACTACTAGAACCTCCTAAGTCTACTTTATTAAAAGTATCCTTACCAAATATCTGATCAGTATCTGCGGCACAGTCTTGTGATACTTCTCAGACAAACTCTTCAGTGTTGGGTGGTCCGTCCTGGGTGGTGGGGCGTCCTTCTTGCGTCCCAGGATGGCTCCGAATGGAGTGTATGCCATCACCACCACGCCGTGCTCTCTGCACCACTGGACAAGCTCATCCTGGGTTATTGTGGGGTTCACCTGAAAGTGTAACAGCCCTGACTTATTCCTGTCCACAGCTAGGCACAGATCTTCTGTATTAACAGGGACAAGATATAGATATCTATATATCGTCCCTGGTATTACCAGGAATTTAATTAGTCAAGTTCTATTAGATGATCTCGGATTTTTCATTTATTAATAGATATTTCAGATAAATACTTACCTACTTTCTTTATTATCTCCAGTTCTCTCAGTTCTCAGTTCTCAGTTCATCTCTAGTTATCTCACTTTAATGTGAGATCGGCGTAACACACATTTTCTAGCATGTTGCAGAAAAGGTTTTGGTTTAGTTTTTATGACCGGCTTCCCGCCTAACGTAAACCCTCCTCTAGGGGATATAGTCCCGGAAAAATCGTGTTAAAAAAAACACCCTTTCCGACCTGAGAATCGAACCCAGGATCTCCTAGTCCACAGGCTATATATGCTACCACTGTCTAGTGACTAGACCAGGCAGGCGACATACTTACTTACTAATAATTTATACTTTTCTAATTGATCTCTGCCTACCCTGGACATACAGGCTTGAGTTTATGAAGAACATAATCAAACTTGAATTTTGTAAATACCTCGATTTGTAGAACAGCAGGTTTGATTCTGGAGTTATCCCAGAGTCTCTGCATTTGTGTGAGGTTAAAGTTGGAAACGCCAATAGACCTGGTGAGGTTCAGGTGTATCGCGTCTTCCATGCCCTTCCAGGTGGTCAGGTAGTCAGTGGAACTGATGCTGCCATTTTTCTGATAAAATCAGTATTCTGGATTAAAATCTTCTTAATACATAAACATAAGCTCACGGCTGCATCCCCGAAGGGGTAGACTCCGGGCTGATATGGAAAAATCCAATATCACTTTGCCCGACCCGTGATCGAACCCGAGACCTCAGGATGGTAGTCGTACCGAAATACAACCACGTCACCGAGGCAGTTCTATATAACATTCAATATAAAAAGTTTTTGATTCACTCACTGACTCATTAAAACACCCAGCCGAAACCCTTGTACCTAGACCTACCTAGAAAGGTACCTACCATACCTACCAGCGGCCTGAGCAGGAAAATTTCTGACAACCGTAAATGTATTCGAACTCGATGCGCGTCTATGAAATTTGTATGAAATATTAACCAAACGTCATCAGTGCGCAGCGAACTCGAATACATTTACATTTACATTCGTTTTTCGTGCTCGGGCTACAAGGTCCATACAATACTATTCACACTGGCTTCCCTTAGCCAGATTGTAGGCTTGTAATATGAATTATAAGAAAATGTATAATTTGCTCCCTTTTCAAAATTGACACTTCGTTACTGGTATACAAAAATGAAGGACGGGTATTTTGATAATAACCCCTCCTTATTTACACATAACTGGTTTTCGACTAACTTCCACAAAAGGAGGAGGTCCTCAATGTGTCGTTTTTTTATGCATGTTACTCGATATCTCCGCCAAATGTGGCCCGATTTTCAAAATTCTTTTTGTGTTCGATAGAGCTTATTTCGAGGGTGGTCCCATATAAATTTGGTCACGATCGGTAAATTGTAAGTCGGTCAGTTAAGTTTTTAAACTTGTGATTATGAGTATTTAAATTACAATGAACGATCAAACACTTGTATTTAAATAATTATGTTTTCTTTCAAAATATCATTAACGAGACCATTTAGATTGGGATCAGTAAACGAATACTTGTTAACAGAATACGTAATTAGTTTGCTTATAATATTTACATCTCCAGTCCTGAGTTAATAAGGTGACCCGCGGAGAGTATACACATAAGCTCACGCCTGTGTCCCCGAAAGGGTAGGCAGAGGTAAACTAGCGAACTAGAATACCCACATTTCGCCGAGCTTAGATCCGTCCCAGATGTGATAGGGGGCGAGCCTATCGCCATATCGGGCACAAATTCCAGACTCCGGGCTGATATGGAAACATCCAATAACACTTTGCCCGACCCGGGGATCGAACCCGAGACCTCAGGACGGTAGTCGTACAGAAATACAACTACGCCACCGAGGCAGTCTTCAGTATGTTTGACCTTATAGCATTTTATTTATGTTTAGATTTTGTGGGTGTACTACTTTGCTAGTGCGCCTCTGCCTACCCCATCGGGGATACAGGCGTGAGCTTATGTTATGTTATGTTAGTTTTTTTGTGAAAGAATAATGCAATATCTATGGACCGAACCAGAGATCTCAAAATGGTAGTATGCACTAACGTAATACGGCTGTTCCACCGTGGCAGGATAATTTGAACTACCGCACATTAAGTCCGTCGTGAATTCCATCACGCATTTATTTTTCCGGGCACGGTAAAATAAAAACTGCCTACATGATGTGGTGGTATTTCAGTACGACTACGGTTCCGAGGTCTCGGGTTCGGTCCCCGGGTCGGGCAAAGTGATATTGGATTTTTCCATATCAGCCCGGAGTCTGGAATTTGTGCCCGATATGGCGATAGGCTCGCCCCCTATCACATCTGGGACGGAATTAAGCTCGGCGATATGTGGGTGTACTAGTTCGCCATTGCGCCTCTGCCTACCCCTTCGGGGATACAGGCGTCAGCTTATGTATGTATGTATGTGGTAAAATAATTACACGAATCCGAAGACGCATCTTTAAGCATGTTTTTTTTTTATATTAGAGACTGGCAAACGAGCAGATGGTAAGTGATTTCCAGCGCCCATAGACTCCCAAGACACAAAAATAATCTTGGGTGCGTTGCCAACCTAAAAGGAGGGAAAGGAAGGGGAGGGAAAAAGGATTGGGAAAGAGGTAGGCAAATGGGCCACCGGAAATCTCACTCACCGAACGAAACGCGTCAACAAGCTGCCACTTTACGTCGGTTTTCAGTGAGATAGTGGTATCAAACCGGTTGAGCCGGCCCATACGGGCTACACTCAAAAATTATGCAGAAAAAAAATTGGAACGTTTTACGACCGACCGCGTGGCTGACTGTAACCACTAGGGGATTTAATCCCTGGCAAGTCGTGTCATAAAACAAATACGCGTTACCTGGGATTAGAATTCAGGACCTCCCAGTCCACATCCCATATACGCAGCTGCCACTAGACCAAGGAGGCTGAATTTAACATATTTACCAAATATTGAATATGCAAATACCGTGGGAATGTTTAATCGCAGTTTGATTGTGTTTCAACAAAACAAAACTCTCGGAATACATAACATCCAGGTAAAGTTTCATTCAAGGATTGTTTACTTTACAAACTGTACGAATATCAAATTAGTTTTACCATTAAATTGTCATACTGGAATATTTGTGTTTACTTGAGTTATTATAAGCAGATTTTGTTTTAGAGAAAAGCTCGAAAGCTCGGCGAAATGTGGGTGTTCTAGTTCGCTAGTGCGCCTCTGCCTACCCTTTCGCGGATACAGGCGTGAGCTTATGTTTTATGTTTTTTGTTTTAGAGAATCTAGGATAAATTATTAAAATTATGTTCTTATTCGACTTTAAAGAAGGATCAAGGATTTTTAATTCGTGGTTATGTGAGCAACGTCGGAGATTCTTGCCCGATCTTCTCTTGCGAAACAGCCTTCCGAACAGCTAGAGTTAAAATTTAACGGAATTTAAATGATGTTTGAACATTTTTGATTAATTATTGAATTCAATAAATATTTTGATGTGATTTTATATATATGAGCCAAGAAGGCCAACGAATGTGGACAGATTCTTATAACTTTCAACAAACCTCAAAATAACGTTATCATTTTTTTAAGTATGTTACCTGACTACCTACTTCTGCAAATTCAGATCAATTTTCACGATTATTTTTGTGGTCGAGATAACTATTCCAATGGTCAGTCCCACATAAATTTGGTCATCATCAACATCAGCCACAGGACGTCCACTGCTGGACATACCTTGCCCAAATTAGGTCATGATCGGATGAATTTTGAAGTCGTTTTTTTTTCCAAACTTGTGATAAAAAATAATCCTGAATCAGGCCTCGTATAGCCTTTGTTAGGTTTTAACTTCAAAACCATCGATTTGAGTAGGAATATTTTTAACAAACGAATTCGAATCAAGCTCGCTGTGCACTGATGACGTTTGGTTAATATTTCATACAAATTTCATAGACGCGCATCGAGCTGGATACGAATTCGATTGTCAGAAATATTTCTGCTCGGGCCACATAAGCTGTAGTAAAATAATGTTTCCTTACGTGATACGCCATCGGATAATGCATCAAGTACAAATCGACGTAGTCCAGCTGTAGTTCTTCTAGAGACTTCCTCAACGCCGGTATAACCTCGTCTCTCTCGTGGGCATCGTTCCATAGCTGCAAATTGTAGGGTTTTTAAAGAACTGTTCGACTAACTTCAAAAGAATAAGTTAATTAATTCATCCGTATACGCCATATATATCTACGCCAAATGTCGACCGATTTCTTGATTATTTTTGTGTTTGATAGAGATTATTCAAAGGATGGTCCTATTTTGGTCATCAACGGATAAATTTTGTAGTCGGTCATTTTCAAAATGAGATTATTACATCTACCTTGAGTCCATTTGGGTTGATACCACCGCTATGCCTATTTTTATGTAAGCAGTATTGTGCAAGCAATGTTTTTTTATTTGAAGGACATTATAGCCAGTGTAACTGGGCATTATGAAACATCCAAAGAGATGAAATATTACTAACTGTAGAGGGCCTATGAAGCAAGTTTCTTATTACAATTTACACCCTAGAAAGTTCTGTGAATGTTCAAGAAAAATGTAAATGTTATGACGCTGGCACGACCTTGCGCGCACAACTTTTGGATCACAAATTTCGTGTTGTTGTCCCAGCTATATAATGTTAAATATCTTTGTTAACATCCAATCTCAGAATGACGATCGCAGTGCAATGCCACTCAGTCTTTGCTATTTAAAGTGTTGGCGGTGTTATTAATATACCTAGGTAGTCGTATAGCTAAGTAAGACGAGCAGCATGCTCGGTCATTCGATTCCAATAAATAAATGAAGCCAAATTGCTATTCCGCTCTTCATGTATGCATATGGCTGAGAGTGTAGGCTTTGTTTAAAATATGACAAGACTGACAAGATGTTGCATCTGCATGTAACTATTGTCATGTTAGCTTACTTTAGTAGTGACGTAGACATCAGTCCGCTCTGCTCCGTTGTCGATGTACCCCCTCACCCCGCGCCCCACCTCCGCCTCTGTCCTGTACAGCGCCGCAGTGTCTATGTGCTTGTAGCCAGCCTCTAGAGCCCATTGTACTGCCCTTGCCAGGGAATGGTTCACTGACAGAATCCTCGTTCCCTGTGTGCGACAAAATTGTTTGTGTATAGTGCCTCATAGTTCCTGGTACCCGCGAAAGAGATGAAGTAAAAAAAAACTTTATTGATCACGTAGGTATGTAAAAAAGCACTTAAGCCAAGTCAACACTAGCAAATTTTAAATTAAGATGAATATAATTTACATTATCTCGCTGTAAATATGAAGACAGGCAGGCAAATATGGACATAATGACGATGGGATGGATAAGATACAGTGATAAGGGGAGATAGGAATAGAGTGTAAGCGAATGGGTTGTATGGAAATGGGAGGAATGGTGGCAGGGGATTGACTGGAAATACTGGAAGCAGTTGGGATTGGTGCATGAAGCCCTATCCTAGCTAACCTACCAGCCTTTCTCTAGATACCTACGGATGACGAATTAATGTATGGTCAGAACTATGAGTATTGAGAGTTTGGGTTGGGTACCAAACTTTTGATTAATGCGAGAATCATGCATTCATTTTGACAAAACATATATAAAAATCATTACAATTTTTACATTTCACTAAGCCATCTAAAGTGCATTTAAAAAGCCTGTTTATCAACACCAGATTAGACATATAATGTTACTCACATCTGCCAGATGGCCCAGACTCGTCCCCAAAGCGATAGCTGGTATTTGATTGCCGTCATTCAACAAGAATGATAGCTCGGCGCACGCCACCTATAGAATAGAATAAGTACTGCTAGACAAAACTAACTTAACTAATAAATTATTACTTAAGTTAGTTTTTAGCAGTAGGTGCTTTTCATTTAATCTGCCATGGCCTCAGCACCGACTCCAAAGAGAGTAGGAAATCGTTGTTTTTTTACTTTAAGTGTTCATTTTTGAAATCGGTTTTTGTTTTTGCGATAGAGCTTATGTGCAAACTGAGCAAACTGTGGTTACTATAAATTTGATAATGATCAGATAAGTTTTGAAGTCGGTACGTTAATTTCAAAATAATTTTTTTTTTCAAATTTCAAATTTGCTACAGTTGCGACGTTGGTTGAAATTACCGATTTTTTAATATAATAAGTAATGACTAAACTGAGGCACTTGGCTGTGGACCGGGAGGTCGTGGGTTCGATTCCCAGGGCGGACAAAGCGAATTTTCTAATTTAATTTGCCCGGGCCTGGGGGTTGACGTCAGGCAGGCAGCCGGTCGTAAAAACATAGCCAAATCCTTTCTGCAACAAGCTTGACAAAGTGTGTTGCGCCAACCCCACATTAAAGTGGGATAAGGGCAGGTAGAAAGAAAGAAAGAAAATGAGTAATGAGTAAAGACTAAATTGTGTCCTTACCCATGTATGACTAAGAAGTACTGCAGTCAAAAACCTTGCCCAGAAACCCGCGGTCACGTCCATGTCAGCGGATGACATCTGGCAAACTGAACATGTGTACTACTTATTCATTACCTTGATAATATGTAGTTACGAGTATATACCTCACTGGGACCGTCGCGTTGCAATGATTTGTTTAATTGATTTACGTAATAAATGACAAATTTTTCACGTAAGATATAAGGACTTTACTAATATCATTAGTAATTTGGTAATAATAAATAAATAAATACACCCAACAGTCACACACCAAGTCCTGACCCCACACTAGATATAACCTGTATCGTGGATGTCAGAGACTATGAGAGACTTTCGATCTCACAACACCCACACTTGAAACAAATATCTGTGGGCCCCACAAACATTTGTCTCAATGCGGGAATCGAACCCGCGACCTCTCGCTTCACAGCCGGCTACTCGCCTGCTGCGCCACGGAGGCTGTCCGTAATGTCAATTATTATCATGTATTGATAGTTAAGGTCGCGGAAAGTCGCTGGATGCAAGCCGCTTCCAACATCGATCTGGAAATCTTTGGGGGAGGCCTATGTCCAGCAGTGCACGTCCTGTGGCTGATGATTTCTTGATAGGTTTAGGTAGGTCAAAAAGCAGCGATAGCTCAATTGGGAATGATACGGATTACGGACTGCCGAGACGAGCGTCGGAGGTTCGAGTCCAGCTCCATAATGGAGCATACATTTCTGACTTCTATGCTAAGTGTGTTTTCTTTGTGAATTATCCCTTGCTATAACGGCGAAGGAAACATCATGAGGAAATCTGCATACCCGAGAATTTCTCCACAATAATTTCGAAGTTATGTGAAGTCTACCAACCCGCATTAGGCCAGCGTCGTGGACTGAAGCCTGGCCCCTCTCATTAGTAGAGGAAGCCCGTGCCCAGCAGTGGGACAGTAATATTATAGGGCTAATATTTTTATTATTATATTGATAAGTATTTTTACAAACGTATGTTGCTTAATTAGCTATGTCTCGTAGCTTTTCTCCCATGATAAGTAGTTTCACAGCACAGCAGAATTGTGTCTAGAGATCATGTTCAAACAACTTTTTCAGCTTTATAAAATTAGTGAAGGCTAAGAATTCATGATACATACATATTTTTTACCTGTAGCATAAACCGTACACATTCTTTCTTTTTATCTGGTTTACCCCACTTTAATCTGGGGTCGGCGCAACACACTTTTTCAAACATCTTGCATAGAGGATTTAGCTTAGTTTTTGCGACCGGCTGCTTGCCTGATATCAAACCCTCTGGGGGAGCCAGTCTCGAAAAAAATGTGTTAAAACACCCTTACCGACCTGTGAATCGAACCCAGGACCGCCCGACCGGGCACACTTCACTCTACTGGGGACCCCCAGACTATATATACATGCCGTCACTAGGCTAAGGAGTTAACATAAACCGTATCTATACATTATTTTACAGAACTAATAACGGGCACTAGAAGCAAGCAACTAAACATCTCTAGGGAAGTCCGTAATGAAAATCAAACAAACAGAAACGATCCACTATAATATCAATTTGATATGTAACTCAACGAACCATTCGAGCACTATACAATTTCCGATAAACGTATCTCTCGCAGAAATAATTTTGTTTGTAGAGGTATTTTATATCAAACCTCCTACTAAAACAAAATTAGACTGCGATCTTTAGAGCGAAATTCGACTAAGTCTAAATCAAAGTAACGACCTCAGTGAGGATTTGGGATTGTTAAATCGAACTTTGATTGAGTTCGAGTCATTTTTTACAAGAACAACAGACTGACAGACAGACTAAGCAAACATTTTATTGTAAAAAATGACTCCTATATTCATACACAAGGATGTATGAATATAGGTAAAGATTCTCGAAATATTTATTTCTTTTCAAATTCCGTCTTTCTGCTCGTAGATTTTGCATTTTGCGAATCAAAAATAAATGTGTTTGCACTGCCGTCAGTTCGAGACTTTCCCACGCGAAATGCTAACAGCATCATAAATTACAGAGGCGGGCAAAAATATGTAGCCTATTTGCGGAGACCTATATTTTGGCAACCTATGTCCTATATACGAGTAGATTTGATATCCCAGTGACGTTATGAAAAGCGGTTTGGTGATAAATGAAATAACGGCTTTATTCTTTCTATCAAAGAAAACCTTGAAACCTTGAAAGAGCACACAGGTCCTTATTAAAAATAATGCACTGTAAAAACTATAGATTAGGAAATCTGAGACTGCCTCGGTGGCGTGGTGGTATTTCGGTACGACTACGGTTCTGAGGTCTCGGGTTCGATTCCCGGGTCGGGAAAAGTGATATTGGATTTTTCCATATCAGCCCGGAGTCTGGAATTTGTGCCCGATATGGCGATAGGCTCGCCCCCTATCACATCTGGGACGGAACTAAGCTCGGCGAAATGTGGGTGTTCTAGTTCGCTAGTGCGCCTCTGCCTACCCCTTCGGGGATACAGGCGTGAGCTTATGTTATGTTATGTTATGTTCCTACTGAGAAACTTTACTCTGAACTCAACCTTTTAAGTCTACGTAACTATTTATCCTACAAGTCGTTGTAAGAACTCACAAAGTAGTACTTAAAACCAAAAAATATCAGGAAATACTAACTGATCCTAACTTCAAAATTCAGGTTCCACGTGTTAACACCGCCTTTGCAAACAGATTTGGTCGATTTCTGCATCCTCTTATATATAACAACAAAGTGTGTATAATTAAAGAATGTAATGTTAATGAAACTAGAGTGAAAGTAGAGAAATGGCTTAAATCATTGTCATTGCAAGAAACTGAAAATATTTTAAAAATTATAAAGTAGAATTATGTACTTGCTTTTCTCATGCGACGCTATTGCCTATTATACAAGCTAAAAGTATGTTGACACTAACCATGTTATTAATATGTACTTTTTCGCATGTTCTTGTTGCCTAGGGTATCTAACTGTTCATCATACATTGATTTGCATGGCCCCTACGACTCAGGCCTAGAGCCTTGTGTGGGGATGCCATCGGAAATCATACTGCATGATCTTTCACCCCACAATGTCAATGCAATAGTATGAATATGGAACACGTACATAATTTTTTTAAGTATGAAACCGTATTGTGCACTGTGAAATAAATGTTTTTTTTTGTTTTTTTATTATCAGCCAGGCCTTACCCCACAACTCAGGCTGCGGACACGAACTCAACGGGAGCGGTGGCGCGGGGAGGAACGGCGCGGCAAGGTTCCGCCATACTAGTCGTACGCCGCTCTCCAGGCCGCTACCTTCGAGATCAGTTCCATTTAAATCTATGCATTGAACGCGCCGTTCCCCGCGCCGCCGTCGCCGCCGCTCTACGCCCGCTGAGTTCGTGTCCGCGGCCTTAGGGTCTGTACTTGTTTTCAAACATGTTACAGAAAGGATTTTATGACCAATTGCTTGTTGTGCCCTTGAGTATACTTCATTTATAGTCAAGTCTATTTCATCTCTACCTACCTCTTCAGGGATGAGATGAAATTGTGATTTTATTGACAGATGTTTAGTTCATGTTGCCTTGATCAGCCTTCGAGAAACTGTGAGTTAATTAACCACGTCTGTATATGCATTTAATCCCCATAACATTGTTGAAAAATAACTCACCTAAACTTTCTTTCTATCTGCCCTTATTCCACATTAATGTAGAGTCGGCGCAGCACACTTTTTCAAGCATGTTGCAGAAAGGATTTGGCTTAGTTTTTACGACTGCCCTCCTGTCTGACGTCAACCCTTCTGAGGGATCCAGTCCCGGGCAAATTAAATTAGAAATTCGTTTTACCCGACCTGGGAATCGAACCCGTCCTGGGTTCCCCGGTCCACAGGTCATACATACTGCCACTCGACCAGAGGTGACATAATAAAATAACTCATCTAAACACTGAAATAAATACATTTTTCGAGCCAACGTTTCCACAATGAAAAACGACGTAAATAACATAAAATCTAATATATAAAATTCTCGTGTCACAGTTTTCGTTGCCATACTCCTCCGAAACGGCTTGACCGATTTTGATGACATTTTTTGTGCTTATCCGGTATCTATGAGAATCGGCCAACATCTATTTTTCATCCCCCTAAATGTTAGGGGTAGTCCACCCCTAAATTTTATTTTTAATTTTTAGACAAAATTTTTAATTTCTATTTTTTTATGATACAACATACAAAAATACATACAATCCTCAATTTTCACCCTTCTACGATCAACCCTTATTTTTTAATAGCCATTTTAGTAATTTAATCATACGCAGACGAAGTTGCGCGGGTCAGCTAGTATTGTATAGAATTTAACACGAGATCAGTTTTATGAAATATATCGAAACACCCGTTGAAAATAAACTTTGTAAGCTAACTGACGGCTTAAAGCGGATTCTGTGCTTTTTCGCTCAAAATTCCTAGTATGTTTCAAATGTAATTTATTTTTGCCAATGATTTTTAACCTTGCAACGGTAGTTTATATTAGTGAAAGTTCAGTTAGGAATGTACAAATCCTCACTGAGTTTGTGTTTTTGACCTTGACTTTGTCGAAGTTTTAAGAAGTCGATGTAGCTCCGCATTAAATCACTATTTATCCCAAATCTTGATTTAAAGATATGACTGTACTGTACGATAAACCGAGATAAGGTGTAATTCTAGATTAGTAACAGCCCAAGTCTCCCTTAGTTTTTGAGTGGTAGAGCCACGCTCTAGAGCACGTCTACAGCACGAATGGGCCGGCACGACCGGTTTGATACCACTGTCTCACAGAAAACTGACGTAAATTGACAGCTCGCTGTCGCGTTCGTTCGGTGAGTGAGATTTCCGGTGGCCCAACTCCTCCCCTCTCTTTCCCAATCCCTAATTCCCTCCAGTTAAGTTAGCAATGCACCCATGATTCTTTTTGTGTCTTGGGCGTCTATGGACGGTGGAGATCACTTACCATCAGGTAACCCATCTGTTCGTTTGTCATTCTCTGCTATATATAAAAAAAAGGTTCACTCTATAGATACATAAGCTTATAACATAAGCTCACGCCTGTAGGCAGAGGCGCACTAGCCAACTAGTACACTCACATTTCGCCGAGCTTAGTTCCGTCCCTGATGTGATAGGGGGCGAGCCTATTCACACAAGGGCACATATTCCAGACTCCGGGCTGATATGGAAAAATCCAATATCACCTTGCCCGACCCGACCCACAACACAACAAATACAACCACGCCACTGAAGCAGTCATCTCATCTCGATCTCAGCCTAAAAGACAAGAAAGGAAATTGCGGGTACGAATATATTGTGTACTAGGACTGCATACATTCAAATATCTACAGACAAACCCGCAGTGCAGTTTCACTCTAACAAGATAGTTGCAGTAACAATTTTAATTTAGCGCGACGTCTACCGTTTTTCCGGCTCAATTTTCCACTGGCTCCATTCATCAGCAACTGTCAGGTCCCCCGCCGAGCAATTACCGATGTCGTACTCCACTGCGCCGCGCAATTACAACCGAGCAGTTTGTCGGCTCTGAACGATTTTACAACACTTACCTTACGCGATTGTAGAGAAAAATTATAGTTGAGTACGTGCGTAAGTTATTTATTTACTAATGCTTGTTTATGTTTAGGCTAAAATTTGATACAGCAGAATGTTTTGTTGAGTGTGAATGGTGTATTTTTGAGTGGTAGAGCCACGTTGTAGACAGTTATGTCTATAGCACGAATGGCTCGACCGGTTTGATACTACTGTCTCACAGAAACTGACAGAAAGTGGCCGCTCGCTGTTGCGTTTCGTTCGGTGAGTGAGATTTTCCGTGGGCCAATTACCCCCTTCTTTTCCCAATGTCTATTTCGCAACTTTAGGCTGGCAACGCACCCATTATTATTTTTGTGTCTTGGGTGTCTATGGGCAGTGGAGATCAATTACCATCAGGTGACCCATATGTTTGTTTGACAGTCTCAGCTATAAAAAATATATAAGAATGGGCTTTAAACGCGTCAGTACTCGATTCATAAATATTATAACTTATTATAGCATTACGTTTATAACATAAATCTTGTGGATGCCTTATTACAAAAGACTGAAGGACTCCATCCCAAACCGGATCATTTTCTTTGATGATCGATATCCCACTTATTATTCTTCTGGTACCTATGGATGGACGGGATCCCTCACATTATGACAAATTTGTTAGTTTATCGACCTTTGTTATAAATTAAACATTCACTACAAATTCACATTTTCTGCAGAAACAACGTACTGTTACAAGATGTGTCAAAGGGTTTTTCAAATAAATATCTTTTAAATTTTAAAGTGTTATATGATAACTTAATATTTTACTTAAAGGGAATATAATTATAGTTTACTAGCTGACCCGCGCAACTTCGTCTGCGTATGAGAGAGAGTGTTGAAAGAGTGAGTCGTAGGCACCTATAGCACAATAATTCTAAAAGAGGTAATGGGATGATCTACTTCGGCCGTCAGTCACCCCGTCTCTCACACCGTCACTCACACCGTCTGTCAAACCGTCTGTCACCCCGTCTCTTACCCTGTCAGTCACACCCTCTGTCACCCAGTCGGTCACCCGTCTGTCACCACGTCCGTCACCCCGCCTGTCACCCCGTCTGTCACCCAGTCTGTCACCTCGTCTGTCATCACGTCCGTCACCCCTTCTGTCACCCCGTCTGTCACCCCGTCTGTCACCCTGTCTGTCACCCAGTCGGTCACCGCATCTGTCACCCCGGCTGTCACCCAGTCGGTCACCCCATCTGTCACCCCGTCATACACCTCGTCAGTCACTCCGTCCGCCACCCCATCAGTCAGCCTGTCAGTGACCCCGTCATTCCTCACGTCGGTCATCCCGTCAGTCATCCCATTAGTCACCCCATCAGTCACCCCGTCAGTCACCCCTTGGTCACCCTACCATTCATCCCCTTGGTCAACACTCAAATATTTTTTCAAATCGAACCAGTAGTTTCTGAGATATAAAATTCCCCGCTAGCAGCATTTTTAATTTCTGCTCCGCTTCTATTGGTCATAGCGTGATGTTATATAGCCTATAGCCACCGTCGATAATTGGGCTACCCAACACAAAAAGAATTTTTCAATTCGAACCAGTAGTTTCTGTCAGAGATATAAATGTTCCCGATTTGGTAACATTTTTAATTTCTGCTCCGCTCCTATTGGTCATAGCGTGATGTTATATAGCCTATAGCCACCCTCGATAATTGGGCTATCCAACACAAAAAGAATTTTTCAATTCGAACCAGTAGTTTCTGTCCGAGATATAAATTTTCCCGATTTTGCAACATTTTTCATTTCTGCTCCGCTCCTATTGGTCAAAGCGTGATGTTATATAACCTATAGCCATCTTCGATAAATAGGCTATCCAACACAAAAAGAATTTTTCAATTCGAACCAGTAGTTCCTGAGATTAGCGCGTTCAATCAAACAAACAAACAAACAAACAAACTCTTCAGCTTTATAATAATATATTATAATATATAATATTAGTATAGATAACATGTACTGAGGGTAAATATAATTATAACATGAACAGTATGAACTTGCGGGTCGTAACGTGTCTTGTCCAGGCACCATTTACCAAGAACTGGAACCTCCTGGGAGGTAGCAGTCAGGCGGGCAGCTGATACAAAATCAAACCCAAACACTTTACAGTAGTGGTCGGCAACCTTTTGGCAGGCAGGGGCCGCAAGGTGGCAAAATACAGTAAAGGCGGCCCTCACCTCATGTTTTCTATCTATAGAGGTATAATCGATAACATTTTAGATATTTATGACTAATTTACAAAACAATCACGGGCTGCAAATAGGACTTCACGGGCTGCATGCTACTTTACGGCATGCTTAAAAACGTGTAGTGGGTTTAGCAATGGAGTGGAATCGAGCCAAATAAAAGAAAAAGACTATAATTGCCGTTTCGTGTTTTATTCCAATTAAAACTATGGTTTCGATTGTGATCGAAATATATATGAATAAATATGTCCCTTTATTTCAAACAATAGTTCAGTATGCTTTAGAAAAGAAATACTAAGAAAATAAAAGGTACATTTTTCCAACACCTGTTTCTACAAACCTAAGTCTCAAACAAAGTGTTGGCGCTTACTTCAATAACCGCCTTCCAAAGCACAGATTAAGTTGTTGCTCCAACGTGTTTATATTTTTCACATCACGTTTGAAATTCTGAAAATAATTTCTATATTCCAGGGGTGATTTATTGAGTCTTAAAGCCGCGTTGTAAACAGTTTTTACACCACAAAATGGCCTGCTCGACTGGTTTGATACCACAAAAAATTGACGTAAAATTACAACATGTTTTTTTTCTGGTTGTACTTCGTTTGTAGAGATGGGATGTCATAATAGACGATGATCTTTAAGCTACGATACTCTCATACTAACTGTTGTCCGCGACTCCGTTCGCGAGGAAATTTATTTTCCAGAATAATATTTATTTTCCGAGATAAAAAGTAGCCTAGTTATCCAGGGTCTCAGCTACAAAATTTCATCAAAATTATTCCAACCGTTTGAGCGTGAAGAAGTAAAAAACATTGAAACACACAAACTTTCGCCTTAGATTTGACAGCCTCCATGGCGCTGCAGGCGAGTAGCTTACTATGAAGAGGACGCGGGTTCGAGTCCCGCACCGATAAAATTGTTTCTGTGACCTACAGATATTTGTTTCTGATATTGATATGTCTGGGTGTTGTGAGACCGAACGTCTCATAGTTCCTGATACCCACTTCACAGATTAAAGCTTGTGGGATCAGCCCCTGGACCCCAAACTTTAAATTCCATAGAAATTGAGTTAAAAAGTGCGCTAATGTTGAATTAGACTCAAGAACTTGTCATTTGGTAATTTTTAACGTGACATTAGCGCACTTTTTGACTCGATTTCGGTGGAATTTTAAGTCAATAAATGAAACCGAATCGAATTCAAGTTCGAATCGAGCGTCAGGAGTCACCCCCCAAGTCAGTGTGTGACTCTTGCTTGTATACCAACCCTATTATAATAGAAAAAAACAATAACAAAGTTGACCGAATCAATATCGATTTTCGATTAATCGATGGCAGCATGCCTAGTCACAATTGCAAGTTTGCAACTCGATGGAAGTTCGGGTTTGGACTGTTATTTATTCGAAATCGGAATAGGAAATGCGGTTACGACTGCTATTGTAACTTTACTGGTCCCGAGCTCGCGACAATTTCTTAACGATTAAACTTTTATGTAGATTTGTTGTTTAATTACAAATTAATTTGCTGATTTCATTATAAAATGTGTATTACTTGCACATTTTGTAATGAAATCATTTATTGGGCTACATTTAAATTTTATAGTGTTTTTATAATGTAATAACAATATTACCCCTGTAATATTACTGTCCCACTGCTGGGCACGGGCCGCCTCTACTGATGAGAGGGGTTAGGCCTTAGTCTACCACGCTGGCCTAATGCAGGTTGGTAGACTAGCGTTTGTGTTCAAATAATTAGAATCACGAAAAAGACATCCTACTAATATTATAAGCGTAAAAATCTGTATTTGTGTATGTTTGTTACTCTTTCACGCAAAATTATTGGATGTATTTTGAAACTTTAGTCATATATTTCACACCATAATATCACATAGGCTACTTTTGATCCCGGAAAATAACTTTCCACGCCGACAAATATTATAATTTTCTAGTTAAAGTTTCCACTGAAGCACCACTTTATTAATAATTATGTTGTGTGATATTCAAATGTTTGAGTGTTGTTCGGTTGGAACGTCCTCAATAGTGCGTGAAATTACGAATTTTTAATTGAATATTACATACATACATACATAAGCTCACGCCTGTATTCCCGAAGGGGTAGGCAAATGTGAACTAGCGAACTAGAACACCCACATTTCGCGGAGCTTAGTTTTGTCCCAGATGTGATAGGGGACAAGCCTGTCGTTATATCGGGTACAAATTCCAGACTCCGGGCCGATATGGAAAAATCCAATATCACTTTGCCCGACCCGGGGATCGAACCCGAGACCTCAAGATGGTAGTCGTACCAAAATGCAACCACGCCACCAAGGCAGTCATAAATGTTGGAAAACATAAATTAATTTAACACTGAGAGCCGAGCAGATAACAGCAATCTATTACTTATAATACCCATAGGGGGCGTCCATAAATTACGTGAGGTGTTTTTTTAAATTTTATGCCCCTCCCTCCCCCCCTGGTGAGATGACGTGAGATTTTATTCAACCCCCTCCCCCATCCCCCAATCTCACGTGAGATTTTTCAAAATGTGAGTTTCTTACGTAAACGCATGTACAATCTGGATTAAATGGACCAAAATAGTATAATTTTTTTTTGTTTCAATCAGAAAAAAAATTGCGTGATATTTGCCGAGACCCCCCCTCTCTCCAACGTAAGATTAGATGAGATTTGACTCGACCCCCTCCCCCCCCTTAAACACCTCACGTAATTTATGGATGCCCCCATATCTGTTATAAAAAAAACAAAAATAAAACAATCCTATTCGCAGCGCTCATCTAGTGCCAAACATTATTTTGTTGGAACCTCGTCGAGCGGATGACATCACCATTTTTATAAAATCATAACACTTCAGTAAAATGTCATTCAATTCTATGGAAATAAAAATGAGTCAACGTGGCGAGTCAACAACGCGGAACAACTGATTCGAACGTTCCGATAATAAAAAAGGTAAAATGGATCGACTCGACCGATTTTCAATAACGTTTTCAGGTAAACGAGGCTGTTATTCATATGTTAAAAAGGGATTTCCGTACGCGTCTAAGTGTAAGGACTCGTACATAAAGACGATTAACGGCCGGTTTCAATAAACTATCTCAGTTTAGAGTGCAGATAGATCGCGATTATGAACCAATCAAATCAAGTCATTTGACGGAGTCATGTTCAAACTGTGTTCTTATTAGCTAATTTTTGTAGTCTATCTGCACATTTGAACTGAGATTGTTTATTGAAACCGACCGCAAGCTAGCAACGCATCGACGATTCCTCTGGTAATGGGGTGATCATGGGCGGAGGTGAGGGCTTTCGGCATGACTTGATGGTTGGTTGCGACAGGTATGGGGGTATCCCTGTATCTGCATCGGTCATCTGCCGGTCTTGTCGCAAGCCCCTCGATTTGCTTCGTCCCTCTTCGGATTCGGTGTGTGAAGAAGCATAAATAGGCCGGCATGATTCTGGCGACCACTGATAAACCCATTGTTTGTCAGTGGTCGCTAGGTGTTTTGGAATGCACTACGCTTACCATCAGGTGCTTTTTTTGCCGTGCCCTGCTAAAAAAAGTGATCGCTTATCAGGTGGCCGTCTGCTCGTTTGCCTTGCTATTGTATAAAAAAAATTAAAGAACAAAAAGTCAGTCAAGTCACAGTGAAGTTCCTTCATAATAAAAAACAGTTTCGTAATCACCAATTCCGCTTAATCAATACATAATCTTATTTGACTATTTATTTTTCACCAAAAAATGCAACAACAATCATGTACTAGTGTCTCACAGAAAATTAACGTAAAAAGTTCTGTGTTTTGTCGACAATGTTATTTTGATAGCCCAAACCCTTTTTACTCTCATCTCTGAGGTGCATAGGTTTGGCGCTGGTTTTGAATATAATGACTGCCGTTGTAGTCCGTACCATTATTAGTTTAGCTGTTGGGAATACCAATAGACAGCTTACGGTACTTAATTAGGGTCGTAGACAAAAAAAGGCAGTGCTTAACTTATAGTCTTTTGTCTCTTTCACTCTCCAACTATTTAACGTAAAAAAGAAAGGAAGAAAAGCCCAGCAGCACAGTTTATTTTTAAGTAAAGATATACGAGTACGCCACTCGTATATCTACTGTCGAGACTACATATTAACCTAGAATCCAACGAAACACTGATTTGTATCGTGACAAGTATGACTTAACAAAGGTATGACGAAGAACGAGTCTGACCAAAGACATTTACCAGTACATTTAGTTGGTAATATTAGAGGTAAATCTTTTTGAGTCTGACAAATGTCTTGCCCGATACCATCTAAACTAAAAAAGTGATAAGAAATTTTGTTTTATTTTTGTACAAAACGTCGTGTACATACGCCCTACGTCGGAATGTACTCAGTGTATCCTTCTTTGCATATTTCTTTGTTGTATTGGATATGTAAACACGAGCTTTGGGGAGATAATTTTGGGTTTTATTTATTCTCTTAGATCTCGCATGAGTTGGTTAAGGGACAGGTTTCGGTTTGATTCCGGTATCGAGAAAACCTGTTATATTATTTCCTTCATAATAAAAAACAGTTTCGT
The DNA here is from genome assembly GCA_036417725.1 of Clanis bilineata. Lineage (NCBI taxonomy): Eukaryota > Metazoa > Arthropoda > Insecta > Lepidoptera > Sphingidae > Clanis > Clanis bilineata. The sequence goes on from CM071153.1 coordinate 2,337,829, forward strand.
AATCACCAATTCCGCTTCATCAATATATAATCTTATTTGGCTATTTATTTTTCACCAAAAAATGAAACAAAAATCATGTACAAAACACTCAAATATTAAAACAGCTTTTGATAATCGGATTTGCGTTCACAACTATTACAAACATTATTCAATTTGTAGCCAAATAAAAACAACTTTTAGGCAGAATTCACACTGAGCTACGCAAATTGTTCGACCGAAGTTATTTTATTACTTTAGAACGCTTCTTTATTCACGTCAATAGCTTGTAAAACAATATAGGGGTATTTTAGCGACAGGTCCGCTGTTTTACATTCGAGTGAGACCTCTATTGCTTTGCATACTTTATGGTTACGAGCACTTGTTGCTATATTGCTATGCTAAATCCTGCTGTCCATAGTAGTTTTGTTGTCGTCACAAATTAATTATAAATGATTAAAAAGTAGACGTCCACCTACTAGGTGGATAGACGACCTGATAAAGGTCGCAGGAAGCCACTGGATGCAAGCCGCTTCCAAAATGTCGATCTGGAAATCTTTGGGGGTGGCCTATGTCCAGCAGTAGACGTCTTGTGGCTGATGCGGATGATGATGATAATATATAAAAAGTACTGCCTCGGTGGCGTAATCCTGAGGTCTCGGGTTCAATCCCTGGGTCGGGCAAAGTGATATTGGGTTTTGTCAATTCAAACCCAGTCAGAAATGTGGGTTCAGTTCGCCTGAGTTAAAAATAACCTGTCACTTTTTTCCTTGGGTTACATTGTTTAAAAATGAAAGGGACAACCTATGGTATATAGTTAAGCAGCGCTTAAATATTTTTATAAGTAAGGGGCACCGTGTTTAGATATGTTTGACGTAATCTTTAGATACTTTTTTTTCAAAAGTTCGTTGAATAAATTACAAGTACCTCGTCCATCAATATACCTCATACTAGTCCACCGTCTCAAGACTCCACAGACTATTTGCACAGTTTCGGCCACAGGTTACAGACGCAATCCCTAAGAGTGCTCGATGCAGTCCAGCTGCCGAATTTGAAGTTGGCACACATTTCTCGAATATGGAGCTATCAGCGGCGTGCAGTACATATAGTCAAAGAGACATTGTCTACCTTAAACCAAAATGGCGACTTGGCGAAAAAAGATCCCATTATATAGCAGTTAGGCATCTCAGTATTATTGTAAATAAAACACCGGATCCCTCATAGGGGGTTGACGTCAGGCAGGCGGCCGGTCGTAAACTGAGCCAAATCAAAAGCCAAACATGCTTGAAAAAGTGTGTTGCGCCGACCCCACATTAAGGTGGGATAAGGGCAGGTAGAAAGATAAAAAGAAAGTAAGTAAAACACCGTATTTATAATAAAATCTACCGTATTTATAAAACAATATTTATATGTTATTTAATTCTTATGACACGGTGACAACTTACTCGTAAATAGGTCGCCAAACTAAAATGGCGGAAGCAGCTTCAAAGTAAATATGTATTTTTAGTAGTTATGCCAAGTCCTAATTTTATTATTTATTCATAGACCCTAATATTTTTTTATTTACATTATTTATTTTTTAAACCAGATTTTCAAAAAAACAGCGATGGGCTTAAATGGTCCCAGGGATGATGATGATAGTAATTCAATAGCACTGACAGCCTCCATGGCGCAGCGGGTGAGTAGCCGGCTGTGAAACGTGAGGTCGCGGGTTCCATTCCCGCAACGAGACAAATGTCTGTGTGGCCCACAGATATTTGTTTCGGGTCTGGGTGTTGTGAGACCGGAGTCTCTCGTAGTTTCTGATACCCACGATACAGGTTACGCCTAGTGTGGTATCCTGATCCCATGTATGTATGTATATATACCACGTCACTTCCTGACGTGACGTGGCTGATGGGTGTATTTATTATTAAGTATTACAATAGTTTAAAAAATAATTTTGCAAATGTCTACCCTGATCGAAATGCCTGTGCACGCCACTGAAGCCATTGAAACTTGATTAGTTTCCAAGAGCCTTTGAAAATGGATTCGGATAGCCCGAATGCTTCATACAGATTTCGTCTTGAATTAATCATTTTGAAGGCTTGGCGAGCCCGTTACAGGAAACCTCTGGTTTACTTTGCGTTTTGGAATTGTTTACGAACAATGTTCTTGGAATGTTTCTTGTTTGAAGTTATGTATTCCTTTACTCTGTAGATAAACTTTCGGTTATGAAGTTAAAGTAGAGAGATAATAATCACAAGTTTAAAAACTTAACAGACTCACTTCAAATCCGATCGTGACCAAATTTGTATGGGACCCTTGAAATAAGCTCTATGGAACACAAAAAGAATTTTGAAAATCGGTTCACATTTGGCGGAGATGTCGCGTAACATACATACATACATACATAAGTTCACGCCTGTATGCCCGAAGGGGTAGGCAGAGGCGCACTAGCGAACTAGAACACCCACATTTCGCCGAGCTTAGTTCCGTCCCAGATGTGATAGGGGGCAAGTCTATCGCCATATCGGGCACAAATTCCAGACTCCGGGCTGATATGGAAAAATCCAATATCACTTTGCCCGGCCCGGGGATCGAACCCGAGACCTCAGGACGGTAGTCATACCGAAATACAACTACGCCACCGAGGCAGTGCATATCGCGTAACATACATTAAAAAAATGCAGACGAATTGAGGACCTCCTCCTTTTTGGAAGTCGGTCAAAAAACTTATAGTTGATAATAAAGTCTCTTAATTAAGTATTAATGCGTGTCGCCTCCTTGGTCTAGTGACAATGTATATGGGCTGTGTACCCAGAGGTCCTGGGTTAGATTCCCAGGTCGAGCGTGTTGTTTTTCTAACACTATTTACCCGGGACTGAAGCCTCAGATGGGGGTTGGCGTTAGACAGGCAGCCGATCGTAAAAATTAAGCCAAATCCTTTCTGCAACGTGCTTGAAAAATTTGTTGCGCCGACCCCACATTAAGGTAATGTAGAATCACGTGAAAACTAACTTGTTGTTACGTTATGAGTTAAAATTATGCATAAGCTTAATTTAATATTTGATTTAGTATAACACTTCAAACAATCACAACGTTGCAAAAAAACTATAAAGAAATGGGCAGTAAATACTCAGTAGAAACGGGTGTTTATGGATATTTACTAGCGCTTGAGTATTTATTCGAGAATAATCCCATCATTAACTGGAGCTCATCCAACGGAAAAAATTTTTTCGTCACCAATTCAAGTCTCCACTATTAAAAAACTATAATTTTAAAGTTGGCCGCTAAATTTCTAGCCATCCTCCGTTAAGTTATTATTGATATCAACCTCCGCTCAGTTCCAAGAAACATTCACAGTTCGAATGTGCAGATAGATTACAAAAATTAGCCAATAAGAACACAGTTTGAACATGACTCCGTCTAATGACTTCATTTGATTGGTTCATAATCGCGATCTATCTGCACTCTAAACTGAGATCGTTTATTGAAACCGGCCGTTAATGAACTGACTTTATGGCCTACCTCGGTGGCGTGGTTGTATTTCGGTACGACTACCTTCCTGAGGTCTCAGGTTCGATCCCCGGGTCGGGCAAAGTGATATTGGATTTTACCATATCAGCCCGGAGTTTGGAATTTGTGCCCGATATGGCGATAGACTCGCCCCCTATCACATCTGGGACGAAACTAAGCTCGGCGAAATGTGGGTGTACTAGTTCGCTAGTGCGCCTCTGCCTACCCCTTCGGAGATACAGGCGTGAGCTTATGTTTTCAACTTTATGAAACAGCCTGTATAATAGATGGTCGGTACGGACGGTGCGGCGTGCACTCGACAGTTATCTACGTCTAATAGGCCATTCGATTCCCAATGAAATGGTTATTGCCAAATCTGTATCGTGTATGTCCATTCCGGACCGAATGATACTCCACTGGAATGAAACGGAAAAGATTTTTATGGAATGTTGGCCGAAGGGTAGAAGAGTTAAAATTGGCATTCAATTTTTTTGCTTGTAAGTCCTCATTCGCGCGAAAGCTTTTTCAACGTTCTGCGTCTGAACATGTCTGTTCATATGATTGCTTGAAAATCATTCTTGCATTGATTCTAATAAGATATATTCTACGTACTGCTCAAAAACAAACGTTTTAAAAGCGCCGGCTTTTGAATAACTATACTCATTTGTTCTTTTTTAACGCGCGTTGAAGAAGCTTTCGTGCGAATGAGACCTTAAGCAGACAGGCAAGTTAACTAAAGCAACATCAAAGAATAGAAGCAAATCAAGTGGCTTGCGACAAGACAGGTGGATTACCGATGCAGACAGAGGGATACCCCCATACCCGTGCCAACCAACAATCAAGTCCCTCGAGAGAACCGTAAGTACACTGACTGATCCTGGGACGCACACCGCACACGGAGTGTGGGTCACTATGGCAGGTTTTAGCACCATGTGTACGGTGGGCGCCATTCGGTCGAATACGAATATCCTACCACCGGCACGTTACAAGTTACAGCAGTTTACAATATTTCAAATGCCATAGTCAAAGTCTCTCTAAGTAGTATTTTGAATTTTTCGTTCAACCACGAGCATATACCGATGGAAACTGAATATATCCTAAACGTCGCGTCGACCGTACTTTATACGAAAATGTCACAACCAGATATAAAAATCCAATTTTATAGACTTCATAGCGTAGCCTAAAGATATGATTGTCTACGCAGAATGGAATATCCATTTTATTCAAATAATACTACGATGTATGAACTAATCAAAATATTGCTGAAATCTTAAAGTCTAATATTTCGACGAATAAGACATAGGGTCAGCTTATAAAAAATGCGTGGAAGCTATTTATTTTAAAAGAACTTATATAAAATATTATAAAGACTGCCTCGGTGGCGTGGTGGTATTTCGGTACGACTACGGTTCTGAGGTCTCGGGTTCGATCCCCAGGTCGGGGAAAGTGATATTGGATTTTTCCATATAAGCCCGGAGTCTGGAATTTGTGCCCGATATGGCGAAAGGCTCGCCCTCTATCACATCTGGGACGGAACTAAGCTCAGCGAAATGTGGGAGTTCTAATTCGCTAGTGCGCCTCTGCCTACCCCTTCGGGGATACAGGCGTGAGCTTATGTATGGATGTATGTAAAAAATATTAAGCGGAGTTTGGCAGTGTCTCTTGCATTCTCAAATTATAAATTAATAAAGTATCGATCTCGTTTTAGAGTTAAGCATTCGTTCAATTATTTTATAAATGATTTAATATGGCATTCCGATTTTATAGAGCAATGAGCCTCGTTAACTTTACCTTGCTTGGAAATAACAAACTATTAACTAGCAGTAGTTAAAGAAAAAAAAGAAAGGAAAAGGAATTTTATTGCGGTCTCTCACATAATATACAGAAATTTAAATGCTGTGATAAATGATTATACATAATTAAATCTACTAACACACATAGAAGACTACAAAGCAATAACAGAACAAGTATAATAAGAACAAGGTGCCCCAAAGATCAGTTGTGTGAGCTCGCAAAAGGTCCCATCTCAGCTTGAATCGCTGATATCAATGGAGCAATTAATACGGACCAAAATTATGAAAAGACCGAGCTCAATGGTGTGCTTTGGGAGAAGCCTATCTCCAGCAGTGGACGAGCATAGGCTGATGATAATGATGATGATGAAAATTATGAAACAAAATTCAGAAACGACGATGCACCCAAAATGCAGGTACAGTTTCACAAAATATCCCAAAAAGGGACGATCACAAACATAGCTATATCGAAATTAATTCACAAAAGATACATGCGTGTGACACCAGAAATGAGAATGTGTTAGACAGGTCACAGCCCTCCGTCTCACCCCCCTCCCTAGCACCCTCGTACCTGCCGTGAGATATTGAAAACCAACCCGACCCCTCGTTTGACCTTTTTTATTGGCAACATTTCACTTGTTCCGCATTGTGGAACGTTTGACGGAAACGGGTTGTGTTGTCAAATTACTGTTATATTTCAAACAAGGTCCCAACTCCCACCCTCATTTACATATACCTCTCTAGATTACAATGTAATAAGGGTTCTATATAACGGCGTCGTATAATGCTGGATGTAATTAAATATTTTTGTGTTGTCAAAGTTTTTTAGTCCATCTATAGTTTTCCGAACTAAGCTCGGCGAAATGTGGGTGCTTTAGTTCGCTAGTGCGCCTCTGCTTACCCCTTTGGGGATACAGGCGTGAGCTTATGTTATGTTATAGTTTTCCGAAAACTTAAGGAAAATAAGGCCGGCAACGCATCCATGATTCCCCTGGTATTGTGGATGTTTATGGGCGGCGGTGATCACTTAACATCAAGAAAAAAGATCAAAAAAAAAATATAATGCTAAGAATTACTTACGTTCGTTTGTCCGTCAGTCTGCTCCTAAATCCCCTTATGCTCCTGGATCTCCCAAAGGGGGATGACGTCAGGCAGACAGACGGTCGTTAAAACTTAGCCAAACCCATTCATGCTTGAAAAAGAGTATTGCGCCGACCCCACATTAAGGTGGGATAAGGGCAGGTAGAAAGAAAAGAAAGGTGTGTTGCGTAGTTTTCGAGAAAATGAGATTTTACCAACATATTTATCCCCTTCTTCGGAACTTTATCGGAACCCTTTGTTGTATGTGCGTGGCCAGATACACACTTGGCCGATTTATATTAGTATACTAAGGGCGACTTGCACCACTATTACTAACCTACAGTTAGCCTTAACCTCAAGTTAAATTGAAATAGAAATATTTATTTATTTATTTTAGTACAGGAAACATACAGTGTTACATATATGTTTAGATAATACATTTAAGAAGCAACTTAACCAAAATAGTTTCCAACATTTAAATTACGTATCATAAGCTCGTCGGCATAATAATTTATACAAATTCATACAAAGTTTCTAAATAAATAATATATGAAGGACATGTAATTCATTACATGTTATTATTTAAATATCATCATTTATTATCTGTAGTTACATGTAGTACATTACATGTAATGAATTACATGCCCTTCATATATTTCATTTTCAATTTAACTTGAGGTTCGGACTAACTGTAGGTTAGTAATAGTGGTGCAAGTCGCCCTAAATAATAAAAACCGGCCAAACTGTAGTATAGGGGAGCTTTTTTGAACCTCTATAATCACAAGTTTAAAACTTTAACAGACCGACTTCAAATCCGATCGTGACCAAATTTATATGGGACCACCCTTGAAATAAGCTCTATCGAACACAAAAATATTGTGATTTCTTAGGTTTACGTGAATGTTATTCGTTTTTATACGTTAATTTATACGTTTCGAAACGTCGGGCATAAAAATTAAAACCAAATCGTGATATAATCCGTAAAAATAGTTTAATTTCAACAAAAATATTGTTAAAGTCGGTCCACGTTTGGCGGAGATATCGAGTAACATACAAAAAAAATACAGACGAATTGAGGACCTCCTCCTTTTGTGGAAGTCGGTCGAAAATATACCAATATAATTATTAATTATATTATACAAAATACAAAATTCACGAATTCAATAAGATAAGAAGTTGATGGAATATAATCGGTAACGAGAGCAATAAGCAGAGGTTCCTGGGCGCTCGTCCGCTCAACTTCGCCCATAACCGAGGCCTTTGCGATTAAACTAATATCATTGCGGAGGTTCCCCAGTGCACGCTAGTTGTAATGTTCAATATTATTACTGCGCTCACTCGGAGAAAGAAATTTTAATAATTATACGTGATGACGCGAACTGTGGTTAAAACTTTGAACTTCTTATATTCTTAACTTATATTATTTATAGTATTACTGTCCCACTGCTGGGCACGGGCCTCCTCTACTAATGAGAGAGGTTAGGCCTTAGTCTACCACGCTGGCCTAATGCGGGTTGGTAGACTTCACATATGTTTGAAATTCTTGTGAAGAAACTTTTGGGTATGCAAGGTTTTCTCACGATGTTTTTCTTCACCGTTATAGCAAGCGATAGTTTACAAAGAAAATACAACATTTAACAGCGAGAAGCCATTTTACGTGCCTTACTGTGAGACAGTGTTATCGAGCCAGGCGAATCGTGACATAACAAGAATTATAGAATAGCTCTATCACTCAAACCTTTAATTTTGTTATATTCATACAAAAACAGCCCTTTATTTACAGACTCTACCTTTGATCTTTCTACCTGCCTTTATCCCACCTTAATGTGGGGTCGGCGCAACACACTTTTTGAAGTATGTTGCGGTAACGATTTGGCTTAGTTTTTCAACCGGCTGTCTGCTTAACGTCACTCCCTCTGGGGGATCCAGTCCCGGGCAAATACAATTATAAAATTCGCTTTGCCCGACCTGGGAATCGAACCCAGGACCTCCCGGTCCACAGCCCATCTATGCTGCCACTAAACCAAATAGGCGCCGAGACTACCTAATATAGTACAGTAATAAATATTTACAAGGTTGTGACACGAAAGCTAGAAGTTATTCATTAATTTACCTTTAACATATACGACTTACGAGATATAATTCAAACGACATATCAATATAATGTAGAAACAAGTATTTTACTTATTTATTTATTTATTTATTTATTTATTACGTACAGACACAGACTACATGTACCGGCATTCCGGCACATGTACTTGTTCAAAAGAGGGGTAGGCAGAGACAACGGATTTCCACTTGCTACGATCCTTACACACCTCTTTCGCCGCATTCAGTCTCATTACATTCTTCATGCATACACGTCGGTTTAGGCTACTTTTCAGTAGGGAAATCCGTTGTCTCTGCCAACCCCTATGGGAAAAAGGCGTGAGTCTATGTATGTATGTATGTAAAATCAAAATAAATAAATAAATACACCCAACAGTCACACACCTAGTCCTGACCCCACACTAGGTATAACCTGTATACTGGGTATCAGAAACTATGAGTCTTTCGGTCTCACAACATTCAGACTTGAAATAAATATTTGTGGGTCACACAAACATTTGTCTCAATACGGGAATCGAACCCGGGCCTCGCGCTTCACCGCCGGTACTCGCCCACTGCGCCACGGAGGCTGTCAAGCTGTATTTATTGCAGCTACTTCGACGCTCGGAAGTAAGTTCTTCTGGTGCAGGGAGTAGTTTTAAACGGGGCTTGTCGCAGTTTGTTATTTATGGTATCCTGGCTAAATACGCGGACACTTCCATAGAGTTTTGCATATTGAAAAGAAACACAAACTGCTTTGGCTTTCACTGGTTTATGGAAAGAAATGGCGTTCTGTTCAAATTCAAATCGCTGTTTCTGCAAATAGTATATTTTATATCACTTTTATTTTTTTTAATTTCAGACTGCCTCGGTGACGTGGTGGTATTTCGGTACGACTACGGTTCTGAGGTCTCGGGTTCTATCCCCGGGTCGGGCAAAGTGATATTGGATTTTTCCATATCAGCCTGGAGTCTGGAATTTGTGCCCGATATTCCGATAGGCTCGCCCCCTATCACATCTGGGACGGAACTAAGCTCGGCGAAATGTGGGTGTTCTAGTTCGCTAGTGCGCCTCTGCCTACCCCTTCGGGGATACAGGCGTGAGCTTATGTAATGTATGTAATGCATTTCGTGGCTATCCCTGAAAAGAAATGCCGAAACAAACTCAAGGGCACGGACATAATAAAAAGATGGACGGAGCGCTAGGAAGATTGAAAATGAAGCAGGGTTTTCGGCCCATTCGATCTATCGACACGTAATGGCGGCGACTAATCTACTACACGTTGTATATTATACTGATTTCTTAAGCTTACGCGAATGCTATTCATTGAAATAAAATTATTTTTACGGATTTTATCACGATTTGTTTTTAATTTTCATTCCCGACGTTTCGAAGGCTTTGCAGTTTTCGTGGTCACGGGTTGGACTCAGTCCAAAGTAAAAATAATTTTATTTCAACGTTGTATATTCATTTACATTTCTGGAATAAGTAATGTGTAGGTATACACTAACACTTTGTCAGACAAAGTACCTATCATGTTAAGCCAGGGTAATAAAAAATAAAAGACAAAAATAACCCGTGTACGGGGTCAAAAGCCGAATGATCCTAGCAAATCCTGCACTCATTTGTAGGGATGCCACTTGCCATACTATATAAACTATTGCCAAATTTTTATACGATGTTACCCTTTCTATGATATTTATTCTGCTACCTCTAATACCATCTCAACGTAAGGTCGATGTAATATAAATTTTTGAGCATGTTCCGGAGGATCCAGTTGTTTGTACAATTGGGTACTCGACTATGTTTGATTTTATACACATATTTATATGTAATAGCAAATAAAAAAAAACCTTTCTGTAAAAACTGCATCGAAATTGGTTGAAAAATGAGGCAGTAATTCATATTTTAAATTCTGGAGTGGGGACATAGTGGAGATATCTTGCTATCCCTTTCCAACGCACGTACCGTTATGGCGGTGACGTGATTATACTGATACTTCTCTTTCCCGCAGTTTGAAGGTTACACCAAACTTCAAAGTCTTGTTTGTACCTTTTTTATTTTTGAGAATATTTCAATATATCTTTTTGTTTTATATTTTAGACGACGTAAATTACATATAAAATTTATTTTAAAAAATTTGTCAAGTATCCAAGTCGCCTCCTTGGTTTGGTGGCAGCACATACGGGCTGTGGACCGGGAAGTCGTGGGTTCGATTCCCAGGTCGGGCAAAGCGAATTTTATAATTTAATTTGCCCGGAACTGGATCCCTCAGAGGGGGTTGACTTCAGGTAGGCAGCCGGTCGCAAAACGTAACCAAATCTTTTCTGCAACATGCTTGAAAAAGTGTGTTACGCCGACCACGCCGCCGCCGCCGAAGAAAGAGGCAAGTACCCAATTGGCTGCATGCCTGCCATAAGCCTCTTCTGAGGCATGCAGTCTTCTAAATCATTAGACATCAATAATCATAAGACTGTTAGGCAGGTATATTTTCTACTGGTTCTCAATTATTATTCGTGTGTATTTTTATTATGCGATAACCCTGGCAAATATGCACCAATTTTCAAGATTATTTTACAAGGATGTATGATGTTCCAAGAATGCATGTAATCAGCGGCCTGAGCATGAAAATTTCTGACAACCGTAAATGTATTCGAACTCGATGCGCGTCTATGAAATTTGTATGAAATATTAACCAAACGTCATCAGTGCGCAGCGAACTCGAATACATTTACATTTACATTCAATAAATCAATAAATAATAACACCCAACAGTTACACACATAGTACTGACCCCACACTAAGATCGAGTCTTGTGTCGTGGGAATCAGGAACTACGAGACTTCCGGTCTCACAACACCCAGACCCGAAACAAATACCTGTGGGCCACACAAATATTTGTCTCGGTGCGGGGATCGAACCCGCGGCCTCTCGCTTCACAGCCGGCTGCTCGCCCGCTGCGCCACGGAGGCTGTCAAACTTAACTATCACAGCATAGACGTTGCGATTGTGGGCTTTGAAGTCAGTTATGTTACCATTTCTCAACGCGACACCAGTGATACGAACAGCAACCCTAATCACAGGTCCGGCAAATATTTGCTAAATCCAAGTCTGTGAAAAAGTAAACATGGTTCGGGGCCCAAGTGGCGCAGTTAATTGGCTACATTAGTCATACGTCGGGTGCGGTCGCGCCCCCGTTATCTGCCGTGATTTGTGACGCACCCCCAAATAAATTATAAACCCTGGATAAATTATGCATTGTAATGTAAATTTTGTTTTATTAGCGCGATAATTACTTGTATAATGGCTGCGGGTTTGATTAGGTGTGTTTCTGATTGCATTTGTGATAGTGGTCGATGGATTTATTGATAGAATTCTGAAAATTAGCTAATTGGATAACATAAGCTCTGTTATATTTGGTATTTTGTATTTTATAAGTGGTAGAGCCACGCTGTAGACAGTAACGTCTATAGCACGAATGGGCCGGCTCGACCGGTTAGATACCACTGTCTCACAGAAAACCCACATAAAGTGGCAGCTTGCTGTCGCGTTTCGTTCGGTGAGTGAGATTTCCGGTGGCCCATTTCCCCACTCCCTTTCCCAATCCCCTTCCCTCCCCTTCCCTTCCCTCCTTTTAGGTTGACAACTCACCCATGATTCTTTTTGTGTCTTGGGTGTCTATGGGCGGTGGAGATCACTTACCATCAAGTGACCCATCTGCTTGTTTGCCAATCTCTGCTATTAAACAAAAAAAAAATACAATATTGCCGATGTATTTACAATTGTTGCGGAAAAATACTTTCCGATATCGTGTGTAAACAAACAATATGAATAAACTTAATACAGATTCAAAATACAAGCATAGGTTAGTATGGTGATCATTGATTTATTGTCTAATCTGCTACAGTAGTACATACAATGTTACAATATTTTGACAACCAATGTAAACTAGAATTTAAGAAATTTTAATGTAACACTGTTTTTGTCGAAATATATTTTTTTTATATATAAATCATAAATACCACCACCTACCACCTACAAGGTGGACCGACGACCTGATAAAGGTCGCAGGAAGTCGCTGGATGCAAATCGCTTCCAAGAGGTCGATCTGGATATCTTTGGGGAGGCCTATGTCCAGCAGTGGACGGCCTATGGCTGATGATGATGATGATGATGATGAAATATTCGTTTCCCTTTCGTAACTTGCCGATTGGAAGAAAGTTTTGTATAGGAATCATAGTCATTAGACTTTATTTAATGTAAATATAAGGCATTGCAAATACACATCAATATAACAGAAGCTCACGCTTGTATCCCCAAAGGGGTAGGCAGAGGCAGACTAGCGAACTAAAACGCCGACATTTCGTCGAGCTTAGTTATGGAACTAAGCCAGCTGTGATAGTAAAGTTAATTTGTGTATAAAAGTGAAATAAGAAAAAATTTAAAGAAAACATGCTCCAATACCTCTACTGATTAAAGATAAACCATGCTTAAAGATTGATATCTAATAAAATTTCCTTATTGATATTATATTCGAACTAAACAAAACAAAATCGTGGTTTCCATCACATGCAGATTAGGTATAGATGGGATTATAGAGTCTTGAATGCTACGGTGGCGTACTGGTATTGCCTGCGCGGTACGACTATTGTCCTGAGGTCTCGGGTTCGATGCCCGGGTCGGGCAATGATATCGGATTTTGCAGTATAACGATACAGGCTATACCTAGTGTGGGGTCAGGGCTATGTGTATGACTGATGGGTGTATTTATTATTAAGCACACAAACATTTGACTGCCTATTTCGGTACGACTACCGTCCTGAGGTCTCGGGTTCGATCCCCGGGTGGGTAGTGATATGGGATTTTTCAGTATCAGCCCGGAGTCTGGAATTTGTGCCCTATATGGCAATAGGCTCGCCCCCTATCACATGTGGGATGGATCACGGAACTAAGCTCGGCGAAATGTAGGTGTTCTAGTTCGTTAGTACTAACCTACCTCTTGGGAGATATAGGCGTGAGCTTAAGTCTACACAAAATTCGGAACAGAGAAATAATGCCACCTAGTCAGTCCAAGGATAGTAAAACTAGATCAACCTGGGGGAATTGCAATGAATATACAATTCGATTCGTATAGATGGCGCTATAAAACATTTTGATAATACGTGACTATAATAATAGTGGGGTAAAACCATAGATTTATCAGTCGACTATATCTATGGCTAAAACGCAGTGCCCAATCTAGGGGGGGGAGGTGCACCTGCCCCGGGCGGCAGGATTTGGGAGGTGGCAAAATCTGGAGGGCGCCCTTATTTGGGAGCGGTAAAATTGGGCAAATTGGCGGCTTGTCTCCGCTTGGAACAACCTAGATCCGGTACTGGTAAAACACAATTCCGGATTGAAGTCACCTCTTTGGTTTAGTTGCAATCCGGTTTTCCGGATCCGGTAATCCGGTGGATCCAGCGTCATTTCACGCCTACCTGAAACCGGATCCGGTACCTAAATTAAGAGAAAATATCGGCTTAAACTATTACCATCAGTTACCAAATTACCTATATTTTTGTGCCCGATATGGCGATAGGCTCGCCCCCTATCATATCTGGGACGGAACTAAGCTCGGCGAAATGTGGGCGTACTGGTTCGCTAGTGTGCCTCTGCCTACCTCTTCGGGGATACAGGCGTGAGCTTATGTGTGTATGTAAATTACCTAAAAATGTGATCTTAGTTTACTTGGGATCCACCTGGAATGTCACTCATCTAGAAAAGTCCATCAGTCACCACAGTCCACAGATCCCTAGTTATGGCGTAGGAAAGGGACCGAGGTTCCGGGTTTGATATTCAGATCAGGCAAATAGTGTTAGAAAAATCAATGCCCGAGACTAGATCCCTAGAGTTGACGAGAGCCACAGCCTGTCCTGCTAAGCCGAATCATTATAGCATTTTTTGACATTGGCTAAATAAATGTTTTATCTTCCAACATGCTTAAAAAAGTGTGTGGCGCTGACTGCACATTTTAATAGATTTAAGTTCCCGTATTTAATAAAACAAAGTCAATGACAATATCCTTTTATTTAAAAAAGACCATTTCAACATTCGGCTTGCAAACCGTCCTCCTTAAACAAAAACATCGCACCTCTAAAGTACACATCACAGATAAATAATTATAGACACAAAATGTAGACAGAGTAAGCAATAGACTAAAATTAAACACTATACCCCCAATTTTCAAACACTTGAGGCCGCCTTATGTCATTTAAGGCCTTATCTGTCAAATTGTATAGCGAAAATCAATGTAAGAAGCCGTTAAAGTTGAGTAACATTCCAGTTTCGGCCTTAAATCATGCATTTTCTTTACAGCAAAAAATTATTTAAAATAGAATAAACCCCGGTTTCTCGACGTGCAGCTAAATTAGCAAAGGCATTGCGCCTTTGGTTTCTGAGATTATCTTGTAAATATTATAGGTTTCTTATTATATTATTAACTGATTGGTAGAGCCACGCTGTAGACAGTAACATTTACAGCACGAATGGGCCGGCTCGACCGGTTAGATACCACTGTCTCATAGAAAACCGACGTAAAGTGGCATTGAGATTTCCGGTGGCCCATTCCCCGCCTCCCTTTCCCAATCCCTTTTCCCTCCCCTTCCATTCCCTCCTTAGGTTGGCAACGCACCCATGATTCTTTTTGTGTCGTGGGTGTGTATGGGCGGTGGAGATCACTTACCACCAGGTGACCCATCTGCTCGTTTGCCAATCACTGCTATAAAAAAAAAATCTTATACCAAAAAGCATCGGGAAGCTCGTGTGCCGTGTATGCCAACACAGACAAGATATTTACGCCCGAATGGTCAAACACTACTCAACTTTAACGGCTTCTTACATTGATTTTCGCTATACAATTTTGACAGATAAGGCGGTCTTAAATGACATAAGGCTACCTTAGTTGTATTACATTACATTCGGCATTTAGTCCATTAGTTACTCTGTCTACAACACAAAATATATTTGCCACAAAAATTGATTGTCTATCAAACGCTGTTTAGCTCCATTCATAATACACATTAATCTATGGTAAATTGTCTGTGGCAACACATTATCTATGACATTTGACCTGACTGAACTAATTTTGATAAGGTTGAAATGTTTAAAGAGAGCAATTATCATTAAAGTTGTCTAATTAACTCCTACCTTATTTTAACATGTCTATACATATAAATTATGTACATATATATAATGTTAAAAATTACAATTTATTGGCGAAATTATCTAGGTTTTAACTACGGACGTAAAAAAAAAGATGGACGGAGCGCTAGCAACATTGAAAGCGAAAATATGTAAGTATACCCGCCGAATGTTCCTACACTTAAGGTCGCCTTATATCATTTAAGGCCACCTTATCTGTTAAAATTGTATGGCGAAAATCAATGCAAGAAGCCGTTAAGTTGAATTGCGTTTGACCATTCGGGCGGTATTCATATATATGACGTTGTGGTTCTTTAAATAAAGAAATAAAGTGAAGCAGGATTTTCGATCCATTGGCGAGTCCCTTTCGATCTATCGCCACGTGATGGCGGTGACTGAGCGTGTATGAGTGTTAATGCGTGCGTACGTAGGGCACTTTTGTACAGGCGCGTTTGTGTGCTGGCGTCTCTGTGGCGTCCGTTTAACTATAGCCGAGATGGTGTCCTTCTTTTTCTTTAAGTCCGTGGTTTTAACATTTACGTACATATTTCATAATTATCTCGTACAAGTAATTTTAATATACAACATACAAGGTTTGGAGTGTAGCCTTATCAAAAATCAGGTGAACTATGAGAAAATGTTATACAAATGAATGATGACTTAGGACGACTTTCAGGACTATTACTAATCTAGAGTTAGTCCTAAACTGGATTAACCCTACAGCTCATTCTTATATTTAAATAGAGATTTGGGATACATCGAGTTTTATCTAAGTGCTGAAAATCGACCTTAGACTTTATACCATTCCAATTAGAGTTACACTTAAATATTTTGACACCAATATTTAATTTTAAATACATGAACCGAAAAACTGGCTTCAAAAATTGGCATTTTAACATTTTTTTTACATATTTTTGGTGTCGGTGCTGTCGCCGATGCTGCTGCCTGTATCGGTGAGGACAAGTAAAAAGCACACAAATGAGACCTACCTTTTTCTGATTCCGGATTAAAATAATACTCTTTCCCACGAGTGAGTGAGTACACGCTTGCATCCTGTATTGCAGACTATATTCAATAATGGCCATTAGAATTATAATTTCATAATACATGTCACATTTTTTTATAATGTACCCAGGTAAGTCTGATTTAAACATCTTCAAAATCTCTCAGCATCATAATGATATAATCGACCGACTTCAAAAATGGAGAAGGTTCTCAATTCGTCGGTATTTTTTTACACATACATAAGCTCACGCCTGTATCCCCGAAGAGGTAGGCAGAGCCTAGAGGTGGCTAGTGCGCCTAGCAAACTAGCTAGCTAGCAAACTAAGCTCCGCGGAATGTGGGTGTACTAGTTAGTACACCCACATTTCGCCGAGCTTAGTTTCGTCCCAGATGTGATAGGGGGCGAGCCTATCGCCATATCGGGCACAAATTCAGCTATTTTTTAATGTAGGTATGTTATACGATATCTCCGTCAAATGTGAACCGATTTTCAAAATTATATTTGTGTTCAATAGAGCTTATTCCAAAAGTGGTTAACGTCCGTTAAGTTTTTATAGACCAATTCACAGACGTGCTTTTATTTCTGATGAAAAGATAAAGGACATTTTCTTATACAACAAGTTTGGTTAACCAATGGATGAAAAACATGCTTTTGTTGCCTTATAAAATAAAGATAATGTGTTTCCATTTCTATATCAAAAATACTACTGATATGTTTGTGTGACACTGTTGATGGAAAACTAAACAAAACACCATGATCCTATTGAATTTAGGGCCGATTTTTAACAGTCAGATAATTTGGGAGAATAATTTTGACGTTTTGACAGTTCATGAAACATCTGTCAACAACAAAATCATTCCTCAAATCCATATCCGTCTTCCTCAGAATAAAGTTATTAAAAAATCGGCTTAAAAATCGTCCTAAATTAAATAGATACCTACCTACTTTTATTTATCGAATATGTTTGCTTATTGCAATAGGTGCGTTTTCAAACTGTTAAACCAATTTATATTTTGACCATTTCTAAATTTACGTTCATATTTTAATTTCAATGATTATTTCCCGCCAAACTCCCACTTTAGATTGTGTTAGTACTGAAATATTCTCAAAAATAAAAAGTTAGCCTTTGAAGTTTGGTGTAACCGTCAAACTGCGGAAAAAAGAAATATTAGTACAACCACATCACGCCATATCGCTACGAGCTTCGAAAAGGATAGCAATATATTTCCAATATTCCACTCCAGAATTTAAAATATGAATTACTGCCTCATTTTTCAACTTATTTCGATGCAGTTTTTACAGAAGGGTTTCTTTTTTGTTTAATTTGCTATTACATATAAATATGAAGGACCCCATAATTTGCAGTGTATACCTACTGAACAATGAACATACGCCTCAGCTACACAAGCTAATTAAGCGACAAGTGGTAGAGCCACGCTGTAGACAGTAACGTCTATAGCACGAATGGGCCGGCTCGACCATTTAGATACCACTGTCTCACAGAAAACCGACGTAAAGTGGCAGCTTGCTGTCGCGTTTCGTTCGTTGACTGAGATTTCCGATGGCCCATTTACCCACTCCCTTTCCCAATCCCCTTCCCTCCCCTTCCATTCCCTCCTTTTAGGTTGGCAACACACCCATGATTATTTTTGTGTCTTGGGTGTCTATGGGCGGTGGAGATCACTTACCATCAGGTGACCCATCTGCTCATTTGCCAATCTCTGCTATAAAAAAAAACATTAGCTTATCTTACGGTGTGGGCTGCGATTACGCTGACTGTACCTAAATTCGGCTAAATTAAAAAAATGAGTTTTAATCAGGTTACATTTTTTATCTAAATGACCGGACATTTAAATTAACTTCTACGAGTGATAACAACATTTTATAAAATTATATTTTGAATATTTAGGCACAATATTATTAGGTATTTTGGAGTGTGAGTTATCTTAGTCGCCACTTTGGTCTAATGGCAGCATATATGATCCGTGACCGGGAGGTCGTGGGTTCGATTCCCAGGTCGGGCAAAGCGAGTTTTGTAATTGAATTTGCCCTGGACTGGATCCACAAAGGGGGTTGACGTCAGGCAGGCAGCCCGTCGTTAAAACTTAGCCAAATCCTTTTTGCAACATGCTTGAAAAAGTGTGTTGCGCCGACCCCACATTAAGGTGAGATAAGGGCAGGTAGAAACAAAGAAGTTATCACGACTATTGATACAATTAGGGTACACATAAGTACAATATTTACAATGATTATGTTATGTACAGTGCTACACCAGTAGCCCGAGCACGAAAAACTAATGTAAATGTAAATGTATTTGAACTCGATGCGCGTCTATGATATTTGTATGAAATATTAACCAAACGTCATCAGTGCGCAGCGAACTCGTATACATTTACATTTACATTAGTTTTTCTTGCTCGGGCTACTGATTTTCTATAAACCTCTATTACAACCGCATTTACCAGCGATAATGTAATTTCTGTCAATAAACACGATCTTCATAGATTTTGACAGCCTCTGGCGCAGCGGGCACGCTGGCTGTGAGAGGCCCCGGGTTCGATTCCCGCAGACGAATATTTGTGTGACCTATAGATAGGTAGATAGATAGTGTGTCAATGTTATGAAACCTACAGTATCTCGTAGTCCAAGTATTAAAAATTTAGACGCATATACGATTTTAAGGATTTCATGCATCAATGCGCCCGTTGTTGTTTTTTTTATTACGGCTCTGGGTACATGTAATTTAAGCCAGTCGTCTATATTTTTTTTAAATAAACTTAGTTGTTACTGCTCTAAATACGCATCGTTTCAATAAAATTCTTTTATTTTTAGGAGTCCGCCGCCTAAATGGCGTTGCAAGGCATAAGGGCGAGTGAAGTGACTATTGCAGTTCGGACATAAGGTATTATACCTAGAAATTATATTCTTAATATGCAATGTACAATGATAAATATATCTGGCAATACCTATTAATATTCCTAAAACAATCCAGAGTTTTGGCGGGAATTCCAACGGTGGCGGTTGTCGTTTGTTTTAAAGATTTCATATTCTAGTCTAAAGTTGTGTTCGTGGTTTAAATGTGATGTGAATTTATGCGATAAACATCAACGAAGATGGACAGTATGCGGAAGCTTTGAAATAAGTGATTTTGGACGCTTTTTGTCGGGTGGATGGATCGACCATGTTCGATTCCTCCGCTGCGAGAAAGTAGTCTAAAAAGCTTTAAACTGGAAGGAATTGACGCCAAAACTCCAGCAGGGCCTTGAAATCGAACACATCTGATTTCATTACACTTGTGAAAATTAGATATAAGCAAATGAAGACAAAAAACACATAAGACAGGCTGTATGGGCTAGATCCCTTTGCCTTACCGAAAAGGAAAATTAATTAAATAAATGCCTAAAACAAAAACCAAACGCTTTTGTTCTCAATTTTGATTGAAAGGTGGATTTCTCAATAGCCAGCTAACTTTTCTTTAGAAAATTTGACGTTTTGACAGTTAATTAAAACATCTGTCAAAATAATTAAATTATTCCTTTGATAAAGTATTCCGACTATTAAAAAATCGGCCTTTAGTAAAACTGTGACGTTGGTATTTTTAGAACGTTTTTGTTTACGGGGAAAGCGATCTTATAAACATAGCCATAGACTTTTAACCATAGAATTCGACAGCGATATGTTGTCTAATATAAATATTAATTATGCGTTATATTCTTCAATTTATACAATTATCCACACTTTCTTACGTTCAAATAGAGTGAGCAAAGAAAAATCTCATCCCCAATCTTCAGCCCGTAGCACGAATAACTTTCGATAACATATTCGAATCGAGATAGTTCAGGCAGCTCAAACTTTTGTTATGTTTTTCAACAATGAGATTAATATACTGGTGAGTTCAACAAAGTCAAGCTACCTTGCGTTCGAATACCTTTTATTATATATTTTTTCTTTTTCTAAACAATTAGTACAAAATGCAGTGTCCAGTTTTAATTAAAAAATATGACGTTGATAACTTTTGAATAAATATTGTTTTATTTGTTTATTTATGGACCTACGGTTAAAAATATAAAATAAATATTTTCTCAAATAAGTCCACGTTTATGTTTGTTTCCCATTCTTTGTTGTGAAGTGTATTTTAAGTACATTTAATGACATTTCTTACATGTTGTTAAATTAGATGTTAAAATCAAAAACATGGCACACATCAATCGGACGATCATTTTAATTTACAGACAAATATAACAATAACGATATAAAAATTGTACTTGATGCACTTAAATTAACTGCTTTGTGGTCCATTTTGTAATATTGAAACAATTGGGGCAATTTTCAAAAAGTCCGAGGTACGCCATTGTTTGCAAAAAACAATACAATTGTAAAATTTCGAAAACCTTTTGAATAATTTACAAAATCTTATCTTTCAGTTTTTTTACATAGAGGAACGTAAAAAGCTTACCATATAATTTAACTAATATCTTTAAGTGGTCTTACAAAATAAAACTAGGAGACTCTATTCAAGTTACATTTACATTTACGGGTTAAAGTTATGCGCTTCCAGAGGTTTTGTATGTTATAAATTATGTACTGTGTAACAGACTAACTCCCTTATTCATAATGAAATTCTGGTCTTATCGAACGCATAACCCTACGTTAGCCTACTTTAGATAAAAGAGAACTGAAATATGTTTATCGAATACAATGTTGCTGGTTACAGAAAAAATATTATTTTTATCTCTGGCAAACTTTGAAACAAAAAAAAAATAGAAAGTCTTGGTTGGAAACAATCAATAAAAAATACATAGCAATCTTAGATGGGGTTAGGACCCCATTAGGACCCCCCCAAGATAATCTAGGGACTTTAACAAAATTACCGCCGAATGTTCATACACTTAAGGTCACCTTATGTCGTTTAAGGCCGCCTTATCTGTCAAAATTTTATGGCAAAAATCAATATAAGAAGCCATTAAAGTTGAGCAGCGTTTGACCATTCGGGCGTTAATGTCGTTAAGGAAGAATATCAAACTTGAAACAATTGACCGGAATCGGCCATGTTTTCACTATCGAATGTTGGAACGTTTTAACGCTATTGAACGATTATGAATACAATTTTGATGAAACGTACTATTGCGGTCTTATTTCGTCTCTACTAATTTATTATGAATAAGGTGGTAACACTCTTATCCCTTTATTCATAATAACTTAGTAGAGCGTAATAAGACCGCAATAGTACGCTTCATTAAAGTTTTATTCATAATCGTTCAATAGCGTTAAAACTTTCCAACGTTCGGTAGTGAAAACATGGCCGATTCCGATAAGCTGTTTAAAGTTTGAAGTTCTTTCTTAATGACATTAATTTTTTTATAGTCTAGAACCCCATCTAAGATTGATATATATTTTATAATTATTGTTTCCAGCCAAGACTTCCTATTTGTTGCAAAGCTTGCCTGAGATATAAATAATGTTTTTTCTGTAACCAGCAACATTGTATTCGAAAAACATATTTCACTGCTCTTATAGTTATAGTCGCCAAAGTAGGGTAATGCTTTCGATAAGACCAGCCCGCCTAGCATGCGCGCCACGAGATATTCCGATAATCGACAGTCGAGATGTTGTCTACGTGTTGTCTACAATATTGTATGAAAATAAACGAAAACGCATGTTAGTGTCCGTAGACAAATAGAGAAAACGGGTTATAACAGGACAAAATGCGTTGACAAAATGTTCTTGTGGCGCGCATGCTAGGCGGGCTGGATTTCATTATGAATAAGTGGGTAACTCTCCACAGTAGCCCTTCTTTGAAATGAACAGCTTGTAAATTAAACAATATATCCAAAGTGCATAACTTTATGTGCATAGCATACAGTAAAACATCATAGGTTAAAATAGGGTTTTGCAATTTGAAACTTATTTATCAATTTCATCCGTTGATTTCATCCATATGATTCGTCTTATTCTGTCACGTTCACAGTCAGTCCTTAATCTATTATTTCTTAGTTTCCTTACTTTGCAAATATAAGCGTATATGACACATAAAATTAACCCTTAAATGGCAAATTCATCACCAAAGTCTGTACTGTAACTTCACTGTTTTTAATTTGACCTATTTTTAACAGCCAGACAAATCATATTTGAGATTTTGGCAATTACAACATTTCATAGATTTGAGGAATTTTGACAACTGTCAAAACGTCAAAAATACTTGTCAAATTACATTTGAGGGATTTTGTCAATGTGACAGCTTTTTGCCATAATAACTGTCAAAATATGAAAACGACCTGTCAAAATGATTCCGCAAATAAGTTATCTGGCTATTAAAACATCCTGGGCCCGTTATCACTGTAATTTAGGCGCTCGTTCAGACAGGTCAGTTCACGTTGGACAAGCGGTGGCGAGGGTCTTCTTCTCCGCCTCCACCCTTTGCTGCAGCTCCTCCGTCCACCGGTGGGCGGTGCGGTCCACTGTCGACGGAACCGTCAGGCAGTTCATGCCGCCATACTCGCATGCGATCTGAAAATTAATGGTCTTATTCTAATGAAAAAAAAAGAGGACCCGGTATAACTACGAAATATACGTGTTGACTATGAAGCCGGTTCCGACATTTTAGTTTCGTGATCTATTTACATGTAAGTTGTCACTGTGTTGAATGAAATAACCTATTAATACTTATTGATTTTATTATAAATACGGTGTTTATTTACAATAATATTAATTTCTGAATATGAAGAAGATACCTAAGCATTATATTAATGAGATCTTTCTTTCGCAAAATCGCCAATTTGTTTTTTTTTATCCCCTTTGGTGAACTGCAGGGGCCCCTGCTAATGGGATACTGGAAGCCCCTGCAGTATCTCACCATTGGGGCGATGAGGGTAGGAAGGGGGTATTTGTTTTATGTGGCCATTTTGGTTTCGTTCCATTCATTTAGTAACGTTCGATTGTAAACATATCTAATTTCGATCAGCTGTTTCAATTTGAAGTTCTTTTTTATAGGTTTAAAATGCATTTTAACTAATATAGATTTATATCTTCGATAAGGGTTTTATTATGAATGAGACCCTAAATGTGTAATATTTTTTTTATTTTTGTGTATTTGATTAGGTTGGTAGTCGTCGTTGACTATGGTGATGGGTTTGTCATTACCAGGGATACCTAGGTTTACTGATCTTCACAGATGATATAATAAATCATATCTTAGCGTTGCTTGGCCGTTGGCGTTTTCTGTTGGTTTTAAGGTCACACGAAGCCACTACTAGCTCCGAGTGGGCGTCGCCACTGCACCAGTTCCCCCGTCCGAGGTTCTCGCGAGAACCACTACCAGCCCCCCGGTTCCGAGATCCACGTGGAGCTTTTACTATCCACCCGCTCCAGTGTACAAACCGGAGATACCACTGAGGCTGCGATCTATAGAGCGAAATTCGACTAAGTCTAAGTCAAAGAAACAAACTCAGTGAAGATTTGGAACTGTTAAATCAAACTTTTACTTAGTCTGAGTCATTTTTTACAAGAAAATCATTGCTTAGTCAAACAAACAGAATAAGCTTTGAAGTTCGCTCTATAGATCTCGGCCTTAGTGTGTGGTGTACCGACCCCGTAGTGGTGCAGCAACGCTCAGTCTCGCGACTGCTATTGTGTAGTGTACTGCACTGAGACTGACCCGGTAGTGGTGCAGCAACGCCCTGTCGGGCGGCACACCCGCGGCGGAGGCGCCGGGCGCGAGCTCCCACACGAAGTGGTTCCCTAGCTCTATGGGGTCGCGCGGCCGCACCGTGTACTTGATGCGGTCTACTGCGTGTAGTGTGTAGTGTGCAGTGTATTGTAGGTACTGAGATTGACAAGGTAGTAGTGCAGCAACGCCCAGTCTGGAACTACAGCTGTGTAATGTGTAGTGTACTGCACTGAGACTGACCCTGTAGTGGTGCAGCAACGCCCTGTCTGGCGGCACCCCCGCGGCGGAAGCGCCGGGCGCGAGCTCCCAGACGAAGTGGTTCCCGAGCTCGACGGCGTCGCGCGGCCGCAGCGCGTACTTGCTGCGGTTCTTGAGCGCGTGCGGCGTGGCCCAGCGCCGCGTCTTGCGTGACGTCACCAGCGGCGCGCGCGCCTCCGCGTCGTCCTGCATACAAACATACACCAGTAACTAATATATACTTCTATAGGCATTTTTAAGATAACAATAGGCAACGCCAACACGAATTAGACCGGCTGGCTCGCGTCATTATTCTGTCGCAAATACTCTCCCTGCCTCTTTCCCAATTCTCTTTAATTTCTTTTCTCACTGCGGTGCTCAGACGATTATTCATGAGACAGTTATAATGCCCGGCCCATTCATACTGATGACCAGTAGCGCGGGCGCGGTACCACCTGGTGACCTCCGGATCCTGTACTAACTCGGTCATCACCTCCCATCGATTATAAAAGAACGCGTTCCTGAAGATGAATGCTCCCGGCGCCTTGGAGAGCGATGTGTAGGAGGCCCGCAGTACCGCCAGCAGCGTGCACTCCCGCCGCCTGACCACCTGGTGAACTCCGGATCCTGTACTAACTCGATCCTCACCTCCCATCGTAGATAGAAGAACGCGTTCCTGAAGAGGAATGCTCCCGGCGCCTTGGAGGGCGGCGTGTATGAGGCCCGCAGCGCCTCCAGCAGCGCGGGCAGCGTGCGCTCCCGCCGCGGCACCACCACCTCGTCCACGTCCACCACCAGCAGCCAGCCCGCGCGGGACATCGAACGGTACAGGCAGTCGTTGAACGCGGCGAACTGACCCTCCGTCCTGGAACAAACCAACAAGAAGAAAGAAGATAACCTCATGCCTGTATCCCCGAAGGGGTAGGCGGAGGCACACTGGCGAGCTAAAACACCTATATTTGCCGAGCTTATTTCTGTCCCAGATGTCATAGGGGGGGAAGTCTATCACCATAATAACAATATTAGCCCTGTAATATTACTGTCCCACTACTGGGCACGAACCTCTACTCATGAGAGGGGATAGGCGTTAGTCTACCCCGCTGGCTTAATGCGGGTTGGTATTGGGCACAAATTCCAGACTCCGAGCTGATATGGAAAAATTCAATATCACTTTGGCCGACCCGGGGATCGAACCCGAGACCACAGGACGGTAGTCATACCGAAATAATTGTATAAATAAGTAAATAATTGAGATCACTTTATACGAATAGAAATTACTTTAAAATAAAAAAAAAAGTGTATATATGTCTCGGGACGCTCGACAGAAGTAATAACTTAAACTAATCTAAGTTGAACTATATAATATTGAAATTGTTTAACTTGGGAAAGCTTAGGTTATTACTTAAACTGTATGTATATTGATATGATAAGAAGCCAGACAGAGTGGCGCCGCGCCGTAACGCGTTACGTTACGAAGCGGTTTACCCCCCATAAGAAGTTATCACTTCAACATAATCCTCACCTGATCTCCACTTTGGATATGATGGGCAGTTTCCACGGCAGCAGTGTGACTAGCCCCTGCCGCTTGTAGTGGTCGAGCAGACAGCCCACGGGCGCGCTGAGCGACTCATTGTACATGTAGAAGTGGCTCGCCCCCAGCAGCCTGTTGATCTCGAACCACTCCACCAGCCAGTCGTCGCGCGCGTACGAGAAGTGAAACGGTTTTACGCACACGTGCATTGTCTCCTGCAATGGATTACAAACATTCATTCTTACAAAGTCGTAAGTCGATTCCTGCATCGAAACAAATGTTTGTGTGGCCCACAGATATTTGTTTCGGGTCTGGGTGTTGTGAGACTAAAGTATCTCGTAGTTTCTAATACCCACGATACAGGTTATACCAAGTGTGGGGTCAGGATGTATGTGACTTTTGGGTGTATTTATTTATTTTACTAAACTACGCACACTGTAACTCCTGTAAGCCAAGATCAACAATGGCACGTATTTTACGGCACTGAGCAATGAAGCTCAGCGAGTCTCTGATACAAAATTTGACTTTATTCCGCAACGAAATTAATGAGACAGAAATATGCGGCGCAGTTTGGAGGCATGTAAGGTTTTACTGGAATCTCTCTTATACAGCAAATTAAGAGATTGTAGATAAAATTTTGTTAGGGGCTCCAGAAGTTTCCTATATCATATTTTCCGATACTGCACACATACAAAAATACGTCCAACAATGGGGCGAATTACCTCTACAGGGAGTCTAAATAGCAAATATTCTAATTGAGCTATACTGAAGCAAGTAACTCAATATTAGAAGGGCCTATCTACTCCGCCTACATAGCCGCCATTGCAAACAGGCATAAATTTGAGCATATTTATAGTTACGAGTGTACGAATATAGTACTGGTACTGGTTAAGTGTGTGCACCCATTAGGCCGATTATGCAAATGGATTGTGACTGACATTTTTAAGCCGTAAAGGATGCAAACCCAATTCAACGGATGTGTGAAGTATGTATGGATCTTAAATTCATATAGTAATAATTATACAGCTGGAGTGTTTGTGGGAACGCGTTTATCGCTGGAACTACTTACGTTAAGTATTAGAAAGTGCCATTTAGGGATGATCGATATTCATCGATGTTTAATAAACATCGATATTGTACTAGAAAACATCGATGTTTTGATTTTGATAACATCGACATATCGATGTTATGAGCATAAAATATTGAAATGTCAAAATATCCTTTTTAGGGTCATCTAGCGTTGTATGTACTAGCTAGGGACTATATTGCTATCAAGTTAACTATTTAACGCTAGATGATGCTGATCAACGTAATTAATGTAAGCCGTACGAATAGTTATTTCTTTGCATTTCCTAAGGGATAAAAAAACTGTCAACTTCAACGCACAGACCAACGCCCGGTTCCAATAAACGATCTCAGTTCGAATGTGCAGGTAGATTACAAAAATTAGCCAATAAGAACACAGTTTGAACATGATTCCTCAAATGACTTGATTTGATTGGTTCATAATCGCGATTTATCGGCACTCTACACTAACATCGTTAATTGAAACCGGCCGTAAAGGGAAAATACCTAACAAAGTTAATTTTTTTATAGAGTGTGCCTAAAGATACTTGGATTGTAAATTTTTTTCTTGTATTATAACAGTAAACTACAAATAAACAATAAGAAAAAAATAAATAGAATAGACAGTTTTACTTGCTACCGAAACATCGATGTTTTAGACATATCGATGTTTTGCTATCGATGTTTATCGTACATCGATACTTTTGAGTCGATGTTTTTCTAATATCGATCATCCCTAGTGCCATTACCTCTTTGAACATAGGCTACTTTATAGCCCAGGATAAGAATTACATCCCGGCTAAGGAGCCGCGAACTACTTCTACTATCCTACTAATATTATAAACTTGCATTTTTATGAGTGTGTATGTTTGTTACCGCTTCACGCAAAAACAATTGGACGGATTTTTATGAAACTTTACAGTTATATATAGATTATACATCAGAATATATGGGCTATTTTTAACCTCCAGAAATAAATTTTATCAAGGAAAATAAATTATCACGCGAGTATAACGAAAGACTGATGACTGTGGAAGAAGCGAAAGAGGTGTGTTTGAACCGAGGCAATTGGCGCTCCTTAGTATCTGCCTACCCCAACGGGAAACAGGCGTGAGTTTATGTATGTATGTATGTATAACATATAGTGTATAGTCGTGGATAACATATAGTGTAATATAGGTACGGAACACAAAATAGCCGCAAAACGTTTGCCTTAAGAGGATATGAGAACAAAATAAGGATTTTCACGAGCTTGGGTGTCCTAAAGTACTATGATTACGAAGGTAATTTTTGGAAATGTATTAATAGACCATTTAACTTAAATTCTGTCGTGAGCAAAAACATAATTACTAAAAGTTTTCTCGATAGAAAAAAAATCCAAAGTTACCTCTCATCTGTTTTTGAAAAGCTTGAATCTTCCGTACGGCGAACGATATAAATTTGTAACTTGATTTAAAACGTAGACATCAATATTAATTTCATTGTGTCGAAAAAAAAAATTCATCAAGTTAAATAGTTTTATCACAATAAGGAAAAAATTGGTTTTGCACATACGCTGTGGCATTAGATCATTGTTTTCTGAGACGGCCCGTGTTGATCTCAGTCGTCCGGTAACCATTGAAGGGGAGGGATGTGCTCGACATTTTCAACTCTGATATTACGTTTATTCAGTTCTTTGTGTCAAATATTAGACATTGATAGTCTAGGAGTCAATCCATTTTGAAACTCCTTGATGGATTTCGATGAAATTTAGTATGAGGATACTTTTGACCAAAAGGACACAAATTTAACAACCCTAAAGGGGTAAAAGTTTATATGGGATTGCAGAAACGGCTGAACGGATTTTTAAGAAAGTTGGTATGAGGATACTTTTCTAGTCGCCTCCTTGATCTAGTGGCAACATATATGGGCTGTGAACCGAGAGGTTGTGAGTTCGATTCCCATGTAGGGCAAAGCGAATTTTGTAATTTAATTTGGGACTTGATCCCCAGAAGGGGTGGATGTCTGGCATGATCCCTATTTCAACCTACATATAAAGGGATGAAATAGGGATGTAAAATTTGTTTTTTGTCCTTAATTCGATTTACTTCAATATATCTGGGTCACCTCGTAGTTTTTAAGGACAGATCCAAGATCAAAATCAAGAAAAGTGTCCGCCATTTTGTTTTTCTTTGTTTTTGGGCCGATTGACTTCAAAATCGATATCTGGGTCGCCCCGTAGTTGCTAACGACCGAACCAATGTCAAAACTGTCAAAAGTGGCCGCCATTTTGTTTTTCTTTGTTTCAGGGCCGATTGACTTCAAAAACGATATCTGGGTCGCCCCGTAGTTGCTAACGACCGAACCGATGTCAAAACTGTCAAAAGTGGCCGCCATTTTGTTTTTCTTTGTTTTTGGGCCGATTGACTACAAAATCGATACCAGGCCGCCCCGTAGTTTCTAATGACGGAACTGATGTCAAAACTATCAAAAGTGGCCGCCATTTTATTTGGGCATGTCGCAGCATATTTTATACTAGCTTTTGCCCGCTGCTTCGCACGCGTATTTTGTAAGGCCAACGGTAAAAACTATTAATTTTTCGATCCACCCTGTCGTTTTAGTCTAAATATTCTACAACGGGACGACTCAGATATCGATTTTAAAATAAATCTGCCCAAAAAACAAAGAAAAACAAAATGGCGGCCACTTTTGATAGTTTTACATCGGTTCCGTCGTACAAAACCACAGGGGCGACCCAGATATCAGTTTTGAAGTCAATCGCCCCAAAAACAAAGAAAAACAAAATGAAGGCCACTTTTGACTGTTTTGACATCGGTACGGTCGTTAGCAACTACGGGGCGACCCAGATATCGATTTTGCAGTCAATCGGCCCAAAAACAAAGAAAAACACAATGGCGGCCACTTTTGACAGTTTTGACATCGATTCCGTCGTAAGCAACCACTGGGCGGCCCAGGTACCTTTTAAAGTCAATCGGCCCAAAACAAAATGGCGGCCACTTTTGACAGTTTTGACATCGATTCCGTCGTTAGCAACCACGGGGTGACCCAGATATCGGTTTTGAAGTAAATCGCCCCAAAACAAAGAAAAACAAAATGGCGGCCACTTTTGACTGTTTTGACATCGGTTCCGTCGTTTGGAACCACGGGGCGACCCAGATATCTATTTTGAAGTAAATCGGCCCAAAAACAAAGAAAAACAAAAAGGGCGGCCCCTTTTGACAGGTTTGACAGTGGTTCTGTCGTTCGGAACCACGGGGTGACTCAGATATCGATATTGAAGTCAATTGGCCCAAAAACAAAGAAGTACAAAATGGCGGTCACTTTTGTCACTTTTAAGAGCGGTTTCGACGTTTGGAACTACGGGGGGACTCAGATATCGATTTTAAAGTCAATCGGATCAAAGATTAAAAAAAAACTAATTTCAACCCCTATTTCATCCCTTTGCTGACTACAGTATTTTGGACATGTGGCTCGCCGGGACCTCCCCCCCCAATTTGGAGAAACTACTCTTGGTTGGAAAGGTAGAAGGGAAACGACCGCGAGGGCGTGTGCCTAGCCGTTGGTCCGATCAAATAAAACTACTCACGGGTCTCTCAGTAACAACAGCAATGAGGCAGGCTAAGGACAGAAAAACCTGGAAGAAGATCATCCGAGAGATGCGACGGAAATTTCAAGACGGACACGACCTTCAGAAATGAAGAGTGCGACCAAGAAGAAAGATTCATCCCTTTTTGCAGATAAACAAATGTTTGCAAAACATCACATCCTCATACCAACTTATATCAAAATCCGTATAATCAGCGGTTTCTAATTTCCGATATAAACTTTTATCATCTATTTTTTTTTTTAAGAAAGAAAGAAAAGCACTTCATGCCTATAGGTGTTGATTTAAAAAAATAAACCCTTGTGTCCCTTGTGTCTGTCCTCAGACCAAAGATATCCTCATACCAAATTTAAAAAAATCCATTAAGTGGATTCTGAACTCCCATACAAACTTTCATCCCTTATTTCGTCCTTTTAGGGGTTAAAAAAATGAAGTACCCCATTTGAGTCCCTACGGTCAAATGTATCCTCATACCAAATTTCATCAAAATCTTTTAAGGTTTCCGAATGCCCAACCAAACTTTCAACATGTATTTCATCCCTTTAGGGGTTAATATTAAAAATTAAGTACCTCATTTGAGTCCCTAAAGACAAGTGTATCCTCATATAAAATTTCATCGAAATCTATTAAATTAAATTAGCTTTGATCGATCTGGGAATCGAACCCAGAACCTCTCGGTTCACAGCCCATATATGCCACTAGACCAAGGAGGCAACTGAATTAAATTGTGATTAAACAATTATTTCATCCCTATTAGGCCTGAATTCATAAAAATATCCTGTCTGCAGATTGAGATGGCTAAGATTATCCTCATACCCAAATTCATCGAAATACATAGGTTCATTTTGTCAAATAGACCACTTAAGAATTTTAAGATTATTCCAAAACAACATTTCTATAATAGTGGTATATGTTAAAAGTTTCAAAATTGTTGGTCAATATAATAATATTAACCCTGTAATATTACTGCTCCATTGCTGTGCACGGGTAATTAATAATTAATTATTTATTTAAACGAGTTGCAGATCGTTCAGTTATCTATTTAGGCTAGTTTATAAATGTTAACATAATATATAAGACACAACCTTTTTTTTCTTTTGAGCATCTAATCTTCATAATCCAAGAGGTCATGACGCGCGTTAGCATCTTGGCTCTTAGGCTAAACTGTTTAATGTCTTTGTGCTGACAAGTTAATATGTCGCGGGCATTACCGTGCTGATGCGCGCACCGGTGTGCGCGTAGAATACGTCAAAACCAGCCCTTCACGCTTTCATATTTTATTCTCATATCGTCTTAAGTCCGCAGCCCAAAGGTAAAACTAAAACGCATGATTGATTTCGACATTCACTCGAACAATTTATATTCAAGGTGAAATTCAAATTATGTATTCAGTTTCCGAGATGAATAAAAAGATCGCGTCATCAGACCAAAAATAAAAATGTCGATGTACATACATACATAGACTCACGGCTTTTTCCCATAGGGGTAGGCATAGACAACGGATTTAAACTTGCTACGATCTTTATATACATCTTTCACCTCATTCAGTCTCATTACATTCTCCATGCATTTATTTTTAATAACAAAACATTTCCTAAAACACTCGAATAAAACCTCGCAATTGTTCTTATAGTGGCGGGCGGGTAGGCCACCGGTGGCCGAGACGCTTATGTTACATATATAAGTATGTGCCGCCTCCAACGGGTTAAAGTTCGCTCTATAGATCTCAGCCATAGTCATAAGTCGTAAAAAAATTAAGGAGGCATTCCTAAGTAGCCCTTACCTCGATACCAGCTCGCGGCTCCGTGTCCAATATGGTGAGCAGGTTGGTGGGCGGTCGGTTGGGCGCGTTGCTGGCGAGGACTGATATCGACGCGCCGACTGTGTCCTGGGGCTTCACTCCAGAGTTGCGGAGCAGGCACAGCACGTACGTCGCGCTGTATTTGAGATTCCAATTCTCACGGATCGCCTGGAATTTAAAAGCATTTTGTTCATCTCTTCGACCGACTTAAAAAAAAGTAGGTACTCAATTCGTTTGTGTGTATGTGCTCGACCGGTTTGATACCACTGTCTCACAGAAAACCTGCGACGTTAAGTGGCAGCTCGCAGTCGTGTTTCGTCCAGTGAGTGAGATTTCCGGTGGCTCAATTACCCCCCTCCCTTTCCCAATCCCTATTTCCCTCCGTTCAGGTTGTCAACGCACCCATGATTCTTTTTATGTCTTGGGTGTGTATGGGCGGTGGAGATCACTACCATCAGGTGACTTAGACACTCGTTTGCCAAAAAAAATCTAAAATAGATTCTTGTGTTTGATAGAGCTTATTCCAAGGGTCATCCTATATAATTTGGTTGCGATCGGATACATTTTAAAGTAGGACCGTTATTATTTATAGCACCGATACCTCAGTTGGGAGTAGTACGAACTGCGGAGACGAGTATCGGAGGTTCGAGACCAACCCCAAAACTTCCTCCTTTTGGGGTTGGTCTGCACACCTGAGAATTTTCCAAAAGAATTTCGAAAGTTTGTGAAGTCTATCCGCTTCAGCGTGGTAACTGAGGCCTAACCCCTCATTGATTAAAAAGGCCCGTGCCCAGCAGTGGGAGAATAATATTATTGTTCACTTTTTATTGGTCAACAAAGTCAGGTCAGGGAAGACTGATGGTACTAAAGAGCATAACAAAACTACTGTCGAACATCTCTCTGTGAACATATCTGACTACGTATAGCTACATTTGTTCCTTATTATAGAAATATGGGCTTTTATAGATACTGTACTACTTCACAACAGTATTCGATCAACTCGCACAAAACTAACTGACAGCTCAAGTATTTTCTTACAACATGAATATGTATAGTTTCATATCGTTTCCACTGCCGGTTCATCCATCAAGTCGTACATTTCGCCACGCATGTGTCTCGTGCCAAAAATACAACTCAATAGAACCCTTAAAAATAACAAATAATAATATAATTATAGAGGTAATACTCATATATGTATGTACACCAACATTTCTGTTTTGTATAGATACAGGAGCTTTACTCTTAAGATGTTAAATCGTATGTACATGTAGTAATGCCACTCATTAGGTAATTATAAAATGTTAATGCTTACTCATGACTCCCATACGACAAGCTTGGCCTAGTGTGGGGTCAATGTTAACACAAACTGTACCTACTGATAAATTTGTTAAATAAATAAAAATAAAACAAATAAATAATTGTAATCCTACCTAATACAACAAGAATCAAAGTCGGGATTTAAAAAACTATAGACGATTTAAAAACATCCTACTATTTGAAGTTAGAACACCGAAGTCAATCGTTTGTACGGATCAGCCGTCCGGGTTTTTACGTCACTTTACGTACATACAGAATACGGATAAACTGACGCTCTGTCATCGCAATGACACTAACGGAGAAATGCGCCACTCTGTATATTTTTATGGTAACACAGCGTCACAATACAAACTGCTTCCGACACCACGGGAGAACGGCTTATGTGTTATTTTCATGTAATGGGAGTCGGGTTTGTCCAGGAAATTATTTGTTTAACTTTTATAGTTCAATTTTAAGATCTGTCCAATACCGTTTGTTTCTCACATTAAAACGAGAGGCCGCGGTTTCGATTCCCACATCGAGACAAATGTTTGTGTGACCCACAGATATTTGTTTCGGGTCTGGGTGTTCTGAGGCCGAAAGTCTCTCGTAGTTTCTGCTATCCATGACCCAAATTGAGCTTAGTATAGGGTTAAGACTATGTGTGTGACTGTTGGGTCTATTTATTTATTGATACTTACAACTTTTCCACTAAAATAACAAAAACGATATTGCGATATTATAATTAAGCTCATTAACTAACATTTAATTAAATGTTTGTGCGCCGTTGATGCAATCACGTCCTCATTGCATTTATCACATTTCCAAACCGCTGTGTGTCGCTTGGTATAAAGTTTTTGAAATAACTTCATACAACTAAGCGGCGAACCGAAGCGTTGTATGAATGCAGTCAGCCGCTCGACGCTTGCATGGAGTGAAAATATGTGGTCTTTGTGGGCTACGCTGATACGCTTTGTATGGGACTGTGAGAGATTGTAGAAGTCTCTTTTATGTATTAATATATCTGTGTGGTTTTATGTCATGTTTATAATGCTTTAAGTCTAAATAAATAACTTATGAATAGAAATTATCAACTAATTGGAAGATATTCGGAAATTATTTTTATTTAGTAGATAGTGCATTACATGACTCGCCCCCTATCACATCTGGGATGAAACTAAGCTCGGCGAAATGTGTTCGTACTAGTTCGCTAGTGCGCCCCTGCCTACCCCTTCGGGGATACAGGCGTGAGCTTATCTTATGTTATGTAAGACACTATATTTCTACCTGCCCTTATCCCACTTTAATGTGGGATCGGTGCAATGAACTTTTTCAAGCATGTTGCAGTCGCATGTTGCGACAGCCTCCGTGGCGCAGCAGTCGAGTAGCCGGCTGTGAAGCGAGAGGCCGCGGGTTCGATTCCCGCATTGAGATAAACTCCTCTAACTATGGACCGCATTAGAAAGCTCACAGTCACTCAGAGAGCTATGAAGAGGGCTATGCTCGGTGTTTCTCTACGTGATCAATTCAGGAATGAGGAGATCCGTAAAAGAACGAAAGTCACCGACATAGCCCAGAGGATTAGCAAGTTGAAATGGCAGTGGGCAGGGCACATAGCTCGTAGAACTGATAGCCGATGGGGCAGAAAAGTTCTCGAGTGGAGACCACGTACCGGCAAGCGCAGCGTAGGACGTCCACCTACAAGGTGGACCCACGACCTGATAAAGGTCGCAGGAAGTCGCTGGATGCAGGCCGCTTCCAACAGGTCGATCTGGAAAACTTTGGGGGAGGCCTATGTTCAGCAGTGGACGTCCTATGGCTGATGATGATTGAGATAAATATTTGTATGGCCCACAGATATTTGTTTCAAGTCTGGGTGTTGTGAGACCGAAAGTCTCTCATAGTCTCTGACACCCACGATACAGGTTCTACCTAGTGTGGGGTCAGGACTAGGTGTGTGATTATTGGGTGTATTTATTATTATTATTTATTATAAAGGATTTGGCTTAGTTTCAACGACCGGCTGCCTGCCTGACGTCAACCCCTTCCGTCACCAATCCCGGAAAATTTGTGTTAGAAAAATATCAAGTGTAGTCTGTATCAAGTATGTATGTATCATACTGTATCAAGTGTACTGCTGGATAAAAGTATTCGAATCCTGTACCTTAACCCTGGCCTTGAGCGTGACGGTCCTGTTGTCGTGCGTCCACAGCCGGCACGTGACGGGGTCTGCGCCGCGCGTCTTGGTCGCGGCGATGATCCTCACGGCGGCCACCGTCCGCCGCTCCACGTACGCGGAGTACACGTAGAACCTGAACCTGGAACGAGAGGCTCAAGTTCAGTGTGGTTTTAATTACCTTTAAGGGCTCTTAGGCCTCATTCGCACGAGTGCGTTTTCAACGGGTGTAACCATCAACCTCCTATGTGGGATCCCAGTCCCGGGTAAAATTAAAAACACCGACCTGGGATTCGAACCCAGGTCTCGGTGGTCCACAAATCATATACACCGCCACTACACCAAGGGGGCGACAATGACATACTATACGCTAAATGAGGATTCTTTAGAATTTGACGATGACAAATAATGTAAGGAAAACTTTCATATAATGGGGCATGATTTGCTTAATTATCAAAACTGATTGTAAAATGCTGACTAAAGGAGACTGGAGTTGCCAGTTGGTAAGTTAATTATCATCAATCTTCTTTATTATGAAGGAAAAAAACGCACTATTTAAAGTACAATGACCTAACCTATACCTCAACCATGAGTTTGTTGCACGTATTTACGCGAGCGGGGACGTAAAATATTTGTATTTAAAACGTCAGTTCCCCGCGTAACCGCTAGAGGCGTTCGGGTGTTGGTCATACAAATATTTTACGGAGTCGCTAGCGAGTACATAATGACAAAAAAAAAACATTTAAACTATTCATATTCTACACACACATACATCGACAACTAAACTAAAAAAACTAAACCAAAAACTCATGGTTGCATCTTTGAATGTCAAGTGATTCTATAGAATTTATTATTTGTACTCGTAGCCTCCTAGGTACGGTGCGTATTTTGCATTAAAATTCTCTATTCAATTTATAGTATTATAGCCCGGCGGCCGGTACAGCACGCACAGGGTTAAGTGTCTACAAATCAAAGAACTTAACCCTTGACAAATCATACTCTATTTCCTATTCAACCCCATTACATTTTCTAAAGCACGACTCCACGCAAACAACAAACGATCCTGACACGTCACACGTCACGGTATCGCGTACAATACAACACTGTATACAGGATGTCCCATATATGTTACGACAAACTTTTTAGGCAAAATGTACTGAAAATATACAGGCGATAACTTTAATTTAACTGCGAGCGCTTTAGAGGTCTATTAAAACCGACTTAAAAAACGAAGAAGGTTTCCAATTCAGTGCTAATTGTGCTTTTTTGTGAATTTACATGTTCAATAATAAGTTACGCCCCAATTACCATGAGCTATGACCTATTGGAACAAGAAGGTCCTAAATTCAATATGATGAACGCTTAACGTAGTCACGTCACGTCAATCATATGGAAATGTATCCTTATTCCATTTTCTTTAAGTCTATATTTCATTAACGCGATAATGCGTTACACACTTGTTTTGAACTGTGGACATAGAGAATCAAGCCCGAGGTAGAAAACGTAGCGTCATGGGCACGATTTCCACGCAGTCAGAGCCATAACCTAAACCTAGTTCATACAATGGCCCCATAAATACGGTACAATGTAAACTGATATGCATTGTTGCCATGCTGAATAATACAAGCATGTTAAACGCATGTAGTAAAAACAACAAATGCTGACAGATCTCGTGCATTGTCGAACGTACGGCCCACTTCCGGCAGGATATTCGCACGTCTGTGTACGCGGTACACACTACTGACTACTGTGTTGGAGTATACTCCCTAAATACATTCACGGGTATCACACACACACACCTAAAACTACCTACAGTAAAGCTGAGATCTATAGAGCGCACTTTGACTAAGTCTAAGTCAAACAAACGAACTGAGTGATGATTTTAACTTAGACCGAGTCAATTTTTACAAGAAAATCTTTACTTAGTCTGTCTGTCAGTCTGTTTTTCTTGTAAAAAATGCCTCAGACTAAGTCAAAGTTCGATTTAACAATTCCAAATCCTCACTAAGTTCGTTCTTTGACTTAGACTTAGTCAAAGTTCGCTCTACAGATTTCAACCTAAGTACCTATGACTTACGAGTCGTGTCAGTCTTGTGTCGTGGGTACAAACTTTCGGTACCAGACCCGAAACAGATATTTAGGGCTATTTGCATCGCTATTACTAAGCTAGCTTTACACCTTATCTCGACTTATCCTTCAGCTCAATCCTATCTTTAAATCAAGATTTGGGATAAATAAAGATTATCGAGGGGCTGCAAGTGGCCCTTAGTACGTCTTCAATTAAAATCCGACTTCAAAAAGACAAAAATAATTTTATCGTTGAAGTCGTTTCTTTACATTCGATCTGTATTGATGATATAATACATAATATCTGCATAGATTTCAAAGATTTATTGACTCTTTGAAAAAGCTTTTTAAATTTTCTCTTTCTACCTGCCCTTATCCCACCTTAATGTGGGGTCGGCGCAGCACACTTTTTGAAATGTTTAGCTTAGTTTTTACGACCGGCTGCCTGCCTGACGTCAACCCCCTCTTGGGGATCCAGTCCCACTCAAATCAATTAGGAAATTCGCTTTGTCTGACCTAGGAATCGAACCTTTGACGTCCCGGTTCACATCCCATATATCCTGCCACTAGACCAAAGAGGCGACAAGTTTCCTAAACTAATATTATATCTAATAGTTGAAACGTAAACATTGAATTACAATAGCTGTAACTTTGAATAACGATATTTGTCTAATGATGTGGGCAAAGATTTGCTTAATCTACATACAAGAGTAACTTCACTAACGGCGACTTGCTATTACTAATCTAGAGTTATTTCAAACTCGATTATAGTTGAACCTTATTTCTACATTTAAATCGAGATTTAAGGTAAATCGAGATTTATCTAAGTGCTAAAAGTCGCACTAAGGCTGATATCTATAGAGCAGACTTTAACTAAGTCAAAGTATTGAACTCGGTGTGGATTTGTAATTGTTAAATCGAACTTTGCCTTAGTCCGAGTCATTTTTTACAAGAAAAACAGACTGACAGACAGACTAAGCAAAGATTTTCTTTTAAAAAGTTACTCAGACTAATAACCACTTGCAGCTCCGCGATAAATCTATATTTATCCTAAATTCTGTTTAAAGATAGGAGTGAGCTGTAGGATAAACTGAGATATAGTGTAACTCTAGATTAGTGGTAGTGCTGCAAGTCACCCTAAGTCAAAGTCCTCACTGAGTTCGTTACTTTGACTTAAACTTAGTCGAAGTTCGCTCTAAAGATCACAGTCTAACTCTTGCTTTCTGAAATGGTGATCAAATTAACATTACAGTCATACCCCGCTTAGCGCGTCCCCGTTACGCGCGGTTTCACTATAACGCGAATTTCAAAAAATTTATTCAGGTTTGGACATATTGCAGAGTATAGACAATAATGATGACCGTGTCTTGACCGTGTGTCAAACAATTAAAAACAGTGTTGGGTGTTATGAACGTATTTTACAAGAACGTAAACAAAACGCTACCCAAAAGACAATAGATGTATTTTTCCATAAAAAATAAGAGAATGTATTGTATAAAGTGTTCTTAGAGTTAAAGTGATTGATTAAAATGATTTGTATTTTTTTGTATTAAATTTTATGTTTAATCACAAACCTCGATATACGCGAATTTCAGTTAACGCGATTTTTTTCGGGACGTATCCCTCGCGTAAAGCGGGGTATTACTGTACTTGACCTAGGATTAGACATGTAGATATTGCTCAGCCCTTACATCTTAGTAACTATAGAGTTAAAGTAAAATACATTAAAAAGTCAAGCTTATTTGGCGAAACAAACTAATATGATCGTAAAACATAAATTGACATTTGATTGGCACTTAAGCATGTAATTTCAATTTGCAATTACATATGATTGCTTACCTATAAACTGTCGTGGTTAATCACATTATTCATGTTTATGTACTAATTCAAAATCAAATCATTTATTAAGCAAATAGGATATTTCATATCACTTTTATATGTTAATTACGAGTACCTATATTTTGAAAAATAATAATGGCGTCGGCATTTCGTGGCTATCCCTGAGAAGAAATGCCGATGCAAACTTAAGGGTTATGGCCTCTTTTAACGTCCTAAGTAGACTGCCTCGGTAGGGTAGTGGCATTACCTGTATAGTCTTGAGGTCTCGGATTTGATCCCCGGGTCGGGCAAAATGTCATGTTCTTATCCTAGCTCTCAAAGAAACACCACACATACTCCTTAAACTCTTCATTTCTCCTACATTTATTCTTTTTTCATTCTTTTTCGTGTTTTGTCTACCCCAATTAAATTCCTGTGCACGTCACTATGGTAACACATAACAAATTAATATGTCGAGTATGTTTTGTGTTATTAAATGATTAAAGCCGTCACGAATGAAACACACACGCTCTAATTAATTGCATTGACAACTATCTGACCTAGTTGTGGCGGTCAGTTCCGGTATCATCATTCGTACTGGGTTTTAGGGTTCCGTGACCAAATGAAAATAACGGAGCTCTTTGACTACGTAATGACCATCCATATAGATGGACGGTCATTACAGAGACATTTCTCAGATACTATTAACACTGTAGTCTACATCGATAGGATGATAATTTTTCGGAAGTGCTCAAATATAGTTCAGCATTATTAAATATATCTGTAAAAATCACAAGTTTAACTTAACGGATCAACTTCAATGTATACGATCGTGAGCTAATTTATATGAATAGCTTGGAATAAGCTCTATCAAACACAAAAAGTATCTTGAAAATCAGTCCACTTTTTGCGGAGATACCGAGTAACATACATAAAAAAATTCAGACGAATTGTGGATCTTCCCCTTTTTTTTTAATCGGTCAAAGATCATCCAAGTGCTTGTCTGACCATGACATACAATGAACGGTTCCAGAATGAGGATGAACGATCTTGGTAAACATTTAAGTTAATAATATTACCCACCTTCCGCGACAGTCGGGTAATTAAAATTACTAAAATCCCATTTTATCAAAAACATCTCGACACAGGTATTATTCAATTTGTTTAAGCCTTGCTCTGATATTTTTTTATGATTTTAGCAACTAATATTATAATATTAATTGTTATTTAAGAATAGGTGTTTAAAAATTATTTTTTATTGACTTAAATAAAAAATAATTTTTAAACACCTATTCTTAAATAACAATTAATGCATCTATGCGATGTTAAAAAATATCCGATACAATTTTCCCAAAAAATATATATTTTTAATTTGACCTGTGTGACGTGATAACGTGACTAACGTGCGATTCAATAGTTTTCGAATAAAATGGCTGC
The DNA here is from genome assembly GCA_036417725.1 of Clanis bilineata. Taxonomy (NCBI): domain Eukaryota; kingdom Metazoa; phylum Arthropoda; class Insecta; order Lepidoptera; family Sphingidae; genus Clanis; species Clanis bilineata. Next base: position 2,379,147 of record CM071153.1, read on the forward strand.
TACGGAACCTTTCATTGTGCGTGATCAGCCTCACACTTGATGATTTTTAATAATAAAAACAAACATTTTAATTACCTACATGTACCAGTGTTTTCAACTATTATTTAAATTTAATAGGTTACAAATAACAAGTTAACGCATTTTGTATAAAAGGCTGTAAATGAGTAACTAGATCAGAATAAATATTACTTATGCGCGGTTTTACTATGCGTGGTAACTTTTAACCGACATTAAAACAGGAGGAGGGACTAAATTCGTCTGGATTTTCTTTCATTTGTGTAAGAGTGGGATAAAACGTCTATGAACGGTGGATATCAAACATGAGACATGACCGAGTGAAAGGCATTTTGTAACTCTCAACAATTTTCTCTATTCACACTATTTGTACGTCACTATACGCACGCTTTAATTATCGCACTATTATTATGTACTAATTAATGGCGTGAAGCATATCGTTAACAGTAGCGATAATTATATCGACCTGTTTAATTCACGATTGGCTTTATAATGGTTTGGAGGCACTAACGCCCGAATGGTCAAACGCCTCTCAACTTTAACAGCTTCTTACATTGATTTTCGCCATACAATTTTGACAGATAAGGCGGCCTTAAACGACATAAGGCGACCTTTAGTGTATTTTCGGATTCGGCGGTGAGGGACTCTGTAGACGAGTCACTACACGGACGTCAACTTTGCAATAGTTCTCGTTGCAAATGAAGCAATTAAAAATATATTTCGAAATCAGCCATTATCGTGCTAAATAACTAGTTTTGTTATATGATTAAAGTTCCTTTTTTATGGTCAGAATAATGTATTTTCAATCCCTGATTGCGGCATGAAAAAGTGTAGTCGAATGTTGGTACTCAACAGGATTGGTCACATATTTATGGTTTTAAATATAACATGTATGGTTTTAATATGAATATGTTATTAACAGATGGTTGAAAGTTGTAACCGTGTGCAAAACTCCTAACAATTCTAACTGAAGCTTTGTAGGCCTTAGCGTTAAGTAAATAAAGTTTCACTTCGTGCGCAACATGCTCGACTACCTGACGAGTTACATGGCGCATGAATATGACTAACAAAATTTAAATTCTCCCGCGAAAATCTTAAAACCACAGCTGAAAATGTATATAGTAAATGCGAAGATTACATTCAATTAACAGAGTGGATTGCAGTGCTTTGCCAAAAGAACATCAGCGAATCAAGGTGGGTACGCACGAACGAACAAAACATTGTGAACATGAACATCGAACATGAACATTTGGTTCGTACTTCTTGACGTAAATTAGCAAAGTGAGCAAACATATTTCGACTTGTATCCGTATTCAACCGCCCACTCTCTTTTCGACCGACTTTCAAAAAGGAGAAGGTCCTCAATTCATCTGTATATTTTTTTATGTATGTTACGCGATATCTTCGCCGAATGCGAACCGATCTTCAAAATTTTTTGTATTCGGTAGAGCTTCTTTCAAGGGTGTCCCCATATAAATTTGGTCACGATCGGATTTGAATTCGGTCCGTTAAGTTTTTAAACGTGTGATTATCTAGCCATGGATTCGCCGATAGTATGGAAGTGGTGGACAGTGAGCGAACAACTTTCTTTCTTTCTACTTGCCCTTATCCCACCTTAATGAGGGGCCGGCGCAACACACTTTTTCAAGCATGTTGCAGAATAGATTTGGCTTAGTTTATACGACTAGCTGCCTGCCTGGCGTCAACCCACTCTGAGGGGACAGTGAGCGAACATCGTTGCATTCAATCGTCCACGGAGAACAACGAAATTATATTGCCAAAAACATAGTTGACGAACACAGTGTTTGAAGTTCGTTAGTTGTAAACACATGTGAACAAAGTGTTAGATGTTCCTGTTCACCGTATAACGTGTTCATGTTCTATCGTGCGTATACGCCTTAACCACTCGCGACCGTCGCATCTTCACGATGAGCCTTAATCGTCCGCGTTCACTGTATGTGAAAACATTTGCACAGCCATTAAATACTATCTCTCTACGCCAGAGTTAATATAAAATTGAAGTGTAAAACGAGAATTAAGATAGACACAAATACTTTTTTAGACTAGACTGCCTCGGTGGCGTAGTGGTATTGAGTGCGCGGTACGACTATCGTCTTGAGGTCTCGAGTTCGATCCCCGGGTCGGGCAAAGTGATATTTGATTTTTCAGTATCAGCCCAGAGTCTGGAATTTGTGCTCGATAGCCGATATAGCGATAGGCTAACCCCCATCACATCTGGGACGGACCTAAGCTCGGTGAAATGTGGGTGTTCTAGTTTACTAGGGCGCTTCTGCCTACCCATTCGGGGATACAGGCGTGAGCTTATAAATAATAAAAACTGAACAGACCGACTTCAAATCCGATCGTGACCAAATTTATATTGGACCACCATTGAAATAAGCTCTATCGAACATAAAAAGAATTTTGAAGATCCGTCCACATTTGGCGGAGATATCGCGTAACATACATAAAAAAAACACAGACGAATTGAGGACCTTCTCCTTTTTGGAAGTCGGTCGAAAACATATTATATACAACACAATGTTTCTGACAGTCTCCTACTCATGGACCATAGACAAAAATGTGTAGCGAAACCAAGTTTTGAGTGCATACACAAAACATCACACGCATGTGTTTTGTAGTATTTCAGTGCAAGACACTCTGCTTATTTTTTAGTCAGACTGGCTCGGTGGCGTGGTGGTATTTCGGTACGACTACGGTTCTGAGGTCTCGGGTTCGATCCCCGGGTCCGGGCAAAGTGATATTGGATTTTTGCATATCAGCCCGGAGTCTGTAATTTGTGCCCGATATGGCGATAGGCTCGCCCCCTGTCACAGCTGGGACGGAACTAAGCTCGGCGAAATGTGGGTGTTCTAGTTCGCCAGTGCGCCTCTGCCTACCCCTTCGGGGATACAGGCGTGAGCTTATGTTATGTTATGTTATGTTATTTTTTAGTCAAAAAGAGCAACGTCAGAGTTTCTTGTCCGTACTTCTCTGGCGAACCAGCTTTCCGAACTGGCGGTAGAATTAAAAGTTGACGGACTCTAAACAACGTATAACATTTTATAGATTCAATTTTTTGGATTGGATTCAATTCAATCATTTGATTTGATTTAGAATGGAACATTCCAAGCCAGGGGAGTCGCTAGCAAAGGCGAGAATTTTATAATATCAGCTCTGAAAGAGATTGATTTATTTTTCAATGTTACAATAACGTGATTCATTGTATTTTCCTTCGCACGTTCCCAAAGGAGGTAAAGCTTCGGTTTTCCATTATATACTGCTAAATCTTATATACTCGAATGTTAGCCTTCGTCCGTAGTGCAATTGTGAGAGATTGCGAAACGAAAGGCTACTGGTTCAATTCCCGCACCGAGTTTGCGTGATATTCGAATCAAGATGTGAGACCAAAAATCTCTTATTACTATCGATGCCTTTATGACATGAAATTAGTATCTTTAATGATTGAGGTCATTCATAATTTATTATCGACCACGCTATTTTTCCCTCAGGTACAATAAATACAAAAAAAATTGGCATCAACAATGTTTCCAAGTTTCCAATTTTATATTATACTCTTAAAATCTATGACTAATTTCATTCAGATATGAATTTGAAATACACTGTCAATTTTTCAAACAAACAAAATTTCATCCAATATTGAGTAATATTGGATGAAATCGCAATGACTAAAGAAAAAATAAGAGGATCTCGCATAACTACGAAAATACGTGTTTACTATGATTGCGGTTCCACAGTTTTAGTTTTACGATTTATTATATGTATGTAAATTGTCACCGTGTCATAAAACTAAATAACGTATAAATATTTAATGATTTTATTATAAATACATTAATTTTATTTTACAATAATTTCAAGTGGTAGAGCCACGCTGTAAACAGTAACGACTATAGCACGAATGGGTCGGCTCGACCGGTTAGATACCACTGTCTCACAGAAAACCGACGTAAAGTGGCACCTTGCTGTCGTGTTTCGTTCGGTGAGTGAGATTTCCGGTGGCCCATTTCCCCACTCCCTTTCCCAATCCATTCCCTCCTTTTAGGTTGACAACTCACCCATGATTCTTTGTGTCTTGGGTGTCTATGGGGGGTGGAGACCCATCTGGTCGTTTGCCAATCTCTGCTATAAAAAAAAAAATTATACTACTTTCGAAATAGGAAGAAGATGCCTAACTGTTACATTAATGGGATCTTTCTATCGCAAAGCCGCCATTTTGGTTTCAGTCCATACATTGGGAATGCTTCATTTTTTCGTGTTATGCCGTCCTTTTTTTTCTAAGTGAAATCGTATCTCGATATTTTTGAGATATGCATGTTTATGGCTTCTGCTATACATTACGAAGGTTATAATTATCGTCGATAAAGCTTTTGCAAGGTTTCCATTGTCTGGGTTGATATGTCCAATCAATACACATGGTTTTACCGCCTGTTTCAACATGACAATATCGATTTGACAATTACCCATAGCATGTTGGAACAAACATACGACTCATACAAGTACAGTTAGCTAGTAGTTTTGGTCGATAGTTTTAGGGTTCCGGAGCCAAATGGCATAAACAGAACCTTCATAGTTTTTTTTTCTCCTGTGTTTTATTATGTCTGAGTTGAATAGTATCAAATCAAATCAAATCAAATCAAATCAATTTTATTGTGGTACATAGGTAACATGAAGGTGTTATATATAGTCTTATAATGTACAGCTATGACCCGCCATAATTAGCATACAATAATTTAATAAACGAAACTGAAATAAAATATGTCATAATTATTCTACATTTTAGCATCATTGAGATAATCATTTATACTACCTCTATAGTAACATTTGTCATTCAAAAATCGAAATAATGTCATTTTATAATTTTTAATATCTTTTAAATCTCTAATCGACTTCGGTAATTTATTATATATGTCAGGAATTAAGTAAAAGACGCTTTTATGGAATAATGCAGTTTTGTGGGGTACACATGTGATTTTGTCGTTGCGTCTGGTGCGGTTGCTAAATTTAAAAAGGTGAATATGTGTCTTGGCAAACATGGCACATTCATAAACAAACATACATGGAAGTGGTAGTATTTTTAGTTCCCTAAAATATGGTATGCATGAGTTACTTGTTTCAATGTTTATCGCTACATAATGTGGTGAGTGTACTGTGGGGTGTGCCCGGCAAAGGAGAGGACCCTCGCTTTTTGATACGTAGGTCCCAACTTTCATAGTTTAGTTAGTAGTCGCTTCCTTGGTCTAGTGGCTGCATATATGGGCTATGGACCAGGAGGTCCTGGGTTCGATTCCCAAGTCGGACAAAGCAAATTTTCTAATTTAAATTGTCCGGGACTGGAACACTCAGAGGAGGTTGACGTCGGGCCGGCAGCCGGTCGTAAAAACTTTGCCAAATCCTTTCTGCAACACCCCACGTTAGGGTGGGATAAGGGCAGGTAGAAAGAAAGTATAGTTCAGTTAGGGCCGAATGGTCAAACAGTGCTCAGTCATCCAAGTCATTTGAGCACTACCCAAAGTTAAGCAGCCAATAATTTTTGAGCGGCATGGTCGTACGCACTTGAGAAGACTTGGCGGAAAAATCAGCTGAGGATCAATCATTTTGCTACAGATAATAAAAGTTTGTTCTCGATTACAAAATTTTTATAAAAATATATTTTTGTTTCGTTTCACGTAGAATCATTATATTTAATTTAGTTTTTTTAAAAGATATATATAAGAAATAATTGGCAGAATACACGATTCAAAAATGTTTATTTAACCTTTTTGCTATTCATGTGCCATTCCGATTATATTTCATCTGTAGTAAATTTTTCTGTAATATTTATGTTATCTCTGTCTATCTTTTGTTATTGTGAAGGTAAACATATTTTTATATAATAGAAACGGAACTTAAAATGGATCTTTTTTTAATATTTATTATTATGCTGTTAAAATATTTACCACTTGGCAGAATGTTTCTTTCGTCCTTAGCCAATGATTTGTATGGAAAAAACGAAAAAAAAAATTGGCAAATGGCGACCTGTTTGTTTATATTTATTTTCCGTATTTAAATAACTGTGTTTGTTGTATGTGAAGTGATTTTGTTTTATGTAATAAACATCAACGAAGATGGAGAGATTATGGAAACTATGAAGTTTGGATATGGAGGATATTTCTTGGAACGTTTCAATAAAAGGAATCTCGAATTTTTCTTGCCAGGGATTGCCGTTGTCCCAACAAAATTACTCCGCCCGTTCTGAGAATGGAATTCAGGACGTCCCAGTTCACACCGGCTTCATCAGAACCATCTAAAAACCATTATATTGGAGAGGAATTCGGCAACATGCAGTAGTGTTGAATCGGATTTAATAAAATTAATCATTGTATTTGTGAAGTGTTTTATTTGTCTTGGCTTCTTCGAGTGCGCTATATTCTAGTTTAGATAATGATATTGAGGAAAAATACATTTTATTGAAATCAAGGGGTAGGTAAACACTACACGGAACACGGAAATTATTAAATACAAACCTATGCCCGCCATTCCGTTCGCGTGAAATTTTATTTATTTAAACAAATATATCCTACGGAAACCATACATTTTTTGGGGGAAAAATGTAGCCTGTGTGCTATTTCAGACTTTAATCCATCTCTGTGCCAAATTTCATTCAGATCTCTTCAGCCATTCTGGTGTAAAAGAGTAACAAAACATCCATACATCTTCACAAACTTTCGTGTTTATAACATTAGATTTATTTGAGAGTAGTCGCAGGCAATCTCAAACTAATTTCGATCAAATGCTAGTTAAGCGGGCCTTAAATAGCTGTCAAACGTTAGGCAGTTGTTGACCATGCCGTTTTACGAAATAAGCGGGCCTTAAACTGGGTCCTGCTTACATTTAATGTGAAGAGATAGGTTCTGTTTGACCATGCCAAATTGAAGAATAACGAGTGCTTAAATCGATAAGGCCATCCTAAATATTTAGGCAGTGTTTGACCATTTGGGGGTTAGTAAGTTAGATTAAGTTGTTAGTTATGTAAAACAGGTACTAAATAAGTTTATGGACCATGTACTTCAGATTATGCTATTAATACTATAAACGTATTTGTGAGTATGTGTGTTTGTATGCTTGTTACTCTTTTATGCAAAAACTACTGGATGGATTTTGATGAATCTTTACAGTTTTATAGATAATACATCAAAATAATACATAGGCTACTTTTTAGCGATAGCTCAGTTGGGAATGGTACGGACTGCCGAGACGAGTGTCGGAGGTTCGAGACCAACCCCAAAATCGACCATACACCTCTGACTTTTCTATGTTAAGTGTGTTTTCTTTGTGAATTATCGCTTGCTATAACGGTGAAGGAAAACATCGTGAGGAAACCTGCATACCCGAGAATTTCTCCACAAGAACTTTAAAGGTATGTGTAGTTTACCAACCCGTATTAGACCAGCGTAGTAGACTAAGGCCTAACCCCTCTCATTAGTAGAGGAGGCCTGTACCCAACAGTGGAACAGTAATATTACAGGGCTAATATTATTATTATACTTTTTATCCCGAGAAATAAAATTTACCCAGGAACAAAACTCCACGCGAACGGAACGGCGGCCAACAGCTAGTATCATCTAATAAAATACAATACGAGAATGAAGCCACAAGTAAATGCTTAAAACTTACTCACAAAGACGTTGTCGGAAACAAAAGTCAATGCCAGTCCACCAAATACAGTATTTTGATTATTGAGCAATAAATCCTTGACTGTTTCCACCACAAACAACTTGTTTGATATCCTTGACTTAATAATAACTTGTAAGCTATACAAACTGTGTTTACGTTGGATAAACAGATGTTCAATATTTTATTTCCACGATAGAATTCACGCAGGTGGTATTTTTCGGCAATTTCTTGCATGTCTCATATATACGCATATTTTTAGTGGTGCCACGTGGAGCCACGTTATAGACAGTTACGTTTACAGCACGAATGGGCCGGCTCTACCGGTTTGATACCACTGTCTCACAGAAAAGCGATGTAAAGTGGCAGCTCGTTGTCGCGTTTTGTTTAGTGAGTGAGATTTTCGGTGGCTCAATTTCACCATCCTTTCGCAATCCCTACTTCCCTCCCTTTAGGTGGGTAACGCCCCATGATTCTTCATGTATATGGGCGGTGGAGATCACTTACCATCAAGTGACCCAAATGCTCTGCTATAAAAAAATACGTACGATAAAGTTTCCATATTTTTATGCAATTAAACAAAGACTCACTCAGACATCCTATCCGCATATATTAATACACGCCAAAATATTTTTCCCCAATTTCCTTCTACACAGAAATATTATAGAACATAGCTGTGATCCAAATTTGAACTATATAGCACCAATAGATTCCGAGGAAAATAGCTATGACATACGGACGGACAGACCGACATGAAGAAATTATAACGGTTTAGCCATTTAGCTCCGCAACCCTAAAAGCAGGAGAATATCCCATTATGTATAATAGAAAGCCACTGCCGCTATTCCAGAACATTTACGACATCCAGTAAATAGCAACGATAAAATCCTTAAACTGGGACTCTGCTATGCAAACTTAAAGTATAATTTATTAGCAGAATACACGCCGACGCGGTATCGGCGCAGCGTTATGAATAAATTGGATAAATTTCAATATATCAACCTGAACATGCGGGCAATATCGATGCAGGAATTTGTTCCTAGTCCCCGTGACTGATTGGCACTACTAGTAGGTATATACGGGTTATTTTTCTCGCACTACCGGTAGTGCCATAGGTAAACATCTTCCTCCACGCCAAGCATAATCAGAAATAAATGATCATAGGTAAGTTTACAATTCGAATGTCCCAAATGGTATATAAAAATCCAAATGTACATGAATTCACCCATGGTACTACCAATAGCTAAATGATATATCATTGCATATATCACTACCAGTAGAGCAATGCAGTTGTTGCAGTAGAGCAGTATTTAATTTCCAGTAGATATTTGACGTTCGTTAAAGCACACACGATACTTTTATTGACAATTTTAATCGGGATTGGAGCGGCTATTTCGATCCCCACATATGTACATATCCCAATCACAGCCGTTGTAATTAAAGATTCAATGTCGACATTTTTGACAGTAGACGCAGTAGTAACAATAAGTGATACCGAATTTTCGATTCTACTTTTAAAAGTAGGACAAAGAGAATTCCTACAAAATTAATTTCAACAAAATTATATGATAAAGCATTATCAGAATTCACCACAGCAACAGCTACAAATTACGAATTTCGTAACACTCTCGATGTCCACACTCTAAAATGGAGGCTTAATAACTAAGGACTTAATAACCAAGCTACAAATTAAAATAAAAACAAACCTGTCCAAATATTTAAAATCTATAATAAAATATATATCAATATAAAATCTATAAAATCTGGATGAATAAACGTAAGTTTCTATAAACTGCACGAGCCCCGTCGAAATAATAAGCGTAAAATATGTCCCACCCAAGCGTAATACAGTTTTAGCGCAGTTTAATTAGTTTAAGAAACTGTGCTCAAAATGAATTTTATGAAATACCATCTATAATAGATTGAAAGTTGTTTGAAACCAAAAAGAAATGTAATTTTTAAATAAAAATTTTTTACTTAATATATGCGTTAAAATTAGAATTGAACATACATACATAGTAATAAGCAGTATAGCTGTAAAAATAAAAATGTATAAGCTTAATCAAGTTTTAATAAGAGTCAAAGACCAGAAATGGTTATTAGATCCTATGTAAATGCTATTGTCATTAAAATCGTTCCAACTTAAAGAATCACCAGTAAATAATGTTCCATTCTATATAAAGATAGAAATAGGAAATATAATAGAGGAAAAGAATAACATCTTACAAGCGTACAAAGACAAAAGTAAACGAGGAAATGTGTTTTTGTATTTATTTGGTCGTCTCAGACACAAAAGAAATGTCTACGGGAGGATAAGACGAAGCAATGTGAAAAATCGCATTACAGTGAACTAATGTAGCAGAATATAATTATATTACTTTTACAACTTATAGCAATTCTAAAAGGATACTTTCTTTTGAAGAACAGATTAAATTATATGGAACAAATAATAATTTTATATATGTCTTTGTCTTTTGTCTGGACCCAGGCCGCTTCCAACAAGTCGATCTGGAAATCTTTGGGGGAGACCTATATCCAGCAGTGGACGTCCTGTAGCTGATGATGATAATGATATGTCTTTCATAAAACATTTGAATAGGCGACACGTTTGTATCGCCTTTTCTAATCACCAAGATCAATGTTTCCCAAAAACAAGACATGGTAACTAGAAGAAAGATATAGTGCTGCGTGATAGATACCAACTAGCTGGAACGATTACTAACACTGAATCTGAAGGTAAAGAAACTAGTAAGACGGTAAGACTCGATTGCAGATGGTAAATAATCACCACTGCTCAGAAACATTCACATAACTAAAAGGATCAAAGCGACGTTATGGAAAGTAAAGTGCCCTTGGATTCAGTTGAAGAGACGATCTGTGTGAATTGCCCAGTACCCACAATCGCACAGTAAAGATCATGAAATAAGATTATTATCGTTGTTATACTGGCGCAAATCATAACTTCTTGTTTAGGTGTTTATTCACTTAGAAATTTTACTCGCCGCTCCGCCCAGAAGATATTTTTAGAAAATAGCTTGTGATTTAACAGAGTGACTTTCGCATTAATAAGTATAGAATAATACAAAGAAATTCCATATTACTAACTATAGAGGGACTCTCAAGCAAGTTTTCATTAAAAAAATATCTCAAACGTCAGTAAAGCTATCTATCACTTTCGTTTCAAAGATCTATTTACTATCAAGCAAGTTTTCATAAATATTTTTATCTCAAACGTCAGTAAAGCTATCTATCACTTTCGTTTCAAAGATGTATCTACTATCAAGCAAGTTTTCATAAATATTTTTATCTCAAACGTCAGTAAAGCTATCTATCACTTTCGTTTCAAAGATGTATCTACTATCAAGCAAGTCTTCATAAATATATTTATCTCAAACGTCAGTAAAGCTATCTATCACTTTCGTTTCAAAGATGTAACTACTATCAAGCAAGTCTTCATAAATATTTTTATCTCAAACGTCAGTAAAGCTATCTATCACTTTCGTTTTAAAGATCTATCTACTATCAAGCAAGTTTTCATAAATATTTTTATCTCAAACGTCAGTAAAACTATCTATCACTTTCGTTTCAAAGATCTATCTACTATCAAGCAAGTTTTTATAAATATTTTTATCTCAAACGTCAGTAAAGCTATCTATCACTTTAGTTTCAAAGATCAAAGTTTCGCGTTGGTGTCTTGTCAATGTACTGTACTGTCTTTGTATAGATAGATTATACGATTCGTTGCCGACATTAAAATTCATTCCGCCGGTTTCAAACTTTTGAAATGTAGAAGTACAATTTCCGAGCTCTTTTAGTATTAAACAAAAGAGCCAGTTGTGTTTCGGCCGACGCGACGTGAACATTTCTCGACCGCAAGCCAAAAAAACCTCGATAACAAAGGAATATTTTCACCATCGAAAACCTTCAGTTACACAATGTCCAAATTTTAATGTTTACTTTTTGACTGGACCTAAAGTAAAATGAGAGGGTTTATAGTTTATACGATTCTTTATACGCATTTTCGCGCACTTCACATCAGGATGAAATTCCGCAGCTTTCTGTTTTTGGTGTCTATAAGTAAATTTTCTGCATCATAGTTTACAAGTCATGGAACATCAGAGTATTTAGATGCTTTGATAAATATCCTAAAATAATTATTATTACTGTCCCACTGCTGGGCACGGGCCTTCTCTACTAATGACGGGTTAGGCCGTAGTCTACCACGCTGGCCTAATGGTTTGGTAAAATTATTATCATCATCATCATCATCAGCCATAGGACGTCCACTGCTGAACATAGGCCTCCCCCAAAGATTTTAAAATCAAAAAAAATATAATAGAGTATTTACCAGATTTCATAGTAGACCGTGAAATAAAATTAATATTTGCAACATTAAAATATAGTGCACCATAATATTGTTAGGTACTCTTTATGAAAAATAAACAACTAACACTTTTATAAAATACATAACGTGACCCAAATCGACTTCGCCGTATCAATGAACTTCCAAAATAAACTCAAAAACAAAATTAAGTATGCCTAAGTTAGCCATCATTTTGTATATGCATCATTTATTCTGTTACAAAAGTAATATACAAAATTGTATAGATTTATTCACCGTTATGCAAATGAATAAAACAGCAGCCGAATTTCCCTCGCAGCGTGCAGCGTCATCACGTCGCTATTTCTGTGAAAAACTCTATTAATTTTGCGCCATCAAAGAGCTTTATTGAATCAGCGAATGAAATGAAAAATGTTTTAACGAAATAATAGCACATCCATTCCGGGATTTACAGCGAAAAGTATTCCTGCACTATAGTTTAACAGAATGAACAAGATAGAATCTTCCAACACTAATGTTGCCCGAACATTGGCAAAATAAAGTTTATATAATTGTTTGTTGCGCCGAGCCCAGATTGGGGAATAAAGAAAGAAAGAAAATGACATTTATTGCGTTTTAGCTGTTACATAATTAGGTACTTAGGTCTATTAAAATACACAGAGGGAAAGAAAAAGAAAGAAAAAAAACACTATCATGTGTATGTGCACACACCCACATGTGTACACATGTGCATATATACACATACACACATTAAATACATACATTTACATTCCCCTCCCATCTTCCTCCCTGGAAAGAAAAAGGCAGCCCCTTACTCTTGGCACTCGATTCGATTGTGATTTCGATTTGGTTTCATTTATTGACATACAATTCCACCGAAATCGACTTAAAAAGTGCACTAATATTACATTATATTCGAGAACTTGTCGTTAGGCAATTTTTAACGTGACATTAATGCACTTTTTAACTCGATTTCGGTGGAACTTTAAGGCAATAAATGAAACCGAATCGAATTCAAGTTCGAATCGAGCGTCAGGAGTCAACCCCTACGTTAAAAAAGACTAAAGAAATCAATTAACGGGATGGACATTAGTCAAAATAGATCAGACTCCTTAAATTTTATAATGGCACAGATATTGAAATAAAACTATTCTACTATAGACACGGGTCAGTCTGACCCGTGACAACGAAGGCTGCAAAGCCTTTGAAACGCCGGGAATAATAATTAAAACCTAATCGTGATAGAATCCGTAAAAATAGTTTTATTTCAACGTATAATATTCGCGTAAACTTAAGAAATCACATAAGCTCACGCCTGTATCCCCGAAGGGGTAGGCAGAAGCGCACTAGCGAACTAGAACACCCACATTTCGCCGAGCTTAGTTCCGTCCCAGATGTGATAGTGGACGAGCCTATCGCCATATCGGGCACAAATTCCAGACTCCGGGGTGATATGGAAAAATCCAATATCACTTTACCCGACCCGGGGATCGAACCCGAGACCTTAGAACCGTAGTCGTACCGAAATACCACCACGCCACCGAGGCAGTAATGGCACAGATACTCAGAGTTAAAGCAATATGTCCAACAGAATTCTGCGAGACGTCACGAATCACGATTGCCTGTAGGAGCGTGGTACAGAGGACGTGACCGGCGTGGCGGACGGGCGCGGTCGCGTCCCTCGTCCGTGCTGTCACTTTAAAAAACAATTACACCCGATATGCATTCCGCGCGTGTAACAGTGTGTTACGTAAAACGTTTTATTACGTTTTAAATGTATGCTTAATATGTGTAATCGTTGCGATTTTGAGTGGTAAAGCCACGCTGCAGACTACTGCAGTTACGTCTACAGCACGAATGGGCCGGCTCGACCGGTTTGATACCACAGTCTCACAAAAAACCGACGTAAAGTAGCAGTTCACTTCTGCGTTTCGTTTGGTAAATGAAATTTTTGGTGGCCAAACTCCCCCACCATCCATCCAGATCCGTCCAGCTGTTCTGGTGGGATTACATAAGTAACAAACAGCCAACCCTACAAACTTTCGCATTTATACCTCTAAGGGCGACTTGCACCACTATTACTAACCTACGGTTAGTCCTAACCTCAAGTTAAATTGAAATAGAAATATATGAAGGACATGTAGAGGTAATTCGTTACATGTAATTAATTTAATGTCACCATATATTATCTGTAATTAGATGTAGTACATTATATGTAATGAATTACATGTCCTTCACATATTTTTATTTTAATTTAACTTGAGGTTAGGACTAACCGTTGGTTAGTAGTAGTGGTGCAAGTCGCCCTATTAGTAGTAAGAATAATAATTGACCTAATGGCAGTGTATATCTACCGTGAAATTATTTGATTCTAAAATATGAAAAAGTTTCCAGGAGTTAGAAGGGTGTATTCTACCATTTCAGCCTCTGGAGTCTGGATAATATACGCATGGCTCCTTTTTGAAATGACTGCCTCGGTGGCGTGGTTGTATTTTAGTACGACTACCGTACTGAGGTCTCGGGTTCGATCCCCGGGTCGAGCGAAGTGGTATTGGATTTTTCCATATCAGCCCGGAGTCTGGAATTTGTGCCCGATATGGGGAAAGGCTCGCCCCCTATCACATCTTGGACGGAACTAAGCTCGGCGAAATGTGGGTGTTCTAGTTCGCTAGTGCGTCTCTGCCTACTCCTTCGGGTATACAGGCGTGAGCTTATGTTATGTTATTTTGTCCTTTATGAAATTCATTCAAAACATGTAAACAATTTTCCCGTGATTCGGAACTCTACAATGTCCATGCACACCATTTTGTTTTTAATAAACTCTTATGCAATTCATTAGAAACCACATTGGATTGTGACTCGGGGCGACTTGCAGCGCTATCACTAATCTAGAATTGGTCCTAAACTCGATTTATCGTGCTCATTTCTATTTAAATCAAGAATTGAGATAAATCGAGATTTATCTAGGTGCTGCAAGTAGCCCTTAATAAACACGAGTATCAGTTAAAATCGAGTTTGTACGGTGCATGCAATTTGACAGGAAATTGGACCAATCTCTGATCTCCAGCCAAATCAATGAACTCTGTAAAACCGATATTTGAACAGCGCAATCAACTATTGGAACTGCATGTGAATTCCAATTTACATGTTTACTGTAGAGTTAACTTAGTCGCCTCCTTGGTCTAGTGGCAGTGTATATGGTCCTGGGTTCGATTCCCAGGTTGAGCGTTGTGTTTTTCTCCCACTATTTCCCCAGGACTGGAATCCCTCAGATGGGGGTTGACGTTGGGTAAGCAGCCGTTAGTAAAATCTAAGTCCAATCATTTCTGAAACATGGTTGAAAAAGTGTTACGCCGACCCCACATTAATGTGGGATAAGGGCGGGTAGAAAGAAAGACTGTAGAGTTAACTCCCTATTTATGTATAAAAATATTACTGACTTAGATTAATAACTTTGATTACTGAGTATTTTTTCAAGAAAAAGGATAAAGAATGTTAAGGTTTTGTTACAAAAGAGAGGGTGTCGAATATAATATTATGTACATGTATAAACTAAAGCCTGTATCCAGAGGCCGGCAGAGACGAACTAGCGAACTAGAACACCCCCCACTCCCACATTTTGCAGAGCTCATTTCCAACCCAAATGATAGAAGGCGGGCCTATCACCATATCACGGATTCCAGACTGCCCTGTACTGGATAGAAAAACATAATATCACTTTACCCGGGGATCAAACCCGAGACCTCAGGACGTGGTACTGCTCCCAGGCACTTAAATTATCAAATCCTTATACTGAGTGCCAACAAATTGGTGGCAACGACCACTAGAGTTCACAAACGCGTCATTAATTACGATTATTAACACGTCGCCGGCCATTTTTGGCACATGTGGCCGATAATGGCACGACCGGGTCGACAGTATCATAACATTTCCTGCGTGAATTATATACCTAAGTTACATAGTAGCTGTAGTTACATGGAATACTATGGCTGAGATTTATAGAGCGAACTTCGACTAAGTCTAAGTCAAAGAAACGAACTCAGTGAGGATTTAAAGTAAAGTGGCAGCTCGCTGTCGCGTTAAGTTCGATGAGTGTGATTTCCGGTGGCCCAATTCCCCCCCCCTTTCCCAGTACCTATTCCCCTCCCTTTAGATTGGCAATGTATCCATGATTCTTTTTGTGTTGAGATCATCATCATCATCAGCCATAGGACGTCCACTGCTGAACATAGGCCTCCCCCGGCAAGCGCAGCGTAGGACGTCCACCTACAAGGTGGACCGACGACCTGATAAAGGTCGCAGGAAGCCGCTGGATGCAGGCCGCTTCCAACAGGTCGATCTGGAAATCTTTGGGGGAGGCAGTTCAGCAGTGGAGATCACTTACCATCAATTCTTACCCTAGCTATCAAAGTTACACCACACATGCTCCTTAAAGTCTTCATTGAAGAATGTAATGAAATCAAATGAGGCAAAAGAGGTGTGCAAGAATCGTAGCAAGTGAAAATCCTTTGTCTCTATCTACCTCAATGGGAATGAGGCGTAATTAAGTAAATAATTTTTGAAACACATATTCAATACAAAGCAACCTTGTATTTGAGAAACAGATAGAAACCAAATACGGTCTATACTTGGTTAATATACTTAATAATATCTAGATTCTAAACTATTCAAGTATGAAGGACGATAGACGGACAATACACAATAAATAATATGTGGTACGTCTCAACTAAAGAAATAATATAATATAGTAACAGATATTTTTCTCTTGGTGGGTTTTACATCTTTAGATAGATAGATAGAAACTCTTTATTGCAGATACACACAAAAAACAGGTAACAGAACAGCTGAGCTACAGAATAACTGAATTATTAGAAAACTGTCTGGACATTGGGCACATACAAACATTGAATATAAATGGATTTCTATTTGCAATATTGTAGCTTTGATCTACATATCTACCCAATACAATGTATATGAAATTCTGATCCTACGTACACTAGGTTTAACATGTGTGGGCATAAATCGTCGTTGGTCGTGTGTATCAAGAATTCAAGAACTACGAGATACTCCGGTCCTGCCGCCCACGACACCCTGACTCGAAACAAATGACTGTAGATCATCATCATCACCTACAGGCAGTGGTAACTACAGGGTGGCATGTCGGCAAAATGCCACGGCACGGGCCCCAGAGGTGACCAGAAGGAGCTGAAAAGACCTCCATCCATTGACTATGCCACGGGCTCCCAACACTATAGTTAGGCCACTGCCTACAGGACGTCTACTGCTCAACATACGCCTCCCACAAAGATTTCAGATCGACCTGGGTGCAGCCGCTTCCAACAGGTCGGTCTGGAAATCTGTATATCACACAAACATAAGTTTCGACGCGAGAATCAAACCTGCTGCATCTCGTCACACAGCAAACTACTCATCCGATGCGCCACGGACGCTGTCAAATTATAATACTTTTCCTATGTCACGACTCTTCTTCCACTTGCCCTTATCCCACCTTAATGTGGGGTCAGCGCAACACACTTTTTCAAGCATGTTGCAGAAAGGATTTGGCTAAGTTTTTACGACCGACTGCCTGACGACAACCCTCTGTGAGGGATCCAGTCCTGGGCAAATTAAATTAAATTAGAAAATTCGCCTCGCCCGACCTGGGAATCGAACCCAGGACCTCCCGGTTTTCAGCCCATATATGCTGCCACTAGACCAAGGAGGCGACTCTTTTCCTATGTCAAAACGTGGAATATAAAATTTCTCTTCCGCCCTAACAAAAGCCTTCGCCATATCGAAAGTAAATTACATAAAGCAGGATATACATAGGCACCACGTACGATAGAAACTACTCTGAGAACGTCACGTGTAAGTAGAAAGGCTTGTATTCACTACGTAAGGATAGATCCCAGTAAGACCATCCCGGGGGAATGACAATCCACTCTTGCCTACGTATGTACGCACGTACCTACCCACGTATGTAACCCAGTGGCGAAACGTCCATACAATTCGATTCCTTCCGGCTTACCTTTCCTCATTTTCTGGTAATAAATAGGCCTTCAGGAAAAGAAAAACTAATAGCAGCTTCCCTTTTCGACCGACTTCCAAAAAGGAGAAGGTCCTCAATTCGTCTGTATTTTTTGTTTTTTTTTTTTTATGTATGTTACGCGATATCTCCGCCAATGCGGACCGATTTTCAAAATGATTTTTGTATTCGATAGAGCTTATTTCAAGGGTGGTCCCATATAAATTTAGTCACGATCGGATTTGAAATCGGCCTGTTAAGTTTTTAAACATGTGATTTCGATGACAGCCTCCGTGGCGCAGCGGGCAAGTAACCGGCACGTTTCACGTGAGGTCGCGGGTTCGATTCCCGCACTGAGACAAATGTTTGTGTGGCCTACAGATATTTGTTTCGAGTATGTCTGTTGTGAGACCGAAAGTCTCTCGTAGTTCCTGATACCCACGACATAAGACTCGATCTTAGTGTGGGGTCAGGACTAGGTGTGTGACTGTTGGATGTACTTACTTATTATTATGAAAATTCTCAACTTTCGCCATTGATGTAACCTACTAGTATATAGTAATTTTTATTCCCGCTTTATTGGGAATTGTCCCGAATTCCCGAATTGGGATTTGACCCAGCAGTGAGGACCTTTCGTTTCTCAGAACCACTAGACAGGAGAGAAACTTGTAAAAGTATTATTATATTTTCGTTTAATAAATATCATGTCGTTGTACATAGGCGCTGATCACCACTTATTATAGGTCATACATGGGACATGGGCAAAGAGATTGAATATTACTAACTATACACACAAGTCACAAGTCTATCAAGGGGCTATCAAGCAAGTTTCCATACAAAAAATCTCAAACTTCAGTACCGCCATCAACCACTTATTACAATACGAGGGCGATTATTACAATTTACACCCTAGAATGTTTTGTGAATGGTTAAGAATCACGTAAGATAAGTTTAGTTTCTCAAGATTATTACGCTGGCCGGCCTGGCGCGCGTATATTTCAAATAAACTGAGCGACGTATGACCACCAGGTCATAACTTTTGGGTCACAAGCTTTGTTCTGTTATCCTGTCTATATACTGTTGAATGTCTTTGGGCATGGGTCATCTAATTTTTTGACATCAAATACCAAATGTCAATAAAAATGTTTTTTACAGTTTTCCTGATCGAGCAATAATCTTGACATTGGCGAATCCAGCCACTCCGCCAGCCGCCTCATAAATAAAACGTGTAATTATGAACCGCCTCTTTTTTAAAACTGTTAATAATGCTAGATGCTCATCCCTGAAGTTCATTAACAAAATGCAACGTAAATAGTTAAATTTAATCACTCTAGCTTCAAGACAACGCGACGTCTCCGGCATTCAGGTCACGTGCCGAACAACGGCTGCTGTTACATTTTAAACTTAAGAAATATACACGCCATTCATGCTTAGTACACTGAAGAAGGTCAGGGATTCGGTTCCGTACGCTGCGGCTGAATGCAGTGGGGGAACTTATAATTATAACGAGAAATTGTTTTAATAAATCAATAAACAAAAACAAGAAATGTGCTATCATGAAATTTGTAGTATAAAATAATTGATATTTTACAAAATATCTTACTGATAAATTAGGTATAATTTATATAACGTATCTCGATTTCGGGTTCGATCCCCAGGTCGGGCAAAGTGATATTGGATTTTTCCATATCAGCCCGGAGTCTGGAATTTGTGCCCGATATGGCGATAGGCTCGCCCCCTATTACATCTGGGACGAAACTAAGCTCGGCGAAATGTGGGTGTTCTAGTTCGCTAGTGCACCTCTGCCTACCCCTTCGGGGATACAGGCGTGAGCTTATGTTTATGTTATGTTATGTGTAAGACTATTTTTTGTCTAATATTACGCTGACACGACCTTTCGCGCGTATGTTTCAAATACGACTAAGTAACTTATGACCACGAGGTCACAACTTTTGGACCATTAGTTAAGCGCTGTTGTCCCGTCTATGTTAAATGTCTTTGACTAAATATAATCAGGTAGGCCGTCAGTCCGCCTTCCCCTTTTTATCGCTGAGTCGGGTGCAGAAGCAAGTACTTTATAGAACTAATTAACTCAAAGTAACCACCGGAAGCAATATTCATTAAAACGAACTAAACATCAAACTATGAAACTATAGCGATGCGCGGATGTGACGGAAGTGGAAACGAGTTCACAAAATGTTATTGCGACGCGAAGTTTGTTCGGCAATTTTGTGGCTGACGTCGCGCGACGCGTACCGGGTGGCTCCGTAGAGATAACACATTTGTAGTAAGCGAATGGAAAATGCGATATCCTAGTAGAAAGAAACAAAAAATAACTCAACATTTTCTGTCTTGTTGTATTGAGATGCGTAGATTGGGTTTGTCGTTCAGTAAGAATCAAGTTGCACATAATATTATCATAATTATACCCCTTACTAATAAAATCATTTACACGCTTCTTAACTTCATAAACGTAGTTTGTCCCTTTCTTTTTCAAACTATGTATGTGATGCAAGAAAAAAGTGACAAACTAATCTTAAAATTAAGAAACACGTAAGTGCTTTTACAAGTAAGTGACTGTACTACATAATATGTTTAGTTCTCTATTGAGCATGCGGAACGAAACTAGCGGCGTGCATTCCATATAGACATAGAGACACTGTCTGTCCTAAGAATTTGCTATTTCCATAAATAAATAATAAAATTATGACTAAACACAGATTTTCGAAATAGCAATGCTCGGATTATGTTTTAAATCGACACAGATGATAATCACTATGATGGTGTCGCAGGTGTTAAAGAACATAATTGGGTACTTGACTAATTTTTTTTAATTGATTTTATACGAAATTTACGTAATCTAAAACGTAACGCAGAAACAAATATAGAAATACTCTCAAACATAAAAAAGTTAAAAGCCTTTGTAGTTTGGTGTAACCTTCAAACAGCGGGAAAGAGAAGTATCAGTAAAGTCACGGCCATAACGGTGCGTGCGTTGGAAAGGGATAGCAAGATATCCCCACTACGCCCCCACTCTTGCTCATTGCAGAATTTAAAATATAAATTACTGGCTCATTTCAACCAATTCCTATGCGGTTTTTAGAGAAGGGTTTATATTTTGTTTTATTTGCTATTACATATAAAAATGTGTATGAAATGAAACATAGTCAAGTACCCAATTGTGTAAGATTTTTGTCTACCCTGATCGGAATGTCTATGCACGCCACTGCACAAAACAAAGAAAATGTTATTTGTCTAATGTATTTATTACCTCTATGGATGCTCAGAGCAAGCGGCACGAGCGGCAATTCCTTGACAACATGTTACGTAAACGATGCCACCTCCGTTCTCCATCAGTTTTAATTCGCATTCCGAGACAGTAATTAAATTCCGAGAAACTATGCGAATCTTTTACTTAGGAACTATTCGGTACGGCGTTCAAGTAAAGAAGTTTCGTATGAGAGTTGCTATAGAATTTAACAATGTGGAATTTCATATTTAATTAGATTTTGCAGTTAAGCTTGAGGCAAAGCCGGTGACGTGCACAGACTTTCATATTAGGGTAGACAATAAACTTGCAAAATTTCTTTTTTTCGATCATCACCTGTTGGTGACAAATGGGTGGTAGAGCCACACTGTAGACAGTAACGTCTACAGCACAAATGGGCCTGCTCGACCAGTTTGATACCACTGTCTCACAAAAAATCGTCGTAAACTCACTGATGCTTTTCATTTCGCGAGTGAAATTCCAAATCCCCCAAATGACCTCACCCCCCCCTCCCTTTTCATATAACAGAATAATAAATGATACAAACAGCACGTGAAACAGTAATAATCTGAAAATAAAGAAGTTTCAAACATAACTAATGCCATTTGTATGACAACTCACAAGCCTATATTTCATGATGGATGATTTGTTTACAAATTACAAATAATCACAAGTTTAAAAACTTAACTGGCCGACTTCCAACTTACCGGTCGTGACCAAATTAATATGGGACCACCCTTGAAATAAGCTCTATCGAACACGAATTGAGGACCTTCTCCTTTTTAGAAATAGGTCGAAAAAATATTAAAATATTTTTTAATCCTTGTGCTCTCGTGGGATATAAAACTTAGTTTATTATTTAGTTTATTTAATTTAAGTTTAAGTTAGTTTATTTTATAATTCATTCCACAAAATCCACAACCGAATAAAATAAAACATTCAGATCATGATATTTGGAAAATCCTTCACACGAAGTAATAAACAAACAAAACGATATTGTTCGGCGTTCCTCATTTCCTACTTGTTACGCAGCAGAACTTTCCTATTCATATTCCGGAGATGGAAATATTCGCATA
The DNA here is from genome assembly GCA_036417725.1 of Clanis bilineata. Classification (NCBI taxonomy): domain Eukaryota; kingdom Metazoa; phylum Arthropoda; class Insecta; order Lepidoptera; family Sphingidae; genus Clanis; species Clanis bilineata. The sequence goes on from CM071153.1 coordinate 2,401,544, forward strand.
AGCCTTTTACGTAGTCTTCACACCGTATACTTTGTGAAGTACCAACTCTTCAGAAATGACTTGCTTGGAGAAAAACTATTCTCTTGGCAACTAACTTTTATATGGGTTACTCAGTTAATTGTAGAGAATCGTGATTCGGTTCTGGATTAAATTATTTTATTCTATAGCTTTATTATAGCAGAGACTGGCAAACGAGCATGTGGGTCACCTGATGGTAGGTGATCTCCACCGGCCACAGACACCCAAGACACAAAAAGAATGTGCGTTGCCAACCTAAAAGGGGCGGAATTAAGAGCTGTAATAAATATGGTCGCCGCCATATTCGCTTTGGTCTAATGGCATATGGACTTTATTGACTGTAGACCGGGAGGTCCTGGGCTCGATTCCCTGGCTGGCCGGGGTGTTTTTCTAACACGATTTGCCCAGGATTGTACAGTGAACAACTCAAAGAAGTTAACGACAGGCAGGTAGCTGTTCGTAAAAACTAAAGCCGAGTCCTTTCTGCAATATGCTTAAAAAAGTGTGTTGCGCCGACTCCACATAAAAACGGCATAAGCACAAGTAGAAGAAGAAAGTTTAAAAAATATGGAGAAAATTATGACGATATAAAACTTTTCGTAAAAAGTGTTTTTACTTTACTTCGCACGTACTAACTATTAGTTTTAATCTGTGACTTCGAGCTCAAAGAAAGTATATAAAGTTGTTAATAAGGAGCGGTCAGCAATACATTAAAGACTTAAGGAACTTTATATCCTTTATCCTGCATTATATCTTATTGTACAGACTTCTTCAAGCGAATCTTGAGTACGGTCTTTGTATGCGGGACAATAATATAGGGCTGATACACGGACTTGACTGCCTCGGTGGCGTGGTGGTATTTCGGTACGACTACGGTTCTGAGGTCTCGGGTTCGATCCCCGGGTCGGGCAAAGTGATATTGGATTTTTCCATATCAGCCCGGAGTCTGGAATTTGTGCCCGATATGGCGATAGGCTCGCCCCCTATCACATCTGGGACGCAACTAACCTCGGCGAAATGTGGGTGTTCTAGTTCGTTAGTGCGCCTCTACCTACCCCTTCAGGGATACAGGCGTGAGCTTATGTATGTATGTAGGTATACACGGACGTATAAAATAACGGCCGGTTTCAATAAACAATCGCAGTCCGAATGTGCAGATAGATTACAAAAAATAGTCAATAAGAACACAGTTTGAACATGACTCTGTCCAATTAGGTACTTGATTTGATTGGTTCATAATCGCGATCTATCTGCACTCTAACCTGAGACCGTTTATTGAAACCGGCCGTAAGAGAACACCGTCTCGCCTATAGTTAAACGGACAGATAAGCCACGCACACAAACGCGCCTCTACAAAAGTGCTCTACGCACACACTAACACTCAGTCGTTGCATTACGGATGTGTGTATAGATAGATCAAGTCGGCAGAAAACCCTGCTTCACATTCAAGTTTAAATGTTTCTAGCGCTACGTCCTCTTTTTTCTACGTCCGTAGGCTGAAATAATTTTTTCAAGTCAGTCTGAAAATCTTTGTGGGAGGCCTATCTATGTTCAACAGTGACGTACTGGTCTTGATGATGATGATTATTTCCATCTGCCCTTATTTCAGTGTTGAGTCGGCTCAAGACACTTTTTCGAATATGTTACAGGAAGGATTCGGCTTTAGTTTTAACGGCAAGCCTGCCTGACATCAACATCTGGGGAAACCAGACCCAAACAAGTCGTTTTAGAAAAACCTCTGTTCCCGACCTGGGAATTGAACCCAGGACTTCCCGGTCCACAGTCCATATACGTTGACATTAGACCAAGAAAGAAGTGCATATAGCTGATAGTATTCTTGGTATTATATGTTTAATAGACATAACATAGTACACTATGTACTACTAAAGAACAGAATTAGCTGGGCCACAAAGCTAGGATTAGCCCATTGTAGCTCGTTTAAAAATGCAATAGCTCGCGGCGAGCGAGGCTTGCGGTTTATTTAATATTAACTCTACACGTTAAACAACTTCCGCGTGCCACTACCTAGTTTGCTCTTAATGCTGATGGTATTTTATGAAAAGTTTTCCCACATGCCGGTTTCGAAAATGCTTCGTCCACCTGTCTTTCCCACTGCAATGTAAGGTTTGTGCAAAAATCCTTTTAGAGCATGTAGCAGAAAGCAAGCAAGCAGGTACATATATCTTAATTGGTAATGGTACGGACTGCCGAGACGAGTGTTGGAGGTTCGAGACCTACCCCAAAATAGAGCATACACCTCTGACTTTTCTAGTTTACATATGTTTTCTTTATGATTTATCACTTGCTATAACGGTGAAGGAAAACATCCTGAGGAAACCACAATAATTTCGATGGTATGTGAAGTGTGAAGCGTGGTAGTTGCGGTTTATTGTTGTTCCAATAAATAAATATTTATTATTTATTTTATTTTTACACTGCTTTCATAACACCTTAAACAATTTATTTGCCACCCAATATATATGTAGACAAAGAAAGAAAAAAAACATTATTTTTTATAGCAGACATTGGCAAACGAGCAGATGGGTCACCTGATGGTAAGTGATCTCTGCCGCCCATAGACACCCAAGACAAAAAGAATCATGGATGCGTTGCCAACCTAAAAGGAGGGAATGGAAGGGGAGGGGAAAGGGATTGGGAAAGGGAGGGGGGAAATGGGCCACGAGACATCGGACTCACCGAACGAAACGCGACAGCAAGCTGCCACTTTACGTCGGTTTTCTGTGAAACAGTGGTATCTAACCGGTCGAGCTGGCCCTCTCGTGCTGTAGATGTTACTGTCTACAGCGTGGCTCTACCACTCAGAAGAATTTAGTAAAGATGAAAGCATAACCATGGTATATACTACTTATGACTGCTGACCGACATCCAATTTACCTTTATATGAGACGACCCTTGAAATAAGCTCTATGGAACACAAAAAGAATTTTGAAAATCGGTCCACATTTGGCGGAGATATCGAGTAACATACATAAAAAATACAGACGAATTGAGGACCTCCTCCTTTTGTGGAAGTCCGTCGAAAATTACTACGCATACATCAACTACTAAAATGCAATCACAGAAACACCCCCGTATCGTCTAAGAGTCGTCTGGGCATATCAAGTGTGTCGTAATAAAAACACATGACAAAAGTTCCGCGTGGGTTACCGAACAAGAGGCACTGTTGGCCTCTGAGAGTGCCCTCGTGTCGCGGCGATGATACTCGTCGACGGTCGAACCCTCTCGGCGAACGAGTGTGATGATTTCCTAACGTTCTGGGATAAAACACTTGATATCCACGCGTTTATGAGAGGGTTAATTTTCTACATAAGCTCACGCCTAGCTCGCACTAGCGAACCAGTACACCCACATTTCGCCGAGCTTAGTTCCGTCCCAGATGTGATAGGGGCGAGCCTATCGCCATATCAGGCACAAATTCCAGACTCCGAGCGGATATGGAAAAATCCAATACATTTGAATCGATAGCTTCCGTTGGGCAGTGGGTGAGTAGCCGGCTGTGAAGCTAGAGGCTGCGGGTTCGATCCCCGCACTGAGACAAATGTTTGTGTGGCCCACAGTTATTGTTAATAAAACAATCAAAACTTCACCGTACTAGTGGTGCAGTACGAAAATCACCTACGATTATAAACTATATAAAATGTTACAAATTACATAAAACACATAACATAAGTTCACGGCTATATCCCCGAAGGGGTAGACAGAGGCGCATTAGCGAATTAGAATATTCACATTTCTTCGAGCTTATTTCCGTCCCAGATGTAATAGGGGACGAGCCTATCGCCATATCAGGCACAAATTCCAGACTCCGGACTGATACTGAATTGAAAAAACCCAATATCACGCCCAGGGACAGAACCCGAGACCTCAGGACAATACGCGATCGAGGCAATCTACATTCTGTAAAGTGACTTTACCAAGTTTATGAATAACGTAAATACAAAAATGTGTAAAGTTTTAATGGATGCGGGCGTGCGTCGCACCAGTGGCACGGGTGACGGGCCCGACTCGGGCGGATTTTCAAAACAAAACGGTAACATCAAACGCACACGTCTACGTTAAGGAAAACGTTAACGCAAACCCGTATTTATTTAGACCCTTCACACACGGGTGGCATCACGATTCACGACCCACTTTAAACTGTTCCGCTTGAGTTATTATTAAGCGTTATGAGATGGTAGAAATTACTATATTACGCGTTACGTAGATTTGAAAGCAGACATAGTACCAGCTCCACTAGATTACCATTTAATATTGTCTGACAGAGAACTACAATAAGTGGTAGCTTTGCTGTCATATCCCATTTTCAATTCGTATTCACTTACTGCCTCCGTGGCGTGGTGGTATTTCGATACGACTACGGTTCTGAGGTCTCGGGTTCGATCTCGTAAAGTGATATTGGATTTTTCCATACCAGCCCGGAGTCTGGGATTTGTGCCCGATATGGCGATAGGCTGGCCCCTATCACATCTGGGACGGAACTAAGCTCGGCGAAATTTGGGTGTTCTAGTTCGATACGGCGCCTCTGCCTACCCTTTCGGGGATACAGGCGTGAGCTTATGTATGTGTATGTTTTTACTTAGTCCGAGTAATTTTTTACTCTGTCTGTCGGTCTATTTTTCTTTTAAAATATAGCTCAGACTAAGTCGAAGTTTGATTTATGAATTCCAAATCCTCAGTGAGTTCGTTTCTTTGACTCAAACTTCGTTGAAGTTCGCTCTATAAATCTCAACCTTAGTATCATCCAGCTCCACCTCTATTACCATTTCTGTTTGACAGAGAACTACCATTAAGTGGTAGCTTTGCTGTCATATCCCATTTTCAATTCGTATTCACTTCCTTCGCACTCATTTAGACCGACTTCAAAAAAGAAGGTCCTCAATTCGTCTATAATGTATGTTACGCGATATCTCCGCCAAATGTGGACTTTCAAGATTTTTTGTGTGTTCCATAGAGCTTATTCTAAGGATATAAATTTGGTCACGATCGGATACATTTTGAAGTCGGTCCGTTAAGTTTTAAACTTGTACATTTAATATCTGTACCTCAAACAAACTTTATCCTTCTATAATACTATTGCTAACTTTTAATCAACCTAAAAGCGGATTTGTGGTCGCATTGGACATTCAACTCAATAAACGATCTATGTTTTTAACCAACATACTATTTGATATAAGGAAGAAAGGGACAAACTAGTTTTAAAGTTAAGAACCGCTTTAACAAATACATACAGGAGGATTTGAAAATCAACACAGTGAAATACTGATTTCTTAAGTTTACGCGAATGTTATACATTGAAATGAATTGTCACGGGTCAGACAACGAAGACTGCAAAGCCTTCGAAACGTCGGGAATTACAATTAAAAACCAAATCGTGATAAAATCAACATAAATAGTTTTATTTCAATCAACACAGTGAAGCAGAAAATCGCTAAATATAGTGAAATATACCAGAAGAGGATTAAAGGTCACGCCAATGAATTGGCATCGAAATTGTCAGGCACAGGAAGTGTTACATACTCTCGACTGAAACGGCATAGTGTACCAACCTTAACAGTGAGATTTAACAACAGTGCATGAAAGAAACATCTAAGAATTCTTTCTGCTTATGAAAACAACCCAAGATAATAATAAAAACAACTGTTTGGCTTGTTGTGCAATACACAGATAGCCATGTTACATGAATATTACAAAAAAAATAACCGATTTAAATGTTGATAACATAACATAACATAAGCTCACGCCTGTATCCCCGAAGGGGTAGGCAGAGGCGCACCAGCGAACCAGAACACCCACATTTCGCCGAGCTTAGTTCCGTCCCAGATGTGATAGGAGGCGAGCTTATCGCCATATCGAGCACAAAGTCCAGACTCCGGGCTGATATGGAAAAATCCAATATCACTTTGCCCGACCCGGGGATTGAACCCGAGACCTCAGAACCGTAGTCGTACCGAAATATCACCACGCCAGCGAGGCAGTAAATGTTTATAAGTAGCAATAATGCATGTTGCGTCTCTCGCTGGTCCCCATAAATGCAAGCTTGTTTGACTGGATATGCACCGGTTGACCCCGAACGAGAGTTGCTAAATAAACCGCTATAGCAAGTTCTTCAGCAAGCCAGCAATGTAATGAATTTTGACAATGGATCAAATATCGCGTAATATATTTAAAAAAAATAACGAGGAATTGAGGACAGCCTCCGTGGCGCAGTGGGCGAGTAGTCGGCTGTGAGGCGAGAGGCCGCGGGTTCGATTCCCGCATTGAGACAAATGTTTGTGTGGCCCACAGATATTTGTTTCAAGTCTGGGTGTTGTGGGACCGAAAGTCTCTCATAATCTCTGACACCCACGATACAGGTTTTATCAGATCTTCATAAGCGAACTACATTCGCGGAACATATCGCGCAACATGCAACTTTTAGAATTCGGTTAAATATATTTACAAAAAATATTGTAGAAAATTGTAGAAGATGTACGCTTGTCACGGTTTGAATTACATATAAAGCCGACTTTATAAACATTGCAATGATATGCGAATGTCGCAAAGTATTCTGAATGTCGGAATTGGTGAGCGTAATCGCTCCTTAAAGCGATTGCGTCATTTCGATCTTTACGAGCCCATCAAGAATGGGAACTTGCACGAAAATTATAACGAGCAATTGTGTTGATAAATCAATAAACAAAACCTTGAAATGTGCTATGATGAAATTTGTAGGATAAAATACTTGATATTTTACAAAATATCTTAATTATAAATTACGTATAATGGAACGTTATTGCAAAACCCAAGTGACGTCGTTACATTAGGCAGTGTTTTCAGGTTGGGGTATTTTTCCCAATTTTGCGGAAAACAGTTATTATGTTTAGTAAGGTGATTGATGAATGAGATTTCGAAGGTCCTCCTCTTTCCAAATTCTTTTCTTCGTGTAACTTTCCCATCGCTCCGCTCAAGATTCAAGAGTGCAACTTATTTTTACTTCGTTATTTAATGAAATAGCTTTTGGGGAAATTTTTGTTCAGTTTGGGGAAATTTTAAACGATAGGCAATTATAGCGGTTCAAACGTCATTGTAGGCAATGTTCAAACGTCATTGTAGCCGTCAGTGTCACCTGAGATGTCAATAAAAAGCAATTTTTACGCGGTGACGTCACGTCCTTTTTTGGCGCGGGGTTTTGAAAGTCATATTTTGACTTGCGGTAAATAAATGATTTGTCCATATTTTAATGTTTTTCTTTCTGGTGTGTTTATTCGAGACCTAGTTCTTAACAATGAACTAAAAAGAAAATTACATGCAAGTTCCCTATTTACGCGACGACTGCTTCTCTTTAAAAGAAGCAAGGAAACATTGTGATTGTTGTATTGATTAATTACTCACCAGAGTGAAGCTGTGCGCAATACCTAGTCTAGTTGAGACAAGCGGGTTTAGCCAAGTGGCTTATGCGCTAGTCGAAAAGAAAAGTCTAATAGATCTAATAAATGTATGGAAATGACATAAGAGTACACTATACGGCGTACTCTTATTTCATTCTCATACATTTATTATTCTATTCGACTAGCGCATAAGCCACTTGTCTAAGCCCGCAGATAGCAGACACTATAGTCCGAGATCAGGCTGCAAGATCATTACGTCGGATTTCGGCCTACTAAAGATATTTCAGTTCCCGTTCCCGGAAAATTTATGTCTCATCCCGGGAAATGGTCAATGAAATCGTAATAAAATAAGTTATAATAAATAAATACACCCAACAGTCACACACCTAGTCCTGACCCCACACTAGGTATAACCTGTATCGTGGGTATCAGAAACTATGAGAGACTGAGAAAAAAAAAACTTTCGGTCTCACAACACCCAGACTTGAAACAAATATCTGTGGGCCACACAAACATTTGTCTCAATGCGGGAATCGAACCTTCGGCGTCTCGCTTCACAGCCAGCTACTCTCCCACTGCGCCACGGAGGCTGTCTGTACAAGTGGAAAATAAAATAAAATCTATTCCGTATTATAGAGGTAATTTTTCCCGGGATTGAAATGCAAGAAAGCTGCCAAGATAAAGACCATAGTAAAGACCCTCATTACTCTGAATCGCTATGTGCTATAATATAACAAAAACGACTATAACCTTCAAATATAAAAATCCTACAACTAGTCACAAACGGTGAATCTGTGAATTGCGATAACACTTGCAATAAAAGCTATATAGCTCCGCGTCGCCATTATTACGTTTATGAAGCATACAAAATTCGCGGGCAATTTAACATGGCCCTTAGGCTCCGTTTTATTAGGGATCCGCAATGTGATCCGCGGTATAAAACCACTTATAAATTCATCGTTCTTTCTTTCTTTCTACCTGCCGTTATCCCACTTTAATGTGGGTTCGGCGCATCACACTTTTTAAAGCATGTTGCAGAAAGGATTTGGCTTTCATCGTTACGTGGTGTATTTATAGAATTTGTAGTTTCGTTTATAAAAAATTTATGTTTGGTCCACTTACGAGTCCCAAATTATATTTTTGATTTATTTTATAAAATTTTCCCGGCTGCCTCGGTGGCGTAGTGGTATTTCGTGCGCGGTACGACTATCGTCTTGAGGTCTCAGGTTCGATCCTCGGGTCGGGAAAAATGATACTGGATATTTCAGTATCAGCCCGGAGTCTGGCATTTATGCCCGATATGACGATAGGCTCGCCCTTTATCACATCTGGGACGGAACTAAGCTTGGCGTAATGTGGGTGCTCTAGTTCGCTAGTACGCCTCTGCCTACCCCTTCGGGGATGCAGACGTGAGCTTATGTATGTAGTTTTATTAAAATAATTTAAAATACACAAACTTAGATTAATAACTTGCGACTTATGGTCACATACACAAAATATGCTAGTGAGTGGCCGTCTGCTTGGCATATTAAATTATTGAGGAGTCTTTGAGTACAATAATATTTTCATTGCAATGACATGTCCCTGTTTATTTTTCCTTATTTGAATTCTCCTTCTTCATTACCTCATTCCGGTATAGGTACCACCTATATTGTGATTAAACGTCATAAGTACACATTATGTTATGCAAAAAATAAAATGCATATATTTTATAGGGCCTTACCATATTTTCGCTTATTTTTCGCTAAGAATAATCTGTCACTTTTTTCCTTGCGTAACATTGTTTAAAAATGAAAAGAACAACCTATATTAAAGATAAGCAGCGCTTAAATATTTTTATAAGTAAGGGGCATAATGTTTGTGAACATCTCAATATATTTAACTTGTTGTTCCATCAACAGAGAATGTATAGATGAAAATTGATGAAGGAATTATCTCTGCGTACCCTCATGAAATATAGGCGAATTGTGTACTATGTAAAATCTCTTCCTTCTACGTGCCCTGATCCCACCTTAATGTAGGGTCTGCGCAACAGTTGAACTTGATTTTTACGACCGACTGCCTACCTAACGTCAACCCCCATCTGGGGATCCAGTCTCGGGAAAATAATGAAAAACACCCATCCCGACCTAGGATTCGAATCCAGGACCGTCCTGTTCACATATACACTGCCAGTAGACCAAGAAGGCGAATAATCCTTTGCACATTTGCATTATTCGCATTACATTATCAGTTTCTAGCTCTATACGATTTTAGCATCAAGGCATTAAATCCATTATCCACTATCTACCAGTTGCACAAGGCTGTTCACACACTTGAAATTCAATGGACTGCATTGTAAGGCGGGTTTTAGAAAATTTCCGAACATTGTACGGGCGTGCTTGAAGCGCTCGGCAGAAAGAGAGGGAGCAATTAGCTCAAGCCCTTCTGTGCACAACTTGCAACCTGCTTCGTTGAACTCGGGAAAATGTCGATTGTTACGTTTTTTTTTTATTAATTTAATAAAATGCATATTACAGAACAATCATACTTAATACAACATAAAAATTAAGACTTACCATCTAAACTGTCTTCCTTCATTATATGCCCTAATCGATTATCATCTTGCGGATCAACAAAGACATTCAACAGTATATAGAGGCGAAGACGGGACAACAGCACAAAATTTGTGATTCCAAAGTTATGACCTAGTGGTCATAAGTCGCTCAGTTTATTTGAAATATACGCGCGCCAGGTCGGCCAGCGAAATAATATTGAGAGAATAGACTTATCTTACGTGTTTCTTAACCTTTCATAAAATATTCTAGGGTGTAAATTGTAATAATCGCCTTCGCATTGTAATAAGTAGTTAATGACGATACTGAAGTTTGAGATTAACTAAGAGATCAATCAAGAGGGTCTATCAACCAAGTTTCCATACAAAGAAATTGATCTCAAACTTCAATACCGCCATCAACTATTTATTAAAATGCGAGGACGATGATTACAATTTACACCCTAATGTTTTGTGAATGGTTAAGAATCACGTAAGATAAGTTTATTCTCTCAATATTATTTCCCTGTGCGGCCTGGCCCGCGAATATTTCAAATAAACTGAGCGACTTATGACCTCTAGGGGCTCTAGGTCATAACATTTGGATCACAAGTTTTGTGCTGTTGTCCCGTCTATATACTGTTGAGTGTCTTTGGTTATAATATTATTTACGAACAAACGCAATGCGAAGAAGTTTAGATTACATATTCTGTAATTCGTATTAAATACTGATTTCTTAAGTTTACGTGAATATTATACATTGAAATAAAACTATTCTTACGGATTCTATCACGATTAGGTTTTAATTATTATTCCCGACGTTTCGAAGGCTTTGCAGTCTTCGTTGTCACCAAAGAAGACAAAGAAGAAAGAAGCAAGAAGAAGAAAGACAAAGAAGACTGCAAAGCCTTCGAAACGTCGGGAATAATAATTAAAACCTAATCGTGATAGAATCCGTAAGAATAGTTTTATTTCCATTCGTATTAAAGTTAACAAGGGACAATATTTCAGGAGAATCTATATGTGCATGATTATATTATGTAGGTATATTAAATCCGCCTTTTCACGTCTTATATCAAGTCTCTGTACCATAAACTTGGACAAGCGTTCCTCTTATGATGATATGCTGCGGCCTATGCCACATACAAAACATACGACTTTGAGACATTTGTTCTGAATGTTTACAATGCGTTCTGAATGAACGGAATATTTTTTAAGGAATAGGAAGGGAAAGGAGGAGGAGGGGAAGGGAAAGGGACGGGTCACCTGATGGCAAGCGATCACCGCCGCCTATGAACATTCACGATACCAGAGGAATCGAAAATAATTGGATACTCGGCTATTTTTTTTTATTAATTTTATATGAAATTTACGCCATCTAGATTATAGTACTAAAAGAATTATTGAAATATTCTCAAAAATAAAAAAGTTATAAGCATTTGAAATTTGGTGTAACCTTCAAACTGCGGAAAAGAGAAGTATCAGTAAAATCACGTCAGAGCCATAACGGCACGTGCGTTAGAAAGGGATAGCAAGATATCCCCACTACATCCCCACTCTTGCTCATTGCAGAATTTAAAATATGAATTACCGACTCATTTTTCAACCAATTTCGATGCAGATTTTACTGAAAAGTTTCTTTTTAGTTTTATTTGTACATATAAAATGTGTACAAAATCAAACATAGTCAAGCACCCAATTGTGCATTACCTATTGGTAGGTAGGTCCAACCTATTGAAAAGAAATATTAACGTCGGTTTCCCTTTTACAAATTATCACTATTCTCTACGAGGATTCCCAAACTTCCCAGGCTAAGTATGTACATTGACACGAATAATGTGACGAAGCACACATGTGTTTTACAGATGTCCACCATTGAGCAACAAATGCCGCAATACTTTCATTAATAAAGTGTATTATTTTATCAATGAATTATGATATGAAAACTGTCGTACACGTGTACGTAATAGATAAGATTACAACAATTACACAAACATTAATAATGCAATTCACGATTAACGAGACGGATGTTTTTTTTTCACCAAGATCCGATTTTTCAATAGTTGACTTTTGTTTTTCTTTTTTTATAACAGAAACTGGCTAAAGAAGTCGCCTCCTTGGCCTAGTGGCAGCATATATGGGCTGTGGACCGGGAGGTCGTGGGTTCGATTTCCAGGTCGGGCAAAGCGAATTTTCTATTTTAAGTTGCCCCAGAGGGGCTTGACGTTAGGCAGGCAGCCGGTCGTAAAAACTATTCGAAATCCTTTCTGAAATGTGCTTGAAAAAGTGTGCTGCGCCGACCCCACATTAAGGTAGGATAATACATACATACATACACACTCACGCCTGTATCCCATAGGGGTAGGCAGAGACAATTGAGCGCCACAAGCTACGATCCTGACACACCTCTTTTGCCTCATCCACATTCATGCATCGTTTCATACATTTCCGCCGGTTGAGGGTACTCCGAACTTGCCCTTTACGAAGGAGATCGCTTATTTGATCCATATAGGATCGTGTCGGGCGCCCTCTTCTGGCTCTACCATTCACTTTAGCACGATAAATACCTTTCGTAAGTCGCCTTTCATCCATCCTTTCAACATGTCCAAACCACCTCAGCATCCCTTTCTCAATCCTAGTCACCACATCATTCTTCAACTTACAACAATCCCTTATCTTGCTATTCCTCATACGATCGGCAAGGGTGACTCCACACATACTTCGCAGGGAACGCATTTCCACCGCATTCACTCGACTTTCATGTTTCTTCTGCCAGACCCAGCACTCACTTCCATATGTAAGCGTCGGTATCAGCACTCCATTGTGGACAGCCATTCGCGCCTTTTGCGACACTGCCTGGCTACCCACTATGGAGCGCAAGGCACCGTTCACTTTATTACCAGCCATCACTCTCCTTTCAATATCCGCATCACACTTTCCATCTCTCGTTAACATACTTCCCAGATACACAAACTCATCCACTTGTTCCACTCTTTCACCATCTATACTAATGTTACACTCAGTAACATCGTCCTCTCTTTCTATAACCATAATTTTCGTCTTATTTACGTTCACTTTCATTCCCTTGTCCTTAAACGAGTCATTCACAACATTTAGCATGTTTTGTAGCTCCTCCGTCGACGGCGCAAGTAATACTTGATCGTCAGCGTAAAGGAGACACTTGACATGTAACTCATCCATTCTTAATCCACATTCCATCTCTTTCAAACCTGTCAAACAGCTATCCATATAAAGGTTGAAGAGCCATGGAGACGCGACACATCCCTGTCTAACACCCCTAGAGATGTTAAACCAGTCTGAGTACGCTCCATTCACCCTGACACAAGCTTTGGAATTCTCATATAGAGATTTCAAAGCCTGCACCAGGCGGCCCTCCACCCCATACACTAGAGACAGCGTTGACCACAGTTTATCCCTCCGCACACGATCATAGGCTTTTTCTAAATCTATGAAGGCGCAAAACACTTTTCCGGACTTAGCCAAGTATTTTTCAGTAATGCACCTTATAGAAAATACCTGATCGATGCACCCCATTCCTCTTCTAAATCCTGCTTGCACATCCCACATCTTTTCTTCCGTAACATTCATCACTCTGTTAATCAAAACCTTTGCATACAATTTACCGACGACACTTAGAAGGCTTATTCCTCGATAGTTTCGGCATTCTTGCTGTGACCCTTTGCCTTTATAGAGTGGAACAATGACAGCCTTGCACCAGTCTTCTGGCACTCGGCTGTCCCTCCAGCATCTATTAAAAAGTAGCCACAACAATTTAACCACTATCCCTTTGCCGCTCTTCAACATGTCGACGGTAATCCTATCATACCCTGCAGCCTTACCCAACTTCATTCCTTTTAACGCATTCACTATTTCATCTTCCGTAATATCGTCTGCATCGTTCATAAAGTTGGACGGGCTTATGGAATCGTCCCCATTAGCCATATCATCAACGCCACACTCAAAAAGTTGTTGAAAATAACATTCCCAACGATGCAAGACTTCTCTTTCGTTATTTAACACTCTTCCTTCATCATTCCTAATAACGCCTAACTTAGAATTCCCTGACGCTCCCCTAGACAATCGGACCTGCTTCCAAAATAGTTTAATATTAGTTTGGAAGTCGTCAGAGAGCTTCTCATCAAGCTCTTCTTTCTTTCTTTCTTTCTTTTGCTCAACTACTTTCTTAACTCTCTTTTTCGCTTCTGCATACATACTTACTGCTTTCGAAATCTGTGAATCTGCGATTCCCCCTACATGCATGCCTCCTCTTCCATGAATTGCTATTAAATCTAGCCATGCCTTCTTTTTCTCTTCCACTGCCTCTTTCACTTCATCATCCCACCAGTTATCCTCAATCATTCTCTTTCTTCTTCTCACTTCACCACATACCTTGGTAGCTGCTCCAACCAGACCAGTCTTTACAGTTTTCCAAATATCATCCATTCCTCCCTCATAATCTTTCTCCCAAAGGTGAGATGTCTCTTCTCGCAACTCTTTCAAATATTCTTCTTGCACATCTATCTCTCTCAGCCTTTCGACTTTGATGCGACCAAGGCTAGTTGTCGACTTTTGCGGTCTATGTCTCCATAATTTCAAGAGACCTCTAAATCGGCTTACCACTAAATAATGGTCTGTGCCCACACTAACTCCACGATAACTTCTGGTGTCGACAACATGCCTTTTAAGCCTACGGTCTACAATCACCAAGTCGATCACACTTTTGCTTCCATTCCTCTCCCATGTATACTTATGGATATCCTTATGGTCAAACAAACTGTTTGTTACCACAAGGTCCCTCTCTATACATACATCTAACAAATGCATACCATTCTCATTCACTCTCTCATCTCCATATTTTCCTAACACCCCTTCGACATTTTCTCTTTCCACTCCGACCCAACTGTTAAAGTCACCTATCATAATTATCCTTTCATTAACTCCGCAGGTATTCAAAATTCCTCTAACATTTTCCCAAAACTCCTCCCTCTCTGAAACAGAGCAACCCATGTGCGGTGCGTACACAGCTAGCACAAATATCCGGCATAACCCCATTTTAAATCGGATTGAGAGGAGTCTGGGACTTATGCACTCAAATCCTTTCATACATTGAGTCAAACGGTCAGAAAGGAGCACTCCAACACCCTGGCAAGCTCGCTCTGATTCCGGAACTCCGGACCAAATGGCCGTAAGATTCCCGTGCTGTGTCATGTCCTTTCCTTTCCGTTTGGTCTCACTCACAGTCAAAATATCAATATGTCTTTCTTTCATCATCTGACACACTTCATCCATCTTATCTCCCATCCCTCCCTGTACATTAAGCGTAGCTATGCAGCACTCCGCAGCCCGCTTTTCGCCCCGTGAGATACAATGGTGTGATGTGTGGCGAACAGCATCGCCGCCTCCGAGATTTATAATTGGTGCTCTCATAATGTTCCCACGAATAGCAAGGGAAGTGAACAGTCAACCCTTACAGAGCCCCGCATGTAAGGGTAAGGTAAAATTAGTGCCTGGGGTTACCCGGTACCAGACAACAGGCATACTAACGACTAGGCTCGCCCCTAGCCATGCATCCCTCGGCGCTGCTGACCTTGGATTGGCGGATAGGAAATAGGAGGTGATGTAATAGTGGGATTTATGGGATAGGAAGGAATATTAAGGTGATAGGATTCTACAGCCACGGACGGATGGAGGAGGTGACCGTAGAGGCTCGAGGAGGTCGGGGCCGCCAAACCCGAACCTTCTCTATAGACAACGGACAGATGTCTATAAAGAAGACCCTCTGACCCTAGAAGACCCTCTGACCCTAAGGTAGGATAAGGGCAGGTAAAAAGAAAAAAAGACAGAAGAAGTACTGTATGGGTGGCTCCGTAGAGATCAGTAGCTCACTGCTCAACCATGACTTTGTCTGATAAACACTTGAACACCTATAGCGGTTACGTGGGGATTTAATTTTTTCATACAAGTTATGTAGTCGCTGGCGAAAAATGTAAAAAAGGTTCACAGACCACGGTCGAGCTACTCATGGTGGGAACACACCAACCGAAAGGCGAAAAAACGTTCGCGAAGGGCCATCGGCGATGGTGACTAAATGTTCCCGATCATTTGCGAATCTTCGCTGTCGCATTCACACAAACAAACCCTTAAAGTTGTGTGAATGGAATGACCCGCCATGATGCAATCGTACAATGTACAACAGCATAGACGTCGCGATTGGGGTTGGATGTCGGGTCTAAGGCTGAGAGCGAACTTCGACTAAGTCTGAGTCAAAGAAACGGACTCTGTGAGGATTTGGAATTTTTAAATGGACTGCGACAGAGTCCGAGCCTTTTTCTCCAAGAAAACAGCGGCCTGAGCAGGAAAATTTCTGACAACCGTAAATGTATTCGAACTCGATGCGCGTCTATGAAATTGTATGAAATACATATTAACCAAACGTCATCAGTGCGCAGCGAACTCGAATACATTTACATTTACATTAGTTTTTCGTGCTCGGGCTACAGATTGCTAGATAGACTAAGCAGAGATTTCTTGTAAAAGTTTATTGAACTAAATCAAACTCCGATTTAAAAGTTTCAAATCCTCGCTGAGTTAGCATTCACTTAGCTTAGTCGAAAATCGCTATAAAAATCTTAGCCTACGTTTACTTTACGTTCTCAATTCGGTGGGCTTTTTTTTTAATTTGTACCGGAGTATCCTTCCCAAAGAGCATACACAGAAATATTCCTTGTGAAGTTGACGAGTTCGTAACTCAGTTTATCAGTTTATAACCTAGATGCGAGTGATGAGGCACGCTTCCCTGACGCGATGACGAAATTGTCAAGCTGCGGGAAATTCGTTTATGTGTAATACGTGTAGCATTACCATATAGAATACTTTTTAACGGCAAATTGGCACAGGTGCCTGCAGCTGATAAATAATTTATATACATTTTTGAATGAGTGATAAGTATGTATATTAATCCGCGTTTCCTACATTAAAACATTACACATACACAAAACACGATTTCGATACACATTTACATAAGCTCACGCCTGTATCCCCGAAGGGGTAGGCAGAGGTGCACTAGCGAACTAGAACGCCCACATTTCGCCGAGCTTAGTTCCGTCCCAGATGTGATAGGGGGCGAGCCTATCGCCATATCGGGAACAAATTCCAGACTCCGGGCTGATATGGAAAAATTAATGATTTTTTTGCACGAGTCGAATCACAACCATTACTCTAAATGCTCCAGTAGTAATCTGCTATAATATTAATTGTTGTATCAGTAGCCCTGATATCTCTATCTCATATTACTTACTAACTCTATTTTTAACTATTAGTATACTAGGGAAAAAAACAAGTAAAAGAACAAAAGCTGAGGATAGATTCGAAATCAGCAACGCTAAAATAGTAAGAAACAGTTAAAAAAACGAAAAAAAGTATGATTTTGTTGAGTAGTGTAATTAATCAAATAATGTGTATGCCCTTATTTACACATATCTAGTAGTAAAACGAAATCGAAAAGACCGTCTCAAAATCCAATATCACTTTGCCCGACCCGGGGATCGAACCCGAGACCTCAGGACGGTAGTCATACCGAAATACAACTACGCCACCGAGGCAGTCACACATTTTTATCGATGAAATAAAAATAGTTTTTACGGATTATATCTCGATTTGTTTAGTATTTTATTTTTAGTCCCGACGCTTCAAAAGCTTTACAGGCTTCGTGGTCACATGTCGCACTAAGGTGTCAGTTGTAACTGACTAAAAATAAAATAAATACAAAACAAATCGCGATAAAATCCGTAAAAACTACTATTTCAATTACATTCCCGTAAACCTAAGACAAGATAACCTACAAGGTGGACCGACGACCTGATAAAGGTTGCAGGAGGTCGCTGGATGCAGGCCGCTTCCAACAGGTCGATCTGGAAATCTTTGGGGGAGGCCTATGTTCAGCAGTGGACGTCCTATGGCTGATGATGATGATGAAACCTAAGAAATCATTATTTTTGTCTATGGTCCATTGTTCTATGAGCAAGAGACAACGAAAATCATTGTTTTGCGTATGTGTTTTTGTGTTTTGTTTCGAGAAAAACACGTGCAGGAGACGCGTCTTTATTTGGCACGTAGATGTTTGCAGCGGATCTAAGATTGTATTGCAGCATGTAGTTAAATGGAAGGTCTTAGTCTTATGGCGCGTACACACCGGCCGTACGAAGGCGAAATAATCTATACCTGTTGCGTTCACACAAACAAACTTTCGCTGTTGTGAGAATGAAACAGACATGATTCGTTCGCCTTCATTCGGCCCGGTGTGTGCGCGCCTTTAGAGCAACAATGGATTCGACTCCTTACTTAATAGACAGCGTCCGTGCCGCAGCGGGCGCCTAGTCGGCTGTGAAACGAAAGGCCGCGGGTTCGTTTTCCGCAGATATGTCGATCGATTAGCGGGATTCACAGGTATTTGTTTCGGGTCTGGGTGTTGTGAGACCGAAAAGTCATCAAATTGTCAAATTTAACCAAAGTTGTCAGTGTGCAGAGTCGGTACACACATACGTAATTCTAATGGCGGGTATACACACCAACAGAACAAAGGCGAAATAACGTTCGCGAAGGGCCGTTGCGGTCCCTATCCCATCGCCGATGGCCCTTCGCGAACGGTCTTTCGCCTTCGTTCGGTTGGTGTGTACGCGCCTTAATACCATACTAGGTATAACCAGTATCGGTTATCAGAAACTACGAGAGACGCACGCTCTCACAACACCGAGACCCGAAACAAACATCTGTAGGTCATACATACATTTGTCTCGATGCGGGAATCGAACCCGCGGCCTCTCGTTTCACAGCCGGCTTCTCGCCCACTGCGCCACAGAGGCTGTCAAATTCAAAACACGAATTCAATTGCCAAAATATTCGTGCTAAGACCTCTAATATTTCTTAAATTTATAAAAATGTTGTCATTATCGTGTTATTTACGAAAAGAAGCCCAAATTTTCCCAAACCCTGTAATTCTAAGAACATCTATATAAATAACAACCTTCAGAAAGTCTTACATTCGCCCTTAGATGTGAATATCTCCTCAAAATATCTCCTCATTACGCAATTTCTTCGAATACTTGTTGATACTTCAATATTATATTATAACAGAATGAAAAATACGTGGAGAATCAAAATATACGAATATATTTTTCTTTCATTTCCACGAAATAACTTAACGAAGCCGAATGTACTGAAAAGGCTCTATAACAAGACTCGTAAGTAGTGTTTTACACCACACGACCATTAATATCGGACCGATAAAAGTCGGCTATAACAAGACAATGTGACAATTTCCTGCCGGCGTACCTGCCATATCCAGTTCCCTTTCCACGGTCCACAAACCTCTCCATTCCCCTTTCTCCATAGGACCCTATTCTTCTAACTGTATAACCTTTTTTTTTTTTTTTTGTTTTCGCGGGGAAAACGATTTATCGCTACCAATCCACCCCGGGGGGAAGTGAACAGGTTATGTTGGACTCGCCGGTCTTACGACCCAGCATTCAGCCGCCCGGGAAAGGTGGTAAACATCCAGACGACGCCAGGCCGAGTCCCTAACACTATTTACACCCTACACCGGAAATACCAACCAAAACCCCGCGGTGGCCCTCTTCGGCGCATTAGGGTCGGTCCCGGGAATCCCAAGACGAGAGGCGTCTCGGCTTCCGCCGGAGCCGCCTTTGCGCATTACCGCCTTGCGGCCCATTCTCATTTATAAGAGGGCTCAGAAGCCCCCTATGCACCAAGAGACGCTCTTGGCGTCAACGGCAACAACGAGGCCAACCACCCGTGCTGCCGTCCATCTCGGGATCAAGTAATATACAGAGTACAAGCGGGCACTAAGACAGCGCCTCCCTGATTCCAAATTCATAGCATTCTATAATATAATATAATAATATTATAAGAAATACTTAAATTTAAATTATGCTTTTTTTGACATGTCATAAGTGCTTTTATATGCCTACGTGATTAATAAAGATTTTTTATTTTTTTGTTTTAATGGCTGAGATCTATAGACCGAACTTCGACTAAGCTTGAGTCAAAGAAACGAAGTCGGTGAGGATTTAGAAATTTTAAATCGAACTTCGACTTAATCCAAGCTATTTTTTACAAAACAGACTGACAGATAGACTAAGCAAAGGTTTTCGACCGAAAAAGGAGGAGGTCCTTAATTCGTCGTTTTTTATGTATGTTACGCGATATCTCCGCCAAATGTGGATTTGCAAAATTCTTTTTGTGTTCGATAGAGCTTATTACAAGGGTGGTCCCATATAAATTTGGTCACGATCGGATTTGAAGTCGGTCTGTTAACTTTTAAACTTGTGATTATCTTGTGAAAAATTACTCGAACGAATTCAAAGTTCGATTTAAAAATTACAAATCCTCACTGAGTTCGTTTATTTGACATAGACTTTTATAGTTAGTTATTTATACATAGTTCGCTATACATAGTTATACATAGTTATACATAGTTAGTTATACATAGGCTGAGATCTATAAAACGAACTTCGACTAAGTCCGAGTCAAAAAATCGAACTTAGTGAGGATTTGGAATTTATAAATCGAACTCAGACTTAGTCCAAGTCATTTTTCACAAGAAAAACTTTGCTAAGTCCTAGTCCACAAAACCTTGACTTCGGTCTGTCAGTTCGGCATGCAGTAATACCAGTATCGAAATACTGACATAAAATGTAGAAATTGTTTTATTCATTCTAACGATTTTTAAATTAAAATACCAAAACTAATGTTAGAAAATGTTTAATAATTAAAGGTACGAGATTTTCTTATATTGCAGTACCGTTTATTATACTGTAAATCGATCTATTAATTTTTAAAGTTTAGCGAAAATACATAATTTTGTTTGGGATAAACTTGTAACCCAGAAGATGCCAAAAAAAAAGACAAAATGTTTTGACAACTTCCAGTATTGTCCTGAATAATAATTAATATAACATTAAACCCGAAACCGTGCTCAGAATTAGAAAAACCGTTCTGCCGAGCCATTTGCGAAGTGCGAAAGGTGACCCGAGAACCAGTGGGAATGGACGGACGGCGGACTTCATCGCGGCGACCCACAATGCGACAGTGACCATCATGCTATTGCTCCAATAATATTATCATCATCATCAGCCACAGGACATCCACTACTGAACATAGGCCTCCCCCAAAGATTTCCAGATCGACCGGTTGGAAGCGGCCTGTAACCAGTGACTTCATGTGACCTTTGTCAGGTCGTCTGTCCACCTTGCAGTCATATTATAGTTTATACAGACAGTGAATCAGTGAACGTACATATATTAATTATTATGTAGTCGGCCTAAATAATGTATAGATATTTTGAGAATGAATTGGTTACATGTTGTCAAGAAATTTATTTGCAGTAGGTAAATAAAATAATCATTATCATGAATAATATTTATTTATTACAATCTCTGATATTAACCTTTGTTATATTAACATAAATGGTAATCTCAACTATTGTGCAATATACCTACTGCACAAACTTCTGTAATATTGCTTGCGTTTGATAACTTGTTCTGCAGTTGGTTGTATGTGTGTGAAAATTTAATAATTTCAAAATGTTCTTTCTGAAACAGAAGAAATAAATATCAGACAAAGTTCCCTCAGATCTTTCATTATTAATCAGCAAGATCACCACAATGGCAATTGGCATGGTCTCGCTTACAATATGCTTGCCTGACAGGTTAACCACTCAGATAGATGGTACCTAGATGGTAATCCCTCAACAGTTTACCGCTGGCAGGAAATGTTAATAAGGCATGGTTTTGCTTTGGGCTTGCTGGCTGACTGAGTTGCAATTTATACTCTACATGGGCTGCTAGTAAACAAACAGACAGACAGACAATTTGCTAGTAAACGGTCTCCAAAATACAAAATCCCCGTTTTAACAATTTTGATAACAAATTAATAAAACTTTTGTCAATATATTAATATGAAATAATGGCAGTAGATTAGCTAGAGCTCCAGGCTATGGCTTCAGGTATAGGTATCACAAAGTCAATCACCTCACTCACTCACCTGATTGTGACTCCTGGCATATTTGAGCCCTTGTAATTCTCTTGGTGGTTTACACTTTACTTCCTCATTTTAGAGCTTAGAATGCTTTTTTTTATGTCATCATGTTTTCATCATCATCATCTTGTTTCTTCTTTCTTTAAAAATCATGGCCTTCTTCAAAATATTGATGATTTTGCCAACAATAGTAATAAATAATAAATCCATGTTTTGACTATCAAATGATGACGATTCATGTTTATTCTTTCTTCTACCTGCCCTTATCCCACCTTAATGTGGGGTCGGCGTAGCAAACTTTTTCAAGCATGTTGCTGAAAGGATTATAAGACGATTCATGTATAATGCGGTTTGTTTGTTTTTCACTTGACATTTCAAAGAGCGTCAGCCATTTTGTCAGCTGTTAATTACGTAATACGTTCCTTTACAACCTACAAATATAAAGGCGCGTCTCCTGTAAATATATAAAAATCTTACGTTTCTTTTGTCAAAGGAACTGCGTGAAACCGATAACGTCTGAGTAGACTATGCAAAGACAAACTATGGCTAGCCTGAGTTCGAGTTCGAATTATAAATACGCAAAAGTTGACTTTCGCTTAGTTCACTCCAAAGACGACTACGCTGAGTCGACTTTGGTACAAGACTTAAGTAAGAACTATAGATTTCAGCCATAGTTCGCTCTATAGATCTCAGCCATAGAATAATCCCATACGAGTTGTGAATAATTTGACAAGTTGACTTACAGAGTTGTACCGAAACTTGCATCTGGATTGCCTACTTTATATTATTGTAGTATCAGAGTAGATTGATTAACTCATTATTAGAGACACGTGAGTCATGAAACACTATGCCCGTTACTTATAAAAATATTTAAGTGCTGCTTATCGTTATACCATAGGTTGTCCCTTTCATTTTTAAACAATGTAACACAAGGAAAAAAGTGACAGGTTATTCTTAACCATTTGCTCAGCTAGAAATGCTGTTTTAAGTAAGGGCCATAATATTGCGCCTCAAATTGAGTATTTATCGCTAAAAGCGTTCTCTTGGCAAACATTGGGTGAAAAGGAATAAGAAGACATAAGACATATATTAAAATGGATCTAGAAGTTATTAGAGTTAATTGATAGAGCGTTAGTTTTCTCTAATGGTCTGTATTTTTTTTTAGTAGTAGATCCACGCGGTAGACAGTACGTCTACAGCACGAATGGGCCGGCTCGACAGGTTTGATACCATTGTCTCACAGAAAATCAACGTAAAGTGAAGTTCGTTAAGCTTTCCTTCGGTGAGTGAGATTTTCGGTGGTTTAATTCAACCCTCCTTTTCCAAATCCTTATTCCCCTCCTTTTAGGTAGGCAACGCACCCATGACTCTTTTTGTGTATTGGGTGTCTATGGGCGGTGGAGATCACTTACCATCAGGTGGCCCATCTGCTAATTGCCAGCCTCTGCTTAAAAAAAACGCATGTCAGAAACCAGTTGCTAATCAGTCACTTACCTCGTGCCACCGACTGGCTGCCACACAGCGTCCAGCGGCAAGTGTGCCGGCTGGGGCTGTGCTCCAGCCTCCCCGCCCCCCACCTCTGTCCTGCCCTCCCATCCCTGGGGACAATTACAATCATCAATAAATAACTGAGAAGGTTAGCTTATATGTTCCTGACAATTATGTCCGAAGTAGAAGGCACAGACTCCTGGCTGTACCCATGTGTCGCACCGTAGCTCACACTCTTTCCCCTATTCCTCGCACATTGTCTGCGGTAAATTCGCTTGTTTAGGCAAATCCCGACAGCGATCTGTTTGCGGGCACGTGGGCCCAGCTTATGCCGGTGTGTCTTTGTTACTGCGAAAATGTATCTTAAAAGAGTTATATGTATATTTATTGTTTCAGATGTTTTTGTAATATTAGTATTAGTTTGTACGAATTTGTTCATTTTAGAGTAATTCGTTTACAAACCGTTCTAAAATTGTTAAATAAATCATTGACAATATCGTAGAAATCTATATGTCTAATATTTGCCGCCTCCTTGGTTTAGGGGCAGAGTATATGAGCTATGGACTGAGAGCTCCAGTGTTAGATTTAATTCGAAGGTTGTTTTTCTAACAGGATTTGCCCGAGACTGAATACTCCCGGAGTGGTCATCGTCGGGGAGCTCGTCGTCATTGATATGACTCATGCAAAATAAAGAGTATATATATTTAGTATTAGAGTTGTTGCGAGGGCCATTTTGTTAGAATTTTATTTCTCCGACGATCTGTCCTGTCAAGAAGTTCTTATTTAAGCACATAAGCCGCAGACATGAACTCAGCGGGAGCGGAGCGGCGGCGGCGAGGAGGTCGGCGCGTTACAATGCATAGAGTCTGGCCTCGAAGGCAGCGGCGCGACAACCAGTCTAGCAATACGTTGCCATAACGCTCCCCGCACTACTGTCGCCGCCGCTGAGTTCGTGTCCGCAGCCAAGATCCTTAGTTGACGCAGCTGTTAATTTTTCCAAAATGATTTTGGCGAAACGATTATCAATTGCATTTATAAAATTACCTACAACAATAATGAAAACCACATTAATTACGATATTAGTTACAGTATTAATATAACACTGAACAGCGTCAAATACCATGTCTCTTAATAGCATGAATATTTAAATGTGATTTAATTTAAGTACGTAGAAATTGTTGCGTGAAATAGTTCCTCATTATGTTAAAATATGTGTATGAAATTATTTACCCATGGTTGTTACATTATCCCGCGGTTTTAACATTCTAAACTAACTTAACTAATAACTACTACAAATTCTCTATTAGTGCCAACGGTATGATGTGGATTGTGGGAATTATGGCTGCCTGAAAGGGTCGACTCGATGGGATTATTGTAACGATACAGAACTCTGGTGACTCTGGAATCTGGTTTGCACTAATACAGACTCAGAGAAAATCGGTGTGAAATAGTGACATTTTTTTTATATATATTATATATAAATAACACCCAACAGTAACACTTATAGTCCTGAATCCACACTAATATCGAGTCTTGTGTCGTGGGAATCAGGAACTACGAGAGACTTTCGGTCTCACAAACACCCAGACCCGAAACAAATATCTGTGGGCCGATCGAACCCGCGGCCTCTTGCTTCACAGCCGGCTGCTCGCCCGCTGCGCCACGGAGGCTGCCAAATTGCGTTTTGTACAGATAGTAAGATTTCGGGATGCCTAAATAACCCTTCGCCTACCCCTTACCAAGCCGTCTGTTCATTTTTGTAAATTTTTATAATAATAATAATAATATTAGCCCTGTAATATTACTGTCCCACTGCTGGGTACGGGCCTCCTCTTCTAATGAGAGGGGTTAGGCCTTAGTCTACCACGCTGGCCTAATGCGGGTTGGTAGACTTCACATGCCTTCGAAATTCCTGTTAAGAAATTCTCGGGTATGCAGGTTTCCTCACGATGTTTTCCTTCACCGTTATAGCAAGCGATATTTCACAATGAAAATACACTTAACATAGAAAAGTCAGAGGTGTATGCTCCATTTTGGGGTTGGTTTCGAACCTCCGACACTTTTCTCGGCAGTCCATACCATTCCTAACTGAGCTATCGCTGCTTAAACTTTTACTAACTTCCAAAAAAATGCCAATTTTCAACCGATTTCAAAAAAAGGAGTATGTCCTCTATTCGTCTGTATATTTGTTTTCGAAGAATGTGATGCGATATGACCGCCAAATATGGACCAATTTTCAAGCTTTTTGTGTTCGATAGAGCTTATTGCCATATCGGTGGGCCTATATAAATTTGGTCACGATCGGATAAATTTTGAAATTCCGTTAAGCTTTTAATTTTTGAAATTCACAAAAAGACTATTACTGCATCCTAACTCCATCAATATACACGAAATCTACTCGTATACAGCCTGAATGTCGTCTAAATTGCAAACTGAGCGGGCAAAGTTAAGTGGCGTGACTGAACACCGCCGCGACGCTGCGTTTATTGATATTGTCGCAATAAAGAGTACAACCTTTTAAGATAACACTGTCCAGACACGAATGGTGCTTAATGTCAGACAGTTGGAAGGCGTCAAAGAGATTAAATATTACTAACTATAGAGGCGCTATTATTTGATATAATCAGAAATCTTATAAAATACATATAATAATTCCTAATAATATTTTGATGAATACTAAACTACTATTAAACTTAGGTTTACGTGAATGTTATTTGTTGAAATTAAACTATTTTTACGGATTATATCACGATTTGGTTTTAATTTTTATGCCCGACGTTTCGAAAGCTTTGCAGCCTTTCGGCTTAAGGCTTAAAATAGTTTAATTTCAATACTAATAAACTGTAAACTAAATTATGAAATTGTAGTATTTATTAATTGTAATTTAATAATAAAAAAAAAGAAAAAATACTATTTGTTAATTTATGGTAGAGTAGAGGCTTTTTTATTTTATTTTATTTATAGGGGGGCTATCATTACTATCAAGCAAGTTTCCGTACAATAATCACAAGTTTAAAAACTTAACTGACCGACTTCCAACTTGATCCGCTCGTGACCAATTTATATGGGACCACCCTTGGAATAAGCTCTATCGAATACAAAAAGACTTTTGAAAATCAGTCCACATTTGGCGGAGATATCGCGTAACATAAAATAAAAGAATTACAGACGAATTCAGGATCTTCTCCTTTTTGGAAGTCGATCGATAAATCGGTGTGTACCCGCCATTAGACATCTATGGCCCGAATGGTCAAACGCTACTCAACTTTAACGGCTTCTTACATTGATTTTCGCCATACAATTTTGACAGATAAGAAGGCCTTAAACGACATAAGGCAACCTTAAGTGTATGAACATTTGGCGATATATTTCACTGATCGATTGGACTGGTTCGCATGCATCGATAGTATATATGCATCAAATAAAAAAAATAAAAAGTCCTACAATAATAGCGCAACACTGCCCTGCTCATGCTACCCATAAGAACTCATAATAACAAATTATTAATTTCGCTAGTTTCAGTATATTTTACACGAACATAACCGTTAAAAGAAAACTCAGGAGTTCCGGATCCATCTTTCCAACGCCCTTATCATACTTCAAAGAGTTCGCTGTAACACATAATTTAAAAAAAATTATGGTGCAGAAAAAAAACAGCTTTATTTTGCGACCAGCAGTGATCGCCTGCCTGACAACCCGCTATGGGAGATTAACTTTTTGCATATCAACAAAAAAATTACCAGGGCTTTTTCTTACCACTCATTTTTTAACCTTCATCATCATCATCATCATCAGCCATAGGACGTCCACTGCTGAACATAGGCCTCCCCCAAAGATTTCCAGATCGACCTGTTGGAAGCGGCCTGCATCCAGCGACTTAACCACTAAACAAAGGAATACATATATCCACCTTACTTTTTAACCTATCACTCTATTTTTTATACACGTCTCTCGAGCATATCCAACATAATTGAAACTCAATAAAGTAGTTCCAACGCGAACGGCACGTAATGCGGTTTCTTTTCCTAAGAAATTGTATTTTATTATTTACAAAGGAATCCTTTGCAAATCTTACATCGGAACAACAATGGCACATTCTCTTTGACTCAACAACTCGACAACGCGAACGTTTGCAAGTTTTCCTCCAAATTCCTCAAGCGTATCATGGTTTCAATGGAACATAATACAATATATTTTCAACACTCTTAGAAACAATTATCACGTAATTCACTTCAATACAAAAACTCTTGGCAAATCATTTAGTCTGATTGTTCAAATTTCGAAACCCAAAAAATATTATTTTACACGAGAGATTCAGCTGTCTTTGTGAATTGAATCATAGAGCGACGCTGCAGACAGTTATGTACGTCTACAGCTCGAACGGGGTGGCTAGACCGGTTTGATACCACTGTCTCACAGAAAACCGACGTAAAGTGGCAGTCATTGTTGAGTTTCGATTGATAAGGAGATTTCCGGTGGCCCGGTGGCAATTACATATTGCGATTTCCCTCGTTTTAGGTTGGCAACGTATCCATGATTCTTTTTGTGTCTTAGGTGCCTATGAGTGGTGGAGATAACTCAACATCAGATGACCGATAACATAGGTATTTTTAAATTTCGCCGCATCAATAAAAAGTATTAAGGTCAACACTGAAATATATTGTTTTCGAACGAAATAAATTCCACACTATTTATATGGTACAATGCGAGAAAATCCACATGTAGGTAAACTTCAGTAGGTACGCGGCGCGTGGCTATCGCATCATGTCCGTTCATGTTTGTTGTCGACAAAAGTCTTTGACCGATAAGATCAGCTGTTTTAGATCGCCAATGTACATCATGTGCTAAAATTGAGAATACTAAACAGAATCCTGTACCAAGACTATTTCACCTATTCGACTGATTTTTGGTATAAGGCCTTTCAATGTTGTAAGGTATATCTAGTATTTTTTAATGTCGCTATGTCGGCGCCACTTGGTCTAATTTTGTTTCTGTTTTGAGATTGGATGATCCTCTGATTTACTTTTCCTTGCTTTGATCATCTCCCTTCTACTAACAAATACAGGTTTCACTCTTAACTGGTACACTTTATTTACTATTATATCATCACTACTTAATTTAGCTTTTACCGCGACGTCTGGTGTCTACTACTATTCTCAGACTTTATTGAACGGGCCTTATTCTGGCTTCTTTCAACAGGCTGATTATTACTGGAGGCCTGTTGAAAATATTTTTTTTAAGTAAGGGGCTATGTCCGTGAAATATTTTGTTCCTTGCGGTGAAGTACACACACATAAGCTCACGCCTGTATCCCCGAAGGGGTAGGCAGAGGCGCACTAGCGAACTAGAACACCCACATCTCGCCGAGCTTAGTTCCGTTCCAGATGTGATAGGGGGCAAGCCTATCGCCTTATCGGGCATAAATTCCAGACTCCGGGCTGATACGGATAAATCCAATATCATGATGAAGAAATAATTACTAGGTAATTACGAATGGTAATCGAGATATCTCAAAACATTTTCACAATCGAATAGTCCCCTCAGGATTATATTATAATCGTCGACGGCTAGACGGGAGGGTCAGGTAGCACGATTATAAAATAGACATTAAACTAAATAATATGATATGGGCGAAGAATAAATTAAAATAAAATATTAAAACACGTCATTTACAACCAAAGGTCGAAACGTCCGTACAACTATTTCCCAGAATCAATATGCCACCCACGGACGTAAAGAAAAAGAAGGACACCATCTCGTCTATAGTTAAACAGACGCCACAGAGAAGCCACGCACACAAACACGCCTGTACAAAAGTGCCCTACGCACACACACCATTACATGTCGATAGATCGAATGGGCCGAAAACCCTGCTTCACTTTCAATATGCCTAGCGCTCCGTCCATCTTTTTTTTACGTCCATGATGCCACCATTAATATTACGTCATTGTGTCATCACTCGAACATTAAACGAGTTTCTAATTTCGTTTATTATCACGATACTATCGATGACTAGGTAGTAGCTATCTGGAATCACGGACGTAAAAAAAAATGGACGGAGCGCTAGGAGCAGTCAAAGTGAAGGAGGGTTTTCGGCACATTTGATCTATCGACACGTAATTTTTTCTCTATGGCCTCGAAAAAACATGTGCAGGAGGCGCGAGTTAAGGAACCTTGCAGGCAGCCGGTCGTAAAAACTTAGCCAAATCCTTTCTGCAACATGCTTAAAAAGTGTGTTGCGTCGACCCCATTTAGGTGGGATTAGGGCAGGTAGAAACAAAGTTAAAGTGTAAGGAATTTGTAAGAAATGAAGAAAACCTCAGAACTGGCCTGTAATTGTACTTGTTACGTCCTGACTACTGACTCCTGCGGCCTGAGCAGGAAAATTTCTGACAACCGTAAATGTATTCGAACTCGATGCACGTCTATGAAATTTGTATGAAATATTAACCAAACGTCATCAGTGCGCAGCAAACTCTAATACATTTACATTTACATTAGTTTTTCGTGCTCGGGCTACTGACGCCAGTAGTACAACCATGAGTTTGTTGCACATATTTACGTGAGCGAGGACGTAAAATATTTGTATGGAAAACGTCGGTTCCCCGCGTAACCGCTAGATTTTTTTTTTTTTTTTTTAAGTTGGTCATAGCTATGGATACAATGTCCTTCAGCCGTATACTTTTTATATTTTTAATACTTTATTTCCTACATCTACGTTTTCGCAAGTGCAATGAAGTCGGATGTGTTCGATTTCAAGGCCCTGCTGGAGTTTTGGCGTCAATTCCTTCCAGTTTGATGCTTCTTAGACGATTTTCTCGCGGCGGAGGAATCGAACATGTTCGACCCATCCACCCGACAAAAAGCGTCCAAAATCACTTATTTCAAAGCTTCCACGTACTGTCCATCTTCGTTGATGTTTATCGCATAAATTCACATCACATTTAAACCACAAGCACAACTTTAGACTATATTAGGAAATCATTAAAACAAGCGACCACCCGCACCGTCAGAATTCCCGCCAAAACTCCGCGTAACCGCTAGAGGGGTTCGGGTGTTGTCACACAAATATTTTACGGAGTCGCTAGCGAGTAATGTCAAAAAAAAACTCGTTGTTGGCCTAATGATTTTCATAGTAGGAAATTACGTACGTACAAAACGTTTTTTAACACGCTTTTATTAATTTCGATAGCTCCAATCGTGGTACCATGAAATTTAATCGAGTGGTGATGCGTTTTGAAGTCAGTTTTAAGTTAAAACTTGTGATTATAAATACTCAAATCATAGACAGACGGAGTCCGCGTGAGATGATCACACATCGTAATCGAATTAGGACCTCTTCTATTAAAAGCAGAGTAAGCCGCTTTGTCCAACAGAATTTGTCTATCATCCTTCCTGATGGAAAGGTCGGGTGCGAGGTTTTATTCGTTACCGCGGCTTATTTTATATGATAGAAGCGTACAGGGGCTGTTTTTCATCGAACCGTGCCGGCTTATGTCTACTTCGGTGTTTCAATTTCGCGCAGGATTTTTTGCAACGAAACCTGGAATATAAATGGCAGAATAGAGTGCGAACTTTGTCGGTGTCAGATAAAATACTAACTTTCTGGCGTAATAGCAAAAGTCCGTCAGCTTGTATTTTGCTAGTCTGTGCATCTTTTTTAACCGACTTCAAATAAAAGAGGAGTCATTCAATTCGTCGGAATCTTTTTTTTAAGTATGTTCCCCGATTACTCGAAGATGCCTGGGCCGATTCGAGAAATTCTTTTTTTTTAAAAGGGTATACTTCCCAGGTGGTTCTATTGGCACCAAGTCATGATCTGATAATAGGATACTAGAAAAATCGAGGGCAGCCCTCAAGTTTTATATGGGACTCATAGTGTGTTTTATATATTTACTAAAATTATTTAGGTATTTGCGTCTTGTACTCATTATCTCATGTTGCTGAGCTGATGACGGAAATATATAACTCTTCAACTATTAAAATTAGTGGATAATTCTTTCAATATTACAGGTTTCTGAACACTAAAAATAGATAATTAATAATTAAAGTTTAACAAAAACTGAAAATCGACTTCCAACACGAATACTTAAAAGTAAAAAATAACAACAATTTCTCACTCTCTTTGGAGTCCGTGCCATTTTTACGTACATACATCAGTAGCCCGAGCACGAAAAACTAATGTAAATGTAAATGTATTCGAGTTCGCTGCGCACTGATGACGTTTGGTTAATATTTCATACAAATTTCATAGACGCGCATCGAGTTCGAATACATTTACGGTTGTCAGAAATTTTCCTGCTCAGGCCGCTGATCAAGAACCGTGTGCAATGCATCAAGCATTACATCGGTATCATCTAAGCTGTCGTAAAGTGTATTAATATTTCACATTTTTTATTACAGCGAGAATATGTGAGTGGTAACTCTGGGTCCTACTTATAATTTAAGTGGTGCTTAACTGAAATAATATTTTCTTTCGCTCTCAAACTGTTTGATATGATGAAGAAAGGGACTGGAATTCCAAAAAAGGTCGTAACAACTGAAGCCGACCTTTTCTGCAACGTATACTCCTTGGAAATGTATTGCGCGTACCCTACAGCGGAGTAGGACTAAGGCAGGTAGTTGAAGATTAGCTTTATTTCCACCTGCCCTTATCCTACCCCAATGTGAGGTCAACACGAATTTTTAATCATGCAAAGACGATACGGCCTAGTTTTTACGCCTAACGGCCAACCACATTTTTACGCCTAACGGCCAACCACCACCAACCTCTCATCATTTTAGCTGACAATGATAATTAATGTACCTACTTCCTTTAACAAACGCGTATCAACAGTTGCATGTATACAACACATTTAACTGTAGCGTAGTAATGTAGGCGTAACGATAAATATTACATTGTGTGAATTACGACTGCCTCGGTGGCGTGGTGGTATTTCGGTACGACTACGGTTCTGAGGTCTCGGGTCGATCCCCGGGTCGGGCAATGTGATATTGGATTTTTCCATATCAGCCCGGAGTCTGGAATTTGTGCCCGATATGGCGATAGGCTCGCCCCCTATCACATCTGGGACTGAACTAAGCTCGGTAAAATGTGGGTGTTCTAGTTCGCTAGTGCGCCTCTGCCTACCCCTTCGGGGATACAGGCGTGAGCTTATATATGTTATGTGAATTACGAGGAATTTTAGGTCACATAAACCAGAAACAAGGCTTCCTTCTTTTTCTAGTCTTCTGTTGACATAATGATCAACATCGCTGAGTAACGTGCAATCTATATAAAGAGACACTGTTGTAGTGTGTAAGTTTAGTGTGTAATTACCTTTGTAATATCTTGTGTCAGCATTTCAATATATTCAGTCTATATAAAGAGACACTGTTGTAGTGTGTAAGTATAGTGTGTAATTAATTACCTTTATTATATCTTGTGTCAGCATTTCAATATATTTGCACAACTGTAATATGTGTGTTATGTTGTTGTAATATTTTATACTTATGTGACACTGCCTCGGTGGCGTGGTGGTATTTCGGTGCGAGTACCGTCTTGAAGTCTCGGGTTCGATCCCCGGGTCGGGCAAAGTGATATTGGATTTTTCCATATCAGCCCGGAGTCTGGAATTTGTGCCCGATATGGCCATAGGCTCGCCCCCTATCACATCTGGGACTGAACTAAGCTCGGCGAAATGTAGGTTCTAGTTCGCTAGTGCACCTCTGCCTACCCCTTCGGGGATACAGGCGTGAGATTATGATATGTATGTGACACTAATAAATGGCAACCTAAACTGGCTTGACCTGTCTTCTTTTACTTCGAACCTTGGACCGTGTCTCTATACCAAGCCACACCACACTGTCTACAATTACAAATGAGAGAAGCAAACATGAAAATCTAATACGAATAAAGCTGATGATCTTCAAACGGCTGAATCGATTTTCTTGTATCATGGCTAAAAACACGCCCGATCAAATCACCTTTCAAACTAAAAAATTAAATCAAAATCATATACGTATGTATATGGTCCCTTAACTCATATTTACTACCTGTTTTACATAACGAACCACTTCATATAAGTGGTTTTCAATATAATTTTTACAGACTCTTTAATTTGATCGACTGTTACTCGTTAACTTGTAAAACCTGTGACGATTATATCCCATTTAAATTCTTTATATACAATTGGGTACTTGACAATAGTAACCAATATCAAGGAATTTCTGTAGGAACATAGATTTATCATCTACGGCTCAATTGCACCACTATTATTAACCTAGAGTTAGTCCTAACCGCAAGTTAAGTTACATGTCATTCATACATTTTCTGTCAATTTAGATTGCGGTTAGGACTAACTCTAGGTTAATAATAGTGGTGCAATTGAGCCTAAATAACGTATGCAATAGGACGTGACGGTAAACACCAATCACGATGCATGATGTCAGATAACTCATTTTTCTTGTATATTTGCTCCACAAAGGCCTAAGACCTAAGATCAAAAGTCATACTGCCAGGTTATTTGGTATTTTTTTTCGTATTTTTATTTATATCTCAACTTAATTCCAACGCGGATGTGATCGACCATCGATATCTGATCGACGAAATATCCGACCCGTATTTTTTAGTTTGAAATCATAAATGTTATTTCCTCAATATCTTTTTTAAAAGCGATTTTATATCTATGGTAAGAAACAATGACGTCACCCGTAGCTACAGTTAACAGGTAGTGTTTTGGCGGCAAACTAAATTATACATATGAGTTTTTGCTTTATTTAATTAAATATATGAAAATAAATTACGAAATATTTTTTACATGTTTAGGATAAACTAATAAACAGCCCTGTATACTTTTGGCTATAGGCCCTGTATACCTATATGGCTGTAGACCGGGAGGTCCTGGGTTCGATTCCCAGGTCGGGCAAAGTAAATTTTCTAATTTAATTTGCCTGGGGCTGGATCCCTGATAGGGGGGGGTTAACGTCAGGCTGGCGGCCGGTCGTAAAAACTAAGCCAAATCCTCTTTGCAACATGCTTGGAAAAGTGTGTTGCGCCGACCCCACATTAAGGTGGGATAAGGGCAGGTAAAAAGAAAGAAAGAGCCCTGTATACTTTTTAAAAAATAATCAAGTACCCAATTATATACCTCTAAATCTTTATGATTGTAGTCCCACGTCCTCTTGCTTTACAGCCATGTCTGCCATCCTAACCCTGAAATGCCGTTAAGTGAACAAACCTAATTTTGAGATGTCCCCAAAAAAGTGGAAAACTTATCCTTAGATGTTTATTAGATTCAGGCTATTATATTTAGTAGACCTTATAATTTATTTACTTTACGATTAAAAATAACTATAAGTCTATGAAATCTCAGGGACCATATTTTCCGCGTTTTTCGGAGACATATCAAAATGAATTTTATTCAGTTAACGGCATTTTTTTATAGGACGGGAGATGTGCCCATTGCTCCACGAAGGTAGCCATTAATATCTATAGAATAAGGGCTCAAAGACAAAATTCCTCAACCACGGAACCAAGAACGTACAAAAGCGTAATTTGACATCGACGTTAAACTTAACAACGTCAATAAATACCGGAGTATGGCAGAGGTTGGAGGCCCTCGGGGCATGTCAAATTATTGGGTATCGAAATTTTGATTATGTTTCGTGAAGCAACGTTTAGATTATTCATAAATCACGGTGATATTGGAGGCCATGATTGAATACAAAATTGTGAAAGGTTAGGAATTATTAGTTTGTACAAACAAAATGTTCCGTTTGAAGCGGTTTTTCAACTTCAAAAGATTTTTCTTCAAAACAAGTTTTAAATTCGTCGATATTTTGACCGACTTCAAAAAAGGGGATATTCATCTGACGTTGTGCAATATTTTAACAGACTCAAAAAATGCAGGAAGTTTCCAATCCTGTATTTTCTGTATATAACATATTCGGCCAAAGAGATTTAAGACTCTATAACATCTTCGGCAAATGTAGATCGTATTTCAAAATCATTTTTTGTACCACATCATTTACACCCAGTTTTTTTAATTCAGCGAGATGTCGGTCTTCTGATCCGCTAGTTCGCCTCTACCTACACCTTCTTGAACGCAGGCGTGAGCTTATATATTAATTTTGAATTAACATACGAGTATGTAAATGTTGGCCTACCTATACAGTCTATATTATGGTTCAGCAAATTACCAAGTCGGGATTGCAGTGTAATTTTTTACCCGGAAGAATTTCATTAGGTCCCGACTCCCGGCAAGATGTTACCGCTCTCGGTGAACGATGGTTAGTACTTAACCAGATATAGAGTTTAATAATAGCTGGCTCTTTGTACAACTTCATATAGCCTTACGATGGGATTATATGTAATTACATTACTAACCGCCGAATGTTCATACACTTAAGGTCGCACTTATGTCGTTTAAGGCCGCCTTATCTGTCAAAATTGTATGGCGAAAATCAATATAAGAATCTGTTAAAGTTGAGCAGCATTTGACCATTCAGGCGTAAGAAATCAAAGTGTTCAAAAAACAATCTTCAAAAACGGACGCTAGGGTTTTCGACCATCTTCAAAAAAGAAGGTCCTCAATCTGTCTGTATTTTAATGTATGTTTCGCGATATCTCCGCCACATGAGGACCGATTTTTGAGTGTTCTTCCGACTTTTTGTGTCCGATGGAGCTTACTTCAAGGTGTTCTCATATAAATTTGGTCACAATTCAATTTGAAGTCGGTCCGTTAAGTTTTTAAGCTTGTGTATTATCAAACGCCGATACTGGCTGGCCACTTAGCCCAAAGATTTCTATATATACTACTAGAATTATTATTATTATTTATTTTTTTATAGCAGAGATTGGCAAACGAGCAGATGGGTCACCTGATGGTAAGTGATCTCCACCACCCATAGACACCAAAGACAAAAAAAATCATAGGTGCGTTGCCGACCTAAAAGGAGGGAATGGAAGGGGAGGGAAGGGGATTGGGAAAGGGAGTGGGGAAATGGGCCACCGGAAATCTCACTCACCGAACGAAACGCGACAGCAAGTTGCCACTTTACATCGGTTTTCTTTGCCTTAGCCGATTACAGGATAAAGCCAGGCGGCAGAAGCAATGGCTGATCGACCCACCAGCTGCGTAATAGGGTTTATGGCTGATCTTCATACAATCTTCAGCTTGATTGTTAGACGCGCCATTGGATCAACATACTATCGCAAATAATTCCGTTTTCGACAGACTTCAAAAAAGGTCAGTATTTTTTTATGTTTGTATGCAAAGAATTTCAATATGCATGTTACGCGATTTCTCCGCCAAATGTGGACCGATTTTCAAAATTTGTGTTCGGTAGAGCGTATTTCAAGGGTGGTCCCATATAAATTGGTTACGATCGGATTTGAAGTCGGTCCAATAAGTTTGTAAACTTGTGATTATTATAGCACAGACTGGCAAACGAACAGATGGGTTACCTGATGGTAAATTATCTCATCACCCGTAGACACCCAAGACTCAAAAAGAATTATGGGTGCGTTGCCAAGCTAAAAGGAGGGAAATTGGGCCACCGGAAATCTTACTTATCGTACGAAACGCGAGAGTAAGCTGATACTTTAAGTCGGTTTTCTGTAAGACAGTGGTATCAAACCATTCGAGCTGGCCGTTTCGTGCTGTAGAGGTAACTGTCTATAGCGTGGCTCTACCACTCAAGAAAAACTCATACGTTAATAAGTACGTTAATAACACGCTTAACATTTACCTTAGAATCCAGCTCGGAAAGAAAACTCCATAAACAGAACAGTCCAAGAACCTCTAACGAAGGATACATTGAAACTTATACCTATTAATAAACAAAAGTATCACAAAGAAAGAAGCAAGATCACAACAAATATTGTGTTTATATTCAATTGACATAATATGACAACTGACAACAATTTTCACATGGTGACTGTTGGCAGCTTTGCAACAATCATAAAAAAAACAAGATCTCGTTGGATAAACTCTTTTTGCTATTATTTGTTCGAAACTATAATTGACCGTTTACACCAACCGGAACAACCTATTTAGCCAATTGGGGGGGTGACTCATGAGTCATGACGCTCGATTCGAACTTGAATTCGATTCGGTTTCATTTATTGATTTCTTAAGTTTACGCGAATATTATACATTGAAATAAAACTATTTTTACGGATTCTATCACGATTAGGTTTGACCCGTGACAACGAAGACTGCAAAGCCTTCGAAACGTCGGGAATAAAAATTAAAACCTAATCGTGATAGAATCCGTAAAAATAGTTTTATTTCAATTCATTTATTGACTTAAAATTCCACCGAAATCGACTTAAAAAGTGCATTAATGTCACGTTAAAAATTACCAAATGACAAGTTCTCGAATATTGTGCAACATTAGCGCACTTTAAAAGTCGATTTCGGTGGAATTTTAAGTTAATAAATGAAACGAAATCACAATCGAATCGAGCGTCAGGAATCACCCCCCAGTACTAGTATAGTATTGTGTAAACATAAATAGTTAACCTCAATGGATTTTGAGTGAATCATCAATTAGCCAATGACTGGCTTCATGACTTGGTCTGGTGAATTGTCAATCGGGCAAAGTGATATTGGATTTTCAGTAACAGACTCCGATCTGGAATTTGTGCCCAATATGGCGACAGGCTCGCCCTCTATGATATCTGGGACGGAACTAAGCTTGGCGAAATGTGGGTGTTCTAGTTCACTAGTGCGCCTCTACCTACTCCTTCTGGGATACAGGCGTGAGCCTATGTTATGTTATGTAGATACTAATATAAACTTTTGTTCTAATATCAAATATATTTACCACACCCCACAACGAAAGCGTGGGTCGAAACCACAACCTTCCATCTTAGTTGACGTTAACAATTTATTTTCCAGTCAGCGTAGCGTATAATGTTTAAAGAGATAGCAATTATTCTCGTTTCAGTTGTTTGTTGAAAGCGTATTGTCTTCCCCGCAAGATGGTTTTCCATTTTCATTTGATTCCTATTTGTGCCTTTATCGTCCATCATTCATGTAACCTTGAGCGGAACCATTTACCATCAGCTGACTGAATTATTCGATCGCTATGTGCAGCAGTGGACGTCCTATGGCTGATGATGATGATGATGATGATGGCGATAGGTTCGCCCCCTATCACATCTGGGAAGGAACTAAGTGCGGCGAAACGTGGGTGGTCTAGTTCGCTAGTGCGACTCTGCTTACCCCTCCGACGATACAGGCGTGAGCATATATATTTTTTTAAGAATAACAAACATAACATAGAGAGTCGAACTGACGCCCTTATTTATAGGGGCCGTGGTAATCTAATTCCTTCGTCTAACAACATTATTATTCTTCTCTTGCGATATAATTTTGTCCGCTACTTACAAACCGCAACCTCATCTTACTAGACAACCACTCCCCTCAAAGGTCATCCTAACATCCACTTATCCAATTACATCGTACTCTATATACCTAAAGGCTCGTACACACAGTGCGAGCTGGAATACTAACCGCCTAATGTTCATACACTTACCGCCGAATGTTCATACACTTAATGCCGCCTTATGTCATTTAAGGCCGCCTTATCTGTCAAAATTGTATGGAGAAAATCAATGTAGGAAGCCGTTAAACTTGAGTAGCGTTTGACCATTCGGGCGTTAATGCCGCTTTACGTCGTTTAAGGCCGCCTTATCTGTCAAAATTGTATGGCGAAAATCAATTTAAGAAGTCGTTAAAGTTGAATAGCGTTTGACGATTCGGGCGTTACTATACTTAATTAATTATATCACACAAGTGCTAAATTCAAACCTTGATTGACTCAGAAATAAAACTATTTTTTAAGGCTTTGCTTTCGAAACGTCGGGAATAGAAATGAAAACCTAATCGTGATAGAATCCGTAAAAATAGTTTTATTTCAATGTATAAT
Organism: Clanis bilineata; assembly: GCA_036417725.1. Classification (NCBI taxonomy): domain Eukaryota; kingdom Metazoa; phylum Arthropoda; class Insecta; order Lepidoptera; family Sphingidae; genus Clanis; species Clanis bilineata. The sequence goes on from CM071153.1 coordinate 2,440,964, forward strand.
ATTCACGTAAACTTAAGAAATCTGTTTGATTGACTCCTCTTATAAGATATCTATTACTTTGAAGAGATAGATTGTGTGCCAGGTCGATCACTTCCGTGCAACGTAGTTGAGGCGATCGATAGAAGGCACATCATACTCGTGAACGGATGCTGCTTGTGTGCACTGGCCTGTATAAACTGTTTAGTATTTATTGTGGTTTAGCTACCCTTCTTTTCTATATTCGGTATTAATAATTAATTGAGTTTAAAATAGCAACGTCAGAAGTTCTTTTCTCTGGCGAAATGGCCTTCCGAACTGGCGGTAGAGTAAATGATGTATAAATATTTAATAAATTCAATATATATTTTGATTTTAGTTAGATATATTGCAGAAGTGCAACTATTGCAATTGCTTTTCGCCACGATTATTTCCCTACCATGATGAGTAAAGAACGAGAAGCTTTCAATTCCATTGCACCGTTTTATTTTCTCTCCACTCATCTGACCAGTCGTAATATTAGGTTTAGGCCCGTGTTTCTCACATAAAACCGGCAGTGTTTTTTTTTATAGCAGAGATTGACAAACGAGCAGATGGGTCACCTGATGGTAAGTGATCTCCACCGCCCATAAACACCCAAGACACAAAAATAATCATGGGTGCGTTGCCAACCTAAAAGGAGGGAATGGAAGGGGAAGGAAGGCGATTGGGAAAGGAAGTGGGGAAATCTCACTCACCGAACGAAACGCGACAGCAAGCTGCCACTTTGCGTCGGTTTTCTGTGATACAGTGGTATCTAATCGGTCGAGCCGGCCCATTCGTGTTATAGACGTTATTATCTACAGCGTGGCTCTACCATTTTACTGAACACAGCCGAGTAGGAGTATATTTAAAGAATAATAATTACGGATATGGCAACCATCAATATCAGTAGCGTCAGTAGCTACCTATCCACTGTCAGGTCAATAGCTCGCACCGTGTAAACTTGCAACGACTTCTTCGTGATATTTCGGAATCACTCGTCGCCGCTCGGCAACGCCACCGTGTGGTCCGCCGTCCGTGTTTATTTTTAGACGTTATTCACAATAGGCTAATGGTGTCGCGTCACTCGCGTTTCGACTCCATTCAACTCTAGCTATTGTACACTATTGTAGTGTAAACAAAATAAAAGTTAACTACGCATGGTAATAGTGGTGTAATCGGTGACGCTTTAATTGATTTATGAACCACGCCTGGATTTACTTTTAATCAAAATTAATGTATCTATTCATGAAGTTAATGATGAATCTTTGCCGTTTACTATACTATAGGTAATGGCATACCCATTACCTATAGTATAGTAAACGGCAAAGGTTCGATGTTTAATTTTAGACTATTTTAAAAAGGCGTGAGTCTATGTATGTATGTATGTATGTATGTATGTATTTTAGAGAAAGAAACAGACTTTTGTTCAGTCAGGTTCATATTAAGCCGTTTCTCCTGCACATGTTTTTTCGAAACAAAACACTAAAATCTACACAAAACAAGGTTTTTCATTGTCTCTTGCTCATGTAACAATGTATCATAATCAACAAATTTTAGAAATAATTGGGCCTTAGTTATAAAACACTTTCGTTCATCTTTTCGCTAAGAATAGCCTGTCACTTTTTCCGTTGCGTTACATTGTTTAAAAATGAAAGGGACAACCTATGGTTAAAGATAAGCAGCGTTTAAATATTGTTTAAGTAAAGGGCATCATGTTTTGTGTTATGTTTTAGTGCAGGAGACGTGGCTTAATTAAAACATTACGTACAAAAACCATCGATATATTATTTACCTAGATGCACAATTGACGCTCGGAAAATGCTCGGACAGCAAAGAAGTGCTTAAGCACTCGTATTGCATACAGTCCGACGTCGATAGAATTCTAATTTCAAAATTCAAATTAAAGAACGCTTGCTCATTTCGTTTAAAAACCTACTTTATAACACGTGCTTAGGGTTATATTTGTGTTGGTTTAATTACAACTTGTGATCGTTTTCTTTGTTTTATTCCTGAGACCACTTTTTAGGAGAATATTTGCAAAGAACTGTGCATCTAGGGTATAATATATTGATGACAAAAACTGACAACTTTAAAAATCTTGACGCTTTGCCTTGCATTATGCACAATACGGGAAGGCCCAAAATGATAAGAATTATGATAATGACCTTATCGTTGGGCTTATCAGTTTTGTATTTTTTTAATCTTCAACTATTTGACGTCAGACTAAGATCGATGAGTTATCGGCCGAGGAGGAGAAGGTCCTCAATTCGTCTGTATATGTTTTAAGTATGTTACGCGATATGTCCGCCAAATGTGGACCGATTTTCAAAATTCTTTTTGTGTTCGATAGAGCATATTCCAAGGGTGGTGGTGGAAAAAATGGTCACGATTGGATAAGCTTTGAAGTCGGCCCGTTAATTTTTTAAACTTGTGAGTTGTGATTATACTTTCTTTCAAAATGCCTTTACCCTTCTTTAATGTTGGATAGTCAACGAAACACTTTTTAAGTATGTTGCAAGTTGCAGTAAAAATTTAGCTTAATTTTTACGAGCAGCCTGACGACCGACGTCAACCGAATCTTTGCGGACAAATCACGAAGACTGACTTGGGATTGGAATCCAGGACCTCCTAGTGAACAGCACGTTTACGCTAACAGCGGTCCTAGCAAGAAAATTTCTGACAATCGTAAATGTATTCAAGCTCGATGCGCTTCTGTGAAGTTTGTATGACATATTAACCAAATGTCATCAGTGCGCAGCGAGTTTGAATACGTTTACGATTGTCAGAAATGTTCCCGCTCGGGCTCCCGTATTATATCAAAGACAACTAATGTACGTACTATGTAGCTATATAAGTTTCTACTAAAATATTTCAACTCTATGACAATGAAAATAAGGTTGGATACCCTACGCCCTAATATACATCAAAGGAAAGCGCCGAGCTCTGCCCCAAACAATATCCCTGCTTACCACATTTAACGTTAAACAAATTAGGTAAATTTATGAGGGCAAGGACATGCCTCTGCCAAGGCAAACGTTGCCATGAAATATGCTAATATTAAGATAAATATGGACGAATCCAGGCACGCCAGAGGGGTCGAATTCTTCCCCAACATTCAGCCGAATAAGGTATTAGGACAAAAATACGTACCAGTTTACGCCTAATCCAGAAACAGCTTGATTGATTTTTTTTTAATTCTGCGTGTCATTGTCGCCTCCTTGGTCTAGTGGCAGCATGCATGGGCTGTGGACCAAGAGTCCTGAGTTCGATTCCCAGGTCGGGCAAAGTAAATTTTCTAATTTAATTAGCCCGGGACTGGATCCCTCATAGGGGGTTGACGTCACGTCAGGCAGACGGCGGTCGTAAAAACCAAGCCAAATCCTCTTTGCAACATGCTTGAAAGTGTGTTGCGCCGACCCCACATTAAGATGGGATAAGGACAGATAGAAAGAAAGACACACCGGACGTAAAAAAAATACAGACAGTGCGCTAGGAACATTGAAAGTGAAACAGGGTTTTCGGCGCATTCGATCGACACGTAATGGCGTGTGTGTGAGCGCAGGCACTTTTGTACAGTCGAGTTTGTGCATGGCTTCTCTGTGGCGTCCGTGTAACTATAGGCGAGATAGTGTCCTTCTTTTTCTCTACGTCCGTGATCACATAATACTTAGTGAAAATAGTATCCAACGAGTGGGCAATGGGGGCTAAAGTCCAGTCTAAATAATTTGTAACTAATGACTACTCTACTCTGAGACGGAACTAAGCTCGGAGAAATGTGGTGTTCTAGATCGCTAGTGCGCCTATGCTTAAACCTTCGGGGATACATGAGTGAGCTTATGCTAATGAATGACTACGCTGATCAGGTGCTGGGCCTATGCTGAGATGTTATAATGGACGATAACCTTAACCGCCATGTTTGCTCATAAATAGTCTCGAAGCAGTCGGTCGCCCAAAGAATAGTGCCAACTGCCAAAATGGTGATGTGAACAGACCGGCGCGACCTTTGCACCTATGAAACAATCGAAATGTTCTGGACCCCCAACTCGGTGAAATATAACCTTCTTTGCGCCCTTAAGCCAGCCCTGTACACACATGTGTTGTGTGAAAGAGGCTTGCAAATATCGAGATAAAGCTAAGAGGATTATAGAGGTATAAATAAACACAACGGCGAGCACTAGGTTATATGTATATAGCAAGTATAATATACAATATAGTATGTCTGTTGATTACTATCTAGTATATTGATTACAATATGTATAGATACTGATTTTCCTTAAATTAACGAATAAGATTTCCCTTAAATGTACGGGAGTATGGGCAAAGCGATTTTTTTATTTGATTTGCCCGGGATAGAATCCCCCAGAGGGGGTTTTACATCAGGCAAGCAGCCGGTCGTAAAAACCAAATCATTTTCTGCAACATGACTGCCTCGGTGGCGTGGTGGTATTTGGGTACGACTACGGTTCTGAGGTCTTGGGTTCGATCCCCGGGTCGGGCAAAGTGATATTAGATTTTTCCATATCAGCCCGGAGTCTGGAAACAGTGCCCGATATGGCGATAGGCTCGCCCCCTATCACATCTGGGACGGAACTAAGCTCGGCGAAATGTGGGTGTTTAGTTCGCTAGTACGCCTCTGCCTACCCCTTCGGGGATACAGGCGTGAGCTTATGTTGTTTTATGTTTCTGCAACATGTTCCAAAAATGCGCCGACCCCACATTAACGTGGGATAAGGGCAGGTAGAAAGAAAGAAATAGACCTATTCTGTCTTCAAGTTTCGCCGCACGCAGTCACGTGTGCCAGGCTACAAATTATACAACGAACAGACAGATGTCATCGACATTCGACACATTTTATCGACGTGTAGACGCTTCCGTTGACGGAGCCGTGGTAATATAAAATGAATATTTTATACGTAATCGATACCGCTGTACTATTGTGATAGTAACTATTCTGTTCATACAATACTACACATACACATAAGATCACGCCTGTATTCCCGAAGGGGTAGGCAGAGGCGCACTAGCGAACTAGAACACCCACATTTCGCCGAGCTTAGTTCCGTCCCAGATGTGATAGGGGGCGAGCCTATCGCCATATCGGGCACAAATTCCAGACTCCGGGCTGATATGGAAAAATCCAATATCACTGCCCGACCCGGGGAACCGAAACCCCAGAACCCGAGACCCCAGAACCGTAGTCGTACCGAAATACCACCACGCCACCGAGGCAGTCAGTAATACTACAATACTAAGCTTATCGAAACCAAAAGAAACTATACTCTAAGAACATTAAAAGTGAAGCAGTGTTTTCGGCACATTCGATCTATCGACACGTTATGGCGTGTGTGTGCGTAAGGCGTCAGTTTTTTGTGAGACAGTGGTACCTAACTAATAATAATCACAAGTTTAAAAACTTAACTGACCGACTTCCAATTTACGGATCGTGACCAAATTTATATGGGACCACCCTTGCAATAAGCCCTATCGAACACAAAAAGAATTTTGAAAATTGGTCCATATTTGGCGGATATCGCGTAACATACATAAAAAAAAAATACCGACGAATTGAGGACCTCCTCCTTTTTGGAAAGTCAGTCGAAAATACCCGATAGATCTGATCCATCCATGATATAGGTAGACAAAATTGCCTTCTTCATAGCTCTACCGCTTAAAATATAATCATCATCATCATCATCATCATCAGCCATAGGACGTCCACTGCTGAACATAGGCCTCCCCCAAAGATTTCCAGATCGACCTGTTGGAAGCGGCCTGCATCCAGCGATTTCCTGCGACATTTATCAGGTCGTCCACCAGTCAGGTCCACCTTGTAGGTGGACGTCCTACGCTGCGCTTGCCGGTACGTGGTAAAGTATAGTTGTGTTAAATTAGAGGTATAGTTTAGTTGAATCACATTTTAGATCAATTATATTAAGCGTGGGCAACATCAATATAATATACCCGAGATGCACAGTTCTTTGCAAATATCCTCCTAAAAAGTGGTCTCAGGAATAAAACAGAAAAAAAGATCACAAGTTCTAATTACAGCAAAACAAATATAACCCTATGCAAGTGTTATAAAGTAGCTTTTTAAATGAGCAAGCGTTCTTAAATTTGAATATTGAAATTTAGAATTCTATCGGCGTCCGTCTGTATGCAAAAGGAGTGCTTAAGCACTTCTTTGCTGTCCCATTTTCCGAGTGTCAACTGTGCATCTAGGTAAATAATATATCGATGGTGGGCAAAGGAAAATTAGTCGAAATCGAGTGTCACACACAATTTGAAAGCTACTAATCTATTTAATATAGTTAATTTCATTTAGTTGGTACAAAGTAATAAGCTCTAATATAATTTATTCTATAACATTGGATCACGTATCAACGTCGCGGCATGGCCCGATATTCCCAAATGCTCAGTGAATAATAAATATGCGTCAGACGTATTTATTAACAAGATGTCTCTATAAATTATCATTTCTAACTCGTCTCTAGTCGATTCTACCACTCCAACATAAGAAATTACAAGGGTTTGGTTTCAGCCATTTGAAACCACGGTAAAACGTTCACTCTTTCTGGGTAACTAAAGCTCCTTTTTATCCAGGGGATACGTCCCAGTATGGAAACAGGTTAATCTGGAAATCTTTGAGGGAGGACTATGTCCAGCGGTGGACGTCCTGTGGCTGTTGATGATGATGATAGTAACTTTTGATAGTCGATTCCATTTCGACTACGATTCGATTTTATTTACGGGCGGTTTCAATAAACGATCTCAGTTTAGAGTACAGATACTTAGATCGCGATTATGAACCAATCAAATCAAGTCATTTGACAGAGTCATGTTCAAACTGTGTTCTTATTGGCTATTTTTTGTAATCTATTTGCACATTCGAACTGAGATTGTTTATTGGAACCGGGCGTTAGTTGGTTAAAATTCCAAAACAAAATAGAGTTAAAAGGTACACCGATGTTGCGTTAAAAGTTCTTGACAAGTTCTTGAATCCATCGCGACATTAGAGCAATATTTAACTAGATTGCAGTGGAATTATAACTCACTAAATGAAATCGAATCGTAGGCGAAATCGAATCGGGTGTCAAAAGTCTAAGGCCTGGTTGGAAGATCAAGACGCGAGTAAAAACACACATACAATCACGCCTGTAATCTGCGAAGGGATAGGCAGAGGCGTAACTTCGATATCCACTTATCACAATGGTTATATCCATTCCATGGTCTCTTACGATACGGACGGTATATCGGGCACAAAATCCCGACTATCAACTGATTATGATCAGGAAATCCATTATCGCTCAATATTATGGGCGAGGAAAACTAGTAAGTACATACCTACCTAATTTAATGTAAAATATAGCAGTACATACTTTGTATTGATATGTCAGGAAATAACTGTTATACAATGATGTGGTCCTTGGACTTCAACCCCGTAATGATAGGATAAGAATACAGGATGTATAAAAGAGATATCACAAAATGTCTAACAATTTTATTCAAATTGAAATAATTTATTCTGCTAATAGGATATTTTATACCACTTTCAGGATATTTTATTTTTATATATATTATTTACCTACTTGTACCATTTAGGTAATTGTATTATCATTGTAGAATTATTACTAGTGGCCCATAGAAAACTACTTCAAATAGCTTCCTGTTCATAAGTCGAGATTATAGAAGACCCAAATACCCATCCCTCCCCTGCCCAATCCCGTCGGAGGCGGCACATATATATGTTACATAAGCGTATGGGCCACCGGAGGCCGAGCCGCCCGTGACTAATCACTTCCTTGTCACGGAAGACGACGGCTTGTGCTCCGGGCATTAATGATACCGTAGACGGTAATTACTAATGAGTAATGACTATGATGCAGGCCGCTTCCAACAGGTCGATCTGGAAATCTTTGGGGGAGGCCTATGTTCAGCAGTGGACGTCCTATGGCTGATAATGATGATGATGATGAATGACTATAAAGTGGGCCGTCTGTCTTCATAGCCAATGATCTGATCCGACCAATTTCGGTCAAGGCGACTGCTTCAAATCCTCAGTTATGTTGCCGTCATTGGTGGGCCCGCATGTGGCTTATGTAGCCAATGTTCTTTGTGAAGCTCCTGTCACATTGTGGACAAGTGAGCACGCCATTACTACTATAATTATAATTGATTGCCGCAGGTGGTCGGGTTTTTAATTCGTCTCGCTTGGCGTCGAGCTCCAAGTATCGACAAGTTTAAAAGTTTTGGACGCTTGCCTTAACGGTTGTTCTCCATTCCAAGCGTTCAGCTGCCTGTCTCTCCTACTGTGACGGTTCTGTGCTGCACTTTTTCATGTCGTTTCAGCACGTTTTTATATCTAAGGAGTTGTCCACACTGCTTGCGCCTGCCCTCCTCAAGTTCACCATAAAAGACGCGCTTGGCCACTCGTTGTTCTGTCATTCGAGATACGTGTCCACCGTGTGTCTAGCAACCTAACCACATATATAGATAACAGAACCTAATGTGTGTGACACACGAACATCATGTTTTTTAATTATCCTTTTTTTATAGCAGAGATTGGCAACCGAGCAGAGTGGTCACCCGATGGTAAGTGATCTCCACCGCCCAAAGACACCCAATACACAAAAAGAATCATGGGTGAGTTGCCAACCTAAAAGGAGGGAATGGAAGGGGTGGGAAGGGGATTGGGAAAGGGAGTGGGGAAATGGGCCACCTGAAATCTCACTCACCGAACGAAACGCGACAGCAAACTGCCACTTTACGTCGGTTTTCTGTGAGACAGTGGTATCTAACCGGTCGAGCCGACCCATTCGTGCTATAGACGTTACTGTCTACAGTGTGGCTCTACCACTTGAGAATTTATCTTATCCTCGGCTAACGCATAACATTCAAATTCTAAAACTACATCATACTTTCAAAGGAATTGTAAATATGTAATAATATTCATTAATACAGTGGCTATTTATAAACATTGCGTAGGAATCTGCAATCATATTCTTGCAAAACCAGTTCAATATACATAAATTAATTTGAGGACAAAATTATAGTAATCTTAGTTCTTGGCTTGTTTGTGTGTACAGACAAACAGGCGCTCCGCACTACCGAATAATTTGTTCATTGAAATAATAGTTTTTACGGATTTTATCGCGATTTGTTTTGATTTCGCGAGTCGCGATATCGATCGAACACAAAATGAAAATCGGTCTACATTTGGCGGAGATATTGAGGAACATACTTTATAAAAAAAATTACAGACGAATTGAGGACCTCCTCCTTTTTGGCAGTCGGTCGAAAAAAGTGACAGATTACCTATTCTTAGCCATATGCTCAGCTAAACTGTATTTATTAGTAAGCCCCATACTTACCTACCAAAGACATTCAACGGTATATAAACGGGACAACATCACAAAACTTGTAATCCAAAAGTTATGACCTCGTGGTCATAAGTCGCTCAGATTATTACATTACAGGCCAGCGTAATAATATTGAGAGAATAAACTTATCTTCCGTGATTCTTAACCATTTGCAGAACATTCTAGGGTGTAAATTGTAATAATCGCCCTCGCATTGTAATAAAATAAAATAATAAATAAATACACCCAACAGTCACACACACATAGCCCTGACCCTACACTAGGTGTATTACCTGTATCGTGGGTATCAGAAACTACGAGAGACTTTTAGTGTCACAACACCCAGACCCGAAACAAATATCTATGGGCCGCACAGACATTTGTCTCGGTGCGGGAATCGAACCCGCGATCTCACGCTTTACAGCCGGCTACTCGCCCGCTGCGCCACAGAGGCTGTAATAAGTGATTGATGGAGGTACTGAAGTTTGAGATCATTTTTTTGTATGTAACCTTGCTTGCCCCTCTATTACCTACATACAAAAGTGATTAAAATCCATGAAGTTAATATTTGTATGATACTAATTTCCGAATTTAAAAAGCAGCGATAGCTCAGTTGGGAATGGACGGACTGCCGAGACAAGTGTCGGAGATTCGAGACCTACCCCAAAATAGAGCATACACCTCTGACTTTTCTATGTTAAGTGTGTTTTCTATGTGAAATATCGCTTGCTATAACGGTGAAGGAAAACATCGTGAGGAAACCTGCATACCCGAGATTTTCTCCACAAGAATTTCAAAGGTATGTGAAGTCTACCAATCCGCATTAGGCCAGCGTGGTAGACTAAGGCCTAACCCCTCATTAGTAGAGGAGGCCCGTGCCCAGCAGTGGGACAGTAATATTACAGGGCTAATATTATTATTATTATAATTTCCGAAGGCCTGTACACTCCTTTATACTGGCCGCTATTATAATGTAATCACCCTGTATTGATCATAAGGCCGGAGTCCGGACAGCTACCGTGCACCACCCCCCGATAATTACATCGGCCTAGCGAGGGGTTATGAACAATTCAATTGTATTGACTAGCAATCACATTATGACATGCGGCGTCATGATATTTTTACATCTATGACAATGACACATACTAAATTTATTTTGGTCTCTATAGTTAAGTTTAATAATGTAGGGATTTCTTGTGGTTTTATGTTTAGGTAGATGAAAACCTTTCTCAAACGACAGGCAAATTTTAGGCAACAGCTTCCCTGTGATCTGGTATTCCTGAAGTCCATGGATGATGGTGACTGCTCTCACTCACTGAATGAAATGTGAAAGGAGATACTGCTTGCCCCTCGCTTCTTTGTGAGTAACTGCGAGTTAAATCATAAAAATCTTATAAAACTGGTTGTTCAAGAAAAATGAAAAGCATAGCGAATAGCTTTTATCCATAGAACCGTCTGCGCAAAACCAAAAACTCTGCAAGGATAAATTTATGGTACCTACCTACTTATAAGTATCTAGATGACCTAACTAATGCAAATTTTCAGCCAAACCTCTTCAGCTATTAGGTCATCATTAATTAATAAGCGTCCATGGACAAATATACAAAATTCCGATATAAATAAAAAAATATAATATTAGCCCTGTAATATTACTGTCCCTCTGCTGGGCACGGGCCTCCTCTACTAATGAGAGAGGTTAGGCCTTAGTCTACCACGCTGGCCTAATGCGAGTTGGTAGACTTCACATACCTTCGAAATTCCTGTGAAGTAATTCTCTGGTATGCAGGTTTCCTCGCGATGTTTTCCTTCATCGTTATAGCAAGCGATATTTCACGATGAACATTAACATAGAAAATTCGGAGGTGTATGCTCCATTTTGGGTTTGGTCTCGAACCTCCGACACTTGTCTCGGCAGTCGGTACTATTTCCAACTGAGCTATCGCTGCTTCCGATGCAAAATTCCGATATTCATAAAAATTAGCATAATGTGTAAAATGGACCAACTAGTTTCAAAGTTAGGTACCGCGTAAATGCTTTTTTAAGGGTCTTGTTCATACGGTAGTAGTAACTTAGTATGTATCTATACTTCCGAAGTTGGTGATAAGATTAGGGACTTATCTCTCTCGGTTTTTGTTTGCTCTCTGATTCATTATGTTTGTCATCTTTAGAAGACTATGATTTTACTTCAAACAAAACATAACATTGAAGATAAACTTTTATAAAATATAGGTAAACATAACGTAACAAAAGGTCATTGATATAAGGTCGTTTATATGTAAAATTTGAATCTTTGGCTTACTTTTTATTTTTATAATTAAAATACTCAAGCAAAAATTGCCCAACATTATGGAAGGGTACCATTTTTACGACTTTAGAAACAGGATTTTAACGAGGAGGTTGAAAGGGTGGGCGTCGCTTGTTAAAATTGTTCCGTACGTATTATTGTCTCGGGTTGTGTTTGATATTTTAATGTGATGTGGTGTTGTACACCAAACTGCAGCGAAGATGGACAGTATAACGTGGAAAAGTTTTAACCGGTGATCTTTGATGAGGTTTGCGTGGTGCGTTGACTGGCTTTGTTCAGTCGATTCGCTGAGTGAAGGTTATCTGACGGGCATCGTACTGGAAGGAATTGCTGTCATAATCCTAGCAGGACCTTGAGAAAATCGACATCTGGGTCTAGAGAAGAAGAAGAAGACTTTGGAAGAATATGATAGCCATATTTTAAACTGTTACTTTCATACTTTTAACTAAGTCTCTCACAATAACACCCTATATCTTGCGATACAGTATTTTGAACTCCTTATTCATATTTCATGGTTACAAAAACTTGGCTACCCTATCTACAGCCCCTATTCATACTCATGTCCTTGAACGTGGGAAGCGTTTCTGGCGACTGGAATACGCTGCGATAAAGAGCAGCCATGTGCACACAGTCTAACCGAACGCCCGTGGCCAAGGTCATTTAACCGGATCGCATGATGCTGGGACACTTTTGACTCCAAATCGCGTTCCTTATAATAAGACCATGGATCTACATAAAATATCAATTATGTACTTACAGGTAATACATATTATTTCACTGGATGCTTCATCATCATCAGCCATAGGACGTCCACAGCTGAACATAGGCCTCCCTCAGATTTCCAGATCGACCTATTGGAAGCGGCCTGCATCAAGCGACTTCCTGCGACCTTTATCAGGTCGTCGATCCAGTTTGTATTTTTCAATTTGTATATTCAAATGCTAATAACGATAACACTTTCTTGATATTTCAATCCGAAAGTCAGAAATATAGCGTAAAGTACATAAAAATTAAGACTAATTTGCATCAATATAATATACCCTAGATGCACAGTTCTTTGCAAATATCCTTCTAAAAAGTGGTCTCAGGAATAAAACAAAGAAAAAGATCAACACAATTATAACCCTATGCACGTGTTATAAAGTAGCTTTTTAAACGAAATATGACGAAAATTTCTGAGCGTCAACTGTGCATCTAGGTAAATAATATATCGATGCTAATTTGGTACAATATCCTAATAACTGTAACTTTAACACTCGATTCAAAATATAACACCTTTTTATCCGACTGCCTAGAAATAAGGGATATATTTTTAAAAGTGAGGCGTGTGCGTACCGCTGCGTTTCAGAACACCATATGCACGCAGCATAAACAATAAACACTCGTCTCGAAGGTCAACACAACCGGACCATGTGGCGACTGACGACGCACGTGAACTCGAAATATTTACTCCTTAGCGTATACTTTATAATTTATGCTTAGTGAGCGGCTAGCACGCCTAGGCTTCCCAACGCTTAAAAATCGGACAAGGAGGGGCAACTTAATTAAGACATACAAAATTCTCTCTGGTCTCTATGATGTATCTGGGTTGCATGACATTTTGAAACGTGCAACCCATCTTCGACGTCATTCTCTTAAACTATCTGGATTAACCATCAATATATTATACCCTAGATGCACAGTTCTTTGCAAATATCCTCCTAAAAAGTGGTCTCAGAAATAAAACAAAGAAAACGATCACAAGTTGTAATTAAACCAACACAAATATAACCCTAAGCACGTGTGATAAAGTAGGTTTTTAAACGAAATGAGCAAGCGTTCTTTAATTTGAATTTTAAAATTTAGAATTCTATCGACGTCCGACTGTAAGAAAAACGAGTGCTTAAGCACTTCTTTGCTGTCCCATTTTCCGAGCGTCAACTGTGCATCTAGGTAAATAATATATCGATGGGATTGACTTTTAAAGTAAACCCAATGAAGCATTTTCTTTCCATTCGTGTTGTAACAGACTGGAACTCCACGAAATCTACTGTAATGGCGCCTACACTGAATTCTTTTAAAAATGCACTGGACAAGAACAATAAACTGTATGATACACACGCATCAGCTTTATAATAGCTGCTAGTGTGCTAACAAATAATAATAATAGTTAAGTGGAGGTAATAGATTGGTGAGCAGAATACAATATGGTAGGCATCAACATAGATCTCAATTCATGTGTTTAGAATTTAGATCGATCAAATGTAGCAATCAAATGAGTGATTTGAAAGCAGCTACATTTATGGGTGTCATGTTTAAAGTTTGTTCCTTTTGGTCAATTTGTGATATCGATTTTCACACTCAGATTATGATCGTTTACCTATCGATCGTAGTTTCAGCATTCACATAAAGCGCGAATTAGTACTCGATTATGAAGCGAGAGTCTACATGTTCGATCCACGCTGCACCGGGACAATAATTGTTTGGCTGATCCACAATTTGTTTCGGATTTGGCTCTTAACACCGAAAGTCTCTTGTAATTCTTAATACCCAGAGAAGAATTCAAGACTGGTCAAGACTGTGGGTGACTGTCGGGTGTTATTATTAATAATAAAAATAAGAAAAAAAATATTTCAACAAAAACAGTGTTACATGTTTTCTTAAGTCTAGTTTACATTGATTGACAAAATATTGTAACATTGTATGTTCTAACTACTGTAGCAAATTAGAGAATATATCAATGATCCCCATACTAAGTTATAATATTTTGGCCATAAAGAGAATCCATCCTATGTAAAATACTTTATAACTTGAATACAATTCGTTATCATATCACAATTGTATCAGATAAAATAGCGAATCCGGTACACGGGACAAATTATCGCAGTCTGATCAAAACTTTACAGATATGGATTGGTCGCCTTAGATTGTTATTGCTTATTTGGATTTTGAGACGATCTTTTCGATTTCGTGTTACTACTAGATATATGTAAATAAGGGCATACACATTATACATCACACTTTTTCTAACTATTTCAGCGTTACTGATTTCGGCTCAGCTTTTGTTAATTAGCTTGTTTTTTCCCTAGAGTACTAATAGAGTTAGTAAGTAATATGATATAGAGATATCAGGGTTACTGATACAACAATTAATATTATGGCTGATTACTACTGGAGCATTTAGAGTAATGGTTGATTCGACTCGTGCAAGAAAATCATTAAAAAAAGTCTTGTTTAAATAAGTTTATTGTGAAAATCGTCATACTATTTGTAAACATTTCTTCCCTTAATATCTCAATAACAAGAGCTGATATTGAAAAAAAGGACTTCAAATTTAAAATAAAAGAGGCAAATGCATTCAGAATTGAGTATCAAACTTCAGGCAACAAAACCACTGTTGACCTGTGTTATCGATTCAATTTGTAGCGATGAACACGTTCAGGACTATGCTTTATACATTGAGAACATGTTATAGATAACATTAGACTAGATAAATGTCATTTCTTCTGGTTTTCCTGGTGTTGATAGTTGGTGGAAACCATTTACCAACACCAGGCGAAGTTTGTAGCATAGGTTTTGAGTGGTAGAGCCACGCTATAACAGTTACGTCTAAAGAACTAATGGGCCCGGCTCGACCGGTTTGATACCACTGTCTCACAGAAAACCGACGTAAGGTTTTGAGTGGTAGAGCCACGCTATAACAATTACGTCTACAGGAGCTAATTGGCCCGGCTCGACCAGTTTGATACCACTGTCTCACAGAAAACCTTGTGTGGCAGCTTGCTGTCGCTGCTGTCCTTTCCCTTCCAGTCCCTGCTTTTAGGTTGGCAACGCACCCATGATTCTTTTTGTGTCTTGGGTGTCCATGGGCGGTGAAGATCACTTACCAACCGGTGACCCATCTGTTCGTTTGCCAGTCTCTGCTATAAAAAAGGTGATTTTACGACCCGCAGTCGACGCTCATTGAGCATGTTTTATAGTGTCATATCACCTTATCTATATTATATTACATTTTTGGACGTATATCACTCAGATAATATTTTTATCAAAGTAATAAATTAGTTATATCTGTCGAGATCGATAAACGCTGAGTAAAACCCACCTTGGGTTTTACCGACTTTAAAATGAAAAGTTTTGACAGCCAAACGAGCCGATAGGTCACCTGATGGTAAGCGATCAGTATGGTAAGTGACACAAAAAGAATCATGGGTGCGTTGCCAACCCAACGGAAATAGGGATTGGGAAAGGGAGGGGAGAATTGGGCCACCGGAAATCTTATCCAATGAACGAAACGCGACTGCTGTCTATGAAACAGTGGTATCAAATCGGTCGAGCCGGCCCATTCGTGCTGTAAACGTAATTGTCTACGATGTGACTCTACCACTAAAAATTACCACGAAAGTATTGTCAATTGTATGTTTTTTTACTTGTTACTACGCTGACCTACAAGAAAGTAGTTATTGTTGTTATTAAATATGTGTTCAGTTTTGAAATAACTTTTTTTTTATTTTCCAAACTTTATTTTGGAGTGGCAAACATGTATTATGTATTGAATATGGTGTGTACAGTTTGTGCGCCGGACACTGTCGCACTACATGGCGATATAGAACGTCGACTACCCACGCGAATCCACAGGAAACCATCACGAGTCACGACCCACGACTAATATAAAGTTCACAATAAAAAAGATTAGAAGAGTCGAGGATACAGTAGGGTAGTAGGTATCAGTAAGGAGTCTCAGGAAGTCTTCCCCATCGTACGACACGACAGTTGCCACGGCAACTTTTATTAGAAGAATGACAATAAGCCAGGTACGCTGGCCCACATTCGTGCTGTAGGAAAAAATCTCACAGCTTGGCTCTATTACTTATTTGTAGTTTAATTAGGTAAGGTAACGTGTTACCTACTTTAACAGGTTTATAATACCGAACAATTTCGTTACCGTTTTCGTGTGCGTCAACAATAAGCAAGTTAATGGTTTATTTGCATTTTGTTGGTTTCGTACAATGTTGCTGTAAGGAGGTTGTGTAGGTATTTTTGACATAAATTAACTCCGAATTTGAACTAATTCGGCAGTGACACCCCTATTTGAGTGTTAAAAATCAACTTAGATGTCTTTAATCCAAAAGCAAATTAATTTTTCTTTCTTTCTACTTGCCCTTATCCCACCTTAATGTGGGGTAGGCACAACAAACTTTTTCAAGCATGTTGCAGAGAGGATTTGGCTTAGTTTTTACGACCGGCCGCCTGCCTGACGTCAACCCTCTATGAGGGATCCAGTCCAGGGCAAATTAACTTAGAAAATTTGCTTTGCCCCACCTGGGAATTGAACCCAGGACCTCCCGGTCCACAGCCCATACATGCTGCTACTAGACCAAGGAGGCAACCCAAAAGCAAATTAACACTAGGTAATATTTAATACACGACGCTCACTAGATGCTATCAAGCTATGCACTTCAATGAAACAAGATCATCTTGATCCGACACCGAACCAGAACAAATAATAAGCGCCATACAACTTAGCAAAACTATCTAGAACGTAATATATCAAGATGTACATCGTTTCACTAGCTGTGGAAAAAAAAACTAAATACCTTAGAATAGTGAATATTCAATTCTGTACAGTCACCCAACGGCGCATCTTTTTATCCACAAATAAACTCAAGGACATAAACACAAAAATAGTATGTAAATGATATGCGTAATTAATATTCCCATAGTTACTACGTCAGCAACAAGTACGGCGGCTAGGCTCAAGAATATACAAAAGCACCTGAGGCTCAAGCACGCATAACGTTCGACTATCGAGATCTATACGTCCTCATGAAATTTGATAGAAATCATGAAAGAAAGAAGAAGTGGTCGTTTCGAATATTAATTATCTTCGATAGTTATTCGTCTTCTTTCATGTAGGTGTAGAGCCGCGAGCAAGATTTTTAATAAAAATTACAACAAAAGAAACAGATACACAATGAATGATAAACCTAAGATTTATTTCTACAATTTTGTGAAGCTATTTTATTACATTACTTGTTTCTTTTGTGTCTTTATTACTGGAAATGATATGAAATGTAAGAAAACATTCTTAATAAAATTATATTGTACTTGATTGTTCGAGGGGCTTTCATAATTCAAGATTTAAGACGAATATTACCCGCGGCTTCACCCGTGCCATAATTTCTCTTATGCTGTATCTTCATGAAATACAGTTTATTATTATAAATAGCCTACTATTGTATTAAAGCTTGCGTTTTATGTACTTTTCCACACTTATCTATTCTAAAACGTACAATATAAGTTTTGCTTAAAACTTATCTATGTATGTAAATAATGCACCATGGTATGTCACTAACGATAGGATTCATCATGATCTTGCTATAAAAAAGTAAAAGAAGAAGTAACAGATAAAACAAAATCTTATAGAGCCCGGCTACAATCTCATCCAAATAACCTGGCAAACATTAGATGGACCATAACCACATGTCTAAAAGGACGCTCAAAATGAGAGTGCCCCAAGACCTCCTTTAAACAAGTATTCATAGAGGACATGTCACTGGAGATGTACCTACCTCACATGTTATTTTATTTAAAACTACTGTCATGTAAATGTTCTTAGACAGGTCGCAGTATTATACAAAAAATAATGAAATAAAAAAATGTAACTAATAACAATATCTTGAATAAACTAAGATTCTAGAATAGGACAGCTTCAATTTCCTAGAGCTAATAAACGAAGATCCTCCATTTCTAACTTGAAACTATTACTATAACTTGCTCTAGTATTTCCACCGTAAGGTTATTCGATCATTTCCGAGTTAGCTAAGTCTGGTGTTCCGAAGAACGCTTCTGAAATTTAATCGCCGTAAAGTTAGTAGGTACAATTCCTTTGCGTGGGTAGTTAAAATATAATTCAAAGTAATATATTATATTTAAGAGGAATACATTATTTTTAATTATATTTGTTTTTAATGTTTTGGAAGTAGCGCGAAGAACAGCTAGATTCGTATAAAAGGTTGGAAGGTTGGTTGGTCATTAGAAGGTTAGCTTCAGAAGGCATTAAACCACGATGAGCTAAAGGAGCGTAGAGTGGTCTTTGCTCTGCAGTGGGACGACCATGGTTGATGAATGCCTTATATACTTATGTAGGTACATGTTTATTTTAATTTGTAACAACGGAATCGTATCTTATTTTAGAAACTAGCTAACGTCTACAAGTACGTAATGTGTTTCTATAAAGATCAAGCTGTAAGTGCCTATAAATTGGACCGCCTTAAGGAGTTTAGAAGTTGGTTAGTTCAAAGTTTAATTACAAAGTGAGTTTATATTAGATCATTCCTTTGTGCGTGTGATGTATAGACACAGTGATTGAACCCCGGTTGCTGGAAATGTGATCAATGTGATATTTTAAATGGATAATCCTGTGTTTATGACACCGATGACACAGTTCGGGTAGTGGTTTGGGATCGTCAATTCAATAGCATTTGGCCACGCTTCGGACTAAGCAATTTTAAATTGACATGATGTTTGATAGACGTTTTGGAATTGACCAGTCTTCAGGAAACCGATATCGAGTTAGGGTGTGAATAGGTTTCAAACACGGTTAAACGTAACGTGACGACGCCAGCTGAGCCAATGTACGCAGTCATTAAGATTATTCAGGCTATTGTAACATTTGTGACTATTCAACCCGGCCAAGTCATTATGGCGTATAGGGAAACCTAAGAACCTAATGACGACTTGCACGTCCCCGAATCTAAAACTTCCCGAGGACATTGCATATTTAATGTCAGAACTTTCTAACAGAAGCACTCACGAGTTTTCCAACAAAACCGAAATCCCACTGCGATAAAACATCTCGAAAGTGAAGCTTAAGTAAATAGACGCCAAGGAATAAGTTTCCGGTCAAGTTGGCTGCCCGGAAACTAGACAGAACTAAAGTAATTTGGCAACAGGTGAGGGCGGCGGCCGACGAGACGGTATCAAATAAAAACCTATTAACTAGCATCCGAGTTTGCGTTTAAAATTGCCAACTATATTAGCAGAAGGACATAGATTTTGATTTATACATTTTAAACAATCTAAGGCTAAGATCTATAGAGTGAACTTCAACTAAGTCTAAGAAGAAACTAACTCAGTGAGGATTCGGAATATTAAAATCGAACTTTGAATTAGTCCGAGTAATTTTTTACAAGAAAATCTTTACTTTGCCTGTCGGTCAGTCTATTTTTTTTTTAAAGTTCGCTCTATAGATCTCAGCCTAAAGATAGATCTCTTACCTACTACTTACCAGTATTTTAGGTTGTAAATTAACATATATTGTGGTAAATTTTTCATACAGCATGAATGGGTTAGCGGGACCGGATTATCACTGTATCGCAGAAAACGGACGTGAAGGAGCAGCTTACTTTTCGTTCCTTTTCCTGAGTTAGATTTCCGGAGTGATGATAATCATAATCTTAGAACTTCCCTCAAAAAATTGTTCTCTTTGTATTTTTACTGTTTGCGCAAATTTAATTATTACCCTATTTATTTTATTTTATTAAGATACGTAGGAAGGGGGTTATTCTGATGGCAAGAGTTTACGATAACTGTAGCGATAATCCCAGCAGGACCTTGAGATCATTTCGTTCTGGGTCTTGTAATCACTGCGAAAACTTGATAATGATCTATTTACGTTGACATTGGCTAAATCTTTGCAAATGTTTGGGAGCTTTTATTTTTAAAAGATGAAGATGTACTAACACCACACCTATAGTGTATCAGTGTGGTTACTATTATCTATGGATTTCGAACGCAAACTACCGTTGAAAAGTGAAGGGAATAGGGATTAATAACGGAGGCAGTATTAAGGCATCTGGATATCTTACTGACTGTACAAAACGCAACATTAAGTTACCACTTCATATTTATATCTGCGAGACAGAAGTAATAATTCAGTTTAGTCGCCCAATTTATACTACCTGCCAAATGGTCTGCAGCGGCGCAGGGTAGCCTAACCATAATATAAAAGATATGATCCACCTATATTAACAGCCTCCGTGGCGCAGCAGACGAGTAGCCAGCTGTAAAGCGAGAGGCCGCGGTTTCGATTCCCGCATTGAGACAAATGTTTGTGTGGCCCACAGATATTTGTTTCAAGTCTGGGTGTTGTGAGGCCGAAAGTCTCTCATAGTCTCTGAGACCCATGGTACAGGTTATACCTAGTGTGGGGTCAGGACTAGGTGTGTGACTGTTGGGTATATTTATTTACCTCAATTATATTCCTGTTGATAATCAGAAGAATTATTACAAAGATGATGATATAAATTCTCTTACCAAAGTCATGAATAATAAACGAGTAATAAAATTCACGGAAATGAGTCTTAAAAAATGTTTTATTACCTACGACTGCTTAATTTTCGGTCGTTATTTAGTAAAGATTATTCTTTAAGAATGGAAATTCACTTCATTAGAAAACGTTTTATTGAACTCTAATATTTATAAAATATCTTAAATACAGTCAATTGTTAACTCATTGGCTGAATTATCAGAGGGTCAAGAGATCGTGTCTTATATTGTTATCAAAAATGGGCTACTTTCGATATGACTTACACCTTCAAGCCATTAAAACGGCCTGTATTCTTATAATATACACTATAATGCAGCTGGAAAATTAGGCCTTTATTCATAATAAAACCCCTAATGACGATATAAACTCATATTGGTAAAAATGCATTTTAAGCCTATCGAAGGTTCGATAAAATTCTTTATTCATAATAGTTTACTATAGCTCCATTACCTAAAATATATTTACCGTGTCACAATGTTGCTAGTACATAGATAAAACGTAATTTGACAAGTTTTGTCTCTGGAAAGTCATGGAACGATGGCCTAATAAAAAAAACAATCATTCACGCGCGTCTTGCGCGCGCAATTCGAAATGGCAAATGGCGACCATGGCGACCAGTTTAGTTTGTTTATATATTTATTTCATTAATTTAATCAAAGTAAAACTATGTTTGTTGCATGTGAAGTGATTTTGTTTTATGCAATACCTAAACATCAACGAAGATGGGTAGATTATGGATATTTGGAAATGAAATTTAGATTTGGAGGATATTCCTTGGAGCGTATCAATGAAAGGGGGCTTTTAAATCGTGTAAGAAAAATACCCTGCCTTCTCTGAGAAAGGAATTCAGGACCGGACTTTCCAGTTCACAGCGGCTTCAACAGAACCGTCTCAAACCCATTGTATTGAAGAATTATTAGGCAACATGCGTGCATAAGTATTTTTTGTTGAATCAGATTTAATAAAATTCATCATTGTATTTTTGAAGTGTTTTATTTCTCTTGATTTATTCATGTCACGCTATATTCGTGTTTAGATAATGATGATATTGAAGAAAGGATGTTTTGTTGAAATCAAGGTATGTAATTAAATACCACACGGAAAATATTAAATACTAGCTGACTTCAAACAAATCTATCCTACGGAGACCCTACATTTTCTGGAAAAAAGTAGCCTATGTGTTATTCCTTTATAAATAAATACATCCTCGAATGTTCTGTGAATGGTGAAGAATCACTTAAGACAAGTTTATTCTCTCAATATTATTACGCTGTCCGACCTAGCGCGCGTATATTTCAAATAAACTGAGCGACTTATGAACATGAGGTCATAACTTTTGCATCATAAGTTTTGTCCTGTTGTCCTAGACATTTTTATTCTAGACTATAATTCATTTCTTTACCGAATTAAATTCAGATCCGTTCAACCATTCTGGTGTGAAAGAGTAACAAAACATCCATACAACCTTACAAACTATCGTGTTTATAACATTAATTGCATTTGATAGAAGTCTCTCTGAAGTCTAGAAGACTGCCTCGGTGGCGTGGTGGTATTTCGGTAAGACTACGGTTCTGAGGTCTCGGGTTCGATCCCCGGGTCGGGCAAAGTGATATTGGATTTTTCCATATCAGCCCGGAGTCTGGAATTTGTGCCCGATATGGCGATAGGCTCACCCCCTAACACATCTGGGACGGAACTAAGCTCGGCGAAATGTGGGTGTTCTAGTTCGCTAGTACGCCTCTGCCTACCCCTTCGGGGATACAGGCGTGAGCTTATTTTTTTATGTTTGTGATAGAAGTCGCAGGCACCCTCAAATTAATCTCAACCAAAACTGGTGGAACGTCAAATACGAATCAGCTGATCAAAATCGGCCATATTTTTTGCTATTGAAGCGTTAAAGTAGGGTGCCAGCTTCTATAAATTGCAGACATTTTATGAGAGATTTTGGGAACGTTTTAACGCTATTGAGCTATTATGAATAACAATTTTTAGGAAACGTCCTTCAGCGGTATTATAGCGTCCCACTAAGTCATTATGAATAAAGGCCTTAGCTTTTAAGTCACTAATCCCCGTAACTATCTATTGAACAACTTTTGAAAATATCTAAGCTACATTATCTCTGACTTTTCCCGGGAAAAGACCTTTATCGTTTACGTGGATCCGCAAGAAACTATTGTAATTAAACGTTACATATTAATTATATAAATATGAAATATCTTGTTATTATTTTATATGATTCCAAACATTTAATTTCAAGTGGGGGAGGCCTATGTTCAGCAGTGGACGTCCTATGGCTGATGATGATGATGATGAATTTCAAGTGAATAAAGTCCGGGTAGAGTGTAATCGCCATTGAATATTAATTACTACTTTCCTATCTATGTATGAGTCAGAAAATCGCGCGATTTATTAGTAATAATCTCTGCTACTGAATGATTATGACACAATGATTTCGTTGATATCATTCCATTAACAGATATATTAACAGGCTTAAAAAAGGAGGACTTTCTTATTATGTCTCATAGAAAACCGGCATGCAGTAGTTGATTACTGTTGCATTTCTTTTGGTGCGATTTCCTGAGGCCTCCATCCACTTCTTAGTCCCTATTACTTTACTTTTAACGGTAGGTAGCTAGTTTCATTGTGTCCCTAGCATTTTCTAAGCACATAGATAATATTAATAATTGTCTATAATACACATAAAGTTACATGCCTTGACCGATTTTTTTAACGCCTAGATAAAATCACACAATTTAGAGCTAAATTATTAACCATATTAGTTATTGGCATATATGTAGGTACTTACTATAACATCAATACGATCGCAAGTGTCTGGACCAAATCGTATCAGGGGTGCGTTCCCGAATACGCCCAAAAAGCGCTAGTTGGACAATTTGGAGGATCATGAGAACCAATGGTCTTACTATGGAGGATGCTCAAGACCAGGCGAAGTAGAAGCGATTTAGTAGGAAGACGGAACTTGGCATTAGGCCCAGATAACTCTAGGCAGAAAGAAATGCTTACAATACCATAGATAACCAAGTATGAAAGATATTTTCTCTTTTTGTGAAAAACAATACAAAACCCTATAGGAAGAAAGAGTGGGTCACCTGATACTTAGTTATAATCTATGTTCATTAACACCAGAAAAATCAACAAGAAGAGTATGTTGCTGATATTAAAGAAATTGGAATTGAAAAGGGTAAAATACCCTCTATTACGGCCGTATGTAAAAATACTATTGTACTTGTAAAAGAGGATTTAGTTCAAAAAGTTCAGCAACTTACCATGGCTTTTGAATATTCTAATTAATATGCTAATTTATTGTACGTAGGCAAGACTTAATTTAACTTTAGAATGGAGATACGCAAGTAAGTACCTACAATAAATGTTTGTAAATCCTTTCAGAGCATGGCGATTACTACTTGAAATTTCTGTTTCGTAAGTGCTTTTGTTGATGGTATTCAAGATGTATGCAGTATATCACGTAAAATCTGACTTTATCAAATATCCAATAAACTAATGGAGATGTTAAATGCAAATCGATCTGATTTTCTTTTTTTTTTATAGCAGAGATCGGCAAACAAGCAGATGGGTCACCTGATGGTAAGTAATCTCCACCGCCCCTAGACACCCAAGACACAAAAAGAATCAAGGGTGCGTTGCCAACTTAAAGGAGGGAACGGAAGTGAAAAGGGAATGAGAAAGGGAGGAGGAAAGGGGCCACCGGAAATCTCACTCACCGAACGAAACGCGACAGCAAGCTGTCACTTTACGTCGGTTTTCTGTGAGACAGTGGTATCTAACCGGTCGAGCCGGCCCATTCGTGCTATAGACGTTACTGTCTACAGCGTGGCTCTACACTAATTTCTTGAAAAGGTTTTGTGTCTATAAATAAATTCGCAGTTTAGGATGAAGATTATAATAATTAAAATCAGCAGGCTTATAAATAATTGTTGATGGGCCATGAAATATATCGGTTTAAGAGAAAATTATTTTCCTAACTATGTACAAGTCTATTAAAATACTCTAGAGATTTTGACGCGCAATTACGCGCAGACTTCAATGAAAAACAAGGAGAGTCTACGAATTATAACGAAGAGAGTGACGCATGCGACTAATACAAAAAAAAATATAAATAACACAGTTATTTGCGTAGTGGCATACTTGATCATAGTTTATCTCTCGAGAACAAACGCTTTAACGAGGAATGAACGTACTAGACAAATAGCTGCGGTTAAAAACACGATTTTTCTCGACGACCTTCCGATTGACTGAGGAGACAAACAGTCTAGCATGGATGTTTTATTACAGATAAAGAGATACAAGCCAATGTACTTAGTATTTTAGATTTTAGAGTATTTGGGCAATAACATGAGCTAAGGTTGCGCCTTAAAAGAATTTATTTCCTGGTTTCTAACTTTTACAGGGCTATCAAGTATCTAACCTACCTACACCCACTTATATTGCTAATAATAAAGTCAAAGACAATACAGACTTTCGATTTCTTACATTATCAATTTCCGAGTTTGTTTGTTCCGAAACTTAGCTATACCCGTAAGGCGTGATGTCACAGAGTAGAATAGAAACTCCCTCATTTGTACCGGTTGTATGAACTGCAGTGACATCAACTCCGGCAAGGGTCTAAGGATGTGGGTTTCAATGATATTCTCTCCAGGATGTTAGTGGGCGATTAACATAGGCCATTGCACTGCCTTGTGAAAGGCAAGTGAGAAATGATTAGAATTTAGCTGATCTGAGTCAGTCGGATATAAAGGGAACACGAAATTGAATCGCAATAGGATTTACAAAAAGAATTGACAGCCTTCAGATTATTATATTTACAGACGAAAACGAATAGTTCAGTGCACATAAAGTAACAACTAAGCAGTGTTAGTATGATTCGGAAATGAATAAGCATAAATATGAAACGAATACTTCTGGATGGTTTAGGGATATCAAATGAAACTAGGGGTCTACATGGTGTCTGGGACTCATATTACAAAGTTACTTGTAGTGAAAACCAAATAATAACGTCTAGTACTTATTGAATATTCTAGTTTCAGTATTTTATAGGAAAGTAAGCTATGTGATCAAAATGAACTATTGAGAAATAGTGAAATTGCTGCAGTTTTATAGATCCATTGACTGACAAACTTTACCTCATACCCATTAAATATATAGTAAATGTTTCTAATAAGATCCACACGGTAATTGGTAATGTAGTTTAAATTAGATTTCACAATGAATAAAATGTTTTAACCGATGATACTTCCTGTTACAGAATTCCTTTCCTGATACAATCCATTTGCAAAGCACAGATTTTTGTCTTCCGTCTATGCAATATACACATTCCAATACATGTGCGAACGAATGAAGGAATATGTTTAATTCTCAGACAAAGAGAAACATTATTGATTCGGCATTAACCTCGTAACCGACACTACGTACACAAAAACACTCTGATTCTGTCAACAATGCACTACACGCGAATATAGATTCCGTTTAGAACGTAGCCAACTATTTACATGGCCATGTTGACATAAATAATATAGGCTACTGTTAGTCTCACGACTTGTTTGATTTTTTGCCGATTCTTATTGGAATCATGACCGGAATCGTGTCTGACCTGGAGGTCCTCGTTGTACCGCGAGCGCGCCGAACCAGGCACGCTGGGTCGCTCCAGGAGTAACAACTCAGTCAGAACAATGACACCGAACACCGCGAAGAACATAATGAAGATGAAGAAACTGATATTGGCGCGTTCTTTGGCGCGGGAAGGCACCGCGCGCGCGCGCCACTTCATCGTGCCGGCACTGCACTCGCATGGACACTGAGACAACGGCGGCCGCTAGCTCGCGTGCCACACTACTGAGTCACGAGGGACACGGGCCGCAGCGCCATACCGTCGACCCGTGACCGCGCACGCCGCTACAACACAACGCGACGCCTCTGCGTGCGGGCGGAACTCACAATGGTAGATTGACAGCTCCCTTCCAATTTGTGTTGCAAGTTCAAATTGAGCTTTTTTTACGTTTTTTCAAAAAAGGTTGGTTCAATATCGACTTCTCTGGTTAGGTGGTCATTAGAATTGCTGCTTCTTATGGGTACCATTCTTGTTGAACGAAACTTTTTGAATTGATAAATGTATCCTTCTAAAGACGTGCTACGAAATTCATTATTTTATTTATCTAACCAGGATAAGGTATTATCTATATAAATAGCTACCACAAATCATTGCCATCATTTAATTTTTTTTCCATCAAAAATTATTTAGCTTCCTAGCCTTCGAAATTATCTAGCAACCCAAAATGGTAGACTTTTAACACGCATGCGCGCCTCCACCCTTTGTTCAATGACTGAACTCACACCGGGAAAGATCCCCAATCCATTTTACATGATAAGAGTGACCTCAATCTTGGCAATGTTGTATTCTCATCTGACAGTTATGTAGGTAGATATACCTACGATGCCGTCTGACACATCCTAGTAGTAAGTAGTAGCTACATAAACTGACCAACTATAATACCTAGCAGTAGAGTACTTTTCTTCGTTTTGTTGATAATGCAAGAAACATGGACCTATGCATGGATCTATAAAAATGACGTCCGTGGCGAAGAATGTAGTTTACAAACATAGACCGATACGACAGCTCTCAGCACTTCTGTGTAGGTCTTGT
Source organism: Clanis bilineata (assembly GCA_036417725.1). Lineage (NCBI taxonomy): Eukaryota > Metazoa > Arthropoda > Insecta > Lepidoptera > Sphingidae > Clanis > Clanis bilineata. Next base: position 2,468,611 of record CM071153.1, read on the forward strand.
ATGCCGTTTTGATTTTGGCGTTTTTGAGTAACAGGAAAACTGATGAGTAGGTAGATAAAACACTTTCATATATAGATACAATCTTTTCTTTCTGCCTGGCGTTATCCCGTTCTAGTGTCCCGCCTTCCTGCTTAAAGGCTTCTAGTTCACCCGATCTTGAGCTTCCTCCACTGTAAAATCATTGGCTCAATCATTCTCCAATATGGCATAGATGGATACAATCACTCAGTGAAAATCTCATAGGTACATACATACATAGAAATATCATACATTATTACTCTCATACGTTATTACTCTAAGCATACATACTTACCTGACTTTGTGGCTACACTAACACTAATTAATTATCTTTAACCTATTTCATTTTAAATTATCAAACTCAGTGATAAACGAGCAGTGAGCACTATTTTTCTTTCCGTTGTAATCCACATTAGTCTCTCCCTACTTCTGTGGTCGTAATTTTAATTCTATTATTGTGTACAAAGCAGATAAATACTAACCTATTTAGATATAAAAAATTGAAATATTTAAAATAACCAAACCTTTTCAATTTGGTTTAAAACTTTATTTGAAAACACCGTTACATAGGTAAGAAAATAAGGTTATTTCGAATTCACAGCTTCCTATTTCACATTGAGTCGGGAAACGTTTGTTTCATAATCAAACCATTAAACATAAATTATTTATTAACAGGAAACACTACACAGACCAAAAGTAAATTTGAATCCCGTAATCACACAAAAGTAAAAAAAGCGCGAAACGTCTTTTGACTTTCATTTTTTTTATTCCAAGAGAACAGGCTAAGATCTGAGACCATACTAGTGCTAGTATACTACAGAGTCTGCAGTAAGGTTTTTTCCTTTTTAAATATCTAGAACATAAACTAAACTATAAGCGAACTCAACCTATGTTTGTGCGAACATAGATTAGGTTAAGTTGTAGGAAAAAAATAACTAATACCATGCAATATGGTCCGTTAGCCGATTCCCTAAGGAAAAACAAATGACGCCTGCGACAAATGATAAGAAAAATAAAGACTATTTGAGTGGTAGAGTCACGCTCTACCATAATCTTAGAGCATATATGAATAATAGATCGTTTGTGTAAACGCAAGTCGCAACAGCCGTAGATTCGCGTTCGAACGTTCGTTCGGATCGTGTGTACGGTGTACTCGCCAAGCATACAGGTTTTTTTCGTGGTCATGCCAAGTCCTTACATTTCTTTAATTCTGTGACAGACCACAACTGTCAGTGTCAAACGCCTCATTTTATGCCAATTTTATGCATTGACAGGTGACAGATTCGATCTATTGTAGTTTTTGGTCGAATTTATCAGTAATTTTTGCAATAGAAAATCAAATATGGTTCAAGATGGCAATCCCCCCGATGATAACTTATTCAGAGCTTTTGTGAATGCTGTTTGCAACACGATAGATGCGCCAGTACTATGGTTCCGAGGTATGAACTAAGATTTTAATAATTGTGCGTGTATGTTATGTAAGCATTGTAAAAAGTATTGTTTTGGTGCAGAGAAGATAGTGGAACCTAACCAGAAGAAGTATCCGTGGTACCACCAGAAGTTCCGCCGTGTACCTACCATCGACCAGTGCTACGATGACGACGTTATTTGCGACTACGAAGCGAACGCGCAGTTCAAACGTGATAGGTTAGTTTTCATTGCTGTTTACATTATACTATTTGTGCTATTATTTTGGCTACAAAAACGCTATAGTTTAATTTTCAAAAGCCGATATTATTCTTAAAGGTCCATTTTAAAATGGTTCTGTTGCATTTCTTTATTTATATAGCAAAATGCCATATTAATAATATTAGTTTTAAGATACCTTATTTCAACCTTAATATGAGTTCAACAACTTCAATTGCAAGAAATGCAGTTAAAACAAATGATTTTGAACATAAGATTGTGATCTGTAAAATGTGTTTGGGTACTCATTTTAGTCATGTGTTTGGCTGTCATATACTTTCTCAATTGGGTAGTTGATTTTTTTTTTTATTAATTTTATATGAAATGTTCGTCATCTAAAATATAGAACAGAAAGAAATATTGAAATATTCTCAAAACTAAAAAAGTTATAAGCATTTGAAGTTTGTTATAACTTTCAAACTGCCGGGAAGAGAAGTATCAGTATAATCATGTCACGCCATAACAATACATGCGTCAGAAAGGGATAGCAAGATATCTCCACTATGCCCCCACTCAAGAATTTAAAATATGAATTACTGCCTCATTTCACCAATTTCGATGCAGTTTTTACAGAAAGGTTCCTTTTTGTTTTATTTGCTGTTACATATAAAAATTGGTATAAAATCAAACACAGTCAAGTATTCAATTGATGAATGGCACATTATGTAGAATGCCATAAAAATTATCCAGTATGTTTGAATTGATTAGTACATTGCAGTTTTTTTCTATCCAGGCATGGCAAAGTGACTACATTGCACCTGATGGTAAGCAAAGTGCAGTCCAAAGAAACCAGTGACCACTGTTGAACAATGGGTTTATCAGTGGTCAGCAGAATCAGGCCAGCCTATTTATGCTTCTTCACACTCCAAATCCGAAGAGGGAAGAAGCAAATCAAGGGGCTTGCGACATGACAGGCAGATGACATATGCAGACACAAGGATATCCCCATACCCATCTCAACTATCAACAAATCATCAAGTCATACCATAAGACTTGAGTGGTAGAGCCACACTGGTATCGTGGATGTTCATGGGCCATAGTGATCGCTTACCATCAGGTGGTCCGACTGCTTGTTTGCTACGCCATTAAAAAAAAATTGTCTGTCTCGCTCAACCGGCTTGATACCACTGTCTCACAGAAAACCGACCTAAAATGGCTCACTGTCGCGTTTCGCTTAGTGAGTGAGATTCCTGGTGGCCCAATTCCCCCCTCCCTATTTCCCCTTCTTTTAGGTTGGCAACGCATTTATGAGTTTCTTGTCTTGGGTGTCTATGGGCATGGAGATCACTTACCATCAGGTGACCCATCCGCTTATTTGCCTGTGTCTGCTATAAATAAATGGCTTTCGAGAGAACTGGGAGTACACAGGGTGATCCTGGAACACGAACCACACAAGGAGTGTCAGTCTGGCAGGTTTTAGCACCATGTGAATGGTGGTCGCCATCAGATGTGTTTACATAACCCAATTTTCAATATTAAATCTTGTATGGCTTTCCAGAATGGTGGAATCTGAAATCCTGAGCATCATGCGTCAACGTTTTGAGGACTGCATGATGTACGAGCAACCCGACCACCTCACTGTCTGCAAACCTCTGTGGGACAAGTACAATGATGCTGAAGAGGCATGGTTCATTAAATGTAAGGATTTCACTAATTATTCAACCTGATTGTCGCCTACTTAGTCTAGTGGCATCATGTATGGGCTGTGGATTGGGAGGTACTGGGTTTGATTCCCAGCCCGGGCAAAGCAATTTTTTTTATTTAATTTGGCTTGGGACTGGATCCCTCAGAGGGGCTTGATGTCAGGCAGGCGGCCGATCGTAAAAACTAAGCCAATAATTTCTGCGACATACTTGAAAAAGTGTGTTGCGCCAACCCCACATTAAGGTGGGATAAGGGCTGGTAGAAAGAAAGAAAGAATTCAACATCCAGTGTATCCATTTGATAGTTATAAATATCCGTATGTGACAGAGTTGTTAATTCTCATAACAGTTTTAAAACCTACTTGCCATAATAACAGCCTCCTAGGCGCAGTGGGTTAGTGGCTGCCTGTGAAGAGAAAGGCCGCAGGTTTGATTCCTGCACCAAGACAATTGGACCGTGTTGTGCAGAAATGAGCCAACCCACAAAAAAAATTCACATGATTATAAATAATAAATAAATATACCCAACAGTCACACAACTAGTCCTGACCCCACACTAGGTATAACCTGTATCATGGGTGTCAAAGACTATGAGACTTTCGGTCTCACAACACCCAGACTAGAAACAAATATCTGAGGGCCACACAAACATTTGTCTAAATATGGTCTATTAATGGTTTAGATCATGTTGGTATAAAAAAGTTTTTGTGGGTTGGTTAATTCCGGCACAACACGGGTCCAATTATTTGTGTCACCCCCAGATATTTATTTCAGGGTTTCTGGGTGTTACAAGATTAAAAGTCACTCATAGTTCCTGATACCCACAACACAAGACTCGTATCCTCAACACACCGAGGTTGCTCCGAGAAGCCTGTAGAGACCCCAGGAAGATCCTGCGCTTCTGGTCAGAGCTTGGCTGGCTTAATATATAGCCGGCATGCACATCACGCATAATGGCCCAATTTATTGGAGCCCACACAACTATAACTAATACTAATAAACAAGACTCGTATCTTAGTGTGGGGTCAGAATTATAAGTGTGACTGTAGGGTCTAATTTATTATATGGCTATTTTATAATTGATTTGTATTTTTTCAGATGGTGATCTCGGAGTATATGGTGATGCGAAAAAAGCGTACATGAAACAGAAACATCGCATGATCTGGGAGAGACGCCATGGACCTCTGTCAGATCTCACCAAGTGATTGATCAATACCTCTGTTTATTAATTATTATGTAGATGTTATATGGGATTCAAATATATTGAAATGTACCATAGCTTTTATTTATTTCAATAAAAAATTAGAAGGCACTTGAAGTCAAAAAGGTTGAAAAGGAAAACTTTTATTTCAGTGAAAATACATGCATTGTACTCCTGTTTAGCTAGAGTTGAAAGTAAATGAGAGAATTTTCAATAATTACATACTGATATTTTAATGCCGTTTTGCTTTCATAAAAAGTGGTGAATAGGACTAAATCGCAGCTATCTAATTCTAAAGGTAGTTTCAAAAGTATGTCGTTTAGCCACACATCGAGCCATGGGTATGACAGCTCTGGCTCCTGCAAAACTTCTTTTAGAAAATAACTAAATTCAAGAGTAGCTTACCAATGGTGGTACCACAGAATAACATAACATAAGCTCACGCCTGTATCCCCGAAGAGGTACGCAGAGCCGCATTAGCGAACTAGAACACCCACATTTCGCCGAGCTTAGTTCCGTCCCAGATGTGATAGGGAGCGAGCCTATCGTCATATCAGGCACAAATTCCAGACTCCGGGCTGATATGGAAAAATCCAAAATCACTTTACCCGACCCGGGGATCGAACCCGTCTCAGGACGGTTGTCGTACGGAAATACAACCAAGCCACCAAGGAAGTCCACACATCCACACACAACACAGGCCACAGACTAGTACAGAAGTCACTCTTCATACAAAGTGCGCTCGAGCAACGACACACAAACACCATTTACGGACACGATATCTCTGACGGGTTGAGACGAGTGCGAGTGCGAGCATCCTTGTAATATTTTTACATTTATTTTAGGTATTTATTGTAGTATAAGCTGTGTAAGTCTTGTGTAAGATAATCCAATAATTATAAACAGTTCAGATAGGAACTGAGTGGCAACCCCCTTCTCGGCGAGCCGGCAGCCCGCGCGCCGCCGCCGCGGAGATTTACTTCTGTACCTATCTCTTTTGTGGTGGTACTGTGGATGGTATGATATATCGATCAAAATCAATATCGCAAACATTAAAACAATAATTGCCCAGCAGTGAGTTGATATATAAGTTAAGAAGAAAATAATGTGACTTATGTTTCAAATAAAAAACACATTAAAAAAATAACATTTATTTTTGAACACTACATTCAGTTTCCATGCAATACTGACGGGACGACTACTTTCATACACACATTAATTTTAACAGTTACGCGATATAACAAGAAATCAATGATCACAGAACGACGAAGATGTACACAAAAATAATACTTTAATACATCTTCTAACTGTACCCAAGTTACTTAATGGAACTACACATATTGGTCACGTACTGATTACGGATGGATTCATACAATAGTGTTGTGTTGTGACGTCATTATTACAATGTCTATAGAAACCCTAGTTTTGTACGTGTCGTAAGAACAGATGAGCAAGACGTATGCAAATACGGTTTTGACAGATACATGTTGGGATGCGTCAGGTTCTGGGATTTTCCCGTATTCCCGTTTTCCGCGAAATTGCAAATGTATCGTTCTGGGTTCATAGCATATACTAGAGTTGAAAAATCCCGGAAAGCCAAGAATGGAACAATAGAAATCGAATACAAGCATCATCTATAACGCATCTCATAAAATAATCTCAATAAATAATGATCAAAAGGCATCAGCGTGGAAAAAATGTAGAAAATATAATAAAACAGATCGATTTTGTAATACAATAATTTTGATGAAAATAAGACATTTAAGAAAAACTTTAATACGATTAACAATCATTTATTATCGTCCGTCGTGTGCAGTGAGACAACACGATAAAAAAAAACATTATGTTTAAAAACTTCTGTCGACTGCAAGATCTTCTATAACGTAAGTATAAAATAAGATTTTCTACATTCCCAGGCATCAAGAAATGGGCATCCTGAGGAATGCCATAAAGACCCGAGATCAAGGTTGCAAGAAAGCTGAGAAAATAAGTAGCTCAACCATGAGTTTGTTGCAAGTATTTACGCGAGCGAGAACGTCAAATATTTGTATGGAAAACGCCAGTTCCCCGCGTAACCGCTAGAGGCGTTCGAGTGTTTGTCATACAAATATTTTACGGAGCTAGCGAGTAATGTCCAAAAATCTCATGGTCATATCACAACACGATACCGTAGTATGAATCCGATTACACATACCACAATAAATCCATTACAGTCTTAAAAAACCATAAACACTTATCTTTACCATTTATTTCCTTACACCTTCTATAGATATTTAGGAAAACATTTATTAAAAACTTGCATGATAATATTTATCGGTCAAAATAATAAAATGTGTAGTAAATACTAATATTAAATAGTATAATGGCCAGATTGGAATTGAACGTTATACGAAATGCGGACTGGCAGTGTACTTAAATAAAATATCAAAATATTAATTGCATCTATCCATTAATAAGTACATACGAAGTAATTTTTTCCACCAAGACTGTTGAATCATTTAGATAAAACTTTATATTGTTAAATATAATAATTTGTCAGAATTACAATATCAACGATCTTGAGAAAAAGTTTTCGTAAATTTTACAATAAATCGACCTATCCAAAGAATAAAGTGACATATGTATGATAATGAATCGAAATTGCTTTCTTGTTTTTCTGAGCTTATATACCTGTATATTTTACTAGTTTTTTTAAGCTATGTCATAACTTAACTTGTTATTGTCATAACTTAAAAAAAAATACTAGTTAAATATACAGGTATATAAGCTCAGAAAAATAAGAAAGCAATTTCGATTCATTATCATATGTCACTTTATTCTTTGGATAGGTCGAAATTATGCAAGGCCCGCTCACACCAAATGCATTGAACAGATCTTTCAATAATAAATTCAGATTTTTCTAACATTACGCGTTCCACATTAATAACGACGTAGTGCCAAGCGTACTAGAACATAACATTTAATAAAAATCATAATCATCTCATATAACCAACTATGTACAAAATATACATACGATTTGTGCCCTCGACAATCATAATCTCACACAAATGAAATTGATAAATTAATCACGATTTTACGATAACTGCATATTTTTTCGTAGCGTACAACATTGCCAATGGTTGGCAATTTCTATCGATATTTGAGAATAAAAGAGGTCACGTGATTGTGTACAGAATTGATACAATGACTGGTACAATATCACAGCGAGTACTCGACGCTTTATCTGTGTTCTACATTAAACTTAAAATTACATGAACAAAGCCAGCCGTCCTTTTGAACATATTACGGACTTGCCGACTTTCCCCAGAACATAAAACTATCGATAACTTAAAAATAAAATACTCCATAAAATTATATGCGCACAAGTTATTAATGTGGAACGATCAAACACAATATATTACGTTATATGTATATTACTTATTGCACTCTGGGCACAAGCATATTCCATCGAATTCGACACCATCACGACGGTACAATACACAACACCGCTCCGTAACATTATAAAACGTTTGAACATTTATAATTGACATTAACATTTACATTTGGTGAATTCTTATGGCCAGATCGCAAAACCCGCGCGTTCCGTTCAACAATTTTAGTAATACCAGATTTATTAAAACCATTTTAATGTAAATTTAATATAAAATTTGATAAATTCGAATGTGATATTCCTACGATTGAGAGATCAATACGTATGTACAATAACAATGCTGTTACACAAATAAAACAGTACAGATAAAGCCAATTGTTACTTTATATAGAATAGAATCGAGATCACATATCGAAAGATAAAATTCTTTATACAAAAATCAACACATTTTAGTTATTGTACTTTGTATTGGCATTCGGAAAATGTTACAAGCGCACCGCGACATTGTAAATAGACGTAAACTTATAAACTATACCTAAAACAAATTTGAGCCTCAAATATTTATATGATATGTACATTTACATTATTTAAGAATGATCGATTTCCATACATTGTTACGTATATAAAATTTAAATATATTAAATTTACCGATGGATTCAATTGGACTGATATACATCATTCTTAGAATATAACATTTGAGGATTGCTTCAGTCGTTCGTAAAATGTTTTAAAGCTAAATAGATAGGTCGAAAATAGACGGACGCCATTTTACGAATTATGGATCACGTTTTTTGAGTCCAGTAATTGATTAATTGCTTTCAATATTTTATGACGTCGTAACATAATTTATGCGTCAAAATATTGTAATAACGCCTTGCTCTTTGGCATTAGCCATGGTATATGAAAGCGAATGAAGAATTTATTTGGACCAAGAAACCTCAAAAACTCCTAAATAGAAAAACTCATAAAATTACGCCCGTCTATCTTCAGCCACAAAATATATAAAAATGTCAAAAGGTAAAATAAAATCGCACGTCGAGCAGATTTTATGCACAGTTAGGGTCACCGTGCATAACATCTGGTCCACATTCGTTCAGGAAACTAAGAACACCCGTACTCACAAATCTGACTATGAAGTATTACAATGTACACAAACATTGAGGCAAATTATTACGTACACGAATTTTAATTTACCTAATACCTTAATATTGCTGCTATAAATTAGGCAATGAAACTGAAAATAATTTCATATCCATTAAAATCGGTATATAAATTCAATTCTTATAAATTTTTCTAGTGTCCTGTCCCACGTTTATAAATACATAAATATGATTATTTAATAAATATATGAAGATAATTTTATTGGGTGCTCCAATTCGAGAAATTATTAAAAGGAAGGAAGGAAGGATTTTTCGAATTGGCAATATTAATATTTTTTAATCTAATTTATTTAATAAGTTTAATATTATAAGTGCAAAAGCAGATCAGATTTTAATAAATATACAACGCAAAAAATATTAATATCGTCAAATCACTCACTCTACGTCGACTTTCTGTCTCACAGAAAAGTAAAGTACGTAAAAAGAAACGTGAAGTGGCAGCTTGCTGTCGCGTTTCGTTCGGTGAGTGAGATTTCCGGTGGCACATCCCCCCTTGTGCTCTTGACATTTCTCGAATTGGGGCATCCAATGAGTTTTGATTGGACACTGGACGAAGCCATTTGACTAGTGCCAAAACACGCAATTTGCTCACGAAGTGGCCTTCCCCCCTATTAGATCGATTTTGGTCTCTAGTCCTACCGATACATAATTCGAATCAGACAAATCGATTTAGTTGACGTAACACATTTGTGTAACGTTTAACGTAACGATCGAGCGTAACTTCCATAGCCAAATGACTATTTTGTTCGCAGCCAATGTTCTAAGAGAGACTCTTTTAAACGAAGAATTTCGCGTACAAGCCCGCGTCAAATGATGCTTGTTTCAAATTATATGAGGAGCCCCTCGTATTCGATAGTTTTCTGTCATACTATCACCTCTCTCATATGATAAACTCTTAACCTTAATGGATCTTTACTTAGCCATAGTGCTGGTATCTTTTACGCAAGTATTATTCGTGAATACGGGCGTAACAGACACGCGAAGATATCTAAAAATAAATAAATATTACCATATAGTCATCAAACGATAGATTTACTCCGATGATATTTTCAAACGCTCTCGTACCACTAACTATACAATACTACGGCTAAAATCATGAGCTTAGACAATTTTTGTATATTTCGAAATTACAGTTAATTATTTTTCTGGCAATAAAGGCTGCAATGTAACTAAACTGGACTGAGTTTTACTTTCGAATCAGTCAAAATAAAATCGCAACATTTGATATAATATAATCATGACGTTCGGAACAAAATCTCGACAGTCAAAATATAATCTCAACATCTCGACAGTCGAAATATAATCTCGACAGTCGTAATATAATCTCGACAGCCGAAATATATTCTTGACAGCAAAATAAATTGGCGCCAGTCGAAATATAATCTCGACAGCCGAAATAAAATTGCGACAGTCTAAATAAAATGTCGACAGTCTAAATAAAATGTCGACAGTCGAAATAAAGTGTCGACAACCAAAATAAAATCGCGACAGTCGAAATATAATCTCGACAGCCAAAATATAATCTCGACAGTCGAAATATAATCTCGACGGCCGAAATAAAATCGTGACAGTTGAAATATAATCTCGACCGCTGAAATATAATCTCGACAGCCGAAACAAAATCTCGATACTCGAAATAAATTTATGTATAATTTTCATTCAGTGGCCAAATTCGTACTAATTCGTAAAAAGCTAAAACTTTCGAAGTGCATAACTTTAATCGTAGCATTGCAGATCATAATGCGTTGATAACGTGTGTGTAAATAACGACTCGATAACATTTTGCGAATGCGCCGACATTACACTTAATCTAAATAAACGCACAAAAATATACACGATCTAAAACATTATTGTTACAGAAATCACATTTATTAGGACACTTATACATTATGTCTAATCGTTAAAATTCGTTGCGACCCTGCGATACGATGTGGTCGGTCGGATCGGAACACGTGCGGTGAAATATTATAATATACGCTTCATTTCTACAGACACAAAGTACTGACTGACTGACGGCGATATGCAGTGACGTGCACAGGAACTCAGATAAGGGTAGACAAAAACTTCGAATAATTATTTAATTATATCTTCACTATAAATATCCCCAGGTCGATTTAAAATAAAAACTGAGTATTTTTTTAACTTCGGTTTCTGGTATTTCTTTTTTTGTTTAATAATGCAATTGGAAAATTTAACTGTGGTGTGCAGATATGAACCAACCAGAAAAAAGAGAAAATATATTGATGCCAACATGATCTAAACCATTAATAGACCATAATGGTGCCAACCATTTTTTGGTCTTTTTGTGGGTTGGACCATTTCTGCAACACCAATTATTGGCGAGAATTACCAACATTGCATCAACGACAGTCGGTGTTTATGCAGAAACATACACCAGATGGGAATATGTTTAAAGAAAATGTACGAGATAATATTTAGACGTCTGTGCCGGTATATGTACATGTACATGCAGTGTCTATAGATATAAATCGTTTCCAGCACGTAAGATGAAGGGAATGATTGTTCGCAACTCCGGTGGGAATGTTTCAGTTCGTTTAGGAAGCGTCGAACTGCGCCGCTAGGCGTGTGCGACCTGATCAATAAACATTAAACATAAGCTCACGCACTATTCATGTTGTATGTTTTCATTGTGAAATATCGCTTGCTGTAACGGTGAAGGAAAGCATCGTGAGGAAACCTGCATACCTGAGAACTTCTGCACAAGAATTTCAAAGGTATGTGAAGTCTACCAACCCGCATTAGGCCAGCGTGGTAGAACTAAGGCCTAACCCCTTCATTAGTAAAGGAGGCCCGTGCCCAGCAGTGCGATAGTAAAATTACAGGTTTATTATTATATTATCATTTATATTTTTTGCTTTTCGCATCTCGGTCTTAAAAGACCGGTATATGGCCAACAGCCACGGGCCTAAGCCAAGTGGTTGTCAGTGGGGTTCAGATTTGGATTAGGAGACGACAAGGGCAGGGACAATGGTTCTTCATTATTATTATAAGCTCACGCCTTTATCCCCTGAATGGGTAGGTAAACGTACAACTAGCGCACAAAAGGTGCTCCATGATGGAATTAAAGACAAGCCTCTCATTATTGTACCACAGAAATACCAATCACGAAAAATTATAATAATGTTTCAAAACACAATTCAATTGTCCAATCTGTTAATGTAACCTTTCGTCTTTCTACATAAGTAGCAACAGAAATATAATATATTCGACCGACTTCAAAAAAGGAGAAAGTTCTCAAATAACTATTTTTTTTTATGTATGTTCTCCGATATCTGCGCCAAGTGTGGACCGATTTTCAAGATTAGTGTTCGATAGAGCTTATTCGGAGGGTGGTCCCATATAAATTTGGTCACAATTGGATACATTCTGAAGTCAGTGCTTTAAGTTTTTTAACTCGTGATTATAATTAATTTAGTTGGGTACGTAATTGATTTTTTTTTCCGAGCACGGCAAAGTGACCACACAACACCTGATGGTAAGCTATGTGCGGTCCAAAAATACCACCACCCATAGACCTTGTGTCCATCGGTGGCGATCAGTATCATGCCGGCCTGCATAAATGCTTCTTCACACTCCTTTTTTTTACAGAATTTGTACTTACGTTTCTCTTGTGTGAGCAACGCGGATGGTGTCGGCAATGCACTGGCAGGGGGCGAGCCCCACAGGTGGGTTTTAGGAGATTCAAACACGCGGGATCCCTGTGACAAAAAAGTTATTAAAATTTAATTAACTCATCGTACATTTTATACCGACTTCAAAAAAAGGATCAGGAACATTTCTGACAAACGTAAATGTATTCGAGCCCGCTGCGCACTGATGACATTTGGTTAATATTTAATACAAATTTCTCAGACACGCATCGAGCTCGAATACATTTACGATTGTCACAAATTGTCAGGAATTTTCCTGCTGTCTGTATTTTTTTATGCATTTTACGCGATTACTCCAATATGAACCGATTTAAAAGACTCTTTTTGTGTTCGATAAAGCTTATTGCATGGGTGGTTCACATTACGTGGTTATTACATTATTGGTCACATGTATATATGTATATATGTTTTGAAGTCGGTCCGTTAACGTTTTAACTTGTGATTAGTTAGGTGTTAAATTGCCCGGACTTTACAGATAAATTCTGAGGACATTTTTAATTTTTCCAATTTCCTGTGAAAAATCAAAAACACGCACCTTCTGTCCAGGAGGCGTATCGTACAGTGAGTAGTCTACGTCGGGGGCGGGGGCGTCGCGCCGCGGCGGCGGCTCCACGCCCCGGCACAGGCTCCACCCCCCCTCCACCGCCGCGAATATCTCGCTGTATGTGCGCAGGAAATCCACCACGCCGTCGGGACCTGAACGAAAAGTTTTCATTGGGGTATTATATATTTGGATTATTTAAAAAAATATATCGATATCTTTTCTTGATATATAGATATTTTTCATCACAAATCTTCAATATAACAACAACTTTTGCTTTTGCATGCTAAATACAAGTTTATAGTTGTAAAAATAATGGGCCTACTTTTAAAAACAGTTTAACTGAGCAAATGGTAAAGAATAGTTTATTCCTTATTTTTAAACAATGTGACACAAGGAAAAAAGTGGCAGACTATTCTTAGCCATTTGCTCAGATAAACTGTTTTTATAACATAACATAAGCTCACGCCTGTATCCCCGAAGGGGTAGGCAGAGGCACACTAGCAAACTAGAACACCCACATTTCGCCGAGCTCAGTTCCGTCCCAGATGTGATAGGGGGCGAGCCTATCGCCATATCGGGCACAAATTCCAGACTCCGGGCTGATACGGAAAAATTCTGTTTTTATAAGTGAGGCCCTATGTATGCAATTAGGGTAATTTCATGTGGAAGATAGTAAATACTGTCCATTTAATCTATAAAAATATAATAGCCCTGTTAATGTTTCCATTATCCAAGTCAAGATGAGTAATTGAGTCATTACGCATGAATAATAATCTATACTAATATTATAAAGCTGAAGAGTTTGTTTGTTTGTTTGTTTGTTTGTTTGATTGAACGCGCTAATCTCAGGAACCACTGGTTCGATTTGAAAAATTCTTTTTGTGTTGGATAGCCCAATTATCGACGGTGGCTATAGGCTATATATCATCACGCTATGACCAATAGGAGCGGAGCAGAAATGAAAAATGTTTAAAACCGGGGAAGGCGATATCTCAGAAACTACTGGTTCGAATTGAAAAATACTTTTTGTGTTGGATAGCCTATTTATCGAAGATGGCTATAGGCTATATAACATCACGCTTAAACCAATAGGAGCGAAGCAGAAATGAAAAATGCTGCAAAATCGGGAAAATTTATATCTCGGACAGAAACTACTGGTTCGAATTGAAAAATTATTTTTGTGTTGGATAGCCCAATTATCGACGGTGGCTATAGGCTATATAACATCACGCCTTGACCAATAGAAGCGAAGCAGAAATGAAAAATGTTGCTAGCGGGGAATTGTATATCTCAGAAACTACTGGTTCGATTTGAAAAAATATTTTAGTGTTGACCAAGGGGATGAATGGTAGGGTGACTGACGGGGTGATTGATGGGGTGACTAATGGGATGACTGACGGGGTGACCGACGTGAGGAATGACGGGGTGACTGACAGGCTGACTGACGGGGTGGCGGACGGAGTGACTGACGAGGTGAATGACGGGGTGAAAGACGGGGTGACCGACTGGGTGACAGACGGGGTGACAGACGGTTGACAGAAGGGTGACAGACGGGTGACAGAAGGGTGACAGACGGGGTGACAGACGGGGTGACGGACGGGGTGACGGACGGGGTGACAGACTGGTGACAGACGGGGTGACCGACTGGGTGACAGACGAGGTGACAGACGGGGTGACCGGCGGGGTGACAGACGGGGTGACAGGCGGGGTGACAGACGGGGTGACAGACGGGGTGACAGAAGGGGTGACAGACGGGGTGACGGACGTGGTGACAGACGGGGTGATAAACTGGGTGACAGACGGGGTGACCGACTGGGTGACAGACGGGGTGACAGACGAAATGACAGACAGGTGACAGAAGGGGTGACAGACGGGGTGACGGACGTGGTGACAGACGGGGTGATAGACTGAGTGACAGACGGGGTGACTGACTGGGTGACAGACGAGGTGACAGACTGGGTGACCGACTGGGTGACAGACGAGGTGACAGACGGGGTGACAGGCGGGGTGACGGACGTGGTGACAGACGGGTGACCGACTGGGTGACGGACAAGGTGTCAGACGGGGTGACAGGCGGGGTGACAGACGGAGTGACAGACGGTGTGACAGAGGGTGTGACTGACGGGGTAAGAGACGGGGTGACTGATGGCCGAAGTAAATCATCCCCTTACCTCTTTTAGAATTATTGTGCTATAGGTGCCTACGACTTACTCTTTCAACCCTCTCTCTTATACGCAGACGAAGTTGCGCGGGTCAGCTAGTAAATACATAACGCCCAACAGTCACACATATAGTTCTGACCTCATACTAAGATCGAATCTTGTGTCATGGGTGTCAGGAACTACGAAAGACTATTTGTGGGCCACATAAACATTTGTCACCGTGCGGGAATCGAACCCGCGGCCTCTCGCATCACAGCCGGCTATTCGCCCGCTGCGCCACAGAGGCTGTCAAATGAATGGTACTAGCTAGAGTAATAACAAGTATCAGTTACCAGGTTCTGGCCACGGGAATGTGGGTTCGTATCTGCGCGTATACTCGATGAGCATGTCCTGTGCGGACATGACGCCGCGGTCGGCGAGCATCTGCGCCAGTCTCCAGACGGCGCGCCACGCGGGCGCCAGTCGGATCCTCGCACCGGGAGCGGGCGGCGCCAGCACGCCGGCGGCTCGCAGCGCGCGCGGCGCCGCGTCCGCGCCGAGCCGCCGGCACGCCGCCGCGAAGTACTCGGGCGAGGAGCCGCGCGCCACGCTGCGGTCCGCCGCGAGCGCCGCGCACGCCGCGAGCACGCAGCCGGCCCAGTGCGGCGCGCCGCCCGGCGGCAGGAACATGCCGCCCTCCACGCACCCGCCCGCCGCGAACACCAGCTCCTCGACGGTCTCCACTTCTAACATGTCCGGCTGGCAAACAATATCGTTCATTATTCAAATTATTTCTAGACACGACCAGCGGTTCTGCTTCCGGAGGCCGAGACACTTATGTGACATATATACATATGTGCCGCCTCCAACGAGTTAATAATACAAAGACATTTGAAATGTAACTTACCTATGTAGTTAAGTATTTGAACATTTATGGTATAAAAACCATATGAATTTCAATAAACTAAGCGACGATAAATCATACCGACCGACTTCAAAAAAAGAGAAGATCGAATTCGTCCGTATTTCGTTAATGTATCCCCTCCAAATGTGGACCAATTTTCAAGATAATTTTGGAACTCATTTCAAGGATGGTCTCCATCGATATAATAATATACCTAGATGCACAGTTCCATACAACTACATATCATTGTAAACAAGTGTCCTCGACAGACAAAACAAATAAACATCACAAATTAAATTAATTAACACAAATATGACCTTATAGACGCGGCATAAAGTAGCTTTTTAAATTGAATGTTCAAACGTTCTTGTATTCGAAATTTTTGAATTTCTAATCGTTTTTGAATTTGACAATAATTTGACATTATTAAAAGAAACATTCTAGTCACTTGGACAAAGATTGAATGGAGTCGAATAGTTCTTGTATTTATTTGTGAGAAATGTTGACCACGTGGCGTACAATGTAGATGAGAATGGCGATATCTGTATAATAATTTTACTTACATTAAGAGATAGATAGAATATAAGGCCTTTGTTCATAATAAAACCCTTATCGAAGATATAAACTCATATTGGTAAAAATGCATTTTAAGCCTATCGAAGGTTCAATAAAATTCTTTATTCATAAGTTTACTATAGCTTCATTAACTAAAATATATTTACCGTGTCACAATGTTGCTAGTACATAGATAAAACGTGATTTTAACAAGTTTTGTCTCTGGAAAGTCATGGAACGATGGCCTAAAAAAAAACAATCATTCGCGCGCGACCATGGCAACCATGGCGACCAGTTTAGTTTGTTTATATATTTATTTAATTAATTTAATCAAAGTAAAACTATGTTTGTTGCATGTGAAGTGATTTTGTTTTATGCAATACCTAAACATCAACGAAGATGGGTAGATTATGGATATTTGGAAATGAAATTTAGATTTGGAGGATATTCCTTGGAGCGTATGAATGAAAAGAAAGGGGGCTTTCAAATCGTGTAAGAAAAATACCCTGCCTTCTCTGAGAATGGAATTCAGGACCGGACTTTCCAGTTCACAGCGGCTTCAACAGAACCGTCTAAAACCCATTGTATTGAAGAATAATTAGGCAACATGCGTGCATAAGTATTTTTTGTTAAATCAGATTTAATAAAATTCATCATTGTATTTTTGAAGTGTTTTATTTCTCATGATTTATTCATGTGACGCTATATTCGTGTTTAGATAATGATGATATTGAAGAAAAATATGTTTTGTTGAAATCAAGGTATGTAATTAAATACCACACGGAAAATATTAAATACTAGCTGACTTCAAACAAATCTATCCTTCGGAGACCCTGCATTTTCTGGGAAAAAGTAGCCTATGTGTTATTCCTTTATAAATAAATACATCCTCGAATGTTCTGTGAACGGTGAAGAATCACTTAAGACAAGTTTATTCTCTCAATATTATTACGCTGTCCGACCTGGCGCGCGTATATTTCAAATAAACTGAGCGACTTATGACCATGAGGTCATAACTTTTGCATCACATTTATTTGTCTTGTTGTCCTAGACATTTTTATTCTAGACTATAATCCATTTCTTTACCGAATTAAATTCAGATCCGTTCAACCATTCTGGTGTGAAAGAGTAACAAAACATCCATACAACCTCACAAACTATCGTGTTTATAACATTAATTGCATTTGATAGAAGTCTCTCTGAAGTCTAGAAGACTGCCTTGATGGCGTGGTGGTATTTCGGTACGACTACGGTTCTGAGGTCTCGGGTTCGATTCCCGGGTCGGGCAAAGTGATATTGGATTTTTCCATATCAGCCCGGAGTCTGGAATTTGTGCCCGATATGGCGATAGGCTCCCCCCCTATCACATCTGGGACGGAACTAAGCTCGGCGAAATGTGGGTGTTCTAGTTCGCCAGTACGCCTCTGCCTACCCCTTCGGGGATACAGGCGTGAGCTTATTTTTTAATGTTTATGATAGAAGTCGCAGGCACCCTCAAATTAATCCCAACCAAAACTGGTGGAACGTCAAATACGAATCAGTTGATCGAAATCGGCCATATTTTTTGCTATTGAAGCGTTAAAGTAGGGTGCCAGCTTCTATAAATTGCAGACATTTTATGGGAGATTTTGGGAACGTTTTAACGCTATTGAGCTATTATGAATAAGAATTTTTCGAAAACGTCCTACAGCGGTATTATAGCGTCCCACTAAGTTATTATGAATAAAGGCCTTTATGTTTAGAAGATAACAAAGCTTATTAGTTATGAATATGAAATAAGCACTGTTTTGCCTTAGCGTGATTCATAAATAAATAAATAACACCCAACAGTCACATACAAAGTCCTGGCCCCACACTAAGATCGTCCTTTGCTCTTTAGATTCGTAATAATTTCTTTTAGACTATCATTTCGTTTTCTTAATCTTTTGTTCTGCCTTTTTAAGTTTCGCACTAAATTAGATTTAAGTTTAAATTTTTGGTTGCGTTCTTTCAAATTATCTTTCAAAAATAACGTCTTAGGTGTGTTAAAGATTGATGAAAATTCTGATGGTATTGGTGATCCTTCATTATTTATTGGTTCAATTGCTGGTTCCTGGAAATGAATATGTTTCCAATAAATGATGACGCCACAATTACTGTTGTAGTAATTATGCCTAACGACCGGTTCCAATAAATGATCTCAATCCGAGAATCCAAGATAAAAATGAAAAATTAAAAAATGGAAAATCGCGAGAATGAACCATTAAAATTATTATTTGACAACGGAATGTTCAACTTTGTTCATGTTGGCAAATTTTTATGATCTGCACACTTTGATTGAAAACATTTATTAGAATTAGCCGCAAATTATTAAATAGTCATTTTACATGGCAGTATGTACCTAGTATATGCTTGCTATTGATGAATTCTGTATCAAATATTTTTCAGCTATTACACTTGTACTGCACCCTGCCTCATTTAAACTTGTAGTTACGACAATCTAAAATAAAGTCAATAAATGTGGCAATATTTATTTATTTATAGGTACACCAACAGCATGCATATTGTTAAATTAAATAGTAAACATTAGTTAAGGACAATGTAGCTGATGACAATTTATCACCTTTATTTTTGGTACAGCATTCTTTTTAATTTTCCTAATCCCTTTTTCTGTATAATATCCATCGGTGGCAAAATGGTCTGAACAAACCACACTTGAGTAAACACAATTGGGTTTAAAATTTTCTTCTCTCCTTTCTTCGGAAATAATTTTACGCCATTTATCTCTTACTATTTCATTTCATGGAAATCTGTAATTAATAAATAAAATTAATAAAAAAAAATCATAAATTTAAAATAAATATAATATATTTACAAAAAAAAACGACTCCATATATTTCATTGTTCCAAATCATGATTTCAAAAGGGACAAAATATTGTATTAACTAAATTCGTTAAATTAATTATTTATACACGTTTAATACTTAATTTAACATGATTAAGGTTTTAAGAATAAAGTAAGGGAATTATACTTACTTAAAATATGAAATCCCATGTGTTTTGCGCTTTGTAAGAGTGTTATTTTTGCACTCTTTCACAGAGCATTTAGGCATCTTCACAGGCGAACGGTCGGCGCCCGACTCACAGCAAACAAGTGCTTACTTACATTTTAAGCACTCGTTGGCTGTCCCACTTTCTGAGCGTCAACTGTGCATCTAGGTATATTATTATATCGATGGTGGTCTCATATAAATTCGCTCGCAATCGGATAAGTTTTGAAATCGGTCTAATAAGTTTTTAAACTTGTGATTAGGTCTACATAATGTTTGCAATATATTGGCATTGATCATAGAAAATAATTAAAATATTATTTTAAGAAAAATCATTTTCTTTACGTAATTTAAAGCTATCTAAATTTTAATTCAATTTTATTTTTATATAGCAAAGACTGGCAAACGAGTAGATGAGTTACCTGATGGTAAGTGATTCATACGTTGTCAACCTAAAAGGAGGGAATGGAAGGGAAAGGCAAAGGGATTGGAAAAGAGAAGGGAGAAATGGGCCACTGGAAATCCTTCTCACCGAACGAAACGCGACAGCAAGTTGCCACTTTACGTCGGTTTTCTGCGAGACAGTGGTATCAAACCGGTCGAGCTAGCCCATTTGTGTTGTAGATGTAATTGTCTGCAACGTGGTTCTACCACTCAAAGTATATCATCATCATCAGCCATAGGACGTACACTACTGAATAAAGTATATATCAAATTGTAAATTGATGACTATATAAGAATAGCAATCAGACAGGTAATGCAAAAGATTGAATGGGTTACCTGAGGCGAAGATCCAAACCGCGTGGCATAGAGAGCAGGCAACGCAGCCAGCGGCGCCGGGCCGATGGTCCTGAGCCGCTGCGCCAGCACCGCGCGCACCACCCGCGGCGCCAGACGCACCGACCGAGCACCGCCCGCCTCCGCGCACACGCACAGCGAGTCCGACACCAGCTCCAGCAGCTCCGCAAGCTTCACGCACCCGTAGTGCGCCACGCGCAGCTGCCGACCGAAGTGCGCGTGGTACGCGGGCACGAACGCGGAGAACTCCATGCGGAAGTTGGCCGTGAAGCACAGCAGCTGCTTCGCCTGCGCCGCGAACTGCACCGTGCGCGCGCGCTCCTCGGGCGTGGGCGTGCGCCGCGGCAGCGACACCGTGCCGTCGGCCCCGACCACCACCGCGTGGGGGGACACGCGTCGCATCAGCTCCGACAGGGAGCACACGCCGTAGTCGGCCGGGGTGAACACCCGCCCGAACGTGGCTTGGTACAGCGCCGGCACGTCTGGTGCCGCCAGCGAGCGCCTCGGAGCCGCCTTCAGCATCTTGACCACGTCGGAGGTCCACCGGCGGGACTGCGCGGCCGCCGACAGTGTTATCACCCGCGAGGAGCCGGAGCCGAGCACCTGCATGCCAGCGTACTAAGGTTATGTATAGTGATGTACCATTATGTAACCACAGACCAAAAGCCAATAGACTACGTACAAAGGCTATGATAATAAAATAAGTACTACCTTTTATCCATTAAATAAATTATTGATTGACATGTATAATCATGAGTAAATTATGTTTAAGTTATTTGCTACTATGTATTAATTTTGCCTTCATATCCTTATAAATGAATACCTATTTTTAAGTGACCACCAAATCTTATCGATAAAAAAATTACCATATAATTTTATCCAGATTTGACGATAACGCGTAACATTAAGATTAAACAAATGTAAAAAAAATCTTTGATATTATTATTATTAAAAACACTAGAAAAAAAATTGACAGACAATCCCCATTCTTACAGCACATACAAGTAGTCTATAAACTTGTTGGTCTGTGGTTTAAAATAAAAATAACGAAAATAAAAATATAAACGGGATGTAAATGATAACCACCACAATAGTATTGCCGAGAGCTGTGAGCAGATCTGGCAGTTTGGTGAAACCGTAGTCGGCGACGCGACACTGTCGACCGAAATGATGATGAAAAGCGGGGATCAACCTACGAACAAAATATATTCCAATGGTTACAATCTTATGAACAGACCTTTATTTTTGTCCAAACAAATATAACAAAACATACATAAGCTCACGCCTGTATCCCCGAAAGAGTAGGTAGAAGCGCACTAGCGAACTAGAATACCCGAGCTTAGTCCCGTCCCAGATGTGATAGGGGTGAGCGTATCACCATATGGGGCACAAATTCCAGACTTAGAGCTGATGAAGAAAAATGGTTGCGGAAAGAGATATTTGAATTTATAGATTTATCGATTATAGATACCAATCGATATCTATAAATGCATAGTGTCGTATTTGGGGTTATGGTGCTGGCGTTATTATACATGGCGGGTATTCTGTTATTCTTGAAACTTCTCCATTCTTAGCTGTGGAACGAAACGTCGCGGGTTCCACTCCCGCACCAAGATAAATGTGTGTCTGATTCACAGGTATTTGTTCGGGTTTGGATACTATGGGACCGATAGTCCATAGTAAAATATATCCACAATACAAATACATCGTATTGT
The DNA here is from genome assembly GCA_036417725.1 of Clanis bilineata. Classification (NCBI taxonomy): domain Eukaryota; kingdom Metazoa; phylum Arthropoda; class Insecta; order Lepidoptera; family Sphingidae; genus Clanis; species Clanis bilineata. The sequence continues at coordinate 2,491,046 of CM071153.1, forward strand.
GGTGTCAGGAGTATGTGTATGTATGCCACTAACTTGCTGAACGGTATGGAGCATCTGGGCGCGGTGCGCAGCAGGTCGAGCAGCTCCCTCTCGAACAGCGCCAGCATCGGCTCCAGCACCGGCGCCGTGCGGGACCGCTCGCGCTCGCCGCTCGACCGGGAACACTCGCCTGAGATACGATACGATACAATCAGTGGCGTCATGCGTGCAATCCATACACAAGAAAACGTTGTTTACCTTGGCAATTTGTTTTAAAAAAAAACTAAAATGTTTTCTAAATTGATCCGCTTGGATTGTCATTTAAACTAAGTAAGACATAGTTATAGGCTACAAAAATGTTACTCACTGAAACTCCCAGTGCTGTCAAGCGACACCTCAGGCACCGCGCGCCAAGTGAGGTGGCGGGACGGCGTGTCTTTCACTTCAAACGCAGACGAGTTCCTCAACAGCAGCTCCAGCGCCACTCCATGACGCACGTCAGTCACCAACGGCGAGAACATCGCTTCATAACACTCCACGAAGCTCAACAACGGCAGCACACCACCGTGCTTCTCCAACAACACGCGCACATTGTTCTCCAGAGCCGCCACTTCCATATAAACGGGCTGCAGGATACGGCTGCCGTCTTCATGACCGGTGCTGACCGACGCGTGAATGTGACACTTCCAAGGCGCCTCCTCCATCTCCGCGCCGGACACCGGAGTCAGGTCGACGAGCTGCACCATCTTCCCGAAGCCCTCGTGGATGATGACGGTGTCCTTGACCTTGGCGATGTCCGAAGCGGTGAGCGCACAGCAATGGCGGCTGGCGTACGCGTCGCGGAGACGCAGGAGCGGCAGCATGTGGTTCTGCTGGTCGAGGAGTATGGCGCGGAGCCTGGCCCTGAGCACGTCTAGGTTGGGGGCGGGCGAGGGCCTGCCGAGGGACAGCTCGAGCCGGCGCCCCGTCCAGGGCGAGTCGAGGCGGCGCTTGTGCACGCGCGCGATGGCGAGCCGCGCGTCCGACTCGGAGCGCAGCACCACGCTGGCCAGCGGACCCTCCGCGCCGCTCCATACTGTCACTCGAATCACTGGCACGTACTGACTGAACAGTTGAACTAACATCTCCTGTGAAACAAAAATATTTCTGTAATGCACACATACTTTTATTAACATTATCTCACATTGTATTTTTTTATTTAATAAATAAATACTCTCATACCGACTCACGAGCACGCGAATTATATTACTCAGAGGTCACTTGTTGACCTAATACAAATAAATAGATAAATACATCGAACAGACATATAGTAGTGACCCCATACTATTTATAACCTATGTATATCGTGGCTATCAGAAAATACGACAGACTATCGATCTCAGATCCGAAACAAGTATATATGGGTCACACAAAACATTTATCTATTTATTTGACTGCCTCGGTGGCGTGGTGGTACGACTATCATCCTGAGGTCTCGGGTTTGATTCCCGGGTTGGGCAAAGTGATATTGGATTTTCCAGTATCAGCCCGGTATCTGGAATTTGTGTCCGATATGGCAATAGACTTGTCCCCTATCACATCTTGGACGGAACTAAGCTCGGCGAAATGTAGGTGTTCTAGTTAGCTAGTGCGTCTTTGGCTACCCGGTTGGCTGGCTATCCCTGACCCGGCTAGCTAGATAGCTATCTATTTGTCTGATAAAGTTTATTTCTGTCTTGCTTTCTATCATCATCAGCTATAGGATGTCCTCTGCTGGACATAAGGGCCTTACTTAAAACAGCTTTTTTAGCTGAGCAAATGGTTAAGAATAACATGTCACTTTTTTCCTTGCGTTACATTGTTTAAAAATGAAAGGAACAACCTATGGTATAAAGACAAGCAGCGCTCAAATATTTTTATAAGTAAGGAGCATATAGCTCGTAGCGGACATATATACATGTATCTCGGTACGGGACTCGAATAAAGTTGACTAACCTGCAAAAGCGCTGGTTCAAAGGAGGGCAGGTTGGTGACGGTGAGCTCGGAGGCCTCGCCGTCGCCGTCGCTGTGCTCGCTGATGCTGGAGGAGTTCCACGGCGAGGCGGCGCGGCTGCGGGACTCGCGCGCCTCGTCGCCGCTGTTGCTCGACGAACGACCTGAACGCTCCAGGCTTATGGAGCCTAGACAAATAATATACATACATATCGGTGACATTTTTAATTTGCATGATCATATAAAACTTTCTTTCTTTCTACCTGTCCTTATCCTTAATGTAGGGTCGGCGCAACACACTTTTTCAAGTATGTTGCAGAAAGAATTTGGCTAAGTTTTTACGACCGGCTGCCTGCTTGACGTCAACCCTCTTTGGGGGATCCAGTCCTGGGACCTGAACCTGGACCTGGGAATCGAACCCACGACCTCCCGGCCCACAACCCATATACGCTGAATAGAAAATACATACTAGTTCCTCGAAATCCTTATACAGAAATACATATCTCAATTAAATTATTAAAATTTTCTTCAAAATAGAAATGATGTAGTCATGATATCATACAAACGAAGAGCGTCATTAAAAGGACGTATTTTCCAATAGCATTTCAAGACAAGACAAAAGTTGAAAACAAAACTGATAATTGTATAATTATACTGACCATGGCTGGCTCGGTGGCGTGGTGGTATTTCGGTACGACTACGGTTCTGAGGTCTCGGGTTCGATCGCCGGGTCGGGCAAAGTGATATTGGATTTTTCCATATCAGCCCAGTCTGGAATTTGTGTCCGATATGGCGATAGGCTCGCCCCCTATCACATCTGGGACGGAACTAAGCTCGGCGAAATGCGAGTGTTCTAGTTCGCTAGTGCGCCTCTGCCTACCGCTTCAGGGATACAGGCGTGAGTTTATGTTATGTTATGTTACTGACCATGCGTGCCGCGTATCTTGCGCGGCTTGTGCGCGGGCGGCAGGCAGAACTCGCGCGCGGCCTGCGCGTGCGCATGCGCATGTGCGTGGGCGGCGGGCACGGACGGCAGCTGCTGCAGCGCCAGCGACCACTCCGACGCGCCGGACACCCCGGACGCGCCGCTCGCTAGTTGTGCAGGCACGTGGGACTGGGGCATTATCACCTAATTGAGAAAACGTGCTTGATTATTGATGTGTTTACAATGACGTGCACAAACAGATTAGGGTGGCCATATTTTTTTCTTTTTTTTCATCATTATTCTTGTAACACCATCATCTTCATCGCCGTGACGATTTTAAAGATAATTGGAGTGCAGCAATTATAAAAATCATTTTTGGTTGTTTTTTTATGAATTTATAAGCAAATTGTCAAAGTAGACAGGGCATAATTTTGTTTTATGAACGGTTCGATTCATCAGATTATATAATCATAAATACTAGGTGTATTTATACTTTTACAACCACACACATAGCTCCGACCCAAAATAGGTGTAACCAGCATCGCAGGTATCAGGAGCTTCGCGAGATCTACGATACAATTTTGTCTCGGTGCGGGAATCAAACTAGCAGCCTCTCATTGCAGTCAGCTGCGCCGGGATGTCGTCGTGTTAACAGTTTAATTTCTGGACTCGATCTGCAGTCTTTCTTATTTTCAGATTTTGCAGATTTTCTTCAAAGTCAAAGTTTGATTTAAAAATTCCAAATCCTCACAGAGTTCGTTTCTTTTATTCAGACTTAGTCGCAGTTCGCTCTTTAGATCTCAGCATAAGATAGGATAAGATGCAGATGGTGCCAAGACATGAACTCACCGGGTGCGGATTGGGAGCGTACGCCTGCCTGGGGGGCGGCACGGTCGCCGTGGCGGTGCCGTAACCTTCGTCGCTGGAGTACGTCGGCTGTATAGCTGAGGGGGCGAACCGCGTGCTGATCTTACGGCCGAACACATCTTCACCGTCCATACGCTTCAACGCCCTACAACAACAAAAATAAGATATAGACCTTCGCTGTAAATACCAACACAAATGTAGTACAAACGGAATTTTATTCAGATTAATGAAATCAATGAAATATGCACTTCTTTCACTTTAAAATCGTCATTCTTTCTTTTTCAAGGTAGGTATTAAACCCTGATTGCTCATTAGATGGAGTAAACTGACAAATCGAAATGTCACTTTACAAAATAATATTGCTTAGTTCCAAAACATACTGAATGGTCTAGTTCAATTTTTATAATTTAAAGAAATAATAATTCAGCACTAGCTTGCGAAATTAGAATTTTAGAAATTTGCGTATTTTAGAAATTTCAGTTTAACCCTTCGACTAGATGTCTGTGTAAATTACTTTGCGTAAATAATCACAACAGATACGCGAAATGATAACAATGAAAATTACAAATTATTACTTTTATTATTTGAGAAAAATTACGTTCCGCACATTCATAGCTTTTGTAAGTTTTATTTATAATGAACCATGATTGTAATATCAGTACACGTGCAATAACTTAGCATGCAGTAACTTACTATGACTATAATACAGTAGACATGCAGTACTAATCACACATTAGGCAAGAATTAGGATTTTGCAGAAAAAAAGAAAGTTGGACTTTAGAAAATGAATAAATGAAATGGCTCACTGAATTTAATTGTTTAAATAATCTTGATCTTTTTACTTTCTTTGAATTTGGTGAAATATTGGCAACATTCGAAATGTCAGTTTAATCCGTTTAACAATCGGACTATAACTGGATATGCCCTTGGCATTGACGGTATTCATGAGCGTCAGGTAGGCAGACTGCTTGGTTCCTTCGAAACCCATAAAAAAAAAATAAGGCAGTTATTTAATTTCGTTATTACTTCTAATTTTAAAAACCCCGAACGACTGACTACTCGATCTGGAATTTGAATCCAGAACCTCAGCTATTCTATGTATCTAAATACATTCGTCTATGGGACCAGCGCAACATCTCAAGAAAGATGCAGACAAGATTCGGCTTAGTTTTACGACCGCCTGCCTGCCTGGCGTCAACCCCGTACGTAGGAAACAGTCCCAGGCAAATCTTAGAAAAACAGCTTCGCTCGACCAGCGATTTGAATTCAAGACCTGCCTGCCCACACCCATATACGGTACCACTAGACCAAGTAGGCGACCAGTTTGAGTACCTACATTACTTATTATAAAATCAATATACCGTTAAACTCAATCGGCTGATATCACACATGAGTCCGCAGATTTGGATTGAGATCGTTTATTTTCTGGATATTTCATAAATTCAATACAGTATAAAAACGACGAGGATCGCCAGTGGCGTGCAGACCATATAGACAAATAGACACTGTCTACCCTGACGACTTGCCAATTACTTACACAATTATAGAAAAAATCATCACGAAAAACAGATTTTTACAATAGCAACGTTCGGCTTATATTTATACGAAAATAAGCCCGGAGTTTCTTTCTGCCTTTCTTCTTCGGATCGTCATCCGTCAGCTAGAGGAAGGCTGGTAGATTAGCTATGATGGGGCCTCACGAACCAATCCCAACTGCTTCCAGTCAATCCCCTGCCACCACCATACCTGCCATATGCCATTCCTATACAACCCATTCCCTTACAATATATTCCTATCTCCCCTTATCACCCTATCTTAGACATTCCATCGTTATTATGTCCACACTTGCCTGTCTTCAAATTTATGGCGAGATAATTTAAATTATATTATTCTTCAGTTGCTTATGTTGACTTGTCATAAGTGTTTTTTTACATGCCTACGTGACCAATAAAGATTTTTATTTTATTAGTTTATAGACACGGAGGTGTTAGTTGAAATGAAGTAAGAAGTGAAGAAAACAATTTTGATGGTTTTTTGTCTACCCTAATGTCTGTGCACGTCACTGAGGATCGCCATCGGCTGCATCGATTAGGTGATGAATTGATGAAGCGTATCATCACGGTCAAGCGAACAGTTACGAATGAGTTCGCAGGTAACAAAAGTACGTTCAATGCCGCGTCGAATCCACGAACACGGACAAATAAAACTTTGAATATTATAAATGTAGGCTAATCATCGAACATAAAGCGCCAACCGCCAAACCGTCATAACGGCTCGTTTACGTATGTACATATACTTTCCAACTGCATTAACCGGGCATATTGCGTTTGAGTAGTTTATGCTCTTCGTTTGCTGGCATGTAATAGCATAACCCTTGAGTTTGTTTCGGCATTTCTTCTCAGGGATAGCCACGAAATGCCGACGCCATTATTACTTTATCAATATCTTAAAATCAATATATACTCGTAATTGACATGTGAAAGTGATATAAAATATCCTATTTACAGAATAGATGATTTGAATTTGTATTTTTCACACTTGTTGTTGGCAAAATCCCGGAAAATAATTACACTATCACACAAATATCATTATCACATTAATATTATAAAGGCGAAAGTTTGTGTGTGTTTGTTATTTCTTCACGCTCAAACGGCTTGACCAATTTTGATGAAATTTGGTATGGAGGTAGTTGACACCCTGGATTAACACTTCTTTTTTATAACAGAGACTGGCAAACGAGCACATGGGTTACCTGATGGTAAGTGATCTCCACACCCAAAACACAAAAAGAATCATGGGTACTTTGCCAACCTAAAAGAAGGGAATGAAAAAGGTGAGAATAGGGATTGGGAAAAAGGGGGGAGGGGGGGTGGTAATTGGGCCACCGGAAATCTCACTCACCGAACGAAACGCGACAGCGAGCTGCCACTTTACGTCGCGTCTGTTTCCTGTGAAACGGTGGTATCAAACCGGTCGAGCCGACCCTTCGTGCTGTAGACGTAACTGTGTACAGCGTGGCTCTACTACTCATACACAGAGATAGACAGCCTCCGTGGCGCAGCGGGCGAGTAGCCGGCTGTGAAGCGAGAGGCCGCGGGTTCGATCCCCGCACCGAGACAAATGTTTGTATGGCCTACAGATATTTGTTTCGGGTCTGGGTGTTGTGAGACCGAAAGTCTCTCGTGGTTCCTGATACCCACGACACAAGATTCGATCTTAGTGTGGGGTCAGGACTATGTATGTGACTGTTGGGTGTTATTTATTTATTTATTATTTTTATCCCGGACAATAAATATCGACGCGAACGGAGTCGCGGGCAACAACTAGTAAATAATAATTACTTTGCAAAGCACCTCCCTCTTGCATAGTTAGTTAAAATGGCTTATTCATTTTTCAGCCAGTCTAGTACTAACCTACATAATCCGAAAATCCAATTTTATGGAAAATAAGAAAATCTTTAAAATAGAACACAGGAAGCCAAGATCCAAGCTTACGGTCAAGATAATGCACCACTACACTTTTGCGATCAGCTGATATCCATCCGTTACTAAAATGGCGGGTACGTTACCGACGACGAACGACTGCATAGCTACCGTTATACGATGAAAACCCAACTAGAAGTTCCCGTAAAGCACATTTTGTTAGTTAATTTTGTGTTACTAAAACACAAACCGATAAATAATTCTGATTTATCACAATTACATTACTACACTGAACTTGAAACGCGTTTTTAGGCACATTATTTAAACAAAAAATAAGCGTATTGATCTAAATGTAGCAAACGAAACGAAGATAAAAAGCTTGCTAATGTTATTCGTAAAAAGAAACGAAGTATTATATAATATAAATCGCATCTAAAAAGTCGTGAACTAAAAAGGAGAACGTTAAAAATATCAAAGCGAATATAGATAAATCACTGTAAAGCCACTTATATTAGCCTAGATAGTTATTAATATTAAAGGATATTAATTAACCATTACAGGCTTAATGAATTTGAAACTTTAAAATACTACAAATAGATTAATCAGAATTTCTTACCCGGATAACAACATAGTTCACGTAATCACGCCAAACAAAACCATTAATTATAAAAAATAAATAAAACACACAAAAAAATGTGTTTCTAAAACCGTTAACTATTTAAATTAAGAAGTAACATGTGTATCACAGTGTACGCGCTTGTGTCTTCCGTTGCAATGAACGTTTCAAATCCCAACTGACGAACGTTGCCGCATATTACTAATATGAGGGTAGTTATAGAAAAATTTGTAAAACGTTATTGCGTTTTATTTTTGCTTCGTTTATTGTTTTATATTTTAATTCATTCTTTACATTTTAATTTTGTTTTTATTCAACTATTTTGTTATCGTCACAAATTAACATTTCTTGATATTTTTTAAAAAACAAGTCATTCAATTCTTTGATTGCTTTTTGTTGCCGTGTTGAATATTGTTTGAGGCGGCACATATATAAATATGTTACATAAGCGTATGAGCCACCGGAGGCCGAGCCGCCCGTGACTATTTTACCAAGTATTAGTACCAAGTAGTCTTTTTGTTTTCTTCACTGTATCAACTTTCACATCATGATTTGTTTTCTTGTCGCCAGCCATAAATGTGTGTCGACTAGAGCTAAACCGTACATGACAACTTCTACTTTCACTAGAAACGTTAACTTGTTGCTGATGTATTTTGATTTCATTTCTATGAATATTTTATTGACGCAATACATATGACGTTATAACAATAATGTTACAACTTAAGTGTTAAAACAGTTGTATAAAATTCATAATATTTTCATGTATATGAATAATGAAAACTTCTACAGGTTAAAATTCATAAGAGCTCCAAAGCCACTGCTTTGTGTCACTACACAGCTCAAGGAAATCGCTTAGTAACAATATATTATGGCAGCAGCTATTCAAATGAAAACCTATAAGGTATTTGGTTTAAGATTAGTTTTTAAATAGCAGATTGACAAACCCGTCGGAGGCGGCACATATATATATATATATATATATATATATATATATATATATATATATATATATGTTACATAAGCGTATGGGCCACCAGAGGCCGAGCCACCCGTGACTATTTAAGCAGATGGGTCACCCGATAGTGATATTCAGATGTAGACACCTACAATACTAAAAGAATTACAAGTTTTTTTGGCAACTTTAAAGTAATGAATAGGGATGACGAAACTGGCGTATTTTTGTTTTACTCAAGCAGCCATAGCAAGTTAATAAAATCATGGTAAAGAGTTGAACTCAACGAGACCTGGATGCATTAATTTTCTCATTCGCTTCTGCAGACATCTTCGCGGATACAGGATTACGCCTTATATTATGTCGGAAGATATAAAATGTAGATTGTTTGATTCTGATCACAACACAGCAACATGCTGAGTTGGTCACCTTTTGTCACAAAGTACGCATGCACTATATTATTATATTATATATTTGTTTTTGCTTATTAATTTATTATTTATAAGTTCAATTTAGTAACTGATGTTGCATGCGTTCAGTGCCAATAAACATTTTTCTATCTTTCTTTCAGATAGAAGAATATAGAAATAGAAAGCTACCTATCTTAAATGATATATCACATAGACTACTTTTATCCTGAGACAAGACTCGTATCATGAGAGCGTCTCGTTCGTTAAGCGGCAACATAATGGGCTATGGATCGGGAAGTCATGGGTTCGAATCCCAGGTCGGGCAAAACGATTTCCTAATTTAATTTACCCAGGACTGGATCCCTCAGAGGGCAGTTGACGACAGGCAGGCAGCAGGACGTAAAAACTAAGCCAAATAATTTCCGCAATATGCTTGAAAAAGTTGTTGCGCCGGCCTCACATTAAGGTCGGATAAGGGCAGAAATTCGACCATGAGTTTTTTATGACATTTCACGCTAGTCACTCCGTAAAATAATTTGTGTGAAAAACCCGATTTGGGTACTAAACTATGGTTGATTTTGCACACATTTCTATATATGTACTAGCAAATAAAACAGAAAAGAAACTCTTCAGTAAAATCTGCATCGAAATTGGTTGAAAAATGAGTCAGTAATTCATATTTTAAAATCTGCAATGAGCAAGAGTGGGGATGTAGTGGGGATATCTTGCTATCCCTTTCTAACGCACGTGCCGTTATGGCCCTGACGTGATTTTACTGATATTTCTCTTTTCCGCAGTTTGAAGGTTACACCATATTTCAAATGCTATTAACTTTTTTATTTTTGAGAATATTTCAATAATTATTTCAGTTTTATATTTCAGATGGCGTAAATTTCATATAAAATTAATAAAAAAAAATTGTCAAGAACCCAATTGCCCTTGGGACTGGTAGAGGTGTTCGGGTGTTCAACATATAAATATTTTACGAAGTCGCTAGGGAGGAATATATGGTAGAGCCACGCTGTAGACAGTAACGTCTACAGCACGAATGGGCCGGCTCGACCGGTTAGATACCACTGTCTCACAGAAAACCGACGTAAAGTGGCAGCTTGCTGTCGCGTTTCGTTCGGTGAGTGAGATCTCCGGTGGCCCCTTTCCCCCCTCCCTTTCCCATTCCCTTTTAGGTTGGGAACGCACCCATGATTGTTTTTGTGTCTTGGGTGTCTATGGGCGGTGGGCATTACCATCAGGTGACCCATCTGCGCGTTTACCAGTCTCTGCTATAAAAAAAACAAAGATGTCAGAAAATGTCATAGTCGGCCTTTTTTATTTTTTTTAACACGGGGAATCAGTTTACAGACACAGACATCTGTTTACAGTGTTGTTTGTAGACATTTTCAAGTCAAAACTCAGAGGTATGTCGGACTCACCGGTGTATACCGTCCTACCGACTAAACCCCGCGGTGTTCCTCTCTCTCTCTCTATTGCGACGGCCACGGGGTACGCAATTGCATTCAGCCGCAGCCCCCGCGGGGTCATGGTCGGTCTACTATAACGGTAGAAAGAGAACTCACCTAGAGGCGTGGTCGGGCGTCGGGAACCGCAGCAGCGCGGTGGGTGCGTGCACGCGCAGCACCCTCCCGCCGCAGTTGTCCGCCAGCCGCCGCAGCCGCCGCGACACGCGCTCGGGCGGCTGCTCCGCGGGGATGTTGCACACCTCCACCTCGCACGGAGACCTCGACTCTTCGGATACGCTGTCCGTCTGGTTACAACAAAAATGTGTTGAAATTAAACCATTTTTAAGGATTAAATCACGATTTGGTTTTAATTTTTATGCCCGACGTTTCGAAAGCTTTGCAGCCTTCGTGGTCACGGGTCAGACCCGTGATATAATCCGTAAAAATAGTTTAATTTCAATGAATAACATTCACGTAAACCTAAGAAATCATTAAACAAAAATGTGGTTATACATATCACGGGTTACACCAAACACTGACTGCCTCGGTGGCGTGGTTGTATTTCGGTAACTACAGTCCTCAGGTCTCGGGTTCGATGCCCGGGTCGGTAGGTTATTTATAATAACAATATCATACAGATTGCATCGGTGGCGTAGTGCTATTGCGTGCACTGTACTATTACTCTCGTCCTGAGGTCTCGGGATCCTCGGGTCGGGTAAAGTGATATTGGATTTTTCCGTATCAGCCCGGAGTCTGGAAATTGTGCCCAATTCGGCGATAGGCTCGCCCCCTATCACATCAGGGACGGAACTAAGCTTGGCGAAATGTGGGTGTACTAGTTCGCTAGGGCGCCTCTGCCCTTACCCCTTCGAGGATACAGGCGTGAGCATATGTTATGTTTTTTTACATACATACATAATAACACGCCTGTAGGAGAAGATATAGACTATGGATTTCCACTCCGTTGTGACAATTTGCACAAACCACAATGAAATAGGTAAATATGTATGGAGAACGAAAACTATCATCGTTTCCAAGCACTGACAAAACTAAATAAACGGTCCATACGTGCTGTAGACGTTACTGTCTACAGCACGGCTCTACCACTCAACTAGAAATTACCTCGTATTAACCCGTCGGAGGCGGCACATATATATGTTACATAAGCGTATGGGCCACCGGAGGCCGAGCCGCCCGTGCGCAGCTTGATACGTATACGATTGTTAAAATTATTTGTATTTCAAACCTCTGAACGAGGCATTTTAGCAGGTTTAGACCATAGCGGTATCTATGCAGGCGTTTTGTATTTTTTGGGCGGACGATGGTGCATACCTTCACTTTCCTGGGCACATCAACGGTCAGATCATGGTAACAGTAGTGTGAAGAAGCGCAAGCTATGAGAGCTGGCGACGTTTGCCTCTGATGCACCAATATTACTTCCATGTTCTTCCTGATAATTTAACAGTTACAATCAGATATTGAATTTGAATTTTAAAAAATATATACATTACTTTTTTCAATCAGAAAACAACAAAAATGATACAAAAATTACATGTTTTATTTCCGATTCAATCAAAAATAATTTGACATCACTTGATATCTACAAAATTTAGTGAAAATAATGTTCACAAAAATCCTTGTCGCACGCCCTACATTAACTTTAGTTTCGAAAGAAAAGTTTAAGTACGTTTAAAAATCCCCATTTCACCTGTGTCTGAAGTCAGACAGGTCCGCGGCGAAGTTAATGTCCCCCGATATGAGCAGGAGCGAGGCGGGCGCCGGGTGCAGCTCCCCGAACCGACGCATGCACTGCCTCAGCTTCTCGTCCGCGGCGTTCTTCTGCGTCCCACACACGTGGATCAGGCTCACCTTTTGGACAAATATTGTATGGAATGAGAAAGTCGCCACCTTGGTCTAGTGGCAGCATATATGGGCTGTGGACAGGTCGTGGGCTCGATTCCCAGGTCGAGCAAAGCAAATTTTCTAATTTAATTTTCCCGGAACTGGATCCCCTAGAGCGGATTATCGTCAGGCAAGCAGCCGGTCGTAAAAACTAATCCGAATCCTTCATGCGACATGCTTGAAAAAGTCTATTGCGCCGACCCTACATTAAGGTGGGATAAGGGCAAGTAGAAAGAAAGAGTAGACACTGTCTACCTTGTCAATTTTTTTTATTTGATTAGTTCGGAACTGGATCCCCTAAAGCGGTTTGACGTCAGGCAGGCAGCCGGTCGTAAAAACTAATCCCAATCCTTTCTGCAATATGCTTGAGAAAGTGTGCTGCGCCGACCCCAAGTTAAGGTGGGATAATGGCAGGTAGAACGAAAGATTATACGGAATGAGAAAAAAGATATTCTAGAAATCTAGAAAAATATTTCGGTGCACCGTGGTTGCTTCATTGCCAATGCGGTACATCCTTGGTCCTAGGCTGAGATCTCGGGTTCGATTCCCATGTCATTGAGTGTTACTACTTAGTAATAACACTAATAGTTCAGAATCTCGACTCTGAGCTCGATATGACGATAGGCTCGTTCCCTATCTCATCATTGCACAGACAATAGACGAGGCGAGCCGAAATATTTATTGGTATTTACTATTTGACAGCCTCCGTGGCGCAGCGGGCGAGTAGCCGGCTGTGAAGCGAGAGGCCGCGGGTTCGATTCCCGCATTGAGGCAAATGTTTATGTGGCCCACAGATATTTGTTTCAAGTCTGGGTGTTGTGAGACCGAAAGTCTCTCATAGTCTCTGACACCCACGATACAGGCATACCTAATGTGGGGTCTTTTTTTTCCTCCTGTGTTCTGCCGTGGTAGTGGTGATTTGTCTCGCTGTAGAGTGGAGTGTGAGTTCTGTGGGTGTGCCCGGCAAAGGAGAGGACCTTCGCTATTTGATACGTAGGTCCCCCCTGTGCCGGTATGTGTGCGTGTAGGGGGATCTTCCGGAGAGGCAGGACTTTCGCATAGCAATGCTTCCGTCCGCCTCTCGTCGGTCCTCCTGTGAAGTGTTCTCGGGATTGTATGTATGTATGTTGTGTGTGTGCTGCGTGCGGTGTGATTTAGTTTACATAGACTTTTATTGTTACAAGGTTAAAATACAAATTGTTACAAAAACACTAATAGAAGAAAGGAAATGAAATACAATAAAAAGAGAAAGGAATAAATTAGATCTTAAAAACTAGGTTACAAATTACAAAAATTACTTATAACTAGCATGACAATGGTATACAAACATAATAATATGATCTATAATCCTAATGTGGGGTCAGGACTAGGTGTGTGACTGTTGGGAGTATTTTTTTATTATTTATTTAAACCACAATACAGGTTATACCTAGTGTGGGGTCAGGACTAGGTGTGTGACTGTTGGGAGTATTTAACATAACATAAGCTCACGCCTGTATCCCTGAAGGGGTAGGCAGAGGCGTACTAGCGAACTAGAACACCCACATTTCGCTGAGCTTAGTTCCGTCCCAGATGTGATAGGGGGCGAGCCTATCGCCATATCGGGCACAGTTTCCAGACTCCGGGCTGATATAAAAAAAAATCCAATATCACTTTGCCCGACCCGGGGATCGAACCCGAGACCTCAGAACCGTAGTCGTACCGAAATACCACCACGCCACCGTGGGAGTATTTATTTATTATTTAATTAAACAGGACTAAAATCTAAGTGTATTCTGGAAGATTCTAATGGCATATCATTAACGATGTAAAGCGTTTTAGAATGATATGTCCAATTTACGTCACAGAAAAAATGACTTTTACGATTATTGTATCATAAAAATATTTATTGTGTTTGGGCTTTGATATGTAGAAATAATTGAAAACTTTTATGTTATGGATATAGGATTCGATTGGAAAAGCCTAGTGATACTGGCGTTTTCATTACCCAAACATTGTACTCAGTAAACGATATGCACACGGAAGTAAAAAAAAAGATGCGACGGAGCGCTAAGAACATTAAAAGAGAAACAGGGTTACCAGACTATTCGACCTATCAACACGTAATGGCCGCGACCGAGTGTTATGAATGTTAATGTGTGCGTAGGCCACTTTTGTACAGACGCGTTTGTGTGCGTGGCTTCTCTGTGGCGTTCGTTTAACTATAGGCGAGATGGTGTCCTTCTTTTTTACCTTACTTATAAAACATATTCATTTACCTTTCGCTAAGAATAGCCTGTCACATTTTTCCTTGCGTTACATTGTTTAAAAATGAAAGGGACAACCTATGATTAAAGATGAGCAGCGTTCAAATATTTTTGAAATAAGTAACGGGCATTATGCCCGTGATGATATGTTAGCTAAGATTATGTTGCTTGATATTTACAAACAAGATGGAATGGAAATGGAAAATATATATAGATGGAAATACATACCTGAGCATCATTTAACTCCTGCAGTCTTATGGGCGATTCCTTACGCACGTCGCAGACGACGACAAAGTCCGCCTCCCTGCGACCCGTAAGGAACTTGCTACGGATCGCTGCCACTACATCTATGGCGGAGCAATCCTTAGGCACCTGTGACAATGTAACATATTATTGACATGAGAGTTTGCATGGTTATAAAGCAGTGTTCCGCTAACTTTTTAGGTCCTATATTCATCTATCTACTAACATCATGAATATATTTATTTTAACCCCCTTGTTCATAATAACTTAGTAAAGCGTAATAAGACCGCAGTAGTATGTTTCATAAAATTTTTATTCATAATCGTTCACATAAGCTCACGCCTGTATCCCCGAAGGGGTAGGCATAGGCGCACTAGCGAACTAGAACCTCCCACATGTCGCCGAGGTTAGTTCCGTCACAGATGTGATAGGGGGCGAGCCTATCGCCATATCGGGAACAAATTCCAGACTTCGAGCTGATATGGAAAAATCCAATATCACTTTGCCCGACCCGGGGATCAAACCCGAGACCTCTGAACCATAGTCGTACTGAAATACCACCATGCCACCGAGGCAGTCGTTCAATAGCATAAAAACGTTCCAACGTTCGATAGTGAAAACATGTCCGATTCCGATCAGCTGTTTCAAGTTTGATGTTCTTTCTTAATTACATAATTTTGTTATAGTCTAGGACCCCATCTAAGATTGATATATATTTTTATTGATTGTTTCCAGTAAAGACTTCCTATTTGTTTCAAAGCTTGCCAGAGATAAAAATAATGTTTTTTCTGTAACCAGCAACATTGTATTCGATAAACATATTTTAGATTTATATTTAGATTTATATCTATGAGAGTAATAATAATCAATCAATAAAGTATTCAGAGAAGTTTACAATAACTATTTGCTACATAATTTCTACTATTCGACATCGGCAACTTCGTCTGTTGCCCAGTTTTGGCAAAAGCCACCAATATCTGTATGAGAAATAGTAGCTTGTACATAAATAAAAGGATATTTATAATAGCAATATCACACAGACTGCCTTGGTGGCGTAGTGGTATTGCGTGCACGGTACGAGTACGACTCTCGTCCTGAGGTCTCGGGTTCGATCCCCGGGTCGGGTAGTGATTTTTCAGTATCAGCCCGGAGTCTGGAATTTATGCCCAATATGTCGATAGGCCCGTACACTATCACAACTGGGAAGGAACTAATCTCGGCGAAATGAGGGTGTTCTAGTTCGCTAGTGCGACTCTGCACCCCTTCGGGAATATAGTCGTGAGCTAATGTTATGTTATATTACACAGAAGTTTCATTAAATATGTTATATAATGACATTAATATTGTGTTGTCCAGTTATTTCACTTGCTTCAATGTCTTTCACACAGTAATACAAAAGTGCTACAAACACTTGTGCATGAAGAAACACATTTATATATTAAAAACTATAAAGCAAAACCACAGGAAAAACATATAAATTCGAGCTTTAAACCACATTACCAATGTTAATATTGTAATTAACAGAATTAATACAATAAACATTTCAATTAGTATTAAACCTTTTACCTACATGAGTCGCAGAATATCATGAAAATCCTTGTTTTGTGTAGGTGTTTTTAGTGTTTTGTTTCGAGAAAAACAAGTGCCAGGTTAAGCTCAACAAGGTTTTGCTAATAGCTTTGCTGTCTGTTTTTTAGACTCAGGTGTGTCATTTCTCACTAGAGCTTTTGTAAATAATTGATAGAAAACGTTAAATTCCCCATGTAACCATTAGTAACTAGTGGCTAGTGAGAAATGACAAAAATAATGGTCTATGGTACATTGGCAAGCTACTTTTGTATTAAACTTACTTGACAATTCTCAATGTCCCAGAATATGCCTAAAGGCACATTAGGGGACCTCTGCTTGTGGTGTCTGAAGCGAGACCTCACTCTGGTCCTCTCGACAGAGACAGAACCGTCATCCCTGCTGATACTGCCCATTTCGTCTGATGAATCATCTTCAGCATCTATTTAACAAGTTAAATACATAATTATGTAATTAAAAATGTAAAATATCAAATATTAGAGGTGATGTAGTTTGACAGCTTCCGTGGCACAGTGGCCGTCGCCCAGGGTAACCGCGGGTTCGATTCCTATACAGAGACAAATGTTTGCGTTTACGTGTTGTGACCGAAAGTCGTTCGTAGTATTCCGATGATACAGGTGTGAGGTCAAAACTATGTATATTTAGGACTGTGTGTATTTATTGCTTTATTAAAAACTAGCTGACCCGCGCAACTTCGTCTGCGTAGGAGAGAGAGGGTTGAAAGAATGAGTAGTAGGCACCTATAATCCAATAATTCTAAAGGAGGTAATGGGATGATCTACTTCGGTCCGGTTTCGTGAGTCACCCAGTCAGTTACCCCGTCAGTTACCCCATCCATCACTCCGTCGGTCACCCCGTCGGTCACCACGACAGTCACCCTGTCGGTCAACCCGTTGGTCACCCGGTCTGTCACCCGTCTGTCACTCGTCTGTCATCCATCTGTCACCCCGTTTGTCACCCAGTCAGTACCCCCGGCAGTCACCCCGTCCATCACCCTGTCGGTTACCCCGTCAGTCACCCCGTCCATCACCCCGTCTGTCACCCAGTCGGTCACCCCATCTGTCACCCCGTCTGTCATCGGTCTGTCAGCCGTCTGTGACCCCGTCTGTCACCCGTCTGTCACCCATCTGTCACCCCGTCTGTCCCCTCGTCTGTCATCCATCTGTCACTCCGTCCGTCACCCCATCAGTCACCTCGTCAGTCACCTAGTCAGTCACCCCGTCCGCCACCCCATCAGTTAGCCTGTCAGTCACCCCGTCAGTCGCCCCATCAGTCACCCCGTCAGTAACCCCATCAATCACCCCGTCAGTCACCCCTTAGGTCATAGCGTGATGTTATATAACCTATAGCCGTCCTCGATAAATGGGCTATCCAACATAAAAAAGAATTTTTCAATTGACAAATACTGACATTAATATTTATACGATACTAACGACACTCAATTGTTTTGCCTTCCCGGAACCTCTCCACTAACACTTGAACTTTATGGTATGGTATTAAAGTTCAAATTGACTTTTAAGTATTATTACGAATCGATTGTATGGGAGTACAGAAAAGTGTTGTTTTTAGACTTTTTCAGATAATTTTTCATTTTTTTCTCTCCGTAAGAACCATCCTCGTACTTCGAGGAATATTCTAGAAAAAGAATTAGCGAAATCGGTCCAGCCGTTCACGCGTGATGGCGTGACAACGGAAAACGGGTTTCATTTTTATATATATAGATTACTTTTTTTGCAACCCATGTACATAAGTAGTTAGTAAAGTTATTTCATACATTTTGTATGTTAATACACTTTAAATAAAGTCATGATTGTATTTTGCACATCAATCATATTATGTAGCAGAATGATGTAATACAGTGCCTAATGAAGTTTCACAACTTAAGCTTGCTACTTTGCCAATGTGCTGACATTTGTACTTTTATACTCTATCTATATAAAAGGGAAACTGATTGATGGACTTACTAACTGAATGACTTTGCCTAAATTATTGGAATTACGAATGTGAAATTTTACACATTTATGACATAGGAGAACACTAAGAAACGATTTTTGGAAGTTCATCTCTTAAGGTGGTGAAAATGGAAATACATCAGATTTCGTTGATGTCAGACTGACTCATGTGGGCATAGCTGCGGGAGAAAGGTAGTGTTTACATTATTATGATGACATATTTAAAGATTGCACATAATGTTGAGCACAAGAATTAATTTTAATAGTGAAATCCCATAGAGTAGGAAAACAGATTAGTCATATTTATTAAATTGTAATCATCATTCATGAAAGATCTATGTTTCAAGAAACCTACATCATTGTCAAAAAGTGGACATAGCAAGGTGGTCATCCACCATAGTTTTGCTTTATATGATTTGTGTTGGACGGTTCTATAGGGAATTGTCACCTCTTTGGTCTAGTGGCAGTGTATATGGACTGTGGACCGGGAGGTCTTGGGTTTGAATTCTAGGTCAGGTGTGGTGTTTTTTCCAACACTATTTACCTGATACTGAATCTTTCAGATAAGGGGTTGACATCAGACGAGCAGCGGGTCATCAAAATTAAGCCAAATCTGCTTGGAGATGTTTAAAATAGTGTGTTGCATCCACCCCACATAATGGTGGGATAAGGGCAGGTAGAAAGAAAAGATTTCTATAGGGAATACTTGGTCTAGTGGCCAGGACATCCTGGATTGTAATTCCAGCAGCCTGAGCAGGAAAATTTCTGACAACCGTAAATGTATTTCAGCTCGATGCGTGTCTATGAAATTGTATGAAATATTAACCAAACCTCATCAGTGCGCAGCGAACTCGAATACATTTACATTAGTTTTTCGTGATTGGGCTACAGGTCATACAGTGTGGATTTTCTGTAACTTTGTACAGACCAATGCCCCCAGAGGGGCTTGATATCAGGCAGCTGTTCATAAAACCTAAGCATTATCATATATTTTTACAGGTTTTCTCTTGTTTGGTTTGTCCATCGTGACCTGAAAGCTGTCAATACATGTATCACCATATCGGCCAAAAATTCCAGACTCTAGGTTGATATTGAAAATTCAATATCACTTTGCCCGACCCAGAGATCGAACCCGAGACCTCAAGACGGAAGTCATACCGAAATACAACTACGCCACCGAGGCAGTCACGCATGATGTATTGTGTGGTGTTTATATGTGTAAATATATAAAATCATGATGCTTAATGAATATGTGCTACCTATTCTTAAGATAACGATAATGACGGTCAACTAATACTCAGTGGTAGGTAACATAGTACCTGTGTGTTACGAAATAACCACAACAACTGATAACGTTATCCGTGTATAAAATCATACAAAATGTTTAATTCATTACACAAAACAACGTTCAATGATAGTATTATTCACATTTACCTGTGATCCACATCCGTGGGGGCAACGGAATTTTCATTCCGGGACTCGAAAGGTTGCTGGCGAGGCCTTGAGCCGAGTGACTTCTCGCTCCTGTTTCATACCACGAATCCTCACGATTCATAGCTTCATTGAACAATTTAGAATATTTAGAGGACATTATGCGTTTTTATCACAAATACAAAGTAGTCCAACATATGTTGGTAAAAACAAAGAAAAAACTAGGCTATTAAAAATAGTCACAACACGTATCACACACACACTTAAACTATTAAAACTTAACTAACATACATAGAAGTACTTAAATCTTTTCAGATTTGCGTCATAAAACAAAATAATCGTATACAAAACGTAAATTATTAACTCAACATCAGCTACGCCATACTTAACGGATCGGACATATTGCAAACGTTCCAGCTCTACATGACGATTATGTTAGTTTATTTAGTTCAAGCGCCTCATGCTCTAGTCTATGATATTCAAGGACGTTTTAAAAATGGATCCGACACGCAAATATTACTCTGAGGAAAAAAGTCTGTTAGTTTTTGAGGGGGAAGTCAGAGGAAGTGGGAAATAATAACGAATAGGGACAGACTACAGTCGATATTTACAGTCGATAGTTTTTTATTGATACAACTAAATAAACAACAAATGTAAACATCGACTGACCGATCAATAAATATAAATTTAAACTTTTATAAAAATAAAGAATTGTTATGTAAGAAATTGTAAACTAAAGCATTATATTATACCCAATGGAAAGCGACTATGGAGCTACTTACCGATTAAAAAAAAAATTTTTTTAACCGGCAAGGCGTTTGACCATTATCTCACCAGATGGAAAGTTATGATATGAATCTACGGTGTAATATGTTTATTTATAGTGCTTATTTACTTTATATTCTAGTTACACTCTTCATACTTCGAATTTCGCGGGTTAGTGCAGGGCTTTCTTTTAAAATTATTTTTTTTCCACTTAACTAATTTTGTTATAAGTTAGTATTAGGTTCTTAGCAGAAAAATACTTATCCATTATGATATAAACCAGTGGTCGGCAACTTTTTGGCAGACAGGGGCCACAAGGAGGCAAACTAAAGTAAAGGCGAGCCCCACCTCATATTTTCTACCTAGAATTTATAACATTTTAGATATATATAACAAATTTACAAAGCAATCACGGGCTGCAAATAGGGCCGCGTGTTGCCGACCGCTGATATAAATCAACAATACACAGATTATCTCACGTCAACACGTTTGACAGTTCAATTCTGGACATTGTTCTTTCTCACTTAACAATTATTTATTTTTATGAAAGTTCAAATTTATATTTACACTATCGATACAACTATCGACTGTAGTCTGTCCCTATTAGTTATTCGTTCCCCCTTCCCCTCAAAAAAACAGACATTTTCCTCAGAGCCATAGATGCGTGTCGGATCCGTTCTTAATACAACCTTGTTATGGCGGGTACACACCGGCCGAACAAAAGGCGAAAGAATATATACCTGTTGCGTTCACACAAACAAACTTTCGCTGTTGTAGGAATGAAACAGGTATAATTCGTTCGCCTTCGTTCGGCCCGGTGTTTACACAAGTAATAAGTTTTAATTATTTCATGCTGAAAATATTAAAAAGAGCTACCATTGACTATAGATTAAAATGAGTTGCCGAACTTTTTTGGTCTGTCAAAATAAATTAATGTCATCGTATGTCACACAAGTCGTGAGTTTGCATTTGTGGATTTCTCTATCTTTGTATTCTGTTTCCAACTGATACAAAATTAATCATACTTCTGTGTAATAAATACGTAAGGAGCATTATAATTTGTGTTAGAAATCTGCATATCATTAGGGCTATTTGATCTGTGGGTTGCTTCTTTTTTCAGTTACTAAAATGACTACCAATGGAGATATCGGCGGTCTCGATGCCAGTGGAAAGATTGTTAAAATGGAAGTAAGTATAAAATAAATCTTTAAATCTCAAATCTACATTCACGCCCTGCAATAGTAGTTAGTAAAATAGTAAGAGTTCCAATAAGTTTGAGTGTACCTGTTGTTTTTAGGTTGACTACAGCACCACTTGTGATGAGAAGATTCCTATGTGGAAGTCATGGGCTGCTAAGGGCAGAGTCCAAGAGGCCATCGACCAGCTCCTGGCACTCGAGAAACAAACAAGAACTGTATGTTGTTACCAATTTAACGTGGTTTTCAGTGGTTTTATATTTTTTCAAAATTAATCTTTAATTTTCACTCTCAGGGTGCTGACATGGCTTCCACTGCCAGAATACTCGTGACGGTGGTGCAGATTTGTTACGAGGCAAAAAATTGGTCTGCCCTGAATGATCACATTGTACTATTGTCTAAAAGAAGGTAACATTATCATCACTTTTACAATAACACATAACATAACATAAGCTCACGCCTGTATCCTGAAGGGGTAGGCAGGCTGCAGCTGAATGCAATGGGAAAATTGCACAAAAATTATAACGAGAAATTGTGTTAATAAATCAATAAACAAAAACAAGAAATGTGCTATCATGAAATTTGTAGTATAAAATAATTGATATTTTACAAAATATCCTACCTATAACTTAGGTATAATTTATATAACGTATCTCAATTTATCCTACAGCTCACTCATTATATTAATAACATATAACATAAGCTCACGCCTGTATCCCCAAAGGGGTAGGCAGAGGTGCACTAGCCAACTAGTACACCCACATTTCGCCGAGCTTAGTTCCGTCCCAGATGTGATAGCGGGCGAGCCTATCGCCATATCGGGCACAAATTCCAGACAGCAGGCTGATATGGAAAAATCCAATATCACTTTTACAATAAATTATTCTATAATGTTCATGTATGTTAAGCTTAATAAGCCATGTCTTCTGTACTAAAAAGCTACAAGAAGCACCTACACAAAATGTGTATTTTTTATCTATGGTCCATTGTTCTACGAGCAGGTGACAGCTAAAATAGTTGTTTTGCGTATGTGTTCTTGTGTAACGTTTCGAGAAAAACGAATGCAGGAGATATGGCTTTAGTTGTAATTACTCAATATACTTATGATCTTCTGACTGCCTCGGTGGTGTGGTTGTATTTCGGTACGACTGCCGTCCTGAGGTCTCGGGTTCGATCCCCGGGTCGGGCAAAGTGATATTGGATTTTTCCATATCAGCCCGGAGTCTGGAATTTGTGCCCGATATGGCGATAGGCTCACCCCCTATCACATGTGGGATGGAACTAAGCTCGGCGAAATGTGGGTGTTCTAGTTCGCTAGTGCGCCTCTGCCTACCCCTTCGGGGATACAGGCGTGAGCTTATGTGATATTATGATCCTAAATCCCATATGTTTTACTGTATCTTGGACATATTTTGATTTGGGCTGTTTAGTTGTACACATGTCTGTGGATATAGCAACAAAAGAAATGTACCTAACAAGTGTGTACAGTAGATTGTAGTAGACCGGACTCTGATTATCCGGATATCCGATCTGGACTCATGACACAGGCCCACATTTTGTTTTGTTTTGGTTGTGTAGTCCCAGTATCATTTACGCGAACTGTGAAAGAAGAACAATTAAAACTTTTTTGTTCCTCCTAGATCACAACTCAAGCAGGCAGTTGTGAAAATGGTGCAAGAATGTTACACTTATGTAGACAAAACACCGGACAAGGAAACTAAAATTAAACTTATCGAGACATTACGGTCTATCACTGAAGGCAAAATCTACGTTGAGGTGGAAAGAGCGAGACTCACTCACATCCTGGCGAAGATGAGAGAAGAGGAAGGTGATGTAAATGAAGCTGCGAAAATTATTCAGGAGTTACAAGTGGAGACGTATGGTTCTATGGATAAAAGAGAGAAAGTTGAGTTGATTTTGGAGCAAATGAGACTCTGTTTAGCGATAAAGGATTATATCCGTACACATATTATATCTAAGAAGATTAACACTAAATTCTTTGAAGAGGAGAACACTCAGGTAAGATATACATATTGCCCCTTACTTATACAAATATTTAAGCACTGATTATCTTTAACCATAGATTGTCCCTTTTATTTTAAACAATGTAACCCAAGGAAAAAAGTGACTGGCTATTTTTAGCGAAAAGATAAGCGAAAATATTTTTATAAGTAAGGCCCAATAAGCTCATTGAATAATTTATTTTATACTTTATTGGTCATATACTTTGTAATATTCTTTATAAAAACTTATAATTGAAAAAAAAATGGTATAAGGTACGAGGTTTTTAATACATGTACTTGACAATGAAAATAATATTTAATACAAAATTATCAATTAATAATCAAAATAAAAACCAGCAGATGAGTTAATATTTTAAAATTATTAGACTTTAGCACTGTTTTATTACTACCAATAATGAAAACTGAAGAATATCAGTTGGGATCATCATTTTTCAAGTGGTAGAGCCACGCTGTAGACAGTAACGTCTATAGCACGAATGGGCCGGCTCGACCGGTTAGATACCACTGTCTCACAGAAAACCGACGTAAAGTGGCAGCTTGCTGTCGCGTTTCTTTCGGTAAGTGAGATTTCCGGTGGCCCATTTCCCCACTCCCTTTCCCAATCCCCTTCCCTCCCCTTCCATTCCCTCCTTTTAGGTTGGCAACGCACCCATGATTCTTTTTGTGTCTTGGGTGTCTATGGGCGGTGGAGATCACTTACTCTCGTTCTCGGCTCGTTTGCCAATCTCTGCTATAAAAAAAAAAGAATATACTTTTTTAAATTATACATATTATGCTTTACTTCATGCACCATGCAATGAATGGCCCCAATATTTATAAAATATTGATAAAGGGTTTATTTACAATAACAAAATATGTCTCTATAATCAGACACCTTAATTTGTCTTACTTTGTTTCCCTTCACTTTTAGGAGTTGAAAGAAAAGTTCTACCGTATAATGATAGCAGTAGACCAGCACAACAGTGCTTACTTGGCAGTGTGTCGTCATTTCCGCGCACTTGGCTCGGCGGCCGGCCCGGATGCTCTCATAGGCAGCGTGGTGTTCCTCATACTGGCTCCGTATGATAACGAGCAGTCTGACTTAACACACAGGGTCAATGAGGACAAGGAGCTTGACAAACTCCCTGACTATAAGTGAGTACATTTATATTTATTTTCATGGCACCATATTGATTTTTACTAATCAAATGAAATCATTTATTGAATCCATAAAATGTCACATTATTTAGAGTCTGTCAAAAGTTTTACTCTACCGCCAGTTTGGAAGGCTGGTTCGCTAGAGAAGAACAGGCAAGAAACTTTGGCGTTGCTTTTTGAGAAAAAGTAATATTAAGCTTTACAATTAGATACAAATTCTTTCTACACTCTGCAGAAATCTGTATTATAAATTAGTTCAAATGAATATTCTTGAAGCTTAAATTCATTATCATGTATTCATTTTCAATTTTGTTTCCTAGGCAGTTGTTGGGTATGTTCATCAACCCAGAGATAATCAGATGGAATGTGCTATGCTCTACGTATGAGAAGATGCTGCGCGGGACGCCATACTTCGAATCTACAGATGAAAAGGGACAGGAGCGTTGGAATGATCTTAAGAACAGGGTTGTGGAACACGTAAGTTTCTTTTTTTTTGCAAAAAGACATTTTATTAATCAATTGTCGTATAATTGCCTCACACAGCCTCCATGGCGCAGCGGGCGAGTAGCCGGCTATGAAGCGAGGGGCTGCGGGTTCGATTCTCGCATTGAGACAAATGTTGGTGTGGCCCACAGATATTTGTTTTAAGTCTGGGTGTTGTGAGACCGAAAGTCTCTCATTGTCTCTGACACCCACGATACAGGTTATACTTAGTGTGGGGTCAGAACTAGGTGTGTGACTGTTGGGTGTATTTATTTATTTATTTATAATTAGTGGCTGCATCTATAAGCTATGGACCAGGTGTTTCTAAGTCCCAGATTGAATAAAGCAATTCTTTTAACACAATTTGCTTGGGACATGGTACCTAGAGTGAGTTGACGTTAAGCAAGTGACCATAAAAATTTTGTCGAATCCTTTCTGTAACAGGCATGAATAATTGTGTTCGCCAATTACACTGAAATTAGATAAAGCAGGGGAAAATAAAGAATTATGATAACTATGTCTTTTTCCACAGAACATTCGCATAATGTCGATGTACTACACGCGCATCACGGTGCAGCGGATGAGCTCGCTGCTGGGCCTGAGCGAGAACGAGACGGAAGAGGCGCTGAGCCAGCTGGTGGTGAGCGCCGTCGTGCGCGCCAAGATCGACCGCCCCGCCGGCGTCGTACACTTCAGGTACGTCATGTACTACATGCTACAGTACAGTACAGCACTACACGCGCATCACATGAGCGAGAACGAGACGGAAGAGGCGCTGAGCCAGCTGGTGGTGAGCGCCAAGATCGACCGCCCCGCCGGCGTCGTACACTTCAGGTACTACATAATACAGTACCCTTCATACGAGTTTAATTTGACAATTCTCGATTCTCGAAATCGAAGATAGTTTGCGTTTTGTCCATACATTTGACTAGCAGCGCCACTTTGCGGAAACTACATCGAACTAAATAATTTATGGAGATACCGTAAACCATCGCCGATTTTGAGAATAGAGAAAAACTCGGTCTAAGGGTACAGTACAGTTCTACAGCACGACACGCGCGTCATATAAGCGAGAACGAGACGGAGGAGATGCTGAGCCAGTCTACCTGTTAGCTAGACCTCAGATTATTTTGCCCGAATCCCAGACCTGTCTCTAGGTTAGCTAGTGGTAGGATATTCTTTTCCGCCTGGATGGTGACCACCGTACATATGGTGTTAAAACCTGTCACAGTGACCCATATACCTTGTGTGGATCGCGTTCCAGGATCAGCCAGTGTTTACCCAGTTCTTTCGAGGGGCTTCTTGGGCTGACTTGTCGTAAGCCCCTTGATTTACTTCTTCCCTCTTCTGTGTGAAGAAGCATAAACAGCCCAGCATATTTGTGGTGACCGAAATAAACAATTGGTTTATTATTGGTCACTGGTTTTATTTGGATTGCACTGCGCTTACCATCAGGTGCAGTGTAGTGTAGTGACTTTGCTATGCTTGAATAAAAAAAAAGTTGGTCCAGAATGTTCCCGAATGTACATATGTGAATTGGGATTAAGCTGGACGGTTGGTCAAGATGAAGTTAAGACGGTTTTTAAGTCTTTTAACACATAACCTCACGCCTGTATCCTCAAAAAGGGTAGGCTAAGCAGCACTAGCAAACTAGAACACTCAGATTTCGCCTAGCTCAGTTCCGTCACAGATGTGATAGGGGCCGAGCCTATCGCCATATCGAGCACAAATTCCAGACTCCGGGCTGATATTGAAAAATCCAATATCACTTTGACACAGGGATCGAACCCGAGACCTCAGGACGGAAGTCGTACTGAAATACAACTACGCCACCGAGGCAGTCAGTGTTTTAAGTTTCGATTATTCCTTCCAGTCTGAACATGGACGCATCAGACCGCCTCAACGAGTGGTCCAACAACCTCAACACGTTGATGCAACTCGTGAACAAGACTACACATCTCATCAACAAGGAGGAGTGCGTCCACAAACATCTGCTGGCCACTTCAGAATGAATTTAAAATAGTTGGTGATAATGGAGACTCATTGGGCTAGGTCTAGGCCAACATTTGGCCAAATATTTGCAATACAATCTCTGTAAAATGTCAATATCCTAATAGCTTCATGGCCATTTTTGTAATTTGCAAGTACCAATAGCCGAACAAAAACTAACACTGTCTTCTACTGTCGCCAATGTAAAATAGCCTTAAATATAAATAATAAATTGTATTAAGTTCTTTAAAGTGTTTTTTATTTTGCTTTTTCGACCGACTTTCAAAAATGAGGAGGTCCTCAATTCGTCTGATTTTATGTATGTTACGCGATATCTCCGCCAAATGTGGACCGATTTTCAAAATTATTTTTATGTTCGATAGAGCTTATTTCAAGGGTGGTCCCATATAAATTTGGTCACGATCGGATTTGAAGTCGGTCCGTTAAGTTTTTAAACTTGTGATTATGTCCATCATATAGTTGTGTTATATCAAAACATCAGTAAATGCAAAATGTCCAAGTTTCAATTATTTTCATTCACAACGAGCATATAGATTTAAAGAGATTTTGACGGGAAGTCTGACGGTGGGCGTCGCTTGTTAAAATGATTTCATATTATTCTAGAGAGCTGTGTTGTTTTTAAGTGACGTGGTTTATTGCACCAAATTTCAGTGAAGATGGACAGTATAATGGAAACTTTTTAACTGGTGATCTTTGATGTGTACGCGCCATCATGTACCTTTTGGCTACACTGAGTCAAATTTAAAAATAAAATAAAATCTAAAAACGATTTAATTCAATTTAATCTGAGCAGGAGACGCATTATCAATATTCAGTACAGATAAGATATTAAGTGTAGTGACCTGCAGTAAAATAATCATTACTTACGATTTAGTAATACATGTAACACATTGTTTTGGCACTTTTGGAGTCATTCCAAGCCATGTTAACGTTAATCTCTTTTACTTTAGCCGTGAGCTTAATTGTAGCTTTTAGATTTATGAATAGGAAACGTAAGCCGAATATTTTTGGTGTCTACAAGCAACCAGATAAATTGTATTGGATTAAATTCGTTTTAATGTACACATTTTTAAAAGCAAGACAGGTAAGAAATTTGTTTAATCCTAAATTGAATAAAAATATGGATTTGTATTTAAAGTTTTTCTTAACACAATTTTCTGTTACAAGTTACAACTCTTAGGCTCAATTGCACCACTATTATTAACCTATAGTTAGTCCTAACCGCAAGTTAAGTTACATGTCATTCATACATTTTCTGTCAATTTAGCTTGCGGTTAGGACTAACTCTAGGTTAATAATAGTGGTGCAATTGAGCCTTATAGGTAATAAGTACCTACCAATTGGATATTTTGGTACCGTTTTAACCAAAAATTCACGTACCAATTAAAAAAAAAGTGGAATAATGTAAAGGATATAATTAATAAAACTGTCTTTATCTAGTTTTTATCATTTTTAAACATACAATTTAAATAAACCGGCCTGCACCCGGATGTGTCTTGAACCCGGAAGTTCAGGGACGAATTCAGTAGGTACCTATAATGCGTGTAGTTTATTGGTGTATTTTATATCCTTGCCACATTATTACTGGGATTCAGGGAAACGCTTCCAAAAAAATATGTACGTATTCATGATATTTTAATAATAAATTCATGTGCCTATTTATTTTAGTTATATAACTATTTAAAACGACTTTACGCAGTGGAAGTTGGCAAAAGCGCAGATGGGATATCCCACATACATAAAGAAGACGAAGTTTTGGAAAGAAAATATTATCTTGACAATCCTATGGTAAGATCTTCAAATATCTTTGTATGTTTTTAACTATATACTCGCATAAAATGCATAGTATTTCTTGGATGTAAAGTAGTATGTCACTTGGGACAGAGATGCTTTCTAATATCAGGTATTAGTTTCTATTGATGTTTTTTCAAAAGTAATGTAATTAAAACAATGTATGTATAAATATATCTGATGTTTCTTCCATTTTGGAAATTCTTTCCAAATACCATTGGGTATCAGTAGTTCCGTAGATACGTAACTACATACAAAATCACGAACAATTTAATAAACAGTTTTGGTAAAGCACTAGGTACATAACACATAGCCAATGACATTGGAATCGTTTATAAACTACTTTTATGTACATAACAAACATTTTGTTCCACGGACTAGTATCACTAGTACATAAATCTATGTATATACCGCAATGACTGCCTCGGTGGCGTGGTGGTATTTCGGTACGACTACGGTTCTGAGGTCTCGGGTTCGATCCTCGGGTCGGGCAGTGATATTGAATTTTTCCATATCAGCCCGGAGTCTGGAATTTGTGCCCGATATGGCGATAGGCTCGCCCCCTATCGCATCTGGGACGGAACTAAGCTCGGCGAAATGTGGGTGTTCTAGTTCGCTAGTGCGCCTCTGCCTACCCCTTCGGGGATACAGGCGTGAGCTTATGTATACCGCAATGATTCCATTTTAGTAACTTATTTACTTACCGAAAATAGTGAAATTAAATAGTTAAACCCAAAACCTAGTTGACATGAATATAAAATTATCTTTATAAATGGTTTTGTAATAATGATTACGATTATTATGATACTTTGCACCTGACCTATTTTAGGTATAATAATTAATCTCTGACTAACACTGTACGCTAATCTTTTTATTTAGTCGCCTCATTGGTCTCATCATCTCATGGTAGCGTGCTTACGCTAAGAAAACGTGGAGTACTGGGGTTAAAACCCTGGTTAATCACAATTGTTAGAGTTTTTTATTGGAGATATCCAACAAGAGACCCGTAAAAGCAATTTATGTTTGGTAAGATGACTGGTTCGCTCCCCCATTATAGGTACATTGTGGCGGAAAATGGAAATAGTAGCCATTTCCGACTCCTCATTGAGGTATAGAGACACGCATTAATCTTTTATTTAATTTGAGTGGTACCACAGCACAAAAGTTAAATAACTGGTGATTAATTCCATGAATTTGTGCCCGATATGGCGATAGGCTCGCCCCCTATCACATTTGGGACGAAACTAAGCTCGGCGAAATGTGGGTGTTCTAGTTCGCTAGTGCGCCTCTGCCTACCCCTTCGGGGATACAGGCGTGAGCTTATGTATGTGTGTATGTAATTCCATGAAAATTAAGTACCAATTAATATCAATTCTGGTCTAAGTACGACCCTGCCCATAAGTTATAAAGTAGGTACATTTAAAATTATTACTGCACTCACCACCCGCTCGTTATGTGGAACTATACTATTTTGGGGAAGTACCTGCCTAGAACCTAGGTAATACCTACCGTGAAACCGCAAAGTTTTGATAATAAAATGTTTTATTTTAGGCTATCGATGCGGTTTATTTCAACGGAATGTCGAAAGAAAACGATGCTCTTATATGTGGTGTAGCACGCAGGAAGAACAATGTCTGCGATGCGTTTATCTATCTAAAGGTTTGTAAGTATTAGGGCCTCGTTCACCAACTCCAAGTAAAGTGTTGATTAGTTACTTTCTGACTAGCGTTAATTGACAAGTAAGAGTTCCGAGTAACTTCTGTTAATTTCACAAGCAAAATTAGAGCTCTGAGTAGCAACTTACTGGTTAAGTGAATGATATCACAAATCCTGCGTCCCATTCGTTCAATATTACGGCGAAAGTATCTTATTTTGGCAAAAAAACACTCGTGACTCATCCCGGGTTCGCACCACATGACACAAAAACCTACCGGATCCTTTTTTTGCTATATAAATAGTTACACAGGTACTAAATCGTGTGTCCATAAGGTTGAGTTTTGCATGACCCCGTCCGGACATCGGTGTTCGCTTCGCCCGAATTGCAGTTTGTTTTTGTTGAAATGATTTTTTAATGAAAGGCTATTTTACAGTTAACACGTTCATTTAAAACGTTAAACATCGTTATTAAGGTATGACTACTATAATTAGATTTTATAGTTTATTTAACTACGATAAAATGTACAATTAACTGCCTACTTTAAACTTTAACCGTCAAGTAAACGCGCTACTTGGCAGACGACGTGGCAAGTAGCTTACTGGCCAGTTTAATCATAAGATGCATGCTACTCGAACGTCGTGAAATTCACACGTGCAGTTACGGGTGACTTTAACTGACGATAAGCCTACTTGACACTTTACTCGAGGGTGGTGAACGAGGCCCTTAGTATAATAATTAAGTAAAAGATATCATAGTGAATTCATTGCAAAACGGACTCAAAAATCTTGCGCTGGTGTCATATGTAGGTACACAGCCAAATATTTAGTTTCTTATAGCCTTTCGGTATTCATACATTTTGAAATTCCGCCTTTTGAATCCATACGTGCACTGGTGTATTCGTGTATAGCATGCCTTATTGACAGCCTCCGTGGCGCAGAGGGCGAGCAGCCGGTTGTGATTTGTGTGGCCCACAGATATTTGTTTCGGGTCTGGGTGTTGTGAGACCTAAAGTCTCTCGTAGTTCCTGATACCCATGACACAAGACTCGATTTTAGTGTGGGGTCAGGACTATGTGTTTGAGTGTGACTATTGGGTGTTATTATGATTTATTTATTAATATGCTGGACAGGAGGTCCTTTCCAAAACAGTTCAATTTTTACAAGAAACATAAACAGAAGATCACGCCTGTATTCCCGAAGGGGGATATAATAAGAGCGAAACTAGGGATACGTGAGTCTTAAAATCTATAAAATTCTTCAGCTTAACGGCGAAGATTTGTTGCTGTCACCCGCTTTACCAGATACGCATTTAGAGCAATCTTTAACTGAAGAGGGCGAATACAATGTCCAAGGCATCAAGATCGCCAACTTCATACCGATGCGCACTTGGCAGATACGCTACAAAGGAGAAATGAAGTAAGTTCCTTAAAATATTTTATGAGTCATTTTTACAGTGAGGTCTTGGATTCAAATACCAAGTCTAGTCGGAGAGTTAAAACAATAGGGTTAACCACGGGCGTAGCCAGGGGAGGGGGTTTGGGAGTTCAACCATGCCCCGAAATATCCAAAATATTACACTACCTTTATAATATTCTTTTATTATGAATAATTAATTCTTCTTATGAATAATTCTGCAAAGTAATGTTAGGTAACACATTAATGTTGTTTTATTTTTTTCTTAACCCCTCCCCCCATACATCAATATAATATACCCTAGATGCACATTTCTTTGCATATATCCTCCTAAAAAGTGGTCTCACGAATAAAACAAAGAAAAAGATCACAAGTTCTAATTACATCAAAACAAATATAACCCTATGCAAGTGTTATAAAGTAGCTTTTTAAATGAAATGAGCAAGCGTTCTTAAATTTGAATTTTGAAATTTAGAATTCTATCGGCGTCCGACTGTAGGCAAAAGGAGTGCTTAAGCACTTCTTTTCTGTCCCATTTTCAGAGTGTCAACTGTGCATCTAGGTAAATAATATATCGATGCCCCCATACTTTTTTTATAAAAAAAAAAAAAAAACTAAACCCTGGCTACGCCTGTGGTAAACCATCTTAATTCTCTATTGCACGCGTGTTAACATCATATGAAGTGACGTCATCGTCAGCCGTTAGCGTATTTGACGGAAATTAGCAAACTAGTTATTTGCATTTCTGCCTACCCCATCGGGGAGATGAGCTTCAAGAAGATGAGCTAAAATTATTTGTGTTTATTGTTTCGGTTGTGAAGCGAGAGGGTGCGGGTTCGATTCCCGTACTGAAACTTGTTATGTGACTTACAGATACATGATTTGAGTCTGCGTGTTATGGGACCGTAAGTCCCTCGAAGTTTTCGATACCCACGATGCAGGTTCAACCTGATCCAAATGTCGACTATGTGTGACGATTGGGTGTATTTATTTATAGGTGCAGAAACGACCCAGACAGTCGTGTGAAGGTAGAAATGTCGTTAACATGGAGCGCCTGGTGGCCTCCCTTCAACTATGACACACAGATGGCGCCACGAAGCATGGCCAGTGACATGGCCAGGGAGCACTGGTCGAGGGACTACTTCAAACTTCTTAAGAAGTGAGGTTCTTTTGATAAGAAATATTATTAAGTCTAAACATGTATAACTAGGTATTGTTTAGTTGTTTGCACTAGAAATATAAAGGTGGAATTAATGTATTATGTGTGTATTCTCTACCAGTCAGCATAGGCAGTGCCGGGGCAAGTGCCCAATTTAATATGGGCAAATTATATTTCGCGAGACCCCTGGTAATAATGGTCCGACCTGGTTTCGTTGGGTAGTCCGAAATATTTTTATAATTAAGGGTTAATGTATGCTGTGATGCCTATTATCTATCTAAAGACAATCAAGAGTAGTATAGTTTCTTTCAAATATCTTAGCCAGTACGTATTTAATTACTACTAAATGGTGTGAGAGCCCAGCAGTGGACGTCCTGTGGCTGATGATGACCTAATTACAATAGCTACAATGTACTTATTGCAAAACGGTGCCTAGGAATCTCGACCACCGTAAATAGGCGGTTGTCAGCGGCAAGCAAATGTGGTTCGCACTTTTGTGTGCATTTTAAGCTGAGATTTATAAAGCGAACTTCGAGTAAGTTTGAGTCAAAGAAACAAACTCAGTGAGGATTTGTAATTTTTAAATCAAACTTTGACTTAGTCCGAGCCATTTTTTACAAGAAAAACAGGCCGACAGACAGACTAAGCAAAGATTTTCATGTAAAAATCACTCGGACTAAGTCAAAGATTGATTTAATCATTCCAAATCCTCATTGAGTTAGTTTCTTTGACTCAGACTTAGTCGAAGTTCGCTCTATAGATCTTAGCCTAAGAGTCGTGTGTGTGTTCCGCAAGTATAATGGGCAATATATATCAGAAGCAATGTTTGAACACGAGAGGCTAGAAGAGCCAACTACGGGGGCTGCCGCTGCATGCATCCGAGTACCACGTAGACCCCGGCACGACGGAGAAAGCGGAACATTGTGGGGTTTAAGTCGGTAGGACGGTTTAGACCGGTGAGTCCGACATACCTCTGGGCTCCGGCTTGGAGAGATTCGTTAAAAAAAGGAATGTTGCTTTATGGTATCAATAGATAACTTCTACTCACGGACGTAAGCATAAAGATGGATAAAGCGCTAAGAACATTGAAAGTTAGGCAGGGTTTTCGGCTGATTAGATTTATCGACACGTAATGGCGGTGACTGATTGAATGAGCCGAAAACCCTGCTTCACTTTCAATCTTCCTAGCGCTCCGTCCATCTTTTTTTTACGTCCATGCTTCTACTCTAATGAAGTACGTTTCCAGATTTCATCAGACTCATTATGAACAGATGGGTTTCATCAGAGGAGCGGTCAAGGTAGACGAAAAGGAGTACGAACTTAACATGCCTTGCGTCAGGGAGCACAGTTTCGGTATGAGACTTCATTACTATAGTCCGATTGCTAATTAAACGGAGTAAACTGACAGATCGAAATGTCACTTTCCAAAATAATGTTGCTTATTTTCAAAACATAGTGATTGATCTAGTTAAATTTTTATCATTCAATGATACAATAGCTCAGCACTAGCTTACAAAATTAAAATTTGATTGCGTATTTTTAGAAATTTCAGTTTAACCCTTCAACTAAATGTCTGTGTAGATAATTTTGCGTAAATAATCATAACAGATACGCGAAAGGATAACAATGAAAATTATAAATATTACTTTTTATTATTTGAGAAAAATTACGTTCGGCACATTCATAGCTGATGTAAGTTTTGTTTATAATGAACCATGACTATAATTCCAGTGGACATGCCATAACTTAGCATACAGTAATTTACTATGACTATCATTCAATAGACATGCAGTACTAATCACACATTAGGCAGGAATTACGACTTTGAGTTGAAATTTAGAAAATGAAAGAATGAAATGTTTCACTGAATTGAAATGTTTAAATAATCTTGATCTTTTTACCACAGCACTATTTAAATTTCATAAAAAAGTGGCAACATATGAAACGTCAGATTACTACGTTTAATTAGCAATCCTACTATACTGCCGAATGTTCATACACTTAAGGTCGCCTTATTTCGTTTAAGGCCGCCTTATCTGTCAAAATTATCTATAAATCAATGTAAGAAGCCGTTTGTTGAGTAGTGTTTGACCATTCGGGCGATAGGGCCTTACTTATAAAAACAGTTTACCTGAGCAAATGGCTAAGAATAGGCTGTCATTTTTTTCCGTATGTCACATCGTTTGAAAATATAATCACAAGTTTAAAAACTTAACTGACCGACTTCCAATTTACCGATCGTGACCAAATTTATATGGGACACCCTTGAAATAAGCTCTATCGAACACAAAAATAATTTTGAAAATCGGTCCACATTTGGCGGAGATATCGAGTAACATACATAAAAAAACGACGAATTGAGGACCTCCTCCTTTTGTGGAAGTCGGCCGAAAAGGGACAGGCTATTCTATTTACCATTTGCTCAGTTAAACTGTTTTAATAAGTACCATAGGCCTTACTTATACTTATTTAAGGGAAGGGGAGAAAAGGGCCACTGGAAATCTCACTCACCGAACGAAACGCAGTAGCAAGCTGCCGCTTTACGCCAGTTTTCTGTGAGACAGTAGTATCAAACCGATCGAGCCGGCCCATTCCTGCTGTAGACGTAACTCTCTACAGCGTGGCTCTACCACTTAGAAAGAGAGAAAGGGTTATGTTATTTGTCTCAGTTCGGGAATCGAACTCGTGTTTATCGACTTCCCAAAAAGGAGTAGGTCCTCAATTCGTCGGTTTTTTTTATGTATGTTACGCGATATCTCCGCCAAATGTGGATTTTCAAAATTATTTTTGTGTTCGATAGAGCTTATTTCAAGGGTGGTCCCATATAAATTTGGTCACGCTAGGTAAATTGGAAGTCGGTCAGTTAAGTTTTTTTTATATTCCAGGCCCGTTCCGAGACTGGCGTACATTCCACCGCTACGTGTACCATTTCATATTCCTCGACGATGGAGACTGCATGGCCATCGGTAGTGTTTCACAGCCTGCCGTGCTATCACAGTATGTTTAATTTCTTTTCTGAAACTGGCGGACGTGTATGCGAGTCACCTCTATATCCACCGTCCACGGGTGTAGCCAGGTTTTAAGATCGAGGGGGTTTAAATATAGTAACACTAATGTGTTAACTAACATTAATATTCGAATTATATTATTCATAAGCAAAAAATAATATTGAAATAAAACTAGTTTTTACTGATTTTATGGCGATTTGTTTTTTATTTATTTTCCATAAGGAAGGAAGGCTGCAAATCTTTCGAAACGTGGGGACTAAAAATAAAAATGAAATAAATACAAAACAAGTCGCGAAAAAATCCGTAAAACGTAAACCTAAAAAAAACGTTACAAAAAATAATAATAAAAGGTAATAAAATAAATAAATAAATACACCCAATAGTCACATAGTTCTGACCCCACACTAAGATAGTCTTGTGTTGTGAGTATCAGGAACTACGAGAGACTTTCGGTCTCACAACACCCAGACCCGAAACAAATATCTGTGGGCCTAACCGACATTTGCCTCGGTGCGGGAATCGAACCCGCGACCTCACGTTTCACATCTGGTCGAGACTGGAAGCTGTCGGTAGTGTAATATTTTGGATATTTGGGGGGAGGGGTTGAACCTCCAACTTTCAAATCACGATTCTAAGGGTTTTACTTCAATATTATTCGTTTCAGCCTCACCATTGGTTACTTGTGCCGTAACGCAGGACAGACCGTGTTCCCAGTGCAGTGGTGCGATTTTCGCTTGTACCACCACGGGGAAAACGAAATACTGCCTAGAGACTATGGATTCGTTTTTAAAGCCGGTAAGTATTTGTTTAGAAATAAAAACTTAACGGACCGACTTCAAATCCGTTCGAGACCATTTATATGGGACCACCCTTGAAATAAGCTCCATCGAACAAAAAAATAATTTTGAAAATCGGTCCACATTTGGCGGATATCGCGTAACATACATAAAAAAAATACAGACGAATTGAGGACCTCCTCTTTTTTGGAAGTCGTTCGATAATAGGAAAGCTAGTTTTTTTTTTTCTATACGTAATTACTCTAAGTTTTACTACATGTCCGATGTAAACATAAACAAAATCAAACTATGTAATAAATTCAAATGTGTAGTATGATTGATCTATTATATACCTTATCAACAAATGTCTGGAATTGAAAAGAGTAGATCAGCCTTTGAGTTTTTAGCCATTTTTTTCTCAGGGATAGTCCGGAAATGCCGAAGCAATTCAAATATTATACCTTTTCTTTCTTCGTGCCCTAATTCCACCTTAACGTGGTGTCACACTTTTTCAAGAATGTTACAGAAATTATTCTGCTTACTTTTTACGACCGACTGCCTGCCTGACGTCAACCTCCATCCCAGGCAAATAGTGTTAGAAAAACACCCCCCCTGACCTGGGAATTGAACCCAGGACCTCCCGGTTCAAAGTCCATATACTAGACACAGGAGGCGATCTATTGACTGTCCAATTTGCAGAATAAGCTATTTGAATTTCAATTGTCTTATTCCAGGAGGCGAAATCTTCGCCGTTAAAGTGAAGGTCAACGATGAAGAAATATTTTACATAGGTAAGGACAGAAGTGCCAAATTCTACGAGCGTTGGTCCACGGTGGAGGTCAACGGGGTCAAAGGACGCGCCTGTGTCGAGTGGCACTATAACAATGTTCAAAATAAGTAGAATTAACATGAGCCTCAATTTTGTTATTTATTTTGTTTTATTAGAGCTGATTTTGAATAGCTAGAATACTTTTGGAATACTTTGACAGATGTTTCATACATTAAATGTCAAATGGGACTGGATCCCTCAGAGGGGGTTGACATCAGACAGGCGGCCGGTCGTAAAAACGAAGCCAAATCCTTTCAGCAACATGCTTGGAAAAGTGTGTTGCGCCGACCCCACATATCCCTTGGCTCAAAAAACTATTGAAATAATAAAACACACAGCTAGACTTAGCAAGAAAAGTTTATTTAGCAACAATCATTACTTACATCAGAACTTAATAATAAATGGACTAGCACAACTGAACAACATTATTTCATAACGGATTAATAATGTACGACAAGACAATTCACGATTACAAATTGCTACTTATTAGCATTAAATCCTACTACTATTGAATAGTAAATTACGTTCTGAAAATCATTGGATTTGAATAATATACTCAACAGTCACACACATAGTCCTGACACAAAGATAAAAGAAGAATAAGGACTTGGCATGACTACAAAAAAAGACTAGAAAAAACAAAATGGCGACTTGGCGAAAAAAGATCCCAGTTCATTCCAATAGCAGTTAGGCATCTTTACATTCCGAATTAGTAGGTATTACATATTATAAATAAAACACCGTATTTATAATGAAAACAATATGTACATATTTATACGTTATTTAAATCTTATAACACGGTGATAACTTACATGTAAATACATTGAGAAACTAAAATGGCGGAACCGTCCTCAAAGTAAACACGTTATTTTTTTGTAGTTATGCCAAGTCCATATTTTTCTTTTGTATTGTCTTGACGCCACACTAGGTTGAACCCGCATGGTGTTATGAATTATTATGAATGTAGTTAACAGTGGCAACATGGCCTAACCCTGAATGTACCGGGAGTGAAGTGTATATCAAAATGGAGACTTGACACAATTCTTCTTCTTTAAAAAATAATAGCATCCATGCATTTGCGGTAACTTAGCCAATATCAAGGTATGTATATCAACAGGGAACTTGCATGTAATTTTCTTTTTAGTTCATTGTTAAGAACTAGGTCTCGAATAAACACACCAGAAAGAAAAACATTAAAATATGCACAATTATTTAATTATCGCAAGTCAAAATATGACTTTCAAAACCCCGCGCCAAAAAAGGACGTGACGTCCCCGCATAAAAATTGCCTTTTGTTGACATCTCAGTTGACACTGACAGCTATAATGACGTTTGAACATTACCTACAATGACATTTGAACCGCTATAATTGCCTATCGTTTAAAATTTCCCCATACCGAACAAAAATATCCCCAAAAGCTATTTCATTAAATAACGAAGTAAAAATAAGTTGCACTCTTGAATCTTGAGCGGAGCGATGGGAAAGTTACACGAAGAAAAGAATTTGGAAAAAGGAGGACCTTCGAAATCTCATTCATCAATCACCATACTAAACATAACAACTGTTTTCCGCAAAATTAGGAAAAATACTCCAACCTGGAAACACTGCCAAATGCAACGACGTCACTTACGTTTTGCAATAACGTTCCATTATACGTAATTTCTAATTTAGATATTTTGTAAAATATCAAGTATTTTATCCTATAAATTTCATCATAGCACATTTAAAGGTTTTGTTTACTGATTTATCAAGACAATTGCTCGTTATAATTTTCGTGCAAGTTCCCCATTATCATGTTTTTACAATGACCATGAGACTAGGATATGAATGATCTCAAGACTCTGCTGGGATTATGGCGGCAATTCCTTCCATTGCGATATCCCTCAGATGACCTTTACTCAGCGCATCGACCGAATAAAGCCAGTCAACGCACCAAGCAAAATTCATCAAAGATCACCGGTTAAAAAGATTTCACATTATACTGTCTATCTTCCCTGAAGTTTGGTGCATAAAACCACATCACTTTGAAACAGTAAACACAACTCCAGACAATAATATGAAATAATTTTAACAAACAACGCCTACCCACATCATCAATTAATATGTAATTCGTTAAAAAAATCTACACTCTTTCCAGGTGGTAGGTGAAAAAAAAAAACAAATAATCACTAATGAGCGTCTTGCCGTACCTATTTTGCGTCTGAAATCAATTCATTAATAAAATTAAAGTTACATTCCCATAATTCGTTCTTTATAAATCATTCTAATAATCCTGGTATTTTTTATTTTAATACATACATATATTTAAATCAAAATTACCTTAATATGGTCTAGTTTACAAAACTATATCAATATATTTTTATATATAAGTATCTGAAGTTCTAAACACATAGCATTAAGTACATTTTAAGTTATTGTGTGACGGACTTACATGAATGTGTGCAATCTTAAGTATACGTTTAGTAAATAGAGCAACGATACGAGGGTAGTCTGAAAGCAAAGACTTCTATGTATTTACTAGACCAGTTGTTTCGATGTAAAATTGTGGTACATGACGGCGAGTGTTTGACGTTTCACGGCTAAGGAAAAGAGATTTATATAGTGAGTTGAGGTCGATTAACAGAGACTTAGTGCGCACATTCTATGTACCGAACAGCCAGTCTAGTAGTATACAAGTCTTCGTCTGAAAGTAACTAACTTGTCATCCATAAAGTTGTCAAAACAGGCAAAAACAATAAAAATGTTTTAATATAGGGCCTTTATAAAAACAGTTTAGCTGAGCAAATGGCTAAGAATAGGCTGTCACTTTTTTCCTTGTGTCACATCATTTAAAAAAAGGGATAGGGTATTCATTACCATTTGCTCAGGTAAACTATTTTCGATCGACATCCACAAAAGGAGGAGGTCCTCAATTCGTCTGTATTTTTTTATGTATGTTACGCGATATCTCCGCCAAATGTGGACCGATTTTCAAAATTATTTTTGTGTTCGATAGAGATTATTTCAAGGGTGGTTCCATATAAATTTGGCCACGATCGGTAAATTGGAAGTCGGTCAGTTAAGTTTTTAAACTTGTGATTATTATAAGTAAGCCCGATACTGTTTAAGTAATGGCTGATTAGTGAAATTTATACAAAAAATGCAATCCACAATTTAATTCAATAATAGACCAAAATATTGGTGACGGTATTTTTTGGGAGTTGGATCCATTTTACTACTTGCATTATTTATATTATTAACATTTAACATAATCACAAGTTTAAAAACTTAACAGATCGGCTTCAAAACTTATCCGATCGTGACTAAATATGGGACCCTTGAGTTAAGCTCTATTGAACTCAATAAGAATTTTGAAAATGGGTCCACATTTGGCGGAGATATCGCGTAACATACATAAAAATACAGACGAATTGAGGACCTTCTTTTTGGAAGTCGGTCGAAAACAACAAATTGATCTTGAAGTCACTAAAAACGTTTTCAACTACCCTCGTTTGTGATTTATGAAGCGTAATGTGTTACAATAGTTATAAATAAACACTTTAACTACGCGATATTTTCCCTCAATACAATACACAATGTACAATCATTTTTAATGAAACAGAGTATATAAGCGTAAAAATAACTAAAAACGCGTCACTCAAGTTAGTCACTTTAAAGTGATTCGTTTTGGTCCCAAACTTGGGTCCGTATTACAAAACTCAGGAATAAATCTAGTTGTATGACAAAATTGCTTAAAACTAGATTAAGTCCTGAATGTCGTTCTGTAATTCGGCCTTTGAATTGGTAAAATATCTGTATCCCCGAAAGGGTAGGCAGAGGCGCACTAACGCACTAATACACCCACATTTGGCCGAGCTTAGTTCCATACCAGATGTGATAGGGGGCGAGCCTATCGCCATATCGGGCATAAATTCCAGACTCCGGGCTGATATGGAAAAATTAAATATCCCTTTGCCCGACCCGGGGATAGAACCCGAGACCTCAGGACGGTAGTCGTACCGAAATACAACCACTGAGGCAGTTGGTAAAATATAAAGACCCATTACGATATTTCAAAATTATTAATAAACAACATCTTGTATTTCGACTCTAAAGTTAGAGGAACCATAATTAACTGTTTATAATTCATGTTACGAAGGAAATAAGATAATAAAGTATTTGAATTAATGAGTTAGTCTTCTCATATTATGTAATACATATGTTTAAAGTTTTATAGCATAATGTTGGATGTATGTGTCCAAAGTGATAAGTACAGTAAGGAACACATGTAAACATTACCATTTATTTAAAAAAAAGCGCTCCTTATCTTTAAGAATAGTTTATCCCTTTCATTTACAATGTGACGCAAGAAAAATTTAGCACTTCTTGCGTGTAAATACATATTTTATGAGTAAGGGGCATTGTTTTACTTGAAAAATTAAGCGGTATTTAATTTAAATAGTATTTTGTCTCTTTGACTCTTAAATTCCTTGATTTGAAAACAATCAATGTTAAGCATCGCTTATTAATTAAAAGGAGCTTTATTTGAAAGCGTAACTACCTTTATAGAAGGAAATAGAACAGCGTAGCCATCTTTGTCTTGAACATATTAGGCCTTACTTAAAACAGCATTTTTAGCTGAGCAAATGGTTAAGAATAACCTGCCACTTTTCCTTGCGTTACATTGTTTAAAAATGAAAGGAACAACCTATGGTATAAAGATAAGCAGCGCTTAAATATTTTTATAAGTAAGGGGCATGATTTTTTGCTACTGTTTTAAATATTCCAAGAAAAAACGGAAAAAGTTGTTATAACAACAATTGACTGAGTCAAATCCGTTTTTAGAATATTTTTAATACGCATAGGCCACCAGTCAATTTTGACATTAGAATTGTTTTAGTAAGATTTAAGTTGACTTCATCACTTCTACAATACAACAATTACAACTTGCTTTGAAATAGATATTAAGGGGTTTATTTGTAAAAACAGTTTAACTGAGCAAACATCAATATAATATACCCTAGATGCCCGTTCTTAGCAAATATCCTCCTAAAAAGTGGTCTCAGGAATAAAACAAAGAAAAAGATCACAAGTTCTAATTAAATCAACACAAATACAACCCTATGCACGTGTAATAAAGTAGCTTTTTAAACGAAATGAGCAAGCGTTCTTAAATTTGAATTTTGAAATTTAGAATTCCATCGGCGTCGGACTGTATGCAAAACGAGTGCTTAAGCACTCCTTTGCTGTCCCATTTTCCGAGCGTCAACTGTGCATCTAGGTAATTAATATATCGATGTGAGCAAATGGTAAATAATAGCCTGTCCCTTTTATTTTCAAAGGATGTGACACAAGGAAACAAGTGACAAGCTATTCTTAGCCATTTGCTCAGCTAAACTGTTTTTATAAGGCCCTAATGTTTTAATCCAGAGGTTCCCAAACTTATTTTGTCTACAGCCCACTTTGAAAACAAATTATTTTTTAGCTCCCCCACCTTTTTATATCTACTTAAAAACCACTTCAACTTCAAATTCAATAAATAATAGTGAGCTATATCAGCGGAAATCCCCTTTTTTCTGGGTCTCTTTCCGCGCTCGTTTAGGCGTGCAGCGCCCACAAGGGTGCGTTATCGCCCACTTTGGGAAAGACTGATTTAATCAATTCATGTACATCACAATAATTGGGTACTTGACTATATTTTTTTTATTAATTTCATATGAAATTTCCGTCGTCTAGAATATAGAACAGAGAGAAATATTGAAATATACTCAAAAATAAAAAAGATTAAGCCTTTGAAGTTTGGTGTAACCTTCAAACTGCGGGAAAGAGAAGTATCAGTACAACCACGTCACGCCATAACGGTACGTGCGTTAGAAAGGGATAGCAAGAAATCTCCAATATGCTCCAATATAATGCCCCCACTCTAGAATTTAAAATATGACTTACTGCATCATTTTTCAACCAATTTCGATGCAATTTTTACAGAAGGGTTTCTTTTTTGTTTTATTTGCTATTACATATAAATATGTGTATAAAACCAAACATAGTCAAGTAACCAATTTTTGAATTTCATCGTTCAGAGTGGTGATAGAAATACTACCAGTGTCGAAGTGTCCATACAATACATTTATACCTTTGTTAAAATGTTGACTAAAAATGCGGTACTAGATAAATAATAAGTAAATACATCCAACAGTCACATAGTGCTGACCCCACACTAGGTATAACCTGTATCGTGGGTATCAGAAACTACGAGACTTTCGGTCTCACAACACCCAGACCCGAAACAAATATCTGTGGGCTACACAGAAATTTGTCTCGATGCGGATCGAACTCTCACTTCACAGCCGCTACGTGCGCACTGTGCCACGGACACTATCAATAAATATACCAGTAGTAATATAAATAGAAACTAGTATCCGCTTCCCCTTTGAAAATACACACCTTTCGCCACTGTTTTGTACTATGTAGGCGAAATAACTTAGTCAGCCTAAAGTTAGTCACTTTATCCACTCTCTACCAGTGACGTGCAGTCCATATACACAAAGAGACACTGTCTACCCTGAGAACTTGCCAATTACATAATTAGAGATAAAAATCATCATCAAAAACTAATTTTGAAAATAACAGCACTTAAATTATATTTTAAATCGACACCAGGATGATTATGGTGATTATAATGAAGCAAGAATTGGAGAAAATAATTA
Source organism: Clanis bilineata (assembly GCA_036417725.1). Lineage (NCBI taxonomy): Eukaryota > Metazoa > Arthropoda > Insecta > Lepidoptera > Sphingidae > Clanis > Clanis bilineata. The sequence goes on from CM071153.1 coordinate 2,535,940, forward strand.
TGCAAATTTTTTGTCTACCCTGCGGGTTTAGACAAGTGGCTTATGCGCTAGGCGAATAGAAAAGTAAATGTATGGGGATGACATAAGAGAACGCCGCATACAGCGTACTTTTATGTCATTCCCATACATTTATTATTCTATTCGACTAGCGCGTAAGCCACTCGTCTAAGCCCACTGATCTGAATACCTGTGCATGTCACTGCCCTGTACATCTCCAAATTTTCAATAACCAGATAACTTTTATCTGAAGCATAATTTTAAAGTTTTGACAGCTATTACATTAACTGTTAAAAAAAAAACAATTAAAATTACTCAGCTAATATACAAAATAACTACAAATCAAAATCATATACGGAGTGGAATTCACCGAAATTTCGAATTATATTTTATCGTTTTATTATTTTTTTTGTCTTATTAGACCCTGTTTAAAACCTCTTGTTTTCTGCTTTATTCATAATAAAATCCCTGAATGCCCAATTATTTTTGAAAAATGCTTTTCTACTATTCCATAGTACATTTATATTTAGTTTGTGCGATTTTAAATCAACAACTGCGAATGAATATTAAACAAAATATTAAATTGACCGTGTTGGGCAAAAAATATACATCTTAGAATCTTTTTATTTTGTAAACTAAAAGTAATTTTTAACTGTAGTGAGTTGCTATAAAGTGTCAAGAAAAATATTTTAGTATGTGGGTTTGCGCGTTTTTTGGCACAACACGAGTCAACTGTGAGATAAATAAAATTAATATTGCTAATTATAAAATAAAACTTCTTCCTTTCTACTTCGACTTGACCTGTAGCTAGTCTATATGCCGAAATTGACATTATTTCGGCATAATTATCTATTAATTTAAACATTGACTATACAGCAGTAACGTATAGCTTATTAAAATCGAGTGGAATGAACATCAGACTAGAGTCTAATCACAGCACCTAATTAACGTGCTTCACGAAACTTTTATAACACGCCACAGGGGCGGATCCAAAGATAGAGACGGGGGCTTTGGAAATTAATGCTCAATTTCCCCCTCTGGCCTTTGATGTGAAACATCTCTGTACCTCAGAGTGATAGAATAGTAATTCGAGTTTTCCAAAATCCTGATTTTTGCAAAAAAAAGAAAAAAATTTTTACACACAAAGGTTTTTTTTTTAAATTGACTAGTACTGGCTTCATACATTTGCGGCACACATTTTCTCTCCTCCTTTGAGGTACAGATCTATTGGAGCGCCTTGTAATAAATCCATCTTATTACTTCGTAGTGGCATAACTTATGACATTATGGCACACTCTTATACTGTCCCGCCTGCACGGCCGCTTACTCCCCCCGTGTGCGTTGTTATAAATAATAAATTATAGAGGTAATACTTATTTGACATATAAAATATTTTTTGTTATTTTATAAAAAAAAACTTCAATCAATCAATGTTTCACATCTGCTTGGCGTTTCGTGACGTTCACATTTTTTAGGAAATTTCCGAATCCGCGCCCATATAGCGGTGTCCGTACTATATTAAGGCAGAAGGTTATAAAACTACATCTACAGCTAATATAAGCTCTGCTACATGTGACTTTTCAATCAATTCATTTTGACTCATGACGAGTCGTCATTATGAAAATATATTTCATTTATGTGTTATTATGTAATTATAATTATGTAAACATTATGTTTAGGGTATGACTAGTTTATTTTTGTACAATGTACTTTATGCAGTTTATATTAAAATCATAAGTACCGGTTATAATACTGAAAGGACGTTGACGTCGTGACGACCAAAAATGTCAGTTATAAAATAACATTTATATAAATAATAAAATAATAAATACACCTAACAAACACACACCTAGTCCTGACCCCCACACTAGGTATAACCTGTATCGTGGGTGTCAGAGACTATGAGAGACTTTCGGTCTCACAACACCCAAACTTGAAACAAATATCTGTGGGCCACACAAACATTTGTCTCAATGCGGGAATCGAACCCACGGCCTCTCGCTTCACAGTCGGCTACTCGCCCACTGCGCCACGGAGATTGTCAATATAGACGAAATGTTGTAGATTAAGACACATACAATTTACTACTTATTTAACGAACAATTGCTACATAATTATCTTAATAAAGCGATTCATTGATCGAAATAACGGAGGTCAATAAGGTCGTATTTACTTTAAAATCATTGAAGTTTTGTGTAAAGAATGATTCAAAAACATCCAAACTATATCTAACTAATTAATGTATTTTATTTTAATTCCATAATGGCAATCTACCTGAACTAAATTACTTTGCTAACACACTAATATTATAATAATGTAACTATAAAATAGCATTGAAAAAATATTAAAATAGAACAATATATGCACAATAAACTATATGAATACTGACGGGTTGATACTTCTTGGATACTGACTAGATTTGTCTTTTTCGTTATTAAATATATACGTTATAGAATATTTTAATCGGGCATCATAATATTAATACCCAATTAACACATTTGTCTTGAATACTTTTGTCTTGACTAAGCCCAATCAAAATATTTTTTCTTGTATAACATAAAATATACGTCTTTTATTGCACCCTATATTTACTTAAAAACTAAATAAATAAAAATAAACATTGAAATGTATGAATAAATAACTGTACATACCTCAGAGGCATACAATAGTCACTTAATTTTGCGACCGACTTCCACAAACGGAGAAGGTCTGTAATTCGTCTGTATTTTTTTATGTATGTTACTCGATATCTCCGCCAAATGTGGGCCGATTTTCAAAATTCTTTTTGTGTTCAATAAAGCTTATTTCAAGGATGGTTCCTTATAAATTTGGCTACGATCGGTAAATTGGAAGTCGGTCAGTTAAGTTTTTAAACTTGTGATTATCAAAAATTCTGTTTTTACACCAATAGATGCGCAACATCCAGATCTTTATAATCACAAGTTTAAAACTTAATAGACCGACTTCAAATCTGATCGTCACCAAATTTATATGGGACCACACTTGAAATAAGCTCTATCGAACACAAAAATAATTTTGAAAATCGGTCCACATTTGGCGGAGATATCGCGTAACATACATAAAAAAACAGACGAATTGAGGACCTCCTCCTTTTTGGGAGTCGGTCGAGAATGGTATAAAACGTAGAAAGGTTAAATCATTCTTATAACTTTTAATTAAGTCAATTTTAATATTTTCGCCTCACTTGCAAAATTTGTGTTTGGCGCTTGATGTGTATGCCTCTGGGGTACAGAAATGTTTTTGTGAACAAAACATTAAATCGATTTTTCGAAAGGCTATAAATATGGTAGCATGGTAAGCTAATATTGCCATTTATTCACATGTTTATACATGTTAAATTACCAAAATTAAGTAAATAAATAAAACAAATGGTTAAAAAATAAATTAACAATAAATATCGAATGATAAGACGAATGTAAATATAAATTAATAATAAAATAAATTTAAGTAACATAGCACAGCTACATTAATTTAAGTACATCATTAGATATGTTCATAATTTAGTAGAAATCTACTACAATTTACATTTTTTCTCTTTCGAGTACAATAAATTACAGATTTTATCCTTTGAAATAATAATATTTTTTCATAGAAACACGAACAAGTTATTGATCAAATCCTGGTCATTTCTCTTCATTTAAGTTTAAATCTAATATCCATGAATGGATAATGAATTTTCACCAAGCCTGCCTACCACTGAACATATTTTATCAAACTGTTAAAATCATGTTAAATATAGACGATATTTCAGACTATTATGTTGTTGAGACATCAATAGACGTAGAATTTTCAACGCTAATGCCAGTTATCGTTTTAAAAACGTTTCCCGAGACGGATTAAGTAGTAACCTCTGAATAACGACACCAACATAACATTCATTGTATAAACATTTATAGCGTGGCAAACTTTTCTGTGCGTGTGGCTAAATTAGAAATAGGACGGCTTTATCTGTAGGATGTGTGCCTCTCCCTACCCCTTTAGGGATAGAGGCGTGAGGTTATGTTATGAAAAAAATGGTAATTACTATAATGAGTCCCAAAAATACACAGATTATGGTTTATTTTGCAATAGTTGAATATTTAATCCAAGCAATAATTCTGTTGTTTCGACAGACTGAAATTTTATAATTTAACTGTCAAAACGCCAAATTATTCTCGTGATAAATATGAACTCCCTATCAAAAAATTCTGTAGCAGCCGTGAATACGTTCATAATTCGAATTATAATATAGTCCAAAAATTGGTATTTACCATAAACTGTGACGAAAAATGACTACCTATATGGATGCATTGTTATATTAAATAATAATTGAGTTAAAAGTTTATTGTAATTTTTTATAGTAGAGGCTGGCAAACGAGCAGGTAGGTCTCCTGATGGTAAGTGATCACCACCGCCCATACATACCCAACACACAAAAATAATTAGGGGTTCGTTGTTAACTCAAAAGAAGGGGAATAGGGATTGGCAAAAGGAGGGGAGAATTGGGCCACCGGGAATGTCACTCACGAAAATCAACAGCGAACTGCCACTTTACATCGGTTTTCTGTGAGACAATGGTATCAAACCAGTCGAGCCGGCCCATTCATGCTGTAGACGTATCTGTCTACAGCGTACTCAATAAAAAGTAAAAGTAAATAACACTCTTGTTGACTGCCTCCGTGGCGAGGTTGTATTTCGGCACGACTACCGCCCTGAGGTCTCGGGTTCGATCCCCGGGTCGGGCAAAGTGATATTGGATTTTTCCATATTAGCTCGGAGTCTGCAATTTGTGCCCGATATGGCGATAGGCTTGCCCCCTATCACATCTGGGACGGAACTAAGCTCGGCGAAATGTGGGTGTACTAGTTTGCTAGTGCACCTCTGCCCACCTCTTCGGGAATACAGGCGTGAGCTTATGTAAATAACTTATGTATTGTATACATAATAGCTCATGTAGATGCCAATTTTCGGACAATATTGTAACTCGACTTATCAACTTATTCACCTGCCACGGAATTAGCCCTCAAAATATCAATAATTTTTCTAACAGTTCCAAAATTACATATGGCGTCTTCGTCCCTCGCACAGAAGTTTGCCAAGCCTCAAAGCGTACACATGGCTATAGACAAATATAGACAAAACAGACATACGTTACGAAGTATACAACTATATTCTATAATACTGAAAGTATATGAGATAAAAATATAATATTTGGCCCTCGTAGATACAGTTATAGTGTATAATGTTATTGAAGATTGCATACCGCCGATGTTCCGGGCGCGTGGTCCAACAAGGCGCGCCGACGTTTGATACCCTCCAAGTACACTTCTCGATTGAACATACCAGCTGCTAGGGGCACACTGAAACAAATATTATATTATACTAGCTGTTCCATGCGACTCCGTTTCCGTGGTAATTTATTTTCCAAGATGACTTTCCGGGACTATTTCCGGGATAAAAAGTAGCCTGTGTTCTGATGAATCTATATAACTAAAGTTTAATTAAAATCCACCTGTAGTTTTTGCGTGAAAGAGTAAAGGTGCGTCTCCTGCAAACGTTTTTTTGAAACAAAATACTAAAAACACACAACAAGGGTTTTCATTGCTTCCTGCTCATATAACAATGGACCATAAACAAAAAATCATAGAAATACCACGTTTTGTGTAGGTGTTTTATGTAATGTTCTAGTGCAGGAGATGCGGTTTGACATTTAGCTGCACTATTATGGATGGACTGGATACCCTCAGAAGGGGTTAACGTCAGGCAGGTGGCCGGTCGTAAAAACTAAGCCAAATCCTCTTTGCAACATGCTTGTGAAAAAGTGTTGCGCCGTCCCCACATTAAGGTGGAATAAGGGCAGATAGAAAGAAAGAATGCGCGTAGTGTAGTGTAGTGTAGTGTAGTGTGGTGTAGTGTGGTGTAGTGTAGTGTAGTGTAGTGTGGTGTGGTGTGGTGTAGTGTAGTGTGGTGTAGTGTAGTGTGGTGTGGTGTAGTGTGGTGTAGTGTAGTGTGGTGTGGTGTAGTGTTCGGTGACGTACACGTCGGTGCCGGGTCGCAGCGTGGCGGTGAAGAGCGCCCACACGGGTTTGTGGTCGCTGGTGCAGACGGACTGCGCGCAGTTGTACGCCACGCACTGCACGCCGCACTGCGCAGGCGCCGGCGCCGAGCTGATGCGCCGCAGACCTAACAATAACATATCAAAACAAATTATCTAAACCCTAAGGACGACTTGCACCACCATTACTAACCTACAGTTAGTCCTAACCACAAGTTAAATTGAAAAAGAAATATATTAAGGACATGTAATTTTTTACATGTAACATACTACATGTATTTACAGATAATAGATGATGACATTTAATTAATGACATATATTAAAGTTAAAGCAAGTCGCCCTAAGTTTGCTACCGTATTTATTCTTAGGATAACCATGAAATAAAAACAAATAATTGACATAATGATTTCTTAGGTTTACACGAATGTTATTCATTGTAATAAAACTATTATTACGGATTTTACATGATGTTCATGCATTATGTGCATAAAAATTAAAACCAAATCGTGATAGAATCAGTAAAAATAGTTTTATTCCAATAAATAATTGACATGTAAGTTATCATACATAACATAAACATATAACAAATACCGCTTATAATCACACTGCGACAACGGTTTTGAATAGTATATAGGCGAATTAAATTACAACTTCATACGTTTTTTTCCCTCGGGGAATCTATTTACAGATCTCTCCATGCCGGAGCATGGAGGTATGTCGGACTCACCGGCCCTAAATCCAATTTGATTTGATTTTGATCAATATGTGATCGACGAAATATCTGACCCGTTTTTTTTAGTTCGAAATCGTATATATCATCGTACATATATATAATCGTACATCGCAATATTTTTTTTATGTGCGATTTTGTATCTATGGTAAGGAAAGATGACGTCACCCGTATCTACAGTTAACAGATAGCGTTTTGGCGGCAAATTAAATTATACATATTAATTTTTGCTTTTTTTAACTAAATATATCAAAATAAATTACGAAATATTTTTTTACATGTTTAGGATAAACTAATGAATAGCCCTGTATACTTTTTAAAAAATAGACAATTACCCAATTGCATTCAGCTGCAACCTCTTCCCTCAACCTTTCAGCAGGGCCACTCGCGGTCTGAGGACTGCTCAGACGGAGCGCAGTCATAAGCGCGTTCCACGCTACCCTTACAGGCCTTATTGCCAGGTGGCGAGCTGGTCTAGACATCCGCCACCAGCAGCCCAACAACTTAATACTTACGACATTATGATAAATCCTTTTTATTTTAAAATAAACACCTATGTATACAGTATTTAATTTGAAAATATTTTACACCTCCATTTTAGTTTAACTGAAGATTTTTGCAAATTACATAAAGTTATTACAGTCGAATTTGATATCATTAAAATTTTATATCATCATGGTGTTTATGGTGTTTTTGTCAGGGTCTCAGGTTTTTGTCACGTACGTTAATATCTTCTAGGTAAATCTCGTGTTTCTTCGAACAATATTCAAATATAGCGCGCAGCGTTTAGTATTTTTTAAAGTCACAGCTGGCAACATAATATTTTGATATTTTAACTTTTCGATAAAAAATGATTAAAACCTATATTTATAAGTTACTACATGAAAACTTGACACCAAGGGGGGAGGGATATAATATTTAAAAAAAAATAGTCACATAATATGGGTACGTTCCCTTACCTGAGAAAGCTGAAGAGTTGATCGCCATAGTTCTAGACTTGTAGAGTATTCTGTCAGTGTACGCCGGGGCTCGTTGTTTACTGGACGTGTCGAACTGTTGGCTGCCTGGATCGTACTACAAATACATTTTTTTTTTATCTTAGCACGGCAAAGTGACCTCACAACACCTGATGGTAAGCGATATGCGGACCAAAAATACCAGCCACCACCCATAGGCCTTGTGTCCATCGGTGGCGACCAGTATCATGCCGGCCTGCATAAATAATAATAATAATAATACATACAATTATAGGCTATAGTATATATAACACAAGCTCACGCCCGTATCCCCGAAGGGGGAGGCAGAGGCGCACTAACGAACTAGAACACCCATATTTCGCCGAGCTTAGTTCCGTCCCAGGTGTGATAGGGGGCGACTCCGGGATGATACGGAAAAATCCAAAATCACTTTGCCCGACCCAGGGATCAAACCTGAGACCTCAGGATGATAGTCGTACCGAAATACAACCACGCCACCGAGGCTATATATAATTATATGTCATATATAAGCCCTGTAATATAACTGTCCCACTGCTGGGCACGGGCCTCCTTTACTATTGAGAAGGGTTGGGCCTTAGTCTACCACGCTGGCCTAATGCGGGTTGGTAGACTTCACATACCTTCGAAATTCTAGGGTATGCAGGTTTCCTCGCGATGTTTTCCTTCAGCGTTATAGCAAGCGATAATTCACAATGAAAATACACTTAACATAGAAAAGTCAGTGGTGTATGCTCTTTTTGGGATTGGTCTCGAAACTCCGACCTCGTCTGGGCAATCCGCACCATTTCCAACTGAGCTATTGCTGCTGATAGATAGATGATAGAGGCTATAGTATGCCACTAGACATTGGAGAGCAGCGGTGAAGAGTCCAAACAACACTATTCCTACCGACTTACCTTTACCAAAACGTGTACTAAGAAATCGGTATATTCAAAGATAAACTAGCATCGACTTCTCTTTTAGAAATTTTACACCAATCGTCACTGTTGGATAAACATCGTACATAATAATGTAATGAAAAATCAGCCGTAGCGGCTTGTTCAAGCGAGGTATTATTCTGCAATAATTCGACATAATCCATGTCTATAGTTGATATTATTTTTAAATCTAAGTGCCGAGTCACGAATCGGGATATAAACCTCACCATAGAAAACAACAATTTAGTCGTCAATTATGTATTTTACTGCACACGTAATTTAACGAATTGTTCAAGCACGTCAATTAAAATTTGAAACAATAATGATCGGGAAAATAATCCCTAGTGTAGGAAATAATATCGACTTTTGGTATACTAAATATTTATATATTTTCATCATCATAGTCACCTTATAAGTAGGCGGGAACGTGATGGGCGCTTCCCTAAAATCCCTGAAGGCAGCACCATCTTCCAACACAGCGGTCAACTGATCAGCGTGGAGCAGACCATGAGGTAGATATGGCGGGAGGGGAAACTAAAAACGAATATTACTTGTTGCATTCATAAATCCGATTGTTATTGGGCCTAGGGGTTGTAGGTGTGAGGCTGAATTTCTCATAAATTCAAATAAATTATTGTTATTATGTAAATAAGGCAATTGGGTACATGACTATTTTTTTTAATTAATTCTATATGAAATTTATGTCGTCTAAAATATAGAACACAAAAAATATTATCAAAAATAAAAGTTATAAGCCTTTGAAGTTTGGTGTAACATTCAAACTGCGGGAAAGAGAAGTATCAGTATAATCACGTCACCGCCATAACGGTACGTGCGTTGGAAAGGGATAGCAAGATGTCGCCAGTATATCCCCACTACAGAATTTAAAATATGAATTACTTCCTCATTTTTTTAATCAATTTCGCTGCAGTTTTTACAGAACGGTGTCTTTTTGGTTTTATTTGTTATTACATATGAATATGTGTATAAAATCAAACATAGTCAAGTACCTAATTTATATCACTTTTACTAGATAAAGGATAAGAGAAGCCTCCCTGGTCTAGTGGCAGCATGTATGGGCTGTGGACTGGGAGGTCCTAGGATCGAATGCCAGGTCGAGTAAAGCGGTTTTTCTAATTCGATTTGCCTAGACTGAAACCCTATACTAACCGTCAAGGAAACAGGCGGTGCTAACAAATTAAGCAAAATTTTCTGCAACATGCATGAAAAAGAACAAAGAAAGAACGGATCGATTTCCATCATACAAGGCCCCTTAGGTCTGGATTGTTTTATAGACTTCAAATAATAGATTCAATTGAAATCTATACCATCTAAGGCTGATATTTATAGAGAGAACATCGTCTAAGTCAAAGAAACAAACTCAGTGATGTTATGGAATTTTTAAATTGAATATCGATTTAGTTGGAGCCATTTTTTATAAGAAAAACAAACTGACTAAGCAAAAGTTTACTTGTAAAAAATGACTCGGATTAAGTCAGTTTGTAGGGACACATCATTATTATTGTATGTAGGTCATATTAGCGCGATGCATGTGTGCGAGGTGCATGAATCTGTTTTTACGCGTGTGCAATAATTTAAAGTGGCTGCGCCCACAATAATTAAGCAGTCGCAAATAGATAGTCGTGATTAAACTTTTACAGTGTACAATTGTGTCGTCATTGTCCGCCCTTTCAACCAACAACCGGCTGCCCATTCATTAGCTTGTTGGGACATCCACAGAAAAGCTAAAAAGTTCTATTTAAAAATCCCAAATCCTCACCAAGTTCGTTTCATTGACTCGAGACTTAGTCGAAGTTCGCTCTATAGATCTCAGACTAAGTCTAAGTAATATAGGATATCTTGGTAAGCGACTTACGGGAGTAGAGCCGCGTGAAAAAGCCAGTAATAACATAACATAACATAAGCTCACGCCTGTATCCCCGAAGGGGTAGGCAGAGGCGCACTAGCGAACTAGAACACCCACATTTCGCCGAGCTTAGTCCCGTCCCAGATGTGATAGGGGGCGAGCCTATCGCCATATCGGGTACAAAGCCAGACTCCGGGCTGATATGGAAAAATCCAATATCACTTTGCCCGATCCGGGGATCGAACCCGAGACCTCAGAGCCGTAGTCGTACCGACATACCACCACGCCACCGAGGCAGTTATAAAGCCAGTAATAAAATAAAAGTTGCATATTGTTACCTGTGTTTGTTCAATCCATCGCATGACGGCGGCTCTCGGCTCGCCGAGTCTGAAGTTCAAGTCCCCACACCAGAACACATAATCAAAATTATTCGTTACATCTGTAAATAATACCACTCAATTATTTAACATCATCATCATCATCATCATCATCATCATCATCAGCCATAGGACGTCCACTGCTGAACATAGACCTCCCCCAAAGATTTCCAGATCGACCTGTTGGAAGCGGCCTGCATCCAGCGACTTCCTGCGACCTTTATCAGGTCGTCGGTCCATCTTGTAGGTGGACGTCCTACGCTGCGCTTGCCGGTACGTGGTCTCCACTCGAGAACTTTTCTGCCCCATCGGCTATCAGTTCTACGAGCTATGTGCCCTGACCACTGCCATTTCAACTTGCTAATCCTCTGGGCTATGTCGGTGAATTTCGTTCTTTTACGGATCTCCTCATTCCTGATTTGATCACGTAGAGAAACACCGAGCATAGCCCTCTCCATAGCTCGCTGAGTGACTGTGAGCTTTCTAATGCGGCCCATAGTTAGAGGCCAGGTTTAAAAAAAAATGTTAAATTGCCTCTAACAATTATTTAACAATTTCGGTATGACTACGGTTCTGAGGTCTCGGGTTCGAACCCCGGGTCGGGCAAAGTGATATTGGATTTTTTCATATCAGCCTGGAGTCTGGAATTTGTGCCCGATATGGCGATAGGCTGGATGGCCCCCTATCACATCTGGGACGGAACTAAGCTCGGCGAAATGTGGGTGTTCTAGTTCGCTAGTGCGCCTCGGCTTACCCCTTCGGGGCTACAGGCGTGAGCTTATGTTAAGTTATGTTTTATGTAAACTAATATTGAAAGATAATTTTGACATCAAGATGTATGGCAACATTAATCACTTGTAGGGTGAAATGGTTCTGAAGAAATAACCCGTCTGTACTCTGTACTATGACATCCCCATCATAAATAGAAAACCATTAATTACAGAATATCTATAAAATCTATAGAATTTCTTAAGTTTACGCGAATGCTATTCAGTCTAAATGCTTTGCAGTCTTCGTGGTCACGGGTTGGACTAACCCGTGACCACGAAGACTGCAAAGCCTTCGAAACGTCGGGAATAAAAATTAAAACCAAATCGTGATAAAATCCGTAAAAATAATTTTATTTCAATAAATCTATAGAAATAAATAAAATTGGAGTGTCTGTTTCTAATTAGGTACTTGACTATGTTTGATTTTATACACATATTTATATGTAATAGCAAATAAAACGAAAAAGGAACCCTTCTGTAAGAACTGCATTGATATAAGTTGAAAAATGAGGCAGGAATTCATATTTTAAATTCTGGAGTGGGAGCATATTGGATATATCTTGCTATCCCTTTCCAACGCAAGTACCGTTATGGCGTGACGTACTGTACTGATACATCTCTTTCCCACAGTTTGATGGTTACACCATACTTGAAATGCTTATAACTTTTTATTTTTGAGAATATTTCAGTATTTCTTTCTGTTTTATATTTTAGACGACGCGACGTAAATTTCATATAAAATTAATTAAAAAAACCAGTCAAGTACCCAATTTATACAGTACTTATATAAAATAAAGTGTTTTTTTTTAAACTGACCGAAGTCACGAACTTTCTCTCGAAATTTAAGTTACCTTGAAAAATTTAAAGCATCCTACCTTTGCTTTTATGCCTGCAGGGTAAATTCTTTGGCAAATCTATTGATCTAATGATCCTTTTGATGTCAGACACTCGTTCCTTCACCTTCTCCTGGTGAGCCGTTAAATGGGCAGTGACGAACAGGAATGTTGATCCAAATAATGCAAATGATATAGCCACCGCCCCTTTCGTACGGAAAGCTGTCCCAGGTCTGACGGACAAGCTGGCATCTTCAGGTAACGAACAGAACCAAATGAGGTCTCTCCGTATGAATATTGTTAGGTGGATTGTACCTGAAAAGTATAGTTAAATTATAGGAATGCATTTAAAATGCTACTTATAGTAATTGAAAAATACTCAAGAGGCAAAAAAAATAAGATTGTGGGAAATATCCCATTTTCCCTCCTCTTCCATTTCCTCCTTTTAGGTTGGCAACGCACCCATGATTCTTTTTGTGTCTTGGGTGTCTATCTATGGGCGATGGAGATCAATTACCATCAGGTGACCCACCTGCTCGTTTGTCAGTCTCTGCTATAAATTTGTTCTTAATGGAAATGAGTTTGTTTAAAAATCTACCAAGTGGCGCTAACATAACGACAATAAATTTGATAATGGGTAACATGGATATTTATAAATTTTTCCGCATCATCAAAAATTTGTAACATCAATACTAAAAAAAAACAAATAATCGAACAAAATAAATAGAAAAAGTTTGTTTACTTGATATCTCACCCTTTATACTGTGTTAAAGCGGTATAATGCGACGTACACACTAACCGAACGAAAGATAGCGAATCTATTCCTGTTGCATTCATACAACAGCAAAAGTTTGTTTGTATGACCGCAACAGGCGTAGATTCGCGAACATAACGCCATAATGCGCGCAAATCGTAGATAAACTTCAGTAACACCCGGTTCCAATAAACCATGTCAGTTCGAATGTGCAGATAGATTACAAAAATTATTTAATAAGCACACAGTTCGAACATGACTCCGTCAAATGAGTTGATTTGATTGGTTCATAATCGAGATCTATCTGCACTGTAAACTGAGATCGTTTATTGGAACCGGTCGTAAGTGCCCGGCGCACGATCTTCGCATCCAAGTCGCGCCGGACAAGTCTGCCCCCTTACTGTTGACACTCGATTCGATTGTGATTTCGATTTGGTTTCATTTATTGCCTTAAAATTCCACTGAAATCGACTGTTAATATTTTTTTTATCTTGTTCATAGCCATGGATACAATGTCCTTCAGCATCGACTTTTAAAGTGCGCTAATGTTGCATAATATTCGAGAACTTGATATTTGGTAATTTTTAACGTGACATTAATGCACTTTTTCACTCGATTTCGGTAGAATTTTAAGTCAATAAGCGAATCGAATTTAATTTCGATTCGAGCGTCAGGAGTCACCCACCAGTTCATGTTTCTTATTGACAATACAAATTGAGAATTCGAACATTCTTATTGACAATAAAAATTGAGAATTGAGAATTGAAAATCGAAAATTGAGAAAATTAATAAAATTAATCCTTTGGCTTAGCTATTTTACCTATTCGACTGATTTTAGGTACAAGGCCTTGCAACGTTGTAAGGTATTACGTCGTTATGACCAAGCCTCTCTGTATTACAAGTTATGATTAGTTTTTTTTGCGGCTGCGTGCGGAAAAAAGGAGACCACACACAGTGGCGTGCAATTGATATAGACAAATAGACACTGCCTGACAATTTGCTATTTCCATAAATAAATAACAAAAATCATGACTAAATACAGATTTCCAAAATAGCAACGATCGGCTTATATTAGAGATACAAGTAGATGATAACGAAAGTGAGTGATGCAGGGGGTTGAAAAAAAAATTGTGCATGTTTTTTGTCTACCCTGATTGGAATGCCTATGCACGTTACTGGCCACACAAGAACAACATATTACAAAAATATTGACTTCAAACTAATGCCCAAAAAAGCGAAAAAAAAAATTTGGAACCGCACTAAAATAGCACTTTTTGTTTTTTTTTTTTATTAACCAATGCAATTGAACATAAATATGTTGTTTAGCAGATAAGACTCAACCCAGAATAAAAGCAAAAAATATTGTTGATGTCAATATTTTGAATTATGATCTAATTAACCAAAACATCCTTTTTATTTGTTATTGTTTGTGCATTGAGTTTTTGTTTGTTCAACTCTATTTAATTCATGGAAATTGATTAACAAATAATTTTGAGTGGTATAGCCATGGTGTAGACCAGTTACGTCTCCAACACGAATGGACCGCCTAGTATTCCATCATCAGATATTCACCAAATTATATAGAAGGAACCTTAGGGAAAAACCTCACTTAATAGTGAGTTTTTGATTAGTAGAGCCACATTGTAGATAGTAACGTCTACAGCACGAAAAGGTCGGCTCGACCGGTTTGATACCAATATCTCATAGAAAACCGACGCAAAGTGGCAGATCGCTGCTGTGTTTCGTTTGGTGACTGAGATTGCCGGTTGCCCAATTCCACTCCTTTTAGGTTGGCAACGCATCCATAATTCTTTTTGTGTCTAGGGTGTCTATGGGCGGTGGAGATCACTTGCCATTAGATGACCCAGCCATTACCAGCCTCTGCTATAAAAATAAGTACATAATATAGGAACAATCAAATGTTATATTGAACATTCTTACCTAGATAATAAGAGTGTAGTAATAAATGAGACGGTCCCAACACCTCCTGTATCGTAATCTCCCATTCTGTACGTTCCGAGTATGACTCCTGAGTTCCTATTGCAAATATATCTGGCACATGTTTCACTTGGTCGGGGAATATGAAGTCCGCTAACTCTCTAAGATAAGATAAACCGGATGTTTCATAAAGTTGGTACCAATAATTCCATATACATGAACTATTTAAAGCATAATGGTGAAATTAAAAATTAAACTTAAATTATCATGAGGATCTTAAAACCGAAATGCGACCATGTATCGTCGCAATTAGCATACGAACAGCTTTGTATATGCTAAAAATAATTAATTACCCCATAAGTGGTTTGCAAATATACTCTGGTTGACCCAATGAGCCAAAAAAATTGGTTTTGTCAGAAATTCAAGTTTCTTTAAACTTTACCACTAGATTAGAAATTAAGTGTAGTTATTATTGACTACCTCTCTTAAAGTGTAGTTATTTTTAATTTTGGCTACTAAAGAACACAATAATTTTGTAATGTAATAATTATTTTGTGTCAACGAGATCCTTGTTGGGGATTCATTTCAATAAAAAAGCTATAAACAATAACGTTAGTAGCTATTTTAAAATCACCACTAATGTAGCTTATATAATAATAATACTATTATTTAAACAGCTTTCGTTATAACACCCATGACTACTGTGTTTAGTTATATCTACAAATAATTAATAATATACCTTGGTGGGGCCTGCCCATTCATATTCCATGTGCCAACAAATATTCTGACCTCTCTGTCTGGGAATACATGTTCCAATTCAGCAGCTCCTAGCAAAGAATGAGATGCCAGCCTTCCATACAGATAGTTTCTAAAACAAAAAAGAACATGAATTATTACTATCAAGAGAAACTATAATTACAAATTTAAAAACTTAACAAAACAAATAAAAAATGTATCTGATCATGACTAAAATATGGGACCACCCTTGAAACAAGCTCTATCAAATACAAAAATAATATTTACAATCGGTCCACATTGGGCAGAGATATCGGCAATGACGTGCACAGGCATTTAGATTAGGATAGACAAAAAAGTGGAAAAAAACATTATCTTCAATTCGTGCATTATCATAATCATCATCAACATCTCCGTGTCGATTCATAATAAAAGCTAAGCCCTGCTACTTTTTATTTTTGGTGATTATTTTTTTCATAAATCATGTAATTAGCAAATTGTCAGGGTAGACAGTGTGTCTTTGTCTATATGGACGGCACGCCACTGGATATTGGATAACTTACACAAAAAAAAAAAATGGGGACTTTCTTCTTTTTGTAAAATTTCTATTCTGCACTAGCTGTTGCTTGCAATTTCGTTAATGTGAAAATTTGTTAACAAATCCATCCCACGGAAACCATCTTTCCAGGATAATAAGTAGCCTATATTACTAATTTTTAAAATTGGTTCAGTTGTTTTTGAGCCCATTACAAACAAAAATACAAAAAAACTCCTCTTCGTAATATTAGTAGGTAGTATTATAGATTGACAAATAATTCAAAATAAGTCGCCTCCTTGGTCTTGTCGCAGCACATATGGGCTATGGACCAGGAGGTCGTGGGTTCGAGTCCCAGGTCGGCAAAGCGAATTTTCTAATTTAATTTGCCCGGGACTGGATCCCTCACAGGGGGTTGATGTCATGTAGGCAACCGGTGGTAAAAACTTAGCCAAATCTTTACTCATGCTTGAAAAACATGCTTGCACCGACCTCACATTAAGGTGGGATAAGGTCCTATGGCTGATAAATAAAAAAATATATAAATAAATAACACCCAACAGTCACACACATAGTCCTGACCCCACATTAAGATACTAGTCTTGTGTTGTGCGTGTCAGAAACTATGAGAGACTTTCGGTCTCACAACACCTGCTGATGACGATGATGATGATGACGGTCAGGTAGAAAGAAAGATAGTCAGACAAATAATTCAAATATAAAGATTGAATAACAACATAATAATTTATTTTAGAATGCTTTTTTTCAAGTTGAAGTAGTAGTAAGATTTAAAATAACATAGCAATTAATATTATTTACCTTTGTCTAGCTTCTTGTGTAGGTATGAGACGTAATACTTGTGCAGCGAGCAGTGAGTTACGTGCCAGGCTGTCAGTGCTGCCTGCACGTGACCGAGTTATTGTTGATTTAGACCTATAAATACCATTAGTTAAAGTAGGACTGCCTCCGTTGCGTGGTGGTATTTCGGTACAACTACGGTTTTGAGGTCTCGGGTTCGATCCTCAGGTCGGGCAAAGTGATATTGGATGTTTCCATATCAGCCCGGAGTCTGGAATTTGTGCCCGATATGGCGATAGGCTCGCCCCCTATCACATCTGGGACGGAACTAAGCTCGGCGAAATGTGGGTGTTCTAGTTCGCTAGTACGCCTCTGCCTACCCCTTCGGGGATACAGGCGTGAGCTTATGTATGTATGTATGTAAAGTAAAACTATTGTCCTAGTGAGTCATAAGTTTAAACACATTAGTAATTATAGGACAGGCAGAACAGTTTTTATAAAAAAGGTAGCATAATATTTATGAATGTATCAAGAGGGACTGAGGCCTATACTGCAGTCCAATCAAGATCTTAATTTTGATACATTTTTAATTTACAAGCTCTTTAAATCCCCAAGACTGTAACAATTTTAAAGACATAATTTTTGTAATAAGATGTCTGACTAGCTATTTTTGGGAATAATGGATTTATTAAACACTGTCATTGGCAAAATCATCAACTCTTGTTGGAGGACATATTTTTTAATAAAGAACAATTTTAAAAAGGTGTAAGAACTCTTTCACCGTATGGATTTCTATTTATTTTGGGACCCTACTTCACCCTTAATAGCCTTACGTAAAATCAATTCAAAATACTTATTGAATTCATAAAATGTTCAAACATAATTAACATTCCATCACCTTTTAACTCTACCACCTGTTCGGAAGGCTGTTTGGCCAGAGAAGAATGGGTAAGAAACACTGTATAGCATTTTATAATCATTGCTAAACTCACCTCCTTTTTCGATCGAGAGAACTACTCCTGTCGCTTTCAGGTGATGAGGAGCGGTACAACGGTTTAGATTCATTTGTAATCAAATGATCAGCTGACAAGCGTTTCACAAACAACTTGTTCTTTGTTTTAATACCTTCAAACGAACCGGAATGTTCGAAATACTTCTTACTATCATCACTCTTAGGAAACTGCACCGTAGCCCTCGCCACTTCTTCAGATTTTGATTGAGAACACGAAATTGTTTGATCGCTTAAACTATTTATTGAATTTGTAACCGGACTGCAGGGGTCTGAATTTTCTTCCTTAGACATCGGTGCGTCCACTAAGCTCTTAGGCCGCGAACGTCTGAAGAATGTACGACAGCATTTTGGATTGATATCATCGTCATTCTTACTGTTATTGCAAGTATGGTGACTGTTGTGGGATACAGGTTCTGCATTGGAATTTGGCTTCGTTTCTAGAGACTCAATACCGGTATCAGTACTATGTGCGCTGTGGGCCAGGAAAGGATCCGAGGGGGATATAGGACGCGATGTAGACTGGGAAAACTCGTCGTTAGAATCAGTGTCAACATAGCAACCGACTTTTGGCGATTTTTTTACGAACAAGCGTTTCCGCAGCGAAAGTTTTTGCTTTGTTCTGGTTGGCGAGGTTGTCATCTTTGTTTAAATTGTACTGAGACCACTAATTTATGTTAATTATCACATTTTTAATAAATAAAAGGAATATAACCTGCCACCAATCTGACATTTTATTTTTGACTTTTATGTTTTTTTCACATAATTTTTAGGCAATCGTATGTATGTTCATACAGCCAGAGTTAGTGTTATTTCGAATAATAAAACATTTGAATATTCTTATATTTAATTTATAGAATTTCATTTATAAACATTGTTATTGTAATAAAACTTAATAACATCAAAGAACTTGTTGTAGCGACCGCATTACTTCCAGTTCCGGGTACCAGTAAATTGGGCCCATTATTTTGACGGGTAGGAGAAAGATTGCCTCCCACAACCGTCTCTATACCATTACCTAGAAAAAATAATTTTAATTTTAGACTACGGAAATAAGCTCACCGAAATGAGCTACTCTACTTCTCCAGTTTGCCTCTGTCTACTTGGGCTACGCATTCTAGGATACAAAGTGAGCTTACATCTAGGTATGTATGGATTAAACGTCCTTGGTGGATTATCTAATCCTACAAAAACAAGTAAAACACAACGTTTTGATTCGAAATAGAAGTAAGTATGTAAAATGCACTTACCGATGTTGCATAAGCTACTTGTGCACGCA
The DNA here is from genome assembly GCA_036417725.1 of Clanis bilineata. NCBI lineage: Eukaryota > Metazoa > Arthropoda > Insecta > Lepidoptera > Sphingidae > Clanis > Clanis bilineata. The sequence goes on from CM071153.1 coordinate 2,555,532, forward strand.
CGGTAGAATGTTCTGAACGTGGAGTCTACAACCTCATGGTTGAGATAGTCTGGCTGTTGTTCACAACCTCGAGTAAAGCTTGCTACTACACCAGCCGGGTCCTACAAAGAAAATTAAACAGGCAAAATGAGTACGTCATCATAATTATGTTCTAAGTTATAATGTACCACACATTTGAATGCCTAATACTGTGTTAACGTTTCCAGTTCCCACTCCCCCACATCCACGCGCAACAGAAAAAGTTCGATTCAGGCACTGTAGGTAGGTATTAAAACTATTTGTCATCGAATGAAACCCATGTATTCCTGTCTTACCTGAGTCCTTACTCATCTTGACTCAGGACGCAGTGTTGGTGCCTATACTTATTTCAGAAACTTTAAGTAAACAATCTTTGGGGCAGGCCTATGTACAGCAGCGGACGTCCTATGGCTGATGATGATGAAGTAAACAAACACATAGGTACCCAAGGAAGGCTCACCAGTCCCCTAAGGTACCGATAGATATTATGTAATATAAAAAAATAAAAAAAGAAATACTTACAATGAATTCCTGTCTCATGATGGTGCAGTATTGAAACCGACAATCCACTACGTTTGTTGAATTTGTGATAGTCAGACACGACTCATCCATATCCGACGATGAAAAACCGCACGCGTAGCATTGTAGCCTAGCTGTGAGGTGAAATAAAAACTGCTAATTGACAATAATAATCAATTATTTCTATTTAGTCCTCTGCATGGGCCTTTTATATTTCCGCCATCGAAAATTCACTCATAGTACTTAGGTACAATAGCAAAGAGTTTAAATGTCTTTGTAGTAGGTAGGTACTACACAATGCACATTCCAATTTTTGGTTTTGGAGGTAGAGGCGGACCTACGGGGATACAGGATACAGGCGTGAGCTTATGTTTTATGTTTGTCTGCAATGCCTGTCTTTATAAATTTCAATATCTCGTACCATTCCGATAACAAAAAACCCCACAACCCAAATATTTGGTAGGAACTAAGGTACGATAAGTGATAACGAACGATTGCAACGAGTCTGCATTTAGGCTGAGCTGACGCTAAATGCCGATTGGAGTCATGGGACGGAAAGAAGCTTGGCGAAAACTGGTTGCACTAGTCGCACCGCTGCCTACACCTTCGAGGATAATAAGTGGCAGAGTGTTTCAAAGTCTCTCCAAATCAATAGATACTCTATGATAAGTAATACGACTATTATTAAAATTATAACTATTAATAATTTAGATATAATAATAAATAATATTATTAGCCCTGTAATATTACTGTCCCACTGCGGAGCAGGGGCGTCCTCTACTAATGAGAGGGGTTAAGCCTTATTCTATGCACGCTGGTATAATGCGGGTTGGTAGACTTCACATACCTTCGAAATTCTTGTGGAGAAATTTTCGGGTATGCAGATTTCCTCAAGATGTTTTTCTTCACCGTTATAGCAAGCAATATTTCACAATGAAAATACACTTAACATAGAAAAGTCAGAGGTGTATGCTCCATTTTGGGATTGATCTCGAACCTCCGACACTTGTTTTGGCAGTTCGTACCATTCCCAACTGAGATATCGCTGCTTTAGGTATTATTTATTGAAAAACTTACCCAAACTTTTCCCAATCAGAGCACAAAGTAAAAACAAAATAATTTTTATATCCATGTTGAACAAAACACACGCATAATCACTGCTGTTTGAAGTAAATAAATGCTCTTTATCGTGGTTTGATGTGAGCGATAACTTATCAATAATAATATTAATCGTTCCAATCACTGAAGATAATCAAGGTATGTATTTCCTATAATTTTATGTCACAAACAGACGGTTAATTACCTATATCTATTTCGTGAATTTGGCGAAGACATTTTTAATCTATACTTCCCTTTGTACCAATGTACATGCAAGTTGCATATACTTTTAATTACGCTTATGATGGGTTACGGTACATTCTTCTACTAAAGTAACGAGGTATGGAAATTAGTCCGACGATTTGAAGAACCATGAACGCCAGTTGGCTCTCTTAGCCTGCCCCTTAGGAGGTACATAGGTCGAAGTGTCTTTAGATATCTCAATTGGGAAACTTTTGGTTAATTTTCTTTTTCTCTAAGGTATATAGGAACCCTGTGGTGTTTTTTCGTCACGTAGCGTGCGATTATCCGGCTGTGAACTGAGTGGTCTTAGGTTCGATAACTGAGAGAAATGGTCGTATTATTTAGAAATCAGTATTAGTTTCGGATCTAAGTACCTATCTATCTTCCGAAAGTTTCATATCTTTGCACGGAGTCAGAAGTTCAGGATTGCGTTTGTTTGTTATGTAGATTATTACATAAATACATACAGTCACGCCTTTTTCCCATAGGGGTAGGCAGAGACAACGGATTTCCACTTGTTACGAGCCTTACACACCTCTATGATGATATATTCCTTATGTAGATTATTAATTTCGATAATTTGTTTAACCCAAGTTATCCATCAATTACTCTTAACGTTGATTGTTCTACGCGTAAACCTGCTCGAGGGCATTGTCCTCCATTTTAATTGCCATTTCACCGTCGATACATCAGTAAAAGACAAGTAGGCGGCGACCAACCCTACCATTAACCAGTTTCTAAGATGGATACCGGTTCGCACACCGCAGACTGCCTGGCTTTATTCTCTACGTAGTATACAGTGTACATGTGGAACAGCATTTTAACCAGACGTATATGTGCTAAGTAGATATATGTGGTAATCCGGCTGGGCATTTCCGCGAAAAAAAGTCACTATCATCGTAATGGTAATGACTCATATGACCACGGTAATGACAAGCCCTTAATAGTATTATAATTAATAATGGTTATCTATGTATATAACTTTAGACATCACCTGTACTATCCTCTGCATAGCATGGCATGAACGTACATAACATGAGACACGTATAAGTATTAATAATCCATGAGAATGATAAAGTATATACATAGATAACAATTACTAATTATAATACTATTAAGAGTTTGTCATTATCGTGGTCATATGAGTCATTACCATTGCCTATACTTAACGACGGTAATGACGTTTTATTTCGCGGAAATGCCCGGCCGACTCGATTGAAGTAGTCACTGTTTCAGACAAAACCGATGTGAATTGCGAATTTATACTACCCCTAGTACTGATTGATACCGATTATAGTTTTACCAATAACTACTCCTAGTAAAATGAACAATGAACGAAATAAATGTACCTATGGAGATTAAACAAGAACCATCTATCATTGTTATCAGAAGCATTAACTAGCGGTACTGTTGCATTCATGGGTTAGATTTCCTAAAGAATTCTTTACATTGTAATTTGTAACATATTACTGGAATTTATTAAGAAGTAGGTGCATAATATATGTATTTAATGCAATATAAGAAACATCCTGTTGACCAGGATGTCCTGGATTCGATTCCCAGGTTTTTTTAGGAATTTTCTATTTATCCGGAACAGGATCCTCTAGAAGGTAGTTGACGTCAGGAAGGCAGCCGGCCGTAGAAACTAAGCCAAGTCATTTATGCAACATTCTTGACAAAGTGTGCTTCGCCGACCCCACATTAAGGTGGGATATGGGTAGGTAGAAAAAAATTAGAACCATCCTTGTATATAAGTTTATTGTACTTGCATAATCAGTTTAAAGCAATGTTTAATAAAAAGCCATCTATTATAGTAGGATTGCTAATTAAACGGAGTAATCTGACATTTCAAATGTTGCCACTTTTTTATGAAATTTAAATAGTGCTGCGGTAAACAGATCAAGATTATTTAAACATTTCAATTCAGTGAACCATTTCCTTCTTTCATTTTCTAAAGTCCATCTTAAAGGCGTAATTCCTGCCTAATGTGTGATTAGTACTGCATATCTATTGAATTATAGTCATAGTAAATTACTGTATGCTAAGTTATGGCATGTCTACTGGAATTATAGTCATGGTTCATTATAAATAAAACTTACAAAAGCTATGAATGTCCTGAGCGTAATTTTTCTCAAATAATAAAAGTAATATTTGTAATTTGCATTGTTATCATTTCGTGTATCTGTTGTGACTATTTACGTAAAATTATTGACACGGTCTTTTAATCGATGGTTTAAGCTGAAATTTCTAAAAATACGCAATAAAATTCTAATTTTGCAAACTAGTGCCGAGTTATTGTATCTTTGAATGACAAAAATTGAATTAGATCAATCACTATGTTTTGGAAGTAAGCAACATTATTTTGGAAAGTGACATTTCGATCTGTCGGTTTACTCCGTTTAATTAGCAATCGGACTATAGTAAGATTGTAAAAAGATGTGCATTGACCATCGATACTAGGAAATATCTAACCGTAACCCCAGGAACGTAATACATATTTCCACCCTCCTATGATATTGATTCCTTTAAGCAAAGCGTGAAGAAGCATTTATGCAGGCCGACATTATTCTGGCGACCATTCATAAACTACGTCTATCTATGTTCGCTGTTTTTTTAGACGGCAGTGCGCTTATGACCAGATGTAGTGTAGTCACTTTGCCGTGATCGGATTAAAAAATACACTCTGATAATAATTCTAAATGTTTAAAAACCGACGACAAATATACAAAGCCTCAATCGCCTATTGTTTGTTAAGGAGTTTAATCCATTGTCTTCCATCAGGTCTTGATTTAAAATTGTATATGGCTCTATCCACCGAATGATCATACACTTAAGGTGGCCATATGTTGTTTAAGGCCGCCTCGTCTGTCAAATTTTATGGCGAAAATCAATGTAAGAAACCGGCATTCGGGCGTAAGTTAGGTATTTCACATTCATTCGTAGGCTATGAAAGAATTCTGTTTAGACACGATCCTCCCTACCACATCATCATAGCGAACAGAGTGTCCGCACTAGAGGCAGAGGCCCGGGGCACCTCTATACATTTGCAATTTGCAGAACTTGGATAGTAATTATTAAAGGCACAATGTATTTTGATCTGGCTCTATCCTAAAAAATCCTACAGACTTTCTGGTGAAGCAGTGGTATATTCAAAGTCTTGGAGACGTCTACCACAAGCGGTTCGTTGGCAATGCACCAGTATTTCTATGAACAGGAGGAGAAAGGCTGCTATCATCCCATAAAGCAGTAGTAATAACACCGGGTAGAAATCTATCATGTTCACAGAACCGAAATTTCCCCCTCGGACGGTGCATTCAGGCTTCTTGGTGTATACAAGACGGTTCTCCCTGTCGCTTATGCCGTGCTCGTGGATTCTGAATAATCTGCGAATTAAAGATAGTATATTAAAGATTGTAGTGGTAGAGCCACGCTGTAGACAGACAGCTCGACCGGTTAGATACCACTGTCTCACAGAAAACCGACGTAAAGTGGCAGCTTGCTGTCGTGTTTCGTTCGGTGAGTGAGATTTCCGGTGGCCCATTTCCCCACCCCCTTTCCCAATCCCCTTCCCTCCCCTTCCATTCCCTCCTTTTAGGTTGGCAACGCACCCATGATTCTTTTTGTATCTTGGGTGTCTATGGGCGGTGGAGATCGCTTGCCATCAGGTGACCCATCTGCTCGTTTGCCAGTCTCTGCTATAAATAAAGAAAAAAGTTATTTTCTATGCACATACAGGATTTAAAAAAATATATTATAAAGTCGTTTTAAGCCCAGTCTATACAATAAAAACCGATTTCTAACTAATCAATCAATATCATCTATCCATTGGACTTAAGGTCTGCTCCTTTGTCTGCAATTTTTAGCCACGTTTTCCTTACAGGTTTAGATTATATTATGTCGTCTCTCATTCTCCCCAAATAGCCTCGCTCTTACCCCAATCGAGACTCTCACCTTAGTGGTCCTTTATGCTACATTAATCATTACCTATTCTAATCTTGGATGGATTAGAAATCTCACCGAATCATCAAACGTTGGCTCGTACACGAAATATGATTAGGTGTTTCAGCGATCCTCTTCTCTAAAAGTATGTTAAACGTACCCGACTTTATATATTTCTTTATACGGCGAGTTCTTCTTGCATGCCACCCAAGGATTGTTGTCTTGAATGAAATCAATCTCGTGAAGACCACACTTTTCGTGTTCGTGGAAGTATCTTTCCACAATCCCGTATCCCGCACCGATGTTCATGTTAAACGCAAACTGTTCCTGAACGAAGGATGGATTAAATATGAAAATAATAAAATTCACATTCAATTCACATTTCTTCCACTTGCCCTTATTCCACCCTAACCTCTTCCACCTCTTCTTCCAAAACTAAACCAGTATAACAGTTAATTGTCTTTCTTTCTACCAGCCACCTTAGTGGGGTCTGCGCAACACACTTTTTCAAGCATGTTGCAAAAAATATTTGGCTTAGTTGTTATCTGCCTGCCTGACATCAACCCCCTGTGGGAGATCCAGTCCCGGGCAAATTAAATTAGAAAATTCGCCTTGCCCGACCTGGGAATCGAACCCAGGAGTTAATTGTAATGCTATAAAATTAAAAATACGTTTGGATATTACATTTCTTAGTTTCTTCACTCCATCTTCAATGCTCATGAATTTCGGTTTAGAACCTTTTGGCGCCACTTTGGTTTCGTAAATTGCTTTACGGATCGGTTCTGTGGCGGTCTGGAAAAAGGCAAATGAGAAAATATCATAACTTTTCAATATAACTTTCAAATTCCAATACAAATAAAATTGTTCATTCAGTAAATATTTGTTTTTACATGGCGTCGGCAATCGGAATTTCTTAACTTTCTGAGAAGAAATGCCGAAACAAACTCATGGGCTACCGTGTCCTTCAAAGACTATTATTGTTATGTGCAGTACAATGTAGTAATTTATGGATCGCCTTTTGCAGTAAAGTTATTATAGGAAAAAGACTGGGAAGAGTTGAAAATATTTTACGGAGTTTTATATTCCGTAGCCAAGTAGAAAACGAAATAATGACGAAGTATTACTAAATTGCTATATGCAAGTCCTGCAGGGTTACCACCACCTCTTATAGCAGTATTATTACAATCGTTCTTCGTTTGTTTTGTATGGGAATCGGTACAAGTAAAATTATATAATAATACTGCTATAAGATGAGATGCTGAGTGTCAAGTTCAAATCTCGTGGGATGTGGACGTGTTGCGCGCTTGCCTTAGTTTCGCTCTATTTAAGTTTTATTTTAAATCTTAATTTAAAATTTTTTGGGGTGTTTGCCTTGAGTGTCGGACCCTCCTGTTTCTTCTTGTGGAGTTCTTCATATGTGGTGTCGGCCATATTGAATTTTGTCGGACCTCTCGTTCATGCGTGTTGTGACTGTGACTGTGACTGCATCATTTAAGAAATTTAAAATTGGTATACTGCGGTGTGGGTTCGAACCAGCGTCTCTCGCCGCGCGAACGGTGTGATCTGTGCGCTGTCGCCGCTAGGCTACGCGACTGTGGAGCGGCGTGGCGAAACTCACCTATACATACAACTAACTGGTATTGACCCAGTGCGGACGTACGGTATTCAACATCATGTCGTCGAATGCATCTGTGCGAAAAGGCAAAGCTCTCAGATCGTGCCAGTCTAATTATCAGAAAAGCTCGAGACACAGGAATATCGTCGACAGTTCCCCTGATTCAGTTGATGCCACAAATACAGTAAATCAACGAGACAAACCGGGGCCATCATCTAGCAAAAACGCAGGAACGCAGGACCAGGATACCTTCTTAACTGAAAGGATGTTTCGTGAAATACTGAAGCTAGAAATTTCGGGCTTAAAATCTCAAAATAATTCAGTTGTATCCCATATCAAGAACTTTACTGATCAAATTAATAACTTTCAGGAAGCGATAAGTTTCTTTAACGCAAAATTTGAAATTATGCAAGCGCAACTTGATGAGAAACTGTCGTTAATAAACAACCTAAGGGACGAAAATATTAATCTAAAAACTACGAACAAAGATTTATGCAACAGACTCAATCTTGTAGAGCAACACATGCGAGAGGCCAACGTTGAAATCAATGGTTTACCTGAGTTTCGAACGGAGAATCTGATTACTACAGTCAACCAACTCGCTGAAACAGTGAATTGTCCCATTACTGATGGCGATCTTTTGCATGTCACTAGAGTTGCAAAGATGAATAAAGACAGCAAAGAACCACGATCTGTTATTGCAAAATTTCGCAGCCCTAGGATTAGAGATACAATTTTAGCGGCTGTAACGAAATTTAATAAGATTAACGCACAAGAGAAGTTAAATTCCCACCACCTGGGAATTGCCGGAACTCGGGTACCTGTGTTTGTGGCTGAACACTTAACCCCTTCCAATAAATCACTGCATGCAGCAACGCGGAAGAAGGCTAAAGAAATGGCCTATAAGTTCATATGGGTTAGGAACGCAAGAATTTATGTCCGCAAAGATGAAGTCAGTCAAGCTTTATTGATTCGTAATCGCGATAGCCTGAATTCTATCGTCTAATTCGATAGTTTAACCTTGTGAATGGTACATTCTGTTTATTGTTGCTTGTTTTTCTATGGATAACATCACTATATACTACCAAAACGTTCGTGGTCTGAGGACTAAAACTACCACTTTTTATAAAAATGTCTTACAAAATAACTACAGCATTATAATTTTAACTGAGACATGGTTGAACTCTAATATCTTAAGCAGTGAAATCCTAGACTCTCGTTATATCACTTATAGAAGGGATAGAGAGTCATGTGTAACTTCCAAAAAAGATGGTGGCGGCGTACTTGTTGCAGTATCGCGGGACATATCATCAGTCCGTTTATGTAACTGGGAGACTAACTTAGAAGACATCTGGATAACATTCAATGTAAAGCTTGATAACTCTTTTAAAAAAATAGCTTTATGTGCTGTGTATCTGCCGCCTCCAGTCAGATTGGATTCCCTTAGTAAGTTCCTATGTAACAGTGACAGTAATATTAACACTCGCAACATGGATGGCGTGATTATCGTTGGAGATTTTAACCTTAGTTTTATTACCTGGACTGAACCATCTAACAGTAGTATACTTGTTCCATCAGATTATAATTGTAATCTAGGTTATGCCTTTATAGACTTTTTATCAACCAACAACTTACATCAGTGTAATAACATACAAAATGCGGAGAACAAGATTCTCGATTTTGTCCTTACTGACATTGGGGATGTATCGGTAAAGTCTTGTTCGGGCCCGTTATCAAAGTTGGATCCTTTTCATCCTAGTTTATTAATAGAAATGCCCTTACAGACTCGTGACACTCTCCAACCTAATCCTAGAACAGATTTTAACTTCTACAAGATTGATTATGACGGCCTCCTCTTAGAGTTAATGAAGACTGATTGGTTAAGTTTAGATTCCGATATTAACGATGTTAACGATTTTGTTTCAACATTTTACACAATTCTCAGAAATTTATTAAAAAAATTTGCCCCTAAACGGAAACCTAGATCTTCCAAATTGCCGCCTTGGTTTAATGTTAGATTAGTAAAACTCTTAGCTGAAAAAGAAAAAAAGAGAATGAAATATGCACAATATAAAAATCCACGTGACAGGTTAGAATTTGAAATCTTAAGAGAGCGTTGTAAAACTTACTTTAATCACTGTTACGATAATTACCTCTCAGCAACAGAGGAAAACATCAGTACAAACCCAAAAGCTTTCTGGTCTTATATCAATACAAAGCGTAAAAGTGAATTGGCAATTCCATCACTTATGTACTTAAACGAAACTAAAGCGGACAACGGAAAAAATATAGCTGATCTATTTGCGAAGCACTTTTCTTCAGTGTTTTCTGAAGACTCATCAAGACATGTGGCATCATCGCTAGGATCACCTATAGAGTCATTTGGTAATGTACACATAACGGAAAGGGAGATATTGGGGACTCTTAGAAACATTGACATCACTAAGGGCGCGGGGCCTGATGGCATACCACCTCATTTCGTCAAGCGTTGTGCAAAGGCTCTTACTCTTCCCTTAATGCTTATTTTTAATAAGTCCTTACAGCAGGGTATCTTTCCGAATGAGTGGAAGCGTGCAAGAGTTGTCCCAATATTTAAAAAAGGCGATGAAAAAGAAATTTCTAATTATAGGCCAATATCAGTGCTGTCATGTTTTTCAAAAATCTTCGAATGTTTAGTTTCTCCATTTATTACTAGGTGCGCGAATAGTTTCCTTTCAGATTCGCAACATGGGTTTAGATGTGGGCGTTCAGTTCATACAAATTTAGTGTCATTCATTTCTGACTTGTCCTCGGACTTAGATAAACGCTTCCAAGTAGACACTATATACACAGACTTCAGTAGTGCATTTGATAAGGTTAGTCATAGTATTCTAGTAAATAAATTAAACGTTATAGGCATTTGTGGCCCGTTGCTTAATTGGTTTAAAACTTATCTTAGCAATAGACCCCAGACAGTAGTTGTAAAAGGATATGAGTCTAACACTTATTTTTCGAAGTCAGGAGTACCGCAAGGTTCTATTCTTGGGCCTAAACTATTTCAAATTTTTATTAATGATATTACCACCCAAATAAAACATTGCAAATTCTCTCTGTTTGCTGACGACCTTAAAATTTATAAGACAATTAATACCTTGTTAGATGTATCACTGATGCAAGAAGACATAAATGGCATATACAGTTGGTGTAATATTAACAATATGAATCTCAACAATTCTAAGTGCTTTCATGTAAAATTTACAAGGAATAAACATTCCACTAACTCTGAATATTATATCAATAACGTGGCTATAAGTGAAGTTAATGAAATTCGTGACTTAGGCATTATTCTGGATAGCCAATTAAAATATACCTCTCATATAGATAACATAGTAAATAAGTCTGTTTAACCCGTCAGAGGCGGCACATATATATGTTCCATAAGCGTATGGGCCACCGGAGGCCGAGCCGCCCGTGACTATTTAAATGTTAGGCTCCCTTAAAAGAAATACCAAACAGTTTCGTAAAACTGGCACTAAACTTATTTTATATAATGCTCTGGTAAGAAGCATTTTAGAATATGCGAGCGTCGTTTGGAACCCAATGTATAGTGTGCACTCTCAACGAATAGAGAGTATACAACGTGCATTCACAAGGCATCTCGCTTATTTTTCTTCTGGGATCTCGCATAGATGCTCATATCAAAGCCGTCTAAACTATTTTGGTATGGACACATTATACAATCGACGGAAAATGATTGATATGAAATTTCTATATAAAGTATTTAACGGCAAGATTGACTGTACTGATATCTTAAATAAGATCTGCCTTAATGTACCACCTAAGATACCTAGGTTTCCTATATTTATAATCTTTCATATACCCTTCTGTAACACTAATGTTGGCATAAATTCTCCGACAGTTAGAATATGCAATGAATATAATCATTTAAAAAAAGAAATGCAAGATTTAGATATTTTCAACGATACATTATATACAGAAGTAAGGTGTTGAAACATTTTCGTGGAATAAGTTCCTAATGTAAGGTTAAAATTCTTGTTATGTGTAGTTCCTTCATATTTTGCGCAACTTAAGTTATAAATTTAAATTGGTAAATGCTGTGTATACCTGTAACTGGCATATGTATCAGCTAATTGTCCTTAACTAATGTTTATTATTTAATTTAACAATATGTATGCTGTTGGTGTACCTATAAATAAATAAATAAAAATAAATAAATAAATAAGAGGTTGTGGTAAACCCCCCGGTCAAAATGTATCTAATTTAATGCCAAAATATAACGTAGTTGAGAAGTAAGATTTTCTATGTAAGAACAGGAAATTTAGGAAAGTTCATGTCACTTACAGAAAAGTAATATCTATTATAAGGCTCATCTTCCACTCCAAGTTCAAGTTTGGAATTCAGCAAATCGTTTAAGGTCCGTATTTGGTTGGAGCTGGACTGCAGCAGCGCCACGATGTTGGCGGAGTACGAAGTATACAGGAATAGGAATGTCATTAGGAGGATTAACATTACTGTCCGGCCTAGTACACCTAGAATAAATAATATTTTCTTAGTTTACGTCTCACTGATGGACAAGCTGCACGGTCTTCTAACCGTCAATAAGAAAAATTTTTTTAATATTTCATTTTTAGAAAGCTTTAACCTTTTCGATCGACTTATACAAAAGGAGGAGGTTCTCAATTCATCTGTATTTTTTTTATGTATGTTACGCGATATCTCCGCCAAATGTGGACCGATCTCAAAAATTCTTTTTGTGTTTGATAGAGCTTCTTTCAAGGTTGCCCCATATAAATTTGGTCACGATCGAATTTGAAGTCGGTCCGTTAAGTTTTTAAACTTGTGATTATTAGTTCAATTTTCTTTACAATTCACATTATGCTTTTGAACATAGGTAACGTTTCAGCGTTTTTCGTAATTGAAAGTGGTGCAAACATTAGTTACGGAATTACAAAATTTCTTCTGAAATAGGATAAGGATGAGTGAAAGGAACTTACCTTTTAGTTCGTGGTTACTGCCTTGCTGAGAGACAGCACTCATCAGGAAAATTGCTACGTCACTCACGTTAGGTCTTAATACTGTACCGTCTAGCGAAACCTAAAATAAATATTTTTAAAGAAAAATGACAAAAACTATGCAAAGGTGTTGGAGAGACCATCTCACAAAGTCAAAACTCCGAGACTCCATTCCATATGGATGACCAATGTATTATTCTGGTATTATGAGTGCCAGTGGGAGTCAAATTGAATTATAATAAATCAAAGTAATACTACTTCTTTATGTGCTGGTAAAGACTATAAAGCCTGAACATTAGAGTCTGAACCTTATGAAGGTGCTGCTCCTCTGAACAGGCACCTGGACCCGCCGCTCTGTCCAACATTATTATGATTTACCGGTATGTTTATATACGCTAATGACCACATGGTAGAGACCCCAATCTATATGCCGTGGTGGTCACATGAAGGGTCTGCCTCGCCCATAAACTATAGTGTATCAAATACATGTCTGTGACATCAATAGATCCATTTCCTCGCTTGGTGCTCTTCTGCTAAGTACCTAGAAAGAATGATTCTGAAAAATCTGTACCTGACGATATTGTTCCATCTTCTTTATTTCCCAATACGAATTGACATACAAAATCAACACGAGAAGAAGAATAAATGCTCCAGTACAACACCAGACGGAGGTTTTAAACGGTAGAATGTATAAATTGTGCTGGTACGAAAGAGGCGGTTCCCGGAACACGAATTTGGATGTGGTCGGAATTGGATGGTCCAAATAGTCCACAACTGACATTCTTTGCTTTGTAATGAAGAGTATTGTCCCTGTAATTTTACGAGGTTAAGACTTCTTGAAACGAGAGGTCATCTGTGTAGATGTAGTCGATTTATGACAATCTCCGTGGCGTAGACAAAGCTCAGAGCATGGCTTTCATCATCATCATCATAAGCCATATGACGTCCACTGCTGAACATAGGCCTACACAAAGATTTCCAGATCGAGCTGTTGGAAGCGGCTTGCATGGCTTTACCACTCAAATATTCTGGGATTAAAAGTTTTGTGCATTATTTTTTTTACTATTATTATTCTTAAACAATCCACTCAGTAAATAAATACTAAATAACCTCCAATATCAGCATCTCCACGGACCATATCACCAACCATGCCATTCCAGGATCCATTTATGTAATAACCCCAATCGCTTGTGTAGATGTAGACTTTGGTGGCGTTCATGAAATGATACAAGTGGTTTATGTGACGCATCGTACTTTTTGTTGGTGTGTCGATTAAAATATTTCTAAAACAAAAAAAAATGTGTGTGTGTGCAGCTCACACGCAATCGAAGTGAAATTTCACCTCACTCCACTTAGAATGGCACTAAGAGGAGACCTAGAGTATAAAATACTGTGTAATACTAAAGCCTCGTCTCCTGCTTGTGTTTTCTCGAAACAAAACACAAAAACACCTACACAAAACAATGTTCTTCGCTGTTTCATGTCCATGGGAAAGTGGATCATAGATAAAAATGTGTAGCGGAACCATGTTTTGTGTAATGTTTTAGTGCAGGAGACGTGCCTTTAGACTAGTGTATAAATGTTCTCTAAGCTCATTCTCATGAATACTTATGTGTTTATCTCTTTATTGACAAGTATTTTGCGTTTCACAAAGACTAAAAAAAATGACTAAAAATAAATGATAGCAAAGGTTAGGTGAGGTTTTCTTGCACACAGACACGCATGCACGCACACACACATACACACACAAACACATACGCAACCAGTAGCACACACGCACTGTACTATGTAACATGTATGATGGTGTTAATTAAAATATTCGTTACCTAAGATCATCCAACTCGTATTTCGTTCTGTTATCGCTTATTATAAGTGAGGTCACTAATTTCAAGCCTTTGAGGTCCTTCCTACGCATAGCGGATGATAATTGCATATCATTTGACTTGTTCAACCCGTGGGCCTTTGACCAAATTCCGAAATGTTCAGAATACCAGTCACTTTCGGATGATGTTCTGTAAACTACACTTATAAGTTAGAAAACTGAAGTTATACACGTTGAAGAAAAAATAGATTCATACTAAGTCAGCTTAGATCGGTCTGATACCGACAGTGCCTATGTCTTAACTCTGAAGTTAACCGTTTCCTGCCTAGAAACGTATTTTTTACCACCCATACCAAACTAAAGCTCACAGTCACGCAGCACGCTATGGAGAGGGCTATGCTCGGTGTTTCTCTACGTGATCAAATCAGGAATGAGGAGATCCGTAGAAGAACGAAAGTCACCGACATAGCCCAGAGGATTACCAAGTTGAAGTAGCAGTGGGCAGCGCACATAGCTCGTAGAACTAATAGCCGATGGGGCAGAAAAGTTGGAGTACAAGGTGGACCGACGACGGTGTTAAAGGTCGCAGGAAGTCGCTGGATGCAGGCCGCTTCCAACGGTCTATGGCTGATGATGATGATGATGATACCAAAAATACAATATATTTGAGACCTGTGCTAAATTTTCTGCAGATGCATAAACGATTGCCAATTCATTAATTTTAGAGTACTAGATTTCTATCATCCATTTTGTGGCAGTGACTAATTTGCTATAATTGGGTGTTCATTCGACCATGCTCCGTACAGAGTTCAATTTGTTCAGTCAGCCGCAAACTATTTGTGGTGTGCGGCCGCGCCCTTATTAGTATTTAGTACAATGCGATTCTTTTTTAAAAACTGATTTGAGAGATTCGTAAATTCTAAACTACCAATAATTATTGTAATTATTCTTAGTTCTTTTCTAGCTTTCATACAAAGCAGATTTTGCTTGGCAATTTATATAAAGTTCAAAATATCCAATCATCTCATATTCAAATGTTAATTAATAAGTTGTTTATTATAGTTGTATTCTTTACTTACTTAAACTCAACACGTAGTCATTTTGTTCTGTCTTCGTCGCAACCAAGACTTCGGAGTCGACCAAAATACTTAAGTTCTTGGATTGCTGTGTAGTGGGTCCATTGTTATTAAACACAGGTCCAAATATAAGCCACCTGTATGGCTTACGAAACCTTTGCTTTACCTCGTTCTTAAAGAACATAATTTATTTAATTGTGGTAATATTGGTGACAGGTTCGCCTCTGCCTACCCTTTTGGGGATTCAGGCGTGAAGTATGTATATTTGTTACTAATCTTGTATTATAATAGCAAGGCGTTAAAATTCTTTGAATAGCAATAAAATATATTAAATTAACATTTTTTAGTAAAGGATTAACAAAAACTGAATAGTCGAAAAAGTCCTAAAACCTTATTGTATGGCTAAACATTTTTATTTTTCGTACTACTACAATTTTATATAGGTAAGCATAAGTGACCAACACCACCAACATGTACAATACCAAAAGGCGTGATGATTAAGGGGATGGAAGGGGACGGGAAACGCAATATAACGGAGCCGTTTCCCTTAGTTTCTCGTTAGATAGGGGTACTGCCTTGATCTGTGCAAAGAAAAGAAAAAAGAAAGAAAGAAAGGAACTTTATTTAGCCAACACTTGAGACCAGCCGTGAACACCGAAAATGGGTTCAGGTGCACTTAGATAATTAACAAAATATAAATTGTTTTATTATTTGGCAACACGCCAAATAGTAATAACTATACTATATACTTAAAATTAATGAATATTCTACGAGTTCATCCCGCATGTGACCCTGTAAAGTGAAACTATACAGTGTGTCTCTACCAAATAAAAATTACGATAATACCTCACGAAGAAATGTTATAGCATCTTCACAGTTACTGTCTAGCACTATAAACACAGTAGTGCCTGGAGAAAAGTGGCAATCATTAGCCTGCTTAGTGATGAAGTTTATTGTTGTTGGTCGTTGCAAGTTCGACAGTTTTGTAGACAACTGTATTTTGAATGCTGCAATGTGCGATTCGTAAGTAAGTTTAAACTTATTTTGTAGTACAGAAAGGGGTATAGAGGTATAGGGATTTCCGGGTGTATCTGGACCTTTTGTGATGATATTTTATATCTATTCTTCTTCTTCATCAGCGACTTAATGTTGAGGATCACGACCACACACAACATTGCTCCTGAGCCCAAGCGTTCATAGGCAATCAGCAGTTGGACAGCCAATTAATCTGCCTCCAGAAGCCGTTTTATAATTAGGTAAATTGAGTACGGGATAAAATAACTATACCAAGTTATCTTTCTTTAATTCACAAATGTTTAGCTTGTAGTTATATTTTTTCAATTTCATAATGCACTTTTATAAAGTTTTAATGACTTTTATTATTTAGATAGATATTTACTAAATTTGCACTTTGGTTTGTTTCGTCTGTGTTGTGTATATTTTGTGAATTTTTGAGATTCAAATGTTCATACTCACATGCATCCCAACAAACTTTTGCCATCACAGACGTTGGTCTATCATAATCTTTAATGACGTCACTAATGATATCCAGCTCATTTGCATTTGAAAAAGTAAGAGTACTTATAAAGAGAAACAAAATGGCATCCATTCTGAAGACAAATGCTAAATGAATATCCGTGTGTTTACTGCTAACAGGTAATTGCGGGGTTAGGAAAATTACTGGTTACCAGTATGCTAATTGTATAGGCGGGTCCGCTAATGTTTGCAGTACTTACTGTGGCAATTATAAATACTAACTAATGAATTTTGAAGTCGAATAGCTTCCGTATATTAGAATTTTTTTAACATAACATGTTAGTTTAAAAAAATAGCTTAGAATATCACTTATTTTAAGGCTTTTACGGGACCCTGCACTCTTTATACCGTAACATTTTACAGATTTGCGTAATTTGCATATAAAATTGTTAGGTGCACCTAAATATCTTTCATCTCATTTTTCATCCACATTTTTATGAGAGTAGTCTATAGGATTCATATTTTCTTGGTAACAAAGTTTGTCAAAATCGGTTCAGTGGTTTATCCGTAATAATGACACAAACAGACAGACCTACATTTCTACTTAATAAGTATTAAAATGATTCATCGTCAGCCATAGGACGTCCACTGCTGAACATAGGCCTCCACCAAAGATTTCCAGATCGACCTGCTGGAAGCGACCTGCATCTAGCGACTTCCTGCGATCTTTTTCAGGTCGTCGGTCCACTTTGACCACGTACCGGCAAGTAAAATTATTAGTGAAATAAAAGTCCCAAGCTATCATGGTTCTAAAATAATTTATCAGCAAGATGTAATCTATTGTTTATTTTGTTTCAAAATCGCAGTTTGTTTAATCATTAAATAACATTGTATTCAAATATTGTTATCTTGACCACACATAAACTTCCTTTTGATAACATGCCTCGAAAAATGTAATTTTTCCATTGCAAGTACTGCGAGGGCTACCAGGGATCCATAAGATAGAACAAGTAGCGCAGGATAGCAGTCCACCATGCTAACCGATACGAAACTGGAACCTCTATCGGAGCATTTAGGTCGCTTTTCGTACAGCAGACGGTTTTCTCTATTTTGTAGGCCATGCTCCTGAATACGCTTCAATCTGGAATTGAAGAAATTGCAATAATTTCTGTTTGGTCAGCTATAATATTTCTTGTATTTTCAAAGCTTTTCTTTTGTAAGTTTGATTTTTACTTGTCTATTTATTCTAGACTTTAACAGAATCTGGACATCATCGATAACGAAACTTTATTCTTTGTGTAGGTCTTTAGGACGTTTACATTTTGTAATTTGCTGCGGTTATGATTTCTTTAATGTATGTGTATTTAGATGCAGAACCATCAACACTGATACGTATTGTTTGATATGATTATGTAAATATTGCAAACGAGATTAATAAAGGTAGATAGAATTTTATCTTAGGTCAATTTTGGAAGTAATTGCGTCTTACCCAATCTTAAACATCTCTTTGTAAGGCGTGTCTTTTTTAACAGCCAACCACGGGTCTATCACCTGCAAGTATTGTATCTCTTTAAGGCCACATTTTTCGCCCTCTTCAAAATATTTGCCCACGAATTTGTATCCAACTCCTGTTTCCATGTGAAATGCAAATAGACCCTGTGATAACAGAACACAGTTAAGAACAAAGTCCCTGCCGCTACTTTCTGTCTGTTTGTTCACATAATATCAAAAATTATGTTACCTACATTGTTTCTTATAATGAATAAGTTTATTTTATATAAGTTTGTTTTTTCTTTGTAATGCAAAGAAAATCTGGCCCGTTTATTTAAAGGAAAATCTGAAAATAGGAGCTTGGTGAACTTAGTTTTATTAATGTTAATAAATAATGGATATTAATTAAGCAGCGATAGCTCAGTTGGGAGTGGTACGGACTGCCGAGACAAGTGTCGGAGGTTCGAGACCAACCCCAAAATGGAGCATACACCTCTGACTTTTCTATGTAAACTGTATTTTCATTGTGAAATATCGCTTGCTATAACGGTGAAGGAAAACATCGTGAGGAAACCTGCATACCTGAGAATTTCTTTACAGGAATTTCGAAGGTATGTGAAGTCTACCAACCCGCATTAGGCCAGCGTGGTAGACTAAGGCCTAACCCCTCTCATTAGTAGAGGAGGCCCGTGCCCAGCAGTGGGACAGTAATATTACAGGGCTAATATTATTATTTTTTTATTAATTATTAAGGGCCACTTGCAGCTCCGCGATAAAACTAGTTACACCTTAACTAAACTCCTCCAGCTTATTCTATCCTATCCTTCATATCATCATCCCATCCTATCTTTAAATCAAGATTTTGGGATAAATAGAGATTTATAATGGAGCTGCAAGTGGTCCGAAGAATATTTTTGTAAAAATGGACAGCAATAATTTTAAATTTTATTTTTGTAATTTTTTTCTTTATTTCAACGAAAGAAAAAACTTGGAAGATCTTAGATTTATAGGCCTTTTGTAATCATGTCAGTCTTTTCCATGTTTAATGTTCCTCATGAAATAAAGGATTGTTTGATCTGCAAGGCCTTTGTTTAAAAGTGATAATAAATATTTTCTCTTTTGCGTCTGGGTAATGAAATCGTGAGACTCTTGATGTTTTTAATACACATGACATAAAAATTTAACATAATTCGGCTAAGTGTTACTAATGCGTGTCTTTATAATATTTGCCAGACAAAGTCACATGAATACCCATGTATTCCTGATCTGATGTGGATTCTAGGCCATTGTCAGTGTTTGCTAAGAGGTCTTATGACGTAAGAACATGACGAGAGAGCGAAGTGCAACGAACTTGGAATCCTGCTGGAATTGGTGCACTTATCGATTTGTTACGTAAATGGAAAATAACATTCGGTTATAGCTTTATCAATAGCTTTATCAGTTTGAGGCTCTGGGTAGTAAACTGACGATCCTGCCCTTACAAGCTCCTGATATAATTTATATGTGTTTATTGTATAAGCAAGCTGACCCAAAGATAACTAGTGCTTTCTTTCTTTTTTTTTCTCTAACTTCATTCGAGCCTGATAGATCGAGTACTTTCATTCCTGCATATTCAACGGGTCCTTGTTGCTTATGAGTTCCATAATAGGTATAATATGTAATATTAGGATTTCTTATTAAACAAACCTTTCGTATTTCCTTAACACCTTCTTCAAGTGACATGAAATGAGGTGTGGAGCCGGGCGGTGCAACTTTTTTCTCATAAATAGCCTTTCTAACTGGTTCCGTAGCCGTCTAGAAATACGTAAAATTGTTGAAGTATGTATTCTAATAGTCGTATTTGAATCCTATCTGCGGATAATTTTCTTATAGTAATAGTAATAATGAATAAGGTTGTCTGTAGAGATCGCTTTTAGCGGTAAGATTAACTCAGATCTTTCCAAGGTCTAATTTTCCTTCTTAAGGATTTGGTCCTTTAAAGACTATTTCGGTTGTTATTAGAGTATATAATGTATAGGGAAAGGACAACAAAATTAGACTGCCTCGGTGGCGTGGTGGTATATCGGTACGACTACGGTTCTGAGGTCTCGGGTTCGATTCCCGGGTCCGGCAAAGTGATATTGGATTCCATATCAGCCCGGAGTCTGGAATTTGTGCCCAATATGGCGATAGGCTCGCCCCCTATCACATCTCGGACGCAACTAAGCTCGGCGAAATGTGGGTGTTCTAGTTCGCTAGTGCGCCTCTGCCTACCCCTTCAGGGATACAGGCGTGAGCTTATGAAAAGGTGGAGTTGGGTTCCGAATGATGTCTTTTCGACGAATTCTATTTTTAACTTTGTTTATTATGTTTAGGATCCTTCTCGCAAAATGTAGTTTTGGAATATTTTTGTCTCCGCTTTTCGTGTCCGAATTATCATCACGCACAGGATAATTACAATAATTATCAAAAATTGCAATAAATAGTTGATATTTTTAGATTCAATTTAGAAACAATATAATGATTTCAAGGAATACAAAAGGATTCAGTGGCAATATAATTGTTTGAAAAATTGTATATTTTTCCAACAATGATATTGCCACTAAATCTTTTTTATAGAAACCATACTTAATGAAGATAATTATTAATAACCTACTTACAGAGAAATAATATCTGTTAAACACTGTATCGTGGACACCAAATTTAAGTCTTGAATGTAGGAGATCATCCAGTGTCCGTATTTTTGAAGAACTGGACTGCAGCAGGGCGACAATGTTTGCTGAATACGACGTGTATAGGAACATCAGTGTTAAAAATAATATTAGCAGTACTATTCGTCCTAATGATCCTGCAAATATAATTTTCTTTAGGAGTTTAGCATGAACAATTCGCGTATTCGTAACGAAACGTTAATATTTTAAAACCTCGCATTATAAAAAAAAATGCGTTTGTACCCAGAACTCTTATATTAGATGAGATTATTTTACCACAGAATACATTGGATTATCTTGACCCGCATAATTACTAAGTAAAACGTTTCCTACAAGTCGCTTTTGAGATGCACAAACAAAAAAAAAAATAGAGAAAGAATATATATTTTTGGAATATTATTATTTAAACTAACCTTTTAGTTCGACAGGACTCCCTTGTTGACATGTAGCTCCGAATATTAAAATGACAACATCACCAATATTTGGTCTTAAAATTGCCGAATCTGTTTCTCTCTGAAATTGTACAAAAGATTTGTTACCGATTTCACATGGTTCGGTAACCGCATCGGCACCAGCATCGTCTTCGTATAAATCTCATCTTTATTATTGTACAAGCAAGATAGGATTGTTATTAACGCCTTTTCGACTGACTTCTATAAACGAGAAGGTCCTCCATTCGTCAGTATTATTTTAAATGTATGTTAGTCGATATCTCCGTCAAATGTGGACCGATTTTCAAAATTCTTTTTGTGTTCGATTTGGTCACGATCGGATCAAGATGGAAGTCGGTCAGTTAAGTTTTTAAACTTATAATTATTTATGTCCATTTTTAAATTTACAAATCCAAATGCAATATCTTATACTTCGACAATAGTTTGAAATGGATCTAAATTATAGGAAGGAAATGTTAAATCATGTATGGGCGTTGCACCTTTAACCTATTCCTATGTCATGTTATGCTATTATTATTTGTGGAAAAGAAACGTACCGATTTCACATTTTCCTTTTCCTTCCACTCCCAAAAGGTTACCACGAATAAAGCCAGAAACAGCAGGAATACAAGCGCTAAAGTACTATACCATACAGTACTTCGAAATGAGAGCAGAAATAAATTGTTTTCATACGACAGTTTCGGTTCTTGGAACACGAACTTAGATCGAGTGGGTGTAGGGCTTGATATAAAGTCGACGAATGGAATACGTTCGGTGGTGAAAAACATCGGTGACCCTAAAGATAAAAATTCCATCCCATTAAAAAAACAGTTTTAATTTTTAATTATAAGTATGAGCTTTAGGTTTGAGCTAAAAGGTTAAGTCAGCGATCTTATTGTAGGGTCGGTGTAAGACACTCTTTTAAGCTTGTTGCAGAAAGGATTCAGCTTAATTTTTTACAAACGTCAGCCTGCCTGAAGTCAACTCTCCTCTAGACTTACGAGGATCGATCCCCGTCAGAGCAAATTTAATGCGCATCATTAACAAGGTAACTTCTTATAAGGTAAATTATAAAGTACATATTTATTTTTTCCAGTAAGGCAAACTGAACTGAACGATAACTCTAATATGAACTCTAATATGTCTAGTAAGAGAAACGATAGCTAGGATTATACTAGATTATCAAGCTGGATATAGAATGGTATACACGACCCATTATTACAGTTGTCATCATACTCTGTTTGGTATCCAGTCAGATAGAGATATGGTATTCAATCCAACAGCAGCAGAAATTGATAATTTCTAAAAAGTTTTCTTGAAATTTTCATGTCATGCATTGGGAAATATCTAATGTGGACAATAATTAACATATTATACCTCCAATCTCAACTTCCCCTCGTACCAGGAAACCCGTCATCCCATTCCAAGTGCCGTTAAGATGATATCCCCACGTGTTAGCGAAGAAGTACTTTCTATCGGCATTCAGGAAGTCCATGAGATGGTTCGTGGTGGGGAAGTTTACTTTTGTGATGGTATCGATGTGATCATTTCTACAAGAATGCCATAAAAGAAACGTTAGACTTGGAAACTAGTGAGACTGCACATAATTGAAACCCCTTTGAAAAGAAATGTCTCATGTATTTAGTTATAAACTAAACTTTTCAATAAGAACGTAAAGATGGAATTGAAGACAAAGGAATTATATACCAGTGAACCTAGGTATAAGGTGAAAGCTGTTTTTTTCGAAGTCGTGCAATGGACGTCCTATGGCTGATGATGATTATGATGAAAAGGTTTTAAAAGAAACTACTGTTACTATTTACTATTACTACTACAAATACCCCACCGTTTCCAGACTCTATTCGCCGTCTTTAAAACTGTCAACGCACCCTCGATTATTTTGGTATCATTGGTGTCTATAGGCGATGGAGAATGGAGATCTACATCTATCATGACATTCCTATCTCTAATAGCCTACTTGGCATAATGGCCATTAGCCTAATCAAGTGACCATCTTTTTTTCTCGATCATGTAATACCTTATTTAAATAAGGTTTAAAATCACTTACACTTGATCTGATAAATGGTTGATACTGTCATTATCTGTAAGAACGTAGCATATTCTTAACTGGCACCCCCCTAAGTTGAGTCTTCGTAGGGCTGTCACATCATTAAAATCTTCAACTATCTGCAATCCATGAGTGATGTTCCAAGTTCCGTAAGGTTCTATACGCCAACTGCTTTGGGAGCTTATTTTGTAAACTGGAATTAAAGAAATAGTATCACTTAGTAAAATAATATTACATTTAGTTAATTAAGATCAGGTTTTTTTTACTCAATCGGCCAACGCATAATCAACTGTAAACATTAAAAATGTTATCGATTCGAACACATTTTCACATGTTGTTGGCTTTCCACACTCATATATACTGCTTAGTACTTTAAAATATCGGCAAAATACTCGTAGGTATTGGATATTGATAAATGATATATTAGTAAATCAATAATTAAATAATAACATCTAATAGTCACACACATCCTGAGTTCTTCTTTTATTCTCACAAATATTTGTGGGCCATATAAAACATTTGCATAAGTCATAAAGGTCGCACGAAGTTGCTGGATGCACGCCGCTTCTAACAGGTCGATCTGGAATTCTTTAGGGGAGGCCTATGTTCAGCAGTGGACGTCCTATGGCTGATGATGATGAAACATTTGCATAAGGTACCTACTAATGTTTTATTAATGTTACTATTTTTCAAGCAAATCCAATCAATAGATAAGTAACCATTTCTTCGTGTACTATACTTTCCAGATACACTATTTTGATTACAATCTCTTAGGCCAGCTTCTACTTACGCATATTTATTACATAACCATCTCCACTCGTTGGACTAATGACAAACACTTCCACATCAACTAAAATGTCCAATTCGGTCACAATTCCAGGTAATATCGAGTCTTCGCTTCTATTATGTAGAAGAATCCAACGATATGGTTCCCGAAAATATTTGCGTTCATTACACTAAAATGTAAATATAGTAGATAAAATCTCTGAACATAAGGTACAAAAAGTTTACAAAGTATTAAGCTCAATAAAAGAAGTACAATTTAAAGTACGAGGTATAGCGGATCGGATCCTAAGACATTGTTACTGGACTCGCGAAGGGAATTTCAAATTTACGTTAAAGACAATTTTTGGCGGCGATGTAAATTGTTGCAAAACACTTGTCTCTTAAAATGTTTTTAACTGCTTTTCACCTCGATACTTTGGTGGTTGGTTATATGATCTCACGTTACATACAGCCGCTAAAATAAATAAAGCAGAATAATTTACAAACGTTGGCACAACATTCTTGGAAGCATCAAAACTATTTGTTGACGTTATGAATATTTTTTACTTGTTATATTTGTTTTCGATACCACTGTTTAAATAGTTAGTCATTTATCTGCAAATCTACATCCTATTTGTGAAACCATTAGGTATAATATATTGGGCTGCCGCTTGAGCTAAGTAGCATGACGTTACGTGTATCACTTGCGACCGTGAGATGTCGATGAGACTCAAAGGTCTCATATAAGACCATCATTTGGCCTGCAGATCGATTCTCTAAGAAACGCCGCAACGTTGAGATCGACGACAAGCTCCCGCAGCGCACATCGTTGAGATCGACGGAGCGTTCAACGTTGTTGGGTCTTAGAGAATACCATACATTTATGTCAAACGCCTCGCTCGAGAGAGCTAGTTCGCATAAGCGCCGTCATCACGCATAGCGCTAGTGCGTGCGCTTTGTACCTTGCTGAATACAAAAATGAAAACATCGTTGTCGCAACGATGCCGCAACGTTGTTTTCACAAATGAAACCTTAGAGAATCGACCTGCTGTACTTTTGTATGGGTGTGAAACGTAGACTGTCCTTAAGCGCCACGTTAGAGAAATCCACGTCGCGGAAATGAAGATGCTCCGGTGGATATGCATTGTCAACAAAGTCTTATAGACTCGATCAAATACGTAACGTGCAGATCGGCGGTAGTCTTGGTGTCGGCGACGTGGCGGATTGACTGCAAGAATGTCGCTTGAGGTGGTATGATGATGTTTTAAAGAAACCACAGGAGTACGTCATTCACAGGTGTCTGGACTAGATTGTACCAGGGGAAAAAAGGGTTAGCTGGTCGTTTTGTGTAACATGATGCTTAAGGCAGGCAAATTATCTGACACTTTAATTAACTCTGAAATACCGCCGTAAGATTGTCTGAAATATTGCCTATTGTAACATTTTTAGTTTAAGAAGGATTATCTATCACGTCTCACACCCATAAGGAAGTACAGGCCGAATGATGTTCTTGTATATGAGACCTTTAAGTCTCATCGAAATCTTACGGCCGAAAATAATTTGGGTCATTTAGAAAAAAACATACCATATCGAGGTATTTACCAACATCAGGACATGTTAAATCAGCCACAAAAACTGTTTGATGTTCACAATTGTTGAAATACGGAGCACTCGTATTAGCATTTGTTACAAACTGGACCATTTTCATTTCTGTAACATTGTCTTGAGAGGATATGTAGAACTTAATTATTTTAGCTGTAACACACGAAATAAAATTTCCTAAGGATTATAGAGATTCACAGTACCGAAATGATACAGATTATAAAAACATGGAGGTAAAATTTCAGTACGAATTATGTATCCATTGTGTCACAGAAATTGATGAAAAGACAGATAAAATTGATACATATAAAAAAAGTGTATAATTTTTACTTACTTCGGGACCAACAGCCAAAATAAAATATAGTTGTCGGCGTATTCATGGCTTTTGTTAAATCAGTAACAACACCATATTCTAAATTCATTGTATAGCTCATAGCAAAGTAAAGGAGAATTAAGCTGAGTTTTCTGACCATCTTTCCTCAATGATTGCTGAAGTATGAATTATTGTGACCTATGCCCCTTTCTTTATGGTATTATATGGAAAGGGTAAAGTGATATTATCTAAATAGAAGATATATGGACAAGACCTTCCTAATGCCTTCATCGAACGGCGATTAGGACCGCGGTTTTACTGTCCCAATACGCTGAGAGGGATTATATTAACAAGACTCATCGCCGATGAATACTCGTACAACTTCCAGCTTTAAGCGATAAGTCAGAACCAGTCAACGTCGGTAAATCTGACGATTTTAAAACCCTTGTATTGCTAGTGGATCGATCATCGACTTTATGTCATCAATATTTCAAAAGCTGTGAAATTGTTGCAATTTCGCAGATATGCCTGTGATTTCATTGACTATTTCATTTGACTGTTTGCTAAAGTTTATAATGGCCACAGAATATCAATAGTAGGCTCAATCACAGGAGAATTTACAGAAGCGGCCCGTGTAAGTAGCAATGCAATTAGCAATTCCATTAGTCCCTTTACTGCAAATCTCCCTAACGAACTCTAAAAATATGTTACCTAAAATCAATTTGAGGTAAATAAAAATGAATTCTACCTGCAATGAATTCTAAGAAACATCGTCATGAAAATCCATTACATATATATTTACGATTGTCAGAAATTTTCCTATTCGGGCCGCTGTGTTTAAATTTACATAACAAATTCTTTAAAACCACATCATTGTTATTCGTAATAATAAATAAACCACGTAGAAGAATAAGTAATAAGTAGAGCCACGCCGCTGATTTTGCATTCAGCATGAATAGGCCAAGAGAGTTAATACCACTGCTTACCTCATACAAAATCGATGAGAAATTGTAAATAATTACAAAGTTAAAATCTTTACGGACCATCTTAAAAATTTTCTTGACTGGTAGAGCTACGTTGTAGACAGTAACGTCTACAGCACGAATGGGCCAGCTTGACCGGTTTAATACCACTGCCTCACAGAAAACCGACGTAAAGTGGCTGTCGGTAAGTGAGATTTTCGGTGGTCCATTCCCCCCCTCTCTTTTTTCCTTTTCCCTCCCCTTCCATTCAAAAAAGCTTCGTGTGATATCGTCCATTTGGCTTCTCGTATTAGATTGTTGTGTAAAATCAAAATATGATTATCATCCTAGTAACGTCCCATTATTGTAATTAACTATGATATTATAGATACTTCTAGTCTATAGTTAGACGTTTAAGTGGCCACTTAAAAGCCGTAGAAGTGGTTTAGGCCTAGCCTATTTTAAGAACTCTTTAGGTAGGTATATTACAGGCATGGAATTTTACTATACATATAAATTAACCCTGTAAAATAATTTAGCCCTGTAATATTACTGTTCCACTGTTGGGCCTGATCCTCCTCTAATAATGAGAGGGGTTAGGCCTTAGTCTACCACGCTGAGTACGGGTTGGTAAACTTAACGTACCTTCGAAATTCTTATGAAGAAATTCTCGGGTATGCAGGCGTATGCATATACAGGCGTGAGTTTATCTTACGTTGATGTGTCTTTTCATTAGCTTATATTTACATAAAGTGAAGTTTAATGACTAGGCTGAGATCTATAGAGCGAACTTCGAATAAGTCTAAGTCAAAGTTATGAACTCAGTGAGGATTTTGACTTTTTTTTTTTTTTTTTTTTTTTTTTAAGAATGGCAACTGATTCCGAGGATTTTGACTTATTTCGAGTCATTTTTTACAAGAAAATCTTTACTTAGTCTGTCAGTCTGTTCTTCTTGTAAAAAATGACTCCGACTAAATCAAGGTCGGTTTAACAATTCCAAATTCTCACTGAGTTCGTTGCTTTGACTTAGACTTAGTCGAAGTTCGCTCTATAGATCTCAGCCATGATTGTTGTACAAAACTTTCTTCCTATCGGCAAGCTACAAACGGGAAACGAATATTTGAAGTGTCACGGCATGTTATCTAATTATTTTATCTGTGTCAAGTTTATTCATATTGTTTGTTTACACACGATATCGGAAAGTATTTTTCCGTAACAATTGTAAATACATCGGCAATATAAATGATACGTAATGTGGATTATTCTAAGAATGGATTGATGTATTGGAATTGAAAAGATTATAATTAGTTTATGTGAAATCAATAAAACTGTTTATAATTATCATCCGATTTCAAAAAAGGAGGGTAGGTCAAAAGGTCCTCAATTCATCTGTATTTTTATATTTATGTTACGCGATATCTCCGCCAAATATAGACCGATGTTAAAAAATCTTTTTGTGTTCGATAGAGCTTTTTTCAAAGGTGGTTCCATATAAATTTGGTCACGATCGGATTTCAACTCGGTCCGTTAAGTTTTGGACCGACTTCCAAAAAGGAAGAGGTCCTGAATTCGTCTGTATTTTTTTTATGTATGTTACGCGATATCTTTGCCAAATGTGGACCGATTTTCAAAATTATTTTTGTGTTCGATAGAGCTTCTTTCAAAGGTGGTCCCAAATAATGTGGTCACGATCGGATTTGAAGTCGGTCCGTTAAATTTTTAAACTTGTGATTATTAGGTATAAAATTCGCAAATGATCAGGCCTAACAGTGTTTGTTGTTCACACACATCTGCGGCCTGAGCAGGAAAATTTCTGACAACCGTAAATGTATTCGAACTCGATGCGCGTCTATGAAATTTGTATGAAATATTAACCAAACGTCATCAGTGCGCAGGGAACTGGAATACATTTATATTAGTTTTTCGTGCTCGGGCTACAGGCCTATGTTTGTCTGTATGGAATATAAGTCACTTAATGTCAGTCTCTTATTATCCCACGTCTAATATAATAAACAAAACCTTCCTCTACTTTATTGAATCAGATAACTTGGGATCAAATAGTTAAAGCAATTCCTTCATTTAATTTTTTTTTTACAAATATAAAAAGTCCATACTTTTTGTAGACACCGATGAACGTAGAAACGGATAGTCCGTTTATTAAATTACCGCAGTTCGTCAAAGTCGGGCATAAACAAACTAATTAGATAATGTAAAATTAGTGTGGGAATAGCCCTATTGGTCGCTTTCTGCCTTATCAGTTATTTTAATTAATAACCAGCATTGTCCCCGGTCGTCCCAGTCGAACCTAGCTGTTTGGGAAATACAAACGTATTTTTTGAAATTGGAATTTAACGAACTGTCTTGGATAAATCGGCCAAAGGAGTCCTTTTAACTCTCGTTTAAATAAAATGATAAATAATAATTGGTTTGCGAAACTATTTTGTAGTAAAAATGTGATATCTGTGTCGTACGATAATTTGGAGTCCGCCAACGAGTGGACTCCGCTTCTGGGCTCCAAAACTTCATACAGTAAAGGTAGGTGCTAATCCATTATTTTATTTAACCTATAAGGCAGTGTCAATGATGTATATATACAGTATCACAATAATCACAAGTTTTAAAACTTAACAGTCCTACTTCAAATCCGATCGTAACCAAATTTACCTATGAAATAAGATCTATCGAACACAAAAATCATTTTGAAAATCGGTCCACATTAGGCGGAGATATCGCGTAACATACATACAAAAAAAATACAGACGAATTGAGGACCTTCTCCTTTTTGGAACTCGGTCAATAACTTTAACAATAATGTCGATGATTATTGACAAAGGTAAGCTATATTGTAAAACATACACTTTTATTAGATGTCACGAATTTACATAAGCTCATAAGCTCACGCCTGTATCCCCGAAGGGGTAGGCAGAGGCGCACTAGCGAACTAGAACACCCACATTTCGCCGAGCTAAGTTCAGTCCCAGATGTGATAGGGGGCGAGCCTATCGCCATATCGGGCACAAATTCCAGACTCCGGGCTGATATGGAAAAATCCAATATCACTTTGCCCGACCCGGGGATCGAACCCGAGACCTCAGAACCGTAGTCGTACCGAAATACCACCACGCCACCGAGGCATGTATGTATGTATGTATGTATGAATTTATTGATTATACTCATCATTTACGTCCAGGAAAAGTACAAACTATTTTCATCTTTCCATATAATTCTCATAAAGTATTTTCCTCATAGATACATCCATGAAATTTATCGTGACAATCCACATAATTTCACAAGCGTTGAATCATCAGTTTTTTTGACATTTCTCGCTAGCCACCACAAAGTACTTTGCGACTTCGTAAAATATAATAAACCCCACGCAGCATGCGCGCCACGAGATATTCCGATGATCGACTGTCGAGATGTTGTTTACGTGTTGTCGACAATGTTGTATGAAAATAAACGAGGATGCATGTTAGTGTCCGTAGACAAATAGAGAAAACCGGTTATAACATGACAAAAAGCGTAGACAAAATGTTGTGTTGGCGTGCATGCTAGGCGGGCAGAACTCCTCTTGCGGCTGATGAACGTAGAGAATTGATGGTTTCCACATAAATAGTGGTAGAGCCACGCTGTAGACAGTAACGTCTACAGCACAAGTGGGCGGGCTCGACCGGTTTGATACCACTGTCTCACAGAAAATCGACGTAAAGTGGCAGCTTGCTGTCGCGTTTCGTTTTTCGTTTCGGTGACCCATTTCCTCCTTCCTTTCCCAATCTCTTTTTCCCTCCGCTTCCCTTCCTCTTTTTAGGTTGGCAATGCACCCATGATTCTTTTTGTGTCTTAGGTGTCTACGGGCGGTGGAGATCACTTACCATCAGGTGACCTATCTGCTCGTTTGCCAGACTCTGATAAAAAAAAATATTGAAGTGTAAAAAAATCTCATGGCCGAGCTGCGGAGTACAATTATTTCTCTAAACCTATGAAGTTAGGTGTACATACATTACATAAACAGACTGCCCGTGTTAAAAAAAGGTTTACATACTTGTATATATACGCGCGAAATCTTCCACTGAGCTTCCAGTATAGCCTGCGCCTGATGCGGCTTGTACCTATATTGTTTTATAGCAGAGACTGGCAAACGAATGTATGGGTCACCTGATGGTAAGTGATCTCCACCCAAGACACAAAAAGAATCATGGGTGCGTTGCCAGCAAAGGTGGGAATGGGAGGGGAGGGGATTGGGAAAGAGAGGGAGGGAAATGGGCCACCGGTAATCTCACTCACCGATCGAAACGCGACAGCAAGCTGCCACTATACATCGGTTTTCTGTGAGACAGTGGTATCCAACCGGTCGAGCCGACCCATTCGTGCTGTAGACATTACTGCTACAGCGTGGCTCTACCACTCAAAAAACCTATTAAAAAAACTTTAATCATCATAGTTTTCTGTAAAGCAATTAGCTACAGATTAAAAAATACAAATAATTATTGTGATATTAATGACAGTCGTTATCGCGTTGTTAATGGCATATTTTATTGTTTGTTTTATAAACACTGCGGTCATTGAGTTTTAGTTTATTTACACTTATCCTTCTGGCTATTAGTGCTTGAATTGAACTCTTTGAGGCTTTATATTGAAGGACACGACTAATAAATTATTCGAATATTTATTTTAAGGCGGTAAAATTACTTAACTTTACGTATTTATGTAAAATGAGCAAATATTTTTTTTTTTATAGCAGAGATTGGCAAACGAGCAGATGGGTCCCTAATGGTAAGTGATCTCCACCGCCCATAGACACCCAAGACACAAAAATAATCATGGATGTGTTGCCAACGTAAAAGGAGGAAATGGAAAGGGAGGGAAGGGGATTGGGAAAGGGAGTGGGGAAATGGGCCACCGGAAATCTCATTCACCGAACGAAACGCGACAGCAAGCTGCCACTTTACGTCGGTTTTCTGTGAGACAGTGGTATCTAACCGGTCGAGCCGACCCATTCGTGCTATAGACGTTACTGTCTACAGCGTGGCTCTACCACTTATGTACTCTACCACCTATATACTTATCTACCACTTATCTCTATAAATACAATATATATAAAAATAGTTATTTATGCCATGATGCTCATTCGCAGACGATATTGCTGTCGTTAAAAATAATTATTAAGTTTTATTTTGGGCACGGGTTCTTTTTTGGATAGCTATGCCCAAATAGAGTGACTTTCATTCATTAAAATTTTCATTTATTAAATTGTTAAATGGTGGCGGATTTGTTTATGTTATAGGAGCATCATCACTGATGATTATATTAGGTACCTTTACCTCATTTATTAACAGCCCGAACTCAAGTAAATGTTTATAAAACTTGCCCTTAACAGATAGATAAAAACCAGAGCCAATGTAATGCACTTTCTCCAGGAGTTAAGACACTCGAAGTGCAACAATGTTTATTTATCTGCTCACCGTTCTAAATTTTAACTTTTTATTATTTTTATACACGCAGTAGTCACACACATAGTCCTGACCTCACACTAGGTGCAACCTGTATCGTGGGTATCAGAAACTACGAGGGACTTTCGGTCTCACAACAGCCAGACCCAAAACAAATATCTGTGGGCCACACAGACATTTGTCTCGATGCAGGAATCGAACCCGTGACCTCACGTTTCACAGCCGGCTACTCCCGCTGCGCCCGCTGCGCCACAGAGGCTATCTACTTCATTACATGTGTAGGTTAATGCAGAAAGTATAAATTACTCATGTGTTTTTATTGTGTGACTTTCTTTGCGTGGAATCTGTCTTAGCACCATTTGAGATTGAAATAGGTCCAATCCTAAATCATAGTTTATGAGCTGTTTGAATAAGCATAAAAACAAAAAAATACAACATAATTAAAAATAAAGTTAAATATTTAAAATAGTATTTTAAAAACAACATAACATAAGCTCACGCCTGTATCCCCGAAGGGGTAGGTAGAGGCGCCCTAGCGAACTAGAACACCCACATTTCGCCGAGCTTTGTTCCGTCCCAGATGTGATAGGGGGCGAGCCTATCGCCATATCGGGCACAAATTCCAGACTCCGGGCTGATATGGAAAAATCCAATATCACTTTGCCCGACTGGGGGATCGAACCCGAGACCTCAGGACGGTAGTCGTACCGAAATACAACTACGCCACCGAGGCATTTTAAAAACAAAATATCCTTTTTTGATTCCAAATAAAAATCCATAAAATTAACCACATAATGTTATAGTAGATGCATTATGAATATCAGACCACACAGGAAAATAACTCATCGAAATATACACACACACCTGTATCCCCGAAAGGATAGGCAGAGGCGCACTAACGAATTAGAACACCCACATTTGATCGCCGAGCTTAATTCCGTCCCAGATGTGATAGGGGGCGAGCAAATTACAGATTTCGGGCTGATATGGAAAAATCTAATATCACTTTGCCCGACGCAGGGATTCAACCCGAGACCTCAAGACGGTAGTCGTACCGAAATACAACCACGCCATCGAGGCAGTTACCAAGGCAGTTAAAAAAAAAGACGTGTGGCACTCGGGGACTGCCGCGGTAAAGCTATTGCATAGCATCCAAAATCAATACACCTATATACTTTCTCACAAACAGCTGATTACGTATTCATCCGATTTCGGAGCAGCTCGTCTCGATCTCGTGCGAGCTTCGTAGAGTCGTAACATGAAGTAAATACAAAGAGGAGGTGCCCTAACGCCGAAAATCTAAGCAGGCATGAGTCACCAGATTGCGGGGCGAAGAGGGGGTTACGCATACGCAGTAACGCCGATACAACCAATGTCACCTAGAGGCGAGTTGCTGAACTAAAGAGACAAGCGTGATATTTCAAAAAAGTCAATCAAAGTTCTGCCATTCATTGATAGATGGCAAAACTAAAAAGTATCACCGCTGTACCGGTCGGGTGTTAGGTTATTTTCGTTACGGAATTTCTGGATTCGGTCTCCACGCTCAGGCCCGCGATAGAAGCTATGCAATAGCTTAAAAAAGAACATTAATATAATATCGCCGAGGCCTTGAAATTTATCATGCTATAAGATCCTGCTGTAAACAATTTCCCCACAATCGTTTTATCATTTCAAAATACATTTTCCTGCTAAAATAAACAAGTTGCGAAGAAGTAGGTAAAGTTATATTAAATAAGACATAAAAAGGTAACTGCTGTTAGGTAAATCAGATTACCGTGACTGTACCGAACTGATTTATAATGCATTGCACAATTTTCGATCTAAACTCTAGAACGAATGACTTTCGGCTCTATATTCGAAACGAGTTCGTTGAGCGCAAACGAACAAATAACTTGAAATAAAACTATTTTTACGAATTCTCTTCTTCTTCGTTGTCACAGGTCAGACTGAGGTGACAACAAAGACTGCAAAGCCTTCGAAACGTCGGGAATAAAAATTAAAAACTAATCGTGATAGAATCCGTAAAAATAGTTTTATTTCAATGTATAATATTCGCGTAAACTTAAGAAATCAGTATGAACAAATAACTTGAGTAAACAGTGAACTCGATTCCAATAGGTAGTCGAATGTAATTCATACTACAGCTTCTGATGATTGTTGTTGATGATAATGCCTATATGTTTTTTTAATGACGTGATTTCTAAATTTAGACGTTAAGTAGATATTTATTCGTGTATTGTTTTCGAATAGGATTAATCTTAAAGGCACTAGAATCTAGATATATTTTAGGTATTATTGATCTACTGTCTAATATGAATTACGATTATGACAGTATCAAAGTATTTAAAATGAGATGCGAAAAACAATAAATTACGTTATACAGATATTGAAATGTTTATTATGCACTAAATAAAAACACATAACCAAAGATAAAAACAATTGAAAGGCATAAAGCAAAGACTTGTCTAAGACTAAGACTTGTCTTGTTGTTCTATGTATTTACTAGACAAGCTGTTTCGAAGTAATATTGAGGCACATGACCATCGATATAATAATATACCTAGATGCACAGTTGACGCTCAGAAAGTGGGACAGCCAACGAGTGCTTAAAATGTAAGTAAGCACTTGTTGGCTGTCAGTCGGGCGCCGACCGTTCGTCTGTGAAGATGCCTAAATGCTCTGTGAAAGAGTGCAAAAATAACACTCTTACAAAGCGCAAAACACATGGGATTTCATATTTTAAGTAAGTATAATTCCCTTACTTGATTCTTAAAACCTTAATCATGTTAAATTAAGTATTAAACGTGTATAAATAATTAATTTAACAAATTCAGTTAATAAAATATTTTCTCCCTTTTGAAATCATGATTTGGAACAATAAAATATATGGAGTCGTTTTTTTTTTGTAAATATATTATATTTATTTTAAATTTATGATTTTTTTTATTAATTTTATTTATTAATTACAGATTTCCATGAAATGAAATAGTAAGAGATAAATGACGTAAAATTATTTCCGAAGAAAGAAGAGAAGAAAATTTTAAACCCAATTACTCAAGTGTGGTTTGTTCAGACCATTTTGCCGATTCCGATGGATATTATACAGAAAAAGGGATTAGGAAAATTAAAAAAAATGCTGTACCAAAAATAAAGGTGATAAATTGTCATCAGCTTCATTGTCCTTAACTAATGTTTACTATTTAATTTAACAATATGTATGCTGTTGGTGTACCTATAAATAAATAAATAAATAAATAAATATTGCCACATTTATTGACTTTATTTTAGATTGTCGTAACTACAAGTTTAAATGAGGCAGGTTGCAGTACAAGTGTAATAGTTGAAAAATATTTGATACAGAATTCATCAATAGCAAGCATATACTAGGTACATACTGCCATGTAAAATGACTATTTAATAATTTGCGGCTAATTCTAATAAATGTTTTCAATCAAAGTGTGCAGATCATAAAAAATTGCCAACATGAACAAAGTTGAACATTCCGCTGTCAAATAATAATTTTAATGGTTCATTCTCGCGATTTTTCATTTCTTAATTTTTCATTTTTATCTTGGATTCTCGGATTGAGATCATTTATTGGAACCGGTCGTTAGGCATAATTACTACAACAGTAATTGTGGCGTCATCATTTATTCGAAACATATTCATTTCCAGGAACCAGCAATTGAACCAATAAATAATGAACGATCACCAATACCATCAGAATTTTCATCAATCTTTAACACACCTAAGACGTTATTTTTGAAAGATAATTTGAAAGAACGCAACCAAAAATTTAAACTTAAATCTAATTTAGTGCGAAACTTAAAAAGGCAGAACAAAAGATTAAGAAAACGAAATTAAAAGAAAGAAATCTTCTAAAAGAAATTATTAAGAATCTAAAGAGCAAAGGACGATCTTAGTGTGGGGCCAGGACTATGTATGTGACTGTTGGGTGTTATTTATTTATTTATGAATCACGCTAAGGCAAAACAGTGCTTATTTCATATTCATAACTCATAAGCATTGTTATCTTCTAAACATTTATACTCTATATATCTCTTAATGTAAGTAAAATTATTATACAGATATCGCCATTCTCATCTACATTGTACGCCACGTGGTCAAAATTTCTCACAGATAAATACAAGAACTATTCGACTCCATTCAATCTTTGTCCAAGTGACTAGAATGTTTCTTTTAATAATGTCAAATTATTGTCAAATTCAAAAACGATTAGAAATTCAAAAATTTCGAATATAGGAACGTTTGAACATTCAATTTAAAAAGCTACTTTATGCCGCGTCTATAAGGTCATATTTGTGTTAATATAATTAAATTTGTGATGTTTATTTGTTTTGTCTGTCGAGGACACTGTTTACAATGATATTTGTATGGAACTGTGCATCTAGGTATATTATTATATCGATGCACATGACGGCGAGTATTTGACGTTTCACGGCTAAGGAAAAGAGCAGATTTCTATAGTGAGTTAAGGTCGATTAACAGAGACTTAGTGTGCACATTCTATGTACCGAATTGTCAGTATAATAATTATATTATCTTTGGCATAATGCGATGCTTTGGAAAATATCGTGGCCTGTGATCGTGGCTGTATGGACTGTATTACCTTTTACAACTTCATTAAAATATAAAAAGATGCAAAAAGTATCTGAATAAATCGTTTTTACAAATTACAACATTTTATTTCATAAATATTTAAATATCCGATGTAAATACTTATAACAATTTTATAACGCGAATAAAAAAACAATGTATTTCAATTTTTTCATTTATCTGTAACACAGCGTAACGAGGGCCGATGCTTTAATTTTAGAACCAGGAAACTGTTTTATATTACCAAGTACCAGTCAATAGTTATATAATAAATAATATAAGCCCTGTAATATTACTGTCCCACTGCTGTGCACGGGCCATCTCTACCAATAAGAGGGGTTAGGCCTTCTGCCTAATGCGGGTTGGTAGACTTCACATACCTTCGAAATTCTTGTGGAGAAATTCTTTATTTTCTATTTTGATATTGGTTTTTATTGCTGTCACATAAATTATAGACTTACGCCAGTATCCCCGAAGGGGAAGGCCGAGGCGCACTAGCGAACTAGAACATCCACATTTCGCCGAGCTTAGTCTCTAATGTGATAGGAGGTGAGCCTTTCGCCATATCGGGCACAAGTTTCAGACACCGGGTTGATAAAGAAAAATTCAATATCAATTTACCTGACCCGGGGATCGAACCCAAGACGTCAGACCCATACGCCACCGAGGCAGTTTAATTTTGGTTACGTGAGATTACCTAAAGACAGACAAGTATTACGACAAATATTAGTCGAGTCTTTTCCGCATAACATAGTCCAATCATTAATATAAAGTAATTACATGCAAGCAATTATTTTTAAACCTTTCCCTAGTCATGTGACATCGAGTATGTATCGTAAAAGGTACCTTGGTATTGATAGTTCATTAGGTGTAGAATGTTATTTCTTTTCCGTGTATGTTAAAACAAATTAAGTTTTTTATCTGTAGTTTTTGTGTCAAATGTAAAGTCGCTCTTAAATTGATTAAGGTTTCTGCAATTGGGTACTTGACTATTTTTTTTTTATTAATTTTATGTGAAATTTACGTCGTCTAAAATATAGAACAGAAAAATGTTCTCAAAAATAAAAAAGGTATAAGCCTTTCAAGTTTGATGTATTATTAATATATATGTTATTATTATTATTATATATATTTATATGATTGTAACCTTCAAACTGCAGCAAAGAGAAGTATCAGTATAATCACGTGACGCCATAACGGTACGTGCGTTGGAAAGGGATTGCAAGATATCTCCAATATGCCCCCTCTCCAGAATTTAAAATATGAATTGCTGCCTCATTTTTCAACCAATTTCGATGCATATTTTACAGAAGGGTTTCTTTTTTGTTTTATTTGCTGTTACATATACTATGCGTATAAAATCAAACATAGTCAAGTACCTAATTATAGTCTATTGTATAACCACAACTTTCCCACATCTTCAATTTATCGACAACTCACCATTTCTTCATATACCTAAGCTGAGATCTATAGAGCGAACTTCGACTAAGTCTAAGTCAAAAAAACGAAACCCGGTGAGGATTTGGAATTTTTAAATCCAACTTTGATTTAATCCGAGTAATTTTTTCCAAAAAAATCTTTGCTTAGTCTGTCTGTCAGTTTTTCTTGTAAAAAATGGCTCGGACTAAATGAAAGTTCGATTTAATAATTAATAGATCGATTTAAAGTATATTGAACGGTACTGCAATATAATAAAATCTTGTACTTTTAATTATTAAACATTTTCTAACAATAGTTATGGTATTTTAATTTTAAAAAACTTTAGAATGAATAAAACAATTTCTACATTTTATGTCAGTATTTGGATACTGGTATTACTGCTTGTCGAACTGACAGACCGAAGTCAACGTTTTGTGGACTTGGACTTAGCAAAGTTTTTCTTGTGAAAAATGACTTGGACTAAGTCTGAGTTCAATTTATAAATTCCAAATTCTCACTGAGTTCGTTTCTTTGACTCAGACTTAGTCGAAGTTTGTTATATAGATCTAAGCCTTAGTATGAGTGGACAATATAATTGAAATCACTTACCATCAAGTAACTCACTTGCTCGTTTGCTTGTCTTAAAAAACCCATACCTATTGTAAATACTATAGCATCATCAATCATGTGCGGAGATACCAAACAAAAAACGAGAAAGGAAGAATCTCCATGCGTTCGGTAGCCTGCCTAAATCTGGTTCTAGAAACTTGTTTGAAACCCATATTTTATGCTTCAAGTGGGCAATAGAAGCGAGGTTGGAACATTAAGTACGTAAACATTATTTTTCCCTTCCTTATGGTTTATTGTAATGATGAGTAAATCTTACTTAAGCAGAGTATTCACTGTAAAGATATTAAAATAATAATAATATTAGCCCTGTAATATTACTGTCCCACTGCTGGGCACGGGCCTCCTCTACTAATGAGAGGGGTTAGGCCTTAGTCTACCACGCTGGCCTGGTGCGGGTTGGTAGACTTCACATACCTTCGAAATTCCTGTGAAGAAATTCTCGGGTATGCAGGTTTCCTCACGATGTTTTCCTTCACCGTCATAGCAAGCGATATTTCACAATAAAGATATTATTCAATAAAAATACAGTTATTTTAATAATTTAACTGAATACCATTGCGTCGTGAGTGTCGGAAAATACAAATGACTATGTCTCAGTCTTACATTACAACACCCACAATGCCTCGGTGGCGTGGTTGTATTTCGGTACGAATACTGTCCTGAAGTCTCGGGTTCGATCCCCGGGTCGGTCAAATTGATATTGGATTTTTCCATATCCGGAGTCTGGAATTTGTGCTCGATATGGCGTATGCTCGCCCTCTATCACATCTGGGATGGAATTAAGCACGGCGAAATGTGGATGGTCTAGTTCGCTAGTGCGCCTCTGCATACCCCCGGGATACAGGCGTGAGCTTATGTAATTTTAACACCCACAAATTGTTTGTGATTTATCGAAACGAAAACTTAAACATTAATAAAAATAAAATAAAAATCTTTATTGATCACGTAGGCATGTAAAAAAGCACTTATGACAAGTCAACACAAGTAAATTTTTAAATTAGGACTAATATAATTTACATTATATATTTGAATTTGACAACAGGCAGGCAAGTATGGACATAATAACGATGGGATGGCTAAGATAGGGTGATAAGGGGAGATAGGAATAGAGTGTAAGGGAATGGATTGTATGGGAATGGCATATGGCAGGAATGGTGGCAGGGGATTGACTGGAAATACTGGAAGCAGTTGGGATTGGTGCGTGAGGCCCTATCCTAGCTAACCTACCAGCCTTTCTCTAGCTACCTACGGATGACGACCCGAAGAAGAAAGGCAGAAAGAAACTCCGGGCTTATTTTTTTCATCATCAATTGTCACCATTTCTTTTTTTTTTCTTTTGTCTATTTTCCTTTTAGTTTAATAGTAGTCGCCAAGGACTAGCACACTTAGCACACTCTCAAGGCATCACGTTTTCTCGATCTTAGGACGTTGCTACTAAAATTCGATGACATTTAAGTCTAACTTTATGTGAATTTTATATTACTCTGTCTTTTAAGGAAATTATCTGTAAGGCAAACGCTCAATTAAGAAATTTCAATTCGATATAACACCCAACAGTCACAAATATAGTCCTGACCCCACACTAAAATCGAGTCTTGTGTCGTGGGTATCAGGAACTACGAGAGACGCACGGTCTCACAACACCCAGACCCGAAACCAATATCTGTAGGCCATACAAACATTTGTCTCGGTGCGGGGATCGAACCCGTGGCCTCTGGCTTCGCAGCCGGCTACTCGACCGTTGCGCCACAGAGGCTGTCAGTAATGTATGTGTATATAAGTATGTATGTCTGTAAGCTGCATACATAATCGAGCAGGCGTAGCCAAGCAGTCTGCCGCGCCTGTCATTACGGCTTGCTGGCCGATGTAGTAGCTAGCTAGCGAGCCCTTATTGCGACAGAATCAATTACGGAAACCTATACTTCGGTTAGTGTCATGGTTTGTAAAATATATTAATACCTCTTTTTACATCTTATTTCCTTATTTATGGCCAAAGACATTTAAAAGTATTATTTATAGATGGGCTATCAAGCTTTCCATACAAAAAATATCTTAAACCTCAGTAATGCCATGTACCACTTATTACAATGCAAGTGCGCATATTACAATGTACACCCTAGAATTTTCTGTGAATATTCAAGAATCACGAAGACAATTTTACTGACTAAACATTATGGGCCTAATTATAAAAACATTTTAGCTGAGCAAATGGCTAAGAATAGTCTGTCACTTTTATTTTCAAATAATGTGATACAAGAGAAAAAGTGACAGACTATTCTTAACCATTTGCTCAGCTATAATGTTTTTATAAGTAAAGCCATATTACGCTGGCACGAATTTGCGCGCGTATGTTTCAAACCTATGTGGCCTCTAACTATGGGCCGCATTAGAAAGCTCACAGTCACTCAGCGAGCTATGGAGAGGGCTATGCTCGGTGTTTCTCTACGTGATCAAATCAGGAATGAGGAGATCCGTAAAAGAACGAAAGTCACCGACATAGCCCAGAGGATTAGCAAGTTGAAATGGCAGTGGGCAGGGCACATAGCTCGTAGAACTGATAGCCGATGGGGCAGAAAAGTTCTCGAGTGGAGACCACGTACCGGCAAGCGCAGCGTAGGACGTCCACCTACAAGGTGGACCGACGACGTGATAAAGGTTGCAGGAAGTCGCTGGATGCAGGCCGCTTCCAACAGGTCGATCTGGAAATCTTTGGGGGAGGCCTATGTTCAGCAGGCAGTGGATGTCCTATGGCTGATGATGATGATGATGATGTTTCAAATACGATTGAGTAACTTATGGTCACAACTTTTGGATCACAAGTTTCGTGCTGTTGTGCCGTCTATGTGCTGTTGAATGTCTTTGTTTATGGCTAATATACGCACGAATAACCCGTGATTGTATTAGGTGATCTTCCTGCCACCTGTCCTTCAAACGTGGTTTAATGATGGATCCGACTTTGTATTTGCGACTCGCCACCCACCTGACGTGAACTCCCTTTGAGTAATTGAAGTGAAGAAGGTTAATGTTTTTAGGGTTCCGAAGCCAAATGGCAAAAAAGGAACTTATAGTTTTGCCATGTCCGTCTGTCTGTCTGTCTGTCTGACCACTGTTTATCACAGAGGTTATAAGTACTAGAGTGCTGTAATTTGTGAAAATGAATTTCAAAGGCGTATAAACAGGCTTTACAAGTTATTGAGTAATAGACCACCAAAGTAAAAAGAAAAAAATCGTACAAGTTATTTTCAATATCACTTATATGAAGTTGTTAGTTATGTAAAACAGGTAGTAAATATGAGTTTATGGACCATTACATTTAAAATAATGTATAAAAAATATATATTTAAGTAATAGTTAGGTGCCCTTACTTCGGAACCCTGTACTTTGCGTGATCTGTATGCAGCATGCACTTGCCCGGTTTTTTGAGTTGATGTCGATGCCAAGGACCGAAGTAACTCCGTAAATTCCGTAAACGTAACCTGTTAACTGATGAAAATTGCTTGTCGTGTTACTTATACTCAAGCTATGTTCATTTAACCTTCCAGAGAACATAGATTTTTTAATGATTTCTTAAGTTTTGTCTGTATTTTTTTTGTTTTCGCGGGGAAAAGCGTTTCATTGCTACCGCTGCACCTGGGGGAAAACGTTGCGGTTATGTCGGATTCGCCGGTCTTACGATGCCACCCGGGATAGATGGAAAACATCCAGGCGACCGCATATCATTCTGGCGACCATTGTTTGTCAGTGGTCGCTACTACTACGCTTACCATCAGGTGCAGTGTAGTCACTTTGTCGTGCCCGGATAAAAAAATTATCCATTTTAACATAACAAAACATAAGCTCACGCCTGTATCTCCGAAGGGGTAGGCAGAGGCGCACTAGCGAACTAGTACACCCACATTTCGCCGGGCTTAGTTCCGTCCCAGATGTGATAGGGGGCGAGCCTATCGCCATATCGGGCACAAATTCCAGACTCCGGGCTAATATGAAAAAATCCAATATCATTTGCCTGACCCGGGGATCGAACCCGAGACCTCAGGTAGTCGTACCGAAATACAACCACGCCACCGAGGCAGTCATATTAAGTCAATATTCATTTTTATCTTTTCAAATACGGAAAATACCATTAAAAAATCGAGTCTATTTTCTAGAGGTATATAATAGATGAAACAAAGTCAAATCCGGAAGTCAAATCGGAAATAAGGAAAGTCGCATCGCAATTTAATTGATCGATAAAACGATTACGAAGTTAATTATTATAGAATTTCTATAAGGTCAACTGTAAAACCAGGTATATAACGTACAAAGATTAGTAGGGTTTAAAATCACTAAGAACATATTTCTAAGCATGAGTAAACTTAACTGCCTCCAGGGTTACCACGACCTCTTATAGCAGTATTATTATAATCGTTCTTCGTTTGTTTTGTATGGGAATAAGCTATAAAGGTATTATAATTCAAATAAAATTAAACG
This sequence comes from Clanis bilineata, assembly GCA_036417725.1. NCBI lineage: Eukaryota > Metazoa > Arthropoda > Insecta > Lepidoptera > Sphingidae > Clanis > Clanis bilineata. The sequence goes on from CM071153.1 coordinate 2,599,258, forward strand.
GATAAGACCATAGATATGGATATTCATATTTAGTATGTTTCATTTTGAGATTTGTTTGTATGTAGCACATCTAATATTAATATAAATATACTACTTATATCTATATATGAGACGTTTGGCTATACTCGGCCCTTATTCATATTAAAAACCTTATCAAAGGTATATTAGTAAACCTATATTAGTTAAAATGCATTTTAAGCCTTTTATAATAAGAACTTTAAACTTGAAACAGCTGATCGAATTCGGCTAGGTTTCACTGTCGAACGTTTATGCCCCTTACTTATAAAAATATTTAAGCGCTGCTTATCTTAAACCATAGGATCCTTTCATTTTTAACAATGTAACGCCAGAAAAGAAGTGACAGGCTTAGCAAAAAGATAAGCAAAATTGGTTTTATAAGTATGGCCCGATAAGCTCCAGTAAGTTATTATGAATAAGACCGTATCTTTGCCTTATGTTTCAATATCCTCATATAAATACTATGTATAATAAACATTAAACTATACGGAAAAGTCGTTAATTAGACGCGCCATATTTTAACTATTTTAATGTATTATTGTTTACTAATTCGAGAATAACACCGGAAAACTCCTTTATTGATTATTTTATGTTTATTTGACTAAATACCTAGAAATGATCTTAGTTAAATTCCAGTAAACTTCCTAGCTCATTAGAAAACAATACATTAATAATGTATCTTTCACAAAGAAGTCGGAATAATTAGGCAGTCTACATGGGCTGTCAACCGGGAGATCCGGGGTTCGATTCCCAGGTAGGGCGTAGTGTTTTTTTCACACTATATTCCCGGGTCGGGACCCCCAGATCCCAAGATAACTGTGTTGTCACGCAGGCAGCCGGTCGTAAAAAGTGCGCCGATCCCACATTAAGGTGGGATAAGGGCAGGTAGAAAGAAAAGAGGATTTTATATATGAGATAAAAAATGCAACTACAGACATGTTTAATACTACCTGTCGGTTCTCCCAACTGCCTACCTTTTTAGGGATTTAGGCATGAGCTTTTATTGTGAACCTACTAGCCCATAATGTGATTTGGGAGCACGGATGTAAAAAAAAAGGATGGACGGAGCGCTAGGAACATTGAAAGTGAAGCAGGGTTTTCGGCACAATCGATCTATCGACACGTAATGGCGTGTGTGTGCGTAGGCCACTTTTGTACAGGCGCGGATATGTACGTGGCTTCTCCGTGGCGTCCGTTTAACTATAGGCGAGAGATGGTTTCCTTCTATTTCTTTACGTCCCTATTTCGGAGGTGATAATGACTATGATTAGCACATGCAAACCTAATTTCCTTTGCACAGTTGTAATCTATTATATTCATAATAATATACCGCAAGGTCGCGTCACTTATAGGTGATAATGTTATTGTTACGGCGAGTGGTTCCGAGAAGCATGGTGGTGTTGTGTTTTCCGAGTTTTCCGACAGAACGGTTATTTACGATTTTCACGGGAAAATAGATGGCATTGGATAATAATAACTATTTATTGTACCGTAGAACATGCTCTAAGACCTGTAGCCCGAGCACGAAAAACTAATGTAAATGTATATGTATTCGAGTTCGCTGCGCACTGATGACGTTTGGTTAATATTTCATACAAATTTCATAAACGCGCATCGAGTTCGAATACATTTACGGTTGTCAGAAATTTTCCTGCTCAGACCGCAGAATACAAAATTTTTCTTTCTACCTTCCCTTATCCCACCTTAATGTGGGGTCGGCGCAACACACTTTTTCAAAGATGTCACAGAAAGGATTTGGCTTAATTTTTACGACCTGCTGCCTGCCTGACGGCAACCCTTCTTTTGGGGATCCAATCTTGGGCAAATTGTGTTAAACCTGGGAATCGAACCCGGGACCTCCCGGTCCACAGCACATATACACTGCCACTAGACCAAAGAGGCGATACACCAGAAGTTTCGAATCTTTACCTCGTACGAGCTAGTTTTTGTAACCCTCGATCTTGTTTAGGAAGGTGATTGTTTTCTTCACATTGATTTTTAGTTTTCTCAATTTTTGCACATTATTTGGGGCGACCTAAAACAGCTCATAGTAGCGGTCAAAGACTTTTGTCGATAACAAACATGAATAGACTTGTCTGGCACCACTTGGACGTTATGTCCATGTATGGATGCGAGCGTCGCGTACCTACTGAAGTTTACCTACCTGTAGATTTTCGCGCATTATACCGATTGTACATAATATAAATGGTGCGCCATTTAATAACCGAACTTTTGCCATTTATTTTAAAAATATTTAAAAATACGTATGTTACTTATTATCAAATTTTATGTCATTAAGTTGGCGCCACTTTATGTAAGAAAATGGTAAAAATCCGGCCGAGCCCGCCCACTCATGTAGGCAAAATTGTCTACAACGTAGCTCTACCACTTGTAAACATATTTATCAAATTATTAATATACACACTCGTATACAAAATGTATACATTCACAAGAGTTACCTTAATTAAATTATAATCTTGTGAAAAATATGTAAGTAAATACGGATATACCAACACAGATTATGTATATTTACAATACGCAATTGCTAATCTAACTGTCTTGAAGGCTTAGTTGTGGTGTGGTGCTTACGTGGTATGACTGACGTTTTGAAGTCTCAGGTTAGATCCCCGGGTCGAGCAAAGTGATATATGGTTTTTTAGAATAGTAACAGACTGAAGTATGGAATTTATGCCCGATAAGGCGACAGGCTCGCCACCTATTACAGTATGGGACGGAAATAAGTTTAACAATAATCACAAGTTAAAAACTTAACGGACCGACTTCAAATCCGATCCTGACTAAATTTATATGGGACCACCCTTGAAACAAGCTCCATCGAACACAAAAAGAATTTTGAAACTGGGTCCACATTTGGCGGAGATATCGCGTAACATACATAAAAAAATACAGACGAATTAAGGACCTCCTCCATTTTAGAAGTCGGTCGAAAATGGATGCTTCTGCCTACCCCTTCGGCGATAACAGGCGTAAATGTGTGCACTTAACAAGTGCTATAATTTATGACGAAAATAACTAAATACTTGAACAATGCTAAACAGAGTAGTCATATGAACAATGCTGCATAACTTATGTTAAGTAGATCTGCTGGAAACTTATACCACTATTAGTCTAGCCATTGAGGGCACAACAGTAATAATAATAATTTATGGGAATTATAGCATATGAGTTTTGTAGCTTCAAATTCAGTATTGGTAAACAAATTACGCTGTGGTGTCAAAGATTAGTAGGGTTTAAAAACACTAAGAACATATTATGACAGCCTCCGTGGCGCAGCGGGCGAGTAGCCGGCTGTGAAGCGAGAGGCCGCGGGTTCGATTCCCGCATTGAGACAAATGTTTGTGTGGCCCACATATATTTGTTTCAAGTCTGGGTGTTGTGAGACCGAAAGTCTCTCATAGTCTCTGACACCCACGATACAGGTTATACCTAGTGTGGGGTCAGAACTAGTTGTGTGACTGTTGGGTGTATTTATTATTTATTTTTAGAATATATTTTTAAACATGAGTAAACTTAACTGCCTCCAGGGTTACCACGACCTCTTATAGCAGTATTATTATAATCGTTCTTCGTTTGTTTTGTATGGGAATCGGTACAAGTAAAATTATAATAATACTGCTATAAGAGGTGGTGGTAACCCCCCTGATGTTTTCCGTTGTGGGACTTTCATACTTGGGGAAATCGTGTTTAGAAAATCGCTTTGCCCAACCTGGGATTCGAACACAGGATTCTCAGTCCATGAACTATCGACGCTGCCACGAGACGAATAAGATAACTGTCTAGTAGACGAATAAGGAAAAAATTATAAATATGAGTCATAATAAACAAAATTCGTATCTGTAATGATTGCCCCATCAACATCTATACAAATCAGTCGATTGCACAAGCTCAAATTCATGGTTTTGTAATTCCCGAGTGTACAGGAAAATATAACTTCTAAGAAAGCCAAGTATATCAAGGCCATGTCAAAACCAATTATACTTTTATATTATTTAATCTGTTTTTTTTTTAAAGCAGAGACTGGCAAATGAGCAAATGGATCACCTGCGGCCTGAGCAGGAAAATTTCTGACAACCGTAAATGTATTCGAACTCGATGCGCGTCTATGAAATTTGTATGAAATATTAACCAAACGTCATCAGTGCGCAGGGAACTCGAATACATTTACATTTACATTAGTTTTTCGTGCTTGGGCTACTGATGGTAAGTGACCTCCACCGCCCATAGGCACTCGAGACGCAAAATAAATCAGGGGTGCGTTGCCAACCTAAGAGGATTGAATGGTAGGGGAGGGAAAAGGAATTTGGAAAGGGAGGGGGGTGGTAATTGGGCCACCGGATATCTCACTCACCGAACGAAACGCGAGAGCAAGCTCCCACTTTACGTCGGTTTTCTGTGAGACAGTGGTATCAAACCGGTCGAGCCGGCCCATTCGTGCTATAGGCGTGACTACAGCGTAACTCTACCACTCTAAAGGTACTCTAAGGTGTTTGAGGACTTGAGATACTAACTGTGGATAGTTTCATCTGGCGGACGGATAACCCACGGACACGGTGTATGAATCACAATATTTATATATTTGAGGTATTTATACAATGTTACCATCCATAGATATGGAATTTACTTGTACCTGTAAATAATAGAAAAATCGAAATAAATCGTTTTAACACAAATATATTATTGAAATAAAATTATTTTTACGGATTTTACCACGATTTGGTTTTAATTTTTATTCCCGACGTTTCGAAGGCTTTGCAGTCTTCGTGGTCACGGGTTGGACTGAACCACGAAGACTGCAAAGCCTTCGAAACGTCGGGAATAAAAATTAAAACCAAATCGTGATAAAATCCGTAAAAATAATTTTATTTCAATGAATAGCATTCGCGTAAACTTAAGAAAACAAATATATTATCCGGGATTTTTCTTCCGTTTGAAAAGGTGCTCCGGCATCCGAGACTAGGGCTGAAACCAATAGAGCGAACTTCCACTAAGTTGTAGTAATAAAAAACGAACTCGGACCTCAGTGAGGTTTGGAATTTTTAAATCGAACTTCGACTTAGTCCGAGTCATTTTTTTACAAGAAAAACAGACGGACAGACATAGTAAGTAAAGCTTCTCTGGTAAAAAATGACTCGGACTAAGTCGAAGTTCGATCTGAAAATTCCGAATAATAATAATAACACCCAACAGTCACATACATAGTCCTGACCTCCCACTAAGATCGAGTCTTGTGTCGTGGGTATCAGGTACTACGAATGACTTTCAGTCTCACAACACCCAGACCCGAAACAAATATCTGTAGGCCATACAAACATTTGTCTCGGTGCGGGGATCGAACCCGCGGCCTCTCGCTTCACAGTCGGCTACTCGCCCGCTACACGACGGAGGCTGTCATCGCCATTGAGTTTGTTTTTTGACTCTGACTTAGTCAAAGTTCGTTCTATATATATGTAGATCTCAGCTCTATTATGAACGACTCGAGTCTGTTGACTACAATTACAATACATAATCTTACTACTACTATAATGAAAATATAAAATAAAATTTAATTAAAAAGATTAAATTAAAAAGCCCTGTATGTTACCGTTGCCGATTTTTTATTTTCTGGTTAATGCATTGTAATTATCTTTTACGCAATTAATCATTCGAAAGTTAATCAGTGGTTACTGGTTATTGGACTTATGATATTATTAAAGAATGACAAGTGCATCGTAGCCCTAATTTGATTGAGTAGTGAAAAAAGTAATCAGGCCCAATCGATTACAGCATAAAAGGCGGATGTTTTTTAAATTAAAAATATTAGCACTAAAATATCAGGGCGGTGTTTCTCGTGCATTTTAAATTTGGGAAAAAAATTAAATCCGTCTTAAATTACAAACATACATAGCGTCATGCCTGTATACCTGAAGAGGTAGGTAGAAGCCCATTAAAGGATAGGCGAAATGTGGATCATTTCGCCCAGCTTATCTCGATCTCAGATACAAAAGGGGGCGAACTTATCGCCATATCCAGTGAAAATTCTAGACTCTATGCTGATACTAAATAGAAATATCTACTGATTTCTTAAGTTTACGCGAATATTATACATTGAAATAAAACTATTCTTACGGATTCTATCACGATTAGGTTTTAATTATTATTCCCGACGTTTCGAAGGCTTTGCAGTCTTCGTTGTCACGGGTCGGTTTATCTACATTACATAACCCGGGGATCTAACCTGAGACTTCAGGAAGGTAGTCGTACGCAAAATAACTACGCCACCGAGGCATATACACAAGAACGTACACAAAAACCAGAATTATTCGGGCAAACGTAATTTTTTGCAGCAACAACGATTATGCAAATTTTGCAATTGAAGTTTCACAATACAGCCGAATCCGGCGATTTCCTTTCAGAGATATTACGGTAGCAAGGCTGTAGTGACCTTCCATTATCTTTCTTCTTTTTTTTTTTTTTCGCCCGGTAATCGTTGCGAGCAGACGTGTACACTAATGCTTTAAATTTCTATTTAAAATATTTAAATGAGCTGTAATCCAATACCAGTCGTATTACTATTCCAGTGAGTGTTTTTTAGTGTGGCCAAGTTAAAACTTACGCCGTCCTGCTTCTGTGTCGTGTGCACGCGGAAAGAGCGTAACCGAGATTTTGTCTCGGTCTCACGGTGCCCTCAGTGAGCTACCTGCATCAAACGTCCACCACGGAATGACACTTACGAGAACCGCAAGTAGGCACAAATCAGGGTCAACTTCCGCTGGCGCTCAAGCTAGTACATCTAAAATCAACTTACCCACAATGGATTCTTCTAAAAGCCAACAAAAATGTAAAGAATCCGTTCGCCAAGACTATGGAGACGATTTGGAAACATTTCGCAATGAAATCATGTCATTTCTACAAGACTTTAAGCGCACTTCACATGACGAAACCATGAATGTACAAGCCAATGTCTCCGAGATTAAAAAACAACTCGCTACTATTAAGGCGACCACTGACCATTTAGCTCTGGACCAAAAGGATATTAAAACCGAGGTATCCAACCTGGCTCAGTCACTGGACTTCTTCTCGAAAAAACAGGATGAGTTGGATTTACGAGTTAATGACCTTTACAGCAATCTAAACAAAATTAAAGATCTAGAAAATAGCCTCTGTGATACTCGACTTCAACTGAGTAAACTTCAAAATTTGCAAAATATTTCACAGCAGAAAGATCGAATAAACAATATTGAAATTCTTGGCATTCCCGAGAAGAGGAATGAGAACGTTGCACAGTATTTGTTGTCAATCGCTAATCTGGTCGGGATACAGATGACTGCCGCGGATATAGTTCATATTCACCGAGTACCGACGCGTATTTCTGGTAAACCAAAAAACATAATAGCTAAACTCAGGTCACAACTTCTGAAGGACAGCCTCATTTCGGCGACTCGCAAAAGGAAAGGTATCACAACATGTGATCTCGGTACAAGCGATATCCAAAAAAATATTTACATAAATGAGCACCTTACGAGTCATTACAAAATGCTATACAAAGAAGTAAAGGCCGCTGCATCGAAGGCTGGCTTTGCATTCGTCTGGATTCGTAACTGTAAAATCTTTGTGAGGAAGGATAACACTTCATCGTCATTCGTTATTCAAGACCATAACGACATTGGGAAAATAGTGAAATGACTATTTTTGTGCGTTAATATTGGTATTAGCTTAAATAATATTATTAAATACACGCTAACACTCCACACCTTCAAGTTTCAGTACACTTTACTCCACATTCATTCTACATGCTCACCTATCATACACATTACTATTATAATTTTTTTTATATACTATAGCTTTCATAAAATAATGTGTTCATCACATTCGAGTTTTATTCTTACATATAGTAGAGGTAATAATTATGTTATATATGTGGCAATTTACTATAGTGTGACGAGTGCCGTAAAATACAAGTCCGTACTTAACATAATTATATATTACCGTAATTTAACATAATTATAAATAATCATGCGTAATTACACTTTATTACTTTGCATCTATATATATTTCATGCATTCAGTGCATCTTTTGATAGTTTTGTCTAGCCGTCATGCAATCACAGTGTTCAGGTCCGTCTACCCCCCATACATTTTGTGCAGTCACCCGTTATTGATAGTAAGATTATACAATTTGCACATTTTAGACAATGTTCGTAATTCATTTTACGCAAATATTCTAATTCAATATATATTTTTATCTAATGGCATCATCGCATTTTAAAAACAATAACTTAACTCTTTACTACCAAAACGTCCGTGGCCTACGCACAAAATGTCTTGAACTATTTAATAATATTTTATTGTATAATTATGATATAATACTTTTGACAGAAACATGGTTACAGGACGACATATTTAACGCTGAGCTATGCGACAATAGATATGATATTTTTCGCTTCGACCGCAATCTGCAGCTAACTAATAAGCAATCAGGCGGTGGAGTTATGATTTGTGTTCGACATACACTCGGCGCTCAACTTAGGACCGACTGGCCATACGTCAATACTGAATCCTTATGTATAACTATAAATGCGCGTGCGCTCGTTTCATCTGTTGACCTACACATAGCTATAGCATACGTACCGCCGGATTATGCAACCTTAGCTGACCGTATAGATCGAATAAAACATAATTTATTACGTATAATAGATAGTAAGCCTGGGGATAATTATTTGCTTGTAGGGGATTTCAACCTTCCCTTTATCAAATGGAAAAACGGTAGTTATAGCATCTTGCCTGCTCAAACGCAATTAATTCACTGCACTGCTACCACATTTTTGAATGATTTGTCATATGCTGGATTAAAGCAATTTAACTATTTTGCTAACTCCTACGGTAATACTTTGGATCTTTGTTTTTGTAACTTATCTCTTGATTTAAAGACGGCCTCACGTCCGTTGGTCACAGAAGACTATTCTCACACAGCGTTAATAATCACGATGTTGGACTTACATTTTACTCCCATAAAGGAACTAGTTGAACCGCGTTTTAATTTTCGTAAATGTGATTATAATAAAATTAACGAGTATTTTAACACATTGACTTGGTCAGAACTGTCATCTGCTAACACTGTAGATGAAGCTGTTGAGATTTTTTATCAGAAATTGAATGAGTGTATAGTCAAGTATGTTCCTATATATAAACCTGTTGGGAACGGTTACTTTCCTATATGGTACAGCCCTGCTCTAATTAAAATTATTCGTGAAAAAAACAAGATGCATTCCAAGTGGAAAAAATTCGGCAATCCTCGCGATGGGGACGAATTTTCACTACTTAGATCAAGAGAAAAAAGTGTTCAGGCTGAATGTTTTTCTCGTTTCACTCTTGATGCTGAGCGGAAAATCCGTTATCGTCCAAAATATTTTTGGACTTACGTTAAATCCAAAAGAAGTGGATCGAAATATCCAAATAAATTTATCTTGAATAATGAAGAATTATGTGACGGGTCCAGCATATGTACTGCGTTTAATAAATTTTTTGAAAGTGTGTTTATTCAGCCATCACAAATAAATTCTTGTTTAAATAGTACTATTTGTCGGAAAAGTTGCATTAATAATGATTTTATGTCACATATTACGGTCAGCGATAACACAGTGCATAGGCTGTTACGTTCCCTAGATAAAAACAAGGGTTGTGGCTCAGACGGCATTCCACCCATATTCCTGTCTTCTTGTGCCGACAGTTTAGCACGGCCAATAAGTGTCTTGTTCCGTAGATCTATATCTGAATGTATATTTCCATCACCTTGGAAATTAGCCCAAATAATACCAATTCATAAAAAGGGATCCAAAAACATGATCAAAAACTATCGACCCATTTCTATTTTAAACTGTTTGAGTAAATTATTAGAGAAACTGGTTTACAACAATATTTACCCTTTAATTTCCAAAGGAATACCAAAGATGCAGCATGGTTTTATGAGGGGTCGTTCAACATTATCTAATCTCGCTTTGTTTACAGATTTTGTTACTTCTCATATGGAAAACGGAGGACAGATTGATGTAGTCTATACGGACTTCGAAAAGGCCTTTGATCGTGTAGATCACGACATATTAATTAGTAAGCTGCAGACTCTTGGTATACATGGAGATTTGTTGCGTTGGGTGCGGTCGTATCTTACGAATCGTTCCCAAACTGTTGTGATGGGTGGATTTAGATCAGATCTTATTCATATACCATCTGGTGTTCCACAGGGTTCACACTTGGGTCCTCTGTTTTATAATGCGTACATCTTTGATATTAGTGAGTGTTTTAATGATGATAATAACTGTAAACATCTCTTATACGCAGATGACAAAAAAGTTTTTATGAGTATTCGAACTGACGATGATTGTATAGTACTTCAGCAAAATCTTAACAATCTTTATTCTTATTATACGCGTAACAGAATCTCAGTTAATATAGATAAATGTCAGTGCATTAGTTTTACTCGAAAACTTAAACCGTTCAACTATAATTATCATTTTAATAACATTTGTATAAATAGGGTTACTCTTGTGCGCGATCTAGGAGTTTATATGGATAGTAAATTGTTATTTTCCAATCATATTGATATAATTTCTAATAAGGCTTATCGAAATCTAGGTTTTGTTATGCGTACTACTCAACCGTTTAAAAGTTCCATCAGTCTCATAGTAGTTTATTGCGCTTATGTACGGAGCATATTAGAATATGCGAGTCCAATATGGTCTCCCATCTATGACAAGTATATAAACCGAATTGAGCAAATCCAAAACAAATTTCTAGACTTCTTAACATTTAAAAACAAGGCATCCTCAAAGATGACGCCCTGCGCTAATTGTCGATCTGGTAGTTGTCTACTCACTTTGAAAGAACGTAGAATTATGTTAGATATGGGCTTTCTCCATGACATAATATCTGGACGTTTGGATTGTGCTGAATTATTGGAACGTATTACCTTTAACGTACCTAAGCGCCGTACTAGACATACTCCACTTTTTAATGTTCCCCATCACTCCACTAACTATGGTCAAAACGCTGTGTTTGCTAGATTAGTCAAAGCTTATAATGCTCAATGTGGTGATATTGATATCTTTCTATTAAACAAAATGTCTTTTAAGAAGGCTGTGACATCTACACTAAGTAGTACCTTAAAGTAACATCTGGAAATTAATGTAATGTGTATACAGGATAAATTTTGTAAGTAGTTTGTAGAAACAAACATACATGTAGGTAAACGAGCACGCACACACACACACACACACACACACACACACACACACACACACACACACACACACACATATACACACACACACACACACACACACACACACACACACACACACACACACATACACACGATTCCCGGATTACTATTAAATTTAATATTGTAAGTATGTGGAAAGCGTCTAGTGGCCTCCTAGATATAAGTATTAAATGTAATTCACTAGTTTATAAATGGCTGTTTGCTATCCCGAATAAAATAAATAAATAAATAAATAAATTATATCGATTTTAGATGATTTACTTCCAGTAAAAAAAACTTTTTGTTAGTTTCATGTTTAAATTGGACAGTTATTTATAGATTCGTATTGGTTTCTAAAAAGTTTGATTGGGTTACCTATTGTGTAGACTCTACATTGTAGAGAATAACTTATAGACTTTCTACAGACATGTATGTAACTCGCCGTTATAATATAGATAAATATGTAGATAACAACATAACATAACATAAGCTCACACCTGTATCCCCGAAGGGGTAGGCAGAGGTGCACTAGCGAACAAGAACACCCACATTTCGCCGAGCTTAGTTCCGTCTCAGATGTGATAGGGGGCAAGCCTTTCGCCATTTCGGGCACAAATTCCAGACTCCGGGCTGATATGCAAAAATCCAATATCACTTTGCCCGACCCGGGAAACGAACCCGAGACCTCAGGACGGTAGTCATACCGAAATACAACTACGCCACCACTTACACACATTATTTTTGTATAGGGACGCTCAGGCTTTCAAACTAGTAAAATACTGTGCTATGAATGTTCAAACTAGTAAAATACTGTGCTGCGTTATCCCGTACAGCTTCTTGTCGCAATTTAAGACAATATTCCATAAAAATAAAACAAATTAAGATTTAAAAAAATATTATGCAAACTTATAAATAATTTTGTGTTAGTTGGATGTGAATGATGTCTTTTAAAAGAATGTGTCTATAATATGGTATGATGTAAAAGGTGTAAGTTATTTTTTGTGTGTATTATTATTTTTTATATGTATGTATCATATTTTATTTACATCTTCAGCTACCGCTTTGAGGATACAGCGGCCCGAGCAGGAAAATTTCTGACAATCGTAAGTGTATTCGTACTCGTTCCGCAATGATGAGATTTGGTTAATATTTAATACAACATGGACGCGCATCGAGCTCGAATACATATACGATTGTCAGAAATTTTCCTGCCCGGCCCGCGGATGTGTAAACTGTAGGTATCATATTATCATATTAATAAATATTTACTCATTTACAATAGCATGTTTCAGAGTTTATACTTCTTTTGGTCATCGCCCTAGTTTTTTGAACTCACGATTTTTTGTCGTTTGAGATCATCGAATACAGTGGCGGATCAGCCTAACATTGCTTTATTATATACGTTGAAATATTAACTTTAAGTCTTATGATATTAGGTATAATTTCACTCGATGTATTTTATGGCTAAATAACTAGTTAAAGATAAAACAAACAGGATAAACAAGCAATTATTCGGAAAAAATATTTGGCTTCTTTAGTTGGGCGTAATTATTGCCACGAATAACTGGGATAATCGAATGTTTGAAATTATAGTGGTGTTGACATGGTAGAGTCGACTACGAAAGATGACAGTACAGTACAGTACGACTGTATCCCCGAAGCACTAACGAACTAGAACGCCCACATTTCGCCGAGCTCAGTTCCGTCCCTGATGTAATAGGCGGTGAGCCTATTGCCATATCGGGCACAAATTCCAGACTTCGGGCTGATATTGAAATATCCAATATCATTTTGCCCGACCCCGGGATCGAACCCGAGACGTCAGGATGGTAGTCGTACAGAAATACAACTACGCCACCGAGGCAGTCCTTGGTGCAAAAATTATAAGTATAATATAATACTTATAATTTTTTAACATTAAACTTTATTTAGGTAGTCCTAAATAAAATTATCTGTTGTAGAGCTACTACTTGTTTGCAGACGCGGTAATAACCACTAGCTTGCGAGCACGAATAACAATCGACTACATATTCGATTCGAGCTGCGCACAATTTGCAACGAAAGTGGTTGTAATATTAAAAAATCACATGAAGTCTAAGGCTGAGATCTATAGAGCGAACTTCGACTAAGTCTAAGTCAAGGTAACGAACTCAGTGCTCATTTTGCCCTAGTCGGAGTAATTTTTTACAAGGAAATCTTTGCTTAGTCTGTCTGTCAGTCTGTTTTTCTTGTAAATAATAGCTCAGCCTAAGTCGAAGTTCGATTTAAAAATTCCAAATTCAAAATTCCTCACTGAGTTCGTTTCTTTGACTCAAACTTAGTCGAAGTTCGCTCTACAGATCTCAGCCTTAGACTTAGTCGAAGTTCGCTCTATAGATCTCAGCCTAAGACTTAGTCGAAGTTTGCTCTATAGATCTCAGCCTAATACTCGAAAAGTATTCGCGCACACTCAGAAGTATATAGAAGATGCAAAAAAGCATTAAGCTTATTACCATTAAGGTCTGGTTTTAAAAATTACAGTAGCCAGTTTACTTAATAGCATATTTCATCTAATTACCTAAACCCAAACGTTTATAAACTTGTCTGATTGCAATTAGCAAATAGTGTGAGCTCATTATTTGTATAGTATTAGTTAATCTAAAGGTGCAATACCGAGGTGGCTCCAGACCAAAGAGATTTAATATTATTAACTACAGAGAGGCTATATGACTTGACTTATGACCACGAAGTTACTTTTGGATCACAAGTTTCGTGCCATCTATTCTATAGACATATGTACTGTTGAATATTATTGCTCCAGACCGTTGATTGTAACTGAAGCCTTTAATAAAGTACAGTAAATGTGTTGTTAAATTACCTGATAGATATCACAAGCTTAACCCAAAAATAATCATGAAAATCAGCTCATATCGTCTCGATGGTGTAGGGGTATTGCGTGCGCGGTACGTCTAAAGTCATGAGGTATCGGGTTCGCTCCGCGGGTCGGGGAAAGTCATATTAGATATTTCAGTATCAGCCTGGAGTTTGAAAGTGCCCGATATGACGATAGGCTCGCACCCTATAACATGTACAACGGATTTAAGCTCGGCGAATTGTGGGTGTTCTAGTTTGCCTCTGTCTTCGGGGATACAGGCGTGAGGATATGCTTATCAGCCCATTCATTGGCGAAGTTATCGCGTAATATACCTAAAAAAAATAAAGACGTATTGAGTTGCCTCCTTTTTTTAAATCGGTCGAAATAATTCCCATCGCCTATTAACTCTTAAGAAACCAGGAGCATCTGTTACTGACCTTATAGGAGGGAATAAGGATTGGGAAGATAGTGATTAGCTTCTAGGAACTAGATTTTCGGTGGCCCAATTCCCTCCCATTCCCAATCGCTATAAGGTAAAGGAGGGCGACCTTTTAGAGATGGCAACGCACCCGTGATTCTTTTTGTGTTTTAGGTTTCTATGTGCGGTGGAGATCACTTACCATCAGGTGACCCATCTGCTTGTTTGCTAGTCTCTGGTATAAAATGTGTGCAAACAGTGACATTGTAGTTCGATCAACGCTTTCTTCTACAGACAGAATCGTCTACAAATGCGTCTCTACCATTTACAAAAAGATTGAGAACCTTTGCCTGAGACTGGCTATTAGTACACATCCTGCTGGTTTATTATACGGTGATTCCAATGTATATTTATTACGATTAGCACGTATTTGCGTGTTTGTCTAAGGTAATATTTTCCGAAATACATAAAAAATAGAATCTACAATCGATGACAGGCAACAATATATTTGCTTTATTAACAGCCGTGACTATATTTGTTATAATCGCTTTTTATGTTTTTTAATAATCTTGTACTTTTGTACTTAATGGTCTTCCTTTTGGTCTAGAGTGTGAGAGGTTTAGATTGGTAGGTCCTCAGTTCGAACCCGGGCAAAGCTATCTTTTACAAGATTTTCCCGTTAATGGTCCTCTAGAAGAGGTTGACGTGAGGCAGAGGATTTTGACAAGAAGTCTGATAGAGTCAGCGTCGCTTCTAAAAATGATTTCACATTATTGTCTGGAGTTGTGTTTGTTGTTTTAAGTGATGTGGTATTATGCACCAAAATTCAGCGAATACCGGTTACACAGCTACCGAACGAAGGCGAAAGAACGTTCGCGAAGGGCCATCAGCGATGGAGACCGAACATTCCCAATCTTTCGTAAATTTTCGCTGTTGCGTTCACACAACGGCGGAGGTTTGTTTGTGGTCTCCATCGCCGATGGCCCTTCGTGAAAATTCTTTCGCCTTAGTTGGGTCGGTGTATACGCGCCAGAAGTCGGACAGTATAATGTCGAAACTTTTAAGCCGGTGATCTTTGATGAATTTTGCTTGGTGCATTGGCTGGCTTTGTCCGGTAGATTAGCTCAGTGAAGGTCAACTGATGGTCATCGGATTGGAAGAAATTACAGTCATAATCCCAGCAGGATCTTGAGATCGTATCGGCAGTCGCAAAAACTAAGCCGAATCCTTTTTGCAACATGCTTAAAAACTATGTTGTGCCATAGCCACATTAAGTGACATAGGGCAGGTGGAAAGAATATGCTGTGATTATTATTATATATTTATTTCCCCAGTATATAGACGCATGCGGTTTTTCTAAGAAAGCCACTCATTAACGCGTGCTACATTTTCATTAACATAACGTTATGTATTTATTTCCACATGCGCGTCGAATAGATCATGACTTCATTTAGATACACAATGTGTTAACGGTATTTATTTTTTGTAATGCTTATTTTAGCACTGTATGTCACAGTACATTGATATTTGATTATGTTCTTTCCTTGGTCTGGTGGTAGGATATGAGAGATTTCAATCCCAGTTCGGGTGTTTCCAACACGAGTTGACGTCAAGCACCCATCACCATCAGCCAAAGGACGTCCACTGCTAAACATAGGCCTCCCCCAAAGATTTCCAAATCGACCTGTTTGAAGCGGCCTGCATCCAGCGACTTCCTGCGACCTTTATCAGGTCGTCGGTCCACCATATAGGTGGACGTCCTACGCTGCGCTTGCCGGTACGTGGTCTCCACTAGAGAACTTTTGTGCCCCATCGGCTATCAGTTCTACGAGCTATATGCCCTGCCCACTGCCACTTCAACTTGCTTATTCTCTGGGCTAACTGGCTAACTAAGTGGTCAAGCAACCAGCCGGTCATAAATATTAATCCAAATACTTTCTGCAACTTGCTGGATAAGTTATGTTGCACCGATTCCACAAACTATGCCGAATCCTTGCGAGAATATTGGATGACCAAAAGTTTCGTATTTTCTGATACACATGACGGAAGACTAACGCCCGGTGCTCTCAGTTCGAATGTGCAGAATGCAGAGTTTGATATGACTCCGTCAAATGACTTGATTTGATTGGTTCATAATCGCAATCTATCTGCTCTCTAAACTGAGATCGTTTATTGAGACCGGCCGTAAATATTATATTACTGTGAAATCAGGGCTATTTATGTGACTGTTGGTTGCATTTATTTATTTGTATTATATTTTTTAATTGTTAAGATATTTATTTTAACAAAACAAAACATTTATTTTGTGTTTCTCTATATAATGTCACTAGTCATGAATCATGATTCGCATGGTGCTAGGTGCTATTTATACATCTTTCCCATTTGTAAGAGATAAGGAATGTCCTGATGCAATACGTGACGCGCGGGTTTCCTTACAAGATAGTTCATGATAAAAGCAATGCAATTTGTGAAGAGATGACGATTCTCCATAATACGTTGTTTAATGTAAAAGAATGTCGCAATAGAACGCCATAATGGCAAAATATAGAGAACTAACTTTATTTATTTTATTAACCAACTTCAAAAAAGGAGGTTATTAATTCGACTCTCATGTATGCAATATTGCTAGAATTGCACGGTATTCGCATAATATGTTAGTCTATATGGGCTTCTGAACAGATGTGCCCAGTTTCATAATAAATAAATAAATAAATAATAAATAAATACACCCAACAGTCACATACATAGTCCTGACCCCACACTAGGTGTAACCTGTATCGTGGGTATCAGAAACTACGAGAGACTTTCGGTCTCACAACACCCAGACCCGAAACAAATATCTATGGGCCACACAGACATTTGTCTCGGTGCGGGAATCGAACCCGCGACCTCACGTTTCACAGCCGGCTACTCGCCCGCTGCGCCACGGAGGCTGTCGTGTATGTGTGTTTGTCCACGTATATCTCAGAAACTACAAATCTGGTTATGTTGGATTTTATTGGACTAGGTATCTTCTAACTTAGTGAATACTGTAAGTTTCATCAAAATCGGTTCAGTAGTTTTGAAGTTATAAACTTAAATGTGGAAAAATGGGGAAGTCGGTTTTAAGTTTTTATTTATGTAATGTATTTTTTTTATGTTTATTTATGTATATTGCGATCTATGTTTACAAATAAATAAATTATTATAATGTTAAAAAATACGTTTGTAATTGGGCAAAATTGTAATAATGCTCAGATGCTACGAAGCCTGAACTGGCAAGATAAATATCGCAAGTTGGAAATCATCCTCCGAAGCAAGTCCCTCTGACTTTGCCAAGTGTGTATTTATTACGATGAGCGTGGTAGGAACAGAAACTCTTGGAAATCTCTAGAGGAGGCCTTTACTCTTGATTAAAGAGGGGTTCTTACTATGAAGCTTGGAAATGTAATTTAATTAAGTGTTTTAGTATCATTGTATTAGTTAGATAATATAAACAACCTTTTGTACCTAATTTAGTAAGAAATATAAGCCTTTTTTTATTGAGTGATAGAGCCACGCTGTAGACAGTAACGTCTACAGCACGAATGGGCTGGCTCGACCGGTTATATACCATTATCTCACAGAAAACCGACGTAAAGTGGCAGCTTGCTGTCGCATTTCGTTCGGTGAGTGAGATTTCTGGTGGCCCACTCCCCCCCTTTCCCAATCCCTTTTCCCTTCCTTTCCATTCCGTCCTTTTAGGTTGGAAATGCACCCATGATTCTTTTTGTGTCTTAGGTGTCTATGGGCGGTGGAGTTCACTTACCATCAGGTGACCCATCTGCTCGTTTGCCAATCTCTGATATAAATATATATATTTACATAAGTGCAGGGAAAGGAGCCCGCAATCAATACCTATAGCTTAGCATTTACTTTACTAAAGGGGAAAGGAGAGTGAGGAGGCTCAAATGTACGCTTTGGACTCAAGCCCCTATCCGCTACAGGCGTTACTCAACGTTTCTCCGTAGTTAGCATATTGTTTTATTGATGTGAAGCACGCTCACAGGTCGACACACTTCCTATATTCTACATTTAACGATGCACTAAAACCTAGTAGGTAGCAATTATCATCACGAATACTATGATTTATACAGTTTTGATTATTGAATATGCTTACGTTTTGGATTCGAACGCCCGAATGACGTCAAGGTGTTATAATTTTTTTAGAATCATAAATTCAATACTTTTTTTACCGGTAAATAGGGACCAGTCAAGTGTGGCAGACTGGCATACTCATGCTTCCGTACCATGATAATATTTTACTACATATTTACATTACTTTTAATTTGTGTTGCGAGGCTCTGCGTTATAATAATCATCATCATCATCAGCCATAGGACGTCCACTGCTGAACATAGGCCTCTCCCAAAGATTTCCAGATCGACCTGTTGGCAGTGGGCAGAGCCCATAGCTAGTAGAACTGATAGCAATAAAGTTCTCGAGTGGAGACCACGTACCGGCAAGCGCAGCTATAATAATACAATCCTTAAAATGCTGGCTATCAACAATTTTTTTTTGGTAAAATACTTCTTAGTCTTTTAAAGGTAAGACAAAAATACAACACAGGTCAATAACAGAGTTAAAAAATTTCTGAAGTTTAGCTCAATTACGTGGCAGAAAGTCGCTAGATGCAGGCCGCTTCCAACAGGTCGATCTGGAAATCTTTGGGGGAGGCCTATGTCCAGCAGTGGACGTCCTATGGCTTATGATGATGATGATGATGATGATGATGACGTTGATTTATCAAAATGACATGCGCAGACGGCGTCTGATGGTAAATGATTCCGTCGGTCATATATATACTAAGCCAGCGTAGAGGAGAGGGTAACCTCCGGTACAGAAATATTAAAACACGTAATTTAAAAAGATTATTCAGACCACTTGCCATGGAACCGACTTCACATCAGATCGAGACCAAATTTATATGGGACCACTCTTGAAATAAGCTCTATCAAACACAAAAACAATTTTGAAAATCGGTCCACATTTGGCGGACATATCGCGTAACTTACATTAAAACAAAACAGAATTGAGGACCTCCTCCTTTTTGGAAGTCGGTCAAAAATCAAGGAAATAAGCTCGACCAAAACCTAGAGAACTCAGCACGGACATCCGTCATGGTGTAACAAAGGTGTTACAGATATTTCGTTTCTTGATTTTCCGCAAATGTACACGGAAACGGCCACTTCCTAAAGAACTGAGTTAAAAATTCGGAGATGCCATCGTTTATTCTAACACCGGAGGTCGCCTTGAGGATGTTATAGTTTGATTGTCAGATAGGCTCCACGGTATGAAGGTCCGCTCAGTATTTTTGTAAATGTTTGATTTACTAATCAGGTTTCGCTCGATTCCGCCTGCAAGAAGGTTGTTGTGACATTTGAGGGGTAGAGCTGTCAGTAACGTCTTTGAATGGCAGAGCTACGCTGTAGAAAGTAACGTCTACAACACGAATGGGCCGGCTCGACCGGTTGGATGTCCCACAGAAAACCGACAAGTGGCAGCTTGCTGTTGTGTTTCGTTCGGTGAGTGAGATTTCCGGTGTCCCAATTCCCCCCTCCCTTTCCCAATCCCCTTCCCCTCCCCTTCCATTCCCTCCTTTTAGGTTGGCAACGCACCCATGACTCTTTTTGTGTCTTGGGTTTCTATGGGCGGTAAAGATCACTTACCATCAGGTGACGCATCTGCTCGTTTGCCAGTCTGCTATAAAAAAAAAAACATAGTTTCAGTATAAATCCTTAAGGCTCAGGGTGTCAATGATCTAAAAAGTTAATCGGATGAACGATATCGGACCGATATATTCTTTCGGGGATATAGGCATAAGCTTATCTTCATTATAAATACTGCTGTGTAATTACTAATGTATAATATAATCGTGATATCCCGAAACATTTTCATAATAAAATGATCCTCTTAGTATGTATATCACTTGCTAGTATTTCTTATCTATCTCTTATCTACGAGTTTTAGTATTTCGTAAACTATTTTTCTTTATTTGCATGATAGGTTTTCCTCATTTACGATGCATTGTTACAAAACATTTAGCAAGTTCATGGTTAAGTTACGTGGGCTTTCCCCCACATATATGACTGTTTCCTTAAGGATAACTTTACATAAAATTATCATTCAGACGTGTCTTTCTAATGCCACGCTTGTGGAATTAATTTGGTTTTAATTTAACAGTTGTCTACAAAAAATGTTTCTAAAGGAACTGTTTTTTGTTTTGTTTATGTATTTTCGCACGAGTTTACCTGTTTAAAGAAGCGCATTGGACTTTTTTCATTCCAAGTGCCCTCATACTACCTTAGGGTGGGTTCAGTGTAACACACAATTTCAAGCATGTTGCAGAAAGGATTTAGGTTAGTTTTTACGACCGGCTGCCTGCAAAGACTTCTATGTATTTACTAGACAAGCTACTAGTTTAGAAGTAAAATTGTGGCACATGACGGCGAGTGTTTGACATTTCACGGCTAAGGAAAAGAGCAGATTTCTATAGTGAGTTGAGGTCGATTAACAGAGACTTAGTGCGCACATTCTATGTACCGAAGGCTGCCTGTCTGACGTAAACCCCTCTTTGGGAGATCCGAGATTATAGAAATGCTAGACAACATTTTCTCTGGATTATAAAATTATTTTAGACAGACATATACAGTTTTAATCCCTATTTCTTCTTACGCCGCAAGCAACGACTTAGCCGTGCCCTTGGCATTGTCTATGGATGAAGGTAACCAGCGCGGCGGCCTGAGCAGGAAAATTTCTGACAACCGTAAATGTATTCGAACTCGATGCGCGTCTATGAAATTTGTATGAAATATTAACCAAACGTCATCAGTGCGCAGCGAACTCGAATACATTTACATTTACATTAGTTTTTCGTGCTCGGGCTACAGTTAACGTGCACCATCAGCTCGTGTATCTTCGTAAGCCAATAAAAATATACAAATGTCATTCGCACCAACTACACGACAAAAATTAACGCATTGCCTACGCACTACAAAAATCCATTACGCCAACAAGCATTTTGTAATAAACGTGTGCACTGAACTTGACCGATTGGCGATTACATAATCGATTTTGGCACACCGCACACCGGCCCCGGCGCCACCGCACACATGTAAACCGGAAGTTACGCTTCTGAAATCGGAGGCGCTACCACTGCACCGGTTCCAATTGGAACAAGTTCAACTTGTTCTTTTGCATCCGTCTCTTCCTGTTATGTTGGCAGAACAGGCTGTATGTGTGTGACAGATTATGTATTCTATTTTCAAACTTGATTTCAATTAAATTGTTCCGAAATCAATCGAGCAGTGCCGGTTATTTTATTGTTATTGTTGGCAATATTATCTAGGCAAGCAGTTTATTATTTATAAAACATAATTTTACTTTGTTATTTTTTTTAAGAATCTAATGTCCTTTTTGATATTTTAATTTATTACAATTGGAAAGTAATTATTTTTTCAATAGTAGCTTATCATGCTCTATTTCAGATGCATGCAGTTTTACTGCATATTAATACACATAAATCGTGATAACTGACTAGATATTGTGTTATAAGAGATTTTTCGTACACAGTCTAATATAACTCTTGGAATTTTAAAAACCTGAATTCAAAAACAACTTTGCAATAATATTTTAAATTAATTGTGTTTACTTAATAAGAAATACCTACGTAGTGAGACGTAATTATTTTACGTCATTCATATAAATATTTACTTATTATGTATTCAGAACGGGCCTTACTAACAAATCATCGATATAATGATCTCAGTTGATCGCAATCATGCAAAAAATAATAAATCAATTTGAATTAACTTTCACAGGTCAAGATCATAGAATACAGTTTCACGGAATACATTTTTTTGCTCCCACGGTCACACTTAAATGCTGCGATAAGTTTAAATAGTAATAATTGAAATAAAGCTGTTTCTACGGATTCTATCAAGATTTGTTTTAATTTTTATGCCCGACGTTTCGAAGGCTTTGCAGTCTTCGTTGTCACGGTCTTGCAGTTTTTAATTTTGTATAATTTAAAAATGAAGGTAGATATTGTAACACTAACTTTTTTGGATAAATGACACCTCAGTCCGACCCGTGACTATGAAGACTGCAAAGCTTTCGTAAATAAAAAATAAATAAAAATTTAAACGTCCGGCATAAAAATTAAAACAAATAGTGATAAAATCCGTAAAAATAGTTTTATTTCAATGTATAACATTAGCGTAAATTTAAGAAATCAGTAGTAATAATTGCATTAAAAATTAAATTATTTTCTTCGTATTTTTATTTTACTTAATAACTGGCTGTGGTCCGCGACTTCATTCGCGTAGAAATGTATTAACTTACTTATTCCACAGGAACCTTTTTTTCGGATAAAAAGTAGCCTATGTGCTATGCCAGATTATATTCTACCTCAGTCCACATTTTATCCTGATCACCCGTTCTGTGTGATTGACTCTAACAAACATCCGTCCAAACTTTCGTATTCATGATATGGTAGGGGAGACCGTGGTACATCGAACTTCACTCATCTGATAACCATATTTTTTTCGTCATCATCATTATCAGCCATAGGACGTCCACTACTGGACATAGACCTCTCCCAAATATTTATATCTTTATACATATTTTTTCTATCAAACATCACTTAGTTACAAACATGCCTATAATAGCTTGCTTATTAAAATGTGTTCATAGCCATTTTTTTATTAAATTAATATTTTTCTTCTGTAATTAAAATATGTCTCATCTGGTTATCAGTGTCAAATTTGACGGTCATTCGGTCGCGCGATTTTCTTAAAAAGGTGTACAAAGTTTTCGCTTCACCTATTAATATAGAGGTATAGATACTTTTTAATATTTTTTTTATTAATTTTTCAATTCTGTTTTTTTGTAACAAAGTATTGTCATCTCAACTAATGCAAAATATGCATGTATCGACTTGTAGAGCCTTTAGTTTGCCTTACAGGAAACCCAATTAAAATAAAAGATTTCCTCTTATTTCGAGAGGTTAGTGGCACCAAAAGATACAAGCCTTTCGTAAGTACTAAATCGTTTCCTTGAGTTCCTTAGAAGTTTGATATACCCGTATTTTCTAAATGTAAGCTCACGCCTATATCCTCTAAAGGGTAGACAGAGCTGAACTTGATGACTAGAACACCCACATTTCGTCGAGCTTATTCCAGTCCCATATGTAATAGAGGCGAGTCTATCGCCATATCGGGGACAATTTCCAGACTCCGGGCTGATATTGAATAAAAAAATCCAATATCAGCTGGACCCAGGGATCGAACCCAAGACTTCAGGCCGGTAGTCGTACCGCGCAATACCACTACGCCGAGCCAGTTGCATATGTCGAATGAGTGTATTAAAAATCGTTATCAAAAGTCTTCCACGGGCAAAAGCTAGCTTAGGTTAGTATGTTCCTAATGTAATACTTGTTGTTATAATCCTAGGACCTTTACTTTCACATTTGTGTCGCATACATGACTAGAGTTGTGATTTGCTTCCCGTGCCAAAGCGTCTGCCCATTAAATCTTCTCATAACATCAATTACTTTCACGCAATTATAGCCCTTATAGTGTAGGTGGTTGTGATTTTTTAATTACTAAAGCTTTGTGTGGTGATATCGTAATATTTCTAAGTGGGCTTCTAAAGAACATTTTAGATTGTATGAAAGTCTTAAGGCGCGTCTCTTGCACATGTTTTTTCGAAACAAAATACAAAAACTCCTACACAAAACAATGTTTTTATTGTCTCCTGCACTAAAACATTACACAAAAATGCATTTTTTTATCTATGGTCCATTGTTCTATGGGCAGAAGATAGCTGAAATCATTGTTTTGCGTATGTGTTTTTGTTTTTGTTTCGAGTTTTGTTTTTGTTGCTGTGGACCGGGCGGTCCTGGGTTCAATTCCTAGGTCGGGCAAAATAAATTTTCTAATTTAATTTGCCCAGGACTGGATCCCTTATAGAGGGTTGACGTCAGGCAGGGGGCCGGTCGTATAAACGAAGCCAAATCCTCTTTGCAACATGCTTGAAAAAGTGTGTTGCGCCGACCCCACATTAAGGTGGGATAAGGGCAGGTAGAAAGAAGAAGTTTTTGTTTCGAGAAAGACAGGTGCAGGAGGTGCGCCTTTACAATAGACCATAGACAAAATATTAAATTTGTACAAATACCATGTTTTGTGTAGGTGTTTTGAGTAAATTTTTAATGCAGGAGACGCGCCTTTAAAGGTGGCGATTGTCTATATTTCTTTATTAATTAACTTATTTTAAATTAAATTTAAACTTAATACTACTTACCTAAATATAAACTCAATAAATATAAGTAATATAAAAATAAATGATACCGCTCCAATCTATTAAAAAACCAGCTTAAAATATTTGTACATAACGTAATGTTTGTATATATTATTATGTAACGAGCCTTTATTTACTGATTTCTTAGGTTTAAGCGAATGTTATTCATTGAAATAAACAGTGCGACCCGTGATCACGAAGGCTGTAAAGCTGTCGAAACGTCAGGACTAAAAATAAAATAAAAACAAAATAAATCGCGATAAAATCCGTAAAAACTAGTATTGGCCTATATAATGCCTTGGTGGCGTGGTGGTATTCCGGTACGACTACGGTTCTGAGGTCTCGGGTTCGATCCCCGGGTCGGGCAAAGTGATTATGGATTTTTCCATATCAGCCCGGAGTCTGGAATTTGTGCCCGATATGGCGATAGGCTCGCCCCCTATCACATCTGGGACAGAACTAAGCTCGGCGAAACGTGGGTGTACTAGTTCGCTAGTGCGCCTCTGCCTACCCCTTCGGGGATATAGGCGTGAGCTTATGTTATGTTTATGTAAACTAGTATTATTTCAATGAACCTTTACTTTTCAAAGACTATATCTCATCACACATCATTACACACCTGTCACTCCTTGATAGACAGCAGCGTTTAATAAGATGACAACGAAAACTAATCTCGGCAAATCGCTGGAAATTTATCAATATAAAAAAAATCATATTAACCGACTTCAAAACAGGAGGTTATCAATTTGACTCGTATTTATATAATATTACAATTGCACGATATTTGCATATGTTAGTCTATATGGGCTTCTTAACGGATGTGCCAAATTTAATAAGTGTATATATATGTATGTATGTTTATCCACGTATATATCAGAAACTACAAATCGGATTGCGAAGGATCTTTTTGTATTTGACTACGTTTCTTTCAACTTAGGGAATAGTGGAAGTTTCATCAAAATCGGTTCAGTATTTTTGAAGATATGTTAAGTACGTATGTGTGAAAATGGTGAAGTCGGTTTTAAGTTTTTGTTTTTTGACAAAAACTTAATTATTTTACTGTTAAGTATGGCAAAAAAAAATCAAAATTTTACAATAATTAAATTACCAAATTATGAAAAATAGGTGACGTCAGAAAAAATTTGGACTAATAACCGGTATTCTCTGTATTCCCATATCACGATGTTATCACGCGTGATCGTGAATCCCAGCGTGCAGGCTGTAGGCAACAGCCTGTGCGGCTCGGTATATAGAGACGGTTGGCGTGCGCGGGCGCGTAATCGTTGCCCAGCCGGCAGCCGCAGCCCGCAGCCGCACTTTGTAAGCGCCAAGTGCCAACACGCGACACCGTGCCACCGTGGACGGACGCGGGACGACAGTGCAGTGCAGTGACAGTTTCAATTTCGAATTGTGTGAAAAACTTTTTCAAAATGTTGAACGGTTGGCAGTTGGTGTTGTCTAAATGTGAGTGAATTTTATTTTGAAATTCGAATTTATAAACGGAACGTATTTTTTTCCGTTAATTATTTTTTATTAATTTCATTAAAATGCGAGAAAAATGTAGACAATGAATTAATTTAGATGATTGTGTAGTGCCGTTATTTTTATAATAATTATTAGGTAATAATGATATAACTCATAATTAATAACCAAATATTAATTGTGTAATAATTACATAACTTTGCATGCTATTAATATCCGTCACGATTCGCTTATGATCACACTTAAACATATGAAACGTTATATTACAGCAAATATATTTTTGCAAAAAAATAACAACAATGGTGTGCTGAAAATGTAATGTAACGCTGTTATTTTTAATTTTATAAAATAAAAATCAACCAGTGCGTCAAATAATTAAATTATATTTTGTAGATATTATAAAATGAAATGAAAATATTTAATAAAAGGTGTCCTCATAAAATACGAGTAAATTCATAAATACAATCAATGACACGCACTGGATAACTGACAATATATTATTAATTATAAAATGTAAACATGAAAATCACAATTATGCACTTTATTTATAATTTGTTTACATAATATGTAAACAATTACAAAAATATGACACGCACACACGCCCGATAAGCATCTGTCCGTTACAAGTGTTGACATTTAAATGACGTTCGTGAGTGTCATGACATATATTTTCTTTTATTGTGACAAAATGTTTTTTTACACTGATTTATGATTTTAATGATATTTGTTGTCAATTAAATGAGGCACTTTATAAAAGCGATACAAGATCATATCATATTAAGATAAGTATTTACACATAACATAACATAACATAAGCTCACGCCTGTATCCCCGAAGGGGTAGGCAGAGTCGCACTAGCGAACTAGAACACCCACATTTCGCCGAACTTAGTTGCGTGCCAGATGTGATAGGGGGCGAGCCTATCGCCATATCGGGCACAAATTCCAGACTCCGGGCTGATATGGAAAAAATTAATATCACTTTTCCGGACCCGGGGATCGAACCCGAGACCTCAGAACCGTAGTCGTACCGAAATACCACCACGCCACCGAGGCAGTCAGTTTAAGTATAAGTTTAAGTAGTAGTTTAAGTATTCACTTGTGCAATTATAAATGCCCTTTGTTGTTAGGTACATAAGAGGGCGTTGATCGTTTTATGTTATGATTTTAACATATCTAATTAAGATGTACAATGTACAAAATATGATATAAATTACATACTAATTAGCAGAGTTTTTGTATTTGATTTGAAATAGTTATTTACTACGTTTATTTAATTATTTTTTTACATAAAAACCGAAAATCATGTTTAATGTTTTTTATACCATTCCGCTAATTGCTAGATACGAGCATCCTCTACGACAGAGGCGAAGGGTCAGATCTTCGTCCACTCAGTAACATAATAAGGGTTGATAGGATTCAATAGTTTTTGAAACCTTACGGAGTACCCTCAGTATGAAGGTTCTCTCACAACAGCTTTCTCCACATCTGCCCCGCCAAAACAAGTGATTATTGACAATTATCACGTATAATAAATTCAAATCCTGCAAATAGGATATTTTATAACACTTTCACATGTCAATTACGAGTATATATTGATTCTAAGATATTGATAAAGTAACAATGGCGTCAGCATTTCGTGGCTATCTCTGAGAAGAAATGGCGAAACAAACTCAAGGATTAAATATAGGTGTTCGATGTGAATCTGCGACCAATAATAGGTAACAGTTATAACACCCAATAGTCATACCTGTCATGCAGTAATCACCTCACAGTAAGATGTGTGTCTTCGGACGTGGCTATTGGGAACTACGAGAGGCTTTAAACTTTATTTTTTTATTTGTCTGGATGTGAGAATCGAATCATCGGCTCCTCGCTTCACAGCCGGCTGCCCGCTGAGGCACTATCGCTGTATGTCCATCGGTACCAAAGAGATTTAATATTACCAACTATAGAGGGGCTTTTCCATATAAGCCCGGAGTCTGGAATTTGTGCCGGATATGGCGATAGGCTCGCCCCCTATCACATCTGGGACGAAACTAAGCTCGGCGAAATGTGGGTGTACTAGTTCGCTAGTGCGCCTCTGCCTACCCCATTGGGGATACAGGCGTGAGCTTATGTTATGTTATAGAGGGCTATCAAGCTTGTTTCCATACAAAAAATTGATCTCAAACGTCAGTAACGCCATCTACCACTTATTACAATGCAGGAGCGCATATTACAATTTACACCCTAGAATGTTCTGTGAATGTTCAAGAATCACGTAGGACTGTTTTATTAATTACGCTAGCACAACCTTGCGTATGTTTGAAATACGAATGAGTGACTTATGACCACGAGGTCACAACTTTTTGATCACCTGTTTCACGCTGTTGTTACGTCTATGTACTGCTGAATATCTTTGATCGGTACTTTAGCTCGCCAGTCTGTTCCACTCTCCACTAACGCCCGATTTCAATAAACAATCTCCGTTCGAATGTGCAGATAGATTACAAAAATTAGCCAATAAGAACACAGTTTGAACATGACTCCGTCAAATGACTTGATTTGATTGGTTCATAATCGCGATCTATTTGCACTCTAAACTGAGATCGTTTATTGAAACCGGCCGTAAGCCGAGGCAATTGTCTTCTACCTGCCACAATGACCTTCGTTTTCAAAGGATAATTGAAACAATCATGTGCCACAAACAAAAACTGCACTTTATTGAAATGCAACCAAAATCCAGATTGATTCGTTGCGTGTCGAAACCAAAATTGCTTGCACAGTAATTGCTGTCTAATCGAGTTTTGGCAAGTCGTTAGCCAACTTTATGTAGGAAGTGACAGAATATTAGTACACATTTAAAATATATTCATTCATTTCTGTGACGTTTGAGTTCCGGATTTTAAAAGCGGCTTACCCCCAAATGGTCAAACGCTGCCTAAATATTTAGGATGGCCTTACCGAGTTAAGCACTCGTTATTCTTCAATTTGGCATGGTCAAACAGAACCTATCTCTTCACATTAAATGTAAGCAGGACCCAGTTTAAGGCCCGCTTATTTCAGAAAACGGCATGGTCAACAAGTGCCTAAAGTTTGACAGCTATTTAAGGCCCGCTTAACTAGCATTTAATCGACATTAGTTTGAGAGTACCTGCGACCAATCTCAAATGAAACTATTGTATAGTTTGTGATGATGTATGGATGTTTTGTTACTCTTTCACACCAGAATGTCTGAAGAGATCTGAATGAAATTTGGCACAGAGATGGATTAAAGTCTGAAATAGCACACAGGCTACTTTTTTCCCCGGAAAAATGTATGGTTTCTGTAGGATAGATTTGTTTAAATAAATAAAATTTCACGCGAACGGAATGGCGGGCATAGGTTTGTATTTCATGATTTCCGTGTTCCGTGTAGTGTTTAATAATATATACCTATTACCTACCCCTTGATTTCAATAAAATGTATTTTTCCTCAATTTATCGCACTCGTAGAAGCCAAGACAAATAAAAGACTTCAAAAATACAATGATTAATTTTATTAAATCCGATTCAACACTACTGCATGTTGCCGAATTCCTCAATCCTCTCCAATATAATGGTTTTTATATGGTTCTGCTGAAGCCGGCGTGAACTGGGACGTCCTGAATTCCTTTCTCAGATCGAGCCGAGTATTTTTCTTCACACGGTCAGACACAGTCCTTGGCAAGAAAAATTCAAGAAGACTTCTTTCATTGAAACGCTCCAAGAAATATCCTCCATATCCAAACTTCATAGTTTCCATAATCTCTCCATCTGCGTTGATGTTTATTACATAAAACAAAATCACTTCACATACAACAAACACAGTTATTTCATTACGAAAATAAATATAAACAAACAGGTCGCCATTTGCCAAATTTTTTTTTTCAATCTTCCACACAAGTCATTGACTAAGGACGAAAGATACATACTGCCAAGTGGTAAATATTTTAACAAGATACTAATAAATTATAAAAAGATCCATTTTAAGTTCCGTTTCTATTATATAAAAATGTATAATAACAAAAAATAGACAGAGATAACATAAACATTACAGAAAAATTTACTACAGATGAAATATGATCGGAATGGCACATGGAATGCAAAAAGGTTAAATAAACATTATCGAATCATGTATTCTGCCAATTATTTATTATAATTATCGTAAAAAAAAACTAAATTAAATAAAATGATTCTACGTGAAACGAAACAAAAATATAATTTTATAAAATTTTTGTAATCGAGAACAAACTTTTATTATCTGTAGCAAAATGATTGATCCTCAGCTGATTTTTCCGCCAAGTCTTCTCAAGTGCGTACGACCATGCCGCTCAAAAATTATTGTCTGCTTAACTTTGGGTAGTGCTCAAATGACTTGGATGATTGAGCACTGTTTGACCATTCGGCCCTTAGTTTGATATGATTGATGACGTTTGATTGGTAGAGCCACGGACTATTAAGGGCGACTTGCAGCTTAGATTAATCTCGATTTATCCCAAATATCGATTTAAATATAGGAATGAGCTGTAAAATAAATACACCAACAGTCAGACAACTAGTCCTGACCCCACACTAGGTTTAACCTGTAGTGTGGGTGTCAGAGACTATGAGAGACTTTCGGTCTCACAACACCCAGACTTGAAACAAATATCTGTGGGCTACACAAACATTTGTCTCAATGCGGGAATGGAACCCACGGCCTCTCGCTTCACAGCTACTAGCCCGTTGCGCCACGGAAGGTGTCGAAAATCGAGTTTAGGTTTAACTCTATATTAGTAACAGCATTGCAAGTCGCCCTTAGAGTACGAAAGGTCGGTTTAACCGATTCGGTACTATTGTCTCATATCGACTGTGCGATGTAAAGTAGCAGCTCGCTGTTGCTTTTTGTTTGTTAAGTGAGATTTCCGGTGACCTAAATCCCTTCTCATGGTTCCAGTGCCTACTCTCTCTCTAAAAGGTTGGCGAAGTACCCATGATTCTTTCGATATAGTGGATCTATGTGCGTTGGAGATCACTCAGAATCAGTAGTAATTTGGACGCCAATTCCTAGTCACAAAATCAATTGATGATGACCATGCCGTCAATATTTTTTTCTGTACTTCGCCTGGTTTTTTTTAGTACAATCAATTGTAAATCATCATGTGTATTTTATAAAAAAAGCCGCTATGGATTGTTTACACGACCAATTGTCCCATTTCCCTCCCTACCTTTACCAGTCCTTTTTCCTCGCCTTCCATTCTCCTATCCTTTTAGATTGGCAACGCACTCATGATTCTTTTTGTGTCATGAGTGTCTATGGGCGGTGGAGATCACTTACCATCAGGTGACCCATCTGCTCGTTTTCCAGTCTCTGCTACAAAAAAAAACCGAATGAAACCTAATTGATTATTTTATGGTTCAAGCATGCTTTGT
The DNA here is from genome assembly GCA_036417725.1 of Clanis bilineata. Taxonomy (NCBI): domain Eukaryota; kingdom Metazoa; phylum Arthropoda; class Insecta; order Lepidoptera; family Sphingidae; genus Clanis; species Clanis bilineata. The sequence goes on from CM071153.1 coordinate 2,631,014, forward strand.
GTCAATTTTAAACACAGTAGAGTTTAATACATTAGGTTAACGATATTTAAGACAGGTTACTAGCGGGAAGAACCTGATATTAATTTTTTATTTTTACAATTCATACATTTAAGTATGTAAAGGCGGAGTTAATTTTTTACCACCCTGAATAGTTAACTCAAAGGCACATATTCTTATCTGCCATTATAAGTGGTAATTCTAATCTGCTATTATGAGTTGTTACGGGGAGTCGCAATTCAGGCCTAGGCCAGGCATAATTTCTTTGGGTCGCCGTTTACACGACTCTCAAAGCCTCTTACTTCTCAATCGATGGCTTTCACTGTCGGATGAATTATGTTAGATTTTAATTGTGTATTTGTGTGTATGTTGTTTCTTTAGGATACTTTAACTTCATTATCAATAGTATCGAGTGTCGCACAACTGTCCCATGGTAACGTGCAATCAAAGATTTATTTTTATGGCGGTTAAACCGCCATTGTTTCCAATACTATCAGGATTGACAAAGTAATAGTGATAAAACAGTCACGTTGGCAAAAGTCACTCGTCCGTGCAAACTAAAAATTTTGAAATAAAACTATTCTTACGGATTCTATCACGATTATGTTTTAATTATTATTCCCGACGTTTCGAAGGCTTTGCAGTCTTCGTTGTCACGGGTCTGACCCGTGACAACGAAGACTAATAATAATTAAAACATTAAAGACGTAATAATTAAAACATAATCGTGATAGAATCCGTAAGAATAGTTTTATTTCAATGTATAATATTCGCGTAAAAAATATTTAAATTTAACCCATTGTTACTTGTTATATGTCGTCTATTACAAATAATAGAATACTCAGGATAGCTCAGTTGGGAATGGGATGGACTGCCGAGATGAGTGTCGGAGGTGTGAGCCCAACCCCAAATTGGAGCATACACCTCTGACTTTTCTATGTTAAGTGTGTTTTCTTAGTGAATATTATCGCTTGCTATAACGATGAAGGAAAACATCGCGAGGAAACCTGCATACCGAGAATTTCTCCACAAGAATTTCAACGGTATGTGAAGTGTACCAACCCACATGAGACCAACGTGGTAGACTAAGGCCTAACCCCTCTCATTAGTAGAGAAGGTCCGAGCCCTGCAGTAGGACAGTAATATTACAGGCCTAATGTTATTATTAATTCAAAATTAAAAGTAAGAACCAATAAATCAGTGTGGTATTACTTGAACTAAATTAATACTTGGTCATAATTATAATTTTTAGATGTGGGTGGGCGTTTATCGACTCTCGTTTGCAGCCGCCTTATTGAGCTTAGCTTACGCACGACTTGCACGTTACATGTCATGAAGCGTTTAGTACCCACACACACGGATGTAAAAAAAGATGGACGGAGCACTAGGAACATGGAAAGTGAAGCAGGGATTTCGGCCCATTCGATCTATCGATACGTAACGGCGACGTGACGCGACGGAACGTGTTATAAGTGTTAATGTGTGCGTAGGGCACTTTTTACAGGCTTCTCTGTGGCGTCCGTTTAACTATAAGTGAGATGGTGTCCTACTTTTTTACATTCGTGCCCACACAATACCTGTCTGAGAATAAAATTGAAGTTTCACACTGATCGTACACTAAGACAGATCTATAGAGCGAACTTCGACTAAGTCTGAGTCACAGAAACGAACTCAGTGAGGATTTGAAATTTGTAAATCCAACTTTGACTTAGTCCGAGAATTTTTTTACAAGAAAAACAGACTGACAGACAGACTAAGCACAGACTTTCTTGTAAAAAATGACTCTGATCTGTTTTCTCTTGCTATACTAAACGTGTCGCGTCGCGTCGGTCTAGATCACAGTTGGTCACAGTCTTCATTTTGGTCTTCATGGTCATTACTGTTACGTTTCTTTGTTTACGTCTTGCCGGTTTTGTCATTGGCGAATTCACCGATGAAACGGTGGCACTGCCATATTTTTTTAAATAAGAAGAAAAAGTGAGAAGACTCTGATCTCAGCCTTAGTATAATATGTAACGTATCAGGAACTACACATGGTGTTAACACATCCATAGCAGTTCATCCAGGCAGTCGGGTTGAATCAGTCAGGGTAACATTATTGGGTACTTGACTTGTTTAAATTAATTTTATATGAAATTTACGTAGAAATTTACGTCTAAAACTTAGCACAGAAAGAAATATTGACATATTCCAACCAGTTTCAATTCAGTTTTTGCAGAAGGGTTTATTTTTTGTTTTATTTGCTATTACATAATAAAAATGTGTATAAAATAAACCAAGTACCCAATTCTTATGACCGTTAAAATATACAATGTTAATCAACTCTTATCTTTAAAAAAACTTGGTATTTTCCTATAATATTGATATCACCATCATCTTTTGAAACCCCTTTGTCCCAAGTGTCGAAACGACTGTAAAACAATTGCATAGTACAGGAAGCTGGCGGCGGCGGCGGCTCTCGGAGGAAGGCCGCGTTACGAAAGTTGCAGTGGACGATGTTCTAACGCTATTAAGAGGCATTTCACATTTTATGCGAGATTTCCAAGATTTTGAGCGCCTAATTTACCATGATAAGAACGGGTTGAATACCATTGAATACATTCAAAATATAGATCGATTCTTTTTGTTGACGTATTGTTTAAAACATGTACTAATACTACTTTGATTTTTTAGTAGCGATTAATCTCCCGTACCTTGTTTCTTGAAAATAACGAAACAGGTCATCTTCAGGCTCCTAATTTTCTTATTAAAAGTCATTAAATGGACACGAGAAAAATCCTAGATATCAGGCATATAAAACTGTTGACGTTTGGTTGACAGAATATCGATAATTAATCACACTGATTGTAAAAAAAAATAAAGACTGTGACGATTTTTACGATTTATATCCGAAGTTTATCGCGAGTTTTTGCAAAGAAGAAAAGCAAATTACAAGAAACAATCTGTACCAAAATAAACTTTGTTTTACAAACAACCTAATTTTGTAGGTCAATTGGAAATATTTTTATTGATCACTTTTTTATTACAAAAAATACATCGCACAAAATTGCAATGAATTTGCGTTCGGAAATCAGTCGCGCGCCAGCGCTCGTCGGAGTAGGACCTGTGTCGATTTTTTTCGTGCTGCTCCCGAATGCTATAGAATTCGTAATTACAAAATATACCACAACTGATAGGTTTTGATCCATGAGTTTATTTTTTTTTTAGTACGTTATGTATATCATTTTAATTATTGTACCTCATTGTACTGTAATTGCATTTTATTAACCGACTTCAAAAAAGGAGGAGGTTAACAATTCGTCTGAGTCTTTTTTTGTTATGTATGTTCCCCGATTACTCGAAGACGCCTACGGCGATTCGTGAAGTTATTTTTTTGTTGAAAAGAGTATACCTTCCAGGTGGTCCCATTGGCACCAAATCAGGATCTGATGATGGGATCCTATAAAAATCGAGGGCAACCATCAAACTTTATAGGGACCCAAAGTGTGTTTTATATATTTTCTAAAACTATATTGGTATTTGCGTCTGGTACTCATCATCTCATGTTGCTGAGCTGATGATGTAAATTATAACTCCTTAACTATTAAGAGTTGGTGGATAATTCTTTCAATATTACACAAAAATAGATAAAAAATAATTAAAGTTTAACAAAAACTGAAACGCAACTTCAAAATTTTTAAGATTTGAAGACATTTTAGGTGTTCATTTTTGAAGTCGGTTTTCAGTTTTTGTTATAATCACCATCGAACTAATATAAATGCGAAAGTTTGTGTGAGTGTATGTGTGTGTGTATGTTTGGTACTCTTTCACGCAAAAACGACTAAATAGATTTTGATGAAATTTAGTATGGGAGTTGCTGACATCCTGGATTAACACAAAGTCTCCTTATTTTTTAAATCAACCCCTAATGTTATAAAACCCCGCTTAATAGATTTTGATGAAATAGCAGATTTGATAAAATAAGGATACCTTTGACCCTAGGGACTCAAATGGAGTTTAAATCAACCCCTAAAGGCATGAAATATGGGATGAAAGTATATATAGGAATTCAGATACCGCTGATCAAACTGATTTTGATGAAAGTTTAGCCCTAGGATCAGACAGAGGTTGTGATTTTTTTTACCCCAAAAAGGGATAAAATAGGGTTTGAAATTTTGATTTTTTTATCTTTGATCTTTAGTGCTACATATTCTGTCTTATTTTTTTTTGTTCTCTCCCACTCACTGTTGCCTGAGACATTGGCTGAATAAAGTTTATTTTATTTCTTTCTTTGAGTTCAAAATCAATATCTGGGTTGCTCCGTAATTTTCAACGCCAGATCTGGTGTCATAACTGAAAAGGTGGACGCCCTTTTTATTTTTCTTTGTTTTTGACCCGATTTACTTCAAAATCGATATCTGGGCTACCGAGTAGGTTCGGAAGGGCGGATATGGGGTCACTAAACGATTTTAAAATGGTACACAATTCGTAAAATATTCAATATGACTCAGAAAATATGGTAATGCCATCTATTGATAAATTTGAAAATCACTTTCAGGCTATAAAGAACTCCCAACAATCGCACACACAGAACAAAAATATCCGTATCTTTTGATAGAGTTGGCCTATTTAAATAAAACAAAGTCAAAATGTTAATCCAAGATGTGGTCTACGATTTTCCATCCAGTTCCGTAAAATTACTTTGGTGGTTTTCATTTGATACGCGGTGAAACATACAGACAGACAGACAAAAATTCTAAAAATGATAATAATGTGTTCTATTACTATTCCTGAACCCCCCAATTAGTTTTTTTTGGAAATCTAAGCAATGCACAGACCAGCGATATTTACATTCTTATTATATGTATTGATGATTTTTAGCGCCGTCATTACGAAGTCCATATGTTATTAGAATAGTTAGTTTTGTTGTTTCACATATATCATAACATCATCATAACTATACATACACGCCTGCAAATGGCTTCATCTATTTCGGAAACACGAAGATGTAATAATGATGATGGTGATATAAATCCGTTATTTTGTTTAAGAAAGTTGGTATCAATAACATTTCCACATATACGGAGGACAATTAAAAGCGTTATAGTAATGTTAAAAGATAAAAATTGAACCTAATTTTGTCAATGCCTTTTCGGGAAATATATATATAAATTTAATTTAATATTACGCTATGTTGTAATAAGACTGGCTTGTTTTAGTATCCATCTACATATTCTATATAATAGTTTACAATATTACATTATGATAAATAATAAAATTAAAATTCGGATAACTCGAGTTCAGTAAAATGCAAAAGTATCAAAATGTTTTAGTCGCGCCATGATCCCTTATCTTCACTTTTGGTCGATTCGAATGAACTTCGTGAGTTATTTACCTAATCTGGAGCAGTCGCATTTTGTGAAATGGCTCTTAACTCATGCTGCACTCACCGACACAATTTATCTTCCTAATGGAGATAAATAAGATTATCGACTTGATGGCACGACATTACAACAATGGTTCTAGTAAAAGCTATACCAGTGGCGAAAGGTCCGTACAACTCGATTCCCACCGGCTTTCCTTTGTCAGATTGTAGGCTAATAAATAAGTATTATTGACGTTGACTTCCCTTTTCAAACTTTTCACTCTCCGCCACTACAGCGTACTTATGCTGAGAACACAGTTCTATTACTTTATTATTTTTAAGTGGTAGAGCCACGCTGTAGACAGTAACGTCTACTGCACGAATGGGCCGGCTCGACCGGTTTGATACCACTGTCTCACAGAAAACCGACGTAAAGTGGCAGCTTGCTGTCGCGTTTCGTCCGGTGAGTGAGATTTCCGGTAGCCCGATTCCCCCTCCATTTCCCAATCTCTTTTCCCTCCCGTTCCATTCCATCCTATTAGTTTGGCAACGTACCCATGATTCTCTGTGTCTTGGGTGTCTATGGGCGGTGGAGATAACTTACCATCAGGTGACCCATCTGCACGGTTACCGGTCTCTCCTATATCAAAAAAATGTACTCTGCTCTATTAGTAGAGATCAAGAATTGACAGTGGAAATAATATTGTTTGTAAAAGATTTCGACGCGTTTGAAGTTACAAGTTATGTCGAGATAATATGTATTGAACTGTAATTAAACGTACATATTTGAAACATATTTTTTTAAGATATGAATTCGGTCACGATTGAATCAATTTTGAAGTCAGTCCATTAAGTTATTCTTACATATTAATCGTTGTGTATCTATACATACATATGTATAAATAAAATTGGAGTGTCTGTTTGTAATAATTAAATAACCGTTTTTTACTACATGTATATGAATATATACACCAAAATATCATTTTTTACAATTTTTGTCTGTCTGTCTGTCTGTTTGTTCCGACTAATATCTGAAATGGCTGGACCGATTTTGACGGGACTTTTATTGGCAGGTAGCTGATGTTATAAGGAGAAACTGAGGCTACGTTTATTTTAGACATAAAAATTAAAGAATCGCCTGTTAGGTGGAACGAAGTTGGCCGAGTCAGCTATAATAAAATACAATAAGAAGTAAATATTTGCAACTCATCATGTTGTGACATTGAACATGAACTTGAACTTGAATCCAGTGGCGTGCAGTCTATATAAACAAACAGATACTTTACTTACACAAGTAAAATAATGATCGAGAATGTTTTTTCAATATAGCAGCGCTCGGCTTATATTTTAATGGTGATGATACAGGATAAGAGTTTTTATTGTATAAAAATATATTTGTGGTATTTCGGTACGACTACGGTTCTGAGGTCTCGGGTTCGATCTCCGGGTCGGGCAAAGTCGTATTGGATTTTCCATATCAGCTCGGAGTCTGGAATTTGTGCCCGATATGGCGATAGGCTCGCCCCCTATCACATCTGGGACGGAACTAAGCTCGGCAAAATGGGGGTGTTCTAGTTCGCTAGTGCGCCTCTGCCTACCTCTTCGGGGATACAGGCGTGAGCTTATGTTAAAATATTTTTGTATTTTTTGTCTACTCTATTGGGAATGTTTGTGCACGTCACTAAACTTGAAAGTTAATAATCAATATTTCCATAATACGTAAACTGTCGTTTAGAAAGGACAGTGACGTCAACATAGGTATAAAAACTGCACAAAGTTAACTTCCACGAAACGTTTTCTAATCACCTTCAAGCCACGTCTAAACTGGAGTAGGCATGACGCAAACCAATTATTATAATAGGACTTTATTGTACGCAGAGCTAGCGCGCACTCTGATAGGAAAATCACGAGATTTATCACATTTTAATAAATAATTAATAGACCCAACAGTCACACACATAGTCCTGACCCCACACTAAGGACAAGTCTTGCGTCGTGGGTATCAGGAACTACGAAAGACTTTCGGTCTCACAACACCCAGACCCGAAACAAATATCTTTGGGCAACACAGATATTTGTCTCGATGCGGGAATTGAACCCGCGACCTCACGTTTCACAGCTGGCTACTCGCCCATTGCGCCACGGAGGCTGTCAATTTTTTTTTGTAAAATTTTCGATCGGCGTCCAAAAAGGAGAAGGTCTCCAATTCATTTGTATTTTTTTATGTATGTTACGCATTGTTACGTAATCTTCAAAATTATTTTTGTGTTCGATAGAGCTTATGTCAAGGGTGGTCCCATATAAATTTGATCACGATCGGATTTGAAGTCGGACTGTTAAGTTTTTAAACTTGTGATTATAGTTGACTTATTTAACCCAGAAAGACTACAAACTCCAAATCCAAATCTATGTCCCTACCATATTCTACCATTCCATACCATGTATACTGTTATTTTTATACTAAAAGCTATTTAGATATAAATCATAGTGCGCAGTAGTCCTGTATAAAAAACTCTCACTGTCACATCTCTCTCTGTCTTTGGTATGAATATACTTTTCCGTATCACCACTGTCCGGTTATCATTATTAGGGTAATATATACCAAACGGGTAATTATTTACCCAACACAATAAGTCCACAAAGTTCGTATAGAAATAATGTTTATTCTAAAATGTAAAAGTACAGCGGCCTGAGCAGGAAAATTTCTGACAACCGTAAATGTATTCGAACTCGATACGCGTCTATGAAATTTGTATGAAATATTAACCAAACGTCATCTGTGCGTAGCGAACTCGAATACATTTACATTTACATTAGTTTTTCGTGCTCGGGCTACAGAACACATATTAATAAGACAGACAAGACGCGTGTACACAGTGCCGAACTCCACAGTACTCTACTAACTACTCATCCTAACAACTAAGCATGCATGTGCTTACATTGCATTATAGCCGTTACATACTTTTATCAGGACTGCCTCGGTGGCGTGGTGGTATTTCAGTACGAATACGGTTCTGAGGTCTCGGGTTCGATCCCCGGGTCGGGCAAAGTGATATTGGATTTTTCCATGTCAACCCGGAGTTGAATTTGTGCCCGATATGGCGATAGGCTCGCCCCCTATCACATCTGGGACGGAACTAAGCTCTGCGAAATGTGGGTATTGTAGTTTGCTAGTGCGCCTCTGCCTACCCCTTCGGGGATACAGGCGTGAGCTTATGTTATGTTTATGTTATGTTATACTTTTATCATGCCATCTTTAATTTAAAATGTCATTGTTAAGTAAACAGGAGTTTCCTAGAGCATTTTCCCTGTTGAAATTGTATTGACGTCATTGTTGTAGTGTACGTCAACCATGAACCGTGAAGTTCTGGGTTCGATTCATCGGTTGAATAATCCTTTGTGTGATTTTTTCCCATGTCATGGCGAAGTTAACAGTATAGTTCATGGCCACTTGGGACTATTCTATTCAAACATATAATAAATGTTATGACAACCTCTGCTTACCCCCTCAGGCATAAGAAACGTGGATGTGTAATGTGTAGTGTATACCGTTATGGGGCCATTAGTTTATTACATAAGTCGATTTAGGGGGGAGGGGGGCGACCATGTCATATTTTCAACCGAATTTCAAAAAGGAGGTGGTCATCAATTCGTCTGTATTTTTTTAAATTTATGTTACGCGATATCTCCGCCAAATGTGGACCAATTTTCAAAATTATTTTCGTGTTCGATAGAACTTATTTTAAGGGTGGTCCCATATAAATTTGGTCACGATCGGATTTGAAGTCGGTATGTTAAGTTAAACTTATGATTATTGCTTCCAAGGGGGGGGATGGAGTCTTGATAGTTCCTACGTAAGATTATAAAAATACGCAAAGTTAAGATTATAGTTTACAGATCCAGTGTTTGAATCAAGTCTGGCAGAGCGGTTTTGTTGACACGATTTTCCTAAGACTGAAACCGTCAAATAAGTCCTTATGTATTGGACGTCCTAGGGCTGACGAAGATGATGATGAATCCCTCAAATGAGATTGACATTAGAGAGGTGACCAGTCGAAAAAGCTAAACCGAATCCTTTATTTTTGAGTGGTAGAGCCACGCTGACAATAATGTCTACAGCACGAATGGGCCAGCTCGATCGGTTTGATACCTCTGTCTCAGGGAGTACCGACGTAAAAGAACAGCTCACTGTTTCGTTTGGTGAGTGGGATTCCCGGTGGCCCAATTTCCCCCTCCTTTTCCCAATCCACACTCACCCACACTCCGTGTGTAGTTCGCGTTCCAGGATCAGCCAGTGTACTTCCGTTTCTCTCGAGGTGCTTGCGGCTGACTTGGTAGTTGGTTGAGACGGGTATGGGGGTATCCCTGTATCTGCATCGGTCATCCGCCTGTCTTGTCGCAAGCCCCTCGATTTGCCTTTCCCTCTTCGGATTCGGAGTGTGAAGAAGCATAAATAGGCCGGCACGATTCTGACGACCAATGATAAACCCATGTTTGCCTGTGGTTGCTGTTTTTTGGACTGCACTACGCTTACCATCAGGTGCAGTATAGTCACTTTGCCGTGCATGGATAAAAAAAACCCTACTTTTTCGGTTGGCAACGCACCTATAATACATTGTTGTCTTGTGTATGTGGGCAGTGGCAATCACTTACCATCAGGTGACCCATCAGCTCGTTTGGCAATCACTGTTATAAAAAAAATATACATACATACATAAGCTCACGCCTGTATCCCCGAAGGGGTAGGCAGAGGCGCACTAGAACACCCAACTTTCGCCGAGCTTAGTTGCGTCCCAGATGTGATAGGGGGCGAGCCTATCGCCATATCGGGCACAAATTCCAAAAAAAAATATGCATTTTTGAAACTTACATTAAAAAATTAAAAATACAGACGAATTGAGGACTTTCTCACTTATGGACGTCGTTCGAAAAGAGTAAATGCAATTACAGCCCGTTCAACCAGACAGGTTGTTAAGCGTAGTAAACATATCAAAAGATAATTACAAAAAGGAATTAATCGGTAACATTTCCTAGTTTATTATTAGATTCGGACGTGATAGTTCACAGATTGGCCGGCAATTGATAAATAGTCCGAGATGAGGCACGTGACATTATCGTGTCTTGTACTTATCAATTATATTTGAATAAAGGAAACCTTTTTACAACCGGTTCACGTATAGCCTGGCAACAAAACTCGTATTTTATCTATTTTAGATAAAGTGATAGCTATGATAAGGTTTACGCAATACGAAGCATTTATCTGCAGTCTTATCAAAAGTCTTCGGAGGCCTACTAGCAAAACCCCTTTTCATTATCTTTTTTTAATTGTCCATCGATACTAGGAAATTTCTGACCCTAAATACGTAATATATTCTTTTCTTTTTACCTGCTCTTATCCCACCCTAATGTGGGGTCGACGCAACACACTTTTCAATCATGTTGCAGAAAAGACTTAGCCAATGACTAAAGAAAAATAAGATGTTTTTATAAATCAATTAATTTGTAAATAACATAACATAACATAAGCTCACGCCTGTATCCCCGAAGGGTAGGCAGAGGCGCACTAGCGAACTAGAACACCCACATTTCGCCGAGCTTAGTTCCGTCCCAGATGTGATAGGAGGCGAGCCTATCGCCATATCGGGCACAAATTCCAGACTCCGGGCTAATATGGAAAAATCCAATATCACTTTGCCCGACCCGGGGATCGAACCCGAGACCTCAGAACCGGAGTCGTACCGAAATACCGCCACGCCACCGAGGCAGTTTGTAAATAGTATTGGAGAACCCATTTATCGAGGAATGCTGTAGACTATATAACATCGCGCTATGACCAATAGGAGCGGAGCATCAATGAATGGAAAAAACGTACTATTTTAGAGAGCTTCCGTTGCGTTCGCTGCGTAAACGCATATAATATGACGCAGTCGAATATGCGGGTCAGCTAGTAATTATATATATGTCGGAGGGCCAACGCTAACGTTGTTTTTTTAAAAACGGTGACGTCACTTTTGACAATAAGAGGATTACTCATCTTATTTATCAAGTGTGAACACTGAAATTCACTAACTCCCTTTATTAACGGTGCTCAAGAGCACCGTCTAGTCAGGGATGTGGACAGTCCGGGTGCCGGAGCACGACTGTGTAGAATTTGCTCTGAACACTCTTTTTATAGGGTGCAATATTTGCAACTACCTACTCGATACCGAATATCGAATGTCAAAGAATTAATTATAACGATTATTTTAACTTTTTAGAATCTTTTAACGATTCAGCAGTTTAGCAATTGTAAAATGAATTAATAACGTGAAATAACAACGGCTTTTTAAATAAGCGTGCGATTTTGCGCCGATATATAATATGACGTTATATGTGCTCCTTATTCTTACCGTGATTGTAATGGCGCGTACACGCAATCTATACCTGTTGCGTTCACCAACAAACTTTCGCTATTGTGTGAATGAAACAGGCATGATTCGTTCGCCTTCGTTCGGCCTGGTGTGTACGCGCCATTATAAGTAAATAGCTATCGGAAATATTTTTTTGTGGTAATACGTGCAATATTTCCTATTGAAGTTGCCAGGAAGCGAACCAGACGTTTCAATATCCTTACATTTTATTTTCAAGCCGCGCCGCGCTGCGGTCACGTTCAAAAATCTATTGTCAACGAGTTTTGTGTACACAGATGTATATAAAACTATACACAACTAAAACGTCATAAATATAAGACGTAGGCATATTACATGAACCGTTCAGTTTCTTCAAAATACCACAATTCATAATGTTTTGTTTTTTAACTTTTCTTCGACAAAAAATGATTTCAAACCATGTTTATTAATTACTACGTGATAACTAGACGGGAAGGGGGGGGCTTGGCATATACTATGGGTGGTCACCGAGGGGGGGAGGGGGTATAAAAATTGTAAAAAATGGCTCACGTCTATGTAAGTAAGAGCCCTTTAATTTATGCAAAAGTGTATCGTTGCCCAGAGCATCGAGAGGCCGAGTAACGGCCCGTCACACTGACATGCGGTAACTAAATACCTACTTGGCATTGACGTCATTAAAACTTGAGGCGAGTCAAGTACTTTGAGTGGTAGAGCCGCGCTGTAGACAGTCACGTCTACAGCACGATTGGGTCGGCTCGACCGGTTTGATACCTCTCACAGAAAACCGATGTAAAGTGGCAGCTTGTTGTCGCGTTTCGTTCGGTGTGTGAGATTTCCAGTGGCCCATTTCCCTCCCTGCTCCCCCCCCCAATCCCTTTTCCCGCCTCGTCCATTCTGTTCTTTTAAATTGGCAACGCACACATGATTTTTTTTGTCTATTTTTCTTTCAATTTTTTTTATGGTAGAGACTGACCAACATATCATGGGTGCATTTCCAACTGAAAAGCCTTCTTTTCAGTTGGAAATGCACCCATGGTATAGTGTATTGGGTGTCTGTGGGCGGTGGAGATCACTTATCATCAGGTGACTTACTTGTATGCCAGTCTCCACTATAAAAAAAAATGAAAAAAAGTGGATGCCTTATTAACACCTCTACTTACTCCTTTGAGGATACGCGTAAATATATATGTACAATAAGTAAAAGACGTACATAAAACATTAAAGTATACATATTCAATGGGCTGTATAAAACGTTCCCACGGTTATGCATAACGAAAACAACTGACAACCGTTTAACAATGGATCCGCGTTGCAATACTCAGGTATTTTGATACATGCATACTTGTAACTCATACCATTGGTGCCATGAATGTTACTATTGTAATTTTACAGTATACATTATTGGTCTTATTGTAAATATCTATACTATACCTACTAATATAAATTATCATGCATGTCTGTTGGTTTGTCCGTCTATCATATGGCAACGAAATATCAAATGGATATGCGTGGGTTTTATATTTTTAATAGATCATAAATCTTTTCTGTCAAAATATTATTGTCTATAGAAAAATGTGATACTCCGCCTGCTACTTGTGAAAAGAAACCCCGACGCAATTTCACTTTTATAATATAAATTTTTATATTATCCGAGCATGACAAAGTCACTACACCACGCTGATGGTAACCGCAGTGTTGTCCAAAAATAATGACCACCAAAATGGGTGTATCGATGGTCACCAGAATAATGCCAGCTTGCAGAAATTATTCATCACACTCCGTTTAATTAACTCAAAAAAGATATCATCATCATCAGCCACAGGACGTCAAGTGCTGGACATAGGCCTCCCGCAAAGATTTCCAGATCGATCTATTGGAAGCAGCCTGCATCCAGCGACTTCCTGCCTGCCAAGCGTGGCGAGTAATGGAAACCCCCTCAAATAGTACACAGAAAAAAGATATAGTAAATATATATTATATTATAAAACAATGAGCGGATCCGTAGGTCCATACTAGCTATCTACCGTTACGAGGATAATATCAATGGTGTTTATAAATTGCAAATATGCATTTTATGTTGAGTGGGTTGTTTAATTGGTCTCACGTTTCTCACAATGGAATAGTAGTAGCACGTGGCGGTTGGGCTATCATAGAAGTAATGCACAATAGACTGCAAACGCTGGTGATGCATTAGAAAGAGATAAGGAAAACGTCTTTACTCTTTCCATTTTTTTGAAGGACTTGCAAAAGGTAATCAATTCGTAGATTTTTTTATGTATGTTACGCGATATCTCCACCAAATGTGGATCGATTTTTACAATTCTTTTTTAAAGTTATTTCTGTTTTTTCATAGTGAAGCGTCTAGTTTCTAAGGTTTACTCTATGGGTAGTCTTTATGAGTGTAATACATAGTTCAACCGTACACGTACTTAAACTCTTATTTATTGTCTTTTGTTGGAAATATAAAACCTATATATTTCCAACAAAATATTAACAAAATATTATAGGTTTTGTTTGTACAATATAAATTATTTTTGTCCATGTTGTTATAATGTGTTGATGAGGTCATGTGAAAATCACAAGATTAAAAACTTAACAGACCGACTTCAAATCCGATCGTGACCAAATTTATATGGGACCACCCTTAAAACAAGCTCTATCGAACACAAAAAGAATTTTGAAGATCGGTCCACATTCGGCGGAGATATTGCGTAACATACATAAAAAAAATACGGACGAATTGAGGACCTTCTCCTTTTTGGAAGTCTGTCGAAAATACGATAAAATATTTTTTTATTAAAATATGGAGTCAGTAGTACCTACAAAATTATTGTTTGAATAATACAATGAACCGTACAAGTAACAACTACTGAATCAATATAAACTTTCACGGTTTAAAGTATTCATCATGTTTTTCCACGTGACTTCATCATTGCGACCGATCTGAGCACCAGCCCGCCTAGCATGCGCGCCACGAGATATCTCGATAATCGACTGTCGAGATGTTGTCTACATGTTGTCTACAATATTGTATGAAAATAAACGAGGACGCATGTTAGCGTCCGTAGACAAATAGAGAAAACCGGTTATAACAGGACAAAAAGCGTAGACAAAACATCTCAACAGTCGATTATCGGAACATCTCGTGACGCGCATGCTAGGCAGGCAGGATATGTTGTTTTTTAGGGTTCCGAAAAGGAAAACAGGAACCATTGTAGTTTCGTCATGTCTGTTTCTTCGTCACTATTGGTACTAGAAAGCTGTAGGTAATCAGGCAGACAGGCAGATAGACGGACATGACGAAACTATAAGGGTTCCAATTTTGTCATTGTGCTTCGCAAACCTAAAAAGCCATTAAAGAACAGCCAAAACTTAAACAAAAACATGTGAATATCGTAAACTTAAATTTTGAATATTGTATTATCTTCTAATCTGATGTTCATTCTCAATTTAAAAACAAAAATAAACAATAACATATCAGAATTTAAAAATAAAAGAAATATATTTAATGACTGCTAACATACTATGTTGAAAAACATCGCTCGCAAAAAATACTCCGTCGGAGTCATCCGCGATGAAACAAATATTTGTGCGTTAGAGTCCGGGTTTTTAGGGCAATGCCCTGCAGCTTGTCTAATATCTAGGCCTTGTTTGGAATTATGAATTATGTAAAGATGTTGATTATACGAAAATGACTAAAAGTAATGTATACATTTCTTTGGTATACATAATAGGTGATAAGGTGAGTGATTGAGTTTGAAAATATTTACGCAATCTAAAAATATTTTCCATTTAATTTTTATTTTTTTTATTCTGATAATGTTATAGAGGGTTTTATCATAAATGATAATGCCACCCTCATAATATGCAAACATACTTATGACCTACGGTTATTATATAGTAACCAATCGATATAGCGGCTTACGCCCAACACATTATTACACACTCCAGGCTGTAGGGCCACCGTCGGGTTTTTATTCGGTATTGCCGGTGTAGGGTGTACATACTGTTAGGGACTCGGCCCAGTGTCGCCCGGATGTTTCCATCTCTCCCGGGCATTATGGCGCTGGGCCGTAAGACCGGCGACTCCGACATAACCGTTACATCTCTCCCCAGGCGTAGCGGCAGTGATAAAACACTTTTCCCCGCGATAACAAATAAAAAGCAGATCTATCTCTGTCTCATGTTTCAGTAGACTGCTTTCTGTTTCATTCCGGACACATTCCACTAATGCATGATACACATCCTCTCATTTTTATTCGTGATTTTTATTTGTTTTATATTTTTAAGTCTGAATGCACGTAGGTATTAATGTAAATACATTCAATTACCTCCATGTGTGGACTGATGGACAGATAAGTCTTTATTAAAATGAGAAAAAAACCTTGTAAGAGAAAAAATAATAAAGTGTAAACAACGAACGTCTTATGACCTTATCGCTTAAAGCAATCTCTACCACACAACCTTTGTAAAAATTAGGTAGGTTTACTTTCATGTACCTATGTAATTCGACATATTTCTTTCGATATGAAGAGGGGACTAGACGAACTTCAACTTTGTCAGCTATTATTCCATCAGCACAAAGTTCAATATCGTATTTTTTTTAATATAATAAATGACCTTTACGTAAAAGTTGTAATAATGATGTAATAATATTTGACAGAGCAATAACCATTTTTTAGTCATCTGAAGTTCAATAGCAAACAGATTTCTCTGTAAAATGAGACAATTAGAGACGGTAAGTTTGGCAGCGCACTCGGAATTCCGATAAAGCAAAAACACAATGAACTTGTGTGTTAATTAAGCAAAAAAATCGTTAACCGTAAAATTACTTGTTGCGATACTTACCCGCTTAAAAAACAGGTTTATTTTGACATTGTTGCCAATTTATCAAAGCGAGTATGATGAAAGAAAGGGAAGATTATTATAAATGACTTTTAAAAGGCTTTTTTTTCGAATAAATTTGTACTGTTAGCTAAAATTGCTTTTACAGCTTCACCTGAGATTATATCTGGCACTTATGGCGCTCTAGCCAGTATATGTTACTTTATGGAGACGAAAATTTAACGTAGGGCTGATACGTAACGTAGCTGAAAACGGTCATAGCCAAGGTGTCATCATACAATTACAATTTAGGCAGCCTCCGTGGTGCAGTAGGCGAGTAGCCAATTGTGAAAAGTGAGGTCGCGGGTAGATTCCCGCACCGATACAAATGTCTGTGTGGCCCATAGATATTTGTTTCGGGTTTGTGTTGTGAGACAAAAAGTCTATCGTAGTTTCTGATCCACGATACAGTTTACACCTAGTGTGGGGTCAGGACTATGTATGTGACTGTTGGGTGTATTTATTATTATTAATTACAAAACAAAATATTTTCACGTGATCTGCGTAAATAACCAATAAACTCCATATCGACCGTATGCCAATACCTCATAACTAACATTTTACCATAATATTGTTTTTTGCGCTATCTGTTAGTCCTAATGGAACATGATGTAAATATTTTCTTATTAGCAATACTAAACTATTGTAAAATTAATAAACATGGATTTTGGGTGCATAAATATCATCTATATTTTTTAATATATCTAGTTTTTATAAGTTTTATTGTCTCCTATAAACTTGATCTCAAAGCACTTAGGAGGTATTGGCGGCTTACGGTCGATAATCGATATGGTTTTAGAGAGTATTAAATACAGGGGTATAAATTCGTCTCTCCCTTCAGACTAATCTACACACAACATTGTAAGGCTCAAGCAGGAATTGAACAACAAACCGCTTGATAGTAATTTGTTGAAAGCAGTACGACTCGCCGCGACTAGCGACTCGGGGGCCGCCTTTCACTCGCTCTATAAATCAAAATGACAACTCCCTTTGATTACCACGTGGGTTGTTACTTGTTACTGGCAAGTGATCATTAAAACAGTACTATAGAAATTGGAAATTGCGGGATCATGTCGGTAAAATTACGCCATTTTGTTTTATTGCTCAAAGCAAATTTTCTCATTTAATTTGCCCGGGACTGGATCCCTCAGAGGGGGTTGGCGTCAGGCAGGCAGTAGATCGTAAAAACTAAGCCAAATCTATTTTGCAACATGCTTGAAAATGTGTTGCGCCGACCACCGACCGCCCACATAAAGGTGGGATAATCACATGTAGAAAGAAAGGTTTAGAAGGTTGACGAAACGAGAGACGCCGTCGTAAGTTCTTGGTCTAGTGGCAGGGTATATCGGTTGTGAACCGAGAGGTCCTCCTGGGTTCGATTCGATGGCGGGGTTGACTATTTGCCCGGGACTGGCTCCCTCAGAAGGGGGTTGACGTCAGGCAGGCAGTCGTAAAAACTAACCCAAATCCTTTCGTGCTTGCTTAGCTGCCATAATTCTAATTAGACGACACGCAATAGCAAGCATGATATCCTCGGTGGCATCGTGGTATTGCGTGCGCGGTACGACTATCGTCCTGAGGTATCGGGTTCGATGCCCGGGTCAGGCATAGTGATATTGGATTTTTCAGCATGAGCCCGGAGTCTGGAATTTGTGCCAGATATGGCGATAGGCTCGCCCCCTATCACATGTGGGACGGAACTAAGCTCGGCCAAATGTGAGTGTTCCAGTTCGCTAGTGCGCCTCTGCCTTCACCTTCGGGGATACATGCGAGAGCTTATGTTGTTATTGTTGAAATGATTGTAACTGGAAAAAATTACATAAATTCCTCTACCTAAAACTTAAAAAAAAAACGAGGTCATGGCTTGTGGCTGTTGTTAACCTGTGCGCCTAATTTAAATCGATTTAGAAGTTTTTTAATCAGGTACAGAGACTTTTAAAATAAAATATTACATTTTGCGAATTGGACAATCTATACAAAAAAAGGAGATACTGACTGATTGACTGACGTATCAGCGTACAGCCGAAACTATTGGAGCTAGAACGTGAAATTTTACACGACTTTACTTTACTTTTACCTTTTATGACGTAGATGAGCACTAAAGAAGGATTTTTGTATATTTATCCCCTATGGGGAAATACGACAGGACAGGCTCTCACGCGGGCGTAGCTGCAGGCAAAATCTAGTCCGCATATAAATAAACGTGTTACGTGACGGAAATTTTCTAGGAAACGATCCTCATTTAATATAACATAATTTTCTTTACAAACAAACTTAAATGAAGTAGGCAGAGTAAACGCTATGACATATTGTGTACACGAACGTATAAAAAAGAAGGACACCATCTAGCCTATAGTTAAACGGACGCGATAGAGACGCCACGCACATAAACGCGCATATACAAAACTGCCCTACGCACACATTAACACTCATAAGTCATAACACGCTCAGTCGCCGCCATTACGTGTCGATAGATCGAATGGGCCGAAATCCCTGCTTCACTTTCAATGTTCCTAGCGGTCCGTCCATCTTTTTTTAAGTCTGTGTGTAATTAGTTCAATGTAACGCTCACGACTAAGTGAAATGTGGGTGAGCAGAGACACCGACAATATTGACGCTAGGTACAACACAAATTATTATTCTAACCTAAATTCATATTGTTTGCCAAGTAGGTACATGACATGGGTTTGCATATCGTATGGGTATAAAGCCTCATTTAGATTAAGGGAATTTGTATCACGTTTGAGGAAAATGTAGGTGACAGAAAACAGTCATCAATATTGCGTTGATTGCGTTGTTTGATTCCTATTTACATTCTGTGATATCAGAAACGTGGGGGAAGGGATCGGGTATTTTCCTCTTTTCAGAGGGGGGAGGTTTTGGGCTTATAGATGTCTTGTCCTACCAGCGCTTACAGGTTACTCTGGGACAGTGGTATCAAACAAATCACGATCAAAGTATTATAGTAAAAAAATGGTTTTGAGCGTGATTCTCTAACTGAAAACTGTTATATTATGCACGATATCGTTTAATGAATATACGCCCGAATGGTCAAACGCTGCTCAACTTTAACGGCTTCTTATATTGATTTTCGCCATACAATTTTGACAGATAAAGCGGCCTTAAAAGACATAAGGCCACCTTAAGTGTATGAACATTCGGCGGTAAGACTTATATCACAACAAATATAAAAACAAAATTCAAAAGTCAATAACTACAATTTGATTCTCTCTTTGATTTTCGTTTTTTTTTATATCAGAGACTGGCAAACGAGCAGATGGGTCACCTGATGGTAAGTGATCCCCACATATACACCCAAGACACAAAAAGAATCATGGGTGCGTAACCAACCTAAAATGAGGAAATGGAAGGGGAGGAAAAAAGAAATTGGGGAAGGAAGGGGGGAATGGGCCACCGGAAATCTCACTCACTGAACGAAACGCGACAGCAAGCTGCCACTTTACGTCGATTTTCTGGTTGATCTGCATAGTCCCGACTCAGACGGAAACAAGCTCGGTGAGATGTGGATTTGTTTTCTACCGACCCTGTGAAGATACAGGCGAGAGCTTACATGAAAACTTAAAGCGATGCTTAAGTTTATTGAACCTAAGTTTACAGCCACACTGTCTGGCGTGGTCGGACGCGGCACGCGGCGCGGCTTGTAGAAACTGCGTGTAAAAACCACGTTCTAACCCGTTTCCACACATCGCCATGTTGAGCGACTTGACTGGCTGGTTTGCTTGTTGTTAGGGATTTCTTTAATCACGAGGTTCGGTGATGAAGGCTAGAGGGCTGTGTTTATAAGAAGTAATTTACGGAAACTACTCGTAATTATATAGGTGATGATATATTGATAGATTGCCTCGATGGCGTGGTTGTATTTAAATAAATAAATACATCCAACAGTCACACACATAGTCCTGACCCCACACTAAGATCGAGTCTTGTGTCGTGGGAATCAGGAACTACGAGAGACTTTCGGTCTCACAATACCCAGACCCGAAACATATATCTGTGGGCCGCACAGACATTTGCCCCGTTGCGGGAATCGAACCCACGACCTCACGTTTCACAGCCGACTACTCGCCCTTTGCGCCATGGAGGCTGTCGGTACGACTACCGTACAGAGGTCTCAGGTTCAATCCCCGGGTCGGACAAAGTGATATTGGATTTTTCCATATCAGCCCGGAGTCTGGAATTTGTGCCCGATATGGCGATAGGCTCGCCCCCTATCACATCCGAGACCGAACTAAGCTTGGCGAAATGTGGGTGTTCTAGTTCGCTAGTGCGTCTCTGCCTACCCCTTAGGGGATACAGGCGTGAGCTTATGTTATGTAATTATTAATCAATTTCTGCATCAAGTGTGATCGACATAAGTGAGACCGAAACAATAATATTATTTGTAGTTTATCGGGTGTAAGTGATGATATAAGATTAGTAATACAAATTAGTAATTATACGATTGTAAGTGTAGTAATAGTAACTTTGGGGGAAGCCTATGTCCAGCAGTGGACGTCCTATGGGTGATGATGATGATGATGATGATGATGATGAAGAGTAATCCGATACTAAATTCATAATCGATTATCAATATTAGTCGTCGCCTTCTTGGTCTAGTGGCAGCATGTATGGGCTGTAGACCCGGAGGTCTTGGGTTCGATCCCCAGGTCCCAAGCAAATTTTCTAATTTAATTTGCCCAAGACTGGATACCTCAAACGGGGTTGACGTCAGACAGGCGGCCGGTCGTAAAAACAAAGCCAAGTCCTCTTGCAAAAGTATGACAAAAAACATGTTAGTAAAAGTGTATTGCGCTGACCCTACATTAAGGTGGGATAAAGGCACCTGCCCTTATTTACTCTTTCTACCTAGAAAGAAAGATTATCAATATTAGTAATCGCCATAATATAAGTATTTCAAATATCGCCCGACTTCCACAAATGGAGGCGGTCCTCAATTCGTCTGTATTTTTTTAATGTATGTTACTCGATATCTCCGCCAAATGAGGACCGATTTTCAAAATTATTTTCGTGTTCGATAGAGCTTATTTCAAGAGTGGTCCCATATAAATGATCGGTCATGATCGGATTTGAAGTCGGAGTAGAGAAGTGTATGTCATCCATAATCGCGCCCGCCTTTAAAATAAAGGACAACTCCACTGCTAGACCTGATTTATATTCGTATAGGCGCAGTTTGCGATGCATTTCGGAGTTTGATGGCCTTCAACGGGAATTTTAACGGGTTCAATCGGTTCTGTATTCCATCGACGGCGAGCGACGGAAATAATAACACCTTTTTTGCCCACCGTGAAGCAATGAATCATGTTTGGACATAATGCAGTAAAATACTCCGCTTCTAAGGGCCACTTGCAGCGTTATTACTAATCTAAAGATAGTACTTAACTCGATTTAACCTTTACTTTCATTCGTATCTAAATAGAGATTTAAGAGAAATAGATATTGAAATAAAACTATTCTTACGGATTCTATCAAGATTAGGTTAATCGGGAATAATAATTAAAACCTAATCGTGATAGAATCCGTAAGAATAGTTTTATTTCAATGTATAATATTCGCGTAAACTTAAGAAATCAGTGTATAAATAGATATTTAAGTTAAATCGGGATTAAAGATAAATAGATGTTAAGTTAAATCGGGATTTAAGATAAATATATATTTAAAGTTAAATCGAGTATGTGTTGGAAGTCGTTCTAAAATGCGAATTCTGGGTTCGTGAGACCAAAATTTCCTCACGATGTTCTACTTCACCGTTGTAGCAAGCGATCATTCACAATAAAAACACACTTAACATAGAAAAGTCAGAGGTGTGTGCTCTTTTTTGGGTTAGTCTCGAACCTCCGACACTCGTCTCGGCAGTCACTACCATTCCCAACTGAGCTATCGCTACTGCTTTACCTAGTACCTATAGTTAACTCGCGAAGTATTTAGCTATTGCAGTCGCGCGTTAACACAAACTTCACGTGTTAATCTAAATGCTGCAAGCGTCTGCAATTTTCCAATTAGTGTGTGAACAGAAGTACAATGTTCAACTCAAGTGATTAATTATCTGCATTTAACACCTCATTGAGCTGAAAGTGATAGCCGTTTGTTTGCTCTCACGTTTTCTACTTGAATAGGACGTAGGATGTTAATTTGTTGGTTCATTTTTAATTGCCGTTATTATCTAGGGAGTATATATTTGACTGCCTCGGTGGCGTGGTGGTATTTCGGTACGACTACGGTTCTGAGGTCTCGGGTTCGATCCCCGGGTCGGGCAAAGTGATATTGGATTTTTCCATATCAGCCCGGAGTCTGGAATTTGTGCCCGATATGGCAATAGGCTCGCCCCCTATCACATCTGGGACGGAACTAAGCTCGGCGAAATGTGGGTCTTCTAGTTCGCTAGTGCGCCTCTGCCTACCCCTTCGGGGACACAGACGTGAGCTTATGTTGTATGTATGTATATGTTTATAAGGAATTTCGAAGGTATGTGAAGTCTACCAACCCGCATTAGGCCGGTGTGGTAGACTAAGGCCTAACCTCTCTCATTAGTAGAGGAGACCCGGGCCCGTATAGTAATATTACAGGGCTAAAATTATTATTAATTTATATATGAATATAGTTGCCTTCTTAGTTTAGTGGCAGCATATGGACCGGAGGTCGTGGGTTCGATTACCAGGTCGTGCAAAGCGAATTTTCTAATTGAATTTTCCCGGGATAGGATCCCTAAAATATGGTTGACGTCAGGCAGGCAGCTGGTCTTAAAAACTTAGCCAAATCCATTCTGCAAAATGCTTGAAAAACTGGGTTGCGCTGCACACTGATGCCATTTGGTTAATATTCCATAAAAATTACATAGACGCACATTGAGCTCGAATACATTTACAATTCTCACAAAATTTCCTGCTCGGGCTCCTGCACCACCACCTCTTATAGCAATATTATTATAATCGTTCTTCGTTTGTTTTATATGAGAACCGGTACAAGTAATATCATAAAAATACTGCTATAAGATGTGGTGTTAACCCCCTGATATCTATAGAGAGTTGCGGTCAATTGACGGAAACTTAATGCGCAAATTCTATGTACCAATCAGACTATCTAGTAATAGAAGTCTTTGGCCTACATATAGACATTAAACCATAGGTCTACAACTTAACAATACCACAAAAAATACAAATCAGTTAAGAATGATTTGCAATATAAAAAGCGTTTAAACGACAATGTCTGGCGTTACTGCGTCAGTCGTCACGGGCCGGTGCATAGCTCTCAATAATACTGAGTTGACACACTCCTGTACGAGGCATTGTTAGGTATCAGACCGCGAGAACTAGAGTCACCTAACATTTTTTTATAGGTTTATGAAGGCACTAAGGCAGATGGCACATTTTTTTTCTTGTTCATAGCCATGGAATATAAGTCCTTCAGCCGTATACATAACATACATAGCTCACGCCTGTTTCCCCGGAGAGGTAGGCAGAGGCGCCCTAGATAACTAGAACACCCACATTTCGCCGGGCTTAGTTCCATTCCAGATGTGATAGGGGGCGAGCCTATCGCCATAACGGGCACAAATTCCAGACTCCGGGCTGATATCGAAAAATCCAATATCACTTTGCCCGACCCGGGGATCGAACCCGAGACCTCAGGACGGTAGTCCTACCGATACACAACCACGCCCGCGAGGCAGCCGTATACTTTTTAATTTAAATATTCTTTTGTCCCTAGTTCTAATCCTAACTTCTAACTTTCACAACAACAATGAAATCTGATGTGGTTGATTTGAAACCCCTGAGTTTTGGCGTCAATTCCTTCCAAGTTTGATGCTTTTTATACGATTTTATCGCAGCGGAGGAATCGAACACGATCGATCCATCGCCCGAAGAAAAAGCATCTAAAATCACGAATAGCAGACTGCCCATATAATGGTAATGTTACCAAGGGCATTGTAGTTGTTACTTAAAAATATAATATTTCTTTTCTATTTTCGACTGTCTTCAAAAAAGGAGAAGGTCCTCGACTCCTCCAGACGAATTCGTCTGTATTTTTCTTTATGTATGTTACACGATATCTCCGCCAAATGTGGACCGATTTTCAAAATTATTTTTGTGTTCAGTATAGCTTATTCCAAGAGTGGTCCCGTATATATTTGGTCACGATCGTATTTGAAGTTTGTCCGCTAAGTTTTTAAAACTTGTAATTATTTTAAACTATGTTACGTGATATCTCCGCCAAATATGGACCGATTTTCAAGATTATTTTTGTGTTCATCATCATCATCATCATCATCAGCCATAGCACGTCCACTCCTGAACATAGGCCTGCCCCAAAGATTTCCAGATCGACCTTTTTGTGTTCGATAGACCTTATTCCAAGGATGGTCGAATAAGTTTTAAAGTTGGTCCGTTAAATTTTTAAACTATAATTAATATTCTATACAGCCTATTAATTTTGCCGCGTAATTTAACCGTTTTCTCATAAATGAACCAATCAGACGACATTATTAGGCGTGTCAATCAAACGTTATTCTTATTGGCTTATTGTGTGGATTCTGTTTAGAATTATTAAGCTAATTTCGAAAACTCATCTTCAAAAAGGCGTTGCAAAGGCGGCGGAGAAAACGAAAATTTCGTGCAATATGTGAGTTAAGACTTAGGGCAGTCTCGTTCTCGCGCCTCATATTATATTAACTTCTCGGCATTTTACAATTACCGTTACAAACGATTTCCTATATGTAAATTATGAGTCTGTGCTCAAGAACGCGCGGTTTACCCAAATATATCGTACTAGATTTTGCCTGCAGCTTCGCCTGCCTGACCATTTTGATCCTGACCACTCGAATCTTACTACCTCGGTGGTATGGCGTGGTATTGCGTGCGCGGTTCGACTATCGCCCTGAGGTCTCGGATTGATCCCCGCATCGGACAAAATGATATTGTTTTTTTCTATTCAGTATCAAACCGGAGTCTGGAATTTGTACCCGATGTAGCGATAGGCTCGCCCCCTATCATACGGACGGATATGAGTTCGGGGAAATGTGAGTGTTCTACTTTGCTAATTTTACTCTGTTTACCACTTCGACATACAAACGTGAGTCTACTCGTATGTGTGTATGAATATTCGAAGATAGAGGTTGAAATCCATCCAGTTTATTGACTTCAAAAAAGGGACAGGTCCTCAATTCAATAATTGTAATTCATAGATCCTCGTTGTAGACGCCTCCAGTCTAGTGCCGGCGTATATTGGCTGTTAACCGGGACAAAGATTCGTTTCCCAGGTCGGGCGGGGTGTTTCTAAAATATTTTTGCTTATAACTGGATTTCTTTATGATAGCCAGCGGTTTGGCTGTGCCCCTGGCACTGTAGGTGATGAGCTGGCTGATGGGCGTTGGTAACTATTTACCAGTTGAGGCATCTCGTCTGCCATCGTAAGCTAATACCAATAGTAACCTTCATACCACGTGCACTCTACCTACTCTAGAGGTACAGTTTTACTAATCACTCTTCATTTCTATTGCTGCATATGATTATATTTTGTATAACTATAATTTTAAAGTAAGTGCCTCATTCAAAAACGTAGTTTATTGCACACGTAATTAACTTTTACGATTTGGTATTATACTAATTGTAACATTACGGTCGGTAATTGAGTAATCGTGATTTAGCACTTAGAGCAGAGTGAATTGTTAGTGAATGGGTTTTTTTGGAGCTAATCTGATTTATAACTAAGCATGATATATCATATAATGTAGGTATAAATACACCCAACAGTCACACACATAGTCCCGACCCCACACTAGGTGTAACCTGTATCGTGGGTATCAGGAACTACGAGAGACTTTCGGTCTCATAACACCCAGACCCGAAACAAATATCTGTGGGCCACACAGACATTTGTCTCGGTGCGGGAATCAAACCCGCGACCTCACGTTTCACAGCCGGCTACAAGCCCGCTGCATCACCGAGGCTGTAAAATATGTATATGTATATAAATATGTATCATGTCATCATCATTGTATTAACTTTTTTTAATCACTTTCGTATCGACTTCAAATCTAATCATCACCAAATGTATATGGGACCACCCTTGAAAGAAGCTCTATCGAACACAAAAAGAATTTTGTAGATCGGTCCACATTCGGCGGAGATATCGGGGAACATACATAAAAATAATCACAAGTTTAAAAACTTAACTGACCGACTTCCAATTAACCGATCGTGGCCAAATTTATATGGGACCACCCTTGAAATAAGCTCTATCGAACACAAAAAGAATTTTGAAGATCGGTCCACATTCGGCGGAGATATCGCGTAACATACATAAAAAAAAACCCGATGAATTGAGGACCTCCTCCTTTTTGGGAAGTCGGTCGAAAAATTCAAACGAATTGAGGACCTTCTCCTTGTTGGAAGTCAGTCGAAAAGGATACCGTCTAGTCTCGCATATGAAAGAAAGAAAGAAAGAAAGAAAGAAATGTTTATTATTAAACATATTATTATTTATTATATAGTTAAAGGGACGCCACAGATACGTCACGCAACTTACGGCCGGTTTCAATAAACGATCTCAGTTTAGAGCGCATATAGATCGCGATTATGAACCAATCAAATCAAGTCATTTAACGGGGTCATGTTCAAACTGTGTTCTTATTGGCTACTTTTTGTTATCTATCTGCACATTCGAACTGAGATTGTTTATTGAAACCGGCCGTAACACGGCTGTACAAAAGTTTCCTACGCACACACTACCACTAACACTCAGTCGCCACCATTACGTGTCCATAGATCGGATCAGCAGAAAACCTTGCTTAACTTTCAATGTTTCTAGCGTTACGTCCTGTTTTTTCTACGTCCGTGAACCTGCCCTTATTCCACAAAGTGGTGTCGGCGCAACACTCCTTTTCAAGCATGTTGCAGAAAGGATTTGAAACCATAGGTGCGAGTCTCGGGCAAATTGAATTAGAAAGATCGCTTTGTCCGACCTGGAAATCAAACACATGATCTTCCGGTACACAGCCCATATATGCTGCCACTAGTCCAAGGAAGCGACTCGATTTATCTCAAATCACGATTTAAAAATACGAATGACATGTAGGTTAAATCGAGTTTAGGATTAACTCTACATGAGTATTAATAATAGAAGTCGCAACAGACACAAGTCTGTCAGGACCGGATTAAAGGGAAATCCATAGTCGTTACCCACCAACCTTGTTTGTAGCAATTTGTACCTATATTTGATTGTAACCTGTTTTGTGTTTTAAATAAATAAATAAACCCATACTTACTTAAACATCACTATGAAATAAAAGCATGATATATCATATAATGTAGGTATGTATCATGTAATAATAATAATAATAGCCCTGTAGTATTACTGTCCCACTGCTGGGCACGGGGTCCTCTACTAATGAGAGGTGTTAGGCCTTAATATAACCACGCTGGCCTAATGCGGATTGGTAGACTAAACATACCTTTGAAATTCTCGGGTATGCAGGTTTCCTCACGATGTTTTCCTTCACCGTTATAGCAAGCGATAATTCACAAAGAATATACATTTATCGTAGAAAGTTAGAGGTGTATGCTCGATTTTGGTGTTGGTCTCGAACCTCCACACTCGTCTCGGCAGTCCGTACCATTCTCAACTGAGCTATCGCTGCTTATGTATGTATTAACAAATTAACTTATTAAATATATACGGAAGAGTAACATGGATGTACTTTTACCTCCTGTTAGCCTTTACGGTTGGCGCCTCCGAGGTCCGGCGGTTGAGTTATAAAACACTAACTTTAATCGCGATCAACTAA
The DNA here is from genome assembly GCA_036417725.1 of Clanis bilineata. Taxonomy (NCBI): domain Eukaryota; kingdom Metazoa; phylum Arthropoda; class Insecta; order Lepidoptera; family Sphingidae; genus Clanis; species Clanis bilineata. The sequence goes on from CM071153.1 coordinate 2,659,428, forward strand.
ACCGTTTGCGTAATGGCTGTGCTAGAACTAAATGTGTGAAATAGTAGTAAGTTTAATAACCTCATTGGTTGAATCGAAAGATATTCCATAGTACATAGATGGGAGAACAGCACGAAATTTGTGATCCAAAAGTTATGACCTAGTGGTCATAAGTAATTATTCGAATATACGGGCTTTGAAACATACGCGCGTAAGATCGTGCCAGAGTAATATTTAGATAATAACATTGTCTTCGCGATTCTTGAACATACACTGTAGGGTTACCACGACCTCTTATAGCAGTATTATTATAATCGTTCTTCGTTTGTTTTGTATGGGAATCGGTACAAGTAAAATTATAATAATACTGCTATAAGAGGTGGTGGTAACCCCCTGAACACTCTAGGGTGTAAATTGTAATAAGCGGCCTCGCATTGTAAGTAGTGATAGATGGCGTTACTGAAGTTTGAGATCATTTTTTTGTGTATGAAAACTTGATTGAAACCCCCTCTATAGTAAGTAATATTAAATCTCTTTGGTTGAATCACAGTAGAAGTGTAATAGGGGGAGATTGGTAAACCTGACTACTGAGTTTCGTATGTTAATGTATTCGTTGTGAATTATAGCTTGCTATAACAATGAAGGAAAACATTGCGAAAGAAGACCCAATGGATATCTAATAACATAAGCTCATGCCTGTACCCCGAAGGTGTAGGCAGAGGCGCAATAGCGAACTAGAACACCTACATTTCGCCTAGCTGAGTACGTACCGTGGATATCTAATATAATAAAAGTAAATGAAATCCGACATATGACGTAACCGTTTAATAAAATAAAATATATTTACTAAAAAGCAACACTTGAATCATTGCGAAACAGACCAGAGATCATTATACGCTTATTTGCATAACAAAAACAACTAGTTCTGGTCATAAAGTGCAATGCAATTTTAAAGGTCATTTTATATTGTAGTAAATACATCTACGTACAGGTAACGAACCGGACAGATCATCCAATCTAGTACATACTAATTACACAAAATAGGTCTAATTACATTCGTTAAATTAAAAATGTTTAGCAACACATCCATTAAATATATAAAATATAACATAACATAACATAAGCTCACGCCTGTATCCCCGAAGGGATAGGCAGAGGTGCACTAGCGAACTAGAACACCCACATTTCGCCGAGCTTAGTTCCGTCCCAGATGTGATAGGGGGTGAGCCTATCGCCATATAGGGCACAAATTCCAGACTCCGGGCTGATATGGAAAAATCCAATATCACTTTGCCCGACCCGGGGATCGAACCCGAGACCTCAGAACCGTAGTCGTACCGAAATACCACCACGCCACCGAGCCAGTCTCTAGTACATACTAATTACACAAAATAGGTCTAATTACATTCATTAATTTAAAAATCTTTAGCAACACATCCATTAAACGTATAAAATATATACGTACTTAAATAAAAAACAATGCTATAATTACTATACACAGCTGCATAGTTATACTTCATGTGATTTCCAGTTGCCCAATTGACACTCTTCCATTTCCAATTAATCCATTCTCTATGTACAGGAGATCACTTACCAACGTGGACGGAACCAAACTCGGCGAAATGTGGACATTCATAAGTCTTGGGGAACGTACCCATACTACGTGACCCATTTTATTATCATTTTTGTACTCCCCCCCTCCCCTCGGTGACCACCCGTAGTATATGCCAAAACCCCGCTCCTCCTTTAGGTTTCACGTAAAGAGATTTAGGCTGAGATCGAACTTCGACTAAGTCTAAGTCAAAGAATCAAACTCAGTGTAGATTTGGAATTTTTAAATCGAATTTAGACTTAGGCCGAGTCATTAGAAAATCTTTGCTTAGTCTGTCTGTCAGTCTGTTTATCTTATAAAAATGGCTCGGACTTAGTCGAAGTTCTATTTAAAAATTCGAAATCCTCACCAAGTCCGTTTCTTTGACTCAGACTTAGTCGAAGTTCGCTCTATAGATCTCAGCCTGAATATTACTATTATACTGTTGAATGTATTTGGTTTCACGTAGTCATTTATATACCTCTATATTATGACCTGCGAGTTTCAAAAGTGCAAAACGCTGCGCTCCATATTTGAATAAAGCTCGAAAAAGCACAAGATTTCCCTCGAGGATATTGACTACGTGGCGAAAACCTAAGACCCCAACTGTGATTAAGCGTGGTATTTTGAAGAACCTCCTACCCCAAAACGGGTCACCCGTCACGTAATATGGGTACGTTCCCTTATCTTGTTCTAAAGGAGGCGACATTTATGATTTATTTGTTTCAGTATTCCTGATACCCCAAAGATGGGTGATGGCCATCATGGGTTTCCTGGCGGTGGCGAACGCGTACACGATGCGGGTGTGCCTCAACATAGCCATCACGCAGATGGTCCGACGGCATTCCCGCTCGCTAGAGTACGACGAGGGCTCCTGTCCGGGAGGTATGGAGGAGATCGTGTCAGTTGATGACGCTGTGAGTATTCAAAATATTTAATTCCCACGTACTTATTGTTAGTTTATGAAATTCCTTATTATTTAATTCAATAACACTATAGAGGTAATGATAAAACAATGTAGGAGTATCCTGTTTTTTGTCTTGGCTGTGCCCCGAAATTGACAATGTCTAAGGGAAATAATACCCGCTTACCATCAAGTGAATGGTAATTTTTAATTGTCTTTGAAAGACAAGCCAAGACAAAAACAGGATAAAAAAAGAAAAGGATAAATACATATATACAGATTGGGAAGAGGTTGCGGTATTTGGTATCTCGGAAATATCGCTCACCGTACGAAATATAACAGCACTTTGCAAACTATCACGTCGATTATCTATGAGGCTGTGGCAATAGTCAATGGGAAAAATGTTGAGCAAACTAACTCAAGTACGGTCTATTAGCCTTATAGCAGGAAATATGCATTTCAAAGAAATAATTCAATAACTAATTAATTGAGAATAACTGCATTGCAACAAGGATGTCAATTGCGAATGATAGCCGTCCTTAAAGTACGTCCGTTGCTTACACAACCTCATTCAGTAATGCAACGTTGCAACACTCTACATAAATAACCTCTAATTATATAATATTTTCTGATATCATCAATCGATCACGGTTCTGCAGGGTTACCACCACCTCTGATAGCAGTGTTATTATAATCGTCCTTCGTTTGTTTTGTATGGGAATCGGTACAAGTAAGATGATAATAATACTGCTATAAGAGGTGGTGGTAACCCGCCTGGTAATCACAATTAGATTTCCTGTGTTGAAAGACTAAAAGAAATAAAAACTTAATAAATAAATTTAATACTGATTTCTTAAGTTTACGCGAATGTTATACATTGAAATAAAACTATTTTTACGGATTCTATCACGGTCTGTCCAACCCGTGACTACGAAGAGTGCAAAGCCTTCGAAACGTCGAGTATAAAAAAAAATCGTGATAGAAACCGTAATAATAGTTTTATTTCAAAATAAATTTAAAATGAGGAGGTTGTTAGTTAGTAGTTACTGACTATATTTGAAACTATCTTGTTTGAATTGGGCGGGTATATAACACACATTTTGGAGCATTTTACAATAACGATTTGGCTTAGTTTTACGACCGACTGCCTGACGTCAACCCCCATTAAGGACCTGGGAATCGAATCCAGGACCTCCCTGTTCACAGCTTGTATAGGCCGCCACTAGACAAAGGAGGTGACACTTTAATTCCTTTACACTTAGCCTTTACACTTCAAAATTCAATAGATAGTGGAACAGGCCTATCTAAATCTATATTGTTCCAGGAAACAAACAGGTTCGACTGGGACGAAGAGACTCAAGGAATAATCCTCAGCGCGTTCTACTACGGGTACATAGTGACGCACTTGCCCGGTGGAATGTTGGCAGAGAGGTTCGGCGGGAAGTATTCCCTAGGCTTCGGTGTGCTCAGCACTGCCTTCTTCACTCTACTTACGCCATGGGCTGTGAACGTTGGAGGCGCTACTGGACTTATCATCTTGAGGGTCTTGGAGGGACTTGGAGAGGTAAATGGGCACATTCATATTTCGAATCCTATTACATTGCCTAGTACGTTTGGGGCAAATTATTTGTTGAAATAAAATTGTAATTGATTTATGAATATGACAGTTTTTAGCAACGGAATATTTTGTCCTATAAAGAAGGTACAAATTGTATTTGGGATTTTAGAATCGAAATATTTTTTTGCGTGTCATTATTTATGGTTTGAATCTTTATTTTTTATAATGGAATAAAATTCGGCCAGGCTCTGGTAATTCTTTTTTCAAATATTAACCATAGACAATTCTTGCAGGGCACAACCTTCCCAGCGTTAAACGCAATGCTGGCCAGATGGGCGCCGATATCAGAGAGAGGGCGTATGGGATCGCTGGTGTTCGGCGGCGCCCAGATCGGCAACATCGCTGGCACTTACCTCTCTGGACTGGTGATTAAGGAGACCGGGGAATGGGAGTCCGTGTTCTACCTCTTTGGAGCTGTTGGCATTTTCTGGTTTATACTCTGGGTGAGATTTCAAAGATCGATGAGAATTTATTTATGGTGGTGTGATAAAGCATCCACTGTCCTATAAGAACTAGTAAATTTCAATAGATATTATGCATTTAGAAATCCAACCAAAGGATTCGTAGATATTTGGGCCCTATAAAACAAATTAATATTCAAAAACCTTACTCCCTTTTCCGAGTAAATTTTTTTTCTGATCTCTTTTTTATCTGTGGCCACGACACTCATGCCCACCTGCATAACTGTTTCTTCAAAGTCAGCTTAAACGACTCAATATCATAGGAAGGACGGAACACTTCAACTGGCAATATATATGCTGTTTTAAAAATGAATTCAATAACGCCTTTATGTCCAGGCACTTCTATGCTACAACGATCCTGAATCTCACCCGTTCATATCGGACAAAGAGAAGAAGTATTTGGAAGAAGCGCTGGGCAGACACCGCACCAGCCAGCCCTCGGCTATACCGTGGAAACCCATCTTCATGTCAGTACCGCTGTGGGCGTTAGTATGTGCTCAGGTAAGGAAATAAAAAGTCAATAATAATTGGGAGCTTATGCACATACTTTTGTGGGACATACTAAGGAATAAATGGGCTGTCTCTACAGGGTAATTACCCGGTAAGTGAGTCAATAGATACTCATAGAAAATTAACCAAAAGTTTCAGCAGAGTCAGCTGACGTTTACATTTCTATTTTTAACGAATTAAGAAATTACGACTGCCTCGGTGGCGTATTTCGGTATGACTACCGTCTTGAGGTCTCGGGTTTGATACCCGAGTCGGGCAAAGTGATATTGGAATTTTTCCATATCAGCCCGGACTGCCCGGAGTCTGGAATTAATGGAATTATGCCGGTAGGCTCACCCCTATCACATTTGGAACGGAACTAAGCTCGGCGAAACGGTGTGAGGTTATGTATGTATGTATGCGTGAAATTATGAACGCTGGGGGGAAATAGCCCATTTTATAAGTGGTTATTGTCACCCAGGGACATTTACAATGCCAGGATCACGGGTAACTCGTTACCTACCGTGGAAAGTAATTACGATTGGGAATAATCGGGCCCCTCGGAAATCTCACTCACTGCTTCCACTTCACGTTGTGGTATACCTCTATATACAAGTAGATACTCCCAATAATAGCAACACCAAATATTATTTATTTGCCGTCTAGTTTACATACCTAGCCTGCGTTAACAATACATGGAATTGGATTCACATCACGATTCCTGTCACGATTCCTTGTCAAGTAATTCATTCATAAATTAAATAACGTAAATGTTAAATTTCACACAATTATGCTAAAATTGGACAGAAAATATTCCATAACATTGTACAAAACAATAATCGAATGTTCCTACTTTTGTTTCATAGTTTTTGTGCTATTTCTGATAATTAGCATATTCTAATATTAGAATTTTATTACTGTTTTGGTACAAAACAGTTGCGTAATGAATTGATTAGCGATGTTTTATTAGCTTGATAAATATTTTTCTACAGTTATTTATAGAATTCCGTTTGTCAAGCTTCAGTGGATCTAAATAATTATCAAGATGTAATGAAACGAAAACTGCCTACAATTCCGAGTAGCTACCTACCTACTAGCAGGCGCGGATTTAGGATTCAAAAAAGATTTTATCGCCGCCCTGGTCTGGTGGCAGCATATATGGATCGGGAGGACCTGGGTTCGATTCCCAAGTCTGGCAAAGCAATTTTTCCAATTTCATTAGCCCGGGACTGGATCCCCTAGAGGGGAGGTTGACGTCAGGCATGCAGCCAGTCGTGAAAACTAAGTAAATAGTGTTTTTAAAGCAGAGACTGGCTAACGAGCAAATGGATCACCTGATGGTAAGTGATCTCCATCGCCCATAGGCACCCAAGACAAAAAAATGAATTGAATTGCCAACCTAAAATGAGGGAATTAGGGATTGGGAAAGGGAAGGGGGAATTGGGCTACCAGCAATCTCACTCACCGAACGAAACGCGACAGCAAGCTGCCACTTTACGTTTGTTTTCTGTGAGACAGTGATATCAAACCGGTCGAGCCGGCCCATTCCTGCTGTAGACGCAACTATCTACAGCGTGGCTCTACCACTCATTTCATTAATTTCTGCAACATACTACATTGTCGTGATTGAAAGACGGGTTGACCAAAACTGTATTATATTTTGCTATATTCTATAATCGAAATAAGAAATAGAATATAAAAAGAAATAAAACTAAGTATACGACATACTTAAAGGCTGTGGACCGGGAGGTCCTGGGTTCGATTCCCAGGTCGGGCAAAGTAAATATTCTAATTTAATTTGCCCGGGACTGGATCCCTCATAGGGGGTTGACGTCAGGCAGGCGGCCGGTCGTAAAAACTAGACCAAATCCTCTTTGCAACATGCTTGAAAACGTGTGTTGCGCCGACTCCACATTAAGGTGGGATAAGAGCAGGTAGAAAGAAAGAAAGATACGACATACTTAAAGGTAGAATGAAAGAAAGATACGACATACTTAAAGGTAGAAAGAAAGAAAGATACGACATACTTAAAGGTAGAAAGAGGAAAGATACGACATACTTAAAGGTAGAAAGAGTAACGTATATTATTGTCGGCAGATCGGCCACGACTACGGTTACTTCACGATGGTGACAGACTTGCCTAAGTACATGACAGGCGTGTTGAAGTTCGATATTCACCGCACGGGCACGCTCGCGGCGCTGCCGTACGCCGTCATGTGGATCAGCTCCATCGCATTCGGCTGGATATGCGACAAGATGGTGAAGAGAAACTGGCTGTCAGTCACTAACGCCAGGAAGACTTTCACTACCATCGGTGAGTAGGACCAAGTGGGTCGTTATTAAATGATTTTAAAAGGTAGGATACTAGTTTGTATAATATCTCCGTCAAATGAGGACCGCATTTCAAGATTTTGTGTTTGATAGAGCTTACTCTAAGGGTCCATATTAAGGTCCAAATCTGATGAATTTTGAAGTCAGTTCATAAGTTTTTATACTTGTCATTATTAAAATCGTAAGGTCCGTCGAAATACATACCCTTACTCATAGCAACATTTAAGCGGTAACTGCTTATATTTAAAGCTACTCATAGTTCGTCTCTTGCTTTCCTACGTTAATAACTATGAAATAAAACAAGTTTGTATGTCAGGTCGTTTGTCCACCTTTTAGATGGACTAACAAGCATATGACACTCTCCGTGGTGCAGTGGGCGAGTAGACGACTGTGAAGCGAGGGGCCGCGGGTTCGATCCCCGCACCGAGGCAAATATTTGTGCGGCCCACAGATATTTGTTTCGGTTCTGGGTGTTGTGAGTTGGTGTACCCACGACACAAGACTCGATCTTAGTGTGGGGTCAGGACTATGTGTGTGACTGTTGGGTGTTATTTATTTATTATATTCCATTATTTTAGCATCCGTCGGCCCCGGCATATGCATGATCCTAGCGTCCTACTCTGGATGCGACACCCAGGCGGTGGTGATTCTGTTCACCGCCTCCATGGGACTGATGGGAGCGTTCTACCCTGGCATGAAGGTGAACGCGCTGGACCTGAGCGGGAACTACGCTGGCACCATCATGGCTATTGTGAACGGAATAGGAGCAGTGACTGGCATCATCGCGCCGTACCTAGTTGGTGTGCTGACACCTGATGTAAGTTTTCTTTTAAAAATTAAAAAGGTTATGGTTATTATTTTCGACTGACTCCAAAAAAGGAAAGGCTTCTCATTCCTTAATTCTTCTGCACTGTATCTAATACTTAAATGAGTGAAGGTCCTCATTCCTCAGTTCTTCTGTGGGTACTGTATCTAATTGTTAAATGTGAACCGATTGTCTCATTTACTTATTTATTTAAACGCGAAACAGTAGGTATACAATCATATGCACTTATGAAAGTTTACAGTTATAGTTACTTAAAACTAGATTGTTTTCAAAAATATGCGCATCAATTAAAGTCGACCGACTTCAAAAAAGGAGAAGGTCCTCAATTCATCTGTATTTTCGTATGTATGTTTCCCGATATCTCCGCCAAATATGGACTGATTTTCAAAATTATTTTTGTGTTCGATAGAGCTTGTTCCAAGAGTGGTCCCATATACATTCGATCACGATTCGTAAGTCGGTCAGTTAAGTTTTAAACTTGTGATTATTGAAAGTTAAAAAGGATGTTATGGTTATTCTCTTTAAAGAAGGGTGAAGGAAATATGGGTTGATTAAACACGGATTGCTGTATGAAATGTGGATAGATTATAACAATTAACATTATACTTTTAACAAGAAGTTCAACCAAAATCATATCAGGGATGCCTGTCTGTGGACGGCCTAAAAAGCGATGGATGGACGTTTTAAAGAAAAATATGAGAGCTAATGTTCTCAGCCAGGGCGAAGTGGAAGTGTCCCTGGCATTAGGCCGGGATGATTCCAGGCAAAGGAAAGACTTTGAACAAGAAATATGTAATTGGATACTTGACTATTTTTTTTTTTTAAGTATACAGGGCTATTTATCCTAAACATGTAAAAAAATATTTCATAATTTATATTCATATATTTAGATAAAAAAAAGCTAAAACTAATATGTATAATTTAGTTTGCCGCCCATTGTTTCTAACCATAGATACAAAATCGCTTTTAAAAAAGATATTGAGGAAATAACATTTATGATTTCAAACTAAAAAAACGGGTCAGATATTTCGTCGATCAGATATCGATCGTCGATCACACCCGCGTTGAAATTAAGTTGAGATTAAAATAAAAATACGAAAAAGAAATACCAAATAACCTGACAGTATGACTTTTGATCTTAGGTCTTAGGCCCTTGTGCAGCAAATAAACAAGAAAAATGAATAATCCGACATCATGCATCGTGATTGGTGTTTACCGTCACGTGACGCACAGATAAAAAAATAAGTATTTAAATTACAAAAATAAAATTATCCTTGGACTATTTTTAATAAATTCCTATTGCATACGTTATTTAGATGATAAATCTATGTTCCTACAGAAATTCATGGTAACTATTGTCAAGTACCCAATTACAATGTAATACCGCAACGTTGCATCGTCATGTCATAACCACGGATATCAACTCAGAAACAATTCCTTTTATGTGTGAGCGCAACTCGGTCAGTTTTGACGTATGGTGCGTGGGGGACCTAATAAATAGAACCTAGAATCTGCGTAGGTAAATCTAGCACATATGCGTTATATAATCCCTGTGTACTAATAGGGTTAGGTACAGGCGCAATCAATGCATAGGTAGGTACATGTCGCAGAGAATCTTTACGTTCCTTTATTTGATACGGGAAGGTTACCGCCTTACTGGAACGAATTCCAGCCAAAAAAGATTCCTATACAGTGATGCAGAATAAATACTTATGGGCAAACACTTGTACTGTACAGTAGAAAAAATATTGTCAAAAATAATCTGGTCCTAAAACACTCCATTTTAACTTTACTAAAAATAAATGATAATGCATCATCTCGATGGTCGTTTCTTTATGCTGTTCAAAAATTGTGAAGTCTTGTATCGTATGAGGAACTATGAGAGACTTTCGGTCTCACAACACCCAGATCCGAAACAAATATATGTGCGTAGGTACACAAACAACTGGGTAGTTGACTATGTTTGGTTTTCTACGCATATTTATATGTAATAGCAAATAAAACAAAAAAGAAACCCTTCTGTAAAAACTACATCGAAATTGGTTGAAAAATGAGCCAGTAATTCATTTAAAATTCTAGAGTAGGCGCATAACGGAGATATCTTGCTATCCCTTTTCAACGCAAGTACCGTTATGGCGTGACGTGATTATACTGATACTTCTCTTCCACGCAGTTTGAAGGTTACAGCAAACTTCAAAGGCTTATAACTTTTTTATTTTTGAAGAATATTTCAAAATTTCTTTCTGTTCTATAGTTTAGACAACGTAAAGTTCATATAAAATTAATAAAAAAAATATTAGTAAAGTACCCAATTGTCTCGGCGCGGGAATCGAACCCGCGGCCTCTAGCTTGACAGCCGGCTACTCGCCCACTACGCCACTGAGGCTATCGAAAAATCGAATGAATGTCACAGAAATGACTGCTGGACTTACTTGAACCCAGGACCTCGCTGTATTTAGCCAAGTACGCTGTAATTAGACCAAAAAGGCGGCTTTGAGTGACCACGCTTGAGTAACCTTTGCGAAATTCCGTTCGGATAAAATTTGCCCGAGTTTTTGTTACACTCGCTTTAGACTGAAGGCCGTTGATTTTCAACGCTTTGAATAAATTGATTTACGTAATTTAGATAAGAATATAATAGATGTTTTGTGCAAAAAAATCTTTAATGAAATGGAGCAAATATTAGCAAACATTCTAGTGCATTCTACATTCAAGCGAGGACGTGTATTTTTTTAACAATATTAACGTGTTTATGATCTATTTAACATACAGATGTGGGTTACGGTCCTGAATGAAAAAGTTGAGGCTAAATATTTATCTAGGTACTTGGCACTGATCATGTTGCGAGAAAAATATATTTAAATAATTACTAGTTTTTTCTCGTTGCTCTGTTCGTGATGATAGGTTTTTTAAATCACTCCCTAATACGCTCAATTGCGTGATTGGTTAAAAAGTTTCCACATTATAGCTACTTCCATCTTCACTGAAGTTAGATGCATTAAACCACACCACTTAAAGACAATAAACACAACTCTAGAGAATAATATGAAATAATTTTAACAAGCGACGCCCATCCGGTCAGACTTCCCGTCAAAATCCTCCGCCCTGAGTTCTCGGGTTCGATCCCCGAGCCTGTCAACTGACAGTAGAAAAACCCAACATAACTATGTTGCCATGAACACTTTTCGATAGGTACGCTATTATAGGGGTATTTGTAAATAATTGATAAAATATGTCTCATCTGGTTATCAGATGAGTGAATGTCGATGTACCACGGTCTCTTGGACCGTAATGTTTTAGATAGGAGACGCGGCTGGATTAGGTCGTATATATAGGGCCTTACTTAAAACAGCATTTTTAGCTGAGAAAATGGTTAAGAATAACCTGTCACTATTTTACTTGCGTTACATTGTTTAAAAATGGAAGGGACAAGCTATGGTATAAGCAGCGCTTAAATATTTTTATAAGAAGGGGCATAGAATCACAAAAAAAAACTGAACGGACCGACTTCAAATCCGATCGTGGCCAAATTTATATGGGACCACCTTTGAAATAAGCTCTATCGAACACAAAAAGAAGAAGGTCCACATTTGGCGAAGATATCGCGTAACATACATATATAAAAAAGGTTTGAGTCGAAGAGCCAGCTGTAGACAGTAACGTTTACAGCACGAATGGACCGGCTCTACCGGTTTGATACCACTGTCTCACAGAAAACCGACGTAAAGTGGCAGCTTGCTGTCGCGTTTCGTTCGGTGAGTGAGATTTCCGGTGGCCCATTTCCCTCTCTTCCATTCCCAATCCCTTTTTCTCTCTCCTTCCATTTCCTCCTTTTAGGTTGGCAATGCACCCATGATTCTTTTAGTATCTTGGGTGTCTATGGGCTGTGGAGATCACTTACCATCAGGTGACCCATATGCTCGTTTCTCTGCAATACAAAAATACAGATAAATTGACCTTCTCCTTTTTGGAAGTCGATCGATAATAATAATAATACACCCAACAGTCACACATCTAGTCCTGACCCCACACTAAGTATAACCTGTATCGTGGGTATCAGAAACTATGAGAGACTTTCGGTCTCACAACACCCAGACTTGAAACAGATATCTCGACGGTCCCTACGTACAAAGCGACATGTCAAAAACTGAGGTTTTCAGGAGAACGAAATGAAGTTCATTTATAAGTTTAAGAATTATCATACTTGTTATATTTTTCGATTAGTATTTAAATTAGAATTTTTAGAATACAAAATAATTAAAAAATATATCTATATAGTTATGAGCGTATGGATAATCTAAAGCCATATATGCAATAAAAAATATGACATTTTGACATGTCGATTTGTACGTAGGGACCGTTGGTCTGTGGGACACACAAATATTTGTTTCAATGCGGGAATCGAACCCGCGGCCTCTCGCTTCACAGCCGGCTACTCGCCCACTGCGCCACGGAGGCTGTCAAATAATAAATGTCAAATGATAAAATGTAACTGTCTTCCACAGAGCACACTGGTGCAATGGCGGTTGGTGTTCTGGATAGCTCTCGCTGTGTTCATAGTTACGAACTTGGTGTTCGTGGCGTGGGCGTCAGGAGACGAGCAGTGGTGGAACCACACCGCCCAGGATCCCAAGAAACAGGAGGTCGAGGCAGCCACCAAGTCGGTCAACGCTGAGGTTAAATTGTGAAACTCCTTGATGATTTTGTAAGGTTTATGCGTGACGTGACCGTGACGTCAGTTCTGTAGTGAAGTTTGAAGGAGTTGTAAAAGTACTTGTTCAAGTTAACTAAATACTCACTCGCAAAGTATAGAAAGATGGGCCAATTTTTGCTTTGATAAAGCCCAGGCCACATTGAGAGCTAAGCTATACTAAACTAAGTTAGCTCACTTCTTCATGCCATTTTCTCATCGCGAACTACAGTTATACTACCTACTCGTCAATAATAGCTCGGTTATGTCTTTGTTCAAACAATACTCTACTGTGCATTTTTGTGCAGGATAAAATCCATCTTATAGACGAAGATGGCGCCTTACTCAATGCATAAAACAATATTAGTGGTATTGTCAATACCACGATGTTTGTAAGTATTGTTAAACGAACACCGCCACACAAAGTATGTATTGCTAAATAATATTCATTATGATTTATCCCGCACAAAAATAATATACAGAAAAATGTCACGTGAATCCAGTTTAACTGCCACCCAAAGCTATCTTAGCGAAGGTAGCGTCGTGTAGCTTAGCTCCCGGTGTAGCTTGCTCTTGAAGCACAAGTATCCCAACATACATTTTGGCTTTTCTGTGCGTGTTTCTATAGGTGGATACTGCATAGTTTTTTATCTGTGGATAAAACTGATATCTATTTTGTTGCATACCCAAAAGCTCCATATGCATAATATATTATTGTAGTAAAAAAACAATCGCACAACAAAAGTATTTTCATATTTTTTGACAATTCGGAACACGCACTTTTCCAAGGTGTATTACAATACGCACACATGTAAAACGTGCAAAAATGAGTTGAAAATTTGAAGAGCACTCAAATCAGTCTTAGTGATTTGAGTATGACCTAGGCCTCACCAACAGAAACCAAGGAAATGCTCTAAGATAGAGATCAATGACTCTCCTAAAATAGATATGTTTCGATATTATGAAGCTATTGAAGAGATGGGTTTAGTTATAGACTGTAGAGGTCGATGTCCTTTGTAAATATTAAAAGTTAGTTCATAAAGTACTGTGCTTAGTACAAAAATATAATGGCGAAAATATCCACAGCCAGTGTAACGTGATATTAATTAATCAAAGTTAATATTCTATAGAAAAATACGTTATAAAGTTTAAGAAATAAAATAGTAATACTGCCTAACAGAACGATTTTTTAAAATTTATTTTTGCATTTGAATTGTTATTATCTAACATCTATAAAGGAAAGAGTCTACAAATCTCGTAGAAGAGGTAGGTAACTGTCAAAAATGATGCACATTTATCGACGTGACATCACGCTTGTAAATAACCATTATCGTGCAGTTGAGTGATAGAGAAAGATGAAGAGCCACGTTCTGGCCACGTGCCTACTTTTATTTATAGTTATATTTTAATGTATATTCAAGTTACTCTATGGTTTTAAAAATATTTTCCAGCGGAGTTTGAACTAGTTTCGGTCCTATGTCCCTCGCACGCCTACACTGTAGTGGACATTCAAGGAAGTGACGTCACGTCCTTTGTTGTACAATATTTGACAGTAACCCCTTCTACCACATTCGTAGATCCATTTCACAACCCTACAAATTCTTCTATCAGAATTATCATTACTACAGTATTTTATAAAATACATGAAAATAATCGATTATTTTGTATTTTCAAAAAAGTCTCAAGTACAAATATTTTCAAGTAGCTATGAAGTATTTTAGTCCTTTTTCCAATTGTGATATTTTTAAATTTCTATAAATATCTTCCAATATGAATATAGGGCAAAATGTTTGTGTTTATCGTATTTTATAAATATAAATAGGTATTATATTTTTAAGGATATAACTAGATAAGATTCATTAAAAGTATTACAAAATTGTGCGACTGTGGAAAGTTATAAATAAGGAAAAACGTGCACCGCAAAATATTATATTCACCTTATGAAAGCCCGGTTTAAAATAATGTAACTTTTATGATTAAAAAAATAAAATTTAAAATAAACGAGGTATATCAAAAGCATCAGTGTAGTTTAAAAATCGATGCAATTATTTGAAATTAAATGATTCATAACTTGGAATACTAACTTACGGAACGTACCCATATTGCGTGACTCGTTCTGGGGGGAAGGGTCTTCAAATTACCACCCTTGGTCCGAGGGGGGGGGGGGGTGGCCTAGGGAAATCTCGTACTTTTTCGAGTTATATTCAAATATGGCGCGCAGCGTTTAGCACTTTTTAAAATCACAGGTGACAACACAATTTTTACTTTTCACTTTTTCCGACAAAAAATTATTTAAAACTATATTTATAAATGACTGTGAACTAGAGGGGGAGGGTCTTAGCATATACTACGGGCGGTCACAGAGGGTGGGGAGGGTATAAAAATGGATCACGTAGTATCGGTACGTTCCCTTATGACCGGGAAAAGCTAGGTTTTATAAAATAAAAAATAAAACAAAGGCTGTGAGCGATTAATTATTTATTTTAAGTATTTTTCTGGTATAGATTGAATTCGAGGTGCACTAGTGCCATCCGTGAGATCTGTATTATGTGGATTATTTTAAGCTGAATATGTATCGATACATAAGATAAGGCATGTCTTTTAACGCGTCAAAATATTGCTTAAAAAAGAAAGTAAGTAGGTAAGATATTTGTCATTTTAACATACTTACTAGTACAATGTATAAAATAATAATAGTATGAAATAATTCCTAAAGAAACACCGAAATATAACAAAGCTGGCACATGTCGGCTTCGTAATATGGTCTAATAACAAAAAATATAATACATTTTTATTTTTTACACATTCTAGAAAAACTTTTCATACATAACCTAAACAGTGAAATTTTCATTAAATGAATCTCATAAATTATATTACCCGAAGTATTAAGTAATTGTCAATATAATAAAAAATATTAGCCCTGTAATATTATTGTCCCACTGCTGGGCACGGGCCTCCTCTACTAATGAGAAGGGTTAGGCCTTAGTCTACCACGCTGGCCTAATGCGGGTTGATAGACTTCACACACCTTCGAAACCCTTGTGGAGAAGTTCTCGGGCATGCAGGTTAATTGTTAATATAAGGATATATTATTCTTCATGAAGAATTCAGAAAAACATGTCATATCGAGATTAAAATATATAATTATGTTTGCTGTCGTGTAGTGTTATGTATAAATTTTGTGTTTTTTCTGTCCTGCTGCTGAGAGAATGCACATTCGACAATTGGGTACTTGGCTATGTTTGATTTTGTACACACTTTTATATGTACTAGCAAATAAAACAAAACAGAAACTCTGTAAAATCTGCATCGAAATTAGTTGAAAAATGAGTCAGTAATTCATATTTGAAATTCTGCAATGAGCAAGAGTGGGGACGTAGTGGGGATATCTTGCTATCCCTTTCTAACTCACGTGCCGTTATGGACCTGACGCCATTTTGCTAATACTTCTCTTTTCCACAGTTTAAAGGTTACACCCAATTTCAAATGCTTATAGCATTTTTATTTTTGAGAATATTTAAATGATTCTTTCAGTACTATATTTTAGATGGCGTAAATTTCCCATAAAATTAATAAAAAAAAGTAAGTCAAGTACCCAATTAACCCGTCGGAGGAGTCACATAAATATGTTACATAAGCGTATGGGCCACCGGAGGCCGAGCCGTCCGTGACTATTAAAATGACATAACTAGAATGAATGGGCTGTTGACGTAACCTTGCAACGGCGGAGTAGGGGTTTAAAAAAATCACGAAAAAAAGTACATTTTAATTATTAACCAATCGTTTTAGAGTTAAACGTGTACATTTATTGTAAATTGACATTGACAACTTTTGGTTTTATTAAGTGTCAATGTACGATTGAAATATTTTCGTCGTAGTGTGTTCGCCGCTTCAAAGTTATATCGAACGCTCCAATGAACTGTCAAATGTGTTTTCTCTCAGCAGCCGGACAGTAGACTCCAAATAAACATGTTGCTATTCATTGACTTTATATGTATGTCTATACTGTTAGAATGTAAGATAAATCCGTTAAGTGCAATGCACTTTATAAGTATTGACTTAGCCATTAAGTTATTATATTGTAAATATTAGATAGTACATTTTCTAAGTTAACATATTTTATAATTTTAGGGTAATTGGGTACGTGACTAGTTTTTTTTAAATAATGTTATATGAAATTTACGTCATCTAAAATATAGAACAGAAAGAAATATTGAAATATTCTTAAAAATAAAAAAGATATAAGCCTTTGAAGTTTGGTGTAACCTTCAAATTGCGGGAAAGAGAAGTATCAGTGTAATCACGTCACGCCATAACGGTACGTGCGTTGGAAAGGGATAGCAAGATATCTCCAATATGCCCCCACTCCAGAATTTTAAATATGAATTACTGAAAATATTATAGAATAGGATTTTTAATTTTTTATTTACTATTACATATAAATATGCGTATAAAATCAAACATAGTCAAGTATCCAATTGCATAATTGCTAGGGTGTGCATGAAATGATTGTGTGCGACCACCTTTAACTATACAACAATTAATTTTAAATACACTATAGATAAAATAATGGTAAAAAATGTTCAAAGAAAGAATCTGTATTTTTTATTATAATTTTGCATTTGTTTTAGCCAACATTTTGAGTTTGCTATTATGACAACTCAAACTCAACGTTGTTTTCCATACAAATAGAGATGATGTATATAGAAAATGGAATAGTTTATAATTTTGTACAATATTTTG
Source organism: Clanis bilineata (assembly GCA_036417725.1). Taxonomy (NCBI): domain Eukaryota; kingdom Metazoa; phylum Arthropoda; class Insecta; order Lepidoptera; family Sphingidae; genus Clanis; species Clanis bilineata. The sequence continues at coordinate 2,677,060 of CM071153.1, forward strand.
TTAAATAAAAAATAGTTTTTAAAGCTTATTATTTTCCTTTATTTTTATTTAACCCAATATACAAATAATTTGCATTTAATGCATTGCAATTACTTACACTCTAAACATGTATATTATGAATATATTATAATATTTAATTATATTCTTACGAATTCACGTGTGATTGAATAAATAAAATAGCTTTCATATGTTTGATTAATGATGATTAATTAATCGTCAGTACCTAGTAATTATACACTACCTTTTCAATTATAATTAACATACACACCATAATTATAGCAAAAATAAAAAAAATCCTTAAAATATTCATATAAACCATATTAAAATTAGTAATAGAATTGGGTACTTGAGTTATTTTTTAAAATTAATTTTATATGAAATTTTCGTCATCTAAAACATAAAACAAAAAGATATATTGAAATATTCTCAGAAATAAAAAAGTTATAAGTCTTTGAAGTTTGATGTCACCTTGAAACCACGGGAAAGAGAAGTATCGGTATAACCACGTCAGGGCCCTAACGGAACGTGCGTTGAAAAGGGATGGCAACATATCCCCACTACGCCCCCACTCTTGCTCATTGCCGATTTTAAAATATGAATAACTGCCTCATTTTACAACCAATTTCGATGCAGTTTTTACAGGCAGGTATCAATTTTGTTTTATTAGCTATTACATATAAAAATGTGTATAAAATCGAACACAGTCAAGTACCCAATTTTTAAAATTAAAAGTCCAATAACGTTATTTTCCTCAAAATGTTTTGTAACCTTTATTTGGAGTAATATAGTATTAGACCAACGAGAATTACTTGCAAATAAAGATACTGAAAAATACTTATCATCTATTCTACCCACAATACAGGTAGTCGGCATAAATCCTTAATCAATAGGTAATCACGATTAATTAAACAACCACGCGACCGAATAAATAGACACCGATATACACAACAATAAATATACACATGTTTATATTCATGTATACACAAGAATAAATATGTGTATACATGTTGTATTCATGTATACACAACATCAATATAATATACCCTAGATGCACAGTTCTTTGCAAATATCTTCCTAAAAAGTGGTCTCAGGAATAAAACAAAGAAAACGATCACAAGTTCTAATTAAATCAACACAAATACAACCCTATGCACGTGTAATAAAGTAGATTTTTAAACGAAATGATCAAACGTTCTTAAATTTGAATTTCGAAACTTAGAATTCTATCGACGCCCGACTGTAGACAATTGCTTGCTTGCAAATGTTGCTGTCCCATTTTCCGTGCGACAACTGTACATCTAGATAAATAATATATCGATGATAAACAACAATAATTATGTGTATACATGTTTATATTCATGTATACACAACAATAAACATTAAACAAGGAGGAGGCGTTAGCACAACGCAGCAGCTTCGAGCATTCTATATTCCATTTCCTTTCCAAATATAAGAACAAAATATATAAAAATAGTACTGAAAGTGTCTTAAATAATATTCGTGAATAAACGACCCGTGTTTTTACTTAATAAATAGGAGCAGTATGTTTGTCATTGAAAATTTATTTTTAATACCAACTTTTAACGGGATTGAAGCAATGCTTTTATTAAAGCTGGTATTATTATTTGTAAAATCGTTTTTTTAAAGAACATTTTGAGTATATAAACCTCAAATACTTGAAAAGTTTATAATTTAATTTATGATAATTACATGATGTTACGATGGACGATTGATTTATATTATTTTTATTAGTTTTTTTTGTTGCCTTAGGGTCATTTTTTTCTACCTACCCTAATCTCACCTGAATTTGGTGTACACCACGCAATTCACTTTATTATGCATGTCGCAGAAAGGATTTACCTTATTTTACCAGCTGCCTGCCTGACGTCAACCCCCATCTGGGGGATCCACACCCGAGCAAATCGTGCTGGAAAAACACTTCGCCGAAACTGAGAATCGAACCCAGGGCCTCCCGGTCCACAGCCCATATAATATGCTGCCACTAGAGTAAAGAGGCGAGCTTGTTGCTTCAGGGACATATTTCTGTTTTATCATGTTCCCTGTATTTGAGTTATAGTTTATTATCACGGTTTAAAACCATGCTATCATTTCCGAATAAATTGTCGTAACCGACAATATGAACGATTTTGTTACTAAACATTTTATGCTTGTTAATGGAATATATTATTTCTTTAAAATTGTCGTGAATTGGTTTGCATAAACTTGAATTTACACTTAAAATTGTGCTGAATTATAATGCCGGATACACACCAACCGAAAGAAAGCGAAAGAACGTTCGCGAAGTGCCATCGGCGATGGGGATCGACACAACAGCGAAGGTTTGTTTGTGTGAATGCGACAGTGAAGATTCGCGAATAATCGGGAACGTTCGGTCTCCATCGCCGATTGCCCTTCGCGAACATTCTTTCGCCTTCATTCAGTTCGTGTGTACGGGCCTTGCCAAAACGATTTACACAAAACGAGAAAATTGTGCCAAATTATACACACAAAACGAGAAGGTATTAACCGCCACTGCTGAAAACAAACTAAAAAACGAAAATGCACTTTAGAACCATCTGAAAATCACCCGACTGAGAATCGAAGCTGCCTTAAACGCCACCTCCTTCGAACCCTCAGAACAACTCCATCACGGATGCGGGGTTGTTCTCGTCGGAGAGATCGGTCCGCTGGTTGAGGATCTGCAGCGCCTCGCTGGCGGTGATGTGGCGGATGCCGTGGGCAGACAGACCCTCGACACCCTGAGGAGCGTTTAACGACAAGTGGGACCGAATACGACGGGCGTCGTCGTAGTCCAGGTTCAGAAGCTTGCATGCCTCCAACAACCTGGGGGGAAAGAGGTTTCTGAAGAAACTTATAGTACTGCAGTATGATGCCTATAAGCAGTGGCGTAGTTATAGCGTGGCCTCCGACCATAGGGGAGCCCCCGCGCCGGCCAGAAAGAGACCCCAGATTAAAAACACCTTGATCGCAACGCGCCTCCATTTCGGCCAAAAGCCAATCTCGGGGCTCCGGCGGTACAAAGGGCCCCTATCGGATGAATTTGCTAGGGGCCCCCAACAGTATAAATAAATAACACCCAACAGTCACATACATAGTCCTGACCCCACACTAAGATCGAATCTTATGTCGTGGGAATCAGAAACTACAAGAGACTTTCGGTCTCACAACACCCAGACCCGAAACAAATATCTGTGGGCCACACAGACATTTGTCTCGGTGCCATATGCCATTCCCATACAACCCATTCCCTTACCTATCCTCCCTTATCTATCACTTTATTCCTATCTCCCCTTATCACCCTATCATAGCCATTCCATCGTTATTATGTCCATACTTGCCTGCCTGTTTTCAAATTTATAGCGAGATAATGTAAATTATAACATAACATAACATAAGCTCACGCCCGTATCCCCGAAAGGGTAGGCAGAAGCATACTAGCGAACTAGAACACCCACATTTCGCCGAGCTTAGTTCCGTCCCAGATGTGATAGGGGGCGAGCCTATCGCCATATCGGGCACAAACTCCAGACTCCGGGCTGATATGGAAAAATCCAATATCACTTTACCCGACCCGGGGATCGAACCCGAGACCTTAGGACGGTAGTCGTACCGAAATACAACCACGCCACCGAGGTATGTAAAATATATTAATCTTAATTCAAATTTGCTTGTGTTGACTTGTCATAAGTGCTTTTATACATGCCTACGTGATCAATAAAGATTTTTATTTATTTACTGTGAAATGGACCACAAAATTGGAATGGTATTGGTAAGACAGCCTCCGTGGCGCAGCGGGCGTGTAGCCGGCTGTGAAACGAGAGCGAGTTCGATTCCCGCATCGAGACAAATGTTTATGAGGCCCACAGATATTTGTTTCAAGTCAGGGTGTTGTGAGACCGAAAGTCTCTCATAGTTTCTGATACCCACGATACAGGTTATATCTAGGGGTCAGGACTAGGTGTGTGACTGTTGGGTGTATTTATTTATTATAATATTGTACAAGCATACAAAAACAAGAAAATATTATAACAAACATCAGTTATGCATCACTTGGCGAAAAGAAAAATCGACTTACTTGGGCAATTGGTTGACTTGTGAAGCGACTTTGTTGGGTGGCGCAAACGCTGGGACCAGGTTCCTCTTGACATCGTGGGTGAACTGCATCGTGCCGCCCGTGTTGAACCACGACTCCAGGACCACTTCCTGTGGGGGATATAAACCAATAACCAAGGGGGACATGACATAAGCTCACGCCTGTATCCCCAAGGGGTAGACAGAGGACTCCAGGACCACTTCCTGTAGGGATATAAACCAGTGGAGAAGGGGGACATAACATAAGCTCACGTCTTTATCCCTCAAGGGGTAGGCAGTGGCGCGCTAGTGAGTTAGAACTCCCACATTTCGTCGAGCTTAGGCTGAGATTTATAGAGCGAACTTCGACTACGTCTTAAAGAAGTGAACTAGGTGAGGATTTGGACTTTTTAATTTGTAATTAACCAGTAAGTGATGCGGTAAGAGTACATGTAAACATGTAAAAGTAACATACTGATTTCTTAAGTTTACGCGAACGCTATTCATTGAAATAAAAATATTTTTACGGATTTTATCACGATTTCATATTCATCAGTCCAACCCGTGACCACGAAGACTGCAAAGCCTTCGAAACGTCGGGAGTAAAAATTAAAACCAAATCGTGATAAAATCCGTAATAAATAAAATAATTTAAAAATAAAAAATTCTTTTTGTGTTGGATAGCCCATTTATCGAGGATGGCTATAAGCCATATAACATCACGCTATGACCAATAGGAGCGGAGCAAAAATGAATAATGCTGCTAGCGGGGAATTTTATATCTCAGAAACTACTGGTTCGATTTAAAAGAATATTTTAGTGTTGACCGAGGGGATGAATGGTAGGGTGACTAAGGGGTGACTTACGGGGTGATTGATGGGGTGATTGATGGGATGATTGACGGGGTGATTGACAGGCTGACTGATGGGGTGGCGGACGGGGTGACTGACGAGGTGATTGATGGGGTGACTAATAGGAAGACTGGCGGGATGACCGACGTGAGGAATGACGGGGTGACTGACAGGCTGATTGATGGGGTGGCGGACGGGGTGACTGACGAGGTGACTGACGGGGTGACAGACGGGTTGACAGATGGGGTGACAGATGGGGTGACCGACTGGGTGACAGATGGGTGACAGACGGGGTGACAGACGGGGTGACGGACGTAGGGACAGACTGGTGACAGACGGGGTGACCGACTGGGTGACCGACTGGGTGACAGACGAGGTGACAGACGGGGTGACAGACGGGGTGACAGACGGGGTGACAGACGGGTGATAGACGGGGTGACAGACGGGTGACCGAAGTGGTGATAGACGATGTGACAGACGGGGTGACAGACGGGTGACAGACTGGATGACTGACGGGGTGACTGACTGGGTGACAGACGGGTGACGGACGGGGTGACAGACGGGTGACGGACGGGGTGACGGACGTGGTGACAGACGGGGTGACAGACGGGTGACAGACTGGATGACTGACGGGGTGACTGACTGGATGACTGACGGGGTAACTGACTGGGTGACAGACGGGGTAAGAGACGGTGTGAGAGACGGGGTGACTGACGGCCGAAGTAGATCATCCCATTACCTCTTTTAGAATGATTGTGCTATAGGTGTATACGACTCTCTCTTTCAACCCTCTCTCTCATACGCAGACGAAGTTGCGTGGGTCAGCTAGTATAAGATATTATAGTGTCAGCTTATTATATAAAATATTTTATTATAGGCTGCTTCTAACAGGTCGATCTGGATTTTGGGGGAGGCCTATGTTCAGCAGTGGACGTCCTATGACTGACGGTTACGATGATGATGATAATGATGATGATGATAATGATGATGATGATGGTAGTGCTAGTTTGACAAACGGTCAAGTCATCAACATAAAGGGGTACATCCAAGTATAACAGCAGTGTCCGCACCTCGAATATGTGTCGGTCGAGCGTGGCGGCGAGGTGCGCGCGCAGCTCGGCGGCGAGCGGCGGCGCGAGCGCGCGCGCGGCCGCCCGCAGCCGCTCCGCCAGCGCGGCGAGCGGCCCGCACAGCGCCGCCGACACGCACAGCGCGCGCGACTCCACCACGGCGAGCGCGTGCCATCTGCACGGACCACACCACCGTCAAACATTATGGGCCTTTTTTTATTTATGGCAATTGATATACATGACTGCCTCGGTAGCGTAGTGGTATTTCTGTACGACTACGGTTCTGAGGTCTCGGGTTCAATCCCCGGGTCGGGCAAAGTGATATTAGATTTTTCCATATCAGCCCGGAGTCTGGAATTTGTGCCCGATATGGCGATAGGCTCGCCTCCTATCACATTTAGGACGAAACTAAGCTCGGCGAAATGTGGGTATTCTAGTTCGCTAGTGCACCTCTGCCTACCCCTTCGGGGATACAGGCGTGAGCTTAGGTTATGTGTGTTATATACATTATGCCAATGTCAAGTTAGGGAAAATGTTTTCCTACATACATCTAAGTTTTCGCAAGTGCAATGAAGTCGGATGTATTCGATTTCAAGGCCCTACTGGAGTTTTGGCGTCAATTCCTTACAATTTGATGTTTTATAAACGATTTTCTCGCAGTGGAGGAATCGAACGTGGTCGACCCATTCACCCGAAAAAAAGCATCCAAAATCACTTATTTCAAAGTTTCCACATACTGTCCATCTTCGTAATGTTTATTGCGTAATACACATCACATTTAATCCACAAACACAACTTAAGACTAAAATGTGAAATCATTAAAACAAGCGACCACCCGCACCGTCAGAATTCCCGCCAAAAACTCCATTATGGGCCTTACTTATAAAAGCATTTTTAGCTGAGCAAATTCGGTACTTGACTATGTTTAATTTTGTGCACATTCCTATAAGTTCTAGCAAATAAAACAAAAAAGAAACTCTTCAGTAAAATCTGCTTCGAAATTGGTTGAAAAATGAATCAGTAATTCATATTTTAAATTCTGCAATGAGCAAGAGTGGGGATGTAGTGGGGGATATCTTGCTATCCCTTTTTAACGCACGTGCTGTTAGGGCTAGGGGGGGGCTTAGCTGTAGGGCCATAAGGCCCTGACGTGATTTTACTGATACTTCTCTTTCCCGAAGTTTGAAGGTTACACCAAATTTCAAATGCTTATAACTTTTTTATATTTGAGAATATTTTAATAATTCTTTCAGTACTATATTTTAGATGGCGTAAATTTCATATAAAATTAATAAATAAAATTTAGTCAAGTACCCAATTGTTACGAATAACCTGTCACTTTTTTCCTTGCGTTACATTCTGGACAACCAATGGTATAAAGATAAGCAGCGCTTAAATATTTTTATAAGTAAGGGGCTATGTAATAATAGCCAGGAGTTAGCATTCCATCCCTATCACCTGCACGAATGGCACTCCTCGACAGTGAGGTTTACGAGGAACTTTCTTCCCCGTACAACATTCATCTGTAATCAGCCTTCCCCGGCAGTATTTCCTGACCAAAACGACATGGGGACCTTCAAGAAAAGGGCATATAGATTCCTCAAAGGCCGGAAACGCATCGACGATTCCTCTGGTATCGTGGATGTTCATGGACGATGGTGACCACTTACCATCAGGTGGCCCTACTGCTCGCTTGCTACGCCGTTCCATAAAAAAAATATTAACATAACATAACATAAGCTCACGCCTGTATCCCCGAAAGGGTATTATTATAATATTATTAGCCCTATAATATTACTGTCCCACTGCTGGGCACGGGCCTCTGACACTAATGAGAGGGGTTAGGCCTTAGATTTATCAGCTGACTGACGTCTCATAGGTCGGCGCATATAAAGAGACGAAATGAGATTTTTCCATATGTTAGAGCGAGATGGTAGATGAAATCATCACGAATGCTACATATACATTATACATGTAAGTTGTCACCGTATCATAAGACAACGTATAGAATTAAATACTTATTGATTTTAGTATTAATAATACTAATTTCGGAATGTGAAGAAGGTGCCTAACTGCTGTATTACTCGGATCTTAGATGGAGTTTTCTGGAATCCACAAACTTTCAAATAAAAGTTAATTTTTTGAGCCAGCCTCGGTGGCGTGGTTGTATTTCGGTACGACTACCGTCCTGAGGTCTCGGGTTCGATCCCGGGTCCATTATCGGATATTTTTCCATATCAGCCCGGAGTCGGGAATTTATGCCCGATATGGCGATAGGCTCGCCCCCTATTACTTCTGGAACGGAACTAAGCTCGGCGAAATGCGGGCGTACTAGTTCGCTAGTGCTGACCTACCCCTTCAGGGATACAAGCGTGAGCTTATGTTATGCTAATTTTTGAAGCCAAAACGCATCAATACTTTGTTTAGCCTAAATAAATCGTGACCTACTCTAAAATAATGTTTAAATACCAATTTATTATATAAGTTCTACTCACTTCTGCCGTTTATAGTCTCGCAATCCCGCCTTGAATTCCAGCAGTATATGTTCAGACAGAGTCGCCAGTCCAGCATCTCGCAGTCTAGCTAACAGTGCAGGAGCTTCGGCGAACACTCCAGCCACTTCGATGTCCTCGTCCACACCTAGAGGCTCTGTCACCGCCAAATTAGCTATCGGCGACGACTGAGGATAAACGAATGGAAATATCGATAAAAATATTATTAAAAAGTGTATGACCAGTTCACACGCAGTTGAAATGAAACTTTATAAAATTAAACTTAACTTCACTTAAACGGAGTACGAAACGGCTTATGTGTGCTATCTCATTCTCTCGCAGGCTTAATCTCTAACGGCCGGTTTCAATAAACGATCTCAGTTTAGAATGCAGATAGATCGCGATTATGAACCAATCAAATCAAGTCATTTGACGGAGTCACGTTCAAACTGTGTTCTAATTGGCTAATTTTTGTAATTTATCTACACATTCGAACTGAGATTGTTTATTGAAACCGGCCGTAAGTCCGGAGTCCGTCGTAAGGAGTTTCAAATAATAACGATACTAAAAAAGTTTCACTTCAACAAGTATAATACCGGCACGACACGATCGTCGAACAATCCAACTGTTGGTCTAGGCTCCGTGTGTAAGGTAGTTCGTGAATGACGATGTTATGGAAACTTTTAAATCGATCGTCAGTTGGAACAGCCCCTTGACTTTTGACATTTGATTCGATATACCTCTAGACTACGATTCGATTTCATTTAGTGACTTAAAATTTCACCGAAAACGAGTAGAAAAGTTGCGTTGGATTCGAGAACTTGTCATTTTGTAATTTTTAACGCAACGTTAGTGCACTTTTTTACTTAATTTCGGTGGAATTTTTAAGTTACTAAATGAAATCTAATTGTAGCCGAAATCGAATTAGGTGTCAAAAGTTACCCTCCAGGTTGGGGTAAAAGTATCGGACAGTTGGACGATTCACCGATTGTGTAGTGCCAGCATGTATCTCAATTCTGTTTTCATATGGATAAGTGAATTGACATCCAATCAAGCATTCTAATTTGTCCTAAAGTAAATTTAACGGTATATATAAATGTATAATTAAAATTAAATACTGTAGTTTTAGGACGCTAGCGATAAGACTAGATTAAAAAATTGTTTAGTTCGCGAGAACAGAATTGACATTAATAAACACAAGTTGAGGGCTAGGACATTTGTTACATTCGATGGTATCACATAATTTAAACTATAATATGACGTATTTTAGTAAATACCTGAGATTCTATGACTTAAAGTTTTCCACCACGTAAGACCTAAAACTAAGCTGTATGGGTGGGTCTACGAATATAACGGACTATTACAGCTTCTATTACGCATGAGTATGAATGAGTCTCTCAATGGTTCCAGTGTAGATAATAATGATATCGATACTTTTCTTATCGATAATGATAAATGACTGGACGCTACGCCTTGTGAGTATGTGGTATTAGTTATGTTTTCAACGCGACCTATTAGTGTCCAGGTTAGGTTTTAAATAGATAATCGATAAAAGAATCGATAACTTCTTACCTACCTATATTTACCTACCTTTTTCAATAACTATCCTTCCAAACGTACGATTCCTTAAATTTTCCTACATCTTGAATGTTAGAGCAGGTACTACTACTGTTAAGTCTCACACATTTTATAGACCTACTATCGATACATTGGGGCTTTGTATACAATCACCAAAACATATACATGCGGAGATTTGTATAACTTACTGTTAACCACAAAGCGGTATAGATGTCCTAATTGGCGGGTCGGTGCAGGCGCCGTACGAAGGCAGGGTATGAAAATACAGATAGATGTAGACTTATATATAGTTCGCCAACCTTCGATACTCAGGGCTGCCAACCGTCTCACATAAAAATCTATGACGTTTTAGCATATTTCATTTTCAATACTGACTTTAAAAAAAAACAGTAGCAGAAATTCTGTTCTGGGTTTACTCAGTTACCGAATTTGTATGCCTACACAATTTTGAAAAATTGGCAGTCATGGTAGTATTTTAAGATAGTTCAATTTTGTTTACACCCAAAAATTTACAAAAACAATTTCCGAATTTGGCTGAACATGCATAATAATAATTTAATAGATGTCTAAAAATAATGATTACAATTAATGTTATCTAGCGATATGTTAGTCTATATGAACTAATGTTATCAATGCTAAAAGCATCCAATTATCGACAAGGTGTTTATAACTAATTTTCCTAAAACTGCATATAATGATCACTACTGGGCGGTTCCGAAACGGTCTTCTCCAGCGTTATGTGCAATGAAAGGATAATAACTATAATGAAATAAATGAGCAATGCAGCGGCGAAACACGGAATGTCATAACATCGATAGTTTTTATTTTAACAGTGGTCTTTACTATAATAATGCTATTTGAATTTAAAAATTATAGATAACACCACACATTTCACAAAACACCTATACAAAACATGGTTTTGCTATACATTATTGTCTATGATCCATTGTTCCATGAGCTGGAACATTGTTTTGTATCGGTGTTTTTGTGTTTTGTTTCTAGAAAAATTCGCAGGAGACGCAGCTTTAGGATTACATCACTGATACCTTAATTTTATTTGTTAAGATTGTTGACAGTTTGTGATCTAACGTCTTTTACTCAAAACTCAAAAAAATATTAACAATACACACGACTGTTTAAACTAGAGCTCTTCACAGCAGAGTATCGATATTAATAAAGTTCCTATCGATAGTTGACATTCCTCATTCTAAAAGTGATTGGTTAGTAAGCTCTAGGAGCAGATATAGTATGTGAGATTGTTATACTTACAATATCGATCTGACTAGGGTCTGTGATGCGAGAATTTCTTCGCGTAATTGCGTTTATGGCCATCTTCTTGGCACGCTGTTCAACTTCGTTTAACGACAAGGCATCTTCCATTTCGCCTTCTAAAAGGTTAAACAAATATAAAATACATTTAATCGTGTTCAAATGAACCATACCTCTTTGTTTATAAAGTAAATGTTTCGGCTGATTGGTTGTGTCATAAAGTAGCGAGAAGTATTTATTTATTTATTTATGAATAACCAGTAGTAGTTACACTTTGCTGATGTCTAAATTGATACATACAATGAAAAACTTAAAATCTAAGTGCACCACTTTTTAAGGTCATTACAGCATGCATCGAACAAAGGTACCAGTTACAATTATGATTTTACTATTAAAGAAGTAAGAAATTTATTAAAGAATAGTGTGAATAATTGAATAACAACAATAAGTAATGTTAAAAATAAAAATAAATACAAAAGAGCTAAGTGCTAACAAATGGCAAGCTTGTGTTGAGTCAACTGTTTCCGTGTGAGGTTTTTAAACTTTCTAAGGGTTACGCCAAACACATCCAATTCTCCACCCATTAAATTATGAAGTACTACAGGACATTGGTAAACTCACGACATGACAGCCTCGGTCGTTCGATTCCCGGGTCGGGGAGTGATATTGTTATTTTTTCAATATCAGCCCGGGGGTCTGGGATTTCTGCCCGATATGTCGATAGGCTCGCTCGTAACTAAGCTCGGCGTAATGTGCGTGTTCTAGTTCGCTAGTGCGCCTCTGTCTATCTTTATCCTCGCAAGCAAGCTCACGCCCGCTTATGTTACGTGATGTGATGACAGTGGAAAAGGAAAAATAACTAAAGCGCTAAGATTTGGCGACCCAGGCACTTTTCGAATCGAAAATCCCATAAATATTAGCACCAAGCAACGACCGGTGTCAGACATTCAACAGTACATAGACGGGACAATTTAAAATTTGTGATGCAAAGTTCTGACCTCGTGGTCATAAGTCACTCAGTCGTATTTGAAACATACGCGCGCAAGGTCGTGCCAGCGTAATAATGTCGAGACAAAATTATCTTACGTGATTCTTGAACTTTCACAAAACATCCTAGGATGTAAATTGAGTGTGTACTAGAGCTGTCTTACCTGTCTTGGTCTTGTTCTCTGGATGTTCTTCACTGTCGTCGTCATCAGAGCTGGATGATGACGAGGAATCTTCCTCGTGGTGCTGATGCGTGAAGTGTTGGAACTGGCGCCGGTAGTAGTGGAGTTGGAGGTAATGCTGTAGACAAAACATAACAAATACTGTAATACTGTCTTTTATAGGCCGACTTCCCAAAAAGGAGGAGGTCCTCAATTCTTTTCTGTATGTTACTCGATATTTCCGCCAAATGTGGACCGATTTTCAATTCTTTTAGTGTTCGATAGAGGTTATTTCAAGAGTGGTCCCGTATAAATTTGGACACGATCGGTAAATTGGAAGTCGGTCAGTTAAGTTCTTAAACTTGTGATTATTTAAAATAATACTAATTTCGGAATTTAAAGATGTCCAACTGCTATATTATGGCGCGTACACACCGGCCGGCGAAAGGATCTATACCTTTTGCGTTCACACTAACAACCTTTCGCTGTTGTGTGAATGAAACAGGTATGATTCGTACGCGTTTTTATTACAGTTTCTTTCTCGCTAAGTCGCAATTTTGTTTTATCTCCATATATTAGACAGTGTTTTCGCAGTGATGCCTAGTCGTTATTTATCTTTTGTCATTGGTAAATCTGTGAAGTCAGTACCAGCGAGTGCGCCCACTGCAGCAGCACGGAGCGCGTGTAGTGTGCCGCGTTCACTACCGCGGGGAGGGGGTGCACCGCCCCACCAGCTCCGCCAGCTCCTCCAGGGGACAGGAAGGTGTCGGCGGTGAGGGTGTCGAGGGCCGCGTTCATGAGCTGCATGAGCCGCACGCGCCACTCCTCCACCAGTTCCAGCTGCAGCTCCAGGAACTGTAGTCTGATCGAATACATACATGAATAAACTGGCGATTATATATACTGATATTGGATTTTTTCATTTCAGCCGGGAAATTATGGCCGATATGGCGATAGGCTCGCCCCCTATAACATCTGGAATGGAACTAAGCTCAGTTAAATGTGGATGTTTGTGTGATCCCTTCAGGGATACAGGCGTGAGCTTATGTATGTATGTATAAACTGGACATAAGTGGAACAAAAGAGAGACAGTTCGAGATCTCTAATTTCGGAGACTAAACCAATATTTTGACAAACATTTCCCAAATGCACGTCATAACTTTTAAATCGTCATTTTTAAACATTGACGGTGGCAGATATGCAAATCACGTCCTTTATTTGTTATTGCGGGGAAAAGTGTTTTATCACTGCCGCTACGCCTGGGGGAAGATGCAATGGTTATGTCGGAGTCGCTGATCTTACGGCCCAGCGCCATAATGCGATTGAAACATCCGGGCGACACTGGGCCGAGTCCCTAACATTATGTACACCCTACACCGGCAATACCGACTAAAAACCTCCTGACAGCCTCCGTGGCGCAGCGGGCGAGTAGCAGACTGTGAAGCGAGAGGCCGCGGGTTCGATCCCCGCACCGAGACAAATGTTTGTATGGCCTACAGATATTTGTTTCGGGTCTGGGTGTTGTGAGACCGAAAGTCTCTCGTAGTTTCTGATTCCCACGACATAAGACTCGATCTTAGTGTGGGGTCAGGACTATGTATGTGACTGTTGGGTATTATTATTATTATTTTCATAAAACAACAAGAAATAATATAAAAATGTTATGTTGTTTGGCATTCAATAATCGCGATTAGCCATTTAAACCGGCGGCCCCGATGATTTAACTTTGTCGTTTATTTTAATCCAGATAAGGGGTAAATCGACGACGTGCAAGACGTTAAACTGAAATGATTCCTAAATGGGGTTTACTATAAGATTCATCGTGGTTTACTGCGGAGCTGCGAGTGAATTCGAGACAACTAATATGACATTTAATTTTAATCAAGTTTAGGACTAAGTCGGGGACTAATAAAATGGCGATTATAGTGAAATTCCTGCAAGTCGCCCTTAATTAATAAACATTGATAGTGGCAGATATGTAAACCGCGACTTGCCAAAAATAAGAAAAAATAAAAACCAACCTGTGTCCCGGCTGCGGCAGCGCTGCGTATCTGTCCTCGATGGTGGTGAGCAGCGACACGAACCAGTCCGCGGCGCGCGGCACCCAGCGCACGGCGCCGCCGCCCGCCGACACCCCCGCCCCCGCGCCCACCGCCTCCCCCCACTGATCGTTGCCTAACGCCTCGTCCATCTTCGCTAGGGCATCTATGAATAAGCCGATAAGGGAACGTACCCATATTATCCATTTTTATAAACCCCCCTCGGTGACCACCCGTAGTATATGCCAAGACCCTCCCCATCCCGCTCTAGTTGTCATATGGTAATTTATAAAAATGATTTCAAATATTTTTTTGTCGAAGGTAAGTTAAAAAACAAAATATTATATGTTGCCACCTGTGACTACTGCGCGCCATATTTGAATATAGATGGAAAAAAGCACGAGATTTCCCTAGAAGATATTGACTGCGTGACGAAAACATAAGACCCTCCCGGGCCCTGTGACTAAGCGTGGTATTTTGAAGTCCCCCCTAAACCCTCAAAGGGTCATGTGATATGAGTTAGTTCCCTAAGTTATTAACTCTTGTGAACTAGGAAGGCAGGTGAAAGTCTTTCTTTCTGCCTGCCCTTCATCAACATCATCATCCCCTCCTAACCCCCCTGAGCGGGTCACGTGATATGAGTTAGTTTCCTAAGTCATTAACTCTTGTGAACTAGGAAGGCAGGTGAGAGTCTTTCTTTCTACCTGCCCTTCATCAACATCATCATCATCATCCTCAGCCATAGGACGTCCACTGCTGAACATAGGCCTCCCCCAAAGATTTCCTGATCGGCCTGTTGGAAGCGGCCTGCATCCAGCGACTTCCTGCGACCTTTACCTGCCCTTATTCCAATGTGGGGTCGGTGGAAGACACTTTTTCAAGTATGTTGCAGAAACAATTTGACTAAATTTTTACGTCCGGCTGCCTGACGTCATCCCTTCTGGGGGTTCCAGGCCTGGAATAATTTGATTAGAAAATTCTCTTCGCCTGACCCGGGAATCGTACCCTTAACCTCCCAGTCCACAGCCCACAGTCACTAGACTAAGGAGGCGACAAAGAAAAATAAACAAGTGAAACATCCTTAAAACTTGTTTCTTTTGAAAAAAATTATGACGTTACTAATTTTTTTTTCTACAGATTTTATTTGCAAAAATGCATGCTAAGTGGAAACGTATCTGCATCTTAAGACTATTCGTAAACCAAGTTACACAGTATATTATTTGGGGTGGTAATTTGTCCGAATATACCTCTTCACGGTCCACCCCGGGCAACGTCTCAGACGGCTAACATATTCTGACTCGCACTGGCACGCTGAACTGTAGCCCGAGCACGAAAAACTAATGTAAATGTAAACTCGCTGCGCACTGATGACATTTGATTAATATTTCGTTGTCAGAAATTTTCCTGCTCGGGCTGCAGATCTTATGAGCCTCTCAGCGGCTTCTGCTGCGACAAGTATGTCGCCATACGAAATAATAATAATAAGCATGTTATAATTTGTGAAATTCTCAAATTGTTATCATAATTTAAAGATACTACTTAAGACTACCTCCGTGGCGTGGTGGTATTTCGGTACGACTACGGTTCTGAGGCCTCGGGTTCGATCCCCGGGTCGGGCAAAATGATATTGAATTTTTCCATATCAGCCCGGAGTCTGGTATTGTGCCCGATATGGCGATAGGCTCGCCCCCTATCACATCTGGGACAGAACTAAGCTCGGCGAAATGTGGGTGTTCTAGTTCGCTAGTGCGCCTCTGCCTACCCCTTCGGGGATACAGGCGTGAGCTTGTGTGTGTGTGTGTGTGTGTGTTACTTACATTTCTTCTCAACTGACAGCCACCTCACAAACGTCTCAGCTTTAGTCAACACGGATAGTACGCTGTTCTCCTCGTGGCCAATCAAAATGGCCAGTTCTCTGTTGAAGCCGAGCGTTTCGTCGACCGCGTGTGCGAAGGCCGCGTCCACATCGACTATCTCGCCTTTAGCCACTTGCGTGTGGTACAACGCTAGCACTGTGTATAGACGTTCAGCAGCTAACGCTATCAGGCCAGCATTGAACTCTTCCTACAATAATATGCATTAATTCCCTTTTAATTAATACATACATTTTTGATTGATAGAGCCACGCTGTAGACAGTAACGTCTATAGTACGAATGGGCCGGCTCGACCGGCTTGATACCACTGTCTAACAGAAAACCGACGTAAAGTGGCAGCTTGCTGTCGCGTTTCGTTCGGTGAGTGAGATTTATGTTGGCCCAATTACTCCCTTCTACTCACTTTTAGGTTGGCAACGTGCCCGTGATACATTTGTGTATTGGTTGTCTATGGCGGTGGAGATCACTGACCATCAGGTGACCCACCTGCTCGTTTGCCACTTCTATAAAAAAAACATCCGTCTCTGGAGGAAAGTCCATCCATTCTATCTGAAATCACTTACTTCCCCTACAATAACAGATGTTATTAAACATTAAGGATAAGCATATAATATTGCCTGTGGATCGGAAGGTCCTGGGTTCGATTCCCACGTCGAGCAAAGCTAATTTTCCAATTTAATTTGCCCCGCGACTGGATCATTCTGAGTGGGTTGACGTCAGGCATACAGCCGGTCGTAAAAACTAAGCCAAATGCTTTCTGTAAAATGACCCCACAATGCAGTGGGATGAGGGCAGGTAGAAAGAAAACTTGTAGGAAGTAGTTCTAGCTGTGTCTCTGACATTACCGCTGTATATGGGCAACAGTAATAATTTAGCATCAAGTGGGCTGACTACTCGCCTGCCTTCACAGGTTTTTTGAAGGTGAATCTGTTTACAGATTTTGTTTGCCTCACAGCCTAAAAAAATAATCTGAACTCACCACAGCTCTAACATTCTTCAGATCAAGTTTATCAGCGATAGGCTGAACGTGGTCACTGACGAACACCTGGTGATCCTTGATCCATGTGAGGGTCTGTGTGAGGAACCATTCCGGCCTGTCGATGCGCGCCGTTTGTCTTGTACCAGCGAAGTGGAACATAAACCGCTTCTTCAAAGGTCGCAAGAGAATCTTCACTGGCAGACATGGGTTGCTTTCTGTAAAGAATTTTACTGATATTTTCCACTCAATGTATCGCTGACATATTGTTAAAACACTATAAACACCTACACAAAACAGGGTTTTTCATTGTCTCCTGCTCTAACAATGAACCATAGACAAAAAATTGTAAAGTACCATGTTTTGTGTAGGTATTTTGTGTAATGTTTTAGTGCAGCAGACACAGTTTTCATTAACCTCTGCTGAATTGAAATGTCTTACAGTTTCTCAAACAAAAAAATTTTGGAGACAATATGTATAAAGAATTAAAGTTTTTTTTTTATATTAATCTAAATGGATAGAATAATGAATACTCCTTTTTCCCTCTTCATAATAGTGATTTTAGACAAAAATATTTTTTTTTTTAAGAAAATAATGTAAAAAAAATCATAATAGTGATTTTAGACAAAAATATTTATTTGTTTGGATTTTGGAAGACTAAGTAAAAAGAGCCCTGAAGCATCTTACCTGGACCAACCTCCTCAGAAACAGTTTTGGACACCTGATCTTCAGGTTCTTGTATAAGGAACAGATATCTTGTCAGATTGTTAAACTTAACCATTGCTTCCTTTGGAGGTGCCGTATTTTCAGAGCCAGTAATAAACGGCCATTTTATCAGCTTTAATACATCTTCATAATGTCTGTAATCAACATTATTAATAAGTGCCTTTTTCAAACAAATGCCCAAACATTTTAAGCAACTGGGTACTTGACTGTAGTAACCAATATCAATGAATTTCTGTATGAACATAGATTTATCATCGAAATAACGTGTGCAATACGAATTTATTTAAAATACTCCAAGGATAATTTTATTTTAGTAATTTAAATACTTATTTTTTTATCTGTGCGTCACGTGACTGTAAACACCAATCACGACGCATGATATCACATTACTCATTTTTCTTGCGTATTTGTTCCAAAAGGGCCTAAGACCTAAGATCCAAAGTCATACTGCCAGGTTATTTGGAATTTTATTTTCGTATTTTTGTTTAAGCTCCACCTAATTTCAACGGATGTGATCGACAATCAATATCTGATCGACGAAATATCTGGCCCGTATTTTTAGTTTGAATTTGAAAAGTTTTATGAGCGATTTTGTATCTATGGTAAGGACCAATGATGTCACCCGTATCTACAGTTAACAGATAGCGTTTTGGCGGCAAATTAAATTATACATAATAGTTTTTGCTTTCTTTAACTAAATATATGAAAATAAATTACTAAATATTTTTTTACGTGTTTAGGATAAACTAATACCTCTAAATAGCCTTGTATACTTTTAAAAAAATAGCCAAGTACCCAATTCTGGTGTTAAGTATTGTTATTGCTTGTTAATTGTCGCTGTGTCGCTGGCTTTGGACAGGAAGCTCCCGGTTTCAAATCCAAGGTTCGGAAAAGCATTTTTTCTAAGATGATTTACTTGGGACTGGGTGTGTCAGAGGGAGTTGAGAGAGTCAGGGTCGTTTAAAAATGAAGCCCAATCTTTTTATTAACACATTTGAGGAAAGGTGTCCCTATGCTTGTTCATATAAAGTTGGGTCTCCTGCACTAGCTTTATCGAAACAAAACACATACGCAAAACAAGGATTATAGTTATCACCTGCTCGCAGAACAATGGGCAACTCGCAAAAAATGCAGTTTTGTGTAATGTTTTAGTGCAGGAGACCTGGCTCAATATAAGCTTACTTAGTAATCTTGTCCTTAAGCACATTATGCCAGTAATGCAGATAATCCTTTATGTACACAGCCCGGTGTCCTTTGTTGTATGTTTTGGACATTTCTTTCAGTTCTCCATACAATAGCACCATCTGTTCATCATCACTGCATTGCTTCATTTGACGACTGCAGGCAAAAATAAAATAATAATTGCTAGTTGTTTCAATATTTGGGAAAATTCAATTTAATAAGTTTTGATTTTATAATGTGAAAGAATAATATTCTAAACTTTTATCTTTTTTTATAGCAGAGATTGGCAAATGAGCACATGGATCATTGTAAGCAATCTCCACCGCCCATAGACACCCAAGACACAGAAAGAATCATGGGTGTGTTGCCAACCTAAAAGGAAGGAATGGAAGGGGAGGGAAAAGGGATTGGGAAATGAAGGGGGAGAAATGGGCCATCGGAAGTCTCACTCACCAAACAAAACGCGACATCAAGCTGCCACTTTACGTCGGTTTTTTGTGAGACAGTGGTATAAAAACGGTTAATCCGGCCCATTCGTGCTGTAAACGTTACTGTCTTCAGCGTGGCTCTACCACTCAAAAACCACATTTATATATTATCGCAAAACCATGACGGTGTCATAGTCCCTTACGTTAAATGGGTTTTGTAGGCCAATAAGTCCTTCATATATCATATTGCCTTGTATTACATGTTGGGAGACTGAAAGTCTCTCGTAGTTCCTGATACCCACGACTCAAGACATCGTGTTGGGTGTTATTTATACATAATAAATGTGGTAATTTATTATTAAATATATACCTCAAAGCATCAATTTTCTCATACGATTTCATATATTCCATAGCTTGCTCCAACTTCATGATTGCTGAGAATCTTTTATCAAGTTCGGTTCTCAGGGGCTCGGTTTCATTGTAGAAAACTTGAAGTTTCGTGTTGAGAGCTTCTCTTCTCTTCTTCAAGTTTTCAACTTGGTTTGTGTTCAACAAGGCTTTTCTGAGGGCCGAAAATATTTTCGACGGCACCTCATTGTTGGCTAAGTCTAGCTGAAATTGTTTTATTATTATTTATTATTAATCTTCTAATCGGATATTGAATTAATGCAGTTTTTTTTTATGAAGTATTTGATGTTTCGTCAGTAATTGCCAAAAATCAGAAGGCAAAAATGGAAATGATCACACCATCCATCACCAAACGAGCAAAATATATTAAAATTCTGATAAATTGATATGTTATTACAGTTTATCAGAATTCCTAAATGATTTCATTAAAACGTTAAAATTAAAATATGTTCAATATTATATTGCTATTTATTAGATATATAATTATTTTTTTAAATCCATTGTATGAGATGTTTTTTCTAATATGGCAATCCACCTAAGCACCTATGTGCCATAATATAATGTATGCCAAACTGGCAAAACATTTTATTTGGAAGGGAATAGAAGGGCTTCACACTAATGGCTTATACCATAGTAGTAGATAATAATATATTATGACTGACTGACTGACTGACAGACTGCCTCGGTGGCGTGGTTGTATTTCGGTACGATTACCGTCCTGAGGTCTCGGGTTCGATCCCCGGGTCGAGCAAAGTGATATTGGATTTTTCCATATCAGCTCGGAGTCTGGAATTTGTGCCCAATATGGCGATAGTACATTAAATGTGTAAGTAAATAGATTACTTAATATAATTTTACTCTAATTATTATAGACCTATAGTGCTGAATGGAAATAACAATATTTACTTATTTACTTATACAAGTATCTTTGAACAATGAATATACTTATCTAGGCACAACCAGTTTAGGTGTAAGGAAAAGAGAAACAGGAGGGTTACCACCACCTCTTATAGCATTATTATTATAATCATTCTTCGTTTGTTTTGTATGGGAATCGGTACAAGTAAAATAATAATAATAATGCTCTAAGAGGTGGTGGAAACCCCCCAGAACTGATTAAAACAATATGAGTGTTATGACAATTATAGAAAATTCTATTTTATAGTATTAAAATAAAAAAGACTTTATTGATCACATAGGCATGTAAAAAAGCACTTATGACAAATTAAGATGAAAATAATTTACATTATATGTATATTTGAATTTGAAGACAGGCAGGCAAGTATGGACATAATAACGATGGGATGGCTAAGATAGGGTGATAAGGGGAGATAAGAATAGAGTATAAGGGAATGGGTTGTATGGGAATGGCATATAGCAGGAATGGTGGCAGGGGATTGACTGGAAATACTGGACACAGTTGGGATTGGTGCATGAGGCCCTATCCTAGCTAACCTACCAGCCTTTCTCTAGCTACCTAAGGATGACGACCCGAAAAAGTAAGGCAGAAAGAAACTCCGGGCTATTTTTTTTTCATCAATTGTCACCATTTCTTTTTTTGACTTTTTCCTTTTTTAATAATTTGATTTACAAATTGTTGATACAATTGATAATCATATTTATATGGATTCATGCATACTCAATACCACTTGAGGTGTAATTACCAAAAGAATGATTAATTAATAATAAATTTTAAAATAAATTTGAATTAAGGTGAAATGGCATTGTATATATTGTAATATTAGGGTAAGCAATATTTTATCAGATTTTACATTTTTACATACATTTTTAAAAAGTCAATTGTACACTGCACCAAGTGAGTGCCATAGAAAGTTCCAGAACCCATATTAATATAAATGGATAATGGGTAACAAGTATTTTTAAATTTCACCATACCAATAAAAAAGACTGTAACATACTGAAAAAAATGGATTTTTCAAACAACATAAATAGAAAAAGTTTGCTTACTAAATGTCACACCATTTATACTGTGTAAAACTGGTATAATGCGCAGACAAACCTACATGTAGGTAAACTTCAGTAGGTATGCGGCACAATCCTCACTTCCAAGTCGTGCCAGACAGGTCCATTCACATTTGATGTCTACGCCTACATCTTTGACGGCTAATATCAGCTGTTTTAGGATTTGGCTTTGCAATTTGGTAAGGTATAACAAATTTGATTTAATGTTATGTCGGCGCCACTCGGGTTTTTTATTCATTACCATTTTAAATAGCTTTAGACTGCGATTATTTTCGGATCTAGGTTTATTAGTAGCATTTCTACTTAATTTTTAGGATACTTTGTAGCATATAATTTGTAGGAGACATAGCATGATTATGTATGTACTTGTACATATAAAAGGAGAATACTCACGCAGCTGACTAGCTGTTTTTTACGCAAACCTAATTCATTATCCAAGTTATATGCGTTGACCAAGTCGTTGATATCACCACCGACACGGTTGTTCACATCTTGAATGATCTCGGCCTTTTCTTTCTCGTCCAATTTTGATTTTCTTTGAATGATAGGCATAACGAACGTTATTTTCGACGATATCAGACCATTGCATTTGATTAATAATTATTCTAGCGCAATAGATACATAATTGAAAACTAAATGAGAATTTACGAAATTATCGAAGTAAATCGATATTCAATATGCCAGTTCGCAACATAAATTGACGTAGCGACTTTGGTAGCGACTTATAAGTTATATCCCACCCGTGCCCTTAATGTCTATTACAACCTATCGAGTATAAAATTTAATAGAAATGACAAAAAATAATGCTATCACTTTTTTACTAATAGATGTCAACTCAGGTAAAAAAGGATTAATATACAATTGTTTGTTACTATAGACTCGCAGCCGTCAATAAGCCACGCCCCCGGGTAAAAGTAAAATAATACGGCGACAGAAATGGCGATCTAGTGACGAGGGGTGATTCATTGCGTAAATTATCGATATCGATAAATATTGTAAATATAATTATATTGTTACTATAAGGGCCTCGTTCACCACCCTCGAGTAAAGTGTCAAGTAGGCTAATCGTCAGTTAAAGTCACCCGTAATGGAACGTGTGAATTTCACGACGTTCGAGTAGCATGCATCTTGTGATTAAACCTTAGAGCATATATGACTGGAGACGCCAAAGAGCTTATAGTCTGAGGAAAAAAGTATGTCAATTTTTGAGGGGGAAGGGGGAGGAATAACGATTAGGGACAGACTACAGTCGATATTTACAGTCGATAGTTGTATCGATAGTCTGAATATAAATTAGAACTTTTATAAAAATGAAGAATTGTTATGTAAGAAATTTAATCTATAAACGAAAATACTTAATAGCACCTAATATATAAATCCTTAAAAAATCATTATACCCAATAAAAAGGTATTATGGAGCTTCCTATCATTTAAAAAAAAATGTTAAACCGTATAGGCGTTTGACCATCCTTATACTTAATATCTTGGCTAAACATGATGTTCAACAGGTAAATATTAAAACAACATATTTCATCGATGTCGATTTTCTAAACACCATACTACATCACTATAAAATTGTGAGGCGATGTGGTTATTCGATTGCTCCGTATACAATTGATAATCGATTATGTATTTCGATGTTACGTAATATTTATTACAAAAATGGAAATGTGAAATGGAAATAGATTCCTTTTAAATAGTCACATATGAAATATAACTCCATATTTTTGTCACCTGGATGTATTGGACTTTTTTTTGTACGTGATAACTGCGCAAACTGGCATTTTTAACGGAGAACGACACAGGACGATCCGCAGTGAAAACAATTGTGACAATGACTGAATCGATTCCACAAGCAGTTTTTATAAACGTGTTAGATTTTTGAATCTTGTACCTCGGCAGAGGGGAAATGCTATGAGTGGCGTCTCCAGTCCTAAATGCTCTAAGGATTAAACTGACCAGTAAGCTACTTGCCATGTCGTCTGCCAAGTAGCGCGTTTACTTGACGGTTAAAGTTTAAAGTAGGCAGTTAATTGTACATTTTATCGTAGTTTTTTTTTATTTATTTATTTTAGGAACAATAAATAGTTGTACAATATATCTTATTACTAGTATAATGTAACGTATAAATAACTGTGCAACCCATTATCCCCAGATTAATTATTAAACTGAACAAAGATTAAAGAATTTTAGGATAAGGTACTAAGAAGTTTCACATACAAATTGATAGCTAGTTTTTGGATTGCTGATATTATAATACTTTTCTCAATTAAGAGACAAATTAATGTATATAATAATGTAGTTAAATAAACTGTAAAATCAAATTATAGTAGTCATACCTTAATAACGATGTTAACTTTTTAAATGAACGTGTTAACTGTAAAATAGCCTTTCATTTAAAAAATCAAGCAGTTTCAACAAAAATAAAATGCAATGCGGGTCACGCAAAACTCGTCCTTATTGACACACGGTTTAGTACCTGTGTAACTATTTATATAGCAAAAAAGGGTCCGGTAGGTTTTTGTGTCATGTGGTGCGGACGCGCGACGAGTCACGACTGTTTTTTTTGCCAAAATAAGATACTTGTGACGTAATATTGAACGAATGGGACGCAGGATTTGTGATATCATTCACTTAACCAGTAAGTTGCTACTCAGAGCTCTAATTTTGCTTGTGAAATTAACAGAAGTTACTCGCAACTCTTACTTGTCAATTAACGCTAGTCAGAAAGTAACTAATCAATACTTTACTTGTAGTTGGTGAACGAGGCCCTAAGAGTAGGCAGAGACTATAATATAATTTTCTAGTTCGTCTGATTCTGAAAACCGACTTAAACATAATTTATTTTATTTTTTTGCATTCTCGTAGATTATTACTGTTGTTACACTAAATTCTCACTAATCTTGTAGTTGAATTCAGATACGGATACATTTCAGAAAACTCTAGTGCACTTAGTCAACGATTTTTATAGGAGAGATTAGCGAATGATTTTTTGAGGTCTAATAATTCATGTTGTCATTGAGTTAATGTTTAGAAGTTGACATTCTGTGGCTGATGATTATTATGTTATTATAACTTAACGTGCCAACAATACTCTAATATTTGAAGTAAATAATGAATGTAACGTTGATAATCTTAGATTAATCAAATAAAAGCAATTAATAAATAATGAACGAACAAAAATCTTCACTTTTGAACAGCTTTGTAAAAACAATACAAAAATATTTATCGACAAAATCATCGATTATGTTATTACGCACTAAACTTGCCGCCATCTTTAGCTGCCAGACTGCTGCTAAGGTCACGGAGATGTAACCGATCTCTTCTTTCTTTATTCTGTGTTTTTATACATTTTCCAAACAAAAGGATTTTTAATATTAAATTAGCATTATTCGTGGAATGTAAACGAAAATGTTGTCATTTATAGCTAAAAACAAAAATGATATTATTTATTTATCTTTACTGTTGATCAGTATATCAATAGGACCTTATTATAGGCGGCTAAAAAGTGTACAAACTAAGAAATGGGCCGGAACAATTTTCGGTCTGTTGCTGATAATTGTGGTGTCTGGATACAGTGCAATACATCCCATTTTATCTGCGACACTCGGAATATTAGCTATAAAACTAACATCGATTAGGTAATGGGTATCATTACACGCTTTATTTTGTTAAGGTTTTTGCTTGTATTTCGGTACAATTACTGTGCTGAGGTCTCGGGTTCGATCCCTGTGTCGGGCAAAGTGATATTGGATTATTCCATATCAGCCCGGAGTCTGGAATTTGTGCCCGATATGGCGATAGGCTTACCATATCGGGCTCACAGGGGTGACATTTGGGCTGGAGCCTAAGCTCGGCGAAATGTGGGTGTTCTAGTTCGCTGGTGTATCTCTGGTTTCCCATTCGGGGATACAGGCTTGAAGTTATGTTATAAACTCGTATATTTTATACTCTTATAAAATACAGACAGTGTCCCTTATTTACGACTCATCCCTTTCTTCATACATCAAATAGTTTTGAGAAAAGACAAAGTACAATGAATTATAAACTAAGCACTGCTGAAATATGTTCAAAAGAACATTCAATCAATTTAAGTTTACTTTTTCATTTCAGATATTGTCACGTCATAACATTTTTCTTAATGTTTGGCTATTTATTCTTCTACCGATTAGCTGATAAGTTTGGTCTCCCACTCTCTTCAGGTCAGACCAACCTCATAGAGATGATAATAGTGCTCCGAGTTGTTGGAGTGGCTTTTGAGATCAATGGCTCTTGGTTAGCTATGAGAAAGGAAAAAAAGACAGATGACTCAAAAGAAGTTAAAGATAGAGACTCAAAAGATGTAAAAAGAAAAGACCTAAAAGACATAAAAAATGACTCAAAGGATTTGAAAGAAAGAGATGATGACTTTGTTGAATTGATAAACCCAAATATTTTTGATCTCTTCCATTATGCATTTAATTATGTTGGATTACTTACAGGTAAGTGGTAGTAATTATTTTAATATCACCTAAATACTGTAAATTAACATAACACAAGCTCACGCCTGTATCCCCAAAGGGGTGGGCAGAGGGACACTAGCGAACTAGAACACCCACATTTCGCTGAGCTATGTTCCATCCAAATGTGATAGGGGGTGAGTCCAGCCTAGCCATCTGCTCTTACCCACTTCAATGTGGGTCGGCACAACACAAAAATTTTTCAAGCATGTTGCAGAAAGGATTACGATCGGCTGCCTGCCTGACATCAACCCCCTCTGAGGGATCCAGTCCCAGGCAAATTAAATTAGAAGATTTGGTTATCATTTTACCTGACCTGGGGATCGAACCCAAGACCGCAGGACAGTAATCGTATCGAAACAACTATACCATAGAGGCAGTCAGTCATGTAAAATATTGACTCAAAAAATTATAATGAAATACACTGTATTATAAATGAAAATATTATAAATGAAAGACACTGTAAATAATGTCATGATTCAATAATAAATATAACTTAAAACCTTGGTTACATTCATAAGATTCTGTTATATTTTGCATGTCCATGGGCGGTGGAGATCATCAGGTGACCCATCTGCTTGTTTGCTAGTCTCTGGTGTAAAAAAAACTGTCTCAGAAATGTAATTACATGGACATAAATTTCCATAAGCTGTTTGCCCATTTGGTGTGACTATTTAAATATTTTTATTTGTTTTCAGGTCCATATTATAGATATCGAACATTTGATGATTACTTCCATATGCCATTCAGCAAGTATGCAGACTGTTTCGGAGCCACAGTGAATACTTTAAGGACTGTGCCCGTGTATATTTCATTATATCTGATGTTTTCTAGCATATGGCCTTTGGAAGTAAGTTTTAATCTGGTTTTACAATAAGTTAATTACCAATATGATTTGGGTAATCTACAATTGCGCATAAAAAAAGTATGTAAAATTGCACAACAGCTCTGTTAACCTCATACCACGGATTCGATTCCTGCGCTGAGACATGTTACCGATCTAGGTGTTGTGAGACCGGAAGTCTCTCGTAGTTCTTGCAGGTTTCATTTGTGAAAATAACGCCCTAGCGCTATGCGTGAAGACGGCGCTTATGCGAACTAGCTCTGTCGAGCGAGGCGTTTGTCAAATATATGGAAAATTGTATTCTCTAAGACCCAACAACGTTGAACGCTCAGTCGATCTCAACGATGTGCGCTGCGGCAGCGAGGCGTCGATCGCAACGTTGTGGCGTTTCTTAGAGAATCGACCTGCAGATACCCATGATACAGTTTAAAACTAGTGTGGAGTCAGGACTAGATATGCTGTGTTTATTTATAAATCACATAACTGTTCCAGTATGTGCTCACAGAAGGCCACAACAACAGACATTTCCTATACCGTATGCTGTATCCATGGGCGTTGTTCGCCGCGTTCCGTCAGCGGATATACTCGGGCATGACGTTAGCGGAGAGTGTGTGCACGTCTGCAGGTCTTGGAGCATACCCAGTACAGGGGAGGAACAAGACTGGCCATGGACCAACTGTTGGCTATTTGAAGTTGAAGCAAAAGTGAGGATTTTTTTTTATAGCAGAGACTGGCAAAGCATCCCTCAGAGGGGGTTGACGTCAGGCAGGCGGCCGGTCGTAAAAACTAAGCCAAATCCTCTCTGCATGCATGCAAGCATGCTTGAAAAAGTGTTTTGCGCCGACCCCACATTAAGGTGGGATGAGGGTAGAAAGAAAGAATATTGCAAATCACCTGCTAGGTGGACAGACGACCTGATAAAGGTCGCAGGAAGTCGCCGCTTCCAACTGGTCGATCTGGAAATCTTTGGGGGCTTATGTCCAGCAGTGGACGTCCTGTGGCTGACGATGATGAATATTGACAGCCTCCATGGCGCAGTCGACGAGTAGCCGCCTGTGTAACGTGAGGCCGTGGGTTCGATTCCCGCATTGAGACAAATTAATGTTTGTGTGGCCCACAGATATTTGTTTCAAGTCGGTGTTGTGAGACCGAAAGTCTCTCATAGTCTCTGACTCCCTCAATACAGGTATATAGATAACTAGTGTGTGGTCAGGACTAGGTGTGTGACTGTTGGGTGTATTTATTTATTTATTTATTGTTTATATTGACTGCCTCGGTGGCGTGGTGGTATTTCGATACGACTACAGTCCTGAGATCTCGGGTTCGATCCCCAGGTCGGGCAAAGTGATATTGGATTTTTCCATATCAGCCCGGAGTCTGGTATTTGTGCCCGATATGGCGATAAGCTCGCCCCCTATCACATATGGGACGGAACTAAGCTCGGCGAAATGTGGGTGTTCTAGTTCGCTAGTGCGCCTCTGCCTACCCCTTCGGGGATACAGGCGTGAGCTTATGTATGTATGTATGTTGTTTATATTGCAGGTCTGAAGCGGAAGCTGCACACGCTCTATACGACTTCAGCACGGTGGAATCCATGGATGTGTGGGGCTGCGAGACCGTGGTGACTCTCCGAGACTCCATGAAGGTGTGGAATAAGGCCGTGCAGTACTGGGTCGCTGTCGTCGTCTACAAGAGGTTCCCCCTCAAGCCTTTAAAGTGAGTACACCTTTTTAACGGACTTCAATAAAGAAGGACTCCGATTCTTGGGTGTGGCAAGTATACATAACATAAGCTCACGCCTGTATCCCCGAAGGGGTAGGCAGAGGCGCACTAGCGAACTAGAACACCCACATTTCACCGAGCTTAGTTCCGTCCCAGATGTGATAGGGGGCGAGCCTATCGCCATATCGGGCACAAATTCCAGACTCCGGACTGATATGGAAAAATCCAATATCACTTTGCCCGACCCGAGGATCGAACCCGAGACCTCAGAACAGTAGTCGTACCGAAATACCACCACGTCACCGAGGCAGTCAAGTAACTATACAAGTAAGATAAATGCGGTGGAGAGTATGAGTGGACTGAAGTTGAATGATAGAGTGAGGAATAGCAGCCTAAGAGAGAAATGTGGATTGAAAGTAGATGTAGTGACGACTATTATTTAAAAAATATAATTGACTGCCTCGGTGGCGTAGGTGTATTTTGGTACAACTTCCGTCCTG
Source organism: Clanis bilineata (assembly GCA_036417725.1). NCBI lineage: Eukaryota > Metazoa > Arthropoda > Insecta > Lepidoptera > Sphingidae > Clanis > Clanis bilineata. The sequence goes on from CM071153.1 coordinate 2,706,742, forward strand.
AGGTGTCGTAATCGGTCCCCGTGTCGGGCAAAGTGATATTGGATTTTCCATATCAGTGCGGAGTCTGGAATTTGTGCTCGATATGGCGATAGGCTCGCCCCCTATCACATCTGGGACGAAACTAAGCTCGGCGAAATGTGGGTGTTCCAGTTCGCCAGTGCGCCTCTTCCTAGTCCTTCGGGGTTGCAGGCGTGATCTTATGTTATAATTGACAGTAAAAATGAATAATATCCATTTGCACCATCAATATAATATACCTAGATGCACAGTTCTTTGCAAATATCCTAAAAGTGGTCACAGGAATAAAACAAACAAAAAGTTCACAAGTTGTAATTAAATAAACACAAATATAACCCTATGCACGTGTCATAAAGTAGCTTTTTAAACGAAATTATCAAGCGTTCTTAAATTTGAATTTTGAAATTTTAAATTCTATCGGCGTCCGACTGTAGGGGATAGGAGTGCTCCTTAGCTGTCCCTTTTCCGAGCGTCAACTGTGCATCTAGGTATATAATATATCGATGATTTGCACAATAAATTAATTGAATTTTGTGTTCCATGAATTTGATCAAGATTTGATGAAAAATAACAGAGTAAATTCGATAGACTTACACACTATCGAAGTCCCGAGAATAAACAATTATTATACAGAGTGTTTCATAAAGTTAGTATCAACACTTAAAGAGACGATGACTAGCAATCTATGTAGCGGTAAAGTTTAAAATTTCGTAAGGCTCATAGTTTTTGAATAATGGCAACTTGAATTTGCGACGAAAAATTGATTTCTGGCTTATTGGGTCAGCTGCAGTACATTTGCAAACTACCTATGGGGTAATTATCTGTATTATACACCAAGCCTGTCCCATGATATTTGCAACGATTTACATGTCGCATTCCGATTTTAAAATTTCCATGCTTAATAATTGATTTAAAAAAATTAAGTTCAATTTAATTTTTCGTACTTTATCATTGTCCTATAACGCCCGGTTCCAATAAACAATCTTCGTTCGAATGTGCAGATAGATTAAAAAAATTAGCCAATAAGAACACAGTTTGAACATGACTCTGTTAAATGACTCGATTTGGTTCATAATCGCGATCTATCTGCACTTGCAAACTGATATCGTTTATTGAGACCGGTCGAAAATCATTCTCCCTGTATGTGGAATTGTAATTAGTACCATCTTTATGAAACACCCGGTATACTGATTTGCAGGGTTCACGCTGCGTTATTCGTGTCAGTGATATGGCACGGTTTCCACGCTGGATATTTCTTCTGCATTTACTTCTGCCCATTCTATTTGATGGCCGAGGATATTTACTACAAACTGTACTATAAAGACGCTACGGGCACGGTGAGTGTGTTAACATTTTCTACCTTAGGTTTTTTTTATTCTGTTGTGCATATTGAATTTTAAGTAAACAAGAATATATTTAACATATTGGGTCATACTTATATTAAAACGTTTTGGCTGAGCAAATGGTTAAGTATAGTCTGTCCCTTTTATTTTCAAACAATGTGACAAGGAAAAAAGTGACAGACTATCCTTAAGCATTTGCTCAGCTAAAATCTTTTTATAAGTAAGGCCCATTGATTTTATGGACCGACACGTTATCTAGCAACTTTATCTAAGGTGGACAACATGTATATTGGACGACAAAAACGTTGCAATTTTATTTTTAAAGAATTCCCATGATAATAAAATAGTTAAAATCTGACTGATTGACTGGATTGCCTCGGTGGTGTGGTGGTATTGCGTGCGCGGTACGACTATCGTCCTGAAATCTCGGGTTTGATCCTCGAGTCGGGCTAAGTGGTATTGGATTTTTCAGTATCAGCCCGGAGTCTGGAATTTGTGCCCGATATGGCGATTGGCTCGCTCCCTATCACATCTGGGACGGAACTAAGCTCGAGGATATGTGGGTGTTCTAGTTCGCCTCTGCCTACCCCCTCGGACTTATAGGTGTCAGCTTATATTATGTAAATTTATCTAAAATATAGACAGTCTTAAAAAAGCAATATTCGGAAACATAAGAATATATGTATAACAGCTAATAAAGGAGATAATATGATTTTTTTTTTCAGAAAAAGAAGATAATTGGATTCATAATGTGGTTCTTAAGATCACATTCGGAATCGTACCAGGCTGCAGCATTTCTTCTTCTGACATTCGACCGAATTTGGATATATTATTCCTCAGTGTACCACTACTGGTATGGAGTTTGGTTTGCCTTCCTCATACTCGGCATACTCTTGAAACAAGTGCATAAGTTGAAAAAAGTGAAAAATGTTGACATAGAAGTTAAAAATAAGTGATGTTACTGAGATTTTTAGTGGAAATTTTATAGTTTGTATAGGGATATAGTTTGAGATTGGGTTTAATGTTTAGTTAAATTGTTTTATGCCCGTCCTATGCATTCCGATTTGAGATTATATGAATTATTTATATCGACTTGCGAAAAAATCCAAATAGAAAGCAAGTCATCAGCTTTTCTTTTTACGAAGTTGAAGTATGGACCTATGTCGGTTTATATAAATTAAAAACAACGACAGAAGATATGGGGAAACACGTGACATGGTTTTTATTTAGCTCTTGTACATATTTCTTGACTGTTCTCTGACCTCTCCGAGTGTCAGACGTCCTGCCTCTCTCTCTCCGAGTGTACAGAGTTGTATCATAGTGCTAATGTTTTCTACTTAATTATAGTTATTTACTTACGACATTATATTTAATGGTGCAATGCAGGATAGGTTTATGCCTAGCATATCAAATAGAAGTGTTTATTAATATTTATTTTAACAAAAAGCAATGTATTGTCAATTATATAGTTAGTGAAAAATCTCGCAAAAGTGACAAGTTGTTTGTTAGTTTGCTCAAATGGAAACTAAAGGAAATTTTTTGGGGAAACAAAATATGCGAAAATATCACGGTCATTTAAAAACATGGCTTTATATAAGATTTTTTCAATTAAAAACGGATGATAATGTTAATTTTATTCTAAAGGCATTGACTGTAAGATATTAAACGAAAAGAACAGTGTCACGTTGTCTGCTTATTTGAAAACTAATTGCTCTAAATGTTTAAAAGTAAATTTACCACATTTTGTCTTTGAGCTGACGAAACTTTATTATACCTAAATCGTGAAGTAGTTAAAAACAAAACAATCTTCATTTTATAGAACTGCTGTTTTTGTAATTTTATATTTGGGAGTAATTATATTAAGGGAAGGGATTAGTGAGAATTAATTTATTAAATAATTGTCCATATCGATTTTATTTATTTTAACATAAGACATATGTGCCAGTAGCGTTTGATTTTACTTCGAAATTACGGACGTAAAAAAAAGATGGAACGGAGCGCTATGAACATTGAAAGTGAAGCAGGGTTTTCGGCTCATTCGAATTCGCTCATTTCTATCAACACGTAATAGCGGCGACTGATGTGCCTAGCACTCCGTCCATCATTTTTTTATGTCCGTGTTTGAAATCTCCTATTTGAATCTATAATTAATGCATTATAAAATACTTATATGAAATGTACTATGTATTTTGATTGACATTTTTATGTATATAATTTCATATTGTGGCATTAAAGTTATCCTAATCTAGTCTGGTTTCTCTGTTGTTAAATATTCTGAATAAATATTATGTACATAATATATAAGATGTTTTTCTCCATCCTCCAATATAAAGTCCTTTCTGCCTGGCGTTATCCCGGCCTTCTGCCAGGGTCCTCCAAAATAAAGTATTTCACATAAATGATGCGGTTTTCACAACTACCCTTTCTTTCAGTGGCGTAACTAGGCGTGGGCGAAGTGGGCCCTCACCTTTGAAGGGGCCTCGGAAGCCCCTTTAAATGCGATGCCCCCGACTTCACAGACGACACTAATTTTATCATTTTTACGCTCAAAAAAGAACGTGAATATAAGCGTGTTTGTTTGGGGCCTCGCAAGAAGCCCTTTTTATTAGGTCTACCCAATAAGAAGGGCTTCTTGGGAACGAAATCTTCGCCCACGTCTTTATTAGTCCACGTTACGTCTGTTTTCTACCTGCTCTTATCCCGCCTAAATTGTGGGGTCAGGACTACGTATGTGATCAATGTGATAGGGATATTTATATTAAATTTCATGTTTACGGTACAGTACAATAAAACACCAGTCGCCTCGTTGGTCTAGTGGCAGCATATATGTGGACCGGGATGTCGTGAGTTCGATTCCCAGGTCGGCCAATTAATGTTCTGATTTAATTTTCCCGGGACTGAATCCCCCGAGAAGTTGGCGTCAGGCGGGCAGCCGGTCGTAAAAACCTAGCCAAATCCTTTCTGCAACACGCTTGAAAAAGTGGGTTGCGCCGACCCCACATTAATGTAGAAAGAAGTACAATAAAACACCAGATTAATCATAAACTAAACATTTTATTAAACAAAATATAAATAACGCCTTGTTAATTTCTAAGCTATGTACGGAATACAGTCAGCATGTACTGATGCGTCAGGTACGTCAAGACCATCGTCACACTGAAATGAGAATTAAAACGTTAAAAATGGCACTCAATATATATTCTTTTAGTATTTACAGCGAGTATTATGGCGTTGTGGTAATGGAACGATTTTCGGATGCGGATTTTGCATTTAATTCGAGCTAACTATGGGTATTGCTAAGCTATGGGTAAATCTCGTTAATAATTAAAAATTTAAAGGAAAATAATACTCACGAGTTATTTTCCTATACAATTTTAATAGGTTTATTAAAGTTATGGTCGGAGGCGGCACATATTATATGTTACATAAGCGTATGGGCCACCGGAGGCCGAGCCGCCCGTGACTATCTACGGGTTGATTTTTAAGTAGTGATTTTGAAGTTATGACTAATATTTCATAGTACATATTATGGCGTGTACCCGCCATTAAATCATAACTTTTGAATTATTCCCTATAAAATTGTCTACATAATTATTAACCCAAAAAACTAGTATTTTTTTCAAGATGTCTAACAGTTCAAAGTGAATATGACCATGTTTGGTAACTCACCTTTAATACAAGATCAGTTTTCCAATAGATAGGCATTTTTATCTAAGGGACATTTTAATTTTCAGAATTCATATTATGTAGGTACTGTGATATTCTCCAAATAAAAGCCGTGACAATTTAAAAAAAATCATTTCTAAAGCGAATAAGACATCCGGAAATCGTTCAATAAATATGAGTATTGAATTATTTCAGCGACAGAATGATCAAGCGTGCTGATGTAACAGTAATTATACAATAACCATGATGAGGCAGAATGTCTTGTAGCTGTGAGATAAAGGATCATAAGTGACAGTAGAACGACCTATTTTGAACCAATTGCAAACGCATTGAGAAATACAGATTTCTGATCTTTCTTTGTAAAAAAAAGACGAATTGCTCTTTACAATTTGTAAAAAAAAAGACTAATTGCTCTTTACAATTTGTAAAAACAAGACTAATTGCTCTTTACAATTTGTAAAAACAAGACTAATTGCTCTTTACAATTTGTAAAAACAAGACTAATTGCTCTTTACAATTTGTAAAAACAAGACTAATTGCTCTTTACAATTTGTAAAAAAAAGACTAATTGTTCTTTACAATTTGTAAAAAAAAGACTAATTGCTCTTTACAATTTGTAAAAACAAGACTAATTGCTCTTTACAATTTGTAAAAAAAACACTAATTGCTCTTTACAATTTGTAAAAAAAGACTAATTGCTCTTTGCAATTAGTACAAAAAAGACTAATTGCTCTTTGCAATTTGTAAAAAAACCTTATTGCTCTTTAGCTCTCAGCTACAGATATTTATTATACAGAGCTATGTACAAATAATATGATTTGTCATCTTTACAAAATTCTTACTAAAATACAATATACAGTTGAAGATTTATGTTTCTACCAATTTCTACTATAAGCATTTTTGCATTTTTACCCGACTGCCACGGAATGAGAGTAATGTTTTTACATTGCCATTTTTTCTGCTACATAGCTATACATAGCCGTGTTTTATGATCGGATTATTAAAGAACGATCAATGCCGAAATTGACTAACATCTCAAATCACGGAATGGCTTATGTTTATTGAGTAATTAAGTTGTTAAAAGGGTGTTACCGCTTTTGATTTCAGAAATCAAATTTCTTTTGACATTGTGTCAAAAGACTGTTAATCGAATTTTGATTTGATCGTCCTTTCGGAAGCCGAAAGTTAATTGAATTCATAGCGTTTGTTTCTAATCCATTTAGCAGTCATTGTCACCATTTAAGAGCTGTGTTGTCACATGCAAAGTTAGCGATTATTAACTACAATATTGTGCTGTACTTAAAACTAAAGTTGGCTTAATCGTGAGCTAGAAGAAATTAAAAATTAAACGTTAAAAATAAAAATCTGGAACGACAAAAAGTACTCACTATGCCCCTTACTTATAAAAATATTTAAGCGCTGCTTATCTTTATACCTTTCATTTTTAAACAATGTAACTCAAGGAAAAAAGTGACAGGTTATTCTTAACCATTTGCTTAACAAAAAAGGCTTTTATAAGTAAGGCCCATTATCTTAGTGTGCACGGATAAATAAAAAAAAATTGTTAAAAAAAATAGAAGTTTTTATTTAAAAGCACGGAAAATGTAAAATCAGCAATTCCGTACTATTTTGTTTATTCTTATTAAAATTTAACCGTATACACAGTGTCAATACAAAATAAAATATATTGCAGTAAATAAGGAAAAAATAGCCTCAATAGCTTTAACAACTAGTACCATACACCAATCTATTAATGCATGCAAGTTATTTAATTAAATAAAAAATTGTGACAATTTACAATAATAATTTTTTTTTAAATATTGAAAAATATCTTGTGAGATTCTGAAAAATGGTGGCACATTTCATATTTATATATTCTTACAAAATTAAATATAAATACCTTTTGATACATTGTTTTAATGTATTTTTTCATACATTGTAAAAAATAATTTTAAACGAGTATATTTGCTTAACATAAATTGCATTAAAATTAAATGACATTGCAAAAAAAATTGTATCTGGAATGTCTATCAAATCTCAATTCTAGAGTATTGTATTGCAAATTTTTGTCTGATGTAATTTTTTTCAAAACCGTCGCCAAAATAAAATTATGGACAAGCCGGAAGATTGTTAGTGCAAGTTAATCTCAGCTAGCAGTGCAAAATATTTAGCTAACATCTTTATATATGATTTACCTAATGTTCCAGCCGTAGCTGACCGGCTTGCGTGTGGTAGCACCATTATGGTGGGCATAGCTCTTATCATAGCTCCTGCTTTGGTCAGGCGAGTGGTAAGTCTGTTGGGATCCTGATGGATAAGTTTGGGGATTAGAACTCCTCGAATTGGAGCTGTAGGAGGAATAATTCGGGTTCTCCATAATCGGCCTGGTGTTCAAGAAGCTGTTTAAGCCGTTTTTGGACAAGTTGCCGAGAAGATTGCCAAATATATTGCCGAGGCCGTTGGACCCAGAGCCGCCAGCGCCGCCAGTACCGCCACCTGCGTAATTGCTGAGCGTGTTGAATATGTTGTCCAGGGGACTTTTACCCCCCGACCCTGAGCTCGAACCGTAAGGATTGGATCCGCCACCGTAGGGGGAATTACCTCCATGGCCCCCACTGGAACCGCCGTATGGTGAATTGCCCCCGTAGGGAGAACTGCCTCCATAGGGGGAGTTCCCTCCCGTATTACTTCCACCGTAGGGAGAATTTCCTCCATAAGGAGAATTTCCCCCATAAGGAGAATTTCCCCCGTATGGGGAATTGCCTCCGTATGGAGAATTGCCGCCGTAAGGCGAGTTGCCTCCAGTACTACCGCCGTAAGTGTTGCCACCAAAAGAAACTCCCCCAGTTGGGGGTTCTGGGGGTTTGTAATTGGGCACTGAGTCGTCTCTCGGTGGATGAGGTTTGGGTGGTGTGGGTTTAGGCAGCTCGGCTGGCTGCGAGTGTGACCCTGGAATGGAAACATTCATTACAATTAGGAAAATAAGGTCTAAATAGCATGATTATTATGAAATAGTAGCATTGTGTTCTAGTAAATAATTATTTTTGTGATTTTTGTTCATGCTATTTATTTATTACAAAATCAATACAAGCTTACAGTGAAAGAACACCATAACGCTATGCTTTAATACACTATAACAAAGTAAAAAATGAGGAAGAAAGAGAAGGACCTCCGGAGGAATCTAAATTACTAATCACCATACTAAACACAACAACAATTTTGAGGCAAAATTAGGAAAAATACGTCAACTTGGAAACACTGCTCTAAAATTCTTTATGCAGTGACGTCACTTGGGTTTTGCAATTACGTTCCAGTATACATAATTTATAATTCGGATATTTTGTAAAATATCAATTATTTTATACTAAAAATTTTATGATAGCACATTTTATAGTTTTGTTTATTGATGATTGATGGAATTTGTGCCCGATATGGCGATAGGCTCGCCCCCTATCACATCTGGGACGGAACTAAGCTCGGCGAAACGTGGGTGTACTAGTTCGCTAGTGCGCCTCTGCCTACCCATTCGGGGATACAGGCGTGGGCTTATGTTATGTTATGTTTATTGATCAACACGATTTCTCGTTATAATTGTTGTGCAAGTTCCCTATGGAGGATCTTCTCCTTTTTTGAAACGGTCGAAATATACATAATAAGGCTTGAAATTAAAATGAATGGAGCCTAGTTTACCTTCGACTTGCGACTTCTTCTTGCAGGTGGGGTAGGTCCCACAGTTGGAGGAGTGTCCGAAGCTGCAGGGGTCCTCCGCGAGGACGCACACCTCGCTGTTCAGACATCCTATGTCCTTGCATGTGCGTCCGTATTCTGCAATTAACGAATAATTTTACACACACATAACATAAGCTCACGCCTGTATCCCCGAAAGGATAGGCAGAGGTGCACTAGCGAACTAGTACACCCACATTTCGCCGAGCTTAGTTCCGTCCCAGATGTGATAGGGGGCGAGCCTATCGCCATATTGGGCATAAATTCCAGACTCCGGGCTGATATGGAAAAATGTAATATCACTTCGCCCGACTCGGGGATCGAACCCGAGAACCTCAGGACGGTAGTCATATCGAAATACAACCACGCCACCGATGCAATCATAGTTTTACATTTTAATAATAATAATATAATATTAACCCTGTAATATTACTGTCCCACTGCTGGGTACGAGCCTCCTCTACCAATGAGAGGGGTTAGGCCTGAGTTTACCAAGCTGGCCTAATGCAAGTTGGTAGACTTCACATATGAAATCCTAGAGATGAATTTTCTCGGGTATGCAGGTTTGCTCACGATGTTTTCCTTCGGCGTTAAAGCAGTGTTCATTCACAATTAAAATACACTTAACATAGAAATGTCAGAGGTGTCTCTTTTTGGGGTCAGTCTCGAACCTCCGACACTCGTCTCGACAGTCCGTACCCTTTCCAACTGAGCTATCGCTGCTTATTTTACATTATTACATTTTTTTTTCTAAATTCTACCAGCCCCTATTTCATACCACTGTGAAGTCTATGAGATCGGCGCAACACACTTTTTCAAGTATACTTCAGAAAAGATTCCGCTTTTGTTTATATGGCTGGCTTGCTACTTGACGTCAACCCTTTCTAGGGGATATAAGATAATCACAATACATTATTACCTATAATTCCAAATTTCATCTCAATGTGAGGTCGACGCAACACAGATTTTCAAGCATGTTGCAGAACACATTCCGCTTAGCTTTTATGTCCGGCTGTCTGCCTGACAACTCAATCGTCAAAAATCGTCAACCCCGAGCGAGTTGTCAGGCACACAGCCGGACAACTCGCTCGGGGTTGACGATTTTTTTTAATAACCTATTTGATGTCCTACTGCTGGACAAAGGCCTTCCCCAATAGGGTTAACAAATTATTCCACTAAAATACCCAAATCTCTACACATCGAATGCTGAGTAGGAAGATACAAACAACTATTAATCTGGTGTACTCTAAAATACCCAAATTTCTACAATGAGGATGCCATGGAATGCTGAGTAGGAAGGTACAAACAACTATTAATCTGGTGTACTGAACTTGGGTGAATCAATTACAATTTATTATTGATTACAATAATTTAATTAAATATAACTACTGTAATTAAAGTAGATGTCGTCATGAACAGGAAAACATTAATTTGCAAACATACCAGTAGCAGCTTATACTTCGGCCGAGAATACCTAACACCTGTAGCAAAGTTTGTTGTTTGGATTTCGGATCAATCTCGATTTAAGTTTCAATAAAATAATCACAAGTCTAAAAATTTAACTGACCGACTTTACATTTACCAATCGTGACCAAATTTAAATGGGACCACCCTTGAAATAAGCTCTATCGAACACAAAAAAAATTTTGAAAATCGGTCCACATTTGGCGGAGATATAGAGTTACATAAAAAAAAATACCGACGAATTGAGGACCTCCTCCTTTTTGGGAAGTTGGCCGAAAATACCGATAAACTGATAGGCTCGCCCCTTTCACATCTTGAATGGAAAAAAGCTCAGGATACCCTGTATTATACTGGTTGCACTTCTGTCTACCTTTTTAGGCATAAGTACATATTTCGCACTTATTGGTAACTTAATTTAAAACTTCGGAAAGAAAAGCTATCGTAAAACCAGAGCCGTATTGAATAAAGGTACGAGAAATAAAGCATTGCTCACACAGCATAAATAACGCGACAAAATATGAAACACTTTTCGTATAATACCATGGAAAAACGATTACCGTAGCGACACATACACAGCCAATCGCACAACGCACGCCTAAATAGGGTTGCCATTTAGAAATGGAGAAGTCCGCACAAAAACGTATATTTTGCAAAAATTTAAAATAATCAATAAAACTGATTTTGCTATTAGTGCATTTTAGGAAATAGCTGAGGTATTTATTTTAAAGATTAAAGTAGTTGCGACACGATTTCGTTTCGTGAACAATAACCGTCTTAATAATTACGTAAGATATAAAACCAGATCTTAAGTAATCATAGAACAAAAATAAACAACAATTTCAAACTAAACATATCAGTATGCTCATCAACCACAGAACGTCCACTGTTTTTTTTTCCCCCTTTGGTGAACTGCAGGGGTCCCTGCTAATGGGATACTGGAAACCCTTGCAGTATCTCACCATTGGGGAGGGACGTCCACTGTTGGACATAGGCCTCCCCGAAAGATATCCAGATCGAACTGTTGGAAACCAATCCAAAGACATTCAACAAACAGGACATAGACGGGACAACAGCTCCAAACTTGAGATCCAAAAGTTATGACCTCGTGGTCATAAGTCATGTATTTGAAACATACTCGCGCAAGGTCGTGCCAGCGTAATAACGTTTAGACAATAAAATTGTCTTACGTGATTCTTGAACATTCACAGAACATTCTATGGTGTAAATTGTAATAAGCGCCCTCGTATTGTAATAAGTGGGAGATTGCGTTACTAAATTTTGATTAATTTATTTGTATGGAAACTTGCTTGATAGCCCCCTCTATAGTTAGTAAGTAATCTCTTTGGGCCAAACGCTATTTAAATATGATTTCTTAGGTTTACTGACTGCCTCGGTGGCGTAGTTGTATTTTCGGTATGACTGAGGTTCTGAGGTCTCGGGTTCGATCCCCGGGTCGGGCAAAGTGATATTGGATTTTTCCATATCAGCCCGGAGTCTGGAATTTGTGCCCGATATGGTGATAGGCTCGTCCCCTATCACATCTGGGACGAAACTAAGCTCGGCGAAATGCGGGTGTTCTAGTTCGCTAGTGCACCTCTGCCGACCCCTTCGGGAATACAGGCGTGAGCTTATGTTATGTATGTATGTGTCTTAGGTTTACGCGAATGTTATTCATAAATAAAACTATTTTTACGGATTCTATCACGATTTGGTTTTAATTTTTATGCCCGACGTTTCGAAAGCTTTGCAGCCTTCGCTATTTAAATAACCTGGATAATGTACAAAATTCCCGAAGAATGCTAACCCTACCCAAAAACATCCATATCAGAATTTCACTCCGTGATTTGAAAGTGTAACAAATTCATGCGTAACATAAATCATTTTCGGATACTTAGAGGTATTATCTACAGCAGCCACGTCACAATCGTTCCGTGCCCACTTCACCGGAATAATAAAATACCCGAGCGCGTAGGTAAAAAAAATACGCGTTTGAAAATGGTAAAAAAACTTCCATATCACATGAATATATTTTATCCCGCTGTGTGAGACTCCGCCCTTTATAACCCCAAAGGCGTGACCCTGAGAGTTCTCTTGTAAGGGTATTGGGATTTGCATATACAAGATTATATACTTAGATGGAGGGATCGTTTCCAAGTCGATATCACACGTAATAAAGGCCCAACGAGTCGGTAAAGTTTGCGACCTCGAATTGTTTTCCGCCGTGTCGAGTTTACCATCATCTATGGTATCGGCACTGAATTTCAATTTCAATGTGAATTATTTATTGGCAGTTTTAGTAATATCCAAAGTTTATTATGCGTTATCTTGGTGTACATATTTTAACGTTTGAGTCTCATACGCCCGAATGGTCAAACGCTACTCAACTTTAACGGCTTCTTAAATTTATTTACACCATACAATTTTGACAGATAAGGCGGCCTTAAACGACATAAGGCGACCTTAAATGTATGAGCGTTCGGCGAATAAACTATAAGTGATGCATTTAATCCTTTTGAGAAGGTAATTTTTGTGCCTTGTAAAAATGAAATCAAAGAAGACCTTATGGTTATAAGTCACTCAGTCGTATAATGTTTGGACAGTAAAATTGTATAAATATAAAGATTATGTAATTCTAGAATATTAGGGTGTAGGTTGTAAATAAGCGCTCTAGCTTTGTAATAAGTGGTAAATGGAGTTCCTGACGTTTGAGATTTTTTTTGTTGTATAGAATCTTGCTTGATATCCCCTCTATAGTAAGTAAGATTAAATATCTTTGTGTGAAATATATTAAATTTGATGATCTGTTAACAAGCGGACGACTGAATCTATTCTAATATTTCTATGTTTTACATAAGATAACATAAGCTCACGCCTGTATCCCCGAAGGGGCAGGCAGAGGTGCCCTAGCGAACTAGAACACCCACATTTCGCTGAGCTTAGTTCCTTCCCAGATGTGATAGGGGGCGAGCCTATCGCCATATCGGGCACAAATTCCATGTTTCCATTTCTATGTTTTATTCAAATAAAATAGTAGAATGAATAACAAACTAAAAACAAATAAAATATTCACTCCAACAATGATATTCTCAGAGTACGTTATATGGGTGCGACTGTTACTTTGCCAAAACTTACATAATATGAAAATAAATGATATAAACACCCGAATAAAATTTTAAGAAACTGAAGATAGTAAAGTTAAAGCTAGGAACGACTCCATATTTAGTGGATAGCTGGGGAGTGTTTGCGCATTTACTGTTTCCAAAGTAAACAAAACCAGAGATGATAAAACGTCAAATTTAATCCGAAAATGTGTTTATGTTGCATACACTATGTGTGCTGCTTCAATTTCTAGTATCGATACAAACTGTCCATTCGATTGCAGACCTTAGATTATCGGATTATCGAATATCTTTAAGTATCGGAACCATCGACAATTCATAGTTAATAGCATGAGCTTTCACGCGATATTGAATGTTTAATGTGATCCTTGAAACGTAATATCACTAGACTGTGACAGTTTCAGTGTATCGATACTTTGCTACATGCTTATTTGATACTTTTGATTTGGAATTTGAGTCCTATTCCAATTTGCCACATACCGACAAACTTGACACAAAGAATTAACTTCTATTGCATATTCAATTTTATTATATTGAATCCTGATGTTAAATAACAATAATTATTTATGTTCCAGTACATTCCAACTAAATGAACGCTCACTAAATCGATATAATTAATATCTCGAGTATTCAGACAGCAAAGTATCGATACTCCTCGGTATCGATACTATCGTTGTGACTCTACTGCAGAGAAGTAATAAAGCCATCTTTGTGTACAGTACTGGTGTATTTTAACTGTGGTTGTAAAACCACTGCACTGCACTTTATTCCTTCATATTTTCGGCATATTGTCATTACAGCTCAGTGCCGAGTGCCGTATAAAGCTTAATGCATACTGACAAGACGCTAGGTAAGCATAAAGAGAGGTTTGCACTAAGTTAGTGACGTCTGTCTGAGGAGTTGTGATGAACAAAATAATTCCAAACGAGTTTTTGGGTTTAAAAAGTAGATAGGAAAGATAAGAAGGAACGTTAGGAAGAGCCTAACGTATTTTCTTTTATAAAATATAGATCATTTTACAAAGTGAAAGCGTCGTCAATCAATCCGGGCTGAAGGAAAGCTGAAGGACTAAAATTGATACTTTTTCTGCGTCGGCGGCATTTTTTCGGCACATTGCTGATGGAACATAGTTTTTATTGCCATCAAGGACGCGAAGGTAAACGTCTGTATAGAGATTGATTGAAAAGTAATAAACTTTTTTATATATTCTACATTCGAGTTGTGAATGTGGATCGTAGTTTACATTTATTTGTTCATTTGTTTGAAAATTTTGACGACAGACAGGCTTAAAAAAATCTTGTTCAAACAACAAGAATTCATTCTGTCTTCCTTAATTTTCTGAAGGCAATGTGAATCATATCTTAATTAGGATGCTGTATAACCTACGGACGGACAGACGGACATGACGAAATTATAAGGAGTCCATTTTGCCATTTAAAATAAATAACACCCAACAGTCACATACATATGTAGTCCTGACCCCACACTAACATCGAGTCTTGTGTCGAGGGTATCAGGAACTACGAGAGACTTTCGGTCAACACCCAGACCCGAAACAAATATCTGCAGGCCATACAAACATTTGTCTCGGTGCGGGGATCGAACCCGCGGCATCTCGCTTCACAGCCGGCTACTCGCCCGTGGCGCCACGGAGGCTGTCATTTATCTTCGCAACCCTGAAAATATCATTATAAAGACTATGTACTCGTTCAGGATCATTACGTAAGATGTACTACGGTCAGTGGATACTGGATACTCGTACGTATAATATTTATCCTTATACTTTTATCTTTAATGCCGTACATCCAAGATCTTGGTAATGTAATAAAGAGGCCCTCGACGCGATCAATAAGAGTACTGCCTCGTAGGTCATATTTGAGACTATATCGGATATGGATACGAAATGGATTGGCGGCGTAATTTTTGCGATTGATTTTCGTGTTTTTTTTCTACCTGCCCTGATCCCATTTTAATGTAGGGTCGGCACAAACACTTTCAAGCATGTTGCAGAAAGGATTTGGCTTAGTTATTTACGACCGGTCGCCTGCCTGACGTCGACCCCCTCTGAGGGATGAAGGATTGATTTTCATAATAAAATTGGCAAAAGATTATTGTTGAGGTATATGAAAGGTATATATAACGATCAATAAATCTGTTTCGACAGTTTTAAAATCTTTTGAAGCTGATTTGTGTGGCTCTGCAACTCAAAAAGCACGCTTTGTGCCACGGCTCAAACTGCTTTCTGCTGTAAAAAAACGAGAATATCTTCTAGCCAAGAGCTTTTTATAATATTATATGTTTCAAATGTCGCGGGGACATTAAATTCTTACAACGTTTTTAAGAAACAAGTTCTGAGACCGGATTTATAGATCAAGCACTTTAATAAACACGTTGTTGTTGCTACTTTGGAATATCTTTAACGGAAATAGAAACTATGTGTATTCAAAACATAAGGACTTAACTAAGAAATTAATAGGCCTACTTTAGAAAATCATACTATAGACGTAGAACAAGTTTATGTTAGTCTTTAATAAATCATAGAGGACGATAATATGTATATACCTAAAACAAACGAAACTATAAATAATAATAAATAACACTCAACAGTCACACACAGTCAATAACACAAATGCAATAAGCTCTATTGAACACAAAAAGAATCTTGATAATCGGTCAACATTTGACGAAGATATGGCGCAATATACATAAAAAAGAGCCGAATTGAGGACCTTCTCCTTTTTTTGAAGTCGGACGATAAAACTAGTTTTAATTCGAAGAACAAAATTGCGTAAACCTAAGAAATCACAAACCATAGACATGTTAAATATCCAATACCTGACGTTAGAAACCTGGGCGTAAAATTAAAACTAAACAGAATCCTTTATGTAACATGATTAAAAATATGTTGTGCCGACCCCACATTAAAGCGGGACAAATAGGAGACGTTATGGCGAATCATGAATACAATGGCTGCTCATCCACATAAGTCTAAGCGTATTACCAATTACTTACTTGTAGAATTAAAAACAGAACTTTTTTAAAATCGTTGTTTTTTTACCACATAGATCATGCTACGAAACGACTAAACTAGAAATATTGAAGGGTTATTATAGCATAATGATAAAATGTTTCCATACTCGAGTATCCATCAGCGTAGAACACCAAAGCGCACGTCACAAGCACCGTCCTCCAGTCCATTATTGACCTGTAGGCAAAGAATTTTTAAATTAAACATTTATTATTAACATATGATTTGATGAAATACCTCGTATTTTAGCGACAAAATCTTAAGATATTAAAGTTTATTGCATTGTAGATGTTTTTTTTTTGATGTAACGTAGGCATTATGTAAAAGCAAGCCCGGTAGAGAAGATGGAAGGAATAGATGAAAAACAAATCGAGGTAAGTAAAATCCAAATAATTTTGTTCATTGTTAATCTTACTTCAAAAGAATTAGTGTTGGAAAATGTAGTACAAAAACAAAACACAATAACAAAATTATCCGTCGACAATTGATCTGAGACAGTTACTGCATACTACGAAATAACGTGAAGACTTCAGTCTACATGCGATTTGCTCTACACGGAGACCTCATAATCCTTACAGATTATCAGAAGTGCTGTATACAATGTGCAAACAGTTCAACAAAGTTGGCGCGATGAAACTCGCCGCGTATTCAGACGCTACACACGTCTGTCCAACATCTCGCTGGAACTTTATGACGGGCGCATAGCCGGAGCAATATCGCCGGGAACTGTTTCGTATAACCTCGTTACCGGTGAGAGCGCTTCGTAAGTAAACGTTTGAGGATATGACACGGGTTGTTACGCTTTATTGAAAACAAGCTTGGGTTTGCGATGTACGTCTTGACTCTGGACTTAATTGGTTCTTCAAGGTTCGTTTACAGATGGTTCTGCACTACTCTTTATGGATGAACATAAATCCTTGTAATACAATATCGAACAATCTTTGATGAAATAGGAAATTTTGTTACGTTGTACCTAACTTTATTTACTAACATTTTTCATCATTTTCATATTTCATCGAATTCCGAACACAGTGAATGTAGAAGGAATGTTAGCGGTACCTGAATATTTTGTAGAGGATCATGACATTGCAAGTAGTTACAATATTTAAGGTGGGGTGCTTGAGAATATTGAATTATACGTTCATTGTTCAGGTGGTTCTTGGTTTAGAAATGAGCTAACTGGTGATTATAATTAGTTTTTTTTATTTCATTTCATTTGGGTCTAATAAGCGTTAATATACTATGGTTTCTTGTTTCAAATATTGAATTCAATCGAAGTCTATAGAAGCGTGATGAATCGTATGATCTTATGTAACTATTGTGCAATGAGTTTAGAGTAGTATCTTTAACGTGTTATACGAGGCCGCCAAATGAAGGCTCAACTATTAAAGCTTTACGCAAACCGAAAACCTACGTACTAAAAATCATGTACCTTATACTTGAAATTTGTCTGATTTATCAACATATCATTGCCGCCAGACACTTCGTGAGTAAATCTAGGCTACGGTTATCACCTTTTACACGTTCTACTTCTAGTAGGTCATAGGCGTTTCCTGACTGAGAGTTCATTACTAGAACAAACTTTATGATTCAGATATACGAGCTACCTTCACCAGCGATGTTTATTCCCCGGGGAACTTTTCATTTTCCCGGGACATAAACTATCCCATATTACACTGTCATAAAATACACGCAATATTTTTGGTAAAGATTGGTATTTAGTAGTGGAGGCTTGATGTATTCAACTTAGGTTAAAAACTAAGTTTTAAGCAATAGGTACAACTAACCGTGGGACTAATTAAATTAAACCATTACTCGAAATATTGTTTTAAGTGACAATATATTATAGCAGAAAACGATCGCCATTCACTTGTACCCATTGACTCCAACATTTATAGGAAAAGATCAGAAATTTCGTAATGCGTAATGCCATTTTAAAATATCAAAGCACCCATGCGAGCTAGAAATTTTGCAGATGAACTGAAGCTGTTAATGCATTGTTTAATAATTGTATTAATATTTGACAAATTCATAGTTAGTAACTTGGCTAAACATTAGTTTCTAGATGTACTGCGGTTTCAAGTAGCCCCAAGTGTTACTGTGGACGTTAAACAATAATGGAATGTTCTGTAGAACATATATGTAGAAAATGGCGACGACGAGGAAACATTACATAAACCTATTCACACTTCTAACACCGAAGTGGTTGAGAAGGATGCAGTTACTGCACTTGCTTATTACAGTGACAAACTGTTGGTGGAAATAAACTAATCTCAGTCCATACAGTGTTTTTTAACATAAAATCTCTTATAAGGGTTGAGGGTGTTACTTGTATAAAACACAGTAGTTTTGCAGAATAAGTACGATTTATATTCCATACCTATGTTTTAGTTAATTATACTAACAATATTAACAGGAAAATAATACTGTACTTACATGCTTGGACACACACAGCACACTACAGACTTTGTATTTTGTGTATGACCATTAAACCTTTATTTATAATAATTAGTCGATTACTCATCAATTATTATGATTTAACAATTGGGCCATTTTAATTACATTTTACCACAAAACTTATGACTCAGTAGTCGATATTTCCAATACTGCAAAATTCAGGCAAACAAATACAATACCTATTTGGAATACTTATAATTTAAGTTAGTACTACATTACTGCTGAACATAGGCCTCCCCCAAAGATTTCCAGATCGACCTGTTGGAAGCGACCTGCATTCAGCGACTTCCTATGTTCAGCAGTGGACGTCCTATGGCTGATGATGATGATGATGATGATGACTACGTTACTATTTCTATCAGAAAGAAAGTTAGTGAGCAATTTATTTACCCAACAACAATTTTATTACAGATCAATATTAGACTTAAATAACAGAATAACTTGTGCTCGTTACAAAACTGAATAGAGAATTGAAATATGAAGACTTTTATCACATTTGCGAACTTTCGACCCTTGTTCTAGTTTATTGGCATTAGAAAAATAATGCTTCATAGCTAGCTTTGATAAGTGGTTTAATAACAGTAATTGTTGGAATTTGTGGAAACAATTTGAGGTCAGAATTACTTTGTTCCATCATAACTTATTATTATGTTTCAAACTTAGCTTTTACTTTTCATTACGCATGAGTTCCAGAAATCGTCGAAACTAGATAAACTTATCTTTTAGAAACAATTACATTTCATTGACAAAAATTATCTAAAAACATTGTTCATAAAGAAGTAAAAGCGGCTTACGAAGATACAAAATGGCATTTGAAGGTAACCGTATTAATAAACTTATTCAATCTAGTACCCAAATATTTTCAAGCTCATAAACACCTATTTTACGACAATCTCTATCCTCTTTATGACCACTTTGAACCCTCACAAAGCGTTAATATGCATATTTACCTTTCAAGCAATAAAGGCAGATGTAAACCTCCACCGACACACAAACCTCAAAACGACTCAGTACGACCAAACCGACAGAAAAACAGTAGACAACTAATTAGATATGAGGGTGAGCTAGTCGAGGTGTGGTGTTCCACGCCCTATGTCAGAGGGCAGGTACAAAGGTCACAAGTCAGGATAGACACGCGAAACAAGGTCAGGTTGGGTGAAACACTGGAATTTCTAACGATGAATTTATTTACTTCGAAGAGTGATTTCGAATTTTTGTTTGTTTCATGGATAAGACATTATCGAACAACAAATACTATTGTGAGTAGCAATAGATAAATACAATCTTAAAACGGAAGTTCTTGGAAGGTTAGCTCGGGTTTAAGAATGACGTGGAATGGGATGCAATTTTAATTAATAGTTTTATATGTTATTTACCCACAAGAGTAGTTGAATACTTTTTGTGTCTGACTTAGCAAAACCTTCCAAGTTTTTTACTTATATGAAATCGATTTCATACATGGTTGTGGAAATATCAAGGAGGAAGTATCCTTCATCCACTCCATACGAATTATAAAGGATTAATTATATAGCTTGGAGTAAAATTCCTATAAGTTAATCTTCCTAAATCTTCCTGGCTTTGAAATGTTAATAGAAGGAGAAAAGCAGGGAGTTAATGTTATTGTTCGGTATAAATACACGTATTTCATACTCCATTTTCATCGCGTAAAATATCTGGATTTTGTGTGATTAATACGTTTTGAAATCGTTAGACGAGTATGACTAATTCTTATTATAATTGCGCTTAAAATATTTAACTCGCTTGTTTTCTGGGCTAAGTGGGTACTTGACTATGTTTGATTTTACATAAATTCATAAAGCCTCATCAGAAATACTATTTGTCACGTTAGTGCTAACATTTAAAAAAATGAAAGTAATAGAAGCTACAACTAAGAAAACAACATTACTCTAAAACTTAGTAGCCAATCTTACGGAACTACAATCAGCGGTCTTCCAATACGATAAGGTGATAATTAATGTTGCTGATTAAAAAGGATGAGAAATTAAGACTCCCCACGGGGATATTACATGCCATAAAGCAGAAATTGGACGGCGATACCAAAGATATACGGTTGACATAATAGCCGTGGATTCTACGAGCCGGTATCAGAGATTCCACTTGCGAATCGGATTTTGGAATGGATTTTAGAGTTCTGTAGGTGAAGAGAAAAACGGAAGCATTCCTTCGTCGTGAGTTGTGGCCATAAAGTCTATGGACTAGTCTTGTGGACATATGTAGCATGCATTATTTAACCATTAGTATTGTCGTCTTGAACATAGGCAGTAGACGTCCTATGGCTGATGATGATGATGATTGTCGTGTTAACTACAAAGAAGATTAAGCTAGTTTTTAAGAGCAAAGAAGCGCGACATTGTTATCAGGAGGAGATAAAAGTGTAATGTACTAGCAACATAAATAACAGTACAATTATAAAGTTTATTTTCCCATCAACTATATTTAATGCGTTACAGCAGAGTAGATACGGAGATTAATTCCCATCATCAAAAACAATATGCAACGGAACACCTACAGAACTCTATACTCACATGTGTTGTACACTTGGCTGGCTTTTTACCATTTCAGGCGTGGAGTGACACTCTGAAGCTCATATATCACACAGTGTTACTGGTCCGCTAACGTGCCTGTCACCTTCGAGTTACTGCCTGTCGTTCGCCCCCTCTCAGCTATTGTCTATTTAACGGGCCCCTAATCCTTCATGTCAGTTGCAGATAATGTATGTGATGTAAAATCAAACGGGCCGTGAGAATTGGACGTGTGGGCAGTTGCTCTTTTATTACATACTTTAGGATTTTTTTTTTGTAAGATTGAAGAAATAAAAATAATAAGTATGATGAATATAAAACAAGGAACATAATTCAACACAATATAATAGATTCGGTGTATCAGATTAGGATTAACAATAATGGAACAAATTCAATATTATCGACAATTTCTTTCAATTATGTTTTTTGCAATCTCTGTAAGTAAAGCTTCCTTTAAGAAATATGTCTCTGTGACACTGGGTGCGTGTACCATTGTAAATGCTGTAGCTTCAATTCCCTGAACATAGAAAATGTTTGTCTGATTAAAAATAGTTATTTTGGGTCTGCATGTTTTGACATAATCTCTCTCAGTTCCTGATACACATAACATAGTACTATTAGGTTAAGTGTCCACGAATATTTAGAAATAAAGTTCTTCAAACGTCATATAGGTACAGGATTCATACAGATTAATACATAAACTATTACACACACACCTAAGCATTATTTATTTCCTAATGCCTTCAAAATCACCAACACGAAAACAAATTACAGCAAACAATACCTTAGCAGAAATTGTCAACACAAATTGAATTCTCTTAGGCAAGTTGGCTTCGAACACGGTGGCAGGAAACAAGGAAAACGTCGGGACATCGTTGGGCGTACAGCGTACGTGTCACCTCCGAACCCACGTTTAAGATTTGGCACGTTCGGAGCCGAACGCAATGCATCGAGCTCCACAAATTCACAGATCTCGGAAAAGGCGACTGGTGTAAAGCAACGGTGCGGCGAGTTTAGATTTATATCGGCGGATATTTCCGGTAGGATTGTGAGTTGTGACTATAGTTTTAGTTCTTTTTGTGCTTAGACTGGAGAACCGATACTAATATTATAAAGTTAAAACGTATTAAGAGCTGGAAATACTTATTTCAAAATAATTTAACTATTAGAATTTTTTTCCAAGTAACGTTGGCTTTTTATTACAACAAAAGACTTATCACAGGACCAGAGCCACGAGTTCGTGATCATTAAGATTACTTATACAAATGCTAAGAATACATCAGATAACTTTATAGAAGGCGAAGTATCTGCACTGCACCAGAGAATAAAAAGAATTAAGATGATACCAGGAAATGATTTGATTAAAACAGGAAACATAAAAGATAGGTCTAATCTAATTATGAATTAGAGACATCAAGAAGTTGCCTCAACTATTCGTTTATCACAGTTTATGTTGGCAGATTTGTCCCAAACAGAGCCATATTTTCCAAAAATAATAACTATTTGATCCTTTTAAAACATTATGATTTAAATTATATCATGCTATGAGTCACAGAACTTTGTCATACAAAATTCATGATTCGATGACTACAAGCACTGTACTTTTAAATATACGCTTCAAAAGGAATCCAAGAGTCGTGTGCAAGCTTGTACATCGGTAGTTCACACTTCATGCGCGCAGATAAAAATGCCCGCGATGTGGAATTGCGCGGTTTGCTCACATATCCTCTTCCACCCTACTGAGCTTGTAGAACCGTATCGGTAGTACTCCTTTCGAATTTTAAAGATTAAAATGTGACAACGTATTTCATAATCCGAACACACGTTCGATGATTCCGTGGAGAATCTTTGGAAATCTAGGAATATAGTCGTGGGATTTCTTCAACAAATCCTTTGTTGTTACGGTTTCGAGATGACATTACAGAGTGTATGTTTTTAAGTCTTACTATACTTGAACACTGGATAAGTTTTGGGTCAGAACTTAAGCCGTATATCATCTCTTTCCAATCTCTTACCAATCTTTGGATTTGAGATCTTCTTGTTAATAATCAGTTTGGATTTCTCTTCAGTCGATAAGAATATTACTTCGTATAAAAGCAAATCATTTTAGCAGAGTCAATATTTTTCTATTAAATGGTTAACGAGAGGAATCGTCATTACCTACATTCCGCTATAATTATCTACAATTGTATGTACTATGGTGATAACTTCCGGAACAAACTGCGCGCAACGTTATAATTCATAGATCATTTATTCTAATCAACTCGCGACTGTGAAAATATTCTTGCTGTTTCTAATATTAGACGAAACAAAGTATTTTAAAACATAATATGCGAATAGTTAACATTCCTTTAATTCAATGTTTCTTCGTAAAGTTGGTAGGTAAATATTTTTATTCGTTGTATTAGTCTTGTTTCACGTTTTGTTATATATTTCGGTTAAAAATAAACAAAATTATTTGATATATGCATCCTTGTATGAATTCCTAGCATCTTAACGTTATTAGTACAAATCAATAAATCTATCTACTAAATGTAACTTTCGTCACAATTTATCAGCATTAAAAATGTGTATGTATTATAATAAACTATCGCTTACCAAGTATTCATTGTTCATCGCATATGACCAAGTTACGCGGTAAAATTTCAATATTATCAATACAAGCAATAAATATAATGATATCGGGACTTACCCAAACCGTAATTTTAAAAATGACAATACTATAAAAATTAAAGCAGAAACTTACACGCACAATACACCAGAACACAATATACCACAAGTAGA
The DNA here is from genome assembly GCA_036417725.1 of Clanis bilineata. NCBI lineage: Eukaryota > Metazoa > Arthropoda > Insecta > Lepidoptera > Sphingidae > Clanis > Clanis bilineata. The sequence continues at coordinate 2,730,890 of CM071153.1, forward strand.
TCACACTAAAACTGCGCACATGTACGATGATGATAACGTAAAATTTGCTACTGACCTTAGTGATACAAAAGCACTGATATAATAACCGCACTTGTTAATGATATCATATGATGTACGTGAATTCAGGGTAAATATTTACGCTTTTGAAGAGTATGTGTCACGGGTTATAGAGAGTAAATATAGCTAGATAAAACAGTAAGGAAGACGATTAAGTAGCTGTAGTTCTCAAAACATCGAGGAATTCCCAGAGTTTCAAAACAAGAAATCACTTATATACAACATTTGTTCTAAAGGATCATTTATTTATTGGATATTTCATCCACTTTATGAGGTCATATCGACAGAAATGTATTTGAATAGAAGGAATATTCTCTTTGATACCTCTGACAAAATTAATTGGGAACCCTATTCGGCGATTTAGTTAATTCCAAAGTAAAAAGTTTTCACATGAAACCTCTGAAATAAGAAAAACATAGTACAATACAACAAAAACAGAAAAGATAACTATCGGATCATATTGTTATGGGTTATTTGAAATAATAATATATCTTTATTTCATATTATGTTATTTAGTCGACGCATTGAATATCAGGATAAAAAAACACATACGTGAATACAAATAAACAGTACGATAACAATTCACAAACTTTTATGTATTCACAACAAAATACATAAAAATAAAGTAAACTGAGCGAAAAATTCTGTATAAACCCAAGCAATCGAAACTTCGAGAAGGCTCGAGAAATTTTTCATATAAATCATAAACAAACAGAAAACGGGCAAGTAAAGAGCGCGGATTAGTGCGTTTTTCTACAATAAAACAGCCACTGACATATTTTATTGGTTGGATTCCATCCAAAAGTTGGTGGCGAATATCGAGAGAGCCGCCATAATTTATGCTGGTTTACATAAAAATGTCCCCTTCGTCCCAGTTTTTAACTCCATTTGTTGTTATTGGTTTTGTGATGAAATAATGCGTTCCGAATATTAAGGTTCGCGACAAAGTGTACAATAATTGATTAGTAACAATAATCTACTGAATCTATTATGAGAATTTCCGCCTATTAGATACATTAAGACCGGATTACCTGTATCTGGCGAATCGTTGAATTTTTAACTAGTATCTAACCCATTGGGACCAGCATTTGATTGTGTATGTAACTGACAGTTGTTTTCTAAAATACTCGATAAATTCCTATTTTACTAAGTTACGAGTGCGAAGAAATAGTTAATATTATACATTTGTGATGTATTTACTATTTCGGAATTTTAATTTATTAGATATCTTAGGCCCTCCATACGACGGTATTCCTAATCCATTATTTTGATGAACTATTATACCTCTACCAAGACCCAGGTGATTCTCACTATGTTACTCTAATCTATTTTACATGCCTAGATCAATGAATTACTTTACGTTGTACATACTATGATCCGTAGACCGTACCGTGAGAAAACCGGTTAGCAGTCCGATGTAAACATCCTTGAGAATACTCGGTAAGATAAAGACCACTGTGTTCTTAGAAATTATTATCAATAGCACAAAAACCAAATTGACCACTCAGAATAATATACAAACATTTGTATTTTAAGATATCTGTGGATTTTACGGTAGTTTTGTTGGGTTTTTCGTCAATAACTAGTTATATGAGTTTATATACTTAGATTCTAGAAATCCATACTAATTTGGCAAATAAATTGGAGCGTAGAATTGTTTGTAATTTTCGATATTACAACCTTTGTTAACTTTTCCTCTAGGATAGGTTGTTTAATGAATGTTATTTTATTTATTTTGTGTTTATCTCGTTAAACCAGATAGATAATAGTAAAAGTAGCTAAAACAGCTACTAAAAGATATATCATCTATATATTACATGTCCTTCGAGTGAGCGTTGGCTTTTGAAAATATACTTTTGAATCTTGAAAGTTGATGCTCATCATGCACAAACACGATGTTGGAGAACAGAATAGAACAATAGAGTTAAAAATATATCTTGTTAAAGCATATCGCAATATTTGGGTGTTTATTTTATATGAATCTAAAAATAATATAGATATTGTAATATGTGGGGATAGCCATATTAACTTAGAGCGTTGACCTACGAATGTTAAAATTAGCAACTGAATGAGGAAAGCCCGAATATCGACTTGGTGACGATTTGTTCACAAAGGATATGATGAATAGATTTCTATATTTTGATGACGTTAACAGTGATAGCGACAAATATATTACTTTCAATTAAAACACATTATGTATTTTTATTTTTAACGTCATCAACTAAAATATCTAGATTCGATGTCTATGCATGAAGCACACAGCCCAATACGTATTGCGTATTGATAATAATATTACTTGGATATCGTTATATTTAAAAGCGAAGGAAAATATCGTGAGGAAAGTATGGAGAATTCCCCACAACAATTTCTAAAGTAGGTACTTCATATATAACAATATACGACTAGTATTAATTAATAAACTTGTCACTTTCTTCTAGTATCAGCATAAATATGAGTTGCGGAACAAATCCCAGGTCGGGCGAAATATTTTAATACGCTTTGCCCATTGTGTCCATATGGGGCAACCCCCATGAAGTTGTCATGTCAGGCAGGCAGTCGGTCGTAAAAACTATAAGCCGATACATTTTTGCAACATGCTTGAAAAAATGTCTTCCGATTGTCCCACCGTGTAGTGGGATAAGGAGAGGGGTTCGAAGAAGATTATTTAACGAGTTACTTAATACAATTTAAGGGACTCGCTGAAGATTATTTTTAATCCAACCAGCAGGGTTACCACCACCTCTTATAGCAGTATTATTATAATCGTTCTTCGTTTGTTTTGTATGGGAATCGGTACAAGTAAGATAATAATAATACTGCTATAAGAGGTGGTGGTAACCCCCCCAAGAGCTCTAGAACACATACAAAACTACTACTCTTAAGAAGCGCTTTTTAGTGGCCTATAAAATTCAATACATTACTTCCTATATTATAGGCACCGCCAATAAGAAAGCTATAAAACAGATAGTAAAAACAATCCTAAAGGTCAATAAAAAGTTTTGAGTGAATTAAGCTATTGACACGGGTAGAAAGAGAAACTACGAGTATTAATTGCGATAAAAAAACTTCCTTAGTTTTATTTTACTTATAAACGTAAAAGTTGTTGCTGCTGGGCCGGAGTCAAAGTTTTTTTCTAAAATCTTAATTTCCCATAAATTCTTACCCCTTATTCATAATAACTTAGTAGAGCGTAATAATACCGCAAAAGTACGTTTCATACATAATCGTTCAATAGCGTTAAAACGTTCCAACGTTCGATAGTGAAAACATGGCCGATTCCAGTCAGCTGTTTCAAGTTTGATATTCTTTCCTAATGAAATTATTTTGTTATAGTCTAGGACCTCATCTAAGAGTGATATATATTTTTTATTGATTGTTTCCAGCGACGACTTCCTGTTTGGTTCAAAGTTTTCCAGAGATAAAATCATGTTTTTTCTGTAAACCAGCAACAATGTATTCGATAAACATATTTTAGTTCTGTTTTAGCTAAAGTAGGCAAAAGTAGGGTTATGCGTTCGATAAGACCAGAATTTCATTATGAAAAGGGGTTAGGGTTAATCTTTAATTTCGTCAAATCAGGACGAAGGTGTAAAACGTGAATATTTAGGAAATAATTTTCACGTTTTGACGTTCAATACCTAAGATGGTTATACGTCTATAGAAAAATGGACCATCAGCAGTTCCTCGAAATAAACAATTCCTATACAAAATGTGATGTGCCGTAGAGATGTGAAATAACAGAAAGGCAAGTCGTCTCAGAGTTAGATATATTCAAATTGACGTAGTAATTATAAGAACCCATACACGAGTTAGAGGCGGTGTGCAAAACATGTTGAATCATAGATAAGATGTCTATATTGATTCATTGAAGAATGATTCACACGAAAATTTTAGTACATGCTACCTTTACGATGTATTCACAGTTAGGAATACCCGAAAACCTTCTAATATCAACAAAACACTTTTTATTTGAGAAAATCGCATCATGATTTACATTACTGAATCCGAGTCTATGATGCACTCTCCTACGTAGAAATGATGAAATCTCCTATTACGGAAATAACATAAGCTCGGTATCCAGACTCTATTTTGTTTTTTACAGATTGTCCACCGCAATATCGTATTGAGATCTAATGATGAGGCAATTTATATCAAGAAGGGATTCTGCGGCCCGAGTGGGAAAATTTCTGACAATCGTAAATGTATACGAGCTCGATGCTCGTCTATGAAATTTGTATGAAATATTAACCAAACGTCATCAGCGCAGCGAGCTCGACTACACTTGCGATTGTCAGAAATTTTCCTGCTCAGGCCGTTGATAAGCGAACCTCCTAAACTTGTGCCATATTGTTGTTACTGTTGTAAGATATATTCAAATTCATTTTTTTATTTTGAATCTTATTTTTAAAAAACACCAAAACAAAATTGAAAGATTATTTATGCTCCGTGTCTCTACTACTAACAGCAATCCCAATAACAATACATTAGGTATATTTTTCTGTTTTAAATATTTCCAAATCAGTACATTACATTACTTCCACAACATAGAATCCTTCCGCACCCCAGTATCAAATCTACTCATGCAAATACAGTGCAGATGTTATCAGTAATTCAAGAGCGTACATCGCATCCACGCCTTGGCCGCAAAGCATTACATCCTCAGTCCCAACTCCCAGTACGATAATTTGCACAGCCGTTTGTGATATTGCACTACATACATCCTGGTTATTTGAATTATATCTAAGTGCATTGTTACGTAGACTCTGGCGAGATGCCAAAGGATATGCATCCAGTTCGGACATGTTCTTTCGGACCAGGCGGTAATGTGATGAGGTTCATGCATGCGCTTACTAGTGTTACTATTGAACCACTGCCAGCGAACGTGATGTGTGATCGCTAATCGATATTTCAAATGGTTTTTGGTACTTCGAAACGAAGAGATTGTTTATTCTGTATTTTTTTTATCTCTTATTTGGTATCTTCGGCAAATGTGGACTGATTTTCAAGACACCTTTTGTGGATTGAAATTAAACTATTTTTACGGATTTTATCACGATTTGGTTTTAATTTTTACGGGCATACGAAACGTCGGGCATAAAAATTAAAACCAAATCATGGTAGAATCCGTAAAATAGTTTAATTTCAATGAATAACATTCACGTAAACCTAAGAAATCATTACACCTTTTGTGTTCGATATAGATTATGGTCCAAGTAGGCTTCAAGGCCCCTATGAATTTGGTAAAAGTCTGTAAAAGGAGTATGGAGTAAACTCCTTTACAAACAATAGCATACACTTCACTACTAGGATTTCGTAGTCGATCTTTAAGTTTTTAAATTTTATAATTATTAACAAGTAGGTACACCGTACAGTATCCATATATGATGATATTTCTGCTTACAATGTTCTATATGTCACAGAAAATGAAAAAAATAATATTATGAGAAATAATTGAAATGGCAATAGATATAGTTTTGTAATGTGCATACTACTAATAAAATAACATTAGAGCAACATTAGGTGAAACCATAACAGCATTGTACGTGTTTACTAACAGAACAAGATATGTGGATTAGTATTGCCAGGCTAACCACGCTTGTTTTACACTTTAGAATTTTAGAAGAAAACATGAGAGCACATGCGATTTTTGAGTAATGGATTTATTAAACACTGTCGTTGGCAAAATCATGAAACTTTGATGGAGGCCATTTTTTTTAAATAAAGAAGAAGAGAGCACACTGTCGAGGTTCATGCTCAAGATTGGTCTGAGTGTGAGCATCTAACGCCCGAATGGTCAGACGCTACTCAACTTTAACTGCTTCTTACACTTGCCTTACAATTTTGACAGATAAGGCGGCCTCAAACGACATAAGGCGACCTTAAGTGAATAAGTATTCGGCTGTAAGTAGCATAGCGGCCGCTGTCATTAGCTAGGAAAAATACACAAAAGAAATATATCCATAATTCTGCGAGACGTCCCGCTTTTTTGCTCTTTCAAAAGGCGTCAGGTCAGGACGCATTTTTTTAAAGTCCTGGGTTTTTCATACAAGTAGTTGGTAAACTAATAATGGATCTGGCAATACTAGTGTGTACCTCGTGTGTACATAAGTTTTGAGACGAAATAAAAGTTGCATAACTTTTTTAATTAACTTATATTTTTAAAATTTTCAGTAAGCATTAAGTAGATAATAATCAACAATAACATATAATTATTATTCAAAATGACCACCCTTGTTTTTAATACAGGCCCTTAGACGATTGGCCAGTCATCAATGGCGGCACGAACCTTTTCCAGCGGAAACCGCTTTGGTTCTCGGACGAGGGCTCACTTCAGTGACTCCAAGTTTGGGTGGGACTTTCGGCAGGCCCTGAGCTCTAATTCAGACCACAATGAATAATCCAGCGGGTTGAGGTCGGAGCTGGAGGAGGGCCATTCGTCCGCGCGATGAAGGCTGGTACATTTTCCCTCAGCCAAGCTTGGGTGGTTTTTGTCTAATGGGATGGCGCGGAGTCTTGCTGGAAAACCCAGTCCTTGTTGTGAAATAAAGTACGTGTCAGGGGTTTCACAACAGGCTCTAAAATGTCATTTTGGTAATTTTTAGCTTTAACCTTGACGCCATGTTGGCAGAAAAGGAGCGGAGTCACACCTTCATATGAAACGCCCCACCATACCATAACACTAGCCGGATGATGGGTACGCGAGACATTCCGTGCTGAAGCTGGGACGTCCTTGCTGCTTTTGGCATACACTTTGTTGTTTTGTTCGGTTAAACTTTTCTTCGACAGTAAATATTGTTTCGTCGGTGAAGAGGATCATCCTCGCATCGTGTCTCTTGAGCAGTACTGGACAACGTTCGCGTCGTTCGTATTAAAAACAAGGGTGGTCATTTTGAATAATAATTATATTTTATTGTTGATTATTATCTACTTAATGCTTACTGAAAATTTTAAAAATATAAGTTAAATATTAAAAAAGTTATGCAACTTTTCTTTCGTCTCAAAACTTATGTATACACGAGGTATAATCCTCGCGGTGTATATAGAAAGGTGACCTGTAATTGAGACTGCTGTACTATGCATTCTGCCATGTTTTTATTTCCCAGACAATGGTGGGCGGAGTTACAGTTGCGTTTGGTGTAATAACGTTGTATGAAGGTTCCTTACTATATTTTTTTAAATTATAGTATGTTTGCAATAATTTACCAAGTAGTTTTTCGGGCTAGCATTTACTGGTTAATCTACGGATACTTGCTGTAGAATATAACAGCAAATCCTTATTCATACGAATTGAAAATAAGACCTATGACGCGGCTTCGTAAATTACGGTTTTCAAGAGGTTCTGCATGAAATAATAAAATATTTAAATGGTTATTAAGTTCAACGTCTCCAACGAGGTAAAACTTACCAAACTATAAAATGAGATCATTTAAATATTACGTCGGAACTAGATTTGTCCGGTGTTTCGGAAATGAAGGTCGGCTTTGTTAGTACCGACGATTTATAAACAAGAACTTGTTTGACTCTTGATCTATTACAGATATGAATGCTAACAAATCTCTGACCTGTTTCTCTCTAGACTGACGACTAACGGCCGGTTTCAATAAACGATCTCAGTTTAGAGTGCAGATAGATCTCGATTATGAACCAATCAAAGCACGTCATTTGACGGAGTTACGTTCAAACTGTGTTTTTATTGGCACATTTTTGTAATCTATCTGCACATTCGAACTGAGATTGTTTATTGGAACCGGGCGTAAATATGAAAGTACTGCAGTTTAGCTAAACATCTAGGTAGGTATTTGTAGATGGAACTATTTCCAAGATGTCATTTAAGGTAGCAAAAATACCTACTACCTCTATAGTCCGGTTGCCAATTAAACGGAGTAAAATGACATTTCGAATGTTGTCACTTCTTCATGAAAATTAAATAGTACTGTGGTAAAGAGATCAAGATAGATTCGTAAGCTAGTGCTGAGTTATTGTTTCTTTGAATGATAAAAATTTAGATAGATCACTATGTTTTATGATGCAGGCTGCTTCCAACGGGTCGATCTGGAAATCTTTGGGGAGGCCTATGTTCAGCAGTGGACGTTCTTTGGTTGACGATGATGATGAATCAATATAATAATAATAATAATAAAACATTTATTGGCACGTAAATTACATATTGGAACAGGAAAAATCCAAATAGCTTATATGTACAAGATAGTGTTGCCAGATCTATTGTGTGAAATATCGGAACACAAGGTTAAAATGATCGGGACATAGGTTTTCAAATCGGGACCTTACCGGCCGGTCAGTATAACAAAGAAATCAAACTATAATAAGTTTTTTTAAAATATAACTAAATTTATGGTCGAATCTCAACATTTGCGAAGTTTCAATGCCTTTTTTAATTGCAGTTATATACCCCATCGGCGGGGGTTTATGAGACAACAATTGGAGATGGGCCGCAAGGCGGCACCGCGCAGGGACAGTTCCGGCTGAATCCTGGGCGCTTCTCGCCTAGGGAAACCCGGAACCGTCCCTAAAGCGCCGAAAAGGCCACCGCGGTGTTTTTAATCGGTATTGCCGGTGTAGGGTGTACATAGAGTTAGGGACTCGACCCAGTGTCGCCCGGATGTTTTCCATCTCTCCCGGGCATTATGGCGCTGGGTCGTAAGACCGGCGATATCGACATAACCATCACGCCTTCCCCCAGGCGTGGCGGTAGTGTTAAAACACTTTCCTCACGATAAAAAAAAAGTTATATACTCCACATTCAGAGGATTCAATCCCGGGATTGAGTTCATACTTCAATTATAACCACACTAGAAATATGCCTAGCCTAGTACAAAGAGTGCACCGTTCTCAGAGCAGTTGTTGTCGCAAAAACTTCTCGGTGCCAGGTGTGTCGTAAACCATGGTCGAGATCCTGGGAACATAGCGTGCAGAAACCAACTTTTAGGAGAAGATGCATCTCACAGAAGGAGAGTGCCGAGAGAGATCGGGAACAATCTAATCCTTGATGCTCAGATTTTTTTATCTGATCCCTTCAGCCGCCAGAAGGGGCATAGGAGGCGTGACTGTCCCTCGCTTCCCACTTTGTGGCTGGGGGCGTTTGAAAAATTTAATCTCGGTATCGCCTGCCCGTCGTAAGTTTTGACTTCTAGGGGCTAACGGAGGTCGTAGCAGGTGGCTGTTATAGCGCCCCCAAGATGGACAGCAGTGCAGCTGGACCGCCTTGTTCTGTCATTGACCCCAAGGAAGTCCATCGGCGGCTAGGGTTTATGAGTGCCTCTTCCGCGATTGGAGACGGCCCAAAGGCGGCACCGCGTAGAAGCGATTCCAGCCAAAACATGGGCGCTTCTCGCCTAGGGAAATCCGCAGTTGTTCCTATTCGCTGCCAGGCTTTTAGTCGGTATAACTGGGTGGGGTGCGTTTTCGTGGATGGCCTAAAAAAGTGGCGGCTTGTCGTTTTGGTAAAAGATATAAAAGCCAGTGGTTTCATTGTCACCTCCTTGGTCTATTGGCAAAATATGTGGGCTGTGGACCTGGAGGTCCTGGGTTCGATTCCCAGGTCGAGCAAAACGAATTTTCTCATTTAATTTGCCCGGGACTGGTTTCCTCAAAGAGGGTTCACGTCAGGCAGGCAGCCTGTCGTGCAGATGCATGTCTCTTACCCGTGTGATTACGTTGTACCGAATAATTTAAGTGTTACCGTATAATATTTTTCTTATGTAATTTACTCTGTTGGCATGCTAATATAAATAAAATAAAATAGAAGAGGATTTTATTGTGGTGGATGATCAAGACCGGGAGAAGTGGAAACGTTTACACAAAACAGCCATTTAGATGGCAGAGCGGGACACTTTTTTATCCACGAAGAAAAATCAACTCTTTATGGATATCTTCCAACCTGGGGTCAGTGGGATGGTTATGCCCGACTCGTCGTCTTCCGCTCTAGTCCACAGTGACTGTGGATTAGGACGGGTCCCTAACCAAAATACCTATACCGACCGACCGACTTTAACGCAAGTGAGATGGTTCTGGAGGATGCGGAGTAACCTCTGGATTGCTGCTGGAACACACTCTGCACGTTGCCTTTTGGCCCGTCTCTTAGGGGCGGGAGTCCCACATATTTATGCCGCCTTTAGTAAGCACGTCAAGATGTTTTTGTGCAGCCGAGTTGTACATCTCAGAGGTTGCATCAATATAATATACAAATGCCACACATCCCCCGCTGTACGGCCCTCACCCCAATCCGCAGGACTGGAGGCGCCAGTCAACGACCAGGCGCCTCGTTTTTTGTTTGGCGACTGGAATCTAAGCATTCCCGATCCCGTCTCTCATTTTTCAACATAACACGTTCACAGATGAGGTCATACCGCGCCATGACCTCCGACTACCGACCATTGTAGGTACTAGCTGCTACTGCCGGCAGAGAGAGGCCGTTACCGGCTTCAGTTCTGAGAGCGCTGCGTTCTTCATCCAAGGTTGGACACATTTTGAGAGTGCGCTGGGATGTATCCTCGGGGCAGTTGCTACAATGATGGCACACGACGAATTCTGAGAGAGAGGGCTTCTCTCCGCAGTATTGTCGAGCCTTTATCTCCTCGAAGCCTGCCTTAACCCGCGATGAGAGGCCTCCTCACGCCAGAAGAAAGCTGTCAAAAGAAGAGCGGGACATTTGACTCTAAAACTCGTTTTATTTTTTCCCGTTGATTGTCTGCTAGCATTGCAATCAACGGGAATAAATAAGCTGCCATATACCGTTCCCTTTCTTGCTAATCTAAGCCCCATCCCAATTACCTGCCTGCTAACTGCTTGTTTCTAAATTGATAGCGTTATAACATAAATTATTATTTAAATTGAGATTGAGACCTTGATTGTTGTGACCAATAAAGATTTTATTTTATTTATTTATTGTAACAAAAAATAATTAGCACTTACCTTATGCAAACTGACAGCTGAATTGAAATATAGTTTAACATACAACCGTAATATTTACCACTTTTGTCGGTAAACGAGTATGAGCGACTGTTAATTTTTTTTTAAAGTACATGCTAAGAAGGATAGTCAGAAATCGGGACATTCGGCGTCCCGATCAAGGGTAAATCGGGACGGGTCACCAGACCCCTGAAAATCGGGATGTCCCGCGCAAATCGGGACATCTGGCAACACTAGTACAAGAATATACACAATTTTGTTCTGCTGGTACTTAAAATAGGTTAACCTGTGCTATAAGTACTAGCATCCTTCCAGTGTTACAGAACAGTAATCTTGTTGTGTGTGTGTGTGTGTGTGTGTATGTGTGTGTGTGTGTGTGTGTGCGTGCGTGCGTGCGTGCGTGCGTGCGTGCGTGCGTGCGTGCGTGCGTGCGTGCGTGCGTGCGTGCGTGCGTGCGTGCGTGCGTGCGTGCGTGCGTGCGTGCGTGCGTGCGTGCGTGCGACCGGCGTGTTGTAAATATGTATAATGTTTTGGAAGTAAGCAATTTTATTTTGTAAATTTACATTTCAATCTGTCAGTTTACTCCGTTTAATAAACAATCGGGCTACAGGGGTCATGATGACAAAATTACTTGTCTCGTAATCAAAACCACAGTGACTTTCCAAGCTACTCATGGATCTGATAATAAATATGACCTGAAATTGTACCAGTAGGTGTCATTTGTTATAACGGAGCCTTGTTTATTTTGTGTGTAGGAGGTTAATGAACTAACATATTGAAATGTTTCTAATATTTATGTAGATATTTTTCAAGTCATGCTAAAATATAAAATTGTATTGGGAATTGGAATGGTCGAAATACATTTAAAAATATATGTGATTGTTACTATTCAATTTGTTTGTAGTAAGTGCTATGTATTATTGTCATAAGAAGATCAACTATGTTATACACATAAATAGGTTGTAATTCTATAAAATAATTGAGAAATATAAGTATAAATAACACATACAGTTAAGTATATACATATATTATTTGTGTACATATGTGTATGTCATACTATGTATACATGCATAAATTAAAATATTCCAGTACTTATAATATACTGTGCTGGAATAAAAAAATTATGAACATATAAATATTATTCCAGCACAGTAAAGAGACTACACTACAACTGATGGTAAGCATAGTGTAAAAAACCAGCAACACAACACAACTGTGTAGTGAAAAAGTAAAATCTTACACGGATATGACTCTTATATGCAAAATAAGAGCTTGTCACTGCAGAATGAAGCAATAGTCTGATATAAAACTATATTTTGTTCCCCAGCAATTCCTTCTAAGCCCTAGAATCTAAGGAGTCCCACATAGTGGCGTGGATAATTCCTTATCCTTATTCCTTAATCCTTCCTTCCGGGGATTATTCTTAATAATCGATTTTTTAAAGGTGTATTATTATATTACCTGACTGCCTCGGTGGCATAGTTGTATTTAGGTACGACTACCGTATCTTAAATATTAAGAATTCTAGCGACAAGTGGTATAATTTTTAGATATGTGGATAATCGGTTATGAAGAATAATCTTGAGGTGAGGTTGAGGTGGTTTGAGAATATGGAGAAGATGGATGAAAGGCGACTTACAGAAGGTATTTATCGCGCGAATGTGAGTGGAAGGGTCGGAAGAGGGCGCCCGAGGAGGACATACATGGATCAAATAAGTGATCTTCTCCAAAAGGGCAAATAAGGAGTATCCTCAACCAGCGGAAATGTATGAAAAGATACATGAGTGTGGAAGAGGCAAAAGAAGTGTGTCAGGATCGTAGCTTGTGGCGCTCAATAGTCTCTGCCTACCCCGTGGGATACAGGCATGAGTGTGTATATATGTATGAAAAATAATTGATTATCCACATCATTAGTCCCACAATAACTTTGTGTGGGATACAGGCATGAGTGTGTATGTATGTATGTATGAAAAATAATTGATTATCCCCATCATTAGTCCCACAATAACTTTGTGTGGGATACAGGCATGAGTGTGTATGTATGTATGTATGAAAAATAATTGATTATCCACATCATTAGTCCCACAATAACTTTGTCCAATCTGCCACTTCACACAGTATCAATCACACACAGAAGTTTTATATGGCTGAGTACATTCAAACTGAATCTAGATTATATAAACTAGACTACACAATGACAGGATGCATCAATTTGAATTCAAGCCGTGGCAGGTACATCCTCGTTAGTACATGGTTTCTTGAGTTACACATGTAAAAATGATTGGTTTGTTATTGGCTGACTGCCTCAGTGGCGTGGTGATATTTCAGTACGACTACGGTTCTGAGGTTTCGGGTTCGATCCCCGGGTCGGGCAAAGTGATATTGGATTTTTCCATATCAGCCTGGAGTCTGGAATTTGTGCCCGATATGGCGATAGGCTCGCTCCCTATCACATCTGGGACGGAACTAAGCTCGGTGAAATGTGGGTGTTCTAGTTCGCTAGTGCGCCTCTGCCTACCCCTTCAGGGATACAGGAGTGAGCTTATGTTATGTATGTTTACTGGCTGAATGTTACAAAAATTGTTTTTATTTGCTTACTACTTTGAATTTATATTTGTTTAAAGAAAATATTTATAAAGGGCTAACTCCCTCTTATTAGTGGAGGAGGGATTGGCCTCCTGAGTATGGGCTAAACAGCGAGAGATTAATATTACAGAACGAAAAATATTATAATACATTACAATACATAATCTTCTAACAGGTTGATCTGGAAATCTTTGGGGGAGGCCTATGTTCAGCAGTGGGCATCCTATGGCTGATGATGATGATGACATAATCTTTGTGCTATATTAAATAAATACTTTGAAATGAAACAGATTATCAAGACTGTTTAGAAATGTGGTTCCACTGCGATAGTAGTGATTTTGGCCTGTTATGCCAAAATTATTTCTTTGATATTATATTATTTTGTTGGTAGCCTAGAAATAATTAAAAATGTAACAGACAGATTCTTAAAAGATAAATGTATTAGCTTTCACTGCAAATTATGGACCTAACTTTGTCTTAAAAGAAAGCTTTTAAAATTAATTTGTTTTTCTATCACTTCGCCTTATTCATTTCTGTGCTATGAAAATGTAAGTTATTATATAATTGAATGCAGTATAGTACGCACTAATGATCATTACTTTTGCTAAGAAGTTATGACTAATGAGTAGATTAACGTGTGCCATTAACGTGTGCCATCAGCAGTGAGTATTTGGGTTAAAGACATGCCTCTTTATAAAGTAATGAAAAATAAATTAACCCATAAGATACCATAATCTTTGGGGGAGGCCTATGTTCCGCAGTGGACATCCTATGGCTGATGATGATGATGATACCATTTAGAATTACACAAAAGGTGTAGTCACCTTTAGAAGACTAATCTCAGCTGATTAGCTTTGACATAGTATTTTAATACTGGACAGATACTTCATAGGTACCAAAGACATTAAACTGTATATAGACGGGATGACAGTACAAAACTTGTGATCCAAATGTTATGACAGTGGTCATAAGTCACTCAGTATATTTCAAATATATGCACGCCAGACCGGCCAGCGTAATAATATTGAGATAATAAACTTATCTTACGCGATTCTTACCCATTCACAAACCATTCTAGAGTGTAAATTGTAATAATCACTCTCTCATTGTAATAAGTGGTTGATGGCGGTATTAAAGTTTGAGATCAATTTTTTTGTATGGAAACTTGCTTGATATAGTTATTAAAATTGAATATCTTTGATAGGTACCTATATCTTTATATGTGCTCATTTGAAAATTGATTAGTTTATACTTATTCCAATAACAATGATGCTAAATGATTCAACTTAGCTTTACAAACTTTAGCGATTACTAAGCATGCGGATTCAAGAAAAAAATCTCAGCATAATGTGCGTCATACCAACAACTCATCGAGTAACATACAAGGATATTAAATTATTTTCCTTTTATACGTTTCCTTGGAAGTTACCACGGTTTCCTTTACATAGAAATAGACAAAATAAGATGAAATAGTTATTTTTAGTGTACATACCTGTTTTGGGCGGATTTTCTGTAGACGGAGTTTCTGTGTACACAATAGTACAAAAATAACTGAATCAAATCTTTCCTATAATATCGCAAGGTCAAAACTGATCCGTAATTTTGACATGAGTGCGAACTGCGAATGTTGTTGTTGCCATGGTTGTCACTTGTCAATTGTCATAATCATATAATGTTGTGTGGGAGCGAGATAGCTTAATACAAATGTTGCTATATAAAACAGAGATAAATATTGTATCATGTTAGAAGTATCTTTCAGTGCGTTCCACTAAGCGTCCACAACGATCAAAATGCTCCTTTAGTCGTTCCACATAACGACCGCGGTCGTTGTGGTCGCGGCGAAAACGTCACTTATGACGTCATGACTTACGCTCACGCGAAGCTCACGACGACCCATCTAAAAAGGTGGGTCGTTGTGATCGTTGAGAAAAATAGCGGCGTTTTCAAAACTCAATGCATCAAAAATGGTGCCCGATAAGCTTACATTATTTCATGCGGAAAGATATATTTTAATAGAAGTGAATGTTTCTGCAGCGGATATAAAAAAATAAATTATATTTTTTTTCAATATAAATCGATTTAAACAATAATTAATAAAGTTTATTTTCAAGGCTTAGAGATTATAACCAAACCTGTTAAATATTTTGCATTCTTTTTATTAACTCGCCGTTTGTATTATTTACCTCCACGCTCAAAACGCTCTATAATCCATTCCACTTGAGTTTACGACAGTAACGCTCACAAGCAAGTGGAACGGGAAAAACTGCGGTCGTGAGCG
Organism: Clanis bilineata; assembly: GCA_036417725.1. NCBI lineage: Eukaryota > Metazoa > Arthropoda > Insecta > Lepidoptera > Sphingidae > Clanis > Clanis bilineata. The sequence continues at coordinate 2,746,740 of CM071153.1, forward strand.
TGGTCGTTGTGAACGCTTAGTGGAACGCAGCCCATATGTGATAAAACGTCAATTTGACATGTGTTCAATGCTTTTTTTTTATGTTTGGTATAGCCATGGATACAATGTCCTTCAGCCGTATACTTTTTATTATTTTTTTTTACTTTATTTCCTACATCTAAGTTTTCGCAAGTGCAATGAACTCGGATGTGTTGGATTTCAAGGCCCTGCTGGAGTTTTGGCGTCAATTCCTTCCAGTTTGATGCTTTTTAGACGATTTTCTCGTGGCGGAGGAATCGAACATGGTCGACCCATGGTCGTTCAAAGCAAAAATAAATGTTGCAATATTAAAAATAAAAAACCTACCACATTTATTTGCTTCGTGGTAGAAATAGAAAAAATAGTAATGTGATTGCGTCGATTTGATTCCAATTGGCCTACACAGCTTTAAGGGCTTAACGGAAATGCTAGTTTCAGTCTTTTTGCTACGTGGGTAAAGCGAACTTTAAAAAAAAAGACAAATGAATCGTCCATGGCATGTAAAACTTAATTTTCACCTGTAACTCGATGTTAGTAAATTTCTTCGAGAGTTTACGATGGGTAGCATATTAGTTACAGAGGTAACTACCTACCTAAAATAAAAATTATTTTCGTGGCAAATTAAGTCTAGATAGGGTACCTTTACTATCACAGCTCACAGCAGACACGCGTCGGTGATATGGCTACGGAAGTATTATTTGTGAAATTTTACATGGCTGGAGCTGGACGAACCTTATGAGGTAGCTTAACACTTTTGCCCACAACAATAATGAGCCACCCGACCGATTATTATTGTCTCACAAAAAATCGAGGCGGCAAATTGCTGTTGCATTTTGTGAGATTTTTAGGAATCCAAATATGTACCTACCTATTTCCTCCCCTAGCCATCCCTGTTTTGGCGACAAATCCATGGGATCACTTACCTAACTCACACGCTTGTTTGTCGGCCACTCTTATAAAAATATTAGGTCCATAATCAAATAAACAAGGACAAAAACATATAAACAAACACAGATTGTACGCTACAAAACAAATAGACTCAGTAGCCTTATTACAAAGATCTCTCGGAATCCTTATAACTTGCCAGATATTAATTTCGATCTCTTATAAGTCTGTGCGGCGAACAAATAATCCTGTAACTAAAGAGGCATTCTGTCCACGTCGCGTCGCCTCGGATACCGATGACTAGCAGGAAGATGCATCGTTATAAAGCTAGCCGTGTAATGGCACTACACGGCTTTTTTTACAGAAAACTGAGCGAAAGGATTTGCCTTTGAAGTAAGCAAGTTCGAATATCGAAAAGGTGTATGTTATTTCAAGTGGAAATTAACATGACTTTGAGTGAGCTTATACGAATACCAAGTGTAGAGTTTATTGTCACCATTCAGATGGAACTTAGCTGTTATTCTCTTATTTTGCAATAATAATGTTGCAATAATTAAACTATGGACCGAGGGTCGTGGATTCGAATTCCAGGTCGGGCAACGCATGTAAATACTACAGGATTTGCCCGGGACTGGATCGCTCAAATGTGGTTGACGTCAGGCAGGCAGTTGGGCCACCCGTAAAACTAAGGCCTGCTTTCTGAAACATGCTTGATACCTACTCATTATATTAGACGCTCGATATTAGTTTCGGTTAATTTCTGACCATGTAGGTAGTAGGTACATTTAAGGGTAAAGTACTTTTCTATAAATACAAAATTCCACTTTGGTTATTATTTTATTTGACTAGGTATCTACCTATCACCTATGCCCTTTAGCTTTTTATTTTATAATACAAGCAATATGTGGTACGTACTCTACGTACCGTACGTAACGTAGGTACATTAATAAAGATAATAATGATAGTGTTACATTGGCAATTATTTTTATGCTGGGTAAACTGCTCGTTTATCATACCTGTAGCTATTTATCGCCGTTTTACTAGTTCGCGTCACGTTACCACGCCATGAGGGTTTTCTTTTTCACTTTGTTATAAATTAGGTACTATCATTTACCACGTACCAATTTAACGTGCCTTATTATTTCTTAGGCGTTCGTGTTTGATCAAATTATACTTAGGTATCTAAATTATAATTATGTAGGTACTAATTTTAATTCAACGTAGCATTATTTTCTCTTTCGTTCCTACTTGTTAGTTGTTACTTGTTACCATATTATACTAGTATGTAGGTACATCTACGAATTCCAAATTTGAATTACTGAGGTGCTTAAATACAAAACTTCTATTTTAGTAGATTTTTAAATGAATTTGAAATAAGCACTAAAATAATAATATTCTGCCATTATTCTGCACATTCAAAGACCTATTGCATCGCATGCATTTATTTATTAATGTTTCATCACTATAATGAATGTAATAAGTATAAACCATTTTATTTCCATATTCGATACGGTGATTTATTTTAAACAATTTAAGTGACGCAGAGGGCGAGTAGTTTGCTATGGAAAGGGAGACCGCGGGTTTGATTCCCGTACAGAATTTTCTTTTTCTGGGACCTTAAATATAGTCGTAGTTCCACATGATACCATAATAAGCACTATAGGCACGTATTAATTAATCTTTTGTGGAGCCCGGAATATTTGGCAGTTGGGTTTAGGTATCTTAATACATCTAATACTTATAAGTATGGTTTTTGAAAATCTCCGATGTGAACATTGAACCTGCTACTGTCAATGATCAAACATGAAAGACCTTGTAACTTGTTTCGTAAATAAAATTCGAAAAAACGGTAATTTTTTTAGCGCAAAATGCACTCGTAAAGATTCCCTCCAAAACACTCAATCTCTGTTCTTTTAGCAAATAAAAGCGCGATAATATTTTTGAGTTAATAAAAAATCAATAAAATGCGGGCAGCGGGAAACAGAGTTCGGAACACAGCTTTATCCTCATGAGAAATTAACTGTTCCATTAGTTTTAATTCACTCGCCACCGGAGCCCAAAGTCCGGTATCTCTAGATAAAAAGGCGCGGCCAGCAGTGGAAATTAAATTCTGTTTTTTATAAAAATGGAGTGTGACTGTGATTAGTTTAGGTTTTGCTAGTGATTAGCGTGAGAGCGAATAACTTTGGATTAATGTACTTATGTACATAATACCACGGACGTAGAAAGAGGATAGCGCTAGGCCCATTGAAAGTGAAGCAGGATCTTCTGCAGATCCGATCTATCGACACGTAATGGCGGCGACTGAGTAAGGCTGAGATCTATAAACCGAACTTCGACAAAGTCTAATTCAAAGTAACGAACTTAGTGGGGATTTTGACTTAGTTCGAGTCATTTTTTACAAGAAAAACTTTGCTTGGTCTGTCTGTCAGTCTGTTTTTCTTGTAAAAAAGACTCGAACTAAATCAAAGTTCGATTTAACAGTTCCGAAGTGTGCTCTATAGATCTCAGATCTCAGCCTTAGTGTGTGCGTACGGCACTTTTGTAGAGGCGCGATTTTGTGCGTGGCTTATCTGTGGCGTCAGTTAACTATAGGCGAGATGGTGTCCTTCTTTTTATACATTCGTGCGTAATACAGTTTTATTGGATTTGTTTTGATTTAAAAATACTTGGAACATTAACATTCCTAATAAGTATTCACTGGAACATGAGCATTCCGTCAACATTGGAGATCGAGTTTATAATCAAAAATGTTTCTTTACATACATACATAACATAAGCTCACGCCTGTATCCCCGAAGGGGTAGGCAGAGGCGCATTAGCGAACAAGTACATCCACGTTTCGCCGAGCTTAGTTCCGTCCCAGATGTGATAGGGGGCGAGCCTATCGCCATATCGGGTATAAATTCCAGACTCCGCTCATATGAAAAAATCCAATATCACTTCACCCGACCCGGGGATCGAAACCGAGATCTCAGGATGGTAGTCGTACCGAAATACAACTACGCTACCGAGGCAGTCCAGTTATGTTCCTTTAATAATTGCAAAAAAAAAATAAAGACCCCTACTATTGTTTTGGCAATATAAGAACGGCGTAACGAAAGCGAACTCCTCTCGTTTCATTAAACGTATAATTTTACCCCAAGTCTCATTACTTGGGTGGGAGGGCAGCCCGTGCAACACCACGGTCCGAGTTTACGACCATCCAACAATATTGTGCGTGGAAACTTAATGAAAAGGAAACGTCGGTTGAATTACCTATATGCGTTGGAAAAACCGAGGTCTTGTTACAGTACGCACCAACTGGCTTTACGTTTTGTTATGTCGAAAATTTTGTTTATAATAAAGATTACATCTATCTATACATATAAATAAAATTGGAGTGTCTGTTTGTAATATTGAAATAACCGTTTTTTACTACATGTATTATCATTAATATTTATACGGTATATACACCAAAATAACATTTTTTTACAATTTTTGTCTGTCTGTTCTGGCTAATCTCTGAAATGGCTGGACCAATTTTGACGGGACTTTTATTATATAGCTATTATATAGCTGATGTAATAAGGAGTAACTTAGGCTACGTTTATTTTAGACATAATAAAAAAAAACTAAAAAATCGACTGTTAGGGGGAACGAAGTTCGCCGGGTTAGCTAGTGTATAATTGTCACGTTAATAATACTGCCTCGGTGGTAATTGTATTGCGTGTGCGAAACGAATACCGTCCTAAGGTTTCAGGTTCGATCCCCGGTTCGGGCAGTGATATCGATAAACTCAACTCAGTATTAGCTCGGAATCTGAAATTTATGCCCGATATGGCGATAGACTCGCCCCCTATCACATCTGGGACGGAAGTAATCTCGGTGAAACGTGGGTGTTCTAGTTCGCTAGTGCGTCTCTGCCTACTGCTTCGGGGATACATGGGGGAGCTCATGTTTATGTTATTTGTTAGATCTATAGATTTTATCGTGAACTAATGAGCTATTGACTTCCCAACGCGATAAAAAAGGGTCAGGAATTTGATTTTATTTCTTTAATCTTTGTACAAAAGCCAAGGTATAATGTAGGATGATAAATAAGAACTATCCGTGACGATAAAAGGTTTTTTATGTGTGAGAACGCTACGGTTCCGTCAAAGATATTCAACAGTATATAGACTGGACATTAGCGCGATTGTGATACAAAAGTTGTGACCTCGTTGTGACAACGACGTTGTCATAAACCCGGGTCTCCTGCACTAGCTTTTTCGAAACAAAACACTAAAAACACATACGCAAAACAACGATTTTAGCTGTCACCTGCTCGTAGCACAATGGACCATAGATAAAATATGCATGTTTTGTGTAATGTTTTGGTGCAGGAGACCCGGCTTAAGTCACTCAGTCGTATTTGAAACATACGCGCAAGGACGTGCCAGCGTAATAATGTTTAGACAATAAAAAAATCTTACGTGATTCTTGAACATTCATTGAACATTCTAAGTTGTAACTGCCTCGGTGGCGTAGTGGTATTTCGGTACGACTACGGTTCTGAGGTCTCGGATTCGATCCCCGGATCGGGTAAAGTGATATTGGATTTTTCCATATCAGCCCGGAGTCTGGAATTTGTGCCCGATATGGCGATAGGCTTGCCCCCTATCACATCTGGGACTAAACTAAGCTCGGCGAAATGTGGGTGTTCTAGTTCGTTAGTGCGCTTCTGTCTACCCCTTCGGGGATACAGGCGTGAGCTTGTCTAAGGTGTAAATTGTAATAAGCGCCCTCGCATTGTAATAAGTGGTAGAAGGCATTAATGACGTTTGAGATCAATTTTTATGTATGGAAACTTACTTGATTGCCCCTCTATAGTGAGTAATATTAAATCTCTTTGAGTTTAGTCAATGTCCAACTGAGTGCTGAAATACTGCTACACTTGGGACTTTTTAATAGTTTGCAACTTTTTTGTGGTTTAAGCTATAACCTTTTATGTAGCAACACTTAAATTACTTAAACATGTTATTCGTATTTCAGCATGATCAGTAGCCCGAGCACGAAAAACTAATGTAAATGTAAATGTATTCGAGTTCGCTGCGCACTGATGACGTTTGGTTAATATTTCATACAAATTTCATATACGCGCATCGAGTTCGAATACATTTGCGGTTGTCAGAAATTTTCCTGCTCAGGCCGCTAGTCATACTTCGCAGTCAGAATTGATTCATTCTTCTTCTACCTGCCCGTATCCTTTAATGTGGGATCGACGCAACACATTTTTTCAAGCTTATTGCAGATAGGATTTGGCTTAGTTTTTGCAACCAGCCGCCTGCCTGACGTCAACCCCCTCTGTGGGGTCAAGTCCCGAGCAAATTAAATTAGAAATTTGCTTTGCCCGACCTGGGAATCGAACCCACGACCTCCCGGTCCAGAGCCCATATATGCTGCCACTAAACCAAGGGGGTGACACTAAGGAGGTATTAGGTAATTATTGTATTTATATGGTCATATTTCGCAGTCAGAATTGATTCATTAATATACCACAATGATTTTCATTTATATGCAGTTATGCGAAGTACTTGCTTAATAAACAAGTCAATTAATAAAATATAAATCCACAGCAATTTTGTTTTTATTTCAATTGAAATAACAATTAAAACTTGCTTTACAATACCCATCCAGCAGACAAAACATTTTCAATTCGTTCATTTCTGCGAGATAATAAAAATAACTGGAAAAACGCGTTATTTGGAACGTGTATCATTTCTCCACATAGGGTGGGTACAGGGTTGGGAAGACACAATGCTGCGTAAAAGGTGCTTATACACATATTGGTTACGAGTTTGCATGGCCCATTAATTTTGAACCGTTGAGTGAAATAATGTTACATGTAGGCGAATTTTTTTAGTGTTACTCATTTGAAATCCTGTAGGTACACAACTGATTTCATATCGACTTTTTCTTTTTTCTTTCTTTCTTTTCTGTCCTTATCGTGGGGTCGGCGTAATACACTTTTTCTAGCATGTTGCAGAGAGGATTTGGCTTAGTTTTTACCACCGGCCGCCTGCCTGACGTCAACCCCCTGTGAGGGATCCAGTCCCGGGCAAATTAAATAACATAATTTGCTTTGCCCGACTTGGGAATCGAACCCAGGACCTCCCGGACCACAGCCCATACATGCTGCCAGACTATCCCAGGCGGTGCCAATACGAGCCGTGACGTCGGAGTCGATATCACCCGACTCGTGCAATACAGATCCTTGGACTTGTCCTTTTTCACAGCAAGCTCGTTCCCTATCTGGACACTATCCGGGTTTGCACTCCCGCAGACCATGTACTCGGTCTTCGCCACATTTAGTTTCAGACCACCGTTCTCAAGCGTTTCCTTCCACAGGTCTGCCCTCTGCTCTAGGCGCTGTTTGTCCTCATCAATAAACAGTTAGCACAATGCTATCGGCATATGTCATCCTTACCAAAGACTTGGATCGGAGGTAAATGTTCCCGATAATGTCAACATAGGCTTCAGGCACTCCATTAACCCTCGATGCATTGTACAGATCTAAAAAGGCGATATGCAGAGGCTTCTTCTTCGCCCTGTATACCTCGCCTAGCGATCGAATGGCAAAAATGGAGTCCTTGGTAACATATTAACAATAAAATATGGTCTCGCTAAAAATAGAGTATGAAGTACTATAAAAGAGGCACGCCTAAAACGCTTTCCAGGAAAAGTAAACAGAAATCTTTTCGTGGCGAAATCGTTTTATAAAATAAAGTAAGTCCAATAATTCAACACTTCGTCGCTCCTTAGGGCGAGAGATATAAAATGGAGAAAAACGTTCCTAATTCAGTTTGCTCGAACGAACAGTGTACTCCGCACCACTACGACTTTATATTGAGTGGAAGGGGAAATAATATCTATCGATAGATGGGGACCTACCTACAGTTGACTTTGAAACGGCGACGTCGTTTATTCACCGTAATAGTCGCGATCGTAACTCCGTATTCGATCAACCTTTTTGTTCCAATTCTGTTTGATAGTTCCAATCGAGTTCCTATGGTACTACTTCTTTACTGCGAAGCCATTAGCAGTTCTATTTTTAAATAAAGTTTTTATTCTATGTTAAGGAACAATAATATTAAAATACAAGATACAGATTCAAAAATAATAAATTACTTTTAAAACTATAATTAAATTAAAAAAATGTAAGTAATTCACTCGTGGTAGAAGTGAAAACTTAAAAAATGTTGGCTTCAAGATGAGACGAATGTAAAATTTCGGGAGGAGGATAATTGTAGGTTTTAGTAATGATCATAGTGATACAGTTTGAAATTTTTTTTACATTTTAAACGTATATTTCATTCGTATATATTACATACATAGATTTTATTATAAAAATGATGAAGAATTTTATTGTAAAAATTATGAAAACACTACAAACGTATAATACGTACACGCATACAAAACACCACGGTTGTGTGATGCCTTTTCCCAAACTTTGTACTACGCATGCGCGCACTTTTTGCTGTCGCTTCTTCGTTTCATGGACTTTCAAATCACAACGATGTTATAGAATTTTTTCACTTCAAAAAAATACTTTTTAAAATATAATTACGTACAAGCTTGGTAAAGCTCAATAGTGTGATAATATTGGTATTAATAAACACTACGTCGCAATCTGCGTTCAGTCTAAAATATCCTTGCAAGAACGTAAACAAACAAAAGAGGCAATACATCTGTTTTATTTAAATCATCGGGACTACAGTACCGTCGGAGCCGAGCGTTGAATACAAGACGAATTGGGTACATTATCTACAGTTACATTGCGGGGCTAGTTAGCTCCTTGTTGGGTGCTCAGGGGTGTATTTAGACTTAGTAAATCTTAGACTGTATAATTTAAACTAAAGTATATGAAATTGTATTTGTCTGCGTACGTATTTGTTTGTGCCAAGTTTTTGAAGTACAATATCCAATAAAAAAGTGACTTTTGGTGGGCATTCTGACGATGCGAGTGGTAGCTTATTATAATGATTCCATAATTTAGTGTACAGTTGTTTTTATTGTTTAAAAGTAATTTGAGTTTATGCGATAAACATCGATGGAAATGGATAGTCTATGGAAGATTTTATATAAGTGATTTTAGATGTTTTTGGGGTGTATGAGTCGACCACGTTCGATTTCTCCGCTACGAGAAAATCGTCTAAAAAGCGTCAAACTGGAAGGAATTGACGCCACAACTTCAACAAAACCTTGAAATCGACACATCCGTGTTTCATTGTTCTTGTGAAATCTTAGTTATAGCTAGTTTATAGGTTAGGTTAAGTTTGATATTATAAGAAAAATAGATAACTAATGACTTGGCAGCATGGTATCAGACATTAGCCAGTTCCCTGTGGAACAAATAAAAAAATATTTTCAAATAGTGGTGTTTTAATAATTTTATCTATAACATAACATAACATAAACTCACGCCTGTATCCCCGAAGGGGTAGGCAGAGGCGCACTAGCGAACTAGAACACCCACATTTCGCCGAGCTTAGTTATCTATGATCTACTGGTATCTACTAGGTATTCATAAGGAACTACTGATATGTAAAGTGATACTTACCCAGTGGACCAATAAAATAACGAAATTGTTAACAAATGTAAGTGTTACCTAACACTAATCACCGAACCAAACCAAAGTCGAGCGTGATAATTTTGAAAATATGTATTTGTAATTTGGTTGAGTTTCTTTATTTGTGCATGAAATGGTGTGGGTACTGTTATAATATATTCTCCTTAAGTACATGTTTTGGAATATAACTATATTCCCATTAAGTAAAATACAAATATACTGCAAACATGTCAAATTATCATATTACATTATTTCGTTAACAATATCGACGAATTCCAATTTGGTGGTAGACCGATTAGAGATTTCGTTGTGGGCACTAGTTTTATAATTCTATTTTTCCTTTTTTTAAATATCTTTTTAATTCAACAGTTTAAAAAGTTATTTAATTAAAAACCCTCTGACACACCCTGTAACAGTGGTATCTGCGGCCTGAGCAGGAAAATTTCTGACAGCCGTAAATGTATTCGAACTCGATGCGCGTCTATGAAATTTGTATGAAATATTAACCAAACGTCATCAGTGCGCAGCGAACTCGAATACATTTACATTTACATTAGTTTTTCGTGCTCGGGCTACAGAAGTGGAATGCCGGACATTCTATCAAACACACCAAATACGCACCTGTGCTACTGGAAACTTGTCTATGTCGCCTTCAGAAAGCGAGGGCGGTACTCAAGTGGCTTTCATGCACCCACCACTACGCAAATTGTAGCCGCTCTCCTTCTGATTGCTACTAGCTCTAGTAAACAGAGCCATTTGGTGTTCTCCGATTGATTTCATTGGTTTACATGTTATTGATAATAGAGTTGTTTTGGCAACAATGAATTTCGCTCACATTTTAGTAAATTTACAAATCTTTCACCCGTGTTTTGCAAATCTGTATAGGGGTAGGCAGAGGTGCATTAGCGAACTAGAATACCTACATTTCGCTGAGCTTAGTTTCGTCCCAGATGTGATAGACGGCGAGCCTATTGCCATATCGGGCACAAATTCCAGACTCCGGGCTGATATTAAAAAAAAATCCAACAACACTTTGCCTGGGGATCGAACCCGAGAACTCAGGACGTTAGTCGTACCAAAATACAACTACGCCACCGAGGCACTTTCAATTGAGCTATTATTTTCCTCGTATATCAAAACTTCATTATTATTTAAACTATGAAGCGAATATCCATTTAGCAGTGCACAGTTAGTAAGCGTTTATGGAAAGCATTTATAGTCATGAAAGTTAGTTGCAGTATTCATTAGAGTGGCGCTATTATTGTAAAATATATTGCTCTTTCGTACGCAGTCAGTTGGAATACGCGTCACAAGTCTGGAATCCACAATATAAAATATATATTAATCGGATCGAACAAATACAAAGGAAATTTTTAAGATACCTGGATTTCAAGGCACAACAAATAACGTCTGACTATCATCACCGCTGTGAGAAGTATCATTTCCTACCTTTAGAGAACAGGCGAACTATAAACGACTTATGTTTCTTAATGAAACTGGCTAGGGGATCTATTGATTGTCCTGATCTTCTCTGAAAGTTGTCATTTCGCATCAATCAGTTATGTTTTAGGCAAAGGCCATTACTGTCCACGCCTTTTGCAAATACTAACTATAGACAGAATGCCTATTTATTACGTAGCTCCAATAGTTTCAATGGGTTGCAGTCGAGCTTAGATATAGATCTATTCTGTACTAGTATAGATAAGGTGAAACGTGTATTGACAAAAGAATACTTCTGTAGCACATCCTGTAAAGTAAAGTAAAGTAAAATAATATATATATATGTATATATATATATATATATATATATATTATTCTATTGTGTGTATATGTGTGTGTGTGGGTGTATGTGTGCGTGTGTGTGTATGTGTATACATATATTTAATAATCGGTACCAACATGGTTATAAATAAGTGAGGGTTTGTTATTAGCAATTAGTTTATATAATAGATTATATTTTTATTGTTGTTATTAGTCTGTAAGCCTTCTTATAATAAATAAATAAATAAAAATAAATAAAATAAATGGTCCGCTCGTTCCTATATTCATTTTTGAGTTCTACTGTAACATAGCTAACATAGCTAGCTAGGCTAGCTATAGTGGCGCAGCGACCCAAAGTGGATCTTGGCCTTCGATACAAGAAGTCGCCACTGTTCCCTATCCTGCACCTTCTCTCGCCAGTCAACTGCTTTCAGCCGCTGCAGGTCCTTTGATACTTCGTCACAACAGCGATACTATACAGGTCGATTCTCTAAGGTTTCATTTGTGAAAACAACGTTGCGGCATCGTTGCGGCAACGATGTTTTCATTTTTCTATTCAGAAAGGTACAAAGCGCACGCAATAATGATATGCGTGATGACGGCGCTTATGCGAACTAGCTCTCTCGAGCGAGGCGTTTGACATAAATGTATGGAAAATGGTATTCTTTGACCCAACAACGTTGAACGCTACATCGATCTCAACGATGTGCGCTGCGGGAGCTCGTCGTCGATCGCAACGTTGTGGTGTTTCTCAGAGAATCGACCTGCTGTACTGTACTGTAACATGCGTGTAAAACTATTTTAGTATTTTTTATAGCAGAGATTGTTCAGAGATTAATTAGAAATGAGCAGAGGTTGATGTCAGGTAGGCAGCCGGTCGTAAAAACTAAGCCAAATTCTTTCTGCAATATGCTTGAAAAAGTGTGTTGCGACCCCACATAAAGATGGGATAAGGGCAGGTAGAAAAAAAAGCAGAGACTAGGAAACGATGGGTCACCCGTTGGTAAGTGATCTCCACCGCCCATAGACAACCATGACACAAAAATAATCATGGGCGTGTTGACAATCTAAAAGAACGGAACGAAAGCGGAGGGAAAAGGGATTGAGAAAGGGAGGGGGAATTGGTCCACCAGAAATCTCACTCATCGAAGGAATTGCGATAGCAAGCTGCCACTTTACTTCTGTTTTCTGTGAGACACTGGTATCAAACCGGTCGAGCCGGCCCATTCGTGCTGTAGACGTAACTGTCTACAGCGTGGCTCTACTGGATAGTTTAAGTATGATGCATAGGTCAAGTTTTCTCACATAATGACGTAATAATACGATTTTAATAATGACGTTTAAATCGCTACTAAAAATAATTTTTGTCATGTCATAAGCACATTTATCTCAGAAGGGGCAGGCCCAGTACCCACGGCTTGGTAATAATGTAATAATAATCACATTTATATGCATTTCTCTCTTTAAAGTTAAGAATTTGAAGCCTTGTTCGATGCTGGTATTGTGACTGCAATGCACAATGAGGTTAAATATTTCTAACTATAGAGGGGCTATAAAGCAAGTTTCCATATAAAAAAATTTATCGCAATCTTCAGCACCACCATCAACCAGTTATTACAATGCGAGAGCGATTATTCCAATTTACACCCTAGAATATTTTGTGAATGGTTAAGAATGACGTTAGATGAGTTTATTCTCTCAATATTTTTACGCTGGCCGGCCTGGCGCGACTTACCACCACTAGGTCATAACTTTTGGATCACTAGTTTTGTGCTGTTGTTGTTTTTTTTTTTATAGCAGAGATTGGCAAACTAGCAGATGGGTCACCTGATGGTAAGTGATCTCCACCACCCATAAACACCCAAGACACAAAAATAATCATGGGTGCGTTGCCAACCTAAAAGGAGGGAATGGAAGGGGAGGGAAGGGGATTGGGAAAGGGAGTGGGGAAATGGGCCACCGGAAATGTCACTCACCGAACGAAACGCGACAGCAAGCTGCCACTTAACGTCAGTTTTATGTGAGACAGTGGTATCTAACCGGTCGAGCCGGCCCATTCGTGCTATAGACGTTACTGTCTACAGCGTGGCTCTACCACTTTAGCACTTTACCACTTCACTTTGTCCCGTATATATACTGTTGAATATCTTTGGCAAAAACCTCAAGACTTAATTTATGACCTTTTGACCTACTTTGTATGCAGAATTCCATTACAATCCCACTGACGGTTGGCAAGTCGCGTTGTAAATGTTTTTTAATATCGCCAAACATCCAGCCACGAGTCGATAAATAAGCAAATGAAAAACTCGCGGAGTATTTATTTCCTTTGCCGAAGGGCGTGCGGTCGCGTCCGCAATATAACTTGTTTTCCTATACTATTAAAAGCAAATATTTTGCGTGACTTTTTAACCCACTTCACCAAAGAGGCCGTTCTGTGGTCGCTTGTTTTTTTACATGATAGATTTTAGGGACAGGCTGGATTATAGGATACTGCCAGAGAGAATAAGGAGACATCAGAATTCAGGTAGGTAACCAGTCGTAAAACTAAGCCGAATCCTTTTTGCAATGTTTGAAATGCTTGCGCCGATCGCACACTCAGGTGAAGTGAGGTGGGATAAGCCCTCATTAGGAAGAGAGTTTTTTCAACGCCCGTTAAAAAAGCGTCTTAAAAATCTTAGCCAAATCCTTTCTGAAATATGCTTGTAAAAGTGAGTTGCGCTGACCCCACATTGCGTGGGATAAGGGCTTCATATGACTGCTTGAAAATCATTCTTGCCTTGTTTCTTATAAGGTATATTCTACATACCGCCCAAAAAAACGCGTTTTAAAAGCGCATGCGTTTGAATAACTATACTAGAATTTATTTGTTTCATTACAACGCTTTTTTAACGCGCGTTGAAAAAGCTCTCGTGCGAATGAGGCCTAAGGGCATATGGAAAGGGAAAATAGACATTGGCATAATGTATTTCAATTGCCATAAATAAAAAAAATATATATATGAGATAGGGATGCGAGGATACCATAATACCTATTGGTTCAGGATTTTTTACCTGCTCCTATACCACTTCTGAACCGAGATATCGCTAATTTTTTACTCCGTCTAAATGAGGCTTTATTTTCGACCGACTTCAAAAAAGGAGAAGGTCCTCGATTCGTCTGTATTTTTTATGTATGTTACGCGGAATCCGCCAAATGTGGACCGATTTCCAAAATTCTCTTTGTGTTCGATAGAGCTTATTTCAAAGGTGGTCCCATATAAATTTGGTCACGATCAGTGTAGTCGGTCCGTTAACTTGTGATTTTACTAATTTCAAAACACGAACAGTAATCGTAAAAAGTAGTAGCGAAATTCTTGTAATTTTGCATCAGTCGAACAAAGTTTCGTAATAAGCAAAATCGGAATGTTCACTGAAATCTGTACAGTATGGAGGCTACGGAGCGCTAACGATATGCAAATATTTTCGGCGCTTTAGTTTCCTGCGTTCGAATGGCGTGATTGTTTTTTTCTGTACGCCAGCGCCAGATTGCAATATAGTGCTGACTCGTGTACAATCTTTGTTGTTTCCGTATGTATTGGATACCTCGAAAATCTTATTTTGTGAGAGTAACACCGAAATATCTTAGAATTAGTTGCCATACCTGCAGCTCGAGCAGGAAAATTTCTGACAACCGTAAATGTATTCGTGCTCGATGCGCGTCTATGAAATTTGTATGAAATATTAATCAAATGTCATCAGTGCGCAGCGAGTTTACATTTACATTAGTTTTTCGTGCTCGGGCTACTGGGGGCTGACTCTTGACACTCGATCGAATTTGACTTGATTCGACTTCATTTAGTGAGTTAAAATTCCACCGAAATATTCTTAAAAAGTGCACTAATATCACGTTAATACCAAATCACAAGTTCTCGAATTTAATGCAACATTAGTGCACTTTTAACACGATTTCAGTGGAAATTTAACTTAATCAATGAAACCGAATCGAAGTCAAATTTGAATCGAGTGTCAGGAGTCAGGGGGCAGAGCATAGACAATAAAATGTCTGTCATATCAAATCAAATCAAATCGTTTATTGAATCCATAAAATGTCACACATTGTTTAGATTCCGTCAAAAAGGTTTACTCTACCGCCAGTTCGGAAAGCTGGTTCAAAGAGCATGTAAACTGAGCTGGTTCGCCAGATAAGAACGGGCAAGAAACTCTGACGTTGCTCTTTTTGAGAATAATAACCAGTTTACAGTCAGATATTAATATACAACCAAAATAAGAAAATAGCTTCTGACATTGTCCGGTTATTGGTTGTTATTGCCCGGTTACAAACGCACTACTTGGATAATAATAATAATCATCATCATCATCATCAGCCATAGGACGTCCACTGCTGGACATAGGCCTCCCCCAAGGTTTTCTGTGAGACAGTGGTATTAAACCTGTCAAGACGGCCCGTTCGTGCTGTAGACGTAATTGTCTACAGCATAACTCTACCATTCAATTAGTGTTTCGATTTTCCTGTGTAATCCATTCAATTCGGTTCGATTAATGGACGGTTGATTTACGAAATCTGAATATCATTCATACAAACGCGATAAAGTATTTTGAGATATATAATTTTTGACAATGTATCTTTAATTTTCACTTTTTCAATTTTCGCCCGAATATATTTATCGGAAACATTCGCCACACTTAAAGTGATCACTTACAAATCAAATAAATCTACCCAGCATTGCTGTCATAAACTTTTTACCTAGCTACCTATTTCCAAAACGCTCTATTTCCATTTTGTATCAAGTAACAAGACCAAAGTGATGCCAAAATAACTTTAAGAGATTAATGGAAAAATCCTTGCAGAGGCAAAATCTGAGCAGTAGTGCGTACCATATACGAGTATTACGAGTCGGCCGGAGCTCAGTAAAAGCCACTAATCCATTTGCCTTTTATCCAGTATGGTATGCGTTGAAATGTTCCACATACGATGTAAAAGGCTCTGCGTGATTGTTTTTGTTTGTTTTCGATTCGACAGCCTTTGCCCATAGTTTTAATTAATCGAAAAGTATACAAGTTTATAAGTTAGTAAAAGTATCTATAAATCTTTGGGGGAGGCCTATGTCCAGCAGTGGACGTCCTATGGCTGATGATGATGATACAAGTTTCAAGTAAATTGAATCTCAATAATTGTTTACCACAAACATTTGAAGCCCCTTTTCCACTTTAAGTGTGAAGTATTAAAGTTTTATTTCAATGTATAATATTCGCGTAAACTTAAGAAATCAGTATTGAAGTTTGTTGTACCTATGGAGCTTTATGTATGGACTCATGATTCATTGCCATTAAAAATATATGTCACTACACCAGAGCAGGAAAGCGGCATTATCATTTCGATCGACTTCCAAAAAGGAAAAGGTCCCTTTTGTATGTATGTTACGCGATATCTCCGCCTAATGTGGACTGATTTTCAAAATTATTGTATTCGATAGAGCTTGTTTCAAGGGTGGTCCTATATAAATTTGGTCACGATCGGATTTGAAATCGGTCTGTTAAGTTTTTAAACTTGTATCAGCCCGGAGTCTGGAATTGTAACGCAACTAAGCTCGGCGAAATGTTGGTGTTCTAGTTCGCTAGTGCCTCTGCCTATCTCTTCGGAATACAGGCGTGAACTTATGTGTTTGTCGATAAATACACGACCCCAATCTTCTGAATTTATACAAAGCGAAGCGAGAAGGTATTTCTCGCTAAAATTAGCAATTTATAGCTCGTGATACTTTTTCCGTGAAGTTCACCTCCTCGTGATGTATTGAGAGGCACCGTGAATAATAAATAAACTCTTATTTGATCCAGTAAACTTTCGTCAACTCGTAACGCACAAGCGAACACAAAAGCGCTGTCTTACGTCGATCCTCTTTAGAACATTTTAGGCCTCTTTTTGTTGGTATCGCATTCAAGCGCCTAAGAATATATTCTTATTGAATAATATTTATGGAGTTTTGTGTTGAATTGACTGCCTTGGTGGCGTGGTGGTATTTCGGTACGACTACGGGTCTGAGGTCTCGGGTTCGATCCCCGGGTCGGGCAAAGTGATATTGGATTTTTCTAATCAGCCCGGAGTCTGGAATTTGTGCCCGATATGGCGATAGGCTCGCCCCCTATCACATCTGGGACGGAACTAAGCTCGGCGAAATGTGGGTGTTCTAGTTCGCTAGTGCGCCTCTGCCTACCCCTTCGGGGATACAGGCGTGAGCTTATGTTATGTGTATGTGTGTTAATATCAATCCTAACTGAACTAGTTTTTACGGATTTTAGATTAAAAATATAATAAGTGCAAAACAAATCGCGATGAACTCCGTAAAAACTTGTTTTATTTTATTGAATAACATTTGCGGAAACCTAAGAAATTATCAATCCTAAGTTTATTTTTGTCATCGTAATTAAGAAAAGAAATCTGGAAATCTTTGGGGGAGGCCTATGATCAGCAGTAGACGTCCTATGGCTGATGATGATGATGATGAATCAACAAAAGTCTTTCACCGGTCGACTGACTCATTAACATGGCTTAACCTTGGAACGCGGCTCATCCATTATCTCTTAATGATCTTAATCTTAACACTATTATGTACTAACATTCTTTATCAGCATTATTTATGTCTTAGAGTAAACACTGGATTAGTTCAAAGGACAATGAAACAGTTTTTCCTCTTACAAGCCAAGCCATGCGTGGATGCATATCTGTTGTGATTGGGGTAGGATTAGGAATATTAGATAACAGACGCGTAATGAGATTTTGGATAATTGAGTATTTTGCCTCTACAATTTTTGATTAAAGAGGAGTGGAGAAAAAGAAATTTAGTGGTAGAGCCACGCTGTAGACAATTACTTCTACAGCATAAACGGGCCGGCGCGACCGGTTTGATACCACTCTCACAGAAAACCGACGTTAAGTGGCAGCTTGCTGTCGCGTTTCGTTCGGTGAGTGAGATTTCCGGTGGCCCAATTACCGCCTCCCCTCCCTTTCCCAGTCCCTTTCCTTCCCATACCATTCACACCTTTGAGGCTGGCAACGCACCCATGATTCTTTTTGAAGTTATACTTCTTTAGGCGCGTTATGAAAAAATTAAGAGAGTGAAATTTTCACATCTGTGACGAAAAAAATTAACAGTATGAAGTTGTCTACAGTATGAAGTTGTCTGCTTAACCGCGTACACGTACACGCACCCATTTGACTTCGATTGCAATTTAATATTGTTTAAATTCTTTGATAATATTAAATATATAATAATAATTATTAATTAATATACTTTACTTGTGACTAATGTAAGGATTGGACGTTCTGCGAATTGGACGTTTTGCGAATTGGATATTTTACGAATTGGACATTTTGCGAATTGGACATTTTGCGAATTGGACTTTTGCGAATTGGACATTTCGCGTTTTGGACATTTTGAGAATTGGACATTTAGCGAATTGAACATTGTGCAAATTGGACATTTCGCGAATCGGATATTTCGCGAATTGGACATTTTGAGATTTGGACATTTTGGGAATTGGACATTTTGAGAATTGGACATTTCGCGAAACGGACTTTTCGCGTTTTGGACATTTAGCGAATTGAACATTGTGCAAATTAGACATTTCGCGAATTGGACATTTTGAGAATTGGACATTTTGAGATTTGGTCATTTTGAGAATTGGACATTTCGCGAATTAGACATTGTGCGAATTGGACATTGTGCGAATTTTTTTTTTTTTTTTTTTTTTTTATTTATTTAGGTTAACAAACAATTACATACTAACTTATTACTAGAAATATTATTTATAAAGATATTTGTGTTAATGAGTATGTAACCCACACCGTTAACCCCAATTTACCCACTGTAAGAGTTGAACGTGCTTATACATACATGTTTGGAAAACAAGATTCGCTTATCGCCGATACAATAAAATGAGATTGCCGCAATTTTTTTTTTTTTTTTTTTTTTTTTTTTCTTCCCTTTTACGTATTTATCAGTAGAACCCACAGGAGGCGCACATAGACTACATGACAGTTTTTTAAAAATGTTTCTCTAGCATTATCATATTTTCGCCCTCTGTACGTTCCACTCAGAAATACTATTAACTAACGTACAGTAATACATTATAACGTTTAATAAATAGAGTAAACAGTGTTTGGTTTTAACATTACTATGTTCAATGTAACATCTATTATCATCATTATAGCCTAATCAGCTTATCACTCAGGTTTAAGACTCTGTTTGACCATCCGCTTATATATACCCATTCGTGTAGAAAACAAATCGATGTGATGAAATTTACTATTATAGGTGTCAACTAATCGATAAATAGGTGATCGTTTACCTGCGTTTGTTCTACATTTATGCGTTGCAAAAAGTTGATTACATCTATTGGTGCGCATCTGTGCCCTGTTTGGTACGATATAATAAATTTTATTAATAATATCAATAGAATCATATTTGTTGTGGCAAATATCATATAAAAGTATAGCTTCTAAGAATGTCCTCCTATTATGTAATGTAGCAAGGTTAAATTTTTCAAGAAGATTAATATAACTTAAGCGCCTATGATAACATTTATAATGCAGCCTACGGACAAACTTTTTCTGAACCATTTCGATACCATCTTTGTATTTATTATACATCGGGTTCCAAATTGGCACAGCGTACTCTAATTGGGATCTCACCAAAGATTTGTATAGATGTAAAATTGTTGCGGGCTTTTTAAACTCCTTTGATGATCTTATTACAAAACCATACATCTTATATGCCTTATTAATGATATTGTTCACATGCATGTCCAGATTTAATCTACAGTCCAGTGTAATACCCAAGTCTCTTATTTCATGAACTCGGTCCAGCTGAGAGCCACACAATGCATATGGATAAGTATAATTACGTATTTTTTTGGAAAAGGTTATACATTTACATTTTTTAATACTCAGTTCAAGTTTATTATCGTCACAGTAAGCTGAAAATGTGTCTAAGTCCTTTTGAAAATTAGTTTGATCACGGGTGCTTTTAATTGTACTATAAATTTTCAAGTCGTCGGCGTAAAGGAGAAATTTACAGAATCTAAAGCAACTACCCACATCATTAATATATAAAACAAACAAAAGAGGCCCCAAAATCGAGCCTTGTGGCACTCCAGAACTTATAGTAACAGTTTCTGATTCAAAGCCGTTTATTACAACTTTCTGTGTCCGATTACAAATGTAAGATTTGAACCATCGCCAGAGATTCCCACGAATGCCATTGAATGCAATTTTCTGAAGTAACCGTTTGTGATCAACCCTATCGAATGCTTTCCGGAAATCAGTGTAAACACAGTCCGTTTGTTCGCCACTGTCCATAGTTTCAAAAATATGTGATGTAAATATAAGTAGATTTGTTACAGTAGAACGACGTTGGACAAACCCATGTTGTTGAGTAATTATAATACTATGCAATGTGGGATATATAGCGTTGTGTACTAACTTTTCGAATATTTTCGACATTGTAGAAAGTATGGATATTGGCCGGTAATTCTCCACATCTCCGACTGTGCCCCCTTTATGTACCGGTACAATTCGTGCTACTTTCCATATATTCGGGAATATTCCCTCATTTAAGCATTTATTGTATATAATTTGAAGTGGCCCACATATTGTCCTCGCGGTACGTTTGAGAAATAAAGGTGGTATATTATCTATGCCTGGCCCCTTGGCTACATCCAGCACAATTAACTGTTTAAGGACATCCTGAGTGGTAAAACAAATATTGCAGATGTTAATATCATTGGTAAAATGTACTTGATTATTATTTAATGGTTGGATTGTATCGATATCAAAATCATGTCGTACATCTGTGGATCCAAAAACAGAGAAGAAAAAATCCGAGAATAAATTGCAAGCAGCTATAGGATTGTTCGCTAGCTTGTCTTTATAGGTAACATTATAAGGTATAACTGTTTTGTTTCTACGACTGGATACATAATTCCAAAAATACTTGATATTACTTTTTATAGATATTTCTAAGTTATTCATATACAAATTGACATTTTGAGGACTCGACATTTCGCGAATTAGACATTTTGCGAAACGGACATTTCGCGAATGGGACATTTGGGAATTGGACATTTTGCGAATTGGACATTTTGCGAATTGGACATTTCTCGAATTGGACATTTTGAGGATTGGACATTTCGCGAATTGGACATTTCGCGAATTGGACATTTTGAGAATTGGACATTTTGAGAATTGGACATTTGGCGAATTGGACATTTTGAGGATTGGACATTTCGCGAATTGGACATTTCGCGAATTGGACATTTTGAGAATTGGACATTTTGAGGACTCGACATTTCGCGAATTAGACATTTTGCGAAACGGACATTTCGCGAATGGGACATTTGGGAATTGGACATTTTGCGAATTGGACATTTTGCGAATTGGACTTTTGCGAATTGGACATTTCGCGTTTTGGACATTTTGAGAATTGGACATTAAGCGAATTGAACATTGTGCAAATTGGACATTTCGCGAATCGGATATTTCGCGAATTGGACATTTTGAGATTTGGACATTTTGGGAATTGGACATTTTGAGAATTAGACATTGTGCGAATTGGACATTTCGCGAATTGGACATTTTGAGGATTGGACATTTCGCGAATTGGACATTTTGAGAATTGGACATTTTGAGAATTGAACATTTTGAGATTTGGACATTTTGGGAATTGGACATTTTGCGAAACGGACATTTCGCGAATTGGACATTTTGCGAAACGGACATTTTGAAAATTGGACATTTTGAAAATTGGACATTTTGAGATTTGGTCATTTTGAGAATTGGACATTTCGCGAATTAGACATTGTGCGAATTGGACATTGTGCGAATTGGACATTTTGAGATTTGGACATTTTGAGGACTCGACATTTCGCGAATTGGACATTTTGAGATTTGGACATTTTGGGAATTGGACATTTTGCGAAACGGACATTTCGCGAATTGGACATTTCGCGAATTGGACATTATGAGAATTGGACATTTTGAGAATTGGACATTGTGCGAATTGGACCATGTGGGAATTGGACATTCTGCGCCTAAACGAACAAAACATGCATCTTATACCATGGGCCATTGTTCTACGAGCAGGTGACAGCTAAAATGGTTGTTTTTAGTTTTTTAATATAATTAACACTAAATATTATTAAACAAAGAAGTATAACTTCTCACGCGCGTACATAAGCACACGCACCCATTTTTGTTTCTTGAGTGTCTACGGGCGTTGGAGATCACTTACCATCAGGTGACCCATCTGCTCGTTTGCTAGTCTCTGTTATAAAAATAGCTTATAAAAATGCACCCAACACTAAGGTTGAGTCTTGTGTCGTGTCAGAAACTACAAGAGACTTTCGGTCTCACAACACCCAGACCCGAAACAAATATCTGTGGCCACACAGTGTGGTGTGGGGATCAAACCCGCGACCTCACGTTTCGCAGCCGGCTACTCGCCCTCTGCGCCACGGAGGCTAATGAGCTAATGTTATGTTATGTAACAAAAGTATACAACATTTTAATAAATTTTTGAGTGGTAGAGCCACGCTGTAGACAGTAACGTCTACAGCACGAATGGGCCGGCTCGACCGGTTAGATACCACTGTCTCACAGAAAACCGACGTAAAGTGGCGGCTTGCTGTCGCGTTTCGTTCGGTGAGTGAGATTTCCGGTGGCCCATTTCCCCCCTCCCTTTCCCAATTCCTTTTCCCTCCCCTTTCATTCCCTCCTTTTAGGTTGGCAACGCAGCCATGATTCTTTTTGTGTCATGTGTGTCTATGGGCGGTGGAGATCACTTACCATCAGGTGACCCATCTGTTCGTTTGCCAATCTCTGCTATAAAAAAAAAAAAAACATTTTAATAGATTTTTCGACCGACTTCCAAAAAGGAGAAGGTCCTCAATTCGTCGTTTTTTTGTATGTATGTTACGCGATATCTCCGCCGAATGTGGACCGATCTTCAAAATTCTTTTTGTGTTCGATAGAGCTTCT
This sequence comes from Clanis bilineata, assembly GCA_036417725.1. Lineage (NCBI taxonomy): Eukaryota > Metazoa > Arthropoda > Insecta > Lepidoptera > Sphingidae > Clanis > Clanis bilineata. The sequence goes on from CM071153.1 coordinate 2,770,024, forward strand.
TTCAAGCGTGGTCCCATTTGGTCAATTGGTCCCAATTTGGTCACGATCGCATTTGAAGTCAGTCCGTTAAGTTTTAACTTGTGATTATCAGTGTTACAGTACCAGGGACACAGATTAAAAGAGGATATTAAACACTTTCCGTGCAAGAGCTCGCTGCTAAATCTAATCTCGTGAGTCGTGCGGGTGCGAGTAACACATCATTGTAAGTTATCATTACGGCGCCGCGTGGGGAGTATAAACAGGTATTTACGCTTCCACCTCTTAATTTACTACATATTACATAAGGTAGTGGTAAAATATTACACGTGTGATGCTTAGAAATATGATTCTGAGAGAAATATAACGCTATATACTTATATTACGTTACGATTTACGTTGTACATATTTCAAAAGGCGAAGTTGTAATAAAGTAATGTGGGAATGTTGCAAAAAATAGGATTTGTAATCAGTGTTTCTTTCCTCTATAAGTTTACGTCACTAATCATCACTTTTATATAACAACTAGCTGACCCGCGCAACTTCGTCTGCGTAGGAGAGAGAGGGTTGAAAGAATGAGTTGTAGGCACCTATAATCCAATAATTCTAAAGGAGGTAATGAGATGATCTAAAAAATATCAATGCTCAGAGCGTACCCAGCCATTACAATGACCTTCTGGAGGCATTTGGTGACACAAATGTTCATGCCGTCCTGGTATCCGAGAGTTGGCTCAAACCTCACCTTCCTTCTTCAATCTACCCCCTACCAGATTTCGTTCTGATTCGGAATGATCGAATTGAAAGGAGAGGGGGTGGAGTGGCTATTTACCTTCGCTCTAATTTTTTATATAAAGTAGTAGCCGCTTCTTCTAGTTGCTCAGCTACTGCTGAGTATCTTTTTCTCGAGGTTTGGGTCAAGGGAGCTAAAACCATTCTTGGCGTCGTTTACTGTCCTCCTACCATTGACTATTTCTCCAGTCTCGAACCGGTTCTGGAATCTTTAGGGTCAGAATATGCACATCATATCATTATGGGGGATTTCAACACCAATTTCCTTACTCCCCACACCCCACGATCCCTTAAGCTCCTTAACATTGTCGAGTCAGCTAGTCTGCAAGTCCTACCTCTCCAAGCGACTCATCACAACCTAGATGGGAACGATACTTGGCTCGACCTGATCCTCACCTCTAATCCTTCCCTTGTTACCAATCATGGACAATATCCTGCCCCTGGCTTTTCCCATCACGACCTTATTTTTCTTTCCTATGCTCTTAAACCTCCTAAACCCCCGCCTAAGTTTCTGCACATGCGTTGTTTTGGACGCATGAATGCGGAAAAATTATGCAAGGATGCTTCGGCTTTGCAGTGGGACCAACTGACAGCAGCATCTACGGTAGATAAAAAAGTAGAAATTTTCAATAACACCATCCTCTCACTCTACGACGTCCATGTTCCGATTAGAAAAGTCAAGTTGAAGCGTCCCCCTGCTCCTTGGTTGACAAACGGGGTTCGGATGGCGATGAGGCGCAGGAATCGAGCCTTCCGGAGATACAAGAAGGAGCGTACAGAAGATTGCTGGGCATTATACAAGGCTGCTAGGAATCGGTGTAATCAGATGATACGTAATGCTAAACGCCGCCACATTCTCGATAATATAACTTCCTCCTCTCCTGCCTCTATCTGGAAGTTCCTTGGGACTCTGGGCATTGGCAAGGAGAAACGCTTTGATCTTCGGGGGACATTTGGTTTGGATGATATCAATGATCATTTCTCTACTCCTATCTCGATGGATTACCAAACCAAATGTCGTACCCTGAATTTCTTAGCTAATCTTCCTCACCTAAATATTACCCCTTTTCTCTTTTCTCCAGTTGATTCAGAGGAGGTTAAAAAGATTATCCTATCCATAAGATCGAATGCGACAGGCTATGATAACATCAGTCGTCGCATGGTCATTCCTATCCTTGACCATGTACTTCCAATTATCACTCATATCATCAACTTTTCCTTTTTGACTGGGGTTTTTCCTTCTTTGTGGCGGAAAGCCCTGGTTATCCCTCTCCCGAAAATACCTAATCCTGCCCTTGTCAACCATTTTCGTCCAATATCCCTCCTCCCCTTCCTATCCAAAGTGCTGGAGGCCTGTGCCCATGCACAATTGTCCAAGTTTGTATATGCTAACAACTTGCTAAGTCCATTACAATCCGGCTTCAGGCCTGGTCATAGCACCATTTCCGCACTCCTGAAAGTGACTGACGATATTAGAGCCGGGATGCAGGACACCAAGGTTACTGTGTTAACTTTGGTAGACTTTTCCAATGCTTTTAATACCGTCAGTCACGATATCCTGCTTTCTATCCTCTCCCGCTTGATAATCTCTTCTGTATCACTGGAATGGTTCTCAACGTATCTTCGAGGGCGCCAGCAGTCCGTGCGTCTCGGCGAGATTTCGTCAAGCTGGCGTGACCTTGTGTCTGGTGTCCCTCAAGGCGGTATATTATCTCCTTTATTATTTTCTATTTTTATTAATTCCATTACCGAAGTACTTCAGTGTTCGTATCATCTGTACGCCGATGACTTACAAATCTATGCTCAAGTAGGCTTAAACGATGTGGCTGTAGCCATAGCCCAAGTGAACAGGGACCTGGACAACATCAAGAACTGGTCGGATCGTTTTGGTCTGTTCGTGAATCCTTCGAAATGTCAAGCGATTATTGTGGGTAGCTCACGCTCAATTAGCAGACTGGACACTGAATCTCTTCCTCCAATTCAATTTGATAATTCTGTTATTGCACTGTGTCCATCTGTTAAAAACCTTGGATTACTATTAGACTCCACCTTAAGCTGGCAGGCTCAAATTACCTCCGTCTGCCAAAGAGTTACAGGTACGCTCCGCGCACTCTATCGCCTGAAGAACCTTCTCCCGTATAAAACCAAGACAATGCTTGTGCAGACCTTAATCTTCCCTATCCTCGACTATGGTGACGTGTGCTATTTTGACCTGAATGCAGACCTGCTCAATAAACTTGACCGTCTTCTTAATAACTGCATTCGATTTATTTTCAATCTTCGTAAGTATGACCATGTATCCTCTTACCGCTCCCAATTAAATTGGTTACCGATCCGCCAGCGCCGAATGCTGCGTGCCCTCACCACTCTCTATTCTATTCTTTCTTCCTCTAATGCCCCTTCTTACTTAACAAGCAACTTTCACTACTTAGGATCTAACCACGTAAGAAACCTTCGCTCTTCAAACAGCCTTCTTCTCCAATTTCCCTCTCACAGCTCCGATTTCATTCATTCTGCATTTACTGTGCAATCTATACTTCTGTGGAATGCGCTCCCACTCGATGTCAGGACGTCTACCAGCAGGGTCAGTTTTAAATTCGAGGTACGAAGGCTCTTGACTGATAGTGTGTCAGAATCTCAATTTTAACAGATTCATAATATTATTTATTTATGTATATATATATTTTATTTCTATTTATATGTAGTTTATAAAATATTATATTTTATAACACATTTATTTATGTATGTTATTAAACTGAAGTATGTATTGTTGTATTAATTGTCAGATTCCGTCTTATTTATATACCTCTATTTATATTTTATATACACCCACATCGTTTTGTCTCTGCATCACCTTAGGTAGACTGGTAGATAATGCCTTTGGCATTAAGTCCACCTTTATACAGTTTTGTATATAAAGCTTAAATAAATAAATAAAAAAATAAATGATCTACTTTGGTCCGTTTTCGTCAGTCACCCCGTCAGTCACCCAGTCAGTACCCTCGTCAGTTACCCCGTCCATCACCCCGTCAGTTACCCCGTCAGTCACCCCGTCCATCACCCCGTCGGTCACCCCGACAGTCACCCTGTCGGTCAACCCGTCGGTCACCCCATCTATCTGCTCGATTGTCACCCCGTCTGTCACCCAGTCTGTCACCCCGTCTGTCACCCGTGTATCACCCGTCTGTCACCCTGTATGTCACCCATCTGTCACTCAGTCTGTCACCTGTCTGTCACCCGTCTGTCACCCAGTCGGTCACCCCATCTGTCTGCTCGATTGTCACCCCGTCTGTGAAATCTCTAATATCTGGAAAATCTTTTTTCACGCACCGGCGCCATCTACTTAAAATATTGGTTTGTAGTACATGCTATGTATCAGAGATGGCGCTTTATGTGAAAAAAGATTTTCCCGCTTTTCTGTTGAAATTTCCTGAATTTTCTTTGCTATAAACCTCACGAAGCCCGAGACCTTTCCAACGAATGCAAAACCGTGGAAATCGGTTCGTGCGTTCTGGAGTAATAGCGTCAGGAAGGAAAACCCGACTTATTTTTATATAGTAGATAAAATATATTATCAGTACGACTATCGTTCTGATGTCTCGGGTTCGATCCCGGGTCGGGCAATTTGATATAGGATTTTTCAGTATCAGCCCGGAGTCTGGAAGTTGTGCCCGATATGGCGATAGGCTCGCCTCATCCCATCTGGGACGGAACTAAGCTCGGCGAAATGTGGGTGTTCTAGTTCGCTAATGCACCTCTGCCTACCCCTTCGGGGATACAGGCGACAGCCTATGTTATATTATCGACGTAGGCTGTATCGTCGATGATAAAACATTAATTCACACGTTTACTCTACTGGGGTACACAGAGGCGCAACTAAAGCACACGTGATTTTAAGTTTAAAGAATCATAAGACTTGATAAGATCCCTAAATTGCGGCATGTACCTTTCTTTCTTTCTGCCTAGCGTTATTCCGGCCAAGTGCTTGGGTCCACCTTCCTACTTAAATGTACCTATGTATATAAAATTTGGTTTGAAGAATACTTGAATACTAGGGCTTTTCGAGAATTACCGCTTGTTATACAAAACCTGATAGGTATGATTTGGGGGTGAAGTTATTTAAAGTGCCTAACTTTTTGTGCGCAATTACACAAATCTCCATACAAATACAATACATACTTAATACCTTTTTAGGGTCACCTTGTCTTAGTGACAGTCTATATGAATGAACCAGGAGGTCCTAGGTTCGATTCCCAGTTCGGGCGTGGTGTTTTCCTAACACTATTTTCCTGGGATTGGCTTCCCGATATCTCCCAGATAGGCGTCGACGTCAGACATGCAGTCGGTCGTAAAACAAAACCAAATTTTCTTTCAAATGCTTGAAAAAGTGTGTTGCGCCGATCCCACATTAAGGTGGGATAAGCGCAAGTAGAAATACCTAATACCTTCTTAGAAAAGCTAGTTATTTAACACTAACAATCCATACATCATATCCTTTTTAATACGGCCAAAATTCTTAAACTAAAAAAGTGTGTGTTGTGGGCATAAGGGCAGATAAAAAGCGTATGAATATCAGCGGGTTTAGACAAGTGGCTTATGCGTTAGTCGAATAGAAAAGTCAAATTGAATAAATGTATGGAAATGACATGAGAGTACGCCGCATGTAGCGTACTCTTATGTCATTCCCATACATTTATTCTATTCGACTATTCTATTTGATTAACGCATAACACTTGCCTAAACCCCCAGGAACTATATTGTCACAACACCCATCAATAATCGAAGGATTTACAGCAATTCTCAATGCGGCCTCGAATCCTTCCTTTTCACAAGACATTATACCACGGTTATAGTACCACAATAACATTGTTACCCCATAAGATATCAGTTGGAATTGAATACCCCACGTATCCCTTAGATTGACCGTCTCCACATTATAGTGAAAGTGCTATTTTGCAGTGATATCGAGTTACCCCGTTTGATATTCGGCCCACGAGACGTGGCCGCGAGGGAAAGCGACGCGCTCTGTTGCCCTTTGTGAATTTTTTATATTGGTTTCTTTTCCTTCTCTATTAAGTGTAGCCGTGAGAAGTACAGGAGGTCGAGTCTCTAAGGTTTCATTGGTGAAAACAGCGTTGCGACATCGTTGCGGCTACGATGTTTTCATTTTTGTATTCAGCAAGGTACAAAGCGCACGCACTAGCGCTATGCGTGATGACGGCGTTTATGCGAACTAGCTCTCTCGAGCGAGACGTTTGACATAAATGTATGGAAAATGGTATTCTCTAAGACCTAACAACGTTGAACTCTCCGTCGATCTCAACGATGTGCGCTGCGGGAGCTTGTCGTCGATCACAACGTTGTATCGTTTCTTAGAGAATCGACCTGCAGGACATTAGCTATAACTTAGTTTAGGAATTTCAACGACTTTCAATATGCGACTATTCTATTCGACTAGCGCATAAGCCACGTGTCTAAACCTTAGACAAAAGAACATAGAGGATTCGGCATAACTGCGAAAAGTGAAGCATTCCTAATAGTCCAGGGTCGATAATTTTTAAAACCAAAAAAAATCATAGTAGGATGAAACCCATTAGAAAAGGAGGGAAATATTATAAAAATGAAAGGAAAAATAATTTACGGGCGATCTGAGGTCGGGAAGGGGGTGGGGGTGAGTTTTTAAGGGTAAAAAACGGTTTTTCTCGATTTCCGTCAAAACTAAAAGTCCTATCGAAAAAAGTCAAATGGCAAAGTTGTAGATAATAAAAAGATCTAAAACTTTTGTATTTACACTTTTTTCACATAACCTCAAAATTTATGTGAAAAATTCAATAAACCAAGTTTTTGGTTTTTTATTTTTATCTTTTACAATTTTTTTTTTATTTTTTAACGAAATTTTGTGAAAACTTACCTTTTTATGTCCCAAATACGCTGTAATTTATTTGATTAAAAATATTTATTTTTTCACCTTATTTTGAATGAATATCGAAAAAACACCCTAATTTTCAATCGAAAATTCACCCGTCAAAATTTCAGCTTTTTTCAAAAAGTTGGTATGGTTTCTGTTCGTTGAAATCTCTACTTTCCGATCGTGAAAAAAAAAACATATGTTACTATGGTAAATCTTCTCAGAAAATGCAATTGACTTTGACAACTTCGATGAATAGAAGCTGATGTCAAAGTCTCAAATTTTTTGTATTTATTGTCGATTCTTTTCTTGCTGGATACCACTAAACGATTCAAAGCTGATTTTTTTATTGCATACACTTGCTTATCATCTGCCTTATTGCAAATGATAAAAACAGATTCATCCATACTGATAATCTGAAAAGACAAAATCGAATTAATAATGTCTTCACTATTTAATCGTGAATAAACTCCCATGAAAAAAAAATTTTAAAGAAATAAATGTCAAAATGTATGAATAATATATTATAAATCTATAAAAAATGTATAAAATATATATGAAAATCGGCAAAAAGTTTGTTTTATTATAAATATATCTACGATATATATTTTATATATTTTTTATAGAATTTAAATATATTTTTTATGTATTTTGAAATATATTTTTTTTCATGGGATTAACTAAATTTGTTTGTGCAAAATTAAGGAGATTATTATTTTTTTATCTTGTACAAAAATATCATTTAATTTCAATCTTTAGGTTATGTTACGTTAAGCATACTATTTTTTAAAGAAAATATTACGATTTTTTATGGTTGAGTTCATTGATACAGATAAAAATAGAGATAGTATTTACCTTTCTATGCAGATTCGAAAAGTTTTTTTGTTTTTTTAAGTAAACTTGTCACAATTATCTTCAAGAAACTCAGCGTGCACGTGTATTTTTATAAACGATGTTGTATACTGTACTGTATTTCGAATACTGGTTAGGCTAGCAGTTGTAACAGCTGCTACGAAATATATAGTATATAAAACTAGGTATGTATGTAGTAAGACCCAGACCCGCCTAGCCCCTTCCCCACTTCTCCACGAAATACCTTTTGATGGGCTACAATTTTTCGTAGGTCACTCAGGTACATCTACTCAGGTATATATATATAATTTATCTCAAAATAGTTATAAATAGGCATCTACGCATATAATTTAAAGAAAATTAGACAACTTTCTCCAAATATTGTAGATGTCTTATTAAATATTAATTTAATTAACTTATTTGTTTCTTAATTATAGTAGTATATTTTTTTTTGCAATTTTTTTGTTATCAACGTCACATGAAATCTAACGTTTTTCGAGTAATTAAAGTGTAAATTTTAATAAATAGCTCAAAATTATTTATAATAATTTAAAAAAAAAAATCGAATTCTAGTTTTTTTGAATTTTTGCATTTTCTGAGAAGATTTACCATAGTAACATATATTTTTTTTCACCATCGGAAAGTAGAGATTTCAACGAACAGAAACCATACCAACTTTTTGAAAAAAGCTGATATTTTGACGGGTGAATTTTCGATTGAAAATTAGGGTGTTTTTTCGATATTAATTCAAAATAAGGTGAAAAAATAAATATTTTTAATCAAATAAATTACAGCGTATTTGGGACATAAAAAGGTAAGTTTTCACAAAATTTCGTTAAAAAATAAAAAAAATTGTAAAAGATAAAAATAAAAAACCAAAAACTTGGTTTATTGAATTTTTCACATAAATTTTGAGGTTATGTGAAAAAAGTGTAAATACAAAAGTTTTAGATCTTTTCATTATCTACAACTTTGCCATTTGACTTTTTTCGATAGGACTTTAAGTTTTGACGGAAATCGAGAAAAACCGTTTTTTACCCTTAAAAACTCACCCCCACCCCCTTCCCGACCTCAGATCGCCCGTAAATTATTTTCCCTTTCATTTTTATAATATTTCCCTCCTTTTCTAATGGGTTTCATCCTACTATAATTTCTTTTCACTTTTCATTATTTTTAAAGGCTTCTACCCTGGTCTATAATGTATGGAACGAAACCAAAATGGCGCATTGCGAAAGGAGGATACCATTAATATAACCGTTAGGCATCTTTATATTCCAAAATTAGTATTCTTGTAAATAAAACCCTACATTCACAATAAAATCAATAAGTGACATAACATAACATAATCTCACGCCCGTATCCCCGAAGGGTAGGCAGAGGCGCACTAGCGAACTAGTACACCCACGTTTCACCGAGTTTAGTTCCGTCCCAGATGTGATAGGGGGTGAGCCTATCGCCATATCGGGCACAAATTCCAGACTCCGGGCTGATATGGAAAAATCCAATATCACTTTGCCCGACCCGGGGATCGAACCCGAGACCTCAGAACCGTAGTCGTACCGAAATACCACCACGCCACCGAGGCAGTCAATAAGTGTTTATACGTTATTTAATTCTTATGACACGGTGACAACTTACATGTAAATAGATCACGAAACTAAAATGGCGGAACCGGCTTCATAGTAAACACGTACTTTTCTTAGTTACGCCGGGTCCTCTTATTTTTTCTTTGGTCATTGGTCTAAACCCGCTGATGACGTTTGGTGATAATTTCATACGAATGGTATAGACTTGCATCGACCTGGATACGAACTCGATTGTCAAAAATATTCCGGCTTGGTCCTTCGTATATATCGTGCTCTACCACGTATAACATCATAACATAACATAAGCTCACGCCTGTATCCCCGAAGGGGTAGGCAGAGGCGCACTAGCGAACTAGAACACCCACATTTCGCCGAGCTTAGTTCCGTCCCAGATGTAATAGGGGGTGAGCCTATCGCCATATCGGGCACAAATTCCAGGCTCCGGGCTGATATGGAAAAATCCAATATCACTATGCCCGACCCGGGGATCGAACCCGAGAACTACCGAGGCAGTCTCCACGTATGACGATGTGACAAAACAATAAAGAGGCAATCAACATTTACGCAGAGGATATGTTCTAGTGAAATGAATCCAAAGCGAGCGCGAATTGCCGCAAAAATGATAAATTTGTACACGCAACACGTCCCGGCCGGCAGGCTGAACAAAACGCCGCAATGGTCCTAATTGCAGTAATTATGAAACTCTTTGCTCGTTGATGGAAGTAATTTTTCTGTAGCGACTACCAATTAGGCGTTACCAATTAGTGTAAGGGCGCAATTTGTAACACGAGCCGAAACGATGCACGGAAATATTTGCGTTTTAATTGATTATTTATTTTTAACCGGTTTCAAAAATGGAGGTTCTCAATTCGTCGGTATCTATTTATGCTTCTCCATATTTCAAGATTCTGTGTGTTCGACAGAGCTTATTCCAGGTAAGTTTGGTTTAAATCGGATGAGATATGAAGTCCATTTTTAAGTTTCTGAAATTGTGATAATGTAAAATTCTAATGGATTTAAAAAAACGATTAATTGAATTATTGTAAATAATATTGACTGCCTCGGTGGCGTGGTGGTATTTCGGTACGACTACGGTTCTGAGGTCTCGGGTTCGATCCCCAGGTCGGGCAAAGTGATATTGGATTTTTCCATATCAGCCCGGAGTCTGAAATTTGTGCCCGATATGGCGATAAGCTCGCCCCCTATTACATCTGGGACGGAACTAAGCTTGGCGAAATGTGGATGTTCTAGTTCGCTAGTGCGCCTCTGCCTACCCCTTCGGGGATATAGGCGTGAGCTTATGTTAATGTATGTACGTTATGTAAATAATACCCCATATTCACGATAAAATAAATAAATGTTTATACGCTATTGATTTTGACTGCCTCGGTGGCGTGGTGGTATTTCAGTTCGCCTACGGTTCTGAGGTCTCGGGTTCGATCCCCAGGTCGGGCAAAGTGATATTGGATTTTGCCATATCAGCCCGGAGTCTGAAATTTATGCCCGATATCGTGATAGACTCGCCTCCTATCACATCTGGGACGGAATTAAGCTCGGCGAAACGTGGGTGTTCTAGTTCGCTAGTACGCCTCTGCCTACCCCTTCGGGGATACAGGCGCGAGCTTATGTTATTTTATGTTTATCATCTTGTGTCTTTCTTTTTTTTATCAATTGTATATGTTTTGCACCTACTATTATATCTCTGCACCACTTTAAGGTTGACTGGAAGAGAATGCTTACAGCATTGAGTCCGCCTTTATACTCCATGTATATAAAGTGTAAATAAATAAATAAATTCAGGCTCCAGGTCCAATGGTAACTTTGTAGTGATTAAAAAAGCAATTTCTTTGACTTATATTGAATCAGTTCTTTAAGGTATATGCTTTATTAACCCATCTTACAAAACTGATACGATCATAATTCGTATCCCAGAAGCACTTGAATCTACCATCGGTAGTATATTATAGAGTTGGAAGAGCCGAATTAACGCCGACGGCTAGCGTAATAAATCTTTTTGAGTCACGTTTTCTATCTCATGAAATGCATTTCCATTAGAGTTGGGAGTGCTTATCGATAATTTAATTTCGTTTGAAATATTTTACATAGTGTTAGAAGAATTTTTAATAATAACATATTATATTTTATTATTATCAATAAATATCTAATTTTAAACTAGAAAATTATTGGTTAATTTCAATATACCTACTAATAATAAAAGGTTTTGTTAATACCCACGATACAGGCATGCCTAGTGTGGGGACCGCAGTCAATACATTTTGTGAACTATAAAATAAATGTACAAAACGTAACACGGAAGAGCATTATTTATGTGTAAATATTTGTTTTGTATGTTTTTAATAAATATATTTTTCATTTTTTTTCATTTTTCAATAAATTATATTAATAACGAAAATCATTTTGTTTAGTGTACTACGATGTTTATATTTTGGTTTATTATTTTACCTGCAGCTCTGCTAGATTGACATGTTAAAATCATACCACGCAGAATTGTGTCCTATATCATGGATAAATATAGTCAATACTATCTTTAATCTTTCTTTTTACCTGCCCTTTTCCCACTTTAATGTGGCGTCGGCGCAACACGCTTTTTCAAACATGTTGCAGAGAGGATTTGCCTTAGTGTTTACGACCGGCCGTCTGCCTGACGTCAAGCTCTATGAGGGATCCAGTCCCGGGTAAATTAAATTAGAAAATTTGCTTTGCCCGACCTAGGAATCGAACCCAGGTCCTCCCGGTCTACAACCCATACATGCTACCACTAGACCAAGGAGGCGACCAACACTATCTTTAATAAAAACTAAAACACTTAGTATTTCTAGCAAACTTGTAATGAAAGTATGTGAAATTGCGTCTAAAAGCAAAATGTCCTACGACGCAAGCAAAAAACTACAAAAAGTAAAATAAAAACCCGATACCGTTCACTACGGCAATCGCGCTCCATCTTTCCGGTACATCTATGAGCGGGCCTTTTCTTATTCCCAGCAAATGGTCTGAACCGAGGTCCGTTTCTCGCGATGTCCTTGAGTTAGTTGTTTCCACTTTTATTATGTCTGGGACGGCTTAAACGCCCTCTCATTTGTCCGGCGACGCTGTTAAGGTCGTCTGAAGCTAATAGCTCTTATCGATTGAAAAAAATGTACACTTTTCTGTGAATTTCAAATGGAAGGAGATGGTATCGCAAGAATTTATTTTCGTTTTTTATTCGAGTTGAGTTAAGAAGAAGTTATAAAATGTGTTTATTTGCACTTAGCTTTTTTGTTTGGTCTATAACTTCTAAAAGCATATGCGTTGTGTTTATTGGGATGTTTTTATGAAATAGAGAAGACATTTTTATCAAACTTGTTTTCGGATGAAAGAGAAAATATTTTTTTATCAAACTTGTCTCTTTATAATAATAATCTTATAAGTAATTTTTGTGTTAAAATTAAGGTCTATTGGTTAAATCAAAATTCAAAAACTAATGATGGTGGCTAGTACGATAAACCTTTTTTTTTTTAGCTTTTGTTCCTATATTATCTGTCCGACTGGCATAAATTGAACATATTATTTAATAGAATTCCTGATATTAGACCACATGAAACGCAATACGAATCCTAATTGTTACAAAGGATTTTTGTGAGGTAGTGGTACTATTTCGGTCCAGACGGCCTTTATCCACTTACATAAATTAAAATAAGGATTAAAGAACTATAACCAAACCATGATTTTCAGGATGAACGTTGACTTACGGTAGGGATTTTGCAAGAGACATATTTCCAACTCCTCATCTTCCTATCTGAATAGCTATCTATACTAATACTAATATACTAATACTATAATAATATTATAAAGCTAAGGAGTTTGTTTGTTTGTTTGTTTGTTTGTTTGTTTGATTGAACGCGCTAATCTCAGGAACTACTGGTTCGATTTGAAAAAATATTTTTGTGCTGGATAGCCCAATTGTCGACGGTGGCTATAGGCTATATATCATCACGCTATGACCAATAGGAGCGGAGCAGAAATGAAAAATGTTTAAAACCGGGGAAGGCGATATTTCAGAAAGTACTGGTTCGAATTGAAAAATTATTTTTGTGTTGGATGGCCTATTTATCGAAGATGGCTATAGGCTATATAACATCACGCTTTGACCAATAGGAGCGGAGCAGAAATGAAAAATGTTGCAAAATCGGGAAAATTTATATCTTGGACAGAAACTACTGGTTCGAATTGAATTTTTTTTTTTGTGTTGGATAGCCCAATTATCGACGGTGGCTATAGGCTATATAACATCACGCTATGACCAATAGAAGCGGAGCCGAAATGAAAAATGCTGCTAGCGGGGAATTTTATATCTCAGAAACTACTGGTTCGATTTGAAAAAATATTTTAGTGTTGACCAAGGGGATGAATGGTAGGGTGACTAAGGGGTGACTGACGGGGTGATTGATGGGGTGACTAATGGGATGACTGACGGGGTGACCGACGTGAGGAATGACGGCTAACTGATGGGGTGGCGGACGGAGTGACTGACGAGGTGAATGACGGGGTGACAGACGGGGTGACAGATGGGGTGATCGACTGGGTGACAGCCGGGGTGACAGATGGGGTGACCGACTGGGTGACAGACGCGGTGACAGACGGGTGAGAGAAGGGTGACAGACGGGGTGACGGACGTGGTGACACACGGGGTGACAGACTGGTGACAGACGGGGTGATCGACTAGGTGACAGACGAGGTGACAGACGGGGTGACCGGCGGGGTGACAGACAGGGTGACAGGCGGGGTAACAGGCGGGGTGACAGACGGGGTGACAGACGGGGTGACAGACGGGGTGACAGACGGGGTGACCGACTGGGTGACCGACTGGGTGACAGACGGGGTGACAGACGAGTGACAGACGAGGTGACAGACGGAGTGACAGACGGGTGACAGAAGGGGTGACAGACGGGGTGACGGACGTGGTGACAGACGGGGTGATAGACTGAGTGACAGACGGGGTGACCGACTGGGTGACAGACGAGGTGACAGACTGGGTGACCGACTGGGTGACAGACGAGGTGACAGACGGGGTGACAGGCGGGGTGACGGACGTGGTGAAAGACGAGTGACCGACTGGGTGACAGACAAGGTGTCAGACGGGGTGACAGGCGGGGTGACAGACGGAGTGACAGACGGTGTGACAGAGGGTGTGACTGACGGGGTAAGAGACGGGGTGACAGACGGTTTGACAGACGGTGTGACTGACGGTGTGAGAGACGTGGTGACTGACGGCCGAAGTAGATCATCCCATTACTTCTTTTAGAATTATTGTGCTATAGGTGCCTACGACTCACTCTTTCAACCCTCTCTCTCATACGCAGACGAAGTTGCGCGGGTCAGCTAGTGTGAAATATAGACAGTTTTCTATTCGTGGAATTATGTGCTATAGTTGATCCTGGTATACAGAAGTTGCGGTGGCGGTGGTTACAATATATTTTTTGTGTATCAATCAATCAATCAATCAATCTTTATTGTGTGATTTTTGGTACAAAATATGTTATACATAATATTACAGTTCCATAAAAAATCTACCCTGTCGGGTGTACACAATTTCTATAGTAATATAATTATTTAAAATTGAAAATGCATTATTATTTCAATGTCTTAAAGTATTCAAATGATAATGTTGTTATTAAATATAATGTCATAGTTGTTATTTAAATATCTAAAAGTCATCAGCAAGGAACTTATTAGTTGTATAGTAACACCTGTTAACTAATAAATTATATAATTGTCTTTTAAACTCCATTAATTTGGAAGCCACAGATATTTCGTATCTGACCTAAATCGAAGATGTTGTAGTTCTTGGTAGCAAGTCTCAGGAGAGTATGACAGCACAATATTAGTATCTTAGTTAGGAATAAATATTAGTGTGATTGTTGTGTATTTTTAATATTTTTGATAATATCGATAGTTTATCCAGCCCTCACTAATACAGATTACTCGGTACGTACTACGTCGATCGGGAATACAGAAATAGTGAGATTGGTTGGTTTTCTAACTCGCAGTTTCTATTCTACAGATACAACGTTTGTCTACTACATTGGCAATTGACGCTGTGCAGCCATACATGATTTGTTATCCACATGTGCTTCGGATACTTAAGATACTATTAGCTAGCGATATTCTCAGACACTTATGTATTTTGTTTTTGGGAGAGGCAGATTTTTTAAGCGCCACAGTCCTTACAATATATTAATAATATTAGCCCTGTAATATTACTGTCCCACTGCTGGGCATGGGCCTCCTGTACTAATGAGAGGGGTTAGGCCTTAGTCTACCACACTGGCCTAATGCGGGTTGGTACAATATAATACTATCTGCATATATCTCTGCTTCTCTGGCATCATACCCAAAATTCTTTTAATATGCTGGTCTTACATTAATAAAATCAATGCTGGTGTGTGTGAGCGATGGAGATTACTTACTATCATGATCCACCTGTCCTTTTGACGGGTGTCGCTATATTTAAACAAAATTTGTTCTTACTATCTAAAGCTATGAGTAGTTAGGTAACAAATTCATATATTACATGACTATCTATGTAACATTTTTGGTGCAGACGAAATTTTATCGAGGAAAACAACGTGACTTAGGTTCCCAATAATCTAATCTTTATTTTCATCTTTCCACTTATAACAATAATAAACAAAATAACAAACAGGTATAGTAGTATCATTATTTTATTAAAATAATAAAAATCCGTTATCAGATACATAATTGGACCCGGTTATGCTTTTAGCTTTGTCACTCGCAAGAAATAGGACCAAATCAGCAATTTCTTGTGGCTCTGCTAATCTTTTCAATGCAGTCATCTCTGTCAACATGTCCCAGTTTATAGGGGAATCCGAGTCACCCAAAATACCAGTGTTGACAGGTCCTGGACTAATAGCGTTGACCCTTACCCCATAAGGAGCAAGTTCCAAAGCAGCGGCTTTCGTAAAATAGTTAACTCCAGCTTTAGACACAGAATAAGTCAGCAAGCCACGTTCTACTGGCGCTACAGATCCTCCAACACTACTAATATTGATCACATTTCCTTTGGTCTTGATTAGGTGTGGAGCTGCTAAGCTAGTAAGATGAAATATGGCTCGAAGGTTAACGTTCATTACCTCATCGTAAACTCCAAGAAGGTTTCCTTCGAGAAGACTTGCTTGTTTTACTATACCAGCATTGTTGACGAGAATATCCAGTTTACCAAACTCGTCGACAGTACGCTGCACTGCTGCAGTAGCCTGGTTTTCATCGGTAATATCGATGCGGAGAACAAGAGGTAATTTACCTGCATTTACAGATGAATTACTTTCGTTTTTGTCCAGTATGACAACTTGTGCACCTTCTTTAGCAAACGCAATGGCTGTAGCTTCTCCTATACCGGAGCTGCCACCCGTCACTATTACAACTTTATCAGTGAAACTCATCGTCCAATGGTTACGACTTCCAAGTGTGTACTAAACTGCGAATAAGTGTTTATCATTATGCAAACGAGGTGTTGCATTGACGTTGATAAAAAATATTAGGTCACACAAAGATAACATGTTTATCTCGCTAATGCATTTTTTGCAATACTTAAGACCTAAGTATACTAATCGTAAAGTACAATCATAACTGGATTTCTTATTTTACTTGCTTACGCTACATGTTACATGATAGCTATTGGCAAGTTAACACTGTGATCCTGTCAGAACACTATACGAAGAAAAAATCCACCATTAATTCCACTTAATTTTTGGTGAAAAAGCACCAGCGGAGCAAGGTATTCGTACAAAGAAGCAAGAGTTGTATGTAAAAGACAGAAGCGTAGAATCTGGATGAAAGATGTTTGCGAGGAATGTATGAGAGGGTCTGCATTTTACTCGCGTGTGAAAAGAGTTCGCTATGTATCCTCGCACCATTTAGCTATACACTGTTTCGAAGCTTCGCCTCGCATCGCTACTGTTTCAAAGCTGTCTCGTAGAAAAACAACGTAACGTGAAGTGATAGGTGTCGCATTATGAGCGGAGAGCAATATTTCTGGAGGCCTCAATGCAGAAGGTATTTATTACTAATATTTATTACTTTTTAACATTGCGCTTGCCGGTACGTGGTCTTCACTCGAGAACTTTTCTGCCCCATCGGCTATCGGTTCTACGAGCTATGTGCCCTCCCCACTGCCACGCCAGCTTGCTAATCCGTTGGGTTATATCGGTAACTTTTGTTCTTCTACGGATCACCCCATTTCTGATTTGATCGCTTAGAGAAATCTGGAAATCTTTGGGGCGGCCTACGTCGACCAGTGGACGTCCTGTGGCTGACGATGATGATAATGATGATTCCTGTTCTTTCTATGATAGGTAGCGACTTGGATGTGCCTTTGGCATTGTCGATGTAGAGCGACTGTAGCCTTGCTAACGGTAATCCAGATAGCGACCACTGTACGCATGATTTTAATACCTGGCCTAGTGACCCATACTCCTTGTATCGTTCCTGTTACAGGATCAGCCTGTGTATATTCGGTCCTTTCGTGGGGTTTTCGACGTGACTTAATGGTTGTCGCATGTTTTGTCGCTAGTCCATCGATTTGCTTCTTCCCTCTCAAGAGTGTGAAGAAGCATAAATAAGCCGATGATTCTGGTGACTACCGATAAATAGATCTTTGGTCGTATTGAGGGTTCTTGAATTACATACTATCTGTGTACGTTGTGTTATGCTGCAAATCGATTATTGGGATAATAATATTATCCTTATTTTCTAGTTGCTATTTTTTGGTCTGCATTACGCCTATCATCAGGTGTAGGCACAGTAGAGCTCTGATAAAAAGACATTTACAGTTAGGGGCTGTGTGTTCAGCTGCGTTCGTAAGCCTAAATAAAAATACTGTAGGTAGCTTGAGGTCATGATTAATCTATACAGAAGTGGATTCTCTTGAGTTCAGCTTTCCCATTGTGGCTTTAGAGTTTGCCCATTAGGTGGTTTGCTAATGCGACTACATACCAAACTTTGTTTAGCCATTACCGGTAATCGCGAATGTCCACATTTGGCTTAAATTACTCTCTGTAATTGAAAGCACTTAAAATTCGATATAAATGAATTATTGAGCTCAATAGCTACCACTATACAACGAAATTCCAGTATCGAGAATTGAAGAGAGAAAGAAAACTTACAATTTCTCGTCGTGTAATCTTTGATCGTGATGGCCGTTCCAAAGGATTACACCAATGGATATAATAGATGACGCTAAATTCTGTGAACGAAAATTTACAAAGCCTATTATATTATCATCATCATCATCATCAGCCATAGTACGTCCACTGCTGAATATAGGCCTCCCCCAAAGATTTCCAGATCGACCTGTTGGAAGCGGCCTGCGTCCAGCAACTTTCTGCGACCTTTACCTTTATCTGATACATTATATTGAAATAAAACTATTTTATTTGGATTCTATCACTTTATTATTTGGATTTGATTTTATTTTTAGGTCCGACATTTCGAAGGCTTCGTGGTCGCGGGCCGGACGTCGGGCCTAACAATAAAAACAAATCGTGATAGAATCCGTATAAAATAGTTTTATTTCAATGTATAACATTCGCGTAAAATTAAGAAATCACTCCGTTAAATTATAATTTAGTCGCACTTATAAATAAACTAATAGATGTGAAACAACCGAGGCTAATCGAGAAAACGAATCAAGAATTACCTTTAACATATTCAAACAGATATCCCACTGAACAATACATGCATTGTTTCATATCAGATAGTCATCCAGTCCCGTGGGTTCGGACTTGGGACGTCTCGATTCAAACATCTGGCTGATGAATATTCATTATGTTCCACGATCTTGTATCAGATATTCGCCACATAGTTTCGATGTTCATGATATCGTATTATGTGTTTGTTGGACTGTGTTAACGTTAGATAATAGAACTATCGTTTATTAAACAAAAGACATTTTATCAATCATGTCACTTCTTTGCTCTAGTGGCAGCATAGGTACGATATCAGTGGCGTGCATTTCATATAGACAAAGAGACATTCCCTGACAATTTGCTAAAATGACATAATGAAATTAAAAAAAGGTCACTTAAAAGAGTTTTTCAAACAACGCTGGGTGTGTTATTTAAAATTGACGTGAAAATGATTATGATGGTTAAAGTAAAGCAAGAATAAAATGAAGAAAGTAATTATGCAAGATTTTTGTCTACCCTAATCTGAATGCTTATCACGTCACTGTACGATATGGAAGTGGGTGATTTTGAGTCGAAAAATCTTTACCTTCTTTCTTTAAAAAAGTGTCTTTAGAATGGTAGAGCCACGTTGAAGGCTGTAACACCATTAGCGGTAGCACGAATGGGCCGGCGCGACCGGTTCGACACCACTTTCTCACAAATAATCACAGGTTTATAAACTTTATGGATCGACTTCAAATCCGATCGTAACCAATATTTATATGGGACCACCATTGAAATAAGCTCTATCGAACACAAAAAGAATTTTGAGAATCGGTCCACATTTGGCGGAGATATCGCGTAACATTCTTAAAAAAATACAGACGAATTGAGGACCTACTCCTTTTTGGAAGTCCGTCGAAGAACGACATCAAGAGAGGTTTAGTGAATGAGATTTTCGATGAACCAATTCCTAATTCCAATTTCCCTCATTTTAGGTTGGCCACGCATTCATGATTGTCTTTGTGTGTTGGGTGTCTATGGGCGGTAGAGATCACTTACCATCAGGTAACCCACCTGCTCGTTTGCCAGTCTGTGCAATAACAATAATCACAAGTTTAAAAACATAACTGACCTACTTCCAATTTACCGATCGTAACCAAATTTCCAATTGTATGTTCAACAGTGGACGTCCTATGACTGATGATGATGATGATGAATCAAATTTATATGGGATCACCCTTGAAATAAGCTTTATCAAATACAAAAAGAATTTTGAAAATCGGTCCACATTTGGCGAGATATTGAAGAACATACATAAAAAAAAATTACAGACGAATTGAGGACCTCCTCCTTTTGTGGAAGGCGGTCGAAAAAATCTTAAAGGAAGATTAGAAAATCTTTTGAGGGTTCCATAGTCAAATGGCAATAATTACCATAAATGCCATTGACATTAATGAATTTCATCCCCTAAGTTCACGATAGAAGCGTCTTTGTTGATCGGGAGCTGAGACGTAATAGACGATGACCTATAAACTATAATGTCATCAACTTTTTCGGCCCATCGCTAAGTGACAAGGGCCTTCAAAGGGACACCATTAAGTTAAAACGTTCGTCGCATCGCGCGTGGTCCCTTCGTCTCGTGCCTTTAATGTAATTTCTGTCAAACTTCGCCTTAATTCGATAAGGGCCATACACACAGGAGGACATTAATTCTGCATTACTTTCAACTAGCTGAATCTTAGTTTATTTTTTATTTAAGCATTTGGCGTTAATTTTGACAATTTTAATATAGTTACTAGCTTTTATCGCGTTTCTGCTTGCTTGATTAGCTCTAACGATACCTTAGATAATCACAAGTTTAAAAACCTACCAGACCCACTTCACATCCGATCATGACCAAATTTATATGGGACCACCCTTCAAATAAGAATTTTGAAGAAGAACATACATAAAAAAATACAGATGAATTGAGGACCTTCTCCATTTTGGAAGTCGGTCGAAAATAGAAGGTATCTTACATACTGAAACACTACTCAACTTTAAGAGCTACTTACATTGCATGTGCCATACAATTTTGAGAGATAAAGCGATCTCAAATGAGATAAGTTAACGTCCAATGTTTGTGTTGATTTTGAGTATTCATTATTTTTATAAAATGCGAATCTATTGATAACTATATTATGTGTAAGTAGAAGTGAAATATTCATATTAGGGCACTTGCAGCGCTATTACTAATCTAGAGTTACACCTTATCTCGATTTATCCTACAGCTCACTCCTATCTTGAAATCAAGATTTGGGATAAATAGGGATTTATCCCGGAGCTGCAAGTCGTACCAAATGTTCCTGTCCAAAAAGCCTCGATTAATTACTTAGTCACTCGCATTTCACGTTTCACGTGCGAGTAAAATCTATACAGTAAAAATCATCTTTTCTTATATACCAATGATTTCAAGAACTTTGAAGAGTACTCAAAACAGATTTGTAATAAAGAAACGTAATATATGTAATGAAAATAAAGCAATCGAGCTTCGTAACAAAGATATGAGTACTCTCGTAAACATAACAATATTTAGGTACGTCGCGTCGCTTTAATAAACTAGGCAGGTGGTATAGGCACTACGCCTCTGTTTTCATAGAACAATTCAATTCACCGCGCCGGGGACTCAGATATCAGTTTGAAGGCTCTTATAGAATTCGATACATTGATACAAATACAAATTTTAAAGATAAAGTTGTACGTATTGAATATCCACTTTGAAATTTTATGTTGAGTCTGAATTCTGATTTAGTTTACGCTATAAATATAATTTAGTATAATATAATACAATTAACCCTATTACTGTCCCAATGTTAGGCGCGGGCGTCCTCTGCTAATGAGAGGAGTTAGGACCTTGGCCACACTGGCCTAATGCGGGTTGGTAGACTTCACATACCTTTTCAATTCTTGTGCAGAAATTCTCGGGTATGCATGTTTCCTTAGGATGTTTTCCTTCATCGTTATAGCAAGCGATAATCCAAAATGAAACACACTTAATATAGAAAAGTCAGAGGTGTATGCTCCATTTTGGGGTTGGTCTCGAACCTGAGCTATCGCTGCTAGTTATATACATACATACATACATAATATCACGCCTGTATCCCATAGGGGTAGGCAGAGACTATGGATTTCCACTTCGCCCGATTCTGACACACTACTTTCGCTTCATCTACTTTCATCAATCTCTTCATACATTCGCGTCGGTTAAGGGTACTTTTTATATAGGTAGCTAGTTATATAGGTATACGAGTAATGAAATATCTGTTGATTTTATTCTTCTTAGAGCTAGCCATCTAGTGGTTGTGCACTTAAGCTGAGAACCGTAAGGTCCTTGATTTAAAACCCAGGTCGGGAAATAATTCCGTGTTTCAATTAGAAAAATTACACTGAAATTTCCGCCGCTCCATTGTGCTACGGAGGCTGTGATGATATTATTTTAATACGGATTATAGAAAAATCTCAAATAAATACAATGGAATATTGGCATGGCTGTGTATTTTGTTCAATGCCAACACGCTGCCAATAAAAGTCCCAATGTCCACACTGAAGTGGATATAAAAATGGCGCACATCTGCGCCCCCACGACGCAATGGTTTTAACTGGGTGACCTGTCGAATGAAGCTTGTGAGATTATTTTGTATGTGAATAATAAATAAAGGGAAATACTCTTCGTAACTCTTAATAAATAAATAACACCCAACATACATAGTCTGGACCCCAAACTAAGATCGAATCTTGTGCCGTGGGTATCAGGAACTACGAGAGAGAGATACTTTCGGTCTTACAACACCCAGACCTCGGTGCCTCGGTGCGGGGATCGAACCCGCGTCCTCTCGTTTCACAGCTGGCTACTTTCCCGCTCGCCACGGAGGCTTTCGGTCAATAATCATCTTTTTTACTGCCTTTATCCCTCCTTACTAACTGCCTCGGTGGCGTGGTTGTATTTCGATACGACTACCGTCCTGAAGTCTCGGGTTCGATTCCCGGGTCGAGCAAAGTGATATTGGATTTTTCCATATCAGCTCGGAGTCTGGAATTTGTGCCCGATATGGCGATAGGCTCGCCCCCTACCACATCTTCGACGGAACTAAGCTCGGCGAAATATGGGTGTATTAGTTCAGTAGTGCACCTCTGTCTACCTCTTCGGGGATACAGGCGTGAGCTTATGTTATGTTATCCCTTCTCAACTCTTATCTCCAATATGCCCTTATGCAATGTGGGGTCGATGCAACACACTTTTTTAAGCTTGTTGCAGAAAGGATCCAGGTCAGCTTTTGCCTGACATCAACCTCATCCAGGTGATGCAGTCCCGCGCAAATCAGATTAAAAGAATCGCTTTGCCTGACATGGGAATCTAACCCAGGACCTCCCGGTCCACAGCTGATGTGTCTCACTTTTCTTTATAATTGCCCTTATCCCACTTTAATGTGGGGTCGGCGCAACACACTTTTTCAAGCATGTTGCAGAAATATTTGGCTAAGTTTTTGCGACCTGGTGCCTGCCTGACGTCAACCCCCTCTGAGGGATAGCTGATGTGTCTCACTTTCTTTCTTTCTGCCTGGCGTTATCCTGGCCTTCTGCCAGGGTCCGCCTTCCTACTTAAACGCTTCCACTTCGCCCGGTCTTGAGCATCCTCCCTAGTGAGACCATTGGTTCTCATATCTTCCTCCAGTCTAGCCGGCGCTTTTTGGGCCGTCCACGGGAACGCAACCCTGGCACGATGATGTGTCTCACTTTTTCTTTCTACCTGCCCTTATCCCACCTTAATGTGGGGTCGGCGCAACACACTTTTTCAAGCATGTTGCAAAGAGGATTTGGCTTAGTTTTTACGACCGGCCGCCTGCCTGACGTCAACCCCCTATGAGGGATCCAGTCCCGGGCAAATTAAATTAGAAAATTTACTTTGCCCGACCTGGGAATTGAACCCAGGACCTGCCGGTCTACAGCCCATACATGCTGCCACTAGACCAAGGAGGCGACTGATGATGTGTCTCACTAATAGGGAAAATTATCCTCGCCTTGAAGTCGTGTCACACTCAAACAGACACCATTTTTGATTCCATACAAGTTGGAGGTTTTGCGAATATGTTAGGTATCGACGCCATAATTTTGTTTATCGTATAAATTTCCCTCATTATGTAAGGTCATAGCTTACATGATAAAGCTAAGATAGGGTTGTGAGTTAAGGAAAATCTGGTTGGATATGTTTTTGTATATTTTATACAGCCCGTGAACATCCAAATAAACAAAAGAAACATGTTGCGGAAAGGGTTACGGTAATATTTATAGAGCGCACTTAAAGCTCAAACATATCATACTATGACAGCCTTCGTGGCGCAACGGGCGAGTAGCCGGCTGTGAAACTTGATGTCGTGGTTTCGATTCCTGCACCAAGACAAATGTGTGGCCCACAGATATTTGTTTCGCGGTTGGGTGTTGTGAGACCGAAAGTCTCTCGTAGTAGTACCCACGGTACAGGTTACACCTAGTGTGGGGTCAGGACTGTGTACATATGTAGCTGTTGGGTGTATTTACTATTTATTTATTTTATTCTTTATTTATATGTTATATTATTTTACGCATAATTTACATACACCCAGTCGCACAAAGTCCGAGTCTCACACTAGGTTTAACCTGTATCGTTGATATCAGGAATTAAGAGACTTTCGGTCCCAAAACGCCCATGCCCGAAACAAATATTTGTGGATCAAATTACGATGGTCGCCTTCAGAAGGAGCTTTTTAAAACACTGTTTTTTATTGAACAAATGTATAATAATATTTGGCTTAAACTAGGTACAGTGAATATAACAGTATATAGACGGCACAACAGCACAAAACTTGTGATCCAAAAGTTATGACCTCGTGGTCACAAGTCGCTCAGTTTATTTGAAATATACGCGTGCCAGGTCGGCCAGCGTAGTAATACTGAGAGAATTAACTTGTCTTACGTGATTCTTAAACATTCACAGAACTTTCTAGGGTGTATAATAATCGCCCTCGTATTGTAATAAGTGGTTGATGGCGGTACTGAAGTTTGAGATCATTTTTTTGTATGGAAACTTGCTTGATAGTCCTCTATAGCTAGCACTAATAAATTTGATTGTCGCGACTTTTCTCGACGACGATCGAAGGAGGATCGAAGAAGGTTCCATCAGTGGATACTCGTAACAATCACACAAAAATTTGTCTCGGTGCGGGAATCGAACCCGCGGACTCTTGTTTTACAGACTACTCGCCAGTTAAACTGTTTTTTTTTTTATAGCAGTTACTGGCAAACGAGCAGATGGGTCACCTGATGGTAAGTGATCTCCACCGCCCCTAGACACCCAAGACAAAAAGAGTCATGGGTGCGTTGCCAATCTAAAAGTAGGGAATAGAAAGAGGGGGAATAGGGATTGGGAAAGGGGGGGGGGGGCATGGGCCACCGGAAATCTCACTCACCGAACGAAACGCGACAGCAAGCTGTCACTATACGTCGGTTTTCTGTGAGACAGTGGTCTCCAACCGGTCGAGCCGGCCCATTCGTGCTGTAGACGTTACTGTCTACAGCGTGGCTCTATCACTCAATACAAAATTAATGATTTATCTACAAAAATATTTAAACAGTCTGTAATTACATTTCGTTCAATAACACAGTAGCGACAAGCACCAGGTACATTACAATTTCCAACTATTCGCCAACAAAAGTCGGAGTTTCGCTCTGAATGTAAAATATGGTTTCATTACACAACAAGCGGGCAGTCTTGAAGAGGGCCCTGTCTGAATATCAGCCGAAGGTATTTTATTATTCGCATGCCTACAAGTTTTGTAAGCAACAATGGATACAAATATTCGTTTAATTTTATAGAACGATTCTTTAGTTGTTGCTTTTTGTTTGATGAGGATTTTGTTGTAAGAAAACTATTAGTTTTAGGTACAAGTGTCGATCGTTGAAGTTGAATTGATTTACATACAGATTTCTTAAGTTTACGCGAATATTATACATGGAAATAAAACTATTTTTACGGATTCTATCACGATTAGGTTTTAATTATTATTCCCGACGTTTCGAAGGTTTTGCAGTCTTCGTTGACAACAACGTTTTGTTTTCAGTCTGACCCGTGATAACGAAGACTGCAAAGCCTTCGAAACGTCGGGAATAATAATTAAAACCTAATCGTGATAGAATCGGTAAAATAGTTTTATTTGAATTGATTTACATATTTTTATATTTTGGATGTTGAAATGATTAAATAAATACAAGTTTAAAAACTTAACTGACCAATCGGACATGCAGATTTCCTTACGATGTTTTTCTTCACCGTCACAGCAAGCGATAATTCACAATGAAATCACACTTAACATAGAAAAGTCAGAGGTGTATGCTACTTTTTGCGTTAGTCTCGAACCTCCGACACTCGTCCCGGCCGGCAGTCCGTACCATACCCAACAGAGCTATCACTGCATGCAGTAAATGAAATATACTCTAGTTTATTTCATTCAAGTATTTACTAAATTAGTATAGTTATTTAGTAGTAGTAGTTAAATAGTATGGTATAGTATTATATAATTGAATGATAGAGTGAGGAATAACAGCATAAGAGAGAAATGTGGATTGAAGGAAGATGTAGTACGAGGATTGAGAAAGGAATGCTTCGGTAGTTTGGCCACGTTGAAAGGATGGATGAAAGTAGAGTGACGAGAAATGTATGTAGTGGGAGTGAATGGTAGTGTCGGCCGAGGACGTCCTAGACGTACCTTTAAGGACCAAATTGGCGATTTCCTGAAAGAGGGCCAAATAAGGAGTTCTCGTAACCGACGAGCGTGCATGAAAAGACTGATGACTGTGGAAGAAGCGAAAGAGGTGTGTTTGAACCGAAGCAATTGGCGCTCCTTAGTCTCTGCCTACCCCAACGGGAAACAGGCGTGAGTTTATGTATGTATGTATTTACTAAATTATTTACTTTCAGAAGTTCAGTTGACCCGAATCATTATACGGCATTACCAGAAATAATCCATAAACCATCAAACCGGCCGGACCGCTGACCCGACATAAGTGCTGATGGCATTTATAGAAAAACAAAGCCTTTGTTATTACTATAATCTCTTAGGATCGTGTTGGGAGGCCATGCTGATTAATCCCACGGTTTATGGTTTGTTATTTGAAGGAATTACTTTTATTGGCATTGTGTGTTGAATTTAGCAGTCTTGTCTTATTGCTGTGCCTCGGTGGCGTGGTTGTATTTGGTACGACTACCGTCCTGAGGTCTCGGGTTCGATTTCCGGGTTGGGCAAAGTGATATTGGATTTTTCCATATCAGCCCGGAGTCTAGAATTTGTGCCCGATATAAGCTCGCCCCCTATCACATCTGGGACGGAACTAAGCTCGGCGAAATGTGGGTGCTTGAAAAAGTGTGTTGAACCGACCCACATTGTGTTGGAATAACGGCAGGTGAAAAAAAAACAGAAGACAAAAAGATAAATGTAGGAAGATTTTACAACGTGATCTTTGTACGGGAATTGGTGCAAGTAAGAGAGATTATAATAAAATTGCTATAAGACGTGATGATAAACCTCCAGTTCGCGTCTAGAATAACGTTAGTAATCAATTTTTAAGCAAACACCACTATATTTGGCGAATGTTAAACGTCTTACGTATTCGTCCATATTTGGAAACAAACCCGCCAATGTCTTTACAAAGAAACAAAACGGAATCTAAATAAACTGCTTTACAGTTGAGATTATGTAATTTAATGTATCAGAAGCGTGGAAAATTGGTTGCTAATAGGAATGCCAAGAGCAAGCTTGTTGATACACCACGTTTTACATTTATCTCTTTTGAATATCTTTGTCGCGATATGAGATGGGATCTAACGTTTCAGCTATTTAAATCCACTTACAAATTCTGTTTTCCTCAAACCACGTAGAGTGATGTTAATATTGAAGAATTTTGTTATGTTTTGGCTTGGTGGATTTAAATTATTAGAGACTACACTTCAGATGTATGGCAAACAGCAGGGTTACCACCACCTCTTATAGCAGTATTATTATAATCGTTCTTCGTTTATTTTGTATGGGAATCGGTACAAGTAAGATCATAATAATACTGCTATAAGAGGTGGTGGTAACCCCCCTGATATAACACCAATGATATTTAATATATACTAACTATAGAGGGGCTATCGAGCAAGTTTCCATATAAAAAAAATGATCTCAAACTTCAGTACTGCCATCAACTTAATTCAATGCGAGGGAGATTACACATTACACATTACACCCTAGAATATTTTGTGAATGGTTAATAAAACAGTAGCCCGAGCACCAAAAACTAATGTAAATGTATTCGAGTTCGCTGCACACTGATAACGTTTGGTTGATATTTCATACAAATTTCATAGACGCGCATCGAGTTCGAATACATTTACGGTTGTCAGAAATTTTCCTGCTCAGGCCGCTGAAATAAGAAGTGATGGCTCAGTTAGGAACGGCTCGTAAGTTCAAAGTCAAAATACACTTCTGACTTGTTATTAGCTAGAGTGTGAATTATCACTTGCTTTATGGTGAAGAAATTGTGAGGATATCAGCTGCCTACCTAAGTATTTTCCACGAGAATTTCAATCGTAGAAGTCTACCAAGCTATATTAGACCAGTATGGTGACGAAAAGCCAAAGCTCTCTCAGTAGTAAGTAAGTAGTAAGCCTAGTAGTGCAATAATCACGTAAGCTCAAGCCTGCATCCCCGAGGGGGTAGGCAGAGGCGTACTAGCCAACTAGAACGCCCACATTGCGCCAAGCTTAGCTCCGTCCTAGATGTGATAGGTGCGAGCCTATCGCCATATCGGGCATAAATTCCAGATTCCGGGTTGATATTGAAAAATCCAATATCACTTTGCTCGACCCGAGGATCGAACCCAAGACGCCAGAATGATAACCGTAGTGGTATTACGTGGTGCGAGTAGGATATATCAAAAACCATAATAAAATTCTAGAACTTATTTATAAAGAAAACTAAAATTAGCATATTATTTTATCTCATTGGAACATTTTTCGAGGACAAAACGTACGTTTAAGGTCACCT
This sequence comes from Clanis bilineata, assembly GCA_036417725.1. NCBI lineage: Eukaryota > Metazoa > Arthropoda > Insecta > Lepidoptera > Sphingidae > Clanis > Clanis bilineata. The sequence continues at coordinate 2,798,918 of CM071153.1, forward strand.
CGATATCTGTGATGTGTTTTAGTATCCATTCAAAAGTTTTAATTAACACCAGTCGTAGCAACTTTTAATTAACTTTGCCAGTCGTTTGTATACATTTATAATACATATTAATGTGTTATAAAGTGTACGAATTATAGCAGTATACCTATTAATATTTAAACAAGCGTTTAATTTAACATTGTTTTTCGTGGTTTCAGATTTTAAAGTCTGAACGTTATAGATAACTAATCTGTGATAAGCGTTTATGTTAACGACTTTTAAATCGTATGTGGTTATAATTATAACATAACATAAGCTCACGCCTGTATCCTCGAAGGGGTAGGCAGAGGTGCACTAGTCAACTAATTAATTATTGATTTACATATTGCATAGCTTAATGACAGCAAAAATATTTTTACCTTAATCTTGCGCTAAAAAAAGACATGACGTCATCGCGTTGAAATGTTAAAGTTTTTCATTGAATATCGAAGTAAAAATAAGCAAGAGAAGGACCTCCGAAATCTAATTTACTAATCACCATACTAAACACAAAATGTTTTGGCAAAATTGGGAATATACCCCGACTTGGAAACACTGCTCTATGATTCTTTATGCAATGACGTCACTTGCGTTTTGTAATGACGTTCCATTATACGTAATTTATAAGTAGGATGTTTTGTAAATATCAAATCTATTTTTCATGATAGCACATTTCATGGTTTCGTTTATTGATTTTTCAACACTCTCTTCTTCGTTCATTTGTCTCTTCTTCGTTCGTTCATTTCTCGTTATAATTTATGTGCAAGTTCCCCATTGATTTTGAGGTGTTACCATCCCTGTTAAATTCTTGCTACAGATTCAAAGTTGGTTGGATTTATGATCTCGACATCAGTCGATTTAAGCCTCATTTAATATTCTCAAACTATCCTAAAATTGATAAAACCTCGAGCACACGTCAAATCTGATTCCTCAATCCGCTTTGCCCAGTCGTATAAATATTCGAGGAGATTTCGCAGAAGGCTCCGAGTGCCCTTTGTGGGATTACCGGTTCCCTGTTTACTGCAATACGGACTTGCATTCACAGATGTAGATTTAAATAGACACTGCACTACAGTATCTTTTTTTTTTTTTTTTTTTTTTTGTTTACGCGGGGAAAACGATTTATCGCTACCAACCCACTCCGGGGGAAAGTGGGATGGTTATGTTGGGCTCGCCGGTCTTACGACCCAGCATTTAACCACGTGGGAAAGATGATTGACATCCGGGCGATCGCTGGGCCGAGTCCCTAACACTATTTACATCCTATACCGGAAATACCAACCAAAACCCCGCGATGGCCCCCATCGGCGCATTAAGGACGGCTTCGGGTTTCCCAAGACGAGAAGCGCCTCGGCTTCAGCCGGAGCCGCCCTTGCGCGGTGCCGCATTGCGGCCAACCTCTGTTTATAGGAAGGGCTCTGACGCCCCCTACACCAAAAGACGCCATCGGCGTCAATGCCAGCGACGAAGCCAACACGTCCTACTGTCCATCTTATGGTCGTCTTGTGCAGGCGCTGAAACAGACCCCCGCTGCGCGCCCACGACCTCTGATAGACAGATATCCCCTATTAGTCGCCTTTTACGACAGGCAGGGGATACCGTGGCGGAATTCTTTAAACGCCCCCATTCCACAGGGCGGGAGACGCAGGTTAGTCGTTACTCCGGCGTCTCCTCCGCCTCCTTTGACGGCGGAAGGGGTCAGATAACTCCCGATCCCTCTCGGCACTCTCCTTCTGCGAGATGACCCCCTCGCAAAAGGCGGCCACCGCACGCCAGGACCTCGCGCTGTCGACCATGGCTGATACCACAGCCGGCAGCGAGAGGTCTCCTCCGATGACTGCTACGAGAGCGCTGCGCTCCTCATCCCAGGCTGGACATACCTCCAACGTATGTTGGGCCGTATCTTGCGGGCAGTTGTCACAATGGTGACACACGGCCGACCGCTCCTTGCGGACTACTCGACACAGGTACTCACCAAAGCAACCGTGGTCCGTGAGCACCTGTGTTAATCGAAACGTCGCCGCACCGTGGCGCCTGTCTAACCATTTTTGGAATACAGGACGCACCGCCGCAACAACCCTCTGACCCGCTGAAGGATTCTCCAGCCTGAGACACCACTCCTCCACGGCGGCTCTGCGGAAGGAGCCACGTATGGCATCAACTTCTCTGAGAGCCGGTCTCTCCCCACGATTGGCCGCCGCCTCCCGCCAGTGAAATGTGGCGGACAGGGCTTTTGCGTCCAATTCCCAGGGAAGAGAACCAGCTAAAACACAGGCCGCCTCGTGCGATACCGTACGGTAGCCCCTAATCACGCGCTGCGCCACTACACGCTGCGGCCTACGCAGGAGAGCGGCGCATCGCCCGCTCAGGGACTCTGCCCAAACGGGGCAGCCGTATAGGGCCATGGATCGCACGACTCCAAGGTAAAGTTTACGGCAAGAGATGCCAGGACCTTCCAGATTCGGTAGTAGGTATCCAAGTGCTCCCGCTGCCCGGGACACTCTTGGAACCAGTGACTCAAAATGGGCGCGGAAATTCCATCGGCCATCAAGCAATAAGCCAAGATATTTCATCTTACGGCCGATAGGAATCCGCACCCCCTCCACAACTATGTGAGCGTCGGTGGCCGGTCCTCTTCGAGGCCCATGAAAACATATGGCCTCAGTTTTGTGCACAGCCACCGACAAACCCAGCCGCCGAATGCGGTCAACCACATAGGTGGTGCTGGCTACGGCTAACGTAGCTGCCTCCTGGAAGGTCCTGCCCGACGCTGTAATCAACGTATCGTCGGCGTAGCATGTTACGCCGACGTCCCGGAAGTTGGTACCACGAAGTACCCAGTCGTAGCCAATGTTCCACAGGAGAGGGCCAAGGACGGAACCCTGTGGAACACCGCAAACCATTTGCCTGCGTTTCCACCCGTCGGCGCCCGGATATACTACCTGTCTGTCAGACAAGTATGAGTGCACCAGACGCCGAAGATACAGTGGGACCACGTGGTACCTCAGTGCTTCCTCGATGCAGGCCCAAGGAAGACTATTGAAAGCATTAGCGATGTCTAAGGACACCGCCAACACAACCCTGCCCTGAGCTACTGCATTTTCCGCGTGCACCTTCACCCGCAAAATCGCGTGTATAGTTGATCGGCCTCTCCGAAAGCCATATTGGCTATCAGAGAGGTTTGGACCAGCCCTCTCGAGATGCTCGACGAGGCGTGCATGAATAATACGCTCGAAGATTTTACAGACCTCATCGAGCAACACGATGGGCCGGTAGGCCGACGGCGATTCTGCGGGTCGGCCCTCCTTCTTGAGCAGGACAAGCTTTCCGGTTTTCCAACGTGATGGAAAGACGCCCCGCTCAAGGCACGCGGAAAAGAGGCCGCGGAGCCTCGGACCCAAGTATTTGACGGCTGTTACCCAGACACGTCCGGGAACGCCATCAAGTCCCGGGGCCGTGTTTTTACCCCGCAGCCGAAGCACTGTCAACCTGAGCTCTGCAGGTGAAACCTCCGGAATTTCTCTTGCCGTACTATCTGGCGATAGCTCCAATCGCTGTGGAGCCATCGGTGGAGGAGTGGTCTCTGCAGTAGCCGGGAATAAGGTCGCGACTACATTACTCAGCAGTTCTGGTTGGAGACTCCCTGTCAATGGGGGCGCCGCCGGGCGAAGTTTGTTCATCGCCAATCGGTAAGGTCGCCCCCATGGGTCATTATTAAGAGTCTCCAAGAACTCTTTCCTAGCCGCGACCTTTGCGCTCCTTATAGCTACTTGTAGCGCTCTTTTTGCAGTCCTATAAAGGCCATAGAGTAGCTGCTCCTGGTCCAAGTGGTCAAGCGACCTAAGCCGACGACGACGGTGCCTAGCGTACCGGCGCCGAGCAGCAACACAGGAACCACGCAACTGTGCTAGCATCTCTGACCACCAGTACACCCGGCGCCGCTCTGGAAGGCGCTGAACCCGCGGCATCGCAGCGTCACAGACGTCTGACATGGCTACCCGGAACCACTCGACCTCCTGTTCAATTTGAATGGGTCCTTCTGGCACGGGAAGCCATGACATTACCAGAGCAGCTTCCTCTAGGGCCTCTTTATCTAAACGCTTTATAGCCCACCGCGGGCCATTCTGATGCAGGGAGTTCAGTCCACCGTGAGGCTGAGAGGTAGCGGACGTGGAGACATCGAATCGAATGTAACGATGATCCGATAACGTCTCCACGTCGGCAAGCACCCTCCAACCTTGGACGCGACGCGCAACAGACGAACTAGCCAATGACAAATCAACAATTGAGCCGCCATTGTGCCGCACGCACGTTTGGACCGAACCCCTGTTAAGAATAACCAGTCCGGCTGAGATTGCCCATTCCTCCAGTACACGACCACGAGCGTTAGTCGCCGGCGAACCCCAGGCCAATGATTTGGCGTTGAAGTCGCCGGCGACAATCGCCGGGTTAGGGTAGCCTTGCTGCACCAGGGTCCCCAGCTGAACCAGAAACGATTCAAACTCAGCAAGGGGTCTGTTGGGAGAGAAATAAATCCCAATAATCCAAAATTCGCCCATCAGAGCCGCCACGCAACCACATCCCTTAGCAATTTTTGCGAAGGGAGGGGAATTAGCAGCACCCCGGGTAATAAGAGCCACCGAACCGTTAACGTCCCCAGCCCAGTTGTCACGGGGAGGGACAAAATACGGCTCGGCGACCACGGCTACTTGTACCGACCACTGCGCCAAGCTCTGGGCAAGTAAGTCCTGAGCGCGGGCGCAGTGGTTGATGTTAGCCTGGAGGAACCTTATGGCCATTATTGGGCGGTGTCCATTTGCTCAGCCTCGGCCCGCGGTGGGCTCTTCGACTGCGGCTTGGCCGATAAGTCAACGGCAGCCGGTCTGTTTGGGCGTGGGCGTCTGGCCTTGCGGGAGACGGCGGGACATGTTCTTCCACCAATACGGTGCCCGGCAGGCTTTCCGGCCGCAACACATAGTACACAATTCGGCTCAGCGGAGCACATGCGGGCTTTATGACCAGTCTGCCCGCAACGGTAGCAAAGGTCGCTGCGGTCCACATCGCAGGTGCAGCGACCACGTACATGTCCGGCCTCAAGACAGCGGAAACACCGTAGAGGACGCTGCTCAAGGACGGTCACTTTAGCGGCAACCCAACCTATAAGAACACGGCCTGCCGCCTTTATCCTCTGGACCGCTTTAATGGGCAACTTGGCCCATACAGTGCCCAGTCCCGAACGGTCAGAACGAATCTCACCGACTTTTACAGAATCCACTCCGCAACAGCCAGCGTTCGCAAGAGCGTCTGCAACAATTTTCGGGGTAGCCATGTCGTCCAGCCCCGACAACCTTAATTCTGCCATTTTGACCGGTCGTAAAACGTGTACGCCTGTACATTCTCGGAAGAGCACTTTTAACTTTTCCGCAAGGAGGTCAGCCTTCTCCTCACTGTTCTCACCAGGCACCTCATATAATCGGGCGCCAGTTACCGTCTTTTTAAAATTGAGACGCTCAATACCTAGACTGACAAGGTCTATTTCTTTGGCTCTCAGCATCACCTCCGCATACGTAAGACCACGCTCTATTGCTTCTGGCGTCAAGGTGACGGTGAAAGCCGCAAAGCGTGGCACACGCAGTTTAGGCTCTGATTTGCGCGGTTGTTGAGCACTTGCAGTTGCTTGAGGATTGTCTTTCTTTTTCTTTTTTCCTACCACAACAGTCCACGGTAGTTCTGAGGACGTGGAGGCTATTAGGCCAGGATCTTGGGGAAGCTGTCCCTCAGTTGCAGCTTCATTCTTCCTCTGCTTTGGTAGCGGCGGATATTCGCTCGAGCCTCCTGCGACTACTAACGGTGGTGCGCTCGAGGGACCGGCTGTCACAACCGTGACAGTGGGGGCGGAAGCAGACTGACCATTACTTTTGCCCTTTCCCTTACCCTTGCCTTTTCCTCCTGCCGGATTTGAAGGTCCAGCGTCAGTACGTGTAGCCAGAGCCATTGGTTTAGAGTGGACAGGGGGCGACTGTGTCACAGGTCCCTGTTTAGCCTTTGCCTCGTGGGCCAAAGGCGGCCTAAGAGGTGCCTCTGGTGGCAGACGCATTAGTATTGCCTCGAACATTGCTGAACAGCGGTTTTCCAACTGCTCAAGACGGCGGGCCATCGAGGACAATTCTTCTGTCAGGCGGATTTTTTCTTCAGCCTGGCGAGCAATTTCTGCCGCACGGCGAGAGCTTTCTTCTTCGTGGCGGGCACTTACTGCCTTCCAGTGTGCTACCTCTGCCACCAAATGGGCTTCCACATCTGAAGGCATATGCTCACTATCTTCAAGGGCCTCCCCCATTGACTCCACTGGCGGAGACGGCGGTGGCGGTGACTTCAAAAAAGCGCGTGCACCCACTGCCGAACCCTTAGGGACTCGGCGACCTCTACCTCTTGTGGCACTGCTTGCTTTCGCCGCTGGACCAGCCAGACCATCAGTGTCGCTTGACAATGGCGAACGAGAACGAGATCGAGATCGATTGACTGTACCCGTTTGTTTTTGCCACAGCCGATTGCTTCGCCGCAAATTTGTGTGGCTGTGCCCGGGCTCTGAGATAAACACATTATCAGCAGCCCCATTCTCTGAGGATTTATTATCCATCTTTACTCCTACTACTTCCTCGTCTCTGGGTTTGCGCCCGTCGACCACCGGCTGTACGAAGCTAAGCTCCGAAACAGACACATCACCATCTATTTTATTGTTTTGTTTATGATTTAATTCCATTTTATTCCCACGAGTATGGGGGAAAGACGGTCCACTCAGGCAGAGCCCCCTGTACCTGAGTAAGCCTAGAAGTAACCCGCTAGGAGGGTCGGCCGGTACTCCAGCGGGGGTCGCACTCGCGACCGAACTACCCATCGGCCATGCATCCCCTCACGGTGCGCCGCCGCTTGGGATTTGGGGTAACTTTTTATAGAGGTTTTCTCCCTCGCAGTCCGGGCGGTGAAGCCAAGACCCTCAGTCTCAACAGGCTTGCGAAACATGACCACAAAGCCTTATTGAGTTTCCGATATCGACGGTAACTAGGGAGAATAATTTCTACCCTAGACTTGCTCCGCAGCAGGGTTAGTGCACACGGAGCCCGTCAGTGTTCCTCCACTGTGCCCTCTGCTAATCAGAGGGACACGCAGAAGAGACCTCTTTGCTGGTTTTGGTCCACGCCGTTTCCGGTAACCCCCCGTAATCGAGGGGCCATTCCCCTATCCGCCACCCAGGGAGACGCGCCCGATGGGAGACCAGCAACTCCACACGGGGCACTACAGTATCTGGATCGGAATAATTTGACTGGATTTCATTGATCAGCTATTGATACGAGAGATAAGAATTTGAGATCACATTAATAATATAGTACTACTATCCCACTGCTGGGCATGGGCCTCCTCTACTAATGAGACGGGTTAGGCCATAGCCTACCACGCTGGCCTAATGCGGGTTGGTAGATTCACATACCTGCCATAGCTCAGTTGGGAATGATACGCACTGCCGAGATGAGTGTCGGAAGTTGGAGACCAATCCCAAAATTAAGCATACATAGCTGACTTTTTATGTTAAGTGTGTTTTCTTTATGAATTATCGCTTGCTGTATCGGCGAAGGAAAACATCGTGAGGAAAGGAAACTTGTACACCTACCTGAACCTACTAACCGAAACTTACCCGTTAATTTCTCGACAAGAATGAGATCACATTAATGAAATAAATCATATTGTGTCAGATTAGTAGTAGTAACTATTTAAGGTTATGTATTCATGAGACGAGTAATTTCCGAAAAAGCATTATTGATCGTGTCTTGGTTAACGATATTGTTTAAAAATATATGAAGACAATTGTGAACAATTATATTTACAACAATGGGGTCACCCACCTTAGTTCCGCTGTATTACGAGTAACGAAGCTATAGTGGCAACTGACACATGAAATAGCGCGCCACGTCTATTCAGATCTATATCTTTGGCTGTACGGCTGTACCTCATTTCGGCTCTTGTCAACGCTCAGCCTTATCCATTAGTGTCGACTCCCCGAATTTAAGTGAAAACTAACATTAGGTGTAAGCGTTGTTAAATCTGTTGTGAGAGACTGTGTTATTGTTTACTAGCTTTTATGTACATAGATATATATATTTTTTTTTATAGCAGAGATTGGCAAACGAGCAGATGGGTCACCTGATGGTAAGTGATCTCCACCACCCATAGACACCCAAGACACAAAAAGAATCATGGGTGCGTTGCCAACATAAAAGGAGGGAATGGAAGGGGAGGGAAGGGGATTGGGAAAGGAAGTGGGGAAATAGGCCACCGAAAATCTCACTCACCGAACGAAACGCGACAGCAAGCTGTCACTTTACGTCGGTTTTCTGTGAGACAGTGGTATCTAACCGGTCGAGCCGGCCCATTCGTGCTATAGACGTTACTGTCTACAGCGTGGCTCTACCACTTTAAGTTTACCACATATGTTGGGCTCTGCTTACATTTTTTTGTTGGATGATGAAAAAAAAAACAAGGCAGGTCCAGGCATGTATCAAAAATTTAAGACATTTATTCTTGTAGAGTTTCTCTATTTAACACTATCATGTTAGGTTAAAAATGTAGGTAGCTCACAATGTAGCCTTCAACCACGGACATATAAAAAAGAGGACACCATCTCGCCTACGGTTAAATGAACGTCACAGATAAGCCACGCACATAAAAGCGTCTCTACAAAAGTGCCATACGCACACACTAACACTCAGTCGCCACCATTACGCAGTGACGTGCACATGCATTTAGATTAGGATAGACAAAAATCTTGCATAATTATTTTCATCAATTTATTATTGCTTTATTTTAACCATCATGATCATTCTCATGTCGATTTAAAATAACACACCTATCGCTGTTTGAAAAACTCTTTTTGGTTACAATTTTTTCTTTCATTATGTAATTTTAGCAAATTGTCAGGGTAGACAATGTCTCTTTGTCTATATGAAATGCATGCCACTGCCATTACGTGTCGATAGATCGGATAGAAAACCCTGCTTCACTTTTCATGTTCCTAGCGCTACGTCCTTTTTTTCTACGTCCGTGTCTTCGACATATAAATATGATGAAAAAGTATATTAAATGGGAATTTTACAGACCCGCGCTCCACAACGTTTGTTTAGGTTGATTGTTAAATTTTTTAAAGCAGGTTTAAATACAGACAGTTGATTTTTTCGTCGCAAAAACGGGTTGTTGTAATTATGTTACGAGACATAATAAAACCTTGAATTTTTCGCCTCTTTAAATATAAGGTAATTTTATGACTAATTTCAGTAATACAAGAACGTATGTACATAGTGTGGACAATTTTGTTCATATTCTCAGCTTGACGAGAGTACTCGTATTATACAATATAATAATATATAATATTAGCCCTGTAATATTACTGTCCCACTGCTGGGCACAGGCCTCCTCTACTAATGAGGCCTTTCTCTTCTCTCTCTCTCTCTCTCTCCCCCCTCTCGTATTATAGGACGGCATGAATTTATTATTATTTATGCATTTATTTATTTATTTTGTCCAGCAGTGAACGGGTACAGGCTGATGATGATGAATTTAAGCTTAAAGCTAGTTTTTACCTGACTCAAATAAGATGACATCAGGTGACCTACTTGCTTGTTTGCCCTCTCTTTTATAAAAAAGTCCTAAATTAGTCTGTTAGTCCTAATATTTTTTATGTGTCCGATATCTTTGGAAAATGGGGACCGATTTTAAAAAAAATCCGATTTTCAAATATAATAAGAGAACAAGTCTTTTGTTTTTATCATTCCTATTAGTTTAGAAAAGTAAATGTTTGAATGTTTACCAGTTTGGGATTTGTATATTTGTTAAGCCTGTCTCCTGCAAAACATTACAGAAAACACCTACACAAAACATGGTTTCGCTACACATTTTTATCTAAGGTCCATTGTTCTATGAGAAGGAGACAACGAAAATCGTTGTTTTGCGTTTTGTTTTTATGTTTTATTTCAACAAAAACTAGTGCAGGAGACGCGCCTTTAGCTACACCAATTTGGGTTCAATTTCGTACCCAGTTTAACTATGTATGATTTGGATGGAGAAATATGGTATTTTTTATTCCGGAAGGAGGTTACCGATAGATAAGATTAAGCCAAATAATCGTTGCCTCTTTGGTCTAACGGCGGCATATATTAGCTTTGGACCGGTAGGTCATGGGTTCGATTCCCAGGCCGGGCAAAGTGAATTTTCTTATTTAATTTGCCTGGAATTGGATTCCCCAAAGGGTTTACGGTTGTAAAAACTTCGACAATCCTTTCTCCAACATGCTTGAAAAAGTGTTGCGTTGACCCCACATTAAGATGGGATAAGGGCAAGTAGAAAGAAAGATTATATCAAATAGTATTACATTATTTTTATAATTTTCTAAAGTATCGCTCGCTTTACCAACATATGTTCAATGAATCACGATCCATAAAAGATATGTAATACACGTACACGACACCCCCTTCCCACAATCCGTATGATATTGAAAGATCGTCGCGTGATGTAGGGCGACGTAAAATGATGTATGAATGCAATCCCTTCCCAATGTATTTCTGGATAATTGCTCCTAAATCACCATGACACGAGAAACATACAATACATATAAAATCATATATACTGTTGGTATAAGAGAGCGTGGTACATCGATCTTCACTCACCTGATAACCAGATGAGACATAGTTTTTATCAAATATCAATTATTTACAATAAACAACAAATAACATTAGCCCTGTAATATTACGGTCCCACTGCTGGACACGGGCCTCCTCTACTAATGAGAGGGGTTAGGCCTTAGTCTACCACGCTGGCCTAATGCGGGTTGGTAGACTTCACACACCTACGAATTTCTTGTGGAGAAATTCTTGGATATGCAGGTTTCCTCACGATGTTTTCCTTCACCGTTCTAGCAAGCGATATTTCACAATGAAAATACACTTAACATAGAAAAGTTAGAGGTGTATGCCCCATTTTGGGATTGGTCTCGAACCTCCGACACTTGTCTCGGCAGTCCGTACCTTTCCCAACTGAGCTATCGCTGCTTAATTATTTACAAACATGCCTATAATTTTAATATTCCACTGCCTCGGTGGCGTGGTGGTATTTCGGTACGACTACGGTTCTGAGGTCTCGGGTTCGATCCCCGGGTCGGGCAAAGTGATATTGGATTTTTCCATATCAGCCCGGAGTCTGGAATTTGTGCCCGATATGGCGATAGGCTCGCCCCCTATCACATCTTGGACGGAACTAAGCTCGGCGAAACGTGGGTGTACTAGTTCGCTAGTGCGCCTCTGCCTACCCCTTCGGGGATACAGGCGTGAGCTTATGTTTTATGTTATGTTATGCCTATAATGGCTTGACTATCGAAAAGTGTTCATGGCTATTTGGCTATTCGTTATGGCGGTATGCTCGCCCCCTATCACATCTGGAACGCAAATGAGCTCCGCGAAATGTTCGCCCCTGTCTGCGGCTGAGATCTACAGAGCGAACTTCGACTAAGTCTAAGTCAAAGAAACGAACTCAGTGAGGATTTGGAATTATTAAATCGAACTTTGACTTAGTCTGAATGATTTCTAATACTTGAACCTAATCATAACAGTAACAGCAATACAACTTTCAAAATGAGGTACAAGATTAACATTTAAGCTGAGATTTATAGAGCGAACTTCGACTAAGTCTAAGTCAAACAAACGAACTCAGTAAGGATTTTGACTTAGTCCGAGTCATTTCTTACAAGAAATTCTTTGCTTAGTCTATCTGTCAGTCATTTTTCTTGTAAAAATGGCTCGAACTAAGTCAAAGTTCGATTTAAAAACTCCAAACCCTTACCGAGTTCGTTTTTTTGACTCAGACTTAGTCGAAATTCGCTCTATAGATCTCAGCCTTCCCCTTCGGGGATACAGACGTGAGACTGTGATGTCGATTCAAGAATATTAAAATAAAAACATAAGCTCACGCCTGTATCCCCTGTAAGGGATAGGCAGAGGCGCACTAGCGAACTAGAACACCCACATTTCGCCGCGCTTACTTCCTTCAGATGTGATAGGGGGCGAGCCTATCGCCATATCGGGCACAAATTCCAGACTCCGAGCTGATATGGAAAAATCCAATATAATTTTGCCCGACCCGGGGATCGAACCCGAGACCTCAGAACCGTTGTCGTACCGGAATACCACCACGCCACCGAGGCAGTGGAATGTTAAAACTAATAAGACATACTGATTTCTTAAGTTTACGCGAATGCTATTCATTGCCGTGCCGTCAGTCCAACCCGTGACCACGAAGACTGCAAAGCCTTCGAAACGTCGGGAATAAAAATTAAAACCAAATCGTGATAAAATCTGTAAAAACAGGCTAAAGAAGAGCAATACGTTTTCATCAATGTAATCCAGCGTGGCGGAGTCAGCTGGACTCGTTATGCTGCTTACCAAGCGTAATCCGATATAGCTTGCGTAATGTGTTAGGGACGGCACTTTATTGGAACTCGGAGTTCGGACCACGCCGCGGGTCTGTTATATTGGCAAGTTTAAGGACTTTTTGTTATATGAGTGATTTATTGGTTACTAGCTTTTACTAGAGTCTGAAGGAATATGTCTAGCTTTTCGACGTGAGCTTACGGGTTACCTGACTGCACTGGAAGTAATTTTTGGAGATTTGATAGTTGTGTGAAAACTGAATTTCAGGGGAACATAATTAACATCTTCTACCTTCCCTTATCCCGAAATGTGGTGCCTGAGCAAGAATTTAAGCACGTTGAAGAAAGATTTTAGCTGCGTTTTTACCGGCCTCTTGACATCTCCCTTTGGTGAATCAAAAAAAATCAAAATCAAAATATTTATTGAATCCATAAAATGTTAGAACATTATTTAGATTCCATCAAATTTTAACTTTACCGCCTGTTTGGAAGGCTGTTTCGCCAGAGAAGAACGGGCAAGAAACTCTGACGTTGCTCTTTTTAACACCAATTTACAGTCAGTTACTAATACAGTACAGCACCAGTAGCCCGAGCACGAGAAACTAATGTAAATGTAAATGTATTCGAGTTCGCTGCGCACTGATGACGTTTGGTTAATATTTCATACAAATTTCATAGACGCGCATCGAGTTCGAATACATTTACGGTTGTCAGAAATTTTTCTGCTCAGGCCGCTGATACAGAAAGACCTTAAATTAGAGCAGCTAAACCATGATAACAACAATCAAATCAGGGCATTGTGTTAGAAGCACCACGATGAACCACCTTAGTTCAAACCTAGGACTTTCGGGTCCACATATGCCACTGCCAATATAAGGAGACTATTAAAACTATTTTTTTACATCAGTCTTTTAACCTGCCCTTATCCCACGTTAATGTGGAGTCGCCGCATCACACTTTCTCTAGCATATTGCAGAAAAGTTTGGGCTTAGTTTTTACGACCGATTGCCTGCCTGCCGTCAATCCCCTAAAAGGGATCCAGTCGCGGGCAAATTGAATTAGACAATTCGCATTGCCCAACCTTTGCATCAAATCCAGGACCTACCGGTCCACAGCCCATATATGCTGACTAGACCAAGGAATAAACTGTCACAACTCTCCGAGTTAAATAAAAAAAAGTTGTTTGATCGGCAAATATTGGGCGCTAGCTCGAGTTGAGTGCAAAGAAAACATTAATCTTTCCTTCGTGCAGTTGAGTAAAAATATACAGAACTATGAAGTTAGGTAAACATTTAGCCGATTGTGGAGGGAAAGGAAGCTGGATCAATTCCTGTACCGAGATCATATTTTTTATACATATATAAGCTCACGCCTGTGTCCGAAGGGGTAGCCAGAGGAGCACTAGCATACTAGAGCACCCACATTTCGTCGAACTTAGTTCCGTCCCAAATGTGATAGGGGGTGAGCCTATCGCCGTATCGGGCACAAATTCCAGACTCCGGGCTGATATGAAAAAACCAATATCACTTTGCCCGACCCGGGGACCGAACCCGAGACCACAGGACAGTAGTCGTACCGAAATACAACCTTCGGGGATATAGGCGTGAGGCTTATGTTATGTGTGATTTATAATCGTATAATCACAAAAGCTTCAAAAATAAAAAAAATAGTTAAAACACCCTCAACCGCGACAATTTATTTTCGTAGTGCTTCATCAGATCTTCACCTTTATATAGGATCATTCTTAACCTATCGAAACCTATCGAAAAAATACATATTTACGAGAATACATTCTAATAAAAACATACAGACGACTGAGTACCTCTTTATGTTTAAGTCGGTCGAAATATATAAGAGTAAGCCGTAGTCCGTACTCCTTCATTGGTCTAGTGGCCCAGTACTTAGACTGAGAACCATGGAGTCCTGGGATCAAATCCCATTTCAGTCCAAAAATTCACTTCAGAAAAATCCACTTCCTATGCACTTAACTGCTGTAAGGTGACACGTCACTACATAAGGGGCACTTCGTGTAGGATTAGCACATGACACCATTTACCCCGAAATATGAAAACAATCCCCGCAGGAACTATTATCTGGTGAATCAATTGATCCTTACTCAGAGCTCGAGGAAACTTGCTATGGCCATTGATATATTGTTTACTAGAAGTGCCATAAGCCGTACTTGTACTTAAATTTGAAACGAATTTATCCCATTCTCCCTTACGGTGGCCCCCGGGTCCTTTACATACTCCTTCTTCTTGAATGGGCGGTTCATCCCTTTTTTTGTTATTGAGACGAAAAGATTTTTACCACATCCCTGAGTTTGCATCGGTCATTCGTCTGTCTTGTCTCAAGCCTCTCGATTTGCTTCTTCCCTCTTCAGGCTGGAAAGAAGCATAAACAGGCCGGCATGGTTCTAGTGACTACCAATAATTACTGTTTTATTTAAGCATTTCATAAAAATATAACTAAGCCCAACTTAAAAAATAAAACAAAAAAATGTATAAAATATAACTAACGTCGATAGGCATTTACTCTGCCTGACTAACCGAAGGGAAGAGGCAAATTAGCGAATTAGAACACCGACATTTCGCCGAGCTAATTTCCGTCTCAGATGTATGACAAGCATATAGCCATATCTGGCACTTTTTGGAATCGGTCGAAAACCCAATATCACTACCCGACCAATTCTAGTAAGTTTATAACCTTGTCAAACTACCGCGGCGTATGTAGTGGCGTATATCGCATTATGGGCAAAGAGGGTTGTTTTCGGAAGCGGGGCGTGAACTTTGCTACGAAAATATGGGGCGAACGCATATATTGGTACTTTAAGAGCACGCTTGACACGAAGTGCTACGTTGTGGTTTTTGAGGAAATATTTCTTAATACAGTCTACATCGCAGGTTTTTCACGACTGAATTTTTACAAAAACTAAGACTTATGAGAACATTGCTGGAGATAGATCTTTGTTATCAACGACGATACATTAATTGTCTATGTTTGTTATAAATGTCCCGACTTGACCGGGTTAGTGTCAGGATCTCTGCAGGGTTACCACGACCTCTTAATGCATGTATTATTATAATCGTTCTTCGTTTGTTTTGTATGGGAATCGGTACAAGTAAAATTATAATAATACTGCTATAAGGGGTGATGGTAACCCCCCTGTTGTCAGGAACATATTGTAAAGTGACAGTTTGCTGTCATGTTTTGTAGGGACAGTTTTGTAGTATGTAGTTTCCTTTTTAGTTTTTTTTGTAATATTTTTTTTTTTGTAATTTTGTTATTATGTTGGTCACAGTCCTCAGAGACACTTGTACACATTTCGAAAAGTAGACTGTTACATATACATATGTCTGTGAGTAAACTATATTATTTATGTATGATATAGTTATGGCCTAACATGACGCTGATCATTCGGCGTGGGAAATAAAAAAAGGTAAAAAAAGCCACCAAATCGTTAGTTAACAATTCACATTTGACACACGAACGAACGCCGAACGATATTGCGATGGAAAATATTTTACATATCAATTTTAGTGGCATTCGTTTGTAAAACGTTGCTTTGTAGTTTGAATGCATGAAAATGTATTTTTTCGGGGCTTGAATAAATTGCGTGGCACAGATGGTAATTTTGGTGGGGACATGTCAATGTCCGCTTGCTGTTACGTTACGTAAGTGAGATTTCCTGTGGCCCAATACTTCCTCTCCTTTTAAAACCTTATTCCCCTCTTTTATGGTTGGAAATGCCCCCAATTATGCTCAAGACCGGGCAATGTGGAAGCGTTTAAGTAAGAAGGCAGACCCTGACAGAAGGCCGGGATAACGCCAGGTAGAAAGAAAGAAAGATTGTTCCCATGATTCTTTTGGTGTCTCTGGGCGGTGGAAATCACTTACTATATGGAGACCCACCGTTCTTTGGCCATTATCTGCTATTCTACAACTCTATTATTTTCCACGCTAAACAGTGGATTGGCTCTGGTCGGTCTAATTCATAATAATTTAGAGGAGCTTATAAAGGTCCGATAGTGAAAACATGACTGATTTCGATCAGCTGATTCAAGTTGAAGTACTTTTTATAGACTTAAAATGCATTTTAAGTAATATAAGTTTACACCTTCGATAAGGGTTTTAATATGAATAAGCGGCCTGAGCAGGAAAATTTCTGACAACCGTAAATGTATTAGAACTCGATGCGCGTCTATGAAATTTGTATGAAATATTAACCAAACGTCATCAGTGCGCAGCGAACTCGAATACATTTACATTTACATTAGTTATTCGTGCTCGGGCTAAAGATCCTTAGTTTATGCACAGGCATACAGATGTAGTCCCGCAGTATTTGAAACGATGAAGCTGACGAAGCGAAATGTAGTGAAGATTCAAGGAAGCGCGAGATATCTTAGTAATTCGCGACGTGACAACATGAATAAATGAAGGCAGTTGAATGCAGCTCGAGCGGCAGTGTCTTGTTGTGCTTCACTCTGATTATTGTCGAGTCGTAATACTACACAATATACGATGGATTACCTCGGTGGCGTGATTGTATTTCGGTACGACTACTGTTCTGAGGTCTCGGGTTCGATCCCCGGTTCGGGCAAAGTGATATGGATTTTTCATATCAGCCCGGAGCCTGGAATTTGTGCCCGATATGACGATAGGCTCTCCCCCTATCACATCTGGGATCGAACTAAGCTCGGCATTATGTGGGTGATCTAGTGCGCTAGTGCGCTTCTGCCTACCCTTTCGGGGATACAGGCGAGAGCTTATGTATGTATGTGTATTGAATTTTGTAGTAGATTTTTAAGATTTCAAACTCGTGATTATTCGTTAAAATAACGCAGTTCTTAATAAAGCAATGTTGTAGATTATGAAAACAGGAGTAGCTGAGTTCGGTACAGCCAGTTAACCCCGCGTCGGATTGATTAAAACTTTACCTTCAAGTTAAAATCAATTCGGGAGCGTGTTGCAGGTGTGGTGCTTCGGATTACAAGCCGCTACCTTTAGCTGGCTCCTTTCCAACACTATGGGATACTTTGTGTAATTATTTTATTGGGGTTCCGTACCTCAAAAGGAAAAAAAATAACCCTTGTAGGATCACTTCGTTGTCCCTCTGTCTGTCTGTTTGCCAAAACCCTTTTTCTCAGGAACACGTGGAGCTATCAAGCTGAAATTCATATCAAATACTCAGGTCCACTGTCCCTTGGAGCTGTGAAAAATCAAACTTCTAAACCAACGTAATCAAAAGATATAGCCATTTATGCCGCAAATTTTAGGCACTCGCAAGGGAATCAAAACCTACAGGGTACTTCCTGTGAACTCAGAATCTTGAAAGATACGAAGCAACGTCTTATAGTGCAGATAAAGGAAATTTGAAAAATAATTATATACCTACAGGTTTGTACGGAACCCTCGTTGCGCGAGTCTGACTCGCACTTAGCCGGTTTTTTAATGTGGTTTTGTATGATAAAAGGCTGAAGTCAATGATAGTGCAGTGGCATGTATGTAAGACGGTTATTTTTTACCAACTTCATAAAAAGGATAAGGTCCTCAATTCGTTTGGATTTTTTTATGTGTGTTACGCAATATCTCCGCCAAATAAGGACCGATTTTCAAGATTATTTTTGTGTTCGTTACTTATTCCAAGGGTAGTCCCATATAAATTTGGCCAGGATCGGATACATTTTGAAGTCGGTCCGTTATCAAATCAAATCAAATCAAATCAAATCAAATCAAATCAAATCGTTTATTGAATCCATAAAATGTCACACATTGTTTAGATTCCGTCTAAAATGTTTACTCTACCGCCAATTCGGAAAGCTGGTTCGTCAGAGAAGAACGGGCAAGAAACTCTGACGTTGCTCTTTTTGTGAATAATAACCAGTTTACAGTCAGATATTAATACACAACCAAAATAAGAAAACAAAAAATTTCAATAATTTACATTAAATTAGAGCAGCCAATCTACAACAAGGTAACCTCCATGCAAAATAAAAATAATAAAACGTACAATTTCGATTGCTGAGCGACTCCCACAGGCACGGCCACTTTTATATCAAGCTAAGCCCACGACAAACGTATTTCTGATTTCGTTTTTAAATCCATTTTGAAATTCCCATTCGATCTTCAAGCTTCATCACCGTTGATTATCCAGGATCTTTCACAAAATTGACTACAAATTCCAATGGTATGTTTAAAAACAACAGCAAGATGTACAGCGAAGACAATTTTCTCACGACAACTTTGCAGACAAACGTGATTACGTACCGTTACGGGGTTCGCGTTTAAACTTATATAATTCATTCTTTAACGTACTTCAATCTTGTTTTTAGGGTTTCTTTGAATAGTTTTTGATAGGTTGATTTATTTTTAAAGTTTATATGTGTTTAACTACAAGATACGGTAATCCTAGTTTAAGGCCTGCGCCTTCTCGTTAGTAGTGAAATTTCGTGGCCATCAGAAGGATGGCAATACTACGCTTATGTGCATAATGGTGTAAATACAGTATTAACATCATTGTAACAACCAGAGTCGAGGTCGCTGCGTTTTATGTTATTTGGTTAAAATATACAAAAGCGCGCGGAGAGATCGAATTCAATTTAATAATCGAATGTCCATGGCATTAAGGTGAAGTGCATGTAGAATAACAATTGATGGTTATCATGATAGTATTTACAATATTATCATTATCTTCGTCTGATAGTAGTGGAACTGACAGTCTTAGGTTCGATTCCCAGCTCGAACTGAACTAGACTGAACTGGTCGTAAACACGAAAGTCAATTTTTTTCTACAACATGCTCTAAAACGCGTGTTAGGTACGCCGACCCCTTTAGGTTGAGATCTATATACAAAGAAACTTCCGCTAAGTCCAAGTCAAAAAAAACGAACTCAGTGAGGATTTGGAATTTTGAAATCGAACTTCGACATAGTCCGAGTCATTTTTAACATTAAAAACAGACTGTCAGACAGACAAAGCAAAGATTTTCTTGTAAAAATGACTCAAACTAAGTCGAAGTTCGATTTAACAATTCCAAATCATTGAGTTCGTTTTTTTGACTCAGACTTAGTAGAAGTTTGTTCTATAGATCTCAACCTTAGAATGGTGACCTGGAAGAAGTGTTGAGAGTCGATTTGGCGTTTGCTTAGCAATCTATCGCGTCTAAACGAAAAAACTCGAAGATTCCGATTTCAATCTAAATAAACAAAACAATAGGTAAATAAAACAAAAGCTAATCTTTAGGAAAATGAAGATTGCAGAGCCGTGACGCAATCCGGTCAATTGGTAATCAAAGATAAAATAACGTGAGTTCGATCGGCGAAACAATTTTTCTGTTGCTCGCCGCCCTCTTCGGGCTACAACAGAAATGTTATTATTCGATCTCTTGGCTACAGTCAGAGATTTAATATTACTATAGAGGGGCATATCAATATCAAGCAAGCAATACAAAACATTTTTGAGTGGTAGAGCTACTGAGCTACAGTGCTGGCTCGTCCGGTTCGATAGCACTGTATCACAGAAAACCGACGTAAAGTGGCAGTTTGCTGTTGCGTTTCGTTCGGTGAGTAAGATTTCCGGCGGCCCAATAGCCCAAAAGATGGGCCAAAAGGGGGGGTCTTTTCCCACTCCCCATTCCCCTCCTTGTCGGTTAACAACGCATCCATGATACATTTGTGTCTTGGGTGTCTTTGATCGGTGAAGATCACTTACCATCAGGTGACCCACCTGCTCGTTTGCCAATCACTGCAAAAAAAAATTATCTCAAACGTCAGTAACGCTATCTACCACTTATTACAATGAACTCCCTAATGTTTTAAAATTAAGTATGGCATTTTATTTTATTCTTTGAATAAGGTGAATATAAAAATACTTACGAAAATAAACTGCGGCCTGAGCAGGAAAATTTCTGACAACCGTAAATGTATTCGAACTCGATGCGCGTCTATGAAATTTGTATGAAATATTAACCAAACGTCATCAGTGCGCAGCGAACTCGAATACATTTACATTAGTTTTTCGTGCTCGGGCTACTGAAGTCAAGTCCAGTTATTTTACCATAGCAAGATTTGCACGATCGTAATGCACAACATCGTATATTTTCTACAAAAAATACTTTATTTTTTTTTACATTATTACGCTGGCACGACCTTACGCGCGTATGTTTCGAACTTGACTTATTACCTCAAGGTCACAACTTATGGATCACGAGTTTCATGGTGTCCCGTCTTTGTACTCTTGAGTGTAGAATGTCTTTTACTACAGTGCTCTGCCGACGTTTCAATCGAATTGAACGTGCCTGGCTCCCGATACACACCGCTTTGAGACGTGGCCCTTACAAAGATACGTTTCGATTTGAGGTTCCGTGGCGTGTGAGAACCTCTGAATACTTTATTATTGAAGTAAGTTATACTTCTTTTGGCGCTGAGAGTGTAATTGAGAATTGCGCGCGCTCCGTTACGGCAATCTAACAGTATCAAGTTGGCCATCAATTATACCTCTACTATTAGGGAACGTACCCATATTACATGACCAATTTTTTAAAATTTTTATACCCATCCTCCCCCTCGGTGACCACCCGTAGTATATTGCCAAGAAACTCTAGTTGCCATGTTTTAATTTATAAATATGGTTTTATATAATTTTTTACCGAAGAAAAGTTAAAAACAAAATATTATGATGTGTTGCCACCTGTGACTTCAAAAATGCCCCCCGCCCTTGTGCCCAAGCGTGGTATTTTGAAGACATCCCTCCCCCCTGAACGGGTAATATGGATACGTTCCCTTATATATTTATTATTACATATACTCAGCAGCGATAGCTCAGTTGGGAATGGTACGGACTGTTAAAACGAGTGTCGGAGGTTCGAGACCAACCCCAAAAAGAGCATACACCTTTGACTTTTTTTTGTCTTGTATTTTCATTGTAGAACACATAGTGAGAAAACTGCATATCTGAGATAATTCTTTAAAAGAATTTCCGACCTGGGAATCGAACCCAGGCTCCCGGTCCATACATGCTGCCACTAGAATAAGGAGGCGACCCACAAATAATATACTGTTATACCTCTACATATAAAGACTCGTAAGAAACCAACAATAGACTAAGAAGCAACTAATCGTGACATTGAAAATGATAAATATTCATGTCCCTACTCTCAGCGCTCGTTTGTAACTCGCTACAGTCCAACAAAGGAACGAGAAACTTATATCTTTTGCAAGTAGCAATCCATTTTTTGTCCAACATTAGGGAAATCCTCGCAAGCCCTATTTAGGAAATTGCCTCTTTTATCGCGGTTGTGGCTAACACGACTCGGGGCGACCCCGATCTGCGCGACCTTATTTTAAGCCCCTACTTTTAGTCGCCCTTTGCCAGCCTGCGTCATTCAAAACTTCCCGCCTATTTTAATTTGTTAAACAAATTTAATATAATGGAAGTTTCGCAAACTTGCCGTAAGTTAAATAGAATTGAAAATATTGTAATTGGAATTGGGTGAAAAAAATGTTTGGGAAATTAGTTTTGGCTGTGGGATTCGAGTGGAACAGATGGTGGCTGATTCATTTTGAGGATTGCTATTATTTTATTTAGCTGTACCACGACTTTGTTTTCGTGATAAAAGTCTTTCCGACCGACTTCAAAAAAGGAGAAGGTCCTCAATTCGTCTGTTTTATTTATGTTACGCGATATCTCCGCCAAATGTGGACCGATTTTCAAAATAATTTTTTTTTTCGCTAAAGCTTATTTCAAGGGTGGTCCCGTATATATAATTTGGTCATGATCGGATTTGAAGTCGGTCCGTTAAGTTTTTAAACTTGTGATTATCTAGAGCCTTTTTGATAGTTTCTGTGACGTAGCGGGCGAGTTGCTGTCTGTGAAGCAAAATATCTTATCTCTGGTGTGACCCACAGTTATTTGTGTCGGGTTTGGGTGTTGCCAGACCGAAAGTCTCTCGTAGTTTTTGATACGCCATAGACGCGCATCGAGCTTGACACGGTTTCGATTGTCAGAAATATTCCTACTAGCCGTGGCGAAGAGTGAACATTTCTAAAAAGGAAGCCGATGCTAGTTTCTCTTTAAATTCATATTAATATATGACAGTCTCCGAGGCGCAGTGGGCGAGTAGCCGGCTGTGAAGCGAGAGGACGCGGATTCGATCCCCGCACCGATACAAATGTTTGTAGGGCCTACAGATATTTGTTTCGGGTCTGGGTGTTGTGAGATCGAAAGTTTCTCGTAGTTCCTGATACCCACGACACAAGAATCGATCTTAGTGTGGGATCAGGACTATGTATGTGACTGTTGGGTGTTATTTATTATTTCATTATTATTAAAATATTCATTTATTACTAGACATAAGCAAGCAAGCAGCAGCATAAGCAGCGAAAGCTCAGTTTAGAATGGCACGGACTGCCGAGACAAGTGTTGGAGGTTCGAGACCAACCCCAATATGGAGCATACACCTCTGACTTTTCTATGTTAAATGTATTTTCAGTGTAAAATATCTCTTGCTATAACGGTAAAGGAAAACATCGAGAGGAAACCTGCATACCCGAGAATTTCTTCAAAGGAATTTCAAAGATATGTGAAGTCTACCAACCCGCATTAGGCCAGCGTGGTAGACTAAGGCCTAACCCTTCTCATTAGTAGAGGAGACCCGTGCCCAGCAGTGGGACATTAATATTACAGGGCTAATATTATACTATATTATTATTTAGGTAAAGGTAAGCCGACGACCTGATAAAGGTCGCAGGAAGCCGCTGGATGCAGGCCGCTTGCAACAGGTCAATCTGGAAATCTTTGGGGGAGGCCTATGTCCAGCAGTGGACGTCCTATAGCTGATGATGTTGATGATGATGCTGGAAGGAATCGTGTTGTATGAACCCTACGCCACTGCATGCTAGGGCCACTTTTACCTGTTTTCTGTGTGTCTTTACAATAGTTTATATCTAAATATCTATACATCTATCGCCAGAAACGTCAAGCAAATCTGCGAGCAAAACCTTGTACTTTTTATTATATAAACCTCTCCTGGTATCGTTATCAAAAAAGACTCCCAAAGGTCATGATAGCGTTCTGTTGTCTTGTCTCAACGCCTACGAGTTTTCTTTGTTGATATTTCAGAACTACGCAATGTTTATAATCTGACCTTAGGGTTTTGCTTATACCTCTATTTCTATTATAATGAAAGCAGTCAAAACAAACAAATTGGTCTAGAGGTAGCGCTCTTAGGCTGAGATTATAAGGTCCTGGTTTGAAATCCCAGGTCGGGCAAACGCCAAACACCATTTGAAAATCTTTATTTGGAAAGTCACATATGAAAAGTAATAACGAATGCGTTGTCAACCTTAAGGGAATTAAATAGGGAACGAATTGTAATAGCGAGCTGCTTATGTAGAGTATGACGTTATAAATGTTCACGATTTTCACTTAATATATTTATTTATTTATTTCCACTTAACAACTACTTTTACAGGTGTACCCTAATACAGTAGTGTTAGTACCTAAATTTATTTATCTTATAGTTACTTTTTATTAATAGTTGTTGTATAGACAATTTCTTCTTTCTTTTGAAGCGAGAGGCCGCAGGTTCGATCCCCGCGCCGAGATAAATGTTTGTGTGGCCCGCAGATATTTGTATTGAGTCTGGGTGGTGTGAGACCGTGCGTCTCTCGTAGTTTCTGATACCCACGACACAAGACTCGATGTTAGTGTGGGGTCAGGACTATGCGATTGATTGTGGAGTGTTATTTATTTAGAAGATAATATTAAAAGTGTGAATGGATCTCAGATCTAGGCAGACCGTCAGTATCGTTGCTGAAAATCGACTAAAATTCTAATTAGGAAATGTATTCTCAGAAAATGCTATATAAATGAATGCATTGCAAACAAACTTTGAATCAGTTGTGACGGTTTGTTTGGAATCCGTATGATTCATCGAAATAATTAGCGAGTGCAAACTATCCTGGTACGTGATAAATTCAGAGTTTGTATGCCATTAGGGGCCTTATTCACTATGAACATATTAACGTGTTCGCGACGTTGAAATAAAATTACTTTTACGGATTTTATCACGATTTGGTTTTAATTTTTATTCCCGACGTTTCGAAGGCTTTGCAGTCTTCGTGGTCACGGGTTGGACTGAGATGTCATTTGTTATGAGATGTTATTTCAATGAATAGCATTCGCGTAAACTTAAGAAATCAGTGTGTTCGCAACGCCTTAATTTAATGAATTTTGTATGGAAAAGTATTGTTTATGTCATTCTCCTTAAGTGTTATTCTACGTTCAGATGGCAAAATTCTGACGGTCGTTTTCAAATCGCGCGTTTATACTCTGACCACATGAGCGGGTGTCAAGGCTCGCCAGTGAACATCTTTATCATATCGTATTCGTGAGTATATATCATAATATGCTTTGCTATACTGACTGCCTCGGTGGTGGGTTGTATTTCGGTACGACTACTGTCCTGAGGTCTCGGGTTCGATCCCCGGGTCGGGTAAAGTGATATTGGATTTTTCAATATCAGCTCGGAGTCTGGAATTGGTGCCCGATATGGCTATAGGCTCGCCCCCTATCACGTCTGGGGCGGAACTAAGCTCGGCGAAATGTGGGTGCACTTGTTCGCTAGTGCACCTCTGCCTACCTCTTCGGGGATACAGGCGTGAGCTTGTGTTATGTTATGTTATGTTATGCTTTGCTATAATGTGAATATGAGTATAATTATATTATAGCTGGGTTTGTGACTGCGGTAAGGTTTCGTTTGGTTGCGATATACTTTTATTTTGAACTGTGGGCTCAAAAATCAGGCCCCAGTTTGAATCTTATTGTAGGATCTATGGGCCTTACTAATAAAAGCCTTTTTTGCTGAGCAAATGGTTAAGAATAACCTGTTACTTTTTTCCTTGCGTTACATTCTTTAAAAATGAAAGGGACCTATGGTATAAAGATAAGCAGCGCTTAAATACTTTTATAAGTAAGGGGCTATATGTGTGACTGTTGGGTTAGTTTAGATTATTGTTTAATATAAAAATGAGGATAGATTTATTTGTGGTTTACGAAGGGAGACGAGCAGTCGATCAAATGGTAAGTTGCCTAAGTGGTTAACGTCGTCCATGAACATCGGAAATGGCAGGAGCAAAGCTCTCGCTGCTTCCCATTTAAAAATCTTTCTTTACTCTATATTTGGTTTATTCCCTTTAGGTTCTAATGTTGTAGCTACGAGCGGAGACAAGAAATAATAATCACAAGTTTAAAAACTTACACCGACTTCAAATCTGATCGTGACCAATCTTATATGGGACCACCCTTGAAATAAGCTCTATCGAATACAAAAAGAATTATGAAAATCGGTCCACATTTGGCGGAGATATCGCGTAACATACAAAAAACACAGACGAATTGAGGACCTCCTTCTTTTCGGAAGTCGGTCGAATATACTTACATCTCGTCTCTGCTACGATAAAGGATGATAAAAACTTCTCAACGAATAACTTAGTTTATCACTTAACGTATAATAAAGTCGCCAAAATTCCGCAGCATCATGCGGGACTAGTTAATGCGTTTTTCACAATACACCCGAAATCATTACCGATAGAATAAGCTTTGGGTCCAGACGCCCTTTTCATACGGTCAGCGAGGGTGCGCGCCGATATTTGCAGGTACTTTGAAAATATTACACCATTTTTCACCAAATATCTATTTTGCAATATTGGGCACGTTGTGTTTAATAGTCGACGTGGGAGAATTTCTATACATATAAAGCTCACGCCTGTATCCTCGAAGGGGTAGGCAGAGGCGCATTGAACTAGAACATCCACATTTCGCTGAGCTTAGTTTCGTCCCAGATGTGATAGGGGGCGAGCCTATCGCCATCATCATCATCATCATGGAGTGCCATCTTCTATTTGAAGTTTGGAGGTCAATTGGTGGAATCTGTTGCAGTTTTTGGCGATTCGCTTTAGTTCGAAATATCGTGGGGCGATCCATTCATTTAGGTCGTCGTACCACTTCCGTCGTTGCCGGCCGGGAGCTCTCTTCCCTGGTATCCTACCTTCTAAAATTGTTCTGAGGAAAGAGTAGTGAGGTCCTGTTTGTACCTCTATATGGCCAAAATAGGCGACTTTCCTCTTCGCAATTACATTTAATAATGTTTGTTTGCATTGGGCAATCTCAAGAACCCTGGCGTTCGAGGTAAAACTGTGCCATGGGATTCTAAACATCCTACGCAGCAAATACATTTCAAAATTTATCGCCATATCGGACACAAATAATAATAGTAGGTACTAATTCGTCTGGATAGCCGGTGGGACTTCCGTGCCCACTTTAAAAGTTTGGGGACGAAACTGTCTCGGGCAGCAGGTGCTCTTGGAAGACTGCTGCCCAGGTCTTGAAGGTCTTGGCATCCCTTGCCGAAGGCTGTACGCCGGAGTCGTCCGGTCCATGGTCTCATTCGAGACGGCTTGCGTATTAGCCGGTTTCATACCGTGGGATCTGGACGCGAAATCCCTCTCAGCCTTATTCCATTGGCGGGAGGAGGCGATCAGACGTGGGGAGAGACCGGTCCAGAGTGAGGTAGAGGCCTTTTGTGCGTCTGTATATTATTTTTTTGGATGTTAATGTAACTATGCTCGGAGTAATGTGGGTGTACTAGTTGGCTAGTGCGCATCTGCCTACCCCTTCGGGGATACAGGCGTGAGCTTATGTTTAATGTGAATGTCACGCGATATCTACGCCATATATGGACAGATTTTCATGATTCTTATTCTGTTCAATAGCTTGTTTCAAGGATGGTCCCATATATTTGGCAAAGATTGGATACATTTATATTAAACCGAACCGAAATTTATAGTGAACCGGGAGGTCCTGGGATCAATTTCCAGGTCGGGCAAAGAGATTTTTCTAATTAAATTTGCCCGGGGCTGAATCCCTCATAAGGGGGTTGACGTCAGGCAGGCGGCCGGTCGTAAAAACTAAGCTAAATCCTCTCTGCAACATCCTTGACAAAGTGTGTTGCGCCGACCCATTAAGGTGGGATAAAGGCAGGTAGAAAGAATTTGATAAATTTATATTTAACTTTATAATTTAATTTTTAAGTTAGTTTTGAAGTTCTTAAGTTTGTGACTATAATTTTATTGGAATCAAACTATTTTTACTGATTCTATCACGATTTAGTTTTAATTTTTACGCCCGACGTTTCGAAAGCTTTGCAGCCTTCTTGGTCACGGGTCAGACGGGTCTGACCGATCGTGATAGAATCCGTAATAATAGTTTTACTCCAATGAATAACATTCGCGTAAACCTAAGAAATCATTATACTATAATTTTATCTAATTAAGTCAATACAAAATGAAGCCAGTACAATTAAAGAAGCCAAACAATGCGCATAGCAACACTTTGAGGAATGAGCTTACAAAAGACCTTTACGAGCAATGCCAATTCACAAGTTTTGGGAAATAAAAACCGTCGAGCCGCCACGCCACGCCGCGCCGCGCTTCTCACATTTTATTACGCGATCTTGCGAAAACTCCCAACTTTTGACAACTTAGCTCATGTTTTTTCGACGTAGATTGATGTTAACTTTAGCATGAGAAATAAATATTAATCAGCGTGCTAAAAATTTTCCGCCAAGTTTGTCGAATTCGCATTTTTATTTGTCAGTTTCGCATAACGGTCTCTTGAAGTCCGTTTTATTTTAACATCGTGTTATTATCATAATTTAGTCGCCTCCTTGGTCTAGTGGCAGCATGTATGGGCTGTGGACTGGGAGGTTCTGGGTTCGATACCCAGGTCGGGCAAAGTAAATTTTCTAATTTAATAAGGCAGGTGGCCCGGCCAATGAAATGACATCTCATATGTTAAAATTCTTCAAGCCGTTTGGGCTGAAGAGCGTGCGAAAGAAATTGACATACATAAATACAAACCTATACTCGAAAAACATTAGGATCAGTCCTCGTTTAGGATCAGTCGGTTATCAATATAAAATTAACTGTAAGTATTAGAATCATGCATAAAAAGGTACATTCAAAGCAATTTTACTGTGTGTATTCTTTTTTTACGCAAAATAGCCGACTTTAGCAAGCGTCAGGTACCTCGACCAGTATGACATGTACGTACTCGTATTGATATAATTCCTAAACGAATGTAGTACCCATTTTACAATTTTTATAGTAGAATCTTTATGTGTCAAGCTTTATTTTAGAATAAAAAAAAAATGTTGTTGCCCAAACTATTAAAATTTCGTTTTGAAATCTTTACTTCCGGTTTAATATAAGATAAAAAAAAATAATTTCGAATCGGTTCAAAAAATAAAAAAGTCCATTAAATTTACTACACAAAACACTACATTTGTTATTTTATTATAAATTACTTCAATACGCAAAATACCTCTCAAAGGAACCCTAACACCGGCGAGGTCAATATTTTAGAAGGCCATAATTTGACAATTAGACCTTTTATAAAAAAATATTTTGTGTACACGTTCATACCCTCTAGACATATAAATAAGCAAAATATGAACGAATTTCAGAACCTCACCTTTTTTTCGTTGCCCGCTTGACGTGAAATGCCCCAATAATAAATACACCCTACAGTAACACACCTAGTCCTGACCCCACACTAGTATGACCTGTATCGTGGGTGTCAGAGACTATGAGAGCCTTTCGGTCTCACAACACCCAGACTTGAAACAAATATCTATGGGCCACACAAACATTTGTCTCAATGCGGGAATCGAACCCGTGGCCTCTCGCTTCACAGCCGGCTACTCGCCCGCTGCGCCACGGAGGCTGTCTAATGTTTTTCACTCCCCAACACGACTCATAAAATATGCTTCAATCCGTCCATACATCACGACATCACCTGCCGTCCGAACGTGATCCGAATGCTGGAAAAATATGTTGTCCAATTAATTAGGCACTTTGGATGGATTCCAGTGGGCTCTGGTTATTGGCCGGAAAATTAAGGCGGGCGCGATTGATTGTTATGGTATAGGTAAACGATTAGACGGGCGATGCCCGCTGGACGGTGCGCCGGAATTTTTACGTTTATTCGAGCTTTTGCTGAACGTATATTTTATAGCAGAGACTGGCATACGAACAGATGGGTCACCTGATGGTAAGTGATCTCCGCTGTCCATAGACACCCAAGACAAAAAGAATCATGGGTACGTGGCCAAACTAACGGGAAGGAATTAGGAATTGAGAAAAGGAGAGGGGGAGTTGGGCCACCTGAAATCTCACGCGACAGCGAGCTGCCACTTTACGTTGGTTTTCTGTGTGACAGTGGTATCAAACCGGTCGAGCCGTGCCATTCGTGCTGTAGACGTAATTGTCTACAGCGTGGCTCTACCACTCAAAAAATCCAAACTCCATTAAACCAAATCGATCTATCGAATCTATCACTCTCGAATTTATTGCATACGTTCGTTTACTATAAAGAAATTTAATATTACTAACTAAAGAGGGGCTATCAAGCAAGTTTCCATACAAAAAAAATATCTCAAACGTCAGTACCGCCATCTACCACTTATTACAATGCGAGGGCGCTTATTACAATTTACACCCTAGAATGTTCTGTGAATGTTCAAGAATCGTGTAAAACAACTTTATTGTCTATCATTAGGACCCTTATTTATAAAAATATTTAAGCGCTGCTTATCTTTGACCATAGATCGTTCCTTTCATTTTTTAACCCGTCGAAGGCGGCATGTATATATGTTACATACTGCCTCGGTGGCGTGGTGGTATTTCGATACGACTACGGTTCTGAGGTCTCGGGTTCGATCCCCGGCTCGGGCAAAGTGATATTGGATTTTTCCATATCAGCCCGGAGTCTAGAATTTGTGCCCGATATGGCGATAGGCTCGCCCCCTATCACATCTAGGACGCAACAAAGCTCGGCGAAATGTGGGTGTTCTAGTTCGCTAGTGCGCCTCTGCCTACCCCTTCGGGGATACAGGCGTGAGCTTATGTTAATGTTTATGTGTATAAGCGTATATAAGTAAGGCATTATTACGCTGGCACGACCTTCCGCGCGTATGTTTCAAATACGACTGAGTGACTTATGACCACGAGGTCATAACTTTTGGATCTGCATGAATTTTCTGTACACCTTTAAGTGACCCTTACTGACTCCCTAATATACACAAACAACCACACAAGCCGTATATCGCAGGTCCAATAAAAATCACTAAGACCTCTAAACCATCGCAGGGTGCCCATATCGTGCCCGTAAATCGGCTCCGTACAACTCTATTTGACACCTAAATACTATAAGACCGAATCCACGGGCCGGGCCGAAAGTCGGTAAACGAAGAATAAATCGCCCAATGTAACGACCCCAAGGGTGCAGCGAAAAACTTCCAGAGAGCTATTAAGTTTATTTAAGAGTGTTATAAAGCGTTTCCAGCGTTATCACAGCCCCTAGGGACTAGTTAGGGATGGCATTGGCGTTTGGCAATAACTTGATGTAGCGTTTCGATATTGAAATCAATTTTAATGTAGCTATACACACATACATAGCACGCCTCCCTCACGCCTGTATCCCCAAAGGGGTAGACAGAGGCGTACAGGCAAACTAGAAAACCCATATTTTGCCGAGCATCCCAGATGTGATAGGGACCAGCCTATCGCTATATCGGGCACAAATTCCAGACTCCGGACGTCAATAAAAAGATGGACGGAGCTAGGAACATTGAAAGTGAAGCAGGGTTTTCAGCCCATTCGATCAGTCGCCGCCATTACGTGTCAATATATCGAATGGGCCGAAAACCCTGTCTGACTTTCAATGTTCCTAGTCCGTCCATATATTTTTTTACGTCTGAGCCCTTTGATCTATAATTTCCTCCAAAATTGTCATTAAAGAATGAACCGTCAAGATACGGATATTATTAATTTATCTTTGTCCCGAGTCTCATGCTCAAGGAAGGGTCGAAGGAAAATTTTAACGCTCACGGTGACAACAAATGCACGGAAATGAGGGACTTCCTTGTATTGACACCTACATCCAATTTACTTTGTGCCGGCACCTTTATTATCGCCTTTGACATGTAATGTTGAAACTATCATGAAATTAGAGTTTTTTGAGTGGTAGAGCCACGCTGTAGACAATTACGTCTACAGTACGAATGGGCCAGCGCGACTGGTTTAATAACCGTCTAACAGAAAACCGACGTAAAGTGGCAGCTTGCTGTCGTGTTTCGTTGAATGAGATTTCCGGTGGCCCAATTCCTGCTTCCCTTTCCCGATTATTTTTCCCTCCTCTTCCATTCCCTCCTTTTAGGTTGGCAATGTACCCATGATTCATTTTGTGTCTTGGGTCTCTATGGACGGTGGAACTCACTTACGATCAGGTGACCTATCTGCTCGTTTGCCAGTCTCTGTTATAATAAAAATATCTGAGAACCAATGGTCTTACTGTGGAGGATGCTCAAGACCGGCGAAGTGGTAGCTTTTAAGTAGGAAGGCGGACTCAGGTATCAGGTCAGGATAACGCCAATTAGAAATAAATACTATCATAAAGTATCCCAAAGGTAGTAAGACAATGAGATTTAAAATAAAATACTGTTTAATGTCTTTGGTAGTAGCAGAAATGAGGTATAAATCGCCTCTGGTAGTTGATGATTTAAGGAGAGAACGATATGCATGACGAAGGTATTTTTAGCTTTGTTTCTTTAGCTTTAAAAATTGTGGCTTCCCGAGACGAAACGACGTTGCTGGACGATTTCCACCGGCGGATAGGCGTTGCGTTGGATTGCATCATCATAATCCGTATTTTTAGCTGATTACTTAAACTAGGTTGTTCTTAATTCGATAAAATACTTATTTTTGATACCCAATATTTTAATAATTGCAAATATTTCCAAAGCTTAAGATCTGATGAATATTGTAGGTTTTTAAATTTTCAAACTTGTTGATATTACAGTGAAAGAACTTGAACTGACTTTAATACTTAGAGTTCATAGTTCATATCAGCACGTACTATCTCAATGTGAATAAATTCCAACTCGAAGAAACAGTATTTTTGAATTGAAAATCTCTTACAATTATGATTGCCCGATCTTTTCTATCTTTTTTCTTCTTAACAATATTAGCCCTGTAATATTATTGTCCCACTGCTGAGCACGGGCCTCCTCTACTAACGAGAGGGTTTAGGCCTTAGTCCACCACGCTGGTCTAATGCGGGTTGGTTTCTACTTCTTACTGATCTGATATCTGATCCCAGGATGTTGCCATCACCAATAAGACTGTTCTAAAGTTATAAATCTTTCTTTCTTCCCACCTGTCCTGGTCGGTGCAACACAATTTTTCAAGCATGTTGCGGAAAGGATTCGGCTCAGTTTTCGCAGTTGCCTACCTTCACCCCGTCTGGGGTGTCCAGTCGAGAGCAAAATATGTTAAAACCCCGATTACCGTTCTACCGACCTGGGATTCAAACCCAGAGTCTCTTAATCCACAAACCAATCTACCACTATACGAGACTGTTCTACTTTTTCTTAAATATAATACGCCTAATTAAAAATTACATTGAAGACAAAATTACATTTAATAATTTAATTACTCTTGTACCCGACGTCTTAATAAAAGCCCCACACAATGTAATTAAAATCTATATTTATCGTGTGTTACTTTGTATTTTGTATAATGGAAAAACTCCATTCATTAATTTTCATCGGCAGCGTAATAGAAACACATTATAAACATTTACATTAGAGGGATCGGAATTGGAAATTCACGGGCCAATTTGAAAGAAAAATATTTTTACTGATTGGATTTTATAGGATTGTAAACATGATAAGTTCAATAATGTACTGTTTGTAATACTTACTTCCTTCGTTTAGAAATAAACATTGTAATATCCTTTGATCAATAATGATTATGAAATGAAATGAACAACATACATAATTACATTAATGACAGCCTCCATGGCGCAGCGGGCGAGTCGCCGGCTGTGAAACGTGAGGTCGCGGGTTCGATTCCCGCATCGAGACAAATGTCTGTTCGGCCCACAGATATTAGTTTCGGGTCTGAGTGTTGTGAAATCGAAAGTCTTTTGTAGTCCCTGATACCCACGACACAAGACTTGATCTTAGTGTGTGTGTGCGTCAGCACAATGTGTGTGACTGTTGATAAAAAAAAAAAATTAACGCACTAATATCGCTACGGAACCGATTTTGAAAAATTGTATTACTATTAGAAAGCTACACTATGCTTCAGTGCCTTTTTGCCTCGAAACATACTGAGCCTAAACAAACATTTGTACATTACACAAATATTTGTCTCTGTGGTCAACAGTCAGCTCCTTGCTCAGACTAGACTGTGAGACTGTATTGAATTAATAAGATTTAAGACATAACATAAGCTCACGTCTGTGTTCCCGAAGGGGCAGGGAGAGGCGCATTAGCGAACTAGAACACCCACATTACGCCGAGCTTAGTTCCGCCCCCGATGTGATAGGTAGCGAGCCTATCGCCATATCGGGCACAAATTCCAGACTCCGGGCTGATATGGAAAAATCCAATATCACTTTGCCCGACCCGGGGATCGAAGCCGAAACCTCAGGATGGTAGTTGTACCGAAATATAAGCACGCCACTCTGTCAACTTAAATTTTACTTGAAAAATCGTCCGAATTCGAAATGCGCGACAAATTGCCTTCCTGATATAAATGATCAATTAACTAAAACATCAAACAATCCAGTTACCGTTTTCATGAACCCAAGCAAGCGTGATGTGTTTTAATGAAGGTGTTTTTAATTAAACACTAACTAAGATTACGTACAACACAATTATTTAATTAATCCTGTGATGTTTGCGAGAGTCTGAAGAAGGGTCGCGTCTTACAATGATAGGAAATGTTTAGGAATATTAAGCCTGGAGACGCTATGTTGGTATGAACAGTAAGGAAACATTGCATTTTTTAAACTCTCGTAACTGCTGTACCTAGGATTTTGACGGGAAGTCTGAGAAGGCGTCGTTTGTTAAAATTATTTCATATTATTCTTTAAAACTGTGTTTGTGGGTTTTAAGTGTTGTGGTTTAATGCATCAAACTGCAGTGAAGATGGACAGTAGAATGTGGATTTTTTTTAACCGGTGATCTTCGATGTGTTTGCTTGGTGCGTTGGTTGGCTTTATTCGGCCGATTCGCCAAGTGAAGGTCATCTGAAAGGCACCGCACTGGAAGGAATTACCGCCATAATCCCAACAGGGCCTTGAGATCATCCACATCTGGGTCTCATGGTCATTGTGAAAACATAATTGCTCTATTTACCTTTTCATTGGCTAAATCATCGCATATGCGTGGAAGTCATTATTTTTAAAAGGAGAAGAAGAACTGCTGTACCAATGATATTAGTCAGGCTCTAGTATATCACGCAGGCTTAATGCGACTAAGCAGATTTCACAAACTTTCTAAATTATGAAAAATTCTCAGTTATGAAGTTGCTTCATAATGTTTTTTTTTCACGTTTACAGCAAGCCGTAATTCATAAAGAGTACTTACCTATTGACGTGACCCTAGTCACGTGAACTTAAAAAAAAGTTTAGGCAATTAATTGTTATGCTATTCTTTTTAAATCTTTATTTCATTAATGTGATAAGGTGTCACACATTCGTTTTCAAATGTGGAATATAAAAGGAGACACCTGTATAGTAATATTAACACTGTGTTATGATTGACAGCCTCCGTGACGTCATTTATGAAAACGCACTTACTGTTCCTCTCATACGGCGTCACGTAATATTCGGGCACACATATTATGAGGGGAACTCATGACAAGCGCGATATTTGGGTGCTGTTGATCTTTGACGCCCAATCTCCTGTGGAGCGAACTTGTCATATAACGCAATTCATTGTTTACTCCCAATGACTAAAGAATAAATAAGAGGACCTGGCATAACTAAGAAAAATACGTGTTTACTATGAAGCCGGTTCCGCCATTTTAGTTTCGCGATCTATTTACATGTGAGTTGTCACCGCGTCATTAGAATTAAATAACGTATAAATACTTATTGATTTTATTGTAATAAAATACGGTGTTGTATTTACAATAATACTAATTTCGCAATATTAAGAAGATGCCTAACTGTTACCGAAAGTCTCTCATAGTCTCTGATAACCACGATACAGGTTATATCTAGTGTGGGGTCAGGACTAGGTGTGTGACTGTTGGGTGTATTTATTATTATTATTATTTATTTATATTAATGGGATCTTTCTTTCGCAAAGTCGCCATTTTTGTTTCATTGCATACATTAGAAATGCTTCATTTTTTCATAGTTATGCCCTGTCCTCTATCTTCTTTTGTCTATGTTTACTCCAAGTGATGCAAGTCATTCTTTTATTTATGAGCTTCGGGATAATGATATCCTCAATCACGTAAGTATTCATTTTTCTTTATTGGAAATTGGATCTTGTGTCGCCTCCTTGGTCTAGTGGCAGCATGTATGGGCTGTAGACCGGGAGGTCCTGGGTTCGATTCCCAGGTCGGGCAAAGAAAATTTTCTGATTTAATTTGCCCGGGATACCTTAGAGGGGGTTGACGAAGGAAGTCAGCCGGTCGTAAAAACTAAGCCCAATTCTTTCTGCAACCTGCTTCAAAGTGGTAGAGCCACGCTGTAGGCAGTAACGTCTACAGCATGAATGGGCCGGCTCGACCGGTTGGATACCACTGTCTCACAGGAAACCGACGTAAAGTGGCAGCTTGCTGTCGCGTTTCGTTCGGTGAGTGAGATTTCCGGTGGCCCATTCCCCCCCCCCTCTTTCCCAATCCCTATTCCCTCCCCTTCCATGTCCTCTTTTTAGGTTGCCAACGCACCCATGATTCTTATTGTGTCATGTATGTCTATGGGCGGTGGAGATCACTTACCATCAGGTGACCCATCTGTTCGTTTGCCAGTCTCTGCTATAAAAAAAAAAAAAAATTAAAAAGCTACTTTATACCACGTGCTTAGGGTTATATTAGTGTTGATTGAATTAGAACTTGTGATCTTTTTATTTTGTTTGTTTCTGAGACCATTTTTAGAAGGAAATTTGCAAAAAACTGTGCATCTAGGGTATATTATATTGATGGTTCGGAACTCTAAAAATATATTAAGAAAGCTACAGCCAGTAAACCCTATTTTAATTAAAATCGGAATCTTCATTATACAGAATCATCACACAATAAAACACCCAGTGAAATTGCAGATGTGCGAGCAGAGCGTGCTTAATGAAAGTTCGCAATGAATTATGAACGTTTTTAGTTATTTACGAGCTTCGTTGTTGATTATCAATTAATGTATTCCACGAACAGACGATTATGTTTGTCCCTGCTCTGTTTCATTTAGATTATGATGTAAAGAGTTTAAGTAAGGCTTTGATATTTTGAGAACGAGGATCATGGGAATTGTTTTTGTTGTAACTTGTAAGCTGGGATTCGTGTAAAAATCGAGTTTACTTTCGTTAAGAATGAAATTCAGTAGTAGTCGCCTTCTTGGCCTTGTGGCAGCATATATGGACTGTGGACCGGGAGGTCTAGGGTTCGATTCACAGGGCGGGCAAAGCAAATTTTCTAATTTAATTTGCCCGGGCCTAGATCCCTCATAGGGAGTTGACGTCAGACAGGCGGCTGGTCGTAAAAACTAAGCCCAATTCTTTCTGCAACATGCTTGAAAAAGTGAGTGGCGTCGACCCCACATTAAGGTGGGATAAGGTCAGGTAGAAAGAAAGAATAATGAAAGTCAATGGTGCAGGCTTAATAGTACAGGAGCCCGTGGGCGCCAGATTTACGTCATTTTGCAAAGATTGATATTTTTATGTTTAAGTACCAAGCCCGGCGAAATGTGGGTGGTCTAGTTCGCTAGTGCGCCTCTGCCTACTTTTTCGGGGATACAGGCGTGAGCTTATGTTATGTATGTTTAAGTACCAAGTACACAACAAAAGGTAAAAATGTTATTAATTTACGAATCTCAAACCATAATGAATTTGACAAGTACGAGTCTAAAAACTGTATAGCGTGGTTTCCACGGTAAACAGCAGCTGGGCTTTACATAAGTTAATAAAAATAACTAATTTGGATGTTTAAGACTTTGTTTTGGATATTAATTGTTATCATGAATGGATTTAACAAAGACATAGTAATCTCGCGACAGCCATGTCCCAAACAACTAATACTGCTCTTTTATTGCATTTCATATTTTAAAGTACGAAAAAAATAAAAGGTAATAAAGATTGCACGAGATATAATCTGGCACCTTTCACCGTGGTCGAGCACCGAGGGCAACACGTCTGTTCAAGCCATTAACCAATTCGCTTTTGAGGTAAGTCGGGTTTGAAACGGACTCGGGGATATTTTTGTGGGTTTTTTATGCGACGTAGCTTTTATGAGGAAAAGGAATAATCGTGAGTTGTTTCATCTTTTAGTTATTATTTCTATAGCTCTAGCACAAATCGCAATGTTTTACGAAACTTGATTCGGTGTAGTTAGTGTTGATTTGTGATAAATCTTCATATAATTTAAACTACGTTTCTCCCGTTTAATGCTTCACAGAAGAATTGTACAAATATGGATGAAAATCCGCGTAATTAAATGATATTCTTGATCATATTAAATTCCCTTCTACATTGCAACATTTACTTTTACTGCCTTGGTGAAGTAATTGTTTTGCGAACGCGGTATGTCTACCGTTCTAAGGTCTCGGGTTCGATCCCCATTCTATTCTATTCCGCATCTGCCTACCACTTCGAGTATAGAGGCGTGAGCTTATCGAATGCACGATTTAGTTATTTAGCTATAGCTGTACGACGAATCTCGATATCGACCACAGCATGTCCAATTATAGAGCAGACTAGCATATCAACTATTACTGATGAGTGATGTCCAATGCCCTATTTTGGTATAAAAAATTTAAACGAATTATTATGGAAGAAATACTACAGAAAACTGTACTCGTACAGATGGGATTAAGTTAAAGGTTTTGGATTACAAAAATAATACAAGATAAAGTCATTTTCCAAACTTTGAAAATTCAATTTGTTAAACCAACAACGGGATCGTTACCCCCATATTATTTCTCAATCCGTCCCCCTCAGCCTGACGTTCAAAGGGCTCGCTTACTCTATTCATCTTACTTTACACGTCGTCACACAATTTACCTACTCAATGGAAGAATAATAATAAATAATACGAGGCTGAAGTAGTTTCGTCCCTCAACTTCCCGCAAGTACTTATTGAAGTTGTAAGCTTTCCTATAGTTTATATTGGATTTGATAAACGATAAATCCGAGTGTATTATGAGGGGATGTTAGATTTTTTCGGCTAACGGAATATTAGTGTTTTAGAAGTTTTAATGGGGAAGGGGCTTTTGGTTTACGGAAATTGTTGAAGTTAAAGTGGGAACTGTTTTTATGTGGTTAATGTGATCATAATTCCGAGTTTGATGTCACATCGTAGAATCACTTTTGTTCTGCTTCTGAAAGGTCAAATCAATATTCCATTGATTTGAAAGCCTCCGTGGCACAGCGGGCGAGTAGCTGGCTGTGAAGCGAGAGGCCGCGGGTTCGATTCCCCGCATTGAAAGAAATGTTTGTGTGGCCCATAGACATTTGTTTCAAGTATGGGTGTTGTGAGACCGAAAGTCTCTCATAGTCACTGACACCCATGATACAGGTTATACCTAGTGTAGGGTCAGGACTAGGTGTGTCAGGGACAGTTCCGGCTGAAGCCTGGGCGCCTAGGGAAACCCGGGGCCGTCCCTAAAGCGCCGAAGAGTGCCACCGCGGGGTTTTTAGTCGGTATTGCCGGTGTAGGGTGTATATAGCGTTAGGGACTCGGTACAGTGTCGCCCAGATGTTTTCCATCTCTCCTGGGCATGGTCGTAAGACCAGCGACCCCGACATAACCGTCACGTCTCCCCCCAGATGTGGCGGCAGTGGTAAAACACTTTTACCCGCGATAACAAAAAAAAAAGGACTAAGTGTGTGACTGTTGGGTGTATTTATTTATTTATTACTTAACGCAGCTTTGCAAAATCAAAGATGTCAAAACATCGCATTAAGATTTCTGTAATCGAAAGGGTTGACCATTAATATTTTGCTTAGCCTTTGATTAGCCTTTGTTGCGTCCTTGGTCTAGTGGCAGCATATATGGGCTTTGGACCGGGAGGTCGTGGGTTCGATTCCCAGGTCGGGCAAAGCGAATTTTCTAATTTGCTCGGGACTGGATCCCTCAGAGGGGGTTGACGTCAAGCAGGCAGCCGGTCGTAAAAACTTAGGCAAATTCTTTCCAACACGCTTGAAAAAGTGTGTCGCGCCGATCCCACATTAAGGTGGGATAAGGGCAGGTAGATAGAAATGTGATAATAATTTCGAGTTTGGTGTCACATTGTAGAAGCACTTTTGTTCTGTTTCTGAAAGGTCAAATCAACATTTAATTAACGCAGTTTTGATTTTGACACCGCATTAAGATTTCTGTGATCAAAAGGGTTGACCATTGATTTTGGCTTAAATTAGCCTTTAAGAATTCGGAGGTACTATAATTTCCAATGATGCAGGCCGCTTCCAACAGGTCGATCTAGAAATCTTTGGGGGGGAGGCCTATGTTCAGCAGACGTCCTATGGCGGATGATGATGATGATGATGATGATAATTTCCAAGAACTGCCGAAGATGGCGACTGTGTTCTGAACTTCTGAATGCCTAACGTAATGCTCGGAAATCTTCCTTAACAACAATTACATTTAAAAAACGTCTAAGTTACAAACGGTAAGTACAAATTCAAATTAATTCAACGAGGACTACTGAGCTGTACAGAAGGGGTCGGATCAGGCGGGTTAGTAGCAAAATTAGCAATTTAATTTCGATTCGATGAAAGTTTCCATAGTGTTCAAGAGCGAATAAGTTATTCGAGACTAAGGATCTGCCAAAGGGCCATGTTTATTGAACAAACTTTGTGGAACAGTAGATTGATTCACCTTAAGGTAAGCTTGGTCTTTTAGATTTGTAACCGACTTTCAAAAAGGAGGAGGTCCTTAATTCGTCGGTTTTTTATTTTTTTATATATGTTACGCGATGTCTCTGCCAAATGTTGACCGATTTTCGGCCGACTTCCCAAAAAGGAGGAGGTTCTCAATTCGTCGGTATTTTTTTATGTATGTTACTCGATATCTCCGCCAAATGTTGACCGATTCTCAAAATTCTTTTTGTGTTCCATTGGGCTTATTTCAAGGGTGGTCCCATATAATTTGGTCACGATTGGATGAGTTTTGAAGTTTGTTAAGTTTTTAAACTTGTGATTATTACAACGTTGATTTACATGCTATCTGCATGATGCAAATCGAAATCATTTTTGGAATTTCAAATAGAGTTATAGGAGTTATTTTTTTCGCCTATTTAGTCGTCTTCTTGGTTTATTGGTGGACCGGGAGGTCCTGGGTTCGATTCCCAGGTCGGGTAAAGCAATTTTACAAATTTAAGTTGCCCGGGACTGCAATTTCTAGAGGAGGGTTGAAGTCAGGCAGGAAGTCACTTGTAAACTAAGCCGAATTCTTTTTGCAACATGCGTATAAAGTATATTACCTCCCCATATTGTGGTGCAAGGGCATGTTGAAAGAATAAAAGATCTTCCATAATATTAATTAATAATATTTATAAAAGTTTTCTATAATCCACCGAATTCCAAAAAGGAGAAGGTCCTCAATTCATCTGTATTTTTTTATGTATGTTACGCGATATCTCCGCCGAATGTGGACCGATTTTTAAAATAACTTTTGTAACGATAGAGCTTATTTCAAGGGCCCATATAAATTTGGTAACGATCGGATTTGAAGTCAGTCCGTTAAGTTTTTTTACTAATTAGTCTCCATGGAGCAATGGACGAGCAGGGGTTCTGGTTTAGGAAACGAGAGGAAATAGATAGATTCGATTTCTGCACTGACGTCCGAGGAGCCAAAGCAAAGAATAAAGCAAGACCATCCTCAGGAATAACTTAATCAGATTTCTGAGTTCCAAGCAATCGAATTATCTTCGTATTGATTCAGTGTCTTTGAGGAGTATTGTTAGGTTCCATTAGCCAGATTTACATAATGACAAGCTGACTTTTATGTTATTCAATGTTTATTCATGATATGGCATGTAAATACATTAAATCCGAACTAAAATGAGCAAATATCATAATGTTTTCATGCGCACGTCCCAACTCGACCCAAACTCAACATATGCTGGTCAATTGGCCTGCACTGACCTTCCGTTGGACCATTTGGTAATGTCACGGGCACCAACTTATTGCGTCGAAAGAGAAGATATTAAAATAAAATAAAATAATGCTCTAAAACCGCGTCTCCTGCACTAACACATTGAACAAAACGGTTACAACGGACAATATTTAAATATAATATTTTATCTTTGTATGCTAAAAAAATGTTTAATAAACCGTATTGCAAATCCAATGCAACATAATATATAGACATCGATATATGGAGGAATCACTGACTCCCAAGATACAGGTTTTTACCTAGTTTGGGGGTCAGGGAACCCATAGTTTTTCTTATGTTACATATTGTGAAAATTGTCATCAGATCTTATGTAATACGTATTGTTAAATATATTGGTAATTTATCTTTGTTCCGGCCATAGTTCTTAATGCATTTAACATTGTAACATTGTTTGTTAAATAAATAAATAATTTGATAGCCTCCGTGGCGCAGCGGGCGAGCAGCCGGCTGTGAAGCTAGAGGCCGCGGGTTCGATCCCCGCACCGATACAAACATTTGTGCGGCCCACAGATATTTGTTTCGGGTCTGGGTAACCAAAAAAAAAGTAAGTAAGTAAGTCTCTCGTAGTTCCAGATACCCACGACACAAGACTCGATCTTAGTGTGGGGTCAGGACTATGTGTGTGACTGTTGGGTGTTATTTATTTATTTAATTTTCGAGTACGTTCGAAAGGTTTTTTGCTTTCAAACAACACCTGATGGGAAGTAGGTATCGACATCGGCAATGCACAAATTGGGACATTTACCTCTTGAAATGACACTCATCGTAAAAAAACAGCACGTCAACAGCAAACTGTCACACAGTTTTCTGTGAGACACTGGCAATTTACCGTTATAGTCGCTACAATTTCATACAGATATCTTCAGCTTGGCTCTCTTAAAGATTATTAAAGATAACTCTATTTTTAGGGTTCCGCACCTCAAAAGGAATACCACCCTTACATGATCACTTTGTTGTTTGTATGTCTGTCTGTCAAGACCATCAAGGTATCAAGCTGAATTTGATATATTCATATCAAATACTCAAGTCTACAGTCACTTGGAGCTGTGAAAAAAAACAAACTTCTAAGCCAACGCAATCAAAAGATACAGCCGTTTAAGCCGGAAATTTTAGACACTTGCAAGGGAATCAAAACCTACAGGGTACTGATTTCTTAAGTTTACGCGAA
Source organism: Clanis bilineata (assembly GCA_036417725.1). NCBI lineage: Eukaryota > Metazoa > Arthropoda > Insecta > Lepidoptera > Sphingidae > Clanis > Clanis bilineata. Next base: position 2,841,812 of record CM071153.1, read on the forward strand.
TATTATACATTGAATAATAATTAAAACATAATCGTGATAGAATCCGTAAGAATAGTTTTATTTCAACCTACAGGGTACTTCCTGTGAACTCAGAATCTTGAAATTTGGTACGAAGCAACATCTTATAGCACAGATAAAGGAAAAATTGCGAAATTAATTATATACCTACAGGTTTGTACGGAACCCTCGGTGCGCGAGTCCGACTCGCACTTGGTCGGTTTTTAAAACATTAAGAAAGTCAAAGACTTCTATGTATTTACTAGACAAGCTGTTTCGAAGTAAAATTGTGGCACATGACGGCGAGTGTTTGACGTTTCACGGCTAAAGAAAAGAGCAGATTTCTATAGTGAGTTGAGGTCATTTAACAGAGTCTTAGTGCGCACATTCTATGTACCGACCAGCCAGTCTAGTAGTATACATAGAAGTCTTTGAAGAAAGTATGTATTTACTTTAAATTCTCCTCAAAACCAACATCAAACCCTGTATATACCATTATTATTCAGCACACTATCAGACAAAGGATATGTTATCGCATTAGACATATCTTTCCAGTTGGCGCGCCTTTACCAATTTTCGATGCTGGCTAAAGGAGTAGCCATTACTGTACACAGCTGTTTTACCACCCCTCGGATTATACGTGATAGTAATTCGTGATCGAATTAGTTCCATCGGATATGAGCAAAATTTATTTTTGATGCTTTTGTATTCTTCTGAAATGTATTGGAATTTTTATTTATCAAATAGTGACAAACTTGTTCGTTTCATCAGTATGATGATGGTAATTGTGCGTTTTACAGCGGTAATATTATAATCTTACTTTGTTTTTGAAGTGAACACAACTTTAGCATCGTTGTGATTTGAAAGTCGATGAAACGAAAAAGCGACAGTAAAAACAGACAGACACATAAATTCATAAGATTTAACGTGGGAGAAAATGAGATAGGAAGCATTATACAATGTTTTGTATACAGTGTTTTATTATTATTGGCGTCTCTTTCAGTTATTCGTCCGTGTGCATAGTCTTTTACTAAAAGTCCACATTATGGCAATATTTTCGTCGCTAAAATATTTTCGTAAAATCCGATCTGTCTAGCATGGTTATTGAAGCTCGCCTACAGCAGCGCTAAAAGTTGCTAACTCTGTTAAGAACATTTCTAGTACGCTATGCAATGTAATATTAAAGTGTCGCAGGCAAATGGGATCGGAGTTTTTATTTAAAGTACATGCAATGGCTTTTAAAACGGTTTTTGGATTGAAATTTTAAGGGATTAGGGATTTTATGTGTTTAGAGTAAATGTTTGGAGGAGAAAATGTATACATTTTTATGTATGTATAACAGCATTTTACGTATCAATCAGATATAATCCAGACACAAATATCAATAGGTACAAAATCGCAAATATGGTTTAAAATGATGATATTGAATGATGCAGAAGGCAAATAACTACACTAATATAACCTTTAGAAATTATAATTTATTTATACTGAAACAAAATTGGTTTATTTATGATGAGATTAGATTTGGATAGAAGTGGACATGATGTGGTCGACATCAGTAAATGACATTAACAATCAATTTAAAACTAATAAATAAAACTTTCTACATCATATAGGTCTGTAAAAAGCATTTATGATAGGTCAAAGCAAACAAATTCTAGATTTAGACATTAATCATACTGCTATGGTTTTGAAAACATGCAGGCAGGTAAGGTTGGGGATAAGATATGGGGAGATAATAATAAAGCGTAAGGGGTTGTGGTTTGTAGAAAAGGGAATGGTATATGGCAGGAATGGTGGCAGGGAAGTGACTGGCAATACTGCGAATGTACAAGAAGGATGTGCAAAAATTAAAAAAACAAAGCTAATTTCAAAGAAAATAAAAAATAGCAAAAAACCATTTCCAAAACCAATACAGAATGACAAAACAAACAAAGTATGTTTCAAAGAAAATAAAAAAACAGCAACAAAAGCATTTCCAAAACTAATACAGAATGACAAAAACATTGTAAAAGTCATTCGAACTAGCATTTTGAGGTCCGCTGACAAGGCTAATATGTCGCTGTCTTTATAGCGCGTTGTAAATCACTTCTACCTACTTGACCCAACCGATAGCGACATTAAAAGGGTGTGATTTATATCTGAACTTGGAACATTGTCGCCATCTGGTGCGTACATACCATGAAATAGTTCATACTGGACTTTCTGTTGATAATTGTTGTAATTTGTTGGAGTTGCTCGAGTTTCGTTGTAGCCGTTCTTTAACACGTGATGTGATTTTAATTTATCGTAAGCTTTGTCAAACTTTTACATTACATAATGATTTACAGCGATACGATTGAAGCCATTCCTCAATTGGGAGTGTTATGAAATGTACGAAGTTCGAAACCAACCCTAACAGGTATGCACTTCTGACTTTTTAATGTTAAGTGTGTATTCATTATGAATCGCTTGCTATAACAGTGAAGGGAAATCTGCATCAGCATCATCTTCATCAACCACAGGACGTCCACTGCTGGACATAGGCCTCAACCAAAGATCGAACAGGTTGACCTGGAAATCTGCATACTTGAACTTAACTCCACAAGATTTTCAAAGGTACTTGAAGTCTACCAACTTACTTTAGGTCAGCAATATATGTAGTGTTATTCAATATTATAATTGGAAAAAGTATCAAACAAATATTATCAGACCAAGGGATAAGAATAGCTAATTCACTAACTCCTAGACCAAAGAAACCTGTAATAACAAACTCAATATACACAGCCTCACTTCTAAGAACCTATAAAAAAGTAATAAGAGTTGTATTTCTTGAAGTCCAAGGTAACTCCGAGGGTCCGGTTAGTTAGTTTGTTTAGTATTAGAGAAGTTTGCTTAGGCCTCGCCAACACTAGATAATAATATAAATATTGTACTTATAAATCAATTACCTCACCAAGTTTGTATAGCATCATTCCTACAATACTTTGATGAATTTGTATTTTATTTGGACTTGTATACTAAGAACAGTTATTTATTATTTCAATTTTTATGTAGTTGCAATCAATCACTCTTATGGGGAAAGGATTAGGTACCATAGAATGGATACTGAACCCCCGAAAAATCTATAACACAATAACATCTTTGAAAATAATTACAATATAATTATAGGTTTGAACATCTTCGCCTCCTTAGTATAGTGGCAGCATATATGGGCTGCTGTTCGGGAGGTTGTAGTTTCGATTCCCAGGTCGGGCACAGCGAATTTCCTAATTTAATTTTCCTGGGACTGGATCCGCCTGAGGAGGTTGGCGTCCGGCAGACAGCCAGTCGTAAAAAAATAGCCATATCCTTTCTGCGACATGCTTGAAAACGTGTGTTGCGCTGATCCCACATTAGCTGGAATCAGGGGAGATAGATAGAAAGAAAGAATAATTAATTATAGGTTTGAACATCGATTTCAAAAGTAAGTGTGAGTCGCTCAGCAATCGAAATTGTACGTTTTAATGTTTTTATTTTACATGGAGGTTACCTTGTTGTAGATTGGCTGCTCTAATTTAATGTAAATTATTGAAATTTTTTGTTTTCTTATTTTGGTTGTGTATTAATGTAAACTAGTTATTATTCTCAAAAAGAGCAACGTCAGAGTTTCTTGCCCGTTCTTCTCTGACGAACCAGCTTTCCGAATTGGCGGTAGAGTAAACATTTTAGACGGAATCTAAACAATGTGTGACATTTTATGGATTCAATAAACGATTTGATTTGATTTGATTTGATTTGAAAGATTCGGTCATAATTTTCTGAAGCTGTCGGTGGTGTGGGCTCTTTTCCGTACTTAGATCGTTAAAAATTGAGCCACTGAGGGTGCCTTAAATGCCAGCCAGAAATCTAGCCAGCTTAGATTTGACCGAAAGCGTAGGATCATCCTGGTGTCTTCACAATCTTCTCGGACCGACCCAGTTGGGTGGGGAACTTCCTTGTTTTGAAAGTCGTTGAAAGCCCAAAAATCATTTACCGTCGTAGCCTCGTTGACACTCGACAGTCCTCGATTATTAATGGCACATGCATAAAACAGTTTATGGCGAAGATCTGTAGCCGTCGTTTAATTTCCGCCAAATTTCCATTATTACAGCGAGGTAACACAAAACTTTTAAAATCTCATTAAAATCTTTATAACTCGTTTGGTTGAAAGGCGAGTTCCATATTTATTGAGTTTGTTATTAAATTGACAATTTGAAGTTACCGTGTACATACTTTATACAAAAGCCAATAGAAAACTTTTTTAATACAATTAACTTTTGATTAAAATAGTAAAATCAGCTTCATGAATTTTATTTTCTTTGATCCCACTTCAGTATGGGGTCGGCGCAACTCTTTACCCTGAAACTTTAGATATGTAGTCTCATAATGCTTACTGCATAATATAAACAAAATACACTGACTACAATATAAACGTCAGCTTTCGCAGTTAAAGTACCACTCAAATTAACATAAATTATATCTGCATCATCATCAGCCACAGGACGTTTACTGCTGAACATAGGCTTTCCTAAAAGATTTCCACACCAACCTGTTGGAAGCGATCTGCAACCAGCAATTTCCTGTACTTCACAACATTTGCCAAAATATTGAAATACATTTTGAGTGGTAGAGCCATGATTTAGACAGTTATGTACATCTACAGCAAGAATGGGCCGGTTCGACCGATTTAATACCACTGTCTCACATAAAACTGACGTAAAGTGGCACTTCGTTGTCGCGTTCCATTCGGTGAGTAAGATTTCCGGTGGTCCACTTCCCTATCGCTTTCCCAATCCCTATTTCCCTCCTTTTAGGTTGGCAACGCACCACCTATTCTTTTAATGTTTTGTCCGTCTATGGGCAGTGAAGATCATGTACCATCCTACATAGCTCTTGGCTTGCCAGTCTCTGCTATCAAAAAGAAAACAATTAACGAGAACATTATTACAAATTGACTTATCACATGCAAAATTATTACGCTAGAATAAGAAGCTAATACAGAAATGATCAATTAAGATCATTTTCTTCCACCGACTCCCCGAGTCCTTTTGATATAAAGTAATCACACACTCACGAGCACAAGTAACTCCCAAGCGAAACTTTGATGAGTTCACATTTAAATTTCAGATCGTTTCGTATAAATTTGCAATCTAATACCCCTACGTGTTCCAATGCTTACATTATTCTTTCTTTGAGGATGTGCTTTCATGGCGGGTTTGTTAATTTTTCCTTACATCTAATTTATTCATTAATGTTTAATATTCTGCCTTGAATTTCTTTGGCGTTCTAATGAAGACACGCTCGGCTTTTGAAGAATACTGGCTTCACAATTTATAAATATTGTTCTCTTTCCAATCATTTTCATATTAGAAGGATTATGGATGCATTGCAGTCTATGATTATATCTTATAATCATAATTTTGTCCCATAACTTATGGAGCCACCCTAGGAACAAGTTCTTCTTCTTTCTGTCTGGCGTTATCCCGATTCCCGGCCTTATGCCTGGTTCCGTCTAACTCTTAGAACAAGTTCTATGGAACACAAAAGGAATCTCGAAAATCTGTTCACATTATCGGAGATATCCAGTAACATACATAAAATACCGACGACTTGAGCACCTCTTCCTTTTCAAGTCGGTTGAAAATTGGCAAAGGAAAAATCAATCAGGAACGGTGATACCTAATCAAGCCAAAAGAGTCCACAGAGGGTCTGGAACTTGAAATATAATAAGATACTAAGATGTGATGGAATATTTCTAGAGACTAGTCCCACTATTAACCCGACTGACTCAGAAGAAGGGCAATGTTTTAATGATCTTTGCTTCAAAGTTTTCGCTACTCCAGTGATAACATTTAAGTATAACAGTTTGCAAGTAAACAAGGTTAGCAAGTTAAACGTGTTTATCTTTTGTTTTGTTAGCTATTGTTCTAGTCTTGAAGTGGGTGACAAATAACAAAAGATTATTAAATATTTCTGGACTTCTTTAATATAAGGCGACGATATGATTGTTGCTTCATCTTAAGTAATTGTTGTGCTAATACTGAAGTTTTAATAAAAAAGGTATAATTTACAAATATAGACAAAACAGATCAGGGGGGTGACTCCTGACGCTCGATTCGATTGTGATTTCGATTTGGTTTCATTTATTGACTTAAAATTTCACCAAAATAGACGTTTAATGTGCGCTAATCTTGGATAATATTCGAGAACTTGTCATTTGGTATTTTTTAACGTGACATTAATGCACTTTTTAACTCGATTTCGGTGGAATTTTAAGTCAATAAATAAAACCGAATCGAATTCAAGTTCGAATCGAGCGTCAGTAGTCACCCCCCAGGGCTACTGCAGCCAGAGCACGAAAAACTAATGCAAATGTAAATGTATTCGAGTTCGCTGCGCATTGGTGACGTTTGGTTAAGATTGCATACAAATTTCATAGACGCGCATCGAGTTCGAATACATTTGCGGTTGAGAGAAATGCTCAGGCCGCAGTACCTTTATCTTCTTTGTTAGTCAACAGATTTTCTTTATTTTTTGTTTTTAACGAGAAATGTAGCGAGAATGAAATGTCTAACACAATAATAATGGGTTGGACCCTACAGCATGTATCGAGGGCATCGTCTACGGACCAGATATTCATGATCTCCTAAATACGACGTCACTATATCAACAAGGCTCCCACATAATTAAACTGATATAATTATCGATGAAAGCATCCTTATTATCGAGGAACGAATGGAACGCGAAATTAACAGCACTAAATGTACATCTCGAGGTTCGGAATTAAATAAGGGACCATTAACAGGGCTCGGAACGTTATTAAAATAATTTTAGAGACGTCAACGTGAAAGCTCTATTATCGGCAGATAATTGATTAAAATCGATAGAATTTGTCGGATGTTTGGGATATTTTGTATTTTGGGAATTGGGGAATGGATTATGAGGATAAGCGTAATTAATTTAATATTCACGGTGTATAATATCCTGTTTGAGTGTTTGTATTCTATCCGCAGTTAATCGATTTGTGTAGCTTATTCGAAGTTAGAGAGTTATTGGTACACGTTTTTATTTCAAATGGAAATATGATCCGTTTATAAACAGTCGATCTATGACATAACAAAACATAACATAACATAAGCTCACGCCTGTATCCCCGAAGGGGTAGGCAGAGGCGCACTAGTGAACTAGTACACCCACATTTCGCCGAGCTTAGTTCCGTCCCAGATGTGATAGGGGGCGAGCCTATCGCCATATCGGGCACAAATTCCAGACTCCGGGCTGATACGGAGAAATCTAATATCACTTTACCCGACCTGGGGATCGAACCCGAGACCTCAGAACCGTAGTCGTACCGAAATACCACTACGCCACCGAGGCAGTCTCAGTCAGACAGTCGATCTATAAATTATGAAAATGCATAGATATTTATAAGAAAAACATCGTGGTCGCCTCCTTGGTCTAGTAGCACCATGTAAGGGCTGTGGACCGGGAGGTTGGGGGTTCGATTCCCAGGTCGGGCAAAGCGAATTTTCTAATTTAATTTTCCCGGGACTGGGTCCCCCAGAGGGGGTTACGCTAAATCACACCCAACTGAGCTATCGCTGCTTTATACCATAAACAACATTAGTATACCATAAACGAAAACAAAGCATACAACTTCATAGGCTTTCACGCTACCTATACCTTTATCGTAAATTGAATCACGAGGCAGATTTAATTGATCACTAAGTACCTGTCTACGTTCAGTGCCCCGTAATTTGATATACGCTACGTTCACTGTAATAAAGTCCTATTATGTGTATAGAATTAATCACAACCGGGGCCAGGTGCTTCTGATCGACCTGCAAAGAAACTTCACAAGTTATTGCATTCGGAGAAAAGTACGGATTTATGTCTGAGTTTAATGTTGAATGTTTACTTTAACCTCGGTGGCGTGGTTGTATTTCGGTACGACTACCGTCTTGGGGTCTCTGGTTCGATCCCTGGATCGGGCAGTGATATTGGATTTTCCAAAAAGGAGAAGGTCCTCAATTCGTCTGTATTTTTTTATGTATGTTACGCGATATCTCCGCCGATAAAGTGGACCGATTTTCAAAATTGTTTTTGTTTTCGATAGAGCTTATTGAAAGGGTGGTCCCATATAAATTTGGTCACGATCGGATTTGAAGTCGGTCTGTTAAATTTTTAAAGTTATGATTATTTAATATCAGCCCCGAGTCTGATTTTTGTGTCCGATATGGCGATAGGCTCGCCCCCTATTACATCTGGGCCGGAACTAATTTCAGCAAATGTGAGTGTTCTAGTTCGCTAGTGCTATTCTGCCTACTCCTCCGGGGATACAGGCGCGAGCTTATGTTATTTTGTGTGTTGTTTACTTTAACCCAGTGCTCGAAATAGACTTTTCACGAAAGGAAACTTTATTTATTTATTATTTATTTTAGCCATTTGTGACCCACTGCTGGGTAAAGGCCTCCTTCTCCTTCCACTTATCACGATCTGTTGCTATCAATTGCCAATTGGGTAGATGTGAGTCTAGTTCATCCCGCCATCTCCTTCTAGGTCTGCCGCGTAGTCGAGTTTTACAACTGAACATCCACTGTGTGGTGATTTTTGCCCAGGACTCATAAGACATGCGACATATGTGGCCTTTACTTTATTGAGTTCCGCTTTTTCAGTGGTAGAGCTGCGCTGTAGACAGTTACGTCTACAGTAAAAATAGAATGGCTCGACCGGTTTGATGCTACTATCTCACAGAAAACCGATGTAAAATGGCAGATCGCTGTCGCGTTTCGATCGGTGTGAGATTTCGAGTCGCCCATTCCCCCTCCCTTTCCCAAACCTTATTCCACTACTTTTCGGTTGGCAACGCATCCATGATACATTTGTGTCTTGGGTGTATATGGGCGATGGAGATCACTTACCATTAAGTAATCTATCTGCTCGTTTGCCAATTACTGCTATATAAAAAAGCATTCGTAGGTTAATTGATTGTGGTTCATACAATTTCCGTACTGTTCCGATCTTCACTTTCGACCATCCAAAATTCTGGAACATCTTTCACTTCCTTTCTTTATGTCCATTCAATTTATATTTCAAAGATGCTGCACAATAGAATTTTAGATGTCACATTGCAATTCAATTGAGTAAAGGAATTCAAATAAACTTGACAAGGTGTAGTCGGTGTGAATGCGAAATCTAGAGATATAACTTGATTTTATGGAGTTGGAAATGTAATAACGTAATATGTGCTTCAAGCATAAAATATTCTTTTGTGGCAACTTTATTAAGTGTTGCAAGTTGGATTTGAAAATGTGTCGGATTATTGCGAAGACATGAAAATAAAAATATTAGTCAATATAAGTTGTAATGTATGTGCCTGCTTCTTGTGTCAGCATATATATATTTTATAGAAGAGTCGTCAAACGAGCAAGTGGGTCACCTGATGTTAAGTGATCACCGCCGCTCATAAACATCCACAGTACCAGGGGAATCATGGATGCGTTGCCAGCCTTTGAGGTAGATATAGGCTTTTTTCTTGAAGGTCCCTAACTCGTAACGGTCTGGAAACACAGCCGCCGAAAGCTGGTTCCATAAGCATGTTGCACGCGGAATGTTGCATGCATGTTCCTTGTAAAACGCACTGTTGTGGAACGCCATTCATCCATCCATCCATCCATATATGGATTGTGGACCGGGAGGTCTTCGAGCAACTGGTCATAAAATGAAGCCAAATCTTTTGCACGTTACTTGAATATTATGTCGACCCCACATTAGAGTGGATACGGATACCAGACCTTCCAATTGAAGAGGATGAAGAATCAGCTATGTATTGAAATAAAACTATTTTTACGGATTCTATCACGATTAGGTTTTAATTATTATTCCCGAAGTATATTATTTTATTTTCCTTTGCAGTCTTCGTTGTCACGGGTCAGTTTTATTTCAATGTATAATATTCGCGTAAACTTAAGAAATCAGTGTGTAAATCAGCTATGTAGTAAGATATATAAAAATAATTTTAGCAGTCTGGAATTCATCCTTTAGATACTTTGCCACAACACTAATGAAGCGATAAGAACATGAATATCATAAATACCTATAAAGTGGTATTCAACAACCATTCCTAGAAAGATAACATCGCTATTTTCAGTCAGCTCGCTATGTTTTATTGACAGCCTCCGTGGCGCAGCGGGCGAGTAGCCGGCTGTGAAGCGAGAGGCCGCGGGTTCGATTCTCGCATTGAGACAAATGTTTGTGTGGCCCACAGATATTTGTTTCAAGTCTGGATGTTGTGAGACCGAAAGTCTCTCAGTCTCTGACACCCACAACACAGGTTATACCTAGTGTGGGGTCAGGACTAGGTGTGTGACTGTTGGGTGTATTTATTTATTATTTTATTTTAATAGAGTAATAAACATCGTTTATCCGTAACGCGCTACATGGCATTAAACTAAATGTACCTATGTCATTTACAACCAAATGGATTAGAGATAGACCGGACTCCATAAATGATCTCGATATTCATATGCATAGTTTTAACACTAGAAATAAATACTGCCTCGGTGGCGTGGTTGTATTTCGGTACGACTACCGTCCTGAGGTCTTGGGTTCGATTCCTGGGTCGGGCAAAGTGATATTGGATTTTTCCATAACAGCTCGGAGTCCGCAATTTGCCCGATATGGCGATAGGCTCGCCCCCTATCACATCTGCGATGGAACTAAGCTCTGCGAAATGTGGGCGTACTAGTTGGCTAGTGCGCCTCTGCCTACCCCTCCGGGGATACAGGCGTGAGCTTATGTTATGTGTTATAAATGAATATTTCTATTTCTTTAAGAAAAAGGGGATTCACATGAGTTTTCCTTATATGACTAAGGCGTACATCAAATCACATTGGTGACTAACGATGACAGTGCGTTTAAGGTTTCATCCACACGAGATTTAGATGGAGAGTTTCTTGTACATTTACAAGATTATAAAAGTTTAAGAGACTGCTCATGTTTACGAGACAGTGTCAAAATTTCAAATATAATCTTACTAGCTACTGTTTGCGGCTTCGTTCGCGTGCTAGTATTTGGAAAAAAATCTTTTATGTCTTTACCTGTCATGTTTTTTAAGGCTAAAGGAAGCTTATGTCCTTCTCTAGAGTCAAGCTTTTTATAGTAAATTTAGTATTTCAAAATTTTTAAAAAATCTTAAAATGTTATTAAAATTTTATTACATTAATTTATTAAAAAAGCTCATTGGTTTAGCTGTAACGTGTTACAGTTACAGTTTTACAGTTGTAGCGGACAGACCGACAGACAAAATTACATTTGCATCTATATTAGTCCTCACCCCGTGCTAGGTTTAATGATTAATCTACCTCTATATAGGGTGTTTTATAAAGTCCGTATCGATTATAACTGTGTATACTTAAAGAGATGATGGCTAGCAATCTAGTGTTAAAGTTGAAAATTTCGTAGTTTTTCAATAATGGAAACTTGAATTTGTGACGAATTTTTTTTATGGTTCATGGGTCATCTGCAGCACATTTGCAAACCATCTATGCGGTAATTAAGATTAACATACACAAAGCCATTCCTATGCTAATTACAACGAGTAAACGCATTCCGATTTTAAAATCACCCTGCTTAAAAAAAATTAAGTTCAATAATTATTTACCATTATGCGTTAAATCGTTCTCTCTGTATGCGGAATTGTTATTGGTACCAACTTTATGAAACACCCGATATAATATACCGATACTAATATTTGTGTGGATCACAGATATTTGTTTCAGGTCTGGGTGTTGTGGGACCGTAAGTCCCTCGCAGTTTCTGATACTCACTGAAAATAAATAAATACCGAAGTATTTATTTATTTATTATATATTGTGCATAATAAACTACGCGGGACTTATGGTCTCAGTATACAGAGCCAAAGTAAATACATATTTGAGCGCTCATGTAATGGTGTTAAGCCATGTGAACAGTGCTTTAGTTTCTCATTCGTCATTCTAATATTATATGGTATATTCTAATATAGTGTATATAAAGGTAAAATGCAATTCTAAACTAGTGTAAGTCTACTTTAACGCTACAGTTAGAAGTGGCGCTGGCGGATCTTGGATTGAACTACTAGTGGAATTGTTGATTTTTCTACATAATTCAGTTGGATTTGAGAACGGTCCGTGTTTAAGGTAAGTCTTTTATTTTCTATGTCACTTCAATGTACGGACAGAGCAAAATGCATTTTGAAATGTGTAGTAGAAATAATTTGCCTTACTATTTACGACCTGCTGCTTGTCTAACGTTTACTTTCTCTGGGGGATCCATCCAACGCATATAGTGCTAAAAAATTGCGTAGCGTTTTATTTAGCTAAAATATTTTATACTAGTGTGGATAATTAAAGGCCTCTATGATACCCTGGACTAAAAAACTATAATAAATATATAAACAACGTTTAATTTCCTACAATTAAAACCGAATTCAATTATTTACAGTTCAAAAAAGTTTAATAGATTTACGTCAACATTCATAATTACTTTTCCAAGTTCGGAATCCGGGCCGCTCCATTCATTTCAGTTAAAAAATGTTTTACGGTTACTAAGTGTATTTTGAAGTTGAATTGTGTTCTTGAAGAGTTGTAGCATAGTTCAAGTGTGTACAGATAGCTTGCTTGTAAGATAAACAAAAGATAAGGTGAAGATAGATAAGGTAAAAAAGATAAGATCTTGTAGATGAGGTTAAAAACTTTGTGTAGGTACTGCTAGTATTTACTTGTTTAATGATAAAAAAAACAATTGATTAATGACAAACGAGCTGGCTCACGTGATGGTAAGTGATCTCCACTGTCCATAGACACGCAAGAAACAAAAATAATCATGAGTGCGTTGCCAATGGTGGTCGATGGCGGTACTGAAGTTGGAGATCAATTTTGTTGTATGGAAATTTGCTTGATAGCGCCTCTATTTGGATTTCTTATTTCTTCGTCACAAACTTTCAAAACACTGTTCTGTAATAAAGTTTATTGGAATAGTATGTCTTCCATTACGTATCGTGTTATGAAAATTTCTTCAAGGTCGGGTCGATTCATTTTCGTGACGCATTATTCTTCCTAATCTTTCTTCATTATTCATTGCGTGGTAGACTAAGGCCTAACCCCTCTCATTAATAAAGGAGGCCCGTGCCCAGCAGTGGGACAGTAATATTACAGGGCTAATATTATATTATTATTCTATTTCCAAGAATATAAATTGCAAGATATGAGCTGGTTTAAGCCGTCTTATCATCATCATCAGCCATAGGATGTCTACTGCTAGACACAGGCCTCCCCCAAAGATTTCCAGATTGACCTGTTGGAAGTGGCCTGCATAAAATCAAAACGCGTATGGCACTAGATTCTTAAATATTAATAAAAAATAATCATGTAAAATGTGAATTGTGATATTATGTTAATAAAACAGAGTAATTAATTTTTAAACATGAATATTATTATTCAGCTAGCCTTCTGTATCAGTAAGCTGTTGTGTCGTAATTTTAACTTTTCCCAGCGGAAAGAAAGAACGCTTTGGACTTGGGGTAATAACATTTACAGGTTAAACTTTTGCAACTATGAAAATTGTTGTCAAAATCGAGTTTAACTGCTATCGCTCAGAAGTTTGGTCGTGATAACTTTACTCACGGCAGCGAGTATTAATGACCTTGAATTTTGGCGAATTTTTAGTTCAGAAGTTTTATTATAACGGGGTTTTATGCAGGTCAAAGTTTCTCCACTCCTTCCTTCTTCTCATGCTTTCCTTTCCATGATAGGCAGCTACTTGTCTTACCTTATGGTAATGCTGAAGCCCTTAGAGTATGGTATCCACTTACCATCAAGTGTATGTGCGCTCGTTTGCTACACATTCTGTCTTATTCTTTTTGTTCTCTCCCACTCACTGTTGCCTGAGACATTGGCTGAATAAAGTTTCTTTCTTTCTTTCTGATAAGTTATACCTAATAATCACAAGTTTAAAAATTTTCCCACCGACTTCAAAATGTATCTGGATCATGACCTTTATCTTTGGTTCTATCGAACACAAAAATAATTTTGAAAATGTGTCCACATTTGGCGGAGATGTCACTTAAAGGCGCGTCTCCTGCACTACAACATTACACAAAACATCTACACAAAATACATATTTTTTTACTATGGTCCATTGTTCTATGATGCAGGCCGCTTCCAACCGGTCAATCTGGAAATCTTTGGGGAAGGCCTACGTCCAGCAGTAGACGTCCTATGGCTGATAATGATGATGATGACACTAAAATTAAACATATGTGTGTTATGTTATGATGATGATAGTTCTATTCTACGAGCAGGAGACAGCTAAAATCGTTGTTTTGTGTAGATGTATATAGTGTTTTGTTTCGAAAAAAACATGGACAGGAGACGCGGCTTAACATAAACAAAAAACAAACGAATTGATTACTTACTTCTTTTAAAACATAAATACGTAAACATAAGCTCACGCCTGTATCCCCGAAGGGGTAGGCAGCGGTGCACTAGCGAACTAGTACACCCACATTTCGCCGAGCTTGGTTCCGTCCCAGATATGATTTTATACACATATTTATATGCAAATAAAACAAAAAAGAAACACTTCTGTAAAAACTGCATCTAAATTGGTTGAAAAATGAGGCAGTAATTCATATTTTAGATTCTGGAGTGGGGGCATATCGGAGATATCTTGCGATTCCTTTCCAACGCACATACCATTATGGCGTGACGTGATCATACTGATACTTCTCTTTCCCGCAATTTGACGGTTACACCAAATTTCAAAGTCTTATAACTTTTTTATTTTTGAGAATATATCAGTATTTCTTTCTGTTGTATATTTTAGACGACGTAAATTTCATAAAAAATTAATTTAAAAAACTAGTCAAGTACCTAATTATTCCGAATCTTTAAACATACAGCTTTGTAATAACGAGAAAAATCCACACATATTTGTTTCTGGACTGGGTGTTGTAGACCCATTGTTTTGACATTTATCTATGGGCGGTGGAGACCAGTTACCATCAAGTGATTCTCTGTTCGTTTGCCAGTCATCATCATGGAGTGCCATCTTCTGTTTGAAGTTTGGAGGTCAATTGGGGGAATCTGTTGCGGTTTTTGGCGATTCGCTTTAGTTCGGAATATCGCTGGGAGGTCCATTCTTTTAGGTCGTCGTACCACTTCCGTCGTAGCCGACCGGTTTCTTCAGTTTCTTCTCTTTTTCCAGTATCTTCTATAAAAAATACCCGTATAAAACGGGAAGAATTAAATAAATTTCGTGTCCCTCTGATAACATTTAGTTAATTATTTCGTACAAATGTTATAAACGGGCATCGAGTATTATTGTAATTCAAATAAAAATAATCCTGTTTTCCCCTTTACTTATGCTTATAGGCAACGTAACTAGAGTTGGGAGTGAAAATCGTCGTGTACTATATACGCCAAGTACGTATATCATCAAAGAATATACCTCTTAGGTAAAAGCAATAAGTCTATCCGTCTTACAACTCTCAGGGGACTTGTCGACTCGGAGCAAAGTAAATGTTCTTGTAAGATTGGTTGTGTCGTGATTTTATCACAGATGTATTACAGATTTACGTGGAACTAAACTAGTTCATTTTATTTTATTGACTCAAACTCCAAATGTGGTCCGATTTCAAGATTATTTTTGTGTTCGATAGAGCTTATTAGTGGACTGTACTCTGTAGTCCCATAAGTTAGGCGTACGTTATTTGCCAATTGCCATCGGTCTAGGTAGTCATGTTCACTAACGCCCGGTTCCAATAAACAATCTGAGTTCGAATGTGCAGATAGATTACAAAAATTAGCCAATAAGAACACAGTTTGAACATGACTCCGTCAAATGACTTGATTGGTTCATAATCGCGATCTATCTGCACACTAAACTGAGATCGTTTATTGAAACGTTAAGGTCTATGCTTGTGGCGGCGCCATGTGCCGGGTCGATCACTTCCCTGCAACATGGTTGAGGAGGTCGATGGCTGGCACATGCGTCATACGCCTGGACTGTTTTGCTTGTTTGTTTCAGCTCAACTTGTCGTGGCTATGGGGGTCACTCAGTGTATCTTGTATATTAGTTTGTCCTATATCCAATAATATCTATTGTTATCATGGTTTAGCTACTCTAATTTAAGGTCTTTCTGTATCTGGTGCTGTATTGTATTAGTAAGTAACTGTAAATTGGTGTTAAAGAGAGCAACGTCAGAGTTTCTTGCCCGTTCTTCTCTGGCGAAACAGCCTTCTGAACAGGCGGTAGAATTAAAATTTGACGGAATATAATAATGATGTTTGAACATTTTATGGATTCAATAAATTTTTTGATTTGATTTGATTTAATGGTAGTCCCATATAAATTTGGTCACGATCGGATAAATTTTGAAGTCGGTCCGTTACTTGCATCCTATCATTTGGGACGGAAATAAGCTCGGCGAAATTAGTGGTCTAATTCGCTAGTTCGCTTCTACTTACCTCTTCGGGAATACAGGCATGAGTTTATGTAGGCGAGCCTTCTAGAGATAGCTAAGTGGAAAATGGATTATGGAACTGAGTTCTACTGAAGTGTCTCCGATTCGAATTCAGACTTCAGAAGAGACACCTCCGACTTTCCTAACTACACTAGAACATAACGGTGCAAATTTTTAATTCAAAAAGCAACTGCAAAATAAAATTCTCATTCAAAATTAAAACCGCATCTGGCGATGTAAATAACTTTGAAGTGGAAACACTTAATCTTAACTAGTTTTTTAAGAAATCAACAGCTGTTGGCGAGACTTCCCGCCCTGAAGAAAGTGGAAACGAAAGGGAAGTGTTCTTGGCTTCTAGTTTAAGAAAAATCCTCGACATTAAAATATGGATAAACAAGATAAATGTTGTAAAGCGTGGTAGATATTATATTTTATGAGTGGTAGAGCCACGCTATAGACAGTAAAGTCTACTGCATGGATGGGCCGGCTCAACCGGTCTGATACCACTGTTTCATAGAAAACCGACGTAAAGTGGCAGCTTGCTGTCACGTTTTGTTCAGTGAGTGAGATTTCCGATGGCCCATTTACCCCCATTCTTTCCCAATGCCTTTTTCTCTCCCCTCCGTGTCCTCCTTTTAGGTTGGCAACGCATCCATGACTATTTTTGTATCTTGCGCGTTTATGGGCGTTGGAGATCACTTACCATCAGGTGACCCATCTGCTCGTTTGCTAGTCTCTGCTATAATAATAACAAAAGAAAAATTATAGTAGCTTTTGTGATAAGATTGTCTATTGTACAAGTACTTTTTATTTTTGTGATATTCTATCTTTCTTTTTGCATGTTGCAGAAATGATTTGACCGGCTGCCTGCCTGACGTTAAACCCCCTCTGGGGGATCCAGTTTCGAGGAACTAGTGTTAGAAAAAACAACCCGCCCGACCTGGGAATCGAACCCAGGACCTCGAAACACAGCCTATACATGCTGCCACAAGACCATTCTAAAGTTCCTATTGACAGAATAAAAAAAATCTATTCTTAAGATTGGTATTAGTAAAGTTACTCTGATAATAAAACCCTTAATCATATTTTATTAAAGATTTTACTAAAAAGAAATTTTCTAACTCAAAGAGACAACTTCGTGGAATTCTATTACAAAACCACCTTTGGTAACCAAGACCTGTATACTTAAGCTACCCAGAATAAATGTTGGCATAATATAAGGAAATTCTGTAAAAGAAGTCTAGGATAATCAGAATGTAAGACAGGGGAGGTGGCTTAAGATTGCGATGGGCGAACTAAACAGTTTCCTGGCGGGTGCCGAGTACCGAATGCATTTAAATAACCCGTTTTATCACTTGTATTCAAAGATATTTAATATTACTAACTATAGAGGGCAGCGATAGCTCAGTTGGGAATGGTATGGACTGCCGAGACAAGTGTCGGAGGTTCGAGACCAACCTCAAAATAGAGCATACACCTCTGACTTTTCTATGTTAAGTGTATTTTCATTGTGAAATATCGCTTGCTATAACGGTGAAGGAAAACATCGTGAGGAAACCTGCATACCCGAGAATTTCTTCACAGGAATTTCGAAAGTATGTGAAGTCTGCCAATCCGCATTAGGCCAGCGTGGTAGACTAAGGCCTAACCCCTCTCATTAGTAGAGGAGGCCCGTGCCCAGCAGTGGGACAGTAATATTACAGGGCTAATATTATTATTTTTAACAATAGAGGGGCTACCAAGCAAGTTTCCTAACAAAATAATCACAAGTTTAATTTAACAGACTGACTTCAAATAGGATCGAGACGAAATTTTTATGGGACAACTTTTGAAATAAGCTCTATCGAACACAAAAATAATTTTGAAAATCGGTCCACATTTGGCGGAGATATCGCGTAACATACATTAAAAAAAATACAGTCGAAAAAACAAAATAAGTTTTATCGAACACAAAAATAATTTTGAAAATCGTCCCACATTTGGCAGAGATATCGCGTAATATATATAAAAAAACATAATACAGACGAATTGAGGACCTCCTTTTTGGTAGTCGGTTGAAAATTAATCTCAAATGTCAGTCAACTCCATCTACCATTTATTACAATGCGATTTTACAATTTACACCCCACAATGTTTTGTGAATGTTCCAGAATCAAGTAAGACAATTGAATTGTCTAATTATTATTACGCTGATTTCTTAAGTTTACGCGAATATTATACATTGAAATAAAACTATTCTTACGGATTCTATCACGATTAGGTTTTAATTATTATTCCCGACGTTTCGAAGGCTTTGCAGTCTTCGTTGTCACGGGTCAGACTGAGGTGTCATTTGTCCATTATTACGCTGGCACGACCAAGCGTGTGTGTCTCAAGTACAGCTGAGTAACTTATGACCACGAGGTCACAACTTTTGGATCACAAGTTTTGTGCTGTTGTCCAATCTATGTACTGTTCTCTTTGCTTGTATTACATATATTTGACGGTGCGCGTTCAGTATAGTCGATTTGCAGAGATATTTTAGGATTAGTATTATCACTTTTCCAATTTATGGTTCAGAATCGTGATAAAGTGAAAGTGGTACGAAGGCCAGTTTTTTATTATGAATTGTAAGGTTTTAAACTAACCTCATTATATACAAATGTAATTGATTATTCAGTTTAAGGCTGAGATCTATAGAGCGAACTTCGTCTTAGTCCGAGTCGTTTTTTTACAAGAAAATCTTTGCTTAGTCTGTCTGTCAGACTGTTTTTCTTGTAAAAATTGGCTCGTACTAAGTCAGAGTTCGATTTTAAAATTCCAAATCGTCACTGAGTTCGTTTCTTTGACTAAGACTTAGTCAAAGTTCGCCCTATAAATCTCAGCCTAAGCCATTCTGGTTCAGAAGCACCCCTGGTACGATCTAGTCCAGACTCTTGCGACTGACGTAGTCCTGTGGTTTCCTCAAAACGTAGCCATACCTTCTCAAACGACATTCCAATTGCAATTTGCAATTTTTCAAACATGTTACAGAAAGGATTTGGCTTAGTTCTTTCGACTGGCCGCCTGACTGATGCCAACCCCCAACCGTACCATTTATCTCTACCAACTCAAATTACTGCACATTCATTTTATTATAAAGGCAACGTCATAAAATCCGCAAGCTGGACTATAAAAATTACAAAGTGAACACTACCAGCAACCAATGAGGCGAAAATGTTGTAAACTTAACCAATTTTGATTCGTAAACAAGTCAGTATCCTGAATATTCCGTTTGCACAATTTGTTTCCATAAACAAGCACGAGCCAAAAATGTGGTTAAGTTTAATCCGACAACACTTTATGAATTATACATTAGGGGTTAGACTTAAATGTGAATAATTCCAATAGTAAATGTTGCCATGAACATTTATACGACTGCATTATATCCGTTTTTTGCGTCTAGATTTATAATAAAGCTCTTCATATCAGAGGGAGTTAAAGTATTTCAAGGTCTGGAAGCGAGATAGAATATTATAGGGTCATAAGTCCCATTTTTACTCGATTAATGAGTCGAGGAGACTCGTATTGTGTCAAGCGTCATGGATACTTATGAACAGTAGTAATATTCTGAATTCTTAAGCTTACGCGAAGAATATACGTTGAAATAAAACTATTTTTACGGATTCTATCATGATGATTGGCCGAAATAAAAATGATCCCAACCCGTGACCACGAAGACTGCAAAGCCTTCGAAACGTCGGGAATAAAAATTAAAACCAAATCGTGATAGAATCCGTAAAAATAGTTTTATTTCAAAGTAGTAATATTGTGACTGCCTCGGTGGCGTGGTGGTATTTCGGTACGACTACGGTTCTGAGGTCTCGGGTTCGATCCCCGGGTCGGGCAAAGTGATATTGGATTTTTCCATATCAGCCCGGAGTCTAGAATTTGTGCCCGATATGGCGATAGGCTCGCCCCCTATCACATCTGGGACGGAACTAAGCTCGGCGAAATGTGGGTGTTCTAGTTCGCTAGTACGCCTCTGCCTACCCCTTCGGGGATACAGGCGTGAGCTCATGTTATGTTATGTTATGTAATATTGTATAAGACCTTTTTTAAAGCACTGTATTATGCTCATTATATCATGAATAAAAAACGGCAGGTCTTACCTTATTCAAACTGGTACACACTGATGTTAATCGACAGAAGTAGACTAATCAGCGGCACCTAGGCACCTACACAGATGGATTCTCATATGAGATGCCTACTAATGAAATAGCTTTAGGTAATTAGGTCTGAGAAGATGATATGACTTATATACCTTTCAAGGTTAGCCTTGCCATATACAGTTCAAAGCCATGAAGTACCCACTGAGAAGTACCTACTGAAGAATATTGAAGAAGACCCAAGTACAAAATCCTTCCTTGCATTGTAATTATTTAAGTAATATAGATTTTCATCGGCGGTGAAGATCACCAACAAGTGATCAATTTGCTCGCTGTCCAGTTTCAGCTACAAAAACCTTTTGTGATAGTGAAGATGCCAAAACCACACAATCCTTCAAACCATCGAAACGAACTTACCTATATAAAAATAATTGAAGCGCCATCGAAACCAGTGAAGGGGGGCATGCAGTAAATCATGGAGCACAAGAGCGCCGTCTGCCAGCGTCCGGCACTCCCAGAGGGCCACGATTTATGTCAACAGAAAAACTACCAGTGAAATGTATGATCTATGACTAATGCATATGGAACGATTGCAAACTTGGATATTTTTTACAAGCAATCTATATTATTCCAATGAGGTACTATTGGTTTAGGTTTTTTCTGGAGCTTCTTTGATTTCTTTGATTCAATTTTTG
This sequence comes from Clanis bilineata, assembly GCA_036417725.1. Lineage (NCBI taxonomy): Eukaryota > Metazoa > Arthropoda > Insecta > Lepidoptera > Sphingidae > Clanis > Clanis bilineata. The sequence goes on from CM071153.1 coordinate 2,863,135, forward strand.
ATTTCGTCTAGATCGATTAAGGACCATGTAACCCACCCACAGAATATTTTTATATTTCCTCCTCTAATTGGCCATATCCAATGTGGGTTGGCGCTACACAATTTTTTTAATTATGTTGCCGAAAGGATTCGGAGGACTTTTTATGCCTGTCAACATTTATTCATTCATTATCTTTCTAGGATATTCCAGTCCCGGTTAAATCACCACAACATTTCTATTTGTTATATTATTATGTTTAATATTGCATTATGCATGTTATTGTTTTGTGTATTTATGTGATCCATAAATATTTGTTTTGGGTCTAGGTTTTGTCAGACAACAAGTTTCGCGTAGTTTTTGATACGCACGACATTTGACTCAGGATGTGTACGTGACTGTTGGATGATTTTTTTGTTAATATTATTTGTTATCAAGAAAATAAAATTAAGAATCGAACCATTAAAACGTGATTAATGTAGCCGTTCACTGTTGTAGCACTTGTAGTAGTGATAATTTCATAGAAATTAGTCTCAACTGAAATTTAACATAACCCAAAAGGCACTTAAATCTTAGCTCCGGCAGCCTGCGGTTCGTCCTTTGTGCTCCAAGTTTCAACACTCTAGAGCTATTTTGTTGTCCTACATTTTGATTTTAACCTCTTTGATTCGAATTTCAAATTGTAATATTATGACCAAAAAGGTTTTAATTTCGTACTGGCTAATTATAAGTTGATTTATTTCTATTTCGCGGTTTTTTGAGTTTTTGCAGCTAAGTAAATTAATAACACTTCAAATAAAACTGGACTAAGGCTCAATTGCACCACTATTATTAACCTAGGGTTAGTCCTAACCGCAAGTTAAGTTACATGTCATTCATACATTTTCTGTCAATTTAGCTTGCGGTTAGGACTAACTCTAGGTTAATAATAGTGGTGCAATTGAGCCTTAATAGTCTATATTTTGAAAAGTAGATAATCGATTTTAACGTAACTTGCACTGTTCTCCAAGTTGAAATTATTCAATTCAATCACGAAGAATGATCGCAATTGGATTTCTATTTTCTAACTACGCTTTTGAAAGGTACATAATATTTTATTTAGGCTCTCGCAAAGACAACAAATATTGGAAAATCCAACAATATTGCACCGATTTGAATATTAATCTCCTTTTTTAATTCGTTTAAAAACAAAACCATAAACAACATTACGTTCGTGAAATAAAAATATAATAAATCGATTTTAGAACGAAAACACAGGAAGGGAATCTCGTGGGAGTCGAGTCAGGAGTCAGATATACGACCCTCGGGACAATACATCTCATGGCGAGGGAGATAAGTAGCGTGCAGATACTATGATTTATATGCTTAAAAAATATAACGGTATTTATTTTTTGTATATTTTTAGTAACGTAAAAGTAGTTTGGAAGTGTAAGTACCATTACACTCTTCTCACAGAAAACCGACGTATAGTGGCAACCGACGTATAGCCGTTTTCGGTTTCCGAGACAGCGGTATCAAACCGACCATACCGGCTCATTCGTGATATACGTAACTGTCTACAGCGTAACTCTATCCGTTATTAATATCATCATCATCATCAGCCACAGGACGTCCACCCTCCTAGGCCTCCCCCAAAGATTTCCAGACAGACCTGTTGGGAGCGGCCTGCATCCATCGAATATCCCCATCCTTTATCTGGTTATCGCTACATGTTTATTCAGTATTCATCTATCTCAAACATATTTAAACGAAATATTTCGGGAAATATCATATGATTTCCGGTGGCCCATTTTCCCACGCCCTTTCCCAATCCCCTTCCCTCCCTTTCCATTTCCTCCTTTTAGGTTGGCAACACATCCATGATTCTTTTTGTGTCTTGGGTGTCTATGTATGGGCGGTGGAGATCACTGCTCGTTTGCCTATCTCTGCTATGAAAAAAAAAATCTCGACAACACAACCTTGCTCGAAACGAGTCTAACACTGACCTAAAAGTATCTCCACACTATGTCGCGCATTTGCCCTTTAGTAAAGAGATTTAAAATTACTAACTGTAGAGGGGCTATCAAGCCAGTTTCCATACCAATAAATTGATCTCAAACATCAGTAACGCCATCTACCACTTATTACAATGCGAGGGCGCTTATTATAATTTACACCGTAGAATGTTCGGGAATGTCCAAGAATCACGTAAGACAATTTTATTGTCTAAACATTATTACGCTAACAACCTTGCGTGCGCGTATGTTTCAAATACGACTGATGACTTATGACCACGAGGTCACAACTTTTGGATCACAAGTTTTGTGATGTTATCCCGTCTATACTGTTGAATATCTTTGCCCTTTAGAAATAAAAGGCGGACAACAGATCTCGGCCATATTAGCTTCCCGGGCGAGTCGTTTAATCACTGTTACCAAACCTAATGTGGGACATTATTCTGGATGAAGAAATCTGAAATAAATGGCGGACGTGGTGATGCATTACATCTATGGATATAAATGGGCTATCAGGGATTATGTGGTAGATGTTTATCCTTGCTAACATGGATAAAGGATGTGGAATGTTCTATGTTGTCTAGTGGTTATTAAAACGTGGGTTTTTTGTTCTAGTAAGTAGTGTTTTTACCAAATGTCTATGAGATTGTATGTTTAAGGAAAACAGTAGTTAGATGCTGGCATACTTCTGGAGATTTATGCAAAGTGCTTTTAATATTTATGCAAGAAATGTAAATAAATATTATTTTTAGAAGCTGTTAATTCTGACTTTAAACGTAATAGATAATACACACCAAAGCCGCCGACCCGCCGGCTTATGTCGGCAACTTTCGTCGACGGGCTCGTTGGCTGCTTCAGTCCTTGCAAGTCGGAAAACTTATAAGCCGCTGGGTTTTATCGGCGGGTCGGCGGCTTTGGTGTGTATACAAGTCTTTTAGGATCACACGAATTTTTGACATTATATGAGAATTGGACCCGCGGCCGCTCCCTTATCACCTAAGTACGGAAAATACCTAATGTATTTTTTTTTCTACCTGCCCTTACCTTTATGTGGGGTCGGCGCAACACACTTTTTTAAGTATATTGCAGAAAGGATTTGGTTTAGCTCTTATGACCGGCTGCCTGTCTGGGGTCAAATCCCTCGGAGGGATCAAGTCCCAGGCAAATTAAATTAGAATATTCACTTTGCCCGACCTGGGAATCGAACTCGGGACCTCCCGGTTCACAGTCCATATATGCTGCCAAGGGGGCGAACGAATGTATTTAATAAACAATTTATTATATTTGTGGGTTGAAAGCTTAGAATAATAACTAAATAAATTTTTTTTACGGATTCTATCACGATTTGGTTTTAATTTTTATTCCCGACGTTTCGAAGGCTTTGCAGTCTTCGTGGGTGCGGGTTGGACTGTATACTATTTGGACTGTATACTATTTCAATGTATAGCATTCGCGTAAACTTAAGAAATCAGTTAATAACTGGCGTAATAATTCTTTGGTTGAAAGCTATCAAAAACTTAACACCTATGCTCAGCTGTGGGTCGTATGTCAAGCATCACAATTGCGCATATCGGTGCAGGTTCATATTTCACGACACGTGGCCGTAATTAATGTTCGGTGGACAAGCGTGTGTTTGGCAGTCGGCTCCGGCTCCCGGCGGCGATTCCAACGCTCTCATAAGTACAGATTTACTGCACTTTATTAAACGCAGTGCTCAGTGGACAGTTTTTAATCAGAAACCTCCGTTTTGGAATCATTTGACTTTTTAACTGAATATAAAAATTGGGGTTTTCGCCTCTATTATTTAGCTCACGAATGAAGTTAAATATTTTAATCATCATTTTAATTGATAAATCAGTTCTATATAAGTTAATAAATTAAATAAAAAATAACTAAAAAAGGATTTTGACGGGAAGTCTGACAGGGTGGGCGTCGCTTGTTAAAATTATTTTATATTATTCTCTAGAACTGTGTTTGTTGGTTTTTAAGTGATGTGGTTTAATGCATCAAACTGCAGTGAAGATGGACAGTATAATGTGGAAACTTTTTAACCGGTGATCTTTGATGAGTTTTGCTTGGTGCGTTGGCTGGCTTTGTTCGGTCGATTCGCCGAGTGAAGGTCATCTGAGGGGCATCGCACTGGAAGGAATTACCGCCATAATCCCAGCAGGACCTTGAGATCATCCAAATCTGAGTCTCATAGTCATTGTAAAAACATAATTGCTCTAACCTTGACATTGGCTAAATCATCGCAAATGCGTGGAAGAAAGAAAGAAGAAGAAAAATAATTTATTAAAATGTTTATTTCGAAAACTTACACTACATACTCGTCTGACTAGCTGGGTATCCCTGAAGTAAGTAGACGCACCAGCGAACTAGAACACCCACATTTCACCAAGCTTAGTTCCGTTCAAGGCAATCTTTATTTTGTGAGTTTTTAAAACTCGTAACTGACTGAGACTGCCTCGGTGGCGTGGTTGTATTTCGGTACGACTACCGTCCTGACGTCTCGAGCGCGGGTCGGGCAAAGTGATATTGGATTTTTCCATATCAGCTCGGACCTGGAATTTGTGAATTTCCGGTATGGCGATAGGCTCGCCCCCAATCACATCTGGGACGGAACTAACCTTGGCGAAATGCGGGTGTACGCCTAGTGCGCCTCTGCCTACCTCTTCGGGGATACAGGCGTGAGCTTATGTATGTTATGTTATGTAAAACTCTAAACTATTGATAGCCCTAACGATAGTTTTGAGGTTAGAGATTTGGAGACACTACATTTTAGTTTAAATCACAGCGATGGGATTTAACGACCGATATCGGTTAATGTGATAAGAAATACCAGCCAATGGTTAAGAAACACCTAAAATTGTCGTAAAGCGTTTTATACCTTATAAACGCTCCAAACAAAGATAGTTTGATCAAAATCGATTAAAGCAATATCTGCGTAACACAAAAGGTGGCTTTGGAACAGTAGCGAACATTCGCGGGCTAATCCCGCCCAACTTTATTCCAGTTATCTGTGCCCCTGGAGCGACTTACCGGGATTGTGAGCAACTATCTGCAGCGCGGGCTCTAATCCTCATAAGATCCGCATTTCAAGGTTATATTGTATAAGTTTCATATTGGTTGGGGAAGTTTTTCGAAGGATTTCTTTAATTATGAAGGAATGTTTATAAGTGAATGTCGTTAATAAGCTTTAATATATGGAAACTACGGACGTATTGGTATTTGAGTTATTTTATATTCTTTTTACAATAAAAGTTTTTTTTTTTTGTACATAACAGTAAATTGTTAAGGAGACCTAACTTAAACATGTTCAGAAAGTAGTATCAATATAAGGAGTACCAATTACCAAATGCAATTGCCTCGGTGGCGTAGTGGTAATGCGTGCGCGGCACTATCGTCCCGGGGTCTCGGGTTCGATACCCTGGTCGGGCAAAATTATATTAGATTTTTTTAGATTTCAGCCCGGAGTCTGGAATTTGTGCTCCATATGGCGATAGGCTCGCCCCCAATCACATCTGGGATGGAACTAAGCTCGGCGAAATGTGTGTTTTTCGCTAGTGCGCCTCTGCCTATCCCTTCGAATCGCCCTAACTGGGTTTTGATTCGGGACAGCCGAACTTTCGGACAAAGTTACGAACCTTTTGACTTCCCTACAGAGTGACGAATAACATATGGCTATAAATATTAAATGGATTCGTGTGCTAATGACTTTATTTTAGTTCAGATTGCTTTTGGAGCTCGCATGAATTTTTAATGGTTTTCACATGTGTAACTTTGCGTTAATTAAGTTAGTGTTGATGGGAAATGTTTTATGTGATAATCTAGGGGGTAATCGAAGTAAGTTGTGGCCATTATAGTTGTTTGTGGACATTGATGCCCCAAACAATAATGCTTTTAAAAATGGTAATTTTCTATTGTAGAGACGTTACGTTTTCGTGTTTTTCGACCGACTTCCAAAAAGGAGGAGGTCCTCAATTCGTCTGTATTGTTTATGTATGTTACGCGATATCTCCGCCAAATTTGGACCGATTTTCATGATTATTTTTGTGTTCGATAGAGCTTATTTCAAGGGTGGTCCCATATAAATTTGGTCACGATTGGATTTGAAGTCGGTACGTTTAGTTTTTAAACTTGTTATGAGTTTTCGTACTCAACAACTAAGGCTGAAATTCGACTTCGACTTAGTCCGAGTCATTTTTTACAAGAAAACAGACTGACAGACAGATTAACCAAAGTTATTCTTGTAAAAAATGACTCTGACTTAAAAAAAAACCCTCAGTCCTCACTGAGTTCGCTTTTTTGACCCTGACAAATATTCACATAAGCTCACGCATGTATCCCCAAAGGGGTAGGCAGAGGCGCACTAGCGAACTAGAACACCCACATTTCGCCAAGCTTAGTACCGTCCCAGATGTGATAGGGGGCGAGCCTATCGCCATATTGGGCACAAATTCCAGACTCCGGGCTGATATAGAAAAATCCAATATCACTTTGCCCGACCCGGAGATCGAACCTGAGACCTCAGAACCGTAGTCGTACCGAAATACCACGACGCCACCGAGGCAGTCAACTTTCGACTGTCAAATATTCGACCTTATAAGACAAAGGTCAATATAGCAATAGCTTCAGTAAATAAGTACCTTAATATATTTTCTTTCCACTGGTCTTCACGCAAAAATGAAAATTTATTGTCTGCGTAACCGGCATGGCGCTGGCCGTTAATGAAATGTTATATGTAGCGAGTAGATGGGGATGTGTGGAGGTTTTTGCACATAACATAAGCTCACGCCTGCATCCCCGAAGGGGTAGGCAGAGGCGCACTAGCGAACTAGAACACCCACATTTCGCCGAGTTTAGTTCCGTCCCAGATGTGATAGGGGGCGAGCCTATCGCCATATCGGGTACAAATTCCAGACTCCGGGCTGATATAGAAAAATCCAATATCACTTTGCCCGACCCGGGGATCGAACCCGAGACCTCAGAACCGTAGTCGTACCGAAATACCACCACGCCACCGAGGCAGTTTTTTGATGTTACAATATCAAAGACATTCACAGTATATAGACGGGACAACAGCACAAAACTTGTGATCCAAAAGTTATGACCTAGTGGTCATAAGTCGCTTAGTTTATTTGAAATGTACCAGCGCCAAGCCGGCCAGTTTAATAATGTTGAGAGAATATTTATCTTACGTGATTCTTAACCATTCACAGAACATTCTGGGGTGTAAATTGTAATAATCGTCCTTGCGTTTTATTAAATGGTGCATGTTGGTACTGAAGTTTGATATATTTTTTTTTGTATGGAATCTTGCTAGCTAGCACCTCTATAGTTAGTAATATTAAATCTCTTTGTTCAATATGGTATTTTAACTGATTATAAAAGTTCTCACTTAGTCGATTTTTAATTTACAATGAAAATTATAAATATTTAAATAACTAATCAACTACGACTCATCATAAACTCACGACTCTATCCCCGAAGCGGTAGGCAGAGGAACACTAGCGAACAACAACAACTAGAACACCCACATTTCGCCGAGCTTGGTTCCGTCGCAGATGAGATTTGGGGCGAGCTTATCGCCATACCGGGCACAAATTCCAGACTCCGGGCTGATATGGAAAAATCCAATATCACTTTGCCTAATCCGGGGATCAAACCCGAGACCTCAGGACGGTAGTCGTACCGAAATACAACCACGCCAACGTCAAAGTCGAATCGAGTGTTAAGATTTACCCTCCTGACTAACATCACCACGAAAAGCCAGATGAACAGACTAAAAACAAATTGAAACTTTTTACAAATACTTCTATTTCTTCTTCCAGATCTTTATAACTTGAGAAGTGGCATATTTTTTTCCAAGACTTAATACATTTTTATTTCGTTGTTTATGTTAATATACATTATGAAATGTCAAATGTTTTATTTTGGTGATTTGTGTACTTACAACAGGCTTTTGCCAAATGGATGCTTTCAACTTCGAAACGGTAATACATTTTTACATTAGCATTGACCGTGAGATAAGGTTATTCAAGGTTTATGCGTAGAAAATACATCGGTTTTATAAATAGTATGAGTTCACTTAAATATATTTACGACTTAGCTGTCCCCGACTTCGTTTATGTAGAAAATTAACAAATCTATACCACGGGAATCATAATTTTACCCTCCCTCTATTTCCCAACCTCTATTTACCTACTCCTAGGTTGGCAACGCAACCATGATTCTTTTTAGTCCTGGGTTTCTATGGGCGGTGGAGATCACTTTTATCAGGTGGTACATCTGCTCGTTTGCTAGTCTATGCTATAAAAGTCGTCTATGCGCTATTACAGATTATAATGTATGCCAAACTCCACCCAGATCCGTACGGCTGTCCTGCCGTTATTTGGGTAACAAACATTCATCCAAACTTTCGTATTTATAATACTAGTAATATTATACATGTCCAGCAGTGGACGTCATGTAGCTGAAGATGATGGTGAAGATTATATTTATGTGAAATAAAATAATAATAGACATGAGTATAAACAGAAACATAATTTACTATAGCCTTAGTATAAACACACCTTTACAGACGAGAAAAATGAAGTGACTGACGTTTTGAATGAAAACGCACCTTTACACAATAAAACAGAGGAAAAAGTGGTGCCAGGAGTTCACTCCAATGTAAATACACCTTACATTCAAACGTCCTCCACCTTGAATTGTCTCCCTATCGCAACACATTATCACTCCCTTTTGTTTTGACTCACGATATTTTTGTTGAGAAAATGATAACAACAATCGTAAGTCAAAAGGACAGAGTTCTGAGATAACCTCTTTAATTGCATTCTTACATAAAGAAGCTGTGAATGGGTATTGTGGCTTAGTGAATCTCCGGTGGTGACGACAAACGAAAGTAAGAATTCCAAGAAAATACTGAATGAAATCGTGTCGCTTTTATAATTTTTACTACTCTATAAAGATTTTGTTTTGTTTGACGTGAAATACCTCTCATAAAGATTCTATTTTGCCCGAAGATTGTGTTCTATCTTATATCCTGACATTTTTAAAAATTTTCCTATTTTTATGAAAGTAACAAGTGAAGATAGAAATCTTGAAATCTTCTATGTCTAAACAGAAGTTTAGACATATTTTGTCATGTACATAATATTTATTTTGTGTTTCGGTTTTGTGAATTTCTTATAGTTCTTGATATTCGCATGACTAAAATCTTATATGCAGTCAGTAGTCGAACTATGTGTGCGATTGTTGATCTTATTTAGTTATTTCAGCGCCCCGAGCCGGGGCATTTCTTACAGTAAGTGTATTCGAGTTCATTGCGCACTGATGACATTTGGTTAATATTTCACACAAATTCCATACGTGCGCACTGGGTTCGAATACATTTACGATTGTCAGAATTTTTCCTGCTCGGGCCACTGATCTTCCATCGAAAAAAGATTTTGATCAAAGGTTCTAATCTTGCGCACTTTCATAATATTTTTGATTGAATCTTCATATAAATGTCTTGAGTTGCTTAAAAAAAATCGATTGGTTACAATCGAGAAATTAATCGATTCAAGACATACAGCCAAAAGTTATGCATGCTAAGAAATCTAATTAACTTAATACTATGTAGAGGTAGTTACTTGTTAACTTACTAATATTAATTTCGTAAGTGCTTCAAATAAAAAGATATTTTTTGACAACAAGTTTTGAGGACAACGATTTTAGTTCAATATATAATATTACAAATGGTGCTGTTGGAGGCGGCACATATATATCTCTATGTTAGATAAGTATCTCGGCCTCCGAAAGCCGAGCCGCTCGTATTTACATTATTTTATTATTTGTTTCAGATGAAGCTCCTACTAATATTATTCACGATATATATTAGCCAGATTATGGCAACGAAACCAGACTGCAACATCGTTGTGGTCAATAGTAAGAACTATGAAAAGCAAGTGCTGAAAGACAACGTTCACCAAGCATACCAACTTACCTTAGACCCGCAGACAAACACTCTTTTCTTTAGCTACTCCACAGAAGTCAACTCTAAGACAGTTCAGAAGATTGGCTACCTGAACTTAGCTACAAAGGAATTTGGAGAAATCACTGGCGTTAACGGTGGTATGGCTACTGCTGTCGACACTACAAAACACATAGTATACTTTGGAGGAAAAGATGGAATCTACACTTATGATTACACTACAAAAACTGCAAAGAATTTGGGAGTCACCAATTATAAAATTTGGCAGATGTTCTACTGCCATATCCATGGCTTATTTTTCACGACTACTGATGAGGAGAAATCCTATTTCTACAAAGATGGTGTAGTGAATGCCTTCACTGATCTCAGTAAAACCAGGACAAGATTGATAGCAGTAGGCGAGCATCATGATATATTCTTCGCTAATTCCTCAGGAGTTTTCATATTCAACCACCACAAAGGTTCAGCGTTTGACCTTGGCGATTATAATGTAAATGGATTCACTAGAGATAGCAGTGGAAAGTTATATTTCACAAGTCCTTTAGGATTCTACTCAATCAAAGAAAAAGACAGGAAAATGAATAAAATACTATCGGAATCTGGAGAAAACAGTATTTGGGGAGGTGCTTTTGATAAAGATGATAATATTATTTATTCCAACGATGACAGCATAGTCAAATTGGTACATACTGACAAGACATGCTAAATTATGATTGAAAAGCTTAATCTACTGGCATACAGATTCTGTCCAGATATGCCGAAATCGTTGAAGTCTTAATAGATGTTATAATAAATGTGTGAATATATTGTTTGTTTTATTCTAAATACACAAGACTGCCAAATTATTTTTAGGAAGAGGAGTTTTAAGCTCTAAACTCCGGAACAACTCATAAGTATTTTTAAAATTCTTCTCTTAGTTTTGGAAAGCCACACTGTCTAGGCTTACTTACTATTTTTTATACATAGGAAATACTTATCAGTAAAGAGTTGGTACTCTTTCTTTCTTTCTACCTGCCCTTTCCCACCTTAAAGTGTGGTCGTTGCAACACACCTTTTCAAGCATGTTGTAGAAAGGATTTGGCTTAGTTTTTACGAGCGGCTGCCTGCCTGACGTCAACCCCCTTTGAGAGATCCAGTCCTGAGCAAATTTAATTAGATAAGTCGCTTCGAGTAACCGACCAATTATGTTTCTGTAATTAAACTTAATTTTAATAGATAATATAATTAAATTAAAAAACTTATATCGTTATTGGTATAAAAACTATTCAAGATAGCTATTCCAAAAATGTAAACAAGTCATGTAACATCTACCCACAATAAAATTATATCTATTGTGTTTGAAGTAATTCCATGATTTTATGGACAATGTGGTTTAATCCTGTGGAAAATGTAACCTCATATTGTATTAGATACATTGCAGTAATCTTACTTATTAAGTCAAAATTAGCAGCTTCAAAAAATAATTATTTAAAAGTGGGTAGATATTTGTTTACATATCTGGAATAAAGATCGTGAATACACTTTAAGTAGTCTTAGCGTAATCTTTAACTACAAACTAACAGAAAGAAAGAAGTGTCGGTGACGACAACTCTTGAATGTGAACACGACTTAATACATTAAAACGTAAAAGGTGTCTGGCGTTCACTTCAATGTGTGTATTTTCTGTCTGTATATTCTCTTGGGGTGTTATGTAAAACATAAATCGTGAATTCGGATCTCATGATGTTTTCACTCTCACTTTGAAATACAGTTTGTCGTTTATAATCGAAATGAATTCTAAAGTGACTATCGAAATATTTGCCATCGAATTCGAATTAGCGTCAAATAAGAATCTTAGCTAAGAACAGATTGCTTCACCGACATTCTTACCTTGTGGCGCTAGTATAGATTTCATTTAATTGCATAATTCCAAGTAGTGGTTTAACTGTGGATTCTGAACTGGGCTTTCAAGTGAGAACTTACAGAATAGCACGACTTGTCTGTCCCATCACATCCCTTTTGTTTTGATTCACAATATTTTTATAAACAAAATGATGATAATAATAATCGTAAGCCAAAAGGACAGGGTTCTAAGATAACCTTTAATTGCATTCTTACTTATAGAAGATGTAAATGGGTATCGTTGGCTTAGTGTACCTTCAGAGGTGACGGCAAACGAAAGTAAGAATTAAAAAAAAACACCGATTGTATTTATTATTTCATTCATACGGGATCAGGTTAATGTAAAATTGTGTAAAGGAGATTGTTAAGACATTAATATTAATTATGTACATTATTAAAATTAAAAGAGCAATATTTTGGTGATAGCAATTTTAGAGGAGCCAAAAATAATTTTAGTTCAAATATAACATAAGATGTTTAATATTTTAAATATTTTTCTGTTATCTTTTAGATGAAGATCCTGATAGTGATCATATTCACGATAATCCAAATAAGGGCATCAAAACAGGACTGCAACATCGTTGTGATCAACAGTAAGAACTATGAAAAGCAAGTGCTGAAAGATAACGTTCACCAGCCCTACCAACTTAGCTTAGACCCGCAAACAAACACACTATTTTTTAGCTACACTACTGAAGCCAGACCTAGGGATATCCAGAAGATTGGCTCCCTGAACTTAGCGACCAAGGAATTTGAGGAAATAACTAGCGTCACAGGCGGCTTCGCTACTGCTGTCGATACTGCAAAACACATAGTATATTTTGGAGGAAGAGATGGAATCTACACCTATGATTACACTACAAAAACTGTAAAGAATTTGGGAATCACTAACTATAGCATATGGCAGATGTTCTACAGCCCTATCCATGGTTTGTTGTTCACTAATACTGATCATGAGAAACTCTTTTCGTATAAAGATGGTCTAGTGAATCCCTTCTATGATCTTAGTAGTACCAAGACAAGATTCATAGCAGTAGGCGAGCATCATGAGATATTCTTTGCTAACACTTCAGGAATTTATGTATTCAATCAACAGAAACGTTTAGCCGTTGACATTGGCCATTATAATGTAAATGGATTCACAAAAGATAGTAGCGGAAAAATATATTTCATAACTCCTGTAGGGTTTTACTCCATCAATGAGAAAGATAGAAAAATAAATAAATTAGTTTCGGAGGATGGTGATGACACTGTAATTTGGGGAGGTGCTTTTGATAAAGACGATAATATTGTTTATTCGATTGATAACAGTATACTGAAATTAGTAGAGATAGATAAAACATGTTAAAATCGATGTCATTGGAGTTTTAATTGATGTTGTATGACTATAATAAACGTGAAAAATAAATATGTTTTACTTTATTCTGCCAAATAGTAATCTCTCTTATTCTACGCTATGTCAGGCTGAAACAACATGTTGCGGAGATAAATTTGTTTTTTTCACAATCGGCTGTCTGATGTGAACTCCTGCTGACAAAATATTAAAAATAAATGATTTTCTTATCTGAAATGCCGATTGTGTTTTAAATGTATATTTGCAACAAAGAAAAGTGTAGGTTACAAGTAAATAATACCTCTATTATAATGATTGTGCAACTAAATTATATTTTACTGCTATTAATAAAACAGTTGGTTATACGATCTCCAGCCTCCATGAACTGGGGGCTAGTATCATGTTTTTAACATTATTATAATACATTTAAATAAAACTATTTTTACGGATTCTATCACGATTAGGTTTTAATGAATGTAGATATTGTAACACTAACCTTTTTTGTACAAATCACACCTCAGTCTGACCCGTGACAACGAAGACTGCAAAGCCTTCGAAACGTCGGGAATAATAATTAAATCCAAATCGTGATAAAATCCGTAAAAATAGTTTTATTTCAATGTATAATATTCGCGTAAACTTAAGAAATCAGTATTATTATAATCTTACTTTGTTTTTTATTTACTTCCTCGGTGGCGTATTTCAGTACGACAGCCATCCTGAGCTTTCGGGTTCGATCCCTGGGTCGGGCAAAGTGATATTGAGTTTTTCGATATCAGCCTGGAGTCTGGTATTTGTGTCCGAAATGGCGACAGGCTCGCTCCCTATCACATCTGGGACGTAAATGAGCGGGGCGAAGAGAAGTTCTAGTTCGTTAGTTCGTCTCTGCCTACTCCTTCGGGGATAAAAGCGAGAGAATTTATAAATCGAAATTTGAGGTAGTCCGACAATTTTTTAGATAGATAGATAGATAACTCTTTATTGCACAGCAAGAAAAAAAAAACAAATTACAAAAAGGACTAAGTAATACAAAGTGTAAACAATAGGCGGTCTTATCGCTTACAGCGATTTCTACCATTTTACAAGAAAATCTTTGCTTAGTCTGTTTTTCTTGTAAAAAATGGCTCGGACTAAGTCGAGGTTCGATTTAAAAATTCCATATCGTTACTGAGTTCGTTTCTTTGACTCGAACTTAGTCGAAGTTCGCTCTATAGATCTCAGCCTTAGCATCAAAATCAATGTGACCTGCGTTAATGTGCAACTATGCCTCAAATGGTGCAAGTTATCATAAGTGATAGCAACATATTATTGAAATAGGTTATCTGCTTATATGACTTTCGTTTGTAAGTATACATCAACAAAAAACATTGCTTTTAAATAACAAAATCACGCTACATTGACATGACAGCTGTTTGGTTATCACCATGCTCTCAGAATTATCGCATTGTGATTTGTGAGTAAATTTCGTGCAACATACTGAAGGATCTTTGTTTTGGCTTGAGGAAAAAGCAATGGTAATTTTAAACATTGTATTTTGAAAACAAAAGTACAATTTTAATTTTTGTTTAACTTAAAACTTTCACACACGTCTTACTCAAAACCTCTTTTTTCGCCATCTTTGTTCTTTTACCTATATCTATCCCTTTCACTCTCTTCGCTTTCACTCACTCCTCATGCACACGTTCCATTCTTTTCAGAAATTATTGTTTCCTACAATACTTTTTACAGACGTTGTTAACTTTTTTATTATTTTTGTATGACTGGCTGTGAAGAGCTTGCGGTTAAAAGTCAATGTAATTCAAATTGTGTAAAATCACTTTTCCTCAATAACTAGACTATACCCACTGCTTCAAACCAATTTTCGTTCAAAGTAGTTAGGAATTTGGAAATGTTATTATCCCATAGTGTAAAGGTTAGAGGTGGGGATACATACTTCAAGACTAGAAATGGATATCTCACGAAAAACCATATTTGGACTTCGATAAAAACTGATTTAGGAATGGCGAAATATGGATGTTCTAGTATACTAGTGCGCCTCTGCCTACCCCTTCGGGGATACAGGTGTGAGCTTATGTTATGTCATTTAAGAGCAATCACCTATTTTTGCACTTAATTCCGGATCCCTAAAAACTCATAATCACACGTGTGTTCAAAACAGGCAACGTTCTAGTTCAAAGTCCATGACCCTTAAAAGACCACAATCATAAAGATCATCATCCTGATATACGATAATTTATGCTTACACAAAACCCGTACGATGAACGAGCGATCTTCTTTCATGAAACCTCTAATTACATTCAACTTTTAATTATATTTCATAGACATATAATTTAGGTAGAGCCGAATATCCTTTGAACGGAAAGTTGAGCGGGGCCCAAGTTTTATAACGTTACGAGTACCTACAGCCCCTGAGGTTGCCAGCGTAATATAATTTCCTAACAACTTGGGGATTTTAATTTTGTTAGTGATGTGGAGCTTTGTACTGAGAGTTTCGTTCCGTGGCGCAGCGGGCGAGTAGCCGGCTGTGAAACGTGGGGCCGCGGGTTCGATCCCTGTACCGAGACAAATGTTTGTATGGCCTACAAATATTTGTTTCGAGTCTGGGTGTTGTGAGACCGAAAGTCTCTCGTAGTTCCTGATACCCACGACACAAGACTCGATCTTAGTGTGGGGTCAGGACTATGTATGTGACTGTTGGGTGTTATTTATTTATTTATTGTATTTTAGTTATATCAAAAAGCTTTTCAGACAATCTCATTGTGGTACACCAATTGTTCTTTTTATAGTACCAGTCAGATAAAATAATTATCTTGATAATAATATAGTCTATTATTGCGTATACTTTGTTTTTGCAATAATATTTAGTAACAGGGTGCCTCGTTGGTCTTGTGGCAGCTTATATGGGCTGTGAACACGTTGCCCAAGACAGGAGCCCATGAAAGGTGTTGACGGCAGGCAGTCGGTCGTATAAACTAAGCCGAATTCTCTCTGCATCGTGGGTATCACGAACTACGAGGGACGTACGGTCCCACCACACCCAAACTCGAAACATATATCTGTGGATCACATAAACATGTGTGTTGGTGGAATCGAACCCGCGGCTTCTCGTTTCACAGCTGGTTACTCACCCGCTGTGTCACGGAGGTTGTCAATTCACCAAAACTTTTATATCTAATGTCTTTATCTACTTTTTGAAAATTTTTAGGTATTTTTTATTTTTCATGGCAACCCCATTGGATGAAGGATTGCGTTACGAAGTTACAAGCCAGTCATTGAGATTACACCCAATTCACAACGCCCCACTTTGTTGCACGAAGTAATAAATTCGTTAATTTGGAAGTATACAGCCCCTAGCCTGTGTGTCCTGGTTACTGAAATATTACCATTTTCATGAGATCCGTATCGAGCTGTGTTAAAAAGGATTTATCCCTTTATTGCTTTATATATTGAACAAAAGTTTTAATCGGCAATTTATAATACTGTTTTTTTGCAGAAACAAATAAACATGCAAACGAGCATGGGTCACCTGATGGTAAATAATTCCCTTGGTCTATGGTCTATGGACAGAACTAGAATTCGCTAAAAAATCGTCCATTGTGGCCGTTTCATAGTTTACCTATGTAAAAAATGTAAACCTTTCTTAATTTAGAATTCCATAGTACCCGCTCTATGTTTTTACACTTATGGCCACCATGTCGTTTAAGGCCGCCTTATCTGTTAAAATTAACATAACACACATACATACATAAGCTCACGCCTGTATCCCCGAAGCGGTAAGCAGATGCGCACTAGCCAACTAGTACACCCACATTTCGCCGAGCTTAGTTCCGTCCCAGATGTGATAGGTGCGATCCTATCGCCATATCGGGCACCAATTACAGACTCCGGGCTGATATGGAAAAATCCAATATAACTTTGCCCGACCCGGGGGTCGAACCCGAGACCTCAGGACGGTAGTCGTACCACCACATACAACAACGAGCATATATATACAACTACTCCACCGAGGCAGTCTCAGTCTCTCACCGGGCCTGTTAAAATTGTAAGACGAAAATCGATGTAAGAAGCCGTTAAAGTTAAGTAGCGTTTGACAATTCGGGTGTATGTCATCTGTACATGTCCTATTATAATTTAAGGTCTTATTCCACTCCAAAGAAATCGTTTTTTAGTTTTAGGCCTATTTGGAAAAGAAAAATACTTAAGATTTTTACCCAGCACTTCCCGATCACTGCTCATACTATACTGCCATTAGACTAAAAAGGCTTAAAGCATCACGCACGTGATGTAACGCAATACTTTTCAAAATAAACCACCATAAAATGTAACAATTCCGCAACAGCCGTATCAAGATGGCCGCCTAATGAGGCGTATTGTCTTAACTTTCTAATAAAGGTATACTTCAATGTTGTCGACTCTTTCAAGGGCGCTACTTAATGCGCACAGCCGACGTTTGGGTAAGGGTTGCTAATTTATCTAATGTCCGTGTACAACTGGCCCTTAATTATAGTTTAACTCATTCGCTGCGGCTTGTTGTGCTAACTCTTGTGTTAAGGCTTTCTACACACATGCGACTAATAAATTTTGACGTATTTCTACATTTGTTTATTCTTTAGTTTATTTTTTATATATATGCATATATTAGACTCAGTGTAGAGGCACCCCAGTCTAATGTATTTTGATTTTTATTTACGTTTCAGCCAATCCAAAGGTTGCTTTTTATTTATCTGAGCACGGCAAAGTAATGACAACTGTCCTCAGTCAAGCACAGTTTGTAAATTATTAGATTAGATTAGATTTTGATTTAGAATTTAGATTTAGATTATCTAATCAACATCATCATTATTAGCTATAGGACGTCCACTGCTCCTCTCCCAAAAATTTCCAGATGGACCTGTTGTAAATTATAATATTATTAGGTAATCGTTCTACCTACCCTTACACCATAACAATTCAAATTCAAATCATTTATTTAGCAAATAGAATATTATATATCACTTTTACATAACAGTTATATGTTTAAAAATAAAGACGTCGGCATTTCGTGGTTATCACTGAGAAGAAATGCCGAAACAAACTCAAGGGTTATCGCCTCTTTTAAAATCCAGACAATAAACGTTGAGATATGCAAGTGCAATGCATGGCAAAAATGCCTGCAATGTGAGGTTAGTGTCACTCGCTTTTTAAAGTACTCGTATGCTGCATAGAGGATTTCGCTTCGTTTTTAAGACCGCCGGGCTTACTTATGGATGAATTGTACCAGAAAAACAGCTTTAACCAATTTGAGACTCGAATCTAAGACGTCCCGATCCACAGCTCACACACGACGCCGCGACGCTAGAACAAGGTGGCGGTTCAGGCGGTATTGCTGTTACAACACTTAAAATAAATTTAAATTTAGTTTAAATTCTGGTTAAGAATACAGGTAACTATATGATTTCGCATATGTATTTGTAACTAAGACCATAATGTCATCCGTACCGATATTTTGTGTTTCAAAATAAACCTTACCTCTATTTGATTATTAAAGTCTAGATCCATCTCCAGCCGTTATCCACAGGTCGTTTAATCACCTATTTACGGCCGGTCTCAATAAACGATCTCAGTTTAGAGTGCAGATAGATCGCGATTATAAACCAATCAAATCAAGTTATTTGACGGAGTCATGGTCAAACTGGGTTCTTATTGGCTAATTTTTGTAATCTATCTGCATATTCGAACTGAGATTATTTATTGGAACTGGGTGTTAATCGACTTGAGCCGAATTTACCCGAACGAGTATTACAAAGCCGAGCGTGACGGCTCAGTCTTATTCAGCACACATTGGACCTTACTTAAAACAGCATTTTTAGCTGAGCAAATGGTTACGAATAACCTGTCACTTTTTTCCTTGCGTTACATTGTTTAAAAATGAAAGGGACAAGCTATGGTATAAAGATTAGCAGCGCTCAAATATTTCTATAAGTAAGGGCATAAAGTAAAATGCTTAACGTGCCTAAAAAGTTTTCCCGTCAATAATAACACAATGGGCCTTAATTAAAAAAACAGTTTAACTGAGCAAATGGCTAAGTATAGCCTATCACTTTTATTTTCAAACAATGTGACACCACAAGGAAAAAAGTGACAGCTTATTCTTAGCCATTTGCTCAACTAAACTGTGTATATAAGTAAGGCCACATCTATTATTTTAAAACCATTTGTTTGCGGCAGTCCTAAATCCCCTAAATGTGATTAATTAACTAACACAATACTATGGCACAAATAAATGTATAGTAGAGTATCCATTTAGGAAATCAACGTAATTAGAGTATTTAGCGTTCAAAATTATATGCACTTAAACTTTTGAAACGTACATAATTACTTATAAATTTTACTTCTAACATCTAGACGTGTTTTGATGCAATATTATCTTCATAATATTGTGAATTGTTATATTTAATAAATGCCTGTGGGAATAAGAATCTATTTTTGTTCTACGTGTCCTTATCCCACACTAATGTGGGGTCGGCGTAACACACTTTTTCAAGCATGTTGCAGCAATGATTTAGCTTAGTTTTTACCGGCTCAGCCACCATTCTGTTACAAGATTGTTCTTTACTAATAATAATAATTATTATTTTTTGTTTATTTTATTTTATTTTAGCCATTTGTGTCCCACTGTTGGGCAATAATAATATGTTAAGAAAAATACGGAAGAATTTGTTATTTTGTTTATATGGGTAGCTAGAATTACAGGACGTATTTTGATGATTTTTTACTAATTCAGTCCCGAAAAAGAGCTGCTTAACATGTATCATATGCTGCCAATAAAGCAACATTCTTATTTCCATTCCTAATCCCCATAAACTAAATCCAAAACAAAATATCATAAGCTCATGCCTGTATCCGTGAAGGGGTAGGCAGAGGCGCACTAGCGAACTAGAACACCCACATTACGCCGAGCTTAGTTCCGTCCCAGATGTGATAGTGTGCGAGCCTATCGCCATATCTGGCACATATTCCAGACTTAGGGCTGATATGGAAAAAATCAATATCACTTTGCCCGACCCTTGGATCGAACCCGAGACCTCAGGACGGTAGTCATACTGAAATACAACCACGCTACCGAGGCAGTTAAGAAAAGCAGAGGAATCCAAACAAAATAAATCAAATATAAGCCGAAACCACAAACAACAATAATGTTTAATACCTTTAAATTGTGTTAAGCAAATCCGCAAGCGATTACAGATTCGAGGGTGGTTTGTTACTTAGGGATCGTACCCATATTACGTGAACCGGTTAGGGGGGGAGGGGGTATTCAAAATACCACTTCGTCACAGGGCCGGGGGGAGGGGGCTTCTTAGGTTTTCGTCACGTAGTCAATATTTGAGTGGTAGAGCTACTCTGTAGACAATTACGTCTACAGCATGAATGGGCAGGCTCGACCGGTTTGATACCACTGTCTCAGTCCACTGTGGCAGCATGCTGTCGCGCTTCGTTCGGTGAGTGAGATTTCCGGTGGCCCATTTCCCACTTGCTTTCCCAATCCCTTTTTCCCTTCCCTTCCATTTCATCCTTTCAGGTTGGCAACGCATCCATGATTATTTTTGTGTCTTGGGTGTTTATGGGCAGTGGAGATCACTTACCATCAGGTGACTCATCTGCTCGTTTGCCAGTCTCTGCTATATAAAAAAAAATATATCTTGTAGGGAAATCTCGTGCTTTTCGAGCTAAATTCAAACTTGGCGCGTAGCGTTTAGCACTTTTTAAAGTCACAAGTGGCAACACATCATAATATTTTGTTTTTTAACTCTTCTTCGACAAAAAATGATTTGAAACCATATTTATAAATTACTATGTGACAACAAGAGGGGGAGGGGGGGTCTTGGCATATACTACGGGTGATCACCCCTCGGTGACCCCCCGAGGGGAGTAGGGGGTATAAAAGTTGTAAAAAATAGGTCACGTACTATGGGTACGTTCCCTTAGCATGCATAGCTAATCGGACAGTGTATCTGAGGCGGGCTGATAGGGTGATAGAAAAAGCTACGTATTCCATTTTACGCTTTATTTGGCTTTACATAAATAATGGAATTTGTGCCCGATATGGTGATAGGCTCGCCCCCTATCACATCTGGGACGGAACTAAGCTCGGCGAAATGTGGGTGTTCTAGTTCGCTAGTACGCCTCTGCCTACCCCTTCGGGGATACAGGCGTGACCTTAAGTTATGTTATGTTACATAAATAATCTATACGTACATGTCCTGCTAGATGGACAGACGACCTGATAAAGGTCGCAGGAGGCTGCTTCCAACAGGTCGATCTGGAAATCTTTGAGGGAGGCCTATGTCCAGCAGTGGACGTCCTGTGGCTGATGATGATGATGACATGTCCTGCCCAACTGATTTGATAGTCTTATTAACTGTCTTTCTTTCTGCCTGCCCTTTTCCAACCTTAATGTGGGGTTGGTGCAACAAACTTTTGACTTTTTCAAGCATGTTGCAGAAATGATTTGGCTTAGTTTTAACGACCTGCCTGATCTCAACTCCACCTCTGGAGGATCCAGTCCCGGGCAAATCAATTTAGAAAAATCGCTTTGGCCGACCTGGGAAACCAGGACCTCCCGGTCCAAAGCCCTTATGCTGCCATTGGACCAAGGAGGCGACTTATATACTTATTTTTCCTTCTTATTTCAAAGTTTCAAATAGCAATCGAAAGACAAAGACCGGATACTTCTACAAAATGTTAAAAATGCATGACTGTGTGACACAGAAAATACAAACAGGAGTGACGACGTCTTTGGATAAAGTGTCGGCCAACTTTATAAGGCGCCGGGACTCGGGAGGAACTGGCATTGTTTCCATATTGGCTTTTCAAGTTGAAAATTCAAAACTGCCACAGTTTTGTAACATTCTTGAGACTAAAGTAGAACAGTAAAGTTCGGACTCGTTTCTACGTGTATGTTTTTTTATAGCAGAGACTGGCAAATGAGTCACCTGATGGTAAGTGATCTCCATCGCCCATACACACCCAACACACAAAAAGTATCATGGGTGCGTTGCCAACCAAAAGGAGGGAATGGTAGGGGGGGGAGGGATTGGGAAAGAAATGAGGGAAATGGGCCACCGGAAATCTCACTCACCGAACAAAATGCGACAGCAAGCTGCAATCGAACTTCGACTTAGTCCGAGTTTTTTACAAGTAAAACAGACTGACAGACAGACTAAGCAAAAATTTTCTTGTAAAAAATGACTCGGGCTAAGTCAAAGTTGATTTATAAATTCCAAATCCTTACTGGGTTCGTTTCTTTGACTTAGACTTAGTCGAAGTTCGCTCTATACCTCTAGATCGCAGCCTATATGGATATAACTTTACCGTGAAAACCCTTACCAAGTCTCATCATTTCAGCGGCCTGAGCAGGAAAATTTCTGACAACCGTAAATGTATTCGAAATCGATGCACGCCTATGAAATTTGTATGAAATATTAACCAAACGTCATCAGTGCGCAGCGAACTCGAATACATTTACATTTACATTAGTTTTTCGTGCTCGGGCTACTGATAGTAAGCGTAAAATAACCACATCAAACCATATAGTTTAATAATAAAATATGTACCTTTTACCCTTAATTTACTTCAGAATTTAATAATTCACAAATGCAGTCACTTGAAGTAATTTTATCATTGACTTCAGCATTTAGTATTTATTTACTTAGTTCTTCACTTATATCAGAACTTCACAGTGCGTTTATGTCCCATTAATTAATTAACATTTTTATAAAGCCACACTTCACCATTTATAGCATACACTTAAACCACTGTTGCAATAGCGAGACTGTTCCACTGCGAATTAATTAACGTAAATTTAGACTGTAAACACAGTTTAATTTGATCATTTAAGTTCAAATTACTAACTGTTTGTGGCAATTCATCAATGCGAGGTATATGAGATGGCGGGAATGTGGATAAATTGAATGCATAAGAGGTACTGTATTCATTTAACTATTGTTAGTCGTTGTTTATTTACGGATGGATATACCTATTAGTGATATATCTTCTGCTTACCCCTTCGGAGATATAGCCGTGAGCTTAATTATTTCACTACCGCGAAAAAAATTTTTCTTTCTTTCCCGATGTATTTATTCCATTACAATATAGGACCAACAGGGTTACCACCACCTGTTATAGCAGTATTATTATAATCGTTCTTCGTTTGTTTTGTATGGGAATCGGTACAAGTAAGATTATAATAATACTGCTATAAGAGGTGGTGGTAACTCCCCTGCTCAACACACTGTCAACATTGTCAACTAACTTCTTAGAAGAATAAAAATCTCTAAAAATATAAAAAGAAAATCTATAAAAACTGCGGTAAAAACTCTTTCTTTCTACCTTCCCTTATCCCACCTTAACGTGGGGTTGGCGCAACACACTCTTTCAAGCACGTTGCAGAAAGGATTTGGCTTAGTTTTTACGACCAGCCGCATGCTTGACGTCAACCCCCTTTAAAGGATCCAGTCCCGGGCAATTTAGTTATAAAATTTGCTTTGCCCGTTCTGGGAATCGAAGCCACGACTTTCCCGTCCACAGCCCATGCTGCCATTAGACCAAGGAGGCGACCATAGTGGTTAAAAACTATAAAAGAAAAATATTTCTTCACGAATCTCATAAGCATCAAGAAGTTTATAATTCACAAGCGGCACAAAGGCTGCACTCGGTGAGAGGCGAGCCCGGTCAAGTTTCTAGTCGTTTAATCAGATTACTTTGATCCAGTGCCGCTTCTTGCGAGGCGACACCCTCACTTCCAGTTCAACACGTTCCGTTTACTCTTTGTTGTTATAGGATGTGTGAATTTGAGCTATGATTTTAAAAACCGTGTAAATTAGGCCGCGTCTGCTGCACTGCTTTTTCGAAACAAAACACTAAAAACATCTACACATAATTATTTATTTCTTTTTTTTCTATCCTATTGTGTCCCACTGCTGGGTAAAAGACTCCCCCATCTACACATAATTACACATTGACAGACTCCGTGGCGCAGCGGGCGAGTAGCCGGCTGAAAAGCGAGGGGCCGCGGGTTCGATCCCCGCACCGAGACAAATGTTTGTATGGCCTACAGATATTTGTTTCGGGTCTGGGTGTTGTGAGACCGAAAGTCTCTCGTGGTTCCTGATACCCACGACACAAGATTCGATCTTAGTGTGGGGTCAGGACTATGTATGTGACTGTTGGGTGTTATTTATTTATTTTATTTATTTATTTCAAGTTTAAAAACTTAACGGACCGACTTCAAATCCGATCGTGACTAAATTTATACGGGACCCTTGAAATAAGCTTTATTAAGCACAAAATTTGAAGATCTGTCCACATTTGGCGGAGTTATCGCGTAACATACATAAAAAAATGCAGAGAATTGAGGACCTCCTCTTTTTTTAAGTTGGTCGAAAATAAGGTTCATTGTCTCCTCCTCAAATAACAATGGATCATAGGCAAAAATTGTAGAAATACCTTGTTTTGTGTAGGTGTTATTTGTAATGTTTTAGTGCAGGAGACGTGGTTTTATTTTCATTCCTTTTTTGTTTTTAAATAGAGACTGGCAAACGAGCAGATGTATGACGTGATGGTAAATGATTTCCACCGCCTATAGACACCAAAAGTTTTGGTGTCTATAGGCGGTGGAGGCTTTTTATGTTTTGGTCCAAAACACAAAAAGAATCATGCGTGCGTTGTCAACCTCAAACGAGGGAAAGGAAGGGGCGGAAGGGATTGGGAAAGGGAGGGGGGTAAATAGGCCACCGGAAATGGCACTCACTAAAGAAACGTGACAGCAAACTGCCACTTTAGATCGGTTTTCTGTGAGACAGTGGTATTAAACCGGTCGAGACGGCCCATTCGTGCTGCATTCGTAACTGTCTACAGCGTGGCTCTACCACTCAAAAAATCTAATCTGAAGTTTTGTACACATACTAGTATTACCTTTTACTTTCTATCTTCTCTTAAAATAACTCATATATTTTTTTATTTATTACAAAACAAAATGCACAACGCAAGGAATTAAGATACCTACCATTATTTGAAGTATATCCCAGAGTTAGATTACATCTTTCTACTGTACAATACAGTATTACGGATGTAATTTGAATGAGCGAGCATTGTACCCCGGGGCGGGACGCAAATGTGCTGTTAATTCTCAACTGTAATATTTCTACGTACTCGTATGTATGATACATTTCATATCTTTTTAGAATAGGCGACAAGGTTCGACGACCTGGCTAAGATCGCAGGTCGAACTTGGATGCGTGTCACTCAAAGACATTCAACAGTATATAGACGGGAAAACAGCATAAAACTTGTGATCCAAAAGTTATGACCTAGTGGTCATAAGTCGGTTAGTTTATTTGAAATATACGCGCGCCAGGTCGGCCAGCGAAATAATATTGAGAGAATAAACTTATCTCACGTGATTCTTAACCGTTCACAAAGTATTCTAGGATGTAAATTGTAATAATCGCCCTCGCATTGTAATAAATAGTTGATGGCGGTACTGAAGTTTGAGAACAATTTCTTTGTATGGAAACTTGCTTGATAGCCCCTCTCTAGTTAATAATATTAAATCTCTTTCGTGTGACGTAGGATCATGACAAGTGGAGGGACGGATCCAGTCGAAGCCCGGCCGCTATTCGCCTAGGGAAATCCGGGGCTATCCCTCAAGCGTCGCAGAGTGCCACCGCGGGATTTTTATTCGGTATTTTCAGTGTAGGGTATACATAGTATTGGGGACTCGGCGTAGCGTCGCCTGGATGATTTCCATTTTCCATGAGCATTATGGCGCTGGGGCGTAAGACCAGCGAACCTGACATGACCATTTCGTCTCACTCAGATGTGGCGGCAGTGGCTAAATAAAAAAAAAAAATCGTGACAATAGATAACGAGAGCGGGTTATTCCCAGCAGTAAGACTCTAGAGCTTTTGGTATACGAGATGCGGGAATCACATTCGTCGCCTATCGTTGACAGCTTCTATGACAGTGGCGAGTCCAGAGCCAACTGTAAAGCGAGGGGCCACGGGTTCGACTCCCGCACGGAGTTTTTTTTTGTGGGGCTGGCAGATATTTGTTTAGTGTCTAAGTGTTGTGAACTTGTGAGACCGAAATTATCTCGTAGTTTCGGATACCCACGATATATGATGGTTAAAGGTTAATAAATTAATAAGTTTGGTTTTAGGAATTTGTGTTTGTAAAAAAATGACAACAAATTTTTCTAATCCTGTCTTCTTTAATCTAATTTTCATTGTGGAAAACGATGATGATAATAGCTTTTGGTAATACAGTAGATGCATCAGGAATCACACTCATCGCATATCGTTTCCTATCCGGTTATTCGCAACATCATGGAAAATTTATCACAACCTTAGAACAATTAAGAAATCATGTGTACCTTCGTCGCTAATAGACACACAAAAGAACATTTACCACATCGCAGCCTGCAAAAGTGTTATGTTAATCCACCAGCTTCAAGCGCGGCAACAAGGCGGACGGTGTAATCGCGCTGATATCTGTTTACATTTGAATATATTAAGGTTTGGTACACTCTGGTTTCGGTTTTCCTCTTAATTACAATTCATTATTTATGATTTATCTACCGAACGGTAGCGCGTGTTATTTTTTAATTCATTAAGGCTCAATTGCACCACTATTATTAACCTAGAGTTAGTCCTAACCGCAAGTTAAGTTACATGTCATTCATACATTTTCTGTCAATTTAGCTTGCGGTTAGGACTAACTCTAGGTTAATAATAGTGGTGCAATTGAGCCTAATTGATCTAATATTATGAGATCGAGGAAGGGATGAGAGGAGGGTTGCCTCCTTGGTTTAGTGGCAGCATATATGGGCTGTAGACCGGGAGGTCCTGGGTTCCACTCCCAAGTCGAGCAAAGCGAATTTTCTAATTGAATTTGCCCGTGACTGGATCCCAGAGGGGGTTGACGTCAGGCAGGCAGCCGGTCGTAAAAACTAAGCCCAATCTATTCTGCAACATGCTTGAAAAAGTGTGTTACGCTACGCTACATTAAGGTGGGATAAGGGCAGGTAGAATGAAAGAGTATGAGATCAAGGGTTGCCTACTTAAACATTATGATCCTTGACTTAGTCTCGTACTTAAAACATAAGTGGTAGAGCCACGATGTACACTGTTACGTCTACAGCACGAATGGGCCGGCTCGACCGGTTAGATACTGCTGTCTCACAGAATAAAAATGAAATGTCCCGGGTTAATTGTTACCGGCTGCCTCGGTGGCGTGGTTGTATTTCGGTACGACTCTCGGGTTCGATCCCCGGGTCGAGCAAAGTGATATTGGATATTTCCATATCAGCCCGGAGTCTGGAATTTTTGCCTGATATGGCGATAGGCTCGCCCCCTGAGACGGACGGAACTAAGCTCGGCGAAATGCGGGTGTACTAGTTGGCTAGTGCGCCTCTGCCTACCCCTTTGGGGATACAGGCGTGAGCTTATGTTATATGTAAATTGTGTTAGAAAAACACCCGTCCGACCTGAGAATCGAACCCAGAACCTACCGGTCCACAGCCCATGTCACTAGCTAGACCAAGGAGGCGACGGGTGCCGAGTCGAATAATATTCTACTTAAAGAGATTTAATACAACATAGATAGAGAGGTTATTAAGCCATTTTCTATACAAAAAGTTTGATCTCAAATGTCATTAACGCCGTCTCTCATAGAGTAGCAAAAAATATTCATAACACTGTTTTAACGACATATTTTTGGCTATAACACGGTAGGTGGTGCTAGGTGTCATACTTAATTATGAGATGTTGCTATGGCAACATGGATGAAAATAACAAGATATCGAACCTAACTATGATAATGCCATTCGGTAATAGAAGGCGCGTATTAGAAGATAAATAAATTTCTAGAATAATCTAAGAAAAAAATATATTTTATTCTTTTTCAAATATAAATACACTATGATTTCTTAGGTTTACGTGAATGTTATTCAGACTCAGTCTGACTCGTGACCACGAAGGCTGCAAAGCTTTCGAAACGTCAGGCATAAAGTATATAGTGTACAGTGATTTTATATTTATTATTATGTATTATAGCTTGTAAAGTATTTATCTCTAGGCCGTAGTTGCCTGAAAATAAATAAATAAATAAAAATTAAAACCAAATAATTAAAAAATAGTTTTATTTCAATAAATACACTATCTTTTACACAGATAAAACTATAGTTTAGTGTATATTTTTTACCCTAACGCGACTTGCAAGATCGTATTACTCCACTCAGCGTAATTTCTTTGAAAATAATTTATTTCTTGCAACACGCCTACGTTCTATCGCATGGTTGAATCGAACTGGACTGTTTGACATGTGACTAATAAATTACCACTTGGTCAAAAGTTACGGATCACGAGTTTTGTGGTGATGCCTGTCTAGTATTATACTTTTTAATGTCTTTGATTCTACTGCAATGGCATTGTAATTAAGCGTTGCCATGGAAACGTGACGCTAAGCAACTGCGGTGAGCCGAGACACCTTATTGCATGTAATAAATCATTGCACAATCTCGGGCTCGGTCAAGTGCAGCAGTATTTCATAGATAGCACAGCCTTACTTAGTTTGGATTCTGGGTTTGGTTATAGTTTGGAAATTAGACAGTGCTTGCTTGGTTGAGTGTTAATACAAAATTAATAATAGTAAATTTGACTTCGTGGCGTAGTGTGCACGGTATGACTACCATCCTGGGTTCGATTCCCAAGTCGGGCATAGCGATTTTCCTAATTAGAATTGCCCGAAAATGGATACCCCATAGAGGGGTTGACGTCCGGCAGGCGGTCAATCGTAAAAACAAAGCCATGTCCTTTCTGTTACATACATGAAATGAGTTACGCCGATCCCATATTAATGTGGGATAAGGAAATGCAGAAAGAGAACTTTCATTACTTTGTCTAGCTTCTAGCATATGACGCATGTCATTCAATCTTTTCATTCATTCCATTCAATCAATTCAGCTTTAAGACTTACCATAAGTACCACACACCAAGAAGCTCGAGTACTTATACTTTAGATATAACGGAAAATTATCTCTAACGTTTCCAAATTTATATTCACGTATGTTTACACGCCCGTCTCGAATTTCACACGGTGGATGTAAGGATTCCACACCTACTCATTTCGTCGGCCTTACATCCATAATGCTCATGTAACATTCATTATAAGACCCAGTGGGGCTAAAGAGGTCTATTCAAATATACCTTACGCGTGTACATTTTAAACCTGTGATGTTTGGAGTTGAAACTTTGTTAATATGACAGTTATAGCGCTTTGGATTTGTGTTCTTACCGTAGATTTGGTATTATGATTTAAGGGGCCACTTGAACCTCCGTGATAAATCACTATTTATTAGAAAACTAGATTTATAGATAGGAGTGAACTATAGGATAAATCGAAGTATGGTGTAACTCTAGATTAATCATATTTTAGTTGTAAGATTTTAATAATTTATTTTAGTACAATAAGAACTAGATACTTTTTTAAATCAGACTGACAAACAAGCTAGTGGGGCACCTAATGGCAAGTCTCCATCAGAAATCGAGACCCACGACTGCCACGATACCAAAAGGATCATTTCTGCATTGCTTTATAAAGAAGGGAAAAGAGATTGAGAAGGAGATGCCAAGTGTCAAGATACGCAAGTATTATGTAGACAGTGGTGTCAAACTGGTCGACCCGATTCATTTGCGCCAAAGACCGTTTTGTAGACATCATTTCGTCATCATTATCGTCCACAAGATGTCCACTACTGAAAGTCTACTTCTCTATATATTTTCAAACCGACTTGTTGGTATCGACATGCATCCAGAAATCAACGCAGAATTTCTTAATTACAATTTCTTTATTACTACATATCTTCTACATGACAACATCATCGTCAGCCACAGGACCTCCACTGCTGGACATAGGCCTCTCCCAAAGATTTCCAGACAGTCTGTCTGTCAGACTCAGTCAGACTGTTGGAAGGGGCCTGTATCCAGCGACAACAATGACATTTTCAGCAAAAAATTGTGTTAAAACAAAATAATAAAGCGTGTAGTTACAACGCGGACATTTTTATCAACGAAACAATTTTCGTCATCCCAGACGGTCTCCTAAACATGGATAGAATAACAATTTTACAATCTACCGTTGTCACGTCCTCGCCACTCTTTGGCCCTCCGGGAGGCGGAAAGCAATCATTTCTGGCAATCGGAGATATCTAAATTTATATTCACATCCAGTCAATTTACATGTTTAGCTTTTGAAGAGATATTGATAGAGTCTGCTGGAGCCGCAAGTTTTTGTGACAACGGAGTGGGAATGACTTTATTGCCTTGAAAACATATTGGACGTGGACTGGCTGATTTCAACTGGAGGCCTTTTCTGTCCCAAAACATTTCGGTACTTTGGTTCTGGAATTGTTATTGATTGTTGGGCGTTTCTTTTCCCGCTTAATTTTAAATAGATTGTATTTTATTGAATTTTAATTAGCTTATTTATATCTGTGTTCTTGTGGAAATGTGCAAATAAAAGTTATTTTTTCTTAAGTACAATATTTTTATAGCAGAGATTGGCAAACGAGCAGATGGGTCACCTGATGGTAAGTGATCTACACCGCTCATAAACACCCAAGACAAAAAAGTCATGGGTGGGTTGCCAACCTAAAAGAAAGGATATAAGAATTGGGAAAGGGAGGGGGGAAATTGAGCCACCGGAAATCTTACAAATCGTTCAAACCGCTACAGCGAGCTGCCACTTTACGTTGGTTTTCTGTGAGACAGTGGTATCAAACTGGTCGAGTCGGCATTCGTGCTGTAGACGTAACTATCGAGCGTGTTTCGGCCACTCAGTGTAAGGTAAAACTATTTTGATTGCTCAATATATTAGCAGCAATTTACGACATGGGTCACCCTAAAAGTGCAAAATCCGATAAACTAGCACACCTTTCGGTCTGGCGATTACCTAGATTTTCTTTCTAATACACGGCTTAGACTTTTTCGTTGAAGTTAATATCAGACAGAACGTAAAAATTATTATCGGTAACTTATTCAGCGCCGCGCCTAGTAAATCGCCCAAGAAAATTGAGTTTAAGAAAGAAACTATTAAAATAGTTGAGTGAATCTTATAAAAAGGTGTCAAAGAGGCATTTTTTACATAAAATTCTTATGTTTAATCTTCGTAGAAAGGAATACTCGCAAAAATTACCTTAATTGGTACACCGTTTTAATAACCCGATTTGAACGTTAGTTCAACACAGTAAAGTCTAAATTCGCAAATGCCGACTAGAACTCTTGAACATTTTTTGGTTACTACGTAATTTTCTCGAATAAATTTTAGGAACATTATGAATAGCGCCGACAAGAAGCTTATGGTAAAATATGATCCATGATGATCATACTAATGAAGTGTTCACTGAAATAAGGAGATAAAGTCCATCGGAGCTGGTAACAAATTATGCCTTCCGAAGTTCTTCGATTTGTTAACATCAATTTGTTAAAAGATCTTCGTCGGTCATTTGTTACGCGTCTCTTCCAAGGTCAAGCCAAATTTGCATTTGGATGGAAAAGATGGAAACATATTTGTTTATACAAAACTTAAGTCGCATCTTCTTCACATGTTTTTTCGAAACAAAACCCAAAAAACATCTACACAACGTATTTCGCTGTCTCCTGATCATGGAACAATGAACCATAGACAAAAATACCGTGAATTGTGTAATATTTTAGTGCAGGAGACGGGGCTTTACTTTCATCAAAAATCCAACATCACTGTCCGACCCGGGGGTCGAACCTCACCGAGGCAGTCAAAATTCCTTATTTATTAGGTAAATTAATTCGCTAAATCAGTTCACTCAAAAAGCAATATGAAGTCATGACACCAAACGCGATGTAATTGATCTATGAATCCAAATCAAATGAATTACACTTTTTCAATTTCGGTCGGATTGAGCCAGAATGCCGATACCCTTGCTTTGAAGTTTTTAGCTTTACAAAAGGGATTAATTAAAAGAGCATTCGGAAAGGATCCGATATGAATTTGTTCTGTGGTTATTGATTGAATTGTTTTTGATGTGATGTTTGTTAGCTTGAATTGTAAACGTTTTGATGATAAATGAATTGCTGTTATTGACACTGATGTCTTCATTTGTTTTAAAATCAAAATAACACTCGGCTTTGAAAATGTTTTATCAAATCTAAAATAAATTACCAGCGTTTTAGGACAGGAATTTGTATTTTTTTTTCATGTTTGCAGCACACTTGGGCTCTGGATCGGAAGTTCTTCGGTTGAATCCCAGGGGATTTGCTTGTGTATTGATTACCTGGATGGCAAGATTCAAGCAGACTGCTGTATCAGTCGGAATTATTTCTGCTACAAGCTCGAAAATGTTGGCTATACCGACTCCACATTAAAGAGGCTATTCTGTTGACCATCGATAAACTTATTAGTCGCTGGTATTTTATGTCTTCAATGCGCTTACCATAGTCACCTTACCATGGTCAGATAAAAATGGGATTAAGGCATCATCAGGCCACTTTTCTGGCACGTCCTCGGCAGTTCTCATCCATATTAATGTCCAGTTTGTATTACTTGTCTAAAGGGCTGCTGGTCTATCCATATATTTCTTGCTATCTCTAGACCACTAGTTGACAACTGCTTAATCCATCTTCTATCCTCTCCCGCCCATCTCCACTTCTATTTTCAATAATTTTGCCAACATCAGCAACTTGAGTCCAACGACGGATTTCCAAGTTTGGGATCTTATCTATTAATAAAGACATTCATTCATTCATCCACAGCCTGTAAGGTCCCACTGCTGGGCATAGGCCTCTCCCATATCATGCCATTCTTTACGATTCTGGGCCATACGCATCCAAGTTCGACCTACGATCTTAACCAGGTCGTCGACCCACCTTGCCATCGGACGGCCAACGCTGCGCTTACCTTGTCTTGGCCACCATTCTGTTACAGTCTTACTCCATCTATTATCTGCTCGCCTAGCCACATGTCCTGCCCAGCTCCATTTGAGCCCCATAACAAATTGTCCGATGTCTCGAACTTTTGTTCGGCGTCGTATTTCGATGTTTGGGACTCGGTCCTGCAGTTTAATGCCGAGCATGGCTCGCTCCATTGCCCTCTGTGCGACACATATTTTATTCAGAATATCGCGGGTGAGTGTCCATGTTTCGGCACCATATGTCATAGTGGGCAGGATGCATTGGTCAAAAAGGCGAGTTTTCAGACATTGGGGCAATTTACGTGACTGTAGGATATCTTCCAACCGTCCGAAGGCCGCCCAGCCAAGTTGTATACGCCTTGAGATCTCTCTGGTCTGATGTTCCCTGCCAAAACATAAAATATGGCCAAGATAAACATAGTCTTTGACCACCTCCAAATTCTCACCTCCAACTGTAATGCGGGAAGTCGAGATGGAGGGGATGTTAGTCATGATTTTGGTCTTCGCCATGTTCATCTTTAGCCCCACCCCCATGGATGCATCAAATAAGTCTTCGACCATGGTTTGGAGATCTTCAAGGTTTGTAGCAAATAGCACGAGGTCATCTGCAAACCTGAGGTGAGACAGGTAAGCACCATTGATGTTTATACCCGAAGTGTCCCATGCAAGCGTTTTTATGACGTCTTCTAAGACAGCTGTAAAAAGCTTAGGTGAAATAGTGTCACCTTGTCTCACCCCCCTAGCGATGGAAATAGGTTTGGTCAAGTCGTGCAGTTTGACCTGTAATGTAGCTGAGCTATAGAGCTCACGGAGTAGTTCCACATAGCGGGCGTCTATAGAGCAACGATGCAAAGAGTCAAACACAGCCCAGTGTTCGACGCTGTCGAATGCCTTTTCGTAATCAACAAAGGCCATACACAAAGGTTGGTTGAACTCTCCACACCTCTCCATCAGTTGTTTTACTGTATGGATGTGGTCTATGGTAGAGAAACCACTCCGGAAGCCCGCTTGCTCAACAGGTTGGCATTCATCAAGTTGGCGAGAGAGTCTATTGCAGATTACTTTGGAAAATAGTTTATAGGTTTGTGAAAGAAGACTTATAGGTCTGTAGTTACCTAGGTGTGCACTGTCTCCTTTCTTGTGGATGATAGTGACTATTGCATTTTTCCATGTTTTCGGAGCGCATCCACTGAACATGACGGTGTTAAACAGTTTTACCAAAATATTTAGTACTGGTTGCCCGCCAGCGCGAAGCAACTCAACGGTAATGCCATCCTCGCCAGGTGATTTTTCATTTTTCATTAACTCTAATGCTCTTTCTATTTCTCGTGGTAGAATTGGTGGTATATCTTCTAAGTTACGATGTTTTGTAGGCTGAGCACGCGGATCTTTATTTGGCGATATGGGTTTCACCGGTTGGGAGGCGTATAGCATCTGATAAAAATCCTCAACTACCGTCATTATTTTCAATCTATCTGTTACTATGTTCCCGGTTTCGTCTTTTAATTTTATAATTTGTTTGTGTCCTAGTTTAATTTTTCTCTGAAATACTTTGGGGCCTCGGTATCTTTGTATTGTGTCTTTAATAACATTTGTATTGTATTTTCGAATATCATATTTAATAGATTTTTGTATTTCCTTGTTGATTTCTGTGATTCGTTTCAAACCTACAATTGTTGTATCTTTAATTTCTCTTCTTTTTTCAATTAAGGCTTGGGTTTCTTTAGAGAGCTTACCTATTTTTATGTGTATATTTCCGATATGTTTGTGTGTTGTATCAGTAATAATTTTACAAAGCGATTGATTAATATAGTCAACATCCAGATTTGTCTCTTCCATTTGTTGAAATTGATTCTTTAAATCCTCTCTGTATTGGTCTCCCAAAAGGCTAATTACGTGTGTTTCAAAACGTTTTTGTGAGATAATTATTTTAGATCGCTCCCTTCTTAGATTAAATCTGAATGTTGCTCTCACCAACCTGTGATCGCTTCCTGTTCTGAATCGGCTAAGGACGGAAATATCATGAACTACGTGTTTATGTGAGCTGATTATGTAGTCTATTTCATTCTTGGTATTTCCATCCGGGCTTGCCCATGTCCACTTCTTCGCAAACCGTTTATGGAAAAAAGTATTCATAGCATAGAGGTGTTTTTTCTCAAGGAAGTTTACAAGGGTTTGCCCGCTGTTATTGCGTAATCCGAGTCCGTACTTGCCAACAGATTTTTCGTGTAATAATGGTGGGCCAATTTTAGCATTGAAATCGCCAATAATGGTGTAAAAATGGCACGGGGTATCTTCAAGGGCCTTCTCTATGTCATCGTAGAATACGTCTCTCTCGTCATCGGTATTTGCAGATGTAGGAGCGTATACTTGAACAATTTTAATAGAATAACGGTGGTTCAATTTTATGATAACAAAACAAACACGAGGTGAAATACTTTTTATGTTCGTTACGGATTGTAGGGCTGTTTTCTTAATTAGAAATCCAACACCCCCATAGGCGGAATCCTCATATCCTCTATAGTAGAATAGATTACCGGAGGCTAATTTGACCAAGTCTTCACCCGTCCTACGAATTTCTGATAGACCTATTAGGTCCCATTTAATACTTTCCGTTTCGTTAAGCAGTTCAGTTAACTTTTCGTCCGTTCTCAACGTCCTGGCGTTATAACACGCCAAGGTCAGGGTCGTAGTATTGTGGCAGCCGGATCTCTTCCAGAGATTCTTAGCACCCTCTGCCCCGCTGTTACCATGACCGCTGCCGGAGCCTGGAATAGCGGGGCCGCTGGGGACTGAGGGCCTTCGCTTATTAGGCATTTTCATATGAGAGGATTTAGCCGTAAAACGCCACGCTGGCCAGTGCGTCTTGGCGAGTTTTCTCCCTGTTACGTTGGCCTGTGGCGAGTAGTACGATGGTAACTTAGATGTTCGCCATTGTACTACTCTCCACAGTTACCGGGGGTACCACGTGGAGGTGTAACTAGGAATTGGCACTTTACTTCCGTACAATGCAGAATATTAACATTGTTGACAGTCTCCATTTGTACGGGACCAAACCGCCCATTTCTCCCCCCATAAATAAAGACAGGTGAAGAAGAACTAGGCACATTGCGTTGTCTATTCTCTTCTCTAATCTATTCTGTAAATTACGGGCTAGTAACCCCACAATTAAAGAGTTGTGCGTAAAAGATTACAGACGTGACGGCTCGTCAGTTGCTATTTTAATGCCTATTAAATCGCATGAAACGCCAGCAATGCAATAAAATAGTACTAAATTTCCTTTGCTAGTATTTTGAAACGGCTTGAAATGCGAGTTCATTCTCTATCTTACCTTTATTATTTTACTGTATTTACTAGGAAATATACCCCCTTTAACCATAGGTTGTCCTTTTCATTTTTAAACAATGTAACGCAATGAAAAAAGTGACAGGCTATTCTTAGCAAAAAGTTAAGCGAAAATGTTTTTATAAGTAAGGCCTATAAAGACATAGCGCAGCGGATGAGTAGGTTGTTTGTTGTGAAGGTGTGTTTGTATGTTATTATAGCAAAAGTTTCTCGAAGTTTCTAATAAACTAACTAAACGGTTTGGTTCGGACAGAGGAGTAAAGACTATGTGCGTTTGTTTGGTGTACATATTAAAAAGAAAGTGCGTGGGTTCATGTGGTTTGTCTCTGTATATCGTTTTATAATTAATCAATCAAATAATAAATAAAAATATCGAAAATATACAATGTAAGTGGTTCAGACTGCCTTAGTGGCGTGGCGTATTTCGGTACTATTACCGTCCTGAGGTCTCGGGTTCGATCCCCGGGTCGGGCAAAGTGATATTGGATTTTTCCATATCAGCCCGGAGTCTGGAATTTGTGCCCGATATGGCGATAGGGTGGCCCCCTATCACATTTGGGACGGAACTAAGGTCGGCGACATGTCGGTGTACTAGTTGGCTAGGGCGCCTGTGCCTACCCCTACGGGGATACTGGCGTGAGCTTATGTTATGTTATGTTAAGTGTTAAAGAGTAACATTGTAGTGACCTTTACAATTTGAGGGACAAACTTTAAAAAATTCAAGTATTAAAATTATACACATGACTTTTAATATTTTTTTATATAATTTTTTACATACGAGCCTTTTCCTGAGAGGAATTAGAGTTTAGTCTGTCGTACTGAATATCAACCCATACTTTATACGCCTTCGAATTTCTTATTTAGAAAACTCATTATCCAAAATCTATTAAACCTGACTTTAATAGACATACATCAAACATTATTAACCCATCAGGGATAATGAAAATTGAGGGTTCCGTGAAACAATGGCATCGGAGGCTACCTATCGGGGTTAATTGCACAGTAGAAAAAGCACACAGTCTGTCATAACGGGCTAAGTGGAAGGCAAACCTTTTTAATTATTTATGCAGGCAAACGAGCAGGAGATGTGATTTATCAAAGCCTACCTTGGAAAATGATGGAATAGGAATTATTAAGTAAATATTTGAAGTGGAAGCGTTTAAGTATTAACGATGACGGATTCTTTTGTTAAGTTGGGATAGCGGCGGGTGGGGAGACAGAGAAGTTGACAAAATGTGGCGATGTGTGGTGAGATGCGAGCTTTATATTTATACTATGATCCATTTTTATATTAGCAACCAGAATCGACGAAAAAGTAACGCTTTAGAAATCATCTATTCTTGTGACACGACGAATTCATTCAAATTAACCGTCATTGTTACATAATCGTCTCGGCAAGCGGTGACCGAGCCGCCCGTCACTATTTATAGAAAACTAAATTATGCACGAGTCAAAATATACGCCATCCTTCTGGAATATCGTATCTACTTAGTATAGATACGATCTTCCAGAAATTGATATCCAGCAGGCCGAGTCACTTGTAAAACTAAAAAAGGCCGAAACCTTTCTGCAACATGCTTGTAAAAGTATATTGCGTCGACTCTGTAAACTATAATGGGCATCTGGGGGATACTGTAAATACTTCATACTGTGTTAATAGTAAGATTCGGGGGTAAATTCCAAACGCCCGAGGGTTAAATCCACTAATATAAATCATTCCAAGCATTCCGTGTAACTTTGTTCCTAATTCGAAATACATGTTTAGCGATGTGCTACAATTTGGTAGGTGTTTATGGGTGTACTTAAACTGTCATTTTCATGTTCGGGATCATGATATTTGAAGTTGTGGCGATAATGTGATTCTACATTTTGATGATTTGAGTGGTAGAGCCACGCTGTAGACAGTTACGTCTACAGCACGAATGGGCCGGCTCGACAGGTTTCATACCACTGTCTCACAGAAAACCGACGTAACGTGGCAGCCTGCTGTCGCGTTTCGTTCGGTGAGTGAGATTTCCGGTGGCCCATTTCCCCCCGCCCCTTTTACCAATCCCTTTTCCCTTCCCCTGAATTCCCTCATTTTAGGATGGCAACGCACCCATGATTCTTTGTGGTTCTTGGGTGTCTATGGGCGGTGGAGATCACTTACCATCAGGTGACCCATCTGCACGTTTGCCAATCCCTGCTATAAAAAAAAAGATACGACCCTTCCAATAATTATTTTATTTAATTTGATTTTCCATCGTAAATCGTTAACACATATTTCTATCTGTACTTATCATATCACATAGCCTTTGGTTTCACAACCGATTACCGCCACAACATGAAGCCTAGCAAATAAAAATGATGGATAATCGCCCAAATATTTAGCAAAACTGGTAGAAGTAGAGATTGAAGATAGTACGGAGTTCTTCCAACATAATTTCTCAAAGACCCTTAACTGAAGAAAGGAGATTAACCGCCGAATGTTCATACATTTAAGGTCGCCAAGTCGTTTAAGGCCGCCTTATCTGTCAAAATCGTTTAGCGAAAATCAATATAAGAAGCCGTTGAAGCGGAGTAGCGTTTGACCATTCGGGGTTAAAAAATCTTGAAATAAAAAATGCAATACAAAGTGTTTCACTTTAAATTCAACCTTTAATGTTCAGGTTTACTGCATTTCATATTTTCATTTTATGTTTTTTTAAGTACCTAACTTTAAAATTTAATGATGATTAAAATTTTTATGATCTTAATATTACGAGCGTTCTTTGGTACGCTAAATACAGAATTGAATGATACTAACGCATGTGAAACGTGATCATTTACCCAATGGAATTACATAACATAACATAAGCTCACTCCTGTATCCCCGAAGGGGTAAGCAGAGGCGCACTAGCGAACTAGAACACCCACATTTCACTGAGCTTAGTTCCGCCCCAGATGTGAAAGGGGGCGAGCCTATCGCCATATCGGCACAAATTCCAGACTCTGGGCTGATATGGAAAAATCCAATATCACTTTTCGCGACCCGGGGATCGAACCCAAGACTTAAGGACAGTAGTCGTACCGAAATACAACCACGCCACCAAGGCAGTTAGTCATCAGTAGATAGATAGATAGAAACTCTTTATTGTTAACACTCATATGGAAATAGAAAACAGTAAACAACATAAAAAAATAGTGTCGCAAATGGCGGTCTTATTGCGATTTATATTAAAAGCGATCTCTTCCAGGCAAACATTGTAACCTAGAACAAACAAAATTATTAACTGAATATCAATAATATTCTTAGTCGCCTCCTTGGTCTAGTGGCAGCAAATGGCTGTAAAACGGGAGGCCCTAGGTTCGATTCCCAGGTTGGACAAAGCGAATTTTCTAATTTAATTAACCCGGGATTGGATCCCTCAGAGGGGGTTGAAGTCAGACAGGCAGCCGGTCGAAAAACCAAACCAAATCCTTTTTGCAACATGTTTGAAAAGTGTATTGCGCCGACTCCACATTAACGTGGGATAAGGGCAGGCCGCTTCCAACAGGTCGATCTGAAAATCTTTGGAGAGGGCCTATGTTCAGCAGTGGACGTCCTATGGCTGATGATGATGTTGATATTAATAACGGCTAGATCTACGCTGTAGACAGTTACGTATATCACGAAAGGGCCGGTTTGGTCGGTTTGATACCATGGTCTCGGAAACCGAAAACGGCTTTGACAACCCTAGCTCACAGTAAGCTCATTAAACACACACGTTCGATTAGCAATATCAGCGCTACCCTGCCCGTATCGCGTGTAATGACAATCAGTTCCTTGTATCTAATTTGTAACAAGAGATTCACAAAGCAATTACATGTAACGAGCTATCGGGAGAGCCTATAAAATGTCACTGTAATTAACATCCGATCGTGTTTAACGCGATTTCCGCTGATTCTGGCGCCAATTCGTCCTGACTAATTACTGGCCATCAATTCTGTATGACAATTTAGTTAGCATTGAAGTACTGTAATTATAAAAGCGTTTTTTCAAGACAGTTTGGTAACATAAGCTCATAAGCTCACGCCTGTTTCCCCGAAGGCGTAGGCAGACGAAAACTAGAACACCCACATTTCGCCGAACTTAGTTCCGTCCCAGATGTGATAGCGGCGAGCCTATCGCCATATCAGCCACAAATTCCAGACTCCGGGCTGATACTGAAAAATCCAATATCACTTTGCCCGGCCCGGGGATCGAGCCCGACACCTCAAGACGATAGTCGTACCGCACACGCAATACCACTACGCCACCGAGACAGTCGCAGTTTGCTTGGTAATGGATCCCTTAAAGAGGGTTGACGTTAGGCATGCAGCCGAAAAATCTAAGGCGAATCCTTTCTACAACATGCTTTTCAATACAATAAACCAATTGCGATATGTATGCTGTTGTTCGTTGAGGAGTTTCATTTGTATTTTCGTACTCGTTCATCAGGTCTGGACCAAATCATAATCATCATCATCAGCCATAGGACGTCCACTGCTGACATAGGCCTCTCCCAAAGATTTCCAGATCGACCTGTTGGAAGCGGCCTGCATCCAGCTATTTCCTTGACCAAATACGAGATCAGAAAACAAACTTTCATTGAAGTGCGCTCAAACGTTAGAGACGGCAAAATGTACAAAAACGGCATTAAAAACTTCTCCTTTGTGTTGTTGGTTAAAAATCTAGAACAAAGAAACTCTACTAGAGTTAAATATGTGAACTGTTAACTTGGCGTGGCAAAAATTGTAAACTAACTTCCTAATACAATTAGAGTTAACAAACTGGAACGTTTTGCAGCTCTCAGGAAATGTTTAACATTTAAACACATACTGCAAGTGTGGTGAGGTGTCGTTATAGTTTTATTTAAACAGTAAGAATTCATTACGGAGATGGAGACTTTACATGAAACAAGTTATTATTAATAATAATCTACATATACTAATACAGTCGGTCACACCATCAGTCAGCCTGTCAGTCACCCCGTCAGTCACCCCTTAGTCACCCTACCATTCATCCCGTCGGTCAACACAAAAATATTTTTTCAATACGAACCAGTAGTTTCTGAGATATCAACTTCCCCGCTTTTCAACATTCTTCATTTCTGCTCCGCTCCTATTGGTCATAACGTGATGTTGTATAGCCTATAGTTACTCTCGACAATTGGGCTATCCAACACAAAAATATTTTTTCACATCGAACCAGTAGTTTCTGAGATATATATTTTCACGATTTTGCAACATTTTTCATTTCTGCTCCGCTCCTATTGGTCATAGCGTGATGTTATATAGCCTATAGCCATCCTCGATAAATGGGCTATCCAACACAAAAATATTTTTTCAATTCCAAGCAGTAGTTCTGTCTGAGATATAAATTTTCCCGGTTTGCAATTTTTTTCATTTCTGCTCCGCTCCTATTGGTCAAAGCGTGATGTTATATAGCCTATAGCCATCCTCGATAATTGGGCTATCCAGCACAAAAGTTTTTTTTAAATCGAAGCAGTAGTTCCTGAGATTAGCGCGTTCAATCAAACAAACAAACAAACTCTTCAGCTTTATAATCTATACTAATATTATCTCAGGAATCTCAGGAACTACTGCTTCGATTTAATTCGGTTCGATTTAAAAAAAACTTTTGTGCTGGATAGCCCAATTATCGAGGATGGCTATAGGCTATATAACATCACGCTTTGACCAATAGGAGCGGAGCAAAAATGAAAAATGTTGCAAAAGCGGGGAAATTTATATCTCAGAAACTACTGGTTCGATGTAAAAAATTCTTTTGTGACGGTGGGGTGACTAAGGGGTGAATGACGGGGTGATTGATGGGGTGACTTACGGGGTGACTTACGGGGTGACAGTCTGGGTGACAGACGGGTGACAGATGGTGTGACAGACGAGGTGACAGATGGGGTGACTGGCGAAACCGGACTGAAGTAGATCATCCCATTACCTCCTTTAGAATTATTGGATTATAGGTACCTAGGACTCACTCTTTCAACCCTCTCTCTCATACGCAGACGAAGTTGCGCGGGCCAGCTAGTAATAAATAATAAAAAATACACCTAACACACATAGTCCTGACCCCACACTAGGTGTATGTAACCTGTACCATAGGTGTCAAAAACTACGAGAGACTTTTGGTCTCACATCACCCAGACCCGAAACAAATATCTGTGGGCCACACAGACATTTGTCTCGGTGCGTGCGGTAATCGAACCCGCGACCTCACGTTTCACAGCCGGCTACTCGTCTGCTGCGCCATGGAGGCTGTCTTATAAGTAATTACTATTATATATTTTTTTACTTATTTTCATATAGTCATAGAAATTCATCTTTTAACCTAAATTAGGTTCTAAATGGAATCCTATTTTTAACCTAAAATTTACAGAAATTATTTCTTTCTAGCTGCTCTTATCCCACCTTAATGTACATAGGGTTAGCGCAACACACTTTTTAAGGATGTTACAGAAAGGATTTGGCTTAGTCTTTACAACCAGCTGCCTGCCTGACGCCAACCGCCATTGGGGGATCCAGTTACGGGAAAATAGAGTTAGAAAAACACCACGCTCGACCTGGGAATCGAATCGTAAACCTCAAAGTTAGAGGCCATATACACTGCAACAAGAACAAAGAGGCGACATGGAATTACTCACATTTATTTTTTGCTTATTTTCATAAATATATGCAAATACAAACCATTAACCTAAAGTAGGTTCTAAATGGAATCCTATTTCTAATCCAAAAACTACAAAAATGAAGCAAAACAAAACTTTATAAAGCGGCTTAAAAATTGATTCCAGACCTGCGGCCTGAGCAGGAAAATTTCTGACAACCGTAAATGTATTCGAACTCGATGCGCGTCTATGAAATTTGTATGAAATATTAACCAAACGTCATCAGTGCGCAGCGAACTCGAATACATTTACATTTACATTAATTTTTCGTGCTCGGGCTACTGATGAAGAAAAAATTCACCAACTGCAAAATCCAAAGAAAATAAGACATCGATGAATTATAGACGTCTATATGTTCATTTTTGTAGTGAGTTTTTAAGTTAACGTTATTCATACTTCAAAGATATCCATTCCTAAGTGACTTATCAATATCCAATCTTCTACACTCAATCAAAAATCAAACCGCTTAAAATTCCACCAAAGTGCCTCGAAGGCCGAGCCGCGTAACAGACAGTTTTGAATTTATTTTTCGTGAAACATTCTCCGGGTGCGTCCGATATCATTAATCAGGCTTCACTTTGGCACTGGCCCAACATCCTTACTTCCCTCTCATTTGTATTTACTGAAAGAGTTCCACGTCATAAATCATCACCCGTTGATAAATGAATTCGTACCTTTTTCGAAATCTAAAATCTGGGAGAATCGGTTTTGAGTTTAGCTACAAGTTTGAGGTTTGTAACCTTGAATGGTTATGTTATTTTATGTTTAGGGACTGGTATATTTTAATTTAGTCGCCTCCTTAGTCTAATGGCAGCATGTATGGGCTGTGGACCTGGAGGTCCTGGGTTCGATTCCCAGGTCGGGCGAAGTAAATTTTCTAATTTAATTTTCCCGGAAATGGTTCCCTCATAAGGGGTTGACGTCAGACAGGCGGCCGGTCATAAAAACTAAGCCAAATTCTCTATGCAACATGCATGAAAAAGTGTGTTGCGCCGACCCCACATTAAGGGTCTCCCAGACAGGCGTGGATAATAAGGTGGGATAAGAGCAGGTAGAAAGAAGAGTGGTATATTTTAATACTATATTTAATACTAAGCTCGCCCCATATCATGGCGATAGGCTCGCCCCCTATCACATCTGGGACGGAACTAAGCTCGGCGAAATGTGGGTGTTCTAGTTCGCTAGTGCACCTCTGCCTACCCCTTCAGGGATACAGGCGTGAGCTTATGTATGTATGTATGTATGTGATAATTGATTGAGACGACAATTGCTTATAAAATCTGTTGTATATTAATTTAAAATAAGTAGATAGAGGAAACCCGTGCCCAGCAGTGGAACAGTAATAAAAAAAGAGAAGAAAATAAAAACGTCCCTCACTTTGTCTAGTGATAGCGTATAGAGGTATAGACTGTGCACCGGGAAATCCAGGGTTCGAATCTCAGGCAAGACAAAGAGGTAATTGATGTCAGGCAGGCAGCCGAACGTAAGAACTAAGCCGAATGCTTTCTTCTTTGGACTTTAAAATTTGTTTTTGCCGATTATATATTTTATTGGAGTAGAATAAGGCCAGATGAAGAGAAGATGAGAAAATATAAATAAAATGCAAAATACGCAATTCTGTACTTGTGTGTAATCAAACAGATTCGATTTGCTATCAATTTCAACGAAGTGCAACTATGTTTGATCGAATACGTTGAATTGAAAAGCCATGCGTTTATATTAGTTTTTTCGTTCGAAAACAAAAAGCAAATCCATATAAAATTCATACAAATCGGATCACGTTTCGGGAGATTAGCTCC
The DNA here is from genome assembly GCA_036417725.1 of Clanis bilineata. Taxonomy (NCBI): domain Eukaryota; kingdom Metazoa; phylum Arthropoda; class Insecta; order Lepidoptera; family Sphingidae; genus Clanis; species Clanis bilineata. Next base: position 2,908,084 of record CM071153.1, read on the forward strand.
GACAGACTTTCGAATGAATAAATTGTATTGTTTTACATTTTACTATAATATGTCTAGAATTGGTACACTTGCTAGTCAAAAATATCATCATCATCATCCACAGGACGTCCACATGGGCCTCCCAAAGATTTCCAGATCGACCTCTTGGTAGTGACTGCATCTTTCTTTCTTTCTACCTTCTTTGCTTTACTTTTCTTTCTTTTTACGACTAGCCGCCCGCCTAACGTCAACCCCCTGTGAGGTATCCAGTCCCGGGCAAATTAAATTAGAAAATTTTCTTTGCCCGACCTGGGAATCGAACCCAGGACCACCCAGTCCAGAGCCCATACTGCTGCCAATGAAGAAGTAGTCCTAGGTGACCTGCAAAAAAAGCATAAATTATAAATTAAAAAGAGTAATCTTGTACTCATAAAAAAACACAAATTATTGCTCAACAATGTGTGAACAAAGTTTAAAAATGTTATTTTCTCAAAACGTTCAAATATCAAACATCGCTTTCTTGCGGTACAGATCGATCCGCGGTCGGAAGTAGCTGCTAGATAGTACTTGAGAGGAGTAATGGTCGCCATTTCTGCTCTATATTTTCTTTTAATTGTATCAATGCTTTAAATTTGTCTCGATTCAGCTAATTTAAAATAGATGGAGATCTTAATGGGTGATTCAAAAGAAAAAGGTAAAGCCATTTAAGTAAGGTTTGGTAAGCTTAGTTGAGTGTTTGATAAAGATATTTATTACATAAAAACGAACTGAAAATTATATTATCTTGATAATGGTATTCTTCTTAATTATATAAGACACAACATTCTAAAGTATAACTTTGTTAAATCGTCACACAAACTTCAACTCTTTCGAAAGTTAATTTCCCAAAAATCACGTTAATTTTGAAATGATTTGAGGCGCACGTCCACACTTCGCAACTCGAATAATCACTCTATTTAACAACTCGAAGTTATTCAAGCGACAATATTTCAGATAACTTAATGACGTCGTTTATTTTGCTATTAAATTTATTGCAGACAATTCCGTTCGCCGAATTCAACTTCTTACTTTAAATCTATTGGAAGGTAGGATCCGTTTCGTTCGAGTAATGCTTTTATTTTATAGGTACATCAACTACTTCCATTCATTTTAAATTATTTCACGAGTAAAATAGGATAGGATAGTAAAATAGGTGAGATTTTGACGGGAAGTCTGACAGAGTAGGCCTCGTTTGTTAAAATTATTTCTAGAGCTGTGTTTGTTGGTTTTAAGTGTTGTGGTTTAATGCATCAAAGTTCAGTGAAGATGGACAGTATAATGTGGACACTTTTTAACCGGTGATCTTTAATGAGTTTTGCTTGGTGCGTTAGCTGGTTTTGTTCAGTCGATTCGCCTAGTGAAGGTCATCTGAGGGGCACCGCACTGGAAGGAATTACCGCCATAATCCCAGCGGGGCCTTGAGATCATCCACATCTGGGTCTCATGGTCATTGTGAAAACATAATTGCTCTATTTACCTTGACATTGGGTAAATCATCGCATATGCGTGGAAGCCATTATTTTTAAAAGAAGAAGAAGAAGACGAGTATAATACAAGTTATAAAGAGTATTGCATGATCCGTACAACTACCGTTGTAAGGTGTGGACTTCCGTCTCCGAGTTGCGCAAAATGATATTGAGTTTTTCTATTCAGTATCAGACCGGAGTCTGCAAGTACCCGATATGGCGATAGGAAAGAATCGTGCGAAAACATTGAAACCTGAGAAATCTCCATAAAATTTCGAAGATATGTAAAGTCTAGTAGCCTGCATAAGGCGACTGGTCAACGTGGTGGATTGATGATCTGTACCTCAAGCAGAGGAGGTGCCCGGCAGAGGGGAAGTAAGAAAATAATATTATTTTTAACAAGGTGGTCAGACGACCTGATAAATGGATGCAGGCCGATTCTAACAGGTCGATCTGAAAATCTTTGGGGGAGGCCTATGTCCAGCAGTAAACCGTCCCGTGGCTAATGATGATGATGATGATTATTTTTAAGATAAAGAAGACAATATCAATAACAACCAATATATCCTCACAAATCGATTATTCATCAATCGATATACGAATTTAATCTACATTCGCTTCCGATTCTTGTAAGAGTTTGCACGGTCCAGAATGTACGTCGATGGGATAGATGGGTCATCTCCGGTGGAGGCTAGTGCCGGAAGAGTGCGGTCGGGGAGACCGCGTGCCTTTTAGCGCAGTGTCTTCAAGTTAGGGTTGCTAGCTAACCTACTAAGAAAATCAGTCTTTAGTCTTTATCTACTATCAAAGACACAACTTGTTAATGTTTACAGTTACCTACTTAAAATTCTACCATACTGACCCATATAAAAGTACTTAATAAGTTTCAGAATAATATAATAATAATATTAGCCCTGTAATATTACTGTCCCATTGCAGGGCATGGGCCACCTCTACTAATGAGAGGGGTTAGGTGACCACGCTGACCTAATGCTGGTTGGTAGACTTCACATTCCTTTGAATTTCTTGCGGAGAAATTCTCCGCTATGCAGGTTTCCTCACGATGTTTTCCTTCACCGTTATAGCAAGCGATATTTCACAATGTAAACTTAGAAATGTCAGAGGTGTATGCTCCATTTTGGGGTTGGGGTTTCGAACCTTCGACACTCATCACGCCAGTCCGTACCATTTCCAACTGTCAAAGCAAGCAACAAAAACTTGCGAGCTGTAAAACACTTAATTAACCCTTAAATTGGCAGTACCTTATCCCGATGATTTTTTGAGACTTTTTTTAAATCATGTATGTTGTTATGGATATATAAAGATAACATATATGAAAATTTTAAAAAAATATTATATCTTGACAGGTTTTTTTAATGTCACTTAGAAGTGACATTGCCAATTAGTCTACACAACATATATGTCACATAAAACGTACATTGCCAGTTTAACTAAGTAGTTGACGAAATATTACTAAGAGAAAATTATTAGAAAACATTAGGATTATAGCTAATTTTGTGATCAAGTTACAATTTAGGCATTTAAAGCCCCATTTGTGGGGTTTTTGGGATTATTGCCAGCATTTTGCCTTTGTATGGTATAATAATTTCATCAACAGCAAATGGTCTCTCTTCTTCCACTTTGAGGCACTGCTGTCGGATATTATGTTCCATCACTGCAGACACTTTGTGATAGCTGTCATTCTTGTCTACGTTGGTATTGTCACAAAAATTTAAAAATAGTTTTATGGATCATTTGATAGTTTTAATTTACGCTTAGGAAGGATAGAAGTGGCATGGAGGACGACTGAATATTGGCGACTTGTCTGGTACGGCGACGTATTGTAACTGTGCTTGGTGTCACTGGAGATCTTATGGAAGTTGAAGCTGTTGATGTCATAGACCGTGTTTCATTTTGGTATACTGGTGCTCTGATGTAAAACCCCCTAAATCTGCCTCTGGTTCTTCGAAGTCACTGAGATCCTGAATTAGGTCATAAATAGCAGGCGAAATACTTCTCACCATTGAAGAAGTGGAAGAGCCAGTGTAGTTATTTTTATAGTAATCATGCGCTAATATTCTTCCCTGATCATCATCATCAGATTCCATTTCCGATTCTTCAAAATTGAAAGGAGGTAATTGCGCAAGAATTTGCTTAGACCTCCAAACTTTCTTCGCCATATTACCAAAATGAATATCGTCATTTCTAAAACTTATACTATAAAAATGGGATATATATCTGTATTATATATGATGAAATGTAAATATATAACTCAAATTCTACTAGTAACGAACTGGCAATGTCCGTTACAAATCACAAATATAAACAACCATACTTTGTGGGACTTTTAGGCAATGTCCGTTGCAAGTGACAAACATAAAAGATACTCCTTTTGAGACCTATTTGGCAATGTCCGTTTCAAGTGACATTAAGATTTATTTGGTTATGGAAAAAATAATACGAGTACTACGGTAATAAAAACAATTGAACACTATCAATTTATCATTATTCTAACTAAATTACACGTAAAAAGAATATAAAGTAAATAAATAATTACCTAATAACGATATGTTTGACGAGTGCAAACTTAGCCCGCCGTTACATTTAAATCAAATGATCGATACAATGCATCGATCCAGCGAAAGACCGATTTAAATGCGCGAGTGCGAAAAGGATCGCCTACTATACGCGACGTACCACGTGACAGGCAAAAGCATCACTTCAATTCACACTTGTGTGCGTTTTTATAACATGTCACATAAAACGGACAAAAACAATTTAAGGGTTAAGCTGGATGAGAATGTTGAGAAGATGGAAGAATCTTATAATGTCCGAGCTTTGTCCGAACTCCTGGCAACCCTGTTGCATTTCCATGCTACATTTGTCTTTATGTGTATTAAGTTGTCTCGCTTTGTGAACGAGAATTTTGTGGAACATTTTCCGAGTAAAGGGATTTTGTTTCAGTTTTAAGATGTGATATACGTAAGCGGCAAAAGCTCCTTTGGGAGTGATTCGGAAAGCTGAGAGAAGTCCCAGGTTCAGAACGAGTCCAAAAGCATGCACCTCTGACTTTTCTATGTTAAGTGTATATCATCATGAATAAAATGATCGCTTGCTTAAACGGCGAAAACATGCATATTAAAAATCTTTCACAAGAATTTCGAAGGTATATGAAACCTATCAACCCGAAATAGGATAGCGTGGTGGACTAAGGCCTAGTACCTCCCATCAGTAGATAAGTACCCAACAGTAGTACCTACAGTAAAAGGTTTATACATACATACATAAGCTCACGCCTGTATCCCCGAAGGGGTAGGCAGAGGTGAACTAGCGAACTAGAACACCCACATTTCGCCGAGCTTAGTTCCGTCCCAGATGTGATAGGGTGCGAGCCTATCGCCATATCGGACACAAATTCCAGACTCCGGGCTGATATGGAAAAATCCAACATCACTTTGCCCGACCCGGGGATCGTTCCCGAGACCTCAGAACGGTAGTCGTACCGAAATACAACCACGTCACCGAGGCAGTCTTTCAAATACTGTGTTCCCGAGACCTGAGAACGGTAGTCGTACCGAAATACAACCACGCCACCGAGGCAGTCTTTCAAATACTGTGTTCCCGAGACCTGAGAACGGTAGTCGTACCGAAATACAACCACGCCACCGAGGCAGTCTTTCAAATACTGTGTTCCCGAGACCTGAGAACGGTAGTCGTACCGAAATACAACCACGCCACCGAGGCAGTCTTTCAAATACTGTGTTCCCGAGACCTGAGAACGGTAGTCGTACCGAAATACAACCACGCCACCGAGGCAGTCTTTCAAATACTGTGTTCCCGAGACCTGAGAACGGTAGTCGTACCGAAATACAACCACGCCACCGAGGCAGTCTTTCAAATACTGTGTTCCCGAGACCTGAGAACGGTAGTCGTACCGAAATACAACCACGCCACCGAGGCAGTCTTTCAAATACTGTGACACAAGAAATAAAGTGACAGACTATTCTTAGCCTTAGCCTAGGCTGCCTTGGTGGCGTAGTGGTATTTCGGTACGACTACGGTTCTGAGGTCTCGGGTTCGATCCCCGGGTCGGGCAAAGTGATATTGGATTTTTCCATATCATCCCGGAGACTGGAATTTGTGCCCGATATGGCGATAGGCTCGCCCCCTATCACATCTGGGACGGAACTAAGCTCGGCGAAATGTGGGTGTTCTAGTTCGCTAGTGCGCCTCTGCCTACCCCTTCGGGGATACAGGCGTGAGCTTATGTATGTATGTACTATTCTTAGCCATTTGCTCAGCTAAACTGTTTTTATAAGTGAGGCCCATTATTGTGTGTTCTACCTCCAGTCTAATCGCACTGAAGTTTGAAACAGCATAAACGCTGTGTTAAATTGTTGTTACATAGATTCAGCAGAAACTATCCAGCGAACATTTTGAACAAGCTCTATCATGTACAACAAGAGACAAACTCGCTTGCTACTCGAATGACGACACGAATTTACAAAATTGGATACTACACTATGTAGTTCTATGTTAGTCGAGTTATTGTAAAATGTTCACCTAAGTTGAGGTTCTTGGAAACGTATATTATCGTACTAGTTTTGCCCCGCGACTCCTCCCGAGTCTTATTCTAAGATAATAACTTTGTCTTAGTCGTCTTAATTGTCTACCTGTAAGCGAAAATTCGTCCGCTCACCAACTCATATACGACAACATTTTTGGATTTTTAAAATTCTTAGGCTCAATTGCACCACTATTATTAACCTAGAGTTAGTCCTAACCGCAAGTTAAGTTACATGTCATTCATACATTTTCTGTCAATTTAGCTTGCGGTTAGGACTAACCCTAGGTTAATAATAGTGGTGCAATTGAGCCTTAGGATGATTTGCACCACTGTTAACCTACAGTTAGTCCTAACCTCAAGTTAAATTGAAAAAAAATGAACTACATGTAATTACAGGAAATATATGAATGACGTTTAATTCATAACATTTGACAGCCTCCGTGGCGCAGCGGGCGAGTAGCCGGCTGTGAAGCGAGAGGCCGCGGGTTCGATCCCCGCACCAAGACAAATATTTGTATGGCCTACAGATATTTGTTTCGGGTCTGGGTGTTGTGAGACCGAAAGTCTCTAGTAGTCCTGATACCCACGACACAAGATTCAATCTTAGTGTGGGGTCAGAAGTTCTGACTCAGAACTATGTATGTGACTGTTGGGTTTTATTTATTTATTTATTTATATAAATAATTACATGTCATTCATATATTTTTTCAATTTAACTTGAGGTTAGGACTAAATGTAGGTTAGTAATAGCGGTGCAAGTCACCCTTAGTTTTACCATCTACGCTTATCTCATATCACCATTTTGATAAAGTGATTAATTTGGCAATGATGAAACCAGTTTTGAGACTACTGACTTTTGTAGTAACTGGCAGGAAAAACGAATTATTGAAATTTTATTACAAGATTACAGTAAACGCTGTGTTTTTAAAATCTTTCTATTTTACAAATACACAAATATTCCGAAATGCTGCTATGCGTTGCAACACGATGTATTCTCATATTGTATTATAGAAAAATGAATTGTCTGCGTCCGTTGCCGGCTACCGGAAGAGGATCCAGCCCCCCACTCCCTCCCCCTCTCGCCTACATCGTCAGCTCGGTCTCCGACTGGCGGTAAGCCACGGCCTTCTTATAACGAAAACTTCAAAAGTATCCCACAAACGATTGAGTGTTGAACTTGTTTACTGAACATTCGCCAAACAAAAAACTTGCGAAACACATGATGTAACTGTTTCGAATTGAAAAAAGTTGTTGTCTTTTTAAGACGATATGAGAATAAAATATGAAAGCGTGAAGGGCTGGTTTTGACGTATTCTACGCGCACACCGGTGCGCGCATCAGCACGGTAATGCCCGCGACATATTAACTTGTCAGCACAAAGACATTAAACAGTTTAGCCTAAGAGCCAAGATGCTAACGCGCGTCATGACCTCTTGGATTATGAAGATTAGATGCTCAAAAGAAAAAAAAGGTTGTGTCTTATATATTATGTTAACATTTATAAACTAGCCTAAATAGATAACTGAACGATCTGCAACTCGTTTAAATTAATAATTAATTATTAATTACCCGTGCACAGCAATGGAGCAGTAATATTACAGGGTTAATATTATTATATTGACCAACAATTTTGAAACTTTTAACATATACCACTATTATAGAAATGTTGTTTTGGAATAATCTTAAAATTCTTAAGTGGTCTATTTGACAAAATGAACCTATTTCGATGAATTTGGGTATGAGGATAATCTTAGCCATCTCAATCTGCAGACAGGATATTTTTATGAATTCAGGCCTAATAGGGATGAAATAATTGTTTAATCACAATTTAGTTCAGTTGCCTCCTTGGTCTAGTGGCATATATGGGCTGTGCGCCGAGAGGTTCTGGGTTCGATTCCCAGATCGATCAAAGCTAATTTAATTTAATAGATGTCGATGAAATTTTATATGAGGATACACTTGTCTTTAGGGACTCAAATGAGGTACTTAATTTTTTTTATTAACCCCTAAAGGGATGAAATACATGTTGAAAGTTTGGTTGGGCATTCGGAAATCTTAAAAGATTTTGATGAAATTTGGTATGAGGATACATTTGACCGTAGGGACTCAAATGGGGTACTTCATTTTTTTAACCCCTAAAAGGACGAAATAAGGGATGAAAGTTTGTATGGGAGTTCAGAATCCACTTAATGGATTTTTTTAAATTTGGTATGAGGATATCTTTTGTCTGAGGACAGACACAAGGGACACAAGGGTTTATTTTTTTAAATCAACACCTATAGGCATGAATTGCTTTTCTTTCTTTCTTAAAAAAAATAGATGATAATAGTTTATAACGGAAATTAGAAACCGCTGATTATACGGATTTTGATATAAGTTGGTATGAGGATGTGATGTTTTGCAAACATGTGTTTATCTGCAAAAAGGGATGAATCTTTCTTCTTGGTCGCACTCTTCATTTCTGAAGGTCGTGTCCGTCTTGAAATTTCCGTTGCATCTCTCGGATGATCTTCTTCCAGGTTTTTCTGTCCTTAGCCTGCCTCATTGCTGTTGTTACTGAGAGACCCGTGAGTAGTTTTATTTGATCGGACCAACGGCTAGGCACACGCCCTCGCGGTCGTTTCCCTTCTACCTTTCCAACCAAGAGTAGTTTCTCCAAATTGGGGGGGGGGTCCAAAATACTGTAGTCAGCAAAGGGATGAAATAGGGGTTGAAATTAGTTTTTTTTATCTTTGATCCGATTGACTTTAAAATCGATATCTGAGTCCCCCCGTAGTTCCAAACGTCGAAACCGCTCTTAAAAGTGACAAAAGTGACCGCCATTTTGTACTTCTTTGTTTTTGGGCCAATTGATTTCAATATCGATATCTGAGTCACCCCGTGGTTCCGAACGACAGAACCACTGTCAAACCTGTCAAAAGGGGCCGCCCTTTTTGTTTTTCTTTGTTTTTGGGCCGATTTACTTCAAAATAGATATCTGGGTCGCCCCGTGGTTCCAAACGACGGAACCGATGTCAAAACAGTCAAAAGTGGCCGCCATTTTGTTTTTCTTTGTTTTGGGGCGATTTACTTCAAAACCGATATCTGGGTCACCCCGTGGTTGCTAACGACGGAATCGATGTCAAAACTGTCAAAAGTGGCCGCCATTTTGTTTTGGGCCGATTAACTTCAAAAGGTACCTGGGCCGCCCAGTGGTTGCTTACGACGGAATCGATGTCAAAACTGTCAAAAGTGGCCGCCATTGTGTTTTTCTTTGTTTTTGGGCCGATTGACTGCAAAATCGATATCTGGGTCGCCCCGTAGTTGCTAACGACCGTACCGATGTCAAAACAGTCAAAAGTGGCCCTTCATTTTGTTTTTCTTTGTTTTTGGGGCGATTGACTTCAAAACTGATATCTGGGTCGCCCCGTGGTTTTGTACGACGGAACCGATATAAAACTGTCAAAAGTGACCGCCATTTTGTTTTTCTTTGTTTTTTGGGCAGATTTATTTTAAAATCGATATCTGAGTCGTCCGGTTGTAGAATATTTAGACTAAAACGACGGGGTGGATCGAAAAAAATAGTTTTTACGTATTTTTCTACAAAATACGCGTGCGAAACAGCGGGCAAAAGCTAGTATAAAATATGCTGCGACATGCCCAAATAAAATGGCGGCCACTTTGGACAGTTTTGACATCAGTTCCGTCATTAGAAACTACGGGGCGGCCTGGTATCGATTTTGTAGTCAATCGGCCCAAAAACAAAGAAAAACAAAATGGCGGCCACTTTTGACAGTTTTGACATCGGTTCGGTCGTTAGCAACTACGGGGCGACCCAGATATCGATTTTAAAGTCAATCGGCCCGAAACAAAGAAAAACCAAATGGCGGCCATTTTTGACAGTTTTGACATCGGTTTCATCGTTAGCAACAACGGGGCGGCCCAGATATCGTTTTTGAAGTCAATCGGCCCTGAAACAAAGAAAAACAAAATGGCGGCCACTTTTGACAGTTTTGACATTGGTTCGGTCGTTAGCAACTACGGGGCGACCCAGATATCGATTTTGAAGCCATCGGCCCAAAAACAAAGAAAAACAAAATGGCGGACACTTTTCTTGATTTTGATTCTTGGATCTGTCCTTAAAAACTACGAGGTGACCCAGATATATTGAAGTAAATCGAATTAAGGACAAAAAACAAATTTTCCATCCCTATTTCATCCCTTTATATGTAGGTTGAAATAGGGATCATGCCAGACATCCACCCCTTCTGGGGATCAAGTCCCAAATTAAATTACAAAATTCGCTTTGCCCTACATGGGAATCGAACTCACAACCTCCCGGTTCACAGCCCATATATGTTGCCACTAGATCAAGGAGGCGACTAGAAAAGTATCCTCATACCAACTTTCTTAAAAATCCGTTGAGCCGTTTCTGCAATCCCATATAAACTTTTACCCCTTTAGGGTTGTTAAATTTGTGTCCTTTTGGTCAAAAGTATCCTCATACCAAATTTCATCGAAATCCATCAAGGAGTTTCAAAATGGATTGACTCCTAGACTATCAATGTCTAATATTTGACACAAAGAACTGAATAAACGTAATATCAGAGTTGAAAATGTCGAGCACGTCCCTCCCCTTCAATGGTTACCGGACGACTGAGATCAACACGGGCCGTCTCAGAAAACAATGATTTAATGCCACAGCGTATGTGGAAAACCAATTTTTTCCTTATTGTGATAAAACTATTTAACTTGATGAAATTTTTTTTTCGACACAATGAAATTAATATTTATGTCTACGTTTTAAATCAAGTTACAAATTTATATCGTTCGCCGTACGGAAGATTCAAGCTTTTCAAAAACAGATGAGAGGTAACTTTGGATTTTTTTTCTATCGAGAAAACTTTTAGTAATTATGTTTTTGCTCACGACAGAATTTAAGTTAAATGGTCTATTAATACATTTCCAAAAATTACCTTCGTAATCTTGGTACTTTAGGACACCCAAGCTCGTGAAAATCCTTATTTTGTTCTCATATCCTCTTAAGGGACGAATAAAAGATAAAGCTGGTGATAGGATATTTGTATCCTCCCGAATGGCGACCAACGTGCACATGGTGTAAAACCTGCCATAGTGACCCACACTCCTTGTGTGCTTCACGTTCTCTCGAGGGGCATGCGATATGAAAGAAAGAAATAAATAAACTTTATTTAGACAATGTCTCAGTCATGGATGGCTGGTTGAGGACATCCCTGTGTTTACATCAGTCATCCGCCTGTCTTATCGCAAATCCCTCGATTTGTTTCTTCCCTCTTCGGAGTGTGAAGAAGGATAAATAGGCATGATTTTGGTATGATCACAGGTAGACCTATTATGACGTCTTTATTTTATAGTCGAGATTGGCAAACGAGCAGATGGGTCACCTGATGGTAAGTGATCTCCACCGCCCATAGACACCTAAGACACAAAAATAATCATGGGTAAAATAACCTAAAAGGAGGGAATGGAAGGGGAGGGAAAAGGGATTGGGAGAGGGAGTGGAGAAAGGGGCCACCGGAAATCTCACTCACCGAACGAAACGCGACAGCAAGCTGGCACTTTACGTCGGTTTTCTGTGAGACAGTGGTATCTAACTGGTCGAGCCGGCCCATTCATGCTATAGACGTTACTGTCTACAGCGTGGCTCTACCACTCAAACTTCGTGAACTTGGTTGTCACTGCTGTATAATAGCCAAAAATATAAGATAACAATACCAGGGACAAAGCCAACGACTTTGAAAAATATAGAAAGTGGGATGAAAAAGTTCACAGGAGACTTCAAAATACGAGGATGTTCTCATTTCGTTTATTTTTATCATATTGCGCTATATATCCGATAAATATGGATTGATTTTCAAGATTGCTTTTGTATTCCATAGAGCATAATCCATTTTTTATTTGATTTTTGTTAGCGACGGGATGGACTGCAGAGAGTAAGTAACAGTTATTATTATATTATTTACTTTTAAGTCTTCATTTTCTAAATCGGTTTTTAAGTTTATGTTATAAACATTATTAATTATTCAGTGGACTGACTGCCTCGATGGCGTAGTTGTATTTCGGTACGACTACCGTCCTGAGGCAAAGTGATATTGGATTTTTCTATATCAGCCCGGAGTCTGGAATTTGTGCCCGATATGGCGATATGCTCGCCCCTTATCATATCTGGGACGGAACTAAGCTCGGCGAAACTTGGGTGTACTAGTTCGCTAGTGCGCCTCTGCCTACCCCTTCGGGGATACAGGCGTGAGCTTATATATGTATGTAATTATTCAGTCGACAAAGTTGCAGTAGAAATATTATTGTCTTTGTGGGGGAATTATTTAGCTCTCCCTAAATATCCTGATATTTGATTTCCCAGAGAGCTATACTGTGAGTCGAAAGTCGGTTTCGACGAAGAAGCCTCGAAAATACCTTTGTGGGGTTAATTCAATTACAACAAGAGTTCCTCGTTCAATGTAAGTTCATTTTTAACCTTATTTATTTAGGTTTCTTTTACCTTGATGGTAGATTTAATTTCCAATTATTTAATTAAATGCATTTTTTCGTTTGATTTCTTCGAATGTATAGAAAGATCAAAACTATTCTTTATGTCATCATCAGCCATAGAACGTCCACTGCTGAACATAGGCCTCCCCCAAAGATTTCCAGATCGACCTGTTGGAAGCGGCCTGCATCCAGCGACTTCTTGCGACCTTTATCAGGTCGTCGGTCCACCTTGTAGGTCTGCCACCTTCTTTATGTATAGAAAGGCAATTCTACTCCAGACAGGGTGTTTTCACAGACTGCACGCAACGTCAATTATTTAACATAAGCTCAAGCCAGTATCCCCGAAGGGGTAGGCAGAGGCGCATAAGCGAACTAGAAGCCAGCATACCCAAGTTTATTCCGTCTCAGATGTCATAGGAGTCGGTACGACTATCGTCCTGAGGTCTCGGGTTCGATCCCCAGGTCGGGCAAAGTGATATTGGGATTGTTAAATATCAGCCCGGAGTTTGGAATTTGTGCCCGATATGGCGATAGGCTTCCTATCACATCTTGGACGAAAATAATCTCGGCGAAAAGTGGGTGATCTAGTTCGTTAGTTGCGCCTTTGCCTGCCGCTTCGGGAAAACTGGCTTGAGATTATGTAACTACTATATTATGTATCTTTTAGTATTTTCATAATTTTTCAACATAAAGTAATTTGTTATCCTTTAGTGAGTTTTTAACGTCTGACATCGGATCCAAGTTAATGAGAAATGTATGGAACAAAGCAAGGCTTATTAAACGCTACGGAGGAAGCATTTTATGCATATTAATTAGGAAGCTATATTAACTGACGCCTGACGGCAAAGGAGGTGGTAGACGTGCAACCAAGCTAGAGTTTGGGAACAAGTTAAAATTAAAAGTAAAGATCGAAACCATTACCCTTCGGAGGCAGTCGGGTAAAAATAAATCTAATTACAGCGTTATTCGCCTCCTTGGTCTAGTGGCAGCGTGTTTGGCCTATTGACCGGAAGGTCCTAGATTCGATTGCCAGGTCGGGCAAAACGATTTTACTTATTAGATTTGCCCGGGACTGGATCGTCAGGCTAGCAACCGGTCGTGGAAATTGAACCGAATTATTTCTGGAACATGCTTGAGGGAGTGTTTTGCGACCCGACTCCATATTAAGGGGGTATAAGGGCAGGTGATGGGGCAGAAAAGTTCTCGAGTGGAGAACACATACCGACAAGCGCAGCGTAGGACGTCCACCTACAAGGTGGACCGGCGACCTGATAAAGGTCGCAGGAAATGCAGACCGCTTCCAACAGGTCGATCTGGAAATCTTTTGGGGAGGCCTATGTTCAGCAGTGGACGTCCTGTGGCTGATGATGATGATGATGATGAAGGGCAGGTAGAAACAAAGACAGCGTTATTCGTTGAGGACCGCTTTTTCAATAGTCAGATTGATTAGTGGATTTAACAAAAAAAAAGAAGTTTATAAACTTAACCGATTCATTTCAAAATTTATTCATGAGATAATTTATATGGGACCCGGACCACCTTGGAATAAGCTTTAGCGAACACAAAAGAAATCTTGGAAATACATTTAGCAGCGATATCGCGTAACATATTAAAACAAACAAACGAATCACCACCTTTTTTCAAGTTACATAAGTTCACGCCCGTATCCTCGAAGTGGAAGGCAGAGGTGCACTAGCGAACTAGAACACCCACATTTCTCCGAGCTTAGTTCCGTCCGAGATGTGATGGGGGCGAGCCTATCGCCATATCGGGCACAAATTCCAGACGCGGGGCTGATATGGAAAAATCCAATATCACTTATGATTTTTTCAACTTTATATTATACAAATATTGGCTGTGTTATTTCGTTTCAATCAAATGAAGTATGTAACATACTCATCAATATATTATACCCTAGATAAATATCATCCTAAAAAGTGGTCTCAGTAATAAAACAAAGAAAACGATCACAAGTTGTACTTAAATCAACACAAATATACCCCTAAGCACGTGTTATAAAGTAGGTTTTTAAACGAAATGAGCAAGCGTTCTTTAATTTGAATTTTGAAATTTAGATTTCTATCGACGTCCGACTGTAGAAAACGAGTGCTTAAGCACTTCTTTGCTGTCCCATTTGCCAAGCGTCAACTGTGCATCTAGGTAAATAATATATCGATGAACATACTATATAACAAATGTGTAATCACGTATAAAAATCACCTAACAGTATTTCATTACCGAAGCCAACGGAGCACAAGACGCCTTGAATAAATAGAGAGGAGCAAGCGTTCGGGCGTTCACTTATTCTTTTGGGGTTACCATCGCAGACACCGAGCTCATCATTTGCATCCAAATAGCTCCTATAAATTCGCTACCCGAATTTTCACCATTCTCTGCACTCCTTGGGAGCAATTAAATACTTTTTTCACTCGTTTCGCCCGTACTAGGGACGTTTTACTCGATTTTTCGGCGCGAATAAATTCAGCCGAGCCAGATTGTAGTCAACGCCTGCAAGCTTCATTAGGCAAATTATTTTGACACGTTTATATATTTTTATCAGAATGTTGCTACGTGGAAATATTTGGAGTGGTTTAATTTTGCGTGCGCCGTGAATTTCCAACCGTGTTACCATAGGTAAAAAAAATATTGTGTATTGATTTCTTAAGTTTACGCAAATGTTATATATTGTAATTAAACTATATTCGACCGACTTCCAAAAAGGAGAAGGTCCTGAATTCGTCTGTATTTTTTTGTGTATGTTACGCGATATCTCCGCTGAATGTGGACCGATCTTCAAAATTTTGTGTTCAATAGAGCTTATTTCAATGGTCCCATTTAAATTTATTCACGATCGGATTACAATTCGGTCCGTAAAATTTTTAAACTTGTGATTATTTTGACAATGAAATGCGAATGAAACTCGTTGCACATACTGAGAACCTGTGGATGACATTTAGTTCCAATCAAATTCAATTCAAATGCGATTGTTAAAATCATTCGTTCCCAACCCTCTGATTTGTTGTACCGATAGCAATGTAAATTCACTAAATACAGTCCAGATGGAGTATTAATCTCATTCCGGGTAAGTGAATTACGCTGGCTGGCGACATGGCGACTCGCCAACCCTACGAGCTACGCATCAGCGGCCGCGATTCAGAAACGATAAACTTGCCATGTCTTTGGAGCATAATTTAATGGTCTTGCATATGATTAGAGGATTGTAACTTATGAGGATATTTGTATAGTATAATAGACTTATGATAGTTTCTGTTGTTTTGCCACCTCCTTGATCTAGTGGCAGCATATATGGGCTGTGGACCGGGAGGTCATGGATTCCATTCCCAGGTCGGATTAAGATAATTTTCTAATTTAATTTGTGCGAGACTAGAGAGGCTTGACGTAAGGCAGGCAGCTGGTCGTAAAAACTTGGCCAATTCCTTTTTGCAACATTGTGTTGCGCTGACCCCACATTAAGGTGGAAAGGCAGGTAGAAAGTAAAGCGGCGGAGTCCGTGGGGTTTTTAGTAGGTTTGCTGGTGTAGGGTGTACATAGTGTTAGGGATTCGGCCCAGTGTCGCCAGTGTAAGACTGGCGACTCCGACATAACCGGTACGTCTCCCCCTAGGCGTGGCGGCAGTGATAAAACAGTTTTCCCCGCGATAACAAAAAAAAAGTATCGGTATCTGCTATCATTATTAATTTTAATACCAAAGCCTGCCAAACTATCCTATCCACTAAAAAAATCATAAAAATAAATACAGCGTCCACAACCTTAATCTCAAATCTTCTTAGAAACCCGAGGCCGAGGAACGTAAGTGGATTTTTAAGGTCTGTTAGGGCAAAACACGGCGTAGGTAAGTCTTGGCACGTGTTAATAATGTTACTGTCAAACTGTTCCATGCCTTGATGTGGGTCGAATGGGCACAATATGCCCCCGATGGTCCCCCGCCGTATTTCACCTGCACTGAACCAATATGTTTTTTATGACGCAAAACACAGAAAATATCCGAATTGGCTTGACGGGAACATTTTGTAGCTACGTTTGATTGGTATTTTTATTGGCTGCCTTCACTTCGTGTTGGAACTTATGTGTGTGAATTTGTGCTTTTATAGATTTTGCTGGCGGAGTAACATATTATTTTCCTCGAATATTTTATTTTATTAATGTTTAAGTCTATGCAGGTGAAGTCGGTATACATGATGGTAAGCGGTTAGCAGCGATAGCTCAGTTGGGAATGGTACGGACTGCCGAGACAAGTGTCGGAGGTTCGAGACCAACCCCAAAGAGAGCTTACATCTTTGACTGTGTTAGGTGTATTTTCTTTGTAAATTTATCGCTTGCTATAACGGTGAATGAAAAAATCGTGAGGAAATGAGCGTACCCGAGAATTTCTCCACAAGAATTTCAACGGTGTGTGAAGTCTACCAACCTTCATTAGGTCAGCGTGGTAAAATATGGCCTAACCACTCTCGTTAGTAACGAAGGTCCATGCACAGCAGTGGGACGGTAATATTACAAGACTAATATTATTATTATTGAATTTGTATACTTTACCGAATGTTCTGAGGACCTGTTCGAGATGATTTCATCGTCTCCTTTCTATAACTTCTATATATCTATCACACCACTTGTCAATAGAGAAAAGTTCTTTCATTTCATCTGGAACCCACCGATTGCCAGTACAGTGCGCTTCCAGAGGTCATTTTTTACATGTACCTGCAAAACTCTGGAACTTTTCGATCTTCCCTCAGCGTTCTGACATATCCCACAAACGAAGCTTTAAAAAGTATTTTTCACGATAGCCAGCGCACACAGCCAAGCGGCTGTGTTCCTAGCATTGCTGATGTCTGTGAGCGATGGTAACTACTTACCATAAAGTGGGATGTCTGTTTGCCTTCTTAGACTATTAAAAATCGTTAAAAATATGGTGAGAAAGAACGCATTGAAGATTTGGTAGAATAAGAGATCCGAATTCTGTAATTGTGTCACGCAACAGCAATCTGTTATTTCTAGTACATTTTTTTATAGCCCAGCTCGGCAAACGAGCTGAAGGAGTACCTGTTGGTAAGTGATCTCCACCGCCCAGACACCCAAGACTCTATAAGAATCATGTGTGCGTTGTCAACCCAAAAGAAGGGAAAAAGGGATTGGGAAAGGGAGGAGGAATTTGGGCCACTGGAAATCCCACTCACCGAACGAAGCGCGAGAGCCAGCTGTCACTTCATGTCGGTTTTCTGTGAGACAGTGGTATCAAACCGGTCGAGTCCGCCCATTCGTGCTGTAGACGTAACTGTCTACAGCGTGGCTCTACCACTCAATTCCACGATTCCATGAGACAAGAACAGTGTAGTCGCTAATCCTGTGCGCGAAATTGTCTTACAGTATAGTGGCCTTTAGAAAGTTTTTCCAATTCCAAGCATTTTCAGATGTTCAATGTACTTCATTGAATAAACTTCACTAATTTGATTTGGACGGTTCTGTGATGGATTACGTTGCAAAGGCTAATGTGAAAACCTGCTAAGCCGGGTGCGCTATAAATAGCTTTGAGTGGGAGTTTTCTTCGTATATTTTTATGCGTTCCTAAATATATAATTATCTTGAACTTCACGTACGTTAGTATATTTTGCAATTAAATGTCGGTTTAAGAATCGATAAAAATTTGAACTGTTTTTTTAATGGTCTAGTAGTTTTGGACCGGTTGGTGTGTGTTCGAATCCTATATTGGCAGTGACGTGCACACGTATTTAGATTAGGGTATACAAAAATCTTGCATAATTATTATCTTCAATATATTCTTGCTTTACTTTAACTATTCTCATGTCGATATGAAATAAAATAAACCCAGCGTTAAAACCTTGTCTCTTTTTGGTGACCATTTTTTTCTTTCATTATGTAATTTTAGCAAACTTTTCAGGGTACACAACGTCTATTTGTCTATATGAAATACACGCCACTGTATAATGGGTAACATTTTATATAAATACGATTTGATTTGAGATGAGATTGATGTCAAAAAGGCTGCCGGTCCTTAAATTTAAGCCTAATCCTAAAATATGCTTAAAATAGTTGGATGCGCCGATATTGGAGGATAAGAGGGGTTAAGTTATTAATGACTCATTTTGATTGTTTTTTGGGTTAATAATAATAGTTCAGATAAAAACTAACCATTAACATTAAAAAAGCTGCTAAATAACTCGTCCATAAACTAAAAAATTTATGCAATAATCTCAGACAAATGTGGTTGTGTTTTGTAAGAGCACAGTCGTAACATGGACGAAAAATTAAATTCACATTTGCCTTTTGAAAAGGTTGTAAACATAATATGAAAAGAAAACGCTGAATTTAATTAAAATGCGGGAGATTCTTTATTTGCTGCATGGCTTTGAGGTTTCGCTAAAAGTGATGTGTGGAGGAAGCTAAATTCAGGGTATATGTAGAATTGTAGAGAAAACTCTGGAAATGTGGCATTTTACTACCTCTATTTACGAGTATATCCGACTCCAAAATAGATTTTTTTCAATACGTCTTTTATCTGTGTATACTTTTTAATGTGGTGTGTTTTTAGTACATATGTATGTGTGTGTGTGTGTGTGTGTGTGTGTGGGTGATTATTTTTTGTAACAGTATTGTTCAGTTTCTTTATAAATTTGGAATACCTAGAAAATAATTATTGTTTAATAAAAATGAAACACTAATTTTAAAAGGCATTATCTAATAATTTCTCGTCTCAATACAAAAAAATATTAAAATCAAACAAAAGATTTTTGTGTTCAAAATTTACAAAAAAGAAAAACCAAAGAAAAAATTGGAAAAGGGGAAATAAGATTAAATATTATTATATCAAGTACCTATCCTCCGTTTTATTCTGATGTATCTGTATCTGTATACATTTGGTGATTCTAATAAAATAATTTTAAACAAAAGATAAAAACAAATGCAAACAAAATTAGCGTTAAACAACTAAAATGCGCAGTTAATGTTCCCAATTTCACATATTTCACGAGGAATGCTCTTCAGCAATCTGAATTCAATTCACAAGCGGTGGTGTGCTATAAATAAAGAATAACACCAAATGAGGCACGCCAATTGTGTTGCCAGAGTTTATAGAAATGATTTTATTTTATTTAAACCCAAATTGAACTTACGGTATGAACGGTGGCGACTTTCAGCACTATTACGAATCTAGAGTTAGTCCTAAACTCGATTTAAGTTACAACTTATTCCTATATTTAGGAACTACCTTTATTACAAAATCTTAAACTGCAGTCCGATCACTAAACCTATTTGTGAAATGTCGCCAGAAACGTGAAAAATATTGGCTATATATATATGGCTATATTACCTCTATACAAGGAAATATAACCGCTTACTTATAAAATTATTTAAGCGCTGCTTATCTTTATACCATAGGTTGTCCCTTTCATTTTTAAACAATGTAACGCAAGGAAAAAACTGACAGGTTATTCTTAACCATTTGCTCAGCTAAAAATGCTTTTTTAAGTAAGGCCCATTATGACTAAAAATTATCAAAAAATTTAAATTATTTTCCATTTAGTCGATTTTATACAAAATCAGACTATGGTTCAAAATTATTATTCTTTCTTCCTGCCCTTATCCCACCTTAATGTGGGGTTAGAACACACTTTCTCAAGCTTGTTGCTGAAAGAATTTAGATTAGCTTTTACGGCCGGCTGCCTGCCTGATGTCAACCCTCTCTGAAGGATTCAGTTCCGGGCAAATCAAATTAGAAAATTTGCTTTGCCTGACCTGGGAATCAAACCCAGGACCTTCCGGTCCACAGCCCATATATGCTGCCACTAGACCAAGCAGGCGACTCAGGTTTAAAGTCATATAGACCATAACCTTTATACCATATTTTTTCTAATTGTATAAGTCTATAAACTGTTGTGTCATTTAAATAAATAAATTATTGTGGTACATTTTATTTATTATTCTGCAAAGACGTCTAAGTATATTACTAGACTGGCTGTTCGGTACATAAAATGTGCGCATTAAGTCTCTGTTAATCGACCTCAACTCACTATAGAAATCTGCTTCTTCCTTGGTCGTGAAACGTCAAACACTCGCCGTCATGTGCCACAATTTTACTTCGAAACTGCTTGTCTAGTAAATACATAGAAGTCTTTGATTATTCTGAGCAATTTTTTCTGATCTCATTTTTTACGCAATCGTTTCTCGCGATATGTTTATATTGCATTGGCAACACAGCACACCAGAGTCTGGAAATAATCCAACTGTGTGCACTCTTTTTGTTTGATTCATTACAATGCAGTAAATGTTTTTGTTGTAAAGCTTCTGGTATTGTAATATCCGCATTAAGAATTTTTAATTTCACCGTCAATGATCTGCTTTGGAAAATACGTATTGATTTAAAAGAATGAAAATGTCGCCGCCTTGGTCTAGTGTAGCTATGAACCGGGAGGTACTGGGTTCGATATAACTAACATGATTTGCCCGGGATCCTAGTTCACCCAGAGATGGTTTGACGTCAGACAGGCAACCGATTGTAAAAACTAAGCCAAATTCTTATTGCAACATATTTAAAAAAGTGTATTGCGCCGACCCCACATCGAATAACGGCAATATGACAGAATTAAAATAATAATCACAAGTTTAAAACTTAACAACTTTAAAACGTATCTGATCGTGAAGCTCTATCGAACACAAAATAAATCTTGAAAATCCGTCCACATTTGGCGGAGATATCGCTTAACATAAAACATAAAGACGAATTGGGACCTCCTCCTTTTTTTGAAGTCAATCGAAAATATCTAAAGTCTATCGAAAGATTCATAGGGCCTTACTTATAAACACAGTTTAACTGAGCGAATGGTAACGAATAGCCTGTCCATTTTATTTTCAAACAATGTGACACAAGGAAAAAAGTGACAGCCTATTCTTAGCTATTTGCTCAGCTAAAATGTTTTATAAGTAAGGCCATCGATATATTATTTATCTAGATGCACAGTTGACGCTCGGAAAATGAGACAGCAAAAAAGTGCCCTACAGTCGGACGCCGATACAATTCTAAATTTCAAAATTCAAATTTAAGAACGCTTGCTCATATCAATTAAAAAGCTACTTTATAACATGAGATATAGTTATATTTGTCTTGATAGAATTCGAACTTGTGATCTTTTTCTTTGTTTTGTTCCTGAGATCATTTTTTAGGAGGATGTTTGCAAAGAACTGTGCGTCTAGGGTATATTATATTGATGAGTAAGGCCCATAATGTAAAATATTATGTTTGATCGAGTACTAATATTCGATTTCGTTTCGGATGAATGCCTACCCGAATTTTATTAGCGCGTTATTCAAAGCTAATGGCGTGGAAGATATTTTCTAACGTAGCATGATGCGCCGGGAAATTTAAAATTTAGAGGTTTTGTCCCATTCAGTTTCAATCATATTAACAGACGTTAATTGCAAGAAATATATATTAGCGCTAGCATGAATAGCGAGCTTAAAAATATTTAAACTAATTAAAATAATAAAAAAAACTACCCCTTTGGGGTTACAGGCGTGAGCTTATGTTACGTAAAAAAAAACTTAACGGACCGATGTCAAAACAGGCACCTTAATGTGGGGTCGGCGTAACACACTTTTTCAAGCAGGTTACAGAAAGGATTTAGGCTTAGTTTTTACGACTGACTGACTGCCTGACGTCAACCCCCTCTGAGGGATCCAGTCCCGGGCAAATTAAATTAGAAAATTCGCTTTGCCCGACCTGAGTATCGAACCCAGAACCTCCCGATCCACAGCCCATATGTGCTGCTACTAGACCAAGGAGGTGACACCTTGGAATAAGCTCTATTAAACATAAAAATAATCTTGAAAATCGGTCCATATTTGGCCGAGATGTCGCGTAACATACATAAAAAAATACAAATAAATTGAGGAAAAGGTCCTTTTTTGAAGTCGGTTGTTAAACTATAGTAACAATCCAATGGGCGTCATGGCCGTGACAGGAAGGAACAAAACACAACGTTAGGTAATTAGAGTAACTACAGTTAAGCTGACATCTATAGAGCAAACTTCGATTAAGTATGAGTCAAAGAAACGAACTTAGTGAGGATTTGGAAATTTTAAATTGAACTTCGACTTACTCTGAGTCATCTTTAGTAGTCGAAGTCCGCTCTATAGATCTCAGCCTTAGTCAATTAGATAAAGACAGATGCAAAAATTTATGATATTTTCAACTAGGAAGTCATCTCTAAACTAAGCACTCTATTATAGGGGTGTATTAAAACTAAAAGCTTAAATTATATTGGTTATTAATAGACCCTCGGAAGGGGTTGATGTCAGGCAGGCAGACGGTCGTAAAAACTTAGCCAAATACTTCCTGCAACATGCGCTGCGCTGACCTCACATTAAGGTGCGATAAGGGCAGGTAGAAAGAAAGAAAGATATTGGTTATTAATAGGAATAAAAAATATTAGATATAGAATTCGCAAATCGGATCGGATTGGGAATGTATGTGTAGAGAATCAATGAAGATATGATTCCAATACGAGCAGGGCTGCGTGCAAAAGCCAGTTCAGCGATAAAACCCAGTAAAATCAGAAAGCTAATTACTTTATCGAACAGGAAGGTCGTATACACATGCCGGAGAGAATCGAGCGTATCTCGCAAATTATTACCGTACTGTTTCATAGCTTCCGTTATACGAACTGATTGATGGCCGGTTCGGAGAATTAAAATTTATCGTCAGTGCGAATATTAAACTGATGATGTCCCGCGGTAGTGGATAAAACGCGAAGTTTGCACACGAATAGTGAGCACCATATAGTGTTGATGATTACTGTTTATTTTTAGGCTGAATAAGCGATTAAAAATGCCTGGGACTGAGTTAAGTCATTTCTATGACTGTAACTGTTTTGTTCATCGGTTATAGTGATGCTGTGTGGCTTTCGTGGCGGCGGTGTTGTTTATGCGGCGATTTCTTACATTTAGTGCCATCGGGCCTGGTAGTCACGCTCTTTTAAGGTCTGTGCTTGTGGCGGCGTCGTGTGCCGGGTGTCGATCACTTCCCTGCAACATGGTTGAGGAGGTTGATGGCTGGCACATGCGTCACACTCGTGAACGGGTGCTGCTTGTGTGGACTGGTCTACCTAGCTTGTTTTTAATTATCTCAACTAAATTCACCATGGCCGTGGGGTCACTCAGTGAGCCATTGTATTGTATTTTTTGTATGTTTTTATTTGTATTTTTATTTCATACAAAACAGGTTGCAATCATTGATACACAATTATTACGACAAAAATTCATTTGTATGTATTTTCTTGGTGGTTTAGCTGCTCTAATATATATATATATATATATTTTGTATATGGTAATTTATAAGCATTTATTGTCAACTGGCATTTAAAAGAGCAACGCCAGAGTTTCTTGCCCGTTCTTCTCTGGCGAAACGGCCTTCCGAACTGGCGGTAGAGGAACTTTGACGGAGTCTAAATAATGTAGTAACATTTCATGGATTCAATAAATATTTTGATTTGATTTGATTTGATTAGAGCAGTTGGAAGAAGTAAAATGTGACCATGCTGAATCTGGGGGCATAGTTTGTAAAACGAAATCCGCAGTTGCGGAATTCGTTTCGGACGTTTTGCTATTCTATGTGGCTCACGTGTCCGACCGATATCGGTGTTATAAGTTTCGTATCGGAGAATGCTATGCTGTCAACCGTTTGACGGACCACACTTTGGTGTTCGATATTTATTTGATCCAGCATCTATATTGGTCTGTGGAGTAGAGTATCGGTCCAATATCGTTCATCCGATAACGTTTTATAGAATAGAGACCTAGATGGCAACTACCGTTGTAACTATAGTTTGCTTTTACAATATTCTAACTAGATTTTAGAATTACAACTTAGTTTTAGCATCATGAAGTGTATTAGTGTATGTATGTTTATATATAGAGATTTATTATAATTATTATATATTATTATATATTATGCTCATATTTATCATATTGTATGTATTTAAATTATATATAACTATCTATAAGTAACTATATTCAATTTATATTATAGTTCTTGTAATTTATCTGTTATTGTCAAATTATCTCTCTTGTGGACGTTTGCACCTGCTTTGTACATCTCTGCACCTCCTGAAGGTTGACTGGGAGAGAATGCTTTTAGCATTAAGTCCGCCTATATACTACATGTATATGAAGTGTAAATAAATAAACAGCTATCACGCTTCCAACGTCATTGGTAGTAAGTGATATTAATCAGCTGGCCAATCATGAATTGTTTTTACATGTCTCGCTAGCGACTTCGTAAAATAGTTTAGCCGTTACGTGGTGAATTAAGGTTTTTCATACAAATTATTTAATTTATTATCATAATTATTCAATGAAATTTTAATGAAATTTTAATTGTTACAAAATATATTCTGACATTTAAAACAAAACTTTACATACAAAAAAAAATTTAGCTTTTGAATTTATGATTAATGTCCTAATTATATAAAATATTTGTAATATTCACACACCATTGTTATTGTTATTAGTACTTGGACTGTTTATAAGCACTATCACAATGTTACTACATTCTAGTGAATAAATGATTTGATTTGATTTGATTGATTGATTTGATTTGATTATTTTACGTAGTCGCTAGCGTGAATGTCAAACTCATGGTCGAGCTACAATAAGACCAGTGGGACCGTAAATGGTCCTATTTATCATCATCATCAACCATAGGACGTCCACTACTGAACATAGGCTTCCCCCAAACATTTCCAGATCGACC
Organism: Clanis bilineata; assembly: GCA_036417725.1. Taxonomy (NCBI): domain Eukaryota; kingdom Metazoa; phylum Arthropoda; class Insecta; order Lepidoptera; family Sphingidae; genus Clanis; species Clanis bilineata. The sequence goes on from CM071153.1 coordinate 2,933,420, forward strand.
TGTTGCAAGCGGCTTGCATCCAGCCTATGGTCCTATTACAGCTTAAAAAATATCACATACCAGTTCCGTAATTACTCAACGTAAGTTACTCTGTCTATATAAATATTATACAAACTACCTACATCTATTAACACCTTCAAACCAGGCCGTTATAAAAATACGTACCTTATTTAAACTGAACGAGCAAAGTAAAGCAAAGGGTGCGAAAGAGGTCAGTACAGTCGGACGGCCATAATTTTTCATCTCATTAAACCCGTACATCCTCGGCTGTCCTGCTTATCCATTGGACCTCGTTAGCTGCACCCTTTCATTTACCTTTATAGAACACTGGAATAACCTTTTGTGAGGATCGATTGCAGGTAAAATTTTATGAGGGCGTGGAAGAAACTGCCTAAACATCTACTTTTTGGTGGATGTATAAGAATCATAATTATATAAAGCTCGCGTTCGGTGAGGGAGGCATCCGGTGTCCTATTTCCCTCCTGCCTTTCCCAATCCCTATGCCCCTCCTTTTAGGTTGGCAACGCACCCTTGAATCTTTTTGTGTCTTGGGTGTCTGGAGATTACTTACCATCAGGTGACCCACTTGCTCGTTTGCTAGCTAAAAAAAATCATTTATACTTATAAAATATGCTACGAATGTATCCCCGAGGTGGTTGGTAGAGGAACATCTAGTTTAACTACAATATGCAAAACTCACCCAGTTTTAGGCGGTAATCTCTTCAGATAAACAGTTAGCGGCTTTTTATTTACCTCCCATAATATATTCATTCACTCAACGCGTCGACGACTAGCGCGTTTCACTTACTAATCGAATCAGCCCGATATATGTACATTATAGTATTAAACAAATAAAGTATCTTTCTTTGTGTTTATGTTTTATGTCTTTCTTACTTACAGATAAGGGTAGTTAATGAACAATTTAGAGCCGAAAGGACAGATCTTATGGATCCTACACAGTAGAACTATTTCTAATTTCGACTTTGCCCTGTTTCCATACAAAAAAATATGTTTGTATGGCCTACATATATTTGTTTCGGATCTGGGTGTTGTGAGACCGAAAGTCTCTCGTAGTTCCTGATACCCATGACTCAAGACTCGATCTTAGTGTGGGGTCTATGTATGTATCTGTTGGGTGTTTTTTAATTATTTTTATTTATAATATAAAGTTTGAAAACTGTTTTCAACACCTCTATTTCTTTCAAGAGTAATCTGTCCATCTTCAGCAGATCACGACTAAAAGCATCAGGGACAACATTTGAAAGCTTTTACATAGAAAGAATCTTCATCATCATCGATCAATATATAAAAAAAGTCTTTAAAAAAATCAACTCTTAAAAGTTAGGGCTCAATCACAAACCACATTTCCAAGGCCATCAAAAAATCACCAAGCCAATATTAGCGGTGGAAGTCCGAGCTAACAGCTCGTATGAGCCCGCAGCGGAACAATTGAGACCACAAACCGGCTGTTTGTGTACCAGAATGCATTGGAAAGGGCCGATTAGCTATGCGTTAGTGATGTAGATACGTTGGGGATTTAAGAACAACTTATGTTTGATGCTGGCTGCATGAGATTGCTTCTTTGGCCACTGAGCATTAATAAAAGAGCATCGCATTTGTATTTTTGTTTCAAAAATCGTTTCCGAACCACAATGTTTCAATCTCCTCCGAATTTGTTTCTGGACTTCAGAGTCTGGATGTTGTGAAATAGATAGTCTCTTATAGTTCTTAATATCCACAATATCGTAGTGTAGTGAAGCCAATACTATGTAGGACTATATTGTGTATTTATTTTATTTTAGTTAAATTACATTAATTAAGAATGCTGAAATTGATGTGTGAAGTGAAGAGGATGGACAGAGTTAGAAATGCTAATTTCTAACGTTAAAGGGAGCTTAAAAGTGGCACCTGTAGTAGATAGATTGAAAGGAAACTATTTGTCTTGATATGGGCGTGTTACGAGGAAAGAAGAGACATACTCGTATGTAGGTAAAAAGTGATGAATATGAATGTTGGTGGAGGTGTAGAGGAAAGCCAAAGAAAAGGTGGATGGAATGGATTGAAGAAAGACATGAAAGAAAAAGGGATAAATGACAAGATGACGGCTGATAAGCGTGTATGGAAGTCGAAGACATAGACCGACCCCAAATAGAATTGGGACAAGGACAGGGGACGATTTAATGCTAAATTATATATCGTCTAATCCAAAGCATAGTAACATCACTGGCCTGTATCATCCGAATGATATAGAGGCGAAACTACGAACTCGTGAAATCCGGGCCGGCCCATCAATTATCGTACATGCACTCGAGATTTTGCGGGAACTAAGCAATCAAACCATCAACTCGAGTACATTGACATAGCCTCGACGAGTGTAAACTGCCTTGCGATGGATTGGAGTATTGACAATTGATAATTTTATTTCGAAGGAAAAAGTAAACATTACTTATGATTTACCAGAAGGCTAACCATGAGTTTTTTGACATTTCTCGCTAGCGACTCGTGTAAAATATTTACATGAAAATTCCCGAACGGGTATAGCGGTTACATGGGGAATAGATGATGATTGATGGGTATTGACTATGAATTTTTTGCCGTTTCACGCTAGCGAATACGTAAAATAATTTATAATTATGAACACAATCAATTCCCCAAGTAACCGCTAGAGGCGTTCAGGTGTTTGTCATACAAATATTTTACCAAGTCGCTAGCGAGTAATATCAAAAACCTCATGGTTGGCCTACTGGCCGCTGAATCTTGTTAGTGAAACTTAAGTTGATTTAAATAGTTATTGATCATCCTATAGCGCTCTTGTACCTCAATATATCAAACTACAAAGCTATTCATGTTACTAAAGTACCCTTAGGGAGCGAACCTACAAACTTGAAGCTTTAAGTCAGACGAGCTAGTTTAGGGACCACATTTTTAACTTAACTACAACTTTGCAAATAGTTTCCAACATGTTCGGCATTATTTTATTTAAAATTTAAAGTAATTGAATAAGAAAAATGTCACGCGCTTTTAGTTTTTTATTTTTTAAATTTCATTGAAAACCTGTCACCTCTTTGGTCTAGTGGCAGCATAAACGAGTTGTCGTGGGTTCAAATCTCAGATCAAGAATCGCTTTTTCTAGACTACGTTGGTGTCAGAAAAGCGTCCAGTCATAATTAAGCAGATTTTTTTTAGCAGAGACTGCAATGCAATCTAGGCCTCGAAAAATCTCACGGTACGCAATATTTTTTTTATAACAGAGATTGGCAAACGAGCAGATGGGTCACCTGATGGTAAGTAATCTCCACCGCCCATAGACACCCAAGTCAACAATAACTGTTGCTTGGTATCTTAAGTGGGTTTTCTGCAAGAAGATGGTGAACAGTAGCGTAGCTAGGCGTAGCCGGATTGGGTCCTCGTCCACGGCCTGGCCTCGCGAAGCCCCCAGATTTTACCACAGATAACTATGTAATTAAATTGATAACTTTTACGCGCGAAAAAGCACGTACGAATTTAAAAGAGTGTTTGGGGCCTCGCAAGAACCTCTTTTTATTAGGTAGATCTAAGGACTGCCTCGGTGGCGTGATCGTATTTCGGTACGACTACGGTTCTGAGGTCTCGGGTTCGATCCCCGGGTCGGGCAAAGTGATATTCGATTTTTCCATATCAGCCCGGAGTCTGGAATTTGTGCCCGATATGGCGATAGGCTCGCCCCCTATCACATCTGGGACGGAACTAAGCTCGGCGAAATGTGGGTGTTCTAGTTCGCTAGTGCGCCTCTGCCTACCCCTTCGGGGATACAGGCGTGAGCTTATGTTATGTGTTATGTTAGATCTTAGGAATGAAAGAAACCTCACTCAACGAACGAAATGCGACAGCAAGCTGCCACTTTACGTCGATTTTCTGTTCGAAAATGGTATCAAACCGATCGAGCCGGCCCATTCGTGCTGTAGACGTAACTGTCTACAGCGTGGCTCTAGCTCACATTAAAAGACAAGGTCTGGGGTACAGACTCTGTTAGCTTGTTGGCTATTGCAATATAAATTACCTTTTGGTGATAGAAACCCAGCTATCCAAATAAACTGCACCGTGATTGGAAAATTACACACAATATTGATTTTGATTGGTCCGCAGTATAAATATTGGCTTCGACCATCGGACCGGGTTAGAAATTGTACGCCCGCATGTAAGCTTTATGTGGCACTCGCTAGATAATTGCTTCGGGTCTGCAGTAAATTTTGAGCTAGTTATTGAATTCTTGTATACAATGTACCTGGTTGATGTTATACGGTTAATTGGGTATTCGAATATATTAATTTCATATACATTTATATGTAATAGCATATGGAACAAAAAAGAAACCCTTCTGTAAAAACTTCATCGACATTGGTTGAAAAATGAGATAGTAATTTATATTTTTATTTCTGCAGTGAGCAAGAGTGGGATCGTAGTGGAGATATCTGGCTTTCCCTTTCCAACTATCGTCCAACCGTCCATCCATAAGCATTATTACAAGAATCTAAATCCTACATGTCTAACCAGAACTATAAATAACAAGCAGTCCTTAAGACGTCAGTCCATGATACAGGCAAATCGTAAACAAAAATTTTCGCTTATATAAAAAGGCAGTGAGTGAAAAGAGTAATCTTCTCCTCCATAAAAACAGTTACTCAGTTATTTATGGTGATACCGCAATCTATACAAGGGATTCTGCCCGAGGCAAAGCATTAACGATTATCCGGGGCTTCCTACAAAGAAATATTACTTTGACAAGTAAATTCCGTGTAGGTATTGCTTTTACGCTCATTGGAGCCGGCGATCGAAGGCCCTTTTTTATTAAAAATGTACTGAGCAATGAGTATATATTCTAGAGTAAATACTCTTTTATCTGTGCCTATTTCTGGGCTATAATAGGCTAAAACTCATGTTCAGTACGACTATATGAACCAATGAGTAAAGAAAAAAGTTGTCACCGTGTCATAAGAATTAAATAACGTATAAATATATATTGATTCATAAACACTTATGCTCACGCCTGTATCCCCGAAGGGGTAGGCAGAGGCGCACTAGCCAACTAGTACACCCACATTTCGCCGAGCTTAGTTCCGTCCCAGATGTGATAGAGGGCGAACCTATCGCCATATTGGGCACAAATTCCAGACTCCGCGCTGATATGGAAAAATCCAATATCACTTTGCCCGACCCGGGGATCGAACCCGAGACCTCAGGACGGCAGTCGTACCGAAATACAACTACGCCACTGAGGCAGTCCTATATACCTATTGATTTTATTATAAATTAATACTATGTATGTGACTGTTGGGTGCTATTTATTTATTATTTAAATACGGTGTTTTTTTACAATAATACTAATTTCGGATTGTGATGGAGATGCCTAACTCTGTATTAATGGGATCTCTCTTTCGCAAAGTCGCCGTTTTGGTTTCTTGCCATACATTAGGCATCCCTTATTTTTTCTTAGTTATGCCTCGTCCTATGTTCAGTACTCTTTATTTTTAAAGTTTTTTTTTTACATTTTTAAATATATGCTTTAAAAAAAATACATTTAAAAATATAAAAATATTCCCTCCGATGGCGAGGCTCGGGACCCAAGCCACCGGCGGTTAGGACCCCAGAGTGAGGAACCTCCTCACAATTCGTGCCGTATCCAGTAATACTGCCTTCTGCATTTGGCTCTTGACCCAAACACCAACCGAGAGCCTCTTGAGGTGTTGGTCGAATGCCTCTTCCTTATTATTATTTTGTCTAAGGTATGAACAGTTACGTAGTCATCATCATAACCATCAGCCATAGGACGTCCACTGCTGGACATAGGCCTCCCCCAAAGATTTCCAGATTGACCTGTTGGAAGCGGCCTGGATCCAGCGACTTCCTGCGTACTTTACCTTTTCATTTACCTTTTTTTTACCTTTGTTACGTGGTCGCATTACGTGAATTTAATGAAATTCGTATGGACAAATATTCATATTCACAGGCGGATTAACCCGTTGGAGGCGTCACATAAATATGTTAAATAAGCGTATGGGCCACCGGAGGCCGAGCTGCCCGTGACTATTTAATGTTTAGAGCATTATTATCTATCAATAATAAGCCTACACGTTTAAGAATGTGTGTAGAGTAAGTTTGAGCAAAGTAAAATGAAAGCCTAAGGGCGACCTGCACCGCTATTACTTTGTCTATAATCTAGAGTTAGTCCTCAACTTGGTTGAAAATATATACGATTAATATTTAAGTTAAATTGAGGTATGGAGTAGCTCTAGATTAGTAATATTAGCGCACGTTATCCTAGTACGCTCTATATATTTCAGTCTAAGTATCGATCTGGAAATCTTTGGGGGAGGCCTATGTTCAGCAGTGGACGTCCTATGGCTGATGATGATGATGATGATACACATAAGGCTGAGATCATTAGAGCAAACTTCGACTAAGTGTTTTTTGAGTGGTACCACTGTCTCACAGAAAACCGACGTAAAGTAGCAACTTGCTTGTGGCGTTTCGTTCGGTGAGTGAGATTTCCGGTGGCCCATTTCCACCACCCCCGACCCTTTCCCAATCACTTTTCCTTCCCCTTCCATTCCCTCTTTTTAGGTTAGGTTTAGGTTAGCTTAGGTTGGCAACGCATCCATAATTCTTTTTGTGTCTTGGGTGTCTGTGGGCGGTGGAGATCACTTATTATCAGCTGACCCATCTGCTCGTTTGCCAGTCTCTGCTATAAAAAAACTCGAAAGAAAAAAGTGTAAGTTAAAGAAACAAACTCAGTGAAAAATTTTAAAAAATGATCAAACTAAGTTCGATTTAAAAATTCCAAATCCTCACTGAAATTTTCGTTTCTTTAACTTAGATTTAGTTGAAGTTTGCTCTATAGATCTCAGCCTTATGGTGATGGGACTACTCCTGCCTTATATACAGAAGGCAGCGCATTTCACGATACTATCATGTGCACGCGACACGGCTCGTGATTTGCATACCAAATGTTTACGCTCGCGTTTCGCACTTCCACGCCACGGTACAATTTGCAGCCCTTGTATTTTGTAGTGTTCACTTAAATTAGGTTTTCTTTTGTAGAAGTTGCATATAAACAGCCTCCGTGGCGCGTGGCTGTGCGAGAGGCCGCGGCTTCAATTCCCGCACCGAGACAAATGTTTGTATGGCCTACAGATATTTGTTTCGGGTCTGGGTGTTGTGTGACCGAAAGTGTCTCGTAGTTCCTGATACCCACGACACAAGACTCGATCTTAGTGTGGGGTCGGGACTATGTGTGTGACTGTTGGGTGTTATTTATTTATTTATATAATTCGATCTGAAGTTAATCAACCCCAATAAAACTGTAACATAAGTTTTGGAGCAGCCGACGTGATACTAACTTTCATTTCCATAAGATGAGGTCGAACTTAGATTAATGAATGTTATTAAGAAAGGTGTACAACGTTTTAAAAATTTATATAAATTACTAGTACGCCTCATTGATCAATCTACCCTCTGCGGAGGCTGAGGTTTATAGAGCGAACTTCGACTAAGTCTAAGTCAAAGTCACTAACTTAGTGAGGATTTTTACCAAGTCCGAGTCATTTACATATATACATACATAAGCTCACGCCTGTTTCCCCGAAGGGGTAGGCAGAGGCGCACTAGCGAACTAGAACACCCACATTTCGCCGAGCTTAGTTCAGTCCCAGATATGATAGGGGGCGAGCCTATCGCCATATCGGGCACAAATTCCAGACTCCGGGCTGATATGGAAAAATCCAATATCACTTTGCCCGACCCGGGGATCGAACCCGAGACCTCAGAACCGTAATCGTGCCGAAATACCACCACGCCACCGAGGCAATCTGTCTGTCAGTCTGTTTTTCTTGTAAAAAATGACCCGGACTAAGTCAAAGTTCGATTTAACAATTACAAATCCCCCCTGAGTTCGTGACTTTGACTTAGACTTAGTCAAAGTTCGCTCTATAGATCTCAGCGGGAGTGTGAAGAAGCATAAATAGGCTGACACGATTCTGGTGACCATTGATAAAGCCATTTATTATCAGTGGTCGCTGTTTTTTTTAACTGCATTGTGCTTGCATCAGGTAAAGTGTAGTCACTTTGCAGTGCTCGGATAAAATAAATAATAGTTTAAAAACTAAAAAAAAAACAATGACTTATAACGCTCTAGGACAAACTTTTTATATTGAAAAGTTATATCTATTCATTTCCACTGACTGGGTGGCGTGGCTGTGAATCCCACGGTGGCGTAGTTGTGACTGCCTCGGAGGTGTGGTTGTTGACTGCCTCGGTGGCGTGGTTGTATTTGCGTACGACTATCGTCCTGAGGTCTCGGGTTCGATCCCCGGGTCGGGCAATGATATTGGATTTTTCCATATTAGCCCGGAGTCTGGAATTTGTGCTCGGTATGCCGATAGGCTCGCCCCCTATCACATCTGGGACGGAACTAAGCTTGGCGAAATGTGGGTGTCCTAGTTCGCTAGTACACTAGCCTCTAGCTGCCTCTGGCTACCCCTTCGGGGATACATGCGTGAGCTTATGCTATGTTACGTGTGTTTATATATTCATTCCATTTATAAAACTGTGTTTTTTTAAACTATTATTTAATTTTAAATTTTTTTTTGGTCTCTGCAATGTTATCAGTATCTAATTACAGTCTTACTAGAGACTCGATTTTCAGTGTTATTTTTTTTGTTATCCTGGTGATTCTGGTCAGGGTACCAGGAACAAAATTATTAAATTATTGTATTATCATTGGTCCTTGATACGTGTGCAATTTTCAAGTTCATCAGACGTCTGGAACATGGTGAAAATCACGTTGAAAGATTCCATTACATAGACACATAGATACATACAGGTGAAGGTAATATAAAGCGTGTAAAAAAAGACAATTTACCATCAGTAGACACAGAGATTCATAGATACATAGGTACAGGTGAAGCTAATATAAAGCGTGTAAAAAAAGATAATTTACCATCAGTAGACACATAGATTCATAGATACATAGGTACAGGTGAAGCTAATATAAAGCGTGTAAAAAAAGATAATTTACCATCAGTAGACACATAGATTCATAGATACATAGGTGCAGGTGAAGCTAATATAAAGCGTGTAAAAAAAGATAATTTACCATCAGTAGACACATAGATTCATATATACATAGGTGCAGGTGAAGCTAATATAAAGCGTGTAAAAAAAGATAATTTACTATCAGTAGACATATAGATTCATAGATACAAAGGTACAGGTGAAGATAATATAAAGCGTGTACAAAAAGATAATTGACCATCAGTAGACACATAGATTCATAGATACATAGGTACAGGTGAAGCTAATATAAAGCGTGTAAAAAAAGATAATTTACCATCAGTAGACACATAGATTCATAGATACATAGGTGCAGGTGAAGCTAATATAAAGCGTGTAAAAAAAGATAATTTACCATCAGTAGACACATAGATTCATAGATACATAGGTGCAGGTGAAGCTAATATAAAGCGTGTAAAAAAAGATAATTTACTATCAGTAGACATATAGATTCATAGATACAAAGGTACAGGTGAAGATAATATAAAGCGTGTACAAAAAGATAATTGACCATCAGTAGACACATAGATTCATAGATAGATAGGTGCAAGTGAAGCTAATATAAAGCGTGTAAATATTACCATCAGGCGACTTACTCGATTTCAGACTATTATACAATAATAATAAACTACCATAGCGAACTTTGCATAGAAAGGCAACAAGGCATTTCAATGAACACTCCACCAGTCCATAAGCGGTATAATGCAGTCCAGTTCATTTGGCACGCCTCGCCTTTCGACGTACCCTGTTGTGAATAGAATCCAAATTACTTGAAAAATTCTTCGAGTGCATTCTCGAGCGGGCGGTGCTCCGCTCAAATTGTTTTACAGAATTCGCAAATATTAAATTGGCGATGCATAATGAATTTTGTAGAAGAAATAAATATTAAGAGATCCGCTGGTCTAGTAATGTTTATAAAGGATAGATAATTACTTACATACATATACCGATATCTAAGTATCAACATGCGAGCGCACTTTCAATAATTAAACAACTATAAGAAATGTGGTAGTTTCTAAATTCGGTATTTTTATTATTGTGTCTTATGAATTGATGATGATAGTTAAATGAATAAATAAATGCATATTTTTACAGGAAAATATTTGCTTAGTGTGTCTGCCAGTCTGTTTTTCTTGTAAAACAATGGCTCGGACTAAGTCAAAGTTCGATTTAAGAATTCCAAATCCTCATAAAGTTCGTTTCTTTGACTCAGACTTAGTCGAAGTTCGTTCTATAGATCTCAGCCTGAGACACCGTTATGTCAAGTAATTTTGTAAGTCGCTGTAGCTCAATTCTTTTTTGTGCTCCAAATAGTTTTCAATTTTAAATAAAGCAAATGTCGCCTCATTGGTGGCAGCATAATTATGAGCTGTCTTGACCGGGAAATCTTAGGTTCGATTCCTAGGTCGGGAAAAGCGATTTTTCTAATTTGATTTGCCCGGGACAGGACCTCTCATCAGTGGTGAATGGTGAAAATTTTCAATAGGGAAGCCGGTGCTACATTTTTTCTAGATAAAGCTCATTTATTAGCTCACAATCAGGAAAAAGGGAAGCCGGAAGGAATCGGGTTGTATAGACCCTTCACCACTGCCTCCCACAGGGGGATAGACGTCAGACAGGCAGCTGTTCGTAAAAACTAAGCCAAATACTGTCTGCAACATGCTTTTAAAAGTGTGTTGCGCCAATCCCACAGTAAGGTGGGATAAGGGAAAGAAAGTAGGGTAGAAAGAAGAGAGTACGTCGCTCACTCATACCCCGGCTATTTGGCAGACTCGCTTTGAGGAGAAATGTTGAATATTAGGTGTCTATTATGGTACGTCATCGCTATCTGTCACACTCCAAATGGTTTTCATACAATAAATTAATACAGCAAACGCTGTGGGCTCCTGTCTCAATCGCATAGTTCAAAACGTACCTTTAGTCACGCACGTAAAAAAAGATGGACGGAGCGCGAGGAACATTGAAAATGAAGCAGGGTTTTCGGCTCATTCGATCAGTCGCCGCCATTACGTGTCGATCGAATCGAAAATCATGCCTCACTTTCAATGGTCCTAGCGATCCGTCCATCTTTTTTTTACGTCCATGCCTTTAGTTTATTTCATAAATAAACTGTATAGCCAATATGCCAGGCTATACAGTGGTATGCAAAGCATTTGCGGCTTCTACGTTACCATCATTATGAAAAGATAGGCGATGAGTATGCGGTGCTAAGAGAGCTAATGGCATCCTTTAATCAATTTATGGAATCGTTTGATGGCAGATATTCACACCAGGTGTGCAGTTATCTAATCCAAGTGTTACTGATGCTATGATAGTAATAATAAAATAGGATTATGGCCATAGTACCTACTTTGATAATGGAAGTTTGGTGTGGAAACTAAACTAAGACTTAAATTTTAGTTGCAGGCTAGTTCATAGTACAGGATGCAGGATAGTGGGGGTTATTTTAAATGGATTAATTAAACTGACATCGAATATATTTTGGTTTTAGTTTCATTTTTGATATTTTAACAAAGTAATATTAAAATACGTTTTGGACTCTACTCTACTAAACTATTTGCAGAGACGAGTGTCGGAGGGTCGAGATCAACCCCAAATAAGAGCATACACCTCTGACTTTTCTATGTTACGTGTGTTTTCATTGTGAATTATCGCTTGCTATAACGGCGAAGGAAAACATTGTGAGAAAGCCTGCATACCTGAGAATTTCTCCGCAAGAATTTCGAAGGTATGTGAAGTCTACCAATTCCATTAGGCCAGCGTGGTAGACTAAGGCCTAACCTCTATCATTAATAGAGAAGGCCCATGCCCAACACTGGGACAGTATTACAGGGCTGATATTATAACGTTCCTTCGTCAACAAAAACACAAAAAAGTGTCAAGAAAGTACATCATGTTCTTGCTTGACACTCAATTTTAAGCTTCAGGCAAGAAAAAATTGCTATACTAAATACAGTATTAAGTACAGTACAATGACGCAAAACTCACTTTATTTCGTCTAATGAAACATAACATCAAAATTCATACGGCAAAGCACAATATTCACTAAACCGGAATTCTGAGCGCCGTTGCCAAGATTGTAACTTAAAACTTTATTGTTCTAACAAAGGATAATAGTAATAATAAATTCAATGTTTATGCAGTCATTGTTTCTGTGGAACTGTTTATAGGCTCAACTAAATGCGACCATTTCCTTTTTATTATTATTAATTATGAGGAATAAATTCGGTTTATAAGTTACTCCTGTTTGTCCATTGTATATATAATGTAAACTTGATTAATTAAATTAAGAATAAATCTATATAATTACTGTTATAAATGCAAAGGTTTGGGTAAATTGTTATTTAATGATACAGAACGCCTAAACGGATCTGGATGAAATTTAGCACAGAGATAGATTATAGTCCGGAGTAGCACAAATACTTTATCCCGAAAAAATGTACGGTCGAAGTGGAAGCGTTTAAGTAGCAAGGCGGATAGAGGCGCTAGAGGCGATAATGATAGAGAGAGGCGGTGGCCAGCAGGGCTACCACCACCTCTTATAGCAGTATTATTATAATCGTTCTTCGTTTCTTTTGTATGGGAATCGGTACAAGTAAAATTATAATAATACTGCATCAATATAATATACCATAGATGCACCGTTCTTTGATGCAGTTAAATATACTAAGTGGTCTAATATAAAAAGTGGTCTCAGGAATAAACCAAAGAAAAAGATCACAAATTCTAATTAAATCAACACAAATATAACCCTATGCACGTGTAATAAAGTAGCTTTTTAAACGAAATGAGCAAGAGTTCATAAATTTGAATTTTGAAATTTAGAATTCCATCGGCGTCGGACTGTATGCAAAAGGAGTGCTTAAGCACTCCTTAGCTGTCCCATTTTCCGAGCGTCAACTGTGCATCTAGGTAATTAATATATCGATGTAATACTGCTATAAGAGGTGGTGGTAACCCACCAGGATAACACAAAATAGTCAGCAGTATACGGCATAAAAAAGTCACACTCATACTCGAGTCACAGTAACTACGAGAGACTTTCGGTCTCTCTTTTTTTATCCGGGCATGGCAAAGTGACTACACTGCACCTGATGGTAAGCGTAGTGCAGTCCAAAAAACTAGCGACCACTGACAAACACTGTGTTTATCAGTGGTCCTCAGAATCGTGCCGGCCTATTTATGCCTCTTCAAACTCCGAATCTGAAGAGGGAAGAAGCAAATGGAGAAGTTGGCGTTAAGACAGGCGGATGACCCATACCCCCATCCCCGTCCCAACCAACCATCAAGTCATGCCGTAAGCCCCTCGAGAGACCTGTATATTGGCTGATCCTGGAACGCGACCACACACGGAGAGTGGGTCACTATGGCAGGTTTTAGCACCATGTATACTATGGTCGCCATCCAGTCGGACACGAATATCCTACCACCAGGACACACTCTCACACCGAGAAAAAACTAAGGGGGGACCCTTAGTTTGTCATTTGGCAACGGAACCCTAAAAAGTAGAAATAATATCTGCTAAAACAAAAATTACGTATTTTATTTATATTTGAATTGACTTCATATCTTAATATTCTTATGGAAAGATGTTAAGTTAAATTAATTTTCCAATAATATAAGTCAAGGTTATCGTGACTTTCATCCGCCTACACTCGAACACTGAAGAATCTTTATTTACTATACATCCCACGGGGAAGCCGAAAAAACTTCCATATAACTTTTTCACTCAAGTTTGTAAAGTATATGTTTTGCTTCGAAATATTAGAATTTAGATATATGATTTTGGTACCATTATATAATGTTCATGGAATTGTACATACACACAAACATATAAATACTATTATATAAAAACTCGGACGTAGAAAAAAGAGGACGTAGCGCTAGAAAAATTGAAAGTGAAAATCATCCGATATATCGACACGTAATGGCGGCGATTGAGTGTTAGTGTGTGCGTAGGACACTTTTATAGAGGCACGTTGGTGTGCGTGGCTTATCTGTGGTGTCCGTTTAACTATAGGCGGGACGGCGTCCCCTTTTTTTATACATCCATGATTATAAAGACGAATTATTAATATGGAAAGGTACATTATCAGAAAGTAAGTTTTATTTCAACGTTGCCATGGTATGAATCTAAGCTGAGATACTACTTATGTATACATAGGTATAGTGGTGCAAAGGGTACATTACCGGCTATGGGGCGAAAGGCCGCGGGTTCGATTCCCTAAAAATGGTTAGTGTGACCTAATGTATCGGTTTGAGTGTTGAGTGTAAGTTTCGTATCTTACTGTGATTTCTGGAATATGTGTTCAGCGTTGGGTGTTATTACATGACATAAGCTCACGCCTGAAGCTCACGCCATCCCCGAAGAGGTAGTCAGAAGCGCACTAGTGAACTTATATACACAATTCGCCGAGCTTAGTTCCGTCCCAGATGTGATAGAAGGCGAGCCTATCGCCATATCACAATTTCCAGACTCCGGGCTGATATGGAAATCTAATATCTCTTAGCCCGATCCGGGGTTCGAACCCGAGACCTCAGGACGGTAGTCGTTCCGAAATACAACCTCGCCATTGAGGCTATCGAGAGGATGTTATTTATCGAAAAAAAGGAGAAAAGGTAAAAGACTAATCTTTTTAAGAACGTTATTATATTTTTCAAGTGATTTTACTTAGCTGTTCCCTGGATAAAACACGTTATCAAGGAGGATCACCTGCCATACTCCGTGACCTGATTTCTTTACCAGCTTGATAGGTGGATACGTAGGGTTGCAACATTCTTTTCGCCTTTTTTATTTTTGAGTGGTAGAGCCACGCTGTAGACAATTATGTTTACAGCACGAATGGGCCGGCTCGACCTGTTTGACACCATTGTCTCACAGAAAACCGACGTAAAGTGGCAGCTTGTTGTCGCGTTTCGTTCGGTGAGTGAGATTTCCGGTGGCCCATTTCCCTCCCGTTCCATTTCCATTTCCTTTTAGGTTGGCAGCGCACCCATGATTCTTGTTGTGTCTTGAGTGTGTATGGGCAGTGGAGATCACTTACCATCAGGTGACCCATCTGCTCGTTCGCCAGTCTCTGCTATAAAAAAATCACAAAACAATTCGTATTCCTTTATAAACAATAATACTCTAAGAACAATAGTCATTCGTCAGAAATTGGAGGAAGAAAAGGTCTGCGTCAAGTTTCGTTAGTTTTTCCGTCGCTTTAGTAATACGAGGTTCGTATTGGGGTTGAGATGAAGCCGAGTGTTATATACAAAAATATAGGGCTGTCTCTCACCAAAATAGTATACGTTATTGCACAATTTTGTCGCATCTTCATCAACTTCATCTTTCTGTTTTCATTTTTCATTGAAATAAAACTTTTTTTTTATGTAGCCATATTGGAGGGATCTTTGCTAATGGTATACAATTGACCCCTCCAATTATTTCTTGCTACATCATAAGACATAATAAGTATGATAGTTGCAGCGAGAGAGCTAGGTTTAAATTGCTGTGACATACTTAAGTTGTTTTAATTCATAGACATAGACAGTCTATGTCATGTCACGCTCCCAACTCCCCCGCTGCATTACACAAGTTTTTGAGTGATATGAGCTTGATTTGATATACATTGAAATAAAACTATTTTTACGGATTCTATCACGATTAGGTTTTTAATTTTTATTCCCGACGTTTCGAAGGCTTTGCAGTCTTCGTTGTCACGGGTCAGAGTGAATAGAATAGAATAGAATTATTATTATTATTCGTGATAGAATCCGTAAAAATAGTTTTATTTCAATGTATAACATCTGCGTAAATTTAAGAATTCATTTTTCATCTTCATTTTTTTCGAGTCGGTCGAAAACAGACGATAGCTGATAAACCCTGATTTTGTTTCGGCATTTCTTTTTCAGGATAGCTTTAAATGCCGACGTCATCATTTTAAGAGATGTAATTTAAATGTAAAAGGGATAATAATTATCCTATTTGCAAAGTAAATGCTTTGAATTTGAATTTGAATTTATATCGATAATTTATTCCCTGATTTAATCTAGGACCGGCAATACACTTTGTCAAGCATGTTGCAGGAATTATTTTACCAGCAGTATTATGTTATTATGCAGTATAATCTTCATAAGTACAACCCTTTCATGAGCCATTTAGAGGACAAATTCACAACTATTTTCCTTTCTGTGATGTCTAAGCTTATCGATTTTTAGACGTAGGTGTGATTTTATTAGAAAAATATACACGAAATGGCTTGTACTAGCTCTAGCTAGCGGTTTATTTTTCACCGCATTGACTCGTAGAGGCGTGATTGGTGTCCTAGGGTTGACAGATTATTATTTTTGAAAAATCATTATGACATAATTGAATTCCTTTCGATTGTGTTTATTAATTTAAAATTACTAAGCGAGATTCATTACGAAATTCTAAATAGTCACTGTCATGAGACAGTTGACAAGCTACTTCCTAAAGTCTTTTTGTATGAACAAAAAGACTTTAGGAAGTAGCTTGTCAAAATTAATTGTCAACATTTTCGGATTCTTATTTTTTTTTATTGCAGTGGCTGGCAAACAAGCACATGGTTCACATAATGGTAAGTGATCTTCATCGCCCATAGACACCCAAGACACAAAAAGAAACATGGGTGCGTTGCTAACCTAAAAGAAGGAAATGGAAGGGGAGGGAACAAGGGATTGGGAAAGGAAGGGGAGAAATGGGCCACCGGAAATCTCACTCACCGAACGAAACGCGACAGCGAGCATTTTACGTCGATTTTCTGTGATACAGTTGTATCAAACTGGTCGAGCCAGCCCATTCGTGCTGTAGACAATACTGTCTCGCCTGCTGTCTCTCATTAATTCTGTCCACATAACAACATAACATAAGCTCACGCCTATACCCCCGAAGGGGTAGGCAGAGGCGCACTAGCGAACTAGAACACCAACATTTCGTCGAGCTTAGTTCCGTCCCAGATGTGATAGGCGGCGAGCCTATCGCCATATCGGGCACAATCAAATCAAATTAATTCTGTTCGTTACTAAATTTTTTTCAAAATATTTTTATATTCGAGAAACTGGCGTCCCACAGCCCTAGTGTTGCAACGACACGCCATGTAATCTCAAGTTAGGGAGCAATTTGGTGTTTGCTTTCAACGGTGCACCGTTGACTATTGGATTGTCTTTGTCTTGTGAAGCGAACGAGTTCACGGGACGTAAGTGATTCAATTTTTAAGTAAGTTTTGAAAATAGCCTAAATATTTAAACGTACGTTAAAACGGGGTGAAGAAAAATTGTCGGGAGAACAGAAACGAGGTTTTAATATGATTGTAACACAAATTATATATAATATATAAATGAAAGTATAATTCGTGTCCAAATTTGTTTCGACCGATTTCAAAAAAGGAGGTCATCAATTCGTCTGTATTTTTTTATGTTTGTTACGCGATATCTCTGCCGAATGTGGACCGATCTTTGAATATAATTTGTGATCGATAGATCTTACTCCAAGGGTATATTTAGAGGTAAATTTGGCTACGATCAGATAAATTTTGAAGCCAGTCCGATAAGTTTTTAAACTTGTTTTTATGTAATCTGTGTATCTAATCTATTTCTATCTAAACACTCCTTAGCCCAACGTAAATAGTATCTCTAAAATAGAGTAGCGTTAAAAACAGCTACATGCTATGTAGTTCCGTAGCTATGTACTCGTAAGGCCGCGGTCTCGAACTCAGCGGCGCGGCGGCGGCGCAGGGAGCGGCGCGGGCAGTGGCGTTATTGTCAAACGGTCCGCGCCGATCGCCGCGCCGCTGCCTTGCAGGTCGATTCTCTAAGAAACGCCACAACGTTGCGATCGACGACGAGCTCCCGCAGCGCACATCGTTGAGATCAACGGAGCGTTCAACGTTGTTGGGTCTTAGAGAATACTATTTTCCATACATTTATGTCAAACGCCTCGCTCGAGAGAGCTAGTTCATATAAGCGCCGTCATTACGCATAGCGCTAGTGCGTGCGCTTTGTACCTCGCTGAATACAAAAATGAAAACATCGTTGTCGCAACGATGTCGCAACGTGGTTTTCACAAATGAAACCTTAGAGAATCGACCTGCAGTTCCATTTAAATCTATGCAGTGGAACGCGCCGCTCGCCGCGCCGCCGCCGCCGCCGCTCCCAGCCCGCTGAGTTCGAGCCCGCAGCCTAAGAACGGTGCCAGGCGTTCACGCCTGATTATATCGTCGGTCTCGACTCACTGCCTCGGATATAACACTTTAAACCACCCATTAACGCTATTATTAATTAAACTTGTTCACAGCAAGTTTGGTGTGAAAATATTTGAGGGAAGTAGATTTAAATTAGTGCTTCCTAGAGCTTGATCGCTCGGTCAGATTATTACCATTGTCAGAGAACTAAGATGATTTAGTCGCCTCCTTGGTCTAGTGGCAGCATATATGGGCTGTGAAACGGGAAGTCGTGGGTTTGATTCCTAGGTTGTGCAAAGCGAATTTTCTAATTTATTTTGCCCGGGACTGGATCTCTTCGTCAATATTTCATCTCATCTCAGAATCTCAGATATTGTATTCACCAATAGCCTTCTATATTGCTTTTTAACCAAACCCAAAAGTTCGCAATATAAAAATCGAATTGGAAACCAAACAAAAAAATAATAGAAACACAACAGAATGAAAAACCTAATAAAAAAGAAAAAGCGCAACAGTCATTGGCAGCAGATATTTCCGCTAAAGCCGTTACTATCCACGCATTTACCCAAATGTTTTTGGAATAAAATTTTCAAGCTTCGAAATACCAAGGAAAATCGTTCCAAAGAAAAATCTCATGTAAAAAGCTGGTAATGTAATAAAATACCGAATGCATATGAAATATTATGCCCCACTTCGTAAGGCCGTAAAAATGTTCATTAGACGAAATATCACGTACATATTTTATCTAGTTCCCTTTACAATTAAACTGAAACGAGTGTAGGCGTCGCCATAATGACGGTGGCTTTATAGAATATGAATATATACGAGGATTTTAAGTAGAAATGACGTTATTTGAACGTACAGTGTGAGGCAAAAATGAAACTTTGGTTTGGTGAAATGATCTACTTTTATAAACGATATTAACCTCTGTAGTCACAAAAGGCAGCTTTAAGTGAGATATTTCCTCGATAAAAGGCAGCTTTTCGATTAGATACTGCCTCAATTAAAGGCAAAATTGAGACACCACCCTGATTACATGCAGTGGCAGACTATTTGATTAGATGCACTGTTGTATGTACATAATGATTTCTTATTTCAATAGATGCACTATTGGCACTGACCTATGGCATCATTTAGCTCTTATGCCTCAAATCAAGCCACATAATTATGTTATTGATGCACATTCATCATCTGTATTTTAAGCAATTCCAATTTAGATTCAAATGAGATTGATGGTTAAAACCATCATCATTAAGGCCGATGAAATGGATCAGCATACTAAAGAAACATTCAGTGCACTTTCTATTCAGTGCACATTAAATTTCTTAGTTACTTTCAAAAAGGACTATTGAATTAATACTCTGTGACTATTGGGAATGAAACGGAATTTAAACTATAGTATATTAAAGAATAAGTGTCAATTATTACATAAATAACCTATATACTCACGTCTGTACTCTTCAAGAGTAGGCAGAGGTGAACTTGATAATTAGAACGCCCATATTTCGACGAGCTCATTTCCATCCTAGATGTGATAGGGGGCAAGCCTATTGCCATATCGGGTACAAAGTCCAGACTGCGGGCTGTTAATGAATATAAAAATCCAATATCACTGTCCGACTCGGAGATCGAACCCGAGACCTCAGGACGCACGCACCTTAATAAGATATTTTGTATATTATGTATTTATATGAAAGTAAAATATTAATCAATAGACAATGGAAGTGTGACCGATGGCTCTCCAGGGACATTAGCGATCAAATCAATCAATATAACATGAAAATATGCAAAATATATTTATTTTGCATATTTTCATGTTATATTGATTGATTGTAGATATGATGGATAATATTTTCAATCGACTTTTATGAACTTTCTAAGTGGTAGAACCACGCTGTAGACAGTTACGTCTACAGCACGAATGGGCCGGCTTGATCGGTTTGATACCAATGTCTCATAGAAAACTGAAGTAAAGTGGCAGCTTGCTATCGCGTTTCGTTCGATAAGTGAGATTTCCGGTGGCCGAATTCCCCCCTCCCCTTCTATTCTCTCCTTCTCAACAACTCGTTAAGTTGAGTAGCGTTAGATTATTCGGGCGTATGGAGCAATCAAACCTGCCGGCCAAATTTAGTAAGAACTACCTATATCTCTAATAAAATTGCGACTCAGACAAAATTCTGAGAAATGTTATTGAACATCGATTTGTCTGTTGATATGGATTATGTGTATCAAATACATAATGTTAATGTAGTCGTATCTAGAAGAATATTTACTATAGTTCTTTCTTTCTTTCTATCTGCCTTTATCCCACTTTAATGTGGGGTCGACGCAACACACTTTTTCAAGCATGTTGCAGAGAGGATTTGGCTTAGTTTTTACGACCGGCCGCCTGCCTGACGTCAACCCCCTGTGAGGGATCCAGTCCCGGGCAAATTAAATTAGAAAATTTGCTTTGCCCGACCTGTGAATCTAACCCAAGACCTCCCGGTCCACAGCCCATACATGCTGCCACTAGACCAAGGAGCCTATCATTCTTTCTATCTGCCCTTAAATGCTTTAATCCCATCTTAATGTGAGGTCGGTACAACAGCAACAAAGCGTTTTCAGAACGGCTTCGGCTTAGTTTTTATGACCGGCTGCTAGCGGCTGCTAAGCCAGATGGGGGTTGACGTCAGGCAACCGGTCGTAAAAACTAAGCCAAATCTGTTCTGCAACATGCCAGAAAAAAGTATATTGCGCCAATCCCAAATTAAGGTGGAATTAGGGTAGGTAAGCAGCGATAGCTCAGTTGGGAATGGTACGGACTGCCGAGACAAGTGTCGGAGGTTCGAAACCAACCCCAAAATGGAGCAAACACCTCTAACGTTTCTATGTTAAGTGTATTTTCATTGTGAAATATCGCTTGCTATAACGGTGAAGGAAAACATCGTGAGGAAACCTGCATACCCGAGAATTTCTTCACAGGAATTTCTAAGGTATGCGAAGTCTACCAACCCGCACTAGGCCAGCGTGGTAGACTAAGGCCTAACCCCTCTCATTAGTAGAGGAGGCCCGCGCCCAGCAGTGGGACAGTAATATTACAGGGCTAATATTATTATTATTAGGGTAGGTAGACAGAAAATAAATAGGAAGGAGTTGGCAAAATAGTTTATCACGATATTTGTCTGTTTGTATAAAGAGGTAGTCTGGAACTACTAAACATTCACACCCTCATGCCATTTATCACAGAATCCATAGGCAGAGATGCATTTAGTCCATCCATGTTTATTTTCCAAGCACGATTTGCTCGGGACGATCCCTCATAGACAGTTGTGGTCATGCTAGCAACCAGTCGAAAAAACAGAGCCGAAACTTATCAGCAACATGTTGAAAAACTCTATGGAGTGCCATAGAGTTTTTCAAACATGTCAGCGTAATAAAAGAACCGAAACTTTTCAGCAACATGTTTGAAAAACTCTATGGAGTGCCATAGAGTTTTTCAAACATCTGATTATCCCGCTCCAATGAGGTAGTGACTCATTGGTGTGGGATAATGGCATGTGGAAGAAGAATAAATCACAAAAGACATCTAGTTCTCATGTTGTCTACAGTTTAAAAATCCCTATAGGTACCCATTTTTTTGTTTATATTACAGTCGTCTACGTTTTTACATTTACATTATTACATTTATACATGAATTTCTAAGAAAAATATAATGTAAATTTGCCTACGTTTCGACTAATTTTAAAACAACAAATCGTTTCATGGTATGCTGAATAATTATACTTTAAAAACAATGTTTTAAATATGTTACATTTTGTATAATATTTTAACATACAGCTTTTTGCTTTATTCAATAAGTTACCTCATGAATAGCGAATTCAATGCAAAAAAGTCTTCAAAGTAAATTCAGATGGACCTTTCACCTCTGTTTACTTTATACCTTGTAATCCATGCTTTTAATCATCAATATAATATACCCTAGATGCACAGTTATTTACAAATATTGTCCTCAAAAAGTGGTCTCGGTAGTAAAAAAAAATCACAAACCTAATTTAATCAATACAGATATAACATGCTATAAAATAGCTACTGCAACTATGCGCGTGGTATAAAATAGTGTTTTAAAAGCAACAAGAAAGCATTTTAAAATTTGAATTTTGAAATTTAGAATTCTGTCGGCGTCCGACTGTAGGCAAAAGGAGTGTTTAAGCACTCCTTTGCTCTCCCATTTTCTGAGCGTCTACTGTGCATATAGGTATATAATATATCGATGCTTGTTATACTCGAAATACCTTCAGTCAGCCACTTGAAGTAGCCCACTTCTAATATGTTAAACTTGTTTAATAAACCGGGCCTTTGACAACAGCATTAGTTTCAACTAAGACCTCATTCGCAAAAGAGCTTTTTAACGCGCGTTAAAAAAGCGTTGACATTTTATTTTATTTATATTCATCCGGTACAGTTACAGACTCTACTTACAGTCGCCTATTTGGTCAAGTGGCAGCATGTATGGGCTGTGGACCGGGAGGTCCTGGGTTTGATTCTCAGGTTAGGCAAAACAAACTTTCTAATTTAATTGACGTCATGGGTTGACTTCAGGCAAGCGGCCGGTCGTAAAAACTAAGCCAAATCTTATCTGCAACATGCTTGAAAAAGTGTATTGCGCCGACTCCACATTCAGGTGGGATATGGGCAAGTAAAAAGAAAGAAGTACAGTTACACACTAAGGTTGACACAGAATTACATTCATAACAGATTGTAAACCTGGAGTCTAAATGGAACATATGAGTTCTAACATAATTATTCGAACGCCGGCGCTTTTAAAACACGGAGTTTTTGAAACCGGGCGTTGGGCGGTTTATAGAACTTACTGTCATCATCATCATCATCATCAGCCATAGGACGTCCACTGCTGAACATAGGCCTTCCCCAAAGATTTCCAGATCGACCTGTTGGAAGCGGCCTGCATCCAGCAACTTCCTGCGACCTTTATCAGGTCGTCGGTCCGCCTTGTAGGTGGACGTCCTACGCTGCGCTTGCCGGTACGTGGTCTCCATCGAGAACTTTTCTGCCCCATTGGCTATCAGTTCTAGGAGCTATGTGCCCTGCCCACTGCCATTTCAACTTGCTAATCCTCTGAGCTATGTCGGTGACTTTCACCATATTAGAAACAACATACCTTATTAGAAACAAAACACGATTTTCAAGCACTCATATAAATAGACATGTTGAGACGCTTTTTAACAAACGTAGAAAAATCTCTCGTGCGAATGAGGCCTAATATGCAAGGGCCAGAGTGAAATCAATATGTTGAAACTATCGGTAAGAGAGTCGCTTGCCTGTATCCACATACCGAGTTCATTAGTGTCCTTCGACGCAAGTATGAGGAATACGGCGTTTTTAGTGCACGGTGGATATTTATCATTGCTTTAAAGGCGAAAGTTTGTAAGTGTGTATGTTTGTTCGTTCTTCACGCTCAAACGGCTGGACCAATTTTGATGAAATTTGGTATAGAGGTAGCTGACACCTTAGATTAACACATAGGTAACTTTTTATCCCAGAAAATAATTTTTCACGTGAGCGGAGTCGTTTGCAACAGCTCGTATTATAAGGCAAAAGCGGTGTGTCGGGATCGTAGCTCGTTGATCTAGTGGCAGCATATATGGGCTGTAGACCGACAGATCCTGGGTTCGATTCCCAGGTCGGGCAAAGCAAATTTTCTAATTTAATTTGCCCGGGATTGGATTTCCCAGAGGAGGTTGACGTCAGACAGGCAGCCGTTCGTAAAAACGAAGCCAAATCATATCTGCTACATACTTGAAAAAGTGTGCGCCGATCCCACATTAAGGTGGGATAAGATCAGGTAGAAAGATTCGTATTGTAGGCCGTGTAATTGTGTACAATATATTGAAGCACCAAATTAAATTGTAAGTTTTATAAAGTGTGACGTTTAAATTCTTTGGTGTGACTAGTTTAGCAACAAGTTTGTTGATTAGTTGAGTAGTCTACTGGCCCCCGTAAGCCTCGTAAGCAGTCCTCTAAGTGGCCATAAACTTGAGGGTCTTACGTCTAAAATGTAGTAAGTGTTAAGGTACGGTTACACTTTTTTTTAATCTACCATTGTACCAGTTTAATGTGGGATCGGCGCAACACACTTTTTTCAAGCATGTTGCAGAAAGCATTTGGCTTAGTTTTACGACTGGCTTCCTGCCTGACGTCAACCCTCTAGGGGATCCAATCTCGAGAAAATTTAATTAGAAAATTCTTTGCCCGACCTGGGAATCAAACCCAGGATCTCCCGGTCCACAGCCCAAATATGCTCCACCAAGGTATCGACTGAAATCTTTCTGCAACATGTTTGAAAATCAGTTCCCACTTCAATGTGTGGACATAGGGGCAGGTAGGAAGAAAGTCGCAGTGTCTTCGATTCGAAATCGATTATCCAAATTACTCGCGTTATGGCCTCTTATCTCGAAATTTTAAAACAAACAACAAAACTAGTGTGAGCGCCCCTCAACATTTCGTATATAGAAACAAAATTTATGATAGCACGCTGACAGAATGTTTACAAGCCGATTTAAAAGAAACAGCGATGTGATATCTGAGAACGGTTTTACTGCACTATCTAAACTTTACCGTCGCTCGTAAACTATCGGCAAATTTGTTCCTGTAGTTTCATAGTTCATTTGAAGCTGTAAAGAACCATTTAGATTGGGAGATTTCGGATCCACTGTCTCATAGGAAACTGACAGGGCAGCTCGCTGTTGCGTTTTGTTCGGTGAGGGAGATTTTTCGACGTCCAAATCGATTAAACCCTATTTCCCTCTCTTTAGCTAGAAATGCATCCACTTGATCTAGTTCAGCATCACTACTCTCTCACGTTCCCAGTAACAGTAATGAGACGTTCAACAGATGCAAAGGTAATGTCTGGACGGTCATAACCTTCCTAAATTAAAAGTTTGATCAAAAAAGTAAACAATCAGATCCAGGCTTTTGAAACTATTACAGCTGTTTTTTATAAGGATAACGCTGTTTTGTTAGTGTGTTTCATGAGCGATTTTCTTGTCACATCTAAATGGGGCTTTATATTACCTACTTTGTTAGATTGTATGCTAAATACTGCTCATATTGTTCGGAGCTGAAATATCTATCGTCTGGTAAGGTCTTTCTTGTTTTTTCCCACTTGCATTTATCTTATTTCTGTCCCCCTTTTCTTCAATACAACAAAGCATTTGGAAGCATGTTGTAGATATGTTTCGGCTTTCCGGTTTTTACTAGCGGCCGCCTGCCTGATGTCCACCAAACTTGGGAAATTCCCGAAAAATCGTTTTATAAAAAAACTGCTTCGCTTGATATGGGATTTGAACCCAGAACCTCCCAATCGACAGCCCATATTATACACTGCTATTAGACCAACGAGGCGAGAAAGAAACAACGGCTTCATACATACTACATCTGGGGTACAGGCGTGATTATAGAATCACGCCTGTACCCCAGAAAGGGAAGGCAGAAGAGAACCTGAACATCCACATTTCATCGTGCTCATTTCTGTCCCTGATGTGATAGGGGCCCAGCCTATCGCCATATCGGGCACAAATTTCAGACTCTGGGCTGATAAAGTAAATTCTAATATAACTTTGCCCAACCCGGGTCGAACTCGAGACCTCAGGAAGTCATACTGCGCACGCAATACCACAACGCCACCGAGGCAGTAAACAAAGGCATAAACTACCTATTAAAAAAGGCCTGGGTAGTGTATAGAATCTAATAGCTTTATAACTACAGATTTTACCCATACTTAGCTATACATATGTATGTCTATTATATTGAGTTTTCGCATTCAGCGGCGCGCGGTGCTTTCAGGCGTGACATTTTAATTCATAAAAAAATTGCGCTGCATTGTAAGCCTATGGCTTGATGTGGAAAATATTGGGGAAACGAAACGCGACGATATCGTTAAATGCTGTCTGCGAAAGATGTGTTTTGTATTAGTTGTGAAAATGCTTTTAATTTTATTAGATTCAATTTCAACCTGCCTTCAACTGAACCATAAAAACATTTGAAACGCAATGATTTCTTAAATTATTTACTTTTCGTGTTCGATAGAGCTTGTTCCAAGGGTGGTCCCATATAAATTTGGTAACGATCGGTTATGTTTTTATTAGTCTTAAATCGATCTTAAATTCGAAAGCTTTACAGCCTTCATGATCACAGGTCTCAGTAGAATCCATAAAAATAGTTTTATTTCAATTCAGTTTTTCAATGTCTAAAAATGCATGCCAAATACGAAACAATCCCGACTAATCCAATGCATTGTTGTGGGTGTTGATCCATGCAATTGTCAGCACTCAGCGGCACTTGCTTCGGTGTTTAATAGCCTCTCTAACTCCGAGGCGACCGGTTCGAGGGCTGAGTACAGATGCGGGCGTAAACCTCTGTTTTAGAAAGTTGGGGAGAAAGGTATTTTGAAGATAATGGTTTATATTTTATAGGGGGGAAATAGGTATTTCACCTTACTGTTAATGACAAATTAAATCACCGAGATGAGTTATGGAAAACATATTTTTGGGGACGGAAATCTGTTAATCTTTGTTTTCCCATTCAAATTTTGAATGAACGCTGTCTGAACTCAACCGCCATTTGGGAGATCTAGTCCCGGGAAAATAGTATTAGAAAAACACCCTCCCCGACATGGGAATCGAACCCAAGACCTCCCGTTTCACAGCCCATAAATAGACACTCTAGTGTCGTAAACCAAGGACGCGACTATCACTAAAATTTCATTCCAAAAAAATCAAACGTTCTATATTATAGTACCTCATTTAAATAGAAAATATCGTAATCTATTATAATGAATAGCACAATAAACACACAAAGCAAATTGGGGTTAAATTCCACGTTACTTCTGAAATACATAAACAATGATTCGCATTCAATTTAAATGGTACAACAGCCCCTTGTTGCTCGATTACACTCTACAATTAATGGCCTTACGTTTTCATGCTTTCGTTGTTATTTATTCGTTCAATAATGGACTTGAAAGTTTGGTTATTAACCTCGAATTGATGAGAAACCTGTACCCAATTACCACGACCTTTGCCAGACTTAATCTTAGTATGACTTTTAGGCTGAGATATATAGCGAACTTCGACTGAGTCTGAGTCAAAGAAACGAACTCAGTGAGTATTTGGAATTTTTAAATCGAACTTTGACTCAGTCCGAGTCATTTTTACAAGCAATTCTTTGTTTAGTTTATCTGTCAGTCTGTTTTTCTTTTAAAAAATGGTTTGAATTAAGTCGAATTTCAATTTGAAAATTCCAAATCCTCACAGAGTTCGTTTCTTTGGGTGTTCTAGTTCGCTAGTGGGCTTCTGCTTACACCTCCGGGGATACAGGCGTGAGCTAATGTAATTATCACCATTAGGCGCAGAAGGTCCGCTGGACATAGGCCTCCCCCAAATATTTCCAGATCGTCCTTTTGGAAGCGGCCTGCATCCAGCTATCTAAACCTTCATCATAATCAGAATTTAAATATTGCAACTAGCTTAAGTCGATAACGCTTACGGTTCCAGACATCAGCATACATAAATAAAATATATAAAATGAAACGACAACTCAACAGCACTTAATATTTATGGTAGATGTAATTTTTATGGCTACATTTTGCGGAGCAGAGCGTTCATGTAGGCAAAATATATTTTTATTAAATCCTACAACGTCGGAACGAAAACAAAAATAACGCGGCCACGTACTCAGCCGTGCGGCCAATTTCAGTTCCAACCTGACTTTATGCGTCGTGGACATATTAAAAGTGCGAATACTTTATTATCTAAATTAAATAGTTTCAGTGAAGTGAGACCAAAATGTTTAACCACGCGACGTCCTCGTACAAAGTGGAGAGCTATAGCAAAAGATACACAAAACCACCGAAACGTACGTATTAAAATTCTTTAGCAATGTTTTTACGAACAAAACATTTCGCGATCCAATGATCGTGTAACCAAAACCGCAATTCAATTGAGTTGGAACGTCGGAAACAAATTGGATTATCATACGTTATTTCCTTGGTATGTATTTATTCGTGAGGAATTAAAACTTGGGGAAACGAATACACGTCCATTTTAGCAGGAATAGGTTCTGGTAAATTCATAAACGAACATCATCATCACCAATAAGCGCCAGTGTACAAACTATTAAAATTTTGTTAAATAAGACTTAGCAATTAGAAATTCAATGTTACTATAATGTGGAAGAGCAGGGTCTCCTGACGCAAGTATCTATGAATATGATGATGATGATGATCTTAATCATGTATCTACATATATGTGTAACAGAGAGTTAATATTTCATTTTCAAAATATTTCATATTTCAATCAACTACAGGATGTCCATTGCTGGACATAGTCATAGACAGTTCGATTTTGAAATCTTTGGGGAAGGCCTATGTCCAGCAGTGGACTCTCTGAGAGAGGAACATCTGCAAAGAAAGAAATTACACTCGATATAAGGCACTTAGTTCTAATAATCGTGATAATTGAATTTTAAGTGTTGCCCTGCAAAGACTACTTTGATTCGAAAGAAAGTATTGAGAGTGACGATCCATCCTCGTGCATTGGTACTACATACACCTCTATGATTGATACAATTATGGTAAAACTTGTAACTGCGGCCCGAGTAACAATAATTTTGACAATCGAACTCAAATCTAACTCGTTACGCGCTTGTGTCATTTGTATGGAGTTTAAACTAAACTTCTAAAGTTTGGCTAGCTTTACATGATTCAACGTCCCGTTTAATATGTACTAAAAGGAAGCTTTTAATATTCCTGTTTAGAATCATAACTAAATACTGCATTTTTATTCAATGTAAATTTCAGTATACTACTATCATTATATTGGTATATATACTTGTGCCTTGTAGCGACGCGACGGTCAAATAAAGTTATTTCTTTCTTTCTTTCTATACAATCTACTCTTGTATCTTGAATAAAACTCGATATTTTATTTATTTGAAAACAATGCACTTGAAAATTAAGGTATATTATGATTAAGTTAAAAGTTATATCAAAGATTTGAAAATATTAGA
This sequence comes from Clanis bilineata, assembly GCA_036417725.1. Lineage (NCBI taxonomy): Eukaryota > Metazoa > Arthropoda > Insecta > Lepidoptera > Sphingidae > Clanis > Clanis bilineata. The sequence continues at coordinate 2,962,759 of CM071153.1, forward strand.
TTGATTGAAATAATGTACAAGTTTTGAGCACTTAGAAATGATTAACATAAAATTTGTATAATTTAGAATCTACCTCTACATTGATCGCGCTATTTGTCTCAATTTGGAATATAACTGCATACAAAATTAATATTTGCATATTACAAGAGCTGAATCCTAGAGTGAGTTTCCTTTCTGTCTAAATTCTTCGAGAACTTTCTTTTCGAGGTCACTAGTGCTATAGATGAACGTGTAAATCATTAAAAACACAACTTCAACTGTTTGGATTTCTTCCTCAGATAAACATACAACGTAATGTTTTATTACGCCAGTGGGATGATTTTGTGGCATTCTAAAAATACATGTAAATATAGCTATTTCTGCTGTGTCCGCTGTCGCTAATTAATAATACTAGGATTGTTGGTATTTACATTGAGTTTCATTTCAATGTCACTGCATAATCGGGGTTGAGCATGAGTATCTATATTTTTGAGCTCGATTTGAGTTTGCTGTACGCTTTTAAAGTTTACATAAAACCAAAACCAAATTCCACGAGTGCGCAGCAAGATTGATATGACAATGTATTCGTTAATTAATCATGCACAGACTGCAGATTTTGGAACATCTTTCGGTAATTACATATTTTCAGTGTCGTACCTTGATGACTCACTCCATCTTTTACGCTCTAACTCATCTACATGCTTTTTCTTAGCAGAAACTCATATCAACGCCAGCAATGTTGGAAAAATCATTCATGATGGAATACAGAGGAACTAAGACGAAGTAGTGGATCTCAGTCCCTTTTACCGTACGACACGCAAAAGCTGACAATTATTGTCTGGCATATGCTGAGCCGTCCTGCGATCTTTATAAGATACAGGCTGCTTCCAACAGGTCGATCTGGAAATCTTTGGGGGAGGCCTATGTTCAGCAGTGGACGTCCTATGGCTGATGATGATGATGATGATATGCTGAGCCTAAACCGTTACGGCAGCATCGTCAGACGCAAATTTGTAATTATTATTATACGTTATGTCGTTATTGTTATTAGTTTATTGTCTCTTCTAAATATGTATTTTGTCGCTTTCTGTTCATACCATTGTGTGGCATAATGCTGTGCCGAATAAATCTTTTCTTTCTTTCTTTCATTAACGTGTAACGTTCCAAGATATGGGTCAATCTAGTCATGACGGCATTCATATCGTCTTTAACACTGTCCTTAGCATAGCGCTAACCGCTTCTGGGGGGTTACCACCACCACCACCACCACCTCTTATAGCAGTTTTATTATAATCTTACTTGTACCGATTCCCATTCAAAACAAACGAAGAACGATTATAACAATATTGCTAACCCTGTAGCTCATATATTGCACGAAGACGCGTGGATTTTGAGCCATATCACCATGCATATGAATATGATTTTATTTATCATAGTATAGTGATACAAATGAATAAGAAAAACACAATTTTATGTTTGAAATCGGTAAGCGAGTGTCTACGTGAAATGCATAAACAATACTCATATTATTCAAACTTCGTTATTGGTCAAAATTTACCATTAATATCTCCGGATTAAAACCCATTGGTTTATTCATTGTTATATATTTTTTAATGTGCGGTGCCGTCTTGCAGTGCGTGGTGGCTGTAAAATGTTTTATAGCATGTATCGAGTCACGACCTTCTAAATTTTTAATGGAAATATAAACCATATGCTATATAGGTATTGGTGTCATCGATGTTTCTAATTTGGTTCGCGACGTGGATTGCTTGGTCACATTTTTCAACAACAGGAGTACGACGGTTGCAAGTGTCTGGACCAGATCGTACCAGAGGTGGACTAGCACGGGCTGAACGTTTTGGAGGATGATATGAGAGCCAATAGTCTTCTATAGGAGGATGCTCAAGACCGGGCGAAGTGAAAACGCAAGTGTTAACGCATCCATGATTCCCCTGGTATTGTGGATGTTTATGGGCGGCGGTGATCACTTAACATCAGGTGACCCACTTCCTCGTTTGCCCGCTTTGCTTAAAAAAAAAGCGTTTAAGGAAGGCGGCCAATGGCATTGGGCCGAGATAACGCCAGGCAGAAATAAAGAAAAAAAATGTTTCTAGTTTAAATTATTGAGTGCAGAAGCAGATTGCCATAATATAAATAAAGTTGTTTATTGAATGTAGAAGATATTAATTTAGAACAGATTTTTTATAGCAGAAGGTCAGCACTCGCTGTAGATCACCTGGGTGTAATGGATCACCATTATCTATGAACATACATAAATAAATGTCAGTGTACTAGTTCTCTAGTTTGCTTCTGCCTACCTCTTCGGGAATACAGGCATGAACTCTAGTATGTAGGAACAGCTGTTTAGCTTGGCTCTGATTTACATAACAAAAAAATACTTACCTTGATAATAGACTCTCGTGGACGAAGCCGCGATTAAGAGCGATGTCAAATAATTTAATACCGCAATACAAAGTAACATATGGGACAGTTATTTCTGCCCCACTACCATCACATAAACGCAATAAAACGTGTGCTAATGTACGTCGTATCTAAGATGAAGTCCGAGCCAACAGTAATCTATAGAGGCGCGTAATTTTTTATCCTACTTTTATCTACTTCTAAGCATAAATTATTATTTTATTCTGTTTTTTATATACTGCCCGGCTTTTGGTTTTAAAATATTATGTGAGAGCATTTGTCATCAGAAATGGATTTTGAGTAGCAGAACCACACTGTAGACAGTTACGTGTAAAGCACGAATGGGTCGCGTTGACCGGCTTGATACCACTGTCTCACGAAAAACTGGCGTAAAGTGACAACCAGCTGTCGCGTTTAGTTTGGTGAGTGAGATTTCCGGTGGCCTAATTCCCCCCTCCCTTGAGGCTAAGATAGGGTCATATGGGGAAAGGGGAATGGAGCGGTAAGAGGTCGTGGACCGTGAAGATGGAACGGAATATGGCAGGAACACCGACAGGGAAACAACGGGAATTGATCTTTGGGAGAGGCCTAGGTCCAGCAGTACAATACTTCGGACATGTCGCGCGAAGAACTGCTGACAATATGGAGAAACTCATAACAACCAGGAAAATTGAAGGCAAACGACCGAGAGGAAGGAACCCTAAACGCTGGTCTGACTAGGTGTCTGAGCAACTGGAAAAGCCAGTCAGCGTCGCTATCTACCAGGCTAAAAACCGCCTTAAATGGAAGAAGGCCATCGACGAAGTCCTTGCACGGAATCACGATCGTCAACAGTCATGAGGGAACGATAAAGGAGGGTAGGAGATCCAGCAGTGCATGTCCTGTGGCTGATGATGATGATGTAATTGCATCGTAACCAAAAGAAAATGCAAACGATTACTAACCATCAAACAACTTAAGATTATTGGCTTGAGTAAACGTTGCGGATTCGAATATGCAGTTAAAAATACGCGAGTGTATTTGGCAGTGTGTACATAAATTAACATTTTTATAATCCCAAGAAACAGCTTTGATGTTAGAACGTGTAATGTTTCGTTTTTTGTTGATTTACTGGTACATATGGCTCAGTTAGAAACGCTATTTACGTCCATAAAGCTACAGTAAGAGTTGGAAATTTCGAGTAAGATATGTTTTTTTTTTAATTGGTTATTCTGTGTATATCGATAAAATTACCGAGCCTCTAGACAAAGTCACATTCTATTAGCGATATCGCTAGTAGAAAAGTACTTACATTAGGCAGAAAGAAAGAAATATTAAAATATTTTCAAAGGTAAACAAATCATAAGCCTTTGAAGTTTGGTGTAACCTTCTAACTGCGGGATAGAGAAGTAACATAGGGATAGAGAAGTAGTAGCAGTGTAACCAAGTCATCTCCATAACGGAACGTGCGTTGGAAAGTGATAGCAAGATATCCCTAATATGCCCCCACTCCAAAATTTAAAATAGGAATTACTGACTAACAAATTTCGATGCAGTTTTTACAGGGTTTCTTTTGCGTTTTATTTGCTAAAGATGTGTATAAAATCAAACATAGTCAAGTACCCAATTACGGCCTTATTAGAACCCGTATTAATGCTAGTTATTATCACCTCCATACATTAGAACGCACAAAACTTTTAATCCAATTTTAATTAAACCCAACCTGTTTTCACTAATAAAAGTTTTGCAAATTGTGTGTTACAAAAGTTTAACACAGATAACCTCCGTGACTCTTAGGCGAAGGGATAACTTATACAAGTTGGTTTTATGCAGTGACGTGCAGACCCTATAGACAAAGAGACACTGTCTACCCGGTCTATTTCATACTCTTTACGTAAATAATCAACAAAAACCATACACAAAAAAAGATTTTCAAAATAACCGCGTTTGGCTTAAATCTACACGAGCATGATGATTGTAATGATGGTAATGTAAGTGTCGAAGAAAATAAATTAGCAAATTTTGCCTACCCTGATCGAAATGCCTGTGCACGTCACTGGATTTATGTCTGCATGCAATTCTTTGTCTGTCCTGAGATATGAAACCAAAACCTTCCGGTCCATAAGCCATATATGCTGCCATTAGACCAAGAAGAAGACTATACCTATATTTTTTAATGGCAAAGACTGGCAAACGAGCAGGTGGGTCACCTGATAGTAAGTGATCTCCATCGCCAATATAAAACAAGACATAAAAAGAATCAAGGGTGTGTAGCCAACTCAAGGAAGGGGGATAGAGATAGAGAAAGAGGGGCAATTGGGCCACCGGAAATCTCATCGACCGTACCAAACGCAACAGCGAGCCACTTTACGTCTGTTTTCTGTGAGACAGTGGTATTTAATGTTGCATACATGTATAAATACATAAGCTCATGCCTGTATCCCCGAAGAAATAGGCAGAGGCGCACCAGCGAAGCAGAATACCCACATTTCACCGAACTCGGTTCCGTCCCTGATGTGATAGGAGGCGAGCCTATCGCCATATCGGCACAAATTCCAGACTCCGGGCTGATATAGAAAAATCCAATATCACTTTGTCCGACCCGGAGATCGAACCCGAGACCTCAGGACGGTAGTCGTACCGAAATACAACCTCGCCACCGAGGCAGTCAGTTCATGTTGTGCTTTTATATTTGTGTTATAACGTCATATCTGCAGTAACGCCATAAGTTCTTAAAATCTTTGCTCTTTCAAATATAAACTGACTCGGCGTGTACATAGCGTAATGTTTACACTTTAAAACCTTTCACAGTAAGTGCACGTCATAAACTGCATCTATAACATTCTGTAGAAATTGAATTATTAGATGAAGCATACATACGAGTATATCGATTATGTGAAATTGAAATATATTGAAAGATATAAAGTTCTCTCACAAGAATGTAGGAATGCGTACTATTACTATTCTTACAATATATTTACCTACTATATTGAAGATAAAGTCACTCTGTCTGTCTGTTTATTACGTTTTCACGGTCAAACTATTAAACTGATTTTGATTGTATTTTATGTAAAGAAATTTTGAAACCTAAGATAGGTCATAGAAAATCATTTGTCATAAAAACAAGTTTCGCAGGAGCGCATTTACGCTAATCGGCATAAGATTATTTAAATACATGGATTCTATATAAACTCTGCGAGCAGTAGCCCGAGCACGAAAAACGAATGTAAATGTAAATGTATTCGAGTTCGCTGCGCACTGATGACGTTTGGTTAATATTTCATACAAATTTCATAGACGCGCATCGAGTTCGAATACATTTACGGTTGTCAGAAATTTTCCTGCTCAGGCCGCTGAACCGTCACCAAACGCTAGTCTTGTATGAACAATGAATCCATTCGATTCGAGTTTAATATTTTTCTTTGTACAGAAAAGCATAAAATCTAAATCAAAGTAGTTTATCCAACAAAAATGATCCCATGTTAGAAACAATTTGTATTGCGGTATACTAAATACTATTTTTCCCCGGTCCCAGTTGTCCCCCAATACGTTCAAGTGGTTAAATAATAATTTAGGCGAAATATGCATCAATATATTATACGAAATATGACATCAAATATGACATCGCTCTTAATCGCGGCTTCGTCCCGAGAGTCTATTAACGAGGTAAGTGTTTTTTTTTTTTTTTGTTATGTAAATCAGAGCCAAGCTAAACAGCTGTTCTTACATACATAAGCCCACGCCTGTATCCCCGAAGAGGTAGGCTTAAGTGAACTCGGAGGCCGGGCCGGACCTGGCGGATTGCCAGTTCGGCTTCCGGCATGGCCGGTCAACGGTGCATGCGATTCTGCGGGTCAAGGCGCACGCGGAGGATGCAGTTGCCCGGGGTAAGGTGGTGGTGGCGGTGTCGCTCGACATCGCCAACGCCTTCAACACCTTGCCCTGGGCCTGCATACATGAGGCACTGCGGTACCACATGGTGCCACTTTATTTGCGTCGTCTGGTGCACTCGTACCTATCTAATAGGTATGTAGTGTATCCCGGCGCCGCTGGGTGGCACCGGAGGGCTATGTCTGCCGGTGTTCCACAGGGCTCAGTTCTAGGCCCGCTACTGTGGAACATCGGTTATGACTGGGTTCTCCGTGGTACCAACCCCCGAGGCGTCGCTGTTGTCTGCTACGCGGACGACACCCTGGTGACAGCGACGTCGGGTACTTTCGAGGATGCCATCCTGCTCGCCTCGTTCGGAACCGAACAGGTGGTGGGCAGGATTCGGCGACTGGGCCTCACGGTGGCCCTGAACAAAACCGAGGCCCTGTTCTTCCACGGGCCTCGGCGAAGGCCACCTTCAGGGGCCCACATCATTGTGGAGGGGGTGCGGATTCCCATCGGCACTACGATGAAATATTTAGGGTTGATTTTGAGTAGCCGGTGGGACTTCCGCGCCCACTTTGAGAAGTTGTCGCCGAAATTGGTGCGGGCAGCGGGCGCGCTTGGGAGCCTGCTGCCGAACCTCGAAGGTCCCGGTAACCTTTGCCGGAGTCTGTACGCCGGAGTCGTGCGGTCCATGGCCCTGTACGGTTCACCCGTATGGGCCGGGTCCCTGAACGCCCGTTGTGTTACCTTGCTGCGCAAACCGCAGCGTCTGGTGGCGCAGCGGATAATCAGGGGCTACCGCACGGTCTCCCACGAGGCGGCCTGCTTGTTGGCCGGCACTCTCCCTTGGGACTTGGACGCCCGGTCGCTCTCGTCAGCATTCCACTGGCGGGAGGGGGCGTCCCAACAACGAGAGAGACTTGCCCCGAGGGAGATTGCGGCCAGGTTTCGCAGAGCCGCCGTGGAGGAGTGGCATGCCAGGCTGGAGAGCCCGAGTGCGGGCTTGAGGACCGTCGCGGCAGTGCGACCTGTCCTCGAACAGTGGCTGGACAGGCGCCACGGTGCGCCTACATTCCGGCTGACACAGGTACTGACGGGGCACGGGTGTTTTGGTGCGTACCTGTGTCGCATAGCTGGAAAAGAGGCGTCCGCCGTGTGCCACCATTGTGGCAACTGCCGCGAGGACACGGCCCAACACACTCTTGAGGAGTGCCCAGCCTGGGTGGAGGAGCGCAGCGCTCTCATAGCAGTCGTCGAAGGAGACCTCTCGCTGCCGGCCGTGGTGTCCGCCATGGTCGGCAGCCGGAGGTCATGGCGTGCGATGGTCTCCTTCTGCGAGCGCGTCATCTCGCAGAAGGAGAGCGCCGAGCGGGATCGTGAGCAGAGCGATCCCGCCCGCCGCCAAAGGAGACGTAGGAGGCGCCGGGTGGACGACTGACCGGCGTCTCCCGCCCTGTGGAATGGGGGCGTTTGGAGAATTCCACCACGGTAACCCCTGCCTGTCGTAAGAGGCGACTAATAGGGGCCTTCCGGGGTCGCGGGCGTGCAGCGGGGGGCTGTGCGCCCCTTATAGTACTATTGTACTTGCGACCCCGGGACGGACGGCAGCACGGACGGTCGGCCTCGTGCTGCCGTAGACGCCGAGGGCGTCCTTCGGCGGCGGGGGCTTCTGAGCCCCCCCCAAATCGGAGACGGGCCGCAAGGCGGCACCGCGCAGGGGCGGTTCCGGTAGCAATCCGAGGCTATCTCAGGATACCCCGGGACCGCCCCACTCATGCGCCGAAGTAGGCCACCGCGGGGTTTTTAGTCGGTATTGCCGGTGTAGGGCATTTGTTAGGGACGCGGCCCAGCGTCGCCCGGATGTCGACCATCTCTCCCGGGCATCACGGCGCTGGGTCGTAAGGCCGGCGAACCCGACATACCCGCCGCGTCCACCCCCCCGGGCGCGGTGGCAGTGGTAAAACACTTTTCCCCGCGACAAAAAAAAAAAAAGGCTTAAGTGAACTAGAGAGCATTGACATTTCGCCGAGCTTATTTCCGTTCCAGATGTGATAGTGTATATTTCAAATACAATTGAGTGACTTATGACCACGAGGTCACAACTTTCGGATCACAAGTTTCGCGCTGTTGTCCAGTCTATACGCCACCGAGGCAGCCCTAAATGTTTCTGAATGACACAAACCCCTTGACAATTTTCAGGAACAAAGACTAGCCTACTAGAAGTCTTCAAAATATTTACTTACTATTATGTTGTGTTAAACGTAAGTGGAACTGTGCTGAAATAGGTTTGCCGCTCGTATAAACTATAAAACTAAAATAAACAGAGCGGTCGACTTGTTTGTACATTAAATATTTTCCTTTGCGGGTAGAATAAATTGTGTTGCTTTGAAGTCGAACTGCGGTTACAAAAACACCTAGAAAGGCCAGATTGAAACGATGGATGAAAGCAGAGTGACGAAAGAAATGTATGTAGCGGAAGTGAATGGTAGTGTCGGCCGTGGACGACCTAGACGTACCTTTAAGGACCAAATTGGCGATCTCCTGAAAAAGGGCCAAATAAGGAGTTCTCGTAACCGACGAGCGTGCATGAAAAGACTGATGACTGTGGAAGAAGCGAAAGAGGTGTGTTTGAACCGAAGCAATTGGCGCTCCTTAGTCTCTGCCTACCCCAACGGGAAACAGGCGTGAGTTTATGTATGTATGTATGTAAAAACACCTAGAAAATAATTCGGTACACTTCATGGTTTTCAATAATGTATTCATTTGTAACTAGTAGAGCTGTGCTGTAGGTAGTAAAGCTGCATCTCCTGCGTTCGAAACATTACGCAAAAATCATTCGTAAAACAACAGTTTTGATTGAAATTAAACTATTTTTACGGATTCTATCACGATTTGGTTTTAATTTTTATGCCCGACGTTTCGAAAGCTTTGCAGCCTTCGTGGTCACGGGTCAGACAGCCTGAAAATTAAAACCAAATCGTGATAGAATCCGTAAAAATAGTTTAATTTCAATGAATAACATTCACGTGAACCTAAGAAATCATTAAACAATTTTGAGGGTCTCCTTCTAGTAGAACAATGGACCATAGATAAAAAAATATGTTTTGTGTAATAATTTGGTGCAGGAGACGAGGCTTTACGTCTACATCATCAGACCAGCACGACCGGTTTGATACCACTGTTTGACAGAATATCGATGTAAAGTGGCAGCTAGTTGTATAACGTTCAGTGACGAAATTTTCATTGGCTCCAATCCCCTCCCCTTCTCAATATCCCCTTTCCCATTTTTTAGGTTGGCAACTTATCTGAGTATCTTTTGGGTTCTTCTTCTTTGAGTGGTAGAGCCACGCTGTAGACAGTTACATCTACAGCACGAATGGGCCGGCTCGAGCGGTTTGATACCACAGTCTCACAGAAAACCAACGTAAACTGGCAGCTTGCTGTCGCATTTCTTTCCATGAGTGGGTTTTCCGATGGTCCATTTCCCCCACCCTGCCTTTCCCAATCCCTTTTCCCTCCTTTAAGGTTGGCAACGCATCCAAAATTCTTTTTGTGTCTTGGATGTTCATGGGCGGTGGAGATCACCTACCATCAGGTAACCCATCTGCTCGTTTGCCAGTCTGCTATTAAAAATGGCATGAAAATACTGCATTTAAAAACATGAGATTTTCTATCAGACACCCACAATCTCCACACAATTCCAACCATCCCTTACGTCGAAATTAGCATACAAGACCCAGCTATCCTCTCGCAGATAAAATTTAAACACGCCATCTTGAGATGCCGTAATAAAATATTAAAGCCGGGTGTAGCATCTGCATTTAAATAATACTGCACGCTGAACTTTGCCTGGATTTTCTCATGGCCGCCGGTGCCAAATTATCAGCCGAGCGAGAAATTAAAGTAACCGTGAATGGCATAAAATTAAGAGTCGCGAACTCCCCGAAGGTGTTCTGCCACTTCCGCGCATTCGAATTTTCACACTTAATTAAATTGAAACTGATTAATTTCAGTCTCATAAATTAGGGGTAGTGGGCTGTGAATGGATAGCGCCGGGGCGTGGAGGCGGGTCTGGCTGATTTTTGGTTGATTTTTGGGTTTATGGACTGTGTAACTTTTATGTTGTAGCGAGAAGGGTTAGAATATGGGTTGTCGGTTTGATTTCTGCAGTGCTATTTTAAGAAAAATATTTTTAAAATTTTTGATTCGATTAAGTAATATGAAATAGGGACTGAGATTATGATGTTTGATGTATTATATAATTTAAATAAAACAATTTTTACTATTATAACTATTTTTATTTTTCGTTGTCACGGGTCAGACTGACAAAGACTGCATAGCCTTCGAAACTTCGGGAATAAAAATTAAAAACCTAATCGTGATAGAATCCGTAAAAATAGTTTTATTTCAATGTATAACATTCGCGTAAACTTAAGAAATCAGTGTTATATAGTTATTTTTCTCTATTCTTTACACGCATTTTTTTGACTAAAACGATGTTATTCTTCTCTTAACTAAAAATTTATTTTAAAACATATTTCACCAACCGATAATGTGACTAATAAGGAAAACATTTTATTATGTTATGATATCAACTAAATTTCATGTCGTTAAAATTTGGATGCCACGATAGTGCAATGATCAGTGACGAAACCAAGCATCTAATGTACATTACTTATTAATAGCCATTATCCATGTTATTATTATCCTACTTTGTACGCTAATAGCCAGTAGTTTAACATTTAATGAACATAAATTCAACTATGCCTGCGTCGGTGGCGTGGTGGTATTTTGGTACGACTACGGTTCTGAGGTCTCGGGTTCGATCCCCGGGTCGGGCAAAGTGATATTGGATTTTTCCATATCAGCCCGGAGTCTGGAATTTGTGCCCGATATGGCGATAGGCTCGCCCCCATCACATCTGGGACGGAACTAAGCTCGGCGAAATGTTAGTGTGCTAGTTCGCTAGTGCTCCTCTGCCTACCCCTACAGGGATACAAGCGTGAGCTTATGTTATGTTATTTGTCAAAAAAAATTCCGAGAAAATCTACGTGAAATCATATTTCTCAGAATATTTAATTCTAATTTCTCCAAGATCTATTCAGTACATGCCTTGCTCGATACGCTTTGACTCAAACAATTCCAAGTTGCGAAGCCCGTATTTAATAAAACGGTTTTATAAACAGGGATTTCAGTGAACGTCCGTAGATATCTACGCTGTCTAGTCAGTTTTCATATATTAAATTCTATAGAACCTTGTTTTCATACTAAGCTGCATAGACGTAGATATAAATAGACGCGTGTTTATTTAGCTCCCCTAAGTATTTTTCTAGGATACACGTATCTTTTGTATTCAGGGATTTAGCTTTACCACAGTGAAATAAATATAATATAATATAACACTCAAAGAAGAAATCCTCTGTTTATAAATCGAACAATTTATGAAATCCATGAAATTGTTATTGTTTAAATTCCGTCAAATGTACTCTACCGCCAGTTCGGATAGCTGGTTTACCGGAGAAGAACGGGCAGGACAATCTGACGTTAATATTTTTGAAAAGAAATTGTGCGATATTAATAAACAATATTTTACTTTTGGCTTTTTTAAACGTATATTTTAGTATCGTTAACGGTATGAACAGTGATATATTTAATGAACGTTGTTTAAAATTATATATAATATATGAAATATAACTGTCGATATTGAAAGAAACGTAAGAAAAATATATTTTAAACATATAACACGTAATGGAGTACGAAGAAGAAAAAAATCCGTCTTCTATTATTACTATGCCTGTGTTAAGCTCGGTTATGTGTTGTCTCGGATTATGTTTTCTTGGGTGGAATGCCGAAATTCTTAGAAAGGGTCTGCACAATATGTTTCACCAAAACTGTGGTTTCTCTTAAGAAAATTATGCGATAAACTAACGTAAGTTAAATGATCGTCTGGCTGGGACAAATATTTGTGTATATAGTAGTAATATTAAGTTATAGTCGCCTCTTTGGTCTTGTGGCAGCATACATATATATACCTATATATACGATTTTCTATATTTTCATAAATATGGCTATTATCACTTAACCATGGTAAATGGATTTCTTTCTTATTTATCCTGGTATAAGATACCTTCTCGACTGGTGCCCGCTTGACGTTGATTTATGGGACACCCTGTATATATGGGCTGTATACCGGGAGGTCCTGGGTTTGATTCTCAGGTCGGATAAATTTTCTAATTTAATTTGCCCGGGACTGGATCCCCCAAGAGTTGAAGTCAGGCAGCCGATCGTGAACTAAGCTAAATCCTCTCTACAACATGCTTGACGGGGTGTGTTGCGCTGATCTTACATTATGGTGGGCAAGTAGAAAGAAAAGTGATAATATAAAGTTATGCAAGCTGTATATTTTGAGATCAAAAATGATTGATGAGCGAAGATAGAAATTTTTTGTGGTTTTCGTAGTAATTACTTTTTTATTCTCACAAAATAATTGTGACCTGATGTTCAAAATCACCTCTATCCCATGTAGGAGCTCAGTCCCGAAAATTCTATGAGGAAAAAAAAAATGTGATAGAAGGTAAATCTATCGAGAAAACAAGTGAATTTTTTTCTGCAATCCGAGAATGTTAAAAATATAAAATTGCACATAACACCAATAAACAAATCGCCTAGCATACGCATTTCGTCAATCATATTCTGACATGGCAATATCAGTGGTGATATAACGACGGATTGCACGTGCCGTTGGCAGTTGCTGACATTTTGTTGAAATAAATATAGAGTAGCATGAAAACTACAAATAATTTTGAAAATATAATTCGAATCGAGTTAGATCCGCGCTTATGAATTTTCAACTAAATGTCATCATGACGCTGAACGTTCGATTTGAATTCAATTGTTAAAATTGTGAAAAATGGTAGTGCTTTGGTCTTCGCATTGGGGCGAGAACGTAGCTTTTAATTAGCAATCTCTGCCTACCACCATAGGATGCATTTCAACTGCACTCTGACTGCAAATTTGCAGCTTGAATGTAGTTAGTTCAACTGAATTTGAAGTGCACTTCGACCGCCCAGCCCGATTGCAGTCGGTGTGCAGTTCAAATCACTGCACATTTCGACGTGCAGTTCAAATGCAGTTGGACCAAATCCGCCAGTCCTTGGAATGAAGTTCTATTGCAGTTCGGATGCAGTTGGTCCGACTGATTTCAAGGTACTTTGCAGTCGGAGTGCAGTTGAAATGCAGTCCGTCTGCCTAAAGCCTTATAGATGATTATGACTTTTACTAAGCTGTGTTAACATTTAAAAATGAAATTAATTCATTCCATTTATACAAAATTACAAATTGCATTTATTTTAAACGCCTTCAAAGGGTTAAAGGAAATTCTATCCATCCCTTTCTTTAATGCTCATTATTGCGAAGGAGTAGATACTTTGTACAAGATAGCGATCGCCTTCAAACCTAGACATTGTTTGGTCCAAGTTATAAGAGTAATATTTATCGACCATAAATTAAACTAAACTAAAAAAAGCAGCGATAGCTCAGTTGGGAACGGTACGGACTGTCGAGACGAGTGTCGGAGGTTCGAGACCAACCCCAGTAAAGAGCACACACCTCTGACTTTTCTATGTTTAGTGTGTTTTCATTGTGAAATATCGCTTGCTATAACGGTAAAGAAAAATATCGTGAGGAAACCTGCATACCCGATAATTTCTCCACAGGAAATTCGAAGGTATGTGAAGTCTACCAACCCGTATTAGGCCAGCGTGGAAGACTAAGGTCCAACCCCTTTCATTAGTAGAGGAGGCCCGTGCCCAGCAGTGGGACAGTATTATTACAGGGTTAATATTTATTATTTATTTATTTAAATTAAACTGATCTGGATAATAAATCGCTTGAGAATAAGTAATTACCGTTATTTTCCATGGCAGCCATCGAATTGCTAAAAAACTGGTTTATATTGGTTTATATTCGGTAATGAGCCAGTGCAATAAAAGGTAAAATGACGTCCACTGATTCCACGTTGTTAAGTAAGCTTACTATCAGCCAAGCTGCAAAATTTGTTTTCATCTTACCAGTGCCGAAAGATACACATCAAAATACGTTTCTTATAACCACATTGGCCAAATGAGTAGAATATAAATAATTAGAAAAAAAAATTGCAGGGACTTGCTATAAAAAATCATTATCGTCATTTTACTTGAACAGAACCCCTTAAATACAGTGAAAATTAATAATTTCGCATTCTTAATTATTCCTTCCATCAACATCATCATCATCATCATCAGCCACAGGACGTCCACTGCTGAATATAGGCAAGGCGATAAGATTTCCAGATCGACCTGTTCAAATATTCTTTTACTACAACCAAGTGCTCAAGTCTGAACTCCACTTCATCTAATTCTAAAGAACCATATTTTCACATTAATCGCTACATCCCATCACCGACACTACACCCCAGATCTATCTCAAGAGTGCCAAGGTGTGCTTGTTATTACAGTTTGTTTGGCACGATGCAGTCGTTAGTTACGGAGTATTCCTCAAACACGTTTGTAAACGCCTATTTGGGTTCTTTTTCGAATTCTCGCAACCTCAAACTGTTTCATAAGCACACACCTGTATCCCCGAAGGGGTAGGTAGAGGTGCACTAGCCAACTAGAACACCCACATTTCGCCGAGCTTAGTTTCGTCCTAGATGTGATAGGGGGCGAGCCTATGGAAAAATCCAATACCACTTTGCCCGACCCGGGATTAGAACCCGAGACCTCAGGACGGTTGAGGGCTATAAACACAAAACTAATGACACAGTAGCTTAGCGCTAGCTTCCGACTCCCGTTTCAGTCGTTTAGCTCAAAACATTTCTAGACAAACAAGAGTAGTCTTTTTTGACCATAAAATTGTACGATGCAGCTTAAGATGTCATAAAAGTCAGCTCATAACAAAGTTGCAAAGTGAGCGTCAACGTTTAACAAAATAACATAGTGGGAATTCTAACAGCTTCCGCACAAACTGAATACTAGCTGAGATTGAGCGAACTTCAACTAAGTCTGAGTCAAAGAAACGAACTCTGAGAGTATTTGGAATTGGTGGCCCATTTCACCTCTCCTTTTCCCAATCCCCTTCCCTCTCCTTCCATACCCTCCTTTTAGGTTGGCAACTCATCATTCTTTTTGTGTCTTGGGTGTCTATGGGCGGTGGAGATCACTTACCATCAGGTGACCCATCTGCTCGTTTGCCAATCTCTGCTATAAAAAAAAATAAACGACTTAGTCCGAGCCATTTTTATGAATGTTTGTCAAGACTAACACGCGGACGAAGCCGCGGACAAAAGCTAGTAATATTATAAAACCCATATCACTAAGTAAAACAGCATTGTTTTTCGGAACGCTGCATTTAAGTCGTTTGAAATAAGTATGCGAAAATAAAAGACTTTTGTGTGCAGGAATGTAAAATTTTATCGTTGCTAAGCGTAGGAATATTGTTTCCGAATTATAGTAAACCGGGATGCGACTTTATTCGAACGTTGTGACGATTCTTTGGGAACTTTTATTGGTATTATAATTTAAAACAAAATTAGCGATTTTTTTTATCTTTGCCTCTTCGTAATATTTCTGTTCTGTGTCTTGTCCCATGTTATTTGGGTTCAGCGCATCACGTCTTTTCCTTCCATACCTACCTGTCAGGCGTCATATCAGCACTCCCTCCCTTTTCTTTGTGTCATCTTTATTCTATTTATTATATTTTTATTTATTTATTTTATTCATTTGTAACAATTGTGTATTAATGGTTGTAACCTGTTTTGTGTGAAATAAATAAATAAATACACCTCATCTATCTTTTCTTGGGTCTTCTTATATTTCTAATACCTTCCACATCCATCCTTTGAAATTCATATAAATATTTTGAAGCGGTGATTAATTTTTAAGCTGTCGCTTTCTTGTTTCAATGAGGTTATGGGCTGTAGATTGGAAGGTCCCGGGTTCGAATCGGACGTCGAAAACCGCAGTTTTGGATGAACCAGTCATTATTCAGTAAAGATTTCGAGTAACTCAGAATCATAGGTTTAAATACATTACTTTGTGAAGTGGGTTAAATATTCCAAAGCAATTCAGTTGTTTTAGGAACCCAATCAACGAATCGATACAAAGTTTCAACCATCTTTTGGCCCCAAAGCCTATTGAGTCGAGTGGGCAATGATTCGCGGAAAATTCCGACATTTCCCCAATACTTCAATTACCTCCGTTTTCATTTAAAGTAACGAGGCCATTCAGTGTTCGTATAATTATAATTGAACCTATTCATCATATAAAATGTTCTTTCATTCCGATTCCTATATTGAAAATTCGTAGAAGTTTTATATCGAACATTAATTTGATTTACCGCCTCATTGATATTAGTAGACCAACCATTTTTTTTGACATTACTCGCCAGCGACTCCGTAAAATATTTGACAAACACCCGAACATCTCTAGCGGTTACGCGGGGAACTGACGTTTTTCATACAAATATTTTACGTCCTCGCTCGCTTAAATACTCGCAACAAAGTCATAGTTGAGCTACTGATAAGTTAAAAACCGTTATAAAAACTAAAAGTTTCTTACATTTGTTTTTGCTCGATATGGTAATAAGCCTGCGGCCTTGATCCGAGAGGTTGTGAATTCGGTTTCCAGGTCGAGCAAAGTGAATTTTCTAATTTATTTTGCCCGGGACTGGATCCCTCAGAGGGGATTGACGTCAAGCAGGCAGCAGGTCGTAAATAAGCCAAATGCTTTCTGCAACATGATAAACTGACAGCATCCGTGGCACAGTGAGCGAGTAGCCGGCTGTGAAGCGCGAGGCCGCAGGTTCGATTCCCGCATTGGGACAAATATTTGTGTGGCCCATAGATATTTGTTTGTCTGGACGTTGTGAGACCGAAAGTCTCTCGTAGTTTCTGACACCCATCATACATGATATCTAGTGTGGGGTCAGGACTAGGTGTGTAACTGTTGGGTGTATTTATTTTTATAACATGCTTGAAAAAGTGTGATGCGCCAACCCCACATTAAGGTGGGATAAAGACAGGTAGAAACGTCTATGTATGCATTGTAGTATGGCCTATCACACTAACTACACACTACACTATTGTCTTCACACACCATAATTCAATGCATTATCGGTCGCCAATAAATCCTACAGACCGATTCAGGCTGGCTATCGCCACTTCAGTATTCCAAGTTGACTATTTATTGCTATATGGGCTACAGCTCGCGGCTTAGCTTGCGTGAATGGTAGCTTCCGTATATTGGATATCCATCAGCGTATATTAACTGTCATAACCAAACCCGGTATGGCGATATTTGTATATCGCTCTTGCTTTCTTTCTAGTTTCTACCTGCCTTTCATCATTATCATCATCATCAGCCATAGGACGTCCACTGCTGAACATGGGCCTCCCCCAAAGATTTCCAGATCGACCTGTTCTGCCTTTATCCCACCTTAATGTGTTGTCAGCGCATCACTTTTTTAAGCATGTTGCATTGAAATAAAACTATTTTTACGGATTTTATAACGATTTGGTTTTAATTGTTATCCCCGACGTTTCCTACCCGTAACCACAAAGACTGCAAAGCCTTCGAAACGTCGGGAATAAAAATTAAAACCAAATCGTGATAGAATCCGTAAAAATAGTTATATTTCAATGTATAACATTCGCGTAAACTTAAGAAATCATTAAGCATGTTGCAGTAATGATTTGGCTTATTTGCGACCGGCTGACTGCCTGACGTCAGCCTTTTCTAGGGGATCCAGTCCTGGGACTGGAATGGAGAAAACAGAATTTGCTAATTTAATTTTCCCAGGAAAATTCTGTTTCCTCGACTTGGGAATTGAACCCATGACCGGGAGGTTAGCATATATGTGCTGTGAACCGGGAGGTTCACAGCACATATATGCTGCCACTAGACGGAATAGGCGACGATATATAATGAGAGACCGAAATAGGTTAGGTCAGATTTGGAAGCTCAACTTCTCTAGATCACGTCTATTTACCCCTTTAGAGATTCAAGCGTGAACGTATGTTTATTGTATCTTGATGATAATTAGAATAACGACAATCTGCGTATCATGATATATATTATCATAGATTATTATCGACTGACTTCTAAAAAGGAGAAGGTCCTCAATTTGTCTTTTTTTATGTATGTTACGCGATATCTCCGCCAAATGTGGACTGATTTTCAAAATTATTTTTGTGTTCGATAGAGCTTCTTTCAAGGGTGGTCCCCTATAAATTTGGTCACGAATGGATTTGAAGTCGGTCTGTCAAGTTTTTTAGTTTAAAAACTGAAAAACCGACTATCGAACCTTATTAACCTTGATCAAATTTATATGAGACCGCCCTTGGAATCTTTAAAATCGATCCATATTTTTTTATAACAGAGACTGGCAAACGAGCAGTTGGGTTACCTGATGGCAGCAAGTGATCACCACCGTCCATAGTCACCCAAGACACAAATAGAATCATGGATGTATTGCCAACCTAAAAGAAGGGATATGGGCATTGGGAAAGGGAGAGAGTAATTGGGCCACCGGAAATCTCACTTACCGAACGAAACGTGACAGCGAGTTGCCACTTTACGTAGGTTTTCTGTGAGACAGTGGTATCAAACCGGTCGGGCCGGCCTATTGATGCTGTAGACGTAATTGTCTACAGCGTGGCTCTATCACTGAAATCACTTTGCCGAAGATATCACGTAGAATACAAAAAACTCGACGAATTGGGAACTGCTTTTGATGTCAGTTGAGAAGTGTAATATCCATAAGCAGTATTCTGAAACGATAATTCTTAAACCTAATAAAAAACCGGCCAAGTGCGAGTCGGAGTCGCGCACCGAGGGTTCCGTACAAACCTGTAGGTATAAAAATGAATTTCGCAATTTTTCCTTTATCTGTGCTATAAGATGTTGCTTCGTACCAAATTTCAAGATTCTGAGTTCACGGAAAGCACTCTGTAGGATTTGATTCCCTTGCGAGTGTTGAAACTTTGCATAAATGGCTGTATCTTTTGATTGCGTTGGCTTAGAAGTTTGAGTTTTTCACAGCTCTAAAGGACAGTAGACCTGCGTATTTGATATGAATTTTAGCTTGATACCTCCACACGTTCCTGAGCAAAAGGGACGTGACAGACAGACAGATGGACAACAAAGTGATCCTACAAGGGTTTCGTTTTTTCTTTTGAGATGCGGAACCCTAAAAGTGGTAATATTCACCTGCCAGCCCGTCAGGCAACTGAGAATTCTAAAGGTACCCATGTCACTACATTTAGGTACCTTCCATGACCTTTATTCCTTCGTAATTTCGCTTGTCAAAATCTGTTAAATGAAATATATGCACGTCATGGTTGTGCAAATGTATTCGAGTATGATGAAGCAGTTAATATATTGTTCAGAACCTATGTAATAGTAGAGCAGAGAACATAGTGGAAGAATTTTGAAATAATAGGCAAACATTCACAAATAACGTTCCTCACTTCAACGTTTATTATACGAATGTTCTAGTAACGACCATTTGTCAGAATTTCACTATATTAGATCGCTTATTTACTTTATATGTAAAACAAAAGCTATTGCTAAATGACTTTCTGATAGCAAACCGACATAGCTCCCGCGTATTATTTACTAAACGACTTATTAACACAAACTGATGCTCTGTTGCTCTGACAAGGCTTTATATAATAGTCGTGTGACATGTCTCGTCCCACCATTAGTACATTTTATTTATTTACCCACAAGTATATTAATAATTTTTCTGTTGGTACTGACATATGTACTCGATACCCTTGTTAATTATTTAATAATAAGGAATTCTCTAACACGGTACTAAAGAACTCTCTATATTTACAGTAGTCTTTATTGCTATCGCATATTTGTCTATTCTCCCCTTGATCTAGTGGTGGCGTATACATCCTGTGGACTGGGAAGTCTTAAGTACGATTTCCAGGTCGGGCACATAATCGTTACGTCTCTCCCCAAGCGTGGCGGCTGTGGTAGAACACTGTTCCCGCGATAACAAAGAAGGTATCCGGACGTAAAACTAAGCCGAAACATTCCTACAGCTCATTCCTATCTTAAAATTAAGATTTGGGATAAATAGAGATTTATCGCAGAGCTGCAAGTAGCCCTTACACTTTGAACCCCCATTTGACCACCTTAGTGTATTTTATTATAGTATTCCGATATTTTTTATGTAGGCGGTCCACGAGGTACTATTATTCGTCAAACTAGGCTCCTGAATAAATTACACTCAGGCGATGAAAATCAATAATATCAATACAAAATGTCAAATAACATACATGTTTAAGAAGACCCATTTCATATTTTTACCTTTCTGCCTGGCGGTAATCCGGCCTTTTTTTATAGCAGATCAACGGTGTGTTGCCCACCTTAAGGGAGGGAAATAGGGATTGGGGAAAGAAAGGAGAGGGGAGGGAGGATTAGGCCACCGGAAATCTCACTCACCGAATAAAACGCGACAGGGATTTGCTACTTTACGTCGGTTTTCTGCGAGACGATGTAGACTTAACTGTCTACAGGATGCTTCTACGCTCTCTATTTAAACGCTTTCACTTCGCCCGGTCTTGAGCATCTTTCTCCTATAAAACTTCTAGCTAGTGCTTATACAGGCACGCAATCCTGATACGATATGATCCATATATTTATCTGAGACAATGGTATGAGTTTGTTGGGCCGTGCTGTAGACGTTAATGTCTACACCGTAGCTCTACTATTCAATATAAAAAGACGTAGGCTCACGCCTGTATCCCCAAAAGGGCCGGCAGAGGCGTACTAGCGAACCAAAACACACCCATTTCGCCGAGGTCAGTTCCGTCCCAGATGTGATAGGGGGCGAGCCTATCGCCATATCGGGCACAAATTCCAGACTCCGGGCTGATAAAAAAAAATCCAACATCATTTTGCATGACCCGGAGATCGAACCCCAGTAGTAGTCGTTTCGAAATACAACTACGTCACCAAGGTAATCAATCTAAAAATATTCGCACAAATGCAGTTTATTTTGCATCGATCAAATAAACTCAGCTGAGACGTCGCATTAAGCCACCCATCAGAATGTCGTTTGCCAACAAATAAAGATTTTGATGCATTTAAAAGATTTATCCGCGAGATCAATAGCATGAGGGGATATAAAATAAAATTGGAAGTAATAAAACGAGTAATACCTGACGGTACGGCCGAGGCATATCGTATTCTAGCCATCAGATGGGGCTATGAAATACGCGGATGGGTGCTTGTATGGAAATTACGAGTATTTATGTTTTTTAGCTCACAAATGTAGCCGAGCAGATGGCTGAAGGTTCGGCAATTCAATAAGCATAACTAAGTCACTATTTGGCGTAAAGTTAAGGAGGTCTCCAAAAATATCGGTTCGTCCGTATTATCACCATTGTTTCACAGTAAACTGACATAAACAGGAGCTGAATATTCCGTTTCATACGATGAGTGATGTTTCTTTAAGACTCGAATACATTAAACATACATTTGCATTTGTAACTCCTCAAAATGAATAGTTTTCAAGCGGCGCCCATTTCACTCTTTCTTTCTCTCTGTCTGGCGTTATTGCGACCTAATACTAATGTCCCCTTTTCTATTTAAAGCTGTTCTCTACGGTACTTTTTGCTACCTTCTTTCTTTATTTCAATCCCATCTAGAGGATCCAGTCCCGGAAAATAGTGTTAGAAAAACACCACGCTCGGTAATCGAACCCTAGACCTCCCGGTCCTCAGCTCACATATGCTGCCACTAGACCAAAGAGGCGACATTTATCGCTATATTACGAATTCATACATCACTGACTTAAATTCATTACGCGCGAAAACTCTCTAAAAGTATAAAAGACTCAAGGTTTAAAATCGCTGTCTCAACCGCCCCGTGACAATCCCTTTTGATGGCCCCATCGCAAACGCTGTATGGAAGCGAACCGACTATTCGATGTCCCAGACCAGGTTTATGTCGTTAAGCGCACCGTGCCATACACATACGACTGAATCGTTTTATGTGCATGACGCTTTTTGTTGCCGGTTGTTGCATATTTTAATAATAGATTGACGATCTTTAGGTGTCTTTTGGGACGTTACACCTTCACGGCAGCTCTCTAGTATTAAATAGATGACAATACAGCATAAAACTGAGGGTGTGTAGTATAAAATATAGGCTTTCACTGTTATATTCGTCATCTGTAGGTAGCTAGAGATAGGCTGGTAGATTAGCTAGGATAAGGCCTCATGCACCAATCCCAACTGTTTTCAATATTTCCAGTCAATCCCCCTGCCATTGCTGCCATATGCTTTTTATTATTCCCTTACACTCTATTCCTATCTCCCCTTATCACCCTATCTTAGCCATCCCATCGTTATTATGTCCCTACTTGCCTGTCTGTCTTCAAATTTACAGCGAGATAATGTAAATTATATTAATTTTAATTCAAAATTTGCTTATGTTGACTTGTCATAAGTGCTTTTTTACCTTCGTGACGAATAAAGATTTTTTTATATACCTTTTGGATGGCTGTGCCTATACACATAGGCCTATGGTTACTAATTACCATCAGGTGGACCGTCTGTCTTCGTAAGACAACAAAAAAGCTTATGTATACAGCTTAGAAAACGGTTGTTTAGTTTTGTCATAGTTTTGAGGAAAAGTAGCATACGTTACTTTAGATGCCGTAATCTATTTTTGAGTATAAATCGTATCGATCCATTGCTGCATGAAAGATAACCCAATACATAATTTTTAAAATAATATCATCATCATCATAAGCTCACGCCTGTATCCCCGAAGGGGTAGGCAGAGGTGCACTAGCGAACTAGAACACCCACATTTCGTCGAGCTTAGTTCCGTCCCAGATGTGATAGGGGGCGAGCCTATCGCCATATCGGGCACAAATTCCAGACTCCGGGCTGATATGGAAAAATCCAATATCACTTTGCCCGACCCGGGGATCGAACCCGCGACCTCAAGACGGTAGTCATATCGAAATATAACTACGCCACCGAGGCAGTTTAAAATAATAAATACCCACTAATGCTAGAAAAGTATATTATGTGTATATGCATATTTCTGTTCTTCCTGTGCAAAGACTTCTATGTATACTACTAGACTGGCTATTCGGTACATAGAATGTGCGCACTAAGTCTCTGTTAATCGACCTCAACTCACTATAGATATCTACTCTTTTCCTTAGCCGTGAAACGTCAAACACTCCCCGTCACGTGCCATAACTTTTACTTCGAAACAGCTTGTCTAGTAGATACATAGAAGTCTTTGTTTCTATGCCTTTGTAGTAATATATAGTCACGGGCGGCTCGGCCTCCGGTGGCCCATACGCTTATGTAATATATTTATGTGACGCCTCCGACGGATTCAACGTATATGAGTATTACAGTACTCAAAAAAGTTGTGTTAAAGGTCCGTAGCACTACAGTTTGAATTCTCAAAAAAGGACAATCTGATTATCCACCCAAGCTGCCTCAACGCAAAGTTCCAAATCCTGTACACGATTCCTCCATTAAATACCAAAAAACAGTGCAGTAAGTGCAATTAGAGAAACAATTCCGTTTAAACAGTAAGATGGACGCGGTCAAACACAGCTCGGAGCGGCTTCGACGCGACCATACTTTCCATTAGTCGAGGTTAACTAATGAACGCGTGCGGGCTGAATTACTTTATGTACATTTTATTTAATGGTATTTTAATGGCTTCTTGGTGTTAGATACTTATAGACACTAACGTCTAAAGAATCAAAAGTCCCTCGATTTGCTTCTTTCCTCTTCGGATTCGGAGTGTGAAGAAGCATAAATAGGCCGGCACGATTCTGAGGACCACTGATAAACACAGTGTTTGTCAATGGTAGCTAGTTTTTTTGGACTGCACTACGCTTACCATCAGGTGCAGTGTGGTCACTTTGCCATGCCCGGATAAAAAAAGCGCCTCGACCGGTTCGTTACCACTATCTAACAGGAACCGACGTAAATAAGCAGCTCGCTGTTGCGTTTCGTTCGGTGAGAGAGATTTCCGGTGGCCCAATTCCCCCCTTTCCCAATCCCTATTCCTCTCCTTTTAGGTTAGCAACGCACCTTTGGTTATTTTTGTGTTTTAGGTGTCTACGGGCCGTCGAGACTACTTACCATTAATTGAGCCACCAGCTCGTTAATTAGTCTGCTATAAAAAAATCATAACAGACGTATTAAGATTCCTTTACTCAAATATAGTCACCAATAAAAAAGTGGTATTTGATTTTGCTGTTGCGTTACATTTACAAAGGCCTATCGTCATAATGAATAATCATGTTTATTATTACAATTTATTTCTTTGCACTGCTAAAGTAGTTGTTTTTCTACCTGCCCTTATTCCACCCTAATGTGGGGTCCGCGCAACACATTTTTTCAAGAATGTTGCAGAGAGGATTTGGCTTAGTGTAAACGACCGGCCGCCTGCCTGACGTCAACCCCCTATGAGGGATTCAGTCCCAGGCAAATTAAATTTGAAAATTTCCTTTGCCCGATCTGGGAATCAAATCCAAACATATATATAAACAACCCCATACATGCTGCCGATAGACCAAGGAGGCGACTGCTAAAGGCTGCACTGCTAAAGTAGTAAATAGAAATATTAAAAATATTTAAATTAATACCAAAAACACAAAGACACATAACGTGCAAATAAAGCCGAAGATAGATATTCAAAATTGATTTTCAGAACGTCGAATTCCACGCGCTTGAGGGCATTAAGCCAAGTACATATTTACTTATACATAATATTTCACAATACAACAGTTTCGAACTCAATATCATGTTCCTAGAATCGATATTTCAGAGTAGCGCCGTCTCAATCAACCAACGAATATTCTTTTTTTTTTTCTTTGGATTTTTTCATACCAGCTCGGAGTCTGGAATTTGTGCCCGATATTGCGATAGGCTCGCCCCCTATCACATCTGGGACGGAACTAAGCTCGGCGAAATGTGGGTGTTCTAGTTCGGCAGTGCACCTCTGCCTACCCCTTCGGGGATACAGGCGTGAGCTTATGTTATTTTTTTTCCCGAAATCTCACTCACACTTTGAAACGCAACAGCCACTTCACTTTTTTAGGAGATAGTGGTAGTTTTCCGGTCGAGCTGTAGTCAAAAGCCTACAACGTGATTACATGTATATAATTTACATTTGATGCTATCTATACAAAACTTTGTGTTTTTGTTTGTAATGAATAGGCTCAAAAGTACGGAAGCAATTTCAAAAATTCTTTCACCTATGGATACCTACATTTTCATCGAGTAACAGGCTTTTCATCTCGGAAAATGTACTATCCCCATTGGATATCCACGCAAACGAAGTCACGAGCAATAGCTAGTGTCTATCTTCATAGTTACTACTGAATTTGTGACTAACGCCCGGTTCCAATAAACAATCTCAGTTCGAATGTGCAGATAGATTACAAAAATTTGCCAATAAGAATACAGTTTGAACATGACTCCGTCAAATGACTTGATTTGATTGGTTTATAATCGCGATCTATCTGCACTCTAAACTGAGATCGTTTCTTGAAACCGGCCGTTAATGTAATTATACCATACAGCCTTCTTACTTGACAGTCGATACGATTTGGACTACAATATGATTTCATTTCATCATCAGCCATAGGACGTCCACTGCTGAACATAGGCCTCCCCAAAGATTTCCAGATCGACCTGTTGGAAGCGGCCTGCATCCAGCGACTTCCTGCGACCTTTATCAGGTCGTCGGTCCATTTAGTGACATAAAATTCCACCGAAATCGAGTTAAAAAGCGCGCTAATGTCGCGTTGGATTCGAGAACTTGTCATTTGATAATTTTTACGCGACATTAGTTTATTGTTGAACTTGATTTCGGTGGAATTTAAAGTCACAAAGTGAAATCGAATCGAGTGAGTTATTCTACTGGTTTTGTGATTGATTTGTGAAAATATACAACACATAAGCTCACGCCTGCATACCCGAAGGGGTAGGCAGAGGCGCACTGGCGAACTAGATCACCCACATTTCACCGAGCTTAGTTCCGTCCCAGATATGATAGAGGGCGAGCCTATCGCCATATCAGGCACAAATTCCAGACTCCAGCCTGATATGGAAAAATCCAATATCACTTTACCCGATCAGAGGATCGAAACCGACACCTCAGGACGGTACTCGTACCGAAATATAACCACGCCACCGAGGGAGGCAAAATTGGCATTTGTTAAAATATTTCCTATTAATTGTACACGTTTCTGAGAATTCACAAGCATTATGAAATTACGTGGTTTTGTACTATTTAATGTACGAGTTATTAAATTGTGGCGGCGGTAATGTACTACGTTAATAATACTTTATAGAGGTATTATTATGTATACTGAGATAGGGTTATATTGTGTACAAATATTTGAATATTACGATAAATGTTGGTAGAGAAACGCTATAGACAGGCATCATCATCATCATCATAATGTAGGCATATAAAAAACACTTGACACTGCCTCGGCGGCGTGGTGGTATTTCGGTACGACTACCGTCCTGAGGTCTCGGGCTCGATTGCCGGGTTGGGTAAAGTGATATTGGATTTTTCCATATCAGCCCGGAGTCTGGAATTTGTGCCCGATATGGCGATAGGCTCGCTCCCTATCACATCTGGGACGGAACTAAGCTCGGCGAAATGTGGGTGTACTAGTTGGCTAGTGCGCCTCTGCCTACTCCTTCAGGGATACAGGCGTGAGCTTATGTATGTAAAAAGCACTTATGGCAGGTCACAACAAACATGGTCTAGGTACTTTTATTATATAATAATTATGTGATAAAACAATCAATTGGTTGCCTGGAAGAGATCGCTTTTAGCGATAAGGCCGCCACTTTTGGCACAGTTATTCTGTTGCTCACCTGTTCTGTTACCTGTTTTTTATGTGTGTCTGCAATAAAGAGTTTCTATCAATCTATCTATCTATCTATCTATCTATCTATCTATGTATGTATCTATTTAATTATCCATCTATCTATCTATATATCTATCTATCAATTTTGAAAACAAGCAGGTAGGTATGGACACAATAACAAAGATGAGGCTTAGATACGGGGTTGTGATTTGTAGGGAAGGGAACGGGATATGGCAGGCATGCTGTGAATATTTACAGCATGAATAAGCCGGCTTGACCGGTTGGATACCACTGTCTCACTGAAAACCGACATAAAATGGCGGCTTGCTGTTGTGTTTCGTGTGTTGAGTGAGATTTCTGGTGGTCTAAATAGTCATCTCTTTGCAACCCTTTTATGTTGGCATAGCACCCATGACTTTTTTGGTATCATGAGTGATGGAGAATGGAGATCACGGAGGATTAAGTGACTCACAGTGAAGTGCTTAGCCATTTACTTTAGGGTAAACAAAAATTTTGCATACTTATTTTCTTAAATTTATTCTTGCTTTACTTTAACCATTGCTTCATTCTCACGGCGATTTAAAATAATACACCCAGCGCTGTTTGAAAAACTATTTTCGACCGAGTTCCAAAAAGGAGAAGGTCCTCAATTCGTCCGTATTTTTTTAAAGTATGTTACGCGATATCTCCGCTAAATGTGGACCGTATTTCATTTTTTTTTGTGTTCGAGAGAGCTTATTTCAAGGGTGGGCCCACATGAATTTGGTCACGATCGGTACATTGGAAGTTGGTCAGTTAAGTTTTTAAGCTTGTGATTATTAAATTGAATTTTGACTTAGTCCGAGTCATTTTTACAAGAAAACCTTTGCTTAATCTTGGCTTGGCCACGATCGGTTAGTTTTGAACTCGGTCCGTTAAGTTTTTAAAGATATGATTATTGTTGATTATTTTTTCTTTCATTATGTAATTTTAGCAAATAGTCAGGGTATACAATGTTTCTTTGTCTATATGAAATGTACGTCACTGGTGACTCACCAAATCGTGTGCCAGCCCCTGCTATATATAGTTTTTATTACATAACATACATACATAAGCTCACGCCTGTATCCCCGAAGGGGTAGGCAGAGGCGCACTAGCGAACTAGAACACCCACATTTCGCCGAACTTAGTTCCGTCCCAGATGTGATAGGGGGCGAGCCTATCGCCATATCGGGCACAAATTCCAGACTCCGGGCTGATATGGAAAAATCCAATATCACTTTGCCCGACCCGGGGATCGAACCCGAGACCTCAGAACCGTAGTCGTACCGAAATACCACCACGCCACCGAGGTAGTAGATGGCTACTAATGCAGCATTGTTATGTAATAACAATGCTGCGTTAGACGCCATCTTACATACGTCATACTACGTATGTATATTAGATCAAGCAGGAATCAGGCTTGGTTTTTCTACGCATACGTAACAGTCCCTCACAGCCCACTCTCCCGAGGCGGTTGATAACATTTGCCTAAAATATGCCGTAAAAATTCAATGTATAATTACAAAAATAGAAAAAGAGAATTACACAAACGGCACATTACATATTTATGAGTTCCGAAATGGTAGAAAGCTGAGCCCAGTTTTGCGTTAATATTTATTTTTCTTATTGTTTTATAATGCGGCGACTTTACAATATTTAATAGAAAAACAAATTGAAAGAAACGGAATTTTGAAGAGGGGAAATAAATCTTCAGAAACAATACTATTTTGGGAAAATAGAATTGTACTTTCGTCATTCATGTTTTTTAAGGACTGACAGACGAGCAGTGTTGCAGGTAGGTTAACTGATGATAACAATCATGGGGAATTGACGAGGGGAGTGGGATTTGGGCTATTTCACATCGGTTTATTGTGGGATAGTGATTAAACCGGCTGATTCGTGCCGCCATTCTTGCCGTAGATATAGGTCCTTATTTATAAAAACAATTAGCTGATCATATGGTTAAGAATAGTCTGTCACTGTTTTTCTTGTGTCACATTGTTTGAAAATGAAAGGGTCAGACTATATATGCTGCCACTAGACCAAGGAGGCGATGGCTGGCTTTTAATATAACATCGAAATTTAAGGAAACAGTAGCCCGAGCACGAAAAACTAATGTCAATGTAAATGTATTAGAGTTCGCTGCGCACTAATGACGTTTGGTTAATATTTCATACAAATTTCATAGATGCGCATCGAGTTCGAATACATTTACGGTTGTCAGAAATGTTCCTGCTCAGGCCGCAGGTGTAAAAAAATAGTTAATATAGCAAAAGCTAGTACAAAATAAACGAGATGCTACATTAATATCGCGAGACACTGAGCGTTACACAAGTTCGCGGAAGTAATAAAAGTTTTAGATTTATCATCAAATTAAATTACTAATAGTGTAACTTTCTTAAACAATTAACTAAGTTTAGTTACATGTCGCGAGTTTCGTTTGAGTTGGATGTTTGCGCACGGGTGACATACTCGTAAAGTGACAGTAACTTTGTGTCATGCTCTTTTAGTATGTAATTGCTTTTTAAGCAGTTCAAATGACAAACAGCAGGTCGATTCTCTAAGGTTTCATTTGTGCAAATAACGTTGCGACATCGTTGCGGCAACGATGTTTTCATTTTTATATTCAGCAAGGTAGAAAGCACACGCACTGGTGCTATGGGTGATGATGGCGCTTATGCGAAATAGCTCTCTCGAGCGAGGCGTTTGACATAACTGTATGGAAAATGGTATTCTCTAAGACCCAACAACGTTGAACGCTCCGTCGATCTCAACGATGTGCGCTGCGGGAGCTCGTCGTCGCACGCAACGTTGTGGCGTTTCATAAAGAATCGACCTGCTGGAAACCTTACCTATATATTATTAGCATTGTTAGTAGTGAATATATTTTTTTTTCTATATGAAAACCAGCGATATTATATTTGTGTGGTAAAGCCACGTTGTAGGCAATTACGTCTACAGCACGAATGGGCCGGCTCGATCGGTTTGATATCACTAACTCACAGAAAACCGACGTAAAGTGGCAGCTCGGTGTCGCGTTACGTCAGGTGAGTGAGATGGCTCACCCCCCCTTCCTTTCCCAATCCATTTTCCCTATTTCCCTCCCCTTTCATTTTCTCCTTTTAGGTTGGCAACGTCCCCATGAATATTTTTGTGTCTTAGGTGTCTATGGGCGGTGGAGATCACTTACCATCAGGTAACCCAGTTGCTCGTTTGCCAATCTTACATGTCATCTTTGTTATGTAAGTGTGTGTAATATTTTATATGAGAAGCAGTGATCGGTAATCGCCTCCTTGATTTAGTGGCAGCATATTACATGGGCTGCTGACTGGAATATCCTAGGTTTGCTTCCCAGGTCGGGCAAAGCGATTATTTAGATTTGATTTGTCCGGGAATGGCTCCAAAGAGGGGATAGACATCAGGCAGATAGCCGGTCGTAAAAACTAAGTCATGTCTTTTCTGCAACATGAACATCCGGAGGCCCATTTCCCTCCTCCCTTTCCCAATCCCTTTTCCCTCCCCTTCGATTTCCTCTTTTTAGGTTGGCAATGCACCCATGATTCTTTTTGTGTCTTGGGTGTCTATGGGCGTTGGAGATCACTTACCATCAGGTGACCCATCGGCTCCTTTGCCAGTCTGTGCTATAAAAAAAAACTATCTTAAAATATTTTAAAAAGACTAAACTACTGTAAAATATATCATTGGATAGACTTCCAAGTGGATCATGATTAGGTACGGCAACATTTGAGTGGTTGGTAGAGGTAAACGGTTGCCAGAAATTCAAAGTGAAGAAGCCGAGACGTAGTTTAATATCATTTTCAAGAGGTTTCCCAAATGTACTGCACCTCGCATTTTGGCACGTCTGCTTTGAAACCGCATCCATATGTATTGTTCCTGTGGAGGTAAGATTTTGCGCTTCCACTTTTTTATAAAAACTGACATAAAATTATTCCAAATAAATATTAAAGAAGATCCCCATAGAAGGGGTTGACGTCAGGCAGGTAACCGGTCGTAAAAATTAAGCTGAATCATTTCTGCAACATGGACAAGGACAGGTAGAGAGACAAAGAGAATTATAAATAAAGAAAAACAATAAATATTACTTTGATATAAAATTATTCGAGCACAAAATATAATTTGCTATCGTCTTTGCCCACACTACCCACCAGGTTTAAAGTATGAGCATTTAGTCTTAGAAAAGTGCTATCTTAACAACTGTCTGCATTAATAGACAATGTCATAAAATAAACACAACTTTTATCTTGCTGTTGCAGACCCAACTCAAAGCCATACCCAAAAGATAAATTTCTATGAAAAAACGAAAAAAAAATGTAATCCTTAAAACAAAGAACTCTGGAACTACTCATTCTTCACATTTCATTTGATATCAATCACGGCTTACAAAGTCTCGGTTGCATTCGGCAAAGTTCGGAAACCTTCGGAAGCTCAGTTCGCGCCGACTGTACCCCAGTGTAGACGCTCCGCTACGAGCTCCGCACGTATCCTAACGGCGTAGCAGCGTAGCGTAATTGCTACGAAACAATACGAGTATTGAATTCGTGGAGTGACTTCGGGTGAAAGTAATTGAAAAGTGGTATTGTCATGGTGAAAATTTAAAGAAGAATCGAGTAACTGTTTTGTGATTTTTACTAGAATTTTATGGTGAGTAATAAGTAACGATTTTAGCCCATAATATTATTTTGTAATGATACATTCGTTCTCTAGAATTGTATAGATAAAAAGACGTGTTTTGTTATTATTTTTTTTTAAGAATAAGTCACTTAATAAGAAAAAATAATAATCTTAACATAAGATAACCTCACGCCTGTATTCCTGAAGGGGTAGGCAAAAGCGCACTATCGAAATAGTACACCCACATTTCGCCGACCTGAGTTCCGTCACAGATGTGATAAGGGGCGAGCAAATTCCCATATAGGGCCCAAATTCCAGACTCTAGGCTGATATGGAAAAATCCAATATCACTTTGCCCGACCCGGGGACCGAATCCGAGACCTCAGGACGGTAGTCGTACCGAAATACAACCAAGCCACCGAGGTACCTCCGGCAGTAAATAATAATCTTACCTTCTTAAACAAAAGCATATTAAAAATATGAAAAAAAGAACACACTCCGTCATCCCACACATGAATATGTTATTTTAATTCTGAACGAGCTATTTCTTTTACTGTGTAATTTTTCACCCTTTATATTAGTTTCGAGTAGCACAAAGAAGCGAAGGTCGCGCATAAATAAAAGAGGTACGCGATGAGCTGCCAAGAAAATATTTAACTCTCACATTTCAACATAACTGAATATTACTTTTTTGAATTATCAGGTTACGGGTTTTGTATTCTTATTACAATAATATTGTTTTGATAAAGTGCCATTTTTAATATTGTTATCTAATAATAATTATTAGAAAATAAGTATCTCTTAGTAGCAAGGAAAGCTCAATGGAATGGAGTAAATAAAATGAAATAAATACAGTATTTTTACCATGGGTATAAAATAAAA
The DNA here is from genome assembly GCA_036417725.1 of Clanis bilineata. NCBI lineage: Eukaryota > Metazoa > Arthropoda > Insecta > Lepidoptera > Sphingidae > Clanis > Clanis bilineata. The sequence continues at coordinate 2,995,474 of CM071153.1, forward strand.
AAACCTATGTGCTGTGATTTAAATATCTTCTACTAATTGAACTGAATTATTTATGATTAATATATTAATTATTAGTGATATTGGGTTTTTCCATATAAGCCCGGAGTCTGGAATTTGTGCCTGATATGGCGATAGGCTCGCGCCCTATCACATCTGGGACTGAACTAAGCTCGGCGAAATGGGGGTTTTCTAGTTCGATAGTGCAGCTCTGCCTACCCCTACGGAGATACAGGCGTGCTACTAATGATACTGAATATAAAAACTCAATATCACCTTGCCCGACCCGGGGATCGAACCCGAGACCTCAGGACGGTCGTTGTACCTTAATACAAAAACTTCACAGAGGCAGTCTTTTACAGTATATAATAGTAGCTGTTGCTGTTGGAAAATTATTTTCCAGGACAACATTTATTTTCCAGGATTAAAAATACATTTTGATTTATATCTACCTCTATATAACTGTAAATTTTCATAAAAATCCATACAGTAGTTTTTGCGTGAAAGAGTAACAAACATACACACACTCTCACAAACTTTCAGATTTATAATATTCTTAGGATGTTACCTACTATTATAATAATCTAGAAAGGTCAAGTGTATAAAAGAATTTATATCAATGTTACATTTTGAAGAAGTCAGGTAGCCAAGAAGGGTATCGTAGCATAAAAGGGTTTTCTTTGTGAGGAACAATATTTATATTTGGACTTAGTTATGCTTTTTTTGAAGAATCATAATGTAACAAAGAAAGAAGCCCTCGGCTTTAGAATCTCCATATCGTTGTTCAATATTTTCATTGTATTTTTTATTTCTATACTCTATACCAGTGGCGTTCAAAAAAAAAATCAAGATCTCTCAAGAGAGGGTTGACGTCAGGAAGGCAGCTGTTCGCAAAATCTAAGCGAAATCCTTTTTGCAACATGCTTGATAAAGTTTGTTTCGCCGACTCCCCCATTAAGGTGGGATAAGGGCGGGTAGGAAGAAAGAAAGACTTCAGAGACGTACAACATCAAGCGCCCTAACACTTTAAAGCAGAGGCGAAAATGTGCGACGCAAAAGTTTGAATCCAATATTGGTCAACTTTATTAAAAATCATAGGAATTATTTTAACTCTATTTATCGACAGACTTCCAAAAAGGAGGAGGTTCCCAATTCGCCTGTATTTCTTTATGTATGTTACGCGATATCTCCGCCAAATGTGGATCGATTTTCAAAATTATTTTTGTGTTCGCTAGAGCTTGTTTCAAGGGTGGTCCCATATAAATGTGGTTACGATCGGATTTCAAGTCCGTCAGTTAAGTTTTTAAACTTGTGATTATCATTTATATGTTTTATGCCATTAAAATATCTGTTTTGAAAATAAATCAAAAATGTTTACTGTTATGACTGAGTTCCAGATTTATGTTCATCACTCAACACTGATTCTTTTTAAATCTGGCTTAAATATCGTCGTTTTTTTTTTATAACACCCAACAGTTACATACATAGTCCTGACCCCACACTAATATCGAGTCTTGTGTCGTGGGTATCAGGAACTACGAGAGACTTTTGGTCTCACAACACCCAGACCCGAAACAAATATCTGTAGGACATACAAACATTTGTCTCAGTGCGGGGATCGAACCCGCGGCCTCTCGCTTCACAGCCGGCTACTCGCCCGCTGCGCCACGGAGGCTCTCAAACCAAAGGCTGTCAAACTCTCAAAAACTACAAATAATTGCATATACAACACCACGACGGGAGTCATATATACATACACACACTCAAACACACAAAAACACTTTAATAGTACTCTTTTTAATGAAAAAAGAACTTGGGCAACAAAATCATAAAACCTTTTAAATTAATTGAATTACTTGAAGTAACTAAGAGAACTATTTAAAGAGAGTATTCATTAAAGCGTTTCTAATGCGATACAAATGTAATTGTTCAGTTAGGCTATAAGCATTATGAGCCTAAATAGGTATAAGTATTTATTTTGCAGTTTTGCTACTATGGTTTTTTTTTATTGAATTGTATTCACAAGCATTTTTTTTAACGAAGCACGGCAAAGGCACACTAACTACACCTGATGGTAAACGTAGTGCAGTACAAAAAAAACAACGACCATCGATAAACATAGTTTATGGATGGTTGCCGGAGTCATGCCAGTCATAAATGCTTTTTCACGCTTCGCTTAAAGGACCCAGTGACATATGAGGATCTCACTGACACAAAATTATTTCAAAAGATGGAATTAAATATATTATACAAGTGCATCCTCAATTATGGCTGATAGCCGTATATTACATTAGGTATACAGCCGGTCGAAAAAAGGTAAAAAGCCGACTCCTTTCTGTAACATATTTTAAAAGGCGCCGACCCCACATTAAAGTGAGGGCGGATGAATGAAAAAAACTCGCAGTCAAGCTACTGCTCGGGCCACTGCACAGATTTATCTATCATCATCATCGTCATCATCATCATCATCAGCCACAGGACGTCCACTGCTGGGCATAGGCCTCCCCCAAACATTTCCAGATCGACCTGTTGGAAGCGACCTGCATCTAGCGACTTCCTTAGATTTATCTATATACGGTGTCTATATGAAACTTTACCGTTACTTAGACGGGTGGTTTTTAATACAAGAATAAAAGCTAAGTTTTTAGCACTCTTCGTTCTTTTGAAGACTTAACTGTTACGACCGTATCAAACTAAAACAGCTCTATTGTTTATAACTTAGCTTACGACTGTGTTCGCGTTGAAAACTCCTTAGTAGTCATTTTTGATTAGCCAACATAATGCCAAATATTGATAAAAATATCATTGATGTAATTGATCATTGAAGTAATGGATCTCAAGAGAAAACTAAAATGCAGTATAACCAAGTTATATGTATTTTGTAAATAGATTTCCGGTGGCCCTTTTCCCTGCCTTTCCATTCACTCCTTTTAGGTTGGCAACACACCCATGATTCTTATTGTGTCTTGGGTGTCTATGGGCGGTGGAGATCACCCATCAGATCACCCGGTGGAGGTGACTCATCTGCTCGTTTGCCAGTCCCTGCTATAAACAAAATTAAAGAAAATCTTCGATATATATCGATAACTAATGACTGTGATTGAACTACCGAGACAAAAGTCTTGTTCCAAAATCCCATATTTTATTTCACTCACAGTCTCGCAGGTTTAATTATATTAGTCTTGGGTTCGATCCCCGGTTCGGGTAAAGCGATATTTCAATATCAGCCCGGAGTCTGGAATTTGTGATATGGCAATAGGCTTACCTCTTATCAGATTTCGGACGGAAATGAGTTGGTGAATTGTAGGTTTCCTATTTCGCTAGTTCGACTCTACCTAACCCTTTGGGGATACAGACGTGAGTTTATGAATGTAACTCAGTAATAGCTTTTAGTAACTAAAATGTTTAGTTAAGTTTGTCCAGTAGTTTTAAAGTTTATCCATTCTTTATTTCGTCCAACCCACCCTTATCCCACAATATAGGGTCTAGTTTAGGATTTGGCGTAGTTTTTACGACCGTCTGCCTGCCTAACGTCAACCCCCGAAAATAATTAAAGTTAATCCATCACAGACAAAAAAAACTATTATAAATATCTTTATTGGTCACCTAGGCATATAAAGAAGCACTTATGACAGGTCAACACAAGCAAATTTTGAATTAAGATTTACATTATCATGCTATACATTTGAAGACAGGCAGGCAAGTGTGGACATAATAACAATGGGATGGCTAAGATCAGGTGATATGGGGAGATAGGAATAGAGTGTAAGGGTTGTGAGTTGTGAAAAAGGGAATGGCATATGGCAAGAATGGTGGCAGGGGATTGACTGGAAATACTGGAAGAAGTTGGGATTGGTGCATAAGGCCCTATCCTAGCTAATTTACTAAATATCAATACGGATAACAAAATTTAAAGCATAGATGTATCAATTTTATCACTGGATAGACCTATTGTGTCTACTGAATACCGAACCCTCACTCACCCGAGAGGTCGAAAGAGGCCGCCCGAAACATTCCGACCGATCATCTAATCAGTGCGTGCCGGAATTTGCACCCGTCTGGATAGTTCCCAATACATAAGGTGCGGGGAAAATTTCGTACAATTTAGCACCCAAGTTTCGTAATTAGATATACTTAGGAGTAGGTGCTAGACGTAAGAAGTAAGTGAGGAGTGCCACACAAGCGCACAAAGAAATAGTGCTTAGTGATGATTTTTATTTTTATTTTTATTTTTATAGTTATAATTATGTATGTTATCTTGTAAGGTATTTATCTATGGGCCATAGTTGCCTGAAAATCAAAATCGATATCTGAGTCGCCTCGTAGTTCCAAACGTCGGAACCGGTGTCAGAATTGTCAAAAGTTACCGCCATTTTATTTTTCTTTGTTTCTGGGCCGATTGACTTCAAAATCGATATTTGGGTCATCCCATGGTTACAAACGACGAAACCGATGTCAAAACTGTCAAAAGTGGCCGCTATTTAGTTTTTCTTTGTTTTTGGGCCGATTGACTTCAAAATCGATATCTGGGTCGCGTCGTGGTTCCAAACGACGGAACCGATGTCAAAGCTGTCAAAAGTGGCCGCCATTTTGTTTTTCTTTGTTTTTGGGTCGATGGACTTCAGAATTGATATCTGGGTCGGTCCATGGTTCCAAACGACGAAACCGATGTCAAAACTGTCAAGAGTGGCCGCCATTTTGTTTTTCCTTGTTTATGGGCCGATTGACTTTAAAATCGATATCTGGGTCGCCCCGTTATAGAATGTTTAGGCAAACAACAGGGCGGATCTACAAATCAAAAGCTTTTCCGGTTAGCCCTACAAAATACGCGTGCGAAGCCGCGAGCAAAAGCTAGTAAATAAATAAATAAAAAGTGCTACAATTGATATACATACATATAGACTCAGGCCTTTATATCCGGAGGGGTAGGCAGAGGCGAACTAGCGAATCTGAACACCCACATTTAGGTGTTCTAATTCGCTATCGTGTCGCTCTAGAACAAACTATTATAACCGATTATTTTCAAAAAAGTGTTTTTTATTTTTTTTAAATTATTATTTAATTTCACATTTTTTATTGTCTGTAAAAGCGAGAGGCCGCGGGTACGATACGCGCACCGAGACAAATGTTTGTATGGCCTACAGATATTCGTTTCGGGTCTGGGTGTTGTGAGACCAAAAGTCTCTCGTAGTTCCTGATATCCACTATATAAGAATCGATCTTAGTGTGAGTCAGGACTATGTATGTGACTGTTGGGTGTTATTTATTTATTTACTATTTAGGTAATCCAACCATCGTAGCAAACATACAGTAATGCGCAGCAATAATATTACTGTTTATAGAGTGTATGCCCCTCACGGCGAGTTAACGACTCTACCGAGCCAGCTAATGCGTCGGCTTTGGTCTGGCCATTGGCTACAACTTGCAATTGGATTAGCTAAGGCGCTCTGTGAAATATTTTGTAGGTACTTCAGAGTTGAGTAGCTTGCGAGAGAGTGATAGAAAAGAATATTTAATAGACCTAATACTCACTTAAATAAAACAACACTTTATATAAGATTATAACTATCATGATATACACATTCGGTCGCCTTGTTGTTGTGACAGCATATTATAGGCAGGAAATTTCTCAGGTGGAGTCCACGTACCGGCAAGCGCAGCGTAGGACCTCCACCTACAAGGTGACAGACGACCTGATAAAGGTCGCAGGAAGTCGCTGGATGCAGGCCGCTTCCAACAGGTCGATCTGGAAATCTTTGCGGGAGGCCTATTTTCAGCTGTGGACGTTCTATGGCTGATAATGAAGATGGAGCAAGGGTTCAGTTTCCACCCAGACAAAGCAATATCTCATTTGATTTGCCGGGAGCTGCAACCTCCAGTGGGGGTTGACGTCAGGCAAGCGATAGGTCGTAAAAACTAAGCCGAATCCTTTCTGCAACATGCTTGGAAAAATATTGAAAGAAATATTATGTAGTATTACTTAAAACTATATAAGATAAAAGGCAACAATAGAACACATTGACGCAATATATTTTTGCAGAAAGGAATTGGTTTGATTTTTACGACCGGCTGTCTGTCTGAAGTGAACCTATACCCTCTAGACTCTAGAAGATTCAGTTCCGTGTATTTTTTGTGTGAAAAATAGCTTTGACCCGGGATTTGAACTCGGGACCTCCCGCGCTCTATTACATCTCAAACACTCTTCTACAAAACCCAAGCCGACCTTTAGTCAATATCCTTAATACTAAGTCTACTCAACTAGTCAGTACCTCCATCTTTGCTCTTGTAATGGTTAATTTCAAACCTCGGTACGTTTAATGCAAGCTATGTTAGATGCAATATACCGCACTACACCAGCTAATCAAGTCATACCACGAGTAATGAAGACAACTGTCCGTCAATACGTCAATCTGTGTTTAATTAACTCGTGAATGATTAGGTATGTGCTTACTGTTCATATTATATTTGAGTAGTTTGTATACTGGAAGAAAATACTTCTTGAAAAACAAAATAAATACTATGTTACTTAAAATAAAAAACCTAGTTAAAAAGAGTTCTGCGGCCTGAGCAGGAAAATTTCTGACAATCGTAAATGTATTCGAACTCGATGCGCGTCTATGAAATTTGTATGAAATATTAACCAAACGTCATCAGTGCGCAGCGAACTCGAATACATTTACATTTACATTAGTTTTTCGTGCTCGGGCTTCAGTTCTTGTATTATTTTTATTTATATTCTAATCTCTCCTCAATATGATATTGGCGTAGGACACTTTTACAAGCATGTCGCAGAAAATATTTGACATACTTTTTAGGACGTGTTGTCTGACGTAAACCTCCAACTGTGAGATCCAATCCCGGGCAAATAATGTTAGAAAAACACCTCACCCGACATGGGAATCGAACCCAGGTCTTCCAGGACCACAGCTCTTATACGTTGCCACAAGACTAAGGAGGCAATCTTGTATCATAAATCGCCGAATGCTCATATACTTAAAGACACCTTATGTCGTTTAAGGCCGCCTTATCTGTCAAAATTGTATGGCGAAAATCAATATAAGAAGCCGTTAAAGTTGAGCAGCGTTTGACCATTCGGGCGGAGGAGAAGTGATTTTAAAATGCATTCAAATCGAGCAGGTGGGTCATCTGATAGTAAATCTTCACTGCCTAAAGACCCCAGATAAATGGACACCATTGATTGAGAAATCATAAAAGTAAAACAAACCTGAGGGCAAACACTTCTATTTACTAGACGAGCTGTTTAGAAATGAAAATGTGTCATATTATGTCGAGTGTATGAAGTTTGACGGCTAAGAAAAACAGCAGTAGCGTTACTACCACCTCTTATAGCAGTATTATTATAATCGTTCTTCGTTTGTTTTGTATGGGAATCGGTACAAGTAAGATTATAATAATACTGCTATAAGAGGTGGTGGTAACCCCCCTGTAGGTCGATTCTCTAAAAAATGCCACAACGTTGCGATCGACGCCTCGCTCCCGCAGCGCACATCGTTGAGATCGACGGAGCGTTCAACGTTGTTGGGTCTTAGAGAATACCATTTTCCATACATTTATGTCAAACGCCTCGCTCGAGAGAGATAGTTCGCATAAGCGCCGTCATCACGCATAGCGCTAGTTCGTCCGCTTTGTACCTTGCTGAATACAACAATGAAAACATCGTTGCCGCATCGATGCCGCAACGTTGTTTTCACAAATGAAACCTTAGCAAAATGACCTGCTGATCTCTGTAATGAGTCGCGGTCAATTGATGGTATGGTACCTGATAAAGGTCGCAGGAAGTCGCTGGATGCAGGCTTCCAACAGATCGATCTGGAAATCTTTGGGGGAGGCCTATGTCCAGCAGTGGACGTCCTGTGGCTGATAATAAAGATGATAATGATCTCAGACTTAGACGTACTGACAAGACGTTTTAAAGGAGGTAGATGCTGAAGACCGGGCGAAGTGGAAGCGTTTAAACAGAAAGAAGGACCCCTAGAATTAGGCAGAAAGGTAAAAATATGAAATGAGGCCGAAAGGAATATGAAATGGTGATTGAAACTTTTTTTTTTTTTTTTTTTTTCATTTATTTGGGATAACAAACAATAGTACATTACAAATTGGTAGATTATACATATACATATACGGTTGTGGATAAATGTACTACCCACAACGCTATCCCCGAATTACATAAAACTGTTTAAATCAGTGACGTGATAAATGATATTGCTTACATAACATAACATAAGCTCACACCTGCATCCCCGAAGGGGTAGGCAGAGATATCTAGATATCTGATATTGCTTTTAAGGTAAAAATTAAATATTATACAAAAAGAGATAAAAATGAATTTTAACAATACAAAATACAACAATAACTAAACTATGGCAATAACAATAATATATTTATTTAATATTAAAAAATATATAAAACATAAAAGACAAAACTTTTCCCTTAGACTGCAGAGCGTATCAACATTCCTGTAACTCATCATTTAGATCTTGCTGTCTTGATAAAAGTATTTTAATGGCATGCGCTTTAAAACTAACCGCGGGTGTAAATATTATATCAATAGAAGAGAATACGTTGTTGTATGTTTCTACCATTCTACGCAGAGGTGCACGCAGTCCAGCATTAGTGCGACATGAGTTGGTGGCAAACAGGTGGCGCTCACGCACCACTCGCCCTATAACCGTACGAGGGACAGAATAACTTAAACTTTTGACTAATTCGGTGCAGTCAAATTTATTGTGACATATAGCATGTAACACCATTACTTCCAAGAGCAAACGTCTTGATTTTAATGTGAGAAGATTGTATCTAGAAATCAGTTCGTTATAATGTAATTTTGATTGAAAACACTTACAGTGCATCACACGCAAAAACTTACGTTGGATTTTTTCTACTTCTTTATTATATTTATCATAGAAAGGACTCCACACTGGAACTGCGTATTCCACTTGAGGACGTATTAGGGACTTATAAAGATGTAAGTATGTAGATGGACGACGAAAGTCACGTGATGCACGCATTACAAAACCATACATTTTAAATGCTTTATTAGTGATTTCGTTGATGTACGAATCAAGGTGGAGTTTAACATCTAGTTGAACACCAAGATCACGGATGGTATCAACTTTAGTGATCAAAGAATTATTAAGTGAGTAGTTAAAATTTATAACTTTACTTTTTTTTGTAAATGTAATTTGGTGACATTTATTTAAACTCAAATTTAGTTTATTTGTTTGACAATATAATGAAAAATGATCAAGATCAGATTGAAGAAGGAGACAGTCGTTATAATTATTTATGGTTTTGTAAACCTTTAAGTCATCCGCATAAAGAAGAAATTTAGAATGTGTAAAACAGGCCGTGACGTCATTAATGAAAATTATAAACAAGAGAGGACCGAGAATCGAACCTTGCGGTACGCCCGAAGTAACAACGATAGAGCTCGATTGAACTCCATTAACTACTACTTTTTGAGTCCTGTTGGTTACGTAGGATGCAAACCATCGCAATAGATTCCCCCTGATTCCATTGAAAGCTATCTTGTTAAGTAGTATTTCATGGTCCACTCTATCGAAAGCCTTCTCAAAATCAGTATACACCGCATCAATTTGATGTCGCTGATCAATACCATCAAAAAGGTAAGATGTATAGAGCATAAGATTACTTACCGTAGATCTATGTTTAGTAAAACCATGCTGTGCTTGCGAGATAATACGGTGCATAAATGGATATAATTCATCATGTATAAGTTTTTCGAAGACCTTCGACAGAGTGGAGAGAATAGAGATAGGGCGATATTTTTCCACATCATGTCTGGAGCCACTTTTATGAACAGGCACAATATTTGCAGATTTCCATACATCAGGGCAAATCCCATTAGACAGGCATTTATTAAAAATTATAAATAGTGGAAGAGAGATCGTTTTATAGGTATTTTTTAAGAAATATGGTGGTATCCCATCTGGGCCAGCTCCTTTAGTAACATCTAAACCTTTTAAAGCATTTTTTATTTTGTTTAGAGATATATGTATATCACAGATATTTATATCAGCATCGGTACTACAGGAAGAGGGTTGCCAGCTGTCGGGGTTAAACGTGGAAGGCTCATACACAGACTGAAAAAAGGTAGAGAATAAACTACATATAGTGGCTGGATCCTCAGTCGATGTGTCCTTATAGCTAATGGTGGAAGGTATTGTTAACGATTTTTTACGATTAGCGACATAAGACCAAAATAATTTCATATTAATATTCACACTATCCTCGATCGAGTTTATATAATTTTTAAAGCTTTTATGACACTCGTGCTTAAATCTACGTCTGTATATTGAAAATATCTCGTAATCACTCGCATTCTTAAATTTCTTCCACTTGATCCATGCGGATGTTTTGTTGTTAGCTATATGGATCAGCGACCGGGGAAACCAGATAGGGTATTTGGTCTTTTTTGCACGTGATAAGGGTGTGTGAGATTTAATGGTCGCGTATATCCTTTCGTAGAGGTATTCGAGTGCTTCTTCGGGTGATAAAGTTTTTAAGGAACTGGACCAATCGATACTGCCTATATCAAAGTTTACGGAAGCGTAGTCTGTTCTGCGGTAATTAAATCTGCCAAGACGTTTGCGAGTATACATTTTCACATTGATAGGTTCAAAGGTAATATTGACATAAAAAGGAGGATGGTAATTATCAATTTGTAGTAAGGGATCAACCACTTTTGAGAGAGTACAGTATGTGTTGGAGAAAAATAAATCAAGTATACGACCCTTGTGATTAGGGAATCTGTGGTATTGCTTTAGATTGTATTGAGAGCAAGTATTTAACAGTGCTCGAGCGGTTTGCGAATTGCTGCTATCTGGGGTACATTCTGTATAGGAATTTTTATTTGCCCATTGTAGAGAAGGCAAATTAAAATCTCCTGTAAGTACGATAGAGTCCACATCTGGTTTTGCCAAGACTGAAGATAAAGAGTCCATATAATGCACATAAACGTCGTCTTTCGTATTTGGAGGTATATAGCAAGCTGCTATCACGTGATATCGTGCTCCATTCTTACAAGGTAGTTTAACCACTACATGCTCAGGAAGGAGTAAACATAATTTAACTGCAGTGGGACATAATTCTCGCAACACTGCGATGAGAACACCCCCGCCATCTTTTCGCTTAGTGGTACTACGACAACGATCGCACCGAAATATAGAGTATCTTTCATCAATAAATTCATTGTTACTGATATCTGGTATGAGCCAAGTTTCTGTTAAAATTATTATGTCATACGAGTGTGATAAAATATTCAGATATAAAGTATTAAGCTTGCTACGTATACCTCTGCAATTTTGGTAATAAATGGTAAATTTATCATCCATTTTTATAGATAAACCGTATTATATAAATGTTCATACAGATGATGTAACAAAAATAATAAGAATCATACAACAACGCCATTGAAATTAAATAAACAACAATCTTTACAATCCAATCCGACAGCATCTCTTCCTTATAATAATAATGAGTATGACATGAAAACAAATAAAAAACATAATATGCAAGATCAATACATAAATTTAAATTACAATTAAAATTACAATTAAACCAAGTGAAAAACGGTAACATTGAAGTATACATACTTTTCTTTTTTGACCAAATTACATAGATCATAATTTTGATTAAATACAGTTGCTTTGTATGTGCCATGTTTAACTTACATAAATAAAAAAACATTGATTTATTGTCTATTATTGCGCGTACATTACTGCGCAGCAGATTTAGTTGTAGTATTCTTCTTGAACTTGGTGTTAACATCTCGTTCATTTCGTATAACAAACGCCGGAGTGGTGTCCCTCTCTCTTGCGAAAATAGTAGCGTTTTTGATCCAGACATATTTAAAATTGTGAGTTTTAGCCGCCTCTCTGCATTTACGAAATAACTGTTTATTTCGTAATGTGAGGTGTTCATTTATATAAACAGTATGTTGAACACCCGCCATACCAAGACGATCGGAGGTGATACCTTTGGCCATGCGAAACGTGCTCAATATATTGTCCCGCAGAATGCGGGAAGTGAATTTAACTATAATATTTTTTGGGCGTTTGCTTTCTGGATGAACATGCGAAACTCTATGTACTGATACTATTTCATTTTGTGGAATAGCGATATTAATAGCTGTTCCGACTGATTGCAATAGTTGTAGCAAGTTTTCACCTTTTTTTTCAGGAAGATTCGCTATTTCAATATTACAGCATCGCGCTTGTTGTTCCAGCAGATCAATTTTGTTTTCTATATCCGAAACAGTGTCTTGTTCTAGTTTGTTAATGCGTGTTGTCATATCATTTATTGTATGTGACATTTTAGTGTTTACGTCTGTTAGTTCTTTAATTGTGTGTTCATTTTTTCCGCACTGTTTCAACATCTCATCATATTGGTCACTCATGTGAGCTACAGAATTTTTGAGTTGTTGAATCTCATCCCGCATAGACTTAAGTTCAGTATGTAGCAATGTCGTCATGGTGGAAGTAAATTTTCCTAGCAACGAACTCATTTGTGATTCCATCACATCTTGTACAACTGTACGCACGTCTTCTTTGATAGCTGAAGTTGACTCACTAGGTGGAGATTGCAGGGCTTGTCTTTTGTGAGTACGCATAGTTATGTTTGAATTAAAGCGAACAGGGGTATTATCACTTTTTTGACCTTTAGGAGCTTTTGTCGTACATAGTGGGCATGTCCATGATGACAATTCAATTGATTGGTCGACATTCAAACAAGAGTGATGAAATGATTGCTTACACACTGTACATTGTAGGTAATTTTCATTAATATCGTTCGAGGCACAACATCCCCACTCCATATTTTCTTCAATTATATATTTTTAGAAACAGAAATAAAAATACCTCTTGCAGAGAAAAAAAAAGTTTGTCGTTCTCAGTATGCTCAAGTGGTTAATAATTTCGTCGCACGGAGACACCTGCCGACAGCACCACTCCACCGCGCACAGTCCGCCAAACACGGAGCGACGGTTCAAATCCAGCGCCGCCAGCCAATTTTCAATTTCGTGCAATTTAATTCAATCCAAACTGCAGCTCTTGTATCGGAGCAAAATATTTAATATTTATAAAAAAAAAAAAACGTAGGGACTCACAAACAAATTGTCGTCCTGCTCTAGATCCTCCCAGTAGGCGGAGTCCACAGGTAAGAACACTGCACGAAGAAAAGAGAATTGAAACTTCGAACGCAGGCCAATCAGAAGCAGGAAAAAAAGCAATATCCATCCGATCAGAGACCCAGCAACACACACGTCCGTCACTGACCAAGCCGGCGAGTCGAGTGAAACTTAGTGCGCACATTATAAGTACTGATCAGTTAGTGTAGTATTATTCAAAGAAGTCTTCGCCTGAGGGTGTACGAGGCCGAACGAAACTGTTGTCATAAATTCACATTTTATATCAAATAACGTAGCTATTTTAAAAAATATGGCTAAAGTCGGAACTCATGTACAAGCTTTTCATTACGGCGTGCGCGTAAAATCACATGTGAAAATATGAAAGCTAGTAAAGTGGTTACATTGAGTTATTGTCGCTGTAGTTATACCGCGACTAGTTATTTACGAAGTGTAGTATTTAAATATTTTGTATGAAACATCTAATGCAGCGGGTTAGACTTAATTTGGCGACGCATAATGGTTTGTTCCTACATAAAAGGCTGGATTTTTTAAATGTTGGTAAATATTTACTTTTTGTAGCCTCTTTAGTCTAGTGGCAGCATATATGAGCTGTAGACAGGGAGGTCTTGGGTTCGATTTCCAGGTCGGCCAAAGCGAATTTCTAATGTAATCTTAATTAATTACTAAGCATGACGATTTTAAACTCGTAATGCTTTCTATAAATTGTCGTAATTAGCATAGCAATGGCTTTTTGTATGCAAAAAATAATTAATTACCCCATATGTGGTTTGCAATTGTACTGCAGCTGACCCAATGAGCCAGAAATTTTATTTTCGTCACAATTTCAAGTTTCGATTATTAAAAAACTATGAGCCTTATGAAATTTTAAACTTTGCCGCTAGATTGCTATCCATCCTCTCTTTAAGTGTAGTTATTATTGATACCAACTTTATGAAACACCTTGTATAAACTCCCCATATTAAACAGTTCCATAAAATGCCAGTAACATTGTACATTAGAGAATCTAAAACCATTACAAATTAATTTTTGGTCCTAAAGCCGAAAATGCCATTGCATCACAAAACCCTATAAAATTCACAAAATTAGATTACTTTTCGCATAACTTTAAAATGAGCTTCGGTTTTATTGCCTTTGATAGCGTTATAAGACAGCAATTGTACCTTGGTTCGTTTTATATCGTACTCATTTACGACCTTCAGTATTCGCTTTATTTTCATTGCGGCATTGTTGTAGAAACGGGTTAATTTAATTCCTTTAAACCGGTAATGGACTGGCGACAGCGGAACTTTGACGAGATCATAAGAACGTGGCAAAAATAGTAAACGGTTAATGCTGACTTTACATGAGCGTCCAACCATCCAATATTTCCCAATACAATATCGATGATAATTCATAACCGACTCGCTACCATAATTCTTTCTTTCTACCTGCCTTTATCTCACCTTAATCTGGGTTCAGCGCAACACACTTTTTTATGCATGTTGCTAAAAGGATTTGGCTTAATTTCGACCGGCGGACTGTATGACGTCACCCCTCTCTGGAGGATCCAGTCCCGGGCAAATCAAATTAGAAAAATCGCTTTGCTTTGGGAATCAAACTCAGGACCTCAAGATCTCCTGGTCCGCGACCATATATGTCCGTTACCGCTAGACCAAGGAAATGAATGGCTACAATCATCCAACCAATAAAAATAATCACAAGTTTAAAAACTTAACGAACCGACTTCAAAATTTATCGCATCATAACCAAATTTATTTAGGACCACTTTTAGAAAAAGCTCTATAGAACACAAAAATAATCTTGAAAATTAGTTCACATTTGGCGGAGATACGGCGATGAAATACGGAAAAAAAAAATACAGACGAATTGAGAACCTCCTCCTTGATTTCTAAGGTTTACGCGAATGTTATACATTGAAATAAAACTATTGTTACGGATTCTATCACGATTTGGTTTTAATTTTTATGTCCCGATGTTTCGAAAGCTTTGCAGCATTTTAAAATGAAGCTAGATATTATAATGTTAACATTTTTGGACACTGACACCTTAGTCCAACCCGTGACCACGAAGGCTACAAAGCTTTCGAAACGTCGGGGCACAAAAATTAAAACTAAATCTTGGTAGAATCCGTAAAAATAAGTTTATTTCAATGACCTCCTCCTTTTTTGAAGTCGGTTGATAAAATACGAACTACCAGAAGGGTTGGCCAAACTGTTGGACTGTTGGACGAAGGTGTAGCGTCGGTATTAGACGGTCGTAAAATGAATGTCGGTAAGGAGACGAGAGCTTAAAGTTTAAAGTTCACATGTGTTCACAAGTGAAAAGCCAAAGTTGAAATACTGGTCTTAACAAGCATGTTTTCGTGGCTTTAAGTTTTAGGGTAAGGCTGTAGCTCATTAACAAGGATTTATTTTAAATAGACCCTTAAAAATTACACACATTTTTAAATTACAAATTTTAAATAGGCCTCTGTGGCGCTGCGGCCGAGTTGTTGGCTATTAAACGGCATGCCGTGGGTTCGATTCCCGCATCGAGAAATAAATAAATACACCCAACAGTCACACACATAGTCCTGACCCCACACTAAGATCGAGTCTTGTGTCGTGAATATCAGGAACTACGAGAGACTTTTGGTCTCACAACATCCAGACCCGAAAAAAATATCTATGGACCACACAGACATTTGTCTCGGTGTGGGAATCGAACCCGCGACCTCATGTTTCACAGCCGGCTACTCGCCTGCTGCACGGAGGCTGAAAAAAAAAGTGATCTACAATAAAACTTAACGGACTGACTTCAAAACTTATCTGTAGCCCGAGCACGAAAAACTAATGTAAATGTAAACGTATTCTAGTTCGCTGCGCACTGATGACGTTTGGTTAATATTTCATACAAATTTCATAGACGCGCATCGAGTTGAAATACATTTACGGTTGTCAGAAATTTTCCTGTTCAGGCCGCTGATCATAACCAAATTTTTATGGGACCACCCTTAGAATAAGCTCAATCGAACACTAAAGGAATCTTGAAAATATGTCCACATTTGGCGGAGATATCGGCGTACATACATAAAAAATACCTACGACCTTCTCCTTTTTTAAAAAATCATGACGTTACAGCAAATAGTTATCGTAATTCCTCGCGTGACGCAAGACGGGTAGTTATCTTAGTGCGAGGATAAATCATCGTGGGAATTAGGTGAGTTTACTTACCCCCCTTTTTCGGCCGACTTCCCAAAAAGGAGGAGGTCCTCAATTCGTCGGTTTTTTGTATGTTACTCGATATCTCCGCTAAATGTGGACCAATTTTCAAAATTATGTTCGATATGTTCGATTATTTGTGTTCGATAGAGCTTATTCCAAGGGTGGTCCCATATAAATTTGGTCACGATCGGTAAATTGGAAGTCGGTCAGTTAATTTTTTAAACTTGTGATTATTGTGGAGTTAATCTTTGGTACAGTCCGCATATCTTAGTTTCTAAAATACAATGCACCATTCTTACGCGCTTTACATTTTATTCACCAATTCTTTATATCACGATCGTTAGATTTGTTCGCGTAAGACGACAAAGGATATATTGTGGCGTGACAAAAACTATGATAGATAGCTTAACGTGATCTCCGAAGCGTGGAACGTGTACTACGATTTTGGATTTATCCTTGTATCATTCTAGAAACCCATACGACGAGTATAATACATTATATAACATAACATAACATAAGCTCACGCCTGTATCCCCGAAGGGGTAGGCAGAGGCATACTAGCGAACTAGAACACCCACATTTCGCCGAGCTTAGTTCCGTCCCAGATGTGATAGGGGGCGAGCCTATCGCCATATCGGGCACAAATTCCAGACTCCGGGCTGATATGGAAAAATTCAATATCACTTTGCCCGACCCGGGGATCGAACCCGAGGCCTCAGAAACATAGTCGTACCGAAATACCACCACGCCACGGAGGCAGTATATTATATTAGTATAATACATTTATTAATCGACCGACTTCCAAAAAGGAGAAGGTCCTCAATTTCTCGGTATTTTTTTTTATGTATGTTACTCGATATCTCCGCCAAATGTGGACCGATCTTCAAAATCCTTTTTGTGTTCGATAGAGATTATTAGAAGGGTGGTCCCATATAAATTTGGTCATGATCAACAACTCAAAATAACAACTCAGTTATATGATGAGTAACTGACCAAAATTTCATGTAGCGGACATAAAAAACACAATTTACGACTGGGTCGCAAAAACTATTAAATATTGTACAAAGACGTGCGGACGAAATTTCTATTGGACAAATCCCGGATCGTGACTGGAATTTCGACGAGCATTCACACATGGAACTGGAAAAATAACTAAATCTAACTGATATAATGCGTGGAGACTGAATATTTCATTTTCTGCTGAAAATAGTAGTCAGCGGGAACCGATTTGAATATTCGTAATCAACTTCGCAAAAGAGGGAGGTCCTCGTGAACGATGGACGAATCCTGAACGATGGACGAGTACTGTAATGTTATGAGCTATGAACCGGGAGGTCTTGGGTTCGATTCCTAGGTTGGGAGGGTGTTTTTCTCACACAAAGTCACTGAAACTGGATCCCCAGAGGGAAGGTTGACGTAAGGCCGTTCAAAATTATTGATTGCTGTCTTATCAGAATCATTTTTTTCATCACAAATTCATACATTTTTACATTCGCCGCGCTCATTTACGTCCCAGATCTGATAGGAGGCGAGCCTATGGCCATTTCGTGCACAAATTCCAGACTCCGGGCTGATACTGAAAAATCCAATATCACTTTTCTCGACCCGGTGATCGAACCCGAGACCTCAGGATGGTAGTCAAACTGTTACCACTACGCCGCCGAGGCAGTCACAAATTCATGTTAACATTATTGAATAACTATGCGAAGTACTAAATTTAAAATTTTCTTTTTTCTAAATTAAGGGCTATTTTACTTCGTGAATATGTCACTCTGGTAATTTTAAACTTTAATAATAAATTGTTAGCCATCCTATCTTTAAGTATAATTGTTATGGATACCACCTTTATGCAAAACCTTTTATAACTTTTTTAAACATTTGTATAATTTGTTGCAGG
Organism: Clanis bilineata; assembly: GCA_036417725.1. Taxonomy (NCBI): domain Eukaryota; kingdom Metazoa; phylum Arthropoda; class Insecta; order Lepidoptera; family Sphingidae; genus Clanis; species Clanis bilineata. Next base: position 3,013,760 of record CM071153.1, read on the forward strand.
TAAATGGCAACTTTATAAATCCTGACAATAATCTGGCCTCATATTAGTAATCCAAAAAGCAACGATAGCTCAGTTGGGAATGGTACGGACTGCCGAGACAGGTGTCAGCGGTTTGAGACCAACCCCCAAAAAAAGAGTCTCTGAAAGAGAGAGACTGAAAAAAACCCACCTCTGACTTTTCTACGTTAAGTCTGTTTTCATTGCGAATTATCGCTTGCTATAAAGGTGAAGGAAAACATCGTGAGGAAACGTGCCTACCCGAGAATTTCTCCAACCCAACCCAACCAACCCGCATTAGGCTAGCGTAGACTCAGGTCTAACCCCTCTCATTAGTAGAGGCCCGTGCCCAGCAGTGGGACAGTAATATTACAGGGCTAATATTATTATTATATTAGTAATTCACTAGAACAAACTCAGATAATCATATTTCTTTATAAACGGGGAAGGGTCGCATGGCGACGACCTTTTCTGGATTAAAAAAAACACATAAAACCCTGATGGATAAACTGGTTTCACGAACGTTATGGAAGGTGACGAAGCTAAAAGGTTTTATGTTATCGAAAATGCATTTACAGTTCATTTCAATAAAATTCTTACGTAAGCTTTGGTTAGATAAATATACCCAGAAAGGATGACTAGCAATTTACTTGTGATTTTAAATGTCGGAAAGGTAGGTTTTGATTGATTAGAATATGAATTTTAACGTAAATCCCGTTATTTGCCAAAAAGATGCTGTATATTAAATAGTCACGGGTGGCTCGGCCTCCGGTGGCCGGCCGCTTATGTAACATATATATGTGCCGCCTCCGACGGTTTAACAAACCATCTAATCGCATATACAGCCATTTTCACACTAAATGTGACTACTGACATATTTGTAATGTTTTGATCGATTTCATCATATAGAGTTTATACGTCTCGGTAGCGTAGTTGTATTACGGTACGACTACCGTCTTGGAGTGCCGGGTTCGATCCCCGGGTTGGGCATAGTGATATTGGATTTTTCAATATCAGCACGGAGTCTGGAATAAGTGCCCGATATGGCGATAGGCTCGCCTCTGAGATGAAATTAAGCTCGGCGAAACATGGGTGTTCTAATTTGCTAATGTGCCTCTGTATACTCTTCGGGGATACAGGCGTGAGCTTATGTTATTCTTATCTCGATCATGCAAAAAGCTCACGTTTTGTTCGAGTTCCGGTAGTTACGTGTGACGTCATATCTAGCACTTTGAACAACGCCATTACAAGTTACTCAATGTGGGAAATAAAAATACAATAATCGTAAAGTGCGTATCGCAGCGGTCCAAAGTGCCTGACTCTGACAGTGGTGAAGTGAAGACAAGAGCTGTTTTATTTTATCGATCGACTTCCAAAAAGGAGAAGGTCCTCAATTCGTTTGTCTTTTTTAAATCAAATCGAAATATTTATTGAATCCATAAAATGTTCAAACTTTATTTAGATTCCGTCAAATTTTAACTCTACCGCCTGTTCGGAAGGCTGTTTCGCCAGAGAAGAACGGGCAAGAAACTCTGACGTTGCTCTTTTTAACACCAATTTACAGTTAGTTACTAATACATCTATCTCAGTTACTAATACTTTTCTTTTTAGACCGACTTCCAAAAAGGAGAAGGTCCTCAATTCGTCTGTATTTTTTTTTAATGTATGTTATATATCTCCGCCGAATGTGGACCGATTTTCAAAATTCTTTTTGAGTTCTATAGAGCTTATTTCAAGGGTGGTCCCATATAAATTTGGTCACGATCGGATTTGAAGTCGGTATGTTAAGTTTTTAAACTTGTAATTATTTTTATGTATGTTCCCCGATATCTCCGCCAAATGTGGACCGATCTTCAAAATTCTTTTTATGTTCGATAGAGCTTATTTCAAGGGTGGTCCCATACCAAATTAAAAAAAATCGCTTTGCCCTACCTGGGAATCGAATCTAGCACCTCTCAAATATGCTGCCACTAGACCAAAGAGGCGACTTGACGTAAAATGTGCAAAAGCCCTAATTATAAGCTAGCTTTGAGATATCATAAAATTATCTTAATTCCCGAACTAACTCATATTTTACCAAACCTAATTATGTATTCTGGTTACAATATTAATATTAATTTGCAAACCAAACAGTTTTGTAACTAAAATCACTATTTTACATTAACCTCTGTGAAATACGTAACTAATTATTTCGGTTTCGTTTACTTATGGGCCTTTGACTTGGTCTGGTTGAGGTTAAGGAATTAAATCATGTTCCTTAGAGTAAAAGGGTGAAGCATTAATATAAAGCATGAATATATATTCACTGATTCAATTTGTCAATACCTGCAGGTCGATTCTCTAAGGTTTCATTTGTGAAAACAACGTTGCGACATCATTGCGGCAACGATGTTTTTATTTTTGTATTCAGCAAGGTACAAAGCGCACTAGCGCTATGCGTGATGACCGCGCTTATGCGAACTAACTCTCTCGAGCGAGGCGTTTGACAAATGTATGGAAAATGGTATTCCCTAAGACCTAACAACGTTGAACGCTCCATCGATTTTAACGATGTGCGCTGCCGGAGCTCGTCATCGATCGCAACGTTGTAGCGTTTCTTAGAGAATCGACCTGCTTAAGTGATATTTTGACCTGAGCACGAAAATTTCTGACAATCATAAATGTATTCGAGCTCGCTGTACACTGATGACATTTGGTTAATATTTCATACAGATTTAATAGACGCCCATAGAGCTCGAATATATTTACGATTGTCAGAATTTTTCCTGCTCGGGCCTCTGTCCTACTTCTGGGCACTGGTGTCCTCTACTAAAATAAGAGGGGTTAGACTAGTCTACCACGCTAGCTGAATGTGGATTATTAGACTTCACATACCATTGAAATTCTTGTGGAGAATCACCTTATAGCAATATATAATTCATTATGAATACAAACGTAACGTAGAAAAGTTAGAGGATTATGCTGTTGTTAGGGTTGGTCTCGAACCCCCGACACTCATCTCGGCCTTCTGTACCACTCCCAACTAAGCTATCGCTGCTTTATACATATTACATGATGATTAAATTGGTATGGCAGAAGAGGATAAGAGCAGTTGAAATTAGATTCTTATGGAGTATGTCTGGCTTGAGGAATAATATGGTGATGGAAGTATGTGGTGCGAAAGAAGATGTAGTGACAAGAATAAAGAAAGGAATGGTGACGTGGTTCGGACATATTGAGATTTGAGAGGATGGATAAAGAGTTGATGAAACAGAAACATAAGATGAATGTGGATGGAATAATCGGTAAAGGTGGACTGTACCGAAGCTACGTCAACCTAATTGATGGTTTAAAAGGGACAGAACAAGAGTACTCTAAATCGACAAGAATACAAGAACAGTTGATAAAAGTGAATAAGGCGACAGTGATAGGTATGTCAGGATCGGTTGATGTGGAAACATAGTCTCTACCTACCCCTATATAAATGTCAATAGAACGGCTCTAGCACCCAGTAAAACATCTACTTTAGCGTATTTACCTACTCGATGAAGTTCACCTTAAGATGATACTTACGGGCAGATCTTCTGAGGCAGTTGAGTAGGGTAATATTTTCAACCGACTTAAAAAAGGCACCCAATTCGTCTGTATTTTTAACCGACTTCAAAAAAAGAGGTTATTTATTACGCAATATCTCCGCCAAACATAGACCGATTTTCAAGAGATTTTTTTGTATTCGATAGAGCTTATATCAACACAATATAAATTATGCAGCAGTACCATAACGTTGCTTTTATTTTACAGTGGGTTATTTTAATGATGCCTCTGTAGAGTATGTTTGTTGAAAGCTCGCGGTTGCTGAGACATCGCATCTAGAATACAAGCGCTGTAGGGCTGTTTGAGACGAAGTAAAAGAAAACATCATTTAGAATTCCACGAATCTTTGCAGTGTACAGGATGTTGCAGACGTGTTTAAAAGAAACTTGTATCGTGATACAGAAAAGTAAATAAGATCGTAATTAGAGGTATATACTTAAGAATTTTAGAGATGACAGTAAAATAATTGTTATTCTAATAGTTTTTTGACGAACAATCGATTAAATATAATCCCAAATTAAAAACTTAACGGACGACTTTAAAACTTATCCGATCGTAATAATCTTTGATAAATCTTGATTTATCTTAAATGTCTATTAAATGGAGTTTAGGCCTAACTCTAGATTAGTTACAGTGCTGTAAGTAGCCTTTCGTGAATCCTCGGATATTAGCAAATCAACAACGTTTTAGCAAAAATTATCATATTCCCAAGGCAATCTGCGCAGACCGAATCTCGGTTATCCAGTCACCTACACAACAAAACTGTGAAAGTTTTTACATACATACATGCATAAGCTCACGCCTGTATCCCCAAAGGGGTAGGCAGAGGCGCACTAGCGAACTAGAACACCCACATTTCGCCGAGGTTAGTTCCGTCCCAGATGTGATAGGGGGCGAGCCTATCGCCATATCGGGCACAAATTCCAGACTCGGGGCTGATATGGAAAAATCCAATATCACTTTGCCCGACCCGGGGATCGAACCCGAGACCTCAAAACCGTAGTCGTACCTAAATACCACCACGCCACCGAGGCAGTCAGGCAGAGAGAAAGTTTTTAAAACCATTTTCCCTGTTTCTGCGGTGAATAACAACCACGAATTACAATTTCGACCTTCGATTACAAAAAGTCGTGCCACAAACTCCCTCGGGATAAAAATAACATCAATTCGTTCCCGGCTAGTGGTTAAAAACGAAAATCACAATACGTTTAACAACGTGCAAAAGTTTTCACAAGACCTTTTGTTAAAGTCAAGCGTTACCGAATACGATGGCAAATTCTTCGCTCTCGAGACTAATTTTGTTTTTGCTCCCGTTTAGTACAGATTCCAATTTTGGATATCGTGTTCGCTGGCAATTTCATTTTTATTATTCGTCGTGGGGACATTGGTGCCGGGTTTTTGTGTCTATTTGTAAATGTTAGGGCCCTTCTGAAACTGGGATTTGGAAGGATGAAAATCCTGTGAATCTGGATGAAAATTCATTGAAACTTTTTGAGTGTGAAATTTCATTAATTGTTGTTTGTCTTGAAAGTAATAAATAAGGGAGATTTCTGGATAAATTTGTTAAATTATTATTGGACTGCCTCGGTGGTGTAATTGTGTTTCAGAACGACTACCATCTTGCTGTCTTGGGTTCAATGCCGCGTCGGGCAAATTTATATTGGATTTTTTTTCAATATCAGCCCGGACTTGTAATACTCAACTTGTGTCCAATATAGCGGTAAATCGTTGGATCCAGGCCGCTCCCAACAGGTCGATATGGAAATCTTTGGGGGAGGCCTATGTCCAGCAGTGGACGTCCTGTGGCTCATGATGATGATGATAGCTATAGACTCGCACCCTATCAGATCGTGGATAGAACTAAATTGACGAAATGTGGGTGTTCTAGCTCGCGAGTGCGCCTCTGCCTAACCCTTCGGGGATACAAGGGTGAGCTTATGAGACCACCCGGGCCACAAAAGATGGCTAGTATAGTTTCTCTGAATATTATTTCTGATCTATGATCCCGATACGTATTCACGACGTGAAGCGGTTTAGAGCGTTTCATATTTTCAACATTATCCAGCAGCTCATACATAGTTATGAGTAACAATTCCATATTCTAAGCATAGTTTCGAGTTTGTAAACGTTTTAGCTTAGTATTTTCTGCTTCGTCGTCTATGTTGAAAGTGATATAATATTAATTACTCGCTTTTGCTCGCTTTCGTAGGTTCTCCTGATAAGTATATTACGAGTGAAGATCACTTACCATCATCTGTTTGGTGGTTTAACGACCATCTATATATACAAATATAAGAACTATATAAATAAAATTAGAGTGTCGGTATGTTATTTCAAATTGAAAGCTTTTTACTGAATGCTATATAAGTATATACGATTCTTATCTCAAATATTTTTTTTATTTCTTTCTGTCTATCTGTTTGTTCTGGCTTATCTCTGAAACGGCTAGACCGATTTTGACGGAACTTTCACTGGCAAATGCTGATATTATAAGGAGTAGCTTAATTCTAGTAGATAATTTTATTAATAATACATTTTCCACATGAACGGAGTCACGGGCAATAGTTATTGTAATTAAAATTCGCCCGAATTTATAATTTTTATATCAAATCTACCTCTATAATAGACTGTGTACACACGCACACACATACAGAGATGATGTATGTGTTTGGGCTTCATACGAACTATGTAAACACTTTTTCCATAATTATAATCTAATCATTTGTCCAATAGAGGAACAGTAATTTTAAAGCGGTGCTATTATTCTTTTACATTTGCCTTATCATAAGCCATTTTCGCATTCAGGGCTCACCAGGATCTCACGAGTTAGTCTCTCATACTGTGTGTGCTATAATTACACCAAAAAGCCGTTATTTGATACGCAAATTCTATCTGTACGCCCACGAACTTAATGCCCAGAGCGCCAAAGAGTTCGTGACGCGAGATGTGGCATCGCCCACATGCTTATATTAGATTAATATTATGCCGAGCTTGGAGCTTTTTTTTTTATTTACCACCTGGATGGCAAGTAATTTGAAGTACTTATTGACGACACCCATGATATCAAAATAATTGTGGGTCCGTGGCCAACATTAAAACTTACATTTCACTTGAAATAAAGCAGGGAGTAGAAGGAAATCGGGCCGCCGGAAATCTCACTCACCGAAGGAAACGCAATAGCGAAAATGGATTATTATGTATACAGGATGTTTCATAAAGTTTGTATCAATAATAACCGCACTTAAATAATAAATAAATAAATAATTTTATTCCAGATTAAATTCCATATTATCCATTCTAATACAAAAAAAAAAACATAAAAACAAATATGTACAATTACTACATAATATTATTACCTAAATTCTAAAGTCGTACTACTTAAAGAGGGAATGGCTAGCAATCTAGCAGTCAAATTTAAAATTTCGTAAGGCTCATAGTTATTTAATAAGGGAAACTTGAGTTTGTGACATTATTTTTTTCTGGCTTATTGGGTCAGCTGCAGTAAATTTGCAAACTACCAATGGGGTAATTAATTCGCATTCCGATTTTAGTATCCCCACGCTTAATAATTATAAAAAATATATTTTTTTTACTGTTTAAGCTTACTATTATGATTTAAATCGATCTTACTGAATGGGGAATTGTTATTGGTACCAACTTTATGAAACATTCCGTATATGTACACACGAGGGGAACTAAAACATGCACAGTTCGCAGAGCTCATTTTCGTCCCAAATGACATAGAGGGCGCTCGTTATATCAGGGACCAATTTGAGACTCCGGGCTTATACAAGTAGCCCGAAATAGAAAAGTAGTCCAACCCGACCCGGGAACTGAATCCTTCGGGATGGTATTCATACCACACACGCCACAACTACGCAGAAGCAGTCGTTTAGAGAATTATCATCATCATAAGTCACGCCTGCATCCCCGAAGGGGTAGGCAGAGGCGCACTAGCCAACTAGTACACCCACATTTCGCCGAGCTTAGTTCCGTCCCAGATGTGATCGGGGGCGATATCGCCATATCGGGCAGAAATTCCAGACTCCGCGCTGATATATTTTGGGGAAGCATAATATCCTTACCTAAAGACTTGTATATTGAAAGCTTCTACATAATATATAATAGGATACCCTAACTCTAAGGCCTTTATTCATAATAACTTAGTGCGACGCTATAATACCGCTGTAGGACGTTTTCGAAAAATTGTTATTCATAATAGCTCAATAGCGTTAAAACGCTCCCAAAATCTCCCATAAAATGTCTGCAATTTATAGAAGCTGGCACCCTACTTTAACGCTTCAATAGCAAAAAATATGGCCGATTTCGATCAACTGATTCGTATTTGACGTTCCACCAGTTTTGGTTGGGATTAATTTGAGGGTGCCTGCGACTTCTATCATAAACATTAAAAAATAAGCTCACGCCTGTATCCCCGAAGGGGTAGGCAGAGGCGTACTGGCGAACTAGAACACCCACATTTCGCCGAGCTTAGTTCCGTCCCAGATGTGATAGGGGGGGAGCCTATCGCCATATCGGGCACAAATTCCAGACTCCGGGCTGATACGGAAAAATCCAATATCACTTTGTCCGACCCGGGGATCGAACCCGAGACCTCAGAACCGTAGTCATACCGAAATACCACCACGCCATCAAGGCAGTCTTCTAGACTTCAGAGAGACTTCTATCAAATGCAATTAATGTTATAAACACGATAGTTTGTGAGGTTGTATGGATGTTTTGTTACTCTTTCACACCAGAATGGTTGAACGGATCTGAATTTAATTCGGTAAAGAAATGGATTATAGTCTAGAATAAAAATGTCTAGGACAACAAGACAAATAAATGTGATGCAAAAGTTATGACCTCATGGTCATAAGTCGCTCAGTTTATTTGAAATATACGCGCGCCAGGTCGGACAGCGTAATAATATTGAGAGAATAAACTTGTCTTAAGTGATTCTTCACCATTCACAGAACATTCGAGGATGTATTTATTTATAAAGGAATAACACATAGGCTACTTTTTTCCAGAAAATGTAGGGTCTCCGTAGGATAGATTTGTTTGAAGTCAGCTAGTATTTAATATTTTCCGTGTGGTATTAATTACATACCTTGATTTCAACAAAACATATTTTTCTTCAATATCATCATTATCTAAACACGAATATAGCGTCACATGAATAAATCATGAGAAATAAAACACTTAAAAAATACAATGATGAATTTTATTAAATCTGATTTAACAAAAAATACTTATGCACGCATGTTGCCTAATTATTCTTCAATACAATGGGTTTTAGACGGTTCTGTTGAAGCCGCTGTGAACTGGAAAGTCCGGTCCTGAATTCCATTCTCAGAGAAGGCAGGGTATTTTTCTTACACGATTTGAGAGCCCCCTTTCTTTTCATTCATACGCTCCAAGGAATATCCTCCAAATCTAAATTTCATTTCCAAATATCCATAATCTACCCATCTTCGTTGATGTTTAGGTATTGCATAAAACAAAATCACTTCACATGCAACAAACATAGTTTTACTTTGATTAAATTAATTAAATAAATATATAAACAAACTAAACTGGTCGCCATGGTTGCCATGGTCGCGCGCGAATGATTGTTTTTTTTTTAGGCCATCGTTCCATGACTTTCCAGAGACAAAACTTGTTAAAATCACGTTTTATCTATGTACTAGCAACATTGTGACACGGTAAATATATTTTAGTTAATGAAGCTATAGTAAACTATTATGAATAAAGAATTTTATTGAACCTTCGATAGGCTTAAAATGCATTTTTACCAATATGAGTTTATATTTTCGATAAGGGTTTTATTATGAATAAAGGCCTAAGGCTTTACTTCAATACTATAATCCTAGACTGCCTCGGTGGCGTGGTGGTATTTCGGTACGACACGGTTCTGAGGTCTCGGGTTCGATCCCCGGGTCGGGCAAAGTGATATTGGATTTTTCCATATCAGCCCGGAGTCTGGCTTTGTACCCGATATGGCGATAGGCTCGCCCCCTATCACATCTGGGACGAAACCAAGCTCGGCGAAATGTGGGTGTTCTAGTTCGCTAGTGCGCCTCTGCCTACCCCTTCGGGGATACAGGCGTGAGCTTATGTGTTATGTTATGTTAGAATTATGGAAATATAAATTCAAATCTAGTAAATGTTATATCTTTATTCATGTTATTGATACTTCGGACGCAGCATCCACTTACTAATTAATGCTAACATCGCGTCGGCTACACCGAGGGGTTTCATTATACGGATTTTCAACATTAGTTATTCAGTTAACTTTGGCTTGTTATATGTTTTGAGAACACGATAGGGAAGTTTAGACAAAACTCCGACGGGACTTGTGAAATTGGCTGTACGGTAATTGTTTTCTGAGATAAAATCGATTACTTTTATTTTGTATACACATGCTACACACATAGACAAGCTCACGCCTGTATCTTTGACGAGGTAAGCAGAGGCGAAATAGAGAACTATAAAATATCGCCGAGCTCATTTCAGCCCCAGATGTGATCGCCATATCGGACATAAATTCCAGAGTCTGGGCTAATACTGAATACACCCAGTATCACTTTGCCAGATCCGAGAATCGAACCCAAGACCTTTTTTATATAGCAGAGATATACCTCTATTACCTTTATATTATAGATTTAGTTACCCAAGAATCATGGGTGCGTTGCCAACATAAAAGGAGGAAATGGAAAGGGGGGAGGGATTGGGAAAGGGGGGGGGGGATGAGTCACTGGAAATCGAATTGACCGAACAAAACGTGACAGCAAGCTGCCACTTTACGTCGGTTTTCTGTGAGACAGTGGTATCACACCGGTCGAGCCCATATATATATACTAGCTGACCCGCGCAACTTCGTCTGCGTAGGAGAGAGAGGGTTGAAAGAATGAGTTGTAGGCACCTATAATCCAATAATTCTAAAGGAGGTAATGAGATGATCTTCTTTGGTCCATTTTCGTCAGTCACCCCGTCAGTCACCCAGTCAGTACCCTCGTCAGTTACCCCGTCCATCACCCTGTCAGTCACCCCGTCAGTCACCCCGTCAGTCACCCCGTCCATCACTCCGTCGGTCACCCCGTCCATCACCCTGTCGGTCAACCCGTCGGTCACCCCATCTATCTGCTTGATTGTCACGCCGTATGTCACCCGTCTGTCACCCAGTCTGTCACCCCGTCTGTCACCCGTGTGTCACCCGTCTGTCACCACTCACCCTGTATGTCACTCGTCTGTCACCCATCTGTCACCCAGTCTGTCACCCATCTGTCACCCGTCTGTCACCCAGTCGGTCACCCCATCTGTCTGCTCGATTGTCACCCCGTCTGTGAAATCTCTAATATCTGGAAAATCTTTTTTCACGTACCGGCGCCATCTACTTAAAATATTGGTTTGTAGTACATGCTATGTATGAATATATATATATATATATATATATATATATATATATATATATATATATAAACTTAAGCCCAAAGGGTAGATAGAGAAGCAAGTAGTACGTACAATATTGGCCAAGCTTATTTCAATTCCACGATGTCATAGAGGCTTATTCGTATAACATTTGACACAATAAATTCCAAATACAAAACAAAAAGATTATTCAGTTAATACTAACCATTAAAGTCGAATTAAAATAGAGTTTATAAACAAAATGCCATATGGTGAAACAAAAATAAATGCTGACATTGTAATACTTATGATCGTAAAAATAAAAATATAGTTAGGCCAGTAAAAGGGGAGATAAACCCAAATATAATGTTCCTTTTGGGTCGCACTTCCTCCCACAGTTAGTTCGCACTTTATGTGTCTGTTTGAGATATAGGAAGCGGGGGCGTGACTTTGAAAGATAATGCGAATACAAAATAACCTTTCTCATGGGTTTTTGAGAGCATAATAAACAAAAACTCGATTGGCAGACTCTAGCTTTTGATTTCTGTTAATGAATAAGGTTCAGATTTTACTGCGTCGGTGGCGTGGTGGTATTTCGGTACGACTACGGTTCTGAGGTCTCGGGTTCGATCCCCGGGTCGGGCAAAGTGATATTGGATTTTTCCATATCAACCCGGAGTCTGGAATTTGTACCCGATATGGCGATGATCTCGCCCCTTATCACATCTGGGACGGAACTAAGCTCGGCGAAATGTGGGTGTTCTAGTTCGCTAGTGCGCCTCTGCCTACCCCTACGGGGATACAGGCTTATGTTATGTGTTCCGATTTAAAAAGCTTTTTAGCATTTAACAGAAGCTTACTTAATCTTAACATTCATTATTGTGCCCGATATGGCGATATGCTCGTCCCCTATTACATCTGGGATGGGGTTTTAATTAATTTTAGAGTCCAGTGTCCGCATCTCCTACCAGGTAAACGGTTAGTTTTGGAATTGTGAAAAAAATCATGTTAGTCACATATAATATAACGAATTTAAAAGGGAAACTATCGCGGCTAAGCAGGCTTTATAAGTTAATGAGTAATAGCCGACCAAAGTAAAAAGCGATGTATTGTCTGTGAGTCTCAGATATGCAGCATGCACTTGGTTTTTATCTTGCTTCTTTAACCCTCAAATGCATCGATATATTATTTACCTAGATGCACAGTTGACGCTCGGAAAATGGGACAGCAAAGGAGTGCTTAAGCACTCGTTTTGCATACAGTCCGACGCCGATGGAATTCTAAATTTCAAAATTCAAATTTAAGAACGCTTGCTCATTTCGTTTAAAAAGCTACTTTATTACACGAGCATAGGGTTATATTTGTGTTGATTTAATTAAAACTTGTGATCTTTGTCTTTGTTTTATTCCTGAGACAACTTTTAGGAGAATATTTGCAAAGAACTGTGCATCTAGGGTATATTATATTGATGCTCAAATTATTAAACTAAGTAAGACTGGAAAAAAGTAGTTTAAAGTAAAGCATTACTTAAATTTTATAAGTAAGCGGCATGAATAATTATACAAATGTTTGTAAATGAAAAGTGGTAGTTAGGAAAGGTATTTCACACTTTAATTACATTGGCTTAGAGCTCTTTATCATGTCAAACGGATTGCAGGTCGATAAGTGCGGTCACTCTTAAGATGACAGTCACGGTGGTCAGCGGATGGTAGGATTAAATTAAATTAGAAGCCAGTACAGTATCAGAATTTTCAATTCACGAGGTTCGTGACTGGATTCAGTGATTATTTTTATCTGCAACATCTAGTCTTGGAGGCTTAACGTGTTATCGAAGGAAGATTTTAATAACCATTACTGCTAAAGGCTTTTGAAGCTACATAATCAAAAGATAAAAAAATTAACAGACCGAATTCAAATCCGATCGTGACCAAATATATGGGACCACCCTTGAAATAAGCTCTATCGAACACAAAAAGAATTTTGAAGATCGGTCCACATTTGGCGGAGATATCGCGTAATATACATAAAAAAAATACAGACGAATTGAGGACCTCCTTTTTGTAGTCGGACAATAACTGACATTTTTATCAGAGACTTGTGCTGTACAAATATCCACTATATAGAGGTACACTGCTATTAAAACAATGACGTTAATTTAAACATCACATTTTTCTTATACTGTCTCCGTGGCGTGGTTGTATTTCGGTACGACTACTGTCCTGAGGTCTCGGGTTCCCCTGGGTCGGGCAAAGTGGTATTGGATTTTTCCATATCAGCCTGGAGTCTGGAATTTGTGCCCGATATGGAGATGAGCTCGCCCCCTATCACATCTGGGACGGAACTAAACTCGGCGAAATGTGGGTGTTCTAGTTCGCTAGTGCACATCTGCCTACCCTTTGCCTACCCATGAGCTTATGTTATGTTATGTATGTTTATTTTTCTTATACATCTCATACTTCCTCATAATATGAATACGATTATTGCGCGCCAACTTAGTTGAAAGTAAAAAATATTTATCCTCAAAATTGTCAAACGGAATATTAATTATCCGAGATCAGAATTCATCCCGTGGTGATAAATGGAAGTAACCCGGACAGGGCGGTCCGGAAATCTTGTCACATCAATCAAAATCACTCAAAGAAAGCTTTTCATCGGTTTAAATGAGGTATTAATAAAAATTAAAAGGTCATATCAATTGCAGGATGTGGCAAACCTTTTCATTACGTTTTTCAAAAGACCAATGGAAAATATTAAATGAATTTCCGTGTATTATACAGAAATGTACCAAAGAGTTTATTTAACTGTTTTTCTTGAATACTAGTGAATTTTTTAGCAGAGACTGATAAACTATCACATCTGGGACGAAACTAAGCTCGGCGAAATGTGGGTGTACTAGTTGGCTAGTACGTCTCTGCCTACCCCTTCGGTGATACAGATGTGAGCTTATGTTATGTTATGTTTGATAAACTAACAGTTCGGTCACCTTATAGAAAGTCCACCGCCCATAAACACCCAAGACACAAAAATAATCATGGATGCGTTGCCAACCTAAAAGGAGGTAAATAGGGATTGGGAAAAGAAGGGGGAATTGTGCCACCGGAAATCTCACACACCGAACGAAACGCGACAGTGAGCTGCCAATTTACGTCGGTGTTCTGTGAGATAGTGGTATCAAACCAGTCGAGTCATTTCATCTTGTAGAAGTATGTAATTGTCTACAACGTGGCTGTATCACTCAAAATATGACACTGTAATACTTATAATTAGTGAGATTGTAGGTTAAGAAATATTTATTAGCATATATTACTGATTTCATTATTATAATCAAGAAATATTTCAATAACTTACCTCAGCTGCCGTGGCGCAGTGGGCGAGAAATTGTAAGTGAAATGAGAGACTGCTGGTTCTCCCGCATCGAGACAAATGTTTGTATGACCTACAGATATTTGTTTCGAGTCTGAGTATTGTGAGATCGAAAGTCTTTCGTTGCTTCCGATACCCACAACAGAGGTTATAACTAGTGTGAGTGCAGAATTATGTGTGTGACTGTTGGATGTATTTATTTATTATCTCTATTAATGATCGAACATCGCAATTCCAAGGATACTTGAACCTAATCATAACAGTAACGGCAATACAACTTTCAAAATGAGGTACAAGATTAACATTTAAGCTGAGATCTATAGAGCGAACTTCGACTAAGTCTAAGTGAAAGAAATGAACTCAGTAAGGATTTTGACTTAGTCCGAGTCATTTTTTACAAGAAATTTTTTGCTTAGTCTGTCTGTCAGTCTATTTTTCTTATAAAAAATAACTCGGACAAAGTCAAAGTTCCTTTTAACAATTCCAAATCCTCACTAAGTTCGTAACTTTGACTTAGACTTAGTCGAAGTTTGCTCTAAAGATCTCAGCCTCAAACTCAATTTGACCAAATGTCAAGCAAGCTGCGACATAATTAAACTTCAACTAAAAACGTTGTAACCTACATTCCGCGCCACTTGGATCCTTTCACGCCGGATTTTCGACGTGGAAACAAAACTGCCGAATAGTTTCTATGTATATATTAAGACGCGTTTGCCGAGGAACGGTGAAAATGTTTTGTTTTCAAATTTCCTGTGAGTGAACTTTAGGTGGGTACTTTACGCTTTGTCGGGCAAATTGCCACTCGAAAAGATGACGTCGGGGACTAACTACAGGTTTCGTAAAACGAGGAAAGTAAACTATGGAACGCTCTTAGTACGTTACAATGAAGTGTTTGTGCATCTTTGCATTGAGTGCTTTGAAGTGTTGAAAAATTAATTGAAAATAATATCGCACTCAAAAAGATAACATTTTTAAGAGTTAAGAAAAACATATTTTTATCTCAATAGAAATACCACAGTCTACCACTAACTTACTAGGCATATATCACATACTTAGGTCAATACTAAGGCAACTCAAAAAGATAAAGTTTTTAAGAGACAAGAAAATCATCCATTCATCACAATAAAAATACTTCAACCAACTTACTATAATTATTATGTAGGTACAATCTGTTATAAAAATCTGTGGGAATATTTAAAATTTCATGCACTCGATAATGAGTAATTGATTTATAATCAATATAATATAATAATCACAAGTTTAAAACTTAAAGTCCGACTTTAAAATGCATCCTATCGTAATCAAATTTATATTGGACCACCATTGGAATAGCTTTATCGAACGCAAAAATAATATTGAAAAACAGTCCAGTGACATCGCGTAAAATACATAAAAAATATAAACAAATTAAATACCTCATTCTTTTGTAGCTGGTGGATAAACTATTCCCTTCGGAAAGAGATAGCGAGTCTCGGGACCTAAGCCACCAACGGTTAGTTCGTCAGAGTGAGGAATCTCTTCACAATGCGTGCCGTATCTTATAACACCGCCTGCCATAATTAACCCTTAACCTAACCACCTAACCACCAGAGTGTATATTAATATTGGCAATAATCTCTGCACGATGTATCACTGATCACTCCTATATCCTATATCGACATGTTAGTCATTCGCCAATAGAAAATGATTTATCTATGCTTATTAACACGGTCGTAAAAAAAATATGGACGGAGCGCTACACGACGGAACATTGAAAGTGAAACAGGGTTTTCGGCCCATTCGATCTATCGACACGTAATGGCGTGTGTGTGCGTAAGGCATTTTTGTACAGGCGCATTTGTGTACGTGGCTTCTCTGTGGCGTTCGTTTCACTATAGGCGAGATGGTGTCCTTCTTTTTCTTTATGTCCGTGGCTATTAACAAAGAGATTAAATATAACAAACTATAGAGGGGCTATCAAGCAAGTTTACATCCAAAAAATGATCTCATAAATCGGTAACGCCATCTATCACTTATTACAATGCGATGGCGTTTAATACAATTCACACCCTAGAATGTTCTGTGAATGTTTAAGAATCACGTAAGACAATTTTACTGTCTAAAAAATATGACACTGGTACGACCGTACACGTGTGTTTCAAATACGACTTACGGCCGGTTTCAATAAACAATCTCAGTTCGAATGTGCAGATAGATTACGAAAAATAGCCAATAAGAACACAGTTTGAACATGTCTCCGTTAAATGACGTGATTTGATTGGTTCATAATAGCATATCTGCACTCTAAACTGAGATCGTTTATTGAAACCGGCCGTAAGTCACAAATTCAGGAGTAACTAACTAATTGAGGTAGACACTAGCTATTGCTCGTGACTTCAATTGCGTGGATATCCAAGGGGGTAGTACATTTTCCGAGATGAAAAGCCTGTTACTCGCTGAAAATGTAGCTAATTAAATAATAATAATTAATAATCGGTGAAAGAATTTTTGAAATTGCTTCAGTACTTTTGAGCCTATTCATTACAAACAAAAATACAAAACAAACAAATCTTACTCTTCATAATATTTTTTTTTGTATAGATAGCATCAAATGTAAATTATATACATGTTATCATGTAATGTCGTCCCGTCTATGTACCGTTGAATGTCTTTGGCTAGTAATAAAAGAAATACTGTTTTTAAAAAAGCAACGCCAGAGTTTCTCGGTCGTTTTTTCTCTGATGAAGAACCTGCCGAAGCTGTAACCTATTGGTGAATCAACATAAAGAAACGAGAATCGCGAAACGAAACGAGAAAAAATTATCACGCTGATCAAATACTTTAATATTCATACAAAAGTGTTGTGAAAATGTCACCCAATAAAGGAGCGCAAATATTTTTGAAGATTCCCGGCACGTTAAGGAAACCAGGAAAAAATAACACAGAAATGATGAAATAATTATATTCGCCCCCAAGTTCTCAATTTGTGAAACCGAATTATATAAAGTATCGAATTAGGGATGTACCTACACTTCTAGCGAACCTTGAAGAATATAAAATGTTTCAACCCTTAATATACAGTATGTATTTTTAATCGAGGGACATATTTAAACACATGGCAGTTCATGCTTGGCATGGCATCAGGTGACTCACCTGCTTGATGCCGGTTTTACTACCTCCGTGGCGCAGTGAGCGAGAGACCGCAGGTTCGATTCCCTCGCCAAGGCAAATGTTTGTGTGGCCCAGAGATATTTGTTTCGGGTCTGGGTATTGTGAGACCGAAAAAGTCTCTCGTAGTTCTTGATACCCACGTCACAAGACTCGTATCTTAGTGTGGGTTCAGAACTATGAGTGACTGTTGGGTCATGGGTGTTATTTAGAACTGGGTCTTTACCCCTTCATAAGTTTTTCTGGTAGAGACCACAATGGCTTCACTGTGGAGGATGCTCAAGACCGGGAGAAGTGGAAGCGTTTAAGCAGGAAGGCGGACCCTGGCAGGAAGCCAGGATAACGCCAGGCAGAAAGAAAGAAAAATATCACTCTTAGCAATAAGACTGTCTGTTGGAACATTGTATAGTTCTTTTATTTATGCTGTTTGTTACAATTTCTTTCTTCTACCTACTTTTATTCTGTTACTTTACGGGAATCGCGTAACATACATCAGCGTGTTGCACAATATATTCGGCTTAATATTTACAACCATCATCCTGACGGACGTCAGCTAGATGGTTGACGATTTGATTGATTGATTGATGAGGGTATGGATATACCCTCTAAGAGAAAACTGTATTTTTAATACTTTTCCTTATTCAAATCAAATCAAATCAAAATATTTATTGAATCCATAAAATGTTCAAACCTTATTTAGATTCCGTAATATTTTAACTCTACCGCCTGTTCGGAAGGCTGTTTCGCCAGAGAAGAACGGGCAAGAAACTCTGACGTTGCTTTTTTTAACACCAATTTACAGTCAGTTACTAATACAGTACAGCACCAGTTTATTTTTTTTATAGAAGAGGGGGCAAACGAGCAAGTGGGTCACCTGATGTTAAGTGATCACCGTTGCCCATAAACATCCAAAATACCAGGGGAATCATGGATGCGTTGCCGGCCTTTGACGTAGGTATAGGCTCTTTTCTTGAAGGTCCCTAACTCGTAACGGTCAGGAAACACCGCCGCCGAAAGCTGGTACCACAAGCACGTTGCACGCGGAAGAAAGTTCCTTGTAAAACGCACTGTTGAGGAACGCCATACATCCAGGTGGTAAGGATGAAACTTCAGCTTGTAGCGTGTGGTACGATAATGGAATTCGGCGGCTGGTATTAGTCTAAACAATTCAGAAAACAGATAAACCAGATACAGAAAGACCTTAAATTATAGCAGCTAAACCATATTATAGTGTTTGATAGTTATATCTGTATCTTAATATCCATCATCCATAATCTATAATCCATTTACAAATCCAGACTAACGTAAGGCATCTCAAGGAAAGCAAAATTTATGTGTCGATCATCAATACGGAAAGAGGCACATCATTCAACCTGTGAATGAATTCAGGGGAATAGAATAAGGCGTGAAAGGGTGAAACTCGCATCCCGCTTCGTTCATGTAGGTACTCGTATCTATTCCTCAGCTAGTATGGAAATTTGATGGAGACGTATAGCTCTCACTCAACCGGCGCACTTCGTACGTTACGTATTCGCTTCCTTGTTTCTTATTTGATGCTTTTTGTGGGAGAAAACAATGGCATCCATTTGGGGCATGCCGCATTAAGGAGATTCAGAGTAGTGGCGCAGAATCGAGTTAGATGTATACTGTTTACACATTTGCAGCGTCTTTGAGCATATTGTATTCCCAAAAGGAAACGCGATGAGTGGATTTACTGTTATTATTCTCTGAAAGTTTTTTTACGCGCTTGTAAAACTTCTTATGAGGGATAATGTAGGAGCTAGAGAAGCTCTTTTAATGTTGAAATGCCTTAAAGTATATGTGTTACAATCAAAATAATTAAGAATTATAATAGAACTGCCTCAGTGACTCATTTGTAGTACGACTATCATTTGAGGTTTTGGAATCGATTTCCGGGATAAGCAAAGTGATTCTTCCACCCAGTATCCAATGACTTCCATCCATTATAGTAATGACAGCCACCGTGGCGCAGCGGGCGAGTAGCCGGCTGTGAAGCGAGTGACCGCGGGTTAGATTCCCACATTGAGACAAATTTTTGTGTGGCCCACAGACTTGTTTCAAGTCTGGG
This sequence comes from Clanis bilineata, assembly GCA_036417725.1. Lineage (NCBI taxonomy): Eukaryota > Metazoa > Arthropoda > Insecta > Lepidoptera > Sphingidae > Clanis > Clanis bilineata. Next base: position 3,033,342 of record CM071153.1, read on the forward strand.
TGTTGTGAGACCGAAAGTCTCTCATAGTCTCTGACACCCACGACACAAGACTCGATCTTAGTGTGGGGTCAGGACTATGTGTGTGACTGTTGGGTGTATTTATTATTATTATACTTTTCTTTTCTCGGTATCTACGCTTCGATACGGCCTTATTTCGCTATTCTTAAAAGGAGAGTCTTATGCAGGATTCTTAATGTGTTGTCTCATATTTTCCCTTACATAAAAATAAATTTATTGCGTTTAAGATATACAGGCTACTATTACACTGTTCACTTATTTCATAGTTACTTAAACCCAAAGAACATATCCATGTGTAAATATAACATAATTGTTCCTTCCTCCAGCCAACAATCACCGAATAAATACTACTTATGAATGATTTTTAACTTTGAGTTAGTTGTCCCTTTCTATCTCACAAATTATTTGAGATAAAAAGAGATATAACTGTTTAAGTTATTACTAAATTATAAGTAAGATGTACTGAATAAAGAAAATAATAAAAGGTCACGAAATATGCTTCAACTTTTTAAACACAGTACTATCAGTTCTTGACTACAAAGACAAACCGATATTTTGGAAACATAAAGAAATCCCCAGTAAAGTTAGAGTAACAAAACGAGTACGTGATACGAACTGTAAAATTTCAAAAGCATCGAATTACGATAACTTACGGCACAGAATAACAAATAGGCCATAGACAAAACAAGATAGAGGCATAACTACGAAAAAATGAAGCATTCCTAATGTATGAACGAAACTAAAATGGCGACTGCGAAAGAAAGATCCCATTAATATAACAGTTATGCACTTTCTTCATATTCCGAAATTTGTATTATTGTAAATAAAACACCGGACTATCTCGGTGGCGTGGTTGTATTTCGGTACGACTAACGTCCTTATGTCTCGGGTTCGTTCCCCGGGTCGGGCAAAGTGATATTGGATTTTTCCATATCAGCGCGGAGTCTGGAATTTGTGCCTGATATGGCGATGGGCCATATCAGGCACATCTGGGACGGAACTAAGCTCGGCGAAATGTGGGTGTTCTAGTTCGCTAGGGCAACTTTGCCTACCCCTTCGGGGATACAGGCGTGAGCTTATGTCATATATGTAAAACACCTTAATTACAATATGTATTTATAGGTTATTTAATTATTATGAGACGGTGACAACTTACATGTAAATAGGTCGCGAAACTAAAATGGCGGAACCAGCTTCATAGTAATCATGTATTTTTCGTAGTTATACCGGGCCTATTGGTTCTGTAGTCAATAGCAGATCCTTTGAAAGTAACAGTACATAAAGAAGGCAATCAAGCAAAATGTTAATAAAACCACAACAAGTATAAATGACAGGAATATTGCTTAGTCACCTTGTGTTCAAAATTCCCAGAGTATACTCCATATTTCATTTTCGTTCGCATCTTGAATACGAAATGAGTTTACAGCATGAATACTAAACAGACAACAGTTTATATTGTTAATCGCGCAAACTAGAACTTTCAGTGATGCCTTATCGAGCATTGTCTGTATAGGGATGATGCGTGTAAGTATTATGTACAGTGGGGTTACCATCATCGTTACCATCACCTCTTATAGCAGTATTATTATAATTTTGGCGATAGGCTCGCCCCCTATCACATCTGGGACGGAACTAAGCTCGGCGAAATGTGGGTGTTCTAGTTCGCTAGTGCGCCTCTGCCTACCCCTTCTGGGATACAGGCGTGAGCTTATGTATTACAATTTTACTTGTCAATATTCCCATACAAAACAAACGAAGAACGATTATAATAATACTGCTATAACCGAGGTCGTGGTAACCCTGCTGGAGCCATTTTATGGATACCTTCCGTAGCGCAGTGAGAGAATAACCTAAGTAAGAAGCAAGCGGTTTGTGGTCCACAAATACTGGTTTTGTTGTTGGATGCGAAAATCTAGAATAAGAAAGACAGGAAGATTTATTCGGCACAACATAATGCGACACAATGATATTAACAGAAAGGAAAAAAGATAAAAAAAGGAGGTTATCATAAATTAAGGGTTAAAATAAGGGTGAATAAACACTCACTCAGAGTCGCAGTGATGCGATGCATCATGTTTTTCGCCTGTAACATATTCATTTCTATTTTCTCACTATTAAGGTACAAAGTGTTATGTAAATATGGAATTATGAAATACTAGCTGACCCGCGCAACTTCGTCTGCGTATGAGAGAGAGGGTTGAAAGAGTGAGTCGTAGGCACCTATAGCACAATAATTCTAAAAAGGTAATGATATGTTTTGCTAAACTTCGAGAGATAGTACGTGACTTCGGTGCGGTTCCGTCAATCACCCCGTCTGTTACCTCGTCTGTCACCCCGTCTGTCAACCCGTCTGTCACCCGTCTGTCACCCCGCCTCTCACCCCGTCTGTCACCCTGTCTGTCACCCCGTTTGTCACCCCGTCTGTAACCCGTCTATCACCCCGTCAGTCACCCCATCAGTCACCCTGTCTGTCACCCCGTCTGTCACCCCGTCTGTCACCCCGTCTGTCACCCCGTCTGTTACCCCGTCTGTCACCCCGTCTGTCACCGCGTCTATCTTCCCGTCTGTCACCCCGTCTGTAATCCGTCTGTCACATCGGCTGACACCCCATCACTCACCCTGTCTGTCACCCTGCCTGTCACCCTGTCTGTCACCCTGCCTGTCACCCCGCCTGTCACCCCGCCTGACACCCGTCTGTCACCCCATCAGTCACCCTGTCTGTCACCCTGTCTGTCACCCCGTCTGTCACCCATCTGTCACCCCGTCTGTCACCCCGTCGGTCACCCCGCCTGTCACCCAGCCTGTCACCCATCTGTCACCCGTCTGTCACCCCGCATGTCACCCGTCTGTCACCCCATCAGTCACCCCGTCAGGTATCCCTTAGTCACCCCATCATTCAACCCGTCGGTCAACACTAAAAGAATTTTTCACATCGAACCAGTAGTTTCCGAGATATCAACTTCCCCGCTTTAAAACATTTTTCATTTCTGCTCCGCTCCTATTGGTCATAGCGTGATGTTATATAGCTTCTAGCCATCCTCGATAAATGGGCTATCCAACACAAAAATAATTTTTCGATTCGAACCAGTAGTTTCTGTCTGAGATAAAAACTTTCCCGATTTGGCAACATTTATCATAGTCTGCTCCGCTCCTATTGGTCAAAGCGTGATGTTATATAGCCTATAGCCATCCTCGATAAATAGGCTATCCAACACAAAAAGAATTTTTCAATTCGAACCAGTAGTTTCTGAGATACCAACTTCCCCGGCTTTAAACATTTTTCATTTCTGCTCCGCTCCTATTGGTCATAGCGTGATGTTATATAGCCTATAGCCACCGTCGATAATTGGGCTATCCAACACAAAAATAATTTTTCAAATCGAACCAGTAGATACTAACGACACTCAATTGTTTTGCCTTCCCGGAACCTCTCCACTAATACTTGAACTTTATGGTATGGTATTAAAGTTCAAATTGACTTTTAAGTATTATTACGAATCGATTGTATGGGAGTACAGAAAAGTGTTGTTTTTAGACTTTTTCAGTCAATTTTTCATTTTTTTCTCTCCGTAAGAACCATCCTCGTACTTCGAGGAATATTCTAAAAAAATAATTAACCAAATCGGTCCAGCCGTTCACGCGTGATGCCGTGACAACGGAAAACGGGTTTCATTTTTATATATATATATAAGAAGATGTAGTTGAAAAACATGACGCGTCGCGACGCTTCGACTCTGCGACGGTGTGGTTGAACCTAAGATAGAATACATACATAGAACATACATAGAATCAAGCCTGTATCCCCCAAGGGGTAGGCAGAGGTGAACTACAGAACTAGAACACCCACATTTCGCCGAGCTTAGATCCGTCCCAGATGTGATAGGGGGCGAGCCTATCGCCATATCGGGCACAAATTCCAGACTCCGGTCTGATATGAAAAAATCCAATTACACTCCGCCCGACCCTGGGATCGAAAACGAGACTTCAGGACGGTAATCGTACCGTATACAACCACCCAAGACAACTTGTACCTTAGGTCAAGACCATGTGTGTGACTGTTGGGTGTTATTTATTTAGTAATCACATGGATAAACAATATTGAAATTATGCAAAACGCCTCCAAACTCTAAGCGATAAACCACACATCCAAAAGGATTATGAGCGGCGTTAATTTGAAACAGTGCCTGACAGATTTACGAGTTAAAAATAGTATGGAAAGTGCTTTTAAAAATGTCGGTGTACAGAATTATTGATGAGAGAAAATTCATGCGATTGAGTTAGTGCTAAAAACGATGGCTACGTAATAATCACATAAGCTATATTGATTATTTTACTAATTGTGAGAGGTGTAACAAAGTACTTAAGGATGACAAAAAGGTACCCAATGATTTTTGTTTCATTAATTGTAAGGTAATCAAAGACATTTAACAATAAATAGACGGGACTACAGAACAAAACTTGTGTTCCAAAAGTTATAGACTAGTGGTCATAAGTCGCTCATTTTATTTGAAATATATACGCGCGCCAGGCCGGTCAGCGTAATAATATTGAGAGAATAAACGTACTTAAGTGATTCTTAACCATTCACAAAACATTCTAGGGTGTATATTGTAATAATCGCCCTCGCAACTTGCAGGTATTACGAAAGTTTTAATCATGTTATTATAAACGAAAGTTAGTCTAGTACTTAGCTCCTGGGTGTTGACGGATTATAATAGGATTAAATGGACTGAGTACACACTATATAAAACGAAGTCTATACTACGCCCTGAGCATATTTTTGTTTGTAATAGGTTAAAAAACCTCTAAACCAATTTTTAAAATTCAAACACCTGTAGAATCAATATTATCGACGCTTAACATAACCTAGTTCTTATCCCGTTGGATTACCGTTGGATTTATTTGTTAATAAATTTCCACGTGAACGAAGTTGCAATCAACAGCTAGTTAAAGAACCTTAACGGACCGACTTCAAATCCGATCGTGACCAAATTTATATGGGACCACCCTTGAAATAAGCTCTATTGAACACAAAAAGAATTTTGAAAATCGGTCCACATTCGGCGGCGATATCGCGTAACATACTAAAAAAATACAGACGAATTGAGGACCTCCTCCTTTTGTGGAATTCGGTCGAGAAATACAGACGAATTAAGGACCCGCTCCTTTTTGGATATCAGTCGAAAATAATTTAATTTATATCAATTTTTGTTGTGACTGGTTGTCAAATAACTTAAAAGAACAACCAGTTAGGCTCAATTGCACCACTATTATTAACCTAGAGTTAGTCCTAACCGCAAGCTAAATTGACAGAAAATGTATGAATGACATGTAACTCAACTTGCGGTTAGGACTAACTCTAGGTTAATAATAGTGGTGCAATTGAGCCTTATAGTTTTGAATCTCTGAGCCGCACCAACCACATTTAGTTAAAGTATGACAGTACACTGCAAATCACAATCTATTCGTCAACCAAACCGCATTGAACTTTGACCCAAACTTCTTGGATAATAAGGGCAGACATCTGAGCAAGTTGATATATAATAATAATAAGTTGATATATCTTGTTTTTTTTCTACCTGCCCTTATCACACCTTAAAGTGGGGTCGGCGCAACATACTTTTTTAAGCATGTTGCAGAAATGATTTGGGTTAGTTTTTACGACCGGCTGCCTGACTGACGTTAAATAATAGCACGTTAAGAAATAAAGTACTGCCTCGGTAGTGTTATTGTTATTGCGTGAGCGGTACGGCTATCGTCCTGAGGTCTCGGGTTCGATCCCCGGGTCGGGCAAAGTGATATTGGATTTTTCAGCATCAGCCCGGAGTCTGAAACTTGTACCCGATATGGCGATAGGCTCGCCCCTTATCAAATCTGGGACGGAACTAAGCTCGGCAATTGTGGGTTTTTTGTCCGACATGAGCGTATGTAAATACAAAAAATACACATGAATTGAGAACTAGGTTCTTTTCGTTTGAAAATAAAAAAAAAAAATTGTCAACTTCAATAAATCAAAAACTCTATACTCAAAACTCTCTTATCGACAACTTTTTAGGTTTTAGTTTCCAGACGAAAGAAAACATAACTATCACAATAACGATACCGTGGTTTCTTTTGTTTTCACACAACTTTTATCATGTTCACATCTAAATTCTCTCTTTGGGAGTGTTCAAAGTATGCAGAAACAAAGTAAAGACGTTTGCACACAATACGAGTTCCGGTGAGGATTGCAAAGTTGTGGTGAACTCGCGATAGTTTTCTTTTAAAAGAGATCAATCTGATAGATAAAATAATCAAGATGATAGATCTTAAGTTTGGTCTCTATTGGTAGATTGTTCATTTTTCGATAAAATAATGTACTAGTCTAGACAGCAGAATGTCTTAATTCTATTATTTGAAATAAATCTGCACTGGATTTTAAAAAAATGCTTAAACAGCATTCGTGCTGGATTATAGAAGGACTTAAAATTTTGCCAAGTAATCTATGATATTTTGTCCGCTTTTGTTGGCTTTTGCATTTGCGATTTCAATCACATCTCAATGTCATAAGTGTTCCCAAGCTATGTTTGATTTAAGTATTATAATTAAACTTTAGCGCTTTTGAATCAAATAATCTATAAATAGTTTTTATCTAATTTTGAATTCCATTATCGACAGCCTTCCAATAAGGAGGAGGTCCTCAATTCATCTGTATGTTACGCGATATCTCCGCCAAATGTGGACCGATCTTCAAAATTCTTTTTATGTTCTCTAGAACTTATTTCAAGGGTGGTCCCATATAAATTTAGTCACGATCGGATTTGAAGTCGGTCCATAAAGTTTTAAACTTGTGATTATTGTTATCCAAAGACATTCAACAGTATACATATATAGACGGGACAACACGAAACTTGTGATCTGAAAGTTGTGACCTCGTGGTTATAAATCACTCAGACGTATTTGAATTATACTTACGTAATGTTATGTTAACGTTATAATGTTTAGATAATAAAATTGACAAGGTGGACCGACGACCTGATAAAGGTCGCAGGAAGTCGCTGGATGCAGGCCGCTTCCAACAGGTCGATCTGGAAATCTTTGGGGGAGGCCGATGTTCAGCAGTGGACGTCCTATGGCTGATGATGATGATGAATAAAATTTTCTCACGTGATTCTTGAACATTCACAGAACATTCTAGGGTGCAAATTGTAATACGCGCCCTCGCATTGTAATAAGTAGTAGATGGCGTTACTGAAGTTTGAGATCATTTTTTTTCAACGGAAACTTGCTTAATAGCACCCTTCTTTGTTGTTATCATATATTTGATTGATGACAATCCTCCGACAGTAAAACCTATATAACCCCTCGATTGCTTGATTATGGGCGTTAATCTCTTACGAGGAAAGCATTTTTATCCCCCGTTTTTATCGCGCTTGTTTTATTTCGCCGGGTTTTATCCCAAATTGTAGACTCTCGTTACTTAGCAAAATTGAAGCGGGAGTGTACTCGCTTAATGCTTGTCTTTAAGGACTATTTTAAATGAGCTGTTGGGGATTTTGCGAATGGTGCGACCATTTTTTATTGTGACACGAGAAAGCTATCAAAATTGTACCTAGTACTTTGAATATGTTTAGTGGAGCATTTTAGCAACCAATATGGGTCGTGGATTTAATGTAAATGTAGGAATGAGTTTTATAGGCTGGCTTTCGCTGAATATAATGGTCTACTTTGCATAATCAGAGGTATGTTAGTGCCTTTTTGTGCCGTCTTCTATGCTAGTGCTACATTAGCGTATGAATTTATTTTGGGCTGACTTTTTTATAGCAATGACTGGTAAACGAGCGGATGGGTCACCTCATGGTAAGTGATCTCCACCGCCAATAGACACCCAAGACACAAAAAGAATCATGGGTGCGTTGCCAACGATTAAAGGAGGTAATGGAAGGGGAGGGAAAAGGGATTGGGAAAGTTAAGGGGGAAAGGGGCCACCAGAAATCTGACTCACCAAACGAAACGCAACAGCAAGCTGCCACTTTAGGTCGGTTTTCTGTGAGACAGTGGTATCAACCTGGTCGAGCCGGCCCATTCGTGCTGTAGACGTTACTGTTTACAGCGTGGCTCTAACACTCATAATAGCCGAATAAGTTTTTTTTGTTTCATTTTTATTTCATACAAACCGTCAAAATTGGAAAATCAGACCTCAATTATTATATTTTTACTAGCTTATGAAGGCAAACATTTTTGAATATACCTGCCTTCGTTAGCCCACCTGATCATCATCATCATCATCATCATCATTAGCCATAGGACGTCCACTGCTGAACATAGGCCTCCCCCAAAGATTTCCAGATCGACCTGTTGGAATAGCTCGTAGAACTGATAGCCGATGGGGCAGAAAAGTTCTCAAATGGAGACCACGTACCGGCAAGCGCAGCGTAGGACGTCCACCTACAAGGTGGGCCCACCTGATGTTAAGAGATTATAACATAACCAGTCATCGGCAATACCAGGGGTATAACCAAGCTGATTCCTACCATGGGAAGCAAAAGAACTGGGATTGGTAAGAAAGGGGTAGGTGCTTCTAATAGGTTTTCTATGAAATAGTAGTAAAATAAAAAATATATAAAAATCTTTATTAGTCACGTAGGCATGTAAAAAAGCACTTATGACAAGTCAACACAAGAAAATTTTGAATTAAGATTAATAAATTTTACATTATCTCGCTATAAATTTGTAGACAGGCAAGCAAGTATGGACATAATAACGATGGGATGGCTAAGATAGGGTGATAAGGGGATATAGGAATAGAGTGGAAGGGAATGGTAGTATCGATCTACGTCATTCGTGTTGTAGACATTACTGTCTACGCTTATTCAATATGCAAAGTTACTGCATTATTACTCCAAACAATTACCTCTCAAAATCAATTCCAACACTACCACCGAGTCGGAGGGTACGGGCTAAGTGTGCTAAAGCTGATATGGAGAGTAAAATTAAGGCAATTTACCCCGGCCAGCCGCGCACCGTCAATCAAAGTTATGCTTTAATCGTCTTACTAATATCCTTATGAGTTCCCAAGTTACTCACTTTGCATCTGATGCCGAGTTATGAGATGGTTTTAGGTCTTGATTTAGGTACTTTGCTTTCGTATTATGGTGCCAATCAGTTGTTGGGTGTCCTAATTTAATCGTTGATACGCCTATGTTACGCACTTGTTCTGGATATACAGGCTCGGATGTGGGTGTTCTAGATCGCTAGTACGCCTCGGTCTACCGCTGCGGGGATACAGAGTTTATGTTATGTATGTTTTCAATATATAAAGATACCTCACATATAAATTCCTTTGTATACTTCATATTTATTAATTTCGTAATTCGCTCTAGATCTTATGATCTTCTGTCATCTATTTCAATCTATCATCCTATGATGATACCATCTAAATTCCTTTTTACGAGTTTCATAAAGTTGGTTAATAACTACACTTAAAGAGCGGATGGCTAGCAATCTATTGGTAAAGTTTAAAATCCATAAGGCTCATGATATGAATAATGGACACATGAATTTGTGGCGAAAAAAATGTTTCTGGCCCATTGGGTCAGCTGCAGTACTTTTGCAAACCACCTAAATAAATAAATAAATAAATGACCGGAAAATTTTAGACAGTTACTTCTACAGCACTAATGGGCCGGTCCGACCGGTTTGATACCTCTCACAGAACACAGATCAGGTGACTCATGCTCGTTTGCCAGTCTCTGCAATAAAAAAGTAAAATTCTCGCCATGTATCATAATTATTTGATACCATGAATTCATACAACTGTTTATAAAAACAAATTGCTCCCGCGAGGCAATGACAATTATCTCAAAGTAAAAGACTTTGTAATCCTATATAACATGTATTTAGTTTGTATTTTAGTAGAAATAGGTTTTTAATTGCCTCTTTATCTCTAAAAAGATGACAAAGCAGTAGGCGGTGCCGATTTGCTAGGATTTACTGGAAAACACGTCAGCTTTTTCCAACTAACGCCCACAAGTCTCAAAACATGGAAGGTTTGTGTTAGTACCTTAAGGTAATTTGAGGTGGTTGGAATATCAAGCTTATTTAAACGTATTTTGAAACTATAGATAAATATTGTACATGGAAATAATGCAGACAGTAGAAACTTTTTCATTTGGGATTTTGACGGGAAGTCTGACAGGGGGGGCGTCGCTTGTTAAAATTATTTCATATTATTCTCTAGAGCTGTGTTTGTTGTCTTTAAGTGGTGTGATTTAACGCATTAAACTTTAGTGAAGATGGACAGTATAATGTCGAAACTTTTTAACCGGTGATCTTTGATGAGTTTTGCTTTGTGAGTTTGGCTGGATTTGTTCGCTCGATTCGCCGAGTGAAGGTCATTTGAGGGGCATCGCACTTGAAGGAATTACCGCCATAATGCCAGCAGGACCTTGAGAACATCCACATCTGAGTCTCAATGTCATTGTGAAAACATAATTGCTCTATTTACCTTGACATTGGCTAAATCATCGCATATGCGGGGAAGCCATTATTTTTTAAATAAGAAGAAGTAGAACTTTTACATTTACTAGAAAGCCTTTTCAATGTTTATTATTAATAATGTTAAGATTATGTGAATTATAATAAAAAAAGAGAGCGGGTTCTTGCGTTTGAAAACCAGATCTGGCAGACGGTAGGGTTAGCGGGCTTAGCCAAATGGCTTATGCGCTAGTCGAATAGAATAGTCGAATAGGATAAATGTATTGGAATCGCTATATAGAGGTATAGCGTACTCTTATCTCATTCCCATACATTTACTATGTTATTCGACTAGCACATAAAGACGAAAGAAAGAAAACATTTATTGCTAGTACAATACTAAACATAAAACAACTTCAATAGAAGAAAAAAATTAAATGCAATATTGCACTAACAAAGGTACCTCTCATTCAGCTACATGTTGCAGAACCACTGTCTGCATACTAATGCATAAGCCACTTGGCTAAGCCCACAGGATAGCTTTTTGGAACAGGATTGACATCAGGCAAGTAGCCAGACGAAAAACCTAAATCTAAATTATTTATCTAACAAAAAAAACGTGCGTTACGCCGATTCCATTTTAGAGTGGGATATTGATAGGTGGACGTCCTACGCTGCGCTTGCATCCACCAACTTTTCTGCTCCATCGGCTATCAGTTCTACGAGCTGATGCAGACCGCTTCCAATAGGTCGATCTGTAAATCTTTGGGAGAGGCCTATGTTCAGCAGTGGACGTCCTATGGCTGATGATGATGATGATGATGATGATGATGATTGATAGGTGGATATTACAAAAAGGAATTAAAGCAAAAAATCATAACCAAAAGACACACAAACGAAACAAACATAAACCCGAATCCGAAAATTGAAATATCAATCAATTAGCACTTCTGAAATCTCCGACATCCCACCTCTGAACTTTCCGAATAATTTAATATAAAGAGGGTAAGTTTACCTACCCAACTTATCTGAAGTTAATCTTTCAGGCCATTGCCCGAGTTTCGTACGAAACCATAATTTTAATAACGATTCCTGTTTTTGCGGCCATCGCGAACTTTATAACAGAACTTATAAATAATATTAAGTGAGATTTACGAACGACCCATTGTTAGCCCCGTCCGATATTTATCCCTAGCGAACTTTTCATTTTACGGGATAAAAGTAAGTTATATTATTATGCTGATACAGAAGTATCAAGCCTTTGTTTATATTAATTAGATTATAATTTTGTACAACCAAACAGCGATGGCTAAGTTGGGAGTTTAGTCGCCTCCTTGGTCTAGTGGCAGCTTATATGGGCTGTGGACCTGGGTCGTGGGTTCGATTACCAGGTCGGGCAAGGCGAATTTTCTAATTTAATTTGCCCGGGACTGAATCCGTAATAGGGGGTTGACGTCAGGCAGGCATACAGTCGTAAAAATTTAGCCAAATCATTTCTGCAATATGCTTGACAAAGTGTGTTGCGCCGACTCCACATTAAGATGGCATAAGGACAGGTAGAAAGAAAGAAGACAACCAAACAGCGATGGCTCAGTTGGGAGTACGGACTGCAGAGACGAGTATCGGAGGTTCGAGACTAACCCCAAAATGGAGCATACACCTCTGACTTTTCTATGTTAAGTGTGTTTTCATTGTGTATCGCTTGCTATAACGGTGAAGGAAAACATTGTGAGGAAAGTTGCATACCCGTGACTTTCTCCATAAGAATTTCCAAGGTATGTGAAGTCTAGCAACCAGTATTCGGCGGCTAATTTTCGACGTTTTTTGGAGACATCTTAAAATAGGTTTAATCACATAACGGCATTTTAGCTTGAGGACCGCAAAGGACATGTGGCTGATGACAATGATACTACAAATATTGAAATAAGAAAAACACTCCGAATCATAATTTCATGGCACAAAATTAACTTATTTATAATAAGTAAAACATACATACATACATACATAAGCTCATGCCTGTATCCCCGAAGGGGTAGGCAGAGGCGCACTAGCGAACTAGAACACCCACATTTCGCCGAGCTTAGTTCAGTCCCAGACGTGATAGGGGGCGAGCATATCGCCATATCGGGCACAAATTCCAGACTCCGAGCTGATATGGAAAAATCCAATATCACTTTGCCCGACCCGGGGATCGAACCCGAGACCTCAGAACAGTAGTCGTACCGAAATACCACCACGCCACCGAGGCAGTCTAATAAGTAAAACAATTTATATAATTCCCTTTGTTACGTAATTTAAAACTCTTGGTAAAGATACTTAATATTTTGAACGTGAAATTCAACGTGAGGTTTCTTTTGTAATTATACTTTTGCTCTTTTATGTTCGGATTGAGCATAGCAAGCCCACGCCTGTATCCCTGAAGGGGGCAGAAGCACACCTGCGAACCAGAACACATTTCACTGAGCTTATTTCCGTTCCAAACGTGATAGGGTGCGAGCCACGAGTATTTTTCACAAATTCCAGATTCCGGGCTGATACTGAAAAATCTAATAAAAGCTTTCCGGACCCGAGGATCGAACCCGAGAACTCAGGATGGAATTCATACCGAAATACAACTACGCCACCGAGGCAGATAGTGTAATAGTTAGATTTATATAAATAATTAAATAACACCCAACAGTCACATACATAGTCCTGACCCCACACTAAGATCGAGTCTTGTGTCGTGGGTATCAGAACTTACGAGAGACTATCTTGAGGTCTTTTTTTTTTTGTAGCGGACTCTAGCATAGTAGATGGGCTTACTTGTGTTAGTATGAATTATGACACTTCTTGGAAAACAGGAACTGTGGAAAAGGTGCTGGTATTTAATTTTATTGTATGGAGAAAGTAAAAACTATCATCATTAAATGTCAAAACCAGTTCTATACCATGAGCCGTCTATCACATCTTATAAATAAATAAATCCAGTAACAGCAGTATCACATCTGGGGCGGGACTAAGCTCGGTGAAATTTAGGTGAAATGTAATTCGCTAGTGCGCTAATTCAAGGATACATATGTGAACTTATGTTAAAAAACAAGTTTATATTGATTTCTTAAGTTTACGCGAATGTTATACATTGAAATAAAACTATTTTTACGGATTCTATCACGTTTGGTTTTGACCACGAAGACTGCAAAGCCTTCGACACGTCGGGCATAAAAATTAAAACTCATCGTAATATAATCCGTAAAAATAGTTTTATTTCAGAAGAGGGAAAGAAAGAAATGTTTATTCATGACATGGCATGTAAATACATTAAATCCGAATAAAACTTACCAAATAACATAATATTTTCATGCGCATGTCACAAAAACCAAATTCAGCATATGCTGGTCAATTGGCCAGCGCTGATCAGATTTCGTAGTAAGTTTAGTTATTTTTAAAAATAGATAATAGGTAATTTACTCAATTAATACTGGTTGCTTGGTTATTTTGAGCTTAATAGCGACCTAACACATTTTTTTTTATTACTCTTTAAGGGAAACATACAAACAATACCTTAATGTAATTTAAATCACTAACGGCCGCACTCAGAGACGTTCCTTACATTAGTCCTAATTAGTATTTAACTAATTGACATTAATTTTTTAAATACCGAATACTTGGGCTGTCGCACTCCGAGTCATGTAATGGCCAATTAAATAGTTCCTTAGTGTAGATTTAAAAAAGTTACCTCTCAGAGTCAGATAATGATTCATTAATAGCCCTTAATGACAATTAAACTTAAATACGGCACGACCCTTACTTATCTATTTAATGATTGATTTGGACATTTACGTTTTGTGTTTGAGGTTACATTTTTACAAAATATGATATAGGCTCACGCCTGTATCCCCGAAGGGTTAGGCAAAGGCGCAGTAGCGAACTGGGTGTTCTACCCAAATAATATTTTTATTACAGAAAATACCGGTGAGTTAAATTCCCATTACGTATTACAATATGGCCTATGTCCAACAGTCGATGTCCTGCGGCTGATGATGATGATGATCACAATATTTTAAATCGCACGCACCTGCATCATCATTGTTAGCAAACAACGTGTGCGGGACCATTCAAGACATCGCAATTCTGGCGGCAGCGGCTACCGGTCATATTATTAGACGCATACAGATCGATACGATGATGGTTCAATTTTGAACAGGGATTTCTCTCGGGCAGCAGAAGCTTTCGGACGACAGCTACCCAATATGAAAGGCCGGCCGGCAGACAGGCCACAAGACAGCACCACGCAGGGGTGGTTCCAGACGAATCCTGGGCGCTTTTCGCCTAAGGAAACCCGGAACTGTCCCTAAAGCACTGAAGAGGGCCACCGCGGGGTTTTAAGTCGGTATTGCCGGTGTAACGTGTATATAGTGATAAAGTAGGACCCCACACAGTGTCGCCAGGATGTTTTCTATGGCCCGAATGTTATAAGACCGGCGGCTCCGATATAAACGTAATGTCGTCCCCGTAATTATTAGGTTACCCCGTATTAACAAATAAAACAAAAAAAATAGCTTAAGTTATTTTTGCGATGGCTCTTATGATATTAATTTTAAATTATTTATGGTGCATAAAATATCGACTGTGAACTGGGAGGTCCTGGGTTCGATATCGAGGTCGGGTGTGGTGGTGTTTTGCTAAATCAAATCAAATCAAATCGTTTATTGAATCCATAAAATGTCACACATTGTTTAGATTCCGTCTAAAATGTTTACTCTACCGCCAGTTCCGAAAGCTGGTTCGCCAGAGAAGAACGGGCAAGAAACTCTGACGTTACGCTAAAATTATTTTCCCGGGACTGGATCCCCCAGATAGGAGTTGCCGTCAGGAAGGCAGCCGGTCGTAAAAAACTAAGCCAATTTTTTTCTGCAACATGCTTGTGATGTGTCGAGTCGACAACACATTAACATGGGATAAGGGCAGGTAGAAAGAAAATGTGAATAAGATTACAATAGTAATAACTGCTGCACACACCAAGGTTCATTAAATTAGGCCTAATTAGTCATTAACTAATTTACATTAAATTCGTTAATTAACGTTGCATCCCAGAGTCCAAATTTAATGGTTCGTTAGTTAATGTCAACTTTATGTATCCGTAGGACAGACGTCAATGCGTAGGATCTTTGACATTTGATCTGACAGCCTTCGTGGCGCAGTGTGCGAGTAGTAGTAGCCGGCTGTGAAGTGAGGGACGGTGCGGCGGGTTCGATTCCCGCACCGAGAAGAAATGTTTGTGTGCTTATTTTTAAAAAGGGCATAACGAAACGCATCATTTCATTTAAATAAATAAAAATAAAAATTGCAAATTTTTTCTATGGCATTATTGGTATCCCTATCTAGTGTAAATGTAAATAAAAGTTTGCTTTGGATAAAAATAGTACATTGTATAGGTACATAAATAGGGATTTGACATAAACTTAGATTAATGACTGACTGTGACTGTGGCGTGGTTGTATTTCGGTACAACTACCGTCCTGAGGTCTCGGGTTCGATCCCCGGGTCGGGCAAATTGATATTGGATTTTTCAGATCAGCCCGTAGTCTGGAATTTGCTTACGGAATTTGTGCTATTCTACGAGAGACAGCGTTAATGAAGTTTGAGATCAAACTTTTTGTATAGAACCTCTCTATGATTGTAGTGTTAAATCTCTTTGATTTTCTGTATTAAAAATAAAATGTCAAATGTTTGACGTAAAATTGCTAATCAATCATTAAGGAGTTATGTAAAGGTGTTTCTGTACATTGTTATCTAGGGACGCTAATGAATCATTAGCTGTCTCTGAGTGGTAACATTTTGAAATCTATACTAAGGAACGATTTAATGAACGATTAAACGTCTCTGAGTGCGGCAGTAAATGTAACATATGAGCCAGCAAAGTTTCCACAAATAATTAGCTCCAAGTACCTACATAAAAATACAAATAATGAATTTTTGATAGACAAAAAAAATGAGTATAATAGGTAAACATGTGAGTGACAAATAGGTATGCAATACATAATACATTATACATTACATATTAGTAACCACACTCATCGACACGGAGTGCGAAGTGCCTGAGCCGGTAGTAAAGAGCTCAATGCCGATACAATTTAAGCGCAAAAGACGTGACAATCAAGCACCACTCACCACATCAGCAGGGTTACCACCACCTCTTATAGCAGTATTATTATAATCGTTCTTCGTTTGTTTTGTATGGGAATCGGTAAAAGCAAAAATTATAATAATCTTGCTATAAGGGTGGTGGTAACTTCCCAGTGCGGTGGCATCGATACAATAATCGTAGACGTCCACTGCGCCGACCCGATTTCCCTAACTAGCCCAAACACCTCGCGCCGATAAGTAAAATCCCTACTAATTCCATGATCTAGTAATTTCCGTCCACGTTGCGATATTGTGCGTCATTTGCAGTCCATCAACTTCATCCAGCAGCAAAGTACACGATTAACTTACAAATGACTACGAAACGAGGTAATGGCCAGTGATGATCAATCTTCACGCGTTGGTTTTAGATGAGGGAATTGTCTTGATTGATTGCAGCGCCTGCCTTCCATTACTTTGCAAGGAATCTTCTGAGTGGAGTTTTGTATAGATTACATTTCTATAGCATTCTATTGTTTCATTTGTTTCTTTCAACGATTTTTAATAAAGGTTAGTCCGTATATTGCTAGCATTGTATTAGCCTTATTAGAATTTAAAATGGGTTATTTATAACCCCTTGAATTTTTTTTGGAATTTCTTCTAAGGGATGAAGTGCCGCCGCCATCGTTTAAGGACATATAATTGACATGTAAAAGTGACATATGCTCAGACCTGTATCCTCGAAGGGATAGGCAGAGGCGCCCTAGCGAACTAGGACACCCATAATTCGCCGAGCTTAGTTCCGTCCCAGATAGAGGGCGAGCCTCTCGCTATATCGGGTACTAATTCCAGACTCGGGCTGTTAATGAAAAATCCAATATCACTTTACCCGACCCGGGGATCGAATCCGAGACCTCAGGACGATAGTCGTACCGCGCACGAAATACTAATATGCCACCGAGACAGTTAAATACAATAATCATGTGTCAAAATGCTATAGATAATATTATACAGCGTTTATGCATTGTGTTCATGTACCAAAAAAGCTTTTTGAACTAAACTAGGAAGAAGATAAAGTAATAATGTATTTGTAGTTTATTTGATTAATTAATAAATTAAGGTCTTTCTGTATCTGGTGCTGTACTGTATTAGTAGCCGACTGTAAATTGGTGTTAAAAAGAACAACGTCAGATTTTCTTGCCCGTTCTTCTCTGGCGAAGCTTTCCGAACAGGCGGTAGAGTTAAAATTTGAAGGAATCTAAATAATGTTTGAACATTTTATGGATTCAATAAATGATTTCGTTGATTTAATATTTTATTCAAGTTCGTTCAGTGGACGCTGACCCTAAAATTATAATATAGGTTTAGATACTAGAAAGTTCTAATACATTTTCAGATCAATTGAAAGATTGAAGTAGAGCTTGATGGAATCTATCCAAATCAAATTGAATATATCTAGGCCAAGAGTGCTAGATTTACCTCCTACATCAATCTTCAAGATCTTATCTTTCACCTTTCATCTCCATCAGTATTAGAATCTATCGGCCTCGCCACACGCACGAATATAATTTATTTCAACTGTCATGTTCTCATTTTTAGGGTTCCGAAGCCAAATGACAAAAAAAGAACCATTATAGTTTCGCCATGTCCGTCCGTCTGTCTGTCTGTCTGTGTAACCACTGTTTATCTCAGAGACTATAAGTACTAAAGGGCTGTAATTTGACACGAGTATACATATCTACACCTCCAGTGGTATTAAGTATGCGTGAATCCATATAAATATGATTATCAATTGTATTGACAATTTTTAAATCAAATTAATAAAAAAGGAAAATAGACAAAAGAAAAAAAAAGAAATGGTGACAATTGATGATGAAAAAAATAAGCCCGGAGTTTCTTTCTGCCTTTCTTCTTCGGGTCGTCATCCGTAGGTAGCTAGAGAAAGGCTGGTAGGTTAGCTAGGATAGGGCCTCACGCACCAATCCCAACTGCTTCCAGTATTTCCAGTCAATCCCCTGCCACCATTCCTGCCATATGCCATTCCCATACAATCCATTCCCTTACACTCTATTCCTATTTCCCCTTATCACCCTATCTCAGCCATCCCATCGTTATTATGTCCATACTTGCCTGCCTGTTGTCAAATTCAAATATATAATGTAAATTATATTAATCCTAATTTAAAAATTTACTTGTGTTGACTTGTCATAAGTGCTTTTTTACATGCCTACGTGATCAATAAAGATTTTTATTTAATTTTTTTATTTTATATCAAACTAAGAAACTCGTGGAATAAAATCTGGAAACATATTTTTTTAGGGTACCTACCCTACATGTAAAGTGGGGGGAAGTATTTTTTTTGACTATCCTATCATGTAGGGTATCGTTGTATAGGTTTTTCAGAAACAATGAGTGTTTGCAATAACTATTTTTCGATTGGAGGCTCTATTTTCGAAATATTATGCTTTAAAGTGAAAATTTTTGGTAGAGTAGTGTGTCCCCCTTCTGTATCCGAAACGGTTGGTTTTGGATACGTGAAAAAATTCACAGTAGTAACATATATCATGAATTTCATAGAAAAACTACAGCGGCTAACCAGGCTTTACAAGTTAATGAGTAATAGATGAACAAAGTAAAAAGAAAAACATTGTACAAGTTATTTTTGCTTTGCTATGACTGTTTCGGTGGCGTGGTTGTATTTCGGTGCGATTACCGTCCTGAGGTCTGGGGTTCGATCCCCGGGTCGGGCAGTGATATTGGATTTTTCCATATCAGCTCGGAGTCTTGAATTTGTGCCCAATATGGCGATAGGCTCGCCCCGTATCACATCTGGGACAGAACTAAGCTCGGCGAAATGTGGGTGTACTAGTTCGCTAGTGCGCCTCTGCCTACCTCTTCGAGGATAAAGGCGTGAGCTTATACAAGTTATTTTTAATATAATTTACATATAGAGGTATGAAATTGTTAGTTATGTAAAGCAGGTAGTAAATATGAGTTTATGGACCATACACTTAAAATGATGTCTAATAAAAACATATTTAAGTAACAGTCAGTAACGGTCGCCTCCTTGGTCTAGTGGCAGCATGTATGGGCTATGGATCGGGAGGTCCTGGATTCGATTCCCAGGTCGGGCAAAGCAGATTTTCAAATTAAATTTGCCTGGGATTGGATACCTTAGATGGGGTTGATGTCAGGCAGGCAGTCGGTCATAAAAATTAAGCCAAATCCTTCTACAACATGCTTGAAAAAGTGTGTGGCGTCGACCCCACATTAAAGTGGGCTAAGGACTGGTATAAAGAAAGAAAAATTGGACTGATAATTAAATAAAAAATAAAATTAATAACCGGTGAAATGCTCGCGATAATTTCAAAATGGCTGACTCTAACATGTGTATGTACTTAGGGAGCAACACATCGATCAACGTCCAAGGTACCGTTGATCCAGGCCCACGATATTTCACCCATTTATGTTTAGATGAAGATCATGCGGGCTTGATAGATTGGCTGGAAATTATTTTTGTTAAAGCAAAAAACCGATAAAATTGCTAAGTGAGGTTTGTTTTATGCAATAAATCATCGTAGTATTATCGATACATTTTTCGCCTCATTGGTCTTGTGGCATACATAAGTTATGTATCGGGTGGTCCTAGGCTCGATTCCTAGGTCAGGCGATGTGTGATTTTCTGAAACGATTTTGCCTGCGACTGGACTTCTAAAAGTGGCCCACTTCATGCAGGTAGTCGGTCGTATAAATTGAACTAGATTTTTTTTATGTAACATTAAAAAGTATGTTGCGCCGACCCCACATTAAAGTGGCATAAAGATCTACTATAGCAGACTAGCAAACGATCAAGTGAGTCACCTGATGGTAAGTGATCTCCACTCTCCATAGACATAGCAAAAGAATCATGGGTGCGTTGCCAATTTAAGAGGAGGGGAGGAAGTATTAGGAAACGGAGGGTGGGAATTAGTACAACGAAAATCTCTTACCTCGGAATAACTGTTCTGCGTAGACGTTAGAGTATACAGCGTGGCTTTGCTACTTAAATCTATACCAAAGTGGTATTTAACAGTAATATGGGAGTTTTGGCGGGAATTCTGACGGTGCGGATGGTCGCTTGTTTTAATGAGTTCATATTTTAGTCTAAAGTTGTGTTTGTGGTTTAAATGTGATGTGTATCTAAACAATAAACATCAACGAAGAGGGACAGTATGTGGAAGCTTTGAAATAAGTTATTTTGGATGCTTTTTGTCGGGTGGATGGTTCAACCATGTTCGATTCCTCCGCTGCGAGAAAATCGTCTAAAAAACATCAAACTGGAAGGAATTGACGCCAAAACTCCAGCAGGGCCTGAAATCGTACACATCCGACTTCATTGCACTTGCGAAAACTTAGATGTAGGAAAACAATTTCCGTAACTTGACATTGGCATAATGTATATCAATTGCCATAAAAAAAAACAGTAATATGTTTAGTTTGTTCATGAAAAGGACTTCACATAAATAAACAACACAGTTGCGTAAAAAAGAAAGAAGTCTACTCCATAAATAAAAACAAATTCACTTGACTTTGTCCACGATCAGCAAAATCCATTTTCTATAATATAATACGGGTAAATGTAATCAAAGCGGGGCCATGAAACAAAATACTAACAAAATTGTAAGTTTTCTGTTTCGGTAAACAACAATTACAGTTGACCCAACTCCGAAGTATTCAATAAGAATATCTTTTAGGGTTCCGTGGCTCATGTACAAACTTTTCGGAGTTCGTTGCTTCGTTTCGCTTTTCAAGGTTTACCTACCCGTTATTATACGTTCTTAAAGTAAACGGTACGTAATTTATAGAATAAATATTATTTTTTAACTATATACAAATACGTACGGACTGCCGAGACAAGTGTCGGAGGTTCGAGATCGACCCCAAAATGGAGCATACACCTCTGACTTTTCCATTCTTGCTATAACGGTGAAGGAAAACATCGTGAGGAAACTCTCTCTCTCTCTGACCGACTTCCAAAAAGGACAAGGTCCTCAATTCATCTGTATATTTTATATATGTTACGCAATATCTCCGCCAAATGTGGACCAATTTTAAAAAGTCTTTTTGTGTTCGATAGAGCTTATTCCAAGGGTGGTCCCATATAAATTTGGTCACAATCAGATTTGAAGTCACTCTGCAGGGTTACCACCACCTCTTATAGCAGTATTGCCTCTATTATAATCGCTCTTCGTTTGTTTTGTATGAAAATCGGTACAAGTAAGATTATAATAATACTGCTATAAGAGGTGGTGGTAATCCCACTGTTAAGTTGTTAAACTTGTGATTATTCTCATTTGGATACAGGCCCCTAAAAATGTATAAAATATGTAATGTACAGAACCCTCCTACGGCGTGCGCCCCATTTGAACTTCATCATTCGAAATACATAAAAGTTAGGGTTCGGAGCGGTCGGTGTTTAGTTGTAAATCTAGTTTTTGTACGCTTCTGTATGGAAAAGTTATTGCTTACATTACACGTGATAAAATATGTATGAGTTGTTCATGTTTCGTAAATTATGTTTTCAATACATAATATTCGGGGTATAAAGGTACTGGAAGCTTAGTTGGGAGTGGGTTTGCAATAATGAGACGATAGTCAAAGGTTCGAAATTATATAGGCATATTTAGTTATTCCTGGTGATGTGTGATGTGGCCTAAATTAATTCTCCATTCGTTGATATTTTACAACCTTTTTTTTTTATGAAATTTGTGGGATATTTTTGTCAAATGTAGATGGATTTTCAAGATTATATTTTGTGTTCGATAGACCTTACTCCAAGCCCATAGTTTAAATATAAATATTATATATACATTTTTTTACATAACATAAGCTCACGCCTCTATCCCATAAGGGGTAAGCAGAGGTGCACTAGCGAACTAGAACACCCACATTTCGCCGAGCTTAGTTTCGTCCCAGATGTGATAGGGAGCGACCCTATCACCATATCGGGCATAAATTCCAGACTCCGAGCTGATATGGAAAAATCCAATATCACGTTGCCCGAACCGGAGCTCGAACCCGAGACCTTAAGACGGTAGTAGTACCGAGAAACAACGCCAACAACGCAGTCGAGGCAGAGGTATTTCTGATATATTAACAGAAAATCAAACTCAAAGTACATGAAATCCTCAAGATTTACAACAAAGACCATCCACAGCCATAAAAACAAATATCGACCGCGACAAGCGTCGAATAAAAGGCGTCGCGTTAAATAATCGTTCCGTAGAAACTGTAAAGTACCGTCACTTAATAAAAGAACTCCTTGGGGAAGTGGAACAAACGGCTCAATAAGACGGCGTATCATCATCTCAGGGTGAAAAAAGTCGTAAAACGTAGGCGGGCTAGCATTATATAAATTGCAGCCGCCTACCGCCCGCCGCGACACGCCTGCCTGCTCAGTGCTCTGTAGCTGTGAGCTATGACAGAATGGTAAAGAACATTTACAACACCTACACGCGTCTGCTTAGTCTTTAGCAAGGTGGGATATAACTTTCATTGTTTTTCATTTATAATATTCACTTATTTATACAAAGATGCGTAGATTTCGAGCTGCCTAACATGCAACAAACAACTAT
This sequence comes from Clanis bilineata, assembly GCA_036417725.1. Classification (NCBI taxonomy): domain Eukaryota; kingdom Metazoa; phylum Arthropoda; class Insecta; order Lepidoptera; family Sphingidae; genus Clanis; species Clanis bilineata. Next base: position 3,056,534 of record CM071153.1, read on the forward strand.
GATTTTTCGACAGACTTCCAAAAAGGAGAAGGTCCTCAATTCGTCTGTATTTTTTTTATGTACATATGTTACTCGATATCTCCGCCAAATGTGGACCGATTTTAAAAATTCCTTTTGTGTTAGATAGAGCTTATTTTAAGGGTGGGCCCCGTCATATATTAGTTACCTAGATGCACAGTTGACGCTCGGAAAATGGGACAGTAAAGGAGTGCTTAAGCACTCGTTTTGCATACAGTCCGACGCCGATGGAATTCTAAATTTCAAAATTCAAATTTTAGAACGCTTGCTCATTTCGTTTAAAAAGCTACTTTATTACACGTGTATAGGGTTATATTTGAGTTGATTTAATTAGAACTTGTGATCTTTTTCTTTGTTTTATTCCTAAGACCACTTTTTAAGAGGATATTTGCAAAGAACTGTGCATCTAGGGTATATTGATGGTGGTCCCATATAAATTTGGTCACGATCGGATGTAAAGTCGGTCTGTTAAGTTTTTAAATTTAATAAATTTTTAAATTTAAAAATTTATTCTAAATCCCATATAGCTGGTAGTAATGAAATAGTGATAGGAACAAGGGAATAGAGAATGAAGGTTAGAATTTAGAAAGCGCGCGTCTTCGTAAAAGCAATAGCTATATCAATCAATGTATCAGATAAATTTGTCACCGCTTATAGACTCCCAATACACAAATGTATCATCGGTGTGTTGCTAACCGAAAAGGAGAGGAAAAGGAATTGGGAAAAGGAGAGGGGAATTGGGCGACCGAAAATCTCACTCATCGAAAGAAACGTAACAGCGAGCTGCCACTTTACGTCTGTTTTCTGTGAGACAGTGGTATCAAACCGGTCGGGCCGGCCTATTAGTAATATAGACATTGCTGTCTACAAGTCATTTGTCATACAATATTTTGGTATGTAAGATATTTTAATGATTGTACATTATATGGAACTTGTTTCCTGTCTTTCTTGGTATCATAAATAAATATTTCTTTCTCTTTCTTAATGACGAGATTACTGCTAATGGACATGTATCTATGTAAAATATATTACTATCTTACATGAAATAGAGTAGTGATGAGACACATTGAGTGTTTTTATTGATTTCTTTTACACCTGCCATTATTGATTTTATGGCAATATTGAGTTCTTACATGCTTTTATCATAATCTGTTACTTACATATATATAAAATAATAATAATAATATTAGCCCTGTAATATTACTGTCCCTACAGTAACGCCGATACAACCAATGCCACCTAGAGACGAGTTGCTGAACTAAAGAGACAAGCGTGATATTTCAAAAAAGTCATTATAAGTTCTGCTCTTCATCGATAGATGGCAAAACTAAAAAGTATCACCGCTGTGCCGGTCGGAGTGGGGGGTGTTAGGTTATTTTCGTTACGGAATTTTTGGATTCGGTCTCCACGCTCAGGCCCGCGATAGAAGCTACGCAATAGCTTAAAAATATATATAGTTTTACATTGCGTGGTTAGCGGTGAGCCTAAACAGAATTTATAGGTAAGTTCGTGACTTAATCAAGGAGTTTGTAATGTTCTCGTACGAAGTTGGTTTATCGACACTGTCTAAGACAAAGTACCTACTGCCCTTTAAGGCTCAGTTGCTAACTGGAATAGGGTTTCTTTGTTTGATTTTGTTCATAGAACTTAATTATTAACCGACATCAAAAAGGAGGTTATCAATTCGACCCGTATGTGTGTAATGTTGTTAGAATTACGTAATTATTTTTTTATTGGACTACGTATCTTCCAGCTTAGGGAATGGTGCAAGTTTCATCCCTCCAGTAAAATTGAAGATATGGACTTAAATGTGGAAAAATAGTGAAATTGGTTTTGAATTTTAGTCCACATTGACTAGGCAAAGTCATGTTAAAGACAGTTATGTCTAAATTGAACCGACTTACCCGGTTTGATCCCACTATCTCACTGGAAATGACGTACTCGATATTGCATTTCGTTCGGTGTGTGTTTCCGGTAGCCTAAACACCTTCTCCTATTTTAAATACCCTATTTCCTTCCTTTAATGTTAGCAACACATCAGTCGCCTTCTTGGTCTAATGGCAGTACATATGGGCTGGTGACCGGGAGGTCAGGGGTTCGATTCCCAGATCTGTCCCTGTCCCTGTCCCTGTCTTCAATCTGCCCGGAACTAGATTGCTGAGAGAGGGTTGACGTCAGGCAGGCAGCCGGTCGTAAAAACTTAGCCTAATCCTTATTGCAACATGCTTGAAATCATTTCGTTCAAAAAACTACTTTTTAATACGGGCATAGAGTTATATTCGTGTTGAGTTAATTAGAACTTGTGATCTTTTTTCTTTGTTTTATTCCTGAGACCACTTTTTAGTAGGATATTTGCAAAGAACTGTGCGTCTAGGGTATACATTCATACATACATACATAAGCTCACGCCTGTACCCCCGAAGGGGTAGGCAGAGGTGCACTAGCGAACTAGAACACCCAATTTCGCCGAGCTTAGTTCCGTCCCAGATGTGATGGGGGGCGAGCCTATCGCCATATCGGGCTCAAATTCTAGACTCCGGGCTGATAAGGAAAAATCCAATATCACTTTGCCCGACCTGGGGATCGAACCCGAGACCTCAGGAAGGTAGTCGTACCGAAATACAACCACGCCACCGAGGCAGTCTAGGATATAGTATTGAAGTAAAGCCTTAGAGTTAGGGTATCCTATTATATATTATGTAGTACCTTTCAATATACAAGTCTATAGGATCCCCGGGTCGGGCAAAGTGATATTGGATTTTTCCATATCAGCCCGGAGTCTGGAATTTGTGCGCGATATGGCGATAGGCTCGCCGCCTATCACATCTGGGACGGAACTAAGCTCGGCGAAATGTGGGTGTTCTAGTTCGCTAGTGCGCCTCTGCCTACCCCTTCGGGGATACAGGCGTGAGCTTATGAATGTATGTAAGTATGTAAGGATATTATGCTTCCCAAAATAATGTTATATTCAATATAAATTCCGTGCGAAGTAAGACGAAACCTTTGACCTTGGCGTAACCACTTATTATGATCAATATATTCTTAATTTCAGCATTTGGATTCAGACCACGTTTGCGTTATGAATCATGTGTATATTATGAGCTACCATTTATCATATATCGACTTATCTGGCCATGATATTGGAGAACATTTTCACGAACATTTTTTTCCAACTACGCGACGCCACAGGCAAATGCTGTCTAGGATAATATATTAAATATCGTTTTAAAAAGATATATAAAATATTTTTTATACCAGAGACTGGCAAATCAGCAGCTTGGTCACCTGGTGGTAAGTGATCTCCACCGCCATAAACACCCAAGAAACAAAAAGAATCATAGGTGCGATGCTTACTTTTAAATATAGGAAATAATGATTGGGTCGAGGAGGGCAGAATTGTGCCACAGAAAACTTCACTGACAAAATGAAATGTAACAGCGTGCTTCCACTGGCTATTTGTGCCATAGACATCCGTCCACACCATAACTCTACAACACAGATAATATCTTTCTTTCTCCCTGCCCTTATCCCACCTTATTGTGAGGTCGGAGCAACACACTTTTTCAGCTATGTTGCAGAAAAGATTTGGATTAGTTTTCACAACCGGGTCCAACCGGGACGTCAACCCCCTCTGAGGGATCCAGTCCTGGCGAATTAAATTAGAAAATCGAATCCAGGACCTCCTGGTCCACAGCCCATATATGCTGCTACTAGACCAATGAAAAAAGTTAAATAACAATTAATTATAAACTCTGCCATCACGCCTCATGCAAGAACTCCACATTGTAAATTGTTGTCACCTAACAGTTATAATTATTTCCTACACAACGAAGCCAAACACCACCGCGATCACTACGTTGAAAATTACAGATGCACGCTCGTTAATATTCTTGACAAAGCCTAGATGGATATTAAACATCGATTCCTTCGCTAACGTGCCACATCGTGCGCCCAAATGAGTTTCGCAACTTTTATAAGTTTTCCTCTGGATGACTTTTATTCATCTTTAGTGTTACCGACATTATGTTTAATGACGTCGTTTGTCGTCATTACTATTAGAAACTTTGTATTCAGCTGTCATTCCGGCGGAATTTTCGACGGTGACACGCTATTTTCACGTTTTGGATTACTTGAGTATTCATTTTTGGTGAAATGTTCGCGTAATTGCTTGGTGCGTGGTTTTGGAAGTACGTTTTTAATTGTACATGTTGGGTTGTTGTTTGGGATGATTGTTTGCCGTACTTTAAGGATCGTGTTTAAGTAGTTGTTATTTATATAATGTGTAGTATTTTGAATGGTACGGATTGTCGAGACGAGTATCGGAGATTCGAGACCAACCCCAATAAGGAGCTAACACTTCTGACTTTTCCATGTTAAGAGTTTTCATTGTAAAATATCACTTGCTATAGCGGTGAAGGAAAACATCGTGAGGAAACTTGCATACCTAAGAATATCTACACATGAATTTAAACCATCCCGCATTAGGCGAACGTGGAAGACTAAGGCCTAACCCCTCTCATTAGTAGGTATAGGAAGCCCGTTGCCCTGTGGCTGGGGGCGTTTGGAGAATTCCACCACGGTATCCCCTGCCCGTCGTAAGAGGCGACTTATAGGGGCCATCGGGGGTCGCGGGCGCGCAGCGGGGGGCTGTCGTAGCGCCCCTTTTAGTACTATTGTACATGCGACCCCGGGATGGACGGCAGCACGGGTGGTTGGCCTCGTGTTGTCGTTGACGCCGAGGGCGTCCTTCGGCGGCGGGGGCTTATGAGCCCCCCCTATAAAACTGGAGACGGGCCGCAATGCGGCACCGTGCAGGGACGGTTCCGGCTGAAGCCTGGGCGCCTCTCGCCTAGGGAAACCCGGGGCCGTCCCTAAAGCGCCGAAGAGGGCCACCGCGGGGTTTTTAGTCGGTATTGCCGGTGTAGGGTGTATATAGCGTTAGGGACTCGGTCCAGTGTCGCCCAGATGTTTTCCATCTCTCCTGGGCATTACGACGCTGGGTCGTAAGACCGGCGAGCCCGACATAACCGTCACGTCTCCCCCCAGATGTGGCGGCAGTGGTAAAACACTTTTACCCGCGATAACAAAAAAAAAAAAAAAAAAAAAAAAAGGTATAGGAAGCCCGTGCCCAGCAGTGGGACAGTAATATTATAGGCCTATTATTATTATTATTTTAGTATTTTATCAATTTTAGAAGTGTTATTAATTTGATGTCGTGCAAGTAATTTTAACCTTTATTGATATCATGATTCTAAAAAGTAGTATTTTCAGAAAGATCACCAAACAAGCAGTAGATTACATATTAGTAAGTGTCGTTCCCAGTTCATGAACATCCATAATATCAGAAGCATTATAGGCGTTGAACTATAAATTCAACTAAAACTTTAAGAAATCTCAATCATAATAAGAAACGCAACACACCAGAATGTGGGGTCAGCTTAGCTTAGGGTTAGCTTAGTTTTTACGACCGATTAACTCCCTGATGTTTATACTCTCGTGGAAATAAAACATTATTATTTTTCCTAATTTGTATGATCCATCTCAGGAAAAATAATCAGAGCCAAAAGTCATCCATTAATTCATCCCTATTGTTTCGGCCCAAGACTCCAAGTAACTAATAATCCTAATAGCCTAGAATGACTAGACCATCCGTCTAGATCATAACCTATTACCGATATAATAAAACCCACAGAAGTGTACGGGAGAACAATTAGTCAACAATTACCAATGACGTTGACAAATGACGTACCATCTTGGTATCGTGTTTGATGTATTGACAGTGTCTCCAAGATTGTGGGACGGAGGATGATAGATCGATTTTAATACGTACAATCTTCTATTGTTGCATGGCCTGAATGGTAAACGATTTTAGAACTTGCTAGCCTGATGTTTTTTGTTATACTAGATAATGATTACCAATGAAGAAGTTCTAAGACAAGTTGGTCAAAATCACGATCTTTTGGATACTCTCAAGAAAATAAAAGTTACATATCTAGGGCACGTACTAAGACATGCCAGGTACGAGATTCTGTGACTTATAATGATGGGAAAAGTAGCGGGTAAAAGCGGGTAAAAAGTTACGAGCGCTGCTGAACTATTTCACCTCGCAAAGAATAAAGATAAATATGCTGAGCTGACGTCCAGTCTTCAGTAGTTGGAGAGGCACTACAAGAAGTAGAAGAAGATGACGATTAAGTAAAAAGCCCGCATCAGGCTCGCCTGATACGGACTCGTCGTTACCAGAGTCAGCTAGTGTGTCGAAGGACGCAATAAATAAAGCTAATCCTTTTATTTAATTTTCATGGTCGACATATTTTTACTTTTACTTTGGACTACACTACACTGGACTTATCATCGCGTTCAAAGCTGTAACTTTATTATATGGTTGAGTCTACAATTATTTAAATAACGAATTAAGTAAACTATAGAATTGATATTAGAATATATTTTATTGTTACTACTTGATGTTGATTGATTAAAATATCGTCATTATCATCATCATGAATTCGGACCCTAGCAGGAATATTTTTGATATTCAAATTCGAATCAAGCTCGATGCGGATCTATAAAATTTGTATGAAAAATTTACCAAATGTCATCAGTGCACAACGAGCTCAATACAAATTCGAGCTAATGTCGCGTTAAAAAGTGACAAATAATTAAATAAATGGATGCAGTCGCTTCCAACAGGTCGATCTGGAAATCTTTGCGGGAGGCTTATGTTCAGCAGTGGGTGTCATGATGATGATGAAATAAAAATCGAACCAAAGTCGAAGTTGAATCGAGGGTCTAAAGTTATTGTATTTACCTCTTCTATAAAAAAATCCCAGCCACAACTCTTCTGTTAAAATATGCAAAAATCATGACAGCCTTTTGGAATCATTTGCACAGCATTTTAAGGATCTTAATTTGTCACTGGAATTTGCTGAATCATTTCAATAATCTCCAATATTTTAAAACCAAAATATCTTTTAAGCCCTCAAACAGAAAACAATTTTGCAAACGTGCGCATTTAGTAGGTCTACTGGGAGAGATTAAAACGTATTTTATTTAATCACACCGCTTCCCGCAATTTTCCTTTTTTAGCAGATTCTGTAGTCATTAGTACGAGCCCAACTTTACACGTAAATGGTCTCCAGTTAAATAACTAGGTGTTAATTTCTTTAGGCGTTACTTAAACGCATTTCTCGTAACCTAATTGCTATTTATAGAATGCTGTGATGCCTAATATTATTTTTCAAAGAGCTAGGAATTTAATTTTGCTAATGAGCTCCTTTGATAGTAATATAAAAATACGCATTAACGGACACAGTATAAAACAGACCTCTTTGAAAGTAAAATGGTAAACAATAGCAATAATAGAGTTAAATTAAATGAGTTTCTATCTCTGGAAATCCTTTTACCATTTGTTGCGTCTGCTTTTCTTTCTGTTAATAATAAATATTTACAAACTCATATACATTTTAATTAGGAAATGATAAAGCCCCAGAGATGGTCTATTAATGAAGTTAAACAGTGGCCGGTGTTATTAATTTCGCTCATGTTAGACTGGAGGAAAATATATTGATTTAATGAAATGTGAATAGGTTATACGCTTGTTTCCACTTTGTTCTTATTATTTTGACGAACGCTAAAGCTACACTGTTCTTAGACAAATATGTACCGTAGGCTAACTAGGAGTTTATTTGACATTTCTCGCTAGCGACTCCGAAAAATATTTATATGAAAGACACCCAAACGCCTATAGCGGTTACGTGATGAATAGGGTAGTTGCATGTAATTTTTTTAGTGAATTTAAAGAACTAGGTCTCAAATAAACAAAAAAATATGCATTTGTTCATTTAATGATCGCCAGTCAAAAATTGACTTACAAAACCCCGTGCTAAAAAAGGACGTGACCTCACCGCTTAGAAATTGCTTTTTATTGACATCTCAGTTGACTTTGACGGCTAGTGACATTGTCTACAATGACGTTTAAATCGCTATAATTGCCTATCGTATAAAATTTCCCCATACCGATCAGAAAATAAGATGCTCTCTTGAATCCTGTGCGAAGCGGTGGGAAAGTTACAAGAAGAAAATAATTTGGAAAGAGCAGGACCTCCGAAATATTTCGGAAATATTCTCGATTTCGGTGGAATTTTAAGTCAATAACCGAATCGAAGTCAAATTCGAATCGAGTGTCAACAGTCAGGGGGCAGATTTCAATTTCTGTCATTTACTATTCGTGTAAGTTTTCCATCCATAAATTAAAACAAGAAGTGCATGTATCGGGGTTCAAATTTATGCTTGATGCCCCTTACTTATAAAAATATTTAAGCTCTGCTTATCTTTATACCATAGGTTGTCCCTTCCATTTTTAAGCAATGTAACGCAAGGAAAAAAGTGACAGGTTATTCTTAACCATTTGCTCAGCTAAAAATGCTGTTTTAAGTAAGGCCCGATATTATGAGCCTTACTTATAAAAATAGTTTAAATTAGCAAATGGTAAAGAATAGCCTGTCCCTTTTATTTTCAAACGATGTGACACAAGGAAAAAAGTGACAGCCTATTCTTAACAATTTGCTCAGCTAAACTGTTTTTATAAGGAAGTCCCTATATCCATAGGGTCGTCTCAGATCAAGCTTAGTAATAAGCTCAGCGATATTTGGCTGATCTAGTTGAGTTGCTGCCTACCCCTTTGAGGGTACAGGCGTGTCCATCTATGTGAAAATATCCAGTTGATTGGAATCTTACCAAACTATAGTCTAATTGAATTGTATTAATATTATAGCCTTAGGGTGTAGAGTTTCAGAAATTGCGGCTACATCTTAGAGCTTCGCCTATCGAAGGCTGCGCCGAATACAAATGTGCGGTGTACTGTTGTTTTGTTATTACCAACGAAGCAAAAAGTTTTCATCGGATTTTTTGTTCATATCCCTAGAAATTCGTTTATTTACGTTCTAAATTAGTTTGTTCAATTTTCTAGATGGAAATTTTGTTGATGATTTATTGTGAAATTGGTTACATAGGAATGTAGTCACTTCATAAGACATTTTATATTCGATTGCTCGCCTGCCTACAAATTGTCCAAAATAAACTCAAGTTCTAATATTCACTCGGTGACTGCCTCGGTGGCGTGGTTGTATTTCGGTACGACTACCATCCTGAGGTCTCGGGTTCGATCTCCGGGTCGGGCAAAGTGATATTGGATTTTCCCAAATCAGTCCGAAGTCTGGAATTTGTGCCTGATATGGCTATAGGTTCGCCCCCTATCACATCTGGGACGGAACTAAGCTCGGCGAAAAGTGGGTGTTCTAGTTCGCTAGCGCGCCTCTGCCTACCCCTTCGGGGATACAGGCGTGAGCTGGTGTGTGTGTGTGTGTATGTGTGTGTGTGTGTGTTCTAATATACATTCTAATCACACTAATATTATAAAGTTGAAAGTTTGTGAGTGTGTTTGTATGTTTGTTAATTCTTCACGCTCAAACAGCTAGACTATTTTTTATGAAATTTGGTATGTAGGTAGCTGACACCGTGGATTAACACATAGGCTACTTTTTATCTTAGAAAACAAATTTTCACGCGGACGGAGTCGCCGACAACAGCTGGTTAATTATAAATGCGACAGTGACATTGTCTGTTACGATTTCATGACTAAACAATTATGATAAAAAGTGGTAATTAGAAACTTTGAATCGTAGGAAAGCACGTAAACTAATTAATATTGCATCAAAACCCTGCTAGGGATGATGTAAGGAAAGAAATGTGGCGACATCTCTGCAATGCGCGCCGAACCAACTTACACGCATCAAGCGTCAGCGTACAACGGCACTGGCTTTAGCTACGGAACAACAGATGGAGCCACCGAATCCTAAATCACGGTGGCAAAGTTTGCAGCAGGGATTGCATATATACAACCTCCGAAGATGAACCATCGGAGGAGCCGCGGCGGTCAGGCAATACACCCGCGTAACGAGTTGATCCCCTCTGGTGGAGGTACACAAACACCCGTTTCTCTACAGAAAGCTCTTCAGAAGCGCCATAAAAAATATTATCAGCAATTACACAAACGAACCATATTCGCTAATAAAGAGGTGTAGATTCCATGAAAACCGAAATCGGGCCATGGAACAATGACGATGATGCTTTGGGAACAGTGGGAAATAATTAAAGTATTGTGGTCTGGTGTATCGGTGCTGGGAATGGGAGACTAAGGGAAGGGATTCGAAAAGGAAGGGAAGAGAACGCGCTATTGTCCTCACTTGCTGATGATAAAGTTCTAGCATAGGTAATAATAGGTAACCATACTTCTACAGGGTGTTTCATAAAGTTGGTATCAATAGTAACTACTGTTAAAGACGGGATGGCTAGCAATCTAGCAGTAAAGTTTAAAATTTCGTAAGGCTCATTGTTTTTGAAATATGGAAACTTGAATTTGTGAGGAAAAAATGTCTGGCGCATTGGATCAGCTGCACTACCTTTGAAACCCACTTATGGGGCAATTAATTATTTTGAGCATACAAAACGCCATTCCTACGTTAATTGCGACGATTTACTGATCGCATTCCGATTTTAATATACATTAAAAAAATTCAATTGATTAAAAAATTTAGGTTTTAATTTTTTATTTTTAACTTTAGCATACACTTTAAATCGTTCTGGAATGTGGAATTGTTATTGGTACTAACTTTATGAAACACCCGGTGTACCACAAGTAAAGATTAAATTCATTTGCAACCGTATAATTGACTCACATTAAAACGAGACGATATCGCTAGCTCACAAGGACGTCCTTCAAAAATAAATGTAACGAAACCAAGTAAAGTTTTTATTATCTAAAAACACTTTGTTCAAGATCAGGCAATTTAGATCTACGTTAAAGCTAAAATTTCGCCAGAACAATCTACTGTTCAAATTGAAATCTGCTTTATAAGCGCGTCACTTAACTTGACGCGGCTGGTGGCAACTGAGCGTAACAGCTTATTGTGTTCTTCGAAATAAGAAAATAAGTACCTAAATAATTTTCGAGGTGATTTTTTCATTTTTAGATATAATGGCAATGTCTATACATATTGTTAAATAAAAAAATCACCAATATAATATGCCCTAGATACACAGCTCTTTGCAAATATCCTCCTAAAAAGTGGTCTCAGGAATAAAACAAAGATAACGATCACAAGTTCTAATTAAATCAACACAAATATAACCCTATGCACGTGTACTATTTAAACGAAATGAGCAAACATTCTTAAATTAGAATTTTGAAATTTAGAATTCTATCGGAGACCGACTGTAAGCAAAAGGAGTGCTTAAGCACTCCCTTGCTGTCCCATTTTCCGAACGTCAACTGTGCATCTAGGTAAATAATCTATCGATGAAAAAAATATATTGTGATTGATTAAGCAGCGATAGCTTAGTTGGGAATGGTACGGAGTGCTAAGACAAGTATCGGAGGTTCGAGACCAACCCCAAAATGGAGCATACACCTCTGATTTTTCTATATTAAGTGTATTTTCATTGTGAAATATCGCTTGCTATAACGATGAAGTCTACCAACGACTAGATGAACGATGTGGAGTCTACCAACCCGCATTAGGCCAGCGTGGTAGACGAAGGCCTAACCCCTCTCATTAGTAGAGGAGGCTCGTGCCCAGCAGTGGGACAGTAATATTACAGGGCTAATATTATTATTATTATTTTGATTGAGGTAGGTAGCCTTATAACTAAGGCTGAGATCTATAGAGCGAACTTCGACTAAGTCTGAGTTAAAGAAACGAACTTGTGAGGATTTGGCATTTTTAAATATCTACAGCGTATGTGTAATTATTTACAGCTTGGCTCTACCACTTGATTCAGTCTCCCAAGACATAAACCCTGAATAAAAATATATTATTATACAATGTCTTAATGCAGGAATCAAACAGTGATGGAGCAAAACAAAGAACTTATTTATTAAAGAATTAAAGAGTACAATTTGAAAATTATAAATCGTACAACACGGCCTCGCAATGGCTGTGTTTTGAAATATCTCATACTATGTGCAAGAAACTCCATCTAAATGAGCATTTAATGGAATATTTTTAATAAAGTAACGCACCCAGTCTTCCCAGACAGCTCATCACGGCAGGCCTTTTTCCCGCGCTTTTGTCTCTTCTTTTGTTTGACACAGGCATTGTTATGTTAATTCATTTAATTTGAGCTAACTGCTTTAAATGGTCTTTGTTTGCATGATTTTTAGTCTTTTGCAAGCTGTGTATTAATAACATAATAGCTCCCGCCTGTATTCCCGAAAGGGTAGGCAGCGACGCACTAATGAACTAGAATACCCATATTTCGCTGAGTTTAGTCCCGTCCCAGATGTGATAGGGGGCGAGCCTATCGCCATATTGGGCACAAATTCCAGACTCCGGGCTGATATTGAAAAATCCAATATCACTTTGCCCGACCCGGGGATCGAACCCGAGACCTCAGAACCGTAGTCGTACCGAAATACCACCACGCCACCGAGGCAGTCAATAAATTAGTTATTTTTTCTTAAACAATTACATTAATTTAAAAATAGTATGTATCTTTCTTGTTTACGTCAAATGGTTTAAGAGTAAATAAGACAAAACACGGTTAGCTTAATGTTTATCATATCTAAATAACGCCCGAATGGTCAAACGCTGCTCAACTTTAACGGCTGCCTACATTGATTTTCGCCATACAATTTTGACAGATAAGGCGGCATTAAACGATATAAGGCGACCTTAAGTGTATGAACATTCGGCGGTTAGAGCCTTTATGTATAAATAATTAAGTTGAAATAAAATTGTACTGTTGATAATTCCAATAAATCTACAGCCTCCGTGGCACAGTTGGCGAGTAGCCGGCTGTGAAGCGAGAGGCTGCGGGTTCGATTCCCGCATTGATACAAATATTTGTATAGCCCACAGGTATTTGTTCAAAGTCTGGTTGTCGTGAGACCGAAAGTCTCTCATAGTTTCTGACACTCACAATACAGGTTATACCTAGTGTGGCGTCAGAACTAGGTGTTGTACTGTTGGGTGTGTTTTTTTATTTATAATAAATTTACCTATACTGAGCTACAATACTGTACTACATTCTGCTTTCATTATAAAATATTTATAACGTGTTTATTTAGGTATTATTTATTCAGGTTTTAGTCAATATTTTCTCTGGAATAGAATATATTTGCGCACTTTAATAAAATTCCAATACAAAATCATTATTTGTTTATTTTATAATCAAACTTAACCCTCGAAATTCCAGACTAGCAAATATTCAGTCCAAAGGCTCCGTTTTATGTTTATAATATCACTGGCTTAAAGTAAATCGATTCGGGGGCTGTAACATTCAAACCCTGTAAGGGTTAATCTACTTTTACATGTAATTCGATAGAATCTTAAACTCTTCTGATAATAACGAGTAAATGTTTATATTGTTACCTCTTTAAAGTGACTGCCTCGGTGGCGTGGTGGTATTTCGGTACGACTACGGTTCTGAGGTCTCGGGTTCGATCCCCGGGTCGGGCAGTGATATTGGATTTTTCCATATCAGCCCGGAGTCTGGAATTTGTGCCCGATATGGCGATAGGCTCGCCCCCTATCACATCTGGGACAGCACTAAGCTCGGCGAAGTGTAGGTGTTCTAGTTCGCTAGTGCGCCTCTGCCTACCCCTTCGGGGATACAGGCGTGAGCTTATGTATGTAATGTCTATAGAATCTTAATCGCTTCTGATAGTAACGAGTAAATTTTTATATTGTTACCCCTTTAAAGTAACATTGTATACCTTTTGTGACTTTCGTACAATGGTGTGATATGATGGTGGTCTCTTTCTGTTGTAATCAGTGATCGGTCTGGGTAGTCATGCTCGCTTAAAAGTCCATGCTTGTGGCGGCGACGTGTGCCGGGTCAGTCACTTCCCTGCAACATGGTTGAGGAGGCCGATGGCTGGCACATGTGTCATACTCTTGAGCGGGTGTTGCTTGTAGTGGCTGGTCTGCAGACTAATATACTGAAAAATCCAATATTACTTTGCCCGACCCGGGAATCGAACCTTCTCAGGACGGTAGTTGTATCGAAATACTACCGCGCTACCGAGGCAGTCAAGTCATGTAGAAATAAGTCAAATTTTATTAGTCGCATGTGTGTAGAAAGCCTTAACACTAGAGTTAGCACAAGCCGCAGCGAATGATAATATGAAACGATAATAATCACAAGTTTAAAAACTTAACGGACCGACTTCAAATCCGATCGTGACCACATTTATATGGGACCACCCTTGAAAGAAGCTCTATCGAACACAAAAAGAAATTTGAAAATCGGTCCACATTTGGCGGAGACATCGCGTAACATACTTAAAAAAAATACAAACGACTTGAAGACCTCCTCCTTTTTTGAAGTCAGTAGATTAAGAGCCAGTTGTACACGGACATTAGATAAATTAGTAACCCTTACCCAAAAAGTTGGCTGTACGCATTAAATAGCGCCCTTGAAAGAGTCAACAACATTGAAGTTTACCTTATTAGAAACCCTAAACCTCGGATCGGGAGTCTAACGGCTGGTTCGAATAAACAATCTCAGTTCGAATGTGCAGATAGATATATTACAAAAACTAGCCAATAAGAACACAGTTTGAACATGATACCATCAAAAGACGTGATTTGATTGGTTCATAATCACGATCTATCTGCACTCTAAATTGAGATCGATTATTTAAATCGTTACACGCAATAGAAGTACATTATCAAGGCAGTACGAACAACCAAATATACATTTTATTATTAAGTATTACGCATTCAATGAAGCCATGACGCTTTACCAAATGCGTTCACGTCTCAACGTCAGGGTAAAACGACAAGGAGCGTAACAAAACGTAATTTCCTGCACGTGCCTAATAGCGTAAGATACAGAAAATCGTCATAGAGAAATAGTAAATTGGATCTACGCTGTCGTACGAACATTTATCTTGGCCCAACTGGATGAACAGACATTCTAATTTCCGTGCGTTACGTCTTTTAAAATTGTACCCCTAATCTCTTTAGGATGGCGGAATTTTGCAGGATGACTTTTTTATGCGAATAAAAAACTGCCTCGGTGGCGTGGTGGTATTTCGGTACGACTACGGTTCTGAGGTCTCGGGTTCTATCCCCGGGTCGGGCAAAGTGATATTGGATTTTTCCATATCAGCCCGGAGTCTGGAATTTGTGCCCGATATGGCGATAGGCTCGCCCCCTATCACATCTGTGACGGAACTTAGCTCGGCGAAATGTGGGTGTTCTAGTTCGCTAGTGCGCCTCTGCTCACCCCTTCGGGGATACAGGCGTGAGTTTATGTTAAAAAAAAATCACAATTCGTATGTGTTTTCGACCAACTACAAAAAAAGGAGAAGGCCCTCAATTCGTCTGTATTTTTTATGTATGTTACGGGATACATCCGCTTTGTTTCTCGCTTCCTTGGTCCAAGGGCAGTACATTTGGGCTGTGGACCGAGAGGTCGTGGGTTCGATTCCCAGGTCGGGTAAAACCAATTTTCTAATTTAATTTGCCTGGGACTGGATTTTTCAGACCGGGTTAACGTCAGTCAGGCAGTCGGTCGTAAAAACTTAGCCAAATCTTTCTGTAACATGCTTGCAAAAGTGTGTTGCGCCAACCCCACATTAAGATGTGATAAGGGCAGGTAGAAAGAAAGAAAGTTACGGGATACATCCTCCAAATGTGGATCAATTTTCCAGATTATTTTTGTATTCGATAGAGCCCATAGTCCCATATAAATTTGGTAACGATCAGATAAGTTTTGAAGTCAGTCCGTTTAGTTTTTAAACTTGTAATTATTATTGAAATAAAACTATTTTTATAGATTCTATCATGATTTACGAAACGAGAGTACGAATTCCAATTCCACATTAAGGTGGGATAAGGGCAGAGAGAAATAAATGATGTGTATTGTTCAATTGCATATTTTTATTACAGTGAAACCGAAGGAAGGGATGTGGGGCGGGGGTGCGCAGTGCGTGCACGCCTCGCTCCCGCGCGGCGCCCGCGCGACTCCCGCGCCGACCCTCAGCGGGGCCATCGCCAGCCGCCGCCCGCCCAGGTATACCACCAAAGTTGCATAAGTAATTAGGACGACTAGCAGCTCCTAGATAAATCTCGAATTAAATATGCGAATAACATATAGGTTGAATTATAAAAACATGTAGGTTTAGGACTAACTCCAGATTAGTAATAGTGCCGCAAGTGGCCCTAAAAACTTCTCCAAGAGGCTTAGACAAGTGGCTTATGCGCTAATCGAATAGAATAATAAATGTATGGAAATGACATAAGAGTACGCTATAGCGGCGTACTCTTATGTCATTCCCATACATTTATTGTATTCGATTTTTCTATTCGACTAGCGCATAAGCCACTTGGCTAAACCCGCAGATTAGACGATGTACGCGCGTCAAGTTGCAAAGCACACATTTATCCATTGTGAAATACTAGAAGTTCGTACTGTCGGTCCACAATATGTAGTTGTACGTCCACGCGAGCAGCAAACCGCGTTACAAAATCTATTTCTATATCTATTTCTTATAGCAGTGACTGGCAAACGAGCAGGTGGGTCACCTGATAGTAAGGAAGCTGCCCCTTTACGACGGTATTCTATGAGAAAGTGGTATCAAACCGGGCGAGCTGGCCCATTTCTGTTACTGTTTCCAGCTTGGCTCTACCATTCAAAAATTCTATTAGAAAAGAACCAACACAAACGTTTCGCATTTGACGGATATAACAATAAATAATTCAGAAAAAGAACACACTCCTTTTTAAAGTTGGTTTTTACTAAGTACTGACGCGACAGGGGTATTGTTCCAAACGACGCCTCTCTAAGCACGAGGCAATATGCTAAGCAAGAGGTAAATCTACTCACAAGAAGCGTAATTGAGTTTCAATTCACTTAGCATGATAGCGAGCGTGTCTAATGTATTATGGAAGTAAATATGTGTGCATTGCACCTTCAACCTTTATGCATGAACGTGTAATAATGAAGATACTGTATTTACGTTTTACACTACAATTATATATGAATATAGTATGATGTAGCAAGCATAATAATAATATTAGCCCTGTTCTATTACTGTCCTGCTGCTGGGCACGGGCCTTCTCTACTAATGAGAGGGGTTAGCCCTTAGTCTACCACGCTGGCCTAATGCGGGTTGGTAGACTTCACATAACTTCGAAATTCTTGTGAAGAAATTCTCTGGTATGCAGGTTTCCTCACGATGTTTTCCTTCATCGTTATAGCAAGACGAATTGAGGATGTTCTCCTTTTTGGAAGTGGTTGATAAATATGAGAGGTTTATACTTTTGGAATTGGTTTCGAACCTACTATTTTCACTTTCATAGTCCATACCTCCGATGAGCTCACAGCTTTCTTTATTTTACTACTTTGAAATGAAATAGTTTTATGTACAGACATAAAAAAAAACCTTATCGAATAAAGTAAGCGTCTGAAAACTTTCTTAATCAAGTAACGTATTGACTTGGTAATATTTTCTTTTAAATGAAAATACTCTTTCTAACATGTTTACGTTTTTTACATAAAGCGGTATTCACTTATTCGTTCTTATAATGTATGAAAGTTGCTGTTCCGTGATACGGCTAACACACTGTGATTTATGGCCGATCCTCATAAAATATACAACACATAATACTTTTTATGTCATATTTATTCAAATAACATACCTTTTTAACATAGCTGTGTTGGATGATGTTTGTATTAATCTTGCATTTATTATTTGCTACATTCAGTGATAAATATCGCCTCTTGGTCTAATGGGTTGTCCAGGCGGTCCCAAGTTCGATTTCCAAGTCGAACAAAGCGATTTTTCTAATTCGATTTGCCCAGGACTGCATAGGCCAGCGTGGTAGTCTAGGCCTAACCCCTGTCATTTGGCAGCCTCCATGGTGCACAGGCGAGCCGGCTGAAAAGCGAGAGGTCGCGTCTTCGATTCCCGTATCGAGACAAATGTTTCTGTGACCCACAGATATTTGTTTCGAGTTTGGGTGTTGGGAAACCGAAAGTCTATTATAGTTTCTGATACCCACGATACAGGTTAAACCTAATATGGTGTCGGGTCTATGCGTGTGACTGTTGGGTGTATTTATATTTGTTTATTTTAATTTTTTGGCAATCGAGCAGGACTGTCATCTGATGGTAAGTGATCTCCGCCAATAGACACCAAAGACACAAAAAGAATCATGGATGTGTTGCCAACCGAAAAGGGGGGAATGGAGAGTGCGAAAATGAGGTGAGAATTGGGCCACCGTCAATCATCCGTCAATCACTTATCGAACGAAACGCAAGCAAGCTGTCACTTTACGTCGGGTTTCTGTGAGACAGTGGCATCAAACCCGTCGAGCCGGCCCATTCTGACATTACTGTCTACAGCGTGGCTCTACCACTCAAACCTTAACTATTTTTTTATATATTTCCAGGCCCACACCTCCATCACCAACGCTGGTGGCTCAGATCGACTCATCAGTCGCCTGTCTCTGGCTCCTGACTCCCCTATCTGCCGGGACCGCCGTGGTCGCTGTCCTGGTCGCCGTCTCCACTAACAACTGGCTCCACACTGAAGAGAACATGCTCAACCCGGCATACAACGGTACCGGCAAGTACGGGCTGGTTGCAAAGCAAACCGTATCTGGACTCTGGAGGATATGTCACACGGACCGTGAGTATTGGAGTGATTGTTTTATGACTAAGAGTAGGGTACTTGAACAATACAAGGCTTGAACAGCCATAACTAAAGAGTACTTAGGATGGTTTAACAACTTTGAAAAAAGATCAAGGGAGGTGAAAAAAGGGGTTCCTGAAAATAAAGTCATTTATTCGTTGTTATTATTTATACCAAAATATTTCATTTGTCCATGTAAACATTACTATTTTTAAACACTTTACATTAAAATAAAACTATTTTTACGGATTTTATCATGATAAATAACTAATTCTAATATATAATCGTGATAAAATCCATAAAAATTGTTTTATTTCAATGTATAACATTCGCGTAAACTTAAGAAATCACTTTACATTAGGTTTACCTGTATGTATCTATGTATCTAGGTACCAATGTAATGTAATCTTTCAACGTGATTTTCACTATCTTCCAGACGTCTGATGACCTTGAAAATTGGCACACGTATCAAGGACCGATGACCATACAATGATTTAATAATTTTGTCCTGGTATCCTTGTCAGGCTAATCAGTAGCCAGAGCACGAAAAACTAATGTAAATGTAAACTCGCTGCGCATTGATGACATTTGATTAATATTTCATACAAATTTCATAGACGCGCGTCGAGCACGAATAAATTGACGGTTGTCAGAAATTTTCCTGCTCGGGCTGCTGGTCAAGTCAAGTCTCTGGTAAAACTATAATTGGGTACTGGTAACGCTTTTGAAGAGACAGAAAAATATTTAAATAAATAATAGTTAAAAAACTATAAAAAAAAAACAGGTTTTTAGAACACACTGCGCTAAAAATGTTGAAAATAATTTTCGACCGACTTCCAAAAAGGAGAAGGTCCTCAATTCGTCTATATTTTTTTATGTATGTTATGCGATATCTCCGCCAAATGTGGACCGATTTTCAAAATTCGTTTTGTGTTCGATAAAGCATATTTCAAGGGTGGTCCATATAAATATGGTCACGATCGAATTTGAAGTCGGTCCGTTAAGTTTTTAAAAGTAAGCTCACGCCTGTATCCCCAAAGGGGTAGGCAGAGGCGCACTAGTGAACTAGAACACCCACATTTCGCCGAGCTTAGTTCCGTCCTAGATGTGATAGGAGGCGAGCCTATCGCCATATCGGGCACAAATTCCAGACTCCGGGCTGATATGGAAACATCCAATATCACTTTGCCCGTCCCGGGGATCGAACCCGAGACCTCAGAACCGTAGTCGTACCGAAATACCACCACGCCACGGAGGCAGTTTTTAAACTTGTGATTATTTAGTATAGAATTTGTTTTAGTCCGATATAAATCAATGTAGTGACGTTCACGTACCAGCTGAAAATTATACATTTGTAAAGTTGTTAAGCCTTTACTAGAAGATGGCATACAACATGTCAGTACAACAGTATCATGTAACCAGTAACGGAGTGAAACGCAAAAACAACTCGTAGAACATTTAGCGTAGAACATGGTATCTATCATACGCGAGTACAATAGCCGAGTCGAAACTTCCGTACGCGGCGACAATGCGTCAGCGTTTCCGTAGCGGGACGCGCATTGTACTCGCTGTCCGGGCGGCCCACTTCCAACCCATTTACCGAGCCGGCCCGCTGTCCGTACGCTTATGACTAGTCCATTTCCTTCATTAAATATGCCTTTGTTTTGCTTTTTTTGTGTGTTGTCAAAGTTGTGTTCTTTATCAACTTCGAAATTTTCGTCTTCAGTAATAATGATAATATTACTGTCCTACTGCTGGGCGCGGGCCTCCTCTACTAATAAGTAAAGTAAATAAAGTGGCAGCTTGTTGTCGGGTATTGTTCGGTGAGTGAGATTTCCCGTGGCCCATTTACCCCACCCCCCCGTTTCCCGATCCCTATTCCCTCTCCTTCCATTCCATCTATTTAGGTTGTCAAAGCACCCATAATTATTTTTGTGTCTTAGGTGTCTATTGGCGGTGGAGATCAGGTAATCCATCTCTTCGTTTGCCAGTTTATGCTATAAAAAAATTTGCATACGGCAGTAACTGTGTCAAATTTCACCTTCACCCGTTCACGCAATTCTCTTAAAAATGGGTACAAAGTTTTCCCTTCACGTATTAATATATAGACATTTGTGTTATGTTTTCCAGCTGGCGGCAGTGTGTTCCGGTGTGTCGACATCCCCTACTTCCCCTTGTCGCAGTACACGCCCGATCCGAGCGACTCCACAAACGCTATACCATGTGAGTGTCATAAACATAACATAAGCTCTCGCCTGTATCCCAGAAGAGGTAGGCATAGGTGCACTAGCGAACTAGAACACCCACATTTCGCCGAGCTTAGTGCCGTCCCAGATGTGATAGGGGGCGAGCCTATCGTCATATTGGGCACAAATTCCAGACTCCGGGCTGATATGGAAAATTCCAATACCACTTTGCCCAACCCGGGAATCGAACCCGAGACCTCAGGACGGTAGTCGTACCGAAACACAACCACGCTACCGAGGCAGTCTGTGATGGTACACATGGTACACTATGTGAGCGTTCTTTGAAATTGCGTCGAGAGACTGAAGGATACGTGACTATGTATTAGATAAATGAAATGGGTTGTTTAGTCAGATGAAGTGTTTCTAATCGCCTCCTTGGTCTCGTGGCAGCGTATATGGGCTGTGGACCGGGTGGGCCTGGTTTCGATTCCCAGGTCGAGAAAAGCAATATTTCCAATTTATTTTGCCCGGGACTATATCCTCCAAAGATTCGGACCATATCCCCCGGTCGTAAAAACTAAGCCAAATTGTTTCTACAACATGCTTGAAAAAGGGAATTGCACCGATCCCGCATTAAGGTGGAATAAGAGCTGGTAGAAAAAAACAAAGAACGTCAGATGAAGTGGTTCTTCGAAACTCAATTAAAAACACTATGGTCGAACACGGTAAAACCCACACAATATGTTGAAGTCAATGATTTATTTATGGTTAAAGACAATCATACCAGTGGGCGGTGGCAACGCTGACATATTTTTTAAAAAACATAACATAAGGTCACGCCTGCATCCCCAAAGGGGTAGGCAGAGGCGCACGATCGAATTAGAACACCCACATTTCGCCGAGCTTAGTTCCGTCCTAGATGTTATAGGGGGCGAGCCTATCGCCATATCGGGCACAAATTCCAGACTCCAGGCTTTCGAAATAGTACTGACATAAAATTATAGATGGCTCCTTCAACAAGTCTTCCCATATTAGACCACTTTCAAACAGCTTGTTTTGCGGAATCCCAATAAGTTTAAATGCACAAAACATCTATGAATTTTAATATAATTGAGGTTTGATCAGTCTCATTAGAAGAGCCCCGTCTCAATCAGTGAGACACTAAATCTAAAGTTGATTTCAATACTGATCACAAAATCTTTGAGGGAGGTCTATGTTCAATAATAATAATAATCCTATGGCAGGTATTAATTAACAAAATAATAATAATATTAGCCCTGTAATATTATTGTCCCACTGCTGAGCACGGGCCTCCTCTACTAATAAGAGGAGTTAGGCCTTAGTCTACCACGCTGGATTGATGCGGGAATAATTTATTTGCTAAAACTTAAGTATTTTCCACCGTGATTTCAGACGTGGTAACACGTTCAGCTGCTCCGCTACTGCTGGCTGTCTTCACTCAAGCTGTGGGGGCACTATGCTGCGTGCTCGGACACTGTGTCAAGGGGCGAAGAATCTGCACCTTCATAGCTGGAGTCATGTTCATTATATCTGGTATGTTCATCATTCTCGAAGATGTTAATGGAGATAAAATTAGTTCGTCAAACATGTTATGAAACGGTATAAGTAAGATTATAATAATACTGTTATAAGATGTTATGGTAAACCCCCAGTTCCTATTATGTAATATCAAATGAAATCTTAATACTTGTAGTTTTTTAAAAGTCCCACTAAGTATTGCCTCATTTAGGGCGTCTTGCAGCGCTATTACTAATCTAGAGTTTCACCTTATCTCGATTTATCCTACAGCTTAATCGTATCTTTAAATCAAGATTTGAGATAAATAGAGATTTAACGCGGAGCTGCAAGTGGTCCTAAGTTTAGTCTATCTTTCTTACCGCTGCTTAGCTGCTGTTGCCCCATCTTAATGTGGGGTAGGCGCAACACACTTTTTTAAACATGTTGCAGAAAGGATTTGGCTTATTTTTTACGACCGGCTGCCTGGTTTAATAAAATATATTTTTTACGTAGGCACCTTTGAACATATATCCTAAATGAAAGTTTCCAATTCCAGGTCTGATCATGTTGACCGGAATAGTCATGTACATATCGGTATTCAAATCGCAAGTCGGGCACAAGTTGCGCTACATGACTTACTTCGACACACCTAGGATGTCCTACAGCTACGGGTACTCCTTCGGATTGTATATCAGTGGCTTCATAGCAGCTGAGCTAGCTGGCACTTCAGCGATATTCCTTTTCCTCCAGTGGTACCAAAAGGACTGGATCACGGAGCTGACAGAAAAAGCGAAAGCAGACTGCCGAGCATGGGACAGGGAATACGCATTCTCAGAGTTCAGAGAACGGGATTCAACGCTATTAGAACGGCGGATGATGAAAAGGGACACGTACCCTCCCACAGGCTCCTCAACAGCGACGCCACACGAGCGACGTCGATTCGTCTTCGACGGAGACGAGCTCCCACACTGTTCCATACATAAGAATAGAAGAATTAACTTAAGTTCAGCATCGTTGAAGGACCTGTCTTCGTCAACGCTGTACGGGTTCCCAGCGGCGCCGCGACCGACGGCATGCGACAACTATTTCGAAGAATTTAAAGAGGTACCTCAAAGTGCGAATACACTAAGCGGCCTCAGAAGCGCTTCGATATTCCAGTCGCAGGCATCTGTGGCGAGTGGAAGGTTCCTGGACACGTCAGCTGTGGAGCCGCCGCCGTCGAGGGAGGAAGAGTTGGTGACCTTCGGAGCTGGTGCGAGGGGAGGTGCCCATGATGACCATCACCCCACGCGTCATGATCGCGCTGTCGGCACTGACCCATACCGTAGGACGACACCCGTTTGATCCGAAAACGTTCCCACCTACACCATAAAGCATATCGAGAAGTGATAAGTATGATTGTAATTCGTGTATATCCAACGTATCGGATGTATGTAGCGGTACGGACGGTCAAGTGTCTTTCGAATTTATGAACTCATGTGACTTGTGTTGATAATTTTTGATTGTTACGATTCCTTAAATTAAACACTGCCATTTGTCTATCTTCATCTTTTATTGTTATCTAGCATTCTTACTGTTTATTAATATAAGGTTCCAACCTGGGTCATACCTAAGAGTTAGGTTCAATAAGTTGCTGTTCGTACAAAAAGGGGCGACTACCTTCACTAGATGTCGCTAGGTTCTATGGATACCGGGCAACTGAACTTTGCTTGTACAAAAAAATGCTCTTATATATCCTTGCAGATACACTATTAATAAAAAGACCATCCTATCCGTGAATTTGATAATTTAAAAATAAGATAAACAAATATTAAAAAAGGTTTCAATATTTTTTTATCCGGGCGTGGCAAAATGTTGGCAAAATTGCTCAAGACTGGGTGAAGTGGAAGTCGGACCCTGGCAGAAGGCCTAGATAATGCTAGGCAGAAATAAATAAATATAAACAAATGTCTACACTACACTAAAGCAAGTATTTTCTCAACTAATATTTTCCTCATACTAGGTTAAATACAAAAAATATGACTTTATTAGACCTACAGTTCTAATTTAATAATGGGGATAAATTTCTGAAATGTCGAATTTGTAAATCTTTATTACTTTCAATTTTCTATCATTGCCATTTGTGAAAACTTCGAAACTTAAACTTAATGCATAACCATCTTGAATTGTTGCAGTAAAACGAAAGAACTGCATTGGTTTGGTTTTATCACAATGTCTATAAAAATAAGCAGTGATATTAGTGTTGTTAAAGAAGACAATAATGATAATAATACACCAACGGCTCAGTAAGTTAAAGATAATATGTGAAATCACTAAAATGAGTTTGCTGAACTTCATAAAAATAATCGAATCCGTCTGTGGTTTTCATAGTCTCTCATCATCAGATTTATATATTAGTCCGATGTGTGTAACTATTGATGTAATGATTTCATTCATTCCAATTAATTTTTATTCGCCAAGTTGTTATACCTCTATATATCTACTAGTTAGTGTTTTTAAATATAGCTACAAACTCACTCTCTTTACTGTAAATCGTTTAGGGAGGATGATACCCGACTAACAGTACGAGACAAATTCAAATATTTCTTTAAAACTTCGTGGCGTGGCATCGTGTGTGTAATCACTCCTATTATATTGATATCACTGTTGACACCATTTCCACCAGAGGTAAGTGCTACTTACTTTATTTTAAGTAATACAAATCTGATAGTTTTTTGTTTGATTTCTCTAGAGTTATATACTTAACAGATTTTGAAAATGCTTCCACTATAAGGCTCCACTATCCCTCAATAAACGTAGGTCCCTTCGTATTGTAAGTAACCTGGAAGCCGTGAGAAATATTTGGTCTAATATAAAACGGCATAGTAATTTGTAATTGACTAGGTTTCTTCTATACGAACTTCAGTCAGCGAGAGCCTATTTCTGCAGTCAAGTAGTGGAGTGCCTTAATCAACATTCTGTATAGTACCAATTCTGAGTAATTCAAATTTCTAAGAAATTTTTATACAGTTTAGAATAATGCCCTTACTATCTCATCTCGTTTTTCATATTTTTAAATTATGTTTAAAGCTGCTTTTTTCTTTTAGAAATATCAATGGTGTGCTTATACTTTGATGTTGATGGCAGTGTATTGGGTGACAGAATGCATCCCATTAGCCATCACATCATTTCTGCCAATTATGCTATTTCCACTTACTGGAGTTATGGACACGCGGGCCACTTGCCAATGTTATATTAATGTGAGAATATTATACTTAATAAGAATATAACAAAAATAATCCTGGATAGGTAGAGGAAATATCTGCTTCCTATCCAAGCAATAGTCCTTACATGCAATAGTCAATTTTTAAATTGAAAAAATATGTAATTAAATAATTTACGTACAAAATAAAACTCTTGTAATTAATATCAGTAAGCTATTATTTTGCATAAAAAAAGCTATAACACAGTATTTTATTGTTCGCTTTTTAGGACACTGTCATAATGTTTCTTGGAAGTATGATTCTCGCATATGCTGTTGAACAATCAGGCCTACACAAGAGATTAGCTTTGTTTACCATACGAGCCATCGGCTACTCCCATTACAGGTATCTTTAAAACTCCACTATTAATATAAAATAATGAGCTATACTGTACACATTTTTGGCCAGGTTACTTAATGTAGTACAACTTTCTTACCGAAAACCAACACCAAATGTCTGTGCTCTGTGGCCCGAGCAAGAAAATTTCTGATAATCGTAAATGTAGTCGAGCTCGATGCGCGTCTATGAAATATTAACCTAATGTAATCAGTGCGCAGCGAGCTCGATTACATTCACGATTGTCAGAAATTTTCCTGCTCGGGCCGCTGTTGTACTTCTATGGCCAATAGTATTTCTGGAGGCGCTTTCGACTAAATCAATATCTAAAAGTATCTCCTGTAGAGTATGATATGTGATTTTATTTTTAGATTACTGTTTGCGATGTCACTAATAACTATGTTCGTATCGATGTGGATTACCAATACCGCAGCTACTACTTTGATGGTGCCTATTAACTTTGCGTTGTTGAAAGTTTTTGAAGATGTAAGTATGTTATGATTAGTTAGTATTCGAATGTAACTTCATGCCTATATTTCCAAATGAGTGAGCCAAGATGGTATTGGAGTTCATCACAATGCAGATACAAAAAACTCTGACAAGTCATGTGTTTTAAGAAATAAAGGGTTTTTATACAAATTAATGTCCATAGTTTTAGTATCTATAATAAAAAGAATAGATACAATGATGAATTTACAATACTATAACACTAGAATTGTAACAAACTACGAACAAGTAACGTATGTTATAAATCTTTAAACGAAAACAAAATAGGTGACAAACTGTGATGCTAGAGTACTGAACATTTAACGATAAGTACGTACAAACGTGCCCAGCGCACCAGCATGCACCACGTATCATTATCTGCCATTAGCATTGTTAGTTGTTCTTAATCAATTTCTGATTTCGTTTTTTCGTTATCGATTTTGCAAGCACGTACGCTGTCACAAGCAACGAGGCGAATTTTCAAATGCAAAGTATTATTTCCAGCAAAATTTACTTTCGATTTATGAAATGGATTCGAGTGGTGATTGGATAGCTACTGACGTCACAACGTGTTATTTTTGCGCGGCCACTTTTTCGGCAACAATTGGTTGGTGCTTATTTTTAAGTATATTTTGCTGTTTACATAGTATTCGATCATCAGAAGAATAAGAAAAACAAATGAAATTATAGAAGATCGAGTCAACAGCGCCGATCGAGGCAGCAGCATTTTATAGACAAATTAAAAGCTTACTGAAAAAGTTATTAACGTAGAAACTTCGAAATGAAAAATAATTGGACAGTGGACACCTAATTTAATATAATAGATACATAAATTAGTCGTGATAATTAATATAACTTAATATTGTTTTGAACAGGTGGTATCGGAACGTTGGTTGGAACGGCAACAAACTTAGTGTTCAAAGGACTTTTCGCTAAGTATTCAACTTCCTATTATTTTTTACATACATAAGTAGGTATAGTGCTGGTGTTAAATGAAGATGTGATTGAACTTATTCAACTTTAATTATTTGCATTATACAATATCGTTAAGTACTTGTAATTTTAACGACGAATAGCTTGGGATTGGACCCTCTAGAAGAAAGAAAGTTTTATTATATAGCGGTATAATATTGTTTAGTTTGTAGAATTTGTCAGTGTTTAATCTTTTCAGAGCGTATCCCGAGGCTCCGGAATATTTGTCGTTCCCAAATTTCTCTGCCTTCGCTATTCCCTACATGATTTTGATGGAGTTGGCGATGTACTTATTTATGCTAGTGGTGTATTTTGGATTTTTAAGGTATCTTGAGATTTTATTTTAGTTCTAAAGATAAAAACAAACCTGACATAGTATGGAGTACTAGAGATCGCAATGCGTAGGTAAAATAAAGTCTAATAAAATTTTTTGTTTTCATCAATACTGTAATATATACTTCTGTCTTTAGACCAAACAGCAAAGCAGCAAAGGATTCAAAATTATCTCCAGAAGGCATAGACGCTGCCAAGCAAATTGTAGAGGGAGACTGGAAGGGCTTAGGCAGGATAACATTTTGGGAAATTGTATGTTTTATAATTATGTTTCTAATTCAACCTTATATTTCATATTAAAACCCTAATAAAGATAATCATTTTAGATGGTGATAATATTATTCGGAGGTGCTATCGTAATGTTTTTCTCCCGTTCCCCTCAAATATTCCCTGGTTGGGGAGACAAGATCGCGGAGCACTTCGATATTAAGGACAAGAAATTGTACGTATTTGTTACTCACACAGGAACCAATTGCATTGGATATGATGGTAAACAGTGCATTAAAAAAAAATCAACTATCTAGAAACATTACTTCTGGCCATAAGTATGGGATCTTTTGTTTCCTGGATTGAGGAAATAATCAAGATGGATGGACGAGGTATTACAGGCAGTTTTCGGCGCGGCGACAACTTTTTTCATATTAGTCTATTAAGGGAGACTAGCAAACGGCGCACCAGATGGTTATTAGTTACCGCCGTACATAGACATTGGCAATGCCAAAAATACAATTAAGTGTCTTTTGATGAAGGACATGTCATACCGTTGAAGGAACACCCCAGAGGGAAAACACAGAAAGGATGTTCGTTCGATTGTGTATTTGAATCGCGCTAGCTGCGTTCGCATGACAGTGAAAGTTGAAAAATAAAAGGAATACGGCCATAGCAAAAAGAGGAGGTACCGCTAGGAACATTGAAAGTGAAGCAGGGTTTTCTGTCGATCCGATCTATAGACACGTAATGGCTGCGACTGAGTGTTAGTATGTGCGTAGAGCACTTTGGTAAGGGCTCGTTTGTGTGCGTGGCTAATCTATGGCGTCCGGTTAACTATAGGCGAGAGAGTGTCCTCTTTTTTTATACGAGCGTGAGAAGGTATTGATTCGTGCTCGAATCTCATGCGTGTTTTATTACGACGCTCAATTAATTATTTCAGCGTTCAAGATTCGGCAGCTGCTATGTTCGTAGGATTTTTAATGTTACTACTACCATCACATTTAACAATATTTCAAAACTGTAAAGCGAAAAGTGAGTATGATCCTGTTGTTTTATTTACCAAGGTACTACAACTTAGTGAGCATAAGTCTCATTAATCTGAGACGCAAGTACCTACTAATATGAAATCTGTGACGCAACTTACATAAGACTGTTTACTTTCAGCTCATGGAGAGCTACCAGACAAACCCGTACCTTCTGTGTTGCGTTGGACAGAAATGAACGAAATTATGCCTTACAGCTTCATGTTTTTATTAGGTATGTGTAACATGCTTCTTCTGATAACATAAGGCCATTATATGAAAATGGTCGCGCATCACTGATTTATTTATTAACGGAAAGCTTACAGATTAACATTATTAATCGCAAGTATATTTCACAATTTAGCTTCTTACAAGCTCTCACAAATATTATAGTTTCAATAGTCTAATGACTCCATCACATAACACAAAAGAAGATACCCGTCGTGTCGCTTCGACGTATAATTTTGATCCATACTTAAGAGTTTAACTACTTCAGAGTGTAACTTCGAAAACTATAGAAAGTTTCATACGATAAAAGCCACGGCATTATCATCATTGTCATCATGAGCCATAAGACGTCCACTGCTGAACATAACCGTCCCCCAAAAGCCGGATAATATATTCTATATTCTAAAATAATCATATATTCTATAATGTTCACAGGAGGTGGTTTCGCACTTTCTGAAGCAGCGAAAAAAGATTACACAGACCTCAACGGGAAAATAGGGGACATGCTAAAAAATATGCAAAATCTACCCAATGTTTTAATTATATTTCTCATCATAGTTTTTACAGTATTCGTCACAAATTTCGCTTCTAACGTTGCTGTGTGCAATGTTATTGCTCCGATAGCCATGCAGTTGGTAAGTCAAGCAAGTTAAACTCTATTTTTGAAGACTAGGTAGTAGTCAGCTGTAGTCTATGTTTAAATTGAGATGTAGTAAAAGTTCCTACAGAAGATGTAAGTAGGAAAGTGAAACATAAAATACCAATAAAAAAAAACTAAAACTTAAGCTTTGTTCCTTAGCTTAGTCACGCACGCTATTGAGATAAGCTAATATCATAGACCTGCCTGCTGCCTATTTAACAGATAGGACAGTTATGACACGTTGGTCCATATTAGACTAGCGTGGTGGGCTACCACAGATGTGAGACGTTAGTCGAATGATGCATCCGTAGAAATGGTACATATATGTGGGTTAAATTTTTTTATTGCTTGCAAAAGCAGACAAGCAGATGTCGCACCTGATGGCAAGAAGTGGTTGACATAATGTGTGGTCCTGGGCAATGCAAGGGCTCAGCCAAATTAATATTAATGGGAATTAAGAGGAGAAGGGAAGCCTACGCGAGTCTCTTTCATAATAATACGAAACGCGAAAAAAAACTAAAACGAATTAGCCCTCGTTCGTATGAGAGCTTTTTCAATGCACGTTAAAAACTCAACTTGTCTGTTCACATGAGTGTTTGAAAATCATTCTTGTTAGAAACATCTAATAAGGTATATTCTATATACCGCTATACTATACTAGAACTCATATGTTCCATTTTAACGCTGTTATAACACACGTCGAAAACGCTCTCGTGCGAATGAGGCCTTAGCCATAATTTCATCAATCCGACTGAGCTGGCACATTAATTGTGCCAAAATTGTCCACAGGATAATTTTAAAGTTTGAAAATGTACGACTAAGCTCTTAGCTGACTAGCCTTATTGCAATAGTCAACTGTGAAACAAGAACATTCGGGTTCGATCCCTACATCGAAACATATTTTTATGGATTTGGGTGTCAGGGAGTCCGAAAGTCTTCAATAGTTCGTACTTATGGATAATAACTATCACCATTCCCGATATAAAGCCACCATAATATAAAAGTTGCTACCACTTTATAGGCAAGAGAAACTGGTGCAAACCCTTTATGGTACAACATCGCTGCAGGATTCTCTGCTTCGTACTGCTTCTGCCTACCAGTTGGTACACCTGGGAACCTAGTTGTGCAGAGTGCTGCTAACATTCCCACTGGAAAGATGGTTAGTACCAAGTACTTATCAGAAATAACACCAACCGCAAACTATGAAATGCGGAACTTGTTTACGTATTTCAAGTTATACGAAAAGTGCACTCCATGCTTTGATCCTAATGTAAATAATTATGTACCAGGGTCAGTCTTTCTTTCAACCTGCCTTTATCCCACAATGTGGATTTAGCATAACACACTAATTTTCCAAGCATATTACAAAAAGGATTTGGCTCAGTTTTTACGACCGGCTGCCTGCCTAACGTCAACCGCATATACGTTTGGAAATTCCAGTCCCGGGTAAATCAAATTAGAAAAATCCGACCTGGGAATCGGACCTAGGACTTTCCAGTCCACAGCTATATGCTGCCACTAGACCAAGACGGTGATCACTACCAAAATCAGTTATCCAGGTGAAGTAATTGGTGGAACTTATTAGAATGAGTCGCATTATCAGCAGTCCCAGCATTATAATTATGGAACTTCCGATAGAACCCCAAATACGATTTTCACGACATTAAACGTGTAGTTGTCCCGAATACTGAATGGCTACTTAAATTAAACAGTAATTTATACCGTTGTGTCATACAATTTTGAAGATAAGGTTGCCCTGAAAGACAACGACCATCAATGTCGAGTTTCAGCATCCGGGCGATAGTCTTAAGGATAAGTGTTGCGTTCTCCTGAACAGCCTGAGCTTTTCTTGCAGATTATGGCAGGCACGGGCCCAACAATAACTACAATAATAATATCGTGGATAGCTTTATGTTTCTGGGCGCCAGTCTTATGGCCAGACCTACACATCTTACCACAATGGACAAGCATTAATTAAACGACGTTCAATCTTCAACTAAGTTTAATAGACATTAGTAATAGAATCTAATTGTAATTAACACTAAAATAAATACTTTGAATGAAACTTAAAACTGCAAAATCTTCTCTTCCATGCTAAGACGTAACTTGTCAACTGCAAATAAAGATAATCTTATATTGAATAACCGTCGTTGAAGAGGCTACTTTACTGATTGAATTATAATAATTTTGTCTAAAATGTCATTCAAAATCTAACAAAGAAGGAAATTTTAAAAATGTTTAAAAGTTGGATAAGATTTTAAAGTCTCCTAATATGGGCAATTGTTAAACAAAATCATTCAATAGGGATAACAAAGACAAATTTCCCGGCTAAAGACTTATTATGACCAGCGGCCTGAGCAGGAAAATTTCTGATAACCGTAAATGTATTCGAACTCGATGCGCGTCTATGAAATTTGTACGAAATATTAACCAAACGTCATCAGTGCGCAGCGAATTCGAATACATTTGCATTTACATTCGTTTTTCGTGCTCGGGCTACAGCTATAAAATACAAAATGTTGACTTACTAAATAATATTAATTCTGATATCTAAAACAGTGTCCTATTGCCGCCTCCAGCACCTCCTGCTGTGGTATTGCCAGACTTAGCTTTAGCACCAGGCGCATCAACTGGAACTATCCCAGTGCCATCAGGATCCCAAATGACGGGAGCGTAGTACATAAGTGACAACCACAGTATGATGAAGCAGATGATGGTACTCCCAAGTCCGTACTTTGCCTGTAGGAAAAAAATACTTGTGAAGCAATTTGCCTACAGCATGAATGGACCGTGTTGTGTCATTCCAAGGCTTATCAGCCTTTGCGGCCTTAGCACCAGGAGCATCAATTGGAGTGACCCCAATGCCATCGGGATCCCAAATGATGGGAGCGTAGTACTGACAACCACAGAATGATGAAGCAGATGATGATACTTCTAGGTTCATGATTTAGCTGTAGGAAAGAGTACTTAAAAATAACTCAGTCAATTTTACCCACAGCACGAATAAGCTGTCTCGACTAGATTTTTGGAACTTTCGTGAAACAGATGCAAAGCAGCGGCTTGCTGCGTGATGAGTCCAGTCCTTTCCTAAATAGGCAGTAGTTATTCCTAGTATTAGCGATGTCTATAGGCGATGGTAACTATTATGGAGCATTGTAAAATGCTTTGAAAAATGTCAAGTTATCCTAAATACGTAAAATCAGCTGTGACACATACTATCCGCGTCTTCGGAACTTTTCCAGTATGATGGCAGAAGTAAGTCGGTGTGTAAAGGAAGGGAGACATGAAGCCAAGTGAGCTGCCGATTCCAACACCCAGTGCTCCTAAATACATCTTGAAGGGCCAGTCAGCAATGCTCCGAAACACCGCGGTCCCTGCTGGCTGCACCACAGCCTTTTACGTGGAACCATGGTAGAGACAAAATTAGTTAGTTGATAAATATATGTTTATACTCGTATGGATATGTGACTGCATTTTTTTGCATATGAGAAGGGCATAATTACTATACTATACCTAACAGCAAGTTCACTGCATTTCAAAATGTAAAAAATGCGAAATAATTACCATATCACACATAAAATGTGCAAAACGCATAATTTACTAAACTTTTTACTACTAAAGTTTTCACAAATTGGCAAAGATTAGTGAAGTAAACTTGGGTGGGCAATGCAAGGCAGCTAATTGTCTGGCTAAGACTGAGGAGGAATGTGCAGATAGATCACAACAACTAGCCAATAAGAACAAAGTAAGACCCTACGCGTTCAAATTGCGTTTAATAGTTCATATAACGTGATCTATCTGCATACACGGAGCGAGTTGGTTTATTAGGAGCGGTTGTTAGAGACCATTTACAACAAAGTGACCCACAGGCTGCTTCAACTGCCTTTGCTTTAAGAAAAATCATTACCTGCTCGCAAAGACTTCTATGTATACTACTACACAAGCTGTTGAGAAGTAAAATTGTGTGACATTACAGCGAGTGTTTGACGTTTGATGACGAAGGAAAAGAGCAGATATTTATAGTGAGTTGCGGTCAATTGACGGAAACTTAGTGCGCAAATTCTATGCACCGAACAGCCTGTCTAGTAGTATACATAGAAGTCCGCCTGCTTTCAAAAATAATTATTATGGAATATTATATTTCCTCACGTACCATGCTTAAAACCAACGGTAAGAATACAACACAAGCAGCTACTCCACTCATTATATTCGACATAATCACGGCCACGAGGCAGACGAGGAACAATGAAGTGCTAAACTCATGGTCTGTGAACACTTTGCCGAAATGAGCTACTATATGCTGGTCCAGGCCAGTTTCTTTAACAGCAATGTCCAATGCTACGCCGGAACCTGCAATATTTAGAAAAGATTACAATCCTGGGTTTTAATTGCTGGGCTGTGAAAGGACAATTTTGGCATTCTAATTCTTTTGGCAGTCTTGACATATCTCGTCCCCTTTTCCTACGGAGAAATATATGTTTTTTCATGGGAGTATCAGCTTAGGATCGTAATTAGTTTCCCACCCCGGCAATAGCGTTTAAAATTGCCCTGGTTGTCTTCAGAGAATAGGCGACGATTCAGAAGGATCTAGCGTAATCTTTGATCGCTAGAAGAAACTCTGCGTGATGGCTTTCGGCTTGTCCCTTTGGGGAGGAAAAGCCCCACAGTCAGTGACGCCTTTAGCGATACCATATTGTACAGAAGTGTGAGAAAGTGCGGAATATGTACAAGGCCGCTTCAACTGCTTTGCAGCTAGACCCTCATTAAGGATCTAATAATCGTCCGCTAAAACCAGCACAGTGGGTGCCCCCATTATCATCATTCATTATCATTATCATTGAGGCCCCCAATCTACAATAAACATTGAGTCATTGGTCTTAACTAAAGATATTTTATCTAACCACGGCAAATTTCCGAACGGCTGATGGCAAGCGAAGTTCAATCAAAAAATGTTAGCGATCATCAGCTTTGCTCTAACTATATATAACATAAGCTCACGCCTGTATCCCCGAAGGGGTAGGCAGAGGCGTACTAGAGAACTGGAACACCCACATTTCGCCGAGCTTAGTTCGGTCGCAGATGTGATAGGCGGCGAGCCTATCGCCATATCGGGCACAAATTCCAGACTCCGGGCTGATATGGAAAAATATCAGTTTGCAAGACCCGGGATCGAACCCGAGACCTCGGCGGTAGTCGTACCCAAATACAACTACGTTACCGAGGCAGTCACTACAACAACTATATATAATATAATAAATACATAATATGATCGAATAAATAATACCTATGACAAATATATATCCGTAATTTATATTCTTATCAACAAAACGCCACCAAAGTATCGCAGATTCCGGTTTTAATGGTGGCAATTCACTTTTCTCTGTAACAAACATATTAATATTAGATTATCTAGAAAATCAGAGGTCATGATTGGGAATATATGACTAGTCAAATTTGTACCATATTACGGAATACAAACATAAAATTAAACAATAAATCTTCTTGTGAAAAAATGAAATTTAGTTCACATGAGGCCGAAAATGAGATTTCTTTATTGCTTAGGGTAAACTGGATACTGTATCTCCCTCGCACACCTATACCGTAATGGCCATTCAGGGACGTGACGTCATGTGTTGTGCCGACGACGCACCGCCCACACATTATGCTGCCTCTGGTCGCACATTAGATTTAAATATCGTCAAATGTATTTCTTTCAATTAGTATATTGAATAATGTAACTTCACAACCACAATAATAAAAATATTGAATTTTGCGCCTTAGAATCATAACTTTTAAAAAAACTTACTTTCTGCGCTAAAAAAAGCCGCCCAACCGTAACTTTTTGGTAGGATATGGAGGCCGATCACAAATATTGCAGCTACAGTTGCATCTTTAACCCTGAAAACACACATTTTTATGAACAACCACCTAAGTACGATTATTAATTAAACGGAGTAAACTGACAGATCGAAATGCCACTTAACAAAATAATGTTGCTTACTTCTAAAACATTTTTTTTTCATAGTGATCTAGTTCAATTTTTATCATTCCAAGAAACAATAACTCGGCACTAGCTTGCGAAATTAGAATTTTATTTTGTATTTTAGAAATTTCAGCTCAACCCTTTGACTAATTTTGCGTAAATAACCACAGCAGACACGTGAAATAATAATAAAAATTACAAATATATGTAACTTTCATTATTTGAAAAAAATTACGTTCCACACATTCATAGCTTTTGTTAGTTTTGTTTATAATGAGCCATGACAATAATTCCAGTATACGTGCAATAAGTTAGTATGCAGTAATTTACTATGACTAATTCAGTAGACATGCAGTACTAATCACAAATTAGGCAGGAATTACAATTTTGCGATGAAAGTCCTTACCTTGGTATTTGGGGAGAAGTTTCATCTCTACTGAAGTCAGCCCATCCCATGTTCAAGAAGGTACTCCAACGTAGGAAGAAAACCACGAGTGATAGTATAGTAAAGAACACAGTGAGCTGCAACACAATATAATTTAGATTGGAATAAAACGAAACTATACGGATTCTATCTATATTTCTTAATTTTTAATCCCGAAGTTTCGAAAGCTTTTCAGCCTTCGTGGTCATAGTCCGTAATGAGAATGAAATCGTGATAAAATCCGTAAAAAATAGTATTTCA
The DNA here is from genome assembly GCA_036417725.1 of Clanis bilineata. Classification (NCBI taxonomy): domain Eukaryota; kingdom Metazoa; phylum Arthropoda; class Insecta; order Lepidoptera; family Sphingidae; genus Clanis; species Clanis bilineata. The sequence continues at coordinate 3,093,096 of CM071153.1, forward strand.
TTGTAAACCTAAGAAACATAACATAAGTTCACGCCTGTATCCCCGAAGGGGTAGGCAGAGGTGCACTAGCGAACTAGGACACCCACATTTCGCCAAGCTTAGTTCCGTCCCAGATGTGATAGGGGGCGAGCCTATCGCCATATCGGGCACAAATTCCAGACTTCGGGCTGATATGGAAAAATCCAATATCACTTTACCCGACCCGGGGATCGAACCCAAAACCTCAGAACCGTAGTCGTACCGAAATACCACCACGCCACCGAGGCAGTCCTAAGAAATCATTAGGTAAACCCTAAGGGTAAACCCAATATTACTTTACACGACGCGGGAACCAGAGACCTCAGTGCTGTAGGCGTATCTTACACGCAAATTCACGCAATAAAACATCAATATAATATACCCTAGATGCACAGTTCTTTGCAAATATCCTCCTAAAAAGTGGTCTCAGGAATAAAACAAAGAAAAAGATCACAAGTTCTAATAAAATCAACACAAATATAACCCTATGCACGTGTAATAAAGTAGCTTTTTGAACGAAATGAGCAAGTGTTCTTAAATTTGAATTTTGAAATTTAGAATTCCATCGGTGTCGGACTGTATGCAAAACGAGTGCTCAAGCACTCCTTTGCTGTCCCATTTTGCGAGCGTCAACTGTGCATCTAGGTAATTAATATATCGATGCAATAAAACTACACACCCGAGGCATTCGGGCGAAATGCAACATCAAGCTGTCACATCGCGCCGCGCTATACTTATATAAAACTTTGTAGACGAAATAATGTTGATAGTAGAATATTTAAACATAACAAACATAACATAAGCTCACGCCTGTATCCCCGAAAGGGTAGGCAGGGTGCACTATCGAACTAGGATACTCACATTTCGCCAAGCTTAGTTCCGTCCCAGATGTGATAGGGGGCGGGCCTATCGCCATATAGGGCACAAATTCCCGACTCCGGGCTGATATGGAAAAATCCAATATCACTTTACCCGACCCGGGCATCGAACCCGAGACCTCAGGACGCTAGTCATACCGAAATACATCCACGCCACCGAGGCAGTGATATTTAAGTCATATTTAAAATCGATGGGGTTACAAATTAGCTTACCTTTTCATGAAGTGATACTCTGCGAGGCAGAGCATTCTTATGCTTCATTAGGGAGTTTCTTAGTGCTGTCATACTGCTGGCACTCATCGGCTTACCAACGCACCTGGTAAGTGATAATAAAAGAGCACTAGTCTTTATTTCTTTCTACTTGCCCTTATCCACCCTTAATGTGGGGTCAACGCAACCCACTTTTTCAAGCATGTTGCAGAAATTATTTTGCTTATTTTCACGAGCTGCCTAACAACCCCCCTCTGGGGATCCAGTCCCGGGCAAATCAAATTAGAATAATCGCTTTTCCCGACCTGGGAATCGAACTTAGGACATGCCAGTCCACAGCCCATACATATATGCTGCCACTGGACCAAAGAAGCGAGAGTAATAAATATTAGTAAAAATAATATAGATAGAAATATTAGTAAAAATAATAAATATTAGTAAAAATAAATTATTATATGGAGAGGATGACGTACTGGTTATATAACATATAGCCATGAAGAGGGCTATGCTCGGTGTTTCTCTACGTGATAAAATCGGGAATGAAGAGATCCGTAGAAGAACGAAAGTCACCAATATACCACAGAGGATTAGCAAGTTGACGTGGCAGTGGGCAGGGCACATAGCTTGAAGAACTGATAGCCGATGGTGCAGAAAGATTCTCGAGTGGAGACCACGTACCGGCAAGCGCAGCGTAGGATGTCCACCCACCTACAAGGTGGACCGACGACCTGATGAAGGTCCCAGAAAGTCGCTGGATGCAGGCCGCTTCGAACACGTCGATATGGAAATCTTTAGGGGAGGCCTATGTTCAGCAGTGGACGTCCTATGGCTGATGATGATGATAGAGAACTTATATACTTACTTATTGATAAGTATCATGTAATAGGTGAAGTTGAGAATAAACATCAGAAAGGCGACAGGAAAAGCGTAGGCAGAATATTGCATGTAGTTGAATATGTCTGGATACTCTTTGCCTTTTGGTGCACTCCTGAAAATTTTCCAAACAAATAAATAAATAAATACACCAAACAGTCACACACTTAGTTCAAACCCCACATTAGGTATAAACAGTATCGTGGGTGTAAGAGACTGAGAGACTTTTGGTCTAACAACACCCAGACCTGAAAAAAATATCTGTGAGCTACACAAACATTTGTCTCAATGCGGGAATAGAACCCGCGGCCTTTCGCTTCACAGTCGGTTACTCGCCCGCTGCGCCACGGAGGCTGTCAAATGGTTGTAAATGAAACTAAAAATTACTAAAACAACTGATATCAAAACTTGCGGTGCATTTATGTTAAGTTTTCCTTCGTGTCTTATCATCTTCTCTACATGGGACAAGCTTTGGTGTATCTTAGTACAAAATTGGTTTTAGGTACATAATAAGTCATTAAATAATCAGGACTTATACTGCATTAGTAAGCAATGGCAAACTAAGTGGTAGGATGGGACGAGATGGAAATATGTCACACCTTGCATAACTTGCGAAGGCAATCGAAGACACCTCATCATCATCATCATCATCAGCCATAGGACGTCCACTGCTGACCATAGGCCTCCCCCAAAGATTTCCAGATCGACCTGTTGGAAGCGGCCTGCATCCAGCAACTTCCCGCGACCTTTATCAGGTCGTCGGTCCACCTTGTAGGTGGACGTCCTACGCTGCAGATAAGACACCTCATCTGTTGGTAATTGGTTACCATCGCCCATAGATATCAGGAATGTTAAGGACACAGCAATGAATTGTGTTGATAAGGACTTTCGCCCTCAGAAAATTCGGTTGTATTACAAAATGCAACATCAATAATTCAATCGAGGTACCCCATTCATGCTAGGCTATATAAGCAAAACTCACTACGGCACAGTCTATATTACTTTCGACCACCAGTCGGCAACCATTTGGCAGGCAATGGCCACAAGGTGGCAAAATATAGTAAAGGCGGGCCTCACCTCTTATTTTCTATCTAGAATCTATTACAAAGATATTTATGACTAATTTACAAAACAATCGCGGGCCGCAAATAGGACATCCACGGGCCGCGTGTTGCCGACCGTTGCTTTAGACATATTGTTCTACTAAAGTACAATGGAATACTAACTCGCAGAAGATCGTCCGAAAACATAGTGTTGTATACGCTGAATGTAATATGCCAATACTGCCTGTAAATGTAAGAGTTTCATCAACAGTGTCCATTTGTGTCATAACATGCTGATACACAGACAAGGACTTTTTATGTATAGAGGTACATGACACTTGAACATAAGCTCACGCCTGTATCCCCGAAGGGGTAGGCAGAAGCGCACTAGCGAACTAGTACACCCACATTTCGCCGAGCTTAGTTCCGTCCCAGATGTGATAGGAGGCGAGCCTATCGCCATATAGGGCACAAATTCCAGACTCCGGGCTGATATGGAAAAATCCAATATCACTTTGCCCGACCCGGGGATCGAACCCGAGACCTCAGAACCATAGTCCTACTGAAATACCACCACGCCACCGAGACAGTCACTTGAAAAATTGTAATTTGATATTCATTAGATTTTCAGCAAATGGGTGTGCTTCACGAAATTCGACCACAAACATGGCGAAACGGGCCTATCCAAATACATTGAAGCGGGCTGCACTGCACCACATCGGAAGAAAATAAATACCTTTTTTTTATCCGGGCACGGCAAAGTGACTACACTGCACCTGATGGTAAGCGTAATGCAGTCCAAGAAACTAGCGACCGCTGACGAACAATGAGTTTATCAGTGGTCGCCAGAATCATGCCGGCCTATGTATGCTTCTTCACACTCCGAAACCGAAGAGGGAAGAAGCAAATCGATGGGTTTGCGACAAGACAGACAGGCGGATGACCAATGCAGATTCAGGGATACTCCCATACCCGTCTCAACCAACCATCAAGTCATGCCGCAAGCCCCTCGAGAGAACCGGAAGTACACTGGCTGATCCTGGATCGCGAACCACACACGGAGTGTAGGTCACTATGGCAGGTTTTAGCACCATATGTACGGTGGTCGCTATCCGGTCGGATACGAATATCCTACCACTATCACCAGCTTTCATACATTGCGCCCTATTGGTCCCCACTACATTTTCTTCGACGGGAGGATTTCTGTGATGTGGTATCTAGCGGCGAGCCTAAACGTGCAGGGGACAGAGTCCAGTCAAGTAAGCAATTATTGGGAAGCTGGAAACTCGTATACACCTTCATTTTGGTGTTACAAAAGTTGTCTCAAAATTCTCATGAACTTTCGCGATTATTTCGCAAGTTATTTAACATCAAACGTCTATCTCATAAACGGTTACATACATACATACATACATAAGCTCACGCCTGTATCTCTGAAGGGGTAGGCAAAGGCGTACTAGCGAACTAGTACACCCACATTTCGCCGAGCTAAGTTCCGTCTCAGATGTGATAGGAGGCGAGCCTATCGCCATATCGGGCACAAATTCCAGACTCCGGGTTGATATGGAAAAATCCAATATAATTAGGAGAGAATTAGGCCACCGGAAATCTCACTCACTGAACGAAACGCGACAACGAGCTGCCACTTTACGACTGTTTTCTGTGAGACAGTAGTAAACTGGTTACAGGCAGGTTAGCTCTACTACTAAAAAAAATTGGTCCACATGTTACATTAGAGACAGATCGTCACGTACCGATAGCCGACGCTGATTGTATAGCACAGTTAATTATGTATCTCATTTCATTGTAATTGGGTTCAGTAGCTCTGGTTTTAGCAGTTGATGCCTGGAAAAATTATAATGTATTACGGTGCGGGGCCCAAACCCACAGCCTCTCGTTTCACAGCCGGCTACTCGCCTACTGCGCAACGAAATCAGTATAATAATTAAAATACGTTGGCAACTAACATGTATCGCAAAACTAAAATAGCGGAACCAACTTCATAGCAAACACGTATTTTTCGTAATTATACCGGGTCCTCTTATTTTTCTTTAGTCATTGACCCTGATAGGTTTCTATTTCCATAAGGATAAAAATCATCATTTAAAACAAATTTCCAAATTGGAGCGCCCGGCTTATATTTAAAACCAACATGGAGCTAACGATGTTGATAGTCATGTCGATGTGAGATTTGAAGAAAATAATTTTCCTTTTTTTGTCTAACCTGATCGAAATGCCTGTGCACGTCACTGATCATGATGATGTTTTATTGTTTCTCGGTTATAGTAGGAAGTTTTTCCTTCCACCCAAATTCTCATACAGAGTAAGTCATCTACTCAGATAAATTGTCATTTAAATTGGTATTTCTACCTATCATCATCATCATCAGCCATAGGACGTCCACTGCTGAACATAGGCCTCCAAAGATTTCCAGATCAATCTGTCGGAAGCGGCCTGCATCCAGCGATCTATAAATATACCTAAACATTTTGTACTTAAAAGTGTATAATTTAAATAAAGTACTATGTATATATATAACGTCGTGGTATTTGAATTAAATACATGGGCTATTGGACGGTAGGCGTGGTAATGGTCAAACCGTAAGCATTTAGAGGAATTCGATACGAACCTGCAATTCTGCTAGCGCTGGCGTGATGTATTGCGTGATGGTTGAAGCTACTATAAGCCTATTACTGAACATCGACAAGAAAAAGGCTGCCACGCTACACTTAAATACCAATCTGGAACCCATAAAAAAATATTGAATCCATGAAATGTTACTACATCATTTAGATTCCGTCAAAGTTCCTCTATCGCCAGTTCGGAAGGCCGTTTCATCGGAGAAGAACGGGCAAGAAACTCTGGCCTTGCTCTTTTATATGCCAGTTGACAATAACTGCTTATAAAGTACCATATCTATACGAAAAAAAATATAGAGCAACGCTGTAGAGACAGAAGTAACGTATACAGCACGAATGATCCTGCTTGATCGGTTTGATACTATGTTTCGCCTAGAAACGACGTAAAGCGGCAGCTTGCTGGTCAGATATCTGGTGACAGAATTCCCTTCTCCCTTTCTCATTCACTATTTCCATCCCTCTTCCCCTCTTTTGAGGTTGGCAATTCCTTTGATATCATGGGTATTTATTTAAGAGTGGTAGTGCAGTGGGACACTTACCATCAAGTAGCCCACCAGTTCCTTTGGTAATCTCTAGCCAATTCGAAAAAAAATTGCTTGACCCCAACTGGGATTTGAACCCATGGATTACATCTGGCACATCTATGACTAGACCAAGTCAGCCACCGACCTATGAGGCCTATCTTTCTTTCTACCCGCCCTTATCCCACTTTAACTTTACTGTGTGTGGGCGCGACACTTTTAATGCATGTTGCAGAAAAGATTTGGCATAATTTGTACGACCGGCTGCCTGTCTGGCGTCAACCCCCCTCTGGGGATCCAGTCACGGAAAATTATGTTAGAAAAACAACCTTCCCGACATGGGACTCGAACCCAAGACCTCCCGGTCCACAGCCCATATACATATGCTCCCACTAAAACCAAGGAAGAGATCTATGAGGGACATAGTATTACCTTTTTCCCGAAAACTGGCAGTTGTCACCAGAACAAATTAAACTTAGTGCCATACGTCGATCTACGCCCGAATTATTCAGCAGCAACGCCAACATGCTGCCCAATATGAACAAAATCATGTTCTCCTGAAAAATAATATTTATATTTATTATTTAGTTAGAAGTCGTAGCCAGTAGAAAAACCCAATATATAACTCGACCAGCGAATCGTAGACCTCAGGAATAGTCGTAACAAGCATCTAATACACCTACATCACTGATGCAATCGTACGCTCTATTACATACCTCTTACATTACACTTACATTCATATAGCAGCCGCAAGTCCTCAGACTAGAAAGCACTCCAGCCATGGGCAGCAAGAATATAGGAATCGTTGCTGTCACAGGAATTGAAACTGGTTGAACCAGGAAAAACCAAAACATCCACATCCACATGCATTGTACGGTAATGTGATGCTGCAAAAATCAATGAATTTTAATCATCAGTTTTTCTTACAGGATAAAGTTAACTACGTCTAGACTTTTATCAGAGCAGGCCGGATGGTAAGCAGCACAGTCGAAAAAATAGCGACCACTGACATGGCACAAAACATGGCTCCGTCCGTAGTGACCAGAATTATGCCGGCATATTTCTGTTACTTCATACTCCGAAAAGAGAAGAATCAAGTCAAGGCACTTGCGACAGACTATGACAGATGCAGACACAGAGATGTACCCCCATACCTGCCCCAACCACCCATAATCATGTCGCAAGCCCGTCGAGAATAATCGAAAGTACTGACTGATCCTGGAACGCGAACCACAAAAGAAGTATGGGTCACTATAGGCGGTTTTAACACCATGTGTACGGCGGTCGCCGCACGGGTAGATACGAATATCCTACCATCAATCTACCAATAATATCTATTGAATTTAAAAAATATATGGAGAAACTATAATCAATACAGGATACGTGACCGCGTCGAAACTGCTCGCTTGCCTTCAGTGATGTGTCCGCACCAACCGAAGGCCAATAGTCTTGAGCGTGCGACCGCCCGATTAGGACTGAATTCCTTCATTCGTTCGTTTGCCTTCGTTCAGTTGGTTAGTTCATTAAACATTTTGGTGTTTAGTATTTTATTTCTATACTTACAACACCCTTCTCTCCCTGCCAAGTTAGAGCACATATTGGTATTAACATGCCAATAAGCCCTCTGAAGTGATAGGTCATCAAATTTTTGAACCTTGGCACACAGCCCTTTACGGGCGTTTTAGGATCCTGTTTTGGACGGCTGCATAGAAATAAAATTAATGAAGTTGTCGTAAATAAATAAATACACCCAACAGTCACACCCCACACTAGGTATAACCTGTATCGTGGGTGTCAGAGACTATGAGAGACTTTCGGTCTCACAACATCCAGACTTGAAACAAATATCTGTGGAAAACTAAATATTATTTATAGACCAATTGTCAATTTTGCTTGCAGTAAGAGGGCCAGCTCGATCGGGTTTAAAGTACTGTCTCTCAGAAAACTGATGTGAATATTTTTTATGCTAGAGATTGACAAACGAGCAGGTCGGTGACCTGATGGTAAATGATCTCCACCGCCCAAACACACCCATGATACCAAGAATCAAAAGTGCCTTTCCAACTTTAAAGCAGGGGAATAGGGATTGGGAAGCGGAGAACGGAATCGAGCTACCGGAAATACTCCCCGAACTAAACGCAACAGCAAACTGCCACTTTATGCAGCTTGCTGTTATTCTTTGTATGATTGATATTTCCGATAACAGAAATAAATAATTATCTTCTCCATCCCCACTCTTTTATTATCAGCCAAGCACGCATTATTTCCCCCATGCGATCCCCATACCTGACCCAAATTACTGACCTGGCGAATTAGTCATGTGTGGCCTCTTAAACTGACAACTAAAATTCTGATACCCCCTGGGATAACCCTGAACCTTTAACTAATTATGTGCCCATAATAATTATATATGAGATTATAGTTTATACCTGGCATCCTCATTACGTCCTTACAGTTTTTTGAAGTAATATTTGTATCAAATTAAATATGTCTATAAAATAATTTCTATATTATGTTTTGTTCGTTTGGAATGATAAGGGTACTTACAAAAGCGACATTATGCTGAAACAAAAGATTTATTTTTGGAATTCAACAATGTTATATCACAAATCGAATAGCAAGTTGAGTACTGTTACAAAAAAAATTGCTTTGGCGTTATTTTCAACTCCTGCGACCTGATGTCTATCGCAGGAAGTCCTACAGCTGATGATGATGATGATAATTTTCATGATATTTTTTCTCACAACAGTCACAGGATGTCAACTGATGAACATAGCCCTCCTCAAAAGATTTCCTGACCAAATTTTCTAAAGATTACAAAAATGAAGCGGCCATTTAATGGTACTTTTCTGTTACATGAAAATGTTATATTCGTACATCAAAATGGGCCAAAAGAACCATGTGTATGTGCATCTTCACATCTTCAATCCACCAAAATATAGTAGTAGGCATATTTTGATAGATCTAGCTCTGATAACCAATACCAGGTTCTGCCTTCCTACTTAAGTGCTGCAACTTCACCCATCAACTTCACGTAGATTTCCTTAACATGGCGCTTAAGGACAGGCTACGTCTCGTGATGCCCAACTCCCATATTAAGCAAAATAATATAAGACATTCTTGATGAAAATAAAAAAATAAATAAAATAAAAATCTTTATTGATTACGTAGGCATGTAAAAAAGCACTTATGACAAGTCAACACAAGTAAATTTTTAAATTAGGATTGATATAATTTACATTATATTATATTTGAATTTGACAACAGGCAGGCAAGTATGGACATAATAACGATGGAATGGCTGAGATAGGGTGATAAGGGGAAATAGGAATAGAGTGTAAGGGAATGGATTGTATGGGAATGACATATGGCAGGAATGGTGGCAGGGGATTGACTGGAAATACTGGAAGCAGTTGGGATTGGTGCGTGAGGCCCTATCCTAGCTAACCTACCAGCCTTTCTCTAGCTACTTACGGATGACGACCCGAAGAAGAAAGGCAGAAAGAAACTCCGGGCTTATTTTTTTCATCATCAATTGTCAAAATGAATTAAAATGTAATTTTGTTGGAATTGGGCCCCTGATAACCAAGGATAGCCACCATAATGCAATTTGGTAATAAAAACGAGACTTACGAAAAGTATACTCCTTGAGGAGGTGGACCTTTCCCTTTTGCTGTTGGCGGTTCAGACATTTTACTTATTCCATTAACTTTACCACTAGATTGTAATATTTATTATTTGTTACTACATCCAATGGATGTCCTCATCCGTGAATTGCATTTAATGACTGACAGTTAAAAATAAATGACTAACAGGAATATTTCAAATTTGGAATTATATTTTAAATACGTTTTTGAAAAGGCGGTTTTTACTAAAAGGTTTATCAGTGAATTTCCTGAGGCAGCTTCCGTGGCGTAGCGGGTGAGTAGCCATGTTGAAGTAGCTAGCTGTGAAGCGAGGGACTGCAGGTTCGATTCGGGAAGGAATTCGGCCGTAAGAATTTTTTTAAGCGGTCGAGCCACGACGAAAGTAACGTCTACACCACGAATGGGCCGGCTCGACTGGTTTGATACTAATAAAACGACGTAAAGTGACAGCTCGCTGTTGCTTTTTGTTCTGGGAGTGCAAAGAGATTCATAACATAACATAACATAAGCTCACGCCTGTATCCCCGAAGGGGTAGGCAGAGGCGTACTAGCGAACTAGAACACCCACATTTCGCCGCCGAGCTTAGTTCCGTCCCAGATGTGATAGGGGGCGAGCCTATCGCCATATCGGGCACAAATTCCAGACTCCGGGCTGATATGGAAAAATCCAATATCACTTTGCCCGACCCGGGGATCGAACCCGAGACCTCAGAACCGTAGTCGTACCGAAATACCACCACGCCACGGAGGCAGCAAAGAGATTCAATATTACTAATGTTTAATGTTTTTGTATGAGTGACATTTCCGGCGACCCAATTCCTCCCTCCCCAACCCCCATTCTCCACCTGCTCATTTGCCTGTCTCTACTTTAAATAAAAAACTCATAACATAAGCTCACGCCTGTATCCCCGAAGGGGTAGGCGTAGTAGTGAAGCACTAGCGAAATAAAACACACACACATTAGAGGTACATTGGCACAAGTTACGATCAGTATTATTTTTATGAATTCGTAGCGTAAAACGACCGCGGGCCCCGCTGGATGGAGATGAGATGATTTATTGTAATTTCTATCAAAATAGTTGAGGTACAACAAAGCATTGCTACTATTTTTTCTGTCTAGCTAGAGTGGCCCCGCTAGATGAAAAAATAAAATAAAAATAATATGTAAATTGATGAGTGAACTTGCAGTCACCGTAAGCTTGTGGGTGCATATGCATTCGTCTGCTTGGCGTATGCGTGTTTCATATCACTTAACTTTTTACGAATTTTGATGGTTTGGTCATTGGTTTACACCTATTACCTGTGGGTAACCATTGTAAATAGTTTAAACCAGAAGGACTTTTAGACCGCTTACATTAAGTAGACCGCTTATTATCCTAATGCCAAATATGTTCGAGTAATCGAGCTGAAATAAAATATAAACAGTATTTTTAAAACATTTATTTCAATATATGCGCTAATTTCACAATTAATCTACACTCGGCATCACAAACACAGCACCTCCAGAATTATTTCCGATGTATATTTTTACATAGCTAAGGTTTGTTGCTGTGGATATAATTTTACTTGAATTAAGTCTCCTATTTCAAAATAAGCCTGATTTTTTATTCAGTAAGTAACTTAACAATTTGAAAACGAATTTAAATCTTTTAAAATATGTCAGTTTCTTATACTTAATTAAGTTTAAAAATAAGTTTAAAATTGGTGGTATTTTTGTAACGCCGAGTGTACTATCAGAACTCATACAATGTGCAAACGTATCAACAAAAATAAACATAAAAATCCAGTCAACACTTAGGGTAACTCCTAACAAAGTTCATTAACTAAATTAGTCATGTATACTACACAGGCATATAACATACATTGTGCGTATAGTCGCTTGGAGTTTCCACTTCCTCATATTACAAAAACCAAAGACTCACGGTAAACGTTAAAAAACCTTTTCAAAATATTCCTTTCGTCGTAAAATATACAAACCGCAAAATGACTACCACACGCAAAATGTACAAAACGTTAAATGAACAAATGTCAATGTGTAATAGGAAAAATGTACAATACTCAAATTGTTCTAAACGGCGTCAAAGAATTTAACTATTCTACACTATTATATATTGGCGAACGTGAGGCAAATTTTATTTTTTCGCAGCCTTGTACTTAATTGCTTTGAGTGGGTGCTTCATTCTTTAAAATGTGCATTTGTAACAACTAAGTAGTAGGAACTACTACTAAGTATTAGTAGTAGTTTCATTATTTAGCGACGTATACAACATTTTGAGTTTAGGAAATTTTGTGTGTTGCAAATTTTACGTTTTCTACATTTTGAGTGTGGTAGTCATTTTACGTTTTGTACATTTTGTGTGTGGTAGTTATTTTGAGTTTGGTACATTTGGCGCTGAAAGGAACTATTGCTAGATTGTACTTTCACTTTCGTAAAATTGTATTTTATGTCATTTAATAATACTCTAGTACTAACATGACTACAAACAAGAAAAAATACTGTGGTGCACCAACGGTGTTCAAAGTACGGCTCGCTTATTAATTTCTTTTTTAATCCAAGTATACAGATCAAATATGCAAAAATAACAAAAGTAAACATAAAACCGACACTTAAGATAACTCCTAACGAAGTTCATCAACTAAATAAGTAATAACCTAATTACAGACTTACTCGTTTACCTCCTGTTCTATTAAAAAAAAAATAACAATATGACACGTTTACTCGGCGCTTACTAAGATCAGCCCTAATATCTATTACCCTTTGCCTTCATGTTGCGTCCATTCTGGCATAATATTTAGGTCCGGCCATACCACAGGCGCCCAGAAGTACATGGCGAGCCAAGTAAATAAAATGGTGGTCACTGTAGGGCCCGCGCCGGCTACCATCTGCAAATCCAAATCGATGCATACTGTCAAGCTATCATTCTATTGATTTAATGTAAGACAAGGTTTTTTTTAATAAGTCGTATTGTTTTTACAGCCCTAGTACTGTCACTATAACAGTGAATATTTTTTATCCGGGGAAGTCAAAGTGACTACACAGAGTCACTTAAATCCTTAACACATCGAAGTCGTTCCCGAGAAGTCTGTGGAGAATACAAGAAGATCCTGCGCTTCTGGTTGGAGCTAGGCTGGTTAAACCTTTAGCTGGCATTTACGTCACGCATTCTGCTTTTATAAAACTGAGTGCGGAAAATGGAGACCACACAACAAACAAAAAAACATACGGATTTAATTACCATTTTTTTCGTAGGTACGTTGGCAGCACATTGTACGATGAGGTTTCCTGGCGTCCCCACAGGAATCATGAAGCAATAGGAGGCTGAGAACCCCGACGCCATGCAGTACCACAACGGATTCTGGTTAATTTCTTTCGCCTGGAATCCAACGTCTTATTAATTTAACGACAACAGAAAATAACATCCCCACTTTACGTGTAGGAAGTACCTTAATTTCTGTCGGTGTGATTGATATGTATACCCATGCAAAATTACAGATTTTTAGTCCTAGGGCCACTTACGGCTCCGCGATAAATTTTGATTTTAAGATAGGAATGAACTGTAGGGTAAATCGAGATAAGGTGTAACTCTAGATTAGCAATAGCGCTGCAAGTCGTATCTAGTCTCTGAGCTAACCGCTAATCAGACAGACAGACGGACAGATGGAAAAACAGATGGACAGATAGATGGACAGACGGACGAACCGAGCCCAGGACCGAATACACACAGCTCATAAACGCTGCGCCGAGACCAATGAGGCGACTATGCATTACCAATTTGACTTATTTTTTACGACCGGCTGCCCAAACTCAACCCCCTCTAGGGGATCCAGTACCGGATAAATTAAATTTAAAAAATCGCTATGCCCCACCTGGGAATCGAATCCACAATCTCCCGGTCCACAGCCGCCATATATGCTGCCACTAGACCAATAAGGCGAGACATGAAATATATACTACATGAAATAAATAACTGGACCAATACTCACCAACTGCATGCAAATTGGGGTGAACACGTTGCACACTGCCACATTAGAAGCAAAGTTGGTGACAAATACGACACACACAATGACCAATAGCAGCACCATACTATTAGGTAATTGCTTCAATACTTGGAGGTATTCACCAAGCTTAGCGTTCAAGCCGGATGTCTTCGCTGCAGAAGATAATGCAAAACCTCCTCCTGGAATGAAATGTCTATTGAAGTCAATGTAGCAGCTCACCTTTACATTTTAATATAACCGACAGCCTCCGTAATGCAGCATCAAATGTGTGAGTCACAGATATTTGTTTCGGATCTGGGTATTGAGGCCGAAAGTTTCCCGTAGTTTTTGATACTCATGACACAACCCACCTTGCTGTGCGATCAAGACTATGACTCAAGGTGTTTTTATAAAAAATCTGGCTTCAGCTCTATTAGTTTACTGAACAGTCTCATACGTATTGAATCTTACTGCATCACGCTTCACAATAGGTTACCGACTCACTACACTACGTCACGAAAGCTGTCCAAATAACCTTAATTGGAGGTTAATACCATGTAGAACATAATATTCAAGAAGACTTAATACCTAACAGAAACATGTATGAGTAAGGCATTGTCGCATTCAAAATATTCCAGTCCAATACAGATTGTACAGGCTTCTTGGGCAAGTCCTCATAGTCTGAAAATAAAACGGCACAAGTTATACAACTCGATGCTATACAAAAAGCAAAAAAAAAAGTACGATATTTCAGATGGTTTGTTGTGCACTAAAAAGAACGTGGGAAACGCAAATGAATTTGTGATAAAAACTTAATAGACCGACTCCAAAACTGATCCTATCGTGCTAAATTTATATGAGACCACCCTTAAAATAAGCTCTATCGAACACAATAAATCTTGAAAAACAGTCTACATTTGGCGGAGATATCACGTAACATACATAAAAATATACAGACGAATTGACGACCTCCTCCTTCTATTGAAGTTGGTCGACAACAGTGAAATAAGAGTAAAGAGAAAATGTTCTTAAGTGGAGGGCATGATAAGTGCAGAAAGAAGATTATCTCACTACTAGGGAATTGGTAAAACTATTATGCATTAAGGCAGATATTTAAATAAATCACTTACATTTCGCGTTACAGTTGTTGAAGAGCACCAAAGAGGAAGGCAGAAGGAACATCAAGAAACAGACTAACATAGCAAGAGCCGAATCTCGAATGCTTGAAGAAAAAGAATAAAACGTTTATAAAAGTAACAGAGCACAATAACTTGGCTGATCTGAAAATGAAATAAGAAAGGAAGAAAGCTCAATTAGGAATGGTACGGACTGCCGAGATGAATATCGGAGGTTCGAGACCAATCCCAAAAAATAGCATACACCTCTGACTTTTGTGAATTCTCGCTTGCTATAACGGTGAATGAAAATACCGTGATCAAACCTGCATACCCGAGAATTTCTCCACAGAAATAGTGACACAAGTGGGAGACTAAGGCTTCATTCCACTCATTAGTAGAGGAGGCCAGTGCCTAGCAGTGGGACAGTAATATCACAGGCTGATTTATTTATTATTTATAAGGAAGAAAGAAATATGAGGAGACGAGAAGTAATTTTTGTGGTGACTTTGGGAAAAGTAAAAGGCGTATTAACTGTTTATCTTCAGCTTGGTCAAGTTATTTCTTGCGAAGGAACTGTATATGGAGATGTAATTTTGTAAATTCTGTTGTAATAATATTAGGCCTGTAATATTACTGTCGCTCTGCTCGACGCGGTCAGCGGGCCTCCTCTACTAATGCGGGGTTAGGCCTTAGTCTGCCACTCTGGCCCTAAGGGTTGGTCAACTTCAAAAGTCAGAGGTGTATGCTCTTTTTGAGGTTGGTCTCGAACCTCTGATACTAGTCTCGGCAACCCGTACCCTAGTATATTGCTATTCGTAAAATAAATATTTCTGAAGCGCCTAATGTCAGTCATAATAGGTACTTTAATTACGCCCATCACCAAAATAACATTGTACAAAATAGTGCAGTAAATATATTGGAAACGAGAGATACGTGAAGTTGGGACGAAACACGGTGATACTATCCCAGTCACGTTGTCTTTTTATCCTGGCCCGATAAAGTGACTACACTATACCTGATGGTAAGCGAATTGCAGTCCAATAAAGCCAGCGTACACCAACAAACATAAGGATTATCGGAAGTCACCAGAATCATGCCGGCTTAGTTATGCTTCTTCACACCCCAAGAGAGAAAAAGCAAATCGAGGGGCTTGCGACACGACAGACTATGATAGATGAAGACACAGGAATGTACCCCCATACCTGCCTCAACCAACCATAATCATGTCGTAAGCCCGTCGAGAATCGGAAGTACTGGCTGATCCTGGAACACGAACCACAAAAGGAGTGTGGGTGACTATGGCATGGCATTATATATTAACACCATGTGTACGGCAGTCGCCGTACTGGCGCATACGAATATCCTACCTACCAGCCAATAATATCTATTGATTTTTTTTAAAAAATATGGAGAAACTAGTATTAGTACAGGATACGTACAATTTGTGATTTAAATCAAAGTGATCTGCAATGATGTCACCCCAACCGTCAAACATTTGCGGTGAGCGACAGAAGAACGCAACCATCGCGCCACCAAACAACAGGATCACCATCTGCAGTCGTATATTGATGCACAAGTATAACACACAAACTCATGCCTATATCCTCGAAGGAGTAGGCACAGGCCCACTCGATTGGAACTATTACATGACTTCCGCGGAGCATAAAGTTATATTATCAGAAGTGTTAAAACATTGTATCAATAACTATGATTTCTTCGAAATAAAATTATTTTTACGGATTTTATCACGATTTGGTTTTAATTTTTATTCCCGACGTTTCGAAGGCTATGCAGTCTTCGTGGTCACGGGTTGGACTCCGTCGTCGGGAATAAAAATTAAACCCAAATCGTGATAAAATCCGTAAAAATATTTTTATTTCAATGAATAGCATTCGCGTAAACATAAGAAATCAGTACGATTTCTTCGTTAAATCTATGTTATACTTATACGATTTTAGCAATGCTTAACTTTTAAAAAGTAAATTCTGACCGTCAACCCCCTTCTATGGGATCCAGTCCCAAATCCAGAAATTAAATTAGAAAAATCGCTTTGCCCGATCTGGGAATCGAACCCAGGACCTCCTCCAGCCCATATATGTTGCAAATAGATTAAGGAGGTGACGATGAATACAGTTCTACTTACCAATTCCCAAAAAGTAAGACCTCCTAATTTTTTCCAATCATCATCGATTGCTTTTATAGCAGCATTTGTCGCCTTTTCAGTGATGAAAGCGCCCTTTGCTGCGTCACTTCCTGGCCTAAAATATTTTTATGTTATTTGTTTTATTTGCTTGCGGAGCCATGAGAACAAACACCCCATATGGTAAGTGGTTAACATACATACTCATGGTTTGTCATAATTTTGTACGTCTTTTGTTTATACAACTTACAATAATAGTTTAATTTCTACCGCCAAAAATTTGAAATTCCATAATAATACCATGACAACAAATCTGGTTATAGAAGGTTTGGTTCAATTATAACATGTCACTTTCATTGTGATGTTCCACATGGCCCCTTCATTACTTAAAGGTCAAGGAATATTTTCGTCTAAAGTTATGCACTTTAGTCATCGATATATTATTTACCTAGATAGGGACAGCAAAGAAGTGCTTAAGCACTCGTTTTGCCTACAGTCGGACGTCGATAGAATTCTAAACGTCGAAATCCTAATTTAAGAACGCTTGCTCATTTCGTTTAAAAACCTACTTTATAACACGTTCTTAGGGTTATATTTGTGTTGATTTAATTACAACTTGTGATGGTTTCCTTTGCTTTATTTCTGAGACCACTTTTTAGGAGGATATTTGCAAAGAACTGTGTATCTAGGGTATAATATATTGATGACTTTAGTCGATTGACCGAAACAGAATAAGAAAAATTAAAGATGTCAATATCATACCTCATCCATCCAAAAAAGACTATAGCCAAATAGAAGAACGTGCATACTTCCAGTATGACCATGTAGGGCACGGCAAACGCCGAGAATTTAGGAAAGGATAGATATTCAGGGGCTTCGGGATAAGCGCTGAAATACAAAAAGTTATCATTAAGTTAAATAAACAAAAACTTGAACTTTAAAAAGTCAACAATCATTTCCCACTCTGTAAGAGTGGACGATGCATTTTCATTTTAACATACATTTGAAACGACACGTGATCCAAAGAGATTAAATATATGCATTTTTGTTCAGTACTACTTGAAATTTGAACATTCTTACGTCATGAAGAGTCCTTTGAAGACAAGATTGGTAGCCGTTCCGACTAGAGTTCCAATGCCTCCTATATAAAAAATAATAGAATGTGTTAGATACGAAACAAATTATTCATAAAAAATCGAAGGAACTTTAAAGTTAAATCAGTTTAAAGCCATAACATAAAATAAGCTCACGCCTGTATCCCAGAAGAGATAGGCAGAGGCGCAATAGCGAACTAGAATACCTACATTTCGCCGAGCTTAGTTCCGTCCCAGATGAGATAGGGGGCGAGCCTATCGCCTATCGGGCACACATCAATAATAGTAAATTGTTAAATAGCGACGGGCGCCTTGCCCTCCGGAGGCCGAGCCACTTATGCAACATATTATATATGTATATCCGCCTCCAACGGGTAAATAATAAGTAAAAAACTTAACGGATCGACTTCAAAATTTATCCGATCGTGACCATATTTATGGGACCACCCTTGAAATAAGCTCTATCGAACACAAAAAGAATCTTGAAAATCGGTCTACATTTGGCGGAGATATCGAGTAACATTCATAAAAAAGACATACAGACAGACGAATTGAGGACCTTCTTTTTTGAAGTCGGTCGAAAATAAACGCCGTCTCCATTACTGTGCAGTTTCGAGAGAGAAGTAATACAAACCTATGGTAGCAGAGAAAGTTGCTGAGCAGAAGTAACAAGATGTCAAGTCGCTTGCAAACTTTTCACCCTCCAGTCCTTCCTCATAAATTCTCAGGATCCCTTGCTATAATAAAAAATTCGATCACAACCAAAATTATATGGAACCATCCTTGTAATAAGCTCTATCGAAAACAAAAATAATTCTGAAAATCGATCCACACTCGGCGGAGATATCGCGTAATATACATAAAAAATACTGATGAATTGAGGACCTTGTCCTTTTTGGAAGTTGGTCGATTAATGTTCAATGTTTCATTGAGAGTATCTTAAGCATATATACAAGGTCTCTAAAACAAATTAAATGGGAGGCCGTCGCTGGGTAAAGAGGGGGGAGTCCTTAGACGACACACTCTTCACCACCATCACTTTCCCTACAGGCTACAAGTAGTCTCCGTGGCACAGCGGGCGAGAAGCGACTGTGAAGCCAGGGGCTGCGGTTTCGATCCCCGCACCGAGACAAATACTTGTAACCCACAAATATTTTTCTTGGGTCTGGGAGTTGCGACACCGAAAGTCTCTCTTAGTTTCCGATACCCACGACACAAGACTCGATCTTGTTTTGGGTTAAGGATATGTGTGACTATTTGGTGTTAGTTATTTATATTTACCGATATACACGGAATAAATAAATATGTTAAAAAGTTGAATGTTTCACTCCTTAGAAGCTAAAAGATTTCGGATTAACTTTCACATGTAGGTAGATGAGGACATTCAATAATTGTGTACTGGTTATACTTTCAGCGGTATACCTCTAGAATTAAACTGCTATCTTACTTTTATCTTCTATTTTCTCTAGAAATTTCTAAAAAGATTAGAAACATTTTTGTACCTCTTCGAAAACTCTCAAGAGAGCGAATATGATGGGTAGCATCATCACGGTGGCAGCGGTGTTTGTAATCCACATAGACACAAAAGTGGTGACGCAACACATCGCTAATAGCAGCCTGAGAAAAAACCATACTTTTGATGAAGCTACACATATTATAAATCTTAAAGAAATAAACAATCATAAGTTTGAAAACTTAACGGACCGACTTCAAAATCGATCCGATCGTGCCCAATCATCAATATATTATACCCTAGATGCACAGTTCTTTGCAAATATCCTCCTAAAAAGTGGTCTCAGAAATAAAACAATGAAAACGATCACAAGTTGTAATTAAATCAACACAAATATAACCCTAGGCACGTGTTATAAAGTAGGTTTTTAAACGAAATGAGCAAACGTTCTTTAATTTGAATTTTTAAATTTAGAATTCTATCGACGTCCGACTGTAGGCAAAACGAGTGCTTAAGCACTTCTTTGCTGTCCCATTTTCCGAGCGTCAACTGTGCATCTAGGTAAATAATATATCGATGTACCCAATGTATAAGGAACCATCCTCAGAATAACCTGTATCGAACACAAACACCAAGAATCTTGAAAATCGGTCTTCATTTGGTGGAGATATCGCGTAACATACATAAAAAACATACAGACGAATTGAGTATCTTATTTTTTTTAAGTCAGTCGAAAAAAATATGTCAACAGGCTATGAGCATTTTGAAATATATTTTCAAACCAAAGTAATATTAAAACCTACGTTTTATAGTTCTATTAACAGAGGAAAAAAACTGTTATTTTTCAATTTTGTTGGCTCAAGGTTCAAAAGAAGGTGGTTTGCATGCAGTTCAAAATCTATAATTTACTGTACTTGGTCTTTAACAATTTGTGTAGAACCGAGTCTATAATATTTGCACGTTGTTCATTGAGTGTAAAAGTTACGCTTTTCCGAGCCTATTGTACAACTTTCTACACGTGCAGCCTGTGGGCCACTTATACTCGGAAGGCGTACGACGATCTTCGCATTCAATATAATAATTCATTTAGGAAGCTGGTGGGCCTGCCGCGCTTCTGTAGCGCATCTGGGATGTTTGCCGACGCCCACATAGATTGTTTTTACGCAACTATGCGAAAACGTTGTGCATCCCTGATGCGTAGAGTGCGGGTCAGCTCCAACAGCATTCTAAACATGATAGCCGCCAGGTTGGATTGTGCATATGTGAGTCGTTGTTGTGCTATCTCTCATGGGATGAAGCAGACGTGACACACATTGTGTACATTATAATAAGTACTTAGATAAGCAAGTGGATAATACACTAACACTAGTCTATAAGTTTACTAACCCATGTATGAGTCTAAGTTGCTCAATAAAGAAATTTTCTATTCTATTCTATAAATAAAAAGAAACAACAACATAACATAACAACATAAGAAACTGTCCACTTAAAGGAAAACAGAACACTTACTTAAAATGCGAGTAACCAATCATACGAATGGTGGCATAGGCTAGACGTTTGTGTAGTCCAGACTGTTCCACAGCATACGCAAGCATTATACTGCCGAGAAACATCATCACAGAGTCCTGGTGAAAATAAATATTAGGTCAACTCATCGGAATGTACAAATGTCTTAAAAGCAAGATTTTTTTTATAAATGAAAAATATTTGCTAAGAACAGTCATATAAATAGTGACGGGCAGCTCGGCCACCGGCTGCTGAGCCGTTAATGTAATGTGTATTATGCCGCTTCTAACAGGTATAACTTCAGAAGTCACGTGATATAAACTGATCTCAAAAATGACGATGTAAACACGATTTGTCAGGATCTGGATCTCGAGAGAGTATTGACATCAGGCATGCAGGTAATCTTAAAAACTAAACCGAATCCATTCTGCAAGTGGTTAAAAAACTATAGGGTTCTATTTTTCCCATGTGGCTCTGAAAGTGTTGTGCCGACCACCGTACACATGGTGCTAAAACCTGCCATAGTGTCCCATACTCCTTTTTCCTTGTAGTTCGCGTTCCAGGATCAGTCGGTGTACTTCTGGTTCTCTCGAGGAGCTTTCGAAATAACTTCCTGGTTGGTTGGGACGGGGGTATCCCTGTGTCTGCATCGGTCATCCGCCTATTTTGTCGTAAGCCACTCGATTTGCTTTTTCCCTGTTCGGATTCGGAACGCGAAGAAGCATAAATAGGCCGGCATGATTCAGTTGACCAATGATCAACCCATTATATGTCATAAGTAACTGTTTTTTTGGACTGCACTACGCTGACCATCAGGCGTAGTGTAGTCACTTTGCCTTGCCCCCGTAAAAAAAAAGTAGGATACGTGAAGGATTCCACATTAATTTAACTTACATTCACATATGCCTTGCAAGTAGTGGTCGTGCTTGCGACTCCAGTCAAAGGAAAAACTAATACAGGCAGGAAAGCAGTAACAGCCAGAGGAATGCACTCGCTCACCCAATATATCGCCATCACTAGCAACGTGTACGCACACCATTGATATTGCTGAAACAAAACAACATCAAGCATATGTTTATGTAAGCAGAAGCGTTAAAGAAAGGTAGGTCGCAGGAAGTCGCTGGATGCAGGCCGCTTGCAGTATATCGATCTGGAAATCTTTGCGGGAGGTGTATGTCCAGCAGTGGATGTCCTGTGGCTAATGATGATGATGATGATGATGAAGCTGAAGCATTAAGTCCACGTCTCCCTGAGCTTATTAACATTATTTTAAATGACAGGGGGCGAATCATCGCTATACCGGACATACATTACAATCCGGGCAATTCGTGTGATTTTTTCGAATCGAGAACACAAATTCCAAAAACTTGAAGTCTTATACGGTTTTACAGTTGCAGTACGTTGCTAATAGACCAATAAGGCTGTAAAATGCTTTTTGTAATCGATTGAGATGAACAATGCTCCCCTGATGCTAAGCAATAGTTACGACAATGAAAAGCAATGTACACCAAAAAAGCTATAAGTGGTTTACATCGCCCATGAACATACAAATACAAATATGGATATGTTGTCAACCTTACCGAAAGGAATGAAGACTGGGAAGTAAGAATGTAATGCCTATTAGGTTATATACAGTTCAGAAGGTCTTTAGAAGTATTAGAGCCAGCTGGTGATAGATCTACAGCAGCTCGAATAGTAAAATAGCAATGTCTAGCAAAAAAAAACTATGTATGGTCGCTTTTTGTTCTGTGAATGAGTTTTCCGTTGGCCCAAAATAGTTCCTCCTTCTCCAATCCCTATACGTTTTAAGTTTAGCAATGCTGTAAATATTTTGAAATCAAGCCACCTATAATTTGCTAGTCTGCAATAAAAACCCGTTAGTGAAAATACTTACTTTCGCGGGTAAAGGAGTTAGTACGGGCAAGCATATGAGGGGAACTAGAAGACAAAGAATCCCTCGCCAATACACCGAACAGAACATTTTCACTTTCTCAGATGTGGTCAGATCTGGCTCTTCTTTTTTTGCCCTGAAATAAAAATATGGTGACATTTTGGAAAGCCGTTCGGTTAATTATTCTGAATTTCAGGAGGCCGAAGTTTCTTAGGTTTATGCAGAGACTTCTATGTATAATACTAGGTAAGCTATTTAGAAGTAAAACTGTTGCATAATATGACGGCGAGTGTTTGACGTTTGAGAGCTAATCGGGGGAACAAAGCTCTATAGTGAACTAAGGTTATTTGACCATAACTTAATGCGCAAAATCTGCACCGCTCAGCCGGTTGTAGTCAAAGACTTCTATGTATTTCCTAGACAAGCTGTTTCGAAGTAAAATTGTGGCACATGACGGCGAGTGTTTGACGTTTCACGGCTAAGGAAAAGAGCAGATTTCTATAGTGAGTGATCGATTAACAGAGACTTAGTGCGCACATTCTATGTACCGAACAGCCAGTCTAGTAGTATACATAGAAGTCTTTGGTTGTAGTACACCAAAAAGTCTGGGGTTATGAGGAGTCGCATAATCTTGGTAATAAAATATAAATAAATAACACCCCACTTAGATCGATCGTGTGCCGTGGGAAATATGTAGGAAACTAAAAACCTAATTTTAGTGTCCCAAGATCAACTTATGAAGTTCATGAAGATTATGCTATGCTAGAGTTTTTGGCTGTGGGTACGTGTCTCCATTGCTATACAGCTCCGATTAATTAATACTTTATAAACTTACATGGTGATAGTTTATTTCCCAAAAGTAATTATTGCAAATTCTTGAAAATAAATCTTTTGTTTCTGCTGTCAACAATCAAGTCTCAATTCTCAAATCTCAAATAATTCATATGCCATAAAAAAGAACATGATCAAATGGAATTTTAGAAATTGGAAATAAGAATTATTTTCAGCCTATATTTTTTTATAAAATGAGGTTTTTAGTTAACAAGCACCAAATAGTTTTAGTAGTTCTATAAGCTAGATTTTGTCTTCTATAATGCTAAGATTAAATTTTTTAATTTCTATATACTTCTTGCATCTTTAATCGTTCATCGATTTAGAACGAGGATTTAGAAGTATTCTCTGTGTATATTTTTCCCTATATTTTATTAATGCGAAGAGGTAAGGTTACTCAGTTTTGAACTGAGTGCTAAAAGAATTAGGCCTTAGTTACCACCGCCTTTACGAACGGTGTGTATCGATGACCTATTACAGTATGGCCCAAACCCCATAAACCCTTAACTAAACCGTGACATACGAAATCCGGCTAACTTTCACGCGCTTTCAAAGAGTTTCTTGAAATATAAAAACGAGCATGTGACGCCGCATCGCTCGGGACGTGCCATTATTGGACGATAGAAAAACGTGGCCCGGCAACAGGCGGCGGCGAGCCGTGTTCCCGGCTCAGTCGCCTAGCCGACGGCACCCCGATCATACTCATTTCACGAACTGCCGTTTACCCGGCAGCACGACTCCGCGCACCCGCGATTCCAAACTTGATATTGTGCATGTGCTAAAGATGTAAACGATGTGTTGTGATACGATCCTTGTGAAACATGTCCCTCATTAAAGAGTGATAGCGACAGTTCAACAATCGACAATATCAACAGGTCGGTTTTATATCATCTCCAAATACACACGTTTGATTTATGTTACGTGTTTATTGGCGATCGAACTTTTTAACTGAATGTTAAAAGTGTACGTAACGTGTGAAATATCTAGTTCCAAGAATAGAATGGTAATGAGTGCGTTGTTCTTAAAATTTTATGTATTTTTTGCTTCGTTACAAAAGTCATTTTCATGAAGGAAAATTACTCTGCTAATGTAACGAGTTGTTCCAAATGACTTGGTTTGCATTCAAAATGAGTGTTCTGTTTTTCTGTATTGTCTCGGGTATTTGTTTAATATTTTCATCTGTACTGAAATTTTCTTATCAGGAATGTACCACGTAGACCATATTTTGCATTACAATAAATAACAATATTTTTCCTCTTTTTTTGACTGCAGTGATCGTATTATATATTTCTATAGCGTCTCAACCATTTTTATTGATATTTTCATATCCACTAAAAGTGAAATTTGATTACGAAATATTATCTATATTTTTTAGACTAAAAGAAGCCTCGAATGTTTCGTACTGCAACTGTTTTGAAAGTATATTCGTAATAATATATTCTTAAAGTTTTGGTATGGGTACAGAGATATTTCAATTGATTTAGTCTAAATACTGTGATTGTATTGTACCGACAAATCTTAGGCGGCGAGCTTCCCCAATATGTTAGGAGATTATTAATATAATCATCTAGCATCAACGAGGATTATAGTAGGATTATTGAATTTTGTTATTAACTCTGTGCTAAAAACTAAAATACCATTTAAACGCAAATCTTTCATTCGATAGTATTTATAATCTTAATCAATGCTGCATTTTAAGTATGTATGTGCATAATGTTTTTAAAAGCATTAGAATCTAGATTATCAATCCTGAATTTAACGATGTTATTTGCTAGTACTCCGAGTTGGCGACTTTCACAATGTGTTTTCACTACAGATTACAACCGTCACTAACAGAATTAGATAATAAAAATGTTAATGGGTATGAGGAAGCGTTGCCCACGCCTTCGTCACTGTCTCGTGCTCCACCGTTGAGTTCATTGTACATTAACTTTAAAATATCATTGTCTAATGAAAACGTGACATCACTAGAAGATCCTCCTAGATTATCTTCCCGTTCTAAGATCAGAAAAATATCATCGAAGTTTTTGAGCCTTCACTTTTTTAATAGGTATTTATTTGGGTTTACAATAATGATCACAGTTATAATCATTTCTTGGAGTAAGTTTAAAAGTGGTAAATTACTGCCATGACCATCATATTCATATTATTTTACAGGTGACAGCAATTTTAAGTTTTACAAGGTTGCTGGTTTCCCTTACATCCTTAAAAAAATAAAATTCGGCTGTCTTGTAAGAAAAAAACAAAAGAATGATAAAAAATAACGAAGAATATGCATGTTAATTGATAGAGAGGTAAAAAGAAGAAGAAAAGACAGTTTGTATAAAAGACAATACAAACATTCTTAGAAACGTGTATAGAAAGAAGTACAGAAAGTAAATAAAGATGTCATCCCATACTTTAAATAATAAAATAAATATTAAGTCGACCTCGTACTATAAAGACATGGGAGCAGGATAATGGCGAGTGATACTTGCAACTTTAATGAACTGCTCAGTGAGTGTTAAATTTTTGATTTGAATTTAATGATTCGGAACATGAATCGCGTCTTTTACTTGGTTCCTTCATAGATTATTCTACTTTGTATGAGCGTTAGGAGAATATATTAAATCCTCTAGATGAAACTATAGGTAAACTGATTGTGGACATTTCAACGTTATTATTTTGAGAAGTATAAAGAGTTTAACACGAATCTTCAGGCAAAGATGTAATAGAACGTAGAAAAATTCTTATAACTATTTAGGTCTTTTCAAAAATCACTCGAATTTTTAGAAAATGAAATATCAGAATTGATATTAAAAAGACACGTGATTTGAAATAAGATTGTTTGTTGTTATTTAATATATTTAACTAATAAGCGTAATAAAATAGTAAAATCACATATATTTTTTTCAAAACTTACAACAAAAGAACACACGGAAATATAATAATATAAAAAATGAAATATAATAATATATCTGAAGGAAGTGTGGGTGCTACTGGAATGAACGGCTTTATTAAAACCACCTACGAAAATCACCTGCTTTTACACCTATCTATTTATATTACGAGAAATCCTAAATATCATGACACATCATGTGTCTTTAGGTATTTAGGTAAACAGATATTTGAAGGTTAATAACAATTTACACGTGGTATTGTGTTTATTATTGTTCGAACTAATAAAGATAGAAAGATTTTACACCGAAAGATAAAAAGAGTAATACACCGCATTTCATGGACTTTACTGCTAAGACTGCTAATTAGATCAGCAGTTGAGTGATCTTTAACCATATACTCGTAATAAATACCATGTTTTTTATTAGATTTGACGGAATTGATGAAAATGACAAATTATGTAGTAACATCGGAGATACCTGAAAAGGGAAGGAATTAAACTTTAACGCATGAAATGCAACAAGTCGCTAAGTTCTCGAAAGTTTCGCGAATCCAGTAACACCGCGCCGGCCCACTCATAGCTGCCGTAGGCAAAATTGTCTACTAGTCTACCACTCAAAACTATCTACTACTTACCACAACCGCCACACGTGGACGGAGGAAACCTATGACTCGAAATTTTGTACTATAAAGTTGGATAGGCCTCAGATACCTCAAAATAATTAATCTATAAGAAAATTTAAAATGTGGTAAACTATCTTCCGCAGATACATCTACTAAAGCCTCTATAATTAATAAACCAACCCCAAAGTCTAAGTTAGCCCTGAAACATGTCCTTTAGTCCCAAAAAACAACAATTTTATTTATCTTTACCACCACAAATATTGTATTATTAAGAAATTTTAATCAGCAAGATTAAAATTTCTTGGTGATCGTGATTTTACAGCAAAAATATGTAGCTTTCGATGAACATTATTTGAAAGGAATTAAAGGAACATGCACTTAGCATTAATCGTCTAAAGACTATAGACATCAGGCGAAAAAGATTATAGAAACATCAAAAACGCTTTTGAAATATACGAGGTTCATTTCATTCATAGTTCATTTCATTTCTTTTCGATATCATAAACTGAACAGAACTCTTATAGCTCTTGTCTTGTATTCGATTCTATGAACCTCGTTATATCGTACAATCGCATTTCCTTTGTGCAACAGGCACTCGTACAATTATGATCGATCTCCTCAGTTTATTGTTATGTTCCGTTGAGGATTATTTCCAATTGTATCGGAGATTTCTAGTAACTTTATTACTTTTCTACTCTACGATTATGCTTACAAATTAGTATCATCAAAACTTTTTTACGCCTCGTAATTTATCAAAATGTTTAAACGCAATATTCTTAAGCTACTTTATGTATACCGAAAATAGAATCTAAAAAATTCAATTTCTTGAAGCTTGTATTGTATACTCTGAGAGTTAATATTTTGTTTATGCTTGTAAAAAATGTCACGGCGATGGCGCCAAGAATAAAATTTACTTGTTTATTAAAATTCTTCTCATAGATTGGTATAAAACAACTTTATTTCTGCCTGGCGTTATCCCGGCCTTCTGCCTTCTTCCTACTTAAACGCTTCCACTTCGCCCGGTCTTGAGCATCCTCTATGGTGAGGCCTTTGGTTTTCATATCTTCCTCCAGAACGTCCAGCCAGCGCTTGTTGGGCCGTCCACGGGAACACAACCCTGGCACCATCTGGGCCAGGCACAGACAGATTGGCATAAAACAACGCAAAATAAAATGTAACTTCAGACTAATAATCATCAAATAGTAATACAATAGTCGATAACTTATTACTGATATTCGTAAACTAGACCCAAGTTTATTCATCTAAAATGATAAAAAAGAAAAGAAACATTTATTACAACTAAGCTGAAATTGACACATGAGTTCGTGCCGAGAGAGCAGCTTGGCGTATAAGCTGTGTTTACTTAGGCCCAAGTGTTTGTACAGTGAGCAACAGGATCCCTTTGGGGACGGTTTCAGGCGAACGAATAAGTCCAACAGTTTTATTGGAACAGAACTTTGCTCTTATCCCATTTTTTAAACAAGAAGTCGTTTCTACATTTAATAAGGGCTATTTATTCTTTACGTGACTTACGAGTTATTTTAGAAAAATATTTGTTTTTTGTGAAATGTTAATATAAACGGGGATTCGTGACATCTTATGTTGGAAATGGCATCATTATGTGTTAAATATTCAACAAATAAAATTATATTTACGCCCTGGTAATAAAAACCTCTACACAAATTATCACTTTCTCTAACGGGGAAGGAAAATATCGTGAGGAAGACTACATACCTTACAAATTCTTAATCAGAATTTCGAAGGTATGGGAAATCCACCAACCCGCTCCTCTCTTTAGTGAAGAATGGTAGAGCCATGCTGTAAACATTTACGTCTACAGCACGAATGGGGCGGCTCGACCGGTTTGATACCATTGTCTCACAGAAAACCAACGTAAAGTGGCAGCTTGTTGTCGCTTTTCGTTCGATTAGTGAGATTTCCGGTGACCCAATTTCGTCCTCCGTTTCCCAATCCCTATTTCTCTCCTTTTAGGTTGGCAACAAACCCCCGATTCATTTAATGTCTTGGGCGTCTATGGGCGGTGGAGATCACTTACCATCAGGTGACCCACCTGCTAGTTTGCCAGTCTCTGCTATAAAAAAGACGAGGTATTTCGGGGCTATTATCTATACTAATATTATAAAGCTGAAGAGTTTGTTTGTTTGTTTGTTTGTTTGTTTGTTTGTTTGTTTGTTTGTTTGATTGAACGCGCTAATCTCAGGAACTACTGGTTCGATTTGAAAAATTCTTTTTGTGTTGGATAGCCCAATTAACGACGGTGGCTATAGGCTGTATATCATCACGCTATGACCAATAGGAGCGGAGCAGAAATGAAAAATGTTTAAAACCGGGGAAGGCGATATCTCAAAAACTACTGGTTCGAATTGAAAAATTATTTTTGTGTTGGATAGCCTATTAATCGAAGATGGCTATAGGCTATATAACATCACGCTTTGACCAATAGGAGCGGAGCAGAAATGAAAAATGTTACAAAATCGGGAAAATTTATATCTCGGACAGAAACTACCGGTTCGAATTGAAAAATTCTTTTTGTGTTAGATAGCCCAATTATCGAGGGTGGCTATAGGCCATATAACATCACGCTATGACCAATAGGAGCGGAGCAGAAATGAAAAATGTTGAAAACACTATATTTCAGAAACTACTGGTTCGAATTGAATTTTTTTTTTTTGTGTTGGATAGCCTATTTATCGAGGATGGCTATAGGCTATATAACATCACGCTTTGACCAATAGGAGCGGAGCAGAAATGAAAAATGTTACCAAATCGGGAAAATTTATATCTCAGACAGAAACTACTGGTTCGAATTGAAAAATTCTTTATGTGTTGGATAGCCCAATTAACGACGGTGGCTATAGGCTGTATAACATCACGCTATGACCAATAGAAGCGGAGCAGAAATGAAAAATGCTGCTAGCGGGGAATTTTATATCTCAGAAACTACTGGTTCGATTTGAAAAAATATTTTAGTGTTGACCAAGGGGATGAATGGTAGGGTGACTAAGGGGTGACTGACGGGGTGATTGATGGAGTGACTAATGGGATGACTGACGGGGTGACCGACGTGAGAAATGACGGGGTGACTGATGGGGTGGCGGACGGAGTGACTGACGAGGTGAATGACGGGGTGACAGACGGGGTGACAGATGGAGTGACCGACTGGGTGACAGATGGGGTGACCGACTGGGTGACAGACGGGGTGACAGACGGGTGACAGAAGGGTGACAGACGGGGTGACAAACGGGGTAACGGACGTGGTGACAGACGGGGTGACAGACTGGTGACAGACGGGGTGACCGACTGGGTGACAGACGAGGTGACAGACGGGGTGACCGGCGGGGTGACAGACGAGGTGACGTGGCGGGGTGACAGGCGGTGTGACAGACGGGGTGACAGACGAGGTGACAGACGGGGTGACGGTCGTGGTGACAGACGGGGTGATAGACTGGGTGACAGACGGGGTGACCGACTGGGTGACAGACGGGGTGACAGACGGGTGACAGACGAGGTGACAGACGGGGTGACAGACGAGGTGACCGACTGGGTGACAGACGAGGTGACAGACTGGGTGACCGACTGGATGACCGACGAGTTGACAGACGGGGTGACAGGCGGGGTGACGGACGTGGTGACAGACGGGTGACCGACTGCGTGACAGACAAGATGTCAGACGGGGTGACAGGCGGGGTGACAGACGGAGTGACAGACGGTGTGATAGAGGGTGTGACTGCCGGGGTAAGAGACGGGGTGACAGACGGTTTGACAGACGGTGTGACTGACGGTGTGAGAGACGGGGTGACTGACGGCCGAAGTAGATCATCCCATTACCTCTTTTAGAATTATTGTGCTATAGGTGCCTACGACTCACTCTTTCAACCCTCTCTCTCATACGCAGACGAAGTTGCGCGGGTCAGCTAGTTATAAATAAAACCTTATGTGCAATTTGTGATGGTTTAAAATGTATTTTATTAAGTAAAATTAAATGCCATCACGGATATATCTGAGTGTGTGCAAACATTTAACGTGAAGCGTAACCGATTCCATAACACTCCACAATATTGGTTCCACGTACGACCCAACGATTTAAAATATATTTTTTACTGTATAAAAGTGAATCACCAGAAGTAAAGTGAGCTTTTTCAGTATTGTAGCATCCATGAACATTTACAATACCAAAAGAGTTGTTGGTGCTTTGTCAGTGTTTCCCAATTCCTTTCCGTGCTAGGCATCGACTTGGCAATACCTGGTATTGACTAGCGGCCGGTCTCAATAAACGATCTTAGTTTAGAGTGCAGATAGATCGCGATTATGAACCAATCAAATCAAATCATTTGACGGAGTCATGTTCAAACTGTGTTCTTATTGGCTATTTTTTGTAATCTATCTGTACATTCGAACTGAGATTGTTTATTGAAACCGGGCATATATCTATAGATGATGGTATTTACTTACCATCTTGCTTGTGAACTGAATAATTCAACTATTAACATATAAGTTATATGAGTAATTTGAAGATATTAACGAACCAATTATATTTTTGCTTTTCAGCAAAGTATATTATAGATTCTATACTTCTTAAAAATCAGCAAAATAACATAAGTATATCTGTAAATCTACTGTTTAGTACACAAATATGTAAAAGCTAAAAAATATTGCTGTTTATCAATATTACTAAAAACTACAAGTATTGTAGCTTTTGGGACACATGAATTTACTATAACTATTAATTCTGATGAAATACTATACTTTTGAAGTAACGCATGTTATGGGTCATTTGTTTTTAGTATAAGTACTTCACCCCTGCTAATAGCCGTCGGCTATTGTCGATCATATTATACGAGAGTAGCTATTTCCTTCAGTAAATGACTACGTAACAAACTTGGTGCCTTTAATCTTTGGATATTATTAGAATAATGGAATACTTAGTTATACATCTATAAAGTTATATTTCTCCACAAGAAATTCGAAGGTATGTGAAGTCTACCAACCCGCATTAGGACAGCGTGGTAGGATAAGGCCTGACCTGGTAGTCTAAGGAGGAGGTCCGTGCCCAGTAGTGGGACAGTAATATTACAGGGCTAATATTATATTATTATTATAGTTATACATAATATTGATCAATAATTAATGAGTGCCTCGATAGCGTCCTGTGGTCTCAGTTTCAATTCCCGGGTCGGGCACTGATATTGGGTTTTTCGAGGATACGCTCGCCTCCTACTGAATGTGGGACGGAAATGAATTCGGCGAAGTGGGGTGTTCTAGTTCTCTAGTTCGCCTCTGCCTACCCTTTCGGGGATACAGGCATGAGCTTATGTGTGTTCTGTACAAAATGAACTGGCGAGATATAAAAATAATGTCATTTTTCTGTAAGACAATTTATCAATCCGGTCGCGGCGGACCATTCATGCTGTAAATGTAAATATATATGATGATTTCACACCCCAAACAATACCCACCTGCCCGCTATTTTTACACAAGTAGTTAACGTTATTTACTTACCATTGTTTTCAATCTCAATGCAACGAAAGCAATATCATTAATTTTAAATTGAAGTGACCTACAAAGAGATACCGAGGACGAAAAAACATGCAAATCCACAAGAATGTTTATCATTCGTCCACACTGCAAATACGATAATATGCGAGTGTATTTTGGCAGTCCAATGCACGGCGTAAAAGCAAGTGTAATGATAAAAGCTCTGTACAATCGGGCGTATCTCCGCCACAGAGTGGTTGATAGCGATGGCCGGTAGCAACTCGCTATCAGTTCGTATTACTTGATTCTGTCGAGTATCAACTGATTTAACGCTATAGTCGTGTCACCGTTGACATTATAGTGCAGCAGGTCGATTCCCTAAGGTTTCATTTGTGAAAACAACGTTGCGGCATCGTTGCACGTTTACAATTTTGTATTCAGCAACGTACAAAGCGTACGCACTAGCGTGTAGACGGCGCTTATGCGAACTAGCTCTTTCGAGCGAGGCGGTTGACATAATTGTATGGAAAGTGGTATTATCTAAGACCCAACAACGTTGAACGCTCCGTCGATCTCAACGATGTGCGCTGCGGGAGCGAGGCGTCGATCGCGCAACGTTGTGGCGTTTCTTAGAGAATCGACCAGCTGTATCTCGACCATCCGCTCCGGTTATAGACCATGAGCTTTTTTGACATGTCGCAATGTCGTTGGAATCGCTCAGCTTATAGCGCGCTAGCGACTACGTATTTTTTTTTAATGAAAAACATCAATTCTCCGCGTAACCGCTAGAGGCGTTCAGGTGTTTGTCATACAAATATTTCATATAGTCACTAGCGTGATATATCAAATAATTAAAGTTTAACACGACTTCTAAGTCAAAAATTACAACAATTTCTTACTGTCTTTGTAATGGGTGCTGGGGCCGAAGCAGACGAAATGAAAAGGCACCGGTTTTCAGTTTTTGATAAACTTTAATTATTATTTATTTATTTTTAGTGTTCATTGGTGTTAATTTAATTGGTGTTTCATAAAATTAAGATTCCTGACGACAATCACCGAAATAATTTCAAAGAATAAAAAGTGCAATCCTTACGTTACGTTAAGAATGATCCTCTAACTCGTAACAAAGAGCTTTACCCTCAATCAGCTCACATAAATAACTCAAATGAACATAAGTAGCGGTCTATACAAGCATATAATATTTAAAGAATTATCCACCAACTTCTAATAGTTAAGGAGTTATATTTTCCACCATCAGCTCAGCAACATGAGATGATGAGTACCCCACGTAAATACTTGAATAGTTTTACAAAATATATAAAATACATTAGCGTCCTATAAAATTTGAGGGTTGCCCTCGACTTTTCAGGGGTCCCATCATCAGATCCTGGCTTGGTGTCAATGGGACCAGGAAGAAGACCCTTTTAACCAAAAAAATAATTTATCGAATCGGCCCACGCGTCTTCAAGTAATCTGGGAACATACATAAAAAACAAGATTCCGACGAATGGTTAACCTCCTCTTTTTTTTGAAGTCTGTTAAAAACCCCGCCCGACGTGGGAATCGAGTCCAGATCCTCCCGATTCACAGCCCATATATGCTGCCACTGGACCTAGGAGGCGACATGACTGCATTTGGGTACCTTTGGCAAAAATAATTTGAGGACTGTCGATGTCGATTACCTCCAAAATTATGTCGGTTTTATATACATCAGCTTACCCTGCAAAGACGATAAAAGTCACAGGATGTTCATGGCTGAAAATAAGTCTCAAAAAATATATATTTTAAAATTAATACCTATAATACTTATTTGTAAACTACAATACAATACAATTCGATATGAATTCTTTATTGCAAACCATTTACACACACAGAAATAACAATTAAAAGACAGGGTGCTTAAACTATGGTCGACAATGGGCGGTCTTATCGCTGATAGCGATTTCTTCCAGACAACCTTTGTATGGAAAGAAGCGAGCATAAAGTAGTAGGCAGTGGTGTACAATAAAAGAAAAACAAAAACAAAAAAAAGAATTATTATCAAAATATTTTTTTAAACTACGTAGATACAGAAAAGGGAAGCTAGCTTTAAATAGAGCCATCATTGAATCTGATTATATTGATAACATATATTCGTTTTAGTTTTATAAAAGTAGCCGAAATTTGATTACTACTTCATATAATAATAAGGTTTTAATACTCGGTGCCGGTGACTGCCTCGATGGCGTAGTTGTTTTCGGTATGACTACCGTCCTGAGGTCTCGGGTTCGATCCCCGGGTCGGGCAAAATGAAATTGAATTTTTCCCTAGCAACTCGGAGTCTGGAATCTGTGCCCGATATGGCGATAGGCTCGCCCCCCATCACACCTGGGACGGAACTAAGCTCGGCGAAATATGGGTGTTCTAGTTCGCTAGTGCGCCTCTGCTTACCCCTGCGGGGATACAGGCGTGAGCTTATGTTATATTACAATAATAAAGTTATGATACTCACTCGTGTAATAAATAAATCACCAGCCTATATTTCTAACTTTCTGAGTTGTCAAAGTGATGGCTATTTCATTCACTTGATCCTCAAAGTTGAGAAATTGCTTAAGGCGTTCTTAATGAATTAAACCTTTTCTCACTGCTTGCTTCTTGTTTCAAATCAAATCAAATCAAAATATTTATTAAATCCATGAAATGTTACTACATTATTTAGATTCCGTCAAAATTCCTCTACCGTCAGTTCGGAAGGCTGTTTCGCCAGAGAAGAACGGGCAAGAAAATCTGGCGTTGCTCTTTTAAATGCCAGTTGACAATAATTGCTTATAAAGTACCATATACAAAAAAGATATATAAATTAGAGCAGCTAAACCACCAAGAAAATACATACAAATGAATTTTTGTAGTAATTTTTGTAGTTGTGTATCTATTTTTATTTATATAAATAAATAAATAAAAAAAGTACAAATAAAAACATACAAAAAATACAATACAATGGCTCACTGAGTGACCCCATGGCCATTTAGATTGCATCACCTTGTTGGATAATAATCTTATTAAAATTGCAAAAAAAATAACATAACATAAGGTCACGCCTGTATTTCTGCAACATGTTTGAAAAAATGTGTTGCGCCGACCCCACATTAAAGTGGGATAAGGACAGAAAGAAATTAAATAAATACTCCCAACAGTCACACACAAGTTCAAATAATTCATTCTGAAGTTTGATAATTTATATTTCTTATGATTCAAATATAGTTATGTCTTAACCCGTCAGAGGCGGCACATATATATGTTCCATAAGCGTATGGGCCACCGGAGGCCGAGCCGCCCGTGACTATTTAAAATGATGTCTTAAAATGATTTCATAGCTATCCCTGAATTAGTCTCGGTGTGGTAATTGAACCCCCGGCCTTTCGCTTCACAGTCGGCTACTCGCCCACTACGCCATGGAGGCTGTCATTATATTGAATTCATCTCGTATATTATGTATGGGGAGTAAAGTTTGCAATTTCCGGAAACCCGCGGAAATCCGCTGGGCAAACAATCTCTGTTTATATTTATTCAAAATAGTACATAATTGCTTACTTGACTATGTTTGATTTTGTACACCATTTTACATGTACCAGCAAATAAAACAAAAAAGAAACTCTTCAGTAAAATCTGCATCGAAATTGGTTGAAAAATGAGTCGGTAATTGATATTTCAAATTCTGCAATGAGCAAGAGTGGGGACGTAGTGGGGATATCTAGCTATCCCTTTCTAACGCACGTACCGTTATGGCCTTGACGTGATTTTACTGATACTTCTCTTTTCCGCAGTTTGAAGGTTACACCAAATTTCAAATGCTTATAACTTTTTTATTTTTGAGAATATTTCAATTTCAGTACTATATTGTAGATGGCGTAAATTTCATATAAAAATAATTAAAAAAAAATAGTCAAGTACCCAATTGCTTCCTTGATACATCTAAAACTGTTTTTAGACCGACTTCCAAAAAAGAGAAGGTCGTCAATTCGTCTATATTTTTTATGTATGTTACGCGATATCTTCGCCAAAAATGGACGAATTTTCAAGATTCTTGTGTTCGATAGAGCTTATTTCAAGGGTGGTCCCATAACAATATAGTCATGATCAGATAAGTTTTGAAGTCTGTTAAATAGTCACGGGCGGCTCGGCCTCCGGTGGCCCATACGCTTATGTAACATACATACATACAACATATATGTATGTGCCGCCTCCGACGGGTTCAATATTTTATCTCGCATTCCTTTTACAAAACTTATGTGCTAAGTTGACATGACATAAACACAGTTTAACTGAGCAAATGGTAAAGAATAGCCTGTCCCTTTTATTTTCAAATAATGTGACACAAGGAAAAAAGTGACAGACAACCTATGGTATAAAGATAAGCAGCGCTTAAATATTTTTATAAGTAAGGGGCAAAGTAAATGGCTCAAGAAATGCTTTTCTCCTTACTCAGCACTTGTTGAGCGCCAGTTGAAATGTCAAGCCAATAAACACTGACTAATGTACCGTTACGATATCACACATTCAGAGCTCTTGGCTAGCTTCCATAACTACGAGATGACGGGACTAATGAACTCCCTCATTGTTCTATTCAATTAATAATGTTTATTTGAATACTGTTTCGATTTATTTCATTGGAACTTACACGTGGCAATTTTTTGAAGTTCTAACGGAAGATTAAAAATAAAACACATCTTTAAACTTAACTTCGAAATATTTCAGTGGTTTAAGCAGCAAAATTTTTTGCCAGTAGAATTCGTATCGAGCTCGCTGCGCACTGATGTTGTTTAATATTTCATACAAATGTCCTAGACTCGCATCGAGGTCGGTACGAATTCGATTATCAAAAATATTCCTGCTTGGGCCACTGATCATGGCCAAATGTATATGACAGAAGAAGAAAGAAGGATGTTGGAACACTATTGTACACAAACCGAATCTTGAAAATTGTTCTAGCTTTAGCGGTGATATCTAGTAACAAACATAAAAGAAAATACAAACAAAACACTCGAAAACAGACTAAATTATCCGATCGTGACCAAAATAATATCGGACCACCCTTAGAATAAGCTCTATAGAACACAAAAAAGTACAGACGAATTGAGGACCTACTCCTTTTTGGAAGTCGGACGAAAATTTGATGTTTACTAGTGTTATCCTAACTTAGTATTTTTTCCGATCCGCCTTCATACCTACCTTGACCATCCTGCACAGTAAAACCATGATTTAGCTTCATGTCCAAAGATTCATGTCTATCTTTTTAACACCTTTAGTTTTCCGATTAAAAACTAATAGGTGCTTTATAGAATCATCAAAATCTTACACTGAAGTTCATATTTAGAAAACACAGTTACTTTATCAGACTGCATTCCAACGTGTTCGTCTAAAATTCGGAATATTTCTCTATTTCTGTCCCGTAATGTGATAAGCAACAAGCGTAATGTGAAGCGCCATACTGGGCACGAATCCAACGGAGAAATAGCTTTATTCGCATTAAAGTTTGTTAGAAACTAGTTGTTTCTTGCAGTTTTGCTCATGTTATAAAAATGTATTACCTATGGCACTTCAGGAGGGTGTAGCTTTTTAATAGTGAAAGATTTTTTTTATTGATTCAACAGTTCCAAGGAGTAGCGCGTTTAAACAAACAAACTCTTCGGCCTTATAACATTAGTATATTATTGTTCTACTTATGTTCGCAGTGAAGTCCTATGGCTAATGATGATAATTATATTCATATACGAGATGTTTTATAAAGTTCGTACCAAATACATCTATGTATACTACTAGACTGGCTGTTCGGTACATAGAATGTGCGCACTAAGACTCTGTTAATCGACCTCAACTCACTATAGAAATCTGCTCTTTTCCTTAGCCGTGAAATGCCAAACACTCGCCGTCATGTGCCACAATTTTACTTCGAAACAGCTTGTCTAGTAAATACATAGAAGTCTTTGGTTGGTACCAATAACAATTCCACATACAAGAGATCTATTTTAAAACTTAATTTTTAGATCAATTATTAAGCATGGGGATATTAAAATCGATTCGCTAGTTCGCCTCTGCCTACCGCTTCGGGGATACAGGCGTGAACTTGATACTTATGTATATAATAATAATAATATTAGCCCTGTAATATTACTGTCCCACTGCTGGGCACGGGCCCCCTCTACTAATGAGAGGGGTTAGGTCTTAGTCTACCACGCTGGCCTGATGCGGGTTGGTAGACTTCACATACCTTCGAAATTCCTGTAAAGAAATTCTCGGGTATGCAGGTTTCCTCACGATATTTTCCTTCACCGTCATAGCAAGCGATATTTCGCAATGCAAATACACTTAACATAGAAAAGTCAGAGGTGTATGCTCCATTTTTGGGGTTGGTCTCGAACTTCCGACACTTGTCTTGGCAGTCCGTACCATTACCAACTGAGCTATCGCTGCTTATGTATGTATGTATAAAATAATTGCAATATTGTTAGGAAAGGATTAGAGAAAATATTTCTTCATGAAATGTACCGCTTATGGCTCACTTTCAATAATCAAAGTACCAAAACATCTTAATTTTTCAAATAACCACACACGATAATATATACAGTACGATATTAAACATCCACATTCTCGTAAACAAAAATAAGTGTTTGTTTATTTATAACAGATATAAACAGCCTCCGTGGCGCAGCGTGCGAGTAGCCGGCTGTGAAGCGAGAGGCCGCGGGTTCGATCCCCGCACCGAGACAAATGTTTGTATGGCCTACAAATATTTGTTTCGGGTCTGGGTGTTGTGAGACCGAAAGTCTCTCGTAGTTCCTGATACCCACGACACAAGACTCGATCTTAGTGTGGGGTCAGGACTATGTATGTGACTGTTGGGTGTTATTTATTATTTATTATTATTATTAATTTTTATTTTTATTATAAAGCCGAGTGCGACGTCATTTTGGCAGAGTGCGATAGACCTGTCAAACTAATTATGCGTCAACGGTAATGGCTACAATGTCTACTGAGAAAATATTGAACGAACAGTATAATGTTTTATTTATAAATTAACAAGAATTTAATGATAAAAAATATCGCTGTAGTGGATTTTATTACCCAAACTCCGTTTGAATGGTTAGGGTTTACCTCAGTGAAGGAGTTTCAAAAAAGAATGAAGAATGTAAATTACAAATCGCGTCCACTTGAACAATCACAAGCTTAAAAACTTATTTTGAGTGGTAGAGCCACGCTGTAGACAGTTACGTCTACATGAAAGGGCCGGCTCGGCCGGTTTGATACCACTGTCTCACAGAAAACCGACGTAAAGACAAATGACATCTCAGTCCAACCCGTGACCACGAGAACTGCAAAGCCTTCGAAACGTCGGGCATAAAAATATAAAACAAATCGTGATAGAATCCGTAAAAGTAGTTTTATTTCAATGTATAAAATTCGCGTAAAATTTAGAAATCAGTACTTGAAATGAGCCAATCAGATTTCTAATGCAATAAAAAAACAATTTTATTATTTGTCATTATATTTATTCTTATTATTAAAAGCAAACACTCCCAATACTTCAAAGACGAAGGTTAAAAAAAACTTTCATTTCCAAAACTAATAAAGGCACGATATTCCCAAATATCGACAATGCTCGTTTATTTACATTGCCACGTCTTTATAATGTAAGCGACGCCGGGCATCCCGACGCCTAGCGTCACAGGCGTCTAATTAAAACAACATTAAATCTGTGGCATAATTTCATTAAATATTTTTATGAGAAAAGGGAACTTTACATAAAGTGTTTATGAAATTATTTTGCGTTAAGGTAGTGAGTAAATGCTTGAATAATCACAAGTTTAAAAACTTAACTGACCGAATTCCAAATTACCGATCGTGATCAAATTTATATGGGACCACCCTTGAAATAAGCTCTATTGAACACAAAAAGAATTTGAAAATCGAAAAAAAATGAAAATCGGTCCACATATGGCGGAGAAATCAACTAACATACATAAAAAAAAATACCGACGAATTGAGGACCTCCTCCTTTTTGGAAAGTCGGCCGAAAAGTGTGTTGCGCCGACCCCATATTAAGGTGGGATAAAGCCATAATTTTTGAGGGAGGTCTATGTCCAGCAGTGGACGTCCTGCGGCTGATGATGATAATGAAAACCTGCCCTTCATGAAAGAAAGAAAGAAAGAAGGTAGTGAGTAAATCCATGACTATACTTTTTCTACACTTATCCCACCCCACTGTGAGGTCGGCATATACGCTACAGAAAATATTCGACCTTATTTTACGACCAGTAGCCTTCCTGACGTCAACTCCTTTTGAGGGAAATAAATGCTAATTAATATTAATGCAAAAGAAACCTTGTTTGCTACATGAATGGCATGATTTTTACGCGTGGATTAGCTATCTATGACTTTATTAATTTAAGCTTGTTTGTTTATCTTTTCACGGTTCCATCATTGATTTTTTTTTGTTTAGTTGGAAAACTTAAACGCTAGCAAAGAGTATATCGTACGTTTTGACTCAAATCGCTTTACGGCGAGAAATAAGATATAACAAGGAGGTCCTAATGAATTTTTCATAAGGTCGAAAATATCCATGCCATTTATTCAAACCTTAGATTATCCTAATTCAAACATATATAAAACCATTTTCATTTGATCTGACAAATCCAAAGAGTATGAAATTATTGTCAGACTTTCGAATTTTCAATTTTGAAGTTGGTTTCATGTTTTTATTAACGACAACTTAAATTACTGACTGCCTCGGTGGCGTGGTGGTATTTCGGTACGACTACGGTTCTGAGGTCTCGGGTTCGATCCCCGGGTCGGGCAAAGTGATACTGGATTTTTCCATATCAGCCCGGAGTCTGGAATTTGTGCCCGATATGGCGATAGACTCGCCCCCTATCACATCTCGGACGGAACTAAGCTCGGCGAAATGTAGGTGTTCTAGTTCGCTAGTGCGCCTCTGCCTACCCCTTCGGGGATACAGGCGTGAGCTTAAGTATGTATGTACAACTTAAATTAATCCTTAATGTATGCACAACTCGGTACATTAGGCCATCATACTCTATGATCGTCTGGAAATGCTTCTTAGCAAAGAATGCGATACAGATGGGATAATTCCACGCGATTATAGTTTAAGAGGGGATGTTAAAGCGATACCCACGACAGCCCATTAGCGCGGAATCGTAAAGACTGTGACGTCAGCAGACAAACTTCGCCTTTAAGTGAATTGGGTACTTGACTAGTTATTTTTTTTATTTTATATTAAATTTACGTCTAAAACATAATACAGAAAGAAATATTGAAAATAAAAATAAAAATTTTATAAGCCTTTGAAGTTTGGTGTAACCATCAAACTGCGGGAAAGAGAAATATCAGTATATTCACGTCACCCCACAACGGTACGTGCGTTGAAAAGTGATAGCTAGATATCTCCAATATGCCCCCACTCCAGAGTCTAAAATATGATTACTGCCTTATTTTCCTACCAATTTCGATGCAGTTACATATAGATATGTGTATCAAATCAAACATATTGAAGTATAGAATGGTATAGAAAATGCCCGCGGCTACGCCCGCGAGAGAGTTTTGACAAACATTCATCCCCCATTACATTCCATTAGGGGATGAATTTATGCATGTATTATACATATCGGCGCAAAATCACGAGCTTATTTAAAAAGCCCTTGTTATTTCACAATATTCATTTAATTCACAATTGTTAAACTGTTGAAACGTTAAAAGATTCTAAAATGTTAAAATAATCATTATAATTATTTCTTTGACATTCGATATTTGGTATCGAGTAGGTAGTTGCAAAAATGCACCCTATAAAAGGAGTGTTCAGAGCAAATTCCAGACCGGATGAGATAATGGATAGTTAGGGAAACACATCCCAACTCCCCCTAATCGATGATGTCTTCAACATCTCTCTCTCAGTGGCCGTCCTGAGCCGAGGTTCGTAACCCGTTAGTGGGTTGCCCTCAGCATGGTCACCTAACCCCACTAGACCGGTGTAGCTATGTAAGCCGACTCGGTCGGGCTGCCAGCTGTAGGGCCAAAAAAAAAAAACCAGACAGTCCTGCTCGGGATAAAATAAAGGGAGTTAGTCCATTTCAGTGTTAGCTGTTGATAAATAAGATGAGTAATCATCTTAATATCAAAAGTGACGTCCCCATTTTTAAAAACAACATAAGCAATAGCCCTGCGACATACTACATATAAACCTACACGTCAAGTAAAAAACATTACATTTTCTTTAGTTGATATCGCTAAAGAAGCTCCCTTTAAGTGATGAACATGGCAATAAAATATTAAGTACATCTGGAAACAGAGGAGCTCTCTGTAGAATTTATTCATGAGTCATTGCCTCGATGCCGTGGCCTGTAATAAAACTCTTTATACTTAAACTCTTCTACTAAACTTTGAGATGATTTCGACCGCGATTACTCGAACTATAGAAGTATTTTTATTCAAGGGGGTATCCCTCAATGGGTTTATCAGTGGTCATCAGGATCATGCCTGCCGATTCATGCTTCTTCCTACTCCGAAGAGGGAAGTAGCAAATCGAGGGGCTTGCGACAAGACAGGCGGGTGACCGATGCAGACACATGGATGTATCCTCATACCTACCCCAACCTACCATTTATGGTAGTGGTAGACCCACGCTGTAGACAGTAACGTCTATAGCACGAATGGGCCGGTTAAATACCACTGAAAACCGACGTAAAGTGGCAGCTTGCTGTCGCGTTTCGTTCGGTGAGTGAGATTTCCGGTGGCCCATTTCCCCACTGCCTTTCCCAATCCCCTTCCCTCCCTTCCATTCCCTCCTTTTAGGTTGGTAACGCACCCATGATTCTTTTTGTGTTTTTTGGGTGTCTATGGGCGGAGGAGATCACTTCCCATCAGGTGACCCATCTGCTCGTTTGACAATCTCTGCTATAAAAAAAAAAGCCATTGAGTCTTGTCGCTAACCCATTGAGAACTGGAAATACACTGACTGATCCAGACCGTGAACCACACAAGAAATGTGGGTCACAATGGCACGTTTTAACACTATGTGTACGGTGGTCGCCATCCGGGCGGATACGAATATCTTACCACCAGTAAATGTGTGCGGTTCAATTGCGTATTTGTAGATGAAAGAGGCGACAATTTAAATACACGCAACAGCCACACACATAGTCCTGACCCCACACTAGGTACAACCTATATCGTGGGTATCCGTAACTACGAGAGACTTTCGGTCTCACAACACCCAGACCTGAAACAAATATCTGTGGGTCACACAAACATTTGTACGGG
Organism: Clanis bilineata; assembly: GCA_036417725.1. Lineage (NCBI taxonomy): Eukaryota > Metazoa > Arthropoda > Insecta > Lepidoptera > Sphingidae > Clanis > Clanis bilineata. Next base: position 3,137,243 of record CM071153.1, read on the forward strand.
AATCGAACCCGCGGTCTCTAGCTTCACAGCCTCGCCCACTAAGCCACGGAGACTGTCAAATGTGTTCCAAAACATTATGGCTTAAAAGAAAAAAATACTATTTATACGATTATGCTAGCCGCCTTATTAAAGAAGATAGTTTTTTTCCTATACTGTGTTTAAATGCGTAGGTACTCCTAATTTATTATCATAATATAGTAATAGCGTAGGCAATAAAATATTTCTTCACACTTAATTAATTAATGACTATCGCTAGTTTATATTACTTTTTATTTTAATCTCGAGGTTACGAATCTTTGGCAGAGTCAATGATCTGAGGACTAATAAATTGATAGATGAAAATATAACCCAATAAATGTAATTACGCATCAACCCGTGTGTGATAGTCTTTATAATTTTAAGACCGCTTTTGATTTCGTAGTAAATGTTATGAAAATTGAATATTTGATAGTGACAATTAATTCTTCTTTTTCTTAAACAAAATGGCGTCCACGCATAATATGCGATGATTTAGCCAATGTCAAGTTAAATAGAGCAATTATGTTTTCACAATGACCGTGAGACCCAGATGTGGATGATCTCAAGGTCTTGCTGGGATTATGGTGGTAATTCGTTGCAGTGCGATGTCCCTCAGATGACCTTCGCTCGGCGAATTGACCGAACAAAGCCAGCCAACGGATCAAGCAAAACTTATCAAAGATCACTGGTTAAAATCTTCCACTTTACCTCTATACTGTCCATCTTCACTGAAGTTTCATCCATTAAACCACATCACATAAAAACAACAAACACAGCCCCAGATAATAATATGAAATAACTTTAACAACACTGGGCTCTGTCAGACTCTCCATCAAAATCCTGTGAAAATTAATTATTTGATTCAAATAAACACAACTGTCTACGGTAGACATTCCACCTGAAAGCTGTCATTAATTCAGTTGTAGTTCCTGACGCTAACTGCCGGAGCTCGGCGTTGCTAAAAGCTGCTAAATTGATATAAGTTGCTAACATGATCAACTTAGCTTCTATCTTTGCTACCTGATATATCTAATACAGCTACGAAATAATAGTATTCTTGTATCGTGTATGTTTAAAATTGTGGCGTGGCCTCCTTGGTCTATTGGCAGCATATTATATGGGTTATGGACCGGGAGGTCCTGGGTTCGTTTTCAAGTCGGACATAGCGATTCTTCTTATTTAATTTGGCATTTTGATTGAACAAAAATGTCGCTCCGTTTACCATTTTCGGATTAAAATATTCGTAAATCAGGTTTGTGACTGTTAACTAATTACCAGATTATTTTTTCCTTCACGGTAACGTTGCCTGTAATTTTGTGCATTAAGCAGATTATTACCAACAAACGGGAATATTTTTCATATAAAACGTTAACGTGATCGAATTGGAAGAAAATCAAACAGCTCGACCATGAGCTTTTTTTGACATTTCACGGTAGCGATTACGTAAAATAATTTGTATAAAATACGTCAATTTCCATGTAACCGGTAGAGGCGTTTGGATGTATGTCTAACAAAATTTTATGTAGTCGCTAGCGTGAAATAAAAAATCTCAAGGTTAAGCTACATATTGGTAGATTGACATATCTATCGCGGCGAGAAAAAGCACTAAACTCTTATTATAAAGTAGAGGTACAGATTAACACTTTTTGCTTCACTATGAAATAAATAGTACGCTTATTATAGACTACGCAAAATTAGACACTAGAAGATTAGAAATTATATTTTCGTTGTCATTCCACCATTTTTCACCCATATTTATAGCACCATACGTTATATATAACATGTATGTTATACATTTTATAATTCAAATAAAAGAAACGAGTGTTGTAAATATTTTTTACGATCAAGTGGATTTAATAAATTAGTAATGTCACACCATAATATATATACATATGTATGTTAATATAGTGTCCCTGACATTGACAAATATTTACAAAATAAAGCAAAGAAAATATAAATCTCGGGTAAAGGAAAATATAAGTCTTTGAAGACAATAAATAATGGTCACGGAGGAAATTCCGTTGGAATAAAATTTATGATTTTCATTAGTGGTCTCAGTTTTATGTTCATACAATTTTAGTGTAATCCAACATCATGTAAAGGATTTATAGAATGTTTAAGCGCCGTTTAAATTAAACGAAATTTTAGTAATATAATAAAGCAAATTGATATTTACGAACACAACTCAATCATTAAAAACAAGAATCATGAATCACATCGCCTTGGTAGAAGGAACTCTATAGAGGTATATTTGGGACTAAGGAAAAGAGCGCTCCAATAAAGGAGTCTGGTATTGTATTCTAATATCTATTGGCTTCATGTTGCTTTTGATCAAAGATCCGTTCGGCGAAAGTCATATCACGAGGAACGGCAATACTGGAACTTAGGCAAAAGCTTACACACTAGCCGCGAAATTAGTAATGTTATAAACACTTTTGAAGATTTTTTTGCGCATCTAGTAAACTGTATTTCTACTGAATTATTGTCATAGTAATTATCAACAAAACTTATAATATTACAAAAGCTATGTGCAGAACGTCATTTTGTCTCAAGTTAATTATTTCTGATTCTTATTTAAAAACATTATTTCGCGTATCTATTGCGATTATTTGGGAAAAAAATATTTGCATAAATAGTCAAACGATTGATTGAAATTTCCAAAATTAAACATCAAAATTGCTAAGCTTTTACCTTAAAAGAAATCCTAATATATTCAAATTGTGATTTACGTACCTTAATTTTAACTCAATACATTGTTGATTGTTTGATTAACAAATATTAAAATTCTCAGTAATATTATTTGATGAAATATCCATCTCAACATAAAAAATGTACAAATAAATATGTGCTACTCTAACTTCAATGCTAATAAAAATTCCTGCGTCAAATACTGTCGAGGGCCACAAGAGACACAAGAAACGACCACTGGGTAGTTCGCGCCGAAATGTGCAAATTTCATTACTTTAGTTCCGTGCTAAGTAAGCTAGTTGAATTTACTTTTCGACCGACTTCCAAAAAGGAGAAGGTTCTCAATTCATCTGTATTTTTTTATGTATGTTACGCGATATCTCCGCCAAATGTGGACCGATTTTCAAAATTCTTTTTGTGTTCGATAGAGCTTCTTTCAAGGGTGGTCCCATATAAATTTGGCCTCGATCGAATTTGAAGACGGTCCGTTAATTGTCCAACAAGATTTTGTAGCACGTACATTTCGACCTATCCAAAGAATAAAGTTACATGTGATAATTAATCGAAATTGCTTTCTTATGTTTCTGAGCTTATTTATTGACCTGTATATTTAACTAGTGAATATTTTTTTAAGCTATGTCATAATTTAACTTGTTATTATGTCATAAATTAAAAAAAATACTAGTATTTGTTAAATATATAGGTTAATTTAAGCTCAGAAAAATATAAAAGCAATTTCGATTAATTATCATATGTAACTTTATTCTTTGGATAGGTCGATTTATTAGCACATATTTATTCTTCATTGATTCTTGAACATTCACAGAATGTTCTAGGCAACTGGGAATTGTAACAAGCGCTCTCGCATTATAATAAGTCAAAGACTTCTATGTATTTTCTAGACAAGCTGTTTCGAAGTAAAATTATGGCATATGATGGCGAGTGTTTGACGTTTCACGGCTAAGGAAAACAGCAGATTTCTATAGTGAGTTGAGGTCGATTAACAAAGATTTAGTGCGCACAATCTATGTACCGAACAGCCAGTCTAGTAGTATACATAGAAGTCTTTGTAATAAGTGGTAGACAGCGTTAATGACGTTGGAGAACATTTTTTTGTACGGAAACTTGCTTGATAACCCCTCTATAGTCCGAAAGTATACGGTTCCTGTGGTACTGAATTCTTAATACACTTCGCCGCGGACGAATTCACGAGCAACACTTAGTCTAGAATAACATTACTAGTACATTTAACAAGAATCTGAAAAATCGGAATGAAAAGAATCGGAGTCTGGAATTTGTGCCCGATATGGCGATAGGCTCGCTCCCTACCATACCTGGGACGGAACTAAGCTCGGCGAAATGTAGGTATTCTAGTTCGCTAGGGCGCCTCTGCCTACTCCTTCGGGGATACAGACGTGAGCTTATATTATGTGTTTTACATTTAATAAACATTTTAATATTCATACATTAAAGTCTTACGCTCTGTTAAACTTCCAATTGATGCACTCATTATACTAATAATCTCATCTCTAAAGCTAATGTAATAACGTTTTAATATAGACGGTACAAATCTTTTAAAGCTGGCACGTTATATATTCAAGAGTCTTCGGAAGCGTCAAATTTCGAATGACCTGTGAAGATGTACAATTCTTTACAATACAGAGGTCATTCGTATTTTGGCACGTCGAGGCTATAATATTGCCAAAGTATGATAAGGCACGTTTCTTTTTACGACGTATATCGTATTAGAGTAAAATCCGTAATATGGCTTAGTTGTTAGCACGCCATTTTTACGACTTTTGTATTGGAGAATCGTGGGTTCAAATCGAAGTCAAGCGATTATTGACACTTATCTATCTACTACTACTATTTTTAGTTTATTCTCTTATAAATACGACGATTACACCCCTATTTATAATCAAGTAATAATCATAATCACATGTTTAAAAACATAACAGACCGACTTCAAATCCGATCGTGACCAAATTTATATGGGATCACCCTTAAAATAAGCTCTATCGAATACAAAAATAATTTTAAAAATCGGTCCACATTTGGCGGAGATATCGCGTTACACATAAAACACAGACGAATTGAGAACCTTCTCCTTTTTGGAAGTCGGTCGAAAAAATAATTACCAGCCCACTTACCCCTTTCCGACTCGAAACACTCCAAAACTATTTAAACGTGAAACATGAGTAAAATTCAACATTCATGAATCACAATAGAAAAGCGCAATTTGCGGAAGAAATGAATAACATAACACATAAGCTCACGCCTGTATCCCCGAAGGGGTAGACAGGGGCGTACAAGCGAACTAGAACACCCACATTTCGCCGAGCTTAGTTCCCTCCCAGATGTGATAGGGGGCGAGCCTATCGCCATATCGGGCACAAATTCCAGACCCCGGGCTGATATGGAAAAATCCAATATCACTTTGCCCGACCCGGGGATCGAAACCGAGACATCAGAACCGTAGTTGTACCGAAATACCACCACGCCACCGAGGCAGTCAAAGGCAAATGAATAAGTGAAGGCTATACATTTAACTCTAAAATGATGGTCTTTCCAACCCAGATATAAAATTCTTTCTTAGAAGACTTGAAGTTCCCTTTGTTAAAAATGAGGTGCCTCAAAATTAAATATTGCGTTAGTTGGTTGTTTGTCAATGTCTTGGAATGATTTCTTTAGGGAAATTCTTTCAATATGCTCCCTGTACCATGAAATGAATGCATTCTTTTGTGTTTTTGTTGTAGAAAAGGGTCTTTGTGATCCTCAAATTGCGAGATTTTTTACGTACACGTAAAGAGCGGTGAATAGAAATAAATGGGCTTTGTTTTTTTTTATTATCTAAACTGGCTTAATAATTGTTATCAACTATAAAAAGTAATCAATTTTGGACACGAACTATGCTTTAGTTTATACAATACAATTCATATCATCAATACATTTTACAATATGAATGAGTTAATTAACGCAATATAAGCTCATACCTGTATCCCCAAAAGGGTAGGCAAAGGGGTATTACGAACTGAAACACCCACATTTCGCCGAGCTTAGTTGCATCCTAAATGTGATAGGGGGCGAGCCTATCGCCATATCGGGCACTTTCAGACTCCGGGCTGATATTAAAAAATCATTACTTTGCCCGACTCGGGGATCGAACCCGAGACCTCAGGACGGTAGTTCTTTTCTTCCTTTTAAAGCCGTATAAAAAACCTGAAAGTATTGCTTCTACTAAACATCGAAATGAGATCACATTCGACCCTAAAATAATAAAACCTCGCATCCAACCATATCTTTGATCCTTCCCACAACTTGGACATAACTTGTTCAGTCTCAGCTCAAATATTTGCATACATAGAGCTTTGTCTTCACCATTTTGTTGACCTTTGTGGCCGTTGTCTTCCCAAAGAATAACTTTCAACCTTATCTTATTCCACAATATGGTTTGAGTAAGAATATTCTAAAATTCCAGCATGAGTTTGCATAGTGGATGCTAAACAAAATGTAACTTGGTAGAATAAATGTAGAGTATCTCCATCCATCTTATTTTCTTTTCAAATAATAATATTAGCCCTGTAATATTAGTGTCCCACTGCTGGGCACGGGCCTCCTCTACTAATGAGAGGGGTTAGGCCTTAGTCTACCACGCTCGCCTAATGCGGGTTGGTAGACTTCACATAACTTCGAAATTCCTGTAAAGAAATTCTCGGGTTTGCAGGTTTCCTCACGATGTTTTCCTTCACCGTTATAGCAAGCGATATTTCAAAATGAAAACACATCTAACATAGAAAAGTCAGAGGTGTATGCTCCATTTTGGGGTTGGTCTCGAACCACCGACACTTGTCTCGGCAGTCCGTACCATTCCCAACTGAGCTATCGCTGTTTTTCAAATACTTTAGCGTTAAATGCAAATGAGTTGCTACTTGTGTTTTTTTTACCGACATACTTTTTACTGCTATCAAAGACTAACACGGAGATCTATAGAGCGAATGTCGACTAAGTCTGGGTCAAAGAAACGAACTCGGTGAGGATTTGGAATGTTTTAATCGAACTTCGACTTAGGTCCTTAGTTCACCGCACAAGTCTAATGTATATAGGTCTCACAGAAACTCAGTTTAAAATGTTTCTTCGTGATTTTTCTTTTACCGATTAGATTTATAGCGATAAATCTAGGAGGATAAAGAGAGAGTTTTAGTATCATTCTCCTTATTTAAATGTTGATGTCTCCGTTTATGTCGTTGATGATGTTTTTTCTGTCTTCCGGTATCCATTTAATTTTATGTCTCCGTATCATATTTATTAACACTGTTATTTTTCTTTGTTATTACATATTCTTCTGGTGTTTGTTAATCTTCGATAATAATCTTCATGGTGTTAAGGTTTATATGGTTTATAGATATCACAGAAACGTTGTTTTAAATGTTTCCTCGTAATTTTTTTACACCGTTAAAGCAAGCAAGATAAATACGATTTCAAACTTGAAACCCTCTTGTCGGTAGTCGGTACCTGTACCACTCTCATCTAAGCTGTTGGTGAGATGGAAAGTATTAATGTAATAAAATGCAGTAAACACCTCTTTTAGGTAAGTAGCTGTGATTTAACATGATCAATAAAAAAGTAGTTTAATGAAAGAATATATTTCTATAATCTTATTATCACATTTAAAAACAGATGTTGCAGTAGAATTTGTGACGATTTCGCACCCACTTACAATCACTCAAGATGAGTACGATTGTTGTTTAGAAATTCTAAATGGGGATTAATGTGTTTGGTGTGGCACATATGGCATGCTTTCTTCCTTTTTATTAGCCAGGAACCAATCTTAATCGTTTTTTATTTTGTGCGTTGTAATTTTAAAGTGGTCGTCATTTATGTATGAAAAAACTACTCATAGTTTTGGTTTAATGCATGAATATGAATTTATATTAGTTTCAATTATAGCATTAGTATTTTAAATATTTTTGCTGCTGGTAGGTAGGATATTCGTATCTGCTCGAATGGTACTGCACCGTACACATGGTGTTAAAACCTGTCATAATGACCTACACTCCTTGTGTGGTATGCGTTCCAGGATCAGTGTATACTGTTCTCTCGAGGAGCTTGCAACATGACTTGATTGCTGGTTGGGGCGGATATCGTTGTATCTCAGTATCTGCATCGGTCATCCGCTTATCTGTTTTGTGTCATTAGTTGCAAATTACAATTTCCTTAATGAAATGTAAACTTTGGCCAATTTTCCCTATTTCAACATTCAAAGAATTTAACTGTGCACATTCTTAAACGAAGCGAGTTATTTCTGTTTTAAACGCTGTCAAATTAACAGATGGGCTTGCTCCCACGGAGATCTATAATAAATTCGATGCTTTATCACTTTAGATATCTTGTGGTACAGAAATAAAAATTGTAACAGTGCACTGACACTACAAACAATAAACATTAGGTTGCTTTATCACGTAGTACAAAAAACTCTTTAACACACATTTTTCTGGAGGATAGACGAATACTAATAAGTAATAAAGTATTTAAAGGTAATACGTAACTAGAAATAAACCTAGAAAGTGTAATTTATGAAAAATTTATAAACTTCTTGTTCTACTAATTCATTCTTCTTGTCATATTATTTGCTGATTCTTGATTTATAGAGATAAATCTAGGAGGATGATAAGAGAGTTCCTGAATGATTCTTCTTTTTAAAATGATGATATTTCCTTTTATGTCTCCGTATCATAGATATGATATCTTAATCTATCAACACTGTTATTTTACTTGATTACTACAAATCCTTCTTATATTTGTAAATCTTCTATAATAATCTTCACGACGTCAAGGTTTATGGATTCATCACTTATATGATCTAAGCTGAGCATGATTTTCTTTTTACTCTATTTATTTACTTTCCTTGTCTATTGACGTCTTCGTATAATATTTACTGGTATCATATTCTTGTCTAATAAGTTTTAAGAATTCTTTAACCTTCGATAATTGTTCTTAGTTGTCCTTTTCATTGCATGCTTAACAAAACTTTTTCTAACATTCATTTTCTGTTTACAGATCGAACGATGGAGACGGACAAAATGTCGACAGCATCATCAGTAGGAGCGGAACGAAGGCCGCTCCTCCAAGCACTGGTGATAGAGAGGCGGATACTCTTCGCATGCACCGTCTTAGTGGGACTGTGCACATTTCTGTGGATAACTGCAGTGTGCACAGATAAATGGGTGCACATAGAGGGGGGAAATGGTGAGTTTAAATTGCTTCTTATTTTTTCTTGTTATTTTACTCTGGCGAGGTAATGTGTGTAAATGACGCTTTTGCCAGTTTTTGTTATCTATGTGATCACTTCACAAGTTTCCAAAAGTAAGCTGGTAAGAATAATTCCACATCCCTCCCTCCTACAACATTGGGTCCTTCAAACGGAGTGTGAAGAAGCATTTATGCAGGCGGGCATGATACTGGTGGTCACCGATGGACACAAAGTCTATAGTGGTTGCTGGTATTTTTGGACCGCACATCACTTTCCATCAGGTGTTGTGTGGTTACTTTGCCGCGCTCGGATAAAAAAAAATATGGGCCCTTCGCTCTTGTTTTGATGGTAAATGCTATTACTCAAAAGTAATGCCCTTTGCGAGAAATTGCATTGCCTCATCTATTATCGTCCACGAGTGACCCGCGATAACAACTTGCTTAAACGTCCAAATGTAGCAGATTTTTGATCATGTGTATAAAAGTCTCTATCATGTTTGATCCAAATGTAACTTTTGAATTTATTATCCATTGAATCAATACTTTAATGAGATCTCATACTAAGTCGTTGAACGCCGAAAACAGATTAATTTGAACGATATCTGTAGCTTAATTTGCTTTGAAAATATAAACCAATATATTCACAACAATTCACTTTAATTAGGTCGCCATTTGTAACATAACCTACGAATTGGCTCGTGCAATTAAATTTCAGCAGGTAATAAACTTCGAAGCACTCTGTGCAAATAAAACGTAAATTATACATTATTATACCGTAATAACCAATTATGATTTCAATTAACATCAGTTATTTAATGTTTACTTTGCTCTGCTATGTTTAAACAAGATGACGAATAATAAGCTCATAGTATATTATTCCTGGAATAAAAATTGCTTTTTTAATGAAGTATTTTGTGGTGGGGTATATCCTTCCAAAGTTTTATAATACAACATAATAACGCGTCGGTGTAAAAGGATCATGATATGGGTTGTGGACCAGGGTTCGAATTCTAGGTAAATCAACGCATGTATTTCTAATACAATTTGCTTAGAACTGGACTTCCCAAAGAGTAAGATAGGATGGCGACCGGTTGTAAAAACTAAAGCCAAATTCAACATTCTTGAAAAAGTGTTGTGTGCCGTCTCTACAATGAAATCTAAACTTTGCTGCGACATTGCGTCACGAGTCACAACCATGCGTATTTTCTACTAAAACATTAGTAACCTACTTTTAAATAAGAAATTAGGTAGGTTAATTGTCCTCGACTGAGATGCGAGTATTTATAAATTCTATTTCGAAATATTTTAATTACCCACTCCATTGCAACATAACTCGTAAATCTTTGTAGCTTTCCGTTTTCAAATGTCACTTATATTAATGTACAGTACATTTGCGATGCAGAAGCCATTCATATTCTAATTTGGCTCGAAACTACCCTTTGTAAACGATATTCATCATTCTCATTAGTAAGAGCTATTACAATTAGGCCTTTATTCATAATAAAACCCCTAATGAAGATATAAACTCATATTGGTAAAAATGCATTTTAAGCCTATCGAAGGTTCGATAAAATTCTTTATTCATAATAGTTTACTATAGCTTCATTACCTAAAATATACTTACCGTGTCACAATGTTGCTAGTACATAGATAAAACGTGATTTTATCAAGTTTTGTCTCTGGAAAGTCATGGAACGATGGCCTAATAAAAAAAAACAATCATTCACGCGCGTCTTGCGCGCGCAATTCGAAATGGCAAATGGCGACTATGGCGACCAGTTTAGTTTGTTTATATATTTATTTAATTAATTTAATCAAAGTAAAACTATGTTTGTTGCATGTGAAGTGATTTTGTTTTATGCAATACCTAAACATCAACGAAGATGGGTAGATTATGGATATTTGGAAATGAAATTTAGATTTGGAGGATATTCCTTGGAGCGTATGAATGAAAGGCGGCTTCCAGTCTTTGCAAATCGTGTAAGAAAAATACCCTGCCTTCTTTGAGAATGGAATTCAGGACCGGACTTTCCAGTTCACAGCGGCTTCAACATAACATTGTATTGAAGAATAATTAGGCAACATGCGTGTATAAGTATTTTTTGTTGAATCAGATTTAATAAAATTCATCATTGTATTTTTGAAGTGTTTTATTTCTCTTGATTTATTCGTGCTTAGATAATGATGATATTGAAGAAAAAGATGTTTTGTTGAAATCAAGGTATGTAATTAAATATCACACGGAAAATATTAAATACTAGCTGACTTCAAACAAATCTATCCTACGGAGACCCTACATTTTCTGGAAAAAAGTAGCCTATGTGTTATTCCTCTATAAATAAATACATCCTAGAATGTAATGTTCTGTGAATGGTGAAGAATCACTTAAGACAAGTTTATTCTCTCAATATTATTACGCTGTCCGACCTGGCGCGCGTATATTTCAAATAAACTGAGCGACTTATGACCATGAGGTCATAACTTTTGCATCACATTTATTTGTCCTGTTATCCTAGACATTTTTATTCTATACTATAATCCATTTCTTTACCGAATTAAATTCAAATCCGATCAACCATTCTGGTGTGAAAGAGTAACAAAACATCCATACAACCTCACAAACTATCGTGTTTATAACATTAATTGCATTTGATAGAAGTCTCTCTGAAGTCTAGAAGACTGCCTCGGTGGCGTGGTGGTATTTCGGTACAACTAGGTCTCGGGTTCGATCCCCGGGTCGGGCAAAGTGATATTGGATTTTTTCTTATTAGCCCGGAGTCTAGAATTTGTGCCCGATATGGCGATAGGCTCACCCCTATCACATCTGGGACGGAACTAAGCTCGGCGAAATGTGGGTGTTCTAGTTCGCTAGTACGCCTTTGCCTACCCCTTCGGGGATATAGGCGTGAGCTTATGTTTTTATGTTTATGATAGAAGTCGCAGGCACCCTCAAATTAATCTCAACCAAAACGGGTGGAACGTTAAATACGAATCAGCTAATCGAAATCGGCCATATTTTTTGCTATTGAAGCGTTAAAGTAGGGTGCCAGCTTCTATAAATTGCAGACATTTTATGGGAGATTTTGGGAACGTTTTAACGCTATTGAGCTATTATGAATAACAATTTTTCGGAAACGTCCTACAGCGGTATTATAGCGTCCCACTAAGTCATTATGAATAAAGGCCTTAGGCCTTTATTCATAATAAAACCCTTATCGAAAATATAAACTCATATTGGTAAAAATGTATTTTAAGCCTATCGAAGGTTCAATAAAATTCTTTATTCATAATAGTTTACTATAGCTTCATTAACTAAAATATATTTACCGTGTCACAATGTTGCTAGTACCTAGATAAAACGTAATTTTAACAAGTTTTGTCTCTGGAAAGTCATGGAGCGATGGCCTAAAAAAAACAATCATTCGCGCGCGACCATGGCAACCATGGCGACCTGTTTAGTTTGTTTATATATTTATTTAATTAATTTAATCAAAGTAAAACTATGTTTGTTGCATGTGAAGTGATTTCGTTTTATGCAATACCTAAACATCAACGAAGATGGGTAGATTATGGATATTTGGAAATGAAATTTAGATTTGGAGGATATTTCTTGGAGCGTATGAATGAAAAGAAAGGGGGCTTTCAAATCGTGTAAGAAAAATCCTATATGCGGCGAACTCTAATGTCATTCCCATACATTTATGCTATTCGACTAGTGCATAAGCCTCTTGTATAAACCCAATGATGTACCGGACCTGCTGAATAGATTCAAATCAGATTCGACAATATTTCCGCGCCGTAATACTACCAAGTTAGCGAATTTAAACAATATAATATAAATATTATAAAACCTCCTTGAACGACACGGCGGTGTCGTTAAAACAATCAGATTTTGAGTTACCAGTAGCCAGAGTATCCCGCTTCCTTATGCCCCGGCTAGTTCGTAGACTTTGTTTGATAAAGTATGTCGAACATAAGGTGTCTATTAGGGTAAGTCGTCGCCGATCTACATATCTAGGATTTGCTCGATGATGAGCCACGAGCCGTAAATGATTACCAACTAGGTTATTATAAGGTTATTAACTAGGTTGTTATTGGCTTTGCATCATTTCTTAGAAAGCAGAAAGGTGAGGTTCTTCTTCTTTAAAAATATGACTCCAAGCCATGGCGCAAGCAGTGATTTGGCCAGTGACGATAAAATAGTAGCTACTATCTTTCAAAATTCAACTCTGTTTTATCAAAGTGAAAGTAATTATTTTCATGAAGCTTTTCATTTTAAAACATAAGCTGATGACAGCATAAAATGTACATAGATTTTAATGAATTAACTTAAATTGTATATCTACCTAAAAGTATAAAAACACATCAAAATTGGTAATTTTGGAGTAACAGCCTCCTGTTCCTGGATAGAGGAGTTCCTGTGGGATGTGGATGAAAGCTTATCAAACACTATGAACTAACTAGTTTTATGTGAATTGGCAAAAGAGCACGAATGAATGAAACATATGATGATAATGAATAACTTATATATCTTCTCAGTATATGACTCATTTTTATTAATGAGATCGAATTAATATGCTTGTTTTTAGTGATCAGGGTGCCCCGAAAGGAATGTCGAGCATACTCAAAAGTGTCAATTGCTCCAAAATTATTGCTGTAGTTGTAATAACTTCAACTGTGCCAAATTTCGAGTCGTCAACAAGTTGTTTCCGAGAAAAGTACTTGTGTCAAAATGTGATAAATGTTTTATAGACAAATGGACCAACATTAACTTTCTAACATTCTAAAGTAGTACAGATAATATATTAGCAAGTATAGCTTTCTTCGGCTGGAGATTAATGTAATAAGTAACACCTACGGGTATCGGGTTTCTCTGGGATTTTATTTACGTAGACATAGCTATTATGATACAACGAACACCTAAATCAAAAAAAGAAACTCTAAGTAAAGTACTTATACAGGAACTCACATGACATTTTGTTTGATTGCGACATACGAGTAAAACAGTCTTACTTTAATGTCCTGTGGCATTTAATTCAAGCACGATAATATAGCAATGAATTGGGTACTTGACTAGGTTTGATTTTACACACATATTTATATGTAATAGAAAATAAAACAAAAAAGAAACCCTTCTGTAAAAACTGCATCGAAATAACTTGAAAAATGAGGCAGTGATTCATATTTCAAATTCTGGAGTGGGGACATATTGGAGATATCTTGCTATCCCTTTCCAACGCATGTACCGTTACGGCGTGACGTGTTGTACTGATACTTCTCTTTCCCGCAGTTTGACGGTTACACCAAACTTCAAAGGCTTATAACTTTTTTATTTTTGATAATATTTCAGTATTTCTTTCTGTTTTATATTTTAGACGACGTAAATTCCATATAAAATTAATTTAAAAAAACGAGTCAAGTACCCAATGACATTCCAATTTTTGACTACCACGAAATAGTAAAATAAATACGAGAACCATTAATCATGAACGCCATACACAATGCCCAAACTTGGTAGTTCGTAGGCCTTCAATTCACAATAGTTGGAACAATGTCAAACAAGATAAGCTTGTACGCAGTGAACACAATGGTTGTTGATTTCGGCACTCTCCTACAAAGCACTGCAATTGGTTTGTCTGAACCGTCAGTCTATTTGCTTTAGAGTTTGGTATCTCGACAAACACTCAACTGTAATTTACGTTTAATCCCTTTGTTGGTTGTTAATTAGTACGGTAAATAATTAATAATTAATTCTTGCATGACTTACTAATTAATGTTAATATGAATTATGGGTCTTACTTCTAAAAACAGTTTAGCTGAGCAAATGGCTAAGAATAGGCTATCACTTTTTTCCTTGTCTCACATCGTTGGAAAATAAAAGGGACAGGCTATTCTTAGCCATTTGCTCAGCTAAACTGTTTTAATAAGTAAGGCCCTATATGTTTATGTAGAGCAAACGTAAATGATGAACTAATCAGAGTGAGTGAGCAATTTTTGAGTGGTAGAGCCACGCTGTAGACAGTAACGTCTACAACACGAATGGGCCGGCTCGGCCGGTTTCATACCACTGTCTTTCAGAAAACCGACGTAAAGTGCAGCTTGCTGTCGCGTTTCGTTCGGTGAGTGAGATTTCCGGTGGCCCATTTCCCTCTTTCTTTTCCCAATCGCTTTTCCCTCCCCTTCCATTCTGCCCTTTTAGATAGGTAACGCACCCATGATTTTATTTTGTATCTTGGGTGTCTATGGGCGGTGGAGATCACTTACCATCAGGTGACTCATCTGCTCGTTTGCCAATATCTGCTATAAAAAAATCTTAAGATGTATTTCAATAAAAGGCGTTTATTGAGTCACAAGTTATTAATATATTTTTTCACTTTTCATTATTAAGTCACAATATGAAAAGTGTTTTGATATGTTGACATTTACTAAATACAGTTAAAAAATCAACCTTTCTTTTAAATTTTGTCTGAAGTACTTAACTAAATTCACAGCTAGTTATAACAGCATTTATTCTAAGCCTGGACCAAAGATCAACAATACCAACTTTACCCCTCAAATATAAATACACCAAGACTATGAAATCAAAATTGATAAGCCATACATTTACACATCCATAATTCTATTGACTACCATGTCAAATAATGTTATCAGTATAGCGTAAACATTGATATAATATTATCGATTGAGCTTCATATTTATTACCGCTGCCACATGTCAGTACACGATGTTACATCGCACACGCTGTTTGTTTATTCTAAGTACATCGAGTGATTTGTGCGTGCCGAGGAAACGTTACATGCACGTGTATTTTTGAATGTATATCATAAAACTGTTAGGCGTTCTCGTTTACGTTTTTTCTTACTTCTGTAAAGGCGTTACGATTGATTTGTCTGCTTTTAATTGCTGTATTTATAGCCTTGGCTCGTTCGTTCCTCTGACAGATTTAAAGGATTTAAATAGCTGGCATAGTCCGTTTAGAGGCCACGGACGTAAAAAAGATGGACGAAGCGCTAGGAGCATTGAAAGTGAAGTAGGGTTTTTGGCCCATTCGATCTATCGACACGTAATGGTGTGTGTGCGTAGGGCGATTTTGTACAGAAGCGTTTGTGTGAGTGGCTTCTCTGTGGCGTCCGTTTAACTATAGGCGAGATGGTGTCTTTCTTTTTCTTTACGTCTGTGTTAGAGGCCCTCGTATATTTTGTTGGTAGGTAGAGATTACAGGTTCAAAATTCGTTTTCTACCAAATGCTTTATTTATTTGGTAATTTGGTTCACTCTGCAAGTATTTCATTATGATTTTAATGAAAAAGATACGAAGTAAAATATGCCAATAATTTTCTGAAAAACGTAGATATTCCTCAGACGAGCCCGGGACACGTCTATATTTCTTTTCAAGAATACCGAATTAACGTCATCCAACGGGACATTTCTAGACGTTTCTAAATTATCCATTGACGGCCATCCGTTTTATTTTAACAACTTACGAAATAAAATATGATGGTTCTGCCAGGCTACCTTCTGGAACGTTGCTTTTGAAGAAACCGTATGAGTGATAAATGGATTTAGTGACAAATTGCTTTCACACGCGTGTGTGAACTTTGCACGATAAATTATTTTACAGTGTTTAAAATCGACATGATTTCATTACTCTTTATTTTGTATTACCATAGACTATTTAGAAAATTTGAGGGGCCCAATCGATATAGCTTGCTTATTGTTTGCATTTAGCTTTATCGTAAGAAACGATATTTACGATTTAACCAAACTTTGCCTTAACTCAACGACTATACCTCTATAATTGTCCTTTTCCATTTATGAATGTAATTAATCATAATTTTGTTGCCTTCTTGATCTAGTGGCTGCGTAAGTTGGGAACCAGGAATTTCTGTGGGTTACTGACACTAATTGCGCGGAACTGGATCACCCAGAAGGGGGTTGACGTCAGACAGGCAGTAGGTTGTGAAAACTTAGCCAAGTCCTTTCTGCAACATGCTTGAAAAAGAGTGTTGCGGCAATCTCGTATTGTGTTAGGATTAGGGCAAGTGGAAAAAAATATATATGAGAATAATTATTCTCAAACTAGTTACAATTGCAAATATGTATTATTTAACTATGAAAACACGACATTTCAATCATAGACTTTAATAATATCTTGTGTATTTCATCAACAAGATCTATTTGAATCATCATCATTATCATCATCAGCCACAGGACGTCCACTGCTGAACGTAGGCCTCCCCCAAAGATTGTATACTTAGTATTAAATTACGTAAGTCTTTAACTAGTTCATTATTATTAACTCGGGAGTGTTGTTAACAACTTTCTACTTCTATACTTTATTTATAAAATGCTATTCACTTTAATTTTATAAACCATCAGTTGTATAATTGATGTTTTGTCTTTGTGTTGTATTATGTTATGTTTTAATACCTATAAATACGCGCCTTTCTTTATATCATAGCTAAAATATGTCTGCGATTCTGTCTTTATTACAGTCTTGCATATTCGCATAATATGGGGAATTCCTTTATGAGTCACACAACGACCTCGATCAACCTTAGACGTCTGTTGGGACAGAGATACGATTTATTAATATTTCCTGCAAAATGCTTTTAACTTCGAATACATGACTCAAAATACATAATATAACCCGTTTTCTTGAGTAATATTCGTTATAACTTCATTAAGAATCATAGCTGTACCGTTCCCTTTAATATTGTAGCATTTTAATTTATTTATCTTTTACTTTAATGCTTAAAATATTCGCAATTTATGTTTCATCGACGCATTGATATCTTTCTCCGTTTATTATCAACTGCTCAGGGGAACCCCCCTGTGGTAACCACCACCACCTCTAAAGCAGTATTACTATAATTTTACTTGTACCGATTCCCATACAAAACAAACGAAAACGATTATAATAATACTGCTATAAGAGACGTAATGAGTCTATCCTTGAGGATGAGTTTTTCTTATTCTATAATACTACTAGTTGTTATTTCTCAATTAGCAACTGAAATTATCTTCTTGGAAATAATTATATCTTTAGGTGAGACGAAATGGTAACGTGTTCTCAAGTGCGGGAGCTCCCGACCGTACCTTTGATGAATAATATATTATCTTGTAGAATGGTTTCGATCGATGCTTGAACTACCGGTATACCAGCATATACCGGTATATTCTCAACTACCTTTTACTCTGGGCTCTTCTCGCATGTAACTGTATCATCATCGAATTTCAATTGTTTATTAAAACGATCTATCAACCAATATCATAAAATGAACCCCTTTACATATTTTATCTTTCATTCATTCATTTGCGTCTCCGGCTGTATGATATCCCTTCCTCACATATTTTCAGGATAAAAGCATCATAATATGTAATTATCTACTATGGGCTATGGCAGGATACTTTGCTATCTCTCCAAAAATTATGTCAGCCTGTAGCTCCTATAGTCAAAGTAAGTCAAACGAATTTTGCATTTATTATATTGATGATTATAAGAACAACAACTTCATTTAATGCCTAGATATGCCTTGGATTCTTGAATCCCACATTGTGTAGGATTGTAAATTGTATTTGATATGACATAACACACCATTACCATATCGTAGGACGGAAAATAAGCTCAAAAGTGAATAGAAGTTGCACCCGATACCTACAGGTCGATTCTCTAAGAAACTCCAAAACGTTGCGATCGACGACGAGCTCCCGCAGCGCACATCTTTGAGATCGACGGAGCGTTCAACATTGTTGGGTCTTAGAGAATACTATTTTCCATACATTTATGTCAAACGCCTCGCTCGAGAGAGTTAGTTCGCATAAGCGTCGTCTTCACGCATAGCATTAGTGCGTACGCTTTGTATCTCGCTGAATACAAAAATGAAAACATCGTTGCCGCAACGATGCCGCAACGTTGGTTTCACAAATGAAACCTTAGACAACCGACCTGCTTCTGTACCTACCCTTTTAGAAGTATCTAAGCTTTAAAGGCGTGAGATTATATTCTGTTCTACGTTCATTTGTTAATCCCACTTGTTGCTAATTAGCAGAAATCTTAATAGCCTAGAGCAGCTTAATGTACCAGCAATCCGAATTACGATACCTAATCTTTTTAGATAATATAGTTTTTGTTAAAATTAAAACTTCAATACTAGCCTTAATTAAATGTGTACATAACATTATTAACAATCTTTGATGTTTACATTTCATTGTAATAAGCATTTCATACGTATGATACCGATCAAACACGATTACTAGTGTTTAATATTTACACACCTTTACAAATATTATTTTATATATTTATTACAAACCTTTTTAATATGGGGAAAAGAGGTTTATACTAACGCGGAATACGAATATTTGAAAAAAGAGAAATGAAAGTAGTTGACAAGTTGGCGTCAATTTATTATCGCAATAAGAACCAAGAAGAAAGGAGCAGAAAAACTATAAAATATCAGCGGCTCTGAATCATATTAAAGAATTTATATATACACATCCAGGAGATGTAATTATTGGACTGCTAACCTTTCCACGGGTTTAAGGGTGAGCTTAGTTAATATATATATATTATATTTTATTTTTAAGACTTTTATTCACAGGAACGAGACGCCAGGGCTGAATTCCAAATCGCGGAGTAATATTTAACATTTGGTCCAATTCGAGTCGGATTTTTATAGCGGATATTTCGGATAGTTTTCATTGGAATTCTCAAGTCCTGGAGTTTCGTTCTGTTACAAAAGTCGCGGTCGGTTCTTATTGTAGTTTATGCGGTATCATAAACGCGGATAGCACAATATACTTTGGCGGATATAAGTATATTGATTGCTCAAAATTCATAAATTTATTTATTTTTCGGCTTCGAGCGGTTAGGGGCCGATTTTTCGTTAAACACTCTACAGAGAAACTCAAATTATATTATATTGCGGTAGGGCTACATATATTTTATTAGATTGCTCCCTTTATTTAGTATATATTTTGAACATACATACAAAACATACAGTAATTATTTTCGGTGCGGATATAATATTTTATTCATCAAGAAAATAAAATATTACAAACATTTTTTGTTTGAATTATTGATTTTTGTCTGTTGCTTAGAAACCAGGCAATTCGAAATCCGGTTTTTGTCAATAAAATTGACAACGGTGACAGCTAACATAAAACGTTTGATAGCTCGGCGGTGATTAGATCATTGGATGTTGAACGCGGGTTCAAATCCAGTTGAATTATTATTTTTTGTTCGTTTGGCAATATTATTAAATGACGTAGATTTTTATTGCTGGTTTATTCTTAATTTTTTGAGAGAGATTTTACTTTAATATTTTAATAGGTATATTTTGAAAATGCCTCCTAAAGGCCAACCTAAACTATTAAAGGTGAAGTATGATATTGCTTCATTAAATTTGGACAAACTCTATGAGCTCTCACAAATAGAGTTCATTTCGGAAGCGGAAAAAAATGAATTTAAAGTAAGGTATGCGGATTTGGAAGATATATATACGGAGTTTACATCCAGTCATATTGAACTCCAGGCTAACCTGGATGAAGGTGATGATTCAGAAGGGTTTACGAAAAAATATGTAGCATATAATCAAAAATATTATGATGTAAAACGAAAGTTTTTAGAGTTGTTTCCGGAGGGTAGCTGTCAGTCTTCTGAATATGGTACTGCTTCCTCAATGGATAAGCCAAGGGGCAAGCGGGCCCTCTTGCCAAGAGTTCAGCTTTCGACTTTTTCGGGTAAAATAGAAGAATTTGTATCTTTCATGGATTTGTTTGAGTCGTTGGTTGGAAAAGACCCAACATTATCAAACACTGAAAGGCTATATTATTTACTTGGGTCTCTTTCCGGGGAACCAAAAATACTGACAAGACACTTGTCTATTACTGCGGACAATTATTCAATTGCTTTAGATATTTTGAAAGCTCAATATGGCAATACAAGATTATTAGCGGATAAACTATTACATAATTTATTGTGTACTACGAGGGTCACAAAGAATTATTCCTCTTTGAAACCTTTTCTTAATACTGTCATAGAGAATACTAAGGGATTGGAAAAGATGAAATTTCCAGTTTCGGCATGGTCTTATCTTTTATTTTACATAAATTTTCAAAAGCTTGATACTAGTCTGAAAAAACGGTTTGAAGCTAAAGTAATTGATAAAGAATTACCTAGTTTTTCTGATCTGATTCAGTTTTTAGAAAATGAGGTTAGAATATTGGAATCTAGTGATGAAAGTTTCGGTGGTAAAGATGGTACAATGAGTTCACGGGCACACCATGTAACATCAATAACTGAATCAATAGGGTGTTTATTTTGTAAACGGGGGAGCCATCATTTATCAAAATGCGAACAGTTTTTAGCTTTGACTCCACGCAAACGCAAAGATCATATAAAAGAATTTCGGCTTTGCTTTAGATGTTTAGGAAAGCACAGTATTAATGAATGCCCGTCGAGTTGGACGTGTTTTAAATGCAAATCCACTAAGCACCATTATCTTATTCATTTTGATTTGCCGGTGGCGGCTGCGACTAGGGGGGTGTCCGGGGTTCCATCAGCGGTCGGGGAATCTCGCACACATAATGCGGCCTCAAGTCGGTCAGGCGCATCGGGAGTTGATCCAAGCCACGCATCTGCACCGGTAGTAGATGGCGGCGCGGCTTTAACTGCATTCAACAGAAGGAAGGGTTTAGGTGGGTATCGGCGGACTGTGCTTCTAGCGACGGTTATAGTGCGTGTTATGGATAGATGCGGTCAATTTCATGAAGTGCGCGCACTATTAGATGGGGGGAGTCAAAGTACTTTTATCACTGAACATTGTGCTATCAGGCTTAATTTAAAACGATTTAAGTCAGATATTGTCTCCGTTTCGGGATTAGGGGGAAGGCCAGTAAGTGATTGTAAAGGAGGGGTGAATTTAGTTTTATGTCCTAGGTTTTCGGAAAATCCTAGACTGGTTACAAATGCTGTAGTATTGAATGATATAACCCACAACTTACCAGCTGAAACGCTATCTGAGAATTTGGCGACATGGTATAGAGGTATTAATTTAGCAGATGATCAGTTTTATGTTAGTCGACATGTAGATATATTAATAGGTGCGGATCTCATGTACGAAATAATGATAGGTGGTTGTGTAAAAATCAATGATTATTTACCGTCCGCAATGAATACTATATTCGGATATGTAATAATGGGCCCGGTAACCTATGCAGCTCCTCAGATTATTGGTAATCGGTCTCAACAATTATTCTCGGCGCATGTCACCACAGATCAAATTTTAGAGAAATTTTGGGAGGTGGAAGACATTCCAAATAAAATTGTAATTAACCCTAAAGATGTTGAATGTGAAAAGAATTTTAGGGAAACTCATCTTCGGCAGGATGAGACTGGTAGATTCATGGTGCGGTTGCCATTTTTAGAGGATAGACCGGAATTGGGTGACTCTATTTTAATAGCTAAGAAGCGGTTCATGTCAATGGAAAGGCGATTACTTTTGAACGCACCATTGCGTGAGAAATATATTCAATTTATGCGGGATTATGAACGTATGGGGCATATGTCTGTCTGTGACCGGGAACCAGACGATTATGCAGAAGGAAACGGTTATGTAATACCTCACCACGGTATTTTTAAAGCGGGTTCAGAGAAAATTCGTGTGGTATTTGATGCTAGTTGCGGAACTACTACGGGTGTGTCATTAAATGACACATTACATGCGGGACCAAAGTTACAACGGGATATAATGGAGATAATTTGTCGATTTCGGATGTTTAAATATGTTTTTACTACTGACATAAAAATGATGTTCCGGCAAATTGTAATTCATGAAGATGATCGGAAGTATCAGCTTATATTTTGGAGGGAGTCATCGGATCAACCTTTGCTATTGTATGCTTTGAATACTGTTACATATGGCATGAAGTCCAGTCCATATCTTGCGATTAGATCTCTGCGTCAATTGGCTGACGATGGTGAAAATATGTATCCGGCGGCAGCTGATCTTCTAAGGTCATCTGTTTATATGGATGATATATTAGGGGGCGCGGATACAGAAATGGAAGCCAAACAATTAAAGGTGGATTTGACTCAGTTGCTTCTCTCTGGCGGTTTTGAGTTGAGCAAATGGGTTTCAAATAATAAGCGTTTGCTGGAAGATATCGCAGTTGAAGACTTGGAGAAACCTCGAACTTTTGATAAAGTAGATGGGCCAGGCTTCTATAAAATTTTAGGGGTAGAATGGAATCCTAATAGTGATAGCTTTTCTTATCACTGTAAATTCTCAGATTCCGGGAAATGTACTAAACGGATAGTTCTATCGACTTTGGCTAGGACTTTCGACCCTCTGGGCTGGATAGCACCGGTGCTATTTCAAGGTAAGGTTCTTATGCAGCGGCTTTGGAGGTTAAGTTTATCGTGGGATGAAACTCCACCACCGGATGTGGTAGCGGAATGGTCTGGTATTGTAGCTGATTTACCCAAGATCGAAAACATTTGTATTGAGCGTTTTGCATTAACCACGAAGAAGATTTGTTCTTTGCACGGTTTTTCTGATGCTTCTGAAAATGGATATAGCGCGGTTGTATATCTTAGATCTGTGGACGTTAATAACACAGTAAAGGTTTCTATCATGATGGGTAAATCGCGGGTTGCACCATCCAAGTCAAAGGTTACAATACCGAAACTAGAATTGTTAGGCGCTGCTTTGTTAACTCGGCTTATAAAGTATGTATTTGAGTCTATTAAAAACCTCATTCAAATAAAAGATATTTATTGTTGGTCGGATAGTACTATTGTTCTTTCTTGGTTACGATTGTCTCCTCATACATTGCAAACGTTTGAAGGGAATCGGGTATCCCAAATAGTAAATTGCGGATTAGAATTAAAATGGCGGCATGTACCATCACAAATGAACCCTGCTGACGTTGCAAGTCGGGGTTGTCGAGCCTCGGTTTTGCTCACGAGTACCATGTGGTGGACACCTCAGTGGCTTAAAGGGGATAAAATAACGTGGCCAGTAGAGAAGCTTAGACAGGAAAAAGATTTACCGGGAATGCGAAAATCTTCGGTAAATGTTCATATGGGAATTATAGAGGTAGATCCGGATCCCATATTTAATAAGTACAGCTCACTTATGATGTTGCAGTCGGTTATAGCTTATTGTTTTAGATTTATTCACAATACTAGGAATTTATCTAGTAAAGTTTCAGGGGTTCTAACGGTAAGGGATCGCAAATTGGCTTTGGAACGTCTGGTTAAATTAGTTCAGCAAACGGACTTTGCTGACGACATAGATTGTTTGAAAAGAAATAAACAGTGTTCAACACGGTTAAGGCGATTGCTTCCATTTTTAGATAGCTCGGGTTTACTGCGTGTAGGAGGTCGTTTAGACCGTTCAAACCTTTCGTTTCAAACAAAGCATCCACTCGTTCTGCCCAAGGATCACCCTCTAACTAGATTAATTATCGACCATACACACAAGGTTCATTGTCATATTGGAGCGACAGGCCTACAAGCTATTTTACAAAAGGATTTCTGGATCCTATCGGCTCGGCAAGCCATTCGAAGTCGTATTTTTAAATGTATTTCGTGTTTTCGGTCTAAGGCAACGCCAGTGGAACCAATTATGTCTGCCTTGCCAAGTGACAGGGTAAATGCAACTGGTGTATTTCATACGGTTCAAACGGATTTTGCAGGTCCATTTTCAATTAGAGCATCACGTCTTAGAAATGCTAAGGTATTAAAGGCATATTTATGTGTATTTGTTTGCTCTGCAACGAAAGCAGTGCATTTAGAGGTTGTTAGTAATTTAACGGTAGAGGCATTTACAGCCGCTCTGATGAGATTCACAGCACGGCGTGGACTTCCGAGCGTGATACGTTCTGATAACGGTACTAATTATGTAGGGACAAACAAACACCTTCATGAGGTTAATAAATATCTATTAAATAGAGAAGTTGCGGATAGTCTCATGAATGTCGCAGCCAAAAGCGGTATAACTTGGCTGTTCAACATTCCTGGGGCGCCTCATTTTGGGGGTTTGTTTGAAGCGGCGGTTAAATCTGCTAAAACATTAATCAAACGGATGATCGGGGAGCAGATTTTAACCTACGAAGAACTGACCACAGTGTTTACAAGAGTTGAAGCGGTTCTTAACTCTCGACCACTGTGTCCTTTATCAAATGATCCTAGTGATCTTGAAGTGCTGACACCAGCACATTTTTTGGTTGGCAAGCCTTTACTGTCTGTACCAGAGTATAATTTGGAGGACGTAACTAATACACGTTTAGGTCGTTTTAAGTTAGTTCAGGCTATAGCTCAAAGGTTTTGGAGGCAGTGGAGTGACCGGTACCTACACTGTCTACAAAATAGGAATAAATGGACAACACCGAAGGATCCGCCAAAGGTGGGGGATCTTGTGTTGATTAAAGAAGAAAATATTTCTGCTCTTAAGTGGAGACGCGGACGGGTTATAGATTTATTACCTGGAAAAGATGGGGTTGTTAGAGCTGTCAGACTTAAAACTCTCTCAGGGAATTTTATGAGGCCAGTTGTAAAAATAGCAAGACTGCCTCTGGACTAAATCCAGGAATAACGTTTAATTTTAGTTGATTTTTTTTATTTTGCGGCGCGGTATATTATTATGCGGCAATTCAAACAGAAGTTTTGTTGTTTTGTTTTCCTTTTGATAAAGGCTTTAGCCTTTCTCGGGCGGGGGTATGTTTAATATTTACACACCTTTACAAATATTATTTTATATATTTATTACAAACCTTTTTAATATGGGGAAAAGAGGTTTATACTAACGCGGAATACGAATATTTGAAAAAAGAGAAATGAAAGTAGTTGACAAGTTGGCGTCAATTTATTATCGCAATAAGAACCAAGAAGAAAGGAGCAGAAAAACTATAAAATATCAGCGGCTCTGAATCATATTAAAGAATTTATATATACACATCCAGGAGATGTAATTATTGGACTGCTAACCTTTCCACGGGTTTAAGGGTGAGCTTAGTTAATATATATATATTATATTTTATTTTTAAGACTTTTATTCACAGGAACGAGACGCCAGGGCTGAATTCCAAATCGCGGAGTAATATTTAACAACTAGTTTATTAATTAGAAGCGTTTGGTGCTCGGGTCGGTGTCCGCAGTTCTATTTCTGTCTTCGATGTTAGAGTAGATACATTTGTGCCTCTGATAATGCAATCCTCTGCATTGTTTTATTTGAAATTATGCCAAAACGGGACCACGATTATTTTATTTTCAGCTTTTATGTCTCCCGGGAAACATTTATCGTGCTTAATAAATATTTTTCTTGTTTTTATAGCGATTATCGTGTTGTCTGCTTGCTATTTCGTTTACAATATATCAGGCGCTAATTCTCAACTGCTATTCAGTGACTTTACATCACTTTTAGTTACACCTTACTTATAATGGATCTTACTAATAGTCATTTTTAAATGGTGGTTTACTTGGATAGTATTAGCTAGCTGTTTTATACATATTGAGTAATCTGTTGTATCTGAGCCCGATTTAGTAAATTATTTAATTCTTCATTGTTTATTATCTGGAGAATAAATAATAATCAAGGGAGCATGGACTTGAGAAAAAACTGTAAGATTTTTTCGATAAGATACTTATTATGCCCCTTACTTATAAAAATATTTGAGCGCTGCTTATCTTTATACCATAGGTTGTCCTTTTCATTTTTATACAATGTAACGCAAGGAAAAAAGTGACAGATTATTCGTAACCATTTGCTCAGCTAAAAATGCTGTTTTAAGTAGGGCCCTATATTTGCTAATTCCAAAGTTACATACATGTCTGTGTTAGAATAGTCGGCTGAGCGTAGTTGAAGGGATGTTTAATTTGGTATTCTCATTGTCGGGATTATAAGGATTAATTAAAATACGTAGAAAGTTATAATGAGTGAAGGGCTTACTATCGTCGTCGGGATTACGAGTATTTACGTTGTGTTGTAGGATTCTATTCCCGTCTTTCCTTTTCATAATTAATGTGGCGTGTAATTTCGTGCTTGTCTGAATTCCATTAAGACTGAATATTGTTACAGAAAGCGCCTGTATTCGTTAAGGATAGAAAAGTGCAACTTTCCTTCTACCTGCCCTTATCCAACCCTAATGTGGGGGTCGGTGCAACACAATTTTCAAGGATATTGCAGAAAGTGTTGGTTTAGTTTTTACGACCGGCTGCCTACCTGACGTCAACCCCCTCTGAGGGATCCAGTCCTGGGCAAATTAAATAAAAATTTGCTTTGTTCGACCTGGAAATCGAACCCAAAATCTCCCGGTCCACAGCCTAATCGTAAAAACTTTGGCAAATCATTACAGCAACGTGCTTAAAAAAAGTGTGTTGCGCCGACGTCACAAACGGCAGGTAGAAAAAAAGAAAGATAGATGTTGCTTTTAAAACGCTATTTACATAATTGCCTCGGTGTAGTTGACAAGAAAAAAATTACATAATCTGTAGAAAGTAAATGATTCTAAAATCTTTATCTCCATATTGAAGGTACATGTACAAAATTATATTATTATATTAAAGGCTCTGTCTATCCACGTAAGTTTAAAAACTTAATTGACCGACTTCCAACTTACCGATCGTGACTAAATTTATATGGAACCATTGAAATAAAACTATGTTTACGGATTCTATCACGATTAGGTTTTTAATTATTATTCCCAACGTTTAAAAAAAAAATTATATAAATAATAATAAAAACCTAATCGTGATAGAATCCGTAAAAATAGTTTTATTTCAATGTATAACATTCGCGTGAACTTATTTATATGGAACCACCCTTGAAATATGCTCTATCGAACACAAAAAGAATTTTGAAAATCGGTCCACATTTGGCGGAGATATCGAGTAACATACATAAATACAGACGAATTGAGGACCTCCTCCTTTTGTGGAAGTCGGTCGATGAAGGGGGAACCACTCCCGTCGAAAGCGAAATATAAGCTTCCACTGCAGAGTATAATTTCTGACAAATTAATTATCGGGGTTTTGACGATACGGTCATTATCGTATCGTATGACTTTTGGAAGTTGTTTTCATTCGCTTCAATCTATTTTGAGTTTCAAAACAGTATATTGATTACAAGAAGTTGAAATTGATGAACAAATAAATGTATACGGAAACTAACAGTTTATGGCCAAATATTTTATAAATATCACCTGTCTCTGTAGTAGATTGTGAGACGACAGGTCCAGAGTTCAATCCCTGAACCGTGACAAATGATTCCGTGTTTTTTATTCGGGCACGGAAAAGTGACTACACTGCACCTTATGGTAAGCGTAGTGCAGTCCAAAAAAACTAGCGACCACTGACAAACAATGGGTTAATCAGTGATTGCCAGAATCATGCCGGCCTATTTATCCTTCTTAATACTCCGAATCCGAAGGGGGAAGAGGCAAATCGAGGGGCTTGCGACAAGACAGGCGGATGCCCGATGCAGACACGGGGATACCCCCATACCCATCCCAACCAAACACTTAAGTCGTGCCGTAAGCCCGTCGAGAGAACAGGACGTACACTGGCTGATCCTGGAATGCGAACCACACACGGAGTGTGGGTCACTATAGCAGGTTTCAGGACATTGTGTACGGTGGCCGTCATCCGGTCGTATACAAATATCATCAGCAAAATGTCCCACAAATATTCCTTTTGGGTCTGATTATTATGATACAAGCAGGATACAATATGCCGTTATTAATTTATGTCACCGCTTTGGTACAACAAATTTAGGGACAATCAAATATTAACTCGCGAGAAAGATAATAAATTAATAACCAAAATCAGCCTCCAAAATCATAGTCACCATAATAGTCGACAATCTTGCAGCAATTACATCTTCAGCTATTACTTTCTGACTGACACCCAGTCCAAAGACATGTTAAATAAAGGAGTTGGACCTTTTAACACCAAAGCTAATGACGTTAGTATTTTTAGACACTATTTCACAGAAAACTGACGTAAAGTGTTAACGTGTGCGTTTGTATAAGCGAAATTCCTTGAGGAGTAATTACCCGCTCCCTTTTCATTACATATACGTGTCTGCTGTAGACAGCGAGTTGGGTTTTCCCAACGATGACACATACTAATAGACTCCGCATTACAAACGACCGACAGGCAACACATCCGACTATAAAATCTGATATAGCCGATCGCTCAATAGTCAAATCAGATTCAACCACATCTCTGAGCCATTAAAATTTACGCGTTAGCGAATTTAAAATTGAACGACACGGTGGAGCAGACTTGGTTTGAGGAAAACTTAACGGACTGACTTCAAAACTTATCTGATCGGGACCAAATTTATATGAGACTATTCATGGAACAAGTTTTATCGAACACGATAAAAATCTCTAAAATCGGTCCACATTTGGTGGAGATATCGGGTAACTGTCCAACTCAACAACTCGTTGACATGAAAAATACAGACGAATTGAGGACCTTCTTCTTTTTTGAAGTCAGTCGAAAAATTTAGCTGTCTATTAGAGTGTCTATGAGAGTACGTCGTCGCTGGGTGTCTCCAATCTTGGTAATGTCTATAGGTGGTGTTAACTACTTAACCTAATGTGGGTAGTCTTCTCGTCAACCACCGTAAGTTCAAATTCAATTCAAATTATTTATTAAATCCATAAAATGTTCAAACATGATTTAGATTCCGACAAAATATTACTCTACCGCCAGTCCGGAAGGCCGTTTCGCCAGAGAAGAACGGGCAAGAATCTCTGACGTTGCTTTCTTTAATACCAGTTTACAATAAGCTACCAATTTTTTTTTTCTACCTGCCCTTATCCCAACTTCATTTGGGGTTGGCGCAACACACTTTTTCAAGCATGTTGCAAAGAGGATTTGGCTTAGTTTTTTACGACCGGCCGCCTGCCTGACGTCAACCCCCTATGAGGGATCCAGTCCCGGGCAAATTAAATTAGAAAATTTGCCTTGCCCAACCTGGGAATCAAACCCATGACCTCCCGATCCACAGCCCATACATGCTGCCACTAGCCCAAGGAGGCGACGTACAATAAGCTACCAATACGATACCAAATACAGAAAAGACCTTTGAGCAGCTAAACTATGATAACAATAGATATATATAGGACAAAGGAACATATAAGATGACTCACTGAGCGACCCCTGTAGCCCGAGCACGAAAAACTAATGTAAATGTAAATGTATTCGAGTTCGTTGCGCACTGATGACTTTGGTTAATATTTCATACAAATTTCATAGACGCGCATCGAGTTCGAATACATTTACGGTTGTCAGAAATTTTCCTGCTCAGGCAACTGCAGCCATAGTGAGTCGAGTCGAAACAAACTTGATATTAATGAAATAAAACCTGCCTCGGTGGCGTGGTGGTATTTCGGTACGACTACGGTTCTGAGGTCTCGTTTCGTCCCCGGGTCGGGCAAAGTGATATTGGATTTTTCCATATCAGTCTGGAATTTGTGCCCGCTATGGCGATAGGTTCGGCCCCTATCATATCTGGGACGGATCTAAGCTCGGCGAAATGTGGGTGTTCTAGTTCGGTAGTGCGCCTCTGCCTACCCCTTCGGGGATACAGGCGTGAGCTTATGTTATGTGTTGAAATAAAACCTATGTTTTTGTTCACAGGTATATACCTGCCAGCGAAAGGCAGGTATTTAATGTGGAGCGACTCTGGAGTGTGGGAGATCTGTCGGTATGTGTTTCAACCCAACGCGACGGTGGGTGTGTCGAACGGTACCACGACCACTGCCCGCCCTACTGACGTCACGGGGATGATCGGGACATATGTTACAAGTGAGTGAAGAATAGTTGTATTAATTACTAGACCTGCGTAACGTCGTCTGCGTCACATATGCGTAAATTTAACCGTTTACGCAGCGCACGGTATAAATTTTCCCCGTTTTTACAATATATACTCCGCTCCTATTGGTCATAGCGTGATGTTATAGTATGTAGCATTCCTCAATAAATGCGCTATCCAACGCTAAGATTTTTCAATTCGAACCAGTAGTTCCTGAGAGCTGATAGCGCGTTCAAAGAACAAACTCATAAACTTTATAATATTAATTTAGATGATGGTTTATAATGTTAGGTTTCACTAAGGAGGATTGAGTGCGGCAAATTATTTTTTGTTTATTTATAACAACTGTTAAATCGACACTAAATAATAAGTTCAAACGTTTATTTATTTATTTGGGCTCACTTATGTATATCTGAAAGTATTTAACCAGTTTTAAAATTAATTTAATTATTAGAAAGCTAAGTGACTTATACCTATTATATTCTGATTTCTTAATTTATTTAATTTCTGTGCTGCCAGAACTCAAGCCACCGTGAGCTCGTACTGCGTAGATCGGAATACAAATAATTAACCTTTATTAATTTTGTATAATTTAAAAATGAAGGTACATATTGTAACACTAACCTTTTTTGGACAAATGACACCTCAGTCTGACCCGTGACAACGAAGACTGCAGCCTTCGAAACGTCGGGAATAATAATTAAAACCTAATCGTGATAGAATCCGTAAAAATAGTTTTATTTCAACCTATTATATTGTTATATAAGCATTTCGGGAAGAATATATAAATAATGCTATGATTATAGACTAGAATGGCATCAACGAACTATAGCTGTCTAAGTTTTTATACAAGTTTACACAATGAAAAGTACAGGGTATTGAAATTAAACTATTTTTACGGATTCTATCACGATTTGGTTTTAATTTTTATGCCCGACGTGTCGAAAGCTTTGCAGCCTTCGTGGTCACGGGTCAGACTAAGGTGTCATTTGTCCAAAAAATGTTAATATTACATTATCTACCTTCATTTTAAAATTATACAAATTTAAATTTAAAAAGTTAGTTATTTGCGATCCGATTTACGCACTATGAGCTCACGGTGTCTTGAGGTCTGGCAGTTGGTCTTTTGGGTTCTGATTTAATTAAATGTATGATTGGGTCCCAGGTTTGTGCAAGCTTCCAACCATCTTCTCTATTAAAATTAGGGTGTTTTTTAATTTCAATAGCCTCGCGTATCATCCTAGGTAGGAATCGGTGTTCTTTCGCAAGTATTTGTGGTTTGTCGAATCAGAGGTCTAATCAAATTTTAATCTTGTCTAATCTTAAAACTAAATCGTGATAGAATCCGTAAAAATAGTTTAATTTCAATGAATAACATTCACGTAAACCTAAGAAATCATTAAGTACAAGGTACTTAAAATACGCATATCTAATACATCATGTAAAATATTATACCTCTAGATACTCGGTTTCCACGACATATTGTGCTTATGTACAAAGTTTCTACCCTACTGGACACTCCACGGGACATTCAGGCCGTCTTTTATATTAGTGCAATCAGCAAAAGTCCTTTGAAATTGCTGTTGGACTGGCAAACGCTCTTATGAAGTCATGAGCTAGTTGCGCAGATTACGATTTGCCTCGCTAATTTCATGTTACGTTGAAACGTAAATGTAAGAAACATTCAAAATCACTATAACATCATCGATGATTGAGCTAATTACGAGATTCTAAGGTAAAAGTTTTACTACTTAAAGTTTAAAGGAGTTCCTCAATAAAATAAAACTCTTTTTACGGATTCTATCACGATTTGGTTTTAATTTTTATGCCGACGTTTCGAAAGCTTTGCAGCCTTCGTGGTGACTGGTCAGACTGCAACCCGAACCCGAACTGAAACATAATAATAATATATAATAATATTAGCCCTGTAATATTACTGTCCCACTGCTGGGCACGGGCCTCCTCTACTAATGAGAGGGGTTAGGCCTTAGTCTACCACGCTGGCCTAATGCGGGTTGGCAGACTTCACATACCTTCGAAATTCCTGTGAAGAAATTCTCGGGTATGCAGGTTTCCTCACGATGTTTTCCTTCACCGTTATAGCAAGCGATTTTCACAATGAAAATACACTTAACATAGAAAAGTCAGAGGTGTATGCTCCATTTTGGGGTTGGTTTCGAACCTCCGACACTTGTCTCGGCAGTCCATACCATTCCCAACTGAGCTATCGCTGAACTGAAACGTCGGGCATAAAAATTAAAACCAAATCGTGATAGTATCCGTAAAAATAGTTTTATTTCAATGAATAACATTAGCGTAAACCTCAGAAATCATCAGGAATTCCTCAAGTTTTTATTTCTATAATAATCGTAAAAAGAGGAATTAATATTTGTTTTTTTTTAATGAGAACTTTTTGGTAGGGGAAAATCTTATGGGTTCGCGTCATCGACATGATAATGTTTTCACTTCTATCGGTAGTCTCTATGTCCCTTACTTATAAAAATATTTGAGCGCTGCTTATTTTTATACCATAGGCTGTCCCTTTCATTTTTAAACAATGTAACGCAAGGAAAAACGTGACAGGTTATTCGTAACCATTTGCTCAGCTAAAAATGCTGTTTTAAGTAAGGCCCTATAACTGCAATTTTTTTTAAGTGAAAATTTGATTGGCGTAATAACGTAGGCGGAGTAACATAGGTTACTTTTCGGCCGACTTCCCAAAAAGGAGGAGGTCCTCAATTCGTCTGTATTTTTTTTATGTATGTTACTCGATATCTCCGCCAAATGTGGACCGATTTTCGAAAAACTTTTTGTGTTCGATAGAGCTTATTTCAAGGGTAGTCCCACATAAATTTGGTCACGATCAGTAAATTGGAAGTCGGTCAGTTAAGTTTTTAAACTTGTGATTATTATTAAAGAAAAATGTACGGTTCCCTGAGACATACATATGAACGAAGTCACGAGCAACAGCTAGTTTTCAATATAATTATCTAAGCTTAGATTCTAAGGGCATTATAGATAATACACGTTAACATTTTTGGACATTGCTACCCGTAGTTGTCATCCATTGATCTAAGATTACTACTACTACCTCGATGGCGTAGTGGTATTGCGTTCACGGTACGATTATCGTCCGAGGTCTCGGGTTCGATTCCCGGGTGGGGCAAAGCGATATTGAATTTTTCAGTATCAGCCCGGAGTCTAGAATTTGTGCCCGATACGGCGATAGGCTCGCCCCCTATCACATCTGGGACGGAATTACTAAGCTCTGCGAAATGTGGGTATTCTTGTTCGGTAGTGAGCTTATGTTATGTTACTACCAATAAACTTTGGTCAAATGAAAAAGTAATAAGTTATGCGTAAAATAACATTTTAAAAATAAGTTTGATCATAGTCTAAATGCGCTCTATTTTTAGCTTAATGTTCCTATACTCGGACGTATGTGAAGCCTACCATCTGTAGCCCGAGCACGAAAAACTAATGTAAATGTAAATGTATTCGAGTTCGCTGCGCACTGATGACGTTTGGTTAATATTTCATACAAATTTCATAGACGCTCATCGAGTTCGAATACACTTACGGTTGTCAGAAATTTTCCTGCTCAGGCCGCTGATAGCATATTGTATGTTATCATAATATGATACTCCATACCTTTGAAGTGGCTTGATCGCCACTTACGCTTTGACATCCCTTTGAGTGCTTTAAGTGGTCGCCGCTCGTGGATTTAAAGGTTATTTGCTACCTCGGCGATACAGGGTCAGTAATCCTTTTGTAGACAGGACTAATAACAGAATTATGTTTTGTAATAGCAGCTCGCTTGAGTAGCGTTCCATCAACAGTATCATGGATGAAAATAATTTTGATTTCTTAAGTTTACGCGAATATTATACATTGAAATAAAACTTGACCCGTGACAACGAAGACTGCAAAGCCTTCGAAACGTCGGGAATAATAATTAAAACCTAATCGTGATAGAATCCGTAAAAATAGTTTTATTTCAATGAAAATAATTTCATTATTCGTATTATATTGTGCTATAGGTTTGACCTATGGTGGTTAGTTTATGGGCCGGTAGTTTCTTGTTTCGATTCCAGATCAGATAACACTATTTGTCTTCGGCTGGAAACCCCGAGGAAGTTGCCGGCAGGTAGCAATCTTTTTTTTATAGCAGAGACTGGCAAACGAGCAGATAGGTCACCTGATGGTAAGTGATCTCCACCGCCCATAGACACCCAAGATACAAAAAGAATCATGGGTGCGTTGCCAACCTAAAAGGAGGAAATGGAAGGGGAGGGAAAAAGGGATTGGGAAAAAAAGGGGCGAAATGGGCCACCGGAAATCTCACTCACCGAACGAAACGCGACAGCATGCTGCCACTTTACGTCGGTTTTCTCTGAGACAGTGGTATCAAACCGGTCGAGACGGCCCATTCGTGCTGTATACGTTACTGTCTACAGCTTGTCTCTACAACTCAAAAATCGTAAAAACTAAGCCGATTCCTTTCTGTGACATGCTTGAAAACATATGTTGTGCCGACGCCATATTAAAGTGGGATAAAGGCAAAAAGGACGTCTTAATAACGCAACTTTTAATTAGATTGAGATAACATAAGCTCACGCCTGCATCCCCGAAGGGGTAGGCAGAGGCGAACTAGCGAACCAGAACACCCACATTTCGCCGAGCTCATATCCCAGATGTGATAGGGGTCGAGCCTATCGCCATATCGGGCACAAATTCCAGCTTCCGGGCTGATACTAAAAAATCTAATGACTGCCCGACCCGGGATCGAAACGGAGACCTCAGGACAATAGTCGTACCGCGCACGCAATACCACTACGCCACCGAGACAGTCAATATTTGATAATTAAATAATCACAAGTTTAAAAACTTAACGGACCGACTTCAAATCCCATCGGAGCCTAATTTATATGGGACTACCCTTGAAATAAGCTCTATCGAACACAAAAAGAATTTTGAAAATCGGTCCACATTTGGCGGAGATATCGCGTAACATGTACATAAAAAATACAGACGAATTGAGGACCTTCTCTTTTTTAGAACCCGGTCGATAATTGAGTTAATTTCCTATGAATTTAATTACGCAGTCTATATGTTATATAATTGACTGCCTCCGTGGCGTGGTGGTATTTCGGTACGACTACGGTTCTGAGGTCTCGGGTTCGATCCCCGGGTCGCGCAAAGTGATATTGGATTTTTCCATATCAGGCCGGAATCTGGAATTTGTGCCCGATATGGCGATAGGCTCGCCCCCTATCACATCTGGGACGAAACTAAGCTCGGCGAAATGTGGGTGTTTTAGTTCGCTATTACGACTCTGCCTACCCCTTCGGGGATACAGGCGTGAGCTTATGTATGTATGTATATGTTATATAATTATCCCTCCATATAACCACTTATGCGATACCAAGAAATAGCGCCGCTCGACAGAATTCCCAGGAAATTTGCTCGTAGCGACTTTATACAATATGTACAACTATTAGCAAAGCTAACTAACCAGCTAACTACGCTTGCTAGGACGTGGGCCTCGGGCTTCAAATTAAATAGGCTAATGACCTCGTTAATTATGCAACTCAGTAACTAGCTATGAAAACGGTGATGGGTTTCATTTCTTCGGTTAAAGGAGCACTAAATAATAAATTTACGCGAATATTATACATTAAAATAAAACTATTCTTACGGATTCTATCACGATTAGGTTTTAATTATTATTCCCGACGTTTCGAAGGCTTTGCAGTCTTCGTTGTCACGGGTCAGACTGAAACGTCGGGAATAATAATTAAAACCTAATCGTGATAGAATCCGTAAGAATAGTTTTATTTTAATACTAAATAATAACTTAATAAGCAATGAAAAGGTCTTAAACGCAGACAGCCTCCGTGACGCAGCGGGCGAGTAGTCGGCTGTGAAACGTGAGGTTGTGGGTTCGATTCCCGCACCGAGACAAATGTTTGTGTGGTCTACAGATATTTGTTTCGGGTCTGGGTGTTGTGAGACCGAAAGTCTCTCGTAGTTTCTGATACCCACGATGTAGATTGTACCTAGTGTGGGGTCAGGACTATGTGTGTGACTGTAGGGTGTATTTATTTATTATTATTATTATTAATAAGTAAAGAATTTTAATGAAAACTTTATAGAGGTACACGACATATACAAAAGATTTTCGTTATGTATATAACACATAATCCATCCAATAAATACCAAAGCAAGTTTTAAATGGTAGAGCCACGCTGTAGACAGTTACGTCTACAGCACGAATGGGCCGGCTCGACCGGTTTGATACCACCTCACAGAAAACCGACGTAAATTGGTAGCTCGCTGTCGCGTTTTATTCAGTGAGTGAGATTTTCTGTGGCCCAATTAACCCCTTCCGGTCCTAATCCCTATTTCCCTCCTTTTAGTTTGGCAACGCATCCATGATTTCCTTGTCTTGGGTGTCTATGGGCGATGGAGATCACTTAACATCAGGTGACCCATCTGCTTGTTTGCCAGTCTTTGCTATAAACAAAAAAAGTTACTTCCTGTTTTTTATGTCTATTATGTATTTTGCCATCGAAAATAGCGCTCACAAAATTAATACTTTATTCAATTTTATTATATGTGGTGTCTTTATAGGCCTTCAAAAATATTAATACACCTCTAATCTATGTATACAACATAATCATATACTACATAATCTACAATTACAAAAACTTCTATGTATACTACTAAACTAGCTTTAGAAGTAAAATTAGATCTTATAAATAAATAAAATATCAATCTCTAATTTATAATTACGCGGTCATTTTTTTGCACAATATTTATTGGCTGAAGTTGAATGATAGAGTGAGGAATAACAGCATAAGAGAGAAAGTTGGATTGAAGGAAGATGTAGTGACGAGGATTGAAAAAGGAATGCTGCGGTGGTTTGGCCACATTGAAAGGATGGATGAAAGCAGAGTGACGAAAGAAATTTATGTAGCGGAATTGTATGGTAGTGTCGGCCGAGGACGTCCTAGACGTACCTTTAAGGACCAAATTGGCGATCTCCTGAAAAAGGGCCAAATAAGGAGTTCTCGTAACCGACGAGCGTGCATGAAAAGACTGATGACTGTGGAAGAAGCGAAAGAGGTGTGTTTGAACCGAAGCAATTGGCGTTCCTTAGTCTCTGGCTACCCCAACGGGAAACAGGCGTGAGTTTATATATGTATGTATGTATTTACTACTTGTAAAATCTCATGAACGTTCATCCCCCCACGGAACCCTAAATATGCGTGGTCGGACACGCAATATATATTTCACTTTATTACTCAGAAGGTGAGTGAAATAAATCATAAAACAATAGCCGGAGCAGGCTCGTCGATTGCAAATTATACCGCACATACATTACGCGGTTCTGCAGCCAACGTTCTGACAGGAGAATAACTGTATACATAAAGAAGACGAAATGTTTGGAAATTCGGGTGAATTTTCGCAGTATGTGAAGCGTGTTAGTTTATTTTTTAGGCACCTTCTGTTTTACCTCAGTCGATTTGTCCATTATCTCCCGCCAGTTTACTTTACCTCTCTGTTTTCTTTCCGAAGCTAAAACTACATTCGAGGCTCAATTAATACCTACCGAGCTGTGAAAACGTACGAATCGTAATAAAATAAATCTTTCCCTAATTACCTCGGCTAGAGACATGTTTGAAGGTATTTTTAAATATTCACTTAGCGTTTTGTTAAATAATTGCTGTGTTTATTAATATATCGAAAATCTACAGAATTTAACTTTGAACAACTCTTGAGGTTTCGTTTTGTTTTTCTTTATCCTCTCTGTGAGTTTGACGTTTAATTTTTATAAGTAGTTTTGGGTGCTGATTTTACATATAGCCCCTTACTTATAAAAATATTTAAGCGCTGTTTATCTTTAACCATGAGTTGTCCCTTTCATTTTCAACAATGTGACGCAAGATAAAAGTGACAGGTTATTCTTAGCGAAAAGATAAGCGAAAATGTTTAATAAGTAAGACCCATAATCCTCTACCTTCCGGAAAAATATATTTTCTTTGGAATATTTTGTTACACGTCGTTAGTCAGTTGATATAAGTACGCTGTACATCGCTATTTAAAGCATACAATGGATTCCGTAGTTTAATAGTTTCACCTTGTTATTTTTTGGCATTTGTATGTAGATGTTTTAGGAAAAAGAGAAGAATAAGTAGATTACAAAGACTTCTATATACCTCTATACTACTAGACAAGCTTCAGAAGTAAAATTTTATCACATCACGGCGAATGTTTGATGTTTGACGACTAAGGAAAACAGCAAATATCTATAGTGAATTGTGGTCATTTGACGAAAACTTTGTGCGCAAATTCCATGTACCCATCCGCCTGTCAGCCTGTCTAGTAGTATACAAAGAGTCTTTGGTAGATTATTCTTTTTTTTTTAGTCATAAGAAGGCTCATGTTTTTAATCCAGAATCGATATATCTGTTTTAGTATTATCTATATTTTACAAAGATTTCTATGTATTTACTAGACAAGCTGTTTCGAAGTAAAATTGTGGCACATGACGGCGAGTGTTTGACGTTTCACGGCTAAGGAAAACAGCAGATTTCTATAGTGAGTTGAGGTCGATTAACAGAGACTTAGTGCGCACATTCTATGTACCGAACAGCCAGTCTAGTAGTATACATAGAAGTCTTTGATATTTTATTATTTTTTATCGATTAAAGTCTTCCTTGCCTATAAACTTGGAAGATTTTGAAAGCAAATCTAGACAAAAACACTCCACAAATACAAGGGCACACTCATCAACGAACTTGCTCATACATTAGGCGTCTCTAAATCCATCAATCCGAAGTAGTCAAAAAGTAATATATTGTTCTGGTGTTTCGTACATAAATCATACATTTTACTAAAATTACCTCAACGTCCATACCTCGTCGTAAATTCGCTGGCGCAGACTCGGCAGTTAATCGCTCACAAAGTGTTTACCTATTATTAAAACTAACAAATCTGTCGCTATTTACATACTTCAGTTGGTGTGACGTCGGTTTACCTCAAGACCAACGCGGTCATGTGAGGTGTTACGTACTGAGGTGCGTCTGCTTAGTTTAACACGTCATATTTGAGAATAATGGTAGGCATCTACCTGATGCTTGAGTTTGCTAAGTTTATGATAATGTGAGTTCTTGAGTGGTTGAGCCACGCTGTAGACAGTAACGTCTACAGTACGAATGGGCTGGCTTGACCGGTTTGATACTACTGTCTCACAGAAAACTGACGTAAAGTGGCAGCTTGATGTTGCGTTTCGTTCGGTGAGTGAGAATTCCCGTGGCCTCTTTCCTCCCTCCCTTTCCCATTCCCTTTTCGCTCTCCTTCCATTCCCTCCTTTTAGATTGGCAACGCACCCATGATTCTTTTTGTGTCTATGGGCGGTAGAGATCACTTACCGTCAGGTGACGCATCTGTTCGTTTGCCAGTCTTTGCTATAAGAAAAAATGTTGAGCTATGAGCTGGACTTCAACAAATCGTCATAAGTATGATTCGATTCGATTAGATGGCGTGGCGTGTCGCCTAATTAGAGAATGACTACAAAATTCAAACAGTGTCTGGTAGACGCGCCTCTATATACCATTTTGGAAATTGAGAAGAAAGAAACAAAAAGGATCATAAATCTATAGTAGAAACACAGGATACTCGATGAGCTGAAGATATGTATGAAATAACTAAATGTCATTTATCATAGTTTTGACAGTTCAATAATCACAAGTTTAAAAACTTTACTGACCAGTAGCCCGAGCACGAAAAACGAATGTAAATGTATTCGAGTTCGCTGCGCACTGATGACGTTTGGTTAATATTTCCTACAAATTTCATAGACCCGCATCGATTTCGAATACATTTACGGTTGTCAGAAATTTTCCTGCTCAGGCCGCAGAACTAAAAAAAATATCGACGAATTGAAGACCTCCTCCTTTTTGGGAAGTCGGTCGAAAAGGAGGAGGTCCTCAATTCGTCTGTATTTTTTATGTATGTTACGCGATATCTCCGCCAAATGTGGACCGAATTTCAAAATTCTTTTTGGATTCGATAGAGCTTATTTCAAGGATGGTCCCATATAAATTTGGTTACGATCAGATTTTAAGTCGGTTCGTTAAGTTTTTAAACTTGTGATTATCGAAACCTATAATACTTTTTGTTTTCTTCATACATTTATTTTAATTCATTATATAGGTAGTTTCCGCAAAAGACGCTGCCAGTCGAAGTTATGGAGACAACGATAATTATCATCATTTTTGCAGATGGTCGAAACTCGTAAGAGTAGAAGCGACCTTTTTCGAATACGACTATCAAATTTACTCCTGCTTGAGCCTTTATAGACATTACAGAGATTATTGCACAAACCACATGCGTGCCTCTCTGTATTATTAAGGGAGACACGTCCTCAATATTATTCTTCGCAAGTGCGTTCCATGTCCCGGTCTTATTAAAGCTTCGCTTCAGCTATGAGGCCGATGATAAAAAATGTAATATCTCCAGTATATTGAGATGGGTCTACGCACATATTGTTTTTTATTTTCTCATCGCATTATTTTTATTAGTCGGCTCGTCCACGTCATCCCTGTTCTTATGGCAGCGTACATGGGCTGTAGATCGTGAGGTCCTGGGTTCGTGTTCCGGGTTTCTGACACTCTGTATCCCGCAAAGTGATCTTGGCTTTAGACAGGGGACCAATTGTAAAAACTAAGCGTCGTCGTCTAAACTCTAAAGTCGTTTCTGCAATTACGTTCTTAAGGAAAATTTGTTACACCGACTCGATATTAGGAGTGGGATAACAGCAGACCTGGAAAAAAATAAAGAGAGTGATATAAGGAAATCTTTTTGCACTTTTCAAGCTCGGAGCAAAAATTTTGGTAATGGATACCTATAATATCAAAGGGTATATTCTACACCATTACAGAAACACGGTATGACCATTAAGTAATAGAATTACAAGCACTCCGATTGCTCACAGCATGACGCTGGGATCCTGCGGCGAAAAGAAAACCAGATAATAAATAATAATGTAACATACATTACCACTTTATCGTGAAAAATTGTTCTTTGAAGATACGTAGGCTTATAACAGGCTGACGCCTGAATGCCCGATGAGGAAGGCAGAAAAGTAAAAAAAATAAAGTATTTATTGGCACATTGCAAAATAGAAGAAATGTTTTTAGAACGGAGTGTATAGGTAATTGAAATTACTTTGGCATTAAGCACTTTCCCGGAGCCTATTCGCTTCGCATAATAATGACTCCTTAGGACGAAAAAGGTCGATCTTGTAGTTAAAGTATTCGTCGCTTTAAAAAATATCACAATATTCCAATTTTATATAGCGCCGGAAAACCAGATAGTAGTTCACTTCATCCCTTATTCATTATGACCATAAAGTTTCATAAACCAACCTAAAAGGAGGGAATGGAAGGGTAGCAAAAAGGAATAAAAAAATTGGACAGGGAGGAGAAATGGACCACCGGAAACCTCACTCACCGAACGAATCGAGACAGCGAGCCCATTCGTGCTCACCGTGCTACCACTCAGAACATAAAGCTAACAAAAAAAATATTTTTCACTTGATAACGTCCCCATTTTTCAAAGTCGGTTAAATACCCCCTAACGCGGTCTCGTCGTGTTGACTTGATGAAATTCGTAGGGACAAATACACGTTATGCCAGAATCTTGAAGTTGTCTGTATAGAGAATCAGACCCTGGTAGAAGTTATTTCTATCGGTCATGGATCAGTATGTTGCCAGAAGAACCATGGCTATTGGGTATGTTGCCAAATTTAAAAGAATAGAAGCAATAAAAACAACTAAGGCCTCAGCCTTCGACAGCCTCGCTCTATAGATGTCAATCTATAGAGCGAACTTCGACTAAGTCAAAGAAACGAACTCAGTGGGGATTTGGAATCTTTAAATCGAACTTTAACTTAGTCCGACTCATTTTTCACAAAATAATATTTGCTTAGACTATCTGTTAGTCTGTTATAGATCTTACCCTAAATAGGTTGGGGGGCCATCCACAAATTACGTCACACGAAGTTCATGATTTTTTTATCCCTCCCCCGTCATTGTCATAGCTGGTCATATTTGTGAGACTCTCCCCTGACATCGCTTTTAGCGATAAGGCTGCCACTTGTGGCACAGTTTATTTTATTTTTTTAATGTTACCTGTTTTTTTTTCTGTGTGTGTTTACAATAAAGAGTTACTATCTATCTATCTATCTATCCCCTTCCTGGTGTGATATCACATATTTTTTAATTTTAAATCACGGCAAGACATATGCACTAAGTGATTGGCGGCATTTATCAAAGGGCTCCTAGGCGGTCGGCGCGTGACACTAGTAAAACTAGTACATAGAAAATAGCCATCAAACCAATTTAAATACTGTGCTCATACATATTGAGTTGAAAATATTTCGAAGTTTTTCGTTAATAGTTAAAATTTAGTCTTCTAATGCTTAAATATATTAGTTCTGAAATTTGAAGTCACGACATTTAGGACCCGGCCCACCCCTTGTCACGCAATGTTACAGTTCGTGGAAAAACCCCCCCCCCGCTTTAAAGTCTGACATAATTTATGGATGGCCCCTTGAGAATTACGTCCAATTGAAGTTATGCCTGTTCAAAAACTACTGAATATACGAGTATAGGTGTTTATACTATTTGACTTGACGAAGTGAGTTATTGAGAATATTTTTGATACCTCGCATGATGGATCCACTGTTTACTATAAAGTAACATAATCGATTGTTTCCAAACGCATAACATCTTTACCATAACATCTCACAGATTTGAAAGTTAATAAATTA
Source organism: Clanis bilineata (assembly GCA_036417725.1). Lineage (NCBI taxonomy): Eukaryota > Metazoa > Arthropoda > Insecta > Lepidoptera > Sphingidae > Clanis > Clanis bilineata. The sequence goes on from CM071153.1 coordinate 3,180,868, forward strand.
GGTGTAAATCAAAATAATTTACCGTATGTATGACCGTTGCTCATTTATAAAATATTATGTCTGCGAACCGAAAAACAACGGCGAGGTATCGCTAAATCACTACCAGGTGTTACCGATTACGACCGTGAAAATTTACTAAAGAAAATTCAGTTTGATCGGTCAGATTCACGAAGAATAAACACTGCCGGCACAGCCCACACAATTAGATTTATAGTCACCGATAAAAATACCGCATTGGTTTTCTTTTAAGTCGCCAACGAGCCGAATCCAGAAATCCTCGGTAGCTGGTCACGTAAATAAACAAACAATGGTGGATGTAAACTCAGTACACCATCAGCCGATGTTCGGGCAGTTTGTTACGCTATTAACGATGCACAGCGTCATTGTAACGCGAATAGATGTTAGCAGAAAATGCTATTTGTCTTGCACAACGAGTTCACTCAATCGGTTTATTTTTGTTTTTACAATAATTCTGTTGAAATAAATACTAGGAATGCTTGCTGGTGAAGTTTGGAGAATGTAACTGCCTGGAAAAACTGTCTGAAACTGATCAGACATTTAGTAAAGGCATCTTAAAAGCTAAAACCTAAAAGATTTGGTTCTCTGTTCAAAGTTTAGCAGTCATCGGATTTGTGGTATTAAAACTTTATTTAGTAGTAAAAATGTGAAGAAAAGTCCTGTTTATCATCGTAAACTATTGTTATCACATTCTTAACAAAGGCTATCCACAAATCCACTGAAGAATAAATATTATGAAAACAGATAATATTACTATAACAATTCTATCGTAATAAACATCAGAGGCTCTAGCACGGATGACTTTCGATGTGTATGCGAATCGAGATCGCTGCCAGATTTGTTTTAGATTTCATGCAAACGCATTGAACCTTACAACTCTCACTGTATTTGCAATGAATTGTTGCGTTCCTAGAGCTATTTACAAACTTCCGGAGCAATGATAATCGGACTCAGTCGGAATTCTGTTTGCATTACAATGCTTATTTAGATTCTATTATCTATGTGGGAGTTTGTGGTTCAAAAATCTCCATTTTTGGATCCGTGCCAATACTATCGAAGTTTACTGTACCCACATTGTTTTCAGCGTATAAGGTTGATATTTTGGTAACTATTGTAGAGTATAAAATAAATTTTTGTCTATCAGAAGTCGGCCTACCAGTAAATGGGTCACCTGATGAAAAGTGACCTCCCCTGCCCACAAACACTCATGAGTATGATGACTATAAATATCATGTATGAATACTATAAGTAATGCTGATCTTATAAAAAGGATCGGGAATTAGGATAATTTTGACGTTTTAGTGACAATAATTTGAGGGAAAAACGACGTAATTTTACTCATTAATGTTACTTATAAATAAATATAATCTTATTTATGGGGTATTAATTAAAATGTTTAATGGGCTATAGGCTCGCCCCTGTCACATCTGGGACGGATATGAGCGCAGCAAAATGTGGGTGTTCTAGTTAATATGCCTATATCCCCTTCAGGAACAGACGTGAGTTTTTATGTGTATATTATAAGAATATTCTAAATACCTATGATTTCTTAGTGTTTAGAGAAGCAGGGCTTCAAAAAAGGAGAAGGCCCTTAATTCATCTGTATTTGTTTTTGTAGGTTACATGATATCTCCGCAAAACGTGGACCGATTTTCAAAGTTATTTTTGTGTTCAATAGAGCTTATTTCAAGGGTGGTCCCATATAAATTGTCTCTTATCTCTTCACCACTGAGCCTAGTAGAATTTAATATTCTCAAGGTAAGCGAACAAGTCTGGATAAGTAAACCGATCCATCTATGATAGATTTATATACTTGTTTACTTCCATAAAAGTTTAATCTTGACAGACACAGGTTATATTTGATTACTTGTTCAGAAAGAAAAATAAAGGCATAAATTGAAAAGATTAATGGAAAGAAGTTTAATAAGAGTGTAAATGTTGGCCTTTATGCCCATCAAAATTCTATGCGTAAGTCACCATAAAGCTTGCAAAGAAATTCCAGCGAAGGAATGTGAACATGAGTGCAATATGAGTACAAATTGTTTTATAATATTATATTTATGCTTAGGAATGATAGGGAGTGGAGATAATTAAAAATTGTTTTCTTGAAATGAAGGAAATTTAATCGTAAGATAAGAATTTGATATTGCTCCCGGGCTTGGATATCTAAGGATTGCTACTTGTACCATATAAGATGTAAGAAGTGGCTTGCAAACACTTTTGAGCTAAAATTAACGTTTGGATCTGACATACATGGTACATACTATTTCCTGGATAATTAAACTAATTCAACTAACCAACTATCGTTCGTGGATTTAACAAAGATGTGAAATCGCCGGATTTTAAACTTAATTTTACTTGCTTGTTGTCAATAAAGTAGCGTCTCAGTATTCGAATATATGTTTTTCAACGTGCAGAAAATATATTGGCTTTTCATCTTGCAGTGCTACTTCGACTATTGCACCTTATGTAGGTAATATTCAGAAATTTGCAGAACTTATTCCAATTTAATAATTACTAGATGTTCAGTATTTAATAATAAAATAATGATTATTGCCTGGCGATGAATGTTGATGTCAAGATTCCGCATAACGAGAATCTCGTGAAAGCGGAAAACGATAAAATGTCTAAATATTTAGGTCTAGCACATGAAATTACGCGCATGTGGGATGTAGATTCAATAATCATTGTTCCGATAGTCATATCTAGTCCACGGTTTGATAATAATGAGCCTCGACTAACATCCTAAGAGGCTCTTGGTTGGTGCTTGGGTCAAGAACCAAATGCAGATGGCAGTGTTACTGGACACGGCACGAATTGTGAGGAGGTTCCTCACTCTGGAGTCTAAACCGTCGGTGGCTTGGGTCCTGAGCCTTGCTATCGGAGGGGAATCATTTTATATTTTTAAATGTATTTTTGTTTTTATATTTATATATTTAAAAATTTAAAACCGTTTCAATGAAGAATACTGAACGATAATGAGAAAATAGAGAGATAATGATAATGAGTACTGCGGCCTGATTTAATAATCATGTAGGCAATCCTGGCGTGCCCCTCAAATACCGGTCTATTTACATCAATCTTAATTCGATAGTTACAAGCATGTCTTCACAGTACATTTACATTGGAAGGATTTCCTCAAATTCAATTAATTGCTGGGTCCAATTAGGAAAGGGAAATAGAGCGGATAGTTCCTACGCCTCCACTTTGATTTGATTGAATCGAGGACTCTGGATGTATGTTTACAATGTTAGTCACTCACTTTAATGACTATCTCAGCGGGCGAATGGTCGTCTGTTAACCATGGGTTCAACTCCTGCCAGAAAGAAAGAGTGACTCACAAATATTTTCGAGTCTGGTTGCTGTGAGACCGATTCCTGCACCGAGACAATTGTGATAACTCACGGATTTTTGTTTTGGGTCTGATTGATGCAGTGACGTGCGTAGCCGTTCCGATCAGGGTAGACAAAAAACTTGCACAATTATTATCTTCAATCATTGCATTACCACCACTATTATTATCATCTCTGTGTCGTTTTCAACTATAAGCCGATCGCTGCTAATTTGGAAACCTGTATTTAGTCATGGCATTTATTCTTTATTTATGGAAATAGCATTTTTTTTATAAATTCAACCCAACAGTCACATAGTCCTAACCTCACACTAAGATCGAATCTTGTGTCGTGGGAATCAGGAAATACGAGAGACTTGCGGTCTCACAACATCGACCGGAAATTGACCCGAAAGAAATATCTATGGGTCACACAAACATTTGTATCGGTGCGGGTATCGAACCCGAGGCCTCTTTTTTTTGACAGGGTTTGTTTGAATTAACAGGGTAGACAGTGTCCCTCTACATCGACTGCACGCCACTGGATTGATGTGAGCCCGAAAGCCTCTAGTCGTATCTAGTGTCCACGACTCAGTACTTGTATCTTACTATGAGACTATGTATGTGGCTCCTGTGTTACTTATTTACATAGTATAAAACACTGATGCACTGACGCAAACGTCATACACTCGTATGTCCTTTACACTATTTCTCCATAAAACATTTGACGCACAAAGACTTTTCTATTTCAGTATTTACTCTAACTGTTGCATCACTGCATATAAATCACGCATAAATTTAAACTAGTGCGATTGTTTAAGCACGTGATAATGGCATAGTACGACATTAACTGCGTCTGCAGCGGAAATATTAAATTTGTTTGGTGTACAATTGTTTCTAATGTTGTAATGGATGACTTACCCTAGATTTTATGGGCCTTACTTATAAAAATATGTTCGCATATATTTTTCATTATCATCAGCCATAGGACATCCACTGCTGAACAAAGGTCTCCCTCAAAGATTTCCAGATCAACCTGTTGGCAGCGGCCTGCATCCAGCGACTTCCTGCGACCTTTATCAGGTCTTATGTCTGATGATGATGATGATATCTTTTTACTAAGAATAGTCTGTCACTTTTTTCCTTGTGTTACATTTAAAAAAATGAAAGGCGAACCTATGGTTGAAGATAAGCAGCACTTAAATATTTTTATAAGTAAGGGGCTATTAATCAGGAGTTTTGATGCAATATGACAGCCTCCATAGATAAGGTTTCATTTGCACGAGAGCTTTTTCAACGTACGTTAAAATGGAACAAATGATTTCTAGTATAATTATTCAAACGCCAGCGCTTTTAAAACGTAGGTTAAAAAAGCGTTGAAATAGAACAATTAATGAATTGTAATATACTTATTCAAACGCCGGCGCTTATAAAACGCCGCTTTTATTAAAGGCCGGGCGTTAGGCGGTTTGTAGAATATATAGAAATAATCACAAGTTTAAAAACTTAATAGACTGACTTCAAATCCGATCGTAACCAAATTTATATGGGACCACCCTTGAAATAGTTTTGAAATCTATCGGACACAAAATAGTTTTGAAAATCGGTCCACATTTGTGCGGAGATATCGCGTAACAATTTTAGAATTTTATTTTTTTTCAATTTTAACTCCTACCAAAACTAGTACTTTACAATTAGTTTGATATTAATAAAGTCAGTATGTTTCCTTGCTTCGCGCAGTCGGGTAAAAGTAATTGAAAGAAATCATTAAAATTTTGAACGAGGAAAAATACGCCCTATAATTGTGAGTGGAACATTTCCACAATCTTATTAGCTTCTTAAATGAGGTAGATCTGTTGTTGACACACAATTGTGTACTTTCTCAAGACTGCTTTTTGCTTTTCGGTTCGCTTGCCTCTGCTAAGATCAACATATTTAAAAATATTTTATAATTTAGACACACTTATGTATCCTCTAGTGCTTGTTAATTTATGATAGTCAGCTTTCTATTTTTCCATTTCGTTTCCATTGTACGCATGTCGTGTTCACATATAAGTAGGTTGCAAATATTTTGTATTAACTTATTATTTAAGATCACTGTATTTCGAGGATGTCAGTCTCATTTGTAACCAGTTCTGTGAACCAAATAAAAAGGCATGAATAAAAGACTTAAACCAAAAATTACGTTGTGTCTATTATAGAGTTCTATGCAAAATTGGTTAAAAAGCCAAAACAGCTGGACCCATTTTAACGGAACTTTCACTTGAATATTGATGATGTTATAATATAAGGCAATTTTAGAAAATAATGAGGCTTTATGATATTCCACGAGTCGACTACTTGGTCTAGTGGCATCATACATGGGCTGTGGACCGAGAGGTCCGTGGTCCGATTCCCAGGTCGGGCAAAGCGACTCTTCTAAGTTAATTCTCGCGGGACTGAATCCCCCAGAAGGGGATTAACGTCAGGCAGGCAGCCGGTCGTATAAACTAAGCTACATTTTTCTGCATCGTGCTTGAAAAAGAATGTTCCACTGACCCCATATTAAGGTGGGATAAGGGCAGATAGAAAGAAAGATATTCCTTTTTTTATAGCAGAGATTGGCAAACGAACAGATGGGTCACCTGATGGTAAGTGATTTCCACCGCCCATGGACACCCAAGATACAAAAAGAATCATGGGTGCGTTGCCAACCTAAAAGGAGGGAATGGAAGGGGAGGGAAAAGGGAATGGGGAAATGGGCCACCGGAAATCTCAGTCACCGAACAAAACGCGACAGCATGCTGGCACTTTACGTCGGTTTTCTGTGAGACAGTGGTATCTAACCGGTCGAGCCGGCCCATTCGTGCTATAGACATTACTGTCGACAGCGTGGCTTTACCACTCAAATTTCATCCGGACGTAGTCGTGAGTTGCATTTTTTTTATTTATTTAATTCACAAAACTGATGTACAATCAAGCATGCTAAAATGAAAAAACGGTATACAGAGAAAATACAATTGACTGACACCTACTGGATGTGAATCCGACATGCACTTCATGGAAGACTCAATATTTATCTTTATATTAGTTTAGATTTTAATGTATTTATCTTTATCTTTATCTTTGTGTTATTATGTACTAGTTTATTTTATTTATTTTTTATCTATGTATTAGGATTTTTTGAAACTTTTTTTTATATTCTCCTTTTTTTTCTTATTGTTCACCACTGTCTACTTCTCTATTGTTAATTCTTTCCATACAAAGGTTGTCTGGAAGAAATCGCTTTTAGCGATAAGACCGCCCATTGTCAACCATAGATTAAGCGCTATTGTATATTAATGCTATTTTTATTTTAAATGGTTTACAATAAAGAATATTTGTAGGTATTTGTATTTCGTTAACAATTTAGTTTATGTTAGTATTAATTTTTTTTTTTTTTTAAAACGAATACAATAATCTCTTTTATAAAGATTTAATGTGTCACTTATTGACCTATCATGCCATTAAAATCCCACTACACCATTTATTTGGCACACTGTCCGTCATAAGTGTATACTCAGTTTTACGATCACAAATAAAATTCAAAGATAACATTATATTGGTAACAGCCAATAAAAAGATCCATGAATTAAAAACTTCAAGGGTTATGATTTACGATGTTGTAGAGGCGAGATATGATAGTTTTTAATAATGACTTTAATCGGATTAACGATTGTTTTTAATCGGAACTAAGCTCGGCGAAATGTGGATGTTCTAGTTCGCTAGTGCGCCTCTGCCTACCCCTTCGGGGATACAGGCGTGAGCTTATGTTTTTTATGTTTTTAAATCGATGTTAATCAGTGTTCATGATTTTTTTATAGCCGAGACTGGCAAAATTGCTCTGTCTGATGATAATCCCCTTTAAAGAATCGAATCCTGGGCAAATGGTGTTATTAAAGTCGCTTGGCCTGACCTGAAATTCGAACTCTGTACCCCATGGTCTACAGTCTACGTTTCCACTAGACCACGAAGGCGAGTGTTACATACCTCATCATACGTTTAAAACCTTAACGGACCCACTTCAAAACATATCCTATTATGACTAAATTTATAAAGGACCACCCTTGAAATAATCTCTATCAAACACAAATATAATTTTGAAAATCCACATTTGGCGGAGATTTCGCGTAACATACATAAAAAATACAGACGAATTGAGGACCTTCTCCTATGGAAGTCGGTCGAAATCAGCTCCTATTACTATACAACTTAGATTACCCTCTATACAAGGATTCGAGTGTTTTGATTATGACAGCCTCCGCGACGCAGAGGGCGAGCAGCCGGCTGTGAAGGGAGAGGCCGCAGGTTCGATTCCCGCACCAAGACAAATGTTTGTGTGGCCCACATATATTTGTTACGGGTCTGGGTGTTGTGAGACCTTAAGTTTCTCGTAGTTCCTGATACCCACAAGACTCGATTTTTGAGTGGTGTCAGGACTATGTGTGCGACTGTTGGGTGTTATTATTATTACTAATGAGGCAAAGAATTCAGGCAATCTCAGCATAAATTAACATAATACTGAACAAAAAAGTGTGTGTTAATTTACTTTGGGACGTACTCGTAAACACAATTAGCTACATTATTTTAAAACAAAATTCTTTTTCCACTTCCTCGAGGTAAAAAAGTATGGTTTTGCGGGCGTAAAATAATTCAGAATATTTGAAGCATGCGAAAGTGGAAAATTGTTCCGTGAATGGAAACGTCATATCCAAGCGTGAAAAATTGGGTTCCTCAGAAGTGATTTCCCTGAGCATTTTACGGGTAATAGAGTGAGAATATGTACGAACATGGATGGAAATTATGTTAGAAATTCATTCATTTTACTTCATACTATTCAGGGTTTATATATATTTATGTACTGTTGTAAATAAAGTCCTTGAACGCCTTTTAATATTTTTTCTAAATTCTTCTTTTATTTGACTGCCTCGGTGGCGTGGTGGTATTTCGGAACGACTACGGTCCTGAGGTCTCGGGTTCGATCCACGGGTCGGGCAAAGTGACTTTACATGTTTTCAATATCAGCGTAGAGTCTAGAATTTGTGCGCTTTATGCAATAGGTTCGCCCCCTATCACATCTGGAACGGAACTAAGCTCGGCGAAATGTGGGTGTTCTAGTTCGCTAGTGCGCCTCTCCCTACCCCTTCGGGGATACAGGCGTGAGCTTATGTTATGTTGTTTTGTTTTTTATAGCCTTTTTTCTTCTTGATCAACTCGAAGTAATAATCCGGCCCAGTCGGCCCATATAAACGGTAACCAAAATTGTCTACGGGATGGCCCAACTGCCTAAAATTACTTTATATAATGAATTAATATTCCAGTTTATGAAATTAACGTTAAATGTTTATACCAAAATTGTCGTTCCATTTTACCTTTTCACTCTCCGTTATTTTGCAGTATGCTCGAGTATGCAATTTTGTAAATTGATTTTACATTACCGCCCACAGCACTTTGTCAAGTTAAACATAATTCTATCAAAGTATCCAGCGCAAGTTCGGTATAAAGCCACAGGTTTATGCCAAAGGCGTGTAGCACCTTTGTATCCATTTTATAATGAACAGAATTTTAGTAAAGAAAATGAAGATTTTATTAGAAATTGTGGTTTCATATATGTCGCTGAATGCAGGCCGCTTCCAACAGGTCAATCTGGAAATCTTTGGGGGAGGCCTACGTTCAACAGTGGACGTCCTATAGCTGATGATGATGAGGATGATGTGATGCTAAATTGACGTGTTAACTTCTACTTCTATTCTTTTTGTCCGAATTAAAAAAAGGGAAGGTCCTCAATTCTGTCTGTATTTTTTATGTATGTTACGCGATATCTCCATAAAATATAGACCTATTTTCAAGAGCTTGTTCCAATGGTGATCCCATATAAATTTGGTCACGTTATGAAGTCGGTTCAAGTATTTAAACTTATGATTATTTTCTATTGTGTTCAACTTCTGTCTTGTCCTTTTGTCTTATTCTACCTCATTGTGAGATCGTCGTAACATATTTATTCAAGAATGTTGCAGAACGGATTCGGCTAAATTTTGACGACCGTTTTGCTTGCCCTAATACGTCAATCCCGGGACTAGATAGTCCCCGGAATTATGTAGTCCCGGCATGAATCGTGAAAAAACAACAGCCGCTGTACCTGAGAATCGAACCCAGGATATCTTGGTTCATATATTTACGCTGCAACTAGATCAAGGAGGCTATTAGACTATTTTTTTCTTCATTTCTGAATATTTTTATCTACCAACAAATATCAAACACAAAAATATTCTGCTCCTTTCGAGTAAACACAAAAGTAAAGCCACTAAGAAATTTTCAGGCGGCGTCAAGTAAAATACTATAGTCCACAGAATCATTTGAATCACATCTCAGTAGGTGGGAGTGTCCTCTTTTACTCAGACAGCGCCACTTTGAACGATTTCACGTATTCAAGCTAAGACTCTTGTGGCCTCTCGCAAGTTGCATTTCCTTTGACGACAGTCTTCGCATTGTGCTCTGGAATCGGGATTTTAATGACAGCCAGTATTTTTACCATGATTTTGATATTAATTTTGGGATTTATATAGCAATGAAAAACGACCGTACTTATGCTTTCAAAGAATTTTTAATTGAATAATTAATAACAGATATTTTTTTAAGGAAATATAAAGAGCATATAGTGTAATAACATTCAGAAATATACATTTTTAAAAGCTTTTATTTTTGATTGCACATGAAAGAAAGTTCTAATATTATAATAGGTGTGTATATCAATAATAATACTCTATTTAAAAAAAAAACAGGGGTTACAAACAATAAAAGCAACTGATGTCCTAGCTAGGTTACTAACACACGGGCTGTGGACCGGGTAGGTAATAGGTTTATTTCCCAAGTCGGGCAAAGCAATTTTTCCTCATTTGATTTGCCCAAGACTGGATCCTCCAAACGTCAGGGAAGCATCCCGTTGTAAAATCGAAGCCAAATCTTTTCCACACATTTAGGTGGAATAAGCGCAGGTACAAAAAAAAGAAAAGACCATGTAGAAAAGGTAATCTACATAGTATGATTTGTAGAGACAAAACACGTAGCATTCATTAAATAGTCACGCGGCTCGGCCTCCGGTGGCCCATACGCTTATGTAACATATTTATGTGACGCCTCCGACGCGTTAAGTAGGTAAAATATCCTTGACAACTGCTATAAATAATATACAAATAAAAACTGGAATATTTTTGCTTTCCACCGTTAGCTTAAATTCCAGACTGATTCGATAGTAAAATTTAAATAAAAGTCAAACTGGAAATTGTATATTATCTAGCGAACATGCAAGGCTGTGACAGGACCAATAAATTAGTAGCACGAAATTATCTTTAATGTCAGAAATTTTATTGTAAATGCATTTTTAGAAACAGTAACTTTAATTTAATTTGTAATGGTAACTGTTAAATAATGTTTCAATTTCAAATTCAAATCATTTATTCTGCAAATAGGATATATCACTTTTACATGTCATTTATATGTTTAAAAATAAAGACTTTGGCATTTCGTGGCTATCCCTGAGAAGACATGTCGAAAGAAACTCAAGGGTTATCGCCTCTTTTAAAGTCCAAACAATAGTTAACGTTGAGATACGCAAGGGCAATGCATGACATATAATGCCTTTAATGATAAACCTCTGTCACACTCGCTTACCAGCCAGATAGATCACATTATTATCAGTTTTGATGTAGTTTAGAAACTAATTAATATTAGAGACATTAATTTAGATTTAATACACAATCCGCTTGATAACGTCCCAAGGGTTTGGAGTTTCCCCTTCACGTTTGGCCATTTTCAAATGCACGTTGTTTATTAGATAATTAAAAATTTAAATAAAAGGGTGATCCTAAGGAGTACAGTATATGAACAACTTTAGTTGCCGTAACTGTCAACGTTTCAAAAGTTTCCATTAAAAATTCAAGTAGCAGCGACAAAATGTAGTTCCAGCTTAGGGTTGCCACGATTTTAAATACACTTGCTACATGGATAATGTCATTACTAGTTACTACGGGAGAAAGGGAGGTAGGGTTTCGGTTGCTATTTGAAAAAATTGACATAATAAGGCAACGGGTTTAAAACAAGTTTCTAGTTAAAGTAACTAAGAATATATTCAATCAATGATTTCGGCAACCAAAGACAGTAGTCGATTGTCGAATTTCTCAACTAGGTTTGCTATATATGCGCAATATTTTCAAATTATACGATTTTAATAGACAATTTCAACTCGTTAGGTGCCGCAACTTGAGCGCTGTGTACAAAGCGCCTAAGAAAAAAAAGGAAAAACCGACACAGGAACAGAAACCTCGTCTTTTTTTTAATAAATTATCAAAGACATTCAACAGTAGGTAGATAGATGGAACAACAGCCTAAAAATGTTGATGCAAAAGTTGTGACCTCGTGGTCATAAGTAACTCAGTCAGTATGAAATAATGTTTAGACAATAACATTCACAGAAATAAAAATATACCCAGAATATTCTAGCGTGTAAATTTTAATAAGCGCCCTCGCATTATAATAAGTCGACCTATCCAAAGAATAAAGTTACATATGATAATTAATCGAAATTGCTTTTATATTTTTCTGAGCTTAAATTAACCTATATATTTAACAAATACTAGTATTTTTTTAAGCTATGTCATAATTTAACTTCTTATTATGTCATAAATTTAAAAAAATACTAGTATTTGTTAAATATATAGGTTAATTTAAGCTCAGAAAAATATAAAAGCAATTTCGATTAATTATCATATGTAACTTTATTCTTTGGATAGGTCGAAGTGGTAAATGGCGTATTTTTATCCGAGCACGGCAAAGTGACTACACTACACCTGATGGTAAGCGTAGTGCAGTCCAAAAAAAAACCAACGACGATAAACATAGATTATGAATGGTCGCCAGAGTTATGCCGGCCTGCACAAATGCTTCTTCACGTTATTACTAACGTTTGAGGTCTTTTTTCTGGATGGAAATTTGCTTCATAGCCCTAGCACTTTATATTGAATATAGCATTCCTGTTCTATTATGGAACCACCAACCAGTGGCGTAACAATACCATCTGGTCCGTGGCAAATTCATTGGATGGGGTCCCCGTAAAAATCCTCACGTTGTAATTCTAAAACCGACTTGAAATCCGATCGTGACCAAATTTATATGGGACTACCCTTAAAATAAGCTCTATCGAACACAAACAAAATTTTGAATATCGGTCCACATTCGGCGGAGATATAAAAAATACAGACGAATTGAAGACTTCCTCGTTTTTGGAAGTCGGTCGAAAACATAACATAAGCTCGCGGCACCTTGGGCTGGGGGCCCCTCGGGCCAGGGGCCCGTGGCATTTTGCCAGCCCTAGTTCCGCCACTGCTACCAACTCAACTGACGGTTAAAGCAAATACCTTTTGTACGGTGCCTTTTGCCCTGTGAATGAATGACAAAGTAGCACAACAAAGCGTCTGTATCGCTGGTGTAAATAACAAATACGGTGAAGTATAGCCATTTAACGTCTATTTGCAGTGCTAGTCATACAGAATCTATCATGCATGTAGGACAAAGGTGTTTACTGTGTAGGGTGACTTGATATTGAGTATGGGTGACGTGAAAAGCGATCAATATTACGGGCTTGTTTTAATGCTCTTTTGACAACTGAAAACCGAATCTATAAACCTAATGTTTTTCCATTAATATTTTTGCAATAATATATCTTTCAATAATACTGTTGTAAGAATGTATAGACAGTACAACAAATTAGTACAAAGACATCCATAGGCTTATTAACAATAATTTTAATGTATATTTTAATTACTTAGTGGAGGCCTATGTTCAGCAATAGACGTCCTATGGCTGATGATGATGATGATGATATAAATGACAAATTCAGAATGTCCTCAAAGATTCGTAACTCTCATACTGTTAATATACTATAGTACACATTCTATATTACTCTGTAGTTTGGTAGGTAACTTTCTTATTACTTGCTGGAATACATGTTTTAGGTTTTAATTATTGTCTAGAATCATTTTTCCACACATAATGTAACGCATATATAATTATAACCTGTTTTGTGTTTAATAAAAAAAACTTTTATTTCTTACCGTCTAAATCACCGAATATTTAAAGTCTGTGTGAATTATCGGTTGCTATAACGGTGAAGGCAAACATTGTGAGGAAACCTGCATACCCGAGATTTTTTCACAAGAATATCGAAGGTATGTGGATCTACCAACCCGCATTAGGCCAGCGTGGTATATTAAGGCCTAACCCCGCTCATTAGTAGAGGAGGCCCGTGCCCAGAAGTGAGACAGTAATATCACAGGGCTAATATTATTAAATGGTCGAATATTTTTTTTTGGCTGAAAACTTAAAGGTTTATGTAGGTTTATAAACTAATTTTCCCTCCTAATTACACGCTTATTGAAGTAGGGTAATCATAAAAAATAACCCACGTGCCTCCATATGGTCCTTCCCTGCGAGTCTATCAACTTTATTTAAGAAATCATGTAGATTGCAGATCATAATAATATATCGTACGTCTGGATACTGATGACCGGCCAGCGTAGATTTATATGTACCCCGACATTCCTTTTCATAATCTGTAAAAATATGAAGGTTGCGCGCATATGTTACCGTATTAAATCTTTAAAAGACGTACCATATAAACAGAGTTTCATAAGTGATCGATTATTACCACTATTTCACAGAAAACAGACGTTAAATGGCATAAATAAATATACCCAACAGTCACACATATAGTTCTGAACGCACACTAGGTTTAACCTGTGTCGTGGGTATTAGAAACTACAGAGACTTTCGGTCTCCTAACACCCGGACTTGAAACAAATATCTGTGGGCCACACAAACATTTATACGCGCGCAATCCTACCAGCGTAATAATATTTAGACAATAAAATTGTCTTACGTGATTCTTGAACATTCACAGAACATTCTAAGGTATAATTTATAATAAGCGCCCTCGTATTTTAATAAGTGGTAGATGGCGTTGCTAAAATTTGAGATAAATTTTTTGTATGGAATCTTGCTTTATAATCGTTCAAGAGTTAGTAATATTTAATATATTTGCAGGCACGTTCCACTTCGACTCATTAAACTACATAATATACATAAATATACCATTAACGCATAAAACCGAAATAACCCTCTTTAAACAACTCATTAAACCCTCCCATCCCAAAATAGGCACGAAAGCTATATAAAAATGTAATAAACCCGACGAAAATGTCCCGGAGAGCTGTTTTTGGAACTCGGAAATATTTTATGTTACAGTAAATCGCTTTCACTCTCCAGAATGAAAGTAAAATGTGGAATGAAATGTGTATTTTTATATTTTCATTTAACAAATGATGATTTAGTTATTCTAATTTGTTCACTCATACCGGGGCGGGGCCGTACCCTGGTCGTGTCGTGGCGGGGTCGTCGTTTTTTGATGTCTTCCTGTTGCCCGCAACTTTATTTTCCGAAATCAAATTATTTTCCGGGATAAAAGTAACCTATACGTTAATGCAGGGTGTCAGCTACCTGCATACTAAATTTCATCAAAATTGGTAACATAACATATTGGTCCAGCCGATTAAGCGTGAAGAAGTAACAAACAGACACTTACAAACTTTCGCCTTTGTAATGTTAGTGTGATTGTATTCAAAACCATAAAATAACTTTACATAAAAGAACTTTTAAACTAAAAATATTTTTAAACGATCATTGCAACCCTCCACTTTATGAACAACATATGTATTAAAAACCCCTTAGTCTATATCCAATTTTATTCAATGTCAGATGATATAGAATATCAGAAACTAATACTTCTCATCTGTCTTTAATCCTTATGCTTCAAGGTGTCATCAGCGAAACACACTTTTACAAATATGTTGTAGAAATGATTTAGCTTTAGTTTTTCCAATTGCCTGTCTGATGTGAACCCCCTATGGGGTCCCGTGCAAATTGTATTAAATAAACGCTTAGCTCGACCAATCGAACCTAGGACTCCGGTCCACAGCCCAAATACACCATCAATTACTAAAGAAAAAATAAGAGGACCTGGCATAACTACGAAAAGTACCTGTTTGCCTCTACTTTGAAGCCAGTTCCGCCATTTTAGTCTCGCGATCTATTTACATGTAAGCTTTCACCGTGTCATAAAAATTAAATAACGTATGAATACTTAATGATTTTATTATATATACGGTGTTTTATTTGCAATAATACTAATTTTGGAATATGAAGAACATGCCTAACTGCTATATTAATGGGATTCATTCGCAAAGTCGCCATTTTAGTTTCTTTCCATACATGCCTCCGTGGCGCAGCGGGCGAGTAGCCGGCTGTGAAGCGAGAGGCGGCGGGTTCGATCCCCGCACCGAGACAAATGTTTGTATGGCCTACATATATTTGTTTCGGGTCTGGGTGTTGTCAGACCGAAAGTCTCTCGTAGTTTCTGATTCCCACGACACAAGACTCGATCTTAGTGTGGGGTCAGGACTATGTATGTAGCTGTTGGGTGTTATTTATTTATTTATACATTAGGAATGCTTCATTTTTTCTTAGTTATGCCTCGTTCTCTATCTTCTTTTCTCTAAACTACGATTACCAAGGAGGCAACTTCTTTATAATCTTTTTCTTTCTACATGCCCTTATCCCACCTTAATGTGGGGTCGGCGCAACACACTTTTTCAAGCATGTTGCAGAAAGGATTTGGCTAAGTTTTTACGACCTGCTGTCTGCCTGACGTCAACTCCCTCTGGGGGATCCTCTTCTGGGCAAATTAAATTAGAAAATTCGCTTTGCCCTGGGAATCGAACTCACGACCTCCCGGTCCACAGCCCATATATGCTGCCACTAGACCAAGGAGGCAATTCCTTCATAATAATAAAAAAAATTAGCGTAACAATTTTGCAAGAATAGAAAAAACTGGTAGATCAACGCGTAGTAAAATCATCGACTGCCAGTGACGAGCCCCGTTTATTCTCGTAGACAGGGTGTCGATTGAAATTGTGTCTAACTTATTTTAGTGACATATTCTAGTCCACATTTCCGTCAGAGAAGCACCACCGGCGGATTGTTTTACACGCCTAATTTATTTTCAACTGACTGGTCTCGACCGCAATACAATTTTGAGATTTTTTATTATTGTGCAAATACTTAATTATGAAACGGAGCGGGCGAAGTGATATTGGATTTTTCAGTATCAGTCTGGAGTCTGGAACTTGTGACGAAATTAAGATCGGCGATAAGTGGGGGTTCTAGTTCGCTAGTGCGCCTCTGCCTACCCCTTCGGGGATAAAAGCGTGTACTTATTTTATTTATGTTTATTATCGAAGAGAAATTCTTGAGATAAAAACAGCCCCCTGACTCTTGATATTCGATTCGATTTCGACTTCGATTCGATTAGAATTACCAAATGACAAGTTCTCGAATCCAACGAGACATTAGCGCACTTTTTAACTCGATTTCGGTGGAATTTTAAGTCACTAAATGAAATCGAATCGTAGTCAAAATCAAATCGAGTATCAAAAATTACCCTACAGGACGTAAACGCCTGTTTCGAAAATATTTAGTTTTATAAATATTTAGTTGAAACATATTTTTTTAAATAATCTTCAATCTTTTTTAGGTAGTAAACACAATACCGTTCATCTTTCTTTCTGCCTGGCGTTATCCCGGCCTTCTGCCAGGGTCCGCCTTCCTACTTAAACGCTTCCACTTCACCCGGTCTTGAGCATCCTCTCTAGTGAGGCCATTGGCTCTCATATCTTCCTCCAAAACGTCCAGCCAGCGCTTTTTGGGCCGTCCACGGGTACGCACCCCTGGTACGATCTGTGCTAGACACATGCGACCGACGTACTTCAATACCGGTCATATTAACGATAATAATAATATGAGGTCTATATTACTGTCCCACTACTGAGCACGGCCATCCTCTACTAATGAGGAAGGTTAAGCCTTAGTCTACCACGCTGGTCTAATGCGAGTTGGTTGACATCACATACCTTCGAAAGTCTTGTGGGAAAATTCTCGGGTATGCAGGTTTCCTCACGATGTTTTCCTTAACCGTTCTAGCAAGCGATATTTTACAATGAAACACACTTAATATAGAAAAGTCTGAGGTTTGTGCTCCTTTCTGTAGTTGGTCTTTAAACTCCAACACTCGTCTCGGCAGTCCGTACCATTCCCAACTGAGCTATCGCTGCTACGTTATTATATTAATACAGAGCGATATTTCAGATACGTAAACTGGGATTACAATTAGGTCTACGTGGTGAATGGCTTTTTTAAACCACAAAGGCTGCAGACAGTAAGAAGTGATAACACGAAAAGCAATCTTAATTCAATGTTAGCGAGAGATAGAATCAAATAAACGCATCTTCAGGTATTTTCATAAAAGGTTTTGATTGGATTACGATATCTCAAACCATGTTTTTACGAAAACATTTTCCTCGTGGCCTATTTTCGAATTCACCGAAGATTTCGCATTTGATTACATTTGGATATTGCTGTGAATATGAAAGTAATAAGAACAAAGTTTTCTAATAATATAACGTAATTAGGATATGTATTAACTTTTAGAACAATAAAAAAATGTAAACTATATAAATCAGTACTTAACTCAGCATTTAATCTAAACCTTGAACGTATCGTGTGAATGAAGAGACTGGTAGAGATATGTCCCGTCTATTTAGGGGGTAATAGAAGACAGAAACACTCAGAACTTTCAGTAAACAAGTTCTGCAAAACTGTATACGAGATATACATATATAGTTTCTCTTTTTTTATTGGAACGCAATGTTGCTTTTAAAATGATGCTTGATACTAAAAAAAGAGAAAGAAATTGCTGACTTGAGAACCTCGTTCTTTTTTTAACTTGGTTAGAAATATATAAAACAACAGTATAGCCATTGTTCCAGCTTCAAAGATATCTATCACCTAATACTACGACCACTAAGTATATGAGTGGGCAACATTTTATTTCTATTACACAACGTTTGTCAACACTCCAGCAAGGCCTTGAAATCGACCACATCAGATTTCATTGCACTTGCGAAAACTTAGATGTAGGAAACAAAGTATAAACAATATTAAAAAGTATACGGCTGAAGGGCTTTGTATCCATGGCCATAAACAAGTAAAAAAAAATACACAACGTTTCACAGTAAAATTACTGACCCAAAAAGTAAAACATGTTTTACCTACAACCGTTAATTCCCCTGTCCGAACCATTCTTCGCTTCGGATGTTCGTGTATTTCATAATTTCAGCTACGCTTTCAGTCTTGTTATTTTACTGACAGACAAAAAACAAAAACCTTCTGTGTGTGGCGTAGCACAATGTTGTTGGAGTCGCCCCGCTTAAAGCATATGCACCAAAAAATAGCTGACAAACTATGACTAGATGGACGATGGCGATTTTTATAGCAGTGACCAGGTGGGTCACCTGATGGTAAGATTTCTCCACCGCCCAATGATATCCTTGATGCCAAAAGAATTTAGCGATCGGTTTGATATATCTTCTGGTTGACCATAAGAAGAGGAATAGGCACGAGCCTATTGGAACGTGGCAGATTTGGGCTATGGGAAATGGTCGTAAATGATCACTATTATTAATTATACCATTCCCAGGATATTCGATTTTTTTTACTATTAGCAATTACACTCCGAAATGCAACATCAAACAAATATAAGTGTTAACTTCAAATCTGTAATCTAGTGGTGAGAAATCAGTGAAGCTGTAGCTGGCCCCTTCAATCTTAATCAATTTTTTTGAAATTAATTTGAAAATAATTAACTTCATTTCGTCTTGTTGCAGAATGCACGAATTACTTGGCACAACCCGGCATGGAGAATGGCAAGCCTACCGATCCAGCGTATGATGTAAATATAGCCAGTAAGTATTCATAATTGACCTCTAGTACTTTTTATTGGTCATAAAGTTACTAAAATGAGATGACTAATTAACAAACCTGATTAAAGAGTCACGGGCGGCTCGGCCTCCGGTGGCCCATACGCTTATGTAACATATATATGTACCGCCTCCGACGGGTTAATAGAGAATAACATTTACCATGACTTTGAACAATACCAAAACAATTAGATATGTGGCCATCAAAGAATTATATACTTTTCATTTCCCCTATCTGTCCATCGATTTTTCTGGAATGTTGGGAGTTAATAATTCTTCAATCAGCTGATTCTCTTGCCTGTTCTAGTAAAAACATGCACTCCAAGAATCTCGCTGAAGTTCACTGCACGGTGTCGATAAATGCCTGACATTGTTGATCTTATCTTACAGGAGTTACGGGTGGTTTCTTAAGTTTACGCGAATGTTATACATTGAAATAAAACTAGTTTAGAAGGATTCTATCACGCTTTATTTTTAGTATCGTCATTTCAAAGCCTTCATATCCCTCATGGACACAGCTGGGATTTAGGTATTGGTCCTCCGAATTGTTAGTGTTACATTATATAAAGGTACATTTTAAAATTATACAGTATTAACATGTGTGTTACAAAATTAAAGCTTAAAAAGCTAGTTGTTTGTCGTCCATTTACGCTGTACGAGCTAATAAAAACTAATCACGATAAAATCCGTATAAACTAGTTTTATTTCAAGCAGTTACGGGTTTGGACACGACAGTTTCTGACTATCTTACCTTCTATTATTGCACATATATTGACTACCGTTTCTACATGGTCTACTGTATTATAACTCATTTTATTGTTCGCAGATTACGTGCGCACCATGATCTCATTCGGCATTATCAGTCTGTTCGTGATGACCATGGGGTGTGGTTTCTCCACTTACACGTTCCGCAACCCGCGATACATGTTCAAACGGCTGGCTGCTGGCATACATTTTATTAGCAGTAAGTGCAATAATATATCCATCTTAGTTCAAGTAATGATGCTTATGGAAGCAATATTACAGTAACAAAAGGGTTTTAGCTTTAACCTCAATCGCTCACTTCTACATTCATTTAAATCCTATTACTCATAGTTAGCGAACAAAAGGCACGAAGAATTTAAGCTCTTGCCAGTTTGTATTAGAAGCTAAACGCTTTGAACGGTATGCCGGTTTCTATGCCAGGCACGTATGAACCTGCCAAGCTTCTTACACTGTATTGCATAGCGGTGATACACTACATAATGTTCCAGGTAGGGCAGTGACAATTAGTGCTTGTGTTTTTCAATTCGAAAAATCATAGTTGCCCCTGCTTGGAATTTGAAACCGATATGAAGTAGAGATCACCTTCTACCTTATTATATTATTATTAAGTATATAGTATTATAGAAGTTATTTTTGAAAACGATGCTAATTTACTAGATCAATTTGTAAAATATCTATACAATATAGATAATAATCGTCATGCACCTGCTTTTCTAAAATATAATCATCATCATCAGCCCCAGGACGTCCACTGCTAGACATAGGCTTCCCCCAAATATTTCTAAAATATATATTAAGTAATTTATAATGAAGAACGAATGGCGTCTTTAACACCTAACATATTGGAAGAGGCTGATAATTTATAATAGCGATCCTGGAAGAGGCTGATAATTTATGATGGCGATCATGGAAGAGGCTGATAATTATGATGATAAGGATAGTGATGTTGGTGATGATGTTGTTTTTGATGAAGAACATCGTGATAAATCTGGAGAATTCCAATGTATACTTCTACGAATAAAGATAAATTGGAATTAGAAGTAGAAGTATAGAGGTACATGTGTAATTCGTATAGCCGTTATTCAGATCCGTCGAGTCTAGTTATGAAACAATACACTTTAGAAATAGGATGACCTATCTAGTATCTCTGACAATGCCCCACCAGTCATGCTAAATGAAAACCTGTCACAATGATATGTTTGTGAACCGACTGCCAGACATTTAATTGATACAGCTAAAATTTTGAATACTACAATATAACTATAGAATTTAACGAACGAGTCCAAGTATAAAGAAAATGGTTTTAGTCTAAAATATAATGATGAGGTACAATAAATTATATTTTGGCAGGTCCGTAAATATATGCAAGTATTTTAAAAATGTTGTTTTTGTTGCGGGTGCCAAAATTCCTAAATGCATTGATGTGTGGAAAATTGAGGCACATTACCTTTTAAAACTTTACCTAGTGTAGAAATACATGCTAAATGGCTATTTTGAAATCAGTTACTGTATTGCTCGTGACTATTCTCATAATAAAGTTCTTTTTCCGAGATAATAATAGCCTTTCAGCCATTCAGGGATAGTGTAGCTTTCTATTGTTTCTTGTAGTTTCTAAATCAGAGGCTCAACCATGAATTATCATAATTTGTATCACAAATATTTAATCTCCACGTAACTGCTAAAGCAGTTCATGTATTCGTGATACATGTATTTTACGTAGTCGCTATAGGTCAGTATGTCATACAATACTCTTCCAAATAATTTTTAAATCTTAACATTGAATTCGTGATTGCTCATTAATAATGAAGTCTTAAAACTATTATGTTTATGAACATCATTATTATTATAGAAGTAGCAGCTTGATGTTTTCATGAGTGTTTATTTTGAATCAAAACCATACTAATCGGTCGAAATAATGAACCATAATGGAGGAAAACATCTGTTCAAACTTCTTGGTAGTTTGCAATACTTGTAAGTTGTACTTACTCTACAAGTTTAACGCAATTAACTGTTTGAGTAGCTTTAAGAGGTTTTACTTATTCGAATTAATAAGGTTATACAGTGATAATAAAGACCCGAGCACTAATAATTTCGATAATCGAATTCATAACGAACCCGATGTTGTACTTACTTATTTAAAAACTAAATATCACCGTGCAAGAGACAAAAACATAAAATCATTTAAAATTTCATTTTGGATACATGTATATTCAACAGTATATAACAAAATAAAAATACCTATCCCATTAACTGTTCGACATGCAATAACGACTGGTCTGTGCGAGTGACAGGGACTATTTCCCAGAATAACTAGAGCTGATAGCCTGTTGATGAACTATTGTGTGAATTCAGATTGTAAAATTTAAAGTGTAAAATAGAAACCGAATGTTACCTACAAAACAGTTGTTATAATTCTACGAACAACAGCAAGACTATCTATTTGAAGTACAGGTAATCTATATAGGTAACTAGAAAACCCTTTACATAATCATATTAAAAACAATGGACTCAAAAAACTACATGTTATAATAGAGTTAATGTATTACGCCTATAGATATATTAACTAATATAAATATGTATTGAGCCGACCCACATTGGAGGGAATAAAAGCAAATGTAAAGAAATGTCTATAATATTAAACTATCTAGACTCGACTTGCCTCCGTGGCGTGGTGGTATTTCGGTACAACTACAGTTCTGAGGTCTCGGGTTCGATCCCCGGGTCGGGCAAAGTGATATTGGATTTTTCCATATCAGCCCGGAGTCTAGAATTTGTGCCCGATATGGCGATAGGCTGGCCCCCTATCACATCTGGGACGGAACTAAGCTCGGCGAAACGTGGGTGTACTAGTTCGCTAGTCCGCCTCTGCCTACCCTTTCGGGGATACAGGCGTGAGCTTATGTTATGTTATGTTATGTATTTTATTAAACTACCATTTCCTATAGACTATTTTCGATGCTTTGGAAGGTATCTAGTTACCTCATACGCTCAACCTTTATAACTTTTTGCTTTTAAGAGAGGCTTCAGGCGTTCGATCAGGCGATGCAACCTCTTAGCTAATTGAATTACCGTGTAGCACCGGAAGCCAGGAACCGTTTTATTACCGGAAGCCGGAAGATTATATAGGTTGCCTTACATAGCCTCATTACTTTCGTGGCACTGTACTTTTTGTATCTATTAATTTAGTAAAAATAAGGGGTCAATCAAAATGTAAATTCTCCATCTTTTTTCCATAGGCAGCGAAAGCATATTAGTCCTAATTGGTCACATCATTATTTTACTACTTACAGTCTAATATTTATTATAATATTGTTGCAGCATCGTGTACGTTTGTCGTGGTGCAAGTGATGATGTCATCTGTAGACCACATGAAGAAGAATGTCAAATTTGTCTATCCCGATGGCGCTTCTCATTAGTAAGTTTAATGAACAGCATCCCACTTGGACTTTTTACCTTATTCTTGAGCATCCTCTGTAGTGAGACCTGTTTTAGCTTATATTTTTTCTAATACATCAAACCTGCGGAACCTTGTTGAAACTGGCTGGAAAACAGGCTTAATTCTGGCTTAAGATAAATAATAACAATCGGTTAAGAATATAACCTCTGCTCATGTCTTCTTTTAATTCTTCTTAGAAAAAACTCATCATTAATACTAGCATATAATAATTTTACTGTGTATTCGTAATATTCATCAACTTTTTATATTTTACAATTTGAACACTTGGTCAAGTTTCCAACAATTTTGTGTACTAATTATTCTGGAAACAATATTTCAATGGAGTATTGCTTTATTTCTCAAAGAGCGAAGTTCGAAACTTTGCCGAAACATGAAAGCACGTTGTACTGAGTTTATACAGTGGAATTTACCATTTTCCAAGATGGAAATATGCTTCATCCTACTATAGTATGTATGATGTAGTTAGGAAACAATGATGTTTATTTAAAGGTAAAGGTTTGTTTAAGAAAGATATAACAGATCAGCATGATCTGTGAATATTTGTTTCAGGTCTATACGTTGTGAGACCGAAAGTCTGTCGTATTAATAATAATTATCTAACTTTGGGATCAGCTTGCGTCGTATATTTATTTCAATATGTTTTCCTAACAGCTACCACATCAGTTTCTTCCTTGCCTGGTTCGTGGTGCTCATGAATCTCTTCGCCGCAGCGTCATTCCTCTGGTACTCTCGGAAGAGGAAAGGCGACAAAGCAGCCACCGATGAGCTCGCCATGGCTGACGAGCCAACCATCATCGGGCGATGACCCTGCTGCCCTATATCCTCAACGCACCTGCGGCTGCAGAATTTCCTGAAATTTCTACTGAACAGTGCTCAAACCCAGCTGAGATGTGAGTCTTCCATGCGTTGACGGGCGCGCATCATCAGCTGTCGTATCTCGACTGATTCTGTTCTATCTCTAAGACAAACTGAATTGAACTTAGCCTTGTTAATCTTATAAGCGATCTTTGCTTGCCGACGTGGAATTCTTTACTATAGGAATTGAGGTATGAATTTTATTTTGATCTCGACTCTTCGTTTCGGTTCTATTCGAATTGAATACGAAATGTCGAAAAGGTTTAAAATAGAATACATGAAAGTTCCTGACACTATCTGCTTGCGACTCTTTTTAAATTTGTCTTATAGGATTAACGAAGATACAGCGTTAGTGGTTTCATAGTTAGTCAGCGCACATCAGCGGAACCGCATCCTAGTGAAATTAAAATAGAAAAATACTCTTCTGTTTCGCTCCGAGCGATGTAGTCTTGTTCGATGAAGTCATAAGGACCGCTAAAAGCCAACTACATTAAATTGTCATTAAAAAATAGTGATGTTACTATTCAGATGGAGAATTGAAAACGAAATTTATATAAGAATCATGCGGTGATATTTGAAGGAGAAGCGAGAAAGCTTTTATTGCTTTTGCGAGGCTGTGCGCTGGACTTTAATATCTAAGTACCTAATATTTAACCGCATATAAGCGCTGCCATGAAACATAATACGCAAATTATTCTAGTCATATATTGCATAATTGTAAAGGATCAATTCCGTAATAACCAGTATAGCAGTGAATGTTATAAAGAAATTATTGTCCCGAATTGTATATTATTCAGATTGTATTCAGTCCAAATAACAACAAGTAATGAGGGACCAAAAGAATGTAATCATAAGGGACGTTAAAAATCTTAAGGAATTTAATGTATAAAGATCATAGAGTGATGCTACGAGTGATGTGAAAAGATTCCTTTCTAATAGAATAAAAACTTTATCCATTTCTGACTGTCCTCTGAGTATATAAATTTTCCCAATAGTTAGTGTTTTACGGAATGTATCCTGGGGAGTGGTACTGTTTATTCCATTGTATTTGCATTATCGTGTGTATTGGTGTTATGTATGTATGTTCTTCCTATTTATTATTCTTTTTTTTAATAAACTTAGTAAAATATATTGTTATTATTGTATTATTTTTTTCATTCTAAATAAACCGTTTCAACCTCATTCATTCAACTAAATCTTTTGCATCAAAGTTTACACTCAGTAATGGCATCTCTAAAGCGAATTCATGAATCGTTGAAGTCATAAAATCCAGCTGTTGCAAATTGGCAGCAAATAAAGTCAGTAACCTTAGCACCATGTTTAAATGACAATTTTCTAGTCTTTCAAAAGCTGGTTTAAAGCATTACATTGAGTTATGCACTCGATTCAATAACTTAGAATGTAATATATTGTAAACTTTTAAAGTTGATTTATTGATTTTAATCAAATAAGTGCAGAGTTATAAGTTATTGCAGAGTTTTAGGGTGTAGATAAAACTTAATAATCCAACTACAGAAAATTGAGACTCTAATAGCCAATCTGAAACACAAAATAGACAATGATCTTAATTATGCTTATGACTACAAATTGAGAAAAACAACACGTAAAATAACATTTACAAAAATATGAAAGCATGTAATAACAATTTCGCTTAAATCTGTAAGTTGCGATAAAATTAAAAAGTCAAAACCGAAATGTTGCTTAAGTAAACAAACGCATAAACTCTTATAAAAATGATTATTGTAATCGGATACATTAATTACACACATCAAATCAACCTCGGGGACAGCGACACAGAATTAAAAACAGATGGCCCGATGTATTTTTAACCAAAAAAAACATAAGCTCACGCTTGTATCCCCGAAGGGGTAGGCAGAGGCGTACTAGCGAACTAGAACACCCACATTTCGCCGAGCTTAGTTTCGTCCCAGATGTGATAGGGGGCGAGCCTATCGCCATATCGGGCACAAATTCCAGACTCCAGGCTGATATGGAAAAAATCCAATATCACTGCCCGATTCGGGGATCGAACCCGAGACCTCAGGACCGTAGTCATACCGAAATACAACTACGCCACTACTACGTATACATGTATACCGTATATATGTACAACTCCAAATATATAGAACTCCAAATAACAACTAGTATGCATCTAGCTGAGGTGTGAATGTTCCTAAATATAGTCAGAAGCATGTTAAAATACAAATCATCCAAATCAGAAGTCAGCTTTAGATAATTAAATCCGCCTCTGAATATCCTGGAGTTAAAAGGTTTACAGAAAGCCAAAGACATAAAACAATGGGTTTGTTTTACAAGTTTATTATAGATTTCATTCGGTATTTCAGCTACACTGTTAGCATTGATATTTTAAGATGATTCGCCTATTCCCTTTCATCTTGATGACTCGATTTATGTACTGGAATCTATGAATTGGTAAACACTTTTGTAAGAGTTTGATAATATAGCTGTCTTGCGAGAGATACTCGTAGTAAGTAAAAACTATTGCTAAGAAAATAAACCAGTACTTAAAGCCTAGCCAGTGCTAGATTGCTTAGAACATAAAATTCCTCCTATTTTAGGAACTTGTTTCCTAAACCTGTTGCACAAATGTTTATTCCAAACCCCGAATACTTTCTTCATCTTACTCCGTTAACGTTTACAACAGAAAAAAATGTCGAATAAACTTTTTGCCGGCGGCTATTTTAAGATGAGCATTGTCGAATATCTGGCAAACGCCCAAACTTCAGCTGTGACACTGCCAACGTCAACTGAGGTTAGTGTCCTAAAAAAAACCGTTGAAGGAAAAGGCCACAAGTATTAAATTAACGGACATGTGCAAAGGGCCCGTTTTCCGCTTTGTCATAATCATAATTTATGCTTTGAAGACTGATATATGATCATTGATTTTCTATGATCCGTCCTTGTTAAAAAGTTTAAGGCACAACAGGTGGTGTCCAGCTAAATAAATGCTGGGTTCGATTTTCTTTGTATCACTTTCAACTACTGCTTATATTTTATTCTGTCCCTGAAACACTTTCCACGTGCCCTTATCATGCCCTTTCAAGTTGCAGAAAATAATTTGGCTTATATTTTACGACCGGCTGCCTGACATCAACCCCTTCTGGGGGATCCAATCCCGCACAAACGAAATTAGAAACAATGGGTGGTAATAATTATAATTTATTATATTAAGCTTTTGTTTCAATAATTCTCTGTGTCTGTGACAAATTAAGCAGCTTTTCTTTCTTTCTTTTTCTGACCTTAGAATCGAACCCAAGACCTCCCGGTCTACAGTCCACATGAGTACAGCTGCCACTAGAGCAAGGAGGCGACTATCGTGAAACACTAAGGCTCAATTGCACCACTATTATTAACCTAGAGTTAGTCCTAACCGCAAGCTAAATTGACAGATAATGTATGAATGACATGTAACTTAACTTGCGGTTAGGACTAACTCTGGGTTAATAATAGTCGTGCAATTGAGCCTAAATGACATTACTAGAACCTAATTCAATTTTTTAATGGACCTTTGTCTCATGGTGAATAGTAATCAACAGGTGTTATGAAAATGTAAACATCTAAGTGTGATCTTAATTGTTTTTCTTGGCCTTACATGTAGTTATAAATGCAGTCGCTATTTATCCTGGTGGTAGTATATACAAATATAATAAAGACCATTGGTAGACCACCATCCCCAGAATGTCAACATAATTATGAGGTCCTGAGGTTGGATACATACTTGTTGAACCTATAACACGAGTCGCCTCGAGATTTTTAAATGTTTAAACGCATTAGTGATAAATCGCTCGGATTACTAAAAACAATGTTTATAACGTGGAAATCGTGGCGACTTCTAATGAAAACAAAAGATTGCAGATGCATTAAGAAAAGACAACATTCTGGCCGCATTTAATAATAGCATTAACAGCCGCTAAATAACTTTTACGACGTGTTCTAAAAAGCAATGCCAATCTAAACCAAATGCTAAACATCCGAAATCCAAACATCCAAAAATGTAACCAATTTCACCATTCAGTTATGAATGTAATTTCAGGACAATAGGTAATTTATACAAAAGATAGATAGATTCTATCATATTCTACACGTAAAAGAAAATTACAAACTAGGAAATACCTAATGAAGATTGTGTATAGGCGATCTTAGACCTGATAAAGGTCGCAGGAAGTCGCTGGATGGAGGCCGCTTCCAACAGGTCGATCTGGAAATCTAGAAACCTATGTTCAGCAGTGGACCTATGTTCCTATGGCTGATGGTGATGATGATAGGCGATCTTATCTACGGTACTATCTTTAAGTGCATACAAGAGAGATAGTTCTATGGCGCAAGACTCCCTCGGAATTACTTTGCACGTGGTAATTATAAGCTAGTATCGACAATATTAGAGGTATATCGAAATATCAAGAAATTGCATTTTTAGGAAATTTCCTGAGACGATTTATCGAAATATCATACAAATCTACTTAACCGCTTAATTATTCAACTTAACCACAGTAATTATCTGTTAGTTGTAGATTTGCATCGTAGTATTATCAACCACCTGTTCAATAAAGAAGTCTCCAAAAATACTCGCAACTCCATTCATATAATTGCAACTGGCACGCCAAAGCACGATATGCGTTCAATACTTATTTACTCGTAACCATAACAACGCGCAAGTTTTGCATGACAGTGCTTCCAGAGATAATGGAGTAAAATAATTTCGGCAGTAACCCAAAGATCAATAAAGGCGGGGTAATTCGACCGTAACACGCGATATGGCTGACTCTAAGGTAAGCTATTTGTTTTTTCAATTTAATTAATGTTGGTTACGTGACTTGGGTACGGGCGCACGAATCCCTTCGGTGGTTGGTGAAATATCATTGTATGTAGGGATTACATGAACTACTTTCGTGATGTCTCGTGCATGTTTAAATTTTACGAGGAATTTAATTGGCAGATGGTTGTTACACGTTATTGTAGGTCTTCATTCATAAGAATCTGTTGGAGCTTTATTGTTTAGTTGGATTATGAACCTTAACGTAGTGCTTTTAAGTGGTAGAGCGGGGCTGTAGGTAATTTTACCTGCTGATGCTATACATGAATGAGTCAGCTTGCCTGAAACCATGCCTTGATCATTGCCATGGTCTCGTAAAAGATCGAAAGAATTGGTAGCTTGCTATTTACGTTTCGTACTGTTAGCGATACTTCATCTCCCCAATTTCCTTTCAATACTTTTCCAGTGTAGCTACCTTAGGGCGACTTGCACCACTATTACTAACCTACAGTTAGTCCTAACCTCAAGTTATATTGAAAAAGAAATATATGAAGGACATGTAACGTAGTACATGTATTTACAGATAATATATGATGACATTTAATTGATTACATATATTAAATTACATGTCCTTATTACATTACATGTCATTATATTATATTATTGGCCACCGTCACCCCATGCCACCATTATTCCATTATAAGTTAATTTAGAATCATAAACCATATAAAGATTGTATTTTAGTATATTTATTTTATTGGACAGCTGAATAGCATAATCTTAAAAATTACATTAGTCTACCGGCTAATGAGTCTGCTATGTCTAATTATCTAAATTGTCTTTCTAATTCATGTATTTTTACTACATTTTAAAGAATAAGATGATGTTTCGGTTAGTCCGTCTGTTGGGCCGTGTCCAGATCCCAGCAACTGCCACGACGTGACTTCTGTACAAATTGTCTGTTTCCTTTTATTTCATTGTCGCATTAGCAAAAACTAGTGACCGATCACCTGTCGTAATCACAAGATTAGACCAGATTGTGGCGTAAGGAATAGTGTCCCAGTGGTGAATGATCCATAAAAACTATTCCTACCGGCTTACCAAATAGTTTGTAAAGAGAAAAAAGCAACAGCAGCCCATTTACAAATTGTCACTCGCCACTGGTGTTCAGTAGCAATTCTCGAATATAAATAAATAAATAAATAATAATAAATACACACACTAAGATCGAGACTTTTGTCGTGGGTATCAGGAACTATTAGAGAATTTCAGTCTCACAACACCCAGACCTGAAACAAATATATGTGAGCTACACAGACAATTGTCTCGGTGCGAGAATCGGACACGCGATCTCACGTTTCATATCCGGCTACTAGCCCGCTGTGCCACGGAGGCTGTCGAATCGAATTCTCTTTTCTTACAGTAATGATTTTAATTACGTGATTTTTGTTTTTAAATAAATGATAATGAATTTATTCAAGAATCTATGATTAATAATCACAATAACATCTACGAACGATGACTTTGAAATTCGATACGAATTGCATTTAAAGTAAATAAGCTTATTTTGACTGAATTATAGTCCGATGCGATAAGCGTGGTCACTTCACTCGTATCCTTAAGATACTGGAAAGAAAGAGAAAGTGTAGATAAAAAGATCAAAATGAATTGCTTGGATATTGGTTCAATTCAATTTATTTTGGCAAAGCCACTGTTTATTAAAGCTATTGTATGAATTGACTGCTTTGCGAGACTCCTAAATTCTTAATATCACATTAATATTATATTGTGTCATTCCATTGGTTGTTGTTTATTTAGGTTAAGATACGTTGGGACTGACATATCCATGTTGGACAAAAGTCCCGTAAATAAAATAAAGAGAGAAAAAAAGATGCTGAGAAAATAAAATTTAATTTTCATTTTCGACTAGGCCTCTATATGACTAGGGGTATTGTATGACCCAAGACAGTGTCGAGGCCTGCCCCCTGATTTTTGACAGTCAATTCGATTTCGATTATTTTTACCTCGATTTCGGTGGAATTATAAGTCAAATC
Organism: Clanis bilineata; assembly: GCA_036417725.1. Lineage (NCBI taxonomy): Eukaryota > Metazoa > Arthropoda > Insecta > Lepidoptera > Sphingidae > Clanis > Clanis bilineata. Next base: position 3,212,063 of record CM071153.1, read on the forward strand.
GAATCGTAGTCGAAATCGAATCGAGTGTCAAAAGTTTTACTCCTCATATCAAGTTTCCATGAAAAACTACCATATGGATTACAGTATTCGTATATCAATCGCATAAAGCAGAAAGCCGTGTCAATTCCACGTTATTATTGACAATTTCAAGGATATTTAGCGCTCCAATTCGAGATGTAATCCAAACTTTGCAAGAAGTTGGAAGTGTTCTTTCGTGTTGTTTCCTTACGTTATACTTCTTTACTTTTGTGATGTTGTTTGTAAAAGTATAAGGATTTGGGCGGTTTTCAAATTATTCTATTGTTCACAAAATAACGATATTTTTAAATAGAAGTAAATAACTTACTAAAAAGAAAATATTTTTTGTTTGCTTCGGTGCCACGCCGTCTTGAGGTCTCGGTCAAACTTGAGACACAGAGGTTGGGGCCGGGGAGGGGGTTCACATACGGGATGAACTCTAGATTATTCATTAATTAATAAGTATATAGTATAGTTATTACTATTTGGCGTGTTGCCAAATAATAAAACAATTTATATTTTGTTAATTATCTAAGTGCACCTGAACCCATTTTCGGTGTTCACGGCTGGTCTCAAGTAAAAAAATAATAATAATATTAGCCCTGTAATATTACTGTCCCACTGCTGGGCACGGGCCTCCTCTACTAATGAGAGGGGTTAGGCCTTAGTCTACCACGCTGGCCTAATGCGGGTTGGCAGACTTCACATACCTTCGAAATTCCTGTGAAGAAATTCTCGGGTATGCAGGTTTCCTCACGATGTTTTCCTTCACCGTTATAGCAAGCGATATTTCACAATGAAAATACACTTAACATAGAAAAGTCAGAGGTGTATGCTCCATTTTGGGGTTGGTCTCGAACCTCCGACACTTGTCTCGGCAGTCCATACCATTCCCAACTGAGCTATCGCTGCTTATCAATTATGTCTCAAGTATTGGCTAAATAAAGTTCCTTTGTTTCTTTCTTTCTTCTTTCCTAAGGATGTAAATAATGTTGGTATGACACATGCTAGAGTTTATTTGGGTATGTACCATTACAATGTCTGTTAAACGCCAAGCAGCATTGTGCAAGCAATGTTGTTGTAGTGGTGAAGTGTGAACATTCAATAAGGAAGCCGATGCTGCAATTTTTTCTATTTGTTAAGGTGACAATTTAGCAAGGGTAAGCCGGTAGGAATCTTGTTCTATGGACCCTTCGCCAATGGATGATAATGAATAAGGACCTAGGTTTCTAGTAATATGAACGCACTCCTTTATTTCAACTTGCTATTATCCCATAATGTGGGCTTGACGCAACGCATTTTTTTAAGAATTTTGCAGAAAGAATTCGGCGTAGTTTTTACGACCGGCTGCCTGACTGAAGTCAACCTTCTTTGAAGGGTCCAGTCCCGATTAAATTAGAAAAATCGCTGAGCCCGACTTGGGTATCGAACCCAGGATTTTCCGGTCCACAACGCACATATGCTGCACTAAACCAAGGACACGATAACCGCACTCCAATATATCAAATTTCCTATTGACATCTCATGATGGATACATAAACAAAATTTTGAAGCAATTTTCCAAATGGATGTTTGATGTGAAAGACGATCTTTCTTTATTTACCTAAGGTACCTGCGATGGTAAGTGATTACCACCGCTTATAGACAATACCAAAAAAAGAAGATACCAAAAGAATCATAGTTGCATATAAGGAAAACGTATTGGAAAGAGCAGGACGGTTAACAAAAATACTCACTCTAACCGGCTCATTCGAGATGTTGGTATTAACATAGCTCTATCATTTACAATGAAATAAAACACTGTTTAACAACTGCTTATTCTTTAAAACCCAGTGTATTAAGGTCATTATCCAGTTGAATACAATTTCTCGGTAGTAACAATAATCCTCGTAAGTTTTCCTTTGTGTAACAGATATATTTATAAGGGATCTATCCGTGCCTCATTATCGCCTGTCTTCTCAGTTACAAGGAAGGAAATTGGGAATATAATATGGTTGTGTATACCTCTATATTAAAGTTGGTTTAATACACAATGCATTAAAGTATAAACTATTTAAGTATAATATGAACAAACACTCAGTATTAGTACATACATACACACATACATACATACATACATACATAAGCTTATGCCTGTATCCCTGTAGGCAGAAGCGCACTAGCAAACTAGAACATCTACATTTGGCCGAGGTTAGTTCCGTCCCAGTGTGATAGGGGGCTAACCTATCATATCAGGCACAAATTCCAGAGTCCGGGCTGATATGGAAAAATCCAATATCACTTTGCCCGACCCGGGGATCGAACCCAAGACCTCAGGATGGTAGTCGTATCTAAATACATCCACGCCACCGAGGAAGTCGATATTAGTATTATTTAAAACATACTTAAAAAGTTTAAAATCAACTCCGACTTTGTAACTTTCTATTTACTGATACAGAAACTAGATGGCGTTAGTAATGAAATTAGCTTTTATAGCTTTAAATTGTCATCAACAACATCGTAGGTATCAGAATGGCTATTTTGTCCTCATCTTCAAATCATTGCGAATCAGAAACGCCTGACAGTACAAATTCATGAATTAAAATATTCATAAAAATAATTACAAAACTATGCTCACGTTAGGTTTCATAAACAATAACTATTATGAAAAATCTTCTAAACAGGGCGCACCAAAGAAACCTAAAAGTGGGAAGAAAGAAAAGAAATCTACCAGCAAAGGTCAAGCTGATAATGAAAGTTCCAGTGGATCGAGCGGTATCGTATTATTCGTTTAATCTCGATTCAAATAGCATTAGAATTAAAAGGGAAATAATAAAAAAAACGTAGATGTTTGATTAAGTTTAGGTTAGATGTGGTATATATGTATACAATAAAAGAAGACATGCATTTATTTATATAAGCTCTAAACTGTTTGAAATTCAATAGTATTAGTTAGAATTACAGCTAGCACATGCTGTTTTCCGAGCTTATGTCCGTCCTATGAAGATTGCCTCATGTAGCGACTCCAATATAGGTAAATCTAATTTTAAAATTTTATATTCCGTAATACAGTATTGCTCAATATTTCTCAATAACTGTCAATGATCGTTATTAGATTAAAAAAGTAATCATAAACTAGGGCAAGGAAAGCAATAATATAATCATACTCACTCTCCTTTATTAGAGTACTGAATAGAAATTGTTACAGCATTTAATGTTCCAGGTTACCGTCGAAACTAATTAACTTTCGCAGAACTTTGTACATTTGCCCTACTCTTCAGGATACTTATCGCGTACACTTTTCGAATCGGTATTCGAATGGACTGCACTAAACTTACCATTATATGAAGTGTACTTGTTGAAGTTACACAAGTACATCATATGAAGTTACTTTGCCGTACTCGAATAAAAAAATAGTAATAAACGTAAACATAAGTTCCCGCCTGTATCCCCGAAGGGATAGGCACAGTTGCACTAGCGAACTAGAACACCCACATTTCGCCGATCTTAGTTCCGTCCTAGATGTGATAGGGGGCGAGCCTATCGCCATATCGGGCACAAATTCCAGACTCCGGGCTGATACGGAAAAATCCAATATCAAATAAAGAATAGTAATAAGTTGTATATTAGGTTCCTGTGGATCCCATATTTTAAAACTAATAAATCATGATGTTTTAGTCACTGCTGAAGAAGCAGATACGGAAGACCAGGGTCAGATTGGTACAGGAGTTGGCACAGCAGCCATCACAGTGAACCGTGATGAGTACCTACAAGCGCACAGAGATCTAACATTCGATCGGAATCAATTGCAAATAAAGAATAACATACTGCATCGTCGACTTGCTGAGTATTATAAGTAATTTGATGTTTTTACTGCAATTGAATATAAAAAAGACAAAGCCAATTAGTAATTGATACGCTTTGACGAGTATGAGTATGAGAACAATTTAACACTGAATTGATGTTTAACTGAATAGACCCAATAGAACTCTGACAATTTGTGCCTACCATTGCATAAATTACCACATATTATTAGCCAACAAAAATAAATTAGGCTAAAACGATACAACCCTAAAAATAAACCTAAAGATTGACATAAAAAATGACACGTAAACAATATAAACACGACGCATGTGGCATGCCGCATAAAATTTGAGCTAAAACATTAAACCAATGTTTATTTTACGTGGCAGTCGCAACTTGGCGCAAGTCACCAATGCTTGTTTGTACGGAGAAAAATACATTGGATCGTCTCTCATATTAAAGAAAAACACTGTTTGGCAGATTATTTTGTTTTGGTATTTCAATATTTGTTGATGCTCCTTATGAATCTTGATTAATTTTGATACACATTGCAATTAGATTTTTAGAAATGCAAGTCCAACATGATATATTTAATCTTGATGTAACATAGGGACTGGTATATATTATGCTGATTACCTTATAGTTATCTTACGAAAACAAATGTATCTCTGTTATCAGTTACTAGTAGGATGATTATGTACTAATCATTATTTTTATTATACATCTTTATACTTATGAGCTCCTCCTCTACTCTTTCATTGCTGGTGGCCTCGTATCTGATCACCTATTGCTATCCACCTAGCATTATAGTAATCTATTGCAATACCTTCCGTAATCCCTCGTTAACATGTTTTTATCCCCGTTCTGTATCATTAAATCAAATCAAATCAAATCAAAATATTTATTGAATCCATGAAATGTTACTACATTATTTAGATTCCGTCAAAGTTCCTCTACCGCCAGTTCGGAAGGCCGTTTCGCCAGAGAAGAACGGGCAAGAAACTCTGGAAATTACAATGCTCATTAAATGGAATTAATTGCAGGAAACGTAAACTTGATCACGTCCTGAAACCTCTAGAAGGAGCGTCTGATTTAGAAGAGAAATACCAACAGAAACTAATCGCCTACGAGGAATTAAAAGACAAATCAGAACGAGAAGTAACAGATGTAAGATAAACAACACTTCACAATTATATTTCATTACATAAAATTCTATGAAAAAAAATTAATTGAATTTACTTCAATAGATATCACTGATTATGAATCATCTAAATTATTTTAGTGCTATTTCCTAAAAATAATGTAAAACAGCAGTGGTTATAGGTTGGTTCCAATTTAATATAGGTAGGTATACAAAATAGAGATCATAGATAGATCAGAGTAAATTCTTTAATGACAATTGTTTTTAGATTAAAACAAAAGTACAAACTGTAGAATTGCAATATGCAGATAGGTTGGAAGATGCGGAGAAGAAATTTGATGAGTTACAGGACCACGAGAAGAATACTGGCACCGGGCTCATCTACTCCAAGAAAGGAAAACCGATAGCTGATAAGGTATATTGTAAATGTTAGAACCACGTTGTAGATAAGATTACTACTACTACCGGATTACTACCATTGTAAAATTGAAGAAGTCCTTAACTTTAAAACTAGTTTCTCCCTTTTTCCTTTCCATCAAGTAGTTTGAGTGTGAAAGAGACAAATTCTATTAAAGTATTGCATAAATAATAGTAAGAGAATTCAATGTAGCATCCATTAAAGTCAACATGCAACATTAAATTTGGCACAACACGGGCGTAACACGCAACAAGTTTGCTAACATTGTAATGGCTTCACAATGATTACGTTGGCTTAAACAAAATTGTGTGACAATTATTATTTTAGAGGATAGTAATTAAAGATGTTAAACGTCTATTTAAAATGCGAGTATATAAATATCCTAAAAGTATACTATTTTCATTCGTAATGTCTTCTTTTTATGATTCTTATATTGTGTGAGTAAAATTTATATTACCGGCCGTCTGTAGTTGCACACATAGCAATGCACCTATCAAGTAATTCATATTGTTGTAGGATGCTTTCATTTGTGTTCAGTACTAAGAATTTGTAAAAATACGTGTTTCGTAAACCAATGCTTCTTAAAAATCAATATTTATATCAACATCATTTATACTTTAGCTGCATTCGCGAAAAAACTGCAACTAACGAGCAAAAACTACTGTAAAGATTTAAATGTAACTGCCAAAGTTTCGAAACATCCTTTCAAGATGTCTTGTACCCCGGGCAACTTTACTACGGTCTACGATTGTCATAAACTTCCCGCTTGTAGAGTTGGTTCTCAGATGAATCCGGACGCAGTGATGAAGCAAAATATTATGCAGAAACTTTGGAAAAGATTAATACGTTTGGTACAATTGTGAGGCAAGGTGTTGAATCACAACAAGACTGAGTGTACAATCACTTCATATTATGCACCACATTTTTATAGATAATGTGGCCCCAAATGACAACACTCTTAAATTTTTGAGTTGCATAACAACTATCAGTATTTGGGAAGAAATTTCCTAAAATGTTCACGTCGACATTGTTATTAAGGTCTTATTGAATAATTACTAGTATTCATAATCAAATACCGTTTAGAATGTTTTGGTTACAAACGACCCTTTACACATTCAAAACTAAAGCAATAGTGTATGAACAAATGAAAAAGTGAGCAAAAGTATGAACAAAATATGAATATGAAACAAAGGGAAACGGTACAACGGGGCCAACTTGCTAGGCCATAATAAAAAGTTTTTCCAGAGTAATTCTCAAAGTACTTATTGCACTCGCTCTTTCAAAAAGGTCATTGCAAAGTGCGACTTCATAATGTAGCCTGGTTTTAGTTGTTTTTTTATACTAACTGGGTAAAGAAAACACATTATGATTATTATAAACGTCAATAGACTACACTGGGCCTGATTATAAGCATAGCGGAACACCGACATAAAGTAACAGCTTTGTGTTGCGTATCGTACAGTGAATGGATGAATTCGCACAGTAATTTCTAAACGGCGACCGCTTTCCATTAAAAAAAATTTAATGTTTGAAAAAAAAGAAATCAGTTTGCTGAAGCAGTATAAAAACGTTCTCAATAAATTCTTTATTTTCTATTTATTATAAATATTAAGTCTGATTTCAGACAGTGCAACGATTCCTGACTCTCCAACGTCGGAAATGCGAGCAATCTTCAGCTTTATGCCTGAGGTATATTAGAGTTAGAAATGCTGTTGCTGAACTGGATGCTATTGTCAGAAAGCTGGAGATGCTTGCTCCGGGTTTGTACGTCGCACATTACGAACAGTTGCACATCGACAATCAAAACTTCATGACCAAAATCGAAGGTGTGCAATTTTTTTGATTCATTATTATTGCATTGACAAAATGCCGAAATACCCCGTCCGCACCCCAATCTCAATTCCTTTCATTTTCACGGTAGGCAGTTAGCACCGACTAGACAGTAGGTACCCTTAGCTTATCGAAGCCCTTAGCTTATTGGGCATCGGTAACCATTTAGGTGCCTTCGATTCCCTCATTTGCCTTCGTAAGCAAATATTTATATTTATGTACATGTATGTTGCTCAACCTACAACACGAATAGGTAATACAGTGGTACAGTGCAAATGGTTTGCAAAAAATCTACAAAGTGGCTGCTTTGATGTTGTTTATTTATACCTGTGCCTTAAGATATCCCTCCACCATTAAATATGTCAAAATATACTTTATATTTACATACATACATACATATACATAAGCTCACGCCTGTATCCCCGAAGGGCTACCCCTTCGGGGATACAGGCGTGAGCTAGAGGCGTAGGCTGAGGCGCACTAGCGAACTAGAACACCGACATTTCGCAGAGCTTAGTTCCGTCCCAGATGTGATAGGGGGCGAGCCTATCGCCATATCGGGCACAAATTCCAGACTCCGGGCTGATATGGAAAAATCCAATATCACTTTGCCCGACCCGGGGATCGAACCCGAGACCTCAGAACCGTAGTCGTACCGAAATACCACCACGCCACTTTATATTTAAATAGAAAATATTTATGGTTAATTTAACTATTTGGCCATTAGTACTTCTAATACCCTATAGTGAACTCCGAAGTTGCAAATTAACTATCTCTACTATTATTATAGTTTGAAAATTAAATTACATTGGTATTTACATCTAAGCGTATCATACGAAGAATTACGATAATTTTGATAAGGGTTCACTTAGTTTAGTTAACTAAACTTGGTAAGAGACATTAAGTTGGAAGTTCGTAGTTTCGATGAATTCATTAAAACCATTAGACCGTGCGTCAATCGTTAATCTCTCCCGCATGGTCTCAAAGCCTCGGTCCCTTGTCGACAAAAGTTTGTGAATGGGGAATTGAGTTTTAGTTCTCACACTACGATATGCACGAATAACTAGGCTTAGTTAAAGTTGGTCACTTAACCCCTGCGCGTTCCATCACCATTTAGAGTTTAGACTATCACAAAGTTGGCAGAGCTGTGATTTTTATTTGATTTTTGATTTGTAAGTAATAGGTCATCGTTGCGTTTCGTTTTATGAGTTGTTTATATTGGTGTTCCTAATCGTCATTTTCCTTCCATATTGCGATCTCCTTCCTTTAATATTTTTCCTTTGCCCTTTAACCTGTTTGAAGCTTAACACACTCTTTCAAATAGATGTCTATTATGGTGGATCAGTTGGCCCGACTGCTTGTGTGTTTTAAGCCGGGTCTTCTGCACTAAAACATTACACAAAACATGCATTTTTTATCTATGGTCCATTGTTCTACGAGCAGGTGACAGCTAAAATCGTTGTTTTGCGTATGTTTTTAGTGTTTTGTTTCGAAAAAGCTAGTGAAGGAGATTCAGCTTTAGTAATCCAAAGCAAAACATGTATAAAGTCTTTAATAATTTTAATAAATAATAATTATGTTAAAGAACGCGAAGACGAACTTATTAAGAATCGCGGGAAATGCACAGAACACAACCAAATCCTAGCTCATATTAGAGAGAAGATGCATCATACAGACGAGGTCATAGACTTCACTGAATGTGATCTTGGTGATGCGGAAATTGAATTCTTACGCGCTAGAGAAGATCTTGGACAAGTGAAAGTAAGAAACGATTTTATTACTAGAAGGAGGTAATACGATAAAAATGTATTTTCTGATAATGATGAAGTGATATTCTTTTATGACTGCCCATCGTGTTTTAAGTGATTACTACCTCCCATAAACTCAGTAATGTCAGCACTGCTGAGCCGGTAGCTACCATAAAAAGTAAACAATGATTTTAAAAAGAGGAGTGAGTGTGGCTTCTCGAAATCTCACTTAAATCATAATCAATCGTACTGTTATACCCCTTGGATGTACCTCTTTACGTTGACGCTGACTTGACCGTTTGTCAAGCCAGCATTATAATATGATATAAAAGTCAGTCGCGGGCCGAGTCCCGCAGTCTCTCCCTAACTTCTATTTCGTGTCGTCACGCTGCCGTTTTCTAATTTCACTGTGTGTTTCCTCTATTTTAAATAGGTTTTAATAAATATCTTTTTTAAAAACTCTTTTGTCGTTTCCCGTATAACATTCTGGTGGCAGCTTTAAGGGATTTTAAAGGAAAAGTCCCCGGAAACGTCTCCGCAACCGCGTGTGCCGTGTTTAAGGTGACCGCGACCTGAAACTCGTGAGAAAGTGATAAAAGTGATAAAAACGTTAAAAGCGATAAAAGTGGTAAAAGCGACATAAGTCGTGAAAGTGCTATAAGTGATAAACGTGCAACTTACTTACCATTTCGACGGTGTGCTGACGACCTTCACCTGCTAACAGCCCTCGAGACCCATCTTACCTGCAACTGGAGTCTGACCCAGGAACGCCGCGCCGCTCTGATCCTACTCTGCATCCCAGCTCTCCGTGTCTGCCCTGTATCCCTGCTCTGCGTCTCTGCTCTACGTACCTGTTCTATATCTCTGCTCTGCGTGTCTGCTCAGTATCCCTGCTCTGCGTCCCTGCTCTACGTGCCTGCTGTACCTGTCACGACTGAAAAACCCTGCAATGCCGATAACCTACATGATTCCTGCTATATTTATGTAAGTCCTTGGTCACTGATAATAATTTATACTATTTCTTTACGGTGTTATTTTTACTGATTGTGATATTTCAATACTAACTACAATTTTCTAGTGCCAATCTTTTGTCTTACCATATTATGCATAAAGTGCCTACAATACAATTTACAACAGACCAACAAATAGCCGCCGAATCAAATCCATTTCCTAGTGAGGTAGAACTCCCTCCGAGTCCGACACCTACTACTTCAAGGCTAACCCGTCAGACTCTACAAAACATGACCTCAACAGAATTAGGACTAAACATCTTACTCAAATTCATCAAACCATTTGACGGGACCAGGGAGACTTTAAGTCCGTTCTTGACAAATTGCGACAATGCCATCGAACTAGCCTCGGACAATCAAAAGCCTATTCTTTTCAAATACATACTAAGTCAGCTACAAAGTAAGGCAGAAGTCGCATGCTCAATTAAAGAATTTAACTCATGGGACCAATTAAAAGATTTCCTTAAATCTCAATTTGGAGAAAAGAAACACTACTCAGCATTACTCTCCGACCTCCAAGATTGTCGGCAAAATAATTCTGATTCGGTGAGTCAATATGCACTGAAAATTGAATCATGTCTCTCTAAATTATTAACGGAAATTAATATTTCCATTCCAACAAAAAAGAAAGGTGAATTAGCGGGCCGTGTTGCCGCTATGCAAGACTTAGCAACACATACATTCATAGTTGGACTAAATCCCAGATTATCGACCATAGTCAGATCCCGAGACCCTGAAACGTTGAACGAAGCAATTAACTTCGCCGTATCAGAAGAAAAAATTCTTCAGACAGGTCCCAAACGCTATCTCCCATTTCAGACATCTAATTTCCAGAACCGACAGGAACGTCCTAATCAGCCACGTCAACAATCTCATGGCTACAAATCTGAACATAGACCGCGTTTCACTAACAATAATAATACTTCGAATGAAATCTGCAGATACTGCAAAAATCCAGGTCACAACATAGAGAATTGCCGTAAGAGGCAATACAATAACAGGCGGTTCTCAAGTTCGAACCCGAATCAACCGGGCCCCTCATTTAATACGAATCGAATAAATTTTACACAAACTCATTACCACGACACGCAGGAACCCTACGACGAGGTTGACCATCCAAAAAACTAAAGAATGCCTCGTCCTGGTGTCGTACGGGGCACCGAATAGCAAATATCGACACCAAAACCGCTGTTTCCACTGTATCCGCTGTTTCCACTGTTTCCACTGTTTCCACTGTTTCCACTGTTTCCACTGTATCCACTGTATCCACTGTATCCGCTGTTTCCACTGTTTCCACTGTATCCGCTGTTTCCGCTGTTTCCACTGTTTCCACTGTATCCGCTGTTTCCGCTGTTCCCACTGTTTCCGCTGTATCCACTGTTTCCACTGTTTCCACTGTTTCCACTGTATCCGCTGTTTCCGCTGTTTCCACTGTTTCCGCTGTATCCGCTGTTTCCGCTGTTCCCACTGTTTCCGCTGTATCCACTGTTTCCACTGTTTCCACTGTTCCCACTGTTTCCGCTGTTTCCACTGTATCCACTGTATCCGCTGTTTCCACTGTTTCCACTGTTCCCACTGTTTCCGCTGTATCCACTGTTTCCACTGTTTCCACTGTTTCCACTGTTCCCACTGTTTCCGCTGTTTCCACTGTATCCACTGTTTCCACTGTTTCCACTGTTTCCACTGTTTCCACTGTTCCCACTGTTTCCACTGTTTCCGCTGTTTCCGCTGTTCCCACTGTTTCCGCTGTTTCCACTGTTCCCACTGTTTCTGCTGTTTCCACTGATTTAAAGATCCTCACCGACTCCATTCCAAACACTGTATCCACTAATCCTACAATACTCACCGAATTCACTACATCGCGAAAGGTCAACAATTCTATAGTATCTCAGAAAATCTATGAAGTTTCTTGCAATCCAAACAAACTCATGTTACCTCACGTCCTAGTCCAATCATCCGCTTCTAATTCGCCTCTGTCTTTACTAGTTGACTCTGGATCCTCAGTTAGCCTCCTGAAATCAGATTGCCTCCACAACAGAGTTACTCTTACGAAAGAATCAATCATGATAAAAGGCATTGACCCCGTGGAAGAAACCACGCAAACTCTAGGACATTTTATCCTAAAATTCATTCCTCTCAACTCTGGATGCAAATCCATACATCATCAATTCCATGTCATCAACAACATAAGCCTACCCTATGACGGTATTATTGGCAACGACTTTCTCAAATCATTCCAATGTTCTGTTGATTATAGTACGGACTCCCTTTACTTCAGAAATCAGAAGATCAAACTCCATTTCTGTGAACCTACGTATATAATACCACCTCGAACTGAAACTGTAATTGAATGCTCTGTTTCCAACCCTGAAATCAAAACAGGTCTCGTCCTCGACCAAAGCCCTTCCGATGACCTACTAATAGCAAACTGTCTCGTTAAAGTTAAAGGCAACAACAGGATTAATCTGACTGTAGCCAATGTCTCTGAATCCCCTGTCTCCTTGAAATCAAATCTTAATCTAACTCTGACTCCCATCGATGCATGCTACTATACTACATCCGACATGTCCAATTCTCGCTCTGAATCCAATACCATGCGAAGGACTAGAGAAGTTCTTAATCAACTCCGCACATCACATCTTAATGACGAAGAAGCCCAATCTTTATTCCAAATCTGCTCAGATTACTCTGACATATTCCATCTCCAGGGCGAAAAACTTACATGCACCGAAGCTATTAAACACGAAATCAAGACCACATCTGATAATCCAATAAATACCAAGTCGTATCGATTCCCCGAAGTCCACAAAGCCGAAGTTAAAAGACAAATCGGACAAATGCTAGATCAAGGTATTATTGAACCTTCTGCTTCTCCATGGTCATCTCCGATCTGGATTGTCCCCAAAAAACGCGACGCTTCCGGCCAACAGAAATGGCGTATCGTCATAGATTATCGAAAACTAAATGATGTCACAGTAGGAGATATCTACCCAATTCCACAAATTTCAGAAATTCTCGACCAACTAGGCAACAGCAAATATTTCTCTACACTTGACCTCGCTTCTGGTTTTCACCAAATTCAAATTCACAAAGAAGATGCAACCAAAACCGCCTTCTCTGTCCCTGAGGGACATTTCCAGTTCACACGCATGCCATTCGGCTTAAAAAACGCACCTTCTACATTCCAAAGGCTGATGAACACAGCTCTTTCAGGCCTCCAAGGTGTCCGTTGCTTCGTGTACTTAGATGATATAGTCATCTATTCTTATGACCTAGAATCCCACATCGATAATCTTACCTCAATATTTAAACGTCTTCGAGAATTCAATCTCAAACTCCAGCCCGACAAATGCGAATTCCTACGGCGCGAAGTGGCATATCTTGGCCACATTATTTCCAAAGACGGCGTCAAACCAAATCCCGATAAAATAAAAGCCGTGACTCAATTCCCTACTCCTAAATCTCCAAAAGACATCAAATCGTTTCTAGGTCTAGTATCTTATTATAGAAGATTCATCCCAGATTTTTCCAAAACTGCCAAACCTCTCACATCCCTTTTAAAAAAGGATACGCCTTTTGAATGGCAAAATCAGCAGCAACTAGCCTTTGAATACTTAAAACAAAAACTTACTACCGCGCCCGTACTGTGCTATCCCGACTTCACCAAATCATTCATCCTCACCACCGATGGTTCAAATCACGCAATTGGAGCCGTACTATCCCAGGGCACTATCGGACAGGATAGACCTATCGCATATGCTTCCCGTACATTAAATAAAAGCGAATGCAACTACTCGACCACAGAGAAAGAACTACTTGCTATAATATTTGGCTGTAAGACCTTCCGCCCATACTTGTATGGCCGAAAATTCCAAATCATAACAGACCACCGACCGTTAAAATGGCTATTCAACCATAAAGACCCTTCTAGCAAAATGCAACGGTGGCGGCTAAAACTAGAAGAATACGATTATGAAATCATATATAGAAAAGGAAAACTTAACTCTGCCGCTGACGCTCTTTCTAGATTCCCAGTCAATCCGATCTATGACAGTAGCCAACCAAAACCTTCTACTTCTACTAATTCTGACAATCCCCCTATCCAGAATAAGGATCTAGACGAAGACTTAATGGATCTTCTTGTGTCTCCTCCATCATTTACGCTAGACGAAATCAATTCTAATCCTAATTCCAACGAAACCTTCCCTGATCTCAATGACGAAAACCCTAATATAGAAGAACTCTCAAGAATCCCTGAACCAGACTTGATGCTAATTCCTTCTCCAGAATTCCAACAGATTCCCATTGAAGACATTATTCCTACTACTTCCCGGGTCCACGACCCTCAAATACCAGATCCTCAGACGATACCTGAAGAAGAATCGACTACCACTGAATCCCAAACCTTGTCATACAACGACGACGACTACTCCAACTTCTTAAAACAGTCTGTAACTAATAAGAGTAACTATAATACTAAGCTGATTGAACATAATGAAAGTCTTACTAAATCACATTGTAAAACCATTCTAGTTCCTACGTCGATTGATTTAGATGAATCCAATCCCTATGTACAAGAAATTCTAGGAAACATCGAAGACACTGAAGTCCTAACAAATTCTGAACGGAGCCTGTATTCATTCCGTAAATTTCTCGTTAATAACAAAGACTACTATTTCCTATTTCTCAAAGTCCATCACTTCGACGAAAGCTCTTACAAAGAAATCTATGAGACTTTAAAAACCGTCAGGACTCAGTTGACATCTGATCCGAGTATAAAAGAAATTGCCATTTCCGATCTCAGAAACCCATTCGAAAAACATTCTTTCGTCAAAATATACAATATACTCACATATCTCTTTCACAATACTAACATAGTCATCAATATCTATCATAACAGCATAATCTATCCTACTCCATCTGAAATCAAGAGAATCCTTAAGGAAAATCACGACCTTCCTATTTCCGGTCATCTTGGGTCTACTAAAATGCTTAAGAGAATCCAAGAGAAGTACTATTGGAAAGGCATGCGCTCTGAAGTCGAAGACTATGTAAAACGCTGTTCCTCCTGCCAACTGAACAAAGCTCTAAGGCAGACAAGTCGTGCACCAATGCAAATCACTACAACTTCAACAAGTCCATTTCAGCGCATAGCGCTTGATGTCGTTGGGCCTCTCCCAGAATCTGGCAACGCTAAACTAAAGTATATCCTTACCTTACAAGATGACCTTACCAAATTCTCAGTAGCTTATCCCATGCGCAGTGTCACCGCGGAAGAAAGCACTGACTGCCTCATACATTTCATATGCCTATTCGGTATCCCAAAATTCATTTTGACAGACCAAGGAACTAACTTCACCTCAGAACTTTTTAAACAGACTTGCAGCTTTCTGAAAATCAAACAACTTTGGTCCACACCATACCATCCCCAAACTCAAGGGGCACTCGAGCGCAGTCATTCTACCCTAAAAGAATACCTGAAATCTTTTGTGGAGCCTAACCACACCAATTGGCCTAGATACGTGTACACTGCGATCATGACATACAATACTAACGTCCACTCGACTACTAACTTCACTCCCTACGAACTCGTATTCGGTCACAAACCATTTATCCCAGACTCAATCTTTGACTCAACTCCTGATACCACATATCCCGAGTATTTGAAAATGCTCCAACACCGCCTACAGCATTCTCGAAACAAAGCCACTGAAAATATCACTGCTTCCAAAGAAAGATCCAAAGATTACTATGACCGCAGAACTAGATCCATATCATACAAAACAGGTGACTATGTATTCTTGAAAAATCATGTTCGCCAAGGTAAGTCCCTCTCACCATGCTGGAAAGGCCCGTACCGCATTGTCCGTGTACATGGCAATAACACACTGTCTCTTCTGATCAACCGACGACACATAAGACACCATTATGACAAAGTCAAACCAGCTCACACGGTTTCTCTACTACTCCCGCAACAAACCTGAAAAAGAAAATACAATTATATAATTAATGTAAATATTATTATACTAAATAAATAAATAATAATTTTAACTATAAATAAAATATTCTATTCTTATAAAATAAAAAAAAAATAAAAACAATTACTAACCTTATTCCGTAAGATGATTACTATTTCTTACCTTTATACTTACCATGAACTAATTATTCGATTTCAGCCTTATGGTGCAAGCACACGAATACATACAACCTATTCGCACAGAATCGGGTATATTCTTCGATTATGAAGGAAAACTTAAAATTCAAAATGGTAATCTTGACATACTAATCCCACAAGACATTTCTCACTTTCCAAGTCATATAGAGAATATTGGCTCTGTAATTGAAACAGCGAAGCAATTCTGTTCCCTCAAAAATATTATAAATGGCGATGACTGCCTTAATGCTATTGAACCTCTGTCGATTAGATACCATGACATCCTAGAGTCCTACAACTCTTTAGAACACCTCGTTTCTGACAGACAACGTAGGTCAGCTTGGATCGGAGCCGGAGGCTCTCTGTTAAAGACTATTTTCGGTACTTTAGACGAAAGTGACGCACTAAAGTATGATAATGCTATTTCTATGTTACAAGATGATCAAAAGAAGATAGCTTCATTAATAAAAGAAAATATCCTAATTACCACTTCGACATTATCCTCTTATAACAAAACGTTACAGAAACTAAAGAATAATGAAGCTGTCTTAAACGATGCGATTGACAAACTCTCGGTATTGATCCAAAATGTTTCACAAGATAATTCCAATACACAAATTATTTCAAACCTTAATTTTATTCTCAACAGTTTGGAAACCAGTGTCTTAACACTTTCGTTCCAGTTGGAAGATATAAACAATGCTATCATGTTTAGTAGTCAAAACATTTTAAGCCCGAGCGTCTTATCGCCCGTGCAACTATACCGAGAACTTGTCGCTCATTACAATAACATACCTAATAATCTAGACTTACCATTAAGCTTAGAATTAAACGAAATTCATAGTTTATTAAACATAATTAATATGAAATGCTTTTATTCATTAAATAAGATTATTTTTATTGTACAAATTCCTCTTGTATTCCCTAATGAATACAGTTTGTATCATAATTTACCTTTGCCAGTTCCACATAATAAACTTAAACTATTTGGAATGCTTATACCAAATACAAAATATATTGCAGTGACCAAGGACAAAACACATTATTGCACATTAAACTCATTGGACGACTGTCGTGCGTATAGCGACACTTATTATGTATGTAACATTATTAATATATACTCTGTATCCGCGAATCCAAGCTGTGAGAGCTTAATGTTAACCAAAGTAATAAACAGCTTACCTGATAATTGTCATCCCAAATTCATCTCCGGCACTGTAGATGTTTGGCATCCTTTAAAATTTAATAAATGGTTGTACATTCAGTCTCAACCCAGTAACCTGGTAATAGACTGCATTAACGCAGAACCTTACGAGACTACTATATTAGGTGCAGGTGTACTTAACATGCCAAAGTTATGTACCGCATATTGTAAAAGCGCAGTACTCACATCAAAAAACTCTGCGTATAACATAAGTATACCACTAAGACAGTCAAACTTCAGTTTAATTAATAATTCTTGTTGTAATATAATTAATAAAACATTGCCTAATGTGTCCCCAATTCACCTTAAAAACATAGACCTAGATAGTCTAGACTCCAACCCTGAAATTAAATCACAGATATCAAAATTAAATGACATTATTGAAAAACCACATATTATCAAATACGGGACGCATTATTCAATATTAACTCTGTGTATTGTCGTTTTAATATGTTCCTATGTTTTATATAAATTGTTCGTATTATGTAAAGGAAACGTCAGCCTGACTCGTCCAACCCTTCTTTCCAAATTTCGCTCAACTCTATCTGCACCCCCTGAGGCAGATACCCCTTTGGAGATGGTTGAAAGTCCACCTCCAACCTCAAGTGCTCCGAGACTTCGGATGTCCTGAACTCTTTTGTAAACTTCGGAGTTGCAACCCCGAAGTTTACTCTTCTCCGGGGGGCTGTTATACCCCTTGGATGTACCTCTTTACGTTGACGCTGACTTGACCGTTTGTCAAGCCAGCATTATAATATGATATAAAAGTCAGTCGCGGGCCGAGTCCCGCAGTCTCTCCCTAACTTCTATTTCGTGTCGTCACGCTGCCGTTTTCTAATTTCACTGTGTGTTTCCTCTATTTTAAATAGGTTTTAATAAATATCTTTTTTAAAAACTCTTTTGTCGTTTCCCGTATAACAGTACGAATAGCAACAGTAAGCTGCAGCTTTAGTGATCCGAAAGTTACACCCATATTCGTGTGTGAGATTGTCGTAATAATTCGCTGCGGTGGATCTATAGCCAAATCAAATAAAAATGGGTTTCATGATCATAAAAGCTTGAGTAACACTTTAGGCATTAAATTACATTTTGTACCAAATAAATACTACCCTAATACTTGTTTCGAGACCAGTAATATACTAAATGGGATAATGAATGGGAGTAATAATACAAACACTTTCAGAGTCGCCGTGACAAACTTCGGTGGACTTTAGAAGCGGAAAGACTTAAGGCCGGCTTACTGACTAGAAGGGATCTGCTCCGAGACTTCCAAGACGCTACAGACGAGGTAAATTATTACAGTTGGTTAAACTGAGCGAGGCATCGGTGCATTATTTTACTTTTGTGGATATACATAAAAGTGAGGATCCAGTAGTAGCCGATCTAGAGCAATGGGTTTAGACATTTTTTATTGGCTAACGAGCCACCACATAAAATTGAAACCAGATCTTTGTTACCAACTTACAGACAATCGTTATGATTGTTACGAAATCTGACGGGCCAAATGTGGTACCGACAATAACATCATCATCATCATCATCATCAGCCATAGGACGTCCAATGCTGAACATAGGCCTCCCCCAAAGATTTCCAGATCGACCTGTAACATAACATAACGGTCACAATTTATGCCCAGGGTAATGAAGCGATGCTCATGGATTGGAAGACTAACTACAATTTTTTATGTATTAAATAAACACACACTTCTTTATGTACTAAAATTTAATTTCTAGGTGGTAAAGCTGAGAGAAAAGAAGGCGGGTCTTGAAGCACAGATAGTAAAAACTACAAGAGAACTGAGAGAGGCGCGCAGGCAAATGCAAATTCAACGATGCCCTCCACAACATGAGAATTCTAATGAAATGTTTCCTATAGTGGACTATGATTAGATGTCAATAATTCAATGATTAATTTGTTTAAAGACATGAAAGAAGCTTCTTGATTATAAACAAACATATAGATAATTACTTATATTATTATGATCATTATCATCATTAGCCACAGGACGTCCACTGCTGAACATAGGCCTCCTCTAAAGATTTCCAGGTCATAAAGGTCGCAGGAAGTCGCTGGATGCAGGCCGCTTCCAACAGGTCGATCTGGAAATTTATGTATTGTAATTGGAATTTTATTAAAATATTGAATATAATCTAATGAGATAATCAATCTTCGTCGTTTTTCAATTCCAAGAATATCACAGTTAGATGATTTATTGCCAAATGATGCCTTTTTTTAATTCTAGTGAATAACGACAGAAAATATGTATTCGGCATTATATGACACGCATTAATATAAGAAAGAAGGAGCATAACGTGTTTTCGCTTTCTCAGATAACACAAGTACGGTATTATTCATATTAACTGTTTCTCTTAGAATAGGATATAAATATTATGGGCCTTATATAAAAATAGTTTAGCTGTGTGGCTAAGACTAGTCACTTTTTTCTTGTCAGATTTTTTGAAAATAAAAGGGACAGACTATTCTTTACCATTTGCCCAGTTGTTATTGTGCAACTGTTTTTATAAGTAAGGCCCTATACTGATTTCTTAAGTTTACGCGGATGTTATACATTGAAATAAAACTATTATTACGGTTCTATCACGATTTGGTTTTTAATTTTTATTCCCGACTTTTCGAAGGCTTTGCAGTCTTCGTGGTCACGGGTCGGAAACCCTTCGAAACGTCGGGAATAAAAATTAAAAACCAAATCGTGATAGAATCCGTAAAAATAGTTTTATTTTAAAGTAAGACCCTATATTTGTAGATCTATTATTCCCTTCGCAAAACACTCCAGCAAATTCTCATTATCAAAAATAAGTTAAGGCTGACTTTAAGTATGATGTGTGTTTGGTTTTGTTCCATATTTATCGTATTTCCAATATTTAACTTCTATAATTTTTTTATTGAAATGTTATCATTGTTATAGTAAATATCCTGTTAATTAATTGTATCAAGATTATATTTATATTATGCTAAATTGAACAAGTATCATAAAATAAACATTGTTGATAACTTGTAATGCATTGTTTTAAATTAAAATACCTTAATTTTTAATTACTACCGAATGAACCTGTTTGGTCAAATTCTATACCAGGCGTAAATAACTTGATAAGTTGACTAACAATCCCGTACGAAACTTAGCATCTAGATTATCTACCTATATTACATTTCAGTGTATGTATGTATCTAATTCTATTAACATAACATACCATACGCTCACGCCTTTATCCCCGACGGGATAGGCAGAGGCGCACTAGCGTGCTAAAACACCCACATTTCGCCGTGCTTAATCTTTCCCAGATGTGATAAGGGGCGAGCCTATCGCTATATCGGGCACAAATTCCAGACTCCGGGCTGATATGGAAAAATCCAATATCACTTTTCCCGACCCGTGGATCGAACACGAGACCTCAGGACGGTAGTCGTACCGAAATACAACTACGCCACCGAGGCAGTAAATGACTCTATTATTATTTGACATATCACAGCTAACTAAAGACGACTTATGAGGCAGTAACTTCTAGTAGGCAATTTTAAATTTGAACCCCTTTACGAGTTAGTTTTGAATTTTGTTATTTCTCGCAATAAATAAATAATATAATAATAATATATGTTAACTATGTTTATCGATGGTCGTTGGTTTTTTGGACTGCACTACGCTTACCATCAGGTGTAGTGTAGTCACTTTTCCGTGCTCCGATAAAAAAATCTTTAGTTTCTGCAACAGGCGCTGCTACTAAAATATATACGAAAACAATAACGAAAACGAAAACTATCACAACTGGCATTAAGTATAAATAGGATATGTTTTATTTAGAGGTATATTGCACTCATAAATTCGGACATAAACATAATTTCAATGAAAAAAACAATCGTTTTAAACGTTTATTCTTTCTAAAAAACATTGTGGATCACTAACAACATCCAGATATCGGCATTTCGTAAATATCTTGCGACACACTTGTCCCACTTCTTAAACTGGAACTATCGACATTTCGTCGCAACCGAGACGTATCAGATTCTATGATGTGCGTTGCGAAATGAGATATTCGATAACACGTTTAAAATGTATTCACGGCACTTATTCCAAAAATGTAAACAAACTTTTTTATAGCGGAGACTGGCAAAGGAGCAGGGTCGACTGATGATAAGTGATCTCTACCGCCCATAGACACCCAAGACACAAAGAATCATGGGTGCGTTGCCAACCTAACAGGAGGAATTGTAAGGCTCTCCTTACATCCCTCTGGATAAGGGACTAAGAAATGGGGGAGGGGATATGGGCCACCGGAAATCTCACTCACCGAACGTAACGCGTCAGCAAGGTGCCACTTTACCTCGGTTTTCTGTGAGACAGTTGTATCAAACCGGTCGAGCCGGCCCAATCGTGCTGTAGACGTAATTATCTACAGCGTGGCTCTACCACTCAAAATCTGTTAATTCTGTAGCTCAATGACGAGTCTTTCACATTTCATGTGCGAATGCAACAAAAACAAGAAACAAACGCACTTCTCATGACCTAATTAGTGATGAAGCCACTTATAAAAAACATTTCCTCGCCTCTAACTTCAAAACTAGTTTGTCCCTTTCATTTGCATACAATGTGACGCAAGCAAAAAAAGTGACAAATTAGTTTTAATAATAACAAGTTTAAAAACTTAACGGGCCAACTTCAAATCGCTACTAAAATATGGGACCACCCTTGAAATAAGCTCTATCGAATACAAAAAGAATTTTGAATATCGGTCCGCATTTGGCGGAGATATCGCGTAACATACATGAAAAAATACAAACGAATTGAGGACTTCTTCTTTTTGGAAGTCGGTCGAAAGTAGAAGTTCATAAATGTTTTTATAAAGCCGCGTCTCCTGCACATGTTTTTCGAAACAAAACACTAAAAACATCTACACGAAACAAGGTTTTTCATTGTCCCCTGCTCATAACAATGGACCATAGAAAAATAGTCACAAGTTTAAAAACTTAACGGACCGACTTCAAATCCGATCGCGACCAAAATATGAGACCACCCTTGAAAGAAGCTCTATCGAACACAAAAAAAATTGAAAATCGGTTCACATTCGGCGGAGATATCGCGTAACATACATAAAAACAGACGAATTGAGGACCTTCTCCTTTTTGGAAGTCGGTCGAAAATTTAGAAATAACATGTTTTGTGTAGGTGTTTTGTGTATTGTTTTAGTGCAGGAGAAGCGGCTTAAGTAAGAGGCAATGTGCAAATATTTTTCGGAAAACAATTTTACTCGAATTGTACTTATAAAAATGCCGATGTAATCTCGATATCAAATACATATTAGCAATTAGTATACAATATAACAATTACAGATCCGATAATAATTATATATAGTTTAACTAAAATTAAGCTACGCTCAATCATTCTATACGGACTGGTATCAATTGCGTATCACTAAACATTGTTTCAAATTAATTTAATACCGATTACAAGTTTAAAACCAAGGAGACAGCAACTATAATAACAATGTTGGTTCTGCCAGCAAAGACTTCTATGTATACTACTAGACAAGCTGTTTAAAAGTAAAATTGTGTCACATTCCGGTGAGTGTTTGACGTTAGACGACTAAGGAAAGAGCATATCTCTATAGTGAGTTGCAGTCAATTGACGGAAAGTGTGGAAATTCTATGTACCGAACAGCCTGTCTAGTAGTATATATGGGCGCATCTGCATTACACCCTCAATTAAGAAACAAAAATATAAAGTTGTTACTATCTGAAAAACTAAGATCATTGTAATTTTGGAGTGAATTACGTTTTATTAATCATTTAATATTATTTGCTGTTTTATCTGAATGTTTAAATTGTTTTAAAGCTATGTTATAAAGTAACTTTCAGTAACCGGATATATGTTTGTGTAATAATTATTGAACTTATAAAGCATGTCGTAAATTTATGTTTTATCACTCTAAAGTGATTTTAATATTTATCTGATTTTAAGGTTTGGATTACAATTAACCAATATCATACTTTAAATTAATAATGCTTGGCGGATATCCGCCGACTGTAATTTTATGTTACATTGTTATAGCGTTGTTTTAATTACGCTGTGAATTAATAACAATTCATTATTAAAAGGCCTAGAGAACTCTTAGTTTTTATAATAATTATTTGTCTTGTTTTAAATTCGTTTCAAAGAAAATCATTAATGTTATCGATTATTAACAAAAACTCGGACGGTATTTCTATTATAAGTTTCCTATTTAAAGCCATCGCTGTTCAGCAGCAGTGACAGTAATTTTGTGTAAATGATGTTTAATACATGCAGTGCTAATTTGTGTAAATGTGTAATAATAAGTTTAATTGTCAAAAAGTGCTGTAAATCGTGTTGTGAACTTTTGTAGAAAATATGAAAGTGTTTAAAAGGACATGTGTTTTTGTATTACGCCATGAATATGGGTGGTTGCCCGATATGGCGCCGACATATACATAGAAGTCTTTGGCTGTCACCCATTAGAAAAAATGAATTTGTAATTGATATTATATTAATTCGAAACAAATATATTCCTATGTTGGAATGAACAATATTTTCAATGAACACATTTTGGTCCCATGTGGGCTGCTTTTCCACCAGAGTGTGGAGAAAGTGAGCTTTTACACCAGAGTTAGCAATCCCCAAAACCAGTCCTACCCAAAGTGGGCAATAACGCCCCCTTGTGGGCGCATGCCTAAAGGGGGGCGGTAAGAGACCCAGATAAAAAAGGGATCACCGCTGATATAGCTCACAATAATTTATTTAATTTGAAATTATAGTGGTTTTAAGTAGATAAAAATATGGGGGGCGCTAAAGTGGGCAAAATAAGTTTGGGAAACTCTGCCCTAAGCAATCAAATAGGAGCGCAGTAATGAATGTAAAATAAGAGATACTACTCATGGAATGTCTACCCTTCGCACTATTAATTTCCCTCGCACCTCTAGTGGAACTGCAGATCCAAGTTAATCTTAAATTTAACCTTTAAATCGGTATACCATACCGATTATAATTTTCTTTAAACGCACTAATTTATAAGTAGATAAATATCCTTGTTTGAATAATTTTGTTCACCTTAAACCCATTATATGGGTTCTCTAAGGCTTTAAAAATATGATATCCGTTTAAAACGGTCTTGTTCCAAACACTACATTTCAGATACTACAAATAAGTAATCTACTAACATTACAGAAATAATTAATGCAACTGTCCACAATTTAGTGTTGGGCCCTTAGATAAAAATATTCAAGGAGGAATCGATTTCCATATTTAATTAATTGTCGTCCGATTTCAAAACGATTGATATCCGATTTCTAACCGATTGACGTCCGATTTGCTTCCGACTATCAACCGGTTAGTAGATTTTATCAGTTCATTTGTTTGACGTACCGCTATAAGATGGTTCATATTACGTTTTACGTGGACGAAAAATGTATTGGATGCAAATGAATTTTAATAGTACTGTTGATGTTCAGGTAGTCATGTCGAGTTAATGAACATTGGTGTAAGGCAAGGTTTACATAAGGTTGGACCGTCAGTTTTATAGGACCGACAAAGGTGGCAGATGCTAAGCACATGTATTTAACTCTCAGTGACGACACATTTATCGGACGTCAAACACAATTTCGATCGGATCCACCATAATATTGGCATACTACTTTGCATTTAGACGGTGGCAGCTTAAAGTGTATACAGTAAGTTAGCTGTGAACACTAATTGATGATTGTCAGTCCAACCTTATGTGAAACTACCCTTAATATACATATGCTAATATACATCCGACATATTTATCGATCCGATAAAATTATCGTTCCGATAAAATTATCGTTCGATATAAAATTTCTTTATCACTTATCCATCATCTGACTCCTGTCTAATTGTAAATTTATTAAGTACTTGATCCTTTTAGAACCAATACTGGGCAGTGAGGCAGACATACCATTCAAGGGCCAACTATTACAAAAAATCATTTTCACTACAAAAATTAAAGGCACTTGTACTCTTCCAATTACATGACTAGTTGCGCTGGTTTCCAACCGACTTAAATTAGGAGCTAATATACAGAGACTTGTTATTATGCTATACTATAAAAGTATCAAATGTGAATTTGATATTTGACAAGTTTTTATATACGGAAACTACAACAATGATGACATTGATGGGGTACCAGGTAAAGTTGGAGTTGAAACGAAATCCTCCAAGATAAACACTTCGAAAGGGTTTTAAAGTCGGTTGTTTTAAGTTTTACGTAATTGACTATAAATCATCAAGCTTTCTGATCGGAGAGCCGGACATCCTCGGGTTTGGCTAGTTCGGTTTTGATAAGAGGCCCGTGTTTCCAGTCAGCTGGATATCCGTACTGCCTCACGTCATCCCACCATTGCTGCTTGCCATCTGCCCAGATGCAGTACACCACGTTAGTGCCCACTAGCACCGCGAAGCACACCCAGAACGCCACACGCCACTGAGCTAGCGTTGACTGGAAACAAAAAAGAATCTTAATTGCATATAACTTAAAGTAAAATGAAAATTTAATATTTTTTGTGTTCACCGTTTCTTTTGTAAGAGAACTTACTAATTTATTATAAACGGATAGAACATCATTTGGTTATACTCTAAGGTATAGAGATCTCATAGTATTATCGTTTACAAAGAAAATGTACTTTTGTTCTAACTTCTAGCTCAATTTTTTGTTTGTTTGGTCTAAATCCACCTATGATGAATTTTATAATAATCTCTTTACAAAATATCAGGCAAATATCACACAGTTCAGTAAACAATACTTTGGTTTTATTTGTAATCAAATAGCGTATTGTGATATCTCAGTTAACCTTTATGTGGGTCTAATCAAATTAGAACTTGCGAAGGTTAGCAACTCTGATCAGATTAACTGTCGGATCGCCCACAAAAACAATCCGTTTTTCTTTCTCTGTAAATGTCTAGGTGAATACCGCGTGAATAATAGCAAAATAACATAGCTAATGTTTTGTTGTTACAACTGTTTCGGTATTTAAAGAAAATATTTATTACCCTTTTATTATTAGAAGCAAAAAGAAGGGTTATGTTATAACTAATTCCTATTTTTAGGTTCTTAATTTGTCTACTTTTATGTGTGTTCCGATAGCTCCCGCAAATGTAGACTTTACATTATTTTTTTGGTGGTGGTGGAGGTGGTGTAATAAAGGTCAAGAAGATCTGATGAATTTGGTACTCAGATTTTAAATTTTTTTACTTGGTGATTGTCAGGAAAGTGGTGATACATATTTGTGATATTTGACGTAAATAATAAAAGTAGGGAATTCTCAGTTAAAAAATCATTTCTAATAATATGGTATACTTACATCAGGAGTCAACAAGCCGATCAGGTAGGGCGTGATGATTCCGGCAAATGTAGATGTCGTGTTGACTAGAGAGGTTAACGAGCCCGCGTAATTAGGTGACAAATCTAGGGCATTTACCTGCAAAGCACCATAATATATGTTATTAGTAGACACAATAATGCTTTCTTGTAAAGCAGTCGGATAAAAAAATGAAAACAATGCCGAAACAGAATGGTGCAAAACGTGAGAAACAAAAGGTTTGACCGTTCATTATGTTGGAAATCTTATTGTCTCAGAATTTCGGTAAGGAGGGCAGAACAATAGGCTTGGAGATGTCACTTCTTGTAGCGTATTTTGACTTGGAGTAGTCCCTTCTGAGTAATCCTGGATTTTTTGTTTGGCAAAATTTCCGAGGTCGTAAAAGGTGCACGGAATATCTGGATATGTATTTTTAGACTGTTATCTCCAAAAAATTTGAAAATATTTTATCTCTATGACGCTATATAAGTCGCCTGCTTGGTTTAGTGGCAGCATGTATGGGCTGTAGACCGGGAGGTCCTGGGTTCGATTCCCAGGTCAGGCAAAGTAAATTTTCTATTTTTTTATTTGCCCGGGACTGGAGGGACTGCCCTCATAGGGGGTTGACGTCAGGCAGGCGGCCGGTCCTAAAAACGAAGCCAAATCCTCTTTGCAATATGCTTGAAAAAGTGTGTTGCGCTGACCCACATTAAGGTGGGATAAGGGCAAGTAGAAAGAAAGACGCTATGGAAGTAGAAACTAACCAAAACTTAAGCGAATTATACACCGTTTAGGGTAAAACCTTTCAAGCGGGCGGAACCACGTTTGCCAACATTTGTTAATCATATATGTACTACATACCTTCATACCACTGTAAAAGCCTCCCATTAGGGCCATTGATAACACGAAGTAAACCATCGCAGCTGTTCTATCACATCCAGAGTACGACGCCAGGATAATACAAATCGCTGGCCCAGTAGCAGCTGGAATAAAACATTTTGAGTTGTATATAATTATTGATGATATTAATAAATCCTCATAGTATCTATCATACGGGAAAGACGGACATGACAAAATTACAACTACTGCTAGCTTTGTAACCTAAAAATCGATTCCATCTGATACAGCAAAAAAACAACTCGACAAACACAATTTCAGATTGATACCTTTAGTTTTAGAAACGTGAACCCACGTTAGACAGGCAGACGATATTAAAAACTAAGCCGAATATTTTATTAAACATGCAAAAATGTTTTACCCCGTCCCCACATTGGAGTGAGATAAGAGCAGGTGTGAGGTGGCAGATACAGTGCTTACCAATAGTAGTATGAATAATCCTTCCAGTTTTAATTGTATGCCATTTCTTCTTGATGCACAAGTCACATATCAACCCAAAGAGGAAGGAGCAGATCCACATAGCTATGTAAGGTAGGGCAGTAAGCGTTCCTGTAGTAGCGATGTTGTATTTAAGAACATCGTGCGAGTACTTGGGAAGGTCTGTTACCATTGTGTAGTAACCCCAGTCGTGACCGACCTGTGAACAAGATTATCATCATCATCATCAGCCATAGAACGTCCACTGCTGAACATAGGCCTCCCCCAAAGATTTTCAGATCGACCTGTTATTATTGTTTAATTGTTATCATCATGGTCAATATTATTATCACCATAATCATCATGGTTTTTGTCATGGTTACTAGTATTATCTCTATCACCAATATTATCATCATTGTGATCATTACTTTAATCATTATTACCGTCATCATCATGATTATATCATCCATTTTATTACTGTGACCACTGACACCAATACATACATACATACATAAGCTCACGCCTGTATCCCCGGAGGGGTAGGCAGAGGCGCACTAGCGAACTAGAGCACCCACATTTCGCCGAGCTTAGTTCCGTCCCAGATGTGATAGGGGGCGAGCCTATCGCCATATCGGGCACAAATTCCAGACTCCGGGCTGATATGGAAAAATCCAATATCACTTTGCCCACCATTATGACACCAATATTATCCTCATTATTGTGATCATCATCATGCTAGTGATCTTAATCACTAGACTTATACCCGATGCAATGTGAAAATTCACTCTGAGATAAAATTTGTTGTTTTGGGACGCGGCCCCTCTCGGTCTCATCAAAACACGGAAAGTGAGCGTTCCCCTCCCACAACACCCTTCTAAGGGATCCGGTGCGCATCGTGTTAAAAAACCACGTTGCTCTATCTAGGATTCGAACCCAGGACCTTCAGCTCCATGGCCTATTATACGCTGCCACTACACATTGACCAGGAGACGACTCCATCAACTATATATTACAACTGACAGCCTCCGTAACAGCGGGCGAGTAGCCGGTTGTGAAGCGAAAGGCACCGAGACAAATGTTTGTGTGGCCCACAGATATTTGTTTCGGGTCTGGGTGTAAGACCGAAAGTCTCTCATAGTGTCTGACACCTACGATACAGGTTATACCTAGTGTGGGATCAGGACTAGGTGTGTGACTGTTGGGTGTGTTTATTTTATTTTTATTTGTTTCGGGTGTGGGTGTTGTGAGACCGAAAGTCTCTCGTAGTTCCTGATACCCATGACACAAGACACGATCTTAGTGTGGGGTCAAGACTATGTGTGTGACTGTTGGGTGTATTACTTCTGTATTAGCAAAACAAAGATGAAATAAATTTTCGATTACAATGCTTAGGAAACACTCTGTAAAATCTAAAGCCATTCATTGACCTGTGGTCGGTTCACGTTACTAATTAACGCTACACTCATTTGTAAAGTGTCGTGGCGTGAACAAGATAAGGAAACAAGCATGTATATTCCGGGTTTATACAATGAGTATGAAGACCATAAATATTGTCAGGATAATAATTAAGATAACGTTGTTGAATAACATTATAAGTATTATAAACCACTGAAGCATCTAGATAATTAAAATCACACATTCGAGTAGTGATGTAAAAATGTTTCATCATTTTCTTGATAACATTTTATGGTCATATCACATTACACGTAAAA
The DNA here is from genome assembly GCA_036417725.1 of Clanis bilineata. NCBI lineage: Eukaryota > Metazoa > Arthropoda > Insecta > Lepidoptera > Sphingidae > Clanis > Clanis bilineata. The sequence continues at coordinate 3,241,734 of CM071153.1, forward strand.
GCAGCGATATCTCAGTTGGGAATGGTACGGACTGCCGAGACGAGTGTCGGACGTTCGAGACCAATCCCAAAAAAATGAGCATACACCTCTGAGTTTACTATGTTAAGTGTGTTTTCATTGTGAATTATCGCTTGCTATAACGGTGAAGGAAAACATCGTGAGGAAACCTGCATACCCGAGAATTTCTCCACAAGAATTTCGAAGGTATGTAAAGTCTAGCACCCCGCATTAGGCCAGTGCGGTAGACTAAGGCCTAAACCCTCTCATTAGTAGAGGAGGCCCGTGCCCAGCAGTGGGATAGTAATTTAACAGATTACAGGGCTAATATTATTATTATTATAACGGTGAAGGGAAAACATCGTGAGGAAACCTGCATACGCAAGAATTTTGAAGATTTTTTTTATAGAGTAAACTGGCAAACGAGCAGATGGGTCACCTGATGGCAAGTGGTCTCCATTCGCCACCGCCCATAGACACCCAAGACACTAAAAGAATCATGGGTGCGTTGCCAACCTATCAGGAGGGGAATAGATATTGGGAAAGGGAGGGAATTCGTACTCATCGAACGAAACGCGACGGCGATGCCACTTTACGACGGTTTTCTGTGAGACAGTGGTATCAAATCGGTCGAGTCGGCCCAATCTTGATGCAAACATAACTACAGCGTCGCTTGTGAGTATCTATCTACCTAAGTATGCTGCTCTACTATTTAGACTAACAAAATCCATTAACAGTGTCAATTGACCAACAACAGCAATAAAACTATTCTGGATAAACTTGTTATCATGTTAAGTCGCGGTGTCTTTCGAAACTCATGCCATGTGGTCGGGTAATAAATCTTGTATTGCGTTTTGGTAAGTATTGTCTGTCAAATCTCCCACGAGTGTGGTTTCTTTCGTAACTTGAATGACATAATAGGGCTTTTCGATTTCGCTTAGTATCACATCGAAACAAGCATAGTTTATGCATTTGACACAATAATATATCGAAAGATTTGATAGAGTGAAAAATCGTCTGATTCCCAATTCATAGCATTTTATAATATTATAAGCAGTCGTCATCATCATCAGCCACAGGACGTCCACAGGCTGACGCTTCGCTTCCAACAGGTCGATCTGGAAATCTTTGGAGGTGGTCTATGTACAGCAGTGGACGGCCTATTGATGATGATTATAAGAAATATTTCAATCTAAATTATGCTTTTTTGACATGTCATAAGTGCTTTTATGTGCCTACGTCATCAATAAAGATTTTTATTTATATTTATTTAAAGCCTGTGTCTGGGCATCTGGAATATCTCTCTCTCTCCTTTATTGGCTTCTTACTTTTTCGGAGCATTAATAAAAGCCAGCATGATTCTGATGACCACCGATGTACGATGAAAAGTATCCTAGCACGAGCTACTTCACAGAATCGCAAGAGTATCGCTATCGCTAGACTAGAATTTATAATCGAAATGAGGAAATCTAGGAAATCATTGTTCCTGAGAGTTTATAGATAAACATTCTTAGACCAAGATAAGATTTACAGAATCAATCTTATTCTATTAGGGCGATTGATAACAAAGATTACAAATATGTGACCAAGTGATCGTTTCACTTTATCAACTATGCATTCATAATGCTTGGAAAATCTATCAAGTTTGTACTCGTATTTATGCGTTTCGATAAGAATGACTATTCACATATCGTGACTGACGCCAGTGTCCGAACGAAACGATTTCGCATCGATAACCGTACTACGCGTTTCAAATAAGAATAGGATCGACTTTGTGTCATGTTGTGACGTCATAGCTGTCAATTCGAATCAGTTGGGTAGGGTCAACAAAACAAGATATTTTAAATATAATTAATAAAAAAAAACATTATTGAAACGCTAATGAAATTTCGTTGCAAACCTTACTTTTCAAGTGACATTTGACAGATAGATTGTCAATTTGACAGATTGACGTTCCTATTATTATTTTAATCGCACAGAGTAGACACTCCTCGCCTCAACGTTTCAACTATGTTAGAAGATTTAGTGAAGTCCCGTAAACACAGAACTGAACGATTAGACGGAGCTTAACTGTTATCACTCCCACAAGGACTTATTTATCAAAGTTCAAACCAAACGTTCAACGAGAAATTAAAAGAACATATACACAGATTTTTTTATATTCCATCCGTGAAAGAGTTTCTTTCTACCTGCTCTTATGCCACCTTAATGCCGCAACACACTTTTTCAAGCATGTTGCTGGAAGGATTAGGCTAAGTTTTTTACGACCGGCCTGCCTGACGTCAACCCTCTGGGGGATCCGGTCCCGGGCAATTTAAATTAGAAAAAAACGCTTTGCCCGACCTGGGAATCGAACCCAGGACCTCCCGGTTCACAACCTAACATACTCCTACTAGACCAAGGAGGCGAAAGAAGAGTTAAGAGATCAGAATATGACGCAAATCCCCGTCCATTCGTAAATATTCATCAACTTCTTGATTTTTATTTTTTTACTATCCTGGGTTTCTATGACCGGTGAAGATCATTTACCATCAGATGATCAAAGACATTCAACAGTATACGGTATATAGATGGGACAACAGCACAAAACTTGTGATCCAAAAGTTATGACCTTGTGGTCATAAATCGCTGAGTTTATTTGAAATATACGCGCGTCATGTCGGCCAGCATAATAATATCGAGAGAATAAACATGTCTTACGTGATTTTTAACCATTCACAGAATATTCTAGGGTGTTTATTATCTCAGCCTATCGCCGTCCACTGCTGAACGTAGGCCTCCCCAAGTGAGCGCCAACCATCCCGGTCTTGCGCAGCCCGCATCCATCCGCTGCCCGCCACCTTTCTCAAGTCGTCGGTCCATCGTGCAGCAGGGCGTCCCACACTACGTCTGCCTAAACGCGGTCTCCACTCCAGCACATGTCTGCTCCACCGGCCATCTGTCCGTCTGCAGACATGACCGGCCCACTTCCACTTCAACGTTCTAGGGTGTACATTGTAATAATCGTCCTCGTATTGTAATAAGTGGTTGATGGCGGTACAGAAGTTTGTGATCAATTATTTTGTATGGAAACTTGCTTAATAGCCCCTGTATAGTTATAATATTAAATATCTTTGCAGATGACCCACCTGGGAAGTTACCATCACCACTTATAGCAGTATTATTATAATTTTACTTGTACCGATTCCCATACAAAACAAACGAAGAACGATTATAATTATACTGCTATAAGGGGTCGTGGTAACCCTGCTGCTCGTTTGGCAGTATTTTCTATAAAAAGAACTATTGATAGAATCGTATAATAAAATGAGTAACTTCACCTAACAGACGTTAAATCGAATAGTGCGAACACGTTTATGCAACCCAGTTAGATAATGAATATCAGCTGGACTGTGGTTTGTAACCGCAAAGCGTCAGCGAAATGTTATTTTAAAATACTGCTGCGTATTTAAATTTTAATAATCAGAAATGAGGAGATCCGTAGAAGAACGAAAGTCACCGACATAGCCCAGAGGATTAGCAAGTTGAAATGGCAGTGGGCAGGGCACATAGCTCGTAGAACTGATAGCCGATGGGGCAGGAAAGTTCTCGAGTGGAGACCACGTACCGGCAAGCGCAGCGTAGGACGTCCACCTACGAGGTGGACCGACGACCTGATAAAGGTCACAGGAAGTCGCTGGATGCAGACCGGTTCCAACAGGTCGATCTGGAAATCTTTAGGGGAGGCCTATGTTCAGCAGTGGACGTCCTATGGCTGATGATGATGATGATGATATATTTGTGACGAAACATTTTTCTAGCTCATTCAAGTCAGCCACAGTACATTTGCAAGCTACTTAAAGTCGGGTCTCCTGCACTAACTTTTTCGAAACAAAACACAAAAAACACATACGCAAAACAACATTTTAATTGTCGCCTGCTCGTAGAATAATGGACCATACATAACAAATGCATGTTTTGTGTAACGTTTTAGTTCACGAGACTCGGCTTAAGGGGTAATTAATTATTTGTAGTATACACAAAGCCATTTCTATGCTCATTGCGATATTTACAGGTGATATTCTGATTTTAAAATCTCCATGCTTAGTAATTGGTAATAACAATAAGTTTAATTCTTATTTTTAACCTCCTTCTTCCTGTATGTGGAATTGTTATTGGTACAAACTTTATGAAACACCCGGTATATCGACATGTAGTAAGCTTCACATATTTAATACATGTGTGTGTGTGTGTGTGTGTGTGTGTGTGTGTGTGTGTGTGAGAGTGCGTGTGTGAGTGCGTGTGTGTGTGCGTGTGTGTGAGAGTGTGTGTGTGTGTGTGTGCGTGTGTGTGTGTGTGTGCGTGTGTGCGCGTGTGCGTGTGCGTGTGCGTGCGTGCGTGCGTGTGTGCGTGTGTGTGTGTGTGTGTGTGTGTGTGTGATATAGTTATATATTATATTAGTAAACATACATACATAGATTCACGCCTTTATCCCCGGAGGGATAGGCAGAGGAGATAGAAGATAGAGATAGTTGTCTATCTTATTATAGTTAATACCCACACAAATATTATAGCACTATTATTTGTGGAAACTTGGCTCGTGTGTTACAATTAATGATTTAAGTTACATTAAGGTATTGTTTGTATGTTTCCCTTATAACGAATAAAAAAATCATAAGTCAATATCCTGATTTCTTAAGTATACGCGAACGTTATACATTGAAATAAAACTATTTTTACGGATTTTATCACGATTTGGTTTTAATTTTTGACGGGTTGTCCAGTCAAACCCGTGACCACGAAAACTGCAAAGCCTTCGAAACTTCGGGAATATAAAATATAAAAAATAAAATTAATTAAAACTGTGATAGAATCCGTAAAAATAGTTTTATTTCATGTGAATAATTTGATGTTACAAACAAATATTCCAATTTTATTTATGAGAAAATTGAACTTACCGCAGCACAGACTAGGGCCCACGCGGGAGCTGACCTCAGGATCGCTTTCCATGGCACTGGGTCTTTGAGACTTGCACTATCAGCGGTCGTCACGGTTTTGTTCAAGTAGGCTAACTCCTTCTTTGATATGTACGGGTGTGTGTTGGGAGTACTGTAGCATAAAATACTCTGAAAATTAAAAGAGGTTTCAAAAAAGTTGTTAAATATAAATCCCACACATATGACTTTTTTTTATAGCTGAGACTGGCAAACGAGAAGATGGGACACCTGATGGTTAGTGATCTCCACCGCCCACAGACACCCAAGACACAAAAAGGATCATGGGAGCGTTGCCAACTTAAAATGAGGGAATGGAAGGGGAGGGAAAAGGGGAAGAGAAGAGAGGGGAAGAAATGGACCACCGGAAATCTCACTCACCGAACGAAACGGGACAGCAAGCGGACACTTTACGTCGATTTTCTGTGTCACAATGGTATCAAACCGGTCGAGTCGGCCCATTCATGCTGTAGACATTACTGTTTCCAGCGTGGCTCTACCACTCAAAATAATTTTATCAAATGCAATGCAATCAAGACCGCACCATGGCAAAAATGTAAAACCCTCAAAATGATAAAGATTTCTCCAGCAACTAGACCCTAATATAACATGCTTATTGCTTACCCATAATAAGAACCAGAGCAGTCCAAATCCACCAAAGAAGTAGAACACGTAAGCCCAGTCTCTTCCATCAGCCAACAGAATACCAGACATGAAAGAGCCGAAGATGTTACCGATCTGAGCCCCTCCGAAGACCAGGGCGCCTTGGAACGAGCGCTCGTGGGGCGGCACCCATCTGGCCAACATGATCATCAGGGCTGGCATCGTTGGACCCTGAAATATAGCATATTGACTTGCCTCTGTTTCTAATGCAGTATCTTAGAAGGGTAGCAATGTTCTTTATTTCTTTCTACCTGCCTTTAGCCCACCTTAACGTGGGGACGGCGCAACACAATTTTTAAAGCATGTTGCAGAAAGGATTTGCCTTAGTTTTCAGGACCGGCTACCTGCCTGACGTCAACCCCCTCTGAGGGATCCAGTCCGGGACAAATTAAATTAGAAAATTCGCTTTGCCTGACTTGGGAATCGAACTGATGCCACTAGATAAAGGAAGCGACTAGTCTACTACGACGATAGTCAATCACCATATTATCGAGGATAATTTGCAGACTGGGGCCTGATACTGAGCAGTAACATTCTATATATTTACATTACGTCACACGAGAATCGAACCTGAGGCTTCAGGTTAGTATTCTTACCGCTTATGTAATACAACTACAACACAAAATCAGTCTAGTCTTTAGAAAAACAATAATTATACCTACTCCATACTAGAACCATAGTATTGTACTATTGTTGTATAATACAAAAGGATAAAGCTAATATGCGAATTACCATAGACATCCTTGACATATCATACAATTCTAAGCAAGCATTGTAATTTGAAATGCGTAAATTCGTAACTAACCCAACCGTGACGTAATCTATGCAGTCATTTGTTTGTATTACTTTATACTAACTTATTGCTTATTGCTTACTTATTGCTTACGACTTCGCATGGAAATCTTTTCATTATTACGTATTAAATCAGAAATGAAAATTAGCCTTTTTCATACCCAGACTTGAGCCAGAAGAATAAAATCAACATGGTGAAAAAAAAGGCGTTGAAGAAGATAATCACAAGTTTAAGCATGTTACCGACTTTAAAATTTATTCGATTGAGATTAAATAGGCCCTGCCATAGAATAAGCTCTATGGAACACAAAATCCTGAAAATCGGTCCACATTTGACGGAGAAATCGCGTAACAAACATAAAAAATCAGTCGAATTGAGGAACTTTTTCCATTTTTGAAGTCGGACGAAAAAAATACAGACGATTTGAGTACCTTCTTTTTTTGAAGTCGGCCAAAAGAGAAGACTAGGAAATCCGAAATTTAAAAAATCGCCTCTTAAATCTTAAATCCGTCTCAACGCGGGAATTGAACTCGCGGCCTCTCGCTTCAGAGGCTACTCTCCAAGTTTGCCACGGAGGCTATCGAATTAATATTCTATACAAAAAAAAATCTTCATATTGGAAACTACGTAAACTATGCATGCATAAACTAAGCTGACACCAGATCCAGTTGGCGCAATCATTTCATATTTCCGTCCAATGATTTGATGGGTGCTTCGCTTTAACGTCATGTCAAACTCCAATCACGGATCATGTTTTTAGGGTTTCGAAGCCAAATGGCAAAAAAGGAACCCTTATAGTTTCGCCATGTCTGTCTGTCTGTCTGTCTGACCACTGTTTATCTCAGAGAATATAAGTACTAGAGTGCTGTAATTTGGCACGAGTATACATATCTATCAAACTCAGAAACGCGTGAAATAAATTCTGAAAAAAATTTTTTTTAAGGGTACCTCCCCTACATGTAAAGTGGGGGTGATTTTTTTGTTCTTGACTATCCTATGGTGTGTGGTATCGTTGGATAAGTCTTTCAAAAACAATGAGGGTTTGCTAAAACTATTTTTCGATTAGACGCTTTGTTTTCGAAATATTAAGCTTTAAAGTGATTTTTTTTTTGCTAGAGTAGGGCGTCCCTCCCTCTATTTCCGACACGGTTTGTTTTGGATACGTGAAATAATTCACAGTAGTAGCATATATCATGCATTTCAAACGAAAACTAAAGCGGCTAACCGGGCTTTACAAGTTAATGAGTAATAGACGACCAAAATAAAAAGAAAAATAAACGTACAAGTTATTTTCAATATCACTTATATGAAAATGTTAGTTATGTAAAACAGGAAGTAAATATGAGTTTATGGACCATACACTTAAAATGATGTGTAATAAAAATATATTTAAATAACAGTTAGTAACGGTCGCCTCCTTGATCTAGTGGCAGCATGTATGGGCTATGGATCGAGAGGTCCTGGGTTCGATTCCCAGGTCGGGTAAAGCAAATTTTCTCATTTAATTTGCCCGGGACTGGATCCCTCATAGGTTGACATCAGGCAGGGGGCTGGTTGTAAAAAGTAAGCCAAAACCTCTCTGCAAGATGCTTGAAAAAGTGTGTTGCGCCGACCCTACATTAAGATGGGATAAGGGCAGGTAGAAAAAAAACAGTTACCCTTACTTTGGAACCCTGTACTGTGCGTGATCAGATATGTAGCATGCACTTGCCCGGTTTTTTATTTTAATATTTCTATACGAAAAACCACTTAATAACATGACTGGAACGTAGTAATTGCCAAATATTTACAGAATCTTGTTCGGATACCATAGTATTTGACATCGAGCACTTAGCGAGTAGGGCGGTCCTTAATGAATTTTTAGATATAATAAAAACATAGATGACAAGTGTAAAAGATCTTATTAAACTATTATAATCAAGAGTTAAAAACTTAACGGCCCCCTTCAAAACTTATCTGATCATCACCAAATTGAAATAGGCTCTATCGAACCCAAAAATAATCTTGAAAATCGGTCCAAATTTGAGATATCGCGCAACATACAAGAAAGAAAGAAGAAGAAAGAAATAAACTTTATTCAGCCAATGTCTCAGGCAACAATAAGTGGGAGAACACAAAAAAAAAGACAAAATATGTAACACTAAGAGGTAACAAATTTGTTAGTTATACGTAGTAAACATCAATATAATATACCCTAGATGCACACATTACAAAAAAAAGACGAATTGAGAACCTCCTCCTTTTTTTTAAATCGATCGAAAATACTAACAAATTGATGACCTCCTGTTATTAATCGGTTATTTTTGTACTTACCTCCCCCATCCCTTGCAGGACTCTGAGTATAAACAGCCACGTAGCGCCTCCAGCTCTGATGACCACGGGAGTCAGGAATGTAAAGAGTGCTGTGCTTAATAACCCAAGGCCGAGAGTCCACTTGCCTCCGAACTTCTCAGCCAAGTATCCACCAGGAACTTGCGTGGCTGCATACCCGTAGTAGAAGCCGCTGAGGATTAGTCCTTGAGTCTTTTCGTCCCAATCGAATATGGCGTACTGTAAAGAGAGATTTGTTAGAGAACTGTTCCGAACTTAGAAACTACGAGTAGTATAAGAATAAAACATAACGGACCAATTCCATTTTATCCGATCGATATGGGACCACCCTTGGAATACGCTCTATCGAACACAAAAAACGCGAAAATCGGTCCACATTTGGTGGAGATAACATAAAAAAATATCACATAAGCTCACGCCTGTATCCCCGAAGGGGTAGGCAGAGGCGCACTAGCGAACTAGAACACCCACATTTCGCCGAGCTTAGTTCCCTCCATGACACATCTGGGACGGAACTAAGCTCGGCGAAATATCACAGATAGGGGGCGAGCCTATCGCCATATCGGGCACAAATTCCAGACTCCGGGCTGATATGGAAAAATCCAATATCACTGTGCCCGACCCGGGGATCGAACCCGAGACTTCGGAACCGTAGTCGTACCGAAATACCACCACGCCACCGAGGCAGTCAAAAAAATACAGACGAGTTAAGGACCTTTTTTGAAATCGGTCGAAAATACACGATGAAAGATTTCGTTACATTGATACTTAGATACATAAATGTCAAGCTAATACATACCATAAGCTCACGCCTTTATCCCCGAAAGGGTAAGCAGAGTCGCATTAGCGATTTAGAGCCGAGCTTAGTTTCTTCCTTAAATCTGATAGGGGGCGAGCCTATCGTCATATCGGGCACAAATTCCAGACTCTGGGCTGTTATTGAAAATATCCAATATCACTTTGCCCGACCCGGGGATCGAACCCGAATTTTATGTATTTTCGATACTAAAAGTCGAGTTTACGATTAAGTTTTGAGGGAAAAATAAGAAAATAACAATTGTTAAAAACATGCATTTATATCAAACTAGCAAACCCGGCGAACTCCGTTTCGCCACCAGATGGCTTCGTTTTATGTATCTATCTATCTATATATCTATCTATATTTATCTATCTACTTAAAAATATTGGTTTGTAGTACATGCTATGTATCAGAGATGGCGCTGTATGTGAAAAAGATTTTCCCGCTTTTCTGTTTTTATTTTTTTTTTCCTGAATTTTCTTTGCTATAAACCTCACGGAGCCCGAGACCTTTCCAACGAATGCAAAACCGTGGAAATCGGTTCGTGCGTTCTGGAGTTATAGCGTCAGGAAGGAAAACCCGACTTATTTTTATATAGTAGATTGAACTAAGAAATAGAAAATATTCAAAAATTAAATGAATAGCTAGTCGGTCTGGAAATCTTTGGAAGAGGCCTGTGTTCATGTGACACCCTGTGGCTGATGATAACATAACATACATAACATAAGCTCCCCATGTATCCCCGAAGGGGTAGGCAGAGGCGTACTAGCCAACTAGCATATCCACATTTCGCCGAGCTTACTTCCGTCCCAGATGTGATAGGTGGCGAGCCTATCGCCATATCGGGCACAAATTCCAGACTCCGGGCTGATATGGAAAAATCCAATATCACTGCCTGACCAGGGGATTGACCCCGAGACCTCAGGACGGTAGTCGTACCGATATACAACCACTCCACCGAGGCAGTCTGGCTGATGATGATGGGAATATTGTTCTGTAGCGACAGAAAATCTAGAATTATACCTGTGTATGCTTTCTCCAGAATCTAGAGATTGTGGGATTCTGTAAAGAGGCATTTGTTTATTAAGAAATTATTGTGTTATTTACATCTACTGCCTCGGTGGCGTGGTGGTATTTCAGTACGACTACGGTTCTGAGGTCTCGGGTTCGATACCCGGGTTGGGCAAAGTGATATTGGATTTTTCCATATCAGCCCGGAGTCTGGAATTTGTGCCCGATGTGGCGCTAGGCTCGCCCCCTATCACATCTGGGACGGAACTAAGCTCGGCGAAATGTGGGTGTTCTAGTTCGCTAGTGCGCCTCTGCCTACCCCTTCAGGGATACAGGCGTGAGCTTATGTATGTATGTATGTATTTACATCTAATTAAATCAAACTACTGCCCCAACTTACGCATCGAAGCACATAAACAATTAAAACATTGAATGTCCCGCATTTGAATACATAATATCTTGTAAACAAATTATGCATGCTTTGACACTTCCGTATCATTTTATATGCGAACGGCCATGGCCTAAAAACAAGTATTAATTAAGGGTCCGTGGGAAGGATATTAAGTGGGTCAGTAAGTATCATTTTATAAACAACAAAGCAATATGAGCATTTATTGTTTAATTACTTTGTGTAATCGAGTCTTGAGATGGTGTTGAATTTAATTGGTTATCTTAAGATGTTATTTTTGAAGAAAAACAGTTTTTACATTGATTGTTATTCCAGTTTTTTTGTGTGCCTACATCTTATGTTACCGATTGTGACCATATTATATGGGAATACCCTTGAAATAAGTTGTATTGAACACAAAAATAATTATAAAAATCGGTCCACATTTGGTGGAGATATCGCGTAACATATGTATGGACATAAAAAAATCGAATTGAGGACCTTCTCCTTTTTGGGAGTCGGTCGACAAAGCAATATGAACCTTTATTGTTTAATTACTTTGTGTAATCAAGACTTAATATGGTTTTGAAGCTTTAATTGGTTATCTTAATTTATTTTTATTGAAGTAAAACAGTTTTACATAGATTTTAACGACCAGTACGAGTTTAGACTACCTCGGTGGCGTAGTGGTATGTAATGGCGATTATCGTCCTGAGGTTTCGGGTTCGATCCCCGGGTCGGACAAAGTAGTATTGAATTTTTCAGTAACAGCCCGGAGTCTGAAATTTGTGCCTGATATGGCGATAGACTCGCCCCCTATCACATCTGGAACGGAACTAGGCTCAGCGAAATGTGAGTGTTCCATTTCGCTGGTACTCCTCTGCCTACCCTTTCGGGGATAATACGCGTGAAACTATGTTTAACGTCCAATTTTAGGTACAGCTTAAGCTATAACTAAGATAAGATAATAAATAGAAACACCCAACAGTCACACACATAGTCCTGAACCCACACTAGTTCAACCTGTATTGTTGGTATCAGGTACTAAAGACAGTCTCACAGCACACAGACCCGAAAAATATCTGTGGATCACACATTTGTCTATGTGCGGGAATCGAACCCAGGCCCCAAAGCCTTTCCTAACATCGTAAAGTTATATTTAATCGAACTACTTAAATATTCATAAGATATCGGAAGTATTTAAGCATAAGGTCGTATGGTAAAGCTTGTCATTACTTAAGGAAACTTATTAAATGCATCGTGCAATAAAATGACATCATAGTTGCATGGCCTCCTCAACGAAAAGATTACATTAAAATCCACGAGCACTCTACTATCATGTTTTCCTTCAATAAAGATATGTATACCTTATAAAGATAGTGGATCGTAAATTATTTCATTCGAACAAATAAGAGATCGTGGGCATATGCAGTAACTCAGCTGTGCCGAAATTTCAGCTTTGATAACTTCGTTGAGGCTTAATTATAAGATTTTTCTAGTTAGCGACTTTTTTCCACTTGGGCTTATATGTATCTCACTTGAAAGTGGGGTCTACAACATTTTTTTTTCAAGCATGTTGCAAAATTTGTCTTAATTTTTACGGCTGGCTGCCTGTCAACCCCCGCCCGGGGGAACCAGTCCCAAGAAGATGGTGTTAGAACAAACCTCACCCGACCTGGGAATCGAACCCAGGACGTCCCGGTTCACAGCCCATATACCTCTACACTGCCAATATAATAAAAAAATATAATGCAGAAAGAATGCCAAGGCGACATATGTATGTATTAATACTAATATTATGAAAGCGAAAGTTTGTGAGCATGTTTGTTACTTCTTCACGGTCAAAAGGCTGGACCAATTTTGATGAAATTTGGTATGGAGCTAGCTGACACCCTGGATTACATATACTTATCTTGGAAAATAAATTTCCACGCGAACGGAGTCGCGGGCAAGTTAGATATCGTATATCTAAATATAGATTTTTTTAGGCTTTAATGACTGTAGGTTTAATTAATTCACAATCGTTTCAATTAATTAAATTTTATAACCTCTCAACCCTATTTATTGCAAGCACAAAATAAGGAAATATATTTGATTAAAGAGCGCTTCAATGCTAAGTTAAAAAGTTGTTTTTTGCCCACTACAAAACACATTGTATGTTAATATACTCGCCGTACTTTGGCCTTACAAATAAACAAAATTTTACCTTGAATTTATTTAAAGAGATACTAGCGACCCGCCCCGGTTTTGCACGGGTGCAATGCTGATATACATTATTTTTATCTATATCGTAGGGTTCAGCCAGCGTTTGTAATGTAAGCGCTAAAAATGTGTTTATTTACGACATCACATTAGAAACCTCTAAAATTATCAGTATTTCTCTACTATATTGTGCATGTATTATACATATAAACCTTCCTCTTGAATCACTCTATCTATTAAAAAAAACGTATCAAAATCCGTTATGTAGTTTTAAAGATCTAAGCATACATATGGACAGACAGACAGCGGAAGCGACTTTGTTTTATACCTCTAGTATGTAATGATTAAGGGATCCAACACATAGGTAAGAGTAGAATATTCCTTTGGATTTGCAAGCGTTGTCTTATGATGAATTACATAAGACATAATTTTGTTTGTAAGATATAAGTTATGCTAACCCCTAGTTTCTTCTTCGAAAGTTAAAGTCAAAGTAAGGCATAAAGTCAAAGCAATGCATAAAGACGGTTCACAACTTTAGCTGATACTTTTGTCTTTTCCAACGTATAATATAAAAATATATTTTTCTTCTTTCTGCCTGGCGTTATCCCGGCCTTCTGCCAGAGTCCGCCTTTCTACTTAAACGCTTCCACTTCGCCCGGACTTGAGCATCCTCTATGGTGAGGCCATTGGTTCTCATATCTTCCTCCAGAACGTCCAGCCAGCGCTTTTTGGGCCGTCCACGGGAACGCAACCCTGGCACGTTCTGGGCCAGGCACATGCGACCGACGTACTCCTGTGGTTTCCTCGAAACGTGGCCGTACCATCTCAAGCGACATTCCTGCATTTTATCGGCCACGACGCCAAAACTACTGCGGATGTGCACGTTACGTATACTATCTAGTCGTGTAACATTGCACATCCACCGCAGCATCTTCATTTCCGCGACGTGGATTTGCCTAACAAGTCGCTTAAGGGCAGGCCAAGTCTCACACCCATACAGGCGTACAGGCCGAATGATGGTTTTATATATGAGACCTTTAAATCTCACCGGCATCTTGCGGTCGCAGGTGACACCCGTGACCTGTCGCCATTTCGCCCATGCGGCGCCAATGCGTGCCGTAACGTCGGAGTCGATATCACCCGACTCGTGCAGTACAGACCCTAGGTACTTAACCTTGTCAGTTTTCACTACAAGCTCGTACCCTATCCGGATACTATCCGGGTCTGCACACCCGCAGCCCATGTACTCGGTCTGCGCCATATTTAGTTTCAGACCGCGGTTCTCAAGTTCTCTGCTCTATAATGCTCTCGTATAATATAAAAATATATTGTTTTTATTTTAACTTAGGGAGAATTGCGGCACTTAGATAAATCTCAATTTAAATAATGTATTTACATTACATCATGTAAGTTAAATCGAGTTTATGACTAACTCTAGACTAGTAACAGTGATGTAGGTGGCTCTTGGCAGTATGAGTTATTTATTTCTTAAGAAGTCGTTTTAAACATTCGCAGGAAATAGAATGTCTATTGTAGTTTCCTGAGGAGACGTAGAACTAACGTGCAGTGACTAGAATACAATAAGAAAACATTTCTACTAATAATTTTGAAATATGAATCCTTGTATTTATTTACTTTGTGGTTTGTAAGTGCACTAACTATGCTTTTGACTGTTTTCTTTATATTTTTTTAAATCTTTAATCCATGACATTTTACGATGGACTCGAAAATGGCTTTTTCTGTTCCTTAAAATTCTTTGTACCTTTTTTTTGTCGCGGAGAAAAGTGTTTTACCACTGCCGTCGCGTCCACCCCCCCGGTATGTCGGGTTCGCCCTTACGACCCAGCACCGTGATGCCCGGGAGAGATGGTTGACATCCGGGTGACGCTGGGCCGCGTCCCTAACAAAAGCCCTACACCGGCAATACCGACTAAAAACCCCATTACCATTCTTTGTACCTGGCTGACCCTCCTCAGTATGGAATCAGCGCAACACCCTTTTTCAAGCAGATCGCAGAAAGTATTTGGCTTATTTTTTACGATCTGATGCCTACTTGATACCCCTTCTGGGGATATTTCTTAGAATTAGTACACTATCTTTGTGAGTATTCATGAGTGAAGATGATCGTCGTACCATCAGGTGTTCCATATTTGCTGGATTGGAATATTACGTATTATGAAATTTGGAGCACATACATGTTTCTCGCAATAGCTCAGTCAAAAAGCAGCGATAGCTCAGTTGGGAGTGGTACGGACTGCCGAGACGAGTGTCGGCGGTTCGAGCCCAACCCCAAAAATAAGAGCATACACCTCTGACTTTTCTCTGTTAAGTGTCACAATAAAAATTTATTGTGAATTATCGCTTGCAATAACGGTGAAGAAAAACATCGTGAGGAAACCTGCATACCCGAGAATTTCTTGACAAGAATTTCAAAGGTATGTGAAGTCTACCAACCCGCACTAGGCCAGCGTATAGACTAAGGCCTAACCCCTCTCATTAGTAGAGGAGGCCCGTTCCCAGCAGTGGGACAGCAATATTACAGGGCTAATATTAATATTAATAATGTATTACGCAAGTCTCAATATTTGAGCCTTTGACATGTTTATGTGAAATAGTTTTTGAGTTATGCGGGAGCCAAAAGTGGCTCCAAATGGTTCGTGTTATATTACACACGGTACTGATCGCTAATTATATTAGCTTGAACTTGGCTCTAATCTAGATTTTAAGCATCAATTACAGTCTACATGCGGATATCAGAAATATCATCAACGATTGTTTCTTTCCACCCGCCCTTATCGCACCTTTATGTGGGATCGTAGCAAATCGATGCAACACTTCCAAGCGTGTTGCAGAAATGATTTGGGCTATTTTTTTTTATTTTTTTTTTCGGTTCGACTACGGTTCTGCGGTCTCGGTTCGATCCCCGGGTCGGGCAAAGTGATATTGGATTTTTCCATATCAGCCCGGAGTCTGAAATTTGTGCCCGATATGGCGATAGGCTCGCCCCCTATCACATCTGGGACGGAACTAAGCTCGGCGAAACGTGGGTGTACTAGTTCGCTAGTGCGCCTCTGCCTACCCTTTCGGGGATACAGGCGTGAGCTTATGTTATGTTTTTACTACCAACTTACGACTTACGACGTCTTCTTGACGTCAACCCCTCCATTGGGGGATCCGGAACAAACATAAGCGTCAATTCATAAAATAAGCGTCAATTCATAAAATAAGCGTCAATTCAAATAATAAGTATTGATAATTCATATAATAAGCGTTATTGAATATCATCATCATCATCAACAGCCACAGGACCAGAAATCTTTAGGGGAGGCCAATGTCCAGCAGTGGACGTCCTGTGGCTGTTATTAAATATAAAAACCTTAAATAAGTAATCGTTAACACAAAATGTTGCACTTTCCGTACGCTAAAAATTTACTGCAACCGGACGTGCTTTATCCTCTGTTTGGTGTCATTTTAGTCTCAAACAGCTGCGTGAAATATGGACTCGTTTTATATTCGTTTTGTTCCACAGTAGCTATTCATCGAATGATAATATTGCTATATAAATGAACTCGGATAATTGTTGATTTTGTTTTTAATGTTATAATTCTTTCTATTTTTATGTTAAAAATCTTATTAGACGTACGTATTTTTAGTTAAGAAATGTCGACGCACAGCCAAAATAGAATGCGCACCATTTTATCTTTTTTATTTATTTTGGGGTGACTTGCAACGTTCCTACTTACCAATCTAGAGTTAGTCCTAAATTGGATTTAAGTTACATCTCATTCGTATATTTGAATTGAAATTTCAGATAAGTCGAGATTTATCTAAATGCAAGGTGCCCTTAGCCGTCAAACATCAATATGAAACACCGTAAATATTAGAATATTAGGTACTAAGACTTTTATTTAGACTAATATACAAGCTGATAAGATATAAAATTGTCTCACATTACGGCGAGTGTTTGATTTTGACGGCTACGATTTTTCGTTCGAGCTGGAGCTGTAAAAAGTCGAGATCCGGAGTTGTGGACTTCGTTTCGGACGTTTTGCTATTCTATGTGGCTCACGTGTCCGACCGATATATGTATGTGCTAAGTTTTAAGTTTCATTTCGGAGAATCATCATTATCATCAGCCATAGGACGTCCACTGCTGAACATAGACCTCCCCCAAAGATTTCCAGATCGACCTGTTGGAAGCGGCCTACATCCAGCGACATTATATTTGTTTCGGAGAATGCTATGCTTGTAAACCGTTTGACAGCCCATTCTTCGTTGTTTGACATTTATTTGATCTACGTGCATCTATATTCTGTGCGGTAGAGCATCGGTCCGACATCGTTCATCCGATAACGTTTTATAGAATAGACACCCTGATCTTTATAGTGAGTTGCGGTCAATTGACAAAAACTTAGTGCGCAAATTCAATGTACCGAACACCCTGTCTATAGAAGTCTTTGATTAAGTATGGTCTTACAGTGGCAAAAATACTCACAGGCTTAAAAGACGTCGTTGTGTTGTCTCCCGTGTTATCACTAGGACAAGCGTCAGGGTCTACAACGATGATTCCATTGGTTTTGTTCTTGTTGACCATCTGAGTGATGGCTAGGTTGAGGCACACCCGCATAGTGTATGCATTGCACACGCCCAGCAGACCAATCACGCCGAGTATGTATCTCTGAGGGATGATGCAACCTGAAAAGAAATTGTACTGTTATGACGCCTCTCCTTCTTTGTATAATCTTCTAGTGACATAAGGGCTGATCCGGGTGATCCCGGCTTGGATTCACAGGTCGGGCTAAGTGGTTTGTCTAACACGACTTTTTAGGATTGGATTCAGATGACATAACATAAGCTCACGTCTGTATCCCCGAAGGGGTAGGCAGAGGCGAGGCGAACTAGAACACCCACATTTTCCGAGCTTAGTTCAGTCCCAGATGTGGTTAGGGCGAGCCAATCGCCATATCGGCTAAATTCCAGACTCCGGATATGGGAAAATATTGGATCCCCAAAGGGCATTGACGTCAGGCATGAAATAGGTCGTAATAATCACAAGTTTAAAAACTTAACGGACCGACGACGAAATAAGCTCTATCGAACACAAAAAGAATTTTGTAAATCGGTCCACATTCGGCGGAGCTATCGCGTATCATACATAAAAAAAAATACAGACGAATTGAGGACCTTCTCCTTTTTGGTAGTCGATCGAAAATTAAGCCAACTGAAGCCAACTACAAAATTAAGTATAGTTGGCAGATGGAAGAAGAACTAATACAAAAATGTCAACCAAACGAGACGTCAAGTGACCATAACCTTTAAGCAGGTTATTGCTTGATAAAAGTGCGTTTGTTACAAAGTCAAACGTTTAATCACTGATAGCAAATCAGATAAAACCAGAGTATATTGTTGTTTTCAAAGGTTTCGATTGATATCTGAATGTAGTGTAGGGAGAAGATATGAGATTCCAGTTCTAAACAAAGGGAATCGAATTCACAGATAAAATGACACTAGATGTTCTGGTAAGCATAGTTCGAGGTAATCTGTATATCCAGCACTCGATTTACTGCAGGATAGTATAATTAGAAAAAAAAATTATAACTAAATATGCTGAAACGAAAATTGATTACTCCATACCGAATAATAACTCTGGACATCGTTATTTTAAGCTAGCTTTTTTTATAGCAGAGACTGGCAAACAAAATGAGTCGCTTGATGGTTAGTGATCTCCACTGCCCAGAGGCACCCAATACATCCAGGACACAAAAATAATCATGGGTGCGTTGCCAACCTAAAAGAAGGGAAAGCTAGGGAAGGGAAGAGGGATTGGGAAAGGGAGGGGGGAAATGGGCCACCGGAAATCGCACTTACTGAACGAAACACGACGGCAAACTGCCAGTTTACATCGGTTTTCTGTGAGTCAGTGGTATCAAACGGATCGAGCCAGCCCATTCGTGCTATAAACGTAACTGTCTACAGCGTGGCTCTACCACTCAGCTAGTACAATTAAGCGGTAAAAAACGAACGCTTAATTAAAATGTGAATTGGCTAGATTTTAAACCGGATAGCTTTAAATCAGGCATGTTATCGATTAACACCGTATCTGATACGCAGTTTTTGTCACTTTACTGGTAAACAGGACAAAAAACGACAAGCATGACACTATAACCGGTTACCTCTACTTTAATAGTGTGATAGTTTAATTAATACTTCCATATTCTAATAGATTCATTCAAAGTTTTTACGAGTCTTATTTTTATTCGAGAAACAGCTCTGTGAGATTCAGTTTATTTTAATAATAATTAGCTTTAATGTAATTATTATCTGATGCATTTTATCATCTGCATCAGTCACGTCATGTCCACTTTTGACTACCTATGGTTCATGGTCAATTGTGGTTCGAAAGAATTTGTGTAATAATGTATTTTTTTTTATAGCAGAGACTGGCAAACGAACAGGTGGGTCACCTGATGGTAAGTGAAAAAAGTGAAAAAAATATATCTATAAATATAAATAAATATAATATATCTATAAATATAATTCTTATGGAAAAATATCCCTTTATAAAATAATGACCTACAAAGACTTTTAACTTAATGAGTGACCAGCGGCTCGGCTTCCGGAGGCCGAGACACTTATATATGTAACATATAATTATATGTGCCACTTTCAACGGGTTAAAGAAAATTATATTTATCAGAAGTTATAAAAATCATTTCCTAAAACAGCGGCCCGGATATATTTACGATTGACGGAAATTTTCCTGTTCCAGCCGCAGTAAATTCTATATAAAAAATATTTTCAGTACATTTCAACGTTATCGTGTTTTCCATGAAGTGTGAATAATATCTTAGATATTATTGAAACCTTTTAATAAACAAGATATAGTAAACAAACAGAAATATTTTAAACTGCTGTTCAAGCTTTGCAACAACGCGTAATACCCAAATACACATCATGTTCTGATTATATTTTATCTAATATTTGCGTGTAACTAAAAAGTGTCTTATTTTTAAATTCTCACGCTTTTTGTACCTGATATGTTATGCGCAAGCGCATCTAGTGCACACACTTTTCTTCAAACTTATTTATGGCGCATTATGGGTGTATACTGCTTCGGTAGCGTAGTTGTACTTCGGTATGACTACCGTCCTGAGGTCTCGGGTTCGATCCCCGGGTCGGGCAAAGTGATATTGGATTTTTCCATATCAGCCCGGAGTCTGGAATTTGTGCCCGATATGGCGATAGGCTCGCCCCCTATCACATCTGGGACGGAACTAAGCTCGGCGAAATGTGGGTGTACTAGTTGGCTAGTGCGCCTCTGCCTACCCCTTCGGGGATACAGACGTGAGCTTATGTATGTATGTTATGGGTGTTTATCGTAAAATTACTACACTACACCTGAAAGTGACAGCAGTGCAGTCAAAACAGCGACCACTGATAAAATTAATAGTTTATCGGCGTGGTCGGACTGCCTCGGTGGCGTGGTGGTATTTGCGTGTGCGGTACGACTATCGCCCTGATGTCTTTGGTTCGATCCCCGGGTCGGGCAAAGTGATATTGGGTTTTTCTACTCAGTATCAGCCCGGAGTCTGGAATTCGTGCACGATACAGCTATGGGCTCGTTCCCTATCACATATGGGACGGAAATAAGCTCCGTAAATGTGTGTGTTCTGTTCCCGAATGGGTAGACATACCTCTGCTTACCCATTCGGGAATACAGGCGTGAGCTTATGTTATGTAATTTCGGAATGTGAAAAAGATGCCTAACTGCTACTGCTATATTACTGGGATTTTGCCAATTCACCATTTTTTATATACATTAGGCATACATTGACAGCCTCCGTGGCGCAGCGGGCGAGTAGCCGGCTGTGAAACGTGAGGTCGCGGGTTCGATTCCCGCATCGAGACAAATGTCTGTGTGGCCCACAGATATTTGTTTCGGGTCTGGGTGTTGTGAGACCGAAAGTCTCTCGTAATTCCTGATACCCACGACACAAGACTAGTATCTTAGTGGGGGGTCAGGACTATGCGTGTGACTGTTGGGTGTATTTATTTATTTATTTATTTATACCACTTTTCGTAGTCATGCGAAGTCCTTATTCTTCTTTTGCCATTATCTATTTTTGTTTCATTCATCAGAAACTTATATAGCTAAATAAGGCTTAACTACTGTCTCAAACGAGTTCGTATACATTCAACGACCAAGCTCAGTTTTACAACGCATGAACAATGCATAAACAATGCATGAGAAAGTTTGTGTGGGAAGCAATGTGCAGCTTTATGCCGTATTGGCGTCCGTCCATTTATAACTGTACCGATTTATTGACTTCATTATTCTGGTTGGCTTGACGACAGCTCTCGAACTATGTTTTTGCTATTCAAATATTTGATTCTAACTTTATACAGGGTGTTTAATAAAGTTGGTATCAATAATAACTACACTTAAGGTGATGGCTAGGAATCTAGCGGTAAAGTTTACAATTTCGTAAGGCCCATAATTTTTGTATAATAGATACTTTAATTTGTGACGAATACTTTATTTTGGCTCATTGGGTCAGCTGCAGTACATTTGCAAACCACATATGGGGTAATTAATTATTTTTAGCATACAACCATTCCTATGCTAACTGTGTCGATTTACAAGTCGCATTCCGAATTTAAAATTACCATACGTAATAATTTATTAAAAAAATTAAATCCAATTTTTATTTTTTTACTATACCATTTCCATTACGCTTTAAATTCTTCTCCCTTTATGTGGAATTGTTATTGGTACCAACTTTATGAAACACCCTGTATACATATTTTTCTTACGACGAGTCACGAAGTAACTTTTGTTGAAGTAATGGGCTATCCCAGTCTAACGTAAAATGACCAACTATGTAACAAATGTAAATAGAATCATAACTGGTGAAAATAAGAACGAAAATTATCTAACTAGAATAACTAATATCATGAACGCGAAAGTTTTTAGGTATGTATGTATGTTTGCTACCCTTTCACGTAAAAACTACAAAATGAATTTTGATGAAACTTTACATTGAAAAATATATGATTCCTGTAGAATATTTCCACGCGGACGAAGAGATTTCTATGGCCCAATTCCTCCCCTCCCCTTCCCTCCTTTTAAATTGGCAACACACCCGTGATTCTTTTGTGTCTTGGGTGTCTGTGGCGGTGGTGATCACTTACCATCTGGTGGCCCGTTTGTTCGTTTGCCAGTCTCTGCTAGCAACAACTAGTACTATAAATATTGATAATGGTATATTTGTGGTAAAATGGGTATATAGTGGAAACATCTATTTATTATTTACGAGTGACGTACTCCTGTGGTTCAAACTCGACCTCACCACACTTGTTGATTATTGGGAGTAGGCTATTAATAAAACTATTGATAAAATCAAACATGTGTTCTTCACCTGATTTAATTTGTTAAATGGGGTCGGCACGAGTCTTTTTTTAACCGACTGTCTCGGAAGGAGAGTTTCGTTTATTTGATTTTTACGTTTGCTTAATTGGTAACGGAACCAATGACGAATGTAATCGAGCTGCCACTAGACCAGGGGGGGTGACTCCTGACGCTCGATTCGAACTTGAATTCGATTCGGTTTCATTTCATCATCATCATCAGCCATAGGACGTCCACTGCTGAACATAGGCGTCCCCCAAAGATTTCCAGATCGATCTGTTGGAAGCGTCCTGCATCCAGCGACTTCTTTGCGACCTTTATCAGTTACCTTTACCTTTCGGTTTCATTTATTGACTTAAAATTAATGTCACGTTAAACATTACCAAATGACAAGTTCTCGTATATTATGCAACATTAGCACACTTTAAAAGTCGATTTCGGTGGAATTTTAAGTTAATAAATGAAACCAAATCGAAATCACAATCGAATCGAGCGTCAGGAGTCACCCCGCAGAAGGAGAAAAAAATCAAAACCCTGCAGGGTTACCACTACCTCTTATACCAGTATTATTATAATCGTTCTTCGTTTGTTTTGTATTTTTTTTTTAGCAGAGAATGGCAAACGAACAGGTGGGTCACCTGATGGTAAGTGATCTCCACCGCCCATAGACACCCAAGACACAATAAGAATCATGGGTGTGTTACCAACCTAAAAAGAGGAAATGGAAGGGGAGGGAAAAGGGATTGGGAAAGACGGGGGGGAATGGGCCACCGGAAATCTCACTCACCGAACGAAACGCGACAGCAAGCTGCCAATTTACGTCGGTTTTCTGTGAGACAGTGGTATCCAACCGGTCGAGCCGGCCCATTCGTGCTGTAGACGTTACTGTCGACAGCGTGACTCTACCACTCATAATGGGAATCGGTACAAGTAAAATTTTAATAATACTACTATAAGAAATGGTGGCAACCCCCCTGTAGTTAAAATATCTTACATGATCTTAAAGCTTTAGTTACGGCGTTGTCTGCTCTTTGTGGTATCTGCGTCTTCTGTCCCAGAAGCTTGTGTGCTTGCGCTTGCGCTTCTGTGTCGTCCATTTCTTACAGCATGTACCTATAAAAAAAGAAATTAAAGTATCAGTTTCCCGCTTGTCATATTTTAACCGTTTTCAAAAGAAAGAGGTTATGAATTCGTCGGAAATTTAGACCATTGAAATAAAACTATATTATACTGATTTTTGAGGCCTATGTCCAGAAGTGGACGTCCTATGGCTGATGATGATGATACTAACCTAACCCAACCTAAAGGGAGGGAAATAGGCATTAGGAAAGGGAGGGGGGAAATTAAGCCACTGGAAATATCACTCATCGAACGAAATGTGACAGCGTGCTGCCACTTTACGTCGGTTTTCTGTGAGACAGTGGTATCAAACCGGTCGAACCGCCACATTTGTGCTGTATAAGTAACTGTCTACAACGCCAACTGCCTTTACCACTCAATATTAATTTTAGAAGTCGATATCCATTATATAACAGGATTATATACTAAGCCAGTAAAGTACAGTTATCAATATACATTGTACATAATGCATATAACATGGAATACATACTAATAATACTTTTGATGTAAAAGGTTTGATAAAACTAAAAGCTATTTAAGCTTATGATTAATCTTTTTCACAAAATGGCAATAACATCCCCAAAGCCATTTTATTCTAAGGCTTTTAAGACTGGATAGGTGAAATCCAGATGATAGAGCATGCCATGAAACGTTACTCAATGGTATGCAATTACAATTTAAATAGAATTAGAGATGAATGAGGTTTCTAGATGAAATCTTCGTCATCCATAGGCAGCTAGAGAAAGGCTGGTAGGTAAGCTAGGATAGTGCCTTATAGTCCACGGAGTGATTTTCTTATTCACTTTTCCAGTGAAATCCTACAAGCTGCCTATTTTATTATCCCGTCAATTCCCTGCTAGCAATCCTGTCATATCCCGTTCGTTCCCTTTCCTACAAATCACAACCCCTTATCTAAGCCCCATCCTTGTTATTGTGTCCATACCTGCCTGAAACAATATTGATTTTTGTCAAGCAGCTGGTCGTAATAATCAGAAGTTTAAAGACTTAACGCCCCCAATTAATTCGATTATGACCAAATGTATATAGGCCCACCATTGAAATAAACTCTATCGAGCACTAAAAGAATCTTCAAAATCGGTCCACATTTGACGGATATATCGTGTAACATACATAAAAAAAGAATTTAGGACCTTCTCCTCTTTTTGAAGTGGGTCGAAATAAGAACTAAGCCAAATCCTTTCTGCATTAAAAAAATAAAAATAAAAATCTTTATTGATCACGTAGGCATGTAAAAAAGCACTTATGACAAGTCAACACAAGTAAATTTTTAAATAAGGTTAATATAATTTACATCATATATTTGAATTTGACGACAGGCAGGCAAGTATGGACATAATAACGATGGGATGGCTAAGATAGGGTGACAAGGGGAGATAGGAATAGAGTGTAAGGGAATGGATTGTATGGGAATGGCATATGGCAGGAATGGTGGCAGGGGATTGACTGGAAATACTGGAAGCAGTTGGGATTGGTGCGTGAGGCCCTATCCTAGCTAACCTACCAGCCTTTCTCTAGCTACCTACGGATGACGACCCGAAGAAGAAAGGCAGAAAGAAACTCCGGGCTTATTTTTTTCATCGTCAATTGTCACCATTTTTTTTTTCTTTTGTCTTTTTTCCTTTTTTAATTATTTGATTTACAAATTGTCAATACAATTGATAATCATATTTATATGGATTCACGCATACTCAATACCACTGGAGGTGTAATTACCCATTCGTAAATGTGTTGCGCTGACCCCACGTTGAGGTGAATTGAGAGCTGGTGGAAATAAAGAGTACATTGGTCACAAGTGCTTGGGCCAGATTGTACCAGCGTGATTGTACTGTGGACAGCCCAAATAACGTTGACCAGATGTTTTGAATAGATACGAGAGACATTAATGTCACTGCCTCGGTGGCGTGGTGGTATTTCGGTACGACTACGGTTCTGAGGTCTCGGGTTCCATCCCCGGGTCGGGCAAAGTGATATTGGATTTTTCCATATCAGCCCGGAGTCTGGAATTTGTGCCCGATATGGCGATAGACTCGCCCCCTATCACATCTGGGACGGAACTAAGCTCGGCGAAACGTGGGTGTACTAGTTCGCTAGTGCGCCTCTGCCTACCCCTTCGGGGATACAGGCGTGAGCTTATGTTATGTTATGTTGTTAATGTCACTGTGAAAATGCTCAACACCAAGCAAATTAGAAAAGTCTGGGTGGTGGCGAACCCTTTTTTTATCGCGGGGAAATGTGTTTTATGACTGCCGCCACACCTGGAAGACGTTACAGTTCTGTCTGGGGCGCCAGTCTTACGATCCAGCGTCGTAATGCCCAGGAGAGATGTAAAACATCCGGATGGCACTGGACCAAGTCCCTAACATCGTACACCGGCATTTTTTTTCTACCTGCCCTTATCCCACCTTAATGTGGGGTCGGCACAACACATTTTTTCAAGCAGACTGCAACATGCAGAAAGGATCAGGCTGTTTTTACGACAGGCCGCCTACTTGACATCAACCCCCTCCGAGGGATCCAGTCCCGGGCAAACTAAATAAGAAAAATTGTTTTGCCTGACCTGGGAATCGAACCCAGGAACTCGAGTTGACAGCACATACATGCTGCCACTAGACTAAGGAGACGACATACGACGGCAATACCGACTAAAAACTCCGCGGTGGCCCTCTTTGAAGCTTTAGGGACAGCCCCGGGTTTCCCTAGGCGAAAAGCCCCCAAGCTTCAGCCGGAACTGTCTCTGAGAACGTAAAAGGAAAGCGATTACCACTAACACATCGTAATACCAATGACACGTGGGTTTTAACATTGAACTATTATTTTTTACCGCAGCTTACCTAAGTCTCAAGGGTCAAATATAATGTCACATAAATTTCCGATGAAACGTAAATTCCGCAAAAAATAACGCAATAAGTGGAAGATTACTGCGTTTCATACTATACGGTAAGTTATTTGGAATTTCATACATATGAGCCTTACTTATAAAAATATTTTAGAATAGTCTCTCACTTTTTTCCTTGTATCACATTGTTTAAAAATAAGGGCAGACTATTTTTAGCCATTTGCTCAGGTAAACCGGTTTTTATAAGTAAGGTTCATGGTGGTAAAACCCATACTGACCCACATTCCGTATATAAATAAAATAAATAAATACACCCAACTGTCACACACATAGTCCTGACCCCACACTAAGATCGGGTCTTGTGTCGTGGATATCAGAAACTACGAGAGACTTTCGGTCTCACAGCACCCAGACCCGAAACAAATATCTATGGGGTCACACAGACGTTTGTCTCGGTGCTTAAATTGAACCCTCGACCCCACGTTTCACAGCCGGAGGCTGTCATATGGTTCACGTTCCAGTCTCAGCCAGTTATGCGGTCCTTTCGAAGGGCTTGCGAAGTGAATTTATGTTTGGAGGAGGGTATGGAGGTACATCCCTGTGTCTGCATCGGTCATCCGCCTGTCTTGTCGTAAGCCCCTCGATTTGCTTTTTCCCTCTCCAAAGTTAAAGAGGCATAAGTAGGCCGGCAAGATTCTAGTGAAACCAAAAACCCATTGTTTGTAGGTGGTCTTTTGGCTACACTACGCTTACCACCAAGTATAGAATAGTAACTATGCCGAGCTCGGATCATTCTTCCTACCTGCCCTTATCCCACCCTAATGTGGGGTCCGCGCAACAAACTTTTTCTAGCATAAGCAGAAGAAATTGACTTAGTTTTACGACCAGCTGCCTGCTGACGTCAACCATCTTTGGGGGATCCAGTCCCAGGAAGTTAAAATAGAAAATTCACTTTTCCTGACCTAGGAATTGAATCCAAGATCTCCCGTTCCACAGCCCATATATGCTACCACTAGATAAAAAGACGACAATATATGCGATCGGATAAAAATATATAAAGAACCTTCTCCCATTGACTCCTCCATGACTCTTATGTCATGGGATGTAGCAATAATTCACCACCAGATTATACACTGACCTATAAAATAATAATAATAATATTAGCCCTGTAATATTACTGTCCCACTGCTGGGCACGGGCCTCCTCTACTAATGAGAGGGGTTAGGCCTTAGTCTACCACGCTGGCCTAATGCGGGTTGGTAGACTTCACATGCCTTCGAAATTCCTGTGAAGAAATTCTCAGGTATGCAGGTTTCCTCACGATGTTTTCCTTCACCGTTATAGCAAGCGATATTTCACAATGAAAATACACTTATCATAGAAAAGTCAGAGGTGTATGCTCCATTTTGGGGTTGGTCTCGAACCTCCGACACTTGTCTCGGCAGTCCGTACCATTCCCAACTGAGCTATCGCTGCTGCACTGACCTACTGACAAGTATTATGACAGCCTCCGGCGCAGTGGGCGAGTAGCCGGCTGTGAAGCGAGAGACCGCGGGTTCGATTCCCGCATTGAGACTAATTTTTGTGTGGCCTACAGATATTTGTTCCAAGTCTGGGTGTTGTGAGACCGAAAGTCTCTCACATTTTCTGATACCCACGATTCAGGTTATACCTAGTGTGGGGTGTGTGTCAGAACTAGGTGTGTGACTGTCGGGTATATTTATTAATTAATTTTGACCTACATTCGAAAGGAGGCTTTGTAAACATGTGCATACAAAATGTATGTTGCCTGCAATTTCATGATTATTGTTTTACCTAATTACCTAATTGCATGTTTATATAAAAAACGTTGATAAATATAAAGACGGGGAAAATTATAATGAAATAAAAGACTTTTCATTAATCACCGAGATTTATAAAACGAAAATCAACTATGCTCAAGCTAGAATACCACGCTAGTGAAAAAATATTTTTATACCGAACTTTGACTTAGGCTTAGATCTATAGAGCGAACTTCGACTAAGTCTAAGTCAAAGTCACGAACTGAGTGAGGATTTTTACTAAATCCGAGTCATTTTTACAAGAAAATCTTTGCTTAGTCTGTCTGTCAGTCTGTTTTTTTTGTAAAAATGAACCGGACTAAGTCAAAGTTCGATTTAACAATCACAAATCCCCCCTGAGTTCGTGACTTTGACTTAGACTTAGTCGAAGTTTGCTCTATAGATCTCAGCCTGTCATTTTCCGCAAGAAAACTTTGCTAAGTCTGAGCCATCATAACGACGACTTGGGATCTTGACTTTTGATTTCAGTAATTCCAATTTTAAACAAATAAATGGTAGTAAGTATCTAATTGTTTTATAACAACATAAACTCACGTCTGTATCCCCAAAGGGGTAGGTAGAGGCGCACTAGCGAACTAGGAAACCCGCTTTCCGCCGAACTTAGTTCCGTCCCAGATGTAAAAGGGGGCAAGCCTATAGCCATATCGAGCATAAATTCCAGACTTATACTGAATTGAAAAAAAACAATATTTTTTATTATATTTTATTAGTAAGAGTATTTTATATTTTTTATGTGTTGTTTTATTTGTATTAAAGTTGAATTTATTTGTTAGTGTCTTATTTATTTAAATCTGTAAATGACGGTTTAATATTAAACAGGCTTCTGTGTATACGATGTTCAAACCAGTTACATCCTTGTTTGTCTGAATATTTTAAACTTTAACGGTAAATATTTAACGTCTCTCTTTTCCTTGGAAAGTTTCTAGTCTCAATATAAGCTGGTATATAAAATGATTTTGTAATAGAATGAATTAGGGCGACTTCTGCACTATTACTAATCTAGAGTTAGTCTTTAACAATTTTAAAAACTTAACGGACCGACTTCAAATATTATCCAATCTTGATCAAAATATGGGACTATCCTTAAAATAAGCTCTATCGAACATAAAAAGAATCTTGAAAATCCGTCCACCTATGGCGGAGATATCGCGTAACATACATAGAAAATACAGACGAATTGAGCACCTTCTCATTTTTTGAATTCGGCGACTAGGTTTAACTTACACTCCATTCCTATACTTAAATCGAGTTTTATCTTAATGTTACAAGTCGCCCTTAACATAACTTTATGGGCCTTACTTAAAACAGCATTTTAGCTGAGCAAATGGTTACGAATTACCTGTCATCACTTTTTTCCTTGCGTTACATTGTTTAAAAATGAAAGGGACAACCTATGGTATAAAGATAAGCACCGCTCAAATATTTTTATAAGTAAGGGGCTATAAGTTTCTACAAATTATGGGGCTTACTTATAAAAACAGTTTAACTGAGCAACTAGTAAATAATAGCCTGTCCCTTTTATTTTCAAACGATGTGACACAAGGAAAAAAGTGACAGCCTATTCTTAGCCATTTGCTCAGCTAAACGGTTTTTGTAAGTAAGGCCCTATAATAATAAATAATACTAAAGTAACTAAATAGTTATGGTTAAGTTTATTAGATTATAGTCATAATCTGCGCAATTAAACCGGCTATCTTCCTGTTAGACTGTTACAATTTTATTATGTTATAATCCAGTTATCTGGTTTTTATAATTACACGTCATATATTCTCAATTAATCAATGGTTATGAATTTGTTATAATTTGAGTATTATATTACCTCTATAATCCGGTTATCTGGTTTTTATAATTACACGTCATATATTCTCAATTAATCAATGGTTATGAATTTGTTATAATTTGAGTATTATATTACCTCTATAATCCAGTTATCTGGTTTTTATAATTACACGTCATATATTCTCAATTAATCAATGGTTAAGAATTTGTTATAATTTGAGTATTATATTACCTCTATAATCCGGTTATCTGGTTTTTATAATTACATGTCATATATTCTCAATTAATCAATGGTTATGAGATTGTTATAATTTGAATATAATATTACCTCTATAATCCGGTTATCTGGTTTTTATAATTACATGTCATATATTCTCAATTAATCAATGGTTATGAAAGTCTGTTATAAATTTTACATAATATGTCCTCGTTTACTTATCGCTGCGCACACGCAAATATTATTTGTTCAGTATATTTTTTATCACAAGCAATAATAATTATATTACAATAATTTTAAAGGCAAAAACAGGGTCATGCGTGCCATTACATTTTGATAGCATTGTCATCGCTATAATTATGTCAAAGAATAGGTAAAATAAAAATAATTTGGACTCTACATTTTAATTCCAATAATATTAACATAAACTTACATTAACATGTTATATTATGTTATGTTCTTACGCCTGAATCCCCTAAGGGGTAGGAAGAGATGCACTAGCGAACTAGAACACCCGCACTTCGCCGAGCTTAGTTCCGTCCCAGATGTGATAGGGGGCGAGCCTATCGCCATATCGGGCACAAATTCCAAACTCAGGGCTGAAAATCCAATATTGCTTTGCCCGACCTGGAAATCGAACCCGCGATCTCAGGACGATAGTCGTACCGAAATACAACCACGCCGTCGAGGCAATAATATTATAAACGTAAAAATGTATATCTGTGTTTGTTACTATTTCACACAAAAACTACTAGATGTATTTTTATGTAATTTAAATTTATATAAATTATACATCACAATAATATAGACTATAAAACACTTTTAACTTACAATTTAAAAATCCAATTTCACGACACAATTTCACACGCACTTCACTTAATAATAAAATTCACGGTACCTCGTCCACGCGCGATCGTGTGTATGGCAGAGGTATGGACCGTCGCGAGGCACCTCCTCTTGGCGAATATGGGCGCCACACTATTAGCAGGCTCTGGCGCACCGTGCCACGAGGTGGTCGACCTTGGATGTAATCAGTATGTGACAGAGTTCGCCCGCGGATGCGCATGAGCATTTTCGATTAAATAAGTTTTACGTAAATAACATTACCAATGTTATAATTATAGTTCTTGTTTGTTTTAATTTCTGTAAATATTTTTACTTAACGATTATTTGAGATTTTGTTTTGAGTTTCCATGATTGAAATATTTTAAGTGTTATTTTTAAATATATTTTACGCATTTCCATTTGTAAAGTAGTATTTTTTTCGATCTACACTTAATACTTTAATGTGAGGTTAATGGTAAGTATAATATTTTAAGTACCTATGTTGCAAAACAGATTTGGCTATATTTTTTACGACGAAATACAGTTCTAAAGACATCATAGTTCTTTTATATTTTAATCACAAAGTCGTATCTAATGAATGATACATGCTTGGAGTAATAATAATATAAGCATTCATCAAAATCACTCTACGTCTGTCTCTCTACATAACCATTTAAACGCACAAACAAAAACTCCGATCTTTACAGTATATAGATTTCAAACAAGCAGTACTAGTTTGTACGTTGAGTACATTCTTGAGATGCGAATAGTTGGTAACATTTGCATAAGCTTAGAGGCTTAGTAACGCGAAGCTTTGTGGGAGGAGAAAATTTCAATCCGGTTTGTGCTTATTTTAGAACTTTGAATTAAAGAATATTTTTGCCGATTCGAAAACCGGATTTACTTGTTCGTCAATAAGTTCATTCGATCGATTTTATTTATTTTTATTGTTTTATTATTTTGTTAGACTAAAATCGGAATTTATGTAATATGTTATTGTTCGGAGTACCCTCAACCGGCGGAAATGTATGAAACGATGCATGAATGTGGACGAGGCAAAAGGGGTGTGTCAGGATCGTAGCTTGTGGCGCTCAATTGTCTCTGCCTACCCCTATGGGATACAGGCGTGAGTGTGTATGTATGTATGTATGTTATTATATACAGGTACATATAATGGAAAATTTTGGAAATTGGAATTAATTGAAAATAAAGTGTAGCTTTATTTACTAAAGCCAATACAAATGTTTAAACGTTGTTTATAGATATGTAATCATGCTTTCAAATTGTCGCCTCCTTGGTCTAGTGGCAGCATATATGAGCTGTGGACCGGGAGGTCCTGGTTTCGATTCCCAGGTCGGGCAAAGAGACTTTTCTAATTTAATTTGTCCGGGACTGGATTCCTCAAAGGGGGTTAACGTCAAGTCGTAAACACTTAGCTTAATCCTTTCTACAACATGCTTGAAAAAGTGTGATGCGCCGACCCCTCATGAAGGTGGGATAAGGGCAGGTAGAAAGAAAGAAAGAATAATGATTTCAAATTAATTCACTATCCCCCAAACACCGAAACCCTACTCAACTTTAACGATTGTTTTGAGCCATAAATAGCAAAAGCCATATAATTTAGATAAAGCGGCATCAAATAACACACGGCCTCTGTTTGAGTTCCGTTTCAGTATTCGGGGAGTAGTCTCCGTGGGGATATTGAACCGACGAAAAATAAAGACTTTCAACTGATCTTTTATGGAAAGGCTACACACGTTTGCAAGAATCACAAACTTCCTTTAGGTATTAGGATACATAACTCTTCACGTGAATTGGCCAATTTGTGTTGTCATTAAATAATTAGAAAACGTAACATCATGTGTAAATATTGTGCAATTCCAACAGTACTACATCTACATTCCTACTGGCCGAATTAATCATTTCCTTTTAACGTCAGTTAAATTTTTATCATTATTATGCGACATTGAATTTATTTAAAAAAACAATATTTATTTTCTTTATTTGTGCGGAACAGTATGTCAAGCATGTTTATCGTTCACTCAACCCAAAAATATTTGAATAAATAGTACATATTTGGAATAATCATGACACGAGGTGAGGCGTCAGTAAACAAAGTCAAGGCCAATTTTAACCGTCTTAAAAAAAGTAGTTCACAATAACTCAGCTATACATTTCTTGATGAACAATATGCGTAAAAAGGTTTGGCTGATTCTTTTTAAAAGCAGCGATAGCTCAGTTGGGAGTGGTACGGACTGCCGAGACGAGTGTCGGAGGTTCGAAACCAACTTCAACCCCAAAAAGTAGTATACTTCTCTACCTTTCCTATGTTAAGTACGTTTTCTTTGTGATTTATCGCTTATTATAATGGTGAATAACTAATAACTTTAAAGTGCATACCCGAGAATTTCTTCACAATAATTTCAAAGTTATGTGAAGTCTACCAACCCGCATTAGGCCAGCGTGGGAGACTAAGGCCTAACCCCTGTCATTAGTATGGGCTGGGCTGGGCTGGGACCAGCAGTGGGACAGTAATATTACAGGGCTAATATTTTTTTACCAAGTGGCACCGCCATAACGACATTAAATTTGATAACGAGTAACATTGGTATTTTTAAATTTCGCCACACCATAAATAAAACTCGAACATATAAATGGCAAATATTCGGTTACCAAATGTCACACCATTTATACAGTCTAGAAGCGGTATAATGCACGAAATCTACATGTAGGTAAAATTCAGTAGGTACGCGGCGCGTGGCCCTCGCATCTATGTGGCGCCGGACACATCATTTCATATTTGTTATCTACAAAAGACTTTGACCGCTAAGATCAGCTGTCTTAGGTCATCCCGAACCTACGGCATGTGCAAAAATTGAGAAAACCAAAAATCAATCCTGTTGCTAAACTATTTTACCTATTCGCTTGATTTTTGGTACAAGGTGTTCCAAAGATGTAAGGTATATCTGATGATGTCGGCGCCACTCTGTATATTATTATTGGGAGTGGTACGGAGCTGAATGGATGTCACAGGTTGGAAACAACAGCACATCTGATTTACCTCTATAATAATACTGCCCAGAATAAACAGGAATTTCCGAGAAATACTCAAAGCGAACGATATAGGGGCCAAGCAAAGTTCATTATGACAGATACGAGTACACTAGGTAGCTGTAACTGATAGGGCACGGTATTTCTGAATCATTTTAATTGATAGCCTGTGTCGTAGATTGATTTTAATGGCTCAATGGAACTAACTTTGCGACGTTGTATGTGTAGGAAATATTAAGGAAAATAAGACAAATTATTATGCTATTGACGTCCGTACATCAATAGGTTATTATCGCTAGCTTATGCTCGTGCTATTGGAGAATATTAATGTTTTCTGGTTCTGTGGTTGAGTGGTAGACCCACGCCGTAGACAATTACGTATCATCATCATCATCATCATCATCATCATCAGCCATAGGACGTCCATATGCCTACAGCTATACAGCTGAACATATGCCTCCCCCAAAGATTTCCAGATCGACCTGTTGGAAGCGGCCTGCATCCAGCGACTTCTTATAATTAATTACGTATACTATATGATTAATATACAATGATTTTTTTCTTACTCCTCTCCAATTTCTTCTG
Source organism: Clanis bilineata (assembly GCA_036417725.1). NCBI lineage: Eukaryota > Metazoa > Arthropoda > Insecta > Lepidoptera > Sphingidae > Clanis > Clanis bilineata. Next base: position 3,276,574 of record CM071153.1, read on the forward strand.
TTCTATATATTAATATATGTATTTCTGCTCAAAAGATCATCTTGACTGGAAAATTAAATCAAAGTTAAAATATTCACTGATGATAGAAGCATATTCTTTTAAAAACGAACAAAAATATTTATGACCATTCGGTGTCGTAGTGATATTGGATGCACAGTATGTCTATCGTCCTGAGATCTCGGGTTCGATCCTCAGGTCGGGCAAAGTGATATTGGATTTTTCCGTATCAGCCCGGAGTCTGGAATTTGTGTCCAATATTTCGATAAGCTCGCCCCCTATCATATCTGTGACGGAACTAAGCTGTGAAATGTGGGTATTCTAGTTCGCTTGTGCGCCTCTGCCTACCCCTTCGAGGATACAGGCGTGAGCTTATCTGGTATTTAAGTAAATTGATCTTGATTGCTAACATTGGACATTCGAATTACCAGATTCGAACCTAGAATCACAGCTAAAGAATATTGCCACTACACCATTAAATAACTTATCAACATAAATGTTTTTTAAACAATAAATGCAATAAAAGCTGTTGAAGATAATAATATGTGTCGATGCGATCTTGAACTCTAATATTGGGTTGTGTCAGGTTGTGATAAAAAAAAGTGCCAAGTGCGAGTCGCGCACCGAGTGTTCCGTAAAAACCTGTAGGTATATAATGAATTTCGCAATTTTTCCTTTATCTGTGTTATAAGACGTTCCTTCGTACCAAATTTCAAGATTCTGAGTTCACAGGAAGTACCTTATAAGTTTTGATTCCCTTGCGAGTGTCAAAATTTACGGCATAAACGGCTGTATCTTTTGAATACGTTGGCTTAAAAGTTTGATTTTTTCACAGCTCTAAGGGTCAGTAGACCTGAGTGTGATAAGAATTTCAACTTGATACCTCCAGGCGTTCCTGAGAAAAAGGGTCTTGACAGACAGACAGACGGGCAACAAAGTGATCCTATAAGGGTTCCGTTTTGAGGTACGGAACCCTAAAATGGAGTTTGACCATTTCGTAATAAGGGCCACAGACAAGTTGAACAGCAAGAAGTTGATAAGAACAATTTTTTTTTATTATGCTAAGGCAGATGAGCATATAACTTGGATAACTCTTCTTGGATAAGTGACCATCGCTTATGGCCATCGGATGCCAGGAAAAGTTGGGACAGCCATCTACCGTGAAAATACTTTTTAAACCTAGTTCAAAGAAGAATATCTTTTGCTAAAAGAGATTTGTTTTATAGCAGAGATTGGCAAACGAACAGATGGGTCACCTGATGGTAAGTGATCTCCACCGCCCATAGACACCCAAGACACAAAAAGAATCATGAGTGAGTTGCCAACCTAAAAGGAGGGAATGGAATGGGAGGGAAGGGTTTGGGAAAGGGGGTGGGGAAATGGGCCACCGGAAATCTCACTCACCGAACGAAACACGACAGCAAGCTGCCACTTTACGTCGGTGTTCTGTGAGACAGTCGTATCTAACCGGTCGAGCCGACCCATTCGTGCTATAGACGTTACTGTCTACAGCGTGGATCCACCACTTGAATTTGATTTGATTAGATTTCCCTTGATTTTGCTTGATTGAGCAGGGATGTTTATTTGACTTTTACAGGAGCATAAGAAAAATATATATTTTTACGGTAAGTGATCTCACAGCCCTTTTATACCCATGATACCAAAATAGTTGTATTTCTGTATGACTACCGTCCTGAGGTCTCGGGTTCGATCCCCGGGTCGGGCAAAGTGATATTGGATTTTTCCATATCAGCCCGGAGTCTGTAATTTGTGCCCGATATGGCGATAGGCTCGCCCCTTATCACATCTGGGACGGAACTAAGCTCGGCGAAATGTGGGTGTTCTAGTTGGCTAGTGCACCTCTGCCTACCCCCTCGGGGATACAGGCGTGAGCTTATGTATGTATGTATGATACCAAAATAATCATAGGTACGTGGAATACGGATTGAGAAAACTTGAATTTTTTTAAACTTTTGCATTACCATCACTACCATCATCATCCCCGCGTAGACATAAAATATAAGTCGAGCGCTGGAATCTTCGTAATCTGTATTCGATCATAAATGTTATTTCCTCAATGTTTTTTTTATGAGCGATTTTGTATCTATGGTAGGGAACAATGACGTCACCCGTATCTATATTAACGTTCCGTTTTGGCTACGTTTTGGCGGCTAACTAAATTATACTTAATATTTTTTTGCTTTTTTTAACAAACATAAGAAAATAAATTACGAAATATTTTTTTACATGTTTAGGATACATGTATACTGTATACTTTTTAAAAAATAGTCAAGTGCCCAATTGTTGTATCATCATCATCATCAGCCATACGACGTCCACTGTCAAACATAGGCTTCCCCCAAAGATTTACAGCAGGGTTACCACGACCTCTTATAGCAGTATTATTATAACCGTTCTTAGTTTGTTTTGTATGGGATTCGGTACAAGTAAAATTATAATAATACTGCTATAAGAGGTGGTGGTAACCCCCCTGACCTGTTGGAAGCGGCCTGCATTGTTGTATATATGACTTTAAGTAGTGACGGGCGGCTCGGCTTCCGAGACCCTTCTGTAACATATACTACATATACATATGTGCCGCCTCCAGTTTTAAAAACATCCAACAGTCACACAATCAGTCAACGGTAATCCTAAACCTAAAACCTCTAAAACATTGGTATTTCGTCGGGGGTATGCGTCATGCTCGAAAAAAAACAGTTTCACAGCTGATACGACAAATATGAGACATCTTGTTCAATGAAGAGATGACGTACTTGTAAAGTTATAATGTCTGTGCTCTATAAATGCGTACCAAAATATATTTCTACAATTCACTGTTGTACACCAACATGATATCCGTACCATATGATGACCTGACCGCCATTTGCAATTAAAATTTATTTTGTTAATAAACCTATTACTCATCAACTATAAGACAACGACTGATCGTCATATCACACTTCTCGGTTAAGTGGTACAGCCACTCTGTAGACAAAAAGGTCTACAGCGTGAATGGGCTGGGTAGACCAGTTTATTTATTTATTTATTTATTAAAGTTTTTACACAAATTATGTAAAGGCGGACTTAATGCTAAAGGCATTCTCTACCAGTCAACCTAGGATGATGCAGAGATTACAGACAGTAGGTGTGTAAATTCAATATTTAAATGAAAAGAGATAAGGATATTTAATATTACTGTTACATACACAATACATAATTATAAATACAATATAATATAAATATTACATAACATCATCATCATCATCAGCCATAGGACGTCCACTGCTGAACATAGGCCTCCCCCAAAGATTTCCAGATCGACCTGTTGGAAGCGGCCTGCATCCAGCGACTTCCTGCAACCTTTATCAGGTCGTCGGTCCACCTTGTAGGTGGACGTCCTACGCTGCGCTTGCCGGTACGTGGTCTCCACTCGAGAACTTTTCTGCCCCATCGGCTATCAGTTCTACGAGCTATGTGCCCTGCCCACTGCCATTTCAACTTGCTAATCCTCTGGGTTATGTCGGTGACTTTCGTTCTTTTACGGATCTCCTCATTCCTGATTTGATCACGTAGAGAAACAGCCCATCATCAGCCTGTGACATTTATCTAGGCCTTCATAGTACGATGGTTATCCCACCATCGATCGGTTACCAGAGCCTCGTCCGTTAGCTAGCAGAGTGCACCACGTGCAGGTGAGGTTGGCTTGGACTCCGAGAGTTGGTGGTTGGACTCCCTTACACCCCTTACATAACATACTATGTTAAATTAATAATTCATATATATGTAAATATATATTTATGTATATAATACGTAAATAAATATCATATACATACAGGAGTCGAAGAACAGAAAATTTTCTCAGTTTAATACCACTGTTTCATATAAATCCGACGTAAAGTGTCAGTTTGCTGTTATATGTCGTCTGGTGCGTTTTCCCTCCAATTGGGTACTTGCTTAATATTTTTTATTAATTTTATATAAAATTAACGCCATCTAAAATATAGCACTGAAAGAATTATTGTCATATTTTCAAAGATAATAAAGTTATAAGCATTTGAAGTTTGGTGTAATCTCCAAACTGCGGAAAAGAGAAGTATCAGTAAAATAACGCCAGGGCCATAACGGTAGGTACATTAGAAATGGATAGCAAGATATCCCCACTACGTCCCCACTCTTGCTCATTGCAGAATTTAAAATATGAATTACTGCCTCATTTTTCAACCAATTTCGATGCAAATTTTACAGAAGGGTTTCTTTTTTATTTTATTTGCTAGTACGTATAAAAATGTGTACAAAATCAAACATAGTCAAATATCCTCCCTCGTTTCTTTCCTAATGTCTATTGCCTTCCTTTTAGGTTGGCATTTTTGTGTCTTGGGTGTTTATGGGCGATGGACAATGGCATCCACAAATTTCTAATCTGACGATTATCTGTGTACTCTATCTTGCTCTTTTAAAAGTGGGCGTGAAGTTCATTCGATATCACTTTGTGTGGATTATATTAACATTAACCTGATTTCACCTATATGACTGTTTATTACTTTAATTACAATTTAACCAGTTTAATTGTTAACTTAATCTTTTGCGTGTACTAGAGCAAAGATTTGAAGTTGTAAAATTCGGCTAGACCGGAGCAGTGTTAGATGATAACAAAAAAAATACTTTCGAAACGTTACTCGACTTTAATAGCACCTTATCTACATATTTTGTAAACTATGGGCATTACTTATAAAAACATTTTAGCTGAGCAAATGGTTAAGCCTGTCACTTCTTTCCTTGTCACATTATTTGAAAATAAAAGGGACAGACTATTCTTAACTATTTGATAAGCTACATAAGACGATCTTAAATTTTAAGTTGCATTTCAGTATTAGGGCAAACTGACATGTGTTATGATATAATTGGAGTAAAAATACCGCCTCCCCCCTTTTTTTGTGTTGCACCACTATTACAACACATACCAGGATACTGCCATTAAAATCCAGTGACTATAACAATGAGATGATTAATATCGGAAACAAAACTATTTGCGAAACGCTCACAAGTTTAAACAAGTCTTAATTGACACAGGATACGAATTTTATTAGAAAAACCGGAAAAATAAATTTAGCGTCAAATTAAGCAGCTAGCATTCCATCTATCATTAGTCGGGATCCTACTCAACGTTTTAATTTGACTGCCTACAAAATTCAGAAGTGCGTGGTTTAATGAAACGCATTATTCATTGTGCGTAGTATGAAGTACGATTTGCTGCGAGTTTTTATAATACTCGAGTGCAATAATATGACTCATAACATAAGCTCACGCCTGTATCCCCGAAGGGATAGGCAAGGCAGGATATTGGTTATAGCGTGATGTTATAGCCTATAGCCATCCTCGATAAATGGGCTATCCAACACAAAAATATTTTTTTCAATTCGAACCAGTAGTTTCCGATATATAAATTTACCATCTTTTGCAACATTTTTCATTTCTACTCCGCTCCTATTGGTCATGGCGTTTAAAACGCTTGATCATTTCGTTTTTAAACGAAATGATCAAGCGTTCTTAAATTCGATTTTTCAAATTTAGAATTCTATCGGCGTCCAACTGTAGGGAAAAGGAGTTCTTAAGCACTTCTTTGCTGTCCCATTTTCCGAGCGTCAACTGTGCATCTCGGTAAATAATATATCGATGGGAACTGGCCTCGAAGGCAGCGGCGCGGCGAGTGGCGCGCCGACCGCGACCGATTGAACAATACGTTGCCGCGCCGCTCCCCGCGCCGCCGCTGAGTTCGTGTCCACAGCCTTACGGAGGCCACGGTGATCAACGTCCAACCTGCATGTTGTTGATTTGTATGCATCTCACGTAATAGCAATTGGTTGGAATCTACATTAATCTTGTTTGCCGCTGGGCTTGTATCTGTAGTATCATGGTACATACATGGCTCACACCTATATTCGCGAAAGGGTTGAGCAAACCCACACCTCGCCGAGCTCATTTTCACCTTAGGTTTATTTTTTTTATTTTATTTATTAATATTTAGGAAACATACAGCAGGTCGATTCTCTAAGGCTTCATTTGTGAAACAACGATTTTTTCATTTTTGTATTCAGCAAGGTACAAAGCGCACGCACTAGCGCTATGCGTGATGACGGCGCTTATGCGAACAGGCAGGGCCGTCTTAAGGCATGCATGGGCTCCTGGGAACACAATGATTCGTACCCCCCTTAGGGAATAAAATAATTTTGATCGTAAAAACAGGGGTTTCCAAGCTTATTGTTCACGCCTCATCCACTCGTGCCCCCCTTGGCACCTTGATGCACTCCCCCCGGGAAGGCGTGCCTCACCATTTGGGAACCCATGGTGTAAGAGAATGTGAACTTATCAGCCTTTTGGGGGGGCCTCGTGTGCCCTTATAAAGACGGTACTGACTTCAGGTTAGTTTTTTTGTGGAACAATGGTAAAAATTAAGTGGACCTTTTCATGCTGTAGGCAAAATTGTCTACAAGCTCGGTCTACAACTAAAATGTAAGGTTGACATACATAAATAGACTCACGCCTGTATCCCCAAAAGCGGTAGGCAGAAACGAACTAGAGGACTAGATCATTCACATTTCGCCGCGCTAATTTACGTCCCAGATGTGATAGGGGGCGAGCCTATCGCCATATCGAGCACAAATTCCAGATTCCGGGGTGATACTGAAAAATTCAATATCACTTTGCCCGACCCGGGGATCGAACCCGAGACCTCAGGATGGTAGTCATATTGTAGTACTACGCCACCGAGGCAGTAAGGCATGTAAAGTTGAAACAGTAAAATAACGCTTAATGAGCAATAAAACTATGAAATAGTGAAGACACAGATAACCTTTCGACCAAAATTTAATTCTGCTATAAAATAACAGAACTCGTTCCTGATTTGATAAGTTCTATTGTGTTACATCCCACGGCCATTTTAATTAACTTTATAGCAATCTGATCAGCCAATTGTCATTGCAGTGAGTACCTATAGTAACTTTTTCATAAGGTTGGTTAAAGTATCAGTCTCCGTGGCCCAGCGGGCGAGCAGCCGGCTGTGAAGCGAGAGGCCGCGGGTTCGATCCCCGCACCGGGACAAATATTTGTGTGGCCCACATATATTTATTTCGGGTCTGGGTGTTGTGAGACCGTGCGTCTCTAGTAGTTCCTGATACCCACGACACAAGACTCGATCTTAGTGTGGGGTCAGGACTATGTATGTGACAGTTGGGTTACGACGACCTCTTATAGCAGTATTATTATAATCGTTCTTCGTTTGTTTTGTATGGGAATCGGTACAAGTAAAATTATAATAATACTGCTCTAAGAGGTGGTGGTAACCTTGGGTTTTATTTGTTTATTATTTATTTTATCACGTAGTCCGATTTTTAAGATTTCTTTTTGTGTTCGACAGAGCTTATTTCAAGGGTAGTCCCATATTTTGGTCACGATAGGACAAGTTTTGAAGTCGATCCGTTAAGTATATTTGGACTGCTCTCCATTTACCATCCAGATGTAGTCACTTCGCCGTGATAAGTAAATAAAATAAAATAGAAAGAAAATAAAAATTTTAGCTCGCCCCCTATTACATCTGGGACGGAACTAAGCTCGGCGAAATGTGGGTGTATTAGTTGGCTTGTGCGCCTCTGCCTACCCCTTCGGAGATACAGGCGTGAGCTTATGTTATGTTATAAAAATTCAATGTTTTTTGTGTGTTTTTTTATTCGCAATCATAAAGACATAATAACTTTGTGAATAATTTTGCGCAAACACAATGGGTACGGCGAATAATGAAAATAAATATTGCCAATCACATTTTACCCGACTCGGGGATCAAACCCGAAACCTCAAGGGATGAGTCGTACTCCACCGAGGCAATCACTGTAAGAAATAAATTTAAAACGAATACAAACTTATTATAGCTCCAAACACATCGTGGCACAAAAGCAATAACAACATAGTGCTTTTTAGGGTTCCGTACCTTAAAAGGAAAAAACGGAAACCTTATAGGATCACTTTGTTGTCCGTCTGTCTGTCTGTCACGACCCTTTTCTCAGGAACACGTGGAGGTATCAAGCTGAAATTCATATCAAATACGTCTACTATTCCTTGGAGCTGTGAAATAATCAAACGTCTAAGCCAACGCAATCAAAAGATACAGCCGTTTATGCCGTAAATTTTCGACACTCGCAAGGGAATCAAAGCCTACAGGGTACTTCCCGTGAACTCAAAATCTTGAAATTTGGTACGAAGCAACGTCTTAAAGCACAGATAAAAGAAAATGCGAAATTCATTATATACCTACAGTTTTGTACGGAACCTTCGGTGCGCGAGGCCGACTCGCACTTAGCTTTTTTTGCTGTCTCGTTTAGTTTTTTAAGTATGGGTGGCGCGATTTTGACCAACAAATTAACTTGGTAATAACTACTATTGACTTTACAAACTTAGGGCGACTTGCAGCGCTATTACTAATCTACAGTTAAACCTAAACTCGATTTATCCTGTATCTCACTCCTATCTTTAAATCAAGATTTGAGATAAATAGAGAATTTATACATATTAGCAGCGATAGCTCAGTTGGGAATGGTACGGACTGCCGAGACAAGTGTCGGAGGTTCGAGACCAACTCCAAAATGCAATACACCTCTGAGTTTTCTAAGTTAAGTGTATTTTCATTGTGAAATATCGCTTGCTATAACGGTAAAGGAAAACATCGTGAGGAAACCTGCATACCCGAGAATTTCTTCACAGAAATTTCGAAGGTATGTGAAGTCTACGAACCCGCATTAGGACAGCGTGGTAGACTATCGCCTAACCCCTCTCATTAGTGGAGGAGGCCCGTGCCCAGCAGTGGGACAGTAATATTACAGGGATTATTTTATTTTTGCCTGATTTTTTTTTACTGCCTCGGTGGCGTGGTTTTATTTCGGTATGACTACCGTCCTGAGGTCTCGGGTTCGATCCCCGGGTCGGGCAAAGTGATATTGGATTTTTCCATATCAGCGCGGAGTCTGGAATTTGTGCCCGATATGGCGATAGGCTCGCCCACTATCACATCTGGGACGGAACTAAGCTCAGCGAAATGTGGGTGTTCTAGTTCGCTAGTGCACTTCTGCCTACCCTTTCGGGGATACAGGCGTGAGCTTATGTTATGTTATTTTAATTTATTTTGAGATTTATAGCGGAGCTGCAAGTGGCCCTCATTATAAACGATCCATACAATAGTTAATCTGTATTCTGTATACATGTTCAATAACTTACTCATGATGTCATATTTTAGTTTGTATAAATATTAACACCTTTTTTGTGATGCAGGTATAAGCTTTAACATAAGCTCATGCCTGTATCCCCGAAGGGGTAGGCAGAGGCGCACTAGCGAACTAGAACACCCACATTTCGCCGAGCTTAGTTCCGTCCCAGATGTGATAAGGGGCGCGCCTATCGCTATATCGGGCACAAATACCAGACTCCGCGCTGATATGGAAAAATCCAATATCACTTTGCCCGACCCGGGGGTCGAACCCGAGACCTCGGAACCGTAGCCGTACCGAAATACCACCACGCGACCGAGGCAGTCCTGTATTGCAAACCTAATCTGACCCACAACTTTGCCAACATTCTACATGCCATTATCCCACTTATTGGGTCGGTAAAACGCACCTTTGTATAAAGGATTCGGCTTAGTTTTTACAACCGGTCGCCTACCTGACGTCAAGCTCCTCTGAAGGGAAAACTGCTTTACCCAACCCGAGGTTTGAGCTCAGGACCTTCCGGTCCGCAGTTAAGTGAATTCGTTTGTAATCATAAAATCGATTATCATTATTAACACAATCGATTGATATTATTAGTAATCGAGATATAAATCGATTATTTAGATAATTCATGATCGCCCTCATTTAATAGCTTGTATCCACTGGTTCGTATCTTATATCTTTGTGCTAACTGCTAAGCATTCTTTAAACCTAACGTTTAAATAATTACGTAGCCAACATGCGTATACATTTACATAATACACTATCAGCAAGGCTAAATGCACCGACGTAAAAAAATATGGACGGAGCGCTAAGAACGTTGAAAATGAAACAGTGTTTTCGGCTCATTGGATTTATCGATACGTAATGGCGGCGACTGAGCGTGTTATGAGTGTTAATGCGTAGGGCACTTTTGTACAGGCGTATTTTTTTTTATAGCAGAGGGTGGCAAACGAGTAGATGGGTCACCTGCAAATGGATTGGGAAAGGGAGTGGGGAATTGGGCTACCGGAAATCTCACTCACCGAACGAAACGCGACAACAAGCTGCCACTTTACGTTGGTTTTCTATGAGATAGTGGTATCAAACCGGTCGGGCCGGCCCATTCGTGCTGTGGATGTAAATGTTTACAGCGTGGCTCTAACACTCAAATGTTTGTGTACTTTGCTTCTCGGTGGCGTCCGTTTAACTATAGGCGAAATGGTGTCCTTCTTTTTTATACGTCTGTGGGTAAATGATTGATTATAATTCCGTACGCACCGGAACACTTTGTCTACAGTAATCATAGAATGTATTAACTAATTCAACTTATAGTAGATATAGACTCATAGAGATTCGAAACTCGGATAAAGACTACTCTTGTAGTCTTTTGACATTGATTTTTTATCCGAACACGGCGAATTAGAATAAATTATGCCTGATTGCAAGCGTTGTGCTGTCCTAAAAACCGTCTAAGTGCGATTCGGACTCGCGCACCGAGGGTTCCGTACAAACCTGTACAGCCATATACCCGGTGTTTTATAAACTTGGTAACAATAACAATTCCACACACAGGAGAACGATTAAAAGTGTAATGGTAAAATTGAAAAAAAATATCTTTGAGTGGTAGAGCTGTAGACAGTAACGTCTAAAGCACGAATGGGCCGGCTCGACCGGTTTGATATAACTGTCTTACAAAAAACCTACGTGAAATGGCATCTTGCTGTTGTGTTTCGTTCGGTGAGTGAGATTTTCGGTGTCCCATTTCCCCCCTTCCTTTCCCAATCCCTTTTTTCCTCCCTTTCCATTTCCTCCTTTTAGGTTGGCAACGCACCCATGATTTTTTTGTATCTATGGGCAGTGTCGATCACTTACCAACAGGTGACCCATCTGCTCGTTTGCCAATCTCTGATATAAAAAAGTATTATTTTATTACCCCATAGGTGGATTGCAAATGTACTGCAGCTGACCCAATGAGCCAGAAACATTTATTACGTCAAAAATTCAAGTTTCAATTATTCAAAAACTATAACCCTTACGAAATATTCAACTTCACCGCTAGATTGCTATGCTCTCTTTAATTTATTATTGATACCAACTTTATGAAACACCCTGAATATATTGTACTGGACCAAGAAGGCGACAAAACTATAGCGTTTCTCTACCACTCGAAACAAGACTCGATCTTAGTGTGGGGTCAGGACTATGTGTGTGACTGTTGGGTGTTATTATTATTATTATTTCTATTTCAATTTAACTTGAGGTTAGGACTAACTGTAGGTTAGTAATAGTGCAAGTCGCCCTTATGATATTATAATGCTGATCATGGCAAGTCAATACAAATAGACGATTACGATGTAAATATACTTTATTATTCTCTAAACGTCCGTGTGTCACGAATTGACAAAGGAAATTGATTGTTCTAATGTATAACTCATTCATGGTGCTTAATTTATTCTGAAGATTATTTTTAGACTCGTATTAATGAATGACAGAATTCCTCTAGAGGGCTTTGCGCTACGCTGGTTATCTGCCGTAAAAACTAAGTCGAATCGTGTCTGCTTGAGACGTGTGTTTCGTTTCAACCACATTGTAGTGAATAAGAATAATAAATGATAATAATTTCAGAATTGATTTTCAGATCCAGCTTACTTTTACGACCCGCCGTTTGCATTACGTCAACCCTATCTGGAGGATTAGAGCCCTGAAGTCTCAGGTTTGATCCTTAGGTCAGGTTAACCTGCCTTTTCATCATCATCATCATGAGACACAGGACGTTCCTGCCCTACATTAGTCTGGAATTTGTGCCCGATATACTATAGGTTCGCCCCTGACAATCACCATCTGGGACGGAAATATGTTAAGCGAAATGGCGGTGTTTTAAATGTCCAGTTAGCCTCTGCCTACCCCACCTAGAATTCAGGCGTGAGTTTATGTATGTTCAAATGTCACTATTCCAAAAACATTTTTAGAGCAATCGAGTGAATAGTAAGTAGCGCCTGAAGAACGATGAGTGCAAATAAATAGCACTTGAAGAACAATTAGTGCAAATAAATAGCACCTGAAGAACAATTAGTGCAAATAATTTGCGCCTGAACAACAATAAGTGCAAATAAATAGCGCCTGAAGAACAATTAGTGCAAATAAATAGCGCCTGAAGAACGATGAGTGCAAATCAATTTGTTTGCTTTACATATTAAAATAGGCGTTCACCAATAAACTGGCTTAGAAATACATGCGCGTTCGATTCCCGCACCGGGACAAAGGTCCTTACTTATAAAAAGCAGTTGAGCAATTGGCCAAGTCTGTCACTTTTTTCCTTGTGTCACATAACATAACATAACATAAGCGCACGCCTGTATCCCTGGAGGGGTAGGCACATTTGGCCGAGTTTAGTTCCGTCCCAGATGTGACCTATCACATCTGGGACGGAAGGCGATTTGGCGATAGGCTCGCCCCCTAGGGCGAGCCTATCGCCAAATCGGGCACAAATTCCAGACTCTGATATGTAAAAATCCAATATCACTTTGCCCGACCCGGGGATCGCACCCGAGACCTCAGGACGGCAGTCGTACCGAAATACAACCACGCCACCGAGGCAGTCCTTGCGTCACTTTGTTTGAAAATAAAAGGGACAGGCTATTCTTTACCATTTGCTCAGTTAAACTGTTTTTAAGTAAGGCCCATAATGTTTGTGTGATCTACCGCCGAATGCTTATACATTAAGGTCGCCTTACGTCGTTTATCTGTGAAAATGGTATGACGAAAATCAATTTATGAAGCCGTTAAAGTTGTGTAGTGTTTGACCATTCGGGCGCTAGAGATATTTCTTTCGGGTCTGGGTCAGAGGCTGTCAGGCAGTTGGTCGTAAAATTAAGCCGAATCCTTTCTATAACAGGCTTGAAAAGGTGTAATGCGCGGACCCCACTTTGAAGTGGGATAAAGACAGGTGGAAAGATTATTATTACATAAGCTCACGCCTGTATCCCCTAAGGGATAGACAGAGGCAAACTAGCGTAGAACACCCACATGTCACCGAACTTATTTACGTCCCAGATGCATTGTGATAGGTGGCTAGTCTATCTTCATATCGAGCACAAACTTATTATTATATTTAGGGAAGTCTATAAAAAAATATATATACTTAACTTGTTTTATATTTAAATTGTTTCAAAAGAAGACATAGGTAACATAAAATACTTAAAATTATTCTATAAATAATACTTAAAATTAAAAGCAATTATCACAATCAACTCACAAAAATATTCCAATAGTAATATTTATTATCTTGTACTTATGGTTATGTATAGTATTCCTTAATTTGTATTAAATTAGGCAACACGATTCACTGTAAATTATCTTTTTAAATATAGAGAAGTCTATAATAATGGTGATATTTGAAACATTTAAATAGCTAATTGCTATTTAATAACATTTATTTTTAATTACTTTATTTCTTATCATTGGGGCAAATAAATCCTCGTTATAAAATTATTATAAAACCAATAAACTGTTAAATTACAAATAATCTTGTTTTTATATAAAAAAGTTTAATGTAAAAACATTGTATCACATTTACAGACAAAAATATACCACATTATAATTATATTTGAATATTAAAGTAACTCTTCGGACAATAGGAAAATATTTATTAAAATGATTTTATATATTTTGTGCTAATTTCACTGTGACTCAATATAAAATTAAATAAATATAATACTATAACCAATGTTTATAAAATTATTTCAGAATAATCAACGTTATCCTCGATATCATTTTACAGTGATTAATATAATAAATAATATAGCATTATCTCAAATGGGCATAATATAAAAAATAACATACCCACTCTAACCCTCTAATACTGAAATGCTACTCATTTTATTTTATTTATTAAACTCACGACAGATTACAATTGGTACAATGGTATAAGTATAAATTAAACAGATGTAATTTAGATTGTAGTCCAAAAATATACAGAAAATGTAAATGAGTTGACTACTACTGTTACTTACATTGCTTTGCTTTGAAAAATAAGGTGGTCTCAAATAACGTAACACGTCTCAATTGTATGAGTTGCGTTTCAGTATTCGGGGGTAACTCTCACAACCATAACTGCACCATAAATGGACTCCTTGTTATTATACATATCGACAAAAATCCACACTCACTTTTAGATAACTAAAACTGGGTCTCTTGCGCATTTATTTATCTACATTAAACAACAAACAAATAACTTTGTTTCATACATACACGGTGTCGTCTGCTTAGGGCTTTTTAATTGATGTTTCATAAAATACTTGCTATCAAAAACAGCATATAGTAAAATTATTCTCCGTTGTCCCCAAACTGTGTACACATAGGGCCTTATTCATAATAAAACCCTTATCGAAGGTATAAACCTACATATAAAAAACAACTTCAAGCTTGAAACAGCCGATTGAAATCGGCCATGATTTTACTATCGAACGTTTATAAGCTCCACTAAGTTATTATGAATAAGACCGTAAATGTGTAAATATTTTGTATTAGGCTCGGAAAATAACATTGTTTCCAGATGCCTAATCTATTAAAATAATGGTCGATCATCGACCATCGAATTTAATATAATACTTTTATATAATTACGACCGGATTTAATAGGATCTCAATCTATGTGTGCAGATAGATCGCGAAAATGTACCAATCAAATTAACGTCACTTTGCAGTATCATGTTCGAACTTTAGTCCTATTGGCTAATTTTTGTGATCTATCTACATACAAGGATGGAGACCGTTTATTGAAATCGGCCCATAATCAACAAAGGCACTGTTTTTTGTCTTTATCAATCATGAATATCAGGAAAGCTAAAAGGCGAAGATACAACCAAGCTGTTGTCTCCGTTAGCAAGCGGTAGAGTCAAGCTATAGACAATTTAGCGTATATCATGAATAGGCCGACCACCACCATTATCACTATCTACAGAAAAGTGAAGTAAAAATCTTCCCTTTAAGTCTGCATTTAATCATCTAATTCTTCTGTTACCGTGGGTATCTGCAGGCGGTCAAGATCACACTCTCAGTAGCTTTGCTATAAGCTCTGCTATATTAATAATCTAGCTTGGTTTATTATAAAATGGTATATAGTATTGGAAACATTAACACAAATCGGCAGAGGTCTAAATGCAAATTGGTCAACAGCCAATTTTTAAAACATCATAACGCGGAGCTCAAAGCTTCTGCTTTCTTGTTTTTTTCTTTGTCATCATCAGAGGAGGTAAGTGGTCCGTGTTTCCAACCAGCTGGGTATCCGTACTGTCGCACGTCATCCCACCACTGCTGCTTGCCGTCTGCCCAGATGCAGTACACCACGTTGGTCCCCACCAGCACCGCGAAACACACCCAGAACGCCACGCGCCACTGGACTAGCGTTGACTGGAAAAATAAGTTGTATTTTAAACATACACACATAAGCTCACACCTGTATCCCCGAAGGGGTAGGCAGAGGCGCACTAGCGAACTAGAACACCCACATTTCGCCGAGCTTAGTTCAGTCCCAGATGTGATAGGGGGCGAGCCTATCGCCATGTCGGGCACAAATTCCAGGCTCCGGGCTGATAAGGAAAAATCCAATATCACTTTGCCCAACCCGGGGATCGAACCCGAGACCTGAACCGTAGTCGTACCGAAATATTACTACGCCACCGAGGCAGTCTAAAATACTAAAATCTAGAAACGTTAAAAATACATATTTACGCTTTTTTTTGTAAAATATATAATTGAATTACGTAATACTATTAGGTATACTGTAACTAATATTTTTATACAGCCTCCGTGGCGCAGCAGGCGAATAGCCGGCTGTGAAGCGAGAGGACGCGGGTTCGATTCCCGCATTGAGACAAATGTTTGTGTGTGCCCACAGATATTTGTTTCAAGTCTGGGTGTTGTGAGACCGAAAGTCTGCCATAGTCTCTGACACCCACGATACAGGTTATTATACCTAGTGTGGGGTCAGGACTAGGTGTGTGACTGTTGGGTGTATTAATTTATTTATTTATACT
Organism: Clanis bilineata; assembly: GCA_036417725.1. Classification (NCBI taxonomy): domain Eukaryota; kingdom Metazoa; phylum Arthropoda; class Insecta; order Lepidoptera; family Sphingidae; genus Clanis; species Clanis bilineata. The sequence continues at coordinate 3,292,840 of CM071153.1, forward strand.
TGCAAATGTCTACTCTTAATTATGACCTCGAACGTAAAAAAATATTCTCATTTTAAATTCAGACCCAAACCATTTCCAATTCTATAAATTGATTACGCAAGGAACAGCGTCACAAGTTTTAATAACGTGACAAAATTCTGAGTAAATTCGAAACTCAGGAAAACAAGCGTCAGAAATGTTGACTGACAATATCGCTAAGTTGATAACATCTTGATCTAATCAGGGCCGGATCTAGGGCAGTACAAGATGATAAAACAAGGTCAACGTGCATAAGTTGTTTATGGGAGAAGACGCATGAAATTAAGATCATAGCAGTTGAAACTAGAACGGTAACGATTGTGGACTGAAAGAAGATGTAGTGACAAGAATAGAGAAAGTGATGTTGAAGTGGTTCGGATACATGATAATAAGAGATTGACAAAACAGATACAAGACGAGTGTCAATGGAAAAGTCGGTAAAGGTCGACTGCATCGGACTTATGCCAACCAAGTATAACAAACGGGAATGCAATATAACAGACGGATGAAAGTAGATAAAGCGAAAGTATGTCAAAAATGAGCGAATCGGAATCCATAATCTCTGCCTACCCCTATGGGATACAAGCGTGATATTATGTATATATTTAACATGCACATAACAGCTTAGAATAAGACCAAATTAACATAAAAAAGAACGAAAACGATACTATGAGTTTTTTTTTTGTTGCAATCTAATAATGCGACGACGAGCAACCTGCTTGCCTAATTGTAAGCGATACCAACGGAGTTGTAGGTATTCCACTGCTTATCATCCTAAAACTTTTTTTATTAAAAATAAAAAATAGCCATAGCGGTACCTAACACTATTGAATTAGATATTTCTATATAAAACTATAATAAAATTAAAGTTTAATAAAACACTTGGGCTGAGATCTATAGAGCGAACTTCGACTAAGTCCAAGTCAAAGAAACGAACACAATGAGGATTTGGAATTTTTAAATCGAACTTTGATTTCGTCCGAGCCATTTTTTACAGGAAACAGAGTGACAAACAGACTAAGCAAAGATTTTCTTGTAAAAAATTACTCGGCCGAATTGAAAGTTCTATTTTGCAATTCTAAATCCTCACTGAGTTCGTTGCTTCGACTTAGACTTACTAAAAGTTCGCTCTATAGATCTCAGCTTTGGAGCTTTGGCCATCAAATTTAATCCTGAATCCGTCCCAGTTGTTTTGCTAAGTTAAAAGCGTTTCATTAATAAAAGCGGTCCTAGAGTGCGGAAACTTCCCGACACGACGGCAGCCCCGGAACGTACCGGGTTATAACCGTCCATCTGTTATTTAATTATTGAAACTTCGACATTGATTCTCTTATTAACACTTGGGAGCGCGAAAACTCATAATGTAGGAGACTTTAAACAAAGTTAAATTATTACGTTCGTCGTAAAATTCTTTGGTTCGTCGTTTATATTTTAATTCCAACTGCGGCATTCAAGCTGTAGACTTTTCTGTCCATATACATACATACACACATGAGCTCACGCCTGTATTTCCGAAGGGGTAGGCAGAGGCGCACTAGCGAACTAGAACACCCACATTTCGTTGAGCTTAGTTTCGTCCTTAGTGTGCGAGCCTATCGCCATATCGGGCACAAATTCCAAACTCCGGGCCGATACTGAAAAATCCAATATCACTGCCCGACCTGCGAGTCAAACCCGAGACCTCAATAAGGTAGTTGTACCGAAATACAACAAAACAACAAAAACAACTACACCACCGCGGCACTGCCGTCAAAGAGAACAAACAGAGCACAAAAATTCAAACAAAGCACTTACATCAGGCGTGAGAAGCCCAATTAGATACGGTGTGATGATGCCTGATATCGTGGAGGTGCCGTTGATCATGGCGGTCAAGGAGCCGGCGAAGTTCGGTGCCAAGTCCAGAGCATTCACCTGGAACGAGAAAAACTTGATAAGAATGGTTCTTACGTTACAATAAAAAGTAATGATGAAATCTTTTGTAATGCAAATGGAGGTTAAACTATTGATACGAAGTATGGATTACATCTAAGTTGACGTAAAGGTCTACCTAAATATTTATTAGTTGTGTAACAAAAGCAAGCATCGTAATAAAAGTATAATATTATCCTTGTAATATTACAGTCCCACTGCTACTAGGCATGGGCCTCCTCTACTTATGAAAGGAGTAAGGCCTTAGTATACCACGCTGGCTTAATGCGGGTTGGTATACTTCACATACCTTTGAAATTCTTGTGAAGAAACTCTCGGGTATGCAGGTTTCCTCACGATGTTTTCCTTCACCGTTATAGCAAGCGATAATTCACAATGAAAATACACTTAACATAGAAAAGTCAGAGGTGTATGCTCTTTTTGGGGTTGGTCTCGAACATCCAACACTCGTTTCGCCAGTCCGTACCACTCCCAATAGAGCTATCGCTCCTAAACATCGTTACTGTATAATATTAGCTTGGATAATAATTGAATATAACCCCGCTACAACATCGAATACCAATATAATGGTATATTAGTCAATCTCAATATGTAAATTATTCCAATATTTTTGCAATACTATTAGAACAATCTATTGTACACAATCGTTCTAAAATTTCCTAAAATTATGATGAATACATAAAAGTAGAGAGGACAGATAAACATGAATTTCGTATTCTAAAGATTACCTTCATTCCGCTGTAAAAGCCTCCCATGAGAGCCATAGAGGCGATGAAATAGGCGACCGCGGCGAATCGGTCGCAGCCGGCGTAAGAGGCTAATATGATACATATTGCAGGCCCGGTGGCAGCTGTAGGCAATAAAACCGTATATTTAACGATACAACTTGGATACGTTGAAGCGCATTACTTTTGTTTTGTTTTGATATCGAGACAATTGATTTTAAAATCGAATCGAAAGGAGATTTTACTAAAGAAACCATTTTGTGTAAAAGCAATAGAGGTAGAAGTTATATTGGTCAATATTTATAATGGTTGGAATACAATAAAAATCTTAGATTTATATCTTAGTGACAATATTTATACTTAATTAATGTATTCAATCCTTTTCATTGATTAAGTATTCAAGAATGGTGCTTAAAATCATTTCGATTAGCAAAAAATCACTATGATCGTAAAGAATCTATTTTCCAAGAGTTCGCATTTACACCGAGATTTTAAAGTTATTTAATTTGTGCCCGCTCTCAAAATTATATTTACAATTTCAACAGATTAATTTAGATTAATTTAGATAAAACCGCAAACACAAATTGTAATTAGCACTAAGCAGCTTTTCCATGTTATACAGGTGTATAGCAGCTGGTGCTCGAATTAGTAATGTTATTTTACTTAATAGTATTTTCCTTTATGGAAAAATAATCCTTAAAAAGTTTAAGATTAAAAAAGTGAATTTAGCTTCAGTATTTTTTTTTATTGCAGAGCCTGGTAAACCAATCATCAAATGCCCACACATTTAGTGGTAAGCTATCTTCACCGCCTCGACAAACATAATAACTAAGCCGAATTATTTTAAGAACATACCTAAAAAGAGTAATGCGTTTACTCACATTAGACGGGATTGGACCAGGAGCAAGAAGAAGATTTAGTGTTGGTAATTCGAAAAGATAAAAGTTCAGCGTAGATAATTCAAAAATAATTTAAAAAGATAATTTTATAAATAAATTCTAATTTACACTTACCAATAGTGGTATGAATGATCCTGCCAGTTTTGATGCTATGCCATTTCTTCTTAACGCAAACGTCGCACACCCAACCGAAGATGAAGGAGCTGATCCACATGGCGAGATAGGGTATGGCTGTCAGCGTACCAGTGGTAGCGATGTTAAACTTGAGGACGTCTGTCATGTACTTCGGGAGATCGGTGACCATTGTGTAGTAGCCCCAGTCATGGCCGACCTAGGAGTTGATAAAAGTATGTCAAAAGATCCTAAGGTAAAAGCTCTGCTTTCAAAAATAGTGGTAAGAATAACTGAATTGCATACTGGACTTGGATAAATATATTTAGGTCGACTAGCAGCACTTACATAAATCTCGATTTATATATAAAAATGAGCTGTAGGATAAATCGAGTTTAGGTCTCACTCTAGATTAGTAATGGCGCTGCAAGTCACCCTTAGTCTCAATTATTTTAATATAAAATACATTTATATGAATGCTACTTGCATAAAGCTATTCTCTTAGCATCCAATCTTAATAAATGAACGTCTCCATTTCCATATTGTGAAACTGGAATTTGAAGTTTAAATAAATTGAATCTGAAATTATTCTCTTCGATTCAATTAGTCAATCCGAACTTATCTATCAGTATCTTCAATTGCGTATCCATCAAAACTTTTCCAAAGAAATACGACAAATTATGCTTTGTATGGATTAAATTCTTGATAAAATATTGTTTTTCGTAAATATGCTGATATGTATGCACTGCTCTTCAATATAAACTGGTCGGCAACACTTCAAGGGTACAAGATGGTTTAAGGAAAGGCAATTTATTTACCTTCCGCTTTATAATTAAAACATACTATACCTATAACTGGATATTTAGCACAATAGTTAATATTGTAATTCATACACATCGAAAGTTATGCTTGTAAAATATAAAGCGACAACAAACAAGAAAATAATTTCGATTTATTCTTATTTTCTACATCATTAACTATGTGAATCACTTACAAGAACTGGCAAAGGGACAGGACCTGGATTCTATTCATAGACAGCTACAGTTGATTTCCTAATAATAATAATATTATATTCTTAGGCATCTTAAAAATGCTGGCCAAAAATGAACCAATTTATTGCTGCAAAATGCTTTGTGAAATTGAAACGATAATATTTTAATCATCCAAATTAAATTCCTTTCTTTAAGAATTAAAGCAAGATGCTTTATGAAATGGAATTGAAAACAAGGAATAATATTTTAACCATCCAAATTAAATTCCTTTCCGGAATGATAGAAAAATAAAAAGTGCTTTTTGGATATGTAATAAAAACAAAAACGTCTAAAATCTAATAACTCAGGTTTGATCAAACGTTTCAAATTATTGAATAAACCTCGTTTGAATAAAGTCATTTAAGTATATTGGATGGAGAAGTTTTCGCCTCCTTGAACTAGTGGCGGCGTATATGGCTATGGTCCAGGAGGTCGTGGGTTCGATTCCCAAGTAAAACGAATGTTCTAATTTAATTTGCCCAGGACTGGATCCCTCAGAGGGGGTTGACGTCAGGCAGGCAGCCGGTCGTAAAAACTTAGCCAAATCAATTATGCAACATGTTTAAAAAAGTGTGTTGGCCCGCCCCCACATTAGGGTGTGATATAGAAAAGATGGATGAAGAAGTTTAATCTTACATAACAGCGTGAACACTTTACACAGATAATCAAATAGGTATCTTACGTTGAAATAAAACTATTCTTACGGATTCTATCACGATTAGGTTTTAATTATTATTCCCGACCCGTGACAACGACGACTGCAAAGCCTTCGAAACGTCGGGAATAATAATTAAAACCTAATCGTGATAGAATCCGTAAGAATAGTTTTATTTCAATGTATAATATTCGCGTAAACTTAAGTAATCAGTAGGTATCTTACGTTCATAAATAATTATAAATCATGTAACTTCTATAGATCATTGTATCAGGTTGTATAATTTAATTGCATACTCAAGCAAACTATTATCTTCCATTGAAATACTCTAATCGTTCAGCAAAACGGGGTCATTTCGATAAACGCTCTCAACGTCAATGGAAAGAAATGCTCATTCAATTGTTGTTGTGATTCGATTTGTGCTAATTTCTGCTAAAAATGCTTTGTCTTATGTAATAATAGGATTGATAATCAAATGGAAGAATTGAATTTTAGTTTTAAGTAATCAGAGCATATCATTTAGGTACTGCCATTTGCTGTAATCTAATTGGTTTAATAGCAAAATTATAAGGTTGAAAAGCCTGATAAACATAAACATAAACATAAGCTCACGCCGGTATCCCCGAAGGGGTAGACAGAGGCGCACTAGCGAACTAGAACACCCACATTTCGCCGAGCTTAGTTCCGTCCCAGATGTGATAGGGGGCGAGCCTATCGCCATATCGTAAATCCATATCGAAAAGCCTGATGTAAATTCAAATGCCAGGCCAAGCTAGCTCAATTTTGATTTGAGTTAATTTATTCAAGAATTCGTGTGTGATGTGTGGACCCAGAACGAAATATAGAGGTATTACTCTGAGTATGTTGATTCGGCAAAACTTTGATGCACTAATTCACTTCTGACTATATCTTTGGGGATCAGTACTGGATCTAGATTTGCCAATTTTCCCGATTTTACCGTCCCCAAATTAGGGCGCCCTCCAGTTTGCCGTCTCCCAAATCCTGCTGCCTGGGGCACGTGCACCCTCCCCCCACCTAGATCCGGCACTGTCGGGGATGAAGTTCTAAACTTGTCTATGTTACATCATCACAATACGTGATAAAATCTTAATTTACATCACGATATAAAGACACTTAACAGTAAACACGTTTTCTTTGATTTATAACGAGCATGAAACAAACAATAAACTCTTCTATCTAATTTGTTACATTAATAATATTGAATGACTTAAGTTCCGTATTCATGTTTATAAATAAGCTAAAAGAAACAACTTCGATAATACTATTAGCATTCCTACCTAATATAGTGTAAAGAGTAGAAATGATCGAATTATGGAAATCAGGATTACTATGTTTATATTTCACTACAAAAAACGGTGTACCTATTATGTTTTTATGTCACCACCATTAAACCAATGTATGTAAACATAAGATTGACATGAGTATTTTTATCCGAGTACGGCAAAATTCACCCGATGGTAGGCACAGTGCAGTTCAAAAAATCAAGAAACCACAATAATACGGATCGGAATATACTTCTTCACACTCCGAAAGAGAAGCAGCTAATCGAGGGGCTGACGACACAACAGGCAGGTGACTGGTGCAATTCACAAGGACACAAGGATATACCCTCATACTTGCCCCAACTAACCATAAACTAATTTTGGCACCGCTTTGGAGAAAGAGATATAGTTTCTCTGCACACAATATGTGTGAGTTAGTGTGGCAGGTTTGAACACCATAATTATGTACTCCAGGGTTACCACCATCTCTTATAGCAGTATTATTATAATCGTTCTTCGTTTGTTTTGTATGAGAATCGGTACAAGTAAGATCATAATAATACTGCTATAAGAGGTGGTGGTAACCCCCCTGTAATATCCTACCACGAATCTACATTATCTCGGACAACAAAAGCGAAATGTTTTTGGACTTTCTTGATTAAACATTTTGAAAGAATACTCACAGCTGCAAATAGCAACGCCCACACAGGCACCGATCTCACAATCGCTTTCCAAGGCACTGGATCTCTCACACTTTGTTTGTCAGCACTGGTTACTGTCTCATTCAAGTATTTCAGTTCTTCGTCAGATATGTAAGGGTGGGTGTTTGGCGTGCTGTAGCATAGGAGACTCTGAAATGTGATAAAACATTGTTATTATAAGGGCCATATAAATCTGGTGCAACTATAGCATTAGACGATCAGAAGGTAAGTGTCATACTGTATATAACTTTAGCAAGAGCACGAATTGGTCGAAAACACCGGTTTATTGCCACTATACCTCTATATAATAAAAAACGACGTAAATTTGCTTGCTATTTTGTAAAGTAAGTGAGCATCAGATTGAGTGATTGAGAGTAATTATCTAAAGTAATCGAAAACTGAAAAATTACTGTTTTTTAATAGCACATACTGGCAAACAAGCAGATGGGTCACCTGATGGTAAGTGACCACCACCCATAAACACCCAAGACACAAAAAAAATTATGGGTGCTTTGCCAACCTAAAATGAGGGAATAAAAGGAGGGGAAGGGATTGGGAAAGGGAGGAGGGGAAATAGGCCACCGGAAACGCCGAAACGCGACAGCAAGCTGCCACTTTGCTCGTGTTCAAAGCGCATGAAATGCAGTTTATTTCGAAGTCTCTCTTACTATTATGATAATTATGATGGGATAGGAATATGCGTGATCCAAGATTGCTCTAGTAGTGTCATTGGCTGTCCTTTTGGAAATACCGACATGAGAATAAATGATGTAAGATTTTATATCACATTACAATAATTTTGCATATTAAAGTTCACGGCAAGGGTATTGCGATTCCAAGAGATGCCAGAATGTCAATAACTATTGCAATTTCTTATACAGTAAATATACTTCGATTTACAGCAGAAATGAATTCTTGCGACAGATTTCCTCAAGCTGCCGCAAGTCTAAGATATAGCCTTACAAAATTGGTTTTCGCCAGAGCTTAAACATCAGCTGTATCAAATATCCCTAAATCGATTTCAATTTATCAGCAAGTACCTATATTGTTTGTTAGGTTTAGGTCATAAATAAGGAGCTATTTTTGTTCCTGTTAGCAATTAATTTAGTGAGAAACATTAGCTTTTGGCCTTGACTTCGCCCACGCGGAATTTTGTTATTGTGCCCTTCTATCTCTATATCGTGGAAATGTACGGATTTCCATTGCCCTTAAAAGATTACGTGGTCCTGGACATCTGTAATCCCCTAATTGGCCCCGTCAAGTTGTTTTACATAAAATGTATAGCTTATATATGCATTAGCAGTGTATTGCAACCTAAAACCTTGAGTTCTTGGATTATCCTCAGATCAGGTATTTCATCATCATCATCAGCCATAAGACGTCCACTGCTGACCATAGGCCTTATTAGATTTTATTATTTTATTTTATTGATCAGGTATCACAAATCACAAATTATATTTCGATAAAAAAAATCATAATTAACCGGTTTGGCCTTGTCTTCAATCATGATACATGAATGTACCAGTCGCATCTCTTTAAGGATGGAAGATTTAAAAATTGTATCTACTTACCCAGGCGACAAACCACAATATGCCAAAGCAGCCAAAGAAGTAGAACACGTTAGCCCAATCTCCATCCCCAGCCATGAGGAAGCCAGACATAAAGGATCCGAAGATATTACCGATCTGAGCCCCTCCAAACACTAGGGCACCTTGTCGCGACCGTTCGTGAGGGGGCACCCATCTAGCCAATACTATCATTAGAGCTGGCATTGTTGGACCCTGGAAGAAGAAATTTTCTATGAATATATTTGAAAGTAAAAAGATAGTTTACTCCAGACTGGACTTTAGGCAGCTCGCCGATCCTAAAGGCTAAAGCTGAATCATCAATACACCATGCTTGGAATACTATGTTGTATCGACTTCATAGTTATGTGGGATAAGGGCAAGCGGTAGAAGAAGAAATAAGAGCAACGATAGCTCAGGATGAGTGTTACATTTGCGAAGACCAAATTCGGATTCAAAACCAGCTGCATAATAACGGCAAGTCAAATGTGTATTTTACATGTCTATTGTAATTGAAATGCATTCTTGCTTTAATTATGAAGAAAAACATCGTGATGATATTGTTTTACATGTTCTTGTTTCATATTCTGTCTTATTTTTATTTTTTTTTGTTCTCCCACGTATTGTTGCCTGAGACATTGGCTGAATAAAGTGTATTTCTTTCTTTTTCTTCTTACAGGTTTTGTATATCTATAAGAATTTCAAAGGTACATAATATGTTTTTCTTGAACTTCAGTAATTATTTGCACAATTGTGAGTCGCCAATATGAAACAACCCAACATCTCAGGGTCATGACCAGTTTCCATGACATAAAATGTGAAAACTTTGCCAAAGTTATTTAGATTGAGGATAATATTTAAATTATTAACATTACGAATGGTCACGTTTTAATAATGTGAGCAAGTTCTAGTTGTTTTATTTGGGTATTAAATAAATAAATGCATTAAAGAATCGCATACATATTCCTGATCTTACACTAAGATTAATAATAATAAGTTCCTTTTTAATTCGCCTTAATAACTCGCTCATCTTAAGCCACTACATAAACAGTACCAGCACTTACTCAAAACAAAAATTCACACAGTCTTACATGGCAACTGTACTGCGTTCCTCAAGGATTATATGACAGGCAACATAATTCCCAGTAATTTTACTGTTTTAACTTAAAACCAGAACTTAATGATTATTGGACACTACTGCCTGACAGCAGAATAGACAAACGATATTACGTAACCAAGAGTCTACTACCTACCATCTATCTTTTTCTTTCTGTCTGGCTTTAGGCCGGGGCCTAATGCCAGGGTCCACCTTCCTACTTAACCGCTTCCACGTCGTGCTCAAGCATCCTCCACAGTGACCCCATTGGTTCTCATATCATCCTCCAAAACGTTCAGCCAGCGCTTTTTGCAGGCGAGGACGAGGACGCACCCCTAATACGATCATCGGCCCAATCAGGAATACTTTTAACAATCGAATTCTGAAAATGTTATAAACGCTGATTGATGCAATCTCGATACCAATTAGATTGTCAAAAATATTCCTGCTCAGTCCACTGGTCCAGACTCCAGATACACTATTAACACCTTTACGCGTGGACAAAATAAGGGTTTCTATATACTTCAGAACATCCATAAGTGAATAAATAGGCAATTTAATAAACTGCAATTAGAGGTATTATGTAGAGGTATTAGCGCTAAATCCAGCTACATTCAAAACAATACGATATTCCCTTCACATTTCTCATACAATTCGGCAAGCCTTGAGCATTCGTGAGAGGATGGATACGATAAGCGCAGTTACATTAAGGTTGACACAGACTTATCGCTGGACACTTCCGTTTCTCAAAATATTATATATACACGTAAAAATTATTTTGACAACAGAGTTATCGCCGCATTTATGCAGCTGGCTATGTATCTGAGTTTGATCTTTCTTTTACGCATGTTGCAGAAAGGATTGGGCTTAGTTTTTACGACAGGCTGGCATCATGAAATCAATACCTACGGGAGATTCAGTCCCAGTCAAATTGGATCCCTGAGAAATCGCTTTGCCGCCCTGGGATTAAAACATCCTGACCACAGCCCATATATGGCGTCACAAGACCAAAGAGGCGAGTTCACTAGCACTACCCTGTAGTCAAGACTGACTGATAGGCAAGACTGAAGATTAGCTGGATTTCCTATAGGAGCTTGATGTCATGCAGGTCAACCAAGCATGAAAATTAAAAGATTCTGTACTCGACACTCCATTTTTTGTTTTTATTGCAAAGGCAAACAAGAAGATGGGTCACCAGGTGGTAAGTGATCTCCACCGCCCATAGATACCCAAGACACAAAAATAATCATGGATGCGTTGCCAACCTAAAAGGAAGGAATGGAAAAGGAGAGAAGAGATTCGGAAAGGGAGGGGGGAATTGGTCCACCGGAAATCTCAACAGAAACAAGTTATACAGCGACATCCCCGTGGCGCAGCGGGCGAGCAGCCGGCTATGAAGCGAGATGCCGCGGATTCGATCCCCGCACCGAGCCAAATATTTGTGTGGCCCACAGATATTCGTTTGGGGTCTGAGTGTTGTGAGACCGAAAGTCTCTCGTAGTTCCTGATACCCACGACACAAGACTCGATCTTAGTATGGGGTCACGACTATGTATGTAACAGTTGGGTGTTATTTATTTATTTATTTATGGAGCGATAGGTGTGCATCAACCTTAACTCTACGGTAGTGGTGACGGCCGATCCGTAGTAATCGAATTCGTCTCGCTATGCAAATCGTTTTGCACAACCAGTTTTTGCAAATATCCCCGGTTTATTACAGATTGTGTGAATTCTACTATAAATGGATGTTTGTAAACTGCATTTCAATATTAGTTAATCATTTACGCTTTAACCGATTTGCAATAACTCACGGGTAACCTTAACTTGAATAAAAATGTACCCAAAAATCACACACATAGTCCTGACCCCTAGGTTTAACCTATATCGTGGGTATCAGAAACTACGAGGGACTTATGGTCCCAAAACAACCAGACCCCAAATAAATATCTGTGGGCCATACAAACATTTGTCTCAGTGCGGGAATCGAACCCACGACCTCTTGTTTGACAGACGGCTATCCGCCCACTGTTCCACGGATGTTTTCGAATAGGTTTCCTTATGTTCCCTGATATTTAACGCAAGCAGAGTTGTGAGCAAAAGTTAGTGTATTGAAAGATTATCTTAGAATGGCCTTAAAATTCAGTTAGATTTGACTTTGAAGAGTGATAAGATTGAGTTTTGAGACTTGAAACTTTGAAGTAGGTGATAGTGGAACTTCATATCTATAGATAGATATCATTTCTGAATATTTATATATTTCCATACTCGGATTCGTACTTATTTATATCTGCATTATACAGACTTTTCTATGCCCTTACTCCCTTAAGCGCAATACACACCAAAGCCGCCGATCCGCCGACATAGCCCGCCGACACAACTCGGCGGCTTATAAATTTTCCGACTTGGAAGCATCCTTGCAATGCTTGAAGCCGCCCACAAGCCCGTCGACAAAAGTTGCCGACATAAGCCGGCGGGTCGGCGGCTTTGGTGTGTATTGCCCATTAAGAGTTAAATTTCAAGTATCGCCTAAATATGACTGCCTCGGTGGCGTAGTTGTATTTTGGCACGACTCTGTCTCGGGTTCAATCCCCGGTCAAGCAGTGATATTGGATTTTTCCATATCAGCCCGGAGACGAAAATTTGTGCTGGATATGGTGATAACTAAGCTCGGCGACTTGTGTTCTAGATTGCTAGTGCGCCTCTACCTCTATTTCCATATTTTTGTCTGTGTTCTTGCAACTGATTTTCATTCCTTTGAAATGTTGTTTGTTGTGTGTTTCAAAATGAAATGTTTACCTCTATATTATGTATTATATGTATGTGAGACCGAAAGTCTCTCTTGTCTGACACCCACGATACAGGTTATATCTAGTGTGGGGTCAGGACTAGGTGTGTGACTGTTGGGTGTATTTATTTATTATTATTATTTATGGAACTTTACCAGCGGCAAAGTTTATATGCATTTTAATGGTAATTTTATATTGTACATTATGCATGCATGTCTGCATGTGTTCACAACGACTAACTCATTTCGCTTGACTTCCTTCATTATCATTACGTGAATAACTTCGCAGCCACTTTCGTAAATGTTTCGTTAAAAATCCATTGCAATAGTGCATAATTAGGTCTTAGGTTCTTGGTTCTTTACATTATTGTAAAGACATTCTTTCACGGGCTCAGCCAGGTTTTAGTATCAGGGTGGTGTCAAGAAAATAAAACAACACTAATGTGTTACCTTAATTAAAAAGGAATTGAAATATTCTGGATATTTTTTTGAACCCCAAAACCTCACTCTGGCTACGCCCGTGTCATTCCTCAAATTTAACGTGAGTAGGGAACACTTTTCTTAGCAATAAATTTACTAGTATTACCGGTTAGGAGGATTATTTCTACCTGCCTTTATCCCACTCAAATTTGGGTTTTTTAGCATGTTGTAGAAAGGATTTGGCTTAAAAGGCTTTCAATGACGGGCTGCCTGCCTGCATATTCGCTCTGGGGGATCCAGTCCCTGGCAAATCCTGTTTAGTAAAATCGTATTTCTCTACCAGGTTTTCGAATCCTATCCTCAGACCACACACTACTACAAGAACTAGGACGCGACATGAACACCAAACTAAAATAATAATATAAAAACTGCCTCGGTGGCGTAGTGGTATTGTTTGCACGGTAAGCCTATCGTTTTGAGGTCTCGGTCCCGGCGGGGGCAAAGTGATATTGGATTTTTCAGTATCAGCCTGACGTCTGGAATTTGTGCCCAATATGGCGATAGACTGCCTCCGTGGCGTGGTGGTATTTCGGTACGACTACGGTGCTGAGGTCTCGGGTTCGATCCCCGGGTCGGGTAAAGTGATATTGGATTTTTCCATATCAGCCCGGAGTCTGGAATTTGTGCCCGATATGGCGATAGGCTTGCCCCCTATCACATCTGGGACGGAACTAAGCTCGGCGAAATGTGGGTGTTCTAGTTCGCTAGTACGCCTCTGCCTACCCCTTCGGGGATACAGGCGTGAGCTTATGTTGTGTTGTATGGCGATAGACTTGCCCTCTATCACTTCTGGGATGGAACTAAGCTCGGCGATGTGGGTGTTGTAGTTCGCTAGTCAGCCTCTGCCTACCCCTTCAGGGATACAGGCGTGAGCTTATGTTATGTAAAATAATAATATTAAATACTAACCTCTCCCATACCCTGAAGCACACGAAGTATAAACAGCCACGTAGCTCCACCAGCCTTAACAACAAAGGGCGTCATAAGGGTGAATATCGCTGTGCTAAGCAGGCCTATACCCAAGGTCCACTTCCCTCCATATCTCTCAGCGAGGTACCCTCCAGGGACATGGGTTATTGCGTACCCGTAATAGAATCCGCTGAGTATCAGCCCTTGAGTCGATTCCGACCAATCAAATATCGCGTACTGGAATAAAAAGCCATTGTTATTGTATGTGTTGGGAAATAAAAGGAGATCCAAGCATGAACACTTTTAAAAATCGAATTCGAATCGAATTGATGCGTACTATCATCGATATATTATATACCTAGCACAGTTGACGCTCGGAAAATGAGACAGAAAAGGAGTGCATAAGCACTCCTTTTCTGTCTCATTGCATTGCATACAGTCGGACGCCGCGCCGATAGAATTCAAAATTTCAAAATCCAAATTTAAGGACGCTTGCTCATTTCGTTTAAAAAGTTAGAGGTGTATGCTCCATTTTGGGGTTGGTCTCGATCCTCCGACAGTCGTCTCGGCAGTCCGTACCCGTACCAACTGAGCTATCGCTGCTTCCATTATGCAAATTATAAATTCAAAACATATATTTAAAAGTCAACACATGGATCGCACAAAGCGCTATCACGCCTTGCACGTTACATTAATTAAGCACGTTGTAATTAAGGACGCCATAAATTGAATCCTATTCATGTGATGACGAACTTAAATGTTCTAAGTGAAGAACGAAATAACATTTTTACAATACAGTCGGTGAATGAATTGGACAGTCAAAACAATTCTATTATCACTCAATTTAACTAAAACAAGCATAAATATAGGTACACATAGTTCACTAACTGACAAATATGTTACACGACCTGTGGATACCCCACTGTATATGGTCGGAGATATTAATACGGACCGAACGCATTCAAAACAAGGTGAAGATCGAGCGGATCTTACATCTGGTTGAAGATCAAGCGGGCCCGTCATCTTGTCATCGACGAAGCAGAAGCATCCTTACCCCTCTCAGCACCATGTGCAGGTTGAACTAGTCAACGTATACAATCCCCATAGTTTAATATTAGTTTTAGTTTAGTTGGGTGACAAAAGAATTGATTTATCTGATACGTGGTCCTTTCAAACAAATTCTGCTAAAGGATTATGTATGTATCCAGTAACTTTAGATCGACATATTTCTAGAACTGCCTAGAGACGAACCCTCTCGGCGATTTATATGTTCCCAATAGGGTTTCATTGCTTTATTTAATACTACGTTTGTATGTAATTTAAAGTGGGCAGCGATAGGTTGACATGATATGAATTATCTATGTCAAATAAAGTTCTTTTTTCTCTTGTTCCATCGTTCTTTTTTTCATTCTTTCTTTGTTTCAGTCGATCATTCAATCATTCATTCAATTTTTCTTTCTTAACGTAGCAGTACTTAATCAAGAACTATCACACTCACCGGTCTCGTACTGACAGTCGCATTGACCAGGATCTCACTCTCATCAGGGCAAGCATTCGGATCATAATGAGAATCTTCTGTCTTGGTGTTGTTGACCATCTGAGTGACAGCCAGGTTGAGGCACACGCGCATGGTGTACGCGTTGCAGACCGCCAATAGCCCCATGATCCCAAGGACGTACCGCTGAGGAATTAGGAACACTGGAGAAGAGGACCATGTGTAGTGATGGGGAAAATTAGTTACTTATACTAAATCTTTCTTTCCTTCCTACTCCAATATGGGTTCGGCGCAATACACTTTTCAGGCATGTAAAAAGGATCTGGCTTTAGTTTTACGCCAACCTCCTGAGAGATTACCACCAGGTCATAAAGCATTATAATTATAATCTTACTTTGTTTTTTAACGGGAAATAGTAAAGGAAGGATTCATCTAGTCCCGGGAAAAATGTAGGTATCATCATGACATCCTACTAGCCACAGCCTATATACGTCCTTCAGACTAAGTAGGTGATAAGGTAGTACTCAGGGTATATATTCTCAAACTGGCACAAGCGCACAAGCTCTGCTTAATTTCGAAAGATAATACATGAAGCAACAAGAAACTTGATGTCATTTAATAATTTCACGACACGATTACGTAATGATTTAAGTGTTAAATCTGGATTTAAAGACAGCTGATTAAAATCGTATTAATATTTTATTCAGAACTGCACTTTGTATTCGAATTTAAACTTTAATATTGGGGTGGAAAGTAGAATTTACGCGGACAAAAAATTACTTTAACACTTACATGCATAGTCTCGTCAATTACAAAATATAAACTGAAACAGTGTTACTTATACAGAAAATATTACTTAAATGTTAAAATGTTAAATTATCAGTATTTTCGTTTAAAAGCCAGGTCGAAATAAATAAATTTCATGTCATTGACATAATTTCTTCCAAACTCTAAAATACATTTACATTGAAAATATGCAAAATGAGCCTAAATTGATAAGTAATATTATTTTGGATGTTAAAGGAGCCAGTTGTAGTCATTTATTTTCAATCGAGTTTAAAAAAGAGATGGTTGACTTTTGAATGCATTTTTATTTTTGGCAATATCTCCGCCAAATGTGAACCGATTCGTTATAATATTCGGTAGGCTTAATAAAATTATAAGAACTGTGGAGGATGAAGATTATCAGCTTATTTTCGACCTATTTCCAAAAAGGAGAAGGTCCTAAATTCATTGAAATAAATATATTTTTACAGATTCTATCACGATTTGTTTTAATTTTTATGCCCGATGTTTCGAAAGAAGAAAGGAAGAAAGAAGAAAGACAGGAACTTTATTTAGCCAACACTTTACAGCCTCGTGGTCATGGGTCGGACTGACCCTGACAGTCGAGTCGAGTCGACTTTAGACGTCGAGACAAAAAATTTATAATAAAAAACAAATCGCGATAAAATCCGTAAAAACTAGTTTATTGCAATGAATAACATTCGCTTAAACTAAGAAATCATTATTGACAAAGTTTTTAGAGGCATTGTAAATAAATTGTAATACTGAATACTTACGTCTCGATATTGCTTTCCGCCATCTTGGTATCATAGCGCCGTTTGTTCTTACTTTTACTACTTTATTACCTGTAAAAAAATAACAATATTATTAATGAACATCGCCCTCTAGCGCTACATTTTCTTTGGAACTATAAGCTGCAGCGAGCATATAATTAAAACATAGGGCGGCCAATATCTTTGTTCAGGCTTGATACCTCCTCTAATATAATAAAAATAATATAACATAACATAATCTCATGCCAGTATACCCAAAGGGGTAGGCAGAGGTGCACTAGCGAACTAGAACACCCTAGAACAGCCTAAGCTCGGAGGCTCGGAACTAATTACGTCCCAGATATGACAGGGGGCGAGCCTATCGCCATACCGGGCAGAAATTCCGGACTCCGGGCTGATACGGAAAAGTATAATATTACTTTGCCCGACCCGGGGATCGAACCCGAGACCTCAGGACGTTAGTCGTGCCGACATACAACCACGCCACCGAAGCAGTCAATCTCTAATATATTATAGAAGAAATAAAAGCTAACAAGCTAAACTATATAAGCTTCTATAATATTTTGCATCACAATATACACGGCGTGTAGTAGGTATAGTATAGTTTATTTTATAGATTAAATACTTGTTTGTCATTTTATCTTAAGAGTTAGTTAAACACAGATATAGATGTACGATTGGATTTTCTGGATTGCGCAATGAATCTTAACTGATAACTATAATACGCGTTCCCTATGTCGTAGCGATTTCTCTTTCTCGTTGAACGATTGTATTTTGTCGCCTTCTTGGTCTAGTGTCAACATATATGGGCTGTGTACCAGGACGTCCTAGGTTCGATTCCCAGGTCGGGCAAAGCGAATTTTCTAATTTGATGCCCGGGACTGGATCCCCAGAATGGGGTTGACGTCAGGCAGGCGGCAGCTCGTAAAAACTTAGCCAAACTCTGAACTTGCTTGAAAAAGTGTTTTGCGCCGACCCATATTAGGGTGTGATAAGGGCAGGTAGAAAGAAAAGGTCAAGTTGATCTATTCTGAAATAGATTTTAAAAACGACTTGCATTTATGACGCAGTGGGAACGCGCCCTAAATGACAAGTATATAGTACAGAAAACATTTATTTTGTTTACATTATCATTATCCCTGACGAGATAAGTAGTACTCCACATTCAGTAACAATTGCATCGGATTTATCAGAGTTACTGACTATTATTTTCAGCGGCCTGAGCAGGAAAATTTCTGACAACCGTAAATGTATTCGAACTCGATGCGCATCTATGAAATTTGTATGAAATATTAACCAAACGTCATCAGTGCGCAGCGAACTCAAATACATTTACATTTACATTAGTCTTTCGTGCTCGGGCTCCTGGTTTTAATAGGTACCTATAATTAGGTACTTGACTATGTTTCATTTCATACACATTATTATATTTAATAGCAAGTAAAACAAAAAAAAATCCTTCTCTAAAAACCGCATCGAAATTGGTTAAAAAATGAGGCAGTAATTCATATTTTAAATACTGCAATGAGCAAAAGTGGGGATGTAGTGGGGATATCTTGCTATCCCTTTCCAACGCACACACCGTTATGGACGTGACGTGATTTTACTACTACTTCCCTTTCCCGCTGTTTGAAGGTCGACGACAAAGGCTTATAACTTTTTTATTTTTGAGAATATTTCATTATTTCTTTCTGTGTTACGTTTTAGATGACGTAAATTTCATATAAAGTTCATTAATCATTAGTTGATCTATGCTTATATAATAATAAATTACTAACTTACTATTTAAGACTACATCGGTGGCGTAGTTGTATTTCGATACAACTACCGTCCTAAGGTCTGGGTTCGATCCTGGATGTGGATTTTTCAATATCAGCCCGGAGTCTGCAATTTGTGCTCTATATGGCGATAGGCTCGCCCATGTATAACATCTGGGACGGAACTAAGCTAGCCGAAATGTGGGTGTACTAAATCGCAAGTGCGTCTCCGTCTTCCCCTTGGGAGATATGGGCGTGAATCTCTGTATGTAAATTACTATACGAAGCATATAAAATAATCTTAATTCATCAGTATGATGCGATAGACTTGCGTAAAATCTAAGCGAAGTTAACACTAGCGACTTAGCAACTGAGGTCGACTGCTTTCTACCGGCACCAAGAATTGTAACAAAAACTATTTGAAGGATATTTTTGACTCAAATGAATGCTAGGAATTTGTTTTTAACATAACAAACATAATATAAGCTCACGCCTGTATCCCCGAAGGGGTAGGCAGAGGCGCACTAGCCAACTAGTACACCCACATTTCGCCGAGCTTAGTTCCGTCCCAGATGTGATAAGGGGCGAGCCTATCGCCA
The DNA here is from genome assembly GCA_036417725.1 of Clanis bilineata. NCBI lineage: Eukaryota > Metazoa > Arthropoda > Insecta > Lepidoptera > Sphingidae > Clanis > Clanis bilineata. Next base: position 3,312,437 of record CM071153.1, read on the forward strand.
TATCGGGCACAAATTTCAGACTCCGGGCTGATATGGAAAAATCCAATATCACCTTGCCCGACCCGGGGTTCGAACCCGAGACCTCAGGACGGTAGTCGTACCGAAATACAACCACACCTCTGATGCATTAATTTTTAATTCTGTAGAATATAGGATCTGTCACCATACCTGGCACAAAGTCGAACTCCTGAGTATTCACACACAAAGCCCTGATACTACATTACTAGTCTTGTGATCTAAGTATCAGATAAACTAAACTAAAGCTACGAGCCCTGACGTATAAAAAAAGGACACCATCTCGCCTATAGTTAAACGGACGCCAGTCACCACAGATAAGTCAGGCACACAAATGCGCCTCTACAAAAGTGCGCTACGCTAACACTAAGACCGCGGACACGAACCCAGCGGGAGCGCAGCGGCGGCAGCGCATGGAGCAGCACGTTTCAATGCATAGATTTAAATGGGACTGTTGAAGGCAACGGCGCGGAGAGCGGCGCGACGACCGGTCTAACAATACAATGCCGCACCGTTCCCCGCGCCGCGCCGCCGCCACTCCGCTCTCGCTGAGTTCGTGTCCGCGGCCTAACACTCAGTCGCTTCCATTACGTGTCGATAGATTGGATCGGCAGAAAACCCTGCTTAACTTAAAATGTTTCTAGCGCTACGTCCTCTTTTTTCTACGCCCGTGTTACCTAGTCTTGTGTCGTGGGTATCAGATAAACTAAACTAACTAAAGCTACAAGAAACTTTCGGTCTCACAACACCCAGATCCGAAATATCTTTGGGTGACACAAAGATTCGTCTCGGCGCGGAAATCGAACCTGCGGCCTTTCGTTTCACAGCCGGCTATTCGCCTGATGCACAACGGAGGCTGTCATATGATTTATTCTTATTGAATTAGTTGAATAACAACAGACGTTCTCTAACAATCTACATAATTATATTATAGCTTGTTATAATCATGTTCACTCAAAAATGAATGACTGTGGAATAATTCAAGACCAATAAAATAGTTATTTTTTTGGCGGGGGATTTTTTGAGATTTTCCTTATAAATTTTAAAACCACATCACATATCTTTTTTAAGGAAAACACACTGTCAGACATGCGCGTCACGCGCATAACATCTTGAACTAAAACTTGTCTAATAATATGAATTACACATCAGGAAAATACTCTTCGTATCAGATCCACTGTTTTCGTAATAATTAATTACACCCAACAGTAACACATAGTCCTGACCCCACACTAGAAGCGAGTCTTGTGTCGCTGGTCTCAGAAACTACGAGAGACTTTTGGTCTCACAACACACAGACCCGAAACAAATATTTATGGGCCACACAAACACTTGTCTCAGTGTGGGAATCGAACCCGCGGTCTCTCTTCACAGCCGGCTCTTCGCCCGGTGCGCCACAGAGGCTGTCTATTAAAACGATAGACATCAAAGTTACGAGAATAAAACGTACTTCCAAAAATTCCTAGTAATAATTTTGGGCAATCGATCTTGAGAGTTGAATTTACTAATTTTCTGAACCTCTCTTATCCTCTCTCTCTTTCCTTCCCAGACTTTAAAACTCCAAAATCTTACACCAACACATATAAATAGAAGCACCAACATAAGCTCACGCCAGTATCCCCGAAGAGGTAGGCAGAGACGTACTAGCGAACTAATACATTTCGCCGAGCTTAGTTCCGTCCCAGATATGATAGGGGGCGAACCTATCGCCATATCGGGCACAAATTCCAGACTCCAGGCTGATATATGATATGGAAAAATCCAACGTCGCTTAGTCCGACCCGGGGATCGAACCCGACACCTCGGGACGGTAGTCGTACCGAAATACAACCACGCCACTGAGGCAAATACAATCACCAAATCTGCATAAAAACAAGGTTTTTGAGTGGTAGAGCCAGACAGTTACGTCTGCAGGACGAATGGGCCGGCTCGACCGCTTTGATACCACTGTCTCACAGAAAACCGACGTAAAGTAGCACAGTTAAAAACGAAGACAAATTATTTCTGCAACATGCTTGTAGGGGTGTGTTGCGCCGACCCCACATTAAGGTGGGATAAGGGTAGGTAGAAATAAAGAATACTAATTACAACGTAAATCTGCCAAATATTAACTTATCTTGTTCCACTATCCCACATCAAAGTTAATTAAGTCAAAGTGAAGTCAGCCTCCGTGGTGCAGTGGCCGAATAGCCGACTATGAAGCGAGAGGCCGCGGATTCGATTCCCGTATTGAGACAAATGTTTGTGTGGCCCACATATATTTGTTTCAAGTCTGGGTGTTGTAAGACCGAAAATCTCTCATAGTCTCTGACACCCACGATACAGGTTATACCTAGTGTGGGGTCAGGACTAGGTGTGTGACTGTTGGGATTATTTACATAAACATAACAAAACATAAGCTCCACGCCTGAATCCCCGAAGGGGTAGGCAGAGGCGCACTAGCGAACCAGAACACCCACATTTCGCCGAGCTTAGTTCCGTCCCAGATGTGATAGGGGGCGATCCTATCGCCATATCGGGCACAAATTCCAGACTCCGGGCTGATATGAAAAAATCCAATATCACTTTGCCCGACCCGGGGATCGAACCCGAGACCTCAGAACCGTAGTCATACCGAAATACCACCACGCCACCTAGGCAGTCTGGGAGTATTTATGTATTTATTTATTTATAATTCGGCGCAACACGTTTCTAACCACTCAACTGAGCTATACCTGCCGTACATAGACGCTATAATTTCTGAACAAATACATATTATCAATTAGCGCAATTCATGTCTGCCAAATTCCTACAAAAACTGTTTATTTAAATAATCGCGAGATGGAACATCCGGTTCATAAGAAAAAACAGCCAAGTACCTGACCATACATAGGGAGGGTTCCGTAGCAGAGATAGACGTTACTGAAATCCCATATAGATTCACGCTTGTGTCCCCAAAAGGATAAGCAGATGCGATATAGAACATACACGTCACATATACATATCCGTCGAGCTCATTTTTGTCCCAGATTTGATAAGGGCGTGGATATCGCCATATCGAACACAAATTCCAGGAACCGGACTGATAGTGAGTAGAAAACCCGATGTCACTTTGCTCGAACCGGGCTTCGAATCCAAGACCTCAGGACAGTAGTTGTACCGCGCATGCAATACTACTTCGCCACCAAAGCAGACACTTCTCAGTATAATTGCTTTTCGACTGACTTCCAAAAAGGAGGAGGTCCTCAATTCGTCTGTATTTTTTTATGTATGTTACGCGATATCTCCGCCGAATGTGGACCGATCTTTAAAATTATTTTTGGGTTCGATAAAGCTTATTTCAAGGATAGTCCCATATACATTTGGTCTCGATCAGAGTTGAAGTCGGTCCGTTAAGTTTTTAAACTTGTGATTATCTTGTTAAAACTAATTTTCGTTCAAACTATTCTTTAACCTACCTATTTTTTCAGATTTTTCCACCCTGTAGTTTAATAGTTTGCGAGGGGACACAAATTCTACAACTTTAGAAGCGTTTATCTCGTCAATTGATAACTAAAATAAAAACATAAAGGTTCCATTTTTGCCATTCGCCTCCGGAACCCTAAAAATATCATTTAAATTCAAGTTTTGAAAGAATTATCTACTACAAGGAAAATGTGGTTTATATGTTTATTGCATTAAGATTTAAGATAACAGAGTTTTTAGAACACTATATTATATATTCAAAATTATTTTTTGTATTCGATAGAGCTTATTTCAAAGGTGGTTCCATATAAATTTAGTCGCGATCGGATTTGTAGTCGGTCTGTTAAGTTTTTAAACTTGTGATTATCGTTAAAGCAGTTTATATTTTGTTTTCAAAAATACTCTTACATTTCAGTTTCGTCTATATAACATAACATAAGCTCACGCCTGTATCCCCGAAGGGGTAGGCAGAGGCGTACTAGCGAACTAGAACACCCACATTTCGCCGAGATTAGTTCCGTCCCAGATGTGATAGGGGGCGAGCCTATCGCCATATCGGGCACAAATTCCAGACTCCTGGCTAATATGGAAAAATCCAATATCACTTTGCCCGACCCGGGGATCGAACCCGAGACCTCAGAACCGTAGTCGTACCGAAATACCACCACGCCACCGAGGCCAGTTTCGTCTATATAATTTGCATATAAATGTGGTGTTATCAGTCACGTTCTCTTTTCACAGTTTATTTGTACAATGTCTTGTAACGACTTTATTATGTTTTGCAAAACAATGGGCTATATCGTCATTTCACGAAATGTTTTATATTTGATGTTATATAACATTCCCATTATCTTTTATATATTCATTTTCGTATTACGCTTTTGTAAAAATAATCGTTCAATACAAAATGTATTTTATAACTATTATGATATTTTGGTTTTGAACGTTTCCTCTGGTTTCTATTATGTTCAAATAAACAACGAATTTTCAGGTGGAAATATTTTAATATTTTGTGTTATGTTATACAATCCATATTTTTCATAATATAACGAGTCGGTATGTTTGGGATTTTGACGGGAAGTCTGAGAGGGTGGGCGTCACTTGTTAAAATTATTTCATACTAGCTGACCCGCGCAACTTCGTCTGCGTATGAGAGAGAGGGTTGAAAGAGTGAGTCGTAGGCACCTATAGCACAATAATTCTAAAAGAGGTAATGGGATGATCTACTTCGGCCGTCAGTCACCCCGTCTCTCACACCGTCAGTTACACCGTCCGTCACCCCGCCTGTCACCCCGTCTGTCACCCAGTCGGTCACCCCGTCTGTCACCCAGTCTATCACCCCGTCTGTCACCACGTCCGTCACCCCGTCTGTCACCCCTTCTGTCACCCCGTCTGTCACCCCGCCTGTCACCCCATCTGTCACCCCGTCTGTCACCTAGTCTGTCACCTAGTCTGTCACCCAGTCGGTCACCCCGTCTGTCACCAGTCTATCACCCCGTCTGTCGCCACGTCCGTCACCCCGTCTGTCACCCCGTCTGTCACCCTTCTGTCACCCGTCTGTCACCCCGTCTGTCACCCCGTCATTCACCTCGTCAGTCACACCCTCTGTCACACCGTCTGTCACTTCGTCTGTCACCCCGCCTGTCACCCCGTCTGACACCTTGTCTGTCACCCAGTCGGTCACCCGTCTGTCACCACGTCCGTCACCCCACCTGTCACCCCGTCTGTCACCTCGTCTGTCACCCAGTCGGTCACCCAGTCTGTCACCCAGTCGGTCACCCCGTCTGTCACCCAGTCTGTCACCCCGTCTGTTACCACGTCCGTCACCCCGTCTGTCACCCCTTCTGTCACCCCGTCTGTGACCTCGTCTGTCACCCCGTCTGTCACCCCGTCTGTCACCCAGTCGGTCACCCCGTCTGTCACTCAGTCTATCACCCCGTCTGTCACCACGTCCGTCACCCCGTCTATCACCCCTTCTGTCACCCCGCCTGTCACCCCGTCTGTCACCCCGCCGGTCACCCCGTCTGTCACCTCGTCTGTCACCCAGTCGGTCACCCCGTCTGTCACCAGTCTGTCACCCGTCTGTCACCACGTCCGTCACCCCGTCTGTCACCCCGTCTGTCACCCCGTCTGTCACCCTTCTGTCACCCCGTCTGTCACCCAGTCGGTCACCCCATCTGTCACCCCGGCTGTCACCCAGTCGGTCACCCCATCAGTCAGCCTGTCAGTCACCCCGTCATTCCTCACGTCGGTCACCCCGTCAGTCATCCCTTAGTCACCCTACCATTCATTCCCTTGGTCAACACTAAAATATTTTTTCAAATCGAACCAGTAGTTTCTGAGATATAAAATTCCCCGCTAGCAGCATTTTTCATTTCTGCTCCGCTTCTATTGGTCATAGCGTGATGTTATATAGCCTATAGCCACCGTCGGTAATTGGGCTATCCAACACAAAAATAATTTTTCAATTCGAACCAGTAGTTTCTGTCTGAGATATAAATTTTCCCGATTTGGTAACATTTTTCATTTCTGCTCCGCTCATATTGGTCAAAGCGTGATGTTATATAGCCTATAGCCATCCTCGATAAATAGGCTATCCAACACAAAAAAAAAATTTCAATTCGAACCAGTAGTTTCTGAAATATAGTCTTTTCAACATTTTTCATTGCTGCTCCGCTCCTATTGGTCATAGCGTGATATTATATAGCCTATAACCACCCTCGATAATTGGGCTATCCAACGCAAAAAGAATTTTTCAATTCGAACCAGTAGTTTCTGTCTGAGATATAAATTTTCCCGATTTGGTAACATTTTTCATTTCTGCTCCGCTCCTATTGGTCAGAGCGTGATGTTATATAGCCTTTAGCCATCCTCGATAAATAGGCTATCCAACACAAAAAGAATTTTTCAATTCGAACCAGTTGTTTCTGAGATATCGCCTTCCCCGGTTATAAACATTTTTCATTTCTGCTCCGCTCCTATTGGTCATAGCGTGATGATATATAGCCTATAGCCACCGTCGATAATTGGGTTATCCAACACAAAAAGAATTTTTCAAATCGAACCAGTAGTTCCTGAGATTAGCGCGTTTAATCAAACAAACAAACAAACAAACAAACAAACTCTTCAGCTTTATAATATTAGTATAGATTATTCTCTAGAGCTGTGTTGGTTTGTTTTTAAGTGATGTGGTTTAATGCATCAAACGGCAGTGAAGATGGACAGTATAATGTAGAAACTTTTTAACCGGCGATCTTTGATGAGTTTTGCTTGGTACGTTGGTTGGCTTTGTTCAGTCGATTCGCCGAGTGAAGGTCATCTGAGGGACACCGCGCTGGAAGAAGTTACCGTCATAATCCCAGCAGTACCTTGAAACCATCCACATCTGGGTCTCATCGTCATTGTGAAAACATAATAGCTCTATTTACCTTGACATTGGCTAAATCATCGCAAATCGTGGAAGCCATTATTTTTAAGAGAAGAAGAGTAGGTATGATATTACTTGTAATTTTTATAGGAATTTCAAATGTTCATCATTCCGCTCTAGGCCAATGTGATTTACTAAAGCCTAATCATCTCAGTGGTAGAAGAGGCCTTTTCATCAGATTAGGAAAGTAATAGGACTGTTATTAATATACTATAAAACTCGCCCTCCTCACGTCATGGGACGTAAATTATCTCGGTGAAGCGCGTCTCCTAAATACAGCCTCCGTGGCGCAGTGGGCGAGTAGCCGGCTGTGAAGCGAGAGGCCGTGGGTTCGATTCCCGCACCGAGAAAATTATTTGTGTGGCCCACAGATATTTGTTTCGGGTCTGGGTGTTGTGAGGCCGAAAGTCTCTCGTAGTCCCTGATACCCACGACACAAGACTCGATCTTAGTGTGGGGTCAGGATTATGTATGTGACTGTTGGGTGTTATTTATATAAAAAAACCTCTTTACAAAATGTATTATGAAATTCTAAGTTATCATGCAACGAATATCATGGGACCGCATCTCAATTCGAATAACTAGTCGAATGTTATTCATGCTAAGGCCTTTAACGAAGCGGCTTTATGAAACAAGTGTGCATAAAATATCAGTGAAATATCAACACATTATTAATCCATGTCAGCGATTTCAAAGGCTTGTAAAAAAGGTAATCATAGGGAATTACCGAGTCTTTCCTCATGCCATAATTATTTTGTTCTTATGCAAATTCTCTTATCTAGTATAAGTTATCTCTATTTGCTAACTGTGTGCTCTTTTATCGTTTCTTTACTTATGAAATATTTTCAAAAGAAATACATAAATTTTTTACATATTACATATAAATAAATAGAGGTAAATACATCCAACAGTCACACAGCATTGTCACTTCCTTGGTCTAGTGGCAGCATATATGGGCAGGTAGAAAAAAAGAAAGATGAATGTTAAATAATATAATTATTATAGTTCAGAATTGTGGTATGGCAACACCGCAAAGGCCATAAACTAAAAACTAAACTGAATAATTATTATAGTTACACGACTCGATCTAATACGTAACGTGTACATCCGCAGTAGTCTTGGTGTCCGCGACGTGATAAACTGCAAGAATATCACTTGTGATGGTATATTATATTAATAAATATAAAATCACTGTACACAAAGACATAGTGTACAGTGATTTTATATTTATTATTATGTATGTTAGCTTGTAAGGTATTTATCTCTGGGCCGTAGTTGCCTGATAATAAATAAATAAAAAAAAAAAAAAAAAATTTGAGAAAATCACGGGGTACTTCGTGTCGGTCGCAAGTGTCTGGACCAAATCGTACCAGGGATGCGTCCCCATGGACGACCCAAAAAGCGGTGACTGAACGTTTTGCAGGATGATATGAGAGCCAATGATCTTACTCTGAAGGATGCTCAAGACCGGGTGAAGTGGAAGCGTTTAAATAGGAAGACGGACCCTGACCCTAGGCTGGGATAACCTGGCCTGGCGTTAGACAGGCAGAAAGAGTGGTAGAGCCACGTTGCAGACGGTAACGTCTACAGCACGAATGGCTCGACCGCTTTGATACCACTGTCTCTCAGAAAACCGACGTAAAGTGGCAGCTTGCCGTCGCGGTTCGTTCGGTGAGTGTGATTTCCGGTGGCCCATTTCCCCCGCTCCCTTTCCCAATCCCTTTTCCTTTCCCTTCCATTTTCTCCTTTTAGATTGGCGACGCACCCATGATTCTTATTGTGTCTTGGGTGTCTATGGGCGGTGGAGATCACTTACTATCAGGTGACCCATCTGTTCCTTTGTCAGTCTGCTATAAAAAAAAAATGATAAAACACGAAGAAATGAAAGGGATAGTGATGATGATGTGCGATTGAAATCAGACCTTGATCTTAAGACTAAGAGATTTTTATATCACTGTCAATTTCGAAACTAAGCACTGGTATTTAGAACTGACCATTTAGTTTTGGGTTACACACAAGGTCAATGGCAGAAGTTGATCGAGGTCAGTCTAACGTTTCAACGTTACACAATTTATATAACAATTATAACGATAACGATGTGAGTATTTTTTTTTAATGGCGATTGAAATAAATTATGCCAATGTCAAGTTAGGGAAATTGTTTTCCTACATCTAAGTTTTCGCAAGTGCTATGAAGTCGGATGTGTTCGATTTCAAGGCCCTGTTGAAGTTTTGGCGTCAATTCCTTCCAGTTTGATATTTTTTAGATGATTTTCTCGCAGCAGAGGAATCGAACATGGTCGACCCATCCACCAAACAAAAAGCATCTAAAATCACTTATTTCATAGCTTCCACATACTGTCCCTCTTCGTTGATGTTTATTGCTTAGATACACATCACATTTAAACTACAAACACAACTTTAGACTAAAATATGACATAATTTAAAACAAGCGACCACCCGCACCATCACCGAATTCCCGCCAAAACTCGATTTGAGTATTAATGGTTAGAGTAATAACACCCAACAGTCACACACATAGTCCTGACCCCACTAATGGCGGGTACACACCAACCGAAGGAAAGCGAAAGAACAAAAACAAACCTTCGATATTGTGTAAACGCAACAGCGAAGATTCGCGACTTCGGTGGTAGGATATTAGTATCCGACCGGATGGCGACCACTGTACACATTGTGCTTAAACCTGCCATAGTGACCCACACTTCGCGTGTGGTTCGCCTTCCAGAATCAGCCAGTGTACTTCCGGTTCTCTCGAGGGGCTTGCGGCATGACTTGATGGTTGGTTGAGACGGGTATGGGGGTATCTCTGTATCTGCATCGGTCATCCGCCTGTCTTGTCGCAAGCCCCTCGATTTGCTTCTTCCCTCTTCGGATTCAGAGTATGTAGAAGCATAAATAGGCCGGCATGAATCTGACGACCACTGATAAACACAATGTTTGTCAATGGCCGCTAGTTTTTTTGAACTGCACTACACTTACCATCAGGCGCAGTGTAGTCACTTTGCCGTGCCCGGATAAAAAAAAACTGTTCGGGAACGTTCGGTCTCCATCGCCGACGGTCCTTCGCGAACGTGCGTTCGCCTTCGGTCGATTGGTGTGTACCCGGCATGAGATATGAGTCGTGGGTATCAAGAACTACGAGAGACACGGTCACAGAACCCAGACCCGAAACAAATATCTGTGGCCCACACGGTGCGGGGATCGAACCCGCGGCCTCTCGCTTCACAGCCGGCTACGCCACAGAGGCTTTCAAAAATAGGTTCGGAGAAAAAACTTCATATAATTTAGGTGAGAGTCGGGGGACATAAAATTCGACATTAAAATTCGGTCATTGCATTAAAGTTTACGTCATTTAAAGTTCAATGAGTTCAAAAATGTAAAAACATACAATAAAATGACATCTAAAGCAATAATAATTAAGGAAATATGGTTCACCTTTTCATATGAATAGGTTTAAAGGAAATATGGGTTGATAGGTTATTAAAAGGTTAGGAAAAACCGGGGAAATACCATTACCGCCTAAAGGGAATGTCCGTTTACACGTAAACGTACCCGTGTCGCATTATGCATGGCGCAGCGGCCGAGTCAGTCGTGAAACGAGGGGTGCGCGTTCGATTCCCCCCAGAAAAAATATGTTTGTGTGATCCACAGAAATTGTTTCGGGTTTGGGATTTTGCCCTCGTATTTTCTGTGACCCACAATACAGGTTAATCCTATAGTGGCGTTAATAACATATTATTAGTGAATCTTTGACTGCCTCGGTGGCGTGGTCGTATTTCGGTACGACTACCGTCCTGAGTTCTCGGGTTCGTTCCCCGGGTCGGACAAAGTAATATTGGATTTTTCCATATCAGCCCGGAGTCTGGAATTTGTGCCCGATATGGCGATAGGTTCGCCCCCTATCACATCTGGGACGGAACTAAGCTCGGCGAAATGTGGGTGTACTAGTTCGCTAGTGCGCCTCTGCCTATCCCTTCGGGGATACAGGCGTGAGCTTATGTTATGTTACGTGTGGCTTTATCGTTTTATTTATTATTACACGAATGCTTAGAAGACGTCATTTCATTCTATGTTTCTGTGGCCCATAAATATTTGTCTCATCATTTAAATTCTCGTCTGAGTGATGTAAGACCGAAACTCTCGCTTAGTTTCAGTAAACGTGGGTTTGCACGGACGTAAAAAAAAGAGGACGGAGCGCTAGGAACATTAAAAGTGAAGCAGGGTTTTCAATCTATCGACATGTAATGACGGCGACTGAGTGTGTGCGTACCTTAGCGCAATGTTGTAGATGCGCGTAAATATAGGCGAGACGGTGTCCTCTTTTTTATACGTCTGCAAACCCACGTTTACTGAAACTAAGCGAAAGTTTCGGTCTAACATCACTCAGACGAGAATTAAAATGATGAGACAAATATTTATGGGCCATTGTGTACCTACGATACAAGACTCGTATCTTGGTGTGAGATCAGGACTTTGGGTATGACTGTTGAAAGTTTAAGTTTTTTTACGCTTTTCTTAGATTGACGTAAACATTTTCCTAACCGGTTCATGTTGATTTTGCGTCGATAAGTGTAATCAGTCCCTTGAGCTCGAATATTTAAAGTTCACTGAACCGAACCATATTTTGTTTTTTTTTATACATTTGTAAACCAAAAACATCGTACTCATTCCAAGGAGTCTGTCAAAAACAAGCTTGTATATTTTTACTTTCAACTTTACATTATCAAAATCTAATTTATATTCAAAACGCGAGTGTTTGTGTATATATGTATATGTTTGTATGTATACTTATATATTATGTTTGGTATTCTATCACGCAAAACGACTAAATAGATTTTTATGAAATTTTGTATATTATAAATTATACATCAGTAGCCCGAGCACGAAAAACGAATGTAAATGTAAACTCGCTGCGCACTGATGACATTTTATTAATATTTCATACAAATTTCATAGACGCGCATCGAGCACGAATACATTTACGGTTGTCAGAAATTTTCCTGCTCGGGCTGCTGGTCAGTCGCCTCTTTGGTCTAATGGCATCACATATGGGCTGTGGACCGGGAGGTCATGGGTTCGATTCCCAGGTCGGGCAAAGCGAATTTTCTAATTTAATTTGCCCGGGACTGGATCAGAGGGAGTTGACGTTAGGCAGGCAGCCGGTCGTAAAAACTTAGCCAAATCATTTCTGCAACATGCTTGAAAAAGTGTGTTGCGCCGACCCCACATTAAGGTGGGATAAGGGCACGTAGAAAGAAAGATAAATTATACATCAGAAGATCACATATGTTTTATACACATAACACTGATGTTTCGACGCGGACGAAGCCGCGGGCAACATCTTGTACTTTATAACTTACTGGTCAATAACCTACTCTCCAGGTAAGGAAAAAATAATTACATGTTTTACACTTTATCGCAAAAGTATATATTACCAACAGCTGTTTTACGAAATGTTTACGTTCGATTCGAATACAAGTGTCCGTTGAAGCGAAAGTCACATTGTGTGCAGATCAAGGACGTAGTACCAGTTTGCAACGCTTTAATGACGGAGTAAAGAAATTAACTTTATAGCAATTCGGGGCTTTAAACTCGAAATCGACAAATCTAAGTATTTTTAAGGTGGACCGATGACCTGCCCGCCTAGCATGTGCGCCACGAGATATCCCGATGATCGACTGTCGAGATGTTGTCTACGTGTGTCGACGATATTGTATGAAAATAAACGGGAACGCATGTTAGTATCCGTATACAAATAGAAAAAACCGGTTATAATAGGACAAAAATCGTAGACAAAATGTTCTCGTGACGCGCATGCTAGGCGGGCTGATAAAGGTCGCAGGAAGTTGCGGGATGCAGGCCGCTTCCAACAGGTCGAGCTGGAAATCTTTTGGGGAGGCGAATGTCCAGCAGTGGACATCCTACGGCAGATGATGGTGAAGTATTTTCAATATTCGGATAAATAACTAAAGGATAATTTCGTTTATTTGATACTACATAATCATAATATAAATTGGTTAAATAAATGGATACTAGTTTTGGATACGAATTAAGCATAAGTTAATGATACAAAAATGAATTACAGACAGCCTCCGTGGCACAGTGGGCGAGTAGCTGGCTGTGAAGCGAGATGCTGCGGGTTCGATTCCCGCATTGTGACAAATGTTTGTGTGGCCCACAGATGTTTGTTTCAAGTCTGTTGTGAGACCGAAAGTCTCACAGTCTCTGACACCCACGATACAGGTTATACTTAGTGTGGGGTCAGGACTAGGTGTGTAACTCTTGGGTGTATGTATTTATTTTTATTTATTATTAATATAAAAATGACTTTGTTTTATTCACTTTTTCGGAGAGACTGACAAATGAACCAATGTATCACTTAATGTTAAGTTATCTTCACCACTATCTTCAAATCTCACTCAGCTAGCGAAATGAAACATCAATCTGCCGCTTAACTATAAGACAGTGGTATCATACCGGTCGAGCGACACCATTCAAGCTATAGACGTTACCGTCTACAGTGTGGCTCTACCAATACCATACAACAAAATCACATTAAAAATATTGGTCTCTATTCACCCCCTTTTTCTAATATCAATGACGCTCATGTCTGACGTTAAATGATAATAGAAATAACATTAATAATTTCTTATTTTAATTCATGTTTGAGCACAATAAAATTGATAAATAATATTCATTCTTGAGTCTGGTCTCGTGATTAAACAAAAAAGGCTTTATTGTATTCAAATAACAAGAATCTGTCGTGATTATCATATTGAGATCAATTTGGTCTTGTTTTAGTTGTAACAAAATATACAATTAATTAACTTAAGTGATGTATTATAGCAATCATCATCATCAGCCATAGGACGTCCACTGCTGAACATAGGCCTCCCCCAAAGATTTCCAGATCGACCTGTTGGAAGCGGCCTGCATCCAGCGACTTCCTGCGACCTTTATCAGGTCGTCGGTCCACCTTGTAGGTGGACGTCCTACGCTGCGCTTGCCGGTACGGTATTATAGCAATATAAATACATAATTAAGTTAATCAAACTTTTTGTTAAATATTAATCTCACATAACTTTGAGTTTTTTACTGTTCATATTATAATGAGATATTCATAATGGAAATAATTATCTTCGGCAACTGTAAGTGAACACTTCCAAAAATATAACCCTCTTTAGGGAGCAGTAGGGTAAAAAAATTGTGCAATTAATAGACATATCATAACTGGGAAAGTAATAATTTTGTTTTTTACGTATTCAGAGCGTTCACAGCTAAATAAATGATTCGATTTTGATGGTTAGAAACCTTGAACCCTAAGGTCTTTGTTAGGGTTCAAGGTGGTTCTTATGTAGGTTTTTTTCATTTAAAAAAAACCTGAGGTATGATATAGGAGATGAAAGTTGTTCAAAGGCGCCTAACAAAATGTTAGGTATCCACCATCATGCAAAACGTCGGTTGATTTATAGGAAGTGATTCCAGAAAATAAACATTCTTTTCAGATACTACGCTCTAAAACATATACTACACTTTGATATTAGCCAAAAGCCCGAAAAGAGATCGGGGGGCTTAGCCAAGCGGCTTATGCGCTAGTCGAATAGAATAAATGTATGGGAATGACATAAGAGTACGCTATATGCGGCGTTCTCTTATGTCATCCCCATACATTTATTCTATTCGACTTTTCTTTTCGACTAGCGCATAAGCCACTTGTCTAAACCCACAGTAGGCCGAAGAGAGAATAAATGTATGGGAATGACATAAGAGTACGCTATATGCGGCGTACTCTTATGTCGTTCCCATACATTTATTATTCTATTCGACTAGCGCATAAGCCACTTGTCTAAGCCCGCAGGCATGCGGAGTCGTGGGCAAAAACTTATCAAATATAATACACATACGCCTTAACTTAGCCTCTAATAGAACCAAAGTCAATTTTTAATTGTAGCAAAAATGAAATCACATAATCGTACTTCACGCATTCCAGTTACTTAATACCGTAAAATAATTACATCAAGCATGACTACTGTAAGACTTTTTAATGGTTGAAGGTGTACGATTTCATAGGTTTAGCGTGACTCAGGGTTTGTATATTATAGTTATATACATTTCAATACAAAATTGTATCTGCAAACATATTTTTTTTATAGCAGAGACTGGCAAACGATCAGGTGGGTCACGTGATGGTAAGTGATCTCCATCGCCCATGGACACCTTTCTTTCCTTCTTTCTTTCTACCTGCCCTTATCGTGGGTTAAGGGGTCACCTTAATAGGGTCGTCGCAACACATTTCTATTCTAAGCATTTTGCGAAAATGGATTTTGCTTAGTTTTTACGACCGACTGCCTGCCTGATACCCCCTCTGAGGGATCCAGTCCCGGGGAAATTAAATTAGAAAATTCTCGACCTGAGAATCGAATCCACCGCCCATAGACACCCAAGACACAAAAAAAAAGTGGGTGCTTTCAGCATTGCCAACCTAAAAGAGAGGAAATAGGGATTGGGAAAGGGTAATTGGGCCAACGAAAATCTGACTCATCATACGAAACGCGATAGTGAGCTGCCTCTTTACGTGGGTATTCTGTAAGGCAGTGGTATGAAACCAGTCGAGCCAGCCCATTCGTGCTGTAGACTTAACTATCTACAGTGTGGCCCTAATACTCAAAAACTCAAAAATTCAATTAACATAGAATTAAAAGTTACACTGCTATCAAAATGTTTATACATAAACTTACGCCTGTAGGCAGAGGCGCACTAGTGAACTAAAACACCCACATTTCGCCGAGCTTATTTCCGTCCCAGAACTGTCGCATGATCCTGCCACCAGTAATTTACTCAAATCAAATTCGACCTTATTACTTTGAACCAGTTCCATAACATTGGATACTTGTGAAATTAAATGTACAACATTTTTATACTTCATTGTACTACGCATTATAGTCTGGGAATTCGACATTAAAGCTCAGAGAGCAATTAACATTTTTGATCATAAACTCAATTGCCGTACCAACTTTAGAATTTGGTTAGCGTTTATATTGATATATTTTTATTATAGCATGAAGGTCATGATAGTTCTTAATTGTTCCTTTTGGACCAAAGCGGGACATTGGAGTAGCCAGGTCCAGGGGGGTTACCACAACCTCTTATAGCAGTATTATTATAATTTTACTTGTACCGATTCCCATACAAAACAAACGAAGAACGATTATAATAATACTGCTATAAGAGGTTGTGGTAACCCAGCAGTTTTATGAAATCGCATAGAAGAGAAGCAGAAATTCTAAAGAATTTGTAAGTAAGAGAGGACGCAACTAAACATGACTATTTATTGCTTGCGACCCGCCTGATGGTCAGGGATTACTGCCATAATTTTTAAAGAAGAGGGGGCAAACGAGGAGGTGGGTCACCTGATGTTAAATGATCACCGCCGTCCATAAATATCCACAATACGAGGGAAACATGGATGCGTTGCCGGCCTATGAGAAAGGCTCTTGTGTTGAAGGTCCTTAACTGGTAAAGGTCTAGAAACACAGCCGCCGAAAGCTAGTTCCACTAGCACGTTGCACGTGGCAGAAAGTTCATAGACTTTAGCAATTCTAGGAGTACAATGAAGCCGCTGTCCGCAACAATATTTTAAAGCTTGTGAGATTTGGCTACCGTAAATCTCATTCAAAAAGCAACGGCGAGCTGTAACCCGAGCACGAAAAACTAATGTAAATGTAAACTCGCTGCGCACTGATGATATTTGATTAATATTTCATACAAAATTTCATAGACGCGCATCGAGCACGAATACATTAACGGTTGTCAGAATTTTTCCTGCTCGGGCTGCTGGTACTTTACGTTAGTTTTATTTAAGTCAAGATTATATGATTTGGCAAAAATATCCCCTTACGCTTGGGTAACTTAATTTTAATATTTTGAGGACAGTTTAAAATACGAGTAGTATAAGCGCGATTTACTTTCTTCATCCTGTCTGCCCTTATACCACCTCAATGTTGCAGACAGGATTTGGATTGGGTTTTTACGACTTACATGCTTTGTAAAATCAAAACATTCTAGTAGTTTCTGGCAATTGAACTCCTCAAAAGATTTCCTCATCCCAAAACTGTAGTACACTGACCCCAAATGTTTTGAAGTCACGGCCAGGGCCGTACACTACTGTGTTGATTTTCCTTTTGGGTCCTTCCTTCATTGTAACTAAAGGTCAAAGCGGCCATAAAACACTTCCTCTCTCATCAACAGCATTCTAATAAGGCTATCCAGGTAAATTTGATGCACGGTCAAGGTAAACTGATGCTGCGTGAATGAGACATGTATTAGCAAAGTAAATAAACATAGAGTCAGTGTCGAGCAGCGAAATGCTCCAACAGTGTTCTTTGATAGATTGATATTGAACTTAATGGCAAGCAGCTGAATAGCAACTTAAGCAGCGATAGCTCAGTTGGCAATGGTATGGACTGCCGAGACAAGTGTCGGAGGTTAGAAACCAACCCCAAAATGGTCCAAACACCTCTGACTTTTCTATGTTAAGTGTATTTTCATTGTGAAATATCGCTTGCTATAACGGTAAAGAAAAACATAGTGAGGAAACCTGCATACCAGAGATTTTTTTCACAGGAATTTAGAAGGTATAGATATCGATATATGTCGATATCGATACTATTCTATTTGAAAAAAAAAAGAAGTTTAGTTGACTATTTGGTAGCTATCTTGAACTGTAATAGCAATTCCATCGTTACATCGGAGCTATATCGAGATGAGTTATTGACGTTATTACTGCAAATAGATGCAGAAACCTAGCAATTAAGAGCGCATGATACCTCAGCTCAAATTCAAATTTTGCACCCGCTACCTGTCCCTGCTAGAGTGCGCTATCGTACGCTGTCTCGCTCATACACTAATGGCGTCATAGGATGTCAAGCGGTGTTGATAAGACAAACAAGTGACGTAGCGTGGCGGGCCCGCATTTACGACGCATTAGGACAATTTATTTACACAAAACATAAGCTCACGCCTGTACCGCCGAAAGAGTAGGCAGAGGTGCACTAGCGACTAGAACACCCACATTTCGCCGAGCTTAGTTCCGTCCGAG
Source organism: Clanis bilineata (assembly GCA_036417725.1). Lineage (NCBI taxonomy): Eukaryota > Metazoa > Arthropoda > Insecta > Lepidoptera > Sphingidae > Clanis > Clanis bilineata. Next base: position 3,330,441 of record CM071153.1, read on the forward strand.
ATGCGATAAGGGCCGAACCTATTGCCATATAGCGCTCAAATTATAGACTCTGGGCTGATATTGAAAACATGCAATATCACTTTGCCCGAACCAGGGGTCGAACCCAAGACCTCAGGATGGTAGCCGTACTTAAATACAACTAATCCCCGGAGGTAGAGTTTACACACATAGTAACACACAATCGAGGCACAATTTATTTTAGTACAATTAAAAAACTTTTCAATGGCGTGTCAGCGCTGACGCTGTCTGTCGGGCTTAGAAAGTTATGTTTGAGCCATGGATCATCGAACCATCAGGTAACTTTTCTTACAAGATAACTTTGGTTTAGGTGTCCTCTTAACCAGTCACACAGCCCACCTGTGCTATAAGTTCTCCTTGCTGGAACTTCCGTTGACAAACCTGTAGAGAAACGGATGTCAATGTTCCTCCACTGGATGGGGACAGTTTCTTGTCAGATAGGTTTAAGCGGCTCCTCCAGTGTTTGATGTTTAGCGGTGGTATATAGAGTTAGTCCCAATGTATGTAGAAAACTGAAAGGAGACTACAGGATTCGTAATAATAAACAACTTTTATATTTGCAAAATTGTCAATATACCTGATGTTTCATAGATATTGCCATTCAAAGATTTTATAAATAATCCGTGTACTTAACCAAAATAATTTAGGTGTATTCGTCAGTTCTTTGCGTTCTTTCTATGGAGAAAACTCTTATTTCTTACCCGATGATCCTCACACCTCTACGGACTAAGTCAAGGATGTGGATATTGGGAATTAAATGATTCACTGCCAATACCAGAATTCCAGGGTATATCACAGCTAGTATAACAATGTCGGCGCCGTCACTGCACGTCTTAACGTGAAATGTCACCTTTAAGGCTTGGAGCCCTATATCTAAGGAAGGGAAAGAAAAGTTACGTACAGCTTTCGAATCCAACAGGAGGGCCAAGGGAAAATACCTATGCAAAATTGAAGGGCGACAGAAAAGCTATCTCGGAAATCGAGCTTTTGGTGACTTGTCATCGCAATGTTAAGCAGTTTCTACTAGCTTAATCTGCAGTCACTGCGTAAACTTGATAACCACAGTAAAATAACACTCATCTTTGAGTTGAACCCTTTGCCTCAAATTTTGTACAATGGTGGAGCCACGCTACTGGACGTTGCACCGGCGCAGCGTGTGTGGAGTACTACATGAATCCATATCAACCTGTATGCGGTCAGGCGAAGCCTGAATCTTAGACATTCGAAAGTCGAGCATGGCTGATCGTATTCCCGTGGTGGTTCTTAAGACGTCCGCGGCTGAGTTAACCCTCGTTCTCAGGAGTTTCCTCAATTTTTCATGTAAGAGTTCCGACTCTGAAGAATTTGACATCCATCTATGTTGAAGACTGCGCACACCAATCGGAAATCCTAATAGAGTGACCGGTCGGACCTTTCCAATTATAGTCTCCATCACGTCCTTTTTTTCCAAAACTCATAGCAATTAATTAATACATGGCTCCTGAAGTATTTATAACTCGCCTCATTGATCTATTCACTATTGGTAGCGTATATCGGGTGTGAACTATGAGGTCCTGGAATCTATTTCCAGATCGGGCAGGCGTTTTTGACTTTATGGGTGGGTCATTACACAGGTAGCCCATTGTAAAAACTAAGGCCAAACACCTCTGCAACATGTTTTAACAATGTGTTGCGTCGACTCCATACTGAGGTGGAATAAACGTACGCCTACATAATATCACGCCTGTATCCCATAGGGGTAGGTAGAGACTATAGATTTACACTTCGCCCGATTCTGACATACTACTTTCGCTTCATCTACTATCATGATCTCATTAGAGTCGGTTCAGTTTTTTATCTATTCTTTAGTCAATATATCATCAATTTGCTCAATATAAGTGCGATGCGGTCGCCCTATACCGACTTTTCCATGCACACTCGTCACTGTTTCGACAATCTCCTATCATCTATCCTCTCAATATGTCTGAACCATCTCAAAATCCCTTTCTATTTCTTATCACTACATCTTCTTTCACTCGACAGAGATCCAACACCACTTTATTCCACACTCTATCACGCGACACATGCCAAGTAGCTTATGCGCTAGTCGAATAGAATAGTAAATATATGGGAATGAGATAAGAGTACGCTATATATAGCGTACTAATAGAATAAATGTATAGGAATGACATAAGAGTCCACCAGTAAGCCCACTGATCTTACTTTCATGCCTGTTCTGTCACACCCAACTTTCACTCTCATTTATAAGTGTGGGCACTAACACTTCTTTATGAACGGCCAATCGTATCTTTTTAGAGACCTTTCAGCTACTCATAAAGGTGTTCAGCGCTCCATTAACTCGATTACCTGCACATACTTGTCTTTTAATGTTGCTATCATGCTTCCCATCACTTATAAATATACAACCCAGATATACAAAGTCTTTCACTTGTTCTACTCTCTCGTTATCTATCATAATTTTGCACTCTGTTATACTTTCATTTCTTTTAAAAAACATACTTTTCGTCTTACTTACATTAATTTTCTCCTTTCCTTTTAAATGCATCATCCATAATTATTACCATTGTCTGTAATTCGTCCTAGGCGTTCTCCAAGTCTACAAAGGCGCAAAAGACTTTTCGTTCTTAAGCTGAGAATTTTTCCGGAAAGCTTCGTAGGGAGAAGATCTAATCCGCACATCCCATACTCTTTCGAAATCCCGCTTGTACATTCTATAACTTATTATTCGTCTCATACATTATCCATTTCAATGAGAACTTTCGCATATAATTTGCCGACAACACTAAGAACGTACTCTGATAGTCTTACCGTGACTCCTTATCCTTATACAACGGAACAATAAATTTGAAGATGGAATAAAGGCAGGTGAAAAAAAAATATACAGGGTTAGTCGGAAAGTGTGTAGAGAGCCTTAGCCAACATAATGTATCATTATTAAATATTTCTACCGTAGATAGCGTACGTCATTTTAATCTTTCTTTCTACCTGCCCATAACCCACTTTCATGAGTGGTCGGTGCAACACCCTATTTCAAGCATATTGCAGAAAGGATTTGGCTAAGATTTTAGTTTAACCAGCTACCTGCCTGTCGTCAACCCCCTCCGGAGGATCCAGTCCCGAGAAAATTAAATTAGAAAATTCGCTTTACCCGACCTGGGAATCGAACCCACGACCTCCCGGTCCACAGCCCATATATGCTGCCACTAGACCAAGGAGGCCACGAGCGTACCTCATCTTAATAGTAGGACATTTTTTATTTCATATAAAAAGTAAACTACCTATCCCACGATTACATATCGGCAAAATACGTGCCGCTTACGCAATGCGCGCGCCCCCACACTGTAATTTTAACTAAGATATAGATACTATGCGTCTTTTAATTATTATTATCTAGGACTTATACAGCACATTGTCACTAGATAATCATCGATTTAGTAACAAAATCATGAAGTTACCACATTAATAGCCACTTAAATAATGATTACAGATTAAACTAATTATTGAAATAAAACAATCTTGGTAGCTTAGATGTTGGTAGCACGCCCCGCGAAACATTTTTCTGTCTGGCTTTATCCCGGCCTTCTGCCAAGGGCCGTCTTCCTACTTAAACGCTTCCACTTCACACGGTGCTGAACGTCCTCCATAGTGAGGGTTGGCTCTCATATCTAGGAAGATATCTCCAGAACGCTTTTTGGGCCGTTCACGACCGTCCACCTACCGGAACAAATGCAACACTTATTTAAAATATAGCCTACAATACAAGTATTTGAATATTATATTTATTATTACAATTTTAATTTTGTTTTATATTTTCATATTTTATTTGTTTTTATTCATTATATATATAATAAATAAATATAAATATAAAATTTATTAGTTCTCAAATGGAAATTACAAAAGCGAACTTACAGCTATTACAGTAATTAACAACTATAATAAGCCAATTAAAACAAACTGAGAAAACAAGTGACTATCTATAAAACATTAACTGTTAACCTCCACACTAGGAATAAACCTGTCTCATGGGGGTCTTCAAGAGTGTGCTTCTAGAGTTCTCAAATATTGTTCAATTAGTCATTACATACAAAAGAGGTTAAAGTGTGTGTGCGTGTTATGTGTGTGTGTGTATGTGTGCGTGTGTGTATGTGTGTGTGCGTGTTATGTGTGATATATATATATATATATATATATATATATATATATATATATATATATATATATATATATATATATATATATATATATATATATATATATATATATATATATATATACCGGGTGTTTCATAAAGTTGGTACCTATAACAATTCCACATACAGGGAGAACGATTTAAAGTGCAATGGTACAGTTAAAAAATAAAAAATTTATTTAATTTTTCTATTAATATTAACCATGGGATTTTTAAAATCAGAATGTGACCTGTAAATCGTCGCAAATAGCAAAATAATGGCTTTGTGTATGCTAAAAATAATTAATTACCCCATAGGTACTTTGTAATTGTACTGCAACTGACCCAGTGAGCCAGCAAAAAGTGTTTCATCACAAATTCAAGTTTCCATTATTCTAAAACCATGAGCCCTACGAAATTTTAAACTTTACCGCTAGATTGGTAGCCATTGTCCCTTTAAGTGAAGTTATTATGGATACCAACTTTATGAAACACACTGTATATATATATATATATATATATATATATATATATATATATATATATATATATATATATATATATATATATATATATATATATATATATATATATATATATATATATATATATATATATATATATATATATATATGGCCTCATGTATATCTCCATATGCTGGGCAAATGATGTTTTGCACTGGACCTGTTGCGTACTAAAGACGCGTCGTTTTAAAAGTAAGGGGTAAGCGAGCGAGTTAATAACTTCTTTGTGCTGTTTTAGTATTATGTCACATATTATTAAAGATTTTTGTTTCTTAAGATTTCGTACTTATAAAAATTATGTTGAGTTTAATGGTTAATAACACTAGTAATGACGACGAACACTATGCCTCTGCATTATCTGAATCTGGCAATATCAGTGATGAGAGTTGCCATAGTGTTTCTTCGCTTCGTGATAACCTTGAGAGTCAGTTTTCGGACGTATCTAAGAATTTTAATATCGTTCATATTAATGCGAAAACTGCCCCGACTGCCTCGGTGGCATGGTTGTGTTTGGGTACGACTGCCGTCCTGAGGTCTCGGGTTCGATCCCCGGGTCGAACAAAGTGATATTGGATTTTTCCATATCAGCCCGGAGTCTGGAATTTGTGCCCGATATGGCGAAAGGCTCGCCCCCTATCATATCTGGGACGTAACTAAGCTCGACGAAATGCGGGCGTATTAATTTACTAGTGCGCCTCTATCTACCCCTTCGGGGATACACGCGTGAGCTTATGTTATGTTTATGTTTTATGTTTATGTAATGCAAAAAGTATTCCGGCCCATTTATCAGATATGTCGGCATGCCTAGACCATAAAAACCTTTACTTTACACCTCCGCTTATCTGCTGATCCTTTAACCCCTTCAGAAGGTTATCTGGAAGAGATCGCTTCAAGCGATAAGACAGCCTATTGTAACATTTTATAATTTAAAGTTCTGTCTGTACTGTTTACTTAATCCTTACTATGGTGTTAAAGAGTTATCTATCTATCTAATCGTTCACGAATGACAATATCTATGAAAGTATTAGGAATATTGTAATTTTTACTGATATATTCTTGTTCATTATTATGAGTTCTGTAGTATCCTTTAGTTTCTTATCCTGTAGTTTCTTACAAATATTACGACAAACTTTGTATATTATACGAAATCAAAGTTAACAGGAATACACCGTGTGGCACCAACATAACTTTATTTAATTATTAACTAAATTTCGTCGCAAAAATATAATTATGCGGTAATATGCACGGGCCAACCTAGATGTATATAAACTTCAGTAAGTATACGGCGTGACGTCAAATCGCGCGTTTGTCGACAAAAGTATTAAACCGCTAATATCAACTATTTAAGGTTGCTCCGAACGTACATTATGTGCAAAAATTTAGAAAACTAAAAAATCAATCCTATGGTTATTCTATTTATTCGTCTTATTTTTTGTACAAGCCCTTGCAACATTAAAAGGTACATATATATATATATATGTACATATATATATATAGGGGACGATTGAGTGTCGGTAGGTCAGCGTCAATCATTATGTAAAAAGCTTAAATTACACTATATTTTTTTAATGGAAGACCCAAGTTGTTGACAGTTACGTCTACAACATGAATGGGCCGGCTCGACCTGTTGGATACCACTGTCTCACAGAAAACCGATGTAAAATGGCAGCACGCTGTTGCATATCGTACGGTGAGTTATATTTCCGGTGGTCCAATTCCAATATCTTTATAAATCCCTTTTCCCCTCCTTTTAGGTTAGCAATATACCCATGATATTTTTTGTCATGGGTGTCTCTATCTATGGGCGGTGGAGATGACTTACCCTGACCCACGAGCAATCGTGTTACTGCTATATAAATACTTTATATTTAAATTTTTAATATACATATACCTAATAATTTTAGGTAGGATTTAAAAATAAAACTTTGTTTGGCAATATCTGTGAAAGTATTAAGTATATTGAAAAAATTGCAAGAATAAAAGTTGTTTATTATTACGAATACAGTATCCTTTCAGCTTCGTACATAATAATTTATGTTCTAACTCACCGTGTGTAATAGTAGAGGGCCCGTGACATTTGCTATACTTACGCCGCTGACACGCGACTGGATTTCTAATCTACTAAATATTCAGGTAAATGGAAACCTAGAAAATACTGACTTATTTATTAGAATATTCTCGTTATCATCATTATAATCACCTACAATACGTTATTTAATTGATGAAGTATCCCAGATAAATAAATTATATTTATTTATATTGCTGACAGCAAGCGACACAACCTCCCCGTCTGACAGCCGAAGCGGGAATGTGTGCGGGCCGGGCGGCAGGGCGGTCTTGACTAAAACGGTGCGCAAAACGCGGAAATTAAGATAATTGGATCTTACAATAAAAAGACAAATTATTTTCAAAATCCAAAACACATAACCTATACGTATTATTTAACTAAGTTACTATACAAAATTTCACGATCTTATTTGAAGTATGTAATGAGTAATCCGGGATATTAATTCGGTTTAGAGGTAACTTTGCAATTTTTTTCTATCGAGAAAATTTTAAGGAATCGTGTTTTCGCCACACATGTTCACTCACATAAGCCCTCAACTTTATCATATATTTATTACAAAGTAAAAGCTGCAGTATTGTTGATTTTATCCGGGTTCAAAATAAGCCATTTGAGGTAGTATAGGCCCTTAATTCTACCCGTAGATACAACGCAATAGCTTTCCATGACCATTTGCAATTACAAGTGTATGTTTGCATGTTTGTGAATTAGGATGTTGAGTAATCAATCATGGTTTAGGATCAATCAATTGGATACAATTTTACAATAAACCATGATCAATGACTTCTTTGCACAACAATATGGCGTTTCACCGGTGATTTTCCTAATGACAAAACCGACATAATCAAGAGTGATGAAAACCAAAATGAAGATACTTTAATTGGGATATAGAGCACAAGGCTCTGATTTCGCAGTCATATGATTTTCGTTTAGATTTTTATGATGCATCCTCGTCAGTTAATGTTTTATATTTTATATCGCCTCATCAGTATCATCAGCCATTGGACGTGCACTGCTGAATATGACTCCCTTAAAGAATATCGCTTTTTGCAAAGACTTCTATGTACCTCTATACTATTAGACTAGCTGTTCGGTACATAGAATGTGCGCCACTAAGTCTCTGTTAATCGACCTCAACTCACTATAGAAATCTGGGCGTCTACTACCAAAAACGAAATCCGTAGTTTCAGATGACGGATCGCACGTTTTGGTACTACGAAGTGTTGCGGATCCGCTGACGGATTAAACGACGGATCCGATGTTTTGATTTTGACATTATTGACATTATTACTTTCGTCCGTCCTACTTGACTCTACTATGAAAACAAATGTGACATGAAATACATCGTTTCTTCGTTCGGATCATAACCTCGATTGTACGAAAGCTTTTAAACCTGTCGTTCGCTTTTCGTTTTGGTTTCGAAGTCTTCGAAATGGCTAGATTCCTTTTGTATGAAGTTGTAACATAACATAAGCTCACGCCTGTATCCCCGAAAGGGTAGGCAGAGGCACACTAGCGAACTAGAACACCCACATTTCGCCGAATTTAGTTCCATCCTGAATGTGATAACGGGCGAGTCAATCTCCATATCGGGCACAAATTTCAGACTCCGGGATGATACTGAGTGGAAATCTCCAGTATCACTCTGCCCAACTCGGGGATTGAACATGAGACTATAGGTACATACTGCTTCCTCCCAAAAAAAGTTTTCTTGTTTCAGAAGAGAATGATTACAAGACTGCTAACTTGTGAAAGCAGCCGTGACCAACAGTATTCCCGAGCATGGAGCAATATACTCAAATACTTGTATTCATACATATGTACTCTCACGCCTGTTATCCTCAAATGGGTAGGCAGAGGCGCAACTAGTGCAGCCACTTTTCGGCAATGCTATTTCCGTCGCATGATATGATACTAAGCAGAAAACCCCAATATAATTTTGCTCGACTCGGGGATTGAACCCGAGACCTCAAGACGATAATCTTACTGCTTAAGTGCTTACGCAATACAACTACGCCACCAAAGCACTCAATTTATTATGTATTTAGAAATAAAACAACTTTTTTCAATTTTTTTCTATTACATTTTTATTAAGGTCTTTCAACTGCCACAGAATAACACACACTCACACACAAAACTCCAGCAACTCCTTGTTTTCAGCTTCAAGGCGAAGGGCGCAATTAGGTCCGCTTGCATCGCTGGTCGCACTCACTCGTCGTAATCTCCTTAAACTGTTAGGGGAAATAATAAGTAAAATGTTAATTGTTTCAATTTAGATATCGCTATTATTACTCAAAAGAACAATTGTCTACATCAAAACAGGTAACTGTGCACACACACATTCAAAGCACATGCTATGGTAATGGGTAACAATAGGTGTTCATGCATGAATTGATGAATGAATGAAAAGTGCATCCAAATATTATTCCAGTAAGGATATTACCTTCTTCCACTGCAGCATAGATTTCATTGCGCCACCCATGCTTTTAACGTGGGACGTGAAGGTCTCCTACAACCGTTTGATTTAGCCCGCTTCTCCAGGCTATGCACAAAATCACAGCGGGATCGGGGTTTTCCGTCATAAATTGTAATATCGCCTCCATCTGCACGCTCGCAGCAGTCATCTTGAACTGAAATGTTTTGAAAAATAGTCAAAAACATTATACGTTAATCGTATGTATAATGTAAGTAACGATCATTTTTTAATCGTTCAAAACATAGAAGTTGCATTTTGTTATACAGTAACTACATTTAATACAATAGATCAATCGTTTAAAGCAAATAAATAACATTTAATTATAAACTTACCAACACGTATTTGTCCAACACAATGAATTCTTCTAGTCAACTTGTCAGTGTCAATCAAAAATTTAAAAAATGCCAATATTGCACAGATTAAACATTATGCAATAAGATTAGGGCAGATTGCAAAATTAGCAAAAATATTTGTTATTTTGTATTTAATAATTATTTCGAAATATGAAATGACATACTTATTACATAAAACCTAATTAGAGATCTATTTTATATGTATTTTTCACAAAAATGTCACAATTTACGGTTTTTGAAGATATACCTCCCTAATCCGACACAACATGTTCATTCGAACGATTGTTTATGGCTCCGAAACCAACGGTGACGGATCCGAAGTAATTTGGTAGTAAGGTTACATCGTAAGTTCGTAGTTTCTTCTTTTTCGGCCGACGTTTCGGCGTTCGTTTTTGGTAGTAGACGCCCTGCTCTTTTCCTTAGCCGTAAAATGTCAAACACTCGCCGTCATGTGCCATAATTTTACTTCGAAACAGCTTGTCTAGTAAATACATAGAAGTCTTTGGCTTTTTGCGATAAAAGTCCATATATAGAATTCATCTATGGAGCTTTAATAGTTTATATAAAATACAAGTTACTACAGAAAAACTACATGGAACCGCTAAAATTAATATAATGAAAAAACTGTGACGCATCAGAAATGTCTAAGATTAAAGACCTTGATAGAAAGCAGGCCAACAAGCCGATAGCGATTACAACTAACAAGTGCTACTCACGCGCGATTGATCCGTTGACAATTGTTCATGGAATTATCAAGTGTTGCCTTCGGATCATTGGAAAAATTCTTAGAAAAGATTAATTTTAGACGTAATGATTCAGAACAAAGGCCCGAGCATGAATCATTTTGAGAATCGAATACGAAGCGAGCTGTGGGCAGGCATACATTTTTCATACGAATACTAAATTTGTATTATTGTTGGCACATTATTAAAGAATGGATATATAAACAGTAATGAGTAAATATAAATCCATAATAGAAATTAACAGTTAGAGATACGTTTATGTAAGTGTGTTGAGAAGGACCAAGGTGGACCGATGACCTGATAAAGGTCGCAGGAAGTCGCTGGATACACGCCGCTTCCAACAGGTCGATCTGGATATTTTTGGGGGAGACCTACGTTCAGCAATGGACGTCGTATGCTTGATAATGATGATGATTATGATGATGAAGAGTGTTGAGCTCGCTTCGAATTTGATAGTCAAAATCATTCATGCTTACGCCTGGTTATAGAATACATACAGCTTAAGCATGAACTGAGGTGAACAAATGCACCCACATTTTACCGAGCTTATTTTCATCCGATTTATATGAACCAACTTAGCACCGTCTATAATCAATAATATGAAACTGTATTCCATAGAGTCCATAGATAAAGGTTAACCAAACCGTAACCGAATATGTAAAATCTAGTGAAATAATTCACACGAGACACAACAAACCAGAGGCAACTTACAATTTACATCAATAATCTGCTATAAATACCCGAAATATTCAAAATGATCCGCAGAATGCGAAATCTAAAGTAATTGAGAAAATGATAATAAAATTAAAAGCCATCAATCAAAAGATCATCACGACAGAATCGATTAATAACTCATCAAATACGAACTTATTGCAAAAGATTTTAATCCAAATGCTCACGATTCAGATAATTTGCAAAACTAAACGTGTTTAACTTGACCTGCTACTGCTCGCTTTAAATTCAAGTTAGGGCCTGATTAATATTCAGTCTATCCAATTTGAGGAAAAATCTCTGTTAAGTAAAGTATAAATGCACCTTAATTAGAGTACTGTTTCGACCACCTGCGACTTACAGGGTATGTACGCTATGGTTCAATTTTACTTTACTACTTTACTGATTTTAACGTACCTACTATTATAGTTTTTCGACTTGATGTATGGATCAACACCCTTCTCCAACCATGTTAAAGATGGACTTCGGCTTAATCTTTACGACCAGCCTCACTGACCTCTTCCTCATCTGGGAAATTAAGGCTGAGATCAATAAAGCGAACTTCGACTAAGTCAGAGTAAAAAAAAACGAACTCAGTGAGAATTTAGAATTTCAAATCGAACTTCGAATTAATCCGAGTAATTTTTTACAATATAAACAGACTGACAGACATACTAGGCAAAGTTTTTCTTGTAAAAATGACTAGGTTTAAGTAGAAGTCCAATATAAAAAATCCAAATCCTCGCTGAGTTCGTTTATGTGACTCTAACTTAGTCAAAGTTCGCTCTATAGATCTCAACCTTAGTCTAGTAATATTACTGTCCTATTGCTAAGTACGAGCCTTCTCTACTAATGAGAGGGGTTAGGCCTTAATCCACTGAGCAAGCCTTATGTGGGTTGTTACGCAAACAACCGATTTATAGACAATTTTCAGCTATACTGAAAACTTTATCACCACGACTTTCACTGGTAGATAGCTGATGTTATAAGGAACATAGGCATTTTTATACAGTCATAAAAAAATATCCCGAAAATATATTTCCACGCGAACGGAGTCGCGGCCAACAGGTACCATATATATGATAAACCATAACGAATACAATTTTAGTAACAAAGTATAAAGCACGCATAGTTTCAAATCAACAATTATTTCTATAACCTTGTAACAGTATTTTTGTAATAGATACGTGGGGAATTAAATGGTAATGGTGTCTGAATTGTAGTTTCGCAGTAATTACTACACGTATTAATTATCTACCAACAAGTTATAACTGAGACTCGAGCACGAAGATTCAAGATCGATGAATTTTGTATGTCATTTTTTTAACCGACTTCAGAGAGGAAGTTCTCAATTCGTCTGATATAATTCATGTTATACCGGGTGTTGCAGAAAGATGGTACTAATAACAATTCCACTTACACGTTTTAAAGCGAAATGGTGAAGTAAAAATAGGGTAAGGTAAGTAAAAATTTAAAAACTTAACTTACCGACTACCAACCTGATCCGATCATGACCAAATTTATATGGGACCCTTGAAATAAGCTCTATTGAACACAAAAATAATTTTGAAAATCGGTCCACATTTGGCGAAGATATCGCAAAACATACATAAAAAAATACAGACGAGTTGAGCACCTTCTCCTTTTTTAATTATACGGATTCTATCACGATTTGGTTTTGTCGGCCTAAAAATAAAAACAAATCGCGATAGAATCCGCATAAAATAGTTTTATTTCAACAAAATCAATATATTGAAATAAAACAATTTTTACGGATTTCATCACGATTAGGTTTTAATTATTAAAATCTAATAATAATTAAAAAATAATAATTAAAACCTAATCGTGATAGAATCCGTAAAAATAGTTTTATTTCAATTTATAATATTCGCGTAAACTTAAGAAATGAAAATCAATATATTTGTAGGTGATTCGTTAAGCTAAATCCGGGTACATCTACGTAATATATTTAATACGGTTTTCTTTTATTACCTATTGTTTATTTAGTCACTGCAGTACAGTAAGCCATTTAAATCAAGTGTTAGATATAAATGTACCTATTTTATTTCCTTTTGTGATCATTTTATGTTTACATAACCAACCTATGATTTTTTTTTCCATTTTCTTAGAATGATTCTTATACCGCTGAATGCTCTTATGCTGAGATCTATACAGCGAACTTCGACTAAGTCTAAGTCAAAGTGACAAACTCAGTGAGGATTTGGAGTTGTTAAATCGAGCTTTGACTTAGTCAGAGTCATTTTTTATAAGAAAAACAGACAGACAGACTAAATAAAGATTTTATTGTAAAAAAATACTCGGATTAAGTCAAATTCCTCACTGAGTTTGTTTCTTTGACTTAGGGCCACTTGCAGCTCTGCGATTAATCTCTGTTTGTCCCAAATCTCGATTTAAAGATATGAGTAAGCTGTAGGATAAATCGAGATAAGGTGCTACTCTAGATTTATCGCGGAGCTGCAAGTGGCCCCAAGACTTAGATCTCAGTCGTACACTTAAGTTGTGATCTATAGAGCGAACTTCAACTAAGTAAGGCCGCTTTATCAATCAAAATTGTATGGCGATAAAGTTAAGTAGTGATTGACCATTCGGTCTACTCGCCCACTGCGCCACGGAAGCCGCAAAAAAACAGTGTTTACATGGACGTAAACAAAAGAAGGACACCATCTCGCCTATAGTTAAACGGACGCTACATAGAAGCTACGCACACAAATGCGCCTGTACAAAAGTGCCCTACGCACACTCACATCATTACGTGTCGATAGATCAAATGGGCCGAAAACTCTTCTTCACTTTCAATTTTCCTAGCGCTCCGTCCATCTTTTTTTACATCTGTGGTTATTTACTATTCTCGGTTAAACCATTTAACACCTAATAAACGCGTCATTAACAGTAAATACGCGAGATTTATTTTCTACTAGATAATAACGTAGTGAGTTATAAAAGATATATTAAAAGATTTTCTTATATCAAAGAACAAATATGTTCATTAAAATACTGCGACATATTATAAAATTACTTAAATATTTCATACCTGTATACGGATAAATATAATTTGAAAATCTACTCTTTATTTGGAAATAGATTGATAAAAATATTACCTCTTTTTCGAGTTGGTTAAAAGACGTGAATCACTTAATTAAGCGACCACGAGAGACTTTCGGTCTCACAACACCCAGACCCGAAACAAATATCTGCAGGCCTCATAAACATTTATCTCGGTGCGGGGATCGAACCCGCGGCCTCTCGCTTCACAACCTACTCGCCCGCTGCCCTACAGATGCTGTCATTTGTGTTCCAGTTATCTAGATAACATCTGCCTACCCTTTCATTGATATCGGAGAAATGTAAGACGCTAGCCAACAAAATTGAGGCACAACATGTTAATAGGTGATATTTCGACGCTAATGTCCTACCCCATAAAGGAACTGGGGGGTTACCATAACCTCTTATAGCAATATTATATTAATCTTATTTGTACCGATTTCCGTACAAACAAAACGTAGTAAGATTATAACTGATACTGCCTCGGTGACGTAGTTGTATTTCGGTATGACTACCGTCCTGAGGTCTCGGGTTCGATCCCCGGGTCGGGCAAAGTGATATTGGATTTTTCCATATTAGCTCGAAGTCTGGAATTTGTGCCCGATATGGCGATAGGCTCGCCCCCTATCACATCTGGGATGCAACTAAGCTCGGCGAGATGTGGGTGTTCTAGTTCGCTAGTGCATCTCTGCCTACCCCTTCGGGGATACAGGCGTGATGTTATGTTATGTTAAGATTATAATAATACTGCTATAAGAGGTGGTGGTGACCCCCCGGAAATGTAACGTAGTGATCCGCACCGTCTTTATCATAAAGCCACACGGGGGCCGTACCCAAGGACCCCAACCTCGCGGGGCCCTCAAAGCCTGATAGGTACTTACATTCTCTTATACGATTCATTATTTTTACTCTCCAAGAGGAACCCTGAATTCTTGTGTGCTCAGGGACCCTCGCATGCCTTAAGACGGCCCTAATAATTATCCATAGTCGCCTTCTGCCTACCCCTCCGTAGATATATATAGATATACCCGTGATAATGCGAATATTTCAAATATACGTTCAAAAGTTATTTACACAGCTGTTTGACAACATATTTATAAACAGAAGCAGTGGAGTATTAACAGTATGTTTTTTCTCATGACCTTTCAAATCGCAATACACAGTATCTTAATATGATATTCGTTTTAGCAATAGTAATTTCCAAAATGAACTTGAAAAAACGAAAACAATGAAAATAAAAAGTTATTCACACGATATTTTTTGTAATTTATATGCACGTTGTTGTAACTATTGTAAAATATATAATAATTTCATATAAAAATGTAAAAACAAATTGAATAAAACAATCATTATAACCCATTGCATGAAAATCATCCTTTTAATTTATTAATATTATTAATTTAAAGTTCATTTCTTAAAACATTTTTAATTTCAAATAGAAAAAAGCAAAGATTAAAATAAAAAACTCACGCTTCGATTGTTGGTTGGTCGTATTGTCACTGCCTTTTGTCTTCGCTGTTCCATTCAATATGCACACAAGTACGGTCGGAACAAAAACACGAGCGGTCGATGAGAGGCGGCCAGTCGACTAGCGCGTGAAATGCGCACGCGCAGCCTCGGAGCGTAGATCATGATTTTACAAGATTGCTAGTGCCTACTAATTAAGGCCTTCTCGGAGACTTCATTATAATAGCTTACGAATGTTTACTAATATTTTCATAATTTTGAATATACTCGGGGTTTTTCTTTCTACCTGCCCTTATCCCACCTTAATGCAGGGTCGGCGCAGACACATTTTCAAGCATGTCACAAAAAGGATTAGGCTTAGTTTTTGCGGCCGGCCTCCTGCGTGACGTCAATCCCCTCTGAGAGATCCATTCCCGGGCAAAATAAATTTAAAAAAGTGCTTTTCCCGACCTGGGAATCAAACCCAGAACCTCTCGGTCCACAGCCCACAGACACTAGACTAAGGAGGCGACACCTTTTACCTTTCGGTTTAGTATCTAAGATAATCAGAAAAAAAAAATTTATAGAGCTTACCCCGACATATACCTCTATAATAAACATATAATTGAGTACCATTCATGTATCGCATGCATATGCATCCGCTGACATAGATATTATATCTACAAAATTGTTAAAAGCTAATTAAATTGTTTTAATATATTTTCCTAAAATCTTGGAACCCAATTCGAAGGCAATAAAACTGCTAAAATGTAACCCATCTGCAAATTATTCATTGTATTAACTTTTAATAATGAAATGCAATCAACTTAATTACCCGTCAGGTCTTTTCGTGTGTACTATGCACAATGCATTGAACACACGTGCTGTTTATAATAAAAAAAGTGTTTTATTTGTTTTTGTGTTATGCGCTTTATATTATTTTTGAATGACAATACCAGTAACACAACCTTTAGATGATAAACGCGAAGATTTGGAGATCTAGCGCGAGTAACTTTCGAATACGCATTCGAATCGAATTCTCTGCCCAGATATTTTTTTCAAATTTCGTAAATTAGATTTCACGGCTTCGTTGAGTAATTAAATTTTTTTGTGTTTTCAATTCCAAACCTGACGCATTAGTAATGCAGGGTTTCAAATTGTTTACGAGTTACGCCCCTGCTGACATCGAGTCTACAAGCACGAGCTTATGAATTAATGAAAAGAATAAAGAATGTACTACTTTATTAACTGGATACATCGATATATTATTTACCTAGATGCACAGTTGACGCTCGGAAAATGGGACAGCAAAGAAGTGCTTAAGCACTCGTTTTGCCTACAGTCGGACGTCGATAGAATTCTAAATTTCAAAATTCAAATTAAAGAACGCTTGCTTATTTCGTTTAAAAACCTACTTTATAACACGTGCTTAGGGTTATATTTGTGTTGATTTATTTACAACTTGTGATCGTTTTCTTTGTTTTATTTCTGAGACCCCTTTTTAGGAGGATATTTGCAAAGAACTGTGCATCTAGGGTATAATAAATTGATGACTGGATAGCTTAAAAAAATTGTCATGACGCATGAGATATAGAAAATTGGAAAAATAATTCTGAAAAATTTTGCATTTTGCTTGTCAATGATTGCTGACATAATTTTGACAGATCAAATCTATTGACAGATAGCAAGATAGTTTGCGTTAGTTGCTAAGGCACTCTCATACTGATAACAAAGAAAATTCTTATCAGCCAATAAAACTGCCATTTTGTCCGTATCCAAAGAGATTTAATATAACTATAGAGGGGCTATCAAGTAAGATTCCATACAAAATACTTGATCACAAACGCCATCTACCACTAATTAGAATGCGAGAGCGCTTATTACAATTTACACCCTAGAATGTTCTGTGACTGCCTCCGTGGCGTGGTGGTATCTCGGTACGACTACGGTTCTGAGGTCTCGGGTTCGATCCCCGGGTCGGGCAAAGTGATATTGGATTTTTCCATATCAGCCCGGAGTCTGGAATTTGTGTCCGATATGGCGATAGGCTCGCCCCCTATCACATCTGGGACCGAACTAAGCTCGGCGAAATGTGGGTGTTCTAGTTCGCTAGTACGCCTCTGCCTACCCCTTCGGGGATACAGGCGTGAGCTTATGTGTTCTGTGATGTTAAAAAATTACGTAAGAAAATTTTAGTGTCTAAACATAATTACGCTGGCACGACCATGCGCGCATATATTTTAAATACGACTGAGTGACTTATGACCACGTGGTCACAACTTTTGGATCACAAGTTTCGCGCTTTTGTCCCGTCTATGTACTGTTGAATGCCTTTGTTATACATCATCCAAATAAACAAACACAAATACATACAAACAAACTTCCACATATTTCATAATAAGTATTAGGCAGAATGAATATTATTACGTAATGAAACAAGTTCCCTATTAATAATTTGTTAAACATTATTTATAGTTTACATATTTTATGGCCAATGTCATGGCTATAAACCAGTTCTATCATCCTATGTGAATAATAATAAATAACACCCAACAGACACACATAGTCCTGACCCCACACTAAGATCGAGTCTTGTGTCGTGGGAATCACGAACTACGAGAGACTTTCAGTCTCACAACACTCAGTCCTGAAATACAATATTTGTCTCGGTATGATCGAACCTGCGGGCCTTCGCTTCTCAGCCGGCTTCTCGCCCGCTGCGCCACCGAGGGTGTCACGTAATTCTAAAATACTTTTTGAAGTAAAAACTTCTTTAGGCGCGTTGGGCACTTGATGTGTATGGAATAAGACTGAGCCATCACGCTCGGATATATAACCCTCCTTCGGATAAAGCCAGCTTGAGAGGAGAATGATATTATAATCTACGCGTCACTGCTATAGTCGCTCGGCGAACGTTACAAGAGAACATGACGTATCAATCGCATTCAGTATCGCCATAAATTGACTTTGATTGACATGATTTGCATAATTACTTTGCTACAGGGGAGCTACAGGTCGTAGCAGAAGCAAAGCGAAATCCTTTGAAAAAAAAAACGACTTATTTGTTCGGCTCGTAGCATGTAGCATTGATGCGTAACAGAGCAGAAGTCGCCGTCCACACTTGTAGCTCGCTACGCCGTGCAATATTCGCCTGTAGCTCGATGTTTGTCAGTTCCTTTGGGAGTTTTTGGGTGGATCACATCGTAGCTGATATATTCGCGTAGCAAATGACGTCCACACTATCGTAGCAGACACGCGTCGTTGCTACAGCTATGGAACTTTGTTCGATTAACTGTTATATGTCTGGACGTACCGAAGACTATGCTATACACTTCTGACTTTCCGGTGTTTTCTTCCACCTACCCTTATCCCACTTTAATGTGGGGCCGGCGCTACCCAATTTTTCAAGCATCGCTTGCGTGTCATAAACCCCTCCTGGACTCCCGGCTGTTACTGAAAAACCCAATATCCCTTTACCCAACTCGAACCGAACCCGAGACCTCAGGACGCTTTTCGTACTGAAATACACCTACGCCACCGTGGCAGTCAGCTTGAACACAATATGAATCTTGAACATTGAAATATCTGGTAACTACATAAAAAAACCTATATTCGAATTGAAAACGTCCTTTTTCGCGTCGGTTAAAATGGAAGCTAGTACAAGGAAGTTCATTTCCTAAATTGGGTGAAACTGCCAGCGGCCGCGTTAACTTGATTAACCGAAGGATTACGGTTTAATTAACTATCAGTGCACCACGCCGGGATTACTTACGTAACAACCCACGCCCCACCCCTAAATGTGGGTAGAGTAATCGTGTTAACCCAGAATTTTGGGAAGGCCTTTATGCGTATTTTGAACTCAAGGAAAGAAGTTCTTCAGTCGCGTCTCCTGCACTAGATTTTTACAAAGCACTTTTTTACAACAC
This sequence comes from Clanis bilineata, assembly GCA_036417725.1. Classification (NCBI taxonomy): domain Eukaryota; kingdom Metazoa; phylum Arthropoda; class Insecta; order Lepidoptera; family Sphingidae; genus Clanis; species Clanis bilineata. The sequence goes on from CM071153.1 coordinate 3,349,934, forward strand.
ATACACAAAACAAGGTATTTCATTGTTTCCTGCTCATATAACAATTGACCATAGACAACAAATTTTAGATATACCTTGTTTTATAGGTGCTTTGTGTGATGTTTTAGTGCAGAAGACGTGTCTTTAGTTTGATGCATATCTTTGCTCGCTTTTTACAAATAAATAATAAATAGATAACACTCAGCAGTCACATCCATAATCGTGATCTCACGGTACAGATACGAGTCTTGTGTCTTGGGTTTCATAAACTACGAGAGACTTTCGGTCTCCAAATATCTAGACCCGAACAAATATGGGGCACACAAACATTTGTCTCGATGCGGGAATCAAACCCGCGGCTTCTCGCTTTATAGCTGACTATTTTCCTATAGGTCTACCGTGATATCTCATATGGGCCGAGATCATCAATATATTATACCATGGATGCACAGTTCTTTGCAAATATCCTCCTAAAAAGTGGTCTCAGAAATAAAACAAAGAAAACGATCACAAGTTCTAATTAAATCAACACAAATATAACCATATGCACGTGTTATAAAGTAGGTTTTTAAACGAAATGAGCAAGCGTTATCAAATTTGAATTTTGAAATTTAGAATTCTATCGACGTCCGACTGTAGGCAAAACGAGTGCTTAAGCACTTCTTTGCTGTCCCATTTTCCGAGCGTCAACTATGCATCTAGGTAAATCATATATCGATGTCCGAGATTGATAATATATTTTCGATCGACATTAGAAAATCACATGGCAATTGGCACAACAAGGCATGCAGGACAGTATTAGCTATACAAATTACTTTACATTATGAGACTTTCATGGTTAATTATCTTGAGCCGACAAGCGCAGTATAAACACCACGTAATTTTTTTTTCATTTATACCAGGTGTTTTATAAAGTTGGTACCAATAACATTTTTTTTTTTTATCCGAGCACGGCAAAGTGACTACACTACACCTGATGGTAAGCGTAGTGCAGTCCAAAAAAAACCAACGACCATCGATAAACATAGTTTATGAATGGTCGCCAGAGTCATGCCGGCCTGCATAAATGCTTCTTCACGCTTCGCTTAAAGGACCCAAATTTACACACAATGAGAATGATTTAAAGCTACAGAATAAAAATGTTACTTAATATTTTTAATTTATTAAACGTGGGGATTTTAAGTTCGCAATGCGCCCCATACATTATCGCAATTAGCATAAGAATGGCTTTGTGTATGCTAAAAATAATTAATTACCCCATAAATGGTTTGCGATATTATTGCATAATTAATTTTTCATCACAAATTCAAGTTTCCCTTATTCAAAATCTATGAGCCTTAAGAAATTTTAAACTTTACGGCTAATTTGCTAGCCATACACTCTTTAAATGTAGTTATTATTGACACCAACTTTATGAAACACCTTGTATAAGTTCTGGGTATTGTTGCTATGTATTACTATCAGGCGTTTAGGTAAAGTTTTCATCATTTATAATATTATAACCTATACTTATAATAATCACGCGTTTAGAACCGACCTCAAACCATCGAATCTTGGCTAAGTTGATAATGGGTTCACCTTGGAATAAACACCAAAACAATGTAGAAAAATCGATCAACATTTTTCGGAGATATCGAAACAACATAAAAATACCGACGAATTGATAAAGTTTCTGATAAATTTATAATGTTTACAATGAATAGTCGCCTCCTTGGTCTAGTGGCAGCATATATGGGCTGTGGACCGGGAGGTCGAGGGTTCAATACCCAGGTCGGGCAAAGCGAATTTCCTAATTTAATTTGGGACTGGATCCCTCAGAGGGTTGACGTCAGGCAGGCAGCCGGTCGTAAAAACTTAGCCAAATCATTTCTGTAACATGCTTGAAAACGTGTGTTGCACCGACCCCACCATTAAGGTGAGTTAACGGCAGGTAGAAAGGAAGAACATGGAATAAAGAAAGATTCTGGTGCCCACCGATACACCTATCGTTAGTGTTTTTTTTTTGGAATGCACTGCGCTTCTTCTACTACCATCAGGTATCACTACCATCAGGTAGTGTAGTCACTTCGTCGTCCTCGAATAAAAAAAACAACTATTTCAAAAATTGATCTCTAAAAAGGGCCAAATTAGTATTAAGAAACAAGGAAAAGAAGGAGGGACCACTACAGCGGCGAGCAAAACTAATAGATGTTCAAGGCACCCTCGTTAGTGCAGCAAATGGGTGTTAAAATAATAAGTCATTACAAAACTTTTTTATTCAATCCGTTATTACAGGCGAGTGGTCGTGCTTAGGATAAACAATCTTCTTTTCCTTGTCCTGTTCCCGTTTCTTCAGTGGTCCGTGCTTCCATCCCTTGGGATACCCGTATTTATCCACATCATCCCACCATTGCTGCTCTCCTGAACCCCAGATGATGTACACGATGTTTGTACCCACTAACACTACGAATACACTCCAGAAAGCATGACGCCATTGGCCGATTGTTTGCTGTAATAGAATGAAAATGTTTTAATGTTTGAATTGAGTGACACTATTCCTCGAGAAATTGGCATCAGGTAGAGAGCCATTCTTAAAAGCAAAATCGAATTCAAAACTGTAGCAGCTCGACCTTTCGTAAATCCCTTTACGGTTGACACCGTACCCATGATTCTTGTGGTGTTGTGTGGTTTTGGAAGATGACGATCTATAACTTTATTATCATCATCATTACCTACAGGATTTCCATTTTTAAATTATAGGGCTCCACCAAATATCGACATGTTGGAAGCGGCCTGCATCCAGTAACTTCTTAGTTTCTAGCCAGCTTGAATTTCACATCTATCACTTAATTAGTCTAGGAGTAGTTACACTGAGAAGCTATGAAATCCTCCAGTTGATATATAAGGTCGAACAACATTTTTTAAATTAATTTACCCGGAATTGGAATTTCTGACAATTAGCCCCCTTATGAAAATTAGCTTAGAGAAACGTAGCATTTGTAGCACTTCTAGCAGAGGTCTTTTGCCTACTATTTCGGCATACAGGTGATCATTTGAATCAGACCGGATTATAACAAAAACAATATTATCTTTTTGTTTGATAACATCTGCAAATGTCTCCGTGGTTCATTGATCAACGTCTACTTCCTCCCAAAAAACGATCACGCCTCGGTTCATTTAACCCATTACCGTAGAGTACACGTCCAAATCGTGACGTCCTTCTACGACTTTGTTTACTGAATCGTTACGATACGAAAAAAGTGACAAAAACATCAATTGTTGAAATGTATACAAAAACTCTGAAAGTGATTGTTATGCAAATGACAATCATTGATAGTACGATTATATTGTCATCTGTTTGAATAGGAAATTAAGATCTTCGCTGTTCAATCAAGTTGAACGGATCTGGATTTTGCTGATACATTTCTTATTAGACTATAACCCGTAATGTCTGTATTGTCAATAGCTAGTGTATCTAATAGAAGAAACACAAGCGCATTTCATTTATTTTCTAATCTTGAACCTTTTTGAGGTTCTTTTATAAAAATGGACCTACTACCTATACTATCTTAATGATAATTTAATATTAATTTAATGCAGGCCGCTTCCAACGGGTCGATCTGGAAATCTTTGGCGGAGGCCTATGTCCAGCAGTGGCCGTCCTATGGCTGATGATGATTTAATGTACGAGTACCTATTTAAATCGTATTAAAATTTTGTATTCAGCATCAGCCTGAAGTATGAAATTTGTAGCCGATATGGGGATAGGCTCGCCCTCTATCACATCTCGGATGGAAATGTGGTCGGTGGAATGTGGATGTTCTAGTTCAATAATTCGCCTTTGCCTACCTTTTCAAGATCTTTAGAATCTTCCACAGTGAGACCGTTAGCCGGCTTATGCTTTTTATAACGCCTACTATAATATGAAAAATTTGGCATATTAGCATCAAGTTTATAGGCTATTATTATTTTTGTAGGCGCAGTTTAGATGAAAAAGTTTCATATAACATAATAATGCGATAATGTTAAACATACATTGTCAAAGTGGTAAACGCAAACCACACCACAAACCACACCACAAACTAAGCTAAACAGGGCTTAATTCGTTAAGCTAGCTGTAGGTGACCGCTAGCTGACTAGTATCGACACATAATTCAGCTTTGCCATACGCCGTGTGTATGTAAAGATGCGCAACTACGTAAGCTAAGCTAAACAAAGCTACTGATTTCTTAAGTTTACGCGAATGTTATACATGGAACTAAAACTATTTTTACGGATTCTATCACGATTTTATCACGTCTAGTCCGACCCGTGACCACGAAGACTGCATAGCCTTCGTGACGTCGGGCATAAAAATTTAAACAAATCGTGATAGAATCCGTAAAATAGTTCTATTTAATCTAAACAAAGCTGTAACTTACATCACTGTGGGACCTGCACTTGACAGACAACTATGATTTTCGACATATTACATTGCTATATGCGCCCCCGTACTAGAGTTTTCTATTCTATATTGTGGTATGTTAAACTCTGTTAACCTACATTGGGCCTCTCACAGTTATCAAAGAAACTTTTATGTCAATATGACAATTATAGAGACGCGAGCAGACAGACGACTTGATAAAGGCCGCTCCAAGCAGATCGAGGGGGAGGCCTATATGTATTCAGCGGTAAACATCTTGTGGCTGACAATGATGAATTATTATATTACGGAAGGGTAGCAACGACTATCTAAAACTGACTTAAGATGAGAGAATTTAATCTATAGATACTGTGTTTATTTCTCTCACATATATGACGTCAGTATTACCACACTGATGGATCCACGTGTAAATAATCCAATTTTAAGATGTATATCTTATCATGTTGTCTCGTTAGAACGACACGCGACACTGATCTAAAGATTATTGATATCAGATATGATCTTGTTATTAATATCTATTCACAACTATGCTTCAAGGCTCTGCAGAGAATTTGTGATGTAAGAATGTTTATCTATCTAGAAATCTTATAAGCAATTGTCAATGATGGCTTGAGACCCAAGCTACTGAATTAATGCCACCTGCCCTTATCATACTTAATGTGGGGTCGGCGCAAAACATGTCTTACGCATGATGTAGCAGGTTGGATTCGGAATAATTTTTACGATTTGCCACTTTTCTTGCTTGCCTGACATCATGGGGGTGAATGTTAGATAGGCAACCGGTCGAAAAAACTACGTCAAAGCCTATCCGTAATATGCTTAAAAACTTGTTGCGCCAATCCCACATTATGGTGTGATAAGACGAGGTAGAAAGAAAGACTGACGCCTACTAGGTACTAACTAGTACCCACATCATCGTAGCTTGGTTGAATGCAGACCAAACCATTTCAGATGATGTGAATACAACCATATATTCTAAAAAAAATAATTATAATGATCATAATATTAGAATAAAAATAATACTTACATCAGGTGTCAACAATCCAACTAAATACGGAGTAATGATTCCAGATATAGCAGCAATACCATTTACAAACGCAGAGCAAGTGCCAGCGTAATTAGGGGCTATGTCCATAGCATTGATCTTCACACTGCTGTAGAAGCCACCCATGAAAGCCATAGAGGCAATGAAGAGTGCAACAGCCGCGGAACGATTGCAGCCCGAGTAAGAAGCTAGAATGATGAAAATTGCCGGCATGGAAGACGCTGCGGACAAAAAATGACCTTTACTATCGCTGGCATTGACATTGTAGGAAAACAAGCGTTTTGAAATCGCGTGGAGTATTGATCTGAAGATGTTTACGGAAATGGTGAAATGTTTTGAAATGACGGTTTATTCTAACTTGTGTTTTTTTTGGGATTTTCACATCTAGTTTAGAGAATTCGATAAATGTGATAGTGAATCAATGTACTTCATTTTCAAACCACTTCAGAAAGAGGAGTTTCCCAATTCATGGGTATTGCTTTTTCTGACTTCAAAAGTAAGATTGTCAAAACTTTTTTATATGCGAAAAAGCTTATTCTAAGAGTGTTATTTTTGGTCAAGCTTGGATACATTTTTAAGTCGCTTTTTAAGTTAATAAACTTGTGATTATGAAACAATAGATAAAGGCTCTAATCATGATGCTTGTATTAATGATCCACGAAAAAGAGTAGTAACATTAATCATCATCATCATCAGCCACAGGGCGTCCACTGCTGGACATAGGCCTCCTCAAAGATTTATAATAATATATACAAAAAGTTATTATAGGTACGAGTAAACGATAAGCCTTATAATTCTTTATAGTTATAAATTACTCTTAATACTTACAAATTGTAGTGTAAATCTTCCTGCCAGTAGTGATGCTGTGCCATCTCTTCCTGATACACCAGTCGCAGGTGGCGGCAAACACAAATGAGAATATGTACATAGCTATGTACGGCAGGGCAGACATTAAACCTGTCTCCTTGATGTTAAACTTGAGCACGTCGGAGAAGTATTTAGGCAGGTCTGTGATCATTGTGAAGTAGCCCCAATCGTGGCCAATCTAGAAGAGATATTAGTTTATCTTTTTTTTAGTCACGGTACAAAAGATGCTCAAGATTGGTCAAATTATTTCTAAAGTAACCTAAAGTACTCTATAAACAATTATTAAACCAGCAAATAATTATTAGTAATGGTTCAGACAGAAAGACTAATAAAATTTAAGATTTGGTACTGGTACCATAATGTTTCTAAATACCAAATTCATCACAATGAAAATCTGCAGATTCACATTAATAAAATGAATTCGAGAAGATGGCACAGGCGCAGTTATATTATAACTTGATCATGATCCTTCAAAAATAAACTATATTATATTCAACATACTTACAGCTGCCCAAATAAGCACCCAGAGCGGCCCTGATCGCAGTATAGCCTTGAACGGTGCTGGATCCAACTTTTTATGAAGACCTGATGCTACAACATGCTTGTTCAGATAATCACGCTCGTCGTCGGAAATGAATGGATGTTCGTTCGGTGTACTGTAGCAAAGGAACGTCTGTAACATAAGTTTTAACAAAGTAAATAACAATTGAAACCCCTAAGATACACGACTGTTGTAGATATCTGGAACTTTAACGGCCGGACCCAATAAACGAACTCAAAGTATACAGACAGATTTCAAAAAGTCAATAAGAACAAAGTTTGAACATGACCCCGTTACATTACTTTATTTGATTGGTTCGTGTTTGCTATCAACATTTACACTCGAACTGAGATCGTTTATGGAGACTGGTCGAAAAGACTTTCAGTTTCCAACCCCAGACAGGAAACCAATATGTTTAGATCCCTCAAATATTTATACCAGTGCTCATTTGAATCAGGAATAAGTAAGTTAAAATAGTTAAAACGGTTCTAGAGACAGTAGCAAACCCATCCATATTCTTGTTTAAAAATAATACATCATACCCAAAATATAAACCAGACGATTCCCAATCCACCGAAGAAGTAGAAAACATTCGCCCAATCTCCTCCATCGGATAAGAAGATACCAGATATGTATGGGCCGAATATGTTTCCAATTTGTGCCCCGCCGAAGATCATGGCACCGAATCTTGACCTCTCCGCTGGTGGGACCCAGCGTGCCATTAGTAGCACAAATGCTGGTGTTACTGGACCCTGCAAGTATATTATAGACATTGATTTAACTAGATTAAATTAACTATTTTTATTCTTTTCGCATCGACCAAAGTACCAATACTTTGGTCGGGAATCGTGAGAATTTGGTTCCAAAATGGAGGGAATATTTTTTCCCATTTATGTTTTCTTATTGCTATTTATCTCAAGTGGTAAAAGAAGGATTTTAATATTTCTGCTTATCATATCATAACCGGTTCAATAGCTTAACCGTAAAGATAAACGTGTGACGTTTTAGATCCAAATCAATGAAATGCAGCATATTCTTGAAATTATAATTTCGAACATTCTTACCTCTCCAAACCCTTCAATAACCCTGATAAAGAACAGTCCAACAGCACCACCGTAGTCGACTGCTAGCGGAGTCAGGGCCGTGGCTACTGACGTCACCAGCAAACCAATGCCAAGGGTCCATTTGCCACCAAACTTCTCTGCTAGTAGACCTCCAGGCAAATGGGTTATCACATAACCGTAGTAGAACGCGCTCAGGAGAAACCCTTGGGTGGCCTCATCCCAATCGTAGCGATGTCGTACCTTAAACAGCAATTAATAAAATGAATTACCACTAATAATAATAAAGAACTAATTGGAACAACAAAAATATCCTAACCAAATAAGTTCTTAGCTATTTCAGTTTTGTACGTAACTTTAGGTTGCAACAACACTTCAATATTATGAATGGATACAGTGCAATATTCAAAAAATAAGGTTATAGAATTCAACAAATATATAAACTAAATTACTAATCTGTGATACCTTATGACAGGATCGGCGCAAGACACTTTCTTAAAGTATGATGTATCAGGAAGAATTTGACTTAATTTATACCGATACACTCATAAAAGTATTAATCTATAATTTCTTTTAAAAAATCTTTATGTAGAAGTTTTATCTTTGTACAATGATCTTTGTACGAGAAATGTTGATTTAAAAAACAAACGAGAAAATATTTGCTGCATACCTTCACGACATATCTAGATAGTAAATATATTTTTCAAGCTATGTAAAGAAAGAAACACACTCGGATGAAATTAAACAAAAATATTTAACCGTATAATACTTTGAAACTTTGTTTAGTTCTTTAGAGACTCGGAAGTGTCAGTCAAGTTCGCATATATTTATTTGTATAATAAACTCTTGTAAACGATGGTAAAATAATTTTCCTAATAAAACAATTATACATAGTCTAAGCTATAAAGCATGTTAAGAATGTGGTCAACAGACACCAGATTTCTGAACTTAGATTTCCAAACCGACCTTTTGGAATACATCATCATCATCATCAGCCATAGGACGTCCACTGCTGAACATAGGCCTCCCCAAAAGATTTCCAGATCGACCTGTTAGAAGCGGCCTGCATCCAGCGACTTCCTGCGACCTTTATCAGGTCGTCGGTCCACTTTGTAGGTGGACGACCTACGCTGCGCTTACTGGCACGTGATCTCCGCTCGAGAACTTTTCTGCCCTATTGGCTATCAGTTTTGGAATACATTATTCTGAATTTCTTATTTTCTACGAAAGTCGCTTACAGATGGAAACTAGCATCATTTCGAATACTTAGGACTACATTTCCGTTGCAATAACGTACAGTCTTGTCCCATCACATGCTACTAGATATGAGAAACAAACAAGATAATTAAACATGATTTGAGATACCTGTTAATCATTACATAAATTGCATAATAGTATAAAGTAATTTCAACTTGCTAATCCTCTGGGCTATGTCGGTTTCTTTCGCTGGATGCAGGCCGCTTCCAACAGGTCGATCTGGAAATCTTTGGGGGAGGCCTATGTTCAGCAGTGGACGTCCTATGGCTGATGATGATGATGATGATGATAAAGTAATTCTGCCAACAGGCAAATTATTCCTGTTGCCACTAACATGAGACTTACCTAGCCGAAAACGAATAAATGAGCATCATTTGAATAAAAATGAGTTATGGATAAACATAATGGACCTAGTTGTACAGAACATAGAAATATTGTATTTTGGGAGGTTTTAAATTAACGTTCAAATATCGCTGGAATTCATTTGTGCGTCAAGGTTTTGCAGCAAATCGAGCAAATTTTTGGTATCTTTAAAGTTCGTAGAAATCCTAGCTTCTTTGAAGTAAGCCATGATTTTCGCCAATTCTGATACTATAGAGGTATATACACCATTAAATGTGGGGATCGAACACATGATCTAACCACCATTCGCCATATTGAGAATTGCTTGAGGAAATTTTAAAGGAAAACTGAAATAATAATCACGATTCACATCTTTAAAAACTATAATTTTGAGGTGTGGTTTATTGCCAATATTTACCTTGTTTTTAACATGCTTTTTTGATTGTGCTTTTGGATAAAACGCCAATTATCCATACAAAAACCCAAAATCTTCATACTGTGTATATCTTATTTCCCTAATGCAGCTTTTAGAGCAAACACGGAGGATAAATATTATGAATCAATTTTACCTGATGATGAGATAATTAAGGAAAAATGTTTGCGATTACATTTTTTACACGGGTTATATTTTTCTATTTATTTACCTCTTTGAGTTACCTGCTATTATGGGAGAGGGTTGACGTCAGGCAGGCGGCCGGTCGTAAAAACATTGCCAAATCCTCTCTGCAACATGCTTGAAAAGTGTGTTGTGCTGACCCCACATTATGGTGGGATAAGAGCAGGTAAAAAAGTTACCGGCTTTTATTATTAAAAAATCGAGCAAAAATAACTTTTCTTTGACGATTTTTTCAAGTACACACTTTTCCCATTCAAGTGATAATACGAGCCTTAATTATTATTCTACTTCCATCCTCTATCCCACTCCAATATGGGGCCCAACCCCAACAGTTTTTGAAACCTTTTGCACTTCATTGACTTAGTTTTTGCGATTGCTACCTGTGTCCCGAGTCGTGACTTCCGAGCAGAATAATTTTGACAGTCAAATCCGTATCAGGCTCGCTGCACACTGACGTTTGGATACATACAAATGATAGATGCGCATCGAGCTCGAATCGATTTCGATTGTCAGAAATATACCTGCTCGCACCTCTAATATTGACACTCTTTTTAGGTTATTTTAGTATGTAGTCAAAGATACTTATTTTTCTAGCGCTTACAGAGGTTTAGTAAGAGTACGTTCACGAATTTAAAGGTCTAACTAAACAGCGGCCTACCAGGAATATTTTTGACAATCGAATTCGTATCAAGATGATGATGTCATTTGGTTAATATTTCATACACGACATTCACGATTGACAGAAATTTTCCTGCTCGGGCCGCAGTGCTAAGATCTACCTCATAAACTGCTGTTTCATTGGTTGTGACATTAGATGTGACTGTCCCCGCAGGGTCTGGACAAGTCTCTCCCACTATATGTTCTGCAGACTCTGCGTGCAGCACCATTTGGGTGATCGTCATACTGAGACACACTCGCATGGTGAACGAGTTAGCCAGGGCGAACAGTCCCATGACACCCAGAACATATCGTTGTGGTATGAAGATCACTGCAAAAGAAAAAAAATAGGTATATTTCAACTTTCTTAATCTATCTTGTTGACTACTAAGGTGGAGCAGTCCTGAGTAGTAAAAGGTTACTATACCTCTAGACTTGGGCAATATCATGAGCTCAGCCAAGCTGCTGTTTACTGTAATAGTGATTAGAATAATAATAATAAAAAATATAAGCCCTGTAATATTACTGTCCCACTGCTGGGCACGGGCCTCCTCTACTAATGAGAGGGCCTTAGTCTACCACGCTGGCCTATTGCGGGTTGATAGACTTCACCTTTGAAATTCTTGTGAAGAAATTCTCGGGTATGTAGGTTTCCTCACGATGTATTCCTTCACCGTTATAGCAAGCAATAGAAGCAGGTGGCAGAAGATTATAATTATATATTTAGGCTGAGATCTATAGAGAGAACTTCGACTAAATCTGAGTCAAAGAAACTCAGTGACGATTTGGAATTTTTAAATCGAACTTCGACTTAGTCCGAGCCATATTTCACAAGAAAAATAGAGTGACAGACAGACTAAGCAAAGAATTTCTTGTAAAAAATTATCCAGACTATGTAAAAAATTTATAGATTCCAAATCCTAACTGAGTTCGTTTCTTTGCCTCAGACTTGTCGAAGTTCGCTCTCTAGATTTCAACATTAGACTTAAAACATTATACATTTTAGTTATGATTTTTTATAATATAGCATACTGCCCCAAAACCTTGAAACATTGAAACTGGTAATGTAGTACCAAGATAAAGGGATATATAAACACGCAACAGTTGCTCATTTTCCTGGCATATCAAATTGCTAACATTCCTTCTTATTTAAATAACTAAGTGGCTTTTATCATGCATTCCTTATAAATAATTTAAATACAGAAAAAACACTCTAATAAAAATGGAATTATATTTTATCAACGTTAGTCTATTCGGTTTGTCGCCTCCTTGGTATAGTGGCAGCATATATTGGCTGTGGACCGGGATGTCCTGGGTTCGATTCCCGGGTCGGGCAAAGCGATTTTTCCAGTACAAATTTGATTTGCCCAGTACTGGGTCCCCCGGAGAGGGATTGACGTCAGGCAGGCAGTCGGTCGTAGAAACTAAGCCCAATCATTTTTTCAAATCAATTTACTTTGCCCGATCTAGGAATCGAACCCAGGACCTCCCGGTCCACAGCCCATACATACTACCACTAGATCAAGGAGGCAAATCTAATATGATTACTATATTATAAGAATTATATGAGATTAGCTTCCTAGCTTCGCTTGTGTGGGTGATTTTCCCGTCTTACTTCCACTGAATCTTTATATCGACTTTGAACCTGTATTATACCCCTTAAAGGTTGAATTTCAAAATATCCTTCTTTACCTCTTAACATACATAACATAAGCTTAAGCCCTTGTGTCCCCGAAGGGGTAGGCAGAGGTGCATTAGCTAACTAGAACACCCACATTTCGCGGAGCTTAGTTCCGTCCCAGAAGTGATAGATAGTCACGGGCGGCTCGGCCTACGGTGGCCCATACGCTTATGTAACATACGTATATTTGTGCCGCTTCCGATGGGTTAAACAAAATTGAGCTGGTAACAACATAAAGGATTATCAAATTCACTTCACTGTATTTATAATAATCACAAGTTTAAAAACTTAACGGTGCGACTTCGAATCCTATAGTGACCACCAACCACGTTATATGGGACCACCCTTGAAAGAAGCTCTATCGAGCATAAAAAGAATTTTAAAGATCGGTCCACATTCGGCGGAGATGGCGCGTGCCATACATAAAAAAATACAGAAGAATTGAGGACCTCCTCCTTTTAGGAAGTCAGTCGACAAAAATATATAGAAAATATGGAGGTTTCTTCAAGAAATCTTTTGGAAACTCATTAATCAATTAACAGTGTCATCATGATTTAAAGTCACAAACCTTTGTTCACAATAAAACGCCATCCCGTTAAGGTCATTGTTGCACTAGCTTATCAAACACATGAGATAGCAAAAGCAAAATGCTCATTCACTTCACAAACGCCTGCTTCGAAATGAATAAAACTAGTTCATATGCCGTTGATACTAGTATTATATCAAGCTTGGGCTTAAGCCCAGATTTACCGATTCCAAACGAGTGTTCTGATAAACGAACGACAATACCTTCAACGTAGACGTTATCTCGAGAGATGTCGACGTTTGCTTCAAAATGTCTAGATAAATATTACAAGTTTGATAACAATCAAAACAATTCGTAACGTACCACACTTCAAGTGGGTTTGTAAATTTCCAAATTTTAAAGCATACGTAAGAGATTTGAATCTTTAAATAATAAATAAATAAATAACACCCAACAGTCACATACATAGTCCTGACCCCACACTAAGATCGAGTCTTGTGTCGTGGGTATCAGGAACTACGAGAGACTTTCGGTCTCACAACACCCAGATCCGAAACAAATATCTGTAGGCCATACAAACATTTGTCTCATAGCGAGGATCGAACCCGCGGCCTCTCGCTTCACACTAGGTCTAGTGTGACTGTTGGGTGTATTTATTTATCTATTTATTTATTTATTTAATTACACCGGATGTTTCATAAAGTTAGTAACAATAATAATTCGACATACAGGAGAAGGATTTAAAGAGCAAAGGTAAAGTTAAAAAATAAAACTTGAACTTATTTTTTTTAATAAATATTAAGCATGAGGATTTTAAAATCGGAATGCGATCTGCAAATCGTCGCAAATAGCATGGGAATGGTTTTGTGTATGCTAAAAATAAATAATAACTCCATAAATGGCTTGGAAATGTACTGCAGCTAACCCAATGAGCCAAAAATATTATTTGGCTTAAATTCGAGTTGCCGTTATTAAAAAAAACTATGAGCCTTACGACATTTTAAATTTTACTATAGATTGCTAGCCATTCTCTCTTTAAGTGTAGTTATTATTGATACCAAGTTTATTATACACCCTGTATAAATGGCTTTTTTCAATTATTTTAAGTCAATCTAGTCGGAAATAAAGAAAAACGAAATGGCGATCAGATGACTCGCCTGCTTGATTTCCAATCTCAATTAACACGTGGAAATAATTCCGTTGTCACTATGATGCACACGTTTTATCTGCACTTGTATGTGACATAGATATATCTTATTGAAATACAGTGGAAAATGTAGAGGAGATCAAAAGGAGATGTGAATGTCCTTTTGACATGTTGCAAATGATAAAACGATAAACTGCATAAGAGCATGTTATTCCATATTATTCTCTAGGGCTGTGTTTGTTGGTTTTAAGTGATGTGGTTTAATGCATCAAACTGCAGTGAAGATGGAGATGGAGTATAATGTGGAAACTTTTTAACCGGTATAATATCACTAATTGAAAATATGTTACAATTTATTAGCGATATTATAAATAGTATTAACTACAAATAATACCACAAATCTTAGAAGAGGTCCAATCACCATAACTATAATATAAAAACCTAACCCAATAAAATGACTATTTCCGACAAAACATGTTATAATATGACCAGTGATATCAGTCATTTTCTTGGTCAAATTATAACATATATAATATATTTATAATAACATATAAATAATATTATCTCATTATTATGTGATATCCTGGATTTTCAGGCAAAATACACATAAAATTAATAATAATAAAATAATAATTAATTTATTGAATATATGTATCTTACACTTTATAGTTCCATGCAAACTCGACATTGGAACTAAGTCACCCTGTATCTCAGATGCCATTAGCAAAATTACTTGGTAGCAAATTTTACAATACCTACTTAAAATAACAAATACTTAATCACAAGTTCGGGTTATACAGAAACTCAGTATTTATTATTTCTTTTTTTTCTGCACAAGGAGTGTTTATTCACAACCTAACTTTAAACATCTGCTAGTTAAATTATAATCTGTCTCAGATAATGAGCGAATACAATTATAAGATTAAACGAACTTACCTGAAGTGAAGTTCTATCTTAATTGTATGAAGCTCATTATCTGAGACAGCAGTCCCAAAAAACCCTCCCTATACTTAATAAGTATAACCCCAGATATGTTGTTCATAAACTGCGAATTTGAACGTAATGATTTAAGGAGAGAACGATATGCATGACAAAGGTGTATTTTTTGCTTTGTTTTTTTAGCTTTAAACATTGTGGTTCCCGCAGACGAAATCGACGAATATTTTTATAAGTAAGGGGCATTAAATCTTAGATTTTTTTATCAAGCACACATTTTTTACATTTATTTAATGGCACATAACTATATGTTTGATTTTCCAAGTTTCTCTTTTTCAGAATCAACACACTTATATTAAGTTAGGTCACAATTATCTGCAAATACCTTTTAATATTTTTCGTCGAACATCTTCAGAGATAGATAGATGAATCCACGTACACATTTTACATATATTTTTTTTATAAAATAACTCGGATCTTAATAGTTTACACAATCGTACTGTCCTCAACTTAGTTTCAAATTCTAGTATTTCAACAATTCATTACTATATAACCTTAGTCTACTTTAAAGTGTAATTTACGCTCTATATTCATTGTTGTAATGACATTAACACATATTTTAACTTCAATATCAAAGTCGATAATCCTATTATAAAGGCGAAAGTTTGTGAGTGTGTTTGTTACTTCTTCACGCTCAAACGGCTGGACCAATTTTGATGAAATTTAGTATGGAGGTAGCTGACACACATCAACACATAGGCTACTTTTTATCTCGGAAATAAATTTCCATGCGAACAGAGTCACGGGCAACAGCTAGTATTGGTATAATAATTAAAAATACAGAACAAAGAAGACAGTAAAAGTGCTAAGATTCAAAGTGCAAAGATTCGTATTAATTATTGTCGCCAAGTACACAAATAAATGTCAAATCATATTATAATGGAATCATCATCATCATCATCATCATCATCATCAGTCATAGGACGTCCACTGCTGGACATAGGCCTCCCCCAAAGATTTCCAGATCGACCTGTTGGAAGCGGCCTGCATCCATTATAAATATAATTAATTAATATATTATCAATTATAATGGAATATTAATAAACAATTCATGCGTTCGTAGATTTAAAAGTACAGCCCGATCGAGTCGGTTTACTCAGCTACACCAGTCTGTTGGGTGAACGCAGATGCGTTACGAACCCATAAAGTTAGGTGACCATGCTGAGGGCAACCCACTAACGGGTTACGAACCTCGGCTCAGGATGGTCACTAAAAGATGTTGAAGACATCATCGATTAGGGGGAGAGATCAAATACGTGTATTTATACCTAATTGGACACGCGCGCCATGCCAACTTCACACCTCCACTGAATTCTTTTATTTCGTGGGTAAAAATAACAGTTACAACCCACTTCAAAACGAAGTATTTGTAGAATGACGTCAACTTTGAACCTTACAAATATTAACTTTTATCAAAATACTAATAAAAATTGTCAATCGAAATTAGCTTAAAATCAACAAATCCACATTTTTTTTTGTAACTGTTTCTGTAATAATTCATTTTTCATTTAGTCATTATCAAATAGTTTTCAAATTATTAAATATCATTAAAAATTATAGATTAGATAGGTACTACGAGCCGGATATATTGTTCGCCTTGTTTGGTTAGTGGCTAAATCACCGACGACCCGGTGGAGCCATCAAATTAAAAGAAGAAGAAGAAGAACCTTACAAAAACAATAGTATATAGACAGGACAACAGCACAAAACTTGTGATCCAAAAGTTATGACCTAGTGGTCATAAGTCGCTCAGTTGATTTGAAATATACGCGCGCCAGGTCGGCCAGCGTAATAATATTGAGAGAATAAACTTAACTTACTTGATTCTTAACCATTCAGAAAACATAACATAACATAACATAAGCTCACGCCTGTATCCCCGAAGGGGTAGGCAGAGGCGCACTAGCGAACTAGAACACCCACATTTCGCCGAGCTTAGTTCAGTCCCAGATGTGATAGGGGGCGAGCCTATCGCCATATCGGGCACAAATTCCAGACTCCGGGCTAATATGGAAAAATCCATTCAGAAAACATTCTAGTGTAAATTTTAATAATCGCCCTCGCATTGTAAGAAGTGGCTGATGGCGGTACTGAAGTTTGAGATCTTTTTTTTGTATGGAAACTTGCTTGATAGCCTCTATAGTTAGATGATAGTGCATATTATACCGAACATACCGGGTGACTTTTTTTAGAGTCAGGATAATTACACTATATATAACTGATTTCTTAAGTTTACGCGAATGTTATACATTGAAATAAAACTATTTTTACGGATTTTATCACGATTTGGTTTTTAATATTTTTTTTTGGGAATAAAAATTAAAAACCAAATCGTGATAAAATCCGTAAAAAAAAATACGGTTTTAAAACTATTTTTAAGGATTTTATCACGATTTGGTTTTTAATTTATTTATTTTTTTGGGAATAAACATTCAAAACCAAATCGTGAAAAAATCCGTAAAAATAGTTTTATTTCAACTATATATAACGCTTACGTTACTAAGTATACATACACGGTTACGCTTAAGGATAATCATAGTACTAATAATTGTCTGATAAATCCATTGTCAGTGTTTTTTTTATTGCAATACGTTTACCATCTGAGGCCCAAGGAAAAGCTCGCGAAATGTGGGTGTTCTAGTTCGCTAGTGCGCGTCTGCCTACCCCTCGGGGGATAAAGGCGTGAGCTTATGTATGAGCTTATGTAGTGGTATCGAACCAGTCGAAACGACTCATCATCATCATAAATATCTACACCAAGGCTGTACTGCTCAAATAATATTATTAACACTTAATAAGATAATATCTTTAATAGGTCTCCTTATCTAATTTCGTATTAAACACCTGACAAACTCCTGACATTATTGTTTTATTACCGTAAATAAGGTAATAGCCATAGGACGTAGCACCAATATATTTCGAGTACGTATTCGAATCGAACTTGAATGCGAATGTTGAGGAAACTTATCTTTCTTTCTGTCTGGCGTTATTCCGTCATTATGCCTTCCCATTTTAACGAAAACGATCTATATATAAAACAGACAGACTAACTGACTCGATGACAGATTAATTGCTTAGTCTTATGACATAGAACCATCGATTTAATATATCCTAGATGCACAGTTCTTTGCAAATATCGTCATAAAAAGTGGTCGCAGTAATAAAACAAAGGAAAAAATCACAAGTTCTTATTAAATCAACACAATTATAACCCTATGCCAGTGTTATAAAGTAGCTTTTTAAACGAAATAAGCAAGCGTTTTTAAATTTGAATTTTGAAATTTAGAATTCTATCGGCGTTCGACTGTATGCAAAAGTAGTGCTTAACCACTCCTTTGCTGTCCCATTTTCCGGTATATAATATATCGATGCGTAGAACATTTAACTATTTTAAATTTACTTACGAAGACAGACGACGCGACAGCTCATCTGTAATCAGGATTTTTTTTATTTACTTACAAATGCATACAAACAGCCAGATGAGCTGTAGTTAATGGTTAACTTAATAAATAGTATCGTCCATAGACATTATCAACGATAAAATCATCAAATTAGGGCAAAAATATATTAAGAAAATCAGATGTCACTTCAAGCTGAGGCACTGGTAACAACACAGTGGTACCGGCCAATTTTTTATTCGAACGCTTTTTATTTCACAACTTACTGTTTTTTTTTTTTAATGAAACATGGTAGAAGTTATACAATTTGCACCCGGCACCTATCGGGCTAAGCTATATTGCTTCTTGGGACAAGGTCATAAGATACATTAATTGTATAATACTAATTGTTTATTATGCGGTTTTACTAACTTCATGCTCAAAGTTTTAGTTGCAAAATTTTAATGGATATAATCATGACCAATTTCAATCTGTTCGAGAAAAGTAAGCGAGTTCTAGATTCAGATTAAGAACATAAGTGCACATCGAATTCGATTCTAATATGTAATCGAAAGTTATTCCGGCTACGGCCTAAGAACACTAATGTAATCTTATCATAATTACACGCCATTATTTTATAGCTTATTGTTGGAGACGAAGTAAGCTGTATCCATAAATGCAGTGATTGCGATATTTTTATCTGACTGGGAGAGAAAGGTAAAGTCTAGGATACTTTATTAACATGCTGATAGGATATGGCTTTTATATAGTCTTTTAATGCTGTGTGATAATCTTTTAAAACTCAAAGTAAATCAAAGACAAACAGGAGAACATGAAATAAAATATCATACGCTAATAGATTTAGAAAAGTAAGTCACTGCATCAGAAAGATTATACGATCTTAAGCAGTTTTGCATTCATTGTAGCTGATTTCTAATAAATACGCAACTCAGAACTAGAAGTAAACCATGCCGGTGTAAACTAAACCATAAGCGAGAAATGAAATGTGTGGGAAAAAATAAAATGTTACCATCAGCACTTATTGGAATGACCATTGCAATGTTTAAACCGTTACTGGTGATCATCTTGGTGAGGATAAGAAAGGCAGTGAATTACTTTATTAGCAACCGAACTTAGATGAGCCGACCTGTTCGTAAGCGACTACCAATTCCCAAGCCGTCGGCAATGGTAGAGGTAAAACCAAGCTTCTACCGTAAGAAAGGAATGGGAATTGGGAAGGAGGAGGAGAAGAATTTTAGTTGCTACAACAATTTCACGGTGATTTTTTGTGAGACACTGGCTCCATCACTTATAGGTCAATTAATCAGGACAGATGTTTGTTTAGGGCTATGTTTTAAAGATTTTAACTTAAAAACTCCCAAGTTCTAATAAATGTTTCTGAAGAATCCTGTAACATCATAAAATCTCTATACTGCAGTAGTTACTTCATTGTAGCTGCATCTAAAACCTAGAGTAAACAATACCACGATGTTGTATAATAAATATTTATTTCTTATAAACTAGCTTATGTATATGTACAAAATAGTATCAACAGTCATTTATTGCTTTTCTTCACTTTCTTCCGTCTTCTCCTTTGGTTTCTCAGAGTCAGGTGCTCTAGTGGGTAGTGGACCATGTTTCCATCCTGTAGGGTATCCATGTTTCCTCACATCATCCCACCAGAGCTGTTCTCCTTTGGCAAAGATGAGGTAGATTACGTTGGTCACGACTAGGACGCCAAGGCATACCCAGAAGGCAACCCGCCATTGTTTCAAAGTGGACTGGAATACGAAAAAAATACTTATCAATGCCTCTCAATATAATATTACAGAAGAACTGTTATGCTAAATCATTCAAGCAAATTTATAAATTTGTTAGTTCTTCTTAGGTTCCAAGTTCAATAATTGTAAACTTATCATGGTTATATCTTTATTGTTTAATATAATAATTATTAGAACTGAATTTAGAGATGCAATTAAACTCGTAAAATGCTAATATTTCTTACAACAAAGGCTTCGAGGCTAAACTTACATCTGGTGTCAGAAGTCCGATGAGGTATGGCGAGATGATGGCTGATATGGCAGCAATTCCGTTGACCATGGCCGTTGTGGTGCCGGCGTAGTTTGGCGAGATGTCAAGTGGATTGATCTTCATACCACTGTAGTATGCGCCCATGAGAATCATAGCGATAACGAACCACATAACAGCGAAGGTGGTGTTACAGCCGGAGTATGAAGCGAGGAGGATGCAAATACCCGGACCCGTGGCAGCTGAAATTATAATATGCGAATTGAATACGATGATACGATGTTTTTTTTATTTGGGAAGCTACTTTAATAAAGTTTAATCGAAAACAGTTAGGAGCCATGATGAATTTTAAATTCAATACTGTAAGGGAAGGAATTAATGAGTTTACGCCATTTAAATGATACAATTTACCACCTTGTAATTTAATATGCATTGCTCAAGTCTAATATTCAAATGGTATATGAGACTATCTCCACACCAGCGACTATTACCCTTATAAGCCAGGGTATTCAATGGATAGGTATGTATTTATCGACACCGAGGTAGGAAGCTTTTAAATGAATCTTACCAATAGTAGTATAAAGCTTTCTGGCGGTTAGAATGCTATGATAGTTCCTCTTCACGCAGAAATCGCATAAAAGTCCAAAGCAGAATGACGAAATCCACATCGCCACATACGGCAAAGCCGAAAGGGTACCAGTAGCCTTAATGTTAAACTTGAGGACATCTGTCATGTACTTCGGCAGATCTGTCACCATCGTGAAGTAGCCCCAATCGTGCCCAATCTGTTGATAAAGAGATCTGATTTAGAAATAACTACTTGACCCAAATTATAATCATTTTTAGATGCATTTTCATAAGACCTTTGAGTGGGCACTTGACTTTGATTTATATCTATGAAATGTTAAAAATTGACGAAATTTATGATAGTATATTCATGTATACGTTTGGTATGCTTTAGATGGATAAAAAAATGGGGTATCCTAACAGCTGCACAAATTCAATTTGAATGTTTTTTCATCTTTTGAGATATGAACAAGAACGAGATTTTGGATTAAATCGCAGCTGATATCAATAATTAAACACTCAAAACCATCAGTGTGAGTTCGGACCTCACCCCGCTGGCAATCATAAAGTCTTAAAATGTGGCATTGTACTTCGTATAGAATGACGTGGGTGTTTTTGCTATAGTACATCACACAAGTACCTACGTCATTATAGATTTGCGTATAGTATCCAACAATATAGAGTCGAAATTAATAAGAGACTAATCTCCTCGATGTGATTCTCCCCCCTTCGAAATGTGAAGAAGCATTCTATGTAGGCTATGATTCCAGTGACCATCAATGAACCTTACTTGTTGGTGACCGTTGTTTTTTTGGACTGCACTTTGCCGTGCTCGCATAAACTAATAAGATAAGTCTATTTGTACTTACACCAGCAATAATAAGGGCCCACAAAGGTACGGATCTGAGAAGACCTTTCCAAGGAATTGGATCCAACACCTGCGCCTTGCTATGTATTAGCGAATCCACGTTTTGGTTCAAAAATTTCTTCTCACTATCCGATATGTATGGGTGGGTGTTGGGTGTGCTGTAGCATAAAACGGTCTAGAAAAAAAAAGAAACTATCTAAATAAGTTTGATGTAATCAATCGGCGTAACCGATTAATAAAGTAAACTGGTTTTAAATTAGCTCGTAGCTCTGTAGCAAAAAAGTCTTTTGAAATAACGCGTATTTATCACACAAGAATATTTAAGCTTTCTTTCTTTTTATTATCTGAATATCCAGAGTTCGAAAAACCTAAATTCAATGAAAGAAATATTTCAATGACACTGTGCAAATTTCAATGACCTGACTATATACTAACCTAATTTTAAGATGGATTCGAATAAAATCTTGATATATCAGATCTTTCGGAAATAAAGATAAATATTGATACAAATCATTCATCGATTGAGATACAATGAGAAAAATTATTGCTTAAAGGTTGCCATCAAATATAGGTTATCAGATAATGCATGTCAATCTTTATTAGAGACTACGTGATATAATTCACATCTTGTTTACATTAGTATTATTATAATAATATAAATAAATCATATTATAACGAAATCAATTACGATACGGTTAATAAATTACACACGACTCAGATAAAGAAAAGAGTTCAAATCGAACTTACCCAAAGAATAAACCATACGATTCCAAGTCCTCCAAACATGTAGAAGACATTCTCCCAGCTTCCTTCATGCATGATCAGTCCAGAAAAGTACGAGCCAGCAATGTTACCAATCTGAGCACCACCGAAGACGATCGCTCCGATCCTAGCACGTTCGGGCTTTGGTGCCCATTTTGATAGCATTGCCATCAGACCTGGCATTGTGGGACCCTGTGGAAATATCAATCGTGTAAAATTTCAAAGATAACGAACTAATGAATTATAAAACACTAAATCA
This sequence comes from Clanis bilineata, assembly GCA_036417725.1. Classification (NCBI taxonomy): domain Eukaryota; kingdom Metazoa; phylum Arthropoda; class Insecta; order Lepidoptera; family Sphingidae; genus Clanis; species Clanis bilineata. The sequence continues at coordinate 3,372,912 of CM071153.1, forward strand.
TAATTTTATTATAATTGTTACAAATACTGGCTCAAAGTATAGACTTTAGATTTAAAATATTTTTCATTTACGAAAACATTTAGAAAGTTCTTGGCACTTTCTTTTTTTTTAGAAAAATAAAGTAAACAAAAGCATGGGTAATGCTCGTAGCGTTACGCCCAGTTTTTTGAAGGCTTGATAGTGCCAAAATAAACTTAATATTTGACATGTCATCATCATCATCACCAGCCATAGGACGTCCACTGCTGAACATAGACCTCCCCCAAAGATTTCCAGTTCGACCTTTTGGATCATCACAAGTCATTTAGAAACCAAAGCACTGACAATGAATCTCTATATGAGCACCTTGTCTAAATCTAGGTATAAAGTTGTTGAAATATACACTACTAGTGTAACACTAGAGTGGCCTTACCTCGCCAAGGCCTTCAATGACCCTCAAGATAAATAGAGCAGTGGCACCACCAGTCTTCACAGTGATCGGTGTGATGAAGGTGCAAACGGCAGTGGACAGCAAACCCAACCCTAATACCCATTTACCACCAAATCGTTCAGCTAACATGCCTCCAGGAATGTGGGTGATTACGTATCCATAGTAGAAGGAGCCGAGAAGTAATCCCTGAGTAGCTTCACTCCATTCGAATTTTATAGGCTGGGGACAAAGAAAATGTATTTTAGTAATGTATATTATCAAGATTAGAAATGTCGCCTCCTTGGCCGGCATATATGGGCTGTCCTGGAGGTCCTGGGTTCGATTCCCAGGTCAGAAATTTTCTAACTAAATTTTTCTGGGACTGGATCCCCCAGAGGGGGTTGACATCAAGCAGGCAACCGGCCGTAAAAACTAAGCCAAATCATTTCTCCAACGTGCTTGAAAGTGTGAAAAAGTGTGTTGCGCCGACTCCACATTAAGGTGGGATAAGGACGGGTAGAAATAAAGTATAAAGATTGGAAATCAGCTGAGCACATGTAACCAACATCTTAGGTAAATTGTAATGAGTGGCAGAATATGAGATAATAGTGACCTCCCAAACCTCATGGATTTTATAACAAAGGGTGGCAATCAAAATGGGTCACCTGATAAGTTGACATTTTAAATTGTAATTTTATATATCATGTATTGTCTGGACTTTAAAAGAGGCCATAACCCTTGATTTTGTTTCGGCATTTCTTCTCAGGGATAGCCACGAAATGCCGACGCCATTATTACTTTATCAATATCCTAAAATCAATATATACTCGTAATTGACATGTGAAAGTGGTATAAAATATCCTATTTGCAGAATAAATTATTTGAATTTGAATTTGAATTTGATGGTGAAAGGTCTATACCGCCTATAACGACTGACTCTAACGACAATATATGTGATAAAATCATAATTAAGGATCAAGATCGTCGACCTTAGACGAAGATTATGAATCCGGAAGAAACATCGGAAGTGTGTACAAACGAGAACTTAATCATATTTCTAAACAAGGCATACATTGTCAATATAAGTGTGTATGTGAATGATAGCGTTATCTATACACAATTTATTTCAAGAGACAATATTAAAGTACCCTCAATTAATCTGAGAAGTACACGCGCACTTCTATTATCTATCCTAGAGAGTTGTTTTCAAACAAATGATAAAACACAAAACAGTTTTCCATGTGAGCCTTTCATTTCAATTTCAATAATATAGCTAGATACAAATTTGTTTTTAAGGCTGATTTATTTGTAACAAAAATGCACCAACTTTGAGGAAATTCTTTTGCTACTTTGGTACTTTTTATTAATTACCAAGACCAATTAGAAATAATCCAGTCTCGTTTGTTTCCAAACATCTACCTCTAAATTAAGAGAAAACACATTTTCACTCAAATAAATTATTCCACTTACATTGGTTTTAGAATGCTCATTACTCTTTCATGAAATACATAGAGGTATATGTGCTTCTCCTTTATTAGGACCCACAAACAAAAGGTTAAGGCGATTAACATACGAGGGTCCTTAAATTTATTTCGCCCCTCAATCTTCTCTTTATACATTTTATTTGGAGTTGTTTTGCAATTGACCTAATCTTCGATGGAATTTGCAACTTTTAACTTTATTATATCGACTATTTTTAATTTGGTGTTCCCAAATGACAATTAAAGATTGTCTACGTCTCAGTAATTTTCTAAGATTTTAAAATCCCTTAATATTTAAGGGATATGATGACTCACATCGTGCGTTAGAATAGGCTGTTGAATGAAAGAACTTAAACATACATAACACATAACATAAGCTCACGCCTGTATCCCCGAAGGGGTAGGTAGAGGCGCAATAGCTAACTAGAACATCCACATTTCCCCGAGCTTAGTTCCATCCCAGATGTAATAGACGGCGAATTTATCGCCATATCGGGCACTTTCAGACTACGGGCTGATATAGAAAAATCCAATATAACTTCGCCCGACCCGAGGATTGAACCCGAGACCTGAGGTAGGCGGTAAATCACAACCCCCGCTTATAGAAATATCATCTTCAAATCACTTTGAACTTTGTCCCCTTCATGATTAAACTCTTAAAAATCAAAACCACTGGAATACTCACTTCATCAGCCCTGTAGTAAATTCTAACATCAGCAGAGCTGTTGGTGACAACATTCAGATCAGGACACGCATCAGGATCGTAATGAGCATCGCCTTCGACCGCCACAGTCCTTTTGACCATCTGTGTGATGGCCAGATTGAGGCACACCCTCATTGTGTAGGCGTTGGCAATGGCCAACAAGCCCATGATCGCCAAAACATACCGCTGAGGTATTATGAATACTGGAACAAATACAGCTGAGTTTAGTACCTCCTTTTAATAAAGACTTAGGACGACTTGCAGCTCATCAGAGTTCCAACGGAAGTTAGTATCATAGTTTATCTTTTCTTTCTTTCTACCTGTCCTTATCCGACCTTAATGTGGGGTCGGCGCAACACACTTTTCCAAGCATGTTGCAAAGAGGATTTGGCTTAGTTTTTACGACCGGCCGTCAGCCTGACGTCAACCCTATGAGTGATCCAGTCCCGGGCAAATTAAATTAGAAAATTTACTTTGCCCGACCTGGGAATCGAACCCAGGACCTCCCGGTCTACAGCCCATACATGCTGCCACTAGACCAAGGAGGCGACCAAAATGCCAAAAATTATCATAGTTTATAGTGTACCTAAATTAATTTACAACGGAATGTGACACATTAGCATTAAGTGTATACAGTAGCCCGAGCACGAAAAACTAATGTAAATGTAAATGTATTCGAGTTCGCTGCGCACTGATGACGTTTGGTTAATATTTCATACAAATTTCATAGACGCGCATCGAGTTCGAATACATTTACGGTTGTCGAATACATTTTCCTGCTCAGGCCGCGGTTATTGTTATTATTATTATTGTATAATGTTTTAGTTTGTATAATTTTAGCGTCTAACTCATCAATATATTATACCCTAGATGCATACTTCTTTGCAAATATCCTCCTAAAAAGTGGTCTCAGAAATAAAACCAAGAAAACGATCACAAGTTGTAATTAAATCAACACAAGTATAACCCTAAGCACGTGTTATAAAGTAGGTTTTTAAACGAAATGAGCAAGCGTTCTTAAATTTGAATTTTGAAATTTAGAATTCTATCGACGTCCGACTGTAGGCAAAACGAGTGCGAGTGCTTAACCACTTTTTTGCTGTCCCATTTTCCGAGCGTCAACTGTGCATCTAGGTAAATAATATATCGATGGTCTAACTCATAAAAAATTCTGTATACGCATATTTTTGGACTACAATCTAGATTACACTGCTTGATTTATACTTATACCTTTGTAACAATTGTAATCTGTCGTGTCTACAATAAATAAAATAAAAATAAAAAGTATAGGTCTGAGTCAAAGGAACGAACTCAGTGAGAATTTGGAATTTTTGCTTAGTCTGTCTGTTTTTCTTGTAAAAAATGTCTCGGACTAAGTCAAGTTCGATTTCAAAATTCCAAATCCTCTCTGAGTTCGTTTCTTTGATTTAGACTTAGTCGAAGAGCAAACTTTCATAGAGATTTTAAAACATACTGATTTTTTAAGTTTACGCGAATATTATACATTGAAATAAAACTATTCTTACGGATTCTATCACGATTAGGTTCAAACCTAATCCGTAAGAATAGTTTTATTTCGATTTTAAAACAATTTGGGGAAAGATTGAAGTCCTAATAATATAAGGAAAAGCGCTTATAATAATTATGGTTAAAGCACTAAATGACAATGCATTTGGAGAACACATATCTTAGGTACTTATTTTTATAGCCATGTAATTACGGAATTTTGGGTGAGTTGCCAGAAACATGTAAGAAAAAACTAATTATATTTTTCATTCCAAAACTTTTTTTTAATTTATTACACTTTAGGTACATGTATAAAGGCGAGCTTAATGCTAAAATTATTCCCTCCAAACCAACTGTAGGATAACTCAGAGATGTATAATAAGGTAGGTGCATAAATTGCAAATGAACAAAACCTAACATATGAAAATAAAGAAAATTAAATAATAAAACAAAATAATAATAAATTAATTATCTGTATCAGATACGACTCAAATTGTGAGGAGGTTCCTCGTTCCGTAGTCTTAATTTAGGTCTTCAGTCTCACTCTCATAAAGTATCCTGTATCTAGTTTTGCCTTTTATATTTATTACTTGTTTAAATAATGGAGAAAAATAAATACTAAATAAACTACTAGAGTTATTAAGGCCATAAATAATATTCGCAATTTTCATAACCGATAAACGCATTCCACTGAAGTATTACACTTCGAGAGGAAACGTTGATAAACGTGACAGGCCTTGAACATCGATACAATTTCAATACTCACGTTTTGATAGAACCAGTCGCCATCCCGTCAGCATTTCGAACGTTTACCTTTAACAAATATTTACACAAGTTTATTTCATTGACAATGAAATTTAAATTAAAACATTTTTATCAAGACCGCACACCTATGTACGAAGAAGAAAACTGAAATTGATTATAATAAATTAAAGATTTTTAAAGAATAATTCCAAAATCAAAATCTGGCATCGTAGCTCATTAAACCAATTAATTATTCAAACGCACTCATAAAATCGAAATGAATTACAATAAATGAAAAATCAATTCCATTAATGATTTTAAAAGAATAATTCCAAAATCAAAATCTGACACCGTAACTCACTTTATATAATTTATTATTATTTAGCTCACCACGCGACCATTTCACAGTAAGGCTAATCAGGAAAAGTGCCACGATGCCCGGTTACGTAGTTTTCATTGAAATGTTACTACCGGATTTGAAGAGCAAGGCCGGAGGCGACATCTCCATGAAATGTAAAAAAGGCTAAGCAGTGTACAGATTATCTAGTTAGATATGCCTTGTATAGAGGTACATTGTAGGTTTTGGATTTATTCATTCATAAATTGCTTTACTGTAGAGATTACTTGCGCGATATTGCGTTGCACGTTTGGTAAATGGTTGATTACTCACTATTATAACCCGTAGACCTTGTTCCTTTCTACCTGCCCTTATCCCACATTATTGTGGGGTCGGCGTAACAAACTTGTTAAAGCATGTTGCAGAAAGGATTTCGCTTACATTTTTACGACCGGCTGTCTGCCTGACGTCATTTCCCTCTGAGGGATCCAGTCACAGGCAAATCGAATTTCAAAAATTGTTTTTTTTTTTTTTTTGCAACATGCTTGAAAAAGTGTGTTGCACCGACTCCACATTAAGGTGGGAAAAGGACAGGTAAAAAGAAGGAATGTAAATAATTTATGAGGTTGCAAATCATGGTGAAATTTAAGGTCAATATAGCTTAACTAACAAGCAGCGATAGCTCAGTTGGGAATGGTACCGACTATCGAGACGAGTGTCGGAGGTTCGATACCAACCCCAAAATGAAGCATACACTTTTGACTTTTCTATGTTAAGTGTGTTTTCATTGTGAATTATCGCTTGCTATAACGGTGAAGGAAAACATCGTGAGGAAACCTGCATACCCAAGAATTTCTCCACAAGAATTTCGAAGGTATGTGAAGTCTACCAACCCGCATTAGGCCAGCGTGGTAGACTAAGGCCTAACCCCTTTCATTAGTAGAGTAGACCCGTGCCCAGTGGGACAGGAATATTACAGAGCTAATATTGTTACATTATTTTTTTTTCTAAAATTTGTGCCCGATATGGCGATAGGCTCGTCCCCTATCACATCTGGGACGGAACTAAGCTCGGCGAGATGTGGGTGTTCTAGTTCGCTAGTGCGCCTCTGCCTACCCCTTTGGGGTTACAGGCGTGAGCTTATGTTATTTTTATTATTATAGCTGAAATAGACAATACTATCGGTGGAGTACTTTGAGGCTATCAAAGACAATTTCATAGATAATAATTAAATAACACTTCAGATGGATCAGGAAGACGTATTGTATTAAGAAACTACAGATATGGATACTTCAATAAAGATACTTATAGATTGAAGAGGATTATATTGAAGATCTTTGGGGGGTTGTAGTTATTGAAGTGGTTTGTACTTGTTTGAAGTGGAGAGCTTCGCTGTAGACATAATTGTCTACAGCATGGATGAGTCATTATTCCATCAAAAAGGTTATTGCTATGTTATCACCTTTTTAGGACTTCCCTGGTCCCTTGAGGAAAACCAATCAAATTTAGTATCGGTATCAAAAAACCATACCATCAATATAATATACCCTAGATGCACAGTTCTTTGCAAATATCGTCCTAAAAAGTGGTCTTAGGAATAAAACAAAGAAAACGATCACAAGTTCTAATTAAATCAACACAAATATAACCCTTTGAACGTGTTATAAAGTAGATTTTTAAACGAAATGATCAAGTGTTCTTAAATTCGAATTTTCAAATTTAGAATTATATCAGCGTCCAACTCTAGGGAAAACGAGTGCTTAAGCACTTCTTTGCTAGCCCATTTTCCGAGCGTCAACTGTGCATCTAGGTAATTAATATATCGACCATACAGACAATTTCATAATGTAATGTCATTTGAAATGTCAAATAAAAAATCCATAATTTCAAGGTTTGGACACTCAAAGGGAAAATAATGACAAGTTTAAAAACTTAACGGACCGACTTCAAATGCGTTTGTCACCAAATTTTATATGGGACCACCCTTGAAATAAGCTCTACCGAACACAAAAAGAATTTTGAAGATCGGTCCACATTTGGCGGAGATATCGCGTAACATATTTTTTTTAAATACAGAAGAATTGAAGACCTCCTCCTTTTTTGAAGTCTGTCGAAAATACTATTATTATAGAAGCATCTGTTTAGAAACACTGGTCAGTGCGCCTTATAATATATACCTGCCCTTCATCATCATCATCATCAGCCATAGGACGTCCACTGCTGAACATAGGCCTCCCCCAAAGATTTCCAGATCGACCTGTTGGAAGCGGCCTGCAGCCAGCGACATATCTGCCCTTATCCCACCTTAATGTGGGGTCGGCGCAACAAACTTTTTCAAGCATGTTGCAGAATAGATTTGGCTTAGGTTTTACGACCGGCTGCCTGCCTGACGTCAACCCTCTGTAAGTGATGCAGTCCCGGGCAAATTAAATCGGAAAATTTGCTCTGCCGGACCTGGGAATCGGACCCAGGAACTCCCGATCCACAGCCCTTATATACTGCCACTAGACCAAGATGGCGTACTACTAAAAATAAAAAAACAATTTTGGTATCAGACAAGGAAAATACACATTGTTTCGAAATGTCGTGAGACGAATCGCTTTTTATTATATCGAATTACAAACTAAGTAATTTATTATCTATGCTACTTTCCTCGTTTAAAACACGACCTGCAGCCCGAGCAGGAAAATTTCTGACAACCGTAAATGTTTTCGTGCTCGATGCGCGTCTATGAAATTTGTATGAAATATTAATCAAATGTCATCAGTGCGCAGCGAGTTTACATTTACATTAGTTTTTCGTGCTCGGGCTACAGACTTTACTTTCCCATTGTTATCATTATGGGTATTTTTTCCAAAGACTTCTATTTATTTACTAGACAAGCGTTTTTGAAGTAAAATTCTGACACATGACGGCGAGTGTTTGACGTTTCACGGCTAAGGAAAAGAGCAGATTTCTATAGTGAGTTGAGGTCGATTAACAGAGACTTAGTGCGCACATTCTATGTACCGAACAGCCAGTTTAGTAGTATACATAAAAGTCTTTGATTTTTTCACGCGGTTTCAATGAGTTTTACATACATACAGACATACATAAACTCACACCTGTATCCCCGAAGGGGTAGGCAGAGGTGCACTAGTGAATTAGAACACCCACATTTCGCCGAGCTTAGTTCCGTCCCAGATGTGATAGGGGGCGAGCCTATCGCCATATCGGGCACAAATTCCAGACTCCGGGCTGATATACAATCCAATATCACTTTGCCCGACCCGGGGATCGAACCCGAGACCTCAGAATGGTAGTCGTACCAAAATACAACCACGCCACCGAGGCAGTCAATGAGTTTTATATTCTCCTAAAAATGTTTGTATTAGATACCTAAGGCTCAATCATGAATCATTATGATATTTCATGCTAGTGACTAAGTAAAATCAGTTGCATGAAAAACGTTAGTTCCCCACGTAGCCGCTAGAGGCGTTCGGGTGTATATCATTAATATATTTTTTGGAGTCGCTAGCGTGAAATGCCAAAAGAGATCATGGTCGAGCTATTTAACTTTTGAGCACGTCATTTTGAGCACATCATTTTAACCGATTTAAAATTCAGAAATAATGATTGTAATACATTTGGTTTGGTTTGATAAATAAATTTTCTTCCTTTATCTCTCTCGTGACAGACAAGCCTCCAGCCTCCATGGCGCAGCAGGCGAGCAGCCGGCTGTGAAACGTGAGGTCGCGGGTTCGATTCGCGCACCGAGACAAATTTCTGTGTGGCCCACAGATATTTGTTTCAGGTCTGGGTGTTGTAGGACCGAAAGTCTTTCGTAGTTCCCGATACCCACGACACAAGACTCGATCTCAGTGTGGGGTCAGGACTATGTGTGTGACTGTTGGGTTATTATTTGTATAATCTAATAGTTTGATCTCTTTGTAACCTATGGCTTCAATCTAGCGATACACTCTCTCATTCTAAATGGGGCTTTAAATGAGCAATGTCATACGTTTCGCGTCCTATTCAAATGATACATCCTTGCAGATAAATTAAATATCCTGTTAAGACAACGCAAGTATCCAAGTCTAAACTATAATTGTATCTAGACTTGGGTCTTTACTTTTATACTTTATTCTTATTTATGTTTACCTATATATATATGGGCGTTGGAGATCACTTACCATCAGTTGACCCGTCTGCCCGTTTGCCAATTTCTTTCATAAAAAAAGTCGGTTTTCTGTGAGACAGTGGTATTAATCCGATCGAGCCGGCCCATTCGTGCTGTAGACGTTACTGTCTACAGCACGAATGGCTGGCTGTGGCTTTATCTCTTGAGCAAATCCGCGATTAAAAACTAGTTTATTATAAACTGACTGCCTCCGTGGCGTGGTGTTATCTCGGTACGACTACGGTTCTGAGGTCTCGGGTTCGATCCCCAGGTCAGGCAAAGTGATATTGGATTTTTCCATATCAGCCCGGAGTCTGGAATTTGTGCCCGATGTGGCGATAGGCTCGCCCCCTATCACATCTGGGACGGAACTAAGCTCGGCGAAATGTGGGTGTTCTAGTTCGCTAGTACGCCTCTGCCTACCCCTTCGGGGATACAGGCGTGAGCTTATGTTATGTTATGTTTAGTATAAACAAACCACACACGTGCGAGTTACACTCATGCTTTCAAAGGATTCCGTAGTATTTATAAATATCGCCTACATATTTGATAATACGTGTTTTTTTAATAAACATTCATGTTACTGCCTACGGTTTTCTATAATATAATATTGTTTCTATTATAGGTACCTTTTTTTACAACCATAAACAAGACTGTATCGGTGGTTGTATTTCGGTACGACTACTGTCCTGTGGTCCGGGTTCGATCCCCGCGTCGGTCAAAGTGATATTGGATTTTTCCGTATCAGTCCGGAGTCTGGAATTTGTGCCCGATATGGCGATAGGCTCATCCCCTATCACATCTGGGATGGAGCTAAGCTCGGCGAAATGTGAGTGTTCTGGTTCGCTAGTGCGCCTCTGCCTACCCCTTCGGGGATACAGTGAGCTTAGGTTTATGATGCTTTTATCGTATATACCATTTAACATAACATAACACATAACATAAACTCACGCCTGTATATACCATTTAGAGAGAAATAAAATGACCATTTGTCGGTATTCAAACGTTATGGAAGCCGTCGGTACCTGTATGATTGGAAGTGTTATTGCACAACTATTGCAATATTATAGTACTCTTTGGAAATGCATAACCCTATTAAAGACACAATGTATATGAGATACTTTTTAAACATACAAACTATCATTTTAATAGTGGCCAGTTATTAAATAAATACTAACACTTTCGATATTTCTTTACTACCTTAATAATAAGACTATAATTGGGTCCCGAGCCTCGCCATCGGAGGGGAATATTTTTATATTTTTAAATGTATTTGTATTTTATAGCATATGTATATTTAAAAATGAAAAAAAAAACATTAAAAATAAAGAGTACTGAACAGACTATAATTGCTGAAGTATAATATAAATGAATTAATTCATCCTAATAACATGTAAAAAAAAATAAGAGCACAGAGTAACATTCGTCATTATTCACTTGGCGCAAAACATAATTCAATTACCGTGAATATCCTGGAAGTTCTGTGGTATGCCAATAACACCGCTCCAAACTGGACTGGATTAATTTGAGCTGGCTATATTTACACTTTTAAATTCACCAAATTAAATTTCTTCACTCATCAAAAATAATACTCGTAATAAATTTAATTATTTTTAATAAAATATTTTTTCTTTGCCTTGCATTACGGAGTTTTGCAATTTATTGTAATTGTAATATTTAATCTCAGAAATGTTAATAAATGATTTTTAATATACATAATTTATCTCATATTAACAAATTAATATAAATTTACACAGTAACGTGACTGCGCCGAGACGGCAAGGCGCGTAGTGAAGAACAAAAGCAAACATTTATTAGTATAATTCCACTCCATAATATATAATATTGTGTACTTGTATGTAAATAAGCTTCTGTAATCTGGAGATGTTATTTTCTCCTGATAAACAAGTATTCTTCATACATTTTTACAAGTAGAAGCCGTACTTATTTACCTGCCCTTATCCCACCTTAATGTGGGGTCGTCGCAACACATATTTTCAAGTATGTCGTAGAAAGGATTTGGCTTAGTTTTTGCGACCGGCTGCCTGCCTGACGTCAAACCCCTCTGCGGGATCCAAGCCGGGGCTAATTAAATTAGAAATTTCGGTTTGCCCGACCCGGGAATTGAACCCAAGACCTCCCGGTCCACAGTCTATATATGCTGCCACTAGACCAAGGCAGCCAGTGAGGTAAAAGCAAAGTAAAAGCAGTACTATAATTATAATTATCCAATGTGCAGAATAAGCTATTTGAATGAAAAAGCATAATAGAGCAAAAATTTATGTCACTTTCTCAGATCCTAATTATTAAGCTAGGTTACTCAGAAAATAATAAATAAGAGCGTGCACGAGTGACTTTTGTGATTCTTCTCTAACTTTCAGGATTTAGGATAGAAAAATCTAAAAATAATGTAGTAAACCTATTGGCATATCAATGAGAAGAGCTTATCGTTGTATCAGCAAATTGATTTAATAGATAATTCATATAAATAATTAATTAATTCTAAAAAAAAAATAGGTTAGGGTATTAATCATGAACCATTATCGCTAATACGGAATATCACTATACTAAGTTCGACACTATAAATTTTCATAAACATAACATAAGCTCACGCCTATATCCCCGAAGGAGTAGGCAGAGGCGTACTAGCGAACTAGAACACCCACATTTCGCCGAGCTTAGTTCCGTCCCAGATGGATAGGTAGCGAGCCTATCGCCATATTGGGCACAAATTCCAGACTCCGGGCTGATATGGAAAAATCCAATATTACTTTGCCCGACCTGGGGATCGAACCCGAGACCTCAGAACCGTAGTCGTAACGAAATACCACCACGCCACCGAGGCAGTATATAAATTTTCGAATAAATAATTCGAATAAACAGTCGAAACTTATTGATGCTTAGGACCTCAGTGGCCAGAGCAGGAATATTTTTGGCAATCGAATTCATATCGAGCTCGATGTGTGTCTATGATATTTGTATGAATTATTAACCAAACAGAACTAGCGATAGCTCCGGTGGGAATGGTACGGACTGCCGAGACGAGTGTCGGAGGTTCAAGACCAACCTCAAAAATAGCACACACCTCTGACTTTTCTATGTTAAGTGTGTTTTCATTGTGAAATATCGCTTGCTATAACGATGAAGGAAAACATCGTGAGGAAATCTGCATACCCGAGAATCAAGAATTGCGAAGGTATGTGAAATCTACCAACCCGCATTAGGCCAGCGTGGTAGACTAAGGCCTAACCCCTCTCATTAGTAGAAGAGGCCCGTGCCCAGCACTGGGGCAGTAATATTACATGGCTAATATGTTCAGTACCCTTTATTTTTAAAGTTTTTTTTTTACATTTTTAAATATATGCTATAAAAAATACATTTCAAAATATAAAAATATTCCCCTCCGATGGCGAGGCTTGGTACCCAAATGGAATACCAACAATATTATTATTATTATTAACCAAACGTCATCAGAGCATAGCGAGCTCAATACCTTTTTTTTATTTTAATATTTAAAGGGGAGTTTTGTCACATTTGACAATATCACTCCCGTATAATATATAATATGTATACATATTATAATATTACATTGCATACATGTCAGAATCGACTAACAGAGACATAGACGATTCCTACATTAAAGTTAAAGTTACCCACATTGCTATCAGTGAAAAGTTTACGACGCAATTTTTCACTTCGACTACATTCTGCCAAAGAATGATAAACATCCTCTATTACTGGACATTTCGAACAGTTTGGAGTCTCAATACCAATTGGATTGTCAAAAATATTCTTGCACAGGCCGCTGATTTATAAATAAATAACACCCAACAGACACACACATAGTCCTGACGCTGCACTAAGATCGAGTCTCGTGTCGTGGGAATCAGGAACTACGAAAGACTTTCGGTCTCACAATACCCGGACCCGAAACAAATATCTGTGGGCCACACAAATATTTGTCGCGGTGCGGGGATCGAACCCGCGGCCTCTCGCTTCACAGCCGGCTACTCGCCAGCTGCGCCACGGAGGCTGTCAATATCAACAACAATAATTTATTACACTAATTAACATGCCTCATAAAAATTTAAAAGCATTTGATAGTGGTTAAAATAATAATCTGATTAGTGCAAATTATTCATCATCCGCCATCGAAATAGGATGTTTTAACAAGGTGCAGTTATTATTACTGTAATGAACTAATAGAGTAATTAAAAGCGGCTATGCCATGGACACAGCCAAGCCGCTGCCATTACTTTTGGGGACCGGAGGTCGTGCATTCGATTCGGGCAAAGCAATTTTCTAATTTCATTGGCCCGGGACTGGATCCCTCAGCTTGAAAATATGTGTTGCGCCGACATTGAGATGCGATAAAATAAAGATAGAAAAGAAGAAAGAAGATTATCTTTCTTTCGGTATAGGTAAAAATCTACTTCAGACTCTCCCAGAGACCAGAGTCAGACAGATAGGAAGTGAGACTGGAGACATTCCTGAACCTCTATTCGAGAATTCGATCCCGGAGTCCTGCCCCCTGACTCTTGGCACTCGATTCGAATTTGAGTTCGATTCGGTTTTATTTCATCATCATCATCATCATCATCATCATCAGCCATAGGACGTCCACTGCTGAACATAGGTTTCATTTATTGACTTAAAATTCCCCCGAAATCGAGTTAAAAAGTTTCCTAATGATTCGAGAACTTGTCACTTGATTGAAATATTTTTACGGATTCTATTACGATTTGGTTGTAATTTTTATTTCCGACGTTTGGAAGGCTTTGCAGTCTTCGTGGTCACGGGTTGGACTGCAAACCTGCCTTGGACTGCCTTTGAAATGTCGGGGATAAAAATTTAAACAAATCGTGATAGAATCCGTAAAAATAGTTTTATTTAAATGTTATTCGCGTAAACTTAAGAAATCAGTTTGTCATTTGATTTTTAAGGTGACATTAGTGCACTTTTTAACTCTATTTTGGTGTAATTGTAGATAATCACGGGCGGTTCGGCCTCCGGTGGTCCATACGCTTATGTAACATATATATGTGCCGCCTCCGACGGGTTAATCACTAAATGGAATCGAATCGAAGTCAACTCGTATCGTGTCAAAACCCAGCCCCCTGGTCGTATTCCAGACTCTAAATATCGAATCCGGGGTAGGCTGCATACTTTAGAGTCTAAAAATCTCTCACGGGTGAAGCAACTATCAACTGCTAGTTATGGCATAAATTTTCCTAAAACATAATTATCACGATAATATTCATTGAATTAATAAAATTTTATTAATGATGCAGATGTCGACTGTCCCAACCTGTTTGATGACTTTTATCATTTTATTTATATACTGGTTTTCTATACAAAGTATATGATGGTCAGTGACGTGCATAGGTATTTGGATCAGGGTAGACAAAAAACTTACAAAATTATTTTCTTCAGCTCGTACAGCACCATCACGATCATCGTCATCCTCGTGTCGATTGAAAATATAAACCGAGTGATACCATTTTGAAAATAGCTTTTATGTCAAGATTTTTATTTTTTATTTAGGTAAATAGCAAATTGTCAGGGTAGGCAATGTCTCTTTGGCTATATGGACTGCACGCAACTGATGATGGTTATATTATACTGGCCATATATCGTGCTTAAAGAAAACAAACAATAAAAATTATCAATTTGAGGAAAAATCTGCGAAACGCAGTTTTGTTATGGGTTAAAAATTGATGAATTGATTGTGCAAATCATTCCAATCGCAGCCCACTTTTTTGTTTCAGAAATTCTGCTTAATTTAACAGCCGATGCATACTGGGAAGTCCCGCGCAGTTTTTTTATAGAAGAAGGGTAAAACGAGCAAGTGGGTCACCTGATGGTAAGTGATCACCGCCGCCCATAAATAAATAACACCCAACTGTCACATACATAGTCCTGACCCCACACTAAGATCGAGTCTTGTGTCGTGGGTATCAGGAACTACGGAGAAAATCGGTCCACATTTGGCGGATATATTTGGAAACATACATAAAATAATCACAAGTTTGGAAACTTAACGGTCCGACTTCAAATTCGATCGTCCTTTATATGAGACCACCCTTGAAAGAAGCTCTATCGAACACAAAAAGAATTTAGAAAATCGGTCCACATTTGGCGGAGATATCGGGTAACATAAATACAGACGAATTGAGGACCTCCTCCTTTTCGGAAGTCGGACAAAAACACCGTCAGATTGTTAACCTATTTTGGAGTTGGTAATATCTGAACGTTGTCTAACCCATTAAGTAAACAATGAACAATTGAAGATTTTATGATAATTTCGCTTTGTTAAGATGTATACAAACACATTGTAAACATTATAATCTTATTACTTTATGTGAATGATCGTTTAGCAAACAACATGGGTGATTTATTATAATATAAATAAACAAATACATAAATACACCCCAACAGTCGACCCCACACTAGCTACAACCTGTATCGTGCGTTTCAGAAACTATGAGAGACTCTCGGTCTCACAACAACCAGACCCGAAAAAAATATCTGTGGGCCACACAGACATTTGTAAAGCGTAAGGAAGCAGAAAGGTTTTGAATTACTTTTTACGAACCACTGCCTTATGTCATAAGGGATTCAGTCGTGCAAATCGTGTGAAGAAAACAGTCGGCCTAATATTTGAACTCAAGATCGGCCGTCATAGCCTATACACTGTCAAATACCAACAAACCAAGCAGGCGATAAGTATCCAATATTACTAAACTCAAAAATATTTCAAGTCATATATGTAAGGTGTGCCAATCTTTGTCACGTCCCTATGCTTTCATTCGTTATTTGATTACTACATAGTTTACATAGTGATAGTAATGTATATTTATTGTTATTTCAAGAACTCCCTTGACAAAGAAATTCAAGACATAAGGCATCAATCAAAGTGAGTTTATTAATCTAAGGCATCAATATATTATACCCTAGATGCACAGTTCTTTGCAAATATCCTCCTAAAAAGTGGTCTCATAAATAAAACAAAGAAAACGATCACAAGTTGTAATTAAATCAACACAAATATAACCCTAAGCACGTGTTATAAAGTAGGTTTTTAAACGAAATGAGCAAACGTTCTTTAATTTGAATTTTGAAATTTAAAATTCTATCGACGTCCGACTGTAGGCAAAACGAGTGCTTAAGCACTTCTTTGCTGTCCCATTTTCCGAGCGTCAACTGTGCATCTAGGTAAATAATATATCGATGACATAAGGTTATGGCCAAAGACTTTCACATTTATATACTACCAGACAAGCTGGAGTTTACCACCACCTCTTACAGCAGTATTATAATAATTTATTTGTACCGATTCCCAAACAAACGAAGAACGATTATAATAATACTGCTATAAGAGGTCGTGGTAACCCTGCTGTTTAGAAGTATAACCACAAGTTTAAATAATTAACAGACCGACTTCAAATCCGATCGTAACCAAATGTATATGGGACCACCCTTGAAATAAGCTCTAACACAATAAGAATTTTGAAAATCGGTCCACATTTGGCGGAGATATCGCTTAACATACATAAATAAAACACAGATTAATTGAGAAAGAAAGAAAGAAATCGTTTGTTTGTGAAGGCACATACAATATTAGATTATGTAAAATAATATTAATAATAAAACAACGATTTTTATTATGTGCATATCACAAAAACGACCCAACTCAGCGTATGCTGGTCAAACGAACAGCGCTGGTCTTCCGTTGAGCCGTTAAGTGATGTCATGAGGACCTTCATATTTTTGGAAATCGGTCGAAAAGTGTGTCACATTACGGCGAGTGTTTGATGTTTGATGGCTTAGGAAAAGAGCAGATCTCTATAGTGAGTTACGGTCAATTCACCGAAACTTAGTGTGCAAATTCTATGTACTGATCAGCCTGTCTAGTAGTACAGAGAAGTCTTTGGTTATGACGATTAACTTATACATTGTTATGTCTCTTTCAAACTAATTGATGTAAGAAAGGAAAAATCCAGTTTTAGTTTAGTTTAGTTTTAGTTCTTTAGAACTACTTAAAAATATTTACGAACTTATTTACATACTTTTTAGTACGAAATATATTTTGATTGGAATTAATGAATAATCATTATCTTAATCAGCCACAGGATGTCCGCTGCTGAACATAGATCTTTTAAAAAAGAACAATATTTATTATAGTTAATCATTATTATTTTGTAATTAACGAGAAATAAAAATTGCAGCCGTGTTCATTTCATAGTACTGAAATTAATATTTCTCGTAATTATCAAGCCTATAATACTTTAACACTACAAAAGTTGCGAAATAAAAATACTTACCTCTTAAAATTTAAAACCACTAATCACTTTTATTTTATATAATATTTTTTAATTTATAAATATTTTTTATTTTTATAAATATTTTTTTTATTTTTATAATTTGTTTTTAATTTTATAATTTTAATTTCAGTACGTGTATTCCAAGTTCGAATACGAAGCCGTACTGGCACATGCGTAAAAAAACTGCGGTAGATATGTCTTTCTTTCGGACTTGAAATGATAAGTTGCGAATGAATGACATTATCTAAGATACTTTTGCATACACCGATAGATTCACACATAATATTTAATCTCATTCGTAGGTGTTTGAGTTTTGAGATATAATTTGGTCTCGCGCAGAGTGACTTGTGAGATTTTTAAATGTATTTTTTTAATCTATACTATAATATTATAAAGCTGAAGAGTTTGTTTGTTTGTTTGTTTGTTTGATTGAACGCGCTAATCTCAGGAACTACTGGTTCGATTTGAAAAATTCTTTTTGTGTTGGATAGCCCAATTATCGACGGTGGCTATAGGCTATATATCATCACGCTATGACCAATAGGAGCGGAGCAGAAATGAAAAATGTTTAAAACCGGGGAAGGCGATATCTCAGAAACTACTGGTTCGAATTGAAAAATTCTTTTTGTGTTGGATAGCCTATTTATTGAAGATGGCTATAGGCTATATAACATCACGCTTTGACCAATAGGAGCGGAGCAGAAATGAAAAATGTTGCAATATCGGGAAAATTTATATCTCGGACAGAAACTACTGGTTCGAATTGAAAAATTCTTTTTGTGTTGGATAGCCCAATTATCGAGGGTGGCTATACGCTATAAAACATCACGCTATGACCAATAGGAGCGGAGTAGAAATGAAAAATGTTGAAAGGACTATATTTCAGAAACTACTGGTTCGAATTGAATTTTTTTTTTGTGTTGGATAGCCTATTTATCGAGGATGGCTATAAGCTATATAACATCACGCTTTGACCAATAGGAGCGGAGCAGAAATGAAAAATGTTACCAAATCGGGAAAAGAGAGAAACTATTGGTTCGAATTGAAAAATTCTTTTTGTGTTGGATAGCGCAATTATCGACGGTGGCTATAGGCTATTTAACATCACGCTATGACCAATAGAAGCGGAGCAGAAATGAAAAATGCTGCTAGCGGGGAATTTTATATCTCAGAAACTACTGATTCGATTTGAAAAAATATTTTAGTGTTGACCAAGGGGATGAATGGTAGGGTGACTAAGGGGTGACTGACGGGGTGATTGATGGGGTGACTAATGGGGTGACTGACAGGCTGACTGATGGGGTGGCGGACGGAGTGACTGACGAGGTGAATGACGGGGTGACAGACGGGGTGACAGATGGGGTGACCGACTGGGTGACAGCCGGGGTGACAGATGGAGTGACCAAATGGGTGACAGACGGGGTGACAGATGGGTGACAGAAGAGTCACAGACGGGGTGACAGACGGGGTGACAGACGGGGTGACGGACGTGGTGACAGACGGGGTGACAGACTGGTGACAGACGGGGTGACAGACGAGATGACAGACGGGGTGACAGACGGGGTGACAGGCGGGGTGACAGGCGGGGTGACAGGCGGGGTGACAGACGGGGTGACAGACGGGGTGACAGGCGGGGTGACAGACGGGGTGACAGACGGGGTGACAGGCGGGGTGACAGACGGGGTGACAGACGGGGTGACAGACGGGGTGACCGACTGGGTGACAGACGGGGTGACGGACGTGGTAATAGACTGGGTGACAGACGAGGTGACAGACGGGGTGACCGACTGGTGACAGACGGGGTGACAGACGAGGTGACTGACGGGGTGACAGGCGGGGTGACAGGCGGGGTGACAGACGGGGTGACAGATGGGGTGACAGGCGGGGTGACAGGCGGGGTGACAGACGAGGTGACAGACGGGGTGACCGACTGGGTGACAGACGAGGTGACAGACGGGGTGACAGGCGGGGTGACAGACGGGGTGACAGACTGGTGACAGACGGGGTGACAGACGGGGTGACAGGCGGGGTGACAGGCGGGGTGACAGGCGGGGTGACAGGCGGGGTGACAGGCGGGGTGACAGATGGGGTGACAGGCGGGGTGACAGGCGGGGTGACAGACGGGGTGACAGGCGGGGTGACAGACGGAGTGACCGACTGCGTGACAGACGGGGTGACGGACGTGGTAATAGACTGGGTGACCGACTGGGTGACAGACGAGGTGACAGACTGGGTGACCGACTGGGTAACAGACGAGGTGACAGACGAGGTGACAGGCGGGGTGACGGACGTGGTGACAGACGGTGTGACAGAGGGTGTGACTGACGGGGTAAGAGACGGGGTGACAGACGGTTTGACAGACGGTGTGACTGACGGTGTCAGAGACGGGGTGAATGACGGCAGAAGTAGATCATCCCATTACCTCTTTTAGAATTATTGTGCTATAGGTGCCTACGACTCACTCTTTCAACCCTCTCTTTCATACGCAGACGAAGTTGCGCGGGTCAGCTAGTATATAATATCTCCAGACGGCCAGTCATCTTTGCCGTCCTTGAACATCTATGATACTATCATAAAATGAAATAAATAATTTTACTGCCTCAGTGGCGTAGTTGTATTTCGAATACCATCCTGAGGTCTCGGGTTCGATCCACGGATAGGGTAAAGTGATATTGTTTTTGTTTTAATATCAACCCGAAGTTTGGAATTTGTACCCGATACGGCGATAGGCTCGCCCCTATCACATCTGAGACGCTAAGCTAAGCTCAGAAAAGAAATGTGGATGTACTTTGTCGCTAGCGCGCCTCTGCCTAATCCTTCAGGAATACAGGCGTAAGGTTTTATGTAAATAATTTTACTCCATAATAATAGGCTCCATTTTAAAAATCGCTTTTAAAAATGTGGATAAAAACGTATTTAAAAATGCTTTCGCCTAGCTTACTGTAGCTCAACCATGATTATTTTTGCCAAATGCCAAGAAAGGAAACCTTATAGTTTCGCCATGGCCGTCCGTCTGTCTGTCCGCGGAGGAGAGACTATTAATACTAGCGAGTTGTAATTTAGCATTTGCCAGGTTTTTTTATATTTAACTCTAGTGACAACGTACAATATTTCTATGTCGAACACCCACAGGCCTTACGACCGTATGCTGCCAATACCTCATAACATTTTTAATAAAAAAAATGTATGCCATCTGTCAGTCGTAATGAAACACAATATTAAACTATTGTAAAATTAATAAACTTGGATTCTGGGTGCATATTAGTATCATCTATATTTTTTTTATAGGCTATATATCATCACGCTATGACCAATAGGAGCGGAGCAGAAATGAAAAATGTTTAAAACCGGGGAAGGCGATATCTCAGAAACTACTGGTTCGAATTGAAAAATTCTTTTTGTGTTGGATAGCCTATTTATTGAAGATGGCTATAGGCTATATAACATCACGCTTTGACCAATAGGAGCGGAGCAGAAATGAAAAATGTTGCAATATCGGGAAAATTTATATCTCGGACAGAAACTACTGGTTCGAATTGAAAAATTCTTTTTGTGTTGGATAGCCCAATTATCGAGGGTGGCTATACGCTATAAAACATCACGCTATGACCAATAGGAGCGGAGTAGAAATGAAAAATGTTGAAAGGACTATATTTCAGAAACTACTGGTTCGAATTGAATTTTTTTTTGTGTTGGATAGCCTATTTATCGAGGATGGCTATAAGCTATATAACATCACGCTTTGACCAATAGGAGCGGAGCAGAAATGAAAAATGTTACCAAATCGGGAAAATTTATATCTCAGAGAGAAACTATTGGTTCGAATTGAAAAATTCTTTTTGTGTTGGATAGCGCAATTATCGACGGTGGCTATAGGCTATTTAACATCACGCTATGACCAATAGAAGCGGAGCAGAAATGAAAAATGCTGCTAGCGGGGAATTTTATATCTCAGAAACTACTGATTCGATTTGAAAAAATATTTTAGTGTTGACCAAGGGGATGAATGGTAGGGTGACTAAGGGGTGACTGACGGGGTGATTGATGGGGTGACTAATGGGGTGACTGACAGGCTGACTGATGGGGTGGCGGACGGAGTGACTGACGAGGTGAATGACGGGGTGACAGACGGGGTGACAGATGGGGTGACCGACTGGGTGACAGCCGGGGTGACAGATGGAGTGACCAAATGGGTGACAGACGGGGTGACAGATGGGTGACAGAAGAGTCACAGACGGGGTGACAGACGGGGTGACAGACGGGGTGACGGACGTGGTGACAGACGGGGTGACAGACTGGTGACAGACGGGGTGACAGACGAGATGACAGACGGGGTGACAGACGGGGTGACAGGCGGGGTGACAGGCGGGGTGACAGGCGGGGTGACAGACGGGGTGACAGACGGGGTGACAGGCGGGGTGACAGACGGGGTGACAGACGGGGTGACAGGCGGGGTGACAGACGGGGTGACAGACGGGGTGACAGACGGGGTGACCGACTGGGTGACAGACGGAGTGACGGACGTGGTAATAGACTGGGTGACAGACGAGGTGACAGACGGGGTGACCGACTGGTGACAGACGGGGTGACAGACGAGGTGACAGACGGGGTGACAGGCGGGGTGACAGGCGGGGTGACAGGCGGGGTGACAGACGGGGTGACAGATGGGGTGACAGGCGGGGTGACAGGCGGGGTGACAGACGAGGTGACAGACGGGGTGACCGACTGGGTGACAGACGAGGTGACAGACGGGGTGACAGGCGGGGTGACAGACGGGGTGACAGACTGGTGACAGACGGGGTGACAGACGGGGTGACAGGCGGGGTGACAGGCGGGGTGACAGGCGGGGTGACAGGCGGGGTGACAGGCGGGGTGACAGATGGGGTGACAGGCGGGGTGACAGGCGGGGTGACAGACGGGGTGACAGGCGGGGTGACAGACGGAGTGACCGACTGCGTGACAGACGGGGTGACGGACGTGGTAATAGACTGGGTGACCGACTGGGTGACAGACTGGGTGACCGACTGGGTAACAGACGAGGTGACAGACGAGGTGACAGGCGGGGTGACGGACGTGGTGACAGACGGTGTGACAGAGGGTGTGACTGACGGGGTAAGAGACGGGGTGACAGACGGTTTGACAGACGGTGTGACTGACGGTGTCAGAGACGGGGTGAATGACGGCAGAAGTAGATCATCCCATTACCTCTTTTAGAATTATTGTGCTATAGGTGCCTACGACTCACTCTTTCAACCCTCTCTTTCATACGCAGACGAAGTTGCGCGGGTCAGCTAGTATATAATATCTCCAGACGGCCAGTCATCTTTGCCGTCCTTGAACATCTATGATACTATCATAAAATGAAATAAATAATTTTACTGCCTCAGTGGCGTAGTTGTATTTCGAATACCATCCTGAGGTCTCGGGTTCGATCCACGGATAGGGTAAAGTGATATTGTTTTTGTTTTAATATCAACCCGAAGTTTGGAATTTGTACCCGATACGGCGATAGGCTCGCCCCTATCACATCT
This sequence comes from Clanis bilineata, assembly GCA_036417725.1. Lineage (NCBI taxonomy): Eukaryota > Metazoa > Arthropoda > Insecta > Lepidoptera > Sphingidae > Clanis > Clanis bilineata. The sequence goes on from CM071153.1 coordinate 3,396,106, forward strand.
GAGACGCTAAGCTAAGCTCAGAAAAGAAATGTGGATGTACTTTGTCGCTAGCGCGCCTCTGCCTAATCCTTCAGGAATACAGGCGTAAGGTTTTATGTAAATAATTTTACTCCATAATAATAGGCTCCATTTTAAAAATCGCTTTTAAAAATGTGGATAAAAACGTATTTAAAAATGCTTTCGCCTAGCTTACTGTAGCTCAACCATGATTATTTTTGCCAAATGCCAAGAAAGGAAACCTTATAGTTTCGCCATGGCCGTCCGTCTGTCTGTCCGCGGAGGAGAGACTATTAATACTAGCGAGTTGTAATTTAGCATTTGCCAGGTTTTTTTATATATAACTCTAGTGACAACGTACAATATTTCTATGTCAAACACCCACAGGCCTTACGACCGTATGCTGCCAATACCTCCTAACATTTTTAATAAAAAAAATTTATGCCATCTGTCAGTCGTAATGAAACACAATATTAAACTATTGTAAAATTAATAAACTTGGATTCTGGGTGCATATTAGTATCATCTATATTTTTCAATATATTTAATTCGTTTTTATTGTCTCCTATAAACTTAATCTCAAAGCACTTAGGAGGTATTAGCGGCTTACGATCGCTTAGCGGATGCGCGGGGGATTAATGCATGTCATACAAATTATTTTACGCAGTCGCTAGCGAGAAATGTCAAAATAAACTATGGTTGAGCTACAGGTCGTCCCTGTTTCTAGAAAGTCAGCACAGCTGTTCATTTGCTAGACTCATTCTTACTTTCTACCTGCCCTTATGCCACTCTTTTTCAAGCATGTTTCAGAAAGCATCTGGCTTAGTTTCTTCAACCAGCTGCCTGCCTGACGTCAACCCCCATCTGGGGATCCAGTCTCAGGAAAATAGAGTTAGAAAAACACCACAGATTGGGCATCGAACCAAGGACCTCTCGATTCACAGCTCATAACCACTGCCACTGGACCAAGGAGACAAATCAACTTTCATTTACTACTCTGCTTTAAAAAATTGATATGTCAGTAATGTGGAATGTTTAGGTACAAAGTAAGTACTAAATACATACAAACACTTAACTGACATTAACGCAGATAGCAAGAATATCCTATCTTTAAGATAAAAGTTTTGCGTAGCTTAGTTTAGATAAAAGATCAATGCGAACTCTACTATGTCACTAACGGAGCAAAATCCAGATAAATTCCTCAAGGCCATCAACAATCGACAACGAATTTTCCTAAATTGCGTCAACCTAACAATATCGTCTAATACGCCCCGGCAAAAAGCACCCAAACTCACTTATATGTTTAAATATCTCCATATATTACTATCCATGATCATTGATAGTATAAGTAAAGTAAACTCACACTGCCTCGGTGGCGTGGTGGTATTTCGTTACGACTACGGTTCTGAGGTGTCGGGTTCGATCCCCGGGTCGGGCAAAGTGATATTGGATTTTTCCATATCAGCCCGGAGTCTGGAATTTGTGCCCGATATGGCGATAGGCTCGCCCCCTATCACATCTGGGACGGAACTAAGCTCGGCGAAATGTGGGTGTTCTAGTTCGCTAGTGCGCCTCTGCCTACCCCTTCGGGGATACAGGCGTGAGCTTATGTTATGTTATGTATAAACTCACGATCCATCCCCGCATCCAATTTTTCTTTCTGCCTGTCGTTATCCCGGCCTAGTACCAGGGTCCGCCTTCCTACTTAAACGCTTCCACCTCGCCCGGTCTTGAGCATCTTCCACAGTAAGACCAATGGCTCTCATATCATCCTCCAAAACGTCCAGCAACCGCTTTTTGGGCCGTCCAAGGGGACGCATCCTTGGCACGATGTAGTCTAGATAATAAATTAACTAAATAACATTTCAGAAAAAATATAAGCATGAACAAAAACATATATCTCACTTTTGTAGTAGAATTTCCAGTAAAATATATACACAGTATTTTATTGTTTATTTATTGTTAACGTATTACCACTTCACGTTTCAAGATGTTGTCAAGATTATATTGTTATATGTACTGATAATAAGTACGTCATATGACTGACGTTAGATATATTATGTCTGTGACTGTGATATTATGGGACATTTTGCCTAAAGGTAGCATCGGTTCTTCGTTCTTCTTAGTTTGATAATGACCTCGGGCTGTGACCACGACGCGTGACTTAGCATGTCGTCACGGGGTTGGCGTTAATAATAAAAATTAAGTCGAATCCTTCCTGTAATATTGAAAAGTTTGTTGCAGCGACCCCACATGGGAGTGAAATAAATGGAAATAAAGATACTTTATGGCGTCAGTACTACGGATAACAGAAGCCTTTGTAGTATGTGGTTAGATTCACACTTGGCCGTTTTTTATTCTATCATTCACTAAACATTTTTCAGAGAATGGTGGAAAAAGATGGGGACTCCTTTGCCTAGGAGTGGGACAAAATAGGATAGAAAAGAAAGAAGAAAGAAATTCACTAATCCCTGAATTTTTAAACCAGCACCCTGAATTTTTAAACCAGCACCCTGAATTTTTGACACTCGATTCGTTTTTCGACTACGGTTAGATTTCATTTACCGTCGAATGTTCGTACACTTATAATATCAGCCCTGTAATATTACTGTCCCACTGCTGGGCACGGGCCTCCTCTACTAATGCGAGGGGTTAGGCCTTAGTCTACCACGCTGGCCTAATGCGGGTTGGTAGACTTCACATACCTTCGAGTTTCTCGAGAAATTCTAGGGTATGCAGGTTTCCTCGCGATGTTTCCCTTCACCGTTAAAGCAAGCGATATTTCACAATGAAAACACACTTTACATAGAAAAGTCAGAGGTGTATGCTCCATTTTGGGGTTGGTCTCGAACCTCCGACACTCGTCTTGGCAGTCCGTACCACACGCAACTGAGCTATCGCTGCTCGTTCATACACTTAAGGTCGCCTTATGTCGTTTAAGGCCACCTTATCTGTCAAAATTGTATGGCGAAAATCAATATAAGAAGCCGTTAAAGTTGAGTATTGACCATTCAGGCGTTAGTGATTTAAAATTCCACCGAAATCAAGTAAAAAATTGCGCTAATGTCGCGTTGGATTCGAGAATTTGTCATTTGGTAATTAAAGCAATATAAGTGCCCTTTTTAACTCGATTTCGGTGGAGTTATGTCACTAAATGTCGCTGGATGCAGGCCGCTTCCAACAGGTCGATGTGGAAATCTTTGGGGGAGGCCTATGTTCAGCAGTGGACGTTCTATGGCTGATTATGATGATGATGATTTCACTAAATGAAATCGAATCGAGTTACCTTACGGATATTAAAATTATGATTATCTCTTGAACAGAAACATTCAACGCCCTCTATACTAATAGCGAACTACAATTTACGCCAATCCAAACTAGATGGCGTTACTGTTATCATTTCCTGAGATTCCTCGATGGCTACTAAATTGATGCGCAATAAAAACTTTTTAGAAGTACATATTATTAATTTAAAAAAAATAATAATAATGTTGACCTTTTCTATTATTACTTAAACATTATTATTCACTGAAGAAGAACGAAAGGCACCGACATAGCTTAGAGGATTAGTGGCAGTGGGCAGGGCACATAGCTCGTAGAAATGATAGCCGATGGGGGCAAGAAAGTTCTCGAGTGGAGACCACGTACCGGCAAGCGCAACTTAGGACGTCCACCTACAAGATGGACCGACGACCTGATAAAGGTCGCAGGAAGTCGCTGGATGCAGGCCGCTTCCAACAGGTCGATGTGGAAATCTTTGGGGGAGGCCTATGTTAAGCAGTGGACGTCCTATGGCTGATGATGATGATGATTCACTGAAAGGCTTATCCTGTTAAGTACTTACCACATACCAACTTACATCTTCTACCTGATCTTATCGCCAGTGGAATAACAAAGCCGAAACTCTTCTGCATCACTGCTTGAAAAAGTGTAAAGCGCCGACAGACTTTCTCAAGCAATTATGCAGAAAAATTTTGGTTTTTTAGTTTTTACGACCGACTAGGCCTGATATCAATGCAGTTTCGGGCAAATGTTATAAAAGCCACTTTGCTCGACCTAGAATTTGAACTCAGGACCTACCGATTTTTTATTTTTTTTTATAGCAGAGACTGGCAAACGAGCAGATGGGACACCTGATGGTAAGTAATCTCCACCGCCCATAGACACCCGAGACTCGAAAAGAATCATGGGTTCATTGCCAACCTAAAAGGGTGGAATGGAAGGGGAGGAAAAAGGGACTGGGAAACGGAGGGGGAATTGGGCTACCGGAAATGAAATTTACAACCCCTATTATGGCGCCACTAGACCAAGGAGGCCACATAACAACTGAAATTAAACTATATAATAGTTACTCATTCATCCCTTTGCTCCATAATGCCGTTTACACACCAACCGAACGAAGGCTAACGAACGATCGCGAAGGGCCATTGGTGATGGAGACCCGAACATTCGCGAATATTCGCTGTTGCATTCATACGAATGGACTGGCTCAACCGGTTTGACACCACTGTCTCACAGAAAACCGATGTAAAGTGGCGGCTTGCTGTCGCGTTTCGTTCGGTGAGTGAGATTTTCGGTGGCCCTTTTTTCCCCCTCCCTTTCGTAATCCCTTTTCCCTGCCCTTCCATTCCCTGCTTTTAACCCTGTTTTGCAACGTACCCATGATTCTATTTGAGTCTTGGGGTGTCTATGGGCGGTGAAGATCACTTACTATCAGGTGACCCATCTGCTTATTTGCCAGTCTCTGCATTAAAAAAAGTACTAACAAACCTTCGCTGTTGTATGAATGCAAAAAGATTCGCCAACATTCGGTCTCCATCACCGATGGCCGTTCGCGATCGTTCGTTCGCCTTCCTTCGGTTGATGGAAAAACCTGGAAAAACTCCCAACAGTTGGAAAGTGCAAAGACTCACGCCTGTATCCCCAAAAGGTAGGCAGAGCCGAATTAAATAACTATATATATTTCGCCCAATTCACAGCTTGAAGGTAGTCCAGCCAAATGAAATGAAACACAAAAGTATTATGATAATAAGGTTCTTGTTCGATTAATGCTAGTTTACAATAAGATTACCATACCCTTACAATAATAATAATTACGTGTATGTTCACAATGTACAATTATGTAATTTGCTCTTATATTAAAATTCTGAGTACAGTCCGCCGGGCCGCCGCGCCGCCGGCCGCAAGGGCACTTCGAGACTTCACTTGACACACTGAGACATGGTAGCCAGCACAACATAATACCATAACAGAACATAGACATTAAAAAGACTAGTGTTTACGGATTCTAGCGCGATTTGTTTCTTTTTTCATAGTCTTAGAAAACTTTACAGTATTGGTCTGGGTTCAGACGGACGAATGGCGTTACATGGAATATTTTACAAACAATGGTACAACAGCTCTTCGAAAACCGAATACTGAAAACAACTGGGTACTTGACTATGTTTGATCTTATACACATATTTATATGTAAAAGCAAATAATAACGAAAAAGAAACCCTTCTGTAAAAACTGCATCGAAATTGGTTGCAAAATGAGGCAGTAATTCATATTATAATTTCTGGAGTGGGGGCATAGTCGAGATATCTTGCTATCCCTTTCCAACGCACGTACCGTTGTGACGTGACGTGATTATACTGATATTTCTCTTTCCCGCAGTTTAAAGGTTACACCAAACTTCAAAGGCTAACTTTTTTATTTTTAAGAATATTTCAATATTTCTTTCTCTTCTATATTTTATATGACGTAAATTTCAAATAAAATTAATTTAAAAAAAAATCAAGTACCCCATTATCATTATCATCATCATCATCATCATCATCATCATCATCATCATCATCATCATCATCATCAGCCATAGGACGTCCACTGCTAAACATAGGCCTCCCCCAAAGATTTCCAGATCGACCTTCCAACCCAATTATACATTTCATTAAATCGGAACCCAAAAGACCAGCTGGCAGACCTCAAGACACCGTGAGTTCGTACTATATAATGTCTAAAGTAAAAATAAGACCGATAATAAGACTCGGCATAACTAAGAAAAATACGTGTTTACTATGAAGCCGGTTCCGCCATTTTAGTTTCGTGATCTATTTACATGTAAGTTGTCACCGTATCATAAGAATTAAATAACGTATAAACACTTATTAATTGTATTGTAAATACGGTGTTTTATTTACAATAATACTAATATCGGAATATAATGTAGATGCCTAACTGTTATATTAATGGGATTCTTCTTTCGCAATGTCGCCATTTTGGTTTCGTTCCATACATTAGGAATGCTTCATTTTTTCGTAGTTAGCCCTGTCCTCTATCTTCTTTTGTCTAAGGTTCTGTATAAATCAGATCATAAACAAAAATCTTTTTGATTTTGTATAATTTTAAAATGAATGTAGATATTGTAACATTAACATTTTGGACAACTGACACCTCAGTTAGATCCGTGGCCATGAAGGCTGTAAACTTTACTAAGACTATAAAAAAAAATAGCGATAGAATCCGTAAAAACTAGTTATATTTATATACCTAAGAAATCAAGCACAGAACACTCGGCCAAAACACAATGACTTTGATAACAATTTGTGCAGAACAGTCTTTCAAATCAAACAATTTTGAGCTAATTCGTATCGTAGTCATCCGATATGGCTCATCTGGTCTAGACTGTTTGTGCATCAGTACTATTAACTAATAACGGCCAATTTCAATAAATCATCTCACTCTGCCACCAAAACAGCTCGAGCACGAATATCTATTTTTCAGGTCGATCTTGTCGTGCGGATGGATCATATTTGCTTAAATTTTCCTAAAAGTATCATAAGAACACAGGAGCTCGATTCTTGAAATATGTTTGTGCGTGTTGAGATAGAAACTTCGTGAATTATGGTGGCTTGACATTCAAGCTTTCTTTATTAGGTCTAATGAAAACGATCTAAGAACAAAATAAATTTTCACCATCAGACTCGAATCGTTCTCGCTGCGCGCTCATGATTTGTGTGAAGAAAGTATGAAATTGCAATAATTCGCAGCGAGCTCGATTCTAATACCTAGTCGAAAGGTATTCGTGCTTGCTCTAAATACGAATGCGAATTCTTTATTAAACTTGGCCGTATACAAAAATACAGAAAATCTTTAAGCGATGTCAACATATATACTGGCAGTGAGACACGTGTTCAGTTATTGCTATAAGAAACTTATTAAGCGTCGTAGATACTACATTTATAAAAATAACGATTGTATTTCTATAGAGACTACATTATTTAAATACGCGAATAAATGCCGTTTACGAAACTATTATTACGTTCTCATGCATTCGCAAAATTCACATACACAAGGAAATTAACGGACTCACACTCATAGGTGTCATGGAAGCATACTTAGCTTACGTCACTTGTCGGTACTAATTCCAAATATAAGAAACATTTTACAAGAAACATAAAAAAATCAGAAGGCCGAGACTTTAAAAATCGAATTCGATTTACGTTATTAATATCGTAGCTTTTTTATCTGTTTAAAAAAATTAAGGAGCAGAATTGGTGTCAAATAGATCATATTTACAGATATGATCAAATTTTTATAAATTACAAAGATAAATTAGAATAAAAAGGACCGTATTATTGACCTTTGAAGCACTTACTAATACGGAGTTAGGTGGTTTCCAAAATAAGGCATCGTTAATTGTTAGATGCAAATACTGAAACTCTGACGGCGATGTTAAACGATGATTTGACATCGCCGTGACGTAAGCTAAGCATTGCCAACATAGAAATAAACAAAGAAATCTAAATAACTGTCCGTATCCCTAGCATATAATAAACAATATAACCCTATGCAGACTTCATTAGCTAAATTGACGAAATCAAAGTTGATTAGTGATACTTAGAAGTAAGTATGAATACGCGTATATAGTGAAAATAATAGATGAAAATATCAAATTTTAACACGCTATTTACATTATTTAGTAATATACTAAATTATTTATATTTTGACACTGTTACGGAGTTGTGTTGTGGCACAACGTTGCAAGCAAATCTGGTATTATAAATGAAAATTATGTTGAAGAGGGTGCTGAAAGCAATTTAAAATCTATCTCGGATTAAATACGTAGTCCGAGATCTTTCATTTGGTATCTTTGTTTAAAATATTGCTCTGCCATTAACTTTGCAGTTGATTGAAATTCCATTGAAATCCAGCTGTTTGAGAAACTGGAAGACGTAATTTTGGTAAACACCATGTCTAATATGACCTTTAATGTGTTTCTTCCCTTATGAAATTTGGAAATCTCAGAAACGATGTTTTCAATATCAGCCTTTATTGTAAAGATTGATCAAAAGTACCATTTGATTCAAAATCTTATCAAAACCAAACAATTGTATTATAGCCACGCTAAGACATTTCTTCAAAGAAGTCTAAAATCGTTTTTGGGAATGTAGAAACTTAGCTATGTTCTTGATGTTTCGATGTTCTATGGAGAAGAATACGGTTGATCATTTTAACTGTTCGCTTATCTAGCTACGAAAGCCATTAAAACAAATATTTGTCAAAATCCAGATGTGTAACTAAAGTAGCATTATGTTGTAGTCTCATCATTTCAAGGATAAATTTATCCAACATCTCACTTCTAATACATTTAATACCATTTGAAATTTGTCTATGAGTAGATTTCGTAACTTAAGTATTATCAATTACTTTCAGCATCGCCACCAATACTCCAAACTAAGCTGAACGTTCTTTTCATATATACAAGGTGGATTTTACATCGTGCCACAACGCAACACGTAAATGCACTCAGAAAACTTATTTCACACGTAAATACAACTCAACGCACAAGTAATGTGTATATTACAAATTATTTACAATTTCCAAAATGAGATCCACGTCTCACGATCTAAAATTTTGGTTATATTAAAGAAATAGGAAACTCAATACATAGACACGTTTTGAGGGACTTGTGTTTAAAAGTTTGGTGAAGCAATTGAGATAAAAATTGTTGCAATATATCAATTTGATGTAGAAGATTCAAGTGTTCGAATAAATGTATTAGAACCAATTGATATAGAGATATTAAAGATACAATAAATATTTCAAGATGATGCTGATAAGAGATATGTAAATAATATAGGATACATGCAAGTAATGGAACTCATGATAAGATTGCCTAATAATACATTTGTAATAATGTCATGTCAGTAACTGCTTTTAATGATGCAATTGCAATATTAATGTGATCTCAAAGCTATTCTGGTGCACTATAGATAACTTCTAACAAACTTCCAAACACAATTTCCCATCGCGACATAAAAAAAAAATCGGTATCATTGATTTGTACTTCAATAAAGTCAAAAAAACTTTATCACATTCACTTTCGATCCTAACACATGACACTCACACAAAAATAACCTTATAAATATGTTTAACAAATCTCACCACTCGTAACTTTAAATTCAATGATACAATACCCGCTAGCTCAGTATGAGATTTATAACAATCGTCTATATGGCTATAACGGGTTGGGATTACGTGAGGAATTCGATCCTGGGGCATAACAACGGAGATAATTAAATTAGCAATATTAATATAATACGAAACGCAATCAACGACCATACACATCTGGGTCCGAAGGATCCTCATGAATCCGTGGCACGATCCACTCACACATCCAATCACATCTGCACTTATCCTCGAGTGCTGCAAAAGAAGTCATGTATCAGAATTTCCGCCTTCCACGTGACGTGAAATACGTAGTCAGTCGCGTAACATCCATCCGATGGGCTCGTCGTGGTGGGAGCCGCTGCAGCTGGATCGGGTTCCGTTGGTGGTAGGACTGGTGGGTCGGCGGCGAGTGGTGTGGCACGTGCGGGCGGGGTGCAGGCTAGGCGCTGGCGGGTCGGCGGCGCGGCGGGCAGGCGGCGGGCGGTGCGGGGCGGGGGGGCGGCGGCGGCGGGGGCGCCCGGGCCGCGCGCCGTCATACCCCGTCCAGCTGACGCACGCGCACGTCCTGCGAGGCGCACATGTCGGGAGCGAACGGTAGGCACGTGAAGTACGCACAGGCTGCACATTCGTACGCAGGCGCTGCGTAGAACAGCGCCACCAGCGCGCACACCATGCCCGCCGCCGACACGAGGCACACCCACACCAGCACGATCTTGCGCCGCCGCTCATACAGCCCGAACGTTATGAACGGCAGCAGCGCGTACGACAACAGGAACCCGAACACGAAGCCGAACACATGCGCGAAGTTGTCTATCCATGGTAGCAGTCCCAGCAGAAACAAAGCTACCGCCGCACCAACCAGTTTTAGTATCGCGCGTCGTGGATGCCTCAGGATGGGCCACGCACCTATCACTTCCACTATTAGACATGCTAAGAGACCGAAATGTGATCCGGCTGGTCCAACCTGAAAGTGAAAATATTGAAATAATTTAGTTTGAAATAAACGAATTATGTAAGGCTACAACTAACAAAAATCATCAAGAGAATACTTATCGATGATGATTTATATCAGAGTAAATTCCAGGGGAAAACATTTAAGCTGATAATGCAACAATTCAGACAACATAGGTCACCTCTGCCCTATATGGTTCGAATATTGACGAAGCCATATTCCCCGCTACTCCGCTGCCAAGATAAACGACGGCTATCCGCACTGGTCCCGCCATCTTTTCCAGGTCCCTCATGAAGAGCCACTGCAATGCCAAAGTCGCGGCAAGGTGGAGTAAGCCGGCATGGACAAATAATGACGTCCACGCCCTGTACAATTGGTCTGGCCGACGCCGTCTCATGAATGGGAGCATGCCGCACACGTCATCCAAACACGAAACCTGTCAACAAAACAGTGGTTATTTTTGGAAACCAAATATCGATACTAATGTAATAGTACAAGTCTGAATGATAATTTTGTTGCAAACACTATCATACAAAATAGAGGCCAAAAATCCAGGAATGAAAAAGTAATGACACTGCAACTCCGCAGTCTTCGGGAATACCTAAATTCAAATAAGAATCTATTTATATTGATTTATCTCTCTTCATTAATGTCATTCAAGTTGGAACATGGAAGACCTTCGTGGAAGATTTTCTTCCTTTGCTCGCTAATTTTAAATGAGCCTCAACATTTCTGAGCTTTTCTTTGCCTTCGAATATGAAACCAGTAACTTAATAGTTAGACTAGCAACATAAACCAAGATCCAACAAACCTGTGAACACAAAGACGCCTCCTCATGAAAATAACCCTTGACGAAGTCGCAGTGCTCCCTCGTGGTGATGACGCACTGTCCATGGACGCCTATACAACATGGATGTGCTATAACTTCGCAGGCCATGTGCTCTGCCGCGTGACCAGCTCGTCCTGCCGCTGCTGATCCATCTAACACTGATTTACGACAGATTGGCCATTTCGTGATGTCGTCTGGCCACTCGTGAGGTGCTATTGAACGTGGTGCTTCACAGAACCTGGAAGGAGTTGATAGAATGGAATGAATATTTGTATGAAACACAATCTTAGGCATAGACGATGCAGACAATCATGATTGCTGGCAAGTAGTTACGTTATTTTAAATATAAGTAGTTGGACTCTATTTTAAAATTATCAATCTAACCCTGATCCATGATCCTCAACAGGCTGGCATAAGTCATAGTTTATCGTTGGTCGTCAGTATCTTTGAACTGCATTGCACTTGCTTTCATGCTCACCTGATTGATCATTTTTTGGTGCTTGATTAAAAAAAATCATAAGCCATATCCCTGTCCCTCATCTAATTTTCTAAATTATGAAATGACAAAGGTTTACGTACTTTGGATCCAACCCGCAAACTGAGCCCGATATTCGACCACCAGGGCCTGAATCACCGGACGACCATTTTTTCCAAGTCGATATTGTGTTCTGAAAACATTTTAATCTTAATAAATCAACTATCTTTTTTTTTTACAATAATCGTCCAAAATATCTATAAATATTTAAGCTTTTATCAATATTCGAGATTAAGCTAGAGCTACTATTACTAAAAAACTAACAAATTAATTTTACCTTTGCTACTAATCCTCTTATCTGTTGCTTGCAAAAGATAAACTTCATCAATTTATTAACAAAATATTTTAAATACGGGAATTGTATTTTCACAAACAGGCTAATAAACGAGCAAATGAGTTAGGTGATGATAAGTGATCACCAATGCCCATAGGCACCCACGATACTAAAAGAATCATAGATGATTCACCAACTTTAATTGAAAGCAATTGTAATAGGAAAGGATAAGGGTTTCCAAGCGGAAATCTTACTGAACGAAATAAACCCAATAGTCGAGCTGCCACTTTACGTAGTTTTTCTGTAAGACAATGGTATTGACCCGGCCTATCGTCTATCTAAGCGGTGGTGTAGTCTGTCAATGTCGTTAATCTATTATTTCTACCTGCCCTTATCCCACCTGTTCAGCGCAACATACTCTTTCAAGTATGCTGCAGAAAGGATTGGCTTAGTTTCTACGACCGGCTACCTGCCATCATCCCCGTCTAAGGGATCCAATCCCAATGTCGTTAATATTTTAAAATATTAAAATGATCACAGTCGTTAATAAAATAATTGACTCGACATCAGAAATTTACTTTACCTACCTTCAATCATATGAGACACACTGGATTGTTCAATAATCATATATACTGCAATTGGATAGCTTCTTTTAGACTTCCAGAACAAAAATCAAGTAAACTCACGGAACAATCAGCCTTGGACGACTGCACGCAGCCAGAATCGTCGTTCCGTATACAACACGCGGTGTCCCTCTCTCTTCTCGCTGAAGCTGCTATAGCCCGTGCTATCCTCGCGTCCCTCCTCATGCATGGTGCGAACTTGGCGCCCAAGTGTATCAGGTCGGCCGCCCTCGGACCCAGCCAGAAGGACGCCGGCTCTTCCCACTCCACCTGTGAATAATGATAAAATAAATAATATTAGCCCTGTAATAGTACTGTTCTACTTCGGGGCACGGTCTTCCTCTACTAATGAGAGGGATTAGACTATGATCTACCACGCTAGCCTAATGCAGGTTGGTAAACTTCACAAACCTTAGAAATTCTTGTGAAGAAATTCTCGGGCATGCAAGTTTAATCTCTCATCGTTGTAGCCAGCGATAATTTATAATAAGAACCCACATAACATAGAAAAGTCAGAGGTGCATACTCTTTTTTTAGGGTTGGTCTCGAAACTCCGATACTCATCCCAGCATTACATACCATTCCAAACTGAGCTATCGCTGCTTTTTCCATCTGATGACGGATCATCATTTTCTTGTTCTTTGCTAAATGTAATCCGATTTTTTATGTAAGCTGGAAGGTCTAAATTGTCCTAGATCTCTATCTAGGTGAAATGAAAATATGAGTATAAGGATTATTTTCAGAGTCATCTAGTATTCGGTTCAGAGAATAATAATAGGCAGGTGCATCAGTGCGAAATTTTCCTAAATTGGGAGATAACTAGACATTCTGTTTCATAATAAATTAATTGTAGGTTGGACATTTGATTAAATTAAATTAAAATTAAATTTAATTAAATTAAACAAACAATTAAAAATCGTCGCTCCACTGTTGATTTTTATTATGTAAATTTTAAATTTGGTTTAAAATAACACCATTGTCCCAAAAAACAACTCCTGAAATTGATCTTAGGCAATCTTATTTTTTACCATTTTATATGAATTTAGAAAAAAGTCGAACGCCAGAAAAATTCATGTTCATGATACATTGATTGACGTAGCTTATAAATCAGGGGAGTTACCGTCACCTCTTATAGCAGTATTATTATAATTTTACTTGTCAATATTCCCATACAAAACAAACGAAGAACGATTATAATAATACTGCTGTAAGAGGTCGTGGTAACAGTACAAATATAGTATCCAGGCATTAATAAACTATACAAAACCAAAAATAAGTTGACCCCGAAAATAGCCGGACTGCACTATACGTTTCTAAAGACGCGCCATCATGAAAGATTGCTCTAAGCAGCAAAAACTAGACAAAAGATAGTAAGTCACAAAGCGTACGCGACCTATATTCCGGGACGGTAATGCGCTTACTTTGTATCTCATATACTGCCTCTATCCTTTTGTGGCTTGCTAATTATGTAATATGCAGGATTCAGATAGTCGTAATAGTATTTTTGACCTAGTGGCCCCTTTTTTAATCCTGGCACTGGAAAGTGACTGCATTGGATCTATATTTATATAAATGACTATTATTATCGAAACTAGTCGCCTTGTTGGTCTGGTGGCTGTGTATATAGGCTGTAAACTGGGAGGTCATGGGTTTGATTCCCAGATCCAGGTGGATCCCCCAGATGGGGGTTGACGTCAGACAGGCAGCCGGTCGTGAAAACTAAGCTAAATCCTTTCGGCTACAAGCTTAAAAAAGTGTGTTGCGCCCACCTCACATTAAGGTGGGATAAGGTCAGGTAGAAAGAACCTGCCCTTATGCCACCCACCCAAGTCGAAGTTCGATTTAAAATTTCCAAATCCTCACTGAGGCTGAGATCTATAGAGCGACCTTCGACTAAGTCTGAGTCAAAGAGAGAGTAAGTCTGAGAATTCAGTGACGATATGTATTTTTTAAAATCGAAATTCGAAAGAATCGAACTCAGTGAGGCCGCTTCCAACAGGTCGATCTGGAAATCTTTGGGGGAGGCCTATGTTCAGCAGTGGACGTCCTATGGCTGATGATGATGATGATGATGATGAGGATTTGGAATGTACATATATATCAAAATTTGACTTAGTCCGAGCCATTTTCTACAAGAAAAACATACTGACAGACAGACTAAGCAAAAATTCTTGTAAAAAAATGACTCGGACTAAGTCAACTTTTGATATATACATTCCAAATACTCACTGAGTTCGTTTCTTTGACTTATACAGTTTAGACTTAGTCGAAGTTCACTCTATAGCCTCTGAACGCCTTAGAACACCTCTGAAGACGTAACTACCACACAAATCAAAGAGAACGAAGGAGTCTCTCAAATTAATTTCGCGAAAGAGTGAAATCCTTTCAACTCAGAACCGACTACCCATTTGGAAGTTTTGAAACTCCTCAGGTAAATAACGTAGAGTTCAAAGTTGCGAATACGTGAATACTTCCTAACCGCTCTCTGAAACATTAAATCTGTAAGAAAGGATTTGTCTGAGAGCTTTGTCTCGTATAATCTCGTTAAAGGGAGCCGTGTGCGAAGGAACTGCGAATTATTTTCATGCGGAGAGAATTTTTGAACAGTTTCAACACGCAGTTATGGATGCAGCGTCGAATTTTATTTCAGTGTAATGATATTGGATTATGTCATGTCAGCCCGGAGTCTGGAATTTGTGCCCGATATGGCGATAGGCTCGCCCCCTATCACATCTGGGACGAAACAAAGCTCGGCGAAATGTGGGTGTTCTAGTTCGCTAGAGCGCCTCTGCCTACTCCTTCAGGGATACAGGCGTGAGCATATGTCTATGTTTTATTTAGATTCTTTCAATTCTCCTGATCTTGTGCATCCTTCAGAGCGAGCTGTCATGTCTACCTCTAATATGATAGGCTTTCGAAATCGATAGGCGCGCTGTCTGATACCTTTTATTTAATTCAAACGTACATCTAGAATTCTTGAGCTTGCTATCTTAAAATTTTAATAAATTGAAAAAAAAATGTAGCCATTATATTGAATATTAAATGATGTTATTCTTTTATTGAAATATCAAATTATATTAGTTTTTAAACTACATAATCTTATGCAAATTTGAATATTTCTAAGTTAAATAGAAAATATGAAAACATATTTAACTTTAATATTATGATATCTTTAGTACGACATAATATTTACATAAGTATGTCATCATATTATTATTATATGGGCAATTCTTTGAAAATCGTTTAACACTTTACAATTTCTATTGTAATAAATTATACCTCTATAAATATAATAAATACAATATTGAGTTAACGCTCCTATGGTCTAGAGCAAGCGTATATGGACTGTGGTCCGGAAGTCCTAGGTTCGATTCTCCACACTTTGTAGACAATTTTATCTACACGAACAAGTCGCTTCAACCGGGTTATTATCACTCTCACAGAAAACCGACATGAAATTATCTTTACATATCGTACGGTGAGCTTGCCAGAGACTATGACTCTACTAGAATAAAAAATGTCTGAGGTAAATGGCCCAAAAAAGGAAAACGTTAGTACACTACTTTTTTACGTTTTTATATTTATAGACAGAATATCACAAAGCGGTTCCAATAATACGTACTAGAATGAGGACGAAGAAATGTATAAAAATATATATTATTTACGTCAGTTTATACCAGTAAATTTTTTTACTGGTATAAACTGACGTAGTCAAGTAATTTTTTTTTTCCGTTTCCGGTTGGCGAGTCATAAACTTCACTTACACTATAACTCCGAAAAACTGTGTTTAAAAATACGAACAAGATACTTTGGATACTGCCAATATCACATAACAAGACACTAAGTTCTGCAGAGTGTTGAAAACAATAAAAACCGCAGTTTTGTTGGGGTTTGAATACATCAAGCGAAGTTACAAATTGTTGCGGGAAAGTAAGGTTAGAATTTTTATAACTACGTCAGTCATAGACAAAATAGACATCTGTCAGATTCATTGACATATAGGCATTGTCACCGGTGTGACCAGAGGCAGAAATTAAAAATCGACCAACCTTCCGATACGTTCCATTACACGTAAAATAAAATTCCCAAAATGCAAATGGAAGAACAATTTCAACTTTTATTTGATAAAATGAAAATAGAAATAAAAAAACAAACCACTGAATTAACAGTTTCTATTACTAATACAATAATGGAAAGAATGGACGATAAATTACAACCAATCATAGCCGAAAATAAAGATTTAAAAATACAAATAGGGAATCTTGAGAAGGAAATAGAGTACCTACGAAGAGAAAAAAGAACCAACAATATAATAGTGTTTGGGCTAAAAGAAGAAGAAAAATCTACGCAGGAATTACTAGGAAAAATGAAGAAAACCTTTAAAGACGATTTAAATATCATTGTTGAAGAATATGAAATAAATAAAATACATCGCATTGGAAGGATAAATAAAGATAAACCAAGACCTACCCTCGTCTCCTTTGTAAACGGTTGGAAGAAAAATGAGGTTATGAAAAGCAAGAAACACTTTAAAGAAGTATATATCACAGAAGATTATTCCAAAGAAGTTCTAGAAAAGAGGAAATCGTTACAAGCTACATTGATAGAAGAAAGGAAGAAGGGAAATATCGCATACTTAAAATACGATAAGATAATAGTGAAAGAAAGCAATATAAACAAAGATAAAAGAAAGAGAGAATCGTCTGAATCACCTAAAGCCAGCAACCAAACAAAGAAACAGCAAACTATAACGTCATTGAAAACTAACAGAACAAATGCTTTTGATTTGATGAGGGTTAGATCAAATTCTTTCTCTTCTAACACAACGGAGAGAAAACAATAGCAATTAGCCATCGGTAAACGGAAGACACAACAAACATATAATATAACCGCTAAACAAAGTAAAATACATAAACCTCCCCCAAGCCGACTGGTCCTCGTGGGGGAAAATGACCAAGACCCTCTAAATATAGAAAAAATCGTATATAACAATAACGGAAAAAAAAGTAACGATATATATATAGCAACTATTAATTGTCGATCATTAAGAACTCATGAGAAGCTACAAGAACTTGAATTAGCGTTAGAAGAAATAAAATGGGATGTAATAGGAATCAGCGAGATGAGAAGACTAGGAGAAGGCATAGAAGATTACGGAAAATACATTCTACATTACAAAGGAGAGACGGCAGGAATGTATGGAGTCGGGTTCTTAATTAAAAGAAACCTTTCCGACAAAATAGAAGAAGTGAGAGGAATATCAGAAAGGATCGCAATTCTCAATATAAAACTGCCCTTACATAGCGACAAAGATAAAGAATGGACTATCATTCAGGTATACGCACCGACCGAATCGATCAAAAAAGAAGATATAGCGAAAATTGAAAAATTCTACGAAGATTTGCAAACCACAATTGAAAGCTCACATAAAAATATTATTGTCATGGGCGATTTTAACGGAAGGATTGGAACCTGTAATAAAGGAGAAGAATACACCGTAGGAAAACATGGATTTGGCACGAGAAGCAAAAACGGAACAAGATTAGTAACTTTTGCATTAGAGAACAAATTATGTATACTAAATAGCTTCTACAAAAAGAAGCCAAAGAATAAATGGACATGGGTCTCTCCAAATGGAATTTATAAGAACGAAATTGATTATATATTATCTAACAATGTAAAAGCTTTTAAAGATATATCTATTATACACAATTTAAATTTTAACACAGACCATAGAATGGTTAGAGTATCCTTAATGGGGACACACCTAAAACGAACAAGAAAATTTAATAATAAATATACTGCGCTAGACTTTACAGGCAACAAAGAAACGTTTCTGTATAACCTAAAACTACGATTAAATGAGAACGAAAGAAAACAGGAATCTATCGAAACCAAATATGACAGAGTAGTACAATTACTAAAAACTGAAACTGGGAAAGCCAACACGACGAGTAAGAAAGAAATAACATCGACTGAAAGTAAACATTTACTGCAAGAACGAAAAGAACTCATTAAAAAGGGGAAAAGTAAAGACAACCTTCGAAAGATAGCAGAAATAAGTAAGAAGATTAGTGAACAACTAAGAAAAGAGAGAAAGATAAGAAGATTAAATACAATGAAAAAATATATCGAAAGAACTGGAGGAATAAAAAAGGCCATCAGGGAACTACAAAATAAAAAAGATTGGATGCCAAAGCTAAGGAAAAAAGATGAGAAAAGTACAAGTGAAAGACAAGAGATATTAAAAATAGCTACTAACTACTATCGGAATTTGTACCATAGTCAACATTTGGATCCACCCTCAAAACAAAACGACACATACTTAAATGTTGAAATAATTCCTGACATACTAGTAGAGGAAACAATAAAAGCTATTAACACACAAAAACTAGACAAAGCACCTGGATCTGACCTTATTACAAATGAACTGCTAAAAATTACATTGCCAGTAATTGCTCCCAAATTAACAGACATTTTTAATGAAATTATTACTACGGAAACAATTCCAGATGATTGGACTAAAACGACAATAATACTTTTACATAAGAAAGGAGATAAAGGCGACATAGGAAATTATAGGCCAATCAGCCTAATGTCAAACATCTATAAAGTTTTTTCAAAAATAGTTTTATCTAGAATTTCCAATACATTAGATGAGAACCAACCAAAGGAACAGGCCGGATTTCGTAGTAAATTTTCAACCATTGACCATATACATGCCTTAAGACAAATCCTTGAAAAATATAATGAATACAATAAAACATACTACTTGGGGTTCGTAGACTTTAATAAAGCATTTGACTCGCTAGAACATGAGTACATATGGATGGCACTAAAAAGACAAGGAGTACAAATAAAATACATACGTTTACTTAAGCAGATATACTCAAAGAGCACCGCAAAGGTAAAACTTGAGAAGACAGGTGACGAATTCCCTATTGAAAGAGGTGTCCGGCAAGGGGACCCTATCTCACCTAAACTATTCTCGGCAGTCCTAGAGATGATAATTAGGAACCTAGATTGGACTACATACGGCCTGAACATAAACGGCGAAAACTTACACCACTTACGCTTTGCGGACGATCTGGTTTTATTTTCTGAGTCCCCAAAGACTTTAGAGTTGATGCTGCAACAATTATCTAATGAAAGTGCCAAAGCAGGGCTGTCAATGAACACAATGAAAACTAAAATAATGACCAATTCTGCACAAACAGCGATTGTTAAAGTTAACGACAAGCAAATAGAATACGTTCGACAATATATTTATTTGGGGCAATTAATATCCACAAAAGACTGTATGCAAAAAGAGATAGACAGAAGGATAGCTAATACTTGGAAACGTTATTGGTCACTTAGCGAAGTTATGAAGAACAAAGAGATGCCTATAAAAGAAAAAAGGAGTGTATTTAACAAATGTATACTGCCATGTTTGACATACGGATGCCAAACATGGTCATTAACTGAGCAACTATTAAGAAAAATAAAAATCTGTCAAAATGGAATAGAAAGAAGCGTCATAGGAGTAAAAAAAGTGGAGAGAGTAAAATTAGCCGAAATTAAAAATAAAACAAAATTCAAAAATGTTGCATCTGTGTATAAGGGACTGAAATGGCGATGGACAGGACACATGTTGAGGGAGACAAAACAGAAATGGACAAAACAAATAACTGAATGGTACCCAAGGGATGGCAAAAGAAGAAGAGGTAGACAGACTAAAAGGTGGGAAGACGACATACAAAACGTAGCAGGTCCAGTATGGACTCGAATAGCAAAAGACAAGGAAAAATGGAAATATTTAGAGGAGGCCTTTGTCGGAAGACAAGCTGTATGAATACCTAACAAAAAAAAAAAAAAAAAAAAATGTTATTTGATAAGTTTACAGCAATAAAGGCTCATTTCATTTCATTTCATACCAGTAAAGACTTGGTAGGGGCCAAAAATAGCGCCGAATGTCATGACTCACAATTAATGACGCCGTAATATTTGGATATTTATGACGTGACCTTTTAGTAGAGTCCGCATTTCTACGAATTGTAAGAATTGGTATAAATAAAACTGTAGAGTTCCATTAAAAACACAATTAAGAAACACTGTATATAAAAATAACTATTCAGGTGAAATCAGTAGCAAAATTACGGCTAAAACGTTTTGTCTCAGAACAAAAATTTACATACATACATAACATAAGCTCACGCCTGTATCAGTAGGCAGACTAGCAAACTAGTACACCAACATTTCGCCGAGCTTAGTTCCATCCCAGATGTGATAGGGGACGAGCCTATCGACATATCGAGCACAAATTCCAAAATAATTGTCTCAGAACAAAAATTTATGGAGAAAAAATGCAACTTATGCTCACAACTGTATCTTTTAGAGCTAGGCAGGTGAAGACCTAGTGCTAACACATTTCGCCGAGCTTATTTCCTTCCCAATTAAAAAACTCAATGAGTAGTATTCCCAATTGAAAAACTCAAACACAAAGTGTGATTACCGGACGCGAAAAAGTAAATACAATGCAAATCGTCTCTCAGATAGGAATAAGTATTCCAATGTTGAAGATAAATGGCCGATCAATGCCCTAAAGATTGATGTAGGAGAAGAAAAGTGCAGTCACGTTTCCGAGTTGTAAACCCCGAAAATTACGAGGGGACTGAACAAAGATTTTTTTATAGTCACATCCTGGTGACCGTTGGAGTGTAAGAAACGAGCAAATGTCTTGGAAATATTACACAACCAACGTGGAGCAGTAACTAGCTTTGAAGGGAGCGGTCGTGTGTTCGATCCCTGCACCGAGACGAAGTTTGTGACTGACAAATTTTGTTCCACATCTGGATGTTTTAAAACCGAAGTTACCTGTAATTTCTAATATAAAAAAGTCACGACTAATAGCTTTCTATGGGGTCAGGACTGTGTACGTAAATGTTGGGTATGTATTTACTTATTTATTCGTTTCTATGTACCAAGTTAAAATTATGACTTAGTTTATCACGTTGGCCTAATGCACTCAAAATTCTTACAGTTTTCAGTTTTGCAATTTTTATGTTTTCATCAAACAATAATTCGTAATAAATGCACACATGCAATGCTCTTGGGATTTATTGCCAACTAAGCTATGTTTATGAGAAACTCTATCCATAAAAATGGATCTTCATCTTATGCCTCATAAGTTACTCACGCTCAATTTAGGTCATTGTCAGAAAATATTATCGAAATCGTAACCCTATTTGAATGAAGTTGATTAATTGTTCTTGTTTTAATAAATAGTCTGCATTTAGTTTCACTGTTATCATCTTCATAAGTCTCTGTCGCCTGACTTAGTTTTTGTTGTAGTTTTATAAGATTTTTTAAAATAATTATCTTAAGTACAATGGCCTCGCGAAATTCTCGTGAATATTTTTATCTCATTTTTTATATACGTGCTAACGGTTAAGGCGGGCGTGCTTACGGTTAACGCGCCCCATTAAAGCGCATTAGCAAAAATGACGAGTGCATTAAAATGTATTTCATGTAATATTGTTATTGATGAACTTTTATCGTACATTCAGAATAAAGTGTCGATAGCTGATGAGGCTTCTTTAGTGCGAATTTGTGCAGCGGCATTTTCTAGTGAACAAATTCAAAAGTCGAAAACGTTACTAGTAGAATCGCTGTCTTCCGAGGTGCGAAACACCGTTCGTAAAGGAAAGGGGAAAGAAAATCGGGTGTTATATGACATCATCGCCATTTTCAAGTCTATGGATCCTGACATTTTGCCTGTATTTGTTGCCCGTGATCTAGAAAAGCTGCCCCCTATTACCTTTGACCATCTCGATGTCTCAAAGTTACTCAAAGATTTAATACTGGTACAGGAGGAAATCAAGAGCATCAAATCTTCTTATGCAACCCAAGACCAACTGGAAGATCTCAAAAGGGACTATGCTACGAAAGACTCGTTTTTCGTATACTCGGACACAAATAATGTCAATAAGAAAAGGGGTGCATATTGTGATCGTGATCGTGACACTAATATTAGCCATGACGTAAATCCTAACGGCGAACAATTGGACTCAGGAAATAATAGTTCCAACTACGTAAATGTTGACATAACACAACAGGAGGGTAGGTTAAAAACGCAGCACCTAACGGTAAATCCTTGGTGTGAATCAAGTGTTGAAGCGGACCGAGCCGGAGGAGACAGGGCTAATGAGGCATTACCACCTGTTTCTATAAATGAGCCTAATGAACAGCTGATTCAAGAGGATGTGCGGCCGCCGGGTTTGTCTGTGTCTGTTGTTGCAGATGTAGTAAATAATGATGACGATGGTTATACACTAGTACAAAAAAAGAGAACAAAAGCTAAAGAACGCCTTAGAGGAAAATTGGGTAGTGTTATAGTCGATTCAGAAGAGAAGTTCAAAGCTGCTGTCAGAACAGTACCTATATTTATAACTAACGTGCATAAGGATACAGCAGAATCGGATATAATAAATTATATTCAAAAGAAAACTGGAGAAATCGTTAAATTAGAAAAAAATATGATAAAAAGACAGTGCGAACACAGTGCATATAAATTCTTCGTATCACAACATAAGATGTCCGTATACTTAGAAGATAAATTGTGGCCACGGGGAATTATATTTCGGCGTTTCATTAATTTTAAACCTAAGCATAGCTTGCCTAATATAGCGGCGGCTCGGGAAATCGGCACAGTTCACAATAATAATGGATAGTATCTATAAATTTGTGAGCTTTAATTGTAAGAATGTTAAACGCTCTAGTCAATGTATACGTGACTTATGTAAACATTATGATGTGATCGCGCTTCAGGAGACGTGGTTACTTCCAGAGGAACTTTCATATCTCAACACAATAAGTGACGAGTTTAGCTGCACTGGAATTTCGGCAGTTGACACATCGGCAGGAATTCTAATCGGTAGGCCGTATGGAGGGGTCGCCCTCCTATGGAGAAAAAGTTTCTTCAATGACGTTTCTATTGTGCAGTGTAAAAGCCAACGCATTTGTGCGATCAAAATAGTGTTAAATAATAAATCATTGTTAGTGATGAGTATATACATGCCCACGGATACCACGGCAAACCTTACGGAATTTACGGACATTTTGAGCTCGGTGAGTGCTATTGTTGACAATTGCAATATTGATAATGTTTATGTCCTAGGAGACTTTAATGTACATCCGTTCGAACAGTTTTATAAAGAACTATTGGAATATTGTGGTGAACAAAAGTGGTCTTGTATTGATACAAAATTATTGGGAATATTGTCGGACACATATACATTTATAAGTGAGGCGCATGGCTCAACACGGTGGCTTGACCATTGCTTAGTAACAGAAGCAGCAGTAAAGTCCATAAAAAGTGTATATGTGTTATATGATATACAATGGTCAGATCACTTTCCGCTTGTGGTAGAATGTAATTTAGATAAAATAATACCAAAGACTTGTAATTCAAGAAAAATTCCAAACAAGGTTACGTGGGGGGAGAGAAGTCAACGTCAAATTGTTGTTTATCAGGAAGAGTGTCATGTAAGACTGAGACTCATCGACTTCCCACAAGACCTTAGCAAATGTTGCGACAGTTTATGTAATAATCCAGCTCACAAGTTAATTATAAATAAACTATACACAGACATCATACATGCCTTAAGTGAGGCGGCCGTGGTGGGTCGGGAGGACGGTAATTGGTGCCCCAAAAAAGTAGTGATAGGGTGGAACAAGCATGTGGCTGAGGCGCATAGAGAGGCTCGGCAGAAATTCGGTGTATGGGTATGGTATGGCAAACCTACTACGGGTAATGTGTATGAGGAAATGTGTAAAGCTAGAAAAATCTTTAAAGCACGTTTGAAGTGGTGTCAGAATCATGAAGATCAGATTAAAATGGATATTCTGGCCACACACCATTCCAGAAGTGATTTTCATGGATTTTGGAAACATACTAATAAGCTGAATAGTAAGCCGACTCTGCCTGTGAGCGTTGGCGGAGTAAGTGAACCCGAGCAAATAGCCAACATGTTTAAGGACCAGTTTCTTGTAAACTCTCCGCTGGGACCTTCGAGGTCGGTCCTTGATGTTGAGCCCGATGTGGAACTAGGGGTGAAATTTAAATCAAAGGACATTACTCGCACTATAAGGTCCATGTCAAAAGGAAAGTCCCCTGGCCATGACGGGCTTAGCATCGAGCACCTCCGATATGCTGGGCCGCATTTGCCTAGAGTGCTTACAATGCTGTATAACTTGTGTTTGAGCCATAGTTACTTGCCGGATAAAATGATACGGACACTAGTTGTGCCAATAGTAAAAAATAAGACGGGTGACCTTGCGGATAGCAGCAACTACAGACCAATTTCACTAGCTACTGTTGTGTCAAAAGTGTTTGACAGTGTGCTTAATAACCAATTAAACAAGTGTATATCACTTCATGACAATCAGTTCGGGTTTCGGCCTGGATTGGCAACAGAAAATGCAATACTGTGCCTTAAGCATACTGTCAGATACTATGCGCAGCGTGGGACGCCTATCCATGCATGCTTTCTAGACCTATCAAAGGCATTTGATCTGGTTTCCTACGACTTGTTGTGGAGTAAACTTGAAAAGAGTAAATTCCCGACAGAACTTATTAATATCTTTAAGTTTTGGTATGGAAATCAGATCAATAATGTACGATGGGCTGGGGTCTTATCTCGTCCTTACGGATTAGAGTGCGGAGTAAGACAGAGTGGATTGAGTTCGCCAACGCTCTTTAATCTATATATCGATGAGTTAATCGGTGAGCTCAGCGGCACCAGAGTCGGTTGTCATGTCGATGGTATATGCGTTAATAATATCAGTTACGCGGATGACATGGTGCTGCTGAGTGCGTCGGTTTGTGGACTTCGAAAACTTATTGCGAAATGCGAGACGTACGCCTATACACATGGTTTAGTGTATAATTGTAAAAAGTCGGAGGTAATGGTCTTTGAGGCACAGGATAAAAACCTAGAACAAACTCCCTCCTTATATCTTAACGGTAAACTGTTGCAGAGGGTATTTAAATTTAAATATCTTGGGCATATATTGACCCCCAATCTCAAGGACGATTACGATATCGAACGAGAGCGGAGAGCATTGTCGATAAGAGCGAACATGCTGGTACACAGATTTGCACGTTGTTCATTGAGTGTAAAAGTTACGCTTTTCCGAGCCTATTGTACAACTTTTTACACGTGCAGCCTGTGGGCCACTTATACTCGGAAGGCGTACGACGATCTTCGCATTCAATATAATAATTCATTTAGGAAGCTGGTGGGCCTGCCGCGCTTCTGTAGCGCATCTGGGATGTTTGCCGACGCCCACATAGATTGTTTTTACGCAACTATGCGAAAACGTTGTGCATCCCTGATGCGTAGAGTGCGGGTCAGCTCCAACAGCATTCTAAACATGATAGCCGCCAGATTGGATTGTGCATATGTGAGTCGTTGTTGTGCTATCTCTCATGGGATGGAGCAGACGTGACACACATTGTGTACATTATAATATAGTACTTAGATAAGCAAGTGGAGAATACACTAACACTAGTCTATAAGTTTACTAACCCATGTATGAGTCTAAGTTGCTCAATAAAGAAATTTTCTATTCTATTCTATTCTATATTGTCTTAAGCCAGTCACATGATAAAAATAAACTCACCTGCTGCAAACTCAAACTCTTGACCAGCACCTGTCCAGAATGCGTGTGCCTGCCAAACCCCACCGGTCCGAACCCGTAGCACAGTAGCGACAGCAGCAACACGAGGGTCTGCACCGTGCTCACCCACCACGTGAAGTACGGTCGGTAGTCCGTCAGCTCGTCCAGCTGCCGCGCTATATCTTCCTGACGCGTCACTGACTTGCGAAGAGAACGGCTGTGGAGAATACGAAGAAATATGAAGAAAATGTTGCCTGTACAACATAAAGCACACGAGCGTTAGAATGTATAATATAGACAAATGTTTGTGTGACCCACAAATATTTGTTTCAGATCTGAGTGTTATGAGACTGAAAGTTTTAATAG
This sequence comes from Clanis bilineata, assembly GCA_036417725.1. Taxonomy (NCBI): domain Eukaryota; kingdom Metazoa; phylum Arthropoda; class Insecta; order Lepidoptera; family Sphingidae; genus Clanis; species Clanis bilineata. The sequence continues at coordinate 3,422,779 of CM071153.1, forward strand.
CAGAGACTGGTAAACGAGCATATTGGTCACCTGATGGTGATCTCCACCGCCCAAGACACAGAAAGGAGGGACATCCTAAAAGGAGGGAATGGTAGGGAAGGGAAATAGGACAGGGAAAGGCAGTCGTTCCTGATACTCTCGACACAAAGCCTTAGTATGGTGTCAGTAATATGTGTGTGACTGTTGGATGTTATTTATTTATCCTCTAACACCTTCCGAGTCATATATCTGACAGACCAGCATAAGCTATATGGCCTTGGCATGGATTAAAAATATTATACGAGCTTGCCCCGATCCAGCCCATATTTCACCCGCGCTCGTATATTGCGCTGTTTACTGGAACCTCCATTTAAAACTTGCCGTAATGGCTTTTTGAATTAATGCGCTGTGGAAATGACGAGGTGTGCAATTTATTTCGTGAATTATGATGTAGGGACTTTGAAACAGTGTCAATGGCGCTGTATATCCTTAATTAACATACGTTTTTGAGTGGCAGAGCCACGCTGACAGCACGAATGTGCCGGCTCGGCCGGTTTGATACCACAGTCTCATAGAAAACTGATGTATAGTGGCAGCTCGCTGTCGCGTTTCGTTTGGTGAGTGAGATTTTCGGTGGCCCAATTCCCCCCTCTCTGTCCTAATCCCTTTTTACTCCCCTTCCATTCCCTCCTTTTAGGTTGACAACTTACCTTTGATTCTTTATGTGTCTTGGGTGTCTATGGACGGTGGAGATCACTTACCATCAGACCTATCTGCTCGCTTACCAGTTTCTGCTATAAACAAAACATACATATCCCACGCCTGTATCCCTGAATGTGTAGGCAGAGACGAACGAACTAGGTCACATTTCACCGAGCTCATTTTCGTCCCAAATATGATAGGGGGCGAGCATATCGCCATCGGGCGCAAATTGCAAACTCCGGGCTAATACTAAGCACAAAAATACAATATCACATAATCCGACCCAGGGCTCGAACTCGGGGATCGAACTCCAGACCTCAGCCACCTCAGGAAGAAAAATACAAATAGGCCCACGAGACAACAAAAAAAAACTTACTATTGGGAATAAACGTCAAAAAAATTACTAACTGAACCTACCTGGGATTTATTTTTTTGTATTCGTTTTTTTCCCCACTCATGTTGCCTGAGACATTGGCTAAATAAAGTTTATATTATTTCTTTCTTTCTTTCAGATTAGTAGCCAAACTCCTCTTAGGATACAACACAATTTTCGACCTACTGCCACAAAAGAAGGTGGTCCTCAATTCGTCTGTATTTTTTTTATGTATGTTATATCTCCGCCAAAAGTGGACCAATTTTCAAAATTATTTTTGTGTTCGATAGAGCTTATTTCAAGGGTAGTCCCATATAAATTTGGTCACGATCGGTAAATTGGAAGTCGGTCAGTTAAGTTTTTAAACTTGTGATTATAGATTGCAAACTGCAAAAAAAGGCTTTTAGTTAGAGAAGTATAAAAACAACCGTACTGTTAGAACCCTCTTAGGATAAAACACAATTTTAATTTGCAAAAGTACTGCAGAAAAGACCTTTTAGTTAGAGAAGTATAAAAACAACCGTACCGAATGCAGCGTTTGTTAGAACTCTTTAATTATGCGACGGATCGATACCAAATGGCGCCCCCACTACGATGACCGATGGGAGTCATTTGCAATTTAAAAGGATCCTATTCAATTTGAGTAAAAAAGGAAAGGTAATGCAAATAACCGACTCGTTTCTATGTAGATATTGGAATGAATTTGCTTTCAGATAGTTCGTTTTTCTTTTACAACTAAGCATTTAGATCGATCGAGTTAATAGTAAAACTTAAATCTTTCTTTCTATCTTTCATCATCATCATCAGCCACAGGATGTCCACTGCTGGACTGTCCTCCCCCTTTCTATCCTTATCCCACCTTAATGTGGGGTCGGCGCAACACAATTTTTCAAGCATGTTTGAGAAATGATTTGGCTTAATCTTTACGACGGGCGCCTGTCTGACGTCACCCACACCGGAGGTTTAAGCCCCGAGCAAATCAAATTAGAAAAATCGCTTTGCCCGACCTGGGAATCGAAATCAAGACCCGTCCGATCCACAGCCATGCACTATTTACGGTTTCATCTTAGTTACTTGGTAGGGTTGCTCCTTATATGCCATATGCAAGCAGATAACTAGATCAAGCAGGCATCTAAAAATGACAGTCCAACTAATTAACAATTGGTTATTATTTAGAATACCCACATTTCGCCGAGCTTAGTTCTGTCCCAGATGTGATAGGGGGCGAGCCTATCGCCATATCGGGCACAAATTCCAACTAAGCTCGGCGAAATGTGGGTATTCTAGTTCGCTAGTTTACCTCTGCCTACCCCTTCGGGGATACAGGCGTGAGCTTATGTTATGTTATGTTTATGGTTATTATTTCTGAGACCGCGCGCCGGTATGATTCTGGGGACCACAGATTAAACCTATTTTTTCGTGGTCTCTAGTAGTTTTGGAAAATTAAAAATACCTATGTTACTCATTATCAAATTTAATTTCGTTATGTCGGCGCCACTCGGTATAATACCTACATATATAAAACTTATTTATTTGCCTACAATCTGACAAAGGGAAGCCGGTAGGAATCGAGTTGTATGGACCTTTCGCCTTTGGTAGGTATATAACTTATTCCTAATGAAAAAGTAAAACCTATCTTAAATCAATTGTGATACAATGCATATTGGATTACAATAATAAATTACGCCCGACATTAAAACGTAAAACAGTATTCATAAATAACTCATACAAAATTGCTGTCGTTCAATTAAAGGAGAGCAATTCGGCGAAATAATTGGCACGACGTGAATAAACTCATTTGATAGGTAATTAGCTCTTGGACGGGAATTCTGTTCCAACATTAGTGAGTAAACGTCAAATTTAAATTAACAGTTTGTACAGAAATTATTTAGTACTCAAGGAACGTTCCGCAATTGGGTAGGTACTTGGCTATGTTTGGTTTTATACACATACATTACGACAGCCTCGGTGGCGTGGTGGTATTTCGGTACGACTACGGTTCTGAGGTCTCGGGTTCAATCCCCGGGTCGGGCAAAGTGATATTGGATTTTTCCATATCAGCCCGGAGTCTGGAATTTGTGCCCGATATGGCGATAGGCTCCCCCCTATCACATCTGGGACTGAACTAAGCTCGGCGAAATGTGGGTGTTCTAGTTGATCTAGTTCGCTAGGGCGCCTATGCCTACCCCTTCGGGGATATAGGCGTGAGCTTATGTTATGTGTTATGTTATGTTACATTGCGACAACAATAATAACGACTATAATAATAAATTGTGTAGGTGTATTTAAATTAGGGTAGTGTAGGCGAGTGCCTTGTGAAAATCATAGCGATGGTAGGACTTCAATAGAATAATATTTGTACAAATAAAGTTATTAACAGTCCTTCTTGGAAGTAGATAAAAATATAGGCATAAATTCGTATTTGCAAACTGAGGGAATTCATGAATGCAATACATAAATTATTCATTAATCCGTCGGAGGCGTCACATAAATATTTTTCATAAGCGTATGGGCCACCGGAGGTCGAGCCGCCCGTGACTATACCTATTAAGGTCATATTATTCGTAACGTGCACATCCGCGGTAGTCTTGGCGTCCGTGACGTGGCAGATAAACTGCACGAATGTCGCTTGAGATGGTATGGCCACGTTTTGAGGAAGCCACAGGAGTACGTCGGTCGCATGTGTCTGGCACAGATCTTACCAGGGGTGCGTATCCGTGGACGGCCCAAAAAGCGCTGGCTGAACGTTTTGGAGGAAGATATGAGAGCCAATGACCTCACTGTGGAGGATGCTCAAGACCGGGCGAAGTGGAAGCGTTTAAGTAGGAAGACGGACCCTGGCAGAAGGCCGGGATAACGCCAGGCAGAAAGAAAGAAAGAATAAAAATATATATTAATAATAGCCTTGTATTATTACTTTCCCACTGCTGGGCACGGGTCTCCTCTACTAATGAGAGGGCTTAGGCCTTAGTCTACCACGCTGGCCTAATGCGGGTTGGTAGACTTTACATACCTTCGAATTTCTTGTGGAGAAATTCACGGGTATGCAGGTTTCCTCACGATGTTTTCCTTCACCTTTATAGCAAGCGATATTTCACAATGAAAACACACTTAACATAGAAAAGTCAGAGGTGTATGCTCCATTTTGGGGTTGGTCTTGAACCTCCGACACTCGTCTCGGCAGTCCGTACCACACCCAACTAAGCTATCGCTGCTCAGTGGTCCAGTAATAATGGACCTTACTTATAAAAGCATTTTTAGCTGAGCAAATGGTTAAGAATAACCTGTCACTTTTTTCCTTGCGTTACATTGTTTAAAAATGAAAGGGACAACCTATGGGTTAAAGATAAGCAGCGCTTAAATATTTTTATAAGTAAGGGGCAATATGGTCTATTATAATTAATGAATAATTATCGTCCATCATTACTAAGGTCGCCAGTATGATGGACGCCATATTAATTTTTTTATAAATACACCCAACAGTCACACACTTAGTCCTGACCCCACACTAGGTATAACCTGTATCGTGGGTGTCAGAGACTATGAGAGACTTTCGGTCTCACAACACCCAGACTTGAAACAAATATCTGTGGGCCACACAAACATTTGTCTCAATGCGGGAATCGAACCCGGAAATTATAACAAATTTAAAAACTTAACGGACCAACTTCAAAATTTATCCGATCGTGACCAAATATATACGGGACCACCCTTGGAATGAGCTCTATGGAATACAAAATGAATCTTGTAAATCGGTTTTCATTTAGCGTAGGTATCGGATATAAATCATACAGACGAATTGAGGACCTTCTCCTTTTTTGAAGTCAGTCGAAAAATAAAGAACTTTTCTTATATTTTGTCGATAAACGTAACTTTCGATATTGGTAATAATAATTAATTAACAGCTCTGTTCGCATTTCTTAAGATACTTATTAACTTACACATGTACTTGAAAGACTTAAAACATCTTTTGCATGCTATTTTCAACTCTATTTGTGATTAATTTCACTATAAATAATGCTGAAATATATTAGTCAAATGATACAGATAAGATTCAAAATTGAGTGGCAAAACTTACCGGAAAAATCTGCCAACAACACCCATCCCGAACTGCCTACGATTAGAGTTATCCGCCAAGGGTTCCAACATAGGGCTGTGTATCCTCGCTCCCCCCGCGCCCCATGACACACTCCTCTCCGGCCTTCGGTACTCCACACCCCCCGACCCTAGGGGTGAGCGCGCCCTGCAACAAAAACATCGATAAGTTCAATGTGTTATAAATAAATAAATAAATAACACCACAGTCACATACATAGTCCTGACCCCAAACTAAGATCGAATTGGTCGTGGGTATCAGGAACTACTAGAGACGTTCGGTCTCACAACACCTAGACGCGAAACAAATATCTGTAGGCCATACAAACATTTGTCTCGGTGCGGGGATCGAACCCGCGGTCTCTCACAGCCGGCTACTCGCCCGCTGCGCCACGGAGGCTGTTATATTTAAAGACTTAATAATTGAACGATAACAAGAGGTTTGCAATTCTGTTTCAAACCTTTTCGCATTTGAAATAGTAATTTAATTTACTATGTTGTAGGCTATTTAACTTCTTATACATTTTTTTCTCTCCAATTTGTTGCTTTAAACGCTTAAAGTGAATTGCCACTACAAACGTAATGAGATAAGATATAGAGAATATAATGGAATAGTTTTTAAAGGACTATGAAATAAAACAGTATGATCTAAAAACATCAACACGACGAAGAAGAAGGACTATTTTACATTAAATAAGTATTTTAAAAGCTTATACTACAAGTTCACAATATGATAGGGACGAAAAAAACAAAATTCCAATTAATTCATGTGTTTTCCAAAGCTGATTATTGAATCAGCTTTGGAAATCTATCATATTGTGAACTTATACTTAAACGTAATCTCTCAGCAATAACAGAGGTAATAAGATAAAAAAACAATGGCTCATAAATCATCATTATTTAATTTTAGAAGACGAATCAGTTGCACAATTATTATTACCTCCGTGCCGCAGCCGACGAGTTACGGGGTGTGAAGCGGGAAGCCGCGGGTTCGATTCCCACACCAAAACAAATATTTGTTACGGGTCTGGGTTATGTGAGACCAGAAGTATCTCGTAATTTCTGATACACACCACACAAGACTCGTATCTTTGTGGGGTTAGGTTAGGACTATGTAGTGAATGTTGGGTGTTATATATATTTTTAATGTACCTCTATTCCATCCATACTCTACGACTTTTACATATTCGATATCACCAAATAATATAACTGAAATTGTATTCCTTTTTCTTCTCAGCCTGAATTTATGTTTTACACCTACTTCGTTTTTCTCTGCATAACCCAAAGGTTGGCAGGTAGAGAATGCCTCAGGCATTATGTCCGCCTTTATACATCATCATCATCATCATCATCATCATCATCAGCCATAGGACGTCCACTGCTGAACATAGGCCTCCCCCAAAGATTTCCAGATCGACCTGTTGGAAGCGGCCCGCATCCAGCGACTTCCTGCGACCTTTGTCAGGTCGTCGGTCCACCTTGTAGGTGGACGTCCTACGCTGCGCTTGCCGGTACGTGGTCTCCACTCGAGAACTTTTCTGCCCCATCGGCTATCAAAAAATACCTCAGTGCCTGAAGACAAAAGTCTTCGACCAGTGTGTGTTACCAGTGATGACTTATGGCACTGAAACGTGGCCTCTAACTATGGGCCGCATTAGAAAGCTCACGGTCACTCAGCGAGCTATGGAGAGGGCTATGCTCGGTGTTTCTCTACGTGATCAAATAAGGAATGAGGAGATCCGTAAAAGAACGAAAGTCACCGACATAGCCCAGAGGATTAGCAAGTTGAAATGGCAGTGGGCAGGGCACATAGCTCGTAGAACTTTATACATATTTGTATAGAAATTGTTAATGAAATAAAAATTAAAAACTTAAGAAATAAATAAATTCGTAATAATTATTTGGTCATCTTAAGCCAACATTACCGATCAAAATAAAAAACCTAATCGATACACGATTCCATTTATAAAACGGTACAATACGACACACAATTTTTCCAACAATACATTACTATAGTGTATCTGCAAGCTCCAATTCGCAGATTTAATCTGTACCGACCCACGTCACAAAGATTTGGGTAAGGTTATATCAGTTGGAGATAAGTTACTGCTGTCCGTTTACTAACTATAGCTATTTGTTGTATTTGTTTTTTGTCTATAAACATGTTCTATACGGATTTTTGAAAAGAATCCACAAATTTCTTTTTTTATTATTTCTGGGGATATGGCCTTTGGGCCGATTGTACGATCAACTGTGCCAAAAAAATTAAGAAACCCCTGTAAAGGATGTGAAAAATATATAATTGTTCTCTAGCAAGATATGTAGCTTGAGAAATAATGATAGAAAAGATACATATAATCTTTCCCGAAGAGCTAAGCTTTTAAATAGTTCACTCTATTTCAAAATATATCTTTATATTTAAGAAGGTTGAATTCAGTTTGTTACGTATCGTAATATCACAGAGGAAGATAATATCATTGACTTTTAATATCACAAAAAGAAATCAAGGGATATAAAATCGAAAAAAAATAAGAAAGAAAAAAAAATTAAGAGATAAAAAGAACTATGACTTCGTTACTCTGAGCTCGGTCAGTCGTCAAAAATATCAATATCATTGTTGACCTACTGTTATAAAAGATTGATAATATTATTGAAACTTCCTTTCCAATTATATAATTTGATCATCTCGAATCACAATATTTATTATATTCTAGAGTTTAATTATAAACATAATTAATAACGCTACCTGAATTCATTCCTAATAATTAATTACTACTCTAATTTGAAGTTCTGTATCAAATAGACATAATTTGAGTAAATACGTACATAAAATCAAGCAAAATGTACTAATTAAATATAACACACTATGAATTGTTCGTAAATAATTAAATACTTCGTTAAAGCTTTGTACTAAGTAATAGAGATGAGGCATATAGAAGTTAAACATCAACGGCCTGAGGGAGAGGCGAATTCAGATGGGGTTCATGATAATTTTATGTGAAATGATGTCTCTTGAGACAGATGTAAAGGTTTGAGACATTGCCCATAATAAACAGGGTGAAGATAAATAAAATCAGTTTTCTCGGACATATGCTCCGGCATCCGCAGTGTCGCCTTCTACAAATAATTTGCAATGAGAAAAGTAGATGGAAAGAGACACATTGGTAGAAGGAGAAAATCCTGGCGATGGAATATAAGAGAATGGACAGGAATTACACGAGTAGAAAATCTTTACAATTTGGCACGAAATAGAAATGAATATGCGGAGTTGGCAGCCATCATCTAGTCTAGTATCATCTAGTAGTGGATAGGCACCAGAGAGAGAGAGGGTCGAGGCTGGTCGTCTCCTTAGTCTGGTGGCAGCGTGTGTGATCTATGAACCAGGATCTCTAGAGTTTGATTCTCAGGTCGTGCGGGTATTTTAACAAGATTTGCTCGTGGTTGGATCCCCCAGAAGACAAGACGTCAGGCAGTCTGGTCTTAAAAAACTGAGACAAATAATTCCTGCAGCATGCTTGAAAATGTGTTTCGCTGATCGACATTCAGATGGAATAAAGGTGGATAGGAAGAAAAAAAAACGATTACGAAGGTAGACGAGCAGAGAGACTCCTTGCACCTATGAATATCGTCTATGTCACGCGCATGGCAATGAGACTCTCTGTATAGTTTCGAATACAAACGATTGTATTTTGGAGTATGTAGAATTACGCTGCAGACTAGAGAGCTAGAGCATAAATGGATCAGCTCAATCGGTTCAATACCAGAAAACCGAGTAACCACAGCTTGCTGATGCGTTTCATGTGTGAGATTTCCGATGACCCAAATCCTCTTTTCCATTGCAATACCTATTCCCTAACTTTAATTATTCTTTTGGTAGTGGAGATCACTTAGTAACAAGAAACTCATCCACTCATTTGCCAGTGTCTCCTCTTTGTTTCAGTCTTATGTCAAGCCCTGCCTTCTTACTAAGACGCTTCCACTTCGTCCGGTCTTAAGTATCCTCTATAGAGAGACAATTGATTCTTATGTCTTTCTCAAGAACGTCTAGTCTGCGTTTTTTGTGTCGTCCATAGGAACATACCCCTAGTACGTCTAGCCCAGCCTATTGCAACTGACCTACCATGATTGAATGTGGCTGTACCATACCTTTTAAAGTCTGGTCTATAAAATACTCACCCTTTACTATCAACATTTTCTGCCTCTTCGTGGTGCTGTAGCGGCGTCGACGTCGGCGGCGAGAAGAACACTTCATCGACGTCGTCGTCCTGTGGAGACACAGCGCTCGCTCGAAACGAACGCGACCACTGCGCCGACGTCGACTGACGGGAGCGTCGCGTCACCGCCTATAGAAAATCATTGATTATAATCACATAATAACGGTGAAGGAAAACATCGTGGAGAAATCTGAATACCCGAGAATTTCTTCACAAAAATTTCAAAGGTATATGAAGTCTATCAACCCGCATTAAGCCAGGGCGGTGGAGGAGGTTGTATAGTGGGACTGCTAATTAAACTATCTGGGACGGAACTAAGCTCGGCGAAATCTGGGTGTATTAGTTGGCTAGTGCGCATCTGCCTATCCCTTCGTGAATACATGCGTGAGCTTATGTTATGTTATGTAGACAAATTTGACAAAAATATTGTAATATTTTTGTGAAATTAAAACCCGTTTTTTTGTAAAATTGTATTTCTAAATAAATTAGCAAGTTTATTACTCTTCTGTAGCCCGAGCACGAAAAACTAATGTAAATGTAAATGTTTTCGAGTTCGCTGCGCACTGATGACGTTTGGTTAATATTTCATACAAATTTTACAGACGCGCATCGAGTTCGAATATATTTACGGTTGTCAGAAATTTTCCTGCTCAGGCCGCAGTTCAAGGTGGACAATGTCTCTTTGACATGTGTTAGGTACTAATCTTAGATTTGATTTGACGGGCATTTGTTTCAAGGGTGAATACGTTACGACTTGTCCCTTCTTACGTTATTGGCGGGTCGCGACCGGTTATTATTAACGACGCCATAACAGTCGCCCCCACCCATAAGACATCGTTTTTCTAATTTATTGCTAGGAAATATTCCGATCTAATTCATCCGCATTATGTCGTGGAAATTTTAGATTGAGGGTTATGTTACGGGCATTTTACTAAAGATTTAAGAGTTTTCCAAGGCATTATTTTTGATGGAGGAATTTCGTAATCAATCGGGGTTAATTTAATTGTTATCGGAGTAGCTATAATTGATACTAATGATATGAATGTGAAAGTAACTTTGTCTGTTATTTGCTATATGTTCACGACTAAGCCACTGTTCAGATTTTTATTAAAGGTATGCAGAAAGTTTGAATACGAAAGTATGACATAACACCTATTGTTTAAAGAAACTGACCCCAAACTTTTAGCAAAATTCACTGGGGTGAATTTTATTTTTATTTTATGCACATTTTATTCTTTAGTCAATAGTTTCCAAGCAGAATGGCTGTGACATACGGATGAATAGACAGTTTTTCCAAACTGTTAGCTAATATATCGACCGTAATATATATACCTCCTAACTAACATTTTTACCAAAATATTGTTTTCTGCGCTATCTGTTATAGTAGGATTGCTAATTAATCGGAGTAATCTGACATTTCAGATGTTGCCACTTTTTTATGAAATTCAAATAGTGCTGCGGTAAAAAGATCAAGATTATTTAAACATTTCAATTCAGTGAACCATTTCATTCTTTCATTTTCTAAAGTCTAACTTAAAGTCGTAATTCCTGCCTCATGTGTTATTAGTACTGCATGTCTATTGAATTATAGTCATAATAAATTACTTCATTCTAAGTTAGGGCATGTCTACTGGAATTATAGTCATGGTTCATTATAAATAAAACTTACAAAAACTATGAATGTCCTGACCGTAATTTTTCTCAAAAATTAAAAGAAATATTTATAATTTTCATTGTTATCATTTCGCGAATGTTGTGATTATTTACGTAAACTTATTGACACGGTCTTTTAATCGATGGGCTAAGTTATCATTTCTAAAAAGACGCAATAATATTCTAATTTTGCAAATTAGTGCCGAGTTATTGTATCTTTGAATGACAAAAATTTAAATAGATCAATCACTATGTATTGAAAGTAAACAACATTATTTTGGAAAGTGACATTTCGATATGTCAGTTTACTCCGTTTAATTAGCAATCGGACTATAGTCCTAATGAAACATGATGTAAATATTTTTTTATTACCAATATTGAACTATTGTAAAATTAATAAACTTGGATTTGGGTGCATAATATGTGATTTTGGGTGTATATATAATAGCTTTAGCTTAACAGACCCCTAAAAGTGCCTACAAGATTAACTGTCTCCTTACTTCATACCGAAAAAGGTCGGTTTTTACACCATGACAATATCATAAACTATTTCTTTCTTTCTTCTTTCTTTCTATAATGATTGACTACAGAGTAACACATTATAAATTAACACTGGTTGGTTAGAACACTAAACTAGACCGTATAGTTTTAATAATAAAGCACCATTTCCTACTCCATAATTCACATAAAACTACTCATCTCGTGTCATATGGAATGCTAACTACGTAAAACTGTCCAAACTTGTTGGGTATGCAGAATCTGTTTAAATTGTGTATGAATTAATTAGAAGTTGGTGTTCACCGAAATATAGAGTTCAAATTAAATAACCAAATTATTTTAAGGTCATTAAGGGCATGTTAGGGCTTTGATAAATATCATACATATTTTTCATTATTAAATCACATCACAAACGCCACATTTTATCCACGTTTAAAGTACTTTTTGCCCGACCCAGAGGGTTGGTATTAGTTTAACGTGTGCATTTGTGTCTGTCTGTGGTATTGTAGCTCCTAAACGGATGAACCAATTTTAATGTAGTTTTTCTTGTTTGAAAGTTTCACTATTCAAGAAAATCTGTTCATCCGTTTGAAGATCATCAGCTCGTTTCGAATTAAACTTTTATTTTTCTCTTACATAAGGAGTCTTAGATAAGCTCGCCCCCTACCACATCTGAGACGGAACTAAGCTCGGCGAAATGTGGGTGTTCTAGTTCGCTAGTGCGCCTACCCCTTCGGGGATACAGGCGTGAGCTTATGTTATGTTACCCAACAGTCACATACATAGTCCTGACCCCACACTAAGATCGAGTGTTGTGTCGTGGGTATCAGGAACTACGAGAGACTTTCGGTCTCACAACACCCAGACCCGAAACAAATATCTGTAGGCCATACAAACATTTGACTCGGTGCGGGGATTGAACCCGCGGCCTCTCGCTTCACAGCCGGCTACTCGCCCGCCGCGCTACGGAGGCTGTCGCCGCGCCACGGAGGCTGTCTGTATAAGGGATCTATTTTCGTCATTCAGCTAAAGAACTCGCTACAACAACAGCTGAGGAACAACGTGAAGTGGCAGCTTTTGGCGTTTTGTACGGAGACTTCTGATAATGTATCCATGAATTGTCTGATTATAGTTTGTGTAGGTAACTCACCACTTGCTAATTTAAGACCTCTACAATATAGATAAGTAGCTCGACCATCAGTTTTTTTTGGCATCAGCTAGTGATTAGCGACTCCTTAAAATATTTGTATGAGAAACACCCGAACGCCTCTGTTGCATGCGGAATTGCTGTTTTTCATACAAATTATTTTACGTATACGTTGATCAATTCTATTCTAAATAATCTGGAAAATACTCCGACTTCGTTTTTAAAAGAATTTAATAACTATGAGAAACGGCTATTGAAAGAACAGAAATAAGTACCTAGACTATAAATCAAACACCACAATATTTCAAACAATTAACTTTTAAAAAAGCAATGCCCTCGTTCCCAAAGGAAATGCTCGATATCAGCATTTAAAATCAAAGTTCAAGACATTTTCATAAATGTGCTTACAATAATGTAGAGTTCATAAATTCTTTTTGTTATTGTTTTGGCGCGAATTGCGTGCGACGCCGCCATGACGCGAGTCTCGAGTCTCGACCAAACGCGATACTGATCAAGACTCTGAATAACTCATTTAATATTACGAATTGTGAAGAAAATGTATTTTAAATATATCAATCATTGTCGCCCTAGCTAGCCTAAGAGGTCTAGTGGCAGCTTTGGCTGCAGCCCGGGTTCCTGACCCGGATTTGCATTCTAAGTCTAGCTAAACGTCTTTTTCCCACGATTTTCCGGGAACAGGCGGTCGGTCGTAGCTAAAGCTAAATCCTTACTGTTCATATACCTATTTAAAATAAAAACCGTCCAATAATAAGAGTTCTGAAATAGGGTTAAGGTTTCTAAAATATAGTTTTATAAGATTTAAGCGCATAAACATATATTTTACACATCTAATTACTTCGTGTGATTTTCAATAGAATTCATACGAAATTTAGCTTTTCACTTTAATCGACTATTACTCGTTAGTTTATAACATGTGCTTAGTCTTGAATGTTTTTTCATTTGAAATTAGTTATAACATAACATAACATAAGCCTGTATCCCCGAAGGGGTAGGCAGAGGCGCACTAGCCAACTAGTACACCCACATTTCGCCGAGCTTAATTCCGACCCAGATGTGATAGGGGGCGAGCCTATCGCTATATCGGGCATAAATTCTAGACTCCGGGGTGATATGGAAAAATGCAATATCACTTCTCGACCTGGGGATCGAACCCGAGACCTCAGGACGGCAGTCGTCTAAATACAACCACGCCACCGAGGCAGGCGAAATTAGTTATGTACCTCTATATATTATGTTATTACCGTGAATTTTTTCGCGTTTCTATAAACTTCTGGAATTTATGCCTTAATTTTGTCAGTGTGTGACAAAAATATAGATGAAATAAAAACCTCCTCCTTTGTGTCAGTTAAAAAGTATGTTAAAGCGCCATTAAACGCCGAAAGGTTTGGGAATTCACGCAACGCAAGTGCTTTTAACTGTGTTGAAACGGCTCCGTGACGTCACATATTTACCTAACTTTTAATGCCAAAACTAGGTTACATTACGGCACCTGTGACCATAAAACTGAAGGTAGGAAATAATCGCACTACCTAAAATACTTAACAAAGCCGCATTTTCGAGTTTAGCCGTTAGTAAATTGAATTTATTCAGCCAGAGGATATCGCATTATCCAGCTGGAATCTTGTGGTTTAAAGATTAATCTTCGGGCTTAGATAATAGTTTGCAACAGCGAAACTTGGCCTGGATTATAAACATTGTCTCTGTCACTTTATAGTGATCTGACTTTGAATTATCTTACTTAAATACTTAGGAGTTGACCTTTATTTATTAGGCCTTACTTATAAAAACAGTTTAACTGAGCAAATAGTAAAGAATAGCCTGTCCCTTTTATTTTCAAACAATGTGACACAAGGAAAAAAGTGACAGGCTATTCTTAGCCATTTGCTCATCTAAACTGTGTTTATAAGGCCCAATATACCTCTACAAAAGGAGAAACTGAATGACGTAACAGCGTACAACCGAAAACTATTGGAACTAGGAATGTAAAATTTCCTTACGACCACTGGGGCCAAGAGATACTGGAGTGAAGGCCACCTTTCTCTAAGCACAGCGTAGGCAGGTACCCACTAGATTGATGAACTGCGGGACGTTGTGAGAAATAGCCTGGATAAGGAGAATGGAAGACCAACAATCATGGCGTAATCTGGGTTTTTTAGGGCGACCTCTGTTCAGCAGATACAGGCTGATAGATGGAAGTTTTCTTACGATATTTTTTTTTATAATACCAACTGGCAATCAGGAGGGTAACCTGATGGTAAGTGAACTTCAATCTCCATCTCTATAACATGTATAGACAGCTGGCTCGCAGCAAGCCAGATAGAAGCAAACACCTGGGAAGAACTTGCCCGCGTAAGACCTAACTGGCGAAAGGCCGTCCTAGCTGGTGCGGACACCTTCGAAACTGCCAGATTTAAACAACTCGACACCATCCGCGAACATCGCAAAACCCGTCCCAAGACTACGTATAACTGCGCGCGAAATTTATACTGCCTCGCATGTGACCGAATTTTTAAACGAAACTCGAATTCTCCAGCCATATCCGATCTCATCAAAGAAGACAGTAAGAGTCGCCGTTAACGGATTACGTCGTGGAGGACATCATCATCATAGACAGCTATAGGTAATGCATTAGATTGTAAAAGACTTGGTTAAAACGTGCCTCTTATATGTACTATATTCGCTACACAACTATACTGTATATATCAAACTAGTTGTGTACACTTCAAGCTCCAAAGGGAGACTAACTCAATAATAATAGCTCCCGCTCTTTTATACCTTTTGCTTTAGTTAATAAAGAAATACCTTCTACAAATATTATGAATTACTTAGAGGGTAGTTAATATAAATATAATTAACATACTACCCTTCAATATCGTGTATTAAATCACAACAATTATCCGAAATCGTAACACTCGGCTATCCGATACCGTGCTATCTCCGGAGCACGCACTACTATATTAGTAGTTACGGACACAATAAAGTAATCATAAAGATGTTGCTCCACCACTCTCAGGGTATTCATACTTACAGTAACAACATAAGACAATCCGGTGAGGGTGAGCCGAGCGACGCTGTCCTTGCCTGGTCTGGGCAGCGTCGGCGGCGGCGGTTCAGCGAGCGGCGCGGGCACAGGCAGTACGTCGGGGCGCTCGCGCGCGCGCCCCCGTGCCTCCCTCGGCGCCGCGCCCGATGCACCGTACATACTGGAACAATACCAACGTTCTTTTATACTGACAAAGAGGTACCTATTATACCTATTGATGAGTTTTCTTTCTTTATAAATAATATACATAAGCTCACGCCTGTATCGCCGAAGGGGTAGGCAGAGGTGCCCTAGCGAACTAGAACACCCACATTACGCCGAGCTTAGTTCCGTCCCAGATGTGATAGGGGGCGAGCCTATCGCCATATCGGGCACAAATTTCATACTCCGGGCTGATATGGAAAAATCCAATATCACTTTGCCCGATCCGGGGATCGAATCCGAGACCTCACGACGGTAGTCATACCGAAATACAACTACGCCACCGAGGCAGTATAAATAAATAAATATAAATACACCCAACATTCACACACACCTAGTCCTGACCCCACACTAGGTATAACCTGTATCGTGGGTCTCAGAGATTATGAGAGACTTTCGGGCTCACAACACCCAGACTTGAAACAAATATTTGTGGGTCACACAAACATTTGTCTCAAAGCAGGAATCGAACCCGCGGCCTCTCGCTTCACAGCCGGCTACTCGCCCGCAGCGCCACGGAGGCTGTCGATGTTATGCCTATCGTTATTGCCAAGTTCCGCATTCCTAATTCAATTTTTTTTTAAAGCAGAGACTGACAAACGAGCAGATGGATCCCTTGATGGTAAGTGATCTCCACCGCTCATAGATAGACACCCAAGACAAAAAGGTGGTGACGGTTGCGTTGCCAACCTAAAAGGAGGCAATGGAAGGGGAGGGAAAAAGGATTGGGAAGGGAGGGGGGAAATGGACCACCGGAAATCTCACTCACCGAACGAAACGCGACAGGAAGATGCCACTTTACGTCGGATTTCTTTGAGACTGTGGTCTTAAACCGGTCGAGCCGGCCCATTCGTGCTGTAGACGTTACTGTCTACAGCATGGCTCTACCACACAAATCCACTTCTTCCACTTCACCCGGTCTTAAGCATCCTCCACAGTGATAGCATTAAATCCCATATTTTCTTCCAAATCATCCAGCCAGCGCTTTTTGGGCTGTCCACAGAGACGTACCAAATACCTTATTCCTAGGTATATTGTTATTTATTTCATGCAAACATATCCAGAGGCCCGAGCACGCATAATTCCGAATCGAATTCGAATCGAGATCGACGTGTTTTTTAACTCAAAGATCAGTAAGCTATTTCACTCACTGTAATTATAACATAACATAAGCTCACGCCTGTATCCCCGAAGGGGTAGGCAGAGGCGCACTAGCGAACCAGAACACCCACATTTCGCCGAGCTTAGTTCAGTCCCAGATGTGATAGGGGGCGAGCCTATCGCCATATCGGGCACAAATTCGAGACTCCGGGCTGATATGGAAAAATCCCATATCACTTTGCCCGACCCGGGGATCGAACCCGAGACCTCAGAACCGTAGTCGTACCGAAATACCACCACGCCACCGAGGCAGTCGCCACTGTAATTATGCACAATTTTATTTCTATTAACATCGTAAACACAACGGTTGTAAATCAACGAAATTCCAATCTCATTAATTCGACCTCAAAAGGCCTTGTAATATTCATTTCAGATTAATTAGTACGAAATTTAATAACGCCCGAAAGAAATTCGTTGTTTACATGTTATGGGGGCCTCTGAATGCGAGAGAGTACTTCGCTTTATGCTGCTGACATTGCCTGGAGTTGGTTCGTTATTCAGTTAAGTTTTTTTAATTCGACTTAATGAAGCTAAATAAAAATGCAGTCAAGGGATGTTGAAATAAAACAATTTTTACGGATTCTATCACGATTAGGTTTTAATTTTTAATTGTTATTCCCGACGTTTCTTAAACTTAAGGGATGTTGACTCGATTTTTTATTATTATTGAAATCATTACATTCATTATGCAACATTATCCAATATTAGAAAGAATTTTATTATTAAACTGATAGAAAGGGCTGTCAAATGATGCAGAGCTAAAGCCGTGACGTCAACTCCCTGTATTTCCATTACGGTGCACGCGTGCGAGGGAGATAGAAAGTTCCCACTACGCGCCCACTTATGCTACTAGCAATAAATTAAATTTTATTTATATATCCTTTTATTTTATTTAATATTAAATATGGTGCGAATTCGATCAAACTGAGCTACCCACTTTTTCATCCTCAGATATGCAAACTCTTTCGCCTTTGCCAGAATATCTCACAATATTATAAAAGCCAAGACAAAGGGACCGTTGTAAGTGACAGAAATTTAATTTATTTTTCCAGAACCTCGCGAACATATTAAAATACGTTTTGATGAATTATTCTATTTGGCGTAGAGACTTACGAAATTGTTTCACATGTTATTACCTCAATCTAGATAATGTTCATGACCTAGTTTATGAAACGTTAGATCTGTTTCAAGGCCCTTATAATTATGTTACTTCATTCACTTGGATTTATGGAGACTGTGTCAATTTGCGTAATCAAGATAATTGGTTTCAGCCATATCACACATAAGGCCTGTAGCCCAGAAGGTAAGAATTTGAAGATTTAAAAACTTAACTGACCGACTTCCAACTTCATACTATCGTGACCAATATGGAACCTTTCAAATAAGCTCTATCAAGCACAAAAATAATTTTCAAAATCCGTCTACATTTGGCGGAGATATCGCGTAACATACATAAAAAATATAGACGAATAGGACCTTCTCCTTTTTGGATCAAACCTGATTTTGAACTCAGGATGTCAAACGATTTTCAGCCCAAACATGCTATCACTAGACATATTAGGCAGTTTCGGCCATAATCTTGTTCCATCAACATGCAGAACGTCTATTGCAGAACACCGGCCTCCCCCAAGATTTACAAGCTGACCTGTTGAAAGCTATTTACATCCAGCGACTTTAACCAAATCCTTAACGAAAATAACTCCCGTTATGATTTCTTAGATTTACGCGAATATTACACATTGAAATGAAACATATCACGAGTCGGACCCGTGACCATGACGGTTGTAAGCCTTCGAAACATCGGGTCTAAAAATAAAACCAAATTGCGATAAAATCCTTAAAAACATTTCAATAACTCCCGTTGTTGCTTTGTATATACATGATGATTTTTACATTGTACTATATCCAAAAAGAGTCCTACAAAATACAATCATGCTTTCTTTGCATTACGTCATATATACTAGTCCCGTTTGTAGCTTCAAAAGCAAATGAAAATATTTCGTATACTGAGTTGAAATGTTTACAAAAATTCCATCGTTCTCAAAGCCGTCAAAGGCTTGAGAAAGTTTCCATTAGAAAAAGCTTTGCAAAGTTAATGACTACGTCACGTTTGACTGCTCATAGTTCCATCCAAATTGTCTCGCAGAAAAAGCGTTAAAATTGTGTATGGATTATCGCTCCCTAAGTGTAGTGGCAGCGTATATGGTCTGTGAACCTTTAAAACCCAGGTCGAGCAAAGTGGTTTTTCTAACATGACAGTCAACCGATGGTAAAAGCTAAAGCCGAATTCAACATGCTTGAAAAGTGTGTTGCTTTTGCTGCAACATGCTTCAAAAGTGTACCTTTGCTGCAGCATGCTCGAAAAATGATTATTTTTGTGTCTTGGGTGTCTATAGGCGGTAGCGATCATTTACCATCAGGTGACCCATCTGCTCGTTTGCCAGTCTCTGCTATAAAATAAGCTTTATGTGGAAGGAGCTTTAAATCCATGCTATATCTCATATTGATATAAAGGTACAAATAAAATAAATCCAAACCGTATCGTCTGTGATGTATTCTGCGCTATTTTAAAACTGTTTCCGTGGTCTGAGCTAGGATTTATTCCTACATACAGTTTGGTATCAAAAATACAATATTTTTTCTTAAGTTAAGCACTCACTGGAGATATTTGTTAATAAATACATACCGAATTCGAATTCTATGATGAAAAGTACAGTATTGTTTAGTTGATATAATTATTCTCATATAAAAGAATTACTAAATATCCATAATTCTTACATGCTTTCCAAGTGGTAGAGCCACGCTGTAGACAGTAACGTCTATAGCACGAATGGGCCGGCTTGACCGGTTAGATACCATTGTGTCACAGAAAACCGACGTAAAGTGGCAGCTTGCTGTCGCGTTTCGTTCGGTGAGTGAGATTTTCTGGTGGCCCATTTCCTCACTCCCTTTCCTAATCCCCTTCCCTCCCCTTCCATTCCATCCTTTTAGGTTGGTAACGCACCCATGATTCTTTTTGTGTCTTGGGTGTCTATAGGCGGTAGCGATCATTTACCATCAGGTAACCCATCGTCTCGTTAGCCAGTCTCTGCTATAAAAAAAATCTATGTGAAAGGAGCTTTAAATCCATGCTATATATCATATTGATATAAAGGTACAAATAAAATAAATCCAAACCGTATCGTCTGTGATGTATTCTGCGCTATTTTAAAACTGTTTCCGTGGTTTGAGCTAGGATTTATTCCTACATACAGTTTTGTATCAAAATACAATATTTGTTCTTAAGTTAAGCACTCACTGGAGACATTCGCGAATAAACGCATACCGAATTCGAATTCTATGATGAAAACTACAGCTTTGTTTAGTTGATATAATCATTCTCAAATTAAAAAAATACTAAATATTCATACATGCTATTTTCTATCATTGCCCTACAATATTTCATTTGTTATAGACGCATCTTTGTAAATGACATTATTAATAAAATCAATCGAATTTGGTGCTGATTACAATAAAAATTACGTGAAAACTGCTTACCTATAAACAGTGGCCAAAGAATGCCAATTGGAAAGCCGATGCTACATTTTCGTATAATTAATCCCCTTTTCGAGCGACTTTCAAACAGGTCCTCAATTCGTCTGTATTTTTTTCATGTATGTTACGCGATATCAAATGTGGACCGATTTTGAAAATTATTTTTGTATTCGATAGAGATTATTTCAAGGGTGGTCCCATATAAATTTGGTCACGATCGGATTTGAAGTCGGTCTGTTAAGTTTTAAAACTTGTGATAATTCTTAAGTTCTCGGGTTCGATTCGCGGGTGATATATTGGATTTTTCCATATCAGCTCGGAGTCTGAAATTTGTGCCCGATATGGCAATAGGCTCGCCCCCTATCACATCTGGGACGGAACGAAGCTCGGCGAAATGTAGGTATCCTAGTTCGCTAGTGCACCTATGCCTACCCCTTTGGGGATACAGGCGTGAGTTTATATTTATTCTTAAGACGACAATTTACTAAAGGTAAGCTGGTGCGAATCGTTTTGTATGGACCCTTCCTCACTGATCACTTGTATGTTTTCTATATATTTTCCTATCCCAATGACAAAAGGCGTCGCTCTACGTATATACTCTGTGTTTTGTGTACTCATATGTTTTCGAATCCGAATTCTAACAAACGAGTACAGTGTACACCCACCTTAAATCCAAAGCGCTTTGATCCAAACACTCGTTATACAAAGCAAATATTCAAACGTGGGTAAAACTTTATTTCGTACATGTATAAAGTTTCATACAGTGTATTTTAAATTTCCTTTGTACCAATATTATCCCGCGACGGTGCTTTTTCCAGAATTCGGGTTGAGTTTTCGTACGCGAAGTTATAAAATCACTAAAGTTAGTAAACATTATACAAGTTTCAATGTGTGCTGTTATGTGTTATGACCCGCAAAAGTCTTAGTGATAAGACTGTTCTCTGAAAACCTATTTCTACATTAAAAAAAAAAACAAAAATAATATTAGCCCTGTAATATTACTGTCCCACTGCTGGGCACAGGCCTCCTCTACTAATGAGAGGGGTTATGCCTGAGTCTACCACGCTGGCCTAATGCGGGTTGGTAGGCTTCACATACTTTCGAATTTCTTGTGGAGAAATTCTCGGGTATGCAGGTTTCCTCACGATGTTTTCCTCCAGCGTTATAGCAAGCAAGCACAATGAAAACACATATAACATAGAAAAGTCCGAGGTGAATGCTCTTTTTTGTGGTTGGTCTCGAGTCCATATCACACTCAACTGAGCTATTGCTGCTTCTATTTCTACATTTTACCCGACTTTAAAAGGATAGCATTTTTTAGCGGTAAATACATGGTATAGGCGTCGGTTCCTTTTTGTACATTCTCTTACATGAGCTCACGCCTGTATCCCCGAAAGGGTAGGCAGAAGTGCACAAGCGACTAGAACACCCACATTTCGCCGAGCTTAGTTCCGTCCCAGATGTGATAGGGGGCGAGCCTATCGCCATATCGGGCACAAATTCCAGACTCCGGGCTGATATGGAAAAATCCAATATCACTTTGTCTGACCCGGGGATCGAACCCTCAGCACGGTAGTCGTACCAAAATACAACCACGCCACCGAGGCAGTGTACATTCCCAGGTCGGGCAAAGCGAATTTTCTAATTTAATAGGCCGGGACTGGATCCCTCAGAGGGGGTTGACGTCAGGCTGGCAGCCGATCGTAATAACATACTTGAAAAAGTGTATTGCGTCGACCCCACATTAAGGTTAGATTAAGAGCAGGTCCTGTAGAAAAAACGAGTGCAAGTGGCGACGAAAAGGTAAAATAAATACTTTCATCAAAGCTCTTCCTTGTGACACCTCAGGCAATTCCCCGAAATAAAACAAAAGGATGCCCCAAGACAATGTTATTAGGTAGAATAAAAACAAATTCTTTGTTACATTCAGTTATTTGCTCACCGAAGCAAGAATCTAGGTGAAAATGACATCGATTCTACTCCCACAGCTCTGGATATTTGCTTGTTATTTAGGTCTGGCTGATATGTCTAACAATACGTTATTTTATTTAGACTAGCTTTTCCACCTTGAGTTTTTTCTGGAAGCCCTTTCTTTATATCAAGCGTAATTGCGGATAAAAAAGTACCCTTAACCGACGCGAATGTATGAAGAGATTGATGAAAGTAGATGAAGCGAAAGTAATGTGTCAGAATCGGGCGAAGTGGAAATCCATAGTATCTGCCTACCCCTATGGGATACAGGCGTGATATTATGTATGTATGTATGTATGTAATTGCGGATAGCATTTTGATCACTTTAAAACATTTATCTTCCATTTTTTTTACAGCAGTGAAAGGCAAACGAGCAGGTGGGTCACCTGATAGTAAGTGATACCACCTGATACCACCACCCACCTCAAGACACAAATGTATCATGGGTGCGTTGCCACCCAAAAACAGGGGAATGGGGAGTGGGGAAAGGAGAGGGTAATTGGGCCCCTGGAAATTTCACTCACCGAACGAAACGCAACAGCGAGCTGCCACTTCGGTTTTTTGTGAGACAGTGCTATCAAACCGGTCGAGCCGGCCTATTCGCGCTGTAGACATTAATGTCTACAGCGTTGATCTACCACTCAAAATATTATCCTTGACAGATTTTTTTGGGAAAAAAGGCTATGTGCTTCCAGTTTTCAAGCTTACTTCATACTACATTTTATATCAGATCAGATCTGTGGGTAGCTGTAAAAGCATTACAGACAGATAAGGTTATTTTCTTATCCATAATAGTATATATGTAGATTTAGACGTTGAGAAAATATTCTGATCATTCTCATTTTTGGAATCTAGTTCATTATTACTATTTAATTTACTTATAACTTATTTAATTTTTAACAAACATACATCGATTTCTAAAATGAACACTTAAGAGTCAATAATATCAAAGATTTATTACTTTATTTAGTGTCACAGCTGTAGATGCAGAACAAATATAAATACAGCCCAGAACAGAATCCTCCACAATGGTTTAACGCCAAAAAAGTAAATAAATAACACCCAACTATCACATGCATAGTGTCCTGACACACAGTCCTGACCCCCCACTAAGATCGAGTCTTATGTCGTGGGTATCAGGAACTACGAGAGACTTTCGGTCTCACAACACCCAGCCCCGAACAAATATTTGTCTCGGTGCGGGGATTGAATCCGCGGCCTCTCGCTTCACAGCCGGCTGCTCGCCCACTGCGCCACGAAGGCTGTGAAAAGTAAAAGTAAGCAGATTCTGTTGCGAAACATGCTTAAAAAAGTATGTCCTAACCCCACATTGGGATAAGAGCAGATGGAACATGAATAAAACATCATAATAAAAGAGGCTTTTCAACTTCGCACTAGAATAACAGACTCATTAGAAATACAAGACATTACATAACATGCATGTTATACTGGTAATGTAACGCTTCGAGAGGAAGCCTCTCATACGTGTATGAGTTGTTTACCCGCCGGGACATCCGTAGGTCGCAAACTTATTAATGTCCCGGTTAATTCCTACTGGCAAGTGCCAACTCGCACAACTTAGACAGTTTCCTACATAAACACAGTTGTATCAGTGTTTGGTGCGGTATTTCGTAATTTCAAGCCATATTTGGGTCATGTTTGGAAGTTTTGCGATAGTTTTTTGTTATGTTGTGTTATGTTTGTCGTGGATGGGAAATCTTACAACTCTGGAACAAATATTATTATGATTGGTTTTTAGTCCTTGGATTGGATAATTTTAGATATGACTATTACATGACTGCCTCGGTGGAGTGGTTGTATTTCGGTACGACTACCATCCTGAAGTCTCGGGTTCGATCCCCGGGTCGGGCAAAGTGATATTGGATTTTTCCATATCAGCCCGGAGTCTGGAATTTGTGCCCGATATGGCGATAGGCTCGCCCCCTATCACATCTGGACTGGAACTAAGCTCGGCGAAATGTGGGTGTACTAGTTGGCTAGTGCGCCTTTGCCTACCCCTTCGGGGATACAGGCGTGAGCTTATTTTATGTTATGTTATGTCTTCCTCCACTGTTCGCCTCCTTAGTCTAATGGTAGCACATATAATTTTTGGAGTCCTGGGTTAAATTCCCATTGTATACCTCATTTCGTATTTACCCGCCCTTTATTATATAGCGCACCTAGGCCCGGGCCTAGTCGACCCTAAGGAAAATCCACCTCTGTATAGAGGGCTAAACACAATCAATATATTTGTATGTATTATAAACACAAACATGGCAAATTCCCTTGAACAGAACAAACATTCAAAATCTTCCCTATACTATCCTAAATCATTGAATATCCACAAGCCACGAAATCTAGGCCAAAACAACAATTTCGTAACTAACTAAGAAATCACCTAGAGACTCTCCGGCGGTAGATCGTTGCTTTTAATTTTACTACGCCGAGACACCCTTTTAGTATTGGCAACAATTCCCCAATCCCAAGGTTTGCGACAGCCTCCATGGCGCGGCGGGAGAATGTGAGTGGTAGAGCCACGCTGTATAGACAGTAATGTCTACAGCACGAATGGGCCGGCTCGACCGGTTAGATACCACTGTCTCAAAGAAAACCGACGTAAAGTGGCAGCTTGCTGTCGCGTTTGGTTCGGTGAGTGAGATTTCCGGTAGCCCATTTCCACCACTCCCTTTCCCAATCCCTTTCCTCTCCCCTTCCATTTCCTCCTTTTAGGTTGGCAACGCACCCATGATTCTTTCTGTGCCTTGGGTGTCTATGGGCAGTGGAGATCATTTACCATCAGGTGACCCATCTGCTCGTTTGCCAATCTCTGCTATAAAAAAAAATAATAACTGCCTGTGAAACGAGATTCTGAAGGTTCGATTCCCGCACCGAGACAAATATTTGTCTCACAGATATTTGTTTCGGGATTGGGTGTTGTGAGAACGAAAGTCTCTCATAGTTTCTGATACCTAATTAAACCTAGTTTGACATCAGGACTGTGTGTCTCTTGCGTATATCTATGTATTTGACCTCCTCGGTGGCGTAGTGGTATTGCGGTACGACTATCGTCCTGAGGTCTCGAGTTCGATCCCCGGGTCGGGCAGTGATATTAGATTTTTCAGTATCATCTCGGAGTCTGGAATTTGTGGCCGACATGGCGATAGACTGGCGAGTCTATCACCATATCGAGCGAGTCCCTATCATATCTGGGACGGAACTAATCTCGGTGAAATGTTGGTGCTCTAGTTCGCTAGTGCACCTCTGTCTACCCCTTCAGGGATACAGGTGTGAGCTTATGTTATGTTTATGTTGTGTTATTTATTATTTATTTATGTGGTATATTTGCAATAGCATCGTGTCCTGGTATTATGTCATTTCGCCAAGTATTGTCAGTGAATTGTTGAACGTTAAACAACGGTTGCTTGCTTATGTGTTGAGGAAATTCATTGCGTCTGTTACTTTGTTTACTAAGACCCTTTATAACTAGTTTATTGGGATTCGCTTGGAGTCGGTAAACATCGACATCAGTAGCCCGAGCACGAAAAACTAATGGAAATGTAAACTCGCTGCGCACTGATGACATTTGGTTAATATTTCATACAAATTTCATAGACGCGCATCGAGCACGAATATTTTTACGGTTGTCAGAAATTTTCCTGCTCGGGCTGCAGTTGCTAGAGGTAACTCAAAAAGCATTATCACGGTAACACATACTTAACATAAGCTCACGCCTGTATCCCTAAAGGGGTAGGCAGAGGCGCACTAGTGAACTAGTACACCCACATTTCGTCGAGCTTAAAGTGGCAGCTTGCTGTCGCGTTTCGTTCGGTGAGTGAGATTTCCGGTGGCCCATTTCCCCTCTTTCTTTCCCAATCCCTTTTTCCCCCCTTCCATTTCCTCCTTTTAGGTTGGCAACGCACCCATGATTTTTTTTGCGTCTTGGGTGTCTATGGGCGGTGGAGATCACTCACCATTAGGTGACCCATCTGCTCGTTTGCCAGTCTCTTATATATAAAGAAGTCAGGAGGGTTCTTACCTAATATCATCATCATCAGGATGATGGTCCGGTGGCAGATCGAGCCGGAGGTCGCCGAGCGCCCGCGCCGCGTGCCGTCTCCGCCTTTCATACCACAGTTTTCTTTGTTCCCTCTCATTGTCCCTCTGTACTCCGAAGAACGTCTGCGTCTCTCTCTTAAGGTAGTCCCGTACTGCCACCGTGTGTACCCGCCGGAGTCTCACGCCGTCCTCGTGACTCGGTTGGGGCGCAGTCTCGGGGACTGTTTGTGGGATTGAAGCTGGTGGGGCCGACACGATCCGTGGTGGTGATGATGGTGGCTGATGGGATTGAGCTGGCGCTGGCGTTGCTGCCGATGTCTGGCACGCCAGCTGCGGCGCCAAAAGGCCTGCACTCGACCGCCTATAACAATGAAAAGTAACTTTAATAAATAATAATGTAATAATATTACATAAAGTCGCAGGAAGTCGCTGGATGCAGGCCGTTTCCAACAGATCGATCTGGAAATCTTTGGGGGAGGCCTATGTTCAGCAGTGGACGTCCTATGGCTGATGATGATGATGATGATGATTACATAACATAACGTAAGCCCACGCCTGTATCCCCGAAGGCAGAGGCGCACTAACCAACTAGAACACCCACATTACGCCGAGCTTAATTCCGTCCCAGATGTGATAGAGAACGAACCTATCGCCATATCGGGCACAAATTCCAGACTCCGGGCTGATATGGAAAAATCCAATATCACTTTTCCCGACCCGGGGATCGCACCCGAGACCTCAGGATGGTAGTCGTACTGAAATACAACCATGCCACCGAGGCAGTCGATTATAATATTAGCCCTGTAATATTACTGTCCACCTTGTAGATGGACGTCCTACGCTGCGCTTGCCGGTACGTGGTCTCCACTCGAGAACTTTTCTGCCCCATCGGCTATCAGTTCTACGAGCTATGTGCCCTGTCCACTGCCATTTCAACTTGCTAATCCTGAAGAAGGTCGCAGGAAGTCGCTGGATGTAGGCCGCTTCCAACAGGTCGATCTGGAAATCTTTAGGGGAGGCCTATGTTCAGCAGTGAACGTCCTATGGCTGATGATGATGATGATGAATATTACTGTCCGACTGGTGGGCACGAGCCTCCTCTACTAATGAGAGGGGAACTTTAATACTAAACAATTATGGTTATTCTTTAAATACGTTAAACATATGAATACCAGAAATAAGATCGTGACTCAGTTCTTAATACACAAGCGATGCTAAAATAGCGTATTGGCTGAATTTTGACAGCCCAATCTACGAGACGATCCAAAAGGAATCGAAAGCAAACCCATGGGAAACAGGCATTGTACATTATATCACTAGACTGAATTAATTTGGCAACAATCAATAAGTTTTCCAATTGGCATTAATCCAACAAGAGAATTTTAAAAAAATCTTCATTTTCATATTATGATTTTGAATCTGCAAAACTGCACATATGTTACTTAATTTCTAGTAGTAGACTTCTTATAAATTCGTGAGTAAATATCAAAAATTCGCTGAATTAAATTCATTCAAAATTCATATTTCAATACCTATCGTATATACACACTCAAATAAATCTATCTCTAACAATAAATCGACGTTTCTATTCGGCATAACAAACACCTAAAATTTGTGCACACGTACACGTCGAACATGATTTGTGATAAAAACGTCCATCGCAAATCCAAGCAATGCCCAGTAAAAGATACATCAAATTCAATAAAACAATTTATGTTATAAAAGAATAAAATATTGGGTCTCGACCCAACCCACATATATTCTTCTTCAATCCAAGAAGAGACCAACCCCAAAAAGAGCACACACCTTGAAAAAGTGTGTTGCGATACCACATTAAGGTGTAATAAGGGCATGTACAAAAAAAGAAAGAAATTGAGGATATATTTCACCAAAGATACCACGACGCGTCGCCAAGTTAAAATTATAACAAAAGATGCCACATAACCAACTGTTCCAATGAATACTGATTTCTTAAGTTTACGCGAATATTATACATTGAAATAAAACTATGCTTACGGATTCTATCACGATTAGGTTTTAATTATTATTCCCGACGTTTCGAAGGCTTTGCAGTCTGACCCGTGACAACGAAGACTGCGAAGCCTTCGAAACGTCGGGAATAATAATTAAAACCTAATCGTGATAGAATCCGTAAGAATAGTTTTATTTCAATGTTCCAATGAATGTTAAACAAATCATTCCGAGACAGTCCGGTAGCTAATGAGTCTGGTATTCAACGTCCCGACGTCCGGACTCCCGGCACACCGGCGCACTCAAATTGGCTGGATTGATTCGGCATTTCCCCTCGCAATACCAATGCAAATTGATTTGTAAATTGTATCGTAGTTATTGAGCTATCAGAGATCATTTAGTTTGCATGATATTGGAAGGTTTTATGTAAAATAATTTAATAACGTGTTTCTTATATTTTACTATTAGCAGTAACTTAAAACCGTCTTAAAAATAAGTGTTTGGTTTGATATCACGACACTAATGCTGTTGTATGTTGAGGAGTTTACTCCGTACTCCTCCATCAGACCTTGATAATTTGTTTATAGAACAACTCTTGTAGTAAGACACACATAACACACATAAGCTCACATCTGTATCCCCGAAGGGGTAGGCAGAGGCGCGCTAGCGAACTAGAACACCCACATTTCGCCGAGCTTAGTTCCGTCCCAGATGTGATAGGGGGCGTGCCTATCGCCATATCGGGCACAAATTCCAGACTGATAAGGAAAACTCCAATATCACTTCGCCCGACCCGGAGATCGAACCCGAGACCTCAGAACCGTAGTCGTTCCGAAATACCACCACGCCACCGAAACAGTCCTTGTTGTAAGCTCTAACAAATACTAAAGAATCTCGAAAATTAATCCAGAGCCTAATAGCAATTCCTACATAGGACATTCCGGTCCACATCCCATTTAAGTTACACTAGATTTCTGTGTGTGGCGACGTCAATTCACTTTGCAATAGCAAAAAAGGTTTTTTGCTCAAAGCACGCAAATATTCACCAACACACTTCGAACTCCCCAAGTGAGTTAAAATACAGCTCAAGCGCGTATTAAGTATGGAATGATAATGTCTATTATTAATGCTTTAGGCTGCGGACACGAACTCAGCGGCGGCGGCGGTGGCGCGGGTAGCGGCGCGGCAACGTGTTGCTAGAACGGTCGTACGCCGCTTGCCGCGCCGCTGCCTTCAAGGCCAGTTCCATTTAAATCTATGCAATGAAAGGCGTGGCTCCCCGCGCGGCCGCCGCCGCTCCAAACCCGCTGAGTTCGTGTCCACGGCCTTAGAGATTGGGTACTTAAGCGACGGCAAGCGGCAGGTGCTCGCCGAGGCAATAATTTGCACGCAACCACACAACTGTACGTAAATACGTTCGTACTCTACGTAAATCATGACATAACTCGGTAGCTAAGCAATGTCTTTGACAAATATTCCTTATTATTGCGTCGCATATGCTCCAGCTGAATGCCGGATTAAGTTCATATTTCGTACGTTTACTTTGCGACACGTAATTGAGGTACTAAAGGCAGTGAGCGTACAGTGGCCTGAGAAGGAATAATTTTGAGGATTGAATTCGTATAAATCGCGCTGCGTTCTGTAACTCAACCGTAGCATAAATAATAATAATAATATTAGCCCTGTAATATTAGTGTCTCACTGCTGGGCACGGGCCTCCTCTACTAATGAGAGGGGTTAGGCCTTAGTCTACGCTGGCCTATTGGGGGTGGTAGACTTCACATACCTTCGAAATACTTGTGGAGAAATTCTCGGGTATGCAGGTTTCCTCACGATTTTTGTCTTCACCGTAACAGCCAGCGATATTTCACAATGGAAACATACAACATCAAAAAGTCAGAGGTAATTATGCTCCTTTTTGGGGTTGGTCTCGAACCTCCAACACTCGTCTCGGCAGTCCGTACCATTCCCAACTGAGCTATTCGTACGGATTGCCTCCGTGGCGTGGTGGTATTTCGGTACGACTATGGTTCTGAAGTCTCGGGTTCGATCCCCGGATCGGGCAAAGTGATATTGGATTTTTCCATATCAGCCCGGAGTCTGGAATTTGTGCCCGATATGGCGATAGGCTCGCCCCCCATCACATCTGGGACGGAACTAAGCTCAGCGAAATGTGGGTGTACTAGTTCGCTAGTGCGCCTCTGCCTACCCCTTCGGGGATATAGGCGTGAGCTTATGTTATGTTATGTTCTATTCGTACGCTAGCATAGCAAACGAATTATTTTACGTTTATCGCTCGCGTCTACGTAAACTATTTTTATGTCAAACACCCAAACGCCTCTAGTGGTTAAGCAGGGAACATAAAGTTTGTCATACAATATTGTACGTAGACGCTAGAGAGAAACATAAAAAGATCTCAAAGCCTAACCTCTGATGACATTTTATCAATACTTCATACAAACGATAGATTTGTTAATCCATGCGAAACAAGTGGGTAACAGCTAGTAGTCAAATATTTTGAGTTATACTTCGCCCACGGACTTAAAAAAAGAGATGGACGGAGCGCTAGGAACATTGAAAGCGAAGCGAGGTTTTCGGCCCATTCGATCTATCGACACGTAACGTGTGTGCGTAGGACACTTTTGTACAAACTCGTTTGTGTGCATGGCTTCTCTGTGGCGACCGTTTAACTATAGGCGAGATGGTGTTTTTACGTCCATGATTACGCCTTACATAATGAAGATATAAACGTTTTAACGTCGACAAGACATACATAATATAAATCTTTCCTAATACTAGACTTATCTTTCAAACTCCAATAAAATATTTTTTATGACCACTTTGTTCTAATACCATGTTTTTTAACTTTGAACATTAATAACATGATCTTTTTCTATCTTTCTTAGATCTTACACTAGTATTTATGTAACTTGCTATTAAAAAAAGGAAAATGTACTATTGATAATCTTTATAAAGATTAGATTTTCTTCGCTAACTTTAAAACCCAATCAAATAATATAGTTATAATAATATAGAGGTACATTCTCTCGAGGTGCTTGCGGCATGACTTGAATGGTTGGTTGAGACGGGTATGGTGGTATCTCTGTATCTGCATCGGTCATCCGCCTGTTTTGTCGCAAGCCCCTCGATTTGCTTCTTCCCTCTTCGGATTGAGAGTGTGAAAAAGTATAAAAAAGTATGATTCTGACGACCACTGAAAAACACAGTGTTTGTCAGTGTCGCTAGACTGCACTACGCTTACCATCAGGTGCAGTGTAGTCACTTTGCCGTTTCCACATTAAAAAAAATACCAGTAATCTCTATGTAATTTTTCAGATTTCAGGGACTAACAATTTGAGGTGGGCGTTGATGTCATCTGAACTTTTGTTTCTATCAGAGGGATTCAATAGTAGGTACTATACTGTTTAATATCTTTCTTCTTCTTCTTTCTGCCTGGCGTTATCCCGGCCTTCTGCCAGGGTCCGCCTTCCTACTTAATCGCTTCCACTTCGCCCGGTCTTGAGCATCCTCTATGGTGAGACCATTGGTTCTCATATCTTCCTCCAGAACATCCAGCCAGCGCTTTTTGGGCCGTCCACGGGAACGCAACCCTGGCACGATCTGGGCCAGACACATGCGACCGACGTACTCCTGCGGTTTCCTCAAAACGTGGCCGTACCATCTCAAGCGACATTCCTGCATTTTATCTGCCACGTCCCGGACGCCAAGACTACCGCGGATGTGCACGTTACGTATACGATCTAGTCGTGTAACATTGCACATCCACCGCAGCATCTTCATTTCCGCGACGTGGATTTGCCTAACATGTCGCTTAAGGGCAGGCCAAGTCTCACAACCATACAGGAGTACCGGCCGAACGATGGTTTACTGTATGGATACTGTTTAATATCTTTGCTTTCTATAAATACTTACTACTACTACTTTCTATAATATACGCTTGTATACGCTGGCAAGCTCGCAAATGTTTCAAATACGACTGAGTGACTTATGACCACGAGGTCACAACTTTTGGATCACAAGTTCCGCGCTGCTGTCCCGTCTATTTACTGTTGAATGTCTTTGATGAAAATATATCGATAGCCCCAATATTTATTTTATTTTATTTTTTATTTTATTTATTTCCACTTAACAACTACTTTTACAGGTGTACCCTAATACAGTAGTATTAGTACCTAAGTTTGTTTTTATATATATATATATATTATTTATTTATTTTTATATATTTCATATAATGTTGCTTTTCTGTATTCAGATCAAGTTTTCATCGTGTTTCAAACTGATTACTATTCGTATCGTCTGTCCTAACCCAGATATTGTGCAACTATCGTAGATGTCGAACTAACAAGAAATACATCTGCGCAGTTTAATTTGAAAACGTTTATAATTCACATGAATGTATTGGTTGCAGTGGTAGGCTAAAAAACGCGAGGTCTTGTGATCAAATCCCAGGTCAGACAATTTTTGTCACCCAGAAGGGAGGAAGAAGGAATATAGGTCGACTAGAAGGTTATCATAAAATTTTATTTTGTTTATAATTATTGCGTGGATACAAAAACGATTATTGTGAAATTCCTTTATCGTTTAAACATATCACTCCTAAATTTTCTTTACACAACTTAATAAAAATCAGAGGAAGTTACCACTCCAATTACTGTCAAAATGAGTTAAACACTAGTTCTTGTTTCAAGAACTAACCTGAACCTTGGCGATCCAACAAAAATAAATCATTACCGAGGTAATTTACCCACGCAACGTATCAAGGTCCCAAATTAAGTACTTCGAATTCGTTATCAAACCTAGAATTAATGAAACTAAAAATGACGAACATAATCTCAAGTTTAAAAACTTAACGAACTGACTTCAAAATTTATCCGATCATAAGCTCACGCCTGTATCCCCGAAGGGGTAGGCAGAGGCGTACTAGCGAACTAGAACACCCACATTTCGCCGAGCTTAGTTCCGTCCCAGATGTGATAGGGGGCGAGCCTATCGCCATATCGGGCAAAAATTCCATACTCCGGGCTGATATGGAGAAATTCAATATCACTTTGCCCGACCCGGGGATCGAACCCGAGACCTCAGAAACGTAGTCGTACCGAAATACCACCACGCCACGGAGGCAGTCAATTATCCGATCGTGACCAAATATAGAGATTTAGAGAGAGATATATGTATAGATTTAAAGCTTGATTTCTTAGTACATAAAAAGTAAAGCTGAAGTCATAAGACGTAAGACGTGAGACTGCGTCCTAACTTTCAACGTTTTATCCATTGTAGCAACAAAGTCTATGCGGTGAAGAAGATATGTATAGATTTAAAGCTTGATTTCTTAGTACATAAGAAGTTAAGCTGAAGTCATAAGACGTAAGTCATGAGACTGCGTCCCAGCTTTGAACGTTTTATCCATTGTATCAACAAGATCTATGAGATGAAGAAGGTATGTATAGATTTAAAGCTTGATTTCATAGTAGATAAGAAGTAATGCTGAAATCCTAAGACGTAAGACGTGCGACTGCGTTCCAAGTTTCAACGTTTTATCCATT
Source organism: Clanis bilineata (assembly GCA_036417725.1). Taxonomy (NCBI): domain Eukaryota; kingdom Metazoa; phylum Arthropoda; class Insecta; order Lepidoptera; family Sphingidae; genus Clanis; species Clanis bilineata. The sequence continues at coordinate 3,456,962 of CM071153.1, forward strand.
GTAGCAACAAGGTATATGCGGTGAAGAAGATATGTATAGATTTAAAGCATGATTTCTTAGTACATAAGAAGTGAGGCTGAAATCATAAGACGTAAGACGTGAGACTGCGTCCTAAGTTTCAACATTTTATGCATTGTACCAACAAGGTCTATCATCATTATCATCAGTCATGGGACGTCCACTGCTGGACATAGGTCTCCCCCAAAGGTCTATGAGATAAAAAAAGTCTAGAGCGTTGTTTCTTAGTAGATAGATATGATAGAAGAAGAATTTAGTTAATAGCTAAAAATAACTGCGTCTAAGGCTTTATTTTGTCCTCTATATCAGCAAGGTCCATGAGATATTTTTGAATAGATATTTAAATATTTATTTCTCACTATGACCTATGAAATATTTCATTTCAAAAGGCATTCGGTGGAATTTCGTTTATAGTTCTTGCAGAAATTTTATTAATTGTCTCGTATTGTTTTAGTTGAAATGAAGATTAATCTACCAACTTGGTATTAAGATTTATTTGTGTTACATCAAAATATCTCATGACCTTTTATTATCATCAATTTTTAAGTGATCTTTTTGTAATTCTTCATAGCAAAACCACTTAACATTCCTTCAGTTTTAAAGAGCATTCGCTTGACAGTTATAGCAGAATTACCTTATCTTTTCGTCTCAGTAAATCACTATTTACTGTCACTACAGAGCCACGGACTACGTAAAAGTGTCTACAGCATAAATAGACCTGCCTCTACCTGGCTAGGACCACTATCTTGTAAAAAAACAATTATGCCAACCTACTACATTTATGTTTCCTATATGTAAGAATCTTATGATTTCTTCGGTATCAACGGTGGCAGTGATAACAAGTGAGAACTTGCTGTTACAGTTCAGGCGGTGATGTCATCCTCGGGTTCCGACCCCAGCAAAATCAACCGCCGACCTAGGAATCGAACCCAGGACCTCCCGGTTGTAGCGCATATACGCTGCCACTCGACCAAGGAGTCAGATGAGAATTAATGCCGGCTTAAAAATGATCCCTATTCTCTCTAACAAAAGGTTCTTAATTTATTCCACATTATGTGGGTGGATGAATATGTTAACTATAGATATGTTAGTTAAAAGGTCTCCCACGGTTGACCTTACTTGTGATGGATTAAGTTATTTTAATATATGCATGAGATCCAGTGGCTTGGATGTTGCGAACCGTGTCACCCTTGACTTTATGAGTAGACTAGCTATTGTCCGCGGCTCCGTCCGTGTGGAAATTTATTTCTGGGATACAAAGAAGCCTATATGTTAATCCAAGGTCTCAGCTATCTCCGTACCAAATTTCATCAAAACCACACCAATTTTTGAGCGTCAAGAAGTAAAACACACACAAAACCGAAGTATCACCTTGCTATCGCGGTTCGTACGGTGAGTGAATAACGCGTAATCTAAGTCATCAACCACGATTAAGTGTTACGATGAGAGTGAAGCTATCACCTACACAGAACATGGAATTTCTACGAATTTTTTGTCTATGTTACATGAGCAAGAGGCAGTCAAAAATATTATTTTGTGTAGGTGTTTTTTGTATTTTGTTTCTTTAAAGCATTTGCAGGGGACGCACCTTAAGAAGTAAAGCAAGCTTTTTTCATGACGGTTTTCTGCCAGACAGTAATAATCAATTTATGCTGTAAAACTGTCCTCAACGTAACTTTTGACAATATCTATATTAATAATCAATAATCAAGCAGCGATAGCTCAGTTGTGAATGATACGAACGAATATGTGAAGTCTACCAACCCGCATTAGGCCAGCGTGGTAGACTAAGGCCTAACCCCTCTCAGTAGTAGAGGAGGCTCGTGCCCAGCAGTAATATTACAAGGCTCATATTATTATTTTATATTAATAATCATATATAAATCATCAAATGAAGTGTTAAACTTTCATTAAATGTATTGCGTTCAATAAGGTAACAATATAATGGCTATTATAATAATTTCATGATACATCAGTGTCGAGGCATTAATAACATGAAATAAAACAATTGTAATGAATTTCAATTCAGATAAATGTAAAGCAAAATTACTCTTGTTGCATTTCCCAGAGGGTTTAAAATTAAATACTCTTGTACACGACATTGTTTTTCATGCCATGCCATATTTGGAAGTATCTTTATTATTTACCTGGCATTGCTGATATAGGTATATGGGCGATGGTAACTACTACCATTAGGTGGTTTGTTCGTATAACGGTCGGTTTCAATAAACGATCTCAGTTTAGAGTGCAGATAGATCGGGAATATGAACCAATCAAATCAAGTCATTTGACGGAGTCATGTTCAAACTGTGTTCTTATTAGCTAATTTTTATAATCTATCTGCATATTCGAACTGAGAATATTGGAACCGGGCGTTAGTAAGCCAATAAAAAACTCTTTTTTCGACCGACTTCCAAAAAGGAGAAGGTTCAATTCGTCTGTATTTTTTTATGTGTGTTTCGCGATATCTCCGCCGAATGTGGATCGATCTTCAAAATTCTTTTTGTGTTCGGTAGAGCTTCTTTCAAGGGTGGTCCCATGTAAATTTGGCCACGATCTGATTTGAAGTCAGTCCGTTAAGTTTTTAAACTTGTGATTATTTTTATTTAAACCTTAGTTATAGATCGCCTCTTTCTTCAGGTAGCAGTGTATATGGAATGTGGAGCGGGAGATCTTGGGTTCGATTCTCAGATCGGGCGTGTTGTTTTTCTAACACTATTTTCCCGGGACTGAACGTCAGGCAGGCAGCTGGTCGTAAAAACGAAGCCAAATTATTTCTGCTACATGCTTGAAAAAGTGTGTTGCGCCAACGTCACATTAAGGTGGGATATGGGCAGGTCAAAGAAATTCAACCTTAGTAATGAACGCCTAGTCAAATAGGAAAAATGGGGGTAATTAGGACAAGCCTACATCCTACATGTAGTACAAAATACCATGTTTTCCACCGGACACCATAATGTGTAGGCAATTACTTTGTCCGAAATCGGAAACGGCCTTCGACGGTTTGTGAAAATAAATTGCTTTTGTATTGGGATTCGCATCGTAGGAGTTTAGTAAAATATTTCATATATATTTTACTCGACTGTCAAAATGATGTGACCCGAATGAGAAAATTTCTGACAATCGTAAATGTATTCGAGCTCGCTGCGCACTGATGACATTTGGTTAATATTTCAGTCCAACCCGTGACCACGAAGACTGCAAAGCCTTCGAAACGTCGGGAATAAAAATTAAAACCAAATCGTGATAAAATCCGTAAAAATAATTTTATTTCAATCTACTTTTAATTTTAAAATTCTACCAAATTAAAATTTGGTAATAAAATGTGAGTTTCAACTGTAGTATATACTTCAAAATACGTACATTTATTAACACATAACTTATTAATTACATAAGTTTCGGATATCGAATGGCACAAGAAAGCAATCCATTTCTATCCCAAGAGTATCCCATTAATCTAAATTAACATCATCTGATAACCTTCAGTTAAACCCTTCGTTTACTATAATGACTATTTTAATTGGGATTCTACCTCTACATACCCAAACAAGTGAATCTTGTAAATAGTTCCGGAGACTCCAGTTCCCCAAACCATCCCAATATCCATGTCTTTCCTTTTGACTATGGGCAGCCTAGCCTAAGCTTGCATTAGTGTTGTAAGGACTTAAGATCAGATGGGGCGTCATCTCGTCTTCTTTTCTTGATCTGTCAGTACATAATCCCAATCGCATTACAGTTATATATGTAATCGCCTCATTTGTATTAAAATAATCGGCGTATTGTATCGATGATTACCGAATCTTAACCAAAATAAAATGGAATTGAATTGCATCTTTAGAATACACAAAGAATTGTCAAAATCAGTCCATATTTAAAGGAGATAAAAATTATTTTTGTCTTAGTATAGTTTAAAATATATTCACTATTTATTTAAAAAATACATCAATTTTTACCATCTCAAGTTTTTCAATTCTCAATTTAAAATAAATAATTTTACAGCCTCTGTTATTCAAAAATATTTTGTAAAACATTAGGCATTCAAGTGTTGTCGAAAGCAAAATTCATGAATAATGACTTACGTTATTTCAGGGACATTAGCTTTACGAAACTCCGTTATCTTTTGTTGCAAATTCGTTGATAAATCTTAGCGAAGTACATTTATTTCTCTCAGAAAAGATAAATTAATGTAACTATTTACAACAAAAATTTAACTCAGTCATAGTAAAGGCATGGTTGATAATAAGAAGCATATGTGATATTGTAAAAACATGTTTTAATTATATTAGTATAAATCCCTTCCAGGGGTTGAAGTCAGACAGGCGGCTGATCGTAAAAACTAAGCCAAATCCTCTGCAACGTATTGTAAAAAGTATGTAGTGCTGACCCCACATTAAGGTGGGATAAGGGTAGGTAGAAAGAAATAAATTATATTTGTATAGAACTAAAGTATTTCAGTAACTGGTTTGAAGCACATATATTTCAGATCATATGAAAATACTTTTTGTCGAATTTTTTTTAAGAAAAGCTTGTAAATACAGTAATTAATACATTATTTACTTTTTGGAACGTTCTTTTTTACTTTAGCATTAAAATAAAGTGTTTAATCGCCTTCTCGGTGTAGTGGTCGGGAGGTCGTGGGTTCGATTCCCAGGTCGGGCAAAGCGTATTTTCTAATTTTATTTGCCCGGGACTGGATCTCTCAGCGGGTTTTGACGTCATACAGGCAGTCAGTCATAAAAACCAACGTAAATCCTTTCTACAACATGCTTGAAAAAAAGTGTGTTGCATCGACATGACATATAGCTGGGATACGGGCAGGTAGAAAGAAAGTGAGATTTATTATAAAATGTTTAATAATATATGTATACATAATATATTTAGGTGGATTAACGACCTGATAAAGGTCGCAAAACGTCGCTGGATGCAGGCCACTTCCAAGAGGTTAATTTGGAAATCTTTGGGGGAGGCCTATGTCCAGCAGTGGACGTCCTATGGCTGATGATGATGATGATGAATATCTTTAACAAAATAGATCAATATAATTTAAAATGTGGCATCGAAAAATATATGTCAAATTTCTACAAAAATACTATTATTTGTTCAACATAATAAATGGGCATTTATTGTAATATTATAAACATTCCGTAAAAAGATTACTTGCTTCTAATTGAATTTACGGAAAAACAAGTTAAAAATACTTTTTATTTACAACATTAGTAGTTGTGGGGAACATGAAAAAGAAATGAATAGCTGTAAAACGCTAAATAAATACGACTAAAGTAGGTAAACAAGTCGTTGGCATTTTCCTTAAAACCTAATACAGTTCAACAATAACAACGCAAACATATTATTCTTTTCAGAGCTCCGATACAAAGGAACAGTAAATAAAATACAGCACACAATTTTATTGTATATTAACATTCCTTCTCGTAAGAAATTGATATCAACTACCGAAATTCTGACTAAAATAACAGTGGCAAAGTGTAAAACATGTTAAAAGAAACGACACTTCGTAATAATATACAGGGCTAGAGTTCTGCAGATTAATCAATAATAAATAAATCCACGTGAAACTGATTTCGAAGAATCTGATTTCTGATATTTTATGTATAAAAATAATCACAAGTTTAAAACTTAACCGACCGACTTCAAAATGTATCCGATCGTGACCAAATTTATAAGGGACCACCCTTCAAATAAGATCTATCGAACACAAAAACAATCTTCAAAATCGGCCTACATTTAGCGGGGATATCAAGTAATATACAGAAAAAAATAACTGTTTACTTCATTCTTTTTAAGATCGATAAAATATTGTGCGCCTAGTCTTATCATCGTTTATTTGGAAGGACACTAATTGATAGTTCAAACAAAAGGGTTAATAAAATTATAGTTTTAGCCTGAAGAAACCGTGTTGCACGATGCCTTCGCCAATGTAAACCAAGCTTATTTAGTGAAAAGTTTGTGTAGCGTTTTCAGTCCTCGTCGTAGACGGTGCTACGGCTCTACGGTGCTACGTGCTCGTAGCGAATTGTAATTCACTACACGTAGCCAATAACTCAAGTACGACTAGAGCGAAGGCAACTGAATGTAAGAATATATTAAAAGCTCGAGAAGTAATTACTGTTACAATTTGTTATGAGTTACAGTATATGGCGCAAAGGAATACGGAAATAGAAATTACCTCCAAAATACGTGGTTATTTTATATTTTTCTTAAGGTCGTGTAACGGTTCTGGCCCCACGCTAAGGTACGACGCCTTACGGTGTTAATATCAGGAACACTGACTGAAATGATCTTTGCTCACTTTTAGGATGTTATAAACTCTATATTTTTTTTTAATGGACTATGAAGAAGTATTTAAGCAAGCCGGCATAATTGTTGCAACCTACAACAGAACCATTTGTATTCAAAACTATATATTCTTGGACAGCATTTCAACACTGCTCGATACAGTGAAGGTAAGGCCAATAAAATCATACACAAATTCGAGATCCCAGTCTATTTCCTCTGAACCAGTATAGCAACACTACGAGTATATTTAGCTATTACGTAGATCTTATTTAATGCACCATAAACATTTTATGACACATCCAATGCGTAATAAAATGAAACACATTACGTGCAATAATTTTCAATATTCAATATGGACGGCGTATGCCATTTATATCGTACCGGCGTTGTCTCAATTGATATTGTGGAATTAGTATCTAACAGTTTCATACATAATGCTTAGATCGTTTAACCGAGGGAATCGCCTCGTATGGTCTTTCCCACGGAACAAAAGTCAGGGAAATGTGAAGTAGGCGTGGCGCACGTGTCATACTTAGGTATAAATGATATAATGATATATTTTATATATTTTATATATTTTTAATGATATGCTAGCTCAACACCCAGAACTGGACATATTTTATGATAATGTCGGCACATTTAGAGTACTACTGTTGGCCTACCTTAGCTTTGCCTTGTAACGAATTGGATTTGTCTGTAAGTTACTTGTGTAAATGAATAAATAAATAAAAAATAAAATAAATATACTCATGTGATGCAAATAACACCGCTGTCCATTTTAGATTACAAAATGACGTAAATGCTTTTTATAGTAGAGGTACAACAAAATATTTTTTATGTAGATAATTGAAGGTATATTTTCAAATGTACAACAGCACGAATTGTTTATTATTATTGCATTTGTGTTTGACTTTGACTGCCTCGGTGGCGTGGTGGTATTTCGGTATGACTACGGTTCTGAGGTCTCGGGTTCGATCCCGGGTCGGGAAAAGTGATATTGGATTTTTCCATATCAGCCCGGAGTCTGAAATTTGTGCCCGATATGGCGATAGGCTCGCCTCCTATCACATCTGGGGCTGAACTAAGCTCGGATGTGTGGGTGTTCTAGTTCGCTAGTGCGCCTCTGCCTACCCCTTCGGGGATACAGGCGTGAGCTTATAAGCATATGTGTTTGTTTGGCAAAACAAATTCCTTTACGAATTTTGAATCATACCACTTCTACTAGCTTCTCTGTTCTTTCCCCTCTACTGAGGTATAACTCAAACATTGTTACATATTTATTTTATTTGTCATACTAGTGTGCGAAATACTGACAAGACTTTAAAAAATCTTTGTATAGTTCTTCTTTAAAAAATAATGGCTTTCACGCATTTGCGATGATTTAGCCAATGTCAAAGTAAATTGAGCAATTATGTTTTCACGATGACCATGAGACCCAGATGTGGATGATCTCAAGGTCCTGCTGGGTTTATGGCGGTAGTTCCTTCTAGTGGTGACCTTTACTCGGCGCATCGACCGAACAAAGCCAGCTAACGCACGAAGCAAAACTGATGAAAGATCACCGGTTTAAACATTTCCACATTATACTATCCATCTTCATTGAAGTTTGATGCATTAAACCACATCACTTAAAAACAACAAACAACTCTAGAGAATAATATGAAATAATTTTAACAAGCGACACTCCCTATCAGACCTCCAGTTAAAAAATCTCTTTGTATATTTGTGCAGTCGGTAATCAAATAACGTTGACTTGGAATACGACAGGATACTCGATATCCTCACATCGGATTCTTCAATCATTTCCTTCATCAAATTTACATTATAGGCTGCGAGGCCGAGGTACCGCAGCTTGCCGTATTTAACTGCGTTTTCTACAACTGGTAATGTTTTTTAACACAGCATTGTAACTTTGAACTACAATGCCCTGCACTGCACTTATCAATCTGAGACATAAGATGAAAAGTTATAATCACAAGTTTAAAAACTTAACGGACCGACTTCCAATTTACTGATCGTGACCAAATTTATATCGGACCACCCTTGAAATAAGCTCTATCAAACACAAAAAGAATTTAGAAAATCGGTCCTCATTTGGCGGAGATATCGAGTAACATACATAAAAAAAAATACTGACGAATTGAGGACCTCCTCCTTTTATGGAAGTCGGTCAAAAATGGGCAGGCCATGCATCAAAAAATGCCTAGACTAAAAGCTAGTAATTCCACCGAGAGTATATCTTGAAATGTTTGCTGCAACGTACGACGTAACTCATATAGCGTGACATGATGCAATAACACTACGAAGTACACCGATGGAATCTGTTCGCGGAAACCTACTTGTCGCGTGTTTACCAACAAAAAGTTTCAACCGTAAACATTATTGTTTACGTCGGAATTTGTTACGCTGTAGAGCTAGAACTGCCTCGGTGGCGTGGTGGTATTTCGGTACGACTACGGTTCTGAGGTCTCGGGTTCGATCCCCGGGTCGGGCAAAGTGATATTGGATTTTTCCATATCAGCCCGGAGTCTGGAATTTGTGCCCGATATGGCGATAGGCTCGCCCCCTATCACATCTGGGACGGAACTAAGCTCGGCGAAATGTGGGTGTTCTAGTTCGCTAGTGCGCCTCTGCCTACCCCTTCAGGGATACCGGCGTGAGCTTATGTTATGTTATGTTATAGAGCTAGAAATAAACCCGACAGTCACACATGACTGGTTTCATGTCTCATGACTATATGCGAGTTGCTCGGGAAATACTGGGCTCGAAGACTGTTCAATCAAAGCGGTTTTTCGAATACGATTTGCATGCGACTGAATGCTCCAGAAGGCGAAGGGTGAAAATATTCAAAAGGGAAGCCGCTACTGCATTATCTTCTGATTTATAATACCCACCCTCCGCCACTGCCAAAAGGCATTGAATTGAAGCAGGTGGTCATAAAAACTAAGCCGAATCAGAAATATGCTTAGAAAAGTGTTCCCTGACCTCACATTGAAGTGGGAAATGAGCAAGTGGAAGAAGTCACACGAAGTTCTGAATTCTGACCCTACGTTAGAGTAATGGACCAGCGGCCCGAGCAGGAAAATTTCTGACAATCGTAAATGTATTCGAGCTCGCTGCACACTGATGACATTTGGTTCATATTTCATACAAATTTCATAGACTCGCTTCGAGCTCGATTTTATGTTAACCTTAACGTATTTATTTTATTAACGTTTTTATGTTGTGCACTTAGCTTAACTATTAAGTAACGTATTTTGTGTACAATTCAGTGTAACAATTGTTTGTGAACCCATTAAAATAAAATAAATAAAATACATTTACGATTGTTAGAAATTTTCCTGTACGATCCGCTGGTCCGGAATCTAACCCGATATCTCAGGATAGTAGTCATACCATGAGCGCAATACACCTACGCCACCTAGATAGGTGGAGTACAACATCCTTTCATTCATATCTCTAATTTCTCGAATTTCCCGCCCGATACATCGAACTTCGAACATTATCCTTATCGGCAAAATTCAATACAGAGACTAGTAGTAATTAAAGCGAGCACCGGTGAAAATCTCAGGGAAACTACTTTCGAATCAATAGAAATCGAATACACTTCGAGAATATTCGATTAGCTTAGACCTACTGCGGAATTGTGATGAACATAATCACAAGTTTAAAAACTTAACGGGCCGACTTCAAATCCGATCGTGACCAAATTTGTATGGGACCACCCCTGAAAGAAGCTCTATCGAACACAAAATTTTGAAGATCGGTCTTCATTCAGCGGAGATATCAAGTAACATACATAAAAAAAATTGAGGACCTTCTCGTTTTTGGAAGTCGGTCTAAAATACAGACGAATTGAGGACCTCCTTTTTGGAAGTCGGTCGACAAATCCCAAATGCAAATCACTGCTACCTTCTTTTTACTTATTGTATAGATACTGCACCCCAGGGGCGTAGGGTGAGGGGTAAAAAGGGAAGCCGCTTCTTATTTCTCTTTGAATTCTTTTAACTTTTTTTTTTTATAGCAGAGATTGGCAAACGAGCAGATGGGTCACCTGATGGTAAGTGATCTCCACCGCCCATAGACACCCAAGACACAAAAAGAATCATGGATGCGTTGCCAACCTAAAAGGGGGAAATGGAAGGGGAGGGAAGGGGATTGGGAAAGGGAGTGGGGAAATGGGCCACCGGGAATCTCACTCACCGAACGAAACGCGACAGCAAGCTGCCACTTTACGTCGGTTTTCTGTGTTTTGCCCATATCCCACCTCATGTTGCAGAAAAGATTTGGGTTAGATTTAAGACCAGCCTGACGTCAACTCTCTCTGAGGGATCCAGTCCCGGACATATTAAATTAGAAAATTTTGCTTTACCGACCTGGGAATCGAATCCAGGGCCTCCCAGTCCACAGCCCACACATGCTGCCACTAGCCCACGGAGTCGATTTAGTTGCTCTTTGAATTAATAAGTATTTATAAGCAGACATTGTAGCAAAGGTAAGCCGAAAGGAATTGTGTTGTATGACCCGTGTTGAACATACAGTTTTACCGTTTTAGGGTTCTGAAGTAAAAAAAAACATTAAAAAAGAATATTTTATCGGGCTGGCTCTTTCAGATTAGCTAAAATTGTCTATAGTACTGGTCTATGTAGACCATTACATACAACAACAAAGAATTATTGAATAAAGATTCTGCTCCAGGCTTCCTAAACCCTCTATTTCTAACAAACATGATTACATCATCCGAAAACTCCTCCAAGCAATTACACACTTTTGCCTAATTAACCGTGCGAAGTTCATAATTCTCGCACAGAATACTGTATAAGGCACAGTTTCGCGTACGTGCCGATGTCGGGAAGTATCATGTCTCGCACGGGAGTGCATTAATTATTCAGCCGTGGGGAGGCGGAGCGGCGGTTGTGAAGCGCCACGTTTATACCTCGACATAGTTTGAGCGCGTTCTTATTTTAAGTTTAGGATTTTTCATGTCTGCCGGTTTTCGCTTTGCTGTTGCGACGCAAAAAGCTATTCTTCAGTATTTAAGTTTAGTATTTGAATACCTAGCAGACGCACACAATATTATAACATACATACATACATATTAGCCCTGTAATACTACTGTCCCACTGCTGAGCACGGGCCTCCTCTACTAATGAGAGGGGTTAGGCCTTAGTCTAGCACGCTGGCCTAATGCGGGTTGGTAAACTTCACATACCTTCGAAATTCTTGTGAAGAAATTCTCGGGTATGCAGGTTTCCTCACGATGTTTTCCTTCACCGTTATAGCAAGCGATATTTCACAATGAAAATACACTTAACATAGAAACGTCAGAGGTGTATGCTCCAATTTGGAGTTGGTCTCGAACCTCCTACACTTGTCTCGGCAGTCCGTACCATTCCCAACTGAGCTATCGCTGCTTCTGCTGCTGCTTTGAATATTATAAGTATGACATAAAATAATAACACCTTCGGGTATACAGGCGTGAGCTTATGTATGTATGTAAAATAATAACAAACATTTAATAAAAAAAAGTTATTTTATTATAAAAATTGTATGTCTGCATATTTTAGAAACAAAATAAACCAAAATTTTAAACATTAGAGTCTGGAATCCACATTTTTGTGGTCTGGACCCAATATCAATTTTCCTTTTCAGATTTAAACAATGGATACCTTAAATGTTCACTATTACATAGATTTAGACAAACAGGCAGAAAGATAGACAAGCATCTAAATCTGTAACCCTCTTTTTTGATAGTGGCTAAATAAAAATATTCTTATATAAAAGGTACTTACTTTCGATTTAAAAACTGTTATCAAAACTATATTTTAATTGCTACTTTAATAATCCAAAGTCGTTTGTATGGGAAACAAATTTACAAGGACAGAAAACATGTAATTCATGAGGCCGTTTAATAAATCAGTATTATAATTTGTATGACGCTGCTTTGTAATCAAGAATATTTATATTTTTTCCCACCTGTCGTTAAAAAACTTAATCTAAAAGACGCTTAAGGCTACGATTAAATACTTTCGGAGACAGAAAAAAACATTCACTTCAATTTAAAAAAAAAAACATTAATCTTAAAAACGCTCCCGACCGTTTTGCATAAACAAATGTCAAGTGAGGGCGTGCCTTTACGTCTGGTGGAGAGAGAAGAGCTTCATGCTCCGGTAAAGACCAGTAGAGCGATTGAAGCACGCCCCAAGAACAGACAAGATATAAATAATATCGTGTGACGTATATTGTCGTGTTTAGTAACTATTACTTTTTTTTCGGGCACAATAATGTGACTCCACTGCACAAGTCATACCACAAGCCCCTTGAGAGCACCGGAAGTACACTGGCTGATCCTGGAACGCGAACTACACGCGGAGTGTGGGTCATTATGGCAGGTTTTAGCACCATGTGTACGATGGTCGCATTGTGGTCTGATACGAATATCCTACCACCAGCTACATTACTATATTCTCTTAACTATTACTATATTATATTACTATGTCCAACAGGGCCCACGATTCTGTACTATATAACACCTGAACACCTTCGTAAACAACAATTAGGTACTTGATTTTAATAAGAAATATTTTAATGATTTTTTGTCGAAACATAGATTTATCATCCAAAACATGTGTGCAATGATTTTATTAAAAATAAGCCGAGAATAATTTTATTTTAATTATTTTAATATTTTTATCTGTAAGTCACGTGAACGTAAACACCACTCACGATGCGTGACGTCACATTACTCTTTTTTTTCTTGTATATTTGTTCCACTCCCAGGTCATGCAGGGTATTTTTAACACGATTTTTCTGGGGCTGGATCGCTGAGAGGGAGGCCGTCGTCAGGGAGGCAACTGGTCGTAAAAATTAAGCCAAATAATTTCTGAGACATGCTTAAAAAGTAAGATAAGGGCATAACATAACATAAGCTCACGCCTGTATCCCTGAAGGGGTAGGCAGAGGCGCACTAGCCAACTAGTACACCGACATTTCGCCGAGCTTAGTTCCGTCCCAGATGTGATAGGGAGCGAGCCTATCACCATATCGGGCACAAATTCCAGACTTCAGGCCGATAAGGAAAAATCCAATATCACTTTGCCCGACCCGGAGATCGAATCCGAGACCTCAGGACAGTAGTCGTACCGAAATACAAACACGCCACCGAGGCACCGAGGCAAGATGCATGTAGAAATAAATAGTGTTGATTAATCGATATAATAATATAAAAAGACAAGTTCCAATTCACTTACTTCCACACTGACCTATCTATCCGTCTTGCCATGAGAGTTAATAAAAGTTACGGTTAGAGAAAAATAGTTTATAGGTAATGTTTTTTATGGCTATCGAGGTTAATATTTCTAAATTCATTTCACAAAATATTCTTACATATGCTCACGCCTGTATATCCCTGAAGAGTAGGCAGAGGCGAACCAGAGTACCAGAACACCCATATTTCGCCACGTATCGTGTATCCCTATCGCCATATCGAGACGGACGGTAGCCGTACCGCGCACGCAATACCATTACGCCACCGAGGTTATCTTCAAAACATTCTTCCAAAATCATCATCATCATCATCATCCGCCATAGGACGTCCACTGCTGGACATAGGCCTCCCCCAAAGATTTCCAGATCGACCTGTTGGTAGCGGCCTGCATCCAGTGACTTCCGAAATATTATAATTTCCTTGTCTTCATAAATGTTATTGAAGAAGAAGGATGGAGGCGAGATTTTGACAGGAAGTCTAACAGGGTGGGCATCGCTTGTTCAAAAGATTTCATATTACTCTCTAGAGCTGTGTTTGTTGTTTTTAAGTGATGTTGTTTAATGCATCAAACTTCAGTGAAGATGGACAGTATAATGTGGAAACTTTTTAACCGGTGATCTTTGATGAGCTTTGCTTGGTGCGTTGGCTGGCTTTGTTCGGTCGATTCGCTGAGTGAAGGTCATCTGAGGGGCATCGCACTGGAAGGAATTACCGCCATAATCTTAGCAGGACCTTGAGATCACCCACATCAGGGTCTCATGGTCATTGTGAAAACATAATTGCTCTATTTTACCTAGACATTGGCTAAATCATCGCATATGCGTAGAAGCCATTATTTTTAAAAGAAGAAGGATGGAGACTAAACATCAATATTCTTAAATCATGTCAGATCATACTACAAAATATCCTCGGTTCAAAACTTATGCAAAACTCTAACAAAGACATTTCTCGAAAGTAACCTCGACAATACAAACATCGGACTTGCATTACGATATTGTGAGTTGTATATGTTGTTCAACTTACAACTTGAATGTTTCATTTTGGCAACGTATACAAGAAACTTGCTGTTTGCACGAATAATGATATTAAATGTTTATTAGGTAGGATGTGACTTGAGTCCGCCCAGATAGATTTTTTTATGGATGGGACTTGACTATTTTTGATTTTATACACATTTCTATATGTAATAGCAAATAAATAAAAAAAACCATCCCATATAAATTTGGTCACAATCAGATTTTGAAGGAATTTTGAAGTCGTTTTATAAGATTTTAAACTTATATTTGTTGCACAAGATATTTTTAAAGCCAAAATCAAAGAAACAAAAGCTGACCTGAAAGCATGATGTGCGGAACAATAGGCCATCATTGGAGTTACGGCTGACAAGCGAGGTCACAAATAGGTCGCGGTAAGTAGGCCGAACATGTATGTCCAAGTGGCGGGACTCGAATAGTGCCACTCTCGCTGGATTCTGTATTTAACCGACTACAAGAGAAGGATTTCAATTCATCTGTATTTTCATGTACGTACTGCAATATTTCGAACAATTGTGGATCGATTGTCAAGGTTCTTTTTTCAAATTTTCCACATTATACTGTCCATCTTCACTGAAGTTTGATGCATTAAATCACTTCACTTAAAACCAACAAACCCAGCTCTAGAGAAAAATAGAGAAGTTACTCAATTAGTCTCTATTTTTTATGTATTTACGTGATATCTGCGCCAAAGGTGGACCGATTTTCAAAATTATTTTTGTGTTCCATAGAACTTGTTTTAAGGGTGGTCCTTTTTAAATTTGGTCACGATCGGATTTGAAATAGGTCCGTTAAGTTTGTAAAACTTGTGATTATTAAGTTTCTGTTAAAATTAAAGCTGACTACTATAAATGCGAATGTATGAATAAATGTTTGATACTCAATCACCAAAACCACAACTGCTAAACAGATCTTGATGAAAATTGGCACAGACAGATTATAGTCTGGACTAACTTTTTAACTGGACTAACTTAACTAGGCTTTTTATCACTGAAAAATAAAAATGAATAAATTTTTCACCCGAACGAAGTCACGAGCAACAGCTAGTCATAGCACGTTACTATGGATGAGTTGGCTGTGAAGAAAGAGGCCGCAGGTTCGATCCCTAGATGAGATATTTGTTTGTTTAGAGACTATTTGTTTGGGGGTCTAAGAGTTGTGAAACAAAAACTATCTCCTTAATAATATTTACAAATGCAATGGTACAAGACTAAAATCAGTACCTGTATGACTTTTGCGAGTGAGTATTTATTTAAGGAAAGCTGATGGTGACCACAGATACTCTCATTGTTTGTTGATGGTTCATGTTTTTGGCCCTAATTACCTTACCTTTAGTTACTATGTAATGCTCGAATATAAGAAAAAAGCCCTTAATGAGTAACCGCAGTCCGCAATTACAATAAAAACAAAACTGTATACTTCCCTTTACCAACTGATGCATCATTTAAATTAGGTGTGTGTTTTGGTAGCCACAGTACGGTACAGCGCAAATAAAGTGAAACCGCAGGCGTACATAAATTATCCGTCTTTACATACTGTTCACCACTAACTGGACTCACTTGTCTGCATGAGGTACATCCACAATACAAACAAGCTGATTTGACTGACCAGATTTCTATATATACACAAAATAATACTCTCACGCCTGTATCCCCGAAGGCGTAGGCAGAGGCGCACTAGCCAACAAGTACACCCGCATTTCGCTGAGCTTAGGTCCGTCCCAGATGTGATAGGGGGCGAGCCTATCGCCATATCGGGCACAATTCCAGACTCCGTGCTGATATGGAAAAATCCAATATCACTTTGCCCAATCCTGGAATCGAACCCGAGACCTTAGGACGGTAGTAGTACCGAAATACAACCACGCCACGGAGGCAGTCAATATAATCACAAGTTTAAAAACTTAACGTATACAAATTCCAGACTCTGGGCTAATACTGATTAGAAAAACACCTCATATTACTTTGGCCGACCCTGTAACCACCCCGAGACCTCAGGACGGTAGTCGTACCGTTGATATGGCGATAGGCTTGCCCCCTATCACACCTGGGACGGAACTAAGCTTGACGAAATGTGGGTGTTCTAGTTCGCTAGTGCGCCTTTGCCTACCCTTTCGGGGATACAGGCGTGAGCTCATGTTATGTATGTATTGTAAATAAAATATTAAAAAAACATACACCTTTAAAATTTTAATATCGCTGACCGCTAACTATGATTTTTCCGGCTCGACCGGTTTGATACCGCTGTCTCACAGAAAACTGATGTAAAGTGACAGCTCGCGTTGCTTGCGTTCCGTTCGGTGAGTGGGATTACTGGTGGCCTAATTCCCCTCCCCTATCGCAATCTCTATTCTCCTACTTATAGGTTGGCAACGCACCCATGATTCTTATTGTGCCTTGAGTGTCTTTGGGCGGTGGAGATCACTTACCATCAGGTGACCAAACTGATCGTTTATCAGTCTTTAAAAAAAAGGAACAGCGGCCGAGCCTGTATTCGAGCTCGATGCGCGTCTATGAAATTTGTATGAAATATTAACCAAATATCATCAGTGCGCGGCAAGCTCGAATACATTTACGATTGTCAGAATTTTTCCTGCTGGGGCCGCAGTATATAGCGTTCTAGTATAGACCGCAGATTTATCCTCATCCGTCCAAATTACTTGCAATCACAACTCAAAGGGCCACTTTGATCTTTATATCACAAAGCGGAGTTAAGGGCATGCGGTCAATATTTGCAATAAAAACATCACGAAATCTTTAAGACAACAGTTTTTCCTTTTGAATCAGTACTTCGTCGTTACTTCAGAAATCCCCTATTAGTTGTAAATTAGACAAGCATTGTTGAAAAAAACAATTTGTATGAAATATTAAGCAAATGTCATCAGTGCACAATGAGCTCCAATACATTTACGATTGTCAGAAATGTTCCTGCTCGGGAAGCTAGAGTCCGGGGATCGAAACTCAAGTCAAGCACACTTGCTGGTAAACAAGAAATTTTTCCAAATTCCTGGTAACCGCGCCGCGAATCGGCGAGCCAATGTAATAAATTCTGACGATATTCTGGCAATTAAGTGACAATATATTTCATTGGCTGACATGATATTTGCACGATACTTACGATTAAAGCCAATGTACTGAACTGTATCAGGGTAAAGATAAGCCCCTCGAATTGCTTCTTCCCTCTTCGGATTCAGAGTGTGAAGAAACATAAATAGGCCGGCATGATTCTGACGACCACTGATAAACACAATGTTTGTCAGTGGTCGCTCTTTTTTTTTGAACTGCAGTACGCTTACCATCTGGCGTAGTGTAGTCACTTTGCCAAGATTAGTTCACTTTTGCCTATAACATAAATGAGGTCACTCGACCGAGTTATTAAAAACCATAATTTTCATAGAAAACTACTAAAACTACATGTTACGAGGTACATTCGACTATCTGCGTATGAACTACACTTATTTTTGCTCCTTTTGTATCCCTATACATCCCCATACAGATTTAGGGGACCCCACGACACGCATCCGTAAATAGCCAATTTAGATTTTCATTTCGCGATCATCATTTCCGTAATGCTTTCAATCTAAATTCCGATCAAAGCCATTTCGCATGATGGGTATTTACCCATCACGCGTGCCATACTCTTGTCATAAATTAATCAGATTTTCAAAATTAGGTGAGCAATGCTCGGCGGATTAACCTATAGCTTCACTCACAGAGGATTAGTCTTCATTAGAGATGGACTTAAGTGAAAGCTGGTAGATTAACATATTGAAGCGAAAAATAATTGCCTTGATTTGTTTCAGCAATAAAGTAGTAAGTAGGCTATTATACGTTTTTTTTATAGCACAGACTAGCAAACGAGCACATGGGTCACCTGATGGTAAGTGATTTCCACTGCCCATAGACACCCAATACCCAAATAGAATCATGGGTGCATTGCCAACCTAAAAGAGGGAATGGAAGAGAAGGAGCAAGGGATTGGGAAAGGGGCGGGGGGAGTTAAATGGGCCACCAGAAATCTCACTCACCGAATGAAACGCGACAGCAAGCTGCCACTTTACATCAATTTTACCGGTCGAGCCGGCCTATTCATGCTGTAGACGTTACAGTCTACAGCGTGGCTCTACCATTCAAAAATTCTGTTTGTAATGAGTTTCTTGAATAAATATATTGTTGAGGATGTACAATGGCTATTATAAAAATACAATGGCAATTGACTAAGATGGTATTGCGACGTGAAACCACAGGAGTACGTCAGTTGCAGGTATCTGGCCCAGATCGTACCAGGGGTGCGTTCCCATGGACGGCTCAAAAAGCGCTGGACGTTCTGGAGGAGGAAATGAAAGCCAATGGTCTCACTATGGGAGATGCTCAAAACCGGGTGAAGTGGAAGCATCTAAGTAGGAAGGCGGATCCTGGCAGAAGGCCGGGATAACGTCAGACAGAAAGAAACAAAAGGTATTGCCACGTGAAGAGGAGACTGCTTGATTACATTGGAAACCGGGCGCCATTCATCCCTGGCCGTGGATCCAGAGGCAAACCAAAGACAAGGTGAAGAGATATGGTACTAGAAGATATGAGAGAGTGTGAGGTATCCGAAGACGACGTTATGGATAGAGCCAAGTGGAAAAGAAATACAAGGAAAACGGATCTCACCACCATGTGGGGTATATAGCTTGGAAGAGAGAGAGAGTGAGAGAGAGAGATGGTGATCAATCACCATCATTTGGCACAAAAATGCGTGTATTCAGTGTGGATGTAGAATTGGAACCTATTGTAATCTGGTACAATGTCTAAACCCAAAGGAACATATTACTTAATATAAGTTTAGTCTCAAACGCATATAATGATGATCTAGAGGACAAAAATTGTTGACACTGTGAAAATTGTGCCTAACTAATTTTTATAATCACGGAGCACATACATCATACAAAGACAGTTATTACAGAGAAAATATTCACACGAACCGAAAGCAAAATAAGCAGTGAATAATGGAAACGAAATTGGTAAAAACATAATAATTAATAACAAAAGGCTTATATACGAATTGGACACAATTCAGTGTCAACAAGACAGCAATACTGCAGTTTCGTGGGCTCAGAGCCAAAGTCTAGAGTCTCTAGACTCCAGACGTACTCAATAATTATGACTCATTCAAATATTAATATTGGAATAATGAATTGTCTCCTATTAATGCAAGCGTCTTCAAACAGCTTTTGTACTTTAATGCTGCTATTATTTTTCATATTGACAAATAGTCTGTATCATTCTAGGCATTAAGTGTTGAATAGCTTCTTGTTAAAATATTTTGAATAGTTCAGCTTTATAACTATAATACAATATTGTTCTAGGGTTTTTGGCTCTTTATACAAACCTATAACCATTTAAAAATCAGTGATATTTCTGTGGAAGGGTAGGCAGAGATTCAAGTTGAAAGCACCAAGTGAATTTATTTCTCGTAGTGTGGGTTTTGATCACATCATCAAATATAAGTTTTGTTTTCTCAAATTATACTGTTAGTATAACTGAATGAATATATGAACTCTGGACCTCAGCGGTTTCTGAGTTTAAGTTTGACAAACGATGCGATATTCATTATGTTTTTAAGCTAATAATAATAATAATAAATAGAGGTACACCCAACAGTCACACACATAGTCCTGACCCCACACTAAGATCGAGTCTTGTGTCGTGGGTATCAGGAACTACGAGAAACTTTCGGTCTCACTACACCCAGACCCGAAACAAATATCTGTGGGCCACACAGACTACAGTATTGATCTTTTAACAACCACACAGAATAATTAAAATCCTTATTATAAAATATGTGGGAAACCAGTCATGCCGTGCAATTGCATAGCACCTATAATAAACTGTGTCACGGCAGTTTCTACTGCATACGTATCGATCGTATAATGGGTAATACGCATAATTTATAGAATTAACTTTCTTTGTATTTTTAGTAGTCTGGCAAATGTCCGGGGTTGATGTCAGGTAAGCAGCCTGTCGTAAAAACTAAGCCGAATCTTAACCACTTACCTTCAGTGATCCAAGCAGGAAAAGTTAATATTTCCATCGGTATATTATACCTAGATGCACAGTAGCCCGAGCACGAAAAACGAATGTAAATGTAAATGTATTCGAGTTCGCTGCGCACTGATGACGTTTGGTTAATATTTCATACAAATTTCATAGACGCGCAACGAGTTCGAATACATTTACGGTTGTCAGAAATTTTCCTGCTCAGGCCGCTGTTGACACTCGGATAATGGGACAGCAAAGGAGTGCTTAAGCACGCCTTTTTCACACAATCCGACGCCGATAGAATTGTAAATTTCAAAATTCGAAACACGCTTGATCATTTCGTTCAAAAAACTACTTTATAGCATGTGCATAGGGTTACATTTGTGTTGATGTAATTAGAACTTGTGATCTTTTTCTTTATTTTATTCCTGAGACCACTTTTTAGGAGGATATTTGCAAAAAAACTGTGCATCCAGGGTATATTATTAAGATGAATATTTTATACAAATGTTGACGCCACAAATAAATCTGTGGATGACGCGCATCGAGCTTGATTTGAATTTGATTGTCAAAAATATTCCTACTAACGCCTTAGGTGGGTTGTATGTTCTTCTGACTTTGTAAGCTACTAAAAACATAAATACCAACAAAATTTGCGTAAATAAACTAATATTACAAAAATGATCATCACCCAAATAAAATAAAAATAGGTACTAAAATAATATAATAGGTACTTATAAAATCACGCGGGAGGATAAGCGAGCTAAAAATTATTTATATTTTGTTAATTTATCATTTAAAACGGTAAGCCTTCATTCGCACGAACTTTTTCAAAGCGCGTTCAAAAAACGTTGAAATGGAATATATGAGTTCTAGTATATTTGTTATCACGCCGGCGCTTTTAAAACGCGGCGTTTTTAATCACCCAGGTTTGTAGAATATACCTTATTAGAAACAAGTCAAGAATGATTTTCAGACGCGACAACAGCACAAAACTTGTGATCCAAAAGTTATGGTCATAAGTCGCTCAGTTTATTTGAAATATACGCGCGCCAGGTCAGCCAGTGAAATAATATTGAGAAAATAAACTTATCTTACGAGGTTTTTAATCATTCACAAAATATTCTAGGCTGTAAATTGTAATAATCGCCCTCGCATTGTAATAAGTAGTTGGTGGCGGTAATGAAGTTTGAGATCAATTTTTTTGTATGGAAACTTGCTTGATAGAATGTTATATATTTTTAGGCACTCATAAGAACAGACATGTTGAGACGTTTTTTTAACGCGCGTTGAAAAAGCTGTCGTGCGAATGAGGGCTAGTTCGCTAATAAATAGATTCATACCACGTTAATTAGACGTGCGTGCTGGCGGCGTTTTAATTTAATTTATCCATATAAATCATTTTTAATTAATTAGATTTTATAAAAAAAGATAGCAATTACCGGCAGTCTCCATAACGTAAACGTAACCCGTGATTAAATTTTAATTGAAATGAACAAAAAAATCTCGTTGACTGAGGAAATTGGTTAAAGATATTTTTCAGATATTACGCATTTCAGTTCGAAAGAAAAGTTTATGATACTTCGTCTAAAGTTGTTTATTGCTGCGAAAAATTCGCACAGACCCCAAACAAATATCATCATCATCATCATTATCAGTCATAGGACGTCCACTGCTGTACATAGGCCTCCCCCAAAGATTTCCAGATTGACATGTTGGAAGCGGCCTGCATCCAGCGACTTCCTGCGACCTTTATGAGGTCGTCAGGTTGATACTGAAAACAAATAAATAATAATTTACCTCTAATAATCCTTTATTAAACAAATATGTACCTTGGGTCGAGAATCGAACCCGCGACCGTTCTGTTCACAACCGACTAATCGCTACCACATTACTGTCAATTATTAAATTAGTTTAATCTAATTCCGAGTATTTCCATCAATCCAAATGTAATTTCCATACGTAACCGGATTATTCTGAAAGCACTTCCGGAACCCTTTAGTTTTTGTTTGAAAGGCACATTTTAGGTTAATGACCGGTCCAGAATATGTCATAAATACATATTGTCGAACGATTACCGTTCAAATTCATTGAGGCTTGAGGGCGCGTTTAATTGATTATCGAGACTTCAAAGCGGATTTCTAATAATAGTTTTGAAGGATTTACTGCGACATATTTTTAATAAGCTACTCGACTCAAGAAATATGTATAACATAACATAAGCTCACGCCTGTATCCCCGAAGGGGTAGGCAGAGGCGAACTAGAAGAAATATAATATGTAGTAGCGACCAACCCGCATTAGGCCAGCGTGGTAGACTAAGCCCTCTCATTAGTGGAGGAGGCCCGTGCCCAGCAGTGGGGCAGTAATATTACAGGGCTAATATTATTCGTAGACTTCACATACCTTCGAAATTCTTGGAAAGAAATTCTCGGGAATGCAGGTTTTCTCACGATGTTTTCCTTCACCGTTATAGCAAGCGATAATTCACAAAGAAAACACACTTAACATAGAAAATTCAGATGTTTATACTCGATTTTAGGGTTGAATTCGAACCTCCGACACTCGTCTCAGCAGTCAGTGCCATTCCCAACTGAGCTATCGCTGCTTTTGATGGCCTAAAAAAATGAAAAAATACGAAAGCGGAGGTCAACCGCTGTGGCACGTCTGATTTCTCCCACATTTCATTCACTTTTGTCCATACTCGCCGGCGAGTTTCCATTTCAGTAAATTGTCAACTTTTCTCCACACGTGGCCCGTGTAAAACACCGAACTCGTTTCGGCCGCTTTTCATTTTGGGATATGCATTTGATCATGTTGCTTTAACTCGCCGTGTTTTTGGAAGTTGTCTGTTTATGTTTAGGTAAAAAGAGAACTTCAAATTTATTTTTATTTAAATAAAATCAGGTACATCACATACATACATAAGCTCACGACTGTATACCCGCAGGGGTAAGCAGAGCCGCACGAACGAACTAGAACATCTAGATTTCGCCGAGCTTAGTTCCCTCTGCCTACCCCTTCGGGGATACAGGCGTGAGCTTATGTTATGTTATATGTGTTAAATTAAAAAAACTAAAGCTTGTTTCAAGCGGGAATCGAACCTCCGACTTTCATTTCATAACCGACAGTTGACAAAGCGAGTTTTTTGTAATGTATACACACTTAAGACCTTATAATTTTCCAATATTTTAACTACACTTAAACAACGCGCCAACCCTAAAAACACGCTACAGTCTAAAAGAAATGTAGCCATTTTTACCGAACATTTTTACATTATCGTACGAAAAATGTGCTTTAAATTCAATATAGGCGGCGATGGCCAATAAAATGTACGCCATTTTTATCCAGATACGCCTTTATTGTCGGGAAAAAGTTGTGCGTAAAATGTATGTGAAAGCCAAACGATTCCGTCGCTGAACATGGTTTAAACGCATTACAATATTAAGGGATGTAAAGGAGAAATAATAAGAACACGTGTAATATAGTCATTGGCGTGCACAGACATTCTGATCAGGGTAGACAAAAATCTTGTAAAATTATTTTCTTCAATTCTTACATAGCCATTACTATCATCATCATCTCGATTTAAATACAAACCGAGCACTGATGTTTCGACAATTTGTTTATTTTCAGGGACAGAAAATTATCAGGGTAGACAATGTCTTTTTGTCTATATGGACGGCACGCCACTGAATATAGTGCCCGTATCAGCGAAGGGGTAGACAGAAGTGCTAGTGCATAATACGAGCCTGTTTCTAAGGAGTCTATAGCCACATCGGAAAAAGATTACAATGATTAAGTTCAGCCTAAGTACGTTTCTCGACAGCCTCGGTGGCGTGACGACTACGGTTCTGAGGTCTCGGGTTCGATCCCCGGGTCGGGCAAAGTGATATTGAATTTTTCCATATCAGCCCGGAGTCTGGAATTTGTGCCCGATATGGCGATAGGCTCGCCCCCTATCACATCTGGGACGGAACTAAGCTCGGCGAAATGTGGGTGTTCTAGTTCGCTAGCGCGCCTCTGCCTACCCCTTCGGGGATACAGGCGTGAGCTTATGTTGTTGTTATGTTAAGTACGTTTCTACTAGAATGATCACAGATATGGATCTAAATCTGCAGTGGTGACGCTAGACTAAAACTGAACGTCGCGACAGTAACTTTGGGAGGTCCCTTGACTTTTTTGGTATAATATCTTTGCAGTTTTATTCGATGAGGCCTCCTTTACAATCTAATGCAGGTACGAGGCCCTTTAGGCGCAAGGCCGCCAGCGGTCGCCAAAGCCTAACGCCGCCAGTGCATGTCTTGGAGAATGTGTAATTATTTACGAATAATACACACTTTTAATGCATGTTGCAAAAACACTTCAGTCCAGCATTCACAACGGACCGCTTGTCTAACGTCAAGCTCTGGGGCTTCCAGTCGAAAAATCGTGTTAAAAGAACACCTGTCCGACCTTGGAATCGTATCCAGGACCTCCGGTTCACAGCCCATATATGATACCACTACATATAGGAAGCGATACTAGGCCAACGAGGCGACTTATCCTCCAAAAATTTCACGTTTTTTTATCGGAGATATTGTTAGAATTTTGTACAGTGAAGCTCGACTAAAGTCCTTCAACAGTACAAAGACGGGCCAACAGCCCGAAACTTGTGATCCTAAAGTTGTGACCGCGTGGTCATAAGTCACTCAGTGATATTTAAAACATACGCGCGCAAGGCCGTGCCAGCGTAATAATGTTCAGCCAATAAAATTGTCTTGAATATTCACAAAACATTCTAGGGTATAAATTACCCTGGCATTGTTATAAAGATTTGCTTGTTCCCTCTTCGGATTCGGAGTGTGAAAAAGCATAAATAAGCCGGCATGATTCTGACGACCACTGATAAACACGGTGTTTGTCAGTGGTTGCTAGTTTTTTTGACTGCACTACTCTTACCATCAGATGCAGTGTAGTCACTTTGCCCGGTTAAATAAAAAAAAAGTGGTAGATAGCGTTACTGCTGTTTGAAATCATTTTTTGTATGGAAACTCGCCTGATAACCCATATATAGTTTCTAATATTAAGCATCTTCGGCTATTGAAAATAACTTATGTAGTCTTAATTCAACACATTGAATAAAAAACAAAAAGAAAATACAGCATACAGTCTGACATAAATAACGTATCGCGTAGATATTATCACGTACGCAACAAAACTTAGTCGACAAAATACGTGGGCTGAATGTTTTTTTATCCTTGTCTCGTCACATACGGGACAACGCGATAGTAGACCGAGATGGTTTGAGAGTAGATACAGACCAATACGTCGATAGACGCCCCACAGATACTTTAAAACGAGTTGAAAGGAAGAACCCTAAACCGACATGTATGCATGAAGAATGTAATGAGACTAAATGATGTATAAGAAGTGTGCAAGAATAATAGCATATGGAATTTGTTGTCTCTGCCTACCCCTATGGGAAAGAGGCGTGTGTCTATGTACATGTACATGTTGCATCCTGTGGTTACTTGTAACTGGAAGCAATGATGTAACTGTTAGTTACTTAAGTTTATTTGGAACCCCTTGGCGATCCTAAATAAATAAAATAAAATAAAAAAATAAATGTACGTATGTTGAAAATAAACATGACACGAAACGATCAAAAACATATCCCTCTTCTAATAACGCGAAATCATCCACAAAACATCGTATAAAATGTTTCATTCGTCATGTTTCCAACCATGTTTTAGTGAGAACTAGGAATTAAAAAAACTTTATTTAAAGCAGAAACTGGCAAACAAGCAGATAGGTCACCTGATGGTAAATGATCTCCATCGCCTATAGACACCCAAGACACAGAAAGAATCATGGGTGCGTTGCCAACCTACAAGAAAGAAATGACAGAGAAGGGTAAAGGGATTGGCAAAGGGAGAAAGGGGAAATGGGCCACCGGAAATCTCACTCACCGAACGAAACGCGACAGCGAACTGCCACTTTACGTCGGTTTTCTGTGAGACAGTGGTATCAAACCGGGTGTTGGTGTTAGGCTCGCCCCCTATTATATCTGAGACGTAACTAAGCGCGGCGAAATGTAGATGTACTAGTTCGCTAATGCGCCTCTGCCTACCC
Source organism: Clanis bilineata (assembly GCA_036417725.1). NCBI lineage: Eukaryota > Metazoa > Arthropoda > Insecta > Lepidoptera > Sphingidae > Clanis > Clanis bilineata. The sequence continues at coordinate 3,483,711 of CM071153.1, forward strand.
CTTCGGAGACAGGCGTGTGCTTATGTATGTATGTTATGTTAGTGTTGAACGAGAGTTGGAATGTGGCGTTTTGTAGGTATCTATTCTATGGACTAGACGTGAGGAAATGAACGATATCTCTAAGAAGGGGATCGGAAGCCGACGACTATCGACTTGGCTGCGAGACAATACAATCCGTGCTGTAATGTCGACACTTCCTGTCTAAGCTGATAGTACGCGACATTATACGGGTAATCTTTTAGCCAACTCTTTTAGTACATCGTCTGCCGTAGCGTAGTTGTATTTCGGTATACCGTCCTGAGGTCTCGGGTTCGATCCCCGGGTTGGACAATGATATTGGGATTATTTAATATCAGCTCGGAATCTGGAATTTGTGCCCGATATGGCGAAAGACTCGCCCACTTTCACATATGGACGGAATTGAGCTTGACGAAATGTGAGTGTTCTAGTTCGCTAGTGCGCCTCTGCCTACCTTCGAGGATACATGCGTGAGCTTATGTAAAAGGATGTAACGTGACAACATTTTTGCTCTTTATTAATAACTCATACATTTCCAATCATCATCAGCCACAGGACATCCACTGCTGGACATAGGCCTCCCCAAAGACTTCCAGATCGACCTGTTGGAAGCGGCCTGCAACCAGCGACTTCCTGCAACCTTTATTTCAAAGACATTTCCAATAGCTTCTCACAAGTTCACAAACATACGAATTGAGACAGGACATCTTTCGACCCAGTTAGAAAGTTTTAATTTAAACAATTTACAGTTTGCTAAATCCAGTGAAAAATACTTTAGCTATTCGATATCATCCTACATAGTCTAATTTTATCTTAGCTCCAAAGCTGCTCCATATTCGTGCCATATTCGTATCTGTTCGTGATTAAGAAATGTAGGTCAACGTCTCGAGGGACTTGTGAGAATTAGGCGAAAGTGTACACGACTTCAGATCGATTCCTAATATTACGAGAGTTTATCCTTAAACTTGGCTTTACTTATATGTGTGGGAGTAATATTTTGTTTAAAGATATGTATGATCTCTTGAGGGGCTTGTGGCATGACTTGATGGTTGGTTGAGACGGGTATGCGGGTATGTATCTGCATCGGTCATCCGCCTATCTTGTCGCAAGTCCCTCGATTTGCTTCTTCCCTCTTCGGATTCGGAGTGTGAAGAAGCATAAATAGGCCGGCATGATTCTAGCGACCACTGATAAATACAGTATTTGTCAGTGGTCGCTAGTTTTTTTGGACTTTACTACGCTTACCATCAGGTGCAGTGTAGTCACTTTGCCGGGCCCGGAAAAAAAAAGATTACTTAACCGAATAACAAAAATTAAGGGTTATCACATGGGTACTTGAGTATGTTTTATATACATATAGCCATGGACGTATAAAAGAAATGGCAGGAGCGTTAGGAACATTGAAAGTGAAACAGGGTCAGCCGCCGCCATTACGTGTCAATCGAATTAGCCGAAAATCCTGCTTCACTTTCCTAGCGCTCCGTAATTTTTTTTACATCCGTGGCTATTACATATAAAGCATTCTCAAGTAAGTAGTATTGATTGAAAATTGAGGCAGTAAATCATATTTTAAGTTCTGCAATAAGCAAGAGTAGGTGCGTAGTCGGGATTACCTTGTTATCTCTTTCCAATGTACGTACCGTTAGGGCTGTGAAGTGAATTTACTTACGCTTCTCTTTCCTGCAGGCTGAAGGTCACACCAAAATTCAAAGTCTTTTTAGTTTTTATTTTTGAGAATATTTCAATATTTCTTTCTCAGCTATATTTTAGATGACATGAATTTAACTCAAGACCTCACAATTTTAAACTGAACCTACATGCTAACATTACATAGGCATAACTTTCTAATCTAATCTACCTCGATAATTTAGACCACTATATGCGATTATTCATAGATACGTGCATACTGGGAGCGTTGCTGTAAGCCCCTTTTAACCCAATTCTTGCATAATGGGACTTAAGGGATTTATCGGGTACGGAATCTGGTGTAAATGCGGGAAAAATCTCGCCAAATACCGTACACACCGGCCTAGTAATCTGAAGCGGTCGGTCTACAGATTACTAGGTGTTCGGGCTTCAGGAAAACAACATAAGCTCACGCCTGTATCCCCGCAGGAGTACGCAGAGGCGCACTAGCGAACTAGAACACCCAAAATTCGCCGAGCTTAGTTCCGTCCCATATGTCATAGGAGACTCCGGGCTGATGCTAAAAAATCCAATATCACTTTGTCCGACCCGGGGATCGAACCCGAGACCGCTGGATGACCGACGCACGAGGCACCGATGCAGTCACAAATAAATAAACTATACTAAAACCGAAAACTTTAACCACTTAGTTTGTTGGTAAACTTTTCTGGTACGGCCATGCCACCAACACCATTATTTAATGTCAATAACTATAAAGTTTTGTCCTCAATCTCGTGATTTCATATAAAAATCTCAACGTGGCCAAATGGTACATGGCGTAAACCGTATTCAAACATTTTACAATCCGAAACACGACCAAGATAAAAGTCGCCGCGCAATTTGAGATGAAAAAGGATAGTTTATTAGATGCGGGCCCATTAGGTAAATGATTTGCTGCTGCTGTAGGCTAACTTTTTGTTTCAAATTGGATGCAAAGTGAAGTTGTGTTAGGCCGTACTGGGTCAAATCACTCGCATCGCTGTATCGGTCGTACTGGGTGATGAGTCGGATGTATTTAGACGAATTCAAAAAATATTTCCTTAATTTAGAACTCCATTAAAACACATAGGTGACAAAAACACACTAATGTGGCGTTTAACGGAGCAAATTAAATTTCAAAGGCTCCTTTAATAGTGTAGCGGGCGGGGATGTATTTAGTGTTGTCAAGTTTTCTAACATAAAGTTGAAACGCGCTAATGTTGTATTAAAATTTACACAAGAATTGCAGTCAATTGGTATTTTTATCTTAAACCTTCTACGAATAACTTAGCAAATAATTTTACAGGTCGATCTGGAAATCTTTGGGGGAGGCCTATGTTCAGCAGTGAACGTTCTATGGCTGATGATGATGATGTTATAAATTGTCCATGCTCCAAGCCTACCATAAAATATAAAGACGTTTACATTTATTTCGTCCAGCTAGTAGATAAATAATGGCACAATCTAATTTGCACACATCCACACACACACACACACACAACAATTTTGGTCCTTCGAACCAGAACTTAATATACATAATCTCCACTTTGGTCCTTCGAGCCGGAACATAAAACGAAATTTTAAAATTTAAACAGCAACACTAGAAACACCTAACCCGGCCCCTGTCCCAGCATTCCCGACCATTATAAAATATCGCATAGTCTAACACACACCTACATCAATTTTGGTGCTACGAGCCGGAACTTTGATGCATAATTTCCACTTTGGTCCTTCAAGCCGAAACATAAAACGAAATTTTAAAATTTAAACAGCAACACTAGAAACACCTAACCCGTGCTCTTTCCCAGCATTTCCGACCAATGTAAAATATCGCACAGTCTAACACCCACATACATCAATTTTGGTCCTTCGAGCCGGAACTTTGATACATAATCTCCACTTTGGTCCTTCGAGCCGGAATGTAAAACGAAATTTTTAAATTTAAACACAGCAACACTAGAAACACCTAACCCGGCCCCTTTCCCAGCATTCCCGACCCGTTATGATGTCGTGGACAGAACTAGGTCACCACAATTACGCCTCAGACATCGCTTGACACGGTTTAATTTATCTAACAAATTAATTTACTTAAACTCGGTAAGGTTTTATTAATATTTTCATCTACGTATCTCGAGGGATTGGGATTCTTTAAGATGTATTAAATTTGTTTAAAATACCGTGACGCTTGTACTTTAGTGATAGGTAGATGTGTAAAGACAACATTGATGCTTTTTACTGAAAATGCATCAGTTCTGTGATCTGCAGGGTTAACACCACCTCTAATAGCAGTATTATTATAATCGTTCTTTGTTTGTTTTGTATGGGAATCGATTCAAGTAAGAACATAATAATACTGATATAAGAGGTAGCATAGCAGCGATAGCTCAGTTGGGAATGGTACGGACTGCCGAGACAAGTGTCGGAGGTTCGAGACCAACCGCAAAATGGAGCATACACCTCTGACTTTTCTATGTTAAGTGTATTTTCATTGTGAAATATCGCTTGCTATAACGGTGAAGGAAAACATCGTGAGGAAACCTGCATACCTGAGAATTTCTTCCCAGGAATTTCGAAGGTATGTGAAGTCTACCAACCCACATTAGGCCAGCGTGGTAGACTAAGGCCTAACCCCTCTCATTAGTAGAGGAGGACCGTGCCCAGCAGTGGGACAGTAATATTACAGGGCTAATATTATTTATTATTATTAAGAGGTAGTGGTAACCCCCCTGATAGGTTTTAATAGTCCTATTTAGATTTTTTGTTATTATTCATGGTTCCGGCACGGTTATTCCTGGAAGTAGCTTATACAACTGAGAGATGTAGCTATTGAATAGGGAAATTATTTTCAAAATTGGTTTAATAGTTTCAAAGAATAGCACGTTTAATCAAACAATCTTTACATTACTTGTATAGATTACATACTTCATCATAAAAATTCAAGAAATGGATGCAAGGAGAGGTAACTTAATAAAACAGAAATAATGTACCAGGAATCCATAACCAACTAACCGATCTTCATTAGGTTGAGTTATCTGCCTCGAGTCTTCACAAAAACAACTTATTTTTCTGCCTTGGGGATTCTTTTCCGCCTTTATTCTCCATTGTTCTTGCGACATGAAGTATTGCTGCAGTGAAATAATGGTACGTATATATTATGGCTTTCTTTGCTTACGTATTATAATATACATTTATACATTGTTGCAGAAAGTTGGTACCAACAACAATTCCATATACTGGTTGATTTAAAGTATTATGGTAAAGTTGAAAAACAAAGATTGAAATTATTTTGAAATAAAACTATTTTAGTTACAGTTGGACTGTCCAACCCTGCGGCTAACATCGACTGCAAAGCCTTCGAAACGCGGTCATAAAAATTAAAACTAAATCGTGATAGAATCCGTAAAAATAGTTTTCTCATTAAACTTATTTTTTTAAATTAATTATTAAGCAAGGCGATTTTAAAATCGGAATGCGATTTGTAAATCGTCGCAATTTGCATACGAACGGCTTTGTGTATGCTAAATTGCCCCATAGGTGGTTTGCAAATGTACTGTAGCTGGTCCAATGTGCCAAAAATAATCTTTCGTCACAAATTCAAGTGGGCATCAATAACTTTGAAATTTTAATGTTTACCGTTGAATTGCTAGTCATTCCCACTTCGAGTGTAGTTATTATTGATACCATCTTTTTGCAATATAGAGAGATAGAGTAATCAGAGTAAAGTAATTAATTAGGCCACCGGAAATCTCACTCACCGAACGAAATGCGACAGCAAGCTGCTACTTGACGTCGATTTTCTGAGAGACAGTGGTAGCACAACAGTTTTCACTATAAAAAGTCAGAGCACTTTTTGAACCTCGGCAATCTTGGTGTTGCAATTCATACCGCTCCTGACTAAACTGTCGTTAATAAATGGCAGTTTTGTATTATATTCGACTGTATCTTGTAATTTTACAATACAACATAATTTTGAAAATATCCAGGGAACAAAAAGCCAGGATATTTAACCAATGCATCCTACCAGTGCTTACTCATGGGGCTGAGACCTGGGTATTCACCAAAGACACAATTAATAAACTGGAAGTGGCTCAGAGGGCAATTGAGAGAAAGCTGGTAGGAGTGACATTGATGGACCGCAAAACAAATAAATGGCTTCGAGAACAAAGCAAAGTAGCAGACGTGACGAAACGAGTGGCACACCTAAAATGGAAATGGGCTGGACATGTTGCCCGAAAAGAAACATCATGGTGCAAACGTCTCCTTGAGTGGAAGCCATGGGGAAAAAAGCGTCCCCAAGGAAGACCGCAAATGCGCTGGAAAGACGACGTGAAGAAGGTTGCCGGTTCGAACTGGATACACGAAGCACAAAGCCGCGAAAATTGGAAATTGATGAAGGAGGCCTACACCAAAATGGTTGAGAGAGGCTGAAGAAGAAGAAGAAGTATCTTGTAATAAAATCTTCATCCTAATGGAGCTTAAGCTACCATGAAAGATACAAACGACCTTCGTGATAAGAACGAAACATTAAATTCTATAAAGATGACATTTAATTGGCCGTATCAGTGGGGTTTATCGGGATATCTCTTCGTGGGATAAAGCGAGGTCAAACACAATTAAAACAGTTCAAAACTTTCCTCTCTTAAGCCGTGTCGGATTGTTCCAAATCCAAACGTTAATTGGTTTGAAATTAAGCTATTTTAATCGCTACTAATTATGTACTCTTCCAAGTATCTCACTTATAATAGCACATCAAATCCAACACCATCCCAATAAGCACTAAGTACACTTATTGTATTCAGCAAGTAGGACTCCTTTTATACCCTTTCAAATCTTTCCTTCCTTTTCATTATTCTTCTTTTCCACAAAACTTTTCGTTCTTTTCGTCCATATCATCATATTCTTCTCCCATCCTTGTTGTAATGTCCATGCCCAGGCTGTTTCCAAATTTTCCGTAGTATTATTATAATTTTCGTACAAAATTACCTAAAATGGTTTAGTCCTGTTGTAATATTAATATTAATCAAAATTAAGCTCTTCAAGATGTCTACGCTCATAACCACTCAGATTAAATTATTTTAGTCAATAATTAACCAGGCAGTTAAGGGTCATTGATCTATGAAATATATAAGTTATTTGGAAGCTCAACAATTTCAAGATTAATTTATCTTCACTAATACAATCCGAGTGGTGTTAAACTACTTCGTTGAAATCACTTTTGATATTTAGGGTAGATACTTAGGAGTGTATTAATTTCAACTTGAAATACACACTGGTGGTAGGACATTCCTATACACCCAGCAGATGACCACCAGTGCCTTACCTATAAAAACATTTTCGTTTATCTAATCCTTAAAAATATTTTATCACTTTTTCCTTGCGTCACATTGTTTGAAAATGAAAGGACAAGCATCAATATAATCTACCCTAGATGCACAGTTCTTTGCAAATATCCTCCTAAAAAGTGGTCTCAGCAATAAAACAAAGAAAAAGATCACAAGTTCTAATTAAATCAACACAAATATAACCCTATAGACGTGTAATAAAGTAGCTTTTTAAACGAAATGAGCAAGCGTTCTTAAATTTGAATTTTGAAATTTAAAATTCCATCGGCGTCGGACTATATGCAAAAGTAGTGCTTAAGCACTCCTTTGCTGTCCCATTTTCCGAGCGTCAACTGTGCATCTAGATAAATAATATATCGATGAGAACAAGCTATTCTTAAAGATAAGCAGCGCTTAAATATGTTCATAAGTAAGAGGCATGGTGTTAAAACCTGCAATAGCGACCCACACTTTTTGAGTGGTACAGATTCCAAGATCAGCCAGTGTACTACAGGTTCTCGAGGGACTTGCGACATTACTTGATTGTTTGTTGGGGTGGGTAGGGGATGACATCCCTGTGCCTGCATCGGTCATGCGCCTGTCTTGTCGCAAGCCCTTTGATTTTCGACCGACTTCCCAAAAAGGAAGAGGTCCTCAATTCATCGTTTGTAATGTATGTTACGCGATATCTCCGACAAATGTGGACCGATTTTCAAAATTATTTTTGTGGTCCCATATAAATTTGGTCACAGTGGGTAAATTGGAAGTCGGTCAGTTAAGTTTTTAAACATGTGATTATCTTCTTCCCTCTTTAGAGTGTGAAGAAGCATTTATAAACCGGCATGATTCCAGTGACAACCGATATACCCAATGTTTGTTTGTGTTTGCTGGTTTCGATCGATTTCAAAACAAGGATAAGCCCCAATTCGTCTTTTTTTTCAAATTCTAATTCTAATAATTTATTCTGCAAATAGGATATTTTATATCACTCTTACATGTCAATTACGCGTATATATTTAAAAATAATAATCGCGTCGGCATTTCGTGGCTATCTCTGAGAAGAAATGCCGAAACAAACTCAAGGGTTATAACCATTTTTTTTTTATCCGGGCACGGCAAAGTGACTACACTGCATGATGGTAAGCGTAGTGCAGTCCAAAAAAACTAGCGACCACTGACAAACACTGTGTTTCAGTGGTCGTCAGAATCATGCCGGCCTATTTATGCAAATCGAGGGGCTTGCGACAAGATAGAGCTTATTCAAAGGGTGATTCCATATAAATTTGGTCACGATCGAATAAGTTTTGAAGACTACACTGCGCGTACCATCAAATGCAGTGTAGTGACTTAACGTGATCGGATAAGAAAGGTCATGTTACAGGATCAGCCAGTGCAATAAAAATAGTACAATAAAACAAAGACTTCTATGTATACTACTAGACTGGCTGTTCGGTACATAAAATGTGCGCACTAAGTCTCTGTTAATCGACCTCAACTCACTATAGGTATCTGCTCTTTTCCTTAGCCGTGAAACGTCAAACACTGGCCGTCATGTGCCACAATTTTACTTCGAAACAGCTTGTCTAGTAAATACATAGAAGTCTTTGCAATAAAATGTATAAATGTATCAAGAATTTTTACAATTTACGTACATCAGGCACTTAGAATACAAAAAGAATGAATGCAGAGTACGTGTCTGTTACTCAATTTCGCAAAAATAGCATTATTATAATATTTTCGTTGGTATTTTCAGCGACATAACACTTTTTATTCTACGTGATAAGTAATATAAATATTACGATTTGTGTTTGAGCAAACTATTTACGATTTGTATCACATTTGATAAACAATCAGCCATACTGTAGTTTCCAAATTTATAAATTAATTCGTATATCAATGTGTATCTACTGCGAATTAGAAAAACATTATTTAAGTTAAGCCACGCAAAAAAATATATGAGCATAAAAATTCTATTTGAATTTTTTAATTGTTTTTTCCGATATGGTAGATCTAATTACATTTAATTCTTTTCTTTTTTACAATCAGAAAGTTGTATAAAATCATTTTATTCAATCAAGAATGTCACATAAGCAAAGCCAAGAGTCAATGTGAAAATTTAGCCAATTTCCCTAAATTAATACACAAGAATTACTCCAATAATTCAACGATTTTCTGATTTATGAATCCTTCTGCCAACATCAACGAATGACGCGTAATTTCGTCACAATACCATTTACATATATTACGCGTCAAATAACCAAGGCTTTATTAACATAATTCAATATCCCACTGTATATAATGTAATACAGTTAATATACAGGATGTTTTATAAAGTCGGTACCAATAATAATTCCACATACAGGGAGAGATATTTAATGCGGAATGCTGAAATAATAATCACAAGTTTAAAAACCGACTTCCAATTTACCAATCGTGACCAAATTTATATGGGCCCACCCTTGAAATAAGCTCTATGGAACACAAAAAGAATTTTGAAAATCGGTCCACATTTGGCGGAGATATCGAGTACAATACAGACGAATTGAGGACCTCCTCTTTTTGTGGAAGTCGGTCGAAAAAATATACTAAATCAGTTTGTTATACATTCTACAATTTCTGTAGCATATTGCTTTAATGCATTACTTTAACGTTCTTACTTTTTGTGGTAGATGTAATTGGTTGTATAAAATTTACAGGACCGTGAAATCGAGTTGAGTACAAGTTGAAATTTATTCTAATTCCTTTAATTGGAGTTCGTGTTTGTATTGACGAGTTCACTGTAGAAAGCAAGTGACCGACTCAGAAGAGGTCAAATGGTTTAATTTTAGAGAAGTTATTAATGGAATGAAATTCTAGGAATTATCCTAAAAGATCCCACGGTATAGGTATGCTTAGTGTGGGAACGGTAGTTAATGCACTTTTTATAAATTTCATAAAAATGTAACTCCAAAGTACAATTACTTATGTGTGAAAAATTAAATATATACCTATGTCATAATCATCATCATCATCAGCCATAGGACGTCCACTTCTGAACATAGGCCTCCCCGAAAGATTTCCAGATCGAAACTACTTATTTATGTTGATTTAATATTTTTTTCTTATCTTCTTTTAATTTACAAAGTCGAGCAAAACCCACCTGGTGGTAAGTGGTTACCGTCGCCTACGCACATTGACAATGCCAAGAAAACGAAGAGAGATTGAGAAAAGGAAAAAGGTTATTTGCCGGGAGTTCAAAAATCTTAAACCATTTGTATTTTGGTTGTATGATATGGAATCGAACTAACTTCCCAATTTGTAATCCTAAAACCTATTACCATTAATCCAATGAAAATATACATAATAATCTAATTACACATAAGCTCACGCCTATATCCCCGAAGGGGTAGGAAGAGGCGTACTAGCGAACTAGACCGCCAACATTCCGATTAGTTCCGTCCCAGATGTGATGGAGCATCCTGTCCGCAACTTTATTTATTTTCTCACTTACTCCAATTACAAACTTATATTCATCCTACTCTTTTATCCGTCATCTGTCATTCTCACTTGCTTACTCACTCTTACATACATTAACATTATATATCTGTTGCATTCACTCGTCTTGCGTTCCAATACCTTACAGATATATTTTCTTCCAAAACGGATAAACAGCGCTTTATGTACTTAAAAAATAGCATTAAATCGAAATCACTGAACAAAACATTCCATCGGTCCATTCCTTACCGCCTAATAAGCCCATTTGGCATCCTAGCTGTATATCTAAATGACAAAAGAAGCGGCAAAGTTGTGTTCATGACGAGGCCAGTGGAAACAACGGCGGTAAACCACGCAAGTTTTTCAATTTCCCTTTGTTAGGCCGACGAATTGTGCCATGTTCGGACAAATTGACCAAATGAAGTGATATAAGTACGTCTGGTTCTCTTTAGTCATATTCAGTGGCGTCACTATACTGTTTAGGGCCCGTGGAACATTCATCAGATGGGGCCCTTTTTTGCCGGGGCGTTTTAAAATAAAAAAAATGTTTATTGGCCACGTAGGCATATGAAAAGCACTTATGACAGGTCACAACAAACAAGATCTAGGTACATTTATATAACAATTATATTATAACACTATCAATTTAGAAAACAAGCAGGCAAGTGTAGACACAATAACAAGGATGGGGCTTAGATAAGGGGTTGTGATTAATAGGAAAGGGAACGGGATATAGCAGAAATGCTAACAGGGAATTGACGAGAAAATAAAGTAAGAAGCTTGTAGGATTTGACTGAAAATGTGGATAAGGAAAACCTTACCTGCTATTTGACACTCAATTTTACTTGAAATTTAGTTGATTATTAAAGGTTTATAGGGCGCACTATTCGATTTCGGATCGTCGTTTCGCTTCAGACGACGTTTTTAACGCAAATGACGTCTTTTACGTGAACCTACCCTTACTCCGCTCCAGTGTGGGTCGCCGCAACACATTTTACGCATTCTGAAGAGTTCGGCTTTATAACACCTATCTGACGTCCATATCTTCTGGCCGCATTATTTGAAACCTCTTGTTACGAATTCGGATAATTGTTGCGATTTAGTACACGATATTGAAGGGTAGTATGTTAATTATATTTATATTAACTACCCTCCAAGTAATTCGTAATATTTGTAGAAGGTATTTCTTTATTAACTAAAGCAAAAGGTATAAAAGAGCGGGAGCTATCATTATTGAGTTAGTCTCCCTTTGGAGCTGGAAGTGTACACAACTAGTTTGAGATATACAGTAAAGTTGTGTAGCGAATATAGTGCATATAAGAGGCACGTTTTAACCAAGTCTTTTACACTCTTGGTCTTCCGCTCAAAATATTATGTTACTATTTGACCAAGGCGACACCTGACGAGACTTAAGTACGTGATCTTATTCGAACGTCCTTATACTTAACGCGGCCTTCGAAAGTCGTCCTTAAATCTGTACTCAATGTTGATATATTTAATGTAATTACGTGGATGACTGCCTGTGTTATCGAAACAAAGATCACCGCCTTAATTGGAAGAACAAAGCTCCCATCCTTGTTATCGGGACCACTGGAATTGGAAGACGCGGTTCCAAATGTTAATGGCAACATTTTAGTAATTGTTTTCTTTGTGCTGAATGAACAAGCCATTTAGATACATAATTTCGGGTCTCTTATTACGTCATTGATTGAAGATGGAAGAATAGAATGGAAGAATTGGAAGATAGGCAGTGATACAACTACTGCTGGTGAACTATCTAACTATGGTATTTCTAGATAAATTGATATCAAAAGAGTTGTTTTGACATTGTTAAGATACAATAAATCATACTAAATATCTATAATTCAACTTCTATTTTTACTACTTATTTAAACAACCGCATATGTTCATACACTTAAGGTCGCCTTACGTCATTTAAGGCCGCCTTATCTGTCAAAATTGTATGGCAAAAATCAATATAAGAAGCCGTTAAAGTTGAGCAGTGTTTGACTATTCGGGCGTTATTTAATACATATATTTTGCAGATTTGTTTAAGTTATTAATACTGATGTTACTCTTCTATGCATGCTGTGACAACTTAAAATGTTGTGCATTTGAATTAATTAAGGATTTACATGATGTTAGACGTAAGTATTAATATAATAACTGGTTGTCCAAATAAATAAATAAATAAACTATCCGAGGTTCTTTTCACACATAATATAACATAACATTCATCCCTTCATATTATAGAAGAAGAAAATATTCAGGCAAATAATCAAATGAAAAATATCACTCAAAAATTATGATAGTACGACCTTGGATTTAAACCCAGGAACTCACAGTTCTTAGCTTATTATAATTCCACTAGTCTAGACCAATATGATACGCAGTTACAAGCCAAGTAACCTATTCCAATATTCTTTTCACTCCAAATTAAACCTGTCGGAGGCGTCAAATAAATATGTTACATAAGCGTATGGGCCACCGGAAGCCGAGCAACCCGTGACTATTTAAAAGATACAAAGGGTAAATTCAAATTAAAACAAAGACATGAAACAACAGTTGCTGAACTTACGTCGTTGAACACAAACATTGAAGGCACAGTTCGGCAATTTGTTTCACAGACAAAATTAGTGAACTTGTAAAAACTAATTGGCATGACATGCAAATTGGGGGCGAGGACGCGGCGTGCTGCCGAAACAACGCGACTATGTCGACAAACGAAACGGAATAACAAAATACAAACACCTATATGAGTGCCTCCGTGGCGTGGTGCTATTTCGGTACGACTACGGTTCCGAGGTCTCGGGTTCGATCCCTGGGTCGGGCAAAGTGATATTGGATGTTTCCATATCAGCCCGGAGTCTGGAATTTCTGCCCGATATGGCGATAGGCTCGCCCCCTATCACATCTGGGATGGAACTATGTTCGGCGAAATGTGGGTGTTCTAGTTCGCCAATGCGCCTCTGCCTTGCCCTTCGGGGATACAGGCGTGAGCTTATGTTACAGTCCCTTTAATCTCCCATCTCATGTTTAATGTTTTTAGCGTATTGAATAAAACTTATTTTACGAAGTTTATCGTGAGCTGTTTTTGTTTTAGCCCCAACCTGTGACCATAAATAAATAACACCCAACAGTCACACACATAGGCCAGACCCCACAGATAAGATACGAGTCTTGTGTCGTAGGTATCAGGGACTACGGGAGACTTTCGATCTCACAACACCCTGAACCGAAACAAATATCTGTGGGCCACACAAACATGAAACTGGAATCTAACCTCTAACCTCCTCTCGCTTCACAGCCAGCTTCCGCCCGCTGCGCCACGGAGGCTGTCTGAAAGGCTATAAAGCTTTCAAAACGTCGATGTATTTCATTTTACTTGATTTTCTTCTGGATTAAAAATATACTTAACATTTATTAAACCCGATAGCTTTCAAAGTCCCTGTTCTATTCACCACAGAGTTCAATGAATGTTCGCCCACAATAAAGCGCATGTCACACCTCAAGCTAAGCTAACTGGGTTCTACTTTTATACTTCTTTTTATACATCAGATTACACTACAAACTATATAACTAATTAGATTTATAAAATTAAACTATTAAGTAACAGTAGTGGTGGAGCCATACGGTAGATAGTTATGTATACAGCAGCAAACCGATTCGACCGGTTCGATACCACTGTCTCACAGAAATCTAAATAAAATGCCAGTTCGTTGTTGCGTTACGCATACTCCGTTACAGTTGCGTTGCCGCATCCATGATTATTTTATTATTTTCTTCTATCTGTCATTTTCCCATTCCACTGTGAGATCGGTACAATACACTTTATTCAAGCATGTTGCAGAAAGGATTCTGCTGTAGTCGTCAGCTGCTTGACTGTCGTCAACCCCCTCTGAAGGATAATAATAATAATTTTATTACCATGGGTCTATAGGCCGTGGAATTCACACTTTTCGTTTTTCAACCACTGCTATTAAAAGCGTATAGCTCGCAGTGTGAACTGGACTTTATTACCGGGCACAGCGGTTGACATTTGAGACTCTCAAACAAACAACAATAACCAATAACCAACCAATCAATGCGTTTATTTAATAAACCAATCACTGCAACTTTTGATGCATTTATAGTACTTTAAGTATGGCTTGATTGCCTTTTTATTTTTCTATGGATATTTCGGCCAAATTAAATTATAGCAACAATAGCTCAGTTGGGAATGAGATTTAGAGATTTCGTTGTGGGCACTAGTTTATAATTCTGTATTTCCTTTTTTTTTAAATATATTTTTATTTCAAAAGTTTAAAAGTTATTTAATTAAAAACCCCCTGACACACCCTGTAACAGTGGTGTCAGAAGTGGGATATATTATAACAGTACGGACTGCCGAGACAAGTGTCGGAGGTTCGAGACCAACCCCAAAATGTAGCATACACCTCTTTTCTATGTTAAGTGTATTTTCATTGTGAAATATCGCTTGCTATAACGGTGAAGGAAAACATCGTGAGGAAACCTGCATACCCGAGAATTTCTCCACAAGAATTTCGAAGGTATGTGAAATCTACCAACCCGCATTAGGCCAGCGTGGTAGACTAAGGCCTAACCCCTCTCATTAGTACAGAAGGCCCGTGCCCAGCAGTGGGAGAGTAATATTACAGGGCTAATATTATATTATATTTCGGGATATTGACTCAATTGTACGCCTTCTATGTATGCATCATAATATGTTTGTTTTCTTACATGCATAATTTGAGACCTTCTGAGAAACGAAATAAAATAGATATAGATAGAGATAGATTTTGTCGAATTACTCTACCGCCAGTTCGGACGGCCATTTGGCCAGAGAAGAAGGGGCAACTCCGCTTTTTTCGACCTACTTCAAAAAAGGAGAAGGTCCTCAATTCGTCTGTATGTTTTTTATGTAAGTTACTCGATATCTCCGCCAAATATGGACCGATTTTCAATATTCTTTTTGTGTTCGATAGAGCTTATTTTATGGGTGGTTCCACATTTTGGTTACGATCGGATAAATTTTAAAGTCGTTCCGTTAAGTTTTTAAACTTGTGATTATTAACAACAATTATTTTGACAGCCTCCGTGGCGTAGCGGGTTAGTAGCCGGCTGTGAAGCGAGAGGCCGCGGGTTCGTCCCCGCACCGAGACAAATGTTTGTATGGCCTACAGATATTTGTTTCGGGTCTGGGTGTTGTGAGACCGAAAGTCTCTCGTAGTCTTTGATACCCACGACACAAGACACGATCTTAGTGTGGGGTCAGGACTATGTATGTGACTGTTGGGTGTGATTTATTTATTTATTTATATTAACAGCAGTTTTGCAATCAGTTACTAATACAGTACAGTGCCAAATACAGAAAAGACCTTAAATTAGAGCAGCTAAAGCATGATAACAATAGATACTAATATACACACATATTTAATACTACTATCTTTAGAGGGGCTATCAAGCAAGTTTCCATACAAAAAAAATGATCTCAAACTTCAGTACCAACATGCACTATTTTTTTTTTTAATGCAACCATTTATTAAAATGCAAGGGCGATTGTTACAATTTACACCCTAGAATGCTCTATGAATGCTTAAGAATCATGTAAGATAAGTTTATACTCTCAATTTTATTACGCTGGCCGACCTGGCGCGCATATATTTCAATAAACTGAGCGACTTATGACCACTAGGTCATAACTTTTGGATCACAAGTTTTGTGCTGTGGTCCCGTGTATATACTGTTGAATGTCTTTGCTAATATAGGACAATTGAGCACCTCGTCCTTTTGAAATCGGTTAAAAACAACCATAACAATCCCACTCAGAGTTCAGACCTATTTAAAGGCTCAAATACAGTATTTTTAAGTTTAATGCCGACATAAAACATTAGCAATGGCGGTATAAATCTCAGTAAATCTACAGCGAGTTAATTCAGGTCGTCTTTGTCGCGAAAGCTCTTCAAGCGGGTTCAATGAACTACACAAAACTTGGTTTATAAACCTCGGGAATAACATTTGAGTTACGTATTTTATACGCTATTAAACATAACATAAATTATAAGGTTTTAATAACTAGAGGACATTAACCCTTGAAGCCTTATTGAACGTCTTAACATCATAAGCTCATAAGCTCACGCCTGTATCCCCGAAGGGGTAGGCAGAGGCCCACTAGCGAAGTAGAACACCCATGTTTCGCCGAGCTTAGTTCCGTCCCAGATGTGATAGGGCGCGATTTTATCGGTCTTTACACCAAACTGTTATATAATGACACTAGGTTGAAATAAAACTATTCTTACGGATTCTATCACGATTAGGTTTTAATTATTATTCCCGACGTTTCGAAGGCTTTGCAGTCTTCGTTGTCACGGGTCAGACAAAGAAAGAAAAAGAAAGAAGAAGACTGCAAAGCCTTCGAAACTTCGGGAATAATAATTAAAACCTAATCGTGATAGAATCCGTAAGAATAGTTTTATTTCAATGTATAATATTCACGTAAACTTAAGAAATCAGTATGACACTAGGTGTTCCCCACGACTCCGTTTGCGTAAAACAATATTGTCCGGGATAAAAAGTAGTCTATGAAATGTTGAGTGGTAGAGCCACGCTGTAGACAGTAACGTCTACAGCACGAATGGGCCGGCTCGACCGGTGTGATACCACTGTCTCACAGAAAACCGACGTAAAATGGCAGCTTGCTGTCGCGTTTCGTTAGGCGAGTGAGATTTCCGTTGGCTCATTTCCCCCCTCCCTTTCCCATTCCCTTTTCCCTCACCTTCCATTCCCTCCTTCTAGGTTGGCAACGCACACATGATTCTTTTGGTGTCATGGGTGTCTATGGGCGGTGGAGATCACTTACCATCAGGTGACCCATCTGTTCGTTTACCAGTCGCTGCTATAAAAAACAATAATAAAAAAGTATTATTCTGGCGTATGATCTATATAACTTTAAATATCAAAACCCATCCAGTGCATACAGTCGTTTTTGAAAGAGTTACTTAAGCTCACATCTCCTGCATTAAAACATTACATACATGGTATTTCTAAAATATTTTGTCTATGGTCCATTATTATATGGGCAGGAGACAATGAAAAACCTTGTTTTGTATAGGTGTTTTTAGTTTCGTTTCGAAAAATCATGTGTAGGAGTCGCGGCTAACGACACATACAAACTCTCATGTTTATAATATTAGTAGGATTGTCGCCTCCTTTATCTAGTATCAATGAATATGAGCTGAGAACCAAGAGGTCCTAGGTTCAATATTAAAAACATTCCGGAAAATAAATTTTCACGCGAATGGAGTCGCGGCCAACAGCTAGTGTTACAATATATCTGATGTAATCTATATTCTAGACAGAAAACGTTTTCATTACAAAACCAATACTAGCGCAAAGCGAATGACTATTGCGATGTCTTTGACACAAGA
The DNA here is from genome assembly GCA_036417725.1 of Clanis bilineata. Lineage (NCBI taxonomy): Eukaryota > Metazoa > Arthropoda > Insecta > Lepidoptera > Sphingidae > Clanis > Clanis bilineata. The sequence goes on from CM071153.1 coordinate 3,501,616, forward strand.
ACATTGTGTATTAACCCTCGTCGTCCCATTGTAACAAATCCCAATGGGTTCATCGCTCTCAGAAACGGTCTTATCATACAGAAACGTATAAACTTGCTGTTTGTGCTCTCTCTCGATAAACAAGTTCTAATATCGATTTTAAACGTACTCGTATAGTATCTTTACACATAGGGCCTTACTTATAATAACAGGTTTAAAAACTTAACGGACCAACTTCAAATCCGATTGTAACCAAATTTATATGGGACCACCCTTGAAATAAGCTCTATCGAACACAAAAAAATATTTAAAAATCGGTCCACATTTGGCGGAGATATCGCGTATCATACATTAAAAAAAATACAGACGAATTGAGTACTTTGTCCTTTTTGGTAGTCGGTCGAAAAAATACAGAAGATTTCATGACCCTCTCCTTTTTGGAAGTCGGTAGACAAAGAACTTCAAATTTGAAACAGCTGATCAAAATCGGCCATGTTTTCACCAATCTTATGTTTATAAGCTCCACTATAGTAGGATTGCTAATTAAACGGAGTAAAATGACATTTCGAATGTTGCCACTTTTTTATGAAATTTAAATAGTGCTGCGGTAAAAAGATCAACATTTAAATTCAGTGAACCATTTCATTCTTTCATTTTCTAAAGTCCGACTCAAAGTCGTAATCCCTGCCTAATGTGTGATTAGTACTGCATGTCTATTGAATTATAGTCATAGTAAATTACTGTAAAGTTATGGTAATTCTACTGCAATTATAGTCATGGTTCATTATTAAGAAAACTTACAAAAGTACGTTAAACAAAAACGTATTTTTTCTCAAATAATAAAAATATTATTTATAATTTTCCTCGTTATAATTTCGCGTATCTCTTGTGATTATTTACGCAAAATTATTTACACAGACATTTAGTCGACGGGTTAAGCTAAAATTTCTAAAAATACGCAATAAAATTCTAATTTTGCAAGCTGGTGCTGAGTTATTGTTTCTTTGAATGATAAAAATTGAACTAGATCAATCACTATGTTTTGAAAGTAAGCAACATTATTTTGGAAAGTGACATTTTGATCTGTCAGTTTACTCCGTTTAATTAGCAATCGGACTATAGGTTATTATGAATGAGACCGTTATTATTGTGTAAACACACTGTTTCCTTCAAACGGCAGTATTATGTTGTGTTGGATGTAATTCAATAAATCAATGTAATACGCGTTTGCGGTAGGGACCGTAGGACGGCACATAACTGCACATAAATTACATACATACATAAGCTCACGCCTGTATCCCCGAAGGGGTAGGCAGAGGCGCACTAGCGAACTAGAACACCCACATTTCGCTGAGCTTAGTTGCACATAAATTATACGGCCATATTGATTCAGGCCAATAAATAAGGCCATAACAACTAGGTTAATGCACTTCATTATTGTTCACTATATTATTCACTACTCCGTGGCGCAGCGGGCGAGTAGCCGGCTGTGAAGCGAGAGGCCGCGGGTTCGATCCCCGCACCGAGACAAATGTTTGTATGGCCTACAGATATTTGTTTCGGGTATGGGTGTTGTGAGACCTATAGTCTCTCGTAGTTCCTGATACCCACGACACAAGATTCGATCTTAGTGTGGAGTCAGGACTATGTATGTGACTGTTGGGTGTTATTTATTTTATTTATTATAAATAACAGATGTAATTAAGAACTTAGCGGTTTATGTTGATTAATATTATGTGAAAATTACATTTATTAGAGACAGGCTTGTCCTTGGTAGTGGTAGAATCTATAGGCTGTCGACCCCATATTACGGTGGGATAAAGGCAGGTAGAGTCTTGAGGTCTCGGGTTCAATCCCGGGGTCGGGTAATGATTTGGTTATTTTTTTATATACTTTATTGTACACCATACAGCATAAAATAATTAATAAGCTAGCATAAGATACTTAAAGCTATAATGTATAAAGTTTAAGTTTTTCTACTTATTGTCAACCCGGAGTCTGGAATTTGAGCTCGATATGGCAATAGCCCCCACACATATCACATTATTCTATTCCCTCCTTTTAGATTAGCAATGCAACCATGATTATTTTTGTGTCTTGGGTGTCACTCATGTCATGACAGTCATATCAGCGGCCTGAGCAGGAAAATTTCTGACAACCGTAAATGTATTTGAACTCGATGCGCGTCTATGAAATTTGTATGAAATATTAACCAAACATCATCAGTGCGCAGCGAACTCGAATACATTTACATTTACATTAGTTTTTCGTGCTTGGGCTACAGATCACTTACCATCAGGTGACCCATCTGCTCGTTTGCCAGTCTCTGCTACATAAAACCTATCCCTTCGGATATACGGTGAGTTTATACATATACTACACGTATTACGTACACACATACAACTCGCACGAGTCCATAAACCGTGTACGATTTCAATTTATACAACGTCAAGAGCAAAGGCTTTGTCTCAGCTACAATGCAACTATGTCAGAAACATATTCAACGTCTCCGAATTCATTGTTAATTTACGAGTTGAGATCACATAACATAAGCTCACGCCTGTATCCCAGATGGGGTAGGCAGAGGCGCACTGGCGAACCAGAACATCCACATTTTTCCGAGCTTAGTTCCGTTCCAGGTGTTAGGAGGCGAGCCTATCACCATATCCGACACAAATTCCAGACTTCGGGTTGATACTGAAAAATCCAATATCACTCTTCCCTTCCTGGGGATCGAACCCGAGACCTCTGGACGGTAGTCGTACCACGCAATACCACCACGCTGCTGCGGCAGTCGCAATCTGTTGTGATAAAACAGTTTCTTTTTTTTTCTTTTCTTTTATAAAACACCCAACAGCCACATACATAGTCCTAACCCCACACTAAGATCGAGTCTTGTGTCGCGGGTATCAGGAACTACGAGAGACTATCGGTTTCACAACATCCAGACCCAAAAGTAATATCTGTAGGCCATACAAACATTTGTCTCGGTGCGGGGATCGCACCCGCGGCCTCTCGCTTCACAGCCGGCTACTCGCCCGCTGAGCAACGGAGGCTGCCAAATAATGTTAGTGTGTTGATATGTCGCCTCCTTGGTCTAGTGGCAGCATTATGGGCTGTAAACCGGGAGCTGTTGGGTTCAATTCCCAGGTCAGGTGGGGTGTTTTTCTAATACTATTTGTCCGTGACTGGATCCCCCGGAAGAAAGTTGACGGCAGGCAGGCAGCCGTTCGTAAAAAATAAACCAAATTCTTTTTGCAACATGTTTGAAAAAGTATGTTGCGCCGACCTCGCATTAAGGTGGGGTAAGGGTAGGGAGGAGGAAAAAAAGAGTGTGTCGATGCTTTAACTGACTAAAAAACGTGGATTTCGTATGTTACAATGACTTCATTCAATGTAGACTTCAATAATTCTTCATACTCAAAGTTTACTTTCAGGTTCACTTCCATAAAACATCATTGTCATTCGAAAAACTTTTTGGGCGGTGATATTCAAAAATGTCTAAACTTTTTCCATAAGCTCCCGCCTGTATCTCCCATGGAGTAAGCGGAGGTGAACTGTAGACTAGAGTACCCACATCTCGCCAGGTTTATTTCCATCCTTTCACATAGGCTGATTCCAGGCTCAAAATTCATAAGTTATACATAAATTAAAATACTCACAAATTATGATCTTCCGACATGAGATTTCAACGCAGAACACACGATTCTCAACCTTAGCAACTAAAGCCTGGGACTCTAGGTTGTATCAATGGCCTACACCAATGAGGTAGCTCCAAAACCTTCCAAATATAATTCTAATAAACTTATAAGAACTCTATAGTTCTCTATATATACCAAACGATCAAAGAACTGACAAAAAGGAAAGACAAAAAGGACTTGTGAAGTCTACAAAGCGCCGTATAAAAAACTTGTGCCTAATTTTTATAGGGGTAAGTATTTGAAGGCCATTTCATATAAAATTATGCTACCAGTTGTCAAGTATCGTATATTTTCAACCGACTTTGAAAAAAGGATGTTCTCAATTCATTCTATACTAATATTAAAAAGCTGAATAGTTTGTTTGAACGCATTAATCTCAGGAACTATAGGTACGACTTAAAGAAATATTAGTATTGGATAGCTCATTTAACAAGGAAGGCTAAAGGCTATATAACATCACACTATGACCAAAAGGCCAGACTGGGTGACGGCAGATGGAGCAGAATCCTGACAGAGTGGGCACCCATGGAGGGAAGAAGATCCGTTGGCAAACCAGCAGCCCGATGAGGGAACGACATTCGTGACCGCAGGAAAAACTTGGATGCATTTAGCGCAAAATAAAGATCAGTGGCGCAAGGGAGAAGAGGCTTATGCCCAGCAGTGGGCAAACAGAAGCTGACGATGATGATGATGATGATGATGACCAAAAGGAGCGGAGTATCAATAAAAAATGTTACAAATACGGGGAAAATTCCTTGTAACGCAAAGTTGCGCCGGTCAACTAGTTCGACCGACTTCCAAAAAGAAGGTCCTTAATTCGTCTATATTTTTTATGTATGTTACGCGATATCTCTTGAATGTGGACCGATATTCAAAATTTTTTTTGTGTTCGATAGACCTTTTTTCAAGGGTAGTCCCATATAAATTTGGTCACGATCGGATTTGAAGTCGGTCCGTTAAGTTTTTAAACTTGTGATTATTTCATTTGTGTTACTCGATCGAACCCGAGACCTCAGAACCGTAGTCGTACCGAAATACCACCACGCCACCGAGGCAGTCATTGATCAGAAAACATAATATCACTTTACCTGAAAGAGATCAAACCAGAGACTTCACGATGGTAATACATTGTACGCAAAACCTACACCACCGAGGCAGTCAAAACATATACTTCATAAACATTGTAATCCCTGGAAAAAATCTCGTAATCAGGCTTTTATCACCATATCGAGCACAAATTCCAGACTCCAGGCGAACACTCATAAGAAAACTTAATATCACTTTACTCGATAGGGAACGAACCAGAGACTTCAGGGTTATACATCGTGCGCAAAACCTACGCCACCGAGGCAGTCAAAACATGTACTTCATAAACATTGTAATCCCTGGAAAAAATCTCGTAACTCAGGCGTTTTCCCCGAGTTGATGGCTGACCTTTTTTCTCTAGAATATAAAACAGCTTTTTCAGCCGTCCTTAGATGCGAGGTGAAAAGTTTGCTGAAAGATTTCACTGCTTATCGCCAAACGGTTACATGGGGGACTAATACTGAAACTTTCAGACTTTTTCGCTCGATCTCGCTGAATAATGGCGGCTTTTATATAGATTCCGATAATTATGATGGTAAAGCAGGTCGGAACTAAAATATTTTTTACTTAATTTGGCGAAGTGGAATCGGTCTTCTTATTCCATCTGCCCTTATCCCACTTTAATGTGGCGTCGACATGCTTTTTCAAGTATGTTGCAGAGTGGATTCGGCTTTAGTTTTGTTACGACGGGCTGCCTCCCTGCGTGAATAAATAACACCTAACAGTCACACAAAGTCCTGACTCATGGTAAAATTTGAATCTGATGTCCTGGATATCATCATCATCGGCCACAGGACGTCCACTGCTGGCCTCCCCCAATGATATGTCGTGGATATCAGTAACTACGAAAGACTTTTGGATATATCTCGAAGCGGGAATGAAACCCGCGGCCTCTCGCTGGGCACTTTAGTCATGTTTTCGTTTATTATTGGCATTTATTTTCCAAGAAATATTTCAGTAGATATCAAACATTTACACTGGAAATCGACAAAATTTTTAATCAGCTGCCAGAGCAGGAATATTTTTTTGACAATGATAAATGTGACATTTGGTTAATAATTCATACAAATTCCATAGATGCGCATCGAGCTCGAATACATTTACGATTGTCAGAAATTTTCCTGCTCGGGCAGCAGGATACCTAAAAATGAGCATAAATACTTCAGTAAACAACAGTTAAGTTAAGTTAAGCTTAAGTATTTTACAAGAGCTCTGCGAGGTTTTTCAAAGACGTCTCCAAGCGTTTTATCAGTCGAAACTCCTCTAGTTAAAAGTTAGAAACGTTGCACTGAAAGCGTTTTAAACTTTGATTGTCTATTACAAAATCGCTGTTGTTTTACGATTTAGAAATATATAAACGCCTGTATCCCCGAAAGGGTAGGCGAAAGTGTACTATGCAACTATGCCTTTTTTTCTACCTGCCCTTATCCCACCTTAATGTGGGGTCGGCGCAACACACTTTATCAAGCATGTTGCAGAGAGGATTTTACTTATTTTTAACGACCTGCCTGAACCCCCTGCAACTATGCCTACTGTTCACCGAATTTATTTCCATCTCATGATGAGATAGAACTTATACATAAAGCTCAGCTACGCACAACTTTTTTATATATTTTTTTAAATTGTACAACTGGAAACTACTATTAATTTTTAAATTTAAGTCTCTGCAAAAACCTTATCAGTAGCCCGAGCACGAAAAACTAATGTAAATGTAAATTTATTCGAGTTCGCTGCACACTGATGACGTTTGGTTAATATTTCATACAAATTTCATAGACGTGCATCGAGTTCGAATACATTTACGGTTGTCAGAAATTTTCCTGCTCAGGCCGCTGTACCTAATTACAGTCTTACCAGAGACTTGCTTTGCAGTGAATCGTATTTCATTTTTGTGTTTATCCTGGTGATCCTGGTCAGGATGCCAGGATAAAATAATAAATTATTGTATTGTCATCGGTCCTCGATACCTGTGCCAATTTTCAAGTTCATCAGACGTGTGGAACGTGGTGAAAATCACGTTCAAAGATTCTATTACATGTATACATACAGGTGAAGCTAATATGATAATTAATCATAGGCCGCTTCCAACAGGTCGATCTGGAAATCTTTGGGAGAGACCTATGTTCAGAAGTGAACGTCCTATTGCTGATGAAGATTAAGCTAATATGTGACTTCTGTGTCCAGCAGTGGACGTCTTGTCCGTCATGATAAGCCTAATATAAAGCGTGTATAAAAATAGGTTATAAATAATAATAATAAAAATCTTTATTGATCACGTAGGCATGTAAAAAAGCACTTATGACAAGTCAACACAACAAAATTTTTAAATTAGGTTAATATTCATAATCGGCCATCGAGCTCGATACAAATTCCATTGTCTAAAATATCCCTGCTACGGCTACTGGTATAATTTTCTTCTTAATTCCTATTCATAATAAAACCCTTATCGAAGATTTAAACCTGTATTAGTTAAAACGCATTTTAAGCGTATCAAAAAGAATTTCAAACTTAAAACTTCTGAACGAAATCAGCCATGTTTTCACTATCGAACATTTATAAGCTCCACTAAGTTATTATGAATAAAACCGTTAGCCACAACAATGATTGTACATATAACTGCGTATATACGTATATTCTCACATTATTACGAATTTCTAATGCGTACAAAAGTTCTCATTCGCTTTTGAAACACGAGAGGCCGTCGGAACACCGCGACAGAATATGAAAGGCCTATTTTATAAATGTAATTGACATTATTTATTCATAAACGTTGGCTCCGAGTTGCTATGAAGCCTTTCTCCACAGGCACCGTACAATTTAACAGATACGGTTATATACAGCATGTTTCTTAAAGTTGGTATCACTACATACTACATAGTATAAAACGAAGTCGCTTGTCCCTATGTATGTTTCAATATTTAATGTAATTATTTTACAATATATGTTAGTTGGTAAGGTATCCATGGGCCTTAGTAGCCTTGAAACAAATAAATAAAAAAAAAAATTAAAACTACGCAACGGATTCTGATGCGGTTTTTTAATAGATAGAGTGATTGAAAATGTATAATACATGCATAATATAGTAAAGAAACACTGATAATTATAGAAGTTTCTAATGTGATGTAAATAAATAAATTTTTTTGGGCTTACATAGGCAAACGCTGGCTGAACACTACGAGATCATACATACATACATACATACACACTCACGCCTGTATCCCATAGGGGTAGGCAGAGACAATTGAGCGCCACAAGCTACGATCCTGACACACCTCTTTTGCCTCATCCACATTCATGCATCGTTTCATACATTTCCGCCGGTTGAGGGTACTCCGAACTTGCCCTATACGAAGGAGATCGCTTATTTGATCCATATAGGTTAGTGTCGGGCGCCCTCTTCTGGCCCTACCATTCACTTTAGCACGATAAATACCTTTCGTAAGTCGCCTTTCATCCATCCTTTCTACATATCCAAACCACCTCAGCATCCCTTTCTCAATCCTAGTCACCACATCATTCTTCAACTTACAACAATCCCTTATCTTGCTATTCCTCATACGATCGGCGAGGGTGACTCCACACATACTTCGCAGGGAACGCATTTCCACCGCATTCACTCGACTTTCATGTTTCTTCTGCCAGACCCAGCACTCACTTCCATATGTAAGCGTCGGTACCAGCACTCCATTGTGGACAGCCATTCGCGCCTTTTGCGACACTGCCTGGCTACCCACTATGGAGCGCAAGGCACCGTTCACTTTATTACCAGCCATCACTCTTCTTTCAATATCCGCATCACACTTTCCATCTCTCGTTAACATACTTCCCAGATACACAAACTCATCCACTTGTTCCACTCTTTCACCATCTATACTAATGTTACACTCAGTAACATCGTCCTCTCTTTCTATAACCATAATTTTCGTCTTATTTACGTTCACTTTCATACCCTTGTCCTTAAACGAGTCGTTCACAACATTTAGCATGTCTTGTAGCTCCTTCGTCGACGGCGCAAGTAATACTTGATCATCAGCGTAAAGGAGACACTTGACATGTAACTCATCCATTCTTAATCCACATTCCATCTCTTTCAAACCTGTCAAACAGCTATCCATGTAAAGGTTGAAGAGCCATGGAGACGCGACACATCCCTGTCTAACACCCCTAGAGATGTTAAACCAGTCTGAGTACGCTCCATTCACCCTGACACAAGCTTTGGAATTCTCATATAGAGATTTCAAAGCCTGCACCAGGCGAGATCAAAATAATGTATATCAGCACCCGTGCGAAGCCGGGGCATGTCGCTAGTTAATAATAAGTACACTTAAAGAGAGAGTGCCTAGCAATCTAGTGCTAAAGTTTAAAATTTCGTAAGGCTCATAATTTTTTAATAATGGATACTTGAATTTGTGATGAAAACAAACACAAACTACCTATGGATAATTCATAATTTTAGCATACACAAAGTCATTTTTATACTAATTGCTACTATTTAAACTAGCGTTTCGATTTTAAAATCCTCATGCTTAATAACTGATAAATTTTAAGTTCAATTTTTATTTTTAACTTTACTATCACGCTTTCAATCGTTCCCCTGTAAGTGGAATTGTTATTGGTACCAACTTTATGATACACCCTGTATATTATAATCCTCGTTAATAATTTCGCTCTGGGCGTTACGTACGCGTAAGTTCATAAGCAATTTTATTTTTAACGAGCTTTTTTCGGTACTCGTGTAACTGACGAAATAAAGTATATTTTATTGGTTTAAAAACGTTATAAGGATGTGGTCCTATGCCACCTCCCGTAACCAAATACTTATATGTATTTACTAGACAAGCTGTTTCGAAATAAAATTGTGGCACATGACGGCGTGTTTGACGTTTCACGGCTAAGGAAAAGAGCAGATTTCTATAGTGAGTTGAGGTCGATTAACAGAGACTTCGCACGTTCTATGTACCGAACAGCCAGTCTAGTAGTATACATAGAAGTCTGCCCGTAACAAAACAATACATTCTTGAAAGTAGTATACGACAGCGGTTATCTTCTGAACACCATCATACATATAGGATACTCTGTATATAAAATTTTCACATAACATAAGCTCACGCCTATATCCCTGAAGGGGTAGACAACATGTGAATTAGCACACACAGCTTAGTTCCGTCCCAGATGTAATAGGGGGCGAGCCTATCGACATATCGGGCACAAATTTCAGACTCCGGGCTGATATGGAAAAATACAATATCACTTTGTTTGACCCAGGGATTGAACCCGAGACCTCAGGACGGTAGTCGTACCGAAATACAACTACGCCACCTAGGCAGTCTCTTTCATACATTTAGCGTGTTTTCATTGTAAATTATCGCTTGCTATAACGGTAAAGGAAAACATCGTGAGGAAACCTGCATACCTGAGAATTTATTCGCAAGAATTTCAAAGGTATGTGAAGCCTACCAACCCGCATTAGGCCAGCGTAGTAGACTAATGCCTTACCCCTCTCATTAGTAACGAAGGCCCCTGCCCAGCAGTGGGACAGTAATATTACAGGGCTAATATTCTTATACATCGAATAAATAATACGTTGGGAATGAAAGTTGTCATTGCTATTAGACTAACAGAATATTGTATGAGTAGTAAATGTCGCGAACTGTGTTCGAGTCTAGACATTAATATTTAAGTATCCGAACGTAACATCAATTCCATTTATCTTGAACGCTTAAGTTTGTTTTGCCAGTTGGTCTCTAATGAAAGTAGTACAGTAACATCTTTGTAACCAAAAAATATACATATCTTACAAAGTAATTTTGTGATTTTTGTCTGCAGCTTCAATTCGTCAGCTGGACCAAATTATTACCACTATTTCACAGAAACAATGATTCATACGGTAAGTGAAATTTTCAGTATCTAAACTCTAAAAACGCAATTCCCAACAATCGATGGTTGATTTAACCCTACACCAAATGTTAAGCGCACAGCAATCCAAAAAAACAGCGACCATCGACAAACTGTTTATAAATGGTCGCCAGAATCATGCCGGCCTGTATAAATACTTGTTTACCTAAAAGAAGCAAACTAAGGCTGAGACCTATAGAGCGAACTCCGACTAAGTCTGAGTCAAAGAAACGAACTCAGTGAGGATTTGGAATTTTTGAATCGAACTTGACTTAGTCCGAGACATTTTTTACAAGAAAATCTTTGCTTAGTCTGAGTATCAGTCTGTTTTTCTTTGACTCAGACTTAGTCACAGTAACGAACTCGGTGAGGATTTTGACTTATTCCGAGTCATTTTTTACAAGAAAATCTTTGCTTAGTCGGACTGTCAGTCTGTTTTTCTTGTAAAAAATGACTCGGACTAAGTCAAAGTTCAATTTAACAATTCCAAATCCTCACTGAGTTCGTTTCTTTGACTCAGACTTAGTCGACGTTCGCTCTACAGATCTCAGTCTAAGTATAGAGAAAATTACCCAAGCTGTATAGTTGAAAATATGAAAGTTTCAGAGAAAATATGAAGTAGGTTAAATTACCTGTAATTAGCTACGTCTAGACAAGCCATAAAATGTAAGAACTCGTATAGCTCATGTACATAATACAGTCGAGAAAGTTCTGCCACGTCGTTTTACCTAGAAATGTTATGGATTTTTCGGTTTAGGATACGGGTAACTTAGAGTATTTAAAGGGTTTCTTAATGTTAAATACTCTTTATTTTAAAAGGTGTTTTTTTTTCGATAAATTCAGTTAAAAATATAAAATTGTTCCCCTTCGATGACGAGGCTCGGGAGCCAAGCCACCGGCGGTTAGGACCCCAGAGTGAGGAACCTCCTCACAATGCGTGCCTTGTCTAGTAACACTGTCTCCTGCATTTGGCTTCTAATCCAAGCACCAACCGAGAGCCTCTGAAGGTGTTGGTCGAACCTCATTGATATGAAAACAGGTTTCCTTATTATTTATGGAGATATGTTTTCCATGATAAAGTTGCAACAGTGCCGTGTCCAGTAACACTGTCTTCTGCATTTGGCTCCTGACCCAAGCACCAACCACCAACCTTCACATACATTCGAAATTTTTGTGGAAAAATTATCGGGTATGCAAGTTTCCTGACGATGTTTTCCTTCACCGTTATAGCAAGCGATCATTCACAATGAAAACACACTTAACAGAGAAAAGTCAGAGGTGTATGCTACTTTTTTAGGGTTGGTCTCGAACCTCCGACACTTGTCTCGGCAGTCCGTACCACACCCAACTGGACTATCGCTGCTATACCTCTATATTACTTTCATCATCATCATCATCATCAGCCATAAGACGTCCACTGTTGAACATAGGCATATATTAGTTTAGTTTAACAAAATCTAAACTTAAATTTTAACTTTTTCTTCCATTAGTCGGGTCAAAGTGACATTTATTTAAACCAAGAGTGAGGGGTCGTATCTTAAAACTACCAGTCACTTAGAAATAATGAAGCAATTAATTTTCCAAGTTTCTGCTTGTCAATCAACGCAGGCCATCATTCTTCGTCGAATGAAATTAGAGTTTCTAGGATAATAAAATATTCGCCTCTGGAATGTTCTATAGTACGAGCGTCGAACGTTAATACGAACAGACGCACGACCACGAATAATTTTGACAATAAATCTTAGATCGAGCTCGATTCGGCTTATATTTGTTTCGAAGCTTTCCAGATATAAAAATAATGATTTTTCTGTTACTAGCAACATTGTATTAACTAAACATATTTTAGTTCTCTTTTAGCTAAAGTAGACAAAAGTAGGACGACGCCCAACCTAAGAATCGAACCCAGGACCTCTCGGTTCACAGCCCATTACCATTGCCTCTAGACCACGGAGACCTAGCTGATCGTGACCAAATTTATATAGGACCCTTAAAATAAGCTCTCTCGAACCCACAGATAGACGATATGAGGACTTTCTCCTTTTTTGAAGTCGGTCGAAAATAAAATAACTTACGCAAACTCTGATATTTTGAGCTCTATACTAATTTTGATAAAGTTCATTATAAATTCTATTTAGCTAGCAGCTCTGTCGACGCAGGGTTCTGTAAGAAAACACGGCTATAAAAAATATTGACTGCCCTCTCGCGATTGAACCCCAACGTACATAATTTGTGAGCCAGTCACCTTCACACGACCTTTGGCCATAACGTGAAATGCCCGAAGAAATTACTAGAAATGTCTTCATCCATCACCAGAAAAGTGGTGTAAGGTTTTATATCACGAAAATATAGGTGGATCGAGCAGTTTTGATCGTTGATGTATTATGGCGCTCATATTTTGAGTGGTAGAGCTACGCTGTAGACAGTTACGTCTACAGCACGAATGGGCCGGTTTGATACCACTGTCTCACGGAAAACCGACGTAAATTGGCAGCTTGCTGTTGCGTTTACAGTAAGTGACATTTTCGGTGGCCCATTTCATAGCCCCTCCCTTTCCCAATCCCTTTCCATCCCCTTCCATTCCCTCCTTTTAGGTTGGCAACTCACCCATGATTCTTTTTGTATCTTGAGTGTCTTTGGGCGGTGGAGATCACTTACTATCAGGTGACCCATCTGCTCGTTAGCCAGTCCGGTATAAAAAAAGTATTTTTAAGGCACAGCAAAGTGACTACATTACATCGAATAGCAAGCACAGTGCGACCCCAAAAACCTAGCAACCACTGACAAACAATGGGTTTATGGATCACCAGAATAATACTCACCTATTTATGCTTCTTGACTCTCTGAAGAGACAAGAAGCGAATGGAGAGGCTTTCAAAAAGACAGGCGTATGACTGTTTTTTTAATAGCAGAGGCTGGCAAAGGAGCACATCACCTGATGGTAAGTGATCTACACCGCCCATAGAGACCCATGACAAAAAGATTCCGTGTGGTGCCAACCTAAAAGGGGAAAATGGGAAAGGGGTGGGAGTAATTGGACACCGCAAAGCTCATTGACTAAACGAAACGCCACGGCCAGCTACCACCTTACGTCGGTTTTCTGTGGGACAGTGGTATCAAACTGGTCGAGCCGGCCCATTCGTGCTATAGACGTAACTGTCTCTACCACTCAAATAAAGATACAGGGATATATTTTACTTATTGGCTACATGTTCAAAAATATCTCGCTACGCACCACACTACTTTAGTACAAAATATACATACATATGCGCCATGAGCGCGCAATAAGCACGATTCGAGCGCGATAGTCGAAAGATATTCGAGATCGGTCCGCAGTGCGCAGTGCAGCGAGCTTAATTAAAATACGTAATCGATAATTCGTGCTCAATTAACCGTAAACTTATATTTACGAATTCTACACCACGGTGTTGTTTCATAGAATAACAATTTAAGCTTTAACTTAATACTGATGTTCTCTATGTTTTAATTCAAAAGAGTTTGTTTAAAAGTTTACGTTAAATTAAAAACGTGATTTTAAAATCACACGAGCAACGTTTGCATTTAATTTAGATTTATATTAAAGATACTTATATCTTCCACCCATGCATTTATTATTTAGAAAGGCATTTATGAATACAAAACTCAAGTGATTTATTATAATACCTATTTCAATTTGGCTGGATTTTAGCGCGCGATTTGAGATGTAAGGAATGAATCTTATAGAATTATCAGAAATTACAATTTAAAATACGTTTTTGAAATCATATTACACGAATATTTAAATAGTAGACATAAGCGCACTGTAATGAATTTAATTTAGACTCGAAATCGGTATAGCATAATAGATGCTCCGTTAAATTAATTTAATATGCAACATTCCTAGAAAATAAATTAGCTAGGGTATTTTAAATCATCAAGACGTTCTCAACTAACGGTCGATTTTCTAATAGGCTGGTAACTTTCATATAAGATATAACTTTACTTTGTTTGTAGGTAGGTGACGGTAACCTATATGGTAAGGATCTGATGGTAATTACCATCTTAAGCTTGCTCTCCTTTCCTAATAAGAAAAATGTACTTTGTTATAAAGGTATATATATAGTCAGGTGCAAACGAACAGATAGGCCACCTAACTACACATAACTCCAAAAGAGTAATGTGTACGGCAACCTTAAAAAAGTATTTCAGGATTCACGCGATAGTCTCCGTGCCGCAGTGGGCGTGTAGACAAGTGTGAAGTGAGAGGCCTCGGGTACGATTCCCGCAACAAGACAAATTTTTGTATGGCCCACAAACTTGTTTCGGGTATGGATGTTGGAATACCGAAAGTCTCTCGAAGTTCTTGATACCCATGACATAAGACTCGTATCTTAGGCTGAGATCTATAGAGCGAACGTCAACTAAGTCTAAATCAAAGAAACGAACTCAGTGATGACTTGGAAATTTTAAATCGAACTTTGACGAGTCATTTATACAAGAAAATCTTTGCTTAGTCGCACTGTCAGTCTGTTTTTCTTGTAAAAAAAGGTCCGGACTAAGTCGAAGTTCCATTTAAAAATTCAAATTCCTTACTGATTTCGTGTCTTTGACTCAGTCTTAGTCGAAGTTCGCTCTATCGACCTCAGCCTAAGTGTGAAGGCAGGTGTGTTAAAAACATCGATATATTATTTACCTAGATGCACAGTTGACGCTCGGAAAATGGGACAGCAAAGAAGTGCTTAAGCACTCGTTTTGCCTACAGTCGGACGCCGATAGAATTCTAAATTTAAACATTCAAATTAAAGAACGTTTGCTCATTTCGTTTAAAAACCTACTTTATAACACGTGCTTAAGGTTATATTTGTGTTGATTTAATTAGAACTTGTGATCATTTTCTTTGTTTTATTCCTGAGACCACTTTTTAGGAGGATATTTGCAAAGAACTGTGCATCTAAGGTATATATATTGATTGTTAAAAATAATTAAAAAGGACATAAAATTCACAAATTATAAAATAAAATTTTACTAACATTCATTAATAAGAGCACACGTATTTAATTAAGAAAAACAGCTTTCGCCTGATTCTGTAACTGGGTTAATAGAATCCATCTCTGTGACCAACTTTACCCTTTTTAAGCTTTCATTTCATGAAATAAAAACATTTAGAGGCTCAGCAGGTAATGTGGATAACCCAGTTTCGCAGCCCCAATTTCATTTTTACATTTACAATTGATATTTTCGTATCTTTGTTTACCATCGGCGTGATATGATCGAAGTCTCTTAATAAAATGATTGCTCGGGGTATTCATTTCCTATAACATAAGCTCACGCCTGTATCCCCGAAGGAGTAGGCAGAGGTGCACTAGCGAACTAGAACACCCACATTTCGCCGAGCTTTGTTCCGTCCCAGATGTGATAGGGGGCGAGCCTATCGCCATATCCGGCACTAATTCCAGACTCCGGGCTGATATGGAAAAATCCAATGTCACTTTGCCCGACCCGGGGATCGAACCCGAGACCTCATAACCGTAGTCGTACCGAAATACCGCCACGCCACCGAGGCTTTACATTTACAATTGATATTTTCGTATCTTTGTTTACCATCGGCGTGATATGATCGAAGTCTCTTAATAAAATGATTGCTGGGGAATTCATTTCCTGTAGTTGATGAGTATTTCGCAGTGAAGTTTTTTACGTTACGTGGCACAACGGGCGAGCAGCTGGCTATGAAGCGAGAGGCCCCGGGTTCGATCCCCGCACCGAGACAAATATTTGTGAGGCCCACAGATATTTCCAGTTTAAACTGGGTGCAAAGAGCTAAAGACCGAGCTCAATGGTGTGCATTAGGAGAGGCCTATGTCCAGCAGTGGACGAGTATAGGCTGATGATGATGATGATGATGACAGATATTTGTTTCAGGTCTGGGTGTTGTGAGACCGGAAGTCTCTCGTAGTTCCTGATTCCCACGACACAAGATTCGATCTTAGTGTGGGGTCAGGACTATGTATGTGACAGGTGGGTGTTATTTATGGTGGGCGCCCTAAGAAATGTTATAGATAAGCAACCTCAAATCTAGCTTAAATAAAAATACTAAAAGTACTAAAATATTATAAAACCTGTTCACTAGATGACAATCGCTGTATGTAGGTCGGCGGGGACACTTGACCTCATAACCTTATGAAGAACATATTAAATAGTGTGATTAAACGAGTATTTACTCAAACAATACCAACCAAACAACAAGCAGTAAATATTTCAGTCTCAATGCCAACAGTTTTACTACTTTTTTGTTGTAAAATTTCTTTATTTTATATTATTGAAATAGTACTTGAGTAATTACTGGGTATAACGTACTTTGTAGAGCAAAAATATAGACAGTCTAGCATTATGTTGGATCTTTTATAATATTACGACTATCACAGAACCCCGATATAAAGTGGCAGCTCGCTGTTACATGCTGGTGGTAGGATATTCGTATCCGACCCGATGGCGACCACCGTACACATGGTGCTAAAACCTATCATAGTGACCCACACTCCGTGTGTGGTTCGCGTTCCAGGAACAGCCAGTGTACTTCCGGTTCTCTCAAGGGGCTTGCGGCATGACTGATGGTTGGTTGAAACGGGTATGGGGGTATACCTGTATCTGCATCGGTCAGTCGCCTGTCTTGTCGCAGGCCCCTCGATTTGCTTCTTCCCTCTTCGGATTCGGAGTGTGAAGAAGCATAAATAGGCCGGCATGATTCTGACGACCACAGATAAACACATTGTTTGTCAGTGGTCGCTAGTTTTTTTGGACTGCACTACGCTTACCATCAGGTGCAGTGCAGTCATTTTGCCGTGCCAATTCCTCGCTCTCCTTCCAAATCATAATTTCCTCCTTTAAATTTGGCAACGCACCCGTGATTCTATTCCTAGCATACGTGTCTATGGTATGTAGAGATCATTGGCTATCGTGCGACCCACCGTTCGTTCAACCCAAAAATCTTTCAAATACCTGCTACAGATTAAAACAGTTCAAGCTCTTAGGCTTTTACAAGAAATTATTTGCTTAGTCCGTCAGTCTGATTTTCGACCGAGTTCCAAAAAGGAGAAGGCCCTCAATTCGTCTGTATATTTTTATGTATGTTACGCGATATCTCCGCCAAATGTGGACCGATTTTCAAAATTATTTTTGTATTCGATGGAGAGTATTTCAAGGGCGGTCCCATATACATTTGATCACAATCGTATTTGAAGTCGGTCTGTTAAGTTTTTAAACTTGTGATTATCATGTAAAAAATGTCTCGGACTAAGTCGAAGTTCTATTTAAAAATTCCAAATCCACACTGACCTTCGTTTCTTTGACTCAGACTTAGTCGAAATTCGCTTTATAAACCCTAAGGGCGACTTGCAGCTCTGTTACTAATCTAGAGTAAGACCTAAACTCGATTTATCCTACAACTTATTCATATTTAAATCAAGATTTGAGATGAATCGACATTTATCGCTGAACTGCAAGTGGCCCTTAATATTAAAGTAATTTTATAAAAATGTAGTCGCGTATTAATTCACATTCACATAAATCCCTAGAGTCGAGTGAAATATGTGAAATTCGACGTAAATATCTTGTTCTTTTATTACATCAAAATATGATCACAACAAGAATTAAATGAAGTAACCTCGACAAATAAGGCTTCTGTTGGATTTCATTATCTTTATATTATTGTCGTGGATAAATCCTCATTTCATGTTATTTCTAACGTTAGCTGTTTTTATTATTTTCGTTTGAGTTTCTATTTAGGACAGTTAGGACAACCTCCGTGGCACAGCGGGCTTGTAGCCGGCTGTGAAGCGAGAGGCCGCGTGTTCGATTCCCGAATTGAGACAAATGTTTGTGTGGTCCCACAGATATTTGTTTCAAGTCTGGGTGTTGTCAGACCGAAAGTCTCTCATAGTTTCTGATACCCACGATACAGGTTATACCTAGTGTGGGGTCAGGACTAAGTGTGTGACTGTTGGGTGTATTTATTTATTTATTTCATGTGATGTTTTTATAATGAGATGAACAATTTGGTACTCATACCGCCGAATGTTCATACACTTAAGGTGGCCTTATGTCTTTTAAGGCCGCCTTATCTGTCAAAATTGTATGGCGAAAATCAATATAAGAAGCCGTTAAAGTTGAGCAGCGTTTGACCATTCGGGCGATAGACAAACACATCTGCATCGTTAAATTGCAGCTATACGAACAGTATTAGGTAATAACCGACCAAATGAGAATTACACTCTTGCACAAAGGAACTAGTAATAAATTACTTCATAAGTATGGGGTACGGGTACGGGTATCCCTGTATCTGCATCGGTCATCCACCTGTCTTATCGCAAGCCCCTTTTTGCTTCTTCCCTCTTCGGATTCGCAGTGTGAAGAAGCATAAATAGGCCGGCATGATTCTGACGACCATTGATAAATCCAATTGTTTGTCAGTGGTCACTAGTATTTTTGGACTGCACTACGCTTACCAAGTGCAGTGTAGTCACTTTGCCGAGCCCTAATAAAAAAATCTTTTGTTTTTAAATGCCTGTATTTATTATTAGTGAATAGGCTATATACATCGATATATTATTTACCTAGATGCTCAGTTGACGCTCGGAAAATGGGACAGCAAAGAAGTGCTTAAACACTCGTTTTGCCTACAGTCGGACGTCGTTAGATTTCTAAATTTCAAAATTCAAATTAAAGAACGCTTGCTCATTTCGTTTAAAAACCTACTTTATAACACGTGATTAGGGTTATATTTGTGTTGATTTAATTACAACTTGTGATCGTTTTCTTTGTTTTATTTCTGAGACCACCAGGAGGATATTTGCAAAGAACTGTGCATCTAGGGTATAATATATTGATGGATATATAGCATATAATGTCACATAGCTGGGTAATATCGTGTCAAGAACTCAAGAGTTAGCTGTTACCCCATCTCGTAGCAATGCGGGCACGCCATGTATTACAGAGCAGGGATTCTCTGTACACATTATACATATTGACAGCTGTCAGATTGCGGCACAAGCCATTACCTTGCTTATCACGATGAAATTCCAGAAGCAAAGACATTCAACAGTACATAGAAGGGACAACAGCACGAAACTTGTGATCCGAAAGTTGTGACCTCGTGGTCATAAGTCACTCAGTCGTGTTTGAAACATACGTGCGCAAGGTCGTGCCTGCGTAATACTGCTTAGACAAAAAAATTGTCTTACATGATTCTTGAACATACACAGAATATTATAGGGTGTAAATTGTAATAAGCGCCCTCGCATTTTAATAAGTGGTAGGTCGCCTCCTTGGTCTAGTGGCAACATGTATGGGCTGTAGACCGGGAGGTCCTGGGTTCAATTCCCAGATCGGGCGAAATAAATTTTCTAATTTAATTTGCCCGGGACTGGATCCCTCATAGGGCGTTGACGTCAGGCAGGCGACCGGTCGTAAAAACTAAGCCAAATCCTCTTTGCACCATGCTTGAAAAAGTGTGTTGCGCCGACCCCACATTAAAGTGGGATAAGGGCAGGTAGAAAGAAAGCATTTTAATAAGTGGTAGATGGCGTTACTGACGTTCGAGAACAATTTTTAAAAACTTGCGTGATGGCCTTCTACAGTTAGTAATATTAAATCTCTTTGTCCAGAGGTGATGTATAAGTAACTTTACTCATTTATAACTTCAACTTACATTGAAGTCTTTTAATATTAATGATGCGAAAAAATACTCAACCCGCGTAGTGGTAACTTTCTTATGATTTCTTACTTTGCTGGAATTGTTTTGCTCGACGAAAATTATACTTTGAAATGCGCTGAGGTTCACGCCATAAGCTTTGTTATTTATGAATTTTAGTTAAAATCACCTTGTACATCAAACCAGCTTGTATTTTGAATGACTTAGGGAAATTTGCACCACTATTAGTCTATTACTAACTTACAGTTAGTCCTAACCTAAAGTTAAATTGAAAAAGATATATATGAAGGACATGTAATTCATTACATGTAATTAGTTAAATGTCATAATATATTAGCCAATCGCCATATCACTTTGCCCGACCCGGGGATCGAACCAGGGACCTTGGGGCGGTAGTCGTACCGAAATACAACCACGCCACCGAGGCAGTCTATTCTGTCCAAGTCAGAGATATACTCGAGAAAAGTAAAGTTAAAAGTACCCTAAACCGACGTGCATGAGTGAAGAATGTAATGAGACTGAATGAGGCGAAAGAGGTATGTAAGGATCATAGCAACTTGAAATCTGTTGTCTCTGCCTTTTTTTTATCCGGGCACGGCAAAGTGCACTGCACCTGTTGGTTAGCGTAGTGCAGTCCAAAAAAACTAGCGACCACTGACAAACAATGGGTTAATCAGTGGTCGCCAGAATCATGCCGGCCTACTTATGCTTCTTCACACTCCGAATCCGAAGAGGGAAGAAGCAAATCGAGGGGCTTGTGACAAGACAGCCGGATGACGGATGCAGATACAGGAATACCTTCATACTCGTCCCAACCAACCATCAAGTCATGCCGCAAGCTCCTCGAGAGACCTGCCTACTCCTATGGTAAAAAGGCGTGAGTCTATGTATGTATATTTTAAAATGCGATCACTAAGAATTCAGGATCGTCCATTAAACCCTACTTTATGCGTCTAGTCTATATAATATTAATATTCAATATCGATACTATCGATTTATGGCCATTTTTATAACAGCTATCCACTGAATAACGCGTTATTGATGATCCGAGATTTATAGATAAAAAACATTCCAGTATGAACTTTAGTACATACATACATACATAAGTTCACGCCTGTATACCCGAAGGGGTAGGCAGAGGCGCACTAGCGAACTAGAACACCCACATTTCGCCGAGCTTAGTTCCGTCCCAGATGTGATAGGGGGCGAGCCTATCGCCATATCGGGCACAAATTCCAGACTCCGGGCTGATATGGAAAAATCCAATATCACTTTGCCCGACCCGGGGATCGAACCTGAGACCTCAGAACCGTAGTAGTACCGAAATACCACCACGCCACCGAGGCAGTCGAGTACGATTACGAGAGTACGAGTAACATACATAAAAATATAAAAGATATCGAGATATCTCCACCAAATGTGGATAGAGATTATTTCAAGGCTGATCCTATATAAATTTGGTCACGATCGGATACATTTTGAAGTTTTTAAACTTGTGATTATTTAATTAACGAGAGTCATTATAATAAAATTATATATAAATATTATAATAAAGGCTCGCGTGGTCTCTAGTATAAATATTACGCCTACAGCATAAATGCCGACTCGGTCAGAGGCCCAAGCCTGAACAATTTTGACAATTAAATTCGATTTATTAGGTTTACGCGAACATATGCGATCAGTACCCCTGGTACATGTTTATTTTAACAGTTCTCGATTCTCGAAATCGACGATAGTTTGCATTTTGTCCATACATTTGACATACAGCGCCTCTTGCGGAAACTACAACGAACTAAAAAAAATATGGAGAAACTGTAAACTATCGTTGATTTCGAGAATCGAGAAAAACTCGTACTAAGAGTACAGATGAGCTGTCGGCTCATCCACCTTCGTAAACCAATAAATATTAAATATTAATATCATCATCATCATCAGCCATAGGACGTCCACTGCTGAACATAGGCCTGAATATTAATATAAATAAAAATAATTTAATGCATAGGATACATACATAATTATTATATCAGCAGACATAATCCGTGACGCAGCGGGCGAATAAACGAGAGGCCGCGGGTTCTATTCCCGCATTAAGGCAAATGTTTGTGCGGCCCACAGATATTTCAAGTCTGGGTGTTGTGAGACCGAAAGTCTCTCATAGTCTCTGACACCCACGGTACAAGTTATAACCTAGTGTAGGGTTGAGACTAGGGGTATGACTTTGGGTGTATTTATTTATATCAACATCTAAATGGATACAGTATTTGATAAAACAATTTCATTATTAAAGTAATTTAATTATGAAATTTGTATTGTCAAAATGTCAATGTTCTATTAGTCAAAGCGTTTATAAGTGTATTAGTTTAATGTGTTCATATATTATGCAGTAGCTTGTCAAAACGACAGGTTTAGGTTTCGGCATTTCTTCTCAGGGATAGCCACGAAATGCTGACGTCATCATTATTTTTGAGGTATACTCGTAATTGACACGTAAAAGTGATATAAAATATCCTATTTGCAGAATAAATGATTTGAATTTGAATTTCAATGTGAATATGATAGCTGCTTGCTTTTGCTTGCGGCTTTTGACTTTGATTCGACCTCATTTACTGACTTTCAATTCCACCGAAACAGAGTTAAAAATTTTGTATCGTGGTCACGGGTCGGACTGCTATGACCACGAAGGCTGCAAAGCTTTCGAAACGTCGGGCATAAAAAAAAATTAAACCAAATCGTGATAGAATCCGTGAAAATAGTCTTATTTCAATGAATAACATTCGCGTAAACCTAAGAAATCATAGTATATGTTTGTTCATTCTTCACGCTCAAAAGGAACGCTTTTGATGCATTTTGGTATGGAGGTAGCTGACACGCTGGATTAGCCTAGCCTACTTTTATCCCGGAAAATATATTTCCACGCGAATAGAGTCGCGGGCAACAGCTAGTTGAATATAAATCGTATTATCCTTTCAGAAACCGAGGGATTTGATCTGGACCTGCAGTTTATTTCCCTCCACTATCGCCCGGTTCCAATAAACAATCTCAGTTCGAATGTGCAGATAGATTACAAAAATTTGCCAATAAGAACACAGTTTGAACATGACTCTGTCAAATGACTTGATTTGATTGGTTCATAATCGCGATCTATCTGCACTCTAAACTGAGATCGTTTATTGAGACCAGCCGTAAGTCAACATGATAAATATCGCTAGTAATGGATCATTCGAAACACTAATTAAATACATACCAATGTCAAAACATAATTAGACCGTACAATTAAGTTCTAATGAATTTCGTACAATGTTTGACGCTGTTTATATAACCTCTGGATACAATGTTAAACTCACTATTGTTGGAATGCTCGCATGTACAAAATTTTAAATCACTTTGTTTGGTCAAATATTTGACCAAATTCCCGTGTGTACACCACATTCATTTCGTTTTAATCATTTTTGGTCAAATGTTTTGCAATACAATTAATATAGCATATTTTCTTCTGTCGAACAACATTACTCTCTTTTCGACACAGTCGGGTAAAATACTCTCCGCGTTAGGTACCTACTTCTACACTTCTAAAACGTAAGTAAAATTCATGGACGTAAAAAAAGGATGGACGGAGCACTAGGAACATTAGAAATTAAGCAGCTGTTACAAAATTTAGTATTATTTTATATTCATACAACTAGCAACCCAATGCTAAAGCTGGTATTATTGTCTCCCCTCCACAACTATCGTATCTATGATGTTGAGGACGGGCAGAACGCTTGCGCATTCGATCGCTGTCAGTTGAGCTGAGCAGTGCTAACACTTATTGGATAAACTAGATTTAACCTACCTTGAATTGTGATACAAGATATTTGTGATTATTGCAAATAAAATGGAGTGATGGAGTAAAGTGATTCATTTAAATAAAGTATTACTTCTGATACCTTCGTTTTCCTGATTGGACATTACACAGGGTTTTCGGCTCATTCGATATGTCGACAACTAATGGCGGCGACTGCCCTCATGGTAAAGACGGCACTGTTGACCATCACACAAAGAAACTATCCATTCGCACTAACCATTAATTCCGCAGTAACGCAATGCGCGATCCTCTATATATCTAATGAGCTAAAATTATAACAAGCTGTACTAACGCAATGCGTTTGCATGCAGTTTTGATGAGCACGCGGTGTATTTGCGGGATTTAACGTTGCATGTTACCACATTCCAACCGTATTACAAATATTAGTGCGGACTAGGGACGTAGAGTATATCGATATTTTGTCGATAAGTAGCATAAATAATTAAGTCTTTTTTTAACATCATTCTAAGATACAACGGAACCTAAAGCTATATGACTTTATACATAGGACGGTCTTATAGCTTAGAGTGAACGAGATTGTTATATGTATAAAGGTTCAGTTGAAGAGTGTGTAAAATAATTAAAAAAATATATATATAAAAATTTTATAAATCATAATATATTATCTTGTTTACCTTATTGAAAACTCACGTAGAAAATGCGCTAATGAATTCCCTTGCGGAATATTACCAGTATTATTGTCGAAAACTGTTTTTTATATGATACGTCTAATATTTTATAATCGTTTTAATATATGTCTTTGCGGTCCCTGGGCTTTTAAATCAATGTCAGCGAAATATTCAATAATCACCCAAAAATATCGATATATTGAATTAACAATATCGATATGTTTACCAACACTAGTTCGACCAACAATTATGATATAAATCTGATGCCTCGACCAGATAATTTCGAACATCTGAAATGAAATAACTTATCGATTGCATTAGTGTAACCTAGTTTGTACTTTGTTAGATCGGACACGATCAATGACGCATAACATTGATGACAACTCTAATAATTAGATCCCGATACGATAGGTATGGACTGTCATGACTTATGGGATCTTACTTATAAAACAGTTTAGCTGAGCAAATGGCTAAGAATAGCCTGTCACTTTTTTCCTTGTGTCACATTGTATGAAAACAAAAGGGACAGGCTACTGTTTACCATTTGCTCAGTTAAACTGTTTTTATATGTAAAGCCCATGATGTTTATTACGATGATGTTGCATCGATATATTATTTACCTAGATGCACAGTTGACGGTCGAAAAATGGGACAGCAAAGGAGTGCTTAAGCACTCCTTTTGCCTACAGTCGGACGCCAATAGAATTCGAAATTCCAAATTCAAATTTAAGAACACTTGCTCATTTCATTTAAAAAACTACTTTAAAACACGTGCATAGGGTTATATTTGTGTTGATTTAATTAGAACTTGTGATCTTTTTATTTGTTTTATTCCTGAGACCACTTTTTAGGAGGATATTTGCAAAGAACTGTGCATCTAGGGTATATTTTATTGATGTGATGTTGTTATATTTCACAACATCACAAATTTAATTAAACACGCAAGATACAACACTAACTATAGGACCGGATTTTAAAAATCTTTCGAAAATTGAAAGCTGCATTATTTGGTTCATTTTGTTCTGGAACAAGACTAATCATGATGTAACGAGTAACAGTTTATTTTTATTAATTTGTACGAGTAAAGATATTGGGCCTTACTTATAAATGTCACTTTTTTCCTTGCGTTACATTGTTTAAAAATGAAAGGGACCACCTATGGTTAAAGATAAGCCGCGCTTAAATATTTTTATAAGTAAGGGGCATTTTGTTGAAAATAACAACAATAATTTATTAATAATTGGATACAACCTAACACTAGCGATCTTTTACTCTACATTAGGTGTGATTGATGAGAAGAACCGCCTACACACCCGCCACTGTAAGTCTTGTATGTCAGGATCAACAATGACATTTATTTTACACCTAACAGTGAAGCTAGTCTTTGAGAATGAGAAACTGTCTTTATTTCGCATCGAAATTCATGAAAGAGAAAGACAGGGAAGAGTAGGTAATAAGTTAGGAGGTTTGATGTTATTGCGGAGTGACGGAACAATCAGAATTTAGGCGCTACGTTGAAACATACGCATTTACGTATGTATTTACAAACATAGGTACTTGTACATACTCGTATGAAGGTAAATAGACTGCTAAAATCATAATTCATAGCCCTTCCTTTTGGATTTATCGTAGTCAGATACCGAGAACTATAAACGTAACAAAATCCTCAACTCAAACGTGGTAGGTATGACGTCATCAAACTAATGACACTTCACAAACGTGACGTCAGCCGATGATGTGGAAAAGTCGAATTTCACGACACGAGAGCTTCATAAATATTCAGAGTCGTTATTTCACCTCGGCGGGTGTCGATCCTGAGACTAGCCGTGTTTATGTTTAGAGGGGTCGGGGGTGGTCGGCGGGGGGAGGGAGCCCAGCTGAGTCCCTCCCCGCACGCCGCCGCGGACCTCTGAAAATCGATAGCGCTCGTGCCGCAGACCCCGTGGAAGGTTTACTCTGACGTATCTTTAGGACTGTAATGACGTTTTTATCATGATTTTTTAGACATGTAACCTATGGACTTGACAATCAAATATGACCTGCTGCAGAAAAGTTTTTGTAGTTTAAACATGTGTTATTTAGAGTTATAACCCTGTTAGGGCGACTTGCACCACTACTACTAACCAACAGTTAGTCCTAACCTCAAGTTAAATTGAAATAGAAATATGTGAAGGACATGTAATTCATTACATATAATGTACTACATCTAATTACAGATAATATATGGTGACATTAAATTAATTACATGTAACGAATTACATGTCCTTCATATATTTCTATTTCAATTTAACTTGAGGTTAGGACTAACCATAAGTTAATAATAGTGGTGCAAGTCGCCCTTAGAAACTTGACTTTCTTACCGCCGAATGTTCATATACTTGAGGACACCTTACGTCGTTTAAGGCCGCCTTATCTGTCAAAATTATATGGCAAACTCAATGTAAGAAGGCGTTAAATTCGAGTAGAGTTTGACCATCCGGGCGTTAGTAAAGAAAAACAAACAGTTGAAAAAGACCAGTTTAAAAGACAATATAAACAACCAAAAGACGCATCACAAAATGGTTTGACACAACTACAGATTTTATATCATATAAAACACAATTCATTGGGAGTACTATAATGTTAAAAAAAACATAAGAAAATATCTGTGTATCACAAACATTTGTGCAAATATGTGAACAAAGATTTGCCGCTACAAGAATCGATCCGTGCCCCATTGTTGCTCGGAAGCTATTCATCCATCGCCCTGGGATTTATAATCTGTATATTTATATAGCATATTATTCTTCACAAACTTTTTGTACGATTTTTTTTACACGTACATAGAAAACACTTCATGGATCTCAAGTTTTTAACTAGGAAATATTTAGTTTTTTCCGTGACATTTCCGGAAGACCAAATCCCCCTACCTCTTATTTTGTCCCGCTCCTCTCCTTTTAGGTCAACGCTCTTATGATTCTTTAGACTTTAGATATATCACGCGTGGAGAACATTTATCATCAGTACCCTTAGTACAAGTTTTTCTCGATTATCGAAGTCGATCGAATCGATAGTTTTCAGTTTCTCCATACATTTTTTAGTTCCTTATAGTTTCTGCAAAGTGGCGCTGCTAGTCAAATGTATGGAGAAGACGCAACTATCATCGATTTCGAGAATCGAGAACTGTCAAAATAAACTCGTACCAGGGGTACAGGTCACCGACCTGTTGTTCACTTCCTAGTAAATAAAGAGTATATACACTGTCGCCTAATTACCTAAAGACCATTAAGCCATTTAGAATATAATATAAATATCATTTTCTTTAAGTGAATAAACGTAATTTGGAAATATATCCCTAGATCGTGGAAAATATTGCCTCGAGAAAAATAGCATAGCATTTTTACAAGTAAACAAGTTATTAAATTTACGAGTATGTTTGAATCGCAAGCAACATCAAGTATCCAATATAAACATTAGAGGCTATGAGAAGGTTTGACTAATTAGTCCATTAACCTCTCGTACACATCCATTTATCGTGTTTAAAAACGGTAAATATTTCGGTAGCCGCTTTTATTTAAATCCGTTTATATTGACAGTGAATGTAAATTGTGTGTAAAATGGATTGTATTCGATAAAAGGTTTTTATGAATATAATAATAATAGCATTGTTATTGTAAAACCTAGCCATAGGTTGATATCAAAGTGTCTCGAGTCTCGACCAACAATTTAGATGTCGACCAAGCCAGGGTAACAGCCAAGCCACTCCCTGCTTTGAAAGTGCTTTTAGGTCTCACAAATCTTATTGGCCGCAATAGCAAACTGTCACGTGCATACATGCTTAACGCTCATACTGTAGAGAATAATGTCTACAGCAGTGGCGTAACTAGCGGGTAACATTCAGGCAAAATGCCACGAGTCCCAAACCATGGGACGCCCCAGCATAGCTGGCCAGAAGGAGGCTAGCTGAAAAGACCGTTACCATAGGGAGCCTCTAGCCGAAAAGGCCGTAACTATGAATTTTGCCACGGGCCCCCAACAATAATAGTTACGCTGTTGGTTTGCAGTATGCCTCTACCAGTCATTACTTATTATCTGGAATATTCTTGTCTCTTTCATGTGATAAACTCAAAATAAATGGGTCTTCTAAACAACGTTTGAACTTAAAAATGTCGATCAATAACACTATCACGTTTGCAATGAAATTAGGTCGTGACTAAAATAGTTGAGTATCCGCTTAATTCGCGAAAACCGCATTTGAATTATTCGCATTTTCGACGCTAAATGTAATAATTTTAGAGACTTATCAATTTGGAGCGGTAGTAGAAGAATACAATTTCTTCTTCTTTTAAAAATAATGGCTTCCAAGCATTTGCGATCATTTAGCCAACGTTAAGTTACGAGATCCAGATAGGGATGATCTCAAGAACCTGCTGGGATAATGGCGGCAATTCGGCAGTAATTCGACCGGACAAAGCCAGCAACGCACCAAGCAAATCTCATCAAAGATCACTGATTAAAAAGTTTCCATATTAAACTGACGACCATATTCGCCGAATTTTAAATAAAACCATACCACATTAAAGGACAAACACTACTCCAAACAATAATATGAACTAACTTTAACAAGCGATGCCCACCCTATCAGACTCGCCGTCAAAACCCAAAAATACAATTTAATTAGTATTGAAAATATTTGTATCTCTCGAGGGGCCTGTGGCATGACTTGATGGTTGGTTGAGACGGGTATGGGGATATCCCAGTATCTGCATCGGTCATCCGCCTGTCTTGTCGCAAGCCCCTCGATTTGCTTCTTCCCTCTTCGGTTTCACAGTGTGAAGAAGCATAAATAGGCCGGCATGATTCCGGCGACCACTGATATACGCATTGTTTGTCAGCGGTCGCTAGTTTTTTTGGACTGCACTACGCTTACCATGAGGTGCAGTGTATTCACTTTGCCGTGCCCGGATTAAAAAAAAAATCTTGTCATTATCAATCATCTGTTCAACCATAATCTTGAGTTTGCTTTTTCCGTCTTTGGAGTGTGAAGAAGCATTTTTGCAGGCCGGCATGATTCTAGTGACCACCACTAATGATTCGTCAGACTCTGCGGTCGCTTTTTTGTTCTGTACTGCGCTTACCCCGCCAGCATGCGCGCCACGAGATATCTCGGTAATCGACTGTCGAGATGTTTTCTACGTGTTGTATACAATATTGTGTGTAAATAAACGAGGACACATGGTAGTGTCCGTAGACAAATAGAAAAAACCGGTTATAACAGGACAAAAAGCTTAGATAAAACGTTCTCGTGGCGTGCATGCTAGGAGGGCAGGAATCACTCACTTTGCAGTGCTCGGATATAAAAAAAGCTTTAGTGAATGCATAAATTAACACATACGAATTGAGAAGGTCCTTAAAATATAAACTACAATCGTCTTCCTTTATAAAATTGTTCACCCTTCGTAATTCACATATATACAGGTTTCGGAGTTTATCATTAATAAGGACGCGTGTGGGCGTACATACATATCGGAATAGTAACAAATTGATCACAGATTGATTACATATTCAGAAATCAAGAATTTACGACGAATGATAAATTATCTAGCGGTGGCAGATGTGGCTATAAATTTAACGCCTACTCGGAATAAATTACGTAAAATTACATAAAAAGTGGGGTAACGAGGCTGCCTAGAGATTTACTACCTTAAAAAGAGTTTCTCGATTCTTTTAATAGACTGGCATCGAAGATGTGGGTTTGAACAAACCTTGAAGTTGAAGAGCTTGTGGCTGAACCCAATATCATGGGCGAAACTAAAACATACAGATTCGCTGGTTAGGCCACGTAGTGAGAATGGGTGAGGATCGTGCTATCAAGCGCACTTATCTGGGAGTCTCCAGCGGCCGACGGCCCGTGGTTAGATACCGCTGGAAAGACCAAGTAGAGAAGGACTTGTGCAAACTCCAAGCTATCCCATAGTAGGAAATAGCACAAGATAAGCGAAAATTGTCTTTTGGTGTCAGAAGCCAGGACTCACTTTGGGTCGTTGCGCCTTCCAATATGAATGAAATGAAGATGTGGGTCACCTCATTGTAAGTGATTTCCACTGCCTATAGACATTCACGATGTCAAAAGAATCATGGACATGCCTGCATGCGTGGACTGCCTACCTGATGTAAACCCCCTCGGGAAGATCCAGTCCAGGATCCAGTGTTAGTTAAACCGCTTTACTCTACCTGGGAATCGAAATCGAGACAAAATACGCAAAAATACTTAAAACATTTACACGCTTCTTGTTTTTATTTTCGACCGATTTCCAAAAAGGAGAAGGTCCTCAATTCGTTTGTTTTTTTTAATATATGTTACGCGATATCTCCGCCAAATGTGGACCGATTTTCTAAATTATTTTTGTGTTCGATAGAGCTTATTTCAAGGGTGGTCCCATATAAATTTGGTTACAATCGGATTTGAAGTCGTTCTGTTTAGTTTTTGAACTTGTGCTTATATTTATTTATTTTGATCAACAATATGGATCATATTATCATTATAAGGATAGCTAATTGCAAATTATTATTGATTATATTTGTTACATTACTTATAATTATTTTAAGAATTTTTTTTTTTGTTTGACAAATAAACTTTGTTTCTTTCTTCTTCTTCTTCTAACATTTTGTCTTGCGTCACATTATTTTTTTTTTTTATAGCAGAGATTGGCAAACGAGCAGATGGGTCACCTAATGGTAAGTGATCTCCACCACCCATAGACACCCAAGACACAAAAATAATCATGTTACAAAATGAAAGGAAAAAAAATACAGACGAATTGAGGACCTTCTTTTGTGGAATTCGGTCGATAAAGTAAATTTAAATGTAAAAACGGGTAAATATTTTTATAAGAATAGGCTATATACTATAAAAACGTAATTATTAAATAAGGGGCTACTTACTTCAAAAAACTACACGTAAAAAGATGCTACATTTAAAATATTAACATGAAATTGCGGGTGGATGCTGTGAACTGGGTCAGGTGTATAAATAATCCGCGGGCCTGCGTAACACCTTTATCTCCAACATACTAATTTACATAATTTGCACAGTACATTATTGTGTCAATACTGCCACGGGACGATAAGATGCAATCGGGCGCCTAATTCTCAACGCCCACGATTCAAAACAAGTGTGCAATACACCTTATCGCATTTATGAATAAAAGTTAACGGACCAACTTCAAATGTTATCGTGACCAAATTTATATGGGACCCCCTTGGAACAAGCTCTATCTAACACAAAAATAATCTTGAAAATCGGTCAATCACAGTCAAATCAGAATATTTCGCCAGCGCCATAAGCGACAGCTATAATTTCAGGTGAAGCTGTAAAAGCAATTTTAGCTAACTGTACAAATCCATTCGAAAAATAAACAATTTCTCCTTTTTAAAATAGGTCAAAGTACACACGTTATCTAAGACTTTAGGTACTAGTTGGATTCTGCCTAAATTTTTGAGGATACAGACGTGATATTAAAGATAGAAATAAACCAATTCCGTTCTTAATAATATCACAATAACATTGCAATAAAACCATTTTTACGGATTCTATCACGATTCGAATTTAATTTTTATTTTCCAGTCCGACCCGTGACCACGAAGACTTCAAAGCTTCGAAAAGTGATTGAAGAGTGCAAAGCCAAAAAAAATTCAAACCAAATCGTGATAGAATCCGTAAAAATAGTTTTATTTCAATGTATAACATTCGCGTAAACTTAAGAAATCAGTAAATATCACAATAATCTTTATAATAACCTTATTAAGGAACCTTTTAATTTGTTCAAATTAATTATAAATTTAAGACTGCATTATTCAAGACTCCATTCTATAAAATTCAACATTCAATTCGTCTAGAAAAAGTTGGAACAAAAAATTCTAGTTTCAAGAAAATCAAATTACTTTAAGTAATTTCTTTGTGAGATCTTTTCTCGTGGATTCCGTTCTTGGAGTATTGGCTATTTGAGAAACTACAAAGTAAATATTATAGCTGCTCTTGATAATAGCTAGCTAGAGTTGCTTGAAGGAAAAAGACAAAAAAATGCTTTTACCGCCAAACATAATGGACAGATTAATGTAACCACGAGTAATATTTATTTCAGTAATCCGGTTAAGCGATTAATTATAGAATTGAATTAAATCTAAAAAAACAACCTCAAAATCCATTAATAACAACTTCTTACATATTTCGGAGTCTTTGAGAGTTTGCATTTTAAATTACAGTCCATAAACACCAGTTTTTAGGGACTTATCCAACAAGGCTTACCCCCAGTTTCTTCATTGAAAGCATAACCCAAAAACCCAAAAAAACAAAAGCAACGGGATTTTAACCATCAATATGATATATCCTAAATGCGCAGGGTATATCACAGTTCTTTGCGAATATCCTACTAAAAGGTGTTCTCAGGAATAAAACAACGAAAAATATCTAATTAAATCAACACAAATATAACCCTATGTTACGTGTTATAAAAAAGCTTTTTAAACGAAATGAACAACCGTTCTTTAAATAGTCACGGGTGGTTCGGTCACCGGTGCCCCATACGGTTATGTAACATATATGTATATGAGCCGCCTCCGACGGGTTAATTCGAAAGTGCTTAAGCACTCTTTTGCCGTCCCATTTTCCGAGCGTCAATGTTATTGTGCATCTAGGTAAATAATACATCGATGATTTTAACGTTAATTTTGCTTCTAACCTTTGAACTGTCAATGGCCACGTATCAGTAATGGTCAAGTAAAAGATATTTAACTTTAACTATAACTTTAGCTGTGCGTGAAGACTGCCCTTAAGTCAGCATGTCGTCTCCCAAAGATATGATCATCCAGCTCACATCTGCCAACGTATAAATCCCAAACATTCAAAATCTGATTGAAAAGCTATTCATCCAAGTTCCAATCCGAATCCCACATCCGCAGATGCACTCAAGTAAATATTGCGATATCTAGAAATATCGGGGCGTTTAAAACGTACGCCGCACGCAGACTCCAGATTTGGACCGATATAAATCTTTCAAGTGGAGATGAATTCCCGGACTGTGAAATGATACGTAAAATATTCATTCAAAGCCGCTTAGATATGCACGGGTGTTTTTCACGTTACGTTTTTATACAGACTGCCTCGGTGGCGTGGTGGTATTTCGGTACGACTACGGTTCTGAGGTCTCGGGTTCGATCCCCGGGTCGGGCAAAGTGATATTGGATTTTCCCATATCAGCCCGGAGTATGGAATTTGTGCCCGATATGGCGATAGGCTCGCCCCCTATCACATCTGGGACGGAACTAAGCTCTGCGAAATGTGGGTGTACTAGTTGATTTCTGCGCCTCTGCCTACCCCTTCGGGGATACAGGCGTGAGCTTATGTTTTTATATATTTTCAACCGACTACAAAAAAGGAGAAGCTCCTCAATTCGTCTGTTTTTTTATGTATGTCACGCGATATCTCCGCCAAATGTAGACCGATTTTCAAAATTATTTTTTTGGTCAATAGAGCTTATTTCAAGGATGGTTCCATTTAGTTTGGTGACGATCGGATAAATTTATAGTCGCTCATTAAACATGTGATTTTTAAAGTTGCGTTTTATACATTTTTCAATTAAGACATGGGGACGGATGTATTTCTGTGGTAGTCACGTTGTACTCTGGAGAATTGAATTGACAGCATGGGCTCAACCGGTTTGATACCACTGTCTCACGGAAAATCGACTCAAAGTGTTAAATCGCACACTTGTCATACTCAATCATGTCATAAGAATGCCTAACGTCTACCCCCCTCTGGAGGATCCTACATCATGTCAGAAACACACCCCGCTTATCCTGAGAGTCGAACCTAAACCTTTCGGTCCACAGCTCATATACGCTGCCACTAAACCAAGGAGTCATAGTAAAGATAAACAATAATCCATGTCTACAAACTCAAAGTAAATACCGATTAATATTACCTTTGGCACCGCGCCGTAAGAGTCAAATTCGGCCTTTTATTTGGGACCTAATTGGCTGGAGGTTTGGAAAATGGCCTATAACCAAAACTGTACTTCCACCGGCCATTAGATCGCATTACACGCAATTGGCTGAGGATAATAGATTATTTGTAAAACGATATTGAATGTGCTGACCTTTGGGGATATTTGGTTATCGTTATTTTTTGTTCAAATGTTTTGTGAGACGAAGAAATGTTTAGTTTTAGTGTACACTCACGCTTATTGTTGAAGGTGTAGGCAGACACATAAATAGTTGGATAGCTTTTCGCCAAGCTAATTTCTGTCGCTTGATGTGATAGAGGGCGAGCCTATCTTAGTCTTTGTGCACACTCATACCTATCCTCGAAAGTGTAGGCAGACGTATAAATAGCCAGTTCAAGCAAATTTTCATCACATGACGTGATAGGCAGCAAGTCTATCTTAGTCTTTGTGTAATTATCATCCTGATCATTGTTTTGGTTCCTTGAATCAAAAATTTGCTAAGCATTGAACACAATATAAGATGAGCAGGGGGTGTGGTGAAGGTTTTTAAGAAAAGAGAATCAGAGTCAGTTTTGGGGCTTTAAAATTCTAACTAATCGAAGTTCAAATTCAGCGGACCGAATTAGAATATTTTTGACAATTGAACTCGTATCGATATAAACTAAAAAACATAACATAAGCTCACGCCTGTATCCCCGAAGGGGTAGGCAGAGGCGCACTAGCGAACTAGAACACCCATAACAAAAAATACTAAAATATTAACCAAATATCATGTCATTGTCATGTCATTTTTGTCATCAAATATGAACTACGTACTAAATGCGTATTTGATTGACAAAAGTACTTCTGCTGGGGTCGATAAATTTGAACTTCAATTAGTTCTAACTTATAAATCGAAGCGGCATAATTCATAATTCTAATTATTATGCCCCAAAAATGACCCAGATTCTTTTTTCTTCAAAAATCATCAAGATACATCTCATCTTATATTGCGTCCATTATTATCTCTTATATTGTCTCCATTGCCATGGTAGGTACGCTTGTCAATTATTTTAAGATCACCGTTCACTAACTGGTACTCGACTCTCATCCAAAATTCAAAACTTCACCAAATTAAACTCATGATTAACTACGAAACTATTAAACATGCGCCAATTACATTACAATTTTGTGTCACGTAACTAACAAGCCAAAACTTTTACGTAACTGGGGACTGAATGTAGGTACACGTACAATATACGTCCCCGAGAGATGAACAAACTCACCTTGATACTCTAGCTCAGTAGATGGCGTTATATATCTGCAAAGCGTCAATGGAGGCAGTGGCGTGCAGTCCATATAGACAAAAAGACATTGTCTACCCTGACAATTGGCTATTTACAAAAATCTTGCCCACAAAACCTAGACCCATAACAACTTTTAAAATAGCAGCACCCGGCTTATATTTGAAATAAAAAATGGGAATTGTATTACGATAGTAAAAGTGATTTAAGAGTTGATAAAAATAATTTTGCAAGTTTTTGTCTACCCTGATTGGAATGTCTGTGCACGTCCCTAAATGGAGGCACCGAGAGATAAATGATAAAAGTACGTTGAAAACTTATTAGTTTATATTTTATACTGACACAGCAAAATGACGCGTATTCCGTCCATACTACGACATAACAGCTCACGCCTGTATCTCCGAAGGAGTAGGCAGAGGCGCACTAGCGAACTTGAACACCCACATTTCGCCGTGGTTAGTTCCGTCCCAGATGTGATAGGGTGCAAGTCTATCGCCTCATCGGGCACAAATTCCAGACTCCGGGCTCATACCAAAAATCCAATATTGCCCGACCCGGGGATCTAACCCGAGACCTCAGGACGATGTTATCTATTCCTATAAAACTTTTCTACTTAGAGGTATTATACGAGGTATGATATTATTTATCAGCTGCACTCTTAAGAAACTTCAGGCGCCTACCTAACTTGGACGAGTAATATTTTATTACTTCTTTCTTCTTAAACTCTGAATCGTTCTTGTTGTTAATAAATTAAAACTTTGTTCCGTTTAACAGGTCATTTATTACATAGCGTTGCCATTGTTATGTAACATTAATATACTAGGTATTTGTTACTTTGTGAGTTTGTATGTAGTCTTCGGAAGGACGAAATCAATAGATTTCCGGGAAAAAGGATTCTGGAACCTTTTTCCCAGCATCATCATCAACAGGACGTCCACAGCTGGACAAAGGCCTCCCCCAATGATTTCCAGATCGACCTGTTGGAAGCGGCCTGCATCATATATATCCTAGCATATCTTCTTTGTATCTTACTTTAGGCTATCTTTTAATTTCCTTTATATCTTTTTACATCTTTAAACATGATACAAAAATAATAAATAAAAAAGGCAAATGATAATAATTAATCTGACACCTATAATAATATTTGTTTTTTTAACTAACCTTACCGATGAAATTATTAATGATCACATCAAATATATCATGGCTTTATCTTTTACGGACAAGAAAGGACAAAGAAAAAACAGTTTATTATAATATAATAGTTATAACTAACATACGAAAAGTAAAAAGCAACTATAAACGTCCACTTTATCATCAAAAATAATAAAGCAAGTATGATAATATAAATCACGGCGCACATAATTCATGGTACTAAAACTTATAAACGTCCTTCATTCGAACTTATTCAAACGTAATCTTTTATATTTCTAGAATTTTACTGGATAAGTGCTAGTCCTATACTACTTCGAACTAACTAATTTATATAGGCAAGTCACTACGTTCGCGTTTTAATTTTCGATTATACCAAGGTTAAAAACTTGACGGACCGACTTCAAAACTTATCCGATCGTAACCAAATTTATATGGGACCACCCTTGAAATATGCTCTATCAAACACAAAAAGATTTTTGAAAATCGGTCAACTTTGGCGGAGATATCGAGTAACATACATAAAATAAAAACTTAACTGACCGACTTCCAATTTACCGATCGTAACCAAATTTATATGGGACCACCCTTGAGAGAAGCTCTATCGACCAAAAAAAGAATTTTGAAAATCTGTCCACATTTGGCGGAGATATCGAGTAACATACATAAAAAAAATACAAGCGAAATGAGGACCTTCTCCTTTTTGGAAGTTTTCCAACGCGCGTTAAAAAAGCGTCTCAACATGTCTGTTGATATGAGTGCTTTATTATCATTCTTGCCTTTTTTCAACCGACTTCCAAAAAGGTACATACATACATACATACATAGACTCACGCCTTTTTCCCATAGGGGTAGGCAGAGACAACGGATTTCCATTTGCTACGATCCTTACACACCTCTTTCGCCTCATTCAGTCTCATTACATTCTTCATGCATGCACGTCGGTTTAGGGTACTTTTAACTTGACCTTTCTCGAGTAAATCTCTGACTTGGTCAGATAATGTTCGATGAGGTCTTCCCCTTCCAACTCTACCATTCACACTTGCCATATATATTTGCTTTGTCCACCTCCTTTCATCCATCCTTTCTACATGCTCAAACCACCGCAACATTCCTTTCTCAATCCTCGTTATTATTTCCTCTTTCAATCCACACCGCTCTCTCACCACACCATTTCTTACCCTATCTCTCAAAGTCACACCATTCAAAAAGGTGAAGGTCCTCAATTCATCTGCATATATATTTTTTTATGTATGTTACGCTATATCTCCGCCAAATGTAGACCGATTTTTGACCGACTTCCACAAAAGGAGGAGGTCCTCAATTCGTCTGTATTTTTTTTATGTATGTTACTCGATATCTCCGTAAAATGTGGACCGCTTTTGAAAATGACTTTTGTGTTCGATAGAGCTTATTTCAAGGGTGGTCCCATATAAATTTGGTCACGATCGGATTTGAAGTCGGTCTGTTAAGTTTTGAAAATTGTGATTATTAATAAGGTATAGTCTACATAGCGCCCAAAAAACAACAAATGCGTTTTTAAAGCGCTGGCGTCTGAATAACACAACAGAGGCGTCTCAAATCTCAAGCAAAAATCAAAGGGAAGAGAAAATGTACAAGCTATATAAATATTGTTTAATGTATGGAGTACTTTTTGATATAATTACAAATTCATCACAACTGGAAGTCATTCCAAACTTGTATTGTTAGTTTTCTTGTTCCACGAGGTCTTTGCAAGTGAAATGAATAGCCGCCGCATTAACATATTGTCGCGTTGCTGTTAAAATAATTCGGGCCCTAAAAGTGGTCGGCAAACCATCGGGCTGCGATATCTTTGTTGTTTAATTGCACTAATTTATATATAAATGCTTGAAGCGAAAACTTTGTACTCCTTTTTAAAACAATGTTTAAATTAAGACTGGCAAACGAGCAGATGGGTCACCTGATGGTAAGTGATCTCCATCGCCCAAAGAAATCCAAGACAAAAAATATGGGTGCGTTGCCAACCTAAAAGGAGAGAAATAGGGATTGGGAAAGGGAGAGGGGTAATTGAGCCATCGGAAATCTCACTCACCGAACGCAACGCGACAGCAAGCTGCCACTTTACGCACTGAGTACGAAACGGAATTATAAAGATTTCATTTTTGCAATTTGGTTAGAAAACATAAAAACTAATTTACTATTTGTCGGTACTATTCAATATTTTAATAGTACCACAAATAGTAAATATAAGAAATGATTTTTATTTTAGTTCCAACATAACATAACATTAGCTCACGCCTGTATCCCCGAAGGGGTAGGCAGAGGCGCACTAGCGAACTAGAACACCCACATTTCGCCGAGCTTAGTTGCGTCCCAGATGTGATAGGGGGCGAGCCTATCGCCATATCGGGCACAAATTCCAGACTCCGGGCTGATATGGAAAAATCCAATATCACTTTGCCCGACCCGGGGATCGAACCCGAGACCTCAGAACCGTAATCGTACCGAAATACCACCACGCCACCGAGGCAGTAGTTACTAGAGTAATATTGTTAAATTAACTATAGATAATTTTATTAGTTAGCATTAAGAGATATGGTTTAAGTTTATCGGAATGTTAATTTTTAACTATTCAAATAATAAAATGTAACACTACTCAGGACGCCATCACGATTGTTACATAATGTATCAGTGCAAATATTTCTCATAAAATCAACAAATCCACTTTTGTTTTTTTTTATTACTGTTTCTGTAATAATTCATTTTTCATTTAGTCATTATCAAATAGTTTTCAAATTATTAAATATCATTAAAAATTATAGATTAGATAGGTACTACGGGCCGGATATATTGTTCGCCTTGTTTGGTTAGGCTCAATTGCACCACTATTATTAACCTAGAGTTAGTCCTAACCGCAAGCTAAATTGACAGAAAATGTATGAATGACATGTAACTTAACCTAACTTAAATTGACAGAAAATGTATGAATGACATGTAACTTAACTTACGGTTAGGACTAACTCTAGGTTAATAATAGTGGTGCAATTGAGCCTTAGTGGCTAAATCACCGACGACCTGGTGGAGCCATCAAATTAAAAGAAGAAGAAAAAGAAGAATATGTCTCAAGTAAGTGAATTTCATGTAATTCTTTTTGAGAAAATAAAGACTATTTAGCCATTGAAATAAAACTATTTTTACGAATTCTATCACGATTAGGTTTTAATTTTTATTCCCGACGTTTCGAAGGCTTTCCAGTCTCCGTTGTCACGGGTCAGAAAGAAGACTGCAAAGCCTTCGAAACGTCGGGAATAAAAATTAAAACCTAATCGTGATAGAATTCGTAAAAATGGTTTTATTTCAGTGTATAATATTCGCGTAAACTTAAGAAATCAAAAATGACTAACCTTAAAAACAAATAACAGACATTTAACCTAACCTATAATAATTTTCTTTCCACTGCTTTTCAATTACAATAACATCTGTTGATTATAAACATGGGCGGACTAGTTTACCGGTCCCTTTGTCCAGAGGTCCGAATGACAGAGGTCACCGAATACATTGTGCCTTTTCATTAGATTAGGGCAGTCTGCTCGGAATAATGGCCGTTTATTGTCTCACTAATAGTAACGCTAATATTAATTATACGAAATGGATTCTCTGTGAAAGCTTTTTTGGAGGAACCGTGGAGCGTGTGGGTTACTCTGTGGTTGAGAGTCTCTGTAATACGATTCTTAACGGCTTACTCACGCCTATATCCTTGAATGGGCAGGCATAACTTAACTAGAGAGCTAGAACAGGCATATTTCGCCGAGCCTAGTTCCGTCCCAAATGTGATAGGGGCGAGCCTATCGCCATATCGGGCAAAAAGACTTCGGGCTTTTACTGAAAACTCCAATATCACTTTGTCCGATTTAGGAATCGAAGCCGCGACCTCAGTACGATAGTCGAACCGCGCACGCAATACCACGCCACCGAGGCAGGCAGGTATATACAAAAATATAAATACGAGTTGAGAACATACTCCTTTTTTGAGGTTGGTTAATGTAAAGTATATTTTTCAAATTTCGTTCAAATACGTTGAGCGTATCATGTTCGATACGAATGAATAGTCGAAAATTCGTGCTTCGGCCCCAATTTTCTCTCGTAATTGAAAATCACAAAATCTTTAACAAACAAGCGAGGCAAGTTTCACTTACGTAATATTAGCATAGACTGTAGAGTAGCAGTCTATTCAACTCATAGACAAAGAATGCTAATAGTGACGTCATTATCAAGGAGTTTGTCTTTGGAAAAACGCTTTTGATTCTTAAATTTTCTTCTTGTACTATATGCCATGTCATTGAAATCGACGGAAATGTTTTCAAACATGTTGCAGAAAGAATTTGGCTTAGATTTTACAACCGGTCACTTGGAGAATTGTTGTTGCAGTACATTAGACGGTCTCACAACACCCAGGCCAGAAACATTATAATTATATATTTTTTTATGGGTCGCACAAACATTTATGTCGGTGCAGAAATCGAACCCGCAGCCTCTTGCTTCTCAACCTTTTCATCTGATCTACATGGCCGCGGCATCAACTCCAAAGAGAGTGAGAAATTGCTGTTACTTGTAACTTTGAGTTTTCCATTTTGAAGTTGGTTTTAAGTTTTGGTTAAATTTAATTTACATACATACATAGACTCACGCCTGTATCCCCGAAGGAGTAGGCAGAAGCGAACTAGAGCACTAGATCACCCACATTTCGCCACGCTAATTTCCGTCCCAGATGTAATAGGGAGCGAGCCTATCGCCATATCGGGCATAAATTCCAGACTCCGGTTGATACTGAAAAATTCAATATCACTTTGCCCGACCCGGCGATCGAAACCTAGACCTCAGGATGGTAGTCATATCGTAATACCACTACGCCACCGAGGCAGTGTTCACTTCACTTACACTTTACACAAACCATTTCTATAATACAATCTTCAATAAAACTCTATAAACAGATAACAAAATCACATAAGGTTAAGTAAAACAAGAAATCTGTACATGTGTACTCAAACGATGTGAAGCTTCGAAAGCTCGCATTCAGCAGTGGAAGCTCCGTGCTATTGTCGAGGTCGATGCACCCGTTCCAGAGTGCAGTTGGAGAAAAACAACTGCGAGGAACATTTTTGTTCACT
The DNA here is from genome assembly GCA_036417725.1 of Clanis bilineata. Lineage (NCBI taxonomy): Eukaryota > Metazoa > Arthropoda > Insecta > Lepidoptera > Sphingidae > Clanis > Clanis bilineata. The sequence goes on from CM071153.1 coordinate 3,543,997, forward strand.
GCATGTTAGTTTCATGCTAATTTACCTGCATCTGAGATTGTTCGGTTATGTAACGTTTTTCTTTGTTGTTTTGAAATAAAATTATTTTTACGGATTTTATCACGACTTGGTTTTAATTTTTATTCCCGACGTTTCGAAGGCTTTGCAGTCTTCGTGGTCACGGATTGGACTGACCCCGTGATAAAATCCGTAAAAATAATTTTATTTCAATGAATAGCATTCGCGTAAACTTAAGAAATCACTTTGTTGTTTTATTATACACATAACAAGCTCACGCTTGTATCCCCGAAGGGGTAGGCAGAGACGCACTAGCGAACTAAAACACCCACATTTCGCCGAGCTTAGTTCCGTCCCAGATGTGATAGGGGGCGAGCCTATCGCCATATCGAGCACAAATTCCAGACTCAGGGCTGATATGGAAAAATCCAATATCACATTGCCCGACCCGGGGATCGAACCCGAGACCTCAGAACCGTAGTGGTACCGAAATACCACCACGCCACCGAGGCAGCCATTTTACTGTTTAGTTGTTTTATTATGTGTGTATGAAATTAAACTGGTTGCTTAATGTTCTAAATGCAACTGTGATTTATTAAACTTTCAACTTATAACTTAGAAAGTTACTAAGGTTCTATTATAAAAGAGGCTATATCAGAGTATAGTATAAGCCATGTCGAACACAATAAGAATCTTAAAAATTAGTCCACATTTGGCGGATATCGTGTAACATACATACAAAAAAATACGAAACGTGACAGCAAGCTGCCACTTTACGTCGGTTTTCTGTGAGACAGTGGTATCTCCGGTCGAGCCATTTGTGCTGTAGACGGCACTGTCTACAGCTTGGCTATACAGCTCATATCATACTCAGTCTATGTGTTACTCTGATGTATAATCTATATAACTGTAAAGAATTATCATAATCCATCCAGCGGTGCTTGCGTGAAAGAATAACAAACATACTCACACACTTTCATGATTATAATATTAGATGACTGTCATTATATCCATACAAAATAACACAGACCAATATGTGCTAAAACGAAATTAATTATTTATGTAGAGGTATATCAATGAATCAACGCAATTTTTACACAGTTATGATTCTAACGTAACACGAAATGTTCATACGCTGCCGAGCTGTTACAAAAACAAATATTTTAAAAGAGAAAACTTGTAGTTGAATAATTATGCATTTTTAAGCAAAATTAATGTCAAATGAAATAGAAAATACGTTGCTAACAAAAGGTAAAAGTAATTTAATTACTACGGAATGCATTTTCGTGTAAATTTTTTTACATTGCAATAGTGAAATGTTGCTTTGAAACTTTTTGCAAGGTAATGTTAATTAAAACGTATTTTATTACTTTCAACTACTGAAATGTTATGTAAAATGAAAATAATATAGATATAAGAAGTACGACATTTAATGGTTTGTTTACACGTTTTCTTTCAGTATTTCAATTAAAAAAGCACACGTAAAGCCGTGTTTCCAGCACTAAATCCAGTATTTCCAGTCAATGAGAATTGACAGCCTCCGTGGCGCAGCGGGCGAGTAGCCGGCTGTAAAACGAGAGGCCGCGGGTTCGATTCCCGCATTGAGACAAATGTTTGTGTGGCCCACAGATATTTGTTTCAAGTTTGGGTGTTGAGAGACCGGAAGTCTCTCATAGTCTCTGACACCCACGATACAGGTTATACCTAGTGTGGTGTCAGGACTAGGTGTGTGACTGATGGGTTTATTTATGTATTTATTTATTGTTTAATCACCTGCCACCATTCCTTCCATATGCTATACCTTTTTCCATAACCCACAACCCTTACACTCTATTCCTATCTCCCCATATCACCCTATCTTAGTTAGTAAAATTCCTAAAAAATCGAACCTAAAACACCACGATCCATCCTCCTTAACAAGCACACGCCCTGTAGACACAGTAATTGGTAATGACGTCATATTTTCTGTATCGTTACACAGGGATCATTTTTATCCCGTTTTCCCGGTGGCACGCATCGCAAACCCGGCTAACAATAGCGCGAGATAAGGGATTACATAGAATACCCAAACGCGTGGGTCTGCGGAAATAATTCATACAAATACTGTACTAATATGACACTTATAGATCAGGCAAACATAACAAATAATATTGTATCTTAATACTTTAAGCACAGATATATGTAATATATATCGACCGTATGCTGCCGATACCTCCTAACTAACATTTTTACCAAAATATTGTTTTTTACGCTATTTGTTAGTCCTAATGGAATGATGTAAATATTTTCTTATTAGCAATATTAAACTATTGTAAAATTAATAAACTTTTGGGTGCTTAAATATCATATATATTTTTTAATATATTTAGTTTTAATTGTCTTCTATACACTTGATCTCAAAGCACTTAGAAAGTATTGGCGGCTTACGGTCGATATGTACATATATACAGTCGACTCTCGTTAATTCAAATCTGCGATTATTCGAACCTCTAGCAAAGACTTCTATGTATAGTACTAAAAAATCTCGACCATGAGGTTTTTTGGAATTTCACGCTAGCGATTTCGTAAAATATTAATCGATGACAAACACTCGAACGCCTTTAGTGGTTACATGGGGAACTGAAGTTTTTCAACAAATTATTTTACGTAGTCACTAGCGTGAATTGTCAAAAAAACTCATGAACAAGCTACTGGGGGGTTACCACCACCTCTTATAGCAGTATTATTTTAATCGTCCTTCGTTTATTTTGTATGGGATTCGGTACAAATAAGATTAAAATAAAACTACTATAGCCGGTGGTGGTAACCCCCCTGAGCTCTATAGTGATTTCGGTAAATTTACCGCAACTTACTGCGCAAATTCTATGTACTTACCGCTCAGCCTGTCTAGTAGTCTACATAGACATTCTAGTATTAATACTTCATGGAGAAAATAATATAAATAATAATAATAAAAATTTATTGTCAAAAAAAATTTTAGTACAGAAACTTTGTTGATGGCGCTGTCTCCTGCGCTCGTATTAAACTGTATTACAGAAGCCAGTGTCTTCTATAGAATTGGTAATACATTTTTTTTTTCTTTTTGTCAACCGAGTATATAACATGCATTCATACAAAATACAAAATACTGACTGCCTCGGTGGAGTGGTGGTATTTCGGTACGACTACGGTTCTGGGGTCTCAGGTTCGATCCCCGGGTCGGGCAAAGTGGTATTGGATTTTTCCATATCAGCCCGGACTCTGAAATTTGTGCCCGATATGGCGATAGGCTCGCCCCCTATCACATCTGGGGCGGAACTAAACTCGGCGAAATGTGGATGTTCTAGTTCGCTAGTGCGCCTCTGCCTTCCCCTTCTGGGATACAGGCGTGAGCTTGTTATGTTATGTGTCATACAAAACACATTCTTCACTTCAAAACTCAACAATAAATTCAGTCCGTATCGGTATAATGACAGTACTTATAAATCCACAAAGGCATCCACAGTAGCTCAGTTTTTTGTTAAGAACCAGATTATCCTGTGTCTCAACTCTCAAGGATTACATTGAATGTAGGCCGAGGCCCGAGACGATATCAACGTTCCCAATATCCTGAAATGTACTCGAACTTATATCGGCAGTAGATTTAGGTCTCAGATTAGGTTTAGAACGTATATGGGCAAATTGGGGAGTATTTACTGCCTGACTAATATGGCTGAGATCTATAGAGCGAACTTCGACTGAGTCTAAGTCAAAGAAACGAACTGTGTGAGGATTTGGAATTTTTAAACCGAACATTGTCTTTGTTTTTTTTTATAGCACAGATTGGCAAACGAACAGGGGGGTCACCTGATGGTTAGTGATCTCCACCGCCCATAGACACCCAACACAAAGAATCATGGGTGCGTTACCAACCTAAAAGGAGGGAATGGAAGGGAATGGAAGGGGATGGAAAAGGGATTGGGCAAGGGACGGGCGGAAATGGGCCACCAAATCTCACTCACCGAACGAAACGCGACAGCAAGCTGCCACTTTACGTCGGTTTTCTGTGAGACAGTGGTTTCAAACCGGTCGAGCCGGCCCATTCGTGCTGTAGACGTTACTGTCTACAGCGTGGCTCTACCACTCAAAATTGTAAGTCAATTTTCTGAGTTATTTTTTACAAGAAAATCTTTGCTTAGTCTATCTGTCAGTCTGTTTTACTTGTAAATAATGGCTCGGACTAAGTCGAAGTTCGATTTCAAAATTCCAAATCCTCGCTGAGCTCGTTTCTTTGACTCAGACTTAAAGATCTCAGACTAAGACAGCCTCGGTGGTGTGGTGGTATTATGGTATTGACTATCGTCCTGAGGTCTCGGGTTCGACCCCGGGTCGGGCAGTGATATTGGATTCTTCTACTAAATATCAATCCAGAATCTGGAATTTGCACCCGATATTGCGATAAGCTCGCGCCTTAGGACGAGAATGAACTCGAAAAAACGAAAGATTTTGCTCGACCGGTTTGAAACCATTGTCTCACAGACAACCAATCTAATAAGGCAGGTTAGTGTTGCGATTCAGAGGGAGATTTCCTACTTATTTACCATTCTCTGTTATAGAAAAACTTATTAGCACATAAGCACGGACATAGAAAAAAGAGGACGTAGCGCTAGGAGCATTGAAAATGAAGCAGGGTTTTCTGCCGATCCGATCTATCTACACGTAATGGCGTCGACTGTTAGTGTGTGAGTAGGGCGCTTTTGTAGATGCCTGTTTGTGTGCGTGGCTTATCTGTGGCGTCCGTTTAACTATAGGCGAAACGGTGTCGTATTTTTTATACGACCGTCAACCAAAGTTATTAAGTAACAATGAACTTTCTTTGAATACAGCAGTCCGAGCAGGAAAATTTCTGACAACCGTAAATGTATTCGTGCTCGATGCGCGTCTATGAAATTTGTATGAAATATTAATCAAATGTCATCAGTGCGCAGCGAGTTTATATTTACATTAGTTTTTCGTGCTCGGGCTACTGATTAGATTCGCTTACATTTGAAATGTTAAATAAAATACCCGTATAGGCCAAAGTTTCTGCATGCGGCATAAAACCACAAGCTTTTAGTACGATTGAAATAACCGCGAGAGGTTTTTATCGCGTATACATGTTAAGGAAATACAGTACGAATGTTCGTACATTTCCTTTAATCGACTGTGAACATGAGCTTATTAAACTCAATGACGTAAACGAAGTGAGAGGTAGTAGATAAAAATACCAGAAAGAAATATAAAAGGTGCGAAAGGTCGTTTTAAAAGAAATATAAAAGGTTATCAGAAACATTCTGCCGCCCTCGAGCTAAAATGCCGTTAAGTGGAAAAACTTATTTTGAGATGTCTCCAAAAAACGTGGAAAATATGGACCCTAGAGATTACATAGATTATGGTTATTTTTAATCTTAAAGTAAACAAGTTACTAAGGGCCACTTGCAGCTCCGTGATAAATCTCTGTTTATCCCAAATCTTGATTTAAAGATAGGAATTACAAGACAAAAATGCTTGGGATTGAGCAGCTCACTCCTGAGTCCTGACACTATAAGGCTATATCAACACAGTTTTATATTTTACATTTATATTTTTTTTCTGACTGCTCTATTGGCATATTAATATATTATAGAATTTAGAAATAAGTTGACATTTTAAATTGTGATTTTTTTATTATTTTTTTTTATTTTTATTGTGTTTTTTTTATTTTTTTATTTTATATAATATTATGTATTGTCTGGACTTTAAAAGAAGCAATAACCCTTGAGTTTGTTTCGGCATGTCTTCTCAGGGATCCCACGAAATGCCGACGTCATCATTATTTTTTCAATATATACCCGTAACAGACATGTAAAAGTGATATGAGATATCCTATTTGCAGAATAAATGATTTGAAGACTGCCTCGGTGGCGTAGTTGTATTTCGGTGTGACTACCGTCCTGAGGTCTCGGGTTCGATCCCCGAGTCGGGCAAAGTGATATTGGATTTTTCAATATCAGTCCGGAGTCTGGAATTTGTGCCCGATATGGCGATAGGCTCGCCCCCCATCACATCTGGGACGGAACTAAGCTCGGCGAAATGTGGGTGTTCTAGTTCGCTAGTGCACCTCTGCCTACCCCTTCGGGGATACCAGAAAGATAATATGTTCCACGTTTTTGGAGACATCTCAAAATTAGGTTAATTCACTTACCGCCGAATGTTCATACAATTAAGGTCGCCTTATGTCGTTTAAGGCCTCCTTATCTGTCAAAATTGTATGGCGAAAATCAATGTAAGATGCCGTTAAAGTTGAGTAGCGTTTGACCATTCGGGCGTTAACGGCATTTTTTTAGCTTGAGGACGGCAGCATTGGCATTGGAACTCAAAGAAATTAGACTAGCAATATATGTATTTGTAGAATTCCAGAGAGAAAAGAAAATCAAAATAATAAGTGGAATTTGTGCCCAATATGGCGATAGGCTCGCCCCCTATCACATCTGGGACGGAACTAAGCTCAGCGAAATGTGGGTGTACTAGTTCGGTAGTGCGCCTCTGCCTACCCCTTCGGGGATACAGGCGTGAGCTTATGTTATGTTATGTTAAAATAATAAGTCATAAAAACAGATTCAAAATCCCATCACGCCTTAACCTAAAAACCACTCGAAATTCAATCTCAATCGAATAAAAAGAATCTAAAGTTGTGATCTATTGAGCGAACTTCAACTAAGTCTAAGTCAAAGAAACGAACTCAATGAGGTTTTGGAATTTTTAAATCGAACTTTGAGTCAATCTGAGTCATTTTTAACAAGAAAATCTTTGCTTAGTCTGTCTGTCAGTCTATTTTGCTTTTAAAAAATGGTTCGGACTAGGTTCGATTTAAAAATTCCAAATCCTCACTGAGTTCGGTTCTTTGACTTAGTTAGACTTAGTCGAAGTTCGCTCTAAAGATCTCAGCCTTAGAAATCGATCCACAAATAATGGATATACCCATCGAGATATACCGTGTAACATATTATGCATAATAATTCTGATCAATTAAACCCCTTTTGAAGTCGATTCTAAGGCTCTCTTAAACTCCTCGTATATTTTCCTTTATAGAATAAAAACATTAGAAAAATACACGTCTAATAGCATTTCCATTTATGAAACATTTGTTCGCATCAAAGAAAACCTCCCACTCAGTTGTGTTAGAGTAAAAAATATATAAATTCAATGAACAATGCACAAACATAACGTTGGGTAAAATGTGGGGAGACGTGGGGAGGCAGCGGCAGAGGAAATGGAACCGAGTGTAGGGTTGGCACAATATTGTAACTTACAAACATTACTGCAATGGAAGCAAACGTTAATGTCGTTGTTTTACAATAATTGTAATTTTAACTCCATTACACACATATATTACGCGTCAAATAACCAAGGCTTCTTTTTCTTTATTTCTACCTGCCCTTATCCCATTTTAATGTGGGGTCGGCGCAACACACTTTTTCAAGCATGTTGCTAAGAGGATTTGGCTTAGTTTCTACGACCGGCCGCCTGCCTGACGTCAACCCCCTATGAGGGATCCAGTCCCGGGCAAATTAAATTAGAAAATTTACTTCGCCCGACCTAGGAATAGAACCCAGGACCTCCCGGTCTACAGCCCATACATGCTGCCACTAGACCAAGGAGACGACTCATAACCAAGGCTTCATTAACATAATTCAATATCCCACTGTATATATTATATCTTATACTTATATCCTGTATATAAATAACACCTGAATAAGATACCTGTTAACTATTTCACATTCGCAAAAGCACCACTCGGGCGCGGCGGTGTATTTTACAAAACCGCTAAGTGTGGTTTAAAATAATGTAGCAGTTAATAGCTTCACCCCACTAAAAAATTTCCTACGATGAAAAAATATTTTCCCGCAAGTATTCCATTAATTTTGTCACATCATTAACATAACTTTTAGGAAATTAGACAATAAATAATAATAATAATAATAATATTAGCCCTGTAATATTACTGTCCCACTGCTGGGCACGGGCTTCCTCTACTGATGAGAGGGGTTAGGCCTTAGTCTACCACGCTGGCCTAATGCGGGTTGGTAGACTTTACATATGTCCGAAATTCCTGTGAAGAAAAAAGTAAAGAAATAAAGTATTAAAAAAATAGGAGCCTCTTGGCGAACTTCAAAAAATCGTAATGATAATTTCAAAATTCCGAAATTCGCGATCGAAATTTCACACCTTGCTAGTTAAAGCAGTTAATCTGGCTGCTAATATATTAGTTATAAACGTACCCATAGAACACATTTTCGGCATTACGAGGTAAGCTAATGCAATAAAAGCCATAAAAGGCGGTAATAAAATTAATTTAATAGATGTGAACGCCAACCCTAACATTAGGGTAAGTATCGTCTTGTCTCTTGAGACATACTTATACGAGACAGTGATCTTAAGTCGTTAAAGGTGACTAAAAGGGGGCAATGCGGTCACTGAATACGTGGGACTAAGAGGTAATATTAATAATCATTTATAATAATAAATACCATAATGATTTCTTAGGTTTACGTGAATGTTATTCATTGAAATTAAACTATTTTTACGCATTCTATCACGATTTGGTTTTAATTTGTTTTATGTCCGACGTTTCGAAAGCTTTGCAGCCTTCGTGGTCACGGGTCAGACTGTGATTTTACATGATTAAAACCAAATCGTGATAGAATCCGTAAAAATAGTTTAATTTCAATGAATAAATACCATAGCATTGCTTCTATTTTCAACGAACCACTCGAACCACTATTATCTATGCTTGTTGGTAAAGAGATGGCAAATAAAGGCAATTAAATTAACACCAATTTATCTTTTTCTTTTTTACGTCACATAATCTTAGAGTGATTGAGGGGAATTAAGATACTTTTACGATTCATTGAAAAACAACTATCAAATCATTCTTGACACGAATATGACACGAATTTATTGCCCCTGAATTTGTTTCGGCATTTCTTCTCGAGGATAGCTATGAAATTCCGACGCCAACATTTTAAGATATATAGTTGACATATAAAAGTGATATAAATGATCCTATTTTGCAGAATTACGTCTGAAAACTGGAACGCTATTCAACTTTAACGAGGCTAGGCGGCACATATATATGTTACATAAGCGTATGGGCCACCGGAGGCCGAGCCGCCCGTGACTATGTAGATAGTCACGGGCGGCTCGGCCTCCGGTGGCCTTAATTTTTTTTCGCCATATAATTTTGACAGAGGCGGCCTTAAATGATATAACACGGTATCAGGTGTATTCATATTCTGAGGTAATTCGAATTAAAGTCAATACACATTTACGGACATTTATTTGGCGCCTAATTACGTCCAAAGATACGATTTAGGAATCTCCTTTTTTTAAACTGAGCTGAGTGAAAGAAAATTACTCCTTCGTTACTTAACATATGAAACATGCGTTAGGTGACAGCCCTAGCCAGGGGAGAGTTTTTGTGCACTTCACAAGTAACAAAACATTCCGGGTACAATGTATGTTTGTGCGGGCAAAGGGCGTCCCCTGGCACGACAACGCCAATGAAATAAGTGCTCAAGTTTGTGAATTTCTTATGAACTATTTTTTGTGAGTTTCGGAACGTACCTGCATAATAGAGGAAGGTGATGTATGAATGTTGTGATATAATTTGGTTTGTGGTTTCGGAACGCAACTTTATGCTAAAGAGGACACTGTAGTAAACATGTCTGAAATGCCTAACCTGAACTGTGCGTTACCACAATCATATCGTCCAACTAAATAAAAAATAACTAATTTCAAGTGGGGACTTTTGGATCTGGCAATAATAATAACTTTTTTTTTAAATAAGTCTTTTCAATCTCATTGAATTTTTACATTTTTATTGTCAAAATAAATATAATTTTATAATTATTAATTAAATAAAATATTATTTTCATTATTGCACTCATAAGTATAAATGCAAATTAAATCAGATATTGAACATATTGTCTGAAAAAACATCCTTTGGACATAGTGACTTCTTAAATTGGAGCACATAGTACCGATTAGAAGACAAAACGGTGTTTTAAACGGTGTTTGACTGCCTCGGTGGCGTGGTGGTATTTCGGTACGACTACGGTTCTGAGGTCTCGGGTTCGATCCCCGGGTCGGGCAAAGTGATATTGGATTTTTCCATATCAGCCCGGAGTCTGGAATTTGTACCCGATATGGCGATAGGCTATATCACATCTGGAACGGAACTAAGCTCGGCGAAATGTGGGTGTTCTAGTTCGCTAGTGCGCCTCTGCCTACCCCTTCGGGGATACAGGCGTGAGCTTATGTTATTTTTACAAATCAATGAAATTCATTTAGCTTTTTGAATATCTTCTCCAAATGTACAATATGCGATACGTTGAAATCTATATAACTATTTTCGACATCGATACTAAAGTATCGAGGGATAATCCCTCGCCCCACATCTTCAATTTCTTTAGCTGTTTTCAAGGTGTATCAAACTTTTCCCCCATTCTGTGACCGGGAGTCCTGGGTTCGATTTCTAGGTCGAGCAAACCGATTTGTATTATATGATTTGCTCGGAACTGGATGAGACAGGCCGTCAGCCGGTCCTAAAGACTAATCCAAATCCATTATGTAACGTGCTTGAAAATATGTGTTGCGATTTCCGCCGACCCCACATTAAGGTGGGATAAGGGTAGGTAGAAATAAAAACCTCCCAAAGGCAATGTAAAGTGAAGGGTACTAATTTTTCGTTGACGAATGGTGTTCATAGTGATTGTATCAGTTGTTATAAACGACCTTGCTTTATTAATTCATTTGTTAAACTGTTATAAGCATTGCTCGTTAAAATCACGCATGCTACCGTCATTTATAAATGCAGACATGTTTTGCAGCAAAAGTGGAAATGCATGTATGGTAAATCGTTTTTCATGAAACATTTTTATAGGCTATTTTAATTATTATTACTACTGTGGCCTCCTTGGTCTGGTAGCAGCATAATTGATCTATGGACCGGGACGTCCTGGGTTCGATTCCCTGGTAGGGCAAAGTGGTTTCTCTAATTTGATTTGCCTGGGATTGGATACCTCAAAGGGGGATCCCGTTCTAGATATGAGAGCCAATGGAGGATGCTTAAGATCGGGCGAAGTGGAAGCGTTTAAGTAGGAAGGCGGACTATCGCAAAAGGCCGGGATAACGCCAGGCAGCAAGAAAAAGGATCCCTCAACGGAGGGTTGACGTCAGACTGGCAGCCGGTCGTAAAAACTAAGCCAAATCATTTCTGCAAAGTGCTTGAAAAAGTGTGTTACGCCGACTCCACATTAAGATGAAATAAGGGAAGGTAGAAAGTTACAATAGCATACATCATTTTAACATTTCATGGCATCTCTTACATATATTTGCATCTTAGATAAACTAAGTAACTAAGCAAAGATTAAGTAACATAACTAGTCACATGTATTCAAATCTAAACTTTAATATTCAAAAACATCGGAAAACACAACCCCTTTATGACGCAATCGGTTCATCGAAACATCCCAACCCAAAACTGGCAATGTGAAATGAAAATAATTACATGTCAAATGAATTGAATGACGCCTATTTAAAAGGTTGGGTTACGCCACGATTAATGCCTCACGCCGCGGGGGGCAACCACCCAGCGACCCCCTCTCAATACGTCACTGTGCTCGCGTTAATGTTGAATTATCGATATTTTAATGGGTAGGAATTAGATTATTTATTAATACGAAAATAGTTGTGGTGTGAGAAAGTTGTTTAATAGTTTAGGTAAAATTAAGTATTTACCTAACCTACCTTACCAGGAGGTCCTGGGTTCGATTTGGGAATCGACCTGGGGGTCGGGCGGGATGTTTTTCTAACACGATTTCATCTGGGCCTGGATTCCCCAGAAATGGGTTGACGACAGGCCGAATTTCTGAGACATGCTTGAAAAAATATGTTGCGCCGAACCAGTCCTTCCAAAACTAAACCTAATCCGTTCTTTTTTTACACGCTTTATATTTTTTATAGCAGAGACTGGCAAACGAGCAAATGGGTCACCTGATGGTAAGTGATCTACACCGCCCATAGACCCAATAGTAAATAATAATAAGTCGTTAATGGGTGCGTTGCCAACCTAAAAGGAGGGAAATAGAGATTGGGAAATGGAGGGAATTGGGCAACCGGAAATCTCACTCGTCGAACGAAACGCAATAGCGAGCTGCCACTTAACGTCGGTTTTCTGTGAGACAGTGGCATCAAACCGGTCGTGCCAGCCCATTCGTGCTGTAGACGTAATTGTCTACAGCGTGGCTCTACCGCTCAAAATATCTGCGACATACTTAAGGGTTTTGTCGCCTCCTTGGTCTAGTGGCAGCATGTATGGGCTGTGGACCGGGAGTTCGTGGGTTCGATTCCTAGGTCGGGCCAAGCGAATTTTCTAATTTAATTTGCCCGGGACTGGACCCCTCAGAGGGGGTTGACGTCAGGCAGGCAGCCGGTCGTAAAAACTTAGCCAAATCATTTCTGAAACATGCTTGAAAAAGTGTGTTGCGCCGACCCCACATTAAGGTGGGATAAGGGCAGGTAGAAAGAAAGATACTTAAGGATTTTGCTCTCCACATTACAGCGGGATAAATAATTAACAAACATTATCCTCCTTCCTGTGCAGTCGGTTAAAAAGTGTATTACGCCGACCTCACGGCAGTGGTATAAAATCAGTTGAACAGCACGAAATTAGTTGCAAATATAAAACATAACATAACATAACATAAGCTCACGCCTATATCCCCGAAGGGGTAGGCAGAGGCGCATTAGCGAACTAGAACACCCACATTTCGCCGAGCTTAGTTCCGTCCCAGATGTGATAGGGGGCGAGCCTATCGCCATATCGGGCACAAATTCTAAACTCCGGGCTGATATGAAAAAATCCAGTATCACTTTGCCCGACCCGGGATCGAACCCGAGACCTCAGAACCGTAGTCGTACCTAAATACCACCGCGCCACCGAGGCAGTCAAACATTTGAAATAAAATTATTTTATAGAGATTCTATCACGATTTGTTACCGTTTCAGTCCGACCCGCGACCACGAAGGCTGCACAGCCTTCGAAACGTCGGGCCCAAGGAGGTCGGGCCTAAAAACAAAAACAAATCGTGATAGAATCCGTATAAAATAGTTTTATTTCAATGTATAACATTCGCGTAAACTTAAGAAATCAGCGGCCTGAGCAGGAAAATTTCTGACAACCGTAAATGTATTCGAACTCGATGCGCGTCTATGAAATTTGTATGAAATATTAACCAAACGTCATCAGTGCGCAGCGAACTCGAATACATTTACATTAGTTTTTCGTGCTCGGGCTACAGTATGAAACGTTTTGTTACAAACTTGCATCGAGTCATGACAAAGGAAGTCGTTATAGTTCCACCGACCGCGCTAGTCGTCTGCCGACAAAATTAATAGCATTCTGTCTGCTAGGCTGCATTATTACATATTAACTGCACGCACCAATGATAGTCCTTACGTCGTCTGTATAAGGTCTAGATTACATATGTACTTTTTCGACCGCCTTTAAAAAAGGAGAAGGTCCTCAATTATTCTGTATTTTTATGGATGTTATGCGATATCTTGTTATGCGATATCTTCGCCAATTGTGGACCGATTTTCAAAATTATTTTTGTGTTCGATAGAGCATATTCCAAGGGTGGTCCCATACAAATGTAGTCATGATCGGATACGTTTTGAAATCTGTGATTATTATTGTACCCAGTTACTGGTATAGATATGTATTGTCATGCGACAAATTAATTCATGTTGTTTGTTGGGGCGAAGGCCTTTGAAGTTTTGCAGGGTTACCACCACCTCTTATAGCAGTATTATTATAATCGTTCTTCGTTTGTTTTGTATGGGAATCAGAACAAGTAAAATTATAATAATACTGCTATAAGAGGTGGTGGTAACCCCCCTAAGTTAAGTTATATATTATGCTATTATTACACGTTTTATATTAGCTTCACTTGTATGCATCAATGTACCTATGTAAAATCCCGTTGAAAAAAGTTAAAAAATATTTTTTTCATCATGTTCCAGACGTCTGATGAACTTGAAAATTGGACGATGACGATACAATAATTAAATAATTCTGTCCTGGTATCCTGACCAGCATCACTAGGATAACAACAAAATAAATACGATTAACTTAAAATCAATTCTTAAAAACATAATACAAACATTAACATAAGCTCACGCCTGTGTCCCCGAAGGGGCAGGCAGAGGCGTACTAGCGAACTAGAACACCCACATTTCGCCGAGCTTAGTTCCGTCCCAGGTGTGATAGGGGGCGAGCCTATCGCCATATCGGGCACAAATTCCAGACTCCAGGCTGATATGGAAAAATCCAATATCACTTTGCCCGACCCGGGGATCAAACCCGAGACCTCAGAACCGTAGTTGTACCGAAATACCACCACGCCACCGAGGCAGAAAAAAAAACACATAATATGTTCCATGTAATTCGATAATTCCACTCCAATACAGTTAAACATACTTTCAATTGATTCATGCATACACACGTACATTACAACGCTAAATTAACGCCTTACAAGATCAAAATTGGATTATTTTACACGAAGAACCACGAGGGCGCGATCGAACTCAACGCAATAAAATTAGGCTCTATCCAGAGAACGGTGAAAGCGACAACAAGGGGCGAGGAGTAAGGGGCGAGGGGCAAGGGGCGAGAGGGCTGGAGGGTGTCAGCCCGACCTACTTTTTGGTCCCCCGTCCGCACGCCGCAAAGGGACTTTCGCAAAGCACCCTCAGTATTACCGGTACATGTTAACCCGTGAATGATGAAAAACATTCTCGAAGAACTATTGTTTTGCGAATTATACTGTTTTCTATATTATGTTGGTTTAATATTTCCTCATCATTTCCATCCGCAGTATCGCCTTCTACAAATAATTGCAATGGGAAAAGTAAATGGAAAGAGACACGTTGGTAGAAGAAGGAAATCTTGGCTCAGAAATATAAGAGAATGGACAGGAATTACACGAGTAGAAGAACTATACAATCTGGCAAGAAATAGAAAGGAATATGCAGAGTTGACAGCCAACATCCAGTAGTGGATAGGCACTAGAGAGAGAGAGAGAATATTTCCTCTATTATGTTGGTTAATAGTGAATTCGAATTCATTAATTTAGGATGAAGGTTGGTTTCGAGTTGATATGTGTTTTAAATTCGCATATTATTGACTGCCTCGGTGGCGTGGTTGTTTTTCGGTACGACTACCGTCTTGAGGTTTTGGGATTGATCCCCGGAGTGGGCAAAGTGATATTGGATATTTCCACATCAGACCGGAGTTTGGATTTTGTGCCCGATATGGCAATAGGCTCGCCCCCTATCACACCTGGGACGAGACTAAGCTCGGCGAAATGTGGGTGTTCTACACCTCGCTGATTTCTTAAGTTTACGCGAATGTTAAACATCGCTAGTGCGCCTCTGCCTACCCCTTCGGCGATACAGGCGTGTGCTTATGTATGTATATATAATTGGCTATTACAGTTTCTACCATATCCCACTCTAATGTCTCTAATGTAATGGGGTTGACATCACACTTTTTATTTAAAGCATGTTGTGTGTGGAATAGATTTGGCTTAAAGTATTTACAAATCCTATCCGGGAAAACCCGTTTTGCCTAACCAAGGATTTGGACCTATGACCCCTGCTTAGCCCGGCGTCATATACGACTACTAGGCCGAACAGGCGACAAAGATACAAAAAAATTAGTTATATCGGCAAAGGCAAATCACAAATCACCCTCTAGAAATGGAAAAAGGTCATTCATGTCGGAATTCGAATTTACATAAAACTAAGCCAAGAATTCGCTTTGAAACACGAACTAACATAATATAGAAGAAAAAAATACGTTCAGTAATATTTGAATAATGGCGGCAAAAGAACATTCACGAAGCGCCATCGGGGATGGGGCCGAACGTTACCGATCATTCCCGAATCTTCGCTGTTGCGTTCACACAACAGCGAATGTTTATTGGTGTGAATGCGACAACGAAGATTTGCAAATGATCGAGAACGTATGGCCTCCATCGCCGAGGGCCCTTCGCGAACATTCTTTCGCCTTCGTTCAGTTGGTGTGTACCCGCCATAAAACGTAAAGAAACAATTAAATGAAGCAGCATAACCAGAATCAATTGTCGGAATTTTTTTTTTTAAATTGTACGCTTTCATTATAAGCATCAAGAATGTTTTATTGTATTCCGTTAGACCAAAACAACGTCAAACGCGATATTATATTATTTCTTTCTCTCTGCCTCGCGTTATCCCAGCCTAATACCAGGGTCCGCCTTTCTACTTAATATTTGGTCTCAATGTAAAAAAAAAATTATCAAATTAAAACCTATGAATCATGGATGCGCCCCCAAACTTATAGGAAGGGAATAGGATCAAAAAGAGAAGAGAGAGTTTGGGCTACCGGAAATCCCTATAAGTAAATGAAACTTTTTTCTATAAGACAGTGGTATCAAACCGGTCGAGCCGGCCTATTCATGCTATAAAATACTTAGGGCGATTTGGGGACAGCCTCGTCCCCTATCACATCTGGGACGGAACTAAGCTCGGCGAAATGTGGGTGTTCTAGTTCGCTAGTGCGCCTCTGCCTACCCCTTCGGGGATACAGGCGTGAGCTTATACTAGATAATATAGAGTTAATCCTAAACTCAATTAACCTCCATGACATTCGCATATTTAAATCGAGATTCAAGATAGATCGAGATTTATATAAGAACTGCAACTCGCCTTTACGATTCTCTAACGGCTGGTTTCAATAAACAATCTCAGTTCGAATGTGGAGATAGATTACAAAAATTAGCCAATAAGAACACAGTTTGAACATGACCCTGTCAAATGACTTGATTTGATTGGTTCATAATCGCGATCTATCTTCACTCTAAACTGAGATGGTTTATTGAAACCGGCCGTAAGAACGCGCGGAAATCTCGTTCCGTCGTCGAATCATGTATAACCGGGGATAGGGAGCGATCGATACCGACATCCCGTTCTGGATCTCAATTAGTCGCGAAGTAGCTGCCGTAATGGGGGTTACGGAAACCAACCGGTTGAAATATTTATCATGGTATTTCCTTCGTTCGAAACGTCTTTCCCCTTTCAAACTTTATTAATCAATGCTTCGATTAAACATTTGTCCCTTTCTTCCGTACGATACTTAAGCGGAAGAGACCAACGTTAGAATTATTAATTATTTAAAATGTAAGTGCATTCATACAATCTTTGAGTGGTAGAGTTATTGTACGTCTACAACACGAATGGGTCAGCTCGACCGGTTTGATACCACTGCCTCACATTAATAATAAGTTGTTTTTTCTTTGTAATAGTTGAATTTTTTTTTAAGTTATTTAAAGTATGTACATTGTATATTTTTCTTTGTGTACCGACTAAGCGTCCGCACGTCACTTGGGCTTCTCATCGAAAATCAGTGTTGCGGTATCCACTGCAGTCAGTGCTACTGCAACATGTAGCTGAATGAGAGGTACCTTTGTTGGTGCAATATTTAGTATGATAAATAAATAAATAAATAAATAAATAAATACACCCAACAGTCACACACCTAGTCCTGACTCCACACTAGGTATAACCTGTATCGTGGGTATCAGAAACTATGAGATACTTCCGGTCTCACAACACCCAGACTTGAAAACAAATATCTATGACCACACAAACATTTGTCTCAATGCGGGAATCGAACCCGCGGCCTCTCGCTTCACAGCCGGCTACTAACCCACTGCGCTACTGAGGCTGTCATGATATGCATTATATTTTTTTTTCTCTTAGTGAAGTTGTTTTATGTTTAGTATTGTACCAGCAATAAATGTTTTCTTTCTTTCTTTCTTTATTTTCTTTCCCACAAAAAAAGCATCTCACTGTCGCGTTTCGTTTGGTGAGTGAGATTTCCGGTGCCCAATTTCCCTGTCCCTTTCCCAATTCCTATTTCCCTCCTTTTAGGTTGGCAACGCATCTATGATATTTTTGTATTTCGGGTGTCTATGGGCGGTGGAGATCATTAACATCAGGTGACACATCTGCTGGTTTGCCAATCTCTGCCATAAAAAATCTCAAATACTGTTCTTATTTTGTTTATTTTGAGTCAAAAAAAATATTTAAATATTAAGAAGAAACTAATAACGAAATTCTGCTGTTTCTTGTTGCTTAGGCTCTAGATCGCCTATGGCTACCCCTAGAGGGATACAGGCGTGAGCGTATATTATATTTTTTTCAATTTAGTCCCCATATGTTTATAACACAACATATATTTTGCAGTTGTCAACTTTTTCTTTTTACTCTTCGCACTGAATTTTTAGTTATCCATATTGCTTCATATATTATTGTTATGTTAAGCATGTAACTTTTTATTCTGTTACTATCTAGATTGACAAGATTATGTTTTCAGGTCAATATAAAAAATACTCTTTTATTACTTCCTCAGATTTTGTCAGAATATCGACGTTCCAATCCGGACGGTCATTCAAGATAGGATATTCTTTGTATAAATCAGCTATAAGTTATGACCCTTGAAAAGATGAATTTCGCAGACATGAGAAATTACTGATAATATGGATCTGTGTAAGGGGTGAATGACCGCAATCCCCTAGGGTAAATGTCCAGTAAATGGCCACTGGAAAAAAGTTATTGTTCACACTTTTTTATTATCGTCGATATAATATAAAAGTTGGCACTTCGACCGAGCTGTCTATAGAGCCAAGTTTAGAAGGCCTTCGTGTATGTTTTATTTATTTTATAAAGCCCGGCGGGTGTGTAGTTACCCAGGCAATCAACAGATTTTTTATTTTCAATAGATATTGTATAATAAGATAAAGTTTTATTTTAAGCACGGAGATCCGTCTAAGCTTTATATCATAGCTACAACAATCTATTTTCTGTGTTGGCAATGGAAATTTTTGACTCTTCAAATGCTAGTTTAGCTCTTTGTCAAATATTTACAACGATAAGGACAACAAAAATAAACAACAATTATACTACCACGTAACATTATTTCACTCTCTCTGTCTCTCTTAAAATGTTGGGTTTTTGTATCTTACTATTTTCTGAAACAAATCATCGCCCTTCATAATTTCACTCACCATAAAAGCATATTTAAACTTCGTGAAGTATCGGAGCGAATATTAATGGATTGCACTACATTACACAAGTATTATGATTTCGTATCAACCTATTTGGACCTTTAAACGTTGAAATGACATGGGCACTATCCGCCAGTTTCAAAATAACATTTATTACAACGGAATTTGGTAGCATTTTCATCATGCCGGTAGCTTATTTGGTAGTTATTACGAACTGTAAATAATATATATGGGCGCAATATCACGACCTTCAGTATAGAAGCACGTCACACAGTCTTACTCGGGCACCCGGACTGTCAACATCCTCCATTAGAATTTTCTGTTGTATATGAGTATGCATCACAATATTAAAAGTGACGTCACCATTTTCATAAACAACATTAGCATTGCCCCTCTATCATATAAAGGATTTTTAAGGATGAACTCATCGATATATTATTTACCTAGATGCACAGTTGACTCTCGCAATAATGGGACAATCAAGGAGTGCTCAAGCACTCCTTTTGCATACAGTCGGACGCCGACTCATTTCGTTTAAAAAGCTGCCATATTACACTTGCATAGGGTTATATTGGTGTTGATTTAATTAGAACTTGTAATATTTTTTTGTTTTATTCCTGAGACCACTTTTTAGGAGAATATTTGCAAAGAACTGAGCATCTAGGTTATAGTATATTGATGGATAAACTACTTAATACTGTCTATGAAGTTATATGGAACATCGAACAACTATGCCCCGCACGATGAGTTGTTTATGAGTACGTTCACCCTACAAGAGGTTTTACAATACTTCTCTATATTGAAATCCCTCTTCCTATATCATTTTAATATATCAAACTGCCTACCATAGGCCGCTACACGGTGTCGCTACCACATTTTATCCACGTTGCAGAAAAGTTTTTACGACATTTTTAAGCTCAGCTTTACGATCGACTGGCAAGTGCCAATACAGCCTCGGACCCCTTGAGAATTCTTGTACCATATAAAGTACTACCATGTGCTATGTCAGTAGCGCAGTAGTATGTAAACTATAAGCTACCAACTTTACCTGCTTGAAAGTAGTTGAAAGTAATACGGTTGTTGACTCAGTTTTTTAAATATAACATAACATAAGCTCACGACTGTATCCCCCAAAGGTAGGCAGAGGTGCACTAGCGAACTAGAATACCCACATTTCGCTGAGCTTAGTTCCGTCCCAAGTCCCAGATGTGATAGGAGGAAAGCCTATCGCCATATCAGACACAAATTCCAGACTCCGGGCTGATAAGGAAAAATCAAAAATCACTTTTCCCGACCCGGGGATCGAATCCGAGACCTCAGAAGGTAGTCGTACCGAAACGCAACCACGCCCCCGAGGCCCGAGGCAGTCAGACAGTTTTTTTAATTATTGTTTATTTATTTTTATGGTATAACTAGACAAACGAGCAGACGGGCCACGATGGTAAGCGATCACCGCCGCCCATGAACACCGATTCAGCCCAAATTCAGTAAACAACATAGTCTAATACCCGTGTCATAATACCTGTAATGGCAGAATTTTATAAATTCGTTTAATAAAAAAAAGTTATAAGATATTCAAATCTAGTAGAAAAGGTAACCGCCAAATGACGCAGAGCATAAGGCGTGACGTCACCTCGTAGTATGTCCATTAGGGTGCTAGCGTACGAGGGAAATAGAAATATGTCCCCTTTACATGTTGCCCCCACTTTTGCTCACAAAATAATATACTATATACGCCTTACGGGCGCACTTTTTATTGGACTAATTTCGATTCTGTTGTCACAATAAGATTTCTTTTCGTTTTATTGTATGTCGTGTATCAAATATTGTACAAATTCGATCAGAGTACACTAAAATTCTAGATGAAAACAGATTGATGACCTCCACCTTTTGCAACTATATTAATCTGAAATACGAAAACAATTGGGCACTTGACTATGTTTGATTTTGTACACATTTTTATATGTACTAGCAAATAAAACAAAAAAGAAACTCTTCAGTAAAATTTGCATCGAAATTGGTTGAAAAATGAGTCAGTAATTCATATTTTAAATTCTGCAATGGGCAAGAGTGGGGACGTAGTGAGGATATCTTACTATCCCTTTCTAACGCACGTGCCGTTATGGCCCTGACGTTATTTTACTGATACTTCTCTTTTCCGCAGTTTGAAGGTTACACCGAATCTCAAATGCTTATAACTTTTTTATTTTTAAGAATATTTCAATAATTCTTTCAATACTATATTATAAATGGCGTAAATTTCATATAAAATTAATTTAAAAAAAATAGTCCAGTAGCCAATTCTAGAAAATTCAATAAACTTTGCTAGAATGAAATCACGACACCGTCGCTTTTTAACTCGTCAGCGCAGTACCAAAGTACAATAACTCCAAAGAAGCAATTTAGTTCGCACTCAATCTAAAGTCTCAGATCGAAACTTGCGCGTCTATTTGTACAGAGTGGAACACGTGTATTTAACAGTATTTATTTCCTCACGTTTGTTTTTACAAGAGAAAAGATTGTTTCAAACAACGAAGGATCTTGTTGAAAGTAATGGATAAAAGCTAGTTCTTAATTAAATACAGCAAATAACAATCCTCGTGTATAGAGAAATCCATGTACATAATTATTTATTTTATTTTGGAAACATATAGACATACATATATACATATTTTCTTTCTACTTGCCCTTATCCCACATTAATGTGGGGTCGGTGCAACACACTTTTCAAAAAGAGAGAGAGAATTTGGCTTAGTTTTTTCGACCAGCCGCCTGTCTGATGTCAACCCCCTATGAGGGATCCAATCCCGGTCAAATTAAATTAGGAAATTTGCTTCGCCCGACCTGGGAATCAAACCCAGCACCACAGCCCATACATGCTGGCACTAAACCAAGGAGGCGAGATTAAAGACCACTCCACATTAATGTCTTAATGTGTACTTCAAGAAGTTGACAAATGACTTGAACATTGTACAGGTTATCCTCAGCTCTATCAAAATTCAATTTGACCTCGAAGTCGGGTAGCTCGGCTCCCTTTTCAACGAGAAAACTTTGTGTCTTCTTCATTAATTATCAGGGCCTAAGCACGGACACTTGGCTATCTTGTTTGCCTAGAAATTCTCTTCAGGCTTCAATTAATAGATTCTGGAGACTGGGACCGTCTGATTAGCTTATTGTGTTTAATCTTTTAAATAAATTGTGTCTCATTTAGATTTTTTCATTAAATTGGGAGCAAGATTCAATAAAGACATGATTGGTCTATTATAAAAACAGGTGAAATTATCTGAATGTTGATCATATTATTTTATATTGGTTAACTTAATTACATATACTAGGAAACCACAAATTCCAAGGTTGAGATATTAAAATAGCCTGAGACTAGTGTGTGTGGCTGGTGTGTGTACGATTGGCTCACACCAATGATTATGGTGACTATCAGCAGCAGCGTCGGTTTCGTCTGCGGAAACCACAGTGTTTAAAGCTAAAAACAAAGCAAAAAATACACCTTTGTCATGTATATTGTTCTCTCCTTAACCTATTGTTTATTCGCTGGAGTTTTGGACTGCACTGAGCTTTGTAAATGAGGTATCAGCAGATCGATTCTCTAAGGTTTAATTTGTGAAAACAACGTATCGGCATCGTTGTGGCAACGATGTTTTCATTTTTGTATTCAGCAAGGTACAAAACGTACGCACTAGCGCTATACGTGATGACGGCGCTTATGCCAACTAGTGGCCTAGCTCTCTCAAGCGAGGCGTTTGACATAAATGTATGGGAAATGGTATTCTCTAAGACCCAACAACGTTAAACGCTCCGTCGATCTCAACGATGTGCGCTGCGGGAGCGAGACGACGATCGCAACGTTGTGGTGTTTCTTAGGCTGAGATCTATAGAACGAACTTCGACTAAGTCCGAGTCAAAAAAACGAACTTAGTGAGGATTTGGAATTTATAAATCGAACTCAGACTTAGTCCAAGTCATTTTTCACAAGAAAAACTTTGCTAAGTTCAAGTCCACAAAACCTTGACTTCGGTCTGTCAGTTCGGCATGCAGTAATACCAGTATCGAAATACTGACATAAAATGTAGAAATTGTTTTATTCATTCTAACGTTTTTTAAATTAAAATACCAAAACTATTGTTAGAAAATGTTTAATAATTAAAGGTACGAGATTTTCTTATATTGCAGTACCGTTTATTATACTGTAAATCGATCTATTAATTATTAAAGTTTAACGAAAATAGATAATTTTGTTTGGAATAAACTTGTAACCCAGAAGATGCCAAAAAAATAGACAAATGTTTTGACAACTTCCAGTATTGTCCTGAATACTAATTAATATAACATTAAACCCGAAACCGTGCTCAGAATTAAAAAAATCGTTCTGCTGAGCCATTTGCAAAGCGCGAAAGGTGACCCGAGAACCAGTGGGAATGGACGGACGGCGGACTTCATCGCGGCGACCCACAATGCAACAGTGACCATCATGCTATTGCTCCAATAATATTATCATCATCATCAGCCACAGGACATCCACTACTGAACATAGGCCTCCCCCAAAGATTTCCAGATCGACCGCTTGGAAGCGGCCTGTAACCAGTGATTTCATGTGACCTTTGTCAGGTCGTCTGTCCACCTAGCAGTCATATTAAACAGACAGTGAATCAGTGAATCAGTGAAAGTACATATTATATTAATTATTATGTAGTCGGCCTAAATAATGTATAGATATTTTGAGAATGAATTGGTTACATGTTGTCAGGAAATTGATTTGCAGTAGGTAAATAAAATAATAATTATCATGAATAATATTTATTTATTACAATCTCTGATATTATTAACCTTTGTTTGAGTGAGCATACATACTACATAGACTCACGCCTTTTTCCCATAGGGGTAGGCAGAGACAACGGATTTCCATTTGCTACGATCCTTACACACCTCTTTCGCCTCATTCAGTCTCATTACATTCTTCATGCATGCACGTCGGTTTAGGGTACTTTTAACTTGACCTTTCTCGAGTAAATCTCTGACTTGGTCAGAGAATGTTCGATGAGGTCTTCCCCTTCCACCTCTACCATTCACACTTGCCATATATATTTGCTTTGTCAGCCTCCTTTCATCCATCCTTTCTACATGCCCAAACCGCCGCAACATTCCTTTCTCAATCCTCGTTATTATTTCCTCTTTCAATCCACACAGTACATAAATGGTATTCTCAACTATTGTGCAATATACCTACTGCACAAACTACTGTAATATTGCTTGTGTTTGATAACTTGTTCCGCAGTTGGTTGCATGTGTGAAAATTTAATAACTTCAAAATGTTATTTCTGAAACAGAAGAAATAAATATCAGACAGAGTTTCCCTCAGATCTTTCATTATTAATCAGCAGATCACCACAATGGCAATTTGCATGGTCTAGCTGACTATAAGCTTGCCTGGCAGGTTAACCACTCAGATGGTACCCAGATGGTAATGCCTCAACAGTTTACCGCTGGCAGGAAATGTTAATAAGGCATGGTTTTGCTTTGGGCTTGCTGGCTGACTGAGATGCAATTTATACTCTACATGGGCTGCTAGTAAACAAACAGACAGACAGACAATTTGCTAGTAAACAGTCTCCAAAATACAAAATCCCCGTTTTAACAATTTTCATAAATTAATAACACTTTTGTCAATATATTAATATGAAATAATGGCAGTGGATTAGCTAGAGCTCTAGGAATAGGTATGACAGAGTCGATCACCGCACTCACTCACCTGATTGTGACTCCTGGCATATTTGAGCCCTTGTAATTCTCTTGGTGGTTTACACTTTACTTCATCATTTTAGAGCTTAGAATGTTTTTTTTATGTCATCACGTTTTCATCATCATCATCTTGTTTCTTCTTACTTTAAAAATTATGGCCTTCTTCAAAATATTAATGATTTTGCCAACAATAGTAATAAATAATAAATCCATGTTTTGACTATCAAATGATGACGATTCATGTTTATTCTTTCTTCTACCTGCCCTTATCCCACCTTAATGTGGGGTCGGCGTAGCAAACTTTTTCAAGCATGTTGCTGAAAGGATTATAAGACGATTTATGTATAATGCGGTTTGTTTTTCACTTGACATTTCAAAGAGCGTCAGCCATTTTGTCAGCTGTTAATTACGTAATACGTTCCTTTACAACCTACAAATATAAAGGCGCGTCTCCTGTAAATATATAAAAATCTTACGTTTCTTTTGTCAAAGGAACTGCGTGAAACCGATAACGTCTGAGTAGACTATGCAAAGACAAACTATGGCTAGCCTGAGTTCGAGTTCGAATTATAAATACGCAAAAGTTGACTTTCGCTTAATTCACTCCAAAGACGACTACGCTGAGTCGACTTTGGTACAAGACTTAAGTAAGAACTATAGATTTCAGCCTTAGAGAATCGACCTGCAGGAGTAGTGTAGTCACTTTGCCGTGCACGGACAAACAAAAATTAAATCACGAAACGAAAATAATTGAACCGTGTGGGGACTCATGAGATACACTTCTACCTACCATTTAGCAATACAAGCGCGTTCTTATCACCTCTCTTCACTATAATTTGGTCCAATTTTATTATAAAAAAATTCAAATACGAGTTTCAATAGATATTCTTCGGTAGTCTAAAAATAACCTAGACAGTTGAACCAAATTGATGTATATTGTACGCGTCACGAAAACCCGATAAATTTCAGCAAGATCTTGTTATATATAATTTGAAAGCCTTGCTGAATAAGCTTCTATTTTACTTTTCAAATGAATGTGATCAAATACTTGTGAATTTAATCAGGTTGTTGCCATCCAGCACCTGTTTACGATAGAGAAAAAGAGCCTACGCAAAATCATTATCATCATCCTCATCAGCCATAGGACGTCCACTGCTGAACATAGGCCTCCCCCAAAGATTTCTAGATCGACCTTTTGGAAGCGGCCTGCATCCAGCGACTTCCTGCGACCTTTATCAGGTCATCGGTCCACCTTGTAGGTGTCCACCCAAAATAAACGAGTATAATTGTATGAATAAGTCTTGAGCTTATGTTTATGTTTGTAAGTCTTGAAGTGGGCACTGGCGGCTGTAGTATAATAATAGATATCGTACAACTAGATCAAGACTAAGACGACTAAAAAGGGGATTTTTCAGGACACAAGAAAAACATTTATCTCAATTTATAGATAAAATATGTCTTTCTAGTCTCCCAAAAAAATATTTCTTTGAGTTGTCTTAGTATTGATCTAGGTGTACTTATGAAAACAGTTTATCTGAGCAAATGGCTAAGAATAGCTTGTCACTTTTTCCTTGTGTCACATTGTTTGAAATTTAAAGGGACAGGCTATTCTTATTATCTCCTGCGTAAAGGGCAAGTTCGGAGTACCCTCAACCGACGGAAATGTATGAAACGATGCATGAATGTGGATGACGCAAAAGAGGTGTGTCAGGATCGTAGCTTGTGGCGCTCAATTGTCTCTGCCTACCCCTATGGGATACAGGCGTGAGTGTGTATGTATGTATGTACATATGTAGGCTATTCTTTACCATTTGCTCAGTTTAACTGTTTCTATATATAAGGCCCTATATTATTAAGCCCTGTACTAGTTTTTCTCGAAACATTACACAAAAACACATAACATAAGCTCACGCCTGTATCCCCGAAGGGGTAGGCAGGGGCGCACTACCTAACTAGTACACCCACATTTCGCCGAGCTTAGATCCGTCCCAGATGTGATAGGGAGCGAGCCTAACGCCACATCGGGCAGAAATTTCAGACTCCGGTCTGATATGGAAAAATCCGATATCACTTTGTCTGACCCGGGGATGGAACACGAGACCTCAGGAAGGTAGTCGTACCGAAATACAATGTCCATGTCCCCATGTCGACGCTGGCCAGGCTGATTGGGAATGGGGGTATCCCTAAGAATCTTAGGCTAAGACAAGTCAACCCCCCAACCGCCTGCTCAGCCAAAAGGGCCTCATCCGATGAATCTGCCATAGCCCCCCAACAATAGTGGCGTGCAGTCATAATGACGGTCGTGGTTGTGTTGCAAGAATTGAAGAAATAATTTTGCAAGTTTTTGTCTACCCTAATGTGAATGCTCGTGCACGGCACTGCCCAACAGTATGTAATAACTACTGTTATTAAAGAAGTCAACATGATATTAGACTTGTAAAATCCAAAATAATACGGCTCATAAGTTACGAGACTAAAAGGACTTTATATACTTATAACTAAGGGTTCCTTGAAGTATGTCTTATTCAATTTCTCTTACAGATGATACCAGAGCATAAAGTTTACATAAGAGTGCTTGTCATATTGTGATGAGACAAGTTAGTTACAAGACATGCTACATGTACCTAGATATTTTGTGTCGGGACGCCAAATTGAATTTTTGTTTAAGTTGCTTTACCTAAACCAGCCTTCAGGTAGACACAAGTTTTAATCCGACAATATAACTTTCAAAACCCATTACCAAGTTTCTAATTATAGTTCCACATTATGATATTTAAGTGTTTTGAATTTCTAACTATCTACTTAGCTAAAGGGTGAACAAGATACTACGAATAGCCAATTTAGAAGGAGAGGCTTGAGAACGGTGGTCTGAAACTAATAATACTCAGGACTAGATTTGTTGCAGGTGTCTGGACCAGCGGCCTGAGCAGGAAAATTTCTGACAACCGTAAATGTATTCGAACTCGATGCGCGTCTATGAAATTTGTATGAAATATTAACCAAACGTCATCACTGCGCAGCGAACTCGAATACATTTACATTTAAATTAGTTTTTCGTGCTCGAGCTACTGATCATACGAGAGGTGCGTCCCTATGGACGGCTTGAAAGACGCTGGCTGAACGTTTTGGAGGAAGATATGAGAGCCAATGAACTTACTGTGAAGGATGCTCAAGAACGAGCGAAGTGGAAGCGTTTAAGTAGGAAGGCCGATCTTGGCATGAGGCCGGGGTAACGCCAGACAGAAGGAAAGGATCAATTTGAAATGTCTGCTTTCGACACATAGCTTTTGCTCACGAGTCTGCTTCCGTTAAAAATCTTCCAAAATGGAAGGTAGTCTCTCCGAACCTGCTTCACGATTTACTATATATTCATACAAATCAGCTTTACTGTTGTGATTGACAGCCTCCGTGGCGCAGCGGGCGAGTAGCCGGCTGTGAAACATGAGGTTGCGGGTTGTGACAAATGTCTGTGTGGCCTACAGATATTTGTTTCGGGTCTGGGTGTTGTGAGACCGTGCGTCTCTCGTAGTTCCTGATACCTACGACACAAGACTCGACTCGACTTAGTATGGGGTCAGGACTATGTGTGTGACTGTTGGATGTATTTATTTTATTATTGATTAAAAATGGTTGACTGGAAGATAATGCCTCAGTATTAATTCCGCCTGTACAAATCATATTATGGATAAAGAGTTCCATATAAAAATCGTTCAAGTTCACTCACTCACTCAAACTGCTGTAATGCCGCGGTATTATAATAGCTTAAATAGTCTAAAATTATGATGATGCCTTCAGGTGGAAGATTTCTCTAATTCGAGAGATTTGGGCTGATATCATCATCTATTTTAGTTTCTACTGCCAAAGATCTGTGGTATGGTTTGTAACCATTGTATTCCACTAGAATGATTTTTCTACCATCCTCGTAAAACTTTGACACCATTTTAGAATCTTCTTCAGTATCTTTCTGTGAATGATGAAGTGAATGGAACCATTACATCCAAAAGCTGCTTAAACCACACCATTCTCTCAAAACTAAAGTTGATTCACTTCGAAAATCGCTTATTACTTTTGAATTTTGCCAGAAAGTCGGGACGCGTCTGCATTTGGCAGCCGAGGCTGGGCGCCCGCCAAGCAGCCTGAATAAACGCGCCCTATCATGATCTCCTGGCAGATACACTCCGCCTACGTTCTTGAGTGATTCTAAATTAAATCCCTGTTTATAATATTGTTTACTTAGATTTGGGTATGTGTAAACCTGAGTTATGCAAAGGGTAACAAAAAATTACTGCCTCGGTGGCGTGGTTGTATTTCGGTACGACTACCGTCCTAAGGTCTCGGGTTCGATCCCTGGGTCGGGCAAAGTGATATTGGATTTTTCCATATCAGCTCGGAGTCTGGAATTTGTGCCCGATATGGCGATAGGCTCGCCCCCTATCACATCTGGGTCGGAACTAAGCTCGGCGAAATGTGGGTGTTCTAGTTCGCTAGTGCACCTCTGTCTACCCCTTCGGGGATACAGGCGTGAGCTTATGTTATGTGTAACAAAAAAACTGTCCAAATAGTAATAGTATTTGTCTTAAACAAATCATCTTTATTATTTCAATAATAAAATAAATAAATATTGGATATAATATGTAATGTAGACGATACGATTAGATATGTATATTCGTACATATTATTGAATTGAGTATAATGAACTGCATAACCAAATATGTACTTTTTTATAGCAGACACTGGCATACGAGCAGATTGCTCACGTGATGGTAAGTGAATCATGGGTGCGTAGCTAGCCTAAAAGGAGGTAAATAGAAATTGGGAAGGGGAGCAACAAAAAGCGACAGCTGCTACTTTACGTCGGTTTTCCGTGAGACAGTGGTATCAAACTGGCCGAGCCGACCCGGCCGTGCTGTAAACGTAACTGTCTGACTGTAAATAATGTGACGGACGGTAATGAATATGACGGGTATGGGGATATCCCTGTGTCTGCATCCGTCATCCGCCTGTCTTGTCGCAAGCCCCTCGATTCGCTTCTTCCCTCTTCGGATTTGGAGTATACAGATGATGATTTGATTTTTGGTGTGATTTTGGCGACCACTAATAAACCAATTGTTTGTCAGTGGTCGCTAGTATTTTTGGACTGCGCTTCGCTTACCATCAGGTGCAGTGTAGTCACTTTGCCGTGCCTATATAAAAAAATCTAAACAATTACAAGGTCGAAAAAATCATCGTAAGCAATAAGTGACCTACCGTGAATATTTTAAATGAGGTCGCGGTACTGCAGTTATGAGCAACGAAGAATGCAACGTCAAATTAACTTGAAATGCATGCTGCAATTTGAAGTGCTATGTAAATATAAATACTCGAGCATTCTGGACTCTATACAGATGGCATAAGGTTAATTTTCCCGTGACTAAAGTACAAAGGCGTATCGACGTCAGACAATTGGGTCGGTCAACATTCTAGCGAAGTAGGTGGCGAATTCGGCGCAGAAATGTTTTAAATCTGGAAATCTTGAGATACTGGGGTTGCCATGAAACTTGATAATATTCGAAAGTGTTTAGCAGTGACGAAGGCACCATTTGCAAACATAAGCCCGCGGTTTTATCCCCGTTGGGGTAGGCAGAGGCGCACTAGCGATATCGGGCACTAATTCTAAACTTTGCTTAGTCTGCAGAGTGACAGCACTCTGTTTTTGTTGTAAATAATCACAAGTTTAAAAACTTAACGGACCGACTTCAAATCCGATCGTAACCAAATTTATATGGGACCACCATTGAAAGAATATCTATCAAACACAAAAATAATTTTGAACATCGTTCCACGTTTGGCGGAGATATCGCGTAACATACATAAAAAAGTACAGACGAATTGAGGACCTCCTCCTTTTTGGAAGTCGGTCGATAATAGAGGATAGATAAAGGGCTTCCCCTAAAAAGGGTTGAAGTCAAGCTCGCTTTAATAAACTTATCTGAATCTGTTCTGCAACATACCTAAAAAGCATCGTAGGTACTCCACTTTGAAGTTGTTGAAGTAGTTGGATAAAGGCTGGTAGAAAGATGGAATAAGACAGCTGATATTAATGTTGGGCGGGACATGTGGCCAGACTGGGTGACGGCAGATGGAGCAGAATCCTGACAGAGTGGACACCTATGGAGGGAAGAAGATCCGTTGGCAGACCAGCAGCCCGATGGGGGAACGACATTAAAGTGACCGCAGGAAAAACTTGGATGCATTTAGCGCAAAATAAACATCAGTGGCGCAAGGGAGAAGAGGCTTATGCCCAGCAGTGGGCAAACAGAAGCTAACGATGATGATGATGATATTAATGTATTGAAAATATTCTTTATTGTGAGATGTGTTACTAAAACAACGATACGTCTGTAATCGGAAAAGTTTTAACTATAAGTACAGAACTATAGCCATCATCATTAACCTATTTTAGTTTGCGGCACAAAAACCTACTGGAGCGTGGCGCTCGACTCGCCGAAATCTTTTCTCATGCCGCAGTCGCCGGTCGTCCGTACTAAAAATACGAGTTTGGCTGTTTGTTTCGGCTTTACGGCTATTGTCGAATCGAATTTGGCAATTCTTACTAAAAGTTAAAAACCAATTTTTAAGATTCCGCAAATCTTGCTCACCGTACAACATAGCAAGTGGCCACTTCATATCGGTTTTCCGTAACACAGTGGCAATGATGCCGACTGCCTCGGTGGCGTATTTGTGTATCGGTACGACTACGGTTCTGAGGTCTCGGGTTCGATCCCCGGGTCGGGTAAAGTGATATTGGATTTTTCCATATCAGCCCGGAGTCTGGAATCTGTGCCCGATATGGTGATAGGCTCGTCCCCTACCACATCTGGGACGGAACTAAGCTCGGCGAAATGTGGGTGTACTAGTTCGCTAGTGCGCCTCTGCCTACCTCCTCGGGGATACAGGCGTGAGCTTATGTTGTGTTATGTTAGTGGCAATGATACGGTCCAGTCAGCTCTATAGTGCTATAATCAAAACTTTTTACAGGGTGGTTCTACCACTTATAATGGTACTAGATGTTATGCGCAACTCTATCCACGTGAGAGGTTTTTCTGGAATCACTCTGGCAAATGGTCATGGCGTCTTGCGTATTGCGTAGGTACTCCTAAACATCTTTATCTAGAGGTATATCCTAGATCATCCTTGACAGGTTTTTTAAGACTAAACGTAGCTTATGTCCTCTAATTCAAGCTTTGTGAAAATCGATTCAGTGGTTTAGCCGTGAAAACGTACCAAAGTACGTACAAAGTTACTTTCACATTTACAACAGTTATATAGCTTGTATAACAATTCTCGTAAATCAATAAAACTCTTACAACCAAATGTAATTGTACAAGTTTGCAGATCGCCGATTCAGAACATCAATACCAAAATAATAAACGAACAATCGAATGAGGAAAATGTTTAATTTGATTTATAACGTCCTAATTCTAATTGAATTGGATCTCTTGAAATAATCTTATTTGCCTAACGAATGAATTTCCTCAATCAGAATTTGGACGGCGAAATTAAACAGTTCTAATTTTATGATGATGATGAAGATTTTTATGGCAAAAACTGGC
Source organism: Clanis bilineata (assembly GCA_036417725.1). NCBI lineage: Eukaryota > Metazoa > Arthropoda > Insecta > Lepidoptera > Sphingidae > Clanis > Clanis bilineata. The sequence goes on from CM071153.1 coordinate 3,576,488, forward strand.
AAACGAGCAGATTTGTCACCTGCTGGTAAGTGATCTCCACCGCCCATAGACACCCAAAACACAAAAAGAATCATGGGTGCATTGGCAAAATAAAAAGAGGGAAATAGGATTGGGAAAGGGAGGGGGGGAATTGGGCCACCGGTAATCTTACTCACCGAAAGAAACACGACAGCGAGCTACCACTTTACTTCAGTTTTCTGTGAGACGGTGGTATCAAACCGGTCGAGCCGACAAAGTATATTCTTATTCCGCTAGCCCTTACCCCACTCCACTACCTAGAGTTCAACACGACTTACTTGAAATGGATCCCTCGGTGGGAAGTAGACGTTAGGCAGGCAACAGGTCGTAAAACTAAGCCGAATCCTTTCTGCAACATGCTGAGAAAGTGTGTACCGAACGATCGATCGACAGGTAAAAGAAAGAAAGTTAAAAACCTATAACAATTAAACGTTCTATAATTTAATCAAACTGTCTGAATGACGTTCGATACTAGATTCAATTAAAGCATCCCCTAGTATTTTACTTAACGTCGTCTGTCTAGACTTCGTAATTTCTAGACTCTACTCAGGTACTAGGTTATGAAACTAGGTATTGTGAGCCGCTTGCGTAACAATTTTTATCCCTAAGGATCTTTTTAAAGATACAACTTTGCCCTTTTCACCTCATAATGTTGGTAGTTCGCGAGACAATTTCCTTTTTTTTTTTAATTGATCATAGCCATGGATACAATGTCCTTCAGCTGTATACTTTTTATTATTTATTACACTTTATTTCCTATATCTAAGTTTTCGCAAGTGCATTGAAGTCGGATGTGTTCGATTTCAAGGCCCTGCTGGAGTTTTGGCGTCAATTCTTTCCAGTTTGATGCTTTTTAGACGATTTTCTCGCAGCGAAGGAGTCGAACATGGTCGACCCATCCACCCGACAAAAAGCGTCGAAAATCACTTATTTCATAGCTTCCACATACTGTCCATCTTCGTTGATGTTTATCGCTTAGATTCACATCACATTTAAACCACAAGCACAACTTTAGACTAGAATATGAAATCAATAAAACAAGCGACCACCCGCACCGTCAGAATGCAAAACTTGTCCAAGACAAATTGCTAAAGTGATTTTGTTTGTACCCTGAGTTGAGAATTCACAAGCCTCATCTAAATTAAGAGAGTTTAGATCACGTTCCAAGTTAGAATATACAGAAAACTATATATTCTTGTAATATACACCTGCCTCATTTATTCTTTGCACCACCCAAAAGTTGACTGGTAGAGAATGCCTCTAACATTAAAGAAGCCTTTTTTTATCAGAGACTGGCAAACCAGCAAACGGGTAACCTCCACCGCCCATAGACACCCAAGACACAAAAATAATCATGGATGCGTTGCCAACCTAAAAGAAGGAAATGGAAGGGGAGGGGAAAGGGATTGGGAATGAAAGGGGGGGAATGGGCCACCGGAAAACTGACTCACCGAACGAAACACGACAGCAAGCTGTCACTTTATGTCGGTTTTCTGTGAGACAGTGTATCAAACCGGTCGAGCCGGCCCATTCGTGCTGCAGACGTTACTGTCTACAGCGTGGCTCTGTACCATCTTTGTTAATTCTTAAATATTTAAACAATGAATAATCTCAGAATACTCTCATTTTAAGGGCGACTTACAGCGCTTAGATAAATCTAGATTTATCCCAAATCTCGATTTAAATATACCAATGAGCTATAGGTTAAACCGCGTTTAAGACTAACTCTAGATTAGTAATAGCAAGTCACCCTTAGTAGATTAATGAAAGAATTTTACTAATGAAATCATTTGAAAGTTCCCAAGAGCTATTAAGAAAATGCAATAGTTATAGCGGATTAATACCGGCACTAATCCAATACAATGCAGATCTGAATGTCTGATCCCCTCCCGTCTCCCCTCCTAACCCCTCATCCCTCTGCCAACCCCAGCAACTGTAAAGTTAGATTGGACTAAAATCCGTTTCACTAACGGTTGTGAATTTAAATCATTTTAGTTACCCATTATATACGTCGTGGAAGATTCATATTCATGGAACTGCTTATGAATTTTTTTATTAGTGTGGACTAGCCAAAGACTTCTAAGTACACTACTAGACAAGCCGTTTAGAAGTAAAATTGTGGCACATTGCGGCGAGTGTTTGACCTTTGACGGCTAAGGAAAAGAACAGTAGGGCAACCATGAGTTTTCTTGACATTACTCGATAGCGATTTCGTAAGATATTTGTATGACCAAACACCCAAACGCCTAGTTTGTAAAACGAAATCTGCAGTTGTGGACTTCGCTTCAGACGTTTGCTATTCTATGTGGCTCACGTGTCAGACCGATATTGGTGCTATAAGTTTCATTTCGGAAAATGCTATGCTGTAAACCGTTTGAAGCCGACTGTTCGGTTTTTGACATTTGTTTGATCCACGTGCTATATTAGTTTGTGCGGTAGAATACCGGTCCGAATCGTTCATCTGAAAACATTTTATAGAATAGACACCCAGATTGCCCTAAATCTTTAACAAACATAATAACACAGACGTAAAGATAAAGCAGGACACTATCTCGTCTATACTTAAACGGACGCCACAGAGAAGCCACGCACACAAAGTGCCCTACGCACACATGCGCATTACGTGTCGATGGATCGAATGGGCCGAAAATCCTGCTTCACTTTCAATGTTCCTAGCGCTCCGTCCATCTTTTTTTTACGTCCATGCATAATAATTACCTTTAAATACGCTCAAAAGCAAACTAATATCGAAACACCAAATCATTATCAATTAATAACACGTTTCACCAACCACAATCAATCGTTTGTTTTCCCAAAATGTTACAATTCAATATAGTGGATTGACACCGGGCTGTTTTTAATTAATTATAGTATAGTCGGAAGGTTTAACAGTCAACCTCACAGTTTAAAAATCATACAGTTATTGGAGCTGGCATTCTACCCTACGAATTTAGAAGTAGAGTTAAATTATTTCAACTACTTTATTAAATATAGTCCTTATTAAAATTATGTAAATAAATAAATAACACCCAACAGTTACATACATAGTCCTGACCCCACACTAAGATCAAATCTTGTGTCGTGGGTATCAGGAACTACGAGAGACTTTCAGTCTCATAACACCCAGGGCCCGAAACAAATATCTGTAGGCCATACAAATACGAAACAATCACCAGTGACGGGCGACTCGGCTTCCGGAGGCCGAGACACTAATATAACATATATATGTGCCGCCTCCAACGGGTTAAGGATCATTCATGCTACAGCCATAACTATGTATAAGATGACTTTACCGAATGGTTTCAATTCTTTATTCGAATGAATAAGGCAATAGGCTCGTCCTCTATTATGTGGGATGAAAATAAGGTCGGATTAATGTATTTAATTTGGTTCTTTAGTTCGCCTTTGCCTTTTTGTACGAGTTGCCTGGCTTGGCTTTTTCAACACCAATGTCTCAAAAACCAAAATGGCCGCTCGGGCCCCATGGTGGACAGCGTAGCTGGGACAAAAAGTGCCAAGTTACCATGTCTTTCACAAAGACTGGTGGTTTGTTACTACTATAAGGCGCATTAATTATTGCCATTTTGAAATAATTTAAAAATATTGTTTTTCATCTTAAAATAAATGAGTATAATAAATTGTATTTGGCAGACTGTGGGGTTTTTAAACTATGGGACGACGTTGTTAGGCGGCGTTTAAGGCTGCCAAGGCCAAGCGGCGATTTGGGCACACGCCAGCGTCTTAAAGTAACAACTATTTTCAAGGAGTTTGAAAAATGTATCGGAAAATAACCCTTAAGTCATAACCCTATAATAGTTTAATAATAATATTAGCCCTGTAATATTACTGTTCCATTGCTGGACACTGGCCTCTTCTACTAATGAGAGGGGTTAGGTCTTAGTCCACCACGCTGGCCTAATGCGGGTTGGTACTTCACATACCTTTGAAATTCTTGTGGAGAAATTCTCGGGTATGCAGGTTTCCTCACGATGTTTTCCTTCACCGTTATAGCAAGCGATAATTCACAAAGAAAACACACTTAACATAGAAAAGTCAAAGGTTTATGCTCCATTTTGGCGTTGGACCCGAATCTCCGACACTCGTCCCTGCGTTGGTAGCTATTTACCAGTGGACAGCCTGCTTGTCTGCCTTAGTAGAATAATAAAAAATATTTTACACAAAAAACAGCTTTCAGGTTTAGGTAAGTACTGCCACTTCAAGTTTAACACACATACACATAAGCTCACGCCTGTATCCCCGAAGGGGTAGGCAGAGGCGTACTAGCGAACTAGAACACCCACATTTCGCCGAGCTTAGTTCGGTCCCAGATGTGATAAGGGGCGAGCCTATCGCCATATCGGGCACAAATTCCAGACTCCGGGCTGATATGAAAAAATCCAATATCACTTTGCCCGACCCGGGGATCGAACCCGAGACCTCAGAACCGTAGTCGTACCGAGATACCACCACGCCACGGAGGCAGTCAGTCAAGTTTAAGCTAACATTAAATGTCTATTAAAAAAATATCCATAGAAAATGTTCTACTTTTATGTAAATATTTCAAAGATACGCTTTAAGTCTAATTTACAAACGTAGGCGTCACGAGTACGTGGGTTGCCACATCCAAACTCAAAGAGACGACTTTGCAAAAAAAATAAAACATATTTTTGATGGAAAAAAAATCTTTTTACACAAACAGAATTTTACTTAAAATAAGTACTATATCTGAATCGATAGTACCTAAACTTGAAAGCTGGTTTTTGTGATTTTTTATTATTCTACTAAGGCAGACAAGCAGACTGTCCACTGGTAAATAGCTACCAAAGCCCATAGTCAACGTCAATATCAAATCAATTGGGATTTCCTTCTCAGTATCCCGGAATCTGGATTTGTATCCGATATGGTGATAGGCTCGCCCCTATCTTATATTTCTTCTTTGAGTGGTAGAGTTACACTGCAGACAGTAACGTCTACAGCACAAATTGGCCGGCTCGACCAGTTTGATACCACTGTCTCACAAAAAACCGACATTAAGTTCGGTGAGTGAGATTTCCAGTGGTCCGATTCCCACCTTCCTTTCTCAATCCCTATTCACCTCCTTTTAAGGCAACGTAACGTTGACTCTTTTTGTGTCTATGGGTGGTGGAGATCGCTTAGCATCAGGTGACCCACCTGCTCGTTTGCCAGCCTTTCATATATAAAAAACATCTGGGATGGATTAGCTCGGCGAAATGTGGGTATTGTAGCACCCTAGTTTGCCTCGTATCTATATATACATACGTTTCAATATCATTAGCAAAACTAAATAGAAATAAATAAACTGCGCGTAAAACCATTACCAAATCGATGGTGAACTTGAAAGCTGACCTTGTTCATATGAAGGACTTTGAAGCTTACGCTCTTGTACTTTACTGTAGTTGATCGATCAAGGACTACGTAAAAGCAAAGTTTGTATGTTAAGGGAAGTTATGTATTATTTTACATGTTCCTTATTTATATACCGCCTTATATGCTGTAGAATACAATACCTTGTTTTAAATTATTAAAATAATGAAGTTCGGATGTATTAGTACATGTAAAGTAGGATACACCTCCTTGGTTTAGTGGCAATAAGGCTGTGGAACTGAAGGGCCCCGGTTCATATCCTATTTCCAATAAAGGGGTTTTCTAACACGATTTGCATGCTTTCCTCAGAGGGGGTTGCCCTTAGGCAGACTACCGACCATATAAACTAAGCAAAATCCTTTCTGCGAAATATTTGAATTGGAATAAAGGCAAGTGGAAATACAGAACCAATGTTTCGCCAGCACATTTTGTATCACAATTTTAACAATAATTATAATAATCATATGCTATTTTTAAATGTATTTTTTTAATTACTTATATTTAACACACATAACATAACAACATTTATATTTACAAAATGTAAAAAAAGATTAATTTAAATAAATGTTAATAAAATGCTAAAATTACAGAATTTTTAATTAAACATTCCGCATTACCGGAATCATAGGAGATTCAAGAGGCTGGCAACCCAAGTTAAAACCCTTCAATTTAACCGCCAGAGATCCGACGTCAGCGATTCTGAAGGGCACTGATTTTAATCAGTTTTTCATCCAAGATACTCGCTTACAATTTAATTTTAATATTAAAGGGCATCAAATGAGCAGCAAAAAACATTTCTAAAGTCTGAGATTTATGCTAACTATTCGAGAAAATTTAAGCTGTGACTAACGACTCTGCGTTTGTTTAGACACGCCCTTTCATTTATAACCGAAATAAAAAAGATGAGGTTATTAACTTGTCTACATTTGGATAACTAAAAAAAACGAATAACTCACTAAAGTTGAATAAAACTAAAAATTTACTTCAAAAATAATAAGTTGAAAGTTCAATGATAACAATTTGATATAAAAAATATTAGAGTATGTATAAATTATTTGGAGTCTGTGCATTTTCATTTGATCATCATTTGCGTAGGCACAGACTACTAAATTATTTGACATTTATAAAGTTTGCCATTTAGATATGCTATTCAAGAATATTTAAGCTGTGACTTACGTTACACGACCTATTTATTTTTAGTTAAAAACACAGAGGCTCTTTATTTAAAAGATTAAATATACGTGTATTTAATTGCATTAATTATTTAAAGACTATCCAAAAATAATAAGTGTATTATATACGTAGATGCACAGTTGACGCTTTATACATTTTTGTTAAACGTTAATTATTATTTACCTTATTTTAATGCTCATTAGTGTTCAGGGGGGTTACCACCACCTCTTATAGCAGTATTATTATAATTTTACTTGTACCGATTCCCATACAAAACAAACGAAGAACTATTATAATAATACAGCTATAAGAGGTGGTGGTAACCCTGCAGTAGCATAAAATTGATACTCCCTACATAAGTAGCGGTCTACGAGTCTGTAATATTGAAAGAATTATCCACCAACTCCTAATAGTTAAGGAGTTATATTTTCCATTATCAGCTCAGCAACATTATATGATGAGTATCATATGCGAATATCTGAATAGTTTTAGGTAATATATAACACACACTATACGTCCCTAAATAATTTGAGGGATGTCCTCGATTTTTCTAGAATCCCATCATCAGATCCTGACTTGGTGCCAATGGCGCCACCTGGGAAGTATACCCTTTTAAACAAAAAAGAAATTCTCGAATCAGCCGCGTCTTCAAGTAATCAAGGAACAATCAATATTCAGACGAATTGTTAACCTCCTTTTTTTGAAGTCGGTTAAAAAGAAATCGGCACAAAAATAACACGCATTATATTATTATAGGTACCTAACTGTAATATGTACTTTGATGCAAAGTTTTTGTTTTAAACTTTTAGACAAACCGCATTATTCCAACATGTATCTGTAATTTAATTTGTTGTCCGATGGAACGTAAACTACATGACTAACGTATCCTAAATAAACACAAAACACAACAGTTCATTTGGCAAATAACGATGGGCTAAATAAAATTAATTTAAACTATAACAATAAGTATTTTAATAATAAATACACCCGAACCCGCGGCCTCTCGCTTCGCTAGCCCGCTACGCCACGGAGGCTGGTATTTTCTTTATTGAGTCACAAAGGAAAACAAGCAGACGGCCTACCTGATGGTAAGTGGTTAGCGTCGGCCATGGGCATTGTCAATAGTCAGTGACGTGCAGTTCATACAGACAAATATACACCCTACGTGATAATTTGATAATCAAATAAAAGATGAAATCTCAAAAAAAATCCGCGTTCGGCTTATGTTTCATTTTATATTTATTCAACACAGCAACCACGGTGATGATAATAGCATATTGATACAAATATTGAAATGACAGCTCCGTGGCGCAGCGGACGAGTAGCCGGCTGTGAAGCGAGAGGCCGCAGTTTCGATTCCCGCATTGAAACAAATGTTTGCGTGGCCCACAGATATTTGTTTCAAGTCTAGGTGTTGTGAGACCAAAAGTCTCTCATAGTCTCTGACACCCACGATACAGGTTATACCTAGTGTGGGGTCAGGACTATGTGAGTGACTGTTGGGTGTATTTATTTATTATTATTAAATACTTTTTCAAGATTTTTGTCGACTTGGCCTGCAGAATTGGCCTGGCTTTTATGAAAACAACGATGCGGCATCGTTGCGGCAACGATGTTTGCATTTTTGTATTATGCTATGCGTGATGACGGCGCTTATGCGAACTAGCTCTCTCGAGCGAGGCGTTTGACATCAATGTCTGAAAAATGGTATTCTCTAAGACCGAACAACGTTAAATACTGCGTCGATCTCAACGACGTGAGCTGCGGGAGCTCGTCGTCGATTGCAACGTGTTGTGGCGTTTCTTAGTGAATCGACTTGCTGAGCATGAATATTTTTGAACATGGAATTCGTTTCAAGCTAGATGTGCGTCTATGACATTTGTATGGAATATTACCAAATTTCATCAGTGCGCAGCTAACTCGATACGAATTCGATTGTCGAAAATATTCCTGGTGGAGCCGCTGATTTGCATGCCTGTGCACGTCATTGGGTCAAATCGGGAAGGGGAAAAGGGATTATTTTAAGCCGACTCGAATCTAACCCACCGGACGAAACGCAATGATTGGAGATTATATTATCCTATAAAGCCACGTCTCCTGCACTAAAACAAAGCAAAACATCTACACAAAAAATGGTATTATTGTCTATGGTCTATTGCTCCATGAGCAGGTGACAGCGAAATAGGTTGTTTTGTGTAAGTGTTTTGTTTCGATAAAACACGTGCAGGAGTCGCGGCTTAGGTAATACTTATTGTTATCTTTGTTTCTCCTCAGAGAGGGTTGATATCAGGCTGGTCGTAAAAATCATGCCGGATCATTTCTGCAACATACTTGGAGAAGCGTGTTCCGTCAAGCATTAGGGCAGATGTAAAGAATATTTCCACGTAACATAACATAAGGGTAGGTAGAGGCGCACTACCGAACTAGAACACCCACATTTCGCCGAGCTTAGTTCCGCCCCAAATGTGATAGCAGGGGAGCCTATCGCCATATTGGGCAGAAATTCCAGACTCTGGGTTGATAACATAACATAACATAAGCTCACGCCTGTATCCCCGAAGGGGTAGGCAGAGGCGTACTAGCGAACTAGAACACCCACATTTCGCCGAGCTTAGTTTCGTTGGGTTGATAGGGAATAATCCAATATCACTTTGCTCGACCCAGGGATCGAACCCGAAACCTCAGGACAGTAGTCGTACCGAAATACAACCACGCCACCGAGGCAGTCATCAAGAATACTTCCGTCTGTTCAACATTCATAAAATAAAAAAATTCAACCTAAGTACGTAAAGGCCCTTACCTCTATTCACAAAGCATTGATAGTGAAAGAAGAAAGAAAGAAAGTAAGTTTATTGCGGCATCACATACTAAAACATGATACAAACAATGACAATTTACTTAATTATAACTAGATTAGTCTAATACAAAAACAAACGAAACAAGTTATTAACAGGTGAACTAAGCAAATTGTACCTAAAAACCAGTTGTGTGAGGCCGCAAAAGGTCCCATCTCAGCTTAAAATGCTGCAACGTAGACGTTGAAGACGAAAAAACGTTCACAAGGAAAACTATTCATATATAGGGGGAGGTTTTATTCATTCTATTATGCACTATTTGTAAACATCAGGGAGAAGGGAAACCTTTCACTGGAATAGCTTCGAGTTACCTGAGCGGGTAACAGGAACTCTTTGCAAATTAAACCCGCCCAATCGCATGCATAAGCAACTGCTTTAGAATTAATTATATACGAAACGCCCTGTATTGTTATAAATTGCCTTTGTTTTATTTTGAAGTTTGTAATTGAATCATTTTGCGAATAAAACAAAATGCTTTGGCTATTTTGTGGTGAAACCTTTTGATTTAAAGTCTCCTTAATCGATGATGTCTTCAACATCTCTCTCAGTGGCCGTCCTGAGCCGAGGTTCGTAACCCGTTAGTGGGTTGCCCTCAGCATGGTCACCTAACTTTATGGGTTCGTAACGCACCTGCGTTCACCCATCAGACCGGTATAGCTGTGTAAGCCGACTCGGTCGGGCAGCCAGCTGTAGGGCCAAAAAAATGATTTAAAGTTAAGAAGGTATGTTAAGGTACTGAATTTTCTAGTTGACGTCAGGCAGGCAGGCTTAAAAGTAAGCCTGCAACACGCCTAAAAAGTGTGTTGCGCCGACCCCATATTAAGGTGGGATAAGGGCAGGTAAAGAGAGAGGGAAAGAGGTATGTTGAGGTAGTTTCAATTCTTGGAAATAATCATTATCATCAGCCAACGAACTAACATCGGCAATTAGGGAATATATCGTTAAGATTTTTCCTACTTGATTTCCTAACAAATTGTCAGAGTCACCCTTCCCCTCCCACCACCCTTCGGGGATACAGGCATGAGCTTGTGTTATGTTATGTTACACAGAAAAACGACATGACTGAGATTTCCGGTCGCCCAAATCTTCTGTCCTACCCATTCTCGATTCCTATCTTTCAAGGCTGTAGGTTGTATTCTTTTGGTACCGTATGTGTCGACGGAGTTCACTTACTATCAGGTGACCCACCTGCTCGTTTGCCAATATCTGCTATAAAAATAACATCAGTGATACAATCAGAACCTGGCAACCTAAATAAGTCCGCAAAAAATGAGACAAGCGAAATGTCTATTACATTTTTTTGGGGCTGTCATTTCGTCCCGCACATTCATCCCCTATTTTATTGGTGTCGTGAATTACTTCCACGCTCTCAGTAGACGTTGCCATGCCGGGGTATTTTCGGCACAATTATCTGCTCTGCGATACATTTAGCGACCTTATAATATTCATAAAGTATCATTAATGCATTTTTGTTTGCTATTTTTACGTCTAGTTTACAATGTGTTGGAAGATAATGCAATAAAATTCGTTAAAGTGAGCTAAACCATTCAAAACTTTAATACAATAGTATTAGTATACATTATAAAGCCCAATACTAAATTTTAACAAAAGTTTATCCGTTAGGCAACAGTCTTTTTTTAAACGAGGAGGTTCTCAATTCGCCGAATATTTTTAAGTGCAATAGAGCTCACTCCGAGAGTATTTTGGTGAATATTTCATGGGGATTTAAAAACAACCATATTTATAAAATCTTTCAATAATCGCATTGAAATTGAATGATATTTCGAAAAGGGCACATCTCAAAATATAATTAATCAATAAGTATATATATTAGCACTATTTAAATAGTCAAGAGTTATAATAGTCAAGGGCGGCTCGGCCTCCGGTGGCCCATACGCTTATGTAACATATATATGTGCCGCCTCCGACGGGTGGGTAATTAACCTTAAATTGTAACTTTATTCATTTCCTTATGGTCGGGGTTTTTTTTAGACGGTCAACTGAAAACCAGCGCTGTGTTATGGTTCACACCATGCTGAGTTGGCCACATTTGTCGCCATGAAGGCATGCAACGTTTTAGTATAATAACTTATATAATAATAATATAATATTAATTTCTTAAGTTTACGCGATAAAACTATTCTTACGGATTCTATCACGATTAGGTTTTAATTATTATTCCCGACGTTTCGAAGGCTTTGCAGTCTTCGTTGTCACGGGTCGGACTGACCCGTCGAACGTGATAGAATCCGTAAGAATAGTTTTATTTCAAAATATAATATAATTGTATGCATTGGACGCTACTCTACAAAACTACGCTACTCTACTAGTTTCTTTCGTTTCCTGAACGTTTTGAATTCAAAATAATATGCCCTTTTCGAAATTTCCCATTCAATTAGTCAATCCACTTTGCATCTACCGCGTCAATAACAAAGACATTAGTCTTACTCCTCTTTTTACGATGGTTAAAAACCTGATTCCATGAGGTAAACACATAAATGTATGCAACAGGCGTTAATAGTCACTCGGTCTGCATATCATTAACCCAGATCTACGTGTAGGGCTGATAAATGACCTAAATATCGGTTAACAGTAAATCAAGAGCATGGAGGCCTGTATCAGAGATCTAAACTGGTTTTAAATAAATAAATAAATACACCCAACAGTCACACACCTAGTCCTGACCCCACACTAGGTATAACCTGTATCGTGGGTGTCAGAGACTATGGAGACTTTTGGTCTCGCAACACCCAGACTTGAAAGAAAAATCTGTGGGCCACACAAACATTTGTCTCGATGCGGGAATCGAACCCGCGGCCTCTCGCTTCACAGCCGGCTACTCGCCCGCTGCGCCACGAAGACTGTATTAGATGTGGTATTCAAAGGATTTTTGTCGATAAATCCCAAACAAAGACTCTAACATACATACATACATTCCAACAGTTTGCTATACTCCGGACTCCCAAGATAATCTCACATGCGTTTCAGTTTCAATGTTCTTGGCGCCCCGGTCATCTTTTTTTACGTCCGTGGATAAAATTAGTAGAAGAGATATGACATTCTTCATTTCGATGTCTTCTTCCACTGACCAAAACCATTCGTTTTTTTAGAAGGCAACCACGAATTTTTATCAGCTATTGTTGACCTGATAAAGGTCACAGGAAGTCGCTGGATGCAGACTGCTTCCAAAAGGTCGATCTGGAAATCTTTGGGGGAGGCCTATGTTCAGCAGTGGACGTCCTATGGCTGATGATGATAATGATGATTGTCGGCGTAAGTAATTTGGTTAGGGTCCTAACATAGAAAACGAATTTTGCTTGTGGTTTTTCTTACCTGATGACCCATCTATTCATTTGTGGACTATAAAAAATGTAAAACAGGAATACTACCAGTGGCTCGTTCCTGCAAGATTTATGTTCCCAACTCCTCCCTCCTGTCAGTTTGATTAATTTGTTACAGGATAAAGACATTGAGTAAGATCACGTCAAGTGGACCCCCCATTTACCACTTGATCATAAAAATTTAATCTATATATATTTTTCATAAGTACTTATGATGGAAAAATGATCCCCCAAACGATTTTTAAAAATTTTGATTTTAACAACATTTTTTTTGACAATGAAAATTTTAAGCACTTTTAATTAAAAAATGGATTAAAAATCAACCGTAAGAGATAAATTCATGACATTTTCAGCATCCATGGTCAAATGTCTATACTTTAAGAATATATTAACGACTTAAGATTATTTGTTTATTTTCGTATTGTTAACTAACTTTTAAGTTAACAAATGAAAATTTAACTCATTTCTTGGTAAAAAAATGCATTTTTTTTTCATCGGTCACATGCTTTATTCATTTAAGTTTAAGATTCCGGAAGAAAATTTCACTGCTCGCCATTAGTTTAAACAAAATGAATTTATTTATGACAGCGCGCCAGCCGCCGAGCGCTGTGGAAGCGCCGCGCTACCGAGCGTCTCGTACTGCATTGAAGCTTTTATCAGTGATAATTTAAAATAATAATACAAAATATTATTATAAAACAAATTTTATTATTATTTACGTTATATTATTATAATTATTATCAATAAAATTTTATTTTTTGTTAACAATATCATAAAGAATATAATCATAACACATTGAATAGAACAAACAAAAGCTTAATTTAAATAATTAAATGGTAAATTTGTCGTAAATTAAATAATTGTTTTCACAGAAGTTGAAATAGCTTTCTGACACTCAGCTACACTTGACACTCGTCTTAATTTTATCGGTGGTTCACCAACTTCCGACAGCAATTTATTGACATTTTCAATTTTCAATTGATTGCCAATAGCATCACACTCAAAAGTCGGATCTTTCTTATCATCTGTAATTTCATCTACTTCTGGCTCAGTCGTATCAACAATAGAATAATTATTTACAGGTTTATTGCATGTATTCCTCCGTATCGCAGGTTCGCGTCCCAGATAAATTGCCCTCTCACAAGAATTGCACATATAATTTCCTATAAAGGCTTTGAATTGGCAAGCACGATTAGCTGTAATTAAAACTAATTTTTTAATCACATAATTGTGATTTTTTTTATTGAACGGATTGCAACACTTATTCACTCGGCCCATTTTAAATCACAGAAAATAATATTATTACAATTAAAAATTATAATACTAAAATATTAACTGAAAAAACACAACTTAACAACACTTCAGCTTTTATTTTTAATAATTATTTCATGCTTTGCGTTTATACGCAAAAAAATATTTAATTTACGACAAATTTACCATTTAATTATTTAAATTAAGCTTTTGTTTGTTCTATTCAATGTGTTATGATTATATTCTTTATGATATTGTTAACAAAAAATAAAATTTTATTGATAATAATTATAATAATATAACGTAAATAATAATAACATTTGTTTTATAATAATATTTTGTATTATTATTTTAAATTATCACTGATAAAAGCTTCAATGCAGTACGAGACGCTCGGTAGCGCGGCGCTTCCACAGCGCTCGGCGGCTGGCGCGCTGTCATAAATAAATTCATTTTGTTTAAACTAATGGCGAGCAGTGAAATTTTCTTCCGGAATCTTAAACTTAAATGAATAAAGCATGTGACCGATGAAAAAAAAATGCATTTTTTTACCAAGAAATGAGTTAAATTTTCATTTGTTAACTTAAAAGTTAGTTAACAATACGAAAATAAACAAATAATCTTAAGTCGTTAATATATTCTTAAAGTATAGACATTTGACCATGGATGCTGAAAATTTCATGAATTTATCTCTTACGGTTGATTTTTAATCCATTTTTTAATTAAAAGTGCTTAAAATTTTCATTGTCAAAAAAAAAGTTGTTAAAATCAAAATTTTTAAAAATCGTTTGGGGGATCATTTTTCCATCATAAGTACTTATGAAAAATATATATAGATTAAATTTTTATGATCAAGTGGTAAATGGGGGGTCCACTTGACGTGATCTTACTCATTCTCAGAGTTACGCCTTATTTATCTAGTATTTTAATGACAGGATATTTGGGCTGAGCCGCCTCCTTGGTCTAGTGGCAGCTTATACGGGCTGAGGATAGGCCAGGCAAAGCACATTTTCTCATTTAATTTGCCCGGGCCTGGATCCCTGAAAGGACGTTGACGTCAGGTAGCCAGTCATAAAAAGTAAGCCATATCTATTCTGAAACATGCTTGAAAAAAATACTCTACATTCAACTGGGATAGGGGCAAGTAGAAAGAAGTAGCAAGTATTTGGGCTGAGAAGCATGTGTCCTGAATTAAAAAACGGGCGTTCAGAAATCGTGTTTGAACATTGACTGTTAACTAAAGTTAAATTTTGTTCTGATTTCATGTTTTAATTTCGAAAAATTTCATACAAGTTCAGGATCAGAATTTGTGGCGATAGAGCCGCCGCTATTCTTTCGTTCTGACGTTGTTCTGGATTACTGCCAGGGTCCACCATCTTAGATGATGCCAATTCCACTCATGTCAAGTATGCTTTGTAGAAACACCATTTGCTATCACGTGGGTAAAGTAAAAATCCGGTCTCAGTGCCATAACATACATGTCTAGTCAAATACAGCGGTATTTGACCAGACATTTCACCCTAAATAATAAATACAGTTCAAGCGAACCGAGCCACGCCCGAAAAAAGCCAAACATGTTCGGGTAACCCCGAGCACCTGGCAACCCCAATCACATTATAGAATCGGAAAAAGGTTGGCGAACTATGGCCGTATATATAATACATACATACATAAGCTCACGCCTGTATCCCCGAAGGGGTAGGCAGAGACGCACTAGCGAACTAGAACACCCACATTTCGCCGAGCTTAGTTGCAGCCCAGATGTGATAGGGGGCGAGCCTATCGCCATAAATATAATATAATATAAAAAAATCTTACATGTAGGTAATGTAATAATCAGTTTAAGAATATGTTTCACTAGAGATTAACAGATTCTTCTTCTGCTGGTACATAAAATAGGATAATCTGTGCTATAAGTACCTACCTTCCAGTGTTACAGATTACAGCTCATCTAAAATATCAACATAATATGTTTTATACATATCAACTTACCCCTCTAGAGCTATGTAGCATGTATGTACATGATAGTTGTCTGGTAGAGATTGATTTAAGCGAAAAGACCGCCTATTGTTTACACTTCTATTACTTATTTGTTCCTTTTTGTAGTTAACACTTTGTTGGTGTGCAATAAAGAGTTATCGATCTATCTATCTGTAATCTATGCATGTATGTATGAGCTTCTATAATTAGTTCAAATGAAGTACCAAAACAACCCGTCTGATCACGCCTTTAGCTAAAATCGGCTGAGTTACGCTATTCCCATGACATTCAATGATAAAGCTGACAGGAGTTAGTTGTGTAGACAGTTGAGCAATGAAGATGGATGCGACTATGTCCAAGGGTGCCTTCCTTAATAATCTGTCAATGTCTATTTGTAATTTCGATCCACGTCGATTTCGAAATAATGATTTCAGTTCTTCAATATGTGGTGTCATTACCAAGATTCGGTTGTAAGGTCTAAGGTTTTTGTACAACTTTATGGAAAAATGATAAAAATAGTAACCAAAAAAGTAAATAATATAATCACAAGTTTAAAAACTTAAAAGACCGACTTCAAATCCGATCGTGGAAAAATTTATATGGGACTACCCTTGATATAGGCTCTATCGAACACAAAAAGAATTTTGAAAATCAGTCCACTTTAATTAAATTTATATGAGACCACCCTTGAAATAAGCTCTATCAAAAACAAAAAGAATCCTGAGATATCGCGCAATAAATATTAAAAAGATACAGATTAGTAGATTACTTAATTCTTTTGAATGACTGCCTCGGTGGCGTGGTGGTATTTCGGTACAACTACGGTTCTGAGGTCCCGGGTTCGATCCCCGGGTCGGGCAAAGTGATATTGGATTTTTCCATATCAGCTCGGAGTCTGGAATTTGTGCCCGATATGGCGATAGGCTCGCCCCCTATCACATCTGGGACGGAACTAAGCTCGGCGAAATATGGGTGTTCTAGTTCGCTAGTGCGCCTCTGCCTACACCTTCGGGGATACAGGCGTGAGCTTATGTTATGTTATGTTATGTTATTTATTTTGAAGTCGCTAGAAAAGTCTTTATTCCACTTCTTACCAGCAAGTAACAAGATACTTTATAACCCATATCAGGTAAAAAAGCACTCAGTAATTGAGTAAAATGGATGCCAGCGATATGAAAGTAATTCATTTATCTTCTTTAGCCGGCTGTTTTGCCCACGTTTGCACTAAAATCATCAATAAATCACCTTACTTCCTCACGGAATAATATATTTCTACCTACTGTGGCGAAGGTCATATAATACAAGGAGCTTTCGCGACTCCGCTCGCGTGGAAGGCTGGTCATAATACTCGCTAAATAGCAGTAATAAGTTTAGTAATATTTGTGCTTATTAATTGTCAGCTTCCGTGCTGCAGTGGACGAGTAGTTAGCTATGAAACAATAGGACACAGGTTCGAGACTAATCGCACCGAGACAAATGTTTTTGTGAGCGACAAATATTTTTTTGAAGTCTGGTAATTCAATAAAATCAAAATATTTATTGAATCCATAAAATGTTATTTATTAAAATAAATACACCCAGTCACATATACATAGTCCTGACCCCACACTAGGTGTAACCTGTATCGTGGGTATCAGAAACTACGAGAGACTTTCGGTCTCACAACACCCAGACCCGAAACAAATATCTATGGGCCACACAGACATTTGTCTCAGTGCGGGAATCGAACCCGCGACCTCACGTTTCACAGTCGTCTACTCGCCCGCTGCGCCACGGAGGCAGTCGAAATTTATATGAGACCCCCCTTGAAATAAGCATATCGAACACAAAAATAATTTTGAAAATCGGTCCACATTCGGCGGAGATATAGCGCAACATACATAAAAAAACAGACGAATTGAGGACCTTCTCCTTTTTGGAAGTCGGTCAAAAAGAAATGTGCAGACGACTTGAGGACCTTTTGTCTTTTTTGAAGTTGGTCGAAAATGAGCAATATTAGTACCTCTACCTACACCATCGGGGATAGAGGCGTGAAGTTATATAGTCACTAAAAGAGAATTATAATCCCTTTTGAAGTCACTCTTCGCTACCGCCACTCGGCTTTTGTCCGAAAATATATTTGAACATTTATATTTTTTATGGCTCCATTAGGTATTTACTTACGGCACTGTTTCAGAGTTTGCGACCTGTTTTATGTTGTCAAGGCTTTTGGGAGTAATTGAAGGGTATTGTATCGTCACTTGAGGCTTGGGGATGGCTATCAAACAAGCTTCCATACAAAAAAATTTATCTCAAACTTCAGTACCAACATGCACCATTTATTAAAATGCAAGGGCGATTATGACAATTTACACCCTAGAATGTTCTGTGAATGGTTAAGAATCACGTAAGATAAGTTTATTCTCTCAATATTATTACGCTGGCCGGCCTGGCGCGTGTATATTTCTGATGATACAAATAAACTGAGCGACTTATGACCACAAGGTCATAACTTTTGGATCACAAAATTTGTACTGTTGTCCAATAGTATCATAGACAGGTGACGCGATAAATGAAATTGCTCTACCGATTCCTTAATTTTGTTTTTGGTGACTACGTCATAAATCTTCATAATCTTTGTCAAGTTTCTCTTTCCTTCTCAATCTTTTTCTGACTTTATCCTACTTTAATGTGGGGTTTGCGCAACACACTTTTTCAAGCATTTCATTTACGTAGCAGGCACAAAAGTTCACAGCAAACATTTATTTTAAGAAGTTAATGATCCATCAATTCTTTAACTTCTAACATCAGGTACAGTAATGGCGCATTATTTCAAAAAAGTTTGAAAGTATGTTGAACCGTTTTCCGAATTCCGAAAGGGGCATCCACTAACCGTAAACTTTTCTTAACAGTTCGATGGTCACACTGAACTAAGTTACAATCAGTTTTTTACTCTTCCCAAGCCAAAATAAACGTAAGATGTGATGTAGTTTAATATATAATCTTTATTAGGTTAGGTTCCGTAAAATGTGGTGAATGGAAAGTAGCGGGTAAATAGAAATACATTTGGTTAGTTTTTTCAACGATCTAAACTGACTTAATTATTATCGACAAAAAAAATAAACAATTTACCAATTTGGGAACAAATTACGGTTTAATTTATGTATTGATCAATCCATTAATGTTATAATCACATAAAAAATGAGGTTATACGCGGTCTATAGCCTAATACACAAACAAAACGCATACATAACGTGAAAACTGAATTATTCTGTTCCACACACCTATAATTGCTAGCTTTATCGCAACGTTACTCATTGAATATTATTTTAGGTTATACAGGATATCTTTTCAAAACATACTTTACTTTTAATACAACATAAATATTAGACATTTATTCCGAGTCTAATCATTTCCTTCCAATTCATAAATAAAATAATTCAAAATTCAAACAAAAACATCAAGTAGGTACTTATACATTGAAGTCAGAGTTCAAAACTTCATTCAAACACTGACGAGTCAATTGCTTTCGAAGTAAAAAATCACAAACAAAATAACTAAATAAAAACAGTCCCATTCTTACATAAGCGAAAAAACGAGGTCACTGCCGTATAAAAAATCAGCACTTACTTTTTATGCATCGTTCAGCTTTGAAATTTAGCACAAACACACACTAATCTATTATTCATAATCAAGTAACACTATAACCAATTAATGATAAGAAAACATCACAATCCACGTTAGAAAGGAGTTTGACTGAATGTGGTTGCCGACTCGCCCAATCGTTATCATGATAAGCGATTACTAACGTGTATATCTACGTGATAAGGAAACATTAGTATTGTGAGACATGCGGTCAACTACCCGAGAAGCAGTTGACGTATATGACAGTACGGAATTTAATATTACATTACATGTATTCTTTTCTTTCTACCTGCCCTTATCCCACCTCAATGTGGAGTCGGCGCAAATATTTTCAAACATGTTGCAGAAAGGATTTGGTTTTGTTTTTACAACCAGCTGCCTGTCTGACGTCAATCCTCTGAGGGCTCCAGACCCGGGCGAATTAAATTAGATAATTCGCTTTGTCTGAACTGGCAATTCAACCCACGACACAGCCCAAATATGCTGCCACGAGACCAAGGAAGTGACTACAGTACACTTGGCCTTATTTTCCCTCCTTATCGGTTTTGAGTGGTAGAGGCACAGTAATGTCTACAGCACAAATGGGCCGGCTCGACCAGTTTGATACCACTGTCTTACAGAAAACCGACGTAAAGTGGCAGCTCACTGTCGCGTTTCGTTCGATGAGTGAGATTTCCGGTGGCCCAATTCACCCCCTCCCTTTCCGAATCCCTTTTTCCTCCCCTTCTCTTCCGTCCTTTTAGGTTGGCAACGCACTCATAATTCTTTTTGTGTCTTGGGTGTCTGTGGGCGGTGGAGATCACTTACCATCAGGTGACCCATCTGCTCGTTTGCCAGTCTCTACTATAAAAAAATCCCTGCCTACCTTGTGATAAGGGTGATATGTACATACACTATTAGTCACAAGCCTCCTCTATTTATGAGTCATCAAAAACTGTTGAAAAACACAGCTAAAAACACAATTTCACTCAAAAAATTGTTTCCAGTCATAAAGTTTTACGATCCATGTCAAAACCCAGTCTTAACCTAGATGGAAAGTGGACCTAAAGAAAACTCGACCTGCTCTTACAAAAAATTACGTAAACTAAAACATCTATACGCGTTTTTACTGAGGACACAAGAGAGGGTCGAATTTAGAATCAGAATTATTTAATGTTCGTGATGTTAAAATCCTAATTGATCAACAAGCGAATTTTCTAATTTAATTTGCCCAACTGCCTCAGTGGCGTAGTTGTATTTTGGTATGACAACCGTTCTGAGGTCCCGGGTTCGATCCCCGGGTCGGACAAAGTGATATTGGATTCTTCCATATCACTCTGGAATTTGCGCCCCTATATGGCGATAGGCTCGCTCCCTATAACATCTGGGACGGAACTAAGCTCGGCGAAATGTGGGTGTTCTAGTTGACTAGTGCACCTCTGCCTACCCCTTCAGGGATACAGGTGTGAGCTTATGTTATTAAATATCTTAAGATCTAGAGAAGGGTTGCTCATCGCATTCCAAGAAAATCTATAGTTCCAAGAGACGACTAATCAGTGATAAAAAACAATATCTACTTGTATACAATACATTGATATGTTAAGGAAAACTATTATTTATTGCCTACATTGACACAGGCATTTCTCTACATACATACATAGACTCGCGTCTGTATCCCCGAAGGAGTAGGCAGAGGCGAACTAACGAACTAGAACACCCACATTTCACCGAGCTTGTTCCGTCCCAGATGTGATAGGGGGCGAGCCTATCACCATTTCGGGCACAAATTCCAAAAACTCAATATCACTTTGCCCGACCCGGGGATCGAACCCAAGACCTCACGACGGTAGTCGTACCGTAATACAACTACGCCACCGAGGGAGTAATTCTTCTGTATCTATCAATTTTTGTCCTGGAAAACGTGTACGGACTATAAACAAGGGTTTGACCAAAGTGACCGGATAATTCCAAAATGTTTAATATTTCCTTTAACTATTTTATATATTTATTTGGTCACTTGGAAGAGAAAAGCACAAGGTAGTCTAATATGGAAAACTCTAGGGGAGGCCTATGCAAGACAATCTGTAGCCCGAGCACGAAAAACTAATGTAAATGTAAATGTATTCGAGTTCGCTGCGCATTGATGACGTTTGATTAATATTTCATACAAATTTCATAGACGCGCATCGAGTTCGAATACATTTACGGTTGTCAGAAATTTTCCTGCTCAGGCCGCAGGAATTAAAACGTTCGTAGATACTGGTGTCAAAACTAGTATACATGTATTAAAATTAAGATTAGTAATAGAATATGATGTAAAATTTAAAGGATTATTTGATAAAGGTTTTATTATTATTCCATTGGTGGTTACGAAGGATATCTATTGCACCTAAATTCCAAGTTAGAGTAAACATTACCTATTTTAACATTAGCTATTAAGCTCTCTCTTAATCAGCGAACTCCAAGTTTTATAAAGATCACAAAAATGTCGATAGAGACACGTAATCAGTAGTTTCCTAACGTACGGTTAAGCGATCGTTAGCAGGCCCGCTCATCAATCACACGTTATCAATTCCATCCACGAAATATGTAGGCATTAACCAATTATAATGGCCCGGCCTTTAACCTTCGTCGTGATACATTAAAAATCCTTTCAGAATCACCAACATAGCGAATAATGGAAAGGCACGATTTCAGGGAAGCTTGCGCGAAACTCGATCAAACAAAACAGTTTGATGTGTTCAAAGTATAGACCGTAATAAATGGTAACCTTTTACGTTTCAGCACATTATGTGCAGATATAGTTTACGACTAGCTTTCGTTCGAAGACGCGATTGACTTAATGCGATCGGTATTCCGATACATAAAACAGTCAGTAACACGGACTTAACATAAACTGTGAAAGTAAATTGGACAAACATTGAATGGTAACCAAGTCGTTTGTATCGACTGAGTAACTTGTATATATCAGAAAATAAGTACTTACCTTGTCATTGTGATGTAGGATTCTTTCGCAGGCGTTGATATGTGTAAATGTGACGTATGAGTTGAGTTATACATATAAACAGAGTCATACTCGATAAAAATAGAGACATGGGGTACTTACCAATCATGCGGTGGCTGTGGCCGCCTGCGAGCCTGCATGCAGCAGGGTGGCTCCTGTGGCTCGCAGGGCAGCTGCAGCGCCGGTGGAGGTGGCGGTGGCGGCGTGCACGCCAGCCGTCGCGCCGCCGCCGCTCCAACGTACTCCACGTAGCGAGCCGGCGGCGGAGAGCCCCCGATGTCCTCGCGGCATGCGGGCCCGCAACACTTGCGCGGCGCGGGCGGCGGCGGCCGGCACGCCAGCCCGCAGTACACCGGCGGCGGCGGGCGCAGCGGCGCAGGCGGCCGCGGCACGTACCGCTCGACGGGCACGTGCGCCGCCGGCGGCACGTAGCGCGGCCGCCGCGCGCGCTCCGCCTCCGCGCACCGGCGCACCCGCCGCGGCGACGCCGAGAACCGGTCCGGCAGCGGCGCGGGCGGCGGCGGGCTGAGCCTCTCCGGCGGCGCCACGCTGAACGCCCCCGCCGTCGGGAAACGCTCGCACGGGGAGCGCGCGTACTCCTCGGCCATGGCGCGCGGTCAGCCGGGCCCGCCGCCGCCCGCGCTTCCTGCCAGCGATGCGCGCACCCCGGCTCACATGCCGCGCGACCGCTCCGACACTGTCACTGGCCGTGCGCACCGGTCGTACCGGTCGCTCCGCTCGCTCGCGGCTGCGGCGCTGTGCCGATGTCCGCATTCACTTCGCGAGCGCCATGACGCCACCGGATCGATATCGGCGCGGTGCGGCCTCAGAGGGCGCCCGCCGCGATGTCTCACACGCGACGCATCACTCTTCGAGGCCGAGCTTTGCGGTCTTCTAGGATCGGGCTTCGACTCTAGGGCGAGGCGAGAGTGCGTCCTCGGCCAAGATGGCCGCTTTCGTCATGTCCGAGAGCGGCGCGCCTGCGCTAATTTTCCTCTATGGTGTGTTTGTTTTCACGAGTTTCTGGTTATAAACAAATGTATGTGCACTGAACGTTAAACGGTATCACGCAGAGGTTCACAATAAACAGTCACTGGTGGTGATGGTCGCGGCGCGAGGGTGACG
This sequence comes from Clanis bilineata, assembly GCA_036417725.1. Taxonomy (NCBI): domain Eukaryota; kingdom Metazoa; phylum Arthropoda; class Insecta; order Lepidoptera; family Sphingidae; genus Clanis; species Clanis bilineata. The sequence continues at coordinate 3,600,223 of CM071153.1, forward strand.
ATGCGGCGGTCGCCGAGTCGGCGAGGGTGACGTGCGTCGGGACGGCGCTCCGTCGCGGGCCAGAAGTGGTGCGGAGTGCGCCGGTACTCGCCGACGTCAGGCCGGTGCGCGTATCGACGCTGCGCCGTCCGCCCGCCCTCAGTGCGCATGCCGCCCGCCCGCGCCTGCCTTCACGCCGGACAGACACAAACACCACACTGCCGAACGACCCTCACATATAACTTACTTTTATTCGTAGTATCCTGTTCACGCACTACCCTTTTTGACCCATTGTTATTGAAATAACCTCATTTCCCAATTTCACTGGAAATTTCAAACTTATCCCTATAAAGAATTCTATTGAACGATCCGTCGGAATCGTACCGAATAAATCAAATTATAATTCACAAGGACATGAGACATCTGAAGGTGAAAATTGAAAGAGCAGCCGTATAATAATGCTACAGACGTAGCAGATGTAATATTATTCAATTTACGAGCTGATATCATTTTGTAAGAAGCAACTTTAACAATATGGATAACAATGTTATCAGGCGGGCAAACGATTCGGGTCCGTCCTCTGTAAGCTGTAGACCCACTAGCGAAATAGGTTAAGGACCTATTTCGAAGCATTACACTTTTTAGGGGGAAACTTTTGCGTCCCTTTCTATTTATCCATGTGTACTGACTGTTGACCTAATTCGACGTATGTAGATCATGATGATAAAAACAGACTCATCAAATTTTCATGAAACAAGAAACTACTTAAGGATATCTAACGCAGCATTGTGTTCTCAAATAATGGTTGGGATAGAGATCGATCCGAAATAAGTGTCGTTATCGAGTTTATGATGTCGCCCACATTTTGTTACGGCGCATTTTATAAGATGTGATAAATAGCGAATTGAGTATTGCTGTAGCGTATCTTTAGTATGGAAATCAAAACTTCAATGTATTACGTCGATAATACAAGCAAAAGATCTAAGACTTTATAATAGATTGCGTTATATGTTAATGTTATTATAATATAACAAAGATTAGAAAATAAATCTTTGGATGAGGTTTATGATGAGGCTGATGATGATGATGATGATGATTAGAAAACATCACAACAAATATTATGTGTATTACATAAGAAAAGATGCAGGGTTACCACCTCCTGTTATAGCAGTATTATTATAATCGTTCTTCGTTTGTTTTATATGGGAATTGGTACAAGTAAGATGATAATAATACTGCTATAAGAGGTGGTAGTAACCCCCTGAATAGCTTTGCATGACAGAATTGTTACGGACGCAACATATCTGTCCACTTTCTACCATAAAACCAGCAAAGTATCTACTACTCTTTCTACCTGCACTTATCCCACCTTTAATGTGGGGCCAGCGCAACTCACTCTTCTACGCATGTTGCAGGAAGGATTTGGCTTAGTTTTTACAACCGGCTGCCTGCCTGACGTCAACTCCCTCTAAAGGATCCAGTCCGGGCAAATTAAATTAGACAATTCCCTGTGCCTAACCTGTGAATCGAATTCAAGACCTCCCGATCCACAGCCAATATATACTTCCACTAGGCCAAGGAGGCGAGGAAATTATTATTACTATCTCATAAAACACGAATCGTTTTTGTGATTTATCAAAATCAAGTTCAACGCTCGTACAACTTATGAATTTACGTTAAGCCTTTACTGACATAAGATGGACTGAAACACAAATCACAAAAATCTTGTTCCAACGCTAGAGGAAGCTAGTCAAAGGAAACAACACTTCGCATGCAAACTGGCTATGTATAATTCAACGCGTGCTATCCACACGACACGAATGAGATGTGGGGATGAGACGGGGACGGGACGCATTCCTCTATAGTAGGATTGCTAATTAAACGGAGTAAACTGACATTTCGAATGTTGCCACTTTTTTATGAAATTTAAATAATGTTGCGATAAAAATATCAAGATTATTTAAACATTTCAATTCAGTGAACCATTTCATTCTTTCATTATCTAAAGTCCAAAAGTCGTAATTTTTGCCTAATGTGTGATTGGTACTGCATGTCTACTGAATAATAGTCATAGTTAATTACTGCATGCTAAGTCAAGGCATGTCTACTGGAGTCTGGAAGTATAGTCATGGTAGTATAAACAAAACTTACAAAAGCTATAAATGTGCGGAACGTAATTTTTATCAAATAATAAAAATAATATGTGTTATTTTTATTATCATCGTTCCTCTGTCTGTTGTGATTATTTACGCAAAATTATTTACACGGACATTTAGTCGAAGGTTAAGCTGAAATTTCTAAAAATACGCAATAAAATTCTAATTCTGCAAGCTAATGCTGAGTTATTGTTTCTTTGGATGATAAAAATTGGACTAGATTAACTATGTTTTGGAAGTAAGCAACATTATTTTGTAAAGTGTCATTTCGATCTGTCAGTTTACTCCGTTTAATTACCAATCGGACTATAATCTACGATTATTAGCTAAGGCTCAATTGCACCACTATTATTAACCTAAAGTTAGTCCTAACCGCAAGTTAAGTTACATGTCATTCATACATTTTCTGTCAATTTAGCTTGCGGTTAGGACTAACTCTAGGTTAATAATAGTGGTGCAATTGAGCCTAAGAGGTCTAATATCCTTCGGTAATAATAGTTCTTGTCGCCACCTCTACAGCGTATATGTGAACTGGGAGGTCCTGGGTTCGATTCCCAGGTCGTGCGGGTGTTTTACACGGTTTAACATGGTTTGCATGGGACTGAATCCCCCAGGAAGGGTTGACGCCAAGTTGATAGCTGGTCGTAAATATTATCCCAAATCCTATCTACAATATGCTGGAAAATTGTGTAGCGCCGACCTCACATTAAGAAGGGGTAAGGGCAAGTAGAAAGAAAGAATTGGAGATATTTTCTTCTGTAGGGTGAATAAATAAAAATAAATCAAAAATCTCTATTGGTCACATAGTCATGTAAAAAAAAAGCGCTTATGACAAAGCAAGCAAAGTCTAGATTTAAATGTTATTTATATTTTACTGTTTTCGATTTGACAAGCGGCAGACAGATATGGACCCAATAACAAGGTTAGGGCTAAGATATGGAGATATAGAAATACAGTGTAAGGGGGTGACATCATCTCCCTTCCTGCTTGAGAAGGTGTGTTGCGCCGACCCCACATTAAGGTGGGATAAAGGCAGGTAGAAAGAAAGAGAAATACAGTATAAGGGTTGCTGTTTGTGAAAAAGGGATATGGATCTGACAGGGAAGTGACTGGGAATACTGAAAGCTGGTGGAATTGAATGGAAAGAGTGAATAAGAAAATCACACCGTCACTCTCAACGGCGAAGACTATACGTGCTTGATCTATACTAATATTATAAAGCTGAAGAGTTTGTTTGCTTGTTTGATTGAACGCGCTAATCTCAGGAACTACTGCTTCGATTTGAAAAATTATTTTTGTGTTGGATAGCCCAATTATCGAGGGTGGCTATAGGCTATATAACATCACGCTATGACCAATGGGAGCGGAGCAGAAATGAGAAATAAAAAACGTGGAATTGATATCTCAGAAACTACTGGTTCGATTTGAAAAATTCTTTTTGTGTTGGATAGCCCAATTATCGAGTATGGCTATAGGCTATATAACATCACGCTATGACCAATAGGAGCGGAGCAGAAGTGAAAAATGTTGAAAAACGAGGAAGTTGATATCTCTGAAACTACTGGTTCGAATTGAAAAAATCTTTTTGTGTTGGATAGCCCATTTATCGAGGATGGCTATAGGCTATATAACATCACGCTATGACCAATAGGAGCGGAGCAGAAATGAAAAATGTTGCAAAATCGTGAAAATGTATATCTCAGAAACTACTGGTTCGATGTGAAAAATTATTTTTGTGTTGGATAGCCCAATTATCGAGGGTGACTATAGGCTATGTAACATAACGCTATGACCAATAGGAGCGGAGCAGAAATGAAGAATGTTGAAAAGCGGGGAAGTTGATATCTCAGAAACTACTGGTTCGAATTGAAAAAATATTTTTGTGTTGGATAGCCCATTTATCGAGGATGGCTAGAAGCTATATAACATCACGCTATGACCAATAGGAGCGGAGCAAAAATGAATAATGCTGCTAGCGGGGAATTTTATATCTCGGAAACTACTGGTTCGATTTGAAAAAATATTTTAGTGTTGACCGACGGGATGAATGGTAGGGTGACTAAGGAGTGACTGACGGGGTGATTGATGGGGTAACTGATGGGATGACTGACAAGGTGACCGACGTGAGGAATGACGGGGTGACTGACAGGCTGACTGATGGGGTGGCGGGCGGGGTGTCTGACGAGGTAACTGACGGGGTGACAGATGGTGTGACCGACTGGGTGACAGACAGGGTGACAGATGGGGTGACCGACTGGGTGACCGACTGGGTGACAGACGGGGTGACAGACGGGTGTCAGAAGGGTGACAGACGGGTGACCGACGTGGTGACAGACGGGGTGACAGACGGGTGACCGACTGGGTGACAGACGGGGTAACCGACGGGTGACAGACTGGTGACAGACGGGGTGACCGATTGGGTGACAGACTGGGTGACAGACGAGTGACCGACGTGGTGACAGACGGGGTGACAGATGGGTCACAGACGAGGTGACAGGCGGGGTGACCGACTGGATAACAGACGGGGTGACAGACGGGTGACATACGGGGTGACAGACGAGTGACCGACGTGGTGACAGACGGGGTGACAGATAGGGTGACAGACGAGGTGACAGGCGGGGTGACCGACTGGATAACAGATGGGGTGACTGACTGGATGACAGACGGGGTGACGGACGTGGTGACAGACGGGTGGCAGACGGGGTGACAGGCGGGGTGACAGGCGGGATGACAGACGGTGGGACAGACGGGGTGACAGACGGCGTGACAGACGGTGTGACAGACGGTGTGACAGACGGTGTGACTGACGGGGTGAGAGACGGCGTGACTGACGGCCGAAATACATAGATCATCCCATTACCTCCTTTAGAATTATTGGATTATAGGTACCTAAGACTCACTCTTTCAACCCTCTCTCTCATACGCAGACGAAGTTGCGCGGGTCAGCTAGTATAATAATAATATTAGCCCTTTAATATTACTGTCCCACTGCTGGGCACGGGCCTCCTCCACTAATGAGAGGGGTTAAGCCATAGTCTACCGCGCTGGCCTAATACAGGTTGGTAGACTTCACATACCTTCAAAATTCTTGTGGAGAAATTCTCGGGTATGCAGGTTTCCTCACGATGTTTTCCTTCACCATTATAGCAAGCGCTAATTCACTATGAAAACACACTTAACATAAAGTCAGAGGTGTATGCTCCATGTTGGGGTTGGTCTCTAACCTCCGACACTCGTCTCGGCAGTCCATACCTTTCCCAACTGAGCTATCGCTGCTTATGAAAGGTATTAATGATAACTACACTCGCTCCACTCGAGAACTTTTCTGTCCCATCGGCTATCAGTTCTACGGCTATCAGCTATGTGCCCTGCCCACTGCCATTTCAACTTGCTAATCCTCTGGGCTATGTCGGTGAGTGAGATTTCCTTTAGCTCATGATAAGGCAGCCATCGCCAGCAATTCACTTCAGTGACTTATAACTCGTATTTAACTATCAAAGTGCATCAACAGCGTCCTAACAAGTTTATTCTTAATACTAATATAGAGGTGTATTAGCATTGTGGACAAAGTAATGCGTTTCCAAGTTTGTTTAACAATTATGGAAAACAGCGACTTTACAAGCTTCGTGGAAACTCTTTTGCGCTTTATTTGCAATGTTTTTTTATTGGACCGTATACATTTTATAGTTTGTATCAGAAGCGAGAATAACTTTGGACTATAGAATCCAGCTTGTTGCACGCTTATAATATTTATATATTTTCATTTTCATCTACCGATGACAGGCCATGTACCTACTCAAATGCTTTGATATTTTTTCTTTTTTCTATTTTGCCCAATCCTGAGCATCCTCCACAGTGACATAATTTGCTCTTATATCAAATTCAAGTTCACATTGCGCATGATATCATCCATCGATAGTTCGCTTCTGCCTATCCCTCCCGGGATACAGGCATCTATATAATGTATGTAGTACGCAGAGCCTTTGGCTGAGATCTATAAAGCGATTTTCGACTAAGTCTAATTTAAAGAAAAGAACTCAGAAGAATTTGGAATTTTCAAATCGAATTTTGACTTAGTCCAAGTCATTTTTTACAAGAAAAGAGAATGACAGACTAAGCAAAGATTTTCTTGTAAAAAATGAGTCGGACTAAGTCAAAGTTCGACTTATGAATTCCAAATCCTCACCGAGTTCATTTTTCTAACTCTGACTTAGTCGAAGTTCGTTCTATAGATCTCAGCCTTAGTACTAGGGATGCCAATGTCCATGGGCGACTATAACATACCTTCAGCTGGGCCGTCAGTTCTGTCTTCGTAATCCAATAAAAAATATACACGTGTAGTCGAATCGAAAATAACTTTTAGTTCGGAAGTAACGGAAAGTTTTCCGAAATCAATTAAGCTTAATGAGGTCGGCACACATGTACACGAAAACTACTAAGTAGACGCAGACCAATAAGGAAATAGACGAAGTTTTATGATAGAAGTGTTGAGCACAAAAAGCGTTGTCATTTTGCATAGTATCTGAAAAGAATCTTGCCGATTTGTACAATGTGTGTAAAGAGCCTTGCCGTGGAGCCTGTAAAGAAGAACTTTGGTGTGATATAAGGGCCGGAAAGAGATCAGAAATAAGAAGAATTATTTTTTGTGGCTGGATGCAGGCTGCTTCCAATAGGTCAATCTGGAAATCTTTGGGGGAGGCCTATGTCCAGCAGTGGACGTCCTATGGCTGATTATGATGATGATGATGACGAAGTTTGCCAGTGATATTTTTGCTCATGATTTAGGCTGACTTGATACTAAGGCTGAGATCTATAGAGCGAACTTCGACTAAGTCTGAGCCAAAGAAACGAAATCGGTGGGGATTTGGAACTTTTAAATCGGAGTTCGATTTAGTCTGAGCCATTTTTTACTAGAAACACAGACTGACAGATAGACTAAGCAATCTTCTTGCAGAAAATGACCAAGTCAAAGTTCGATTTAGAAATTTCAAATCCTAACGGAGTTCATTTCTTTGACTTAAACTTAGTCGAAATTCGCTCTATAGACCTCAGCCTTAATATCAAGTCATCATAGCCGGCATATATTCCAACTCCAAACATCACATATCTTTTAACACATACATAAGCTCACGCCTGTATCCCGGAAGGGGTAGGCAGAGGTGCACTAGCGAACTAGAACACACACATTTCGCCGAGCTTAGTTCCGTCCCAGATGTGATAGGGGGCGAGCCTATCGCCATATCGGGCACAAATTCCAGACTCCGGGCTGATATAGAAAAATCCAATATCACTTTGCCCGACTCGGGGATCGAACCCGAGACCTCAGGACCGTAGTCATACCGATATACAACTACGCCACCGAGGCAGTCTTCATATCGAGTCGATTCAGTCAGTCATATCTTTTAATGAATTGATAAATTGTCCGACCTTCTTAGCTTAGCCTAAGAACATGGCCAATCGACCAATAACTCGAATACTCTTTTTATTACTGAAGCTTCTAGTGTTTTCTTGGTCTATGTATGTAATACGGAGTAGGAACATGCTTTCTAGTAGTTTTGTGAATGTTCGGAATTTCGACCATACTTAATCAATCTTAAACAAGTTTGTGTATTGAAGTAATCTCTAGAAATATATAACTTTTATTGACTTGCAATAGCCAAGGAAAAGGTATCTATATATTATTTAAAAGGAGAAACTGAGTGTTTGACTGACGTATCAGTACAGCAGACACTATGGGACCTAGGAACGTGAAATTTTACACAAGACTTCCTTTTATGACGTAGGTGAGCACTAGGAAAGGATTTTTGGAAATTCGTCCCCTAGGGGGGTGAAAATGGATATTCGAGATGCCGCTAGATCAAAATCTAAGCTCAATCATCATCAGCGGACGTGTAACCGGCTGTGAAGTGAGAGGCCGCGGGTTCGATTCCCGCATTGAGACATTGAATGTTTGTGTGGCCTACAGATATTTGTTTAGTTTCTGATACCCACGGTGCAGATTATACCTAGTGTGGGGTCAGGACTAGGTGTGTGACTGTTGAGTGTATTTATTTAATTTAATTATACAGTGTGTATTTTTAGTTGACGGACATATTAAACCACATGGCAGTTTATGCTTGTAAGAAACATAAAAATATACGCACAAAAAAAAGACAGTAATCCGTTTTTTTTCTCCTAAAAAGTCTCCTAATGTGTCGATACCCTTGTGCCAGCTACTTGTTTGACCTATCAGTCGTTACGAATGAATAACGTTTAGGTACGATCCGTTTTCTCTTTATACTTCCAACCTGGCTTAGGACAGGCAAAAATATGTATTTATTGAAAATTCCCTTAAAAAATAACCTCATATATTTTATTTTGGGACGAGAATTGAACACTGAATGACGTCCTTAAACTTATCCTTACATAAACATATATCCATTGGGATTTAAATCTTTGATTTTCGTACCAAAAGCTACATTCCACCTTGATTTAGTGAACGTCATTCGGCTATAGCCCAGGTGAGTACAATAGAGGCTATTCCGTCTGAGCTCTCGAATTTTAATCAAATCTAGGCGGAGCACATGAAGGGTTTTCGATCAGTAGCCGAAATATGTCTTTTGACTTTGAAGTATTAGCTCATATTAAACTCATGGCCTAAGAGACCGTGGTATATCAACCTTCACTCATTTGATAACCAAATGAAAAATATTTTTTAATCACACATAACTTAAGATCACGCCTGTATCCCCGAAGGGGTAGGCAGAGGCGCACTAGCGAACTAGTACACCCACGTTTCGCCGAGCTTAGTTCAGTCTTAGATGTGATAAGGGGAGAGCCTATCGCCATATCGGGCACAAATTCTAGACTCCGGGCTGATATAGAAAAATCCAATATCATTTTGCCGGATCCGGGGATCGAACCCGAGACCTCAGGACGGTAGTCGTGCCGAAATACAACTACGCCACCGAGGCAGACATTTTTTAATAAAATATCAATTATTTACAAACACACAATAGCTCGCCTATCGGAATATGTTCATAGCTATTTTAATTAAATTAATTTATTTTATCAATTGCTAGTTGGGTAGATGTAAGTTTAGTTCATCCCGCCATCTTCTTCTAGGTCTGCCGCGTAGTCGAGTTTTACAACTGTGCATCCACTGTGTGGTGATCGTGATAAGTGGAAGCAGGAGAAGGAGGCCTTTGCCCAGCAGTGGGACACAAATGGCTAAAATAAATAAATAAATAATAATTTATTTTGCATAACCTCAACTCTTTTATTAACCAAGACTAAATTTTAAATGGTAGTTTTTAACATAGAGAATATGCCTTGATAGGCTTGCCTACTTATTTTTCATGGCTACTTGGTAAGCAGGTATGAACAGGTATGTCAATATAAGTAACTACAACGATCTGATAACCAATAAAAAAATGTAACATAAGAAAGATAATTGAATTACAAAATCAATCGTACAGGCTTGCCTGCAAGAAACCGTTATGCAAGAAAATAGGCCTATGTCTAGCAGTAGCAGCCTATAGATGTCCTATGGCTGATGATGATGATTATGATAAAAATATGTCTCATCTGGTTATCAGATGACTGAAGGTCGATGTACTACGGTCTCCCCTACAATCAGAATTTTTTTATGCTGACAATATAAAGCAGAGGCCCAAAAATAAATATTTTTTCCAATTCTAATCGCAGTCAATGCACTGTCATGATAATAATAAATGTCATCAATGTAAACCGAGATCATTTCAAATTCGACTGTCACAATTTAAATCTAAGGTCACAACTTTGGTCACAATATTATTTTTGCTTGGATTTGTAAGGTTTTTTTTAGCAGAGACTGGCAGAGGACCAGATGGTTATGATCACCTGACGGTAAGTGATCTTCGTCCAAACACCTAAGATACAAAGAATGGGTGCATTACCAACCTAAAAGGAGGGGAATATGGATTGGCAAAGGGAAGAGGAAATTGGGCCACCTGAAGTCCCACTCACCGAACGAAACGCAACAGCAAGCCACTGCATTGGTTTTTTGTGAGACAGTAGTATCGAACCGGTCGAGCCGGCCCATTCGTGCTGTAGACGTTGCTGTCTACAGGTGTCTACCACTCAAAAATTGAGAATATTCTTATATATTCTTAATGGTTACTGAATATAACATAGCTGGTCCTAAAACGCTACTCGCCTCAACCTTTATCAAGGATTTTGCACCAAATATCATTCAGCCTTCCACCAGTAATCTGTCTCAAAAAATAAAATAACATTTAACATAATAGGTCTATATTGTACACGGCATTAAAGCTAAGGCTGAGACCTCAGCCTAAATGCCTTGGAAAGTCCTCTAATCTGAAAAGCTCCAACTTTACTCAGTCTTTTCATGTTTTGTCAATTTAAATTACAAGCACCATAGAGCTAACAATATTAATATGAACATAATTAAACAAAAGATTCGTGACCATGTACAATCATAGCTGGATATCCCTATACGAGTATTATAATGTGCTGATAGCAAAATAATCTTTTCCCCAAGTAAGTTACCCAACAAAGGTTTCAGTCTGACATTATTCTCAAAATATATTGTCTGGAAACTATGTCCTGAATCAAATATTGAGATCAATAAAGAAGAATGTGAAAGAATATTTCATTTATTGAACGGTAAATACATATTTACTTATACTTGGAAAGGCTTTGTGCATGTTGTGTCGCGACAATGAATTTACTATGAAATGGATGTTTAATATCTAGTTGATTCATCCACGATTTCTATAGCGTAAAATTGAGGCTTCTATGATTAGCTATCTGTGCCTCTAACTAATGTTTTTTTTCGCATATATTTTTATAACACAGACTGGCAAATGGTCAGGTGAACCATTTGATCTTGCCAGTGAGATCAGTGGAACTAGAGAATCGGACTCATGTTATGTTCCGTAAGACTCGCTAATTGGGTACTTGACTATGTTTGATTTTGTACACATTTTTATATGTACTAGCAAATAAAAGAAAAAAGAAACTCTCCAGTGAAATCTGCATTGAAATTGGTTGAAAAATGAGTCAGTAATTCATATTTTAAATTCTGCAATGAACAAGAGTGGGGACGTAGTGGGGATAACTTGCTATCCCTTTCTAACGCACGTGCCGTTATGGCCCTGAGGTGATTTTACTGATACTTCACTTTCCCGCAGTTTGAAGGTTACACCAAATTTCAAATGCTTATAACTTTTTTATTTTTGAGAATATTTCAATATTTTTTTTAGTACGATATTTTAGATGGCGTAAATTTCATATAAAATTAATAAAAGAAATATTACTCAGTTCCTCCTATTGGGAGAAATTTTTTAGAGCAGTCTGTGTCATATATTTAATTTTATTTAATTTATGAGTAGTACAAATGGGCCGGCTCGACCGATTTGATACCACTGTCTCATTGAAAAACGACGTAAGGTGACAGCTCGCTGTTGCGTTTCAGTCGGTGAGTGATAATCCCGGTGGGCCAATTTTCCCCTCCCTTTCTCAATCCTTAATTCCCTCTTTTTAGGTTGGCCCTCTTAATTCTTGGGTCCCTATGGGCGATGGAAACCGCTTACCATCACGTGACCCATGTGCTCGTTTGCCAGTCTGTGCTATAAAAAAAATTCAAAAAGAAGAAACTGCCTGAACTGGGAATTGAGTCCAGCATTGCAAAAGTATTACATTTGGCACGTTGCTACCAAACCAATGGGACACAAAAGATAGACAAGTACTCAAATGACGTGCTCTATCAAATAATCGCATCAGTAAAGATATAAAATAATACAATTTTAAAACTACTTACATTAAGCTGTATTCCCAACAGATTTATTCTATTGTGAAAATGTGCTTATCAGAATTTAATGCTTCATCTACAAAAGCACTTTATCGATTAAAAGTCAATACTTCAATGAGATAAAATGTCCCATCTGCACTTCTCGCAATGCATTCATCAGTCTATATCTGTTTTTAGAGGATAATAGCTTTTTTTATAAAGATATCATGCTTTTTTTACAATACTCGTTAGTCAAAGTGTGATAAAAAAAGTAAAAATATTCTTTATTTAAATTTCTTTGACAAGAACTCCAAATGGACGAATAATGGAGCTAGTGATTTGATGTAAGCCGCGTGGTACTTTAAAATCATTTCGAGTAATACGTTTCGACAATTTTATTCAACTCATTTTTGGCTATCTTGTTATGTTGACGTTATACCTACTTGTATCAGTTGTATTATATATGTATCATCCGACTAACGCGTATGTATAGACCAGAGAGATTCAATATTACTAGTATAAACTGTATGTCATTATTAATTTATTTTATTAAGCTCACGCCCGTATTCTCGAAGATGTAGGCGAAGCGCACTAGCGAACTTGAACACCCATATTTCGCCGAGCTTAGTTCCGTCCCAGATGTGATAGGGGCGAGGCTTTTCGGTGATAAGCACTCTAGTCTCTACCATGAAACTTTTAGGATCTACGGTCGTACGCGTGAAGTATAGTCTTGTGTTTGTTGCATGATCGTGCGGTAGGATGTCAATGCGCAATACACACATACACACACACACGCACGCACGCACGCACGCACGCACGCACGCACGCACGCACGCACGCACGCACGCACGCACGCACGCACACACACACACACACACACACACACACACACACACACACACACACACACACACACACACACACACACATCAAAACTACCTATTTACTAGCCGACGCACAGATAATATACAACATGGAAGATAAACCAATTGGTAAGTTTATCTTCCCAATAATAAATGTTTTAGGAATATATTTATTCTATGTACTTTAATCTACGAGTACCTTTGATAAAAGTTTAGTTTAGCTAAGGATTGTTTCTGCAATCTTTGGTAGTTTGCGTTTCGAAATGTTTGAGTATCAGATTTCGGCTTTCCATTATCATTGATTCCCCACTTTACCATCTAACGAGATGCCTTATAAAACACAAATAATGGAACTGTACAAAAAATATAACCTAAAACGTTCCTGTAAAAGAATAATGCCGGAGCATCATAAAATTCGGTGGAACGTCGGAATAAAAATTTTAAGCACATTAATAAAAATTCAAAACCCTCAACGATATCGACGGAGGACGGGATTTTCACGAATTGTCCCTCTATTGACTGCGGCATTGTCCCACTTTTTTCTTTCTACCTGCCCTTATCCCACCTTAATGTGGGGTCGGCGCAACACACTTTTTCAAACATGTTGCAGGAAGGATGTGGCTAAGTTTTTACGACCGGCTGCCTGCCTGACGTCAATCCTCTCTAAGGGATCCAGGCCCGGGCAAATTAAATTTGATAATTCGCTTTGCCCGACCTGGGAATCGAACCCACGAACTCCCAGTCTACAGCCCATATATGCTGTCACTAGACCAAGGAGGCGACAAAGGCAGAATTTATCCTACTAATAAATTTATAAGGATATGTAATTTTTTTGTATATATGTTTAGTGTAACAAGTGAATGAATTTCAATGTAATTGAATTATAAATTGGATTAGGACGTACGCTATATAATAATAAATAATATCCCATAGTCACACACAATCCTGACCCCACAGTAAGATACGAGTCTTGTCGTGGGTACCATGAACTAAGAGACTTTTTGGTCTCACAGCACCCAGACCAGAAATATCATTAGATCACATACGCCCGAATGGACAAACGCTCCTCAACTTTAACGGCTTCCTAAATTGATTTTCTCCATACAATTTTGACAGATATGGCAGCCTTAAACGACATAAGGCGACCTTAAGTGACCATTCGGCGGATAGACGTTTGTTTTAAAAAAATAAATGTAATGCAGGCCGAACCGCGAGCTGGATAGTAATATTATCATGGACGTAAAAAAAGATGGACGGAGCGCTCAGAACATTCAAAGTTGAAGCAGAGGTTGAAGCGGGGATTCATCGAATAAGCCAAAAAACCCTGCGTCTCCTACTCCGTCCTTTTTTATACGTCCGTGAGTATTGTATTATAGGTTTTAAAGAGCGAAATTCATATCTAACGCCTCTAAACCTAGCCTCGAGCTGTACAAACGACAATACCATATTGAATTTTGATACAGACAACAAACACAAAAGAATATTGAGTGTTCATATCGAAAACAAACGGAATTCAGATACGGACGTATTTGCAGTTCAATATGGACAGAGTTCCCGAATTGGATTCATACTTGCAATGAAACGATCACGTCTAAAAACTGTCAGAGTCTAGCAGAGAATAACTAACCATTGCATAAAATAGAGATGTGATTTTCCTTCCTTGATTTTGAATATATAGTCTTACATATATAAACTTACGCATGTATCCCCGACTGCCTCGGTGGCGTGGTGGTATTTCGTACGACTACGGTTCTGAGGTCTCGGGTTCGATCCCCGGGTCGGGCAAAGTGATATTGGATTTTTCCAAATCAGCCCAGAGTCTGGAATTTGTGCCCGATATGTCGATAGGTTCGCCCCCTATCACATCTGGGACGGAACTTAGCTCGGCGAAATGTGGGTGGTCTAGTTTGCTAGTGCGCCTCTGCCTACCCCTCCGGGGATACAGGCGTGAGCTTATGTGTGATGTATCCCCGAAAGTGTAGGCATAGGCCGAGCGAACTAGAACACCAACATTTCACAGAGCGCATTTACGTCCCAGGTGTAATAGGGACGAGACTATTGCGGTCACAAATTCTAGACTCCAGGCTGATATTGACTAAAAACTTATTATCACTTTTCCGGACCCGTGAGCGACTATGTAATTGTATGCCACCGAGGCAGACTTTCGTGATCAAAAGCTAAAAATATGTATGTTTTAAAATGTGGCGTATAAATAACAAACTTCATTGAAAAAGCTATTTCAATTTACATTGAGACGCCTTAACACCACCACACACATTAACTTTAATAAATTAATATAAGATCTTTTTGGGCCTATGTTTTGTTAAACTTATTAAACAAGTAAATAAACAACCACAAGTTCAAAAACTTAACGGACCGACTTCAAATCCGATCGTGACCAAATTTATATGGGACCACCCTTGAAAGCTCTATCGAACACAAAAAGAATTTTGAAGATCGGTCCACATTCGGCGGAGTTATCGCGTAACATACAAAAAAAATACAGACGAATTGAGGACCTTCTCCTTTTTGGAAGTCGGTCGAAAATTATCTTACAACAATGAAAAGCCTAAATACTAAACCACACCTATAGAGACAGGTGTCACAAATTAGATACCCAGCTCGCGACGACGACTCACAATAGCTCGCACTAACTAAGCTGGTAGTCCTAAATAACATATCTAATGGAGTTGGTGTGATAGTGCAATCGGGTGAAATTGGAAGCGGCGCGATAGACTGGGACGTATTGAAGGGATTTAGATGAAAAATCTGCCATAGTGTCCCATTTAGTTCCATCCGAAGTCAAGTGTCTTCGAAGTCTTTTTGGCCGATGCAAAGATTGTGACATGACGTGAGACAGCACGGCTGAAGTATACATTCGAGGATCCCTCGGGATGTCGAGAATTCAGTGGTATATTGAAGCATGTCGAGGAACGCCAGAGTACCGTCCATATGACATATGACTGACATGCAAAATTATTTTTCTTTCTATTAGATTTATGTGCTACTCAATAAACGTGTAAATGATAAACTGTTCTGCGCCCTGAGCAGGAAAATTTCTGACAACCGTAAATGTATTCGAACTCGATGCGCGTCTATGAAATTTGTATGAAATATTAACCAAACGTCATCAGTGCGCAGCGAACTCGAATACATTTACATTTACATTAGTTTTTCGTGCTCGGGCTACAGTAATAAGTTGGTGCTCAGATCCTAAGATCTGGCACGCCAGGTCCTGGAAGATGCCGCTAAGTAAGTATAGTAATAGTAGCAATAGTCAATAGAGAAAGCAATAGCCATGAATAGTCCATGATTTTGGTTTTAATTTTAGTTTAGACTTAAGGAAATCTCACCACTGTATAAATTCAGCAGGCTGTCGCTTTCACTCGTTTTCTAATTTGCTCAAGTCCACCATTTTACATATTTTGTTAACAAACTCTACAACTTAACTCTACCAAGTATATGTGGGCCCCCGTTCAGTACCCAAATACGTCACTGGTAGATGAAGTCTGTATGCAGTAAATGCACTAACCACATCTGTTTTTAGGTCGCATGGATCGTAATCAAATCATCTCTGACTTGGTACTGACAAAACTGGCTTGGGACTCAGAAGAGATTAGTTCGAAGCTCATTTGAGGAAAATTTTAGGTGAATATCCGCCGAATGGTCATACACTTAAGGTCGCCTTATGTCGTTTAAGGCCGCCTTATCTGTCAAAATTGTATGGAGAAAATCAATTTAGGAAGCCGTTAAAGTTGAGGAGCGTTTGACCATTCGGGCGTATATGACGTATATCAGGCCCGACCGGCCCCGCGTCCTTTAGCGGTAACAGATATACCAAACGAAGGTACTCCTTGCGAAAATCATATGTACCGCTTTCATTTTCAATGTACCTCTCCGATTTTTAAGTTACAAGCGCTTTTTACATTAGTAACGACGCGACGCCTACCGGGCTATGAACTGGGAGCTTAATATAGCCCAGGACGATTCTATTTCTAAGTCTAACAGGCGGGTTACCACCACCTCTTATAGCAGTATTATTATAATCGTTCTTCGTTTGTTTTCTATGGGAATCGATACAAGTAAGATTATAATAATACTGCTATAAGAAGTGGTGGTAACCCTGCTAGTGTTTTTCTAACACAATTTCCCGGTATTGAAACCACCTTGGGTTGACGTCATGTAGGCAGCCGGTCATAATAACTAAGACGAATCGTTTATGTAAAATGTTTTAAAAGTGTGTTGTGCCGGTCCCAAATTGAGGTGAAAACCGTAATATTTCTCCGTATTACCTTTTATTAGCACATAATAACAAGTTTCCTATAGATTTAATTTTTTTAAATAGCTGTCACTACTAGGTCAATTGAATATCTATACTTACTAATATTATAAAGCTGAAGAGTTTGTTTGTTTGTTTGTTTGATTGAACGCGCTAATCTCAGGAACTACTTCGATTTGAAAAAAATATTTTTGTGTTGGGTAGCCCAATTATCGAGGGTGGCTATAGGCTATAACATCACGCTATGACGAATAGGAGCAGAGCAGAAATGAAAATCTTTGAAAGTTGATATCTCAGAAACTACTGGTTCGAATTGAAAAATTATTTTTGTGTTGGACGGGACGGGACGGGTTGACGGGTGACAGACGTGGTGACTGGTGACATACGGGGTGACAGACGGGTGACAGACGGTGTGACTGACGGAGTGAGAGACAGGGTGACTGACGGGGTGACTGACGGGGTGACTGACTGGGTGACTGACGGGATGACGGACGGCCGAAGTACATAGATCATCCCATTACCTCCTTTAGAATTATTGGATTATAGGTGCCTACGACTCACTCTTTCAACCCTCTCTCTCATACGCAGACGAAGTTGCGCGTGTCAGCTAGTAAATAATAAATATGTAAATACACCCAACAGTCACACACATAGTCCTGACCCCACACAAAGTTGAACCTTTGTCGTGGGTATCAGAAACTACGAGAGATTCGGAACAAATATCTATGGATCACACAAACATTTATCTCTGTGCGGGAATCGAAACCGCTGCCTCTCGTCTCACAGCGGCTAATAATGACTTCAATGTAATTATTAACAGTTTACGCACCAATTGTAAAGTAAACGCCGTTGATTCCCATACTTTCTATAACTACAAAGAATTGCGTCTTGCACGCTATTTTCAACTCTATTTCCAATGACATTGTATTCCATTAACGGAATCTAAATGGATCTTCTAAATATAAACTCAATATTCGTTAGTTTGGTCTCCATAATCGCCTCCTTGGTCTTGTGGCAGCGTACCCGAGCTGTGATCTGGGAGGTCCTGGGTTCGAGTCCCAGGTCGGGCAAAGCGAATTTTCTAATTTAATTTGCTCGGCTAACTGAAGACTGAATCCCCAGAGGGGGTTGACGTCAGGCAGCCGGTCGTAAAAACGAAGCCAAATTCTTTCTGCTACATGCTTGAAAAAGTATGTTGCTCCGACCCACATTAAGGTGGGATAAGAGCAGATAGAAAGAAAGAAAGGTCTTGTGGCAGCTGTACGAGCTGTGGACTGGGAGGACTCGGGTTCCAATCCCAAGTCGGACAACGCCGTTTACTTAATACCAGTATCCCTAAAC
The DNA here is from genome assembly GCA_036417725.1 of Clanis bilineata. Taxonomy (NCBI): domain Eukaryota; kingdom Metazoa; phylum Arthropoda; class Insecta; order Lepidoptera; family Sphingidae; genus Clanis; species Clanis bilineata. The sequence continues at coordinate 3,618,613 of CM071153.1, forward strand.
CGTGTCAATCACAGGTTGACATCAGGGTCGTAAAAACTAAGCTGAATCCTTACTGCAATATAGGATCTTAATAAGCGTCTTGCACCGATCCCACATTGATTGGGATAACGGCCAAATGTATTCAATCTGCATAATAATATCCCCATCCCTGAAATGGTAACATAACATAACATAAGCTCACACCTGTATCCCCGAAGAGGTAGGCAGAGGAGCACTAGCGAACTAGAACACCCACATTTCGCCGAGCTTAGTTCAGTCCCAGATGTGATAGGGGGCGAGCCTATCGCCATATCGGGCACAAATTCCAGACTCCGGGCTAATATGGAAAAATCCAATATTACTTTGCCCGACCCGGGGATCGAACCTGAGACCTCAGAACCGTAGTCGTACCGAAATACCACCACGCCACCGAGGCCTGAAATGGTGAACTTATATTATTCGTATTTCCATACTGACAGTCTACGGGCAATCTTTTAAAAACTCAATTAACTTTCAAGTCTACTTTTCATTAGTCCATTAAAACCCAAAAAGGCGTCACAAACGACTAACGAACACACAGACAAGTCATACAATTAGATAATACAAATGAACTTCACTCTGGACTGGACTGAACCAAGTGTTTCATTAACGAGGTGACGTATCCGTTCAGACGAATGAACGTGTAAGACGCCACGTTATCATAGTTCTGAGCAGAGAAATGAAAGGCCAGTAGAAGTCCTAAGACTTCGTAAACGGAACGTAAATTGACTACAAAATTCGTAAACGGAAAGTCGGAACTATTGTCTCCAAACACACAAATAAACGGCAATTTTATCCATATGTTCGTGCGTTTGTACATTTTAAAAAGACCTTCAATCTTGTACATAAAATGTATATTGCTGTTCTATAAAAACCACTTACGTATTTTTATATTATACGATGGACAACGGTGTTCATTGCATCATATGTACTCATTTATAACCAATTGTGATAAGCGCGCCACGGTTACATTACATTCCCTTTTTTGTTCCGTGGTTTTGAGAGACCCGTAAGCAACAAAATATTTCCGAGAATGTAGCCGTGCTTAAAATTACTATATTCTACATTTAAATTACTGGTGAATCAAAGCTGATCAAAATTCATCCAATATTTTTTTATTGGTTAATTACGAAATTTACTAATTATTTGTCAAATGTTATTACATTTAACAAATAATTAAAATTCTCTAAAAAGTCGTGATACGCTGCGCATTGGTTGACTTATTTTCTCAAAATTTGTTTTTACCCGGTTACAAATCATTTAATTTACCCGTTTCTCAATCTACATAATTATTGCGACTATTTTGTTGTTTTCATACTTAGCCTCTGGGGCGTGATTAGACTTATTGGTCTGTAAAATTGTGAACAAACGTAATAAAGAAATTAAAATCTGCATTGGACATGTTAATGAATGAGTACTTTGAATTACATTCATATCATTCGATAATATCAGAGTGTGAATTACAAAATGTAGCTACATTTTAACCAAAAAATACTTTAATAACATCTGCGGCCTGAGCAGGAAAATTTCTGACAACCGTAAATGTATTCGAACTCGATGCGCGTCTATGAAATTTGTATGAAATATTAACCAAACGTCATCAGTGCGCAGCGAACTCGAATACATTTACATTTACATTAGTTTTTCGTGCTCGGGCTACAGATTTCATAATGATTTACGAGTGTAATAGATTTAATGAATTATTAAAACTAATATTTGACTGGCTCGGTGGTGTAGTGGTATTGCGTGCGCGGTACGACTATAGTGTTGAGGTCTCGGGTTCGATCCGGGCAAAGTGATATTGGATTTTTTAGTATCATACAGGAGTCTGTAATTTGTGCCTGATATGGCGATAGGCTCGCCCCCTATCACATCTGGGACGGAACTAAGCTCGGCGAAATGTGGGCGTTCTAGTTTGCTAGTGCGCATCTGCCTACCCCTTCCGTGATACAGCCGAGAGCTTATGTGTGTGTAAAAATATCTTCCTAAGTATGTATACAGTCCTGTTGGTCTAGTGCCAGTTTGTATGGCCGGGAGGTTCCGGGTTCTATTTCCAGGTCACACGGAGTGTTTTTCTAAAACAATTCTCCTGGGGCTGGACCCTTCAGAAGGGAATTGCCTCCAAGCAGGTAATTCGTAAAAACTAAGCCGAAACCTTTCTGTAACATACTTGTGGGTTACGCAAACCCCATACTGAGGTAGGATAAGGGCAGGTGGAAAGGAAAAATATGTCTACTTACAACTATATTATATTTAGTACCTATCAGTAGTTTACTTTGACTGCCTCGGTGGCGTGGTGGTATTTCGGTACGACTACGGTTCTGAGGTCTCGGGTTCGATCCCCGGGTCGGGCGAAGTGATATTGGATTTTTCCATATCAGCCCGGAGTCTGGAATTTGTGCCCGATATGGCGATAGGCTCGCCCCCTATCACATCTGGGACGAAACTAAGCTCGGCGAAATGTGGGTGTTCTAGTTCGCTAGTGCGCCTCTGCCTACCCCTTCAGGGATACAGGCGTGAGTTTATGTTATCAGTAGTTTATTGATACCTAGTTTGATTATTAATAAATAATAATGATTTAATTAGTACAATGTGGGTTTTATAGTTCGCTAGTGTACCTCTGCCTACCCCTTCGGGTATACTAGCGTGAGCTTATGTTATTAGTACAAACAGCATAACAGCAACACTTAGAATTGAGTAGATATGTACATAGTCGTATATGTACATGTAATAATTATGTAAATATGAGCTCAAATAAATAGGAAATAAAACTCAGTATTAATAAATGTGTTTAATTAGATAAAAATCATTGAAGAATATGTCACTGTCAGTCTTAACATAAGCTAACAAATTCAAAAGTCATCACTTTCCTGGTATTAATAATTCTTATGACCTGGATATAAAATTTATTGCCATTTTTATACAAATAACAACATAATGAAAAATTACAATAAATAATTTTACTTAACATAAGTCACAAATACGCAAATTCGACCTTAACCTACTTAAATTAAAACTGGGTTTGGTTTTCTCTACCTATAAGAATTATATTCAGCTGGAGGTTTATAAGAATAGGTCGGAGTTTTCGTGGGACACTCATCCCACAACCACCAGACAACGACCAACACTTCCACATTTATCAACAACAATGCCAGCACTGGGATCACTAACTTACCTATCAAAGACTTAATGCCACTTTTAGCGACTAACAGCGGTTTGAGTATACTGTTAATCAGAAGCTCCTTAATACCTTTCAGTTCCAAACCCTCGGGTACCGATCCCGTAAGCAAAGCTAGAACTAAGCCTAGAAGTCCATTCACTTTACTCTGCACTTTACTTGCGACGGGTTTTACTAAATCTACGAGACCTGGTTTGATGAGAGGGATTTTTGGAGGGGACGCGTTCGGGGGTAAAGCTGGTTTGTGGTACAATGGAGGAGTTGGGTAATTTGGACTGGCAGGGTAAGGGTATGCGGGTGCATGGGAGTACGAATATGCTTCATCACGGCCCGCCGCTCGCACCTGGTCATCCTGGTTCTCCCCATCCTGAGAGACTTCATTGAACGCTTCGATGAACTCGTTGAAGGTGAAATTCTGAGGATCTTGCTCGCTTTCTGTTTGTCGTTGCACAGCCGGATGTATGTGAGGATGCGGTACAAAATGCGAAGCTGGAAACTGCGCCATCACTGGGACTGCACCCGATCTCATATCAAACGATGGATACAGCACTACAGGATCCCCAGGGTCACTCAAAACCGATCTGATGTACAAAAAAAGTAGCACTACGTACGCCATCGCCGTCTTTGTGTTGAATAAAACATATTACTCGTTTTTATAAAATGTATGCGTAATTTGCAAGTTGGCATGTTATGTGGGGCATTGGCGTCTGTTCCACATACTAATCTTGAGGTGTCAGCTAATATCAACCCCGGAACTGCAATCGAGGGACATGCACTCAGCCACATTGTTACCAGCTAGTAAACTTAACATACTTTGGACTACGGATTCGTTTTCATCCAGATCATCGATTAGTGAGAACGTAACTGCTGCCCCGATATTGCTAGTCCAACTTTGAGAGGCCCTCTGAATCACGCACGCTATCTTTTGAGAACAATCCGTGATCATCCTTGACTAGTGCCCTTTCTTCTTTTTTCTTTTTTTAAAATATTTCATCATCTTCGACAGCATCGGCCAAAGAAGGAACGCCTTCAGCCCTATTTTAGCTGCCAGTACGAATAATAGTGGCATAAGGACCAGTTTTCCTATCAGCAATTTTAGGGCAACAATTACCGCTATCGATAACATTATTTTCGCGGCACTTCCCAATACATTCGCGAAAGACGATAGGGAGTCTGTGTGAGGACAGGACACATGATACCCAGAGTCGCTATAAGACTTTCTTATCGGTTCATAAGAATTAGAAGCTCCAGTATATAAGTCAAGGAAAGGCAAATGTTGTGAAGGCGTTATTTTACTTATCGCTTGTTCTTGAGCACTAACAAGACACTGTGATGGAACAAAAACAACGACTAGCAACACCAACATAGTTCACGGACTGTTCCGCTTGAAGTGTTTTACTTTATTTAAAAACTTACCCGTGAAAATTTTGTTTTAATGTGCGCGACAAATATTAATTATTCCGGGATAATTTGAAGAACGGTACACGGGTCAGGTCATTTGATTTTAGAACAAAAATTAAGATCAATGAAAGTACCCAGACAGTACCTATTTCACTGGAGATTTTACTTTTTTATACCAAGCATTGGAACAAAAAGTACTCTGCTTCTTTAAAAAACACTAAAAGAAAATAATAATCTAATTCTCATTTCATACAATATTTAAAGGTAAATAAATTTAAAAGATTTTTGTTTTATAATATTTCAAAAAGTTCTAATTTTATGCGGTTTAATATTAAGTATCTTTTTAATATTTAAAGCAGTATAAATAACTGCCTTTGCCTCATTAAAAACTGCGCAACAAAAATAAACTTCAAGAACGTTAATTTAGCGGGAAAATAGTGGACAACGTTTTGTGATTAATTAAAACTTTGTTGTATATTGTAACATACATTCTACAAGTTTTACATGAACATACATATATAATGCCTACAAAAAGCACACATAGAACTTTTGAATGCGTAAGAAGTGATATGCCACAAAAGAAATTCATCCCGCCATGGTGCTCATCAAGTATGTGTTTATTCATAATTCCATAGACATCTTAAATCTTTCAAAGCCAAATACGAATAACTTTCGACTATCGAATTCGATTCGAGCTCGCTGCCCGCTAGATTTGATTTGATTTGATTGATAATATCAATCGATTCGTAACAAAAACGCATTTATTCTACCTATTTAACTTATTAAATCTTTACATTTTGTATAATGTACTAAAGCATGAACGAACAACAAACAAAAATAGCAGCGGGCGGGTAGCCGGCTGTGAAACTAAAGGCCGTGGGTTCGATTCCCGCACGGAGACAAATGTTTGTGTGACCGACAGGTATTTGTTTCGGGTCTGGGTGTTATGAGACCGAAACTCTTTCACAATTGGGTACTTGACTATATTTTTAATAATTTTATATGAAATTTACACCATCTAAAATATAGTACTGAAAGAATTATTGAAATATTCTCAAACATAAAAAAATTATAAGCATTTGAAATTTGGTGTAACCTTCAAACTGCGGAAAAGAGAAGTATCAGTAAAATCACGTCAGGGCCATAACGGTACGTGCGTTAGAAAAGGATAGCAAGATATCCCCACTACGTCCCCACTCTTGCTAATTGCAGAATTTAAAATATGAATTACTGACTCATTTTTCAACCAATTTCGATGCAGATTTTACAGAAGAGTTTCTCTTTTGTTTTATTTCCTAGTACATATAAAAATGTGTACAAAATCAAACATAGTCAAGTACCCAATACAGGTTATACCTAATGTGTCAGGACTAGGTGTGCGACTGTTGAGTATATTATTATTATGAAATAACAAATAATTTCAAGTTTAAAAACGAACTGACTTCAACATTTATCCGATCGTGACAAAATTTATATGGGACCATCCTTGGAATAAGCTCTATCGAACACAAAAAGAATCTTGAAAATCCAATTTGGAATCCACATTTGGCGGAGATATCAGGGAACATACATCATCATCATCATCATCAGCCATAGGACGTCCACTGCTGAACATAGGCCTCCCCCAAAGATTTCCAGATCGACCTGTTGGAAGCGAACATAATAAACATACATAATACAGACGAATTGAGGACCTCCTTTTTTGAAATCGGTCGAAAAGTTCGAAGGTCAACGCACTGACCCGTAAAAGTGATTGACCCTATTAGCCGAGAAAAAATGTAGATTGGAGTCGTTCGCCCCGAACCTTAGGCTAAATTAGCATTTTTGAGACCCCTTAGTTAGTAAGACGAGTCAAATATTAAGGTCGTTCATCATGTAAATTATTTTAATTAAACACCCTGTAAGTATTAAATAAAGAAAGGTCGCAGGAAGTCGCTGGATGCAGGCCGCTTCCAACAGGTCGATCTGGAAATCTTTGGGGAGGCCTATTTCCAGCAGTGGACGTCCTATGGCTGATGATGATGATGATGATGATGATGATGATGAAGTATTAAGGCTAATCGTGAAGTTAATAATTATAATTCTTTTCTTTCTACCTGCCCTTATCCCACCTTAATTTGGGGTCGGCGCAACACATTTTTTAAGGTTGTTGTAGTAAGGTTTGACTTAGTTTTTACGATTGGTGTTTTTTTTTATACATAACTACCTTGGTGGCATAGTTATATTGAGGGTGCGGTACGACTGCCATTCCGAGGTCTCGGGTTCGATCCCCGGGTCGGGCAAAGTGATATTGAGATTTTCTATGCAGTATCAGCCAGAAATGTGGGTGTTCTAGTTCTCTAATTCGTCTCTGCCTATCCTTTCAGGAATAAAGGCGTGAGTTTATGTATGTTATAATAATATACATTGTAATTTATAATTCAAGGCCGTTATACAATAATAGGCGACTAGCCAGCGCAATCAGCATTTTTCTGACCTAACATGCTGGCTTCATAAAGGCCACTGTCCACAGAAGAGTAGCTACGTAAATGCGAAAGCTTACTTAAATTCATTTCGCAGGCACTCATGTTTCAATTTCAAAGATAAAATATGAAATAAATAAGCAAAGGTTTTGGAAATTTGTAATAAATATATGAAGAATTTCAGCCTAGGTACCGATAAAAACCAATAGTTGAACACTAATTTAACAAACGAAAATTATGTACCTACTTACGTTTCTAATAAGTACGTATTCTGAATAAAGACAGTGTCATACATTATAAAGCGTCTTTGAAGCTACGCTTTTGTGGACGGCGAGCCTAAACACACAACCTACTTTCAAAAGGTGTTCACAAACAAATTGTGCGACCCGGCCACCTATGTTATTTTTGAATAAATAATGATGTATGAATAATTTGAAAGCCCGAAGATTTGTTGAGAATCACGGCCACAGTTTTCAACTTGCGACCTCATCTGTGTTGCTTTACTTAGAAAATTCAATAATTAATTATTGACAAGAGCTTAAACAGCTCAGTTTACTAAGTCTGCAATGAATTTAACAAATAAAGACATTCAATAGTGTATAGATGGGACAACAGCACAAATTGTGATCCAAAAGTTATGACCTAGTGGTCATAAGTCATAAGTCGCTGAGTTTATTTGAAATATATCGCGCCAGGTCGTCCAGCGAAATAATATTGAGAGAATAAACTTATTTTACGTGATTCTTAACCATTCACAAAATATTTTAGGGTGTAATTTGTAATAATCGTCCTTGCATTGTAATAAGTAGTTGATGGCGGTACTGAAGTTTCAAATCAATTTCTTTGTATGGAAACTTGCTCGATAGCACCTCTATAGTGAGTAGTATTAAATCTCTTTGGTAAAAAAGCATATTTTTTTAATTAGTTCTTGGAAAAGATTAATGTGCCACAAAACATTTTTAAAGTGTAGAGCTAATTATATTCCAGGTAATTTCAATGATATATTAATGATAAAAAAAACTTTTTTAACTTGTTCTGAGGGTCTTATAAAATTAATAACGCATAAAACTTTTATTCCATAAGCAAATCTTAAAATCATGATATTATAATTTATTCTATGGTTTATTTTTTTAAAGCAGTGACTAGCAAATGAGCAGATGTGTCATGGCAATGCAAAGGCAATGAATCATGGGTGCATTGCCAATCTAATATGAAGGAAATTGGGATTGGGAAAGGGGGGGGGGGGAAAGGTCCAGTGGAAATCTCACTAACCGCGAGAGCGAACTGCCACTTTATATCGGTTTTCTGTGAGATAGTGGTATCAAACCGATCGAGCCAGCCCATTCGTGCTGTAGACGTAACTGTCTACAGCGTGGCTCTACCACTCAAGTTGCTATAATAATATAATAATAATATTAGCCCTGTAATATTACTGTCCCACTGCTGGGCACGGGCCTCCTCTACTGATGAGAGGGGTTAGACCTTAGTCTACCACGGTGGCCTAATGCGGGTTGGTAGACTTCACATACCTTCGAATTCCTTGTGGAAAAATTTTCGGGTATGCAGGTTTCCTTACGATGTTTTCCTTCACCGTTATAGCAAGCGATATTTCACAATGAAAATACACATAACATAGAAAAGTCAGAAGTGTATGCTCCATTTTGGGGTTGGTCTCGAACCTCCGACACTCGTCACGGCAGTCCGTACCACACCTAACTGAGCCATCACTCCTATATTCACGTTAATTGATTACTGAAATAAGACCGTCATCTCTTACAACCAAAAGCTTCAGTATTAATAAATTCTCACTTTCTCATAAAACACGTCCGTTTAACAGTGCAAGGAAGCCATTTACCGAGAGCTTGTTAATTACCGATCTCCTTCGACACTTCCTGAATCGAAGCCGCACCCCTGAAGAGGACTCTAAATTAATAAACTCAGCGTTGTTACACCTCTTTTAATAATGCCTTTTATAAATTCACGGTTATATCAAATTCCCCTTCAAAAAATGTATTCAGCAAATAAGATATTTTATATCACTTTTTGACAACCGCCGTGGCGCAGCGTGCGAGTAACCGGCTGTGAAGCGAGAGGTCGCGAGTTCAATTCCCGCATTGAGACAATAGTTTGTGTGGCCCACAGATATTTGTTTCAAGTCTGGGTGTTGTGAGACCGAAAGTCTCTGACACCCACGATACAGGTTATACCTAATGTGGGGTCAGGACTAGATGTGTGACTGTTGGGTGTATTTATTTATTTTGATAAAATGGTATCAGCATTTCGTGGAGAAAAAATACCGAAACCAAATCGCCTCTTTTAAAGCCCAGATAATTATTGTAGCGTTAAGAAGTAGGTACAAAGTGCAATGTCAGGCAATATGGAATGCCTTTTGTGAAAACTCTAGCATTAGTAGACTAATGGGACGAGTGAAGTATTCTTTAAGTAGATTACTTTTTTAAATACTTACGTAAGCCGATTACATAAATGGATTTACAGAGATATTAATGATAACGTCTTTGTAACTTTCTTTACGTAAATGTCATTAAATTTTGTACATACTATCTGCCCGCGGCTCCGTTCCCGTGGAAATTTATTTTCCGGGATAAAAGTAGACCATGTGTTATTCTAGTGTATAGTCTATATAGCTGCAAAGTTAGATCAAAATATATCCAGTAGCTTTTGCGTAAAAGAGTCACAAATATATAAACACACACTCTCTCTTTCTCGTTTTAATATAAGTAGGATGCTGCAAATTAAAAAAATTCGTCAGATCTATAGACAGCCTCCGTGGCGCAGCGGACGAGTAACCGGCTGTAAAGCGAGGGGCCGCGGGTTCGATTCCCGCATTGAGACAAATGTTTGTGTGGCCCACAGATAATTGTTTCAAGTCTGGGTATTGTGAGACCGAAAGTCTCTCATAGTCTCTGACACCCACGATACAGGTTATACCTCTACCTAGTGTGGGGTCAGGACTAGGGGTGTGACTGTTGGAATAGATCAGTCTTACAAATATAATTTCGCTACACAAAAACTTATAACCTTTTTATGTTTGTGCATTGTTGCTGACTCCAAAAAGACCTCTATGATAATAGATACGATTCGAAACTTTACGATAATTATCGTTCATGTTAGAATTATTGTTATTTATGACTTTACCATGCCTACTTTAGGCTTAGAAATGACGGGATTATCATCATGAAAATGCTCTACATAAGAAAGTCTGTACATCTAGAGCTTTGACAAAAGAAGAATAAGGACGAGGCATAACTAAAAAAATTATACATGCCTAATATATGGAGAGAAACCAAAATAGCGACTTTGCGAAAGAAAGATCCTATTAATATAGCAGTTAGGCATCTTCTTCACAGTCCGGAATTAGTATTATTGTAAATAAAACACCGCATTTACAATAAAATTAATAATAAAATATATGTAATTTATATCTTATGCCACAGTGACAACTTACATGTAAATAGATCGCGAAACTAAAATGGCGGAACCGGCTTCAAAGTAAACACGTATTTATCGTAGTTATGCCAAATGCTCTTATACTTTCTTTAGTCGTTGATCTAAGAAAGAAAGAAAGAAATAGTTTATTTGTGAAAGCACATACAATATTACATTACACAAAATAATTATAATAAAACAACTATTTTTATTATACTGACATATAGACTGCCTCGGTGGCGTGGTGGTATTTCGGTACGACTACGGTTCTGAGGTCTCGGGTTCGATCCCCGGGTTGGGCTAAGTGATATTGGATTTTTCCATATCAGTCCGGAGTCTGCAATTTGTGCCCGATATGGCGATAGGCTCGCCCCCATCACATCTGGGACGGAACTAAGCTCGGCGAAATGTGGGTGTTCTAGTTCGCTAGTGCGCCTCTGCCTACCCCTTCGGGGATACAGGAGTGAGCTTATGTTATGTTATGTTATTTTTATTATATGCATATCACAAAAATCTAGGGTATATTATGTTCATGGTACTATATCTTATTAGCAATTTGCATTATATTGTTGATATATTAGCCTAAGCTACATAATTTATTCGCATCTTACGGCAGATCATTAGTTATTAATGGAGTTTCAAAAACTAAAAGTTAGAAATTAATTTCTTATTAACATTTCGGCTTTGGAAATGTTTAAGAAAGGGATAAGACATAACTTAAATTGTTAACAAAAATTACATAAACTTTTTACACTGTACCTACTCGTAGTTTGTAATTATTTGGGGCTCTTTTTGGTAAATATATTTCCAATAGTATTTTACCTTTTTTTTAACAGAGACTGGCAAACGAGCAGATGGGTCACCTAATGGCAAGTGATCTCTACCGCCCATAGACACCCAAGACACAAAAGGAATCATGGGTGCATTGCCACCGTAAAATGAGGGGAAATTATATATCAATATAGATATTGTAACACTAACATTCTTGGTTGGTTAACTGCCTCGGTGGCGTGGTGGTATTTCGGTACGACTACGGTTCTGAGGTCTCGGGTTCGATCCCCGGGTCGAGCAAAGTGATATTGGATTTTTCCATATCAGCCCGGAGTCTGGAATTTGTGCCCGATATGGCGATAGGCTCGCCCCCTATCACATCTGGGACGGAACTAAGCTCGGCGAAATGTGGGTGTTCTAGTTCGCTAGTGCGCCTCTGCCTACTCCTTCGGGGATACAGGCGTGAGCTTATGTTATATTATGTTATGTAACATTCTTGGACAAATGACATCTCAGTCCAACCCGTGACCACGAAGACTGCAAAGCCTTCGAATCGTCGGGCATAAAAATATAAAACAAATCGTGATAGAATCCGTAAAAATAGTTTTATTTCAATGTATAACATTCGAGTAAACTTAAGAAATCAGTATGGCAAAATTTCTGACCATCGTAAATGTATTCGAGCTCGCTGCGCACTGATGACATTTGGTTAATCATCATCATCAGCCATAGGACGTCCACTGATGAACACAGGCCTCCCCCAAAGATTTCCAGATCGACCTGTTGGAAGCGGATTTGGTTAATATTTCAAACAAATTTCATGGACGCGCATCGAAGTCGATTGTCATAAATCCTGCTCAGGCCGCTGATGTTTTGTTTCGGCAGGACGAGCGTGTGGAAGAAAAGGAAAACGAGAGCATAAGACCTATCCATTACACGAACACTCACAAAAACTTGCTAAGTGTGAATGCAATAAAGTTAAAAGTCGACGCACAATGATTGTCTTGTTTATGGTTGTTCTTGCTGGCGTTGGAGGTCAGTATAGTGGTTTTACTTTTATACATTTTTGCACATCATAACATAACATAACATAAGCTCACGCCTGTATCCCCGAAGGGGTAGGCAGAGGTGCACTAGCAAACTAGAACACCCACATTTCGCCGAGCTTAGTTCCGTCCAGATGTGAAAGGGGGCGAGCCTATCGCCATATCGGGCACAAATCCCAGACTCCGGGCTGATATGGAAAAATCCAATATCACTTTGCCCGACCCGGGGACCGGACCCAAGATCTGAGGACGGCAATCATAGCGAAATACAACTACGCCACCAAGGCAGATTTTTGCACATCAATTAACAAAAATAGCTGAGAATAGAACTGGCATGATTAAACAGAAAATAACCACAGCTTCCCTTTTTCGATATACACCCTTCGCTACTATGAACTACTAGAGTATATACACAGTGTAATAACGTCATAAGCGCCAATATAACGAGTGTAATTACTTGAGATGCTCTAATCGAGTTGATTTCAGCTCTCTGGATGTCTAACAAGTTGCCAAGAGCGGACTTAATTACTAAGGTTATTACAAGCACTCAGTTCGCGACACTATGTGAGTCATACTTGAATATTAGATTCCTTATGAGTTAGTTTAGGCCACGGACGTAAAAAAAAGATGGACGGAGCTCTAGGAACATTGAAAGTGAAGCAGGGTTCGACCCATTCGATCAACCGACACGTAATGGCATGTGTGTGCGTAGGGCACTTTAATTTTCGGCCGACTTCCCAAAAAGGAGGAGGTCCTCAATTCGTCTGTACTTTTTTATGTATGTTACGCGATATCTCCGCCGAATGTGGTCCGATCTTCAAAATCCTTTTTGAGTTCGATAGAGCTTATTTTAAGGGTAGTTCCATATCAATTGGGTCACAATCGGTAAATTGGAAGGCGGTCAGTTAAGTTTTTAATCTTGTGATTATGTACAGGCGCGTTTGTGTGCATAACTTCTCTGTGACGTCGGTTTAAGTATAGACGAGATGTTGTCCTTCTTTTTCTTACGTCCGTCATTTAGGCATAGAATTTACTATTCTAGTATCCAAATTTTAGGTTGCAGTCGAGCTTAAATATAGATCTATTTTGTACTAGTATGAACAAATAAATACACCCAACAGTCACACACATAGTCTTGACCCCAAACTAAGATCGAGTCTTGTATCGTGAGTATCGGGCACTACAAGAGATTTTCGGTCTTACACCACCCAGACCCGAAACAAATATCTGTGGGCCATACAGACATTTGTCTCGGTGCAGGAATCGAACCCGCGACCTCACGTTTCACAGCCGGCTACTCGCCCACTGCGCCACGGAGGCTGTCAATACTTATATAAACCTCGATGTATCTCAAATCTAGGTTTAAATATAGGAATGAGAACTGTAGACAGTTACGTCTACAGCACGAATGGGCCGGCGCGACCGGTTTGATACCACTGTCTCACAGAAAACCGATGTAAAGTGGCAACTTGCTGTCGCATTTCGTTCGTTGAGTGAGATTTCCGGTGGCCCATTTCTCAAATCCTTCTTCCTCCCTTTCCATTCCCTCTTTTTAGGTTGGCAACGCACCCATGATTATTTTTATGTCTTGGGTGTCTATGGGCGGTGGAGATCACTTACCATCAGGTGACCCATCTGCTTGCTTACCAGTCTTTGCTATAAAAAAAATAGCAACCAAAATAAAACTGTTTTTACGGACTCTATCATGATGTAGTTTTAATTTTTATTCCCGACGTTTCGAAGGCTTTGCAGTCTCCGTGGGCATGGGTCGGACTAACTGTAAAAATTAAAACCAAATCGTGATAGTATCCGTAAAAATAGTTTTATTTTAATGTAAAAATTCGTGTAAACTTAAGAAATCAGTAGCAACCAAAACCTATATCGATACAATAGCTATTAGTTCAAGTTAGTTGATATTGTACGTGCGTTGATTATAATGCATAGGTACGTTTCGTTTACACAGTAAATATGAATCAATCAGCGCAAACAGCTTGTTATGACAGAACCAAACATTTGGTTATGGAATATTCGAGAATGCAAAAACGTGTGCGGTACGTATTATGTTTCGAAAGTATTACTACCTAAGCTGTTTATCTTGTGGTATACAAGAGAAACAGCTTTGTTGTATTTTTTTGCATCTGATGGAAAAATAGTAACGAAATGATGACTCCTGAAGGTATTTACTGACAATACATTATATTTTTTTTTTTATTTACATTATACCTCTATTTAAAACAAAAAAAAGACCGATTTGTTGAATGAAAGCGTCGGGATCACAGAAATTACAGTTATATAAGTACGCGTAAAAATGAATCCAACAGGTCGATCTGGATATGTTTGGGGGAGGTCTATGTCCAGCAGTAGACGTCCTGTGGCTGATGATGATGATGATGAAAAATGAATCTTCGTAAAATGAATTTGTAGCGCAGTCTACGGATTCATTTTACAAATTCACTAATCAGTAAATTGTAACTAATAATATTTTTTTGGTTTTTTTCCCCTCTGGCCAGAGGCGTAGTTAGGCACGGGTGAAGTGGGCCCTTGCGCACGATCTTGCACTAAAAGGGGCCTCGTTAGCACCTTTAAAATCGATGACCCCAGACTTTACCACAGATTACTAATTAATTGTATTAGATTACTAATATGTCACTAAAAAGTTTTAGGGCCCCGCAAGAAGCCCCTTTTATTGGGTAGATTTTGGGAACAAACGAAAAGCGTCTTCGGTGATGCAACTTCGCCTACGTCTATAATAGTCCATGCTACGCCTCTGCCTCTACTATTCATTTAAATTAAACTCAACAAGTCCGGAAACCACATAACCATTGGACACAGCTCTTATCATTCAGGCTCCTGAGGCTATATTACCCACAAAGAACTAACACACAACTAGAACTAAGCATATTTTGTAAGAATAATTGTGTATTAATGGTTGTAACCTGTTTTGTGTGAAATAAATAAAATAAAAAGACCTATATAATTGTTTTATAACTTCACAGTACTACTAATAAAGTTTACAATGTAGCTTACCAAAATGTTTTCGAGGAATTACAAAATAACATGGCATTGACATTGTGTTTTAACGAATGAGGCTGATTATTTGATGAAATAGAACGTATTTTCGTAGAAATCTTAGAATTACATATGAAAACAACACATTTTGCAAAGTATTTGTATACATCTTAAATTAAATACAAAGAGGAATCCGTATCTTAAACTAAGCCGTTTTCAGGAAATTATAACTATTTATATTTACAGGAGTGTGCTACGTGTAAGAAAAACTACGATTTTTACAACTATTCATAGAAAAGGTAAGATAATGCTTTAAGGTATAAAAAACCCTATATTATTGCAACAATAAAAACTTAACGGACTGACTTCAGAATTTATCCGATGGTGATCAAATTTATATGGGACTACCTATGGAACAAGCACTGTCGAACCCAAGAATCTTGAAAATGGGTCCACATTTAGCGGAGATATCGGGGAACATTAAAAAATACAGACGAATTGAGGACCTTCTCCTTTTTTGAACATAACATAACATAAGCTCACGCCTGTATCCCCGAAAAGGTAGGCAGAGGTAAACTAGCGAACTAGAATACCCACATTTCGCCGAGCTTAGTTCCGTCCCAGATGTGATAGGGGGCGAGCCTATCGCCATATCGGACACAAATTCCAGACTCCGGGCTGATACGGAAAAATCCAATATCACTTTGCCCGACCCGGGGATCGGACCCGAGACCTCAGAACCGTAGTCGTATCGAAATACCACCACGCCACCGAGGCTGTCCTTTTTTGAAGTCTGTCGAAAATGGTAAATATTACAATAACATTAATTTTATTGTTAGCTATCCAGAATGATCTGTCAAAAACTCAAAAAGAAACGTCAATAAATATTTGTATAGCAAAACTCAAGATCCCTTTGTGTTAGATTTAAAATCTACAATCTGGAATTTGTGCCCGATATGGCGACAAGCTCGCCTCCTATCATATCTGGGACGGAACTAAGCTCGGCGAAATGTGGGTTTCTAGTTCGCTAGTTCTCCTCTGCCTACCGCTTCGGGGATACAAGCGTGAACTTTTGTTATGTGTTTAAAATTTATAGGAACTGTCAATCCAATTCTATATAGGGAACTGTCTCGATACAGCCTTGGTTGAGTAGGTAATAATATTAATTAAATAGAGCTAGCTATCTTGTGTAATATCCATTTTTGCCTTACTTAGTACAGGTAATAAGACTAAACTATTGGCCTGGATGTTTCATATAGAAAATTAGAGCAGAGCTTAATTTAATAAGACATAACGCGAAGCGATAAAACCGTAAAATGATTTTATAATTTTCCTATATTCAATGCTTTAACTATTTGGTGTAATACATAGAGAAATAGTCAATACAACGGTATTAATATTTTTTAAAATATGTGAGTAGAGA
The DNA here is from genome assembly GCA_036417725.1 of Clanis bilineata. Classification (NCBI taxonomy): domain Eukaryota; kingdom Metazoa; phylum Arthropoda; class Insecta; order Lepidoptera; family Sphingidae; genus Clanis; species Clanis bilineata. Next base: position 3,635,368 of record CM071153.1, read on the forward strand.
AAAGGCTATAAATAATAATGTGTACTTAGTTCGATTATTTTTGTAACCAAATCGAAAGAATTTAATCAAGGATCGTAAATAACCAAACACAGTTCATGACGTCACCGTCTCGGCGTCCCTGACACCACACTAAGATACGAGTCTTGTGTTGTGGCTATCAGGAACTACGAGATACTTTCGGTCTCACAACACCGAGGCCCGAAATAAATATCTGTAAGGTCATACGAATATTTATCTCCGTGTGGGAATTGAACCCGTGGCCTCTCGCTTCGCAGCCGGCTACTCGTCTACTACGCCACGGAGGCAGTCATTACAAAAATAGTGTTATCTCATTCTTGAACGGTGATTTTTTTACAACGGGATATCTCAAGTTTCAAAAAATGCAACCACGTTGCAGATACATCGCTTGGAATCCCCTATAGGTACATAGAAGGCACCACTGCTGCAAAAGGTACCAACACAGAGGAGTGGCAAGCTCGACTAGCGTTATGGGGTGTTATACCATTATGGAGGGCCTCCCCACCCATCAGCACTATTTCAACTGTTCGCAAACCTGTTCCTTCAGATTGTTGGCCTTTCACGTATGTATGGTTTACAACATCCGCTTCAAGAGACTTGAATAATTTACTTTTATTATTTTTACTTATCACTTACATTATCTATATAGATTCTAGGCTAATCTAGAATGTAGCACAGAGAGAAATATTGAAATATTCTCAAAAAGTAAAAAGTAATACGCCATTGCAATAGCGATAAGGGTGTAACAGCCAAATTAAAGAAAAGAGAAGCATCAGCATACTGACGTCATGGCCACAACAGTGCGAGCATTGGAAAGGGATAGCAAGATATACCCACTACGCGCCCGCTCTTGCTCACTGCAAAAAAAAGCAATTTCGATGCAGGCTTTCCAATGGGTTCCTTTTTGTATTAAGCAGGAAACTACCCAGTTGTCGTTAGTGGCAATACACGTTCAAATACGTGACGTCATTGAGATATCAATACTGGATACTGTTTTCGATTTCTAGCGGATCATATGGGGAAATCATAATCTATCTGCCTCGTATCCAGAAGGTGAATGGTGTCAGTATAGAACACATCCGACCTGACACAGCCAGAAGCGCACCCAAAGATTTCGTACTTTATGTGGGTATTCTTTTTCATAGTATACAACCGTAATAAGTTCCTAAAAGAACTCTGCTACAATTCACAGCCTCCGTGGCGCAGCGGGCGAGTAGCTGGCTGTGAACCGAGAGGCCGCAGGTTCGATTCCCGCATTGAGACAAATGTTTGTGTAGCCCACAGATATTTGTTTCAAGTCTGGGTGTTGTGAGACCGAAACTCTCTCATAGTCTCTGATACCCACGATACAGGTTATACCTAGTGTGGGGTCAGGACTAGATGTGTGACTATTGGGTGTATTTATTATTATTATTATTATTCATATCGCAAACTAAGTCAAATCCGAGGAAATTAAGCCGGATGGTAACCCTGTATGTCAATTAGAACTGTCGGGGCCAATAATTTTACTCTCGCCTAATGCCGGATATACACCAACCGAATGATGGCGAATCTATGCCTGTTGCATTCACACAACAGCGAAGGTTTGTTTGTATGAACGCAACAGGCGAAGATTTACAAACGTTCTTTCAGTTAGTGTGTACACGCGATAACGAAAATCTCGTGGGCGGTCTTATTATGAATGGTTCGTAATAATTATATTATTACAATCGATACTCGAACGATTATAATCGACTGCCTCGGTGGCGTGCTGATATTTCGATACGACTACCGTCCTGAGGTATCGGGTTCAATCCCCGGGTTGGGCAATGTGATATTGGATTTTTCCATATCAGCCCGGAGTCTGGAATTTGTGCCTGATATGGCGTTAGGCTCGCCCCCTATCACATCTGGGACGGAACTAAGCTCGGCGAAATGTGGGTGTTCTAGTTCGCCAGTGTGCCTCTGCCTACCCCTTCTGGGATACATGCGTGAGCTTATGTTATGTTATGTTACAATCGATCTGTCTGATTAACACAATCAAAAAACTAATATTCTACAGGGGATTTTAGTGAATGACACAGAAGTTAAACTAATAGACAATCAGTATAGATATGGAGGAACAGCGAAACAATACTATCGAGTAAAAAGTCATCTATTGTTCAAGAGAATAATGCTTCGAATATTATCAAACCAAGGAAACGCGAAATATACTTGCGTTTACAGATTTCACGTGTATGGAGATAAATAAATATAGATAGATTTATGGCGGTGTTTTTTTTCTTTCCTAAGCCGCTTCTCCTGCACCAAAACATTACACAAAACATCTCCACAGAACATAGTATTTCTAAATTTTTTTGTCTATGGTCTATTGTTACATGAGCTGAAGACAATGAAAAACCTTGACTTCTGTACGTGTTTATTTTGTATCTAAAAAACACGTGCAGAAAACGCGGCATTAAATATCCCCTACGGTCTACCCTTATGCTTTTAACCCCAAATATAGGCATAGACTAAAGAGCATGTAAGTTGGCATGGGCGAACTAGAGAACTAAAGACTATGACGTCACGGTTGTCGATTGTATATTATGTAGCAACCGATTTCGATACGCAATCTTAACCCGGAATATTATGCAGATCGTATTTGAATATACACCAAACAGAATCATGAATGCCACACCAGCGAAACATTGATGATCATTTCATAAACTTTCGGGATCGATCTGTATGTAGATTACATTGTATGTAGTGTAGTCATCAATATAATATACCCTAGATGCACAGTTCTTTGCAAATATCGTCCTAAAAAGTGGTCTCAGGAATAAAACAAAGAAAAAGATCACAAGTTCTAATTAAATCAAAGACAAATATAACCCTATGCACGTCTTATAAAGTAGCTTTTTAAACGAAATGACCGTTCTTAAATTCGAATTTCCAAATTTAGAATTCTATCGGCGTCCAACTGTAGGGAAAAGTAGTGCTTAAGCACTTCTTTGCTGTCCCATTTTCCGAGCATCAACTGTGCATCTAGGTAAATAATATATCGATGAGTGTAGTGTATGTATCGATGTCGATGAAAAGGTATTAACTATGAAATAAAACAAAATATTTCGGTTTTGATATTATATTATCCGATGTTACGACGTATTTTACGCGCTCCAGTCCTGGTTGGTGCCTCCCCATGACGGAGTGGCAGTGGCGGGAGGCGCGGCGGTTGCGCTCCACTCATCAGGAACCTAAGAACCAAATGAAACGTTTAACATTTAATAATCATTTTATTTGGACTTCTAAACCGAAACACATGCATTCAACACACGTAATTTTCTCATATTCTAAAGATGATCACTGCCTCGGTGGCGTAGTTTTATCTCAGTACGACTTCAGTCTTGAAGTTTTGGGTTCGATCCCCGGGTCGTGCAGTGATATGGCGATAGGCTCGCCCGCTATCACATCGGGGACGGAACTAAGCTGTACGAAATGTGGGTGTTCTAGTTCGCTAGTGCGCCTCTGCCTACCCCTCCGAGGATACAGGCGTGAGCTTATGTTATGTTAGATACATAATTGGGTACTTGACTCATTTTTTAAAATGAATTTTCTATGAAATTTACGTCATATAGCCCGTTACATAGCCCAGAAAAATATTGAAATATTCCCAAAAATAAAAAACTATAAACCTTTGAAAACTGCGTGAAAGAAAAGTATCAGTATAATCACGTCACGGCTATAACGGTGCGTGCGTTGGAAAGGGATAGCAAGACATCCCCCTCTACGCCCCGACTCTTGCTCATTACAGAATTTAAAATATGAATTACTGCCTCGTTTTGTCAACCAATTCCGATGCAGTTTTTACAGAAGGCTTTCTTTTTTATTTTATTTGCTGTTACATATAAAAATGTGTGTAAAATCAAACATAGTCAAGTACCCAATACATAGACGTATCAATACCCACTATCAATGCAAAGACTTCTATGTATTTACTAGACAAGCTGTTTCGAAGTAAAATTGTGGCACATGACGGCTAGTGTTTGACGTTTCACAGCTAAGGAAAAGAACAATTTCTATAGTGAGTTGAGGTCGATTAACAGAGACTTAGTGCGCACATTCTATGTACCGAACAGCTAGTCTACTAGTAAACACAGAAGTCGTTGTATCAATGTATTAAGAATATCATAAATATCAGTATACCTGGGCAGCCCAGTCTTCTTGCGCGGCGGGTGCTCCAAACGCAGGCGCGGGGGCGGCGGCCGGGGCGGCAGGCGTGTCCTCCACCCACGACGTCACAGGCTCAACCGTCTCGTTCCAATCCTCGTGCACCACTGGAGGAGGCGCCTCAACCTTGGCTGGTACCACCGCCTGATAAAAATTATACATAATTTGTTATTTGAAATTCAGATTTTTCATTATTCTGTACAATAATTGTATATCAACATCATTATTAAATAAGCTGTGAGGAAAGAAAATATGACGTGAATGAACACAATATGGGGATTGTGAGTTAAAGGCCAATTTCCAACCGGCAAATTTGGATACGTAGATCTGCGGGCTTATAGAATAGTCGAATAGAATAAATGTATGGGAATGCATTTACTATTCTATTCGAATAGCGCAAAAGCCACATGGCTAAACCCGCTGGATGGGTAATTTTGACTACAGCAACTATACCTGTGGCGAATGGTTGTAATTTCCAAAACATAAGTCGATGCTAGGTTATCTTAGTTACTGCCACTAAATTTACTATTCAAAAAGTTTGCAGAGGCAAGCAGTAGGAATCATGTCACAACTGTACCATACTGTGCTACAGATAAAATTGCCTAAATAAACTGCTTTAGTGACTCCATACACACCTGTTCCTTAGCCTGCTGTTCTTCCTTCTCACTCTCCTCAGGGTCGCGGTAGAAGAACAGGTCGACGACCACGTCCCAGCGCTGGTCGCGAGCGAGCACACCACGCAGTCTCAGCACTTCGCGAGCGAGTAACCACCACATGAGACCGATGGAGTGGGATGACTGGAGAAAAATAAAAAACTAAATGGACAGACTTCAAAATTTATCTGATCGGGACCAAATTTATATGGGACCACCCTTGTAATAAGCTCTATTGAACAAAATAATCTTTAAAATCAGTCCATATTTGGCGAAGATATCACATCACATACACAATAAGATAAATTACATCAGTCTCACAGAAAACCGACATAAAGTGGCAGCTAGCTGTCGAATTTCGTTCAGGGAGTGAGATATCCGGTGGCCCAATTCCCAATTTCCCTCCTTTTGGATTGGTGACACAACCATGATTGTTTTCATGTCTGGTGTCTATGAGTGGTGGAAATCACTTAGCATCAGGTGATCCATCTGTTAGTTTGCCAGCCTCTAATATAAAAAGTCTCTAGCAGCATAGATGGGTGATCAGTTCTCCTCTCTGGAACCATTTCACCCTTAAACCCAACATTGTTGCATTAATTAAGCACAATCTACAAGAAAATTATACAAAAAAAATCACATACCTTAGTGTTGCAAGGAATAGCAATGTCAACAAATCTGAGAGGGGAGTCAGTGTTGCACAAGGCGATGACAGGGATGTTGACATACGAAGCTTCGGTGATGGGCTGGTGGTCCTGTGCGGGATCCAGCACAATCAGAAGGCGGGGCTCACGGAACGCTGCTTGGATCTGTTGGAATTTTTTTTGTTAATATTGACTTGCAGGTGGGGAGTGAGTGTTATTAAGAGTCAAAAACTCAGACAAGTGTGTAATCAAGCAGAATGCATTCAGTGGTTCCTTAGTTTGTTTGTCATCATTGAACATCTTGGAGTAGTGTGATTAAAGCAGTTATAAACTTAGTGATTCCTTTCACAATATTCATGTTTACGACATTCTGGTTAAATCTGTTAAAAACCTTTTTTTTAAGTTTAGTTTTGCCTAAACAGAAAGTAATTAGTAATAACATTAGCAGTCTAATCAACTAATTGATCATTAACCTTCAAGCGGTCGCGCGGCGTCGAATCGACCGCCATCAATACATTTTTGTTTATAATAACAATAATTCTCGTCGCATGCATTTCCTGTCCTGAGTAGCTTATCAATGGATCACTGTGTACCAAATAAATTGTTTACCCGTACTCCCCGCACTCCCGTTACCGGACAAACAGCAATTGTTTTGGTCGCGGCTCAGGCGTCGAAACGACGCCGCGCGCCCGTCGTCGAAAAGGTTACGCGCGACGCTCAACGCGATATATTATTTTTTATAATAGTACCAATTATGGTCAAGGCGTAAGTATTTACGTGAATTGAGCATTGATTTGACAAAAGAGTATGTCCAAAGAATATCTACAATGGTAAATATCCCAAGAAAACTAAAAAGAAACATAAGATAACATCTAAATATGGATGTCAAAAATTCTTATAATGAAGCAAGCAAATCAGTGCTTGCAATGCAGCACAATATGCAGAGGAAGCTGCAGAATATACCCAGCATAAAAAAGAAGTAATTGAAAAAGACACTGAAGAAAAACCTACACTACTTTCACGGGCGAATGGTCACGAAGACACTGATCCTGAAGAAAATTAGGCCCAGATGATGTTTTTTTTAATTATTTGATCTCATGGAGCTAACAAATTTTCTAGTTTCATTTTATGTAACTAAGTACTATGTATATATAAATAGTTAGAGGCACGCAAAAAGATTTTGTGTTCCTAAATTGGTTTTCAAGTCAAAGAAAATTTGAGCTATGTTAAATTATTGATAAAGTTCATTTTTGTTTATAAAGCATGTTTTAGTTTATGGCTAACATTCCGAAATATAAAAAAATAAATGATTATTGATTAATAAGTGTTTTATTCCGCTTATATCGCTTATAGGTCTTTTAGGTTACGCGCGACCGCTGCCATTACAACGGACCGCGCGCCCGCTTGAAGGTTAAACATGATACTAATTTCATTTGCTAGGAAGTTTAGTAATAACTATCTTCTAGTGACTACTAGATAATGAAACGCCTAGTGGGCATTGTGAAACTTGTGGATTAACACTTTATGCGCTACCTGGCTAAAGTCACCCTCATTTGGGGAACAAGTCTCAAAAACCAGTCCCAAACAAATTGTTTACAAAATAGTATTGCCTGACCTGGGATTCAAATTTGGAACTCCTGGCCCACAGCCTAGACCAAGAAGGCTGTATAGACCTATAGTATTTTTCTCAAGTTGTTTCATATTGTACCTGGTTAGTGAATGCACCAGGAGTGAAACGGCCGGCAATAGGTGTGGCTCCGGTGTGAGACGCGAACTTCAGCACGGCACGCTGGCCGAACGGACGCGACGAGATCACGAACACGTCGGCGGGGTTCTCGATGGCCACCACAGCGCGCGCCGCCAACACCAGCTTCTCCCACGTACGTCGCAGATTGATCACGTGTGTGCCATCAGCGCGGCGCTTGTACACGTACGTCTCCATCTACACGCGAAATACAACGTTATTACACGAATTACATGACCCATTTTCCAATAGACAAACAGAAGCATCAGTTGGGAGAATGGATCCTCACTGTAATCAGTGTAAAATGGAACGGATTCTCTTATCATCATACTGTTTTGAGGTTATGTTTATGATTGTTTTCGCTTGTTACCTGGAAGTTGACGTTCTCCGACCCAAGGTGGGTGGTGGCTGCAAGCATTTTGGTTACATCCTCTTCGCTTAAAGCGAGCACGTCTAGTCCTCCCGACATCGTTGCGTTTGTTTGAGTTACGATTAAACCTGAAAATGTACACACGGTTATGATCAAAATAAGTTTAACACTTTCGTTTCAAAGTACAGTGTAAATTAAGAACGTGATCAATTAAATAGACAGCATACATCATATTTCAGCCTAATTCATCAAATAACACTTTAAGATTTTGTAAATATCGAGAGATTTTTATAAATAACTTACGCGTGTAATGCCACTGGGAGGCGAAATGGACATGAAAGAACTGTCAAAGTAACGTCACTGTCATAATAAATAATTTGACTTAATTTTGTTGCCAGCCTCATCTAAACATAAAACATTGATATCCAACCGTCCTGCAAAAGTAATGGCCATGGCTGACAACAAGGACGTTATAAATAAGGACTCGCCTCGCAACTTTTACTCTGAGGAAAAAATGCTATCAGTTTTTTAGGCGAAAGGGGGAAAAATAAGGAATAGGGGCAGACTACAGTCGATAGTCGTATCCATAGTGTGAATATAAATTTAAACTTTCATAAAATAAAGAATTCTTATGTAAGATTATGTTAATAGCACCTAATATATAAATCCTTAAAAAATATTATACCCAATAGCAAGGGATTAGGGAGTTTCCTATCAATAAAAAGAATATTTAAATGTTTTTGTATTGTTAAACCGGCTAGGAGTTTCACCGTAAATCCTTATACATAATATTGTAGTTAAACCGGATATTCAAATAAAATATTAAAATAACATATTTCATCGATGTCGACTTTATAAATACCATACTACATCACTATAAAATTGTGGGAGATGTGGTCACACGATTGCTTCTTATACAATAATTGATAATCGATTTTACGTAATATGTATTACAAAAATGGAAATGGGAAACGAAAATACTTTACTTCTAAAATAGTCACATATGAAATATAACACCATAATATTTTTGTCATTTGGATGTATTGGACTTTTTTTGTACGTGCTAACTGCACAAACTTGCATTTTTAACGGAGAACGACACAGGAGTACGACGACACATCACATAACATAACTCTTGACGACCCGCAGTGAAAACGATTGTAACAATAGACTGAATCGAGTCCACAATCAGTTTTTATAAACATGGTAGATTTTTGAATCTTGTACCTAGGGGAAATTCTATGAATGGCGTCTCCAGTCATAAATGCTCTAAGTTGCGGAAATGCTATGAGTGGCGTCTCTAGTCATAAATGCTCTATGCTCAAAATATGCAGGACGCAGGATAGTAGTTTATTACGTGTCGAAACACAACGAAAACTAGTGTTGCTCGTAAATAAAATCGAACCTTTTACTCTGTGCTCCACGTGAAATGGTAACATTTATACTTTTTTGTGACTGGTGAAGTGAGTGATGTGTAGTCGGAGAGTAAAAATTTTTTTGGTGCATTTTGATTAGGACGCAATAATTGTAGATAATTCTGTACGACAATACATGCATTATGATTACTTTAGTACCTTGACTTGTAGTGGTGTTAATAATTTATATACTTTGAGAGTTATTTTGGTATTCGGTGACATTTTAGTGAAGTGCCTAATTTGATCATGGAGGCTATAGCAAAACACGATTTTACTGCGACTGCAGATGACGAGCTCAGTTTTAGGAAGAATCAAGTTCTAAAGGCAAGTTGTGCTTTGTATTGGGTTGAAGAAACAGTTTTTATACAGTAAAGTGACAGGTTCTTTCTAGAATATTTGATATTGCAGATACTAAATATGGAGGACGATATGAACTGGTACAGGGCAGAGTTAGATGGAAAAGAAGGGCTCATCCCTAGCAACTATATCCAAATGAAAAGCCATAGGTGAGTACTGAGATGCTGGTTTCAAAATTTTGTGACAAAAATACTAAATATGCAACTAATGCAGGATCAAATGCAAAGAACCAGTTACTTATCGTAAATCTTAATTGTTTGGATTCTTACTTGTAATTCACATCAGGAGATTTATTACACACATTCACTCGGATGCTAACAAATTTAGTTTAACTGAAATTATTACATACAACTCTGTCAATGATAATAAAGTGTATTGAAACAAGAAAAAGGACCATACACCAAAAGAATCATTAGGGTATTATTCAAATATGTAAATCAGGCAAAGAAATAAGCAATTAAGGCATAATTAACAATTACAAAGAAACAGTAACAAGTGCTTAAAACTATTGGACCTTGTAAACAAAGCTTATCACATAAACTCCTTACTAAACAGCTGACATCTATCACACAAATTTAAATAATTTACCATCAATATATTATACTCTAGATGCACAGTTCTTTGCAAATATCCTCCTAAAAAGTGGTCTCAGGAATAAAACAAAGAAAAAAAAAACAGATCACAAGTTCTAATTAATTCAAACACAAATATAACCCTATGCACATGTTATAAAGTAGCTTTTTAAATGAAATGATCAAGCACACTTGAATTTGAATTTTCAAATTTAGAATTCTATCGGCATCCAACTGTAGGGAAAAGGAGTAGTTAAGTACTTCTTTGCTGTCCCATTTTCCGAGAGTCAACTGTGCATCTAGGTAAATAATATATCAATGTAATTTACACATAAACAGTATAAGAATAGACAAATCAAGGGACAATTAAAATAGGCCACAAGACTATTAAATTTAGATTGGTATACATTTTTTTATAGATCTGTGTTGCTGTACATAGTTACATAGTAATGACAAAAATATGCCTATATTTTCCTCTTTTATTGATAATATTACAATAAATGCTTCCACAATATAAGGTAATCATATTATGACACTATTTTCCAGAAAAATGCATGACAAATATAATTCAAAACAAACTGTAAAACATTACAAAAAGGATTTTATTTACTCATATTTCTGTTAATAATTTTGATAAGTGTATCTACAGCTTAGGACTTTGAAGTCACTTATTTCAGGATAAATGTTTAAATAAATGGTAAGAAATTAAAATGTATGTTCAGTGTGTTAAAAAAAACTTAAAAAATTTAATTACTTAATTTACTAATATTTTATAATGTATTATCATCATCAGCCACAGGATGTCCACTGCTGGACGTAGGCGTCCCCCAAAGATTGGATTAAAGATTGCGTTGGACATCAACCAACTAGGTGGACAGACAACCTGAAACATGTTGCAGGAAGTCGCTGGATGCAGGCCACTTCCAACAGGTCAATCTGGAAATCTTTGGGGGAGGCCTATCGTAAAATTTTAAATACCACATGTCTGCTTTTAAGCTAGATTTGACTAGAGATCTATGCAGAAAACTGACAGAGCATAAGCAAGCAACCAACCAAAAGTATCACTTGAATTTCCCAGATTAACTCAAATTATTTTCGTTGTCACCTTGGTTTAGTGGTAGTATATATGGGCTGGTGTTGGGCTGCATGTTTTCCTAATTTGCCTGGGATTAGATCTCCCAGAAGGATGTTAATGTCAGGCCATTTATGTTGATTTGAGTGGTAGACCCACACTGTTAACAGTTAAGCCTACAGCACAAATGGGCAGGTTTGACTGGTTTGATACCACTGTATCACAAAAAATAGACAAAGTTGCAGCTTGCTGTCAGGTTTCATTCGGTGAGTGAGATTTCCAGTGGCCCAATTGAGAGACACCGCCTACCTTGACAATATGCTATTTGCTACTGAACTGATTTTGAAAATTCTTTCACCAGTAGAAACCTACATTATGCCAGAGTGACATAGGCTACTTTTTATCCTGAAAAAATATACCTTGCGTGTGAGATATCCACATGAGCAAAGTTGCAGGCAGCAGCTAGACTTTTATATGTGGTGGGAATCACCAAACAATAAATACAGTACCCTTATATTACATTATAATAATAATATTAGCCCTGTAATATTACTGTATCACTGCTGGGTATGGGCCTCTGATATTAATGGGGGTTTAGGCCTTAGTCTACCATGCTGGCCTAATGTGGGTTGATAGACTACACATACCTTCGAAATTCTTGTGAAGAATTTCTTGGGGATGCAGATTTTCACGATGTTTTCCTTCGCCATTTATAGTAAGCGATAACTCATATAACACACTTAACATAGAAAAGTCAGAGGTGTATGCTCTATTTTGGTGTTGGTCTCGAATCTCTGACACTTGTCTCGGCATTCCATACCATTCCCAACTGAGCTATCGCTGCTTTCATTAACTGAGTGAAAATATTTTCAGTTGGTACTACGGAAGGATCACCAGAGCAGACGCAGAGAAACTGTTAGCAAACAAACCTGAAGGTGGTTTCTTGATTAGGATCAGCGAATCAAGTCCCGGTGACTTCTCCTTATCTGTCAAGTAAGTGACGTAGCTATTAACAAAATAAAAAAATGAGACAGACTCGATCTAGGGTAGATGCCATCAGGACCCCTAGTACGAGTTTATTTTGACAGTTCTCGATTTTCGAAATCGACGATAGTTTGCATTTTGTCCCTACATTCGACTAGTCTAAACTGAAAACTATCGTCGATTTCGAGAATCGAGAAAAACTTGTACTAAGGGTACTGATATCGTAAGACTTGCAACACTTTACCATTTACTGATTTCTTAACTTTACGCGAATGTTATACATTGAACTAAAACTATTTTTACGGATTCTATCACGATTTGTTTTAATTTTTATGCCCGACGTTTCGAAGGCTTTGCAGTCTTCGTTGTCACCGAAGGGGTAGATAGAGGCGCACTAGCGAACTAGAACACCCACATTTCGCCGAGCTTAGTTCCGTCTCAGATGTTATAGGGGGCGAGCCTATCGCCATATCGGGCACAAATTCCACTTTCCCATTTAATTGTAATTATTGTTAATCTTGAAAGAAAGAAAGGAATAAAAAGCTTTATTTGACCATTTTCACAAGGTCACAAATCAATATACCTAATTTGTCTAAAAATATGATACTAATATTATAATCTTTTATAATTTTTCTATCTTGACTATGTAATATTTGAAACTGGTAAAATGAAATCCATAACAAGCTCACGCCTGTATACCCGAAGGGTAGGCAGAGGCGCACGAGCGAACTAGAACACCCACATATCGACAAGCGTAGTTCCGTCCCAGATGTGATAGGGGGTGAGCCTATCGCCATATCGGGTACAAATTCCAGACTCAGACTAATATCGAAAAATCCAATATTACTGCCCGACCCGGTATCGAATCGAACCCGAGACCTCAGGACGAGGAGTCGTACCGAAATACAACCACGCCACCGCGTCAGGCAATGAAATCCATATTTGGTTATTATCAAAATTTTGTTGCTAAAAATGTGATCAACATTTTTATTTTGGTTGATTCAATCACCTTTTCTGAAACTGGGTGTATGTCATGTACAATTTAAATTTTATTAGTCAAATATTTCTATAGCCATTTATGAAAATATTTCCTGTAAAAAGGTATACACACTCACCACTATTCAGTAATTTGACGTATTAAATTAATGATTAATTTGCATTGTCTTAACTTGAGTTAATGCAGAATATTATAAGGAAAAAATACTTTTATTTTGTGTACCATACCTACTCAATATTCCAGGAAATATTGCCTCGATAACTAATGTGTATGAATAAACACATACTTTATAATTACATAATAATAATATTAGCCCTGTAATATTTCTGTCCCACTGCTGGGCACAGGCCTCCTCTACTAATGAGAGGGGTTGGGCCTTAGTATACCACGCTGGCCTAATACGTGTTGGTAGACTTCACATACCTTTGAAATTCTATACATAAATTACCATTTTTTTATAGACCTAGTTTAATAATAATAACTACATTAGCCCTGTAATATTACAGTCCCACTGCTGGGCACGGGCCTCCTCTACTAATAAGAGGCGTTGGACCTACCACGCTGGCCTAATGCAGCTTGGTGACTTCACGTATCTTTGAAATTCTATACATACATTACATATTTTTTTATATACCTAATTTAATAATAATAACAATAATAGCCCTCTAATATTGCTGTCTCACTACTGGGCACGGGCCTCGTCTATTAATGAGAGGGGTTAGGCTTTAGTCTACCACGCTGGCCTAATGCTATATACCTAATTTAGTTAGCTATATGTAAAGTAGTTCTGGGGGGTTACTACCACCTCTTATAGCAATATTATTATAATCTTACTTGTACAGATTCCCGTACAAAAGAAACGTAGTAAGACTATAATAATACTGCTATAAGAGTTGGTGGTAACCCCCAGTTGTAACTATATTCATCAACCACAGAACATTCTACAATTTTTCAAACCAGTCTATGATTTCGTTGCATAAATATGCTGGTAAATTAAATACACCCGACAAGTACATTATCGCCCCCTTAGTCTAGTGGCAGCATGTATGGGCTGTGGACCGGGAGGTCCTGGGTTCGATTCCCAGGTCGGGCAACGTGAATTTTCTTATTTAATTTGCCCGCGACTGGATTGAGTGGAACCCTCGGAAGGGGTTGAAGTCAGGCACGCAGCCGGTTGTAAAAACTAAGCCAAATCCTTTCTAAAACATGCTTGAAAAGTGTGTGGCGTTGACCCCACATGAAGGTGGGATAAGGGTAGGTAGAAAGATAGATTATTTTTCAAACCGGTACACAACCTTGCCTAAATAGTATATTATCTATTTTAGTCTAATTTCCGAATCTTTCTTTCTTTCTGCCTGGCATTATCCCAGCCTTCTGCCAGGGTCTGCATGCCTACTTAAACGCTTCCACTTCGCCCGGTCTTGAGCATCCTCCATAGTGAGGCCATTGGCTCTCATATCTTACTCCAGAACGTTCAGCCAGCGCTTTTTGGGCACGCACCCCTGGTACGATCTGGGCCAGACACATGCGACCGACGTACTCCTGTGGTTTCCTCAAAACGTGAAACAAAATTTCCAATTTCTGTTTTGGACATCGTAGTATGGCGCTTTACACATTGTTTACAAAAACCGCGCAATTAGTAAAGATAACAAATTCTTCGAATTGTAATGAATTTAAATAAATCGTTTATCAACGGTAATGATAGTATATGTTTACAAACAAATAACTAAATGTTTATTGTAATAGTGACTGCCTCGATGGCGTGGTGGTATTTCGGTACGACTAAGGTTCTGAGTGTCGGGTTCGATCCCCGGGTCCAGCAAAGTGATATTGGACTTTTCCATATCAGCCCGGAGTTTGAAATTTGTGTCCGATATGGCGATAGGCTCGCCCCCTAACACATCTAGGACGGAACTAAGCTCGGCGAAATGTGGGTGTACTAGTTCGCTAGTGCGCCTCTGCCTACCCCTTCGGGGATACAGGCGTGAGCTTATGTTATGTTTATGTTATTGTAATAGTACATATTCGCTACTGATTACCTATAACTTATTTGGTAACTGGAAAATTCTGTGTTAAAGTGTCGTTGGGTTCGAATTTCGATTAGTAATCATACAGCAGCTTTGCTATTAAAACTACTCGTTTTAGTAGTAGAATCATCTGAGTGTTAGAGCCACGCTGTAGACAGTTACGTCATTACATGGGCCGGCCCGACCGGTTTGATACCACTGTCACATAGAAAACCGACGTAAAGTGGCAGTTTCGTTCGGTGAGTGTGATTTCTGGTAGCCCAATTCCTCCCTCACATTCCTATCACATCTGGGACGGAATTAAGCTCGGCGAAATGTGGGTGTACTAGTACGCTAGTTCGCCTCTGTATACCCCTTCGGCGATACAGGCGTGAGCTTATGTATAAATGCCAATTAGATATTTAGCCAGCCTAATTCCTCCGCCTATATACAGTCTGTAGACTATTTTTCTTAATCAACCCTTTAATACTACTGTCCCTCTGTTGGGCACGAGCCTCTTCTACTAATGAGAGGGGTTAGGCCTTAGTCTACCACGCTGGCTTAACGCGGGCTAGTAAGGAAATAAAGCGTGTAAAAATAAAATATATTTTTTGAGAAATACGTGGTCAAACATACATAACATAACATAAGCTCACGCCTGTATCCCCGAAGGGGTAGGCAGAGGCGCACTAGCGAACTAGAAGACCCACATTTCGCCGAGCTTAGTTCCGTCCCAGACAATAATGAAACAATAATGACAACATACACACAATTATTAAATTTGGCACATCTGTTCAGAGGCCCACATATACGAAATCGATATGCGAATATTGTGCCATTCACATAATAATGTAATATTGTCCATTAGGTCGAATTGGTAACCTCCTTTTTTTATCGGTTAAAAGTTTGCGTACGTCGTGCGTATACTTCTGGTCTAGGATTCTTTCTACACGTGTCTGGGCGACAATCACGCCGCGCCAGGTCATCGTGCCTCTTATAATCTTATAAAAACTACTTTGCCGTGTGGTAACACTACCACAATTAATGTTCAGAAAACTATTAGACCTCATTCGCACGAGAACTTTTTCAACGCTCTTGAAAACAATTATCAACGTATTCGTTTATATCTGCCCAACGCCCAGCGTTTAAAAAACGTCGCGTTTTAAAAGCGCGGGTTTTGAATAACTATATACGTTCTTATACGCCGGGTTCCAACCCTAATCGAAGATGTCTTCTACACATCTCTTAGTGACCATCCTGAGCCGAGGTTCGTAACCCGTTAGTGAATTGCACTCAGCATGGTCACCTAACCTTTTTGGGTTCGAAACGCACCTGCGTTCACCCAACAGACCGGTGTGGCTGAATTTGCCGAGTCGTATCAGGCAATCAGCTGTAGGGCCAAACAAAAAAACGGTTCCATAAACAATCTCAGTTCGAATGTGCAGATAGATTACAAAATTAGCCAATGAGAACACAGTTTGAACATGACTCCGTCAAATGACTTGATTTGATTGGTTCATAATCGCGATATATGTATCTGCACTCTAAACTGAGATCGTTTATTGAGACAGGCCGATAACGTATATTCGTTCCATTTCAACTTTTTTTAACGCGCGTTGAAAAAACTCTCGTGCGTATGAGGGCTTATACATATAATGTTATGTGTTTCCCCGTACTACAAATTATACGCATGATTAATTTTGTACCGTGTGACGACCTTGGAATACCGATTGCCGCTTTTATTATGATGAGGTCGTATAAGAGCTATCGAAGTGTGACCCTGCGATTGTTTGTGGCAGGGTGTAAGGCCCGCTGTAAATATTAAAAAGTTCATACATTCAACGTTTGGAAGTATTTTTCTTACGTAATCTCACGCCTGTATCCCCGAAGGGGTAGGCAGAGGCGCACTAGCGAACTAGAATACCCACATTTCGCCGAGCTTAGTTCCGTCCCAGATGTGATGGGGGCGAGCCTATCGCCATATCGGGCAGATTTCAAACTCCGGGCTGATATGGAAAAATCCAATATCACTTTGCATGATCCGGGGATCGAACCCGAGATTTCTGGGCGGTAGTTATACCGAAATACAACCACGGCACCGAGGTATTTTTCTTATCTGTACACTATAACTTAATCACTACTTATAAATCTTTATCTATCCGCCCTTATCCCATCTTAACGTTGGATCTTCGCAACACACTGCCGAGAAAGTTGCAGAAAGGATTTGGCTTAGTTTTTACGACTGACTGCCTGCCTGACGTCAACCTACGACATCGAAAACAACCTATTTAGATCCTAGGCAAATGGTGTTAGAAAAACACCATGCACGACCTGGCAATCGAACCCAAGACGTCCGAGTCCACAGCCCGTATACACTGCCACTAAGGAGACGAATAAATAAATATTTATAAGTAAAGGACATCATTTCAAGGACATAAAAAAGCAGCGATAGCTCAGTTGGGAATGGTACGGACTACCGAGACAAGTGTCGGTGGTTCGAGACCAACCCCAGAATGGAGCATACACCTCTGACTTTTCTGTGTTAAGTGTATTTTCATTTTGAAATGTCGCTTGCTATAACGGTGAAGGAAAACATCGTGAGGAAACCTGCATACCCGAAAATTTCTTCACAGGAATTTCGAAGGTATGTGAAGTCTACCACCCCGCATTAGGCCAGCGTGGTAGACTAAGGCCTAACCCCTCTCATTAGTAGAGGAGGTCCGTGCCCAGCAGTGGGACAGTAATATTACAGGGTTAATATTATTTTTATTTATTAAAGGACATAATTTCGAATTAGAAAGAAATAAACTGGTACCTGCTCCGATTGCCTCGGTAGCGTAGTTGTAGTTGTTTCGGTACGACTACCATCCTGAGGTCTCGGTTTCGATCCCCGGGTCGGGCAAAGTGATATTGGATTTTCCCATATAAGCCCGGAGTCTGGAATTTGTGCCCGATATGGCGATAGGCTCGCCCCCTATCACATCTGGGACGGAACTAAGCTCGGCGAAACGTGGGTATACTAGTTCGCTAGTGCGCCTCTGCCTACCCCTTCGGGGATACAGGCGTGAGCTTATATTATGTTATGTTAGTGAGAAATAAAGAAATAAACTTCATTTAGCCAATGTCTCATGCAACAATAAGGTTAATGCAATTAGGTTACGGCCCTCCAACTTCATCAAAATTTAAATGTATGACTGGCCCCAGACTCCGTCTCTATGCTAACCCTACGGCTGAGATCTATAGAGCCAACTTCGACTAAGTCTTAGTCAGAAACGAACTCAGTGAGGATTTGGGAATTTTAAATCGGACATCGACTTAGTCAGAGCCATTTTTTTACAAGAAATTTTTTGCTTAGTCTGTCAGTGTTTTTATTGTAAAAAATGTCTCGGACTAAGTCGAAGTTCGATTTAAAATTACCAAATCCACACTGAGTTCGTTTCTGACTCAGACTTAGTCGAAGTTCGCTCTATAGATCTCGGCCGTAGCCCAAGATGTCCTAGTAGAGACATAATGACGGCTTATTTGCCATACTGTGGTCGCTATCTTTCTTTCTTTCTGCCCTAGCAGTCCACTTTATGTAATGGATATGATATTGGGAGTTGAGACGTACGTGTATTTCTGAGATAAATGCATGCGTTATCACAAACTATTTTCGCGAGACATGACCGAACTGCGGCATCTGATAGGGTACCTAAGATTACATAAAACAATATACGCCTCGAATCGATAACTTCTATTCCTTCGCAAAAAACTTGGAAGGTCATATCGGTGACCATTTTGTATGGACGCGTCCCTTAATGGTGCAATTTGTACGGATTTTCCTTCTTGTACCTTTGTGATATGTTTTATTTGCTGTAACTGCAAGCTCATCTTCACATGCTCTTATTCCACTCTACTGTGGAGTCGTTGCAACAAACGTCAAGCATGATGCAGGAAAGATTCGGCTGTGGTTTTTGTCACCGCCCCGCCTGCCTGATATTAACTCCCGTCGGTATTTCCACACCCATACGAATAATTAACGTTCATCGAGCCCTCGCGCGTCGTGAATCGTTATAAACTCGACCAGACTTTAATTTATCGAGTCTAGGTCTGAAATCTATGTATAGAGCGAACTTCGACTAAGTCTGAGTCAAAGAAACGAACTCTGTGAGGATTTGGATTTTTAAATCGAACTTTTTGACTTTGTCTTAGTCATTTTTTACAATAAAATCTTTGCTTAGTCTGTCTGTTAGTCTGTTTTTCTTGTAAAAAATGGCATATATTGTGATTAAGTTGTTTAGCCTAATATTTTAAAGGGCATAGGCTGGACAACAGCATGAAACTTGTGATCCAAAAGTTGTGACCTCGTGGTCATAAGTCACTCAGTTGTATTTGAAACATACATACGCGCGTAAGGTCGTGCCAGCGTAATAGGGCTTTACTTATAAAAGCATTTTTAGCTGTGCGAATGGTTAAGAATAACCTGTCACATTTTTCCTTGCGTTACATTGTTTAAAAATGAAAGGGACAACCTATGGTATAAAGATAAGCTGCGTTTAAATATTTTTATAAGTAAGGGGCATAATGTTTAAACAATTAAATTGTCTTACGTGATTCTTGAACATTGATATTCTGGGGTGTAAATTGTAATAAGCTTTCTCGCATATAAGTAGTAGATAGCGTTACTAACGTTTGATTTTTTTTTTATGGAATCTTGCTTGACAGCCCCTCTACATATAGTTAGTAATATTTAGGCTGAGATCTATAGAGCGAACTTCAACTAATTCTAAGTCAAAGAAACGAATTCAGTGAAAATTTGGATTTTTTAAATCCAACTTTTTGACTTTGTCTGAGTCATTTTTTACAATAAAATCTGTACATAGTCTGTCTGTCAGTCTGTTTTTCGGCCGACTTCCAAAAAGGAGGAGGTCCTCAATTCGTCTATATTTTTTATGTTTGTTACGCGATATCTCCGCCAAATGTGGACCGATTTTCAAAATCCTTTTTGGTCACGATCAGATTTGAAGTCGTTCCGTTAAGTTTTTAAACTTGTGATTATCTGCTGGTATATCAATGGTTGCCTGGAAGAGATTGCTTTTAGCAATAAGGCCGCCACTTGTGACACATTTTATTGTGGTTGTTTAATGTTACCTGTTTTCTGTGTGTGTCGACAATAAAGAGTTACTATCTATCTATCTATTATCTTGTAAAAAATTGATCGGACTTGGTCGAAGTTCGCTCTATAGATCTTAGCCTAAATCTCTTTGATATAAGGCCATCTCATTTGCACTCGAAGTTCTAAACAACCCTATAATTTATGTCAATACATTGACTCCACAGCCAAAATATCACCGAACTACTCCCATGTAAAAAGTGTATGTCTAGTGTCCAACAGCAAGCCATAACTCTTTATTGAGTTGTTTCCTACATACGCGATCAGTATTCATGGATTCAGGTTTACTCTCCAGTGAACATAATGATACCTTTCCAATTCCATACCATATTTCCTTCGATGTACGACAATGTACAACATCGTGTAGTGGGCGAATGGAAATTATGGCGCGTACATTCGCTAAATAATTTGGTACTTGACTATTTTTGATTTTATACACATATTTATATGTAATAGCAAATAAAACAAAAAATAAACTCTTCTGTAAAAACTGCATCGAAATAAGTTGAAAAATGAGGCAGTTATTCATATTTTAAATTCTGGAGTGGGGGCATATTGGAGATATCTTGCTATCCCTTTCCAACTAACGTACCGTTATGGAGTGACGTGGTTGTACTGATACTTCTCTTTCCCGCAATTTGACGGGTACACCAAACTTCAAAGGCTTATAACTTTTTTATTTTTGAGAATATTTCAATATTTTTTACTGTTTTATATTTTATACGACGTAAATTCCATATAAAATTAATTTAAAAAACCTTGTCAATCACCCAATTGTGAGCTAATAGGTTCTACTTTTAGGAACAGTGATGTCCAGAAAATCATTGAGCACCTACGGTCGGATACTTAAAATTAAAAAGTCCTTTTCCTTTTCAAACAATGTGAATGTGACGCAAGAATAAGTGACAAAGTAGTTTTAAAGATAGAAGTAGTTTTTGAGTGGTAGAGCCACACTGTAGACACTTACGTCTACAGCACCAATGGGTCGGCTCGACCGGTTTGATATCACTGTCTCGCAGAAAACCGACGTAAGGTGGCAACTCGCTGTCGTGTTTTGTTCGGTAAGTGAGATTTCCGGTGGCCCAATTGTCCCGATCCCTATTTCCATCCCTTTAAGTTGGCGACGCAGCCATCATTCAGGGGCCTGCATCCAGCGATTTATTGCTACCTTTATCAGGTCGATCTGGAAATCTTTGGGGGAGGCCTATGTTCAGCGGTGGACGTCCTGATGATGATGATGATTCGGAATTGAATCGGCCGACTTTTTGTAAATCCTAAATATTTATTATTTTAGTTAAATAATGCACAAACTATAGGTATGCATCCCTTTTTACATTCGGTACGTCGGTTTTATAGGTACTTTAAAATGATAAAATGTGCATTACGTAATTGCCATAAAAACGTATAAAGTCTGCAGACCCTTTTGTATGACAGTCGAGTTCTCGCTAGATCACGCGCTCTGTTATTCTCGAGAAAACTTCGTACATGACGGGGCGCTTCTAAACGATTCCAGAATATTAAATTGTCTTTAATAAGAACTGCCTCGGAGACCTAGTGGTGTTGCGTGCGCGGTACGGCTATTGTCTTGAGGTCTCTGGTTCGATTCCTGGTTCGGGCAAAGTGTCATTGGGTTTTTCCGTATCAGCCCAGAGTCTGGAATTTGTGCCCGATATGGCGATAGCTCGCCCCCTATCACATCTGGGACGGAATTAAGCTCGGCGAAATGTGGGGGTTCTAGTTCGCTAGTGTGCCTCTGCCTACCCCTTCGGGGATACATGCGTGAGCTTATGTTAACACATGTTAATCAGAACTATACATAACTCAAGCTAGTACCTATGGAGTATTTACTTTTTTTTAAATCGAGAAATGGTGAGTCTCGTATATTATACCTATGCGCCTAGCATGCGCGTTTGAGAACATTTTGACTACGCTTTATGTCCTTTAAAAACCGATAAATGCAGGTAGAAAGAATCTACGATATAGTACGATTAAATAATAATACGTATGAAAGGATAAAGAGATAACACGACGATGTCAGTAACGGGACTAGTGGCACCGAAATATCGGTCTCACTAGTCCCGCGGGACTAGTGGGATGAATTAGTGTCACTAGTCCCGTCGCTGGACAACTCGACGGGAAAGGTGGGACAGACAGCAATTATCTCATATGTAAAGTTTTGTATCTCATTTTGTAGTAATACACGCGAGACGTTTAGCTTCGTATCAAATCCGTCGGAATTGGTCCAGTTATTTTAGTGTAAGGGTAAACAAACGTATTTTGTGAAGATTCGACAGTGTGTCTACAGGCGGACTTTCTACTAATATTCTTTATAATACTGAGAGACGGGTATCGGAAACTATGAGAAGCTTATTAAACATCTGTGCATCACACAAAGGTACGAAGAACTGTCACTGGCGCCCATCGTACAAAAGTGTCGTGAATTTTTAATTTTGCTGTTTTATATGGTCCGTGAGGTGGCCACGAACTATCAAAAGGCAGTTAAATCGGCAAAATCCCCTCCTATGAGTTTTTTTTTAAATAGAGACGGGTGGCTCGGCCTCCGGTGGCCCAGACGTTTTTGTAACATATATACATATGTGCCGCCTCCAACGTGTTAAAATCATGGCAACATCTAGTTTATATTTTGTTTTGTGGTACTTAGTCTATAAACTGTTCCAAAATTGTCCAGTTATAATCACAAGCTTAAAAATAACTGGCCGACTTCAAATCCGATCGCAACCAAATTTATATGGGACACCCTTGAAATAAGCTCTAACGAACACAAAAAGAATTTTGATAATCGGTCCACATTTGGCGGAGATGTCGCGTAACATACATAAAAAAATACAGTCGAATTGAGGACCTTCTCCTTTTTGGAAATCGGTAAAAAAAAATCTTCAGCTATTTATATGAAAACGGTAACTAAGTAAAAATGACTCGGACTAAGTCAAAGTTCGATTTAAAAATTCCAAATCCTCACCGAGTTCGTTTCTTTGTTGTATTTCGGTACGACTATTGTCCTGAGGTCTCGGGTTCGATCCCCGGGTCGAGCAAAGTTATATTAGATTTTTCCATATCAGCCCGGAGTTTGGAATTTGTGCATGATATGGCGATAGGCTCGCCTACTATCACATCTGGGATGGAACTAAGCTCGGCGAAATGTGGGTGGACTAGTTGACTAGTGCGCCTCTGCCTACCCCTTCGGGGATACAGGATTGAGCTTATGTGTTATATATTTAAAAAAAATCATTTTAATACCTCACAGGCAATCGTATTAGTAATAGAATTAGGCATTGTCTCCCGTGGAAAGGACACTTATAAATGCTTTAACGTCTAATGCTATGTATTATTAAAATGTATGCAACATATTTGCATTAATTTAATATCTTCTTCCTGCCTTTATCCCACTGTGTGAAGGCGCAGTGTATTATACAATAGAAAAGTTTTGGCGTATTGTTTTACATCCGAGCGTCTGTCCGACGTCAGACTTGGAAATTGGATTGAAAACTTTGAGAATATTCTTGAGTCATTCACATTTTAAGTGGTAATATCACGCTGTCGTCTATATATTAAAAACTTAACGGACCAACTTAAATCCGATCGTTACTAAATTAAGGGGCCACCCTTGAAATAAGCTCTATCGGACACAAAAATAATTTTGAAAATCGGTCCACATCTGGCGCAGACATCGCGTAACACATAAAAAATACAAACGAATTGAGTACCTTCTTCTTTTTGTGAAGTCTGACGAAAATAGGCAAGTTATGAGTTATATGACTATCTCAAACCCTTTGAGATGTTTATACTTATCTGAATATTCCTGTCTCATTCTATCTTTTTCTTAAAATCTTTCCAAACGCGAATACACTCTCATGTCATTGTCAGTGTTCACGGACGGTGGCGATCACTTGAAGAGAGAGAAGAGAGAGAGAGAGAGAATCATACTCTCATAATAGAGCAATACTACTTGGTTTTCTAAGACCACCAGTACCATTGCAAAGCGACTAGGAGGCCGAGGGAATTACACGACAAAAGGAGGTCCTCAATTCGTCTTTTTTTTTATGTATGTTACTCGATATCTCCGCCAAATGTACACCGATTTTCAAAATTCTTTTTGTGTTCGATAGAGCTTATTTCAAGGGTGGCCCCGTATAAATTTGGTCACGATATTTAAATTGGAAGTCGGTCAGTAAAGTTTTTAAGCTTGTGATTATTAAATAATTGTATTATTTATTTTACCGTATTATACCAGCCAATACTCAAGCCTATTGCTTACTGACGCTCAGTAAACATTTCCATTAGAGTTTAAATTGCTGGTTAATATAAAAAATACATCTCAACACGTCGCCGAGACCGCTGTGACTCACGGAATGTAATTTGTACTTATGGACGTATAAAAAAGAAGGACACCATCTCGACTATGTTAAATTTATTTTAAATAATTTGAATTCATTTTTATACCCCTCCCCCGTCGGTTTTTACCTGTAGTTTATGCCAAGACCCCCCTCCCTCTGTAGTTTTCACTTAGTAATTTATAACTATGGTTTTAAACATTTTTTGTTGCAGAAAAGTTAAAAAAAAACAAATAATTATGACCTGTGACTTTAAAAAGGGCTAAACACTGAGCGCCATATTTGAATATAGTTCGAAAAAGCACGAAGTTTCCCTAGAGGATATTGACCACGTGACGAAAATCTAAGAATCCTCTCCCCCCTCGGCGGCCCCCGTAACCAAGCGTGGTATTTTAAAGACCCTACCTGAACGGATCACGTAATATGGATACCTTCCCTAACACGCTCAGTGGCCGCCATTAAGTGTCGATAGACCGAATAGGCTGAAAACCCTGTTTCACTTTCAATGTTCCTAGCGCTCCGTCCATCTTTTTTTTCGTCCGTGTTTGTACTTTTTATTCTGTCGTGGTCGTGGAACAGACTTGGCGTACTGCGTTAGTCATAATATTGCCACTGTGGTCGGTGTTGTGATAAAATAAAATAATCTACACTAAGCAATGTATGACTTATTCCATTTTTGAATGTGATAACAGTGATTTTTTAGAACAACATTACTAATGTTCTGTTTTTTTATGTTTTTGTTATATTTTTCCTTATTATATTAATCATGTGAATTTTAAACGAACTAACTTTTATCAAATATGCGACTGCGTCGTTTCCGACTACATTTTTTATGATAATAATTCTGTGGACCGGGAGGTCCTGGGTTGAATCCCCAGGTTGGGCAAAACTAATTTTCTGATTTAATTTGCCCGGGACTGGGGTTGACGTCATGCAAACAGCGGGTCGTAAAAACTAAACCAAATCCTTTCTGCAACATGCTTTAAAAAGTGTGTTGCGCCGACCCCACATAAAGGTGGGATAAGGGCAGGTAGAAAGGAAGAAAATAATACATAACATAACATACGTACCGTAACACTGAACTTTTTTTAAAATGGTATGCGCCTTTTTTAAATATCAAGACTGGTATTTCCTCGATTATCGATAGTTAACCTGCAAATTGCCAGTGAATATTAACCGGAACCTAGGCATCCTTGAGGTGTCGTTGACCTCAGGTTTATACTAAAGTACCTAAATTATTCAATCAGTAACACTTTGCTCGCGATTTCGCTCGCGAAGCCATATCCTGCGATATATGCTATTAATTCAATCGAGATTAAAATATTCTTTCTTTCTTTCACTAGCGAACTAGAACACCCACATTTCGCCGAGCTTAGTTCCGTCCCAGATGTGATAGGGGGCGAGCCTATCGACATATCGGGCACAAATTCCAGACTCCAAAATCTGATAAAATCCAATATCACTTTGTCCGACCCGGGGATCGAACCCGAGACCTCAGAACCGCAGTCGTACCGAAATACCACCACGCCACCGAAGCAGTCAACAGTCAACTATTAAGCACTCCACGAAATAAATAGCTTATCACAGTAAGCTCTATCGAACACAAAAAGAATCTTGAAAATTGGTCCACATTTGGCCGAGATATCTGGGACCATACAAAAAAAGTACAGGCGAATTGACTATCCTTTTTTTGAAGTGGATCGAAAATATTCTACCTAATCATGTGTTTATTTCGTTAAAATCTGTTCAGCCGTTTAAGATCGATAATCATTAAACAAATATCTATAAATAAATAAATACACCCAACAGTCACATACATAGTCCTGACCCCATAGGTGTAACCTGTATCGTGGGTGTCAGAAACTACGAGCGACTTTCGATCTCACAACACCCAGACCCGAAACAAATATATGTGGGCCACACAGACATTTGTCTCGGTGCGGGAATCGAACCTGCGACTTTACATTTCACAGTCGGCTACTCGCCCGCTGCGCCATGGAGGTTGTCGTTGAGGATCTAAATTCACAAACGTCCTTTCACATTTATAATTTTAGTAGAACGATTTTGTCCAATAAAGCTTATTATCGTCAGTTTCTGACGTAGCGCATGACTATCGAATTTGAATCGTAGTCACAAATAGGGATACCATATAAAGACAAATTGTGCGTCCGTCGATTTATTGTTCCGGGTGTATGACGCCTAATGACGTAGTTCATATACACCACGTAAGACTTAAGCTCGGTTCCAATAAACAATCTCAGTTCGAATGTGCAGATAGATTACAAAAATTAGCCAATGAGAACACAGTTTGAACATGACTCCGTCAAATTACTTGATTTGTAACATAACATAAGCTCACGCCTCTATCCCATAAGGGGGAGGCAGAGGCGCACTAGCGAACTACAACACCCACATTTCGCCGAGCTTAGTTCCGTCCCAGATGTGATAGGGGGCGAGCCTATCGTCATATCGGGCACAAATTCCAGACTCCGGGCTGATATGGAAAAATACAATATCACTTTGCCCGACCCGGAGATCGAACCCGAGACCTCAGAACCGTAGTCGTACCGAAATACCACCACGCCACCGAGGCAGTCAATCATTAAACGAATATCTAAATTCATAAACGTCCTTTCACATTTACAATTTTAGTAGAACGATTTTGTCCAATAATGCTTATTACAGTCAATTATTATTACCGTCAGTTTCTGACGTAGCGCTTGACTTTTGAGTTTGAATCGTAGTCACAAATAGGGATACCATATAAAGACAAATTGTGCGTCCGTCGATTTATTGTTCCGGGTGTATGACGCCTAATGACGTAGTTCCTATACACCACGTAAGACTTAAGCCCGGTTCCAATTATCAATCTCAGTTCGAATGTGCAGATAGATTACAAAAATTAGCCAATAAGAACACAGTTTGAACATGACTCCGTCAAATTACTTGATTTGTAACATAACATAAGCTCACGCCGCTATCCCATAAGGGGGAAGCAGCGGCGCACTAGCCAACTTCAACACCCACATTTCGCCGAGCTTAGTTCCGTCCCAGATGTGATAGGGGGCGAGCCTATCGACATATCGGGCACAAATTCCAGACTCCGGGCTGATATGGAAAAATACAATATCACTTTGCCCGACCCGGAGATCGAACCCGAGACCTCAGAACCGTAGTCGTACCGAAATACCACCACGCCACCGAGGCAGTTAAATTGATTTGATTGGTTCATAATCGCGATCTATCTGCGCTCTAAACTGAGATCGTTTATTGAAACCGACCGTTAGGCTGGGATCTATAGAGCGAACTTCGACTAAGTCTGAGTCAAAGAAACGAATCCAGTGATTTGGAGTTTTTAAATCGAACTTCGATTTAGTCCGAGACATTTTTCGACCGACTTCCAAAAAGGAGAAGGTCCTCAATTCGTCTGTATTTTTTTGTATGTGTGTTACGCGATATCTCCGCCAAATGTGGACCGATTTTCAAAATTCATTTTGTGTTCGATAACCGATTAAAAAGATTCCACATTATACTGTCCATCTTCGCTGAATTTTGGTGCATAAAACCATATCACATTAAAACAACAAGCACAACTTCAGACAATAATATGAAATAATTTTAACAAGCGACGCCGACCCTGTCAGACTTCCCGTCAAAATCCTTATTATGCGTCAACCAACAATAACGACGAAAAAGGGCAAATAATAATGTTAATGAGCATTACGTAGTTATGTAAACGTCATTATGTATTGTTCAATATTTATTCAGTGTTATAATTCTTACCATATGTTCAAATAAGAATAATATTAGCCCTGTAATATTACACTCTCATTGCTGGGAACAAACCTCCTCTACTAATGAGAGGGATTAGGCCTTAGTCTACCACGCTGGCTTAATGCGGGTTGGCCTACTTCACATACCTTTGAAATTCTTGTGGAGAAATTCTCGGGTATGCAGTTTCCTCACGGTGTTTTCCTTCAGCATTAGGCTCGCCCCCTATCACATCTGGGACTGAACTAAGTTCGGTGAAATGTGGGTGTTCTAGTTCGCTAGTGCACCTCTGCCTACCCCTTCGAGGATACATGCGTGAGCTTAGCTTTTTGAGTGGTAAAGCCACGCTGTAGACAGTATCGTCTACAGCACGAATGGGCCGGCGCGACCGTTTTGATACCACTGTCTCACAGAAAACCGACGTAAATTGGCATCTTGCTGTCGCGTTTCGTTCGGTCAGTGAGATTTCCGGTAGCCCATTCCCCCTCCCCCTCCCTCTCAATCCCTTTTCCCTGCCCTTCCATTCTCTCATTTTAAGTTGGCAACGCACCCAAGATTCTTTTTGTATCTTAGGTGTCTATGGGCGGTGGAGATCACTTACCATCAGGTGACCCATCTGCTCGTTCGCCAGTCTGCTATAAAAAAAGTGTTATAAAATAACTTTAAAACTATGTAATTAATTTTCCAAAACCGTTCTACACTCGATGAGTCAAACATTTGTACACGAACAAACCAGTTTGTGATTTACAACATTAAACTGGGCCTCGTCTAATATGAAATAACCACCGGTCGGTATGTTACCAACTAACAAAATACCTAATTAAAAATAACCTTCGTTACAGACATATAAGAAATTGTTTTTGTACGTACAAAATACGAATGTAGTATTGTTAATATGTATCCAGATTTATTTATAGATTGCTAACATAAACGCCGAACGCGTCTGCACCGTACGTACAGGAAAAATGCTCCGATCATTACTCCAGTCTAAACAGATTCAACATTTTTTCACCATCGAACACGTTACTCATTA
This sequence comes from Clanis bilineata, assembly GCA_036417725.1. NCBI lineage: Eukaryota > Metazoa > Arthropoda > Insecta > Lepidoptera > Sphingidae > Clanis > Clanis bilineata. Next base: position 3,664,693 of record CM071153.1, read on the forward strand.
CTGGAGTGTGTCATGGGTTTTATTACAAATAGAAGTATACACACACACACACACACACACACACACACATATAAGCTCACGCCTGTATCCCCGAAGGGCTAGGCAGAGGCGCACTAGCGAACTAGAACACCCACATTTCGCCGATCTTAGTTTCGTCCCAGATGTGATAGGGGGCGAGCCTATCGCCATATCGCACAAATTCCAGACTTCGGGCTGATATGGAAAAATCCAATATCACTTTGCCCGACCCGGGGATCGAACCCGAGACCTCAGAACCATAGTCGTACCGAAATACCACCACGCCACGGAGGCAGTCAGGCAGGTACAGTGTAGTGATAGCACAAATGCTGCATTAGGGCATTATGAAATGATGCATGCGGGGAACTCACGCCTTCGATACCGTATTAGGCCGCTTTGGCTGAGGGGCGGGAAGTCACGGACGTTACTTGCGACAGTACAGACATTGCGTCCTTCGATGATCTCCAGAATTATGCCAGCCAGAAGTTTTTTTTTATCTGAGCACGGCAAAGTGACTCCACTACACCTGATGGTAAGCGTAGTGCAGTCCAAAAAACCAACGACCATCGATAAACATAGTTTAGGAATGGTCGCCAGAGTTATGTCGGCCTGCATAAATGCTTCTTCACGCTTCGCTTAAAGGACCTAATGTCATAGGAGGGAGGGAACACGTGAGCCGGCAAACTATTCCACAGCTTAATGGTACGGCACAAGTAGGTGGAAGGGAACTTTTTGGTTTGTGTCGCGATGGAAGAGACCACAAAGCTGTGGTTTCGTAAGCCGTTTAAGTTTCTAAATCCCCTGAAATATGAATCGTTTTTGAACCATGTTTAACCCTAAAATGGATATATAAGTAATGTATTTCGCCTTACGAAGGCCCGAATCCGTCTCGTTCTCGATGATAGTTATTGTTTTCTCCATATATTTGACTAACAGCGCCTCTTACGGAAGCCACGTTTAACTACAAACAAATGTAAGGAGAGTACGATTACGATCCTTGTTTTCGAAAAGTGTCAACATCAAAAGTTTCTCTTAGTAACGGTAATAAGAAATACAAATTAGGTACGTAAAAATATTAAAACTCGGTCAAAGTTCGTCGATAACAAATACCTTACTTGCCCTCTACATGTACATGACTCAATCAATAATATGTGTAACTTGTGTGTTAAGTCAATTTATTCCCCTGAATAAACACAAGTATAATTAATGTTTGGAGAGGAATCAGAAACCCTAGCGAACCATGCGTGTATTCCGTTTCAACTTTCCATTTAAAAAGCAATTAACTGGTGTGGGGATCGCTGTTGATTATGCGATATTACTAAAGTTTTGTATCTTCCCGCGGGTATTAGATCAGCTATATCGATGCTTCGTCTGAATTAAAAGCAAAGGTGAAATCTGCATAAGCTACTCGTAATAACAATAATAGGTGATGTCAACAATGATGAATGTAAAGAACAAGATTCAAAGCTTTATTATACTACGTAATAAAATCTTTAATTTAGCATTGGTGTTCTGAAAATTCTGTTGAACCTGAAAATCATTAAATCAAAACCTTATTTAATTGGTCACCACCAATAAAATTTGCTAATGCATTAAAAGTTCTTATTGTGTCGGCATACCATAGGTTTCTGTCGGTCCAAAGTCTGGCCCAGATCGTACCAAAGGTGCGTTCCAGTGCACAGGCCAAAAAGCGCTGGCTGGAAGTTTTGGAGATGGATATGAGAGCCAATGGTCTTACTGTGGAGGATGCTCAAGACTGGGCGAAGTGGAAGCGTTTAAGTAGGAAGGCGGACCCTGGCATTAAGACGCAAGGCAGAAAAACAAACAAACATTAAGCCGCATAACGCAAGGCAGAAAAACAGATCATTGTATCGGTATTTGGTAGTTCAACAGCTGATCTAATCTCTCAAAAAACGATTATTCAGAAACTATGACATTTATGGGATTTTGATTTTTACAAGAAAATTCCTAATTACGCAAGATAATAATTATTGATACTAACTTTCTGAATCACCTATAAAATGCCGATCTACTGAGTTTTGTTCTGTGCCTGTAGAAATTGTCGAGGAACTGTGATAATTCCGACAGAATATGTTCTCATATTGAGTTGCTAGTCCGATAATTGCCACATCATCTTATTACGTCAGTAGTCACAGTCATTGTCACTATACATAAAATAATAATACCAGTACATGTACAATACAGTCATAAAGGCGTGGATATCAGGAACTTCGAAGACTCCAACGCCACAACTTTCAGAACTGAAACAAACATTTGTGGATCAGACAAAATTTTTTCTTGAAGCGGAGATCGCACCCACGGCCTATCAGTACATAGCCGTCTACTTAATTGTCATACTCAAATGTCAATCATATACTCATAGTAACAGCCAGGAATTAGCTGAATGATATCCACAATACACCGAAGTCGCTCCTAGCTGGTTGACATCAAGATAATCCTGTGCTTTTGGTCGGAGCTAGGCTGGCTGGATTTCTAGCTGACATTTAAGGCACACTAAATGGCTCGATTTTGAACGAGCTAAATGCGGAGAAAGAAGCCCACAGCCAATACCATTGAACAGAATTTTGTACACTCCCTTACATAGTCCGTAATATTGGAATGCCGTCATACGTCTACGGAACACTGAAACAATATCGGTTACAGTCCAGACCAATTTGTCGAGTGAAACCATAAAAAGTCCCGCTGATGTATGCGACATTTCTGTCCCGTTTTCCAATACAATTATGCAATGAAATCCCTGACGTCTCCAAGGCAACCGCTCAAGGCGAGACCCCTAACTGGAAGCGAGCTGAGCCCGTAGCACGAATAATTTTCGACTACGAATTCGAATCGGGATCGCTGGTTAAATAATTACCACAGAAATTAGAAGTATAGAGAGTAGGATCGAATTTCCAACCCAGCTCTTTGAAGTTATACGCTCAGGAATTTTATTTTGACTTATCTATGTTGTGTCTTCAAAATGTACTTTCATTACTATCATCATCATCATCATCATCATCATCGTCATCATCATCAGCCATAGAACGTCCACTGCTGGACATAGGCCTCCCCCAAAGATAACTATAATATATTAAAATATTTGAATGCGTGTAAACATACATTCTTAAAGTAATGTGACGATTGACTCCATGAGCGTGTAGTTCGATTCGAATACGCAGTCGAATGTTATACGTGCTTCTGTCTCTGGAGCTAATTTGCTTTCAACTATTTCATCGGGTGTAAGCGCCCACGTTTGTAATTGATGTTTGCCGTAAACAGCGTTTGTTGACGCGAAAAAAATGCTTTTGTTTGGAAATGTCTTGTTACTGGAATGAAGTAGCTTACGTATTTTATAGTCTTGACTTGGAGATTGATTTCTATCGTGACTCGACGAAATTACTACGCCGAAGTTAATAGTATGCCCAAACGTACAAAAACTTAACTGTCTTATGAAGACAGTCCCTGGGTTACCCAGTAGAGGAACTTTACAGAAAAAGCGGAGGCGTTAAAAGTAATATAACGTAACAATATTTTAAGCAGCGATAGCTCATTTGGGAGTGATATGGACTGCCGAGACGAATGTCGGAGGTTCGAGACTAACCACAAAAAAGAGCATACACCTCTGAGTTTTCTTCGTTAAGTGTGTTTTCATTCCGAAATCGCTTGCTATAACGGTGAAGGAAAACATCGTGAGGAAACCTGCATACCCGAGAATTTCTTCACAAGAGTTTCAAAGGTGTGTGAAGTCTACCAACCCGGCTTAATTGTTTACCATCGGCTGTTTGTCTGACGTCATCCTCCTCTGAGGGACTCAATTCCGGTATCAGTATCAGCCACAGGACATCCACTGCTGGACATAGGCCTTCCCAAGACTTCTGGATCAATTTCAATTCCGGCATATTATTATCAAAGAGCCGGATATGCCGGCCAACCCTAGGGTTTACGTCAGAAGTGTGTCCACGACCTTATACGAAATATAATTCAGTGGTAAAGCCACGGTTAAACCGGTTCGACCAGCCTGATACCTCTTTCTTACAAAAAAGCGACTTCCGTCGAATGTTTATACATTTAAGGTTGCCTTATGTCGTTTAAGGCCGCCTTATCTGTCAAAATTGTATGGCGAAATAATCAATTTAAGAAGCCGTGACAGTTGAGTAGCGTTTGACCATTCGGGCGGTAAAGTGGCATTTCGATCAGAGAGAGAGAATAGTTTTCCGTTGGCACAAACCTCTTCTTATATTTCAATCTCTGTTTTAAGATTGGCAACGAACCATGATGCTTTTGTTATTGTGTCCGTGTGGTAGAGACCACTAACCTTCAGGTGACCCACCTGTAGGGTAATTTTTGAAACTCGATTCGATTTCATTTCATCATCATCAGCCATAGGACGTCCACTGCTGAACATAGGCCTCCCCCAAAGATTTACAGATCGACCTGTTAATCGATTTCATTTAATAAACTAAAATTCCACTGAAATCGAGTTAAAAAGTGCGCTTATGTAGCGTTAGATTCGAGAACTTGCCATTCGGTCATTTTGAACTCGACGTTAGTGCACTTTTTTACTAAATGAAATCGAATCGAGGGTCGAAAGTCAGGGGACAGTTCGTTTTCTAGTCTCTTCTAAATAAATACACGGTTTTGATAGATGTCCTGTTACTGTTAGTCAGTCATCATGCCAAAACAAGTTATTGCAGTAAGACATTACTGGACAAACATCGTCTGGTCCCGAACTGTGAATCATTCCCATGATTCACTTTGTCAAGCTATTTACATTAATACATGTTGTATTAATGATTTTATTAATCAAGCTGCTCAGATGGTTGTTCCAAAACTCCCAACGCGGTTATGAGAAAGAGATTCTATTATGGAAGTAATGTTTAGTGGTAGAGTCATGACTATATATTATGCGTACAGTATTAATGAGATTGCAGATGAGATTATAACAATTAATAATTATTCCACAGACAGCCGATCTAAAATGGCAGCTTGCTTTGCAATTGGTACTCTATGTTCCTAAAGTCTACATAAATACCATCCTAATATCTTTCCATTGACTGTAGTAGCGGCTTGGTCGTGCCCTTTGCATAGCCAATGTCCAATAGGCTATGGTAATCATTTACCAACAGGCAGACGACCTGCTCGTGTATTTTTATGATCCCATATAAAAAATATGAAACAGCACTAATAATTCATTAATAATAATTAATTGCATTTTTTTATTTGATTATCATCACCCTATAGTCGTATTGCGTCCAGCATCATCATCGTCATCAGAAGCCTATATTCACTCAGGGCCTAACAAAAGCTTATCCTAAATCTAATGCTCAGTATTGAATTCGGTATTAATATTAGGTGCCGACACCTTCACTAGCTTAAGGTATGGCCAAGGAAAACTCTATTGCAAACATACCGAAATCTTTTAAGTAGACAATATTGTATTTACACAATTTATGTCTAAAATTAATACGTTAAGCTTATTCCGATGGAAAATTACATTTTGAAATAGAATCAAAACAAGATTTTCATAATAGAACATTAAATATTCAGTCGAATAATAAAGTAGAAAAGCGAACGATATTGAGCGCACAATAATCCTATTACGATGAGAGACGATATAATCGGCTTACAGCAAGTTACTCGATGTTCCCCATAGTGACGATACGTAAAGCGTGAAGCACAATTAGGTTTTTATTGGCTATTGGCTTATAGTAACTCGCGTGCACGCTTTATGAGTGGTAGAGCCACGTAGGCAACCTTGCCAGTATGATTGGGTCGGCTCTCCCGTCTTATTACCACAGAAACGTGAAGTGACACCTTTAGGTTTCGTGCGATAAACGAAACTTTTAAAGGCCTTTTTTTTCCGAGGACGACACTAACTACACCTTAGGGTAAGCGCTTTTACCAACTCTCGTTCTTCTCCTCTCGGCAGGCAACAGTTTGCCTATGAGCTTCTTACCCATTTTTGACAGTCTCCGTGGCACAGCAGCCGACTGTGAAGCGGTGGTCTGTAGGTTGTGTTGTAATTTTAGTTCAGATATGTAAATGTATTTACATGCCATGTCATGAATAAACATTTCTTTCTTTCTTAATGTTCTTAGTGTGGGGTCCAGGACTATGTGTATGATGTGTATTTTTACGGATTTTATCACGAGATGTTTTAATTTTTTAATTTTAAAAATGAATATAGATCAATATCTACCAAGATGTCATTTGTCAAGAATGTTAGTGTTACAATTAACACTAACATTCTTGACAAATGACACCTCAGTCCAACCCGTGACCACGAAGACTGCAAAGCCTTTAAAACGCCAGGCATAAAAAAATAAAACAAATCGTGATAGAATCCGTAAAAATAGTTTTATTACAATGTATAACATTCGCGTAAACTTAAAAAATCAGTATTTCCAGTTATTTGTTTATTTATTCTTCTCTGACAAACACTTTTGGGATGTACACCGCCTTGTCCATCCTTCTGTAGACATTACTTCGTGACGCCAATTTAGAGGTCAATCCTATCTAAATATTTACATAAAAAATCCCAAACAAATCTGAAGTTAACAGAACAAAGGCGTCCCGTAACTAAAAAGTCTCATTAAAAATTCTGTTTGTCTCCTAATAAACAAATTTCGCCCGGGACTCGGGGTGAATAAGAATTTAAATTATTTTTATCTCAATATTTTAGGCAGAAAGCTTCTGATGCTGATGCCTGCAATGTGACGAAATTAAAAAAACAAGCGAAATATCCCACAAAGACACACAGAGAAATACTTTTTAATCATACCGCGGGCGAATTTCTTTCGCATACAATACATACGTTAAGTATTTTAGAAAGACAGACTGAAAAAGAATAATGAGACGGGAACTTTCCAACTTTGCGAGTGGTTTAATTGCCCGGAATAAAAGTTTTTTATTGAAATGTTTGCGACATAAAATAATGAGATTAAAACAAACCGTTTAAAAAGTTTAATAACATTTTGATGGCTTTGTTGTTGGTGACTTGGATATGTTTGTGAGAAATTGGAGTGGAATTAGTTAAAGCTTTTCTTGCTTCTGTTATCCGTGAGAGAGAAAAGTAAACATTTTGTCAAATACTTCTTTCGCATCGTTTCGAGTCAGACGACGTATTTCATAACCGTTATTTGTCACTCCCCTGTTGTTTTGAGTTATAATAATGCGTCATAATAATTATATTTTGTGAATCATTTCTTTTTAAATTTACTGACTACGTGACGCATCCTTAGATACTAGCTTTCATGGTTTTATAAATAAGGTAAAATCTGATTCATATTTCATTATACATAAGGATATATATAAGGAATTATTATTTTGTCAAATTAGATATTGACCAACAGATTGACCCATTTCTATCGTCTACAAGTCTATAACAAGCAGACGATTTCAAATCTATTTTAATAGGCGTCAATACTGCTCCACATTTAGGAAAGGTTCAACTAAATTTCTCTGTGTCGTGGACAAATATCGTCGCCATTAGGCAAATTGAACTCGTTTAATAGAAAGCAAACAATTTGGTCGTCTCCCATTACGTTGTTATATTGTATGAATGTATGCGACATGCCGTCACGTAGTTTATCGATTCTCATATTCAAGTGAATATTTTTATGACTTGGATTCTCTGTGAGCTAGTGGGATGTGAGACATGAAAATTTACGAGTATTAAATGTGTAGAAGGAATAACGTCGTTGCTTCGGCATGGAGATCGAATGGCTTCTCGTATTTGTGATACGTAAAAGGATTCTATTGTTCTAGGCATAGATTTGCAAAGATGTACTTTCTTCGGCTTTTATTTTATTGTAACACGGCCCGCCTTCGTACTCAATGTCTTCCATTCCGTCTCGAGTACGTTCTCAAGAGTTCTTGGCAGTGGAACAATTCAGCACGATTTTATTTTATCATTTACTGTGAATATAGTAACATTCGTCTATTTTTTTAAATACCCATAATGATGATATTCTTCAGGCCGCTTCCAACAGGTCGATCTGGAAATCTTTGGGGGAGGTCTATGTTCAGCAGTGGACGTCCTATGGCTGATGATACTGATGATGATAATGTTGATGATGATGATGATGATGAATAGTGATATTCTAATACAACCCTATTTAAACAAAATATATTCATATTATTATATTGACATTTTATTCCTATGTAATGACCAGACGAGCAAGCCGGTCGCCTGATGCAAAGTACACGACAAGTACCACTAGTCTAATGACTCCTATGACCTCCTCTCGGTAATCCTAATACCCATGAGCAGCAGCAAAATCATCTGTAATTTGTTTAACAACATTAAGTGGGACTATATTACGCTCGTCACCTTAATATGTGAGACGTTAAGTATCGAAATACCGAGTAATTACACTGGCTACAGTATCTGGTTGAACAGACTCGAATATCTGGACATTGATTGCATTATCATCCACAGTCTATCATCCCACTGCTGGGCATAGGCCATTCACTTCGTTTTATGCAGCTCGATTCCAAAGTTGACCCTTACAATAATAATAATAAAATCAGCCCTGTAATATTATTGTCCCACTGCTGGGCACGGGCCTCCTTTACTAATGAGAGGGATTAGGCCTTAGTATACAACACTGGCCTAATGCGGATTGGTAGACTTCACATACCTTCAAAAGTCCTCTGGAGAAATTCTCGGGTATGCAGGTTTCATGCGTACGAGGTATTTTCGGCCGCTCCTGACTCAAAGCAAATATGGTCACAAACCACAGTGCGAGGAACGAAACTGCATCCTCATATTTTATAATGGATTTGCCAAATACACAGCGAGGGCTCTCAGTTCTATTGTTAACCAATTGCTCGTGAATCCGCAGATGTCCAGACGGCGTGCAGCATTTCAAGGTGTTGCGCGACGCGTCCAGCAAGTTCTTCCTGTGGGTTGTGAAGTTCAACTCTCTGAACGAGCTGGTGGACTACCATCGCACCGCGTCCGTCAGCCGCCTGCAGGACGTCAAGCTGAGAGACGTCGTGCCTGAAGAAGTGAGTACACGGAGTATTTTCTTTCTGTTTCTTTCATGTTATCGCGGCCTAATAGTAGAATTTTTATTAGTAGAGCCACGCTGTAGACAGTAACGTCTACCGCACGAATGGGTCGGCTCGACCGGTTTTATACCACTGTCTCACAGAAAACCGACGTACAGTGGCAGCTTGCTGTCGCATTTCGTTCGGTGGCTGAGATTTTCGGATTTTTGAATCTTCAGATTCCAGATTTCTGAGTTTGGAAATCTCACTTATCACAGCTTATCTGCGGGTTTAGACAAGTGGCTTATGCGCTAGTCGAATAGAAAAGTAAATGTATGGGGATGACATAAGAGAACGCCGCATACAGTGTACTCTTATGTCATTCCCATACATTTATTATTCTAATCGACTAGCGCATAAGCTACTCGTCTAAGCCCACTGAGCCTCTAGAAGCGTGATGTTTGATAACGCTAGGCATTCACGCTAATGTTTTTTTTTTCGATCAAGATTAGCAACAGTCACCTGACTTTTCGGACGCCAGTGTCAACTCCATACAAAAAAAAACATTAGCGTTATTCGCCTAGCGATATCAAACGTCACGCTTGGATTTTGTCTAGGGCCCCTGTCAAAGTTGTAAGGTGATAATCAATGTAAGAAGCCGTTAAAGCTGAGTAGAGTTCCAGTATTCGGGCGTAAATTAATTTTAATTCAGGTATTACCGTATTTTGTATCGTGCAACTTTTAAACAATTTTGGAATCCAATTATACGTTAATAGAACACATTTTTGCATACAAAGACAAACGTGACCATAGCTTTGCCTATCGTTCTAGTTATTTAAGTGGCATTCCTTATTGTGCCCTTGTACCCTTCGTTTGTCCACTTTTCACCAGACAGCTTTGTTCGTTTCGCTGATAATACTAGTAAACAATATTCAAACACTCCGATATTCAACTCTAAATGTATATAATTATGGTCCAAATCAGTTTGATGGATATCCACTTGATTGGATCACTAGTTTCCAGCAATATAGTCGGTTTATTAAATGTCCCCATTGGGGTGTTTTTGTGTCTCCATTAATTATTTCGCCGCGGGTGTCTACTGTCTAGTGCATACATGTAGTATGTAGATGAAATAATGAAGAAGATACGTCGGTCGGTACGATCGTAAAACAGAAATGAGCTTTGTGTAGTACATTTGCTTTCGCCCGCAGCTTTGTTTGCGCGATTCTATTTTACGGCGCCCTTAGAAACTAGTCATGGGTACAACGACGGCCGTTTATATAATAGTATTATTTTTTAAAGCCACATTAGTGGCGATTTTGAAATAGCTACTAACGTTATTACAGAGCTTTTTTATAGAAATTAATCGCAAACAAGGATCTCTCTGACACAAAATAATTATTACTAGACCAAATAAAATATATATAGATACTTTATCCAAAATATTAAACAAATACAACTTAATACGATATGAAAACCACATCGACAAAACGACTGCGGTTTACAAAGTAATATTACTACGAGAAAAAATAATAAAGCTTACAGTTATCAAGATAGCTGCGGCGATTTAAGAAGTCGATATGTAAAAATAACCTATACGTTACGAAAAATAGCTGGGAGCTTTAAATAGCGACTTAGAATAATAGCTTTGTAAAAATAGCCTAAACGACATAACCTAATGACAAAAACTAGCCGTTATTTCCATCGCTATTAGGAACTGCGTCACAATAAATATTTTCCATCATTTATATATTTTCGCGGTTCCTCCAGAGCAGCGATGACGTCAGACAGGCAGTCAGTCGTAAAAAGTAAATCAAATCCTTTCTGCAATATGGTTGAAAAAGTTTTACGCCTACCCGATATTCACATATGGTAAGAGCATGTGGAAAGATGACATAATGTAAAAATAAATAATAATATTAGCCCTGGAATAATACTGTCCCACTTCTGGGCACGGGCCTCTTCTACTAATGACCATTCTTAACTGTGCTATCGCTGCTTCTTGACATGATGTAATAGGAGGTAAACTTACCATCATGACAATTTACTCTTGATGATGAGGGATGGCTGTAAGCTGAAGGATGATGTGGCGACTGACCAGAATTGATAAATGAATGTTAAGGGGGTTTGGGCATGTGAAGAGGATGGAGGAAAGGCGACTTACGAAAAGTATTTATCGTGCGAAAGTGAATGGAAGGGTCGGAAGAGGGCGCCCGAGTAGGACATCATCATCATCATGATGTGAAATAAGTGATCTCCGAAAAGAACAAGTGAGGAGTACCCTCAACCGGCGGAAATATACGAAATGATGCTGGGGTGTGGAAGAGGCAAATTAGGTGTTTTAGGATCGTAGATTGTGGTGCTCAACAGTCTCAGCCTACCCCCATGGGCTACAGGCGTGAGTATGTATGTATTTTTCAAATCGAAGCTCAAATTTAACTTAGAATTTAAACCTAACGCTCACTATCTATCAGCCAAACTAAGCTGCCACTGTGAATGAGCCGGTAGTTTATAATAGTTAGGAAAGCTTGTTTTTTTGCGCTCGGCATATTGAGCAATGTGTAAGAATGCGCACGGGCGCGAGAAATAGGACATAACACACTTTTACACTGATTGGTTATATAATTGACTTCGATGGCGCTGTGGGCAGTAACTGATCGAAAAACTAGAGGTTATAGGATGGCAAACCAGTAGCACGCATGCAATTAATGGCACGCGACACAATATTTTGGGCATGTCACCGATCACAAAATTCATTCAACTCGTCAATTTAAGTATCATTAGGACCTCATAAAGGTCGCAGGAAGTCGCTGGTTGCAGACCGCTTCCCACACGTCAATCTGGAAATCTTTGGGGGAGACCTATGTCCAGCAGTGGACGTTCTGTGGCTGATAATGATGATTATGAAGTATCATTGAGACGCAAAAATATTTTCTTTTGTGGTAAATAAAGACTTTTCAAAGACGAAGTTTTAAAAACGTCGCCTCCTTGGTTTAGTGGCAGTATACATAGGCTGTGGACCGGGAGGTTCTGGGTTCGATTCCGAGGTAGGGCAAAGCGAATTTTCTATTTTAATTTGCCCGGGACTGGATCTCTCAGAGGGGGTTGACGTCAGTCAGGCAACCGGTCGTAAAAACTAAGCTAAATCCTTTCTGCAACATGCTTGAAAAGGTGTGTTGCGTCGACCCCCCATTAAGGTGGGATAAGCGCTGGTAGAAAGAAAGAGTTAATAAAGACGTTTGAGTTGATAGTATATATTATTGTTATTTTCCCAATTATCACAAAGTCAAAATTATTTGATGGCCCGTCTCAACAACTTATTAAATATTTCTTTTGAAAAAATGGCACGTTGTTACATTCGCCTAACCTGTTATAGGACAGGTGTAGGATCGAAAAGTGTGGGATGCTAGATATGAAATGTAACAAATATTTAATTTTCATCGTTAAAAGGACCCCACGCTTTTTGCATATAGATTTTTTTGCATGTCAATTGGATACTGGACTATGTTTGATTTTATACACATTTTTATATGTAACAGCAAATTAAACAAAAAAGCCACCCTTTTGTTGAAACTGCATCGAAATTGGTTGAAAAATGAGGCATTCATTCATATTTTAAATTCTGGAGTGAGGGCAATGGGCATAGTGGAGATATTATCTTACTATCCCTTTCCAATTCATGTACCGTTATGGCAGTGACGTGATTATATGTATAGAGGTATACTTTTCTTTCCCGCAGTTTGAAGGTTACACCAAATTCAAAGGCTTATAACTTTTTTATTTTTGAGAATATTTCAATATTCCTCTCCGTTTTATATTTTAGATAACGTATATTAAATATAAAATTATTCTTAAAATAATGGTATCGTCATTTTATGGCTATCCCTGAATTGCCTTTTTTAAAGAAAGAATGATTTATTCCACACAGCATTATGAGACTGAATGAGGCGAAAGAGGTGTGTAAGTGGAAATCCTTAGTCTCTGCCTATCCCTATGAGAAAAAGGCGTGAGTCTATGTATGTATGTATTATGCGCCACACAATGATATAAACAGGATAATATTACTTTTGTAGTAGTAGAGTAGCCTAGATTCCACAAAGGCATAATTGACACTCAATAATATTGATATCCCATATCTCTAAATATGGAATCATGAGTAACAGATGGTAGTGAAATGTATAGTAAGGGAATAGTACTGATTTCTATACAATTTTCTTTCCAGATCCTGGTGCAGGCGCTGTACGACTTCACTCCGCAGGAGGCGGGCGAGCTGGAGTTTAGGCGCGGTGACGTCATCACGGTCACTGACCGCTCCGACCAAAACTGGTGGCAGGTATGAACATTCGCTTATTACTTGACAATTAGTTTGGTAATCTTTCTTTCTACCTGCCCTTTTCCCACCTTAATAAGGGGTCGGCGCAACACACTTTTTCGAACAGGCTGCAGAAAGAATTTAGCTTAATTTTTACGACCGACTGCCTGCCTGACGTCAACCCCCATCTGAGGGATTCAGTTCCGGAAAAATAGTGTTAGAAAACCACCCCTTTTTAATTGAACCCTGGACATCGTGGTTCACATCCCATTTACACTGCCACTAGACCAAGGACAATTGGGTACTTAAGTATGTTTTATTTTAGAAACATATTTATATGTCGTAGCAAATAAAACAAAAAACAAACCCTTCTGTAAAAACTGCATCGAAATAGGTTGAATAATGAGGCAGTATATTTTAAATTCTGGAGTGGGGGTATCGTGGAGATCTTGCTATCCCTTTCCAACGCGGGTACCCTTATGGCCAATTGCGCCACCGACCAATCTCGCTCACCGATCGCGCGACAGCTAGCTGCCACTTTACGTCGATGTTCTGAGAGACAGTGGTATCAAACCGGTCGAGCTGGCCCATTCGTGCTGTAGACGTACTTGTCTAGAGCGTGGCTCTACAGCTCAAGCACTGCACACCTTACTGCACAGCTAAAGAATCTATCTAAGCCTGTATCCATCTACTGCTGGACGTAGGCCTCCCCAAGTGAGAGCCAACCATCTCGGTTAAATAATACATACATAAGATTCACGCCTGCCACGCAGAATTTGCAGTTTGACGTTTTGACAGTTAATGTATGAAGCACATGTCAAAGCAGCAAAATTATCCGGAAATAAAATTATACGTTTTGAAGCTAAACCAGAATGCAGAAAACAATTTTCACTAATAATATAAGCCCACGCCTGTATCCCCGAAGGGGTAGGCAGAGGCGCACTAGTAAACTACAACACCTACATTTCGCAGAGCTTAGTTCCGTCCCAGATGTGATAGGGAGCAAGCCTATCGCCATATCGGGCACAAATTCCAGACTCCGGGCTGATAAGGAAAAATCCAATATCACTTTGCCCGACCTGGGGATCGAACCCGAGACCTCAGGACGGTAGTCGTACCGAAATACAACCACGCCACCGAGGCAGTCGATGAGGCAGACTATTTAATAATCGATCTTAAACGTGTGGTTATTTATTAAATTAATTTGACATTTGCATGTACAATTTCAGGGAGAGATAGCGCACCGCCGGGGCATGTTCCCCGCCTCGTACGTGACGGCGTACCACTCGTCATAGTGCGCCTGAGCCTTGCCTCTACTCACTAGCATTGTACACTACACGCTAGCGAGTAGTCGACCATATCAACAGAACAACCGTTGACCATCCGCTCACCTACCTACAGCCACGTCATACATTCTACGTGAGGATGCCGCGAGGATCGCCGCGATGCGCGTGCGCAATGTATTCATCACTATATTATGGTGCTTTGTGTCTCACAGCTGTTTGATTACGGGCGAATATGATAAGGGATCGTACCCATATTACGTGGCGTTTTTTACAATTTTTATACCTCCCCCCTCGGTGACCACCGGTAGTATATGCCAAGACCCCCTAAACTTCTAGTTGTCACGTAGTGATTTATAAATATGGTTTCATACCATTTTTTGTCGATGAAAAGTTAAAAAACAAAGTATTATAATGTGCCACCTGCGACTTTAAAAACTGAAATGCTGCGCGCCATATTTGAATATAGTTCGAAAAAGCACGAGATTTCTTATATGATATTGACTACGTGACTAAAACCTAAGCCCCCCGGCCCTGTGACCAAGCGTGGTATTTTGAAGACACCCCCACCCACCATCCCCCCACCCCGAACGGGTCACGTAATATGGGTGCGTACCCTAACGCAAAACCTTTTACAGAACAATAATGGTCGTAATCGACGTCGGTCATTTTCGTCGTGATTTTAAAATGCCTTGTTTTTATTCGCAATGTAAGAATTAATTGGTAGTACAAAATGTGAATGTTTAATAAAAAAAAGTAACTAAATAAAAAAATTCTTATTTCGTGTCGTGTCCGCATGGTTTTTGTAACGAATTTATCATATTTTGACATCAATATAATATAACCTAGATGCACAGTTCTTTGCAAATATCGTCCTAAAAAGTGGTCTCAGGAATAAAACAAAGAAAAAGATCACAAGTTCTAATTAAATCAAACACAAATATAACCCTATGCACGTGTTATAAAGTAGCTTTTTAAACGAAATGATCTAGCGTTCTTAAATTTGAATTTTCAAATTTAGAATTCTATCGGCGTCCGACTGTAGGGAAAAGGAGTGCTTAAGCACTTTGCTGTCCCATTTTCCGAGCGTCAACTGTGCATCTAGGTATATAATATATCGATGTATTTTGAGTTTTATTTGTGACATTTTTTATACATGATACGCGAGTGATATTTTAATCATTTTTACAATGTGCCAGAATGTTATTTGTAGTTTTTTGAAGTATATGTTTTAGTGGAATAATGTACGGGATCAACTGCAGTGGTCGACATCCCTCTGATTAGTTTACGTCAACTATACAACTATGACCATTATTTATCCTTCACTTAGTCTGTACTGCTCATTCTAAATATCTATCGTTTATTAGCTTAGGTGTAAGTTTTTAAGTGAGTTTTTTTTTAATATTTTATCTTACTTTTTTATGATTGATATATACAATTATTATGTATAATCTGATATTTTAGTCGCATAGAAATATAAAATATAGTACCCCGACGAATGCTTAGCTCTTCTTAGGATAAAAAATCGTGTTCCGTTTTACGTTGCGCACAATAAGTCCCTTGACGCGTTTCATTGTACGATTAATTGGCATTTTATTGAGGAGACGAAGTTTCGGTTATAATGATAATAATTATTATAATATAGCGTAACACCAAGCTTGTATCGCTTCTAATGTTTATTTGACGCGGATTGTAACTCGTATGTTGTCGAATTGTAATGTGGAATAAAAAAAAATAAAAAAATTAAACTATCAACAATATTAGTTCTAAATTAATTGAATTCTCTATTAAGAGGAGCGCGTAGGTAGCCGGTAGCGTTCGTAACTTCTAACTACAGTCGGTGACTCGGTGCGGATTCGATAGCCTCAATAACACCCCGCTTCGGCACCAAAATAATTTACATTCAAATATAGATTTTAAACTAGTGCTTTGTGGAGTAATTTTACAGTGAATAAGTTCATTTGCCATGAGCTATCATTGTATCTTGTCACGAACTACGATATAGCACGACTATGATAATTTGGTGCTTGACAATTTTTGATTTTATACACATTTTTATATGTAATAGCAAATAAAACATAAAAGAAACCCTTCTATAAAAACTACATCAGGCAGTCATTCATATTTTAAATTCGGGAGGGGGGGCATAGATATCTTGCTATCGCTTTCCAATGCACGTGCTGTCATGGCGGTGACGTCATTATGCTGACACTTCTCTTTCTCGTAGTTTGAAGGTAACACCAAAGTTTAAAGCTAGTAACTGTTTCATTTTTGATAAAATTTCAATATTTCTTGCTGTTCTATATTATAGACAGCCTCCGTGGCGCAGCGGGCGAGTAGCCGGCTGTGAAACGTGAGGTCGCGGGTTCTATTCCCGAACCAAGACAAATGTCTGTGTGGATCACATATATTTGTTTCGGGTCTGGGTGTTGTGAGACCGAAAGCCTCTCTTAGTTCCTGATACCCACAGCACAAAACTTGATCTTAATGTGGGGTCAGAACTATGTTTGTGACTGTTGGGTATATTTATTATTATTTATTTTATTTTATTTTAAACACTTTATACATACAAAGATATGTACAGGCGAACTTAATGCCAGAGGCATTCTCTACCAGTCAACCAAACACTCTAATAGTCAAAGTCTATTACTATATTATAGATGACGTAAATTTCATATGAAATTATTTAAAAAATAGTCAAGTACCTAATTCTTAGCTGCGCCGGAGCGGCGTCGTGTCGTGTCGTAGTCTCGCGTCGTGTCGTCCGACACTCGACACTCGGCAATGTCATTGTACTTAGTTAGCGTTTAACGTTGACCGAATGTAGATATTTATTTTTGTTATATTGTATTGTACCCGAAATTCTTATATTTATGAATACTTATAGAATTTGAATAGTGATTGACGAATCTGAATCCTTAGACATCGTTGTAATAGGCGAATATTATGAATTCCTTTGTACCTTGCTTGTATCAACGTATCGAAAGCATTTAAACTGTGTGTACTGTACCGTTGCGTGTTTGGCCTCGGCGGGGCTCCGCTGGCCTCGGATGGCCTCTAATGGCCTCGTGCTGGCCTCAGCTGGGCTCTCCAGAGCCTCTGTGTCGTCACATGTTCGACTAGCGAGGTTGACGTAATACCGAGAACTGTGTCCATTGATTTGTGCTTCACGCTATAGTGACAAGTGCATGTCGAGTTTTATAAAATTTGAAGTACTATAATCTTATAACAAATATTTAAATAAGTTATCAATTCCCCAATATTGTGGAAGATGTATAATATTTTTTACTAATAAATTTAATATTGTACCACGTTGTTTTATTTTACTGTTTATTATAATTATTTTTCCGTGTATATTTTAAAATACATGTTAAATATCCGACATTAATCCTCGGTGGCGTGGTGGTATTTCGGTACGACTACGGTTCTGAGGTCTCGGGTTCGATCCCCGGGTCGGGCAAAGTGATATTGGATTTTTCCATATCAGCCCGGAGTCTGGAATTTGTGCCCGATATGGCGATAGGCTCGCCCCCTATCACATCTGGGACGGAACTAAGCTCGGCGAAATGTGGGTGTTCTAGTTCGTTAGGTCGCCTCTGCCTACGCCTTCGAGGATACGGGCGTGAGTTATATGTTATGTTTATAAAAAGAGCTTCTATGCTTTCATCACGGATTCTTTTGGTCTCGTCATGTGTTAATATTTTTTTTTATGGCAATTAAAATACATTATGCAATATAACATTAAGCAGAGACTATAGAGCGAACTTCGACTAAGTCTAAGTCAAAGAAACGAACTTAGAAATGATTTGGAATTTTTAAATCAAACTTTGACTTAGTCCGAGTATTTTTTTACGTTAAAATCATTGCTTAGTCTCTGTCTGTTTTTCTTGTAAAACATGTCTCGGACTAAGTCGAAGATCGCTCTATAGATCTCAGCCTAAGATCGAGTCTTTTGTCGTGGGTATCAGGAATTAAGAGAGACTTTCGGTCTCGCAACACCCAGACCCGAAACAAATATCTGTGGGCCACACCAACATTTATCTCTGTGCGGGGATCAAACCCGCGGCCTCTGGCTTCACAACTGGCTTACACGCCTGCTGCGTCACATAGGTATAAAATTTTGTTTTATGCATAACAACTATTATAATTATTGAATTCTAATAAAACAATGTAAACAATGAGTATTTCGAATGAAAAACCACATGCATGTAAGAGATTTTACACCCAGTTGTAAACAGTAATAATAATTTATTAAATATAACATCACAATATTCAATATTATCGTAACAATTGCACATACTACGTGTAAGGCGCTACAACGTACAAAACACAGTAAAGTGTCAACATTTATACATTTATTTTATTATGTTTTTCGATTTTAATTAAAAATATTTCTACACATTTCAAATAATATATCG
Source organism: Clanis bilineata (assembly GCA_036417725.1). Classification (NCBI taxonomy): domain Eukaryota; kingdom Metazoa; phylum Arthropoda; class Insecta; order Lepidoptera; family Sphingidae; genus Clanis; species Clanis bilineata. The sequence continues at coordinate 3,683,718 of CM071153.1, forward strand.
AAAATGCAGTCGCGCACTCAATTTTGAATGATACATACCATCATACCAGTGAAACTTACATACAAAATTAAGTGTTTTGAACCGCGTTATTCCAAATAATACAAGCGCTACTTTATATGACTGCAAATGCGAGATCTATAAAAATACGCCTTATATAAATAACATTACAGTTTGACTGTTGAAGAATTTTCATATAAGAGATAATTTATAGATGCCACTTTTAATTTAATATAGTTATTGTGTATATCAGATATTTTTTATCGGTCGGCATATTTAAACCTTAAGGCCGCCTTGCAGCACCTAGATAAATCTCGATTTATGTTATATCGTGATTTAAATATACCTATGACATGTAAATTAAATTCAATTTAGGACTAACTCAAGATTAGTGATAGTGCTGCAAGTCGCCCTAAAAAACATAAATATTACAAGTTAGCACCAGTTTTACACTGTAGGTATGTAAATATATATCTTATAAAAAATAAGCGCTTGTTAACTTAAACTGTGTAATCGCGTTCGAACTATTTGATATACGTACTGAAGAAAGAGATAAACTGATTTTACAGTTAAGTACCGCTTATTTTTTAAGTAAGCTTGGGCCATTTTTTTATTGTCATGTTATAACTTATCCCAATTCAAAACGTTACAATGTCATAGGATATTGATTAAATTATCAAATTAGACTACATAATAAAGTCACAGACAATTTTTCTATTGATTCTTAAATCTATAACGTCACAATAAACTGGCTAAAATGGAAAACCGCACAATACTCTGGTTAAATTATAGTACAATCAACACTAAAATCTGTTTTAAGACGTGCGTCAAACTCATAGAGCGATAACAGTAGAAAAATAATATTCCTAATTCTTCTTTTAAAAATAATTGATTCCACGCATTTGCGATGATTTAGCCAACGTCATTTAAATAGAGCAATTATGTTTTCACAATGACCATGAGACCCAGATGTGGATGGTCTCAAGGTCCTGCTGAGATTATGTCGGTAATTCCTTCCAGTGCGATGAGACAGTTATAGAACGCATGCTTGATGATGGTACATTTCACTAATAAAATATTTAACTAAATATCATGATTGTTACTTAACATTAAAGATTTTATATACTTAAAATAAACAAAAATGTATAATATAGTTTTACTATAATGCATATATACATGTTTGATTTTATATAAGTAATTATTTATCTATCTTAAAAATGTAAATTGGTAGCTAATATATAAAATATTCAGTGAATTTATAATCAATTCGTTTGATGAATATCCAAAAATTAAATAATAAGCTATTGGTTTGAATAAATTATGCACTGAATGCAAACAAAGTACTGTCCAAAATAAGTACACCATTAATGTAAGCTTTACAAGTCGCTACAAACAATAATGTGGATTTTACAAAAGCCGTTTCATCAAAACACGTGTGATGACTATTTATTTTGGACGGTAGTGTAAGGGTGAGTGCACACTGTGATAGTTAAATCGCGCGACATTTCATTCCTCATCTTGACTATATTTTTTCGTTTCCATCCTGTATTGTCCATTACGAATGCGTTTGAGCGCAAAATAACTTGGTCCAGTTATAGTTAGTCACAGACTTGAGATTTGTTTTAAAATAAAGAAGTAGTACTAAGGTGAAAATATTCAGCGGACCAAGTTATTTTCGAGATTTTTATTGAATTTACGACAGCCTCCGTAACACAGCGGGTTCGATCCCCGCACCGAGGCAAATGTGTATGTAACCTTGTTTCGCTTGTTTCGCGTTTGGGTGTTGATACCAAAAGTCTCTTATAGTTTCTAATACCCCACTACAAGACTCGTATCAGTGTGTTATTTATTATTATTACTATCTCACGAAGGCCGTTCAGGGAAACGATCAAATACGATCTTCAGTAAAGATGTATGCGACCACTAAGAAAAAGAAAGACTATCTCACGAAAATAGTGCGCGCTAACCCTAATGCCAAGGTTCAATTAGTACTAAAAAGTCTGCCCTCCGATCGCCAGCATGATGTTTTCGAACGCTATCCAGTTGATCAGAGCCCACGGTCCAAGTCGCATCCATAAAGGCAAAAATCCTTTATACAATGACAGTACCCCTTCGTTTCTCACTGACTGTTGGAGACAATCTATCATGCCGCGGTACAACGTGCCCCTGGAAACAAAGATTGAAAAGTTAAATCCATTTATAATATCTGTAATATTACTGTCCAACTGCTAAGTACGGTCCTCCTCTACTAATAAGGGGTTACGCTGGCCTCATGCGGATTGGTAGACTTCACAGACCATCGAGATTCTTGTGGAGAAATTCGCAGGTATGCAGATTTATCCTCGATGTTTTCCTTCATCGTGATGGCCACACGTGTACCGTCTATGCCTGTTTCATTCACACAACAGCGAAAGTTTATTTGTGTGTACGTAACAGGTATAGGTTCTTTCGCCTTCGCCTTATGTGGGTGTGGTAATAACGCTTATGGTGCGTTCCCACGTCCATAGCAAATTGAAAAAGTGTGAACAAATTAAATAAAACTGGATTTCTGTCTGTTAATCTAGTTTTATGCCTATAATGCGAATCCAAAAGAGAATATCCTACTAAATCTTCCTAGAAGAAACAGGAATTGAGTAGGTGCTTTTATTGCCTATTTGATAAAGGAACGTACCCATATTACGTTACCCATTTTTTTACAATTTTTATACCAACCTCGGTGACCACCCGTAGTATATGCCAAGAAGCTCCCCCTCTCCCCCTCTAGTTGTCACGTAGTAATTTATAAATATAGTTTTAAATAATTTTTTGTCGAAGAAAAGTTACAAAACAAAATATTATGATGTGTTGCCACCTGTGACAAAAGTCTTAAATGTGTTTGAGTGGTAGAACCACGCTGTAGACAGTAACGTCTATAGCACGAATGGGCCGGCTCGACCGGTTAGATACGACTGTCTCACAGAAAACCGACGTAAAGTGCCAGCTTGCTGTCGCGTTTCGTTCGGTGAGTGAGATTTCCGGTGGCCCATTTCTCCACTCCCTTTCCCAATCGCTGTTCCCTCTCCTTCCATTCCCTTCTTTTAGGTTGGGTGTCTATGGCCGATGGAGATCACTTACCATCAGGTGAACCATCAGCTCGTTTGCCAACCTCTGCTATAATAAAAAATGCTGCGCGCCATATTTGAATATATGTAGCTCAAAAAAGCACGAGATTACCCTAGAAGATATTGACTACGTGACGAAAACTAAGAACCCCCCCCGGCCCTGTGACCAAGCGTGGTATTTTGAAGACCCCCTCCCCCCCCTGAACGGGTCACATAATATGGGTACGTTCCCTAGGCATGTAGGTTACATAAATATAACTATAGAAAACGAGTGTGTATCGGTGCCTCGATGGCGTAGTGGTATTTCGTACGACTACGGTTCTGAGGTCTCGGGTTCGATCCCCGGGTCGGGCAAAGTGATATTGGATTTTTCTATATCAGCCCGGAGTCTGGAATTTGTGCCCGATATGGCGATAGGCTCGCCCCCTATCACATCTGGGACGGAACTACACTCGGCGAAATGTGAGTGTTCTAGTTCGCTAGTGCGCCTCTGCCTACCCCTTCGGGGATACAGGCGTGAGCTTATGTTTATGTGTGAGTGTGTATCGATCAGGAACAGCAGACAAACAATACACACGTGTATACCACACACGGTTCTACCGTAATGAACATCGGGCCTAATTGAGTCATTATCTCAGCCATGACTCCATTTGCAAGTACGTTTTAATTACATTGGAATGTAAACCTTTTTATTATGACGCACACAATACATTTTACAAGAACATCGTTTCAGTATTAAGCTATTATATAAACTAACTACATCCGATCCAAATGCATTGTTTACGTTTAATTTAGTGTTATTTAATTTTTATTACTGAAGCTGTAATTATAGCTGCAGTTAAAAATAAAATATCTGCATAGCTCAAAATAGATTCAATGTCCAATACCTATACTACCACTGCTATTTCCTATCAAGGTTAAACCTTTTTAATTCACGATGTATTTATAAGCTACTCTATAAAGACGCGTTTCCTGATGCTCTTTGGTCACCTGCACTAAAACATTACACAAAACATGGTGTCGTTCGCTACATATTTTTTGTCTATGTTCCATTGTTTCATGAGAAAGAGACAGCTAAAAACATTGTTTTGAGTATATGTTTTGTTTTATTTCGACAAAAACACGTGCAAGCAACGCGTCTTAACATAATCTTGTGTAAACAGCACAATACTTGAACTATATACAACCCACATCAATAGACAAACTTTTACTTTCAACAGAAACATTACATAAGCTGGGTGTTTTGTCCCCCTCTAACGCGTGGTGACCGTAAGGAACAGATGGCAGGGTGTAGGATCCGCGACTTTGACCCCGTTCGTTTGCCCTCGACCCGGCCTGTGCTCTAGCTTATATTATTCTAATACTGGAACGACAAGCGATGGCTTTTCTAGCGTAGATAAAACAAAAACAACGATACAGCTGCCTCTGTGGCGCGGTTGTGTTTCAGGACGACTACTGCCCTGAGGTCTCGGGTTCAATCCCCGGGTCGGACAAAGTGATATTGGATTTGTCCGTATCAGCCCGGAGTCTGGAATTAGTGCGCGAAATGAGCAAGCGTTTTTAAATTTGACATTTGAAATTTAGAATTCTATCGACGCCCGACAGTGCTTTGCTGTCCAATTTTCCGAGCGTCAACTGTGCATCTAGGTATACATATAATATATCGATGTGTCTAGTAGTATATATAGAAGTCTTTGGCGAAAGTCAATGTAAGAAGCCGTTAAAGTTTAGTAGCGTTTGACCATTGGGGCGTAAGGCAGTGTACTCCACAAATGAACAATGGCTCTATATACGGCGGGTCTCAATAAACAATTTCAGTTTAGAGTGCAGATAGATCGCGATTATGAACCAATCAAATCAAATCATTTGACGGAGTCAAGTTCAAACTGTGTTCTTGTTGGCTAATTTTTGTAATCTATCTGCACATTAGATCTGAAATTGTTTATTGGAACCGGGCGAGTTGTCTTGCGGAATCTTTTTTTTTTATAGCACAGACTGGCAAACGAGCCAATGGGTCACCTGATGGTAAGTGATCTCCGCCTCCCATAGACACCCAAGACACAAAAAGAGTCATGGGTGCGTTGCCAACCTAAAAGAAGGGAATAGAAGGGGAGGGAAATGGGCCTCCGGAAATCTCACTCACCGAACGAAACGCGACAGCAAGCTGCCACTTTACGCCGGTTTTCTGTGAGACAGTGGCATCAAACAGGTCGAGCCGGCCCTTTTGTGCTGTAGACGTTACAGCGTGGGTCTACCACTCAAACTGTACTTACCTCCCATCAGGCCCCACGGGCTGGTTCATGAGCCTGGTCTTGAGCACGTCGGCTGGTGTTCCTAGCACGGCTGCGACGAAGCCCGCGGTGAACGCCGCCGCAGCGTGGACTAACGCGTTGTCCGCCATCCCGAACTCCTTCATCAGATACTGCTTGGTGTAATCGTATGCTGCAAGATCCCCCATGTTGACGAGCGCGGCGCGTTGCACGTTGGGTATTGCTCCTGGAAACAAACCAGTGGAGAAGTCTGTACAACCATTTTCTTTCTATCTGCCCTTGGGAACGTCGCTATACTACGTGACCCGTTCTGAGGGGAAGGGGGGTCATGAAAATACCACGTTTAGTCACAGGGGGGGAGTCTTAGCTTTTCGTCACGTAGGTAGTCAATATCCTCTAAGGAAATCTCGTATTTTTCCGAGCTATATACAAATATGGCGCGTAGCGTTTAGCACTTTTTAAGCTCACAGGTGGCAACACATTATAAACTTTTTTGGTTTAACTACAAAAAAAAAATTCAAAATCATATTTATAAATTACTACGTGAAAACTAAAGGAGGAGGGGAGTCTTGGCAATTTATTTTACTTTAAAGCTTAATATTTCGCAAACAGAGCCTTTAATCGTAAAATGGTTTTTGCAAACCCGCCTTGCTTTTGAAAGACCTATCCAACGATACCACATCACATCATAGGATAGTCGAGAAAAAAATGTCACCCCCACTTTACATGTAGGGGAGGCATAAAAAAAAATATTTTCAAGATTTTATTCCACATGTTTCTTAGTTTGACAGATATGTATACTCGTGCCAAATTACAGCCCTCTAGTACTTATAGTCTCTGAGATAAACAGTCAGACAGACAGACGGACATGGCGAAACTATAAGGGTTCCTTTTTTGCCATTTGGCTTCGGAACCCTAAAAATGGATCACGTAGTATGTATACTCATAATGCCACTGTTATACACTTAACGCCTGTTATCCACGAAGGTAGACAGAAGTGCAACTGGTGCACTCACTTTTCGCTTATTTAGTGTGATGGGGGTCAATGGCAAGAAACAGGCACAAACTAAGCCTACTCCTTTATGCGACAAGCTTGAAAAAGTGTGTTGCGCCGACCTCACATTAAGGTGGGATAAAGGCAGGTAGAAAGAAAGTCAACTTCTCTATTCTTTAACTCACCCCGCCAAAATCCCAGCAGTCCGCTCTCAGCGTACAGCATGCCGTACACCTGCCTGCAGTTGGTGAACCTGGGCGCCTTGCCCTGGAGTATGTTCCGACCCTCGGCCTGCATCTGCACCTTCACCAGGTCGGTGGGTGAGGCGATGAACTGCGCCAGCGAGCCCGCCACCAGACCGCCTGCCGAACTTCATCACCATTATCACACGTTGGGGTGATGATGATTCTATGATGGTGATTAATAAATAATGATGTGATGATAAAGAACGTTTGGTTTTCGACCGATTTCAAAAAGTGGTAATAAATTTGTCTGCATTTTTTTTATCCGAATACGACTAATGGACTAGGTACTGAACAAAATAAATAGCAAAAGTTTTGTTACACCATTTATACTATATAAAAGCGGTATTATGCGCGGAAAAATCTACATGTAGGTAAATTTCAGTAGGTACGCGGAGTGGTCCTCAATTCCAAGACGCGCCAGACAGGTCCATTCATGTAAGTTCTCGACAAAAGTCTTTGACCACTAATATCAACTGTTTTAGCTCGCCCTGACCGTACATCTTGTGCAAAAATTGAGAAAAATCAATCCTGTGGCTAAACTATTCACTTTACCTATTGAACTAATTTTTTGTACAAGGCCTTGGAACGTTGTAAGGTAGGTATATCTGGGATGATTTATTGTATGTATAATAAAGCTAATTGGTTTGGGTATATTGAGTAGGTAAGTAAGATAAATACGGTTATTGGCCATGGTCCTGAAGATAACTATTAAGCTGTATTTCTGTATCTATGAAAGCTGGACCAAGCAGAGCCTGAACCACAAAAGACAAGACCTCCTTTAGTAGAGGTATATTCGGACATAAGGCATCGGCAAAAATACAATTTATTAAGGACACAACTACACTACTATACAAATCACGTATTTTCCATCAATTGTTCCCAAAACCTTAATGTTTCTCAAACTGGATTGTATCCAATAAGATACGTTAAGTAGAACGAGTCCTTGAAACAGACGCTCCCCTGTAGCGAAACTTAATTAGGTAAATGAATCCAGCCAACCCAGCCCAGCAAATCCAATTCGGTAATTGCATTATTGAAATCCGTTTAGGTAATACATCCGCTTATTATGACAATGTTTCGATCACATATCCATATGGCTTGTTACAGAACGACATGTATGAACCTAGTATTAAGCAATGACTAAATAAAAAATAAGAAGACCCGGCATAGCTACGAAAAACACGTGTTTACTATGAAGTCTATTCCGCCATTTTAGTTTCGCGATCTATTTACATGTAAGATGTCACCGTGTCATCAGAATTAATAATGCGTAAATACTTATTGATTTAATTATAAATACAGTGTTTTATTTACAATAATACTATTTTCGGAATATGAAGACGATGCCTAACTTTTATATTAATGGGATCTTTCTTTCTCAAAGTCGCCATTTTTGTTTCGTTCCATACATTATGAAAGCTTCATGTTTTCGTATTTTCCCCTGTCCTCTATCTTCTTTTGTATAAGGTAGTAAATCTTGTTTTGACATATTAACCTAGATTTAAAACAAAAAATAGGCTAGCCTAAATATTGTTCTATAATACGGACTTACCGCCGAATGCTCATACCCTTAGGCTAATCTATAGAGCGAACTTCGACTAAGTCTGAGTAAAAGGGACAAACTCTGTGAGGATTTGGAACTTTTAAATCGAATTTTGACTTAGTCCGAGTCATTTTTACAAGAAAATCTTTGCTTAGTCTGTTTGTCAGTCTATTTTCGGCCGTCTTCCCAAAAAGGAGGTGGTCCTTAATTATTCGTCGTTTTTTTTAATGTATGTTACTCGATATCTCCGCCAAATGTGGACCGATTTTTTCTATAGAGCTATTCTATTTCTTTTTCTATTCCGTTCTATAGAGCTTATTTCAAGGGTGGTCCCATATAAATTTGGTCACGATCGGTAAATTGGAAGTCGGTCAGTTAAGTTTTTAAACTTGTGATTATTCTTGTAATAAACGGCTCGGACTAAGTTGAAGTTCGATTTAAAAATTCCATACCTCACTGAGTTCGTTTCTTTGACTCAGACTTAGTAGAAGTCCGCTCTATAGATCTCAGCTTGCAGGTCGCCTTATGTCGTTTAAGGCCGCCTTATCTGTCAAAATTGTATAGCGGAAAACAATGTAAGAAGCCGTTAAAGTTAAGTAGCGTTTGACCATTCGGGCGTTAGTCACCTAATGCCATGATTATACAAAACTATACATATAACCATCTAATGAAATAATAAATCAATTGACGTCAGAACCCGATCAAATCTTAAAATAGAAGTAGGTACAAGATTTCCGATTGGATTGATGATGGATTCCACCGATATTTGGCTTCTTTCGGTGTCGCATTTACATTAATGTATGCCCCTTTCTGAGTTTCACCATGATGAAGCCATAGAAACTAGAAAGCAATCTTTTGCGACTTGTTTTCGGTATTTTACGTAATCTAATTTGATTTATGGTAAAATAGAGATAAAGTATAATTAACAGGTCAACGAAAAATTAATGATTTAGTCACGGAGGTATAAAAAAAACGATGGACAGAGTGCTAGGAACAGCGAAAATGAAGCAGGTTTTCGGTTTATTCGATCGACACGTTTACTATACGTATACGTATAATGGCGGAATGATCGATTGGGCCGAAAACCGTGCTTCACTTTCAATGTTCCTAGCGCTCCGTCCATCTTTTTTTTACGTCCGTGGATTTACTCGAATTTTTACTCAAAATACGGTCACCAAGCCCATTGATAGTCCAATATAAACAGTCTACATTTGGAGGTCATATTGCTTAACATAAAAGTAGCGTCTTTAGTCTAGTTAGTGACAGTGTATATGGGATGTGAATTAGGTTCGATTCCCGGATCAGGAGGGTGTTTTTCTATTACGATTTTTCCCAGGACTCCATCCCCTAAAAGGGGGTTAACGTAAGGCAGCCTTAAAAAACCGAAAGCCGAATTTCTAGACATGTAAAAAGAAAACTTAACATAAAAACACAGACAAATTGAGAACCCCATTCTTTTAATGTCGGTTGAAAGTAAATAATATCAGTATCTCACCCAAAGAAGCGATTCCGAGCGACACCTTCCCGCTGTCGTCCTTGAACATGTTCCTAAACTGCTCGTAGAATATGAGCCGGCAGCCGGAGTAGATGGCGTGCCGTTGGAACATCGGCATGAGCCCACTCCATAGCTTTAACACTCCTTCCTGTTTCGCTATACCCACTGCTGTTTTTATCATCCCATGGTTTTCTAGCTGGAAGAAATATCATCATCATCATCATCATCAGCCATAGGACGTCCACTGCTGAACATAGGCCTCCCCCAAAGATATAGATATATACCGCGTTGTTTTTAGTTATTTCTATAATATGGGAGTTTCAGCCAATTCTGACTGTCAGGTCCGTCGTTTAAACTATATTTTCTATTAGTACAAAGTTACTGTAATAAATAATAGTAATTATATTAGGTGGCTAGTGTCAGCAATATGGGCATATAGGTCCTAGGTTCGATTCCTAAGTTGGGCAAAACGATTTTTCTAATTTAATTTGCCCGGGACGGGATCCCTCAGTTGAGAGTTGACGTCAGACAGTCAGCTGGTAAAAACTAAGCCAAGTTCTTTCTGCAACATGCTTGAAAGGTGTGTTCCGCCGACCTTACATTAAGGTGGTAGGGCAAATCCTCCAAACGGTTGACGTCAGGCTTTCAGCCAGTAGTCAAACTAAAAACTAAGCCAAATCCTTTCTACAAGACTTACATAAAGTGTGATGTGTTATGCTAACCCCACGTTGGATAAGGACAAGTGAAAGTAGATTAATAATTAGAGCCCGAAATTCTAAGCAGAAGTGGATTAGTGCTATGGACTTTTATGAGCCCATTTCGACCCCAGATCTGATGAGTAACAATTCTAATCCCAAACAGTCGATGTCTGATTTTTGGTTGTCCAACATGGGACGCCCTCACAGCCAAAGTATGCTGCCACTATAACTTACCTAGTAACTATTAGGTAATCGATGCTATAGCAGTGAGGCAATTTATAATACTATCAAAAAGATCGTAGATAAAGCGATGAGTCATCGAGTTATTCAAGTAACAACGGAGCTTTGGGAACAATAATTCTTAAAGATAAATGGACAGATATTAGGTACGACGCGTTATTGTTGTAGCTTTGGACTTTGGAGGCGATGCTATGACGTAGGTGAGGCCTTTCTCTAATGACTAGCTAATCTCTAGCTTTGTTATAGAGGATTCAATATTTTTTTACATAATAATGTGCCCAACGCGGGCAATTTCATTTAATATCCGTAGTAACACCATGCTCATGCCTGTATCTCGGTAGGTGTACGCAGAAATACAATAAATGGTATTTTTGCCAATCGAAAATTCATACATAAATTATGATAGTACGACTTAGGAATTGAAACTGGGATATCACAGTTCATCGTCATCATCATCAGCCATAGGACGTCCACTGCTGAACATAGGCCTCCGCCAAAAATTTCCAGATCGAGCTGTTGGAAGCGGCCTGCATCTAGCGACTTCCTGCGACCTTTATCAGGTCGTCGGTCCACCTTGTAGGTTGATATCACAATTACGGAGCTTAAATAGACTAACAAAACTGTAAAATACATCGTAACCTACTTACGTTGTAAGAAAATGAACTCTTATCAATAATATATCCATAATACGACCTTTATAAAATCAGCTGATTGAATGTCAACAAACTCTCATTGATGTTTTTTTCAACCAATTAGGAAACGGCGGCACTGCGGCAGTGCACAAAGTGGCGCGGACGGTGCAGCGCGCGCGGTCTGACAGGGTGCATCGACCTCAACGGGCGGCGCGCGGTTCTTTGATGGGATTATCTTTGCAAATCGAGATTGTTGACACAAGTCAGCTGTTCGGGGTCACTAGACGAATGTTTTCGTACTTTAATAAGTACTTTTGAATTCTGATTTTTGCGTTTTATGTGTTTCAGGTTATTTTATTTTATTAATTCTTATTTGTATTATTAGTTATTCCAATTCTGTAGTTCGCTTCTGCCTATACCTTCTGGGATATAGACGTAGATCTAGTATGCATATGTAAGTATGCACCTACATATATTTCACTTGACTTGTCTGAACGAGCCACTTAATTCTTTATTCGTATAAAATCTATATAGTACCCACGGACGTAAAAAAAGGTGGACAGAGCCAGCAGAGGCAATAAGCTGGGCAAAGTTCTAGTTCGCTAGAACACCAACACTGAGGACACTCTGCCTACGCCTTCGGAAATACAGGCGTGAGCGTTACTTTTTCAATATAATAAATATTTATTAATACATCTATTCTATTCTAACGAATGTCTGGTTCACCCCGTTTTGCTGTACAGAGACAGGAAGCTAACCTCGTGTTATTTATTTGTGCGTTACCTTGAAGCCGTGCTTAGCTGCGGCCACCTCCGATTGTATCTGCAACCTTGTCTTGGTCAAGTCGAACGGGTATGTCGCTGCAAATCAAACAGTCACCACTTACCGCAAATGGAAATACAATTCAGTTTTTATGGACATTACAGTAAGCCCTCATTCGCACGAGAGTTTTTCAACGGCCGTTAAAAAAGCGTCTCAACATGTTCATGTGATACACACCAACCGAATGGGGATCGAACGCTTCCGAACATTCGCGAATCTTCGCTGCTGCGTTCACACAACAGCACCCCTAGTACGAGTTTATTTTCTCTGTTCTCGATTAACGAAATCGACTATAGTTTGCGTTTTGTCCATACATTTGACTAGCAGCGCCACTTAGCGGAAACTACAACGAACTAAAAAATGTATGGAGAAACTGTAAACTATCGTCGATTTCGTTAATCGAGAAAAACTCGTACTAAGGGTGCAGTTATCCTGCGCACGACCGAATGGGACGAAACGCTTTCGTTCGTTTGGCTTCGGTGTTGCGTGATGCGTCCACACCGAGCCCTTCTCGAACATTCTTTCGCGTTGGTTCGGTTGGTTTGTACGCGCCATAAATGCTTTAAAATTATATTTGTCTTATTTCTAATAAGGTATGTATATTCTACAAACCGCCCAACGCCCGGCGTTTAAAAAACGCGTTTTATAAGCGCCGACGAGTGAATAACTATATTAGAACTCATATGTTCCACTTCAACGCTTTTTAACGCGCGTTCAAAAAGATCCCATGCGAATGAGGCCTAATACGGTTCTAGTTCATGTTTTACTACAATATAACCTAGGCACAGTTTATAATACAAACTACTTACGCGGAAATCCTGGCTGACTTCAGGGTCGGCATCGGAGTATTTTTTTTAGAATAAGGGCCAGGGTGATAAGAGTGGAGGATGCGTGAAGTGAGTACCTTCAGATCAGCTAAATTATAGTAAGGAATGTGTTAACTAAAGCGGCTTAACCAAAAATATCTAAAGATAGTCGTAGTAGTTAACCTCACCTCACCCACAAACCAACTTAGGTTTAAGTGATGTGTATATATATAGTATAATGTGTGTAAAATATTTGGTAATAAATAAAAAAAAAAGTTATGTACTTAGGCTGTTTATACTAATTATAATGTATGAATCTTAAGAAAGATCTTTAAAGTTTCTATAGCTTTCCACCGTTTCAACGGTGATTTAGCCAAATAACAAGGATCTATTATTTTTATGAATTTAACTAGGTGCGACAATATCTTGAAACATATCTATCGGTTCTAAATGTGAATGACTTTTTGAATGAGGGACTAGTACTACCGAGTTTTTATGATTACTTCAGTTTATATCTGGCCACTCTTCTCTATTTAATCACATAAGATGGGCTCAAAGGACTACTGCACAGAGCCCCAGAATTAAAAAAAAAAGAGTTGTAACGCACCTGCCTCAGCCGCCCAAGAGCCAAGCACGGCGACTCCATACCGCGCGGCGATGGAGTTTGTGGTTTTGGACGCTGGATGATCGGCGTTGCGTAGTACTGGCATTGTAGATCTCTAGTCACCTACCACGGGTGACTTCCAAGCCCATAATACCTGTTGACAAGGCAAACAACAATGATATTATTTCATAATACTATCGTCAGCATATAATAAGGCATAACTCCGCGTTCTGTCTGGGATTCTGAACCAGTAAGAAAATTCTGTTTTAGTTTTAAATAAACTAATTGACTGCCGCGGTGGCGTGGTATTGCGTGCGCGGTACAACTATCGTCCTGTGTGCTCGGGTTCTATCCCCGGGACGGGCAAAGTAATATTGAATTTTTCAGTATCAGCCCTAGTCTGGAATTTGTGTCAATATGGCGATAGACTCACCCCTATCACATCTGGGAAGGAACTAAGCTCGGCGAAATGTGGGTGATCTAGTTCGCCTCTACCTACAGTCAGTCCAGTCTGTTTTGAGCAAATAGAAGCAATATAATTAAATTAAAGATTAATTACAATTAAATGGGCGCAGCGGATAAGTAATCGGATAAGAAACTTAGTCCGCACTCCGCGAGTTCTAAGCCCCGCGTCGAACCAAAATGCAAGGATCCGTGAATAGTTTCAGATCAAGTTGTGACACGGAAAATCTTAGGACTTGATTGATATAATTACAATACGAGTTGTGAGACGGAAAGTCTTAGATTGGTACCCATAATACAATACACATAATTCGAGCTTGCTTGTGATGACATTTGGTTAATATTTTATACAAATGCTATAGATGCGTATCGAGCTCGATACAAATCCGATAGTCAAAAATATTCCTGCTCGGGCCACAGGACTACGTGATTGACTTCTTGATTCTGGATTTCATTCCGGATTTTATTTTATTACTTCTGGGTTTTATTCCGATCGTATCAACCGTAACTTCTGTCACAAAATATTCCAATGCAAAATGATACCCTCGCTCATTCTCGCTAAGTTATACATACGTATAATAGTATAGTGGGCGTACCGGAACACTTGTTATCTACCGGTTATCAATATGCAATAACATTCATAAACGGCCGATATGGCGAGATCAAGGTGACTTAAACACGATAACAAAAATAACGTTGCGTAACAAACTAACAACATAGAACTAGGAAAAGAGACGATGTTTTAACAGCCATATTAGTTTATATGATAGAAAATGATGTGGTTTTGACATACTGATTTCTTAAGTTTACGCGAATGTTATATATTGAACAGTAGCCCGAGCACGAAAAACTAATGTAAATGTAAATGTATTCGAGTTCGCTGTGCACTGATGACGTTTGGTTAAAATTTCATAGACGCGCATCTAGCTGAAATACATTTACGGTTGTCAGAAATTTTCCTGCTCAGGCCGCTGACCCGTGACCACGAAGACTGCAAAGCCTTCGAAACGTTGGGCATGAAAATTATAACAAATCGTGATAGAATCCATAAAAATAGTTTTATTTCATTGTTTTGACATCTTTTTCTACTAACTACATTCAAATATTTTTGCCCTGGTAAAATTATTTGCTAATTGAAAAAGGTTTTTTAGATCATCCTAAATATATTCTCTATTTTATTCGCGAGATATTTTTAAACCAGAATTTGAATCTCGCAATGAGTCGACTTGCAGCGCTATTACTAATGAAGAGTTACGTTATCTCAATTTATTTTACAAGTTACTACTCACTCCTAGCCCTAAGGGCCACTTGCAGCTCCGTGATAAATCTTTATTTATCCCAAATCTTAAATTCCAAATGTAGGATAAATCGAGATAAGGTTTATCTACACCTTATCTCTAGATTAGTAATAGAAATTACATAAATCTGGTTAAAAATGTTAGAGCATTTTCTAAATGCAAACAATATTTCCAATTTTGAGTAAAATGTTTCTAGACGATCTACTTGTTGGTCAACGACTTGGTCAAAATGCTAAACGTAAACAATCACTCCAATAACTAACATAGAAACTAATAAAAATACATCGTTTCTGAACTATGACGCAAACTTTTTACGATGCCAAACTCTTGAAGCAAAAATTGCGCACGAGAATTGAGAGCATTAATATTACTTACAAAACAATCTAGTCTTCTTCACAGAACACATAAAATAAATACATAATCAACGTACTTTTAAAAGACCTTCCGTATTGCTCCACACGTTATGCCTTTGCAAGTAGTACTACGGTCTACGGCATGTGTTCTTGGCAAATGCTAAGAACGATGAGTAGTTAAAAATCGATAAAATTTCCGTCCAGTGAAGGTCGCCCCAACATATGAATACTGATACTATCGACTAGCTTTACATGAGCTATAGCTTGTATAGTGTAGCTATAGCTTTATCTGTTTAATGGCTTTAGAAATAACATCGATCTAGCATGAACAAAAAATATAATAGTGTATTTATACCAGTAGATGATATATGAATTAAATACACTCAACAGTCACACATATAGCCCTGATCCCACACTAGGTGTAACCTGTGTCGTGGGCGTCAGAAACTACGAGAGACTTTCGGTCTCACAACACCCAGACCCGAAACAAATATCTGTGGGCCACACAGACATTTGTCTCAGTGCCGGAATCGAACCCGCGGCCTCTCGCTTCACAGTCGGCTACTCGCCCGCTGCGCCACGGAGGTTGTCATTCTGATAGAAATAGATAAAGAAATTAATAAGTTACAGGCCATAATAAATCTTTAGACAAATATAAATAGACTTCTTCGAGGACATCACTAACCAAGTGCAAAGTTTATACATACATAAGCTCACGCCTGTATCCCCGAAGGGGTAGGCAGAGGCGCACTAGTGTACTAGTACACCCACATTTCGCCGAGCTTAGTTCCGTCCCAGATATGATAGGGGGCGAGCCTATCGCCATATCGGGCACAAATTCCAGACTCCGGGCTGATATGGAAAAATCCAATATCACTTTGCCCGACCCGGGGATCGAACCCGAGACCTCAGAACCGTAGTCGTACCGAAATACCACCACGCCACGGAAGAAAGTTTATAATACAATAATAAACAATAACTCTTCCCCCAGAGGGGGTTGACGTCAAGCAGGCAGCCGGCCGTAAAAACTTAGTCAAATCCTTTCGGCAACATGCTTGAATAAGGGTGTTGCGCCGACCCCACATTAAGGTGGGATAAGGGCAGGTAGAAAGAAAGGATAAACAGTAAACTCAATTGAAAACTTGAATTCAAACAATAAAGTCCTATAATGTAAACTATAAAGAACTACATATTAGTTTCTTGGCAGTTGTTCCAAGCAGGACAACCCATATTGCAAAAATTCTGACCTACATGTATCAAGATGAATTTAAACCACAGATTACCTAATAATTACATAGAAATGGAGCAGAGAGATTCAGTATTACTTACTGTTTAATGTCTTTGAAATGGAGTTGTTTAGAATGACATAATGTAGAAGGTAAAAAAAATCGTATCTGTACGAAACATACATGTATCAACTTTTAAGAAACATTTTTAACATTCACGTAGGGCTACTTAACTTACTACTTGTGTACTGAATACTTAAAATCTACGTGGGTCTTAAAATGTAAGTGTGTTCTAGTTTGTATAACGAATCTAGTATTTTCTTGTCGATAATTTATTCAATTAGAAAACAATTGAGTTGACAGTTGACACGTGATTCAAATGAACAATGGAAATGACCGACGGCAGTTTTTCAACTATTTCAAAACTATATGGAGATTACTGATTACCTACTTTTATTTTACCTAACGATTTTAATGATGAAGATGCAAATAATACAGTCCTAGGGCTAAAGATTGTGGGGGCTCTTGTATAAATGAAGAAAGAAAAACGTAAATAAGATGTAATGCTTATAACCCAGTTTATTCAAGTACTTATAGCTCATGTAATAACTAAGCTAAAATAAAAGCAATATCTTTTAGCTGACATGGCGGATACCTTAGCAAATGACAGTCCAAAAGCAAAAGTAACGTTAACAACAATAACTAAAGCTTTAAATAAGGAAACTAAAGGTAAGACGGAATATCGAACGTATTTTATTGAATACAATTAATACAAATAAAGTCTCCAAGATCGATTAAAATATTAAATGTTTTGAACATCTGTCAAGAAAGAAAGAAGAAATCTCTTTTAATTAGTTTATCTCCTTATGAATGTTTTTATAATAATCTTTTCCTTTTATCGTTGAAAAGCCTCTGTCTTATTTAGTCATAGGCCATTGGCTTTTGGCATTTGAACTTCTGTTGTATAAGAAATGTTTATAATGTGTAAATTGTGTCATAGTGATAAGTGACTCATTCTATTGATTTGCCTTTACAAATAAATGAATAAATAATGATTTATTTGGTTCAGTTAATTTCGTTTAAAATAAATAAAAGGCATTTACAAAATCATTATCTATCATTGCGTTTATTAAATACTTTCACGTAATTGCTTTTTTTATAAATACTCTTCCGGGCTCTGAAGTTCGTCACTCTTAGGCTGAGATTTATAGAGCGAACTTCGACTAAGTGACTAAGTCTGAGTCAAAGAAACGAACTCAGTGAAGATTTGGAATTTTTAAATCGAACTTGGACTTAGTCCGAGCCATTTTTTACAAGAAAATCTATACTTAGTCTGTCTCTCTCTTTTTTCTTGTAAAAAATGGCTCGGACAAAATCGAATTTCGATTTAAAAATTCCAAATCTTCACTGAGTTTCTATAACTCAGACTTAGTCGATGATCGCTCTATAGATATTCACTTCCCAACAACAGCTGTTTCGTTTCGTGACTAACTTAAGATCGTATTAGTTATTTCGCGATTATTTGTTTAAATAAAACATCCTTTGTCCTTACACAAACTATGCCAAGCCAAGAGTAGTGGAGCCAAACACGTAATTCATAAGTATCTAGTTGTTAGTAAGGAATATACTGAAATAAAACGATCTGGACAAATGCCAGATGTTTTGCCAGTCATTGTTCGCGCGACATGCTCTGATACTCAGCCAAACTGGGCCTGATTCTTTATGGATATTTTGCTAAAATATATAAATATTCTTGTTCCTTTGTGCAGTACTTTCCTAAATACGTTAGGCAATTACTTCTGAAGGTCAATGAACGTACCATTAGCAAAAAAAAACAAATTTGACCGATTACTAAGCAGCAATTAAATTTCCTTGTCATGGAAAAGTTAAATGTATTAGTTCACGTTTGTAATTACATAAATGTAACGTAAAACGATCCACAACAATAAATGCTTGTATTGTTACCATATATCTGCAAGCATTACAAAAATAAGAACCCCGAAAATAATCTTAACCAAAGTTGCTTTTAAGTTCTTTTCGACCGATTTCTACAAAAAGAGGAGGTCCTCAATTCGTCTGTACTTTTTTAATGTTTGTTACGCGATATCTCCGCCAAATGTGGACCGATCTTCAAAATTCTTTTTGTGTTCGATAAAGCTTCTTTCAAGGGTGGTCCCATATAAATTCGGTCACGATCGGATTTGAAGTCGGTCCGTTAAGTTTTTAAACTTGTGATTCTAGTTACTAGATAAACATTAAAAAATCTCCATATGTTCTTTCCAACTCAATTACGGACGCGATTTTTTTAAAATCACTTTAAATCTGGATAAAAAAATATTGCTATTGAAAAATCGACCCTATGAAACAAATACGTAAGGATAATATAAGGGTATTTTTACCTCCACCATATAGTAAGCAGTCCAACAGACGCGGTGATCGGTACACAACTGAACACTGATACTGATAACACACGCGTGCGATATTGTAATTTATGTTACTAGGTAATTGCACTTTGGAATTCGACCTACGTTATGCGTTCTATATTATAGTATCAATTGTAAATATTTACATGCACATCTTGGCACATGTGACGACAGTACTTAAAAATGCTTCCTGGCAACATTAACACATGACGAGAATCGAGACCTAAAGAATCCGTCATGAAACCATATAAGTTCTTATTATCTACTTATTTAGTTCGCCCGTTGTCTAATTCTATGACATTTATAATATTATGAACATATACGTATGTTTAAATACGCGTAATGAAGGTTTATTGTATTTCTGTTATTATGGAAAATTCATACATACTTCAAGAATGACACTCGCTCCCCGAAAGAGTAGGCAGAGGCAAACTTGTGATAGGGGGCGAGCCTAGCGCTATATCAGACTCAAATTGCAGAGTCCAGACTGATATTAAGGAGAAAAACCCAATATCACTCACTTATGATACTCTATCACATCTGGGACGGAACTAAGCTCGGAGAAAGTGGGTGTACTGTTGTTGTTGTTGCCTATAAGGTAACAAAATGTAAAATCAATTTGGATTCCTTTATATTTTGACGAAATAATTTTTACTCTTCAAACTTAACAGACAACAAAAATATGCAAAAAATATATTTTAAAAACCGATCTATCAAAATGCTTAATCAGATAAAATCTCTATAGCAATACAAAAATACTTACAAATAATGCCCAAAATACACTTTTATTTAACTTGTCCGTTTTCGAACTGACGCGATTGATAAAGAGGACGTTTGTAACTGAAATGATACTCACTTTTAGCTTGATGCTAATTGGACGGACATGTGTCATAAAAAGTGTTATATTTAGACCACGTACAATGGATATTGTGAGGGAAGTCCTTGCAGAGTCGTGCGGGGTCAGCCTTTTACTGCAAAATGGCTTTTCACGACATACACATTAGGTAGAAATGAATGTAAATGAAGTTGCTTTGGGCATCATTGTTACACCTAGACATGATTATTGGAAGGATATGACGAAATACATGGTTGATAAATAGATGTATATCATTGATGGCATAGATACATGGAAATAATCACAAGTTTAAAAACTTAACTGACCGACTTCCAATTTAGCGATCGTGGCAAAATATGGGACAACCCTTGAAATAAGCTCTATCGAACACAAAAAGAATCTTGAAAATCGGTCCACATTTGGCGGAGATATCGAATAACATACATAAAAAAACGACGAATTGAGGACCTCCTCTTTTTGTGGAAGTCGGCCGAAAAATGTGGAGAATTAAAGAAAAGTAGGAATTAGCCTCCATACAGCTTCGGTGGCGCTGCGGGCGAGTAGCCGGCTGTGAAGCGAGAGACCGCGGGTTCGATTCCCGCATTGAGACAAATGTTTGTGTGGCCCACAGATATTTGTTTCAAGTCTGGGTGTTGTAAGACCGAAAGTCTCTCATAGTTTCTGACACCCACGATACAGGTTATACCTAGTGTGTGGTCAGGACTAGGTGTGTGACTGTTGGGTGTATTTATTTATTGATTAAAAGCTTAGTTTTTGAATGGTTTTTAAATCGTGGAAACGGCAACAATGCACTGCCCTGCCCCCTAACTTTTGACACTCGATTGGATTTCGAATATGATTTGATTTCATTTAGTGATTTAAAATTCCACCGACGCGACGCGACATAGTGCACTTTTTGACTTAATTTCGGTGGACTGCCTCGGTGGCGTGGTGGTATTTCGGTACGACTACGATTCTGAGGTCTCGGGTTCGATCCCCGGGTCGGGCAAAGTGATATTGGATTTTTCCATTTTAGCCCGGAGTCTGGAATTTGTGCCCGATATGGCGATAGGGTCGCCCCCTATCACATCTGGGACGGAACTAAACTCTGCGAAATGTGGGTGTTCTAGTTCACTAGTGCGCCTCTGCCTACCCCTTCGGGGATACAGGCGTGAGCTTATGTAATGTATGTAATGTTTCGGTGGAATTTCAAGTCACTAAATTAAACCGAATCGTAGACACAATCGAATCGAGTATCAAAAGTTACCCTACAGTAGGCCAGCCATGAGATTATTTTACATTTCTCGCTAGCGACTTCGTAAAATATTTTTATGAAAAATACTCGAACGTCTCTAGCGGTTACGTGGGGAACTAGAAATTATTTTACGTAGTCGCTAACGTGAAATGGCAAAAACTAGGCTACACTCTACAGTTCATTTTAGTTCATACAAAAATAGTTGGTTGATTGTACGCGATTAGTAGGTAATTAAAGTTGGTATTCGATCATGATTAGCTCTATCGATTTTGATAACATTGTCCATATTAATGACAATATGCTTGTCGCTATAATTCATGTCTATCACTATGATAAACGTGTAGGTACATACATAATAAATACCAGCCAACAGATATTAATTTGGTGAAAATATAGCAATGGCGCTAGTATAATTTACATAACATAGGCTCACGCCTGTATCCCCGAAGTGGTAGGCAGAGACGCTTATGCAAACTAGAACACCCACATTTCACCGAAGTTCCGAGTTCCGTCCCAGATGTGACAGAGAGCGTCTCTATCGCCTTATTGGGCACAAATTCCAGACTTCGGGCTGATTCTAAAAATCCAATATCTCTTTGCCTGACCCGGGGATGGAACTTGAGACCTCAGAACGATAGCCGTACCACGCACGCAATACCACTACGCCACCGAGGCAGGCAGTATAAGTTACCAAGTACTTTTATAGATTTCGACTGACTTAAAAAGAGAAGGCCCTCAATTCATCTGTATAATTTTTTTTCTGATATCAAGATACGAATCACTAGAATTTTTATAATTACTAGAATTAATAATTAATTACTATAATTCTCAACTTTCCATTGATGTTTTTACATACCGAAGCTCATGCCGGTATCCCCGAATGGGTAGGAAGAAGCGAACTAAAACCACTCACATTTCGCCGGACATGTTGCCTGTCCCAGATATGATGGGGATTAGGGGGCGAGCCTATAATCCCAATAAATACATAAAAAATTATGTAGGTACAAGCAGGCAAACTAAAAATATTAGCGCAAAATCGCTATTTTTAGCCATTTTGTATCAGCAGAATGTTATCGGTAAAGACGATAACGACCCAGATTTAGGTTACTCAGTTACATAAAAATAAACTGAAATTCTTATTTGGTAACTTTATAACTAGTTTTGAAAATGTTTGGAATGTTTATTAATAGTGTTGCGATTGATTCTCGGCGCCTAAACCAACTAATCAGACCTGGGAATTGGGTACTTGACTAATATTTTTTTATATTTTTTTATGAAATTAACGCCCTCTAAAATAGCACTGAAAAAATTATTGAAATATTCTCAAAGATAAAAAAGTTATAAGCATTTGAAATTTGGTGTAACCTTCAAACTCCGGAAAAGAGAAGTATCAGTAAAATCACGTCAAGGCCATAAGGGTACGTGCGTTAGAAAGGGGTAGCAAGATATCCCCACTACATCCCCACTCTTGCTCATTGCAGAATTTAAAATATGAATTACTTACTCATTTTTCAACAAATTTCGATGCAGATTTTACAGAAGAGTTTCTTTAATGTTTTATTTGCTAGTACATATGAAAATGTGTACAAAATCAAACATAGTCAAGTACCCAATTCTCCCGCATTCGAATTCGAAAATATTTTGAACTAGCTTTTGCCCGCGGCTCCGCACGCGTATTTTGTAGGGCCAACGGAAAAAACTTTTGATTTGTCGATCCGCCCTGTCGTTTCAGTCCAAATATGGGCGACCCAGATATCGATTTTGAAGTCAATCGGCCCAAAAACAAAGAAAAACAACATGGTGGCCACTTTTGACAGGTTTGACAGCGGTTCTGTCGTTCTGAACCACGGTGTGACTCAGATATCGATTTTGAAGTCAATCAGCCCAATAACAAAGAAAAACAAAATGGCTGCCGCATTTGACAGGTTTGACAGCGGTTCTGTCGTTCTGAACCACGGCATGACTCAGATATCGATTTTGAAGTCAATCGGCCCAAAAACAAAGAAAAACAAAATGACGGCCACTTTTGACAGCTTTGACAGCGGTTCTGTCGTTCTGAACCACGGCGCGACTCAGATATCGATTTTGAAGTCAATCGGCCCAAAAACAAAGAAAAACAAAATGGCGACCGCATTTGACAGGTTTGACAGCGGTTCTGTCGTTTCGAACCACGGGGTGACTCAGATATCGATTTTGAAGTCAATCGGCCCAAAAACACAGAAAAACGTAATGGCGGCCACTTTTGACAGGTTTGACAGCGGTTCTGTCGTTTCGAACCAAGGGGCGACTTAGATATCGATTTTGAAGTCAATCGGCCCAAAAACAAAGAAAAACAAAATGGCGGCCACTTTTGACAGCTTTGACAGCGGTTCTGTCGTTCTGAACCACGGCGCGACTCAGATATCGATTTTGATGTCAATCAGCCCAAAAACAAAGAAAAACAAAATGGCGGCCGCATTTGACAGGTTTGACAGCGGTTCTGTCGTTCCGAACCAAGGGGCGACTCAGATATCGATTTTGAAGTCAATCGGCCCAAAATCAAAGAAATCCAAAATGGCGGCCACTTTTGACAGCTTTGACAGCAGTTCTGTCGTTCTGAACCACGGCGCGACTCAGATATCGATTTTGAAGTCAATCGGCCCAAAACAAAGAAAAACAAAATGGCGACCGCATTTGACAGGTTTGACAGCGGTTCTGTCGTTTCGAACCACGGGGTGACTCAGATATCGATTTTGAAGTCAATCGGCCCAAAAACACAGAAAAACGTAATAGCGGCCACTTTTGACAGGTTTGACAGCGGTTCTGTCGTTCTGAACCGCGGCTTGACTCAGATATCGATTTTGAAGTCAATCGGCCCAAAAACAAAGAAAAACAAAATGGCGGCCACTTTTGACAGCTTTGACAGCGGTTCTGTCGTTCTGAACCACGGCGCGACACAGATATCGATTTTGAAGTCAATCGGCCCAAAAACAAAGAAAAACAAAATGGCGACCGCATTTGAAAGGTTTGACAGCGGTTCTGTCGTTTCGAACCACGGGGTGACTCAGATATCGATTTTGAAGTCAATCGGCCCAAAAACACAGAAAAACGTAATGGCGGCCACTTTTGACAGGTTTGACAGCGGTTCTGTCGTTTCGAACCAAGGGGTGACTTAGATATCGATTTTGAAGTCAATCGGCCCAAAAACAAAGAAAAACAAAATGGCGGCCACTTTTGACAGCTTTGACAGCGGTTCTGTCGTTCTGAACCACGGCGCGACTCAGATATCGATTTTGATGTCAATCAGCCCAAAAACAAAGAAAAACAAAATGGCGGCCGCATTTGACAGGTTTGACAGCGGTTCTGTCGTTCCGAACCAAGGGGCGACTCAGATATCGATTTTGAAGTCAATCGGCCCAAAATCAAAGAAATCCAAAATGGCGGCCACTTTTGACAGTTTTGACAGCGGTTCTGTCGTTCTGAACCACGGCGCGACTCAGATATCGATTTTGAAGTCAATCGGCCCAAAACAAAGAAAAACAAAATGGCGACCGCATTTGACAGGTTTGACAGCGGTTCTGTCGTTTCGAACCACGGGGTGACTCAGATATCGATTTTGAAGTCAATCGGCCCAAAAACACAGAAAAACGTAATAGCGGCCACTTTTGACAGGTTTGACAGCGGTTCTGTCGTTCTGAACCGCGGCTTGACTCAGATATCGATTTTGAAGTCAATCGGCCCAAAAACAAAGAAAAACAAAATGGCGGCCACTTTTGACAGCTTTGACAGCGGTTCTGTCGTTCTGAACCACGGCGCGACACAGATATCGATTTTGAAGTCAATCGGCCCAAAAACAAAGAAAAACAAAAAGGCGGCCACTTTTGACAGGTTTGACAGCGGTTCTGTCGTTCTGAACCACGGCGTGACTCAGATATCGATTTTGAAGTCAATCGGCCCAAAAACAAAGAAAAACAAAATGACGGCCACTTTTGACAGCTTTGACAGCGGTTCTGTCGTTCTGAACCACGGCGCGACTCAGATATCGATTTTGAAGTCAATCGGCCCAAAAACAAAGAAAAACAAAATGGCGACCGCATTTGACAGGTTTGACAGCGGTTCTGTCGTTTCGAACCACGGGGTGACTCAGATATCGATTTTGAAGTCAATCGGCCCAAAAACACAGAAAAACGTAATGGCGGCCACTTTTGACAGGTTTGACAGCGGTTCTGTCGTTTCGAACCAAGGGGCGACTTAGATATCGATTTTGAAGTCAATCGGCCCAAAAACAAAATGGCGGCCACTTTTGACAGCTTTGACAGCGGTTCTGTCGTTCTGAAGCACGGCGCGACTCAGATATCGATTTTGATGTCAATCAGCCCAAAAACAAAGAAAAACAAAATGGCGGCCGCATTTGACAGGTTTGACAGCGGTTCTGTCGTTCCGAACCAAGGGGCGACTCAGATATCGATTTTGAAGTCAATCGGCCCAAAATCAAAGAAATCCAAAATGGCGGCCACTTTTGACAGCTTTGACAGCGGTTCTGTCGTTCTGAACCACGGCGCGACTCAGATATCGATTTTGAAGTCAATCGGCCCAAAACAAAGAAAAACAAAATGGCGACCGCATTTGACAGGTTTGACAGCGGTTCTGTCGTTTCGAACCACGGGGTGACTCAGATATCGATTTTGAAGTCAATCGGCCCAAAAACACAGAAAAACGTAATAGCGGCCACTTTTGACAGGTTTGACAGCGGTTCTGTCGTTCTGAACCGCGGCTTGACTCAGATATCGATTTTGAAGTCAATCGGCCCAAAAACAAAGAAAAACAAAATGGCGGCCACTTTTGACAGCTTTGACAGCGGTTCTGTCGTTCTGAACCACGGCGCGACACAGATATCGATTTTGAAGTCAATCGGCCCAAAAACAAAGAAAAACAAAATGGCGACCGCATTTGAAAGGTTTGACAGCGGTTCTGTCGTTTCGAACCACGGGGTGACTCAGATATCGATTTTGAAGTCAATCGGCCCAAAAACACAGAAAAACGTAATGGCGGCCACTTTTGACAGGTTTGACAGCGGTTCTGTCGTTTCGAACCAAGGGGCGACTTAGATATCGATTTTGAAGTCAATCGGCCCAAAAACAAAATGGCGGCCACTTTTGACAGCTTTGACAGCGGTTCTGTCGTTCTGAAGCACGGCGCGACTCAGATATCGATTTTGATGTCAATCAGCCCAAAAACAAAGAAAAACAAAATGGCGGCCGCATTTGACAGGTTTGACAGCGGTTCTGTCGTTCCGAACCAAGGGGCGACTCAGATATCGATTTTGAAGTCAATCGGCCCAAAATCAAAGAAATCCAAAATGGCGGCCACTTTTGACAGTTTTGACAGCGGTTCTGTCGTTCTGAACCACGGCGCGACTCAGATATCGATTTTGAAGTCAATCGGCCCAAAACAAAGAAAAACAAAATGGCGACCGCATTTGACAGGTTTGACAGCGGTTCTGTCGTTTCGAACCAAGGGGCGACTTAGATATCGATTTTGAAGTCAATCGGCCCAAAAACAAAGAAAAACAAAATGGCGGCCACTTTTGACAGCTTTGACAGCGGTTCTGTCGTTCTGAACCACGGCGCGACTCAGATATCGATTTTGATGTCAATCAGCCCAAAAACAAAGAAAAACAAAATGGCGGCCGCATTTGACAGGTTTGACAGCGGTTCTGTCGTTCCGAACCAAGGGGCGACTCAGATATCGATTTTGAAGTCAATCGGCCCAAAATCAAAGAAATCCAAAATGGCGGCCACTTTTGACAGTTTTGACAGCGGTTCTGTCGTTCTGAACCACGGCGCGACTCAGATATCGATTTTGAAGTCAATCGGCCCAAAACAAAGAAAAACAAAATGGCGACCGCATTTGACAGGTTTGACAGCGGTTCTGTCGTTTCGAACCACGGGGTGACTCAGATATCGATTTTGAAGTCAATCGGCCCAAAAACACAGAAAAACGTAATAGCGGCCACTTTTGACAGGTTTGACAGCGGTTCTGTCGTTCTGAACCGCGGCTTGACTCAGATATCGATTTTGAAGTCAATCGGCCCAAAAACAAAGAAAAACAAAATGGCGGCCACTTTTGACAGCTTTGACAGCGGTTCTGTCGTTCTGAACCACGGCGCGACACAGATATCGATTTTGAAGTCAATCGGCCCAAAAACAAAGAAAAACAAAAAGGCGGCCACTTTTGACAGGTTTGACAGCGGTTCTGTCGTTCTGAACCACGGCGTGACTCAGATATCGATTTTGAAGTCAATCGGCCCAAAAACAAAGAAAAACAAAATGACGGCCACTTTTGACAGCTTTGACAGCGGTTCTGTCGTTCTGAACCACGGCGCGACTCAGATATCGATTTTGAAGTCAATCGGCCCAAAAACAAAGAAAAACAAAATGGCGACCGCATTTGACAGGTTTGACAGCGGTTCTGTCGTTTCGAACCACGGGGTGACTCAGATATCGATTTTGAAGTCAATCGGCCCAAAAACACAGAAAAACGTAATGGCGGCCACTTTTGACAGGTTTGACAGCGGTTCTGTCGTTTCGAACCAAGGGGCGACTTAGATATCGATTTTGAAGTCAATCGGCCCAAAAACAAAATGGCGGCCACTTTTGACAGCTTTGACAGCGGTTCTGTCGTTCTGAAGCACGGCGCGACTCAGATATCGATTTTGATGTCAATCAGCCCAAAAACAAAGAAAAACAAAATGGCGGCCGCATTTGACAGGTTTGACAGCGGTTCTGTCGTTCCGAACCAAGGGGCGACTCAGATATCGATTTTGAAGTCAATCGGCCCAAAATCAAAGAAATCCAAAATGGCGGCCACTTTTGACAGCTTTGACAGCGGTTCTGTCGTTCTGAACCACGGCGCGACTCAGATATCGATTTTGAAGTCAATCGGCCCAAAACAAAGAAAAACAAAATGGCGACCGCATTTGACAGGTTTGACAGCGGTTCTGTCGTTTCGAACCACGGGGTGACTCAGATATCGATTTTGAAGTCAATCGGCCCAAAAACACAGAAAAACGTAATAGCGGCCACTTTTGACAGGTTTGACAGCGGTTCTGTCGTTCTGAACCGCGGCTTGACTCAGATATCGATTTTGAAGTCAATCGGCCCAAAAACAAAGAAAAACAAAATGGCGGCCACTTTTGACAGCTTTGACAGCGGTTCTGTCGTTCTGAACCACGGCGCGACACAGATATCGATTTTGAAGTCAATCGGCCCAAAAACAAAGAAAAACAAAATGGCGACCGCATTTGAAAGGTTTGACAGCGGTTCTGTCGTTTCGAACCACGGGGTGACTCAGATATCGATTTTGAAGTCAATCGGCCCAAAAACACAGAAAAACGTAATGGCGGCCACTTTTGACAGGTTTGACAGCGGTTCTGTCGTTTCGAACCAAGGGGCGACTTAGATATCGATTTTGAAGTCAATCGGCCCAAAAACAAAATGGCGGCCACTTTTGACAGCTTTGACAGCGGTTCTGTCGTTCTGAAGCACGGCGCGACTCAGATATCGATTTTGATGTCAATCAGCCCAAAAACAAAGAAAAACAAAATGGCGGCCGCATTTGACAGGTTTGACAGCGGTTCTGTCGTTCCGAACCAAGGGGCGACTCAGATATCGATTTTGAAGTCAATCGGCCCAAAATCAAAGAAATCCAAAATGGCGGCCACTTTTGACAGCTTTGACAGCGGTTCTGTCGTTCTGAACCACGGCGCGACTCAGATATCGATTTTGAAGTCAATCGGCCCAAAACAAAGAAAAACAAAATGGCGACCGCATTTGACAGGTTTGACAGCGGTTCTGTCGTTTCGAACCACGGGGTGACTCAGATATCGATTTTGAAGTCAATCGGCCCAAAAACACAGAAAAACGTAATAGCGGCCACTTTTGACAGGTTTGACAGCGGTTCTGTCGTTCTGAACCGCGGCTTGACTCAGATATCGATTTTGAAGTCAATCGGCCCAAAAACAAAGAAAAACAAAATGGCGGCCACTTTTGACAGCTTTGACAGCGGTTCTGTCGTTCTGAACCACGGCGCGACACAGATATCGATTTTGAAGTCAATCGGCCCAAAAACAAAGAAAAACAAAATGGCGACCGCATTTGAAAGGTTTGACAGCGGTTCTGTCGTTTCGAACCACGGGGTGACTCAGATATCGATTTTGAAGTCAATCGGCCCAAAAACACAGAAAAACGTAATGGCGGCCACTTTTGACAGGTTTGACAGCGGTTCTGTCGTTTCGAACCAAGGGGCGACTTAGATATCGATTTTGAAGTCAATCGGCCCAAAAACAAAGAAAAACAAAATGGCGGCCACTTTTGACAGCTTTGACAGCGGTTCTGTCGTTCTGAACCACGGCGCGACTCAGATATCGATTTTGATGTCAATCAGCCCAAAAACAAAGAAAAACAAAATGGCGGCCGCATTTGACAGGTTTGACAGCGGTTCTGTCGTTCCGAACCAAGGGCGACTCAGATATCGATTTTGAAGTCAATCGGCCCAAAATCAAAGAAATCCAAAATGGCGGCCACTTTTGACAGTTTTGACAGCGGTTCTGTCGTTCTGAACCACGGCGCGACTCAGATATCGATTTTGAAGTCAATCGGCCCAAAACAAAGAAAAACAAAATGGCGACCGCATTTGACAGGTTTGACAGCGGTTCTGTCGTTTCGAACCACGGGGTGACTCAGATATCGATTTTGAAGTCAATCGGCCCAAAAACACAGAAAAACGTAATAGCGGCCACTTTTGACAGGTTTGACAGCGGTTCTGTCGTTCTGAACCGCGGCTTGACTCAGATATCGATTTTGAAGTCAATCGGCCCAAAAACAAAGAAAAACAAAATGGCGGCCACTTTTGACAGCTTTGACAGCGGTTCTGTCGTTCTGAACCACGGCGCGACACAGATATCGATTTTGAAGTCAATCGGCCCAAAAACAAAGAAAAACAAAAAGGCGGCCACTTTTGACAGGTTTGACAGCGGTTCTGTCGTTCTGAACCACGGCGTGACTCAGATATCGATTTTGAAGTCAATCGGCCCAAAAACAAAGAAAAACAAAATGGCGGCCACTTTTGACAGTTCTGACAGTGATTTTGTCATTCGGAACCACGGGGCGCCTAAGATATCGATTTTGAAGTCAATCGGCCCAGAAACAAAGAAAAACAAAATGGCGGCCACTTTTGACAGTTCTGACAGCGGTTCTGTCGTTTGGAACCACGGGGCGACTCAGATATCGATTTTGAAGTCATTCGGCCCAAAAACAAAGAAACAAATTTTCAACCCCTATTTCATCCCTTTGTAGGATAAAAATATATCACACCCCATTTCTGTCCTTAGCGCTACTATCTATCTAACTATCCTCATACCAACTTTCTTAAATATCCGTTCAGCGGTTTCTGGATTCCCATAAAAACTTTCATCCCCTATTTCATCCCATTAGGGGTTGATTTTAAAAAAGTAGCCCATTTGTGTCTTGAACTCAAAGATGTCCACTATCCCATGCCAAATTTCATAAAAATCCATTAATTAGACCTAAAATCCCCATATAAAACTTTCAACCCTTATTTGATCCCTTTAGGGGTTGATAAAAAAAAATGAAGTACCCCATTTGTGTCCTTAGGGTCAAAAGTATCCTCATACCAAATTTCATCAAAATCCATTAAGCGGTTCCAAAATTCCCATACAAACTTTCATCCCCTATTTCATCCCTTTAGGGGTTGATTTAAAAAAAATAAAGTACCCTATGTCCGTCCTTGGGGTTAAAAGTACCCACATACCAAATTTCATCAAAATCGGTTCAGCGGTTTAGACGTGAAAACGCCACAGACAGACAGACAGACAGACAGACAGACAGACAGACAGACAGACAGACAGAGTTACTTTCGCTTTTATTATTTAGTATTATTTAGTAAGGATTCAACCTTTTTTTATACGCTTTAAGTCTAATTAGACTTTTGGTCCTAGAGCCTAGAAAGACAAAATTCTAATTACAAAGGTAACATTAATTTTGGGGTTTTTGACCCCAATGGGGAGAAGAGGTTGAATTTGAAACCTTTTACTGTAATGCGAGAGAAGTTGCCACCGGAAAGCTATGCAGTTATTGCATACTATTCATATTAATTATTGAAATTAAACTATTTTTACGGATTATATCACGATTTGGTTTTAATTTTTATGCCCGACGTTTCGAAAGCTTTGCAGCCTTCGTGGTCACGGGTCATAAAAATTAAAACCAAATCGTGATATAATCCGTAAAAATAGTTTAATTTCAATGAATAACATTCACGTAAACCTAAGAAATCATTACATATTAATTATGTTAAATCAAATTCACGTTCAATATCTCACAGAAACATCGCTACTTGATATCTCATATATAAAGAGGTCATAATCTACATTTAACTGGATTATTCTAAATGAATGATTCGGGTTATCTTATTAATTGAAAAAACTTAAACAAGAACTTCAATAAGTTTGCATGCAAGTATGGTAGTCATTTTTTTTATAACAGAGACTTGCAAACGAACAGATGGGTCACCTGATGGTAAGTTATTTCCACCGCCGATAGACAACCAAGACACAATAAGAAACATGGGTGCGTTGCCTAAAAGGAGGAAATGGAAGGGGAGGGCAAAGGGATTGGAAAGGGGGTGGGAATGGGCCACCGGAAATCTCACTCACCGAACGAAACGCGACAGCAAGCTGCCACTTTACGTCGGTTTTCTGTGAGACAGTGGTATCAAACCAGTCGAGCCGACCCATTCATGCTGTAGACGTAACTGTCTACAGCGTGGCTCTACCACTCGAAAAAAAAAATGTTTACTATAAAATATCATTGACAGTGTGGATTTTTTTACAATAAAAAAAAACAGTTTTTAATGAACTGAAAAAGGTTGGAATTACATAAGTATGATTTTTATAACTCAACACGGAAACAAGGTAGGCGTCAATTCTTAAGTAAATATTATGGCAAGAAACGTTTTACAATCACCATTATTGTCATTCTAGGTACTCGAATGTACATACATGTTATACATAAACCATGTCGTCTGTATCCCACAGGGATAGGCAGGGACCAGATATTATAACCAGATGTAATAGAAGACAGCCTTGGTGGCGCGGTGGTATTTGGTGCGACTACGGTTCTGAGGTCTCGGGTTCGATCCCCGGGTCGGGCAAAGTGGTATTGGATTTTTCCATATCAGCCCGGAGTCTGAAATTTGTGCCCGATATGGCGATAGGCTCGCCCCCTATCACATCTGGGACGGAACTAAACTCGGCGAAATGTGGGTGTTCTAGTTCGCTAGTGCGCCTCTGCCTACCCCTTCGGGGATACAGGCGTGAGCTTATGTAATAGAAGACACACATTGTTCTACATACCGTCATGCCGACCTGTTGCTCGTGATAATAACTACTCCTGTACCACGATCACTAGGCGTTCTGAATATGTTGTTAGTTACTTGAGAGTCCTGTACCCCTAGTACGGGTTTATTTTGACAGTTCTCGATTAACGAAGTCGACATAGTTTGCGTTTTGTCCATACATTAGACGAGCAGCGCCACTTTGCGGAAATTACAACGAACTAAATCATGTAAACGAAAACTGTAAAGTATGGTCGATTTCGAGAATCGAGAAAAGCTCGTACTCAGGGACTACGACTTGTTTGTTGATGAATGGAGAGTTACATTAAGAAAGTGGTAGAGCCACGCTGTAGACAGTAACGTCTACAGCATGAATGGGCCGGCTCAACCGGTTTGACACCACTGTTTCACAGAAAACCGACGTAAAGTGGCAGCTTGCTGTCTCGTTTCGTTCGGTGAGTGAGATTTCTGGTGGCCCATTTCCCCCCTTCCTTTCCCAATCCCTTGTTCCTTCCCCTTCCATTTCCCTCTTTTAGGTTGGCAACGCACTCATGAGTCTTTTTGTCTCTTGGGTGTCTATAAGCGGTGGAGATCACTTACCATCGGGTGACTCATCTGCTGGTTTGCAAGTCTTTGCTATAATATATCTATATATATAAAAATGAAACCCGTTTTCCGTTGTCACGCCATCACGCGTGAACGGCTGGACCGATTTCGCTAATTCTTTTTTTAGAATATTCCTCGAAGTACGAGGATGGTTCTTACGGAGAGAAAAAAATGAAAAATTGTCTGAAAAAGTCTAAAAACAACACTTTTCTGTACTCCCATACAATCGATTCGTAATAATACTTAAAAGTCAATTTGAACTTTAATACCATACCATAAAGTTCAAGTATTAGTGGAGAGGTTCCGGGAAGGCAAAACAATTGAGTGTCGTTAGTATCGTATAAATATTAATGTCAGTATTTGTCAATTGAAAAATTATTTTTATGTTGGATAGCCCATTTATCGAGGACGGCTATAGGTTATATAACATCACGCTATGACCTAAGGGGTGACTGACGGGGTGATTGATGGGGTTACTGACGGGGTGACTGATGGGGCGACTGACGTGAGGAATGACGGGGTGACTGACAGGCTTACTGATGGGGTGGCGGACGGGGTGACTGACGAGGTGACTGACGAGGTGACTGACGGGGTGACTGATGGGGTGACGGACTGAGTGACAGACGGATGACAGACGGGGTGACAGACGGGTGACAGACGGGGTGACAGACGGGTGACAGACGGGTGACAGACGGGGTCACAGACGGCTGACAGACGGGTGACAGACCGATGACAGACGGGGTGACAGACGGGTGACAGATGGGGTGACCGACTGGGTGACAGACGGGGTGATGGACGGGGTGACTGACGGGGTAACCGACGGGGTGATGGACGGGGTGACTGCCGGGGGTACTGACTGGGTGACAAACGGGGTGACAGATGGATGACAGACGAGTGATAGACGGGTGACAGATGGGTGAGACCGGGTGACCAACGGGTTGACCGACAGGGTGACTGTCGTGGTGACCGACGGGGTGACCGACGGAGTGATGGACGGGGTAACTGACGGGGTAACCGACAGGGTGACTGACGGGGGTACTGACTGGGTGACTCACGAAACCGGACCGAAGTAGATCATCCCATTACCTCCTTTAGAATTATTGGATTATAGGTGCCTACTACTCATTCTTTCAACCCTCTCTCTCCTACGCAGACGAAGTTGCGCGGGTCAGCTAGTATATATATAAAATTAATTTCATTATTTGTGTTGTATGTATTTTCAATGATGTTTTTGTATTATTGGTGTAATTGGCCTATATCGGTCGTTCCAATTAGTTAATAAATAAATAAATTATTGAGCGCCATAAGCTATGACCCTTGTGTTAATTACTTAATAGTCGATAGCACATATTGTTATTTCATGATGATATTAATTCGGTATTTTTTAATAACTATCGAAACGGTTCTACTGTTTCTAATGCGGACCTTGTTATATGGCAAAAGGAAATCCCGAAGCCGAAGCGCTAAACAATAACACCTACGAAGTACAAGCATGTCAGTCATGATGTGCGTTTTTTCTTGAATCTTGTGGTAAAAACGATGTTCCTGAGTAAAAAAAAGGTTGGGGACCACCGTTTTATAATAATATTTTTTGACTCCTGTCGGAAATATAAGTCCCTCAGTACCTAACAAATAGGTAGGGTGCCTCTAAACCCGTTATCTGGTAATAGTTAAGTTGCGAATAGTTATTGGATAAGAATGGATTGAGGATAAATAAAAATAATGCCACTGTAAAAACCCGTCATCATGGCCGATCATGGCACGCTTCAGCGAGCTACGTTTCGCGATCAATCTTAATGTAGGTACTAGGCACAAATCTTGCCTTACAACACCTTACAAGAGGTTTTAAGGTTCAATAAACATGGCGGCTAACAAGAAGTCGTATAAGCCGGTACGACTAAGGCTGAGATCTATAGAGCGAACTTCGACTAAGTCTAAGTCAAAGTCACGAACTCAGAGGGGATTTGTAATTGTTAAATCGAACTTTGACATAGCCCGGGTAATTTTTTACAAGAAAAACAGACTGACAGACAGACTAAGCAAAGATTTTCTTGTAAAAAATGACTCGGACATAGTAAAAATCCTCACTGAGTTCGTGACTTTGACTTATACTTAGGCTAAGATCTATAGAGCGAACTTCGACTAAGTCTAAGTCAAAGTCACGAACTCAGACGGGATTTGTAATTGTTAAATCGAACTTTGACTTAGTCCGGGTCATTTGTTACAAGAAAAACAGACTGACAGACAGACTAAGCAAAGATTTTCTTGTAAAAAATGACTCGGACATAGTAAAAATCCTCACTGAGTGACTTATACTTAGTCGAAGTTCGCTCTATAGATCTCAGCCTACGAGTACCTCAATTGAGTGGTGGAGCCACGCTGTAGACAGTAACGTCTAAAGCACCTATGGGCCGGCTCGATCGGTTTCATACCACTGTCTTACAGAAAACCGACGTAAAGTGACAGCTTTCTGTCGTGTTTCGTTCGGTGAGTGAGATTTGCGGAGGCTCATTTCACCCCTCCCTTTCCCAATCCCTTTTCCCTACCCTTCCATTCCCTCCTTTTAGGTTGGCAACGCACCTATGATTCTTTTTGTGTCTTGGATGTCTATGGGCGGTGAAGATCTTTTACCATCAGGTGACCCATCGGCTAGTTTGCCAGTCTGTGCTATAAAAAAAACCTAATAAGGCTAAGTTTTAGACTGCCTCGGTGGCGTGGTTGTATAACGGTACGACTACCGTCCTGAGGTCTCGAGTTCGATCCCCGGGTCGGGCAAAGTGATATTGGATTTTTCCATATCAGCTAGGAGACTAGAATTTGTGCCCGATATGGCGATAGGCTCGCCCCCTATCACATCTGGGACGGAACTAAGCTCGGCGAAATGTGGGTGTACTAGTTCGCTAGTGCACCTCTACCTATCTCTTCGGGGATACAGGAGTGAGCTTATGTTATGTTTTAACCTATGGATGTGTGTACTTACCCTAATGCCTAATTTAAATATGTTTCTACTGACCGACGAAACATGAGGTTCTACAAACGACGCTGACTAGGGAGAACGACCCGAGCAGGAAAATTTATGACAATCGCACATGTACGAGCTCGCTGTGCACTGATGACATTTGGTTAATATTACATACAAATTTCATAGACGCATCGAGCTCGAATACGTTTAAGATCGTCAGATTTTTTCTTGCTTAGGCCGCAGACCACGATTGAAGTGAGATATGTTCGTGACTTCCAAATACATAAATAAGGGATCAATTAAAACACACCTCGCCTCCTTGGTCTAGTCGCAGCAAATGGGTTGTAAACCGGGAGTTCCTAGGTTCGCTTCTGTCGGTCGGGCGGGGTGTTTTTCTAACACTATATATCCGGAACTTTATCCCCCAGTGGGATTAAGGTCAGACAGGCAGCCGGTCGTAAAAATTAAGTAAAATCCTTCTGCAACATGCTTAGAAAATCGCAGCGCTGAGAGCACATTGAGATTGGAATTGGATTAAAACTTTTAAAACAAAATGTTTATGTAATTATTGACATTTGAAGTAACCAGTAACCCGACCATGTCACGCTCATACCTAGATTATACCAGAAAACACTTTTAAAACTTTATTTTAAAAATCTAGGTTTTCGAGATATGACTCTGTTGTTGCACATGAGCGAGATATTTTTTGACATTTCACGCTAGCAAATATGGACGTTAAATAATTTGTGTAAAAAAATTAATTCCCCACATAACCGCTAGAGGCGTTCGGGTGTTTCATATAAATAATTTACACAGTCGCTAGCGAGAAATGCCAAAAAATCTATGGTTGTGCTCCAGACAGATAATGTCAGTTAGCTAAGTTTTAATGTTTTTGTCCACTATGCATTTGATATGATATTAAAATAGCTTTTAACGTCAGTTCTCGCTTGGCAGTTGGCAGGGACTAAAAGCATTTAGCAGTTATGTCCGTCAATTTAATTTAATTCTAACTGCAGATAAGTTGATAAATGCTTAAAAGGTCGCGACGTCTTCATGTTGATGTTTACAATTTAATTTACTTAAACACACATGGATTTATTTAGAAAAAGTGAAATTCTCATTTAACTTTAGTATTTTATTGCCCGATTGGTCAAACTCTACTCAACTTTAATGGCTTCTTACATTGTTTTTCGCCATACAATTTTGACAGATAAGGCGGCATTAGACGACCTAAGACGACCTTAAAGGCCACTTGCAGCTCCGCGATAAATCTCTATTTATTCCAAATCTTGATTTAAAAATATTAGTAAGCTGTAAGATAAATCGAGATAATGTGTAACTATAGATTAGTATAGCGCTGCAAGCCGCAAGTGTATGAGCATTCGACGGTAGAAGGATTAGGTACCTACTCGTAATAATAAATATGTGTCTTAATCAAAATCTTCAGATTGGTTGCGATAATACTTAACTGAATCAGACTAGTAAACAAAGGCGTGGCGATGGATCATTCACAAATCGATTCGGATTGAATTTTGGTCCTACCTATCGTGAAATGAATGAATCAATGGGCATGTGGTAAAAACACCTACACCATCTTAGCGGCCCGAACGACGCACTAATGACATTTGGTTAACGCATCGAGGTCGATTCGAATTCGATTATCAAAAATATTCAGTCAGTTTGTTTCTTGTTTATGTAACTGTATCTAAATAATACAATATCCGCAGTAGTCGTCTGGCGCCTTGGCATCATCACTGACATTCAACGCAAAACAAACACGCCAAGGTTTTCAAGACAAGCAGAATCATTACCAAAATAATTACATACAAGAATTAACAATGTCTCATTAATGAAAAATGACGCAAAGGCAACAAAACCATTATGCCTAATATAAAAAAAATACACACCCACGCCGAAGTTACGTTGCACACACGACCGCTTTATCAAAACGAATGTTTTCATTCATCACCTGATTGCAATCACAATGTAAACATTGAACTTATTACATAAAGGAGTTGCGAGCGAAATCTGACAAAGACGCCACTATGCAAATCGCGTAAGTTCGAGAGGGAGGGGTGTAGTTGAGCTTGGCCCAAATTCGCGGTAGCAATAAGCCGCGGCCCGTGGCGCGAGCTGTTGGAAAGGATGGCTCGCGTCCGACTTACATCGCTACCGATTTGTGACTATGTACTTGTGACCGTTCTATTCATGCGGTGCTGCTCACGGGCCATTCTAAACGCCGAATATTCATTTTATACATATAGATAGTTAAGAGTAGTACGTCTGTATTAGCAATGTTCTCATATTATAATTTTTACGGTGGGCCACAGTTTAGTTAATGTAAGTTGGATTGAAATTTGAGAATTTTCAACATCTAAAAAGAAACAAGTTAATGTTTAGCGAGCCAGTCCCCAAACAACCTAGGCCTGTGTCAAAATTCTCGAAATGTTTGAGTTTGAGATAAAAATCCAAACATTACCAATTCTTACTGTATTTCTATTCGTACACATATTTCCTTAACGTAAATAAAGCACCCCAAAAATATGTTTGAAGAACTATTTTTACGAAATAAATCATCGCGCTCAAAATCCAATCAATCCCAGTAGCGACCGCACCGCGCGCGGGTTCTATTAGTCCGCAAACTCATTATTGAACTTGTAATTAAAAATGCAATTTTTATCCAACATTCCCTGCCAGTTATGATAATTTTGGGCGCTAGTTTATTGCTAAACCTATTCTTTATCATAACTATTTAATAACACCATGACCATTTGACCACTATTCATTAATTACATTATCGATCTTTAATTTTCATATTATATTAAGCTATCATGGAATTTACATAGCACAATATCTAATTGCATCTTTGTAATTGAACGCAGGGACCACCTGGCCCATAGTCCATACACCCTGTCATCAGACTTAACAAGAGAATCCAATGATAATAATTAATCTAAATATCAATAGTCATTAGTAAGACCCTGTTTAAATTTATAAATTATCCAGCCATTTACGCCCCATTCTTAGGCTGAGATCTATAGAGCGAACTTCGACTAAGTCTGAGTCAAAAAAGGAACACAGTGAGGATTCGGAATGTTTAAATCGAACTTCGGCTTAGGTCGAGTCATTTTTTACAAGAAAACCAGACTTGGCAAATATTTTCTTACAAAAAATGGCTCGAACTAAGTCGAAGTTCGATTTAAACATACCGAATCCTCACTCAATTCGTTTCTTTGACTCAGACTAAGTAGAATTTCGCTTTATAGATTTCAGCCTTAGTCACGCAAGCAAACCATGGTCACGCCACTATCCACGATTTCAGGCGCGGATTCGCCCACCAGAAACATCTGACGCAAAAGAAAGGACCCAATAATCCGCCTATACGTACGAACAGCTGATGCAGGCGTACTACGGCGTGACGTCACTCCATTCAAGAAACCTGTTTAGTGAAAATCAATGAGCACGCGTGTTTGTTTCCATTTAGCTGCTACTCATTTATCTAGACACGTGACTCGTATTACGCGACAAGTTTGAAAGTATGGTTAAATTCTCGGTGTAAAGTTGCGGTGAATGCTAAACCGCGGGAAATGATACTTGAAAGTCGTTGGCTAATAATAGTTCGTAGAATTTGTAATACGAATAAAATAAAGATACCAAGTTAATTAAGTTTTATGTGTGAAATGTAGTTTTATGTGTGAACATTTTAAAATATACCATGAAGGAATATAGTAGTTAAATATTTATGGATGTTGTTTAGTCACGGTTTCGTTAATTTTCTTTTTCCATCGTCTGTATTTTTTCGACGTTCCGCGATCGGGAAAAATATTGCTGGTGACTGTTAGTTTTTATCGCATAAAATCATTTTTGAACCTACTAGGTATTTCTAGTTCCTACATAAGGATGTCGTAATATATAGATTTCTTGAGATTATGATCAGAAGAATAGGTACAGATAAGCTAATTTTCCAATATTTGGTAAACATTTCGCAACAAACCATAATATACGAGTAAATAATAATTAAATTATCAACAATTGTTAGCTGCTCATAACATTCCTAACCGATTTCA
The DNA here is from genome assembly GCA_036417725.1 of Clanis bilineata. Taxonomy (NCBI): domain Eukaryota; kingdom Metazoa; phylum Arthropoda; class Insecta; order Lepidoptera; family Sphingidae; genus Clanis; species Clanis bilineata. Next base: position 3,724,046 of record CM071153.1, read on the forward strand.
TATTGTTTTATTTAATATTGTTTTTAAAATAGTTAACACACACACATAAGCTCACGCCTGTATCCCTGAAGGGGTAGGCAGAGGCGCACTAGTGAACTAGAACACCAAATTTTTTTATAGCAGAGACTGGCAAAAAAACAGCTGGGACACCTGATGGTAAGTGATCTCTACCGCCCATAGACACTAAAAATCATGGTTGCGTAGCCAACCTGAAAGGAGGGAATGGAAGGGGAGGGAGAAGGGATTGGGAAAGGGAGTGGATAAATGGTCCATCAGAAATTTCACTCACCGAACGAAACGTGACAGCAAGCTGCCACTTTACGTCGGTTTTCTGTGAGACAATGGTATCAAACCGGTCGAGCCTGCCCATTCGTGCTGTAGACGTAACTGTCTACAGCGTGGCTCTACCAGTCAAGATTTCACTACCACTCATTTCTCTGAGCAACAATAGGCCTTGAAAAATTTCCCAGACAGAGTTGAACGGTGAAAAAGACTATTTAAAATAATACATTACCTTCTCGGCTCATCTCTGTTTAAATCTTTATCAAACTAAAAGCGCAATATTTTTCAAACAGAACAAAAAGGCGATTCCCTTGCGTAGGTATCACCTGTTATGAACGCTCACAACAGGTGACCGGGGAATTCCGAATGAACATCTGCACTCAACAGTTGAAGGGGTTTTGTAAACCCAGTACAGTAACATGAACGTGACAATAATAATGTACATTTAGAATTTATTTTACATAACATAACCTAAGCTCACACCTGTATCCCCGAAGGGGTAGGGAGAGGCGCACTAGCGAACTAGAACACCGACATTTCACCGAGCTCAGTTTCGTCCTAAATGTGAAAGGGAGAGCCTATCGCCATAACGGACTTATAAAAATATTTAAGCGCTGCTTATCTTTAACCATAGGTTATCTCTTTCATTCTTAAACAATGTAACGCAAGGAAAAAAGTGACAGGCTATTCTTAGCGAAAAGATAAGCGAAAAAGTTTTTATAAGTAGGTAAGCATCGATATATTATTTACTTAGATGCACAGTTGACGCTCGGAAAATGGGACAGCAAAGGAGTGCTTAAGTGCACTCCTTTTCCCTAAAGTTGGACGCCGATAGAATTCTAAATTTGAAAATTCGAATTTAAGAGCGCTTGATCGATCATTTCGTTTAAAAAGCTACTTTATAACAGGTGAATAAGCTTGTATTTGTGTTTGATTTAATTAGAACTTGTGACCTTTTTCTTTGTTTTATTCCTGAGACCACTTTTTAGGACGATATTCGCAAAGAACTGTGCATCTAGGGTATATTATATTGATATAAGTAAGGCCCATAGGGATTAGGGACAGACAGACAGCGGGAAGCGACTTTGTTTTATATTATGTAGTGATGACGATGATGTCACGAGCATGTAGACACGTAGATATAAAAAGCTCAATCACGAACGTAAAAAAAAGATGGACGGAGCGATAGCAACACTGAAAGTAAAGCAAGGTTTTTGGCTCACTCGATCAGTCGCCGCCATTACGTGTCGATAGATCGAATGAGCCGAAAACCCTGCTTCACTTTCAATCTTCCTAGCTCTCCATCTATCTTTTTATTTATTTATTTATTTTATTTAAGGATTGCAAACAGAGTTTACAATATTAAATTAGTACTATATTACATGCATAGTAAGGAAAACATTCATAATTGCAACTCTGATTATATGCAACCACAACATGGACCAAACAACTTAAACAAAGTCGTTATCAAACATAAACTTGTGGGTAAATGTAATTTTATATAAAACAGTGAATATTAAAACGAAACAAATAAATTTATGGGTACTTAATTAAAATAAAAAATCTTCTATTAACAAAAATAAGATATGAATTAAAGTTCAGCTTTAAAGTTCTGCTTTGTTAATGATATTGGTTTTAAATTGCGGTAACTTGTCACCAAATATGTCTATAACATTATCTACTGATTTCTTAAGTTTACGCGAATATACATTGAAATAAAACTATTCTTACGGATTCTATCACGATTAGGTTTTAATTATTATTCCCGACGTTTCGAAGGCTTTGCAGTCTTTTGTCTGACCCGTGACAACGAAGACTGCAAACCCTTCGAAACGTCGGGAATAATAATTAAAACCTAATCGTGATAGAATCCGTAAGATTAGTTTTATTTCAATATAACATTATCTTCAATTTGGTTATACAGACGAGACAGACGCGAAATAGGTGCTTGTTTTCCTGTATTTGTTCTTGTAAAACGCACATGAACCAAGGGGCCAGGTTTTCAGAAGGTCTGCTTGGTACTTTGATAGAAAATTTACTAAGTAGAGCAGATATAAGTACAGAGTTTTACGTCCGTGAGCTCAATATTCAAAAGGCTTTCGCATTTGGTAATCGGTTTTCGTGTAAATTCTCGTTTAAAAAGATTTCGAGATGATTTCACTGTGAAAGTGCGAGTTACGACGGACTTGTACTTATATATTAACAAATACTCACATTTTATCTTATCGGAGCGTCTATTTCGAAACGCAGGACTACGAACGTAGATAAATAAAACTCGATAACATGCATCGCGTTTTATATTTTACTTCTAGTTTATGCCAGCCACCAACATCATAACTAAAGTGAAATAAAAGCTTATGGAAGAAAAGACTTCTAGAATAAAGCATATCAAAATGTTTTTTCCGCCCCAAGCAGGGCTTACGGTCAGCTAGTTTGAGAACCATAGCACATAACATAACATAAGGTCACGCCTGTATCCCCGAAGGGGTAGGCAGAGACGCACTAGCGAACTAGAACACCCACATTTCGCTGAGCTTAGTTCCATCCCAGATGTGATAGGAGGCGAGCCTATCGCCATATCGGGCACAAATTCCAGACTCCGGACTAATATGGAAAAATCCAATATCACTTTGCCCGACCCGGGGATCGAACCCGAGACCTCAGAACCGTAGTCGTACCGAAGTACCACCACGCCACCGAGGCAGTCCGAGGCACCGAGAGAACCATAGAGGTATCCTTATCCATGTACAGTTTTATAATAATAATGTCAAAAAATAATGTTTTCTATAAACTGCACATAGGTACCTATATAATGCCAAGGGTTCGTCCAATCATTCCATTAGCAAGACAAATTGTGAAATATGTATCTCCACCTTAGAGATAATACACATAGAGGAAACAAGCTAATCGATAAATAGCTCCAATAGTCAATACTCACAATGGAATGAAATAGAAAATGAAACAATTCTATCTATTGTTTTGAGCATGACAACCTACTGGTCGTCAAGTTCACGTGGGAAGGAAGCGATTGTAATCATCAGCTTTGTGGTTCCATTTTAGTTTCAACAAAGTCTTATTGGATTCAAAAAAGTCACAAACTCGTTCCATGTTTCGTGACGATACCTATCATAATGATAAACATACTGGCAAATTGACAACCTGCAATGCCCAAAATCACCTTCCCCTTTCCAAATACATATTCCCTTTGTTAAATATTGGCAAAGTACGTATTCTATGATTCTTCTGGTACTTTGGGTATCAGCAGCGCGAGAGAGGCAAAGTGATTTAATATTAATAACTATAGAGGTGCTATCAAGCATACTCTTGAATGTCTTTGGAGAGAGGTCATTTACCATCAGGCGACACAGCTGTGCCAGTCTCTGAAAAAAAAAGGCTATTTAGTGAAATGGAAACTGGCTTGTCTATGCCACCCAAGTGTCTTCACATGTGTTACCGCTCAGCCACATCCGGAATTAATTTCTTAATTGCGCCATGAAGCGTAGTCATCAACAACATGACGTCATCACGGTACGCACGTCGCTAAATATTCAATACAGTCATTCACGTTCTACATTATGACATGACTGACGTACGGATCCGATGTTAGTCGGGTTTTCATTTCAAACTAACCTAACTAAAAGTTACAAGCGGCTTTAAATCCGATTCTCAGCAAAGCGATTGTGTTAAAAATTGTTTTCAACCATCCCTCCATGGACGTAAAAAATATATGGACGGAGCGCTATGACCATTGAAAGTGAAGCAGGCTCAGTCGCCGCCATTACGTGTCGATCGAATGGGCCCAAAATTCTGCTTCACTTTCAAAGTTCCAAGCGCTCCGTCCATCTTTATTTTTACGTCCATGCCTTCCCTCATACCTCGTCGATAAAACATGATATTATATCTACGTGACAAACACTTTATGACTAAACCTTATCGAATACAACTGAATTAACAAAATAGATCCTTTGGCGGAGTCGGTTAAAAATACAGACGAATCCACCCTCCGTCATGTCAGGATAAAAATATTTTCTAATAATTCTTTAAAAAAATATAAATTAGACTGTAAACTGATTTGAATCTACGATACTTAGGTTTTCCGTAGTTAATAAACAAGTATCTATTATAAAGTACGAACTGAACTATGATTGTCAATATTTATCCAGTTAGCCCCCAAACATATTTTTTGAGCTGACATAGGTAATGTTAAAACTCAATTCATAAGTCGCGTCCCTGCAGTAAACCTTTACACAAAACATGGTATTTCTAATTTTTTTTCTATTTTCCATTGTTATATAAGCAGGACACAATGAAAAACCTTGTTCTGTGTAGGTGTTTTAATGTTTTGTTTCGAAAAAACATGTGCAGCAGACACGAAATAAAAACTTTTTGTTTGAGTCACGTCATAGTTCACTTATCACATAACAGATGTCGCTAGTTGCTGTACTGGTATGTGGATACAAAAATATCTCGTTTCTCCGTATCGGCGAGCAGGCAGCGAGCGGCAGCCAACACCGACCGAGAACATGTTCATAATCACAACTCACTGACCTTGGGGCAAAAAGGAGAAACAATTTTAATCCCAACTGCGGTATATTTCTTGCTTCGAGAATACTAATAAGGCGGACTTCGTTCTAACAATTTTGGTTGATCGTATCGCATCATGGTTAACATTATTAATACGGTAGACCTTTTTAAAAAGCTAGAATTGTTAATTTCGATGGCGCATTAATTTAGTTTTAATTTACAATTATTAACGTCAAATGAGGTGGTAAAAACAGACGCTGATTGATATCCAGCGCCCATTTCGGATCGTACTTTCGAATATAAAATTCTTGTTCATTAAAATGTCCCCGAGTGAAACTACTTGGATTGCCAAAACACAGCAGTTGGACTGGCATTCACTCGCGCCTTCCAAGAACTGTGTTAACTACTGGTGACGCATGGCGGACAATTTCTCGTAATACACTACAAATTGGAATTTAAACTATGGACGGACTGAAAATATGTAGTTATTTATATGATTAGTTACCTACTCATTCTTTACATGTTTTTATTTTCGCCATCTCTAAGCGCAAAAATATTAACATCCTTCTGACGCAGTCGGGTAAAACTTACGACATCCGGGACTATAATAGGGTTATAAAGTTATTTAAAAAAATCTGAAAGAAAATAAATATATTCAAAAATCAATTCTAAAATGATACCTAGACAGACATGAGTAGAATCAGAAATAATTTGTTTGACTAAAGAATATAACAGGGTACACGATTAACACGGTTTTGTAGGACTCTGTATTATTAATAAGTTTTAGCCTGTGTTTCTAATAATAAAACATAGGTATTTTTTAAAGTTATTTTAAAAAGAAGTAAAATAAATATAACCAATGCCTTAGTTATAGTTAGAATGACGACCCAAACTATAAAAAATATTAAGACGACCCAAATAATATGAAAAATAACTATCGCAAACGCGAAATATTTTAAATTCAACAACATTATGCGCGTTTTCGTCTACACAGCAGGCTGCCAGTCCATTCGTTGGGTAAAAAATGCAACCATAGGGTACCCTCGATCGTTCCCTTCGTTTTTGTGCCCGATCCCTCGGCTAAGGGCCCGTTCAAGCTATTATGTTTCGTTCGGAATATCACAGGGTACTGCGTCGATACTGTTATCGCTCAGTAAAGCCGCGCCAGAATAAATAACTCGCACAGTATTGTTATCTGAATTCAGAGTACGAACAAAATGGCTTTTGTTTTACGGTTTAGCTCTTTCAATGCGTTGGACTACAATTGAATTCAAATTTGGAACTGTTTGTAAGACTTCTTTGTCTATTCGTTTTTTTTAGATTGCTGGTTGCCTATTTAAGTTTTAGAACATAATTACCTATTTTAAATTTTGTCAGTGTTTTGTCTTGGATTAGACGTTTTAAATGCGAATAATTATTTATTAAGATCACAAATAATTAATAAGTAATTAACACATTTGTTACATATTTGGAACTGATATATTAAAATAAAGTCTGAAGTAACCAAAATATTTCACAATATTGCGATAGTGACTTCAAATAGGTATATGTAGTATTTTTACTTACCAGCGGCCCCAGCAGGAATATATTTGACAGTCCAATTCGTATCGAGCTCGATCCGCACTCATGACACTTGCTTATCATCTCATACAAATGCCATAGACGCGCAAAATTCGATTGTCAAAAATATTACTGCTGGGGCCACAGTGACCACAAGGTAAAGGTATTTTCAAGCTCTGTTCTGCCAAATAAATCCCGGTCATTCAAATCCGCTTACGACCTGAATTGAGCCCCAAGACTTAAAACCCGGACACACGGCTAAATCCGGATCTAAAGCCTACGCAAGAGCGGTGGACATAAGGTCTAATACACAACCGTTATGTTACTTTACGCCTTAGCAGCAACTAGCAAGGTGGGCTGGACGATAAACGATAATTTGAATACATTTACATACTAACTTTAGACTACTTTGCGTTGACTCTTGGACTTTGATGTTACAAGTCTTTGGAAAAAATCATGATGAAATGAAAATGAATCATAAGCAGGGTTGGCGTTAGAAGTGAAGGTGCGGAATAATATTTTTGGGAATGTGGTGGTAATACTTTCATTATACTATTATATATATTTATTATAGTATTATATATTCTATTCTGGTTATGAGCACGTTCATGGTGTTGTGTGTGCTCATTTTACTAATAATATTCATCACGTAATTAGTAATTAACCAATTTGTTACCTCTTAGGCTGAGATCTATAGACCGAACTTAGACTAAGTCTAAGTAAAAGTAGCGAACTCAGCGAGGATTTTGACTCAGTCCGAGTGATTTTTACAAGAACATTTTTACTTAGTCCGTCTATCAGTCTGTTTTTCTTGTAAAAAATGATTCGGAATAAGTCAAAGTTCAATTTTACAATTCCAAGTCCTCACTGAATTCGTTACTTTGATTTAGACTTAGTCAAAGTTCGCTCTATAGATCTCAGCCTTAGTCCTACATATTCTGTCTTTTTTTTGTTCTCTGTTGCCTGAGACATTGGCTGAATAAAGTTTATTTCTTTCTTTCTGTCTTCTTTCTAGTCATAATTATGACACCCCTTTGACTTGCTTATTGTAGCTACGATATTTTTTTAGCTCCGAATACTCACATTCACAGTTTTGCCTTTGAGTACTATAACTAAGTGTTGTAAATGTTGTACTGACGACTCACTTAAGGGGCGTGAGAGTCTAATTTAAGTTGTGTGAGTCATTCAAACAAAACAAAATCGTGGAGTAACTAAACCATAAAAATTAACAAACTAAATCTGCATTATAAGTAATATTAGTCGAGGTTTAGATAAGCATAGATTAGGATTAGCATCTGTCGGTACAAACTAGAACTCATATCTTGCAAACTTAGTTTTAGTTCAAAAACAAAATACAATACAAAATATAGTCCAGTAAACGGATTATACCTCAATGACTAAGCTATAATTATGTTGAAGACTTTTTTCACCATGCTGAGCAAATGATCATCCGCTATGCCCTTACTTATAAAAATATTTAAGCGATGCTATCTTTAACGATAGGTTATCCCTTTCATTTTTAAACAATGTAACAAGGAAAAAACAGACTATTCTTAGCAAAAATATAAGCGAAAATGTTTTTATAAGTAAGGCCCGTCTTTAGTCTCTATGGACTCTTCGTACAATAATACTATCAATCCGCGGCGCCATGAGGTTGGGAAGACAGGCGGGAACTGTTGGGTTACCTTCGATCGATAATAAAGTTTCAACCTTATGGGATCAGTATTGAGTTGAAAATAGCATGGAAAATATATTTAATCGCAGACATCAGAGTATGATAGCAACATTGTTGCTATGATAAAATGAACTTTATCGAAAACGCGTAAGGTCAAGTTTTAATATCCCCAAATCTGCAGTTATACGCGCCTATTTCACCGACAGACTTGCGTTGATAGTTGATACTAATCATCTTTCAAACTGTTGTACAAACATCGTAATAGAATAGAAACGAAAACGAGTCACAACTCACAGTAGATTGTTATAAAACCTCGTGTACAACATAATACAGCATCGACTATTCTAACTAATAAGGCCATATAATGCGGGCTACTGAAATGAGATCTCGAAATCGTAACGCTACTCTATGCGGGCTCGGCTTATCGGATCGCCTAGCCTGTTAAAAGGAGTCCTGCAGATAAAAAAATGCTGTAAGCCTGTAAGTTGTAACGTTTACTCAAAATAAGGGTAGAGTTTTATGACTTGGGTTTTACTGCTTTGAATGGCTTTGGGGTAGACGTTTCTTATCTGATTGGTTACTTACAATTTTAAAAGATTGTTTTAAAGTATCTGGCGTGTCCCTTTGACGCCTTCAATATTACCTATACTTGACGAAACGTGGTTATCCTAGTTACATCTCTGCCTACTCCTTTAAACGCTATAGACGTCTATGTATATACAAAAGTTCAGCGTTAAGTTCATACATTTTGATGTTATTTCCTTAGCAATATAGGGCGGAACTGTGCCCTCTGCGGCCCTCCCGGGAGTGCGCGACGGGGCGGCACAAAATACAAGCTCAGGAAGAAACATAAACAAATGTTGTGTTTTCATAACAAACCAGGCTGGTAAAGGCTTGTTTTTTTTATAAACGAACAATATTTGGTGCGTCATTTATTAAACCCCTATTTTAACGTAAGCACGTTAAAATTCAGTTGCGAAATACTTGTAGATAGATACTCGTAATTAACTTTCCCACGCGTGCAATTTTAGCGTAATATTAGTGAGATGCAAAGAAAAACAATAATCTAAAACATTTTTATGCTATATTTTCAAAACTTTAGATGTACACGACATATGTATAACATAATGAAAAGTTTTCATAAACACATGCATATAAATTACGCAATATAAATAAATAATAATCATGTATTATTTAAGCAGTAATATATCTTGTTACTGCCGTTTTTTCCTTCGCATTTGAAAATGCATTAGAACCAACATCAAAACATACGTCATTTCACATCACATTACAGTTTTGATGACTACTTAGTTTATATCCCATATAGTTGATGTACCTAAGTGCCCCTTTATATCCCCCAATGATATGGCCCCGGGCTCTCGTCTAGCCGGCCGTTATTACAGAAACCATACAACGATGCGGTTAATATAGGACTATCTCCCTCTGAGGGATTCAAGTCTCCCTTTGAGCATTTTACTTCATTATTACTTTCATTAAAAACGTCATAATTGAATGCTTTTATATAATACTATGTTTGATAGTTGATACATTATCTGTCAAAATAACATATTGCGCCGAACTTAGTTCCGTCCCAGATGTGATAGGGGGCGAGCCTATCGCCATATCGGGCACAAATTCCAGACTCCGGGCTGATATGGAAAAATCCAATATCACTTTGCCCGACCCGGGGATCGAACACGAGGCCTCAGAACCGTAGACGTACCGAAATACCACCACGCCACCGAGGCAGTCTGTCAAAATAACACACAATTATTCCCCAAATTAAAGTTTTCTGGCTAAGGAAAATGTTAGTGCATAGTTATAGGCGTGGAGAAGCATTTATGACATTGTTTCTCAATCTTTTTAGCCCCGAATATTTCGTAAGGCAATCTCATTTTTATTTATGTGACTCTACCTTTAGGATCAAGATTTCCGTGACCCTATGTTGAGAAACGATGACCGCCTGAATTAATTTCTGTATTAGTAGTCTAGTGTACATATCTGCCTACACCTTCAGGAATATCAGCATGATCTTATTTATGTAGGTAAATGTCAAATAGCTCTGGTTTGTAAGTTGGTTGTTAAATTGACATCATAGGGGCTTACTTATAAAAATAGTTTAACTGAGCAAATGGTAAAGAATAGCCTGTCCCTTTTATTTCCAAACGATGTGACACAAGGAAAAAAGTGACAGGCGATTCTTAACCATTTGTTCAGCTAAACTATTTTTATAAGTGAGGCCCAATATGACTAAATTACGTCAATATGCATTTTGTCGATTCATGATCCTTCCGTCAAATCTAATAAAGATAAATTGATTGCACTAAGTATTTAGCGATATGTGCTTATTTTTGTAAATGGTAAAATCATCTTGTCTACACTACAGAATATGGGCCAACTCAACCGGGGGATAGGCAGGTACCACTGTCTCACAAAAAACCGGCGTGATGAGGAGAAATGGAGATGTTACTCCGTCGCCCATCACGATCAAGTTATTGAGTATCAAACTATGCTAAAAAATATAATTTATGTTAAGTACCAACCTACTCGGCGCACTGCGCAGTGGGCACAGTGCTGGGTGTAAAGGATTAGTGGTTCAAACGACGCAAAATATCAGGGGTTCGATTCCCGCACTGCATTTATTAAATTGATGGTTTCATTATTAAATATAAATAGCCTTATATTTTAAGTAAAGAAGTTATTTAGCAAAAAGATAATTAAAATATCATTTTGCGTATATCTTGAATATTTAAGTTAGTATCAACGTTAAACAAAAGTAAAAGAAAGATCAGAAATTAAATCTCCGACAACATAATAACAGGTCCTTTAGGAATATCTGAAAGTCCAAATTAAACCTAAATAAAACAAGAACCATTTTTTAATCTTGATTTTACACCAATCACTAGCTAGGGGCATTCTATCTATATTAAAATGTTATTCCGTAAAATTTGGAGTTAGTGCCTGGTTTAATATACGATTTAATTTATTATAGCGTCCTAATGAGACCATAAAGGTTTTACAATAGTCAATTAAAATACCATTACGACAATACTCGTATACGTTAAAATTGGCATACTTTTCAACGTTGGTACAATTACGTTTTATATTATTTGAAAAGCCTAAGCGCGCCTTTATTTCAGGAAATCTTTTTACAATACCTAGACATTTTGTTTAGGATTTCCCACCACCTAGAATAACTGAAAATCTAGATTCTATACTTGTAAAATCCGTTCATTTAAGTAGTAGAATACAATGTATGAATTATACAATGAATAGTAATACAATCGAACATTATAATTTTCAAATAAACAAAAACCGTCCAAATTAGAGAGGGATCAGCACAAGTCGATCTATCTATCAAAACAACAAAGCCGATTGGTGTGACGTTCCACCCCGGTGATATGTACGTCCTACTACCTAAATGCCTTATGTACACCGCTAGTTACTACTTCATGACTACTCCGAGCTCAGTGTGTACTGCAATGCAACGGAAAATATGCGTGTTTACCAAAGTCGTTTCGGTAGAACGGTGTCGTGTGTTGCGTCACGTTTAAGGAAATTGATAGTGCGCCGAGGTCGACGTGACTAACATTATCGCGTATTGTGTTCATTTTGCAGTGAAATTTCATATCTCAAATATTATTCAAGTGTAGTGCAGTGATTTAACATCCAAATGGAATTTATTTTTTCTCATCCCGTTTTTCCCTGTGGGTGGAGGCCAGACAAATGTCCGACGTTCGACACGCCACGCGACCGACATAACCTTGTGATGTCGAGTGAGTATATTTTTTGTTTTAATCCGCTCAATAATTGGCACAAATGTGGCAATATTGGACGCAAAAATGCTTACAAGTTTAATTCTTATTCGGTCTAAGCAATATAAATAGAAATATAGTAATAAATACGCCAGATTCTATCATATTTTCGAATAATAATATCGAACGTCATAACGAGGTTCACTCGACAAGATGGCGTCGAGTGGGGAGAGGGCGCCCAGTTGGCCAGGTGCTGCCGCCGCGTTGAGTTCGGCGTTATAGCTAAACTAAATACGCAGTGTTGTACATTTAGAACGTTCACAATGGCTACCGCGAAAGACACGTCTACTTTCTTTCTGGAGGCGAATGCAAAAGAATTCGATAGTGTTTTGAAGTTATATCCACAGGCAATTAAACTGAAAGCTGAACAGAAAACAAAGAAACCAGAGGAACTCATAAAACTGGACAATTGGTGAGTACAAACGCCTTTGAAAGGAGAAAATGCGGCCGTGGCGTGTCAATGAACTTGTATTGTGTGTGTATCCGTGCAAACTGATTTGATAGCTACCTCCCTCGCGGACTGCATCTCTAGTCCGCGGACGGCTCATTAAAACCACTGCGTCACGTGGGATCGATGTCAAATTGACACGATCGTTTTTCCTGAAGCCAGTGTGGGGGAAAATATCGGTGCGCTCAGGCGTTATAAAATGGTGGCTGTCCTTTACGTATCATGACTCGTTTTTATTCGTTTATGTCCATGTTTAGGAGCGTTCGCTCACTAATACCTTTGGTTCTTTACATAAATAATGTGCTTAATAACGCATACGCCATGATGTTTTATTTCTAACAAGCCCAGCAATAATGCTTTGTTAAGTACAACTCACATCCGTTCAAAATGGTGACTTGCCTTTTGAGTTGAACACTTTATTACAAGTTATTTATTATTTTGACTTAATTCTACGGCTAATTGTTACTAGCATAGTTTTATAAACACTCGCAATTTATATTTAATATATTTACAATTATTAAATTAATGCACTTATTATTTAATTATAAAATAATGAGTCATCATAGGATCATATTTGTTCAACATAAAACTATGTAATTAAATATGTAATGTGGTCCTGTGGAATTTAAATATTATTTATTTAAAAAAGGGATTTTTTTAACCTAAATCATGACCTGGCTATTTTATTCTGATGCGAACAAAACAAACAATAATATTTTTGTTTTCACTATAGTGTACCCATTATTAGGTAGCAGTGGCGAAGGGAGAATATTTCTAAAAGGGAAGCGGATGTTAATGTATCTTTGATTAATACCTCTTTAATAACAGACATTTTGGCTAAGGTAAGTCGGAGAGAAGCGTTTTGTATGGACTCTTCGCCACTATTAAGTAGGCATCTACATAGATAAATTTGGTAATATGTACCTATATAATTATCTATTGAAAATATAAAATTGCAATATTTTTAATAAATTTATGAACTTCAAAAACATACCTACTTTAGTTTAAACTATATTTACTAAATAAACATTTATGGTTTTATTGTTAGGCAAATACTGTAAATAGGTTATATATATATAGGTATAAATGGGCATAATATGAATGAATTTTAGAAACTCACTTTTTTTTCGTTGCCCACTTCACGTGAAATGCCCCATATATTAAATGTAATGTACTACTGTTTCTTATTCTGAATAAATAAAAAAAATAGGGTACCAACTAAAAAAACACATGGAAACCCTAAATTATTTAGGTACCTACCTATCTCGGTTTAAAGGCAAAAATATTATTAGGAATATTTATTTTGTCTTCAATAGACACAAAGGAAAACAAAACCTTTCTCGTTTATTTAAAACAATTTTTTAGCAATGACTGAAATTAAAGTCCTCATAACTAAAAACAAAAATCTTTATCTTGTTTACGTTTTGCATCCTGCATCCTGCTGGGGGGTTACCATCACCTCTTATAGCAGTATTATTATAATTTTACTTGTCAATATTCCCATACAAAACAAACGAAGAATTATTATAATAATACTGCTATAAGAGGTCGTGGTAACCCTGTAGCACCAGCCGCACGAATAACGATACACGCGCATTGAGGAATCCCGGGATTATTTTCATTTTTTATTACCTACATAAATAACTTCTTTTTCCATAACTAAAATTAAACACCAACTTTAAAAGTAAAAATAATTTCTTACTTTTTTAAAGGATAATATAGGTTAAATGAAAAGGAACAAACTTCAAAAAGAGTAAGTAATTATTTTCTACTTTGAAGTTTTTTAAAATTTATTTTTTAGTTCTTCAAATCATCGGTAAACATAAGTAAATAAAAATACATTACCTATACCTACAGATGAATTGAAAACCCCCTTTTTGAAGTAGGTTAAAAAATCTTGGGCATTTGTTATTAATATTCCAAGAAAAAGTATTTTACCGGCAATAACCGAGGATTTACAAATCAGCGCGCATTGTAGTACTCCGGTATTAATCTTGTGTAAAAACTAGCTTTAAATCTAGATTAGTGCACGAGTGTCTTTCTGTAATACGCGTTTTTGTTATCGCCTATTGCATGTCCCACTGCTGGGCAAAGGCCTCCCCCAACTTTTGCCACTTCCTCCGATCCTGTGCTATCTCCTGCCACCTAGTTCCCTGCCATGCGCTCAAGTAACGATTAATTCAAACAAAAAAACACGCAATTGTAACTACAAAATAATTGGTTCGCTCATAACAGAATTATGAAAATATAAATACATACATAAGCACACGCCTGTATCCCCAAAGGGGTAGGCAAATGTGCACTAGCGAACTAGAACACCCACATTTCGCCGAGCTTAGTTCCGTTCCAGATGTGATAGGGGGCGAGCCTATCGCCATATCGCGCACTAATTCCAGACTCCACGCTGATATGGAAAAATCCAATATCACTGCCCGACCCGGGGATCGAACCCGAGACCTCAGGACGGTAGTCATACCGAAATACAACTACGCCACCGAGACAGTCAGGAAAATATATCCCTCATGTTATTATTATTGACTTAATGTTCGCATTAAGCCGCGGCTCCTGCAATAAAACATTACACAAAACACCTACACGAAACATGGTCTTTCAAATTTTTTTGTCTATGGTCCATTGTTACATGAGCAAGAGACAATGAAAGACCTTGTTTTGTGTAGGTGTTTTTGTTTTGTTTCGAAAAAACATATGCAGGAAGGCAGGGTTAACTTTCAAAAACAATTGAGATAATCACAAGTTTAAGAACTTAACAGACCGACTTCAATTCCGATCGTGAACAAATTTATATGGGACCACCCTTGAAATAAGCTCAATTGAACACAAAAAGAATTTTGAAAATCGGTCCACATTTGGCGGAGATATCGCGTAATATACAATAAAAATACAGACGAATTGAGGACCTTCTCCTTTTTGGAAGTCGGACGAAAAAATAAAGAATGTAAGCTCGCTGAAACACGTATCAGCTGTATATTGTGAACAGCTGTTACATAGAGATAATTGAAATCGTATTGCACAAGTATTGGTTTAGACAAAAACTTGAGTGTTAACAATTGGATACTTGACTATGGTTGATTTTATACACATACATATTTATCTGTAATAGCAAATAAACCCTTCTATGCAGACAGACCGACAGACGGACTTAAAATCCGATCGTGACAAAATTTATATGGGACTACCTTTGAAATAAACTGTATCGAACACAAAAAGAATTTTGAAAATCGGTCCACATTTGACGGAGATATCGCGTACATAAAAAAATACAGACGAAATGAAGACCTCCTCCTTTTTGGAAGTCGGTCGAAAACTGCATCGAAAATTACAAAATGAGGCAGTAATTCGTATTTTACATTCTGGAGTGGGGGCATATTGGATATATCTTGCTATCTCTTTCCAACGCATGCACCGTTATGGCGGTGACGTGATTATACTGATACTTCTGTTTCTCGCAGTATAAAGGTTTCACCAAACTTCAAAGGCTTATAGCTTTTTATTTTTGAGAATATTTCAATATTTCCTTCTGGGGGGGTTACCATCAGCTTTTATAGCAGTATTACTACAATCTTACTTGCACTGATTTCCGTACAAAAAAAACGAAGTAACATTATAATAAAATTGCTATAAGAGGTGGTGGTAACCCCTGTTCTATATTTTAGATTACGTAAATTTCATATGAATTTTATTAAAAAAAAATGTCAAGTACCTACCCAAGTTAACGGATCTACAAAAGTTCCCGTGTATCCCCAAAAGAGCAAGCAACAAGAACATCTATATCTCGCCGAGCTCGGCTCGGATTTAAAAATTCCAAATCCTCACTGAGTTAGTTTCTTTGACTCTGACTTTGTCCAAGCGCGCTCTATAAATCTCAGCATAGTTCTTTTGCTAATAGTAAGTTGAGACTTCTATGCGGATAGATGTTAACAAAACTAGTAAAATAACATGAAACTACTTCGCGATACAACTATAGTATTAAACATTAGACAACGCCAGATGTGGGACACATCGCTCGACACATGTGATAAAACTATCAACATTGTGTTCGTCCAACGCCACAAATTGACTATTTCGTCACCGATACATTGTATTCTTATATTAACTCCATTTGTTACATGATAAGTAACATTTAATGATAAGGTTATTATTTGAACTATTTTGTGTCTAAGAGCAGCGATAGCTCGGTTGGGTGTGGTATGGATTGCCGAGACGAGTGTCGGAGGTTCGAGACCAATCCAAAAAAGGAGCATACACCTCTGATTTTTCTATGTTGTGTATTTTCTTTGTGAATTATCGCTTGCTGTAACGGTGAAGGAAAACATCTTGAACAAACCTGCTTATCCTAGAATTTCTTCACAAGTGAAGTGGACCAACCCGCATTAGGCCAGCGTGGTACACTAAGGCCTAAAGAGGCGTAAAGAGGAGGCCTGTGCCTAACAATTGGACAGTCATATTACAGGGCTAAAATTATTATAATTATTAAAATTGTATCTATTCTATATATTCATATAGCAGTCGTATGCCCACCATACACTCTACTCGGTCAATTTATTCATTTTTGACCGTTTCTTCCAATCTTGTAACGGATTTGTGTAACTGCCAGCACTATATTATCGTTCAACGGACAATACTCCAAAATGATTCGGCTTACGATCGATCAAAACACTTTCCATTATCAGACAGTCACTAACTATGTCTACGTGTGGAGAGATGACCAGCTGTATCGTTGGATGATCGTGTAATGCCGGCGTAATAATGATCATCTACTGCATCATCGTATTTAGTACAAATAATTACAACAAGTCAGCCATGATATCTTACAATGACATCGAATTAAAACATTTGGTATCGCTGTGCTTAATCTAAGCAGTGTTTTGTCTCTGATTCCCAACTCTTTAAAGTAAAGGAAAATCTCCATAGACCCCAAACCCTATAGAGTTAAAACTCAAGTGAAGGTAAAGTGAAGAATTAAAGCTTCCGTGGCGCTGCGAGTTCAACTCCCGTCACACGAAAAACCTAGTTACATAGAACAGAACATAGTCCTAAATATAGACATTACCAATTCGCAACTTAGATCTACTGAGGCGATATGTTTGTGTGATTCGCAAACATTTGATACGGGTCGAGGTATCGTAAGTTGAAACCGAAAATCTCGCATAATTGTACCCACGAACGCAGAATAATTGTATCTGACTGAAGCGACAACAAAGACTCGCAGCAAATAGTATTATAGAGGTACTAAAATGTATTTCTGTCCTCTTTCCAGGTATCAAAATGAACTACCAAAGAAGATCAAATCGCGGGGTAAAGACGCGCACATGTTACACGAAGAGCTGGTTCAACTCATGAAATGGAAACAAGCTGTGAGTATCAGATTTATACACCTACTTCCGCCTTCTTTTTGTGATAAAAGTGATCAACGGTACCTACTGTTACTGTGAGACTCTTATCCACCATAAACGTGTTATCGCATAGTTAAACATATGTACTACTGCAATTAATATTAGCCCTTTAATATTACTGTTCCACTGCTGGGCACGGGTCTCCTCTATTAATGAGAGGGGTTAAGCCTTAGTCTACCACGCTGGCATAATGCGGGTTGGTAGACTACACATCCCTTTGAAATTCTTGTTCGAAATTCTCGGGTATGCAGGTTTCCTCACGATGTTTTCCTTCACCGTTATAGCAAGCGATAATTTACAAAAAAAAAACACACTTAACATAGAAAGTCAGAGGTGTATGCTTGATTTTGGGCTTGTTCTCGAACCTCCGACACTATTCCATTCTCAAATGAGCTATCGCTGCTTGCTATTGCTGCTAATACAATCAATACTGTGATCAGTGATACAAAGATTCCAGAAACCGGCTTTTGATCCGAGCATTGCAAAGTGACTACACCTGATGATAAGCGCCTGGTGGTAGGATATTCGCATCCGACCGGATGGCTACCACCGTACACATGGTGCTAAAACCTACCATAGCTACTCACACTCCGAGTGTGATTCGCGTTTTAGGATCAGCCAGTGTACTTCCGGTTATGTCGAGGGGCTTGCGGCATGACTTGATGGTTGTTTGGGACGCGTATGGGGGTTTCCCTGTGTCAGCATCGGTCATCCGCCTATCTTATCGCAAGTACCTCGATTTGCTTCTTCCTTCTTCGGATTCGGAGTATGAAGAGGCTTAAATAGGCCGGCATGATTCTGGTGGCCACTGATAAACCCCTTAGATTAATAAAGTCATAGATACCTAATCCACGCGTTTAAATCTAGCCATTCGTGTAGTCTTAGATTAATAAAGTCGATAAACCCATTGTTTGTCTGTGGACGCTAGTTTTTGACTGCACTACGCTTACCATCAGGTGCAGTGTAGTCACTTTGCCGTGCCCTAATAAAAAACGTACAAAATAACCACAGCTCTAAATACTTAACAGACCTACTTCAGAATTATCCGATCGTGGCCAAATGGACATCGGTCCATATTTGGCGGAGATTCGCGTAAGATACATAAAAAAATAAACAGATGAATTGAGAACCTCCTTATTTGAAGTCTGTGGAAAAGAAAGAAGTAAAATATTCGCACTACTTTTATCGGCTACTTTTTACTTTTCATCGGCCCGCCTGACAACTCCCTATGGAAGATCGATCGATAACAAACTAATGTAAACTTTTATTTCTTTTCAGAGAGGGAGGTTTTATCCACAGTTATCATACCTCATAAAAGTGAATACGCCGAGAGCTGTCATGCAAGAGACAAAGAAAGCTTTCCGCAAACTGCCTAACATCGAATCAGCGATGACAGCACTGAGTAACTTGAAAGGAGTGGGTACTGCGACGGCATCCGCACTGTTAGCAGCCGCCAGCCCAGAAATAGCACCGTTTATGGCCGACGAGTGCCTACAAGCCATTCCAGAGATGGAAGGAAGCGACTTCACTGCCAGAGAATACCTCAATTTTGTACACCATATTAAGAAAGTCTGTGATAGGTTAAATAAGGTATGTGGATAGCAAATATCAATACGCTATTTATTGTAAACAGCGATAGCTCTGTTGGGAATGGGACAGCCTCCATGGCGCAGCGGGCGAGTAGCCGACTGTGAAGCGAGAGGCCGCGGGTTCAATTCCCGCATTGAGACAAATGTTTGTGTGACCCACTGATATTTGTTTCAAGTCTGGATGTTGTGAGACCGAAAGTCTCTCATAGTTTCTGACACCCACGATACAGGTTATACCTAGTGTGGGGTCAGGACTAGGTGTGTGACTGTTGGGTGTATTTATTATTATTATTTATTATTATTAATGGTACGGACTGCTGAGACGAGTATCGGAGGTTCGAGACCAACCCCAAAAGAGAGCACACACCTCTGACTTTTCTATGTTAAGTGTGTTTTCATTGTAAATTATCGCTTGCTATAACGGTGAAGGAGAACATCGTGAGGAAACCTGCATACCCGAGAATTTCGAAAGTATGTGAATGCTACCAGGTCGCAATAGGTCAGCGTGGTAGACTAAGGCCTAACCCCCCTCATTGGTAGAGGAGGCCCGTGCCCAGCAGTGGGACAGTAATAGTACAGGGCTGATATTATTATTTATTGTACGCGGTATAACTTGGCCGGTCTGAAGTTAGTAACGAGTGACATTACAGTCGTATTCTTTAGAAATCGGACGATACGTAAAGATCCAAATATACATTACATATTATACTATCTTCAGTGGCCTGAGCTGGAATAATTTTAAAAATTGAATTCGTATTCAGCTCGATGCGCGTCTATGATATTTGTATGAAATATTAACCAAATGTCATCAGTGCGCAGCAAGCTCGATACAAATTCGATCGTTAAAAATATTCTGCCCCTGACTCTAGACACTCGATTCCAATTTGATTTTGATTCGGTTTCATACAGTGACTTAAAATTCCACCGAAATCGATTTAAAAGGTGAAAAGCAGTACCTCTAGAATGCAATTTTATTTCAATTTTGTTGCGGGTCTGGGTGTTGTGAGACCGAAAGTCTCTCGTAGTTCCTGATACTCACAACACAAGACTCGATCTTAGTGTGTGTGGTCAGGACTATTGGTACATGAAATAATTTTATGTCTTAATATTAAATTTATTTATTTGTTAATCTTTATTAAGAATATTATTATTTCCCTAAGTAAATAAGTCACTGCAGTTCGGAAACGTGGTGTGAAATTCATAGCATATCAATACCTAGTCCTAAAAGTATAATAAACCAACCGGTTTGGTTATCTGGGTATCGGGAAAAGCCAAATGTCATTCAATTCAGTCATGTCATGCTCATGCATAACTTGTGCAGTGATTGACGTCATTGAATATTAATTACGTGGAAACGTAATCATGGTTTAATATCCTTCTTAGCCATCCCATCGTTATTCTGTCCATACTTGCATTCCTGTCTTCAAATATTATAACGTGATAAGCTTGTGTTGACTTGTCATAAGGGATTTGTTACATGCCTACTAGACTAATATATATTTTTTTAATAATTAACATAACATAAGCTCACGCCTGTATCCCCGAAGAGGTAGGCAGAGGTGCACTAGCGAACTAGAACACTCATAGTTCGCCGAGCTTAGTTCCGTCCCAGATGTGATAGGGGGCGAGCCTATCGCCATATCGGGCACAATTTTTTAATAATAGCGAATAAACAAAGCGATAATGATTAACGTCTTCGCGACTCCCTTGCATCATGGCATGTAAGGTTCCACCGAAACTCGTTTTTTTATAGCAAAGATTGGCAAACGAGCAGATGGGTCACCTGATGGTAAGTGATCTCCACCGCCCATAGATATCCAATACACAAATCAGAACAGAATCATGGGTGCGTTGCCAACCTAAAAGGAGGGAAATAGGGAATAGGATTTTAAAGTGGTAGAGCCACGCTGTAGACAGTAACGTCCATAGCACGACTGGGCCGGCTCGACCGGTTAGATACCACTGTCTCACAGAAAACCGACGTAAAGTGGCAGCTTGCTGTCGCGTTTCGTTCGGTGAGTGAGATTTCCGGTGGCCCATTTCCCCACTCCCTTTCCCAATCCCCTTCCTTTCCCTCCTTTTAGGTTCGCAACGCACCCATGATTCTTTTTGTGTCTTGGGTGTCTATAGGTTGTGGAGATCACTTACCATCAGGTGAACCATCTGCTCGTTTGCCAATCTCTGCTATAAAAAAAATATATATAGGAAAGGGAGGAGGGAATTCAGGCTACCGGGAATCTCATTAGCGGGCTGCCACTTTTCGGTTTTCTGTGGGACAGTGATATCAAACTTGTCGAGCCGGCCCATTCATGCTGTATACTAACTGTCTACAGGCGGGGCTCTACCATTCATTCGTATGCAATGATTGTGGGATAAAATACAACACACATAAGTGCTGACCCCACCGTCTGATTCGAGTCTTGTGTCGTAGGTATCGGACTACGAGAGACTTTCGGTCTCATACAAATCCCACAATTCCTAGCCCTGAAATAAACATGGGTCACACAATTTGTCTCAGTGCGCGGATCGAACCCGCGATCTCTGATTTCACAGCGACGCGACACGGACATTGAGAGTAAAGATTTCATATAAATCGTCGATGAAAAAGTCACAAAAGTCGATAGTTTCGTACGTGTAGCGTAGCAAATAAAGATATACGATCCCCGAATAAGTTGAAAGTGCCCTGATAAAAATATATTATACAGGAAAAGCCGCACGCTCTCAATATAATGATAACCTCTTAACCATAAATTTGAATGAGAGTGTTCATACAGTTGTAGTATAAATTGAAATAAGATGAACAATACTTGCCTCCGTAGCGTGGTGGTATTTCGGTACGACTACGGTTCTGAGGTCTCGGGTTCGATCCCCGGGTCGGGCAAAGTGATATTGGATTTTTCCATATCAGCCCGGAGTCTGGAATTTGTGCCCGATATGGCGATAGGCTCGCCCCCTATCACATCTGGGACGGAACTAAGCTCGGCGAAATGTGGGTGTACTACTTCGCTAGTGCGCCTCTGCCTACCCCTTCGGGGATACAGGCGTGAGCTTATGTTATGTTATGAACAATACAGAAAAATATAAGTATACTTGCTCACCCGTTTATATCAGAGATTTATGGCGCGTACACATCAACCGAAGGAAGGCGAAAGAATGTTCGCGAAGGGCTCGGTGTGGATGCATCACCGAAGCCGAACGAACTAACAAAAGCGTTCTGTCCCGTTCGCTCGTGCGCAGGATAACTTGTGTGAACGCATCAGCGAAGATTCGCGAGTGTTCGATCCCCATCGCCGATGGCCCTTCGCGAACATTCTTTCGTTCGGTTGGTGTGTACCCGGCATGACTAGCAAGTGGGTCACCTGATAGTAAGTGATCTCCACTGCCAATAAGCAAGTGGGTCAACTGGTAGTATGTGATCTCCACTGCCAATAAGCAAGTGGGTCACCTGATAGTAAGTGATCTCCACTGCCAATAAGCAAGTGGGTCAACTGGTAGTATGTGATCTCCACTGCCAATAAGCAAGTGGGTCACCTGATAGTAAGTGATCTCCACTGCCAATACCTTAAAGCTGAAATAATCAAGAAAATAATGATTCGGAAGGGGATTTCGGTCAGCGTCATTTTCACTCGCCGAACGAAATGCAACATCAAGCTGCCATTTTACGCCGTAGCACTTCGACGAAGCAATTCCATAAAATTGAACATAACATACATAAGCTCATACCTGTATCCCCGAAGAGGTAGGCAGAGGCGCACTAGCGAACTAGAATACCCAGATTTCGCCGAGCTTAGTTCCGTCCCAGATGTGATAGGGGGCGAGCCTATCGCGATATCGGACTCGGATCGGATCGGAAATTCCAGACTCCGGGTTGATATGGAAAAATCCAATATCACTTTGTTCGACCCGGGGATCGAACCCGAGACCTCAAAACCGTAGTCGTACCGAAATACCACCACGCCACGTCACGCCCGTCTTTTTTTTGGGCTTGGTCTCGAACCTCCGACACTCGTCTCGGCAGTCCGTACCACTTCCAACTGAGCTATCGCTGGTTCAAGCTATCGCTGTGTGTAACTGCTGAGTGTTAATTATTATTTTTTTGTGCAGGAACAAAACGGCTGCGGTAAGAAATGGCACCCCCATATGGTGGAGCTTGCACTATGGACACACAACATCGTGTCAGACCTACAGCCAGAACTGCTGGGCAAGGAGCCCGCGTCGCGTCCCCCCACGAACGGTGGCTCGCCCCTCCCCAGCGATGAGAGCAATTTAGAACCACCTTCTACAAACGGTAACGGTAAGTACTATTTTTTATTCATATTTAGCTGTCGCCTCCCTGATCTAGTGACAGCTTAAATGGGCTGTGGAAGGGGGTTCGATTTCCATATCGGGCAAAGAGAATTTTCTAATTTAATTTGCCCGGGACTGGATCTCCTAGAGGGGGCTAAGCCAAATCTTTTCTGCAACATGCTTGAAAAAGTGGGTCGCCCCGACCCCACATTCAGTTGGGATAAGGACTAAATAGGGATATAAATTGGGATAAGGAATAAAAAAAATTGCCAGTTAGTAGTTGTAAGAAGTGTTTGATGGCGGTACTGAAGTTTGAGATCAATTTTCGTCCGACTTTGAAAAAGGAGAAGGTCCTCAATTCATCTGTTTTTTTTTATGTACGCGATATCTCCGCCAAATGTGGACCGATTTGGTATTGGTATTGGTTGTGGGCTCCTTTTTCCGCACTTAGTTCGTTAAAATAATCGAACCATTGTGCGTGTCTTTAATGCCAGCTAGAGACCTAGCTAGCCTAGCTCCAACCAGAAGCGCAGGATCCTCCTGGTGTCTCCACAGGCTTCTCGGAGCGACCTCGGTGTGTTGAGGATATGTGGACACATTCAAAATTATTTTCGTGTTCGTTAGAGCTTATTTCAAGGGTAGTCCCATATAAATTTGGTCACGATCGGATTTGAAGTCGGTCTGTTATGTTTTTAAACTTGTGATTATTTAGTATGGAAACTTGCTTGATAGCCTCTCTATAGTTAGTGATATTAAAGCTCTTTGGTTAATAGTGTGTATGTGTGCAGGCAAGCTGACCGGCGAGTCCGTGAACTCTGACACGGCGACGTCGTGCACGGAGGACTCTCTGGACGCGAAGCCCGCGTCGCCGGGCACCCCCGCCACCCCCGCCACCCCCGCGACGCCCGCCACCCCCGCGACACCCGCCTCGCCTGACGACAACTCCGACTCCGCCTTCAGCACGCCGCGCGCAAAAAGGTACAACTAAAGTAGGATTGCTAATTAAATAGTCACGGGCGGCTCGGCCTCCGGTGGCTCATACACTTATGTAACATAAATATGTGACGCCTTCGATGGGTTAATTCGTCGAAGGCGGCACATATACATATATGTTACATGAGCGTATGGGCCACCGGTGGCCGAGCCGCCCGTGACTATTTAAACGGAGTAAACTGACATTTAGAATGTTGCCACTTTCATGATTTTTTTTCCGAGCACGGCAAAATAAATTTAACATAACAACACAACATAACATAAGCTCACGCCTGTATCCCCGAAGGGGTAGGCAGAGGCGCACTAGCGAACTAGAACACCCACATTTCGCAGAGCTTAGTTGCGTCCCAGATGTGATAGGGGGCGAGCCTATCGCCATATCGGAATAAATATATAAATAGTGCTGCGGTAAAAAGACCAAGATTATTTAAACATTATGCCTCTTACTTATAAAAATATTTAAGCGCTGCTTAACTTCAACCATACGTTGTCCCTTTCATTTTTAAACAATGTAACGCAAGGAAAAACGTGGCAGGTTATTCTTAGCGAAAAGATAAGCGAAAATATTAAGGCCCTTCAATTCAGTGAACCATTTCTTTCTTTCATTTTCTGAGGTCCAACTCATAGTTGTAATGTGCCTGCCTAATTTGTGATTAGTACTGCATATCTACTGAATTATAGTCATAGTAAATTACTGCATGCTAAGTTATACATGTCCACTGGAATTATAGTCATTGTACATTAAAAATAAAACTTACAAAAGCTATGAATGTGCCGAACATAATATTTCTCAAATAATAAAAGTAACATTTGTAATTTTCATTGTTATCTTTTCGCGTATCTGTTGTGATTATTTACGCAAAATTATTTACACAGACATTTAGTCGAAGGGTTAAGCTGAAATTTCTAAAAATACGCAATAAAATTATAATTTTGCAAGCTAGTACCGAGTTATTGTTTCTTTGGATGATAAACATTGAACGAGATCAATCACTATGTTTTGAAAGTAAGCAACATTATTTTGGAACGGGACATTGACATTTTGTTACCTCTTAATGTTACATATTCTGTCTTTTTTTGTGTTCTTCCACTTATTGTTGCTTGAGACATTGGCTGAATAAAGTTTATTTCTTTCTTTCTTTCATTTCGATAGATAGATATTTATTATTAATTATTCTGGAATAACGACCGTGAATAAATTTTACATAGCTGGGATGAAAAGCTATGCGAAATGTGGGTGTTCTAGTTCGCTTCTGTCTGCCCTTTCGGGGATATAAGTATAGTGAAGAACATGCAAATAACACTGCTTTAACATGATTTTTGTATTGTCCAGACAATTAGAAGAAGCGAGTTCAGCGGAAGAGAACTCGCTGGGAGACTCGTCAGACGCGGCGCCGCTGCCCTCCGCCAAGAAACTACGGAAACCAACCCACTGACACCGCGCACCCACCAAGCCATCGTGCGCATATAAATAGCTTGATAGACTTAATATTGTACCTAGGTAATTTATTTTCAATTCCGTTTAATTTTAACTTAGCGTTAAGTTTAAGTACCGGTCGATTTTGTAAGTTTTATAGGGTATTAATTGATAATGTACGGACGCACCAGTTGAGCGTTCATCGAGTATGAGATTGTACAACACATACGCGAGTTAGGTTTCGTTTGACGTTTGAAAGTTCGCATCCCGCGTGACATTCCAGTAATTGTAATTAGGCGGCGAGGGATGGATGCCGCCGCTGAGACATCTGGACGGTGGGCGGGGTTCTCTCCCTTGGGGGATAGGGGGGGTAGAGGCCCCCGCTCTCCGCAGATGCCTTGACACACTCACCATTGCCTTATGACACAGTCTGCCCGCAGAGTTTATATGCAACAAGATAATACAAAGGTCGTGTTACCCGGGCGCCGGGACACGGGCCCACATGTAGTTTTATTGAACAAATATAAAATATTAATTTTATAATGTCGCATTTTTAATTAAACCTCCTAAATATTGGACTGCTACTCAACTTAATGGCTTCTTACATTGTTTTTTGCCATGCAATTTTGACTGTTAAGGCGGCTTCAAACGACGTAAGGCAACCTTAAGTGTATGAGTATTCGGCAGTAACCCGAATGGTCAAACGCTATTCAACTTTAAAGGCTTCTTACTTTGATTTTCACCATACAATTTTGCCAGATAAGGCAAGTGACCTTAAGTGTAGAACATTCGACGGTAAGACTCACTTATCTTTTATAGAGTGAGTGACATATCTGATGGCTCAACTCCTATTCCCTTCCTAATGATCATTCCTTTAACGTTTGCAATACATCCATGATTCATCCGGCAATCTGTCTAAATAGTAAATAAATAAAATACAACCCACAATCTTCGGGGAGGCCTATGTTCAGCATTGGACGTCCTATGGCTGATGATGACACATAGTCCTGAGCCAACAATAAGATCGAGTCTTGTATCGTGGGTATCGGGAGCTGCGAGAGACTTTGATCTCACAATGCCCAGACTCGAAACACGTCTGTGGGCCACACAAACATTTGTCTTGGTGCGGGGATCGAACCCACGACCTCTCGTTTCACAGTCGACTGCTCGCCCGCTACGCCACGGAAGCTCTCGAAATTGTGAAAACCAAAATGAAATATCTTTGAACGGTTCCTATCATTTATTGCTTCCATTATGTACAAGAAATCAGCACAACAGAGTATAAAATCATACGTTACAACTGGCATATAAAAGTCTTACGAATTACATTGAGTGCCTTTCAAAGAATAAACAATTTACCAAAAATCCCTTTTTCAATGAGGTATTCATATTTGTAACTTTCTGTAACACCATGTTTATCAGAGATCGCTACACTGGACTTTATGGTATGTGTAAAACAGTTCAAATATATTCGGCCAATAAGAACACTTCATAATGCCGTTGAATGATTTCAGTGAGACATTTTGGAGATCGATCTGCACTCTCAGATTGAAATCATTTATTCAAATCTGTTGGTATTTTTAGGATTGATTTCAATAAATTGAGTTTGTTTATTGAAATCAATAAAAAAATACCTTTGTTATTTTCGTATTTACATTTGTTTTATACATTTTTTTACAAAATGTGCGGATCGCGATGGTCATTTCATTTCAGGTCAGTGATTTTTTGTGGATTGATCATTTTTGCAAACACAGTCCAATTTATCGGGTGTCCATGTGAACTTCTCGAGTTTGTAAGTTAGTGTTGCGCCTCGACGTCTTGCTGTAAGTGCGGGTAGAGTGTGGCGATGCGGTTGCCGGCGGCCATGCGTCCCGCGAAGTCCGGTCGGCGCGGGGGGCGCGGGGCCCCCACCAGCGCGTCGAGCACGTTCCGCGGGGCCCACACGTCGCCGGCCCCCGCGCCCCCCGCACCGCCCCCGCCCCCGCCGCCGCCCCCTGCACCCACCGGCGACAGGGGCGAGTCGGTCGTCGCGCGGATTACTGTCGCACGGGATTCACCTGCAAATACCGAAAAACTTACCAAACGAAACGTAACAGCAAGCTGCCGCTTTACCTCATTTTTCTGTGAAATAGTTGCGTCAAATCAGTCGAGCCGGCCCAATTACACATTTCTGTCAACACGGTGGCTATACCCACTTCTTTATACCTGCCCTTTTCCCATCGTAGATAGTTACGGGCGGCTCGGCCTCCGGTGGCCCATACGCTTATGGAACATATTTATGTGCCGCCTCCAACGGTCAGTGCAATACAATTTCTCAAGCATGTTGCAGAAAGGATTTGGCTTAGTTTTTACGACCGACTGCCTGACTGACGGCTACGCCCTGTGACGGATCCAATCCCGAAAATTAAATTAGAAAATTTTGATTTACCCGACCTGAGAATCGAACCCTGGACCTCCCGGCCCACAGCCCGTAAATGCTTGGTGTATGCATAAGGGTGACTATACCACTAAAGTAACAAAAAAATCTATAAAGGTGTGATCTAAATTGGACGGTATTAGAGAAAAATACTTTTTTTATACCACAGCGAAGGAAATTTGTTTTGCCATAAAAAACCCAAGATTTAATGAATGTACATCAATCAAGTCACGACAGCGCATAAAATAGAACACAAGTATTTACTCGTCGAATAATGTTTACATTATGAATACTATTTATTGAGTGAGTGATGACTGAGTGGGAAGATGATGCATCACAGTGAATCATGATACAGCTGTTGTAGTATGATTCAGCTAGGAAATATGAAGTAATGACTGCACTCTACCATTGTCCAAAAGTCCAACTGTTTGTCCAATCTCCAAAAATCTTTGACATGTTATATAGTTTGTGAATGTTTAATGATGGAAAGTCGAGTTTTGTTTTGATCGTGAATTACAAGAGTTTAAAACACGTTGGAATGTAGGCCGTAAGTAGTAATAGATATAAATCATTGTACAATCAAAGCATTTCACTTCAGTAGAAAATGGGTCCTTGTATTGGTATACATCCTAATATTAAGATTACAGACATAAGGCGATTTGAAGTGTTTGAATATTCGGGGAGACAATGCCCCTTACTTATAAAAATATTTAAGCGCTGCTTATCTTTATACCATAGGTTGTCCCTTTCATTTTTAAACAATGTAACCCAAGGAAAAAAGTGACAGGTTATTCTTAACCATTTGCTCAGCTAACAATGCTCTTTTAAGTAAGGCCCATGATGTAGGTACGATTAACATAAATCGCACATTTTAACTACGTATGTATTGCACACATGCGGCGAGTCAGCGTTTTACGTTACATACATAGACTCACGCCTTTTTCCCATAGGGGTAGGCAGAGACAACAAATTTATACTTGCTACGATCCTTACACACCTCTTTCGCTTTGTACTATGTCATTTTTATTGTTTTAATAAAATCGCTTCAGTTAATCCAATGCCATCGCATACATATAACATTACTTTTTCTTATCTTATTTTTTTTTATTACTGGAAACAGCTAAGGTCAGAGACCACACTGCCAAGTCCCTTTTGTCATCTGAAGAATCATGTGTGTGAATGTTATTTATATTTTAGTTTTCTTTTCCAAATGCAATTTTTTTGTATTTGTGCGGAAACAAATTTATTTTCTTGTTTCTTACTTTTAAACTAATTTTAACTAACAAACTATTGTGAACTCAAATAGCCTAGTGATCTTCAAGTGATCTTCGGTAACTTCAAATCAACCTCATCATGACATTGACAGCCTCCTTGGCACAGTGGGCGAGCAGCCGGCTGAGAAGCGAGAGGCCGCGGGTTCGATCCCCGCACCGAGACAAATATTTGTGTGGCTCACAGATATTTGTTTCGGCTCTGGGTGTTGTGAGACCGTGCGTCTCTCGTAGTTCCTGATACCCACGATACAAAACTCTATCTTAGTGTATGCCCCTCTCTCATCGGTGACCACCGATAGTATACGTTAAGCCCCCCCCCCCTCCTTCTTTAGTTGTCACGTAGTTATTTATAAATATGGTTTCAAATAGTTTTTTTTTATGTGTTGCCACCTGTGGCTTTAAAAAATGCTAAACGCTGCGCGCCATATTTAAATATAGCTCGAAAAAGCACGAGATTTCCCTAGAGGTTATTGATTGAACGGGTCACGTAATATGGTTACATTCCCTTATCATCATTAAAGCCTGTGTGGCACACACTACACAGATGGAAAGTGAAAGCTGAAGTCCACTGACCGTCCGATCCATGGTTGTTGTGTGCGCGACACTCGAGCAGCACGCGCAGCAGCGTGCGGTGCGCCGCGGACCCGGAGTGCGCCCGGATGAGCGCCTCCAGCTCGCCCCACACCTGCCGCCACTGCTCCTCGCGACGACCGCTGCTCTTGCCGCTACGACAGCCAAATAACCAGCGTTACCACCACCTCTTAGGGCGACTTGCACCTCTATTACTAACCTACAGTTAGTCCTAATCTCAAGTTAAATTGAAAAAGATATATGAAAGATGTGTAATTCATTACATGAAATATAACATAACATAAGCTCACGCCTGTATCCCCGAAGGGGAAGGCAGAGGCGCACTAGCGAACTAGAACACCCACATTTCGCCGATCTTAGTTCCGTCCCAGATGTGATAGGGGGCGAGCCTATCGCCACATCGGGCACAAATTCCAGACTCCGGGCTGATATGGAAAAATCCAATATCACTTTGCCCGACTCGGAGATCGAACCCGAGACCTCAGAACCGTAGTCGTACCGAAATACCACCACGCCACCGAGGCAGTCATGAAATATACTACATGTAATTACAGATAATATATGAATGACATTTACTTAATTACATCTAATGAATTACATGTCATTCCATATATATTTTTTTAATTTAACTAGAGGTTAGGACTAACTGTAGGTTAGTAATAGTGGTGCAAGTCGCCTTATAGAAATGTTATTATTATTTTTTTATAGCAGACTGGCAAACGAACAGATGGGTCACCTGATGGTAAGTGGTCTCCACCGCCCATAGACACCCAAAACACAAAAAGAATCATGGGCGCGTTGCCAACCTGAAAGGAGGGAATGGAAGGGAAGGGAAAATGGAATAGGAAAGGGGCCACCGGAAATCTCACTCACCGAATGAAACGCGACAGCAAGCTGCTACTTTACGTCGGTTTTCTGTGAGACAGTGTTATCAAACCGCTCGAACCGGCCCATTCATACTGTAGACGTAATTGTCTACAGCATGGCTCTACCACTCAAAACTTCGTTTTAGTTATAATCTTATTTTTTTTGTACGGGAATCGGTACAAGTAAGATTATAAAAATACCTCTATAAGAAGTCGTGGTAACCAGCAGGTCCCTCAACCAGTGCCGGATCTAGCCTTTGACAGCCTCCGTGGCGCAGCCGGCGAGTAGCCGGCTGTGAAGCGAGAGGCCGCGGGTTCGATCCCCGCACCGAGACAAATGTTTGTGTGGCCCACAGATATTTGTTTCGGGTCTGGGTGTTGTGCGACCGAAAGTCTCTCGTAGTTCCTGATACCCACGACACAAGACTAGTATCTTAGTGTGGGGTCAGGACTATGTGTGTGACTGTTGGGTGTTATTTATTATTATCTGGGGAGCAAGAGGTTGCACGTGTCCCGGCCGGCAGCATTTGGGAGGCGGCCAAATCTAGATTCGAAACGGCAAGGCATTATTTAAAACATACATACCGCATATTGGAAGGCAGTTGCGCGGACGGGAACTCGTGCCGGGACTCCATGCCGAGAAGGGACAGCAACACAGTTCGACACTGATCAACCTCCTCGTCGGTTAGAGATTCCTGCACCACCAGTTTTGTAAGCGGGTCCATTACCTAAAACATTAAAAAAGTTCAATTAGGAATGTTTACCGAATAAGCGACAATATTACTGCCGCCTCCTTGATCCAGTGGAAGCATATACTGGGTGTAAGGAAACGCTTTCGAAATCAAAAATATTAATAATATACTACCTTAACACTAGCGATATGGCGATAGGCTCGCCCCCTATCATATCTGGGACGGAACTAAGCTCGGCGAAATGTGGGTGTCCTAGTTCGCTAGTGCGCCTCTGCCTACCTCTTCGGGGATACAGGCGTGAGCTTATGTTATGTTAACACTAGCAGAAAACAATCTTCGTTTACTTGATACGATGAACTTGAATAATATATATCGTAAACGCGTAATGTAACGATGCGAACACAACGCGTGGTCAATAAACGCATACAATTTGACTGGGCGCGGGTGACGCGACGGACGGGAGTGAGCTCACAGGCCGCCGTCCGCGCGGGGTACATGACCTTACAAAGTAAACGCGCTGCGCCGCGCCGTACCGCTTGGGTGGGCTCGAACGTCAGCTGATATTAAATAATCAGCACTACCACCTATCTTTGGAAGCGTTTCCCTTACACCCTTTATGGGCTGTGGAACGGGAGGTCCTGGGTTCGATTGCCAGGTCAGCGATTCAAAGCGATTTTTGAATGCGGACTACAACGGAGATTGAAAGCGGACTGGAACCTCCACAGGAACGAGAGACTGACGTCAGGCAGGCAGCCAGTTGTAGAAACTAAGCCGAATCCCTTCTACAACATGACTAAAAAATTGTGTTACGCCGACCCTCCATTAAAGTGGGATAGAGGCAAATAGAAAAGCGCGACAATATTACTAATAATAAAAATGACCACAACTTTTTGTAACACGCTGTATACTCGATGTTGCAAAAATACTTAAAAGGATATTCATACTTTTTACTTTTTATTTAAATTTTAAAGGTTAATTGTAAACAAGATGCTTTAACTGTACAATGATACAGCCATTCGATAACATCAACTATTTTACTAGGAATATTTTGATCGCAGATTCTGTCTTAATTTTTTCACACTCACCGATCCCAGATTAAATATAAGCGTGGAAGATATGGTGAGTGGCCAGTATGTGGTCAGTCTTTGAAGCTTAGTCCTTGCGCGAGTGTTAGCGCCAGTGCTCCGCATTGGAAACAACTTGTTCTGCTGCATCAACGCACCGAACTCCTTTATCCTGTGGAAAATACAGATGATCATTTTCAGAGTTAGGCCATTATTTATTAAATATAACTACCTACTAAGTAACATTTATCGACCGACTTCAAAAAAACGAGAAGGTCCTCAATTCGTCTGTATTTATTTATGTATGTTATACCACATACGTTATATTTCAGATGACGTAAA
This sequence comes from Clanis bilineata, assembly GCA_036417725.1. NCBI lineage: Eukaryota > Metazoa > Arthropoda > Insecta > Lepidoptera > Sphingidae > Clanis > Clanis bilineata. The sequence goes on from CM071153.1 coordinate 3,757,295, forward strand.
TTTCATATAAATAAATTAAAAAAGTCAAGTATCCAATTGTAAAACTTTTTGCGTGACTTTATATTTATTAGGGGTATGTGAGTACCAGGGCTGGTCTCTCCCCCCTCCCGTGCATGTGCAGTATGCAGTGTGTACCTGTAGTCGGTGACGCGCCCCCCCGCGCCGTCGGAGAGCGCGGGCGGGTCATCATAGGGCGTGCGCCCCCCCAGCGCGCCGATCCACAGCTCTCCCCCCTGTGCCGCTAGTACATGCGACGCTGAACGACCGCCACCTTTTCTGTACACACAAACAATACATTTTTAATTCCGTCAGATATAATTTCAAAAATGTACCGATTTTTTGCAACAACCTGTATCTAACAATTTTATTGAGTTTAATAAATTCGGCGTATCTGAAACCGTATAAATATAAGAACTAGCGTAAATAATACAAAGTAATATCTTGGCTCAGTTAAAATTAATTGGCACCATACCTGGGCACTTCGAGAGTGACAGATCGTCCATTGAGCAGGAAGTTGACAAGACAAGCGGAAGGTCTCGAGGCGACATCTGCCGGAGTGACGCGCCATAACGCTCCCCCACATCCGCTGGCACCGCCCTCGGCGCCACGTGGCGTCCACCATCGAAGCACTACCTATGGGCCACAGCAAAATAAAATAGCCATCTTGAAATTAATAACTTAATTCACACTTTATTTCCAATTTGCATGTATGCGTTAGCTTTACTCACAGATTCTGCAGCCTCGGCGGGAGTCTGTCCCGCCCTGAGCCCCGCGTGTGCCTCCGCTGAATGAATGATTTCCACATCGTAGTTTGCACTCGAACTTGCGTTTTGCTCCTCCTGATCGACATTGAAATATTCATATTTTAAACATTTGGAAAATGCAACTGATAATGGGGAATTTTCGCCGCAGCAATAAAAAAACTGTAACGTCAATAATGAAAAAATATTTTTTTAGAACAAAATAAATAGCAAAACTTCGGTTACGAAATGTAACACAATTTATACTGTGTAAAACCGGTATAATGTGCGAAAATCTACATGTAGGTAAACTTCAGTAGGTACGCGGCGCGTGGCCCGCGCATCGAAGGCATGCCCGACAGGTCCGTTCAGGTTTGTTGTCGACAAGTCTTTGACCGCCAATATCAGCTGTTTTAAGTCGTCCCGAACATACATTATGAGCAAAAAAATGGCAAACATTTACTAAAACTAATTCACCTATTCGACTTTTTTTTGTAAAAAGCTTTGCAACAGTGTAAGGTATATCTGGTATGATTTAATATCGGTAATGAGTGACGGGCGGCTCGGCTTCCGGAGGCCGAGACACTTATGTAACATATATTACTTATGTAACACTTATGTAGACTGCCTCGGTGGCGTGGTGGTATTTCGGTACGACTACGGTTCTGAGGTCTCGGGTTCGATTCCCGGGTCGGGCAAAGTGTTATTGGATTTTTCCATATCAGCCCGGAGTCTGGAATTTGTGCCCGATATGACGATAGGCTCGCCCCCTATCACATCTGGGACGGAACTAAGCTCGGCGAAATGTGGGTGTTCTAGTTCGCTAGTGCGCCTCTGCCTACCCCTTCGGGGATACGGGTGTGAGATTATGTATGTATGTATATATGTGCCGCCTTCAACAGGCGCCACTCGGAATATAATGTGTATACCTCTCTACATTGAGTACTAAAGTTAATGTATCTTTATCTTTATGTATCTTTAAAAATAGATGGATGATCTTAAATTAACGTAATATTTTAACTGGAATGAAATTACTATTGTTTTTATACATGTTCTGCCCTTATTTGAGCGACAACTTTGGGTAGTTATTATGTATTGTAATTAGCATATTTTCTGTTTTCTTGTATAAAGTATTTAGTACATACCTTCATGGGGATGCCAGTGACAGTGGTAGTAGCCAGCCTGTAGTGTGGTAGCACCAACCGACCCAACAAGTTGGCAAGATTGCTCGCCCGAGACACTATCACCTCGACACCCATTATGCCACTGCCCATCTGATTTAAAACATTTTTTCTTAGTGTAAAAATTATTGTAATTTTTCTTTGTACCTGCCATTATCCCAACTTAATATATGGTCAGCACAACACACTTTCACAAATATGTTTCAGAAAGGATTTGACTTTGGCCTGCTTGACGTCAACCTCCTTTGGGGGTATCCAGTCCCAGGCAAATCGTGAAAAAAAAACTGTTTTGCCTGACTCAGGAATCGAACCCAGGACCTCCATGCCCACAACATGTATAAAAAGTATTGAATTCATGACAGTATTTCGTTGTTTTGGGTTGCTAAATGAATTGAACTTACATCAGTCAATGGTTGATTGTTTACTCTGGTTTCAGCCTTCTCTGGGGTCACGTTAATTATAACCAGATGGCAGTAATGTACCACTAGTGGCCTGAAAATATAAGACATTAAAATCAGATTCGGAAAGTAACAGAACATGGCGTCGATTTTTACATGTGTCAAAAACCTTATTTTTCAGCACTCTTCCAAAAAGGGTAAAAATCCTCGATTTGTCTGTTTTTTATGTATGTTACGCGATATCTCCGCCAAATGTGGACCGATTTTTAAAAATCTTTTTTTGTTGGATAGAGCTTATTTCAATGGTGGCCCCATTTAAATTTGGTCACTATTGGATCAAGTTCGAAATAGGTCATTCGAGTTTAAATGTTAGACCTTGCTTTTTTCTTCCATAACATTGTGGTTAATTTTGGTATTGATCAAACTTTGAAAAACCAGGGGCAAACCTCCTTATGCCTTGTATTTTCAGTGGCTTCAATTTCCTACAAACTGACAAACAAAATAAAGCTAAAAACTAAAGTACTTACTGTGGCGCAGGAGTAGACGTGGACGGTTCTCCGGTAGTAGCTGGTGGCACTAACGAAGCTTTCTTGTTTTGTTGTATGAGCGTGTTTAGAGCTATTTCAGCTAAACTCCTTATCGAGTCGTCGTCTCTTGCACTCGTTATGCATATTATACGGCCGCTGAAATAAAGCCATACTTATAAAATACCCATCTCTGGTGTGTTAATACTGAAACAAAAGAAGTCTCTATCTTCTTACGAGGCACAACGGATATGGAACAACGGATATGGACATAGGCATATGGAACGAAACCAATATGGCGACTTTGCGAAAAAAAGATCCCATTAATATTGGAATTTGTGTGCCCGATATAGCGATAGGCTCGCCCCCTATCACATCTGGGTCGGAACTAAGCTGGGCGAAATGTGGGTGTTCTAGTTCACTAGTGCGCCTCTGCCTACCCCTTCGGGACCACAGGCGTGAGCTTATCAATTATATATAATAAGGATAGTTTAATGATTTTACCGATTTTGAAAGTGCCTGTCGGTGCTGGGCATTGATGTTTGTGTAGGCGATGCTTCCCCCAGTGCTTCTATAGCAGCACATAGTCCAACCACATCCCCACCGGCGCCGCGACGCACTGGCCCCACCAGACATAGACCATTGAGAATCTGTGTGAACGTCATTAGAATAAATGACTATAACCCAAGTCTTTGCATGATGCTATGCAAAAATAATCACAAGATTAAAAACTTATCAGATCAACTTCAAAACGGTCAGTAAAATTTACAAGTACAAGTACTATGTAAACATTATATAATATTAACCTTGTAATATGACTGTCCCACTGCTGGTCAGACCTCCTCTACTAATAAGAACTCCTTAGTCTACCATGCTGGCGAAATGTGGGTTGGTAGGTTTCATATATTATTGAAATTCTGAGGTATGCAGGTTTCTTCACAATGTTTTCCTTCACAAATATAGCAAAAAATAGCTTCTTCCCCTATTATATTAAAGGGTAGAAATAAGTTTGGCGAAATATTGTCTAGTTTACCATTGCCTATTTCTCTAGAAATTCAGGTGTGACCATGAATGACATCTTCATGTAAAAGGTTTAAAAAATAAATAGTTTTTTTTTCTTTCTTTACCTGCTATTATCCCACCTAAATGTAGAGTCAGTGCAACACATTTTTCAAGCATGTTGCAGAAAGGATTTGGCTTAGTTTTACAACTGGCTGCCCTCCTGACGTCAACTCCCTCTGAGGGATCCAGTGCCGGACAAATTTATTAGAAAATTCACCTTTTTCGACCTGGAAATTGAAACCAGGACGTCATGGTAGACCAAGGTGGCGACTCAAAAATAACTTACATGTGTTAAGTTCTGTTGTGTAGTAGCCCATGTGTTCAAGATATGAGCAGCTGAGTCACTCACTACAAATCTCACCTGAAACAATATGAAATCTAGTAAATTAATATCATGGACTAAACAATGACAGCCCCCGTCTTACAGTGGGCGAGTGGCCAGCTGTGAAATGAGAGACAAATGTTGGTGTAGTCTACAGATATATGTTGCGGGTCTGGGTGTTGCGAGACCGAAAGTCTCTCGTAGTTCTTGATACAACACAAGACTCTTATCTTAGTGTGGGTCAAGACTTTGTGAGTGAATGAACTATTGGGTGTCATTTATGTACGTAGAAGAGTACTCCCTTAAAACCATATAGTGTACGCTATACGATCCTACAAGGATAATATGGACTAGTGAATTGAATGTAGGGCAACAGACTCAGACATATGCCCCAATGTAATACTCACCAATTTCCCTTCTGGAAACAGATCCCATACTATACGGCAGTATTCGACTGCTGCTTCAACGCTACATGTCCACAAAGATTTACAAATCGGCGGCAGAGGGACATAACCCGGACCCCGGCTTTTTGATACGTCGAAGTCTATCGGATTATCTGAGGATATGCCGAAATATGGCGTATGATCTAATACGAATATTGTTTTATGATTTACTGGGAATAAAGAATTCATGTTTTATTATAAATGCAATTTTTGTCAACTTTTCACATGTTTACAAAATGAACTTTTGACATGTTTGGACGTTTTTTTGACAAATGAATGACAGCTGCCATTCGATAACGGATGTACAAATGTCGGAAAAGGATGTATCAAGGATGTAGATGTATCGATATATTTTATTTTTAGGAATAGAGTAATGATTTCTAAAGCTCCATCTACACGTCCTAATTTACGTTGGTTGTTGTTGTTGGTCGTTCAGATTTTACTATCGATTACTTAGAAAGCGATTAGAATTTATCGTTATAATCTTTGTTTTTTTCCTTATAATACGTATATAAAATTTAAAGTCATGGTATTATTTAAAAATGGTACATATTTTTTATTTTAAAATATTTTGACATGAGTATAATAATATAAAATCGTAACAATTCGAAAATATAATATAAATTGCCAAAGTAAAAACCGTAAATTATGGTACATTGGTACAGCACACAACACTATGGTGAATGTGAGCAAATGTGATAGAATGATAAAATGGTGCATTCGTCGATCAAACCGGGCCACACATCCCAAGTCAGAAATTAAATTAACTTCCACCATTTTGTTTATTTTCGCGAAAATAACTCGATACCCGTACACGTTAGTGATCATTCCTATCCCGCCGTCATACGACAAAGTGACAAGGCAATTCTGGCAATGATTATAAGATTAGGAATGTGCTAATAGCGTACCTGTCGAATATCGGGCCCTTGTGTTAAAAATTGCAGACATCGGCCGCGCTGCAAGTAAACACTCTTTGAAAATTAACGCCTTACCGTCGAAGAAAAATAAAAACCCAAACACGCAGGGTAATCGGGTCGATGAGAAAGGTTCGCTGAAATTCGTCCAACGGATCTTCGGCAAGTGCAAAGGCAGTAAGCCTCAGGCTTTTAAGGTACGTCTAGTGGACTGTTGAGACGTGACAACTGACAATAGCGAGGTCGAGTGTTGAAGGCGGGTCATAAAGTTGGTTGTATAAGCGGAGTGTTTGTTTAGGAGATATCGAGTAGTGGGCGAGAGTCCCCGGTGGCGCGCCCGGCTAACATGAACCACACGCCTGCTCCTGACAGGCAGCAGCACGACTCCAATGTGAACCAGGTCGAGGAGATGGAGACACAGGACGGTGAGTGCGCTCACATCACGCCATTCTACATTTAGCCTTATTTATAGCCAGTGCAGTGCACTTTACACTTAATTTTACGTAAACAGCTAACATTGCACATTGCAGTGTGATATCATGCGTTATTATTGTGTGTTGCATCAATCAGCACTCATTGATTATTTGAGTTAACCTCAAATGTATCCAATTATACTCATTACTTTTGAATTTGTTTATAAACTTGAGTATACCAAGATCACATTCATAGGGTATATATCAAAGTGTAAAAATGTTCAATGTTATAATTGCAATATTGATTTGCACACATGATTTGCTGTCTTTGTTCTAAAAGTGCAAGTTGTTATTCCACACTTGGTCTAAATATAGATGCTATGTACATTTTGTTTGTGGTAGTAAATGTGAAGTTTGGGATTTACCAAAATTGTGGATTTGTGTTTTTGTGTATAAATACATTGTTAGATTCATTTTCTGGATAGAGGATTGCTTATGGAGTTCAGAAATCAGTATTGCATGAAAATGATGATGAGTTATAACCTGATTTCAGCCGATCAGCCAAACATTGCATGACACATGCCAATATTTGCAAACATAAGCACATTGCACTATAAAAATACATTGAATAGTTGATTTCATAAAAACATTAAGGTTATTTAACAACAATAATTATAATTTAATAAAAAAATAAGTTCCATTACATTCTTAAATATATACACACTGAGGTGTTGTGAATGACATAAGCTCACGCCTGTATCCTCAAAGGGGTAGGCAGAGACGCCTTAGAAACTAGAACACTGACATTTCGCCAAGTTTAGTTCTGTCCTAGATGTGATAGGTGTTGTGAATGCTTGAAAAAAAGGGTGAAAACGTTGAAAAAGAAGTGGATGCTAGTTTCTCTATTAAAACATGCAGGGGTTAGTATGTCTTGTAGTAACATCCGGCCAAGGGATGCTTGTAGGAATTATGTTATATGGACCTTATGCAACTGGTGTGTGTTCAAGGTAATTTTGTGTCCCTAGAGTGAATTTTTCTCCATATTCAATCCCATTACCCTGTCAAGACCGCATTATGACTCATTATGTCTAATGGCGCGTCCACACTGGGCCGAACGAGGGCGAACAACAGTCACACAACAGTGAACATTTGATTGTGTGAACGCAGCAGGTATAGATTAGTTTGCCTTCGTTCAGCTGATCTGTACCCGCCGTAAGAAAGGCATGAAAATGGAAACAAAAATTATGAACTGTGGATTAAGTACAGCAGTATCTGTTGTCAGGAATCTGAAAGTGTATTCATTTAATACAAACTGCAGTTACCTTTAATATGACCAAATATGAAAACCTGGTAAAACAACTCATACAAACATGTTATAAAAATCTGATTTGTTGTAATAGCTCTCATATTGTTTTCTGATCTAACATGTCTGAGGAAACATGTAAGACATGTACAGAGGCTTAACCATAAGTTATTATTTAAGTTTCTGCTAGGGATTATGTAAAATAATTTGTGTATGTAACAAACCTGAGTGGTAGAGTCTACAGCACGAAAGGGCTGGCTTGACCGGTTTGATACCACTGTCTCATAGAAAACCATCATAAAGTGGCAGCTTGCTGTCGCATTTCGTTTGGTGTGTGAGTGGTGATGACAACCTCCATGGCGTAGCGGGCGTGTAGCCGGCTGTGAAACGTGAGATTGCGGGTTCGATTCCCGCACCGAGACAAATGTCTGTGCTGCTCATATATATTTGTTTCGGGTCTGGGTGTAATAAAAAAAAATAGGATTTCCGGTGGCCCATTTCTCCCATCCCTTTCCCCTTCCATGCCCACCTTTTAGGTTGGCAACGCACCAATGATTCTTTTTATATCTTGGGTGTCTATGGGCGGTTGAGATCCCTTACCATCAGGTGACTCATCTGCTCGTTTGCCAGTCTCTGCTATAAAAAAAGTAAATTCTCCACATAACCATTAAAAGCGTTTAGTTGTATTTCATACAAATATTTTACATAGTCACTAGTGGGAAACATCAACAAAATCCAAAAGTTGAGCCTCAGAAACAAATAGAGAAAAAAAAGTTTTTGTAATACTTGGCAGGAATTTGATATTTCTAATTTTAGAGATGCTAAATGTATGTACCAATATTTATTTATACTCCAATGTTGATTTTTATAAATCAAAGGTGAATGTTCTGAACAAAATAGTCTTTTAAAATTTCCATTTATAGAATCTTGATAGGCTCACCCTCTATCACATTTGGGACGGAACTAAGCTTGACGAAATGTGGGTGTTTTAGTTCGCTAGTGCATCTCTACCTACCCCTTCGAGGATACAGACGTGAGCGTTCTATAACTTTTACCCATTGTTAATGCAATTTTCGTCATCAATAATTATCTTCATAATCAAGTTTATCAAAATGCATTTCACACAACTGGTAACAATTTTGATACTTTAATGATTCATGTTATGCATTGAGAAAAAATTTTATCTTGTTGCATAGTTGTTTTATAGTTTACATTAAAGTTTTTTGTTATAAGGCGACTTGCACATTGTAATCCATACACATACATAACATAAGTTCACGCGTATATCCCCGAAGGGGTAGGCAGAGGTGCACTAGCGAACTAGAACACCCACATTTCGCCTAGCTTAGTTCCGTCCTAGATGTGATAGGAGGCGAGCCTATCGCCATATCGGGCACAAATTCCAGACTCCGGGCTGATATGGAATAATCCAATATCACTTTGCCCAACCCGGGGATCGAACACGAGACCTCAGGGCAGTAGTCGTATCGAAATATGACCACACCACCGAGGCAGGCAGTTGTAATTCATTACATGTAATTAATTAAATGTCATCATGTATTATCTGTAATTACATGTAGTATATTACATGTAATAAATTACATGTCATTCATGTATGCATTTCCTTTCAATTTAACTTGAGTTTTTTTTATTGTATTCTTTTACACCTGCCATTATTGATTTTATGGCAATATTCCGTTCTTACATGTTTTTATAACTTGTTACTTACATATATTTTTTTTTTTACTTAAGGTTAGGACTAACTGAAGGTTAGTAATAGTACTGCAAGTCGCCCTAAGAGCATTAATAATTAACCTTATTGGTGCTAACCAAAGAATTTAAACGCGTGCTAACATTTGTGCATCGTAAACAAAAGTATAAAAATGCTATATTTATAAATACGTTTTATTGGCTTTCTTGTTATTTTTTCTAGCATAAATAATTGATGTTGCCTAAATACGTAATGTGAAATATGTCTTTTATAACAAATTGATTTTGAATGAAATTTATATGAGAAACATTTCTTGATAATAATAGTTATTCTTAAAGCTATTGTATTGTTTTAAATAAAGTGCTTCTTCTTCTTCTTTTTGAAGTTTGATGATTTTGCCAACAACAGTGTTTAATAAATCCATTACTCAAAAAAATAGCTAGTCAGACATCTTGAAAAATAAAATAAAATTTAATAACATTTTTATGAAAACCAATCTTGACGACCAAAAATAAAGTGCTTGCATTCTGCAAATATATTGAGAATCCAAAATGACTCACTGCCATTGAAAAAATCTTGTTGCATATAAAACTAAATAGCATGATTTACAGTGGTGATTTCTTAAGTTTTACGCGAATGTTATATGTACATTGAAATAAAACTATTTTATACGGATTCTATCACGATTTGTTTATATTTTTAGGCGCAACGTTTCGAAGGCTTTGCAGCTTTCGTGGTCACAGGTCGGACTGACGTCCTAAAAATAAAAACAAATCGTGATAGAATCCGTATAAAATAGTTTTCTTTAAATGATTTACAGTGCATAATAATAGGCGCTTTGCATACGGCTTTAGAGTTTTGGTAACCGGCAACTAAATCTTTCCAAACTTGATTGTTGCTGCAACTAAAGTTGTTTGTAAAGCACCTTACTTTATACGAGTCATGTTTTCTTTTTAAACTTTTTGTAATTATTACAAAGTTTTTATATATGTATGCAAACTTCTTTTTGTTGTAATATTTTTTTACCACATGCCATGACATTTGACAGCTAAAGTCATGTTCAGTAATAAAACAACGGAGAGGCTGACTCGTTTGGTCCTATATTTAATTTTTATTAAGCCTATTTGTACCTTAAGTGATATACGTAAATAATAATACATTTACAGAAAAATAGCAGCATTAAGAAGTTAAGTTGGTTCCTTATTAATATTTGATCATGTTTTTACTGCCCAGTACAATTTTAACGCCCGAATGGTCAAACGCTGCTCAACTTTAACGGCTTCTTATATTGATTTTCGCGGTACAATTTTGATAGATAAGGCGGATTTACACGACATAACCCGACCTTAAGGGTATGAACATTCGACGGTTAGTGTTTCTGCTGGTAAGGCTACCTGGTGCCTTCTTGTATCTGGTAGGAAAAGGGGCCATCATAAATGTGGTGAAAATCTCTCATAGTGTCTTGATGATAATATGTTGCATTTTGAGGTCAGCCAGTTTGCAGGCCTTGTTTGCAATAAACCTGTATTTATCTGAACTGCATTGAATAATATCAGTCTTGTAATATTACTGTCTCACTGCTGGGCACAGGCCTACTACTACTGAGAGGGGTTAGGTCTTACGCCCGAATGGTCAAACGTTACTCAACTTTTAACAGCTTCTTACATTGATTTTCGCTATACAATTTTAACAGATAAGGCGCCTTTAAACGACACGGTTAGTCTACCACGCTGGCCTAATGCGGGTTGGTATACTTTACATACACCTTCGAAATTCTTGTGAAGAAATTTTCGAGTATGCAGGTTTCCTCACGATGTTTTCCTTCACCATTATAGCAAGCGATAATTCACAATGAAAACACACTTAACATACAAAAGTCAGAGGTGTGTGCTCCTTTTCAAGATTGGTCTCGAACCTCTGACACTGGTCTCAGCAGACTATACCACACCCAATTGAGCTATCGCTGCTATAATACTGCATTGATTATAGTGACATGATATAATTAGTCCATTTGGAGAATTGTTTTTTCTACCTGCCCTTATCCCACTTTAATGTGGGGTCGGCGCAACACACTTTTTCAAGTATGTTGCAGAAATGATTTGGCTAAGTTTTTACCGGCTGCCTGGCTGACGCCAACCCTCTCTGAGGGGTCCAGTGCCGGGCAAATTAAATTAGAAAATTTGCCCGACCTAGGAATCGAACCCACGACCTCCCGGTCCACAGCCCATACATGCTGTCACTAGACCAAGGAGAATAATTAAAATTAATTGCATTATTTTTATTTTCAGTCGAAACAGTGGACGCGGTCACTGAGAAGGTTTGGGAGGACGATCTTATGAAAGGGCCCAACGGCGAGGTGGTGATGAGTGACGTCATGAAGAACCAGGAGACCACATCTTCTGATATGCCGGTGAGTATTGGTCAAAGTCTTTATGGTCTCTTGAGCTTGGATTACATTTGTATGTTTTACTGCCTGCCTGCCTCGGTGGCGTAGTTGGATTTCGGTATGACATTACAAAATGATTACATATTTCTACAAAATGTTTACGAAGTCGCTTACGAGAAATCTCAAAAACTAACTATGGTAAACTGATGCCTCAGTGGCGTGGTGGTATTTCGGTACGACTACGGTTCGATCCCCGGGTCGGGCAAAGTGATATTGGATTTTTCCATATCAGCCCGGAGTCTGGAATTTGTGCCCGATATGGCGATAGGCTCACCCCCTATCACATCTGGGACGGAACTAAGCTCGGCGAAATGTGGGTGTTCTAGTTCGCTAGTGCACTTCTGCCTACCCCTTCGGGGATACAGGCGTGAGCTTATGTTATGTTATGTTGTATGTTTTGCTCAAGTATGTAAAATTCAATGTCATTATATGAAGTGCTTTTAAAATAAATTATTTATGTAAACAGTCGCCCAAGCAGGAATATTTTTCACAATCGAATTCGTATCTAGCTTGATGCGCGTCTATGAGATTTGTATGAAATATTAACCAAATGTCAACAGTGCGCAGCGAGCTCGATACGAATTCGAATGACAAAAATATTCCTGCTCGCGCTGCAGCACTAATATGTAAGCTATCAAGCTAATTTAGTTTAGACTAATCTAGAAGTTGGTGTTTTTTATTTAACTGTTTAAGATCAGAAGTACATTCGTTTTTACGTACAGCAGGTCGATTCTCTAAGGTTTCATTTGTGAAAACATCGTTACGACATCGTTGTTGTCATTTTTGGATTCAGCAAGGTACAAAGCGCACGCAATAGCGCTATGCGTGATGACGGCGCTTATGCGAAGTAGCTCTCTCGAGCGAGGCGTTTTACATAAATGTATGGAAAATGGTATTCTCTAAGACCTAACAACGTTGAACGCTCCGTCGATCTCAACGATGTGCACTGCGCGAGCTCGTCGTCGATCGCAACATTGTGGCGTTTCTTAGAGAATCGACCTGCTGCTTCATATGTACGTATAAAGATTGTGGCAGTGGCGGAGGGTGAACATTTTTAAAAGGGAAGCTGATGCTAGTTTTTCTTTGCATTATTACCTATTTAGTAGTAGATGGTTTAACAAACATAAGCCGTGAAGAATTGTGTGGTAAGGACCGTTTGCCACTGCTGTGTTTGGTATTTGGTGTTTGGGTACTTGTCTATTTTTTAAAAAATAATTTTATATGAAATTTACGCCATATAAAAATAGCACTGAAATAACTATTGAAATATTCTCAAAAATAATAAAAATAAAAAAGTTATAAGCATTTGAAATTTGGTGTAACTTTCAAACAGCGGAAAAGAGAAGTGTCGGTAAAATCACGTCAGGGCCATAAGGGTACGTGCGTTAGAAAGGGATAGCAAGATGTCCCCACTACGTCCCCACTCTTGCTCATTGTACAATTTTAAATATGAATTACTGACAAATTTTTCAACCAATTTCGATGCAGCTTTTACAGAAGAGCTTTTTTCTGTTTTATTTCCTAGTACATATAAAAATGAGTACAAAATCAAGACATCGTCAAGTACCTAATTTTATAAAATTTACATCCTTTCTGCAAACATGCTTGAAAAAGTGTATTATGCCGCACATTAAGAAGGGATGAGGGCAGGTGGACAGGAATGGCGATGTGTCCATATAACTCGATTCCTATCGGCTTTCTTTGCCAAATGCCAATGAACTAGAAAATTGTCTTAAGATTTACGTAGCAGGAATATTAACGGATTAGCATCAGCTTCCATTTAAAAAAATCACTCTTCGCCACTGGGTGGGCAGATGACCTTTAATCCACACATTTTTAGAAAGATTAGAGTAATGATACGGTGGAATAATTAGGATCTCTCGATACATTATCTGTTCACATGTAGACGTCGCTATCTTTGCGATAAAATGAATCATGAGACTTGCAAGTGAGTAAGATCACGTCAAGTGGACCCCCCATTTACCACTTGATCATAAAAATTTAATCTATATATATTTTTCATAAGTACTTATGATGGAAAAATGATCCCCCAAACGATTTTTAAAAAATTTGATTTTAACAACATTTTTTTTTACAATGAAAATTTTAAGCACTTTTAATTAAAAAATTGATTAAAAATCAACCGTAAGAGATAAATTCATGAAATTTTCAGCATCCATGGTCAAATGTCTATACTTTAAGAATATATTAACGACTTAAGATTATTTGTTTATTTTCGTATTGTTAACTAACTTTTAAGTTAACAAATGAAAATTTAACTCATTTCTTGGTAAAAAAATGCATTTTTTTTTCATCGGTCACATGCTTTATTCATTTAAGTTTAAGATTCCGGAAGAAAATTTCACTGCTCGCCATTAGTTTAAACAAAATGAATTTATTTATGACGGCGCGCCAGCCGCCGAGCGCTGTGGAAGCGCCGCGCTACCGAGCGTCTCGTACTGCATTGAAGCTTTTATCAGTGATAATTTAAAATAATAATACAAAATATTATTATAAAACAAATTTTATTATTATTTACGTTATATTATTATAATTATTATCAATAAAATTTTATTTTTTGTTAACAATATCATAAAGAATATAATCATAACACACTGAATAGAACAAACAAAAGCTTAATTTAAATAATTAAATGGTAAATTTGTCGTCAGATACTTTCACTTTTTTTTTTAAACTTTGTTAATAAATACTTTTACTACGGTTCTGAGGTCTCGGGTTCGATCCCCGGGTCGGGCAAAGTGATATTGGATTTTTCCATATCAGCCCAGAGTCTGGAATTTGTGCCCGATATGGCGATAGGCTCGCCCCCTATCACATCTGGGACGGAACTAAGCTCGGCGAAACGTGGGTGTACTAGTTCGCTAGTGCGCCTCTGCCTACCCCTTCGGGGATACAGGCGTGAGCTTATGTTTTTATACTTTTTCATCTTCTGAAACGAGCCTGCATTCTAGTGAAAAATTTTCCAATGGTTTGTAGTAATGAAATTGGCGAGTATTTTTTATTGTAGTTAAGCGTTCGAATCGTGGTTGGTATTTTTTTTCATGTACCTCATGATCTTTAATCGTACAGAAAGCAAAATTATTTTTTTTAAAAGAACTTTGGGTGTGTATGCAGTACGAGACGCTCGGTAGCGCGGCGCTTCCACAGCGCTCGGCGGCTGGCGCGCCGTCATAAATAAATTCATTTTGTTTAAACTAATGGCGAGCAGTGAAATTTTCTTCCGGAATCTTAAACTTAAATGAATAAAGCATGTGACCGATGAAAAAAAAATGCATTTTTTTACCAAGAAATGAGTTAAATTTTCATTTGTTAACTTAAAAGTTAGTTAACAATACGAAAATAAACAAATAATCTTAAGTCGTTAATATATTCTTAAAGTATAGACATTTGACCATGGATGCTGAAAATTTCATGAATTTATCTCTTACGGTTGATTTTTAATCCATTTTTTAATTAAAAGTGCTTAAAATTTTCATTGTAAAAAAAAATGTTGTTAAAATCAAAATTTTTAAAAATCGTTTGGGGGATCATTTTTCCATCATAAGCACTTATGAAAAATATATATAGATTAAATTTTTATGATCAAGTGGTAAATGGGGGGTCCACTTGACGTGATCTTACTCAAATCGGACATGCAGTGTTATCATATTTATCATATTTCATGGCGCATGAAAGCGCTTTCGATATAGGCCTTTGTCACTGGGGGTGCCGTCGCATCGTGGGAAGTGAGAACATGTGTAGGTGACGGTGTATAGGCACGAGTAGTTAATTTTTTGTGCAGAAAGTTGACCATATAACCAACGCACTTGCACTGCTATAACTAACCTAACTATGTTTGATTATACACATATTTATATGTAATAGCAAATAAAACAAAAAAGGTACCCTTCTGTAAAAACTGCATCGAAATTGATTGAAAAATGAGACAGTAAATCATATTTTCAATTCTGGAGTGGGGGCATATTGTAGATATCTTGCTATCCCTTTCCAACACACGTACCGTTATGGCGTGACGTGATTATACTGATACTTCTCTTTCCCGCAGTTTGACGGTTAGACCAAACTTCAAAGGCTTATAACTTTTTTATTTTTGAGAATATTTCAATATTTCTTTCTGTTTCATATTTTAGATGACGTAAATTCCATATAAAATTAATTTTAAAAAACTAGTCAAGTATCCAATTAGTCCTAACCTCAAATTAAATTGAAAAAAAAAATAATGACATGTAATTCATTACACGTTAATGTAATACATGTAATTACAAAAATATATAAATGACATTTAATTCATTACCACAGCCTCCGTGGCGCAGCGGGCGAGTAGCCGGCTGTGAAGCGAGAGGCCGCGGGTTCGATTCCCGCATTGAGACAAATGTTTGTGTGGCCCACAGATATTTGTTTGGGTCTGGGTGTTATGAGACCGAAAGTCTCTCATAGTCTGATACCCATGATACAGGTTATACCCAGTGTGGGGTCAGGATCAGATGCGTGACTGTATGGGCGTATTTATTTATTTATGTTCAGTACTCTTTATTTTAAAAGTTTTTTTTTACATTTTTAAATATACTGTTATAAAAAAAAATACATTTAAAAATATAAAAATATTTCCCTCCGATGGCGAGGCTCAGGACCCAAGCCACCGGCGGTTAGGACCCCAGAGTGAGGAACCTCCTCACAATTCGTGCCGTATCCAGTAATACTGCCTTCTGCATCTGGCTCTTGACCCAAACACCAACCGAGAGCCTCTTGAGGTGTTGGTCGAGGCTCAGTGGTTTCAAACCATGGGCAGAAATAACTATCGGAACAATGATTGTTGAATCCACATCCCACATGCGAGTAACCTCATGTGCCAGGTCAAAATATTTCGACATTTTGTCTTTTTCGGCTTTCACAAGGTTCTCATCATGTGGAATCGTGACGTCAACAAGCATCGCCCGGCGCGTCAATCGATCTACTACCACAATATCAGGCTTATTGGCCACAATAGTCCTGTCCGTGATAACAGATCGATCCCAATAGAGCGTTGCATGACTATTTTCGAGAACTGGTTGAGGGACATATTGATAGTAAGGCACCTCAGAAGCCACAAGGCAATATCGAAGAGCAAGTTGCTGGTGTAGGATCTTGGCTACAAGGTTATGCCTATGCAAATACTCGCCGTTAGCAAGATATGAACAACCGGAAATAACATGCCTGATAGATTCTCAGGGACGGTGGCATGCTCGACAAATGTCGACCGTGCCGTCCTTCATGATGTATTTCCTATAATTGTTCGTCTTGATAACTTCGTCCATAATTGCAAAGACAAAACCCTCGGTCTCCCCAAAAAGGTTACCGAAACGTAGCCAAGCCACTGAGGCGGTCAGATCTACATCTGGCCCATGAAGAGCACGGTAGAACCGCCCATGTAGCTCTTTGCCCTTCCATATCTCCCTGCGCTCCCTAGTGCCCAATACAACAGGTCTCTGCCAATTCCCGTTCGCCAAGAAGAGCTTAGTGAATCCTTTGTCCACCATAACTACAACCCTATGCATATCCACATCACTGTGAAGGAAATAATCCCTGAGATTGCACATCTCGCGGTTATGGAGGTCCTTAGCGTTCTTTATTTATTTATTATTATTATTTATTATTACATGTGATTCATATATTTTTTTCAATTTAACTTGAGGTTAAGACTAACTGTAGGTTAGTAATAGTGGTACAATTCGCCCTAATAATATTTACCTTGTTAATACAGGGTGCAATCTTTTACAATAATAATCTATTGTATTCTTGGCAGTGTATATGGGTTGTGGATGGTGAGGTCCTGGGTTGAAATTCCAGGTAGGGTAAAATTATTTTTCTAACATGATCGGGGCAAGCAGCCGTACAAAAATACTAAGCTGAATCCTTTCAACATGCTTAAATTTTGTAAACTGATAAACTGTAAACTGATCGTAAATTTCGTCCCTCTATACCATCGAAAACTAGCCAAGCAATTTGTACGAATCGCCAGTGAAATTTCCTTTTGAGGTATTTTCGCCTACGTATTTATATCGGCGGTTATTTTTAAATACCCTCACAATGTTTCCTCAATCAAATGCTATAAATATAACAAAGTCTTCCGTGGGTTTGTTCCTAAAATTAGCATCTTTACATTTGAAACGGGATATTGTGTCTGCTTTTATGATTAAACTTAAAAGGTGCCTCATTAACTACGTTTATGTATTTTACGTACTTGATTGGGCTGAATTTTGTAACTTCCTTCGCTGTCTATGCTTCTCGTATATGTTCCTGTCACTATTTTTGTCTATGGAAATTACTTTAGCGTCCGACGTCATACATGATCAATTTCAGACTGGTCTTGACTCTTGACTAAAAAATGTCAAATGACATAATATATTTGATAGCCTCCATGGCGCAGCGGGCGAGTAGCCGGCTGTGAGGCGAGAGGCCGCGGGTTTGATTCCCGCATGGAGACAAATGTTTGTGTGGCCCACAGATATTTGTTTCAAGTCTGGGTGTTGTATGACTGAAAGTCTCTCATAGTCTCTGACGCCCACGATACAGGTTATACGGACCTAGTGTGAGGTCAGGACTAGGTGTGTGACTGTTGGGTGTACTTTCTTGATAATAATAGGGTAATAAAATAATAGCTGTCATTTGAAGATAGTCGCGGTTCAGTTCTCGTGATAAGTCTTCCCCGGAATAAAAAGCAGTCTGTCATTGAGGGATATTGTAGCTTTTTGATACTGAAATAATAACATAACCTCACGCCTGTATCCCCGAAGGGGTCAGCAGAGGTACAGTAGCGAACTAGAACACCCACATTTCGCCGAGCTTAGTTCTGTCCCAGATGTGATAGGGGGCGAGCCTATCGCCATATCGGACACAAATTCCAGACTCCGGGCGGATATGGAAAAATCCAATATCACATTGCCCGACCCGGGGATTGAACCCGAGACCTCAGGACGGTAGTCGTACCGAAATACCACCACGCCACCGAGGCAGTCGAGTCAGTCAAGAATAATAATTATTGTTTAATCAGTTCAGTGCTTTCATATATAAAAATAATAATAATAATATTAGCCCTGTAATATTACTGTCCCACTGCTGGGCACGGGCCTCCTCTACTAATGAGAGGGGTTAGGCCTTAGTCTACCACGCTGGCCTAATGCGGGTTGGTAGAATTCACATACCTTCGAAATTTCTTTGAAGAAATTCTCAGGTTGCAATATGCAGGTTTCCTCACGATGTTTTCCTTCACCGTTATAGCAAGCGATATTTCACAATGAAAATACAATACAAATATGCTTTCATATATAGAGCACTTTAAATGTTACGAAGTGAAAATATGTAGGTATATCAGGCACAAAGCGTCGCACGAAAAAATTTGTTAAATTATCTATTCGTGTATTGATAAGTTCTCTGACAGAGAAACTTGTTTGTAAATACATTATATCGATTGTATCGCATCGTAATCTCTATTATCGTATTGTTTTGGTACATTTTTGATTGCATAATTATTTTTTGTATTTTTTAAGTCTTGATAATGGTTTTTAAGATGTTCGATTTGTGTGATTATTTACTTCATCGTGCTGTTACTAAGGTTATATTTTAGTATTCACTTTTATTGCAATAGTTAAATCTTTAAAGTTTTTAATTATGTCACTTCGCGTCAGTTTTCTGTAACTAGAAAGAGATAAAGCGATTGCGCATGAAATACCTGTCTCTTTTCAGCAGGTCTGGGATTCCTACAAGATTGTGACGTAGACCAATCAGAATTCTAGATAACGTCAACTATTGACTGTACGATCGCTTTATCTCTCTCATACTTTTGAGTACATTACTTCACAGTCGTTCTTTTGTCTATGGTTGGAACATTTCTTACTTAAAACAATAGTTATAACATAACATCCAATAATATAATAAGCAGCGATAGCTCACTTGGGAATGGTACGGACTGCCGACACGAGTGTCGTAGGTTCAAGACCAACCCTAAAAAAAGAGACACCTCTGACTTTTTCATGTTGTGTGTTTTTATTGTGAATTATCGATTGCTATAACCAACTGCGGTTACAAGCGAATATACCTCATCTGAATATTCGTAGCTCGGCGAAATGTGGGTGTTCTAGTTCGCTAGGGCGCCTCTGCCTAGCCCTTCAGGGATACAGGCGTGAGATTGTTATGTTATGAATATACGTATAAGCTTACGCCCGTATCCAGTGGCCGAAACAAACTCATGGGTTACCGGCCTCTTATCTAAATTTTATCTATCGCAATTCATGAGCCATAGGATCTCTACTGCTGAACCCATGGCTCAAAAATTTACAGATCGACATGTTCAGCAATGGCTGATAATGATGATGCAGGACTCGTTAGTGCGGTACGAGTGGTCGATAGCGCCTCCCTCTCACTGGATTATTGAGGCGGAATTTGACATCTGTTCGTTTGATTACAGCTGGCATGCCTGGACGCGGAGATGGAGGACGACGAGGCCCGTTCCGAGGCCACGTTCCGCTTCACCGTCCACAACTTCAGGAACCTTAAAGACTCCGTCCTGTCCCCCCCGTGCTACGTTCGCAACCTCCCATGGAAGATCATGGTGATGCCACGGCAGGCGCCGTCCCCTGACCGCCAGCAACAGAAGTCCCTGGGCTTCTTCCTGCAGTGTAACGGAGAGAGCGAGTCTTCCAGCTGGTCGTGCTATGCCATGGCCGAGCTGAGACTGATCTCTCACAAGCCCGAGACGGAGCCGTTCTTAAGGAAGATACAGCACTTATTTTATAGGTGAGGTTATGGATAAGTGGTGGTAATTTAATTTTTTATAGCAGAGTTTAGCAAAAGCAGCGGTAGCTCAGTTGGGAATGGTACAGTTTGACGAGACGAGTGTCGGAGGTTCGTGACCAACCTCAAAATGGAGCATACACCTCTGACTTTTCTATGTTAAGTGTGTTTTCTTTGTGAATTATCGCTTGTTATAACGGGGAAGGAAAACATAACATAACATAAGCTCACGCCTGTATCCCCGAAGGGGTAGGCAGAGGCGCACTAGCCAACTAGAACACCCACATTTCGCCGAGCTTAGTTCCGTCCCAGATGTGATAGGGGGCGAGCCTATCGCCATATCGGGCACAAATTCCAGACTCCGGGTTGATATGGAAAAATCCAATATCACTTTGCCCGACCCGGGGATCGAACCCGAGACCTCAGAAGCGTAGTCGTACCGAAATACCACCACGCCACCGAGGCAGTCGAAAGGAAAAGGAAGGAAAACATCGTGAGGAAATCTGCATACCCGAGAATTTCCACAAGAATTTCGAAGGTATGTGAAGTCTACAAACCCGCAATAGGCCATCGTGGTAGACTAAGGCCTAATCTCTCTAATTAGTGACGCATAATAGTGAGGCATAATGTAGACAAACTGTCTGCACCAATGTCCTTACTTGATTATTAAAATTACGATGAAATTAGCTAAAAATGTGATTCACTTTGTCGACAGCAAGGAGAACGACTGGGGCTTCTCCCACTTCATGGCGTGGAACGACGTGCTGGACCCGGAGAAGGGGTACATCAAGGACGACGCCATCACTCTCGAGGTGCACGTCACGGCCGAGGCGCCGCACGGAGTCTCCTGGGACTCCAAGAAGCACACCGGATATGTTGGTGAGTTTAAACTGATATTGAAGTGCTACTCTAGTGTGACTGCCTCGGTGGCGTGGTGGTATTTCGGTACGACTACGGTTCTGAGGTCTCGGGGTCGGTCCCCGGGTCGGGCAAAGTGATATTGGATTTTTCCATATCAGCCCGGAGTCTGGAATTTGTGCCCGGTATGGCGATAGGCTCGCCCCCTATCATGTCTGGGACGGAACTAAGCTCGGCGAAATGTGGGTGTTCTAGTTCGCTAGTGCGCCTCTGCCTACCCCTTCGAGAATACAGGCGTGAGCTTATGTTATGTTATGTGAAGTGCTACTCAACTGTAAGGGTCAAGGAACATTGACGTCGAGGCGTGTCGAAGCGAAGCGTCAAATTTTCTACGATATGCGTGCTAAGAATCAAACGCTTCGATTTGATTCCACCTAACTTAGGCAGAGATCTCTGTATAAAGCGAGCTTCGACTAAGTCTAAGTCGAAGAAAAGAACTCGGTGAGGATTTGGAATTCTCAAATCGAACATTGACCTAGTCCAAGCCATTTACAAGAAAAACATACTGACACAGACTAAGCAAAGATTGACATATTAAACTTTTGAAATAAGTGTTCATGTGTTTGATCAGGACATGGATATTTAAAATACTTTTTATCTTGCTAGTACGGTTCCGTGAGATATAACATTTGGAATTTGCTCTTACTCTCTTCCTGTACACTTCTGACTGCCCTTTCTTTCTCTTTTTTGCTTATATCCATCCCATGGTTGTCTGTAAGAAATTGCCTAGTGCGATAAGACCGCCATTTGTACTGAATTTTTGTTTTACTGAGTTTGTGCATATTCCCTTGTATTTTGTCCTAAGTGTAAAATAAAGAATAAATAAATAAATAAATAAGCTTTATCATGAATGATGTCGCGATTAAGAGTGAATAATGAACTCCCTTCGTTCCAGGTCTAAAGAACCAAGGCGCGACATGTTACATGAACTCTTTGCTACAGACGTTGTACTTCACGAATCAGCTGCGAAAGGCGGTGTACAAAATGCCCACAGAGTCTGACGACAGTACCAGGTGACACTGCCCTATTTATTTGGCTTTTGTCTGTTTCCTTTATCAAGTTTATTCCATTGGCCGCAATAAACTAGCTGAAACCTGGCCTTTAAATATGTGTGTTCTAAAAATTGAAGCCTAAATTAATGATAATGTATTGCATAGTATCATCAAAGTATTAATAATGATATTCATGATGACTGCCTCGGTGGCGTGGTGGTATTTCGGTACGACTGCGGTTTTTAGGTCTCGGGTTCGATCCCCGGGCCGGGCAAAATGATATTGGATTTTTCCATATCAACTCGGAGTCTGGAATTTGTGCCCGATATGGCGATAGGCTCGCCCACTATCACATCTGAGACGGAACTAAGCTCGGCGAAATGTGGGTGTTCTAGTTTGCTAGTGTGGCTCCGCCTACCCCTTCAGGGATACAGGCGTGAGCTTATGTATGTATGTATGTTATTAATAATGATAAACCTTTATAAATAATACTAGACAATGAGGGCCTCACTTATAAAAACAGTTTAACTGACCAAATGTTAAAGAATAGTCTGTCCCTTTCATTTTCAAACATTGTGACAAAGGAATAAAGTCAGCCATTTGCTCAGCTAAACTGTTGTTATAAATAAGGCTCTGAATGTTTAGTAATCTTAACATTTTTCTCCCCAGATCTGTCGCTCTAGCACTACAGAGAGTGTTTTACGAGTTACAATTCTCAGATAAGCCAGTCGGAACCAAGAAGCTCACCAAGAGTTTTGGTTGGGAAACATTAGATTCGTTTATGCAGCATGATGTACAGGAGTTCCTTAGGGTAAGTTACATGGCGTATATCAAGGACTGTCTGGAATTTTGGTGTCGATTCCTTGCAGTAAGATCCTAGAGGATTTTTCGAAGTGGAACAAATGAACAACATTGACTAATACGCCTAGATGAAAAGCCCCTAAGTTCGCTTATTTTAATGGTACAATACACTGTCTGTTTTTGTTCAATAATTTATTGCAACAACCCACATACATTTTAAGCAATGAACAAAACTTTATGCAATTATTATGAGTAGCCAACGAAACTGCTAGAATTTCACCTAAATCTGTATAAGTTCTTTTCTGTTATTTAAATGCCACCCAGCCATCACACACAGTCCTACCCCACAGTGTCGTGGGTATTAGGAAATACGAGACCATAAGTTTCTCGTAGTTTCTAATACCCAAAACATAGATCTGTGGGTCACAAACACCTCTGTGTGGGAATCGAACCTGCGGCCACGCGTCACAACCGGCTATTCACCCACTGCGTTATAGAGGCTGTCAGAGTGTCAAATGGTTAATTATTATTAACTAGCTTTTGCCTGCGGCTACGCCCGTGTGAGAGTCTTGACAAACGTTCATCCCCTATTACATCCCTTTATGGGATGAATTTATGCATGTATTATACATATAAACCCCCCTCTTGAGTCACTCTATCTATTAAAATAAACCGCAACATAATTCGTTGCGTAGTTTTATAGATCTTAGCATACATAGGGACAGACAGACAGCGGGAAGCAAATTTGTTTTATACTATGTAAACATTATCTTACCCATCAGGTATTGTTGGACAAACTGGAGAGTAAAATGAAAGGCACGTGCGTGGAGGGGACCGTGCCTCGATTGTTTGAGGGCAAGATGACCTCGTACATCAAGTGCAAGAACGTCAACGTGTCCAGTACTCGGGTCGAGACCTTCTACGACATACAGCTCAACATAAAGGGCAAAAAGAACAGTGAGTGTTATATTTTTAAAACTGAAAAATATGTGGGTTGCCACAGCTAAGCTAACTTTTTAACAATGAGTGTAAAATTAACTTTAATGGCGTGTACACACCACACGAACGAACGTTCGCGAATCTATGCCTGTTGCGTTCATACAAACAAACTTTCGCTGTTGTGTGAATGCAACAGGCGTAGATTTGCGAGTGTTCGTTCGATTGGTGTGTAACCTGCATCAAGATTCATTGCGATTCCCAAACATATTTTAAAATGATTTGCGACTCTACATAAATATTACGTATTCTTTAAAGACGTCTGTGTGTGTATCTAATGACGATAACGGTGACGGTTTTTCCGAGAACTAATTATATTTTTTTTTAGATATTTCAATGGTAAAATGCTTGTAAAATAATTTGTAACTTCACATGTGGGGTTGCACATTCTTATTCCATTCAACTTTCAGTCGACGAGTCGTTTAAAGACTACATAAGCACGGAGACGCTGGATGGTGAGAACAAATACGACGCGGGAGAACATGGTCTACAGGAGGCTGAGAAGGGCGTCATCTTCGCATCGTTCCCGCCCGTGCTGCATCTGCATCTCATGCGTTTCCAGTACGACCCCATCACCGACAGCTCTGTCAAGTTTAACGACAGGTCAGATTCTATAAAACTTTTTTCTTTCTACCAGCCCTTATCCCACCTTAATACATTGGTCATCGTTGTCGTGTCGCACGCCCCTTTTTGCGTCCCTCTTCGGAGTGTTAAGAATATTTTATGCATGTGGGCATGATTATGGCAACCATCGATAAACTCTCTGATTATGATGGCGCGTACACACCAAGTGAAGGGGTCGGTGTGGACGCAACACCGAAGCCGAACGAACGAACGAAAGCGTTCTGTCCCGTTCGGTCGTGCGCAGGATAACTTGTGTGAACGCACCTGCGAAGATTCGCGAATGTTTGGAAACGATCGATCCCCATCGGCGATGGCCCTTCGCGAACATTCTTTCGCCTTCATTCGGTTGGTGTGTATCCGGCACCGGCAGTTGCTGGTATTTTTGAACTTACCTGCAGTGTAGTCAGCTGTCTTTGAATGAGAAAAGTCATTGTAATCATTTTTAGTAATGACTGCCTCGGTGGCGTGGTGGTATTTCGGTACGACTACGGTTCTGAGGTCTCGGGTTCGATCCCGGGTCGGGCAAAGTGATATTGGATTTTTCCACATCTGCCCGGAGTCTGGAATTTGTGCCCGATATGGCGATAGGCTCGCCCCCTATCACATCTGGGACGGAACTAAGCTCGGCGAAATGTGTTCTAGTTCGCTAGTGCGCCTCTGCCTATCCCTTCGGGGATATAGGCGTGAGCTTATGTTATGTTATGTTATGTGTTTTAATAGTAATTGCGTTCTCATTAAAAACTAGACTTATATCCACACTGAATATTTATACTCAGCGTATTATTTTGTTATGCCCACAGATTCGAGTTCTACGAGCACATCAACCTGGATGCGTATTTGCAGGAGAAGCCGGAGACCCCCGCTGACTACACGCTGCACGCCGTGCTGGTGCACTCGGGGGACAACCACGGCGGACACTACGTCGTGTTCATCAACCCCAAGGGGGACGGCAAGGTTACCATCATAACGTATTACACTTCTATCGATGTAATAGTTCAATAGTTACCATACTAAAATCCGCGGTTAATGAAGAACAAAAGTGGCGAAAAGGTTTTAATACATATGGATAGCTTTTGATTCATAATTATAAGTATCGATAAATGTCACGGTCCAATAGCGATATCCAACGTCCTCTATTTCAGAAACTGTTTTAATTGGGTAAGGAGGGAATTCTAATGGATTATCGAGTCTCTCATGAAGCATCTGCCACTGTAGTTTCCTTTGACGGCGTTTTGCGTCCTTGTATGGATATAATATGGGAATGTCATCGACGCGAGTTGATAAATGTGGCCATTCTCTAAAGTATATTGATACTTTTGAATATACTCTTATATTGATACTAAGCTTGAGGCCAAACATATTTATATTAGAATTCAATAGCTTTGGTAATAGTTTGCTAGATGGCTGTTCTTTTTATACTGTGCAGTCCTGACTCCTGACCCTTACACAAAGATACGAGTCTGTTGTATCACAAACTATGAACCTTTCGGCCACACAACACCCATACTTGAAACAAAGTTGTGAATCAAAATATTAAAATAAAATAATGTTTATTGGTCACGTAGGCATATCAAATGCACTTATGACAGGTCACAACAAGGTCTAGATACATTTATATAATAATCATGTTACAACACTATTAATTTAGAAAACAAGTAGGCAGGTATGGACACAATATCAACGATGAGGCTTAGATAAAAGGTTGTTATTTGTAGGAAAGGGAACGAACGGGATATGGCAGGAATGCTAGTAGGGAATTTACTGGAAAATAAAACAGGAAGCTGTTTTGAATTTGACTGGAAATATTAATAACCGGTTACTTACCCGCTGCGTCATGTAAGCTTTTGTAGTAAATTGTTTGTGTATACGCAGTGGTGCAAGTTCGACGACGACGTGGTGTCTCGGTGCACGAAGCAAGAAGCCATCGAGTACAACTACGGCGGCCACGACGAGGACATGGCGCTCACCGTGCGCCACTGCACCAACGCTTACATGCTCGTCTATATTAGGTGAGCATTACTATATAATCACAAGTATAAAAGCTTAACAGACCGACTTCCAATATACCGATCGTGACCAAATTTATCTGGGAACCCTTGAAATAAGCTCTAACGAACACAAAAAGAATTTTGATAATCGGTTCACATTTGGCGGAGATATCGAGTAACATACATAAAAAAAAGTACAGAGGAATTGAGGACCTCCTCCTTTTGTGGAAGTCGGTCGAAAACCAAACAAGTAGGAAAATAATTCAAGTTTATGTAATATTTTATAGATTTTTAGTGTTAGGAATAGATATTTGTTTACTGCATGAAATTTCAAACACTTATCGGTGATTGATACACAAGTAAGTTCATATATTGAAAAATACTGAATCGATTTTGATGACACTTGCACTATTCCCTAAGTTGCAAGATGCCTAAACCAATAAAAAATAATTATCGAAATCCGATTGATAGTTTCCGACAAATACGTGGACAAAAATACATACATACTTACATATATACATAAAACATATTTACATACAAATACTTCTGAAATTTGGTACATTTGTTCAGAAGCCCACATAGACATCCGAAAATTATGCATTTCTGACAATATTACATACGAGTCTAATTGATAACCTCCTTTTTTTGAAGTCGGTTAAAAAAGCTATTTTCGACCGACTTCAAAAAAGGACCGACTGCCTCCGTGGCGTGGTGGTATTTCGGCACGACTACGGTTCTGAGGTCTCGGGTTCGATCCCCGGGTCGGGCAAAGTGATATTGGATTTTTCCATATCCAGCCCGGAGTTTGGAATTTGTGCCCGATATGGCGAAAGGCTCGCCCCCTATCACATCTAGGACGGAACTAAGCTCGGCGAAATGTGGGTGTTCTAGTTCGCTAGTGCGCCTCTGCCTACCCCTTCGGGGATACAGGCGTGAGCTTATGTTATGTTATGTTATGTTCAAAAAAGGAGAAGGTGTTCTCCTTTGGTTGTCTGTATTTTTTTATATATGTTACCTGATATGATTTTTTTCCCAGGGATTCACAGTTGAAGACAGTTTTACAAGAGGTGACACAAGCAGACATACCCACAGAGCTTAGTGAGAGGTTGGCGGAGGAAAAGAGGATCGAAACGGTATGTGTATTTGTCTACTTGATTACCGGTTTGATACCATTGTCGCGTTTCGTTCCGTGAGTGAGATTTCTGGTGGCCCGATTCCGGCCAAAAAAAACCAAGTGCGAGTGGGACTCGCGCACTGAGGATTACTTACAAACCTGTAGGTATATAATGAATTTCGCAATTTACCCTTTATATGTGCTATAAGACGTTGTTTTGTACCAAATTTCAAGATTCTGAGTTCACGGGATGTAGGTTTTGATTTCCTTGCGAGTGTCAAAAATTTGCAGCATAAACGGCTGTATCTCTTTATTGCGTTGGCTTAGAAGTTTGATTTTTCACAGCTCCAAGGGACAGTAGAACTGAGTATTTGATATGAATTTCAGCTTGATATTTGATACCTCCACGCGTTCCTGAGAAAAAAGGTCGTGACAGACAGACAGACGGACAGCAAAGTGATTCTATGAGGGTTCAGTTAAGTCCTTTTGAGGTATGGAACTCTAAAAATGTATGTGTAAGCATGTTTGTGTGACAACAGATCCGCCGCAAGGAGCGTAACGAGGCGCACCTGTACATGAACGTGAACGTAGTACTGGAGGAGGCGTTCGACGGGCACCAGGGCAACGACCTCTACGACTGCGAGCGCGCGCACTACCGCGTGTTCCGCGTGCGCAAGCAGGCCACCGTCGGGGAGCTGCTCGACCTGCTGGCCGACAGCTTCAAGTACCCGGCCAGGCAGCTGCGGCCTTGGCCCTTCAGCGCGCGCTCCAACCAGGTATCTACAGTTACTAGTCGGCGGTCTAGTGGCAGCATTTACGGCGGTGAACCGGGAAGACCTGCCCGCCTAGCGTGCGCGCCACGAGATATTTCGATAATCGACTGTCGAGATGTTGTCGACAATATTGTATCATAATAAACGGGGGCGCATGTTAGTGTCCGTAGAATAGCGAAAACCGGTTATAACAGGATAAAAAGCGTAGATAAAATGTTTTCGTGCCGCGCATGCTAGGGCTGCGTTCCACTAAGCGTTCACAACGATCACGCTCACGACCACAGTTTTTCCCATTCCACTTGCTTGTGAGCGTTACTGTCGTAAACTCAAGTGGAATGGATTATAGAGCGTTTTGAGCGTGGAGTTGATAATACAAACGGCGAGTTAATAAAAAGAATGCAAAATATTTAACAGGTTTGGTTATAATCTCTAAACCTTGAAAATAAACTTAATTAATTATTGTTTAAATCGATTTATATTGAAAAAAAATATAATTAATTTTTTTATATCCACTGCAGAAACATTCACTTCTACTAAAATATATCTTTCCGCATGAAATAACGTAAGCTTAACGGTCACCATTTTTGATGCATTGAGTTTTGAAAACGCCGCTAATTTTCTCAACGATCACGACGACCCACCTTTTTAGATGGGTCGTTGTGAGCTTCGCGTGAGCGTAAGTCATGACGTCATAAGTGACGTTTTCGCCGCGACCACAACGACCGCGGTCGTTATGTGGAACGGCTAAAGGAGCATTTTGATCGTTGTGAACGCTTAGTGGAACGCAGCCTAGGCGGGCTGGGTTCTATACCCAGGTCGGACAAAGCGAGTTTTCTAATTTCATTTGCCCGGGACTCTGATCTGACTGATCCCCAGAGGTGGTTGTGACGTCAGGCAGGCAACCCGTCGTAGCTTAGCCAAATCCATTCTGCAACCTGCTTGAAAAAAGTGTGTTGCACCGACCCCACATTAAGGAATAAAAGCAAGTAGAAAGAAAAAGAGACTAGTAAACGAGCAGACGGCTCACCTGAATGTGAGTGATCTCCACTGCCTATAGACAATCAAGACACAAAAAGTATCACGGGTGCGTTACCAACCTAAAAGGAGAGAAATAGACATTGGAAAATGAAGGGGGAAATTGGGCGACCGGAAATCTCATCCACCAAATGAAATGTGACCGCACTGCCACTTCTGTTTTCTGTAAGACAGTAAGTTTCTCTTGAACCTGTCAAGCTGGTCCATTCATTCTAGACATTACTGTTTACAGCATGACTCTGCCATTCAAATGTTACATAATTTTGCCGCTCTTCAGCTACTTCACCCCAAGACCAGCCAATTTCATAATAGTATTTACTTCAGACATGCAGGCCGACATGTCTGGACATAGTCAACGACCAACACAAGACAGTAGCGGACATCTCCGAGAACATGAACCCTTGGAACATATTCCTGGAACTGCTGCCCCCGGACTCTGGTCTCACCACTCTGCCCACGTTCGACAAGGAGAACGACGTGGTGCTGTTCTTCAAGTACTACGATCCGAAACAGAAGCGCATACACTACTGCGGGCACCATTACCTGCCCATAGCGAGCAAGCCAGCTGATTTGATACCGATACTCAATCAACGGGCCGGTGAGTAAAAATTTTGTTACATACATACATAACATAACATAAGTTGACGCCTGTATCCCCGAAGGGGTAGGCAGAGGCGCACTAGCGAACTAGTACACCCACGTTTCGCCGAGCTTAGTTTCGTCCCAGATGTGATAGGGGGCGAGCCTATCCCCATATCGGGCATAAATTCCAGACTCCGGGCTGATATGGAAAAATCCAATATCACTTTGTCCGACCCGCGGATCGAACCCGAGACCTCAGAACCGTAGTCGTACCGAAATACCACCACGCCACCGAGGCAGTCAAAAAAATACCCTAAAAATTGCGTTACCGTTCTTTCGTCTCATTACCAGGTTTCCCTCCCGACACACCGCTCGTCCTATACGAAGAGATCAAGCCGGACTTCGTTGAAAAGATAAACAACTACAATGAGCCACTCGAAAAGGTATTATTTATCAGTTTTATCCTATCAGACTGTTCACTAGATGTAAGCTTTAGTTACCATACACTGTTGTGTATACCGAATAGAGTAATATTATCTAAGTATAAATAATATGTAATCTAAGTATGTTTGAAAATATCTTAGATTTTGTTTGTATATGTATGAGAAGTATTCAATATTCTCTGTTAGAAGTATTGATAGCAAAGCGAATTATTATAATTGGGTACTTGACAATGTCTGATTTTATACACATTTTTATATGTAATGGCAAAAAAAACCTTCTGTAAAAACTGCATCGAAATTGGTTGAAAAACGAGGCAGTAATTGATATTTTAAATTCTGCAATGAGCAAGAGTGGGGGCGTAGCGGGGATATCTTGCTATCTCTTTCCAACGCAAATACCGTTATAGCCGTGAGGTGAATGAGAAGTATTACCCCCTTATTCATAATGAAATCTTGGTCTTATCGAAAGCATAACCCTACTTTTGCCTAGTTTAGCAAAAACAGAACTAATATATGCTTATCGAATACAATGTTGCTGGTTACAGAGAAAATATTATTTTTATCTCTGGCAAGCTTCGAAACAGATACGAAGTCTTGGCTATATATATTTTATTAATTGTTTCCAAACAATTAATAAAATATATATATCAATCTTAGATGGAGTAATTATTATTATATATATATCAATCTTAGATGGAGTCGTAGACTATAAAAAATTAATATCATTAAGAAAGAACATCAAACTTGAAACAGCTGATCGGAATCGGCCATGTTTTCACTATTGAACGTTGGCATTATGAATACAATTTTTATGAAACGTACTTTTGCGGTCTCTTTACGCTCTACTAAGTTATTATGAATAAGGGGGTAAGTATATACTTCTCTTTCCTGCAGTTTGTAGGTTACCACAAACTCTGCTTATAACTTTTTTATTTTTGAGAATATTTAAATATTTATTTTTCTGCTGTGTTTTAGATGATGTAAATTCCATATAAAATTAATAAAAAATAATAGTCAAGTATCCAATAGGTGATTTCTCAGGTTTTAACCAAGCGATAGAACCTAAAATGTCTACAGAAATGTTACAACCTTCGTTCGTCGTCGTTTGGCATGGTGCTTGGCCATTTAAATTCCAAATAAAATTAGGCCACAGGATATTAGTAATAATATCTTTCATATGATCAAATCTTTGGGTAGATTAACTACTTTTTGGACACCGAAATAAAATTAAATTTTCTTTTATGTCTATAACTGTAATTTGTGATAATGGGTGGTCATATTTCTAAGACCGATCTTCAGACATTTTCTTAATTTAAATTGACAAAAAAGGCATGCGAGCATTGTGCCGAGTGGTCATTGTCTCTGCCTACCCCTGTGTAAAAGAGATGAAGCTATGTATGTATACTACCTAAGTCAGCAATGTCTCTTCTCTCTAGACCATAGATTTAGATAATTGTTCTTCCTGTCGAAATTATCTTATTACGACCGTCACGGCCTGCAATATGGATGTTTACGGTACGGATTAGCGAATGTATTATACTTGGCTTTTGTACAGCACTTTACCTCTATTGTAGTTAGTTATACTTTTGATGGATCCCAAAAATTGAGTTGTTTCCTTAAAAACAATATGTAGAAAAAAGAAAAACGCCCAAGTTTATTAATTTTTCAAAGTTCATATTTAATCAAAAACATGTTCAGTAGGTTTGTCTTTGATAAAAAAAAAAGAATATGCAATAGTTAAAAATACCCAAGATAAGATTGGTTTTTGAAACTACGATATTATTTTTGGGACCCCACTTTGTATTTTTTGAGTTCATTATTGCTTTTTCATCACATTCTTTTTTTGCAAATGTGTCGTGGGAATCGTATACAATCTGTGAGCTTGTCAAAATTCATGTATATTTTTGGTTTGTCTTCTGTTTTTTCATCTAACTGCTTTTTAAATTTAAAAAAATCTATTTAGTGTTGTTTCTAATTTACTGACTTTTTTTTATTAACAACAACATATAATTAACGGTGGCGGTAGAATCGATTTTAAAGCTTTTAACTAAACAGTTTTGATACATTTTTACAACTATCAATTCGATGACGAAAATTGTGTCAAAACAATAATGTTTTTAATGCTTTTACTCACGATTGTATAATGCGTTCAAAATAACAATAGGAATGACTGTTCGAAAAACCAAATAAAAAATACATACTATATGTCATTTTCACAAAAAAATATCATTTAGTATTCTACGTAAAAATGAGGTTCAGAAAGTTGATTATTGAATTTCACTTACCTAATTGCAGTGTAATACAAATATGCGCGATATTACGACTAGTAAAAGGAAAAAATAATGACGGTTTAAAAACAAAATGGCGAACAGTGATTCCCATTGAAATTGGTAACACAAAAGCATGCACACCGCTTATGTGTCGCCATTTGAATCCGCCTACCCTCGGATTGAGTCGTGTGCACGCGGCCAGGTATTGGACGAGCTGATGGACGGTGACATCATCGTGTTCGAACGCGCCGACCATCGACACGAGGACCTCGAGCTGCCCACCTGCCAGGACTACTTCAAGTACATATTCTACAAGGTCGAGGTGCAGTTTGTCGACAAAACTGTGCCTAATGATCCCGGGTGAGTTGGATTACAACAAAAACTTAATAAAATGTTACAACTTTATTTCAGCCTGTTCTGTATTGGTGAAGTTCAAGAATGAATTATGAATGCAGGACTTAATAGTAGAGCGCATTTATGGGTTGCGGTTTCGACACGAATGACGTGTTTTTACGTTTTAATTGTGGTTTTTTATAGCAGATGCGTCACCTGTAAGTGATCTCCACCACCCATAGACACCCTAGATTCAAAAAGAATCACGGGTGCGTTGCCAACCTAAAAGGTTGGAAAGGAAGGGGAGGGAAAAGGGATTGGGAAAGGGAGGGGGAATTGGGCTACCGGAAATCTCACTCACCGAACGAAACGCGACAACAAACAACGCGTTAACAATAAACCGACTTGTATCGCGTAGAAGTATGGTCACTGCTATGAATACTATAGTCGTGACGGTGATTGTCATTGACTTCATGTCTGATGACCATTGTGAAAGTATATATACTAATTTGTATAAAATACGTAGCAGTAAAAGGTCAGTTATTTCACTAAATCCAATAGATAGTTCACACAATCACCAAACATCGATAAGGATCATTCTTAAATATTTTGACAGCCTCCGTTGCGCAGCGTGCGAGTAGCCGGCTGTGAAGCGAGAGGCTGCGGGTTCGATCCCCGCACCGAGACAAATATTTGTGTGGCCCATAGATATATGTTTCGGGTCTGGGTGTTGTGAGACCGAAAGTCTCGTAGTTCCTGATTCCCACGACACAAGGCTCAATCTTAGTGTGGGGTCAGGACTATGTGTGTGACTGTTGGGTGTTATTTATTTAAAAAAAAACGATATTGAAGATCGGCTTTATCGAGAAGTTTATGTATTTGTTTGTTTAATATGTAGTTAAATGTGAACAGGTTCACAATGGAGTTGTCGATGCAGATGCGCTACGATCAGATGGCGCGCGCGGTTGGACAGAGGCTCAACGTAGATCCATACTTAATACAGTTCTTCAAGTGTCAAAAGTGAGTATAATATCGTTAAGTAGTGAAGACAAGATAATATCTTAGTTTATTGATTAATATACAAGCATTCGCGCCGTAGATATGTATTTGTATAGCTTTATGTGAATTTTAATTTATATCCCTTACGATAAGGTTTCTTAATTGTCGAATTGGGCAGACGATTAGAAGCCCAACTGGGGGCTTACCACAATGTCTTATAGCAGTATTATTACAATCTTACTTTGTAAAGGAAAGAGTAACCTCCCTGATGGTAAGCTGATGGTAAGATGCCCATAGACTTTAGCAATGCCAGGGGCACAGCCAAGCCGCTGGTTATACAGCCTATCCTTGTTTTATACATCTACCTTAAGAGTCTTTTGAATATAAAATATTCTTTGTATACATAATATAAATATTGTCTTTTCCAAGTTGTTACCTTTTCTTTTTACACAACTGCCCCAGACAAAAGGTTTTATAACATTGTAATTAATCGTATTTTAAATCTTGCAGTTACAAAGACACACCCGGCCTGCCTCTGAGATATTCTTACGACGGTATACTTAAAGATTTACTCGTGTATTGTAAACCAAAGTGCCCTAAGAAATTGTTCTACCAGATTTTATCTATTAAAGTTAACGAATTGGACAACAAGAAACAGTTTAAATGTTTATGGGTGAGTATGTTGGTTTTTGATACCAATGTAACTTATAATTGCTGTTCTCATTTGGAATGTCATAAGTCCACAAAGTAACTTTTTGTTCTGGTAATATTAATAATATTTTGCATTAAAATTGTCTAAGTGTAATTGAAAATTTGTTTACTTAATAATAATTCTATTATTTTTAGAAATACTTGATAATTTGTGGTAGCATTTTTTTTTACAAAATCTAAATATTTTGGCGTTGATTGGCATTGCTTTACTATTGTATGTACTATGCAAGTTCTTACATACCTAAAATTACTCACAATATATTTATAATTAATGAATTTTCCAGGTGGGTCCAAATTACAAAGAAGATAAAGAATTAATTTTATATCCAAACAAAGGCGGTAAAGTGGCAGATATATTGGAAGAAGCAGCTAAAGTAGTTGAAATGTCACCAGAAGGATCTGGCAGGTTTGTATCAGTCACAACATATTATTATTGGTGTGACGGCCGCGGTGGCGTGGTATTGCGTGCGCGGTACGACTACCGTCCTGTCTCGAGTTCGAGCCCCGGCGAGGGCTAAGAAGTATTGTTTTTTATTCATTATCAGACCGAAGTCTGGAATTTGTGTCTGTTATGGCGATAGACTCGCCCCTATCACATCTGGGACGAACATGAGCTCGGCGAAACTTGGGTGTTCTAATTCTCAGTTCGCCTCTGCCTACCCTTCGGGGATTCCGGTGTGAGTCTATATTAATGTTGATGTAGGTATGTTCAAAAAGAGATGAAACTCAAGAGCTTTGTATTATGTTTTGTTCATGCTATATCTCGGTCTAAATTTACCTCTAATCGGGTTATAGTAACGGTATTTTAGTCAGTTGGTTTATGATGTGTACAGGTTAAGGATCGTGGAGGTGTCGTGTCACAAAGTATTACCGGGGCCGGACCCAGAGCTCACACTCGACCAGGTCACCATCTCGCCGCCCAGACTCTACAGAATAGAGGAGATCCCGAGAGATGAGCTGCATCTACAGGTAACCAATTTTATATATCTTTTTTATATAAAGAGTGACTGCCTCGGTGGCATGGTGGTATTTCGGTACGACTACGGTTCTGAGGTCTCGGGTTCGATCCCCGGGTCGGGCAAAGTGATATTGGATTTTTCCATATCAGCCCTGAGTCTGGAATTTGTGCCCGATATGGCGATAGGCTCGCCCCCTATCACATCTGGGACTGAACTAAGCTCGGCGAAATGTGAGTGTTCTAGTTCGCTAGTGCGCCTCTGCCTACCCCTTCGGGGATACAGGCGTGAGCTTATGTTATGTTATGTTATAAAGAGTTAAATATTGGAAAGTAACTGAAACGTGTACCGCAACAGGAATATAAAAAACGTTCTTATGACATAGACCAGTAGGGTAACTTTTGACACTCGATTCGATTGCGACTAGGATTCGGTTTCATTTATCGACTTATAATTCTACCGAAATCGAGGTAAAAAGTGCACTAATGTCCGAGTAAAAGTTACCAAATGACAAGTTCGCGAATCGAACGCGACGTTAGTGCACTTTATTTTATTTCGGTGGAATTTTAAGTCACTAAGTGAAATCGAATCGAGTGCCAAAAGTCAGGGGGCTGTTTGAATTCACGTATTATACATAGACGCATGTGTTTGGCACTGTTCCAGTATTATGTAAGCAGACTTTTTACAATTATTAACCCCACTCTTCCCCTCATCAGCAAAAGTAAGCAAAGCGTAAAAATTGGTACAGGCATTTTTCAATGTGTTCTTAGTTAGTCTTAGTCTTGTTCTTAGTTCTTTATTAAAAGAAAATTCGATAAAGTAAAAAAAGTACTGCTGACATAATTACGACTCAGACCTGCACATTCCCCATGTCATAAAAAATAAGCAAAGAAAAGAGCCCTCCCCCGTAGTGCTTACGTAATATTTGAATGGTCCCTATTGACGTATCGTGTGGGTGCAGGAGGACGAGGCGCTGGTCCCGTGCGCGCACTTCCAGAAGCAAGCGTACGCGACGTTCGGCATCCCGTTCTACGCGCGCGTCAAGCACAACGAGCCCTTCGCGGCGCTTCGGGACCGCCTGCAGAAGAAACTAGACATACCCGACAAGGAGTGGGAAAAGGTACCTTCCAATCCTCCACCGAGACGGTCTATTCGAAATGGACACAACGACGACACACCCTAATAGACGCCACATTACAGGCGACCGACATCTGACAACACATCTGACTATAACTTTTGATATAGCAGACCGCTCAATAGATTCAAATGATAATTCGACCATATCTCCGAGACGTAAATACTTCCGTATTAGTGAATTGAAAAAATCGATATAAATATTATAATGCCTCTTTAAATGACACGGTAGTGTCTGTAAAATAATCAGATTTAAAGTTACCAGTAGCCAGAGTACCCTGTTTCCTCATAATCATACCTCGGCTAGTTATCAGACTTGGTATGAGGAAAAATGTCGAACATAGATGTCTGTTACGGTATGTCGTCGTTGAATGGATCCAATGATCTCTTTTCTGGTTGCATTCATTCGATTATTTTATCGCCTTTCTCTAAGTATTTTATTTTAATAAATTATCATATTGGAACGTTATAATATTATGACATTAATTATTTATACCGATGTTGGTACTTATCGATGTATCGTTTCTTACCTTGCTCAGTTTTCTGTGTTTGCTTATATCGGAGACGATTTATTCTAGAGTAATTTATCGGGTGTTGCGTCTAATCTAGAGATACGCTCCTCGGCTTTATCGAGTATTGGTAGAAATTATCGATATTTGAAATCGGTATTAGAAGGTCTGCCTCGGTGGTGTGGTGGTATTACGTGCGCGATACGACTATCGTCCTGAGGTCTCGGGTTCGATCCCCGGATCGGGCAAAGTGATATTGGATTTTTCACTATCAGCTTCGAGTCTGGAATATGTGCCCGGTGTGGCGATAGGCACGCCCCCTATCACATCTGGGACGGAACTAAGCTCGGAGAGATTTGGTTGCTAGTGCGCTTCTGCCTAACCCTTCGGAGATACAGGCGGGAACTTATGTTTTTGATTAGAGGTCGCACCCCGGTCGAGTATGTTATACCTTTTGCTGAGTTCGTTGGATTAGTGTATTTACTTATGTTTTGTTTCAGTACAATTTTGCTATTGTAACAAATGGCAGACCTAACTATATAAGTGAAGGAGCGACAATAAACATATTCGACTTCAGGCCGAGCAGTAATGCAAGTAAGTATTGACTTGGTATATTTTAAACACTAAATTAAATTTGACTTACAATGAATTGTAAATAAATGTTAGCTTGATTGAGGGATTGAGAAGGAAAAATCCTATAGTATTTGATTTATTCGATTATTTTAACTGTATTTTTATTGTGCTGTTAAATAGTCAGATAGACAAAGTCCTGTGAATTTTTTTTCTATTAGTTGAACTATTGCATCATCGATACATTTCTGAAGCAGAAAACATTTTTTCACAACTGATAAAAAGTCAACACCACCTTGTTTTAATTTCTCAAACTTTTCTCCAGTCAAGTCGATAATTTATTTAGTGTAAGGTTAAAGAGCTGTCGTGTTGGACGGGCTCGATTTGAATAGGTTCTAAAATAGACTAGACTTGTCCCTGCCAGACGCGTCGGGTCGGCCGTGGCTCGGGCTCGAGCACATCAACAAGACTCCCAAGCGTTCGCGCGTCAACTACCTCGAGAAGGCCATCAAGATCTACAACTGAGCCGCGACACGACACGACACGACGCGACGCGACACGACACGACGCGACACGACCGACGCGTCGCATCCTAGCTCTAACGACACACAACAACAATGTAATTTATCAAACAAAATAATAGGATATGTGAGAGCGTGTATGCCTTAAACGCCATGTTACTATCGCATGGATATGCAATAATAGCCTTATGTACACGATATACTTCGCGACACCAATACGATTACTTCCTTTACAATGCTATTTATTCTATTGTAGTTAATTCGGTTTACGTGGAAAGTTTTGTAGGCGACAAAGTAGTCTGCTAGTTATTCACGTTGTTTTTTGTATCGTTTACTGTGAATTGTGCGCTCGAACGCTCCTCACTATTGTATCGATGTTTATTTAAAATAGTCTCGAAAAGTAACTGTCGATAAATAAAAGGAATATTACGACATAAATTGGATCACAAGTGTTTGCTTTATTGGTTTACCTTGTCTAATGCGATCAGAGTAGAAACGTAGCATGATTAACTATCGATTACGTCGATCGAACTATTGAACTCGTTGCGCGTGCGAATTTAGTCTGAAGTCATTCGTACCTCAGTTTACTAATATCGATAATAAACAGGATGTTTCTAGTTAGTGTGAAGAAGCGTTTGTGCGCATACAGAAGTCTTGTACGCCTTTATTGACAGCATTTACGACAGGACAAGGACAGAATATATCGACAATGTCGCGTGTTGATTAATATCATCGGTTTATCATGTATAGTGTAGTCTACGCCGCGTGTAAGTTTTGTGGTCATGAGGATGTCAATTTTGTTTTTATTTTAGCATTACCGTTGCGTAGTGACGGATAGTAGGATTGCGTGTCTTGCAATGTTTGATACAGCGAAAATTACAGTAGTGCCGACACGAAATGTTCGATAGTCGGATTCGATAATCTGTGACCCGATCATGAAATTCATATAGGGCTTACTGCGCACTGATAACGTTTACAATTTCATACAAATGTCGTTAGCGCGCACCGAGCTCTATTCGAATTCGACTGTCAAAAATGTTCATGCTCGGCAGTTTGATAAGACTATTGGAAGCAGCTTGTGCCATACATTTGTTGGAGTATTATCCGGATCAGACGTGAACATGTTAGAACGACACCATGGGACTGTGTGAAGGCAAATTTTGTATTATTATTGTTTTGTCAGTAAAATAGGAGGTGTATGGATTGAATTCGATTCGATAGTCTGATCAAAATGTCGAAAGCATAATGGGACATTTATTGTCGACCTTAGTATAACAATATTATAATTTATAATGCTTCGCTGAGTGTGAAGTGTTTTGTTGATAAACAATATCTAATTGCGATGTAAGTATTGTAATTTTCACTGTCTCATTGCCGTTGCAAGATAGGTAATGCGTATCATTCGTACGTTTTATTTTACACATCGATTTGGTCGGACGAGCCTCGCTGTGTCCATAGGCTGTGCCAATGTCAATATTGAGCTTGTTTCAATGTTTTTTGGTGATTCGGCAAAATTAAACATTACTGTTTGCGCAATAAAGATTAGATTACTGTAATACGATGAGTTATAGCTACGATGTTAAATAAAATAATATACATAATTATAGTCGAATGTGCCTGTGTGAACGCTTGCTTATTTAAGTGGCCTGTACAAACTACATTCAAGGATTCAATAATAAATATCGATTGGTAAATTGACTATTAGACGAATAATCTATAAGCCGAATTATAATCGATTATCTCACAATGTGAGACAATGAAATGTAAATCGACAGTGATTTTTTTATTGAAAAGTGTGAACACACAATGTTATATTTATTATTTAATAGGTATTATTTGTTCATGCCATACATCGCACATTGAAAATCAAATCGGTAAAAGTATTTATTTTGTCGAATTTCGAGGTATCAGATATTATGAATTTGATTTTAAGTTAAATCAATTTTAATTAGTTAGATACCTGTTTGTTATTAAAGTTATAAGTTGTAAGGTTGTCATCGAAATTATAGTATTATATTCTATCTTAAATGTATTTTCAATGTGTGACGTAATATTGTATTTTTTAAACTCAAACTAGCAATATTCACACATTAGAAAAATCATGAATTATGTACATATTTTCTAGCGTACCAAAATGGAGAAAAGAACCATTTACAATGCAATATGTATTTTATATTTTTTTGCTTAAGGGCCAAAGTGGGATAAGCGCCATTTTACTATCTTGAGTGGTTGCAAGTTTGTTCACGATGAATAAATAAAAACGTGGCAATTTAAAATATATGAGATCAAACCTTGTTTGAAAGTCGATTCTATCGATTGTATCGATACTTTTAAATAAAGTTGATATCTTAAAAAATATATTTTATCCGATTGTGGCATTTAGGCATTGATTTATATTATCAATATACAGGTATACATCATCATGATCGTAGAATAATGTGGGTTCTGAAAAAATCAAAATACACTTTTCACTACATATATTTGGATACTACACTGCCTAAATATTATCACATTAAAAAAAATCAACGTATTTTGGATATATGCCAATTTTCATACCTGCATTTAGAATTTAAAAAGTTATGTCAAAAAACAAATATAATTATTTGAAATTACTGCCCTGCAAAGTGTAATTATTGTTTTTTTTTATATCCGTCACTGTTCCACGATTATGACGATATTTTCTCATATGGACGGTTCCGGACTTTCGGTGCACGCTTGTTGGCAATAATTAAACTTTAATATTTGTGTCGACGTTATTTTTGTATTGTGGAATTGTGAATCGGATACATTCAGTCGGTATTGTGATAGTAATGTAGTGTAAAACCGTGAGAGCATGTACATAGCTGTTCCACCAAAACGTAGTGTCTCGCTTTGTATATGGTGAATACTATCGATGTGAACTCTAACCGTGTGTTTTTATAGAAATTTTTCGTCTGTACTATGTATGTTTAAATCATTGTCGAATTACCAAAATGCGGGTGTACGATCGAGGTAACTACGGGATGTTGTTGGCTTCCAGTCACGCATCGCCCCATACCTTTTTATAGCACATAATTATGTATACCTATTGCACTTTATTGTAAGTACCGGCTCAGAGCCTGAACATTCATACTGCGATCTATAGAGCGAACTTCGACTAAGTCTGAGTCAAAAAAAACGAACTGGTAGGATTTGGAATTTTTTAAATCGAACTTCGACTTAGTCCGAGCCATTTTTCACAAGAAAAACTGACTGACCGTCGAACTAAGCAAATATTTTCATGTAAAAAATTACTTGGACTAAGTCAGTTCGATTTAAAAATTCCAAATCCTCACTGAGTTCGTTTCTTTGACTTAAACTTGGTCGAAGTTCGCTCTATAAATCTCAGCCTCAGTGCATGTACCTAATTACTATTAATTGATTTTACACGACCTGCCAGAGAAAAATGTTA
Source organism: Clanis bilineata (assembly GCA_036417725.1). Lineage (NCBI taxonomy): Eukaryota > Metazoa > Arthropoda > Insecta > Lepidoptera > Sphingidae > Clanis > Clanis bilineata. Next base: position 3,799,241 of record CM071153.1, read on the forward strand.
CGTTATAAAATAAAAATAAAATATGATTATGTCGAAATTATGTATATATATGATGTAATAAATTAAGAAAAAAAAATACAATAAGTTTTCGTAAAAATGCCTTAGACGTTTTAAGACATTTCTGTAGTTTTGAACGCAAGCGTTGCCGCTGATTATTATTATTTATACCCTGTTTAGTTTCGCTTGTGTAAGATATTAGGCCGTTGCGGTCGACTCGTTTGTTTTCATCACGATCACTGTTCGAATCGTATATTTTTCTTATTTAACATTTAGTGTGTCGGTTCAACTATTTTCCTTAACACGGTTTTGTGGTTATTTGAAGCGATTAGATGCATAGTGAACTTAGACTATAAAATATATTGTGGCAAATGGGATTATAGTCTATTAGTTGATTTACCTACGGGACCTAACAAGGCTTGAACCGCGTGTGATGGCGAATCGCAGCTTCAGCAAACATGGATCATGTTCCGATGTTTGTCATGTTGGATTTGAATGTTTCACTGAATATAATCCTATATTTGTTATTTTTGTTTGTTTTGGTCAAATCGAACCCTCAAAAACTTCGCGTATTAAAACTATCGACTTTAATAGACAAGGAAAATAGGCGATGATTAATTTGTAAAATTAAAACCATTTTTATTACATTATTGTTTTGAATTGTCTGATATGATAAGCCCGAGGTGTTAAAATAGAGAGTTAATTTGTTTTTATCGATAATAGTATCTATAAAGGTAATCGACTAATTGCATACATAGTGGTGTTCGTTACTAAAAAGTACGCAGCGGACTAGGAGCCAGCTGTGAATCGAGACGCCGCGGGTTCGATTCCCGCTCGGAGACAAATGTTTGTGTGACCCATAGATATTTGTTTTGTGTGGGGGTTGTGAGATCGAAATTCCTTCGTAATTTCTGATACCCACGTTACCACCGCACCTGAAGTGTTTCGATCTAGCGGGGCCACTCGACCTAGACCGAAAAAAACTAGTAATTTAATAATGTATCGTCAACTATTTTGAAAGAAATTACAGGTACATTGGATCTTGTTATTGAATTCGGGAGGTACATTGAACAAACAAAGCATTGTCACTAGTTTTTTTCGGTCTAGGTCGAGTGGACCCGCTGGATCGAAACACATCCGTACAGGGGGGAGACTCGTGACGCTCGATTCGAACTTGAATTCGATTCGGTTTCATTTATTGACTTAAAATTCCACCGAAATCGAGTTAAAAAGTGCATTAATGTCGCGTTAAAAATTACCGAGTGACAAGTTCTCTAATATTATGCAACATTAGCGCACTTTAAAAGTCGATTTCGATGGAATTTTAAGTCGATAAATGAAACCGAATCGAAATCACAATCGAATCGAGGGTCATGAGTAAGGGGTCAGGTTATACCTAGTTTCAGGTTAGGACTATGTGTGTGACTGTTGGATGTGTATTAACCTCAAGTAACTGTCCATAAAAAATCTGATTACTGTTACATATATAGCTATGTTCTGTTTCGCAAAAAATCCGTCGTTTTCTACAGAATTGAGAAGAAATTTAGTGGTAGAGCCACGCTGTAGACAGTAACTGTCTACAGCACGAATGGGCTGGCTCGACCGGTTTGATACTACTGTCTCACAGAAAACCGTCGTAAAGTGGCATCTTGCGTTTCGTTCGGTGAGTGAGATTTCCGGTGGCCCATTTCCCCCCCCCCTCCCTTTCCCTTCCATTCCCACCTTTTAGGTTGGCAACGCACCCATGATTCTTTTTGTGTCTTGTGTGTCTATGGAATGTAAAGATCACTTACCATCAGGTGACCCATCTGCTCGTTTGCTAGTCAAGAATTCTTATATCTTCATGATTCGAATACTTGTTGCGGTGTTCATTGTATACTACTCTTTCTTTCAATCTGCCGATATCCCACCTTATTGTGTTACGGATGTTTGATGTATGGTAACATCAATATATTATACCCTAGATGCATAGTTCTTTGCAAATATCCTCCTAAAAAGTGGTCTCAGAACTAAAACAAAGAACGATCACGAGTTGTAATTAAATCAACACAAATAAGCCCTAAGCACGTGTTATAAAGTAGGTTTTTAAACAAAATGAGCAAGCGTTCTTTAATTTGAATTTTGAAATTTAGAATTCTATCGACGTCCGACTGTAGGCAAAACGAGTGCTTAATCACTTCTCTGCTGTCCCATTTTCCGAGCGTCAACTGTTCATCTAGATAAATAATATATCGATGTATGGTAAGTATAAAAAGTTAGTTACATACAGATAATGACTGCAGTATTCGACAGTCAATAAAATCGTAATTACCGTATTTTGTTTGTTCTACCAAGTTTTTTTGTGGTAGATCGACGCTGTAGATATGTAGTTACTGCACGAATGGGCCGGCTCGACCGGTTCTATACCACTAACCACTCTCACAGAAGACCGATGTAAAGTGGCAGCCCGCTGTCGCATTTCGTTCGTTAAGTGAGATTTGCGGTGACCTGATTCCCTCTCTTACCAAACCCTATTTCCCTCCTCTTTGATCGGCGCACCCATGATTCTTTGTGTCTTGGGTGTCTGGGCGGTGGAGATCACTTGCCATCAGGTGACTCATCTGCTCGTTTAGGAGTCTGATATTGCTCGGCCTGGGAATCTAATGTAGATATAGCTTCGCTGGTTTGAGCCTAACGACGATCAATGTGGCGAAGGGTGAGTATTTTCAAAAGGTAAGCCGTCAATTTTTCTGGTTATTTCGCATGTTTGATGCCCTGTGGTTGCCAGACAGCCGGTCGTTAAAAACTAAACGAAATCCTTTCTGTAACATGCTTGAAGAAGTTTATCAGGCCCGCCCGGCCCCGCGTCCTTTAGCGGTAACAGGTATATCAAAAATGTATTCCTTGCTAAAATCGTATGTAGGTACCTACCGCTTTCAGTTTCAATGTACCTCTCCGATTTTTAAATTACAAAAGCATTTTGGTGGCTGAGCCAGCCAGACTTTTAGCCCGGCCACCTCTGTAATTCAAAAACTACAAAACGCACTGACAAAGTGATGTACTCTCCAAATTATATATATGTACAAGTATAATAATAAAATGCAATATACGATATATTGAATCAGGAAATTAAAGAATCGGGGGCGCAATTGCGTGTCGATAGATCGAATGGGCCAAAAACCTTGCTTCATTTTCAATGTTCCTAGCGCTCCGCCCATCATTTTTTTACGTCCATGGTAAGCGCCTAAGAAAAATAAAGAATGCCGATAAGCCGGCAATATATATAAAGAATGCCGGCATCTATACTTTTTGCTCGTTAAGCATATTATTCATAACAAGCAGACAATATTGGCTTTTGATACTTAATGACAATTATTTATTGCTATCATCGATATAATAATATACCTAGATGCACAGTTGACGCTCAGAAAGTGGGACAGCCAACGAGTGCTTAAAATGTAAGTAAGCACTTGTTGGCTGTCAGTCGGGCGCCGACCGTTCGTCTGTGAAGATGCCTAAATGCTCTGTGAAAGAGTGCAAAAATAACACTCTTACAAAGCGCAAAACACATGGGATTTCATATTTTAAGTAAGTATAATTCCCTTACTTGATTCTTAAAACCTTAATCATGTTAAATTAAGTATTAAACGTGTATAAATAATTAATTTAACGAATTCAGTTGATAAAATATTTTGTCCCTTTTGAAATCATGATTTGGAACAATGAAATAAATGGAGTCGTTTTTTTTTTGGAAATATATTATATTTATTTTAAATTTATGTTTTTTTTTTTATTAATTACAGATTTCCATGAAATGAAATAGTAAGTGATAAATGGCGTAAAATTATTTCCGAAGAAAGGAGAGAAGAAAATTTTAAACCCAATTACTCAAGTGTGGTTTGTTCATACCATTTTGCCGATTCCGATGGATATTATACAGAAAAAGGGATTAGGAAAATTAAAAAGAATGCTGTACCAAAAATAAAGGTGATAAATTGTCATCAGCTACATTGTCCTTAACTAATGTTTACTATTTAATTTAACAATATATATGCTGTTGGTGTACCTATAAATAAAGAAATAAATAAATATTGCCACATTTATTGACTTTATTTTAGATTGTCGTAACTACAAGTTTAAATGAGGCAGGGTGCAGTAAAAGTGTAATAGTTGAAAAATATTTGATACAGAATTCATCAATAGCAAGCATATACTAGGTACATACTGCCATGTAAAATGACTATTTAATAATTTGCGGCTAATTCTAATAAATGTTTTCAATCAAAGTGTGCAGATCATAAAAAATTGCCAACATGAACAAAGTTGAACATTCCGCTGTCAAATAATAATTTTAATGGTTCATTCTCGCGATTTTTCATTTTTTAATTTTTCATTTTTATCTTGGATTCTCGGATTGAGATCATTTATTGGAACCGGTCGTTAGGCATAATTACTACAACAGTAATTGTGGCGTCATCATTTATTGGAAACATATTCATTTCCAGGAACCAGCAATTGAACCAATAAATAATGAAGGATCACCAATACCATCAGAATTTTCATCAATCTTTAACACACCTAAGACGTTATTTTTGAAAGATAATTTGAAAGAACGCAACCAAAAATTTAAACTTAAATCTAATTTAGTGCGAAACTTAAAAAGGCAGAACAAAAGATTAAGAAAACGAAATGATAGTCTAAAAGAAATTATTAAGAATCTAAAGAGCAAAGGACGATCTTAGTGTGGGGCCAGGACTATGTATGTGACTGTTGGGTGTTATTTATTTATTTATGAATCAAGCTAAGGCAAAACAGTGCTTATTTCATATTCATAACTCATAAGCTTTGTTATCTTCTAAACATTTATACTCTATCTATCTCTTAATGTAAGTAAAATTATTATAGAGATATCGCCATTCTCATCTACATTGTACGCCACGTGGTCAAAATTTCTCACAGATAAATACAAGAACTATTCGACTCCATTCAATCTTTGTCCAAGTGACTAGAATGTTTCTTTTAATAATGTCAAATTATTGTCAAATTCAAAAACGATTAGAAATTCAAAAATTTCGAATATAGGAACGTTTGAACATTCAATTTAAAAAGCTACTTTATGCCGCGTCTATAAGGTCATATTTGTGTTAATTTAATTAAATTTGTGATGTTTATTTGTTTTGTCTGTCGAGGACACTGTTTACAATGATATTTGTATGGAACTGTGCATCTAGGTATATTATTATATCGATGATTGCTACCGTCGAAATCCGCACAATCCCCGACTTGCCGGCGAGCCTCTAGACAGAATGAAAAACTACAGTAATTAATCCTAAAGCTCGGAATTGTACATTTAAAAGGCTTTGTGAAGTGCTATCCTCTTTCTGGAAATTACATTTCTCATTAAGGACCCCTGGGATTGCTAATTCACAGCATCGATGATATACTGTTGTATCTACAATTTATCTGTTTGATAGATATTATTTCAATTATTATAGGTGAGTTCGGGTAAGATATTGGATACCGCTAAAATACTGCAAAATTTGGGATATTTTAAAATGAATTTTGAAGCATAGAAGGTAACGCCCAGAGTCCCAACCATAAAAGTTGCAAACATTTAGAAATGTCTCTATCTCCAGTCTCCACAGTATTTTAGCAATATTTTACTTTATAGGTACATAGTGAGTTAGGCTAAGATGGGACTAAGGCTGAGATTTATAGAGCGAACCTCGACTTAGTCCGAGTGATTTTTTTACAAGAAAAATAGACTGGCGGACAGATTAAGCAGTTTTTCTTGTAAAAAATGAGCCAAATCCTCACTGAGTTCGTTTTCGAAGTTCACTCTATAGATCTCAGCCTTAGTCCCATCTTAGCCTAACTCACTATATCTATAACCTACTTAATACAGGCTACCTAATAGTACCTACCTTACTTATATTTAAACGGGGGGCAGTTTATAGCGATTATGTACTTGCAGCTTCGCGATAAATCCCAATTTATCCAAAATCTTGATTTAAAAATGGGAGTGAGCTGTAGGATAAATCGAGATAAAATGTGACTAGATTAGTAATAGCGCTGCAAATCGCCAAATCTAGTAAAATCTAATTTCAAAAACATCCACTCTGTGAGGTTTTCATTGTGAATTATCTGTTTTTCTTTATGCCTGACGTTATCCCGGCCTTCTGCCAGGGTCCGCCTAAATTCATTTGCGAATTATCACTAGATTTCATAAATTAATGGTTTAAGGCCACATGCAACTCGGCGATAAATCTCTATTTATCCCAAATCTTGTTTTAAAGATAGGAGTGGAGTGAGCAGTATCATAAATTGTGTTTCGGTTTAACTCTAGTAATAGCGCTGTAAGTCGCCCTTAAGCGCAAAGAAAATCATCTCCCACCAAATATGTGATTTCTTAAAAAAACAGGTACTACCTATTGCCGAATCACATTTGAAATCGGAGTATCATAAAGCACATAAATTGTGAACTTACATAAAAAATAATGAACACAATTCACAATAAAAACGGCACCATGAATATTCCGGGTGACTAGTGCAGTTATCAGCACGGTGCAGACACGGGGATATTCGGCCGAGTGCGGTTGCCGAACAGAATAGTGCGTCGTTAGCGTTAATCCGATTCGGGTATTGGTACATTCGAGTATCCCAGTGTTCGGGCTTTCGGCATTCAGCCGGCCACCGCCCACCGCGGCTCGACTATGCAGGCTCAGGAATTTGAATGCAAATTGAAAATGCCATTAGATCAGCAAACATTCAACTATCGAACGTAACACGTTGAATGTTCGCCTAACTCTGTAATAATTACTGTATATATCAGTGTCATAACTGGAATGTGCGGGATTGTTGATTTTAGAAATTATGAGGATAATTTTATAGCGTGGCTATTGCGTTGAGTTTAAAGCCATTATAGCCAAATTTTTTTATTCGAAATACCTACGTATAACATGCTTTGTGCCAGTTACAGGGTCTATAGGGTGGTCTCCAACAAGTAATAGCCCCGCCTGGGCATCATATAATATGATAGGGCCAGGAAATAAGGTCAGTGAAAATGCCCATATCAAGAGAGACGGTTTCCTTTCAATCTACCTATCCATCACTGGTACCTTTTCCAACCGTTTATTTACTCCCTTTAACGTGCTTATTCTTATTTCGGTCCATCTTTGTATAGGTGGTATTATCTGTATATGTTTATTTAAAAATCTTTGCATTGGACATTCGTAGCCTGCTTCAGCAACATAAAAATATTATTACAGACAGGCGTCGTGTTTAATAGCATATTTAAAGTAAAATCCTATTAAATAAGCTTTGCTACTATACTAAAAGTATATTGAATTAAACATTTGATTTTACTTTTGGCGTCGACTCTTATGATTTACAAACGCTGTAACATTTTACGACGATATAAAATTCTTTCTCGTTTGCTTTTATCGTTTTCGCGGTCATTTTCGCACTAAACTTTCGTAACAACACTTCTGAATTGAAAATTATGTTTAAAGTTTTAATACTAATGTTTTTGGTTTACGTAAAATGCGACGAAGAAATTACTTTAACGACTGCTACGGTGCGTGATAGTACATCGGCAAAGCCGACTACTTTATTCAGAAGAATAAACGTTGAAAAGATTGTTCGAGAGTTTAGCACGCCGTTCGATCTGCTTCATTTGGGCAGCACTGAAGGCAGAAGAAGTCAGTATATTTAGTATAGCTTTCCGTATAAATGTAATGCAGCAGTGTAGAATACTTGAATTATTTAAGCGTTTGTGATATACTACCTCAAGTAATATTTCGTGTCTGGCGCGAATAGATTGGAAAACGACTTGAAATATTCTCCTTCTTTTTAAAAGAATGGCTTCCACGCATTTGCGATGATTTAGCCAATATCAAGGTAAGTATGTATAGCAATGATCAAGTTTTCTCAATTACATTGAGACCCAGATGTGGAGGATCTCAAGACCCTGCTGGGATTACGGCGACAATTCCTTCCAGCGTGATGCCCCTCAGATGACCTTCACTCAGCGAATCGACCGGACAAAGCCAGCCGCACCAAGCAAAACTCATCAAAGTTCACCGATAAAAAAGTTTCCACATTATACTATCTATCTTGGCAGAACTTTGGTGCATAAAACCATATCACATTAAAACAACAAACACAACCTTAGACAAGAATATGAAATAGTTTTAACAAGCGATGCCCACCCTATCAGATTTCCCATCGAAATCCCGATTTGAAATATTGTAAGAAAACAAACGTATATTGTTGGTAATCAATAATTACTAGAAATGTTACAAACACAAATTATCTTTTTTTGTCCGAGCACGGAAAGTGACTACAGTAGGTATACCTGATGATGAGTGCAGTGCAGTCCTTAAAACAATGAGATTTTCGGTGGTCAATCATACCGACATGCATAGACTAATTGTGACTCATCGTGATGAAGATGTTTTAGTTTAGCTATACTTTTTTTTTAATCTTTATTAGCTATACTTTATTTAGCTATACTTGTACACTGTCACATCGGGTGACCCAACTTGTAATGGTAGCGTCAAGCGTGTGTTAAATAAATAAACCTCTGAAAATATTAACTTTATAGGTCAATCCAAAGTGTGGAATTGGGATTATTATTGTCAACTACAACCGAAACATGGGAACTGCTCCAAGAATTTAATTAGGTAAAAGTTTATTAGTCTTACGAGTTTTTAACGACTTTACCGATCTTCTCGCATTTTTATCATAATTTAGCTTTGAAAATTAATGTTTATGCTTTGGTGACTATACTTAACTGAAGATGCAATACTTATTGCTTTTTCGACCAACTTCCAAAAAGGAGAAGGTCCTCAATTCGTCTGTATTTATTTTTATGTAACGCGATATCTCCGCCGAATGTGGACCGATCTTCAAAATTATTTTTGTGTTCGATAGAGCTTTCAAGGGTGCTCCCATATAAATTTGGTCACGATCGGATTTGAAGTCGGTCTGTTAAGTTTTTAAACTTGTGATTATGTTTGCTAAAATTTAGAGATTGACTGCTCCGTGGGCGTAGTTGTATTTTGGTACGAGTACTACTATCCTGAGTTCTCGGGTTCGATCCCCGGGTCGGACACAGTGATATAGGGTTTTCGACCGACTTCCAAAAAGGACAAGGTCCTCAATCCGCCTCTACTTTTTATGTATTTTACGCGATATCTCCACCAAATGTGGACCGATTTTCAAAATTCTTTTTGTGTTCGATAGAGCTTATTTCAAGGGAGGTCCCATATAAATTTGGTCGCGATCGGATGTGAAGTCGGTCTGTTAAGTTTTTTTAAACTTGTGATTATTTCAATTCAGTACCAGCCAGGAGTTTGGTGTTTATGTCCGATATGGCGATAGGTTTACCACCCATCACATCTAGAAGGAAATAAGCTTGGCGAAATTTGGGTGTTCTTGTTCGCTAGCGCACTGCTGCCTACCCGTCGGGGTTACAGACGTGAGCTTATAAGCTTATGTTAATTTACAGATATTACTATGACATTCAGCTAGACCAATGTATGACATTCAATTTTGCTGGTTGTGATTCGAACAAAAACAATTTCGACACGCAAGTCAATTGCGAACGGCATTGTAAAGGTAAGGCTCGGTGACTTTACGGCTCTTGATAATTGGAGTGGCGGCCTGTATCGACTGACGAGAATTGATTGACTGAGATGACCCCTCAAGCCGTGAGTCGACAAAATTGGGTATTTGACTATTTCTTAATTTGATGTGTAATTTGCGTCACAGAAAGAAATATTGAATTATTCTCAAAAATAAAAAAGTTATAAGCCTTTGAACTTTGGTGTAAGTATCAAACTGCAGGACAGAGAAGAATATTATTTACATCACGGCCATAGTGGTGCGTGCGTTAGAAAGGGATAACAAGATGTCCCCACTACGCGCCCACTCTTGCTCATTGCAGAATTTAAAATATGAATAGGGTACTTGATTTTATTAAAAATACTATTTATTTATTTATTTAAAACTTTATATATGTAGGTACATAATATGTATAAAGGTAGACTTAATGCCAGAGGCATTCTCTACCACTCTATCGGTGGATGGTGCAGAGACGAGGCAACGTCAACAACAAAAAAATAAATTCTTCAGTAAAAACGGCATCGAAATCGAATCGAGTGTCAAAAGTTAAGGGTCAGTTTGAAATCGGATACAGTGATCGGAATGCGACACACTCACGTGGGCGAGCATGGCGCGTTTTGCACCTTACGCTGGGCCGAGTCCTTAATACTATGTACACCCTACACCGGCAGTACCGGCTAAAAACCCCGTCGTGGCCCTCTTCGGCGCATTTGGGACGGCTCCGGGTTTCCCTAGGCGAGAAGCGCCCATGCGTGGTGGCGCCTTGCGCCCCATCTCCATTTGTCGGAAGGCTCATGCCCCTGCCGCCGAAAGACGCTCTCGGTGTCAACGACAGCATGAAGCCGACCACCCAGATCATGCCTTCTACCAACAGTCTAAGAGTTAAACATTTCAGGTGCTGTGTACATGGGGCTGAATAATAAACTACGGTCGGATATAATATGTTCACTGCAACCTCACTCCGGGGTGTGTTTAGCTTTATTTACAAGGTAACTAAGCAGTTTCGACGATTTTTTCTCACTGGACTCCCTATTTACAGCAGGGAATGGTGGGTCACCTGACGGTTAATCTATACCGATAGGCACCCACGATGCTAAATAACCATGGGTGCCTTTAAGGCACTGCATGTCTTAAAGTTGGTAAAGCACAGCCTTAAGACTTATGGAAGGCGATTTGGGATTTGGGCCATCGGATATCTCAGCGAACAAAACGAACATTTTGTACTTGTTTTCAGTACAAAAGTATTAATACCAACCGGTTAAGCGGGCCCATGTTTGCCATAGCCAATCTACACTCATTTACAGCGTGGTTCACATAAAGAGTACATTTTAGAGTTCGGCCCGCCTAGCATGCGCGCCAGAGATATCCCGATAATGGACTGTCGAGATGTTATCTACGTGTTGTCTATAATACTGTATGAAAATTAAGGAGGACGCATGTTACTGTCCGTAGACGAATAGAGAAAACCGGTTATAACAGGACAAAAAGCGTAGACAAAATGTTCTCGTGGCGCGCATGCTAGGCGGGCAGGTTTAAAATTATTTACAATGTGTTTTGCCAGGTACTACTATGATATCAACGAAAGAACGTGCAAGACCTTCATGTATGGAGGTTGCGGCGGGAACGCCAACAGATTTGTTACTTTTGTGGAGTGCATGCGAGAATGTGGCGATTATGATTATTATAATCTATAGGTACTAATATAAAGAAGAAATATTTGTTTTTTTTGTTTGTAACGAATAAGCTCAAAAACTTTCTTTGTACTTGCACTTATCCCACCTCAATGTGGGATCGGCGCAACACACTTTTTCAAGCATGTTGCAGAAAGGATTTGGCTTACTTTTTACGACCGGCTGCCTGCCTGACGTCGACCTCCTCTAAAGGATCCAGTCCCGGGCAAATTAAATTAGAGGATTCGCTTAGCCCAACAAGGGAATCGAACCCAGGACCTCCCGGTCCACAGCCCACATGCTCAAAAACTACCAAAAGAACGTGCTGTAGACGCAACTATCTACAGCGTGGCTCTACGACTCAAAAAAAGTCAAGATATCAAAATAAAGCTTTTGGAAGAAGGTATTTAGTTAATTTTTTTTTCTTTATAAAAATATGCAATTGTGACTTAATTTTAATGCGTTAAAGGATAACTATAATTCGGATTCAACATTATTGATAATAATATATTTTGCTGACCTTTGAATAACTTGAAGATTGCTAATTGCAAAGATATTGCTCAAGGGAATTGTCTGTTCACAATAATTGTTTTTGACGTGGACGCGACGCCAGTTTCAGAGTTGCGAGAGTTTTGATTAAACCCTAAGTTTGATATTTAGATATTATTTGTCAAATCTCGACCCTCGTTCGTATCAACAGCAACAATTTTCGATAGTTAAATAACTCGACTGCCTCCGTGGCGTGGTGGTATTTCGGTACGACTACGGTTCTGAGGTATCGGGTTCGATCACCGGGTCGGGCAAAGTGATATTGGATTTTTCCATATCAGCCCGGAGTCTGGAATTTGTGCCCGATATGGCGATAGGCTCGCCCCCTATCACATCTGGGACGGAACTAAGCTCGGCGAAATGTGGGTGTTCTAGTTCGCTAGTACGCCTCTGCCTACCCCTTCGAGGATACAGGCGTGAGCTTATGTTATGTTATGTTAAATCAGTCGAACATAAATTTTTTTGGTATTTTTCGCTAGCGGTACGTGAAATAATATTGTATGACATCAATATTTCCCCAGGTAATGAATACGATTTTGTATGCACTATAAACAACTGTTCATGCAAAAGACTCTCCAATGCAGACTTGTAGAGTCTATAGTATCTGGTCTGCTGGACTGGGGAAGTACTTAGAACTGCCCAGCTTGTTCTTTGATGGTAATTTAATTATATTGTTTTTTAACAACATAACTACTGATTTCTTAAGTTTACGCGAATGTAAAAAATAAAAATATTTTTACGGATTCTATCACGACTAGGTTTCTAATCGTTATAGAATCCGTAAAAAAAGTTTTATTTCAATATAATTACTACCTTTACGTACGGTAACAAAACATTCTAGGAGTCACATTCACCTTTCTTTCTTAACCTTTACCCATCAATATATTATACCCTAGATGCACAGTTATTTGCAAATATCCTCCTAAAAAGTGGTCTCAGAAATAAAACCAAGAAAACGATCACAAGTTGTAATTAAATCAACACAAATATAACCCTAAGCACGTGTTATAAAGTAGGTTTTTAAACGAAATGAGCAAGCGTTCTTTAATTTGAATTTTGAAATTTAGAATTCTATCAACGTCCAACTCTAGGCAAAACGAGTGCTTAAGCACTTCTTTGCTGTCCCATTTTCCGAGCGTCAAATGTGCATCTAGGTAAATAATATATCGATGCCTTTACCTGTCACTAATGGTCCAAATTATTATTTTATACTATGTGTGATCATGGACAGGTTCATAATCAAAGTTCACATTACTACAATAATAAATAATAATATTAGCCCTGTAATATTACTGTCCCACTGCTGGGCACGGGTCTCCTCTACTAATGAGAGGGCTTAGGTCTTAGTCTACCACGATGGCCTAATGCGGGTTGGTAGACTTCACATGCCTTCGAAATTCTTGTGGAGAAATTCTCGGGTCGGCAGGCTTTCTCACGATGTTTTCCTTCACAGTTATAACAAGAGATAATTCACAAAGAAAATACACTTAATGTATGCTCCATTTTGGGGTTGGTCTCGAACCTCCGATACTCGTCTCGGCAGTCCGTACTATTCCCTACTGAGGGATCGCCCCTTTTTCGACCGACTTCTAAAATGGAGGAGGTCCTCAATTGGTCTGTATTTTTATTTATGTGTTTTACGCTATGTTCAAAATTATTTTTGTGTTCGATAGAGCTTTCAAGGGTGGTCCCATATAAATTTGGTCACGCTCGGATTTGAAGTCGGTTCGTTAAGATTTAAAGTTGTGATTATTCACATCATTATAACATAACATAAGCTCACGCCTGTATCCCCGAAGGGGTAGACAGAGGTGCACTAGCGAACTAGAACACCCACATTTCGCCGAGCTTAGTTTCGTCCCAGATGTGATAGCGGGCGAGCCTATCGCCATATCGGGCACAAATTCCAGACTCCGGGCTGATAGGGAAAAATCCAATATCACTTTGCCCGACCCGGGGATCGAACCCGAGACCTCAGAACCGTAGTCGTATCGAAATACCACTACGCCACGGAGGCAGTCACATCATTATTTGTTACGAAAATAAATAATACCTAAAATTCCAAGTCGACATTAATGAGAATGAGTTCTACCCAGTACTGTTAAGGTTTCGCTTTTAAATAAAAATCGAGGTTCGGTTGCCGAGATAGCAATTACTGCATTCTCAGCGTCCGTAATCCGTCGTGACGTAGAAAAACTCTTCTAATTAATAGTGCAGTTTCTGGATTAATTAGCGCAGGTCTGCTGTCTCCGCGGCTCCTTGTTTTATTTTTAATTATATCTTTAATATTTCGGCGCATTTTGGACGGCTCTTGTCTTTGTTAACATTGGGAATTGGGTAATCTTGACATTTTTGATGAAAAGATTTTCGGCTGAATATTTTGAGTTTTTCGTAATTTGAAATTGAAACATTGCAGATGAAACTTGAAAGCGTAGTATGTTGTGATGGATTGTTAATTTTAGCGCGTCTCACCACTCTCTCACCTGTACAGAATTTGGTTTCGCTACACATTTTTGTCTAAGGTCCACTGTCATATGAGCAGCAGATAGCGAAAACGATTGTTTTATGTAGGTGTTTTTATGTTTTGTTTATAGAAAAATGCGTGCAGGAGACGCGGTTTTAGTTACACATTATTGAATTTATTGGTGACATATCTAGTACTTTAGGTACATTTAGGTGGGTCTAGGTATTCCTTACAAAAATAAAGTCTTACATAAGTTCACCCCTGTATCCCCGAAGAGGTAGGCAGAAGCACTCTAGCGAACTAGAACACCCACATTTCGCCAAGCTTAGTTCCGTCCGAGACGTGATAGGGGGCGAGCATATCGCCATATCGGGCACAAATTCCAGACGTTTTGGTGACCATTTTTTTTTTCAGTATGTAATTTTAGCAAATTATCAGGGTAGACAATTATCTCTTTGTCTATATGGAATGCACGCCACTGGTGCGGACAAAAGCATATTTAGAGCTCACGCGAATTTAGAAATCTAAATCTTTCTATCAACATCCACAATGAGCTATAATATATTTTCGACCTACTTCCATAAAAGGAGGAGGTCCTCAATACGTCTGTATTTTTTTTATGTATGTTACTGGACATCTCCGTGAAATGTGGACCGATTTTCAAAATTATTTTTGTGCAATCGACTTCTTGGCGGACAATACTATCTGGAACTAAATATTTGCCGTGTCTCAGCAATTCCTTTAATTTCACGTTCAGCTAAGGGAATACAAAAAACCTTTATAGTTAATTATTTCCGCTTCATCCGCGCCCCGAGAAAGTGGTCTGATTAAGTTGATTGATGTTCGTAAGATGCCTCATTTTGCGAACACCGTCCATTGTGAAAAATATTCTGTTCCAACAGATTACTCTGTTGTCATTTCGTAAACGTACAACGTTATATTTATGACTGTATTTGTTTGATTAATATTGCTCAATGGTATCTTTGTTCTATTTTTGTTTAATCTCCTGCCTCGTTTTTGTTCGTAGAAAGAATATTAATACCAAATATTATTCTACGGATGCTGAACATGCTTATTAGAGGTTTGGAAAGTACTTGCCCAACTAATTATTAACAATTATAAATATTTAATTCGTGATGCTATCCTCAGACAATGACTAAACGTCTTAGGTCACGCGTAAGTAGTTACAACAAAACGTGCAAAATTGAATCAATCTATCTTTATGCACATTTACATTTATTTTTATTTTTTTATTTTCAGGCAACTATCGCCTATAGATAGAAATACCTTACAGCACGAATGTGCCGGCTTGTCCGGTTTGATACCACTGTCTCGCAAACCGGCGTAAAGTGGCAGCTAGTTATTGCGATTTATAATGTGAGTCAGATTTTCGGTGGCTCAATTACCCCCTTCTTCTTTCCAATCACTATTCCCATCTGTGTGGTTGGCAACACACCCATGCTTCTTTTGGTATCATGGGTTTCATGCGATATGGCGATTATTTAACTATCAGGTGATCCACCTTCTCGTTTGTCTTTACTTCTACCTGCCCTTATGCCACCTCAATCTGGGATCGGCGCAACACACTTTTTCAAGCATATTGCAGGAAGGATTTGGCTATGTTTTTACGATCGGTTGCCTGCCTGTCGTCAACCCCCTCTGATTGATCCAGTCCCGGGCACATTAAATTATAAAACTCGCTTTACCGGACCTGGGACCTACCGGTCCACAGCTCATAAATATGCTGCCACTTAATCAACGCGGTGATCCATCTTTTCGTTTGTTAGTTCCTTATAAAAAAACTAAGCTCTTGAATACAATTGGCACAATATTTTATTTACGCGGTAACTTTTTAAAACTGCACGCTCATAATGGCAACGCTGCGTTTTGTAAGTTGACAGTATCATATCGCTTGTCCGCTAGATTTACTGGCAGTGGATAAAGCGCGGGCCATTTTTTTAAACGCGCGTTACTAACTGCCGGCTTTATCAGTTCGTGTCGGCGAAATGTGTATGAAAAACAGCCAGATGTTTAAATATTGTTTATTGCGATGGTTATGGGGATATCACTGTACATTCACTGTTTGATATTCAAAGTATGATTTTGATATTTGATGTTTTTTACATAAATCATCCGAGTTCATCATTATAATCATCATCTCAGACGAAGATTGCGCGAACGAATGAACGTGAAATTCGACACATAAAGAAACAATAACATATAAATGCAACAGTAAGGCTGCTCATACAAATATATCGCCTATATCGCTAAATTATCTCTACCACATATCCTGAATAACTTATGCCCAAGTTTATATGGAGCATAAGTGCATAAAGCAATTTTCGACCGATCTGATGACTGACAGGCGCCTCCCACCCTGCGGTTGAGGGCGTTTGGAGAATTCCACCACGGTATCCCCTGCCTGTCGTAAGAGGCGACTTATAGGGTGCATCGGGGGTCGCGGGCGCGCAGCGGGGGGCTGTTGTAGCGCCCCGTTTAGTACTTTAGTACATGCGACCCCGAGATGGACGGCAGCACGGGTGGTTAGACTCGTGTTGTTGTTGACGTCGAGGGCGTCCTTGGAGGCGGGGGCTTATGAGCCCCACACACAACGGATATGGGCCGCGTGGCGGTACCGCGCAGGGACGGTTGAAGCCTGGGCGCTTCTCGCTTAGGGAAACCACCGTTCCAATACGTCGAAGAGGGCATCCGCGGGGTTTTAGTCGGTATTGTCGGTGTAGGGTGTACATAGTGTTAGGGACTCGGCCCAATGGTCGCTCGGATGATTTCCATCTCACCCGGGCGGCTCAATGTTGGGTCGTAAGACCGGTGAACCCGACATGACCGTCATGACTCCCCCCAGGCGCGGCGGTAGCGGTAAATCGCTTTCCCTGTGAAAACAAAAAAAAAAGGCTCTGCTCTTCGGCAAACGTTCATTGACAATGTTACGGAAACATAGCAAGCGAACAACTAACACAATAACCCTTTAGTCAGCCAAAGCCCAAAATCACAGTCGCAAACTAGACGTAGCGGTAAATTTCCCCAGACAATTTTAATTTGATAAACAAGTTCCTTTACCGAGGCGGCCATGATTGTTCAGAGGATTGTGTTAATAAATTATTGCAGTGTCGGCATCAGTGTCTTTTGGCCATCTCATCAGTGTCTAAGAGTGCGGAGAACATCCCTGGGGAGTTGTTTAACATGCTACGATTTTATTGAGGTTTGCTTCTGGTACGATCTCTTGGGACGGTGTCTTGAGGAGACGGTATTATTTAATGGAGACATTTATTTATAGATGGTGTCGAGGTTTGGATCGTGTGTGCTGGGAGACTTTGTAGTTTTAATAAAATATTTATAACATATTACTTCACTTTTATTTAATTACTTTACACATACATGGCGGCTACATTTTGGTTAGCGGAAGAAGCTCAATAACCTCTTTGACATTTCCTACCATAAACTTATAAACCAATGACAACATAACATAAGGACTTAACTCTTTGTAACATGGGCATTGGATCTATACCTCAACACTCTCCCTCAATGTCCATGTTTCAAACCTAATTCATACATACATTGAATAAACTTATCTCTACTAACAGGTTTTGTGAATACATCTGCGAGCTGATATCTAGTGTTTACATATTCTACCTTAATAAGTCCTTCCTCTACCTTTTGTTTAACAAAATTATATTTTATGTCTAAATGCTTTAATCTCTTTTGATCTGGATTCTTTACCGTTTTCATAGTACTCTGATTATCTTCAAAGATAGTTACACAGTTTGCTTTTACATTTAAATCTGATAATAATTTTACAATCCAACATGCCTCCATAGAAGCCTCACATAAAGAAATTAATTCTGCCTCAGTTGTACTCAATGCTACTGTAGTTTGTTTCTTAGATCTCCAAATTACAGTATTTCCATAAACTTGAAATATATATCCTGATGTGGATTTCCTATCTGAATCTCTAGCATAATCAGCATCTGCATATCCTAAAATTGGTGACATTACTCTACAGTTATTATCTTTTGAATAAACTAACATATAATTAACAGTTTTCTTGACATATCTCAACACTCTTTTTAAAGCTATCCATAAATTTTCACATGGTTTAGACTGAAATCTACTTAAATAACATATAGCAGTTGTTAAATCAGGTCGTGACCCCACTGTTGCATACATAAGAGATCCTATCAATGATCTACATTTGTGTTCATAACTCATATCAATATTACAATTTTCATCAAATTTAAAATTAAGTTCCATAGGCGTGTCACTACCTTTACAATTCTCCATACCATATTTCTGTAAAATGCTTTGCAAATAATTTATCTGATTAATATGAATCTCCCCTTGTTTCTTAATTATTGAAATTCCCAAGTATGTTAAATTCTCATTTCCCAAGTCTTTCATTCTAAACTGTGATGATAAAAACCTTTTAACATTCTCAATTTGCAAATTATCTTTTCCTAGTATTAACAAATCATCAACATATAATAATAAGTACAATTCCCCTTTAGTATACAAACAATAGTCATTTACAGAACGTTTAAACCCATATTTAGTTATAGTTTCATGAAATTTTTCATACCAATACTTCGGTGATTTCTTTAACCCATATAGTGATTTTGTTAATTTCAGAACATATCCCTCAGGTACATTTAAGCCTTGTGGCGATTTTAAATAAACGTTTTCATTAATGTTACCATATAAAAAGGCCCCTTTTACATCCATTTGGTGTATATCATAATCTCTATACATTGCAACTGACAATAATATTCTTAACGTTTGTAATTTTAAAACAGGTGAGTAAATATCTTCTAAATTATCCTTTTGTTGAAACCCACGCACTACTAATCTTGCTTTATGTATTTCTTCATTTCCTATATTTTTCTTTGTAAATACCCATTTACTGTCTAATAATTTTTCTTTCTTCGGTGTTGGTACTATTTTCCAAGTTTCACTTTCTTTTAATACTTTTAATTCTTCTTGTACTGCTTTTACCCATTTTAGCTTATCCGGTCTTTCATTTATCTCATCATAACATAATGGTACCTCTTGATTCATACTTAGTAGAGCAAATAACGCATCATCACTATCATCATCCATATTTACTTCATAATCTTCTTGCCATTTTGGTTTTCTTGTTTGCCTTTTCATTCTATTATGTTTATATCCTTTATTCTTTTCATCTTCTGTAGTATTCTTCTGCTCTTTTTCTTTTGTATTTGATATATCTATTACTTCCTGCTCTTCATTTTCTGTTTCATAATTTTCTCTCTCTGACTCCTTTTCATCCTCAAATGTAACTTTTTCTCTCTGTTGTTCCTGTGTATACAAATCTGTGGATGCAGCTGGTAAGTGAACTAAGGGTTCTTCCTTTTGACGTTCATCAAATATTACATTCCTAGCATGAACTAACTTATCGGTTTCCTCATCATACAATAGATACCCTGTTCTACTATAACCTACCATTATCATTCTTTTCCCTGTGTTATCTAATTTCTGTCTATGTTCTTTAGGTACATGATTATATGCTATACATCCGAATACACGAAAATTTGAAACATCCGGCTTCCTACCTTCCCACAATTCACTTGGAGTTTTATCCTTTCCTACAGTTGGACTTCTATTAGTTACATAAGCTGAATACAAAATTGCATCTCCCCAGAATTCTTTTGCTAATTTAGATTCCAATAAAATTGTCCTAGTCTTTTCTACAAGTGTCCTATTCATTCTTTCTGCTACCCCATTCATCTCAGGATTATACGGTACTGTATACTGTAATGTTATACCATTATTTGAACAAAATCTTTGAAATTCCCCAGATATATATTCTCTACCATTATCAAATCGTAACTTTAATAAATCTGCATTAAAATGTTTAGTTGCATAATAAAAATATTTCTTAAAATTATCAAAAACTTCCGATTTGTGACGCATTAAATATACCATACAAAAATGTGTGTTATCATCTATAAATGTAACAAAATACTTATGACCTTCTCTATCTGTAGGGGTTATAGGTCCACAAACATCTGTATGTACTAACTCTAAAGGTTTCTTTGCTCGGTAACCCTGCTTATTAAATGGTTGTCTCGTCATTTTTGCGAGTAAACATGGTTCACATAACATATGTTCAATTTTATTACCTTTCATATCATTTAAACCATTTACCATATTTTTATGCAATAATGTATTAATGTTATTAATACCCAAATGTGCAAAACGTCTGTGCCATAATTCTGTCATATTACTGTTTGACTCTGTATAATTACATTTCGAAAAATCCACTTGCATTTCTATAGTATACAATGAACCATCACTGTCCCCAATCATTAATAAGCCATTATTTTTATAAACTCTAACTTTACCTCCTTGAAAACAAACTTTTAAACCATTAATTTCTAATTTATGAACTGATAACAAGTTTTTTCTTAAGTCTGGCACATAGTAAACATTTTTAATAGTACAATTAGAAGGCTTTCTCCCAACATATGTTTTTGCCTGTATATTACCTATTCCTACTGCTTTTAACATTACACCATTTTTTGCCGATGCTATATTTTTAGGTTTATTTAACTCTTTATAATCAGAAAACATATCTTTAGTATTTATTAAATGATCTGAACAGCCAGAATCTATATACCACAATAATTTATCCTTAATGTCCATATTACACTTATTCACTTCACAATTAATAGCCGCTCCATGCTTCGCTGTACTATTCTCCGCTGTATATGACTGGTGTCCTCTCCCTGAATTCCTGGCTCCTCTATATCCTTGTCCTCGGGTGTTATTACCACGTCCCCTCGGGTTATTAAAATATCCTCTTTCTCTTGTATAATTTTCTTTTCTTTCTTGATTATTTTCCATTCCTTGATTATAATTTTCTCTTCCTTGATTATAGTTATTCCTCCTTTGCATATAATTCACATTTCTTGTACATTGATACTTCTTATGACCAGGTTTTCCACATGTATAACAGTTAAATGCGTTCCCACGATTAATTTCTCTATCATTTTCTTTTCCGTTAAATTTCTTTTTCTTTTCTTCTTCTCCCAGCAGCCTATTTTTCACAAAATCTAGTTTCAAATCCTCTTGTGTCTCTAATGCTGTAATAATTCCTTCATATGACCTTGGCATTGACAACAAGACATAATTTACTTTTTCTTCCTCGCTTAATTCTGAATCAGATTCCTTAAGATCAGTAAAGATTTGCTCCATTTCTACTAAATGTTTCATCAGAGACTCGTGCTCCTTGAACTTCATATCCGACAACTGTCTTCTCAAATATAACTTTGACCTCACACCTTTTTTCTTAAAATTTTCTTCTAAATTGTGAAACATTTGATGGGCACTACTTTTCTTTACATACTCTATATGGCTATCCGCCACACAAGCAATAATAATAGCCTGTGCTTTCGCCTCAGATGCCTTATTTTCTTCCTTCGCGCCATAACTCTCATTCTCAATGGCGTCCAATACCAAATTTTCTCTTAATATACTGCGTACTCTAAACGCCCAAGTATTAAAATTAGTGCCTTTGAAGGGCTCGACAGAATATTTTTCCTTCATCATACTGATTCAGTTTAATTATGAGTTTCTTACTTTAATTTCTTACGATGCGACAGCCATCTTCAAATACCGCGTGGACGAACAAACACGGCGAACCACGATGAACACGGTAAGCACGGGAACCACGCTCTGCTACCACTGTCGAGGTTTGGATCGTGTGTGCTGGGAGACTTTTGTAGTTTTAATAAAATATTTATAACATATTACTTCACTTTTATTTAATTACTTTACACATACATGGCGGCTACATTTTGGTTAGCGGAAGAAGCTCAATAACCTCTTTGACATTTCCTACCATAAACTTATAAACCAATGACAACATAACATAAGGACTTAACTCTTTGTAACATGGGCATTGGATCTATACCTCAACAGATGGTATTAAGAGAGTAGCAAATTATGCGTATTGGTGTTTATTTATTTCAGCATATATGGACTGTGAACCGGGAGGTCTCTTGAGAACTTGGACCTCTAGATATAAAAGGTCATGGGTGTATATGGGTGTATATAATAAGATTGCAAATTTGATTACCCATAAAAGTTAGATAGTGTTTACTATGCATACAAGTATAATAATAATTATAATAAATAATAAATACACCCAACAGTCACACATCTAGTCCTGACCCCACACTAGGTATAACCTGTATCGTGGGTTTCAGAGACTACGAGAGACTTTCGGTCTCACAACACCCAGACTTGAAACAAATATCTGTGGGCCACACAAATATTTGTCTCAATGAGGGAATCGAACCCGCAGCCTCTCGCTTCACAGCCGACTACTCGCCCGCTGCGCCACGGAGGCTGTATACTGACTACAAAAGTATTAAAACTATTAAAATAAACGAAAACAGAAACGCAAAATTCGCTACAAATTTTATTAACAGCGGTACATAAATTACAATATAATATACACAAAAAAATATATTCAAACTATATAAAGCTTAATTAACCTACCTGATGAATTTGTGAATGTTATTCGGCGTTACTTCCATACACACAATTTAACTATTAATAAACGCGCAAACCGAATGTGCCGTCCACTATCTGCCTTTGTACTTACAACCAGCTAGCGTCTGCAAAGTGAATATCTGTTTTAGTGCACTGAATAGCTTCACGTAATACTTTGAAGACGCGACAGAGGTGTCCGATCTGTATTTCCTGCACCTTACTTTTCGCCCGCCTGAAACGCGACGTGAGCGTTATATAAAAAAAATAAACAATAAAAAACAAACGTGAGGTGCGAGCTGATATTTACATGTTCTTACCATCTCGTAACGCATCTCGTCGGTGATCCGCTCGCATAGATCATCAGGTATGTCCGACTCGGTCACGTTTTGCAACACGTATTTTAGTTGGGACGTTCTGTAATAGGTATCAATCGATAAATACATACCTAAACTGACTGCCTCTGTGGCGTGGTGGTATTTCGATACGACTACGGTTCTGAGGTCTCGGGTTCGATCCCCGGGTCGGGCAAAGTGATATTGGATTTTTCCCTATCAGCCTGGAGTCTGGAATTTGTGCCCGATATAGCGATAGCATGTACCTTCCAGAAGGTAGGCAGAACAAAAATAGTGTACCTATGTCTCGATGAGCTGATTTCCGTTCATGTGATAGGACAGGTATCTAATAAGTATTGTTTGATACTGTTAGTACAAATTTACTCCGATATTAACGCTGCAATATTTCTGTCGCCCTACTGGGCACGGGCCTCTACTAATGCCTCCCACTAATACGAATAGTTGAAATCCTATTTAGTCGAAGTACTATTACGACTACCGTCCTGAGGTCTCGGGTTCGATCCCCGGGTCGGGCAAAGTGATATTGGATTTTTCCATATCAGCCCGGAGTCTGGAATTTGTGCCCGATATGGCAATAGGCTCGCCCCCTATCACATCTGGGACGAAACTAAGCTCGGCGAAATGTGGGTGTTCTAGATCGCTATTACATCTGTGCCTACCCCTTCGGGGATACAGGCGTGAGCTTATGTACATATGTATGTATGTAGATATTTCATATTACAAGGTGTAATTGTCGTGGGTTACTTTTATTATCAAATATCTTTTGCTACCAGTTTCGCCCGCGTTAATACTCTTTATCTTTCCTGCAAGCATTAGGTGGACCATCAGTCATAGACCATTAATAAAAAGGTAACTAAAACTACATAACATAACATAGACTCACGCCTGTATCACCGAAGAGGTAGGAAGAGGCGCACTAGCGAACTAGAACACCCACATATCGCTGAGCTTAGTTCCGTCCCAGATGTGATAGGGGGCGAGCCTATCGCCATATCGGGCAATAATTCCAGACTCCGGGCTGATATGGAAAAATCCAATATCACTTTGCCCGACACGGGGATCGAACACGAGACTTCAGAACCGTAGTCGTAGCGAAATACTACCACGCCACGGAGGCAGACTCATACATTAAAAAAGTTACTAAAACTACCACAAAAACATGCGAAATCGTCAGTTTACTCAGCGTAAAATGTTCAAGATTTCATGCCACTAACTGAATTCCTTCGTGTGGGGATGTTGAATACGTTATTTGCTTTCACGACGACACCGTGACGTCACCGAGTGTGAAACGATTTAACTCGAGGCTTGCACGCTCGGTGGCGGACACATTCCGCGAGAGATACGCTTCCCTATATTTGTGGTATATTAAAACTTGCGACGAAGTTATGTTCATGTCTTTCTATCTATAGAATTATTTTATTTTATAGTAGAGACTGGCAAAAGAGCAGATGGGTCATCTGAAGGTAAGAGATCTCCATCGCCCATAGACACCCAAGACAACATAAAGAATCATGGGTGCGTTGGCAAAATAAAAGGAGGAATGGAAGGGAGAGAAAATTGGAATTTGATTGGGAAAGGGAGGGGGGGATGCTTACTTACTTTACTTTGAAAGGCGCAACGACCTAAAGTGGGTCCTGGCCTCTGACACCAAGATACCATTTTTCCCTATCCTACGTTATTTCCTGCCATGGGGTAGCTTGGAGTTCGCAGAGAAGGGGGGAGGAGGCGGGGGGGGGGGGGTGATGGGGCTTCGGAAATCTCACTCACCGAACGAAACGCGACAACCAGCTGCCACTTTACGTCGGTTGTCTATGAGACGGCAGCAAACCGGTCGAGCTGGCCCATTCGTGCTGTAGACGTAACTCTACAGCGTGGCTCTACCACTCTTACCAGAGGTACAGAGTACAGAGGTTTTATACATACAGTATAAACATAACATAAAAAGTTCACGCCTGTATCCGCGAAGAGGTAGGCAGAGGCGTACTAGCGAACTAGAACACCCACATTTCGCCGAGCTTACTTCCGTCTCAGATGTCATAGGGCACAAATTCCAGACTCCGGGCTGATATGGAAAAATCCAATATCACTTTGTCCGTCCCGGGGATCGAACCTGAGACCTCAGGACCGTAGTCATACCGAAATACAACTACGCCACCGAGGCAGTCGACGAAAAAATACAGGTATATTACAGGTATAGTATTGTGATATAAGTCAAGTGACGTCG
Organism: Clanis bilineata; assembly: GCA_036417725.1. Taxonomy (NCBI): domain Eukaryota; kingdom Metazoa; phylum Arthropoda; class Insecta; order Lepidoptera; family Sphingidae; genus Clanis; species Clanis bilineata. Next base: position 3,824,636 of record CM071153.1, read on the forward strand.
GGAATACCAGCCCTGTAATGATAGGTACTGTTATTTGTGAATACTAACTGTATATAGATGAGCATGTATGCGCTGGTGGCCTTCCTCGCGAGATGCGGCGCGTCCTCCTTCCCGCCGTAGTTGTACTCGATGGCCTCCTGCTTGCTGCACCGGGACACCACGTCGTCGTCGAACTTGCACCACTGAACATACATACATACATGTATACATACATACATACATATCGATACAGACATGTGTGTGTATGTACTAGTGATGTGATGTTTAAAAAATTATTGTGATCTTACAAAAAATAAATGTTGCTACGTTATGCATGTCTAACTTTAGATATCTTATTTATTTAACTTGACTTCAGATATCCATTTCAGGCTATAAATATTGACGAGAAATGAAGATTATATCCTTTTTTATATCCTTTTTTTTTTCCTTTTTTTGTGAGTGTTCTAGTTCGCTAGTGCGCCTCTGCCTACCCCTTCGGGGATACAGGAGTGAGCTTATGTTATGTATGTTATGAGTTCGACGAAATGTGTTTGTTCTAATTCGCTAGTAATACTCTGCCTACACCTTCAGCTAAAGCCATATCAGGCGCAAATTCCAGACTCCGTACTGATATGGATAAATCCAATATCACTGCCCGACCCGGGATTCGAACCCGAGACCTCAGGACGGTAGTCATACCAAAATATAACTATGTCACCGAAACAATCGAACTCATTTCCGTAAATTTTTCTGAAGCTGACGCCATCCAATTTGGAAAATCTAATTTTAATTTGTATAAACGGGCAATTCTCTCGTAGATAGATGTCGAGCACTGTCATATTCTGTAATGAATGTAAACTTTTTTTTATAGAAGAGATTGGCAAACGACCTGATGGGTAAATTGATGGTAAGCGATTTCCACCGCTCATAGACACCCAAGACACAAAAAGAATCATGGGTGCGTTACCAACCTAAAAGGATAGATTGTAAGGAGAGGGAACAGGGATTGGGAAAAGGAGGGCGGAATTGGGTCACCGGAAATCTGTATGTTGTATACCTTGCCGTCCCCCTTGGGGTTGATGAACACGACGTAGTGTCCGCCGTGGTTGTCTCCCGAGTGCACCAGCACGGCGTGCAGCGTGTAGTGGGAGGGGTTCGAAGGTATCTCTTGCAAGTACGGGTCCAGGTTGATTTCTTCGTAAAATTCAAACCTATGGGTCGATACAGTTTAATTCTTATGCTTATTAACAATATCTAAATGGTGGTAATTATTTTGAATTGAGTATTTCACCCATCTTTTACGTCTTCCGTCTGTCTCCCTTTTTCTTTACAAATTTTATTAGCCTCACCGCCACGACTGCCTCGGTGGCGTAGTTGTATTTCGGTATGACTACCGACCTGAGGTCTCGGGTTTGATCCCCGGATCAGGCAAAGTGATATTGAATTTTTCCATATCAGCCCGGAGTCTGGAATTCGTGCCCGATATGGCGATAGGCTCGCCCCCTATCACATCTGGGACGGAACTAAGCTCGGCGAAATGTGGGTGTTCTAGTTCGCTAGTGCACCTCTGCCTACCTTCGGGGATACAGGCGTGAGCTTATGTATGTATGTATGTGTCACCTTAATGTATGTACGTAACGGAGTCTTTCAACTTGATTTAGATCTTACAAATAATAATTGTTGCTACGTTATGCATGTCTAACTTCAGATATCTTATTTATTTAACTTAATATCAATTTCAGTCTATAAATATTGACAAGAAATGAAGATTATATCCTTTTTGTTAGCAGACTAGTGTGAACTGTGTACCACTGCTCATTTGTGCAAGTGGAATAGCAATTGATCTTCACAGCCTATGAAAACACGTGGAATCTAAAGATTTATGTGAGTTTTAAACCTTAAATATAGGTGGTAAAGGTGAGGATGGAGACAGGGTATCTAGGTCAGCGTAAATCTTATATATCTTTAAAAAAACATTAACATAAGCTCACGCCTGTATCCCCGAAGGGGTAGGCAGAGGTGCACTGGTGAACTAGAACACCCACATTTCGCCGAGCTTAGTTCCGTCCCAGATGTGATAGGGGGCGAGCCTATCGCCATATCGGGCACAAATTCCAGACTCCGGGCTGATATGGAAAAATCCAATATCACTTTTCCTGATCCGGGGATCGAACCCGAGACCTCAAGACGGTAATCATACCGAAATACAACTACGTCACCGAGGCATATCTTGTAAATACCCTTTAAATTCATTTACCAAATTACCTGTCATTGAACTTGACGGAGGCGTCTCTCTGCGGGTCGTACTGGAACCTCAACAGGTGCAGGTGCAGCACTGGTGGAAACACGTCGAACCTCACTCCCTTCTCCGCCTCCTGTAGACCATGTTCTCCCGCGTCGTACTTGTTCTCGCCGTCCAGCGTCTCAGTGCTTATGTATTCTTTGAATGATTCGTAAACTAAAATAGGGATAATATTGATAATGTAACTTCATGATTGGATCCTCCAGAGGAAGGTTGATGTCAGGCAGGCAGCCGGTAGTAAAATCTAAGCCAAATCCTTTCTGCGTCATGCCTGAGAAAGTGTGTTGCTGCCCCTGGGGGATCCAGTCATGGGTAAATATTGTTAGAAAATCACCCCGCCTGAACTGGGAATCGAACCCAGGAAATCTTGTAGATAGCCCATGCACAGTGCTACCAGACCAAGAAGGCGACCGACAGATCCTAGGTTTCTTAACAAAAAATACTGCCACAAACTAAATGGTGAAAAATAATCACTAATGAAAAACAAAAAAATATATAAATTTAAGCTAAATTAACTCACTGTTATTCATTCCCTTAACGCTCAGTTGAATGTCGTAGAAAGTTTCGACTCTTGTGCTGCTGCAGTTTACGTTCTTGCATTTTATGAATGACGTCATCTTGCCTTCAAATAGTTTCGGAACTGTTCCTTCTACGACTGTTCCTTTCATTCTCGTCTCTAATTTGTCTAACAACACCTAAAAGCATGTTAATGTTACATAGCTTTCAACCATTGATCCTGACTCCTAAGATAGTGCCCTAAATATTTCGACTGACATTTCGAGGCTGTCACCTAACCTTGGGCACACAGTACCTAAAATTTATTGCGTAACCTTGGTTCCTGGGGTTTTACTAGAGTACCTTATGAAGTTTATTAGAGAGAAGAAAATAAAAATATCCAGTACTAACTCTCAGAAACTCCTGGACATCATGCTGCATGAACGAGTCCAGAGTCTCCCATCCGAAACTCTTCGTCAGTTTCTTCGTGGCAACAGGCTTCTCCGAGAATTGAAGGTCGTAGAACACTCGCTGGAGTGCGAATGCGACTGATCGCGAACTGTCATCACCTACTGTCGGTATCTTGTACACCGCCTTACGCAGCACATTCGTAAAGAACAGCGTTTGCAGGAGTGAGTTCATGTAACACGTGGCACCTTGGTTTTTAAGACCTGGAATTATGTGGTATACAATTTTTATTGGAACATTGATGTTCTTTTTTTTTCACCAGAGACTGAAAAACTAGCAGGTGGGTGTTGGTTTGTGATATCTACCTTCTCTAGATTTGAAACATCTGCGATGGATGTATTGCCAATTTTAAAGAAAGGAATAGGAATTGGGAAACGGAGGGGGCATTTAGCCTCTGGAAATCTCACTCGACCGAGCGGCTTCTTTGCATCAGTTTTCTTTAAAACAGCGGTATCTAACCGGTAGAACCAACGAGTTTCCAACTTTAGAACCATCGGTCTAAAAGAGTATTTAGGTTATAGTGATAAAAAGGACATTCCTCATTATGCGAGTAAAGCTGAAGAAAACCTAGTGAACAAATACATTTTAAGCTAGTATGAAACCAGTGCAACCCTACCGACAAATCCAGTGTGTTTCTTAGAGTCCCAAGACACGCCGTGCGGTGCTTCTGCCACGACATGAGCCTCGATCGTTATGGAATCGTCTTTTACTAAACCATTATCCGGATTCATTAGGTCCTCCCACGAGATGAAATGCGCAAAACCCCAGTCGTCTTCCTTGCTGTTAAATAAATTACCTTTAAGCTTAGTGCAGTATTGTGCTACGGTATGTGACATCAGGGGCGTGGCTTATTTAGAAGCAAGCAAGTAAATGATGGGTTTCAAATACTCAAAAGAAAGATAATATCTTCCCTTCCAAGTTCCATGTGATAAGGGTGTGGGAGTGTAGGATATTTATTAACGTGACGATTTTAATATGGGTGTTCATAGGCACAAAAGTGAGAACTATACCGTGACAACTTAAAAATTTAATAAACAAAACCTTTATAACTTCAAAAGGTTCAGAAATTTTGATTCCTAGTTCAAGAAAAATGTTGTTAAAAGATTCCGTTATATAAATACAGGTAAAGTTTAAACATAAAAGTGCCTTAGAAAGTAAGGTGATTGCATATTTCACGACTTTTAGCATTTACTCAACTTAAGATATCAAAACATATACCAGTGATACATATGATGCAGCTTCCTGCAAAGATGGATTCCATCTGGTGCATGCGACAAAAGTTTGAGTTCTCCCAGACCGTAACAGGACCATCCTGGTGAGCTGCACTCTCCATTACACTGCAGGAATATGCCCAGTGCTTTCTGCTGCTGACGGTCTGGGGTTGTGGTATGACGAATTAGAACGAGGATTCGCCATGGAAGGCACCTGTTGGGAAAATATTCAATGCATTAAGTATTGGAAAGATTAAATTTGGTAGTACTACACTATTCAAAACCCATTTTATACTATTCTGATAGTGTAATCCACTCTGCAAAATTGACTGCTGAACGTGTAGATAATGTGTATAGAAGCACTAGAATTATAAAGTACCCCTGAAGGTACTCAAGTATTAGTGTAATCGCAATAAACTACAGTCTAGAAAACACTCTGTTACACGTTCTGATGGGTAGCAAACCTATAATTATCATCATCAGTGACAAAACGCCAACTGCTGAACGATTTCCAGACGGACAGGTGTAAAATTACAATTATTATTATCATCATCATCAGCCCACACTCGTCCACTCCTGGACATAGGCCTCTGCCAATACACATCATTGAACTCGGTCTTTAGGTCTTTGCATTCAATTTTTGACCGTCGCTTTCAGCAGGTCGTCACTCCATCTAGACGCAGGATGTTCTGCTCTACGCTTGCCTAAGCGCGGTCTCCACTCAAGAACTTGAACACCCCATCGGTTCTTTGTGATATATAGCCCAGCCCACTGCCACTTCAGCTTGCTAATGGTTTGAATTATTCCAGTCACCTTGGTTCTTTGACGAATAACCTCGTTACGTTACAATTATATCGAACAAAAAATTTAATTTCGAGAAAATCACGGGTTTTTAACATAGAACTATACGTATCTCCAGAGGAATTTAATTGTTTGATATCACGTTCACCTCTATCTACCCCTTCTGGGATAAAGGCGTAAACTTATGTATGTTTTTAAATGAACATCACCTCACGTAGCAAGGCGGAGAGAGCACTTGTTCTTTCAACTGGCTTATGTTCTGTACGATGAATCTGAATGTTGCTTCGGGGCGGGCGATGTCGTCATCTTCTTGTGTGATTTCCTGACATTTGTATAGAATAATAATAAAATACATTGCTATAAACTAAGTAATGATCAACCCATAAAACAGGTGATTTTGAGTGTGTTATGTACTTCAAAATCTTTTGAATAAGTGTGTTTGGTTACTTACTAGCATTTATTCAAACTGGACAGAGGGCTAAGCTAAGGGAAGGTTACATCGCTTAGCTTACTTGACATAGCTGCGACATCTTTTCAGATAACACCACGAACTATAGGGTTGAAGTACCCGGCAACTCTATTCTAGTTTAGCTAACTGTCCCTCAAATCTAACTTATCGAAGACAGCTTCGTTCAGTTTGGCTTGCCGTGTGGCTTGCGCTTTAGATGGCTCGGTTAACTTTATTTAAACAAAAGTGAATTGTTTACAATCTACGTGTATTAATATGTATTATAAAGTAGATATTGCAACTAACAGGGGTTGTGGGTTGTGCAGCCGTGGCGTTGTCGGCGCTGCCTGTTTCGATCATTTCAGCAGCAATCATGAAGCTGACAAATAATAATAATGTAAAGACAATAAAGTTAAAATGTTCAAATACTTAGATCTCGCGTGTAGGATGAAAATCAACATAGTCAAGCCTTCCAGTGGGTTTCAAAAGGTGTTTGGGTCGAGAGTGTTATTTACGATACGCGTTGTGCGGAGGCGCCTTACTCTCTGGTTTTTTCCGCAGTGGGTAGATTTGAGCCCGACCATTATTTTTAATGTATTTTAAACCCATATATTAAAAATCTATAAACCTTTATAGAAAAGATTACTGTACAACACTACCATCCACGGGCGCACGCGCATTGCGCACGGGCCTTTGCTGTTCACGATGTAAAGGTTAGTGACTTTCTGTTAAACCAAGCAGTATGAAAATAAGATTATAGCCCCTTACTTATAAAAATATTTAAGCGCTGCTTATCTTTAACCATAGGTTGTCCCTTTCATTTTTAAACAATGTAACGCAAGGAAAAAAGTGACAGGCTATTCTTAGCGAATAGATAAGCGAAAATGTTTTTATAAGTTAGGCCCATACTGTGTAGGGTGTTTTGAGACTAAAATTCTTATGTAGTTCCCACGATACAAGACTTCCGGTTAGGGCTATGAGGCTTAGGTGCCATTTATTTAATACATTCACACGTAACTCGTTAAATTCAGAGGTCCATGCTCATACGAAAGGCTTACGACTGTATGTATCGAGAGTTCGTATCACTCTTCATCAAACATTATTTTTGAACAACTTATGTAACTATGTCTCCTGAATACTAATGAAATTTGCAACACGACTATGTACACTAAACTCTTACCTTAAGTTAAAATGTTACACATTATGGATGATATCAAAATAAATCAAAAATAATTTTGTGATTTTTTTAGGCCGATGACATACGTCACCTAACGGTTTTTGGCTGTCAACTTTGATCATTCTAAGTTCGAACGTTAGGAAATTATACACGAAAGAGGTTGTATAAAGAAAATTTATTTCTTATTGTTTAGGGTTAAGACCTTCGTTGTAAAATGTAGTTAATTTTCTCAGAGCAAAATTCTAATCTGCAGCTTCTTGTTCTATATCACGCACATGCGGTTATTTGTTCGCATCTAAGGTTTGCAGCATCATAGAAGTTAACAAATGAATCAAAATTTACCTTCTTTTGTCTAAGATGTGCGTGATATAGGACAAGAAGCTTCTGTAGTTAATGATCAAATTCTACTTCAATAAATAATTTATATGTATTTTTGACAGCCTCCGTGGCGCAGTGGGAGAGTAGCGGGATGTGAATCAAGAGGCCGCGGGTTAGATTCCGGCACCGAGACAAATGTTTGAGTGGCCCACAGTTATTTGATTCAGGTATGGATGTTGTGAGTCTGAAAGAGTCGTAGTTCCTGATACCCACGATACAGGTTATACCTAGTATGGGGTCAGGACTATGTGTGTTACTGTTGGGTATATTTATTTACTTATTTATACAGCTCGTAGAGTAAGTAGGTACTATCTATTTAATGCATTCTTGTTTTAGGAGCTTGTTTACTTTATAATTAAAGTTGGTTTAGCAGCCACTGGATACCGGAAATTAATTAAATCTCTCAGTCATCTTGTGACGACATTAATCTCAGCACTAAGATTGACGTCAGGGACTAAGCACGAAATTTTTTCGACTACATATTTGAACCGAGCTGTCGCTTAACGTAGTTGTATGGAAGAAACTATTGCTTGAGAGAGCAGGGTGTTTAATTCGAAAATGATATCGAAAGTGGTTTATGCTACGACCTTAGTTGAGCCTTTTAATTAAAGTTGTCGAGTGTGGTTGGAAACTTAGAAGGTTTGAAGATGTATTATAATTAATTTCATTTTCTATGTTTATGGTAAAGAATATTTGACATAGATAAGTTTACGCCTGTGTGGCCGAAAGGGTGGGAAGCGTTATAACCAGTGCCAACATAGGCAGCATTTGCTAGATAGCAACCATTCTACTCATGAGGGAATATATTATATAGATTTGAGCGTTTGGTGTAATTGGGTGTAGGTGTAGGTGTAGGTGGGTGTAGTCGCCTCCTTGGTCTAGTGGCAGCATGTATGGCCTGTGGACCGGGAGGTCCTGGGTTCGATTCCCAGGTCGGGCAAAGCAAATTTTCTAATTTAATTTGCCCGGGACTGGATCCCTCACAGGGGGTTGACGTCAGGCAGGCAACCGGTCGTAAAAACTTAACCAAAAGCATTCTGCAACATGCTTGAAAATGTTGGTTGCGCCGACCCCACATTTTAATAAGGGCAGGTGGAAAGAAAAGATCATATACATACAACTTATAATCCGTATAATGTATTACATCACATGTACAACCTTGCTCGGGACTGGATCAGCCCTTCTGGGATTGTGGCTTCAGGGAGGCAACCGGTCGTAAAAACTCAACCAAAGACTTTCTGCAACGTGCTTGAAAATGTTTGTTGCGCCAACTGCACATTTTAATAAGGGCAGGTGGAACGAAAAGATCATATACATACAACTTATAGTACGTTTTTCTCTCGTGATTCGTGAGGAAGCGGTGCTGATCGAGTGTTGAGCTGTAGCCTGAGCACGAAAAACTAATGTAAATGTAAATGTATTCGAGTTCGCTGCGCACTGATGACGTTTGGTTAATATTTCATACAAATTTCATAGACGCGCATCGAGCACGAATACATTTACGGTTGTCAGAAATTTTCCTACTCAGGCTGCTGTTGTCATGGACGATGGCCTTTATAATTACAGTCGAGACAACAACGAAATCATCATCATCGTAAGCCACAGGACGTCCACTGCTGAACATAGGCCTCCCCCAAACATTTCCAGATCGAGCTGTTGGAAGCGGTCTGAACAACAAGATATTGCGTCCGTCAGAATATCAAATAATTATAAGTATGAAACAATAGGTAGAGGAGATGCGGTAATGTCGGCCGGCGGGGATCCGATCGCGCATTAGAGTTGCGGCGATTACTCCATTAACTTAATGGAAACAACGCACCGCAGTTACGAATCATTAGCGGTGTATAATTTACACTGCGATTGGGGATAATGTGTTTTTGTGACGTTATTTTGTTTACGTCATGTAAATAACATACTTAACATAACCTCACGCCTGTATCCCCGAAGGCATAGGCAGAGGTACACTAGCGAACTAATACACCCACATTTCGCCAAGCTTAGTTCCGTCCCAGATGTGATAGGAGCACACACACTCCGGGCTGATACTTAGTGAAAAATCCAATATCAATTTGCCCAATCCGGGATCGAACCGGAGACCTCAGGACGAGTGTCGTACCGTGCACGCTATACCACTACGCCATCGAGGCAGTCATGTAAATAACAGTTTTTTTATAGCAGATAATGGCAAACGAGTCCCTCATGGTAAGTGATCTCCTTCGTCTATAAACACCCAAGACAGTAGACACAAAGAATCATTAATGCGTTGTCAACGCAAAGGATGGGAGTAGGAATTGGGAAAGGGAGGGGGGATTGGGTCACCGGAAATTTCAGTGACCAAACGAAACCCAACAGCGAGCTGCCACTTTACGTCGGTTTTCTGTGAGACAGTGGTGTCAAATCGGTTGAGCCGACACATTCGTGCTAGACGTTATTGTCTACAGCATGGCTCTACCACTTAAAACTTTACTTTTTAACTATTTTAACATCAATAACTAGCTTTTTGTCTAGTGGTATCGTAGACTTTAATAAAAAGCGAAAAAATCTGAAAAAATGCATTGCTTAAGCTGTTCCATTCGAACCCAGAATGTCCCAGTCAATAGCCCTATTATGCTACCAATTTATCAAGGACCCGAACACTATATTATTAATTGATACATTTTAGCTGTAGTATTCAATTAACGTTAATCGAGATGTGACTCCGGCCAGCGGGATTAAAATCGACGGAGATTAATTGAGAAATGACGTGGGTATTATTGTGTGGTATGGTGGCAATACACCATCGTCCAACTGCCCAACAAATTAGTCCAACTTATGTCGTTTATTCATCGTGTTTGTTGAGGTCGCTCAATGTTCTATTATATGTCTCTGTTAGTATCTGTGTTCCTATTACAAAAACAAAAATCTTTATTGGTCACGTAGGCATGTAAAAAAGCACTTATGACAGGTCAACACAAGCAAACATTTGAAGATAGGTAGGAAACTATAATAACAACGGGATGGCTAAGATAGGGGGATATGGGGAGATAGGAATAGAGTGTAAGGGTTATGGAAAAGGGAATGGCATATGGCAAGACTGGTGACAGGGGATTGACTGGAAATACTTGAAGCACTTTGGATTGGTGCATAAGGCCCTATCCTAGCTAACCTACCTATTATGGATTAGTTGCTCTAATTTAATATAATGATTTCTTTTGTAATTAATTAATGAGTACTGAGTAGGTAATTAAGTGTAAACGAACATTTAAAAGAGTAAGGCGGCAGTTGCTTGTCCGATCTGCTCTAGCGAAATGGCATACCGAAACGGCGGCAAAGTAAATATTTGACGGAATCTAAATTAGGTATAAATATTTTATAGATTAAATTAATATTTTGATTTGTCTCAACTCGAGACGGATAAAACAGTCTGTATTGTCCAACATCATCAAATATTTATAAACTGGCTAATCGTGGAAGGGTTGGCCCACAGACATGTATGTAGGTTGGACGAATAGTTGGATTGTTGGACGAATGTGTTGTGATGGTATTAGGCATGTATTTCAAACTAGATGTAAGCATGAGTGACGTAGGGTCGAATTCCGACTGAAGTTATACATATTAACTAATTTTGTGGTTTTATGTCTTCACGTTTAATATTCCAGAATTGCAAACAAATATATATCTACTTAATAGCCAGTTTAAGTAATGCCGCTTTATCCTTGTCAAATAGATTAGGCCATTTACCAATGTGTTATATCCTTATCCTACCTTAATGTGGGGCGGCGCAGCACACTTTTTTAAGCATGTTACAGAAAGGATTTGGCTTAGTTTTACGCCGGCTGCCTGCTTGTCGTCAACCCCCATTTGACTTTTAGAAAAACACCTCTCCCGACCCGAGAATCGAATTCATGACCTTCACTGCCCATATACACTGCCACTAGACTAAGGAGGCGAACTCTTACAGTTCTTATTCCTACTATATTCGTGACAAACAACATTCTCTTTGTATTCCATTACACTTAAATGTACTTTCGATAACAATGATAAATCTAACTGACGGAGCCTAAAGCCTTATAAATTACAAGCGATGTAAAAAGCCCGCAGAAGGTAGTTAAACCGTGGAATTACTTGGCGTTTCAACGGAAATCTTGTTCTATCAGCCAATTGCAATAAATGAGAGGCTCTGATTGGAATCCGACGGGATGGGATTTTTTGCCCGTTCTGCCCTGGACGTCAATCAGAGACGAGATATCGACGCAATTTCCCCAACTCGCCCCCATTTATCAACAGACATTATTGTGTTTAGTTTTATTAGGGTTTGCTATTTATTATTTTTGTGTAACGAAATGTATTCGATTTTATTGTTCGTTTACGATGAGATTGAATATGATGTGGTTTAAAGCTTTTAAATTTTTTTTTATAGCAGAGTTTGGCAAACGGGCAGATGGGTCTCCTGATGGTAAGTGATCTCCACCGCCCATAGACACCCAAGACATATAAAGAATCATGGGTGCGTTGCCAACCTAAAAGAAGGGGATGGAAGTGGAGGGAAAAGGGATTGGGAAAGGGAGGAGGTAATGGGCCACCGGAAATGTCACTCACCGAACGAAACGCGACAGCAAGCTGCCACTTTACGTCGGTTTTCTGTGACACAGTGGTATCTAATCAGTCGAGCCGGTCCATTCGTGCTGTAGACGTTACTGTCTACAGCGTGGCTCTACCACTCAAAATTTACATCTCATTTATTATTTATGAAAGTACTGGAAAAAATATGATGTAAAATTATATATTTACGATACAGCGACTCGTTAGTATTCATCCAATTTGGCAGTAAAACGATTGTAGTAATAACTTGTTGTTGCCTTCCATATGGTGTCCGAAATTTCCATGGGCCCGAATGCCCTTTCTTTTCAATGGTAGACAACGGCTTTGCCGTGCCTCTGGCGTTGTCGATGTGCGACGGTAATCACTTACCATCAGGTGGATCGTCTATTCCATACAATATAACCACAAGTTTAAAAACTGAAAGACCGACTTCAAAATTTACTGCAGCCTTGACTGCTTCGGTGGCGTAGTTGTTTTCGGTACGACGACCGTCCTGAGGTCTCGGGTTCGATCCCCGGGTCGGGCAAAGTAATATGAAACTAAGGTCGGCGAAATATGGGTATTCTAGTTCACTAGTGCGCCTCTACCTTGCCTACCTTTTCGGGGATACAGGTGTGAACTTATGTATGTATATATGGCTTGATATTTCTTAAACTACCCTTGGAATAAGATCTATCGAACACAAAAATAATCTTGAAAATCGATCTACATTTACTTCAGATATCGCCTAAAATACATAAGGAATACAGACGAATTGCTGACCTCCTTCATTTAAAGTCCGTCGAAAGGGACTTCCAGAACAATTATCGTGGTATAAATATAAAGCGATTTAATATTACTAAGTATAGAGGGGTTATCATGCAAGTTTCCATACAAAGAAATTGATCTCAAACTTCAGTACCGCCATCAAATATTTAATACAATGCGAGGGCGATTATTACAATTTACACCCTAGAATTTTGTGAATGGTTAAGAATCACTTTAGGTAAGGATATAATCCGTAAAAATAGTTTAATTTCAATGAATAACATTCACGTAAACCTAAGAAATCATCACTTTAGGTAAGTTTATTCTGTCAATATTATTTCGCTGGCCAACCTGGCACGCGTATTTCCAATAAACTGAGCGACTTATGACCACTAGTCATAACTTTTGTATCACAAGTTTTGTGCTGTTGTCCCGGAACTGTTGAATGTCTTTATATAAATACAATATCAACTAACAAAACGCTGATACGGACCCTAAACATGTTAATTTGATGAACGTTTCTAATCGGGAGCTACAAAGCGTAATCCAAAACTATTCCGCGTTCAGATTTGTTACTAAACAATTTAAACTTAAGACGCACCGGGAGATCCAACTTCGCCCAACAAATTAGTCGGAGCTGAACCAACGGACCAAGTCGCAAACCATTAAACGTTGAAAGCTAAAACTTTCGTATCGCTCAGCCAATTAGGGAATCGGACTAACTTCATTTGCTTACTGTAAATGTAAGGTTACTTTATGAGAAAAATCGTCTTTGTAACGGCCGGTCCCAATAAATAATCTCAATCCGAGAGTGCATAACATAACATAACATAAGCTCACGCCTGTATCTCCGAAGGGGTAGGAGGTGCACTAGCGAACTAGGCGTGATCTTATATGTGTGTAATTCTTTATTGTATCTACATATTTTATTTGTTACTGTGACTGTATCAAAAGCGAATGTATTTATTCACGCCATTACTACTACAGTGTCTTGGAAATGAGCGAATTAAAACATCATGCCAGAGGAGACGACTCAGTTATCATACCAGGCATAAATTCCAAACCAGGGCAACTGAAATGTGATTCTACAAATCGAAGACCTGAGATTTTACTCCATATACTCTAAGACTCAGACTAAGTAACCCGCCACTAGATTAATGTATAATAAATAAATCAAGTTTTCTTATCAAAACAGTGATTTGTTCAAAAAATTGCTTCTCTTTATTTGCTCCAAGTCTGCACAAAATGGCATAAAAAGATAATAAGCAATAAATTTCAATTCGTCTTTTTTCTGTTCATGAAATTCCATCAAATATAAGAAATGACGTGACGTAATATAATAAGAAACGCTCTCGAATTGCAGAGCTATATTTAAAGGCACTTGAGCCATTGAAACCTTATTCATTTGTACTAAAAGAGCTTCCTTGTAGCGATACGAACAAAGCGACGACCCGGGTATAAAGACCTGGAAGGTGCAAGTATTTGTTAATTGAAATCTACAAGATAAAGATTAAAGCCAATCATATTAATTATACCTACATCTATGAGAAGGATTCCTGATTGGCTCACTGACCCGTCAACACTCAGATAATCCTTAAACAAGGAATTTGAAATTTTATGACCATGATCCATACTGATACATAAAAATTAAATCCCTAAAGACGTTCATTGGGGGTTACATATTTTCTATGGATAAGGATGAAAGAAAGGAAGTGACGAAGTTTGTCTTAGCATAAGCGCGAGCGAGCCTATCACCATATCGAGCACAAATTCCAGATTCCGGGCTCATATTGAAAAATCCAATATCACTTAGTCCGACCCGGGGATCGAACCCAATATCTCAGGACGTTAGTTTACCAATATACTACAACTACGCTACCGAGGTTGGTACTCATAAAAAGCAATTGAAATATTATAGCCATATAAAGTATCACGCTCCTCGTACTTGTTGTCCTCCTTGTCGCCTCCTTGGTCTAGTGGCAGCATGTATGGGCTGAGGACCGAAAGGTCCTGGATTCGATTCCCAGGTTAGGCAAAGCAAATTTTCTTATTTAATTTGCCCGTGACTGGATCCCTCATAAGGGATTGACGTCAGGCAGGCAGCCGATCTTAAAAAATAAGCCAAATCCTCTCTGCAGCATGCTTGTAAAAGTGTATTGTGCTTACATTAAGGTGGGATAAGGGCAGGGGGGTTACCACCAAGTCTTATAGCAGTATTATTATAGTCTTTGTTTTTTTTTTCTATGGGAATCGGTTCAAGTAAGATTATAATAAGACTGCTATTAGACGGGGCGGTAACCCCTCAGGTAGAAAAAAAAAATATAAAGTACCACGCTCTAGACCTATTTAGCCCACAATGATCATACGTCCCGACTGTCACAAATGGCTTGTCCGGGGCCGCGGTATTGCGTTACACGGACGACAGCGGAGGTCCATTTCCTCGCCCGACAGTGGCGCTAACTCAATCACTACGACGGGATTTTTCCCCTCCAGTTCCGACGCGAACGTGACCTAAAGGCGTTGATGAGTCTGACGAAGTTATTGCCTTTTAGTTTACCTTTTTGTATTGAGACGGTGTTTGTTTTGTTAAGGATTTTCCAACCAGATAAATATCAGGAGAATAATCTGGCGTTAGACAATTAATGCATTAAATATTTGTCAAAACAACAAAATTGTCTCTCAAATAAAAATATTTGATTATTGAAAATTCGACCTTTAAGTGAGAGTAGAGGGGTGTGGGTAAAAGGAGAACGGTTTTCCTTCGATTATCGATGATAATGACTGAACTCAGAGCTAGGTGAATACTAGATTGCATTGTTCAATTTAAACCTTATTTACTCAGGCTTCGTTTATAAAAGAATAATTTATGTAAAATACTTCCTAGTTTCCAATTTGGCATATGAAATCAGAAGTTTGTACGGAAAGTATAAAAATATTAATGCAACCGTCCGGTGAAATTTTACTTAATTTCATACGCGGGTAGCGTTTCGCGAAGTAATTAATTATGCACAAATTACTGCGCCAGCTCACATGTGGTACAGCAGTGCTGTAGTCCTGTACTATATAGTACAGGAGCGAGTATTTGAAGTTAGTATCATAATATGGAGTAAATGCTGTATGCGTCATGCGTGCTATAGACTTGTGTCGTTAGTATTATAGTCGTTGATACACTGCATGCAGTCGAGTAGCTATCCAATGGCCTGCCACAGTGTGTGAATTAAATTAATAACATTATAAGGAATATTGAAAGAAAGAAAAATTATAAGAATTTTGAAAGTGTGCGTGTACTCGTATTAGGCCAGCGTGATGGACTAATGCCTAACCCTTCTCAAACGCCTAACCCCTCTCATTAGTAGGAGAAAACTGTACACAGCAATGTCGTTATACAGAGCTAAAAAAATATATGTTGTTTATAAAAAAAGGTCTGTGAAATTTTAGCACGCTGTGCTAACTTAGCTTTTTATGTTAACAACATATAAATATCCTTTCAAATACATAGTTCCATTATAGCTCTCCTTTCTAAAGGCTCCTTTTATACTCGTTTTGTGTTTACACATTTTTCTTTTCTCATTCATTCTTTGTTCACGTAAAATAGACTTTTCGTTTTTATTTGTTTGCTATTATGTAAATAATGAATCTAAATAAGGAAATATAATTTTATTGACTTGTGTGTATAATATTACGTTTAATACACATCTGGCTCGCCCCCTATCACATCTGGGACGGAACTAAGCTCGGCGAAATGTGGGAGTACTAGTTCACTTGTGCGCCTCTGCCTACCCCTTCGGGGATACAGGCGTGAGCTTATGTTATGTTATATAATTATAAAAAAAAAATGTTAAAAAATATTTATATAATATGCCAAAGACCTACGGCGGAGTTTCTTGGTGCTTTTTTAGTAGCCTTTTCCGAAGCACCGGTAGATTAATTGTCGTGCAAAAGTTTTACTAGTGCCCTATTTTCTGAATATTTTGTTGACAGGCTCTGTGACGAAGCGGGTGAGTGAGTAGCCGGCTGTGAACCGAGAGGCGGCGGGTTCGATTCCCGCACCGAGACAAATGTTTGTGTGGCCCACAGATATTTGTTTTGGGTCTTGTTGTGAAGCCGAAAATCTCTCATAGCCTAACATTCATCAACTGAATTTGAAAAAATCTATAATATGATAAATAATATTAGCCCTGTAATATTACTGTCCCACTGCTGGGCACGGGCCTCCTCTACTAATGAGAGGGGTTAGGCCTTAGTCTACCACGCTGGCCTAATGCGGGTTGATAGACTTTAATTACCTTCGAATTTCTTGTGGATAAATTCTTAGGTATGCAGGTTTCTTCACGATGTTTTTCTTCACCGTTATAGCAATATATTATAGTCTTTAATAATTAGTCCAACACCACCGTATTCCAACAGCTGTATAATTACGAGGGTATGCGACATGGGGCGCGTTTCAAAGGCGGTCACACGAGAAACAGTGCTAATTAGAAGTGCTGTAACTAGAGGCTCACCTTTCATGCCGCCACTTCGAGCTACTACATTTTATGTCATGGCGACGGGTGCAGCCATTTTGTTTTTTGCTCCAACAAGCTTGGTTTGTGATGTACGAACTAGTAAAATTATTTTTATTAGCTTGTGGAAGGACATGAGTAGGCGGTCCAATTAATGGTAATTTTCTTCGACTATGGACATTTTGTGAGTGATAGATCCACGCTGGAGACAGTAGAGTATACAGCACGAATGAAGCCGCGAGACCGGTTTAATACAACCGATGTAAAGTGGCAGCTCGCTGTTGCGTTCTGTTCTTGCATCAATTGATCTTATAATTTACAACCAGCAACTATTTCATAGCTGTGGGTTGATTTCCTATACCTACGTATCTAGTTATGCAATGTGAAATTGTTATTGTTCCCTGTAACAAACTTTTTCTTTGTGAAATGCTGAGTTGTTCCGCGTGACTCTGTAAAGGGTGACGGGAGGCTCGGCCACCGGTGGCCGTAACGTGACGTTAATATAATGTGTATTACGCCGCCTCCAATAGGTTAAATAGACAAGTATAAGTACTAGCTGAACTGGTTTTGATAAATAATAATGTCGGAAAACCTAGTGAAATCACACAATACATAAGTATTGGTCATTCATATTTTACTCTGCTCGTTATTTGCTACTTTTTAAAAATGCTGGTTAAGTAGCTTTTCGAGTTACAAGTTTATACTCTCGAGGTTTTCATCGAAGTTTAGACAAAGCAACGGACTTCCGGCTTTTCTAAGAACATGGCTATTCGGCTCCCCCGAACTTTACTTACTTCGAAACTTGTTACTTCTAAATTTTTTAACAGGAACTGAACCACGGACGCCATTATATTTTTAACAACTAACCAGATATTATACAAATACTTTTATGTACAATATACTACAAGAAGTCTCTGATTAGGATGTAATCTCTGATCTCTAATCTGCGTATGTTGTTTAATAGCATTTAAACAATATTGTATTTTTTACAGGCATATTGTTCAATGTTATTATTGTTCAGACTTTGCAGATTGTAAATACCTTTAATAATTCTAGAATTAAATGATAGTCCTAGTGCTGGGCTCTGTTTTGTTTTATTCGATTGTCCAAGATATTGGTTCATGCAACATTATTCCTAGTATTCATGACTCAATTTTGAATTTCGAATAATTTTATCACTGGCAGGCAAACGTTACAGCTTGTCAACTGTAGTCATAATTTTGTAGAACCGCTATAAAAAGTTGACCCGGTTTATAGGTTGCTAAAAGAATATATTCCAGTTTATGCATGAACGTTGCATATTTATTAATGTTATAAAACACGACTTCGGAGAGTATACCTTCACTATTTCACCTCTCACCGCTTTTTAGTTTTACTACGTAATTTAATAAGCCTGAAATAGGAGTTATAAAATGTGCTCGCACATAAAGTAAGAGACTAAGCGAATACGAGCTGTGTTACTTGAAAGGGGCTTGTGTTATTGCATGTTGCTTGAAAAATGTTTTCATAAAAATCTCTCGGAGTTGCTGCGCCCAGTGATCTTTTAATCTGTTAATTACATGAGGGCAGGATACGCGGGGATTTTACCGAAATAACCATGCAAAATGGACGGCCCGCGCCCGTCGCTTACTCCCTGAATATGAATTATTCTTTCGTGATACAGCTTGGACGCATATTTGCATTTTATATGAGCCTGCGTGCCCGTTTTACTGTGCGGACGTTTTTGTTGTGCGCCGGGCGGATTTTTTCGTATGCAAAAACTGTTTTGTACTTTTTCCGGAGTTGATGGGCTTGTTGAAGTGCGTGGGAGTACCCTGCAGTGCCGGCGGGTTTATAGAATGCAAGCTTATTGTAAATTTACCTTTAGTATTTAATTTTTTCACTACACACCACATAACTAGTGGGATGTCATATATGCTTTAAGAGTGGGATCGTACTAAGGCCGAAACCACCGAGGTCCTGGTTTATATGTGGTATGGTTTCCTGTCCTGGTGTGGCTTTCGTGGCGGCGGTGTTGTATTGTGGCGTACTTTATTTGCCCATTGCATCAGTCTAGGTAGTCATGCTCACTTAAGGTCTATGCTTGTGGCGGCGTCGTGTGCCGGGTCGATCACTTCCCTGCAACATGGTTGAGGAGGTCGATGGCTGGCACATGCGTCATACTCGTGAACGGGTGCTGCTTGTGGAGACTGGTCTGCCTGGACTGTTTTGTTTTACTTGTGTCAATTCAAATTGCCGTGGCTGCGGGGGTCGCTCAGTGTATCTTGTATGTTACTTTGTCCTATATTATTAGATGTCCTATACTATTGTTATCATGGTTTAGCTGCTCTAATTCAAGCTCTTTGTGTATCTGGTGCTGTACTTTATTAGTAGCTGACTGTAAATTGGTGTTAAAAAGAGCAACGTCAGAGTTTCTTGCCCGTTCTTCTCTGGCGAAACAGCCTTCCGAACAGGCGGTAGAGTTAAAATTTGACGGAATCTAAATAATGTTTGAACATTTCATGGATTCAATAAATGATTTTGATTTTTGATTTTTTTTGATATATTCCAAAATAAACAAAGATGCATTATTTTGGACTTTCGCATCTTAAAATACTCCATCGAGGATATAAGCGCGAGCTTGTACCTGCGTGTGTATAAAAAAACAGATAAAACGTCCTTGATAAAACTTGAAGTTAATGATTGGAATTGGAATAAGAGTACTTACATCCTTTTTTTAGAGAAAGAAGTAAATATAAAATAATATCATATAGCGTCTATCTACTGTAAGCATATTACAAGGCGAGATGAAACTTGTGACAAAATGTGACAAATATTTGAAAAATTTATGAAACGGCTTCAAAAATATCATTACTTAACAATAAATCGATTATGTTTAAAAATCGAATTATAATCGAATTATGGATAAATATAGTAATAACTAGCTTTTGCCTGCGGCTCCGCACGCGTATTTTGTAGGGCCAACGGAAAAAACTTTTGATTTGTCGATCCGCCCTGTCGTTTTAGTCTAAATATGGGCGACCCAGCTATCGATTTTGAAGTTAATCGGCCCAAAAACAAAGAAAAACAAAATGGCGGCCACTTTTGACAGGTTTGAGAGCGATTCTGTCGTTCGAAACCACAGCGCGAATCAGATATCAATTTTGAAGTCAATCGGCCCAAAAACATAGAAAAACAAAATGGCGGCCACTTTTGACAGATTTGACAGCGGTTCTGTCGTTCCGAACCACGGGGCGACCCAGATATCGATTTTGAAGTCAATCGGCCCAAAAACAAAGCAAATCAAAATGGCGGCCACTTTTGACAGGTCTGACAGCGGTTCTGTCATTGGGAATCACGAGGCGACTCAGATATCGATTTTGAAGTCAATCGGCCCAAAAACAAAGAAAAACAAAATGGCGGCTACTTTTGACAGTTCTGACAGCGGTTCTGTCGTTTGGAACCACGAGGCGACTCAGATATCGATTTTGAAATCAATCGGCCCTAAAACAAAGAAAAACAAAATGGCGGCCACTTTTGACAGGTCTGACAGCGGTTCTGTCGTTCGGAACCACGGGGCGACTCAGATATCGATTTTGAAGTCAATCGGCCCAAAAACAAAGAAAAACAAAATGGCGGCCACTTTTGACAGGTCTGACAGCGGTTCTGTCATTGGGAACCACGAGGCGACTCAGATATCGATTTTGAAGTCAATCGGCCCAAAAACAAAGAAAAACAAAATGGCGGCCACTTTTGACAGGTCTAACAGCGGTTCTGTCATTCGGAACTACGGGGCGACTCAGATATCGATTTTGAAGTCAATCGGCCCAAAAACAAAGAAAAACAAAATGGCGGCCACTTTTGACAGGTCTGACAGCGGTTCTGTCGTTCGGAACCACGGGGCGACTCAGATATCGATTTTGAAGTCAATCGGCCCAAAAACAAAGAAAATCAAAATGGCGGCCACTTTTGACAGGTCTGACAGCGGTTCTGTCATTCGGAACCACGGGGTGACTCAGATATCGATTTTGAAGTCAATCGGCCCAAAAACAAAGAAAAACAAAATGGCGGCTACTTTTGACAGTTCTGACAGCGGTTTTGTCGTTTGGAACCACGAGACGACTCAGATATCGATTTTGAAATCAATCGGCCCAAAAACAAAGAAAAACAAAATGGCGGCCACTTTTGACAGGTCTGTCAGCGGTTCTGTCGTTCGGAACCACGGGGCGACTCAGATATCGATTTTGAAGTCAATCGGCCCAAAAACAAAGAAAAACAAAATGGCGGCCACTTTTGACAGGTCTGGCAGCGGTTCTGTCGTTCGGAACCACGGGGCGACCCAGATATCGATTTTGAAGTCAATCGGCCCAAAAACAAAGAAAAACAAAATGGCGGCCACTTTTGACAGGTCTGACAGCGGTTCTGTCATTGGGAACCACGGGGAGACTCAGATATCGATTTTGAAATCAATCGGCCCAAAAACAAAGAAAAACAAAATGGCGGCCACTTTTGACAGGTCTGACAGCGGTTCTGTCGTTCGGAACCACGGGGCGACTCAGATATCGATTTTGAAGTCAATCGGCCCAAAAACAAAGAAAAACAAAATGGCGGCCACTTTTGACAGGTCTGACAGCGGTTCTGTCGTTCGGAACCACGGGGCGACTCAGATATCGATTTTGAAGTCAATCGGCCCAAAAACAAAGAAAAACAAAATGGCGGCCACTTTTGACAGGTCTAACAGCGGTTCTGTCATTCGGAACTACGGGGCGACTCAGATATCGATTTTGAAGTCAATCGGCCCAAAAACAAAGAAAAACAAAATGGCGGCCACTTTTGACAGGTCTGACAGCGGTTCTGTCGTTCGGAACCACGGGGCGACTCAGATATCGATTTTGAAGTCAATCGGCCCAAAAACAAAGAAAAACAAAATGGCGGCCACTTTTGACAGGTCTGACAGCGGTTCTGTCGTTCGGAACCACGGGGCGACTCAGATATCGATTTTGAAGTCAATCGGCCCAAAAACAAAGAAAAACAAAATGGCGGCCACTTTTGACAGGTCTAACAGCGGTTCTGTCATTCGGAACTACGGGGCGACTCAGATATCGATTTTGAAGTCAATCGGCCCAAAAACAAAGAAAAACAAAATGGCGGCCACTTTTGACAGGTCTGACAGCGGTTCTGTCGTTCGGAACCACGGGGCGACTCAGATATCGATTTTGAAGTCAATCGGCCCAAAAACAAAGAAAAACAAAATGGCGGCCACTTTTGACAGGTCTGACAGCGGTTCTGTCATTCGGAACCACGGGGTGACTCAGATATCGATTTTGAAGTCAATCGGCCCAAAAACAAAGAAAAACAAAATGGCGGCCACTTTTGACAGTTCTGACAGCGGTTTTGTCGTTTGGAACCACGAGACGACTCAGATATCGATTTTGAAATCAATCGGCCCAAAAACAAAGAAAAACAAAATGGCGGCCACTTTTGACAGGTCTGACAGCGGTTCTGTCGTTCGGAACCACGGGGCGACTCAGATATCGATTTTGAAGTCAATCGGCCCAAAAACAAAGAAAAACAAAATGGCGGCCACTTTTGACAGGTCTGACAGCGGTTCTGTCGTTCGGAACCACGGAGCGACCCAGATATCGATTTTGAAGTCAATCAGCCCAAAAACAAAGAAAATCAAAATGGCGGCCACTTTTGACAGGTCTGACAGCGGTTCTGTCATTCGGAACCGCGGGGTGACTCAGATATCGATTTTGAAGTCAATCGGTCCAGAAACAAAGAAACAAATTTTCAACCCCTATTTCATCCCTTTGTAGGATAAAAATATATCGCACCCCATTTCTGTCCTTAGGGCTAAAACTATCCTCATATCAACTTTCTTAAAAATCCGTTCAGCGGTTTCTGGATTCCCATAAAAACTTTCATCCCCTATTTCATCTCATTAGGGGTTGATTTAAAAAAGTAGCCCATTTGTGTCTTTAAACTCAAAGATATGGACTATCCCATACCAAATTTCATAAAAATCCATTAAGTGGGCCTAAAATTCCTATACAAACGTTCATCCCCTATTTCATCCCATTAGGGGTTGATTTAAAAAAGTGACCCATTTGTATCCTTAAACTCAAAGGTATCCACTGTCCCATACCAAATTTCATAAAAATCCATTAATTGGACCTAAAATCCCCATACAAACTTTTAACCCTTATTTCATCCCTATAGGGATTGATGAAAAAAAATGAAGTACCCCATTTTAATCCCTAGGGTCAAATGTATCCTCATACCAAATTTCATCAAAATCCATTAAGCGGTTCCTAAATTCCCATACAAACTTTCATCCCCTATTTCATCCCTTTAGGGGTTGATTTAAAAAAAATAAAGTACCCTATGTCCGTCTTTGGGGTTAAAAGTACCCATATACCAAATTTCATCAAAATCGGTTCAGCGGTTTAGACGTGAAAACGCCACAGACAGACAGACAGACAGACAGAGTTACTTTCGCTTTTATTAATTAAAGTAAGGAGTAAGGATTGTGATATCAAGCCGAAACGACGCGACGTTCTATTTTTAAACGACGAAGTAACAAAAACACTCAAACTATCTCGCTAATATTTTAGAAACGCTGTAAAAAGGTTGTGTTCTCTTTTTTCAATAATTAAATCTTGCATTGCATTTATTTAATTTCACTTTATAGTTCAAGTAGGAGTTAAGATATAACACGACATTGTGAGTTTATTTTGTTCAGAATTTACTTTCGATGTTATTCTAAATTACTTTAAATAATAACTAATAGATTTGATTCTACTAATTCGAAGATATCTATGAACAGTTTATAGGTGGCCTAGTTTGCACAGTTGCGTTGAATTAATCGTTCGTTAAGTTTAATCTAGCATCTATTGGTAAATCAATAATTATTTATCGGAACCAAGTTCCGACACGCTATAAATTTTGGGTTACGATTCGGACGCAGTTCGTAGACTAGCTCAATTGTACGAATAATTATTTGATTTGATATTATTACGATATTCCGCGAATGTATCTTAACGTAACTTTTCTTCCACCTGCCCTTATTCCACCTAAGGGTGGGGTCGGCGCAACACACTTTTTCAAGGATATTGCAGAAAGGATTTGGCTTAGTTTTTAGGACCGGTTACCTGCCTGTGAACCACTCTCTAATACGTACTTACCATCAGGTTAGGTAATTTTGCCACGCGCGAAAAAAAATTTGTTTCTTTGGATCTTTGTGGCAAGACCCTTGTTTTACGATAAAACATTTTGGTAATAGATACATGTTCAACATCCAGGCCTCAATCTTATTTACTCTTATGGAGTACTTCCGAAGTTTACTGCTGCGGCAAATCGTAATTGCGTCTCGATTGCGACGCATCTTGCTGGTTGACATTATATTCATTATCATCAGTCACGGGACGTCCACTGCTGCACATAGGCCTCCCCCAAATATTTCCAGTTCGACCTGTTAGAAGCGGCCTGCAACTTCCTGCTACCTTTATCAGATTCTAGCTTGCAGGTGGACGTCCATCAAATTATTTAATGTAATATTTTGTATATTTTATTTGACTTTGGATGTTTGTTCGTCAATCACGCCTTAATAACCAAACCTATTTGAATGAAAGGCACGAAAGTAGACCATGTTCTAGAGTAATACTTTTAACTCTTGTATTGTGTTTCCGTGGGATATAATATACTATAACCAGACAGACGCAATTTAAGTCTAATTTAAACATAACATAACATAAGCTCACGCCTGTATCCCTGAAGGGGTAGGCAGAGACGCCCTAGCGAACTAGAACACCCACATTTCGCCGAGCTTTGTTCCGTCCCAGATGTGATAGGGGGCGAGTTTATCGCCATATCAAGCACAAATTCCAGACTCTGGGCTGATATGGAAAAATCAAAAAACGGGGAAAGGGAAGTCTAATTTATCTCTATTTAAATTTATTTAATGTGCCAACAAAAGTACAGCACATCCAACATCTTAAAATCTGTAGTTAACCGCAGACTATTCGCGTTTTGTTAACACCGTCGCGTCGTTTGAAAACGTACCTTAATGCTACAGCGCGACCCAACTGCGAAGTGTTGACAGTATATGTTTTATGTGAAATCCATCGCTGAAGAGTTTCGGCTCGTTTCCTAGTTTATCGCCCTGCGTCCTGCAGCCTGCTTTACTTTACGACCGCCGAACGCGAGTCCGCAGTAAAATTTCAATATCCGCCAAAATATGGCATTTCATTTGGGTTGCTTTGCCGAAATATCCAAATGGCACATAAAATTGTAATGGCTTTCGGTTTTAATCATTTAGTGAGGAAGATTGGCTGTATAATGAAATTGTTGTGTAAGCGGTTAGCTTTATGGGGGTTTGGGTATTTGAGATCTGTATTATCTTAAACAACTGATATAAATTGATTTAAAAAAATGCATAAGGCCATAAGCCTAATTTAAACATAACATAACATAAGCTCACGCCTGTATCCTTGAAGGGGTAGGCAGAGGCGCCCTAGCGAACTAAAACACCCACATTTCGCCGAACCTAATTCTGTCCCGGATGTGGTAGGGAGCGAACCATATCGCCATATAGGACACAAATACCAGACTTCGGTCAGATATTGAAAAATCAAATATCATATTGCCCGACCCAGGGATCGAACTGAGACTTTAGGACTGAAGACGTACCGAAGTACAACTACGCCACCGATGGAGTTTTTGTTTGGATAAATATAATTTTGTGGCTAAAATGATTTGATTTGACTGGTAGAGGTACACTGTAGACAGTCACGTCTACAGCACGACTGGGCCGCTCGACCGGTTTGATACCACTGTCTCACAGAACACGGCGTAAAGTGACAGCTCGCTTTTCCGGTGACCTCATTTTCCCCGCCCTTTCCCAATCCCTTTTCCCTCGTTTTAGGTTGGCAACGCAACCTTTCTTTTTGAGTGGTTCCTTTAGGTGTCTATGGGCGGTGGAGATCACTTAGCATCAATCCGGTGATCCATCTGCTCGTTTGATAGTCTGTGCTTTAAAAATAAACCTACTTTATTATTAAAGCTATATATATATATACTTTATTATTAATTTAACCTATTAACTTAGGTACTTATAAAAACAGTTTAACTCAGTAAATGTTTACTTTGAAGTTACGAAATGTTTTTATTTTTTACTTTTGTTCCACAGGGAACCGGCTAAGATAAGAGACCATGCTGCCAAGTCATTAGTTACATATTTTTTCTTTCTAACCTACCCTTTAAACTAACTATAACTAAGTTTTCACAAGAACAATGAAACACCGATGTGCCAATTTCAAGGTCTTGTTGGAGTTTTGGCGTCAATTCCTTCCAGTTTGATGCTATTTAGACGATTTTCTCACAGCGGAGAAATCGAACATGGTCGGTCGACCCATCCATCCGACAAAAAGCGTCTAAAATCACTTATTTCAAAGCTTCCATACACTGTTCATCTTCGTTGATGTTTATCGCATAGTTTCACATCACATTTAAATAACAAGCATAACTTTATTCATTAAAACAACCGACCCCGATTCCCGCCATAACTCTTTTTTTTCTTTAGTCCTTGCTTCGCACTAAATCTATGGTACGCAGACATTGCTTCAAACTAAATAGGATTTATTCTGGTTTTTAAATAAAGAACAATAGGTTTCTAGTAGGCCATGTCCTTACCAAAACATAGTGCAATATTTTGTTCTTCAAAGTAATTGTGTGTACAATATTGGTAAAATGCTGAGAAGTATTAGCGAGCCGTCTTTGGGAACTGTTGGAACTGAGTGAGGATTTCAAATTAATAATTACTGTCGAATAAGGTGGCACGAATTAAGGGTTGAATTAGAACATTAATATGCCGTAATTAATTGGTTAATAGATTTTTACCCAGCGACCAATTCCATGGTTTACAATAAAATTAGTTATTCATAATATCTACATAATATAGTTAGTTAATTTTTTAGTTATACTTAATTTTTTATTGAATCTCAGCTGGTTAGGTATTTTACAAATAAATGATCCAAAATCATTTGTATGTCATTCAATTTAAACCTAGACTTTTATTTTCTAATCCTTTCTAAACATATTCATACAAATGGGGAAAAAATATTAATAATTTGCTAAAATAATAAGTAATTATAGATTATTTTATTATAGCTAAAGTCATTACATAATGGCGTTATATTTTTGTTGTCGACCCTTTTAAAAGACCAGGAAAAGCTTTTTACGGAAGGCCGTGTTAGGAATAATAATTTATAATGCGGCATTTTTCATTGGTGTAGTGATAGCAATTAGGTACTTGACTGTTTTTCAAAAAGTATTCAGGGTTACTTATTTTTTAATTTTCCCTTTCGGGAAGGCAAAGGGATCTAGCCCATACAGCCTCGTCTTAAGTGCTTTTTATTTCTTTATTTGCTTATATTTAATTTTGAATCACAAGTGCAATGAAATCGGATGTGTTCGATTTCAAGGCCCTGCTGGAGTTTTGGCGTTAATTCCTTCCAGTTTGATGCTTTTCAGACGATTTTCTGTATTCAGGGTTACTTTTTTTTTTTTTTTTTTTTTTATTCTTAGATTATTTAGGGGCTTTTAATCAAAAAGATTATGCCAGCCCCATCGTATCCTAATAATAATTAGCCAAAAAGAGAAACGTTAAGGCCGCTTCAAGTTATTCACAAATTTATAAATTTTGATGGCGTCTTCGCAGTAAGGTTTAGCTAAAATAGTTTGTATAACACCAAATTCCAAAATATTAACTTTTAACTCGGACAATAATGTTTCTCTTTCGCTCTTATACCGGACACATTCCATCAACAGGTGATGGACATCTTCTACAATACCACAGAGATCACAATTAGGACTGCTAGTTTTTCTCATTAAGAAACCAAACCTGTTGAATGGTATGTGTCCAGATCTTAACCTATGTGCAGCCACTATAACATTTTTACTAATTTTAACATTTGAAAACCATGGAATACGAGGAGGTTCACATTGCATTGTTCTATACCAAATACCTTTACTACGAGAATTTTCATCAAAATATTCATTCCAAATTTTGTGACAATAAACACTATACTTACTTAAAATTTCAAAATAACAAGGTTTTATATCTAATATTAAGCCATTTATTCCCGCGTTCTTTGCTAAAATGTCAACCTGCTCGTTTCCTCTTAAGCCTAAGTGTGATGGAACCCACTGCAACTTTAAAGGCACATTATTTGTTTCAAACCAACGTATTAAATTCAAGATATCATATGCTACCAAAGCACCTCTGTGTCCAGAGGCACATCGAGCCAAATGCTGCAAAGCGCTTTTGCTGTCCGTTAATATAGCTACCCTATTATACGAATTACTTTTAACGTAACGTAACGCCTCTAAAATTGCAGTGAGCTCCACGGTCATTATACATATGTTTGTATTACAAATCCTAAAACTACCACTTTTTTTATAATATGGATCAAAAAATGCCGCCCCTACTCCCCTGGCATTTTTTGAACCGTCAGTATAAATCTTGTGCCAATCTTTATATTTGAAAGTAAGTTCTTCGAGAATATTATTTTTAAGTGTATCAGGATTGTAAGAGGTTTTGTTTGATGTTAAACATTCTAAATTAAAATTCAAAATTTGTGTAGTTTTAATATTTGTAACCCATGTGTCTAAAGTAAACATTTCCAGGGGACAACTAGTACTTATAACTTCATTCTTAATTTTATTGTATGCTGTGACTAGAAGTGGTTTCTTTTTATGTAACCAATATCTAGTGGTGCAGAGAGGACTGAGTTCTTCTAATAAATCAATAGTCAGACTATTCGTCCATGATTTTGCCTTTAGTAAATACTTAATAGCTAAATATTCTCTACGTACAAACAAGGGTGGAATACTTAACTCGCACTCCATCACATGGATTGGCGTGCTTCTGATGAAACCCCCGACTATCCTCAAAGCTTGATTTTGAACTATATCTAGCTTATGTATATGTGTCTTGGCGCTACTGTCATAAACAAAACTAGCATAATCTATTCTACTTCTGATCAGTGATATATACAACCGACGTAGAAATATTGGATGAATGCCCCACGATGGCCCTGATAAAAGTTTTAAAAGATTAAGAAATTTTTGCGTCTTCTGACTTATTTCATTTATATGTTTGCCCCAGCGTAATGACTTATCGAGCCACACACCCAAATATTTAATATGTTCCTGTGATTGTAATGTAACATTATTAATTCGTAGTTGAGCTACCTCTCTCTTATGTCCTCTGCTAAAAATAAGGTATTTTGATTTATCTGCTGATAATTGAAGGCCAATATCCTGTAAAATTATTAATACTGTATCTAATGCATTTTGCATACTGTTTATGCTATCGACAAGTTTATAATTACTTGTGTATAAAACAAAATCATCTGCATATTGAGATATTACGACGTTTTGTATATTTTGGCAAATTTTATAGGTAACTATGTTAAAAAGTAAGGGTGAGAGGGGGTCACCTTGACCAATACCTTTATTTGTCCATCTACATAGCATTTTGGACCCATTCATTTCAATCACTAATCGCCTCTCACTTAGATATGACCATATATATTTAGATATTTTAGCACCTACATTTATTTCTTCTAATGTGTGTACTAGTTTACTAATCAAGACGTTATTATATGCGTTATCAATATCCAAGAAGCACGAGAGGGTTGATAATTTTTTTGAAAAACCTATTTGAACATAACTTATTAACCTGACCAGAGAATCTATAGTTGACTGCGCTCGTCTAAACCCAGTTGTTTTATATGATAGGATTTTATTTTTCTCCACAAACCACTCAAGGCGTTTCGTCAGCATTGCGTGAAAAACTTTACAAACACAAGACATTAAGGCAATTGGTCTAACCTTGGGTGAAGAACTTGCAAATGCATTAGTTTTAGGGATTGGATAGATTTGTACATTACGCCACTGCAAGGGAATAAGGTTATAACTAAAAATGTTGTTGAAAATATCCAATAAAAAATATTTAGATATTGATGGTAAGTTAAACAACATAGAGTAGGTAATGAGATCATTTCCGGGAGCTGTGTCTTTCTTTTTAAAGCATTTACACATTTCATCCAAGTTGAATTCACTCTCTAAACATGGGTTCATCGAATCAAACTTGGGTGTTTGTGAAAGAACAGAGTCAGGTGCTAAACTGCATAACAATTCTTCTTTTAGTTGGTCAGAAGCTTGAAATTGGACCTTTTTGTGTCCTTTCATCCACCGCATACGTTGCCACATATCCGAAATTGAAACAGTCTCATCTATCCCATCACAAAAATGACGCCAGCTCTTAGATTTAGCTCTCTTTATTAACTGTTTAGTTTCATCAATTTTTTGCTCTAGCCTAGAAAGGTTATCAGGAGTGGGATTTTGCCTAAATTGTTTTAGATATAATCGTCGTTGAGCAACAGACTTCGAAAGCTCAGGATTCCACCAAGATTTGGTTTTAAATTTAGATAGAGGATCTGTACATATTTTTATCAATGGAATGCATTGATCAGCTGCGTAATTAATTTGTTGAATAAAAAAATCATATTTCTCCTGAACATCTTTAAATGATACAACCTGATTTCTAAAAGCAGTTTTAAGTATATCCTTATAATCTTTCCAATTAGCTAACTTATAATTTCGTTTTCTAATGTAACATGTGTTCGGCGTATAATCCAGTAATATTCTTATAATCAAATGATCACTGCCAAGATTTTCATTGGACACATTCCATTTAAAATGTACGGCTATATCAGTAGAAATAAATGTTACGTCTGGAGATGACTTCTGAAGCAAGCCATTGACAAGTTTCATTCTAGTTGCACTCCCGTCATTTAAATAAATATAACCACTATCCATGACAGAAGTCATTATTTGTACCCCTCTCGCATCATTTTTGTACGACCAATTCGTATGATGGGCGTTAAAGTCGCCTGCGATTAAGGTTTTCTTTGACAATAGGCCAAATAAGCAGTCCCAATCTACCTGAGAAGTACGAACATTGGATGGACAATAGATAGAAAATATATTTTCCAAACTAGGACAGTTCAGAAGTTTGATATGGATCATTTCGATTCCTACATTTCCTAGCCTGTGTGATGATGTTTGCACCTTGAGTGACTTATGTATTACAAACGCTACACCGCCGTACGAATCTTCTCTATCCCTCCGGTATATATTATAATTACTAAAATTCAGATCAGTGTCTATAGCTAGCCATGTCTCACTTAAAATCGCTAAATGAACATTTTCCTGATATAATAGACATTCAAATTCTAATCGCTTGTGTTTTATACTCTGAGCATTCCATTGAATAATGTTAAGTCTACTGTCCCATAATGAATTACTAGCCATTACTAAACAAATTAAATATACTATTTAAACAGTCGATCTCCATTAAAATCTCTACAAAATATTTTTTAAATTCTTCAATTAATAGCTTCAGAACAGCAAATACCTTATCTTCAAATTTTGAGTTAGACACCATGACATTCTTCATTTTGCTTAACAATATTTTTAAATAACTTCTCTTACTTCTATTATCACTATCTTCTTGATTTTCTATGTTCTCACTACTGCAATGTTCACCAGATATTTCCATATCGTCTTGCATACTATCTTGATGAGTCATACTGATATTCCTCTTTTTGTTGGATTTACCTTTTTTCTTTGTGCTCGTGGATTTTTCGTTGTTATCCGGATCGTGTATTATCTCGTTTTCTTTACTGCTTAGTGCTACATCTCTATAAGATGTATTTTGGTTATTTGTGTCCAATATTCGCGTACTGTCTGTCATATTATTCTCGGTTGTCAATAAAATTTTGCCGGTCTGTTGTTCACTTAAATATGCAGTTAACGCAGTTCTATATGTGCAATTGTCTTGAGACATAATTTTGCGAATGACTTTTTCTTTTGTAAACACAGGACAACTTTTATCTAACGACATATGAGCTCCTTTACAATTAATACATATATATCGTGTCGTTTCACAGTTTTGGTGAGGACCCCCACATTTCGGACATACTATTTTTTTTGTAGGACATTGTTTTATTAAATGCCCATATCTCCAGCACCCAGAGCACTGAGTTACTGGAAATACATAGGGCTCCACCTTAAACCTACACCCGTAAACATACACGTACGGGGGCAAGGCAGGGCCCTTAAAACATACCCGTATTGTTTCGCTGTCTATCCAATTCCCCTCATAAAATCGTTTCATCCGCCTGATCGATATTATCTCATAATCACTAGAAATTATTTTATGCATTTCCGTCAGTTCTACATCCAAATCTATATTTTTAATAATACCGTAGGTTAAGCTAACTTCGTGTGTAAATTGACATCGATAATCAAGCTCCTTCATTCTCTTACAAGATATCAACTTTTCAGCTTCTTCGCGTTTTGCAAATTGTAGTATTACCCTGTATGGATTTTTAAATTTAATTTTTGATATGCTATGTATATTTTCTTCTCTGAGCAACTTTGCTAAGCCAATTTGTTTAGGCAACACTTGCTTCGATGTAACACATACTTCACTTATTATATCGGTCGAGTTATGTCTTTGGCTATTTGCATCATCAGCAGCTATTGATGTGCTTCGAATCAACCGTTTAGACTTTCTTCTCACGGTCGTAAATTCGTCATCGTCGTCAATAATGTCTCCATTGTCACTTTCCTGTCTCATTCTCTTTTCTGTCAACCGTTGCTGTCCTCTGTATTCTTGTATCACCTTCTCTACTATGTCTATGTCACTATTTTCACTCAACAAATCAGTTTCCTTCTCACTTTCACTCATTTTTTATATAGACTAGTTATGGCGGGTAGATGTATATAAAACCGGGCATCGAGATAAACGGACATACGTGCACTCAATATCGTGCGCCGCACTCGACTGTGATTCAGGGTTACTTATTAGTAAACATTTCGTAAGTTTTTTTTATTTATGGCAATTGAAATACATTATGCCAATGTCAAGTTAGGGAAATTGTTTTCCTACATCTAAGTTTTCGCAAGTGCAATGAAGTCGGATGTGTTCGATTTCTAGGCCCTGCTGGAGTTTTGGCGTCAATACCTTCCAGTTTGATGTTTTTTAGACGATTTTCTCGCAGCGAAGGAATCGAACATGGTTGAACCATCCACCCGACAAAAATCATCCAAAATCACTTATTTCAAAGCTTCCACATACTGTCTATCTTAGTTGATGTTTATTGCTTAGACACATCACATTTAAACCACAAACATAACTTTAGACTAAAATATGAAATCATTAAAACCAGCGACCACCCGCACCGACAGAATTCCCGCCAAAACTCCATTTCGTAAGTTATTTGCATATTTTTAGGTAAAAAAAATCTTATTCTGTATAATTAAATTTGCCGCGTAAATGCTATCTGATGGCTGTTGATATGTGGTAACGTCGTTTAACTTACCATTGCTTGATAACCCCTCTATAGTTAGTAATATTGCCCCTTACTTATAAAAATATTTAAGCTCTGCTTAACTTTATACCATAGGTTGTTCCTTTCATTTTTAAACAATGTAACGCAAGGAAAAAGTGACAGGTTATTCTTAACCATTTGCTCAGCTTAAAATGCTGTTTTAAGTACATTCATAAGCTCACGCCTGTATCCCTGAAGGGATAGGCAGAGGTGCACTAGCGAACTAGAATACCCACATTTCGCCGAGCTTAGTTCCGTCCCAGATGTGTTAGGGGGCGAGCCTATCGCCATATCGGGCACAAATTCCAAACTCCGGGCTGATATGGAAAAATCCAATATCACTTTGTCCGACTCAGGGATCGAACCCGAGACCTCAGAACCATAGTCGTACCGAAATATCACCACGCCACCGAGGCTGTTTTAAGTAAGGCCCAATATCTCTTTGATCCGGCATGGTAAATGCTTTTCTACATAATTTTAAACTACGTCACCTACTTCCAGAACCTTAGCAACAAATGCAACTAGTCGTGGAGGAAGTGGACATAATCTGAAAAAGATCAAACAAGAGAACATGCGAGGACATTGTCTATGGGAAGGAAGTATTGGAAGAGTTACAAGGATTGTGCTACTGACCCCATGGAATATATGGTTTCAGGTGTTTTATTTAAACTTTATAGAGATATGATGTGTCTTGTAAAACTAGGGAATAAACCGTCTTAGGAACAATTTGCTCGTGAAAATATTTTTAGCATAGGTACTATTTCTTGGTTTAAGGTAAGTTGTCCATAAAAATTAATGAAAATGACCAAACATTTTTATTTTTCTGATGAATTAAACTGAGTTACAATGAGATGATCTTAACATAAAACTTCATGTCAGGATTTCATCATCATTTCAATATACACATAGCTCATGGAAAGCGTTCGATGACGATGTCGCGAGTTCCATAAAGTTTGTTCACCCAAAAGTACTCAACGCGCCTAAAGAAGTATTAAATATATCAAAAAGTAGTATATCAAAAATCGGGGCAGCGGAAGTTAAACAATTTTAATAAAATAGTTTCCATGCAATTTGTTGTACATATGTTCAATATGACCTCAATCTTCTAAGCCACCAGAATAAAGTTATTTACTCGGCTCCGAAAGTGGGTAATGTATTTGCGATTTTAAAATCGGTCTTAACTCATCGAATTCACTTTCAGGTTACCGTCCTACTGTCAGTTATCACTGAGTTTGTAATCCATCTCCTCCTGGCGTACTACTTTCAAAGTACGCTGTTGGTCTTCAGCATCATCATCATATTCGGAGAGTTGATATTCTTCGCGGATGTGTTTGTGCATTTAGTACATGTATTCTGGCCTCTAGTGCGGCTGTACATGAGAGTCCATCGGCGGAGTCTGTTCTTTCTATTTTATGACGTCATTTCTCTGATACCTTTGGTGATAATATGTAAGTGTTCTCTCTCTTTCTCTCTCTGTGGATCATATGAAAAACTCGGAGCGAGCTTCTTGTAGGATTGCGGGAATACAACAGAAAACTCATGTATGAAGTGGCAGTGTACCATTCTTGTTTCAACATTGATTACAGTCGCATGTTATAGATAAATCTTCGGCAAACGACAACTCTCAACTACTTACATGAATAAGATTGCTCATTGCTGTAATTAGCAAATGTCAACTCAATTCAAAAAACAATAAAAGTTGCAGTACCGGTAACTAAAGTGGGTAATTTGTAAATTGCCAGGTCGTAAATGACAGTTTCTGAGTTGCAATTTAGACTTTTCATCGATTCACACAGATGAGCGTGCACTATGGAGTGAGAGCTTTATAAAGATAAATAAATAATAATATTAGCCCTGTAATATTACTGTCCCACTGCTGGGCACGGGCCTCCTCTACTAATGAGAGGGGTTAGGCCTTAGTCTACCACGCTGGCCTAATGCGGGTTGGTAGACTTAACATACCTTCGAAATTCCTGTAAAGAATTTCTCGGGTATGCAGGTTTCCTCACGATGTTTTCCTTCACCGTTATAGCAAGCGATATTTCACAATGAAAATACACTTAACATAGAAAAGTCAGAGGTGCATACTCCATTTTGGGGTTGGTCTCGAACCTCCGACATTTGTCTCGGCAGTCCATACCATTCCCAACTGAGCTATCGCTCGCTTTATAGTCGAAATTATTTCGTGCTGGGGTCTCTGTTGTATTCTCGCCTTTTTATGATAAACTATCTTCGTAATATTAATATTTTTTTAAATGTAATATTTTTTAAAACACACTTCTTCAGGTTTGATATGAATATAAAATATTCCTTTCAGTTTCATACAAAGGTGTTAATAGCGAATGGTTAATCTTAGGACGATGGCTCGGAATTGGAAGAATTTACAGATTTTTTACTTTCTTTGACGATGTTAAGGAACATGTGAGTTTTATTAAACTGACTAAAAAGTTATTCTGTATAGAACATTTCACATTCACTTGATAGGTTTTTCTTGCTTAATTGGGCAGATAAGCTAACAGTCAGCTTGATAGTATACTTTAGCAATGCCAGGCCCATAGCTTACCATGTTGCCGAAAGGATTCGGCTTAGCTCTGCCTGTCTGCTTGACGTTAACTCCCTCTAAGGGATCTAGTCCCGAACGAATAATGTTAAAATTACTGTTTTTATTACTGCCCGACCCGGGAATCGAACCCAGGACTTTCCGGTCCACAGCCCATATACACTGCTACGAGATTAACAAGGTGAGAAAAGTCGCCTTAATATATTGTTTTTATAGATACGAACATCACGCAAAACCTTATACGTAGTGGAACATTTGGTGACGGTACTGCTTATATTACATGCGTCTACTTGTCTCTGGTACTCTCTACATTTGTCCTCAAGAGTTTCCTTTCTGATGGCTGGATATCCAGAGGAAATTGGCTCAAGAAAGTTGAAGTTTATCAGGTAATATAGTTATAGAGGAATTTTTTTCCTCAAATTTTCTTTCATGATCATCATAATCCACAAGACACCTAGGTACTGCTGGACTTAAACTTGGACATTAGATGTGTCTCATAATGCCCAGTAATTGCGGCGCTTGTTTAAATTATTTCATAATATTGTCTAGAGTTGTGTTTGTTGTTTTAAAGTAATGTAGACATTGGCAAAATCATCCCAAATGCGTGGAAACCATTTTTTTTAAATACTACTACTGCTTGACGGTAGCAATAGATATTTAAAACAGACTTCCAAGATATCTGAAGCAGTATTTAATTAATTACACGTAGTTCATCTATCTGCGTAAACAAATATAGACAATGAGCTGGCTCTGTTTAGTATTCATAAAGAATTAGAGTAATACTTACTTCTTTTATAAACTGTACTGCCTCGGTGGCGTGGTTGTATTTCGGTATGACTACCATCCTGAGGTCTCGGGTTCGATCCCCGGGTTGCGCAAAGTGATAATGGATTTTACCATATCAGCCCGGAGTCTGGAATTTGTGCCCGATATGGCGATAGGCTCGCTCCCTATCACATCTGCGACAGAACTAAGTTCGGCGAAGTATGGGTATTCTACTTCGCTAGTGCGCCTCTACCTACCCCTTCGGGGATACAGGCGTAAGCTTATGTATGTATGTACTTTTATAAACATTTCTGCAAGTAGTAATGGAGGCAAATATCTGCTTGCTTTCGTATAAGGTATTTTTTAACCATATCCGCCATTTTTCTTGGAAACGTTGTGTATATATACATCATATAAAGTGGAAACAAATTCTCGGAACGGAGATAATGAAAATATTCGTTAAATATTAAAGTGACTTCGAAGCTCATATTTATGAATATGTTTCGTGGGATGTTTTATTTATTATCCGACTGTGTAAAGAGGGTAATAGTTTTACAGTGTACACGTGTAACACGGTATCAAATGCTCGTATAAGTCAGTTTTCTATATATATAAAAAGGGAAAGCTGACTGATTGACTGACTGATGTATCAGCGTACAGACGAAATTATTAGAGTTAGGAATGTGAAAATTTACACACGGTTTTCTTTTATGACGTAGGCGAGCACTAAGAAATCATTTTGGAAATTCATCCCCTAAGGGAGTGAAAATGGAAATACGACGGACAGACTCTAACACAGGCATAGCCGCGGACAAGGACTAGTACTGTTATAATTACTATTTGTAAAATTCGTATATAAAATAAAATTTAATGTTTATTCGTTTCACAGTTACAGATCATGTTGGTATTATTGTGCTTGCCGACTCTACAATGTCATATTTGGAGACGCTTTCCCATTGGTTAGTTCACAGTTTATTGTCTAAGGGCAAAGACTTATATGTATAGTACTAGACCGACTGATCAGCAGGTCGATTCTTTAAGAAACGTTGAGATCGACTACGAGCTCCCGCAGCGCACATCGTTGAGATCGACGGAGCGTTCAACGTTGTTGAGTTTTAGAGAATACCATTTTCCATACATTTATGTCAAACGCCTCGCTCAAGAGAGTTAGTTCACATAAGCGCCGTCATCATACATAGCACTAGTGCGTGCGCTTTGTACCTTGCTGAATACAAAAATGAAAACATCGTTGCCGCAACGATGCCGCAACGTTGTTTTCACAAATGAAACCTTAGAGAATCGACCTGCTGTAAATAGAATGTGCGCATTAAGTTTCGGTCAATCGACCGCAACTCTCTATATAAATCCTGTTCTTTTGCTGAGC
Organism: Clanis bilineata; assembly: GCA_036417725.1. Taxonomy (NCBI): domain Eukaryota; kingdom Metazoa; phylum Arthropoda; class Insecta; order Lepidoptera; family Sphingidae; genus Clanis; species Clanis bilineata. The sequence goes on from CM071153.1 coordinate 3,862,879, forward strand.
CGTTACATGAAAAACTTGCCAAAATGTGCCAAAATTTTACTTCCAAACAGCTTGCCTAGTTATACATAGAAGTATTTTTTATGGGCAGACTTTTATTTATTTTATGTTTTTGATAAAATATATACATGTGAATAAACAAAAGTTGCATTTCATTACACCCATTCTTTCAATGTAGGTTACAAACAAAAGTGCAACTAGACGAAAAATAAAAAGTTTTTTCCCTCTAGATTCGACTTGGTGGCTGAATATTTTAAAAGTGCCCTTGGGCTAGTCGGCTCTTTTATTCAGCCTAAAACGCCTTCAGTTCCGACCCAAAAGGCAAACGGAAAAATCGTTTGTAGCCAACACTTTTACAAAATTCAAGTACGGGGAATTTTACTTTGTGTCTTGAATTTCTTTGTAGAACATTCCATTGGTGTTCACAGTCGTTGGGGAACGTGGGAGAGTGAGAAATCTGTATTTTGTAAATCGATGGCTGATAAAACATATTTAAACTTGATAGAAACAGTTTAACAAAATCTTAAAACCAACGTCTCCATTTTCACACGTTTAAATCCATATCTTCAAAACTACTGAATCGATTTTGATAAAACTTACACTCTTCCCTAAGGTGGAAGATACCTAGTCCAATAATCACAAGTTTAAAAACTTAACGGACCGACTTCGAATCCGATCGTAAACAATTTTTATGGAACCACCCTTGATCCTTGCTGCAACATGCTTGAAAAGGTGTGTTGCGCCGATCTCACATAAAATCAGAACAATACAGAATAAGACAGGTAGAAAGAAAGAAAGTGCTTCCACCACTCATATCTATACATAAAGGTATTTCATTTGTTCTAGAGTTATCTTGAAAAGTGGTTGACATCAATTCTGATGCTGTTTGGTTACGTGTTCATGCGGTATCGGTTCATCGGAACTTTATCGTGGGAGCTCGTGCTGGAAAGTAATCGTCGGGCTGTTTTCGTTGATCGGGTTAGATGGATTTTTATTTACGTCTCACAGTCACAGCATATATGGCATTATGGCATGTATGGCACTTTCGTAGAATAAAATATTTTATTTATAACAGTAATGTTTCTTTAGTTTGTTTTTAAATTCAGTTCGCTGTAATTTTTTTAAGTCCATCAGATCTTTGCTTCAAATAATGGGTTTTGCGGCAATCTGCTTTTTTTTCAAATTTGTCCCATTTCTTGTCCAAACCATTATGGTCATTCATCTAAGAATAACACCAATAATAATATGCTTTCCAAAGACATTAAACAGCATAATACTTTCACTCCACTTGCATTTCTTGTCAGCATGACATACTGTTAACACTATTGCACAACGAAATCCAATCCTTCTATCATCATCATCATCAGCTACAGGATGTCCACTGCTAGACACAGGCCTCCCCCAAAGACTTCCAGATCGACCTATGCTCCCTACAAAATCAAGGAGATATCATATCAGCTTGTCGTCTTCCAGTACCATCACATGGTGAACTATTTAAAGTTCCGAAGAGCACAGCCATGGTTGGTAGAACAAGCTAAGAAGTACAAAGAGTTGTTATGGGAGATGAAGGACGGTATACTGACGTCAGGGCAGCTGCACAAGCTGCCGCAGCCTTTACAAATGGAGCTGATTTTCGACATCAATGTGGGATATTTCCACAGTTCCTTGTTGTTTAGGGACACGCGTAAGTTGTTACTTCCTATTGAGTTTTGCTTGGATTTTATATTATTATTCAGTTCAGCAAAAGCAGCGTTCACCCATTTATTATTGCTTCTTCTTTTATTATGCTTCTTAATACTCTGAAGCGGGAAGAAGCAAGTCGAGGATGGAGTATGTATGGCAGTTTTTAATTTCCTACATAATCCGTTTTTAACAGACTAAAAAAAAATATTTGACACGTATGTATATAGTTTTGTTGAAATCGCACAATATTCGCATATATTTAGTCTGTGGGGGCGTCTAAAAAGATGTGCCAAAGATTAATGTTTGTATGTGTTTGTAGTTTCAGGTGAATTTAATGGTTGAACTCATTATTGTTCTCGGATTTTATGTCTGTGTCTGGCATACGACGACAGCCTCCGTGGCGCAGCGGATCGCGGATTCGATCCCCACACCAAGACATGTATGGCCTACAGATATTTGTATCGGGTCGATGATACCCACGACACAAGACTCGTCCTTAGAGTGGGGTCAGGATTATGTATGTGACTGTTGGGTGTTATTTATTTATTTATTTTATTTACCTCTATTTATACCCTAGTCTCCCTAGTGAGTACCTTATATTTCAATCATTATCTTATCACCTACACAGATGAGTCGTTCATGCGTCAAATATCATTGTTGATGAAGCATGAGGTGTATCTCGCTGGTCAGTACATTTGGAGTCAGGGTGTAGTCAAGAACGGTATGATTTGTGTCAAGAAAGGAATTATAGAGATGCTGTCCGATGAAGATGATGAAAGCCCTGTCATCGCGTTTAAAGATAACACTGTTAGTATTAACCACAATCTTTGTTTTTTTAGCAGAGACTGACAAACGAGCATGTGGTTCACCTGTAAGTGATTTCCGTCGCCCATAGACACCTAAGACGCAAAAAGAACAATGAGTGCGTTGCCAATCTTAGAGGTGGGGAATAGGGAGGTCCCCCATCCCAATTCCTATTGGGCTACCGGAAATCTCACTCACCGAACAACAACTAGCTGCTCCCTTACGTCGGTGTTCTGTGAGACAGTGGTATCAAACTGGTCAAGCCGGAAAAATCTATATTGTAAAGAAAGTCAAGAGAAAATTATTATATATGAATCAGAGGAAAATTGACTGTAATCACATTGTTGTACATTCTTTGACAAAAGAACATTATTCTGTTATTATTTTCACTTCAATAATTCAAACTCAAAAATGTATGTATTTCGGTCCATTTCCAATGGACAGCGTTTATAGGTTATAAACGTATAAGCCTAAATTTTATTCTTATTTCTTTAACACTTTTATTATTATCCCATCTAAAGCGCATTCAGTTTGTATTGTATCGTTGCAGGTTTTGGGAGAACTAAGTCTATTCTATTCTATACCATCAAAGGTGACGGTGAAAGCGGCCACTTACGTCGAACTACAGGTATATAATATGTAGACAGTGGCGTGCACACCATATAGACAAGAAGACATTGTCTGCCCTGATAATTTGATAAATAAATAAAAAATCTCAACCAAAAACATAAATATTTACAAAATTGTAAAGTTCGTCTTTTAAATCAACATGCCGCTCGCCATAATAATGAAAATGTTGTTGAGAATGATGACTATAATGGTGAAGCCTTATAATCCGTGGCGCAGAGGGCGAGTTGCCGGCTGTGAAGCGAGAGGCCGCGGGTTCGATCCCCGCACCGAGACAAATGTTTATATGGCCAACAGATATTTGTTTCGGATCTGGGTGTTGCGAGACCGAAAGTCTCTCGTAGTTTCTTATAGCCACGACACAAACCTCGACCTTAGTGTGGGGTCAGGACTACGTATCAACGTATGTGACTGTTGGGTGTTATTTATTTAAGCAAGAATTGAAAACATGAATCTTAGAAGTGTTCATCTTATCCTGACTGCCTCGGTGGCGTGGTGGTATTTCGGTACGACTACGGTTCTGAGATCTCGGGTTCGATCCCCGGGTCGGGCAAAGTGATATTGGATTTTTCTATATCAGCCCGGAGTCTGGAAGTTGTGCCCGATATGGCGATAGGCTCGCCCCCTATCACATCTGGGACGGCTAAGCTCGGCGAAACCTGGGTGTACTAGTTCGCTAGTGCGCCTCTGCCCACCCCTTCGGGGATACAGGCGTGAGCTTATGTATGTATGTATGTCATCTTATCCTAAATGCCTGTGTACATTCCTGTATGTACATAGATAGTGTATGTATGATTCAATATCTTACATGCTACTGTTATACTTGACATTGAATGGCATGTAATGTAGAGCCAAGCTAAAACTAGTCGTTTAAGTGACTGACCCCCGAATACAGAAACGCTACTCAACTTTAACACTAAGCAACATTATCTATGCCAGCATCTAAGACAGAGGTTGGACCTAGTTTACGCTCTAGTGCTAACTGCGTCTAAACTTAAGGTGCCAAAGATTAAACTTATTCACCACCTAGTTTTGAGAGATAAGGTAGCCTCAAATGGCATAAGACCATCTTAATTCGTAGACTATCTATTTAACATAAGCTCACGCCTGTATCCCCGAAGGGGTAGGCAGAGGCGCACTAGCGAACTAGAACACCCACATTTCGCCGAGCTTAGTTTCGTCCCAGATGTGATAGGGGGCGAGCCTATCGCCATATCGGGCACAAATACCAGGCTCCGGGCTGATATGGAAAAATCCAATATCACTTTGCCCGACCCGGGGATCGAACCCGAGACCTTAGAACCGTAGTCGTACCGAAATACCACCACGCCACCAAGGCAGTCTATTTACAAAAGGTATTTTTTTTTCACCATTGTTCACAATATGATAACCACCCAACTTGTAAACCAATAAATATTTTTTCTTTCTTTCTTAATTACATAATAAACAGGTACTATGTCGAACTGACTTCATGCGTGCGATATCTGAATATCCAGCGGTTTTGAAGCACATCCGCGATAAAATCGACGAGAGACTATATAAATCACGACGAAGACAGGTAATGTACATAATGACTTATAAATATTAAGTAAAGAAAGAAATAAAGAAAATAATTTTATTTGACCATCCCCACAAGTATGCATAAACCTATCGGTTTAGGGATATAATAGGGATTATTAAGTAAGGATTAACTTTAAAGTTTGTCTTCCCAGTTTTAAATAGTTTGAGAGTGTAAGAGACAGAAGACTGTTGTAATATAACATTCACGGACGTAAAAAAATGGACGGAGTGCTAGGAATATTGAAAGAGAAGCAGGGTTTTCGGCTTATTCGATCAGTCAAAAATCAAAAATTATTCATTTGGCTGGAAAAATGAATCCTCTGAATGAATGAATGGTCGCCTCCTTGGTCTAGTGGCAGCATGTATGGGCTGTGGACCGGGAGGTCCTGGGTTCGATTCCCAGGTCGGGCAAAGCTAATTTTCTAATTTAATTTGCCCGGGACTGGATCCCTCATAGTAGGTTAACGTCAGGCAGGCGGCCGGTCGTAAAAACTAAGCCAAATCCTCCATGCAACATGCTTGAAAAAGTGTGTTGCGCCGACCCCACATTAAGGTGGGATAAGGACAGGTAGAAAGAAAGAAAAGGCTGGAAAAATGAATATTTGTATTAACAACACAAAAGCCAAAGAACAATAGTAAAAACACAATGAATAATATATCTACAGAATTTCAATCAACAATATTCAATTTATTAATAACATGCAATACTATTTACAAATCAGAGGCCACAGCTCACATTGAAATATTCACTTTAGGAATCAATAATGAAGTACGATAAAGGGGATTCGAGGCTCATTCGAACTCGCTATCGGCCCATGAAAGTGCTCAAAGACAATTTGGTCGGCGTGGAGGAAGAAGACCCAACGTTTGTGGACGATTCTCACATGTATTACAGAGGTGATAAGAAACATATTCGCTTGGATTTGTTTATTGACAATGGACCATCGGTTATTGTTATAACAGGAGTTTGTAGTAATGGACGGGCTTTTGATGATTATGATGAATCAATTTGTTAGATTACAATTTTCATTTGATCGAGAAAGCGTCTTCGTATTGATGTTATTGTGATGACTATGGATTGGGAGATGAAATAAATTTTTCTCATTTTGTTTCGACACAGAGAGTTGTTGTGGACATAGATGTATAACTACATATTATTTTGGGTTTCTAAAACGTTGTCTTCATCATTCATACTGAACTTCCTTTTTGTCGTTTTAATTTATTTTGCGGAGACGATATAGATTTAAGTAGTCATATTATCTGTGTTGTAATAGTAGTAAATCTAGAAGAGTCTCCTAACACAAGCATATTTAAGGAAACTCCAAATACTGTTTCGATAGTGTGTACTTTATTAATTATGGAAATAAATATTTTTCATTTTTAAATCTGTGTTAGCATGGCAATCTCTTAATTCCCAGGATAAATAAAATTTAAAAGTTACTTTAAAGTTCATATAAGTTAGTCTTAGATGAAAGTGCCCGATATGGCTACTGTCTTGCTCGTAACATAGGATAGAAATAAGCTTGATTACCGAAAAGTATAATATTCATTATTGTAGTTTGTTAGTTCATATTAAAATCAAGATAAAATTTTGAACATTTTCTTAGTTTTTGAAAAAAATGCTTTAAATTTGAATCTAGCTAATATTGGTGATTATTCCAGTGACAAACAGTGGGTAAATTTATAAAAATTTCAGTCAAGACGAACTTCCGACCCGAAGTATTATTGAAATATTTGAAAAAGAAGTAAAACAAACTGTTAATTAAATTGCAGATGAAAATAACGTTCGATTACCTAAATTCACAACTGAGTATTTAGAATTGTATGAAGTCACAAGTAATGTTACAACAATTGACGCACCTCGTATTTGTCTCAGATCAAACTTTCCATGGATTTTGGAACCTAACACGGATTTTGTAAGTGCTTTGATTTTAACATCAGGAAGTAATTTGGATGTAATAAGTCTTGTTTTGATAACTTTGGTGTCTAAAAACTCTAAAATACCTTTAGTTATAGGTTGCTGATTAAATATTGAGTTTCTTGCCAGAGTAAACTTAGGTATGCTCTAATATCAACTGATATTGCCCACTACCAACCGAAGAGCTGTCTCATGTTTTTAATATTTATTACATAGCTTGATGGTAGCTGGTTTTTATTGGCCGTGTAAATGAACGGAGCTTGGTCTTCGGAAATTTCTATCATCGTACGAAACGCAACAACAAGCTGTCACGTCACGTTGGTTTTCTTTAAGTCAGTAACAATAACCCGTCTCATCTATTATGTAGGCAATATTACCTATAGCGCTTCTATATCAATTGAAAACTGTTTTCTTTAAAAATCCTCAAAAATATGTTGTCTGGCATCTTGCTGTAGTATACTAAAAGTTAAATCCTTCAGTCGTATTACCACATCATCTCCAATAGCATTAACATCTACAGACGCATATGTGCGACTTGGCGCACTTCGTGATGGTTCTGTACATTTGTGCAATGTCTCCCTACTCAGCGATAACGAATAGGCAGTTCGAAGCCGAGAAGGTCCTCGGCACCATCGTCACCGCGGGCATGTTGCTCAATCTCTACGTACAGCTCACCACAGCGATTATTGATAAGGTATTATTCGTAATTTCTCGATAACTGCTAGAAGGTAATATCAGGAACTAGATTATTAACTAGTTAATGTCTATTATGGACGTCCCACAAAATGACATGAATATTTTTCGTAGAGTTCCCTTTAGACAGTAGATCAACCTTTAATATTTATGTTGTGCCATATATGCTAACGCAACACATAGCGCTATAAGTACGCATCTAGGATTTTAAGCGGTTAGTGGTTGTACCTCCCCGACGATTTCAACCAAATCAATCTCACTAAGCAGAATACTAGTCATCTCAATATCTCACAGGATGCCAAATATTATTTTCACTTAATCTTTATAGAACGTTAGAAAGGAGACAGTAAGAGAAATAGCAGAAGTGAAGATGTCATCATTTGGTTTTTACCTGGATATCATATCTTTGTTCCCCGTTTACATATTCACCGACACATTGGACCCTAACAATGAGTCGATCCCCGGACAAGTCGCCAAGTTGTTTCCAATATTGCAAGTGTGGCACATTCGGGACTATTTTATAAAATGGGAGAAGAATTTTAACAGCCATGTTAAAGTAAGTGACGAAGTTTAACAAATATTAGAATTCATAAATGTCGGTACATACCGCAATATCCGAGACTATTTTATAAAATGGGGTAAGAATTTTAATAGCCATGTTATAGAGTAAGTGACAAACTTTGATAAATATTAGAATTCATAAATGTCGGTATATACCGCAATATTTGCGATCCCGTCAATGAATTCGAAACCATCATCATTATCATCATCAGCCATATGGCGTCCACTGCTGAACATAAACCTCCCCCAAAGATTTCCAGACCAACTTCTTTCCTGTTAACAGAATAAGATATTGACATCTTATATTTTATCGATTGTAGGTAGAGGTATCTTTATAGTTGTTGAATTGTCAGTTGATCACATTGGGGTAGTTAACTATAGGGGCATTTCACGTCAAGCGGGCAACGAAAAAAAAGTGAGGTTCTGAAATTCGTTCATATTTTGCTTATTTATACTTCTAGAGGGTATGAACGTGTACACAAAATATTTTTTTTATTAAAGGTTTAATTGTCAAATTATGGCCTTCTAAAATATGGACCTCACAGGTGTAAGGGTTTCCTTGGGAGGTATTTTGCGTATTGAAGTAATTTATAATAAAATAACAAATGTAGTGTTTTGGGTAGTAAATTTAATGGACTTTTTGATTTTTTCAACCGATTCGAAATTTAAATTTTTTATCATGTGTTAAACCGGAAATAAAGATTTCAAAACTAAATTTTAACCGTTTGGACCACAACATTCTTAATATATTTTATTCGAAAATAAAGCTTGACATACACAGATTCTACCATAAAAATTGTAAATGGGGTGCTACATTCGTTTAGAAATTATATCACTTTGAGTACGTACATGTCGTACTGATCGAGGTACCTGACTTTGCATTAGTCGGCTACTTTGCGTAAAAAAATATTACACACAGTAAAATTCCTTTGAAGTCACCTTTTTATGCATGATTATAATATTTACAGTTAATTTTATGTTAATAACAGACTGATCCTGAAGGGGGATAATATTTTTCGACTATAGGTTTGTATTTATGTATTTCAATTTCTTTCGCACGCTCTACAGCCCAAACGGCTTGACGGATTTTAACATATGAGATGTCATTTCATTTGTCTAAATAGTGGGAGTAATATAGGATGTAATATTCAGTTGTTGCGCCTGCGCATTAAAATAGGAAAGGATAATAAAAAGGTTTTTTTATTAATATATTGTTATTGTAAACTCGCAACACTTTTTGACAGATAGCAACACTATCGAAATTTTATTATATTTTATTTTACTTCCACTACATAGACGAATGAAATGACATCTCATATGTTAAAATCCGTCAAGCCGTTTGGGCTGTAGAGCGTGCGAAAGAAATTGAAATACATAAATACAAACCTATAGTTGAAAAATATTATCCCCCTTCAGGATCAGTCTGTTATTAACATAAAATTAACTGTAAATATTATAATCATGCATAAAAAGGTGACTTCAAAGGAATTTTACTGTGTGTAATATTTTTTTACGCAAAATAGCCGACTAATGCAAAGTCACGTACCTCGATCAGTACGACATGTACGTACTCGAAGTGATATAATTTCTAAACGAATGTAGCACCCCATTTACAATTTTTATAGTAGAATCTGTGTATGTCAAGCTTTATTTTTGAATAAAATATATTAAGAATGTTGTGGTCCAAAAGGTTAAAATTTAGTTTTGAAATCTTTATTTCCGGGTTAACACATGATAAAAAATTTAAATTTCGAATCGGTTGAAAAAATCAAAAAGTCCATTAAATTTACTACCCAAAACACTACATTTGTTATTTTATTATAAATTACTTCAATACGCAAAATACCTCCCAAAGGAACCCTTACACCTGTGAGGTCCATATTTTAGAAGGCCATAATTTGACAATTAAACCTTTTATAAAAAAAATATTTTGTGTACACGTTCATACCCTCTAGAAGTATAAATAAGCAAAATATGAACGAATTTCAGAACCTCACTTTTTTTTCGTTGCCCGCTTGACGTGAAATGCCCCTATAGTAAAAAATACTAGTATTTTTTTGTAGAAAGATAGATTTATCATCGAAATATCTGAATTTTCAGTTGATCAGTTTGTTGAAGTTCTTCACTCTGTTCTGTATATTCTGCTATTGGTCTGGAAGCTTCTTATTTTTGTTCGCGTGTCCAAGAACATTGTGTCGTGAGGTATGTTTATAAATCTATTTAAAAATACTTTATTTATATAATAATTTATTGCTCAGCAATTTCTTTACCTCCAATGTACTTCAGTCTGGAATACAAAAATGTTTCTACAATGCTGTTTGCTGGTAGAAATATATTAATTATTGATTCCTACTACAGACCTAATAACAGATTCGTGGACGTTGAGTAGTGGATGCAGCTTCCCGCCCTCGTGCATATCATCATCATTCACAGGATGTTCATTGTTGAACATAGGCCTCTCTCAAATATTTCCAGAGCGACCTATTAGAAGCGGCCTGCCATATCTCATACTACTCATGTCGGTGCAACACCCTTCAAGGATGGTGCAAAAAAGATTGGGCTTAGTTTTTACGAACCGTTGCCTGCCTGACGTCAACCCCCTCAGTAATCTAAACTTCTTTTGTCGGTGTCTGAGAACTTGATGACGCTACTACTACTATTTAAGACTGCACTTCCTCATAATAATGTAGTTCTATTTAGAAAACTACGAATTATTAACAAAATAACCACGTGTTCAGAATTCGTGGATGTCCCTGCTGATATACTGGGAGACGAAAGTGTTCATGACGAATGACGCGAAACATGAACATCCCATGATGTCATCATTTGCGTTTGGGACGTCGGTATTCACTGGAACTGGGACTTCTGATATAGCGCCTGGTACTACGGATTTGGTTGTGGTAAGATCTTATATTTTTTTCTCCATGAGTCGTATGTCTAGATGATGAAGAAAGTATAGTAGTAAAATTTATTCTAAATGTTACATACATATTTATTGTGCTATATCAATTTTAAGGCTAAAAAAATATTTTTTGATTTTGTAAGATTCCGACTTAATTAGTAATAAATTATCAATCAACTAATTATCATTGTTTTCGAAATAATTATTCTTTTTCAAAAATACAAACGTTTAAGTTTAGATGTTTGTGAGGTGAATTCCGATTATCGTTAATTAATCGTCTTCTAATGGTTATCAAATTCTGGTGAATGAATTAAAATGTATTTACATATATTAATATGTAAAAACATTTTAATTCATCTATGTATAGTTCAACAATATATGTATAGTTGTTGATAGGGCCTTGTACTATTACGACTACATCAAAAGATATAATGACTTATCAACAACTCATAGCCTTATTTCCATTCATTTACATTTCCATCGTTGCACAAGTTGAATCCAAAACCACTATTGTGTCTTAATCTTAATAGTGCTTTGTTGCAGGTAGTATTACTGTTTACTCTGGGAACGTACCTCAGTTGTTACTACACGGCTAAAATTTGCAGCCTCTACTTGCTTTCGACACAAAGGAAATTGAAGTTCAAGGCACGCTCCCTTTTTCATTTAATGCCACTTTATTACTACTCTAGAATTGCTCAGTTTCGCTGTTACGGAAAATGACAACTCTATTGGTTTCCATGAATTGTTTAGTTTAGTTTGGGATTTTAAACGTTTTATTAGAGTTACATTTAGATGGACTCAATTTATCGCATGAGAAACAACAAATAAAATTTACGAGGTTGCATACCACTAATCTCACTTTCAAAAAGTATGCTGCAGTAACGTAAATGTCATTTTTCTGTGGCATTTTATGTAACTTCATTTGAATGTGGTTGTGGTTGCCGTTGGAGGCGGCACATGTATATGTTCCATAAGCGTATGGGCCACCGGAGGCCGAGCCGCCCGTGACTATCTACGTGATATAATATGTTTTGTTTTCTGATTAATTCCGTGATCTTGTTCTAGAAGTCCTTAGGTCCTTTTCTTAAAATTTTTGATTCGAAATACATCCATGTGTTGCCCTGAATTGATAATTGATATTTAACTTGGACCAGATACTGAGATAGATTTGTCTCCTATCATATCATGGGATGGAAATAAGCTAGGTAAACCGTAAGTGTAAGCTAACGTGTCTCCCTAGGTATAAACTTTTGTTATATATGTAATTTGTTGTTATAATAATTTACGAATGATCTGACGGCTCTGTGACTACCACAGATTATTTAGCGATGCCGGTAAAATGGTTCCTGTAGTTACAAATTCAATTTGTAATGTATACTGGTTTCAACTCAACACGATGGTTCAATTAGTTATTCTCAGAATGTAAATGGAATTTGTAGCTTCAATAGTTCCTGTAATTTAATATACCTACGTGAGTGTTATTATAATGCCAGTACTACACTATCGTCCAATAATCTGACTCCCAAATTTTAGCACAGACTGGCAAACGACCAGATGGGTCACCTGATGGTAAGTGATCTCCACCGCCCATAGACACCCACGACACACAAGTATCATGGATGCGTTGCCAACCGAAAATGGCATGGGGAATGGGAAAGGAAGGGGGAATTCGGCCACCGGAAATTTCACTCACCGAACGAATCGCAACAGCGAACTGCCACTTTACGCCAGTTTTCTGTGCAACAGTGGTATCAAACCGGCCGAGGCGGCACATTTGTGCTATAGTCATTACTGTCTACAGCGGTGGCTACCACTCAAAACATAAACATGACTCAACATGTCCCAACACATGATTGATACAAGGCCAGTCCTACAACAACATACATTCACGAACTATCTCTATACGTGAAATTAAATACATTAAACAGTATGTTAGTAATATTGAGTATGTTGGTAATATAGTTTTTTTTATAGCAGAGACTGGCAAACGAGCAAATGGGTCACCTGATGGTAAGTGAACTCTACCGCCCATATACCTACATCCACGACACAAAAAGAATCATGGGTGCGTTGCCAGCGACAGCGAGCTGCCACTTTACGTCGGTTTTCTGTGAGACAGTGAAACCAGTCGAGTCGGCCCATTCGTGCTGTAGACGTAACTGTCTACAGCGTGGCTCTGCCGCTCAAAGTCTCTCTGACGTGGTAGGTTCGACAAACAGTTGGACGGTTGGACGATCGTCTAGCACCGGTTAATGTCGCAGTTGTAGGAAGTCCTTAAATAAATACAATCCAGTTTCATATTTACGTATAATAATGATAACTAAATAATTATACTGCCTCGGTGGCGTGGTTATATTTCGGTACGATTACCGTCCTGAGGTTTCGGGTTCGATCCCCGGGTCGGGCAAAGTGATATTGGATTTTACCATATCAGCCCGGAGTCTGGAATTTGTGCCCGATATGGCGATGGGCTCGCCCTTATCACATCTGGGACGGAACTAAGCTCGGCAAAATGTGGATGTACTAGTTGGCTAGTGCGCCTCTGCCCACCTCTTCGGGGATACAGGCATGAGCTTAGGTATGTATGTGCTAAATAAATAATTATTAGAATACACAATCGGATGCAAATTACTTTATTATCTTTCTCTTTTCCTCATTTTATTTTTATGTCCGTAAATAAGACTTTATTTGATAAAAGAAAAGCCGGAGAATGATTTCGTAGAATGAGGAAATTGTTTTAGATTGAAGTCGTCAGAAAGAACATTTTAATTTATTTGTTGTATACATAAGCTCACGCCCGTATCCCACTCGGTAACAGTAGAACTGAACCATCGTCTTAATACACCCACGTTGCTCCAGGCTTATTCCTTTCCCTGTATGTGATAGGCACGCTTATCAGCATAATCTGTATTTTCGACCGACTTCCAAAAAGGAGGAGGTCCTCAATTCGTCTGTATTTTTTAATGTATGTTACTCGATATCTCCGCTAAATGTGGACCGATTTTCAAAATTCTTTTTGTATTCGATAGAGCTTATTTCAAGGGTGGTCCCGTATAAATTTGGTTACGATTGAATTTGAAGTCGGTCCGTTAAGTTTTTAAACTTGTGATTATAAATTTGTCATCTAGGCTGTAGACTAGGAAGTTCTGCATTAAAGTCCCAAGCCCAGCAAAGATTTTTCTGATTCAACTTTTTCGCCTCATTCAGTCTCATTACATTCTTCATGCATGCACGTCGGTTTAGGGTACTTTTAACTTCACCTTTCTCGAGTAAATCTCTGACTTGGTCAGAGAGTGAATGAGGCGAAAGAGGTATGTAAGGATCGTAGCAAATGGAAATCCGTTGTCTCTGCCTACCCCTATGGGAAAAAGGCGTGAGTATGTATGTATGTAACTTTTTCGGGAATGGAAGAGTTTACTTTAGGCAGGTGGCTGGTCGGAAAAACTAAGCCCAACCCTTCTTGCAACATGCTTGAAAAAGTGAGTTGCGTTGACCCCACATTGTGGGATAAAGGCAGGTAGAAATAAAGAACGATAAATTTGTGAATATCATGTCTTATTTTGTTATAGATAACGTTATCTTATCGACTGCCTCGGTGGCGTGGTGGTATTTCGGTACGACTACGGTTCTGAGGTCTCGGGTTCGATCCCCGGGTCGGGCAAAGTGATATTGGATTTTTCCATATCAGCCCGGAGTCTGGAATTTGTGCTCGATATGGCGATAGGCTCGCCCCCTATCACATCTGGGACGGAACTAAGCTCGGCGAAATGTGGTTTTTCGCTAGTGCGCCTCTGCCTACCCCTTCGGGGATACAGGCGTGAGCTTATGTATGTATGTATGTATGTAGATAACGTTATTATTTTAGGAATCCATGAGGGAGTTGTTCTACTTCTTGACGGTGAACCACGTGAGCGGAAAAATCAAGTCACGCGTTAAAAAGTTCTTCTGTGTCCAGTGGTAAGGTTTTGTACTGATTTCTTAAGTTTATGCGAATGTTATACATTTAAATAAAACTATTTTTACGGATTCTATCACGATTTGGTTTTTAATTTTTATTCCCGACGTTTCGAAGGCTTTTCAAAGACCACGAAGACTGGAAATCCTTCGAAACGTCGGGAATAAAAATTAAACACTAAATTGTGATAGAATTCGTAAAAATAGTTTTATTTCAAGGTTTTGTACTGTTTTATTCCATTTATTATCTTTACACTAATTATTATTATTATACACTTCTAGTCTAGTCACTCAGAGGGGGTTGACGTCAGGCAGCCGGTCGTAAAAATCATTTTTGCAACATGCTTGAAAAAGTGTGTTGCACCGACCCCACATTAAGGTGGGATAAGGGCAGGTATAGTTCGATTGCTAATTAAACGGACGGTAAACTGATAGATCGAAATGTCAGTTTCCAAAATAATGTTGCTTACTTTCAAAACATAGTGATTGATCTAGTTCAATTTTTATAATTCAAAGAAACAATAACTCAGCACTAGCTTGCAAAATTAGAATTTTATTGCGTATTTTTAGAAATTTCAGCTTAACCCTTCGACAGTCTGTATAAATAATTTTGCGTAAATAATCACGACAGATACGTGAAATGATAACAATGAAAATTACAAATATTACTTTTATTATTTGAGAATATTTACGTTCTGCACAATAGCTTTTGTAAGTTTTATCTATAATGAATCATGACTATAATTCCAGTAAACATGCAATAACTTAGCATGCAATAATTTACTATGACTATGATTCAGTAGGCATGCAGTACTAATCACACATTAGGCAGGAATTACGACTCTGTCGGACTTTAGAAAAAGAAAAAATGAAATTGAATTAAAATGTTTAAATAATCTTGATCTTTTTACCGCAGCACTATTTAAATTTCATAAAAAAATGGCCACATTCGAAATGTCAGTTTCATCCGTTTCATTAGCAATCCTACTATAGAAAGACTGGGATACACAATAGCACAATGTAATAGGCAGAGTTAAGTGTCTGACTATTGGGTGTTATTGATTTACTTTACACAGGTATTACAATAACGCCGTATCAACTGAAGAGATATTTAAGGACATGTCAGCTAATATACAACAAGAGGTTTTGTCTATAGAAATGGTCGAAACGCTACTGCATTGTCCACTGTTTCAGGTAATTCATTTACGCATTGATACCTATTTTATTGTGGTTGATTATACCGTTTCTTTTTTTTCTTCTCTTTTTTATTCCATGTTTTTAATTAAATATGATTTTTTTATTTAATTTACCCGGGAATGGATCCCCCAGAAGGGTTAACGGCACATAGGCAGTGGTCGTAAAAACTTATCCAAATCCTTTCTGCAACATGCTTGAAAAATGTGTTGCACCGACCCCATTAATGTGGAATAAGGGCAGGTAGTAAGAAAGATAATTTTAAATTATATCGATCTGGTCCTGTCCACATAAACTAATGCTAAATACAAACTTAATGAGATTTACGTACACACTTTTAATCAACGCATTTTTAATCCACACCGCGCCGTAGGATTGTAATCGCGACTTTCTTCAAACGGTCGCAGCGAACAAGAGAACAATCGTCCTTCCCGACAACGAGATAGTTCAGCACGCGGCCGACATCGGCAGAGACATGTACATCTTGCAGAAGGTAACGTTCACACTTGGGTAACTCGTCAATTTCATTTGAGGAAGAGGAGCCTCATTTTGTCGCACGAGCGCCTCATGAGGCATGACTCATTTGAGGTGAGGGACGTCGGAGTTAAATCGAGCTTTAACCGTGGAAAACGCCGCGCGACTCGAGTTAGAGATGTGGTTGACGGTTGTGGCTCGTGTCCTCGCGAGTAGCAACTCAAAAGTGGGTAGATACTTGAGAGATGCTTTCATATGTTTCAATGAATATTAGAAAGAAAGAAAGAATATGTTTATTGTCACTGAACGCATGCAACATCAGTTAGACATTTTAGTTTTAGACATCCTCTTCGAATTTCAATTCGGAATCGAATTATTATTTGATAATATGATTAAATGTGGTATAGAGTCACTCTCAGTTCTACGAGTAACTCTTTCAAATGGTTGCAACTATAACGAGTTTCTCACGAGTGAGGTCCCAAGTCTATTTTTAATTAAAAACCAACGCTCTAAGCTGCAATCACAACTGGATACTGTTGCTACAGTTTCAAACTTACACAATATGTGTTGTAGGAAATTAAGGTTTGTGGTAGAAGTGTGTGTTGGATTATCACAGTTTTTGTTGGAGAGAACAGCTGTGGCGAAAAACATTCTGAAACTCGAGCCACAGATAATTATTTAGTAAAGGGCCATATTTGCTTGACAGGTTGTTACTACCATCTCACAGAAAACTGAAATCAAGCTAGCTATTGCTTTTTATGCAGCGAGCGAGGTTTTCGGAGACCCAATTAGTCCCCCCCATCCCAATTTCCATTCCTTGACTTTCCACGGTAAGCAGCAGCATAACTGTGCCGCTGGCATTACCGCAATAGTTACTTTCTCATTTATAATATTACTTAATTATGGATATTGTTTTTCGAAGATGAATTAAAAAAAAATATTAGCCCTGTAATATTACTGTCCCACTGCTGGGCACGGGCCTCCTCTACTAATGAGAGGGAAGAACGAAGATGTATTATTCAAATTCAAATCTTTATTTAGTAATCTGGCCACTAGGGGCACTTTTACACCTCATTGAATCTACCGATTAATGATACATTGAGGATGTATTTACCACGGACGTAAAAAAAGATGGACGGAGCGCTAGGAAAATTCGAATTTTGCAAGCTAGTGCTGAGTTATTTTTGCCATGAATGATAAAAATTGAACTAGATCAATCAGTATGTTTTGTTAGTAAGCTACATTATTTTGTAAAGTGACATTTCGATCTGTCAGTTTACTTCGTTTAATTAGGACTTGTACTATAGTAACATAATTTTGTATGTGTCCGTAGGGCCATTGTAACGTGCTCAACAACACTGGTAATCTGGTCGCCACACTCGAACCGGGCAGCCATTTCGGCGTTGTTGAAATGCTATTCGGCTTACCGAAGGTAATGTATATACGAATTGTTTTCCCAGTTGTAGGTTTTAAACTATCTCGTCTACTACCGTTATAAGTAACCCTCTCAGAGTCGGCTCGGCCACCAGCTGCCGACCAGTTAATGTAAAATGAATTTCAGTATTCGGGGGTAAGATTCCAACAACAATTAGCAATTAAACACCAAAATGTAATCACCAGGTACACACGGTGCTGACGTCAACAAACTGTATATTACTGCACGTGGAGTACACAGCCCTCGTGCAATGCTGGGGAACGTTCCCGGACATTAGTCATCCCATTATCACGGTGATTCATGCATTTAATATTACTGCTCGCCCGCCACAATGGACAAAATGTTTGCATGCTTTAGGCTCTGGTAATGACGCTAGGGACGAACTCAGGGGCATATTTGGGCACCATTTTATTTTTTTTTAATTTTTAGAATATAAATATCAAATAACTGCATGTTACTGCACGTGAAGTACACAACCCTCGTGCAATGCTGGCCATCGTTTCCGGACATGAGTCATCCCATTATCACGGTGATTCATGTATTTAATATTAGTGCTCGCCCGCCACAATGGACAAAATGTTTGCATGCTTTAGGCTCTGGTAATGACGCTAGGGACGGATTCAGGCGCGTATTTGGGCGCCATTTTAATTTAGTTACATTTTTTTGACAGAAAAGTTATATGTTAGTGGTTGGTTTAAAATGTAGCGATTAAGTTTTGATGACAGATTTAATTTTATTTCATTCCAGAAGATAGGCTTAGTAAACTCTTCAATGTCTGAATAGATTAAATAAGTGTAATGTGTACATCATTGTGCACGATCTTATTAATTTTCATATCATGATATATTTTTGTTGCACCAGTCAGTATTCTCTTAAACTTGGTAATAAAATCACAAGTTTAAAAACTTAATGGACCGACTTCAGATGCGATATTGACCAAATTTATATGGGACCACCCTTGAAATAAGCTCTATCGAACACAAAAAGAGTTTTGAAAATAGGTCCACATTTGGCAGAGATATCGCGTAATATAGAGGGTACATCAAAAATACAGACGAATTGAGGACCTTTTTGGAAATCGGTCGAAAACAGAAACAGAAGAATTTCACAATTCAAAACTTTGTAATTTCATATGTTAAAAAAATTAACATGGTGGCGTGGTGGTATTTCGGTACGACTACGGTTCTGAGGTCTCGGGTTCGATCCCCGGGTCGGGCAAAGTGATATTGGATTTTTCCATATCAGCCCGGAGTCGGGAATTTGTGCCCGATATGGCGATAGGCTCGCCCCCTATCACATCTGGGAGGACAGAACTAAGCTCGGCGAAATGTGGGTGTTCTAGTTCGCTAGTGCGCCTCTGCCTACCCCTTCGGGGATACAGGCGTGAGCTTATGTTATATGTTATGTTATGTAAAAAAATTAACTAGGGAGATATGACCCCCAAAAAACCTGAATACGCTCCTATACAGAACAATGTATGCTATTAATATAAAATCTCAATTTGTCCCGTAGCTTCTTCCGCACAAACCCGTGAAATTAGAGTACCATGTTTAACGATATGTAATTGTACATAATGAGTTACATTAATTTGAATAAATAATTGTTGGCATTAATACTTGTAACTTTGTAGAATAAAGTAGTGGCGAAGGGTCTATATAATATGTTCGTTGTAAGCTAACCTTTACAAACTAGCGTAGTAGGTATAGCGGTGGCGAATGGTTAAAATTTTCAAAAGGGAGCCAATGGCTACTTTATCTTGATATTAATGCCTATTATATGTATATAGGCATCAAACATTTGGCAAAGGGAAGCCGGTAGGAATCTGGTTTTATGAACTCTTCACCACTGATGTATAGGTGTTATTAAGTAACTTACAGTAGCAATGAATACAATAAAATCTGGCATCGGCTTCTCATTTGTTTGTTTGTCGAAAATATAAATATATAAATATAAATATAAATACTCCCAAAAGTCACAACTAGTCCTGACCCCAAACTAGGTATAACCTGTATCGTGGGTGTCAGAGACTATGAGAGACTTTCGGTCTCACAACACCCCGACTAGAGACAGATATCTGTGGGCTACACAAACATTTGTCTCAATGTGGGAATTGAACCCGCGGCCTCTCGCATCACAGCCGGCTACTCGCCCGCTGCGCCGCGGAGGCTGTTAATGTTCAATATCCACATGCCGTTATCCCTCTTTTTCAAGGGGTTCGACATGGCTTATTCAAAGGGTGGTCCAATATAAATTTGGTCACGATCGCATAAATTTTGAAATCGGTCCGTTAAGATATTCAACTTGTGATTATTTTTAGATTTATTCTGATACATTACGTCATTATTTTTGACTGACTTCCAAAAAGGAGAAGGTCCTCAATTCCTCTGTATTATTTTATGTACGTTATGTGATGAAGGAAATATAAAAAGTACCCTTAACCGACGCGAATGTATGAAGAGATTGATGAAAGTAGATGAAGCGAAAGTAGTGTGTCAGAATCGGGCGAAGTGGAAATCCATAGTCTCTGGCTACCCCTATGGGATACAGGCGTGATATTATGTATGTATGTATGTATGTATGTTATGTGATATCTCTGTCAAATGTGGACCGATTTTCAAAATCCTTTTTTGTGTTCGATAGAGTTTATTTCAAGGGTTGTCCCATATAAATTTGGTCACGATCGGATTTGAAGTCGGTCAGTTAAGTTTTTAAACTTGTGATTATATCACGATTGTATGAATTTCGTTCGACGCTGAAACTTATCTACAAAATATTGTCGGGTATAAGTATTCAGTCTGTCGTCTCCTTGGTCTAGTGGCAGCATGTATGGACTGTAAACCGGGAGGTTCTGGGTTCGATTCCCAGGTCGGGTAAAGTAAATTTTCTAATTTAATTTGCCCGGGACTGGATCCTTCATAGGGGGTTGACGTCAGGCAGGCGGCCGGTCTTAAAAACTAAGCCAAATCCTCTTTGCAACATGCTTGAAAAAGTGTGTTGCGCCGACCCCACATTAAGGTGGGACCAGGGCAGGTAGAAAGAAAGAAAGATAAGTTATTCAGGCTGAGATATATAGAGTGAACTTCGACTAAGTCTAAGTCAAAGTGACGAACTCAGTGAAGATTTAACATAACATAACATAAGCTCACGCCTGTATCCCCGAAGGGGTAGGCAGAGGCGCACTAGCGAACTAGAACACCCACATTTCGCCGAGCTTAGTTCCGTCCCAGATGTGATAGGGGGTGAGCCTATCGCCATATCGGGCACAAATTCCAGACTCCGGGCTGATATGGAAAAATCCAATATCACTTTGCCCGACCCGGGGATCGAACCCGAGACCTCAGGACGGTAGTCGTACCGAAATACAACTACGCCACCGAGGCAGGCAGTGAAGATTTGGAATTGTTATATCGAACTTTGACTTAGTCCGAGTAATTTTTTACAAGAAAAGCCGACTGATAGACAGACTAAGCAAAGATTTTCTTGTAAAAACTGACTCGGACTAAGTTAAAATCCTCACTGAGTTCGTTATTTTGACTTAGACTTAGTCGAAGTTCGCTCTATAGATCTCGGCCTTCGTCTGTAGGTGTTGTAAGAGCGCGTTACAAACGGTGCCCGCGGGACATGTTGCTACAAACTAATGTTTTATCTTAAGATATAACCGCGGTCTTATTTATCATATTTTCAATTTTCTTTTACGTTTCGATAGGCAGGTTTTTGTTTATTAAACTGAAGATGGATTTATTTTTGTTCTCTCGGTCTACACTAATATATAGTCTGCTTACTTTACATTAAAAGCAGGAGAACAAATTATATTATGCAAAGTCGGACTATTAAGCGATGGCAATAGACTCAGCGGCGAAGGGTCCATGTAACATAATGCCTACCAGCTTGCCTTTACCAAACTGTAGACTTATAAACTGATATTATTATTTACTTTACTTATTGGTAGTAATTAAAAAGAAATTAACATCGGTTTCAAAATTATCATTCGTCTCTGTCATGTATTGAAACGGAAATAACGTTGTGAAGAGACGGTGCCTTCGTTTTGTTTTTTATTTTTTTTTATAGCAGAGATTAGCAAACGAGCAGATGGGTCACCTGATGGTAAGTTTTCTCCACCACCCATAGACACCCAAGACACAAAAAGAATCATGGGTGCGTTGCCAACCTAAAAGGAGGGAATGGAAGGGGAGGGAAGGGGATTAGGAAAGTGAGTGGGGAAGTGGGCCACCGGAAATCTCACCGAACGAAACACGACAGCAAGCTGCCACTTTACGTCGGTTTTCTGTGAGACAGTGGTATTTAACCGGTCGAGCCGGCCCATTCGTGCTATAGACGTTACTATCTACAGCGTGGCTCTATCACTTTAAAAAACCTCAACCTACCCCATCAAAAAGCAGTCGTGAGCTTACGTATGTTTGCAACTTCAGGTATTAAAGGACGCTGAGTTGCTAACAAAGGCGAGGTATTATGAAGAAGCGAAACCCTTGACTGGTCGGGTGGATGTTAAGATAAACAGGATTGCGGTAATTAATTAACATATTGCCTAAAATAAATTTGAATGGGCAATTTCGAAAAGGGCATCCCTCAAAGAGGGTTGACATTAGGGAGGCAGCCGGTCGTAAAAAAATTGCCAAATCCTTTCTGAAACATGCTTGAAACAGTGTGCTGCGCCGACCCCGTGGGTGGGGTAAGGGCAGTTAGAAAGAAAGAAATTTTAAAAAGGGCAATCACATTTAAATTATTTATAAGTATATAATCTTCTTATATAATACATCGCTAAAAATATAATTATATTTGACATCAAATATTTTTGTAATTCTGGGTTGCTAATTGTCGACTGCCTCGGTGGCGTCGTTGTATTTCGGTATGACTACCGTCATGAGGCCTCGAGTTCGATCCCCGGGTCGGGCAAAGTGGTATTGGATATTTCCATATCAGCCCGGAGTGTGGTATTTGTGCCCGATATGGCGATAGGCTCGCCCCCTATCACATCTGGGATGGAACTAAGCTCGGCGAAATGTGGGTGTTCTAGCTCGCTAGTGCACCTCTGCCTACCCCTTCGGGGATACCGGCGTGAGCTTACGTTAATTGACCTTTAACCCGTCAGAGGCGGCACATATATATGTTCCATAAGCGTATGGGCCACCGGAGGCCGAGCCGCCCGTGACTATTTATTGTAACTTAGAAATAAAATTATGTATTGTACGGTAGTCTACAAAAAATAACAAGCTTTTTCGTTACCTAAATATTTTGAATTTTCAGAGATGCGCCCTTTTCGAAATTCCCCATTGAATTAAAGTACTTTACTACTTAAAGATTTCTTGGGTTTATGTGAATGTTATTCATTGAAATTAAACTATTTTTACGGATTCTATCACGATTTGGTTTTAATTATTATGCCCGACGGTCAGTCTGACCCGTGACCACGAAGGCTGCAAAGTTTTCGAAACGTCGGGCATAAAAATTAAAACCAAATCGTGATAGAATCCGTAAAAATATTTTAATTTCAATACTTTACTACCGTCAAAAATAAGTTTATCAGATACTAGAACGAATAGCAGCTAATTTAAAGAGTCACGGGCGGCTCGGCCTCCGGTGGCCCATACGCTTATGTAACATATATATATATATATATATACGCCGCCTCCGACGGATTAAATTGTGCAATCGCTAGTACTAAACTTCAACGGAATTAATTATATTGTTACAGCAAGAGATAAAGGAAAGTTTCGTAGTACTAAACAGTACAGAAGAGCGGGATCACTACGTGAAAGCGTTTGACAAGTTGGGAGTTATGAGGTAACGAAGGATTTAGTATGAAACTATGTTAACTGAAACAGAAAATAGATTTTGTAAACCTCTAATTATAATTAAGGCATTCAAAGTTGATTTCGGAAAAATTTATAGATAACACAAGCCTGTGAAGGGTATTGGATAATTCTGTAGTTCGCCTCAGTCTACCTCTTCGGGGATTCAGGCGTGAGCTTATGTATATACATAAGCATACAATAATACATACATGTGTATGTAAAGCAAAGAAAAAATTGCGTCGACTTTTTAAGTTGGGAACAAAAGTTACTAGAAATATATATGTACATAAATTGAGTTCTCATATCATAATTGTACCTTTACCGAAGTATTTTTTTAACACCCAACAGTCACCCACAAAGTCCAGCAGGGTTACCACCGCCTCTTATGGTAGTATTAATATAATCGTTCTTCGTTTGTTTTGTATGGGAATCGGTACAAGTAAAATTATAATAATATTGCTATAAGAGGGTGGTGGTAACCCTCCTGTCCCCACACTAAGATACAAGACTTATGTAGTGTGTATCAGGACGTAACACCCAGACTCAGAACAAATGTCTGTGCGTCATACAAACATTTGTCTCAATGCGGGAGTCGAACCCGCGGCCTCTCGCTTCACAGCCAGCTACTCGCCAGTGGCGGTCAAAATTTTATTATGGAAGTATAATAAAGTTTTGTTTTAAGTTGGGACTTGGGAATGGTACGGACTGCCGAGACGAGTGTCGGAGGTTCGATGGCAACCCCAAAATGGAGCATACACCTCTGACTTTTCCATGTTAAGTGTGTTTTCTTTGTGAATTATCGCTTGCTATAACGGTGAAGGAAAATCATCGTGAGGAAACCTGCATACCCGAGAATTTCTCCACTAGAATTTCAACGGTATGTGAAGTCTACCAATCCGCATTAGGCCAGCGTGGTAGAGTAAAGCATAACATCTCTTTAGTAGAAGAGGCCCGTGCCCAGCAGTGGGACAGTAATATTACAGGGTTAATATTATTTATAATAAAGCTATGTTTAAAATAATGTTTTAATTCTAGACACTTGAGATATATATTCCTGCCAATATCAATTACGCCACACGGGTTGTTTTTAAAATTCTGGTGCACATTGCGATTCTTGATGGCAATATTTTATGTGCTGACAGTACCGTACGACATAGCCGTGAGTAACGTTATTGTATTCTAAATTTATTAATACATTTTTATGTGAGTAATTAAAAAGTGCCTCGGTGGCGTAGTGGTATTTCGGTACGACTACGTTTCTGAGGTCTCGGGTTCATTCCCCGGGTCAGGCGAAGTGATATTAGATTTTTCCATATCAGCCCGGAGTCTGGAATTTGTGCCCGATATGGCGATAGGCTCGCCCCCTATCATATCTGGGACGGAACTAAGCTCGGCGAAATGTGGGTGTTCTAGTTCGCTAGTGCGCCTCTGTCTACCCCTTCGGAGATACAGGCATGAGCTTATGTTATGTTATGTAATTAAAAAGTAAAGTATTAACAACATTTTCCCATAATAATTATATTCAAAATATTTTCCGTAAAAAAAAAAAATATCTTATTTTTTTTTGCTCTTTTATACATATTTCTTAACACAACATAAGCTCGAGCCTGTATCCCCGAAGGAGTAGGCAGAGGCGCACTAGTGAACTAGAACACACATTTCGCCGAGCTTAGTTCCGTCCCGTATGTGATAGGGCGCGAGCCTTTCGCCATATTGGGCACAAATTCCAGACTCTGGGCTGATATGGAAAAATCCAATATCACCTTGCCTGACCGGGGGATCAAGCCCGAGACCTCAGGATGATAGTCGTACCGCGCACACAATACCACCTCGCCACCAAGGTAGTCTATCGTCAACATACACATTTCTATTCCCAAAAATTTGTATTTCTAGACGAAACAATATAAGCACGGCCGCGGGTACACCTGGCCCGATATCTACCTGTACATAGACATTGTGATTATGGCGTACGTGGCATTTTATAACGAACGTTCTCTCCTTGTCACACACCCGCTATTGACTATGTCGCGGTACTTCAAGCACTCTTTCCTCTATGACGTCATTAGCATATTCCCGTTTGAGGAGTTGGTAAGTATGATCAGCTTCGTCAGGTACATTTTTGTATAATTTATCTACTTGCATAGTATTTTTTTAAATAAAAACTGTAGTATGATGCCGTTTTTATTAAAAGATTTTAGCTTGTACGTTTACTTGGCAAGATGTGTTTTTGTCATTGTATATGTACTATCACAATACAGTTAAAAGTTCGACCATGTTTATATTAGATAGTTATGTTAATTAATCCGCATATTGATATACTGCTCCGATTATAATCACAAGTTTAAAAACTTAACTGACCGACTTCCAATTTACCGATCGTAACCAAATTTATATGGGACCACCCTTGAAATAAGCTCTATAGAACACAAAAAGAATTTTGAAAATAGGTCCACATTTAGTGGAGATATCGAGTAACATACATAAAAAAAATACCAACGAATTGAGGACCTCCTCCTTTTTGGGAAGTCGGCCGAAAATACAATCCCTATCCGAAATTTCGGATGATTTGCGTAGAGCTCAACTGCTACGCGGTGGCTACGATGTGCCTACGTGGCTGCTACGCGACTGCTACACAGTGGCTACGCGGTTACTACGCGGTTACCGTACGGTTACTAAGCGGTTGTTACATGGTGCGTAAAGCGCAATACACACTAAAGCCGCCAACCCGCCGACACAACCCGGCGGCCCATAAATGTTTCGATTTTCAAGGACTGAAGCCGCCAACGTCCACCGACAAAAGTTGCCGACATAAGCTGGCGGGTCGGCGGCTTTGGTGTATTGCCCATTACGCGTATGTGGGTCAATTGAACAGTGAACACATCTAAGTATAGATAAATTTAGGATATGTATAGTTTGTACGTTTATATCAGGCGGATTACACCATAACGTCCAGTGATTAAACTATATAGAACACCAATAAAAATGCTGTATTTTGGTTCTTGCAGATTAGGATTATAAACGATAACACCGACTTGGATTTGTACAGAATGAATCGAATGCTTTTGGTGAGTTATTAAATCATAAAGTTAATAAATGTTGAGTTGAATCAAAGTGGAACCTTTATAATATTTGCCATTAAATAATTTTATATAATATAATGTATAACCATGTATAACATAATGTATAACCATAGGCCTAACCCCTCTCATTAGTAGAGGAGGCCCGTGCCCAGCAGTGGGACAGTAATATTACAGGACTAATATTATTTTTTTTTATTATTAATGTATAACCATGTTTAACAGAAAAAAATTCACGCCCTTTGCTTTACGCCATTTTATTTAAGTGAATACTTCAACGCCAATACCGGGCATAAAGAATCAGGGTAACATTTGACACTCGATTCCATTGCGACTACTATTCAGTTTCATTTATTGACTTAATATTCTATCGAAATCGAGGTAAAAAGTGCACTAATTTCGCGTTAAAAATTACAAAATGACAAGTTCTCGAATCTAATGCGACATTAGTGCACTTTTAACTCGATTTCTGTGAAATTTTAAGTCAATAAACGAATCGTAGTTAAAATCGAATCGAGTGTCAAAGTCAGTGGGAACGCCTCTGGTGATCAAGTTATTCTATGTCTATAGTATGTAATTGATTTCACTAAAATAAACAACTATTACTGCTTGCATTTTAAAAAACTTGTAAACAAACCGATTACCAGTTAATTTCTGCGACAATAAAATCGCAAACAAAAGGCGTCGCATTTCAAAACTGTCCGGCGCGATCCTGCTCGAAGCAACAAAAGAGCTGGAAGTTGTATAGTTCCTTTGTACAGGTGACGAGGATAACGGGTGCCTTTTCATTCTGGGAGAGCGATATAATGCAGCTGAATCCTGTCGTCGTCCTGTTGAAGTTCCTGCCGATTGCAGTCACTCTTGTTAACTTTGCTACCGCTGTGATATTCATCAACACTTGCGAACCTTTCCTTTCTAAAGATTCGTACTACATTCTAGTGAATTGTACAAAAGTATTAATTGTTTCTAATAGCCGATATGAAATTAAATGTAAGTAATTTTGGCTTAGCTACATTTAAAGATTTGTATTTTTAAATTGTTCTTGCTATTATTATTGTTATTTATAAAATGATTTTAAAATCACCGATAGCTCAGTTGAGAATGGTACGGACTACCGAGACGAGTGACGGAGGTTCGAGACCAACCCCAAAATGGAGCATACACCTCTGATTTCCTATGTTAAGTGTATTTTCTTTGTGAATTATCGCTTGCTATAATGGTGAAGGAAGACATCGTGAGGAAAAGACTAAGGCCTATCCCCTCTCGTTAGTAGAGGAGGCCCGTGCCCAGGAGTGGGATCAGGGATAGTAATATTACAAGGCTAATATTATTATTTTTATTTTAAAAGCTTATCAAGCTATGGATTGTCTTAGACTCTTACGACCTCGATCCATTAGCATATTTGAAAAGCTTCTGGAGCTTTTAAGACTATGGATTTATTATGTAATCTCAGTACATACACATTAAGCTCTAACATCAAATACATCCCATTAATATTTGTGTATTTGAATTTTTATTTTTTCTTAATCAATCATCAATAAATTCCCTCCTTTTTGGTGAACGGATTTAGTCAGATTTTAAAGACTTTTTTAACTGTCAAAGCTTTAAGTAAAAGCTGGTGTAAGAAATGGTTTGATATAAATTTACTTAGGGAAAAGGGATTCCGTAAAATCAGTTGGGTGTGAAAAATATAAAATTCAATTTGTTTCTTTGCTCACAGATGCAGCATCTGAATACGCGTACACGTTCTACTGGGTGTATGAAATATTTGTCGGTAAGTATTTGAACGGAAAGAAGAATTTAACGTAACATAACATAAGCTCACGCCTGTATCCCCGAAGGGTTAGGCAGAGGCGCACTAGCGAAATAGAAAACACCCACATTTCGCCGAGCTTAGTTCCATCCCAGATGTGATAGGGGGCGAGCCTATCGCCATATCGGGCACAAATTCCAGACTCCGGGCTGATATGGAAAAATCCAATATCACTTTGCCCGACCCGGGAATCGAACCCGAGACCTCAGAACCATAGTCGGACCGAAATACCACCACGCCACCGAGGCATTTTTGTTTATGATATAATAAGTAGTTCATGCCAACGCAATAATGTTTTTTAGACAATAAAATTGTCTACTTGATTCTTGAACATTCACAGAATATTCTCGGGTGTAAATTGTAATAAACGCCTTCGCATTTTAGTTAGTCGTAGATGGCGTTACTTACGTTTGAGATCATTTTTTTGTATGGAAACTTACTTTTTAGCCGCTCTATAGTTAGTAGTATTTAATCTCTTTGACTAGTCTCGAGATAACATTTTATCCCTTGAAAGGCTTTTATCACGAAGCAGCGACGCGAACAATCGCTAGTCTAGTAAACATTATCAAAGTACTTAGGCTAATGTAGTTACGATTTTTAGCATATTCTCGCGTTTTACCACCCACTCGTTAATACTAATGAGTTTTGTAAAACTTTTCTGAAACGTAATTTTAGCAGTATTTAACTGCCAGCCTAAAATGATTTTAATAGTTGAAGTTTTTAGTACTCTTTTGAACTCTATTCGGCTTTCGTGCCGAATTTTGTTGCAAGTTTATAATGGAGCTGGATTTTATGTCTGCGTTCGTGTACTATGTGCTCTATATTATGTACTGACTTTCATATCCTCGTTAAATAGTGTAGAATTTTTTTACTGCCTCGGTGGCATGGTTGTACTTCGGCACGACTGCCGTCGTGAGGTCTCGTGTTCGATCCCCAGGTCGAGCAAAGTGATATTGGATTTTTCTATATCAGCCCAGAGTCTGGAATTTGTGCCCTCTATAGCGATAGAATCGCCCCCTATCACGTCTGGGGCGGACCTAAGCTCGGCGAAATGTGGGTGTTCTAGATCGCTAGTGCGTCTCTGCCTAACCCTTTGGGGATACAGGGGTACAAATTTCAAACTCCGGGCAGATATGGAAAAATCCAATATCACTTTGCCCGACCCGGGGATCGAACCCGAGACCTCAGGACGGTAGTCGTACCGAAATACAACTACTCCACCGAGGCAGTCGGTTGATCTATGTATATAATCAAAAACTGGCTGTCCATAATATCTCAGTTCTCCTAAAGCTATTTTATTGTAATTAACTCCGTTTAGGTTAGCTTGTGGTGTGACCTGCGCCTAAAAGGTAGGTAAACGGATTGTATAAAATAGTATTGATAAAAAGTTAAATTGACATTTAAAATTCTTACTGGAATATTGTGGTCAAAGGCAAAATTTAAAAAATCTTTCTTTGAAACTTAAGTTTAAAATGCTTGTATTTTTGTGATAATTAAGTCTCATTCTGCTATTGATAAGGGAATGGATAACACTTACAACTTTTACCCCATTATTCGACGGCTCCAGTATAATGGCTGCGTTAACGGTGCCACCAGGCGCCCCAGATGCATCTCTACTTTAAAAACTTTTACCACAGTCTAAAAGTTATACAGTATGTAGTTATACGCGGCGTTATGCGTGACGGGATTACGATGTCAACGGTATGCTTCCCAGTGTAAAGAGATATGTTAAACTAGCTTTTGCCCCCGGCTATGCCTACGTGAGTGTTGCGTCGTATTTCCAATTTCTCTTTACAAACAGTGATCCCCCGTTATATCCCTTTAGGTGATGAATTTCCAAAAATCTTTTCTTAGTTCTACGTCATAATACGAAACCGTGTGTAAAATGTCACATTCCTAGTTCCTTTAGTTTTGGCTGTAAGTTGATACGTCAGTCAGTTTCTTCTTTTATTTTTGATAGTATGGGGTTGGTACTGGCAGGGTCCATATACGTAAGTGTAAGCTGTTCTTCCAACGTTTTTTAGACTATGGAGATCGAAGTTGTTCAATCCAATTACACACGCTTCTTTCTAAGTCATAAATCTCCTTATTCACGGTTAATTGGGTATGATAAATCCTTGTTTGTTTTATATAGGAACAAATATAAATTATCTATTCAAAAACATAATAAGTGAATGATTGGGTTGCATTAAAGCGAGCACGAGGAGATTCTGAAAAGCCTATTTTTCTATATCAAACGCTTTGACGCACTGTATGCTTTTGAAACTGTGTAAAGTTGGAATTCACCGCGATTTCGAAATGAAAACGATCCGCCCGGCCCGGCCGGCGTCTATTGATTTTGTTCCAATATTTGGACTCGAAAATGATTTTTTACAGAATCTGAGTGAGTATCGTCAGTTACTGTTTTAGAGATACAATATTTGATTATTGACGAATATTGACTTTTCTTACGTACTTTATTTATAACAGAAGTGAAAATATATTTAAGATTGTTTCTGTTTCACAATGAGTAGATGAAAATGTAATGCATATAAATAATAATATTAGCCCTATAATATTACTGCCCCACTGTTGAGGCTCGGGTTTCCCCTACTAATAAGAGGGGTGAGGGTGATGCCTCACTTTACTACCACACTGGCCTGATGCGGGTTGGTAGACTTCACATACCTTCGAAATTCTTGTGAAGAAATTCTCGGATATGCAGGTTTCCTCACGATGTTTTCCTTCACCGTTATAGGATAATAATTCACAATGAAAATACACTTAACATAGAACAGTCAGAGGTGTATGCTCTTTTCTCGGGGCTGGTCTCGAACCACTGATACTCGTCTCGGCAGCCTGTATCTTTCTCAACTGAGCTATCGTTGCTTCTGCAAAATGCTTTAAAAGACTGTCTCGGTGGCGTAGTTGTATTTCGGTACGACAACCGTCGTGAGGTCTCGTGTTCGATGATCGGGTCGGGCAAATATGGGGATAGGTCAGCCCCCTATCACATTTGGAACGGAACTAAGATCGGGGAAATGTGGGTGTTCTAGTTCACTAGTGCCCCTCCGCCTACCTCTTCGGGGTTATAGCCGTGAGCTTATCTTATGTGTTATGTTGCTTTAAAAGTTAAAAAGTGTGTGTAACGGGCCTTATAGTTCTCAAACGAGATTTTTTATTATTCGCCTGTATCACCAAATTTGTTGAACAGGAGTTGGATGCACGCCCGTGGGTGTAGCTAACAGCGTGGACGTGTGGCTGACGATAGCGTTAGAGATCGCCGGGTTCGTGTACTTCGCCTTTATGGTGGGATACGTCTCGTCTACCAGGTCTGCAGCGGCGCATGCACTTTTGGAACATACTGTGAGTAGCATCCTGTCATCATGATCATTTGACAGCCTCCGTGGCGCAGCGGGCGAGTAGCCGGCTGTGAAGCGAGAGGCCGCGGGTTCGATCCCCGCACCGAGACAAATGTTTGTGTGGCCCACATATATTTGTTTCGGGTCTGGGTGTTGTGAGACCGAAAGTCTCTCGTAGTTCCTGATACCCACGACACAAGACTAGTATCTTAGTGTGGGGTCGGGACTATGTGTGTGACTGTTGGGTGTTATTTATTTATTATTATTATCATCGTCGTTATCATCATCAGCCATAGGACGTCTACTGCTGAACATAGTGCTGAACTGTTCATCATGTACGTGACTTTTTTTTATAGAATAGAATATATTAATATGGAATAGAGGGGGCAGACGAACAACATCCACCATACCGGGGGAATCATAGATGCGTGGCCGGCCTCTGAGGTGGATATAGGCTCTTTTCTTGAAAGTCCGTAACTGGTAACGATCTGGGTGTCTATTCTATAAAACGTAATCGGATTCTCGATTATCGCACAGATAGATGCACGTGGATCAAATAAACGCTAAACACCAAAGAGTGGGCTGTCAAACGGTTTACAGCATAGCATTCTTTGAAACGAAACTTATAGCACCGATATCGGTCAGACACGTGAGCCACATAGAATAACAAACCGTCAGAAACGAAGTCCGTAACTGCGGATTTCGTATTACAAACTAGGCTCCCTGGAAACACAGCCGCCGAAATCTGGTTCCTCAAGCACGTTGCACGCGGAAGCAAGTTCCTTGTAAATCACACTTTTGAGAAACGCCATTCATCCGGTGGTGGGGATGAAACTTCAGCTTGTAGCGTGTGGTACTATAGTGGAATTGATAGTATACTGCAAAACCGAGAGTATCAGCAAATAATCCAATCCCATAGTTTTTGACGTAACTTCCATTCCCTCCTTTTAGGTTGACAACGCACCCATGATTCTTTTTGTGTCTTGGGTGTCTATGGGTAGTGGAAATCACTTACCATTACGTTACGTTAAGTTTTACCTCATTTACCTCCCGCCTATGTCCAGCAGTGGACGTCCTGTGAATGATGATGAAGTTTTACTACGTTTGTTTCTTGTGGTTCAGATGAAAATCGTTCTTTACATTGTCTACCTATCCTTATATTTACTGGCAACCTCTCGCATGTTGTCTCATATTTCTTTGTTTTTATTAACCACCCCTTTATTGCCATAACGTATCCAGCAGAGTTAATATCCGACTTCAGATAAATAACATTACTTATACGAGATATGATATGAATGTAGCCTCACGTATTGATTTCTATTGGTGTAATTTTATCTGATATTTGGTTTGTGATGATTAAAACAATGTGGCAAACAACAAACATAATGATATTTTGTATAGTATCTTTGGAAATGGGAGCATAATATTTCTCAGAAACAGAATCTTGTAGTCAGTATGCTTAGTCTGGTTAGTGCAAACTATTACGATTGTTTAGATAACGAGAAGTGGCAATTTGAGGGTTGGTAAGAGTAACGCATCAATAATTATTTTGGGTGTCTATGGGCGGTAGATATCACTTACCCTCAGATGACACATACTTAGTCATTTTCCATTCTGATTTAAAAACAGCATGCTTAATCAAAAAGCATACAAACAAAAACATTTTATAATACGGAACCCTTCTTAACCGCACTTGACTATAGTGTTTTATACAGTCAGATCTAGTAACAATGGATACAACTAAAGTAATAAAACTACATCATTTTCCGACTAAATTGGTAACTGTTAATTTAATTGGAACAAAGCCCTATTAAATTGATTTCAATAATTAAGCACACGTCAGTTACTCATATTTGTTATTATTTAAACATAAGCTCATAAGCTCACGCCTGTATGCCTGAAGGGGTAGGCAGAGGCGTACTAGCGAACTAGAACACCCACATTTCGCCGAGCTTAGTTCCGTCCCAGATGTGATAGGGGGCGAGCTTATCGCCATATCAGGCACAAATTCCAGACTCCGGGCTGATATGGAAAAATCCAATATCACTTTGCCCGACCCGGGGATCGAACCCGAGACCTCAGCACCGTAGTCGTACCGAAATACCACCACGCCACGGAGGCAGTTATTATTTATCACAATATTTGTACTTTAATACATTTCAACGGTTTTACTACAACAATATGTTCTCTTTAATAAATGGGTATACGTGAAAAGAGCATACTGTAATGGAACAAAAGCACACAGAATTGGTTTTACAAAAAGCATGAATATGTAAAAATGAAAAGAGAAAAAGGAACACGCGAAGTATGCACTTTGTTAGCTATTCTCGTTGCATACGAACATTGGTAGTGAAGTTTATCTGCAAGTTATCTATTATTCAAGTTTAGTTTACTGTATGATAGGTCGTCTCGTCGCAGCGTATTTGGGCTGTATACCGGGAAGTTCCAAGTTCAAATCCCAAGTCGAGCAAAGTGGTTCTAATAACATTATTTGTCCGGGATTCAGTATCTTCATAATCTGGAGGTCGCCCTAATTTGGGGGCGGTAAAAACGGCTGTATTGGCAGTTTGGCCTCACTTTGAAAAAACATTAATAATTATACCTGCCCTTATCCCATTTTAATGTGGGGTCGGCGCAACACACTTTTTCAAGCATGTTGCAGAAAGGATTTGGCTTAATTTTTACGACCGACCTGCCTGACTTCAACCCCAATTTGGAGGATCTAGTCCCGAGAAAATAGTGTTAGAAAAATACCACTCCCGACCTGGGAATCGAACCCAGGACCTCCCGCTCCACAGCCTATACATGCTGCTACTAGACCAAGGAGGTGACGAGTAAAATTATACATACTGTACATTACACAGCCTCCGTGGTGCAGCGCGCGAGTAGCCGGCTGTGAAGCGAGAGGCCGCGGGTTCGATTCCCGCATTGAGACAAATGTTTGTGTGGCCCACAGATATTAGTTTCAAGTCTAGGTGTTGTGAGACCGAAAGTCTCTCATAGTGTCTGACACCCACGATACAGGTTATACCTAGTGTGGAATCAAGACTAGGTATGTGACTGTTGGGTGTATTTATTTATTAAATAACTACTCCCTTTCACACAAAATTACAATCAGATTAACAGTACTCGTTTCGCCCACCTTTTTCATTTCACCATGAATATGTGCGTTACAAATATATCATTGTTATGACGTAATAACTGTGTTATCATACATACATTTACGATTCCATTGTAATGGAGTGTCGGCTTCGTGTCATGTAACGAGCTAACTTTTGCCATTAAAAACGTTACGACTTACCCGCAGTATGGTAATTATACTAGTTTTAATGAACCCCGCGTTGTTCCACAGGAAAAAACAAGGGATCTGGCCAACTTTCTGTATCAGGAAAATGTTGATCCAATTCTGACCTCGAAAACTTTGAAGTATTTCGAATATGTGTGGAAGAGGACTAATGGCAGTAATCCACAGGTTAGTGCAGAATTTCAGTTTGTTCTAAATCTGATAGAAATGTAACTTACAGCTATCAAATATTTATTTATTTATCGATCGACTTCCAAAAAGGAGCAGCTCCTCAATTCGTCTGTATTTTTTTTATGAATGTGGACTGATCTTCAAAATTCTTTGTGTTGTTGTGTTGTGTTCGATAGAGCTTATTTCAAGGGGGTCCCGTATAAATTTGGTAACGATCGGTAAATTGGAAGTCTGTGAGTTAAGTTTTTAAACTTGTGATTTTTTATACAGTGAATATGTATTGAATAGCCATAATCACAAGTTTAAAAACTCCTCCTTTTGTGGAAGTCTGCTGCGGCCTCATTAGGTATATAGTTTGCGATTGCTAGCTGACTCTCAGCTATATTATCAAAAATTTATTGAACTGGCTGTTTTCCAATTAAGATTCAACTCTTATGGTGGTGACTGGTGACCCATTAGGCAATTAGTTTAACGCCGACTATTTCCAACTCATATATTTTAGATAGAGCATTCATAATTCCATATAAGGCGTATAATTGGATGCAATATACGTTCCGTTCATTTACTCGAGTATTTAGCTAGCGGTTGATTTGAAATAGATTAAGAATTAAATACATTGAGAAATTTGATCCAGCTGGATACATCATAATGTGAGTTTGCATCCAATGTACATCTTAGATTCCGCTAGATGACAGCAGTGAACTGTTTTCCTAGTCGAACCGTAACCTAAGCGATTTGCTGTAGAATTCTTCCATTATTTATAAGGACCATTACAATCCTTATTCGGAAACGTGAGTGATTTTGGCCCACTTCGCTCACAAATCAACACACAAGTGATACATAGAAATATTTCTGCCTTGTCAGTGTAATTCATTTATCATTTTTAATGTATTTTGTAATGCCACTCTATATCTACTTACCTGCCGTATTTAGTTTCTCGGGAGCATCATAAATCATCGCCATTCTCAAGCGCTGTTATTGCAGAATTAATATTCCCGCGCTTGCTACATGTAAAATAATTTTAAAACCAGTCTTTCTCCCATGTTATTAAAACTGCGCATGTTTGGATTTTATTTTGTTGTATAACGATTTAATGGATGGTCGCCTCCTTGGTCTAGTGGCAGCATATATGGGCTGTGAACCGGAAGGTCGTGTGTTGGATTCCCAAGTCGGGCAAAGCGAATTTTGTTATATAATTTGCACGGGACTGGATCCCCCAGAGGGAGTTAACGTCAGACAGGCAGCCGGTCGTAAAAACTTAGCTAAATCCTTTCTGCAATATGCTTGAAAAAGCGTGTATCGCCGACCCCACATTAAGGTGGGATAGGGGCAGGTAGAAAGAAAGAAAGAAGTATAACGGCTCAATGGAATAGATTAAATCAGAACTATGTAAATAAATTACAAGGCATTTTTACATGTAAAAATCTAATTTATTTTTCTATACTGCCTCCGTGGCATTGTTGTATTTTGTAGTTATTTTAAAATTATTACTCAGGACAAAATGAAAGACGTGCTCGTGATCAAAACGGAAGGAAGTATATTTTTTTTTTAAAACAACTAAACACATTACACTATGGAAATAAATCATACAGTTAAGTATACCTTACACAATATAGATGGCGTTGCCAATAAAAGTATAATAGTATTTTGAGCACAATACAACACCCCCACTCTCAAAAAAAACAATATGCACATCACATAAAATTATACTTTTACAATGCCCAACATTTTAACAAATTTATCATGTTTAACCGAATTTAAACTTTTAGTAAAAATATCTGCTGGCATATATTCTGTTGACAAATAATTGATTTTAACAATCTTATTATTAACTATTTCTCTGCAATAATGATAACGCACATCAATGTGCTTCGATCTGTTATGATATACAGGGTTTTCTGATAACTTCAAAGCACTTTGATTATCATTATATAAGTTTATGGTATACATTTGTTCAGTTATCTCATTTTGCAAATTAATAAGATACACAGCTTCTCTGCAACCCTCTGTAATTGCCATGTACTCAGCCTCTGTACTTGAAAGTGCTACACATCTTTGCTTTTTACAACCCCATGAGATCACTGAACCTGACAACATAAAACAGAAACCTGAATAAGATCTCCTATCTATAGAACTATTTGCCCAATCAGCATCAACATAACCCTCAATATTAGCATTTCCATCTTTATAATATTTTAAACCCAAGTGTCTGGTTGTTTTTAAATATTTTAAAATCCTTTTTGCATATAACCAGTGTTCATTACTATGACAATTATTAAATTGACTTAGGTATCCAACAGCAAAAACTATATCTGGCCTAGTCAGTACAGCCAAATACATTAGGCTACCTATAAGCTGTTGATATGGAATCTGATTGTTTACTTCACAACTTTTTTCAATATTTAACTTTGCCTCCATAGGCGTATTAATAGACTTACAATCTGTCATATTAAATTTAGACAATAGTTTATCAATATAGTTTTCTTGACTCAAAGTAATAACTTTATTCTCTTTATCAGTATTCACATTTATACCAAGACATTGTTTAATTTCCCCCAAATCCTTTATTTTGAATAAATTAATCAATGTTTTTTTTAACAACTCTGTTTCCTTTTTATCATTTGAAAAAATAAAAAAATCATCAACATATAAAGTCACAATAGTCCTAAGACCATTTACTATTTTTGTATACAAACAGGGCTCCAATTTAGATTTTTTATAACCACTAGTTAACATTACAGTATCAACTTTCTTATGCCATGCCCTCGAGGATTGTTTGAGACCATATATAGCTTTGGTTAGCTTAAGTACTTTATTACTAATATTCGGACACTCAAAACCATCTGGTATTTGCATATATATGGCTTCTTCCAATTCTCCATTAAGAAACGCAGTCTTTACATCTAAATGGACAGTATCTAGATTAAGTTGTACTGCTAAGGCAAACATTAACCTTAAAGTAGTATGCCGGACTACAGGCGAAAAAGTCTCATTATAGTCAATACCACTTTTTTGATTAAAACCTTTTGCAACTAATCTCGCACGATAACATATGTTATTATCACTATCACACTTTTTCCTTAGAACCCACTTACATTTGACAATAGTTCCAGTTGCTGGTGCATCTACAAGCTCCCATGCATTATTATCTTCAAAGCTTTGTAGCTCATTTTGGACAGCACATAACCAAAGTTCCTTTTCTGGGCCTGCAAGAGCTTCCTGTAATGACAAGTCAGAAACATATGTAATACTTTCCGTACACATATTTGAATAGCCATACCTATCTGGTTCACGTCGTTGTCTTGTAGGTATTGTCCTTTTAACACTGTCTGTATTTTCGGCTGAACTATCCGAGTCATCATTTTCACTTGGTAGGTATGTAGAATCATGTATATTGCCTGCAGACGTAAATGATTCATCGGACTGACTATCCCCCACTGGATCCAAACTCTCTTTATGTTCAATTTGATTTTCTAAATCTTTAATATCTTCAGTAATAGTCACATTACTAACATCAGAGTCTTGCTCAAAAATAATTACATCCCGACTAGTTGTAATCTGTTTGGATTTAGGATTAAAAATTCTATATCCTTTTACTTCTTCGGAATAGCCTACTAGAATACACTTATTCGATTTTTTATCCCATTTTAATCTTTTTTCCTTGGGAATATGTACCATTACAATACTCCCAAATACTCTAAGATGACTTATATTAGGCTTAGTACCTGTCCATAGTTCATACGGAGTTTTATTTTTCAAGTTAGATGACACTGTTCTGTTCTGTAAATAAACAGCTGTATTAGTCGCCTCTGCCCAAAACTCCTTCTTCAAACCAGCATCATATATTAAACATCTAGCCTTTTCAACAATAGTACGGTTCATCCTCTCGCTTACACCATTTTGCTCAGGCGTATAAGGGTTCGACCTTTGATGAATTATGCCTTTTTGTTTAACAAAATTATTAAATTCACTATTGCAAAATTCTGTACCATTGTCACTACGTAATATTTTTATTTTTTTTTCATGCAAATTTTCAACTTTACTTGTATACTCTTTGAAACATTGCAATGCGTCACTTTTATTTTTTAAGAAATAAATATGAGTCATATGGCTATAATCATCAACAAAAATTATAAAATACCTTGAACCTCCCAGAGAAACAGTCTCCATTGGTCCGCACACATCCGTATGTATCACATCAAGCAGCTGAGTGCTTCTATTACCTCTGTGTGGAAAAGGTTGACGACTCTGCTTACCTTCACAACAAGTTACACACGAAGTTGTATTTATCTCTGCCTTTTTGTCAATGGAAAAACCTTCTACAGCATTCTGCATTCCATTCAGGTAGGTACTGTTGACATGGCCAAGTCTTCGATGCCATATCTCACTGGTCACCACAGCTGCAGCTGACAGGTGTGTTGGTGTATTAAGTTTATACACTCCATTAACCAATGTGGCTGTTGCCACCAATACTCCTTTACTGTTGTGTATATCGCAGCCATTTTTTCTAAAAATCACTTTATTTCCTTTCTTTATAAGTTGACTCACCGACAAGAGATTCGTTGTGAGACTCGGAACACACATAACCTCCTCAACTGTCACCTCAAAATTACCTTTCGGCGTACATGTAGTTATTTCGACGTTACCAGAACATATAACCGGTACTTTGTTCTTGTTTGCAACAATTATTTCCTTTACGCATTGTTCGTAAGACGTATTTACAATCCAATGTTCATTTGTTGTCAAATGTACGCTTGCGCCCAGGTCAATGTACCAATCAGATTTACTGTAAGACCCACTAAGAAACACGGCACTAAACGCGTTTGTTTGTTTCCGTTCCATTTCTTTGCCTGTACTTGTACACTGATTACGATAATGTCCCATTTTTCGGCATTTAAAACATTGTACTTTTGTTTTTGACAATTGTGACAGTTGTCTGTCGCCATCTTTCTCGCCACTTTTAACTTTCTCTATGGACTTGACATTTTTCTTAGGTTGGCCCCATTTACTTTTTGGTTGAAAACTACCAAACGCAGAACTGTCGTTTCCGGCAACTTCCGACTCCATGTCCAACAATTTTGACTTGATGGCATCCGTTGTTATGGACATTCCCGAATGTTCGATAGCCATAATCATCGGAGAAAATTTTTCTGTTAAACCTGCAAGTAGTAATGAACCGATCCATTCATCGTTTATATTAAACCCGGTTCCAGCCAATTTTTGACCCGTCTCCACTAATTGAGTCACATAGGAATTCATAGAATCACAAATTTCAAGCCTTATCGATATGAGATTTCTCAACAAACTTATTCTTCTAGTGAATCCTGAGTCATCATATAATGATTTCAATTTATCCCATAATTCTTTTGTAGTCTTGACTTCTTTAATATGAACATAAATGGAGGGATCTATTGTCAATACCAACTTGGCTCTGGTCTTAGCATCTTCTGCAGCTGTAACTGCTGCTTGGCCTGGCTCTGGCTTAATGCATCCTAGCGTTCCTTCCAACACTAAGAAGTTTTCTGCCGCAAAGCACCATTCGCTATAATTTTCTCTCCCTTTTAGCTTGGGTACACTCACGACGTAATTCGGGTTAGACGCCATTACAATTTTACACAACACGACTGCACGAAACAAAACACAACACAACTAACTGTACTCTTTCTGCAACTTATTAACATCCCGATAATACTGTCGCAAGATAAACTTTTTAATTGTGCCTGAAACTGTCCTGGGCCCATAACCTGTAGTTATTTTAAAATTATTACTCAGGACAAAATGAAAGACGTGCTCGTGATCAAAACGGAAGGAAGTATATTTTTTTTTTTAAAACAACTAAACACATTACACTATGGAAATAAATCATACAGTTAAGTATACCTTACACAATATAGATGGCGTTGCCAATAAAAGTATAATAGTATTTTGAGCACAATACAACATATTTCGGTACGACTACCGTCTTGAAATTTTGTGTTCGATCTCAGGGTCGGGCAAAGGGATATTGGATTTTTCAATATCAGACCGGAGTCGGGAATTTGTGCCCGATAGAGCGATAGGCTCGCTCCCTATCACATCTGGAACTTAACTAAGCTCGGCGAAATGTGGATTGAGGGTGTTCTAGTTCACTACTGCGCCACTGCCTACCCCTTCCGGGATACAGGCGTGAGCTTATGTATGTATTTTCTTTTATTTTGTTTTTTTTTTTAATATCTGTCGCTATCAAAACATGTTATACGATATTTTTATTTCAATGACAGCAAACAATATTGACTCTTACCTTCAATCGTTCACTGAATAGATATTATACCGAATTCAGATAGTACATATTGTTTGTTTTGTATTTCTCTGCTATTGATAAAGTGTTTTTATTGGACATAATCATATAACCATGCATATAGCCAGTCTACAAAACTACCTACTAAATACCTGATTTTTATGAGTTAAGCAAACAAAATAACGGTAAAATTTTAATTTTCACAAATGTACCTGTTACTTTTACTTTTGAATCTCACCTTTGAACTCTCATATGCCAATATAACAATATCATCATCATCTGGGTATATCA
This sequence comes from Clanis bilineata, assembly GCA_036417725.1. Taxonomy (NCBI): domain Eukaryota; kingdom Metazoa; phylum Arthropoda; class Insecta; order Lepidoptera; family Sphingidae; genus Clanis; species Clanis bilineata. Next base: position 3,904,768 of record CM071153.1, read on the forward strand.
CTGCTGGGTATAGGCCTCTTCTATGGCACGCCAAATGTAACGGTCCTGTGCAGTTCACAACCACAAGTGTCCAGCCTGTCTTACAATGTCGTTTGACAACAACATGAGTTAGCGTTAGGGATCAAGCCAGTCATAAAAACTAAGCCAAAATAACTCTTCAACACGCTTGACAATTTGTTGTGCTGATCCAACTTTAAACCGAGAAAGAATTACTTTCACTTTAAATCAAGAAACTAGCTGTATTAATAATACACTAACAGTCACACACCTGATCCCACACTAGGTCTGATCTGTGTCGTGGGTATCAGGAGCTATGAGGGACTTACGGTCCCACAGTCAAAACCCAGACTCGAAACTAACTATCTATGGAGCACACAAACATTTGCCTAGATGCGGGAATCGAACCCGCGGCCTCTCATCACAGTCATCTACTCACCCACGGAGGCTATAAATATCTGACAAGTAGCAATAACTTTTATATTATAGCTGATATGTCGCCGTTTGAACTCAGCCCTAATGGAGGATACCTTAGTCTTCATGTATGAACGAGCATTGCGTGAAGTGCCATTATTCGGGAACGTGGAGCGATCATTCATCAGGGTTGTCACGCAGCATCTCAACGAAATGTATTTCTTAAAGGGAGACACTGTTATACAGTGCAAGGATATACAACCCTATATTTATATCATATATAGGGGGAAGGTAAGAAAAAAGAAAGAAAGAAAGAAAGGAATAAATAAACTTTATCATTGATTTGATTGATTGATTTGACGTAGACAGGCAGCCGGTCGTAAAAACTAAGCCAAATCCCCTCTGCAACATGCTTGAATAATATGTATAATCACAAGTTTAATAACTTAACTGACCGACTTCCAATTTACCGATCGTGACCAAATTATACGGGACCACCCTTGAAATAAGCTCTATCGAACACAAAAATAATTTTGAAAATCGGTCCACATTTGGCGGAGATATCAAGTAACAAACACAAAAAAGGGGAATTAGGACCTCCTCCTTTTGTGGAAATCGGTCGAAAAGTGTGTTGCACCGACCCCACATAAAAGTGGGATAAGGGCAGGTAGAAAGAAAGTCTATTATTAAAAGCTTTATCTAGAAAATGTTTCAGGTGGACGTGCTAACCTCGTATAATGAGATGATAACATGCATGGGCCCCGGCGGAATGTTCGGCAACTTCACAGGGGTGAATATCACGAATACCGTCAACTTTGATCATTATTATCCTCTATATTATATCCACCTCTAACATTTTCAACGCCATTGCAATTTTATTTTGCTTTTATCGTTCTGGCATGGTAATTGGTAATACTGAAAACTATGGGGTAAGTATACTATATAGTGCTGTCCAACTGTGAACCATCGATTTGGATCCATTGATCCGATATACCTCTACAGTTGTTGATTTAAATTACTTTTCATGAGACATTATTCATTCATTTTATCTTTCCTACGATAAAAACTATATTATCGTTTAAATTCTATGGTAGAGGCACGCTGTAGACAATTAAGTCTACAGCACGAATGGGCTGGCTCTGCCGGTTTGATATCACTGTCTCACAGAAAACCGACGTAAAGTAGCAGCTTGCTGTCGCGTTTCGTTCGGTGAGTGACATTTCCGACTGCTCAATTACCTCCCTCCCTTTTCCAATCCCTATATCCCTCCTTTTAGTTGGCAATGCACCCATGATTCTTTTTGTGTCTTGGGCGTCTATGAGCGGTGGAGATCATCTGGTGGTGACCCACCTGCTCGTTGTCAGTCTCTACTATAAAAAAAACACTTACCGATTGAAGTAATACTCTGATTTTAACTGGGTATCATCATCATCATCAGCATAGGACGTTTTTTCAGTCGTTTATCAGTCGTCGTCTTTAGTCGTCGGTATACATTGTCTAAATAAATGATAAATAAATAATTTTGGAGACTTCATTTGCATGTAGAATTCCTAACGATTTAGGTGTACTTATTATAGGTATATATCTACGAATAGCTTTATATTTATACGGAGTTTTAATATCATCTATTATTTCCAGCAAAATATATCATGTTGTGAAGTAACGATATACGCTAGCAGGAGTTTAGACTTGCTCGTAATACCGAGCCAGACTTTCTTCAACTTAGTCAAGTACTATCCGAAGATTCAGGAGCCATTGAACAAAGCTTTCGAAGTGTCGAGAGATTATATTCTACCCATTACTATGGATTTCAATGATGATACCTCTTCGGGTTCGTTGTTCAATCTTTTGTAGGATATAAGAATATTCTGTACATACTTACAAGATCACTCCTGCACGAAGGGGTAGATAGAGTTAAACTAGAATACCCACATTTTGCCGAGCTTATTTCCGTCCCAAATGTGATATGAGCCTAACTGATATTGAGTATTATGTAGTATTTTATGTTATTTCGTCTTCTCTCATGTTTTTGACATTGAAAAGCCTTGCTAATTGTAGGCATAACATAACATTTACATATGTATTTATAGGAAATTATTATTTATTAAATTATTATAATATAATTAGATGGTTTTTAATTATGATTGCAGAAGATTCGGAAGTGGATTTGATGTCTTTGGAATCGGCTGTAGATTCAAGAAGTGGTTCCAGCAGATTTGAACTAACAGGTATCATTTTGATTTTCATCTTAACTGTTTACATGATATATTTTGTCCCATAACCAGAATAAAAATTTGGATACCCCATTATTATCTGCTATTATAAAATCGTCTGAATTTAACCGCGAGTCGCTAGCCTATAGACACAGTACAGTTCTACATAGCCAGACAGACTCCGTGGTCCAGCGCGCGAGTAGCCGGCTGTGAAACGTGAGGTCGCGGGTTCGATTCCCGCACTGAGACAAATGTCTGTGTGGCCCACATATATTTGTTTCGGGTCTGGGAGTTGTGAGACCAAAAGTGTCTCGTATTTCTGATACTCACGAAACAAGACTCGAGCTTAGTATGGGGTCAGGACTATGTGTGTGACTGTTGGGTGTATTTATTATTATTTATATTAGAACGAAATAACGCGCGCGCAGAGTGTTGCTTGTAAATTCATTAGAGAGACGGAACAATCATTATTCATATTAATCATCAGCCTATCTGTTTTCACTATTATTATTCTTATTTTTTCAGCACTTATTGTCCCATTGTTGGGCAAAGGCCTCCCCCATTATTCTTGTATTTTTTTCTGAACTTTAAGTCAAAATTAGCTCTATCGAACACAAAAATAATTTTGAAAATCTGTCGACATTCGCCGTAGTCATTTGGCGGAGATATCGTGTAACACACATAAAAAATAGACGAATTCAGGACCTTCTCCTTTTTGGAAGTCGGTCGAAAATATATATTATATCTGTGGTAGAGCCACGCTGTAGACAGTAACGTCTATAGAACATGGGCCGGCTCGACCGGTTAGATACCACTGTCTCACAGAAAACCGACGTAAAGTGGCAGCTTGCTGTCGCGTTTCGTTCGGTGAGTGAGATTTCCGGTGACCCATTTCCCCACTCCCTTTCCCAATCCCCTTCCCTCCCCTTCCATTCCCCCCTATTAGGTTGGCAACGCATCCATCATTCTTTTTGTGTCTTGGGTGTCTATAGTCGGTGGAGATCACTTACCATCAGTTGACTCATCTGCTCGTTTGCCAATCTCAGCTATAAAAAAAAAAGTTTGAGTTTTAGGTTAAACAAAAATTCATGTATAATTCTTCAAGTCTGGCAAGCTTGAAGCTATATGGTCAAAGGGCCCTGATTATCATGTTACAGGTCAGGTATCCGTCCGCAGCTCCCAATCGAACATGAGCCAAGCGAAGTCCTCTGCAAGCGTGATGACCTACCAGAGTTACACGCACGCCTCTAATCTACTGCGGCCCGGTACTCTGTTATTTCAGGTAATCTGTGCCGTTTAAAGCTCCTTTATTTTATGCATTCCTGGTAGTTGTGTGACTTATTAACTATTAAAAACCGTGAGCGTCTCGGGACGCTCGACAGATGTGGTAACTTAAACTAATAAACTAATCTATGTTGAACTATTTAATATTGATATTGTTTAACTTGAGAAAAGCTTAGGTTATTTTTTACCATTTGCTCATTTAACTGTTTTTATGAGTAAGCCACTTTGTATATTAATATGGTGTGAGTGGTCGTTTTTCGAGTGGTAGAGCCACGCTGTAGACAGTAATGTCTATAGCACGAATGGGCCGGCTCGACCGGTTAGATACCACTGTCTCACAGAAAACCGACGTAAAGTGCCAGCTTGCTGTCGCGTTTCGTTCGGTGAGTGAGATTTCCGGTGGCCCATTTACCCATACCCTTTCCCAATCCTTTTTCCCTCCCCTTCCATTCACTCCTTTTAGGTTGGCAACGCACCCCATGATTCTTTTTGTGTCTTGGGTCACTATGGGCGGTGGAGATCACTTACCATCAGGTGACCCACTTGCTCGTTTGCCAATCTTTGCTATAAAAAAAAAATAACAGTGAAGAGTGGTAACAGAGTGGCGCCGTAACGCGTTACGTTACGAAGCGGTTTAACTTTCCATAAATTACTTCAAAAGGAATAATGGCAGCGTGCTTAGACTTTGAATTGTTCTAGGTTCAATGCTAGATCAGACAATCACAACACCCCTCACCCCGTACCTACTTATGATAACTTTTACGGGATACTTAATTTTAGTTTGTCCCTTTCATTTTCAAACAACGTAATGCCAGGAAAAAGCTGACAAACTAATTATATAGATAAAAAAACTCGTAAATGTTTTTATAAGGGACGTTATATCCACGTGAAAAATACGCATCTTAATTCATATGGAATCACAAAGAATGAAAAAATGTGTAATTAAAGTATATCGGCTTCCTTTGTGAAGCTTTTTACGCTTCGCCTCTTGTTTTTAGACGTTTGGCTATGTGACTTGTATAGTCGCTACGGCTAACTACGCCACTTGTCTCTACGAGTTGGTCACTTTGAACGACTGCCATCACATATTTTGGATTCAAACCGCTTTCGACATATTCTTCTATATCAAGATATTTCTGACTATGCATAAAGTGAGTACAATGATCTATTAATATAATAATATAATTTTCGTCAGCCTAATTATTAGACTGTCTCGGTGGCGTAGTTGTATTTCGGTATGACTACCGTCCTGAGGTCTCGGGTTCGATCCCCGGGTCGGGCAAAGTGATATTGGTTTTTCCATATCAACCCGGAGTCTGGAATTTGTGCCCGATATGGCGATAGGCTCGCTCCCTATCACATCTGGGACGGAACTAAGCTCGGCGAAATGTGGGTGTTCTAGTTCGCTAGTGCACCTCTGCCTACTCCTTCGGGGATATAAGCGTGAGCTTATGTTATGTATAATTATTAGACTCATAACTCCATTAACGGCGACTTGCTACCACTATTACTAACCTACAGTTAGTCGTAACCTCAAGTTAAATTGAAAAAGAAATATATGAATTCACGTATAAAGCGCCTCCTTGGTCTATTCCAGGTGGTCCTGGGTTCGATTCCCAGGTCGAGCAAAGCAAATTTTCTAATTTAATTTGCCCGTGACTGGAACCATCATAGGGGGTTGACGTCAGGCAGGCGGCCGGTCGTAAAAACTAAGCTAAATCCTATATGCAACATACTTGCAAAAGTGTTTTGCGCCGACCCCACATTAACGTGGGATAAGGGCAGGAAGAAAGATGAATTCACGTATTAATATATAGATTTATTAGAGTTACATAAGCAAGCACGGCGAACTTATAATGGATGCAGCGAAGTGCCGCAAGAGATATTTCAAACACAAACTATGGGTGTGGACTGACGTGCTGGTCATCTTACCGTTGGAACTGTTTGGTTTCTGTTCATCGTGAGTGGTTTTAATTCATTGAATTATTTTTTCGGGAGCATCGCGTAGTAACTACACTACACCTGTAAGTCGACCTTGAGTTTTTTTACATACCTCGCTAGCGACTACGTAAAGTTATGACATCTACATATGGCAAACACCTGTAGGTCGATTCTCTAAGAAACGGCACATCGTTGAGATCAACGGAGCGTTCAACGTTGGGTCTTAGATAATACCATTTTCCATACATTTATGTCCAACGTCTCGCTCGAAAGAGCTAGTTCGCACAAGCGCCGTCATCACGCATAGCGCTAGTGCGTGCGCTTTGTACCTTGCTGAATACAAAAATAAAAACATCGTTGCCGCAACGATGCCGCAACGTTGTTTTCACAAATGAAACCTTAGAGAATCGACCTGCTGAACGCCTCTAGTAGTTACGTACGTCGATAATGTTTTTATACAAATTATTTTATGCGACTACATAGCGATAAATATCAAAAAGCTCACAATTGAGCTGCTGTTGGCAAACGCTGTGCAGTCGAAGAACAAGCGACTATCGGCAACGTTAATTAATTTTTAATACCAAACTGTTTAAATGCTCCTACACACTTCAGGGAGAGAAGAAGCACTTTTGATTAATACGAATCATGCTAGCCTGTTTACATGCTTCTACACACTCCAAAGTGAGAACAAGCACTTTTGATTAATACGAATCATGCTAGCCTGCTTAAATGCTTCTACACACTCCAAAGTGAGATCAAGCATTTTTGATTAATACGAATCATGCTAGTCTGCTTAAATGCTTCTACACACTAGATACAAAAAAGCACTTTTGATGAATTCTATATCTTGTACTGATTTCTTAAGTTTACGTGAATATTATACATTGAAATAAAACTATTCTTACGGATTCTATCACGATTAGTCTGACCCGTGACAACGAAGAACATTAAAATGTTAAAAAGCACTTTTGATGAATTCTATATCTTGTACTGATTTCTTAAGTTTACGTGAATATTATACATTGAAATAAAACTATTCTTACGGATTCTATCACGTTTAGTCTGACCCGTGACAACGAAGACTGCAAAGCCTTCGAAACGTCGGGAATAATAATTAAAACCTAATCGTGATAGAATCCGTAAGGATAGTTTTATTTCAATCTATATCTTGTAACAATAACTATTATCCTCACCGTATTATTCCAGGTATCCAGTGCGGTTAATGCATTACCTGCGTGCAAACAAACTATTTCGCTTGAAGTACTTGTTGGAGTTCTATCGGCAGACCTCTGCAGAACTCACAAATAACTTGACTACTTTACAGGCGAGTACCATCCACGTAACTTTCATATCATATGGAGTCATTATGTGTGTGACTGTTGGTGTGTTTATTTGTTTGCGTGTATTTATTTATTAACCTTTAATTAGTCGCCTCCTTGGTCTAATGGCAGCATATGATGTGCTATGTGCTATGTGGTAGAGCCACGCTGTAGACAGTAACGTCTATAGCACGAATGGGCCGGCTCGACCGGTTAGATACCACTGTCTCACAGAAAACCGACGTAAAGTGGCAGCTTGCTGTCGAGTTTCGTTCGGTGAGTGAGATTTCCGGTGGCCCATTTCACCACTCCCTCTCCCAATCCCCTTCCCTCTTTTTAGGTTGGCAACGCACCCATGATTCTTTTTGTGTCTTGGGTATCTATGGGCGGTGGAGATCACTTACCATCAGGTGACCCATCTGCTCGTTTGCCAATCTCTGCTATAAAAAAAAAATTGGCTGTGTACTGGGAGGTCCTAAGTTCGTTTCCCAGATCGGGCAAAGCTCTAATTTAATTTCGCCGGGACTGGACCCCTCAGAGGAGGGGACATCATGCAGGTAGCCCGGTCGTAAAAACTAAGCTAAATCCTTTCTGCAACATTGACAACTTTCAACAACAGGTGTAAAGAAGATTTATTAAAGAGAGAGATTTTCATTCGATATCGGGACGAGTAAAGTAATATTAGGTTTATCTACTAAATGATAGCTCGGAGTCTGGAATTTGTGCCTAATTCGAAGTGGCAGTTTGCTGTTGCGTTTATCCTTGGAAGATTTTCCGGCATGAAAATTCTCTCATAATGTTTTCCTTCATCGTTAAAGCAAGCGATATTTCATAGTGAAAACACACTTAGAAAAGTCAGAGGTGCATGCCGTTAGATCCTGCGAGCATCATCATGTCGATACCATTCCCAATAAAGCTATCAAATACTTCATACCTAGACACACCCGTATTCTCGAAGGGGTAGGCAGACGCAAACTAGCGAACAAGATCACTCGCATTTTGCCGACCTCATTTCCATCCCAAATATGATATGTAGCGAACCTATCGCCATATCGAACACAAATTCCAGACTCCAGGCTGATACTGATTCAAAACACCTAATATAACTTTACCGAACCCGGGGATCGCACGACACCCCAGGACGGTAGTCGTCCTGTCACTACGCCACTGAAACAATCAGTAGTCAATTTTGATTCAATAGCAGCTAAATTCGCAAATGTCATTCGGAATGGCCATTAGATTTCCGTCGTATGATTTCAGTGCGCAATGACTATGATTGTGGTGATTCTGCTGATCCACACGTTCACTTGCATTTGGCTGGTGACTATGATGGCTACGGCGCCTATTAATATCATACGGACGATGAAAATACATTTGATTGATGAGTTAGTACTTTCTGCAGCATAATCTTTTCTATAAACTCTTTAAATTGATCGTTTTATCAATTTAAATAATCGATATCTTGTGATCTTTTTCTTTGTTTTATTCCTGAGACCAATTTTTAGGACAATATTTGCAAAAGGTTCTATTTCGGTACGACTACCGTCCTGAGGTCCCGGGTTCGATCCCCGGGTCGGGCAAAGTGATATTTTATTTTTCCATATCAGACCGGAGTTTGGAATTTGTGTCCGATATGGCGATAGGCTCGCCCCTCATCACATCTGGGAAGAAACTAAGCTGTGGATAAATCTGTATATTCTAGTTCGCTAGTGCGCTTCAGCCTATCCCTTCGGGGATACAGCCATGAGCTTATGTAGATGGTTATTATACGACCTCGTAACTAATATCGTGTTGTGCTATAATGTCCGTCTATATATAGTTATCTAATATCTTTATTGCCTCGGTGGCGTGGTGGTATTTCGGTACGACTACGGTTCTGAGGTCTCGGGTTCGATCCCCGGGTCGGGCAAAGTGATATTGGATTTTTCCATATCAGCCCGGAGTCTGGAATTTGTGCCCGATATGGCGATAGGCTTGCGCCCTATCACATCTGGGACGGAACTAAGCTCGGCGAAATGTGGGTGTTCTTGTTCGCTAGTGCACCTCTGCCTACCCCTTCGGGGATACAGGCGTGAGCTTATGTTATGTTATGTTATGTAATATTTTTATCTATAGAGAAACTCCACAACGTCGCTGGGACTACACCACATCATTCTATGTGGTAGTATCTGTTCTAACAACTACTGGTGGTGATGAGTTCGTGATAGACGAGCTACCACCCATGATGATCCTGGCGGTGATTCTCGTCTGTGGAAAGATGTTGGCCGCCATTGTTGTCGCCACTTCTACCCAAGTCGCTTACTCAACTAAGTACGCTCTCAATACTTATGAGAAGGCGACTAAGGAGTTGATCGATGTGCTGAAGAATCAGGGATTGTCTGGTAAGTTATTCAAATTCAAGCCATTTATTCTGCAAATAGGATATTTTATATCATTTTTACATGTCAATTACGAGTATATATTGAAAAAATAATAATTCGGCATTTCGTGGCTATCCCTGAGAAGAAATGCCGAAACAAACTCAAGGGTTATCGCCTCTTTTAAATTACATTTTCTTTTTCTTTTATATCTTTCGATCTGGAAATCTCTGAGGGAGGCCTGTGATCACCAGTGGAAGTCCTATGGCTGATGATGATGATTATTTTATATTTCCAGCAGTCAAAGTGTGGTTAGCGTACTGCAGGGTTACCACCACCTCTTATAGCAGTATTATTACAATCGTTCCTCGTTTGTTTTGTACGGGAATCGCTACAAGTAAGATTATAATAATACTGCTATAATAGGTGATGGTAACCCCCCTGTACTTAAAGGATTTGCTTAGATTTTACAACTGGCCTGCCTGACTCTTTTTTGGGAAATCCAGTCGCGGGCAGAAAGTTCTCTGACCAGGAGTTTAAACTCGGTACCTCGTGGTGACTAGACCAAGACAGCGATATGCGTATGCTAGCTTTTTTCTTTCTACCTGCCCTTATCCCACCTAAATTTGGGGTCGGCGCAACACACTTTTTCAAGCATGTTGCAGAAATGATTTGGCTAAGTTTTTACGACCAGCTGCCTGCCTGACGTCAACCCCTCTGAGGGGTCCAGTCCCGGGCAAATTAAATTAGAAAATTCGCTTGGCCCGACCTGGGAATCGAACCCACTAGACCAAGGAGGCGACAATGCGTATGCTAGCTAAAATTCTTAAATATATGTTTCTATTTACAAAACACGGTATGTAAATATTCTTGTCTTCCAAATTACGTTCTAGTTAATCAGCGAAATGTCTTTTTGAGCAGAACATCGTGTTCAAATGTAACAGCAGTCAATAAAATAAATTAATTTGACGTCGGCAGCCAAGCGTAAAATTAGGGACGCAGATTTTTTTGCAAACATTTGGGAATTTTCTTGGCGAAACACTTTCCGGCTCGTTAGCTTGATATTATATTTATGAACGTAATTACTATTAGTCTTTTATAATCACTGTCTCGGTGGCGTGGTGGTATTTCGGTACGACTACCGTTCTGAGGTCTCGGGTTCGATTCCCGGGTCGGCCAAAGTGATACTGGATTTTTCCATATCAGCTCGGAGTCTGGAATTTGTGCCCGGTATTTCGATAGGTTCGCCCCCTATCACATCTGTGACGGAACTAAGCTCGGCGAAATGTGGGTGTTCTAGTTCGCTAGTGCGCCTCTGCCTACCCCTTCGGGGATACAGGCGTGAGCTTATGTTATGTTTTTTTATATTGAGGCGAATAATTACTTATCACATATTCTGTCGTTTTTGTCTCTTGGTATAGTTTAGTACAGGGTCTGTGAACTGGGGCATCTTGGGTTCAAATCCAGGGTTATACAGTTTTTATTACACGATTTGCTTGGAACTGGATCCCTCAAGGTCGATCATAATTACTAAGCAGAATTCTTTCTGCAACATGCTCAAATAAGAGTGCGCCGATCCAAAATTGGAATAGAATAAGGGCATTTTTTTATTTTCTAAATAGATTTTGTTCTTCATCATGAGTATATTCTTTCTTCTTTTTAAGATTATCAGCTGAAAAAGTTTTGGAAGTATGTGACACAACTCTGGGTCACCGAGAGAGGACGCCAGGTACCTACAAATATTATGACCAGACAACATTTTTTCACTATGAGACCCAGATGGACGATCTCGGAGTCTTGCTGGAATTTTGGCGGCAATTCCTTCCAGTGCGATGCCCTTCAGACGAACGTTCCGTAGCGAATCGACCGCACAAAGCCAGTCAACACTAAGATAAAATTCAACCAAAATCACTAATTAAAAAGTTTCTATAATGTCTATTTTCGCGTAACTTTAGTGGATAAAACCACATCACTTTAAACAAACATTGCAACAAACACAACTATATACAATAACCTGAAATAATTTTAACTAACCGATTCCTGATGTGTCAGAATTATCTTAAAAAATCCCATAATATGCGAATTTGTAATTCAATATAACGTACGTAACGTAACGTAACATAGCATAATATAAGCTCACGCCTGTATCCCCCAAAAAGTAGACAGAGGCACACTAGTGAACTAGTACACCCACATTTCGCCGAGCTTAGTTCCGTCACAGATGTTATAGGGGGCGAGCCTATCGCCATATCGGGCACAAATTCCAGACTCCGAGCTGATATGGAAGAATCCAATATCACTTTGCCCGACCTGGAGATAGAACCCGAGACCTCAGGACGGTAGACGTACTGAAATACAACCACGCAACCGAGGCAGTCAGATTTGTAATTCAAAGAATGCAATAATGCCCGTTACAGCTCCCAGCGTTGTTAGAACAGACTCCTTACGTAAGGCGATGTGATCTGATGTCTGCGATGTTTGGCCAACATTTGCGTAACTGTTACCTATTCGCTGACACTGGGGAGCCATTCCTTCGACAGCTCACCGCCGCTATGGACTTTGCAATCTATTTTCCAGGTGTTTATTCTCTTACAAAAGAATTGGTTTTTAAACGTAGTGTATTGAGTGTGAACATTATTTTGTTGTTTTGTAGAGGTACTTTGTAGAAGATTGTTAGAATAATAATATGGTACCTATATCTTTATAAATGTTTCTGGGATGATGTATTGGTTGACAATAAAAATAAATATTTTGTTATACTTTTTATAGTCAGAGACTAGCAAACGAACTGGCGGGTCACCTGATGGTAAGGAATCTCCACTGTTTAAAGACGTTCATGATACCTAAAGAATCATGAGATCGTTGTTAACCTTAAAAGAAATGAATAAAATTGGAAAGGCCACCGAAAATCTCACTTACCAAACGCATTTCATTAGCGAGCTGCTATTTGGCGTGAGTTTGGAGTCGAGCAAGGCTATTCGCAATATAGACGTTGTCTGCAGCGTGGCTTTACCACTCAAATCGTGACCTCGGTAGGCGTCCCGTCGTAAAAAGAAAGAAAGAAATTGGCTTTAAGCTAAAAAGTGGTCTACCTCCAGGTAACTACATAGTAGTGGCGGGAGACAGTGAGGCCCGCATGCACTGGGTGAACAGCGGCACCGTGTCCGTAGTGTCAGTGAGGAACGACCTGACGGAGACTACCCACGAGCTCCTCGGACCAGGAGACGTGTTCGGGATACTCCAGGGCCTCAACCGTGGAGTCACGCATTGCTTCTCCTATAGAGCTGAGAGTAAGGTAAATGAATTGCAAGTGTCCGTAGCGTCATTGAAGAACATCTTGACTGAGTTCAAGCACGAGCTCCTTAGTTCGGGAGATGTGTTCGGGATACTCCAGGGCCTCAACCGTGGAGTTACGCATTGCTTCTCCTATAGAGCTGAGAGTAAGGTAAATGTAATGCAAGTATCCGTAGTGTCAGTGAGGAACGACCTGACGGAGACTACCCACGAGCTCCTCGGACCGGGAGATGTATTCGGAATACTCCAGGGCCTCAACCGTGGAGTCACGCATTGCTTCTCCTATAGAGCTGAGAGTAAGGTAAATGTAATGCAAGTATCCGTAGTGTCAGTGAGGAATGACCTGACGGAGACTACCCACGAGCTCCTCGGACCGGGAGATGTATTCGGAATACTCCAGGGCCTCAACCGTGGAGTCACGCATTGCTTCTCCTATAGAGCTGAGAGTAAGGTAAATGTAATGCAAGTATCCGTAGTGTCAGTGAGGAATGACCTGACGGAGACTACCCACGAGCTCCTCGGACCGGGAGATGTATTTGGAATACTCCAGGGTCTCAACCATGCGCATTGCTTCTCCTATAGAGCTGAGAGTAAGGTAAATGTAATGCAAGTGTCCGTACTGTCAGTGAGGAACAATCTGATAGAGACCACGCACGAACTCCTCGGACCAGGAGACGTGTTCGGGATACTCCAGGGCCTCAACCGTGGAGTCATGCATTGCTTCTCCTGTAGAGCTGACAGTGAGGTAAGGTGGCGGACTAAGGGAAAGAGGGGCGGCGCTTTGGTAGAAGGGGCGTCAAGAGGGAGTGCTGCCAGGCGGTTAGCTTAATGAAATACGTTAAACAACTGTTTAAGAAGCCACTTCTTCTTGCCATTCGATTGCAAAAAGGAAAGGAATTTAAACAAAACAAGTGATCATTAGCATTTTTCAGGTAACAATACTATCCTTGAGTCTGGACACGTGGAGTAACATCTTGACCTTTTTCCCGGAGGCCCAGAAGATGATTGCTGATAGAGCTGAAGTATTGTTTGCAAAAATATAAATATACTTCTTCATTACGTTAATAAATACTTTAACGATCTCTTTTCTGAGTTTGGCAGTAATAATAAGTTGTGGTCTGGACTGGGGGGTTATCGTTTCGCGTGCGCGGTACGAATAGCGTCCCGAGTTTTCGGGTTTGATGCCTGGGTCGAGTAAAAGTGATAAAAGTGATGCATTTTTATACTCGATATCATTCCGGGCTCTGGAATTTGTGCCCGATTGGCTCGCACCCTATCACATCTGGCACGTAAATAAGCTCGGCGAAATGTGGGTCTTCTAGTTTTCTAGTCTGTCTCTGCCTACCCTTTCGGGGATACTGGCGTGAGGTTATAGATGTATTTATGTATGCAAACCCATTTTTACTGCTGCTGTCATGGACCTGTCTCGGTGGCCTAGTCGTTATTTGGTACGGCTACCACCCTTTAGGTTTTGGGTTCGATACCCGGCTCGGGCAAAGTGATATTAGATTTTTCAGCATCAGCCTGGAGTGTGGAATTTGTGCCCGATGTGTTGAGCTCGCCTCTATCACATCTGAAATGTGGGTGTTCTAGTTCGCCAATGCGCTTCTGCTTATACCTTTGGGAATACAGGCGTGAGCTTATGTTATGTCATGGACCTGCTTTACTAATGAGAAAGGTTAGGCCTTAGTCCACTTCACTAGTTTTGAAATTCGAATTCAAAGACATTCAAGTTCTTTACAACACTTTCCTTCACCGCTTTGAAAAGCCAGCCATCGTTTGGTATTAGAAGCGATCTACATTATATTTCATGATTTGTAGTGCCATGTCAAAAGTTCTTCGATCTAGATTAAAAGGCACTTTAAGCCGCTTATGATAGGTCCGACGTTCGTGTCCTCACGACCGTGAAAATAAAATGGGAGAATTGAATCAATAAAGTCGTACTGACTGCAAAAAATAAAATTTTGTTACAGTCTCTGTAGGATACTTATTTGAGAGAGCTGAGTTATTGGAACTGACTGCCTCGGTGGCGTGGTGGTATTTCGGTACGACTACGAGGTCTCGGGTTCGATCCCCGGATCGGGCAAAGTGATATTGGATTTTTCCATATCAGCCCGGAGTCTGGAATTTGTGCCCGATATGGCGATAGGCTCGCCCCCTATCACATCTGGGACGGAACTAAGCTCGGCGAAATGTGGGTGCTCTAGTTCGCTAGTGCGCCTCTGCCTACCCCTTCGGGCATACAAGCGTGAGCTTATGGTATGTGTTATGAGTTATTGGAAGTTTTTTTACAAAAGTATCTAATAATTAATTCTTGGTCGCTTGGTCTATTGGCAGCATACATGTGTTGTATGTGTGGTTGACCGAGAGGTTCAGGGTTGGATTCCCAGGTCGGACAATGCGATTTCTAATTGAATGTGCCCGGGACTGGATCCCCCAGAAGGAGGGTTGACGTCAGGCAGCCCAGATTGAAATAAGGGCAGGTAGAAATAAAAAAGATAAGCAGCGATAGCTCAGTTGGGAATGGTATGGACTGCCGAGACAAGTGTCGGAGGTTCGAAACCAACCCCAAAATGGAGCATAAACCTCTGACTTTTCTATGTTAAGTGTATTTTCATTGTGAAATATCGCTTGCTATAACGGTGAAGGAAAACATCGTGAGGAAACCTGCATACCCGAGAATTTCTTCCCAGGAATTTCGAAGGTATGTGAAGTCTGCCAACCCGCATTAGGCCAGCGTGGTAGACTAAGGCCTAACCCCCCCCCCCTCTCCTTAGTAGAGGAGGCCCATGCCCAGCAGTGGGACAGTAATATTACAGGGCTAATATTATTATTATTAGAAATAAAAAGATCTAATAATTAACTCAATAATTGTAGATTAAAACGCAATGAAACGGTCATTAAGGAGTTTAAAGAACAGGATTTTGACGGGAAGTCTGACAGGGTGGGCGTCGCTTGTTAAAATTATTTCATATTATTGTCTGGAGTTGTGTTCGATGTTTTAATGTGATGTAGTTTATGCACAAAAATTTAGCGAAGATGAACAGTATAATATGGAAACTTTTTAATCCGTGATCTTTGATGAGTTTTGCTTGATGCGTTGGCTGGCTTTGTCCGGTCGATTCGATGAGTGAAAGTCATCTGACGGGCATAACGCTGGAAAGAATTGCCGCCATAATCCCAGCAGGGCCTTGAGATCATCCATATCTGGGTCTCATGGTCATTGGGAAAACTTGATAATGGCTATACTTACCTTGACATTGGCTGAATCATTGCAAATGCGTTGAAGCCATTATTTTTAAAAGAAGAAAAAGGTCAAAGTGAAACTCAGAATATAAATGCTCATAATAAAATGTGCTATCTCTACAAGTCTTGATAAAATTGTCGCGTACAAACTTAATTAGGTATTTTTGGCACAATAAGATTTAAAGACTTGTTGATAGTGGTCTGAGGTTTGAGTTATGAACTCAAGAAATACTCAAGGACTTAGTCCCAGACAATGCTATGTAATTTGTTTTATAACTAAGGCTCGGGCAAATAATCACAAAGCATTGTAAGGTAGTTATTTTGAAATCAAAATTTAATTAATATTTTATCTTAATAAAGAGCATAATATATATTATTATATTAAAGCATTACATTATATTATTACATTATATTATTATATTATATTATAGCATAATATATATTATTCGTAAGTCTCTTTTTTTTATAGCAGAGATTGGCAAACGAGCAGATGGGTCACTTGATGGTAAGTGATCTCCACCGCCCACAGACACCCAAGACACAATAAGAATCATGGGTGCGTTGCCAACCTAAAAGGAGGGAATGGAAGGGGAGGGAAAAGGGATTGGGAAAGGGAGTGGGGAAATGGGCCACCCGAAATCTCACTTACCGAACGAAACGCGACAGCAAGCTGCCACTTTACGTCGGTTTTCTGTGAGACAGTGGTATCTAACCGGTCGAGCCGGCCCATTCGTGCCATAGACGTTACTGTCTTGCAGCGTGTAAAGTAATTAATTTTATTGCTACCATTATATATAATGTGGTGATTTTCTTTTTATAGCAGTGATTGGCAAACGAGCAGATGGGTCACCTGATGGTAAGTGATCTCCACCGCCCAGACACCCAAAACACGAAAATCTTGAGTGCGTTGCCAACCTAATAGAGGGAAATAGGGATTGGGAAGGGAGGGGAAAAATTGGGCCGTCAGTACCTTTACTCACCGAACGAAACACCACAGTACGCCGGTTTACTTGAGACAGTGTTATCAAACCGATCAAGCTGGCCTATTCGTGTTGTAGACGTAACTGTGTACAACGTGGCTCTACCACTCAAATGGTACTCATCCATTCTGAGCCAAAAGCTGAGGATTCTAGATTTTGACAGCGATTAGTGTATTTTAAATACGTAAATTATTTTGAGTAGCCTGCTGTGAAACGAGAGGTTGAGATAAACGGTTGTGTGATTTTCTCAGTGTGGTTGATTTATAGATACTTATGCCAAATTAAACCTCTCTAGTACTAGGTAATAGTCTCTGAGATAAACTGCGGTCACACAGATAGATTGACAGACAGACGGAGGGACATGTCAAAACTTCTTAGGCCAATTGGCTTCGGAACCCTAAAAACATAATATGCCAATCCTTTATGAACAAAAATAAAACCAATTAAATATACACATATATAGTCATAGATCAGTCTTCGTTGCTACAGCTAGTTTCTTGGAATTTCGGAATATTGATTCTACAATGTTATTAATATCGTCTTAGTAACCGTAGCAGGATATTAATTTTACCCTTGCGTGTGCAATCCAGTGAAACATGACAAAGGCGGACACAGCGTACCTGTTTGATGAAATTCGAGCCTTCTTGCATTGCGTTTTTTGCACAAGATGGACATGTGTGTGTGTGTGTATGTGTGTTGAATAAATAAATAACTAAGAAACACATATTTGTGTTACGGTAGAATACTCCAAAAAATTTGCGATATAAAACTTCATTAAAAAGCATTTTTTGTACCAATAACTCGCAAATGTAAAGTATTGCGCTTCGCTGCAAAAAATGTGAATTTACTTTTAAAAGAGCTCTTCCATTTATTATCATAAAAGTATTTTACATTTATATTATTCCCTTTAAGTCTTATCAATGGAGTGCAGTCCTCGAGAGGAGCTAAACTCAAATGATATATATGTCAGATTTAGTCTAATATATGGCATTAAATCTCTACGGCGAGGTCGATAAAATACCGATTTGAATTCAATTATTTAATAGTAAATGATGTTGGAGAGAGGCTTGTTTAGGGCGTTTTTGAATAGTCAGTTCCTGAATATTTTTATTTGCTTAAGAAGGGAAGATGAGCCGATGGTCCGTGCTTATGGACATTGGAAATATCTTGGTGTTAATAAAGATTATGTAGGGAATTCTGCCTCGGTGGCGTGGTTGTATTTGCTTGTTTGTGGTGGCGTGTTTGTTATTACGACTACTGTCCTGAGGTCTCGGGTTCAATCCCCAGGTCGGGGAAAGTGATATTGGATTTTTCCATATCAGCCCGGAGTCTAGAATTTGTGCCAGATATGGCTATAAGCTCGCCCCCTATCACATCTGGGATGGAACTAAGCTCGGAGAAATGTAGGTGTACTAGTTGGCTAGTGCGCCTCTGCGTACCTCTTCGGGGACACAGGCGTGAGCTTATGTTATGAATAAAAGTAAAAACTCGAATTCCATCAATGCGCCTGCACACTTAAGATCTATAGTTAAATTAAATAAATTAATAATAATAGTGTTCTAGTTAGCTAGTGCGCCTCTGCCTACCCCTTCGGAGTTACAGGCGTAAGCTTATGTTTTGTTAAATACTACCCAACAGTTACACACATAGTCCTCTACACTAAAACACGAGTCTTGTCGTGGGTATCAGGAACTACGACAGATTTTCGGTCTCACAACACCCAGACCCGAAACCAATAAAATGTTTTGTCTTGGTGCGGGAATCGAACCCGCGGCCTCTCGCTTAATGACCGAGTATTCGTCTACTGAGCCACGGTGGCTATCGAATAAGGATTAAATTCTGTAAGCACAAATAATACTTCATCATTTTTCAACTTGGAAAACAAACTTTAAATAAAAAAATATAATGATATTCTTTCCTCATTCTCCACGTCTCGACAAGTCGTCAAAAACGATTATGAATACTGTTGCTACCACAGCATCGAAACGCGCAATGAAAAATCACATTTCGATATATTGAGATGTATCCAAAATGAAGGCAATATCGGAGTGCTGATTTGTCGCTTCGGTGAATATTGCTCTGGCGTTGATTCAAATTGGTGAATGTGCTCGGGGTGGATCGACGCGGCTTAATTCCCTCAGCGTATAACTAGCCAGCGAAGTGCCAGCTACGATTTCCTTTGCGTTTCGATCGCACAATCCAGGCAATCTCGACAATCCACCTTATCGGTGATATTCGTAAGTTGACTATGCGAAACGAATTAACGTTAAAACACCTACAAAAGTGACCGTATGTAGGTATCATTAATCTTATACAGTTGTACAGTTCGGATATTTTGGGACTGTTTATTAGATTGTATCCCAGGACTGTTAAGACTTTTCAAATCCTATTCGAACTTAGGATCCCCTGGTTTACAGCCTACCAAGGTGCCAATGAATCACCTATACTAAGATGTCCATTCTAGTAATTTTCTTCTACCTGCCCTTATCCCCCTCACTTTACTGTGGGGTCAACGCAATACACTTTTTAAGCATGCTGCAGAGATAATTTTGCTTAGTTTTTACGATCGGCCTGCCTAACGTCAACCCGCTATGATCCAGTCCCGGGTAAATCAAATTAGAAAATTTGCTGTATCCGACCCAGGAGTCGAACCCAGGACCTTACCGTCCAAAGCTCATTCTAATAATATTATATTATAAATAATATTATTTTAGTTTTTGAGTAAAACTGTAACTGTTACTACTGAATCGATTTAAAATATGCATAAAGGACGAAATGAAAGCGGTATTCTCATTAATGTAAACCCTGAGCAAGCGAATGTCGCAGGTCGTAAGGTATCAATTTAATCACGTTGTACAGGGGGAGAGGGATCCCAACCATGGTTATTTACGCTTTACCCCAACAAAATCCGTCCCGCCGAAATTAAATAAGACGCAGATTGAAAATAGCCTGACCGCCGCGTGGGGAATAATCTGCAATTTCTGACATACGTGAAATACCTACTCAAGAGCTTGGCTGAGCTTTGATTTTTAAAGGCATTTACATTTTTAGGTGTTTAATTACATACCGGTCCGAAAAGGTTTACCCCGTAAAACATATTCTTTCTGTAACATGCTTAAAAATACAAACTTTATCCTTCAAAACTCAGATTGACAGTATTTACATCGATTGTAAACAGGCAAGTTTGTAGGTATTTGACACGGACGTATAAAAAGAAGGACACCATTTCGCCTATAGGTAAACGGACGCCACGCACACAAACGTGCCTATACAAAAGTGCCCTACGCACACAGTAACACTCATAATACGCTCAAACGCCATTACATGTCGATAGATCGAAAAGGGCCAAAAATCCGGCTTCACTTTTAATATTCCTTCCTTTTATAAGTAGTAGAGCCACGCTGTAGACAGTAACGTCTATAGCACGAATGGGCCGGCTCGACCGGTTAGATACCACTGTCTCACAGAAAACCGACATAAAGTGGCAGCTTGCTGTCGCGTTTCGTTCGGTGAGTGAGATTTCCGGTGGCCCATTTCCCCACTCCCTTTCCCAATCCCCTTCCCTCCCCTTCCATTCCCTCCTTTTAGGTTGGTAACGCACCCATGATTCTTTTCGTGTCTTGGGTGTCTATGGGCGGTGGAGATCACTTACCATCAGGTGACCCATCTGCTCGTTTACCAATCTCTGCTATAAAAAAAAACTCCGTCCATCTTTTTCTACGTCTGTGGTATAGTTTATACTTTATAGGGATATAACCGCCGGTTGGTGTTACGTCCTATATTAGTTTAAAGTTGTCTTACGAGCCTCAACGGTTTGGATTCGGCTCCACGTACGCCTTCCATAGGCAGGGGACTTTGATAGTCCCGATATGTAGAAAGACATACATAATAATAACATTAGCCCTGTAATATTACTGTCCTACTGGGTATGGCCTCCTCTACACTGAGAGGGGTTAGGCCTCATTAATACATAGCAATAGGAAAAACGTTAGCAACGATAGCTCAGTTGGGAATGGAACGGACTGCCGAGACAAGTGTCGGAGGTTCGAGACCAACCCCAAAATGGAGCATAGACCTTTGACTTTTCTCTATTAAATGTGTTTTCATTGTGAATTATCGCTAGCTATAACGGTGAAGGATAACATCGTGAGGAAACCTGCATACCCGAGAATTTCTTCACAGGAATTTGGAAGGCATGTGAAGTCTACCAACCCGCATTAGGTTAGCGTGATAGACTAAGGCCTAACCCCTCTCATTAGTAGAGGAGGCCCGTGCCCAGCAGTGGGTCAGTATTATTACAGCGCTAATATTATTATTATTATTACTTATGTAATAGGAAAAACAAAAGTACAATAGAGCTCAGACTTCGGAGAGCTCGCGTTTTCGTGAAATGCACCGCCCTTATAACTGCATCACTAGACTTTTCTCACAGGTTACAATGTACTGGCTCTTTAACGACTCTAATAAGCTCAACTTGTTCGAAACACGCACGGTATGAACGTGACATTTTGTTTGTACAAATAAATATCGTATTATCGTCAGATAGTACTATTTTGTTTTTAAATTGGTAGCATCCATCTTTGCCCAAACTGGAAAATCAATATTTATTTAATATTTTAAGTCGGAGTAAATTTAAAAAAACCGACCCAACTGAACCGAAGCAAACTATAAAAAAAAAACGAAAGCTCGTGTATTTATATTCCCCAGACGGGTTGACGTCAAGCAGACGCGGTCTTATTCTAAAATATGTGTTAAATCTTAAGGGTGACGTGGACAGTGTCAAACAGTAAAAGACGTGGTCGTAAAAGTTAAGTACAATCGTTTCTTAAACGTGTGTAGCGTCTACTTGCAATATAAAGGGATAACGACAGGTGGAAGAAAAATAACGCCGCAGTACAAATGCAGTCACTTATATGTATATACATTTTTCTCATAAGGGTAGAAAGACAACGGATTGCTACGATTCTACATACAACAGTACATAGACGGGACAATAGCGCGAAACTTGTGATCCAAAAGTTGTGACCTCGGGGTCATAAGTTGCGTGGTCGTATTTGAAACATATATGCGCAAGGTCGTGCTAACGTAATAATATTTAAATAAATAAAATTGTGATTCTTGAACATTCACAGAACATTCTAGAATGTAAATTAGACTCAGCGCCCTCGCATTTTAATAAGTGGTAGATGGCGTTACTGCCATATGAGATTAATTAATTTGTATGAAAACTTGCTTAATAGCCCCTCTACAGTTGATAATATTAAATATCTTTGTATCCAAATACTTTACTGCCATTGTCTATGAACAATCCCAAAGCATACAATACCCATTAAAAGAGCTTGTACAATTTCAATATTCAATATTTAAAGTCCTTCATAAATCTGGATTAAGCCTGGCCCAGTTTATTAAAACTGTTGAATTTCACTCAGCATGCACAAACTGGATTGCGTGAGTCTGCATACATCGATTGTCCTAAATTCAACAAGGGGTCCAGAGATATTATAGTATTCAGAGGTTTAGGGACATTCTGTGGCTCAGCGGGTGAAGTGAGAGGCCGCGGGTTCGATCCCCGCTCCGAGATAAATGATTGCGTGGCCCACAAATATTTGTTTCGGGTCTAGGTGTTGAGAGACCGCGCCTCTCTTATGGTTCATGATAGTAGTGACATGAGACTCGTATCTTACAGTGGGGTCTGGGGGCTGACTCTTGAAACTTGATTCGAGTTTGACTACGATTCGACTTAGTGCACTTTTTTACTCTATTTCGGTGGAATTTTAAGTCAATAAATGAAACCGAATCGAATTTCAAGAGTCAGAGGGCAGGACTGTGTAGGATTCAGGAGGTATTAAGATTTCTAGAAAAATATTTTCGATGTTGTCTACCGTTTTGAAATTTGACACGTATATTCAATGCCGTAACTTTTTACCATCATTATTATCATCATCAGCCACAGGACGTCCACTGCTGGACATAGGCCTCCCTCAAAGATTTCCAGATCGACATGAACTGGGGTGTACGGGAGTCCAACCACCAACTCTCGGCGTCCAAGTCAACCTCACCTGCACGTGGTGCACCTGCTGGCTAACGGACGAGACTCTGGCGACCGATAGATTGCGGAATAACCATCGTAGTATGAGGGCGTAGATAAATGTCACAGGCTGATGATGGACAGCAGCATCATTAGCGCGAGAATCTACGCCCTGCGCTCGCCAACCTCCCTGCCAAACGTGAGTAATGGTAAAAACCCTCCTATGTTAGTATAGTGAACTTTTTACCATAAGCAGTTATCTGCGAAATGTTAAACAGGTAAATCTATAGACTAGTTATGATTGTAATGACATTAAGGAATTAGTAACGTCACACACAAAGTTCCCTGAAGCAAGATATAAGGATTCTCTACGGTACTACCACGAAGTTTGTCACTATGTGATGAGATTGTACTTGTTACTCATATCGGAACTTTGCCCACGAAAGCGACCTACATGGAACTTTCAAGTAGCTCAAAACAATGTACACTAAGTTAGGACTGTTTGAGTAGGTAAAGTTAAATTTTTTGTCTCATATTTCTATCTCTTCTCAGTCGTGCACTCTTGGCAGAGTGGTCGTGGTTGTTGAGATGGTGGTACATGGTAGGTCGTCAACGTCATTAGTCTTCTTGGCGGCGATAATAGAACTTGTAATTCTTCTCCATATTTGGCGGTTAGCAGCATTGATGTGTGTATATTGTGTATATTCTGTTATGGAGGACCATGTCGTCGTCCTGATAGTATCCGTCCAGCGAGTAGGGGACCTGCCTCTACCTCTCTTTCCTTCTACCTGACCTTGGACCACAAGTTTTTCCATAGAGTCTTCATTTCTGGAAATGTGCCCGAAGAACTTTAATATTCGTTGCTGGAGAATCGACGAGAGTCTGGTCTTGTGAATTTTTAGTTAATATTGACACGTTTGTGCGGAAAGCTGTCCATATTTCTATAGTTGGGATTAATAAACGAGCAAGTGATTTATCTGGTGGTAAGTAATATCCACCGCACATGACACCTAAAAATCCTCTCGACTTTATATTTAAACAATCTTCATGCGTATCATAAGTTTTATTAATGTTTATTATTTTTTTCATAATAACATAAATATATTTTATACCAGCACACACACACACACACACACACACACACACACACACACACACACACACACACACACACACACACACACACACACACACACACACACACACACACACACACACACACACACACACACACACACACACACACACACACACACACACACACACACACACACACACACACACACACACACACACACACACACACACACACACACACACACACACACACACACACACACACACACACACACACACACACACACACACACACACACACACACACACACACACACACACACACACACACACACACACACACACACACACACACACACACACACACACACACACACACACACACACACACACACACACACACACACACACACACACACACACACACACACACACACACACACACACACACACACACACACACACACACACACACACACACACACACACACACACACACACACACACACACACACACACACACACACACACACACACACACACACACACACACACACACACACACACACACACACACACACACACACACACACACACACACACACACACACACACACACACACACACACACACACACACACACACACACACACACACACACACACACACACACACACACACACACACACACACACACACACACACACACACACACACACACACACACACACACACACACACACACACACACACACACACACACACACACACACACACACACACACACACACACACACACACACACACACACACACACACACACACACACACACACACACACACACACACACACACACACACACACACACACACACACACACACACACACACACACACACACACACACACACACACACACACACACACACACACACACACACACACACACACACACACACACACACACACACACACACACACACACACACACACACACACACACACACACACACACACACACACACACACACACACACACACACACACACACACACACACACAGACACACACACACACACACACACACACACACACACACACACACACACACACACACACACACACACACACACACACACACACACACACACACACACACACACACACACACACACACACACACACACACACACACACACACACACACACACACACACACACACACACACACACACACACACACACACACACACACACACACACACACACACACACACACACACACACACACACACACACACACACACACACACACACACACACACACACACACACACACACACACACACACACACACACACACACACACACACACACACACACACACACACACACACACACACACACACACACACACACACACACACACACACACACACACACACACACACACACACACACACACACACACACACACACACACACACACACACACACACACACACACACACACACACACACACACACACACACACACACACACACACACACACACACACACACACACACACACACACACACACACACACACACACACACACACACACACACACACACACACACACACACACACACACACACACACACACACACACACACACACACACACACACACACACACACACACACACACACACACACACACACACACACACACACACACACACACACACACACACACACACACACACACACACACACACACACACACACACACACACACACACACACACACACACACACACACACACACACACACACACACACACACACACACACACACACACACACACACACACACACACACACACACACACACACACACACACACACACACACACACACACACACACACACACACACACACACACACACACACACACACACACACACACACACACACACACACACACACACACACACACACACACACACACACACACACACACACACACACACACACACACACACACACACACACACACACACACACACAGATCTTTCTTTCTTCGTCGCCATATTGGGCCTTACTTATAAAAACATTTTTGCTTATCTTTTCGCTAAGAATAGCCTGTCACTTTTTCCTTGCGTTCTTCCTACTCGCTACACTCTGGGTGTTACGCCAGGATTTGTGGCGTTACATTGTTTAAAAATGAAAGGGACAATCTATGGTTTAAGATAAGCAGCGCTTAAATTTTTTAGGGTCATGGTGTTCTTGCTATATACACTTTTTAATTCTGTCAAACCGTTCACATTTAAAATAATCCGAGATCTTATCTTTTTTAAGTAGGTATTTGAAGACGGCTCATACATATTATTATGGCATGTGTTTGTGTATAATATATAAGATTAATATAGGAGCATGAGAGTACTATAACTTTGAGGGAACCGCCGGTGCAGTGTCGCCGCGTCGCCAGCCGGTGTCCAGCAGACGACGAAGTTGCCAGGAGTTTGACAACAATGCCTTTACTTTAACCTGTACTTGTTTTACACATACATAAGCTCACGCCTGTATCCCCGAAGGGATAGGCAGATGCGCACTAGCGAGCTGGTATTCTGTCCCATGTTTTACATGAAATAACATAACATAAGCTCACGCCTGTATCCCCGAAGGAGTAGAAAGTCGCTCACTAGCGAACTAGTATACCCACATTTCGCCTAGTTTAAGTATATGAAATACAAACAACAAATAATACAGACGAAAATGCCTTTAGTATAGTTAAAATATACAGGATAGTTCATCATACTTTAAAGTAAACTATGAATTTTTAATAGACTCGCCGGCGACACTAAGTTTCTCATATTTATTCAAATGACAGAATATTTCCATAACGATGCAGTAACATAGGACACTAGCGAACTATGTGGCTTAATTTACTTTTACTGCAAATAAAGTTTAGAATTGTAGGACTAGCTTTATCTTGCGGCTGCTCTCGCGTGATTAAAGTCTTCCCAGGATAATTTTGTTAAAGATTGCCTCCGTGGCGTAGTTGTATTTCCTGTATTGTGTCCTGATGTCTCGGGTTTGATCCCCGGGTCGGGATTAGAGATTTTTCAATTCAGTATCAGCTCTGAGTCTGAAATATGTGCCCGATCTGTTCCGATCACCTATCACATTTGGGACGGAACTAAGCTCGTCGAAATGTGGGTATTCTAGACAGCTAGTGCGCCTCTGCCTACTCTATTGGAGGTAAAGGCGTAAGCATATGTCAAATCACTAAGGTATAAGAGTAGCTTTTAAGAATTTTCTAAATCGTTTCAGTAGTTATAGATGTTAGTGCGCTTCTTGGTCTAGCGGCAGTATGTATGGGCTGTGGACCGGGAGGTCCTGGGTTCGATTCCCAGGTCGGGCAAAGCAAATTTTCTAATTTAATTTGCGCGGGACTGGATCCCACATAGAGGGTTGACGTCAGGCAGGCGGCCGGACGTAAAAACTAAGCCAAATCCTATCAGCAACGTGCTTGAAAAAGTGTGTTGCGCCGACCCCACATTAAGGTGGGATAAAGGCATGTAGAAAGAATAGATGTTGGTGCGCTCAAACAAACATAAAACACACTGCACCTTTATATTAAAATAGCAGTAAAATAGTAGTATAAGTGAGCTAGAGCAGAATTAGTATTTTGAAATGATACCTGGAGGCCGCTTTAGGTTATAACATAATAACTTAACCTAAAAAGTTCACTTAAATAACATAGGTAGTTAAGGGACACTTTCGATGGTCGCGTCAAGCGTTAGAGGCGTGCCTCTGTGACGGAGCGTTAGTACTATATTATATAACTCTATAATGCCTAACATCAACCGGGCCGAGAGAGTTTATGCGAGTTATAACTATAACTTATTTGAGTATACTCAAATGTAGGTCCTGTAGGGTAACCTTTGACAGTCGATTCGATATCGATTTCAATTAGATTTCATTTAGCGATTTCCAATCCACGTAAACTTGGGCTGATTTACTAAGACCTGCCCTAGCTATGGCTGTTTGCGTAACGACTAATGCTGCCACCGAAAGTGTACCTTGATTTTGTTTTTGGTAAGAAACGTAATACCTATGTATAATATGTTTTAAAATGTATAATATTCTGTTTTGTTCTGCATAAGGCGGCTAAAGGTGTTGTTATCTGTAACTAAAGTTGTCTTAGACTTTCTTATTTAGTGGTACTTGCCTATATGTTCCAGTCTCTAGAATATTTGTATAATAAGAGTAACGATAGGAGTGGGAGTGGTGGGGCTGCGGATGCTATTGTAACAGGTTCGAAAAGGTTACAAGAGCATACAACTTAGACATTTGGAAATTAAGGCTGTAGGTACTTGCATGCGTGAGATGTCTCTCGAAGAATTTCGAAGGTACATAATATGTATAGCCTTTCTTCCGAAGAAGATCCATGCTCAGCAATGGGATAGTGCCTAGTGGGTTAGTATTATAATTATAATTCGTCACGAAAACTAGTTAAAAACGATAATCGATCTAAATGTTATTTAGAACTAGACATTTCAATAAGATTTCATCATATCTAAATAGTAATAAAGTCTCAAGGCAATACTCTAAACTTTTGAATACAAAAAACAGTTTCATGAAAGCCAAACCACTTTTAGGGCATTCAGTGGAAATGGCCGACTTAGTGGGACTTAAGTTTCACTTAGTAAAATTAGCAATTTGGACGCAAACCGCTTATTTCGGTAATGGAGACGCCGCGCCGTGCCGCTGAGTGGCGCAGGGCAACAACATTTTTGTTAAAACTTTTGAATGTCTTTAGCTAAAGGGTTTTGTGTATAAATGGTGGAAAAAGATTTGTGGCGAGATTTTGGTGAATACCGCAGTGGTTTTTTGGAAAAATACATATGCAGAGTGTTTCATAAATAACTACACTTAGAGAGATGATATCTAGCAGTCTAGCTGTAAAGTTTAAAATTTCGAAAGGCTCATAGTTTTTGAATAAGGGAAACTTGAATTTGTGACGAAAAAAATGGTTTCTGGACCGTTGGATTAGTTTCAGTACATTAATAAAGCATCAAATCAAATCAAATCAAAATCATTTATTGAATCCATGAAATGTTCAAACATTTTTTAGATTCCGTCAAATTTTAACTCTACCGCCTGTTCGGAAGGCTGTTTCGCCAGAGAAGAACGGGCAAGAAACTCTGACGTTGCTCTTTTTAACACCAATTTACAGTCAGCTACTAATAAAGTACAGCACCAGATACAGAAAGAGCTTGAATTAGAGCAGCTAAACCATGATAACAATAGTATAGGACATCTAATAATATAGGACAAAGTAACATACAAGATACACTGAGCGACCCCCGCAGCCACGGCAAGTTGAATTGACACAAGGGAAATAAAACACGTCCAGGCAGACCAGTCTCCACAAGCAGCACCCGTTCACGAGTATGACGCATGTGCCAGCCATCGACCTCCTCAACCACGTTGCAGGGAAGTGATCGACCCGGCACACGACGCCGCCACAAGCATAGACCCTAAGTGAGCATGACTACCTAGACTGATGCAATGGGCAAATAAAGTACGCCACAATACAACACCGCCGCC
This sequence comes from Clanis bilineata, assembly GCA_036417725.1. NCBI lineage: Eukaryota > Metazoa > Arthropoda > Insecta > Lepidoptera > Sphingidae > Clanis > Clanis bilineata. The sequence continues at coordinate 3,934,523 of CM071153.1, forward strand.
GCGAAAGCCACACAGCATCACTATAAATAAAACATATGAATAAACTAATAAGGCTCCCTGAAACAGCAACTGGTTATGCTCCTAAAATAGTTTAATCCTACTCCCAAGCCTCTTTATCATCTAGATGTTCAGAAAGCTTGTAGTAGGCTTTATTACACAACTTACGTTTAATTGTAATTTTAAATTCATTCAATTCTAGCTGTTTGATATGAGTGGGAACTTTATTATAAAGACGTGTACAAAGACCTTTAAAAGAATTGCCGATTTTATGGAGCCTGGTTTTGTGTTGAGCCAAATTATTTTTATTTCTGGTATTCAAATTATGTATATCAGAAACTTTGGGAAATATATCTATATTCTTCTTGACATACATTAAATTAGCGAATATGAATTGAGATGCTACTGTCATTATATTTATTTCTTTAAACTTTTCTTTCAAAGAACACCTGGAACTAAGCGAGTATATAGATCTTATGGCTCGCTTTTGGAGTACAAAAATAGTGTTAATGTCAGCAGCACCACCCCACAACAAAATTCCATAACACATCAAACTATGAAAGTACGCAAAATAAACTAATCTAGCCGTATTGACGTCTGTTAATTGACGTATCTTGCTCACTGCGTAGGATGCGGTACTTAATTTTTTGGCTAGCGTAGATAAATGGGGTCCCCATTGAAGTTTGGGGTCTAATGTAATACCTAAAAACTTGGTTGTCTCCACAAGGCTCAGCTGAACGCCATTCATAAAAATATTTGCGTCAGTCTTTTTAACATTAGGTGTCAAGAATCGAATGCATTTAGTTTTTTGACTATTTAGTAGTAAATTATTGACACTAAACCATTGTAATATTTTTGAGAGAGTGCTATTTACATCGTCAAGAAGAGTTTGATGTCGATTTAATTTAAATATTAAGGAAGTATCATCTGCAAACAACACTACCTCGCAATTATCCCTTATGAAATAAGGTAAGTCATTAATATAAATTAGAAAAAGAAAAGGTCCAAGAATTGAGCCCTGTGGGACTCCCATTGTAACAACAGACCCAGGAGATCTATTGCCATTAATGTCTACACTTTGAACCCTATTATTTAAATAAGATTTAAATAGGTCAAGAGCCAAGCCATTAACTCCATAGTGACTTAATTTCCTGACAAGAATGTCATGGTGAACACAGTCGAAAGCTTTGGATAAATCACAGAATACTCCCAAAGCATCGTGTGAACTCTCCCATGCATTAAATATATTATTAAGAAGCTCAACACCAGCATCAGAGGTGGAGCGACCCCGTGTAAAACCAAATTGTTTATTATGTAAAAGCTTATTTAAGCTAAAATAATTTTGAATTTGGATGAGTAAAAGTTTTTCAAATATTTTGCTTATTGAAGGTAGCACAGATATAGGCCTAAAATTAGTGGGGTCTTCTGTACTACCAGATTTAAAAAGTGGAATAATTTTACTAAACATACATACAACATCATAATTATTGTTAGTATATTCAAAGCCTTTTTGCAACGATTTACATATCGCATTCAGATTTTAAAATCCCCGTGCTTAATCATCATCATCATCATCAGCCATAGGACGTCCACTGCTGAACATAGGCCTTCCCCAAAGATTTCCAGATCGACCTGTTAGAAGCGGCCTGCATCCAGCGACTTCCTGCGACCTTTATCAGGTCGTCGGTCCACCTTGTAGGTGGACGTCCTACGCTGCGCTTGCCGGTACGTGGTCTCCACTCGAGAACTTTTCTGCCCCATCGGCTATCAGTTCTACGATCTGTGTGCCCTGCCCACTGCCATTTCAACTTGCTAATCCTCTGGGCTATGTCGGTGACTTTCGTTCTTTTACCGTGCTTAATAATTAATTCTAAAATAAAGTTTAATTTTTATTATTTAACTTTACCATTAAGCTTTAAATAGTTCTCCCTGTATGTGGAATTGTTATTGGAACCAACTTTATGAAACTCCCGGTATATTAAGTAAATAAATATACATAACATAACATAAGCTCACGCCTGTATCCCCGAAGGGGTAGGCAGAGGCGTACTAGCGAACTAGAACACCCACATTTCGCCGAGCTTAAATATACCCAACAGTCAAACACATAGTCCTCACCCCACACTAAGATCGCGTCTTGTATCATGGGTATCAGAAACGAGAGACTTTCGGTCTCACAACACCCAGAGGCCAGACCCGAAACAAATATCTATGGATCACACAAACATTTGTCTCTGTACGGGAATTGAACCCGCGGCCTCTCACTTCACAGCCTATCTGGCCACTCGCCCACTGCACTGAGGTTCTCAATGTCCACAATAATGCTTTAATACAGTAAATCGAAAATATTGAGATAGTATGCACGTCTGTTACATGCTGATAATGCCATTAGTATAATGAAATAACACTCGGCAGAGTGTGAAATGGTAATTGGATGCATGTTCTACGTACGTACCTCTACATACATTTTTACATTAATTGATGTATTTAATTATTTAAATTTGTTCGCCTCCTTGGTATAGTGGCAGCGAATAGTGGTTGCTGACCGGGAAGTCCAGGGTTTAAATCGCGCAATTCATGTTAGTTTACATTTTGAAAATCGATCGATTAAATCGAAAAACTGATTACGTTTGTTTGGCAGTTTAAAGGGATGTAATGGGTGTTTTTATGTAAATATTAGAAATAAGTGAAAGATTTTCACGCAACGAAGTTTTAAGCAAAAGAAAAAAACAATAAGAACTGCTAAATTACTTAATATCTTTTCAATTTTCATGCAGTTTTGAGGACATAGACTTAAAGATAGGTCAAAAGTACCCAAAAACGACGCGAAGGCATGAAGATATTGATGAAAGTGGATGAAGGGAAATTTGAGTGATAGAGCTACGCTGTAGACAGTTACGGCTACAGCACAAATTTGCCGGATCGACCGATTTGATACCCAGTGGTATCAAATCGGTCGATCTTACAGAAACTCAAGTGAAGTGGCAGCTCGCTGTTGCGTTTCGTTCGGTGAGTGAGATTTCCGGTGGTCCAATTCCCTCATCTCTTTCTCAATTCCTATTTCCCTCCTTTTACGTTAGCAACGCACCTATGATGCATTTGTGTCTTGGGTGTCTATAGGCGGTGGAGATCACTTACCATCAGTTGCATAGTATTGCTCGTTTGCCCAGGCGTTGCTATAAAAAAAAAACAAAAAGAAGTGGTATGTCACAATTGGACGTAACTGAAATCCATAGTCTCTGCCTACCCCTAGGGGTGATATTATGTAAGTATGTCATGTAGTATATAGCGTAGAATAAACCTCACTGCTATATTTAAATCAGCCTTAGCTGTTGATGAAAATATGAAACAGAATATTTTACTATCTTATTTCCTGAGAAATCATAGTCGTAACTAGATATGAATTTATAATAAGGGAATAACAAATTCCTGGTAAAAGGAATCATAACAATTTATCTTTGAAACCAGCTTTTCACTCGTTTCATAAACTTTGCAACTCCCCTTCACGCCTAGAGTTGGTATATTAATAAATCCGGATTATAAATGATCTTATAATTATTTGATTAGCCCTTATCCCAGTACTGTGGGGTCAGTGCAACATACGTTTAAGAATTAGAAAGGATTTAGCTTGCTTGCTTTGGTAACTGTCTGTCCCCTTCTGAAGGACCCAGTTCCAAGTAAATCATGTTAGCAAAAACTACTTTGGGAATATATACTAAACTGGGATTCGAAACCAAGATCGATTGGCCCACAGCACGCATATGTCGCCACGAGACCAAGAAGGTGACATTAGGTATCCATGTATGGTATAATAGTAGGTAGGATATTATGATATAAAGACATAAGCTCTTGCCTGTATCCCCGAAGGGGTAGGCAGAGGCGCACTAGCGAACTAGAACATCCACATTTCGCGAGCTTAATTCTGTTCTATATGTGAAAGGGGACGAGCCTATCGCCATATCTGGCACAAATTCAAGATTCCGGACTGATATGGAAAAATCCAATATCACTTTGCCTGACCCGGGGATCGAACCCACCCAATACCTTAAGACAGACAGACTTATTTTATTTAAATTATGGAATTCAATTATTTGAATTTGAAAGTTATTTACAGAGGTCTTTTCCAAGCCATTTAAAAAAAAATTATGTAATTATGGTCACTTACAATTAGGCGACCCATTTTCTCCAAATTACTTAATTACCAGAAGTGTTTAATTAATTCCATGACGCAATTAAATTCCCAATCGACAAGCCCTCAGAGGCAAAAAATACACGTTTTTTTCGTAATTGATTTCGTTTCTGCCCATTTATCTAAATAATCAAATTAAATTTTCGTTCAAATTTACGAGCGATGGCAGACAAATTTTTGTATGATTTATACGTAAGAGTGCTGTAAATCATGTCGTCCCGATATTTTATAGGTTTTAATTTCGGCATTTTATGTTGTGATAACATCTGTGGTCATAATACCCTTGCGAATGGTTTACGAGGTTCGCTTTATTAGTATCGTATTACATATACCAAATGTATTTAATCCGTTAAGTTACAATCGATCGATTTGTAAGTTGCCGACTTGTTGGATCAAGGTACACAGGGCCACGATATATCGTACCGATTTATCTGTGCAATCCGATTGCGTCTATCGTTTGTATGTCATCATCATCATCAGTCATAGGACGTCCACTGCTGAACATAGGCCTCCCCCAAAGATTTCCAGATCGACCTGTTGGAAGCGGCCTGCATCCAGCGACTTCCTGCAACTTTTATCAGGTCGTCGGTCCACCTTGTAGGTGGACGTCCTACGCTGCGCTTGCCGGTACGTGGTCACCACTCGAGAACTTTTCTGCCCCATCGGCTATCAGTTCTACAAGCTATGTGCCCTGCCCACTGTCCAGTTTGTATGTGTGTACGATCTAATATCGTTATAGGTTATTTGAACAATTCGACTTATGAAAAGAATAAAGTTATATATGATAATGAATCGAAATTACTTTTTTATTTTTCTATGCTTAAATTGACCTATATATTTAATTAGTAAATATGTTTTTTAAGCTATATCTTAATTTAACTTGGTTAGGTCAATTTAAGCTGAGAACATTTAAAAAAGCAATTTCGATTCATTATCATATGTAACTTTATTCTTTTCATACGTCGAATTATTATAGTGTGCCCAAGTTAAAACCGTGCAAATGGACTGCAAAGATAAATCGCTACGATATATCGTTGCCGTGTGTAGCGAGCTTTAGATATTAAAACAACGTGCAGGAGCGGTATCAGAAATCCAGAGTATATACTATTACACTGGATCCCCCTGGATCGTCTCCGCTTCATCTCGATCGGAATAGCACTTGGGCTAGTCGAGTATTCGACCCCATAATTATGTTTCCAGCGGTCCAAATCGGAAAATTTCTAAGAATCGTGAATGTATTCGAGTTCGCTGTCCACTGATGACATTTGCTTAATATTTCATACAAATTTCATAGACGCGCATCGAGCTCGAATACATTTACGAATGTCAGAAATATTTCTGCTGGCGCCGTTGAGCTGTCTATGGAGTGTGTGATTGTGATTGATGTGATTGTCCAAAAAACGATATAAACGGCAAATTGAACAACTTTACACCTCGTTACGTAGTACACTGTCTATTCTGTGATCTCGAAGTGGAATAAGCGTGACCTGTAGCCCGAGCACGAAAAACGAATGTAAATGTAAACTCGCTGCGCACTGATGACATTTGATTAATATTTCATACAAATTTCATAGACGCGCATCGAGCACGAATACATTTACGGTTGTCAGAAATTTTCCTGCTCGGGCTGCTGTAGGCCAACCATGAGTTTTTTTGACATTACTCGCTAGCGACTCGGTAAAATATTTGTATATACAAACACCCGAACGCCTCTAGCGGTAACGCGGAGAACTGAGGTTTTCCATGCAAATATTTTACGTCCTCGCTCGCGTAAATACGTGCAACAAACTCATGGTTCATCTACTGATTTCTAATAAAAGTATAATACAATTACGGACACTGTGCAAATATATTTGATAAAAATGCAAAACATGAGAAGTGGACCACACACCATCGGCGCCAGGAGGAACTTAGTTAGGACCAGGGTAGGATCCAGGGCTCGGCTACAGTGGACAATTTCTGATACAATTTACTTCTGTTGAAACATGTTTTGTACTGGCTGTGGCTAGCGATTGCGTTTGCATGAATATCCTACGGGAACCTGCATTTTCCAGCATAAAAATACGTTGCTTTTGTTACTCGTTTATAATGTAGCTTTCCATAGGTGAACGAATTATTAAAATCGGTTCACTAGTTTTTGAGCTAATTCTTTACAAACAATTTTTTTTTAAATATCCTATTTGCAATATTAGTATACATTAAATAAATGTCACATATTAGGGTAGGTACGATGAGTCAACTTGAGGTAAAAAAAAATTACAATGGTATAACCACAGACCTGTAAATCTTTGTGGATATGTGACTAAATATGATAAGGATGAAATTATATAATGACTTTACTTAATACTATGCCGAATTCTTCTGCAATATAGGCACTTGGCAATTTAATTTCTCGCGACCATGCATGGATTAGGTCATAAGGCAGGTGACAAGGTTAAGAGTGTAATTTTTAACCCTATAATTTTACCAGTCTCCTTAGTCAGAATGAACGAAGCATTTTTAAAGCAAAAGTAATCGCTCTTTTGCTTTGAAAACAGGGGGTAATTGCCCCTAGATTCGGTCTCTGTTCAGGACGTCGGAAAACAGATAATTCGATTTGCATAACTGGTTCGCGCGGGCCTCGTCAGATAAACTAATTTGCACTGACAAGTTCAAATGGTTGGAAAAACCCGTAAAAATGGTTAATCAAATGATTCTGGTTTTTAACATCCAATTTATTAGCTTTAGGTACCTATTTAACATGTTGCGACGTTTCAAAACTCAAATTAACATAATATAAGTATCTATGTAAATTATCAACCGATAAAAAAATCTATTATTTTCAGTAGAAGGGTAATAACACCTATAATCGTACCCTATATTATTGATGGACATCAGCAGAACTTTATCGACCGACTTCCAAAAAGGAGGAGGTCCTCAATTCGTCTGTATTTTTTTATGTATGTTACGCGATATCTCCGCCAAATGTGGACCGATTTTCAAAATTCTTTTTGTGTTCGATAGAGCATATTTCAAGGGTCCCATATAAATTTGGTTACGATCGGATTTGAAGTAGGTCCGTTAAGTTTTTAAACTTGTGATTCATCATCATCATCAGCCATAGGATGTCCACTGCTGAACATAGGCCTTCCCCAAAGATTTCCAGATCGACCTGCTGGAAGCGGCCTGCATCCAGCGACTTCCTGCGACCTTATAACTTGTGATTATTTCGGAAAAATTTACCACATTTTGTATGACACAATAAATTCTCATGAATAAATAAAAATTTAATTATATTATTCACATAAAATTTTACTTTAAACCTTATTTTCGATTGAATAAAAAAAGGAGGTGTTCGATTGGTATGTTACGCGTATTCAATGTATGTCATGCGATATATCCGCCAATTTTGGACTGCCTCGGTGCCGTGTATTTCGGTATTACTAGCGTTCTGAGGTCTCGGCTTCGATTTCCGGGTAGGGCAAAGTGATATTGGATTTTTCCATATCAGCCCGGAGTCTGGAATTTGTGCCCGATATGGCGATAGGCTCGCCTATATCACATCTGGGACGGAACTAAGCTCGGCGAAATGTGGGTGTCTTAGTTCGCCAGTGCACCTCTGCCTACCACTTCGGGGATACAGGCGTGAGCTTATGTTATGTTAGGACTGATTTTTAATATATGTTTGTGTTTCATAGAGCATATTCCATACGACCGAATTAATTTAGTTTTTATTTTAACGTAAGTTCATAGTTACAACAACGGAGCCCCTTTATGATTTGTTCGTTCTTATTTTTCATTCAAACATGGAGAGAGCAGTTACCATTAAAAGGTCCGACGTTTGCCCCGAGAGAGCTCTTTCATCTGTCCCGGTGCATGCGTGTGTGAATGTCTGAGCTACGAAAAACTGCGAACACCTCAGTAATAACATTGTTTTTTTATGCACTGGCAAACGAGCAGATAGGTCACCTGATGGTAAGTAATCTCCACCGCCCATAGACACCCAAGAAAATCAGGGGTGCGTTGCCAACCTATAAGGAGAGAAATAGTGACTGGGAATGGGAGAAAATGTCACACACCGAACGAAACGCAACAGCGAGCTGCCACGTAGCGTGGGAGACCCACGTTGTAGGTAGTAACGTCTACAGCACGAATGGCCTGGCTCGACTGGATTAATACCACCTGGGAATCGAACCCAGGACCACCCGGTTACAGTCCATATATGCTGCTATTTGACCAAGGAGGACGCATGACATTACCTTCTACATAATTTCGTAGTTCGACGTGACATATCCCGCGCGAGTGTGTGTTGATGCGACACCTGACTGAAGAGTAAAGAGTAAAGATATCTCAGTTCTAGTTGTTTGTACACGCCTATTGAATGCGAGGAACAGATGGCGTACAGATAGCGGCAACTCTTCCGAGATTAAATCGCGCTTACATTGTACATACCTATTACACGTGTCTGTGTTGGTTTTGAGATTCCGCATTGGATTTTTTTAGGGTTGTGAAGGGATTTTTGTATACTGTGGTATTTTTTGACACGCCTAAATGCTTCACTGTGCTTATAAGTATAATTTTGTTTAATGTTGGCGAAAAGATAGTCCTTTCGACCGACTTCAAAAAAAGGAGAAAGGGGAAACATAATTTTAGTATGGTTTTAGTTTCGTGAAATAGACACTAATTTTGGACGCTCGACGGTCGGCAGATTATGTCGTCCTGTTTGTATAATACGTAAGACAGTATTTTCACAAAGACAAAGTTTTATGAGGATAGACGACTATATATATATATATATATATATATATATAGTAGACTATATATATGGGCATTGCTCAAGTCTATGGGCGGCGGTTACCACTTACCAACAGGCGGACCGCTAGCTCGTCTGCCCACGACGGAAATAAAATAAAAAAAAAAAACATTTTTTTTTTATTTTTTTTATTTCGATATTTATTTTAATATACTTTAACGCCATATCGGGCACAAATTCCAGACTCCAGGCTGATATGGAAAAATCCAATATCACTTTGCCCGACTCGGGGACCGAACCTCAGTAGCCTGAGCACGAAACACGAATGTAAATGTAAATGTATTCCAGTGGCTGCGCACTGATGACGTTTGGTTAATATTTCATACAAATTTCATAGACGCGCATCGAGCGAGTTCGAATACATTTACGGTTGTCAGAAATTTTCCTGCTCAGCCTGCAGGACGGTACTCGTACCGAAATACAACTACGCCACCGAGGCAGTCCAGACGCAGAAGACAGAAAAACATAATTTTAGTATGCTTTTAGTTTAGTGAACTGACAACGGAATAGACACAAATTTTGCACGCTCGACGGTCGGCAGATTATGTCGTCTTGTTTGAATAATACGTCAGACAGTATTTTCACAAAGACAAAGTTTTATGAGGATAGACGACTGCAAATGGGGAGAACAAGTTGATAATTTGATTAAAAGTTACTAAACAAAGGTCAAGAATTTATTCGCCTGTATAAACTTGTAAAGGCGACGTGCACCACTATTACTAACCTACAGTTAGTCCTAACCTCAAGTTTAATTGAAACAAATATATGAATGACATGTAATTCATTACATGGAATGTACTACATGTAATTACAGGTAATATATGAATGACATTTAATTACTTAGCCTCCGTGGCGCAGCGGGCGAGTAGCTGGGTGTGAAACGTTAGGTCGTGGGTTCGATTCCCGCACCGAGATAAATGTCTGTGTTGTCCATAGATAGATATTTGTTTCGGGTCTGGGTGTTGTGAGGCCAAAAATTTCTCGTAGTTTCTGATACCCACGATACAGGTTACACCTATTGTGGGGTTAGGACTATGTGTGTGATTGTTGGGTGTATTATTATAATTATTATTGTTACATGTAAGAAATAACATGTTATTCCATCATCATCATCAGCCATAGGACGTCCACTGCTGAACATAGGCCTCCCCATAGAAATATCATACATAGAACCGCAGTACAGGGCCACGGCGTGAAGGCGTTCTGGGTGAGCCGGTTTAGGTACCCAACGCCGCACGGCGTGTCAGTGTCCTATGTCAAGTCTTAGTATGAAGAGCTCCCACAAATTTAATTATATTATGACGAACTGCGCTATCAAAGGATGTCACAATACAATGAACAAGCACCAAGGAAATATAAAGATAACATTTCACAAGTAATTAATTGCTGACATGTTTTAATATTAAGTAAAACATTCATCAAAACTACAAATAAAATTGTAAAAGTGACAGACGCCATTTACGTTATAAATCATTATGAATGTTGCCAATAATGCCAACCAATTTACCCATTTTTTAAATACTATTAGGAATAATGAAAGGAGAGGGAAATGCTTCCACACAATCTTGGGCCTAGATTGTAAAAGGATGAAAGTAGTGTCAATTAATAGATAGTATATTATGAGATAATTACTAAAAATTTGGTGATTTTTTGTAATCTGAGAACAGAGTTAAGAGCCTCACTTTGACTTAATAAAAATGAGGTTATGGAATAAACTATACGCAAACAACTGATGTTTATAAGTACAAATCTTACCTATTGATATGTTTTAATGTAGATAACATAAGCTCACGCCTATATCGAAAACATAAAACCTCGAAAACCCACATTCGATAACTAAATGTTGGTCACAAAGACAATTATTCTCAGGAACAAAATACTCGTATTTCTACTGTGTGAGCAACATTGTTTTAGTAGAAAATTATTAAAACGATGGAAATCACCCAAAACGTACACTAATTAATCATCCGCATCTAGCATTATATCTACTATCTACTATATAAAAATAAGTCGGGTTTTGCTTCCTGACGCTATAACTCCAGAACGCACGAACCGATTTCCACGGTTTTGCATTCGTTGGAAAGGTCTCGGGCTCCGTGAGGTTTATAGCAAAGAAAATTCGGGAAAAATTTCAACAGAAAAGCGGGATTTTTTTTTAACATACAGCGCCATCTTTGATACATAGCATGTACTACAAACCAATATTTTAAGTATATGGCGCCAGTGCGTGAAAAAAGATTTTCCAGATATTAGAGATTTCACAGACGGGGTGACAATCGAGCAGACAGATGGGGTGACCGACTGGGTGACAGACGGGTGACAGACAGGTGACAGACTGGGTGACAGATGGGTAACAGACGGGTGACATACAGGGTGACAGACGGGTGACAGACGGGGTGACAGACTGGGTGACAGACGGGGTGACAATCGAGCAGATAGATGGGGTGACCGACGGGTTGATCGACAGGGTGACTGTCGGGGTGACCGACAGGGTGATGGACGGGGTGACTGACGGTGTAACTGACGGGGTGATGGACGGGGTAACTGACGAGGGTACTGACTGGGTGACTGACGGGGTGGCTGACGAAAACGAATTATTGGATTATAGATGCCTACAACTCATTCTTTCAACCCTCTCTCTCCTACGCAGACGAAGTTGCGCGGGTCAGCTAGTATATTTATATTTTATTTTAACTCATTCATCTTAATCGATTAAGTAATCGATTCTATTTAGTGTCCTTTACTTATTTTTCACATATTTTCTAGATTATGAATTAAGCTGATTTTTCATATTTTGAAATAGAAAAAAATGACTATTTTTTAGCCATATCTCAACTCATTACACTTTGGCCCAAAGATCTCCGTCTCCTTTGGTAACTTTATATTACGATAGTAATAATTATTTTTATTCCGTCAAACATCAAGGCAACTAGAGTTGCCCAAATAGTCAGCGCCATCTTTTATTTTTGGTCTGTTATTGCTATGAATAGGACCTTTATCTAATAAAGTGTCACCTTTTATCAATTGTTGATGTCAAATAACACTTATCACAATAAAATACGCGTGCCAAATAAGATATGGCGTTGACTATTTGGGCAATTCTAGTTGCCTGGACGTTAGACGGGTTATAATACAATCGCGGTAGAATTATGATTTTTAAATAATAACTGTACTGAATACTCTAGTTAAAACGCAAATATATATTCATATTAAACTAAATAACTCTGCGATAATAGCTCTGTTTGTGCAGTGGCGTGCACTCCTTATAGACAAAGAGACACTGCCTATCCTGACAATTTGCTATTAACATAAATAATGAGGAAAATCAAATTACACAGCCTGGCTTATGTTTGATACCAGAATGGGTATTATGATGATAGTAATTGGTAATGTAAGAGTTAAAAAAAATAATTTTCAACTTTTATGCGTACTCTGATCGGAAAGTGTGTTTTTTGCGTTTTCACAGTTATATCACTGTACCAATTTTGACGTCATTTGATATGAATAAACCTAAAGGATTTTCTGTTTTTTGATCTTTTTATCCAACAAATAAAAACCAAAAGGAGATGGGGATCTTTGGGCCAAAATGTAATGAGTTGAGATATGGCCCAAAAAATTTTAATATTTTTCTATTTCAAAATATTAAAAAAATCAGCCCAATTCACAATCTAGAAAATGAGATATCTGAAAAATAAGTAAAGGACACTCACTATCAAAATAGAATCGATTACATTATCGATTAAGATGAATGAGTTAAATAGGTAAGATTTGTACTTATAAACATCAGTTTGCGTATAGTTTGTTCCAGAACTTTTATTTGTCAAAGTGAGGCTCATAACTGTGTTCACAGATTACAAAAAGTCGCCAAATTTTCAGTAATGATCCCTTAATGTACTAATCTTAATTGACACCACTTTCATCCTTTTACAATCTAGGCCCAAGATTATATGGAAGCGTTTCCGTCTCCTTTTTATTTTAAAGTCGGTTCAAAACTATACAAATGTTTTTTTAAGTTTAGAATAAAACAAGTGTATCATTATGAGAACACTTTAGATTTCCCTATTTTGTTGGTAAAATGTCTTTTACTTGCAACACTATTCACGCGCGTATGTGTGTGTCGGCTCAAGTAGTTACGCGCCGACGATGCACACATTGAGTCGTTATCGGCTTCAATTTCCGAAGGAATTTTGTATGAGACTATATCTCTATACGTTATTACTCTAAGGGCCTCCCCCAAAGATTTCCAGATCGACCTGTTGGAAGCGGCCTGCATCCAGCGACTTCCTGCGACCTTTATCTTTAACTTTATTATTCCATATATTTTTTAAAATTTAACTTGAAGTTTAACTTGCTTTAACTTGCAAGTCGCCCTAAGTTAATCTTGTTTGTCTTATTTATGAGGTCTTAATTAACAGGTTCTAATAAGAGTTAATATTTAAGACGGGTATATTACCTCGCCTCCTTGGTCTAGTGGGTCGCCTCCTTGGTCTAGTGGCAGCATATATGAGTTGCGGGAGGTCGTGGATTCGATTCCCAGGTCGGGCAAAGCAAATTTATTAAACTGAGCGGGACGTCAGACAGGCGGCCGGTCGTAATAACTAAGCCAAATCCTATGTGCAACATGCTTGATAAAGTGTGTTACGCCGAGGTGGATATTAGTTTATTTTATTTCTGGAAAAAACATAGAAAAATTTGGTTATCTATAACATCACTTCTCTACCAATTATAGTTGAAAATATGTCTGTTCCTTTATCTCAACGATAGGAACTGAATAATCTAATTAGACATTTTGTTCAGCACATTTTTTGCTGCAACGTTTTATGCGTTCTTTGTCAGTTGCTGCTAAAGAGAATTTAACTGTAATGTTTAGTTGTTAAGGTATGTTTTAATAATGGGGGATCGTAAATACTGAGCTGGCGACAATCGGGGAGCGTGGAGCGCTAACGAGCCCTCCCTCCACCCAGTTTTCATTTTATCGCTCCCCCCCTCGGCTGCTATTTACCGTTCTTCTTTTACATCGTCACGAGGTAAGTGTCTCATTTTGTAATGTTCTAATGAGAAAGAAATAAAAATATTTCAATTTTTGAATACGTTGTGGCCTGATAGAGCTTTTGGGTATTGTTAATGGATACCGAGGTATATTACGGTTGGTGATTGTCAGAGTATTTATTGTTAGATTTTGTTTAACGTTTATTATGGAAGGTTATCGCCTCCTTGGTCTAGTGGCAGCATATATGGGTTATGAACTGGGAGGTCCTGGGCTCAATTCCCAGGTCGGGCATATCGAATTTTCTAATTTAGATTGCTTGGGACTGGAGCCCTCAGAAGCAGCCGGTCGTAAAAACTAAGCCAAATCCTTTCTGCAACAAGCTTGAAAAAGTGTGTTGCGCCGACCCCACATTAAGGTGGCATAAGGGCAGGTAGAAATAAGAAATAAAAGTTTATTATGGAAGGTGAATTTCCAACTTCCAGAAATGTTAATAAAATGGTATATACTGATGAAAGAAAGTTTTCTGTACAATTACCAATAGTTGAAGAGTCTTCGAAAAAGCAAATTAAAAACAATATGACTCCAATGCTATGGCATTGTTATAAATATAAAAATGTAGATTTGAATAATTACGTAATCGTTATTATGATGACAGAGCCATAATCTACAAAGATTTAACTAACCTTCTATAAATATATTATATTAAATACCATAATAGGTGCATGTTGTGTTCACTATTTAAGAATGTCCTTAATTATCACCCTCTACTGTATAAACCAAGGTCTGTGTCAGTTTTAAGGAACTTTCCGTTTGTGAACCGAATAAAAAAATATATATTGAAATAAAGGCCCTCCATCATCATCGTCATCATCATCAGCCACAGGACGTCCACTGCTGGACATAGGCCTCCCCCAAACATTTCCAGATCGACTATATGATTATACACAGACACGCCCTTATTCATAATAAAACCCCTATCCAAGGTATAAACCTATATTAGTTAAAATATATTTTAAGCCTATAAAAAAGAACTTTAAACTTGAAAAAGCTGATCGAAATCGGCCATGTTTTCACTATCGAACGTTGATAAGCTCCACTAAGCTATTATGAATAAGACCGTTATTCTTTTATCTAACTTTATTTTGCCAGAAATAATATTATTTAAATAGAAGCTAAATTCTTCAATGCATTAAATGCGCAAGACAGAAGTAATATTATTTAAGTAGAAAAATATCGGGTTTCCGAGAGCGTCCGTTGTTTGAGAGACGTGGATTAGTGGCAGCGACGTCAGCAACTCGCTATTTGCATACTTGAACGATGGATTCAGACGAAAAACTGCTGGAAACTTGCATTTTATATTTTTATTCCATTAGGAATATTTTTAGAGGTTTAAAAAGCGTTTATATTGTACGGAATGTTTTCAGCAACTGCAAAATTAAGTTTTGTGTTAGCAATTTTAATTGAGTTATTTTCAACTAGAAATGAGTATAATAACAGTGCGTTGGCTGGCTTTGTTCGGCCGAGTGAAGGTCATCTGAGGGGCATCGCACTGGAAGGAATTACTGCCATAATCCCAGCAGGACCTTAAGATCATCCACATCTAGGTCTCATGGTCATTGTGATAACATAAATGCTCTATTTACCATGACATTGGCTAAATCATCGGCTATGCGTGGAAGCCATTATTTTTAAAAGAAGAAGAGTATAATAAAATGTCTGGGACTTTAATAGTACCGAGATACGGAAAGACATACAAAATGATAAAGCCTTACTTTAAAAATAAAGAGTACTGAACATAAAGCCTTTATTTACAACCATAATTACAATGAATTATTTATTACACATTTTTATTTTTTATGCCGCATCGGTATTATTCTGGCTGTCTTGCTTAAGGCCATAGGCCTCCCCTAGAGTACTCCACGCGTCACGGTATCATGCCAGTCTCTTCCAATCAGAAATGAGTAATAAATAAAAAGCGAAAGTAAGACACAAATAATCTTATTTTTATTAAGAGAATCATACATACACTCGAAAAAAGTATGTATGTATGATGTATCAGAAGATCATATTAGAGAAGAAGATCTAGAGATCTTTAGTTACCAATAGACCTTCTTCATGTAGTTACACGATGTCTAATGTATGAAACGTGTATATCATATGTTAGCATACGAAAATCGAAAGAGCTATTTTATTAACAATTCAGCGGCGTGGCACGCGCACGTCGAGACTCCACCCACGAATAGTTCTCATCAAGCGTTTGTAGTTGAATCATCATCATCATCAGCCTTAGGACGTCCACTGCTAAATACGTCTCCCTCAAAGATTTCCAGGTCGACCTGGTGGAAGCGGCCTGCATTCAGCGACTTCTTGCGACCTTTATCAAGACAGGTTTATATACTGATTTCTTAAGTTTACGCGAATGCTATTCATTGAAATAAATTATTTCTACGGATTTTATCACGATTTAGTTTTAATTTTTATTCCCGACGTTTCGAAGGCTTTGCAAGGCTTTGCGAGGCTATTGAAATTAAAAAACATCCTAATTTCAATAGAGAAGCTGGATGGAAGCTTGCACAAGCCTGGGATCTAATTATACATTTAATCAAATCGGAACCCAAAAGACCAGCTGCCAGACCTCAAGACACTGTGAGCTCGTACTGCGTAGATCGGAACATAAACGGTTAACTTTTTTAAATTTGCATAATTCTAAAATGAAGGTAGATTTTGTAATACTAACATTCTTGGACAAATGACATCTCAGTCCAACCCGTGACCACGAAGACTGCAAAGCCTTCGAAACGTCGGGAATAAAAATTAAAACCAAATCGTGATAAAATCCGTAAAAATAGTTTTATTTCAGGTTTATATGTAGTTGAATATAGATGTATGTATAAATATGACTAAATACAGCCCGAATGATTACAAATGTGCACAATATTATGTTTTAAATTACAACACGATTGTGACTCCAGCAAATATATGTTCGACGCGATGTGCGGGAGAGATGCTTTCCACCATTACATCATCAACATATTATACCCTAGATGCACAGGTCTTCGCAAATATCCTCCTAAAAAGTGGTCTCAGAAATAAAACAAAGAAAACGATCACAAGTTGTAATTAAATCAACACAAATATAACCCTAAGCACGTGTTATAAAGTAGGTTTTTAAACGAAATATGCAAGCGTTCTTCAATTTGAATTTTGAAATTTAGAATTCTATCGACGTCCGACTGTAGGCAAAACGAGTGCTTAAGCACTTCTTTGCGGTCCCATTTTCCGAGCATCAACTGTGCATCTAGGTAAATAATATATCGATGCATTACATTTATAAATCATTACCAAAAAATCGTGACAAAAACAAATGTCAAAACAGCAGTGCACGATTAAAGTTTAGAGGTAAATTGACATAATGATAGTAATAGTGATCTAAGAGTTGAAGAAACTCATTGTACAAGTTTGTCTATTCTGAATATCTGTGCACGTCATTGTCTATTATTATTAATTAGTGTTTATATAACTTTATTAAACTGCAAAGCAACAATAGTGTAAGAAGTGCACAAGCCGATGCATTTCGGGAGTAAAGACATATCTACTACAACACCGCCGTATGACTGTGCACGGATGGGCCTCGTCGACACTAGGCGTAATAGATTCTTGGTAGCTTCCCTGTACTCGGGTTCTGAAAATATAAAAAATATTTAAAAATTTTACTTAAATAATAATCACAAGTTTAAAAACTCAACAGACCAGCTTCAAATCTATAGCCCGAGCACGAAAAACTAATGTAAATGTAAACTCGCTGCGCACTGATGACATTTGATTAACATTTCATACGAATTTCATAGACGCGCATCGAACACGAATACATTTACGGTTGTCAGAAATCCTGCTCGGGCTGCTGATCGTTACAAAAAAAAATTAAAATGGAAATGAATGTTCCACATTTGGCGGAGATATCGCGTAACATACATAAAATAATCACTAGCTTAAAAACTTAACGGACCGACTTCAAATCCGATCGTGACCAAATTTATATGGAACACAAAAATATTTTTGAAAATCGGTCCACATTTGACGGAAATACCGCGTGACATACATAAAAAATACAGACGAATTGTGGACCTTCTCCTTTTTGGAAGTCAGTCGAAAAATAATACAGACGAATTAAGGACCTTCACCTTTTTGGAAGTCATTAAAAAAATAATACAGACGAATTGAGGACCTTCTCCTTTTTTGGAGTCAGTCGAAAAAAAATACAGACGAATTGAGGACCTTCTCCTTTTTGGAAGTCATTCGAAAAATAATACAGACGAATTGAGGACCTTCTCCTTTTTTGGAGTCAGTCGAAAAAAAATACAGACGAATTGAGGACCTTCTCCTTTTTGGAAGTCATTCGAAAAATAATACAGACGAATTGAGGACCTTCTCCTTTTTGGAATTCGGTAGATAAGGGTAGGTTTACCTATCTTCTGTCTGTGTTACTGTGGAGAATGCTCAAGACCGAACGAAGTGGAAGCGTTTAAGTAGGAAGACAGACCCTGGCACTAGGCCGGGATAATGGCAGGCAGAACGAATTTATTTTTATTCACGCACGGCAACGTGACTACACTGTATCTGATGGTAAGCGTAGGGCAGTCCAAAACTAGCGACCACTGATAGACAATGGGTTTATTAATGGTCGCCAGAATCATGCCGGCCTATTTATGCTTCTTCATACCCCGAAGAGGGAAGAAGCAAATCAAGAGGCGACAAGACAGGCGGATGACTGATGCAGATAGGATACCCCCATACCCATCCCAACCAACCATCAAGTCATGCTGCAAATCTCTTGAGAGAACCGAAAGTACACTGGCTGATCCTGGAACGCGAACCACACACGGAGTGTAAGTCACTATGGCAGGTTTTAGCACCATGTGTACGGTGATCACCATCCGGTCCCATACGAATATCCTACCACCAGCAAAATAAGGTTACCTATCGCCATTACATTGCTTAGTTGCTTATATTCGACCGACTTCTAAAATGGAGAAGGTCATTTCGTCTGTATATTTTTACGTATGTCACGCGGTATTTGCGCCAAATGTGGACCGATTTTCAATTTTTTTTGGGTTCGATAGGGCTTATTTCAAGGGTGGTCCCATATAAATTTGGTCACGATCAGATTTGAAGTCGGTCCGTTAAGATTTTAAACTTGTGATCATCTATAATTAAATAAGATTGGATAAATTAAAAGTAACGCTTTTAAAAATATAGGTAAGTACCTACACGCCGAATACTAGAATTTATTTTTAACTTTTTAGTACATTGTCCCAGATGAAAGCTTTTTTAAAAATTTCTTACTTTTAATTTATTTTTAACTTTGTAATGGGTAAGTATTTTAGAGTAGGCGTAATGTTTAAAAAAAATTACGCGTATGTAAAGTGCTACTCAAAACGACTCAATCGACCGCAAACTCAATGGGTTTATTTTCTTTAATTCAGAAGTTTTTTTTAGTTATCTTCCGTCTCCATCATCAGACCAACTCCATGGTACCATACCATTGTATTGTCACCGTAAATCCACAAGTACACCAAATCCAATCGGACATCGGGAAGTGGGTTTAATTTAGCTCGCAAGATTTGATTATAGACAACGGGAACGGAAACGGGACAGGTGAAATTAAATAAAAGATTGTAAATTTTTTTTCAGTAGCCGGCTGTGAAGCGAGAGGCCGCGGGTCCGATTCCGGCATTGAGACAAATGTTTGTGTGGCCCACAGATATTTGTTTCAAGTCTGGGTGTTGTGAGACCGAAAGGCTCTCATAGTCTCTGACACCCACAATACAGGTTATACCTAGTGTGGGGTCAAGACTAGTTGTGTGACTGTTGGGTGTATTTATTTATTTAAAAAAGAAGTTGTCGCTCACCAGAAACACAATGAAGTAAAAGTGTGCAAAGTCTTCGCTTTAAACTGCGATAGTTGTTTTCGACTCGCTGGGCAGCTATAGATAGCATGTAGATAGCAATGAAATATATCAGCAGTGTGCTCATATACAGAAGTTTCTTCAAAGGATTTGAATGAACCTGGTAGATAAGGTATCATTAGATATTGTTCAGTAATATTTATTAATTTTTTTACTTTTTAAATATATAAAATTAGCCTAATCCTTTCTGCAACATGCTTGAAAAAGTTTGTTGCGCCGACCCCACATTAAGGTGGGATAAGGGTAGGTAGAAAGAAATAAAATAAATATCTCTGTTTCTATCTGCCTCTAGCCCACTTCAACGTGGGGTCATCGCAACACACTTTTTCAAGCATGTTGCAGAAAGGATTTGAGTTAGTTTTTACGACCGGCTGCCTCCCTGACGTCAACCCTCTCTGAGGGAAGAAGGAAAAGAAATATATAAATATAAAAACAAAAATACATTTCAAAATATAAAATGATTCCCCTCTAATAGCGAGGCTCGAACCCAAGCCAACGGCGGTTAGCACTCCAGAGCCAGGAACCTCCTCATAATATAACAAGCTTAGTCCAGGTATACGAGACATAGTACATACAAATGTATTAAAAAATAATCTAAAATAATGCCTTATAAATAAATGCTTCTACTCTGTTACGGAATTCATAAACTCATAGTTTATAATTGAAATAAATTTTGTATACTTTTTAAGTAAAATGTAGCGCACCAATTTAAAAATTAACATCTCGATGTATAATCTACCTACCTACATTTACAAATAAAATTATTTGATTTGATTTGCCGTGTCCAGTTACACTGACTGTATTTGGCTCTTGACCCAAGCACCAACCGAGAGGTTCCCAAGGTGTTGCTTGAGTTGATTCTTATCTCAGCGCAACACTTTTTATCAAACATGTTCCAGAAAAGGTTTGGCTTCATTTTTCAATCAAGTAGTTTATTATCTGTTCTTTTATTATCTGTAGCAAAATGATTGATCCTCAGCTGATTTTTCCGCCAAGTCTTCTCAAGTGCGTACGACCATGCCGCTCAAAAATTATTGTCTGCTTAACTTTGGGTAGTGCTCAAATGACTTGGATGACTGAGCACTGTTTGACCATTCGGCCCTAAGAGCAATAGGGCGAAACATTCTCCCTTCCATATAAAAATATTTCCGAACTTCTTATCTTTAAGAATAGCTTGTCCCTTTCATTTTCAAATAATGTGACGGAAGGAAAAAAGTGACAAACTATTCTCAGAGATATGAATAACCAAAAATGGTTTTATAAGAATCTCATTAAGTTTAAACATCACTCATAATTTATTTTCAGCATGGCCCATGAAAGATTCTTTTAATTTTGGTGACGTGGAAGGCGGACCCTGGCAGAAGGCCGGGATAACGCCAGGCTGAAAGAAAGATGGCCCATGGAAGATTCTTTTAATTTTTAATAAAAAATAATACTTACTGTATAACTTAGTGTTATTGAATACAGTAGTAAGATGTAGTAAAAAAAGGTCGCCAAGAACATAGTTGATAACTGAAATAAAGTGCATCAAATCAATTTCTCACCATTCCGTAAGATATTGTGCTGCCTCCGTGGCGTGGTGGTATTTCGGTACGACTACGGTTCTGAGGTCTCGGGTTCGATCCCCGGGTCGGGAAAAGTGATATTGGATTTTTCTATATCAGCCCGGAGTCTGGAATTTGCGCCCGATATGGCGATAGGCTCGCCCCCTATCACATCTGAGACGGAACTAAGCTCGGCGAAATGTGGGTGTTCTAGTTCGCTAGTACGCCTCTGCCTACTCCTTCGGGGATACAGGCGTGAGCTTATGTATGTATGTATGAAACTATGACCGACTTCAAAAGTTATCCGACCGTATCTAGGTATATATGGGACAGTAGCGAAGGGTCCACACAACACGATTTCTACCGGCTTACCTTTGCCATTTGTCAGCTTGATAAATTAATATTATCTAGAAGAAAATAGAGCATCGGCGTCGCTTTTCAAAGTTTTCACCCGTCGCCACTGATATGGGACCATACTTTGAACAAGCTCTAACGACATGAATCTCTTCAAGACAAGACAAGACTTCAAAACTTATCCGATCATGACCAAATTTATATGGGACCACCTATGAAATCAGTGACCTGAGCAGGAAAATTTCTGACAACCGTAAATGTATTCGAACTTGATGCGTCTATGAAATTTGTATGAAATATTAACCAAACGTCATCAGTGCGCAGCGAACTCGAATACATTTACATTAGTATTTCGTGCTCGGGCTACTGCTCTATCGAACACATAAAGAATTTTGAAAATCGGTCCACATTTGGCGGAGATATCGCGGAACATACATAAAAAATACAGACGAATTGAGGACCTACTCCTTTTTTCGACAGACTTCTAAAAAGGAGGCGGTCCTCAATTCATCTGTATTTTTTTATATATGTTACGCGATATCTTCGCCAAATGTGGACCGATTTTCAAAATTCTTTTTGTGCTCGATAGAACTTATTTCGAGGGTGGTCCCATATATAATTTGGTCACGATCGGATTTGAAGTAGGTCTGTTAAGTTTTTATACTTGTGATTATTATTCTATCACTTTGTCCGACCAGGGGACCAAAGACCTCAGCATGGTAGTCGTACCGAAATAAAACTACGCCACAATCAGTCTATATAATATGTATGTGTTGTGTAGCAGACATTAAAAACTTACTTGGAGTCCGAAGACCAAATTGAACATATTGGAACTTTGCTTAACATTCCTAAACGCCTGGGACCATTTATCAATTTTAGCGCGGTATGCAGTATGAGCAGAATTTTTGACACTTTTAGCGTAGTTGGTGGACTGAATAATTAAAATTTCTTCATCAATCGATTTGGTGATGTTAGACAATTGTTGAGCCAGCACAGATAATATGCAAGATGTCACCACAAACTCAAATATATATCTTATGTGAGTTAAAGAGATGCTCACTTGTGAAATGTAAAATATAGTTATCATTAGAACGGGTACTTTCACATTGGCCTGAATCCAAATATATGTAAACATAGATATCTTTATCACAAAGAAAGAAACTGTAATGCCCGTGAAATATTTCTGCTTTTTGTTCAGTCGTTCAAAAGATTCCACATCTTGGTCGAAATATCTATGTTGATCGTTTATAATTTTAAAAAGTTTTAAAAATCTAGAAGAGTTAATGCATACTAATGGCAGGAGTACGATCGTATTGACAAACGCCAAGTAATAGTTAAACAATTCGGCTGTATATTCATAAAGACCGTAATATTGGCGAAGACTCAAATTTACAGCTGCTAGTAATATCTCCAATAATATCCTGAGTACGGTAAGGAATCGTGTAGATTTTTTAAAGTTGCCAAATTCTCGGTAGACGCATATCAACTTTTCTACGGTAACAACAAACTCTAAGGGTTTTATCTCCATGATCTGATCTAACCAAATGTTCTTTGAATCTAGTTACAATGCCGACGACTGATATGGAAATGTTACTGCCAATACTACTATATTTAGTTGTTTATCTAATCCACTAAATGTTACTGATATCAAGTGGATTACAACTTAATAATTCAGGAAATATCATAATCCCTGTTTAGTGATGTTGGCACTCCAATAAAATTACTATCGATAATGTTATCCATAATAACAAATCGGGGAAACATCATCACGCGGAAGATGCTCGAGATTGGGCGAAGTAGAGCGCATAGGCTGCGGACACGAACTCAGCGGGCGTGGAGCGGCGGTGGTGGTGGCGCGGGGAGCGGCGTGGCAACGCACGTATGCCGCTCCCCATGCCACGCCGCTGTCTTCGAGGCCAGTTCCGTATAAATCTATGCATAGAGACAGGCCGCTCCTCTCGCCGCCATCGCCGGTTCGCGCCCGCTGAGTTCATGTCCACAACCCTAAGTAGCAAATGGATTAAAATGCTAGGAATTCTGAATAAAGAAATAAATTAAGAAAAATATTTCACTTCAATAGGTATACTAATAATGTTTGATACGCTTTTTTTAAATTATTTTATAGCAGAAATTGGTAAACGAGCAGATGGGTCACCTGATGGTAAGTGATCTCCAATTGCCAATATGAAATATTTTGTATGTCGTAATATTGTTCTGTAGGTTTGAAGATTTTTGATAGACAAAACTACCAAAACGATATCCACTTATCATAATTTTAGGGGTTATTGGTAAAAGCATTGCTGTTTTCAGAAAAATACATTTAAAGTTGACTTTAATATTACAGAAACTCGAAAAAGGAACATTATAACAATAATAAATAATCGATATGTCGATATTGTATCTACATCCCTATTTCCATTTGAATTCAATACCAGTGATGGTTTAACTAACATGACCAATTTTTATCAATCGTGTGTAAGTTTGCTTAATTAAAAATACTTTATTATAAAAAGGTATAATTTCTTTGTATACTTTGTGTGAGTTTCTATTTTATTCCAGTATTAACGGTTTTTAACCGTTGAAATACAATTATTTATTACGGATTCAATCGCGAATTTATTCGTAAAAGCTGGTTTTATTTCAACGAATAATATTCGCGTACACCTAAGAACATATGTACATACTTACATACATAAGCTCACGCCTGTATCCCCGATGGGGAAGGCAGAGGCGCACTAGCGAACTAGAACACCCACATTTCGCCGAGCTTAGTTCAGTCCCTGATGTGATAAGGGACGAGCCTATCGCCATATCGGGCACAAATTCCAGACTCCGGGCTGATATGGAAAAATCCAATATCACTTTGCCCGACCCGGGGATCGAACCCGAGACCTCAGAACTGTAGTCGTACCGAAATACCACCACGCCACCGAGGCAGTCCTGTACATGTACATGAGTAAGGGTAAAACAAAATAAAATCAATATTATATTGACCTTCTTTATTATCCAATGTTTATATAACTTTATTAAACTGCAAAGCAACAATAGTGTATGAAGTGCACAAGCTGATGAATCTTGGGAGTAAAGACATGTCAACTGCAATAGCGCCGTATGACTGTACATGTATAGGCCTTGTTGATAACACGCGCAGTACACTCCTGATGGCTTGCCTGCAATCGGCGTCTGGAAAAAAAATCACATATTTAGAAACTTAAAGGAACGTGACCAAATTTATATAATACCCTTGAAATAAGCTCTATCGAACACAAGAATCGTGAAAGTCGTTCCACATTTGGCAGAGATATCGCGTAACATACATAAAAAAAACACAGACGAATTGAGGACCTTTTTGAGGTATAGTTGGTGCTTACCAGAAGTACAATAAAGTAATAATGTGCAGAGTTTTTGCTTCAGAGTATGATAGTTGTTTTCGGCTCGCTGTGCAGCTATTGATAGCACGAAGATAACCGACAGGTATGTTAGCAGTGAGAACGAAAACAGGAACTTCTTAGATGGATTTAAAGCACCCTGGAAAAAGATTTAGTTGTAATCACTTTATACATAGATGTGTGTAGGCGGATGCCAGGGGCATTCTCTGTCAGTCAACCCTTGGGTGGTGCAGAAAAAAGACAAGCCAGGTGTGTATTAGAAGTGAAAATAAACGAGGTGTTAAATAAATAATAATTACTGTGGGACGGTAATTATTCTGGGCACGGGCCTCCTCTACTAATGAAAGGGGTTAGGCCTTAGTCTACCACGCTGGCCTAATGCGGGTTGGTAGAGTTCACATACCATAATTTTTTGTGGAGAAATTCTCGGGTAAGCAGATTTCCACACGTTTTTTCCTTCATCGTTATACCAAGCGATCATTCACATATAAACAAACTTAATATAGAAAAGTCAGAGGTGTATGCTCCGTTTTGAGGTAGGTCTCGAAGCTCCGACACTCGTCTCGGCAGTCCCTACTCAATTGAGCTGTAGCTCCGTTGTTTTTTTTATATTACAGATAATAATAATATCAATGGAATATATTATAGCCATTAAGAATAATTTATGAGTCTATACCACCTCATCGTTGCCTTCTTAGTCTAGTTGCAGTATATGGGCTGTGAACTGGGAGACCTCGGGTTCGATGCCCAGATAGGGTGCAGTGTTTTTCTAACTGGATTTGCCTGTGACAGCCAGTCGTAAAAACTTTTTTCGCATGCTCAAAGTGTTTAACGCCGATCCCACACTGCGGTGAGATAAAAGCATGTAGATGAAGAAGAACGAATACTTACTGATACGCTAAGTGTGATTGAGTATGGCAGTGAGATGTAGTAAAAAAGTGTCGTCAAGAACATTGTTGATAACTGAAAGAAAATTGTAAAGACACATTAAAAGTACCAATTAAATAAATAAATAATGTTTACTAGAATTTAATCGTATCTGCAATTCGATTCTCTAAGGTTTCATTTGTGAGAACAACGTTGCGGCATCGTTGCGGTAACGATGTTTTCATTTTTGTATTTAGCAAGGTACAGAGCGCACGCACTAGCGCTATGTGTGATGATAGCGCTTATGCGAACTACCTCTCTTAAGCGAGGCGTTTGACATAAATGTATGGAAAATGGTATACTCTAAGACCCAACAACGTTGAACGCTCCGTTGATCTCAACGACGTGTGCTACGGGACCTCGTCGTCGATCGCAACGTTGTGGCGTTTCTTAGAGAATTGACCTGCAGGAACTATGAGGGCCTTATGGTCCCACCATAACACCAAGGACCAAAATATCTCTAAATAAATACATAACATAAGCTCACGCCTGTATCCCCGAAGGGGTAAGCAGAGGCGCACTAGCGAACTAGAACATCCACATTTCGCCGAGCTTAGTTCCGTCCCAGATGTGATAGGGGGCGAGCCTATCGCCATATCGGGCACAGATTCCAGACTCCGGGCTGATATGGAAAAATCCAATATCACTTTGCCCGACCCGGGGATCGAACCCGAGACCTCAGAACCGTAGTCGTACCGAAATACCACCACGCCACCGAGGCAGTGGTCTAAATAAATACAATATTGGTTTATTGTGCGGGATAAAATCGACCATAACTTTATTATTATAACACTGTCTCACAGAAAAACGACGTTAAGCGGCAGCTCGCTGACGCATTTCGTTCGGTTAGTGAGATTTCCGGTGGCTCAATTCTCCCTTCCCGTTCTTGCTTTCCACCTGCCCTGTGTTGGTCGGCGCAACACAGTTTTTCAAGCGTGTTGCAGAAAGGATTTGGCTAAGTTTTTACAACCGGCTGCCTGATTGACGTCAACCCCCTCTGAGCGATTCAGTCCCAGACAAATTAAATAAGATAATTCGCTTTGCCCGACCTGGGAATCGAACCCACGACCTCCCGGTCCACATCCCATATGTGCTGCCACTAGATCATGGAGGCGATTTCCCGTTCCCAATCCTTATTTCCCTTCTTTTAGGTTGGCAACGCACCCATGATTTTCTTGTCTTGGGTGTCTATGGGTGATAGAGATCTCTTACCATCAGGTGACCCATCTGCTCGTTTGCCAGTCTCTGATATATAAAAAAAAAGAATGAAACTAACACTTACTTGAAAGCTGAAGATAGAATGAAATATAATTGAACTTCGCTTAATGTTTTTGTACGCCTTGCACCATTTATCGCATAATTCAATTCGATGTGCACAAGCTGATTTGACTAGTTTACCACCGTTAGTTTTTATGTACGATATTTCTTCATCAATGGATTTGACAATGTTGGACAATTGATGAGCCAATATCCAAAGAATACAGGATATCACAACAAACTCGAATATGTATCTGATATCAGCCAAGAAAAAGGTCAAATGCAAAACATGGAATAAAACTAAATCGACAACAGGCATTTTCAGATCGTGCAGTATCCAAAAACGTATAAATGAACATAGCTTAATCAGACGCAATGTGAACATCACGCCCGTGAACCATTTCTGCCTTCTGTTCAACCGTTTGAGGTTTTTTGCGTCTTGTTCTAAATATTTGTGTTGAATTTCTAAACATTTTATAAGTTTTTGAAATGTCAGCGAATTGATGCAGCCTAGCGGCAGTAGGACGACTGAGTTAGCAAATGATAAGTAAAATACAAATAATTCCGATGCTTGATCATAAAGATTGTAATATTGGCGAAAACTGATATTGACGACCGATAGTAATATCTCAAAAATGATTCGAAGTACGATTAAAAGCTTTGTTATTTTTTTGCAGTTGTTAAAATTTCTGAAGATGCAGAGGACTTTTTCTACAGAAATAACAAACTCTAAAGGTTTTATTTTCATTTTTAACCTGTTGCCGGCACTTAATGGTTAGACGAACAAAGTGCTAATGCTAATCAAACAAATGTTTTCATATGTAGTTTGTTTAATCCATTACAAATAGGTACTTAGTGAATTAAGACTTAATAATTCAGGATGTCAGAATTACCATTTAGGGATGTAGGTTACAATACATGTATCGATATATTTTGTTTGTATCATTACCGAGAAATGATATTATACTTGTATTTCATTTATGGTGTATGTTACTACAGCTAATATAAAATATTTTATATATTTTTATATGAAGAAAGTACCCACATTGGGTCGTAAAAATTAAGCTAAATATTTTCTGTAGCACACGTTTAAAGGTAATGTGCCGATCAAGTGATTCGAGTGCCATAAATAAGGGCAGGTGAAAATAAAACTCTTTCTTCTGTAGGCATTAGGCAACGATCAAGATAATGACACTCAGACAAAACGCACAAAAATATTAATATCAAAGTAGCGTAGGAGTCGAAAGAACATAATTTTATAACTCTAGATTATAACATAAGCTCACGCCTGAATCCCCAAAGGAGTACACAGAGGCGTATTAGTGAACTAGAACACCCACATTTCGCTGAGCTTAATTCTGCCCCAGATAAAATAGGGGGCGGACCTATCGCAAGATTATAATTGTTAAACTATTATAAAAAACAAATTATCGATATTAATACTACTAGTATACACATCCCTATTATAATGTCAAACGTGAATGATGATTTATGTAACTAACATGATCATTTTAATTTCAAAAGTAAGTAAGTTTGATTAATAAAAACCCTATTTATATTAGAAATATAAACCATATTTACTTATAACTTATGTTCTTTATATATTTAAAAGGTTTTTTTTCCATTTGATTAGGTAAATTAGACCGTGTTGTGCAGGAATGAGCTAACCCACAAAAAAAATCACGTCATTATGGTCTATTAATGGTTTAGATCAAGATGGCATCAATAAAAACCTTTTTTGTGGGTTAGCTCATTCCTGCACTACACGGTTCAATTATGTTTATATTGTGTATTTTTCGATTTAAAACACATTACCTAATTCAAGAAGGTCAAACTAACAATCCAACATAAATAATTTTGTATTAAAAGTATGGGCTTAGTTCCTCGTAAATTTTTAATTTCGAAGACGCTTTCACAGCGTGCGCAGTACCTCATAATCCCAAATGTAAAGGATTAAATAAAGATAAGTGAAGAAATGCCAGAAGCATGTTCCAAATTAAATATTGAAACGAATGCGAATTCGCGCGTATTGTGAAATATTAACACTTGACACGGCAAAGAAAAGAGTCCTCCTGGGTTCAAAGAAATCCTACAAAATTTTATATTGTGTTACTGTTAATATTGTTTGTTTCCATATGTAAATTACTAATATAACATAATACACACATAAACATAAGCTCACGTCTGTATCCCCGAAGGGGTAGGCAGAGGCGCATTAGCCGACTAGAACACATTTTGCCGAGCTTAGTTCCGTCCCAGATGTAATAGGGGGCGAGCCTATCGCCATATTGGGCACAAATTCCAGACTCCGGGCTGATATGGAAAAATCCAATATCACTTTGCCCGACCCTGGGACCGAACCTCAGGACGGTAGTCATACCGAAATACAATCACGCTACCGAGGCAGTATACTAATATAAGTGTAGTTACATTTTTTATTTAGACTATTTAAGCATAGGAAATTGGTTTAAACCTTAGACCAAATGATATTGTTGATTACGAAATTGTATGTTTGAATAATTTGTATTTCATTGTACGGCCCTTAACGGTAAGGCCCTTACGAGTCTCACTAAAACATAACAGTCGAGCAGGAAGAAATAATATATTCATATGGCGATAACCATGTCATACTGTGAAAAAGTAAAAAGAAAGTCGACGCACTATATTAAGTGAGGTATATTCATTTATACCTCACTTAATATAGTGCGTGTCATACTGTGAAAAAGTAAAAAGAAAGTCTACGCACTATATTAAGTGAGGTATATTCATTTATACCTCACTTAATATAGTGCGTGTCCATACTGTGAAAAAGTAAAAAGAAAGTCGACGCACTATATTAAGTGAGGTATATTCATTTATACCTCACTTAATATAGTGCGTGTCCATACTGTGAAAAAGTAAAAAGAAAGTCGACGCACTATATTAAGTGAGGTATATTCATTTATACCTCACTTAATATAGTGCGTGTCATTCTGTGAAAAAGTAAAAAGAAAGTCTACGCACTATATTAAGTGAGGTATATTCATTTATACCTCACTTAATATAGTGCGTGTCCATACTGTGAAAAAGTAAAAAGAAAGTCGACGCACTATATTAAGTGAGGTATATTCATTTATACCTCACTTAATATAGTGCGTGTCATTCTGTGAAAAAGTAAAAAGAAAGTCTACGCACTATATTAAGTGAGGTATATTCATTTATACCTCACTTAATGTAGTGCGTGTCATACTGTAAAAAAGTAAAAAGAAAGTCGACGCACTATATTAAGTGAAATATATTCATTTATACCTCACTTAATATAGTGCGTGTCATACTGTGAAAAAGTAAAAAGAAAGTCGACGCACTATATTAAGTGAGGTATATTCATTTATGCCTACCCCTTCGGGGATACAAGCGTGAGCTTATGCTATGTTATGTTATAAATTAATATTTATTGTAAAATCATTTATAGGTTATCTTATTTTCATAGATTAAGTAGCTTCTGTCACTAGCACGCCTTGTTGTTGTGTGGGCTCCATTTTCCGCAATCAGTCCATTCCACTGATGGACCATTGTGCGTGACGTGATGCCAGCTAAAAGTTTAGCCAGCCTAGCTCCGACCAGAAGCGCAGGATCTTCCTGGGGTCTCCGCAGGCTTCTCGGAGCGACCTCGGTGTGTTGAGGATTTTAGCCCGTTGTGCAGCAACGCCTTCGCATTCCAGGATGACGTGGGCAGCTGTTTCATCGGCCGACAGGCATCCCCTACACAGGGGGCTGTCGGTCATACCTAGAACATACAAATGTTTGTTAAGTGGGCAGTGTCCAGTTATGGTACCTACGACTATGCGTAGAGATAGCCTATCTAAGGACAGCAAGCGTTTAGTTAAGCGAACATCCGGGTGTGGCACAGCGTCCCGAGAATGTTTGCAAGTGCTCATTGTAGCCCATTGATCAGCATGTTGTTTTGATGTTCTTTGGCGGAGCCATGACCTTATCTGGTTGAAGGGCAGCGGTAGTGTTGGACTAGGTCCAATTACTCGTTGGTCTGACCCCCCTCTAGCCAGCTCGTCTGCTGCGTCGTTGCCTAGAGAGCCACTGTGCCCCTTTATCCACTGTAAAGTGACTTGGTTCCTAGAACCTATCACCTCCAGTGCTTGGTGGCACTCTAGTATGAGCCCAGACTGGATAGTTTTGCTGTCAAGGGCTCGTAGTACTGCAGCGCTGTCGGACACTATGCGTATCTTTTGGCCTTCAATACGTCGCTTGTCCACTGCATTGGCGGCCTTTATGATAGCAACACATTCACATTGGTAAATTGAACTATGTTCACCTAAGGCCGTTGATATCTTTATGTTCATTTCGGGTGAGTACACTCCTGCGCCCGATCCCGTTCTGGTCTTCGAACCATCGGTATATATGCGCAGTTCATGTACCCCGGACCAGTCGTGTTGTTCTTCAACAAGCTGAATGGTGTAGTTCTTGTTGACTAGCACGCCTTAATAAAGAAACAAACTTTCAAATATTTCAACAATCTTAAAGATATGTAATTCATTTATTTGAGAGCAATAGAGTTGCTAGCCTGAGCCACACTCACAGATTTGTTAGTCAATCTACATAGATATAGCAACACAGCAGATTCTTTTATAAACAGACACATTAATAAATTATTCAAATACTTGCATAATACCGCAAATAACAATAAATAAATCCGCTATCCACACAATTTTAAGCCGCGAACCGAAGAGGATGGCAAACACTATAGTTGTCAGCAATAAAACCGCAATAATCAGGACATTGTTAATTATTTTAGCGCAGCATGGTTGAAGAGCTCATCAGGTTACGGATGTGGTACAAATATTCATATTAGCGGATATATTTTTTGTTTCATAAAATCATGTAGGCGGTATTCAACCATAAGCGGGTTGACTCCAAAGAGATAAATAAATAAATAAATAATAAATAACACCCAACAGCCACATACATATTTGTTTCAGGTCTGGGTGTTATGAGATCGAAAGTCTCTCGTAGTCCCTGATACCCACGACACAAGGCTCATATCTTGCTTTGAGGTCAGAACTATACTGTTGGGTGTTATTTTGCTGGTCTACAGGGACCGTTCAAATGATTCGTAAGTTTATTACTTGGAGCAGATGTGCTGACGATGCGGCGTCGCTGTTTGCTCTACACTGCAGCGAGCTATCATGCGCTAATGGATATTGAAGTGGCGACTGTGCCTACATTTTTGTAACCGATAGCATACAACCCATCTGAGATGTATCTTGTTATTGTAGGTTATAGCAATTTGTTTGATGACTTGCAATCACGGTTAAAATATAATTATGTGTGTAATTTATATCCCAAAACAACGTGTAGAAGACTGAGACTGAATTAGGCAAGAGGTGTGCAAGAATCTTAGCAAAGGGAAGTTCGTGTCCCTGCCTACCCTTATCAGAAAGGTGCGGGAGTTTATGTATGTATTTATGTGACACTATATAGTTGTTGACAATATTAGTATATAGTTTTTTTCGGGTGACAATGTTAGTATAATTTATATATAACAACCTTCAATTTATAAATGACATCCAACCGTCACATATTCCTGATACTACAGAAAGTGACGAATCTTGTGTCATGGGTATAAGGAACGAAGAGAGACTTTCGGTCTCACAACACTCAAACTCGAAACAAACATCTGTGTGTCTCACAAACATTTTTCTCAGTGCAAGAATCGAACCCGCAGCCGCTCGTTTCATAACATGCTTCTTGCCCACTGCGCCACGGAAGCTGTGTGTGGGTAAATGTTTATTGTATTTATCGCATTTAATACCCAAAAATCAAATATCACTGGAACCTCCACAGGGGGTTGACGTCAGACAGGCAACTGGTCGTAAAAACTAAGCCAAATCCTATCTGCAACATACTTGAAAAAGTGTGTTGCGCCGACTGTACATTGTGGTATAAGGGCAGGTTGAAGATTGATAGAAATATAAATCAAATATCTCGGCATCTCAGGGTTATTTAAAATGTCCTTGGATGTAACAAAATAAATGACCTTCGAGGAAATGGAACCGTCGGTATCGCTTCCCTTCGTTTGCCAACCGGCCACGAAACTTCTATTTTAAGATAGCTTTAATGACGTCAAGATTGATCACTTCGTACATTATTTAGAAGAAAATCGTAGTATTATTTGAATTGGTACATACATACATAGAATCACGCCTGTATCCCCTAAGAGGTAGGCAGAGGCAAACTGGAGAACTAGAACACCCACATTTCACGCAGCTAAGTTCCGTCCCAGATGTGATAGGGGGCGAGCCTGTCGCCATATCGGGCACAAATTCCAGACTCCGGGCTGATACCATCACGACACCGAGGCAGCAAGTTATAAAATTAGCCTACATGTATATTTGCATAATTTGCCAACACGTTCAATGTTCTTACAAAAACGACCCATAAGAGATGAAATTTTAAAACAAAAGTAACTAGGTCGAGTGGGTTTGGGCTAAAAAGCCATTCGTAAATATACTCTATTTTTTACTGTGCGCTGCATACTGAAAAAATCCATATTACCTGTATCCTGGTATAACTACAAAATCGGATGTTTGTAAAACCTCTCGTATTTTAAAGTGGCGCTTTTTATAAAGAAAATATACAGGCATAAATTAACGAGGATGGTCTTTGACCTACGTTAGTCAACTGGCAAAATAGGCTGTTCTACTCAGAATAATAATTTAATTAAGCAGACCAATTTACAATATAAAACTTATACTGTGATGTCCACACTACTTACAGCCTGTATCATGACAATCGTTAGATTACAATAAGATCCATTTGAGTGGACACTAGTGCTTGCTTAAGTAATAATTATAATTAAACCTAAGAAAAAAAGAAAACAAGACAAAGATGTGAGTGCATATGTGTGTGAGTGTGTGTTTCAGCACACCTTCCGTTTCATCATAATTAAATTTGTAAATAAGGTTCTTTATTTTAATTTTGGCATCCCTAGTTCAAAAGTAACTTAATTTTTTAAAAGATAGTTCAATGGTGCAGTTACCACTATCGCTCAGAATACCAATGTAAACTGGCAGCACGTTGTTAGATTATATGATATTTCTAAAGACTAAAATGCCTACTTCTAAATCGCGATTGCATTGTTTTAAAGAGGGCCTCGCACCTATTACTCTTTTAGCATCGTATCTATAAGCATTAAAGATGACATACCATCAGGTGACCCACATGTCCCTTTGCTAATCTGTAACAAAAAAAATGCCATCAAGACTTATCTTAAAAAATCTCACCAACGAGTTCAACTTACTCTATTTTAAAATTAACTTACTCCAGTACTAGAGATTTCGTGGAGAGACGCAGATAAGTACCAACCCTTACTTGTGGCACGATTATACTCTGGGGTGCGTATAACGGGCGGCGACGACCGCTACAGTGTGCGGTTAACGATAAAGACATAGTTGCTACGTGTTACGCTACGCCGCGTAGCGCTACGCCACATTGTGCTCTACGAAGCGTGTCGTAGCACTTCTACGGAGGATTGTTATGCTATTTATAATACCCATGACGGGCCTTAGACTATTGCTTGTAGCAGTGGCTAAGGTCCATGTAAGACGATTCCTACTGGCTTACATTTTTTAAAGTAACTATTAATAAATTGGTGTTATTTAACTACACGTTGAAAAAGAAATTAACATCGACTTTGTATTTGAACCTTTTATTACATTTCACCTAGCATTATGTAGATATCATTAAACAACGTTAAAATCCCCCCACAATACATAAGATAAAAGTATAAAAGGTTCACATTACAATATTCAGGGAGGTACGAGTAAAGTGTGGGATCTGAAAGTGGCGGCCATTAACCGACCATCCCTAATGGAGGGCAAGTGGTCGATTACAATAACCATTCAGTGGATAGTTGAGCTTTAATGTTTGTTTTGAGGTTAATACTAGTTACTTTTAGTAAAATGAATATATTTTATTAGAGTATATAAAGATATATTTTATTAGAGTATATAAATATAGAGTATATAAATATACCTCTAGAGTATATAATATAATGAATTGGGGCGGGATAACGCCAG
Organism: Clanis bilineata; assembly: GCA_036417725.1. Taxonomy (NCBI): domain Eukaryota; kingdom Metazoa; phylum Arthropoda; class Insecta; order Lepidoptera; family Sphingidae; genus Clanis; species Clanis bilineata. The sequence goes on from CM071153.1 coordinate 3,970,000, forward strand.
AACTTTCCATACGATTCTGTTGTTCCTACCTTTTTGACCACAATTAGACAGGTAGATAATGAGACCTTGAATGTCTGTGTGATCCATAAAATATCTACTGATTTGTTTCGGGTCTCGATTTCGCGAGACTAAAGACTTTGTGGCTCCTCATACCTACGAAGATGCGTAATTGAACTGAGTGCAGTACTTATTATAGTTACTGATTTCTTAAGTTTACGCGAATGTTATACATTGAAATTTTAGAGTACTCACTTCACGGTAGGCAGCGGCTTGGCTGTGTCCCTGGCATTGCTTAAGTGTATGGGCGGCGGTCCCGCTTACCATCAGGCGGACCGCCAACTCGTCTGCCCACTTTGGCAATAAAAAAAAATCTATTTTTACGGATTCTATCACGATTAGGTTTTAATTTTTATTCCCGACGTTTTGAAGGCTTTGCAGTCGTCGTTGTCACGGGTCAGACTATTACGGTTATTTCAACTTATTATAGTTGTTTATGAATCTACTTAGATTTCGCTTAAACTATGAATATTTTAGTATCACAGTAGTTTATTACATTTTTTTTTTATAGAAGTGGGGGCAAACGAGCAAGTGGGTCACCTGATGTTAAGTGATCACCGCCGCCCATAAACATCCACAATACCGGGGGAATCATGGATGCGTTGAGGTAGATATATTTATATATTATATTTAGGGCGACTTGCACCACAATTACGATCGGTGAATGTGATTTCCGGTGGCCCAATAACCCCCTTTTATTTCCCAATCCCCATTTCCCCCTTCTTCTAGTTTGGCAACGGACCCGTGATTCTTTTGGTGTCTTAGGTGTCTGTTGGCGGTGGATATCACTTACCATCAGGTGACCAATAAGCTCGTTTGACAGTATCAGCTATAAAAAAAACTGTTTACTAATTTTGACTGCCTCGGTGGCATGATTGTATTTCAGTACGACTACGATTCTGGGGTCTCGGGTTCGATCCCCGGGTCGGGCAAGGTGATATTGGATTTTTCCATATCAGCCCGGAGTCTGGAATTTGTGGCCGATATGGCGATAGGCTCGCCCCCTATCACATTTGGGACGGAACTAAGCTCGGCGAAATGTGGATGTACTAGTTCGCGAGTGCACCTCTGCCTACCCCTTCGGGGATACAGGCGTGAGCTTATGATGTTATGTGTTACTAATTTTGTGGAACGTATTTAAGTAAAATAGCACCAAAGACCAACAAGCGAGTAAAAGTTTGAAATTCGAAACCAGTCTCTAAGATAATGAAAATAATACAAATAACAGAGTCAGTAACCCTCCCTTCCATATCAAATTCAAATTGGAGTAAAGCTGGTGATTCAATATTGTCCATCGATTTATAAAAGACGACGCTAAGTACTACCTTTGAAGTTGATAACTTTGTAGCGCGATGAGCGATCAATGGCTTTTTCAAAGGAAGACAATCATTTTCTAAGTGAACAATTCGGGAATAACTATATTTCTTTACAAATTCTTGTCTCTTTTATTTTATCTATATAAGAAAGATATATTTGTATGTGCGTGAAAAAAGTTTGAAAGAAGGAAAATTGTCATGGAACAAAACAGGCGCTCAAATATGAGTTTGTTGTCTCTAGCTAACGATCCTTTATCCCACTTTAATGTGGGGTCGGCGCAACAGACTTTTTCAACTTTGTTACAGAAAGGATTTGGCTTAATTTTTACGACCGGCCGCCTGTCTGACGTTAACCCCCTCTGAGAGATCCAATCCCTGGCAAATTAATTTAGGAAATTTGTTTTGCCCGACCTGGGAATCGAACCCAGGACCTCCCAGTCTACAGCCCATATATGCTACCACTAAACCAAGGAGGTAAGGAGGAGTAACGGTTACGTAAAATAATTTATATGACAATCATTAGTTTTTAGTAACTCCTAGAGTCGATAGATGTTTCTCTTATAAAGTGTTTACGAAGTCGCTTACGATAAATCTCAAAAGCTATCTATGGTAAACTGATGCCTTGGTGGCGTGGTGGTATTTCGGTACGACTACGGTTCTGAGGTCTCGGGTTCGATCCCCGGGTCGGGCAAAGTGATATTGGATTTTTCCATATCAGCCCGGAGTCTGGAATTTGTGCCCGATATGGCGATAGGCTCGCCCCCTATCACATCTGGGACGGAACTAAGCTCGGCGAAATGTGGGTGTTCTAGTTCGCTAGTGCGCCTCTGCCTACCCCTTCGGGGATACAGGCGTGAGCTTATGTATGTATCTATGGTTAAATTTAGCTAGATAAATTTTTGATACGACCTGATTTTGGGTGGCAAAGTTTTAATCCGGTTAGGTTTTTACCTACATTCATGAAAAATATATTAAAACTCGAACAAGGGAAGTCATGTGGAACAACAAGTATCCTGATTCTTATATAAGAGTTCGTGACATCTTTCCTCGTCTTTTACCGGTTAAGTCAAATGGAAAATCGCTAATGAGACTGAATGCTGCTCAAGGAGGACACAGAGAGAACAAATTTGCCTATTTCGAATTTCTTTCAAATAACTTCCTTTTATTTCACAATTTTGCGTAGCAATCCAATATGGAAAATGGAAGATTTGATTGTGATTAATGTAATGCAAGCAATAGCTCAATCTGGGTGGTCCATGCTGAGACAATTGCATAATAATAATAATAATTATTTATTCATTTTACACAAACAAGGTTAAAAGTTAAAAGGATGTTCTACTACTACATTGAAAGAAATGCTTAATCATAAACATCTAGTACAGCTGTGTGTGAACTAGATAGTTAATCTGTATTTCAGACATCAGTGCTCTTCCGTGATGACAATATGTGTATTGTAGGCAACCATAACTATTATAGAACACAAAAACCGTACTGATTACTTGGAGCAAAAATAAGATCGCAGTAAAATGAGAAAAAAATTAAAGAAAATAAATACTAACGTCATCATTTGATAGATAAGACAGTTAACTGTGATTGAAATATTTGACACACAACATAAAATATTATAAAACAGAAAGAAACCTCATTGTGAAATGTGAATTAGATAAAAAATGAGAGAAACCCCATTGTGAAATGTGTGAACTAGATAAAAAATGAGACCACAAATCGTATTTTTATTGTGAGCAAAAGTGGGGGCGTATTGGAAGCATCTTTCTATCTTCCTCGCACGCTCGCAGCGTAATGGACATTCTGAGAAGTGACGTCACGTATTTTGATGTGCGGCATTTGAGGGTTACCCCTTATACCGGATTTGAATGTCGTATAACTTTTTAAATATTAAGCGAATTTATAACATTCTTTCAAAAACAGATCTAAATAGTATGTTACTAACTTATCTATTAAATAAATACAATAATTAAATACACCCAATAGTCACACATATAGTTCTGACCCCACACTAAGATCGGTTTTGTGTCGTGGGTATCAGGAACTACGAGAGACTTTCGGTCTCACAACACAGACATTTGTGTCGGTGCGGGAATCGAACTCGCGACCTCACGTTTCACAGCCGGCTACTCGCCCGCTGAGCCACGCAGGCTGTATTGCAGCAGATTTCAACTGCCTACGTCTTATTTCTTGACCATGCTGATGAAATTCTATAAAAACATTCTAATTCATATTTCTTAATGATATTACTTAGGCTTCATGGGCAGGCACGATTACTAAGCGTGTGACTTAAGTTTATGGATGTATCATATCATTAGTATGTAACTAAGCTATGAAAATTATTTTGACGGTACGCCTCGGGTACTTAACTGTGAATTTTTTGCACGTTTCGTGCTAGCGAATACGTGCAATTTTTATATGACGTACATTTATTTCCTCTTAACCGCTAGAGGAGCTAGGTTTTTCATATAATTTTAGACGAATCTCTTACCTGTGCATGGATCTCGATTCGAAATCGATTCTTATAACGACTCGTGCTAGGTCCACAGTTCAGCTATTCATTTTCAATATTTCAAGCCGTTCATAATCTCGGAGACTCAAAATATCTTAACAATACGAACTCAGCCATTCTAAAATATTAACGAAATAGCTTATGAAATTAATTAAAGACGAGACAATGAACAAAATGTCCTTCCACTTTTTCTTGATAATTCCACCGTGCAGATAATCGCAAAAGGGTTTTAAAGTGCTACGGATAAAGGGGGGGATTAAAACTGGGCTGAGGGGTGGGGGAGGGAGTGAACAAGCTCGTTAGCGACAATTTTTCTCAAAGCTCTCCCGAGGGAATCGTCACAATTGCGATTCTGACGAATTACGTTTGAAACAGTGCGGCGCTCGTATTTTGTGTAACGATATAGAAATTGACTTTTTTATTATGCTAAATAATGAGTGTACCTCTAGTTGTGAAGGTATTTTGACAGCCTCCGTGGCGCAGCGGGCGAGTAGCCGGCTGTGAAGTGAGAGGCCGCGGGTTCGATTCCCGCATTGAGACAAATGTTTGTGTGGCCCACAGATATTTGTTTCAAGTCTGGGTGTTGTGAGACCGAAAGTCTCTCATAGTCTCTGATACCCACGATACAGGTTATACCTAGTGTGGGGTCAGGACTAGGTGTGTGACTGTATGGGTGTATTTATTATTATTATTATTATTTTTGAAGTGAAAACTTCTATACCCACGTTGAACACTTTTTGGTAGGGGAAAATCTTATTGATTCGCATGGTTAATGTGGGGTAGATGCAACACACTTTTTCAAGCATGTTGCTGATAGTATTTGGCTTAGTTTTCACTATCGGCTGCTTATCTGACGTTAACCTCCTCTGCAGGGTTACCACCACCTCTTATAGCAGTATTATTATAATCGTTCTTCGTTTGTTTTGGAAATTGGTACAAGTAAGATTATAATGATACTACTATAAGAGGTGGTGGTAACCCCCCTAGGGATCTAGTCCCGCAAAAATCGTGCCAGAAAAACACCTTACCCGATCTGGGACTTTGTACTGTTATATACACTACTGGATGTATTTTTTCAGAGGTCATTAACCTACGTAACAAATGAAAATACGGAAAAACAAAGTCAGGCACGCGTCTGCGAAGTCCTGCAGTTTAATCCGCTGAAGTGATTGTATTAAAAGGCAATTTATTTTAGTTCGCCGAGAGCCGCGCCACGCCGCTGTTAATTACAAAACTAATTAAAACCGTCGATTCTGTAATTAATCTCTTCTGCTACGTAGCAAGGAATGTAATCAAAATAGTAAAGTCACGCCTGCAGGCTGACGTGTGTTAGTGTGCCTAGCGATCTTATGTTCCAACAAAGACATAAGCTTACCCTGCATCCCCGAAGGGGTTGAGCAGAGGCGTACTAGCGAACTAGAACACCCACATTTCGCCGAGCTTTGTTCAGTCCCAGATGTGATAGGGGGCGAGCCTATTGCCATATCGGGCACAAATTCCAGACTCCGAGCTGATATGGAAGAATCCAATATCACTTTGCCCGACCCGGGGATCGAACCCGAGGCCTCAGAACCGTAGTCGTACCGAAATACCACCACGCCACCGAGGCAGTCAGTCCAACAAAGACATTCAACAGTATATAGACGGGACAACAGCACAAAACTTGTGATCCAAAAGTTATGACCTAGTGGTCACAAGTCGCTCAGTTTATTTGAAATATACGCGCGCAGGTCGGCCAGCGAAATAATATTGGGAGAATAAACTTACGTTCGTGATTCTTAACCATTCACAAAACATTTTAGGGTGTACATTGTAATAATCGTCCTCGCATTGTAATAAGTAGTTGATGGCAGTACTAAAGTTTGAGATCAATTTTTTTTTTATGGAAACTTACTTGATAGCCCCTCTATAGTTATAATATTAAATATCTTTGTGTTTCAAGCATAGACTTCTAAGTATTAAAAAAGAGAATAAAATAATGGCTGTGAAGTGAGAGGATTCGATTCCCGTACGATAGATTAAAACGTAAACTGGATCCCCAGAAGGGATTGACGTCAGGCAGACAGCCGCTTGTAAAAACTAAGCCAATTCCTTTCGGCAATATGCTTGAAAAAGCGTGTTGCGCCGACCCCACATCGGTAGGACAAGGGCAGGTAGAAAGAAAAAAAGACATGTTGTAATAAGGCAGAGGATACACAAATGCACAAACACACGATAACATCAAAATCATATATAATATACATGATTTTGACGGGAAGTCTGACATTTCACATTATTCTCTCGAGCTGTGTTTGTTGGTTTTTAAGTGATGTGGTTTAATACATCAAACTGCATTGAAGATGGACAGTATAATGTGGAAACTTTTTAACCCGTGATCTTCGATGAGTTTTTCTTGGTGCGTTGGCTGGCTTTGTTCGGTCGATTCGCCGAGTGAAGGTCATCTGAGGGGCACCGCACTGGAAGGAATTACCGCCATAATCCCAGCAGGGCCTTGAGATCATCCACATCTGGGTCCCATGGTCATTGTGAAAACATAATTGCTCTATTTACCTTGACATTGGCTAAATCATCGCATATACGTGGAAGCCATTATTTTTAAAAGAAGAAGAACATATAAATATCAGAAGCTTTTCAACCATCATAATTACAGCAACTTTACCCAATAAGTGTTTGTGTTATATTGCAGTAAAACCATTTATAAGGTCATGTGATAGGAAAATCAATAAAAAAATTACAGCCCGTTAGACGGACTCTTAAATACGAAGCCGCGGGCAAAAAGTCATTACACGAAATTGAAAAAATACAGCAAAAGATTCGCGCTGGCAACGGCAAATTGATAGTAAATTGATGGAGGACCGTCGCGCTGCCGAGGCCTAATTTAATTACGGGCCATCTCGAAGACACTTGCAATGACGGATCGAGCTCGGAAAAAACCGTTTCTGCCTCACTGTTTAGGCATGAATTTCAAGTAAGTTAGTACGTTTATGTGGTAAAATAAAATAGAGGTAAACTTCTTATAATTTTAATATTAAAATAACGAATTTCTTAACGTCCTACATCTTCCTGAATTTTGATACGAGTCCCCTCTTTGTATTTTTAAATCAGTGTTGCCCTCCTTCGCTAAACGTTCCCTTTCACGCATATTATATTTCATTCAGCCCACATTTATTATTATTATTTTTTTATAGTGCCTCGGTGGCGTGATGGTATTTCGGTACGACTACGGTTCCGAGGTCTCGGGTTCGACCCCCGGGTCGGGCAAAGTGATATTGGATTTTTCCATATCAGCCCGGAGTCTGAAATTTGTGCCCGATATGGCGATAGGCTCGCCCCCTATCACATCCGGGACGAAATTAAGCTCGGCGAAATGTGGGTGTTCTAGTTCGCTAGTGCGCCTCTGCCTACCCCTTCGGGGATACAGGCGTGAGCTTATGTTATGTTATGTTATTTTTTTATAGCAAAGACTGGCAAACGAGTAGATGGGTCACCTGATGGTAAGTGATCTCGATCACCAATGACACCAAAGACAAGAAAATCATAGCTACGTTGCGAACCTTAAAGGAGGGTAATAGGGATTGGGAAAGGGAAGGGGGATTTGGGCTACCGGAAATCCCAAACTACGGCTATAAAAATAAGCATTGGTGTATAGCGCCATCTTTTGGTCGGCGTCTTGGTCTAGTGGCAGCGTATATGGAGTGTAAAGCTGGAGGGCTTGGGTTCGATTCCCAGGTCGATCGTAGTGTTTTTTCCAATACTATTTCGGGACTGGATCCCTCTGAGGGGGGTTGACGTCTAGCGGGCAGCCGATGGTAAAAACTAAGCTAAAACCTTTCTGCAATATGCTTGAAAGAGAGGGTTGCACCGACTAAACATTAGGGTGGAATAAGGGCAGGGAGAAAGAAAAAAGGTGCATAGCATCAAATTATACTTTTAATTTGTTGGACTTGGTCTTTTTCTAACACGGTTTGGCCGGGAATAGATCCCTCTGTGGGGGGTTGACGTCAGGCAGGTGGTCGGCCGTAAAAATTAAAAGTCAAATCCTTTCTGAAACATGCTAACAAAGTTTTGGTATAAAGAGATGTGAAAGGAGAGAATAAAAAATTTCAATTATCTGAAACATCGATTTTCAAACAAAATTCTAACTAAAATCAAACATCAAACTTTCATATTATCCAAACAGCGATTTCAATAGATTTTGATTTGAATTGAGTGTTGAGTAATAAAATGGGAGCAGGTAAATTGTGGATACTGAATGGCGCTTTTCAACGCCGCAACACGCGTATTAAATATGAAAGCTCTCGCCGAATGTACAGCTTTTAGTTCGGTATTTCATGAAATGGCATAAAATCGTAATAAAAGACCTCTATAGACAAACACCGAATGCTTTAGAAAACTACATGAAAGTATGTTTGGCTTTTATGAAGCTTATATAAGCTTAGTTTACGCATATTGTATCCATATTGACTACAAAGTATCTATCATTATATGCATTAGGAAAAGGTTATTTTAACAACAAAGTATATTAGCACAGTATAAGATTCCGGAGTAAGGGTAACTATTACTTAAATATAATTTTATTAGACGTAATTTAAAGTGTATGGTCCATAAACTAATGATTACTTGTTTAACATAACTAACAACTTCATATAAGTCATATTGAAATTAACTCGATTTTTTCTTTTTACTTTGGTCGTCTATTACTCATTAACTTGTGAAGCCTGCTTAACCGCTATAATAACCGCTTTGAAATTCATGATATATGCTACTACTGTGAATTTTTTCACGTATCCAAAACCAAACGTTACGGAAATAGAGGGAGGGGACGCCCTACTCTGCCAAAAATGTTAACTTTAAAGCTTAATCTTTCGCAAACAGAGCCTCCAATCTAAAAATAGGTTTTGTAAACTAGCATTGTTTTGAAAGACCTATCCAACGATATCCCACACCATAGGATAGTCGAGAAAAAAAATCACCCACATTTCACATGTGGGGGATGCTAAAAAATATATATTTCAAGATTTTATTCCATGACTTTCTTAGTTTGATAGATATGTATAATAATTAAAATTATACATATCTATCATACTATATATCAAACTATGATGATAGATATGTATACTCGTAGCAAATTACAGCCCTAATTCGTAAAATTAATAAAGTAAGAAAAATAAAATTAAAATTGTAAAAATAAAATTCAAAATTAAAATTGTAAAAGTAAAATAAATGTATATAAATGAAACAGTAAATTAAACACTTAAGATAAAAATGGTAAAATATCAATAAACAAACAGTACAGCGTTTGTTATATATAGTGACCGACTGCCTAATACGTCACCCTTTGTTCGTGGCCCGGCTGATAGACGTCACGACTGGTTTGACGGGGTCCGCGCCGGCTCGCGCCGCAGCGGCGAGCCCGCTAACAGTCAGTTCATGCACTAGACGCGGAACGTATTATAATTTATAACTTCTTAGCGCTCACCATTACTCGTATTACTGTACTCGCTATTCTTTCGCTGCTATTGACTTTATTCTCCTTCTATCTCTGTTCTTCTTGTGCGTGTGTTTCTACTCTACTGTATTTCGTGTTCTGTGCCTAATAAACTCTTTTCTATCAACTTTACTTATTGCTTCACATCTACCTACTTCCTATACGGACGACACACGCCACCGACCTACACTCTGCCTGGTTACCACCACCTGTTATAGCAGTATTATTATAATCGTTCTTCGTTCGTTTTGTATGGGAAACGGTACAAGTAAAATTGGTAGAAGTGGTAGAGCCATGCTGTAGACAGTAACGTCTATAGCACGAATGGGCCGGTTCGACCGGTTAGATACCACTGTCTCACAGAAAACCGCCGTAAAGTGGCAGCTTGCTGTCGCGTTTCGTTCGGTGAGTGAGATTTCCGGTGGCTCATTTCCCCACTCCCGTTCCCAATCCCCGTCCCTCCCCATTCCATTCCCTCCTTTAGGTTGGTAACGCACCCATGATTCTTTTTGTGTCTTGGGTGTCTATGGGCGGTGGAGATCACTTACCATCAGGTGACCCATCTGCTTGTTTGCCAATCTCTGCTATAAAAAAAAATTATAATAATACTGCTATAAGAGGTGGTGGTAATTATGTTAATCGCTAATCAAAATGTGTATGTAAGCCCCTGTATATAACAACTAAACGTTTTGACCCGTATTAATTAATAAGACAGAAGATTGATGACTCCTGACTTAATTATTCGCGGCTGCACGTAACGGTGTTCTGCCGCTCGATTAGGTTCTAAATTAACTTTTTAACATAATTCTTGGGTGATGTTTCATCAATCATAAAGCATTTTCTTACGCTCAGAATTTTCCGTGATAAAAGGAGTTTGGTGGCAAGTTTTTGTCCTTCGACCAGTGTCCTGATTTCCGTGATATGTTCTTACTTAAAGACTTTAATATTAGACGCTGTCAGAGGTAAATTTTTGACAATATTCTTATATTATTATTTTAAAAGGGATTAGTAAGGGATTACTGCTTTATTTAAACACCACACTATCAGATACAGCTTAAAAATCAAAATTTACTACTTCCGACGTAAGTAACTATACTTATGTACATAATTGCATACTTTGGCCAATCCATATTAAAAAAAAAACATTACTAAAAATGTAAAATTTCGTAGCTGCGGTACATTTTTAACGAATTTTTTCATTAGTTATAATTAAAACCTATTAATTAGCGAGGCTTATTGCTCGGTCGGCTGGCGTATTTTGGCTAAAATATTATTTAAATATTTTGAATTATGGCGATGCCGCGACTACTTCGAACTGCACTTTGCTGATGTAATTTTTTTGTTTTATTTTTAAACAATCGCAGTAAATCGCAGATCGTGCATTTACGTAAAAATACATATTTGAAAACCTCTTTTTTTAACATACATAAGCTCACGCCTGTATCCCCGAAGGGGTAGGCAGATGTGCACTAGCCAACTAGTACACCCACATTTCGCCGAGCTTAGTTCCGTCCCAAATGTGATAGAGGGCGAGCTTATCGCCATATCGGGCTCAAATTCCAGACTCCGCGCTGATATGGAAAAATCCAATATCATCCAATATCACCGAGACCTCACGACAATAGTCATACCGAAATACAACCACACCACCGAGGCAGTCAGAGCTTTTTTAAATCGGTTGTAAAAGCAAGGGATAGGCTGTAAGATGTTTCTTAATGAGCTTCCTCCCCAAAAGGGGGACGGTAAAGTAGTTCAAAATCTCATCAAACACTTACGGTGTGTAATTAGCCCATTATGAGGGTTGGTTGCGTGATAAATAACTCTGCTTGGAGGCACTTCAATTTAAACTTCACTAATTAAGGATTATCTTAATGCTATCATATGTCTTATATGGATCTTTGTAACAGTAATTTATAGTTTACGGATGAGAAGTCAGTGGTGCGGGTTTGGTTTTCGGTTCGAGACAATATTTGTCTTTCTTTCTTCCTACTTGCCCTTATTCCACCTTAATGTGGGCCCGGCACAACACACTTTTACATTCATGTTGCAGAATCATTTGGCTTAGTTTTTATGACCGGCTGCCTGTCTGACGTCAACCCCCTCTAATGGCTCCAGTCTCGGGAATATTAAATTAGAAAATTCGCTTCGCCCGACCTGGGAATCGAACCCAGGACCTCCCGGTCTACAGAACATATATGCTGCCACTAGACCAAGGAGACGACCGAGACAATATTTGTCAAACGTAGGTTTTATAATTAAACTAAAGCTTGCATTTCTAAAGAGGTGGGCTCAAAGGAAAATACTACCTCTGCCCAACCAGAAATACTACCTCTACCCAATAAATACTACCTCTGCCTAACTTGGGAATCAAACCCGATACCTCAGGACGATAGTCTATACTACATCTACACCACTACGGCAGTCTTATTTACACGTCTTCATATTATTAGATAGATATTACCAAACTCTCAATTCGGCGTTTATCCATTGCTATTTTCATTAACGTGTACACATCGAATCGAATTCGCAAAATAACGACTACGACTATCGATATCCATGAAAGGCCTGGCTTTCTTTCTGCGTAGTGTCTAATGCCAGGGTCCGCCTTCCTACCTAAACGCTTCCACTACGCCCGGTCTTGAGCATCTTCCACATTAAGACCATTGATTCTCATATCATCCTCCAAAACTTCCAGCCCGCGCTTTTTGGGTCGTCCTCGGGGACGCACCCCTGGTACAATCTGGTCCAGACACTTGCGACCAACGTATTCCTGTGGTTTTCTCAAAACGTGACCATAACATTGCAAGCGACATTCTTGCAGTTTATCCACCACGTCGAGGACACCAAGACTACCGCGGATGTACACGTTACGTATGCGCTCGAGTCGTGTAACGTTCCACATCCACCGCAGCATGAAAAGCTTGGCTAATAGAACTAATTAATAAGGATAATCGTGTCGGCTGTGGATATTAATAATGTATATACTTTAGCGTCCATGGTTTATTTGGTAGCATATATTGGTTGAGAATTCAGAATTTCTGGATTCAATTAATGTCGGGATTTCTGTTGAACTTCTTATTAATTTCAAGGAGGTTTGTAATTTATCTCTTTGACTACGGCAAAGCCAAAAGAAAGAGTTATGATTTTAGCAGTTTATGTATGTTTGCATTGACGTCTGATTCACCGTACCGCCAAAACTCAGCAGATTTTGATGAATAAGGTGTCAATCTAACATAAGCTTACGCCTGTATCCCCGAATGGGTAGGCAGAGGCACACTAGCGAACTAGAACACCCACATTTCGTCGAGCTTAGTTCCGTCCCAGATGTGATAGGGGGCGAGCCTATCGCCATATCGGGCACAAATTCCTGACCCCGGGCTGATATGGAAAAATCCAATATCACTTTGCCCGACCCGGGGATCGAACCCGAGACCTCAGACCCGTAGTCGTACCGAAATACCACCACGCCACCGAGGATTTCATTATGACGAAACCATATATATCAACTCAAGTCTTTATAGCATAATATTCTGATATTCGAGGTCACTCGAAAATTTAGTAAAGATAGATTGTCGGTGGAGAGTCTAAATCCTGAAAAGGGTTAGGGTTAGTTATGATTAATGGTGGAAGACCCGTGTCTTCTGAGGACACAGTGGTATCAACTACCCAAAACTAATTAGAGAATACTTAGTTATGCACTTGGTTTTTCTTCACATTGTTAAGAAATCTTCCTTATTTTAAATACAAAGCGAGATTTGCAGCGCTATCAGTTTGTTTCGACATTTCTTCTCAGGGATAGCCACGAAATGCCGACGCCATTATTACATTATCAATATCTTAAAATCAATCATCATCATCATCATCATCATCAGCCATAGGACGTCCACTGCTGAACATAGGCCTCCCCCAAAGATTTCCAGATCGACCTGTTGCAAGTGGCCTGCATACAACAATAATATATACTCGTAATTGACATGTGAAAGTGGTATAAAATATCCTATTTGCAGAATAAATGATTTGAATTTGAATTTGAATTTGAATCACTAATCTAGAGTTAAACCTAAAATCCATTTATCCCACAACTCAGTCCAATCTTTAAATCGAGATTTGGGATAAATAGAGATTTATAGCGGGGCTGTAAGTGGCCCTTAATAATGCAATAGATCGTAAAATATGTATAAAATCGTATCTTCAAGTAATAATAAAGAATTTAATTCATTAATTGACAGCCTCCGTGGCGTAGCGGGCGAGCAGCCGGCTGTGAGTAGCGAGAGGCCGCGGGTTCGATTCCCACATTGAGACAAATGTTTGTGTGGCCCATAGATATTTGTTTGAAGTCTGGGTGTTGTGAGACCGAAAGTCTCTCATAGTCTCTGATACTCACGATACAGGTTATACCTAGTGTGGGGTCAGGAGTAGATGTGTGACTGTTGGGTGTATTTATTATTTTTTTTTTTTATTATTATTTAATTTAATTTGTTTGGTTTAATTCATTTAATTTAATTTAATTAATTCATGTAATAATTTCATTATTTAGAGGTAGATTTTGATCTTCAGAGACAAAATAATATCTTTAAAAGGAAATGATTTTTGAATCAACGGATCAATCCTGACTGCTAATGTTTATGAAATAGCTTTCTTAAGTATCAATTAAACTATACTTCTCAGAATTAACTTTAGAAAAAGTCATCTTGTGTACTTATATTACTTACTTGTATTACAAAGCAAAATCTGACAAAAGGGCCCGCCGTTACTGCCAAATCAGTGAACCCAAAATCTTTTAGTTATTGTACACCTAAATATTCTTATTTTAATTAGCACAATTTAAAATGTCTCATAATTCATATTTAATCTACAAAAGCTTTTGTACAACTTTGAAAGCGTCTTCTCGTTGGGCCTATTTGAAAAATTAGGTCAGATAAAGCTCGCCCGGATTATTGTTACGAAAAAGCTTCAACTCTTAATCCTGACTTGTATTGTGTTGAAACACGTTCGGACATTTTCATTTATATTATATTGCTTGCTAACCTTTGCACATGGTTTCGCCTGGGTAGGAAACTTTTCCTGACTGAAACTGACTGCCTCGGTGGCGTGGCGGTATTTCGGTACGACTACGGTTCTGAGGTCTCGGGTTCGATCCCAGGACAAAGTGATATTGGATTTTTCCATATCAGCACGTAGTCTGGAGTTTGTGCCTGATATCTATCACATCTGGCACGGAACTAAGCTCGGCGAAATGTGGGTGTTCTAGTTCGCAGCGGACCTCTGCCTACCCCTTCGGGGATACAGGCGTGATCTTATGTTATGTTATGTTTTATGAAACTTTTCCTTTGTATTTCCATTATATCTCCATACAAACATCGTGTACCCAATTTTAGCCTTTTAGGGGTGTTTGGAAATGTTTTCTTTCTACCTGCCCTTGTCCCACCTTGATGTGGGGTCTGCGCAACACACTTTTTTCAAGCATCTTGCAGAAAGAATTTGGCTTAGTTTTTAAGACCGGTTGCCTGCCCGATGGCAATTCTTGTAGGGGATCCAGTACCCGGGAAATCAAATAAAAAAATCGCTTTGCCCGATCCGGGAATCGAACCTAGGAGCTCCCGGTCCACAGCCCACAGTCTAATGTCAGTGTATATGGGCTGTGGACCGGGAGCTCCTGGGTTCGATTCACATATTATTAACCATTAAAGTTGTCTACACGAAACAAAATCCCCAACCGCTTATGATAATGAAACTCAATACATTTATACTATTAGGTAATCGACACAACCCAGTCACGGATATGTTATGAAGTGGACCCAAAAGTTGGCGGGTCGGAGTCCTGTATCCACTTCAAGGGACCGTTTTCCATCAACCCGGATTTGGGTATAAAATTTGCATACAAACACTCCACGATAATACACAGAACGCGGTTTGGAACTATATAGTATCGAGGATGGGTTTATTATTCATATTTTTATTTAACTAGCAAATTTTTTAGAGTTTCTACTGATATTATAGGGATTGGGAAAAGGAGGGGGGAGTTGGACCACCGGAAATCACAATGCGCGAGCTGCGGCCTAAGCAGGAAAATTTCTGACAACCGTAAATGTATTTCAGCTCGATGCGCGTCTATGAAATTTGTATGAAATATTAACCAAACGTCATCTGTGCGCAGCGAACTCGAATACATTTACATTTACATTCGTTTTTCGTGCTCGGGCTACTGTTATTTTACGTCAGTTTTATGTGAGACAGTTTTCTGCGATTATGAATGTAAATTACATAAAATAAGCTTACACCTATATCTTCGAAGGGGTAGGCAAGAAGCGCACTAGCGAACTAGAATACCCACTTTTCGCCGAGCTCAGTACCGTTCCAGATTTGATAGGAGGCGAGGCTATCGCCATATTTGATACTGAAAAATACAATATCACTTTGCCCGACCCGGGGATCGAACCCGAGACCTCAGGACGTAAGTCGTACCACGCACAAAACATCACTACGCCACCGAGGCGTTATTAATTTTATTATCTATTATTAATCATTGTATCAAACAGATATATTATTATTCTTCAATGTACATACCTATACGTAATAGATCTAAGCTTTTGAGTACACCCTTTCTAAAATTATTTCATTGTTATTAAACAAAGTTTTACGTGAATTAAAACAAAGCCCTTTTCAGTGGCGTTTACAATGAAATCAGATTAAAGTTTAATCCAGCATTGTTTTAACAAAATAAAACGTAACATTTATATTTATTATTAATGCTAAAAGTTTCAACTTTTAATTGGCTAAACATGGCTTTAAAATATTCGACTGTATCATAGCTCGGATTACAAAAGTTATTGCTATTGAATACAGTAAATACTCGTATTGTGTTTTGCCTGACTTCTGGGTCCGAGGCTCTCTACTAATGAGGGTTAATTAGGCCTTACCCCAATCTCCTAAATCTCTTTCTTTCAACCTGCCTTTTCCCACAAAGTGGGGTCGGTGCAACAAATTTTATTCAAGCATGTTGTAGAAAGGATTTGTCTTGGCTTTTACGACCGACTGCTTGTCTGATGTCAGTCCCATCTGGAGGCTCTTATCCCGGGCTAATCAAATTAAAAAATCGCTATGTCTAACCCGGGAATCGAACCCAAAAGCTTTCGGTCTACGGCTCATATATGCTGCCACTAGACAAAGGAGGCGACTAGACAGAAATATCCTAAAGTTCAATAATAGACAAATATTTATCGTACAAATCAATACTACGCGATAGATTCATAATACATCGTCGTTTTGTGACGTGAATTGACATGAATGTTCGATAGACGTTGGGACAATTCCATTGAAACAAAATAGCGAAGCAGACTTGTATACCGTTTAGCAGTTTTCTACGTGGAATAAAATTATTTTCTTTTTATTTTTAGGGGCCTTAGAGCAACTTTACGTCGGCTCCATATTCAAGAATAAATTAATATTTATTTTATTATTAAATTTCCCTCATAGCGGTTTGACGTCAGACAGGCGGGCGATCGTACAAACGAAGCCAAATTCTTTCTGCAACATGCTTGAAAAAGTGTGTTGCGCCGACCCCACATTAAGGTGGGATAAGGGCAGGTAGAAAGATATAATTAAAAATAACAATTATAAAGAAAACCACAGATTTCGCGTAATATCTCCCAGTTACAACTAACATCAAGTAATTTGCCAAAATATTGTGTAGTATAGGTGTTTTTGTGGCGCGTCCATCTGTTGCGAGGGTTGCTAAATGGGGCAACAGTCGGTGCTGTTAATTATTAGGACAGGACCCTTTGTAGGTCGCGGTGTGGTGCCGAGATAATTTTCCTGAAATTTCTTTCTATATTAACCTTTGGGTCATGCAATATATACACCCCTGTATCCCGAAAGGGTAGGCAGAGGCGCACTAGCGAACTAGAACACCCATATTTCGCCGAACTCAGTTTCGTCCCAGCAGGGTTACCACCACCTCTTATAGCAGTATTATTATAATCGTTCTTAGTTTGTTTTGTATGGGAATCGGTACAAGTAAAATTATAATAATACTGCTATAAGAGTTGGTGGTAACCCCCTGATCTGATAGCGTACGATATCGCCATATCGAACACAAATCCTAGACTTCCGACTGATACTGAATTGACAAACCCATATCATTTTGCCGGACCGGGGGATCGAACCCGAGATCTCAGGACTATAGTCGTACGGCGCACGCAATACCACTACACCACCTAGGCAGTTTCATTTTCGCCGATTTCCAAAAAGGAGAAGGTCCTCAATTCGTCTGTATTTTTTTTTATGTATGTTACGCGATATCTCTGCCAAATGTACACCAATTTTCAAGATTCTTTTTGTGTTCGATAGAGCTTATTTGAAGGGTGGTCCCATATAAATTTGGTCACGATCGGAAGTCGGTCAGTTAAGTTTTTAAACTTAAGATTATAATAATCTCTATACAAATTATCAGCCTAGAATTTGATGAGTTCCAAAAATTCTTTCTTAGTGCTTGCTACTTCATAAAAAGAAGTCGTGTGTAAAATTTCACGCTCCTCCAATAGTGTCTGATGTACGCTGATACGTTAGTCAGTCAGTTATTCATTTTAACATAACATAACATAAGCCCACGCCTGTATCCCCGAAGGGGTAGGCAGAGGCGCACTAGCGAACTAGAACACCCACATTACGCCGAGCTTAGTTCAGTGCCGGATGTGATAAGGGGCGAGCCTATCGCCATATCGGGCACAAATTCCAGACTCCGGGCTGCTATGGAAAAATCCAATATCACTTTGCCCGACCCGGGGATCGAACCCGAGACCTCAGAACCGTAGTCGTACCGAAATACCACCACGCCACCGAGGCAGTTTTTCATTTTAAGTAGTTAGAATTACGATAATTTCGATTCCTAACACACCACTGCCATCAGCTGACATTAGAGAGGTGTTAACATTATCATGTGCATTCACAATACACAAATCGCCCTTCGCATTAAGGATGTATTATTCCGCGCAGAAACGTTTTGAACACATATTTTCCTCAGATACCTTAAGCATGATCGTTTCGTACATTTAGAACATAATCATCGCAGTTTATTATGCTTAAGTAAAATGTTATTTTGAGTAGACTAAATTATTACGATTTAGTTTTAATTTTTGGACTGACACGGGTCCAACCCGTGATCACGAAGACTGCAAAGCCTTCGAATCGTCGGGAATAAAAATTAAAACCAAATCGTGATACAATCCGTAAAAAATAATTTTATTTCAATGAATAGCATTCGCGTAAACTTAAGAAATCACTATAGTTCTTCTTTTTCTTTCAAAAAACATGGAAGCCATTTCACGTATTTATGATGATTCTGCCAATGTCAAGGCTGGATTGCACCAAGGTTAAAATTACAGAAATTTATTGACTACGAAGGGAGATAAATTTAAATACCAATTTGATAGAGACACAAAAGGAAGAAATGTTATAATGTCAATGTATGCATAAGTATAAGTAGGTAAAAGTCGCTGAAATATAAATGGTATTAAAAAATAAAAGCTATACTATACAACGTAGTAACTCTGACTTTATTTACTACGAGGGGCTATGAAGCAAGTTTCCATACAAAAAAAATGATTTCAAACTTCATTACCGCCATCAACTACTTATTACAATACGAGGGCGATTATTACAATTTGCACCCTAGAATATTTTGGGAATGGTTAAGAATCACGTGAGATAAGTTTATTCTATCAATATTATTTCACTGGCCGACCTGGCGCGCGTATATTTCAAATAAACTGAGTGACTTATGACCACCAATGGTCATCACTTTTCAGTTCACAAGTTCACAAGTTTTGTGCTGTTGTCCCGTCTACTTTGTTTACTACTTTCAAAAAGGAGAAGGTCCTCAATTCATATGTGTGTATTTTTTATGTATCTCTATTTTTTAAATAATTTTTTTGTTCAATATGTTGTTTCAATGGTGGTCCCATATCAAATTAAGGATTCCTTCTTTTGACTTCGGAACCCTAATAAAAATACTTATGAAAAGGCCCTTCAATAAATATTCTGCGATAACTTTTAATACCCTTGCCTATTAATTTAAACTACAATCGTTTTAATAATGGCCAATATTAATTTTCCCCTCCATAAAAGAATCTTGGCTGGCCATTTGAGCGAAAAGTTCGTTAATATTATGGTCCAAGAGCCCGTGAGTGCCAGACCTTCGGATTTTAATAAAAGCTGAAAAATTTTCTATGTGTGTCCCTAGTACAGGTAAGAATGATCCCCACCCATGAAGCTGAGGCAACGGTGGCTTTGGCAGGTAACAGGTAACAAAGGTGTATAAAATTCCATCTCAAATTTATCATAGAATAAAACTTAATTTTTTTATATTTGATTCATAATGATATCAAAACTCGCGTTGCTCATTGCCAGACAGTTAGTATGGTTGCAACCCTTTGCCGGACACCCTTAAATTATTATACTTTATAATTACACTTACGTTATATTATAAAACCTAAATTTTATATATAATTTTTTGGGGGCCTATTAATTTATGTTTACATAATAGCCGGACCGGTTTCAACGGTTCTATCATCTTGCCAGACGCATTCAAAGTGAGCAGTAGTTCGGAGAGCAAGGAGCGTATACAGTAACTAGTGCGAGTGAGACAGAGCGCTTGGTCTATTGCAGCCCTTCACTGCGCATCCACTGTTATTAAGTTCAAATTGTGCAGTTTATTTTTTTCTTAATCGAGAAATTTCATTAAATAAATTTTTACAGTTTGAATAACAAATATTTAAAACAATACTCAGTAAAATTGTTCTAATACAACTTCAATCATATCGAAACTCTAATAATTTAATTTATATTATTTTTCATTTTTACGAAGTTTAGTATTTTCAATTCTATCAAAATTGTAAAGCCAATGAATTAAAGTAAATCAAATTTTATTGTTTACTAGCTGACCCGCGCAACTTCGTCTGCGTATGAGAGAGAGGGTTGAAAGAGTGAGTCGTAGGCACCTATAGCACAATAATTCTAAAAGAGGTAATGGGATGATCTACTTCGGCCGTCAGTCACCCCGTCTCTCACACCGTCAGTCACACCGTCTGTCAAACCGTCTGTCACCCCGTCTCTTACCCCGTCAGTCACACCGTCTATCACCCCATCTGTCATCACGTCCGTTACTCCGTCTGTCACCCCGTCTGTCACCCCTTCTGTCACCCGTCTGTCACCCCGTCTGTCACCTCGTCTGTCACCCGTCTGTCACCCCGTCTGTCACCTCGTCTGTCACCCGTCTGTCACCCCATCTGTCACCCAGTCGGTCAACCCGTCTGTCACCCCGCCTGTCACCCCGTCTGTCACGCCGTCTGTCACCCCGTCTGACACCCCGTCCGTCACCACGTCCGTCACCCTGTCTGTCACCCCGTCTGTCACCCGGTCTGTCACCCCGTCTGTCACCCCGTCTGTCACCCCGTCTGTCACCCAGTCGGTCACCTCATCTGTCACCCCATCTGTCACCCCGTCTGTAACCCCGTCATTCACCTCGTCAGTCACCCCGTCCGCCACCCCATCAGTCAGCCTGTCAGTCACCCCGTCATTCCTCATGTCCGTCACCCCGTCAGTCATCCCATAAGTCACCCCATCAATCACTCCGTCAGTCACCCCTTAGTCACCCTACCATTCATCCCCTTGGTCAACACTAAAATATTTTTTCAAATCGAACCAGTAGTTTCTGAGATATAAAATTCCCCGCTAGCAGCATTTTTCATTTCTGCTCCGCTTCTAATGGGCATAGCGTGATGTTATATAGCCTATAGCCACCCTCGATAATTGGGCTATCCAACACAAAAATAATTTTTCAATTCGAACCAGTAGTTTCTGTCCGAGATATAAATTTTCCCGATTTCGCAACATTTTTAATTTCTGTTCCGCTTCTATTAGTCAAAGCGTGATGTTATATAGCCTATAGCCATCTTCGATAAATATGCTATCCAACACAAAAAGAATTTTTCAATTCGAACCAGTAGTTTCTGAGATATCAACTTCCCCGGTTTTAAACATTTTTCATTTCTGCTCCGCTCCTATTGGTCATAGCGTGATGTTATATAGCCTATAGCCACCGTCGATAATTGGGCTATCCAACGCAAAAATAATTTTTCAAATCGAACCAGTAGTTCCTGAGATTAGCGCGTTCAATCAAACAAACAAACAAACTCTTCAGCTTTATAATATTAGTATAGATTAATCAAAGGGCAAAATTTTTTTTAAAATAGAAAAGATACAGTGAAATACACTTATTTTAATTAAATTTTTAAACATTTTCATCATTTTCATCGTCGTCGTCAATACATCCATATTCCTCGTCACTATTATTCCATTCTGTGGATTGATCGTCTTCAATATCGCCTTCTTCATTACGCACCCATATTTTTTTTGTCTTGGGTGTTTATGGGCGGTGGAGATCACTTACCATCAGGTGACCCATCTGCTCGTTTGCCAATCTCTGCTATTAAAAAAAAATAACATTCGCGTAAACTTAAGAAATCAGTATTTCAAACGTGTATATTATCAAGTTCAAACTTGGTTAGGGCATAATTTGGAACCCGTATTGTCCAACCCCATAGGGATAACCCCAAACGATTTTCTGGAGCCTATCATGACAGTTTTACCACCTGCTCCAGAAGATTTACTAAATACAATTTTCTGCAACTGCAAGAGTGGTTGTGGTTCGCGATGCGGATGCAGGAAAGCGGGCTTGCAATGCTCTTTAACTTGTGGCCAATGTAATGGGCAAGCTTGTCTCAATGCTCTACTATATCAGAGCGACATTAACGCCGGTCTTACGACCCAGCGCCATAATGCCCGGGAGAGATGGAAAACATCCGGGCGACACTGGGTTGAGTCCCTAACTCTATGTACACCCTACACCGGCAATACCGATTAAAAACACCGCGGTGGCCCTTTTCGGCGCTTGAGGACGTCCCGGGTTTCCCTAGGCGAGAAGCGCCCAGGCTTCAGCCGGAAACGTCACGATTTGAAAACCTATGTCCCGATCATTTTAACCTTGTGTTCCGATATTTCACACAATAGATCTGGCAACACTACTGTATACGCTCCTTACTCTCCGAACTACTGCTCACTTTGAATGCGTCTGGCAAGATGATAGAACCGTTGAAACTGTCCGGCTATTATGTAAACATAGATTAATAGGCCCCCAAAAAATTATATATAAAATTTAGGTTTTATAATATAACGTAAGTATAATTATAAATTATAATAATTTAAGGGTGTCCGGCAGAGGGTTGCAACCATACTAACTGTCTGGCAATGAGCAACGCGAGTTTTGATATTATTATGAATCAAATATAAAAAAATTAAGTTTTATTCTATGATAAATTTGAGATGGAATTTTATACACCTTTGTTACCTGTTACCTGCCAAAGCCACCGTTGCCTCAGCTTCATGGGTGGGGATCATTCTTACCTGTACTAGGGACACACATAGAAAAATTTACATCTTTTATTAAAATCCGAAGGTCTGGCACGCACGGGCTCTTGCTCTATTAGTATTATAGCTTTTAGATTTATTTTCGTTTGAATAGGCATTCCTAGAAATAGGGTCCTTGACAAAGCTATTGAAATAGATGTCTTATAAATCAAAGTCTCTTTAGAAATACTTATAATAACCTTGTGTGATTGTGATTCGTGCCAAAAAATTAACCATTTTATTATTACCTACTATTTTAGTATTTGTACTTTTATGATTCTGCCTTTACGTCGATTTAAAATTAAGGCCAAATTACCGCAAATTAACCTTCAGTTCGTTCACCCAAAGCAAAAGGCAAAGTAAAGTACCTATTAAGTTTCAATGTTTGACACATCACAAAAAAACTTAACGGAGCGACTCCAAAATTTATCTTATCGTGATCAAATTTATATGGGACCACCCTTAAATGAGTTCTATCGAACGCAAAAAGAATCTTTAAAATCTGTCCACATTTTGACAGCTTTGACAGCCTCCGTGGCGCAGCGGGCGAGTAGCCGGCTGTGAAGCGAGAGGCCGCGGGTTCGATTCCCGCATTGACACAAATGTTTATGTGGCCGACAGATATTTGTTTCAAGTCTGGGTGTTGTGAGACCGAAAGTCTCTCATAGTCTCTGATACCCACGATACAGGTTATACCTAGTGTGGGGTCAGGACTAGGTGTGTGACTTTTGGGTGTATTATTAATATTAATATTAAATTCTACTTCATTTGGCGGAGTTATCGAGTAACATAATAATAATAAATAATAATATTAGCCCTGTAATATTACTGTCCCACTGCTGGGCACGGGCCTCCTTTTCTAATGAGAGGGGTTAGGCCTTAGTCTACCACGCTGGCCTAATGCGGGTTGGCAGACTTCACATACCTTCGAAATTCCTGTGAAGAAATTCTCGGGTATGCAAGGTTTCCTCACGATGTTTTCCTTCACCGTTATAGCAAGCGATATTTCACAATGAAAATACACTTAACATAGAAAAGTCAGAGGTGTATGCTCCATTTTGGGGTTGGTTTCGAACCTCCGACACTTGTCTCGGCAGTCCATACCATTCCCAACTGAGCTATCGCTGCTTAACATGCTATCGAGTAACATACATATAAAAAATACTGAGGAATTGAGGACATTCTCCTTTTTTGAAGTCGATCGAAAATATACTTTACACAACCTCGCTTATTCTAAGAGCCAGAGTTAAACTATAGACACGTCTTCTGTACTGATGAGCCGGCTCGACCAGTTTGATATAAAAAACCAACGTGAAGTGGCAGCTTGCTATTGCGTTTCATTCGTGGAGTGAGATTTCTGGCGGTTCAAATCATTTCTCAATCCCTATTAAAATTGGCCACTCGCCTATGATTTTTTCAATATAAGGGTGTCTAAGGGTGTCTGACTGCCTCGGTGGCGTGGTGGTATTTCGGTACGACTACGGTTCTGATGTCTCGGGTTCGATCCCAGGGTCGGGCAAAGTGATATTGGATTTTTCCATATCAGCCCGGAGTCTGGAATTTGTGCCCGATATGGCGATAGGCTCGCCTTCTATCACATCTGGGACGGAACTAAGTTCGGCGAAATGAGGGTGTTCTAGTTCGCTAGTGCACCTCTGCCTACCCCTTCGGGGATACAGGCGTGAGCTTATGTATGTATGTAAATCCTTGCTCAATCCCTATTAAAGCTGGCCACGCGCCTATGATTTTTTTAATATTAGAGTGTCTCAAGACTGAGATCTATAGAGCAAATTTCGACTAAGTCAAAGAAACGAACTTAGCGAGGATTTGGAATTTTTAAATCGAACTTCGACTTAGTCCGAGTCATTTTTTTACAAGAAAATCTTTGCTTAGTCTCTCTGTCAGTCTGTAATTATAATTGTAATTCTCACAGAGTTCTTTACTTTGACTTAGACTTAGTCGAAGTTCACTCTATAGATTTCAGCCTAAGGGCTGTAGAGATTACCATCAGTAGCCCGAGCACGAAAAACTAATGTAAATGTATTCGAGTTCGCTGCGCACTGATGACGTTTGGTTGATATATCATACAAATTTCATAGACGCGCATTGAGCTGAAATACATTTACGGTTGTCAGAAATTTTCCTGCTCAGGCCGCAGGTGACCCACCTGCTCGTTTGCGAATATCTGATAAATGCTGGATTTTAAGCCTTTTTGACCTCTAACCTTATAATTGTTTGCCAAGGTATTCTTATTGTCAGGTGAAATATATTACTTTAGCTTGTTATTCCTTGCTGTCCATAAAGAAACTGGGGGTTATCCGCATATATTTTGCGACAACATAATCGTCAAAGTAAACTCGACCTTATTATTAATGACATAATGGGAATTTGTGCCCGATATGGCGATAGGCTCGCCCCCTATCACGTCTGGGACGGAACTAAGCTCGGCGAAATGTGGGTGTTCTAGTTCGCTAGTGCGCCTCTGCCTACCCCTTCGGGGATAAAGGCGTGAGCTTATGTTATGTTCTTATTGAAATAGGGAAAAATAAAAGCCACAATGTCAAAAGACAATATCTATATATATAAATTATTGTATAAATTTTTGTATACATATTAATATGTATAACCGATCTAACTAAAATTACAATGACTAGAGATTCTTAATTTATCCGGCAGTGTCGTGATTCAACTTCCAGAGTCTTGTGAACAACCTGTGGACAAAGCATGTGATTAAGGACGGATTTTCAACAGGCAGATAACTTTTAACATAACGTTTAACATAAGCTTATGCCTGTATCCCCGAAGGGGTAGGCAGAGGCGCACTAGCGAACTAGAACACCCACATTTCGCCGAGCTTAGTTCCGTCCTAGATGTGATAGACCAAGGAGGAATTGGAATATGTTCTATTGAACCCAAAAAAAAATCTTTATAATCAACCCACATTTGACGGAGATATGGAGTAACGTACATAATAAAAACCGACTTCAAAAACGAACACTTAAAAGTAAAAAATTATAACCTTTTTTTACTCTCTTTGGAGTGGGTGCTGAGGCCGAAACTGATTAAATTAAAAGGCGCCGACTCCAAAGAGAGTAAGAAATTGTTATTATTTTTTACTTTTAAGTGTTCGTTTTTGAAGTCGGTTTTCAGTTTTTATTAAACTTTTTATTATATATCTATTTTTAGTGTAATATTGAAAGAATTATCCAACGACTCCTAATAGTTACAGACCCTGCCTTGGTGCCAATGCCACCACCTGGGAAGTATAATAACCCTTTTAAACAAAATAACATATTTCTCGAATCGGCCCAGGCGTTTTCGCGTAATCGGGGAACATACTAAAAAAAGATTCCGACGAATTGTTAACCTCCTTTTTTTGAAGTCGGTTAATAATAAAAATACAGACGAATTGAGGACCTCATTTTTTGAAGTCGGTCAAAAATAGAAAGTATTTACCATGGTCGGGGCAGTAGTGCCGGCGTCGTCTCCTTCGTCTCTGAGCATCACACGCATCCACACAAGTCTCTTCTGCAACAAAATCTATATTACTACCACGGACCTCTCTCGTTTTAGTGCATCAAAGAGTCTACGGAAGATTTGTGACATTCGTAAATAAATAATCACAAGTTTAAAGACCTCAAATCCGATCGTAGCCAAATTGATATGAGACCACCCTTGAAATAAGCTCTATCGAACACAAAAAGAATTTTGAAAATCGGTCCACATTTGGCGGAGATATCGCGTAATATACCTAGATAAAAAATACAGACGAATTGAGGACCTTCTCCTTTTTGGAAGTCGAAAATCTAAATTACTATCACGGACCTCTCTCGTGCAGCAAAGTGACTACACTAACCAGCGGCCCGAGCAGGAACATTTGTGACAATCGTAAATAATATAATAATATTAGCCCTGTAATATTACTGTCCCACTGCTGGGCATAGGCCTCCTCTACTAATGAGAGGGGTTAGGCCTTAGTCTACCACGCTGGCCTAATGCGGGTTGGTAGACTTCACATACCTTTCAAATTCTTGTGGAGAAATTCTCGGATATGCACGTTTTCTCACGATGTTTTCTTCTGTGTTGTAGAAAGCGATATTTCACAATGAAAACACACTTAACAAAAAGAAGTCAGAGGTGTATGCTGTATTTTGGGATTGGTCTCGAACCTCCGACACTCGTCTCGTCAGTCCGTACCAGTGACGTGCATAGACATTTCGATCAGGGTAGACAAAAAAATGCTAAATTCTTTTCTTCGACACTTGCATCACCATCACTACAATCATCATCTTCGTGACGATTTTAAGCGCTGGCATTTTAAAAATTCGTTTTTGGTTATGATTTTTCTTATTTATTTATGTAAATAATACTAAATAGCAAACTGTCAGGGTGGACAGTGTTTCTTCGTCTATATGGATTGCACACCACTGGTCCGTACCATTGCCAACTAAGCTAGCCGCTATTATCTAAACTTAACTAAATTATGATACAAGATATTACCGTCACAACAGTTGGGATGCGCAGGCGGCGCGGCGTCATCATCATGGCGGGCGAGGGCGCGCAACTGTAACGTGTAGGCGCGCGACCCCCCAGACACAGAGCCGGGGCCCACCGGACCCCCGGGACCCCCCGGCCCCCCAGCAAACGTCGCGTACGGACTTATCTCGTACACATCTACATCACAGTAAATAACAGCCAACAGTCACAATGGACCCAACAGTCAGGTCTAGTTTGTAAAACAAAATCCGCAGTTGTGGACTTCGTTTCGGACATTTTCAATTTTTAGTCAACACTCATAAACTTTCTTTTTTAGTTGTTCCCCTACAATTTGTATCTACACGTTATTTATATTTGTGAAAACTTGTTATTGGCCATCTGTAATAATTTTCTTAAGATCAAAAAGTGTAATAGCTGTAAGTTTTCCTCAAGTAATAAATAAAATAAACATAAAATTTTGCTATTCTATATGGCTCACGAGTCACGTGTTCGGCCGATATTGGTGCTATAAGTTTCGTTCCGGAGAATACTATGCTGTAAACCGTTTGACAGCCCACTCTTCAGTGTTTGACATTTATTTGATTCACGTGCATCTATATTAGTCTGTGCGGTAGAATATCGATCCGATATCGTTCATCCGATAACGTTTTAGAATAGACACCCTAATACGAGTCTTGTGTCGTGGGTATCAGGAACTACGAGAGACGCACGGCCTATCAACACCCAAATCCGAAACAAACATCACATAAACGATTGTCTCGGTGCGGGATCGAACCCGCTACCTCTCGCTTCACAGCCAACTCGCCGGTACGCATAGACTACACCACACTGGAGTCGGCGCCACACACTTATTCATATGTTGCAGAAAGTATTTGGCTTAGTATTTACGACGGGTCACCAAGCCTGATATCAACCCTTTCTGAGGGATCTAGTCCTGGGCAAAAAAAAAATCTTTCTATATTGGATTTTTCCATATTAGCCTGATCAGCGGAGGCTGGAATTTGTGCCCGATATGGCGATAGGCTCGCCCCCTATCACATCTGTGACGGAACTAAGCTCTGCGAAATGTGGGTGTACTAGTTGGCTAGTACTCCTCTGCCTACCGTTTCGGGGATACAGGCGTGAGCTTGTGTTATGTTATCTTTGACCAATCTGAGGTTTAAACTCAAAACCTTAGTCTTAGTCCTGATCTACTAGTGACTAGACCAAGAGGCTACAAGGACGAGGAAGTGTTTCTTGAATTTATATTTAAATACATTTTTAGAAAATCTTTGGGACGATGCTATAAGTGCATTTAAATGACGGTTCAAAATCTTTGCAAGCGTCCTTTAATCTTAAAAATGTTTAAAACATAAAAAAGATTTGAAAGTCTAGAACGAACGTCAAGTAAAAAGCAAAGAAGAAGAGATAGTTCTGTGAATAAAACCGTAAACATTATTTAATGATTTCTTAGTCTCACGCGAATGTTATTCATTGAATTAAAACTTGTTTTTACGGATTTTATCACGATTTGTAACATACATCGCGATAGAATCCTTAAAACTGGTTTTATTTCAATGCATACCATTATTAAGTTTTGTTTAGACTGGGGATTTTTGTGAGCACGTTGTCTAACTACTGCGCCCGGAATTTGGAATTTGTATTTGATATGGCGATAGGCTCACCACCTATCAGATCTGGGACGAAAATAAGCTGAGCGAACCGACGTGAACCTATGTATGTATTAAAATAATCACAAGTTTAAAAATTTTACAGACCTATTTCAAAATGTAGCCGATCGTGACCAAATATGGGACTGCAGGGTTACCACGACCTCTTATAGCAGTATTATTATAATCGTTCTTCGTTTGTTTTGTATGGTAATATTGACAAGTAAAATTATAATTATCTGCTATAAGAGGTGATGGTAACCCCCCAGGCCTTGGAATATTGAGCACAAAAAGAATTTTGAAAAGAGGTCACCATTTAGCGGAAATATTGCGTAACATACATAAAAAATACAGACAAATCGAGGACCTTTTCCTTTTTTTTTTAAGTCGGTAATAATGGCTGGCTTTGATTTAACCACTCTGCATAAGATATCGCCATTTGATCTATTTTTCAAAGCCAAAATAAAGCCTTCTCTTTGACGGTCCCATGCCTTTAGATCGATTGAGCTTCAAACATTGGCCTATCCCTCGAGTTAAGTGCTCTAACAGCCGATAAAAGCTTTCAGCGCGATTTTTTCGATATTTTGAATTCTCGGTGGCGTAGTGGTATTGCGTGCGGGGTATGGCTATCGTCCTGTGAGGACTGGAGTTTGATCCCCGGGTCGGGCAGTTATTGGATTTTTCCGTATCAGTCCGGAGTCTGTGCCCGATATGGCGATAGGCTCGCGCCCTATCACATCTACATAGGAAGGAACAAAGTTCGGCGAAACATGGGTGTACTAGTTGGCTGGTCCTGGGTTCGACTCCCAGGACGGGCAAAGCAAATTTTCTAATTTAATACTGAATGGATCCTAGTGGGTTGACGTCAGGTAGGGGGCTGGTCGTAAAAACTAAGCTAAATCCTCTCTGCAACGTGCTTGAAACATTGTGTTACGCGGACCCTACATAAAGGTGGGATAAGGGCAGGTAGACATACTATCTTACTTTGAGTTTCGATGAAGAACCTGGTCGTTAATATCTAAACAGTAGAAGTAACTGCAGTAAGTTCATTCATTTATTATAACTACATTATGTAATAAAATAATCTGCACCGTTTAAAAGCAATTCTCGTAGATATTTTGTGAATTCGGAACGCGTGTGTAGATTTTGGGTTCAAGCCAATAGTGGCAGATCTGTGAGCAATTAACGAGGCTTAGCGTAACAACAGACCCGGCTCGACAATTAAGATCAGCCGCCACTCGGCAGCCCGCATCCGAATACATCTCATATATGTATGTACATATACTGTATGTTCAGATTTTTGGCTTATTCTTTAACCCATTGGAGACGGCACATATATATGTTACATAAGTGTCTTTGTCATTGCCATTTAAATAAAACTGTTACTTTTCTTTCTACCTGCCCTTATCCCACCTTAATGTGGGGTCGGCGTAACAAGCTTTTTTAAGCATGTTGCAGAAAGGATTTGGATAAGTTTTTACGAGCGGCTGCCTGTCTGACGTCAACCCCTTCTGCGAGATCCAATCCCGGGCAAATTAAATTAGAAAATCCGCTTTGCCCAATTTGGGAATCGAACCCACGACCTCCCGGTCCAAAGCCAAGAGACCAGACTAGACCAAGGAGGCGACTAAATAAAACTGTTACGTTATCATATTATGAACGTACGCCTGTATCCCCGAAGGGATAGGCAGAGGCGAACTATCGAACTAAAACACATACATTTCGACGAGCTCATTTCCGTCCTAGATGTAATAGGGGGCGAGCCTATCGCCATATTGGATATAAATTCTAGGCTTATATTGAAAAAAAACGAATGTCATAAAAAATATCACTGCCTGACCCGGGGATCGAACCTGTGGCCTCAAGACGGTACACTCCGCAATAATTAAATAATATAATTATTATCCATTGAAATAAACGTCGTCCGACCCGTGACCACGAAGGCTGCAAAGCTTTCGAAACGTCAGGCATGAAAATTAAAACCAAATGGTGATAGAATCCGTAAAAATAGTTTTATTTCTATGAATAACATTCGCGTAAACCTAAGAAATCATTATAATTATTATTACCTGGAGGATCCGGTGGTAGTTTAGGAGTTTGATGCGCAGGCGCCCTGTATGTTCCACAGTCTGGTTTCTCAGCATTGGTGGTCACCCGTGGTAGAGCAATATCAGACCTATTTTTTAAATTAATATTATTAAATAAATAAAATAAAATAAAAATGATTATTGGCCACGGTAGGCATATCAAATGCACTTACGACAGGTCACAACAAGGTCTAGGTACATTTATATAATAATCATGTTTTAACACTATCAATATAAAGGTAGAAAACAAGCAGGCAGGTATGGACACAATAACAAAGATGGGGCTTAGATAAAGGGTTGTGATTTGTAGGAAAGGAAACGAACGGGGTATGGCAGGAATGCTAGCAGGGAATTGACGTGAAAATAAAATAGGAAGCTTGTAGGATTTAACTGGAAATGTGGATAAGGAAAATCACATCCTAGCTAACCCAACAGCCTTTCTCTAGCTACCTATGGATGACGACCCGAAGAAGAAAGACGGAAACAAACTCCGGGCTTGTTTTTTCATCATCAATTGACTTTTCTTTTTTTTCTTCAATTTGGTTACAAGATTATGGTACAAATCATTTGGATTTAAATTCATACACTAGGTATAACCTGTATCGTGGTGTCGGAGACTATGAGCGACTTTCGGTCTCACAACACCCAGACTTAAAACAAATATCTGTGAACCACATAAACATTTGTCTCAATGCGGGAATCGAACGCGGGTTCGATGGCTGCGGAGCCCCTCGCTTCACAGCCGGCTACTCGCCCGTTGCGGCACGGAGGCTGTCTGAACAGGCTGTCTGAACAGGCTGTCTGAATAGAAAGCTGAACTAATAAATTGAGCTGAACTAGTCTTTTGAGCACCGTGCTAATAACATTCGAAATTCGAATACCTAGTCGAATATTTTCGCGCTACAGCCTCTGACAACCTCGCGTACCAAACAACCGTCACGTGCTCGCCTCAATTGTTGCTGATATTGAATACATTTACCAATCCCAAGAAACCTACCAAGTTCATAACGATAATTAAAACGAACAATACTTGGTTTCAACCGGGGTAGAAGCACTTTGAAAATATCAACAAAAGCCCAACGTAACTTAGTGAGGAACGTTAAAATTTACTTTTTGTTTACATCCCAGCCATCTCGGAATGAAATGCAAAAGTTTTTTCACTTTTCAGATTTCTTTTTGATGGGCTGAGCTGTGCCTGGTGGAATCGGTGAGTAAAAGCGTACCTTAATTAATTTTCTTCTTTAATTTCGTTCACTTGCAATCTTGGTAATGTATGTATTTACTACTCGTCTGGTTAATTAAATTTTGTATTTATTTGTTCTTGGATGTACATTGAGGATATAATGTTAAGATAAACTACAAATGGCACACTCGGAAATTTCTTACAGACAATGCGTGATATATCTCGAAAATATGTTTTTAATTGATTGTACGAATTAAGATTTACGCCCTAATGGTTACACGCTACTCAACTATAACGGCTTCTTACATTGATTTTCGCCATACAATTTTGACTGATAAGGCGGCCTTAAACATTCGGCGGTTAGCAAAGTTTTTTTTTCATCAATTTTTATTAGGTTATTCGTACAGGCTGACGCATAGTCCTGTAGCCAGAGCACGAAAAACGAATGTAAATGTAAATGTATTCGAGTTCGCTGCGCACTGATGACGTTTGGTTAATATTTCATACAAATTTCATAAACGCACATCGAGTTCGAATACATTTACGGTTGTCAGAAATTTTACTGCTCAGTCCGCTGATCGCACATTAAGATTCAAGTATTATGTTGTTATATATCCTCTGTAATCAAAGCGCGACTTAATGCCAACACCATGGACGTAAAAAAAGATGGACGGAGCACTAGGAACATTGAAAGTGGAGCAGGGTTTTCTGCCCATTCGATATATCGACACGTAATGGCGTGTGTGTGCGCAGGGCACTTTTATACAGGCGCGTTTGTGTGCGTGGCTTCTCTTTGGCGCTCGTTTAACTATAGGCGAGATGGTGTCCTTCTTTTCGCTCGACTTCCAAAAAGAAGGAGGTCCTCAATTCGTCTGTATTTTTTTAATGGATGTTATGCCATATCTCCGCCAAATGTATACCGATTTTCAAAATTATTTTTGTGTTCGTTTGAGCTTATTTCAAGGGTGGTCCCGTCAATTTCCAAAAATTTTGTCATTATTCGATTTGAAGTTGGTCCGTTAAGTTTTTAAACGTAAATAATAATCACAATATAAAAAAAACGTAAATAATAATCACAATATTATTTACGTCCCAACAGTCCAAATCTATCCTAACTTACAGATCAATTCTGACTCTTTAACGTCAACAAACATTAATGATCGTCCTCTCTACACGGAGGTTTGAGCTAATAGTTGGATTGTTGGACGATGATGTGGTGCCAGCATGACATTTTAGTTTACATTTAGGTAGTATCGACCATTTAGCAGCGTAATAAGTATAACGACATCAGTAAATTTGTCGTGAAGTATACTATTTGCTCGTAAAATGATTTTACGATCTCACTGGTCAAGTAAAAGTTACAGTTTAGTTAATTCGTGAATATGT
Source organism: Clanis bilineata (assembly GCA_036417725.1). NCBI lineage: Eukaryota > Metazoa > Arthropoda > Insecta > Lepidoptera > Sphingidae > Clanis > Clanis bilineata. Next base: position 4,003,645 of record CM071153.1, read on the forward strand.
GTATATACGCTTGTTATCTTGACAGCCCCCGCAACGGGCGAGCAGCCGGCTATGAAGCGAGAGGCCGCGGGTTCGATCCCCGCACCAAGACAAATGTTTGTGTGGCCCACAGATATTTGTTTCGGGTCTGGGTTACACCCACGATACACGTTATACCTAGTGTGGGGTCAGGACTAGATGTGAGACTGTTGGGTGTATTTATTATTTATTTATTATTATAATGTAAGAAAGTTGAGTAGCGTTTGACAATTCGGGCGTTTGAGCATGTTTTATTTTAACACCTAATTCCCATAGAAAGGAGTCGTTAAATTCAGAGTGTTCAATAAACCCGTGGCGCGATGAGAAGGGTCGAGGATCGGGATTGTCACCCGAGGGGCCGCGACGCGTCAGCACTACCGCCTGTCACCCACAGATCACGAGTGCTAACGATCTCTCTTTATTTCCTTCGCATTTTTCACGATTCAGCTTAATGATTCCGTAATGCATATCGACGGGTTATTCAGATTCTTTTTGATAATGATTTCTTAGGTTTACGCGAATTTTATACATTGAAATAAAACTTGTTTTAATCGATTTTATCACAATCTTTTTGATGTAATAATATATGTTTTAGTTTTATAACATCGTTGTCGTGTGCGTCGCCTCCTTGGTCTAGTGGCAGCATATATGGGCCGTGGACCGGGAGGTCCTAAATTCGATTCCCAAGTAGCAAATTTCCTTATTTAATTTTCCCGGGACTGGATGCCTCAGAGGGGATTAGGCAAGGAACCGGTCGTATAAACTAAGTTAAATAGTCACGGGCGGTTCGGCCTCCGGTGGCCCATACGCTTATGTAACATATATATGTGCCGCCTCCGACGGGTTAAATCCTTTTGCAACGTGCTCGAAAAAGTGTATTGCGCCGACCCCACATTAAAATAAGATAAGGGCAGGTAGAAAGATGCGTGTTAGTTTCATGTATGTCAAACGGGTAGATTAAGGTTTTAGCAAGACTTACGTGTTCCATATGTCATTATGGGCCAACAATATCAAATTCAAATCATTTATTCTGCAAATAGGACATTTTATATCACTTTTACATACTGATACTACATATATTAAGTATTATACTACATATCTTAAGTTTACGTGAATATTATACATTGAAATAAAACTATTTTTACGGATTCTATCACGATTAGGTTTTAATTATTATTCCCGATGTTTCGAAGGCTTATTTTTATTATTTTTAAGGCTTTATTTCACTTTTACATGTCAATTGCGAGTTTATATTGAAAAAATAATAATGGCATCGGCATTTCGTGGTTATCCCTAAGAAGAAATGCCGAAACAAACTCAAGGGTTATCGCCTCTTTTGAAGTTCTTTTAATGTTTAGCTATTGAATTTCCAGGTTACAGATTACTTATAAATTTCTACCTAGTTGCGAAGGTATTTTAAATCATAACTACTATGAAGCCTTTATGTTATAAAATCTAATAACTCACTGATTATATTGCTAAGAAGTCATATAAATGCATCGATTTGTCCCACTTTGACATTTTCCTATTGAAAATGTAACGCATTCCGCTGAGAGACGGGCTTTTGCATAAAATTTCAATTGCCGTGACCGAATTCTGAATTCGTTTTGCTTTTAGTTTGACGTGTTTTATCTTGAACATGGTAACTTTTATTGTGAAGATGTTTGTTATTGTATTGGTATGTTGATATAGAGCAGTGAAGAATTTCAGCAAAATTATATAATAATTATAACATATTATGTAAGTTCCCGCCTGTATCCCAAAGGGATAGGCAGATGTGCAACAAGTGCTCATTTTTGTCCTTTCATAATATCATGATACGATACCATGAAATTTTATTTTAAACACGAATAACTCATATTAAATTTCACAAACTTATAAACTGAAACGAATACTGTGATTGTCCGATGGGATTTGAACATATGTAGGACCGCACAGTTCTCAGCCTAAGTAAGCTGGCACTAGAATTATTAGAAATAAAAAAAACGATAAATATACTTTGAAAGATAAAATATCAAATAATAGAAACAATACTATCAACATAGAATTACAGAAAGATAATCAAGTAACTGATATAATAAAATAAGCCTTTAAAAGCAATATTTCGTTAGAAAATAGAAAGAACGAAAGAAGTAAGAAAGGAACTTTATTTAGCCCACACTTTAGACCAGCCGTGAACACTGAAAATGATGATAATTCGACATTACCGTTAATGAATTTAAATTCTTAAACATAGCTAAAGCGATCTCACCTTTTCCTCCTCAACAGTATAGCTAATATAGTGAGTGCAGCAAGAGACAGTGCTGCACACAGTGCCAGCAGTAACGCAAGTTCTCCTGCAGTAGCTGGGAAAGGCGCATCCACTTCTTCAGCATATCCTCCTTCAGACTGTGCTGTACTGAACTCATATACTTCTCGTGTCCAACCAGCTTCGTTAGAAGCACGAGCAGCAAGGCGATATCTTGATCCAGGGGATAAACCTATAGGATATTTTGATGGGGTTCGAGTTATTATCATAAATATTAAAAATATTTAGTTTCTTTTAATTAATGAAGTATATTAAATATTTTATAATTATTTGTATAATACAAAATATAGTAAATTCTATACTGTCGTTTTTAAAGCTAGTAAATAAACTTGCCAGCCAACAACTAAGTTTGGAACGAGCTGATGGTAGTAGATATCAATGTTTCATAAAACTAATAATATACGACTACATCCAAATCAGTCCTTTCAATTATACGATACAATTCAAATAAACATATTTTTATTGTCACTTGAAATAGATAATTTTTATTTAAAATTATTCAAAAATTCGTACACAACTTCTTCGATGTTATGAAAACACACAAATACCTCTATAGCATAAATAAAAGTCCGAAATAAATATATGTACTTACCTCCCAAAATAACTTCTCCACCAACAGGCACATCTCTAGCACCAGCTACTCCCGATCCTGCCCACTCCAATTTCAATGCAACTGGCCCACAACCTCCATCACTCCAGGCGCTTGTGTCGAACCTAGCATGGGTGGCATTGGTCCTAATCCACCTGGTATCAGGAGGAGCAGTTGGTGGTCCACCTGAAGTACGGACTGACAGCTCTGATCCTGGGGCACCTCCAGCGGTACCATATGCTCTATATGCTGAGCCACAACGAAGACCAGTTAAGGTGATGGGACCTGGTGTAGCTGATTGGATTCGCCATTCACCCTAAAAATGTTTTGAGGATCAGCAATATCTAAAGTTGGACCAGCTTGAACATTAGATGAACATAGATTATATCGGCGATCAAGCTAAAAAAAGAATACTATTATATTTTAGTGTATTATATTTTACAATATTAACGTGCTACCTATTAGTCAGTGTGTCACCTAAATTTTGCTATTATCTAGCCCAACTAAACTTTCTCACGATTAAAATTCAAGTTAAAATCTAAAATAATTACCTCTGGTGATGCCAATCTCCAATGCAAATTGTAAGACTTTGCTATAGCATGTCCTGGAGCTCTTAGTGCTGGTCGCAGTTCTAACTCAAGTTCTCGTGGACGAGCTTCGAGCAATCCAAGAGCTGGTGGAGGGGGAGGTCTTAGAACCACCACTCTCCATGTAACTGAGTCAGATCCGTGTGGGTTCTCAGCCACACAAGTGTAGTTGTCAGCATGAGCTAGCTCCAGGCCTAGGATTAATGACATTCCGTTGAAGAATTGACTATTTCTTCTAAACTAAGGTAGAAATCACGTCTGTGATTTACCGTCCGTTTGCTGGCAAATGTGAAGCAATTGTTATTTGTAATTAAATCTATGAGAAGAGACAGTATGGACTGTCTTGTACGGTATACTTAAAATTTAAAATTATTAACTATTTTTTGTTGAACGTTACAGACCCGATCACATTAAAACAGCAAAGGCTTTTTTCGAGTAAAATAGAATAAAATATTTTTGATCATTAAACACCATACAAAACATCATAGGACTCACCTCTTATCAACAAGGCATCCCCATCCAAATGGAATGGCGGTCGTGGGTGTAAAGGGCTTCCCCCACGAAGCCACCTCTTGGCTGGTGGAGGAGCTCCTCCGACCACACATCTTAGAGATAGAGACCCACCAGCAGCTCCCATCGCGACGCCTCCGAATGAAGATATGCGAGCTGGAGCTGATGGATAATTTACTTTGATACTAACTTGACTTGCAAGTTAGCTTTAAAATTTGATTTGTCATTAAAATTTTACCTAATGGTTCCATTTTAAGCCGCAGTAGATGTTTGTATCTGTATCTTATTATCTTTCTAGTGATCTTAGACCTCGTGCGGATGTCATATACCACCATCTTCATTCTTATTGCAAGTTACAGTATGTAAAAGTAAATTCGGACAAGACACAATGCCTGCCCATTTTCAAATGCAGTGGTGGTTATAATTCATACCTTGAACGTCCTTCCTGGCCCCAATTATTGAGCATAGTTCATAGCTTCTATAATACCGACTCCAAAATTATACTTACCAAAGGCGCTAGTTTGACAAAGCATAGCATATTTTCTATAATACCACCGTCCCCTTCTTCGTTCGTCTTCATACTGATCATAATATACTTACCCAAAGCGCTGGTCTGACAAGCCACAGCTGCTGATGGAGGTCCGTCTCCTGCTGCAGTGGCTGCTCTGACCCATGCTTCGTACGTTCTCCCCGGCCTGAGTCCTCGCACGGACCTCATGCACTCCACAGCACCGCCCTCTCCCTCCCCGCACGCGTTCACTCGCGTTGAGTTTGGATCGTGAGACCTACATGTATAATGATTTCTTAGGTTTACACGAATGTGATTTCTTTTATTTTTAGTCTCGACGATTCGAAAGCTTTGGCAAATTTCATGGTCACGTATCGTACCCTACAAAAATATAATTTCAACCTACAAGTATTGTCGTGATTTCAGAAACCTATAGTATGTTTTAACATATTTTCACTAAGTAATGTAATGTAATATTGCTTATTATATAAAAGGAAAAGAAAGGAGACAATCTACCCGTTTATTTGAGAACCTGCACCTCCTTTATTGTCAGTTTTAAAGATGCACAACTTTCTTTTTTTCCACCTGCCCTTATCCTACTTAAATGTAGGGTCGCGGCAATATATGTTTGGAAGCATGTTACTGAAAGGATTTGTCCTAGTTATTTACGACCAGCTGCCAGTCTGACGTCATCGCCTTTGCAGATCTAGTCTTGCACAATTTCGTTAGAAAAATTGTCCGACCTCGTAATCGAACCCAGGACCTCCCGGTTCACAGTTATACCAATACTTCCTTAACTACATTACCCCTTATACGTCAGTAATAAATAATATACAATAGAATTACAATTTCAATACAATTATATTGAAATTTAAATTTGCTGTAACTAAAGTAAATTTGCCTTTGCCCAGCAGTGGGACACAAATGGCTAAAATAAATAATAATAAATAAATAAATAAAGTATTGACTAGTTACAACGTTATCCTAAAAATAAGCACAAATTGATTTACATAATTTTTGTGTTATTTTTTTTTGTATGGACTTGTTAAAAGCCTACCTAATTTATTAGCCTACGTTATTAATAAATAATTTCATTTCATTTCAATACCATAAGACCAAGGAGGCAGCTTCCTATACTAAATACATAATGCACGTAATTAAGAATAATATCTTCCTTTCCCTAATGTGTCTACATTCGATTCTATTTTGGGGGTTATACATAAATTACCTTTAATTCCTATCCTAACCTTTATTTACTACCCGAAATCCAATTATAGCGGACCAGGTGCAATAATTGTACAGACGAAATGGATCTATAAATAATTTATTTGTTATAAACGTTATGGAGAAAATGTGTCGTAAAGTTGTAGAGAAAGAGTTATTATGGTATCCTGCTGTTTGAGTCTTTTAGACGACCTAAAAAACAAAGCAGTGTGTTTTGGATTTCCTATAAATGTAAAAGAATTATTTCTCTGATTATTATTTTTTTAAGTATAAAGTTATGAAATAGAGGTGGTTTGAAGTCATTATTAAATTTATTACCTTAAGATATTTTTAGAAAAATTGAAACAAAAATCTCAATAAAGCTGTATACAGATGGGTGAAAAAATATTTTAGCGTCAAAACCTAAAAAGGAACAAAAGTTACAAGTAGATTTAAACACCTAAATGACCCTAAAAGGATCCTTACCCGGATAAATCCTTGATATAGAGCGTATAATGCGTCAACTTCCCATTGGGCTCGGGTGGGGGGAGCCACGACGCTCGCAGAGAGCGCTCGCCGAGAGCGATCAGCTTCATACCGCCCGGCGCGCTCGGCACTACACACAATTTATATCGCAATAACTATACCCGATAAATAACAGCGGCCCTAACAGGAATGTGTTTGATAATCGAATTGGTATTCTTCTTCTTTATTTAAAAAATATGGCCTCCATCAAAGGTTGATGATTTTGCCAACGACAGTGTTTAATAAATCCATTACTCAAAAAAATAGCTAGTCAGACATCTTGAAAAACCTTTATTTGAGGATCGAATTGGTATTGAGCTCACGGCGCACTAATGACATTTAGTTAATATTGCATACAAATATTATAGACGCACATCGAGCTCACTTCAAATTCGATTGTCAAAAATATTCTTGCTCGGGCCTTCAACGACATGTAGATTTTTTTATGAAAATTGGCCAAAGAATGGTTCACCAGATGGTAAGTTTATAAATTTTCCCGTATTATTTTATGTCTGCTATACAGTGTCTTTGCAAAATAAAGATTTAAGAGGATATGAGAACAAAATAAGGATTTTCACGAGCTTGGGTGTCCTAAAGTACTAAGATTACGAAGGTAATTTTTGGAAATGTATTAATAGACCATTTAACTTAAATTCTGTCGTGAGCAAAAACATAATTACTAAAAGTTTTCTCGATAGAAAAAAAATCCAAAGTTACCTCTCATCTGTTTTTAAAAAACCTTGAATCTTCCGTACGGCGAACGATATAAATTTGTAACTTGATTTAAAACGTAGACATCAATATTAATTTAAATGTGTCGAAAAAAAAATGTCACCAAGTTAAATAGTTTTATCACAATAAGGAAAAAATTGGTTTTGCACATACGCTGTGGCATTACATCATTGTTTTCTGAGACGGCCCGTGTCGATCTCAGTCGTCCGGTAACCATTGAAGGGGAGGGACGTGCTCGACATTTTCAACTCTGATATTACGTTTATTCAGTTCTTTGTGTCAAATATTAGACATTGATAGTCTAGGAGTCAATCCATTTTGAAACTCCTTGATGGATTTCGATGAAATTTAGTATGAGGATACTTTTGACCAAAAGGACACAAATTTAACAACCCTAAAGGGGTAAAAGTTTATATGGGATTCCAGAAACGGCTGAACGGATTTTTAAGAAAGTTGGTATGAGGGTACTTTTCTAGTCGCCTCCTTGATCTAGTGGCAACATATATGGACTGTGAACCGGGAGGTTGTGAGTTCGATTCCCATGTAGGGCAAAGCGAATTTTGTAATTTAATTTGGGACTTGATCCCCCAGAAGGAGTGGATGTCTGGCATGATCCCTATTTCAACCTTTTTTTTTTTTTTTTTTTTTAATAGCAGAGATTGGCAAACGAGCAGATGGGTCACCTGATGGTAAGTGATCTTCACCGCCCATAGACACCCAAGACACAAAAGGAATCATGGGTGCGTTGCCAACCTAAAAGGAGGGAATGGAAGGGGAATTGGGAAAGGGAGTGGGGAAATGGGCCACCGGAAATCTCACTCACCGAACGAAACGAGACAGGAAGCTGCCACTTTACGTTGGTTTTCTGTGAGACAGTGGTATCTAACCGGTCGAGCCGGCCCATTCGTGCTATAGACGTTACTGTCTACAGCGTGGCTCTACCACTTAGAAAACATATAAAGGGACATACATACATATAAAGGGATGAAATAGGGATGGAAAATTTGTTTTTTGTCCTTAATTCGATTTACTTCAATATATCTGGGTCACCTCGTAGTTTTTAAGGACAGATCCAAGGTCAAAATCAAGAAAAGTGTCCGCCATTTTGTTTTTGGGCGGATTGACTTCAAAATCGATATCTAGGTCGCCCCGTAGTTGCTAACGACCGAACCAATGTCAAAACTGTCATAAGTGGCCGCCATTTTGTTTTTCTTTGTTTCAGGGCCAATTGACTTCAAAAACGATATCTGGGTCGCCCCGTTGTTGCTAACGATGAAACCGATGTCAAAACTGTCAAAAATGGCCGCCATTTGATTTTTCTTTGTTTCGGGCCGATTGACTTCAAAATCGATATCTGGGTCGCCCCGTAGTTGCTAACGACCGAACCGATGTCAAAACAGTCAAAAGTGGCCGCCATTTTGATTTTCTTTGTTTTTGGGCCAATTGACTACAAAATCGATACCAGGCCGCCCCGTGGTTTCTAATGACGGAACTGATGTCAAAACTGTCAAAAGTGGCCGCCATTTTATTTGGGCATGTCGCAGCATATTTTATACTAGCTTTTGCCCGCTGCTTCGCACGCGTATTTTGTAGGGCCAACGGTAAAAACTATTAATTTTTCGATCCACCCTGTCGTTTTAGTCTAAATATTCTACAACGGGACGACTCAGATATCGATTTTAAAATAAATCTGCCCAGAAACAAATAAATACAAAATGGCGGCCTCTTTTGACAACTTTGACATCGGTTCCGTCATTTGGAAGCACGGAGTGACCCAGATATCGATTTTGAAGTCAATCGGCCCAAAAACAAAGAAAAACAAAAAGGGCGGCCCCTTTTGACAGGTTTGACAGTGGTTCTGTCGTTCGGAACCACGGGGTGACTCAGATATCGATATTGAAGTCAATTGGCCCAAAAACAAAGAAGTACAAAATGGCGGTCACTTTTGTCACTTTTAAGAGCGGTTTCGACGTTTGGAACTACGGGGGGACTCAGATATCGATTTTAAAGTCAATCGGATCAAAGATTAAAAAAAACTAATTTCAACCCCTATTTCATCCCTTTGCTGACTACAGTATTTTGGACATGTGGCTCGCCGGGACCCCCCCAATTTGGAGAAACTACTCTTGGTTGGAAAGGTAGAAGGGAAACGACCGCGAGGGCGTGTGCCTAGCCGTTGGTCCGATCAAATAAAACTACTTACGGGACTCTCAGTAACAACAGCAATGAGGCAGGCTAACGACAGAAAAACCTGGAAGAAGATCATCCGAGAGATGCGACGGAAATTTCAAGACAGACACGACCTTCAGAAATGAAGAGTGCGACCAAGAAGAAAGATTCATCCCTTTTTGCAGATAAACACATGTTTGCAAAACATCACATCCTCATACCAACTTATATCAAAATCCGTATAATCAGCGGTTTCTAATTTCCGATATAAACTTTTATCATCTATTTTTTTTTAAGAAAGAAAGAAAAGCAATCCATGCCCATAGGTGTTGATTTAAAAAAATAAACCCTTGTGTCCCTTGTGTCTGTCCTCAGACCAAAGATATCCTCATACCAAATTTAAAAAAAACCATTAAGTGGATTCTGAACTCCCATCCAAACTTTCATCCCTTATTTCGTCCTTTTAGGGGTTAAAAAAATGAAGTACCCCATTTGAGCCCAAGTCCCTACGGTCAAATGTATCCTCATACCAAATTTCATCAAAATCTTTTAAGGTTTCCGAATGCCCAACCAAACTTTCAACATGTATTTCATCCCTTTAGGGGTTAATAAAAAAAATTAAGTACCTCATTTGAGTCCCTAAAGACAAGTGTATCCTCATATAAAATTTCATCAAAATCTATTAAATTAAATTAGCTTTGATCGATCTGGGAATCGAACCCAGAACCTCTCGGTTCACAGCCCATATATGCCACTAGACCAAGGAGGCAACTGAATTAAATTGTAATTAAACAATTATTTCATCCCTATTAGGCCTGAATTCATAAAAATATCCTGTCTGCAGATTGAGATGGCTAAAATTATCCTCATACCCAAATTCATCGAAATAGGTTCATTTTGTCAAATAGACCACTTAAGAATTTTAAGATTATTCCAAAACAACATTTCTATAATAGTGGTATATGTTAAAAGTTTCAAAATTTTTGGTCAATATAATAATATTAACCCTGTAATATTACTGCCCCACTGCTGTGCACGGGTAATTAATAATTAATTATTAATTTAAACGAGTTGCAGATCGTTCAGTTATCTATTTAGGCTAGTTTATAAATGTTAACATAATATATAAGACACAACCTTTTTTTTCTTTTGAGCATCTAATCTTCATAATCCAAGAGGTCATGACGCGCGTTAGCATCTTGGCTCTTAGGCTAAACTGTTTAATGTCTTTGTGCTGACAAGTTAATATGTCGCGGGCATTACCGTGCTGATGCGCGCACCGGTGTGCGCGTAGAATACGTCAAAACCAGCCCTTCACGCTTTCATATTTTATTCTCATATCGTCTTAAAGAGTAGTAAGGGCTTACTTCAATCTATTAAAATACCTAACTATAACTATTAACTACTTCGCATGAATTCATTCATTTTTCAGTCATTAATTTGAATACTGAAACGTAAGTAGCCAATAGGTAAGAATTACACGATTATTCACTGCCTCTACGCTTACTACCATAGGTGTAGTGCAGTAACTTTGCCGTACTAATGTAAAAAAGGTAGTTTTTTGCATTTTTCAAGATTTAACTTGTGAGACATCAACCAGCAGTAGTAAATCTAACAAGCTTGATGCCTTACCATCTTCCTCAGTCCTGCAGGAAAGTGGTGCAGAAAGCGGCCCATCTCCCGCCGCGTTGTGTGCACGCACCCTTATCTCGTACTCGGCGTAAGACGTTAATCGGGACACCGTCGCGTCTTCACCCTGTTCGTGTAAATAGAGGCCGTAGCACGAATCACTTTCGATTAACATCGTATCCGATTTCTCAAAGGCTGATAAATATCGAAATTAACTAAACATCTGTTAAATGTTAAAATTGTGTTGCCCAAAATGCGGTCAAGGCTACTTCAAAATCACGTACATTATTTAATTGTAAATTTAATCACTCTCTTAGAAACCAATTCTTAGTAGTTAAATTAAGGGCACTGCGCGCACACCCATAACGTTTGTCTTTCATTTCAAAATACTATGAATACGCTGCGTGCTCGATTCGAGTATGTAGTCGAAAATGATTCCTGCTACGTCCTCAGATGTTAGCAGACCGTCTGCTGCAGATGAGCGGTTGACGCTCTATTTGAATTAGGAATGTAGCAATATCGGATTGAAACTGATTAAATGTTGATTACGTGCTTTAATGTAACCCTGTACAACTTCTAATATGAACAGTAGCCCGAGCACGAAAAACTAATGTAAATGTAAACTCGCTGCGCACTGATGACATTTGATAAATATTTCATACAAATTTCATAGACGTGCATCGAGCACGAATATATTTACGGTTGTCAGAAATTTTCCTGCTCGGGCTGCAGATCAAAGGAGTAAACGTGATGGTGTGTACACGCTAACCGAACGAATGTTCGCGAATCTTAGCCTATTGCGTTCATGCAAACAAACTTTCGCTGTTGTGTGAATGCAACAATCGTACATAGATCCGCGATCGTTTGTTTGGTTTGTATGTACGCGGCATGATTAGTCAATTCGAATTAGGAATCCCAATGACGTAATCTGAGATTCAGCAAGATGTAGGTCGCAATGTGCAATAATATAGCCACTAAAATTACTGATATTGATGTTTTTAGCAATTCCCTAATCCATTTTAAACGGCAAATTCATTTGCTACTTCAAAAGTGCCAATCCTAAGCTTACGAATAATTATATCCATTATTATGCATGCACCATAAACTATGTAACTATTATTTTGCACGTATATGTGTGTATTTGTGTGTGTGTGTGTGTTTGTGCATGGTTGTATATATATGTATATATATATATATATATATATATATATATATATATATATATATATATATACATATATATATATATATATAGTATAAAAACATATATATAAATAAGAAATATTAAAAAAAATATATATAATAATGACAAAAAAAAAATTAAGATTCTTTTTACTTTTATAACTGTATAGAGCAGCAAGTACATTGCATGGCTGGTTGCTCCCATGCGACTAGTCTTGTGGTATATTTGACGCGCAATTTTCTATTTTCGAGCACATTTGCGGCAAATGTTAGGTACGCCATAATTGCCATACATATCTGAATTGATTGTATTATTTAAGTTTTGTTCTTTTCTTTTATGATTAATATGTATGATGTGGTAGTGCTAATTGAAATAAATAAATAAATGTTTTTTTTTTTGGGATATTCAGCTAATCGAAACACCAAAATTACATAAATAGATTCACACCTTTTTCCCATAGGGGTAGGCAGAGACAACGGATTTCCACTTGCTACGATCCTTACACACCTCTTTCGCCTCACACAGTACTTTTTTTTTTAAATAAAGAATTTATTTTAACACTTAATTTTCAAGAATGCATCGAATATTCATTATTCGTATTAATCGATAGATTCTAATAAACAAAAATGACCTAGACATATAAGAGGCCTACTGTTATATTGGTCAGACTGATGACTAAGTTAATAGACAATTTTCTGGACCAATCATTGGGCCATCATTTTTCTGCGGCGGGTCAAGTACAGCGATCATTTATTGAAAAGGGTCGATAGCTGAGGGAAAAATTTTACGTTTTCGATGGCGCATAGTATTTTTTATGTATTGACGAAGTCAAGAACAGGTTAGAGCATAATATATGTGAATATACACAAAGCCTTTGGTAATTTGCTGGGGACATTTATTCACAGACATTTTATATCTATGTGTACAAGGTGTTTCATAAAGTTGGTATCAAATAGGTATTAAATAGGGGAAGGCTAGCAATCTCGTGGTAAAGTTTAAAATTTCGTGAATCTCATAGTTTTTAGTTCAATAATGGAAACTTGAATTTATGACCAAAAAATCTTTCTGGCTCATCGAGGCGCACCAGTACATTTGCAAACCACGTATGAGGTAATTAATTATTTTTAGCAAACACAAAGTCTTACCCATGCTTGCGACGATTACAGAACGCATTCCGATTTTAAAATCCCTATGCTTAATCATATCATATAATATAATATTAACATAAGCTCACGCCTGTATCCCTGAAGGTGTAGGCAGAGGCGCACTAGCGAACTAGTACACCCACATTTCGCCGAGCTTAGTTCCGTCCCAGATGTGATAGGGGGCGAGCCTATTAGCCCTGTAATATTACTGTTCCACTGCTGGGCACGGGCCTCTACTAATCAGAGGGTTAGGCCTTAGTCTACCACGCTGGCCTAATGCGGGTTGGTAGACTATGCTTAATAATAAAATAGATTAATTTTTCACGGAACAAAACACGGAAATACCTACACAAAACGATGTATTTCGCTGTCTGGTCATGGCACAATGGGCCATAGACAAAAATGTGTACAGAAACCATGTTTTGTGTAGGTGTCTTGTGTAATTTGCAGTGCAGGAGACTCGGCTATAGAGGTACATTACCTGAACCCGAAGGTACGCGTCCTGTGCGGGCTGCAAGGGGTCCGCGTCTCTCCGCGTGTACTGCACCGTGTAGTGAGTGATGAGACCGCCGCGAGTGTCCGCCGCGGGAGGGCGCCACGATACTCGGAGGGATGTGGAACTGCTTGAGAGACACGTCACTCCCTCCGGACCGCCCGTTGGGGCTGTATTAACAAATATTATGTGATATCTATTCTTTTTTTCTACCCGCCCTTATCACATCTTAATGTGGTCGGCGCAAAACACTTTTAAAGCATGTTGCAGAAAGGATTGGGCTTAGTTTTTACGACCTACCTGACGTCAACCCTCTCTTGGGGATCCAGCCTCGGGCAAATTAAATTAGAAATTTCGCTTTTCCCGACTTAGGAATCGACTTATGTGAAAAAGCTATATTATATTATTACTATTACTAAGTTGCCTCTTTGGAGTGGGAGCATATGGTCTGTGGACCCGGAGGTCCTGGATTCGTTGCCTGGTCAGGCAAAGCGATATTTCTAATTTAATTTGCCGGGATCGAAAAAGAAAATTGAAGTCGAAGTCGAATCGAATGTTAAGAGTTACCGTACAGGTCTTCTGTAAAGTTTGTAAAGTGGCGGTTAGCCCTTTTTCTCCTGCAATTTTACGGAGGGAAGTGGAAACCTTATAATTTCTACTCCTCCCTATCTTTCTATTTGATTAATTTCGGTGCGGGATCAAGACAATTTTGCATTATCTGAGAATCGCCGAGCTTCATTGCTCGGTGTCGTAAAATGAGTGCCATTGTTTATCCTGGCTTACAGGAGTTACAGTGGCGGGTGTGTGGACGGGACAGTCTCGTAGCCCTTTTTAGCCGTCAGGGTCCTGGACCAAATAATTCAGAAAAAAAAGAAGTATTACTTTGAAAATTGTACGATATATAGTTGACGTTAGACGTTGGCACCGCCTATATACGTCGATATTTTGTTATGTAATACTTAAGTGTATATTTATCATTTTAATCAGTTAAATAAAAAAATCATTGCGCGGTCTTTAGCAACTAATTACGGCGTTACTACTACGACCTTTAAATAACACAAAGTTGAAATTTTTATGACTTCTCGCACTAATTAACTGTGGGAGTTTTAAATATTTTCGTTAACTTATATTTAACGAATTCTCAAAACACATCTAAATGGAAATCAGTGAAACCTAGTTCTGAAACAAGGTGCCCTTTTATTATACTCTTTTTATAACATTTTAATCTTAGATTTCAATTAATGTTTCTGACAACTAACAATAATTATTTTTCCGAGAAAATAATTGAAAAAGTTTTGTTAAATAAAACTAGAGTAACTAGAGAACTAATAAATCACAGGTGACTAGTGACGTACCATTGAAGGATTTAGTTGGTACGGTTGGTACAGGAGAATCGAAACGAACTGCAACGGAATAGTGGCATCAATTTGTTCTGAGTCGTTTGACCTAGATCGAAAAGGCCACAGTCCAATTAAGCCATTTTGCATTTTGATGGGAAAATTTACGATCGTCGCTTCACGTCGATAGCCGGAAGGATTTATGCGTCGCTGTGGTACACTTATAAGCAAAATTAACGTAGTATTTGCTCGCTACATCTCTCGGTAGAATGTTTTTATCATATTTACGGTTCCGTAGCCAAATAGCATATTACGAACCATGGTAATAAAATTATATGTATTTCAATAACATTGATACCTCGGAACCCTTTGCTGTGTGTGTGGTTAACCATGAACTTGGCTGGTTTTTATTTGCTTTTACTCTGTGCTTTCCTTCGTTACGACATTTTGCAAATAGCTTGATGTTCAAGTTCTTCGTCTATATGTCATCTTATCTATGTATATAGATAAGATGACACTTTGTTAATATATATATCACATATATACATAGATAAGATGACATTTAGACGAAGATCTTGAACAGCAAGCTATTTGCAAAATTGGATTATAGGATGTGATTTTGCTGTATTCAAATATACGAGATCGTATTGTTTTGTAAATCATTGTCTAGTTCAATTAAAATACATTATTATAATTATCAATTTATTATAAATAAAAATAATAATAATAAATAACACCCAACAGTCACATACATAGTCCTGACCCCTCACTAAGATCGACTCTTGTGACGTAGGTATCAGGAACTACGAGAGACTTTCGGTCTCCAGACCCGAAACAAATATCTGTAGGCCATACAAACATTTGTATCGGTGCGGTCTGGTCTGGTTGTCTCAAGCTAGAATAAACCGATCAAGCCAACTTTTACAATATTCTTCGCTGAAAAACTTTTAACACTTTTTGATTAATTAATTAACGAAAAAGATGTAGTCAATAGGCAAAAGTTTTAATACAATTGGACAATACTATTACACGACAATCTTGGCAGGATTAACTTTTGTGAACTTTCTCTCTGTATATTTAATGGTCCTTTCAATTAGAATATTTCAAAAGTTAAGACATTAATATCAAAATTCTTGGATTAAAATCTGAGAAACCCAATGTTAATTTTGTCACCCAATTTTAACACTATTTAAGTCTACTCATAATATTTTTGGTTTAGACATTTAGATTAAGAAACTTATATATATATTGGCTATTATACATTTTGTAACTTACAATTATAATATTACTATGTATTTTATTAATATAATCATCAAATATAATAATTATTTTATGTCACTTCAAGTTTATTTACCACCCTGCTTATGTTGCTGCTTGGTAAAACTGTTTACATTGTGGCTTCACTATCACATTGCTTATACATAGTACTATGATTTTAACTATTTCCGGAGTTTGTTTATCATAGCTATGCATAATCCATAAACGCGGCTATCTGATACAGATACCCAAAAACATAATAGATATTGTAACAGGTCAAAATTAAATCACTACCCAGCAATCATATTTCTAAAGTCGTTGAAGATTAATAGTAAGCGTAGCAAAATCGTCGTAGTATATCGTAGCATATCGTAGCATAATCGTCATAGCATAACCATCTTAGCATACCGTAGTATAACCACCGTAGCAAATCGTAGCATAATTGCCGTAGCAGAATCGTTGTATAACCGTCGTCGTAGCACAATCCTAGCATATCGTAGCACAATCGTCATAGTCGAACCCCCTTATTCATAATAACTTAGTAGAGCGTAAAGAGACCGCAAAAGTACGTTTCATAAAAATTGTATTCATAATGCCAACGTTCAATAGTGAAAACATGGCCGATTCCGATCAGCTGTTTCAAGTTTGATGTTCTTTCTTAATGATAATAATTTTTTATAGTCTACGACTCCATCTAAGATTGATATATATATTTTATTAATTGTTTGGAAACAATTAATAAAAAATATATAGCCAAGACTTCGTATCTGTTTCGAAGCTTGCCAGAGATAAAAATAATATTTTTTCTGTAACCAGCAACATTGTATTCGATAAGCATATATTAGTTCTGTTTTTGCTAAACTAGGCAAAAGTAGGGTTATGCTTTCGATAAGACCAAGATTTCATTATGAATAAGGGGGTTAGCTTTCTAATCTATACGGACTATTACAATGAATCTAACTTTCCATTCATTGGTAATCTTCTCTCTAACTGAATCATTTATCATATCATCATCATCAGCCGCAGGACGTGGACATATTTATCATAAACCTTATAATAAAAGAGGTAGATTTTGAAAGGAGTAATAAAACCAACTCACGCGACTCCAAAGTGTGTCTGTAATGCGGCTGCGACGACGGTCCAGTACCGGCAGCATTATACGCTCTCACTGACACCCCATACCTAGTGGCAGCCTTCAGTCCTCTCAGGTTAGTACTGGTGGCATCCGCACTGGCGCCACTGTCGGACGCCGGGCTCTCTATTAGCGTTCCTTTGCCTTCCTCAGACACCTCCCACCATCGGATAGTGTAGCCGAGGAGTGTGCCGTGCCATGTCTCTCGCGGTGGGGGCTGGTGGAAGTATACACTTTTAAGTAGAAGCTGTATACTGAAACACTACTCAATTTTGTAGGCTACTTATTACATAACGCGTTACAGAATTTAAGTCACTTTTACATTGAATTAAAGAAAGTATGTCATTTTTAATACAAGACATTTTTTTGTTACTTTTTTAAGCAAAGATTCTGGCGATTTTTATAAATATCTTACCTGCCAAGATACGTGAAGTTCACGAGGTCCGAGTGCTCTGACTGATATGTCACGAGGAGCTCCTCCCGGTGCTAAAGAAAAGAGTAGAAATATATGACTAATGAGTAAAAAATAAGAATATTCTAATCATATAATACCTAAAACTTTGTTATTAATAATTCAATGTGAAAAAAATCAAACCAAAATATCCAAAAATACAATAAATAATCTCCGCAATTATCAAAGCGAAGGCCTTATCAAAAAATTATACCAATGCAACAAAATCGTAAACGTCATTCACCAAAACATTGGAATAGTGCTTTTTACGCTTTTATTAAGAGAAATTGAAACTTTCTGACCGTTAAGTCAAGTTCAAATTCCGCAGTGGTAACTGTGGTCACGCTTCAATCTAACACAATGTACCGTTCGACATTCAATACTGAACTGCCGTAATACACCCCTTACCTTCCTCCCTGGTGGTGAAGTGCAGCGGTGTTGTGTACGCAGACATGCCGACGTCATTGAGGGCGGCTATTCTCAACGCGTATCGCGTGTCGGGAGATAATCCCGCCACCGACGCCCCGGCACGACCCGGCCCTTCCGACCTACGGTGATGGCCTATTGTTACTTGATGTATTATCCTTTAGATATTTTATCGAAGTCGTTTAGAATTTTTGTGAAGAAAATAAGTTTTTAAACATAACATAAGCTCACGCCTGCATCCCCGAAGGGGTAGGCAGAGGCGTACTAGCGAACTAGAACACCCACATTTCGCCGAGCTTAGTTCCGTCCCAGATGTGATAGGGGCGAGCCTATCGCCATACGGGCACAAATTTCAGACTCCGGGCTGATATGGAAAAATCCAATATAACTTTGCCCGACCCGGGGATGGAACCCGAAACCTCAGAACCGTAGTCGTACCGAAATACCACCACGCCACGGAAGTAGTCAATAAAATAATTTTTTATTAGAACTAAAATAATTCTAATAAAAAAATTATACTGAGAGCACTTTAGGGCTTTGGCAGGAATAACTTCGGGGCCCACTTGGTAAATTAGTACTATTAATAATGTCTAACTGTCGTCTTATTGGTCTAGTGGCAGCATATATGGGCTGTGGACCGGTAGGTCTTGGGTTCGATTCCCAGGTCGGGAAAAGAGAATTTTCTAATTTGATTTTCCCGGTACTGGAACCCCCCCAGAGGGGTTGACGGCAGGCAGGCAGCCGGTGGTAAAAACAAAGCCAAATATTTTCTGCAATCTGCTTGCAAAAGCGTGTTGCGCCGACCCCACATTAAAGTGGGATAAGGGCAGGTAGAAAGATATTTAATCTAACTAGTTTAGAATGTTAACGTTACTGTAGTTTCGAGAGAACTAAAATGATTCTAAACGAAAAATAAATAAGTTAAAAAATTTACGCTTAGGGCACTTTTGGACTTTGGCAGAAAAACTTATGAACTAAAAACCCAATGAAAAAATATGTAGATCCTTTATACTAGTATACTGCGTGTATATATATTACTGCGTGTTAAGTAGTAATTAAAAGTACTATTGCATCGAAAAAATAAAATCTGAGACGTAGAACTATTTTTTACGGATTCTATCACAATTTGATTTTAAAAACCAAATCGTGATAGAATCGGAAATCGGATAGAATACGGTAAAATAGTTTTATTTCAATGAATAACATTCGCGTAAACCCAAGAAATCATCTGAGACGTAGTAAAATAGATTATACCTCTAATACATGAATCAACGTATTCTGAAACTGAGCACATAATACAGACAAGATGACGTACTGCTAAACGTAACACAAGTTGAGCAACGTGACAAACTGGCGAGATTGAAAGCCCCCGGGCGCTGTCCACAACTCGCACCTAACTTACGAAATTCGGTGCAAATTCGATTTCCACCATGTTCCCAAGTTTTGGTGTGACGATACTACTTGCGTCACGGGTTAGGCCTGAAGGGTAATTCGTCTTTGTTTTATTTATTACTAGCTTCTACCCGCGGCTTCACACACGTGATCACGTGCACTGAGTTCAACAATTGACTCTCATTTTATAACTCTTTATTGTACACCACATACATGTTACAAACGACATTGAAAAATAATAACAAAATTGTGTACAAATCACATTTTATATATGTTTTAAAATGGAAGCTCTCCATACACTAAATAATAATTATAATTCTTTCTTAAAAACTTTATTACTTGTACTGAACAAATATATCGTACTTTTTTCCTTTGCAACGACGGCGGCCCTCTATTATTTTACTTATGGTCTAAGAGACCGTGGTACATCTATCGTCACTGATCTAATAACCAGATGAGACATATTTTGTACATACAGACATAGCTATGAACATATTTCGATAGGCAAGCTATGGGTAGCGATAGGCGTATTTGTAAATAAATGAGATTTGATAAAAAATATGTCTCATCTGGTTATCAGATGAGTGAAGGTCGATGTACCACGGTCTCCTCTACCATTATATACAGGGTAAGAAATAGTTTTATTATAAGCTAGTGACAGAATTTTGCACAATTTATTTCAGTTTTATCACGGTTTACGCTTACAACATTACATAAAGAAATGTAGATCAACGAGAAACGTGAGCATCACTCGACTTTCCCCTAATTACACCATAATTGCTCCTCCACGTTTCGGTTAAAGGACTACATACATATGTGTACTACTATGCTAAATCTTGGTGTTTTGATAATAAATAATTATCACAAGTTTAAAAACTTAGGGTGACTTGCAGCTTTGCGATAAACGACGTTTAATCGTAAAATAAACTCCATTTTGGCATCATTTCAGTTCAACGTCTTGCACGTCGTGATTTTACCCTTCATCTCGATTTAAATAAACGTTTAACTTAAATGGGCGTGGCCGCCGGTTTAAAGTCGCTAATCTTGATTATAATGACAAACAACATAACCTGTTCACATTATTTATTGTTGTTTAATGAAAATCTATGATAAAAATGGCTTTGTTTTTTACACTGAACACTATTTGGTATCAAACAAGGATGATGAATTCGTAAAATATATAAAAACTCAAGTTTTTTTTACGAAGAGTACTTTATTATCAATAACCCATACATATACCTTACAAACTAACATTGTATGTACATAATCTCTTGAAAAACCACATAATTACACCACTTCACTATTATGCACGATATTTGTGTGCGCACGTGTGGCACTAGTCATTGGAAGCGGTGGTATACCACCCACGCCCGACCCGGCACTGCAGTCAAAAGTTTTCCTCGATGTCTCGTCGCACCTCGGTGCAGGATAGGCTTCGGCACACGCATCACAAACGCCTTGAAACTGGCGCAACTCCACACTTAGTTCACCACCATCAGCGAATACCTTGTTTTCTTGTGCACGCTCGCACTCCGCAATGTTCTTCTATTACAAAGTACATTAGTTATTCTATTTTCTAGGAGAGCGTTGTTTTCGAGATGATAAATTTCACTTAAGTTAACGAATTGCAAAGTTACTTCTTGATAAAATTTTATTATACCTCTATTATAGAAATTACCATTGTGGACAATAGACTTGTATAGTTCGCGAACGAACTAGTGCGGAGGAGAGCTCCCACAGAAGAAATGAACGAACTAGTTCCCAGAACTCTCGTTCTTTAGTTCGTTAGTTCGTTTGACAAGTTAGATAGATTCTAAGTCTTGAGTATCATCCAAAGTAAGACCATTGGTCCTCATATCATTCTCTAAAAAGTC
This sequence comes from Clanis bilineata, assembly GCA_036417725.1. NCBI lineage: Eukaryota > Metazoa > Arthropoda > Insecta > Lepidoptera > Sphingidae > Clanis > Clanis bilineata. The sequence goes on from CM071153.1 coordinate 4,025,113, forward strand.
CAGCCAGCGCTTTTGGGGTCGTCTGGATTTTCTTAAAATAACGCTGACAGACCACGTATCGTACATGTACACAGAAGTACTGGCCAAATGATGGTCTTGTTTTCGTAACGTAGTCAATAAATAACCACTAGGGAAATATGGTACTTTTTCAAGCTATATTCAAATATGGTGCGCAGCACTTTTTAGTCTCACAGATGGCAACATATCATAATATTTTCATTTACTTACTTCGATAAAAAATATTTGAAAACATTTATAAAATACACGTGTACGCAACTCATGTACTTGATCTTTAGCACATTTCCTTTCAGTCGGCCATTTTCAAGCGGCCCCTAGACGCTGTTTATGTTAGACATCAGCGTACACGAACACCCACGGTGGTTGCTGAACCTCCATAGTGAACGGGAAGGGTTTGGTGACGCCAAAAGCAGTCCGAATCAAAGACTTTGATCGGAAGAACATGTCTTCGATAACGTCAACATAAGCTTCTGGCACCCCTTTACACAAACACAAACACACAAAGTTAAAAGCCTTCTGCAGATCCAGGAAAGCGATATGCAGAAGCTTCTTTTTAAACATGCATGCCTCGCAAAACGATTTAATAGCAAACATTTGGTCCATGGTCTGTCCCCCATACCCTGCAAGGCAAGAACCCAGGTTTCGCCAGCACCTAGTCCGTTACTCAGAAAAGTGTACCACATGCAGATAAGGTTGGCTTAAACCTAAAGGTGTTGGTGACCTACTGTGTAAGTAGGCCACCGTCATCGTTGGGTTCGTTTGGTAAGGGTTGTCCCTTAGACGATGTCACTACTCCCCAAGTATGTACAAGTAAAAAAAAATTGCAGCATATTATGAAAGAATAAAAAAAAATCGAATCGGCCCAGGCGTCTTCGAGTAATCCGGGAACATACATAAAAAAAGATTCCAATGAATTGTTAACCTCCTCTTTTTTAAGTCGGTTAATTCACCTTCTCCTTTTTTGAAGTCAGTTAAAATTCGTACAAATAATATTTTTTTAGCCTTTCTTTGGTTCGAGACGAGAACTAAAAGAACGAACTAGTTCGTTCAGGAGCCGCGAACTAAAGTGACCATTCCTTATCGCAAAATATTATACGTATGTCTAGTTGACAAGTCGTAATCCAGACAACTGACACTGATTTATTTTTTTCAATTTTGCCTTTCATCTGTTAGGCAAAGGAAGCAAGCACATACAGCCTCGTCGTATGTGTGTTTATATTACATGTATTCAAACTGGATTAAAACTAAATATTTGACAACTATTGACACAAGAGAATCTATTGAAATATCATATAAAATAAAATACAATTCTTTCTACGCGAAATTGTGATGATAGATGTTGCGAGACGGCATTATAGATAATAATATGAAATTTACGGAAAATAAATAATGAGTAATTGTTGGGATTTATTTTATTTTAAAATGCAAAACATATTTTTTTATGCGTAATTTTGATTGTGGTTATATATATTTTGTGAAACGGAACTTATGAACTTGGAGTAGTGGAGACTTGCAGGCATCTTGCCCGCGTTGCAAAAGTTCCCGATTTATCGGGATATCTACTGATTTTGGTCATTGTCTCACGATGTTCCGATGTAGCAGTCCTATCTGCCGATTTTTTTAATTTTTAACTAATGTAAAATAATATTATTAATACGGCAAAACTAAAAGAAACCTGTAATACAATACAATACTACATACAATAAAATACGACCATTCAACTTCGCGGTACATTAAAGCAAATTGCACTGAAATACCTTATAATAGAGTTTATTATTGTCTGGTGAGTATACAAGGGAAAATTAATAAATAACACCCAACTGTCACATACATAGTCCTAACCCCACACTAAGATCGAGTCTTGTGTCGTGGGTATCAGGAACTACTAGATACTTTCGGTCTTACAACACCCAGACCCGGAAAAAATATCTGTGAGTCACACAAATATTTGTCTCGGTGCGGGGATCGAACCCGTGGCCTCTCGCTTCACAGCCGGCTACTCGCCCTCTGCGCTGCGGAGGCTGTCAAATGTCTCTAAAGATAACTTCTTTCGGGTTGTTTCCCAAATTGGATAACTTATACTTACTTTAGTCGTTTATTATAGTCCATTCGTAGAATCGCATGCGCATGTCATAGAAATATAAGACATAGAACGATAGTTAACGGCCGCGGCGTGAAGGCTTTCCAAGTGAGACATTATTGTCTCACTACGTTGCACGGCGTCAGTATCCAAGGTTAAAACTTAGTTACGAAGAGCTCGCACAAAAATAACGGAATAAACTTTCCACTAAGTCAATGGTAGGTCTTCTACACACAAAAAGATGTATAGAAGACAACAATCAATGTTGTTACATTTTTAATAAAGATGAGAAAATGTTCACGAAAATAGGTGGTAAGAAGACGAAAATGATTAATCAATGTACAATATATCAAACTATAAATGATTATATGTAACTTACTGATTATAATTAAACAAATTAACGCATTATTAACAAAAAATACTTGTGTTTCATTCCGAATAAAAATCTCCCGATTTTCAGATGCCAAATCTATCAATTTTTAATTTTACATTTTTGCAACACTGAATCTTACTCTATTCGCCGTTTTATTAATACACGAGTCAGTCCTAAATGTCATTTAAATCAAATGTCCCATTAGTTGTCTTGCACATACACATTTCTGGTTCGATTTAAGAAATCCGAGTGTAGATTAATGATCCGCGATTTCATTACTACTACTCATTCTTTACGTTCCGTTAGATTCATATCTAAAGTTCCATCTCAAAACATCTATCATAACAATTTCGCATAAAACGAATTCTAGTTTGTTTTATATGATTTTTCAATAGATTCTCTTAAGTCAATAGTAGTCAAATGTTTACATGTAATACGAACACACACATATGATGAAGCTATTTACCAGGAGTAACTTTGTTAGCTCAAGCGGTATTTATCATCTCGTAAACAACTGCAGGTTTAACACCACCTCTTATAGCAGTATTATTATAATCGTTCTTCGTTTGTTTTGTATGGGAATCGGTACAAGTAAACTTTTAATAATACTGCTATAAGAGGTGGTGGTAACTCCCTTGTCTCCTAAAAATAGGAGAACATCGCGGAGTACATGCGTGAATCAGAAAACGAGGTACCTACTTGTTGAAACTGATGAATTGGGTGTCATGGTAGAAAACATAATATAAGCTCAGGCCTGTATCCCCGAAGGGGTAGGCAGATGCGCACTAGCGAATTAGAACACCCACATTTTGCCGAGCTTAGTTCCGTCCCAGATGTGATAGGGAGCGAGCCTATCGCCATATCGGGCACAAATTCCAGACTCCGGGCTGATATGGAAAATCCAATATCACTTTGCCCGACCCGGGGATCGAACCCGAGACGTACCGAAATACCACCACGCCACCGAGGCTTAGGTAGACTTGCACCAATTTTGAGGCGTTTGTGTGCGTGTGCCGAATTCTGATCGCCGTGTAGGACAAGTGGCTTATGTGGTAGTCGAATAGAATATTCGAATAGAATAAATGTATGGAAATGACATAAGGTTACGCCCCATTAGCGTACTCCTCCGTGCCGTGGCGACGCGACGACCACACAACCGATAGCCTCCGTAGCGCAGCGGGCGAGTAGCCGGCTGTGAAGCGAGAGGCCGCGGGTTCGATCCCCGCACCGAGACAAATGGTTGTATGACCTACAGATATTTGTTTCGGGTCTGGGTGTTGTGAGACCGAAAGTATCTCGTAGTTCCTGATACCCACGACACAAGACTCGATCTTAGTGTGGGGTCAGGACTATGTTTGTGACTGTTGGGTGTTATTATTTTATTATTTTCATAAAACAACAAGAAATAATATGAAAATGTTATGTTGTTTGACATTCAATAATCGCGATTAGCCATTTAAACCGGCGGCCCCGATGATTTAACTTTGTCGTTTATTTTAATCCAGATAAGGGTTAAATCGACGACGTGCAAGACGTTAAACTGAAATGATTCCAAAATGGGGTTTATTATAAGATTCATCGTGGTTTACTGCGGAGCTGCGACTGAATTCGAGACAACTAATATGACATTTGATTTTAATCAAGTTCAGAACTAAGTCGGGGACTAATAAAATGGCGATTATAGTGAAATCCCTGCAAGTCGCCCAATTGATAGACTTCCAACTTACCGCTCGTGACTAAATTTATATGGGACCACCCTTGAAATAAGCTCTATCGAACACAAAAATAATTTTGAAAATCAGTCCACATTTGGCGGAGATAGCGAGTAACATACATTAAAAAAAAAATACAGACGAATTGAGGACCTCCTGCTTTTGTGGAAGTCGATTGAAAACAAAATTATTATGAAATTAATAGAGGTAGATGTGTATTTTGCGATATTCTTTATTAATCTACAGTCATGGCGAATTTCAGTAATAAATACTTAAGTTCAGCAGGTCGATTCTCTAAGAAACGCCACAACGTTGCGATCGACGCCTCGCTCCCGCAGCGCACATCGTTGAGATTGACGGAGCGTTCAACGTTGTTGGGTCTTAGAGAATACCATTTTCCATACATTTATGTCAAACGCCTCGCTCGAGAGACCTAGTTCGCATAAACGCCATCATCACGCATAGCGCTAGTGCGTGCGCTTTGTACCTTGCTGAATACAAAAATGAAAACATCGTTGCTGCAACGATGCCGCAACGTTGTTTTTACAATTAAAACTTTAGAGAATCGATCTGCTGAGCCATGTGCATATAGAATTTTACAAACGAATCTTCTTCACTGAACACTGATTTCATTAAAATGTCATACATTTCACGATCTCGCATCGACTTTGATTCGACATTGATAGTCAGAATAATTCGTGCTCGGACACATTCGTAATCTTCATCCCTCCCAGAGCAGTAAACTGTATTTCTGACTAAACTTTGAGCTAAAAGAATTCATATTACCTATTCCTTAATGCCTATTAATGATTAAGCACGAATAGGCGTAGGAAAAAAGTTTTAATTTTGGCACGAAACCTTATATTACTTACGTTGATTAAACCCTTTGAATCTATTAAAAAGGCACGACTGGCGCCTTTATATCATCAAGCTTATATTAAAACCGTGCCGTGACTGCCTCCGTGGCGTGGTGGTATTTCGGTACGACTACGTTTCTGAGGTCTCGGGTTCGATCCCCGGGTCGGGCAAAGTGATATTGAATTTTTCCGTATCAGCCCGGAGTCTGGAATTTGTGCCCGATATGACGATAGGCTCGCCCCCTATCACATCTGGGACGGAACTAAGCTCGGCGAAATGTGGGTGTTCTAGTTCGCTAGTACGCCTCTGCCTACCCTTTCGGGGATACAGGCGTGAGCTTATGTTATGTTATATTAAAAACATCTTTGTAACCATTAATAAATTATATAAAATTGTAACTTTGTATTTCACAGCCGTAGCCGACTGTAACTCCATTTGAAATTAGTTTTGCGATTCGAGCGCGGTCGCCATTTGTAGATTACAACGGGAGAAAATTACGGAGAAATTTTATATTTTTTAAAATATAATTACAGTCTAGCTTTTAAGTATTCAAATTTAATTTTTGCACGATTTTAAATGGTAGTCCGTTTTAAAATATTATTCCCAGTGGATGTTGGAAAAAGACGTACCTAGAAAGGAGATAAATATGGTAGGTTACGTTTTTTATGTCAATTTATAATAGTTTCATTGTGAAATATCGTTTACTACAACGGTGAAGGAAAACATCGTGAGGAAACCGGCATACCCGAGAATTTCTCCACAAGAATTTCGAAGGTATGTGAAGTCTACCAACCCGCATTAGGCCAGCGTGGTAGACTAAGGCCTAACCCCTCTCACTAGTAGAGGAGGCCCGTGCCCAGCAGTGGGACAGTAATATTACAGGGCTAATATTATATTATTATTATTATATATAATAGTGAGATTGATCTTTTATTAAAAAAATAAGCCAAATCCTTTCTGCTATATGCTTAAAAAAGTGTGTTGCGTTGACCCCACACTAGGTGGGATACGGGCAAGTATAAGGAAACATCTTTTATTTTGTTTTGATTGACTGTCGTGTGTCTAGATTAGATGATTCATTGAATTTGGAACACAAAATAAAATAATTATAAAAAAACTTAAATTATTTATGGTGACCATAATTATATTATATCTACTATATAAAAATAAGTCGGGTTTTCCTTCCTGACGCTATAACTCCAGAACGCACGAACCGATTTCCACGGTTTTGCATTCGTTGCAAAGGTCTCGAGCTCCGTGAGGTTTATAGCAAAGAAAATTCAGGAAAATTTCAACAGAAAAGCGGGAAAATCTTTTTCACATACAGCGCCATCTCTGATACATAGCATGTACTACAAACCAATATTTTAAGTAGATGTGGCGCTGTATGTGAAAAAAGATTTTCCCGCTTTTCTGTTGAAATTTTTATTTTTTTAATTGACGTTAGTATTGTATAAATATTAATGTCAATATTTGTCAACTGAAAAATTATTTTTTGTTGGATAGCCCATTTATCGAGGACGGCTATAGGTTATATAACATCACGCTATGACCTAAGGGGTTTCTGACGGGGTGACTGATCGGGTGACTGAGGGGGTGACTGACGTGAGGAATGACGGGGTGACTGATGGGGTGGCGGACGGGGTGACTGACGAGGTGACTGACGAGGTGACTGACGGGGTGACTGATGGGGCGACAGACGAGTGACAGACGGGTGACAGACGGATGACAGACGGGGTGACAGACGTATGACAGACGGGTGACAGATGGTTGACAGACGGGGTGACAGACGGGTGACACACAGGTGAAAGACGGGGTGACAATCAGGCAGACAGATGGGGTGACCGACTAGGTGACAGACCGGTGACAAACAGGTGACAGACGGGGTGACAGACGGGTGACAGACTGGGTGACCGACGGGTTGACCGACAGGGTGACTGTCGTGGTGACCTACGGGGTGGCCGACGGGGTGATGGACGGGGTAACCGATAGGGTGATGGACGGGGTGACTGACGGGGGTACTGACTGGGTGACTGACGAAACCGGACCAAAGTAGATCATACCATTTCCTCCTTTAGAATTATTGGATTATAGGTGCCTAAGGGCCGAATGGTCAAACAGTGCTCAATCATCCAAGTCATTTGAGCACTACCCAAAGTTAAGCAGACAATAATTTTTGAGCGGCATGGTCGTACGCACTTGAGAAGACTTCGCGGAAAAATCAGCTGAGGATTAATCATTTTGCTACAGATAATAAAAGTTTGTTCTCGATTACAAAATTTTTATAAAATTATATTTTTGTTTCGTTTCACGTAGAATCATTTTATTTCATTTAGTTTTTTTTTTAAGATAATTATAATAAATAATTGGCAGAATACATGATTCGATAATGTTTATTTAACCTTTTTGCATTCCATGTGCCATTCCGATCATATTTCATCTGTAGTAAATTTTTCTGTAATGTTTATGTTATCTCTGTCTATTTTTTGTTATTATACATTTTCAAACAATAGAAACGGAACATAAAATGGATCTTTTTATAATTTATTAGTATCTTGATAAAATATTTACCACTTGGCAGTATGTATCTTTCGTCCTTAGTCAATGATTTGTGTGGAAGAATTGAAAAAAAAAATTGGCAAATGGCGACCTGTTTGTTTATATTTATTTTCGTAATTAAATAACTGTGTTTGTTGTATGTGAAGTGATTTTGTTTTATGTAATAAACATTAACGCAGATGAAGAGATTATGGAAACTATGAAGTTTGGATATGGAGGATATTTCTTGGAGCGTTTCAATGAAAGAAGTCTTCTTGAATTTTTCTTGCCAGGGACTGTGTCTGACCGTGTGAAGAAAGAAGAAAAATACTCGGCCCGATCTGATAAAGGAATTCAGGACGTCCCAGTTCACGCCGGCTTCAGCAGAACCATATAAAAACCATTATATTGGAGAGGATTGAGGAATTCGGCAACATGCAGTAGTGTTGAATCGGATGTAATAAAATTAATCATTGTATTTTTGAAGTGTTTTATTTGTCTTGGCTTCTACGAGTGCGATAAATTGAGGAAAAATACATTTTATTGAAATCAAGGGGTAGGTAATAGGTATATATTATTAAACACTACACGGAACACGGAAATCATGAAATACAAACCTATGCCCGCCATTCCGTTCGCGTGAAATTTTATTTATTTAAACAAATCTATCCTACAGAAACCATACATTTTTCCGGGGAAAAAAGTAGCCTGTGTGCTATTTCAGACTTTAATCCATCTCTGTGCCAAATTTCATTCAGATCTCTTCAGACATTCTGGTGTGAAAGAGTAACAAAACATCCATACATCATCACAAACTATACAATAGTTTCATTTGAGATTGGTCGCAGGTACTCTCAAACTAATCTCGATTAAATGCTAGTTAAGCGGGCCTTAAATAGCTGTCAAACTTTAGGCACTTGTTGACCATGCCGTTTTATGAAATAAGCGGGCCTTAAACTGGGTCCTGCTTACATTTAATGTGAAGAGATAGGTTCTGTTTGACCATGCCAAATTGAAGAATAACGAGTGCTTAAATCGGTAAGGCCATCCTAAATATTTAGGCAGCGTTTGACCATTTGGGGGTGAGACTCATTCTTTCAACCCTCTCTCTCCTACGCAGACGCAGTTGCGCGGGTCAGCTAGTATTTCATACTTTTTATGTATGTTGCGATATCACCACAATGTAGACTTATTTTCGAGAGTCTTTGTATTTTTGAGAGTTTACCACAAAGGTGATCCCATTTAAGATGAAGATGTGATGGATGAATGGTTTTTTTATCCGAATACGACAAAATGACCACTATCCCTGACGGTAAGCTCAGTGCAGTCTTAAAAACTACCAACAAACAATGGATTTATCGGTGGTCACCAGTACCCCTAATACGAGTTAATGCTTCCGAAAACTACGATAGTTATCGTTAAAACTCATGAATATAATATACCCTAGATGCACAGTTCTTTGCAAATATCGTCCTAAAAAGTGGTCTCAGGAATAAAACAAAGAAAAAGATCATAAGTTCTAATTATATCAAACAAAAATATAACCTTATGCATGTGTTATAGAGTAACTTTTTAAACGAAATGATCAAGCGTTCTTAAATTCGAATTTTCAAATTTAAAATTCTATCGGCGTCCTACTGTAGGGAAAAGGAGTGCTGAAGCACTTCTTTGCTGTCCCATTTTCCGAGCGTCAACTGTGCATCTAGGTAAATAATATATCGATGTTAAAACTCCATACATTTGACATGTAGCGCAGCTTGCGGAAACTACAATGAACTAAATAAATGTATACAGATTTAACGATAACTATCATAGTTTTCGAGAAGCATTAACTCGTAGAACTTAGCACTTGGGTATAAACTTTAGATTTAAGTAACTAATATAGTGAACAATGTAACTAGTCTGTATGTCTGAAACGCAAGAAATGGATTTTTATTTATTTATTTATTTACTAGGGGTACAGAACCATGACGGAATAAATAAATATTAACACTTACGCGACATGAACCAAATCTGAAGCAGCCAAAGTCACGTTGAGGATCTCTGGCGTGTCCCAAGTGTCGAGCAGAGCGGGTAGCGGAGCGTCGAGCGGGGCGTTCGCGAAGTCCCGAGTTAGCGCCCGATATTGGACGATGTAGTGCGATATTAACACGCCTCGTGTCACTCGCCACGTGATCCTGGCTCGACGGGACCACACTTCTGATATTCGCACTTCTTCTGGCACGCTTGGACGTTCTAGGCATATAAAAGAAAAATCATCATCAGCCATAGGACTTCTGCTGAACATAGACCTCCTTTCTTTTTTTTCTGCCTTTCCTTATTCCACCTTAATGTAGGTTCGGCGCAACACACTTTTTCAAGTATGTTGCAAAGAGGATTTTGTTTAGTTTTTACTACCGGCCGCCTGCCTGACGTCAATCCCATATGAGGGATCCAGTCCCGGGCAAACTAAATTTGAAAATTCGCTTTGCTTGACCTGGGAATCGAACCCACGATTTCCCGGTCCACAGCCCATACATGCTCCCACTAGACCAAGGACGCGATAGAACGTAACATAGAACATAGGGCTTCTTTAAAGAAGAAAAAGTCCAAAAAATAAAATAAATACCCAATAACCAAAAAATATCCTAATCCCACACTAGGTAACATATTGTATCGCGAGTATCAAGAACTATAAGGGACGTACGGTCCTACAATATCTAGACCTAAAACAAATATAATGCGGTGCGAGAATCGAACTCACGGCCGCGGCGTCCCGTTTCACAACCAGTTATTTGACCTTTTTATCTACGGATGCAGACAATAAGGAATTCTATATTTAATATTCATAAAATATTGCATAAGTTCCAAAATATCTAAAATGTTAAGATTAATTTAACTCTTGAAAGGTCAAATTAAGGCAGGTCGACCTTTGTTATATAAATACTTTGTGTCTTGCCGCATCTAAGATTAACCTATTCCAGTAAAAGGTCAACTTATATTTTTGACTAAGGAGATTTTTTTTTTATTGTTATATAGATCTATACGTAATAATATTTTAAATACGAAAGAAAGTGTTAGTTTGTTTGTCTGCTATATTGTCACGATATTCACGGCTAAAACACTAAATTTATTTTGATAAAATTAGGTATCTGAAAGAAAACTTTGATTTTAAAAAGGGCCATAGATTTCATTTTGTAGCAAAAAAACGATAGGAATTTGCTTAGTAGCGTCCAACAAAATTACGCATCATATAAGCAAAGTGGTTCCAAATATGTATGAAATGCTACTTTTTAACTAACTTCAAAAGTGGGATATGTTTTAAAGTCGGTTTTTAAGTTTTAAAAATGTTAAATAGATACATTTTGAAGTAATATAATTTATTTAACTACTTCGGTGGCGTAGTGGTATTGCGTGTGTGGTACATCTATCGTCCTGAGGTTTCGGGTTCTATCACCGGTTCTTGCAACGCGATATTGGATTTTTCAGTGTATTAACCCGGGGTCTGTAATTTGTACCCAATATGGTGATAGGCTTGCCCACTATGACATCTGGGAAGGAATTTAGCTCGACGAAATGTGGGTGTTCTAGTTCACTAGTTCATCGCTACCTCTTCGGGGATACAAGTATGAGCTTACATTTATTTAAATATCCCTGCTTACCTTTAACAAACAGACGGTACAGGATATCATCGTTCCCGTACAAGTTCCTGGCTTGGCACCGATACTCGCCAGCATGCTCGGGCCCCGCATGTGCTATAGTTAACTCGGAGTTTATAATTCCATTGGTCGTGTCTCTCGTCTCCACTCCGCCCGCGCCACTACATAACAAGCAATAGATGCTCCTCGTTTATAACTTAGACCATATTTATTCATATAACTATATTTTTTTAACGGTATACGATTTCTACGAGCTTACTCTAGCAATTTGTCAAATAATAAATAGGTACTATGTCAATACGGAAAAAACAAAAAAATAGTCGGCTTCCCTTTTTACCCTTTGCTATTGGAAAATTGAATGTATCCCAGTATCAGTGGCGAAGAGTCCATACAACACGATTACTTCCGGCTAAAATTCAAAGAGAAACTATCACCGGATTCCCTTTTAGAATTTTTCAATCTTCGCCACTGCCCAGTAAACACATAAGATATTTCTTTTATAATTTGGAACGCACCCATCTCTTTTCGTACGAACTCTTTTGGTATTGTGGATATAGATTAGCAAGTTGCGAAGGGTCCATATAACATGATTCCTACCGGCGTTCCTCTCCAAACTTTTTCAATAAGTAAGCTTTTAAATTAACAGTAAACATAAGATAAACTACTTCCCCAAAGGGAAACCGACGCTAGTTTCTCTTATATTTACCTTTTCCATTTTCCTTCGCCTCTGCGAAGGATTACAATTTCCTTGACACTTCCTTGACACAATGACACTGTTCTTAACAGAGGTTAACAACAGTGTATAGCACCATCATGTGATCCACTTTCTTGTTTAAAAGACTCTTCTATAAGAAATAAGACTCACTGCAGATCCAAGGGTCTGGAGTCGTGCGTCCAATGCACATGTATCTCTGGCTCCCCTCTCACGATGCAGGTGAGACGCGCGGTGGATCCCCTCACCACCCACCTCACCTCACCACTGCCGCCACCACCTCGCGACACTCTTGGTGGTTCTGAACATAGTGTCATTTGGGAAAATGTACACATGGTGCTAAAACCTGCCATAGTGACCCACGCTCCGTGTGTGGTTCATGTTCCAGGATCAGCAGTGTACTTCCAGTTCTCTCGTGGGGCTTGCGGCATGACTTGATGGTTGGTTGGGACGGGTATTGGGGTTTCCCTGTATCTGCATTGGTCATCCGCGTGTCTTGTCGCAAGCCCCTTGATTTACTTCTTCCGATTTGGAAGTGAAGAAGCATAAATAGGCCGGCATGATTGATAATCCTATTGTTTCTCAGTGGTCGCTAGGTTATTTTGGACTGCACTACGCTTACCATCAGGTGCAGTATAATCACTTTGCCGTGCCCGGATTAATATAATAAGGAGCAAAATAATTTTCAACATAATATAATGGGAAGTAATTCAGTTGTGAAACTTATTTTATTTTTACTGGATCAGTAGACGAGTAAACCGTCTTATAAGCGATGCGTCTACCCTTAAACTCTAGCAACACCATCTGCCATCAGATGTTAAGTCTCATAATCTTATGTCTACAATGACTTTCGAACAAGACCACAACATTACTTGCAGAATGCTAAAAGCGATAGAAATAAGACATTGCGATATTATAAACCCAATATCTCGGATGTAAGTGTCCTGCCACCAATTTCTTTTCTTCATTTATGATTAACTAGTCCGATGAGATCAATTACAGTAGCTGGAAAACAGACGCAAAAGTAACCAACATAACAAAATTAAACATACGATACTCAAAAATTAAATAATTAAAAAAGTTTAATGGCGGGTACATACCGGCCGAACGAAGACGAACGAAACATGCTTGTTTCACTCACATAACAGCGAAAGTTTGTTTGTTTTCTTAGGTTTACGTGAATATTATTCATTGAAATTAAACTATTTTTACGGATTATATCACGATTTGGTTTTAATTTTTATGCCCGATGTTTCGAAAGCTTTGCAGCCTAAGCCGAATTAAAACCAAATCGTGATATAATCCGTAAAAATAGTTTAATTTCAAAGTTTGTTTGTGTGAACTGGGGGGTTACCACCACCTCTTATAGCATTATCTTATAGCATATATTATTATAATCTTACTACGTTTTTTTTGTACGGGAATCGGAACAAGCAAGATTGTAATAATATTGTTATAAGAGGCGGTGGTAACCCCCCAGGTATAGATTCTTTCGCCTTCGTTCGGCCAGTGTGTACGCGCCATAAAGGCACCACTAACCTCTAACGTCGAGATAGAACGAGTGATGTAGGTATGCATGCTGCGCACGCGCAGTGCATCTGTACCAGCCCTCGTGATCGGGCGCGGTGGCTCGCAGCCACACTGTTCCGTCGGAGAGGACCGACCCTCTGCCAGAGTCTTCAGGCTGACCCCAAAGCATGTGACGCCAGTTTTCACCGTCTGTTTTAAATATTACCATGGTTAGTGTGAATATTCTTAGACTTCGTTGCCCGTTTTTCTCTGATGATCCAGTAGCCCGAGCACGAAAAACTAATGTAAATGTATTCGAGTTCGCTGCGCACTGATGACGTTTGGTTAATATTTTATACAAATTTCATAGACGCGCATCGAGCTGAAATACATTTACGGTTGTCAGAAATTTTCCTGCTCAGGCCGCTGTTTTGCGAATTGGCATTAGAGAAAAATGTTGACGGAATCTTAACAATATATTTTATGGATTAAATAAATGATTTGATTTGATTTCATTCAATTTAATGTGGAGGTTTTCAAATTTCGTCGGTATTTTTTGTTTGTTAGTATTATTTTTGGGTATATGGCTTTGTCCTTTAGGACAATTCTGCCAACATCATTTATCTTTTTTTGTTAAAAATTTGATGGATGACGGTTGATGCAGTTTTGAAGTTAGATTTTTTTGATTATATAAGATTTTTTCGGATCTTAGGACATCTTTAATGAGAAATGAAAATTTAATAGTCACAAAAACCCATTATTCATTTATTTAGTAAATAATAAACACTTCGAAAGCAAAAAGGTAATTAACTGTTAAGACTGCCTCGGTGGCGTAGTTGTATTTCGGTATGACTACGGTCCTGAGGTCTCGGGTTCGATCCCCGGGTCAGGCAAAGTGATATTGGATTTTTCCATATCAGCCCGGAGTCTGGAATTTGTGCCCAATATGGCGATAGGCTCGCCCCCTATCACATCTGGGACGAAACTAAGCTCTGCGAAATGTGGGTATTCTAGAACGTTAGTGCGCTTCTGCCTACCCATTCGGGGATACAGACGTGAGCTTATGTATGTGTGTATGCTGTACATGTATTTATATTTATTTTTCAGCATATAAACTCATAGAACCAAAATATATAACGAAAACAACAAAAATATCTCTGAAAGTGGAACAGAAATGTGCAAAGGCGATGTATTTACTGTAAGAGCAAGGCGCTCATAAATCAACGTTATTTATTTATAAGCTTATGAAGAGTAATGTAGGTAGGAGTCCCAATCAAACAGGCCCTTCATAATAAGCCTCACACATGTATAAGTAAATGCTAAATCCTGTTTTCATTTAAATACGTTTTGTAAGGGTGACTTGGAGCAATGTTACTAAAATCTTGATTTTATTAAATCTAGAGTCATAAGCTCACGCCTGTATCCCCGAAGGGGTAGGCAGAGGCGCACTAACCAACTACAACACCCACATTTCACCGAGCTTAGTTCCGTCCCAGATGTGATAGGGGGCGAGCCTATCGCCATATCGGGCACAAATTCCAGACTCCGGGCTGATATGGAAAAATCCAATATCACTTTGCCCGACCCGGGGATCGAACCCGAGACCTCAGAACCGTAGTCGTACCGAAATACCACCACGCCACGGAGGCATACGAATTAGATGTAAGTTAGAACTGACTCTAAACATAAACATGTTATGCATGTTATGCATGTGTCATACATGTCAGTTCTAACTTACATCTCATTCGTATAACTTATAGAGGTTTAAGATAAATTGACGACGTAGAAGACGTTAAAAAAGTGTTTATTTTAAAATAAATCAAGATGAATCTAAATCGCCCTAAGGAATTCTTAATTGAAGGCCTTTACATCTACACAGTTTTTTAATCAAAGTAATAAAAATATTTATATTGTCAATAAAAAGGCAGAGTTGATATCAGGCAGGCGGTTAGTGATAAAAACTAAGCCAAATCTTCTCTGCAATATACTTATGTCCTAAAGTGTGATATGGCGACCTCAAATTGAGTTGGGATTAATAAGATTGGCATACACTTTTTCCAGCAAAATTACTTAAGAGTCATACATACATAAGCTCACGCCTTGTATCCCCAAAGAGGCAGAGGTGCTGAGCAGAGCTTACTTCCGTCTCAGATGTGATAGGGGGCGAGCCTACGCTATATCTAGCACAAATTAGAGACTCCGGGTTGATAAGAAAAAATCCAGTATCACTTTGCCCGACCCGGGGATCTAACCCGAGACCTTAGAACCGTAGTCGTACCGAAATACAACCATGCCACCGAGGCAGTTTTAACAGTCAGTTTTAATTTAAAATGAGCAAACAATTTACCATTAGAATACTCCCAAATTATTGTTGGTGTCGGTTGTCCTTTAGCAGAACACGGCATAAGTAGAGAAGCACCGGCTGATACAGAAGTGTTTTGAGCACGCCACACCCATGTCGGATTTTCTAGTTAAAATATATTTACCAAATTAAAAACAAATATAACTAGCATGCAGCTTCCAACAGGTCGATCTGGAAATCTTTGGGGGAGGCCTATGTTCAGCAGTGGACGTCCTATGGCTGATGATGATGGTGATGATATCTAGCATTGTAATAGAGATAGAGAACCCATCGACAATTTTTGTTAAAAATAGGAACTGAGAGACGTTCAAAGTCCTCCAAACCATAGAACTAGAGGATTTCGCGTATAATTATTTAAAAATGATTTAGGCTGTGAAGAAACGAACTCAGTGAGGATTTGGAATTTTTAAATGGAATTTCGACTTAGTTCAAGCCTTTCTTTACAAGAAAAACAGATTGATAGACTAAGCAAATATTTTCTTGTAAAAAATGACTCGAACTAAGTCAAAATTCCAAATCCTCACAGAGTACGTTTCTTTGACTTAGACTTAGTCTAAGTTCGCTCTATAGATCTCAGCCTTAAATCAAGAATATAATAGCAAACAGGGACTTAAACCTGTATTTTTGGGGATAAGAGCATTCTCAAGGTTTCTGTTATAGTTTTAACCCAATAATGAAAATAGTTGCTAAAACTTAAACCACGTTAATAGAAATAAATTTATTTTTACGGTTTCTATCACGATCTGGTTTTAACCGTTACCCGTGACCACGAAGGCTGCAAAGCTTTCGAAACGTCGGGCATAAAAATTAAAACCA
This sequence comes from Clanis bilineata, assembly GCA_036417725.1. NCBI lineage: Eukaryota > Metazoa > Arthropoda > Insecta > Lepidoptera > Sphingidae > Clanis > Clanis bilineata. Next base: position 4,041,729 of record CM071153.1, read on the forward strand.
AATCGTGATAGAATCCGTAAAAATAGTTTTATTTCAATGAATAACATTCGCGTAAACCTAAGAAATCATTATGTTAAACCACGCTATACAGTATACGTATAAGTAATAATACTAAAAACTACTAAAAACTCCTGTTATTCTTAATGCTCAAGTAGATATGATATCAGATAGATGCGCGTAATACTCACTTAGAGTTTATCGCCATAAACAACGTAAGCATTTTAATAAACGCAAATGGAAATAAATTATACTCTTATAAATCTGAAATACAAAACCTTTTATCCCTAGTTACGGGCATGGTAGGATAAAAGGCGCTATCCATTACGAAATAATTTGCTTTATAAATTACATCGAAATAAGTGCCTTGATATAGAATTACTTTTCTGTGTGAAATGTATGAAATGTATCAAAACCTTTTAATCGCAGATCGTTAAGTTGTAAAATAAAAATCTAAACTTTTTTAACTTCTTAAATATTCTTTTCTTAATAATTGATTGTATAATTAACTTTATTTATTGCATCCTGCATACTAATTTATATTGTATTTTCTGATATTTTTTACCCGACTACGGCGAAGCAAAAAGGGGGGTTATTACTCACCTTTTACAACTAAAGATGCAGAAGTGCTTACAGTTCCAAAATCATTAGTAGCTTTGCAGGTATATTCCCCAGTATGAGCAGAAGTCAGGTCTTGTATAACTATTATTGTAAAAAAATCCATGTTCTTCTGTTCCACCTACAGATTATTTTTCAGATTAGAAATAAAATCTATATTATTAACTACGTTTATTGAAAACGATTTTTAGATTTAAGTTGAAAACGGCCGATTTTTTTTTCTCCATTAAAAGTTGATTTTATGTCATTTGAATAAATGCTTTTTAACTCAAACCTTGAAAATATTATAGTACACAATTATTTGAATAGATTTAATTAATATTCCTTACCTTGAGAGCAGATGGTATCGGCAAATTATCCTTATGCCACGTAAACTGTATAGGCTTGTCTCCAGATATTAAAGTGCATGATGTCTGTGTACTTCCCCCCACCTCCAGTTCTTCAGGAAAATGTATCTCTGCTATTTTCGGTGGTTCTGTTGACACACGCCTGACAATTGATTTTCTAATTTTAACACCCATATGTTCCCCTTTACTCATAACCATAAGTGTTTTAGCTAATCAAGATTATTTTCAATTTTGATTTATTTCTCTTTTTCTGCTACATTTAATGTCTATGATAATGCATTCGTCCCTTCATTTTCTCTTTAATTTTCTTCTACGCTTATATGCTTTTTCATATTCCAAATTAATTTTATTATTTATACTTCCTCTCCATAACTGATCTAGATACCATGCGAATACGTCTCAACTACTTAGTTCTAAACTTCGTTAACTACTTGCAAATATACTTTCGTACATTATTTTATTAGCTAAAACATAGATTAGTTATGAGCAACGGGTATAAATAAGTGAAACTTACTATGTACTTCAATGCGAACGCTCCTTCGAGCCAGCTCGCCGCTTTCAGCCCTAACTTCACAAGTATAACTGCCGGTTTCGGCACTCCGTACTGAAGATAATCGAAGAAGTCCGCGTTCATCACCAGGTTCAGTTTCTACTTCGACAATAGAACCATCTTCACGACGCCAAGTGACTTCCCTAAAATTACGATCTCCGTTGTTTAAATGTCAAATGTTACTTTTGATTAAATATTTGATGAGACATCCGCAATTTTTTCAATTCGAATCATTTTTGTTGCTATCTAGAGATTTTACATCAACATTTTTATATAAATCATCATTCACCATCATGATTATATAAATCATCATGATTATTTTTTTTATTTATTTTACTAAACCAGTATTTACGATATAAATGAAAATCCTTCGTTTCACTTACTTTATCGGGTATCCCGAATATGGGCAATACAGTTTGACGTCTGTATTTGATTTAACATGCAATGTTAATAAGTATCGAATGTTTGGTGGACCTGTGGATGCGAACAAATAATTTTAATAACTTACTCTTTTTCTTTAGTAATCAAATTAGTAAACTATATTTTCTCAGATGTTCAAGAAATGAAGACATTTTATAAATATTTTTACCTATATCTTTCATCCGATTTGCTTTTATCAGTGAAGCGTCAACCACCTCAACTCTCGTATAATAATTAAATTATCGTAAATAAATTAGGAGGATATCGAAATCATACCATAAACATTAAGCCTTGATTGATGCGCATGAGATCCTCTGGAATTAGTAGCGTTACATCCATATCTGCCCCCTTCATCAGTGCTTCGTATAGTTACACTAAGCGTCGATACTATAGTGCCTTCATCTGCCCCAGGTACAGCCTCAGCTCTTGTGTTAACACTGTATCTAAAATTACTATTCTAGTTTATATGAGTTGAAATTTCAGCAAAAGCTTGATTAGATAAATACGTTTTTTGGTATTTGTTGAGTTTATTGAAGTGTTGTCTTTGTAATTGTGTTTATTTAAAAATATTTCTGCATAGTGATAATATTCAAATAGAGCATATATTGTGATTAAAATAAATAATAATTTATTTTAATCACAATATTTAATTATTTAGGAAGATTGGTGTTGTAATTAGGATTCTAATTTATAATCTTATCGACAACAGATCACATCTCTCCTTGCATGGCAATTTACTAATTTAATAAGGAAAATAATTGCCGCAATTGAGTTATCTTTTTAATCTACATGGCACAGGCGATGACGATGATTATGACAAAATGGTAACGTAAGAATTAAAAAAATGTCTATCCATATTTAAATGCATTTGCACATAAACAAAATTGCCGGTCTTAATGAGTAAATGCTCTTCTTCTGACCCTACACCCTAGCTAATTTATAAACTTATATGCTAAGCATATGTCAATAAGTTAACTACATTATGTTTTAACTTACTTGTCTGGTGCGGCAGGAATCGGTCGGTCATCCAATGTCCAAATAATTCTAGGGGACGGTATCCCAGTTGCAGCACATCGTAGAGCTATACTCTGACCTATCCTTGCGACAGCTTCACTGAATGTGGAAACCAGCCGCGGCGGCCTATCTAAAACCCGGTTACAAGATGATCATTCTACATAACATGAGCAATGTATTATGTCATTTATTTCGAAAAAAAAGAAGACGTAAAAGACTATGTACTGGTAGACCAACAAATCGTGCTTCTGGAAATTTTTCACTTTTGGATATTTTTTCCCTAGAAATTGATTACTAATAGAGTCAAATGAATTGCTCATCTGAAATAAAATTTTATTTGAATAGATATTTCTAATTAAATATTTTTTTTGGGCTAACGTCAGCCTTGCTATTCTTGAAACAACATAATAATGCATCAAAGAGGAAATCAAGCAACACCCATAACACTTTAATCCTATATAGTGCCACTGTAATATAAAGATGCTGATTTATTCTTCCACCAGTTCAAAGATCAAGAACATAAATATTACCAGCGAGGATCAGTTCAGCTCCAGCAACAGCTGAATCAACATGATCATGAGCAGTACACTGATACAATCCTGTATGATGTGACCGAACTGGGCCTATAGACAGTTTAGACTGGGGGGCATGAAGAGGCCTTCCTTCGTGTTGCCAGCTGAGGGTTATCCCTTCCCCTCGCCCTCCAAAAACTGTACAGTTGAAATGACCAGAACCACCGGTTGCTACCATCTGGAAAGAGATCTTATGTAAAAGTGGTAGATGAAGAAAGTAAGTTATTCCTCGATCCGATGGCTTTTTACCAATCGTATAGAATGTTTAAATGTTTCAATGTTTTGCAATATTTATATAACAAACTTATTTATGATATACGATAGTATTATACGGTAAAAAGTTTGCTTCTTCATTGAAATAACGAATGCAATAGTAATTAGCATTATCTACAGCTTTAAAAACAATCAAATTATCTACAACATTCAAAACAGCTGAACTATAGTGTATATCGAAAGAAGCAGTGTCTCAATTATTGACATTACACTTTGACAACATTATATTTATTTACAAGTTCATTGTTGTCACTTCACCAACATGATCTGGGTTTTGACTAAAGTATCAAAATTAAACATCCCACACTCCGGACCGAGGTTTACTTTCTACGTTACCAAGGGATTCGGCGACACTGTAACAGTCAGAGCTTCATATACAATCAGTCGTATGAGCGTCCTTGGTGCATTCTCCGGTCCAGATAAACATGCATATTTCGCAGCATGATGGGTCCTTACAGCTGGTATGATGAATGCACCTCCACGAACAGTACCATCTTCGGCTGGTGACCACGTACCACTCGCATCCTGCCGCTGCCAACTGACGATTTAATGAGGATGTACTATGGAAATGCTGGGGTGTTTAAGGCCAGTGTTTAAGGGTGGTTACTTTCGCTTTTAGTCGATTTATATATGTCTGTTTAACGGTAATTTCGATCACTCAGTTATTATTATTAGAATTTGAAAAACCGAATCATTGTTACCAACTTTAAAGAGGATATTTGGGTCACCAAAAATCTTTACACGCCGAAAGAAACGCAACAGCGACCTGCTGAATTATTTTACCTTACATATGATGCTTAGGAGCTTTTCTACTCATTTTATTTATCTACTTTATCGGATTAGTATTGTTGAGATTGATAAAAATATGTCTTATCAATTTATTAGCATAAAGAGAAACTTACGTCACAGTATGGCCGGTGTTGTGTCGTAGCATGCACGGTAGGATTATCGTCTCTCCTTCTTTAGCTTCCACTGAATTTAACTCTATGTTGTCCAACCACGCGCTGTCTGCACAACAAATAATACTACTATTAGCATGGTGTTGGTCATATTACAATTGATAATGTCACCCAGAGGGGGTTTGACGTCAAGCCAGTCGTAAGACTTAAGACAAATCCTTTCTGCAACATGCTTGAAAAAGTATGTTGCGCCAGCCCCACACAAAGTAGAATAAGGGCAGGTAGAAAGAATGATTAAAATCTGATGGTACTAACTTTCGCTAAAGGAGTGCCCGCTATTTGTTTCTATTACAATTTCTTTACAAAGTGTTTACGTAAATACTTAGTTTCAGTAGAATTTAGGTGAAAGGTGAACTCTATTTCACCTGCATTAGTTTGTTTTGATTCCTTTGTTATTTTTTAAGGATCAAGCTTTCTCGTACCGAAATTAGTTAAAATAGGTTCAATGGCAATAATTTTGACGTTTTGATAGTTAAGTTATGAATCATTAACGGCCGGTCTCAATAAACTATCTCAGTTAAGAGTGCAGATAGATAGCGATTATGAACCAATCTAATCAAGTCATTTGACGGAGTCATGTTCAAACTGTGTTCTTATTGGCTAATTATTGTAATCTATCTGCACATTCGAACTGAGATTGTTTATTGGAACAGGGCATAAACCAAAGAAATTATCCTTCAGTTAAAGTTATCGGGTTATTGAAAAATCCGCCATAACTAAAATATTTTATAACCAAGACGCAACTACAAAATATTTACCATCCGTAGTCAGTTTGAGAGGTGGACTCGGCGTGTCCAAGGCAACGCAGGAATATTCCGCTTGTAAATCCGCCTGGGACAAATCAGAGCCAAATAAAAGGTTCCCCGAACCGAACACCCAGCGCGAATCTGAAACAGATTATCTTTCTAGCACATCTATAGGAGTCACGTTTCATGGAAATGTTTTTCTTGTCGATTTACTAGTACTTACAAAGGTAACTTAATTCAAGTTTGTAGAGTATGGGCCAAATCTTGATTTAAAGATAGGAGTGACCAGCCGGTCGTAATTACCTACCTTACTCCTTAAAAAATGAAATCTCTTACCGCCACTCAAGAAGCCCGAAGACAATGGCAGGCCGTCCTGCAGCCACGTGACTTCCACGTGACCGATCTGGGGTGACAGTTCACAGCGTAGCACCACAGATCCTCCGATTTTGGCCGGTGTCAGTTGTCGAGCAGTGTGAAATAAGACGCTGTCTTCAACTGTATAACAAAATGAATCGTCATTTATGTATGTTACCTTACCTGAGGACATAAGACACGAAAATAAAAAGTGTGTGTTCAAATCAAAACTTAAAAAATACCTCATAGATAACTTGCTTTAATTCAGTGTTAATTTATAATTAAAGAAAGAAAAGAAAGAAAGAAATTTTCAAACGATAATGTAATTATAATTGTTAATTATAATTGATGCCACAGTCAAACTGTTTGTACAGTTTTGTGGGACATTTTATTGGCTTGTAAGTTTGTATTGTATGATTAAATAAATAAAAATAAATAATGTTATTAGTGCTAATAATGCTGGGCAGACATCAACCAAACGCACGTTCGAATCTACGCCTGTTGCGTTCATACAAACAAACTTTCGCTGTTGTGTAAATGCAACAGGAATAGATTCGCGAACGCTTTCAGTTGGTGTGTACCCAGCATAATAGCTGACACTTCGTCTGTGTGAATGGGAGATTAAAGAACTGTAACAATTTAAATCGAGATAAGATGTAGATTTAGATAGACTCTAGATTAATAATAGGGCTATAAGTCGCCCTTAGTGGTTTATTCGACAAAAAGTCACAAACTGTGTTACCTTCGCATTTATGATATTTGGAGATAGGTAATGAAGAATGTATTTGATTACCTCAGAACATACAAGAATACAATTGTTCTCATAATAAGTGCTCTTGGGATTATTCAAAAGCTACAGGTTAAAGAAATGAACCCAAACCTTTCTGCCATTATAAAATATTCATACACAGTAACTTGGCAATTCATTTATTTTTCTGCTTCAATCATTGAATTCAAAGGGTAGAAAACGAGTAAACAAAGGTACATTGAATTCTTTTAAGTAAAAACATTACAAACTCCCATCTTCATTTTAATAATGCGTACAACTTGGGAGTTCTTTCTTAACTTATTACAAAAGGAGCACAAAAACAAAATGGAATAATATAAGGGATAATTGCGTCCGAAATGACTTTGTTTGAAGCCGTCTTATTATTGAGTTCGTCATATTTTACGCTGAGTTTCACTTTCCTTATTTAGGGTACCCAATGAGTAACTTTCGCAACGGTATCGAAATGCCAATTAAGTTCGCAGCGTTCTCAATTCGAATACTTATTCGAATAGTGTTAGAGTTCAGTAAATGTTGAAGTGCAGTTTTTTCTTTCATATCACTATTCTTAAAAGTACAAATAATTCATACATGTTTAGGATTCCGTACTTAAAGGGTTTCAACAGAACCCTATAAATTTCTAAGATTATCCTCGTCTACCTGTCTTGCCTTAAGCTCCCATTCTTTTGTTTGAACCTTAAGTAGCTTACAGAATATGTCTTTTCACCTAAACGTAAACGTTGCTCTTATTCCACTTCAATGTGGGGTCACTGTAAGACAATTTTAAGCATGTTACATGAAGGACTTGGCTTAGTTATTAGCGTTATTTTAAATACGCAACACTGATTACGTCAGGAAGTCGCTGGATGCAGGCCGCTTCCAACAGGTCGATCTGGAAATCTTTGGGGGTCTATGTTCAGCAGTGGACGTCCTATGGCTGATGATAATGATGATGAATTACGTGAGCACAACTAATTCATTCATGTTGTTTGTATAAAATTCTTGGTTATAGATAAATAAGAGTGAGTTTCAGCAAGTGGATTAATCTCGATTTATCTTAAATCTCGATAAATATACGAATTAGATGTACCTAAACCAAAACATTTATGACTAACTCTAGATCAGTGATAGTGAAGTAAGTCGCCCTAAATCATATAACTTAAATTCTTGAGCTCCGCAATAAATCTCTATTTATCCCAAATTTCGATTTAAATACAGGAGTGCGCTGTAGGATAAATCGAGTTTAGGTTCAACTCGAGATTAGTAATAGCGTTGCAAGTTACCCTTAATGAAAAAATATTTAGGTTCTAGACCATTTAATTATGATAATTTAATAGCACGCTAATGCAATTTTCAATTTTACTTCATTCAAATGTGACTTGAATTAATATCACAAAGTGTCGACTGATTTCTTTGAAACTCATTTCAATGAGAATAAGCCATTGTGACCTTATTTGTTGCCTTATTCTTCCTTTGTACAGCTCTATTGTTGAGGAAAATCTGGGAATACGAAAACTGGCTATGTGAGAGTTGGGAACCAAATTACATACATATTGTATGTTATTTTTATATTTTAACCAACTTCACAAAAAGCGGAGCTTCTCAATTCGTCTGTTGATATACATATGTTTCATGTTTAGCAATAACTTCAAGATGCATGGACTGTTTTTTTTCAGCTCTATTGTTGAGGAAAATCTGGGAATACGAAAACTGGCTATTTGAGAGTTGGGAACCCAATTACATACATATCTGTAGAACCCAACATACATATTGTATGTCATTTTTATATTTTACCCAAGTTCACAAAAAGAAGAGCTTCTCAATTCGTTTGTTGATATATGTTTATCGTTAAGCAATAACTTCAAGATGGACTGTTTTTTTGTCTACCCCTTAGAGGCTTTTACGGACACCTCCCAACCCAGGGGCAGTGAGACGATTATGCCGCCCTAGTCCACAACGAAGAACGGGTCCCTAACCAAAATACCTACATCGACACTACCGACTAAAAAACCCGTGGTTCCCTTCTTCAACTCATGTGAGACGGTACCGGGGGATCCGGAATCTCTGGATTGCTGCCGGAACCGACTCTGCACGTTGCCTTTCGGCCCATCTTTTAGGACGGGAGCCCAGGGGTTCCTTACCCAGAAAGCTGCCCCCTCATGGACTAAGGCATAAGTGAGTGAACAATGTGTTCAATATTAAATAATAAAATATATAGATATATACGTATAATATGTCTGTGTCGCAATGGGTACGCTCGGAAACGAATTCCCGCATTGCTAGAAAGAAAATCACCATAAAGAAAATCGTCGCTCTACAATTTTCATACTTCAAAACAAAATTAATAAAACTTAAGTAACAAAGTCAAGCTAGTTGCTTCGTTTGATACGAAGAGAATACGATAATCAATCGAGTAAACTCGTTAGCGATACTCATTTGACGAACAATCGATTCGAGTGTCTAGGGTCATAGCACAAAAAACTATCGACAATGTACTCGAATACAGATCACTGCACGATCTGACTCATTGAAATTTCTTACATCGCAACGATCTCGATTCGAAGAGGTAGTCGAAAGTAATTCGTGCTAAGGCCTCCAATTGCAGCGCATCTTTGACTTAACGAGGGTCGTCTGTTCACTGGCTCTTATCTATAATTGATCTCGATGTTGTATTTAATTGATAATATTGTTTAATGTAGAGGTATAATGCAAACTTTATTCATATCATATTTTTTTTAACTGCCTCGGTGGCGTGGTGGTATTTCGGTACGACTACGGTTCTGAGGTCTCGGGTTCGATCCCCGGGTCGGTCAAAGTGATATTGGATTTTTCCATACCAGCCCGGAGTCTGGAATTTGTGCCCGATATGGCAATAGGCTCGCCCCCTATCACATCTGGGACGGAACGAAGGTCGGCGAAACGTGGGTGTACCAGTTCGCTAGTGCGCCTCTGCCTACCCCTTCGGGAATACAGGCGTGAGCTTATGTTATGTTATGTTATGTTTAATGTAGAGGTATAATGCAAACTTTATTCATATCATATTATTTTTAAGAATGTTGCAGTTTTGGCTTTAATTTTTACGAAAAGTCGCCTGTCTGACATAATTCGTCATTGGAGACTCAAATATGATTTGGCATTTTCTTTCTTTCTTTCTACTAATATAATATAATATAATGGTATAATAGTTGGATACAATCCAACCTTAATGTGGGGTCGGCGCAACATAATTTTTCAAGCATGTTACAGAAAGGATTAGACTAAGGTTTTACGACCGGAAGTAAACCCCCTCTGGGGGAAACAGTCCCGGGCAAATTAAATTAGATAATTCGCTTTGCCCGACCTGGATAATCGAATCCAGGACCTCCCGGTCCACAGCCCATATATGCTGCCACTAGACCAAGGAGGCGACCAAATACGATTTTAAAATTTAAAAAAATAGTGATTGCCTGGCCTGATATTTGAACCCAGGACCTCACAGCCTAAGTATACCTAAATACCAAGCAACGACGAAATTGACTGGTCAATGAACGTACATAAATATTGTTTTTAATCTTCTGTTAAATTCTAAGAACACAAAACTGTTTAAGCTTCTATGCATCCAAACTAAAACCACTCTGCCATTTCAATTTCTAACATGAAAAGAACATTCCGAACCTATTTTCTAATTTATATTTTAATAGAACTCTAATAACACTTTAGCTTCTTCACAGACGGAGTCTTTTATATTAAAATTAAATTATTTCTATAAAGAAACGCTGGCTTCGTTATAACGCTATTTCCCCAGTGAAGGTTACCGACAGTCGGTCAACCTTTAATTAAAACTTTTCCTTGTCCCAACATTATAATTGGTTTGAATCATAATTATGATATAGATTATATGATTATACTAAGCTCGGCGAAATGTGGGTGTTCTAGTTTTTTTTTATAGCAGAGATTGGCATACGAGCAGATGGGTCACCTGATGGTAAGTGATCTCCACCGCCCATAGACACCCAAGACACAAAAAGAATCATGGGTGCGTTATCAACCTAAAAGGAGGGGATGGAAGCGGAGGGGAAAGGTATTGGAGAAGGGAGTGGGGGAATGGGCCACCGGAAATCTCACTCATCGAACGAAACGCGACAGCAAACTGCCACTTTACGTCGGTTTTCTGTGAGACAGTGGTATATAACCGGTCGAGCCGACCCATTCGTGCTGTAGACGTAACTGTCTACAGCGTGGCTTTACCTACTACTCACAAAAGTTCACTAGGGCGCCTCTGCCTACACCTTCGGGGATACAGGCGTGAGCTTAGTTTATGTTATACGATGTCTTAATTAATGTTGTATTATTTACAATGGTAGAAAAATCAAATATCAATTTTATTAAATTTAAATGGGTTAAATTATGATAGACGGATTTTTCCGAACCAGTCTAAAAGTTAATTAAAGCGCCTCTGAAATTTGAGGTTTATAACCTCAAAAAAATAAATTTGAGGGAAAACGCGACCCCACCAATAAATCTACAGTCTACACAAATCTAGTACGGTCTCGGGTTCGATCCCCGCGTCGGGAAAAGTGATTTTTCCATATCAGCTCGAAGTCTGGAATTTGTGCCCGATATGGCGAAAGGCTCGCCCCCTGTCACATCTGGGACGGAACTAAGCTCGGCGAAATGTGGGTGTACTAGTTGGCTAGTGCGCCTCTGCCTACCCTTTCGGGGATACAGCTGACTTTTAATTTGCTTGTTTTTGACTAGTTGATTCAATTGTTGTTCTGTTTTTAATAGTATAATAATAATAGCCCTGTAATATTAATGCCCCACCGCTGGGCACGGGCCTCCTCTACTAATGAGAGTGGTTACGCCTTAGTCTAACACGCTGGCCTAATGCTGGTTGATAGACTTCACATACCTTTGAAATTCTTGTAAAGAAATTCTCGGGCAGGCAGGTTTCGTCATGATGTTTTTCTTCATCGTCATAACAAGCGATAATTCACAATGAAATACACTTAACATAGAAAAGTCAGAGGTGTATGCTCTTTTTTTTGGGGATTGGTCTCGAACCGGCGACACACGTCTCGGCAGTTCGTACCACTCCCAACTGAGCTATCGCTGCTTGTTTAATACTTCGACAAATATGAATCACCTGTAGACATGCTGATGCGCAAAAGACTCCGTAGCTGACTTTAAGGCCGTATTCACCAAATATATGGGAGATAGGGCAGTAGTAAGCAGCGATAGCTCAGTTGGGAATGGTATGAACTGCCGAGACAAGTGTCGGAAGTTCGAGACCAACCACAAAATGAAGCATACACCTCTGACTTTTCTATGTTAAGTGTATTTTCATTGTGAAATATCGCTTGCTATAACGGTGAAGGAAAACATCGTGAGGAAACCTGCATACCCGAGAATTTCTTCACAATAATTTCGAAGGTATGTGAAGTCTGCCAACCCGCATTAGGCTAGCGTGGTAGACTAAGGCCTAACCCCTCTCATTAGTAGAGGAGGCCCGTGCCCAGCAGTGGGACAGTAATATTACAGGGCTAATATTTTATGGGAGGTAGGGAAAGGGTGCGCGAGGTAAATATTCATCAATAGGATTATTTTATTTTCCTAGCCTTATCAAGGTAGCTCTGGTATAAAAGTGTTAGAAAAGCTAACTATGTATACGCACATACATAAAGGGATGTGTGCAAGTAAAGCAAGCGAGGAATGTGTGCGACATATTGGAATCTCGAGGAATCTCAGCACATCGATATGCCAGAAATATAGTTAAGTAATAAATTCCGTTGCCTGAACTGTTAGGAATATGTACATTTTGTTATTATTACACTATGTTCGAGTGGCAACACTCTCTTCCGTAACCTATACATTAATATGTAATCATCATGTCTGTCTAGTGTCTTGTCTGCATCTAAATATGTAATTAAAGTCGTTGCAATATGTTATGATACAATTTATTTTACAAGCAACCCACCAAAACATCCAACGAACTCAAGACATATCATACATCAGCCATAGGACGTCCACTGCTGGACATAGGCCTCCCCGAAAGATTTCCAGATTGATCTGTAGTAATAAGCATACTTTATTCAGACTACAAAACAATAATATCAAATTTCAGTCAAAACGAAAGCTGCAAATCACATTTTCGAAAACATGTGTGTGTTTATTATTTAAAACTATATTAAATAATAAAGTTTCTCTCTCTCTCTCTCTCTCTCTCTCTCTCTCTCTCTCTCTCTCTCTCTATTTTTTTCCGTGCCCAACAGGTTCCATAATTATGTACTGTATTTAGTTTTAACACCATTGTAAACAATTATGGAGAGCAATAAAATTATAATGAATTAATGTTACTTAAATCTGCTATGTATTAATAACTACTGCAGGGTTACCACCACCTCTTATAGCAGTATTATTATAATCGTTCTTCGTTTGTTTTGTATGGGAATCGGTACAAGTAAAATTATAATAATAATACTATAAGAGGTGGTGGTAACCCCACTGAACCCTATCAACCGTCAACAATATAGCCTAACTCATCAGTTTTACAGAGTCTGTATAAATACAACTCTCATGCTAATCGCAGTATTACCAACTTCTTTGGGGATATTCAACAAAAGCAAAGTTACCTTGTCGCAAGCTCACTGTAATGTCATTTTTAATCCCTTAATTAAAAGTTTCGCCGTGTAAAAAACTCCGCCGGCGTTGGGCTGTTTCCATTTTATTTCATATTTTCCCCGCCGTGTAACGTAAAGTTAATTGGTCCAACTCAACTCAAAGTTGTAATTTGTTTCGCCCTCTTCTCGTACATCTGTTTATTACAAAAGTCTGTTTGTAAGTTTTTACAATTCCAGTAATGGATGCTGTGTAATTGAGACAGTGAGGCCGAATACGATATTATAATAGACAAAATTATTCCATTTTAAATTATCTAACTGTTTGTTGCTTGTGACTCAACTCTATGATGTATTTTGCTATTTTTTATACGAGCGCAAGTAAGTACAGTGCAGTCCAATAATACATTGATTATCGATACGATCGGTGGTCAGTATCATGCTCGCTTGCCGAATAAATATTTTCTTTCTTTTCTTTCTTTCTTTATTTTTTGTATAAATATTCCTACACATTCCAAAGAGAGAAGAATTCGTCGAGGGGCTTGCGATACAACAGACTAATGAACAGTGTAAGCACTAGGAATCCCCTTTACTTGCTCCAACCAAACATCAGTAGCCCGAGCACGAAAAACTAATGTAAATGTAAATGTATTCGAGTTCGCTGCGCACTGATGACGTTTGGTTAATATTTCATACAAATTTCATAGACGCGCATCGAGTTCGAATACATTTACGATTGTCAGAAATTTTCCTGCTCAGGCCGCTGGTCATGCCCCAAGCCCCTCACCAGAACCGAATTTAGACTGACTGATCTTGAAAGGCGATTCACAAAATATCTGTGGATCCCTTTGGCAAGTTCTGTACTCTAATATTTTATGCTTTATAATATTAGTGTAGATTGGTTTGAGTTATTAATAAAACTTGATATTATTTCGACTTTCGAATATAAATGTTACTAATTTAGGCTATATAAACATTAATTAAAGGTCGCAGGAAGTCGCTGGATGCAGGCCGCTTCCAACAGGTCGATCTGGAAATCTTTGGGGGACAGTGGACGTCTTATGGCTGATGATGATGATGATGATGATGAAACATTAATTGTGACTGAATCGGTATCATTATTTTCGTGCGTACCGCATAGGTAATGCGGTACGCACGAGTCGTATGTACCGTTGTCTGTACGACTAGGCCCAAAGGTCTCGGATTCGATTCCAGGGTCAGGAAAAGAAATTTTGGTTTTGTCTACTCTATATTAACCTAGAGTCTAAAGTCTGGAATTTATGCCCGATATAACGATAGGCTTGCCCCCATAACATCTGGGTCAAAAATAAGCCCGGAAATATGTAAATGTTTTAGTCGCTTTTGCCTACTCTACGGCTACAGGCGCGATATTATGTATATGTATGAACGTTTCTTGCAGCTGTCAATTGAATTATTTAGTGACAAAATCTACGTGCAAATACGGAACGTAATTCCGTGGATAGAGCAGTTTGAGAGCAAATATTTAGTTCACGTCTGTTGGGTAACTAATAAACACTTGGTTGTACCAGCTTCCTTGACTTACGATTCAATTCACAAGGAATTTGCTTGCGCAAAATTAATGCATTTATTAACAACAATCTAGTACTACCTCGGTACCAAACACCCGAACGCCTCTGGCGGTTACATAGCGAATTGATGTTTCATATACAAATTATTTTAATGACATAAATTCATGGTCGAGTTACTGAGCAGGAATGTTTTTGGCAATCAAATTCGTATCGAGCACGCTGCGCATTGATGACATTTGGTTAATATTTCACACAAATGTCGTAGACGCGCATAGAGCTCAGCACGAATTCGACTGTCGAAAATATTCCTGCTAGCGCCTCAGGTTAGTCGCTTACTCCTCTCGTTATTCAATTACTATAAAAAAATAAACTAACAAAATATACCTGGATGTAACAACACGGGCCGCGACAGCACAGTCCCGAGGTGGTTGGACGCCCTGCACCGCAGTGTCGCAGCGCCGCCACCGCTCCCTGCGTCCAGCAAGGATCGGCGGGCGCCCAACACTAGCTTCCCTTCAGGTAACACGTGCCTGTCAAAAAGAAAAAAATGTTGAATCTAAAACAATCTTTCTTTCTTTCTACCTGCCTTATCCCATCTTAATGGCGCATGTTTTCGTATACAATCTTGTTTTAATTATAATGGCAAACTGCATTACTATACCGGGTGTTCAATAAAGTTGGTACCAATAACAAATCCACATACAAAGAGATCGATTTATAGTGTAATGGTAAAGTAATAAAAAAAATTGAACTTAATTTTTTTGGATCAATTATTAAGCATGGGGATATTAAAATCGGAATGCGACCTCTAAATCATCGCAATTAGCATAGGCTTGGCTTTGTGTATGCTCAAACTAAATTAATTACCCCATAGGTAATATGCAAATCTACTGTAACTGACCCAATGAGCCAGAAAAAATGTTTTCGTCACAAATTCAAGTTCACTTTATTCAAAAACTATATGGCTTACGAAATTTAAAATTTTACCGCTAGATAGCCAGCCATCCCCTATTTAAGTGTAGTTATTATAGATACCAACTTTATGAAACACCCTGTATATTTGATTGTATTCTGTTTTGCGTCTTAAATAAATAAATTAATGTGGGGTCGGCGCAACACACTTTTTCAAGCATGTTGCAGAGATGATTTGGCTTAGTTTTTACGACCGGCTGCCTGCCTGACGTCAACCTCTATCTGGAGGATCCAGTCCCGAGAAATGGTGTTAGAAAAACACCACTCCCGACCTGGGAATCGAACCCAGGACCTCCCGGTCCAAAGCCCATACATGCTACCACTAGACCAAGGAGGCGACTCAAGGATATATATTAGTATACAAAAATAATGTATATATTTTGTAACATACCAAAAATTCCGAAGAATCGAAAAGTTCTTTGATGTCGGTATAAATGTATCCACATTTTGCGGAAATTTCACGTCACATACGTAAATAGTGTGGTCGACTTAAAATCATTTTAAAATTGGTTGAAATGTTTATTTTAAAGTATTACATAATTTACCACACACATACACATAGGCTCACGCCTGATCCCCGCAGGGTAGGTAAAGGTAGGCAGAGGTGAACTAGCGAACTAGAACATCCACATTTCGCCCAGCACATTTCCGTTCCAGGTTCATAGAGGGCGAGCCTGTCGCCATATTGGACACACATCCCAGAAGTCGGGCCGGCATTGAATAAAAAACTCAATATCACTTTGTCCAACCTGAGGATCGAACCCGAGACCTCACACGCAATACCACCACGCCACCGGGCCGAGTCAACTAACATAATCGAAACGAATTCTATAACTTGCCTAATGCTCTATGTCACAACATAAAGGTATAAGTATAAAAGATTTTTGAACAAACGAAAAGGCCCTTTTCTTCATATCTCGACCCAAACTCATCTAAAACACTTGAAGAATATTTGCGAGTAATAAAAAAAACTTTTGCTCGTATCCAAGTATAAACATTTGTGGCCACTAGATTTATCCACGTTGAATCGCAAATGTGTGTCTTGTTAGTTAGTTTATTCGCTTTGAACACCGTATTCATGGCCCAACAGCAAAGTTCCCCAGTTCATAACTCAATTTTCGAGTTGTAACGACGGATCGTAAAAGTGTTACTTGAGTCAAACTTACGGACTTCTAGAATATAGAACACGTAATATTAAATAACATAAGCTCACGCCTGTATCCCCGAAGGTGTAGGCAGAGGCGCACTAGCGAACTAGAACACCCACATTTCGCCGACCTTAGTTCCGTCGCAGATGTGATAGGGGGCGAGCCTATCGCCATATCGGGCACAATTCCAGACTCCGGGCTGACATGGAAATATCCAATATCACTTTGCCCGACCCGGGGATCGAACCCGAGACCTCACAGCCGTAGTCGTACCGAAATACCACCACGCCTCTGAGGCAGTGAATAAATAAGTTTAGGAATATAATAAAAACATAAGTTCACGCCTGTATTGCAGAAGAGGTGAACAATAACACACATTTTAACAAGCCGATTTCTTTCTCTTCATATAATAGGGACTGTTCCTAACGCTATACTCTATTTGATTATTTCCTATCACATCGGACGGAACTAAAACCTCTGCGAAATGTGGGTGTTCTAGTTCACTAGGGCGCCTCTGCCTACCCCTTCAGGGATACAGGCGTGAGCTTATTTTATATTATATTATTTCCTATTTTTATCCATTTGAATACTTTGAAGGCTCTTTGTACCAGTTTCGAGTCTGCTATCTTCCGTTGCTTCAGAGCCAATAAGCCTATAATCTTCGATTTCGATATGACTATTTTAGCATTTTTTGTTTAATTTATTTGCCAGAATTATTTAAAAATACTTACAAATAGCTTATTTATGTGAACATTTGTGTATGTTGAACATTAAAAGTATAAAGTAATACTTGCAACAAACACATTTTAAGTGTTATTTTAACCCAAGGTTGTTTTAAAAGTAGTAGAGCCACGTTGTAGATTACGTCTACAGCAATGGGCCGGCTCGAACGGTTTGACACCACTGTCTCACAGACGACCGACGTAAAGTGGCAGCTCGCTGTCGCGTTTCGTTCGGTGAGTGAGATTTCCGGTGACCCAATTCCCCCTCCCTTTCCCAATCCCTTTCCCCTTCCATTCCATCCTTTTTGGTTGACACGCACCAGTGATTCTTGTTGTGTCTTAGGTAACTATGGGCGTTGGAGATTACTTAACATCAGGTGACCCATCTGCTCGTTTACCAGTCTCTACTATAAAAAACACTTGTGTTTTGGATACCAGGATTCTCACAAGCATTATACCTTTTATTGGTTAATATCGACAGTGTCTAACAACAAGCACATAGTTGAAGAGACATAACATAACATGTAACAGTTGTAGAGAGAATTTTCTTATTTTTTAATGGACCTCGTTTTTGCTAAAATAAATAAGACTGCCTCGGTGGCGAGGTTGTATTTTGGTACGATTACCGTCCTGAGGTCTCGGGTTCCACCCCGGGCCCGGATTTTTCCATATCAGCCCGGAGTCTGAAATTCGTGCCCGATATGGCGATAGGCTCGCCCCATATCACATCTGGTATTAGTTTGCTAGTGCGCCTCTGCCTACCCCTTCGGTAAAACAGACGTGAACTTATATTATGTTATAGATAAGAGCAGGTAGTAAGGTAGTTCCCAACGAACCAGGTACAAGGCTGTATGTTCTCGAGTTGGTCCGCAAATAAAGCTGTATCAGCGCTGACACGTGGAACGTGATGTGTAACTAGCCCCGGTATATTCTGTGAGAGTATAAGAAAGGTTCCATGTCCGTTGAACTTAATAGAAAACGTAGCGTCTACATTGGTGAGATAATTCGTACCAATATCAGCCTGGAGTCTGGATTTTGTTTCGATTATGGCGATAGGCTCGCCCCCAAACCCATCTGGGACGGAACTAAGCGCGGTGAAATGTAGGTGTTCTAGTTCACTAGTGCTTCTCTCCCACCCTTCGGGGATACAGTCGTGAGGTTATGTTATGTAAAATAATATCAGGTCCATAATATTATTGTCCCTCTACACTGGACATGAGGCCTCGACTTCTAATGAGGAATTTGCTGGAATAGTGTTCCTCCTCCTCTGAATATCATTTGTAATCTAGCAATCTTTCCAACTTTTGCTTTTATGATGGGATACATCACCATGAGATCTTGACCAATACAGGAAAATTAGTAGATGCATAAAAACATTATTATCAAAATTGTATACATTTGCTTATCGTAAGATAAATATTCTACAAGCTTTTTTTTTTAAGTAAGTTAAATAATATTGTAAATAAAAATAAAATAAAATAAAAAGCTTTTCTTCTACCATAATTACAATGAATATTTTTCCAGTATTATAAGTTCATAAATTATGCATTAACATTTTGTTTTATTAAGTTTTTTTTCATATTTATTTACTTTTTAATCTTATGTCATATTTTTTTTATTATGGATGACATAAGAAATAATACTATACCGAAGAAAAATCGCACAATAACCACTATGAACATTGCTTTATCCAGTTCCGCCAACTTGTCACACGTTACATCGCATTCGAAAAGTTTGGATCAAAACATAACACGGCTCGCAACAAAAGAAAGTAATTTTGTGTCGGAAATTGCTTCGCATTGGTTATTTCGAATACGCTGTGAAATACATTCAATACTTTGTTATAATGTAAATAGGTAACAATCCACGTTATGAGATCGTTTACGATATTTAAAAGCAGTTTAAATACGCTCTTTCTTTCAGATCACAAGTTGCTAAGAGTGATTTTTCGATAGGCTTTGTGTATTCATGAATGTTTTTAAAAGGTTTTCAAGCAACAAAGTAAACGTACTTTTAACAGTTTTTATACGTAACAAATTAAATTGGATTTGTAATTGTTACATAACATAAGGTCACCCCTGTATCCCCGAAGG
Organism: Clanis bilineata; assembly: GCA_036417725.1. NCBI lineage: Eukaryota > Metazoa > Arthropoda > Insecta > Lepidoptera > Sphingidae > Clanis > Clanis bilineata. Next base: position 4,061,426 of record CM071153.1, read on the forward strand.
GGTAGGCAGAGGCGCACTAGCGAACTAGTACACCAACGTCTCGCTTAGTTCAGTCCCAGATGTGATAGGGGGCGCGCCTATCCGCCATATCGGGCACAAATTCCAGACTCCAGGCTGATATGGATAAATCCAATATCACCTTGCCCGACCCGAGAATCGAACCCGAGACCTCAGGATGTTAGCCGTACCGAAATACAACTACGCTACCGAGACAGTCTTGCATTTCCAACTTCACAATATCTTTTTATTTAATTACTCCAGGGGGGTTACCACCACCTCTTATAGCAGTATTATTATAATCTTATTTGTACCGATTCCATACAAAACAAACAAAGAACGATTATAATAATACTGCTATAAGAGGTGATGGTAACCCGGCTGATATTGTTAATAATATTAATATAGATATCAGAAATGTAGTTATTAAATTATTGTCCGAAACGTAATATAGCAATTACGAAACAGCTGAATACAATTCACAAAGATTAATGTACCATTCCAAGTACAATAAGGACTTCATCCTAATCTCACTGTCCGACAACAATAGGACCCATTATAATGGATTCAATCTCAATTTAAGCGTTTAATGCTAGTTTCCGATATCGACTTTATTGTTGCGGAATATTATTGGTTTATTTATTTATTTAAAAGGTTCATCTACAGCACGTGTAACATAATTACCGCACACCCTGTTAGTAGTTTGTGCGGAATAGGCTTCTGAATCGATTTCAGTATTTTATAAATAGGTATGTTTTTTCCAAAAATTAATTTAAACTAAGTAAATAACAGTCACCTTTTGATAAAGCTTCCCAACACGAGAAATTTAAACGTAGTGCCCGGCGATAAGGCCTTTTTTAAAATGTGTATGAAATAGTGAACAAAATTCTATAAAAATAATGAACTTTACACCGATAGTAATAAAGGTTTTTCCAAAAAATATTTGTTGTGAAGATCATTTTAGTCTATGAATTATTATTGTCTTTATACGTTTCAATTGAGTTGTCTGAGGGTGTGCATATATATTACACATTGTATACATTGTGTTATACACTAGTTACTTTATAATACCTATGTATATACGAGCCTATGATCGTGCAAACACATAAATCCAAATTAAATTAATTATATTATTTATCACTATTATTCTTTCTTTCTACCTGTCCTTATACCACGTTAATGTGGGGTCGGCGCAACACACTTTTTCAAACATGGTTGCATTTGGTTAATTTTTTGCGATCGACTGCCTGCTTTACGTCAACTTCCGTTTGGGGGATCTTTACTACATCTTAATGTCCAAGGTCCGCTTTGAGTTACGACCTTTGGACTTTTCGTTTCCGCAGTCCGTACCCCTTCTGAACTATCGCCGATTTTAATTCCAAAGCCACATTCCATTTAATTATACCGTCTCGGAAAGTTTTGGTAAATGGTGCGACCATTATAGTCCCTGAATTCGATTAATATTTAACCTGAGGGTTCTGTCAGATCCGCAAGCTGTTACTCCGCTAACTTTATTACGCTTTAATTGACAAAATGAAATGAGAATGACTATTGCTTTTAAATAATATTCTGTGCTTAACTTAGTGTTTTGTTTCTTTCACTCTCAAACTATTCGACAAAGACGTTGGAATCTCTCCGCTTAAGGCTATTCGACGTACGGAAGAAAACGATAAATAATTTATCCTTTTCTTCCGTACGTCGCGAACCAATTATTGGTTCCGAGGGGCGAGCAGGAATATTTTTGACAATCGAAATCGTATCTAGGTAAATATGCGTTACGACATTTGTATAAAATATTCATCAATATAATATACCCTAGATGCACAGTTCTTTGCAAAAATCCTCCTAATAAGTAGGCTCAGGACTAAAACAAAGAAAAAGATCACAAGTTCTAATTAAATCAACACAAATACAACCCTATGCATGTGTTATAAAGTAGCTTTTTAAACAAAATTATCTAGCGTTCTAAAATTTGAATTTAAAATTTAGAATTCTGTTGGCGTCCGACTGTAGGGAAAAGAAGTGCTGAAGCACTTCTTTGCTATCCCATTTTCGGAGCGCCAACTGTGCATCTAGGTAAATAATATATCGATGGTAATATTGATCAAATGTCATCAAAGCGCAGCGAGCTCGATGCGAATTCGATTGTCAAAAATATTCCTACTCGTGCCACTGAAGTTAAGCACCGTCTAAATTTTTAAAGAGAATAGTCTACAAATAAACTCACATAACATGTTAAATAGCAGCGATAGCTCTCTGGGAATGACACGGACTGCCGAGACGAGTCGAGTCGGAACGAGATAACCCCAAAATCGAGCATACACCTCAGACTTTTCTGTGTTAAGTGTTTTTTCTTTGTGAATTATCGCTTGCTATAACCGTGAAGGAAAATATCGTGAGGAAACCTGCATACCCGAGAAATTGTGCACAAGAATTTGGAAGGTATGTGTAGTCTACCAACCCGCATTACGCCAACGTGGTAGATTAAAGCTTCAACACTCCCATTAGTAAAGGAGACGCGTGCCCAGTGGGACAGTAATATTACAGGGCTAATATTATGTTTATAACATTTAAAATAATTTAAAAATAATACGCAATACTTTACAAAAACCATCCTGTGGGAATACAAACTATAACCAAGTATCTGAAAAGTGAATATCAATATAAAATGATGGTATTGCAAGTTTAAATAAAGTAAAAGGTGGTAGAAAGCGAGCTCAACATTTCAAACTGGGGCACATTGCAATTCCGCAGTTTTATTCAATATCGTGTACTTTTGCGGAGCTGGTAACTGAATGAATTTTCAACTGTTACAGACTCTTGCAGTTCAGGTAATACCCACCCGAATGGATAATGGATAATGGATGACTTTAATTGGAGTTGATGCAGAATTTCCCGAGGATTAAGTGCCTCAAACTATTTTTCTTTCAAGTTTGGCAATATCGTATTGTTCATGGGTAGCGGTGAGTTGTTCCACATGTTCTTATCTGACAATATATCGTCGTCATCATCTGTCATCTTAATCAGTATTAGATCAAATTAATAAAAAGTACCACGTACTCATAGTAAAGACATAGGTCTCTTTAAACTGTTAATCCTAACCATAATAATTTACTTGCTTCACGCAATTCCATCAAATATTATCTATCCTTCAAATAAAAAATATCTGTCTATTGATAAATCTGCCCTGTTTTTTTCATTCCCCAGTAATGACTGCCTTGGTGGCGTAGTTTTATTTCGGTACAACTACCGTCCTGAGGTCTCGGGTTCGATCTCCGGGTCGGGCAAAGTGATATTGGATTTTTCCATATCAGCCCGGAGTCTGGAATTTGTGCCCGATATGGCGATAGGCTCGCCCCCTATCACGTCTTGGACGGAACTAAGCTCGGCGAAATGTGGGTGTTCTAGTTCACTAGTTCACCTCTGCCTACCCCTTCGGGGATACAGGCGTGAGCTTAAGTTAATAATTACCGCAATACCTAATGTGTTAATGGACTAATTGTTAAAAATACCTAATAACCTAAAACAGTCTAATAGTCTAAACGATATCAAATCAAATCAAATCAAAATCATTTATTGAATCCATGAAATGTTCAAACATTATTTAGATTCCGTCAAATTTTAACTCTACCGCCTACCTAACCTATAATTTAATACATGTAAAGAGTTTAAAGTTTTCTATAGTTCATTCTAAAACTTTCACGATAAATAAATTGATCGCCAGGATGCCAGACAGTAATTGCGAAGTATACAGAAGAGCGAAGTTCATTCGACACATAGGTACGCGCACGTCCTTAACTTACCCAAAACTTCAATCGGAAACTCGGCCAATTTATTAGGAGCGAAGTTTCGAGAATTAACCCTCTCTTGATGTTTATATCTGATGCTGAAGGCATTTTTGACCGACTTCCAAAAATGAGAAGGTCCTCAATTTGTATTTGTTTTTTTCATGTATGTTACGCGATATCTCCGCCAAATGTGGACCGATTTTCAAAATTCTTTTTGTGATCGATAAAGCTTATTTCAAGGGCCATATAAATGATGGTCACGGTCGGATTTGAAGTCGGTCTGTCAAGTTTTTAAACTTGTGATTATCAAATGTTAACCTCACAGATATTGTGATGACGCCTTAGATATAAAAGGAAAGCTTTTTATAGCAAAGATAGGCAAACGAGCAAGTGGGTGGTGGTGGGAAGTGATCCCCACCGCCAATAAATAAGTATATAATAAGTTGGTGGGTACCATTAGAATCATGCCATCATAAGAAATAAGGTGGAATTTCTGCCTCTGCAAAATATTTTGCTAATATATTATGAACATAGTTTCACGTCTTCTTAGGCAAACCACGGATTTCCTTTTGCTACGATTCTTAGACGCCTCTTATTGTCGTATGCGGTATTATTATACTTGTCATACATGCACGTCGCATATATACTGTCATTTTGCAAGTCGTAATACTTAAAAATAAGTGTAACATAAAATGAACCTTCCTAAGTGGATATAACGTTAAAAATACTTAAGAACTTTAAATGTGAGAGCAGTAAGTTGAAAACTTCGCGGCGTGTTCGCGTATAAAGTCCTATTAAAAATACGGAACTTCTGTGTCGCCGGTGTTGGTCATTAGGTTCTTACTGTGTCGTAACTTGGCAACACCCCGCCCTATTCCTCTCACTCCCGCCACGGTAATGTGTATTTTAAGAACTTTGCGGCTTAATTCATTTGGAAGTACATTTTCATGAAATATTTAAAATACGTGTGTTGTTTCAAATTTAGTTGTTGTTTCTTAGATAATGGTTAATTTAACTTCATTAAGATAGTCTCGCCCCTATCACATCTGGGACGGAACTAAGCTCGGAGAAATGTGGGTGTTCTAGTTCACTAGTTCACCTCTGCCTACCCCTTCGGGGATACAGGCGTGGGCTTATGTTTTTTTTATGTTTTAAGATAGTCTCTTGTACGTAATGGCGGGTACACACCGGCCGAACGAAGGCGAACGAATCTATACCTGTTGCGTTCACACAAACAAACTTTCGCTGTTGTGGGAATGAAACAGGCATAAATTATGTTGCCTTCGTTCGGGCGCTGTGTACCCGCCATAATAGGTAATTGAGAATGTACTGTATAATTACTTACTGAGATAGCAATTTGTATCAAAACTCATTATCTTAATTAACTAAACTAATTTGTGAAAAGTTTCAGATGTAAACACACGGCTCTAAAAATTTAGGCCCTTATTCATAATAACTTAGTGGGGCGTTATAAGACCGCTATAGGAGGTATCATAAAATGTGTTATTCATAATCGTTCAGCAGCGTTAAAACATTCCAACATTCGATAGCGAAAACATGTCCGACTCCAATCAGCTGTTTTCAAGTTTGATGTTCTTTTTTAATGACATTAATTTTGTTATAGTCTAGGACCCCATCTAAGATTGAAGTTCCCTCTAGAAGTTTCCCAATTGAATTATTTTTTTCTACAATATATCCTATTACTTGCTTATCTTTAAAACTGATTTGTCTTTCATTTTTAAACAACATATTTTTACGGATTCTATCACGTGATAGAGACACATGTGTGTATGTGTGTTACCGTGGTGGTCACGGGGTCACGGTGGTTGGAGTACGACCTGTGACCATGAACACTACAAAGCCTTCGAAACGTAGGGCATAAAAATTAAAGCAAATCGTAATAGACTCCGTAAAAATAGTTTTATTTCAATGTATAACATTCGCGTAAACTTAAGAAACCAGTAAGGGGTATAATGTTAAAAAAAGTACAAGTACAACAAGTATTACACAGACACGTAACTTTCAAAAGGAACTGACAACAAAGCTACTTTACTCTCATTGTTTAAGGCATACTTTGACCTTAAAACTTTATGAGAAAGCGGCCAAGTTGTCCGCCTAGGGAAGGAAAGGCATCCAGCGGTAAAGAACTTCCAACTGGCTTTAACTTTGACTTGTTTTATTTTGAGTAGATCTTACAGGGGGGTTACCATCACCTCTTATAGCAGTATTATTATAATTTTACTTGTCAATATTCCCATACAAAACAAACGAAGAACGATTATAATAATACTGCTATAAGAGGTCGTGGTAACCCTGCTGAACTTTGATAAGGCAAAGTGGAAGAGTTCTGAGTGATGATAATAATTATGACATAACATTAGCTCACGTCTGTATCCCTGAAAGGGTAGGCAGAAGCGCACTAGCGAACTAGAAAGCCCACATTTCGCCAAGCTTAGTTCCGTTCCAGATGTGATAGGGGGAGAGCCTATCGCCATATCGGGCACAAATTCCAGACTCCGGGCTGATATGGAAAAATCCAATATCACTGCCCGACCCGGGAATCGAACCCGAGATTTCAGGGTGGAAATCGTACCGAAATACAACCACGCCACCGAGACAGTCTGTTAGTAATAATTATGATTATTGATTAATCTACACTCTACAGTGTAAACTCAAATCAAAGTTTCTGAAAGTAAGAGCATTTCCTTGGTCTAGTCGTAGTGTATATGTGCTGTCTACCGGAAGGTCTTGGATTCGATACCCTGGTTGGGCGGGGTGTTTTCCTAACACTATTTGCCCGAGGCTGGATTCTCCAGATCACAAGGCCTAATTAAATCAACGCAATTATAACCCTATACACATGTTATAAAGTAGCTTTTTAAACGAAATCAGCAAGCGTTCTTAAATTTGAATTCTGAAATTTCTATCGGCGTCCGACTGTATGCGAAAGATGTGCTTAAGCACTCCTTTACTGTCTCATTTTACGAGCGTCAACTGTACATCTAGGTAAATAATATATGGATGTTTCCAATGTTCAAATAAACAAGTCCTCCAAGAAAACAACGGAACCATAATAATCATGCATCGTAATATGTATTCAGAAGTTCGCAGCAGACTGGTGGCAGTAAATATCAACTTCCCCTGTATTGCCTGCTTGTAAAATATACGTGAAGTTAGAGTCGTTTATTTAATGGAACCGTCGTCGACTCGTACCGGTAATAGTCTATTCTAAAGTACCTAGCAAGTAGTTACATAACATAAGCTCACGTCTGTATCCCTGAAGGGGTAGGCAGAGGCGCACTAGCGAACTAATACACCCACATTTCGCCGAGCTTATTATTGCTTTAATATCGTCATTTATCAGGTACAATGCTATGTCCGCTTCCAACAGGTCGATCTGGAAATCTTTGGGGAAGGCCTATGTTCAGCAGTGGATGTCCTATGATTGATTATGATGTGGACCGGCAGGTCCTGGGTTCGACTCCCAGGTCGAGGAAAGTGTTTTTTATTTGATTTGCCTGGGACCGTAACCGCCAGAGGAGGCTGACTTCAGGCAAGCAGCCGGTCGTAAAAAATAAGCTGAATCCTATCTGCAACAGACTTGAAAAAGCGTGTTGCGCCAACGCCATATTGTGGGATAAGGATAGGTGGAAACTACAGCTTTTTATATACTTGAAAGTATGTCGTGCCAACCCCACATTTGAGTGGGATAAGAGCAAACGGAGATAATGTAGCTTTCTAATATTCTTTGTGAAATCATTTCAAAAAAACTCACAAGATTTTTCCCCAACCAAAAAGTGCTCAACGCGGCTAAAGAAGTTTTCACTTCAATAATATTACCAGTAACTTCAAGACGACACAATTTTGATAACGTGAAGGTAATTGCCAAAAACCAAGCTCATTCGATTCATAGCTTCATTTGATTATGGCGCGTTTAGATAATAGAGGTCCGATACTCTGCCCATTACCCACACGAAATTATCATTACATTATTAATTATGAATCATTAAATTTCATAAAGTGACGCGTTCACATTACACATTTATATGGTCATAACATAATGAATAAGGGCCCAGTCCGCCTAGCATGCGCGCCACGAGATATCCCGATAATCGACAGTCGAGATTTTGTCTACGTATTGTCTGAAAATAAACGAGGACGCATGTTAGTGGTCGTAGACAAATAGAGAAAACCGGTTATAACAGGAAAAAAGCGTAGACAAAATGTTCTAGTGGCGCGCATGCTAGGCGGGCTGGAGTACATAACATTATTATATCATTGATTGGTATCATCTAGGAAATTGTATTATTGACTATTCACAAATTGTTCTTTTTATAGCAGAGACTGCGATACTGCGAGCAAACGATCAGATGGGTCATCTGATGGTAAGTGATCTCCACCACCCATAGACACCAAAGACACAAAAAGAATCATGGGTGCGTTACCAACCTAAAAGAAAGGAATGGAAGGGGAGGGAAGGGGATTGGGAAAGGGAGTGGGGAAATGGGCCACCGGAAATCTCACTCACCGAACGAAACGCGCCAGCAAGCTGCCACTTTACGTCGGTTTTCTGTGAGACAGTGGTATCTAACCGATCGAGCCGGCCCATTCGTGCTATAGACGTTACTGTCTATAGCGTGGCTCTACCACTTATAAAATAATAGATAAATAAGATAATAGAGGTCCGATTCTCTATGCACATTACCCACACGAAATTATCATTACATTATTAATTACGAATCATTAAATTATGTATTATATATTGTTTACGAAATTATTGCGTAGTTAATGTAGACTTAAACAAAAATGATATAAATAATGGTTATCTCATTCATGCTATAGACGTAACTGTCTATAGCGTGCTTCTACTCCTCAATTGACTTACCTCAAACCTGGTATGGTTGTAACCAGCTGTCCTTCAGCAGTAACCCAGTGTATGTCAGGTTGTGGATGTCCATTAGCACGGCAGACAGCATAGGCGCCTCTGGTCGTCGGCCATAGCAATCTAGACGGAGGCTCGACGACGAAATGTGGTCGCTTGTCTCCAGAACTCGCTTCAACTACCACCAGGGTTAGCAGCACCAATGGTAGTGTTCCTGGAACAAATGGTTATGTTATTATACTTTAAAATGGATGGAGGCAGTCCGCCTCGGTAGCGTAGTTGTATTTCGGTATGACTACCATCCTGAGGTCTCGGGTTCGATCCCCGGGTCGGGCAAAGTGATATTGGATTTTTCCATATCAGCCCGGAGTCTGGAATTTGTGCCCGATATGGCGATAGGTTCGCCCCCTATCACATTTGGGATGGAACTAAGCTCGACGACATGTGGTTGTTTTAGTTCGCCAGTGCGCACCTGCCTACCCCTTCGGGAATAAGGCGTGACTTATGTTTGAATATGAAGAAAATCTACGTAATATTTCGTTTTAATTGGAATTTCAATATTCGATATCCCTTGAATAATAATATGGTAGTTAGGTCCTAGTAGTTATGAATGAGTTTGAAATGAACGTTCATTGAAAACCCATTTGCATTTGAATATCGTTTACAAATCCGAATCGGCGGTCAAGATAAATTCAGAGCTTAAAAACAGTTGCTCTAATTGATGTAACCCATACAAGTTATTCTACATTAGATGTGGTAATTTTAAATCTGTGCTTTAGTAATCTACGTTTTTAATTTAACAACTATATGAGATAATAGTAATATATTAATAATCAGATAAATACACACACTAGTCAGGACATAAACAATGAATGATCATAAACTTAAGGTTGCCTTATGTTGTTTAAGGCCGCCTTATTATTTTTATAATCATCAGCATCAATGACTTTATACCATAATGATATTCATAACATTTTTTAATATTAACTCTAAGATCAGGTGCTGCGGAGTAATATAATTTTGTTTTATTAATTCTATTTACATCTTAGACCTAAACTACATTATATTATATCTAAGTTTTCACAAGACTAATGAAACACGGATGTACCTAATTTCAAAATATCCATTCTTCGTGAAATATACGTTTTATAGTAGACAACAGCGATAATAAACAATTTCATAAACTGTCAAAGGACGAACTCTATTCAGCCAACGTAATGAATAACTGTTATAGTTTCAGCCTAGGCACAACAGGCGAGGTTTTCGTTGGAAGTCACGTACCATTATTTTTTAAGATTTAATGCAATGTCGTTTATAGTGAGCCATAACATAAATCAGGGCTGGGAACGTCCATCGTGCGAGCTGACGCTTTATTTACTGCCTTTGCCGGTCGCAAGCGCGGGTTTCAAGCAGGGGTGCCAACATAAAAATGTAAATCCTCTTTACACAGAATAAGAATGTGGAGTTGTTTTATAGTTATATTACGATATAATTATAATAGTTATACTGTCATCCTTTAGTCCATTCCATAGTCGCCTCCTTGGTCTAGTGGCAGCGTATATGGCCTGCGGACCGGGAGGTCGTGGGTTCGATTCCCATGTCCGTTTCTAATAGGGGATAATACTGCAATGTTCTGGCACCAGAGTGCAGCACTAGCGTAGACAGTAAACAGATTTTTTAACGAGTCACATGACTTTATTAATCTAAGGAGTCACATATACATATTTGTATAACTTACTAATATATCAACAATCACATATCGGTATTACTTAAAATTAAATTTTTTTAGAGAAACATTTGGCATAGTTTTTATAGAGCACATTTTCCAGTAAAGCTGGTCGGAAATACTCTTAATAAAATAAATCTAATTTGTTTCCCATCTCCTTTATGAACATATCTTTCCGGGGCACATCAATTATTGTCTAGTCTACAATTGTGTAAATTAAATACCATATTATGACATAATATGACAATTCGAGGTTAAGCAACATGGCGGTTTGCTTACTGTATGTGCTAGTGGCGCCATCTGCGCCAAGTTTCGCGTAATATCCCCTATTGAATTTGCCCGAGATTGGATCCCCCAGAGGGAGGTAACATCAGGCAGGCATCCGGTCGTAAAAACATAGCCAAATCCATTCTGCAACATGCTTGGAAAAGTGTGTTGCGCCGACCCCACATTCAAGTGGGATAAGGGCAGGTAGAAAGAAAGAAGTTATACTGTTATTATTTATGTAATGCTTGATGTATATTTACTTAGCGGTCATAAATTATTACTTTCAAACGCTTTGACATTTTAAAATATACTTTTTTCATTATAGACACTATAATCACAGCTAACTTCAAGATGCAACCATGAAGTAGCTGCAGTATTTTAATATTTACACTGTGGCGAGTGAGCAAGTTAACTCGCCAGACTAAACGCGCCACATCACCTGATCTATGACGTAGAGGTGGCGTGATTCACGACGTCACTCGCAAAACGTAATGGCCGACGTAGAAACGCGATTGCGCACGCGCAGCTACGCAATAGACCACGCCCACACAATATGGAAGTCTACGCACCTTTTGTCTTAGTGTTTCCGCCATTACATTATTTTACTTGCTCCGCCTGGATGCGCGCAGTGTGGGGATGCATGGTTAGTATTTAAGCCGATGTAGCTTTAATTATTGATACTCATTACAAGCACTCTTCTGTTTTCAAGTTGTTTTACTGACCACCTCACCTTATTCTGATCGGAGTTCGATTGCCGGTCATTCACGCACGAATCCACAAGTAAGCGGTTTTGATTTCTCGGCAACTCGACCGCTTCACTGGTGACCCCGACGTGATGGAGACTCGAAATAGCGATAAGGTCGGCGTGAGCACCGCAGAAGGCCCGGCTACTTTGGAGACCTGCCGAGTTGGAGTAAGGGCGCCTTCTTTCAATCCAGATGATCCTGAACTTTGGTTCGCGCAGATAGAAGGTCAGTTCATCCTTTCTGGCATTTCGGCAGACGCCACTAAATTCTACTTCGTGCTCGCTCAGCTGGAACCGCAACATACAGCAGAGGTGCGAGATTTAATAGTTACACCACCCGCCACAGACAAGTATGAGAAATTAAAATCCGAGCTGATCAAGCGACTCTCTGCCTCGCAAGAGCGAAAAATTAAATAGCTTCTCATGCACGAAGAGTTGGGGGACAGAAAACCTACTCAGTTCCTCCGACACCTTCAGCATCTGGCTGGTGTGACTGTTCCATCAGATTTTATCCGGACCATTTGGGCAAGCCGTCTACCTACTCACCTACAAACTTGCATAGCGGCACAAGAAAACAAGATGAGGCTCGAAGACTTAGCAGAACTTGCCGACCGGATAAATGACATCGTGCCAGCTACTGTCCAAGCCAGCAGTCACGTAGCTACTACATCACTAGCGTCACATACTGGCCCAACAGTGAGTAATACATCTTTGGACGTACTCACCCAGACGGTAGCCGAACTTAGTCGGCGATTGGATACTTTGAGTACGAAGTTGAGCAGACGATCTCGTTCAAGAACAAGGCCCACTGGACGACGCTCACACAATAACTCTCGGTCGCGTTCCCGACCCATAGACCATCCATTTTGCTGGTATCATTACCGTTTTGGTGAGCGCGCACGCAAGTGTGTCCAGCCTTGCACCTTCAAGAATAAGGGAAACTCCCAAGGCAGTCACTAGAGGCGGCCAATGATTGCCTCTCCATTTCTAGCCGCCTATTCATTACAGACCGCAAAACGAAGGTGCAATATCTCATCGACACGGGTTCCGACCTTTGCGTCTTTCCGCGATCCGCCGTTCGGGAGCCGCGAATTAAAACGGAATACGAGTTATTTACCGCAAATGGGACAATAATACACACGTATGGATGCTTGCCATTATCTCTGGATTTGGGACTTCGACGTGCTTACACCTGGCGTTTTGTTGTGGCTGACGTCTCCAAACCCATAATTGGCGTCGACTTTCTAGGTTATTACAACCTATTAGTAGATTGCCGCAATCAGCGATTGGTAGACGGTACCACTACACTTACGGTATCGGCAGTAAGTTCTACGGATACCATATCCCCTGTCCGCACAATTATCGGCGATACAGTTTACCATCGCATATTGAAGGAATATCCCGCCGTTACTCGTCCTGCTGGTAAACCATTCGTTGCGAAGCATTCTACCGTGCATTATATCCGCACTACGGAAGGTCCGCCAGTATCCAGCCGTTATCGTCGACTAGATCCGGAGCGACTGAGGATAGCTAAAGAAGAGTTTGACGAGATGTTGCAAAATGGTACTGCTAGAAGATCCGAAAGTCCCTGGTCTTCCCCGCTTCACTTGGTACGTAAGAAAAATGATGGCTGGCGACCTTGTGGAGATTATAGAGCTCTGAACGCGCGCACAATACCAGACAGATATCCTATCAGGCATTTACAGGACTTTACTAGCCATTTGGCCGGCAGCATGGTCTATTCTACTGTGGACTTGGTTAAGGCGTACAATCAGATTCCTGTTGCAGAGAGCGACATTCCCAAGACCGCAATTACCACTCCATTCGGTCTCTATGAATTTCCGTTCATGACCTTCGGACTTCGTAACGCCGCGCAGACGTTCCAGCGTTTTATGGACGAGGTTCTGAGAGGTCTAGATTTTTGCTTCGGATATCTGGATGACATCTTGGTGTTCAGCAGTAGTACCAGTCAGCACGAACAGCATCTCAGGCTTTTATTTCAAAGGTTAACAGAATACGGTATACTGATAAACACGAATAAGTGTATTTTTGGCCAATCTGAAGTGCAATTCCTGGGCTACAAGGTTTCCGCTGCAGGTATTCAGCCGCTTGAAACCAGGATCCAATCTCTCCTCGATTTTCCTCCACCGAAGACAGTCAGAGAACTGCGCAGATTTCTTGGAATGATTAATTTCTATCGACGATTCATTCCACATGCAGCTTCTACCCAGGCTCCGCTAAATCAGCTCCTTGCCGGACCCAAAATTAAAGGATCGCAGCCAATCGAGATGACTCCAGCACTTCTGGAAGACTTCGAACTCTGCAAGAAAGATCTTTCGAAAGCCGCATTGTTGGCGCATCCTGATATGCAGGCAGAGATGTCTATTCAGACTGATGCATCTGATACAGCAATCGGAGCTGTGCTGCAACAATTTAAGAACAACGAGTGGCAGCCTTTGGCGTTCTTCTCGAAAAAGCTCAGCCCAGCCCAAAGGAAATATAGCCCGTATGATAGAGAGCTCTTGGCTATCTACGAGGCCATAAAATATTTTCGGTTCATGGTCGAGGCGAGAACATTCGCGATCATCACGGATCACAAGCCGCTCACCTTTGCTTTTTCCTCAAATCGCGAAAATTGTTCACCACGCCAGTTCCGATATTTGGATTTCATCAGCCAGTTCACCACGGACATTAGATTCATTGCCGGAGAAGATAATGTAGTTGCTGATGCCTTGTCTCGTGTTAATTCTGTAGTTTCTGTACCCATAGATTACCAGTCCCTGGCCAGCGCGCAAGACATCGACAGCGAGTTGCAGGAGTTACTGAAGGCCGGTTCGACCTTAAAGCTGAAGAAAATCAGAGTAGATGAGTCGGACCTGCAGGTTTACTGCGATGTCTCTACTCACAACCCGAGACCATTCATAACTCCTTCGTTCCGTAGACAGGTATTTGATACACTCCATAACTTAAGTCATCCCGGAGCAAAGACAACTATCAAATTGGTAACGCAACGCTTCGTCTGGCCAGGTATTAAGCGAGATTGTCGCCAATGGGCAAGAGAATGTCAGCAATGCCAACGCAGCAAGGTGACGCGACATACTTCAGCACCACTGCAGCAATTTGAACCTCCCTCTGCTCGTTTCCGACACATACATTTAGATTTAGTAGGTCCCTTACCCTTGTGTTCTGGTCACAGGTACTGCCTCACGATTGTCGACCGCTTCTCTCGTTGGCCTGAGGCATACCCTCTACAGTACATAACAGCTGAGACCTGCGCTTCAGCAATGGCATCTGGGTGGATCTCACGTTTTGGCTGTCCAGAGCATATTACTACGGATCGCGGCAGGCAATTTGAATCTCAAACATTCAAGGACCTTGTCGCGATGGTCGGTGCTACTCATCACACTACAACATCTTACCACCCCGCAGCTAACGGCCTGGTTGAAAGACTTCATCGCCAGCTGAAGGCGGCAATTACCTGTCATGCGTCTTCCAATTGGGTAGAGGTTCTTCCCTGGGTTCTTCTCGGCATTCGCAGTGCGTGGAAGGAGGATATTCAGTCATCCGCAGCAGAACTTGTGTACGGCGAACCACTTCGGTTGCCTGGACAGTTTTTCTCGCCGATCACTGATGTTACTGAAGATATGACTAACTTCATGAGTAGGCTTCGCACGCACGTCAGTAGGCTGACTCCTCAACCCACATCGTGGCACGGAAGTTCTAAACGGTCTTTTTATGTGCCTAAAGATCTAACATCTTCTTCTTATGTTTTCATTCGACAGGGCCCAGCTCGAAGATCTCTTCAACCGCCATACTTGGGTCCCTATAGAGTCGTGCATCGCGATGAGAAAACATTCGACATAGAAGTTCAAGGAAAAACTCAACGGGTGTCCATAGATCGCCTAAAACCAGCTCACATTACGGCAGAATTTCCTGAGGCCACAGCGCAACCAAGAACGACGGATGCTCCTAGTCAGCAAAGTTCAGACAGGAAAACGAGAAGTGGTCGCACTGTTAGATTTCCGGACTACTATCGACCGTAGTTACGGTCTCAGCGGGGGGTATGTGTGGCGAGTGAGCAAGTTAACTCGCCAGACTAAACGCGCCACATCACCTGATCTATGACGTAGAGGTGGCGTGATTCACGACGTCACTCGCAAAACGTAATGGCCGACGTAGAAACGCGATTGCGCACGCGCAGCTACGCAATAGACCACGCCCACACAATATGGAAGTCTACGCACCTTTTGTCTTAGTGTTTCCGCCATTACATTATTTTACTTGCTCCGCCTGGATGCGCGCAGTGTGGGGATGCATGATTAGTATTTAAGCCGATGTAGCTTTAATTATTGATACTCATTACAAGCACTCTTCTGTTTTCAAGTTGTTTTACTGACCACCTCACCTTATTCTGATCGGAGTTCGATTGCCGGTCATTCACGCACGAATCCACAAGTAAGCGGTTTTGATTTCTCGGCAACTCGACCGCTTCAACACTATGTACCAATCTTTCTTTCTACCTGCCCTTATCCCACCTTAATGTGGGGTCGGCGCAACACACTTTTTCAAGTATGTTGCAAAGAGGATTTGGCTTAGTTTTTACGACCGGCCGCCTGCCTGACGTCAACCACCTATGAAGGATCCAGTCCCCGACAAATTAAATTAAAAAATTTGCTTTGCCTGACCTGGGAATCAAACCCAGGACCAACCGGTCCACAGCCCAAACATGCTGCCCTTAGATCAAGGAGGCGACTAATAATTTTTACACTATGTACCATTAATTTCTTAATTAAAATGAAATACATATTTGAACCCATTATTAAAATTAGAGTACCTATAGTATTCAAATTAATGAAACTTCTCAAATGGAAAATAATAAGCTGCAAGTTTCAAAGTTGGCTTATTAAACTATACTTCATCATCATCATCATCATCATCATCATCAGCCACAAATTCAAATTCAAATTCAAATAATTTATTCTGCAAATAGGATATTTTATACCTTTTTCACTTGTCAATTACGAGTATATATTGATTTTAACATGACATGACATAAGCTCACGCCTGTATCCCCGAAGGGGTCGGCAGAGGCGCACTAGCGAACTAGAACACTCACATTTCGCCGAGCTTAGTTCCGTCCCAAATGTGATAGGGGGCGAGCCTATCGCCATGTCGGGCACAAATTGATTTTAAGATATTAATAAAGTAATAATGGCGTCGGCATTTCGTGACCATCCCTGAGAAGAAATGCCGAAACAAACTCAAAGGTTAAACACAGGACGTCCACTGCTGGACATAGGCCTCCCCCGAAGACTATACTAAACTATACTTGACATTTGGTAATAACGAAGTGCCAACCCTAGCATAAAATGCCCACATATGCGTTAAAACCAGCAGAATTTTAAGAGGAAATTATTTGTACGTTATCACCAACACGGGGTAAGTGCACAATATAACAATAAATTATGTTATATTACAAAATTATTGTTGATAGGGTATTTATTATTAGGTCGCCTCCTTGGTCTAGTGGCAGCATGTATGGGCTGTGAATCTAGAGGTCCTGGGTTCGAATCCCAGGTCGGGCAAAGCAAAAAATCTAATTTAATTTGCCCGGGACTGGATCCCTCATAGGGGGTTGACGTCAGGCAGGCAGCCGGTCGTTAAAAACAAAGCCAAATCCTATGTGCAACATGCTTCATAAAGTGTGTTACGCCGACCCCACATCAAGGTGGGATAAGGGGAGGTAGAAAGAAATTGTTGATAGGGTATTTACTTTGTCGCCGCCTTGGTCTACTAACATTGTACATAGAATGTGGTCCGAAAGGTCCGGGGTTCGAATCCCACGTTGGGTAACGTCGTTTTCCTAGCACGATTTGGCGTCTGATCTCAACCCCATCTCGACCGCAATCCGAGTCTTTTATCCAATATGCTTGAAAAGGTGTGTTGTGCCAATCCCCCATTAGAATGGTATAGGAGCAAGGAAGTTACAGATCTATAATAATAACATTAGCTCTGTAATATGTCCCACTGCTGGGCACGTGCCTCCTCTACTAATGAGAAAGGTTAGACCTTAGTCTACCACGCTGGCCTAATGCGGGTTGGTAGACTTCACATACCATCGAATTTCTTATGAAGAAATTATCGGGTATGCAGGTTTCCTCACGATGTTTTCCTTCACCGCTATAGCAAGCGATATTTCACAATGAAAACACACTTAACAGAAAAGTTAGATGTGTATGCTCCTTTTTGTGGTTGGTCTCGAACCTCCGACACTTGTCTCGGTATTCCGTACCATTGCCAATTGAGGTATCGCTGCTATATAACTGTATTAATACTGATTTCTTAAGTTTAGGCGAATGTTATACATTGAAATAAAACTATTTTTACTGTATTAATTTATGAAAAACTAAAAATCTATTTTTTTTACTTTTTAAAAAGGAAGGGTCTTTCATCAAATGTGACTGAGGTTGCTGAAATTACAAGAGTTCAAATTGGGATAGAAAAGAGGCAAGATTATTTAATTTTACAGACAATAAAACAAAATAAGGAAATTAAAAAAATACAGTCAAAACAATTTAAGTATCTGCAAATAAAATGGCCGGAATATTTAATCCAGCATTATAAGCAAACTTTGTTAAAAACGTTTTGAGAACAAGGGAAAAATGTCTCAAACTTATTGGATGAACAAACAATAACAGTTGAAAAGCGATGTAAATGCGGAGAAAGCGAAAAATGTAAAAAGTTCACGCAACCTTTGGGATTCAAGTAAAATCGGAGCAAAACATTCTTGTTCTATGGTTGTTACGTAGGTTATGAACCGTGAAGTCGGGAATTTGTTTCAATTTCTTAATTGAATTCGATATCTCAAGTGTCATGATTTGCAAAAAAAAACGATACAAATTTAAATGCTTTGCAGGTCATTTTATTTTATTTTGGTGTTGGTATGAAAGTAGCTGGTGGTAGGATATTCGTATATCCGACCGGATGGCGACCACCGTACACATAGTGCTAAAACCTGCCATAGTGACCTACACTCCGCGTGTGGTTCGCGTTCCAGGATCAACCGTGTACATGTTGAGACGGGTATGGGGGTATCCCTGTATCTGTCTTGTCGCAAGCCCTTCGATTTGCTTCTTCCCTCTTCGGATTCGGAGTGTGAAGAAGCATAAATAGGCCGGCATGATTCTGACGACCACTGATAAACACAGTGTTTGTCAGTGGTCGCTAGTTTTTTTGGACTGCACTACGCTTACCAACAGGTGCAGTGTAGTCACTTTGTCGTGTCCGGATAATAACAAAAAGGTAAAATGATTTAACCACTGTTAAAGTGGGAGGCTATAAAATAAAGCTGTCAGACATGAGGTTCGTTCAGTCCGTCGTAGTTTTTAGTTAGTTCTTATCAAGGACGTTTATAAATGCTCTAAGGCTGAGATCTATAGAGTGAACTTCGAATAAGTCTAAGTCAGAGTAACGAACTCAGTGAGAATTTCGACTTAGTTCGAGGCATATTTTACAAGAAAATCTTTGCTTAGTCTATCTGTCAGTCTGTTTTTCTTGTAAAAAATGACTCGAACTAAATCAAAGTTCAATTTAACAATCCCAAATCCTCACTGAGTTCGTTACTTTGACGTAGACTTAGTCGAAGTTCGCTCTATAGATCTCAGCCTAAGATTCTTATTGAGTTCGAAACTAAAAGGTTTACGAATTTAGAAAGTGGTAATGGTTGCAAATTTATTTACTACGTACTTATACATCAAAAGTATTATTCATTTCACAAAAATTATCCAAAATTGGTAAATAATAACAGTCACACACATAGTCCCGACCCCAGTAGCTGTAACTGTATAGTGGGTATCTGAAACTCCGAGAGACTTTCGGTCTCATGACACTCAGACCGAAACAAATATCTGTGGATCACGCAAACATTTGCCTCGGTACGGGAATCGAACCTGCGGCCTCTCGCTTCACTGCCGGCCACTCCTCCGCTGCGCCACGGAGGCTGTTAAATTTTGTTTCTAACAATTAGTAAATATAAATATGCTTAGAAAACAGAACAATATAAGTCAATTTTGTTAGAACAAAGAAAGATTACAAAAAACCAGGCAAGTGTATGCTTCATATCTGATCACGCACAGTACAGGGTTCCGTAGTAAGGTTAACATAACATAACATAAGCTCACGCCTGTATCTCCAAAGGGGTAGGCAGAGGCGCACTAGCCAACTAGAACACCCACATTTCGCCGAGCTTAGTTCCGTCCCAGATGTGATAGGGGGCGAGCCTATCGCCATATCGGGCACAAATTCCAGACTCCGGGCTGATATGGAAAAATCAAATATCACTTTGCCCGACCCGGGGATCGAACCCAAGACCTCAAAACGGTAGTCGTACCGAAATACCACCACGCCACCGAGGCAGTCAGTCACCGAAGAAAGGTTAACTGTTACTTAAACATTATTTTATTAGACATAATTTTAAGATTCAATTCCATAAACTCACATTTACTATCTGTTTTACGTAACTAACAACTTCGTACAAGTGATATTGAAAAGAATTTGTACGTTTTTTTGGTCGTCTAACGCCCGAATGGTTAAACGCTAATCAACTTTAACAGCTTCTTAAATTGATTTTCGCCATACAATTTTGACAGATAAGGTGGCCTTAAACGACATAAGGCGACCTTAAGTGTAGATATGAACATTCGGCGGTAATACTCATTAAGTTGTAAAGCCTGCTTAACCGCTATAGTTATCCTTTGAAATTCATTATATATGCTACTACTGTGATTTTTTTCACGTATCCAAAACAAACCGTTTCGGAAATAATGTCCCCCTCCCCTTAATCTACTAAAAATTTGCATTTTAAAGCTTAATATTTCGCAAACAGAGTCTACAATCGAAAAACAGTTTTTGCAGACCGGCATCGTTTTTGAAAGACCTATCCAACGATACCGCACATCATAGGATTGTCGAGAAAAAAAATGTCACCCCCACTTTACATGTAGGGGAGGCACCCCAAAAAAATATTTTAAAGATTTTATACCACCACTTTTGTAGTGTGATAGATATATCTCATACCAAATGACAGCCCTCTAGTACTTATAGTCTTTGAGATAAACAGTGGTCAGACAGAAGGACGGACATGGCGAAATTATAAGGGTTCCTTTTTTTGCCATTTAGCTCCGGAACCCTAAAATCGAAGGAATAACTAAACAGAGAGAACATGTAGGGCCTTACTTATAAAAACATTTTCGCTTATCTTTTCGCTAAGAATAGCCTGTCACTTTTTTCCTTGAGTTACATTGTTTAAAAATGAAAGGAACAACCTATGGTTAAAGATAAGCAGCGCTTAAATATTTTTATAAGTAAGGGGCCTAATTAATAAACTTAACTAAAATAAGAATAAAAAAATAATATTTATACCTCTCATTTTTCCCGATCACGGCACTTCGATCTCAAAACAAACACGTCCGAAACCATAACAAATACGACATGAAGCACACATTGTCCTTCACTGCATTTCCAAACGAATTTAACTGTACATATTTTTTATTAAAGAATATTCCGATAAAAGTTTTCCCTCTAAAAATCTGGAAGAGAGCGACACGTGCTTCCCTTACCGCGGCTGGGGGCTGACTGAGCGGGCGCTCCACCCGAGGCACCCGACCTAGGGTAATGGGCTGCCATCCGCCCAACTTAGTAGCGGCTTAAGTTTGATTTTATGTGAGAGTTAGTTCGGGTCAATTGCGGCTTCCCAATAGGTTACAACTTCGGAATAATTAAGCGGATATTCGAGATTAAGCTTATTCCGAATGGTATCTCGACTAATATTAGCTAAACAGTGGGAATTAGGACGTAGCATGAATGCTTTCGAGTCATCGATATATTATATACCTAGATGCACAGTTGACGCTTGTAAAATGGGACAGCAAACGAGTGCTTAAGCACTCCTTTTGCCTACAGTTGGACGCCGATAGAATTCTAAACGACAATTTTCAAATTTAAGAACGCTTGCTCATTTCGTTTAAAAAGCTACTTTATAACACGTGCATAGGGTTATATTGGTGTTGATTTAATTAGAACTTGTGATTTTTTTCTTTGTTTTATTCCTGAGACCATTTTTAGGAGGATATTTGCAAAGAACTGTGCATCTAGTGTATATTATATTGATGTTTCGAGTACGTATTCCAATGGAACTCGTTGTGGCCTAATGGTGTTATTTCAACACGTCAAATTCCTTATGTTCTCAAGATGCACTACCTCGATGGCGTAATTGTACTTTGGTACTACAGTCCAGAATTCTCAGGTTCAATCCCCAGCTCAAGCAAATTGATATCGGTTTTTTTCAATATTAGCACAGAGTCTGGAAGTTGGGCCCGATATGGCGATAGGCTCACCGCCTATTACATGTGGGACGGAACTAAGCGAAATGTGGGTGTTCTAGTTCGCTAATGCGCATTTGCCTACCCCTTCGGGGATACAGGCGGGAGCTTATATTATGGACTTAGATCAAATATGGGATGCTTACTCAATAATAAAATATCTTTGTATAAATAAGAATGATTAGAAATACGATAACTTTGTATATTTTTTCTAAACCACGTTCCGACAATGACGTAGTTATACCCAGAATCACCTAATGAGCAGAAAATCCAATAAATATAATACATTATTACTTAGTATTGGATTTCTGTATGATAAAGCTTAACTGGAATAACAAAGACACATTCAAAGAACAAGATAATCTATGTACTAGTGGGTCTTGTTAGAGTCGTCCCAAAGCAGAAAACCGGACAAGTGCGAGTCGGACTCGCCCACTGAGCGTTCCGTACAAAGTACGTAGGTATGATAAAATAGTTCTGGAATCGCGTGTTATTGATAAAAGGGGTAGATATGATTATGTGATTAAATTAACAATGTACAGTTTTCGGATTTTTTTATCGGATTCCTTTATGTATACTATAAGACAATGCTTCTTACCAAATTTCATAGTTCTAGGTCAACGCTAAGTACTCTACAGGTTTTTATTCCTTTGTAAGTGTCGAAGTATGCATTTTTTGTGACATTAACGGCTGTAACTTTTTTCCGATAGCCGAATTTTTTTTTCACAGCTGCAAAGGACTACAGATATGCGTATATAGTTTTCATCGACCGACTTTCAAAAAGGAAAAGGTCCTCAATTCGTCTGTATTTTTTTTATGTATGTTACGCGATATCTCCGCCAAATGTGGATGTGGATTTTCAAAATTCTTTTTGTGTTCGATAGAGCTTATTTCAAGGGTGGTCCCATATAAATTTTGTCATAATGGGATTTGAAGTCGGTCCGTTAAGTTTTTAAACTTGTGATTATTATTTCAACTCGATATCTCAACGCGTTCAGATAAAACATTGACAATTAATGTACAACAAAGTGATTAGGATCACTAGGGGTTCCATTTTTTCCACTTTTGTGGGCGTGGGTTCGAATCCCACTTCTGACACCACTGTTACAGGGTGTGTCAGGGGGTTTTTAATTAAATAACTTTTAAAATTTTGAAATAAAAATATATTTAAAAAAAAGGAAATACAGAATTATAAAACTAGTGCCCACAACGAAATCTCTAATCGGTCTACCACCAAATTGGAATTTATTGATATTGTAAACGAAACAATGTAATACGATAATCGACATGTTTGCAGTTTATTTGTGTTTTACTTAAGGGGAATATAGTTATATTCCAAAACATGTACTTAAGGAGAATATATTATAACAGTACGGAACCCTAAAACATCTCTACCATCCCTTTGACCTGTATGTCCTTAGTAAATTGAAATAATTTTACTTTGACAATAGCAGCTCGTACTATGCAGACCATTAAAGGACAGACATTGTCTCATTTCAAAGCTCTATCTATTGAAATGGAAACATTTAATTGCGTACGGACTATCGGACTGAGCGCCCAGTTGCATTCAAATTGCAATACTGCCTAAATTGCTTTCAGATTATGGGCTAAAATCTATTTAAATGATTAAGCGCTTATGTGTATTCACCTAGACTAGAACTCAAGATTTTTTTATAGCAGAGACAGGTAAACGAGTGGGTTGACGTCAGGCAGGCGGCCGGTCGTAAAAGCTAAGCCAAATCTGCAACATGCTTGAAAAAGTGTGTTGCGCTGATCCCACATTAAGGTGGGATAAGGTTAGGTAGAAAGAAAGAAAGAGACAGGCAAACGAGTCGCATGACACATCCTTGGTCTAGTGGCAGTGTATGTGGACTTTGAACCGGAAGGTCCTGGGTTCGATTCCCTGGTGGGGCGTGGTGTTTTTCTTACACTATTTTTCCGGGACTGGATCCTCCAGATGGGGGTTGATGTCAGGCAGCCAGCCGGTCATAAAACTATAAAAATTGTGTTGCGCCGACGCCACATTAAGTTGGGAGACGGGCAGGTAGAAAGAAACAGTATTTACTTTGTCGCCGCCTTGTTCTACTGGCAATGTACATAGAATGTGGTCCGAAACGTCCGGGGTTCGAATCCCACGTTGAGTAACGTCGTTTTCCTATCACGATTTGGCGTCTGATCTCAAGAAAGACTGGCAAATGAGCAGGTGGATCTCTTGATCGTAAGAGATCTCCAGCACCCATAAATACCCGTGATACCAAAAGAATCATAGGGTGGTTGCTAACTTTGAAGGAGGGGAATTGGGATTGAGAAGAGGAGGGGGGAATTGTGCCAGATCGGATAAAACAGAAAAAACTTTATTAAACGCGCAACGAACTCAACTCGAGCCTCAGAGTGCGAATGGCCGTACTTGTCAAATATTTTAATATGAGGAATATTAACACAGCATATAAATCGGAATTTTCCTCCCCATTGATTCTGGAATACAAAAAGTGTCGCCATCCATCACTTAGCATTTCGCATTAACGCATAATTCACAAACCTTAAGGTATATCGATTCTCCCTTACGAATAACATAACATAACATAAGCTCACGCCTGTATCCCCGAAGGGGTAGGCAGAAGCGCACTAGCGAACTAGAACACTCACATTTCGCCGAGCTTAGTTCCGTCCCAGATGTGATAGGGGGCGAGTCTATCGCCATATCGGGCACAAATTCCAGATTCCGGGCTGATATGGAAAAATTCCAATATCACATTGCCCGACCCGGGGATCGAACCCGAGACCTCAGAACCGTAGTCGTACTGAAATACCACCACGCCACGGAGGCAGTCTTACGAATATAACGCTGAATACCAGATTATTATGATAGAATTGAAAAACTGAATATTATTATAGAATCTGTTTGACATCATAGAGAGCCAGCTGTCGCCACTTTGGTTTAGTGGCAGCATATATGGACTGTGGACCGGGAGGTCGAATGAATGAATCGATTCCCAGGTCGGGCAACGCAAATTCACAAATTTAAATCTCTGTTCATTGTTTAAAGTAAAACATTTGGGGCGACTTCCAAGACTTACATAAACCTGTATTTATCTTAAATTACAATTTAAATACACGAATGAGACTTAAGTTGACTGCCTCGGTGGCGTAGTGGCATTGCGTGCGCGGTACGACTATTGTCGTGAGGTCTCGGGTTCGATCTCCGAGTCGGGCAAAATGGTATTGGATTTTTCAGTATCAGCCCGTGTTCCAGAATTTGTGCCCTATATGGCGATAGAAATAGATATAGATCTACAAATGTACTGATTTCTTAAGTTTACGAATGTTATACATTGATTTGTTTTTATTTTTCGGCTCAACGTTTCGAAGGCATTGTAACCTTCGTGGTCACGGGTTGAACTGTCCGACAACAAAACGTGATAGATTCCGTATAAAATAGTTTTATTTCAATAGATCTACAAATTATTATAATATAACGTTATTATTAATCTTTTCGGGAATTTTTAATCTTTCAATTCCGACTTGCATTATGCTTACATTGGTCACTTTATGTACACTTCGCAATATGATTAAGATATAGTTTACATACATCGTTTCTAGGTAGACCAACTAAAGGGTATTACCGTGTCACATCTACATTCTGGGAGGCTGCCAGTATAGCTTAGTTACCACATCAACAATATCACTAACCGCACTCCAACCCACGTACTTAGCGTCAGTCGGCAATTTACTACTGTATTTATAGTATACACTGTATAAGATGTGGGGTTTCCAATATTTTGATTTGGAAGCATTCTTCCTCGTTGATTTTATTCTGCAGGTCGATTCTCTAAGAAACGCCACAACATTGCGATCGACGACGAGATCCCGCAGCGCACATCGTTGAGATCGACGGAGCGTTCAACGTTGTTGGGTCTTAGAAAATTTTCCATACTTTTATGTCAAACGCCTCGCTCGAGAGAGTTAGTTGGCATAAGCGCCGCCATCACGCAAAGCGCTAGTGTGTGCGCTTTGTACCTTGCTGAATACAAAAATGAAAACATCGTTGCCGCAACGATGCCGCAACGTTGTTTTCACAAATGAAACCTTAGAGAATCGACTTGCTAGTGACTACCGATAAACTGATTGTCACTTGTTTTTTGGATTGCAATAACATTGTCGACTGTGGATAAAAATAAATAAACAGAAAAAGAAAATTACCGATACAAATGTTTTGTGGGCTATTGTAAAATGGTATTAATAATCACATGTATAAAAACTTAACTGACCGAATCCCAACTAGATCCGATCATGACCAAATTTATATTTTGGAAATCAGTCCACATTTGACGGAGATATCGCGTAACATACATAAAAATACTGACGAATTCAGGACCTTCTCCGTTTTGGCAGTCCGTCGAAAACTAGCAAATCGCGGAGTTAAATGCATTCCGAGATAGAGTTGCGGCTCAACATCAGTCTTCTAAATACTTTACGAAATTACTTTTTTTTTATAGCAGAGATTGGCAAACGAGCAGATGGGTCACCTGATGGTAAGTGATCTCCACCGCCCATAGACACCCAAGACACAAAAAGAATCATGGCTGCGTTGCCAACCTAAAAGGAGGGAATGGAAGGGGAGGGAAGGGGATTGGGAAAGGGAGTAGGGAAATGGGCCACCGGAAATCTCACTCACCGAACGAAACGCGACAGCAAGCTGCCACTTTACGTCGGTTTTCTGTGAGACAGTGGTATCTAACCGGTCGAGCCGGCCCATTCGTGCTATAGATGTTACTGTCTACAGCGTGGCTCTACCACTTGAACTTAACTTGTGAACTTATTTACTTTTATTCATCGTGAGAAAACGTACAAAATTTCTTTAGAAAACCTTTTATTTTGCGTAAGAGATTCTAAGCCTCCCCATCGATCCCCGTATAAATTCTTATGTACAATTAGAAAAATATAATCGTACGAAGCGACCTCGTTTTCTACTATATAAGCGTGTAAAAAACTAACACCATATACGGCTTAATTTAAGAATATTCTTCTAACCATATTATATGTGATATTAGGTTACGAAGTTTATTCTGCGGGCTTAGACAAGTGGCTTAGGCTCAATTGCACCACTGTTATTAACCTAGAGTTAGTCCTAACCGCAAGTTAAGTTACATGTCATTCATACATTTTCTGTCAATTTAGCTTGCGGTTAGGACTAACTCTAGGTTAATAATAGTGGTGCAATTGAGCCTTATGCGCTAGTCGAATAGAATAAATGTATGGGAATGACATAAGAGTACGCTGCTTATAGTGTACTCTTAAGGCATTCCCATACATTTATTCTATTCGACTAGCGCATAAGCCACTTGTCTAAACTCGCTGGAGTACTATCGCCAAAGCAGCGTAAAACTCCATAGTTAAAACTTTTCTACTAACGTGATATATGTAAAAAATACTTAGCTGAGTAAAGTTTAATATTTAACAGTCACTTTTAAGTCAGGTTTACGCGAGAGTTGAGCAAAACTCCGGTATCGTTATTTTAAAGTTTACAAGCAGCTGTGGGGCTACTCCGACGCCGACATTGCCCGAAGCGTTGGAACGGAAAATAATTTCTTAGAAAAACCTCTTTGAACAGTTTTGAGCTCATTTTGCATAGCTTCGTGATTTCTCGTGAATATGCCAATAATTCCGAGGAAATTGAAGAATGAGTTATAGGAATTGTTAGCTTCTCTCTTTATTGACCGACTTCAAAAAAGGAGAAGGTCCTCAAATCATCTGTATTTTTTATGTATGTTACGCGATATCTCCGCCAATTGTGGACGGATATTCAAAATTATTTTTGTGTTCGATAGAATTTATTTTAGGGTGGTCCCATATTTTGGTTACGATCGGGTTTGAAGTCGGTCCGTTAAGTTTTTAACTTGTGATTATTTGTAATTGATTATTAAAAGATTATCATTTAAAAGAGCAACGCCAGAGTTCCATGCCCTTTCGTCTCTGGCGCAACGGATTACATTACATTAATTTATTTCATACTATAATCAAATACTACAGACAAAATTAAAATGTAATTCCAGCTTCGTAGTTTCAAATAACCCTGTAATTAGAGAGCAGTTTTTGCTAGTCCATTCAAACAACTGAACGACGTGTTTGGACGGTCCCGGTAGCCGATTTGCGGTTCGCGTGGTTAGGCAATGCTCTGTGTAATCAGTATTTAAATGACTCTTAGGGTACAATTCCACTAACAAGCTTTTTACGTCGACTATTGACTATATTTATGTATTTGTATGTGTATAATAATGCGTAGGACGTCCACCTACAAGGTAGACCGACGACCTGTAGCCCGAGCACGAAAAACTAATGTAAATGTAAATGTATTCGAGTTCGCTGCGCACAGATGACGTTTGGTTATTATTTCATAAAAATTTAATAGACGCGCATCGAGCTGAAATACATTTACGGTTGTCAGAAATTTTCCTGCTCAGGCCGCTGATAAAGAACGCAGGAAGTCGCTGGATGCAGGCCGCTTCCAACAGGTCGGTCTGGAAATCTTTGGGGGAGTCCTATGTTTAGTAGTGGACGTCCTATGGCTGATGATGATGATGATGATGATGATTTGTATTGTAGTTTTGTTGAGTGGTAGAGCTATGCTATAGACAGTTACGTCTACAACACTAATACTAAGTCACTGTCTCACAGAAAACTGACGTAAGGTGGCAGCCCGCTGTCGCGTTTCGTTTGGTGAATGAGGTTTCCAGTGGCCCAATTCCCCCCTCCCTTTCCCGCTACATTTTTCCTCCCCTTCCATTGTAATGTAGATATTACTGATGTTTGTGATCATTTTTTTGTATGGAGACTTGATAGCACCTTTTAATACTGATTTCTTAAGTTTACGCGAATGTTATACATTTAAACAAAACTATTTTTTCTATCACGATTTGGTTTTAATTTTCATTCCCGACGCTTCGAAGGCTTTGCAGTGATAGAATCCGTAAAAATAGTTTTATTACAAGCACGTTTAAAATTAATTATATTCAATCTGTTTGAAATTTCAGCACTTCTTTACCCTAAAGTCTAAAGTAATATCCATTACCTGAGACATCTATCTAATTTCTCAGTTCAGTTAGCCTCTTCCCGTCGACAAGTCCATTGACTTGCGAAAGTTTCACAACTCTGTAAGACACTTCAACTAACTTGGCGACAGTTCCAGTTACGTCACTCCTCACTACATCCAAACAATATAAGTTAGCGCACGTTGTAATAGTGATATTAGAGTCTACCATATACCTTATGTACAGGTTAGCGCACTGTTACAACCCTTAATTCTATGGTACTTTTGAAACGTCAGCATTTCACATTGTTTACCTAGTTGCTAGCTGTAGAAATGCTGAATTGCAATTTTATCTTTCCTTTTCCATTTTATTAAATTATTATAACAGTTAGTATCTGGCATTCGCGACGGGCGGTCCTCGCTTTTTTGGCGAACCCCTAATTTACAAATCAGGAAGTCAAGTAAAAAGTGTGTTAGTGTAAATTCATTTAATTTTTAATAAACTAGTTGTAGCTTCAGTTCGTAGTTTTTTTAAAAAGACAACCAGGACACGTCGCCTAACAGCACGTTGTGATAGTGCTATTACATAACACAACATAACATAAGCTCACGCCTGTATCCTCGAAGGGGTAGGCAGAGGCGCACTAGCCAACTAGTACACCCACATTTCTTTTAGTTCCGTCCCAGATGTAATAGGGGGCCAGCCTATCGCCATATCGGGCACAAATTCCAGACTCCGGGCTGATATGGAAAAATCCAATATCACTTTGCCCGACCCGGGGATCGAACCGGAGACCTCAGGACAGTAGTAGTACCTAAATACAACCACGCAAACGAGGCAGTCATTGGTGTTATTAGTGTCTAGCATATACCTTATATACAGGTGTTTCATAAAGTTGTTATATAATAAATACACTTTTATAGGGGAAGGCTAGCAATCTGGCGGTAAAGTTTAAAATTTCGTAAGGCTCATTTTTTGAATAATGGAAAGTTGAATTTGTGACGGAAACATTTTTCTGGCTCATTGGGTCAGCTGCAGTACATTTGCAAACTACCTATGGGGTAATTAATTATTTTTTTAGTATATACATTACCATTCCTTTGTTAATTGTGACGATTTACCAGTTCACATTCCAATTTTAAAATCCCCATGCTTAGTAATTGTTTAAAAAAAAAGTTATTTTTTTTATCTTTACCATTACGCTTTAAATCGTTATGTATGTGGAAATGTTATTGGTACCAGCTTTATGAAACACCCGGTATATAAAATCTGATCAACGTAGCAGCAAGACATACGTCTAGTGTTTTCTTGTTAGTACTGACTTTGGCATTAGGCCAGCGTGGTAGACTAAGGCTTAACCCCTCTCATTAGAAGAGGAGGCCCGTGCCCAGCAGTGGGACAGTAATATTACAGGGCTAATATTATTATTATTATTTTTTTTTTACTGACTTTGGGGGTTTTATTTAAGAAGCTTTTAGTCATTAGGGACCGACTTTACAATATATCCGATCGTAATCATAATTATATGGGACCAACCTTGAAATAAACTCTATCGAACTCATAAGGATTTAAAAAATCGGTCCACATTTGGCAAAGATATTGCGTAAAATATATTAAACATTGAAATAAAACTATTTTTACGGATTCTATAACGATTTGGTTTTAATTTTCATTCCCGACGTTTCGAAGGCTTTGCAGTCTTCGTAGTGGGTTGGTGTACCAAACCGTAATAAAATCCGTAAAAATAGTTTTATTTCAATGACATTCGCGTAAACTTAAGAAATCAGTATACATAAAACATACAGACACATTGAGGTCCTTCTCTTTTTTTGAAGTCAATCACCTAGTATGCTCATGAGTCCTCAGTTTCATACCAGCGGCCTGAGCAGGAAAATTTCTGACAACCGTAAATGTATTCGAACTCGATGCGCGTCTATGAAATTTGTATGAAATATTAACCAAACGTCATCAGTGCGCAGCGAACTCGAATACATTTACATTAGTTTTTCGTGCTCGGGCTACTGAACGGACTTCAAAGTATTCCTGATAATTTCTATTCGCGTTGTTTTATTACAGCCGGTGACACGTGGAATGAGCTTCCGGGTAAAGTCCACTCAAACGTAATTTTCCTATCTTTTATTTTACTTCTGTTATTCCGTACCATTTTTCTTATAACATACGCTCACGCCTGTATCCCCACAGGGGTAGGCAGAGGTGCACTAGCTAACTAGTACACCCACATTTCGCCGAACTTAGTTCCGTCCCAGATGTGATAGGGGGCGAGCCTATCGCCATATCGGGCACAAATTCCAGACTCCGGGCTGATATGGAAAAATCCATATCAGCCCAAATACAGAAAATACCTTAAATGTGTACAGCTAAAGCATAATAAGAAGCACATATAAGAAGCCTGCGCCCTGTGAAAAGGTATAATAGTATTGTGGAGAATCCACTAATTAATCAGGACATCTAACAAGCTTAAGTTATTACAGGGAATTACTAGTTAATCATTCTTAGAAAACATTTTCTCGTTATACATTATAAAACCCATTAAGCCTCGGTAACATTGTGCAAACAGCGTTTTATTCATAGCTATTATAATTCTATTAATGGCCGTCGTCTGCCGCGAATCGATCAGTTTCTTTAAACAAATTGAGGGCTTCAACAGACCCCATCCTAACATAATTACATTATCTGTAATATTGTTATACAAAATTGTTTAAGAGCGTAAACGTTGATAAATCTCCGTATCTTGAGATTTTGGTTACAGATTTTACAAAAAAAAACACTTATTTTATCAACCGGCTTTGAATAATGACGGACGGCTCGGCTTCCGGAGGCCGAGACACTTATGTAACATATATATGTGCCGCATCCAACGGGTTAAAAGGGGAGGTTCTCAATTCAACGATATTTTGTATGTATATTTCTCGATGTCTCCGGCAGATGTCGACCGTTTTTTAAGATTATTTTTGTGTTCGATAGACCATAATTACGGGTGTCAGAAGAACCACACGTCTAGCGCGAATGACTACATAGTATAAAACAAAGTCGCTTCCTGCAGTCTGTCTGGCCCTATGTATGCTTAAATCTCATTATATTATTGAAATATATATTATATTAGATCAAATTCGCTCATGATGAGTCCTCGTAATTGCTAATTATTTATATTCTCCGCTATATCTTATAACAAAACATATTCACGACAGCAAACGCATCAGAAATTCATGGTATCAACCCTATTTATTACCATTGTAAACTACCAATGTACTCGTACATTATGAAGTGTGACATACACGATAACCCCAGAGCGTCGCGTCGGATGATCGGATGTCTGCCCCCGTCACATGAACGCAACAATGCGCATAGACAAAGGAAATTCACAATAGAGGCGCGACTTAGAACGCATCACAGATGGCAGTTGCGATAATAGGGTCCTGTTTAGCGAGTGCTCGCGTCCGGACCGCGGAAATGGCGCCGCCCTGCTCCGAGCTTCATTTCCTACGGTCCCTTTGCCTTCATCAGCCTCGAACGTGTTTAATATTTTCGTTTTTATTCATAAAATAGAGAAAGTAGACCAACATCTCATTAGATTTATTTCCGTCCCTTTATGTAATATAGGCGAGCGTATCTCAAACTAACAATGTTAGCCAGATAAGATAATGTCTCTTTCACCTTCAAAGTGTGTGCCGTAAAAATAAAATAACATACATACATAAGCTCACGCTTGTATCTCTGAATGGGGTATGCAGATGCGCACTACCGAACTAGAACACAACGCATTTCTCCCAGGTTAGTTCCATCCTAAATGTGATGGGGGCGAACATATCGCCATATCGAGTACAAATTCTAGGCTTCGGGCTGAGACTGAATTGAAAACCCCGATATCACTTTGCTCGACCCGGTAATCGAGCTCGAGACCTCAGGACGGTAGTCGTACCTAAATACAACTACGCTACCGAGGCAGACAATATTACTCCATTATCCATTATTATTATCCACAGTAAAATCAAACAATATTGCTCCATGTCTGTCTGTGCATATTATTCTGTGATTAATTTCCAATATTATCTAGGCTCAATTGGACCACTCTTATTAACCTAGAGTTAGTCCTAACCGCAAGCTAAATTGGCAGAAAATGTATGAATGACATGTAACTTAACTTGCGGTTAGGACTAACTCTAGATTAATAATAGTGGTGCAATTGAGCCCTAGACTAATTACCTGCCAAAGGTGTCATTTGACACATATTTAGCCTAAAATACCTAATAATAAATAGTAAGAAAGCTTATGTCCTACAGTGAAAGCTAAAAGCCGTGCATTATGATGATTAAGGGTTAAGTTCCAACTTCAGACTTAGTCATCAACTGACACACTTTGTGTCATAGTGTGTTGAGTTTATATATCAGCAGGGTTACAAGCCGAGGCGCTTCTCGTCTTGGGAAACCCGGAGCCGTCCTTGATGCGCCGATGAGGGCCATCGCGGGGTTTTGGTTGGTATTTTCGGTACAGGGTGTAAATAGTGTTAGGGACTCGGCCCGGCGATCGCCTGGATGACAATCATCTTTCCCAGGTGGTTAAATGCTGGGTCGTAAGACCGGCGAGCCCAATACAAAAAAAAAAAATTATAGCCGTATTATTATAATCGTTCTTCGTTTGTTTTGTATGGGAATCGGTACAAGTAAAAATATAATAATACTGTTATAAGAGGTGGTGGTAACCCCCCTGCTCGAAGATTTTAAAGCAGTACATCAACATAATTAGTACAAAATGTTTTATGCAATGCATGGTCACTTTATCGTGAAATTAAACCTTTCTCCCGAGAGTGGTATTTTTAACACATGCAAAACCTGATAAATATTCATATAACCCATAAATTAACTGTCGGAGAGTTTTATGCAAATGGTAGGTGGGGTTCGGTGGACAGTGTAGCTAATGCGTTGCTAGAAGTGGATATGAAAATTATTTTTTTTCATTTTAATTCTAATGAACTGCAATTTAATCTAAAATACAATCAAAATTAGTTTGATAATGAGGCCGCAAAAATATTAGTGCTATAAGAAAACTTGGGCGCTTTGTAAGAACATAATTATTTCTTCTATCTACTTCGCACTAAACCTGTAATTGAACTATTCATAACAATTTACATTTAACCTTCTCTCTGTACATGTACCAAGCACAATAATGATAAAGCCGAGAGTGTTAGGATGGAAAACAATAGAGGCCTTAGCATGAATCACTTTTGACTACGAATTCGAAAGGAACTCACACTCGCAACATTCGAATTATAATCACAAGTTTAAAAACTTAACTGACCGACTTCCAAATTGATCCGATCGTGACCAAATTTACATGGGGCTACTCTTGAAATAATTTCTATCGAACACAAAAATAATTTTGAAAATCGGTCCACATTTGGCGGAGATATCGCGTAACATACATAAAAAAATACAGACAAATTGAGGACCTTCTCCTTTTTGGAAGTCGGTCGAAAATAAAATACAAATGAGTGTACAGCGAGAGCCATTACAATAAATCTACGGTATCTGAATGAGTGATCAAATTAACAGATCATTGCTTTTAACACCGTTGTTAAAATACTTCAGCGCCCCAAGCAGGAACATTTCTGACAATCGTAAATGTAGATATTCAAGCTCGATACATGTCTATGAAATTGATATGAAATATTAACCAAATGTCATCAGTGCGCAGCCAGCTCGAACACATTTACGATTGCCAGAAATTTTCCTGCTCGGGACGCTAGACCCGGCATTTGACCACCTTTCTTGCAAAGAGATTTTCTCTTTTGTGTTCGAGAAACTCGGTGATATTCGAAAGTTTTCGTGCTACGGGCTCTTTTCCGCGACAGCCGTTGTCACGTAGCGTTCAAATGAACAAGCCGAGAGCGCGCAACTCGGAACAATTCGTGTCAAAGAGCACAGCACACTGTTCAGCGAAATGAACGAGAAAAGTTTGCGATACGCATATTTTCTAGGTAATATGCGCGCGTGATTTAAACGGAATTCTTTTATAGCAGCAAGGGTTGAGTTCAAAGAAAACGAGAATTTCCAAGGAAATAACTGCTTTGAGTTTATTTTATAACAATATTAAACGACAATTCTTCTTTCTTCCTGGCGTTATCCCGGCCTTCTGCCAGGGTCCGCCTTCCTACTTAAACGCTACCATTTCGCCCGGTCTTGAGCATCCTCCATAGTGAGGCCATTGGCTCTCATATCTTCGTACAGAACGTCTAACCAGCGCTTTTTGGGCCGTCCACGGGAACGCACCCCTGGTATGATTTGGGCCAGACACATGCGACCGACGTACTCCTGTGGTTTCCTCAAAACGTCATCTCAAGCGACATTCCTACAGTTTATTTGCCACGTCGCAGACGGATTAAACGGACAGGTAGATTCAATAGCGTGTAAAAGTATCCATATAAGTTTAGTGGCATATTTACTTTCTGCCTGGCGTTATACCGGCTTTCTGCCAGGGCACAAGAATAACTAAATATATAAGAATAATAAACTAAATAACTAAATAAGAAGTGCTAAGGTTTACATTGGGCAGTCTGGCTGTACGATTTTTAAATTTATTTATAGTGCTATAAGTTTATTCTATCAAAATCGGTATTCAAATTGTAATTTATTATTCAAAAGATATGGATAATGCTTTCAATAATAATAATTAATTTCAGACCAACCACATGTATTATATTATCTGTCGACCACATACATTGTAAATTATGTTTGCAATTCGGCTGCGTAGTTCAATTTTCCAATGCATTTCCATTGCAATTCAACAAGTTTCCATTATTATTAATATTAGCCCTGTAGTACTGCCTCGGTTTTATTTCGGTACGACTACCGTTCTGAGGTCTCGGGTTCGATCCCCGGGTCGGGCAAAGTGATGTTGGATTCTTCCATATCAGTCCGGAGTCTGGAATTTGTGCCCGATATGGCGATAGGCCCGCCCCCAATCACATCTGGGACGAAACTAAGCTCGGCGAAATGTGGGTATTCTAGTTCGCTAGTTTACCTCTGCCTACCCCTTCGCGGATACAGGCGTGAGTTTATGTTATGTTATGTAATATTACTGTCCCACTGCAGGGCACGGGCCACCTCTACTAATGAGAGGGGTTAGGCCTTAGTCTACTACGCAGGCCTAATGCGGGTTGATAGACTAACCATACCTTCGAAATTCTTGTGGAGAAATTCTCTGAGGTTTCCTCACGATGTTTTCCTTCACCGTTATAGCAAGCGATAATTCACAAAGAAAAAACACTTAACATAGAAAAGTCAGAGGTTTTTGGGGTTGGTCTCGAACTTCCGACACTCGTCTTGGCAGTCCGTACCATTCCCAACTGAGATGAGCAGTAATTGTGTTATTTATGTTAATTAATGATTTTCAACAATGTAATAAAACTATTTTTACGGATTCTATCACGATTTTTATTCCCGACGTTTCGAAGGCTTTGCAGTCTTCGTGGTCACGGGACCGATTTGATTTTGAACAACTTACCTACAGCTATTGCGTACAAACTACAAATGCGCAATGTCATCAAAAAATTGCGCTGCGCACAATATTCGAGGCTATTATTATTGCGGTTACTTTTATCCTGTAAATATGTTATAAAATGACTGCCTCGGTGGCGTAGTTGTATGTCAGTACGACTACCGTCCTGAGGTCTTGGGTTCGATCCCCGGGTCGGGCAAAGTGATATTGGATTTTTCAGTATCAACCCGGAGTCTGGGATTTATGTCCGATATGGCGATAGGTTCGCCCGTTATCACATCTGGGACGGAACTAAGCTCAGCCAAATGCGGGTGTTCTAGTTCGTTAGTGCGCCTCTGCCTACCCCTTCGGGGATACAGGCGAGAGCTTATGTTATGTTATGTTCAAAATCTACGGTTCCCGAGGGATAGATTTGTATTCCACGCGAAAGAAGTCGCGGTCAACATTTAGTATTAAATATAATATAATATGTAGACAGATAAACAACTAAAATCATTCTCGAATCTCGATAATTTATATAATTGCTGTTAAAATAAAGCTAAGTAATGACAAATATTGGCTATAAATTAACTGAAAATGTAGTTTGCGCGAGAATTTATTGCTAATGGTTTCGTTTCTCTAGTTACAAACGTTATTTTATGGCCTTAGTTAAATGAAATACATGTACAATTTGAAGCTAAGTGGTAGTAAATTATTAAAATCAGAGAAGAGTATTTGAAATTCGAATTTAATTAACTGCTTATTTCATCAAGCTGCAAGACAGAAAGGAGTGTAAAGCTTTGGTGACATTTAAGTGCTTTAATTAGCAGCACTATTCAAAAGTTTTAATTAAATAATACTGAATAGTGTTCATTACCCCATCACGATGTGATTTAAAATAAAACAGTCACTGCTTTTTAAACGAGACATTATACTTACCAAGACTCGGGACTGACGAGTTGATCAAAAAATTATAATCTTCGTCGGTCCATCGTCTTTTAATTACGCTACAAGTGAACTAGGACACCCATAATATTTTGCCGAGCTCATTTCCGTCCTAGATGTGATAAGAGACAAGCCTATCGTCGTATCAGACACAAAATTCAGTGTCCAAGCTGATACGGAGTTAAAAAAAACCAATATGATTTTAACCGACCCGGGGATCGAACCCGAGACCAACACCACGCCACCGAGTCAGTCAATAATCTTTTGAAGTCAAACCCTATAAGGCCCATAACTATAAGCCCATAATATTAACTGGTGGTAGGATATTAGTATCCGACCGAATGGCGACCACTGACACGTTAAAACCTGCCATAGTGACCCACACTCCATGTGGGGTTCGCGTTCCAGGATCGACCAGTGTACTTCCGGTTCTCTCGAGGGACTTGCGGCATGACTTGATGGTTGGTTGGGACGGGTGTGGAGGTATCCCTGTGTCTGCATCGGTCATCCGTCTGTCTTTTCGCCTCGATTTGCTTCTTCACTCTTCGTATTCGGAATGTGAAGAAGCATAAATAGGCCGGCATGATTCAGACGACCACTGATAAACCCATTGTTTGTCAGTGGTCACTAGTTTTTTTGGACTGCACTATGCTTACCATCAGGTGCAGTACCACTTTGCCATGACCGTACTTTTTTTCTGCTGCCCCTTCTCTGCCCTTATCCCTTCTTTAATGTGGGGTCGGCGCAACACACTTTTTCAAGCATGTTGCAGAGAGGATTTGGCTTAGTTTTTACGACCGGCCGCCTGCCTGACGGCAACCCCCTATAAAGGATCCAGACCCGGGCAACTTGAATTAGAAAAAAAATTACCTAGGAATTGAATCCAGGACCTCCCGATCCACCGATACATGCTGCCATTAGATCAAGGAGGCGACTTAGCCGTGACCGTATAAACATAAATCACATGTTTAAAAACTTACAGACCGACATCAAAACGTATGCGATAGTGACCAAATTATAATTATAAGGGACCACCCTTGCTTGAAACAAGCTCTATCCAACACATAAATAATTTTGAAAATCGGACCACATTTAGCGGAGATATCGCGTATAATACATAAAAAAACAGACGAATTGAGGACCTTCTCCTTTTTTCGAAATCGGTCGAAAAATAAGGTGTACTCCACGTTGGAAATATTCCAACTTTCCTTTCAGTAAGTGATAGGCTGGCGTTAAAAATGCCGGCAGCGCACGGCCCCAGGTGGACAGGCGCTAAAAGCCGTTTCGTGTAGCGCGCCCTAACTCGCAATCTACATTTATCACGCGGTTACGCGTGGCATACATTTTGGGTGAACTAAATAGCTTTTTAGTTTCACATATGCTTTTCGCGGTATGATGGATGGTTTGATGGTGTATTATAAGTTGTTGCTCAATTAGGTGTGTTATTAATTTTATGGATTTATACTGTTGATTTCCAAATAAACGATGTAGTGTAAAGAGTCAAAGATCTTTATTATTTATTTTTAAATCCCGTGTGAATCCCAAAGAGTTTTAATATTACTAACTTCAGATGGGTTATCAAGAATGTTTCCATACAAAAAAAAATTGATCTCATACGCCAATGTCATCTACCACTTATTACAATGCGAGGGCGCTTTCCAATTTACACACTCGGATGTACAGTGAATGTTCTAGAATCACGTAAGACAACTTTATTGTTTAAACATTATTACGCTAGCACGCCCTCCGCGAATATGTTTCAAATATGACTGAGTGACTTATGACCACGAGGTCACAACTTTTGGATCACAAGTTTCGTGCGCCATAAATAAACCCTAAATTACATTACCTGGGGACCGAACCCTTAGCCCTTAGAAAAAAATATAAAAATACCACGCACGCAATACAACCTAGTCACCTGATGATAAGTGATCTCCACCCCCCATAGACACCCAAGACACAAAAGTATCATGGGTACATTGCTGGCCTAAAAGGAGGGAAGTAGGGATTGGGAAACGGAGGGGGGAATTGGGCCACTGAAAATCTTACTCACCGAACGAAACGCAGCAGCAAACTGCCACTTTACGTCGGTTTTCGGTATCAAACCGGTCGAGCCGGCCCATTCGTGCTGCACCGTAACTGTCTAGTGTCTACAGCGTGGATCTACCACACCATACTACATAGGCATTCCGAGCTATAAGCGATAAGTAGCACAAAGAATTATATTACCCCGAGTACCGCCACATTTCAGCGTGCAATCTTGCATTGAAAGAGTTATTCCGCCACCATAGAGGCGACACAAAGAGGCTTTTATCGCTAGCCGACCGCGTGAAAGTGGCGGCGCGCCGGTCGCAAACAAATCCACGCTATGAATGCTTCTAAGTAGGTTACATAGATATTATCTAGGGATTTCGAGATTTAAAAGGGATAGGGGAAATATACCCTCGTGCCCACTTCGAGGGTAATATCGTGTTGATTATTGTGTGTACTTGTTTTCAGTTTATATGAATCGCTTTATTGTTCTCGTAGAGGGTAAGTTGAAAAGCTATCCTAAGATTTTAGACTGTGTTAAAATTCTTTGCCAAGTCCGTACACTAGTTCGAGTACCTTATGGTATGATATAAACCAATTTATCTAGCAGAAAATCCATCATGGTTTTGTCGAGGTCAAAATACTTCTGTATCAGCCGGTGCTGATTCTACCTTTGTATGCCAAGATACCTTACTTTTTTCTTCCATCTGCCCTAATCCCATCCAATATGCGGTCGGCCCAACACACTTTTGCAAATATATTGCAGAAAGGATTTGGCTTTAGTTTTTACAACCCGCAGCTTATCTTACGTAAACCCCCATTAAAGGATACAGACCCGTGCAAATCGTGTTGAACCTTTTACACAACTCGGGACTTGAACCCAGGACCTCTAATAATACTTGGCGGGCCCAAAAAAATGTAAACTTAATGATTCGAGTGCCCATCTTCAAATTGTGTGAGTGAATAATCCTTTCCTCAGGAGCCTTTAAATTAACTGAACCTTTTAGGAAGCTATTAGATTGGGATAATAAATCGTCGAGGAGTGGAAAAAATAAATGTGTCACCGCTGTGAGAAACGCTGGTAAGTGCAAAGTTCCATTCCTTGTTAATCCCAAGAGGGTTTAAAGAGGTCATCAGATGTTCCGACAATAAAGGTAAAAAAAAACATCAAGCTTTTTTATAGCAAAGACCGGAAAACAAGCAGATGGGTCGCCTGATGAACCTAACCCTCGAGTTTGTTTCGGAATTTCTTCTCAGGGATAGCCACGAAATGCCGACGCCATTATTACTTTATCAATATCTTAAAATCAATATATACTCGTAATTGACATGTGAAAGTGGTATAAAATATCCTATTTGCAGAATAAATTATTTGAATTTGAATTTGGTAATAAGTGATCTCGACCGCCCATAGACACCCAAGAGACTGATCATGGGTGCGTTACCAATCGAAAAGGATTGGCATAGGGATTGGGAAATGGGGGGGGGGGGTGATTGGGCCACACGAAATCTCACTCATCGAATAAAACGCAACAGTGACCTGCCACTTTACAGTGGTTTATTGTGAGATAGTGGTATCAAACCGGTCGAGCCGGCCCATTCGTGCTGTAGTCATTACTGCCTGCTACTTAAACATTTTTTTTAATAGAAGAGGGGGCAAACGAGCAAGTGGGTCACCTGATGTTAAGTGATCACCGCCGCCCATAAACATCATTAACATTGTATAACTAATGTTAAAGGAGGTACACAATTCCTTCAAAATTCTCAACAGAAACAGGCAAACTTTACATGCAAGTAAGGCGGTCCAAAAATGATGCTCATTAGCTTATCTCGGCTGCGGTGTTTCTGAATTCCCTTATCTGGCACGGGAGTTAACAAGGAACGTGGCACGACGCACCGCTATCACCTATTCAGACGAGGGAGGTTAAAATGGGACGTGCTTGTGGGCTTTAATATGCCTCATTGTATTGTATAATACAATGTATTGATTTCTTCTGACATGCTATGAAATATATCGCGTTCGATCTGCGATTCTAAGGAAAGTTTTTTTTTCAATTTGCAAGTTACATCTTACCTTATTTATAGAGCGAACTTCGACTAAATCAGAATCAAAAAATGATGCTATTTGTGAGTGGTAGAGCCATGCTGTAGACAGTAACGTCTACAGCACGAATGAGCCGGTTCGACTGTTTTGAATCCACTGTCTCACAGAAAACCGACGTAAAGTGGCAGCTTGCTGTCGCGTTTCGTTCGGTGAGTGAGATTTCCGGTGGCCCATTTCCCCCCCCCCTTGTCCAATCTCTTTTCCATCCCCTTCCACTCCTTCCTTTTAGGTTGGCAATGCACCTTCTATGTGTCTTGGGTGTCTATGGGCGGTGGAGATCACTTACCATCAGGTGACCCGCCTGCTCGTTTGCCAAACTGTGCTATATATAAAAAAAAAGAACTCAGTAAGGATTTGAAATTTTTAAATCAAACTTCGATTTTAGTCTTACATTCATTCGTAAATCGTTACTTAGTCTTTCATTTTTTACAAGACTGACAGACTAAACAAAGATTTTCTTGGAAAAAATGACTCGGGCGAAGTTCGTTTTTTAACTCTGATTTAATCGAAGTTCGCTCTATATAATCTCAGCCTGAGTCTAATATTTCTGAGAGTCCATTTCACACTTACTTGTACCTCGAAGGAATACACAGAGGCAATATTGGACCCACTAACACATCGTTAGTGAACTGTAGCCCGAGCACGAAAATCTAATGTAAATGTAAACTCGCTGCGCACTGATGACATTTGATTAATATTTCATACAAATTTCATAGACGCGCATCGAGCACGAATACATTTACGGTTGTCAGAAATTTTCCTGCTCGGGCTGCAGACGTATAGATAGACTATATATGCAGAAATAATAGTTTAAACATTTTACGGAGATGCGTGGACTCCAAGCCGAAGATTAATTTTTTTAGTTAAAGTTTTTTTAAAGTTTATATATTATTTATATTAAGAAAAACACATGCAGAATGAAGCGCGGAATACAGAATGCGCGTTTTTGTGAAATACGGTAACAAGTTTTGAATATACCACATGTTATTTTCAATGAATTTCGTGATTTATAAAGGTCCTGACTGTGATGATTATTCAACTTCAAACCATATCATATTCTATTCATACAGTCACATAATACAATATTACTATCACGAATCAGAAAAAGTATAATTAAAACCAAAACAATAAGACGACGACATCGAAGCCAATACACGCTCTTTTCTAACAAAGGACTTTATTCACCCTGTCTCATATTTACTCAGAACCAAAGAGATTTTATCCCCGGAGCTCGCCACTTGCGCGACACGTTGCTCGTTTGATAAAAAACCTCTTTTCACGTTCAATGGGGCATTTTTCATAGAGATAATAATATAATAGACAACTGCCGCACTACTCTTTTAGTGACGGTGATTTTTGAAAAAGAGAAACGATAAATATGTTACCCTTTCTTTATTTGATGATGCTTGCATTTATTTGATGACAACGTATAATATGCATAACGTGTATGCTTATTTGTATTTGTATAACTAACATTATCGTTATCACTGACCAACAAATTCGGATGGAAAAAGGAAAATCGCCTTTTTTGACCTAACTACTCTTTCTTGAGAACCATTTTAGAAGGTAGGTAGGATACCGGGGAAGAGATCTCCCGGCCGGCAATGAAGAAAGTGGTACGACGACCTAAAAGAATGAACCGCCGCGCCCTGCCATATTCCGAACTAAAGCGAATCGCAACAGATTCCACTAATTGACATCCAAACTTCAAATACAAGATGGTACTCCGTGACGATAATGAACAAAGTCGGCCTAATTAGATCGAATAGAGATAGAAAATTTAGAATATTCACCGTTTCGTTCTAATAGAAAATAGCATTTCTATTTAGCTTTTTTTCTCTATGTGCATTACTTCTATGGTATTTTTGCATGAATAGATACCCTGGCCGTGTTGTGCTCCGTTTCCCACGGTTGTGTCGCATTTGAGAAATCCAGTTTTATCTAATATACCTGCTCATATTTAATCTATTCGGTAACCTATGTAAAAATACGTTTTAAGAGAACTTATATAGATAAGGTATAAAACGTGTCGTCAGACTTTTACCAATAATGTTTTTAATACATATATACACGCCTGTATCCCCGAAGGGGTAGGCAGATGTGCACTAGCGAACTAGCACACCCACATTTCGCCGAGCTTGGTTTCGTACCAAATGTGATAGGTGGCAAGCCTATTGTCATATCGGGCACTTTCAGACTGCGGGTTGATATTGAAAAATATCACTTCTCCTGACCCGGGGATGGAACCCAAGACCTTAGGACGGTAGTCATACCACAATACAATTCTGCCACCGAGGTAATCCCCACAAAAGAAAACCAAATATTGTATCCACTCAATTTTCGACTATCGTATTTAGTATAATTTATAGTACCAAACGACGCACTTTTTCGATAAA
This sequence comes from Clanis bilineata, assembly GCA_036417725.1. Classification (NCBI taxonomy): domain Eukaryota; kingdom Metazoa; phylum Arthropoda; class Insecta; order Lepidoptera; family Sphingidae; genus Clanis; species Clanis bilineata. Next base: position 4,105,208 of record CM071153.1, read on the forward strand.
TAATTTGATATTACGCGTTACCGCTTGAAATTAAAGAGTCACCTTCAATTAATGTTTTCAAGAATAATGTTAAAAACTGGTATATGTCGTCGTATTTTCAATATTATCATTTATATCCTTTATGAAATTGCACTATTATTGTATATAATATTCGTATGTATGTATTGTATATCTACCTATATACCTCTATATTGTTTACCTATACATATGTATTTTCTGTATTTCTTTATTTATTTCCTGTTCCTTTATTGTACACCCCGTCTTGTATCTTCTTACTATTCCTCTCCATCCTATGGTTGCCTGGAAGAGATCGCTTTTAGCGATAAGGCCGCCACTTGTGGCACAGTTTATAAGTTTTTTAATGTTACCCGTTTTCTGTGTGTGTCTACAATAAAGAGTTACTATCTATCTATCTAACTATCTATAGTATTTAATTGGATATGTTACCTTTACTTCATAGCTCAGTAACCATTGAGATAAAACTATTTTTACGGATTCTATCACGATTTGGTTTTAATTTTTATTCCCGACGTTTCGAAGGCTTTACAGTCTTCGTGGTCACGGGTGGGACTGAGATTTCATTTGTCCAAGAATGACAATGACAAAGACATTAAAACCAAATCGTGATTGAATCCGTAAAAATAATTTTATTTCAATGTATAGCATTCGCGTAAACTTAAGAAATCAGTCAGTATCCATTATTAAATAAATATATATGATTCCAAATGCCTTATGTTAATGTTTGAAATCATTAATATATACTGATTTCTTAAGTTTACGCGAATGTTATACATTGAAATAAAACTATTTTTACGGATTCTATCACGATTTGGTTTTTAATTTTTATTCCCGACATTTCGAAGGCTTTGCAGTCTTCGTGGTCACGGGTCGGATTGATCGTGATAGAATCCGTAAAAATAGTTTTATTTCAATGTATAACATTCGCGTAAACTTAAGAAATCAGTATATATTAATAATTTCAAACATTAACATAAGGCATTATATTTTTGCTTCCTTCAACAAAAAATATGAATATAATCTAACCATTTCTGTGGCAATACATTCCGTTTGGAAGCGCAGTAAATCCTCATAATCCTCAAGGAGAGGCGTCAACATTTCACAGCAAATACAAAGCCAACGTTGTTTATTTTGTCTAAATTTTTCTCTCTGGATCTCTGGCACGGGCAGATTTATTATTCTTCATACTCTTATAATTAAATAGCACCGTTTGTTAGGATTTACGTTTTCGGTAATTAATTCGGTAATCCTTTACCAAAGCAGATACAGATACGTTAAAATTGGTGATATTTTGGTTTGTTTATAAAACGGGTGTTTAATTTTGTGATCATCAGAAAAGAATTGAAAATAATCACAAGTTTAAAAACTTAAATAAGCGACTTCCGATTTACCGATCATGACCAAATTTATATGGGACCACGATGGGAATTTATATGAAATAAGTTTTTAAGAATTTGGTAAATCGGTCCACATTTGGCGGAGATATTGAATAACATACATAAAAAAAATACAAACGAATTGAGGACCTCCTCCTTTTGTGGAAGTCGGTCAATAGAAATCTTTATTGGTCACGTAGGCATAAAAAAACTCTTATGACAAATCAAAATAAGCAAGTTCGAGCAAGCAATATAGCAAGGTAATGGACACAATAACAAGGATGGCACTAAGATAAGGGGTTGTGATTTGTGGAAAAGGGTTATGGCAGAAAAGCTAGCAGGGAAGTGACGGGAAATATAGGAAACTGGTAAGATTTGAATGGAAAAGGTGAATGAGGAAAAACACGCCGTGGACTATAAGGTCTTATTCTAGCTAACTTACCAACCTTTCTCTAGCTACCTACGAATGACGATTGACGACCCGATGAAGAAAAACAGAACGAAACTCCGGACTTACTCTAACAATCATATAGTTTTATTTATATGTATTAAAACATCAGCACATTTATAGTGATAATGTCATTTTTAGCGCACTAAACAATGACAGCATCACTAATTATCTTTATTTATGTACTACATACTGTACTGCATGGGAGTGCGTTGGCATAACCCCGAAAACTGAATGAATTGTCTACAATTTACTACTCTTTAAGCATTATTATTTTATTTTGTTTTTTATTTATTTAGGTTTGCCAGCAGACATAAAATTAATACAAAATTTTGCTTAATCTAAACACTTAATACATACTTTTAATGTAAGTCCAAATAAAGGAAAACTCAACATGCACGTAGTGGAACTTGTTGAAAATTATCAAGCGGATGCTTCGATTACAACATAAAAAAGTACAATAAAATAAATGAATGGAAGTGTTCACGCGGCAATTAGCGCTTAAATTCAATAATTACAATACAATATGTAACAAATAAAGTTACCCGAACCAAAAAAACACTAAATGTAAAATAATATATAAATAACACCCAACAGTCACACTCATAGCCCCTTACTTATAAAAATATTTAAGCGCGGCTTATCTTTAACCATAGGTTGTCCCTTTCATTTTTAATAAATGTAACGCAAGGAAACAAGTGACAGGCTATTCTTAGCGAAAATATAAGCGAAAATGTTTTTATAAGTAAGGCCCATAGCCCTTACCTGGGTACCAAGAACTACTAGAGACTTTCGGTCTCACTTGAAATAAAGATTTTCAACTTATTTTTACAGGCTAAAGCATTATGCTAATTTCAAATTTTAACACTTAACCACCCTTGAAGATCATAAATGGAAAATTAAGTCAAGTTCCATAACAGTGCGGTAGACATTATGTGCGGGTGCGAGTGGTGCGAACGAAAAATCACTTACCCAGCGTATTTTATTGCTTTTTATTGTTTATACGGCTCTTGTGGCCATTACGGTACTTCGTGGTGAATTATTTGGAAACTTGTTTGACGTCCATTACGCGATTTATGAACCAGTAGGATGTGTGCCGACTGCCGAACAATGACGATAAAAACCAGAGATTTCCATATTCACCTTTATTAAGGGAGATTTTAATCCTGAAGCCCTTTGTTTGAACACATCCACTTCTAAATCATGGAGATTTTGAATTCTAACATATTTATTATGTGAGGTCTCTCTTAATTGTGATTTTGTTTATTTTTTATTCTATAAGGCTTAATTGAGAAAGTCCTTCCTATATTGATTTGTTAGTGAAAAATCTATAACTTCTTAATGGATAACACGAAATGTATGTTGCTCACATGATGGTGATGATTTTCCTCATAGATTGAGCTTAGCATTTACGTAATTATTTATATTATTTATTTCATTATTTAGTCAACTTTGTAATAATTCACCTATTTCATATTCTTCTTCAATTTTTGATCAACTTTAAAAAAAGGTCCTCAATTCGTCTGTATTTTTTTATGTATGTTACATGCATCGAAATAGTAACTCCGCCAAATGTGTATAAAGCGATAAAACGTATTCCAAGGGTCCATATAAATAGTCAACATCAGATAAGTTTTGAAGTCAGTTCGTCAAGTTATTAAACTTTTAATTGTTCTATATCAAGTTTATCAGAACCAATAAAATAAGCTACACATACACCCACATGCCATATAACCCCTAAATTTCACTTTACATTATAAAAAAAGAATATTAATTTCTACATAACTTATAAAATGCCTATCTTTAGCGATTTTTCACAGGCCATTCGCTATTGTTCATTGAAAGGATACAATGGGGTTATTGTCGCGCCTTCATTTGTTTGACATTTGCTTATCACTGTTAGCCTATCGTAGCTCTGAAATTCTACTGTATTTTATAACCTATATAGTACAGAGTGTTTTACAAAGTTGGTATCAATAATAACTACACTAAAAGAGGGGATAGTTAGAAATCTAGCCCTAAAATTTTAATTTTCGTAAGTCTAATACTTTTTGAATAATGGAAATTTGAATTTGTGTCGATTTTTTTTCTGACTCATTAGGTCAGCTGCAGTACATTTGCAAACCACATATGGGGTAATCAATTATTTTTAGCATACACAAAGCCATTCCTATGCTAATTGCGGCGTTTTACAGTAGCCCGAGCACGAAAACCTAATGTAAATGTAAACTCGTTGCGCACTGATGACATTTGATTAATATTTCATACAAATTTCATAGACGCGCATCGAGCACGAATACATTTACGGTTGTCAGAAATTTTCCTGCTCGGGCTGCTGGTCACATTCCGATTTTATAAAATATTAATTTCATTTTTATTTTTTAACTTTACCATTACCTACGCTTTAAATCGTTCTCCCTACATGTAGAATTGTTATTAGTACCATCTTTATGAAACACCAGTATATTATTAACCGAGTTCAAAACGAATTAAGTTATTTTAAGTTGGTACGTGAATACGGCAAATATTCTTACCCTAAACGATATACCTACAGCCTCCAGAGCGCAGCGGGAAGTAATCGGCTGTGGAACTCGTTCCAGCTGCTACGAGTAGCAGCGGGTTTGAATCCCGTAACGAGGCAATTTCGTTTCAAGTCTGAGTGTTGTCATACCGAAAGTCTCTTGTTCCTGATACCCATGATACAAGAAAAAAACAATCTTGGATTTCGAAAGTATGTAAAGTTTAGTAACCCGCCGTTGATTAGGCTAACACATCTCATTAGTAAATCCATGCTTAACATAACATACATAACATAAGCTCGAGCCTGTATCCCCGAAGAGGTAGGCAGAGGCGGACTAGCGAACTAGAACACCCACATTTCGCCGAGCTTAGTTCCGTCCCAGATGTGATAAGGGGCGAGCCTATCGCCATATCGGGCACAATTTCCAGACTTCGGGCTGATATGGAAAAATCCATTATCATACTGATTTCTTAAGTTTACGTGAATATTATACATTGAAATAAAACTATTCTTACGGATTCTATCACGATTAGGTTTTAATTATTATTCCCGACGTTTCGAAGGCTTTGCAGTCTTCGTTTCGTGATAGAATCCGTAAGAATAGTTTTATTTCAATCCATTATCACTTTGCCCGACCCGGGGATCGAACCCGAGACCTCAGAACCGTAGTCGTACCGAAATACCACCATGCCACCGAGGCAGTCATCAGTCCATGCTTAGCAATGGAATAGTAATATTACAAGGTTAATCTTATTATATTATTTATTATAAAGCTCTTTCTGGCTAGCTCAAGCGATGATAATTGTGATCATATTATTTAACGAAATTACGCAAAATATAAATAAGTTTTACGTCTAGACATTTGTGTCTGAGAGAGTCCCAGACAAAATAATTGGCCACATTAAATCATATCATCTCGAATATACGATATCAAGGATTGTGGAATTATTGTCTTGTATATTAATAACTAAGTTTGTTTAATGAATCGTGTTCTACGATAATTTTGGATAGTACATTGATTGTTAATAAAGAATTGGTATCATGGGTGTCTATGGTAAAGATCACTTACCATCAACTAACCCCTTGGTCTATTGCCAGTATCTGAAATAAATAAGTACCCTCCTTCCGGGGCAATCGGTTAAAAATAACATTCCCTACGAATCCTCGAATGACGTAATAAACGGCGTCAGTAAATTACTGCGCCAGCACTCCACAATGGCGCCTGACCGCTCGCACCGTATAATACGATACAATTTTGCGGTGGCCACACAATGAGCACAATTGGTACTCGGTTAACGGTCACTCGACGGAAAAAGACAATGAGAGGACATTTCGCTCTCGAAATATCGAGTTTTACAGCTCTACAGTTTTTTGTTCTGGTTTGTGATTTGTGGATTTCAAGGTAGGCCTTTCCGTGGTCTAGTGGCAGCATTATGGGCTGTGATCCGGAAGATACTAGGTTCGATTCGTCCCAGGGAATCGTCCCAGGTTGATTCGATAATGGGATAAGATAATAATGGGATGAGAGCGTATGAAGATAAAATGAAAGATAGGTGACGACCATGAACGATGTGTACAATATATTCAAGCCGGCATAATTCAGCCAATCGTTGAGCGACGCAATGTCACTCGATGATTGACATAACACTGTATATACTGTACTACATTCCTTTCTTTCCACCCTTATCCCACCTTAATGTGGGGTCAGCGCAACACACTTTTTCAAGCATGTTGGCAAAAGTATTTGGCTTAGTTTTTACGACCGGCTGCCTACCTGACTTCAACCCCCTCTGGGGATGCAGTTCCAAATTGTTAGAAAATTCGCTTTGCCTGACCTCAGAATCGAACCCAAGACCTCCTTGCCCACAGCTCATATATGCTGCCACTAGACTAAGAACGACTTTACTTTAAGTAACCATTACAAAAAATCCTAATAACAGTTACATAACCCGCTACAATTAAAATACCTGCTTGGCTTCTCCAGTTTATAACAACTTATATAAAATGTTTCTCGTGTCACCAACAGGCTTCTGGAACAATACCGAAGAATAATAAAACAATATTTTTTAAAGGTTTCTTATATACTGTTTCTTATATTTCTTATAAACTGTTACCAGGCTTCTACGAAGAAAGCTTAATAACAAGCTACATATTTGTTATATAACTGAACTTATCTAAATTATAAAAAGTTCTTGCTTAGTTTGTAACAAGCATTTGGATAATGTGGAGTTTCAGAAAAACACAAGTAAAAAAAATAATGTGCCTATATTCTTCCTAGTTCACAACTCAATACTACATACATAATATCACGCCTGTATCCCATAGGGGTAGGCAGAGTTTCCACTTAGCCCGATTCTGACACACTACTTTCGCTGCATCTACTTTCATCAATCTCTTCATATACTCGCGTCGGTTAAGGATACTTAATGCTAAATAAATTAAATAAATAACACCAACAGTCACACACATGGTCCTGACCCTACTCTAAGTTAAGAGTCTTGGAGTTATCAGGAACTGGAACAGGAAGCTGTCGAAATAACTACTAAAACATCCATGATATTCATCATCATCATCAGTATTTTGTATTATTGTTAAGTCTATCAAAACACGTTTTAGGTAAATAAATAATTCCTCTGATAAATTATATCTGATAATTAAATTATTATTTCCATTGCTCGTGATATCCTAATGGATAATTTATGCTTACTGTTCAAAACCTCATAAAAATTATGTAGATTACAAGATGCAGAACAAACTACTATAGGGTTTAGTTCCAAAAGTAAAACACTGTATGCACTTAAACTTTTATTGTAGATACTTTTACAATCTTTTATAATCAAAGTGTAATGTTCACTGCTTCACGGTTAAGAACCAACTACCATGCTGAGTCTGTCGTCCCACTATCCTTCGGTTATCCCCACTCTGTACAATAATAAAATTAGAGAGGGGGTAACATCAGTCAACTGAAGAATTGTATTAATGACCGCGGTCTCCAAAAGGTAGTTGAACGACTTCAAATGCTAATTATAATAAACTTAAATTAGTATATCGTTATAACAATTACATAATTACATAATTATCCAAGCTACAGTATAAAGTAACAAGTTATTGTACCCTACCTTCATGACTTGTAAGTTACTATAAAATATGTGAGATAACACTATAAAATATGTGAACTAACACTATAAAATATGTGAGCTAACACTATAAAATATGTGAACTAACACTATAAAATATGTGAGCTAACACTATAAAATATGTGAACTAACACTATAAAATATGTGAGCTAACACTATAAAATATGTGAACTAACACTATAAAATATGTGAGCTAACACTACCTACTTTCAAAGAGATTTAATATTACTAACTATAGAGGGGCTATGAAGCAAGTTTCCATACAAAGAAATTTATCTCAAACTTCAATACCGCCATCAACTACTTATTACAATGCGAGGGCGATTATTACAATTTACACCCTAGAATATTTTGTGAATGATTAAGAATCACGTAAGATAAGTTTATTCTCCCAATATTATTTCGCTAGCAGACCTGGCGCGCGTATATTTCAAATAAACGGAGCGACTTATGACCACTATGTCAAAACTTTTGGATCACAAATTTTGTGCTGCCGTCTATATACTGTTGAATGTCTTTGGTTTTTACCATAATTTTCTTTTCAGTTCCACCTGCACAGAACTTTGATAAAATTATAGCACTCTAAGGCTGAGATCTATAGAGCGAACTTCGACTAAGTCTAAGTCAAAGTAACGAACCCAGTGAGGACTGTGACTTATTCCGATTCATTTTTTACAAGAAAATCTTTGCTTGATCTGTCTGCCAATGTGTTTTTCTTGTAAAAAAATGACTCGGACTAAGTCAAAGTTAGGCTTAGGCTCAGAAATGTCTATACAAAAACATATCAACCCACTCATCGGTTCGTTGCTGTAGGAAATAAGGTTATAGATGGAAAAATAAAATAGCACGAAATGAATTTTAAATAGCAGTTCCTTGTATATTCAAATATGATTTATGCCACAAGGAAGGTATACGTCTGTTCCGTAGCACAGTACTAGATGAAGTGACTGACATTTGGTGTACCAAGCTTTTATATAGACTTGTTTTAAACACTGTGTTGCCAGTATAAAGAATAGTAAAAAGTACAGAGATTAATTTTTGCATTTTAAAATAAGATGAATACCAACAGTTGCCAGACCAAATAACAACATAGCTTTTGCGTTTATACCTTTATTTTAATTACCGATTCCCAGAGTCTGAAATCCTAGCAACGATTTCGGTGCATCATCAACAACTATAGTAAACTATAGGATTCAGTTTCCATACATCGAATACACGTTGCATTGTAAAGCGAGTTTCATGTCTTACATGGAAGCAAGAACCAGGGACAGTTAGCTATCTAGGTCACCGGGGCTATAGTGTTTGTGAATAGGTTGTATAACCTGTTAAACTAAAGGAATATAGTAGCATAAAGTAGATGGATAGCCTGCACATTTTAAATTAGTTTTCATAAGATAAGCTCACGCCTGTATCCCCAAAGGGCTGGACAGAGGCCTACTAGCGAACTAGAACACTTATATTTCGCCGTGCTTAGTTTCGCCCGAGATGTAATAGGGGGCGAGTCTATCGCCTTATAGGGCACAAATTCACTTTGTTCGACCCGGGAATCGAACTTGAGACCTCAGGACGATAGTCGTACCGAAATACAACCACGCCATCGAGGTAGTTTTCAGTGAAGTAAAATCTTTCTTTCTACCTGTCCTTATCCCACCTATATAAATATAAAGTAATTCTAACCGATTTCATAACAAGGAGGTTCTCAATTCATCGGTATTTTTAATGTATGTACGGCATCGGTATCTCCAGTAAACAAATATATTTTCAAGATTCTTCTTGTGTTCGATAGAGCTCACTTCAAGGTTGGTCTCATATTATATATTTGGTCAAAGTATAATATAATTTAAAAGTAGAATTTTAACTCTTACAACTTTTCTTCTTTTCGTAACAAGAGCAAGTACCCACATATTTGATTATTTTATATAGCTTATATTCTCATGATCATATTTTAATACAACTAATTTCTGACAACGAGAGATAAATAAAATAATATTAGCCCTGTAATATTACTGTCCCACTGCCGGGCACGGGCCTCTTCTACTAATGAGAGGGGTTAGGCCTTAGTCTACCGAGCTGGCCTAATGCGGGTTGGTAGACTTCACATACCTTCGAATTTCTTTTGGAGAAATTCTTGGGTATGCAGGTTTCCTCACGATGTTTCACTTTGTGTGTTTCCTTCACCGTTATAGCAAGCGATATTTCACAATGAAAACACGAGAGATAAATTATTCTGGAATCACAAAAACCATTCTATCGACGCCCATACCATTTATTTGTAATAGACCTAAGTGTTGATTAGGGTATTAACTAGGTCACTCTTTGTAATAATTATCTAGGGTCAATATTATCATTCCAAAGGTTACGTTAATTTCGAAACCATTTCATTGTAAGTCGACAGTACGTAACTTATTACTGCAGAGTTCACACAATCTGTCGTACTTCCAGTAATTAAAAATGTTGAAACTAGTGATTTCGTTAACATTAGCCGCGATGTCGGACGAAATTGGCAAATTCATTGGAGAAGTGGTCCCAGTGGCTATGATCTCAGGCCTATCGGTGACCGATTTTGGCTGCCAGACGTTCGTTGTTGAGAAAACTGACACCAAATGCTTCTGCAACGATTTGAAGGACTTACCAATGTTGGAAGTAACGCGAATGGAGGACGGTTTAACTGTGAACCTTGTTCCCATCCTGGTAAGCAGTGGAGAAGACGCCATCAAAGCTCTGCAAATCCAAGATTGTTCGTGTGGAAATGTTGACGCTTGGCGCTCTGTGTTTAGGATCCTCAATGATAACTACGTGATGCAGTATGAACGTCCAATTGCCATGTTTGATAGAACACATGAAAACGTTATGGTTTATTACCGCAGGAATGTGTCGTCTAAACCCGATCTGGAGGGAGTTATACGAGCGTCAGGTGAATTAACCGACGGGAAACATTATGACATACTTTGTGATAAGTTTTCCAATTAAGATGTGTAAAATATTTAATTTAATATATGTGGAGAAACGTCGACTATCAATATTTGTCTTTCATCTTTCTTCAAAACCAAAGATTGACACACGGTAAAAACGAACATTTAAAAGTAAAAAATAACAACAATTTCTTACACTCTTTGGAGTCCGTGCTGCAGGGTTACCACAACCTCTTATAGCAGTATTATTATAATCGTTCTTCGTTTGTTTTGTATGGGAATCGGTACAAGTAAGATGATAATAATACTGCTATAAGAGATGGTGGTAACTCCCCTGAAGCCGAAGCAGATTAAATGAAAAGGCACCGACTCCAAAAAGAGTAAGAAATTGTTGTTATTTTTTACTTTTAAGTGTTCGTTTTTGAAGTCGGTTTTCAGTTTTTATCAAACTTTAATTATATTTCTCTATTTTTTTGTGTAATATTGAAAGAACTATCCACCAACTCCTAGTAGTTAATGAGTTATATTTTCCATCATCAGCTCAGCAACATGAGATGATGAGTACTAGACGCAAATACCTGAATAGCATAACACACATAACATAAGCTCACGCCTGTATCCCCGAAGGGGTAGGCAGAGGCGCACTAGCGAAATAGAACACCCATATTTCGCCAAGCTTAGTTCCGTCCCAGATGTAATAGGGAGCGAGCCTATCGCCATATCGGGCACAAATTCCAGACTCCGGGCTGATAAGGAAAAATCCAATATCACTTCGCCCGACCCGGGGATCGAACCCGAGACCTCAGAACCGTAGTCGTACCGAAATACCACCACGCCACCGAGGCAGTGAGGGTTCCCCTCGATTTTTCTAGGATCCCATCATCAGATCCTGACTTGGTGCCAATGGGATCACCTCGGAAGTATACCCTTTAAAACAAAAAGATAATTTCTCGAATCAGCCCAGGCGTCTTCGTGTAATCGGGGAACATACATAAAAAAAATAAGATTCCGATGAATTGTTAACCTCCTCCTGATTTTGAAGTCGGTTAAAAATAGCATTACTAATATCCATGATTGTCAGTAACCACGTGCCATCAGGTGGCCCATCTGTACTGTCTTAGTAAACCAATAAATAAAACATTAGACTGCCTATATGGCGTAGTTGTATTTCATTACTACCGTCCCGAGGTCTCAGGTTCGATCCCCGGGTTGCACAAAGTGATATTAGGTTTGTATTGTTCAGTGTCAGCTCGGTGTCTGGAATTTGTACTCGATATGACGATAGGTTCGGCCCCTCTACCATCTGGTACCGAAATAAGTCCGGCGAAATGTGGGCGTTGTAGTGTGTATGCCTACTCCTTCGGAAAAAAAAGCGTATGTATGTAAAAAAATCCTTGTTTGTTATATAAAATTCCTATAAACTAAATCCGCAGAATAGTATAAACAATCTACAGGACACAGGCCGAGAGCAGCGCATCTGACTGGGCTTTAACTGGACTTCGTGCTAATCCCTTTTCCATTATCGGTGCAGGCGCGGCGTGACCCACATAAACCCGATTCCTGATGGCGTTGAGAGCGCCTTTAGAAACGCTGTCGAGGTTATTACTTGCAAACGACTAACGCGACCCGTTTTTAATCAGTATCCCTAGTAAGAGTTTCTCAATAACGATGTTAGTTATCTAAATGAATAGGGCCTTACTAAAACATTTTCGCTTGTCTTTTCGCTAAGAATAGCCTGCCACTTTTTTCTTGCTCTACTGCCTCGGTGGCGTGGTGGTATTTCGATGCGACTACGGTTCTGATGTCTCGGGTTCGATCCCCAGGTCGGGCAAAGTGATATTGGAGTTTTCTATATCAGCCCGGAGTCTGGAATTTGTGCCCGATATGGCGATAGGCTCGCCCCCTATCTCATCTGGGACGGAACTAAGCTCGGCGAAATGTGGCTGTTCCAATTCGCTAGAGCACCTCTGCCTACCTCTTCGGGGATACAGGCGTGAGCTTATGTTTTATGTATGTTATGTTATGTTTTTTCCTTGCGTTACATTGTTTAAAAATGAAAGGGACAACCCTATGGTTAAAGATAAGCAACGCTTAAATATTTTTATAAGTAAGGGGCATATTCTTTTCTTGCTTCCTGCCCTTATCCCACCTTAATGTCTCCCTTTCCCAATCCCTAATCCTCTCCTTTTAGGTCAGCAACGCATCCATGATTAGTGTCTTGGGTGTCTATGGGCGGTGGAGATCACTTACCATCACATGACCCACCAACTCGTTTGCCAGCCTCTGCTAAAAAAAATAACTACCGACAGCCTCCGTGGCGCAGTGGGCGAGTAGCCGGCTATGAAGCGAGAGGCCGCGGGTTCGATTCCCGCATTGAGACAAATGTTTGTGGGGCCCGCAGATATTTGTTTCAAGTCTGGGTGTTGTGAGACCGAAAGTCTCTCATAGTCTCTGATACACGATACAGGTTAACCTAGTGTGGGGTCAGGACTAGGTGTGTGACTGTTGGGTGTATTATTTATTATTTATTATTATTATTTACCTTACTTTAAAAACTCTTTCACTTGTTGAAATTAGATTTGTAAATAGGTAAATAAAAAATGCAATTTATTGATTTATTGTGCCTATAGCCATGGCAAACATAGATATTTAAACGAGCATGACTACCCAGACTGAGTACAACAATCAGTTAGAAAACACCTTTCTACAACATGCTTGAAATAAACCGTGTATAAATATGAAACATCGACCCAAATATCCACGCCTTAGATATAGTCTAAGATCCACGCGAACAAAGTCGCTAATCATTAAATAGATAAATAACAGCCAACAGTCACACATTTATATGTGCGTGTGTATTTAGCGTGCGTTCAAAACTTAACGGACCGACTTCAAAATTTATCCGATCGTGACCAAAAGTATATGGGACCACTCTTGAAATAAGCTCTATCAAACACAAAAATAATCTTGAAAATCGGTCCACATTTAGCGAATATATTGAATAAAAAAATAGAGACCAATTGACACCTTCTCCTTTTTTGAAGTCGGTAGAAAATGGAATGGAATGTTATACATTTTAATATTTCTATACATAAGAACTATATTCAAACGTCAACTAATTCATCATCATCATCATCATCAGCCATAGGACGTCCACTGCTGAACATAGGCCTCCCCCAAAGATTTCCAGATCGACCTGTTGGAAGCGGCCTGCATCCAGCGACTTCCTGCGACCTTTATCAGGTCGTCGGTCCAAAAACTAATTATGATAAATTAATTTATAGAGTTTTATTTTCAAATAAGAATAAATAATAATAATATTAGCCCTGTAATATTACTATCCCACTGCTGGACACGGGCCTCCTCTACTAATGAGAGGGGTTAGGCCTTAGTCTACCACGCTGGCCTAATGCGGGTTGGCAGACTTCACATACCTTCGAAATTCCTGTGAAGAAATTCTCGGGTATGCAGGTTTCCTCACGATGTTTTCCTTCACCGTTATAGCAAGCGATATTTCACGATGAAAATACACTTAACATAGAAAAGTCAGAGGTGTATGCTCCATTTTGGAGTTGGTCTCGAACCTCCGACACTTGTCTCGGCAGTCCATACCATTCCCAACTGAGCTATCGCTGCTTGAATAGCATTGATTGAAGAATAAATATATCAAAGAAAAGGCAAGGATGCATATAAATGAAAAATAACTAATTTTAGAACTAAATGTCAATAAAAATTTCCATTAGTACAACTTGCTTATGCAAACTCAACTTTCTCAAAGCAGTCTCACTTACTTCTAAGGATTCCCACAAAGTACACCGAGTCGCAGTAAAGAAGCGGGAAACTAGCTCTCTAGAACAGTTTTCATTCAATTAAAATGCAATCAAATGCCACGTTCAAAGAAAAATTAATGTAAGAAATATTTTCTGGATAAAGAACAACTTTTTGTTGAAATATATAAAACGAATATTCGTTTGTTGATGCGATAGAATAGTGAGGTAACACAACATAAGCTCACGCCTGTGGATACAGGTAACAGGTCTTTGGGGATCCAAAGACCAGTTACAGACAGACAGACAGACAGGACCAGGAGAAAGAAGAAAGAAAAGAAAGAAAACATTTATTGGAGGAGGTAGGCAGAGGTGTACTAGCCAACAAGAACACCCACATTTCGCCGAGCCGATCCGCCCTAGATGTGTGCACAAATTCCAGAATTCTCTAATATGGAAAAATCCAATATTACCTTACCCGACCTAGGTATCGAACTCGAGACCTCAGGACCGTAGTCTAGGAGTAAGAAAGTCTAAGTCGAGGAGGCAGTCTAGGTATAGCGAGGTAAGAAGGATTAATGTGCACAACTACATATCTAGAGCACAAACCTCAGACTTCTTTATGATTCCTATAACGTGTTGAAAGTTCTACTTATAAAAGATTTTCCTTAAGACAACGGGGGTTACCACCACCTCTTATAGCAGTATTTTTATAATCTTACTACGTTTTTTGTACGGGAATCGGAACAAGCAAGATTGTAATAATATTGCTATAAGAGGTGGTGGTAACCCCCCAGTTGCTTGTGCAGGAATAATTTTGACGATCTTTTGTTACTGTGCTGAGTACATATAAGGCCAATATTTCATAAACGCGCATCGAGCTCGATTCGAATTCTATTATCAAAAATATTCCTACAGCTCTCATTTTTTTTTACATTTTACGCTAGCGACTATAACGACGACAATATTATATAATCATTTGTATGAAAAGCATCAATTCGGGTGATTTCATATGGATATTTTACGGAGTCGCTAAAGATAAATGTCAAAATAAAAATCGGCCTAATGCATGCTGTATCTGATCGCACACAGGACAAAAATAGCTTTGCATGTCCAATGACCTTGAATCGAACCCAGGACCTCCCGGTCCACAGCCATGTTGAAAAAGACAAAGGAGACGACAAAATCACGTGAGTTGGAATTCAAAAACTCAAAGATAACTGAAATATCGGAATTCAGAACCTGCCACTATACCAATTAAATAAAAGTGTGTATCGTATATTAAGCAATAGTAATAATAAAATAAGTACAGTAATTGATTTCATTCGACAACGCCTATAATGATAACTAAAAGCAATAGAATAGTGGAAACCGACGCGCCTCCAGCGGCCGCAGTAATCCTATTCCCAATTATTGTTATCCAAACGATCGAACCATCGCCTCTATTCAATAACCAATTACTTATACTAAGGGTTAACTGCTATTATAATTATTGCTCCTATATTTTCTGAGGGGTAGGTACGTTGACGGCCTGATAGCTAGTGATGGGATATTCGCATCCACCAGGATGACGACTACCGTACATCATCATCATCATCATCAGCCACAGGATGTCGACTGCTGGAGATGGGCCTCCCCCAAAGATTTCCAGATCGACCTGTTGGTAGCGGCCTGCATGGTACACATGGTGTTAAAACCTGCCATACAGACCGACTCTCCTTGTGTGGTTCGCAATCCAGAATCAGCCCATTCCGGTTCTATCGAGGGGCTTGTGATCTGACATGATGGTTGGTTGAGGTGGGTATGGTATTCCTGCATCAGTCATTCACCTGTTTTGTCTCAAGCCCCTCGATTTGCTTCTTCACTTTACAGAGTGTTAAGAACCACAAATAGGTCATGATTCTGATGGCCATTGATAAACCCATTGTTTATCGCCTGGGCTCTAATTGTAGTGTATTATTTCATTCCAGCTATAAACCTACACATAAAATTGGCACAAAATCTCATAAATTCTTTGGCGCGTTGAATATTCAACGGGCGTACTCAATGGGAATCAGTTCTGTGTCCACTCATCGGTTTGACGCGGCCAATGGCTCGGAACACATGCATTGTTCCATTTACACTTTCAAATATAGATGCAGTTTCACGCTTTACATACAATTTCTACTATAGTTGTGCTCACGGTTCCGCCGCGTCACATGTTTAAACTCTTCTGTCCCATTTATTCCGCAATCTGCAATAATATAGTTATAAGTATTAATTTTATATAAAATCATGTTGTGATAGGAAACTTCTGTACCCACATTTCGCGAACTTATTCCCTTCCCTTTACGGAAAGAGAGAGCCTTTTGCCATACATTGCCATTTTTTGAGTGGTAGAGCCACGCTGTAAACAATTTCTCTACAGCACGAATGGGCTGGCTCGACCGGTTTGATACCACTGTCTCACAGAAAACCAACGTAAAGTGGCAGCTCGCTGTCGCGTTTCGTTCGGTGAGTGAGATCTCCGGTAGCCCAATTCCCCCTTCCTTTCCCAATCCCTTTTGCCTCCCCTTCCATTTCATCCTTTAGATTGGCAACGCACCCAGGATTCTTTTTGAGTTTCGGGTGTCTATGGGCTGTGGAGATCACTTACCATGAGGTGACCCATCTGCTCCTTTGCCAGTCTCTGCTATAAAAAAACACATATCAGCCAGTGCACATAAATAATATTTATCGGTGGTCGCCCATACTTTTGGACTGTACTGCACTTATCATAAAGGTTTCTGATTTTTTTATAGCAGAGGCTGGCAAACGAGCAGGTGGTTCGTCTGATGGTAAGTGATCTCCACCACCCATAGACACCCAAGACACAAAGAATCAAGGGTACGTTGTTTACCATCCTAAAACGTGTGGATTAGGGATTGAGAAAGGGAGGGGGGAATTGGGCCATCGAAAATCTCACTTACCGAACGAGACGCAACAGTCACTGTGCTTTGCTCAAATAAATGATAATTCCAATCCTCTGTCATTCTTTAAAATGAAATCTTTAAAATAAAACAATTTTTACGGATTCTATCACGATTAGGTTTTAATTATTATTCCCGACAATCTATGTGACAACGAAGACTGCAAAGCCTTCGAAACGTCGGGAATAATAATTAAAACCTAATCGTGATAGAATCCGTAAAAATAGTTTTATTTCAATGTTTAATATTCGCGTAAACTTAAGAAATCAGTATGAAATCTTTAACATAATATTTCTGATCTAGCTTTGAATCCAAGAACTCGCAATCTTGCCTGCATGCTAGAGCTATGAAAGATTGTTCTATTAACACTTGCAAATCTAGATGCATAGTTTCACGCCTTACATTTCGCTATTAAGTTTATTTATGATGGCAGTTTAACGCAAACTTTTTGAGAGCGCCACTGAACTGTGTCACTACATAATAGCTTCACGGAATTCGCACTTGCTGTGCAAATTTATGCGAATGTGACCTATTTTCTTTTGAGCCTCTGGTAATCATGAATTCTTTTTGCTATTTCTTTTCATGCGAATTTTATAGCTGTGTCCCTGTGTAATAGTTAATACTAATTGCATTGTTGGAATTAAAGTGGGGTATTTATATTATAATGTTAATTCGCCTCCTTGGTCTAATGGCAGCATGTATAGGCTATAAACCTACACATAAACACAAACACATAAAGACGGGAGGTCCTGGGTGCGATTCCCAGGTCGGGCAAAGCAAATTTTCTAATTGTAAAATCTAAGCCAAATCCTCTCTGCAACATGCTTGAAAGGTGTGTTGCGACGACGCCACATTAAGGTGGGATAAGGGCGGATAGAAAGAAAGTTAATATTTACGACTCTATCACTCATTAGTAGACACTCAAGTGATATAGGATTTTTCTAACCATTGCCAACCCGGAGTCTGGAATTTGTGCCCGATATGGCGATCAGCCACAGCCACAGGACGTCCACTGCTGGACATAGGCCTCCCATAAAGATTTCCAGATCGACCTGTTGGAAGCGGTGAGTGGCTGATGATAATGATGGCGATAGGCTTGCTACCTATCACAACTGGGACGGAAATGAGCTCAGCGAAATGTGGTCAGTGGTGTTCTACTTCACTAGTTCGCATTTACCTACCTCTTCAGGGTTACAGGCGTGTATGTGTGTATGTTGTCACTCATTTTGACGCTCCAACGTAAGATAATCTGTAAATACTCCTGTTTGGGATATGACTGGGCTCACTGAACTAGGTATTATCTAACTTATACCACTGTTCCATACAAAACGTAAGTGAAATGACTTGTCTCTCTGATTATTTTCTTATTAATATAGGTATTAATGCTTTAGGTCAGTAGACCTATCGTTGTTTTGTGAGCTATCACTGTTACAGTTAACATCTATCATCTATCAGTAATACCACTTGTTACCTTTCAGTATAAATGTTAATTTTCTTATTCTTATTTTTTGATCTTTTTCTGTTACAAAGCTGTGTGAATTGAGTGCTGTGTACAGTAGTAAATGGACTTCGGATTTACAATCTTTGTATTACGAGTGTAATTCTGTGTTGTACTTGATGTGTAGTCTGTGTCTGTACCTAATAAATAAATAAATCGCTTATTGCAGAGCTGTCACTATTTGCCAAGCTGTTATAGTCCAAGAGCCCGTGAGTGCCAGACCTTCGGATTTTAATAAAAGCTGAAAATTTTTCTATGTGTGTCCCTAGTACAGGTAAGAATGATCCCCACCCATGAAGCTGAGGCAACGGTGGCTTTGGCAGGTAACAGGTAACAAAGGTGTATAAAATTCCATCTCAAATTTATCATAAAATAAAACTTAATTTTTTTATATTTGATTCATAATAATATCAAAACTCGCGTTGCTCATTGCCAGAAAGTTAGTATGGTTGCAACCCTCTGCCGGACACCCTTAAATTATTATAATTTATAATTATACTTACGTTATATTATAAAACCTAAATTTTATATATAATTTTTTGGGGGCCTATTAATCTATGTTTACATAATAGCCGGACAGTTTCAACGGTTCTATCATCTTGCCAGACGCATTCAAAGTGAGCAGTAGTTCGGAGAGCAAGGAGCGTATACAGTAACTAGTGCGAGTGAGATCTGTCTCACTCGCACTAGTTACTGTATACGCTCCTTGCTCGCACTTGGTCTATTGCAGCCCTTCACTGCGCATCCACTGTTATTAAGTTCAAATTGTGCAGTTTATTTTTTTCTTAATCGAGAAATTTCATTAAATAAATTTTTACAGTTTGAATAACAAATATTTAAAACAATACTCAGTAAAATTGCTCTAATACAACTTCAATCATATCGAAACTCTAATAATTTAATTTATATTATTTTTCATTTTTACGAAGTTTAGTATTTTCAATTCTATCAAAATTGTAAAGCCAATGAATTAAAGTAAATCAAATTTTATTGTTTATTAATCAAAGGGCGAAATTTTTTTTTAAATAAAAAAGTTACTGTGAAATACACTTATTTTAATTAAATTTTTAAACATTTTCAACATTTTCATCGTCGTCGTCAATACATCCATATTCCTCGTCACTATTATTCCATTCTGTGGATTGATCGTCTTCAATATCGCCTTCTTCATTACGCACCCATAATTTTTTTGTCTTGGGTGTCTATGGGCGGTGGAGATCACTTACCATCAGGTGACCCATCTGCTCGTTTGCCAATCTCTGCTATAAAAAATAATAATAAAAATAACATTCGCGTAAACTTAAGAAATCAGTATTTCAAACGTGTATATTATCAAGTTCAAACTTGGTTAGGGCATGATTTGGAACCCCAGGTATGGGGTTGGACAATGCGAAACGATTTTGTGGAGCCTATCATGACAGTTTTACCACCTGCTCCAGAAGATTTGCTAAATACAATTTTCTGCAACTGCAAGAGTGGTTGTGGTTCGCGATGCGGATGCAGGAAAGCGGGCTTGCAATGCTCTTTAACTTGTGGCCAATGTAATGGGCAAGCTTGTCTCAATGCTCTACTATATCAGAGCGACATTAACGCCGGTCTTACGACCCAGCGCCATAATGCCCGGGAGAGATGGAAAACATCCGGGCGACACTGGGTTGAGTCCCTAACTCTATGTACACCCTACACCGGCAATACCGATTAAAAACACCGCGGTGGCCCTTTTCGGCGCTTGAGGACGTTCCGGGTTTCCCTAGGCGAGAAGCGCCCAGGCTTCAGCCGGAACCGTCCCTGCGCGGTGCCGCCTTGCGGCCCATCTCCAATTGTGGGGGGGCTCATAAACCCCCGCCGATGGGGTATATAACTGCAATTAAAAAAGCCATTGAAACTTCGCCAATGTTGAGATTCGACCATAAATTTAGTTATATTTAAAAAATACTTATTATAGTTTGATTTCTTTGTTATACTAACCGGCCGGTAACGTCACGATTTGAAAACCTATGTCCCGATCATTTTAACCTTGTGTTCCGATATTTCACACAATAGATCTGGCAACACTACTGTATACGCTCCTTGCTCTCCGAACTACTGCTCACTTTGAATGCGTCTGGCAAGATGATAGAACCGTTGAAACTGTCCGGCTATTATGTAAACATAGATTAATTAATAGGCCCCCAAAAAATTATATATAAAATTTAGGTTTTATGATATAACGTAAGTATAATTATAAATTATAATAATTTAAGGGTGTCCGGCAGAGGGTTGCAACCATACTAACTGTCTGGCAATGAGCAACGCGAGTTTTGATATTATTATGAATCAAATATAAAAAAATTAAGTTTTATTTTATGATAAATTTGAGATGGAATTTTATACACCTTTGTTACCTGTTACCTGCCAAAGCCACCGTTGCCTCAGCTTCATGGGTGGGGATGATTCTTACCTGTACTAGGGACACACATAGAAAAATTTTCAGCTTTTATTAAAATCCGAAGGTCTGGCACTCTGATGACTTATCGCTATTTACTTAGTATCTATATAGACTATTTTTTTCTATTCTATTTTATTTCAATGTATAAAATTCGCGTAAACTTAAGAAATCAGTATGGTCTATGATATATGACTGTTTGCTGAGCTGTCGCTGCTTACGTACTTACCTATCGCTCCTTACTGAGCTATCGTTGCTTATCGAGCTATCGCTACATTACATACATCGTGTAACATACTAAATACTCAATTGGTTTACCGCGAACATTATTATTTTATTGCCGAACATTTTACGATTGATTGAAGTTTTATTATCAACGCCATAAAAAGTTCTAGATACTAAATTTTAGATGATGAACTTTTAATGCGATCCAATATTAATCTCAGGGGAAATGCGAAAGGCATAAAATTTAAGGTTTAGATAAGCAGTGCTTATTAAAGTTAAGACCTATCATAAAACGTGCTACTCGATTAAAACCAGATTTTTTACCCACAAAAAATGATTAATAATATTAGCCCTGTAATATTACTGTCCCACTGCTGCGCACGGGCCTCCTCTACTAGTGAGAAGGGTTAGGCCATAGTCTACCACGCTAGCCTAATGCGGGTTGGTAGACTTCACATACCTTCGAAATTCTTGTGGAGAAATTCTCGGGTATGCAGGTTTCCTCACGATGTTTTCCTTCACCGTTGTAGCAAGCGATATTTCACAATGAAAACACACTTAACATAGAAAAGTCAGAGGTGTGTGCTCTTTTTGGGGTTGGTCTTGAACCTCCGACACTCGTCTCGGCAGTCCGTACCATTCCCAACTGAGCTATCGCTGCTAACCAAAAAAAATGATTACTCTTCAGTAATACAACCTAGTTTCATATGGATAGTACCAACTCCCACAATTTAGCTGAGCAAATGGTTAAGAATAACCTGTCACTTTTTTCCTTGTGTCACATTGTTTGAAAATAAAAGGGACAGGCTATTCTTTACCATTTGCTCAGCAAACTGTTTTTATAAGCAAGGCCCAATATGATAATCCTAACTCCTCAAAATATCCGAGCCATGTGGCATGCATGGATATCAGGAACTACATGAAGGCTGCGGCCTGAGCAGCAACATCAATATGCTTTATTTTATGAAATTATCTTTTCTTTCTTCTTTCTGCCTGGCGTTATCCTGGCCTTCTGCCAGGGTCCGCCTTCCTACTTAAACGCTTCAAGGATTAAAATCAAATGATTCCTGATACTTAGTTTTTAAACTTACTGCTCTCTGTACATCGGCTTGCTCTTCTAAACATTTTCACCCTTCGCCACTGCTCCCAACTGAGTTCAAGTTCTATACCCATTTTTTCCACCTGCCCTCAATGTGACGTCGGCGTAACACACTTTTTCAAGCATGTTGCAGCAAAGATTTGGCTTGATTTTTACGACCGACTGCCTGCCAGTCCCGGGCAAATCGAATACAAAAGTGTTTTTTCCTGACTTGGAATTTTAATGCAGGACTTCCCGGTGCACAGCCCATACATGCTGCCACTAGACCAAAGAAAAAGAGAAAAAAGAAAGAAAGACACTGTATAATATAATTAGTTAACATAAATATTAAATACTCTTCATTATATCAATTATGCTCTCTGGCACTTTTTAACCCTACAGCACTCACATTTAAGTTCAAGTTCTACTCCCATTTTACAAGTTATAACCTATTCCATTTTGCAACTTTTACCGCCCATTTGAAATCCCACCGTCACATAATCCCACATCAAAGCGGAATCGTATCTCACGCACAATCACATTTTCACGAATGTGGACAATAAATTCTCGGCCACAGAACGTCATTATATTAATGAACAGAGTGTGCAAACGTGGTGCAATCCCATCAAATCACGTAAAGCGAATCATTAATGCTCAGCAAAGAGTTTAAATATCACTAACTATAGAGGGGCCATCAAGCAAGTTTTCATACAATAACGGACCAACTACAAAAAAATATCTGATAGTGACCAAATTCGTATCATATATGGGACCACCCTTGGAATAAGCTCTATCGAATACAAAAAGAATCTTGAAAATCGGCCCACATTTGGCGGAGATATGGCGTAACATACATAGAACATAAACACATAACATAAGCTCACGCCTGTATCCCCGAAGAGGTAGGCAGAGGCGCACTAGCGAACTAGAACACCCACATTTCGCCGAGTTTAGTTCCGTCCCAGATGTGATAGGGGCGAGCCTATCGCCATATCGGGCACAATTTCCAGACTCCGGGCTGATACGGAAAAATCCAATATCACTTTGCCCGATCCGGGGATCGAACCCGAGACCTCAGGACGGTAGTCGTACCGAAATACAACCACGCTACCGAGGCAGTCATAGAAGATACAATACAGAATATAGAACATAAAATACAGACAAATTGAGGATCTTCTCCTATTTTTAAGTTGGTGGAAAAAAAATTGGTCTCAAACGTCAGTAACGCGAACTACTCCTTACTACAATTTACCTACACCCTAGAATGTTCTGTAAATGTTCAAAAATCACGTAAGACAATTTTATTGTTTAAACATTATTACGCTAACACGACCTGGCGCGCGTAGGTTTCAAATACGACTAATTGACTTATGACCACGAGGTCATAACTTTTGGATCATAAGTTTCATGCTGTTGTCCCGTCTATGTACTGTTAAATGTCTTTGAGGCTCAGTACGGAGTTGCAGTAGTAATTATACACGGTCTATTTATAGTCGGTTCTAGAACTTTTCTTTCTACCTACCCTTATCCCACCTTAATGTGGCGTCGGCGCAACAAACTTTTTCAAGCATGTTCCAAAAAGGATTTGGCTTAGTTTTTACGACCTGCTGCCTGCCACACGCCAATACCTCCCCCCTCCCTTTAGGGGATCCAGTCCCAGACAAATGAGCTTAGAAAAATAGCTTTGGCTGACCTGGGAATCGAAGCCAGGCCTTCCTGGTCCACAGCTACCATTAGACCAAGGATGAGACTATCGCCAGTTCTAGATCAACGACTACTATGACTACCGTTTTGTGGTCTCAGATTCAATTCCGGGCAACGTGATATTGGGATTTTCTACCATCAGTCCAGATTCTGGAATTAGTGTTATGGCAGAGCTCGTCCCCTCTCGCATCTGGGACATAAATAAACTCAGCAAAATGTGGATGTTTTAGTTCTCAAATTTGCCTCTGCCTACCCCTTCGGCGATAAAGGCGGGAACTTATGTGTAATTTAATCATCCTGATCATAATATTCCAACAGATTTTAATTACAATAACCACACTGGTAACTTTTTTAATTAACGCTGCACAAAGAACGGTAGTGATAAACATTTTTGTACATGGCAACAATGACGCTGCGTCGAGGCGTCATTGTGAACATCAAAGGACTGACGGCAGACAGGCTGCTATGCCACAAAAGCACCAACCAACAAAGTTCCACCGTTATCCCGCAATTTTCTAAATGCGACTCGGTAAGGTGTCGCCATAGATTTGTTATAGAGGAGATACATCACCTTATATAACTTCAATGTTAATTCGATGGTTGAATTTACGATTTCTAAAAATTTTCAAAATATATGCGTTGAATAAAAAACGATAACAATAGTTTTCTTATCACATATAATACAGTTAATTAAAACTTTTTAAGTAAAAAAATCATAAATAATATAACGGATATATCCCGTAGAGGTAGGCAGATATGGATTCCAACTTCGCCTAATTATGACATACTATTTTTGCTTCATGTAACTTTACAAATCTTTTGCATTTACATCGGTTTAGGATACTTTCGACCTGTCCTTTATTAAATAAAAGTAAAAATGAACAGGCAAAATCAATATTTAAAAACCAAACAAATTCCCCAAATTGGAAACATAACTTCTTTATAGTTAACACTATACCATGCAATTTTATACTTATATTACCTATTCAAAACAATTTATAATATTATTACAACTGGGCTATCAAGCAAGTTTCCATACAAAAAAATGTATCTCAAACTTCAGTACCACCATCAACCAGTTATTACAATGCGAGGGCAATTATTACAATTTACACTCTAGAATGTTTTGTGAATTGTTAAGAATCACGTAAGATAAGTTTATTCTCTCAATAAATCACGCTGGCCGGCCTGGTGCGCGTATATTTCAAATGAACTGAACGACTTATGACCACTAGGTCATAACTTTTGGATCACAAGTTTTGTGCTGTTGTCCCGTCTAATTTAAATCAAGGCTGTCGGTAAACCCTAATTAAATTAAAGCACAAATCATCAGCAAAAAACAAAATGCTTACAATACAATACAATACAATACAATTATTCTTTATTGCAAACCATTTACACACACAGAAATAACAATTAAAAGACAAGGTGCTTAAACTATGGTCGACAATGGGCGGTCTTATCGCTGATAACGATTTCTTCCAGACAACATTTGTATGGAAAGAAGCGAGCATAAAGTAGTAGGCAGTGGTGTACAATAAAAGAAAAACAAAAACAAAAAAAGAATTATTATCAAAATATTTTAAAAAAATCCTAATACATGTATAAAAATATAAATATATATAATACATATAATACATAGTTTTTTAATATTAATATAAATACTATGATACCAGTATTTCTACAAGTTTGAGAGATAGTAGTTTTTTAATAAATTTTTAAAAATATGTAATGATTTTGCCCGTCTGATCCCCAATGGCAAAGCATTCCACAGTCTAACAGCTACCACAGTGAAAGATTGACCATAGAATTTGGATGTATGGGAAGGTATTTTTAGTTGAAGAGTATGAGAAGAACGAAGAGACAAGGAGTGAGTAAGATGTAAAAACTCAAAACGATTTTTAAGATATTGAGGTGATGACGGATTAAAAAGAACATTGTACAATAATGAGAGGATGTGCAAGTTCCGGCGAAAGCGAATTGGTAACCATTTTAGCTTTATTCGAAATTCGGAAATGTGATCATATTTGCGTAGGCCAAATATGAATCTAATGCAGAAGTTTTGAAGTCGTTCTAATTTATTAAGCTGTTCTTCGGTTAAATCTGGATATGAGGCGTCAGCGTAGTCAAGAATAGGAAGTAAGAGGGATTGTGCGAGTGCAATTTTAGTACATATTGGCAAAAAATGACGCAATCTTCTTAAAGAAAATGCTGAAGCATACAATTTGCGGCTTGCTTCTGCAATTTGTGGACCCCACGCCATTTGTTTATCAAAAACGACTCCAAGATTTTTGACAGTATCGCTAATTTTAATAATCGTTCCATCGAATATGACTTGAGGAAGGTGCAACCAGTCTATTTTAGAGACCATTCTTGAGCTACCAATTACAATGGTCTGAGTTTTTGCTGGATTCACACTAAGACCATACATTTTACTCCACTGAACAATTTTACGTAAATCACTGTTTGTTCTTGCTATGGCCGTAGGTAAATCCTCAAGTGACGCCTGTGTATATATTTGTAGATCATCAGCGTAAAGGTGGTAGGAAGAAGTGAGCTGTAGGGAAATAGAGCTAATAAATACTGAGATAAAACGCCGCCCTGAGGCACACCGGCAGTAGCGATGCTCCATGATGAGAAATTCTCATCGATGCGAACACGTTGACGGCGGCCATACAGGTAACTATGAAACCAACTAATTACCGTTGGAGATATGTTAAGAGACCGCAGAAGCGCTAGTAATACGTCAAAATCGACATTATTAAATGCATTGCTGAAGTCTAAAAGTGTCAGCACTGTAATCTTGCCGCCGTCCATACCACTTCGGATATCGTCATTAATCTTGACAAGTGCAGAGACAGTACTATGGCCAGGACGGAAACCAGACTGTAGAGGGTTCATCAACTCATTACGTATAAGGAACGCAGAAAGTTGTCGATTAATAAGACGCTCAAGGAGTTTTGAGAGAAAAGGAAGAATAGAAATTGGACGGTAATCAGAAAATGAAGATGGATTGGCTTTTTTGGGAAGAGGAATTATTTGTGCTTCCTTCCAAGCGGAAGGAAACACGCCACAAGTAATAGAAAAATTAAGAATATGTTGGATAATAGGTAAAACTTCATCGAGAATTAAAATAATCATTTTTCGGCTAACACTGTCACTACCGGCTGCGTTCGATGAGATTGCTTCTGCGTTCTTCTTAACATCACAATCGGTAAATTGTTCAAATACAAATTGAGGATGGTCGGGTTTAGGAATTGTTGAAATGTAGTGTAATGTATTCGATTTCGTTAGCCCATGAAAGTTGGCTGAAGACGAGAAATGAACGTTTAAACTATCAATGTTTAAATCATGTGGGATATCATCCTTGCGAGATTTCCCAATACCCAGTGACCTTAAAAACTTCCAGATTTTAGATGGCTCTTCAATCTCTAGAGATGTATGAATATAACGGCGTTGAGCATCCCTACACACCTTATTGCATTTGTTTCGGAGCTCAACATATCTGCGTTTATTGTGCTCATTTGATCTACATTTATATCTCGCCTTGGCAATAAGTTTCTTGTTTCTCAATGTTTTAATTTCAGTTGTGAGCCAAGGAGCCGGTAGATGTTTAATTCTTACTGGTCGTGATGGACAATGCGTGTCATACAGTTGATTCAATATAGAATTAAAGCTATTAACTTTCTCGTCCATGGTTGTTGCATTAAATACATTAGACCAGTCTAAATCAAGGGCTTCGTTTCGCAAATTCTCTGAGTTAATACCATTAAAATTGCGCTGCCAAACAATTTTTGGCTTAGATTTAGGGGGTCGTATTTTATAAGAGACATAGATTAAGTCATGGTAGGAAAAGGCGTCTGCCGCACACTGACCGTGCTTGACGACATGAGATAAAGATGATACTAGAATTAGATCAAGAAGAGAAGGAGTAGAATTTGGAAAGTTATGCGTGGCTTTAAGCGGGAGAATAGTCAGGTTGTTAGCCCTTATAATGGAATTAAAAATAGACGACCGGTGATTTTGCTTCAGCAGGCAGGTGTTAAAGTCTCCCATTATTATAGAGTGATCATACAGTGGTGTTAAATCTTCAAGAAGTTTTTCGAAGTCAGGAAAGAAGTTAATGCGAAGAGAGGGGCAGTAGTATACGCCAAGTAGTATTTTACTATGAGAAAGAGTTATTTCTAGGAAGAGATGTTCACCGGCGTTGGTGGACGGTGGCTGTGATGACACACTTACGATGGAGAAAGGAATATTTGATCGGAGGTAAATGGCAATACCGCCACCACCACCGTCAAGCCGGTCATTACGGATGAGTTGGAATCCTGGTAGGGTGTACAAGCTGGAAGGGAGACATGGTTTTAACCAAGACTCCGACACTGTTTTGTCTCAAATGGACAAAATGAAGGTTTCGTGGTTTAGAAGTGACAAAACCTTGAGATTCCTTGAAATCTAATTTATTTCGTAACCTTTACAATTATTTTGTCCTTTTAGCTAGCGCGTGCGACGTGTAAGTCCGTTGACAAAGAGTGGTGTGGTCTCAAATGGGAACTAATGATCAACGGTTTTTAGTGTTGTGCGTGTCTGCGACACACGATACGCAGTTGTTGTAGAACCAGCTTTTGTGGCTACATTTCTGGTAGGCGTTAACATCTTCCCCCTCGTTGAAAGGTCCCTTTCAACTGAATTCAGCAGTCAACGTTGTCATCAGAAGGTAAGGGGCAGATGCGAGTTGTAGGTCTTCTGAAGCATCCTCGGGTTGTTTGGACGTCCACCACACGTGATATGCCATCGGGACCAGGAAATAGACGGTTAACTCTTCCAAGGCGCCAGCAGAGCGGAGGCACGTTGTCTTCGTGCAGGAGAACTAGATCACCAACACGTAGTGTCGCCATGTTTGTCCGCCATTTAGATCGCTGCTGAAGTTCTCCAATGTATTCTCTCTGCCAGCGTTGCCAAAAATGTTGCTGAATTTGTTCTAGTCTTAAATAGCGCTGTTGAGTAGTACACTTGTAATCTACCAGCGTTGGCCCTGGCAAGCTCTTTAGGGAGCGTCCAATCAAAAAATGCCCGGGTGTAAGGAAATGGTAATCATTGGGTGAGTTGGAAAGAGGACATAGTGGTCGGCTATTAAGTACAGCCTCTACTTGTGCAAAAAGTGTAGAGATTTCTTCGAAGGTCAGGTGAGTATTTCCCATAACGCGTTTAATGTGGTATTTCGCGGATTTAACTCCGGCCTCCCAGAGGCCACCGAAATGAGGAGCGTAAGTAGGAGAAAATAGAAATTTTATGCCCTCACCGTCTGCAAAATCGTTAACAGGTTCTTGATTATTTTTTAGAAAATAGCCTATATCCTTTGACGCTGCGACGAAATTGCGTCCATTGTCGCAAAATATTTCCGTCGGCTTGCCTCGCCTAGCAATGAATCTACGTAATGTTAATATAAACGCATCCTTTGACAAGTCGCTTACGGCTTCTAGGTGGACGCATTTATATCTAAAGCACACAAATAAGCACAAATAAGTTTTAGTAACTCTAGCACCTCTGCCCTTTTTATTGATTGTGTAAAATGGTCCTGCGAAATCGACACCAACTGTACGAAATGGAAAGTCTGGTGTGATGCGTTGAACTGGTAATCCTCCCATCATGGGAGTAATCAGTTTGCCTTGCAAACGACGGCAAACACAGCAATTGTGAACTGTACGTCGAGCCAACTGTCTCCCATTTATTGGCCATACAGTTTCTCGAACGCATGCAAGGAGCAATTGTGGTCCTGCATGCATATTGTAAATATGATGATATTTAAAATATAGTATAGTCAGATGATGTGATGAATGCAAGAGAACAGGATGTTTTTTCGAGTAGTCATAATTAGAGAGGTCAATCCTACCTCCAACTCGAATAACTTCGCTGTTATCTAAAAAGGGAGCAAGACATAAAATTGGTGACTTACTACTTAGAGATCTCTTTCTAATAAGTGTGTCATATTCTTGTGGAAATGATTCTTGTTGGGCCAGTTTACATAGTATTAAAAATGCATTATTAATTTCATTTAATGTTAACCTACCAATAATTTTGTTTTCAATACATCGTGTATTGTGTATAAATCGCATTACATACGCGAAGGTGCGTTGAAGCTTGGTGAATGACGAGAATTTATTTATGAATTGATTATTTTCTTTATTGACTGCAGAATTTGATTTTATTTCCGGTAGATCCGATTTATCTATAAAATTGTGCAGCTTAGGCCAGTCAGACTCAGATTTCATGAGAAAATCTGGACCTGACCACCACAGAATATTGTCACCGATTTGATCCGGCTCTACACCTCTTGAAATTAAATCGGCGGGATTCTGATCAGTAGGTACATACCGCCACGATGAACTATCAGTAAGCTCGCTTATTTCGACAACTCTGTTAGCAACGAATGTTTTAAGTTTCCTAGAGTTGCCTTGAAGCCAACCCAGCACAACACTAGAATCACACCAATGGATTACTCTATTAACTGAATGCCTTGATGAAACGATGACACTATTACATAATTTAGCTGCCAACAAGGCAGAACAAAGCTCCAAACGAGGGATTGTTGTGGGCTTCAAGGGGCTTACCTTAGATTTGGCACATAGTAATTTAACTTGGGTATCGCCTAATGAATTAGTGGATCGCATATAGATGCAAGCGCCAAGAGCAACTTGAGATGCGTCACTAAACGAATGGATTTCTACGTCACGTGGAAATGCACAAATTACAGATCTTGGAATGCGTAAATTTGATAAGCAATGGAGTTTATTGATAAACCTTTTCCAAGATTTCTCAATTGTAGGGTTGACTGGTTCATCCCAATCTGCCCTTTCAAGCCACAAAGATTGTAATAATATTTTAGGCAAAATTATGCACGGACTAAGAAGACCAAGTGGATCGAAAATTTTGAAAGATGTGGAAAGTATTATTCTTTTAGTGATTTCTTGGTCGTGATTGATAAATTCAACTGGGATATGAAATGTATCGGCTACAGGATTCCAACCTAAGCCCAAAGTACTGGTTGATTCGCTTATAATAACATTCTCGTTATTATTGTTTGGTACAGACCCTGTTATAATAGAGGAGTTGGATCTGTACTTGCGTAAATTAAAGCAACCAGAAGCTAGTGTAGATGCTACCGTGTGCTGTATATAAAGTAATTCTGTTTCATCATTGGAACCGGTAATGAGGTCATCTACGTAAAAATCTTCTTTGATGATAGTACCTATAAAATCATCATTGCAAAGATCGCCTAATGTACTCAAACATTTAGTGCTCAAGTATGCTGCACTTGCAAGCCCGTAGGTCACAGTTTTGAGACGCAATGTTTCAATCGGCCTAAACTCGTCCTCTCTCCATAAAATTAGTTGCAAATTACGGTCTCGTGCGTCTAGTTGTATCTGACGGTACATCTTTTCGATGTCACCGGTCAACATGAACTTGTACTGACGTGCACGAACCAAGATAGAGAAAAGCGAGCTTTGTATGTTGGGACCTACCATTTGTAAGTCGTTGAGGGAAAACCCTGAACTTGTTTTTGCAGATCCATCAAAGACAACACGGGTTTTGGTAGTTTCGCTACTTTGTTTAAACACTGCGTGATGACATAAATAGTATGATGGATCGGGATTTTGAATTGGACACTTTTCTAGGTGACCTAAATTTGTATACTCTTTTATGAAGTTGACATACTGAGACTTAAGACCTGGGTTCCTACGGAAACGACGTTCCAGAGTTAACAATCGTTTCTTAGCCATAGCGTAAGAATTGCCCAGACAGTCCGGTGTATCTATTAGTGGTAGTCGAACACAGAATCTACCTGTTTCTAAGCGATAAGTATTGAGGGAAAAATGTTTTTGACATAATTTTTCTGTTTCACTAAAATGTGGTTTGTGGGGAACATGCTCGAGTTCCCAAAACTTTGTTAGTTGATTATGAATAGAGTCACTATCGACATTCGTGACCGATACATTGCAATGAATATTATTTGATAGCAAATTTCCCTGATGGGGGGACGATATTCGTCCAGCAAAAATCCATCCTAATCTTGAACTGCGTAGTTTGGGCATGTTAGGTCCTAATGAAATCTCATTTGACCCCAGCAAATCCCAGAATAGATCTGCACCTATGAGCACATCTACAGAAGCAGGCTGATTAAAATTAGGATCGGCTAACCTTACGCCTTTGGGTATTTTGAGGTACTTCAAGTCGATGAAATGATTGGGAATTAAGCTTGTTAATTGCTGAAGTACATAAAAGTTTTGAACAACTCTATAGTTATCGTCAGTCAATGAACTTAGTTGGGCAACGCAACTGTTATTTACATGTTCAGATAGGTTGTTGCCTATTCCAATAATATTAATGGTATTGACTGGAGAAGAATGAAGTTCTAGTTTGTCCATAAGTGATTGAGTGATGAATGTGGACTGACTCCCACAATCTAGAAGAGCACGCGCTATAATATGATTGTTAGTGTGGGGATTAGTCAGTTTGATCATAGCAGTTGATAAGAGAATCTGACTTGTATCAACGCTGCAATTTGACGAACTATGTGCAGATATATTATCATTGAGAGTTATTGTTTTAGGACTGTCATTACTTGAGGTTGGTGAGTGTAAGAGAGTGTTATGTTTACGTTTACACTCACGGCAGGGACCTAATCTGCAAACACGTACGTTATGACCCATTCGTAAGCAGTTGGAACATAAGTTAAGTCTGTACACTTCAGCCTTTCGTTCCTGAACACTCTTTGATTTGAATATCGGACAGTCGTATATTCTATGATCATCCTTACAAATAATACACTGATTTGTAATAAATTTGTTTGAGTTCGTAATTTGATAAGTGTGATTTGTAATGGGTTTTACAGGGTGTGAGACATTATTGGAAGGTCGCGAGTTTGTTGGTTGTATTGCCTTAAGTTTCTCGACCTTACCGCGGTACATGTTTTCCAATATATCGGCACGATCAATTAAAAACTTATTAAATTCTTTAAGTGAAGGAAACTCCGATTTACTTCGATACTCTTCCCACTTTAATGCAGTACGATTGTCTAACTTAGAGGCAAGAAGGTAAACGATTAACGTATCCCAATGTTCAGTGGGTTGACCTAAGTTAGCTAACGCTCGTAAATTCTTAGTAATGTGATCAACTAGAAACCGAAGGAACTTGTCTGCTTCACGTGGTGCTGAAGTAAAATTAAACAGGGATGCAAGATGATTATTAATAAGTTGGCGTTTGTTATCAAAACGTTCGCATAAAAGTTCCCATGCAGTTTGGTAATTAACTTCGCATATTTCTAGATTAGAAATGACACTTGCGGCATCGCCTTCCAAATACGAAACCAAATAATTAAACTTATGTATAGGCTTAAGAGGGCTTTCGCGCCTTTCATTGAAATCGACGTTTTTGCTTGACTTTTGAAAGTGTCTCGCTGAAAATTTTTGTACCAAACAAATCCTAAAAACATATGCATTTTGAAGGTCATTTCATTCCGGACGTGGTGTACATCTTAATTTTTTCATTAAATAAGACAAAACCTTATGATTCCGCGTACTAGAAGAGGTGTTTTCGAAAATGTTACTTTTTACTGACTTTTGATAACTTTTTGAGAAACTATACATTAATATTATGACATACAATTGATGCACACACAACAAGAATATCTTCTTATCCGTGGTGGCTATTGTATTTTTTTCACGTTTTATACAAAAATGTCAAGAAAATAGCTTTTAAAACAAACACAATTTTGAAAACTGCGTCTGAAATCATAATTTATTTTGCGCAATATAAACTACACATGAAAATAAAAAATATCGCATAATAAAGTTTAATATCTTTTATAAAAAAAAATATGAGGGCCAAATTATTTGATATTATATCCAAAATATGTTTTTGAAACCATAGCAAAAATCGATATAAACAGCGAATAAATAGCCAGCCATTTGAACAGTCAAGTCACACC
The DNA here is from genome assembly GCA_036417725.1 of Clanis bilineata. Taxonomy (NCBI): domain Eukaryota; kingdom Metazoa; phylum Arthropoda; class Insecta; order Lepidoptera; family Sphingidae; genus Clanis; species Clanis bilineata. The sequence goes on from CM071153.1 coordinate 4,139,250, forward strand.
GCGCTGAGCGGTCTCAGAGTGAGGACGTATCGCATTTTTTCGTCATTTTCAGTTGTTCGAATTACGAAATTTTCAATTATTTGTAGTAATTATAGCGCGACCATACTCGACTTGATATTAGACGATTTTTGTTTGTATTCATGTTTTGAGATTTTCTCTAACTACATTTTTATTGAATTACATAATTGGATTTTGTTCTGATTTAAATTATTCATCTCATGATTATGATTGATTGTAATGAATTAAGCGATAGCAACTGAATAGAATTTAGAATGTGATATCTTTCTTTCTGCCTGTCCTTATCTCACGGCAGCGACCACGTGGGCTCAACATAACACACTTTTTCAAGCATGTTGCAGATAGGATTTGGCTTTGTTTTTACGACAAATTGCTTCACATTAACCCCCCTCTGGAGTATAAAATGTAACAGTATATGGGTACTCTTTTTAGGTAATATAATATTCCCAACTGTTCCAACTAGGGGTCTTAAAATGAACATGCATAAGACGATGATCATGTCGAATTTTCATGTTGTGCACACTCGAAAATTAGTATAGGAAACTCTGGATATAGAAAAATGACTATTACATGGGGTATCTACCTAAACAGGTTCGATTTTGAAAGAGGTCAATCATCAAATTCAGTTCGACTGGATAGCATTCGGCAAATTATGTTGTTGAGGTCTTCCCGTGAAAAATATCTCAGTGCCTGAATACAAAAGTCTTTGATCATTGTGTGTTACCGTTACTACTGACAACTTACGGCCACTGAAACGAGTTATTTGACTATGAGGAGGCCATTTTTGTATCATGTGTGCGATTGTTGGGAGTTCTATAAAGCCTGAAAGTGATTTTTAAGTTTATCAATAGATGGCGTTACCATATTTTCTGAGTCATATTGAATATTTTACGAATTCTGAACGATTTTAAAGTCGTTAAGTGATCCGCCGTCAAAATCTAAAAAGTGACCGCCATTTTGTTTTTTTCTTTGTTTTTGGGCCAATTGACTTCAAAATCGATATCTGGGTCACTCCGTGGTTCGAAACGACGCAACCAATATCAAAACTGTCAAAAGTGACCGCCATGTTGTTTTTCTTTGTTTCTGGGCTGATTGACTTCAAAATCGATATCTGTGTCCACCCCGTGGTTCTAAAGGACGGAACAGATGTCAAAACTGTCAAATTTGGCCGCCATTTTGTTTTTGGGCCGATTGACTTTAAAATCGATATCTGGGTCACCCCGTGGTTCCAAACGACGGAACCGATGTAAAAACTGTCGAAATTGGGCGCCATTTTGTTTTTCTTTGTTTCTAGGCCGATTGACTTCAAAATCGATATCTGGGTCACTCCGTGGTTCCAAACGACGGAACCGATGTAAAAACTGACAAAATCGGCCGCAATTTTGTTTTTCTTTGTTTCTGGGCCGATTGACTTCAAAATCGATATCTGGGTCACCCCGTGGTTCCAAACGACGGAACCGATGTTAAAACTGTCAAAATGGGCCGTCATTTGTTTTTCTTTGTTTTTGGGCCAATTGACTTCAAAATCGATATCTGGGTCGCCCCGTTGTAGAATATTTAGAGTAAAACGACATGGCTGATCGATAAATCAAAACCTTTGCCGTTGGCCCAACAAAATACGCGTGCGAAGCCGCGGGCAAAAGCTAATAATAAAATATAACACAAAACAATTATATAAATCAACCTTATATATATTTTTAGGTTAATATAAAAATAGTCAATACTTTAGTAACAGCAATTTTTTTTAATTTATTTTGGAACTTGTGGAACACTGCCTGTGTTCCAAAATACTGCCTGTGTTCCAAAATACTGCCTGTTGTCCTCTGTGCCCAGACGAAATATGAAAAACGATTACACGAAAAGAAACATAGGTTCGATGCTAAGCTAAAAGGAGGGGAATAGGTATTGGGAAAGGGACGAGGGAATTGCGCTACCAGAGATCTCACTCAACGAACTAAACGCAATAGCAAACTGCTACTTTACGTCGGTTTTCTGTGAGTCAGGTATCAAATTTAACAAAAACAACAACTCCTACATTACTAGACGACGCTTGTGTAGAATTGAATATTGATTACCTGGTGTGAGTCTTAATTTAATTAAAACTTGACCCAACAAGAAGTTCGTAACAATTGTTTCCATACCGAATATTAAAGAAGGCGGCCACGTTCAACAAGGAGCAAATAGAACATTTGGGAGGTTGAAATTTTCGTAAGAAACATAAGCGTTCGGTGGCTCCGGCAATACCAACTACAAGATATTCCATTGTCTCTGAGGAGCCCGGCCCGTACCTTGCGAATTTTTCATGTGGGAATACCTGAAAAGTTGTGTATATCTAAGAAACCGACGACAATATCCCGATTAAAATAAAACATCCACGAAAAAATTACCGGCAGCATGTGTCAGAGAGTTTTCAAAGACTTGCAAAGATATTTGCTAGATTCCCGACGACGAGACATCATTAAAAAAACATAGATGTTTGTTACGTCGAAGGAATCATTTGTATCATTTCTAGTTTTAATTATATTCATGTTTCAAATTTGCAAACGATTTTGGTCCACCGTTTAGTTTGTCTGGCTCGGAAAAAACATTCTTATCTCTGTTGCGGATCTAATTCCCGGTAAATCTTGCTAGAACAATACACGTCTGACTTGAAAATCTATACCAGGACCTCCTGGTTCACAGCCTATTTACGCTATCACTAGATCAAAGAGGTTACAGACGTTTTATTATTATTTCCGAAGGGCAAGGCAAATAAATTATGCAATTTATTTATTTATTGTGCCTATAGGCATCGCTAACATAGACATTTAAACGAGCATGACTGCCCAGACTGAGTACAACAATCAGTTAGAAAGCACCTTTTAGCAACATGCTTGAAATAAAGCGTGTATAAATATGATGCGTCGATCCGACATTGAAGTTTATTTTTCTAACTACTAACTACTAAGGATCAAGATTTTTCAATCCAAGTATACATTGAGTTTACGTGCCGGATTGCAACTCGGGCATGTGTGCGACGCACACAGGTGCAGCGCTGTCATAAAATACCTAAACTTGAGCGGAAAGATGTTGCTAAAGCGCTCTTAATGCGTTCATTTTGATGAATCAAGGATAAGTAAGTATCGCGGAAGGAAAGCCAACGGAAATATGCGCCATCGAATTTAGCTATTTGAATTTCTGGTAACTTAAAATCTTGGTCATGACAACTTGATGAACAATCGTGATGATGAGATGAATTGTGTATATCAGAATCATTTAAATTGTTACTATACTTGCATAATATTTCTTCAGCAAGTGCAATATGAGAAGTGAATATTTGCTCAATGTCATCACGTTCGTCAATCTCGCTGTCCATATTGTCGCAATTAATGACCTCGATTTGCCCTTGCAGCTCATCAAATTTGTTTGACATGTCCCTAATTTTTTGAATATTAATTTTTAATTCCTTTACTTGCACTGATGATAGTTTTGACGAGCAAACATTATCCAAATATTTTTTAAACTTTGTTAAACGGCCTTTAACAGAGCTGCGTTTAGTATACAATTCTTTTAATAGTCTTACGTTACTGTCGTCACTTGAAGACATTGTGAATTACTTTAATAACTTGTTAATTTAACGACACAATCAATAGGATGCCTGCTGAATATTACGATAAAAAAAACTAATTAATAGAACCGTTAATTCAAATGCAGACAAATGGAATAAATAATAAATCAATAGTCTTAGCTGTCACTCCTCAACGTCGGTGCTCTCGGAGACCGGGTATGCTTGGTGGATGGAGTAACGCGTTGAAACCGCACTGCAAGTCGATTCAGCTGCGGTGGCGTAACCTTTAGCAGTCTCGTACCACACTGAAATAGTCAGCCAAAGAGATTTACAAACACCTGTTATCAACACGGAAAAAGTGTACATAGATACGATTGCATATAGCGTTCTATCCACCCCAATCGTGGTATAGCGTGAAGAGTCTAACTTTGAACGTCAATAATATAGTAATTGCAGACTATTTACTGTATTTAACGTAATAAGGGATGTAAAAATTCAAAAGACTGTTAACATTTTAAAATGTTGACGGTAGTTTTGAAATTAACGTATTTTATAATTTTGTATGAAGAAAATGACGAATGCGCGATAATTTAAACAAGATTTATTAATTATTAGGATGTAATTGAATTTAAATGTTAACAAAGAAATGAATTTACTTAATTTCATGTATCTGGTATATAGAAAAATGGAATTGTATTTATGAAATTGCACAAGTAGATTACACGACACAATAGCCTTGAAAATTGTTTAGGATAGGGAGTTATGAATAGGAAGGGCACTTATCTGTGAGTTGCTGCCTTCGGTGTAATCCTTGCTGGTGGCACAAATTGGCAAATTATTCCGATTGTCGGCTGGATTTTGTTCCGATAGAATTATTGTGAACTGGTTGACACTGGATGCGGATGCGATGCTAAGGCTGGCACGGTGCTTCTATGCTGACCGACCTGGCTGGCTTAGTCGTCCAATATAGTGTCCGTTATAACCTCTAATTGCTTGATGTCGGAACGTGTCTTCGAAATCCAAAAATTTGCAAATTGTCCTGTCACGGTCGCCAGATGTTTTGTCTCAAATGGACAAAATGAAGGTTTCGTGGTTTAGAAGTGACAAAACCTTGAGATTCCTTGAAATCTAATTTATTTCGTAACCTTTACAATTATTTTGTCCTTTTAGCTAGCGCGTGCGACGTGTAAGTCCGTTGACAAAGAGTGGTGTGGTCTCAAATGGGAACTAATGATCAACGGTTTTTAGTGTTGTGCGTGTCTGCGACACACGATACGCAGTTGTTGTAGAACCAGCTTTTGTGGCTACATTTCTGGTAGGCGTTAACAGACACTAATATGGCCTGGATATTATTGTGTCCAAAAGACGCCATCATATCAGTAAAATGAGCCGGAATGCTTTGGGCGTTGATATGAAGAACGTTAAAATTCTTCGGAACATCGCCCACAAAGGATTCGATCATACTTTCTAAACTTGGAATGCTGCAAAAACTGTCGGTATCCCCCACAGAGGAACAGGCGGAGACAAAATCATCAGCATCAGTATAACTATCTTCATCAGACATGGTACACCATATAAAACACTACTGTGTTATATCAGATAAGATAATAAGTAGGTAATACTAGTTTAATTTAAAAAAATAATAATAATAATAAAAAAGAAAATTTAAAAATTAAAAAAAAATATATATATATAAAAAATATAAAAAAAATGTTTTACTACTATCATTAATCGTCCACCCACCAGCTGTGTGTTTTTTATACAGACAATAGAAATACTTTGTAAATCATTATAATAAACAAGGTACATAGAAAACAAATTTGTAAACAAGATTATATAACTAATAATAAAATTTAATATTCAGTTAACTGAGCAATAACAAAACGTTATACCGAAACAAGAGCCAATGTTCAAAATACCAAATCATTACATTCATTTCTGAACTTGTAAAATGTGCGCGCGAGAAGAATGCAGTAGCTTCATTTTATTAGCGCGCATCATAGGAAAGAAAAGGACAGAACATTTTTAACAAAAATACGGCATATGGAGGTAGTTAAAAAATAAAATAATAATAAGTGACAGTTAAAGTGTAGGCGATATAGTACATAGCAGTTACCTATCTGTCATTTGGTGTTATAGTGCATTACTTTATAATTTAATAATCTCAACGGGTACAGGCATAAACAGACTTATAACCTACGAACCGTACGTTTCGCCTTAACTGGTATTAAAGGTTCATTCACTACTGGAACATCCACTGCTGGTACATCCATTGCTGGTACCTCCATTGCTTTTTGAGCCATGGCATCAAGATCGGACGGAGAGCTGAGGCGATGGCGGACTCCGTCCGGACCGAGAACGAAAACAAATCCCTCTCTCGTCCAATACTTGGCTACACCAAACCGTTCCCGCGCTGCCATGAAAACACTATGCCGAGCCTTTGTCAAGAATTCCGACAAAGTCACTCCAGTTCCTTTGAGGAAAGTCTTGGAAGACCATATCTTGTCTCGTACGGCAACATCCCGGAATTTACAAAGAATTGGTCTAGGCCTTACAGAGCTTCCTGGACGACCCATCCTGTGGCAACGGCTGATATCAGCTGTTGAAAAACTCGACTGCTTCAGCTGTGTTACAATGGATTTAACAACGACCTCAGTTGTTACTTCATTTGATACCTCGGATAATCCATGGAGCAGCAATATCTTCCTCCTACTACGCATCTGTAAACGGTCGGTTTCTCTGGCAAGGCACTCAATCTGCTCCTGCAACGACTTCATACCATTTACAACAAATACCTTAAAGGTGGCAAATTCGGCTGCAAGTGTGTCGGTAGTAAGGGTTACTGGTGTCTGATTGAGCTTCTCTTCAAAACTGTTCATCCGGGTGTGGAAAGTCGTCATTAAGTCGTCGAATGATTTTTTGAATATAACAGTGTCCATTTTAAACAGTGAAGTGAATCGTAGAGACTATTAATGTGATAACTTATTATACTGGTATAAGATTGGAATTACACAGTTTGGCAGGTGGTGTTATGTTATTTTAACTGAGATTTCATTAACTTTAGTCCTAAAAAACACATAAAAAATATTTAAAAACTGTAGAGCACGGAACTACGTCTATCCTAGACACCGACCGCCGCGTGAGCAATCTGTAATCCCCTTCGAAAGTTGTCATTAGTCACACGCCGTTTTAAAATATGCTCCCAACCTCTAATAATGCAATGTCATTGTAATGGCCTCCAAGAAAAGTGGTGAAATTTATGGACACTTTTGTGTCAGGAATGTTTTATGAAATTAAAATTGTTGAGGTTTCATGTAAAATTCCATTTTGATTAATTTTATGGCAGTTATTGCCTCGGTGGCGTGGTGGTATTTCGGTACGACTACGGTTCTGAGGTCTCGGGTTCGATCCCCGGGTCGGGCAAAGTGATATTGAATTTTTCATTATCAGCCCAGAGTCTGGAATATGTACCCGATATGGCGATAGGCTCGCCCCCTATTACATCTGGGACGGAACTAAGCTCGGCGAAATGTGGGTGTTCTAGTTCGCCAGTACACTTCTGCCTATCCCTTCGCGGATACAAACATGAGCTTATTTTGTTTGTTGTGTGGACTCCATTTTCCACAATCAGGCCATTCCAATAGTAGACCATTGTGCGTGACGTGATGCCAGCTAAAAGTTTAACCAGCCTAGCTCCGACCTGAAGCGCAGGATCTTCCTGCGGTTCTCGGAGCGACCACGATGTGTTGAGGATTTTAGCCTGTGTGCATCAACGCCTTCGCATTCCAAGATGACGTGAGCAGCTGTTTCATCGGCCGACAGGCATCCCCTACACAGGGGGCTGTCGGTCATACCTAGAACATACAAATGTTTGTTAAGTGGGCAGTGTCCAGGAGGGTTACCATAACCTCTTATAGCAGTATTATTATAATTTTACTTGTACCAATTCCCATACAAAACAAACGAAGAACGATTATAATAATACTGTTATAAGAGGTGGTGGTAACCCTTCTGTTATGGTACCTACAACTATGCGTAGAGAAAGCCTAGTGTGAGCTTATGTAACATTTTATATATATACAAAAAAGAAATATGTACAAATTCGTTCCGACTTACAAGTAGTAAGTAGAGTAATTTAAATTCTCATTGTCACGTTTATCCATAAGACCAGTTATAATTATAGATCGATAGAGCCGATCCTCAAATGGATCTCGGGGGATTATTCTGGAATTTATAGGATTAAACGTTCATTACTGTTGTTCGGTAAGTTGCCAGGAATTCTAGCCGGGCTCACGGCGGGATTTATATATAGTTCGTCTGGATTCCACGATCAAAACATTCGAATGCCCGCATAATTTCGCTGAATACGACTATTTTATGTAAATATAGAGCCATTATGTATCTCAGGTGACTAAACGATAAATATAAAGAGTTTGTCAGCTCTGGTTGATGCTGTTTTAGATTAAAATGTTATTTGGGCGCCTAATGGTTGTTTCGAGCTACGAGCTTGTTAGAAATGTTTGAATAAAGGTATTTTATGAATTTCTCTTGTTTGACTTATAATCGCAAATGATTTCATAATTCTAAAATACTGTTTTTTTTTCTAAAATAATTAAATTCAGTTATCCAGGGTTTTATAGCAGATACTGGCAAACGAGCAGATGGGTCACCTGATGGTAAAAGATCTCGACCGCCCATAAGCACCGAAGACACAAAAACAATCATTGATGCGTTGCCAACCTAAAAGGGGGGAATGGAAGGGGAGGGGAAGGGATTGGGAAAGGAAGGGGTAGAAATAGGCCACCGGAAAACTCACTCACTGAACGAAACGCGACAGCAAGCTGCCACTTTGCGTCGGTTTTCTGTAAGACAGTGGTACCAAACTGATCGAACCGGCCAATTCGTACTGTAGACGTTACTGTCTACAGCATGGCTCTACCACTCTTAAAGAGGTTTTTAAGAGGGCAACGCCATATCTTACCATTTAACATGAATACAGTTAATTAAAGCAAACTAAAATGATGAAATGTAACCACTATCGGGACCATTTGAATAAAACATTTTTCGAGATATCTCGATGACCTATCGATAATCGATATTAGTGATGAACAATTATTATTCACATCACCAATTCACCACCACTGAGACATAATAAACATTATTCGATTACTAATTTTGTAATTTATTATCAAGACAACTTATTATAAAATATATTCCACCACACGAGAAAATGTAGAAAAATTGGGAACGTGTTTAGTTTTTTTTTAATTAATTTTATATGAAATTTACGTCGTCTAAAATATAAAACAGAAAGAAATATTGAAAAATTCTCAAAAATAAAAAAGTTATAAGCCTTTGAAGTTTAGTGTAACCGTCAAACTGCGGGAAAGAGATGTATGAGTATAATCACGTCAGGCATAACGGTACATGCGTTGGAAAGGGATAGCAAAATATCTCCGCATATTGGAGATATTTTGCTATCCCTTTCCAACGCATGTACCGCATGTACCCCACTCCAAAATTTAAAATATGAATTACTGCCTCATTTTTCAACCAATTTCGATGCAGTTTTTAAAGAAAGGTTTCTTTTTTGTTTTATTTGCTATTACATATAAATATGTGTATCAAATCAAACATAGTTAAGTACCTAATTGTCAACACTAAAACACTGGGAGTTCAGCCTCGAAAACGGTTGTTTTTTTTTCTATATTATAAAAGAGTTTTGGCGGGAATTCTGACGGTGCGGGTGGTCGCTTATTTTAATGATTTCATATTTTAGTCTAAAGTTGTGTTTGTGGTTTAAATGTGATGTGTATCTAAGCAATAAACATCAACGAAGAGGAACAGTATGTGGAAGCTTTGAAATAAGTGATTTTGGATGCTTTTTGTGGGGTGGATGCGTCGACCATGTTCGATTCCTCCGCTGCGAGAAAATCGTCTAAAAAACATCAAACTGGAAGGAATTGACGCCAAAACTCCAGCAGGGCCTTGTAATCGAACACATCCGTCTTCATTGTACTTGCAGAAATTTAGATATAGGAAAACAATTTCCCTAACTTGACATTGGCATAATGTATTTCAATTGCCTTAAAGAAAAAAAAAAATTATAAAAAGTCCATTTGTCATCGAGTCCATAAATAAACAGACCCTAAAATTCCATATAAACTAATACCCATATACGACAATGTAACAAAAACATTCCTCCAATAACAACACGGACGGAGAAGCCTAAACAAACATAGAAATCCCGACCCAATATCGTTCATGATTGGTTTGAATTGTAATCAAAGTTGGTGAGTTCCCATTTTTTTATATCAGCTACTAGCACACGATAAGTGATAAGTGATCTCCACAAACACCAAAGACACAAAAAAATCATTGTGCGTTGCCAACCTAAAAGGAGGGGATTAGGGATTGCGAAAGAGAGGGGGGAATCGGGCCACCAGAAATGTCACTCACCAAACTAAACGCTGCCACTTTACGTCGTCTTTCTATGAGACAGTGGTAACAAATCGGTCGAGCCTGCCCGTTTGTCCTGTAGACATTACTGTCTACAGCGTGGCTTTACCACTGAAATTAGTTATTCCAAGCGTACGTACGTATACGTGTCACTAATGGTGGGGTGATCGTTGAGAAATTGAGCCATTTCCAACGCTCAGCGGTAAGGAAAGACAAATCAAACAGCGGCAATATCTACAGAATCCATTAGAGGAATAAAGTGCTGGGAATACTTTAATTTAGTTTAGCTGGCGTTATAAATATTATAAATGATATGAATCTAGTTTTATACAAACATACATTTGCTCTCGAAATAATAGTCCAGTCAGTACCTTATACTTAAAATCAGTTATCTACTTGCACAATATTATGCCGCGTCGCACGCATGTCTACACTGCCTTTATGAATTTCAAATTATGTTTTTTTTTTTTTTTTTTAAGTTGTTCATAGCCATGGATACAATGTCCTTCAGCCGTATACTTCTTGTTATTTTTAGTACTTTATTTCCTACATCTAAGTTTTCGCAAGTGCAATGAAGTCGGATGTGTTCGATTTCAAGGCCCTGCTGGAGTTTTGGCGTCAATTCCTTCCAGTTTGATGCTATTTAGACGATTTTCTCGCAACGGAGGAATCGAACATGGTCGACCCATCCACCCGACAAAAAGCGCCCAAAATCACTTATTTCAAAGCTTCCACATACTGTCCATCTTCGTTGTTGTTTATCGCATAAATACACACCACATTTAAACCACAAGCACAACTTTAGACTATAATATGAAATCATTAAAACAAGCGACCACCCGCACCGTTAGAATTCCCGCCAAAACTCCTCAAATTATGTTCTTGAGCAGAGTTGCCATGCAGTAAAATGGTTTAACAATTAATAGACCAACCAAAAATTTGGTAATTTTACAAAAACTAGCAAAAACAAAATATCTTGCTAAACGAAAACGGATGGTACGAGTAATTTTAATGTTATTTTCTTCTTTAAGGCTATCAAATTATTTGTTTTTAAAGTTTTTGCAAAAAGTCATTGTTCTGTTTTATGAATCTCAATTTGATATTTTATATTATCTATAAAATGATTAGGAAATTTCATTGACATTTAATATTTACTCCAATAAGGCTCAATTGCACCACTATTATTAACCTAGAGTTAGTCCTAACCGCAAGCTAAATTGACAGAAAAAGTATGAATGACATTTAACATAACTTGCGGTTAGGACTAACTCTAGGTTAATAATAGTGGTGCAATTGTGCCTAAGAACAATAAAAATAACTGTTCTTTTTTAATAACTTCGGTAGAATTTTAAAGTAAAGATCTGGCAACCTTGAATTTCAGCGAACTGCCGTTCCTGGTGAGAAACGCGCACTCAACTATTTATGAATTCCTTGTAAATTAACTAGTACAACAGTCGCTGTAAAGTGCCCGATTAGCTCTTGAATATGGCGTGCATACTTCATCAAATATTCACGCACACTTAGAGGCGACGCCGACAATATGAACACTTACGTAGTGCCAAATCTTTTTGGAACATAACTTATGTCTGAGTAATAGGATGGCACTTGAGACTTGTAAGGCGTTACCAGTAGTCATTTTTAGACAGTATACTTTCTTTCTTCCTGCCCCTCCTCATCATCATCATCAGCCATAGGACGTCCACTACTGAACATAGGCCTCCCCCAAAGATTTCCAGATCGACCTGTCAAAAGCGGCCTGCATCCATTCTTGCCCTTATCACACCTTAATGTGGGGTTGGCGCAACACACTTTTTCAAGCACGATGCAAAAATGATTCGGCTTGATTTCTATGATCGGCCGTCTGCCTGACGTCAACCCCCTATGAGGGATCCAGTCCCAGGCAAATTAAATTAAAAAATTAGCTTTGCCCGACCTGGGAATCGCACCCAGGACCTCACGGTCTACAGCCCATATATGCTGCCATTAGACCAAGAAGGTGACATTTTTACACAGTACACGTGGTGTTAAAACCTGCCATATATAAAAACACCCAACAGTCACACACCTAGTCCTGACCTCACACTAATATCGAGTCTTGTGTCGTGGGTATCAGGAACTACGAGAGACTTTCAGTCTCACAACACCCAGACCCGAAACAACTTTCTATGGGCCACACAGACCACCGTGGCGTAGCTGTTGAGTAAACGTAGGTTGTGAAACGAGAGGCTGTGGGGTCAATCTCCGTACACCGTTTTTGAGCGGTACAGCCACACTGTAGGCAGTAGAGTACAGCACGATGAGGCCGGCTCGATCGGTTTAATACCACTGTCTCACAGAAAACCGACGTAAAGTGGCAGCTCGTTTAGTTCGGTGAGTGAGAATTCCTGTGGCCCCCTTCCCCAATCCATATTCCCCTTCTTTAGGTTGCCAACGCACCACCGTTAATTTAGATGATGAGCGGTGGAGATCACTTACTTGAGGTGACCCACCTGTTTGCCAGTCTCTGCCATAAAAAAAGACATGATGATCCCTTATTTGTTTTGGGTCTGGAAGTTATGAGATTGAAATCTCATATTTGGTATAAAGATGTCAGGATGTATTTTATTATCCGACATACATACATAATCACGCCTGTATCCCCGAATGGGAAGGCAGAGGTGCACTAGCGAACTAGAACACCCACATTCGCCGAGCTCAGTTCCGTCCCAGATGTGATAGAGGGCGAGCCTATCGCCATATCGGGCACAAATTCCAGACTGCGAGCTGATATGAAAAAATCCAATATCACTCTGCTCGATCCGGGAATCGTACCCGAGACCTCAGAATGGTAGTCGTACCGAAATACAACCACGCCACTGTAGCATTATCGGACACAATTTCCTAAATTATATAATTATAGCCAACTGCACAATGTATTTAGTAGACTATGCCCTATCATAATCTATTTCCCTGTGCATGCTTATTGAACTGGATAATCCATGATAATGTAAACTATAATAATAGATTGTCTCGATAGCATTGTATTGTATAATATCGTTCGAGGTCTCAGGTATGATTCCTGGCTCGAGGCCAGCGTGGTAGACTAAGGTCTAACCCCTCTCATTGGTAGAGGAGGCCGGTGCCCAGCAGTTGGACTGTAATATTACAGGGCTCATATTACCTCTATTATTATAAGTGTATATATTGTACAATGATTTTTTTAAGATTACGCGAATGTTATGCATTTAAATAAAACTATTTTTACGGATTCTATCACGATTTGGTTTTTAATTCTTATTTCCGACGTTTCGTCACGGGTCGGACTGTCCGACCGACCCGTGACCACGAAGACTGCAAAGCTTTCGAAACGGCGGGAATAAAAATTAAAAACCAAATCGTGATAAAATCCGTAAAAATAGTTTTAGTTCAATGTATATATTGTAATTTTATCTACCTACTACGACAGTTCCCACCTTTTTTCTTTCTACCTGCTCTTATCCCACCTTAAGGTGGGCGCAACACACTTTTTCAAGCATGCTGCAAATAAAATTTGGCTTAGTTTTTTACAACCGGCCGTCTGCCTGACGTCAACCCCCTATGTGAGGTCCAGTCCCGGGCAAATTAAATTAGAAAATTTGCTTTGTCCGACCTGGGAATCGAACCCTGGTCCTCCCGGTCCACAGCCCATAGACACTGCCGTTAGACCAAGGAGGCGACAAATGGCATACTATACTATATATAACACACTATGACAATTCACACCATAGTACGATATTGGAAATGCAGATGTGAAAATTGGTTTGCCCTTCCCATGTAATACGAGTATGTTCTCTTCACGCAATAACGGATGAACATTACTTTGACATTTTTGTTCATACTTCTAATTTATACATACATACATACATAATATCATGCCTGTATCCCATAGGGGTAGGAGACTATGGATTTCCATATCGCCCGATTCTGACACACTACTTTCGCTTCATCTACTTTCATCAATCTCTTCATACATTCGCGTCGGTTAAGGGTACTTTTTATAGGTTATAAGCCAGAGAATACCATAGGCTACTAACTATTTCAGAAATATTTCCACGAGAGGCGCCTCAAGCGAAACCTAGTACAATATAATTTTCTCGTCCACAAACAACGGTTACGGTAAACACCGTACAGTTCCCAAGAGAACTTTTTCTCCTTAAGATATTTCTATCAGTAAAGCGATCTAAGTTACAGGAAAGGTTGTCAGATAAAAGGTAACAAACGCTTACATATTTTCCTCTCGAAGAACGAAACTTTTACCCGTCGCAGTATCTTCTGTAGTAACAAGAAAACTGTCTTAAACATACGAGTATTAAATTCTTAATGGATAATAACTTTTCAATGTTGCCAACACCACGCAGTGTTAAGTCTCATTTAAATAAATTGTATCCGAGTAAAACATAACTAGAAGACAGAATCAGCAAAACAGAAGCTATAGCTCAGTTGGGAATGATACGGACTGCCGAGACGAGTGTCGGAGGTTCGCGAGACCAGCACAAAAAAGAGCACACACCTTTGACTTTCTATGTTAAATGTGTTTCCATTGTTAATTATCGCTTGCTATAACCGTGAAGGAAATCGTGAGGAAACCTGCATACCCGAGAATTCTCCACAAGAATTTCGAAGGTATGTGAAGTCTACCAATCCGCATTAGGCCAGCGTGGTAGACTAACGCCTAGCCCCTCTCATAAGGAGAGGAGACCCGTGCTTAGCAGTGGGACAGTAATATTAAAGGGCTGGTAAATAAAAACATAAATAAATAGAAACTAACACGAACGAAGCTCCTCCGAAAGCATAATATGTCCATAACATAATCTCACGCCTTTATCCCCGAGGGGTAGGCAAAGGCGCACTAGCGAACTTCAACAACCACATTTCGCCGAGCTTAGTTCCGTCCCATAATGTGGAAGTCTCCCCCTTCGCCATATCAGGCACAAATTCCAGACTCCGGGCTGATATTAAAAAAAAAACAATATCACTATGCCCGATCCAGGGATCGGATCCAAGAGCTCCGCACCAAACTACAACTACGCCACCGAGGCAGTCTCTAAAATCGTGATCAAATTAAAATTCAATTGAACTATGCTCTAGTTTTGAGAAAAAAAAACTGGGATTATGTATACAAAAGCGTTTGACCCACAGATATTAATCCATGTTTATGGTTTGACCACTTTTTGTCCAGCTTTTTGCCTTTTTGCAACCCATTTTGACTTTACATGTTTGTGCAATCAAGCGACTAGCTTAGTTAATTTCGATATTGAACGACGTTCGAGAAACCGGAAGTAATTAAATAACAAAATTACAATAGTTTGATGCAACCTCAAAATCGTATGTAATGTCGATTTTTGTCCCACTTCAGATAGCTGTGAAACCGTCAATCATAACAAAGTCTAACTTCTACTTAGCTAATTTTAATTGTTTGTATGTAGAATATAGTTTGATTAGCAAGCGTGTTACGTATAGTGTGTTCAGTAAGGTACATCCACAAAGGTAATCGCTTTGGAGAAATTGATTTAGGTTGGCCAGATTCTTGTTCCAACTTCGATGTAACTACACTCGCTTTGACAACAACTTAGATTGAAACTTTAATGTCCTCGGAGATGGAGTGGCGTTTCGTAACACTGATCACACTATCTAGGTTTAAATCCCCACTTAAAGGAAACCCGGTGTGGATTACTGTGATTTTGTTTAATTTTATTTTGCACACTATCAGCTGCGCCAGTTACATGTGGCCTGCTCCTTCTTCTTCTTCTTCTTTCGTATCAATGGCTCCAATAAAAACGAATCAAAATCAAAATATTTATTGAATCCATGAAATGTTACTACATCATTTAGATTCCGTCAAAGTTCCTCTACCGCCAGGTCGGAAGGCCGTTTCGCCAGAGAAGAATGGGCAAGAAACTCTGGCGTTGCTCTTTTAAAACGAGTCAGATCCATCTTGACCATTGTAGTATTAGATCATGTTTCCTAAATAGACGAAGTTTTCCGAAATCGTATCACTACATTGTATAAAACAAAGTCTCTTCCCGCTGTCTGTCTGTATGCTTAGATCTTTAAAACTACGCAACAGATTTTGATGATTTTTTTTAATAGATATATTGGTCGCCTCCTTTGTCTAGTGGCAGCATGTATGGGCTGTGGACCGGGAGGTCCTGGGTTCGATTCCCAGGTCGGGCAAAGCAAATTTTCTAATTAATTTGCCCGGGACTGGGTCCCTCAAAGGGGGTTGACGTCAGGCAGGCAGCCGGTCGTAAAAACTAAGCCAAATCCACTCTGCAACATGCTTGAAAAAGTGTGTTGAAAAACCCCACATTAAGGTGGGATAAGGGCAGGTTGAAGAAGAAGAATGAAGAAGAGATAGAGTGATTCACGAAGAGGTTTTATATGTTTAATACACGCATAAAATAAGCTCTAAAGGGATGTAATGGGGGATGAATATTTGTCAAGACTCTCACGCGGGTATAGCAGTAGTAGTATACATCGCAACATAAAACACATGCATACAATTTATTGCATTTCATGTAGCTCACAAGAGGCGGTCACGCGACACAACGCGCTCGTCGCTTGTTTGTGAACCCTGAGGATTTAATCGATTCAATCGTCTGAATAATTCGAATGCATCGCTCTCGGCAACGCGTCTGTGTGATGTAGATTCGTGTGTACTATTGTGAATTAACAGTGTAGTACACTAAATATTAGTATAAAGCGCGCAAACTATATTTAGATATGCAGCCCGAGCAGTAGCCCGAGCACGAAAAACTAATGTAAATGTAAATGTATTCGAGTTCGCTGCGCACTGATGACGTTTGGTTAATATTTCATACAAATATCATAGACGCCCATCGAGTTCGAATACACTTACATTTACATTAGTTTTTCGTGCTCGGGCTACAGTTTCCAGATCCATTTACTTTATACCTGAAGCTGCCAAACAACAAAATCGTTCACCTCTGATGATTAACTGATAGTGAACTCTACCGCCCATCCACCCTTATATGAAGAATTATAATTCTAATTCTCAGGTGCGTTGCCAACATTTTAAGCAGTAAAGAACTCGGCCTTATTATTATTACTGTTAGCTTTAAGTTACATTAAGGCTCAGATCTATAGAGCGAACTTCGACTAAGTCTAAGTCCAAGTAACGAACTCAATGAGGATTTTGACTTGAGAGTCATTTTTTACAAGAAAATCTTTGCTTAGTCTGTCTGTCAGTCTGTTTTTCTTGTAAAAAGTGACTCAGACTAAGTCAAAGTTCGATATAACAGTTCCAAATCCTCACCGAGTTTGTTACTTTGACTTAGACTTAGTCGAAGTTCGCTCTATAGATCTCAGCCTTAGTGTGATGAGTGAGATTTTAGAGTATACAGATGCTGACTGTATCAAGAAATCACCCATGATACTTCTAGTATTATGGATGGTGGACCTCACATCAGTAGCCCGAGCACGAAAAACTAATGTAAATGTAAATGTATTCGAGTTCGCTGCGCACTGATGACGTTTGGTTAATATTTCATACAAATTTCATAGACGCGCATCGAGTTCGAATACATTTACGGTTGTCAGAAATTTTCCTGCTCAGGCCGCCGATGACTGACCTGCTTGTTTGATGATGTCTACCATATAATCACAAGTTTAAAAACTTAATGGACCGACTTTATAACTCATCCGATCATGACTAAATTTAAATGGGATCACCCTTGGAATAAACTCTATCGAACAGAAAAAGAATCTTGAAAACCGGTCCACATTTGGCTGAGATATCAGGGAAAATACATAAAAAATACAGACGAATTGAGGACCTTCTCCTTTTTTGAAGTTGGTGGAAAAATATTTCTTATGATGTGTTTAGCCTAAAATATTGAGTTTCACAACTCTATGAATAATTACCCAACATAAGTGACTACTGCTATCATTAAAAACTTAGGATAGAGGAAAGTTATAGTATCCACTTACGGCGCACAAAGCCTGAACGAGTGGGGCGGCCACTTCAAACATGAATTATTCTCTCGCAGCGGCTAAAGCGCAAATTAGTCCATTGAGGAAAGTCGCTCCTCCAACGGAATGCGTCAGGATGAGGCAAATTACGTACCTGGAGCACTGAGGGGACTCAATCCATAATAAAACTATAGATACGAAAGTAACTGTCTGTTATATTTCAGGCCTAAACTACTGAAAAGGTATGAATACACAGGATACCAGCGGCCTGAGCAGGAAAATTTCTGACAATCGTAAATGTATTCGAACTCGATGCGCGTCTATGAAATTTGTATGAAATATTAATCAAACGTCATCAATGCGCAACGAACTCGAATACATTTACATTTACATTAGTTTTTCGTGCTCGGGCTACTGTTATCTCAAAAAGTCTAATATACATAGATATAGGATCGAAAGCTTATTTAAAATTTTATTTCTAATCACGCAATTTGTCGATAAAAAGGAAGTGATTCCAGAGTAACCTTTCAATATTAGCCCTGTAACATTACTGTCCCACTGCTGAGCACGGGCCTCCTCCACTAATGAGAGGGGTTAGGCCTTAGTCTAATGCGAGTTGGTAGACTTCACAATTTGAAATTCTTGTGGATAAATTCTCGGGTGTGCAGTTTTCCTCACGATGTTTTCCTTCACCGTCATAGCAAGTGATAATTCACAAAAAAATATACTTAAGATAGGAAATTCAGGTCTATGCTCCATTTTCGGGTTGGTCTCGAACCTCCGACACTTGTTTCGGCAGTTCGTACCATTCCCAACGTAGCTATCGCTGCTTTTATGTTACCGGGGAGTAATTAAAGAATTCTTATTCCTTGATTAGGCATTGTATTTCGGCCACCATGTTGTGAGTAGGTACAAGGAATTTATTGAGATATGAGACTTTCTTATTGAGCATTATTAGTTTTCATATTTTCAATTATTGCATTTAGTCGCCTCCTTGGTCTAGTGGCAGCATGTATGGGCTGTGGACCGGGAGGTCCTGGGTTCGATTCCCAGGTCGGGCAAAGTAAATTTTCTAATTTAATTTGCCGGGGACTGGATCCCTCATAGGGGGTTGACGTCAGGCAGGCGGCCGGTCGTAAAAACTAAGCCAAATCCTCTTTGCAATATGCTTGAAAAAGTGTGTTGCGCCGACCCCACATTAAGGTGAGATAAGGGCAGGTAGAAAGAAAGATTTTCAATTATTGCATTTGTTTTTGTGCTATCTGCCTCTCTGAACCAAAATGTATCGTTTTACCTACAGTAGGCGTGAGTATCACGACCCGTTGCCACCGAGTAATTACCACAGTAGTAATCACAGAAATGGGGCTTAAATGTATGAGTGAGATTTCTGTTGACATAAATATCTATTTCTAATTGATGATTGCCAATTCTTTTCACTTCACTGCACCTCTAGCATTGATGTCTATGGGCGACGGTTGCCACTTACTACCAGATGAACCTTTTGTTCATTTTCTTTCGTAAGCCATTATAGTTTTATCAGCTTCAATCCTGTACCAATTATCTGCATTCCAACAAAGAGAACAACACAAATATTCCCAATTAGTTTGGAAACGTCCCAGTTGATTGTATCGCATACAAACACCACTTTGTTCAAAATTATTGGATGGCTCACAAACAATACTCGTTGAGAGTGCCAGTGCAAATCCGCCAACAAGATACTCGGTACCGATACTGATTCTGTGTTGACAGGTTACTCACTTCTCGGAATGTCTCGATTTTGGAGCTCTTTAGATTCTCGCTCTAGAACGTTCTTTTGACAAAGCCTTGCATTAATGATGATGATTGCATTAGCCATGATTAGTGATGTCGTTTTATAACCATCGAGTTATCAAGGAGGTAGTCAGTTTTTGAGAGATGATTTCGTAGGATAATAATTCTGAATTTCAGGAAAAAACAAATCCCAATATCTAAAAATGCTTCAAACGCTTGTCACAGGCCCGTTTATTTGCTTCTTCCCTCTTCGGAGTGTGAAGCATTTACGCATGATATACTTATTGGTTGTCGTTGGTTAATGTTTTTTTTGTCTGCACTACGCTTACAAACAAGTGCTCGTTTAAAAATGTTAATATCTTGCCCACTCACTTGACATTACAACCTCGATGGTACACCTTTCACGTCAACAGAGCCTACAGAGCAAAATCTAGTATCAAATTACATATAGTAATTCGAAATACAAAAATCTCACTTTTTATCCTTGTACTCAGCAATTGATAGAGTAAACTGGCAACACTGCCACGATATGAAGTAGCAATTAGTCGCGTTCAGGATCCCGCACTCGTCTCCGGAACTCAGATACAGTACGAGTATATTGTTTTACAACGTCGACATTTCGCATTGTTCTTGCAGTTAACTCGCTGTAAGCCTCGTATAGCCATCATAAAACTAAATTAAAACAATGTCTTAAATTATTAATAATCTGGTAACAGTAACAAGCGTAGATTGTGTCGATTATGTGGAAGTTGGATGATTTTTGTGATCACTTGCGATTTTAGTGTTAAATAGTTTTCGTACTATAGTATATTTTACTATCATTATAGCAATCGTATCCAGGAACTCATATATTTATAATATATATGCCCATGCCACTAGATAAATGTTAAGAAGAACCTATTTAAGCATTGGTGCTTAAATTGCTCCTTGTTTAAAATTTAATTTGAATTCCTTAGTAGTTTATTCCTTAATAGTTTAGGCGAAGTTTTATGACCGGCTGCCTGCCTGACGCCAACCTCCGTCTGGTGGACTGGATCCCCGGGAAAACAGTGTTAGAAAAACATCATGCAGCATAATCGAACCCAGGACCTCCTGGTTCACGGCCCATATACACTGCCACTAGATCAAGGAGACGACCTAACATAAAAATAGAAATATCAAATTACTGAAAACAAGAAAGACTTCAAAAATAATGAAATCAATGAATAGAGTAATAATTCTAGACCAAAGAATTGAAACCAAGACCCATTTCGTTCGATCCGATTAATCTTTTAGCCTATTTTGATTTAGACATAAACTTAACTTTTACCATTTTAAGTTCCAAACGGCAAAATCCATCAAGATGATGCAGCAACGATTCGAGAGTCTAGAGCAAAATACAAAGGCTAGATCGTGCGTTATCTTCATCGCGACTCAGACTCGAGCCGTGAGATACGACAGCCGTTAATTGGAACAAAATAAAGCACAACTCCACTTTATAAATAACTACTTTATTATAAATATAATTAAGCCGACTTTTATCAGGTATATAAGGCATTTTTATAGCAGAAACTGGCAACTAGCAGATGGGTCACCTGATGGTAATGATCTCTACCGTCCATAGACACCCAAGACATACAAAGAATCATGGGTGCGTTGCCAACCTAAAAAAAGGAAATGGAAGGAGAAGGAAAAGGAATTGGGAAAGGGGAGATTAGATTGGGCCACCGAAAATCTCACTTACCGAATCAAACGCAACAGCAAGCTGCCACTTTACGTCGGTTTTCTGTAAGACAGTGATATCAAACCGGTCGAGCCGGCCATTCGTGCTGTAGACGTTACTGTCTACAGCATGGCTCTACCATTCAGAAATAATGCATTTATAGGCCGGCATAATTCTGGTGACTACCGATAAACCTATTATGTAGAGTAGTCCTTTTGCCGGGCTCAGATAAAAAACTTTAGTAGTACCTAAGGATTTGGCTTGATTTTTAATCCGCTGCTTACCTGATGCAACCTTCACTGCGGAACCTAGTTCCAGGAGAATAGTGTTGGAAAAAACACGTAGCCCGACCTGGTATTTGAATTTATTTGCAACACCTCTTAATATGAAGAATAAATGAAGATAATATGACTATTTGGAACATTGTGAGGGTGCATTATTGTACCTCTATTTCTACAATCTTAAAGCGGGGACCTCGATTTACTTCTTCCCTCTTTGAAAGTGCATCAATGCAGGCGTTTATATTTTTTATGATTCTAGTGTGGCAATTTTTTGAAGTAAAACACTTTACCGTGATAAAATAACCCCGAACATCCCGGATCACACCCCATATACGCTTCCACAAGACCAAGAAGATGACCAGGCGAAAGTAGACACTAATGGTACGTAAACTAATAAAATAGATACACATAGTGACACATTTCCAAGTATGTGAAGCGAGCGAGCGTGCCAACTTCAAAGCATGCCTTATTACTGCTTCCACTCTTCGTAACAACCGCCACATGTGTCCGCGCTCCATAACGGTAATTTTGCATTTTGCACACTTCAAGCGACGCTTCGGCTCCAATTTATACCAACTACTCACATGGGCAAAATGGTTCCTAGTTTAAGTTTCTCTCTTTAGCCATATTCGGATTGATTTTGGAGTCGCGATTTATCAGAGTTTTAGGTACTTCTGGTGTGAAACTAAACTTTAACACTAAAATGTTGGCGGTTTATTTTTAACGTGCTTTAATTACAAAGTTCGCATCGAAGCTACAGCAACCCACGTATCATTACCACGGATTCCGAATAAGGTCCTATGGTACATAAATAGATCATTGTATAATAACTCACATGTAAGAATATTAAATTAACAATTCCTTCCTTATGCATGTATTAATCAATCAATCTCATTTCGCTGTATAAAGTTTAACTAACTGCCTCGGTGGCATGGTGGTATTTCGGTATGACTACGGTTCTGAGGTCTCGGGTTCGATCCCCCGGTCGTGCAAGGTGATATTGGATTTTTCCATATCAGCCCGGAGTCTGGAATTTGTGCCCGATATGGCGATAGGCTCGCCCCCTATCACATCTGGTACGGAACGAACTCGGCGAAATGTGGGTGTTCTAGTTCGCTAGTGCGCCTCTGCCTACCCCTTCGGGGATACAGGCGTGAGCTTATGTATTATGTATGTTTTCATCTTGCTACTTTAAACATAACTTCTGTCTTCTTATTACCGTATTAAGTAAGTGTAAATATACTGTTATTAGACTTTCGTGTGGCGTTATTAATTTCACAAATTAAGATTCGCCAAAAATTAAATGGTGAAAAAAAAATGAATAAACGCACCAAAAGAAGTATAATATAACTTCATAACTTATCTGATCGTGACCAAATTTATACGAAACCACCCTTGGATTAAGCTCTCTAGAACACAAAACATCTTCAAATTAGTCTACATTTGTCGGAAATAACATAACATAACATAACATAAGCTCACGCCTGTATCCCCGAAGGGGTAGGCAGAGGCGCACTAGCGAGCTAGTACACCCACATTTCGCCGAGCTTAGTTCCGTCCCAGATGTGATAGGGGGCGAGCCTATCGCCATATCGGGCACAAATTCCAGACTCCGGGCTGATATGGAAAATCCAACATCACTTTGCCCGACCCGGGGATCGAACCCGAGACCTCAGAACCGTAGTAGTACCGAAATACCACCACGCCACGGAGGCAGTTTGGCGGAAATATCGCGTAATATACATAAAAAATAATAAAAATACAGACGAATTGGGTACTTGACAATTTTTTTTTAATTAATTTTATATAAAACTGACGCCATCTTAAATATAGCACTGAAAGAATTATTGAAATATTCTCAAAAATAAAGAAGTTATAAGCATTTAAATCTGGTGTAACTTTCAAACTGCGGAAAAGAGAAGTATCAGTAAAATCACGTCAGGGCCATAAGGGTACGTGCGTTAGAAAGGGATAGCAAGATATCCCCACTACATCCCCACTCGTGCTCATTGCAGAATATAAAATATGAATAACTGGCTCATTATTCAACACATTTCGATGCCGATTTTACAGAAGAGTTTCTTTTTTGTTTTATTTGCTAGAACATATAAAAATGTTTACAAAATCGAACATACTCAAGTACCCAAAGACCTCGTCCTTTTTCAAGTTAGTCGAAAAGACCACAGAATACATTCCATAAAATCTAAACGTACTCTTATACACGCCAGGCGCTATTTCCATAACCAAAATATCCTCATTAATTCCAAAGAAAACCACAAAGCTGTCGATCAATAAATCAAGTGTGAATGGTTAATTATGAGAGCCATTGGAATCAGGAGCGACACATCGTAACGCTCGTGGAGTGAGACAAAGCTCTTCAGTGGAGGACGCTTGAACCGTGAGACCACGAGGGCCCTCCACCAGACTTGCTAATGGCCACTCGTGTAGCATCGATCAATTTGTTACGCACGCATTGGTAAATATTGAACGTACTTTTAATATGGTGCGAAATGGAGTACAGGCTGTTTAATAAGGCATTATTTTCACTTGAGTTTAAATTTCGATTCTCGGTGGTTGTATTTCGGTACGAATACCGTCCTGAAGTCTCGGGTTCGAATCCCGGGTTGGGCAAAGTGATATTGGATTTTTCCATATCAGTCCGGAGTCTGGAATTTGTGCGCGATATGGCAATAGGCTCGCCCCCTATCACATCTGGGACGGAACTAAGCTCGGCGAAATATATGTGTACTAGTTGGCTAGTGCGCCTCTGCCACCCCTTCGGGGATTTATCCAATTGTGAGATTTGAAAATATAATTCTCAAATTTAAGCTTACTTAAACTTGAAAATGATGCCCCTTACTTATAAAAATATTTAAGCGCTGCTTATCTTTATACCATAGGTTGTCCCTTTCACTTTTAAACAATGTAACGCAAGGAAAAAAGTGTGACAGGTTATTCTTAACCATTTACTCAGCTAAAAATGCTTTTATAAGTAAGTAATATAGGTATTAACTAAAGTAAGCTTTAACTTTGTGTAGCCTGTAAGAAGAAAAATTAATATAGTAGCTGATAGAATTTACCAAGCAAAAAAAACTTTAATACTACGAAACATAATTTTTACTATTGAATTCTGTGTTTAGTGGGATTGCCACATCCCAAAATAAAACATTTTTTTTAAAGTTACTACGATTCCTCTTATCCATATCCCATTTGACTGTCGTGTCGGCACAACACTTACTGTAATACGATTAAAACGCTTTATTTAATAATACCTTCAATAAACGCCAAAAAACCCAACAAATTCTAAACCCTAAACCCATAAAACATGCCATAACGATGGAAAAAAAACAGCATGTTGACGGAAGTGCATATGGCAGTGTAAAGGCACAAAGGTGTCCTAACAATGGTGCAGGGCACGACCCCATGCACCGGCAATCAGCTAAAATGCACGACGATAACACCTTTGTATATCGTTTTATACACCCCTCGTTCTATTATGTCGGGTGTTCATTAGAGGAATTTGAAAGGTGATAAGAAATCTAGTGTATGTAAAATAAAAACAGCATTACTCTAAAATGCACGGCTATTATTTAAACATCTTGGTATACCGTTTCATTTTTTTTTTTATTAGCAGAGACTGGCACACGACCAGATGGGTCACCTGATGGTAAGTGATCTCCACCATCCATAGACACCCAAGACACAAAAGGAATCATGGGTGCGTTGCCAACCTAAAAGGAGGAAATGGAAGGGGAGGGGAAAAAGGGATTGGGAAAGGAAGGGGGAAGTGGGCCACCGGAAATCTCACTCACCGAACGAAACGCGACAGCAAGCTGCCACTTTACGTCAGTTTTCTGTGAGACAGAGGTATCAAACCGGTCGAGCCGGCCCATTCGAGCTGTAGATGTAACTGTCTACAGCGTGACTCTACCACTCAACATGGTACACCCTTTGTTTTATTATGTCGGGTGTTGATTAGAGATATGTGAGAGGCGATAAGAAAATAATGTATGTAAAGGAAAACAGCATAAGAGCGTCTAAAATGCACGGCGATTATTTAAACATCTTTGTATACCGTTTCATACACCCTCGTTCTATTATGTTGGGTGTTCATTAGAGGACTTTGAGAGGTGATAAGAAAAATAATCTATGTAAAGGAAAACAGTATTAGGGCTTATAGTACGAGTTTTAAAGTTGTCCTGAAGATAGTTTCAAACGACTTCAAACAATAGCCCGAGCACGAAAAACTAATGCAAATGTAAATGTATTCGAATTCGCCGCGCACTGATGACGTTTGGTTAATATTTCATACAAATTTCATAGACGCGCATCGAGTTCGAATACATTTACGGTTGTCAGAAATTTTCCTGCTCAGGCCGCTGGCCGCTGAGGTCCTGAATAATTTAATTGGTATTTTTTTATGTAGAATAATACTCGATATCATCAGCAAAATATGGATAAATTTTAAAAAAATTGTGTTCGATAAAATTTGTTCCAAGGGTGGTCCCATTTAAATTTGGTCAACATTAAAGTTATTTTTTCATTTTCTCTATACATTTGACAAGCAACTTCATTTGCAGAAAATACAACGAATTAGAACAAACGGGAAAAAGAAAACTATCATTTTCGAAAAGTGGAAATTGACGAAAATAACTTATACTAGGGCCACAGTATATTAACATACATATACATACATAGACACCCCTCTATCCCCGAAGGGATAGGCAGAGACAAAATAGAAAACGTGAGACCTCAGGACGCTAGTCGTATCATGCATGCGATAACAATATCTACGCCAAGCAGTCAAAAAATCCTAGTAATTCGTTCTAATTCTAGTAATAAGAGCTAATTGAAATATACAATGGACCTTACTTATAAAAATATTTAAGCGCTGCTTATCTTTATACCATAGGTTGTCCCTTTCATTTTTAAACAATGTAACGCAAGGAAAAAAGTGACAGGTTATTCTTAACCATTTGCTCGGCTAAAAATGCTGTTTTAAGGCCCAATTAATACAATGGGCCTTACTTATATAAACATTTTAGCTGAGCAAATGGTTAAGAATAGTCAAGTCACTTTTTTTCCTTGTCATTTTCTTTGAAAATAAAAGGGACAGACAGAAGAGACAGAGAAAATAATATGCGATTATAAAGTTTCCTATTCTTAACCATTTGCTCAGCTAAAATGTTTTAAGTAAGGCCCATAATGTTAATGAATTCTGAATATGATGATTAAATGAATTCTATACACACGACGTAGCGAGTTCCATTTAATATGTTAGCCTTAGCCGCGGAGCATCGCTCGGTGCATTTTGGCACGACCGTTGTGGAGTTCATTAAAATTTACCCTTTTGCTTAATATTCGGTTCTATTTCGGGTTTATATTGCTGCCTACTTTAATTATGGTTTAATTCGGTGTTCGTATGATGTATATGTTGGGTAGTAATATACAGAGAGTAAATATGTACATCCAATTATCCCAGTCCTATGTAGGGTCGACGCAATACGCTTTTTTTACTCCACTGCCCCGAAGAAATGTTCTAATATTATAATTAAAGTTTAAGGGGCACTTGCAGCCCTAAGATAAATAATAATAATAACAGCCCCATAATAATTTTACTGTCCCACTGCTGGGCACGGGCCTCCTCTAATAATGAGAGGGGTTAGGCCTTAGTCTACCTCGCTGGCCTAATGCGGGTTGGTAGACTTCACATACCTTCAAAATTCCTGTGGAGAAAATCTCGAGTATGCAGGTTTCCTCACGATGTTTTCCTTCACCGTTATAGCAAGCGATATTTCACAATGAAAATACACTTAACATAGAAAAGTCAGAGGTGTATGCTCCATTTTGAGGATGGTTTCGAACCTCCGACACTTGTCTCGGCAGTCCGTACCATTCCCAACTGAGCTATCGCTGCCTCATTGAGATAAATCTCAATTGAAATATACAAATTCCATATCGGTTAAATCTAACTCTGTATTAGTAATAGTGCCGGAAGTCGCCCTAAATTTCTTTTTCTTGTTTAAGTCTAAGTGCACGTACAAAACTTTGTAATTCACTAAGGGTCACTTGCAGCTAAAAATCTCTATTTATCCCAAATCTTGATTTAAAGATAGGAGTGTGCTATACGATAAATCGAAATAAGATGTATCTCTAGATTAGTAATCGCCCTTGGTATATTTTTCCTAAATATAAAAGTTAAAATTACATTTTCGGCCGACTTCCCAAAAAGGAGGAGGTCCTCAATTCGTCTTTTTTTTTTTATTTATGTTACTCGATATCTCCGCCAAATGTGGACCGATTTTCAAAATTCTTTTTGTTCGATAGAGCTTATTTCAAGGGTGGTCCCATATAATTTGGTCACGATCGGTAAATTATAAGTCGGTCAGTTAGGTTTTTAAACTTGTGATTATTTCTTTCTTATTTCATTTCATCTTTCGTTGCCAACACGACGTAAAATTTTCCCTAAAAACATTTTGACACCACTCACCAATGTTAATTTTAATCGAAACTGCTCTCCATCCGGCGCTCGTGGACCAACAGGAACGTATAAATTGTAATTCATGAGTACACGAACTGTTAATTTACATACATTCTGAACAATGGCCTGCACAAAATGCCGCTACATTTCGTTACAAGTGATAGCTGCGCGTTGACCGGAAGTGCTCGTGTGGATAACGGCCCGGAACGTGTACAATTCCGCTCGCTGCACCGCACCGCTCGCTTCCGCTTCCGGCGCCGGCACTCCAAGATGGCACTTTATTTAATAAGCTCTGATAATAAGCGATTATAAAGTTTCCTTTCATCGAAATCCGTATTGTCTTGAACACCTGTGCAATTTCGGTTTTGGTTCTAATAATATTATAATATTAACCCTGTACTATTACTGTCCCACTGCTGGGCACGGGCCTCCTCTACTAATGAGAGGGGTTAGGCCCTAGTCTACCACGCTGGCCTAATGCGGGTTGGTAGACTTCGCATACCTTCTAATTTCTTGTGGAGAAATTCTCGGGTATGCAGGTTTCCTCACGATGTTTTCCTTCACCGTTATAGCAAGCGATATTTCACAATGAAAACACACTTAAATTAGAAAAGTCAGAGGTGTATGCTCCATTTTCGGGTTAGTATCGAACCTCCGACACTTGTCTCGGCAGTCCGTACTATTCCCAACTGTAGCCTGAGCACGAAAAATTAATGTAAATGTAAACTCGCTGCGCACTGATGACATTTTATTAATATTTCATACAAATTTCATAGACGCGCATCGAGCACGAATACATTTACGGTTGTCAGAAATTTTCCTGCTCGAGCTGCTGAGCTACCACTGCATTTACGTTTTGGTTCTATTTAGTACTATTATGCCTGCAGTATTTAATTATAGGCCTTTATTCATAATAAAACCCCTAATGACGATATAAACTCATATTGGTAAAAATGCATTTTAAGCCTATCGAAGGTTCGATAAAATTCTTTATTCATAATAGTTTACTATAGCTCCATTACCTAAAATATATTTACCGTGTCACAATGTTGCTAGTACATAGATAAAACGTAATTTGACAAGTTTTGTCTCTGGAAAGTCATGGAACGATGGCCTAATAAAAAAAACAATCATTCACGCGCGTCTTGCGCGCGCAATTCTAAATGGCAAATGGCGACCATGGCGACCAGTTTAGTTTGTTTATATATTTATTTAATTAATTTAATCAAAGTAAAACTATGTTTGTTGCATGTGAAGTGATTTTGTTTTATGCAATACCTAAACATCAACGAAGATGGGTAGATTATGGATATTTGGAAATGAAATTTAGATTTGGAGGATATTCCTTGGAGCGTATCAATGGAAGGGGGCTTTTAAATCGTGTAAGAAAAATCAGGGTATTTTTCTTACACGATTTAAAAGCCCCCTTCTCTGAGAAAGGAATTCAGGACCGGACTTTCCAGTTCACAGCGGCTTCAACAGAACCGTCTCAAACCCATTGTATTGAAGAATTATTAGGCAACATGCGTGCATAAGTATTTTTTGTTGAATCAGATTTAATAAAATTCATCATTGTATTTTTGAAGTGTTTTATTTCTCTTGATTTATTCATGTCACGCTATATTCGTGTTTAGATAATGATGATATTGAAGAAAAGATGTTTTGTTGAAATCAAGGTATGTAATTAAATACCACACGGAAAATATTAAATACTAGCTGACTTCAAACAAATCTATCCTACGGAGACCCTACATTTTCTGGAAAAAAGTAGCCTATGTGTTATTCCTTTATAGATAAATACATCCTCGAATGTTCTGTGAATGGTGAAGAATCACTTAAGACAAGTTTATTCTCTCAATATTATTACGCTGTCCGACCTAGCGCGCGTATATTTCAAATAAACTGAGCGACTTATGAACATGAGGTCATAACTTTTGCATCATAAGTTTTGTCCTGTTGTCCTAGACATTTTTATTCTAGACTATAATTCATTTCTTTACCGAATTAAATTCAGATCCGTTCAACCATTCTGGTGTGAAAGAGTAACAAAACATCCATACAACCTTACAAACTATCGTGTTTATAACATTAATTGCATTTGATAGAAGTCTCTCTGAAGTCTAGAAGACTGCCTCGGTGGCGTGGTGGTATTTCGGTAAGACTACGGTTCTGAGGTCTCGGGTTCGATCCCCGGGTCGGGCAAAGTGATATTGGATTTTTCCATATCAGCCCGGAGTCTGGAATTTGTGCCCGATATGGCGATAGGCTCACCCCCTAACACATCTGGGACGGAACTAAGCTCGGCGAAATGTGGGTGTTCTAGTTCGCTAGTACGCCTCTGCCTACCCCTTCGGGGATACAGGCGTGAGCTTATTTTTTTATGTTTATGATAGAAGTCGCAGGCACCCTCAAATTAATCTCAACCAAAACTGGTGGAACGTCAAATACGAATCAGCTGATCAAAATCGGCCATATTTTTTGCTATTGAAGCGTTAAAGTAGGGTGCCAGCTTCTATAAATTGCAGACATTTTATGAGAGATTTTGGGAACGTTTTAACGCTATTGAGCTATTATGAATAACAATTTTTAGGAAACGTCCTTCAGCGGTATTATAGCGTCCCACTAAGTCATTATGAATAAAGGCCATAGTGTTTTGCTACAATTATCATGTGAATTGTATTGCTTATAATAGTGAGCTTTTCGGTGATATTTTAAAAAGTCATTTTAAGATTCCTTGTCTTTTACCCAACTATCTAAACCAATCATTCTTGTTTAGTTAAATAAATGTGACTTGTTAAGTTTGTTTACTGAGATCATTTATGTATGTACGGCTGAGCCAATTTGGATAAATATTCTTTATTCTTAATTTTACGGTACTATCCCGCATTAAGAATGCTGATAGCAAGGAAACAAAATAGGAAACATTGTATGCTGATAAGCATAGCAATTACCGCGTACAGTAAAAAGCTGGCAGTAACTTCAGGCCGACATAAGTCAAGAGACGTTGGACTGCGCAGGTACTTTCTTTTCCTCACACAAAACTATCGTTGTAAGGAGCTATAAAACATAGACATATAAACAAATTAAAAGGGATAGTCGAGAATTGCTGAAAAGGTAGGATGTAGCGAACAAACCTTAATATACTTTAAATATACGCCCAAAAACAAATTCTATAATGCCTTCGACCTCCAATACACTCAAATTCAAGTATACCCTTTCTAATCATATATTGAATCTTAGATATATATAAGAAAGGTTGAAGCGTATCCCATATCGTGTTTACTCCAGCCGATCCGTACTTTGTTGATAAGCAACCGTCAAACGACTGATAAGTCTACACGTGCCATGTTTTCAACGTAAACAAAATATTTTTTGTTTTATTTATTATTCTAAACTAAATCCATGAGGGAACTGTTTGAGCTAGCAATAATTTTTGCCATAAAATACGTTTTAATCTATTTGAATTTAGTAGTTATGATAGTAATCTAAAACTAAACTAAAAATATTTATAAGATTAAACTAGATCAGAACTATGTAATAAAATTATTATTATTGCCCGATATTTACTAATTTCTACATGTATGTAAAATATGTACGCTCTTCTCACTCGTAATCATTGCGGCATCTGGCAATGTGATCTGGCATCCCATGGCACCGGGGCACGGATGCCGGATGCCGATAACGCAACGGATGCTGTTCCATCCGGCTCGCGAGCGACACCTTCCTCTACATCCCACACGTTATCTATGGCCGGGAAAGCCTTCTAGTTCAATATAGAGTATGTATCTTGTCTATGCATTAGGGTTGATGGGAATATGTTATAGTATGTCAAAAGTTTACATATTTTGTATCAAGAATAAAGGCTTTGATAATAATGATGATGAATAAAAAGATATTAATAAAATTTTGATATTATTTAAATATAACTGCCTCGGTGGCGTGATGGTATTTCGGTACGACTACGGTTCTGAGGTCTCGGGTTCGATCCCAAAGACAAAGTGATATTGGATTTTTCCATATCAGCCCGGAGTCTGGAATTTGTGCCCGATATGGCGATAGGCTCGCCCCCTATCACATCTGGGACGGAACTAAGCTCGGCGAAATGTGCGTGTTCTAGTTCGCTAGTGCGCCTCTGCCTACCCCTTCAGGGATACAGGCGTGTGTTTATGTTGTTTTATGTTTAATATAACAACATAATGTATTAAATATATTAACCATGCTTAAAATAGTGGTGGGGAAAATAACAGGCGGCCCGAGCAAGAATATTTTTGACATAACATAAATATAAGTTCACGCCTGTATCCCCGAAGTGGTAAGCAGAGGCGCACTAGCGAACTAGAACACCCACATTTCGCCGAGATTATTTCCGTCCCAGATGTGATAGGGGACGAGCCTATCACCATATCAGGCACAAATTCCAGACTTAGGGCTGATACGGAAAAATCCAATACCACTTTTCCCGACTCGGGGATCGAACCTGAGACCTCAGAATGATAGTCGTACCGCCCACACAATAACACCGAGGCAGTATTTTTGACAATCAAATTCATATCGCAAAAATCATACTACAATTGGTTAAAGCTGTAAATCACATCACCAGTTCAAAATGCAATGCATGAAATCACATCAAATAAACAAATTATTAGCCAATTATCTATGACAAAAGATTTTACATAGAAATTAATTGCGCACGGGTAATCGGCCATCGATTTTCATAGCCCAATGGACAATAATGAAACGTCCGCACTGACCTGAATCGCCGATATTTGATAACAGTGCTGATAGTTTCCGAATGCCTAATTAATCTGTTGGCATGTTCCGGAGTGATAGTGACGTAAGAGGTCGCCGCCTTGCCTTAGTCGCAGCGTGTATTAGTTACCGGTAGGTAATAGATTCTAATCCCAGGTCAGGCTACTCTTTTACAATCCTCAGAGGGTTACAATTTAAGTGGGCTGTTGGTTGTTAAAAAAATACCTTATCCTTAAATAAAAACCTCAACGAAAAACACACAAAAACACTTATTCAAACAAATTCCAAAAAATATTTGACTTAGTTTTTACGACAGGCTGCTTGCCTGACGTCAACCCCCTTTGAGGGATCTAGTCCCGGGCAAATTCGCTTTACCCAACCTGGGAATCAAACCCAGGACCTCCCGGTGCACAGCCCATATGTGCTACCATTAGACCAAGGAGGCGACGAATTTTTTTTAATTAAAAAAACTAAACTAAAAAGTTTAAAAAACAAACATCATATGTTTTTTTTATGTCAGGTGAGTTCTTTTGAAAAAGAAACATCAGAGGATAGACAAAAATATTTCAGTCATCAACTTCGCGTTTTCCCGGCCATTACGTATTCACATTGGAAATGTTCCGGCAAAATTAGGCGGTTAACGTTACTTAACCACATCAACCGCTGTCCGTAATAATTACTGAACTATTACGTCACACGTACTTCGATTACGTGCAATACCACTAAATATAATTGATACATCGCTGACGTCGTTACATACAAGCAATATCAATTGACTACAATTACGCGTTTATTTGTTGATTAACAGCAGGTCGATTCTCTAAGGTTTCATTTGTGAAAACAACGTTGCGGCATCGTTGCGGCAACGATGTTTTCATTTTTGTATTCAGATACTAAGCGCACGCACTAGCGCTATGCGTGATGACGGCGCTTATGCGCACTAGCTCTCTCGAGCGAGACGTTTGACATAAATGTATGGAAAATGGTATTCTCTAAGACCCAACAACGTTGAACGCTCCGTCGATCTCAACGATGTGCGCTGCGGAAGCTTGTCGTCGATCGCAACGTTATGGCGTTTCTTATAGAATCGACCTGCAGAAATGGGCAAATCGATGCCAAAAATTTACCAAAATTCAAGATCAATCTGCACAATTGGATTGAGAGAGACCATTTACATTATAGAAACCGGACTATAAATAATTACTGAAGAACACATTTTCCTATTACATTTGTAGAAATTTGTAATCAAGTATCTACTATTACCTATTTGCTATAATGCCTATTCTGGCTTGGTAGGATAATAGTATCGAACCGGATGGCGACCACCGTACTTATGGTACTAAAACCTGCCATTGTCACCTACACTCCGTTTGTGGTTCGAGTGCCAGGATCAGCCAGTGTACTTCCGGTTCTCTCGAGGAGCTAGCGGCATGACTAGATGGTTGGTTGAGACGGGTATGAGGGTATCCATGTGTCTGCCTCAGTCATCCGCCTGTCTTGTCGCAAGCCCCTCGATTTGCTTCTTCCCTCTTCGGATTCGGAAAAATACACATATTACTACATATTTGTTTCGGGTCTGGGTGTTGTGACACCGAAAGTCTCTCGTAGTTCCTGATACCCACGACACAGGACTCGATTTTAGTGTGGGGTCAGGACTATGTGTGTGACTGTTGGGTGTTATTAATTTATTTATTACATCCTGACTCCATGACTGTACATGAAATCGTTCACGTGAAATATTTTCGAGTATCGTAAATAAACGTTCGTACAAAACCTTTTCACGTAGGAGCGTCGAAAAAGTTTTACTGTGGACATGAATTTGCTCTCAACGCGATGCGACGCGGCGCGCACTACAGAACCCACAATAGGAATTTAGAACCAAACTAGGTTTCACTTTTAAGCTTAAAGTTACTACTGTAAAGAAAAATGGTCGAAACCCTAAGAGCATGTACCGACTGACTTTTCAAATAAGTGTAGATTCATTATCAATATATATCTCTTATCGCTTATTTCTTCCCTTTTGATAAAATAAATAAAGTACTCTCCTTAGGGTCAAAGGTATACGACGAAATTTCATCAAAATCAGTTCAGCGCTTTAGTTGTGAAAACGTCAGACAGAGACAGATTTATCTCTCACTGTCTAGCATGTACCAACTGACTTTTTAAAGTGTAGATATATTCATTATCAATATATCTCTCATTGTCTCCTTAGTGTAATGGCAGCATATATGGGCTGTGGACCGGGAGGTCCTGGGTTCGATGCACAGGTCAGACAAAGCAATTTTTCTAATTTAATTTGCCTGGTACTGGAAGCAGAGGGGATTGACGTCAGGCTGGTAGTCGATCATAAAAACGAAGCCGAATCCTACAACATGCTTGTAAAAGTGTATTGCGTCGACCTCATATTACGTTGGTTTAAGGGCAGATGGTATAAAGAAAGCTTTCTATACTTAAACTTATCTGTAACATTGTATGTTTCCTATACGATTTTTTTCTATAATCGCCAATTTGGTATGGGCGTTATCATCTTAGGAACTCAGACGGAAAGTGGCAGCTTGCTTTCGCGTTTCGTTCGATGAGTGAGATTTCCGGTGGCCCATTTCCCTCCCCTTCCATTTCCTTTTAGGTTGGCAACGCACTCATGATTATTTTTGTGTCTTGGGTGTCTATGGGCTGTGGAGTTCACTTACCATCAGGTGACCCAACTGCTCGTTTGCCAATCTCTGCTATAATATAATATCTAGATTTCATAAAACAATGGATGACCTCACAGACAAAGTCGTTGACTAAACGTAGTGCAAAATGAACGAACGTTCGTTTTGTGGCTTTTAGCTATACGTTTTTTTCGCTTTTTAAAGTACTGCGACCGCGTGCCCTAGTTTGGAATTTTGCTCTTTTACAATTTCAATTCCTGATTAAACTTGCGGTTTAGTCTCCCGCTGAATGTTATTTTCACATTTATTGAGTTAATTTAAATAGTTGCCATATTTGCTTTATATTATACTTTATACATCAATAAATTAAATAACATCAAAAAGTCACACAGATAGGACTGACCCTACAAACTCAGTGGGGATATGGAATTTTTAAATCGAACTTTCACTTAGTCTCGAATCATTTTTTACAAGAAATTATTTGTTCAGTCTGTCTGTCAGTCTGTTTTCTTGTAAAAATGTCTCGGAGTAAGTCGAAATTCAATTCAAAAATTCGGAATCCACACTGAATTCGTTTCTTTGACTCAGACTTAGTTGAAGTTTAAGATACGTGACTTATGTCATGGGTATCAAGAACTACTAGAGACTTTTGGTCTCACAACACTCAGACCCAAAACAAATTGTAATAAATAAATACACCCAACAGTCACACACATAGTCCTAACACACTAAGATCGAGTCTTGTGTCGTCGGTACTATTAGAGACTTTCGGTCTCACAACACCCAGAACCGAAACAAATAACTGTGGGCCACACCGACATTTGTCTCGGTGCGGGAATCGAACCCGCGACCTCACGTTTCACAGCCGGGTACTCGCCCGCTGCGCCACGGAGGCTGTCAATTATGCGAGTCTAATTCATAAATAAATTAAATAATATCTGAAGCAATACAAGTAAAAATTATTTTGACACACGTAAATTGAAAACCGTCGAAATGGTATTGTTCTAAGAAACGATCTCTCAAACAAAATATATTCATAGTCATCGTTACAACACTACAAACAAAATAATACGAATAAAACAAAAAACATAAACGTACAAAATTCGCAATAAATATTAAAACACTCATAACAAATGTATGAAAAATCAACAGAGCAACAAAACGCTAAATATTTCATGGTTTCACAGGGCGAACAATTCTTGCGCCGTCAGTTTAGAGCGGCGCCGCTGCCGAGAGCTCTTTGTCACAAAGACCGCCATTCGAAGTACCATTTCCTTGTAGAAAGTCAGTATTGTGTTTTGTGGCACATTTACCACAATATTATTGTGCATTTTTTCTTTTGTTTAACTTACTAGTATTCCTTTAATGGTAATGCCAGATGGTAGAACTCATTAGATTGTTGTTTTCTATGCTGTTTATACCATGAAATGATGAAGCGGCTTCCAGTTTGATATTACAAAACGTTGTTTACTAAGCTTGGAAAATAATGATTTCGTCGTATTTTCATATAATTTCGGAATGGATTATGTCATTAATAAAATATGTGACGCTCCTTTTTCTCTTTCCATCTGCCTTTATCCCACCTTAACGTGGGTCGGCGCAACACACATTTTCAAGCGTGTTGCAGAAAGGATTTGGCTTTTTATGACCGGCTGTCAAGTCTGAACCCTAAGGGCCACTTGCAGCTCCGTGATAAATCTCTATTTATCCTAAATCTTGATTCAAAGATAGGAGTGAGCTATAGGATAAATCGAGATAAGGTGTAACTCTAGATTAGTAATAGCGCTGGAAGTCACCCTAAGAAATTATCATTTCCTTAACCTGCCCCCTTACTCTTGGCACTCGATTCGACTTTGAATTCGATTCGGTTTCATTTACATACATACATACATAATATCACGCCTGTATCCCATAGGTGTAGGCAGAGACTATGGATTTCCACTTCGCCCGATTCTGACACACTACTTTCGCTTCATCTACTTTCATCAATCTCTTCATACATTCGCGTCGGTTAAGGGTACTTTTTATATTTCCTTTATTGTCTTAAAAATCCACCGAAATCGAGTTAAAAATTGCACTAATGTTGCATTAGATTTGTTAATTTTTACCGTGACATTAGTACACTTTTTAAATAGTGACGGGCCGCTCGGCTTCCGGAGGCCGAGACACTTAAGTAACATATATATGTGCCGCTCCCAACGGGTTAACTAACTCTATTTCGGTGGCATATTGAGTCACTAAATGAAATCGAATCGAAGTCAAATTCAAATCGAGTGTCAAGGAGTCAGCCCCCTGTTCTATAATTAAAATAAATTAATGCTTATTCAACGCTAACTTGAAAACCTTTTTTCCGACAATCCAACACAATTCCAACACGTAGTTACAATAATAATTTCTCGTTTAGTTGTCTTTCAAATCAAGTAAGTTGTGCATAATTTCCCCAGGCGTATTGTGGCATGTCGCGGAAACTGCCGCGATCTGAGAGCGGCGCGGTGGCTGCGGCCTCTAAATGGGTCCTATTCACTGCACGCCACAAGAGACACTTGGCTAAAACGCTGTATTGTTCCTGTGCGGTCTGATCTACGCTCAACTTAAAAAGTCGCTTACAATATGCTCATTTATACGTTAACTCAAGTTTCATGAGAGATTTAAATAAAACTAAGAGTGTGAGTAATAATACTAATATCGCGAGGAAATCCACATTCCTGTGTTCTCAATTTTCTAAAAGGTCTGAGAAGTCTACCAACCGAATTGGTCCAACCCGTAACTCAGCGTGATGAAGTACAAAATATGAGTATTTTGAAATATAAAATCATGTTATGAAAACTGGGTATTCTGATATATTAATGTACTAAACACTTTGATCAAACCAAGCAAGTTTAGATAACTATGCTCGATAATTACGCTATCTATATAATTTATGACTTTTGTATTACATACTGTTTTATGTTATGTTTTAAATACAACAAAAGTAGTGACACTTCTCGCTATAACTTATCAGGCAACTAGCCAACCTATCACAAATACATATAATAATACTTATAATAACAGTGCTATTATTATAAGTGACTTCACTATCCACAGATTTTTGTTTATTAAGGGGGACGGCGCGTACGCAGTCCCCACTACCAAAAATTACGCGCCCGAGTTATCCACATTAGGGATAATCGCAGGGGTCAACCCAACCGCAGTGCAATGGTTAGGCCTCGCCCTGGGGGAACCGCCTTCTTGATCACGGTGTCCCCTACGCCAGGTAAGTATGATTTCAACAAGTCGCCCGCAAGTAGTATATAAACCGCGGAGAATCTTGACATCGTGATGTATAAAATCGTTCAACTTTAGGAGCGCCATCTAGCGGAGCACATGTTATATAGTTGTAGAGCCGTTCACTGTATTGTAGAGTCGAACTGCCGCGCCGCGCTGTTGTAAAGTCGAGTCTTGATACATTGCCAAGGACATTGTGTGTATATTAAAACTATCTAAAAAATGATAAATAACACTAATTAATGTTTTCATCATCAACATTTAATAGAGCAATATATGAGAACGAAAAAATATTAATATTGTTGGCAACTATCAAAATATTTATCGTATTTTCTATGCAGCGAGGCGGTAATATTTTATATAACATAACATGAGCTCACGCCTGTATCCCCGAAGGGGTAGGCAGAGATGCACTAGCCAACTAGAACACCCACATTTCGGCGAGCTTAGTTCCGTACCAGAGCCTATCGCCATATCGGGCATTAATTCCAGACTCCGGGCTGATATAGAAAAATCCAATATCACTTTGCCTGACCCGGGGATCAAACTCGAGACCTCAGGACGGTAGTCATACCGAAATACAACTACGCCACCGAGGCAGTTATTTTATATATAATGACAATTATTATATATATATTACTAATATTTTTATAAACTTTTATGAGAAATAATTGCCTATTTTATTTTGGCCTGTAATAACTCTACCAAAAACAGCCTTACCCTACTCTTATAAATAAAATAAAAAAAACTATTTTAAAAAGTAGGAAGTTTTCAATTTGACTCTGTTTTTATATAATAAAGGAAAATAAAGAATGTCATGCGACATAAAATGACTCTACCAAATGTAGACTCACTTATTATCCTTGAAAACGCCATTCAAGAATGATTTAAAGAGTATTTTCCATAATTATCATAACATTTCGTGCCAGAGATACTATTCATAAAAAGAGTTAAGGAGCAGCTTGCTGTTGCGTTTCGTAAGGTTCTCCTCTTTCCAATCTCTATCCCTTTCTTTCATAGCAGGCAGCGGTTTGGCTAGCATTGCCGATTTACAGGGATGTTGGTACGACCACACACCACAGTTTAAGCACCTTGTCTTTTAATTGTTATTTCTGTGTATTGTATTGTAT
Organism: Clanis bilineata; assembly: GCA_036417725.1. Lineage (NCBI taxonomy): Eukaryota > Metazoa > Arthropoda > Insecta > Lepidoptera > Sphingidae > Clanis > Clanis bilineata. The sequence goes on from CM071153.1 coordinate 4,179,255, forward strand.
TGTACCACGTACCACGTGCCGGCAAGTCAAAAAAGAAAATTACTTCTTCTCCTTCAGCCTTTCTCAACCATTTTGGTGTAGGCCTCCCTCATCAACTTCCAATTTTCGCGGCTTTGTGCTTTGTGTATCCAGTTCGAACCGGCGACCTTCTTCACGTCGTCGTCTTAGCGATCTTCCTTGAGGACGCTTTTACCCCGTGGTTTTACACTCAAAAAGAAAATTACTTAAAAAAACATAACCAGAGTGTATGCGCCACACACAGAATGTAATGAAATCCCTAATGTGATCAATGTTCCCGGGTAATGAAAACTCAAAGCAATTATCGCCTCCGTTGCAAGCTACACTTCATGTGTGCGGAAATCCCAGATCAATTTTTCACTTTAAATCTCTGAAGTCTGAACACAATAAAGTTCCAATTTGTGACAAGTCATAGCATTATTATTTTTACGCATAATCATCATCATTCACAGCCCCTTTTCATCCCACTGCTGGGCATAGCCCTCCTATTTCATGGCATTTGCCTCGGTCATGGGTCAGTCGAGTCCAAGTCCGACCCGCGACATTAACAATATCGTTGGCCCATCTCGCTGTTGGACGGCCGACACATTATACGCATAATAACCCTTAGATAATCCCTAAACTCCATTATTTTCATTTCGCATATTAATAGTATAAAATTATTCAAAAAGTAAATACATTTATCCTCTTATATTATTTTGCATAATAGCTAAACTAACTATCATTGTTATTAATGTATTTTTAATGTGTATAATTTTTAGTACAGTTAAGCATTAACTGTAAAAATTAACTGGACTAGCGTTGTGGAAATAGTTTACAAAATATTTAGCTATCACAAGCATTGATCTAAACAGTTCACAAAAGCCTTTATCTATAACTACTGTCTACTATTATAAGGAGGAAAGAGTAATCTTTTTGTATCTTTGTTTGTACCGAATAGACTCAAAAAGTATTGAATCGACTTTGAAAATTCTATCAACTATGTAAAGCTGCATTGTCAGAGAGTAACACAGTTCATTGTGATGTCCACGCGAACGCGAGCAATAGCGAGTGTTTAAAAAAGGGAGTATCGCCATTCCTTACTATACAAATAATACGACTTACTAACACATTGTACAAAGAATTTCAAAGAAGGGTCGTGCCCCGCAGATATTATTTCAATATCCACCACTCGTGTCACTTCCGTCACAATGAGGGCAAGACAAACAGAATCAACAAATCCATGAATAAATAAAGCGGACTCAAGGGGGCCGCTACAAAAATCATTCCTGTTCCTCGGCAACTTCAATAAAGCCACGTCCACTTGTGCATTTTGAAAGGAAGTGGGGTGAAAAAACGTGCAAATAAAAAGTGGTATAACCGCGAGCGTTCGGCCGCCCGCAGACGAGTCAGAATTTAAATTAACCACTTCATATTCAGGCTCGCATGCGATGAAATATTTATACGCGGGTCGTCGACAGGGCGGCCGCGGCACGCACGTCAGCTCTCTTTATTATTAGCCTTTATTATGACACTATTCTGCGTATCCTTTTTGCTGAGAGCGCTGAGTGCTCAGCGAGTCTTTTTTTATATAGCAGAGACTGGCAAATGAGTAGATGGGTCACCTGATGGTAAGTGATATCCACCGCCCATAGACAGGGTGCGTTGCCAACCTAAAAGGAGGGAATGAAAGGGGGCGGGAAAAGGGATTGGGAAAGAGAAGGGGGGAAACGGGCCACCGGAAATCTCTCACCAAACGAAACGTAACAGCAAGCTGCCACTTTACTACTTTGAGTCTAGTTTTATAAGGGGTATTCGATAGTATTATAGGTATAGCTGTTATAACCAATACGTGTAATTATGTTACATTGTCTACATGAATAGTTATAGAGCCGACGAGTATTGCAAAATAACCTATTATACATTGGGTCCATGAGAGCCCAAGACCCAATGACCACGATTACTATGTGACCAAAAATCGAAGTGATAACTTGCTGTTACGTTTCGCTCGATTAGTGACGTTTCTGGTGGCCTAAATGACCCCACTTCTTTTAATCATGCATGATTGTTTTGGTATCATTGGTGATGGAGTCTCATTGCATCAGATGTCCAACCTACTCGTTAGTCACCCTCTATCATAAAAAGCCGTTTTCGCGACCGACTTCAAAAAAGGAGAAAGTCCTCAATTCGTCTGGTTTTCATGTATGTTACGTGATATGAAAGCCTCTGTGGCGCAGCGGGCGAGTAGTCGGCTGTGAAGCGAGAGGGCGCGGGTTCGATTCCCGCATTGAGACAAATGTTTGCGTGGCCCGCAGATATTTGTTACAAGTCTGGGTGTTGTGAGTCTCTTATAGTCTCTGCCACGCACAATCCAGGTTATACCTAGTGTGGGATCAGGACTGAATGTGTGACTATTAAATACATTATTATCATTATTATTATCTCCGCCAAATGTGGATCGTTGTGTTCGATAGAGCTTATTTCAAGGATGGTCCCTTATAAATTTGGTCACGATCGTATTTGAAGTCAGTCCGTTAAGTTTTTATTTAAATAATCTTTTTATTTTATTCATAAATAGAAGGGTTGCTCTGGTCCCCTAATACGACGCCTTAGGGGAATATAAACGAAACAATATAAGACCACTCAGGTCTTTGTCCTTTGGTTAAAATTATACGCCCCTTTACAGATATCAGTGGCTCGTAAGGACCCGAAATAGTAGCTTAGTTTAAGTCCCACAAGGGGACTGGAATATTCACGATCTTTACTCCAAAAATGTAAATAATCTAGCTCTTTTTAGCAATTATTTTTGGAAACTGTTAATTACCTTATAACAAAGAGCTTATCGCCATATCGGGCACAAAGTCCATATATCAGGCTGATGCTGAATTGAAAAATTCAAACTCTCTTTGCCCGACCATCGCCTCCCCATTATGGCAAGTACAGAAGCTTGTTTTCTTTTTGCAACATCAAATATGATAAAATTGTGTTTATACATACACATCGTAGAAAGATGTTTACCTTCTATTTCTACGATCTAATTATAGGTATACCTACTAGCAAGTACGAAGCACTAGACGTATTTACGTCCCGAAATACTCATTAGAGGCTGAATGTAAATCTTTACATGTCGCTTTGTAACTACAGTCATTTACACAAAAACCGACAAGATTACGTCATTAATTACCAAGGCTAGTATAGAGGTACAGTCTTATTTATGCCATCAAAGTTAGGTAGTTGAAACTTTAACTTAAACAAATGAAAAATTATACAAATTATTTAAATATTTTTACACGTTATATAATTATGTTTCCGCGTATAGAGGTAGATCTAATAAAAGGTAGGCAAAATTGCAAGCGGTATTTTTCACAATTTTGTGCCAGCACGTCAGACTTCTGAAGTGCGAGCACAATTCATTTTAATAATAGAGCTCAATGCGCGCTCATAATTGGTTATACCAATGTCTTAGCGCAAATGGACCTTAATTCCAATTCAACTGCCAACAATTGTTCATGCTCAGGCGTCTGTTGAGATTGCTGGAATATTTAGAACATAAAACTTATGCAAAAATAATTCAATTGCAAATAATACATTTCTACAGCAATAGCAGAATTGTATTTGATTATTTTTTAATTTTTTATTTATTTTATTTGTGTTTCAGCAATATTTTATAATCCTCACGTATTTCACTTTACAAATCCGATGCGAACAATGTGGCACTCAGGAATGCACTTTGCACCACAGTCACGAATCACGAGTTCCCGACTCAGTCCATCGGGACATTAGATTTATGATAGTATGCTCAAAAGATTTCAGAGATAGGTATCTCTTAGTTAACTGTTTGTTTTAAAATATGATTCCCAAGAGCTTAATGTTTGGGATCAGAAATCTTACTTTCTCTCATACGCCGTCATCATAGACCGAGATCTGGCTGCAAAATCACTACGTTCATCATAATTATGGATAATTATATTATAAATGGGGGAATCCATTTTGGCCAATGTGCCAATCAAAATTTGCACCCGAATATTTTTTTACTAAAATAATATTGTTACGTGTTACATACTAGAATAATCTCTAACCGAACGCGCCGCGCCGCCGTTCCATGAATGTGCCGATTGTTCTAGTGCGTTCGAGCCGCGACCAGTCGGGCCGCGTGACGTCACGCGGCGATAAGAGATTGACGAATATAAAAGGCGTGTGTGTGTGTTGGCGGGACACAGTGTTTCTTCGGAAGCGATCGAGTGCGAACAACGAGCGACAAGCGAATATTCGGAGCGATTATTTCGACGCGTATTGTGTGCAGTACAGTGTTTAATTTTAAATAAAGTGCTGAGTCAGTTTCGAGAACAGTCGGCGTTTAATTGTTTGTCCTGAACCCCGTTAGCCCGTAACATTTGGTGTCAGAAGTAAGGACAAATGCCGGTGTTCCCGAAAGACGACGAAGGTATCCGTACCCGAAGCCAGCGCCAGCAAGAGATGGACCGAGGGCGTTTCGAAGATAGTCCGGCACAAGAGCCGGTTTCGCAGCCAATGACGCAGACGACTGCAGGCCCATCTGGAGTGTCGCCGACATGGGCACCTAGTGAATTATCGGCCATTATGTCGATGCTGCAAGAGCAAGCTCGACGTCAAGAGGAGCAGGCTCGTGAGTTGAAGGAGCAGCTCCAACGTGACAAAGAGGAGCAAGCTCGACGTCAAGAGGAGCAAGCTCGACGTCAAGAGGAGCAAGCTCGACGTCAAGAGGAGCAGGCGCGTAAATTGGAGGAGCATCTGCAGCGTGGGCAAGAAGAGCAGGTCGTACTTATGAAGAATTTGCAAGCTACGGTCGGAAAGGAATTAAAAATCATGAAAGACCAAGTGGACCAGCATGAGCAGCGTATTGCAAAGGCCGAAGCCCAAATCGCCGACGTCAAACAACTTGTGGAAACACGTGTGTGTAGTGCCGCAAGTTCTGTGGTGGCTGCACCGTCAGGACGTGGTTTTAAAGTACCACCATTTGATGGCACATCATCTTGGTCGGCCTACAAAATTCAATTTGAGGCCGTGATGCAGGCAAACGGGTGGACCAAGGATCAAGCCAAGACTGCTCTAACCTTAGGTTTACGTGAGCAGGCCTTAACCGTCCTGGAGGCTCTTGGCGGAGATGTTACATATGACCAGCTGGTCGAGGCCTTGGAGTCGAGGTATGGTGATGCCCACCTGGAACACGTCTTTCGTGCTCAGCTTAAGGATCGAGCTCAACGTAATACCGAAAACCTACAGCAGTGGGCCCTGGAAGTTGAGAAGCTGGTTCGTAAAGCTTACCAGTCCACACCTGCACTGATTGATGGAATTCTAGTGCAGGCTTTCGTCGACGGAATCCGCGACTTAGAGGTGCGGGCTGCTGTGAGGCTTGGGCATCACGAGACCCTGAAAGATGCGTTGGCTCACGCGCTGGAAGTGGAGGCTGTACGACAAGACCATCGAGCTCACCGCATTAGAGAGGTTGTGGCATCACCTCCACCACGCAATCGTATTCAGGGGTACAGTCCGCGCTGCTTTAACTGCGGTGAAAGAGGCCACCTCCGCTTGAATTGTAGAAAACGACGGGATGAAGGAGAAAATAGACCTGAGGAGAGGGTGGTTAACACCGCCGAACAGCAGCAGGGAAACGAGTAAAGGCCAGGACTATGGGGCGGGTGCTGGCCGGGGTCCAAGAAGCCCCAAGGGTGTTGATCTCACAAGCACATGATGGGAATAGCTTAACCATTAGAGGCGAAGTCAACGGAACACCTTGTAAGCTGACGTTAGACACTGGAGCTTCCCGCACGGTTGTTAGTATCAGGCTGGCGAATCGGTTCCTTGGGGACTATAAAGGTAACCGTGGACATATAGAACTTCTAACAGCCACCGGTCAGCACATATCCGTCCAGGGTGAGAAGAGTGTACGGCTAAAACTAGGTGAAGTAATCTATCTGCATGATGTCATCGTGGCTGATATTGTTGACGATTGCATTCTGGGCCTGGACTTCATGCGAAAACATGGATGTGAAATCGACGTCAAACAGGGCGTGCTGAAATGCGGCTCAGAAGAGTTTTTTATGGAAGGAGCACCAACAGGAAAAGCATACTGCTTGAAGAAGACTGTGGTTCCACCTAGATCAGAAGTCATTGTACCAGTTAGTTTGCCACGGAATTCTGGTCCAAAAGAAAGGTGTGTCCTCATTGAGAAGATTGACAATGATCATCCATGGAAAATTGCGAGAACCCTGGTAAGGTCTGCAAATAAGTCGGCTGTACGCGTACTCAACCCCAGTACCGAGCCACAAATAATAAAAAAGGGGGTGGTAATGGGTTCTTGCGAGGAAGTGGATTGGATGCGCAAATGCCAATATTTACCCACGGTGACGAGCATGGCACCTGCGAAATTCGACGTGTCATCACTTTTGAAAGACTGTGGTGAGTTGTCTTTAGAAGAGATTAACAAGGCCAAGAAAATGTTAATACAGTACGCCGACATCTTTTCTTCTAGTGATGCTGACATAGGAAGAACTAATTTGGTCCAGCACAAGATTAACACAGGCAACGAGTTACCAATTCGTCAGCGACCAAGAAGATTGCCAGTTGCCAGAGAGAAAGAAGTGGATACCATGATTGACGGGATGCTGAAGGATGGTGTCATAGAGCCTTCATCTAGTCCATGGTGCTCCCCAGTGGTCTTAGTAAAAAAGAAGGACGGCAATATGCGGTTTTGTGTAGACTACCGTCGGTTGAACGATATAACAAAGAAGGACAGCTATCCTTTACCGAGGATTGATGACACTCTAGACACGCTTACCGGAATGAAGTGGTTTAGCACGCTAGACTTGAAGAGCGGTTACTGGCAAGTGGAAATTGACTCAAGAGACAAGGAGAAAACTGCTTTTTCTACTGGTAAAGGTCTATGGCAATTTAAAGTTATGCCATTTGGATTGTGCAACGCTCCTGCGACTTTTGAGAGACTGATGGAACTTGTACTTACCGGACTGATTGGGGACGCTTGTCTTGTCTACTTGGATGACATCATCATAGTGGGCCGCACATTCGAAGACCATCTTCGCAATCTTGAACGTGTCTTATCGAAGATCCGGGAGGCTAATCTTAAACTGAGTCCCAAGAAATGTTCACTTTTCAAGAAGCAGGTTAACTTCTTAGGACACATTATTTCAGCAGCTGGCGTACAAACAGACCCCGACAAAGTTGTGGCAGTCAAGGAATGGCCAGTTCCGAGAGACAAGACACAAGTACGTGCGTTTTTAGGCTTGTGATCCTATTACCGGCGATTTGTGAAGAATTTTGCAGACATAGCCAAGCCTCTACATAAGCTTACAGAAGAGAAGAGACAGTTTTGCTGGGATGAGAATTGCGACACCGCATTCCAAACGTTAAAAGACCGTCTGTGTAATACACCTATATTGGGTTATCCTGACACTGCAAACGACTTTATAGTGGACACAGACGCAAGTAATACTGGTATTGGCGGTGTGTTGTCACAACGAAAAGGAGAAAAAGAGGTTGTGATAGCTTACTTCAGCAAATCCTTATCTAAACCTGAACGGAATTACTGCGTCACAAGAAGAGAACTGCTAGCCGTAGTCAAATCACTGCAACATTTTAGTAAATATTTGCTCGGGCGGAAATTCCACCTACGAACAGACCATGCTGCCTTGAAGTGGCTACTGCAGTTCAGAAATCCAGAGGGTCAAGTAGCAAGATGGATTGAGTTGCTACAAGAGTTTGACTATGTGATAGAACATCGCAGTGGGAAATCTCACGGTAATGCAGACGCTCTATCAAGAAGACCTTGCGCAGAGAACTGCAAGCACTGCGTCAAACAAGAGGTTAAGGAAGAAGTGCCTGTGCGAATAATAAGGACAGACCTCAGCAACGAGTGGCGAGACACGCTACTGGAAGCGCAGGATAGTGACGCAGATCTAAAACCGATCTTTGAGCGGTTAAAAGCTGGTACCGCGAAACCTAAATGGCATGAAGTTGCAGCGTTAAGTTCCACTACGAAGAGCTACTGGGCCCAGTGGGACAGCTTGGTTATACATGATGGAGTACTGTGCCGTAAATGGGAAAACGCAAAAGGCGATCGATGTCATTTGCAAATGGTAGTCCCTAGAGCTAAGATCCCAGAAGTTCTGCAGCTCTACCATAATGGATTATCAGGAGCTCACATGGGGGTCAAAAGAACTCTGCTGAAGATCCGCGAAAGATTTTATTGGATCCACTGCCGAGACGATGTTGAGGAATGGTGTCGTAAATGCACAATTTGCGCGGCTGTGAAGGGTCCTCATACACGAAGTAGAGGAGCATTAAAAATTTACAATGTGGGAGCTCCATGGGAGCGGATTGCTCTGGACGTAGCAGGACCTTTCCCTGTAAGTGACAGCGGGAACAAGTACTTCATGGTGGTCATGGATTACTTCACGAAGTGGCCGAAAGTATTTGCCATTCCCAACCAGGAAGCTTCAACAGTCGCAGATAAATTGGTCCATGAAGTATTCTGCCGGTTTGGAGTACCTTTAGAAATTCACAGCGATCAAGGACGTAATTTTGAATCCCAAGTATTTCAGGAAACATGTCGAGTATTGGGCATTCACAAAACCAGAACGACCTCCTACCACCCGCAATCTGATGGCATGGTGGAACGATTTGTTCAAACGTTAGAGAGATACCTGGCAAAAGTTGTAGAAAGCAGGCAAAAAGACTGGGACAAGCACATTCAGCCGTTTCTAATGTCATATCGTAGTGCGGTTCACGAGAATACGACGGTAACACCAGCTTTCGCTAACTTTGGAAGAGAATTACGACTGCCTGCTGATCTGATAACTGGTATCCCTCCTGACACCCCGCGTAGTGTAACAGACTACGCGGACGATCTGCGCAAGAGATTGAATGACGTATATGAACACGTCCGAATGTCAGGTCAGCAAATGTCCGAGAGGATGAAGACCCGCTATGACCGAAAAATGAACAACAGCGGTTTCGACGAAGGTTCACTAGTATGGTTGCACAACCCAGTTCGATGCAAAGGCAAGTCTCCCAAATTACAAGCGAAATGGGACGGACCCTATAGAGTTGTCACCAAAATTAATGATGTCACCTACCGAATCCAGAAAGGCCAGCGATCTGCACCTAAGATAGTTCACGTCGACCGTTTAGCGCGTTATTATGGCTGTAACAATGCTCGGGACGAGCATGTCTTAGGAGGGGGCAGTGTTACGTGTTACATACTAGAATAATCTCTAACCGAACGCGCCGCGCCGCCGTTCCATGAATGTGCCGATTGTTCTAGTGCGTTCGAGCCGCGACCAGTCGGGCCGCGTGACGTCACGCGGCGATAAGAGATTGACGAATATAAAAGGCGTGTGTGTGTGTTGGCGGGACACAGTGTTTCTTCGGAAGCGATCGAGTGCGAACAACGAGCGACAAGCGAATATTCGGAGCGATTATTTCGACGCGTATTGTGTGCAGTACAGTGTTTAATTTTAAATAAAGTGCTGAGTCAGTTTCGAGAACAGTCTGCGTTTAATTGTTTGTCCTGAACCCCGTTAGCCCGTAACAATATTAATCTATTTTTTTTTTATAGCAGAGACTGGCAAACAAAAGATGGGTTACCTGATGGTAAGTGATCTCCACCGCCCATAGAGACCCAAGACAATAAGAATCATGGGTGCGTTGCCAACCTAAAAAGTGCAAATGGAAGGGGAGGGAAAAGGGATTGGGAAAGAGAGGGGGGAAATGGGCCACTGGAAATCTCACTCACTGAACGAAACGTGACAGCAAGCTGCCACTTTACGGCGGTTTTCTGTGAGACAGTGGTATCCAACAGTCATACAGCGTGGCTCTACTACTCCGAATTCGAATAAAATTTTGATTGGCATCTTGGCAAAAATAGATTCCCCCATTTATAATTATCCATAAAAATAGATTTTGACTACATGATGAACGTAGAGTCTTGCAGTCGGATCTCGGCCTATTTAGATTTTAAGTAAACTTAACCTAAACCAGAGTGCACGTGTAGACTTGACTCTACGATTTTAAATAACACAGTGATTGTTCATTGAACTCCTTTTACATGAATGAAACATGCCTATTAATAGAAATTCAAGTAAACACATCAACTAAGGGAAATAACCATAAAAAATACCAATTGTTTGTCAATATCATTTGAAAGATACATGAGGATTGGACCACTAATTAGCGAGTTATGAGCAACTTTATAAAAAAGACATGCGACGACGCAATATATTTTCAGTCGCATTTCAATAGTGAACAAATATGGGATACATTGTGAGTTGTCATTAATTTTGTCATTATTGTTAGTAAATTAATTTAAATTACATTTTAATTCTCTGAAAGGGATTTGTCTAATTGGCGTAATGGACGATCGAAATGAATTCAAAATCATATTATCGATAATTTTGATTGGGATGAGTTTTGTTTCAATAGAATACGGTTCCTACCGCCTACGTTATAAAATGGTGAAAATTGATCATTAGTCCACTGCAGTCCTCCTACATATAGGCCTCTTCCAAAGATTTCTAGACCGACTGGAAGTAGCCTGCGTGCAATAAGTTCCTGCGAACTTTAGCTGTTTTTTTTAGGACATAGATTTACTTAAATTGCATGTATACTTTAAATTTTGTAATTAATGTTAACTAAATTTTAAAAGTGAATACAATGGAATATTATATATATCTCCTGTGATTACATCACAATAATTAATTATAACATAATATTCTAGTTCGAACTATTAATATCTAATTATCGTTCGGCGTGTGAATACAAAGTTATTAATTTACTGTAACTGGAGTCGGGATGTAATATACCTATTTAAAAAATATTTGTTGCTTTTGAATATGTTTTAACAACTTTGACCAACAGGAAAAGAAAAAAGTGGGACAATTATACCATATTAAAGTAACCGGTCCTATTAATCACAATATTAATGAGATAAGACACTACGGCACACAAAATTTAAGTCAAGGCTCTTAGAATAGGTACTACTGATTATAAGAATGTTTTAATTTGTATATTGATTAATTTGCTTCGCCGGTTTCAATAAACGATCTCAGCTTAGAGCGCAGATAGATCGCCATTATGAATCAATCAAATCAAGTCATTTGACGGAGTCATGTTCAAACTGTGTACTTATTTTTGTAATCTATCTGTTCATTCGAACTGTGATTGTTTATTGGAACCGGGCGTAATTCGGACTGGGCATGACTCATGACTATTGACTACTGTAGGGTAACTTTTGACACTCGATTGTGACTACGATTCGGTTTCATTTATTGACTTAAAATTCCACTGAAAACGAGATAAAAAGTGCACAAATGTCGCGTTAAAAATTACCAATTGACAATCGAATCGAATGCAACATTAGCGCACTTTTTAACTCGGTTTTGGTGGAATTTAAAGACATTAAATGAAACCGAATCTTGGTCAAAATCATATCTAGAGCAAAAGTCGGGGGGTTATTCATGAAGTTTCTAGTTCAATCCCCAGCAGGTCGGAGAAAGTTATATCGCTTTGTGACAATAGGCTCTCCATTACAATATAGGACAGAAATAAGCTTGGCAAAAACTGAATCATCTAGTTGCGGCTTAGTGTGCATGTTCGTGCGTAAGTGCATGCGTGCAAGCGTGATTGCATGCGTGCGAGCGTGACTGCATGCGTACGTGCATAACTGCGTGCGTACGTGATTAAATATTAAAAATGCGCCTACATGTCATTTTCAGAACATTACAACTTTCACGATATTATTCGTATATCTGTTGAGGAGTCAGGAAATATCTGCCGAGAGTGGATACACGGAAAAGCCGTCTGGAGCGTCACGCACAGTCTCAAATCCATTAGCGACATTAATAGCAGATAAAAATCAAATTGAAAATGTCAGCAACAGCAACAAGCCAGGCGAAGTTTTATCAAGAGTGAAACGATATAGAAGATGTATGTATTTCTTTAATACATTTCTCGCCAAAGTCTATACGAAGTAACTAGTGTAGGCCATTATCTAGATATGTATCTGTTTGTATTCCATTTATCATACGCGTTTTGGTGTGATTGTCATATTTAACAAAATAAACATCTAAACTCCAAAGTTAATTATGCATAGATACTTAAGTAAGGGCCAAAGATATTCAACAGTACATAGACGGGACAACAGCATGAAACTTGTGATACAAAAGTTGTGACCTAAGTCACTCAGTCGTATTTGAAACATACGCGCGCAAGGTCGTGCCAGCGTAATAATGTTTAGACAATAAAATTGTCTTACGCGATTCTAGAACATTCTAGGGTATAAATTGTTATTTATTATTAAGCGCCGCATTGTAATAAATGGCAGATGGCGTTCTAAATGTTTGAATTTTTTTTTTTTGTATGGTAGGTCACCTACCTATAAAATACTCTGTTTCCAATGGTAGGGAGACAAACTCTGACAAACAGTGAGCTGCTAAGTATTTAACAAGTGCGGTTCCGTCTTTACACAACAAACAACAATGGGAAAATAAACATGAATCATTGTTATTCGAGTGAAAAAGGTCTAATAGAAAAAGTCAAGAGTTAGTTTAACGCATTTAACAAGTCGTACCTACAACTCTGACAAGGTGCCCTAAACTATAAATTCAAATGCGATGTAAGAACGAAAATAAGGGACCGATCGTGACCAAATTTATATGGGACCACATTTCAAATAAGCTGTATCGAACAGAAAAATAATTTTGAAAATCGTTCAAAATTTGGCAGACATATCGCGTAATATAGAGGTACATAAAAAAGATGAATTGAGGAACTTCTCCTTTTTTGAAGTTGGTCGAAAAGAAAATCAAAGCTGCTGCTAAATTTTCGAATATCCTTCATGTCTTAACGCTCATTACCGATGATTCCGGATATTTTTAGCTTTTAGAACCCTTACGAACTTATATTTCATTCCTTACGGTCATACTTAATTGTACCTATTTTTACTTCAGATCCACCAATTCCAATAATCTTCGGAGGAGGATTCAGTATTGGTACTGGATATAGTAGAGGTTTTGGTGGACGAGGGTTTGGCGGCCGAGGATTTGGTGGACGTGGCTTCGGTGGAAGGGGCTTCGGTGGCCGGGGTATAGGAGGTCGTGGTATTGGAGGCAGGGCTGGCGGTTTTGGAGGTGGACGAGGCGGCAGAGGATAATTTATGTGTACCTACATGCTTAATTATAATAATGTCGTTGTCGTTACAATAATAATAAGCAAATATCATTTATAACCATTATTAATTAAACCTTCTATTTAAATTGTTTTATTCTGATTACAAAATACAAAAATATAATACAACAAAATACCAAAAGTAGTCGAATTGCGCAAAGGATGTTTATTCCCACATTAAAAAAAATCTAATAAAAAGCGATGACAGTAGTGACAGTCTAGTGATGCGAGTAATGCTTGATATTTAAATCGATTATAGAAATCTCTTAGTATTTAATCCTAATTAAATCTCGACGACCCTATAACTATATCAGTGGTTTCTCATTGCTAAAACCTAGTTTTACACATCAATTTCGAAATGTGAAGAAGATACCTAACTGCTATATTACTGGGACCATTCTTTTCCCAAGTCGTCATTTTCATTGCTTAGGCATACTTCTTTTTTTATTTTTTTCTTATTTTTTGAGTTATCGTCATCATCATCCTCACCAGACATAGGACGTCCACTGCTGAACATAGGCCTCCCCAAAGATTTCTAGATCGACCTGTCTTTTTAGTTATTCTTGTTATTGAAATATTTAAAAACAATATTTGTTCAAATTCTTTAGTTTCAAATCACAAATTAAGATTTATATAAATTATTAGATTTATTAGAAATAATAAAAAATAAAGTAAAATTTTTGCCTAATATTTAGAGATAAACGAAAATGACGACTTGGAAAAAGAAAGGTCCCAGTAATACAGCACTTAGGTGTTTTCTTCACATTTCAAAATTAGTATAAATAAAACATTTTTATTAAAATCATAAGGTTTATAAAAAGACATAAGCATAGTGACAACTTTACTACTAGTGACAACTATGTACATAAAAATATCGCGAAACCAGAATGCCGTAACCGGCTCTAAATCCGGGTCTCCTGCACCAAAACATTACACAAAACACCCTAAAAACACATACGCAAAACAACAATTTTAGCTGTCACCTGCTCGTAGAACAATGGACCACAGATAAAAAATGCGTGTTTGGTGTAGGTGTTTTAGTGCAGGAGACCCGGTTTAAATAGTCACGGGCGGCTCGGCCTCCGGTGGCCCATACGCTTATGGAACATATATATGTGCCGCCTCTGACGGGTTAAAGTAAATACGATTTTTCGTAGTTATACCAAGTCCTTATTTTTCTTTTATCATTGGCATTTATAATCTTTAAAACTCTAGAATATATTGCAAAAACAATACCAACATTGTTTTGGATTATTAGAGATGTAACGAGATTATTGAGTTAAGCTATTCATTGTATACGCTAAATTGGCAAGTATTTAATCGATTTCCTACATCACTAAGCAGTCACAGAACAACTGTCACTTGTCAGTGTCTGACGTAAACGTCAGTGTGCCGCAGTTGTCAATTGTGTGAACTCGTATGGATGTCAAGGATTTTGTTACAAAAAAATAATTCGGTAAGTTGTTCATATTAACATACAATTTATATTTTACGTGTTGTATTAACTTTTCTTCACTGTGCACGTATCGTTCCCTTCCTTTACAGACATGGATGGGAGTTACGACGAGATCATATCAGACAATCCATTTTTTGTTGAATTAAAGAATGAATATGCTAATTTATTTCAACATTGTATATCACAATCTTGGATAATATGTGTGCCGCGTATTGGAAGCTTGACCAGTCGAGTTTTTACTGTAGAGGACTTCTGTGCGCACATACTGGTACCGAGTGACGAACTGCCGGAGACCCATTACAGCACGCTTACTGAGAAACAAGTGACAGTCACAAACAAGGTCATCACCCTCGAGGTGACCAAGGGGCTGCCTCTACAAAGCCACATACTCTTTGAGGAAACATTCTATACAGAAGACTTCATCAAATACAAAGTGTGGTGTGTAGAAACTGCATTAGAACCCACAACTGTTGGAGGAGACAATGCTGTGTCTAAGGAATATTTGACGAGTATTAACGACTGCATAGATCTGCTATGGACTCAGGCGGCTGGTCGCCAAGTCCTAGACCAAATTGAACAAAGTGTACAAGCATTCTTGAAGAAACATGCCACATTGCCCATCGCTATTGGATCACTTAGAGACACTGTAAGTGAGCTGTACACACAGTGTCTTCAAATAACATTGCAAAACAGAAGATTAAGGGACAAATCTAAGTCATGCAAACAAGTTTTGGAAAACATCAAGCTGGCAGTTGAAAGTTACATGCAATACTTGCTCTTCGACTCCATATTTAAACCGATATGCACATCATGTGCCTATGAAGATTCACATCTCAACAAAAAGATAAGGAACATGTGTGACATTCAGTTAAGAGACCTTGACATTAAAAAAGAATTGTATCATGCTGTACCAAAAGCAAAACAGATTCTATCAAAAATTGATTCTTACAACACTGTGTTGGAAAAGATTATTTGTCTGAAAAGGGCTTTAAATGCCATCAATAAGACAGATGATAGTAATAACATTGTATTATTAACAGCGGATGATTTGTTACCCGTTTTTGTGTTTCTGGTGATTAAGTCAGGTCTACCTAATTGGTACAGTCAGCTCACTTATATGAGAGAGTTTCGCTTCAGCAGCATTGGCAAAGGTGATGGTGATGAGTGTGCGTTCCTCATCACTACCTTGGAAGCTGTGATAGAGCATATTCAGTCTGGAGCGTTGGCTGGTCCACCAGACCCAGAATCATACTACTATGAAAGTAACCTTACAGAAGAGAAACTAGGGCAGACTCAGAGAAGGAACAGCCTCACCGAGTCTATATCAACTACTGACACAAATGGCAAGGAAGAAACATTGGAGTACATATTTGAACTTATAAAAGCAAATCATGCAGAACAAGTTCAAGCTATTTTACATAAGAATGATAAACATATAAAGAATCTTCAACAGAATGAGAACAGTGCTTTAAGCATCACCCTTGACAATGATTTATCAAATGATGATGACGATGATGATGATGGTGAATTGGAAATATATCACAAACTCTGTCATCCACTTTGCAATTGTAAGAAATGTAAATGTAAGATTTCAAGGAATCTCCTGAAGATATCTCCTACTGTTGGGTCTAGGGACAGTCATGGCCTCACAGCACTCCATGTGGCATCTATACATGGAAAAGCATCTATCGTAGAATCTCTAATCGACATGGGCGCCGAAATCAACGCCACGGATCTCAACGAATGCACTCCCTTACATTATGCGTCATCTAGAGGACATCAAAACGCGCTGTTACTGTTGTTGCACTCGGGCGCTAATATCAATCAGACAAACATAGATAAGAACACACCACTTCACATGGCCGTCAACAACGGTCATTTGAACTGCGTAAAAGCACTCGTATACTTTGCGGAACATAGTCGGAAGAAGATAAATATTAACGCCGTCAATGAGAGTGGGAATACTCCTTTACATCTTGCTTCAAAATGGGGATATGAAGGGATAGCGAGGTTGTTAATAGAAAACGGCGCCGAACCGTCGTTGCAAAACCGTCACAACAAAACCGCCTTCGATTATGCTCACAACTTAAAGATATTACAAGTTTTAAGATCTTGCACACCTAGCCTGTATGAATACATACACATCACAAGCAAGGATGTGAAAGCTTTGAACTGCAAATCGGACGATTCTCTAGTGTCGAAGTTGCAGAAATTCACTTTAAGAAAAAGCGAGCCGAATAGTGCAACTAAGACAGTCGAGAACTTGAAATTAATTGATCGAATTCTGAAGGCCATCTCGTACGGCGACGTCAAACTGGCTTGTTTTTATATGAGTATTAACTACTCGGCGTATAAAAACGTTGAAAAATTACCGAATAACACGCTCTGCCATCCGCTGTGCGGTTGTCCAGATTGTAAGAGGAAATCGGCATCAAGTACAGACTTCGACGTCAACTTTTGCGATTCCAACGGGTTCACTGCCCTTCATTACGCAGCGCGTTATGGTTTAGACGAGCTATGTAGAATCCTTATACTCAATAGAGCTAACGTAAACTGTTGCAATAGAAAGTTCCAGACTCCATTGCATTTAGCTGCTCTAAACAATAAGACTGTAGTTATACGTGTACTTTTAGACAATGGTGCCAATATAAACGCAATAGATATAACGGGGAATACGGCGCTTCACGACGCCAGTGCAATGGGTAATATAGGAGCCACGAAAATGTTACTTAGTTACAATCCAGACATATCTATATTGAACGGTTCTGAAAAATCTGCTTTAGTTTTGGCAAAAGAGAAAGTTCACTTAACAATTATCGATCTTATAGATAAATACGCAAATAGGGTTAAAGTATTTTAATAGACGTGATCATATCGCAATATGAAATTAATTTTATAATACAATTTGAAATACAAAGCTAGAGTTATTTATAGCCTCGCAATGAACCTTTTATGTAGGTCACTGGCACTCCGCGAATCTATAAGTATACATTTAAGCTGTATGAAACCACAGTTCATAAATTCAATCAGATATAAACGAAATGAATGAAGCCATATATTTTAAATATATTTTACAGCGCCTAATAGGAAATCAATTATCAATGTGATTAATATTGTAGGACAATTTCGTAACACATCATTTACTTTGTGATTAGTCCGTTGCCTATCGTATTTAATAATTAATAGCTTTAATTTTATGCCAACTTAGACGTTAAGGGTATTTAATATTTTAACAGGGTTTATAAGTTTATTTACTTTTATTGTTCACTGCCGGTAATTTGCACATTCCATTATGTTTAATAAGTGTTTTGTCTTTGCATTATATGTACTAACCATCGATATAATATACCATAGATGCACAGTTCTTTGCAATATCCTCCTAAAAAGTGGTCTCAGGAACAAAACAAAGAAAAAGATCACAAGTTCAAATTCAATCAACACAAATATAACTCTATGCGTGTGTAATAAAGTAGCTTTTTAATTGACATGTGCAAGCGTTCTTAAATTTGAATTTTGAGATTTAGAATTCTATCGGCGTCCGACTGTAGGCAAAAGAAGTGCTTAAGCACTCCTTTGCTGTCCCATTTTCCGAGCGTCAACTGTGCATCTAGGTAAATAATATATCGATGGTACTAACTTCACAAAAAACATTTTTTTTTTGTTGCCTCAGTTTTGTACTCAATTGTTTTGTGCCATAAGCTAAATGTTATTTGTTATACATAAGACTGATTACTTCTATATTTTTGTTACTGTCTTTATCACTCTCGAATCAACTGACTTTATGTTTTGATAATATTAAAATTTTTAATTACATATTACATGTTTTATTATATTTAAATATTTCTTTATTTAACCCGGTCTGGTTGTATGCAAGCCTAGTAGCATATGCTTACTTCTTAAATAAATGGTGACACGGAAATTGTGACAAAAGATTATTAATTAAAAGCACTTAATGCATTTCTAGCCGGTCGTAAAAACTTAGCCATATCCCTTCTGCAACATACTTGAAAAAGTATGTTGCGCCGACCACACATTAAGGTGGGATAAGAGCAGGTAGAAAGTAGAGTCGGCGCAACACACTTTTTCAAGCATGTTGCAGAAAGGATTTGGCTATGGGGGATCCAGCAAATTAAATTAAAAATTAGCTGTGGCCGTCCTGGAAATCAAACCCACGATCCCGGTCCAGAGCTCATACTCACTGCTACTAGACTAAGGAGGCATAAGTGTTATCAATAAGTAATAATTTTATTTTGATCGTGGATTGGATCTTATCTGCATAACTACTCCAAGAAAGCCACAGTAGCTCGTTGATTTTCCTGTGTACCTGTAATATTAGCCTTAAACTAGTTAATTAAAAAGCTGTTAATAATGTTTTAGTACCATTTATTTTGATTTCTGATAAAAATGTACAAACTTTAGAGCTCAATGTACCAATACGGTTAACATTAAAATCTTTAAAACAAACATTTAATGCAAATTCTCGAAAATATCACTTTGTCAAATCGATTAACATTCCTTTTTCATTTTTAATGATTAGTCTAATTAACTTAATTATAAAAACTATAACAGTTCTCTTACTCGACTTAATCGTAGTTTTCTTAATGTGATTATAATTTTAGTAAGCTTTTTTCCCTAATTACTAGTAAAATATATTATTGTAAAAATATTTACAATTTACATTACACATTTATCCTATATAATATATTATTTTAATATTTGAATTCACAAACAAACGAATAACAATGTTATGAAATTGCAAATTGGAATTACTTCCACAATGTCAAATTAGATAAAATTCTAATGCCGCGTCCACACCGGGCCGAAAGGAGGCAAACGAATCATGTCTGTTTCATTCCCACAACAGCGAAAGTTTGTTTGTGTGAACGCAACAGGTATAGATTCGTTCGCCTTCGTTCGGCCGGTGTGTACCCGCCATAATATATTTACAATACATTATCATAAAACTAAAATTCATCGTTCTTTTTACGATGACTTCAAATATTTTTTCCATTCCATCGCACGCATATTTGTACAAATCTTTACTTTTTCGACGCCTTTTTAGAAATTACTGCAAATATTTAGTATCGTATAAGTACTTGTATTTCGGTACGACTACCGTCCTCAGATCTCGGGTTCGATCTCCAGGTCGGGCAGTGATATTGGGTTTTTTCAATTAAATTTAATTGAATTGGAATTTTCGATTTAATTGAATTTGAATTTTCAATTCAATTTAATTGGAATTTGGCTTGATACGGCGATAGCTTCGCTCCCCTATTGCTTCATTATCATATGCAAGAAAATGGCGTCGAAAATGGATTGCGCAGTAAATCCATTTCAATTACAATTCAATTCAATTCAATTACATAAAAAAATCGGAATAACATTTAATATTACCAGCATAAAATTAAATAAAAAATTCACATTACAGGAACAATACACCTTAGAAGAAATATATTAAAATCCAATGTATATTTTCATTATTTACAAATCCAAGGTATTAAGCTGGTAGCAACTAGCTCCGCTAAGGAAAAAAATCCAGCTTCAATAAAGTCCCAAATAATAAAATGCACTACGCAATGTTAAAGCCTGTTTCGACAGCCTCCGTGGCGCAGTGGACGAGCAGCCGCCTGTGAAGCGAGAGGACGCGGGTTCGATCCCGCACTGAGACAAATGTTTCTATGGCCCACAGATATTTGTTTCTGGTCTGGGTGTTGCGAGACCGTGCGTCTCTCGTAGTTCCCGATACCCACGACACAAGACTCGTATCTCACTGTGGGGTCAGGGCTATGTGTGTGACTGTTGGATTTTATTTATTTATATTTATCATTTAAAGTATGCTGAGGTCTTTATATAAGGATACATGCGTACAATGGCGAAGGTTCCAATCAATACTATTGCTTTCGGCTTTATCTACTTATAAATAGCCCCCCAACTCTAAAAAATATGTTCGCGGTTATCAGTCTGTTTTTTCCTTGCTGCACACAGTTTGAAAATGAAAGAGACGAACTATTCTGAAAGATAGAACTGCGGTAATGTTTTTATAAGGGGAATACCTAGATTTATCAAGAGGGAAACATTGGCTTTCCTTTTAGAAAACTTCACCCTTCGCCACTGCGTGTTTGTTATTACACATAAAGTGGCTATTCTTTTTTTATAAAATTTATCGAAGCTGAAACATTGGCTCCCTTTTACAAATTTTCACCCTTCGCCACTGCATGTTTGTTATAATATAAAATGGCTATTATTATTTTTTAATATAAAATGAAAAGCCGATACACATTTAAATGTTGTCATACATTAATTTAGTATAAAAAATAATACCTACCTGCTTCCCAGCAGTTCCTAATACCAACTTTATTATAAAAAGACGTTAAATAACCTCAGAAATACAATGACTGTCTGTAGGTACTTGGCCGAAAATGAAAATTGCCTTCATTTGACCGACTCATCTAATTTACAAACAAGTTTCGAGAGACCAAATTTTTAAATTAGTTAAGATATTTTATGTTGGGGCATTACGATTTCAAGGTCTCGTTTACTACTGCAATCGTACCGCTTTATGCATTAATTTTATCGAATCGCAATAAATAAGACTTATCGAATCAAGATAAGCCAGCGATGCAAATAACGATAGCGCAATTAGGTACTTGACTAGTTTTTTTAAGTTAATTTTATATGAAATTTACGTCGTCTAAAATATAAAACAGAAAGAAATATTGAAATATTCGCAAAATTAAAAAAGTTATAAGCCTTTGTAGTTTGGTATGCCCGTCAAACTGCGGGAAAGAGAAGTATTAGTATAATCACGTCACGCCATAACGGTACGTGCGTTGGAACGGAATAGCAAGATAATTAAAAATATGCCTCATTTTTCAACCAATTTCGATGCAGTTTTTACAGAAGGGTTTCTTTTTTGTTGTAATTGATATTAAATATTAATTTGTGTATAAAATCAAACATAGCCAAGTGCGCAATTGTTTAATCTCTAACCTATATTGTAAATATCTGACTGCCTAGATAGCGTAGTAGTATTGCGTGCGTGGTACGACTGCCGTCCTGAAGTCCCGGCTTCGATACCCAGATCGGGTAGTGATATTGGATTTTTCAATTCAGTATCAGCCCTGCGTCAGGAATTTGTATCCAATATGGCGATACGCTCGCCCCCTATCACATGTGGGACGAAAATGAGCTCGGCGAAATGTTCGACTTTGCCTACCCCTTCGAAAATACAGGCGTGGGTTTATGTATAAGTAAATAGTGTGATGTAAAATATATTTTTCATAAACTTTATAAGACAATTTTGTTATAATTTGTTTGAGCCAATTTAGATATTATTTCTATGAGAAAGGCAGCGCTACGACTTTTTTGCCATATGCGCCAGTTTTTACCCGACTACCTCGAAAGCAAAGTAATACATTTAATAAAAAACAACATATTATACAATTTAGTCTTACAAGACATACGACAATAAATACAGATTGTACAACATTGCGCCACATTTCACAATTTACAAAAAGTATACAATAAAATAGTTAATGTATACATACATTAAATGTCTATCAGTTAAATTGATATAATCATTAAAATGTTTCGTACTCGTATCAAATTAATGTCTTGTGCAAATTACATATGCAATTAGTATTAATTACACTAACATTATAGTATTAATTACACTAACATTGTCACTAAAAGGGTAATATTGACATAGTATAAATCTTTCTTTCTTTCTACCTGCCCTTATCCCTTAATGTAGGGTCGGCGCAACACACTTTTTCAAGCATGTTGCAGAAAGGATTTGGCTTAGTTTTTACGACCTGTCTGGCGTCAACCCCCTCTGAGGGATCCAGTGCCGGGCAAATTAAATTTGAAAATTTACTGTACCCAACCTGGGAATCGAACCCAGGACCTCCCCACCTGGACCTCAACAGCCCATACATGCTGCCACTAGACCAAGAAGGCGATATAGGATTTAACATAGTATAAATACAAAAACATATTTCAGAAATAATATACATGTGTTGCAAAATTCCTGTCTCAACGCTGAGAAAATGCAAATTTGACAGTTCATTATCGAATGTTCGATATAACTTTGAAGCGGCGAACACATTACGAAAATATTTTTTATCGTACATTGACACTTAATAAAACCAAAACTTTATATAATTATGTCAATTTACAATAAATAATCACATTTAACTCTAAAACTATTGGTTATTAATTAAATTGCACTTCTTTTTCGTGATTTTTCCAAATTCCTAATCCGCCGTTACAAGGTCACGTCAACAGCCCATTCATTCTAGTTATGTCAATCTGTTAATGGAGTACTTAACTGTAGTAACCAATATCAATTAATTTCTGTAAGAACATAAATTTATCATCGAAATAACCTGTGCAATATGAATTTATTAAAAATACTCCAAGGATAATTTTATTTTAGTAATTTAAATACTTTATTTTATCTGAGCGTCACGTGACTGTAAACACCAATCACGGCACATGATGTCACATTACTCATTTTTCTTATAAATTTATTCCACAATGGCCTAAGACCTAAGACCTAAAGTCATACTGCCAGGTTATTAAGTATATTATTTTCGTATTTTTGTTTAAAGCTCAACCTAATTTCAATGCGGATGTGATCGACAATCAATATATGATTTTTTTAATGAGCGATTTTGTATCTATGGTAAGGAAAGATGACGTCACCCGTATCTACAGGTAGACAGATAGCGTTTTGGCGGCAAATAAAATTATACATAATAGTTTCTGTTTTTTTTTTATGAAAATAAATTACGAAATATTTTTTACATGTTTAGGATAAACCAATGAATAGCCTTGTGTGTAAAATGTATACTTTTAGAAAAATAGTCAACTACCCAATTGTCAAAAGTGCATTCTCTCAGCGGCCGGACAAAGGGGTTACCACAACCTCTTATAGCAGTATTATTATAATTTTACTTGTACCGATTCCCATACAAAACAAACGAAGAACGATTATAATAATACTGCTATAAGAGGTCGTGGGAACCCTGCAGTAGTATAAATAACAAATGAACTTAAAGGAAGAATAAACCGTATGATGAGATTTTCAGAGCCCCAAATACCCCACTCTCCTTTCTAACCCCTATTTCTTTTTTCCTTAATAGACAATAGCTTGTATATGCCCTGGTAAATCCCATATTTATAAGCGAAAGTAACTTACCATCGGTTAGGCCATCATCTAGTCTGCCTTCGTAAGCCAATAAAAAAACTAGATTTTTGTTTTATAAATAATTAAAATATTGCACAATGCCAATATCAATTAACATTTCACTATTGCACATATTAATTACCTTATATTACATAATAATAACAATAATTATGTATATCCTAGTTTTAAGTATTTTTGCAATATTTTTATGCAATTAATTGTTTAAAAGGGGCCATTCAATTATTACGTTAGCACGGGAGGCGGGAGGGGAGCTCTTTACTTTGCTTATTTTTGATGATATGGGGGATGGCGAAGTCTGGATAGTGGTTACGTCAACAGTTTTTTTTTACTTTATTGGATTTTCTTTTAAACAAGAAACCAGAACATTGAAATTCATGTGCCAATGTTACTAAGCATTGTCCGAGCTTTGCTTACTTTTGCTAACGTGGTGGGAGGGAGGGCTTAACAATTGTAAAAAATACATAACATAACATAGGCTCACGCCTGTATCCCCGAAGGGGTAGGCAAAGGCGCCCTAGCGAACTAGAACACCCACATTTCGCCGAGCTTAGTTTTGTCCCAGATGTGATAGGGGGCGAACGAGAGAGAGAGAGAGAGAGAAATTTCGAATTAAAACGGTATTGAACGTGATCCGTTGACAAACTATCCAACACAATACCCAAATTAGTATAATTAGTATTGTGTTGTTTTAATTTATTAAAAATCAGAGGGGTGACTGAATTTTCGTGTAATTTTATTTACCACATAGATTTTTGTTTTTGGGGAGGCCTATGTTCAGCAGTGGACGTCCTGTGATTAATTACAATGATGATTGAATTGGGTACTTACTAATTTTTTTGTATTAATATTATATGAAATTTTCGCCATCTAAAATATAGGACTGAAAGAATTATTGAAATATTCTCAAAAAAAAGTTAGAAGCATTAGAAATTTGGTATAACCTTCAAACTGCGGAAAGGAAAAGTATCAGTAAAATCACGTCAGGGCCATAACGGTACGTGCGTTAGAAAGGGATAGCAAGATATCCCCACTACGTCCCCACTCTTATTTAATTTTAAATTTAAATATAAAGAATTTAAAATATGAATTACCGACTCATTTTTCAACTAATTT
Organism: Clanis bilineata; assembly: GCA_036417725.1. Classification (NCBI taxonomy): domain Eukaryota; kingdom Metazoa; phylum Arthropoda; class Insecta; order Lepidoptera; family Sphingidae; genus Clanis; species Clanis bilineata. Next base: position 4,204,250 of record CM071153.1, read on the forward strand.
CGATGCAGATTTTACTGAAGAGTTTCTTTTTTGTTTTATTTGCTGGTACATATAAAAATATGTACAAAATTAAGCATAGTCCAGTACTCAATTCGAATATGTAACACTGCCATCATACGGCGACACTACTTCAGTAAGAACAAAAACGCAACATATTAAATTATGACAAATTATTTTCTACTTCTTAATTTCTGAACTTGGTCCCTAACTTAACTGTGTTAAAAAAATGTGATATATTTTAAGTAAATTACTTATAACTTAAACTTAAGCACTCTTATAAAAAATATTTATAACAATTTGTGCTAAACTTTTCAGACCAAAGGGACTAAAAATAGATAGGGTGTTGTAATAATATTATTATTTATAAATGCAAAATTCTCGAAAATAGTTCCCTCAAAACTTCCCATCCAAAATTTGATGTATTTTTATTGTTTCCGTATTAATATCTTAAAATACCGGAACAGTTTATCCAAAAAGGAAATAAAACCTTTATACTAACAATAATTCGCAAAAATCACACACTCACTTCATACACATTTTCTCGTTTCAAACAATCTCCTCTCTATTTTGTCGATAAAATGGTTAAGGATTTATTAAAAAGTTAATAATTTTGATTCCGTTTATCCTATTTTCTAAACAACCTTATAGGTTGTGCTGATTTTCATTTAAAAAAAGTACTTATTAACATAAAATCGAAATGCAATAACCACAGTATGTAAAATACCTTGCCATAGAAAAAAATACAGATATTAAAAAGAAAATACCAATATTCATATTTAAGTATGAAATAAGCAAAAAGTTAATTTCTCTTATTGGTAAGTCCTAATATCCTAAAAGTACTTATCTATTTTTTATGAGTATCGAAGTTAATTGTCACTGGTAACGTAAAGTTTATTAAAAAAATATGGACGGATGAGTAAAAAAAGATAAAGTAAGAAAAAAGATATTTCAATAAACATCAATAATAAATGATAAAGTCGTTAAAATGTATATAAAAAGACTAACCACATGCGTATAACTATTAACTTCATTATTTTTGATGATTGTGCTATAAATATTATCTCATTCTTTTTTCTCCTCAGCCAAAATGTATATAGCCATGGCTACAAACATAACCTTCCAAAGTTGTTCACAGCCAAAATCGATATACCACTTGCCATTCTGCTTAAGCCTAATTTCTACCACTTTATAGTTATAGGCCTATCTTGTACCTTCCAAAACCTACCAACCTTAACTACCAACCTCGAATCACGCGATCATAATTCAAAATCGATTGTAGCAATCGATTCTGAAATTCGGACTCTCGATCCGCCTATCACATCGATAGCGATTAGAAACATCCATTCTATTTTCAGTACCCTGGCCACACAATTCACTGAGAGGGTAATGTCCATATTGGCATCTCGTCTCTTTTCTTCTCTTTCTTTTTATAATAATGCCTATCACGCAATCTGACGTCATCTTGTCTCAACCTCAACTCCTGCGCTTCGCTTCTCCAATCTGGGTACTTTCTTGGCGATCCTCTTGGAGACGCTTTAGGCGATGCCTTGTCTTCTCTAATCCTAAATATACTTTCATCGACATATACCTTGCTTTTGACGAACAGTTCGTTCTTCTCCGGGTCGCACATTTCGGGAGATATTTCTTCATATTCTCCATCGTTTAACTCCGGCACGTCTTCCCTTCGGAAGGTGAAGGAGTGGGGATAGTACGCCTGCAGAACGTCCTCGTGCCGGAACTGCTGCATTTGTAACCACACGTGTGGTAACAATAGGGGAAACCTTCGCAACCAGTACGTGACGAAACCATCTGGCAGTTTGCCGAGACTGTTTTGCACGTCTGGTTCGAGTTCCCGGTAGTGATGTTTCTGTAAAGATACCATATTTGTTATTTTTGGAAGATATTTTTTTTTACATGATTTGATTTAATGATATTCACGTTTTTGCCAGTTTAGATATCACATGTTAATTAGTTATGACTAAGTTGGGATGATAATATAAAAGAAATCGTCAAAAATAGATGCGTCAAAAAGAATATTAGGCTGAGGTTTATCGAAAGAAAGAAATGTTTCTTACTTTTATCGATGAATTTTTTTGGGAGATTCGTGGATCACTTCACGTTGAAGCTCATTATGTGCGTAAATAAAGGTAAATAATGATATTTGTTATAAATAAATACACCCAACAGTCACACACCTAGTCTTGACCCCACACTAGGTATAACCTGTATCGTGGGTGTCAGATACTATGAGAGACTTTCGGTCTCACAACACTCCGTTTTGAAACAAATATCTGTGAGCCATACAAATATTTGTCTCAATGCGGGAATCGATCCCGCGGCCTCTCGCTTCACAGCCGGCTACTCGCCCGCTGCGCCACGGAGGTTATAAAATGATAACATAGTATTTCGTTTTGCTCGGTTCATGCATTCTATGGAGCGAGGCACGCAGTAGTCATGTTTTCGTTTTTTGTCAATATCACGTAGGTCGAGTTTCGGTACAGTCGGTAGTGGTGATGTGGATAATTGATTATTTTTCATAATCGATGAATTTTTGAAGACGTACTATTATATTACCTGACTGCATCGGTGCAGTTATATTTCCGTACGACTACCGTATCTTAGATTACTAAATAATAGCGACAAGTGGAATCATTTTTAACCCGTCGGAGGCGGCACATATATATGTTACTAAAGCGTATGGGCCACCGGAGGCCGAGCCGCCTATAACTATTTAACCCGACGGAGGCGGCACATATATATGTATGTTACATAAGCGTATGGGCCACCGGAGGCCGAGCCGCCTATGACTATTTGATAATGATATTAGCCCTGTAATATTACTGTCCCACTGCTGGGCACGGGCCTCCTCTACTAATGAGAGGGGTTAGGCCTTAGTCTACCACGCTGGCCTAATGTGGGTTGGTAGACTTCACATACCTTCGAAATTCCTGTGAAGAAATTCTCGGGTATGCAGATTTCCTCACGATGTTTTCCTTCACCGTTATAGCAAGCGATATTTCACAATGAAAATACACTTAACAGAAAGTCAGAGGTGTATGCTCTATTCTGGAGTTGGTCTCGAACCTCCGACACTTGTCTCGGCAGTCCGTACCATTCTCATCTGAGCTATCGCTGCTTTATATGACTATTTAGATACGGACAATCGATTACGAAAAATAATCGATTATCCTCATCACTAGTGGGTAGTGTACCTTGTTCCGTATCGCGCGCAGCAGGTGGTCGGCGCGGTCGCCGCGGTAGGAGCGGCGCGCGCGCAGGTCGGCCGCCACCGCGCCGCACACGCGCGCGCGCCAGTCCCCGCGCACCACGCGCCGCGCGCCCGCCTCCACCGGGTGGCGCGCGGACGGAACCCCGCCCGCCGAACTCTCCACGTGGTCGCTCACGTCCTGATCGACATGGAAACGCTTTATTACATATCGACCGTAAGCCGCCAATATCGTGCTTTGTTGAGATCGAGTTTATAGTACAATAAAAACTAGATAAATTAAAAAATATAGATGATATTTATGCACCCGAAATCCAAGTTTATTAATTTTACAATAGTTTAGTATTGCTAATAAGAAACTATTTATCATGTTCCATTAGGACTAACAGATAGCGCAAAAAACAATATTTTAGTAAAATATGTATCTGTATCCCCAAAAGGATAGGCAGAGGCACACTAGCCAACTAGTACACCCACGTTTCGCCGAGCTTAGTTCCGTCCCAGATAGGGGGCGAACCTATCGCCATATCGAGCACAAATTCCAGACTCCGGGCTGATATGGACAAATCCAATATCACTTTGCCCGACCCGGGGATCGAACCGAGGCCTCAATAGTCATACCGAAATACAACTACGCCACCGAGGCTGGCTCTATTAACACACAAGTTTAAAAACTTAACAGACCGACTTCAAATCCGATCGTGACCAAATATATATGGGACCACTCTTGAAAGAAGCCCTATCGAACACAAAAAGAATTTTGAAATTCGGTCGACATTTGGCGAAGATATCGCGTAACATACATACCAAAAATACAGATGAATTCAGGAACCTACTCCTTTTCGAAAGTCAGTCAAAAATTATTCCGTAGCTCAACCACGGGTTTGTTGCACGTATTTACCTGAGCGAGGACGTAAAATATTTGTATGGACAACGTCAATTCCCCGCGTAACCGCTAGAAGCGTTCGGGTGTTTGTCATACTAATATTTTACGGTCTCACTAGCGAGTACTATCAAAAAAGTCATGATTAACCTACTGTAAATACTAAATCTTTTAACCACAAATGTTTTGATATAAAAACGTTTCATTCACATAACATCAATGTCCTCAATACTAAAAAAGAACGCGTATCTCTTTTTTTGTAAGCTCAGAGGAAATAATTTATCACTACCACTTCACAGTCATAACAATAAAAAAAAACTCCGCGACCTTAACAGATCGTCTTTTAAGTTAGGGAAGGAAGTTTTGGCGGGAATTCGGACTGTGCGGGTGGTCGCTTGTTTTAATGATTTCATATTTTAGTCTAAAGTTGTGTTTGTGGTTTAAATATGATGTGTATCTAAGCAATAAACATCAACGAAGTTGAAATGAATAAGTGATAAATAAGTGATTTTGGATGCTTTTTGTCTGGTGGATGGGTCGACCATGTTCGATTCCTCCGCTGCGAGAAAATCGTCTAAAAAACATCAAACTAGAAGGAATTGACGCCAAAACTCCAGCAGGGCCTTGAAATTGAACACATCCGACTTCATTGCATTTGCGAAAACTTAGATGTAGGAAAACAATTTCCTTAACTTGGCATTGGCATAATGTATTTCAATTGCCATAAAAAAAAAAGTTAGGGAAGAAATATTATTGAATTATCTATACCTCTATATGTAGGCGGTCAAGAAACACTAGCCAATCCCAATCCCTTACCTGCAAGAAGTTGAGTATGCTCTGCTTGCCCCAGAACATGGGGTACTTGAGCACGCACTCGCACGGCGGCCGCGACTGGGGGGCTGAAGATATCATCGCGCGGATCAGGATCTTAGTCACTAACACTTCTTCTTCGGGCAGCACTTTACTGTAACAAACATACAAATGTTAATACTAAATTTACTAACATTTTACTCTCAATGAGAGGGAAGGAGGTGCTATTTGAAGCACTAGTTTTTTTTTTCAAAGAAATTGGGTCATTGACTACATTAACCAATATCAATGAATTTCTGTAGGACCATAGATTTATCATCGAAATAACGTATGCAATAGGAATTAAATTTTATTTTAGTAATTTAAATACTTAATTTTTATCTGTACGTCACGGGCGTACGGGCCGGATCGACCGGTTTGATACCACCGTCTCATAGAAAACCAACATAAAGTGGCAGATTGCTGTCGCGTTTCGTTCGGTGAGTGAGATTTCCAGTGGCCCATTTACCACCCTCCCTTTCCCAATCCTTGTTTCCTCCCCTTCCATTCCCTCCTTTTAGGTTGGCAATGCATCCATGAATCTTTTAGTGTCTTGGGTGTCTATGGGCGGTGGAGATCACTTACCATTAGGGGCATCAGGTGACCCATCTGTTCGTTTGCCAGTCTCTGCTATAAAGAAAAATAAACGTCACTCACTCCAGTTGATCCAGCGTGTAATCCCCGGTGAGTATATTGGCCTGCCGCCTCAGCACGTCTCCGAACGGATGCTGTCCTCGAGACAACACGTAATAGAACACGCAGCCCAGCGAGAATATATCCACCGATGTGGTCTGACAATAAAACAAGTGGGTTTATTATTATTACATTTCCAAACGGAGGTTCCCATGTCTGCTAATTTTGCTAACTAAATAGACAGATATTTTTTTTTTCTGACTGACCACTGTATCGGCACATTAATATAGCATTGTATTTAGGAATAAGATGATATTTTATATTTTAAATTGTGATGCTTCAATATGTTATACCCTAGATGCACAGTTCTTTGCAAATATCCTCCTAAAAAGTGGTCTCAGAAATAAAACAAAGAAAACGATCACAAGTTGTAATTAAATCCACACAAATATACCCCTTAGCACGTGTTATAAAGTAGGTTTTTAAACAAAATGAGGAAGCGTTATTTGATTTGAATTTTGAAATTTAGAATTCTATCGACGTCCGACTGTAGGCAAAACGAGTGCTTAAGCACTTCTTTGCTGTCCCATTTTCCGAACGTCAACTGTGCATCTAGATAAATAATATATCGATGTTGTGATGTTATATATTATGTATTTCCTGGACTTTAAAAGACGCGATAACCCTTGAGTTTGTTTCGGCATTTCTTCTCAGGGATAGCCATGAAATGTCGACGCCATATTTATTTTTAAATATATCATTGATAACGTAAAAGTGATATGAAATATCCTATTTAAGTTATTCCTTTCTATTTGGATTTGATTCGATTCGACTCGACTCGATTTGATTTTTAATAATTCATCGGATCGTTACCGTCCGTTCCCCGTTGATCATCTCGGGCGCGATCCATCCGTCAGTACCGGTTACTCCGGACCTTCGCGAGAAGCTGACGCGTCCGATGTTCAGCTTCTTGGAGAGTCCGAAGTCCGATATCATGGCGCGAACTTCACCCGCGCCCGTCGGCATCGATAGCAACACATTGTGCGGTTTTATGTCTCTGTGCACTGGAAATTAAACATATAATTTTGTCTCAATTTATGTACTCACTAGCTGTTGTCCGCAGCTTCGTTCGCGTATGTATTAAGTACACCAGTGGCGAAGAGTGAAAATTCCTAAAGAGAAGCCAATGCTAGTTTCTCTTTGAGTTAATGAATTATTAGAATTTTTGGCAAAGGTAAGCCGGAAGGAATCGTGTTGTATGCACACTTAGCCATTAAAGTACACCTTAGGCTACGGACACGAACTCAGCGGCGGCGGCGGCGCTGCTCCCAGCCCGCCGAGTTCGAGACCGCGGCCTTAATGAGGGGTCGGCCCAAAAAATATCTCAAGCATGTTGCAGAAAGGATTCAACCTAGTTTTTAAGACCGGTTGCCTACATGACGTTAACCCTCCTATGGGGAATCCAATCGCGGGCAGGCCGTGTTGTAACAACACCCGCCCGACCTGGCAATTGAACCCAGGACCTCCTGGTTCACAGTCCTTATATGCTGCCACTACTCTTTTTTTCTTTCTACCTGCCCGTATACCACCTTAATGTGGAGTCGGCGCAACACACTTTTTCAAGCATGTTGCAGAGGATTTGGCTTAGTTTTTACGATCGGCTGCCTGCCTGACGTCAACCCCCTCTGAGGGATCCAGTCCCGGGCAAAATAAATTAGAAAATTCGCTTTGCCCGACCTGGGATTTGAACCCAGGACCTCCTGGTTCACAGTCTATATACGCGGCCATTAGACCAAGGAAGCGACTAAATAATAAATGTATACATTACTTACCAATATCCATGGAATGTAAATGCGACAGGCCCATAGTAGCTTGTCTCAACACTTCTACTGCGTCTATCTTACACTCAAAATTCAATTTCTTCTCAACGTAATCTTGTAGTGTCGCCGAACACAATTCTAAAGCTATGTACCTGTAAAATGAATAATGACAAGTTTAAAAACTTACTGACCGACTTTCAACTTGCTCCGATTGTTGCCAAATATATATGGGACCACTGAAATAAGCTCTATCGAACACAAAAAGAATTTTGAAAATCGGTCCACATTTTGGTCGAAAAGAGTTTTAGTATAGAAAGCAGTGCATACATTCTGTACATACTACATACATACAGACCGACGCCTGTACCCCCGAAGGGGTAGGCAGAGGCGAACACCCACATTTCGCCGAGCTCATTTACGTCCCAGATGTGATAGGGAGCGAGCCTCTCGCCATATCGGGCACAAATTCCAGACTCCGAACTGATATCGAATAAAGAAATCCAAAATCACTTTGCTCGACCCAAAGACCGAACGTGAGACTTGAGGACGATAATCGCATCGCAATGTAACGTCATCAAGGCAGTCATGCATTCCATGACCTCTCTAAAAAGTGTATCAACTGTGAAGTATCCCTTGATTCAATGGTGAAGGAAAACATCGTGACATAACATTCATACACGGAAATTCTCAATAAGAATTTCGATGGTATATAAAGTCTACCAATAACGCCAGCGTGATGAAGAATATTCTAATCCTTTCACAAGTAGAAGTCCATACTCATCTTATCATTATCTTGACTGTTTGAATTAATAAAAACATATTAACCTAAATTGTTTATCCCTCTCGGTACAGTAGTACCGTACGACGTGCGCGTGCGCATCCGACTCGCGCAGCAGCGCCACCTCGCGGTCCGCGAACGTGAAGCACTCGGGCAACAACCGCTTCACAGCCACCGCGCGTTTGTCGAACGTACCTCTGAGAAAAATAAAATAAATTTCATTCAAACATATCGACGTCTTTTAGATCATTTTTCGTAAAAATACTGTATCTTATTAAAAATTGGGACCACTGGACTGTAAAAATCAAATAATAATTAAAATCAATGATATAAGAAGAAATTAAAGAAAGAACTTTTAAATTATTTTTTAATTATAAACACCTATAAACAAATAAACCTATGTACCTGTAAAAACCTATAAGCAAATACACCTGCCTGTAAATACCTATAAGCAAATGTACCTGCCTGTAAACACCTATAAGCAAATGTACCTGTTTGTAAACACGTATAACCAAATGTACCTGTCAATATTTATAAGCAAATATATCATCATCATCATCATCATCATCAGCCCCAGGACGTCCACTGCTGGACATAGGCCTCCCCCAAAGATTTCCAGATTGACCTGTTGGAAGCGGCCTGCATCTGCCTCATCACCTGCGATCTTTATCAGGTTGTCGGTCCACCTTGTAGGTGGAGCACCTTGTAAGCAAATATACCTGAGTGTAAATAAATACCTATAAACAAAAGTGCCTTCACACCCCTTGCCGAGCACTTGGTCAGTGTGGAAGGAGATCCTGCCGATGCGCACTTCCCCATCGCCTATCTCTTCCAGTTGGCCAGTGACCTCCCCGTGAGATGACGTCGACACGTTAGAACCCCGGGACCCACCTTGTGACAGTTGTTGGAACTCTCGAGCCTGGAAACGTATTTTATATAGCAGACACTGACAAACGAGCGTGAGGATCACCTGATAGTAAGTGATCTCAAGGCCCAAAGACACTCATTGGGCCTTACTTTTAAAAAACAGTTTAGCTGAGCAAATGGTAAAGAATACTCTGTCCCTTTTATTTTCAAACAATGTGACACAAGGAAAAAAGTGACAGACTATTCGTAACCATTTGCTAAGCTAAACGGTTTTTATAATTAAGGCCCGATATCTCTGCCAAATGTGGAGCGATTATCAAGATTATTTGTATACGATAGAGCTTATTTCAGTGGTCCCATTCAAATTCCAATGGTTTCAGTGGTCCCATATAAATTTCGTCACGTTTTGAAGTGAACCGTTAAGTTTTTAAACTTGTGATTGTGGCGACATCTCTGCAATGCGCACCGAACTTACACGCATCGAGCGTCAGCGCACAAGGACACTAGCTTCAGCTACGCAACAACAGATGGAGCCATCACATTCCAAATCACGATGGCAAAGTTTACCGCAGACGTAGCATATATACGACCTCCGAAGATGAACCATAGGAGGGGCCGCGGCGGTCAGGCACTACACCCGCCTGACGAGATGATCTCCCCTCTGGTGGAGGAACACCGACACCCGTTCCTCTACATGATTATTATTTGCAATGAAAAGGCTCAAAAACGACTGAACCGATTTTAATAAATGTTTCACCTATGAAAATGTACACTACCAGCGACTACCATAGGTTACTTGACTACCGAAAATGTTCATTTCCAGAGAGATATCGAATAACGAAGTAACCAACACATATAGAAGCAAAGAATTCGGACATGATTCATTCACAGTGCACATGTTGGCGCACATTACATAATTATTTAATTATTAAACACAAGTCATTAATGCCATTCAGCCGTGTACAATTCGTAACTAGGTTTACATACATACCGTATGTATTGCGTAATATTGAAAAGTACATTTTAAATATTGTTTAATAAGACGGAACAAAGTGGAAACATAGCCCCTTACTTATAAAAATATTTAAGCGCTGCTTATCTTTAACCACAGGGTGTTCTTTTCATTTTTAAACAATGTAACGCAAAGAAAAAAGTGACAGGCTATTCTTAGCGAAAAGACAAGTGAAAATAATTTTTATGAGGCGCATAATGTCACAAGGCTGCTCTACTTTCTCAATGCATTTTCATTTATTTATATAGGTCCCGACTCCCGACCATAGATTTATATTCATGAATTGATTCCAGAGAGTAAGAACTTATTATTGAGAGTGCTCATTTTTGAACTGTTTTTTTGAGTTGTTATGCGTCATATTTACGTCGCTATCCATAAAGAAGCCTCCATTTCTATGGCCAATTCTAGTCGACTTTAAAAATTACATAAATAAAGCCAATAGTCACAGACATAGTTCTACCACACACTAAGTATAACATGTGTCGTGGGTATCAGAAACTATGAGGTTACTACTTACGGTCCCACAGCACTTGGGCTGAGATCTATAGCGCGAACTTCGACTAAGTCTGACTCAAAGAAACGAATTCAGTAAGGATTTGAAATTTTTAAATCAAACTTCGATTTGGTCCGAGACATTTTTTACAAGAAAAACAGACTGGTAGACAGACTAGACAAAGATTTTCTTGTAAAAAATGTATCTAAGTCAAAGTTCGATTTAAAAAATCCAAATTCTCACCGAGTTCGTTTCTTTCTTCAGACTTAGTCGAAGTTCGCTCTATAGATCTCGGCCTGAGACCAAAAACAACAACATTTTTCTCAGTGCGGGAAACAAACCCTCATCCTCTCGTTTCACAGACGGGTAATCTGCGACCGCGCCACGGAGGCTGTCATACATACATAACGTATCTGAATGGCATACATTATTTGCGAATGTACCAACTGTACTAACAACATAAATACATTTATTACCATAACATTGTTTAAATAACATAATTAATTTCCAACAATGACACGTTGTGGTACACACGCTAAACGCAACACGATGGGAGTTCACGATGTCTTTGAATGACATAAACGCTACACAAAAACATGGAATAACACATTCTGTGTTACCTACATGGCTCCTAACACTCTACGCCAGTCTTTCCCAAAGTGGGCTATAACGCCCCCTTGCGGGCGCTGCTCAGAAAAGAAAGGGGATCTCCGTTGGTATAGCTCACAATAATTTGAAGTTATAGTGGTTTTTATGTAGGTAAAAACAATGGTAGGCGCTAAAAAATAATTTATTTTCAAAGTGGGCAGTAGACAAAACAAGTTTTGGGAACCTCTGCTCTCCGTAGTAGCTTACATAGCAGTAATGATTGTTTCCCCAAGATTCCGTGTGTAGGGATAATTTGTATTTGTCTCAAACTGTAGTGTAGGCTGTGGCCCGGGAGGGCGTAGGTCCCAATTCTAGATCGAACACTGAGATTTATGAATATAATTTGTTTTTTGGCGGGAATTCTGACGGTGCGAGTGGTCGCTTATTATAATGATTCCATGATCGAGTCTAAAGTTATGTTTGTTGTTTAAAATTGATGTGGTTTTATGTGATAAACATCAACGAAGATGGACAGTGTATGGAAGCCTTTAAATAAGTGACTGGAGGGTTTTCTACCGCGTGTATTTGTCGACCGTGTTCGGTTTTTCCGCTGCGAGAAAATCGTCCAAAAAGCATCAAACTGAAAGGAATTGACGACTTTAAAGGACCTTGAAATCGAACCATATCCGATTTTATTGCGCTTGTGAAAAATTAGATCTAAGTAAATGAAGACAAAAAGCACAAGACGAGGCTGTATGTGCTAGATCCCTTTACATCCCCGAAAGAGAAAATAGAAAAAAATAACTATTATAATTTGCCTGGGACTAAATGTGCAAGATGCTCAAAAAGTATCAACAATGGACCCGTATTAGAAACCCTTAATCTTGCCTTATTCATTTGGAAGAAGTATTTAGGGAAAAGTAACCCTAAATACATAATACTTCAATTAATTTTATTTCCAATTATTATAAACATGGCATAATATCATTGCTTACCCACTTTAGACCCTTTAACTACGCCGGATCTTGAACATTCTTCGTAGTTAAGAACATTGGCTCCCTTATCTTTGTCTTAAATGTACTAAACGTGAGAAACTTTATCAAAATCGGTTCACCAGTCATTCACCATAAACTTTCCCATTTATTAAGAGGATTTTATATAAATGAAATTATTATATGAAATACAGACTGCTGCTCTAATTTCCCAAGGCCAATAATTAATTCTTATTTGCTAGATTGTCTGAGCTGAATATTGTAAATTATATATTATCGGGTACAATAAAATGAACTGTGTATACAGTTGGCATTAATTAATATACTTCCGCATATGGAAGAGTTATGCTAAAGATTGCTGAATACTTTTGTGGAGAAGGCAAGTTGATTAGATACTGGCTTACAAACATAACATAACATAAGCTCACGCCTGTATCCCCGAAGGGGTAGGCAGAGGCGCACTAGCGAACTAGAACACCCACATTTCGCCGAGCTTAGTTCCGTCCCAGATGTGATAGGGGGCGAGCCTATCGCCATATCGGGCACAAATTCCAGACTGCGGGCTGATATGGAAAAATCCAATATCACTTTGCCCGACCCGGGGATCGAACCCAAGACCTCAGAACCGTAGTCGCACCGAAATACCACCACGCCACCGAGGCGAATTATCATTAATCATAATTACCATTGCCGAATTATCGGCTAATAAACAATAGAAGTACCATCAGCTTCCTTTTTTAAAATACTCACCTATGACCACTGTTAGGTAACACTAATAGATCTACGTTCCCCTTAACAGTTAAAAATAACTATAAATTAACATATTATAATAACTATATATTAATAATTTAGGGAACTGGTTTCAAATTCACCCTTATCCCACCGCAATGTTTCAAGTTACAGAAAGTACTGCTTGCCTGACATGGCCTTCATACAGGCAGATCGTGTTAGAAAACCACCCTAGGAATACTCGACTTAGGAATCGAACCCCGGACCTCTTGGTTCTCAGCCCATATACGGTGCCACTAGACCCAGGAGCCGATGGTTATTATCGATATTATAACATTAAAAAATCAACATACCTGCAACCTCAGATACCAGAACATCGTAATCACCAATCCAACCAAAATTATCAACGCCAATTTCAACACAATATTCTCTTGTTGGTGCACCCACAAATAAGCCTGCTTGTACCACAAGTCTGGTCTGAAGTTGAAACCTTCAAACAGCTCGTCAGTCTGGACTGAAACACTCACAGACGACTTCAAGTTCGTCTCATTCTCAACATCCTTCTCAGTCTCGGAATGCACTTGACCGTTTATCAATTTTATCGAACTGACCGATTCTCTCACGTTCAATACATTGTTTGGTAAGTGGGGCACCCATGAAGTGGTGAGTTCAGGTACTTTATAATGCCCTAGTAGGAGATACGGCGCTGATACGTGAAGGTTCAAGTCGTTCAGTTTGTAATGTACGTTCTTGTACGGTTCGTAGTTCGGTTCGACGCGCGGTTCGGAGGTCGGTCCTTCGATGAGTAACGGCTGGGTGTGACCAGTCGATATGGTTATTGTATTCTTGTCTACTAGCGATGATAGGGCGTAGAGACCGTGGTTGTGCTCTCCCACGTATAATGTTGGACTGAAAATAAGTTTTGAGATTACTTTGTGACAGAATGTGTTTGTATGACAAAAATAACATAATCTCACGCCTGTGTCCCCAAAGAGGTAGGCAGAGGCGCACTAGCGAATTAGTACACCCAAATTTCGCCGAGCTTGGTACCGTCCCAGATGTGATAGGGGGATACGAACCCATCGCCATATCGGGCACAAATTAGACTCCCAGCTGATATGGAAAAATCCAATATCACTTTGCCCGACCCGGGGATCGAACCCGAGACCTCAGGACGGTAGTCGCACCGAAATACAACTACGCCACCTAATATATAAAAATAATATTGAAATAATTCGACTGAATGTTGGTGCCTATATTCTCAACCAAAATGATAAGTATTGTTATGATTCATTTATTTTACCAGTTTTAATTGAATTTCAATCGAATGTGTCAATCTACATTGCGTTTTATCTAATTAATATGAGATTTTTCGGGAAGGAAAACGGAAAAATAATTAAACTACCAAATTTAATATTATTTGTACAACATACTCACTACAACTCTATATTGGAATTCTTTATCCCCTGTCCGTTACTGAGCGTGGTCGCATCCTCCATGATATGGTCCAGGGTATCATCCCCTATAGAGTTGAAGGGCACACTGATGAGCCCCTCTCTATCCAATAGATATGCTGCAACCACAGGTGTTTCGAGGTTATGCGACCACACGAGGTCGCCGGTCTTTCGGTCGAAGGACATAATGCGACCGTTTGATGTCGACGTGAAGTGGATTATGCCTGGTTGAAAATAAATAAATATACCTCCAGTGGTATTGAGGATGCGTGAATCCATATAAATATGATTATCAATTGTATTGACAATTTGTAAATCAAATTATTAAAAAAGGAAAATAGACAAAAGAAAAAAAAAAGAAATGGTGACAATTGATGATGAAAAAAATAAGCCCGGAGTTTCTTTCTGCCTTTCTTCTTCGGGTCGTCATCCGTAGGTAGCTAGAGAAAGGCTGGTAGGTTAGCTAGGATAGGGCCTCACGCACCAATCCCAACTGCTTCCAGTATTTCCAGTCAATCCCCTGCCACCATTCCTGCCATATGCCATTCCCATACAATCCATTCCCTTACACTCTATTCCTATTTCCCCTTATCACCCTATCTCAGCCATCCCATCGTTATTATGTCCATACTTGCATGCCTGTTGTAAAATTAAAATATATAATGTAAATTATATTAATCCTAATTTAAAAGTTGACTTGTCATAAGTGCTTTTTTACATGCCTACGTGATCAATAAAGATTTTTTTTTATTTTTATTTTTTATTGAATGTCCATTTATAATTATGGGATAAAATTCTACCATAAAAATCTCTAAATTTGCGACCAGACGCCTTCGCCTGGCCATTGTTGAGTAACATCATATGACTATTCGATCGATATTTATAATTTTTACTACCATGACCACATGGCAACATTTTGATTGAAGAACATGATAAGAAGAAAGGTTAAGTCTAGGGTAAGGGTAATCCATTTAATTAATATATGCCCTGTGCTGGACCTCACGAGCTCGAGAATTTAAAATCTACTCAAGCAACATCTTATCCTTTAAACTAAAACTCGACTATAAAATATTTTTTCAGCATTTACACGTCGATGATGGATGGTCATTATATTAGACAGCCTCCGTGGCACAGCGGGCGAGTAGCCGGCTGTGAAGCGAGAGGCCGCGGGTTCGAGTCCCGCATTAAGACAAATGTTTGTGTGGCCCACAGATATTTGTTTCAAGTCTAGGTGTTGAGAGACCGAAAGTATCATAGTATCACACCTACGATACAGATTATACCTAGTGTGGGGTCAGAACTAGGTGTGTGACTGTTGGGTGTATTTATTATTTATTATTATATTAGGGTTCGGTCCCCGCATCGAGGGAATTTGTGTGGCCCACGAATATTTGTTTTGGGTCTAGATGTTGTGAGACCGAAAGTCTCTTGTAGTTCTTGATAGCCAGGACACAAGACTCGATCTTAGAGTGGAGTCAGGTATGTGTGTGGCTGTTGGGTGTTATTTATTTATTATTATTATAATCATCAATTCCGAGAACTTTTTAATTTGAAACATGGTTTTGTTAATGTGTTATGTTTTCTGAACGAATAATATAAAAATTGTTTGTTATTTTTTACATTATAGTTTGTAATGGATAAACTCCAGTATTTTCAGAGTTTAAACGTTATAATAAACGTAATGTTACATATTATTTGCACCTGATGTCTGACCCAACGACCGATTGAGACCTGATAAAAAATATTATTTTTAGCGTTTTCCGCTCTGTTAGAGCGTACAATGCACATTTATATGGCAATTATAATTATTATAACACACCGGAAAACCTGTAAGAGGTCACAATTAGTGTTTGATATATGTATTATTATATATCACAAGTGATTGCTGCACTACCTCACATAGAAATACTTCCATTGATGATTGATTGATATGGATGATTACATATTTACTATTGTTGTAAAGAAATATTTTTGATATAAGCAACATAATAATCGCGTGCACAACGTGTCTGAGTATTAACAGCAGGAATAAATATGAAAAGATAGGGCTTCGGGATTATGTTCTTCTACAAAAATATTAAAAAAAAATCTTTATCTCTGTTCAGTATAAATTCAACAATAAACCAATATAAATTAGCTAAAACGATTCTGAAAGGTAGTACCTATCGATATAAGGAGTTCACAAATTCATGGTCACCAGTCACCACTGATGGGCATTGATAAGCTAACGACATAAAAATCGACTACACATCAAGAACAAATAAAGTGTGAATTTAAAAAACAATTACACAGCGGATATGGTATAATTCAGCGTGACATAACACGTGATAAACCGCTATTAAAGAGAAACGTAAAGTTCATTGTTCGATAAATTAATATGGTTGGTTAAATTTCTAATTCAGATGTATCGCCCGCATCGTTCCCACATAACTAAATAGATAGAAAATCTATTATTGATAAACTAGACGTGAAAATGTAGGTGACACTGTAAGCACGGGATAAGAAAAATGCGACCATGTCGTAATCCGTATCGAGGATGCGGGGTGACCACAGATATTTAACAAATGATCTGAAACTATTTTTAATAGATTGAGTTTAAATATATAAAATGGTCCCTGAAATAATCAAAAAGCCCATGGTTAATTGAGGCAATAAATACAAAGTGGCCTAAAGCCCATTTTCTCAATAGACTACTCCGTGGCAGATTTACCGCCGAATACTCATACACTTAAGGTCACCTTATGTCGTTACAGACCGCCTAATCTATCGAAATTGTATGGCTAAAATAAACGTAATAAGCCGTTAAAGTTGAGTAGCGGTTGACCATTCGGGCGTTAGGATTTAAAATTTGAATATTTGCAAACACGTTGCGCGGGGGTGCGGGAAAGGAGTATAGACGCGGGATACGTGCAATTAGTCTGGTAGTATCGCATTCGTCTGGTGAGTAAAAAAAAACAGATTTACGTAAACATGTGAGTCAGATCACATTTGCCCTGAAGCCTCGAATTAAAGTTTAAAAAAATAATTGTTGAAAATACTTAATTTAATTTACCATAGTCATTCAACATCTCCTTGCCCATAGCATGCGAGGTGTAATCGAAGAACGTGACATTCCACTTATGGTTTACATTCTTCGAGTCGTGCATCAATATGTTGTATTCGGTACGGGCGACGTAAACGCCACGTTTCTTCTCATCGCAAGTATTGTCATCTGCGTTGTTAAATATTTTCGACTTGTCGAAGCCTAAAACAAACATGGATGGACTATTTCCAAGATATCATGTTATTGTTCGGTGAATTGGAAATCTTTAGAGGATTTTTCCTGTTAAACATTTTATAAATACAACAGATTTTTTTATTTTTTGTGGTTGGAAAGTCTTTAGAGAAATTATACATTTCCTTTTGTATGCAATTTTATATAGTTTATATTCTGGAAGGTTTTGTTTTTATAGCAAAATATGACAAACAAGGTCGCAGGAAGATGCTGGATGCAGGCAGCTTCCAACAAGTCGATCTGGAAATTTTTGGGGGAAGGCTATGTTCAGCAGTGGACGTCCTGTGGCTGATGATGATGATGATGACAAACAAGCGGTTCTGTTAGACAGTGCTTTTAAAACAGTGAGCTGGTGGACATGGTTTTCCTAACATATTTGCACGGGGCTGGATCCCCCAGAGGGGGTTAACGTCTGGCAGGCAACCAGTCGTAAAGAATAAGCCGAATCCATTCTGCAACATGCTTAAAACCCGACCTCATATTGAAGTGGGATGAGGGTAGGTGTATATACAATACCTGAAACATGCTCCCTAAACCCAGTAAGCGGATCCAACATGAACCATGTGTCACTCTTCTTCCCGGTGTACAGTATACCATCAGTGGACCGGCATGGAGCGTTCGCCACCAGCTCTGGTATCGTGAATGGTAACTTCTTGAGCATCTGCTGGTCACCACGCGGCCCGTAAGTGTATAGGAAGCCATGGCGAGGATCCGGCAAGAATTGCGGCATCAAATTGGCATCTTGGTTAGGCACTTTTACTACTGGCTCTGGAACAAAAATGGAACTATAAACTGAAATACAAAGCTTTTAGGTAATGGGTACGTACGTCTGTTGCAATTAATTCGAAATTTCCCCCATATTAACACAAAAAAACTGATGGTAAATGCAGTCTAAATATAATAGAATTGCTTCACTTTCGGAGGCCCAAATCATTGCCGCCCTACCTCATTCCCGTGTTCTTCCTTTAAGTTTGACAATGCACCCATGATTCTTCGTGAATCGTGAATGCTTATGGAAGGTGAAGACCACTTAGCATATATAATTCGCCTCTAATTGGTGTTTTTTCATCGATATATTATTTACCTAGATGCACAGTTGACGCACGGAAAATGGGACAGCAAAGAAGTGCTTAAGCACTCCTTTTGCCTACAGTCGGACGCCGATAGAATTCTAAATTTCGAAATTCAAATTTAAGAATGCTTGCTCATTTCGTTTAAAAAGCTACTTCATAACACGTGCATAGGGTTATATTTGTGTTGATTTAATTAGGATTTATGATCTGTTTTCTTTGTTTTATTTACCGAGACCACTTTTTAGGAGGATATTTGCAAAGAACTGTGCATCTAGGGTGTTTTTTCCTTAATTTATCATTACACTGGATTCTACTGCCTCGGTGGCGTAGTTGTATTTCGGTACGACTACCATCCTGAGGTCTCGGATTCGATCCCCGGGTCGGGCAAAGTGATATTGGATTTTTCCATATCAGCCCGGAGTCTGGAATTTGTGCCAGATATGGCGATAGGCTCGCCCCCTATTACATCTGGGACAGAACAAAGTCGGCGAAATGTGGGTGTTTTAGTTCGCTAGTTCACCTTTGCCTACCCCTTAGGGGATACAGGCGTGAGCTTATGTTTTACAGGACTATAGCATACTGAATATTTTGAATACTGACATAATAATAATATTGATAAGACATAATGCCCCTTACTTATAAAATATTTTAGCGCTTCTTATCTTTAAGAACAGTAAAGGGCATCATGTACCTTCCTAAACCGTGGATTAGTCAAGATAATTTTATGAGTATGGTTTGTGATACAAATGTGTATGTTTTTCATACCAACAAATTATTTGTATTTTTTACCTTAAGGTACTTACATACTTAAGTACTTGAATGAAAATTTTGCCAAATTATAATTAGCGAGTCATATTGCTTTCGGTATGAAATTTTCAATATTGTGTTCTACAAGACTTGATAAAGGACCCTAAAATTGTGGTCATTGAGGAATAACAAAACATTCTATTTTTTTATATTAAAAACATTCCGGCACAAAAGTACATAAGTAAAAAAGATTTACATTATATTTCACTACTAGCTACTAATAATCATTGGATTTTACGCCTAGACGTCATGCCTAGTTATTGCATTGCAATGAAATTCTACATTTAGACCTATCGATATGAAAAATATATTTAAGGCCAACCGTTAAAATAACTGCCTCGGTGGCGTGGTGGTATTTCGGTACGACTACGGTTCTGAGGTCTCGGGTTCGATCCCCGGGTCGGGCAAAGTGATATTGGATTTTTCCATATCAGCTCGGAGTCTGGAATTTGTGCCCGATATGGCGATAGGCTCGCCCCCTATCACATCTGGGACGGAACTAAGCTCGGCGAAATATGGGTGTTCTAGTTTGCTAGTGCGCCTCTGCCTACCCCTTCGGGGATACAGGCGTGAGCTTATGTTATGTTAACTACATAAGTACGTCTATGCATCTATAATAAAATAATATCGAAAGGTATATCATAGAGATACAAGGTCGTCACATGCGTACAACAAAATTACACCGCGAGTCTAGATGATTCCACACCGTTCACCGCTTTGATGACATTTTAAATAATCCAATGTGATAACATAAACAAAACTACGAGAACACGAGGTCTGGCACGCCGGTTGAGATAACTTATCGCCGACCTAGTGTGGATACTTTCAATGTGCCGTAATCAGTAATCAATGCGTGCAGTGACGAATTATGGGCAATGTGGGCTGTTGCTGCGAGACAGAGCTTTGGCCAGCCTGGCATTATAGAAATTAGATTCATAGATTTAAGGCCGAATTTTTAATAGATTATTTTTATCAAAAAGGACAGTTTTAAAACTTCAATTTCAGCCCGGCCAGTTTGATACCACTGTCTCACAGAAAACCGACATAAGTGGCTTAAGGGATAGCTTGCTGTCGCGTTTCGTTCGGTGAGTAAGATTTCCGGCGGCCCAACTCCCCCCCTCCCTTTCCCAATTCCCTCCCGTTAGGTTGGTAACGCACCCATGACTCTTTTTATGTTTTGGGTGTCTATGGGCGGTGGAAATCATTTACCATTAGCGGCCGGTCTCAATAAACGATCTCAGTTTAGAGTGCAGATAGATCGCGATTATGAACCAATCAAATCAAGTCATTGACGGATTCATGTTCAAACTGTTTTCTTATTGGCTAATTTTTGTAATCTATCTGCACATTCGAACTGAGATTGTTTATTGGAACCGGGCGTATGTGACCCATCTGCTCGTTTGTCATTCTTTGTCATAAAAAAAACAGGCAAATATATGGTAGTTTTGCATGATAACGATTATCATAGTTGTATTATTTCGAAGAGCAGGTAATTCCTGCGACCATGACCGCGTGCTTGCCGATATCGTATGGATATTTACATTTTACCGAACCAATTGGATAAGGCATTTGAGATACAGTAATTTTTAAATTAATTTTATAGCAATCAGCATAATATTACAAAAAATATTCGAATCATATATTAGAAAAGGAACATAAGCTCACACCTGTATCCCCGAAGGTGTAGGCAGAGGCGCACTAGCGAACTAGTACACCCACGTTTCGCCGAGCTTCGTTCCGTCCCAGATGTGATAGGGGGCGAGCCTATCGCTATAACGGGCTCAAATTCCAGACTCCGAGCTGATATGGAATAATCCAATATCACTTTGCCCGACCCGGGGATCGAACCCGAGACCTCAGGATGGTAGTCGTACCGAAATACAACTACGCTACCGAGACAGTCAGGAACACAACAGTAAAAACTTTTTATGGCAAAGACTGTTAAACGAACAGGCTGGTTAACATAATGGTAAGTGTCACAATCCCCAAACACGATACCAATAAAATCATGGATGTGTTGTCTCCCTCAAAGGAATAACAAAAGGATTGGGAAGAGAAGACGATTTGCCACCATAAATCTCACTCATCAACACAATAGTGAGTAGTAATGAAAAACGCCAATTCCTCACGTAACCGCTAGAGGCGTTCGGGTGTATGTCATACAAATATTTTACGTAGTCGCTAGTGTGAAATGCCAAAAAAACTTATGGTCGAGCTACAGGGGCGTGAGTGTTCCGTATAAACGCAACATGCACCTGCATGTTATTTAACTGTGATTGGTCGAACAACCAACGTGTCATGTCTATTACGTCTTGTGACATCGCATCGACCAACCACACTTACGACCGGTTTCAATAAACGATTTCAGTTTAAAGTGCAGATAGATTGCGAGTATGAACCAATCAAATCAAGCCATTTGACGGTCATGTTTAAACTGGGTTCTTATTGGCTAATTTTTGTAATCTGTCTGCACATTCGAACTGAGATTTATAGAACCGGGCGTTAAACGACACTGACGTGCGTGTTGCGTTTATAAGGAACATTCTCGCCCCCCAGATGAGTAAAGCAACGAGACAGTGGCATCGGACCGATCGAGACGGCCCATTCGTTCTGTAATGTATACAGCGTGGCTCTACCACTCAAAAAAAGCTTCAAGAAAATTGATTTTGCTGCCATCCCATATTAACAATGCATGATTAAACGAAAATGAAAACACTACACCCTTAGGCCCTAAAGGGGTAGGTAGACGTGCACTATTTCACCCACTTTTCACCAAGGTTATTTCCGTCCTAGGATAAAAAAGTGGCAAGCCTATCGCCATGGGCATTTGTAGGATTAATTTGAAATAAGATTGATTGTTTTTATCAATCAATTTTAATCTTATCGCAATGTTTAATGCTTTTCAACTGCCGATGTCCCATTATAATTGATTCCTTATTTGTGTGAATGCCAGGGCATAGATTATAATTCCTTTTCCTCGACTGCCTCAGTGGCGTGGTTGTACTTCGGTACAACTACCGTCCTGAATATATACACCAACTACCGTGTTGTCGGGCAAAGTGATATTGGATTTTTCCAATCAGCCTGAAGTCTGGAATTTGTGTCTGATATGGCGATAGGCTCGCCCCCTATCAGATCTAGGACGGTACTAAGGTCAGCGAAATGTGGCTGTTCTAGTTCGCTAGTACGCCTCTGCTTACCCCTTCGGGGATACAGGCGTGAGCTTATGTTATGTCTTAAGTTCAATCATCATCATCATCAGCCACAGAATGTCCACTGCTGGACATATGCCTCCCCCAAAGATTTCCAGACTGACCTGTTTGAAGCAACCTGCATCCAGCAACTTAGCTTGTTAATTAGTGGTGAAAGGTCAATATTTTGTTAATTTATAGGTATGCTTCTGTACACCCCGGTAACGATACATAAGCCCCTCTGCGTGGTCAGCGTAATGCTAACCTTCCGATTACGCACGCCACAGGTCCATACCTAGTACAGTATGATTAAGGCATATTGCACGGAAAAATGTTGGGTGAGGTGATTGGGCCATCTCCCAACTTCCAATCAATCATTACCATAGATTGTCTGCTGTTGTACCACTAATTTATTTTTTAAATTAAAAAATACCCTGAAAATTACCTCTCAAAGGTTTCTCTAATCATCACCATGTTTTTCTGTTAGATCTTATATCGTCCTTTGTACCGCCACGCTTATTACGCGATCAAATCCGTGAGGTAGATAGTATTATGTATTTAATATTATATAATATTAAATATATTGGACAGTAGAGGTGACATCATACACACACTTAATACATTGTTGTAAAACATCTTTATCATTCATATTAATTATTCTAGAAATATTTCCAGATAGGCGTTCACAAAAAAAGTAAAAATAAACAAGACCGAACTTTATAACTTAAATAATAGTTTATAGATGCCAGAAGTATTATATTATATATTATATTGTTAGCATGGTTTAGCTGCTCTAATTTAAGGTCTTTCTGTATCTGGTGCTGTACTGTATTAGTAACTGACTGTATATTGGTGTTAAAAAGAGCAACGTCAGAGTTTCTTGCCTGTTTTTCTCTGGCGAAACAGCCTTCCAAACAGGCGGTAGAGTTAAAATTTTACCGAATCTAAATAATGTTTGAACATTTTATGGATTCAATAAATATTTTTATTTGATATACACATATTGAGGAAATAACAAGTACACATATAAGAAGGGAGACACATTTTTTTTTATCCAGGCACAGCCAAGTGACTACACTGCACTTGATGGTAAGTGTAGTGCAGTCCAAAAAACTAGCGACCACTGACAAACAATGGGTTTATCAGTAGTTGCCAGAATCATGCCGGCCTATTTATGCACATTCTGAGTCCAAAGAGAAGCAAACCAAGAGGCTTGCGACAAAACAAATCCATTATTCCAACATCAATTAGTATTTTTAAAATCAAGCATAATGAACATTAAAAACCTTCTGGATGAAAGGCTTACAAAATGTCAAAAAACAATCTTTAAAATGGACATTGGACAGTCAATAATTTTTACATGAATGATAATAGAGTATATTTCAAAATAGGTATATTTTATTAAACATACATAAAAAAAAATACAGAATTGAGAACCAACTCTTTTTTTATGTTGGTCAAATTTTGATCATGATCAATTCAGTCTGCTCCTAAATTCTATATGTACCTTTTAATTGGACAGTGTTGTGCAGAAATGATGCATACACAAAAAAAAAATTGACATCAATATTGTCTATTAATGGTTTAGAACAGAGGTTTCCAAACTTATTTTGTTTACTGCTCACTTTGAAACAAAAATATTTTGTAGTCCCACATGTTTTTACCTACTTAAAAACCACTATAACTTCAAATTAAATCAATTATTATGATATTAATCAGCAGAGATCTCCTTTTTTTCTGGGTCTTACCCCTTTAGGCATGCAGCGCCCATAAGGAGGCGTTATCATCCACTTTGGGAAAGACTGGTTTAGAACATGTGGGCATCAATTATTTTATTATATTATTTTTTATTTTTCATTCCTGCATAAAATGCTCCAATTCACAAAAGCAATTAGAAGTTAGAAGAAGAGTTAGACACAGTTACAAATTGCAATTGCTTGCATCATAATCAAATGTAAACACTGTATAGAAAGATAATTGGTTGTCATACAAATTACATTTATAATTCCCTTTTATATAATATCCTTCACTCTTCCGCTGCTGAACCTTTAGCCCTTTCTTGCTCCCTGTTTATTGTATTATGGCAGGTACACACCAGGTGAATGAAGGCAAACAAATCTATACCTGTTCTATTCACACAAACAAACTTTCGCTGTTGTGGGAATGGAAGAGGCATGATTCATTCACCTTCGTTTGGCCCGGTGTGTGAGCGCCATTACAGGTTACAAAATATATAAATGTTATTTATGAAGAACAAGATTTTGAAAAAAAAAAATTTTTTTTTTTAATATTCACATATAATATTGAGTTCTTCTTACAATGCAGTAGTTATTAACCACTTATAATCTATAAAAATGTGTATTATCTGAAAAATGCGCTATCTTTACTGATTAGAAATAGGACGACTAGAACATGAAAATTGCATATCTAGTAAACGAAAACTATGATTTAAACGCTTTAAAATTGCTGCAATGTGTATAATATGCAGTGTAAATAAGTATATTTACCGTCTTTCAGTTTCCATATAATGTTTCCCGCTAGCGGGTTGACTGCTACCATGCCGCCCCCTAACGTGGCGAATAACAGTGGCCGGTCATCCAAAGCGCGCGACAATTCCGTGCTCTCCTAGACATAAGTAAGCTTCGTCACAAACTATTCACCTTGCACATTCAATACACTCACAAATCAATGCGTTGCAATTGGTGAGATCTCACGATCCTTACCTTCAGGTCTTTATCTACCACGGAAGCGAGCCCGCTGGACCCGATCAATAATAATAATATAACACATAAAACTTTCATTTTCCATTCGAAGTCAGTGCACATTTAGAGAACAACACCATTTCAATAATTTCACAAAAATAAACGCAATTACAAATCAAAACAGTACAAAGAACACTCGCGATTGTTACTTTGACAGTACACCGACATGATGACAGCTTTTGATGACAGCAGCCAGCAACAACCAGCGACAACTTTCCTGTAGTGATGTTCAACTTGTGTTGCGTATTGCGTAATTCACAATACGATTGATCTACTCGAGTTTTATGTTACTGAGCAACCACGAGTTAAACCGAGTGTCCTGCACTAAAACATTACACAAAACACCTCCACATTGCATGATTCCGCTACACAGTTTTGCAAAGATCCGTCGTTCCATGAAGAAGAGACAGCGAAAACTGCGAAAACTGCGAAAACTGATAAACCACGTACTTATGACGATTTGGTTTTAAATAAATAAAAACTGCGTGGAAAAACACATAATAATATGTGATATGATACAACGAGCAAAACGTAAACAGGTACATAATATAAAATTAAACTTCTAGATATTATGTTTGAAAATATCTAAATTGCCTATTTCCATTCTACCACTGATCATATAATGCTCTAAGACCACTAACCACATCTTTTGCATTGATATTGAGATATTAACTCGAGTTATTATAACTCATCCCTCAGGTTATTATTGATTGACTACACTTAAGGAATATTTCGTGTTGAAAAATTACTGTGCCTAGCAAGTGGCAGCACTACAATCCTAACACATAACACAGAGTACAGACAGAATAAGGCATAGACAAGCATAGATTAATAACCACAGACAAATGTGTAGAGGTGAGAATGATATTAATAGCTTTTATGATTATAATTAATCGATTAAAACTTTCAATAAAAATTATATTATCTGCATACATATAAATTGTAATGCCCGACAAGTAGTTGTGAACCTTATTTTGAGAGCAATAAAACAGTTAAATGACAAAAATACTGTAGTGCCCAACATTTGTCATATGAATTAAAATTTTCTACTTATATATATATATATATATATATATATATATATATATATATATATATATATATATATATATAAATTATTAAGATTTATTATTTAATTAAGTAGAAAATTTGAAGTCATAAGTGGGAAAATAAAAATATCAAGATCTCGTTACTGCCAGACTATCTATCTTATAGTGTACAGGCTGTTTTTTTCTGAGAAAATAATTGTTTACAAGGATTATAAAAACGTGGACCCATCTAGTATCTCGCAGAAACGGGCTCAATGGTCAATTCCATTGATTCGTCTAGATAAAATTATATTTAGATATCATCCGGATCCATTATGATCCTTGTAGAGTTGTGAATTATAGACGGTAAAAACGGTTCAATCCTAAATTGTGTGGTAAAATGTCAGAATCCGCAGAATGACTCCGATTATTTAATTTTTGAATTCCATCAGCAACATAATCTTGTATCTATATTTAAAAGATTTTGTGAATTTCGTTCAATATTCAAAAAGTTAAAAAAACATTCAAATATCGTAGAAGGGGCAACCGTACTATGCAAGCGTGCGAGGGAGATACTCGCACTAGGCCCCCACTTTTGCTCACAACAAAAAACACAATACTATTTACGGGGTCATTTTTGAACTAACAACGATTCTGATTTCACAATAAGATTTATTTTTATATTTAACATTTGTATCAAATATTATACAAATTCGATCAAAGACAACTACCCAATTGTTTGGATACAAACAACTTAGTGATTGATAGATGGCTTGACTTTTAGGAGTCTAATAGTATTCTGTAAAAGTAAAAAAAAATAAGCTTTTGCTACCCGCTGCCTATCAAATTCAGCATGACTTAAAGTTCACAGTGACCAACCGTTCTAATATCTGTTATCGTTTAATTGTGCATAAAATAATTCAGCGTTTGTAAAGTCTCTTGGGTTTTGAGTACTCGGACTTTTGGTGTACAATACTATCAACTCGACAGCATACGTAAACGACAGATAATCGAATCAATATTTATGCACATAATTATTATTGTAATATCGTAGATAACATCCCTACTCTAATTAGAAATGTCACCGTATTTTATGGTTTGACAGCTATGACAGATTTTTTTAATTTGTATCGGTTCAAGTGCAACTAGTTTTCTAAAAATTGGCGTCGAATTTGGCTTGAACTCCACTAATTTATTCGTGAAAAAGTGCGTAGTTTAAATAAAACCATGTGTTGATACCAAAAGTTCGTTAAACATTTGTTCCGAATGTCGGACGCAATGGAGGTATCAGGTGTGTAGTTAATTAAATTCGTTATTATTATTTGAATGAGTCCATATGGTTGTGTTATTCGGGTATTCCCAGGCTGTACGTTACGTGATTATTGTGGAACCGGTATATTATCAGTGAACTTTAATTTGGTAGTAGGAACATTGTTTCTTTGACAACAAAGGCGATAACAAACATTAAGCTACGTAGGAGCACTCCGTATCGCTGGCTTTATTGTATTGTTACAATTGCGTTGTGTTTACGATATGAGTAAGTTATATTTCACAATAATAATACAATTTAATAGTGAGAATATTACTTTAAAATGAGAACTACATCAAGATAATAAGCAGCTGATAAACTGTTTAGTCATGATTAATTCGATATACCAATTTTAAAACTAAAATTAAATTAAATTATGGCACGCATAATTTCTCACCAATTAAATTATTTTTGTATCCAATTGACATGCTACTTCATTGAAAGACAATATGTGTGTGATTATAATTTTAATTGTAATACAAATAATTAGTTTAAGTAGCCACTGCCATTTCACAGAAACAATAATTTATATGGCACTTGAAGTTTCACCTATTCTTGGAAGTTATGTTAGTGTAATGCAAAATTAAATAAATCAACTCTTACTTTAATTATGAAGGCAAACTTTGTCAATGTTAGGAACATTGTCATAAGCCTTGGAATTTCCATAATAATTTCAAAGTCATACCTTTTATGAATTATACCAATTGAGCATTAAATCAACATGAGGGAGAATCACAGACTATATAAGTAGCACCAGGATAACAGAACTATTCAATCTGGAAGAATATGTTGGTTTGCAGGCCAACATTCAATGCTGGATATTATGCACTTTAAGAGAGGGACTGAAGCCTAAGTCCTTTCTAAGGAGGCCCAGGACTGTCTCAAGGCATGTGCGGGCCCCTGGGCACATAAGAATTTGGAGAGTAAAAATTATTGAAAAATCAGCACTGAGAGGACAGGGCCCTTAGCACGGGCCCCATGTGCCCTTATGGGAAAGATGGTACTGAGGAGGCACATAGGTCATCTCCAGCAGGATGCTTAACCCTCTGAAGGCAGCACATATATATGTTACATAAGTGTCTTGGCCTCCGGAAGCCAAGCCACCCGTCACTCATTAATGCAGGCTATGTTTGACCCCATCTCAAGATTATTAAAGTTGTAGACCTTTAACATAACCTTGTGAAGAGTATGGTTAAAATAGGCTGGTGGTCATTCACAGATGTTACCCAGAATAATCATCACAAGTGCAATATAAGTTGGAGAGTGTCACTAAACTTGCACAATTGCTCTATCCTAATATTTAGCAAATCAACTAGTTTAGAATAAGGAAACATACATTATTATGTATTAGCCACAGATAATCAACATTGGGCTCTTATTATTGTCATTACATGCAGTTTATCTTATCGATTGTTAAAAGAATCAGAAGTATCATTTCATAATATAATTTAATTTGTTTCAGGTAAATCCCCAAACACATCCTTATCCTTCAGATACAATGCTAACAATGAAGAATTAGAGGAACTGTACAATGTTTGTGAAGATGATCCTCCAACACCACAGGCAGAACCGCCTCCAGCTCAGAGTGAGAATGCCAGTCCGAAACGGGGTGAGAAAACCTCCTCCATAATAGACAAGTACTTCAAATCCATGAGAACAGAGAAAATAATTGAAAAGCTTGATGAGAAACCATCTGAGATGAAGCCTGAGGAGACTAAAACCGTTCCACCGAAAGAGGCTTCGTCTTCTCCCATGAAAGATTACTTGAACCGCTTAAGCAAGAAGAGTACGTCAGATGTGGCACAGGAGGTTAAGGAAGGCAGCAACGAGACGTGGAAGATATTCCATGATTTCAAATTCAAAATTGCTCAAGCGGTTGAAGATATGAAGACGAGATCAGTTGAGGGTATGTTGCTTTATAAAGAACTTTTTTACAAGAATGTTTGGTAATATTTATTGCATAATGGAGATATGTTCAGTAATGAAATTCTCCTAAGATGAACTAGGCCCTGGCCTAGGGCGGCTGTACCACTAAGGGTGGCCAGACAGGAAACAAAAATTTTGGCATCTATATTTTTTTTTTTGGCAGAGATTGGCAAATGAGCAGATGGGTCACCTGATGGTAAGTGATCTCCACCGCCCATAGACACCCAAGACACAAAAAGAATCATGTGTGTGTTACCAACCTAAAAGGAGGGAATAAAAGGGAAGGGAAGGGGATTGGGAAAGGGAGTGGGGAAATGGGCCACCGGAATCTTTGCACTTTACTCAGTTAACTCCATTATTTACAATACAATTGACAACAACAACTTTTTGAAGTCGGTTAAAAACAAGGAACAGCAGCTAGTACAGGTCCTAAGGTGGCTAGCACTGCAAATCCATCACTGGACATATTTTAAGTAGTTTTCGTATCATAGTAAATTGGTTCTTGGTTAGTAGTATAACTTTACTGGTTGGTAGCATTGAGCATCCTGTCTTATCAAGGGTTATGGTAAAAAATGGAGACGTCGACTTCCACCTATGGCTCTCTTTCACACATGACTTTCCTTGAGATGAAAGACATAACCAGGGAACATTAAAATAAGTTAAATATGTAAATGATATCTCAAGAATGTCATTGATAATGTCTTAGTTTAATAACAGGTTTGTGTGATGATGCTTAATTAATAGGTTTATCTTCTACATGTACTAATTGTTCATTAATAGAAACAAAGGAGAAATCAGTGCCAAGAGACAACTCAATGTCAGATTCAGAAGAAAATTCAGCTGTTAAGGATGTAGACCGGCAAAGTGTAGGAGATACTGATAATCAGGTAAGTACATAATTTAATGTAGTTATGTAAAGTTCGTACAAAAGTGCAGATCAGTATTGCCAATTTCAAAGTGCATGAGCTGTTAAAAATTGAGTGTAACAAAAACGTAAGTTACGCTGATTACATTTTTACATACTGTGAGATTAAAAATAAATAAATATTAGTCCTGTAATATTACTGTCCCACTGCTGGGCACGGGCCTCCTCTACTAATGAGAGGGGTCATGCCTTAGTCTACCATGCTGGCCTAATTTGGGTTGGTAGACTTCACATAACTTTAAAATCTTTGTGGAGAAATTCTCGGGTATGTAGGTTTCTTCACGATGTTTCCTTCACCATTATAGCAAGTTATAATTCACAAAGAATACACAACATAGAAAAGCCAGAGGTGTATGCTCAATTTTGGGGTTGGTCTCGAACCTCCAACAATCGTTTCGGCAGTCCGTACCATTCCCAACTGAGCTATCGCTGCTGCTGTGAGATTAAAGTTTTGCTCATCAATATATAAGTTTAAACCTTATTTAAACTTTTTTACTTGTTTGTGTCTTATCAGTAGAAACACTAATACAATATACACATGTTGTAAATATCCAGATTGTTGGCATGAAAAACATAACATAACATGATTAATTTAATTAAATTTGGCATGACTAATTGGTTAATAAGAATAAATTCACTATTCAAAATCTAAATTCATCTAAATTGTAGTATTTTATATGTATTAGGGCATGCAAAAACCGGATGGTTTTGAAAACCGGTTTTTTCGGTTTTTGTATTTAAAAAAAACCGGTTAACCGATTTTTTCGGGTTATTCGGTTTTTGGGCTATATTTTCGTTTTTTTAGTTTAAATCTTGATTAACGAGATGAAGTTGAATTTCTGCATTTTAATTATTTTAAATTCAGAGGCTCTAACGTGAGTTTTGACATTTCTTGCTAGCGACTACCTAAAATCATCGATATAATAATATACCTAGATGCACAGTTCCATACAAATATCATTGTAAACAGCGTCCTCGACAGACAAAACAAATAAACATCACAAATTTAATTAAATTAACACAAATATGACCTTGATGACCTATGACCTGGGGTGTAAGGGGGGCGAATTAGATCTCAAGCCCCCAAGTGCCAACCCTACCTGCACGTGGTGCACCCTGCTGTCAACGGATGTGGCTCTGGCGGCCGACTCGTGGCGGCATAACCACATAAAATATGCTGGGATGCCAAATGCTCCTGCCATCGACGGGCAGCAGCGCCGATGGTAAAACATGCCAGCATTCTGCGGTCACCAATCCGCCTGCCAAGCGTGGTGACTACGGCAAACCCCCCCAAATGATGATAGACCACATAAACTTACGGCCCCCAGTTCCCGGTAACCCCACTATTCCTGACCACGGTACCGGTCATGGTTACGGTGGGGTGGGGGGTGCTAAGAATCCCCGGGCTACGGCAGGGTACCACAAACGACTGTTTCTGGCGACGTACAACGGACGCTCTCTACGGTTGGACGAGCACATGACAGAATTGGAAGTGGAGTTGAGTCATATTAACTGGCATATCGTGGGGTTATCTGAAGTCCGAAGACAGGGGGAGGACAAGATAACCCTGGATTCCGGTCACCAACTCTACTTTCGAGAAGGACATCAACCATCCCAAGGTGGCGTCGGATTTCTGATCCACAAGTCACTCAAAGGCAACATTGTGGAAGTTGGCAGTATATCGGCGAGGGTGGCGTTCCTTGTCTTGAAAATAACTGAGAGATACTCTCTCAAGGTTATACAAGTGTACGCCCCAACATCCACACATTCTGACGATGAAGTCGAGGCCATGTATGAAGGCATAGCGAAGGCTATGTCTCATACCAAGACTTCCTACAGTGTTGTCATGGGTGACTTCAATGCCAAAGTGGGAGTACAAGAATGCGGTGAATCGAGGGTAGGATCATTCGGCTATGGGTGCAGGAATCACAGGGGACAAATGCTAGTCAACTTCCTTGAGGCTCAGGGGCTTTTTCTTATGAACTCGTTCTTTCAGAAGAGGCCTCAAAGGAAGTGGACCTGGCGAAGCCCCGACAATGTGACTCGGAACGAGATAGACTTCATCATGACCGACAGGCGCCAAATATTTAGAGACGTCTCCGTGATCAATAGGGTCAATACCGGTAGTGATCACCGACTGGTAAGAGGCACTCTAAATATAAATGTAAAAATAGAACGTGCGCGGTTGATGGGGTCGACTCTCCGACCAACACTGCCCCAAGTCGAAACCAGCTGTGAAGCCTTCCAGTTGGAGCTACAAAATCGGTTCGCCTTATTGGAAACCACGGCGGACATAAACGACGATACCAACAGTTTGGTGCGGACCATCCGCGAAGTGGGCTACAAATACTTTCGACCAAAGAGCAAAGGACGTAAGTCGAAGCTCTCTAGCGAGACTCTCGAGCTGCTGAGGAAACGCCGAGAATTATTAACCGCCACACAACCTGAATGTCAGGTACTTAACAAGGAGGTGAAAAGGCTGATACGACGCGATATTAGGCGCTTCAATACTCTAGCAATTGAAAATGCCATTGTGCAAAACAAAGGCGCTAGAGTATTCGCCAAGCCAAACACTTCCAGTTGTCACCTGACAAAACTCAGGACATCACACGGCAACACCGTTACCTCAATGGCAGAGATACTCGCTGAGGTCGAAAAGTATTATGGGGATTTGTACTCTCAAAGAGCATTTCCACCTAAGGCCCATGGCACGGATGAACCGCGGGCCAGATTAACTCGCCACTATACAGACGAGCTACCCGACATCGACGTGGGCGAGATTAGAATAGCCCTTGGACAGCTTCACAATAACAAAGCTCCGGGAGATGACGGAGTTACCACAGAGCTACTCAAGGCAGGAGGTACGCCTGTCTTGATAGAGCTTGTCAAGCTCTTCAACTCCGTCATCCACACTAGCACAACACCGGAGGCATGGAGCAGGAGTGTGGTGGTTTTGTTCTTCAAAAAGGGAGACAACACCCTGCTGAAGAACTACCGCCCCATATCACTCTTGAGCCATGTTTACAAGCTGTTCTCGAGGGTTATCTCGAATCGTCTCGCCCAAAAGTTCGATGACTTCCAGCCGCCGGAGCAGGCCGGGTTTCGGAGAGGTTTCAGTACCGTGGACCACATACACACACTAAGGCAAATTATTCAAAAAACCGAAGAATATAATGAGCCCCTATGCCTAGCGTATGTGGACTACGAGAAAGCCTTCGATACCGTTGAGACCTGGGCTGTTCTGGAGTCCATGCAGAGATGCCTGATAGACGATAGATACGTCCAGGTGATGAGGTGTCTTTATGAAGCCGCATCGATGACCGTCCAAGTACAAGAACAGAGCACGAAGCCAATCCAACTACGTCGTGGAGTAAGACAGGGAGACGTGATCTCTCCAAAACTTTTTAATACCGCGTTGGAGGACGCTTTTAAGATGTTCGATTGGAAAGGGCGGGGCATCAACGTTAACGGACAATACATCTCTCACCTGCGATTTGCGGATGACATTGTCATTATGTCGGAATCTCTGCAGGAGCTGGAGGAAATGCTGAACAGCCTTAGCCGTTCTTCAAGACAGGTGGGTCTTGGGATGAACCTTGATAAAACGAAAGTAATGTTTAACAGTCATGTTCTCCCGAGACCTGTTGTCGTAGGTGACGCTACTCTCGAGGTTGTGCAAGAATACGTTTATCTTGGCCAAACTATACAACTCGGCAAGCATAACTTCGAGAAAGAGGCGGATAGGAGGATTCGGTTGGGCTGGGCGGCATTCGGAAAGCTACGCAATATTTTCGAGTCGTCGATCCCTCAGTGTTTGAAAACGAAGGTTTTTAACCAGTGCGTCCTACCCGTAATGACCTACGGAGCCGAAACCTGGACACTAACCAGCGGACTGGTCCGCAAATTCAAAATCGCTCAGCGTGCTATGGAGCGAGCAATGCTTGGCATTTCTCTGGTGGACAGAATTCGAAATGAAGTCATCCGCCAGAGAACCAAAGTGATTGATATTGCTCGCAGAATTAGCACGTTGAAGTGGAAGTGGGCCGGTCATGTCTGCAGACGGACAGATGGCCGGTGGAGCAGACATGTGCTGGAGTGGAGACCGCGTTTAGGCAGACGTAGTGTGGGACGCCCTGCTGCACGATGGACCGACGACTTGAGAAAGGTGGCGGGCAGCGGATGGATGCGGGCTGCGCAAGACCGGGATGGTTGGCGCTCACTTGGGGAGGCCTACGTTCAGCAGTGGACGGCGATAGGCTGAGATAATAAAATATGACCTTATAGACGCGGCATAAAGTAGCTTTTTAAATTGAATGTTCAAACGTTCCTATATTCGAAATTTTTGAATTTCTAATCGTTTTTGAATTTGACAATAATTTGACATTATTAAAAGAAATATTCTAGTCACTTGAACAAAGATTGAATGGAGTCGAATAGTTCTTGTATTTATCTGTGAGAAATTTTGACCACGTGGCGTACAATGTAGATGAGAATGGCGATATCAGTATAATAATTTTACTTACATTAAGAGATAGATAGAGTATAAATGTATAGAAGATAACAAAGCTTATGAGTTATGAATATGAAATAAGCACTGTTTTGCCTTAGCGTGATTCATAAATAAATAAATAACACCCAACAGTCACATACATAGTCCTGGCCCCACACTAAGGTCGTCCTGTGCTCTTTAGATTCTTAATAATTTCTTTTAGACTATCATTTCGTTTTCTTAATCTTTTGTTCTACCTTTTTAAGTTTCGCACTAAATTAGATTTAAGTTTAAATTTTTGGTTGCGTTCTTTCAAATTATCTTTTAAAAATAACGTCTTAGGTGTGTTAAAGATTGATGAAAATTCTGATGGTATTGGTGATCCTTCATTATTTATTGGTTCAATTGCTGGTTCCTGGAAATGAATATGTTTCCAATAAATGATGACGCCACAATTACTGTTGTAGTAATTATGCCTAACGACCGGTTCCAATAAATGATCTCAATCCGAGAATCCAAGATAAAAATGAAAAATTAAAAAATGAAAAATCGCGAGAATGAACCATTAAAATTATTATTTGACAGCGGAATGTTCAACTTTGTTCATGTTGGCAATTTTTTATGATCTGCACACTTTGATTGAAAGCATTTATTAGAATTAGCCGCAAATTATTAAATAGTCATTTTACATGGCAGTATGTACCTAGTATATGCTTGCTATTGATGAATTCTGTATCAAATATTTTCCAACTATTACACTTGTACTGCACCCTGCCTCATTTAAACTTGTAGTTACGACAATCTAAAATAAAGTCAATAAATGTGGCAATATTTATTTATTTATTTATTTATAGGTACACCAACAGCATACATATTGTTAAATTAAATAGTAAACATTAGTTAAGGACAATGTAGCTGATGACAATTTATCACCTTTATTTTTGGTACAGCATTCTTTTTAATTTTCTTAATCCCTTTTTCTGTATAATATCTATCGGAATCGGCAAAATGGTCTGAACAAACCACACTTGAGTAATTGGGTTTAAAATTTTCTTCTCTCCTTTCTTCGGAAATAATTTTACGCCATTTATCTCTTACTATTTCATTTCATGGAAATCTGTAATTAATAAATAAAATTAATAAAAAAAATCATAAATTTAAAATAAATATAATATATTTACAAAATAAAAACGACTCCATATATTTCATTGTTCCAAATCATGATTTCAAAAGGGACAAAATATTTTATTAACTGAATTCGTTAAATTAATTATTTATACACGTTTAATACTTAATTTAACATGATTAAGGTTTTAAGAATAAAGTAAGGGAATTATACTTACTTAAAATATGAAATCCCGTGTGTTTTGCGCTTTGTAAGAGTGTTATTTTTGCACTCTTTCACAGAGCATTTAGGCATCTTCACAGACGGACGGTCGGCGCCCGACTGACAGCCAACAAGTGCTTACTTACATTTTAAGCACTCGTTGGCTGTCCCACTTTCTGAGCGTCAACTGTGCATCTAGGTATATTATTATATCGATGCCTAAAATATATAATTTATATGATGAACGACATGGCGACTGCCTCGGTGGCGTGGTTGTATTTCGGTACGACTACCGTCCTGAGGTCTCGGGTTCGATCCCCGGGTCGGGCAAAGTGATATTGGATTTTACCATATCAGCCCGGAGTCTGGAATTTGTGCCCGATATGGCAATAGGCTCGCCCCCTATCATATCTGGGACGGAAATAAGCTCGGCGAAATGTGGGTGTTCTAGTTCGCTAGTGCACCTCTGCCTACCCCTTCGGGGATACAGGCGTGTGCTTATGTTATGTTATATGATAAACATTAATTCCAAACGTAATTGCTAGGGGTTTTCGGATGTTTGTCATACAAATATGTAGTCGTAGTCGCTAGCGAGAAAGGTAAAAATAAACTCACGTTTTTTTTTTGTTTTCGCGGGGAAAAGTGTTTTACCGCTACCGCCACCCTGGGGGGAGACGTGATGATTATGTCGGATTTGCCTGTCCTACGACCTAACGTTAAGCCGCACCGGAGAGATGGACAGCGTCTAGGCGACCTTTAGGTCGAGTCCCTAACACTATGTACCCTACACCGGCAATACCGACTAACAAAACGGAACGGCCCGGGGTTGCCCTACACTTAAAGCGTCCAGGCTCCAACCGGAAGAACACTGATTGTTCTTCTTTTTCTACCTGCCCTCATCCCATTTCACTATATGCTCCGCCCAACACTTTTTCAGACATGTTGCAGAAAAGATTCAGCTGTTATTTTGACAACCGGCTAGGCTATTTTTCTGATGTCAAGTGACAACCCTCTTTGGGGGCTCCAGCTTCGAGTAAATCGTATTACATAGTAAACAGCTATGCCCTTCATCTCTAAAGCCTATAAACGCTGCCACTAGACCAAGGCGCGACAGGTTAATCCACCATCATTCTCGTGCCCTTGTCCCAATTTTATTTGGGGTTGGCGCAACATGTATTCGACTTCCATAAACACGATCATCTCATCTTCACCCTCTTATCTTTCATGTTCTCCCTCACACACTCTGTCCACCTTTTCTTTGGTTTTCCTCTTCCTCCCCATCCATCAACATTCACATTCATCACTTTCTTATCCACTTATTATGTCGCTTCTCTCCTCATAACATGCCTATACCAAGACAAACTGGTTCCTTCTAATCTACCTACCACAGGTGTCACTTTCAAGCTTCCTCTGTGCTTAATCCTAACTCCCTAAACGCTTCTACTTCGCCCGGTCTTGAGTATCGTTTACAATAGGATACTTGGTTCCCATATCTTCTTTCAAAACGTCTAGCCAGCGCGTTTTATGCCGTCCACGGGGACGCACTCCTGTTACAATCTGGTCCAGACACTTGCGATCGACGTACTCCTGTGGTTTTCTCAAAACGTGACTATACCCATTGCAAGCGATATTTCTGCAATTTATTTGCCACGTTGCAGACATCAATACTACCTCAGATGTAAACGTTACGTATTGGATGCAGTCGTGTATCGTTGCCCATCCTCCGCAACATCTTCATATCCATGACGTGGATTTCCCTAACATAACGCTTCAGAACAGGCTACGTCTCACATCCATATAAAACTACAGGCCCACTGATTTGCCCTCTTGCAATTTAGCACAATCGGCGCCGCTACGGGGCTTGACGTTGGAGTCGATGTCTCCAGACTCGTGCAGTATAGATACTAGATACTTAAACTCGTCCGTTTTTACAGCAAGCTCGTTCCTTATCATTGTGTATGTATTTAATTGTACGTATTTACTCACTATTGATGTAAGGAGGAAAAAAACCGAAAACGCCGAAATAACCGGTTTTTTAGACGAAGAAAACCGGTCTTCAAAAACGGTCGGTTAATCGGTTTTTTCGGTTTTCGGTTAACCGGTTTGCATGCCCTAAATGTATACTTGGAGTTTTTGATGTGGTTATTTCTTTGTGTATAAAATACACAGGAACATCCACGCATGTTATAGCCGATCGATGCAGAAATAAACAAATCTATCTATATATATAAAAATGAAACCCGTTTTCCGTTGTCACGCCATCACGCGTGAACGGCTGGACCGATTTCGCTAATTCTTTGTTTAGAATATTCCTCGAAGTACGAGGATGGTTCTTACGGAGAGAAAAAAATTAAAAATTGACTGAAAAAGTCTAAAAACAACACTTTTCTGTACTCCCATACAATCGATTCGTAATAATACTTAAAAGTCAATTTGAACTTTAATACCATACCATAAAGTTCAAGTGTTAGTGGAGAGGTTCCGGGAAGGCAAAACAATTGAGTGTCGTTAGTATCGTATAAATATTAATGTCAGTATTTGTCAATTGAAAAATTCTTTTTATGTTGGATAGCCCATTTATCGAGGACGGCTATAGGTTATATAACATCACGCTATGACCTAAGGGGTGACTGACGGGGTGATTGATGGGGTTACTGACGGGGTGACTGATGGGGCGACTGACGTGAGGAATGACGGGGTGACTGACAGGCTAACTGATGGGGTGGCGGACGGGGTGACTGACGAGGTGACTGACGAGGTGACTGACGGGGTGACTGATGGGGTGACGGACGGAGTGACAGACGGATGACAGACGGGTGACAGACGGGTGACAGATGGGTGACAGACGGGGTCACAGACGGCTGACAGACGGGTGACAGACGGGGTGACAGACGGGTGACAGATGGGGTGACCGACTGGGTGACAGACGGGGTGATGGACGGGGTGACTGACGGGGTAACCGACAGGGTGATGGACGGGGTGACTGCCGGGGGTACTGACTGGGTGACAAACGGGGTGACAGATGGTTGACAGACGAGTGATAGACGGGTGACAGATGGGTGACAGACCGGGTGACCAACGGGTTGACCGACAGGGTGACTGTCGTGGTGACCAACGGGGTGACCGACGGAGTGATGGACGGGGTAACTGACGGGGTAACCGACAGGGTGACTGACGGGGGTATTGAC
This sequence comes from Clanis bilineata, assembly GCA_036417725.1. Taxonomy (NCBI): domain Eukaryota; kingdom Metazoa; phylum Arthropoda; class Insecta; order Lepidoptera; family Sphingidae; genus Clanis; species Clanis bilineata. Next base: position 4,243,873 of record CM071153.1, read on the forward strand.
TGGGTAACTCACGAAACCGGACCGAAGTAGATCATCCCATTACCTCCTTTAGAATTATTGGATTATAGGTGCCTACTACTCATTCTTTCAACCCTCTCTCTCCTACGCAGACGAAGTTGCGCGGGTCAGCTAGTAGATAAATAAAATAACAATCGGATCAAAGGCGTAGTGTGGACTATTATGGACGTGGGTAAGGTCGCATCAGCGAGGCCCCTTTTCTTTCGTTTCCAAAACCCACTCAATAACAAGGGTTTCTGGCGAGTCGCCAAACAAACGTTTTTAAATTTGTGACATTCTATTTCGAGCGTAAAATCAAATTAATCAGTCATCTGTGGTAAAGTCAGAGGGCATCGCATTTAAAGGGGTTTCGCGAGGCCTATTTAAGCCCGTGAGCGAGGGCTCAATTCGTCCACCCCTAGCTACGCCACTGAATCGAGAAGGCAGAAATGCAACTTGCATACTTACTTTCCGCTAAGCTTATTTCTGTCTCCGTTTGATTGAGAGCCTATCGCCATAATTATGGCCACAAACAGCCAGGCCAATGAATAAAAAACCCAACCTTTTATCCTTCCCTGAGATAGTGTCGAAATACCCAGACATAATAAAATATTCGTGAATCCATCGATATATTATTTACCGTGAATCACACATTTGTCTCCATAAGGAAATCAAACCTGCGACCTCATGTATTACAAACAGCTCCTGTTGCGACACGGAGGCTGTCAACACAAATGATCAATATAGCTTTGCTATTATTATTTCCTCTGTTATAATAGTAAAGAAACAGGTTTCACTGAGTGCCATAAAATAACACGTAGAAGGAAAACATGTGTACTATTATTATGAAATTTCTATATTAAAATGTACATGTTTAATGGTACCGTCCGGTCCGCGAGATATCGGCACAACGCAATCAAGTATCAAGATTTACATCCCAACTGTTTGCCCAGCCTATCAGTCCAAGTTAAAGAGATCACAAGTCGTGTTGAAAGAAATAAGACCCTCGGACCATGTAGTGCCGTACTAATATTCTTAATCCCACATAACATAAGCTCATGCCTGTGTCCCCGAAGGGGTAGGCAGAGGCGCACTAGCCAACTAGTACACCCACATTTCGCCGAGTTTAGTTCCGTCCCAGATGTGATAGGGGGCGAGTCTATCGCCATATCGGCACAAATTCCAGACTCCGGGTTGATATGGAAAAATACAATGTCACTTTGCCCGACCCGGGGATCGAACCCGAGACCTCGGAACCGTAGTCGTACCGAAATACAACCACGCCACCGAGGCAGTCATAATATCCTATACATATGTATGTAATATCCTTTTCTAGGAAAAAGTACCCTACAGCATTCCTAAGATTTAAGTTATCCTCATAATAAAAAAAAAATCGATTCAGTAATTTGACAGTGACTTGCAAACAGACATGTTTAGTTTTGTAACTTATTTAAAATGGATCAAGGATAATAATAAACATTCACAACCTGTGCATTTAAGAATAAGAATACTAATAAAATTTACCTTTTTCGTCTAACCCATCTGAGGCGGCACATATGTATATATGTTACATAAGCGTATGGGCCACCGGAGGCCGAGCCGCCCGTGACTATCTACAAATGTCATGTGTCATAAAGCGATAAGCTCGTCGTCTATTACATTTGGGACGGTAATGAGCTCGGCGAAATGTGGGTGTTCTAATTTGTTCGCTATTTCACCTGTGCCTAACCCTTCGGACATACAGGCTTGAGTATATGTATGTGTGGTTGTATTATTACTCCCAGTGCTGGTTATAGGCCCCACATATTCGCTCGCATAAACATTTTCGCTACGAATAGCCTGTCACTTTTTCCTTGCATTACATTGTTTAAAAATGAAAGGGACAACCTATGGTTAAAGATAAGCAGCGCTTAAATATTTTTTATAAGTAAGGGGCCTAATGCAAATTATACTTAAAAATTACTAATTACTGTTACTCATGTTTGAATTTTTTAGAGGTCTGAACAATTACGTGTTTTCTTATTTGCATAGTTGACATTTTAAAGGCATATCAATAATTATAATACGTTTCACATTAACGCATGTTGTCAATTTAATTTTCGCATTAGTATTAGTATTCGATTTGATCTAAAGAAACACGCGCGTGTGAAGATTCTGTCCTTGAAATATTTAAATTGAAGAAATAATAAAATTGTTTTGTGTTTAATTCGCAACATGTTTAATCTACACATATTCTCTGTAAGTTTTCCTCATAACATACATATTCACGACTGCTTCCCATAAGGGTAGACAGAGGCAGGTAACAGTTAAGCAAAACAATTAATAATCCCGAATAATGATTTTGTCAGTTTACTCGAATGCTACATATTGAAATAAAAATAATTTATACGTATAGATCTTTAAACTAAAAAATAAAAGCAAATCGTGATAGAATCCGTAAAAATAAGTTTTATTTCAAAATAATTACGTTTAATTTTAATTAAGTTTTTTTAACCTTGGGGAAATCGCCTAGAATCCTCGCCTAAATGAGAGAAAATTGAATACTTATTGGCTAAAAACGAATGTTTCCATCAACAATACAGTAAGGGTTTCGTGTTTATAAAATGGTTCTACATTATTTAAATTATACAACTTTTAATTTACCTAGCCTAGGTAACACGAATTCAGTGTTATCGAAATCTATGCATTTTTAACTTCCTGTTATTTACACACTAAAATATCATATATTAACCTACTTATATTGACTTATATACATAACGGCACTCGTATTTTTATTCCAGTGTAGGCCTAAAATGGCATTTATAATACGCTAGTCAAGGTTCTACAGAAAAAAATGTACTATTCGTAACGGTCTTTTATTCATATAGAAGTATGGCCCTGTGTGTCTGCTTCGGTGGCGTAGTGGAACCGCGTGCGCGGTACGACTATCGTCCTGAGGTCTCAGGTTCGATCACGGGTCAGTGATATTGGACTTTTCAGTATCAGCCCGGAGTCTGGAATTTATGCCCGATATGGCGATAGGCTCACCCCCTCTCACATGTAGGATGAAAATAAGCCCGGCGAAGTGTGGTTGTTCTAGTTCGCTTGTACGTATCCGCCTACCCCTTCAGGGATACAGGTGTGAAATTATGTTGTTTAAAAAAGAAAATAACGTTTTGCCTAACTCCCGTCTGCATGAAAGTATGTTTTTTCTGAAAACGAATTTTAATTACTTTAAAAATGACTTAGTTCCTAAGGATTATGTACCTTCCTAAATAGGACGTTGTTTACTTAGTTATCGATGTCAAATAATCTATTAATTAATTAGAGCATACTATTTTCGATAAGGATTTTTTGTGGGTCAGGTCCTGTCTGCTACACTACATCCCGTTATTAAAAATGGATTTTCTTATAATTAACAAACTTTAATTATTTAAATTACTTTCAATTGTAAATTGCCCATGATAACAACACACAAATTCAAAATAGATAATGATCAATTTTGTAGACAGTACGGTTACAGCACGAATAGGCCGGCTAATCCGGTTTTATACTACTGTCTCGCAGAAAACCGACGTAAAGTGGCAGCTTGCTCTCGGGTTTCAATTGGTGAGTGAGATTACCATTAGCCCATTTCCGCCCACCCTTTCCCAATCCCTTTTCCCTTCCCTTTCATTCCTCCTTTTAGGTTGGCAACGCACCCATGATTCTTTTTGTGTCTTGGGTGTCTATGGGCGGTGGAGATCACTTACCATCAGGTGACCCATCTGCTCTTTTGCACAGTCTCTGCTATAAAAAAAAACTAAAGCTGTTACTATATCAAACTACACAATTAGCATTATAATCAAACATTAACAAAATGTATCTAACGTATTAAACGACACAACTATTTGTCCCATTTATTCTGTATTATAATTTTGTATAGGTATCCTCGCTAGAGAGTAGCATACAGAATTTATCCGAAATGACACAACCGTTGACTGCGAAGGCGGCAGAACGAGATCTGAACCTCCCTGTAGACAAGAACTGTTCCGAATCTAGCGACGACACACATAAGAATTTGGGTGAGTTTGTATAATTTTTCTAAGACACATTAAGAAAACAGAAGTCGCAGCGAAGAATCGTGATTCAGTCTCGTAACTAAAGGATTGCCTGCATGCCAGGCATAATAAAATAATAATATTAGCCCTGTAATATTACTCTCCCGCTGCTGGGCACGGGCCTCCTCTACTAATGGGAGTGGTTAGGCCTTAGTCTACCACGCTGGCTTAATGCGGGTTGGTAAACTTCACATTCCTTCGAAATTCCTGTGAAGAAATTCTCGAGTATGCAGGTTTACTCACGATGTTTTCCTTCACCGTTATAGCAAGCGATATTCCACAATGAAATGCCAGGCATAATGCCAGTGCCCAAATAGCCCCCGACCAGGGGGCCCCTGTACAAAAAGGTCTTGACAATGAATTTTCCACGGGCCCCCAACAGTGTAGTTACGCCACTGTGATTCCTCAAAGTATTTTTATACCAAAGACCGTTACAGTGAGGTCTCAAATCACAAGTTAGTAAGCGATAAATTAAGATGGATCATGAGTACATTTTTTACTCCTAAATACAGAAATCCTCTGAGGAGAAGTTGCGTCTGAACTCTGCACCAAATCTTGTTCCGCGTCTCGTCTAGTGTAGCTTGTAGTAAAAAACACACTCCAGCTATTTTGCCACCTGTTAATTTTGAGGAAAATAAGATTCACATGTAACCAATAGAATTACTACTTTATAATTTCGTTACTTCCCGAAATCACCTATATAAATATGAACTTTAACAATATATCTTCAGTTCACAGTGATTCTTCAGACGTGACGAAAGACTTACCGAACGACAGCATGATGGAGGTGGAATCTGGTGTCGAGGCTCTGGAAGACAACATGGACGATTTCGGAGACATTACCAATTTAGACACAGACTGCCAAAACATCCGGCTAACTGACTCCAGCCCGATACAGCCACCCCCAACTCCTACCAACTTCGGTCTTCCCCCCAGCAAAAGCAATCTACAAAAGCCGAAAGATGACAACGTCAAGAATTACTTTTTTAACTTCTCGATGTATTTCTTGACGTTCCTTCTTTTTTTGAATTACATTCTGTTTCCAAATTCGAACATTTGGAACGGTTTTCTGTTGGGCATTTGGTTCTTCTGTTTTGCGAGTAACTTGAAGCATTGGTTGCTGGATAACTACTTCAGTGATTGGGAGCCACAGAAGGGTAGCTTCTTCCAGCTGAAGAGGAGCAGCACGATGCCTGCCGCCTACACTATACCTTCTGTTAAAGAACACAGGCCGTTGAAGAAGTATGAGGTGAATAATATATAACTATTATACTGAGGGCTGTTTCAAACTAATATTTTATTGTTTATTTAGTTATTGACTGCCTTGTTGGCATAGTGCTATTGCTGCTATTGCGTGCGCAGTACGTCTATGGTCTGAGGTTTTAGGTTCGATCCCCGGGTCGGACTAAGTGATATTGGGTTTTGTATTCAGTATCAGCCCAGAGTATGGAATTTGTGCCCAATATGGCAATCACACTGGAACAGAAATGAGATCGCTAAAATGGTGTCATAGTTCTCGAGTGCACCTTTGCCTACCTCTATGGGGATACAGGCGTGAGTCAATGTATGTAACAAATTTTTACAATATTGGATATGTCAAAATCAATATATTTCGAGAACAATCATGTCTAACAATCTTGACGATGTAGGTTTACGCCCTGTTCCAATAAACAGTCTCAGGTCGAATGTGCAGATAGATTACAACAATTAGCCAATAAGAACACAGTTTGAACATGACTCGGTGAAATGACTTGATTTGATTGGTTTATAATCGCGATCTATCTGCACTCTAAACTGAGGTCGTTTATTCAAACCAGTCGTTAGAGTGTGCATTACTCTGTGATTTGGTTTAAAAAGGACTTAAGTGTATTTTAATGAAGGCATTAAATAATAAAGTTTACTTTTTTCAGGGTTGGATAAATCACTACAGGTATCCGGATTATGATCCATTCACATACCATATAAATAAAACCACAACTGCATTTATGAAGTTAGAAGGTGAGTCATTTAAAACATTTATTTAGAAACTCAGACCGAAGTAAGTAATTATTATTATTTTGGTTTCCCCATAGAACATGTTCAAAACAATTTTGAGCAATTTCTTTGCCATCAATCCTTTCAAATTAACTAGCTGTTGTCCGCGATTCCGTTAATTATATATTATTATTATTTTCCGGGATAAAAAGTATGCCTGTGTTCATCCAGGGTATCAGCTATCTCCATACCAAATTTCATGAAAATTGGTCCAGCCGTTTGAGTGTGAAGAAGTAACAAACATACACACTGACAATCTTTCGGCTTTATAATGTCAGAGTGATTAAAAAGTGTATTCAATGGAGTATGTCAGTGGGTCCCTTAAATCAATATTACACCTACTACGAATTACAACTGAAGCAACTATTAAAGACAACGATATAATTTACGAATGTATATCCATCTCTTTTTAACGCACTTTCATTGCCATATGAGAGAAGAATTCCAATATATATTTGTGGGAAAGATATAGCACCACATTATAGTTTTACATGAGGTTGGATCATACGTTTTTTTTTCTCAAAAATAACGCGACCAATATCAAAAGTATTCTTTTACATTCTCGCTGTGTTGTGTCATACGATAAACGCTCTTATCTCTTACTCATAAATGGTTTTCAATGGCCTTACTCATTCAACAGTATATAGTATATAGACGGAACAACAGCACAAAACTTGTGATCCAAAAGTTATGACCTCGTGGTCATAAGTCGCTCAGTTTATTTGAAATATACGCTTGCCGGGTCGGCCAGCGTAATAATATTGAGATAAGAAACTTGTCCTACGTGGTTCTTAACCATTCACAAAACATTCTTGGGTGTATATTGTAATTTACATCTACGTGTGAGTGTGTGTGTATGTGTGTGTGTCTGTGTGTGTGTGTGTCTGTGTGTGTGTGTGTGTGTGTGTGCGCGTATGTATGTATGTGTGTGATATGTGTGTGTTTGTAAGTATGTAACTATAACTATACCTTTTGTAATTACCCTATATCATAAGGGTCTAATAAAACAGTATAACAATAAGTATAATACTAAAATATATGATTTCTTAATAATAAATAAGATTAAAATTGATAAATAAATACCATAATTTCTCTCTCTCTTTTATATTGCCGTGCCCAACAGGGTCCACGATTCTGAACTATGTATATCGTACTAACATCTTTGTAAACAACAATTGTGGAGTGCAATAAATTGAATTTGAATTTGTAATAATCGCCCTGGCATTGTAATAAGTGGTTGATGGCGGTACTGAAGTTTGAGATATTTTTTTGTATGGAAACTTACTTGATAGCCACTCTATAGTTAGTAATATTAAATCTCTTTGGCCTTACTAGAGATTTAAAGTCAGCGATAAATGATAACAAAAGCTACCTTATTTCCAAACAAAGAACATCAATCCATATTGTGTACTTGCAATCAGAACTGTAATCTATCTATCTATAACTGATAATAATTTGTTTAATTGTTCATAAACTATGACTGATAGTAATGACCTGATAGTCTTTTTGACACGGTTTTTCTAAAAGGTTAAAGGTTTTTTCAGTCTCAAGTTGTACGGACTGTCCAATTCGTAAACCTATTCCAAGAACATGAATCTCTGATCTTTCTTTTGTATTATTCATTATGGATTATCGCTTGCTATAACGGTGAAGGAAAACATCGTCAGGAAACTTAAATACCTGAGAATTTCCTCAGGGTATCAGCTATCTCCATACCAAATTTCATGAAAATTGGTCCAGCCGTTTGAGTGTGAAGAAGTAACAAACATACACACTGACAATCTTTCGGCTTTATAATGTCAGAGTGATTAAAAAGTGTATTCAATGGAGTATGTCAGTGGGTCCCTTAAATCAATATTACACCTACTACGAATTACAACTGAAGCAACTATTAAAGACAACGATATAATTTACGAATGTATATCCATCTCTTTTTAACGCACTTTCATTGCCATATGAGAGAAGAATTCCAATATATATTTGTGGGAAAGATATAGCACCACATTATAGTTTTACATGAGGTTGGATCATACGTTTTTTTTTCTCAAAAATAACGCGACCAATATCAAAAGTATTCTTTTACATTCTCGCTGTGTTGTGTCATGCCAGCATGGTAGACTCAAGGCTTAACCCGTCTCATTAGTAGAGGAAGGCAATCAACAGTAGGACTGCAGGTTTAGCCAAGTCGCTTTTTTTCATTTTTTTTTATAGCAGAAATTGGCAAACGAGCAGATGGGTCACCTGATGGTAAGTAATCTCCACTGCCCAACGTTCCGTTGCCAACCTAAAAGGAGGGAATGGAATGGGAGGAAAAAGGGATTGGGAAAGGGAGTGGGGAAATGGGCTACCGGAAATCTCACTCACCGAACGAAACGCGACAGCAAGCTGCCACTTTTCATCGGTTTTCTGTGAGACAGTGGGATCTAACTGATCGAGCCGGCCCATTCGTGCCATAGACGTTACTGTCTACAGCGTGCCTCTGCCACTCAAAAAAATCGTCTAATATTTTATTCTCTTTACAGGATGTAATTTAAGGATATCATACACTAGAACTAAGATAGCTAAAAGAGCGTTATGGGACGAGAAGATAGACAAAGTAACGTTCTATCAACACAGACTGTACAATTTGACTGGGGCACGAGTGATACTGCTGCCCAAAGGTCTAGTCCGGCGGAGGTAAGCACATTTTTGAAGTGAAAACTTCTTTAGCATCGTTGTGATTTGAAAGTCGATGAAACGAAAAAGCGACAGTAAAAAGTGCGCGCATGCGTACTACAAAGCTTGGGGGAAACAGCATTACACAACTGTGGTGTTTTGTATATAGAAATAAATAAGAAAGAATTCCATTCTGCAACAAGTTTGAAAAAATATGTTGCCCACCCCACGATATAATATGTAATTTCGCAGCACGCTGGTGACTTTAGACCTTTAGTTCTATAGAAACCACTTTAGAAAACTCAATTCTCGGTCACAATCGTAAGTCTAATATTTACTGGAATCACTCCATGAGATACGATCCTGGCGATGCTTTTATACGATTTTCTACACATTTACGACCTTAACATTAAATTCCCGAGACGAAACATTTGAGGATTTTCCTGGAACCAGAACCCGGAAAGACCTATCTGGTGCCACATGTTAACAAATTTTCTATAAAAAAAGAATACCAAAATCCCTACAAGTAGTGTAAATAGAAAAAACATATCAATAACACACGCTAATGATAAAATCAAACAAAGATTATTGGCTATAATGATAATCGTCGGTCGTTAACACAGTTTTTTGGTTTGCCAACCGTGAAACGGAGTGAAGGTCGCACGCTTGAAGACAGATTTCGTTAGTACGGTGACCTTTATCGAGACGTTTACCCCAATCCACACGGATATAGAGCGTGGTGAGATGTTACAACACCGCGTTAATTTAAATCAACATTTTATTGAGTACTAGCTTTTGCCCGCAGCTACGCCCCGTGAGAGTCTTAACAAACATTCATCCCCATTCCATCCCTTTAGGGGATGAATTTTGTGCATGGACATATAAACCTTTCTCTTGAATCACTTTCCTTTCATTCTACCTGCCCTTATCCCACCTCAATGTGGGACCGCAACACACTTTTCCAAGCATGTTGCAAAGAGGATTTGGCTTAGTTTTTACGACCGGCCGCCAGCCTGATGTCAACCCCCTATGAGGGATCCAGTCCCGGGCAAATTAAATTAAAAAATTTACTTGGCCCGACCTGGGAATCGAACCCTGGATTTCCCGGTCTACAGCCCATACATGCTACCATTAGGAGGCGACTTCTCTTGAATCACTCTATCTATTAAAAAAAAACGCATCTAAATCCGTTGCGTAGTTTTAAAGATCTAAACATACAGACAGACAGCGGGAAGCAACATTGTTGTAAACTATGTAGTGATTTACTTTTACTGCTTGGGTGGCGTAGTTGTATTGCGGTATGACTACCGTCCTGAAGTCTCTGGTTCGATCCCCGGGTCGGGCACAGTGATATTTGGTTTTTCTATTCAGTATCAACCTGGAGTGTCGAATTTCTGCCCGATATGGCGATAGGCTCGAAATGAGCTCGAAGGGAGCATGAAATGTTCTACTTCTCTAGTTCGCCTCTGCCTACCCCTTCGGGGATATAAGCGTGAGTCTATGTATGTATTTAACGAATATGTTGCTTATAGACAATGGAGCAAGAAGTATCCAATATGCATAATATTAAGCGAGAAAGAAAAAATCCAAGTATTGGAAAAAGAGAATACGTCAACGGAGAAGAGGAACTCGGAAGTGGCGACGGAGAAGAAAAAAGAACAGCAGTATGAGACAGAGAGCACGGAGACCAATACCAGTCCGGAAAAGAAACGGAAGTTTGTGTGGAGAAGAAGAGAAAAAAGGTAACGCATATTTATGGTCTTCTTCTTCTTTCTTTTCTTTTATCAGGGATCGAACTAAGTTCGGCGAAATGTGGATGTTCTAGTTCGCTAGTGCGCCTCTGCCTACCCCTTAGGGGATACAGGCGTGAGGTTATGTTATGTTTATCTTATGAATGCACATCGACTACGCAATATTCATACTCAATATGTCGATACCGTGATACACTAGGGATGCCGGAAGTATAGAAGAATATCGATATACGGTATCAACTAAATAACATTTGTTTTTTGGGTTTGTTCATACATAAGGATTAGGAATTTTTATATGAAAACAGATGTAATTATATAATTATGTATTGTCATTTTATTATGTTACAGTATCTCCCATACAGACGGCGAAACAGGCAAGGAAGGACTTAGGCACAGGCTTGTCAAGAAAATGCACAGAGGTCAGTAAAATATAATATATCAAGATTCAAAATCATAATCACGTCGTTCACTGAAATCCGTGGCGCAGTGGACCAGTAACTGGCTGTAAAGCGACAGACCGCGGGTTCGATTCACGCACCGAGACAAATGTTTATATGATCTACAAATATTTCAGGTCTGGGTATTGTGAGACCGATAGTCTCTGTTATTTCTGATACCCACGGCACAAGACTTAATTTGGGGCCAAGACTATATGTGTGGCTGTTGGGTATTATTTATTTTATTAATTAATCATCAATCGAACCCGCGGAGTTTAACAAAGAAAACAACTTGCCAATATGATTGCCAGATAAGAAGTCAGACGGGTCGTCGCCTGGAGCAGAGCCTGCTGAAGGGCAGGTGCCGGAGAAGCATCTGCAGTTCGAGGAAGTGCTGCAGGACCCCGAGCTGGACTTGAGCACCAAGTCGGTGACCAGCACCAAGGAAGACGTGGAGGAGTTGGATGAAACTGAACTGTCCAAGATCAAGGAGTTTCTTGAAGAGGCGGTGAGTTTCTCTTGTTGCTATTAAGTTTAACCTCTACACAGCATAGTTCCTATGAGAAGGTCGAATCTGATTTGAATAAGGTTGCATCACTGTGACGCAGAAAACTGTCATTAAATAGCATTTTGTTACTGTGATTTCCAGAGGTCCAAAACGTCCTTGAACACCAGTGCTCAATATTATTTTTTAGTCGGGTGTTGTGTATTTTCATGAGTGGTGGAAATCAATAACCACTACTTGTTTGGTTCCTAACTTACCTTATAATTGTTCTGGGTCATCCCTAAATAACTTCACCATTCTCTAGTATCACAATTTTTATAACTGTGCATGATAAGTAATCTAGAATCCGGCTCAGAAAGACCCTTTCAGTGCGGCCAAGCGTATTGTCATTTGAATTTGAAATGATTGTTGTTGTTCAGGAGTTGGAGACGGGCGAGACGGGCGGCGAGGGAGAGTGGAGCGTGCACGTGAAGCACTCGCGCGACTCCCACTCGCATCTCTATCTGTTCACGCGCACCGGCCGAGACAAGCACGAGTGGTACGTATTAACGTTCAACTTAATATCGAGTACCACGACAATGATGCTTCAAGTATACATTAAATGCAAAAATAATTTGGCCCTTATGGACCCTGAGAAAAGAACATCTGATGCTAGTTGTTAAATTACGTGATGTTATGACGAAATTTATTACAGGTCATCAAACCTGCAGTTTCTACTATAAAATGTATTTTTTTTTCTACCTGCCCTTATTCCACCTTAATGTGGGGTCGGCGCAACACAATTTTTCAAGAATGTTGCAGAAAGGATTTGGCTTAATTTTACGACCGGCTGCCTGCCTGACGTCAACCTTCTCTGAGGGATCTAGTCCCGGGAAAATTAAATTAGAAAATTATCTTTTCCCGACCTGGGAATCGAACCCAGGACCTCCCGGTACACAGCCCATGTATGCTGCCACTTGACAAAGAGGCGATATACTCTTACTATAAAATGTCTATCGATAATAAATTGTATTGCATGCAAGCTCCAATATGATGGTTTGTATGCAGGTACCGTCGTATAATCACAGCTGTGGCGGAGGCCAACGCCGCGTCTGCGGAAACATCGACAGCTGACGACAGCACGCCCAGTGATCCCGCCGAGAACAAGGACGGAATAGAGATGGCGGTGTACAAGATGACCGAGAAAGAGACCGTCGCGTTCGCTAAGACTTCCGTAAGAATTTATCATGAACATTCTATAGATATGTCTTAAAAAGGATTTCAAAGTAATTTAAAGTCATACTCACAACTGATTTTTGTATTTTATTCTGGCTCTATGCTGAACCAAAACCTGATGGTAATCACCGTGCAGTGCAAATAAAATGCATAATGTAAAGAGTCATGGGAATTATTCCTTTCTAAAGTTATTAGATATTCATTCATTTATTTATTCAACACACAATCATTACAGGACAATTACACATAATATGTACTAGTTGATCCCGAATCGTGGGAACGATAGCCGCTATTACTCCATTACAGTAGTCGTTATCCAGGTGTAAAATTATGACGTAATCTTCCACTAGCGGTTTTCCAGAGAACGATTCTTTACTAGAGTCTAGTTTATATGAATATTACCAATAATTGAAATGGAAATGTCCATGTGGAAAAACATCGATAAAAATATCGACTATTTTGTTGGCAGAATAAAACAATAGATTCGATGTCAGAGGGAGTGACCATAACCTCCTTGGTACCACCAGTGCTACCTGAGTCAGAGTCTTACGAGAAGAACTTCTGGCCGTACTTGTTTAAAATTATTCAGGTATTTATCATTTTTTGTCCTAAGATAATATCGATGTCGATAACATACTTTACTTTTAATACACTTTATTTCACAAAAACTCTATTTTTAATTGTAGTAAAAAGAGGTTTTCTATAAAATCGATTATTATTTTTTATGATTGATATAAATAGAACTGCTCTTCTTTAAATGAGATTATAATTAAATATTGTAGATCAGTTTTGAATAAAAGAAAATTCGAATTTCTTAAACTTTCTTTTCTTTTGAAATAGCCTTCCGTTCTCTTAGGATCAATAAGTAAAAAATGGATGGGATCAAGATAGATTGCGAACAATTTTGTTAATATAATTTTTTACCTAAGAGTCGATAGCAATTTTTCATGTCTCAATACTTTATCGTAAATATCAGAGTCACAAGATGTCTTTCAAACAAACGTCGGAAGTGGCGGTTATGTGTCAAATCGAGCCATCGCCGCGCGGACGGACCAAGAACAAAAAGAAAACTAAGCGAGATGTTTGTGGACTTATCCATGCGTTTTAGTAGATTTGTCGAAAATATGTATTGCTTTGTTAAATTAGAAGTAATCGATAGTTTATGGGTTTTCTCATATCGAATTTAATTTGATGAGTGACCTTAGTTTTCAACAAAAATATATAATTAGTTTTTAATAAATTAATTATAACAAGTTATAAAATGCGTAGAGTTGTATTGTAGTTAGTGTAAATTATAGTCAAAATGTCATTATATTCGTGGTATCGATTACAATATAAGATTATAATACGGGACCCGTATGTTGAAGTAAATATTTGTCGAATTTTGTATAGTGTCGTACCGCAAATGTCCCTTTATTATAGTCGATAATTATCGACTAATGTTTGGGCATTAGTCGACGTTAGCGTTGAGCCTCACCGAGTTCGTTTTTGTGACAATGAAACTAAATGATAAGGAAAGTGAAATTTCGCGTATCACTAATAATAATTTTAGGTCATCGTAATTTAAATCGATACTTGGTTGCAGACGCACTACACTTCCGTAAACAATTTAAAAAATAACCGATAAAAAGCGGAATAATAAAGCGCGATTGTCAAGAATAGTGTTATTATATAATTATAATATAGAAATATTATATTTGCAGCAATCGAAGACTCCATCGCCCGAGTGCCAGTGCCGCACCCTCCCGGCGGAGGTGTCGTGGGTGAACACGATGGTGGCGCGGCTCGTGTACGACGTGATGCGCGACCCCGTCATGATCGCGCGCGTACAGAACAGGATACAGAGGAAACTCAACACGCTCAAGGTATCATATATAATCGATTACGAATATCGATACTTCTAGTGGACTTTTAGGAATCCTAGCAGTTAGCGCGCTTTTCAATAGTTGATATTTGAAGAAAAATAATTGATAAATAAGTTATAAATTGCATTTTTTGCTGATTTGAAATGGTACATTTTGTGTAGTCCAAATACAACCTAAACTAAATATAAATAAAACATACTTTTCAAAATGATCGTATTAATTGTACCGGCTTGGTGTCTCTTCACAATTCGATAAAGTACCCAGTAGAGTGGGAAAATCTATCGATAAATGGTGCATCGATAGATTTTTACCTAATAGCTGTTTAATTATGTAAAAATTATGTGAAACTCTTGGAGTGTGTGTTTGTATGTGCAGCTGCCGTCATTCATGTCCCCGCTGACGGTGACGTCACTGTCCCTCCGCGGCGCGTGCCCGCTGGTGCAGTGCGTGAGCGCGCCGGCCGTGGACGCGCGCGGCGTGTGGTTCGACGCGGACCTGCGCTACGACGGCGGCGCGTACATCGCGCTACTCACGCAGATCAACCTCATGAAGCTCAAGGAGAAGAGTGAGTCGATCGTCATACATACAGTATACACGTGCCGCTGGTGCAGTGCGTGAGCGCGCCGGCCGTGGACGCGCGCGGCGTGTGGTTCGACGCGGACCTGCGCTACGACGGCGGCGCGTACATCGCGCTACTCACGCAGATCAACCTCATGAAGCTCAAGGAGAAGAGTGAGTCGATCGTCATACATACAGTATACACGTGCCGCTGGTGCAGTGCGTGAGCGCGCCGGCCGTGGACGCGCGCGGCGTGTGGTTCGACGCGGACCTGCGCTACGACGGCGGCGCGTACATCGCGCTACTCACGCAGATCAACCTCATGAAGCTCAAGGAGAAGAGTGAGTCGATCGTCATACATACAGTATACACGTGCCGCTGGTGCAGTGCGTGAGCGCGCCGGCCGTGGACGCGCGCGGCGTGTGGTTCGACGCGGACCTGCGCTACGACGGCGGCGCGTACATCGCGCTACTCACGCAGATCAACCTCATGAAGCTCAAGGAGAAGAGTGAGTCGATCGTCATACATACAGTATACACGTGCCGCTGGTGCAGTGCGTGAGCACGCCGGCCGTGGACGCGCGCGGCGTGTGGTTCGACGCGGACCTGCGCTACGACGGCGGCGCGTACATCGCGCTACTCACGCAGATCAACCTCATGAAGCTCAAGGAGAAGAGTGAGTCGATCGTCATACATACAGTATACACGTGCCGCTGGTGCAGTGCGTGAGCGCGCCGGCCGTGGACGCGCGCGGCGTGTGGTTCGACGCGGACCTGCGCTACGACGGCGGCGCGTACATCGCGCTACTCACGCAGATCAACCTCATGAAGCTCAAGGAGAAGAGTGAGTCGATCGTCATACATACAGTATACACGTGCCGCTGGTGCAGTGCGTGAGCGCGCCGGCCGTGGACGCGCGCGGCGTGTGGTTCGACGCGGACCTGCGCTACGACGGCGGCGCGTACATCGCGCTACTCACGCAGATCAACCTCATGAAGCTCAAGGAGAAGAGTGAGTCGATCGTCATACATACAGTATACACGTGCCGCTGGTGCAGTGCGTGAGCGCGCCGGCCGTGGACGCGCGCGGCGTGTGGTTCGACGCGGACCTGCGCTACGACGGCGGCGCGTACATCGCGCTACTCACGCAGATCAACCTCATGAAGCTCAAGGAGAAGAGTGAGTCGATCGTTATACATACAGGGCCTTACTTATAAAAGCATTTTTTGCTGAGCAAATGGTTAAGAATAACCTGTCACTTTTTTCCTTGCGTTACATTGTTTAAAAATGAAAGGGACAACCATCGATATAATAATATACCTAGATGCACAGTTCCATACAAATATCATTGTAAACAGTGTCCTCGACAGACAAAACAAATAAACATCACAAATTTAATTAAATTAACATAAATATGACCTTATAGACGCGGCATAAAGTAGCTTTTTAAATTGAATGTTCAAACGTTCTTGTATTCGAAATTTTTGAATTTCTAATCGTTTTTGAATTTGACAATAATTTGACATTATTAAAAGAAACATTCTAGTCACTTGGACAAAGATTGAATGGAGTCGAATAGTTCTTGTATTTATTTGTGAGAAATGTTGACCACGTGGCGTACAATGTAGATGAGAATGGCATATCGCCAAAATTATTATACAGATATCTGTATAATAATTTTACTTACATTAAGAGATAGATAGAGTATAAATGTTTAGAAGATAACAAATCTTATTAGTTATGAATATGAAATAAGCACTGTTTTGCCTTAGCGTGATTCATAAATAAATAAATAACACCCAACAGTCACATGCATAGTCCTGGCCCCACACTAAGATCGTCCTTTGCTCTTTAGATTCTTAATAATTTCTTTTAGACTATCATTTCGTTTTCTCAGTCTTTTGTTCTGCCTTTTTAAGTTTCGCACTAAATTAGATTTAAGTTTAAATTTTTGGTTGCGTTCTTTCAAATTATCTTTCAAAAATAACGTCTTAGGTGTGTTAAAGATTGATTAAAATTCTAATGGTATTGGTGATCCTTCATTATTTATTGGTTCAATTGCTGGTTCCTGGAAATGAATATGTTTCCAATAAGTGATGACGCCACAATTACTGTTGTAGTAATTATGCCTAACGACCGGTTCCAATAAATGATCTGAATCCGAGAATCCAAGATAAAAATTAAAAATTAAAAAATGATAAATCGCCAGAATGAACCATTAAAATTATTATTTGACAGCGGAATTTTCAACTTTGTTCATGTTGGCAAATTTTTATGATCTGCACACTTTGATTGAAAACATTTATTAGAATTAGCCGCAAATTATTAAATAGTCATTTTACATGGCAGTATGTACCTAGTATATGCTTGCTATTGATGAATTCTGTATCAAATATTTTTCAGCTATTACACTTGTACTGCACCCTGCCTCATTTAAACTTGTAGTTACGACAATCTAAAATAAAGTCAATAAATGTGGCAATATTTATTTATTTATAGGTACACCAACAGCATACATATTGTTAAAATAAATAGTAAACATTAGTTAAGGACAATGTAGCTGATGACAATTTATCACCTTTATTTTTGGTACAGCATTCTTTTTAATTTTCCTAATCCCTTTTTCTGTATAATATCCATCGGAGTCGGCAAAATGGTCTGAACAAACCACACTTGAGTTTAAAATTTTCTTCTCTCCTTTCTTCGGAAATAATTTTACGCCATTTATCTCTTACTATTTCATTTCATGGAAATCTGTAATTAATAAATAAAATTAATAAAAAAAATCATAAATTTAAAATAAATATAATATATTTACAAAAAAAAAAACGACTCCATATATTTCATTGTTCCAAATCATGATTTCAAAAGGGACAAAATATTTTATTAACTGCATTCGTTAAATTAATTATTTATACACGTTTAATCCTTAATTTAACATGATTAAGGTTTTAAGAATCAAGTAAGGGAATTATACTTACTTAAAATATGAAATCCCATGTGTTTTGCGCTTTGTAAGAGTGTTATTTTTGCACTCTTTCACAGAGCATTTAGGCATCTTCACAGGCGAACGGTCGGCGCCCGACTGACAGCAAACAAGTGCTTACTTACATTTTAAGCACTCGTTGGCTGTCCCACTTTCTGAGCGTCAACTGTGCATCTAGGTATATTATTATATCGATGGGGACAACCTATGGTATAAAGATAAGCAGCGCTTAAATATTTTTATAAGTAAGGGGCATTGTATACACGTGCCGCTGGACGCCTCATGCTGGTGCAGTATAACTTGACTCCGCCTCGATACGAACCAGCTTAAGTAACTCGCGAAATATTTGACATCAAACACTTCAGGAAGTTGTGAGAAAATTTCGATACGAGTTAATACAACTATAGGTAAAAAAAGGTACTAAACACTGCCCCACTCCAAGATAGCTCAATCAAAGACGCTACTGACTTTTATATTCACGGAAAAATAAAGTCACCACCGTATTGTGTCACCACTCATAAAAAAATATTAAATTTTTGTGTGCATAAAAACCAGATTATCAATCGTAATAACTCAATTACGCATAAAAATTAACATTGTTTTAATAACATACTTGTCATTTTTCTACAGATGTGACGCTGGAAGATCATTTGCTGATTGCCACGGAGAATGTCGTTGAAAATGACACCAACACGTTGACCACTGGGGGAATATTTTCAGAGAAACAGTTAAGGGTAAGTTTTGAATTGATTTCTTCATAGCGCAACACAATTCAATAACCAGGTCAGTAAAAAGTATGAATAATAACAATCACATTCATAGTCCTAACCCCACTCTAACTAGTCTCCTATAAACAACTACAAGAGACTTTCTGACTTCACCCAGCCCCGAAACAAATATCTGCGGGTCGCAAATTTTTGTTTCGGTACGGAAATCGAACCCGCAGCCCCTCGCGTCACAGCTGGCTACTCGCCCATTCGCCACGGAGGCTATCAAATAATACAAGTGATTAATAACTTTTTGTACAGAAACGCAAGCCTGCGATATACGACTCTGAGATCGAGGACTCTGCAGAGTCCAGCAGCGACGACGAGAGTCCTCCCGTGCAGCCAGTCGACAGCGATGACAACCTGCCGCTCTCCGACACCGCGTGAGACTTTTTTTAGGGTTTCATAGCCAAATGGAACCCTTATAGCTTCTTCATGTCCGTCTGTCTCTCGCTCAGAGATTCAGATTCAGAATTCTATTGAATACTGCATAGATGAAGTTGAAAATTATGTAAATATAAATTAATAGATACTAAATATAAGTTTATGGCTCATGTACGCATAAGTATGACCAATAAAATCACATTGCAATAACATTTAACCCGGCTTTGGAGCCCCGTTCTCTGCGTGATTAGATATGCAGCATGCACTTGGTCGGTTTTTATTTTATTACAGACATTGGCAAATGAATACGCGGTTCATCTGATTCTAAATGTTTACCGCCTATGTGATACCGAAAGTATCGTATCAAAAGAATATTTATCGATAAAGATGATTAGTTGCAATAAGGACGTAAATTACGTAATTCGCCGAAAACAACGCCTGAATTGAAACGATGCAAATTACGTCTTTATTATATACAGTCTTCTTTCATTGTCTCGAGAAGGTTCTACATTGATAAGTTCGGTCTATCTCTAATACAATTACATAGAGGACTCGGAACTCTGCAGGTTCAAGCAGCATCGGCTAGAGAGATAATTTAATGATGTACCGTATGTTATAATATTTGTATTATAAAACAAACGTGATGTTAAAAATTATCGATATCGAGAAAATCATAGAAAGTAATAATAACATTACAGATCGACAACGACAGAAGGCGGGTCATCGAAGAAAAAGTTCCTGCGAATGGTTGATAAAATAGCTACTAACAAATATTTTCAACAGGTGTGTATAATAAGGTTTTTACTATAATTAGTCATAGCCATTAGTGTCGTATTCCTAAAAACATAAAAGTCGATAAATAAAGTCAGTCTCAGTATTTCATATATTGCTAAAAGAAACTATAAATGGTAACTCCATTTCAAATTGGTGTTTAATTCTAAATTTTACCTTGCAGGTTACCGACTATAAATACGTAAAGCGTGCTATGGAAGGACTGTCTAATACAGACATTAAGTTGCATTTAGAAATACAAGGGCTTGAAGGACGACTAGCATTAAATTTACCGCCACCGCCTCACGATCGACTATGGATTGGGTATGTACATTATTTCTATTCAAATATGCACTATTGTACTTTTTAATAAAATAATTGCACCACAATAAAGTTCGATGATGACTAACGTTCGACGCAACAATCGATTTTTTTTTTAATTTTGCCTGTCTGAGTCTGCCTTTTTACGGCATTTTAGTGGCCTATGCCTGGCATTATGCAGGGTAAAATAACTACATCTGAATGTGGTAAGCGCAGTGCAGTACAAAAAACAGTGACCGCCTATATACAATATATTGGTAGTCACCAGAATCATGTCGGCCTGTATAAATGCTTTCTCATAATCCAAAAAGAGATTGAACAAATCGAGGTGATAGCACAGTTGAATAACCGTTAAAGGCACAGAGATACAAGAATAGTACCCCATATCTGGCCAAATCATCAAGTCACAGTCTTTTGAAGACTAATAAAAATTTGTTTTGTAGTTTCCGCACGAACCCCACCCTGGTGCTAAAGGCCCGGCCTGCCGTCGGCGCTCGTACGCTTCGGTTCGCGCACATCTCCAACTGGATCGAACAGAAGCTCAGCAAGGAGTTCGAGAAGGTTCTGGTGCTGCCCAACATGGAGGACATCATCCTCGACGTCATGACGCCCACGCCCGTCGACTTCGAATAACTCTAGGTAAATAGTATTAACATCGAGAGATTAGTTCAGAGTTACGCGTTCGCTGTTCTTTGTGACGATGTGACACAAGCCTTATTAGTGCTGTTATGATAAGATATTTGTTATGTCACATGAGAATAATGTGACCAAAGGCACGAATGAAGAAAGGTTTATTCTATAACGTTGACATGCGGCAGAAAATGGAACTAAATCAAAATGTGTAGAATAATACGCCGAAAACCACCAATGCTTTTTGTCGCGCTGTAGCGCCAATGTCATTACTCGCTAGTGTACGCTCGACTCTTAAAAGTCGATAGTCGAAGTACATACTACAATGATGCGAAAATATCGTAATATATCTGTACTTGGAACAAAAAAAATCTCCATGAATTCCAATCTATAATAATCTTACAACTACAAATAATACGGCTTATTTATTTTCTACCGATTTCGTTGTCACTAGGGATGTATCTAAACGTTCGATAAATCGATTATGAAACATACATAACGTAAACTATAAACGTACCTTAAATAAATATTATATGCTTAGAATAAGCTTAACAGTTATATACAAAAATTTGCTCACTCCGGACAGATTTAAAATCTAATCTTCTTGTAGTCAAAAAATATTTTTGACTTAGAATTAATAAACATCTCAAGGGGCTGTCTTAATTGGTAGAAATTTCCAAAAAATCACAATTTGATAAAATTATATTTGTTATCAATGTTAATAATTTTACTCGAAGTAACAGTTTTCCAAATATCGCCATATTTCCATTTGTAAATAAATCTGATACCATATTTAGAAATTCTAATGACTGTTGCAATAGTTTTAGTAAGAATTTAATCGACTTAACGTATTAAGTAGGATTATGTATCGATGTTTTACGTCAAAATGACTGAATTTTCGTAAAACTTGTTCAAGTTAGTGCAATAAGCGGGGAATACGTTGTTTTGGATAAAAAAAAACATTCGAGTAGAAATTATATCGATTAAAAACAATTCCATGTTAATAGATTTTTCATGTTGGTGAAAATTGCTAAAAAATACCTAATAGTTCGGCCGGGACGATCTCAGTATCCAGTCATAATGAAGGTGAATTTGAGCCCAAAATAAATACCGCATGAGATTGCGATTGCTGATTAAAGACGCAAATAAAATTATTTTTTCAATCGTAAATTAAATCTTTATGATATTGTATTTAAAAATCGACCAGATACGCGTCATTAAGGTCTTCTATAATATAAAATGAAGGTTATAAATAAATCTATATTTGATTATAAAATAAATCTTAATTCAAGTGTACTTTTTTCATAATAAAATGTGCTCTTACAATTATTATATTCGATTAACAAATTGCATAGTTAGATGTTAAATTTTATTTTTATAAATTGTTAAATATTAGTGTCTAGTGTTCGGTAATTTCAAAAAGTCACAAAATTAATAAAAAATAAGAGCAAAATTATAAGGTACACAATTTTCTTAATATTTTAGTATTGCCAACAAATATAAATTAGACTGAAAATCTTGCCCAAAAAATTGCATTCTGTCTTTTTGTTAATTGTTTTTAAACATAAAAGACAACCGATTTTTGAAGAAATGTATGGACTATTCTAAAACGCGATAAGAAATTGAAATGTATCAAAAGATACGAGGATTGTTTTAAGTGGAATTGTATGGTTTGACGATCCGGTTTAGTATTTGCGTCAGTTTTGAAAACGCCAATGAATCATATTATTCGATGACGTTATCCTTAGTCGAATTATCCATATCACACCGATATATTTTTACGAACTACTTATGCGTAAATGCTATCGTAGCCAATAAATGCGTCGTAAAATATGAAAAATATTGTATTGAAAGGTATTATTTATTTTATTTATTTATATTGTAATATAATGCTTAGATACAGTATTTTATGTGTATTTCCTTATGTTATAATGTTGAATGCAAATGAGAAAGGTGAATGAATTTAGCCGCGAAATTTATATAAAGTAAAATAACATAAATATAGTGTATTCAAAATCGTAATTCCAGAAATGTAAACAAATACCTATCAATTTTTTAATATTTTTTTTAGAACCTGTAACACAGCCGCCATGGTTCCCAATACTGGCAACGTTACATTTGTCATGAAATTACCTAAAAAAAATTTGGATTGACACCAAACATAACAAACATAATTTTTATGTGAGATGATATTTATTTACATTTTTGGCATAGCAATTGTAAATACACTTTAGCTGTGTAATGTGTATGTTTGCACAACTCTTATCTATAATTTTGTATAAGTGGGGATATAGTATCAAGTTGCAACATTGTGTCTAATAATCAACTTGGATTGTCAGAGTATGTGGAGCGTGGACCATCGGCAACGCAATTTTTCTAACACGATTTGCCCGAAACAGTATCCCCTTTGAGCGGAGTTGAAGTCAGGCCGGTCTTTAAAACATAACCAAATTCTTTCTGCAACATATTTAAAAAAGATTATTGCTACAATCCTACATTGAATAAAATACCTATGCTTACAAATAAATTTTGATTGAAGTGGGTAAAAGCAGGAAGAAAATCGTTATAATGCAATCACGCTATTTTTGGCACAATATTACAAATCGATTTATAAACATATTCCTGCTAAATTCAGAATGTAACTTACTATGTTCGTCAAGCTCCATAAACTAATGGGGTTTACTATTTTAATACCCGTTTTCGCATAATAACGTTAATCTTTGCTCTCTCTAATAGGATTATTGAAAAGTCAAATATATTTCATCACAGTCCCTTTACGAGCTTCCTTGAACAATACAAAACGTTTTCGACAATAATTTCGTCGTAATCTGTTACACTTGAATGCTTTATAGTACGAGTATTATTCAGTACAACGTGTAGGCAGTGTAAACAAATTGTATTTTTGTTAGCCAGTGGAATTAGTTAGTATTATGATGGTATTATGGGCAGAGGGGTTACCACCACCTCTTATAGCAATATTATTATATCTTACTTGTACCGATTCCCGTACAAAAAAAACGTAGTAAGACTATAATAACACTGCTATAAGAGGTGGTGGTACCCCCCCTGTGAAGATCACTTACCATCAGGTGACCCATCTGCTCGTTTGCCAGTATCTGATATAAAAAAAAAAAAAACATGTAAAGTTGTTGGTTGACGACCGCAATGTAATGTTTTGAAATAAAAACTTCTCAGTAGTGTTACATCGCTTACGATAACACAAGCGACTTGTAAGCTTAATCACTGTTTTTTATATTTTACGCTAGCGACTACCTAAGAAATACGTGGAAAATTAATGTTTGTCATACGAATTATTTGCGTAGTTGCTAGCGAGAATCGTCATTTAATTAATTTTCAAGAAAATTTCTAATTTAATTTACCCGGGACTGGATCCCTCATAGGGAGTTGACGTCAGGTAGGCGGCCGGTCGTAAAAACTAAGCCAAATCCTCTTGCAACATGCTTGAAAAAGTGTGGTGCGCCGACCCCACATTAAGGTGGGATAAGGGGAGGTAGAAAGAAAGAAAGAAACCTAGCGAGAAACGTCAAAAAACTCATGATTGAGTCTCCGCTATCCTTGTCAAAAGAGTTTTCTTTTATAAATCCCTGTGTATTAAATAATTCTTTGTCTATATTGCCTACAAATTCTATTGAGTAATACTCTTTATGTGTAAATTAAAATATATGAATGTATTATAGTTACGAAATTATCGAGTGTGTCCCAAAATTGAATACAGATTTATAAAATAGTATCCTTGTTACAACCTTAGTACAGACCGGTACGAAAAAAATATTTTAATTAGTATTAATGATTAAGTTGCAAATGTCTGTGTTCATTTTAGAAGTCACACATAACCGTAAATAATAATTCTACAAAGTCTAGTATAAGGCTATCAATAAACATTCAGTTATTATCTTTCCTTGGTAATGATAAATACGATTATGTGCGATATACGGCCGGTTTCAATAAACAATCTCAGTTTAGAGTGCAGATAGATCGCGATTATGAACCAATCAAATCAAGTCATTTGACGGAGTCATGTTCCAACTGTGTTCTTATTGGCTAATTTTTGTAATCTATCTGCACATTCGAACAGAGATTGTTTATTGGAACCGGGCGATAGTGGCAGGTAACAATATGCCGTTTTGTGAATTAATTATTTTTGAAATGTTTTAATGGATATATATTTTTTTTTTATAGCATAATTTATGTTGCATAATTTCTAATAATCCCAAGTAATTGTGGTGAAAAGCTTGGATTTGTTACAAGTATGTGATAGATGGTACACTACGTTTACAATGAAGTAAATTAAAAAATATTATTTTCTTATGGGAACAAAAAGGTGGTAGAAAAAAATGCATATTCATCCGTAATCCGTTGCCAATCAAATGTTATCTTATCTATAGCTCGACCATGAGTTTTTTTACATTTCTCGCTAGCGACTACGTTAAAATATATGTATGACCATCACCCGCACGCCTCTAGCGGTTACGTGAGGATATCATGTTTTTCATACAAATTATTTTACGTAGTCACTTACGAGGAATGTCAAAAAAACTCATGGTAAATAAATACATAAATAACACCCAACTGTCACACACATAGTCCAGACCTTACACTAAGGTCGAGTCTTGCGTCGTGGGTATCAGGAACTACGACAGACTTTCGATCTCACGACACCCAGACC
The DNA here is from genome assembly GCA_036417725.1 of Clanis bilineata. Classification (NCBI taxonomy): domain Eukaryota; kingdom Metazoa; phylum Arthropoda; class Insecta; order Lepidoptera; family Sphingidae; genus Clanis; species Clanis bilineata. Next base: position 4,269,512 of record CM071153.1, read on the forward strand.
CGAAACAAATATCTGTGGGCCTTACAAATATTTGTCTTGGTGCGGGGATCGAACCCTCTCGCTTCGCAGCCGGCTGCTCACCCGCTGCGCTCAAAATGCGCCACGGAGACTATTATGATCGATCTACTATAACACGTTTTATTGAAAAAATAAATAAATAGTAGTCTAATCACACAGTACTTGTAATAAATCTAAGGTGTGTAGTGTGTGCATCTTTTACAAACTCATTGTGCAGAGTTTTAAAACCTTTTTGCTATAAAATTCTTTATATCGCACAAGAAACCAAAACTTTCGGCTGACATTGTATTATAGTATTCACGTTTGGATTTTGATGCCTATTTGCGCGGAATAATTAGCTAATTTTATGCAACAAATAAATGGCTCGCATATACATAAGTCATTTAAAAGGAAATTAACCCTCGAGTACTGAATCGCAACTTAAACACTTGGGCCTTACTTATAAGAACAGTGTAACTGAGCAAATGGTAAAGAATAGCCTGTCCCTTTTATTTTCAAACAAAGTGACGCAAGGAAAAAGTGTCAGGCTACTCTTAGCCATTTGCTCAACTCAACTGTTTTTATAAGTTAGGACCTTGAGGTCGTGTTATATCATTTGAGGCAGCCTTATTTGTCAAAATTGTATGGCGAAAACAATGTAAATATATCTTAAAGTTGAGTGTAGTTTCAATGTTCGCGGGTATCCCGATAATTTCATTTTTCACTTATTTCTTCGGTTTATGCGAGCCATAATGCACGTTTGGTATATATTTGAATATCGAGGAGCAACTATGAAGGCTGATTATATTTTGCTCATTTATTTTGATATGCAATAATGGATACAGAGCATGCCGTGTGGATTTTTATATTTTTAATTAATGTTTCAATTCGAAATTGTATTTTTATGTAAGGAGCTTTGAAATTTTATGTATAAGCTTCTTATTATTAAAGTCAGCTTAGCTGGTGTATAATACCGTGAATATAGATTTACACATTGCCAAACTATTGGAGTTCGTAAAAAGGATACTTTTCAATATTGGTATGTTTTAACATAATCGGTAATTTATGTTTGCCAAAAAAATATAGCTATTTTTATATTACGATTCATTAAAATAATTAATTCGCGGTATTATATGCCAAGGATTAAGTAGCATCTTCACAAATTCTCTTTACATTCCATTATTAGTTGATTATTAATCATTTGTCTGTCAATGCTATTGAATATTAATTGCCAATGTATTATTATTATTGCATACAACGAAATACTTACACGTGATTCGTATTTTGAATATTGTAGCTAATTTAATGTATGAAATGTTTCCCATTTCCGGTCCGGTAATGTCCTAAATTTAAAAAAACCTAAAAGATATATAGTTGTAGTACATATCACAAATATAATCACGTACCTGTTGAGTAAAATATAAAAAAATAAATTGTGTATTTAATTAAAATTATTATCATTTATAATTCAGTTGTAATGCATTTTTATATATGTTTAATGTTTCTATCGATATGGTAATGCATGATCTAATGGAAATACTATTTCTTAAAATGAAGGCTTTCATGATCAGTGTAAAGATTCGTGTGTTGGGGATATGTAAAGCCGGGTCTCCTGCACTAAAACATTCAACAAAACATCTACACAAAACATGTATTTTTATCTATAGTCCATTGTTCTACGAGAATGAGACAAGTAAAATTGTTGTTTTGCGTATGTGCTTATGTCTTAGACAAAAGAAAATAGAGGACAGGGCATAACTACGAAAACATGAAGCTTTCCTAATGTATGGAACGAACCAAAAATGGCTACTTTGCGAAAGAAAGATCCCATTAATATAACAGTTAGACATCTTCATATTCTGAAATTAGTATTATTGGTAATCAAACACTGTATTTATAAAAATCAATAAGTATTTATACGTTATTTAATTCTGATGACACGGTGACAACTTACATGTAAATAGATCGCGAAACCAAAATGGCGGAACCGGCTTCATAGTAAACACGTATTTTTCGTAGTTATGCCGAGTCCTCTTATTTTTAGTCATTGGTTTTTGTATAATATTTCGAGAAAAACTAGTGCAAGAGACGCGGCTTTACCTCTACAATGACCATGAAATTAAAACTAATTTTCGAAAAGTCTGTTAATTGCTTGGTCGATAGAATCGTTTGATTTAATGTAACAGTGAAATCGCACGTAGAATAGTTTTCTGCGTATTTTTGTTTTGTTGGTCTATTTTTATTTTATTTAAGCGGTTCAAGAGATTTATGTTATGTTTTTTTCGCGTGATCACTTAGTGATTGGTGTATTCACAAGGTGTACCAAATATAAAGATAAATGTCTATGTATATAGTCTATCAAAATATAAAGTGTTTATGTGATATTATATATAGTTAAGAGTTAAACCGTGCCGAGTAGTTTTTCTATGTGGTATCAGTTGTGATTTTTTCAAATAAACGAATTGCTATATTTATATATTTTTGTTTATAATTCCAGCCTATAACTTATGTTGTATGTGTTTCTCAAACATGGTAAACTGTAATCCTAGGAAATAATCATCATCATCATGATCAGCCATAGTACGTCCACTGCTGAATATAGGCCTTATTAGAAAGCTATTAGAAACTTCAAATTGTAAAGTCTTTTTAAAGTTTATGTTGAAGCTAAATGTCCGGTTTCTAAAATTCACAAGGTTAGGTTTTAGCAATCTCCTAACAATTCATGCTCGCCTAGTTCTTCATAAAGACCAAGTCTGCCGATCACACCTCACATGGTTAGGTTTTAGCAATCTCCTAACAATACTTCATAAAGACCAAGTCTGCCGATCACACCTCACATGGTGAGGTTTTAGCAATCTCCTAACAATACTTCATAAAGACCAAGTCTGCCGATCACACCTCACATGGTTAGGTTTTAGCAATCTCCTAACAATACTTCATAAAGACCAAGTCTGCCGATCACACCTTACATGGTTAGGTATGATCTTAGCCTAACCTAACAATTAGTGCTCGCCTGGTAGGTACTTTATAAATCTGCCAAACACGTCACAAGGTTAGGTTAGATCACAGATTTAAGGCGAACCTAAGAACCCGCTAACAATTCATGCTCGCCTAGTACTTTGCACAGACCAAGACTGCAGAACACACGTCACACGTCATAAATTTTTTGGTCGTCTGGTGGTTTTCTGTTAGTTGTAAACAGACATTATACAGTAGAAATTTCTGGTTGTGTAAATTAGCCAAAATAATCACATCTACCTACATATTTTTCGACCGACTTCAAAAAGGAGAAGGTCCTCAATTCGTCTGTATTTTTGTTTTATGTATGTTACCAGATATCTCCGACAAATGTGGACCGATTTGCTAGTTTCTTTTTGTGTTCGATAGAGCTTACTCCAAGGGTGGTCCCATAAAATTTGGTCACGATCGGATAAATTCTGAAGTCGGTCCATAAAGTTTTAACTCGTGATTATTACTTCATCATCATCATCATCATCAGCCATAGGACGTCCACTGCTGGACATAGGCCTCCCCCAAAGATTTCCAGATCGACCTGTTGGAAGCGGCCTGCATCCAGCGACTTCCTGCGACCTTTATCAGGTCGTCGGTCCACCTTGTAGGTGGACGTCCTACGCTAGAATTACTGAATTACTTAGAATGTTGAAAATATTTTATAGGAATTATACCCCTTCGGGGGTACAGGAGTCAGTATGTATGTATGTAATTCTGAAAATATGGGTAGAATAAAAAATTAAATAATTTTTAAACTATTTTATTCAACAGTTTCTTATTACATAAAATATGTATAAATTCTTATATCGTTTTTAACACTACGTATTTATATCGGAACCTTCTCACAAAAAATATACAATAGGCACTATCGTTGTATTCTATATCACATATCGACAATAATTACATAATTTTGTACAAAATATATTACTTACAATATTTATTCACAAATATTTAAAAATCAGCCATCTTATAAGAATATATTAAAATATTTCGGCAATGGAAGCACACGGGTGATATTCAAGCAGCACCAAGAAACGAGGATTTTATGCCACATAAAACTATCTAGGTAAGCTAATAATCTAATAGGTAAGCTATTTATTTATAAACTTAGGCTCTTATTCATAAAACATAGTGGGTCGTTATAAGACCGCTATAGGACGTTTCATAAAAGTGTTATTCATAACCGTTCTATAGCGTTAAAAAGTTCCAACATTTGATAGTGATAACATGGCCGATTCAGCTGTTTCAAGTTTGATGTTCTTTTTTAATGACATTAATTTTGTTATACTTTATACTTATACTTTTTTTATACTCCATCTAAGATTGACCTTCCCTCTATAAGTTCCAAATTATTTTTTTTCTACAATAGCCCCTTAATTTTCTGTAAACCAGCAACATTGTATTCGATAAATATATTTTAGTTATAACACATAACATAAGCTCACGCCCGTATCCCCGAAGGGGTAGGCAGAGGCGCATTAGTCAACTAGTACACCCACATTTCGCCGAGCTTAGTTCAGTCCCAGATGTGATAGGGGGCGAGCCTATCGCCATATCGGGCACAAATTCCAGACTCCGGGCTGATATGGAAAAATCCAATATCACTTTGCCCGACCCGGGGATCGAACCCGAGACCTCAGAACCGTAGTCGTACCGAAATACCACCACGCCACCGAGGCAGTCAAGTATTTTAGTTATCTTTTAGCTAAAGTAGGGTTATACTTTCGATAAGATACGGATTTTATTATGAATAAGGGCCTAAATGAATAAATGTTCAAGTACTTTAAAATTCGTAAAGTTTCGATTTTCATACTAACTGTACCCACGTTTATAAACATTTTGTTACATTCGCATACAATAAAGACACAAAGTAACTTGGGCGGACTGAAGAAAGTCTAAACTGACTGGCTGATTTTGACCTAGATGGTAACCAATTTTCAGACTATAGGGTGATCCAATCTCTACCATTAGACCATGATAAGGTCAGGGAAAAAGTCTCCCAATACTCTGAAAATTATGTTGCCGCTCATGGCAAATTCCGCCCTGATTTTGTGCACATTATCTTATATTCTACTAACAAAAAGTTGCAATGTCACCACGTTAAATGTTTGTCTCTATACAAAAATATATAAAACCTATCCCGACCCCGAGCACGAATAACTATCGACTACAATTTCGATTCGAGTTCGCTGCGCATACTTGTTTTGTTAAATTATCATAGAAATGTAAGTCGAAATTCGAGAACTATTCGTGCCGCGGCGTCTGATCTCACATCTAAAATTTAAGAAAGCACTGCTGTCTTTTGTTAACAAATATATGAAATGTTTCGAACATCTTTACCGGATTGAAGTTAGTTACTTAACGCCTCCCGCCATTTTGAAAACGATATTGAGACGTCGTTTGTGTCTGACTTCAATCCGGTAAAGTTATTTCGCGCGTTTTGTGCTTCAGTGTTACAAAGTAGTATATTAACAATAATATGGCTATTTTCGTTCTTACATTTAATATGTACAGAGTTGAGATCAACCTTATATCTAAATATGAAGATCTTACGGATTTTGGCACTCTGAACTACGTACATAAGCTAGATACATTTACAGTAAATAAAGACTACATAAATATAATATTTTTTTCTGTACAATATTGCAATAGAAAACTGATTTATGGCAAGCGATAATATTTAATACACTCAAATAGGGGTTTTTCATTGTATTGAAAATACATAGAAATATCAGCTTTTAATACTTCAAAACCCTACAAACCCTATTTCAATATTGCCGTGGCTCAAGGACTCATAACATTTATTTTTTTAGTTTTTCTCATCTTATGAACCGTAATTGTTTTTATACATAGGTACATGAACTAAATTACTTAATAAAACTTCGATAACATGGATGAGACTAAGTTGAATGTTACTTTAGGTTTTAACTTAGGATAAATACCTCAGTAATGCAAAAACGTGAATCAAAATTAGCAGTTTGATAAAGAATGGTCCTTTCAGCCGGATACATTTAGTAAATAGGAAATTCCTTTGATTCATTCAACACATGAATATCATCAAGTGAGCAATATATTTTGCTGTTAAGCATTCATGTTTAACCGGAGACCAAGCCATTTGGATATGTTGAATAAACTTCAGTTCCACCGTTGCTCACCAATCACAATACCACACACAATTCACCATGATCAGGAACTAGTGAGACGTGCCGTCAATGTTGTAATAAGCAGTGTGCATTACCGCGGTTGTTCCTGTCGGCGACGAGTTCGCGCCAGTGTTCGGCTCGCGGCGCGCACACGAGCGCGTACCGGCCGAGGCGGCGGCGCGCCATCACCACGAACTCGCCCGCGCCCGCCGCCGCGCCGCACGCCGCCGACACGTGCACGTGCGCGTGCAGGCTGCGGCGGACGCGACCGCGACCACCACCGTGTCCGTGACCGTGACTGCTCTCCTCTAATGTGTTGTCTATGTCGTACCTGTCGACAATTACCGATATTAAAATAGATCAGTTTCTTTCTACCAATCCCATCTTAACGTGGGGTCGGAGCAACACTTTTTCAAGCATGTTGCGGAATGGATTCGTCTATGGTTTTACGACCAGTTGTCTGCCTGACATCAACCCACTCTCGGGAATCCAGTCCGGAGAAATTAACAAGCTATGATTAATAGGAGTGGAGAATCAATGAAAAATTTTGCAAATGTTAATGATTATATGAGAACCCACGATTCGTTAGTGTTTTTAAATTATCACAAAACAAAATATGCTATGGCAAAATAAGAAGTAATTAATGCTCGTAAAAGAAAGCATAATGCTGGATTTTCTCAATGACTCTCGAAACAATATTTTCTCTAAGGTATAAATTCTCTGAAAACCTTACGCATCCCTCAATACAAAAAGTAAATACAAATATTGATGCTTCAGTTCAGCGAAACGGGTCTTATACAGCGGGCACAAGACCCGTAGCGGTAATCACGGCATGACCGCATCTATACATTAATCTGTCACTGGCTCGTAAACACAATTCACAAACCTGCCGAAAGCCAGATCAGATACTATCAAGAGACCAGTCAGTGAAGCTGGCTGTAATTTACCACACCAGGATATAGATTTTATCATCTCCAGACTTGTGGATTTCTAAATACGATTATAGTTGTTGAAATGTTTGCTGTCTACATTTTGTTTATCCATTTATTCATATTACGTTGATATTTAAACAATACAAAACTAGGAGTTTGCTATCCTTATAAGTCTCATTTGTTTTAGTTCGCTTGGCAAAGTTGGGTTATGAAACCTGCGCGGATTTGCACCGTGTCGATCAAGCTAAAAGGACCCAAATTAAATCATTTTTTTTACATCAAAGTGACTTCAATACAAAGTTGTTGTTGCCGTTTCGAGAATCGTTCAAGAATTGTACCGCGTCCAATAGTGGACCGAGATAGGCTGAGGCTGAGATACGGCGTATGACACGATGTCGTAAATAGGTTTTACTTATTCGATCTAGATAACGTTAAATACGACTTGTATATTATTGCACATTATACTCTATGTCTGTTTTAATACACTTTCAGATTATTGACAACAGATGGCGCTATGTGTTTCTATAACGGCCGTTAAAATATCTCCCCTAGTCATATCAAAACGAAGTATTGTCAAGAACCAATGACTAAAGAAATTTAGAGGACCCGGCATAACTACGAAAAATACGTGTTTACTATGAAGCCAGTTCCGGCATTTTAGTTTCGCGATCTATAAATAACGTATAAATTTTAAATGTTAACGTATTAAATAACGTATAAATACTTATTGATTTTATTATAAATACAATGTTTTATTTATAATAATACTAATTTCGGAATATGAAGAAGATACCTAACTGTTATATTAATAGGATCTTTTTTTCGCAGTGGCCATTTTTGTTTCGTTCAATACATTATGAATGCTTCATTGTTTCGTAATTATGCCCTATCCTCTATTTGCTTTTGTCTATGTAGAGAACACATAATTATCAAAAAGAAGTATATTAGCATCGGTGGCGTAGGTGTATATCGGTACGACTACCGTCCTGAGGTTTCGGGTTCGATCCCCGGGTCGGGCAAAGTGATATTGGATTTTTCCATATCAGCCCGGAGTCTGGAATTTGTGCCCGATATGGCGATAGGCTCGCCCCCTATCACATATGGGACGGAACTAAGCTCGGCGAACTGTGGGTGTACTAGTTGGCTAGTACCCCTCTGCCTACCTCTTCGGGGATACAGGCGTGAGCTTATGTTATGTTAAGTATATTATAGAAGAAGACATATTACACTTATCAAGGAGAAATATATTTTATAGAAGATATAATTACACAGATCAAAGCAAGTATATTATAGAGAAGATATAATTACACTTATCAAAGAGAAGTAAATTACAGAGAAGATTTAATTACACATATCAAAGAGATATATATTTTATAGAAGATATAATTACACATATCGAATAGAAGTATATCATATAGAAGATATAATTACCTGTAATATTTATCGTTTTCGTCGTCAGTTTTATCGCTGGTCTCCGTGTCGCTGCCGGTGGCTCGAATCAACTTGGTCAGGCGCAGCGTGAGCTGGGTCGTGTCCAGATCCTCTCTCTGCTCACTACCCACTATCACACCGCGGGACACTGCCAACAAACAATATGAATTAACCTTAGCCAAAGTGTTCTTAGGCTAAGCAAACTTCGACTAAGTAGTGAGGCTTTGGAGTTTGTATCTTTGACCCAGACTTAGTCGAAATTCTTTCTATAGATCTTAGCCTAAAGGTATTCAGTAGATAGCCCCTGAGGCGCAGTGGGCGAGTAGCCAGATGTATAGCGAAATACCGCTGGTTCGATTCCCAAACCGAGGGAGTTTGGGCACACAAACATTTGTTCTGGGTCTGGGTGTTGTGAGACCGAAAGTCTCTCGTAGTCCCTGATACCTACAACACAAGATTCGCACCTAATAGGTGTGAGGTCAGGGTCAGCTTAGACTGACACTACGCAGTAAAACATACACTAAACACTCATCACTTTGCCCGACCTGGGGATCGAACCCGAGACCTCAGGACAGTTGTGTAATAGACGCCAACTACGCCACCGAGACAGTCTATTTAATTTCCATTATTTCAGATTTCGTTAAAAATTCAAAATATTATTAAGTTTTAGATCTTTTTATCCAACCAAATATGTAAACTGAGTCCTAACTTCATATGTTATGGAACTAAATATAATAATAGTAGGGGAGCCCACGATGCTAAATGGGGATTTACTCGAGCGTCGTAGAGACCTATTGGGATGCAAAGCTTAGATGATATGAAGAAAAAAATGTTATATGATATATACCTTTACATCGGTGGGGGAAGCGGCTATAGATTTTTAAATATGTAAAAAAAAACTGTTGCATGGACATCCTCGAGCGCGTCAGATATTGATAGCATCAATGCCCTACGTATTTTTAATAATGTACGTATGTTAATCTGATCGTTTGCATGATGCGAGTGGTTGTATTTAAGGGTTGAAAATTGAAAAAAAAAAAAAATTATCGAGCGCGTCAGATTTTCTAACGGAGTGTTAAGTGCACCAAAAAAAAGCTCTCATTCACTAATCTGACGATTTCGATGGGACGCAAACTCGCGGCCATTTTCATAATGTGCAAAAAAAATTCGCCATTTTGAAATACTCAAGCGCGTCAGATTAAGATATATATGGTTCATCTTTATGTTCTAAACGTACTGTCTCATAATCTGACGATTATCTAGAGGGATTGGCCTGATCTGACAAAAAAAAATTAGAAAAACGGTTCACCTTAAAGGCCATCCCTGCAAGTTCCCGCTAATTCCATTCTTGGGCTCTTAAAATTGTACTTATGACATTTTTGAGCTCAAAATATAATTTATGTGATATTTTGAGCTCGCTGAGTTCAAAGAAATAGAAATTTCATAGAACACTATTTTTGGAATTTTCAAACCGCAATAACTTTTGAATGGATAACCGATTTTCACGCGGTTGGCGGCATTCGACGCAGTTTTATCAACCTCATAAGCAATTTTAATTGATCGAACCACAAATTTCGGAGTAATCCCGAAAAAACCGAAAAAGTGTTTTTTCGGGTTTCCTTCGTTCACGATATCTCTCGAACGAATCAACCGTTTTTGACCAGCTAGGTGGCGATCGACGTGGTTTTTCAAGCTCAAAGGCGGATTAGTTTTTGAAGTTGATCGATAAAGCCGGTTAAAAGTTATTCCAAAAAAAAACACTTTCAAAATATATATATTTTTTTTTAAATCATTGAACTTAATTAATTAAAAAGCTCAGGAAGCAGAAACCAGAGTGGGGACGGAGTGAGAGAGTAATAGATAGAGAAAGAGTGAGAGAGGAATAGAAGCGCGGAGAAAGAAATGTAGGCATCACGCAACTGCACGCATTTAACTTTATCGACGAATTTTTATTATTTCGGCTTGCGGAAATCGTCAGATTATATATTTTTCATTATTCTTGAATTATTTCCTTCAAAATAAAAAAAAAATTAGCTACGCTCGAGAATGTCGAGATGACGTTTTTTTTTTACAACTTTGTTGCCCTCCCCTTTTTTTACGTCACTCTCAAATTGTCAGATTAGTGGAATATACACTTTTTAGGATGTAATTAACTCACCCTACCTTAATCTGACGCGCTCGAGAATTTCTGATGGTCAATTTTTTTTTACTAATCTGATCCTGTATCCTTCACGGGCGGCCTTATATATGGGCCTCATGTTTTGTGGAGGTACTTAACCGGGTACAAGGTATCCCCCTGTATATTAATCTGACGCGCTTTAGTAAATCCCGAAATCCCCGCTTGGGCTCCCCTACTATAATTACGTTCTCAGTGGCGTGTAGTCTATAGTGACAAAGAGACACTGTCTACTCTTATTTTCTGTCTTATTTTTTTTGTTCTCTCTCACTTATTCTTGCCTGAGACATTGGCTGAATAAAGTTTATTTCTTTCTTTCTTACTCGGACAATTTGGTAATTTAAAAAAATCACTAGAAAAACAAATTTTCATAATTTCTGCACTAGTCTTATATTTAAATTGCCCGATGATGATAATTGTGATGCAAGAATGGGCAAAAACGAATTTGGAGGCTTTTTGTCTACCCAAATCTGAATGTGCACGTCACTGTACGTTCTTATACTGTTTTTGTCGCGTCATTGTGCGACACCATAGATACCGAGTCGTTGTATGTAGATTAGATATTAATCAATACTATCTATTGTCCGGACTCCGCGGCAATACCTTTTTTGTAACGGTCGTGAGTAAGCGCAAAATCGAGACCAAGTTTTTTTCGACCGAGCCTTTTGTTTGAGAAAGATAAGTGATTTTGGTCTTGTGAGCGGTCGACAACCGGCCCGTCGCCCGCGCCGTCTCCTCATAATTACATAGGCGGTTTACTAACGAGCTATCACGTCCATCTGTACTCCACGAAACTATTAATTATAATTTCAATATTTAACTGTAAAATAATTATCAGGTAACGTTAGTAGGTGGCGATTGTTATACCGTTGCTGCTAATTATGGGAAAAACTGACAAAGAGGTGGCTCGACTAAATTGACTAAAGATTATACTTCAACATTCCAATCCCTGTTTTGAAAACAATACGAGTATCCCAATGACTGTCATTCTGTAGAAAAACCCCAATAATTATTAGATAGCATGACACACAAAAATGTTAAAGGTACAAAGCGGGGGACGCTAATAACGTTCCGTGTTTATAGCGAGCGGGCGCATAGTGCCGCCCACAGACCCGCGGCGGGGCCAATGACAAAAGTATAAGGACTTGGCATGACTACGAAAAAAGAAGTATGTCTATATGTATGTGTGTATATGTATGGACAGAAGCCAAAATGGCGACTTGGAAAAAGAAAGATCACATCCCAATGATATAGCAATTAGGCATCTTCACATTCCGAAATGATATAGTCACGGGCGGCTCGGCGTCCGGTGGCCCATACGCTTATGTAACATAACATAACTGTATTTAAAATGAAATAAAACATCAATTACCTATACGTTATTTAAATCTTATGACACGGTGACAACTTAATTTAATTAGATCGTGAAATTAAAATGGCGGAACCAGCTTCAAAGTAAACCCTTTTTTTTCGTAAATATGGCAATTCCTTATTTTTCTTTTATCATTGGGCGAGGCGCACTGAACCCGGCCCTGCCGCGCCGCGGTGACATAACTCTCGGACTATTACAATATATCATGCGAGAAAAAACATGAACATCAGCTCCCCGCCGCGGCCGCGTCGCGTGCCGTCGCCGTGTCGCATCACTATCGACTGTCGCCATACTTGTCTATCCGGTAGACTAAAGAAAAAATAAGAGGCGTAACTACGAAACATACGTGATTAACATACGTGATTACTATGAAGCCGGTTCCGCCATTTTAGTTTCGCGACCTATTTACATGTAAGTTGTCACCGTGTCATAAGAATTAAATAATGTATAGATACTTATTGATTTTGTATTAAATACGGTGTTTTATTTACAATAATACTAATTTCGGAATATGATGAAGATGCCTAACTGTTATATTAATTCTTTCGCAAAGTCGCCATTTTTGTTTCGTTCCATACATAATGCTTCATTTTTTCGTAGTTATGCCCTGTCCTCTATCTTCTTATGTCTAAGGCTGAGATCTACAGACCGAACTTCGACGAAGTCTAAGTCAAAGTCACTCAGTTAGGATTTTTCTAAGTCCGAGTCATTTTTTACAAGAAAATCTTTGCTTAGTCTGTCTGTCAGTCTGTTTTTCTTGTAAAAAATGTCCCGGACTAAGTTAAAGTTCGATTTAACAATTACAAATCCCCCCTGAGTTCGTGACTTTGACTTAGACTTAGTCGAAGTTCGCTCTATAGATCTCAGCCTTAGATCCGGTATGCCCAGCGCGCCCGACTCCCGTCCACTCATTATAGAAGTAAATTGAATACGCAGCATCGCCGGCCCATCTCATATGCAAAAGCTTCCGTGAATCATGACGGAGTGCAATCTAATCTCCGCCTATCTGTAAAGCACTCAGCGGTACAATAAAAGCGTGCCGGACGGTCACATTTTTAGTTTTTGCCCATTTTGTTAAACGACGGAATTTTTTAAATTATCCTTTAGCAACCACGAAATGAGTTGCGAGTTGCGCTGTTTAAGGCATATTTTGCGGTTGTTATGCTGTATTATTACTGTCGTTATATCTTAAGTTATTTCAGGCGAGAGGAATGACGATGATGGCGACAAATTACTGAGCTACCGTGCTTTATTATCGTACAAGGCGGGGTCTTTGTTGTAGACCTTTGTAATAATTACAAGTTTAAAAATTTAACAGACCTCCGTGACTAAATTTATATGAGGCCCTTAGAATAAGCTCTATCGAACACAAAGAATCTTGTAAATCGGTCCATATTTGAAGGAGGTAACATAGGTAACTTCTTTCTTTCTACCTGGCCTTATCCCACTTTAATGTAGCGTCGACGCAACACACTTTTTCAAGCATGTTGCAGAAAGGATTTGTCTTAGTTTTTACGACCAGCTGCCTGCCTGACAACCTCCTGTGAGGATCCAGTCCCGGGCAAATTAAATTAGAAAATTAGCTTTGCCCGACCTGGGAATCGAACCCAGGACCTCCCGATTCACAGCCTAGATATGCTGTCACTAGACCAAGGAGGCAACTAGGTACCTACATAAAAAAAACAGACGATATTTTTATAGCACAGTCTGGCAAATGAGCAGATGGGTCACCTGATGGTAAGTGATCTCCACAGCCCATAGACACCCAAGACACAAAAATAATCGAAGGTGCGTTGCCAACCTAAAAGAAGGGGAAAAAGGATAAGGAAAGAGAGGAGGAATTGGGCCACCGGACTTCTAACTCACCAAACGAAACGCGACAGCGAGCTGACACTTTACGTCGGTTTTCTGTGAGACAGTTTGAAGTCGGTTCAAAAGGAGTGTATTTCTATGATCCTTACCTAAATCGCTCGTGCAGAACGCGAGTTCCAGTTCCGACTCGGAGCAGGGTCGGCAGTCGGCGGTCGCGGGGTCGTAGTGTCGTCTGACCAGCGGCTTGGCTTCGTACTTGAACATGGCGACCCTTCTCTTGGGCCCTTCTTCAGGTTCCGCCTCGACGTAGAGGGCGGCCCGTCCCCGCCGGCTGCGGAAACAGCGCACCTCTCGAGGGTCGCCGTCGCTGGGCGCGTACAAGGGCACCAGACGACGCGGACCCTCCACGAACAGACGGGCAGGGAAACGCTCCGCGGCTGTAATGAAATAGTCACATCGGGCTTTACTTATAAGAACAGCGGCCTGAGCAGGAAAATTTCTGACAACCGTAAATGTATTCGAACTCGATGCGCGTCTATGAAATTTGTATGAAATATTAACCAAACGTCATCAGTGCGCAGCGAACTCAAATACATTTACATTAGTTTTTTGTGCTCGGGCTACAGTTAGCTGAGCAAATGGCTAAGAATAGTCTGTCACTTTCTTCCTTGTGTCACATTGTTTAAAAATAAATACATTTTTTTGCCCGACCCGACGTTTCGAAGGTTTTGCAGTCTTCGTGGTTGCGGATTGTACTCTAGAGGATGGGTTGCGTTGACGTCGGGCATAAAAATTAAAACAAATCGAGATAGAATCCGTAAAAATAGTTTTTGTTTCATGGCCCATAATGATCCCACGTCGTATTCGATGATCGAGTAGGTACGTATTTTATTCTCTCAAGCTTTACACCAATGACCATAATCAGATATGTAGAATCTTGGCTACCAAACATGGTTTTTCGAATCAAGAAGCTCAGCCACAAATTGGGATGCTAAACCGGCGATTTGGTTCCCGCCAACATGTCTAAAAATAAATATTTGTGTAAAAAAGCTCAAATTGTTGAACTTATTCACAGTAGCCTAAGATTGCTGTCACTAAAACCCAAAGAGGCCATAAAATAAAGTGGGTCACTGGCATTCACTTGAGATCTACGTCCAACAGTAGACCGAGTGAGTTCAATGTAATTTTTTTTGGCAAACCGCCCACGCGATGTAATGTCGTTCCGGAGACTGACACTACCATAGCCAAGCCACTGTCTATCGAAGAAAAGAAAGAAATAGAAGGTGAAAAGGCGAGGGATTTTGGTCTCCGGTAGTATACTCGTTGTATAACGAAAGTTCAGGTATTAAAATTAATTTCCCCGATATATTTTCTTATAGTCTCGGTTCCTTCAGGCACTCCCTACTTAAAATATATAATATTCTGTTAATATTACTGTTAATTTATTATCGTGATTTACAACTTAGTAACTTAATGTAGCACCAGAAGAAAAATTCCTTTTACAAATGTCATGCATGTCTCTTACCCGTGTGATTACATTGTACCGCATAATTTAAGTGTTACCGTATAATTTTTTTTTAATGTAATTTAGTCTGTTGGCATGCTAATATAAATAAAATAATAATAATAATAAAATAAATAAAATACCAGTATCTTCATGCCGCAAGGAGTGGAACAAGTCGGGCGGGTCGGGCCGCCTGATGACTCGTATGCAGACGGTGAAGTCGCGCTCGTCAGCTGGCAGCGGCGGCCGGAACAGCAGCCGCAGCGCCCCCCGAGGGTACATCCACGTCACGCTACCCTCTCGACACCTGAGGTACACTGGCGTCACACCGCGCTCTGCAATCGACGTCAGACCACTGGAACAAGCAATTCAAATTATTTTTTCTGGATAATAACACAAAATAAGTTCGCGTCTGAATCTCCGAAGGGGTAGGCAGAGGCGCACTAGCTAACGACAATACCCAGATTTTGCCGAGCTTAATCCAGTCCGAGATTTGATACCTGGCAACCCTGTCGCCATATCTGGCATAAATTCATTTTGTAAATAAGATATTTACATGTCCAAATTTAAAATATATGGCAGCGGCATTTCGTGGCAAAAGAAAAAACAAATGAAGAAATTCGGAAACAAACTCAAGGGTGCTATAATAGATAATACAGTAAGTACATACCTAACAAAGGAACCAAAATAATTCGAAGTTACAAAAGCTATGACCAATAATGAAGATAGAATAGAAACCTGTCAATATCCATATCATACTTGAATGGTATCAATCGGTATTATTATTTTATCGCTTCGTACTTTAATCATATTTAACCAATTTACTTCGGTCTGAGTTGGTTTAAGACCTCATTACGTATTCAATATTAACGCCGTAGAGGCCACTGCCTCCATTTATCCGCTTAATAAAAGTTATTAAGAACATTTTGAGACGACCACCGTTTAAAAGTCATTATGATTATAAAAACCAGTTTAGTCTCGGTATTGTCTTTTTTATTTATTTATGCAATGGTTTTTCCAAACTATAATATAAAATCTTTAGTGTCCACAAAGCACGTAGAGTAGACCCATTAACCGTAATCAAAATCTTGACGAGGATGGCATGTGTCGGAGACTCGTTTTCATAACAAAAAACTAAAGGAATGTGAATATTTTAAAGTTATTTTTTTGTCTTTTGTTAATAACCTTGCTTAAAATTATGTACACATTTAAACGTACACAAAGATCTCGAAATACCTATAAGTACTTAAATCAAATGGCTGCGTCTAAGGGACTACAATAGGTAACAATTAAATAAATAAATACACCCAACAGTCACACACATAGTCCTGATTCCACACTAAGATCGAGTCTTGTGTCGTTGGTAACTACGAGAAACCTTCAGTCTCACAACAACCAGACCTGAAACAAATATCTGTGGGCCACACAGACATTTGTTTCGGTGCGGGAATCGAACCCACAATAACGTTTCACAGCCGGCTACTCGCCCCTGCGACGGAGGCTGTCAAATTAAACAATATACATATGTTGATATAGGCGCGTCTCCTGCACTATTTTTCTCAAAACACTACACAAAGTACATAGGCAAAACATGGTTTCGCTACACATTTTTGACGATGGTCTATTGTTCCCTGAGCTAAAGCGAAAAAACTTGTTTTATATGTTTCTGTGTTTTGTTTCGAGAAAACTATCGGCAGGACACGTGCCTTTACAGCAGCAGCTAAACGAAATAATAAAACAATAATTGTGCATACGCAACGGTTGCTGAACCAGATTGTCGATAACCGGTTAACGCAATCAATATAAAAGGAAAGCCGGTATCGGTCACAACTCACAAAGGTACAGCGCGAGATTGCGGCACGCGATGGAGGTGTCATTTCTGTTCGATATCTCGAGAAGTGCTCCATAAACAAGCCCGGAGCGGACAATTGTATCAGCGATCGGCGGCACGTGGGCCGCGGTTCTGGAGTAGCGCCCACGCCCTACCCACAGACAACAGTGCTCTACAGTCCACACACACTACCACAGATTATAAACGACACACGGCACGAGCAATAAAAGCACGACAACGCTTTTATGTTAAAAAGTATTGTCCGTGTGGCCCGCGCGTTGACGCCTTTCTTTTTTATATCGCGTCGTGTCCATAATCCAGACCACATCTCGTCAACTCCATGCACAATCACGTATGATGCCCTCTTCGGTATGTCTCCAGTCGCCATAATTTCTTTATTTTTATTATACTTAAAGTACAACAGCGGCCAGGGTGTCTTTATTACAGTTTTCTTTGTTTTACCTTCAAATCACCGGGTTAAACGACTTTGTTGTTTCAACGCATAGAAAAAGGTTCATTAATAAAACTCAATTTACATTTTCAATTAAAGGAGCAATTTCGTTTGTTTAGAGAAACTTTTATTAAAAGCTTGAACTTAGTCTACTTTCTTTCTTTCTTTCTATCTGCCCTTATCCCACCTTAATTTGGGGTCGGCGCAAAACACTTCTTCAAGCATGTTGCAGAAAGGATTTGGCTATGTTTCATTGACCGGCTGCTTGCCTGACGTCAACCCCCTCTGGGAGATCCAGTCCCGGGCAAATTAAATTAGAAAATTCGATTTGCCCGACCTGCGAATCGAACCCAAGACCTACCGGTCCACAGCCCATATGCCACTTGACCAAGGAGGTAATTAGAACTATTTAACCGATATAATTCAATTCAAAATTTCATATTGATTCAATCTTTCAAACGAATTTTACCCTTTTCCGATCATTAACATTACTTATATCAGAAAACAAACAATAAATAACTTTAACATTGTTTATTACCAGTTAAATAATGACGCCAAGTTCTGTTTATATCGTAGCGGGGCATACGGCATAAGTCATTTTCATATAAAAATTTATGGTAAGACTCCTACACGAAAGTATAAATCGGTCGTATATAAAAACCACTATCTATCTTCGATTTCTCTTCGATTGTTCTTTATGGGCTTTAATGATACCAAAATTAGATTTTACGTGCCTACAGTTAGAAGTATCCACATCAATTGATTTGTGTTTTTGATATAGCCAATAATATATCCGTTATTCGAATTCCTATTGTAAAATAAAGTATTTTTTAAGAACTGTAGGTTGTGAATCCTTTAAACGTTTTTATTGTGCTTTTTACGACCGGCCAACCTAATATCTATTCTGGTAAAACCCGCTATCTGACAATTAGGGGTGACCGTTGCTAATGGTCACAATATCTTATCGATAACAGAATGTGTGCGCTTGTAAAATTCCAACTAGTAACTTTAAGCTTCCCGCAGACATTAAATATTATGAACTTTTTGCAATAGATGTTTTTCGCATCCCCAGGCCAGTGATAAGTCCTATCCCGGGATAAAAAATAGCCTATTGCATTGCGAATTAATTAATAGTTTTCTTATGCCTCATTTTTTCAAAGTTCGTTAAAAAAGCATCTCAACATGTCTTCATATGATTGCTTGAAAATAATAATTCTTGTCTTGTTTCTAATAACATATATTATACATACTGCCCAAAAATAAACGCCGCGTTTTAAAAGCGCCTACGTTTGAATAACTATTCTAGGGTCTAAAACTCCTTTGTTCCATTACAACGTTTTTTAACGCGCGTTAAAAAAGCCCTCGTGCGATTTGCTAATGAGGGCATAACACATATAAAGTGACAAAATAATTTACCTCCTCACAGTATTATTTCCTGCAATATGGATTATTTTGTATTGAGATTGAACATAGACCTCCCCCAAAGATTTCCAGATGGACCTGTTGGAAGCGGCCCTGCATCTATCGACTATTAAGACGTTCTGTTGTTAATGATAAAATAAATAAATAATATTAGTCCTGTAATATTACTGTCCCACTGCTGAGCACGGGCCTCCTCTACTAATGAGAGGGGTTAGGACTTAGTCTACCACGATGGCCTAATGCGGGTTGGTAGACTTCACATACCTTCGAAATTCTTGTGAAGAAATTCTCGGGTATGCAGGTTTCCTCACGATGTTTTCCTTCACCGTTATAGCAAGCGAATGTGGCTAATGCTGATGATGAATTATGATTTGGGACGCGTGTTATTAAAAGGCGTCTGTGTACATAAAGCCACGTCTCCTGCACTAAAACATTACACAAAACATGCTTTCGCTACTCATTTTCGACAGACTTCCACAAAAGGAGGAGGTCCTCAATTCGTCTGTTTTTTATGTATGTTACTCGATATCTCCGCCAAATGTGGACCGATTTTCAAAATTCTTTTTGTGTTCGATAGAGCTTATTTCAAGGGTGGTCCCATATATATAAATTTGGTCACGATCGGTAAATTGGAAGTCGGTCAGTTAAGTTTTTAAACTTGTGATTATTATCTAATATTGTTCTATGAGCAAGAGACAGCCAAAAACATTGTTATGTGTAGGTATTTTTGTGTTTTGTTTCGAGAAAAACATATGCCGAAGACGCGCCTTTCCTTTAACTAAACATGAGCGACACAATTCTTAAGTCGGAAGGCGAAATCATTAATTAGTTTTCAAGTTTGTATTCAACTTTGACATATTGGCATTTCCCAAATCCTTACTAATGGCGGCTGTTGAAATATGCCGCGTTGTAAATTACGGGTTAATAGCGGCAAGTGTGTGGCTCACGTGGTCTCCCCTACCCCACACGTGTAGGGGAGGCAGGGGTGAACAACCTTTTTCGAATTGTACAAAGGGTTCTACCTGAGATCAGTTTCTTGTTCATAAATGTTTAGAAATCTATTGTGAATGGTTTATAATTGAGCAATTATGGTTTGATTAAGAATTTTTAAAGTATTAAATTTCCATATTATGTGCGAGTGATTTTAGCCGCGGGGGACTGCAATTAAAAACCAAAATCACTGAACTATGTTTTATCACTTGTATTAAACTCACTAATTATGTGTGATCATGATCGTTCGAACAATTTTAGCGAACGGTATCAGGTTTTCATTTCTTTTAATGTGATTTTTAAACGTTTAATTTAACATAACGTTTTATACGATGGGTTTTTAACGCGTAAACAATATAAAACTAATTTATTTACAATTTATGTTTCGTATTTGATCTCTGACCCGTGCCTAAAATCTTGTCGATGCTAAAATCTAAACATTGAATTAATAATCATGCATATCGATATCATCTTCTGATATTATATGGTAAAAAAAAAACGCTACCAAATTACTTCCCAATGACTTAATTCTTACCTAATCGAACCAAAATGTTCTACACCAATGAATGCTAGGTGTACCTACTACATAATTTTAGTTAGGTATGGAATTTGCCCCTAAGCTGTGATTAATATTAAAACCAATTTATTTAAATCTTTAGTTCGTTTAAAAATGAAATAGACGTGTCACTGTATAAGCAACGCTTAATTTTTTTTATAACACTGCTTGTTCAAGGTTCTCGGCTCGAGCCAAATCAAACTGAAAGCTTATATTATTATTTACCAAAACGTAGGTAGACATAATATTACGAACCCCACGACTCGCGTGACGCGTCACCTTATCGCGCTAAAACAAACACACAAACCGCATAGATTTTTTGTGAACATGGTCACAAAAACACGGGCGCGGGCGTTGGGGTGTTAACTGCATAGTGCACCTCACATCATTATGAACATGTATAGCCGCATATCTAAAGCCGCGTCTCCCGCACTAGCTTTTTCGAAACAAAACACATACACAAAATAACGATTTTAGCTGTCACCTGCTCGTAGAACAATGGACCAAAAATTCGTATTTTGTGTAGGTGTTTTCTGTAATGTTTTAGTGTAGGAGATCCGGCTTAAGTCGTCAATAATTTTTGAGGATGAAAAATAAGCGGAAAATTACTCGCTTTCAATTTTGATTGATAGTGTAAATACCTACTCAGGGCCACAGTAGCTCCGCGATAAATCGCCCTAAGAGCGCTATTGCAGCTACTTGCTGCGCTATTACTAATTAGTAATTTAGAGTTAGACCTTAACTCAATTTACGGCCGGTTTCAATAAACAATCTCAGTTCGAATGTGCAGATAGATTACAAAAAATTTGCCAATAAAAACACAGTTTGAACATGACTCCGTCAAATGACTTGATTTGATTGGTTCATAATCGCGATCTATCTGAACGCACTCTAAACTGAGATCGTTTATTGAAACCGGCCGTAACACAGCTCACTCCTATGTTCAAATCGAGATTTGAACACAGCTCACTCCTATGTTCAAATCGAGATTTGGGATGAATCAAGATTTATGCTGCAAGTCGCCCTTAGTGCGTTAATAACAAATATGAACTGTCAAAAAACAACATAAAGTACCAAAAGCTACGTTATTTTGATGTCTTGTGCTGATAAATCTATACAATTACTTACTATAATATGCGCTGTGTCGCAATTAAATGGAATCCTAGGTCTGATTGTCCATGATTTACAAAAGAAATGTAGAAAACTTAATTAACACATAAATAGCCAGCTGACAGGCCAAGGAGACGTAAAGGCACAAATTATAAAAATATACCCAACCATAAACATTAAAGATGATTAAAGCAAATGACACAGAGGTACCTAGGAATAGGACCTTAAAACTCTCGAAGAAATCGTCTGTCTCTTTCATACCTCAGCTAACGGCACCACGCTGTTTCTTTCTAGCAAACCAAAAGAATTGCCGCTCAAATGAAGTCACGCGCGCGACCAAATTAATGTCAAAGTTTTTTTATTCCATAATACCTGAGGGTAAATACAGTTGTAAATTGAAACGGGAATGAGTTTTTAATAATTTACCTGTAGGCTGTAATATATGATGAACCCACTGAATTACTAACGGCCGGTTTCAATAAACGATCTCAGTTTAGAGTGCAGATAGATCGCGATTATGAACCAATCAAATCAAGTCATTTGACGGAGTCATGTTCAAACTGTATTCTTATTGGCTAATTTTTGTAATCTATCTGCACATTCCAACTGAGGTTGTTTATTGAACCCGGCCGTAAGCGGTTTAGATACTTTGGTACAAATTCTTCTTACAGCGTAGTTTTATCGATTTCAAGATCGTAAAATGATCAATCTCATTGAAATTAAAAGCGCCTAAGTTATTTGTTCTCTTAGGTCTTAGGTGTTGTTTTTACTATTTTGAAACTACACAAAAATTCAACGAAAACTACCAATAAGTAGAAAGAAAGTTAGTAATAATAAAGTCCTGCACCTGGCACATGAGGTTACTCGCATGTGGGATGTGGATTCAACAATCATTGTTCCGATAGTCATTTCTGCCCATGGTTTGATACCACTGAGCCTCGACCAACACCTCAAGAGGCTCTCGGTTGGTGTTTGGGTCAAGAGCCAGATGCAGAAGGCAGTATTACTGGATACGGCACGAATTGTGAGGAGGTTCCTCACTCTGGGGTCCTAACCGCCGGTGGCTTGGGTCCTGAGCCTCGCCATCGGAGGGAAATATTTTTATATTTTTAAATGTATTTTTTTTTTTATAACAGTATATTTAAAAATGTAAAAAAAAACTTTTAAAATAAAGAGTACTGAACAAGTCCTGCGTTTTATAACTAATTTCCAATTTTGTACGTATTTATATATTATGTAGGTTATAGGTAGCTTGAGGGGAACAATTGTCGATACTCTAACGCCCAGTTCCAATAAACAATCTCAGTTCGAATGTGCAGATAGATTACAAAAATTAGCCAATAAGAATACAGACTCCGTCATATGACTTGATTTGATTTGTTCATAATCGCGATCTATCTGCACTCTCAAACTGAGATCGTTTATTGAGACCGGCCGTTAGACAGCAGGATTTTCCAAACTTACGTAAGTTCCTTGGAATCTTGCAATTAAGGAAAATAATATATTTCTTAACAAACTTCTCTTTTAAGATTTCAACTTAATATATTTTGTTGTTTATGTTTTGAATTTTTTTTTAGACGCATTGGGCACACTTTTTATTACTGGGGCTATTAGAAATGTAGTATTTTTTTCATTTTAAAGTTCATTCAAGAAAAGAATAATCATCTCCATCCAATTAGAAACTAACATATTAACAGGCTGTAAAACTCGTGTGTTTATTAATTTTACTTTTTTATTATCTCATAAAACTATTGTACGCATTACAATTCTATTCAATTATTTTTAGTAACTATTGACGTCTATAGTAATATAACTTTAACGTATTCATGTAAATGCCAATCGATGAAAACGTTAGGAATTAAATAATAGAATACTTTAACAATTGGCAACGGGTTATGTTAATAAACTTGTGTTTAACATTCAAAGATGGATGACCTCCCAATGCCGCGTCTTGGGCCTTGGGGTCAAGTTGGGGTCGCTGTTGATGTAATTCTGTCACCCACGCGACGCTAGATTGTGATCAAGCTTTTTGAATTACTGTCACTTCTAGTTTTACGGCGACTTGAAGCATTTAGATAAATCTCGATTTATCTTAAATTACGATTTAAATATAGGAATGAGATGTAACTTAAATCGAGTTTAGGACTAATCGGGTACTAGTATACATATTTTATTCAACAATTGTAATGAATCTCAGCTTCCGTGGCGCAGCGGGCGAGTAGCCGGCTGTGAAGCGAGAGGCCGCGGGTTCCATTTCCGCATTGAGACAAATGTTTGTGTGGCCCACAGATATTTGTTTCAAGTTTGGGTGTTGTGAGACCGAAAGTCTCTCATAGTCTCCGACATCCACGATACAGGTTATACCTAGTGTGTGGGATCAGGCCTAGGTGTGTGACTGTTGGGTGTATTTATTATTAATTTTGGAAAAAAAAAAATTTTATTGTTTATTCAACAAGTTTTTATATGGACACTGAAAGGACCCATATAAGTCTCTTCGCCGATAATGGGATTGTAAGGCCAATTTAAGTTCCTAGATGGAATTGATGACTGTAGTTGTAATGTAACTTTGTTTTTTTTATTAACAACTTTCATCTTTCGACCTGCCCTCATCCCACAATGTGGGATCGTCGGCGCAACACACTTTTTCAAGCATATACCGGCTGCCTATCTGAGATCACCCCCTTTTTGTAGCTTCAATAGGAGTATCTTTTAAAAACAACAATATATTAACAAATCTTAAGCCGCGACTCGTGCACTTGTTTTTCTCGAAACATTACACAAAAACACATACGCAAAACATCCCGCTCGTAGAACAATGGACTATAGATAAAAAAACATATTTTGTGTAGGTGTTTTGTGTAATGTTTTAGTGTAGGAGACGTGGCTATAAATATGAAGAGCGTAGAACATTGGTTTTAGTAGAAAGTACGATAATAGATCTCATAAAACGTTATCGCGAGATGACGCCCGCGGCCGCGACACCGGTACCGGCCCGGCGGCCTCATGGAATAATAAAATTCTTGTCTTTTCTACGAACGTGCTTATTTATTGTCGCCCAAACTTGGCCCGAGATAACAATGTCGCGTGCGGCGTGCGTACACCTATATACATGACTAGGATTACCATAAATGCGCATAAACAATAACTTAAAAATCTTTAGATTTTTCGATTTTTTACAAAGTGATATTGGATTTTCCATATCAGCCCGGAGTCTGGAATTTGTGCCCGATATGGCGATAGGCTCGCCCCCTATCACATCTGGGACGGAACTAAGGTCGGCGAAATGTGGGTGTTCTAGTTCATTAGTGCGCCTCTGCCTACCCCTTCGGGGATACAGGCGTGAGCTTATGTTATGTAAAAATCTTTAGCTGTATTAATACCGATGCCATTTTTAAATATCAGGCTAGTAGACTACAATAAAATATTATACTATAATTTATTTAACGACCATGTGCACAATATATTGATATGGATGGAGATGATACCTATTACTTAAAAATATATACAATTTTTATAATAATTCCAAATACATTTCAAATAACAAACAAATAAAATATGCAGATAAGTTGTTTGCTTAAAACAATATACAATAACTTAATAATGTTATGTGTTAAATATGCAAAATCGTAAAATTCAAGCCAAATATGCAAAGATAAATTTGCATAACATAAGAGTACAAATTAGGAACAAAAAACCTAGATTTTTCTAAATCGAGAA
Source organism: Clanis bilineata (assembly GCA_036417725.1). Classification (NCBI taxonomy): domain Eukaryota; kingdom Metazoa; phylum Arthropoda; class Insecta; order Lepidoptera; family Sphingidae; genus Clanis; species Clanis bilineata. The sequence goes on from CM071153.1 coordinate 4,294,968, forward strand.
CAAATATACTGCAGACAATATAATTTTATTTATGTACCAGATATCGGTTTTTCAAGAACCAGATAACTTAATTCTCTAGGATATTTTTGTTGCTTTGTCAGATATTTCAATTTTCTCATTTTTCCGCGATTATCCACGTGAAAGTTTTCGTAAATATTTCGAAGAAGTTTTCAGGAAAAAGTAGCGATGTCATCCTCTAGGACTAAATATTTTATGCACAAAGTCATATCGATCCATGGAATGAAAGGAGGACAAACAAACTACACACATCCAACATTTTAGTATTAGTATTATGTAGGGACTTAATTACCTGGTTGCAATTAGATTTTCATTAAATTTTCTGTCAGTTTTCGTAAGTTGTTTTCTTAGCGCGTATAATCGATCCAAATTCCAGACGTACAGGCGTAAATTGCAGTAACTATGTAGCTGGTTAGTCACTAAATATTTCCGATCTAAAATGCCCTTGAATACAAAATATTTTACATATAATAATATCCTTGCCCGAGGCGATATGCAAGCTGCACTGGTTTTGCCCACGCAACTGACCATTTCCATAAACCAGGTACATATAAGTAATGTTGCATATAAAACTGTAATACTAGATCTTATTTCAATATTTGAAAGTAAGTTTCCGTCGGGTAAGGCTTGTGTTAAAGTAGGTGAGGCAGGAACTAGGCAACGCCTTTAAAAGTTAGGATGACTTGCAGGGCTATTACTAATGTAGAGTTAAACCTAATCTCTATTTATTCTAGAGTTCACTGCCATCTTTAAATCAAGATTTGGGATAAATAGAGATTTATCGCGGAGCTGCAAGTAGCCTTTAGTGGTAAAGTTTAAACCAAGTTCTTCGTCGGTACTAATTCGTTATAATTATTCATTAAAGTGGCTATACTGTTCTCTTATCAATTATCATATGGACTTAGAATCAAATCGATTTTCATAATTAATTGCTCTAAAAATTTATGGTATAAAACATTTAACGTCTAATAGCAACTAATGATTTTCAACAAAAACAGCAATTATTAATCTCCACAATCAATTTTTGAATAATTAATTTCGTGGCTTTTGTGATACGAAGTCACTTCTAAAATATTTAACGTATATAGAGGTAATAATAAAGTGAATAGAATATTATGTTATTTTTAAATTACAATATTATTATATTTTTAAACTTTATTTCCTACCATAGTATAGTAATGGGAAATGTAACATTTTAAGACTACACAGAAAGGTTTAGTTATTAAATTAAAATTCACATAGTTAGCTATGTGAATTATGTAGGTGTTAATTATGCTTATGTAGGTAGGTATACGAAATCTCAGGCATGATGACAGATACCACACATTAGATGATGTTCGAAAGGCGTGGGCTGCAGTGTTCAATCAAGCCAGAGACAATCGTTTATACAGCGCTGCAGCGTGTGGAAATGAACTCTCGCATTGTATCCACGTCGGGCTGGCCATTGTCAAGTCTGTAGCGCTATACAACATACAACGCTCAAGATTTATAAGCTTTCCAGTTCACCCACACACTGTTCATAACGTAGGGTTACCAGACCAAAAATAAAATCGAATGAACATTTAACATGTGTGGCGCATTGTAGTTAAAGTATTTTATTCTAGTGCAACTAGTTTAAGCGGAAATCAATATTTGAACATTAGTGATAATTTTCAGCTATTTCATCAAATTGACAATTTAGTCAAGCTTCTGAAAGTATGATCAAATTCATCCGCATTTACAGCTGTCAAAGTACTGTGGGTTTATGAATTGGAACGCCAAAAAAATTTAGCCACGTTTCTGACAAAAATATGTAGTTGATTTTGCATTGATCAGGGTTCGGAAATAAGCTAAAGTCTTTTTTAAAATAACATTCAAATCTACAATAATAATATTGTCCTTAAATGTTCAGGCCTGTGGTAACTCTAGAAGGCGTGGCTCACACAAAGGCAAGTTCTTTTTTCGATTGTAGGCCACAGTCGAGACACAGCGCTGTACTCGTAGATTGTTCACAACTGGGCACAGTTCCGTGATCTAATTTCGCGTCTGACCAGTTTGCTAACAAGAAGGAAGGCTAATCGATATCGTATCTGCGCTTTTGTTGCGTTGTTAAGGCACCCTGTAACTGTATCAAACAACGGTAAGGCTTTATCAATCAGTATTGTCGTGCTGTACCGTCTAGAAAGAAATCGTTTGAATTCATATCTAAAGCTACATTCGAATGAAGAGTTTATCATACGATATAAATAAACAAGAACTGTCATACGAGGTCTATAGTATGACATTTTTTTTATAGCAGAGACTGGCAAACGAGCAGATGGTCACGTGATGGTAAGTGATATCCACCGCCCATGAACACTCAAGACACAAAAAGATTCATGGGTGCGTTGCCAACCTAAAAGGACGGAATGAAAGGGGAGAGAAACGGGATTGGGAAAGGAAGGGTGAAATGGACCACCGGAAATCTCACTCACCGAACGAAACGCGACGGCAAGCTGCAACTTTACGTCGGTTTTTCTGTGAGACAGTGGTATGTGCCCGGTCGAGCCGGCCCATTCGTGCTGTAGACGTCACTGTCTACAACGCGGCGTGGCTCTACCACTCTTATAAAGTATTTCGTAGAAGAAACTATGTATTATTTATGTGTGTTGTTTCTTTGTGTATTTTCAAAGCCTCCGATTTTTATGACAGCAATTTTCGCTTACGTCATGGCGCGTCGTGCGGTTTGCCGCGTGTGATAATGCCGCTGTGTCTAAATGAGGCTTTAGATGATGTTATTATTTTGCTGAATTTGATAAATGTTGTTTCGCAAGTACTAATAAATTATAAATCTCTCTTTCATCATAGTGAAACATTAAATAAAAAAGGAATATTTGTAACGTTCATTTTATAACCAGCTCCATCCAGCGTACAATATTGTCTTTGGATAAGGAACAATTAATTTTTATTCAAGATTAATATCGTAGAGCCTTAACCGCTATCTAACAGAGTGATAATGCGACGGGGTCCATTAAGGAGATAAATAAAGCAATAAAAACTTTCATTTTATAAATTACTTAACAACTTAATTACAGTGATTAACACAAATTACGGCAGCATTAGATAGCGTGGTCGGTCAAAGGCCGCGTCTCCGACATTCAAGAACGCCTTGTGCTTGTATGTGATAAATGTAAAGACGATTAGAGAGTATTTAGGCTTACTTTCCGCGAAACTTGCTCGAGAATGTTGGTGAGCTGAGAAAAGTACTACCTTCTTTACTTCTTCTTTATTTAAAATATGGCCTCCATCAAAGTTTGATGATTTTGCCAACGACAGTGTTTAATAAATCCATTACTCAAAAAAATAGCTAGTCAGACATCCTTTGCGAAAACTTCGATTTCGAGAGAAAAGTACTATACATTTCTTTATAATTACTGACGTAATTTTATTTTTTGTCAAAAAAAATTACCTTGTTTTAAGAAAATATGGATATTTCCTGATTTATCGAATATTTAATGTATTAAATATATTGGCTCGCAGCTCCAATCTAGTAGTAAAGTTTTTTGTTGATAGAATTTGAAAATCAGCAATCCAGAGATTACCCCCTACAAACATGTATAGGAAACCATAAATCCTAGATGAGTTATGATTAACGTATTACTATTCCGATGACATAGAGATTTCCTCCTGTGCGCCGGGCCGTCCTCTTCCCTTGTCTTTAAATAGCTTTTTATATGGAAGGAAATAATAGTATTTTATTGTAAATGTTGAAGAATGCGCGGACGATTTCCGTGAAACAATGGCTGCGTGGACAATAGGCGGTGGCGGCGAGGCGCGGCGCGGCGCACGTGCCTGCTCATTGTGTTCTATAGATATGCATAACCCGGGCCTACTTGTCCGGTACAATGCTCCTTTAAGATCAGCCTACAGTTTTCTCCGCACAAACCAGTTTTTTAAGCAAATGGGTCACTTATAATTTAACCACTGCTATGGTAACGTTGCAGGGAAATCGTGGGTGCACAAAGACCCGTCTAGCAGTGCACAGCGGCACTCTTATACTAAAATTGTAATAGATTTCATGAATAAAAATGTTTTGTAGGTTCCGCGTGGAATTCAGAGAAACAATGTACATAATGCAAGGTGAATGTGATATTAACGTAATACCTGATTCCCTTGTTGATATGAGTTAAATCGCTGACTCAGCAGAACATGTTAGATCGGTAGTTCAATTAATAGGGATATGTGAGTAAGGAGAGTTTACCTGGAACGACTGTTCGGATTAGCTTGTCCAAGATATCGCTCGAAAGATGAAATCACTTTCAGAAACTTCTTCGGCAATAGGTACATCCAAAGTGCTAAAACGTATTAAGAAAGACTGGCGTCCAATAATATGTCATATTTGGATAAGTAAGCCCTCATTCGCACGAGAGCTTTTTCAACGTTAAAAAAGCGTCTCAATATATGATATGGATGAATAGATGAGTGAGAGTGAGTTGATATGAGTGCTTGAAAATCATTCTTGACTTGTTTCTAATAAAGTACATATATTTTACAAACCGCCCAACGGCTGGCGTTTAAAAAACACCGCGTTTTAAAAGCGCCGGCACGGCGTGTCAATAACTACACTAGATCTCATATTATTATGTTCTATTTCAACGTTTTTTTAAGGCGCGTTAAAAATGCTCTCGTGCGAATAAGGGCTTACAATCATTAGTGTAATTAGATTAGACATAAGTCCATGCCTGTGGACACTAGTCTATAATTTTGAATAGAAACCATAATGGCAGACTGGTTTCAATAATTATCCCGCGAAATGTAAATTACAAAAACTTTATTATAACATAACATAACATAATATAAGCTCACGCCTGTATCCCCGAAGGGGTAGGCAGAGGCGCACTAGCGAACTAGAACACCCACATTTCGCCGAGCTTAGTTTCGTCCCAGATGAGATAGGGGGCGACCCTATCGCCATATCGGGCACAAATTCCAGACTCCGGGCTGATATGGAAAAATCCAATACCACTTTGCCCGACCCGGGGATTGAACCCGAGACCTCAGAACCGTAGTCGTACCGAAATACCACCACGCCACGGTGGCAGTCTTTATTTTCTACTACTTCATTATAAAGAATCTCGAAATGTCAGTTGTTTCATCATGTTTACTCACGAATACGCGTATGAGCTTAAAGTGCAAGCGAAATAAATCAATTTTATTTAATTGAGACACGCAACCGAAATACTACTTCTTATGTAAATAATGGCTGAGCGGATAGTAGTATCGATTTAAGTAAAAAAATCTGTGTTTCAATCCGTCTTGAGGTCAATAAAGCGTGTTCTTGAAAGAATATAAAGTGCCAAATACACTGATAGCATCTATTTTATTTTTATCTGAGCATGGCTGAGTGACTACGCTATACACTACTGCTACTACACTGCAAGTGATGGTAAGCTCAAAAAAAAAGTTTCTCGGTGGTCCCCACAATCATAACCTAAGCTCACGCCTGTATCCCCGACGGGGTAGGTGAGTACGCTCACTAGCGAACTAGAACACCCACATTTCGCCAAGCTTAGTTCCTTCCCAGATGTGATAAAGAGCGAGCCTATCACCATATTTGGGGAAATTCCAGACTCCGGGCTGATATTGAAAATCCAATATCATTTTACCCGACTCGGGGATCGAACCCGAGACCTTAAGATGGAAGTCTCATGAAGAATCATGCTGGCCTATTTATCCTTCTTCACACTTCGAAGAGGGAAGACCTGTTTTGTTGGATAGAACCTGCTTTTTAGCCTTATAAGAATCGATTACAAAAGAAATAGGTAATATATCCTCATCTGACTTTATAATCAAGATTACAGTTTTCGATCCTTCGACGCCAGATATCTACAATGGCTCTAGAGATAAATAGATTGAGATCTATCGCAATAGCCTGTACGTAATCGCAAGCAAAGTAGACTAGGAAATAGTCTGACGCTCACCATACTAAATCACCGTTACCTTTCTGTGCATATAAGTTAGTACCATTGAGACTGCGTGGTCAGTTTGAAACTGGATTACAAGGTATCTGTCCAACAGGACTTGTATAGCGTACAGAACATTAACTCAGTGCAGATGTTCAAGGATAATAAGAGGTAATGTGGCGATTCGCTCTGATTGTATAATGGAGCGGACTCGTGGCAGGCGCGTAGGTGTCCCTTTGTCATCGCCTCGATATATCTGGTATTCTGGTCATTCATCTATTTATCCTATTTAGTTTGCAGTTTGCTAATATTAAGATTATGAGGAGATTGTAGGAGGCATAAGTTAAATGATCAGTGTTATGCAAGCAACCACTGCAGAAGTTTGTACTATTTTAAACAAAGAAATACAATGACATTTCATAGCTGATCATAACGAATAAACCATAAATGCTGCAGTGCCCTGTGCTTCGTGTGCTCATAAAAGGTAGGTACTATACTGCACTGTGCTTCATGTACTCATTGAGAGTAAAATGATGGCTAGTTACCATGAAATATGCTCCGAACGAATGACTTCACTCCAGTAACCACATTATCAAACTTCTGTTTATGGTGGTCCAAGTTCTCCTCCATATCCTCAACGACAATGCTTGTGCATAACGTACGACAAGTTTGGTGACAAAAACCTCCGTACCAGAGTCTCTCTAGATAGAGAAAAACATAGCCAAATAATAAAATGAACTCTTGAACTAGCTCTACATTATCTTTAATGAGAGAGAAGCACGAGCAAGCATTTTTGTATTTACAAAACTTCTCAATGACAGTACGAACGACTCTGTTTATTGTAAATCAAGCTTGTGCCTTCATGTGTACTCTACATAGCACAAGTGTTGTCCAATCAGTGCCGAGCAGCTCCTAAGTGGCTTCATAAACACGCGCGACACGAGCCCAATGCACATAACATGTACTTGTACATACATGCATGCGTCACATGCATGCTCCGTGTCAACTACCTACGCGTTACGGTAACGTTTATTCATGAATTACTTATTATCGAAGTATGTAAAATAAAAATATTTGAGGTTTTACGGCGTAGGAAGTGGTTGCATAAACTGGCCAATACTTTTGTATTGGTTGTGTAAAATTACCATATTGAAGAGCTCAATGGAGCACAATATTTATACGACGCAATAAACAAGAGATGAATGACTCAAGAAAAATACCGTAGGGTCTGTGGGCTCTGCCTCGGTGGCGTAGTGGACTACGGTTCTGAGGTCTCGGGTTCGATCCCCGGGTCGGGTAAAGTGATATTGGATTTTTCCATATCAGCCCGGAGTCTGGAATTTGTGCCCGATATGGCGATAGGCTCGCCCCCTATCACATCTGGGACTAAACTAAGCTCGGCGAAATGTGGGTGTTCTAGTTCGCTAGTGCGCTTCTGCCTACCCCTTCGGGGTTACAGGCGTGAGCTTATGTCTGTGGGCTTTAAATGCAATGGCGGATCCCGATGTGTGTTGCAAATCAAGTATCATGAGGAACCCTTCATACCTGAGAATTCTCCATAAGAATTTCAAAGGTATCTGGGTGTCTATTCTATAAAACGTCATCGGATGAATGATATCGGACCGATACTCTACCGCACAGACTAATATATGTAGATGCACATTGACCAAATAAATGTCAAACACCGAAGAGTGGGCTGTCATACGGTTTACAGCATAATATTCTCCGTAACGCAAATTAAAGCACCGATATCGGTCGGACACGTGAGCCACATAGAATAGCAAAACGTCCGAAACGAAGTCCGCAACTGCGGATTTCGTTTTACAAACTAGGCCTCCAGAGGGGTTATAGCATTATTATTATAATCGTTCTTCGTTTCTTTTGTATGAGAATCGGTACAAGTAAGATTATAATAATACTGCTATAAGAGGTGGTGGTAACCCCCCAGAAGTCTACCAACACTCCTGATTTAAACAGTCTCGTGGCCTAAAATGTTAGTAAAAAAAGCCACTAGACATCTGTGGAAGAGTAATATTATAGGACTGACATCATACTTAACAAAAAAAAATATTTTCATACAACGCAGCTGTATGATGGTAATACTTTAAGACCATTAATTTGACAACCACAATATACTGACATTGAAATCATTACCACCGGCTTACGTCATGCCTTCAGAAGGAACATAATCTCAACATAAATATTTCCTTACAAGTGCTAGCGATAAATTTTGAGTTTTTTACTTGGGTATTGAAGACTTGTGACGCATGTGCACCGCCCGCCGTCGTTTCGGCGCCGACTTTCGCTCCAGACTTATACTAAAGAGTAGACAAAGGACCGAATACTGGAATGCTACTCAACTTTAACGGCTATTTACATTACTTTGCGCCATACAACTTTCACAGATAAGGAGGCCTCAAATACATAAACACGAGCTCAAGTATTTGAGTTGCTGTCCAGTATTAGGAGGAAAATAGCGCAGCGCCCTTTCTCAAACGCATCCACAATGCGGCTAAACTATCAGTAGCGTTAACTAACCCTTTTCCGCTGGCTTTTGCTGAACGTTTTTCTCTTTAAAACCCATCGAATCTAGGAAAATTTATTGAAATCTTAAACAAAAAATAACACCACAATTAGATCGGAGAACTTCGTAAATCTTCAAAATTTTCTTGGGTTGTGCGGACTGGCAAATAACAATTTTGTAAAATACTTAACAATTTTTCCTCTTTATCTTTTACTTACTGGTGAGCTTTTGCCTTTAAAAAGGTGTTCAGGACTCTACAATTTAATTTTACAATACCTTAAATGACGTAATCTGACCCTGCGTACACAGATGCTGACAAACAAAAATGTATCCAAAACACCGTACTGCTGACCTTTTTACTCAATAAAAATCTAACCAATGCCATTAAGATAGTAGCACGTTTGTTCAGAATATATTTGCTGTGGAAATATAGCCCTTAAACCTCATTAATGCGATGTGAAATGGAATGTTAAGTACTGTCCAGATAAATGGTATGAGACAGAGATACATAGCCCACCCAGTGGATTAAAAACAAAGGCATTATCGCCTGTGATTTTCACCCCTTACTTGTGGCAGTGGCAGCGTATATGGGCTGTGAACCGGGAGGTCCTGGGTTTGATTCCCAGGTTGGGTCTGGTGTTTTTCTAACACTATTTTCCCGGGACTGGATCCCCAAGATGGAGGTTGACGTCAGGCAGGCAGCCGGCCGGTAAAAACTAAGCCAAATCCTTTCTGCAACATTTGAAAAAGTGTGTTGCGCCGACCCCACATTAAGGTGGGATAAGGGCAGGTAGAAAAAAAACATGCACATTTTAAACTGAATTTAAAAAAAGGGGTTAACTATTCGTCGGTTTTTTTTTATGTATGTACCCCGATTACTTAAAGACGCCTGGCCCCGCCTGGACCTTTTCGTTTAATCTGCTTCGTCCCCAGCACTGACTCCAAAGACAGTAAGAGATTGTTATTTTTTACTTTTCACTGTTGAGTTTTGAAGTCGGTTTTCAGTTTTTGTTAAATTTTATAGTGCTTAACTTAGTGCTAAATTAAAACAATTATAGTACCTACATATGTCCCTTTCTTACTTATGGCTAATCGTTTGAGAGAGAAAAAGACTAAACACTGTCTAAGTTAAACACAGGTTCAATATTTTTAAAAGACGAGACGCAGGTGTTGTTTCAAAGAACGCAATAATTCTGCCAACTATAATTCTGGTCGAATTACTTATAACAATTATGAATTGAATCTCTAACGTACTTTTTGTTAAAAAATACTAGCCAAGTAATTATTTTGAAGTGTTGCTGTTCCGGATAATTTTTTTTTTGCTAGAAGTTATCTTCAACAAATCTGTCTGTCAACACCCGTTTCGGTGCTTCCTAATACACTTGAATTTTACAAGTGTTTCGAATATATCCATCCGTGGGGAATAACACTAAGGTACTTGAGAATTAACAAAATATTCCTTATTTTCCTTGATAGATTTATGGCAATACTATGATCAGTAACACATAATGGGCCTTACTTATAAAAACATCTTAGCTGAGCAAATGGTTAAGAATAATCTGTCCCTTTAATTTCAAACAATGTGACACAAGAATAATCACAAGTTTAAAAACTGAACTGCCCGACTTCCAGTTTACCAATCGTGACCAAATTTATATGAGACCACCCTTGAAATAAGCTCTATCAAACATAAAAATAATTTTGAAAATCGGTTCACATTTGGCGGAGATATCGAGTAACATACACAAAAAAAATACAGACGAATTGAGGACCTGCTCCTTTTGTAGAAGTCGATCGAAAAAATGGCAGACTATTCTTTACCATTTGCTCAGCTAAAATACAGTCAGTCCTTACATATAAAAGGGCCCTAAGGTTTAGTTTTGTCAGTAATAGGTAAAGTAGTTATATTAGTGCTATATTTCAGTCACACACCACAACGCTCTTCAAATAGTAGTGCATATATTGAAGTCATGTAACTACAATTGTATAATATATAAAACAACATATTAAATTCGGCAACAATGTTTATGAATTCCGAAGTATAACATTTTAATAAGCAGTCACAATACAAATAAAATACTGTTTTACGAGACAAAGCCAGTGCGTCGTAAACTACTCCAATTATGTGTAATTTCGTGGGCAGGGTAATTATCGAGTGCCTCAGTGCCTTAGGGGCTAAGGCTAAGGGACATCACCTTACACCGCGCCTCATGCTGCACTACAGGACTTATTTTAGTCCATAAAATGATTAATATATTATAGTGCTCGTTATTTTATAATTATAAAGGTATTCCAAGCCTTTGATACCATGAATGTTATTTTCAATTAATCAGTCTGCAAAAATATGAAATAATAAATTAGTCATCTTACTTAATAACTACACATGTGTTTACAGTTGAGAGTAACCCAGAAAAGGGTTAATGTATGATAAATGTTTACATGTGTGAAGTTGCAATTATTTTTAAGCTATAGCCAAAAATATTAACCGCTTATGTTTTAACGTCCTTGTACAATTTGTATACAAAACATCGTCGGATTAGACGCAGACACGCAGACGCGGTGACTGTAACGTGTAAATTATATTATAGAGAATAAAAACATGCGACTAATATATCGATAAATAATTTTGTGAGTGGTAGAGCCACGCTGTAGACACTAACGTCTACAGCACTAATGGGCCGGCTCGACCGGTTTGAAACCACTGTCTCACAGAAAACCGACGTAAAGTGGTAGCTTGCTGTCGCGTTTCGTTCGGTGAGTGAGATTTCCGGTAGCCCATTTCCCCCTCCTTTTCTCAATCCCTTTTCCATTCCCTTCCATGCCCTCCTTTTTGGTTGGCAACGCACCCATGGGTGGCAACCACGTCTTGGGTGTCTATGGGCGGTGGAGATCACTTACCATCAGGTGGGTCACCTGCTCGTTTGCCAAACTGTGCTATAAAAAAAATGTATGTACTAGCACTCATTACTTACATACTTTCACGTGAATCGAATCGTGGGAACAAAATTCTTGATCTAAATATTTATCCCGACCATACAAATTGTGGTTGTAAAGTATAGATAAGAACTCTCTAAATAAATTTGGATGATAGATATCCGTGTGTAAACATAGATATATTGAAATAATATCAGACGTGATGGGAAGGTGCGCTTGATCCAATTCACGTATGAGCATGACCTCGTGTAAGTTTTAGTTATTATTTAATAAATAATAATAAATAACACCACACACATAGTCCTGACCCCACACTTAGATACTAGTCTTGGATCGTGGGTATCAGGAACTACGAGAGACTTTCGGTCTCGCAACACCCAGACCAGAGACAAATATCTGTAGGCCACACAAACATTTATCGAGCGACTTCCAAAAAGGAGAAGGTCCTCGATTCGTCTGGTTTTTTTTTAATGTATGTTACGCGATATATCCTCCAAATGTGGACTGATTTTCTACATTCTTTTTGTGTTCGATAGAGCTTATTTCAAGGGTGGTCCCATATAATTTTTGTTACGATCGGATTTGAAGTCGGTCCGTTAAGTTTTTAAACATGTGATTATTATTAATTGCACTTTATTAGGAATTATTTTAAAATCACAGTGAATAGTAGAGCCTAAAGAGGAAGCCCGACGCAATCACATAAGCGATTACTTGCGCAAAGGACAAGTTCGGAGTACCCTCAGCCGAAGTGTGTCAGGATCGTAGTTTTGGCGCTCAATTGTCTCTGCCTACCCCTCATGGGATGCAGGTGTGAGTGTGTATGTAATGTGCGTATTTAAAATCACAGATAGACATATCAATTGAATTTATTGTTATAGTTTGATAGATTAATCTCCGAGGCCGCAGTGACCACTGACGATTGGTTCCTTTGCGGACTTAAAAAGTTAATCAAGCAACTCTCATTAGTAGTTCAAAATATTCGTAGTCATGTTCGTATCATTAATCAGACTTGTATTTGTATCGTGTAATGATCTATTTGTCCTTCTGCGGATAACGAAACGTATCTACTCATTACTAACATACGTTAAATAATGACCTATGCAGTTTTTGTCTACAATTCCGCACGCCACCACTCGATTGTGCACCTTACTGGATACAAAATAAAGTAGGGAAAATAAGAATTTTGCATACCATTTCAATTACGAAAGCTGTATTAGATTAAAAAAACAAAGTAGTTTAAATTCAGAGTTTCCTTGTACGTATCACGATATAATAAATTAATTAACAACGTTTATAACTATGTAATTTATGTCAGCACTTTATTATTATAGTGTGATAATAAGGCCCACACGCGGTTTCTAAAAGGGTGGTCAATTCAATTGACAAACATGTTTAATCTCCATAAAAGTTCCACAATTAGGGCGTCTTCACATGGTCGACCGATACGTAGATAAGCGTAGTTTACACGATCTTATCTGACACACTCGGATTGACAGGTCGAACGGGCGACACGTCACATCAAGTTGATAGCATGACTACATTACTGCATCCTGCATTGAATGTTAATGCGGTACTGCACTTCTAAAAGGTCGCAGGCGACGAAATACTAGAAAACATATATATACATACATAAGCTCACGTTTGTATCCCCAAAGGGGTAGGCAGAGATGCACTAGCGAACTAGAACACCCACATTTCGCCGAGCTTAGTTCAGTCCCAAATATGATAGGGGGCGAGCCTATCGCCATATCGGGCACAAATTCCAGACTCCGGGCTGATATGGAAAAATCCAATATCACTTTGCCCGACCCGGGGATCGAACCCGAGACCTCAAACCGTAGTCGTACCGAAATACCACCACGCCACCGAGGCAGTCAGATTATACGACTCTATAAAAATTTGGTTAATAATTGAATAATATTGAAATTAGAAAGTTATCGTCACCAGCACTTGTATTCATGTTTCCACAAATTCGCGAATCAATTAGAATATTATAAGAGAATACCCATAAAAATAATTACCCGCTCTAACTGGTTCTATATAAATAATTGCTCGATATATCTGCAGGCAATAATAAACATTTATGCAACAAGTGTTATTTGTAATAATTTATATGGTTTATTTTAAATAGTCAAATTATGTAACAGTTTTTGTGATTAGTACATGAGATAAGGCCAAAATGTGTAATATAATTAATGATTAGCAAATAAGCGTGTGAAAATATTCACAGTTAAGTAAACTATCTCCAGATCAACCTGATGGAAGCGGCCTACATTCACCGACCTTTATCAGGTCGATTTGGAAATCTTTGGGGGAGGCCTATGTCCAGCAGTGGACGTCCTTTGGCTGATGATAATGATGAAGTAAACTATTCCACGTCTCCTTACTCTTACACACACAAATACTTCTGTAAGCATGACTACTTGACTTTAATCACCTCCCCCTTCTGGGGAAGCAGTTCCGGGCAGATATTGTTAGATTAAAAACTTAACGGAACGACTCCAAAACTTATTTGATTCTGTCCAAATATTAGACCAACCTTGGAATAAGCTCCATCGACCACAAAAAGTAACTTGAAAATTGGTCCACATTTGGCGGAGATATCGCGTTACATAAAAAAATACAGACGACGGAGCTCCTCCTTTTTGAAGTCGGTTTAAATCATACAAAATTTTACCCGACCTGGGATCAAATGCAGGATCTATCGATAATACAGCCCATATATAGTTATTGCTGATGACCAAGGAGACTATTTCACTATGGGACAAAATAGACTTCGATAGTAAAATCGCAATTTTCGATGGCGACTATGCCGGCCCGCATGTCGCAGTTCTCACATGCCACCGCACGTAGAATACGCAAAAAGCCGTGAGAAAGGCACTGTGCGGTTTGCACCATGAATACTAACATTGTTACTTTTAATTTCATTGCCCTATTTATTCAGTTTGACGCTATTCACTTTCCATAGACAACTGTGAACGCCGGTTACGTTGTGAACAAAATTTATGACTGACATTATTGCTTTCAAGTCTTGCAAATTAAGCGGTTACGCCATAATAATGGCCAAGTAATGGTCTTGTATCGCCGTATTGGTAATAACATAGTTGGTTACTCAAATAACATATTAAGATCTCTCATCTCATCAATCTTTACTTAAAGTAGGCCAATCACCTTAACAGCTGGGTACATCCAAAATATTGCTCTTGTACCATACTTTTTAAGTTCTTAAAGGATTTCTTTATATAACTTTTAAATGAATTTGATATATTTTGGCCAAAATATTATATAACTGCCGCTAGCTAGCTAGCTAGCCCATGTTACTTAGGTCAGCGATTTTCTAAATGTGAAATTGTTACACAAAACTCGACTACGTTATTTTAGAGATTAGCATTTTCTAACCTACAAACTTAGTGTATGGATCTTATCTTACCTTTGGATTACTGAATTTTATACAAAACTGTGATCATTGATCAGTTTATGATTACTTATCCATAGACTATGTCATCAATCATTACCTTCGCTGTAGGTTCTCACAGGAGAAAAAGAGCATAAATCACTTCCTTCAGAGCACACACCGCGAAGGGGAACGCTAGTTAAATTAGAAAGCACATAACTTACCTATGTCGTTATAACAGCAAATCTTAGGAAAAAAATAATTGCTGGATATAGATTGTACGAGAGTGAGCGGAATTTCAACCTTGTATGCTGTCCCATAAGAGTTATCGGGATACGAAATTTATCTTCTGTCTAGCGGTGCGAGTTTTTGCCTATTATTGCTAAGTTTTATCCGCGTTATTGCTGCTCTCATTGATTTGTTTTTTCGTCTAACGTATCGAGCAATTGTTTTGCATAAACTGCTTCATACATTTTGTTTTCTTTCTTGCATAATTTTAGCCCTGTAATATTAGGGCTTAGTCTACCACGCTAGCCTAAGATGGGTATTTCTTGCATATAATTTAGTTCTCTAAATTACGTAAGCACTTTTTACCTAATATAATAAATTAACACGAATAAAATTGTATGTGTGTTTATGTAAAATTGTGACAATTTATATTACCTACTAGTTCGATTTGATATGAAAATAAAAATTAAAACTTTGCCCTAATTATAACTTGATTGGGCATAAATACGTTTACCTGACTCTATATAATGTACGGGTTATAAACCCAAGGAATATAAAGATGCCGTGTCTGAATGAGGATCTTGATTTTTGTCTGCGATCAAACGAACCGATGACGACATATATCAAACTTCTAATTACCAAATCCAAACAGCTTTTTGTAACTTCACTAACTATTTATTCGTACTAACATGAGAAAAGTAAAACTACTGTTATAGTAAACATTTGGTTTTCTGATTTACAAGATCGCGTGACCACTAACAATATTTAGGAAGATACAGAAACATGTTCATTTTAAAACATACCTAAAAATCATCATAAAGCAACCAGCCATAAAAGACATCCACGGCCAACTTTCACCAAGAGTCAAGACTCGAGAATTTAAAGCGGTACAAAAAAATCTAGAAAAAACAATGTCTTCGCCTTTCTTGCCGTTTAGATCATTATAGTTATTTCAAGCGTCATAGATCACAGATTTTCCACTCTGATATCAGCAGTGCCGTTATAAAAACAGTATCCCGTGTCCAAAGTATTACTGAATCAATGAACGCTTTCAACGAGCGTGATCAAAGTTTTGTAGTAACAAAAGTGAGGAATGCACCGAGGCAATAGTCGCCCACCTGGAAGGGAATCCCTCGTGAAGTCATTCGATTCAGACTTTATGAACTTATAAAAATGACTGGGGTTATAGCTGATTTTAGATAGGAGCAATTAAGTGATGTTACTAATAGCAATCCTTGTAGTAAGTTAGTAGCATTCTGAAGGAATTCTGAAGGAACATAAAGCCTTTAATACATAAGTAGATTCTTTGTAAATGAATAAATTCTGAGAAGCCCGCAATTTGGCATTTGACATTGTAATGTCACAAAATCCACAGAAATATAATTATATCGTCAATGTTAACGGTATTTACAACGGTCGCTTCACTAACCATTTCACATCTGTATTATTAGTTTGTACTTTAACTTGCATATACTACTAATTATATTCAAACAATAGATGATTTGTCATGAATGCTAACTGATCAGATCGAATTTACCACTGCATGTTATTCGTATGTGTGTATAAAATCAGAACAACAAAAGCTATACACCAGCCCTCTATAGCTAGAGGCTTAATGATAGGGTTAACAATTTTCAACATGGAATTACTAAATCAAGCAAAATCAATATTCTTTCGAATTAAATTATTTATTATTATAATCCAAACAATCACAATAAATTATGTAGAGTTAACCATGTAGTTACATAGTCACACATATATTGGCGATACCAATGACTGGGGTAACAGAAATGACAAGGGAAATTGCATAAAACAATTCGAAATTAATTAAATCACATTAATAAGGAAGATTAGATAAAAAAAGCTTACATTGTAGCACTATAATATAACATCGACAACCCTAAACTAGTCAGAGCTGGATCTACACAAGAGCACGGTTGGTCATGATACTTTCCGCATTGAGATTGCGTGCCGCGTGCCCGCCGGCAGCGGACAATTTATAGCTCGACGGAACCTCTGATCGGTACATGCTTGTTATTATTTAACGGCAGACCCTGGACGGACTGTGCCCCCGGCCATCTGCACTACGGATAAGTGTGTATCAACCAATGTCCACTGACCCACAACTGCAGAAAAATGCATTGCAAATTAAACAAAGAGTTGAATGTCTGGTTTTTACATTAAATATTTATGAGAAGTGTTTTAGGAAAGTAGAGCGATAGTAGTCCGTTTTGCGAGATATTTGCATCGATTTTATAGCAGATCCAAAATATTTTGCCACGCGTTACTTGCCATTTAGGAATTCCATTACAACTTTTGTAGCTTTCATAGCTGCAGATTGAAATCCAAGAAGTAGGAGTATCTAAACCACAGGCCATCCCATTCCTTAAACCGCCAACCTAAATACAAAACCGGTCTAGTAATTACCACCAAATTCAGGCACTACCAAATCAGTCATTCAAATGCGCACTTGTCTATAAAGGGACAAGAATTTTTTATCTTGCGAGGCATTTGAATAAAGACATAGCGGTGTCCGGTCACCGGTGTGGTGACTCGTGTGCTATACCTTTTAGGGCCACGTGTGGTGTAACTATGTGACGTTTTGCCGACCATACTCGTTTGTACGAAGAGCTATCGTAATGCGTCCATATAGAGTCGGAACGGGTCCGTGTGAGCGAGAACAACGCTGCAGCGCTAGGATATCTGACTCCTTCGGTCGACTGTTCGACCGGCCTTGTGGCACGCGCCGCCACTCGTATTATTCCATTTGATTTACCGACCTCATTAAAATACGTCTACAATTCTAGCTGTGAGCAATAGAAATCTATGCAATCGTGAATCGGCCCACTCCAACTGTACTTCGTCGATACATAGAACAAATGCAAATAGCTTCCATTTTGCAAAATTGTAGTCCAATTTCTCTTTACAAATATTCTATGATTATTTTAACAGCTTTAACATACATGACTTAAATGTAGAGTTATTTAAGCGTAACATGTAAAAGCGATAGTTGTAAACCTTCAAAGAGCCATAAGCATTATTCTTCTCAAGCTAAGATAATACTGAATACATTTACATATTTTAATGAAGCGATAATTGGAGCGTAAACGTTTAATTAAATATTTATTAAGCTATATCAATAAGGTTGATTAAATGATCATTCGGGAAGTAGTTTGAAGATCTAAACTCCCCTTAATGATATATAAAAGAAAGTGATAGGATAATAATGATTCCATTATCTAGATGTATCAAATGAAGATGGATGATAAATTAAAACTTATCATCTTATAAATCGAAACGAATATCTCGGTGGTACAAGCAAACAAAATAAAAACGAAATGTAGTTACGTGAGCCCCAAAAAGCTAGGGACGGAACTGTGGTTAGTAGTAGGTAATGCCATTAAAGAAAACTATATCCCAAAAATATTTAAAAATGAAAAAACATGATCAATTTCGCGAACTCGTTTAAAACTTATTCAAATGTGTGATATAGCAACGGTTCGAAGTGTAGACTCAGCGAGTGCTGGAATTGAGTCCAATTAGTGTGATTCTTTGAACGAAGATAATAAATTAGAAGAGATGACATTCCATGAGTGGAGCTATACGAAATATTTGGATCTTTTATTTGCGGTCAAACATTGTCTCATTAGTGTGTTTCGGACAACGCATTGACAAGAAGAAGAAGAAGACTTTAGCCAAAATTTGAAATATTAAACCAGTTATAAAAGTTACAGTTAAATTATACTTCAGAAGATACAGATTTAGATTTCGTCGTCCAGAACCAGTCCTATATTAACACGCACCTAACTCTAACTAATAACTCTTTGAATATATTTAAAATAGTAAACACGGTCAATTCTAAGATAAGAAAAAATGGCATCATCAAAATTTAAAAAAATAAGCTTATGTCATAGAAACTACAGTCTCTTAGAATAGCAAGTTTTGGAGCTAAATATGATAATAGGAAAACGAACTCATAATTCAAAACTAGCAGAAATCGTTTGTAAATGTTCAAATAAAAATTTGAAAATTATTATGAAACGTTCGATCGCAATTACAAGAGATCAACGGCAATTAAAATTGATAAAACCAAACGGTTCCATAAACTATTAACGAAACTAAAATTATACCTCTTACGCTCTTAAATTCTGATTTACGATCAGTTATTAAGTTTTATTAACTGTTTGAATTATAAAATAACAGTTTGAATGCAGAAATATTTAGCTAACTGATCTTCAATAGATATATTACTGGCTTTCTATTATAGGTGTTCGATAGTCTATTAATGGTCATAGCTAGAATCTTAGAACAATAAAAAAATAGTAATCAACACGACTGTTCCTATACAAAACATCGGTTAAGGTAATGACTTTGTTGGAATGTATAAAGATACAAAGGCTTATGTAAGTTTTAAGTCACAAATCACAATGTTAGTGTGGGCGAGGTGTGGTGGACTTGTTTAGAAACCACTAAATTCCAATACAATGGTAAGCTATGGACCCTTGAGCTTTTGTTCACGCTGCGCAAATAAAATATTTTGACCACGCACCTTATTAAGCACATTCGGTCCTATACAAACATTCACGTTTGTTTTTCTCGCTTGAAATATGATACAGGATACATTTTTGTTATCAAAATGAAAATATATTTTATGCTCACGTTCGTAGAAAAGTTATTGAGTCAATAAAATAATACAACGTACATACTTGCTCAGTTTGTATGAGACGATTGAAAATTTTGTGACGCAGACTGTAGGTAAATATTACCTCTATAATCATTTTAATAAAAACCTAGAAATAAAACTACCTCTATTATTACATGTGTTCGTTGTTGAGTATTCCAATGTGACAAAAAATCCAAATTAACAGTAAATAGTTCATGGATGGAGGAGTGACAACGAGTACCTTCTAGCATTATTTATGTATCCTGTTGTACACTAGCACTCGTCTGCTTTACTAAACAATGTCGTAGTAGATGCCTAAACTCAAATTCCAAAGGTACATACAACATCCGCCATGGAGTACATAGCTGGTCTGACTGGACATGACACCTCTCCTGTATGTTTTGCTACTAATGTGTGCTCGGCGGCACGGGCAGCAGTGGCCGTCTGTTTACACACCTCATTAGAATCCACGCCTACGCCTCCATTGGGCATATCCAAACATGAAGTTATGAAGACCCATTGTACCCTGCACGATGCAGGTGTGAGATTGTATTTATTCTTATTATCGATAAATACCTGACTAAAGTTAGAGTGCGTAAAACGACTACCAAATATAGAGGCAAGGATGACTTTCATTAGCTGGCAACCAAGGTTGGTTGTTGGTAGCTGATATTTTAAATCAGTATCATCTAATCCTCCATAGTTCGATCACGATCAACCTTTATTACTAATTTCTATACGGTGGTGGTATTTGTTATACCACGTTTCCATAATTATTTAGGAATCTGATTCCCTCGCTTATTAGCCATAGAACATGATAAGGGGTAATTCTAAACGAAACTGTGTTTTTTTTTTGCTTCTGCCTTAGGTGTAGTTTACAGGGAAAACCAAAACAATCGAAGTGCCTCTGATGTATACCAAATCTAATCTAACTAGACCTATGGATCCCTCGCCAATTTTGAAAAGAACAAATGCAATAAAAGGAATTATTTCCTTGTTTTGTGACTATAAAAATTAAAAGCATCTTAAACCTGGAGTGAAATGCATAAAAAACAACTGCTCAAGGTAGGTGCTAAATTGCCTTTTTAATTCTGCATAAAAACACGTCCCATTAACCCGATACAAGTTGCTATATTCGGCTCGTGTAAGCTTGCGAAAACTGTAAAAAGTGTACAAATAACTAGGCTTTAGGAGTGAGGAGTGAGAGGTGATCACTAGTCGCTAAAGACATCAATCTTTGTGTCGCGTATCGGTCTAATAAGTGCTGTCATCAATCATCTGCTGTGTGTTTACCGGGAACTGATATCCTGAGGGTTGCCAACATTCCCGGAATCGAGGACGCTTATAAAGCACACCTACAATAATTGTAGCAAATTATTTGTTTCTGATACTTCTTCTGCACAACTTCCACTAAGAACATTGCACCCCCCAACCATGTTTAAGTATGTTTATTCGTCTTGACCCATAAATAGTGTTTCAAAAATATCCAGGTCCACAGCCCATAAGAGTTAAATAGTCACGGGCGGCTCGGCCTCCGGTGGCCCATACGCTTATGTAACATATATAAGTGCCGCCTCCGACGGCGGCGATGTACATAATGGTTTATTTAATTGCTACAAGTTTGAAATATATTTTTACCACGAAAATCCAGGAATCCGCAGTTTTACTAGGCAACTCCATATCACGGTGTGTTACAGAATGTCGGATGTTTTTGTCCGCGATGGCCGCGAGAGCCCGTGACGAAACGATGTCTAATGCAATTTTGATTAGTCTCCACTGGGACGCCATAAATGTCGCAATTACTACCGATTTGTTGTAGACATTATTTTTACGGCCTCATACATGTTTACAATAGATACGACAGTTGTTTATTACTTTTATAGCCGCGACAATTTGAAATTTAAAGTGATCGGGGCAGTCGGTTTTATTGTGTGTTTTATTGATGATATTATGTACTACTATGTATTTACAATACCATAAGCTCACGCCTGTATCTCTTAGTAGGAAGGCAAATGAATTACTTATATACAGTTGTCTCAATAAATTGGTCAGTGATTGAAGCCGTTAGTCTAAGGTTGAGTGTATCTCAGATTATAGGCAAAAAATCCACTTAATATTCATTTAAAAAGAAAGAAATAACTTTATTTGTCCATCACTACAAGGCACAAGTACAGTTTATTTTGAGGTATTTTATTTATATGAAATTATGTATATTGATTGCAAATTATTTCGAAAAAAACAAATACAGTCTTCTTTAAAGACCCAAAAAGAGCAAATTCACGTGAATATACAGTCCAACTAAAAGTCAAAACGAGTAATGTAAAGTCAATGTAAATTCGTATAATGATATAAGATTTGTCTCGCACCGACACGCGTGACGCGACCGGAGTTGTAACACGCAAAACTATTGTAACCTCAACTTTCACTAGAACAATGGCACGCCGGTCACGAATTATACAGGAATAAACTTACTAAAGCTCACATCGGACATTTAACTGTTATACTTTTAAAACATGGAACTAATTAGTACTTAGTAAACAAATCTTGTTTTTCTACATGTGAATTCAAGAATTCGAGTCGAACAGAGAGGGGAGTCGAGTGGGATTTGTATTAGATGAGGCTGATTTACTTACTTTCCAAAAGAGACGCAAGACAAAATTTAGAAAACAATATCTAAAGCTAAGATACAAAATAAATACTAGGTGAACCCATTGATAAGGTTACATTACCATTCCCGCTTGTTAAATCGTATACCAATTAGAGATATTGTCACTTTCGAGCACGTTAGTAATAAACAAAATGTTTAATACATAATAGAGAGTTGTTATCAAAAACATTTCCACTAAGAAGCACGCTTCAGCATAATTGAAAGATATACAAATCAATGGACATAAGTATCAAAAACTTTAAAAATATAGTGATATAACATCTGAATGTGGTCATACTGTCCGTGCAGTAAACGCAGTCAAGTCACGCGTCGAGGTCGCTAGTACGAGCATCGACGCGACGCAAGCGTTACATCTGCGAGACTGATTGATTGCACCAAAAACCACGCTAAAACTCATATGTACTGTCCGTGTGTGTATTTGGATGCAACACTTGAAAGGGCAATAATATGATGTAAGCAATCGTTTCAAAGAGGTACCTCGAGATGTTTTTGTTTCAATTGTTGAAGTAACCGGAACGGAAGAAATGCCATCAAGGTGTTTAAAGAAACTGTTTGAAGACGAACGTGATAGGACCTTAATTTGAGCTATTATTCCACAATAAAAGCATAAATTCCTTCATACATCCAACCTTGGACTTGTAGTACATACTTAATACATAATGACCAGTCGATATGTAGAAGGCGCGAAGTCTAAGGGTAGGTATACGCGAGGCGTGAATGCTAACACCCTGGCCAAACACAAAGGTGTGAAAAGCTTCGCGGGTCATTGTGGTAGCTAAGCCGCCGGACCGGCCCATAAATCCAGTCGGTTGTCGGCTTGTCGCCGCTAACGCAGGCTCACTCGTGTCTCTAATGCATTTCATATTTAATACGCCTCTTCGATATCCGACACAATATAAATCTTGGTACGCATGTATAGCTTTTGTTGATTATAAAGCGGAAACCAGTTTGGCTTCAAAATGACATGACAGACGCACATTTGGACGCATGCAATATGCTCTCCTGCATTAAGTATTATGGATATTTCTTTTATCTACAAATTAAAACACAAAGTACTGTAGTTCTACTTCAAGTATTATTCCGCAAATTGGCCTTTTTTCTTATTCTACCTGCCTTTATTCAATTTAAAGTCGATTCAACACACTTTTTACTACTGTCCAAGCATGTAGCAGAAAGAAGAAGGGAGTTAATTATTACTCTTTTATTAACTTTATTAAAATCATAAGGTACCAATACTAAATCAAAATACGCATTGCTATTGCAATCTAATATCGTTTGACGTCAGCGCACAACGCAAGCAATTCAAAAGCGAGTCATATTTCATCGTACAAGACAGAAAGTGGTGTCTCAAAAATAAAATCAAACTGCTAACGAGCGAACAACAGTGGTTCAAAATCGCTCGCGTAGCGTCGCCTCGTACTGTCATGTCGTATAGAATGACTCCGTATTGAGTTACGGGCACTAGTGAAGCATGCCCTCAGCCCTGTAAGCATCCAGCTGGAATTAAACATAACACGCGGGAATTAACACGAAATGTTTTCAAAAATTTAACAAAAGTATTATTGAAATACTGGTTCATTAATTGACTTGAATTTATTTTAGTCACATCAACGGTGGAAAATTATTTCGAGAAAGGCAAAACAGAGTATGTTACATGGTTAGCTGTTGGCTCTAGGTATTGGACGCAGAGCAGTCTAAAGGC
The DNA here is from genome assembly GCA_036417725.1 of Clanis bilineata. Taxonomy (NCBI): domain Eukaryota; kingdom Metazoa; phylum Arthropoda; class Insecta; order Lepidoptera; family Sphingidae; genus Clanis; species Clanis bilineata. The sequence goes on from CM071153.1 coordinate 4,319,020, forward strand.
GCGTCTCCTGCATTCATTTTTCTCGAAACACTACACAAAAATACAATCAAAACATGGTATCCCTACACATTTTTGTCACAGACGCGGCTTTGCAATGGCACCACATTTTGTCAATATGACATCATTAGATCTTGTACTGGATAGGTACTGAAGAATACCATCGAAAATTTAATGTAAAATGTACATGTACGAGTTCTTGATATCTCTAAAAATAACCATAATTTTCAAAAGACAAAGAAACCATAACTTTGATCTTCCGAAGTATAGCACCTCAGCTCGGCCAATTTTACCCTTTATCGGCACAAAATCTTTAATAAACGTCAGTATGGTCTCGAAGTACCCATTGTTGTGTCGCCTACGATATAGGCTTGATGCTGCAGAATAAATATAATACAATATAATAGTAGCCGTTCAATTTACAAACCTTTAGTTACTTACGAAGTTAGTGCTACGAGCTGACCACAAGACTTAGCACATAGAAAACGTCTTGTATAAGTAAGAAGTCTACTGATATCTATTACCTAGTACCTACAGTCTACCCAGACAAAAAATGTAGAGCAATAACAATTTAGTACCATTGGTGATATCATTCCAAAGCCAGTATCGCCCGGTTCCAATAAACAATCTCAGTTCGAATGTGCAGATAGATTACAAAAATTAGCCAATAAGAACAAAGTTTGAACATGACTCTGTCAAATTACTTGATTTGATTGGTTCATAATGGCGATCCATCTGCACTCTAACCTGAGATCGTTTTTTGAGACAGGCCGTAAGAGATGACGGGGATGACAGTATTTCTATGCAAGAGTATATAGATTCAACATTACAATAACTTATATAACATGTATCGTCATCTAAAATTCAAATTCCTTAGCCAAGTTAGATAACAGCATACAAAAGATACATAAATACGCAGGCAGACATCTACTGAAGAAAATAACAGGCAATTTTTTAGCGGTCGAGATTGCGAAGGGCTATAAATGGCACAGCGAAGCCTGCGGCAGTTGCCATTTGCAATCGGTTATGGAACGACTACAGACCTCTTTTTACATTATAATCGGTCGGTCTTCGTCGCACTCCTTTTTTTGTTATCCAGATAAACGACAGCCTTACCAAACAGTTATGCAAAAATGTTGAGCATTCGACGCCGAAAATTTGCGACTTATGCTCATGAGACCTTATTAAACGATGCATCTCATTTCGGGTCGTATTTTTTGCGCTGATTTCTTGAGGATGTTACGTGTATGGTAAATCGACAGATGGACAGGGACAACGCGACCGGCGACGTCGCCGCGTCCGGGGTCCAAACCGGACTCAAGCACCTCGCATGATCAGAGTCAAATTACGCGGCGTCTCGCGTCAACCGACCCGTGCCGCTTCATTAGCAACGCAAATCATTAACATGCATTCTGCATAATGCATTTCAATTTTTTATTAGCTTTAAAGAATTTCGATGGACGTTAAATTTTTATACGTTAGAGAGCGACAAACGCGCAATGTTCCATCCGACAGACATGGCGCCGTGACAAGGGAATATAATATATTGGGTGCCTATCATAAGGAAATCCATTCGAATGAAATATTATAATTAGACAGTGCGCCGACGAAATCCGACGACATTAAAATGCGGCTCGTGCGCCTGCGCCCGCGCCACACCATCACTCATAATGGACCAAACGCGGCTAATGCATTATTCAACAGGTCCCGCTGATCCCTAATGCCGACTTATTCGGCAAAATCACTTTGACTAATAGCTTTCGGAGAACGGACATAAGAAGATAAACTTAAATAAATATTTCTAAATCTGATTCATAATGTTAAATTTTTTTACACAAACCTATGACTTTGGATGACAGATTGAAATTAGAAACGAAAACTAATGTCCTGAATCTACTAAACCTATATGGATCAATTATATTTTTTTTACAAGTTTCAATTCAATAATCATAATAGAAGACGTTTTATAACATCCATTTGTATCGGCGAAAACAATGCAGCATTCAGTGACTGATGAATAGACGATTACAGCAGAAATAATAAAGCAGACATTGATCAATAATTAACGTTGAAGTTCGTCTTACCATTACCCATAGTTATCACCTCTACAATTAGCGCACGCATAGAATACGCCTGCTCGAACTAATTGAAGAAATAAACAAGAGCAGCACAAAGAATGCCTTCATCCGACCTGCCCACACAACACCGACCTACAATTTGCTGTTAATTACTCGGTTTGTTTCAAAGAAAGTGTTGTTCGATGAAACGAAACAATCGACATGAACATAGCGATGAATCGTGACAGTATCAACATTTCAAACGAAGATAAAATGTAAAATGGCTGTATAAATTCAAATAAAGTACGACAGGTCTGTTGTAATGCCGCGCTAAGAACTAGGCCAAAATCATTACAACAATCAACGCTAAAAAACTCGTGAACGTTACTGGCCGCCATAAACATAGACATATAACATTCTGGAACGACAAAAAGATAAGGTACATGGTAATCTAAGTGGACATGTGGCCAGGCATGGCGTTGAGTTACTATGCAACAAAACTAACAGACACATTACCTCATGTGATTGGAGCTCGAGAGCATATAAAAATATTTCTGTAAGCGTAACCCGGTCTTTATGGATCCGAAACATAATAACGGCAGACAACGTTTAAGTGTCTTGGGAACCATCACTAAATAGACTAGCTTAATTAATTACCATTAAAAAAGCAATTAGGAATGTAAGAATATCCTTGGCAAATCCAGATGTTATCAAACTAAAAATAACGACATGAGATTCGTCTGTAATAAGAACAAATGCGAAACCAGACTTGCCTCTTATACGAGGTCTTAAAAATTAAGGAGGAAAGAAGAAGAATTTAATATGAATTTAAAAGAAGGGGATTTAAGTTAAAATAAGCAGATTATACGAAGCTTGCCCATAATTTGGATAATGAGCCTCAAAATTCCACAAAATATAATGCAGCAAATCATTCAAATGAATCATTGCATGGGATTCTTAAACATGATTTAAACATGTTGCGTGACACAATGAATCAATACAAATCAATCGTCAATTAAAGCATTTGATACATTTGCATTGGCCACAGTCTCAGGTCTCACTCGGAGCATCAACGAGCTCAATGGGTGCCTAAGGCGAACATCTCAAACGGAACACGTGTTGTTGATTGCCCTCAATTGGCGAACGAATAAAAACAATCCTGGCTTAAAAATAACCGTGATTTCATCGAGCAACATGTGACGCTTGTTCTCTGTGTATATTCCCACATCGCATGTGAAATGTCCTATGCTCGTAGTCCCATACCCAAATTGCGGTGTTAATGACTTTGTGGGATATGGGACATAGCATCTTTCCGGAACTCGGAACGTACGAGGCCATATGGGAGGCGAGAAGTGTTGGCAAGCGCAAACCACCATTATCGGTACTGACCACTGAATATTGAGATAGTGACATCCGCTTTGATGGCCACACTCGATATGTGGGACATATTCAGGAAGTAAAACCGCAAACGTAAAATACGTTTCCCATTCCCATGTAAAAATTGTGATAGGGAAATATTTCTTAACATGATGCAATTAGAATCATGTGGAATCATTTTTCCAATTGCATATCTACTGTTTTATATAGCCAACAGCGTATTACCCCTACGAATTAATTATGATTTTGACAATTCTGGAAAAGTAAATGATGAAAAGTATAATAAAGTAAATGTTCAATTTATTTTAGCTCATTGTTTCCGAAAGAGGTGCCGATAGTCAAGTGTATGGAAACGAAAATTAGGTATCATTATTTTTTGGAAACTGCCAAATCCCGTACTGAAAGTCCAGTAGCGCCTTTTCTAGGATTTAGGAATTAAGAACTTTAGCGTGAAGATATTATCGTCACAAAAATAAACAAAATGAAACGAACAAATAGAAAGAATTTCACAGATTGTGTCCAAGATATGGTAGAAACAAATACGCACCGCCTTCCGGTAGTAATTCCGATGATAGAGAGCGTTTAATTACATGTTCTCACACGCACTTCATCATTCCGCTTGGTCGTTTTATCATTACCATCTTACGCATCTGTCTGAGGCAATAGTCCAGTCAAACGTGTGTTTATACAATAACAGTGACATTTTATATCCGCCTTTTCCAAGTACTGTGTAACAATGAGACATTAATACAAATATGCTAATGAATTTTGGGAGCATAGCTGTTTTACGGGCCATTTACGAAAATAATGTTTAATTTAAAACAGTTTGGTCGGTAATGGTGTTTACTTTAATAGATTTTTTTATTGGAGGACTGGCGAACAAGCAGTTAGGTCACCTGACGGTAAGTGATTTCCATCATCATAGACGTCCAAGATACCAAAATAATCATGGGTTCGTTGCCAATTTCCTTGGTTTAGTGGCACTGCATATGGACTGAGGACATAAGGTCCTGGGTTAAAATCCATGTCGAGCAACACTTTGTGTAGGTTTTACTAACACGATTTGGCTGGGACTGAATCCCTAGAGACTTCAGGCAAGCGCTAGGACGCAATAACTAAGCTGAATTCTTTCTGCAAAATATTTAGAATGGCACCAACCCCACATTATAGTGGGACAAAAGTAGGTCGAAGAAGATATATTCATAATAGAGATAGATAGCCGAAACACGGTTAAAATAGATATACCCATTTTAGGACAATTACAAAACATCAAGCTTAGTTTTTCAAGACTAGATAACATGTGCTTCCATTATTATGCAGACGTTTATCGTTGAGTTCAACAAGCCACATTAACTTGATTTAATGACGTCATTATCCACAGACAATATTTAATTAAATTCTATATTCAAACAGACATAAGTCGACATATTCCATTCATAACTCGAGACATGAAATGTAAAACTGCACAGTCCGTGCAAGTTTTGTTTTTCAAACACTGTTCGGTTGTCAGTTGTCACAATCATTACGCACATCCGTTGCGTCTTATGCAGTTGCGTGGGGCAACTTAATTATCCAATTATTAATCACAATTTATACATCCGAGAATTAAAACTCTTCAAATCAAATATACCATAGTTCACATTCCCTCAGATATAGACAGAAGTAGGCAGCGATGAAACTAGCACCCATTTTCATCGAGCTAATCAGCTAAAATCCTTCATGAGCAATTCCCAACCCGGATTTTTCCTTGGATTGGGAATTTCAATCATAATTATAAATTTAATCATAATTTTTATGCGTAATTTTTCGAATTGGAAAACTAAAACACAAACTGTGATTACTCGATTTCTTGTGCTGAACCCAAAAGCTCTTGTTCTTCATCCGAAATTTGGGGCCATTCATTTACTAAGTAAGTTAATTTAGGGGGGAGGGGGCGACCATGTCTTATTTTTTCTTATTTCTTCTATTTTTTTTTATTTTGTCTTTTTTTTTTCTTTTGTCTTGGTAATTATTAAGTAAAATTATAAAAATATGCAGTTAAGTTTATACTTTACAAAAGAGCGTACAATAGTTCGAGTGCCCTGATGCGCTCGGATTATGAAAGGTTTTCCTTTAGATTCTTACGTAATAACTGCTTAAGGTGACGTGGTTGTATTTCGGTACGACTAGCGTTGTGAGGTCTCGGGTTCGATCCCCGGGTCGGACAAAGTTATATTGGATTTTTCCATATCAGCCCGGAGTCTGGAGTTTGTGCCCGATATGACGCTATCGTCATCGTCAGTTGTGATAGATATACCCATTTCATAGCGAGCATAGGCTCGCCCCCTATCACAACTGGGACGGAACTAAGCTCGGCGAAATGTGGGTGTACTAGTTGGCTAGTGCACCTCTACATACCCCTTCGGGGATACAGACGTGAGCTTATGTTATGTTATGTCTTACGTAATAAATATTAAACAGGGGGGAGGGCGTCGGCCTATTCTTATATTTTCTTATATAGGAGGGGGATCAAAAATAAACGAAAGGCCTATGCTGTCACTGACCAATAAGACGGTTATACCAGTATATTTGATAAAAGTACCTCGATTAGTGACCGCGCCATGCCGCGCCGTCTCAATGGCAAAGCTATGTACCTCTATACTAAAAGTCGTGACTTGATCACTGCCGCTTGACAATCTAGATCGATGGTTTAACAGCCGCTCGTGGCTTGAACAGTTCCAGATGTCATTATCGGCAGTTCTGATTAAAGTGTTTATTTTAATTAGCACCATAATTTATTATAGGTCGTTTTGAGTGAGTAGGATTGGGAAAGCTTTGATCTAATATGTTACAGCGAACCCTTTACAGTTTACACCAATGTTGTAATTTCCTCGTTTCCAGTGTTTGCGACACAAAAGGAAACTTAACTAGGTCAAGTTATGTAACGTTTTGACCACTTTTATGGTTTACCAGTAGTAGGTCTATATATCCATTATCCACAATATTAAATGAAAACATTACAAGTAATTTCAAATATAATTGTCATAAGAGGTATTTTATATTTAATAGAGCTCCCGCTTTACAACCTACTTTCTTTCTACCTGCTCCTATCCCACCTTAAGATTAGGTCTGCGCAACAAGCAGTGGCGTGCAGTCCATATAGACAAAGAGACACTGTCTACCCTAGAAACTTGCCAATTACATAATTAAAGAAATAAAAAATCTCACCCAAAACAGATTTTCACAGTAGAAGCACTTGCCTTATATTTTAAATCAACACGGGGATGATTATGATGATTGTAGTGAAGAAAGATCTGAAGAAAATAAATTTGAAAGTTTTTTGTCTACCCTGATCTGAAGGTCTGTGCACGTCAGTGGCAACAAGCATGTCGCAGAAAGGATTTGGCTTAATGTTTACGACCGGCTGCCTACCCGACGTCAACCTCCTTCTAGGGGACCCAGTCCCGGGCAAATACAACAGCTCCCCTACAATCTACATTATCCGTAAAGTATTTCAATTCATTAATTTAGAATTATCCCCAGATTCCGGTTGCTTTAAATCGCGTCAAATCGCTCGGGGCACTTATCAATGAGCTGGATTGGGGCACGTATCGTGCGAACGCGTTATAATAGGAGGATATTATAATAAACAGATCCCGGGCCCCTCGCGTTCCCTCTTTCTTCTCCCCACTCCACACTTGCCCTCACTAATAAATATTAATGTACGAACTTGAATGCCCCACAATGATCATGCTGGTACATTGACACTCAATTCTGTTTTTTGCCTTTACTGTCGTATCTTTTCATCTTAATCTTTGTTTTCCTCGCATTACGCGGATGCGCGAGATACATCAATGGTGAAGAATTGAGTCATTTGAGTCCTCATGACTATTATTATCTGTTTACGACTGCGTTATGGATGTTGATGTGATTGTATTTCTAAGAACATGTATGATATTGGTCCTAGGAAAGATAATAAAACTGTTATCTATATTTGATTTTAACTACAGAAGTTAGCGGCATTAGATTGAGGGTGAATTTTTTAATTGCTAGATCATTTAGTCATGATTTTGATGTTTTGGCGTTTAATTTATGCAACATCTGTAAAAGTAAGAATCATACCTTATAAAAGTTATCTGGCTTGTCTAGGATGGGTCTTAAATTAATTTTAAAGTACATAAATGAATATATTGCAAAATAAGTGACAAGATAGTTTGGTTTGTTTTATGGAAAGTTTACCTACAATAGTTAAACTCTGTTTTTCAAATCTTAAAATATTGATAAAACGTTGCATCACAGTGTCCAATGAGTTACTATTTTGATAAAATGTATAAAGCTACATTTTTCTTTTTGTATTTTGGGCGTCGGAGACCATGAGAGACTTTCAGTCTCACAACACCCAGACTCGAAACAAATACCTGTAGGCCACACAAACATTTGTCTCAATGCGAGAATCGAACCCGCGGCCTCTCGCTCCACAGCCGGCTACTCGCCCGCTGCGACACGAAGGCTGTCAGTACACTATCCCCTTCAAAAATTAATAAAACTTAGTTTACATGATTTTTCCATATCAGTCCGGAGTCTGGAATTTGTGCCCGATATGGCGATAGGCTCGCCCCCTATCACATCTGGGACGGTATTAAGCTCGGCGAAATGTGGGTGTTCTAGTTCGCTAATACGCCTCTGCCTACCCTTTCGGGGATACAGGCGTAAGAATATGTATGTATGTATGTACATGATTGTCAAATTCAATTATGTTTTCAATTCAAATGAACAATGAGTACCCACCCCGTGGTTCGGAAGGGTCACGTGCCTCAAACAGGGGGTGGACGAGAATATTTTTCCCATCGGTTTCCCACGCCCGGCCCGGATGGGAAACCCAACTTGTTGATTTTGTTACGTTTGCCCCCATGTTTCCGGCATTGCGATAATCGATCACCACATTAATTTCTAAACCATCCCCGCTTGGTAATTAAGTTTTAAATTACTGGTGACATTGATAGCTCTTATTTATTCGTGAATGTCTGATCTTTGATCTGAGACTCTTAGGTCTAATTATTACGAAAATTATTTCAAATAAAATTTTATTTTTTTTGTCATGCGAGAAGCTTTCACGATTAGAACGGCCTATAAGAATTATCGTTTTAAATAAGTTGTAATGAAAATATTTATTTTAAACAACGCCCGAATGGTCAAACGCTACTCAACTTTAACGGCTTCTTATGGCGTGTACATACCAACCGAACGAACGTTCGCGAATCGACGCTTGTTGCGTTTATACAAAAAAATGTTCGCTGTTGTGTGAACGCAACAGGCATAGATTCGCGATCGTTCGTTCGGTTGGTGTTTATCCGGCATTAGATTGATTTTCGCCATACAATTTTGACAGATAAGGCGGCGAATTATTAAGAAACCTTGTTTAATAGTAGTATTTGTGTCCATAGTACATATTATCATTACTATAAAATTTACAGCTGATGAATAATAAGTGACTAAAAAATTGCAATATTAAATCTTATTTTGAAGTCGCTATATATAATGCTTTAAATATACGTTTTTTTTATAGCAAGAGACTGGCAAACGAGAATATAGACAAGACACAAAAAGAATCACGGGTGCATATGAGGAGGAATAGGGATTGGAAAAGGGAAAAAAATTAAATAAATAAATTGGCCTTTTACGTAAATACCACCTTATCGATTTGCCAATTTTGCGAGATTTTGTTAATATCATTGAGAATTTGTCAAGTGGGCTGAACGGACAGAGAGATGGAATAGACAAAAAAACTTAATTGTTTTTTTGTGAACCTGACGTCAAAAAATTAACTGAAAAATATAAACTGTTTATAGTTTTCAGAAAAAATAATGTTATAGCGGATGGGCAGATCCATGATCTGATCTATTCGTAATTTCAGTTTTTACCCGACTGCTTCGGAAAAGGTTAATACTTTTTATTCACCTCTGTGTTCCTTTCGTGTTTGACCCGACTGCCTCGTTTTTCGTTTCGAAAACATTAAAAATCCATTTGAGTAGCATACCAATTACGACTATGAATAAACAGTAAAAACACTTAACGACACACAGTTAAATGATAATTAAAAGCACGCGATTGCAAATTGTATGGAAATTACTGCTTTGTAGACGGAGCGATAGCGGCCACGGGGGCTCAGTGACGTGCATTCCATATAGACAAAAGACACTGTCTACCCTGGCAATTTGCTATTTACATAAGTAAATAAACTATAAAAACCTTGACCAAAAATAATTTCAAAATACTGCTATTTCGGGCCGGCTTATGTATAATCGACACGGGAATGGTAATAATGGTGATGGTAGTATACGAGTTGAATATTGCAAGTTTTTGGCTACCCTGATCGGAATGCCTGTGCACGTCACTGCGGCTGCTGACCGACACAGTTTAGCCTCACGTTAGGCCTAATCCAATAATGCTTTGGCTTATTTGAATTTGTAGGTATATATTTTGCAATATTTAACATCTAACGAATATTGCTCGATATGGCGATAGGCTCGCATCCTATCACATTTGGGACGGAACTAAGCTCGGCGAAATGAGGGTGTTCTTGATGGCTAGTGCACCTCTGCCTACCCTTTCGGGGATACAGACGTGAACTTATGTATGAATATGAGGAAATAACTGTGGGTAGATTCCTTTCTTTACTACAATTATTTAAAAAAAAACGTTTGTGCATTCAAAATTCGAATGAAGAGTAATTTAAGTCCTACCAGTGGAAAGTGGAGACACACCCCCATTGAGAGTGCTTCACCGGACTATACGTACATACACATTATACCGATACAGTTTACATACACACACATACCTACTTCAATCACAAGAAAAATAAAATAATTGAACATCAAAAACAGCATAAAAATAACTAAAAACCTTAACAACCGTTACGTCATAAATAGTAAGAAACTTCATAATGCTTTTTATATTTTACTACTAAACTCAAAACGAACTTAAATAACAATTATTATTTAATTATTAAAAATATGTAATAATCGAAAAAATATTTATATGTACTAAGATGTCACACATCGATTGATAAACAAAAAAAACAATAGATAATGTAGAAATCAACATACCTGCCAGTCCAGTCGCATTGGTCACCAACCATTCCCGCCTCCACAATGCATATCAGTCCAAGCACAGTCCAAAAGACGCGCGCGATTTGCATCTTAGCAGAATTAAAATAAAATAAATATAAACACTATAATCACATCACAAAACTGTTATTTTACATCATTGTAATGTTTTAAATTTACCAAAACATTGTTTTCAATAAGTAAACAAACGGAATTACTGTAAACAATGTACCATCTAACACAGCGTCTCAAACTTGACTGGTAAATTGAGTAAACCGAGACAGAGATAAAACAACCAATTTGTTGTCTACACATAGGAGTAAGAGGGATAGCAATCAAAACACTATTAGAGTGAGATGGAAATATCTTGCTCTTCACTGTACAACATTAAACCGTTTGTGACAAAGCAAAATGAACTGTAATTCATGGCTAATAAATACTATTTTGTAATTAATTCTTACAAAAAGCTTTGTAAAGCTTTTAGAATTGGCGGGAACTGTTACTCGCTGCTTACGTACAAAACGTTGAATTAAATTGCTATCATTTAGGCTTTTACTAGTTGCGCACCGTAGTTACATAGTAATTCTTTATGTTTGAATTTTGACATCGATAAATGCTGTCTAACAACCCATAATTGGTTTATAATGTTTACGTGTAAAAAACATTACCCTAGTTTGGACTCCGCCATGGCCACATAAACATTTTACAAAAAAGTTCATCTAAAAATTTCTTACAAAAACAAACTCCAAATTCGTTAAATACTAACGGATTATAAATGCGGTTCTGTTTAATGAGGCGCGGATTTAACATTTTAGAACAACAAAACACAACCAAAATTTTTAAACGAAATAAAAACAATATATCTGAGTTTAAAAAATATTTTGCGGGCGTGAACATCGAACCTATAATGCCAGGTCTCCTGCACTAAAACATTACACAAAACACGCACTTTTATCTATGGTCCATTGTTCTACGAGCAGGTGACAGCTAAAATTCTTGTTTTGCGTTTGTATTTTTAGGAGTTTTGTTTCGAAAAAGCTAGTTCAGGAGACGCGGCTTTACTGGGATAAAAACATACAGACAGGCGGTTATAGTTGAGCGTAATTATTCAAAGATTATACCCAAAACAACATTAAATTGTTGATCACCAAAATGTCTACAAATGTATTAATAACATTACAGTAGGTACTTCCATCATCATAATATCATCTCTTATCAATAACATATTAGAACATCACAGAATGTTAAGAAATGGAGCCCGCTCTGGCGACTCTCTAATCGTTAATCGCGTGGCTGTTCCACTGAAATCGCCAATTATAACAGACAACTCTGTTAAATCATAAGCAGGTAGACGTTTATAATAAAAATAGTTTCTAACCGTATAATTATAATTCCTTTTAACTTTTTACGAACGTTAATAAGCCCTTTCTATTCTACGATCGACTAAAGAAATTGTTAATGGTCGATAATGAAATAGCGCATAAGTTTTTGGTTTCCGTTTTTGCTAGTTTTACCTATTTCAAATAAATGAAAATAAAAAACATACCTATTAAATGTTATATCCAAATGTATAAAATAAAAATGTTGTATGTATGTATGTATAAAATAAAATTATAACACAGAAAAATTAAATAACTGAAATTAGCTCATAATATTATTATCATTGTTTCAACAGCAAAAATATAAAGAGATGATGTTTGAAAATCAGAATTAGCTTTTTAGACCATGTTTAAATGCAAACTGTTTTTTTACAATACATAATCGTAAAAAATACTTATGATATTAAAGAACAGCAAAATATAAGTTTTATTTATATTATCAAAATCTTTGGCTTATTATAGTTTGATTTGTCTTACATAACAAGTTACGATAAATAACCTTATCGATTAACTTTGGACCCTTTTGAATCCTCTCACGCACGTTCGTCAATCATCACACATCCGTATATTTATTATTTACTAACAGATAAACTAAATCAATAGGCGCTATTTGTAGTGGACAGATAGGGGTTTTGTTACCCTGCTTGTTTAGGTCAGCATTTTGCTTATCTACAACACGAAATAGCCAAATGGGTGAAACAGCAACACCTTTTGTGTAGAAGTTTGTTATTACTGAATGACTAGTGGAATTCGGATAAGATTTTTGACTATTTGAGGGAAATCAATGAGCCGTGTGAAGGTAAGTGGGTAAGGTAAATCCTGTGTACCGGAGGTCCTGGGTTCGAATCCCAGGTCGGGCAAAGCGAATTTTCTAATTTAAAATGCCCGGGACTGGATCCCTCAAAGGAGGTTGATGTCAGGCAGGCATCCTGTCGTAAAAACTAAGCCATCCTTTCTGCAACATGCTTGAAAAAGTGTGTTGCGCCGACCCCACATTAAGGTAGGATAAGGGCAGTTAGAAATAATTAAGGTAAATCGGTAAAAAGTATACAGTGAAGACTTTCACATCACATACGAAGAAAAGTACAAAGTCTGACTACCTAAAATTAAATATTATAAAATATATCAATATCCGAGCAATATATATTATCCGAGCAAGGCAAAATGACTATGTACACTTGATGGTAAGCGTAGTGCGGTACTCCGTATGACTATCGTCCTGGATCTCGGGTTCGATCCCCGGGTCGGGAAAAGAGATGTTAGATTTTTCTATTCAGTATTAGCAATCTGGAAATTGTGCGCGATATGGCGATAGACTGGCCCCCTATCACATCTGGGACGGAAATTGAACGGCCAAATATGGTTGTTCTAGTTCGCCTCTGCTTACCGCTTTGGGGCTACAGGCGTGAATCTATGTATATTTATGTGTGTTAATATGATTTGTATATTGTATTATTTTCCCAGCTTTACCGGGTTGAACTTTTTGCCTGTCGGTGAAATGTGAGTGTTCTAGTTCGCTAGTGCGCCTCTGCCTACCCCTTCGGGGATACAGGCGTGAGCTTATGTTATGTGTGTTACTTTTTGCCTGGTATAGCAATAGGCACACTTCTTTCCCATGAATGCGATATGTTGCACTAACAGCACCAGTGCCCACACTTTCAATTACATAGGCGTAAATTTATTTATGTTAAGCCGGGTCACCTGCACTAAAACATTACACAAAACACCTACACAAAACATGCATTTATTATCTATGGTCGATTGTTCTACGAGCAGGTGACGGCTAAAATCGTTGTTTTGCGTAAGTAATTTTAGTGTTTTGTTTCGAAAAAGATACCTAGTGCAGGAGACCCGGCTTTAAATATACACCCAAATGGGAACATGGCTATATTTTGACAGGGTATTATAGTAGAGCAATCAATACAATCGTATTCATAAACATATTTACGTAATTTATCGTGCTATTTAACAAAAAAGTCATTACGTCACTTTTCATATCGTTAAGTATAAACTAAAAACATAAAATCAAAACGTTATTGTCCATTCGTACATCCTTCTATTGTCTCTCCGATGATATTATAAACATCCTCTACGTAAAAGTATAAGTACTTATACCTAAAAAGTAGACCATTGTGTACGGGACTTTAGTTCTAACCGCAATGTGGAAGTGGACATTGCTAATAGTCTGGCCGTATGTAGTTCTGTGCTACGAAAAATCCACTATATTTAATTGTTTGTGGCATAACAACTCATGTGAGTAAACTAAATAATATTACAAATAATAATCTACCTTTCTACCTGCCCTTGTTACACTCCAACAGTCGCCGCAACACACTTTTCCAAGCATGTTGCAGAAAGAATTTGGCTATTTTTTATGACTGGCTAGACTAAGTGACTACACTGCACCTGATGGTAAACGTAGTGCAGTCCAAAAAATACTAGCGACCACTGACAAGCAATGGGTTTATAGTGGTCTCTAGAATGATGCCAGCTTATTTATTATTATGCTTCTTCACACTCCGGATCCGAAGAGAAAAGAAGCAAATCGAAGGGCTTGCGACAAGCCGTCGGATGACCGATACAAACACAGGGATACCCCCATACGCGTCCCAACCCTCCATCAAATCATATCGCAAGCCCTTAGAGAGAACCAGAAGTAAACTTGTTGATCCTGGAAGGCGAACCACACACAGAGTGTGAGTCATTATGGCAGGTTTTTGCACCTTTTCTACGGTGGTCGCCACCCGGTTGGATACGAATATCCTATCACCAGCACCAGCGTCCAGCACCCTCATGGTACGGAAAGAAGGACTCGTGGTAATGCATTAATTGGTCCTCCGCATACTAGTGTTGCCAGATCTATTGTGTGAAATATCGGAACACAAGGTTAAAATGATCGGGACATAGGTTTTCAAATCGGGACGTTACCGGCCGGTCAGTATAACAAAGAAATCAAACTATAATAAGTTTTTTTTTTAAATATAACTAAATTTATGGTCGAATCTCAACATTTGCGAAGTTTCAATGCCTTTTTTAATTGCAGTTATATACCCCATCGGCGGGGGTTTATGAGCCCCCCCCCCACAATTGGAGATGGGCTGCAAGGCGGCACCGCGCAGGGACGATTCCGGCTGAAGCCTGGGCGCTTCTCGCCTAGGGAAACCCGGAACCGTCCCTAAAGCCCCGAAAAGGGCCACCGCGGTGTTTTTAATCGGTATTGCCGGTGTAGGGTGTACATAAAGTTAGGGACTCGACCCAGTGTCGCCCGGATGTTTTCCATCTCTCCCGGGCATTATGGCGCTGGGTCGTAAGACCGGCGACACCGACATAACCATCACGCCTTCCCCCACGCGTGGCGGAAGTGTTAAAACACTTTCCCCACGATAACAAAAAAGTTATATACCCCACATTTAGAGGATTCAATCCCGGGATTGAGTTCATACTTCAATTCTACCCACATTAGAAATTTGCCCAGCCTAGTACAAAGAATGCACCGTTCTCAGAGCAGTTGTCGTCGCAAAAAACTTCTCGGTGCCAGGTGTGTCGTAAACCATGGTCGAGATCCTGGGAGCCTAGCGTGCAGAAGCCAACTTTTACGAGAAGATGCATCCCACAGAAGGAGAGTGCCGAGAGAGATCGGGAACAATCTAATCCTTGATGCTCAGATATTTTAATCTGATCCCTTCAGCCGCCAGAGGGTGCATAGGAGGCGTGACTGTCCCTCGCTTCCCACTTTGTGGCTGGGAGCGTTTAAAAAATTTAATCTCGGTATCGCCTGCCCGTCGTAAGCTTTGACTTATAGGGGCTAACGTAGCAGGTGGCTGTTATAGCGCCCCCAAGATGGACAGCAGTGCAGCTGGACCGCCTTGTTCTGTCATTGACGCCAAGGAGGTCCATTGGCGGCTGGGGTTTATGAGTGCCTCTTCCACGATTGGAGACGGCCCAAAGGCGGCACCGCGTAGAAGCGATTCCAGCCAAAACATGGGCGCTTCTCGCCTAGGGAAATCCGCAGTTGTTCCTATTCGCTGCCAGTCTTTTAGTCGGTATAACTGAGTGGGATGCGTTCTCGTGGGCGGCCTAAAAAGTGGCAGCTTGTCGTTTTGGTAAAAGATATAAAAGCCAGTGGTTTCATTGTCACCTCCTTGGTCTAGTGGCAAAATATGTGGGCTGTGGACCTGGCGGTCCTGGGTTCGATTCCCAGGTCGGGCAAAGCGAATTTTCTCATTTAATTTGCCCGGGACTGGATTCCTCAGAGAGGGTTCACGTCAGGCAGGCAGCCTGTCGTAAAAACTAAGCCAAATCCTTTCTATAACATACTAGAAAAAGTACGTTGCGCTGACCCCTCATTAAGGTGGGATAAGGGCAGGTAGAAGATTTTATTGTGGTGGATGATCAAGACCGGGCGAAGTGGAAACTTTTACACAAAACAACCATTTAGATGGAAGAGCGGGACACTTTTTTATCCACGGAGAAAAATCAACTCTTTACGGACCTTCCAACCTGGGGTCAGTGGGATGGTTATGCCCGACTCATCGTCTTGCGCTCTAGTCCACAGTGACTGTGGATTAGGACGGGTCCCTGACCAAAATACCTATACCGACACTACTGAGTAAAAAAACGTGGTTGCCTTATTTAACGCAAGTGAGATGGTTCTGGACGATGCGGAATAATCTATGGATTGCTACTGGAACACACTCTGCACGTTGTCTTTTGGCCCGTCTCTTAGGGGCGGGAGCCCCACATATTTATGCCGCCTTTGGTAAGCACGTCAAGAAGATGTTTTCGTGCAGCCGAGTTGTACATCTCAGAGGTTGCATCAATGTAATATACAAATGCCACACATCCCCCGCTGTACGGCCCTCACCCCAATCCGCAGGACTGGAGGCGCCAGTCAACGACCAGGCGCCTCGCTTTTTGTTGGGCGACTGGAATCTAAGCATTCCCGATCCCGTCTCTCATTTTTCAACATAACACGTTCACAGATGAGGTCATACCGCGCCATGACCTCCGACTACCGACCATTGTAGGTACTAGCTGCTACTGCCGGCAGAGAGAGGCCGTTACCGGCTACAGTTCTGAGAGCGCTGCGTTCTTCATCCCAGGCTAGACACACTTTGAGAGTGTGCTGGGATGTATCCCCGGGGCAGTTGCTACAATGATAGCACACGACGAATTCTGAGAGAGAGGGCTTCTCTCCGCAGTATTGTCGAGCCTTTATCTCCTCGAAGCCTGCCTTAACCCGCGATGAGACGCCTCCTCACGCCAGAAGAAAGCTGTCAAAAGAAGAGCGGGACATTTGACTCTAAAACTCGTCTTATTTTGTCCCGTTGATTGTCTGGTAGCATTGCAATCAACGGGAAAAAATAAGCTGCCATATACCGTTCCCTTTCTTGCTAATCTAAGCCCCATCCCATTTACCTGCCTGCTAACTGCTTGTTTCTAAATTGATAGCGTTATAACATAAATTATTATTTAAATTGAGATTGAGACCTTGATTGTTGTAACCAATAAAGATTGCATTTTATTTATTTATTCTAACAAAAAATAATTAGCGCTTACCTTATGCAAACGGACAGCTGAAATAAAATATAGTTTAACATACAACCATAATATTTACCACTTTTGTCGGTAAACTAGTAAGAGCGACTACTAATTTTATTTTTAAAGTACATGCTAAGAAGGATAGTCAGAAATCGGGACATTCGGCGTCCCGATCAAGGGTAAATCGGGACGGGTCACCAGACCCCTGAAAATCGGGACGTCCCGCGCAAATCGGGACATCTGGCAACACTACCGCATACCCACTCGGGGATACCTATAGTAGTTAACTACCTATACCTACCACGCAAGTGGACATTTTTATAATACACCTGTAGATTTTAAACGATAAAATATTAGCGAATAATAAAAAGTGAATATAAATAAAATCTAGGTACCTACTGAATTGTATGTCGATACTAGTTACCTACTAATCAATTCGCAGGTGTGGACACGTGTCCAGAATGGATGGTAGTTAAGTCCAGTGACTGTGACCAGTCATACTGGAAGGCGCAGAAGACATGCGACCATCCGGAAGAGAGGCTCGTTGGCTCCGTGTGCGGATTCTCAAGATGCGACTGTCCCGAACCCACGGTGTTGGATACAGACACGGGATATTGCTACGATATCGATAACTGTCCTACAACACACGCCGTACTATAATATTGATACCAACAGTCATTACATCCAAATGTCTTTAAGTTTAATAAAACATAAAACCTATTTTTTAAAATCTTTGTATCATGAAAAGTGCCCATAATAACCTAGGCCGCCGCCTTTTCCCAATTATGCAAAAATACTCATCAACTATGCACCATAACGATGATTTAGTTTGTCGTCCCTATTTGCGAGATCCAAATGATCACACCATAGTCTTTATTTACCGAAATAGCACAGTAACTGTATCATGTATCGCAGTGCACACTGCTGACACTGCACGTCTCTACTCTCTACACTTCCCAGCGCCTGGCCGCGGAGTAATGCAATGGTTATGAGACAGTTTTTGCTCATTTTTGAAATTCTTTTTGTGTTCTATAGAACTTACCCTAGGTTTAGTCCAAGAGTACCTAGTCCCATTGGTCAAAATGTATTTTTTTATAGCAGACTGGCAAAGGATCGGTCACCTCATGATAAGCTTTCTCCACCGCCTATAGACACCCAGGACACAAAAAGAATCATGGGTGATGGCTGCGTCAGGGTGCGTCGCATTGCTTACCGCCGAATCTTCATACACTTAAGGACGCCTTATGTCGTTTAAGGCCGCCTTATCTGTCAAAATTGTATAGCGAAAATCAATATAAGAAGCCGTTAAAGTTGAGCAGCGTTTGACCATTCGGGCGTTAAAGCTGCGGTCGGCAACCTTTTGGCAGGCAGGGGCTACAAGGTGGCAAAATATAGTAAAGGCGGGCCTCAACTCATGTTTTCTATCTAGAATCTATAACATTTTAGAAATTTATGACTGATTTACAAAAAAATCACGGGCTGCAAATTGAAGATTTCACGGGCCGCGTGTTGCCGAGCATTTATGGTGCGTTGCCAACCTTAAAGGAGGGAGATAGGGATTAGAAAAGGAAAAGGGGAATTAGGCCACCGGAAATCTCACTCATCGAACGAAACGCGACAGCGAGCTGCCGCTATAATCTACGTCGGTTTTCTGTAAGGCAGTGGGACAGAACACTACTACTCTGGCAGTGGTATCCAACCGGTCGAGCCAGCACATTCGTGCTGTAAACGTAACTGTCTACAGCGTGGCTCTACCACTCATAATGGGATATTAAAGTCGTTTAAGTTTAAAAAAAAATATTAAAGCATTGAATTTGTGTGTATATTCTACTTTATGAAAATATCTTCGTGAAACGGAAAGTTTTCACGTTCCAGTTTATGCCATATTCCTCCATATTCATATACTATGCTTGTTTTATTGGTCGCTTTGTTTTTTTTTGCTATGTTTTATGTGGCTATTGTAATGTAATGTAATTAATATTATCGTATACCAAACAGGTGTATTCAGCCGTTAATTAAATTATTTTCTTATTGGTATTATCAATTTTATAAATAATGTCCTCATCAAAACATTCCATTTCACATATATTAGCTTGTTATCACCTGACAGTTGACACTTGACAGTTGACCTGACTTGACCTTGACACTGTCATAGAAATTAAATGTCGAGAGATCTATTTAAATATTATTATAAATTAATAAATAACAATATTTAAGGCATAAAAATGATCCGCCTCTGTGTGAGAAGTTGTGTTTCCCATACGCAGTCACTAATTCAACCTAAGATATGTTTACAAAACACGACGAACTTTCAATGTGCGACTACTCTTCACAACATAATAACTAGAAATTATGCTATAAAACTAAAACAAAAAGAGGACGATAAGTTAGAAAAAGTGTATTACGGGCCATTAACGCCGCAGATAAAGAGTGTAAAAGTGTTTTCACTGAGCTCCAGTGTAGCTGGTCTAATAGCCCAACCTATAATAATAAGAGAAGCAGCAAATATTGGAAGCACCTCGATACTCATAGCACTATGTTCCGTTGTGGGCTTCTTCACGTTTATCACGCCTATATTATTGCATTTGGTTACGAAAAAATATGTCACTGATATAAGTTACGACCCTACCACATCTACTTACAAAGCTACCACTATCAACTTCTTTCTTGCCAGACGCCAGGTACGTATTGAATATTATCATACATAAGCTCAATGATTTTTAACGATTTACAATAATTTGCCAAAAGAAAGAATAGAATTTTCTATATTTTTACTGTTATTATTTTCCCACACACATTGCACACTATGGCCAATAGAATTATGTAATCTATGAAATGTAGTTTAGCTTCGCTCTTTATTATTGAATAAGGTATAATAGCCCTGTAACTGCATAATATGAATTTTTTAAGTAGAATCATTTTTACAAGGCAATGTTTTTAATGCACTGTTCACTGTTGGTTTGGTAATAATGTCTCATAGAATAATCACAAGTTTATAAACTTGACTGACCGACTTCCAATTTACCAATCGTGACCAAATTTATATGGGACCACCCTTGAAATAAGCTCTATCGAACATAAAAAGAATTTTGAA
The DNA here is from genome assembly GCA_036417725.1 of Clanis bilineata. Lineage (NCBI taxonomy): Eukaryota > Metazoa > Arthropoda > Insecta > Lepidoptera > Sphingidae > Clanis > Clanis bilineata. Next base: position 4,339,550 of record CM071153.1, read on the forward strand.
AATCGGTCCACATTTGGCAGAGATATCGAGTAACATACATAAAAAAAAATACAGATGAATTTTGTGGAAGGCGATCGAAAATATAAGAGGCAGCTGAATGTTCCCCTTCCCAATTCCTATTATCTTCCTTTAAGTTAGTATTTTGACTGACTAACAGTAGAGATCACTTACCATCACCATGATCAGCCACAAGACGTCCACTGCTGGACATAGGCTGACTTGTGAATAATCAAGTGACTTAATTTCGTGTTTGCCAGTCAATCCTATAAAATACGAAGACTTCTTTGTATTTACTAGACAAACTGTTTTGAAGTAAAATTGTGGCAAGTGTCTGACGTTCCATGGCTAAAGAAAATAGCAGATTTCTATAGTGAGTTGAGGTAGATTAACAGAGACTTAGTGCGCACTTTCTATGTACCGAACAGCCAGTCTAGTAGTATACATAGAAGTCATTGATAAAATAAAACAATAAACATTTTAGCATGAATTCAAGACAGAAGATGTGCATGTACCGGATGTGCCTGGTATGTTCACAACCATGACTGCAAAAGGAGTACCTCTTTTCATCGAAGCCAGACATTTCAATGATCCGTTGCACTATGCCAAGATAATGGGATATGACAAGCCGATGGACTTTAAGTTAGGAGAAACGGACAGTAAAGATGATAGTAAATAGTGTTCTATAAGTGTTATTTATTGCTTAATGTTACAATTTCTTATATATAATAAATAAAAAAAAAATCTCCACATTGATGCTTTTGTTTTCCTATAAGTTACTTATCATCATCATGGAGTGCCATCTTCTATTTGAAGTTCGGTCAATCGATGGAATCTGTTGCGGTTTTTGGCATTTCGCTTTAGTTCGGATTATTGCTGGGTGGACCATTCTTTTAGGTCATCATACCAGTTCTGTTGTTGCGGGGCGGAAGGGCTCTTCCCTGGTATCCTACCTTCTAAAATTGTTCTGAGGAAAGAGTTGTGAGGTCCTCTTTGTATATGGCCAAAAAAGGCGACTTCCCTCTTCACAATTACATTTAATAACGTTTGTTTGCATTGGGCAATCTCAAGAACCCTGGCATTCGAGGTAAAAAGTTACATATACAGATATACAAAACTATGTTCTTGTATATAAGTTCCATATTGTATTTGCCACCTGAACTATGTATAGTTTGTCGAAAGCAAATACTGTGACATAATTTTACTTCTCCATCCACATGTCCTTATCACACCTTTTCAAGCATATTGTAAAAAACGTTTGGCTTCATCTTTAAAACCGGCTGCCAATTTCAACCCCCCTGGAGGTTCTTGTTACTGTACTGTGTAAGATAGGGTGAAGTGGTTTCTTAACATAGAAAAGTCAGGGGTGTATGCTCCATTTTCGGTTGGTCGTCTCGAAACTCCGACACTCGTCTCGGCAGTCCGTACCACACCCAACAAGCTATCGCTGCTTTACCCCAATAGAAATAAAAAAAGAATGATCATAAGATATAAGGTAGGTAGGTATATTGAAAGAATAAACAAACATGTTAAAATATTTTATTATAAATATATTATAATTTTACATATTTTCATCAGTTGCTAATTGCTATACAAGTTTATCATTTAATTGGTAATAGACAAATATTGGTAATAGACTGAAGTTTTTGTGACTAGACAGTTGTATCAAACATTTATTTTCTATTCACAATAATTTATGCTGCATGAAAATCAACAAATATATACAAAAATATATCAGCAATATATTGAACGGATTTTAAAGTACTATTATAACATGGAAATTATAACGTTATGCTCTAGTTTAATAAAGTATATCGCAAAATATACAAACAAAATAATTCGGTTCAAGAGGTTCAACATTCACTACTTTTTTATATTAAACGACTTACTAATACATACATACATACATAAGCTCACGCCTGTATCCCCAAAGGGGTAGGCAGAGGCGCACTAGCGAACTAGAACACCCACATTTCGCCGAGCTTAGTTCCGTCCCAGATGTTATGGGGGCGAGCCTATCGCCATATCGGGCACAAATTCCAGACTCCGGCTGATATGGAAAAATCCAATATCACTTTGCCCGACCCGGGGATCGAACCCAAGACCTCAGAACCGTAGTCGTACCGAAATACCACCACGCCACCGAGGCAGTATATTAAAGGACTTACTAATAATTGTTGTATATACATTATCATAGCAATACAATGTTTTATTGTAACGTCGTAGGAAACCAGTCAATCTGTCGAACTATGATAGATTTACAACAATTATTATTATGACCACACATAATGTAAAAGCTCTACAAAAATAAGCCGAACACAAATATACAAATTAAATATACTCCTGAATAATCTTATGAACATGTATATTATGTACACAGTGCCAAAAATATTTGTTAGTACATAAATATCATTTCTAATTGGAGTATATGTAACTATATTCATGATAACTAAAAACAAAAATATAAATGTATAGAAATTGTATAACTTAATGAATTACAATAAAATTGTGGAATGCGTTATTAACCATAATATAAATCATCAACATAACTTGGTTTAAGGTAACATTATTTTCTGATGAATAATTTATTTAAGATGATAATTAAAATGTCAATTAATTACAGTATCATTCTGTATTATATACAAAGCATTAAACTTACATAGACAATTACAATATCAACAGCACCTTGCTTGTCCATATACACAAAATACCATTGCGTCAAATCAAAAGAGACTTTCTACCTATCGGTGGCGTAACTACAAGGAGGCATACCAGGCAAAATGCCATGCCCTCAAGCCCTCACCCCCGCCGCGCTGGCCAGAAGGGTTAAAAATACCGTGACCATATATGAGGCACGGGCCGAAAAGCCTCATCAATTGAATTTGCCACGGGCCCCCATATAATTACGCCACTTCCTACCACATGGAAATGAAATACACCTTTTTCAACCTAGCCATTACACAATAAAAAACCTCTCTCGATCTGATGTAAATCTTACAATATAATTCATTACTCATACACACAGCCACACAATATTATAATGTAATCATTAGTGTTGTACCCGAAATGTAATAAATATATACCCATTTTTCATATAACTTCAGCATTTCATCGGAAAGTAGGTATATATTTGTTTACAATTATAGTAAAACACTAGCGAATACATGTTACAAATCGTATTTTATGTAGTCACCTTTACTAATTTATAGAATAATTATATTGTAATACTTTTTAATTAAGTAAAATTTAACAAAAATAGTGTCGTCATAAAAAAGTAAATAAATACACCAAATATGATTGTGTTACAACTGTGAATTTCTATCCATATTCATTTTTGAATCGGTCATAACTCTAATGTGGAAACATGTGAAAATTAAAGCCGAGTGTAAACTTAATCAGACTAAATTATTTAGTTATGTAAAATTATAAAGGTAATGAATTATTTATTATTTCTTAAACTCATCCTTGGCAAACAAATAATTTTGCACAATTTTTTGTGTATTCATAATTTAAAATAAAACAATAATGCTTTTGAAATGGCATAATTATTTTAATATCTTTGATTATGATATTTGTTTGTCCTCTTCTAACATGGCATTATTTTAGATCATAGTCAATATTTTAACTGCTCTATAGGCATATAAAGTTATTAACAATTATTTATCACACTAAACTTATTCTCAGTAGTATAGTTATAATCCAGAGGGTGGCGATGTCAGGACAACTGCCTACAGTAAAAACTAAGCTGATTCTTTTCTGCAACAACCTTAAAAAGTGTACTAATTCAACCCTACATTGGAATAACGTGACATATAAATGGAATTAAAGTAATGGGCTGCAAACCCTCGATGTTCTATAAAACACCATAATTTCTAGGTCATAATCTATAGTGACAAATCAAAACGATAATGGGACAATTAGTTTTGAGATGAATTAATACAAAAGCACGATAAAAGGCGACTCTTAACTGAGACACACATTGGACATTTTTTTTGATGTTTAATTTCAGAATCATAAAACAAATATGATCAGTTCAAAATAAATGGAATGTTTACAATATTATATTTTTATCTACAATCATTGGAAATGTTTTTATTTCCAATACTAATACTTATACAACTTTACACTTATTTTCTATTTGTTTTACAACATCATGATCCAATCATGCACTAACCAATAAATTCGATTTCATATTATGTTTATTATTTCGACGGTATTTTTATCCAATAAGACTGAAAATTAATTGCTATATCATAAAATATCAAATTATATTATCGCATTTAATAAAAATATAATTTTAAAATCATTTTTAGTCTGTAATTAATCTCGCTATGATTATTTACGAAAATTGCGAAACTTGCAGGAAAAAAGTCAAGTTAATAAAAGCTAATTTTGATGACATTTATTCGAGTATTATTCGATGTGTGAAAATAATAGAATCTAGATCTCAATTGAGTCGACATTAATTGAATAATATACTTAATTTTTGTGAAATTTTGTATATAAATCATTTTAGTTATATTAATAAAAAATATGTCGCATATTAAACCATGTAGTTTGGTAATTAATTACCTCATTCATTCATTCATAAGCTCACGCCTGTATCCCCGAAGGGGTAGGCAGAGGCGTACTAGCGAACTAGAACACCCACATTTCGCCGAGCTTAGTTCGGTCCCAGATGTGATAGGGGGCGAGCCTATCGCCATATCGGGCACAAATTCCAGACTCCGGGCTGATATGGAAAAATCCAATATCACTTTGCCCGACCCGGGGATCGAACCCGAGACCTCAGAACCGTAGTTGTACCGAGATACCATCACGCCACGGAGGCAGAGCGGTAATTAATTACCTCTTACAATGTTATGGGTTTCTATTCACTCATATCAACATTATAAAGTCACATTTGGAATGTATGTTTATATCATTTGCATATTATTTTTAATCATGTAAGATACGTATGAAACCAATTTGGAACAGCTTACAAATTTTAAAATATTTATGACGTTTTTAAAATTCGAGAAAAATAAAGACATGAAAATACTGGGAGATGATTTAAATGTAGCAACTACGATATTAAAAAAGAAAGGTAACTTGTTGTTTTCATTACCATTTATAAAGCTCGTCTGCCTACCACGGCAACAAAAAAAAATTATTCTCATTACAATCCTTATCAGGTAATCTCATTGCCTTTAATTTTATATATTATGCTCCATCGATATATTATTTACCTAGATGCACAGTTGACAGTCAGAAAATGGGACAGCAAAGAAGTGCTTAAGCACCTGTCCCTGTTTCAAAATTCAAATTTAAGAACGCTTGATCATTTCGTTTAAAAAGCTGCTTTATAACACATGCATAGGGTTATATTTGTTGATTTATTTAGAACGTACGATCTTTTTCTTTTTTTTTATTCCTGAGACCACTTTTTAGGAGGATATTTGCAAAGAACTGTGCATCTAGGGTATATTGATGTTATGCTCACAAAAATATAGCATTTACATACATGGCCTGTATTATACATACCGGAGTTGTTGATTACACCGCACAGTCGTGCGTGTGGTGTTCAGTCGTAGTGCAGCGCGTTGTCAGCGAGCGCATGCGCGGGCGAGGGCTTGTCGTCGTCGAGCTGGTGTCGAGCTTGTGCGCGAGCTCGAGCTCTGGCGGCCCACTCGACGCGACAGAAGGCGGCCGTGCCGAGCGACGCCAGCGCCGCCAGGATCACCAGCTGGACCGACAGCAACGCCTTCGACGAGTAGAAGAAGCACGCCGCCGCCGCCATTGACTGTAGATACAGACACAATGGGCCTTACTTAAAACAGCTGAGCAAATGGTTACGAATAACCTGTCACTTTTTTCCTTGCGTTACATTGTTTAAAAATGAAAGGGACAACCTATGGTATAAAGATAAGCAGCGTTCAAATATTTTTATAAGTAAGGGGCATTATACATTATGGGCCTTACTTATAAAAGCATTTTTAGCTGAGCAAATGGTTAAGAATAACCTGTCACTTTTTGCCTTGCGTTACATTGTTTAAAAATGAAAGGGACAACCTATGGTATAACGATAAGCAGCGCTCAAATATTTTTATAAGTAAGAGGCTATATTATATCAATTCGGTGACTGCCTCGGTGGCGTGGTTGTATTTCGGTACGACTACAGTCGGGCAAAGTGATATTGGATTTTTCCATATCAGTCCGAAGTTTGAAATTTGTACCCGATATGGCGATAGGCTCGCCCCCTATCACAACTGGGACGGAACTAAGCTCGACGAAATATGGGTGTTCTAGTTCGCTAGTGCACCTCTGCCTACCCCTGCGGGGATACAGGCGTGAGCTTATGTTTATGTATGTATGTAATTCGAAATTTTAATATAAGTGATATTTCATTATTAAAGCACTTTACCACTTTAAATGTAATTACATATATGTATGCAACACAAGTTTGTTACACAAATATTTGGTTAGCACTAAATACAAAATTCAATGCAAATCCGTTGAAACAATGAAATTGCTAAATGTGATAAATATGAAACAGCCTCTGCTATTTTGAAAAAAAAAATCAGAAACTCACCTGAGTAAACTTGAACAGTGCGAACGCCGACGTGCTGTTATCTGAATAGTTGCCGCCGAGAATTGAGTAAATCTGAGTATTGAAGCACGCGTCTCCAAACCCTAGGAGGAAGCTGCAGAACATCGCGAGGTACGGCGAGGGGTTGATGAACGAGATCTCGTTGGTATCTCCGAACGGCGCCACCATCGGCAGGTTGATGAAGATCAGGAAGAAGCTGGTGAGGTGGATGACGTAGCCCATGATCACGATGGGGTCGCGGCCCCAACGAGTGGTCTTGCTGCCTAAGATGCCGAATAGGGCTCCACCTGGAATAAGAGAACAAATAAATACACAGTAGGTACACTCAACAGTAGTAATCGATTATTTCTCATAATTGATTATTTTCTAGAGACTATATTATATTAATCGACTTATCGATTAAATCATTACGTCTTTAAAAAATATCGATTATGAAAAATAATATATACTTACAGGAAATTGAGTTGGAATAATTTTTACTGTAAGAATAATCGATAATCCATATCGATAGATTTATTCTGTGTAGTGGATACTGGAACTATAAGAGACTTACAGTTCCACAACAATCAAACCCGAAACAATGATTTGTTGGTCACATAAACATTTGTCTCTATGAGGAAATCGAACCCGCAGCCTCTAGTTTCACAGTAATTACTCGTTCATTGCGCTACAGTGGCTATTAAAACTTCAATTTACTTAAATAATTAAAAACTCGTCGGCGTCCATGACTTTTTAAAAAAAGGCTCCCAATTCTTGATTACGTTTTGTGCCTATTAGCAACGGACTCTAATTTTATGTAAGGTTAGATTTAATGCAGGATCACCGGGATTGTTAGAAAAAAAATTAATCAACGGTATATTTTATATAAACATAAACTCACGCCTGTAACCCCGAAGGGGTAGGCAGATGCACACCAGCCAACTAGTACACCCAAATTTCGCCGAGCGTAGTTCCGTCCCAGATGTGATAGGCGGCGAGCCTATCGCCATATCGGGCACAAATTGCAGACTCCGGGCTGATATGGAAAAATCCAATATCACTTTGCCCGACCCGGGATCGAACCCGAGACCTCAGGGCGGTAGTCATATCGAAATACAACAACTCCACTGAGGCAGTATATTTTATAAGTTCATTTATTTTCTATAGGTGTAGTATTTAATGTTGAGTTCATTCTATATATATTTATTAAATGTCAAAATCGAAAATTCGACAGCTTATTCTCATAGACTTTCTGAATAACATTCTAACGCACGAATGGTCAAACGCTACTCAACTTCAACGGTTTCTTACATAGGTTTTTACCATACAATTTTGACAGATAAAGCGGGCTTAAACGACATAAGGCGACCTCAAGTGTATGAACATTCGACGGTAAGTTTCAAATCAATACATCAAAATCTAATCAACACTGTCCAATATAATTTACCTAACACTCAACACCAGCCTTGTAGCGTTAGAAACGATGTCAAGCGTTAAGATAATGCAAGTATCTAATTCGATTTCAACACAAAAGTGCCATAAATTGTATCTGTTTTGAAATGTCAAGAATTAACATCATTGTTACACCATTATGTTGAAAACAGGATAATCAATCGATACCATCTAACGATAAGAATAAAAATCTATTAAACTGAACATATTCTTTCAATAATAATTTGTGTCTTGTTTTTATATGTAGCTTTTACTTACGGCTCTGCCCGCGTATAGAGCGAAAATCTAATCATTTTCTAAAATAACGCCAATAGTTAATTTAAATAAATAAATACACTCAGCAGTCACAGAACAGTAGTCCTGACCCCACACTATTCATTTTATTAGATCAGATATATTGTATCAGAAACTAAGCGACAAGACAAGAGAATATCTGTGTGTCACACAAACATTTGTTTCGGTGCGGGAATCGAACCTCTCGTTTCACAGTCGGTTTCGCGCCTGCTGCTCAAAACACTCTCAAAATAATGATTTTGAATTTATTTCTAAATTAGTAAGATTGCTTGTTAGGAGTTTAAATTGATTGTGTTAATTTAAATGATAGCTATTTTAATTATGTACAACATAAGGTATAACATTTGGATCCCTCAGAGGGGGTGGGCGTCAGGCAGGCGACCGATCGTAAAACTAGGCCAAATCCGATCTGTAACATGCTTGCAAAAGAGTGTTGCGCCTACCCCACATTAAGGTGGTATAAGGGCAAGTAGAAAGAAATAAACTATATTTGCAAACCATCGCTTATAGTATTTGTAATAAAAGTTAAGATCGATAAAATTTAAGAATTATCGATAAATTTAATTTAAGTTGTGAGACTGAAAGTTCTCGTAGTTCCTGATTCCCACGACACAAGACTTGATCTTAGTGTGAGGTAAAACTATGTATGTATGTATGTGACAGTAGGGTGTTATTATTTATAGGTATAATTGACACTTACCAAGTACTTCTCCCATACCAATGAAGACGCCAGAAAGTCCGACCAGCTGCTTGGCGTTCTCCCCCATCTGCAACGTGAATCCAATGCTGGGACTGTACACGCCGCTGAAGAACGACAATTCAATACCTGCAAATATTATTCATTGATTAGTATAATATCGATTGATCGCCCCCTTGGTCTAATGGCAACGCATAATATGGAATGCAGACCGGGAGGTCCTGGCTTCGATTCCGAAGGTCGGACGAGGTGTTATTCTAACAGGATTACTAGCCAACTAGACTAGCCTGGCCTAGGACTGGATCGGAGGGGTTTGACGTCAAACATTCGATAGTAAAAAGTAAAAACTAAGCCGAATCCTTTTTTTTATTTTTCTTTTCCACGGTGTATTTATTGAACACAAACCTAGTTTCCGGCGAATAAGGTCCAATTTAGTTCAAAAAACTCTATCGCAAAATTCAAAATACACAGAACTGTGTCGAGTATTATAATTTCTGTAATTTATTTTAATTAAACGGTATAGATTTCGACTTTGAAAAAAATAGAAAGTTACATTTGCAAATTAATTAATTTCGCAATAAGGAAAACTATTTTTAAATCTATGATCATGCGAGTTATTTATTATTATGCAAATTACTACTGTAAAAGGTTATTAAATGAAAACTAAATTTCTATCGATTTGACGAAGTGGCCATTAGGATACAAAACTTTCTATTTCAACACGACTTAGAGAAAAAAATAAAATAATTTATTTGTACTTTAATAATACTAGCTTAGTTGTCGCTTAAAAAGTTTACAACAAAAATGTGTATCACCAAATCGGTCTCAAATTGTTGGAAAAGACGATATGCTAAACTGTTGGGTTAACTATTCTGATAACAATCTCCAATTTGAAACAACCATTATTTTTAATGACAAATTATAATAATGATGGATGCTTGTTTGTTACTCAATTACGCCAGAACAGCTAAAGGGATCAAGATGATATTTGACACAAGGATAAGATATATAAGGATACATAGCACATACACATCTGGAATAGCACATAGGCTACTTTTATACTTTTTAACAAAATCGCGGGCAACAGCTAGTTACACATATAGGGCCTTAGATAAAACAGTATTTTTAGCTGAGCAAATGGTTAAGAATAACCTGTCACTTTTTTCCTTGCGTTACATTGTTTATAAATGAAAGGGACAACCTATGGTATAAAGATAAGAAGCGCTTAAATATTTTTATAAGTAAGGGGCATATTTACAGAGTATTAACGCTGCCGTCCTCAAGATAAAATGGCGTTAAGTGAATAAACCTAGTTTTGAGATGTCTCCACAAAACGTGGAAAATATGGTCCCTAGAGATTTCATAGACTTATGGTTATTTTTAATCTTAAAGTAAACAATATAAAGGCCACAGTCTAATAAACCTCTAAACATAATATTTTCCACGTTTTTGGAGACATGTCAAAATAAGGTTTCTTCACTTACGACATTTTAGTTTGAGGACGGCACACCGTTTAAATTAACAATAAACCACATTTAATAAATAATAAATAAATACACCCAACAGTCACACACATAGTCCTGACCCCACACTAAGATCGAGTTTTGTGTCGTGGGTATCAGGAACTACGAAAGACTTTCGGTCTCACAACACCCAGACCCGAAACAAATATCTGTGGGCCACACAGACATTTGTCCCGGTGCAGGAATCGAACCCGCGACCTCACGTTTCACAGCCGGCTACCCGCCCGCTGCGCCACGGAGGTTGTCCAAATTACAATACAAATTTCTAGTAAACATCATTACAATTCTTACCTCTGATAAATAAATCCCAAAATAGAAATATCTGAACAAAATAATAATAATTACCGGTATAAATAAATGTGACACTCAACAAGAGCATGTCCTTAGTGCAGAACAGCCTCAGGGCGCCCTTGAACGCCTCCAGAGGCCCTTCCGTGTCGTGAGTTACTATCTCCACCTGCAACCGAAGTAAATTCATTTAGATCACGCACGGAATCAAATTAATTTGAATTGAAATCGATATATTTTAAATTTTTATTGCTTTTATTAAAAATTTCGTGTTGATGAAAATACTAAATGCATTTTTATACAGTAATTTAAAAATACTTTATAGACTGCCTCGATGGCGTAGTGGTATTGCGTGCGCGGTTCGATTACGTCTCGGGTTCGATCCCCGGGTCGGACAGTTATATTGGATTTTTCAGTATCAGCCCGGAGTCTGGAATTTGTGCCCGATATGGCGATACGCTCGCCCCCTATCACATCTGGGACGGAACTAAGCTCGGCGAAATGTGGGTGTTCTAGTTCGCTAGTGCGTCTGCCTACTCCTTGGACATAGATCTACAATATTTGCGTTGGGTTTAGATACCTATTGTGAAATCTGAACTCTCCTGATTCCGAATAGCCATAACAAAAGTCTAGGTACTATGTATCTTACTCATTATGAAAACAATAAGAAAATAGAAGTTAATTGAGTGCTCGTCAACAATTAAAGTCACAATTTATAATAATCGTTCTCATTACCATCGGAAAACTTTACCCAAGTTATTATTTTCCACATAGCTTTGTTTTTCTGTGCCAAGATACTTAGGCTGAGATCTATACAGCGAACTTCGACTAAGTCTCAGTCAAAGTAACGAACTCGGTGAGAATTTGGAATTGTTAAATCGAACTTTGACTAAGTCCGAGTATTTTTTTATAAGAAAAACAGACTGACAGATTAAGCAAAGATGGCCTTGTAAAAAACTGGCTCAGACTAAGTCAAAATACTCACCGAGTTCGTTACTTTAACTTAGACTTAGTCAAAGTTCACTCTGTAGATCTCAGCCTGAGTATTCGTGCATATTAATTAGGTATAATTTGCAGTGTTTATGTATGAGATGTGTATTAACTTTGTTCTAGTATTGGTAAGACACTACCTCTATAATTATGATACTGTTATTATTATGGGATACAGGCGTCAGTGTGTGTGTATGTATGTTATATTATGACAGCCACGGTGGCGCAGCGGGCGAGTAGCCGACTGTGAAACGTGAGATCGTAGATTCGATTCTCGCACCGAGACAAATGTTTGTGTGGCCCACAGATATATTGGTGGTTGTATTTCGGTACGACTACCATCCTGAAGTCTCGGGTTCGATCCCCGGGTCGGGCAAAGGGATATGGGATTTTTTCATATCATCTCGGAATCTGGAATTTGTGCCCGATATGGTGATAGGCTCGCCCCTTATCACATCTGGGACGGAATTAAGGTCGGCGAAATGTGAGTGTACTAGTTGGCTAGTGCGCCTCTGCCTACCCCTTCGGGGATACAGGCGTGAGCTTATGTATGTATGTTAGATAATACTATGGAAGTAGAGTACAATATACCAACACTTATCAGTAGAGTGAATGCTGGCACTTGTTTCAAATTGACTGACTACAGTCGGTTACCTAATAAAATCTTAATGAAAGCAATAACCTGCAAACTCGTTTGTGTTGTTATCAACTATGGAGTAATATGTACAAAGTCATAAATCTGACAGAGAAAATTGTGTCTTTCTTTTTCTTATCATTTTTATATGTTTTGCACCTATTATTGTATCTCTGCATCACCTAAGGTTGACTGGAAGAGAATGCTTACAGCATTAAGTCCGCCTTTATACTCCATGTATATAAAGTGTAAATAAATAAATAAATATTGTTTGTTATGTTATGTTATGTTAAATAGAAAAATTTGAGAATAAAAGTGGTTCTGGAGCGCCTAACAAAATCTTACCCCCAAGCATCTAAAGTTGTTTTAAAGAAAATTCCAGAAAACCTTTAGACGCAGACGGAGCTGTGAGCAAAATATATAAATAAATATATTTTGAAATCATAAACGACTGTTTAGTTTTACTAAGCCACTGGAAATGCTCAGCAACTAAGGAGGCATTGCTAATTAGCAAACACACGATTGCAACACATAAAAACAGTATGACATTTAAAACCTCATACTATCTGCTAAATCCATTATGAAGAGCGATGTTTACCTTGGCATCGTCTAGAGTTGGCGGCGGGCGTCTTGTAGGACGCAATAGAAGGAGGAAAACGATCCCAACCGCGCACACTCCGGTCAACGCGCCGAACACTACGTTACGAGTGTCCACGTCGATGTGAGACTTGCCTTGGAACTTGATGAACACGAACAGGTTGCCGAAGAACATGCTGGGGTGAAATGATAAAGTCAAAACCTACTTAAAGACTTCATCACAAGGATGGTCTCATATTCAATCCCCGTTCTCTTCCTTTTCGATTAGCGACTCACCCATGATACATTTGTGTCTTGGGTGTCTAACTGTCTATGGGTGGCGGAGATCACTTACCATCAGGTGGCCAAGCGTCCTCGTGCTCGTTTGCCAATCACAGTTATAAAAAAAAAGTAAAAATCGGTCCACATTTTTGCAACGATATCACAGACATGAATGTAAAGTAAAATACACAAAATAAATAGTTATTTATAACTTTTTTTATAGCCGAGGCAGGCAAACGAGTAGGTGGGTCACCTGACGGTAAGTAATCTTCACCGGCCATAGACACCTAAGACACAAAAAGCATCATGAGTGAGTTGCCAACCTAAAAAGAGGAAATTACGGATTGGGATTTCCACTACGTCCACCGGAAACCTCAATAACTGAACGAAAGGCAACAGCGAGCTCTCATTTTAGGTCGGTTTTCTGTGAGACAGTGATATCAATCGAGCCAGCCCATTCATGCCGTAGACGTTTCTGTCTACAGCTTGGCTCTATCACTCTAAAAAACCTTTTGAAGTCGACTAAAATAAGTAGAGCTGGTAATGATACAGCCAACTGTCTTCTCGAGGGCGTTCACGTCAGGCAGGCAGCCGGTCAGAAAAACTAGAACTGAATCTTTTCTGCAACATGTCCGAAAAGTGTGTTGCGCCGACACCACAATGAGCTAAATAAGGGAGATTAAGGAAAAGGCTGGTACCAACAGCTCGGACTGGAAATTTTCGGGGAAGACCTATGTTCAGCAAAGGACCTCCTATGACTTATGATGACAATAACGTTGAAGGGGAAAGTAAAAACAATAAATCTACATTTATTACCTAAGGTTCGACTAAAACCACACCCGCAAAATTCTCTATAAAAGATTACCTTCTACGAAAATATTACAAACGTACCTGCACTGCAACATAGCCCAGAATACTCCAGAATTCCTGGATATAGTGTCTGCATCGCTGTTGAGCGTGAGATAGTTGCCCTGTCCTGTCCATATGGCGGCGGCACCGGCACCGATCATCACGCTCGCCGCGTACAACAGCCATGTGCGCGGAAACAGGAACGTTATTATGAAGAACCTGCAAAAGGATTATCCGTGTTATTACATACATAAATACATTTTTCTTTTTATAGCAGTGACTGGCAAACGAGCAGATGGGTCACCTGATGATTAGTTATCACCGTCCAAGACACTAAAATAATCATGGGTGCGTTGCCAACCTAAAAGGAGGGAATGGAAGGAGAAGGGATTGGGAAAGGGAGGGGGAAATGGACCACCGAAAATCTCATTCACTGTATGAAACAGCGCCAACAAGCTGCCACTTTACGTCAGTTTACTGTTTTCATACATTACATTGCGGCAATGGTACAATATTCGTATCGCCCGGATGGCAACACTTGGTGCCCATAGTACCCACACTCCTTGTGTGATTCGCGTTCCAGGATCAGCCAGTGTATATCCGGTGCTCTCAAAGAGCTTGCTATATGACGTGATGGCTGGTCATCGACCTGTCTTGTCGCAACTCCCTAAATTTGCTTGTTCCCTCTTCGGAGTGTGAATAATCTTAGATATACCGGCATGATTCTAGTGACCACCGCTAAATCTATTGTTGTCGATGGTGGCTGGTTTTGTTTGGATTTCACGGCGCTTACCACCAGTAGCTGGACCATGAGTTTTTTTGACATTTCACCTTAGGCGACTTCGTAAATTTTTTGTATGGCAAACACCTGATCGCTTCTAGCAGTTACGTGGGGAATTGATGTTTTTGAGGAGTTGTAGAGCCATGCTGTAGACAGTTACGTCTACAGCACGAATGGGCCGGCTTAACCGGTTTGATACTACTGTCTCACAGAAAACCGACGTAAAGTGGCAACTCGCTGTCGTGTTTCGTTCGGTGAGTGTGATTTCTGGTGGCCCAATTCCCCAATCCCTATTTTCCTGCTTTTAGATTGGCGCGTTGCCATAACTCTTTTTGTGTCTTGAGTGTCTATGGACGGTGGAGATCAGTTACCACCAGGTGACCCATCTTCTAGTTTGCCAATCTCTGCTATAAAAAAAAATATTTTACGTAGTCGTTAGCGATACATAACAAAAAAACTCATGGTCGTGGTACAGGTGTAGTGTTGTCACTTTTCCGTTAAAGAGTTTGATACGTATCGAGCACAAATTCTAACTCCAGACAATTTATGCGCGATATTGCCATTATAATAGACAAATGGGGGATTTCAATCCAGGAATCACGGTTCTTAGTCTTTGTAGTCCTACTACACCAAGGCGATCATATTGACATCTCTGATGATTCATCTATAATGCGGAACCCGCAAGAGGACAATTCCATATTTCGACATTCGTCGCACGCGGTTTGCCATGATAATGACATTGAATTATTGTGTCTGTGTTGTACACGGAATTGGTATCAGGATAATGGAGACAATAATAATACAATTATTAGAAAATGTGTCATTATTTAATATGCAGATGGTTTAGCCTGCCGAACGAATGGATCTGTAAGGTTACCACGACCTCTTATAGCAGTATTATTATAATCGTTCTTTGTTTGTTTTGTATGGGAATATTGACAAGTAAAATTATAATAATACTGCTATAAGAGGTGATGGTAACCCCCCTGTGCCTCCAATACGAATCAGTTTTAACAGAGACCTTGGTACGAGTAAACAAAGTATCAAACTTTGTTTTCTCTATACATTTGACTAGCAACGCCTACTGATTTTTACTTTTTACTCTCAAAACTCTTAGGTCTACTGCCAGATTATTTTCGGTCTACTAGAGGCACTGCCGACTGTGTCAGTCGTCACTCGTCAATCATCATGAATGGTCAATGGATTGGTCGAGTAGATAGAACTGACTTACAGAAGAAAACTGTATTGCAACTTGCCTGTGGTGGTCGGTGGACATCACTTACCATCAAATTACCTACCATTTAGTATGCTTGTCTCTATAAAAAATATTTTTAAAATTGCTACTAAAGTTTCTAAATTCAGAAAAAAACCTTTGTTAATGTTTGTAGGGATTGTATTGGAATTTAGATAGCTGATCCGATGGCGATTTACCATATTATAAATAATTCAAACCACCATGCACCAGTGTCAACAGTTTATCACAAAGAAAATGTGTTTGTTGGCACTATACAACGTAATCTAACAACGTTTATGTACTTTGTTACGGAAACAGACGCTGCGATTACGTGCCACTGTTCTATGATAAGTAATGAAAGGAGTCCGCATTGCGCACAAAATTATTACAGTTCACAACTTTCTGCATAATATGAACCAACAACGTTATCTTACGAGATGTTTACTTGCAGCAAATAGTTGCAGTTGTTTTCCAACTTTTTTTTGTAATCTGATTAAATGCGAGACATTATTTTGTAATATTTTATTAGCAAACTGGCTATAAAAAGAGCGACGCAAGCTTCTTGTCCCTCCTTCGACGTGTTTCCCAGTTCTTCGGCTATTCGACGCGGTATGACATTGTTGGTGTCGTGGATGTCTATGGACAGCGAAGATCACTTTCCATCATCAAATCAAATCATTTATTGTATTATTATTTAGATTCCGTCAAAAATTCTACTCTACCGCCAGTTCGGTAGGCTGGTTCGCCAGAGAAGAACGGGCAAGAAACTCTGACTCTGACTCATGTGACCACCAAGATCGGTCCACATTCGGCGGAGATATTGCGTAACATACAAAAAAAAGAAATACTGACGAATTGAGGACCTTCTCCTTTTTGGAAGTCGGTCAACAAAATAATCATCTGAAACTAATGCCAAGGCCCACATAATGGAGATGATATTGTCAATAATTTGATTTACATCACTAGTATTCAAATCCTTTAGGCTACTCCTGTGAAGTAGGTAATTTATGATTAAACGCATTAAACAATTTGTTATGCCCGTCGATAAAGTTATACAAAATGTTCACTGAACGATTTTAAATTACTGCATTAGGTAAAATAAAATCATGTATCCTTCAATAATGAACGTAAATCACACACGATTTGGATTACTAGTGCTTAGTTTGCTTACAAAGTAACATAAGTAGATTCTGATTTCTTAACTTTACGCGAGTGCTATTCATTGAAATAAAACTATTTTTACGGATTTTATCACGATTTGGTTTTAATTTTTATTCCCGACGTTTCAAAGGCTTTGCAGTCTTCGTGGTCACGGTTTGGACGAAACGTCGGGAATAAAACACACATAACATAACATAAGCTCACGCCTGTATCCCCGAAGGGGTAGGCAGAAGCGCACTAGCAAACTAGAACACCCACGTTTCGCCGAGCTTAGTTCCGTCCCATATGTGATAGGGGGCGAGCCTATAGCCATATCGGGAATAAAAATTAAAAACCAAATCGTGATAAAATCCGTAAAAATAGTTTTATTTCAATAGGTAGCTTCTGTTTGTTGGCCCCGATTGTTTACATCTACGCCTATTGCAATGCTCTTGTTTGCAATCAAGTGAATAGATATTACTGTTTACAGTATGTGTTGATAATTGAAGTAAAAGTCAAAGTTCAATGATGAATGGAAGTGTTTAATACTCGAAATAATCTAAGCTCTGAAATTGAAATAAAACTATTTTTACGGATTTTATCACGATTTGACAAACTGGTTAATAATAAGAGCGTCGATTTTTAATTAATATTTATTTTATTATCATAATTATTTCAATCTCTTTCTTGGTCGTCCACGTCGTCGGTAGTCGTCGGTTGGTGACCAAGAAAGAGATGGAAATATGACATAGTCAGTTTTTGTCCTAAGTGGCAAGAGGTAGCACGAGATCGGAGCAAGTGGCGAAAGTTGGGGGAGGCCTTTGCCCAGCAGTGGGAAATCACATAGGCTACTAAAAAAAAAAAAAATTCAATGAATAACGTTCGCGTAAACCTAAGAAATCATTAAGCTCTGAAACATTATGTCTTTAATATAGCTAGCTTTTATAACATAATAATTTATTATTATGGATTCTGAACATCTTTAGTACGACATCCAGCTCTCATATAGATAAATCTCGATTTACCTTAAATATAAATTTAAATATACGGATAACATGTAGGTTAAATTTAGTTTAGGCCTAACTCCAGATTAGTAATAGTGCTAGCAATCGCAAAAAAGAATCAATCCCAATAAGTGGAAAGAAGGGGAAGATTGACCAATAGTGAGATAATGGATTGGATGAGATAATAATTTTAGCACAAATATAAGAAGCAGTAATGAAAAGTACCTTATAAATAACTATTGTTACATAATATAAACATAAGCTCAAGCCTGTATCCCCGAAGGGGTAGGCAGAAGCGCACTAGCGAACTAGAACACCACATTTCGCCGAGCTTAGTTCCGTCCCAGATGTGATAGGGGGCGAGCCTATCGCCATATCGGGCACAAATTCCAGACTCCGGGCTGATATAGGAAAAATCCAATATCACTTTGCCCGACCCGGGGATCGAACCCGAGACCTCATAACCGTAGTCGTACCGAAATACCACCACGCCACCGAGGCAGTCAACTATTGTTACAATAAACGATATTATCACTAGACAACCTTAACACTGAAGGATTTTGTGGATTTTCTCACTATTATAAATAAGTTTCATAAATGATATAAGAAAACTCTAACTAACTTATTCATAATGAAATCTTGGTCTTATCGAAAGCATAACCCTACTTTTGCCTAGTTTAGCAAAAAGAGAACTAATATATTATGCTTATCGAATACTATGTTGCTGATTACAGAAAAAATATTATTTTTATCTCTGGCAAGCTTCGAAACAAATACGAAGTCTCGGCTATATATTTTTTATTAATTGTTTCCAAATAATTAATAAAAAATATATATCAATCTTAGATGGGGTCCTAGACTATATCAAAATTAATATCACCCGTCGGAGGCGGCACATATATATGTTACATAAGCGTATGGGCCACCGGAGGTCGAGCCGCCCGTGACTATTTAAATAACATCATACTTGAAACAGCTGATCGGAATCGGCCATGTTTTCACTATCGAACGTTAGAATGCTTTAACGCTATTGAACGATTATGAATACAATTTTCATGAAGTGTACTATTGCGGTCTTTTTATGCTCTACACAGTGTTTAGTGTTTAAAATTATTGTTTTTTTTTTATAATTTGTTAGAATAGCATTTGCGGTGGGTACGGAAATACCCAAAAATCCTTCATACCAGGATAAATTAGGGGAAATACTTCCAACGGTGACAGAGCTCCACAAAAACGTATACATTTATTATAACACGTGTGACGTGTCTAACAAAAGCCGAAACAATCTAACTTCAAGGTAATATAACCTTAGTAGAAAAGGAAATAATAATTAACGAGATTTCCAATATTACATTTTGTTTTCGACCGACTTCCAAAAAGGAGGAGGTCCTCAATTCGTCTGTATTTTTTATGTATGTTACGCGATATCTCCGCCGAATGTGGACCGATCTTCAAAATTATTTTTGTGTTCGATAAAGCTTATTTTAGGGGTAGTCCCATATATGGTCACGATCGGATTTGAATTAGGTCTGTTAAGTTTTTAAACTTATGATTATTCTAACACACACAGACGGTCGAAAATGTACTTCGTCTGCATTTCGGTCACGTCACACAGTAATTCATGCATTTACCCTGTTTTTTTTTTTCATTTGTCCAAGGAATTCCATTTCGGCCGGGTTCATTACACACTGGTAAAGATAATTGCTTTATATTCAAAATGTGTCGCCGACCTAACGGAACCCATGCCGGGCGACTGACGAGCGTAATGTCGCCGACTCCTGAGCTTGCTGTGATAATTACAATTAGAGCTATATTGGGCCTTACTTATCAACACACAGTTTAGCTGAGAAAATGACTAAGAATAGCCTGTCACTTTTCTCCTTGTGTCACATTCTTTGAAACTAAAAGGGACAGGCTATTATTTACCATTTGCTCAGTCAAAATGTTTTTATAAATAAGGCCCATAATGTACACAAATAAATAATAAACACAATAGATCTTTGAAATCAAGAAAAAACGCCTAATCTTGATATAGAACGGATTGGACATTATGCATACATACATACATAAGCTCACGCCTGTATCCCCGAAGGGGTAGGCAGAGGCGCACTTGCGAACTAGAACACCCACATTTCGCCGAGCTTAGTTCTGTCCCAGATGTGATAGGGGGCGAGCCTATCGCCATATCGGGCACAAATTCCAAACTCCGGGCTGATATGGAAAAATCCAATATCACTTTGCTCGACCCGGGGATCGAACCCGAGACCTCAGAACCGTAGTTGTACCGAAATACCACCACGCCACCGAGGCAGTCATTGGATTGGACATTATGAATAGGATGAAGAATCACTATCTTATGAATAGAGAGTACAGACTGTGTACACTTAGGCGATCTATAAAGCGAACTTCGACTAAGTCAAAGAAACGAACTCAGTAAGGATTTGGTATTTTTAAATCAAACTTCGACATAGTCCAACCATTTTTTTTTGCAAGAAAAACTTACTTTAGCAAAGATTTTCTTGTAAAAAATGACTCGGACTAAGTCAAAGTTCAATTTAAAAGTTCCAAATCCTCGTTGACTTCGTCTCTTTGACTTAGACTTAGTCGAAGTTCGCTCTATAGATCTCAGCCTAAAACCCCCACAGAGTCACAGTCCATAACCTCGTTCTATCAGTCGAGTTGTGTTCCAAGAACAGTTAATTACAGTCTAGCACAGACTTTGTGATTACCCACACCAACGATGTCACTGTCGTGACAATAAAAAAAAATTCAAATCAATTGTTGAAGTACAGAGACTATGAGAAGTTAGAATTCACCCAAAAGAAAGAGAAAGAGTATTGATTTGTCCTTAACGAAGAAATAAGGGACAGTAAGAAGGAATTGACGAGCGTCGGTATGACGCGATGTGATTGTTATGCCTCCGGGCCGGTGACCCCGACATGCCTACGCGCCACGCCTCCATCGCGATGCGATCTTTAAACGCGAATAAAATAGGAATAAATACGCGTTGAACTGAAGACTTCCTACCTCCCCCTGTCGTCGAACGACGGTACTCATGACACATCACTGATCAGTATATAGAGGAGCAATACGGGTGCAAAATTCGCCTTCTACTTTCTCTAGTAAAAATTCGAATAGCATGCACTGGAATGCCTCACAAAGTCTGACCAGAGTATTTACTTTGTATCTCTTGTAGCCTAATTGGTCCAGTAACACCGTATTTAGGCCAACACCCATGAGGTTCTAGGTCCGAGTCCCACCCATCAGAGTGAGAAAGTGTGCAAGAGGTACCCATCTGCTACAGGAATATTTGCCCCTCGCGGACATCTCAAGAGATGAAAATAATCTCTGCCATGGGTACCATTAAATACCAATTATAACCCTTATAAAAAAAAAAACAGTTTAACTGAGGAAATGGTAAATAATAGTACCTGTGTCTCAAACAATGTGACAGAAGGGAAAAAGTGACACGATTATTCTTAGCCATTTGCTCAGCTAAACTGTTGATATAAGTAAGGCCCATAGTTTCTAACTATCACTACAGAGTATATAATATAAAACAAAATGGCTTCCCATTGTCTGTCTGTCCCTATGTATGCTTAGATTTTAAAAACTACGCAACGGATTTTGATGCGATTTTTAAAAGATAGAGTGATTCAAGAGCAAGGTTTATATTATGTATAATATAATACATGTATAAACTCATCCCCTAAAGGGATGTAATGGGGGATGAATGTTTGTCAAGACTCTCACGCGGACGTAGCCGCGGGCAAAATTTAGTATTTTATAAATCCCTTTTGTGCTAACTCATAGGACGTTCCTCTCCAAAACAGGTGCAGCTTACGTCCTAGAAATGTCGTCGTATGCCCTTGAACTAGTTGCACTTTCGACTACATTCTGATATGTATGTACACGCCTTAAACGCTAGCCAATCAGCCAGCTATCCGACAACGTGTCGGCAAAATGAAGGTCACCGAAAACCAATAAGCATCAAGTACAAACAGTTCCTATACAAGTTTTTCTTATTATATTCATTTGTTGATACTGATACTAGCTTTTGAGAGCGATTCGTATATATTATTTTTTTAATGAGCAAACGAGCAGATAGGTCAACTGCTGGTAAGTGATCTCCATCGTTCATAGACACCCAAGACGCAAAAAGAATCATCGGTGCGATGCCAGACTAAAAGGTGGAAAATAGGGATAGGTAAGGGGGGAATTGGGCCAACGAAAATCTCACTCACTGAACGAAACGCGATAGCAAGCTGCAACTTTACGCGGTGATTTTCTGTAAGACAGTGGTGTCAAACCGGTCGATCGATTTCCGACGTTTATACCGAATCTGACGATAAGTAATTAGAAATTCATAGTAACTGGCTTTTGAAAGAGCCACGCTTCAGTTCCTTGCCCTTCTATTCGGCTTTGGTGAAACCGCCTTCTGGACTTGCGGTACAGTAATAATTCACGGAATCTAAATAATATAAAACTATCTCAATTTCATTTGTGAAGATATGGTTTCACTAATCCTAAGACAGTAATTATAGGGCCATACTTCATGGCATGTCTTAATGATAAAATATTATGATATAATATCAATAGTAACTTTATGGGATGCAATGTTCATATACTTGAGGATAACCACTCGTAAATCGTAGCAGGTCGGCTAAAATCAATATGTAGTAACTTTATGGGATGCAATTTTCACGTACTTGAGGATAACTACTCGTAAATCGTAGCTAGTCGGTTTGCTAGAAGAATAACAGAGTTATAGACTCATAGTTCCTAAACATGACTCAAGGGAACAATTCACCACAAGAAATTTCCCGGCACGTAAGTTGATACCTTTATTATTACGCACAACTGGTACCTAAAACTACATACTTCCTTTCAAAGTTCATCACATACACATACACTCACGCCTGTATCGCTGAAGGGGTAGGCAGAGGCGCCCTAGCGAAGTAGAACACCCACATTTCGCCGAGCTTCAAAGTTCATGTTTACAATAAACAGATTAATATATCTACTTGCAAAAACCATAATTATCCTATATTATCCTAAGATCATTGTTGCCCTGACGTAAAGCGTAAGCACCGTACACTACACTAAATACATACATAAGCTCACGCCTGTATCCCCGAAGGGGTAGGCAGAGGCGCACTAGCCAACTAGTACACCCACATTTCGCCGAGCTTAGTTCCGTCCCAGATGTGATAGGGGGCGAGCCTATCGCCATATCGGGCACAAATTCCAGACTCCGGGCTGATATGAAAAAATCCAATATCACTTTGAACCCGAGACCTCAGGACTGGTAGTCGTACCGAAATACAACCACGCCACCGAGGCAGTCTACACTAAGCAGCTCTTACATATTATTATAATTTATGATATATTCACTTGAGCTATAATGTAATGTAATGTGCGTAGAGACCGTGCCTAGCCACGTATGAAGTACAACACACACGGACAGTGAAAGTGTTCGTACTTGGTCAATGGTCACTCAGTAGTAACTCCGCAGCGCAGGTGGAACACAATTTTATAAGCCGCTGTACAAGTGGGTACATAACATTTTTTTTTTTTTAATTTTGTACGAAATTTACGTCGTCTAAAATATAGAACAGAAAGAAATATTGAAATATTCTCAGAAATGAAAAAGTTATGAGCCTTTGAATTTGGTGTAACCTTCAAACTGCTGGAAAGAGAAGTATCAGTATAATGACGTTATGCCATAACGGTACGAACGTTAGAAAGGGATAGCAAGATATCTCCACTTTGCCCCCACTCCAGAATTTAAAATAATAATGACTTCCTCATTTTTCAACTAATTTCGATGCAGTTTTTACAGAAGGGTTTCTTTTTGGTTTAATTTGCTACTACATATAAATATGTGTATAAATTCAAACATAGTCATGTACCCAATTGCGTAAAAGAATACCTCATATCTACGAGATTTCAAGTATTTAAGCCGCGTTGTAAAGAATTTACAACATAAATATTAAAATCTGGCTCAACTCGGTACCATGCACACCGGTACTGAATAATTAAACATTGTGTGCAGTGTGTCATGTTTTTTTACCTATGTACCTAAAACCGGGTCTCCTGCACTAAAACATTATTATTTTTATTTTGTTTTAATAAATAAATACATCCAAAGGTCACACACATAGTCCTGCCCCACACTACGATCGAGTCTTGTGTCGTGGGTATCAGGAACTACGAGAGACTTTCGGTCTCACAACACACAGACCCGAAACAAATATCTATGGGCCACACAGACATTTGTGTCGGTGCGGGAATCGAACCCGCGACCTCACGTTTCACAGCCGGCTACTCGCCCGCTGCGCCACGGAGGCTATCACTAAAACATTACACAAAACATGCATTTTTTATCTATGGTCCATTGTTCTACGAGTTGGTGGCAGCTAAAATCTTTGTTTTGCGTATGTTTTAGTGTTTTGTTTCGAAAAAGCGGGAGACCCGGCGTTATCGGAAGAGAAGAAATAAACATCGTACGCTAAAATTATCAATGTTCACCGTATGACATTGTAATCTTCAGCGTGAATAATAATTATTTGAAAGGATCTATGTAGGTGGAACCATTTATCAAATACATACTATAAATAACTCGGTGTAAAGTGAGCCACGCATTAGAGAATTTTGCCTATAGTGTAAATGGGGCGTTATACCCTAGATGGGGGTTGATATCAAAGTCGTAAAAACTAAGCCTAAATCCTTTTGCAACCTGCTGGGAAAAGTGTGTTGCGCCGACCCCACATTGAGGTGGGATAAGGGCAAGAAGAAAGAAAGTGTAAATGGGCAAACTCGACCCAATTTTACCAAGATCCCACCTAAGACGATCGAAGTAAAAGCTTTCTGTTAAGTTTCATATTATTGTAAAATTTCTGGAGGCCCTAACACACTTCTATTTCCAGATCTTCAATTGATTGTACTGCTCCGTGGAACGCGGATCCAACAAGTTATACATCAGGTAGTCCTTGTACTAGGTATATGCGTAGAATAATATTGTGTTAACATTATGATTCTACCCAGATAGCTAGCTGGTGTACCTGTAAATGCGGGTTGTGGTATAATTTGTACCTACAATTTGTGCACTTCTGACTTCATGATAACGCAGACTATCGCCCGAATGGTCAAACGCTGCTCAACTTTAACGGCTTCTTACATTGATTTTCGCCATACTATTTTGACAGTTAAGGCGACATAAGGCGACTTTAAGTATATGAACATTCGGCGGATAGTGCCACTATTTGTTTTAGTGCACACAGTATTTTTTTACCTTTCTGTGTTATAATACACTATATACGCTGTTGCCCGCGACTCCGTTCGCGTGGAAGTTTATTTTCCGGGATAAAAGTAGCCTATGTTTATAATCTATATAACTGTAAAGTTTAATCAAAATCCAACCAGTAGTTTTTGCGTGAAAGCGTAACAAACATACACACACACTCACAAACTTTCACGTTTATAATATTAGTAAGAAGTAGTATTAGACGGCTAGTAGTTGGTAAATACTATCCTAAAACAAAAAATTACAAGCGTAGTTCAAAATTCGTTATCCACATACATACCACGCGCCTTTATAAATTGCACAAAATACAGGATGTTGCAAAAAGGGGGTATCAATAAAAACTACATCGACCTATCCAGAGAATAAAGTTACATATGATAATGAATCGAAATTGCTTTTTTATATTTATGAACTTAAACTGACTTGTTTTATTTAACTAGTAAATATTTTTTTAAGCTATGTCATAATTTAACTTATTATGTCATAACTTAAAAAAAAAGGTAAACATATAGGTCAATAAGCTCAGAAAAATAATAAAATCAAATAATATAAAGCATTTTCGATTCATTATCATGTGTAACTTTATTCTTTGGATAGGTCCATTTATAGTGACGCCCTTACTGTAATATTGCATTATTTATTGATTTCTTAAGTTTACGCGAATGTTATACATTGAAATAAAACTATTTTATACGCATTCTCTCACGATTTGTTTTTATTTTTAGGCCCGACGGATCGGACCCGTGACTACGAAGGCTGCAAAGCCTTCAAAACGTTTGGAAAATAACAAATCGTGATAGAATCCGTATAAAATAGTTTTATTTAATTGCTTCCTTTAATACTTTCACAGAGTCACAGGGTATATTTGCAAGTGCAGTGAAAATCGAAAACGAAACGATATTTTAGCCCTTGCTTTCTCTTATCCGTTGCGTACACTCGCAGCACCCATTTGAGTGAACCCGATAACCATCGAAAACTACACCATTTTGGTTATTCTTTTCAGTTCATCGTGGTATTCGAAAGGCGTTTTAAAATACTCAATGAGGCATTTTAATTTTAAACTCTTTCGCAAAAAGAAATTGCTTATCAAATTGAAGGTCATATTCAAATTATAATTCAGCATTGAACTCGAAATTCATGGTTCACAATCTACAATCGCTAAACATAACTGTTATCTGTTATTAGAATGAAACAATGCAGCGCTTTATTACGCTAATCTCGAAATCGATACCTTATTGTTTTATTTAAAATACAAATCGACTGTCATACACATCGTCTGCGAGAAATGTCAACATTTATTTTATAACTTTTTTATAACCTTGTTAATAACCTGTTTTTGACTAGAAGCATGAACCGAAACGATGCGAATAATATACTTAACGCTTATGGAAAATCACTATAGCTGAATGAGCTATTTTTCCGGGACTGGCTCCCTCAGATGGGAATTAACGTCAGGTAGGCAGCCGGTTGTAAAAACTACGCCCAATCCCTTCTGCAACATGCTTAAAAAACTGTGTTGCGCCGACCCCACATTAAGGTGGGATAAGGTCATGTATAAAGAAAGACTGAAGCTAAATTACCTCTTTTAGATTAGTTCTCAACACTCTTGCTATAAGTTGGCACTTAGGCTGAGATCTATAGAGTGAACTTCGATGTACAAATTCGAAATCCTCACTGAGTTCGTTTCTTTGACTTAGTCTTCGTCGAAGTTCGCTCTATAGATCTCAGCCTTAATGCTATAAAACATATCAACAATAATCTTCTAGATTCTAGACAATATATAAACGACCAGTTGTACAACGTTCAAAGCTTCACGTACACACTACCAAGTAAAAACTACAATAAAAAATTAACAAGTTATACAACACTGTCACAAGTGACCCACTCTCCTACATCACGAAGCGGTCAGTGCTGAGTGCTGACACGTTAAAGGTGCCTTCCGAACAAGCAACAACGACAGAATTCGATGCAGTCAACAATCGCAGGAGAAACAAATTTCTTGAACCTGAACTTTTCCAATAGTCGTATCGTAGAGAAAGAGAACCGATTACACCAGACGTCAGTTAAAATGCACTTAGGCTACCGCATTTTAGGACCACTTGCAGCTCCGCGATAAATCTCCATTTACCTCAAATATCGATTTAAAGATAGGAATGAACTGTAGGATCCATCGAGATAAGGTGTAACTCTATATTAGTAGTAGCGCTGCAAGTCACCCTTCGGCTTTGATTCGGGCAATTTTAAAGGAACTGTGAGAACATAAATATTAGAAAATATAACGGGAACAAATAAATAACAAATAGTGCTCGGAGTTGAGTATTTGATTTTTGTACACGGCACGATGACACTATCAGCGATCCTATGACCCATATCAAAATACCCTACTATAAATGCCGTCTACTCATACTATCTACTAGCCTTTTTGCCGCTTCCATTCGTTGCGTTTGAAATAGTACCTTTACATAATCATCTGATGCATCAAGAACTTACTTAATAATAACGTAATAAAATTCGCGAATTCACGATGCATTACTTAATCTCTTTATATTTACAAACGCGTTGTGTATATTTACTTATAATGCATTTTATACTAGAACTTTTAAATATCCCATTTGTTTCAGCAAGCTTTAGTATGTTTATTGCTTACTGAATTTGTGTTGGTGTTTTTGGTTTTAATATTGGAGTTTTCCTGAACTTCCTTGAGAGTGTTCTACCTCTAATTAATAAGCTTGTAAAATGACTTGATTCTACACCGTGTAAGGATCATTTTTATGGCGTAGAAATTATAATACTTGAAATTGTTACGCATATTTTAATTTTTATTATGTTTTATGCTAAAAGTGACTGTAAAGTGTCAGACGTGAACGCAACTTTGTAAAAACACAATTTCCCTGCAATAATGCTTGCATGTTATGTATAATCATTAGTTATGTGATTCAATAATGAAACGTAATGTCATGTTTTATCTTTAACCTCTTATAAATAGACTAGGCATGTCACATGTCTAAGGGCTACTTCAACAACTGTTTTATAGTATCTAGAACCTGGCACACAAGCCAAGTGGTGAATTATGTCCAGTTTGTTCAGTCTTCACCATCCTTACATAACCGAGATATAGGTCTTTCGTTATGTCGCCTAACTTGTAGAATTATAGAGTTACGCCATATATTTAGCGCAGTATAAATTAGCCAACCTAAATGCCCCTTTTCGTAGAATGTTGCAAGTCGATTTGTGAAGTTATTTACGGCCTCTTATATTTACGCGAATATGACAAATTATTATGAATTTTATCGCGTTTTTTTTAATTCTTAGCCCTAACACGAGCATGTAGTTAAAATAGTTTTCTTTTACATTTTCGCCAGGAACCGATATTGTACGAGTAGAAAAAGACCTTTCCTGTTATAAACCTTATAAAAAAGTATTTTACACATTACTCAGTGGAAATTGAGATTCGTCATATTCTCTGGTCTCTGCGGTGTGAGTGTCTGTTGTATAACACGATATCAGGCTATTTATGACCTGATTTGTCTGACCCGAGCAAAGTTACAAAACCTTTGTTCTAATTAAATTCTTCACGACGGAGTGTCCTAACATAAAATCCACAGGGAAATTCAATTTTCCTTCGAGCCAATTACACACATCGCTCCGTCCATTACATCAATATTTTTTTTTAGAACATTCTAACCACCTAAAAACTAAAGATTAAAAAAACCGTAACTTTACCGTTACCAATATTGCTCTCTAAAAACTTTCTTTAGATATTTAGCATCACTTATCAAAATTTTAAGTACAAAACAAATATTATACACATACAGGTGTTCCATTAACAACAAAACAAACTAGAAGGGGCGAGGCTTGTTGGTGAATTGTTTTAAGAGAAACAGGCTGTAACTTTGGTAACACTGCTTCCCCCTACATAAGTTGTAGATATTTAACATACCCAAAGAATTATACAAATAGTACATACAAGTAAGTGACAGCACCGATGAGCATGGCTCCTCTAGGTCCAGTTATCGTGATGATGGACGGTGCCAGCCAATTGCACACGGCCAGTGTAGCGTAAATGATCGCCAACGACGTATAACCATCTCCAGTGAATGTACTGTCATCCTGCGTTATACTGTCCAGTATGGTTTTCTGCGAACAAAACAAGATTAGATAATGTTGAGGTCAATACAACCTTGGTACAGTTTCGTACGATCGAAAGATCAAGGTGGAGATGATATACGTAATCTGGTTAATTAAATATAGATATAGAGGCGTTATGAACAAGAGTTAAATACGCTTTGACGAGACGGACAGGTCGTTTGCCCGGTTAGACATAGAGTCACGTTTGATTATAACAGTTATCGCAATGTAAAGAGAAATTTGAAAATTATGAATATTGTATTGCATTGCGCTCATCAAATTAGTGTCCTGGCAATGTCTCCTTAAAAAAAGACTGAACTTATTGACGCTGAACGTGCTTAAGTCTGTTAGAAAGAACGTTATTTCTATGCAATTAAAGCGTAAAAGGCGTCATATACGTCGATGTGGTCATCCGCGCATCTGAATCGAAATGTTGTGAATGATGCCATTTTGACTTTTATTACATTAAGATAAAGTTCTTTTTGACTTGGTAAATATGAGTTATTTAAAATAAAGACTGGCAAACGAGTTTGTAGGATAAATGTGGTCACTCTCATATATGATCAATATATTATAATCAAATGTCCTTGATTAAAGCAGCTCAAATTAAATAATATAATCAATGTTCGTACCACGTAACAATGTATAGACGAACGATTAATCAAAGATTATAGAAACAAAACTTTACAATCGAAATTTCAGAATCTCTTGTTTTCCAATTAAATCAACTTAAAAGATGCCAAAAAGGCCGGTTTAAATTTTGAAACTCATAATTCAAACATAATTCAACACAGCTATTTCTAGGGATTTCCCAGTTCAAACTACTTCACCCGATAATAACCGAACCGCAAAAATAATTATTGAATTTAAGACTAAGATAACGCAAAAATGTGGACATCATTATTGCATTTATGTAAAAGATAATATCAAAAACTCTCTTTAATCGCACAACGGTTCGTGTCATAAAATGGGAATTTACAACCTTGCCAACACCAAAAATAGTAGGATTTCACTCGACCACATCTGCTTTCGCAACATTTACGTGGGAGGATAACCGAAATCAGTATCAATAACATCCTTTAACATTAACAACAGATATCGCAGTTACATAAAGCCGATAAAGGCCGGAATTTCGCAACCACTCCGGACCGGCTGTCGAGGATACTTTCGAAATGTTCATAACTATACGTAAAAAAACGTCTTGTTTGTACATACTACGTCTGAAGTATAAAGTCTGTGTTGATTTTAGTAATTGAGCTTTGAGTAAAACTTTCACAGCGACCCTTTCACTCTGCTCGTTGCGTTGGGCTTATTACCCCAACTTTAAACATATCCTCAAAATCAATAACAAAACCCCACTGACGATACGTTAAACATTCTTGCCAATAGACTTCTTCCTTAAAGATGTAAAACGAAATTATAACTTAAGTAGCTATTGCCCGCGGCTTCGTCCGCGTGGAAATATCCCACGGAAACCGTTGATTTTTTGTGGAAAAAAGTAGACTTTGTGTTATGCTAGTGTACTCGTCGCCTTCTGGTCGAAATTCAACCATAATTTATACAATTTAGAAATTTGATTTCGCGTTCAAAGAGCATGTGATCTTTAAGAGACGGACTCCCATAGAGCGATTTAAAAAAGTTTTTTATCTGTCTACGGTATGACACCATAACTTACGCTAGAAAATTCTACCACTCTAGCAACACTCTTTTTAAGTGGTAATGTATCATCTATAATAATGTTTAATCAAAACACATTTAGTAGGAACATTGTGCATGGAAGAGTAACAATCATAGGTACATCTTCACAAACTTCCGCTTTTATAAGTTCGATTACAAAATGAATCTAAGGGCGACCTGCAGCGCTATTACTAATGTCTAAAACCTAACTGGATTTATCCTACTGTTCACTCCTATCTTTAAATCAAGATTTGGGATAAATAGAGATTTATCGCGGAGCTGCAAGTGGCTCTAAGTAATTAAATATCAGCAACAGACAAACCCGACGTATTAAGTTGCTTATACGTAAAATCCAGTATTACTTTACATTCATTCTTGGACATTTGCTTATTTGTATAATGCAATATTAATGCGTTCCTTATATGGTGAGTGCTAATGCAGAATAACATTATAATTTAATCAACGGTTTGCTAATCGATACGATGAAAGGTGCTTAATAATAATTTAATAGATGAGTATTTGGGTCAGTGGTGTATATCTATTGTTTTAACATCAGAAAGTGACAAATGTATCTGTAACGTGATTTTGTTTCGTAGCAACAATTTTCAACACCCTATATGTATAGTGTGCACCTGCCTTTGACGCCATCCACAAATTATGTCACACGTTAAGGGGGAGAGGGGAGGTCAACGAAATGTGACATTGTGTGTCAAGGGGTGGGACGGTTACTAAATTTCATGACGTCACATTTCAAAAATATATTTGAGCATTAAAAACTAAAATTTGAACTACATATTAACGAAACTATTTATAACGAATGACTTCGAAATATTTTCATTGATATCTGTATGACAGATGTGACAAGGACGGGGGAGGGGTAAAAATACATTTAATTCGTGCGACGTAGCTTGTGGATGGCTCCTTATCTCTCTTCAAAATGGGCTTGGCGACTGTCGTAACATTTTTTAAACATGTTGCAGAAAGCATTTATGTGTTTTTATTACGACCGTCTGCCTGCCTGACCTCAACCCCCTTTGGGGAATCCAATCCCGGGAAAATCGAGTTTGGAACAACTCCCGGTACGTCCCGGTGACGTCCCGGTACACTGCCGATATGCAGCTACTAGACCGAGGTGATGACGAAATTAATGGTAGAGTAGTGCATGGTTGTCTACTACCTGAGTTTGTTTTAGCATTTCTTCGCAGGAATAGCAACGAAATGGTGACGCCATTATTATTTTTTCAATATATACTCGTTATTAACATGTAAAAGTGATATAAAATATATTTGCAGAATAAATTATTTGAGTTTAAATTTGAATTTGCCAAATATAGTAAAAAAAACAAGAACATTTCAATAGACATATTAGGCATAAACTATAATCGGTAACATAATAAATCATAGTTGGCCAATAGTAACAAAACAAACAAAAACAACGTATATGGACATAGATATGCTGAAACATGTATGTCGGAGGGCGAACGCTAACGTTTTTTTTAAAAACGGTGACGTCAGCATGGCTGACTGGCTGACAGCATGGCTGGCTCAAAGAAATAATTATAACGGTTATTTTAACTTTTTAGAATCTTTTAACGATTCAGCAGTTTAACAATTGTAAAATGAATTAATAACGTGAAATAACAACGGCTTTTTAAATAAGCTTGCGATTTTGCGCCGATATGTATTATATTTTTAACGGGACTATTGACGCCTCCGCAGGACGTTTTATTGTTTTATGTGATGAATAGATAGTACACTGCACAAAAGATTGATTGCAGTGGGTTTAGACAAGTGGCTTATGCGCTAGTCGAATAGAATAGTCAAATAGAATAAATGTATGGGAATGACATAAGAGTACGCTATATGCGGCGTCCTCTTATGTCATTCCCATTAATTTATTATTCTATTCGATTAGCGCATAAGCCACTTGTCTAACGGCCGGTTTCAATAAACGATCTCAGTTTAGAGTGCAGATAGATCGCAATTATGAACCAATCAAATCAAGTCATTTGACGGAGTCATGTTCAAACTGTATTCTTAATGGCTAATTTTTGTAATCTATCTGCACATTCGAACTGAGATTGAAAGAAACCGGCCGTAAGTCCGCTGGAGAGGCATGGCTTAAGGAGAGTCTCGCTACACATTTTTGTCTGTGGTTATTGTTCCATGAGCAGGAGACTTTGACAAACATTATTTCGTATAGGTGTTTTGGATTTTAGGAAAACATGAGCAGGAGGCAAGCCTATATGTAAATACACAGTTTAGAAGACTGTAGAAAACTTTCATTGTAACATGAATGACTCGACCAAACTATAACCACTGTCTCGCACAAAACCGACGTAAGGGAACGTACCCATATTACATGACCCCTTTTTTAAATTTTTTACCCCATCGCCCTCCTCGGTGACCTCCTGCAGTTTATGCCAAGACCCCCCCTCCCCCTCTAGTTATCACGTGGTAATTTAAAAAAGAAAATTGTAGAAAAAAAGTTAAAAAACAAAATATTATTCTGCGTTGCCACTTGTGACTTTAAAAAGTGCTAAACACTGCGAGCCATATTTAAATATAGCTCGAAAAAGCACGAGATTTCCCTAGAAGATATTGACTACGTGACAAAACCCCTAGTACGTGTTTATTTTGACAGGTCTCAATTCTCGAAATCGACCATAGTTTGCGTTTTGTCCATACATTTGACTAGCAGCGCCACTTTGCAGAAACTACAACGAACTAAAAAAAATATGGAGAAACTAAACTATCGCCGATCGAGAATCGAGAAAAACTCGTACTAAGAGTACTGATAGCAAAATAAGATCGATCGTGTAATCGATATAAGACTTCCATGACCCACGCCTTCAAGTTACATGTAATTCGGGAATTATCATAATATCACGAGCGCGGATCGATACGACACTAAACGATATCGATCGTACACCACAACGCCATTGAAATAAATCCTTGGGTACGTAATATCTTAGCATTCGATCAGTTTGACCTAAATTGCGTGAGCGCATCCTTGAGTTTATCGGGTGTGGAAAAACGATGACAGTTTAATATGTAAGGATAGTTAATTGCCAGGTTATTGATGGATAACCTCGTGTGATTTATACTTGTCATGTGTCGTAACATGTAACTGTTTCAGCATGTAGAAAGGTCTTTGACTCATTGATGCATCTTTAAAGACCAGCGAATGACAACGGAAAGTATCGCTTGTTATTTTATTTAGGCTGAGATCTATAGAGCGAACTTCGACTAAGTCTAAGTCAAAGTAAGGAAATCAGTGAGGA
This sequence comes from Clanis bilineata, assembly GCA_036417725.1. Taxonomy (NCBI): domain Eukaryota; kingdom Metazoa; phylum Arthropoda; class Insecta; order Lepidoptera; family Sphingidae; genus Clanis; species Clanis bilineata. The sequence continues at coordinate 4,374,254 of CM071153.1, forward strand.
GTTGGAATTGTTATATCGAACTTTGACTTAGTCCGAGTCATTTTTTACAAGAAAAACAGGCTGACAAACAGACTAAGCAAACATTTTCTTGTAAAAAATGACTCGAACTTAGTCAAAATTCTCACTGAGTACGTTACTTTGACTTAGACATAGTCGAAGTTCGCTGTATAGATCTCAGGTTGAGATCTTTATCTAAGTCTAAATCGTCTTTCGGCAAGACAAATTTACATAACAAAAATTGAATAAACATAGTAAAACCCAAAATATAGGCAACATCCTATTTCCTTATTGGGGAAAAAACTAATCACATCATTGATCATGTATTTATCATCACTAATATACCATCAAATAAACCTAAAAATGAACAGAACCACACAGATAGATTAGTAATAGATAATAACATTCTAACGGCCGGTTTCAATAAACGATCTCAGTTTAGAGTGCAGATAGATCGCGATTATGAACCAATCAAAACACGTCATTTGACGGAGTCATGTTCAAACTGTGTTCTTATTGGCTAATTTTTGTAATCTATCTGCACGTTCGCACTGAGATTGCTTATTGAAACCGGCCGTAAATCTGTCAATGTAACTTCTTTAAAAACAAATAAGTTCGAGAAATAAATTTCTTATAAGAAAAGTTATGAAAGTCTTAGAGATAAAGAAAAAAAACAATATTCTTTCATATTACCTACCTAAAATAAAGAAACGTGACTTAATATACTTTGAAATGAACAAATACCTCATTTTGGAAAATAAAAGAGTGCTGAAAAAATAAGCTAAAAGTTTCACTTTTCGCGTTTTCGTAATTTATTCAAAAAAAAAAAATTTTACGTTCAATTTATCTTTAGGTAAAAACGCTGCAGCCAGTCCGCCTATTACAGTATGATTCATAAAAAGAAGCAAAAATGTTATATGGTAGGTAGTTCAGCTCTACAGATAAAGATTAACGCCCGAATGGTCAAACGCTACTCAACTTTAACGGCTTCTTACATTGATTTTCGCCATACAATTTTGATAGATAAAGCGGCCTTAAACGATATAAGGCGACCTTCAGTGTATGACCATTCGGCGGTAAATGTCATTAACCCTTCAAAATACTCATTTTGGTTCATATAAATCCAATTGAATTCTAAGTGATATTAGATTTTCCATATCAGCCCGGAGCCTGGAATTTGTGCCCGATATGGCGATAGGCTCGCCCCCTATCACATCTGGGACGGAACTAAGCTCGGCGAAATGTGGGTGTACTAGTTGGCTAGTGCGCCTCTGCGTACCTCTTCGGGGATACAGGCGTGAGCGTATGTAATGTGTGTGATGTAAATTCAATTTTATCATTAATATAATTGAAATACGATTCAGAAAACTTACTGTTTACTTAAATTAAATTACAAACAATAATTATATCACAATTTTCCGCAATAAGCCGCATAATTAAATAACAATTAGCTACAGCAAACGCAATATCCGCAACAGTTTACGAAAGTGTTTCAATTAATTTGTGTTTACTCCAACTGCCAACAAAATGGACGGTTTATGCGTAAATCACTAGGATAGTGCAATCTGAGGAAACTGACATTATCGATTAAGAAACTAGCAAAGCAAAATCATAAGGAAAATGTCATGATCATAATTGCTAAGCCAAATAAATAAGATGCATCTGGGACTGCCAGACATAACAAGATGCTTAGGTTGATATAAATAATTTGGTACTTGACTAATTTCTTAAATATCGAACAGAAATAAATATTGAAATATTCTCAAACATGAAAAAGTTATAAGTCCTTGAAATTTGTAACCTTCAAACTGCGGGAAATAAAGTATCAGTATAATCACGCCACCGCCATAATGGTACGTGCATTGGAAAGGGATAGCAAGATATCTTCACCATTCCCCCACACCAGAAATTAAAATATAAATTATTCATTTCTCAACCAATTTTGATACGGTTTTTACAGAAGTGTTTCTTTTATGTTTTATTTGCTATGACATTTAAAAATATGTATAAATTCAAACATTGACTATGTTTGAATTTATACCCAATTATCGACATAAGATAGAGGAACAATGGAAAGTTTAGGCTCACCAGCCACCAAAGTCAATCTATCGACTAGATTACTTCGGCTTGAAGAGAATAAAAGCAAAAAAGTTTAAATAAACAGTTATAGAAATCTTACAGCAGTAAAACGGGAGTAACCATATTTATCGAATGCGAGTCGGTCGCGGTGAGAAAGAGCTTTAGATCAAAGCCTTTGAAATCCTTCGCATCATATAATTTGGGGCGACGAGACGCGACGAAGATAATGCTAATAATACCAGTACTAAACGCTTCTATTGCATTGATAAATCAAATTCTTTCTGACCAATTCAAGCAGATTACGCTACGATTTGTGCGGTCACGCACTAATATAAAAGTTCAAGGATTAGATGCAAATGAGAACATTTGAAGCAACCTCAAACTAGTTTTAAAAATAATTAATTGCTTCTGATTTATCCTAAATTAAATGCGAACTTTTAAGTATTGTCTAATGTTGATAAAAAAGGCAAGTAATTATGTCTGGTTTTGGTGCCGTCGTCTCAATCCTGGGAATAGTTGGTTAATATAACATAAGCTCACGCCTGTATCCCCGAAGGGGTAGGCAGAGGCGCCCTAGCGAACTAGTACACCCACGTTTCGCCGAGCTTAGTTCCGTCCCAGATGTAATAGAGGGCGAGCCTATCACCATATCGGGCGCAAATTCCAGACTCCGGGCTGATATGGAAAAATCCAATATCACTTTGCCCGACCCAAAATACACCCCAAAATTCATAATTTCTCTCACAAACTAACAATAAACTTCGGCGATATTGTGTAAATGAGTAACACGACGTGTGTATCAACCGACAAAGGTAGAGGTCGAGTAAGTCATACTGTATGAACATCAGTTCACTCGCCCGGCGCTCCATTCTTTTTCTGCAGGTGGGCATCGCACTCAGATTCTTTTCTACAGACACTTATGTACAAGAGATCTTGGGGAGTATATTATATACATCAAGTGAAAATATAGTACTCAGGCCGCGGACAAGAACTCAGCGGGAACGGAACGGTGGCGTTGCGGCGACGGCGAGCGGTGCGTTTCAAATGTGTAGATTTAAATGGAACTGCGGGTTTAGCCAAGTGGCTTATGCGCTAATCGAATAGAATAATAAATGCATGGGAATGATATAAGAGTTAGCCGCATATAGTGTATATACTCTGTACGCATAAGCCACTTGTCTAGGCCCACTGGCCTTGAAGGCAACGCCGCGCAGCGGAGTGGCGTGCGGGTACGACCGGTCTAACAGTACGTTGCCGTGCAGCTCCCGCTGAGTTCGTGTCCGCAGCCTTATGTCATCTAGTCTTTCTCCAAAGTCCAATCATGTCCAAGTCCCGTTTGCATCTGGTCTAACCTCCTATTACATCATTACGTGCAACTCGTGCGAAGAAATTATATCACTAATCTAAAAGATAATAAACCACTTTTAAAAACCGAATCACTTGAAAAGTAAGTTCATATAGCACTGCAAGCAACCACCTTTAAGCCACAATAGGTTGCGTAACCAAGCGGCATCAGATAGCGGAAGTCAAGATCTTTATTCGCGTGTTATATAACACAAAGATGTTTTGTGTAAGTCGACGGCCTGACACCAATTGCCCTCAATGGTTCGGTGACCGAGGCAGGCACACCGATTGGTGGTAGAACATCGTCAGTGTAATGGATATACAACCCAAACCGCCAAAACCCAAACAGCGAAAATAAACACAAAACGAGCGTTTGTCATTAGACTGATGGATGCACACGGATGCATGGTAATAATCACAAGTTCAAAAACTTTATAGACCTACTTCCGATCTGATCATGACCAAATTTATATGGGACCACACTTAAAATAAGCTCTATCGGACACAAAAAGAATTTTGAAAATCGATCCACATTTAGCGGAAATATCGCGTAACATACTTAAAAAAACAGACGAATTGAGGACCTTCTCCTTTTTGGAAGTCGGTCGATAAACATTGAACATGGTATACATTGAAAATCACGCCAAAATAATACTTTCCAATGCCAAAAATATTTCCCTCATCATCGTTTATTTTGTTAAAAAGTCATAAGTGGTAATTGATAACTTGACGCAACCAAGTATTGCGAATATATTGGCGATGTTAACGTCCACCGTGCTATAAATCGTGTTCATTGTGACATAAAATCTTACATACAATATAATAATGTATTTTTTATCAATGACACAGTTTCTTGTGACATAAACAAGGTAAAAACCACATGCAAAGATCTCGTCATGACCATTTAAATACCTCGGCCCTTAGTCTTACGTATGTTGTGTTGAGGTCGTTTACATTCGAGATGAACTCTTAATTAGGTTACATTAATTTTCTACTAATATTTTATTATGATAGCAGCGAGAGCCGAGTTGGGAATGATACGGACTGCCGAGACAAGTGTCGGAGGTTCGAGACCCACCTAAAAATAGAGCATACACCTCTGACTTTTCTATGTTAACTGTGTTTTCATTGTGAAATATCGCTTGATGTAACGGTGAAGAAAAACATCGTGAACAACAACTAACTGAACAACACAACAACTACGGCCTAACCCCTCTCATTGGTAGAGGAGGCCCGTGCCCAGCAGTGGGACAGTAATATTACAGGGTTAATATTATTATTATTTAATTATCTGTTATCTAAAATTCCTAAAAATAATTAAAAAAACTAGATTTAGTAATGCAGTATTGAAAGATCACACAGTGTTTCTACTACTTTAATTTTTACAATTAATGTATATTCTTTGTATGCTTAAGAATTTAATTTTATTCTAAAAGAACCTGTTTAATAGAAAAAACAGAAGTCACATCCATATGCCTTTATTTACTCAACATTGATAAACACGCTAAATGACACAACATAGCAAAAACACTATTAGGTATTAGGATTAAAGTGGCTTTAGAAGCAATAAACTAACGCCCGAATGGTCAAACGCTGCTCAACTTTAACGGCTTCTTATATTGATTTTCGCCATACAATTTGGACAGATGAGGCCGCCTTAAACGACATAAGGCGAAATAGTATGAACATTCGGCGGTAAACTCCTTAGTTTAGTGACTCCTTAGAGACGGGTCCTTACCCGTCAGTGACGTGCACAGACCCCCGAGACCTTCAGATTGTTTATGGTGATGTTTTTTCTTTAATTATGTAATTGGCAAGTTGCAAGGTTAGAGTGTCTCTTTGTCTATATGGACTGCACGCCACTGGAACCCGTGACTGTTTTATAATAACCATAATATTATTTTCACATGTTAATGCTGTGCTTGTCGGTTCGTGGTCTTCACTCGATAATTTTTCTGTCCCATCGGCTATCAGTTCTGCGAGCTACGTGCCTGTTCACTGCCACTTTAACCTGCTAATCCGCTGGTCTATGTCAGTGACTCGTTCTTGTAGAGTTTTAATTTTTATCGATTGCAATCAAGGACAGCCACTTGCACAGTAGACAAACATCCTAATAAACGCAGCAAGAAGTCGCTGGGTGCAGGCAGTTTGCCGCGGTCAAGAAATCTTTGGAGGAGGTCTATGTCCAGCTGTGGACGTGAGGCTGACAATGTGAAACGTTAAAACTTGAAGGCTTAAAGAGTAACTATGGTATTTTAAGCTATATAGGATACCGCCTAGCTTCTATTACCAGTCGTCCTTGATTTTACGAATCAACTACGCGATCGGTCATCAGTACCCCTAGCACGAATATTTCATAATTTCGCCAAGTAATAGAATCGTGCTAACTATAGGTAAAAATACTCGCTACTATAATTTTAGCCAATGGTAGCACGAATGCTAAAAACCTCCTCAAGTAACCACGATTCTATTACTTTACTAAAATTTAGAAATTCCAAGACTACGCATATGGTTGAATGAATGATACTGAATGATTCGTGCGAAAATCATTTTCACCTTATTTGTTTAATCATTTATAATGATTAAAAAGTAGTAAACCTCGCATATTATATGTGAATCTTAACTTTAAAGTGATATCGAACAATTATACATCGAATATTTTAATATTGCAATTAATCACCGACATACAAATATAAAACTCCAAACAACCATCGTGTTCGATTTCCGAACGCGGCCATATTTTGTTTATGTAGCGTCATAGGTCACAGTCGGAGCAGCTTTGTTAATATAATTTATAAGTTTTCTTGTTTTTACCTTTTAAATTCAAAGTAATTAACGAGTTTGATAAGTCTGAAAATAGAGATTGGTTTGTGAAAACTTAACAAGTTTTAATTAGAATGTTTACTAGAACTAGTCGTCATCGGCATGGTGGTCATATATAATTTTGTTGCTGTTGGATTTCATGGAAAAGTAAGTACTTACACAAAACAGTTACGATATACGTCTTGGATTTTCAAGTGCTTATTATTATATTATAACATATTAGTGAATTACACATGTGGAAAATGCTCAAGACCGGGCGAAGTGGAAGCGTTTAAGTAGGAAGGCGGACCCTGGCACTAGGCCGAGATAACGCCAGGCAAAAAGAAAGTCATTAACACACAGGTACATGGATCGAAACGGGTATTATAAAATAAATACAAAGGTGTTATGGTTGGAAAGCCGACCTTATTAAAGAAGGGTTATATATTTTAACTAGATTGATAGAAATATGAGAAGATCCATTATTTCTCTCTGTATCTATTATGCGATCTTATGCCTTGGATACAAGCTTGACGAACAACATACAACATATTATGTAATAAAGTATGTTCATTTATTTGGAGCTGGGACTTTTCATGTTAAATTAATAAGGCAGATTTACTAATGAGAATTCATTTATTATTTCTAGTTATCGTGATATACCTAAACCAACGAGTGGGCCATTAATTGGAAGGAGTTGGCCAATTTGCTGAACAGTCAAGAGATTGGAAAATCACACAGGGAAAAAATCTTGGGTCATTAAGTGCCTCTGTTACTTGAGTAACATAAATATTAACACTTGTTTGCCTCAAGTGGCCCCATGACAGCTGAACATTAATAAGAGCCCATTGCATAAAAGGATAAGGCACAAAGTACCTATAGCAAAAACATTGATTGTAATCTAGTAATAATAAAAAAAAATACTCTCCATTAGTAGTTGAATATACCTTATGCTTTAAAGTTATTGTTTTACTCAACCTCAAGTCAGTATTAGAGTGCAGTTCCTGGCAAATTATTTTAAATAATATTAAAAGTCAGACACTGAAATATCCATAGAATCTTTGATTTTTCTTAAGGTGGACACCCTGAGTTACACTGCTTGAAAAATATTTTTTAATCCATCTGCCCTTATCCCACTTAAGATGGGGTTGGTGCAACACACTTTTTCAACCATGTTGCAGAAAGGATTCTACTTAGATTTTACAACCGGCTGCCTAGATAATATCAACCCTTTGGGTGATCCAGTCACAAGCATAGTGTTAAAAAAACTCTGCGCGTTCTGGCAATCGAATCCAGAACCTCCCGATTCAAATCGCATATACTTATAATTATACACTTTTTAGTCTAGTCTACTGGCGGCGTATATGTACTGTGATTCGGGATATTCTGGGTTCGATTCCCGCGATGGGCGGGGTAGTTTTCTAACACGATTGTCTCGCCGGCGTAGTGGTATTGCGTGCGCGGTACGACTATCGTCCTGAGGTCTCGGGTTTGATCTGCGGGTTTGGATTTTTCCGTATCAGCCCGAGGTTTAGAATTTGTGGCCGATATGGCGATAGGCCCCCTATCACATCTGGGCCGGAACTAAGCTCGCCGAAATGTGGGGGTTCTAGTTCGCTAGTGCGCCTCTGCCCAAGGCTGTAGGCAGATTAAACCGCAAACTCCCGAAATTCCTTGACCTTGATGAGACCTTGTGATTTTAAAGTCTGTTTTTAAACGTAATTTTATTTGTAGGTTTTCCAAATGTAGGAGGAGTATAGTATATAGGATCTAAGGAGAATAATACTCTTTAAAACAAAAAAGAATCATGTAAATCAATACCTACATGAGAATTAAGAACCTCCTCTTTTTTGAAGTCGGTTAAAAATGATATTAGTGTTTAGTACAAAGTTCGAACCCAAGTGAATACCTGGCTACGGTCTTGCTCTACCTACCCCCTCAGGGTTACAGGCGTGAGCTTATGTTATGTTACGATTTGGGGTTGACGTCAGGAAGGCAGCCCGATCGTAAAAACTAAGTCAAATCCTTTCAGCAACACGCTTGAAAATTTGTTATGCTATCCCACACTGTTAAGGTGGGATAAGGGAGTAAAGAAACATCCAAATATGCATCAAAATACTTTTTTCATCCTTCACGATAGTCTTCTCACTGTAAAATTGTCGGTGAGAAAGTTTCCGTGTTTCTCGATAGCCAGCTATCGTAAAGTGGCGATAGCTTATGTCAAATAAAGATTCGTGCTCGCAATTTTCATCATTTGTTCGCTTTACTGTAGTATAACTGTACTATAACAATACGATCGCTGACGCAAAATGTTCATGCTCGCAAAATTTAGTTCCAAATACGCTCACTGAGCGCTGTACCAATTCTCCATACATTTTGCTCAAGGACACTATACTGTCACGAAAACTATACGATAGCACAAAATGTTCATGCTAGGGGTACTGAGTACGTCACATAAATAATTTGGTCAAGTTCAATAGATAAGAAACACGAGAATAATTTTTAAGCAAATTATATTCCACAAACCTACAATTTCACTTCATTCATAACTACAAACAACAATCCTATCATAAAACACGACAGTTACTTCATAGTCATGCTGTTAGAAAACGATTTCATTACAACATAATAAACAATACTCTGAAATATGAACAATGTTATAATATGCCCTTCAAATGCATAAACAACGGTTGAATGTAAGTTTAATTCTATCTACGTAAAGGTCATGGCCTCTTAGGAAAATCCTTTAATAACAAATCTAGACAACATTATTATAGATTCTATATTATAGATTGAAAAAACAGGAAAATACGAGGATAAAACAACATATCTTGTAGTCTATAATAAAAACAACTTAATCTCCGTTCCACCGCACTACACCAAACATGTATCTAAAGAAACATCAATTCACTTTATAAATGCGTAGAAAAAATTACAAGTTTAAAGTACTATCCGATTAGTATTCTTCACCAGTATCATTCCTTTGTCTACAATACATGAACATTGGACAATTGCAAACCATTGTACATGTTCTAGCATGATACACTATGTACGGGAAATATTTAGGAGATCATACGGGACAAAGAGGCTAGAAATGCAACGACAATGCAAAAAGCGGGCTAAATTATGCTGTCAAAAGTGGTGTAGACTGTAGGGGTTTGGAGCTTATAACATGAAAGTAAAACGAACATGGAAATCAAATTATGTGACTTCAAATTCCAGATAGGAAACAACTGCGATTGGTGACAAACCACAAAACTGTTTAATTTCCAAGTATCTTCTAAATCTATTTGAGACTCGAGTGTTAGTACTCCGTGTGGTAAGTATAGTCAAAACTCAAAATATAAAAATCATGTCTCAGTAAGCTATTCCCAGAGGTATTGTTGCCAAAGGTAAAGAGCAACAATACCTCTGGGACAGAGCGACAACAGCAGAGACATGAAAAAATACTAATGGATTAAAATATTATGAAAGTATTTTCTGTGTAAATTGTGTCTCTAGTTCATAATAATCTTATTTGAATGCCGACCGACAATGTAATAAATTAATTTTATGACAAAATAACGGTATACCACAAACAAATCGAATGTCGGTTCTTTGCCATTTTCTAAACCGCGAAATGAGACGTTGAGAGAACACGGGCCACGATGATACTATGGTTGTTCTCATTCTTGGTAATAAAATAAACAAGAAACGTAACTTTATTAAAACCTTACTTTGATTAAAGTCTTGACATGAAACTGGCAGCAGGTGTTTCACTACTTGACCCAATTTGAAAAAAATATCGCTTTCTTACCATTTAACTGAATCTCGCTAATTTCATCGTTTCATATCATAGCGCGCGTTGGGACGTCAAACGTTTTTCAAAAACTATCATGAGCAAGGAAGGTTTTTTCTTAAGCTATTGCAACAATACAGTTTATCGTACAACCGACTGATGTGGATCGCGTTTGTGTATTACGTCATTAGAAAGGTTTTAAAACAACTTCGTGTGCCGCCTTTGTTTCAAGTTTCGACTGACCAGAAACATCGTCAATCGATCGACACACCTCTTGTAATGATATAGTGACGCCTCTTAATTCGTATAACAATAGATACAGCTTATCGCTTCTGTAATCAAAACGGTAAATTCTGAATGCATTAAAAAGTTATTGAACCAAAAACTTATGGTATAATTTTAATTTATACAGCTTATGATATTAGAATTTAGGTAGGTATTCTCTTATTTTAGAACTATTTGCACTCGTTTAGAACAAAAGTGTTTTATGTAGTATCTACTTTCTAAGCATTGGTTAATCTCAGTTATTCGATCACTGGAGCATATCCAAAGAGACATCGAACGCTAGCGACGTGCGACCATCGGCCGCGGCGATATCCTTTCAAAGAGTTTTGCACACTCTAATACAACAAACAACTCAGCAAATGGAAATTATATAAAACCACAAGTGGTTGTCAATATAAACAATATTGTAGACTATAAAAATGCTTGAGATATTGGAAAATCCCTGCACAATGGAATCATTGAAATATTTCTTCGTGACGTAAAGCATTATATCAGTCACTGCCACTAACAGAGTTAGCTGCACTTTTGATACTTTTTGATTGGACGATAGACAAAACTTCATCGTTTCTATTAAATTAGATACATTACACAGCTATGGTATGGATATTAAAGAACCCAACTGTGTTTAAGTAATTAGGGCTTTACTCTTTAATACAGTCACTTCTTGTAGCATCTGAGCTAAAGCTAAATCTTTGTAGTGCTGGAACGAGTTTCAAAGATACTTACTCGTAAGTCGTATTTTGTGTTTTTAAAATTTCTCTTACAAACAAGTAGACTGGTATATCGATAGTGATCAGTTAAATAATGTCGTCGGTAGATATAAGACAAAACGAGAAAATTTAGGACGTGTTGTCTGCTCTGAACTAGGTTTTTTGAAGTTTCGCGTGAGGAGAAACTGATTATTTTTAACAGGATTTCTTTAAATTTTATTCAAATGAATATCGACGTCCTATGGCTGATGATGATGATGATGATTATCCATTATAAAATATGGTCAACTCGCGATTTTGTAGTTAAGTATTTTGACTACGAAGCTGCCTTGAACTTTTATACCGCTGCCCTAAGGAAGAGGTTCGCATTGGAAATTCGATTGTTTTAATTTATTATGTAGGTTACGTTTAGCGGTATAACCGTCGTCGATGGAAATGAACCGATTTTGATGACTCCTTTTATATAAGTTATTGACTATACAATTCCAAATATATTATCAATAATATAATATTTGATCTACCAAATAAAAAAAAAATATCAACATCTGTGGATGCTGTGGTCAAAGAGGTTCATAGGTGAGGAAGGGAACTACAAAATCATGTCATCTGGCTGCGGGTATCGAACCCACGGTCACTCGTTTCACAACTGGCCCCCGTTGCGGAGGTTGTCAAAGTCCTATAACCATACAACATTAGCGAAAGCGTACGGCCTAATGCAATACGTAATATCTAAATATTATTACCAATCTCTCAAATAAAATTTACGTAACCGCGAATGCGAATTTCATAACGCGTTTTAAATATAGTTAAAGTTTTTATTCATCATATGCTTTAGTAGTTCACTTCAAAATGTATTGAAATATTAGTCGCAAGGTCGTACATTAGGTGTAAACGATCGCGTGGAATGTGTTCCTTTCTAATCAACAGTGTTGTACACAACTCGGCAAATTGGCGCGAAGTTATTTTTTTTTAATGTCACCCATAATATACCTAAGGCTTTGACATTGGTCAGCTACAAAAGCTCAAAAATATTCTATGCTATTTTCATGATTGAATCACATCACACTAATATAGGCGAAAGTTTGTGAATGTGTTTGTATGTTTGTTACGTCTTTACGGCTGGACCAATTTTGATGGAATTTGGTTTGGTGGTAGCCAACATCCTGGATTAAACATAGGCTATACTACTACGTTTCCACGCAAACGGAGTCGCGGGTACAGCTAGTACTCAGTACTCTTAAATATCGCGATTTTTTTTGGAACTTTGTTTTTTTTTAATGAAAGCAATTTATTTTGCTTGGTGTAATAATCACAGGATATTTTACTAATTATTATCCTGAAAACTAATTCCTCTACATTTACAATAACAAATTAATCCAGATATAGGTATTGAAATAAAATATTAGTGACTGTTTAAGGTGACTTGCGCCACCATTACTAACCTACAGTTAGTCCTAACCTCAAGTTAAATTGAAAAAATATATGAATGACATATAATTAATTACATGTAATGTACTACATGTAATTACAAATAATATATGACGATATTTAATTAATTACATGTTATGAATAACATACATAACAACAACAATACAATCATCTATGTAGATAAATGGTAAACATTCCATAAGAATGTTGAATATTTTTGAATATTTTTATTCTATTGGCATTGGGCTGCGGACCAGGATGTTTTGTACAGGATTTAAATGTATTTCAATTATTATTATGTTCATTATACATTCAACTCTTATTTAAAAAAAAAGTTATTACGAACAATAAAAAGGAAACTATCCAATGTCCTACATATGTATTATATATGTCCTATGTGGGTCCTATGTATATAAGTCCTAGAACATTCATTTAGAAAAACTGATCTGACTGAAGTTTCATGTGGCCAATGGGAGAAACCTGATCATGCAAGTGAAGCTTTGGGCAGAAGCTAGTTCAGTTATAAAACAAAGTGAATAGTGCCAATTATATAATACAAAGAATTGCATTTAATCACTGTGCTAACAATGTGAAGTGGCTGGAGGCATTGCAAAGGTGAGTAAATAGAGTAAGTATTGTAAATACAGATTTTAAGAACATAGATAATTTATTTTCCATAAGCTTTGCTGGTTTATTTTTAGTCCTTAATTCACCAAATAACTGATAATATGGCAATGAAGCTAATACAAATCTTACTAGATTTGCAATTCAAATTAAATTAAATATCATCACATTATTTTGTTATGAATTTCTTACTCATATTCAATACAAATAGTTGTAATTGTTATTGCCTAGTTTATTTAAATATCTGGTATATTATTATAAATTATGTATTTAACTCTCTAAAATTCATAAGACACAAAATACCAAGCAATATTTTAATTATTATTAAGAATTGAATTGTTTAGAATTCGAGATAAAATGATATGTTATTCTAAAGCGAAGTAATATTATAGATTGCAATTTAATATTATTTTGGTGTTATGTGGCACTTACATTAATATTACTTGTAAATATTGATGGTTATAAATATTGTGGTTAGTGTGAAAAGGAGAAATCTACCTTGTGCAAGCAGCCGAGAAAGCAAGAGTCATAACATTACCTTTAACAAATTTAATTCAATAAATTAAAAGCTAATTAATTTCCGTGACCCAATAGGTTTAATGTGTAACATTACCTTGCTACTAAAAATCTTAGCGATATATTATTAGTATGTAGTAACTTACCTCTATATTTCCCATAGTTTGAAATGCTGTAAACACGAACATGAAACCAAATCCCAGAAGGATAACGTTTACGAATTTTCGATCCATATTGATTCAAAATATTCTTTTCTACACGCAAGTAAATTGATATTTAAGTAAACACGACAAAACACCGAGACGGACACAGGTGAACTGTAATCTTAACGTTCTCTTGCAATGATAATACGTATTTCTCAAGCCTCCCTCCACATAAAACGTAAGCAAGTAAACAAAATTCAAAAATTAATGTTTCTCACTTGACTTCGTCTGTCAATTTTTTTTTAACATTTGTTCCACAGGGAACTGGCTAAGGTCGGAGACCATGCTGCCAAGTCATCAGTTACATATTTTCCTTTCTAACTTAACCTAACCTATAAACTAACTATAACTAAGTTTTCACAAGAACAATGAAACACGGATACTCAATACCTTCCAGTTTGATGTTTAGACGATTTTCTCGCAGCAGACTAATCGAACATGGTCGTCCCATCCACCCTATCCATCCGATAAAAAGCGTCAAAAATAACTTATTTCAAAGCTTCCACATACTGTCCATCTTCGTTGATGTTTATCGCATACATTCACATCACATTTAAACCACAAGCACAACTTTAGACTAGGATATGAAATCATTAAAACAACTTAAAACAAGCGACCACACGCACCGTCAGAATTCCCGCCAAAACTATTTTTTTTCCTTTCGGGAAGGCAAAGGGTACTAATCTATACAGCCTCGTCTGATGTGTCTCCTCATGTTGTGTATTTCTTTTCCATTTCAGGCCGAAGTCAAGTCTTCATTATATTATTATTCTTCTTTGTAAAACCTGCTGTGTCTTTTCTTTTCAATTTCAGGCCGAATCTAAGTCTTCATAATATTATTATTCTTCTTTGTAAATCTTACTGTGTCGTTCCTTTTCAATTTCAGGCCGAAGCCAACTTATAATTTGTCAACTTATAAAAAATGTAAACCACAGAATATGCACCAATATTTTTATTTTCAAAAATGACTAGGTAGTATGGTGGATAACCTTGTCTGGTTCCCTGTGTAACAAATTAAAAAACAATCTTTGACATATCGATACAATAAAGCTGCTTCTCCTGCAAATGTTTTTCTTGAAACAAAACAAAAACAGTTACACAAAAAAAGTTTATTGCTATCTCCTGTAATTTCCAGCGGTCCGTCACATGGAACAATGGTCTACAAAAATGTGTAGCAAAACCATAGTTTGTGTAGGTGTTTCGTGTAATGTAAAACATTTGCGTCCCCTACACGGACGCAGTATATTAAGCCCGGTCTCCTGCACTAAAAGTCTAAAACATTACACAAAACACCTACACAAGAAATGCATCTTTTTATCTATAGTCCACTGTTTTACGAGCAGGTGACAGCTAAAATCGTTGTTTTGCAGTGTGTTTTGCATGTGTTTTGGCAGGAGAGCCGGCTTTAGCCCTCACTTAAGGCGCGTCTCCTGCACATGTTTTTCTCAAAACAAAACACAAAACTTGTAGGAGACGCGGCTTAACATTGACAGTTATCTTTGGTTCTAGCTTTTATGTTATCTATGGCCTATGGCAATGTTTCTCTGTCTGTCTGTCATCGTCCGTGCTTATTTTATTTTCTGATTCATCGAATTTTACTGCTGAGTTTTTATTGATAAATAAATCTAATAATAGTATATTTCGATCTATCTATGTGAATTATGGAAATGTAGTGCCTTAGTGGGTTATTTAGTTATGTTGATAATTACAAGTTCGCGGGACGTATTTTGTTGCCGAGGATGATCTCATTGACGTACTGATTTTATAAGTACGATCTTCTAAGCGAGATCTTGATCGTTTTATTATTTTATATCGAGTCCAATGACCTTGTGGCTTAAAAATAATATCATCTAGTGAAATAAGTGAAAATGAAGAAGCAGTTATATAGAGTGAAACAATTCGCCGACCAAACATTTTCAAGGTATTTACCCCAACGCACCTACTAGTTTATCTTAACTATAGATAAGATTTTCACATCGTTCTTCAATATAACAGCTTAGACATTGTGTTTTTATCCACATCAGTAACTGTTTCAGCAACAATGTATGTTGTTCATTTTTATTTATAATTTTAGTACCATCAGAGTTAGAGTACAGTTTATGTTAAACTTGTTTTCGTAGGGCTGGCAAAGGCGAGACATTGACAGATGAGTTGCAGACAGCCGATCGTAAGGTGGAACACCTTCGAAATGCTTTACAACTCATCAGCAAGAGGATATCTACTGGAGCTGGTAATACACAGGGCCAGGACCCTGCAGCAAGAGAGAAGAGGCTGAAGAAACTGCCAGAATACCTCCTTGGGCTGTCTATGTGTGAAGCCAGTAACTTTGATGACGATGACAGTATTCTAAAATACATTCTGTATGAATGTGGTATGTTGCACCTTTTGTTTTTACTAATGCTCTAAATATTTCATGTCTATTTTCTTCAACTGTATTAAATTGAAGTATATTTTCTTATTAAGTCTATGGAATATTTACATTATTTAAAAATTGTTTCACAATTGGGAGCATTTAAAACAAAACCACAAAGATAACAACCACATTAAAGTTGCTACATTTACATATTTCACTAAGTTGATGAGAATAATAAACAAATGATTTATAAGTAAAGCAAGTTTCACATTAACAAATTATGCAACTAAAGCTGTGTCTCCTGCCTTAAAGCACAAACACCTACACAAAGATGCATTTTTTATCTATGGTTCATTGTTCTACGAGCATGTGACAGCTAAAATAGTTGTTTTGCGTATGTGTTTTTAGTGTTTTGTTTCAAAAAAGCTAGTGCAGGAGATGCAACTTAAGATTGCAAACAATGTTTTTTGCATAAAGGGTTTGTAAATACTTATCTCAGAATATCAATATATTTCCTACATTAAACATGTAATTGGTATATTTTACAATATGATTTTGCTTTATTCAGGTAAAACAGAGAAATTTTTGGCAAATGAAATAGCTGAACATGAGTTGAAAATTGAACAATTAGTATGCACCCCATTAACTATAATCAGTGATCAGGATCTACCGACAATACTGAAAGCCAAGAAACATCTCAGCCGGCTAATAAACGAGAAGGAGTCTGCGGCAAGCAGATATAATGTGAGTGACATATCATATCTTATCAAAATCCAAAATAAAAATATGCACATACTACAAACCTATTTACACAGTACAAATATCAAAATTGTGTTTTATCTTTGACACAAGAATAAATTCAGGAAATGATTTGATTGTACTTTATAACAAACAAAATATTGTTGATTATAAATCTTCGCAAGATTGCTCTCAAGGTTATGTTAATAAAGACAACAGGTAAAATTGAGGACCAAATTATATTTGGCAAACATATTTGGAACAACTGAATGATTATTTGATTGGTTAAATTTAGAGACATATTATTTGACTCACAAAGCCTGTGCTTGAAACGACTGCTAGTATTTTACAAGCTTTTTTATAAAATAAAATAATTTATTAATCACATAGGCTAATAAATAGTATATCATAAGGCAATAGCAGCAACAGCTCAGTTGGGAACGGAATGGACTACCGAGATGAGTGTCGGTTCTAGACCAACCCCCAAATGGAGCATACTCTGACTTTTCTATGCTAAGTGTGTTTTCTTTGAGAATTATCACTTGCTATAACTGTGAAGGAAAACATTGTGAGGAAACCTGCATACCCGAGAATTTCTCCGCAAGAATATCAAAAGTATGTGAAGTCTACCAACCCACATTAAGCCAGCGTCGTAGACTAAGGCCTAACTCCTCTCATTAGTAGAGGGGGCCCATGTCCCACAGTGGAACAATATTACAGGGCTAATATTTATATTTTTAAGTCAATACAATAAAATATACACAAACTAAGGATACAACTATCTTATGTATATGTTTAGGTTAATATTATATTATTATAGTATTGTTTTGGTCATTACTCATGACTGTTAGCTACATGTGTAGTTACAAGCTGTGATTATTACTTGGTATTGCGGGAAATTCCCAATTAGGTACTCATTAAATAAATAAAAATAAATACACCCAATAGTCACATAAGTAGTTCTGACCCCACACAAGGTATAACCCATGTCGTGGGTATCAGAAACTACAGGAGACTTTTTGGTCTCACGACCCCCCCAACCTAAACAAATCTCTCGGCCTGTCTGTCGGCCATAAAAAAAATCTCGGTGCGGGAATCGACGCCATGGGCTCTCGCTTCATAGCCGGCTACTCGCCCACTGCGCCACGGAGGACGTCAACGAACTTTTAACAATAAATATCTTATCAATTATCTTTATGAGCCAGCTGTAGACAGTTATGTGTATAAATGGGCAGAGTCTCCTAATTTTATTAAAGTCTTACAAGTTCTGCGGCAACAAATCTACACCTATTTATCTATTCATTAGTGTATTTATAATTAGAATTATATGACTTGAGTGTTATTATTTGTTTACATGTGATCAGTGATTAATTATGATAATGTAAGTAGATGATTTAGTAAATTATGTTTATATATCATTACAACTCAAGTAAATTGATTAATTTATAAGAATAATATTGTGTTTGAAGTTAATGGAACTTCCTTGCATTGGAATAGATAGCAAGGGGAGCCTATGGCAGGCAAATACATTACAAATTCTGATTGATACAGCATTTATTTTAAGGGATAGCCAGTGAGTGCTGAAAGTATTTGCATTTCGATATATGATGCACATAGCAATGTGTTATTTAGAGGATAAATTATTTCAGTTTATATGTATGTATGTATTTGTTTAATCTGAAAACTCAAAATAAGAATTTGATTGTCTCCCATGTGGCATTTTAAACAAGGAATTTAGTTATCCGCCAAACATGCTGTCATTAGATGAAAGAGGAAACATAAGAACCTTAACATACCAATTTCAAAATGTATCCGATCGTGACCAAATTTATAACGGACCTCCCTTGAAACAAGCACTATCGAACACAAGAAGAATCTTGAAAATCTGTCCACATTTGGCGGAGATATCGAGTAACATACATAAAAAAATACAGACGAATTGAGGACCTCCTCCTTTTGTGGAAGTCGGTCGAAAATGAGACAACTTTTCGTAAAGAAAATATATTATCCGTTATAGCATTTAGAGCGTCAAAAAGAGGAGAACCCGACGAAGTTGGCAGCGGCCAAGGATGAACTCGAGGAGGCCGGCACCAAGGTGGAGGCGGCCCGCGACGCGCTCGCGGCCGACATGTTCGCGCTCGTCGCCAAGGAGGCGCAGCTCGCGCACACGCTGCTGCAGTACGTGAAGCTGCAGAGGGCGTACCACGAGTCCGCGCTGCACTCGCTGCAGGACACCGTGCCTGAACTAGAGAGGTTTATCAGTAAGTTGTTTCTGACTTCTTTCTACCTGCCATTCATCATCATCATCAGTCACAAGTCGTCCTCTATGAATCGACGACGACGTATCTCTATAAATACTTCCAAAATAAATGCCGCTCCAGTGAAATTCCTAATAGAGCCCAATCATATTATTCAATACTTGTATCAATAAACAATGACAGGAAATGTGGTTCCGAATATGTATCTAGAAAAAAAAATATGCTAATGACTTTGGTGGGAGGAAATGCATGATAAAATTGCTGTATTATACATAACTGGTGGTCACATAAAAATTTATTGCAACAGGATTTGTAACAATCCTGATAAGGGCATGCATATTACATAGTCAATACAATTAATTCGAGAGGTATAAAATGGTAAAACAAACTTAAAAACTTTCTAAATACTCCATTTTAGGTTAAAACTGGTATATAGGAAAATCCTGTATATGACTTTCTATGCAAATATTAACAACTATTTTGAAATCAATCGTCAACACACGCAAATCATACGATTTCGTATTATACGAAGCTCAGATTATTAATATTCGGTAATAAATGCACAGCATATTAAGTTTATCAGTTACATAATATATTGTAATGCATAGTGACCAGTAGTGAGTGCATTAAACGGCGCGACATGTGGCACTAATTGTTGTACCAATTAACAACAATTGTCTCGAGTATAAATAAACAACAGCTGGACAACACACTAGTCTGCGTTATGTGAGTTACTTATTAAAATCAGAGGTTCTCAACCTGTTGGTGGGTAGCTTCAAAAATATTTTTAGTGAATTTATTTTTTGACGCAATCTGGGAAAGAACTATGTCCAGCAGTGGACGTGTACGGGTTGATGATGATGTATGATCAATTTATTTTTAAGATTTGTTATGATTGAGTGTTATTTGATTTTCTAATTGATAGAGAAAATAGTGTTACGTATTTTATATAAGGTTTTTAAAATGATGCATATTCACGTATTTGTGAAAGTAAAAGCCGTTGAGTGTTATTTTTCCTTATCATACGGAATTAATCAAAGTTGTTATTTATAAACCGAAACTGATTACTGATGGCCAAATCTTACTCACTATATTGCACCCGCTTTCAAGTGTTGAATTGAATCATAGGCCAATTTTGTCTCCCGTCTTGTGATCGTTCGCTTTACCGTTGAAGGGTGAATTGATAATAAACCATAACCACGGATGATTTATCCACAATTGTTAAGCCAGATAGTCAACCGAGTTATTAAAGAAAAAAAATACGTATTATTTAATTTCATGTTCAACTCGTTACAGTTTATGCTTATCAAGGATAATAATTATAGTTACATACTCATTTAGCGTTTTAATGATAAAGTGTGTTCCCAACATACATATATACATACAGTCCTGATTCTCGTTTCCACATTAAAGGCAAACTTCCGATGATCTCGTCGAAAGACAAACGGGTTCGTCAAAAACCACCTATCAGTCACTCACATAATTTTACCCCACATTAGGTTAAACCCGTGTACTGGGTATATATAACTACGAGGAACTTACGGTCCCCAAATACTCAGACCCGAAACAAATGTCTGTGGATCTCCCAAACATTTGTCTAAGTGCGGGAATCGAACCCGCAGCCTCTCGCTTCACAGCTGACTACGACACGGGGGCTTTAACGACGCCAGAAGCACAGAATAGTACAGAAGTAATTCTTCATACAAAGTGCGCTCGAGCAATGCACACTTAGACACCGTTCACGGACACGATATCTCGGACGGGTTGAGACGAGTGCAAGCGCGAGTACCATTCGCTTGAGACACGCGTCTGTGAACTTTTTTTGTTCCTAGACAACCCTAGCGCGAACGCCGAGCGTAGGTATGAAAAATGAAGTACATACATGAGTTTCACTTCTGTACCTATCTCTTTTGTGCCAGAAGTCTGTCACGGATATACCGCGTCAGAGACTATGTAGGATATACGGACCACTAAATACGAAATCAATTAATCATTTACGAATATAGCCCCTTACTTATAAAAAAATTTGAGCGCTGTTTATCTTTATACCATAGGTTGTCCCTTTCATTTTTAAATGTAACGCAAGGAAAAAAGTGACAGGTTATTTCTAACCTTTTGCTCAGCTAAAAATGCTGGTTTAAGTAAGGCCCATTATATTTAAATCAGGAATCGAACATTGAAGTCTTCGTTTTACAGTCCTCGCTCCCAATCATTGTATAATAACAAAAGGGGCTTTCCTCTATATCGGATTTAAAATATTTAAATAGGACATGAGGAAAAACATTTAATTATTAATTACTGGCAAAATGGATAACGTTTATCGTACGTAACCATAAAATAAAATATAAATTATCAATGCTTGCCCCATAATTGAGTATTTATGATATTGTGTACCGTATGTAATAAATTGTAGGAATAATATAGGGACTGCCTCGGTGGCGTAGTTGTATTTCGGTATGACTACCGTCTTGAGGTCGCGGGTTCGATCCCCGGGTCGGGCAAAGTGATATTGGATTTTTCCACATCAGCCCGGAGTCTGGAATTTGTGCCCGATATGGCGATAGGCTCGCCCCCTATCACATCTGGGACCGAACTAAGCTCGGCGAAATGTGGGTGTTCTAGTTCGCTAGTGCACCTCTGCCTACCCCTTCGGGGATACAGGCGTGAGCTTATGTTAATGTATGTTTAATATAGGGAGTTCAAATGTTGAATGTGAGTTTATTTTTATTTATTAAAGTCTAGGTAATGTAGTATACATACATAAATACATGAAGTATACTTGACAGCCTTCGTGGCGCAGCGGGTGAGTAGCCGGCTGTGAAGCAAGAGGCCGCGGGTTCGATCCCCGCATCGAGGTCCGAGACAAATGTTTATGTGACCCACAGATATTTGTTTCGGGTCTGGGTGTTGTGAGACCGAAAGTCTCCCGTAGTTCCTGATACCCACGAGGCCACGACACAAGACTAGTATCTTAGTGTGCGGTCAGGACTATGTGTGTGACTGTTGGGTGCTATTTATTTATACAATTAATTCAGTACAGACACTACTTGAAAGATATTTTTCAAAGCAGTGTTTCTGCCTAGCTTTATACCAGCCTAATGCTACCGAAACGCTTTCAAAGCAGTACATACATACATAAGCTCACGCCTATATCCCCGAAGAGGTAGGCAGAGGCGCACTAGCGAACTAGTACACCCACATTTCGCAGAGCTTAGTTCCGTCCCAGATGTGATAGGGCGCGAGCCTATCGCCATATCGGGCACAAATTCCAGACTCCGGGCTGATATGGAAAAATCCAATATCACTTTGCCCGACCCGGGGATCGAACCCGAGACCTCAGAACCGTAGTCGTACCGAAATACTACCACGCCACCGAGGCAGTTCAAAGCAGTGTTCGTAAATAATTTAAACTTAATAATCAATACAGTTTTGATAATTTTAATTTTGTGTACAATCTTTTTTGAAGAGATTGGTTTATCTTTATCTATGAATCACTGTATCATATGATTAATTGTCATATATCTATTTATGTTCTTATCAAACTAGTGTCGTAGTAATGAAACATTAGTCAGTTATTAAACTTTCATTGTGATTTGAATTAAAACAGTATTGATAATCTATTAAATAAAGGACAGGGCAAGAATACCCCAAAACGCGAATGGCGCATGAAGAGATTGATGAAAGTATAATGAGTGAAATATAATCGGACTAAATAGAAATCCATAATATCTGCCTACCCCTATAAGATATGTACATTGATATATTGTTGTGACTGTCTCCGTGGCGTGTTGGTATTTCGGTACGACTACGGTTCTGAGGTATCGGGTTCGATCCCCGGGTCGGGCAGTGATATTGGATTTTTCCATATCAGCCCGGAGTCTAGAATTTGTGCCCGATATGGCGATAGGCTCGCCCCCTATTACATGTGGGACGGAACTAAGCTCGGCGAAATGTGGGTGTTCTAGTTCGCTAGTACGCCTCTGCCTACCCCTTCGGGGATACAGACGTGAGCTTATGTTATATATTGTTGTAATAATGGGGCTAATGCCCTATACCGTTCTATCACTTAAGCTTTCTAAGGGCCTCCTCGACTATTGAGAGGTTTTAGCTTGAACTTATGTTGACTGGAAAATTCTTATAGACATTTATGATGCAGGTTCCTCATTATGTTTTCCTTAACGGTTAAAACAGTCATTATTTATAATGAAAAATGAATTTAACTTTCAAAAAGCAAGATGTGCGTACTGTACGACTGGATTCAAACCTGCGAACATCGTCACGAATCACGGTAGGGCATGTCCGTAGTTCCTATTATTATATCGACTATTTCTTATGTATATGCCTCGTGAAGGATATTCATAATCTTGTTAAAACGGTAGGCGTGCAAACCGTTTCTTATTTCATTCGGGTTCACATTGAAATGCGTAGGTTTAGCTTTCTGTTAGGTTTATTATGCTAATTTTCCACTTTTGGTAAAGCAACTTTACAAATGCAGACCGATTTTTTAATCAGAACTGTATGATGTTTCCAACCACGCCTAAATTCGGTTTTGGCGCCAACTCGATGGCTGCCAAATATTAGGTATTGCTAAAAAATGAATCCCGTTACATTGTGAATGAATAGCAGATGTTGGCATTCGTCAGTCACTAGGTGGTCAGCTGAAAATCAGCGCTGTGTTATAGTGTCAATCATAACACAGCATAATGCTGAGCTGACCACATTTGTCGCCATGAAGGCACGCAACATTTTAGTATGAGTTATTTTTAAATTATGTTTATTTTATGTGAGTAAGTTGATGCCGTTCTTTTTTGGTTTGACAAATAAACTTTATTTCTTTCTATTTCTTTCTTTCTATATTCATTTTAATATATTAGGGCGACTCGCAGCACTTAGATAAATATAGGAATTGTCTGCAGGATAAATCGAGTTTAGGTCTAACTCTAGATTAGTAATAGGGCTGCCAGTCGCCCTTAGAATCCCTTAGAATTATCCATAAATGCTCACATTATGCGAGTGTGGTGGGCTATGATCTCAAACATAATTATGTAGAGGAGGCCCGAGTCTAACAATTAAACCGTAAATAATACAGGACTGTTATTACCGCATTTAATATGTAGAAGGCAACGATTTACCGATATTAAAAATTCTGAAAAGATAATCACGTGAAAAAGAAAACTTGATCTTTAGGTACTACTACTGACCAAGTTTGAGGAGGGTGGAAAACGCCTACTCTAAATTAGGCCAAAAACCTCGTGTCCACAATAATCAGCGTCTCAAGTACATTTGCTCTCAAGATAATAATATTGTATCAGATTACCTCTGTGATTTTAGCTGCCAAGATAGGTCTCAAAGGCGAACTAGAATTCTTAAGTATTAAATTATGGATTACTGAATAAGCTGCGACGCGATGCAGATAAGGATGGAAGCCTTAATTTCGACTAATATATCATATGTCTCTGTGGCGCAGAGGATAGCGCGTTGGACTTCTAATCCAAAGGTCGTGGGTTCGATCCCCACCAGGGATGCGTATTATTTTACTTTTGTTTTTTTGTTACTTTTAAATATTGTTAGATTACTAATGTTAAAAATATTTATACGGATGAATGCATCCGAAAATAGCGAATCCCTCTGTTGAAATCCTCATTTATTTTTGATAAAAAAAATGACATGGTTTATAATCATGTCGTTTTTCTTTTACACTCAGTGGCGTAGTTGTATTTTGGTATGACTACCGTCCTGAGGTCTCGGGTTCGATCCCGAGTGGGGCAAAGTGATATTGGATTTTTCCATATCAGCCAGGAGTCTGGAATTTGTGCCCGATATGGCGATAGGCTCGCCCCCTATCACATCTGGGACGGAACTAAGCTCGGTGAAATGTGGGTGTACTAGTTCGCTAGTGCGCCTTTGCCTACCACTTCGGGGATATAGGCGTGAGCTTATGTTATGTTATTGTTTTTCACAGATGACAGCTCAGTGAAGCCAGTGTTCGGGTATCCACTAGAGGAGCACTTGCGCGTGACTAGTCGTACTATAGCGTTCCCCATAGAGTTGTGTGTGTGCACACTACACGAACTGGCCTTGAATGAAGAGGGACTGTTCAGGATTGCTGGGGGTAAGATTTCAGCTTATAGATTTTTTATCTTTTAATTATAAATTGATAGATTTGTTTAATTGCAGTCAGATACATGTTTCAAGTGTAGCAGATTGTAACAAACACTAGGACCAAAAAAATACGCATTTTGGTCCTATAATAAACTATTTAAATACGTGTATGTATATAGAATATATTTCTTTCTACCTGTATGGGGTCGGCGCAATACACTTTCAAGTATGTTGCAGAAAGGATTTGGCTAAGTTTTTACGACCGGCTGCCTGCCTGACATCAACCCCCTCTGGGGGATTTAGTCCCGGGCAAATTAAATTAGAAAATTTCATGGGACCCGACCAGGGAATCGAACCCATGACCTCTATATATGCTTCATATTCACAGCCCATATATGCTGCCACTAGACCAAGGAGGCGGCGATGTATAGAATATAACCTTCCAAAAAAATTCACTTTTTGGAAACTAGGTGTTATATTTTCTTCTAATAGTGCTCTCTCTATCGTAAATATGTTCGCTTCAGGTACATCTAAGGTGCGACGGATGAAGCTGTCTCTGGACGCGGGGCTGTTCAACGTGCCGCTGACGAGGGACTACCGCGACATGCACGTGGTGGCGTCCGTGCTCAAGTGCTACCTGCGCGAGCTGCCGGAACCGCTCCTCACGTACCGACTGTACGAGCACTTCATGAATGCATCACGACAACCCTCGGAACAAGCGCGACTCAACGCCCTCTGGGAGTGCATCCACCTTCTGCCCGATGCAAACTTTCAAAACCTCAGATACATCATCAAGTTTTTGTCTGCTTTGACGCAAAATCAAAGTACAAACAAAATGACGCCGTCGAATTTGGCCATCGTCATCGCACCCAACTTGCTCTGGGCGGCAGATGAGAGCACCTTCGACATGAACATCACGACCGCTGTCAACTGTGTCGTCGAGTTGCTCATCAAGCACGCAGACTGGTTCTTCAAGGACGACATCAACTTTTTCATCTCATTTACCAAAGAAGATTTACTGCCTGACCATTGTGAATATGGCTTCACACCCAGTTTCAGTTCGGGGTGTAACCAGACGGTAGCGCTCAACCAGGACCAATCGAACGGCGATTACAACAGCATGAGCAGATCCATGTGCGATTACAATCACCAGGTCAAGATGGTCGACTCCGCCGGCCGACACTCGAGGAGCAACAGTCATGACACGAGTATGATATTGTTGGAAAACGATATAAAGAAAGCCCAGTCAAACAGTTCACTGTCAGATCAATCTAGTCCACCACACGGCAGCCCGAAGCCGATAACGAGGCGAAAAAACAAACCGCTCGCCCCCGTGCCTCCAAACTTCACCCCTGATAAAAACAAAAAGCCTGAGCCGGCGCCGCAGCCGGCCGTCGAACCGCCGAAGGAACAGCAACCGCCCGCAAAGACTGACGCCGATAAGCCCGCGAAACCGCCACGACCGGTCATATCCGACACCGGTAAAGTGATCACCGGCGTACAGACCATCAACAGGTCCACCTACCGACAGAGCAAGGCGCTCAAGGAGGAGGCGGCGCTGCGGGCCGGCCGCGACCTGCTCACCGACGCGCGCCGACAGAGCCTCGAGCTCGACAAGGACAAGCTCGCCGCCGACGCGCGTCCGGAGACCACGCTCGTCGTCAGGAACGTCACCGCGCAGACCGGAGTCGTCGGACGGATGAAGGTGATCGGCGACGGTAGCGGGCCCGCCTCACTCGGCAGCGAGCGCGCCCCCGCCGCGCCACCCGCGCGCACGCTCGCACCGACACCCGCGCCCGCACAGCCCCCCGCCCCCGCCCCCACGCCCGCGCCCGCCAAACCGAGCGGGCAGCCCCCGCCGCGGCCGGTGGCGGCGCCGCGCACCATCGTGCCCGCGCCCGAGGAGGCGGCCGACGTGACACTGCGCAACAAGCCCGCGGTGCCCGAGCGGCCCGCCACGTTGCGGCCGCAGAGCTTCCGCGGCGCGCGCGGCTCCGGCTCCGACGCGGAGATGACGCCCACCGTGCTCGAGCGCACGCACATCTACACCGTCGACAAGCACCAGCCGACCGTGATACAGGTGGGCGGCGGCGGAGCGGCGGCCCCCGAGCCCGAGGAGACCGCGCGCGCCACCGTGCAGCGCACGCACAGCTCCGGCGGCAAGGACAACGAGCTCGACGAACAGAAGGCGCTGACGGTCGCGAGCCGGCAGCTGTCGCAGTCGGAGGGCAGCATCACGGAGGGCGCGTGCCCGCGGCCGCAGCCGGCGCGCCCGCCGCGGCCGCTGGTGCCGGCGCCGCCACCGCCGGTGTCGCCGGCCGGGGCTCCGCCGGTGTCCCCGCCCGTGTCGCCGCCCGTGTCGCCGCCGCAGCACGAGAGCACGGACCTGTGATCGTCGGCGGCGCTGCGGTTCGGTCGCGGTGAGGTGTTGATGTGAGCGGGTCGGCGGGTGTCGCGGTCACTCGCCGGAGACTGATGTTCGTCGCGTTCTTTCTGCTGAACTTTCGGCTATGTAGGAAAAGATAAATTTATATTTTTCTTTGCATGTAACGAGTATTACGTATTTATTTTTGTACAAGCGTTGTAGTGTTACGATCGGACGTCACGCCGTGAACGTCCCGCATTACCAAAATGATAGCGTGCTTTTGTCGATAGAAGTGTGCCGAGTGGTGCACGTTGTTGTATTTGATTCCAAAAGACATATCGATTACGCGCCAATAATTAAGCTTTTTTACGCATTTGAGACTATGAAACATCGTAAATTAGTATGTATGAGGAGTAGTTTGAAGTTGCAATTGATCTTTGTGATATTAGAGAGATACGAGTATTTCGGCGGCGGCGCGGTCGCCTGGTGGCCGACGCCGTACGCTCGCACAAATGTCACACGATATGACTGGCCATATTTTTATGATATTTATGATCCGATACTATACTATACATTAGCAATGCTATTACAATCAACATTATTTTAGCATAAGTATGTTATATAGTAATTACGATGTTTTATGTGATACGCATTTTAATATGCTATACTGCAAGTATACAGCTTCTGTTGTAAGGAATTATAATACCTATGCTAAAACTGAATGTGTTTTATATCATACTTTCCCTTCACTTATTATTAACTGTCTATGCGAATAATCACAAATTTAAAAACTTATCTGAATACTTCCAACTTGATCCGATCGTGACCAAATTTATAAGAGACCACCCTTGTAAAATAGGCTCTATCAAACACAAAAAATTGTAAATCGGTCCACATTAGGCGAAGATATCACGTAACATACATAAAAAAATACAGAAGATTTGAGGACCTTCTCCATTTTGGAAGTCGGTCAAAATGTTAGTCATCTCCAATATACTTCCACCCTCGACGCTGGCCACTGGAAGCCCAGCTAACAATTACGTACTTGACAATTTTTTTTAAATTAATTTTATATGAAAAGGTCGTCTAAAATATAGAACAGAAATAAATATTAAAATATTCTCTTTGAAGTTTGGTGTAACCTTCAAACTGCGGGAAAGAGAAATATCAGTATAATCACGTCACGCCATAACGGTAGGTTCATTGGAAAGGGATAGTAAGATATCTACAATATGCCCCTACTCCAGAATTTAAAATGTGAATTACTGCCTCATCTTTTAACTAATTTCGATGCAGATTTCAGAAGGGTTTATTTTTTGGTTTATTTGCTTTTTCATATAAATCAAACATAGTCAATTACCCAATAGTCTGCATCAAGGGCGCTACCAGCTAAGTAGTAGAGAGAGGACATGTCTATAGCACTATAGTAACTAGCCAGGTCACTGCATCGTCGTAACGGGTCGACATACGGATAGGTATCCGAGCAATTATAGTTCTGGTATAGGGCACTGGTTCCCAAGCAATGGTCCATACCGCGCCACAAACCACCGATAACAAAAAAAATATGAAGAATTTAGGGTAGGCACTAGCGAAGTAAATCGAACATGAACAGTGAAAATCGACAAGCAATATGACATTTTCGTTTCAAATAACTTTATTTATGTTTGCCACTTCACAATGTAGTAGTTTCGTTTGCCAACCCTCAACAGAGACATAAGGTTGGGTAGTATATGAGCAGACTCTGTGATTACTTCGTCGATTTTCTTTATTCTTTGGTGATTAATGTAAAATCCTCCTGCTTCTATTATTCTTATTGCATCATCTGAAAAAAAAGACAAATTCTAATATTACTTATTGAATACTTCTATAACTCCCAACGCATTATTGAGCTAGCTGTATATTTCACATAATTTGTATTGATATTGAAACTTAACCTCCCTTCATATTGTTACAGTGATTAGGAGTATACCGATTTTCTAAAGCCACGTCACATGTTTTTTAAAACAAAACACTAAAAACACCTATACAAAACAAGGATTTTCATTGTCTCTTGCTCATATAATAATGGACCATAGACTAAAAAAAACAAAAAATATGTTTTGTGTAATGTTTTATTGCCTTAAGAGTTACAAACTTTAAGAAAGAAGGGGAAACTTACTCTCGGTGGGGAAACATTTGGCTTGCATCCCTAACTCTAGCACAGTTATGCCAGGAGAAAGTAACAATGGGATGACAGGTGCTCCGTCAAACACTTGCTCCACCTCAGTGGGGGTTAGGGATATAAGGCTCTTTACGTCTTTGCTGTATATGGCTTCTGTCGCCTTCAGAGCCTGGGCGAGACCCTCCTCTGTAAATAAATATATAAGTATAATGATATCATACAGTATCCTTTATAGACAATAATGTTTGTTACTCTTCATGATAAATGCACATTATTCATTATAAGTTGAAAAATCTGACAGGGTGTTTTTGATACCAAATTTGGTGTATTTTTACTGTGAAGGTCACAGATCTTCAAGGGAAACATGACTAATTTTTCTATTTTTTTTCCTACCCAGACTGATGATTATTACTACAAAATTACATACTCCCATGGACCAAGGTTGTGAGCTGTTCTGCCAGGCACATTTGAGGGTATCTTTGATCAGGATGTTCTTTGTGTTTACGCATTATATCTATAATCTCTCCTCCAGTGTAAAAAGTGAAAAGTTTTAACAATCTCTCTACATCTGAGTCTTTGGTCCTTATAAAGTATTGGTAAAGACTGTATGGGCTTGTTTTCTGTGCATCAAGCCATAGAGCATTCCCAGCAGACTTTCCAAACTTGTCTCCTTCCTCTGTTGTCACTAGAGGTAATGTTAAACCTGTGGAAATATACATCGATAACATAAATATCATAACCATTAATGACATAGATCAGGGGCGTAGCTACCGTATCTGCCGTGTCAATGACAGGAGCCCCAAAAATGTGTAGGCAAAAATTCCTAAAATGTTGTCACAATCTTTTTTTACTTTAATAACATTTTGGAGAATAAAAATGCTCGGCCAACCATTTTATTTCAATTACGCCTTGTAGTGTGAGCACATTACACCGAATTAATATTATAATAAAAAATATTATAATTTAGATTAGTTATAAGAAGAAAGATAACAAAGCATTTTTTTAGGGTTCTGAAAGCCAAATGGCAAAGAATTCTTCTTTTATAAAAACCCTTCTATTACTTCACCACCCCTCCCCTCAACACATTTTGATACAGTTGCCATTTAAGGTAACATACGCCACTGACAGAGATATAAATAAAATTTAAGATAATAATAGACTATACCATAAACATTTTTCTTTGCCATTCTACTGATAAGTTCGTGACCAGCTGTAATGTTTCCCATTTGATCACTGCCACCTATCTACAACAAACAAAAAATCAATTTCAATTAATTTCAAAAAAAAAATTTCTGGAGTGACAAATTATCCAGTAATATTTTCCCATACTGATAGAAATATAACATTTATTAAAATAATCACCTGAAATCTACAATTATATTCATTCAGCAAATATAGCCAGTCATAAGACTGAAATATCTGGTATGCAAACTCGGTGAAGCTCATTCCCAAATCAGAGTTGATTCTTGTCTGAACACTTTGCTTTAACAACATGGTGCCCATGCGGAAGTTACGACCAATCTCACTCACAAACTGTATTGAGTCTATATTCCTGTACCATGACTCATTGTTAACTATCCTGCAAGATAAGAAATTCACCATTATGTACTTGGTTCTTTTTAGTGGACATTTGCAACACTAGTAGATTTTTAAATACAATCATAAATTGGGTACTTGACTATGTTTGATTTTATACACATTTTTATATGTAATAGCCATCAATATAATATACCCTAGATGCACAGTTCATTGCAAATATCCTCCTAAAAAGTGGTCTCAGCAATAAAACAAAGAAAAACATCACAAGTTCTAATTGAATCAATAAAATTATAACCCTATGCACGTGTTATAAAGTAGCTTTTTAAACAAAATAAGCCAGAGTTCTTAAATTTGAATTTTGAAATTTAGAATTCTATCGGCGTCGGACTGTATGCAAAAGGAGTGCTTAAGCACTCGTTGGCTGTCCCATTTTCCGAGTGTCAACTGTGCATCTAGGTAAATAATATATCGATGGTAATAGCAAATAAAACAAAAAATAAATCCTTCTGTAAACTACATTGAAATTGGTTGAGAAATGAGGCAATAATTCACATTTTAAATTCTGGAGTAGGGGCATATTGGAGATATCTTGCTATCCTTTTCCAACACATGTACCGTTATGGCGTGACGTGATTATACTGTTACTTCTCTTTCCCGCAATTTGATGGTTACACCAAGCTTTAAAGGCTTATAAGTTTTATTTTTAAGAATATTTCAATATTTCTTTCTGTTTTATATTTTAGATGACATAAATTTCATATAAAATGAATTTAAAAAATCTAGTCACGTACCCAATTGACAACTGACAGAGTAATAATGAATAGATTCATTTAAACAGTTTGAGCTTTATATAATTTTGTAAATAATAGTTATAAAAATAATAAAGAACACACAATATTACTTCACTGGTTGTAATTTATTCTCATCTTCAGTCCAAATATATTTTTTATGATTTTCAAATACTGTTTCAAGATTCTTTTTGATACAAGTTATATTATCTTGTATGACTTCTCTTTGTAATGCAACTCTATCCGTACTTCTGCCGCTTGGATCCCCAATATGACCTGTTGCTCCACCTAACTGAACAAACAAAGATTTTGTCATATTGTGAAGTTGTCATGAAAATACAAAAAAATTATGGGTTTTAGGAAAACTATCATCATAATCAAAATAAATAAATAAATACACCCAACAGTCACATACCTAGTCCTGACCCTACACTAGGTATAACCTGTATCGTGGATGTCAGAGACTATGAGATACTTTCGGTCGCACAATACCCAGACTTGAAACAAATATCTGTGGGCCACACAAACATTTGTCTCAATGCGGGAATCGAACCCGCGGCCTCTCGCTTCACAGTCGACTACTCGCCCGCTACGCCTCGGAGGCTGTCAAAAATGGTAAATAATTATTATATTGAAGCACTAATTAAGATGGTTATCAGAGTTTATACAAGTTCTGTCACTAATTAAGAAAATAATAATTTGAATATAATATACCATACCAGCGCAATAACATTGTGACCACCTCGCTGCCAATGCAGGAGATTGATGATTACTAACAAGTTGCCCACATGCAGACTGTTAGCTGTGGGATCAAACCCTGCATACACACACTGCGGAGAACTATTTAATAAATCTATTATTTCTGTCCTGAAATGGAGATTAAATCGTTTACTTCCGTTCATTAAACTTAGGACACGAATGTATTTTTAATAAAAAGTAATTTTCTTACCCAGCAGTGTTTGGAAACATATCCTGGTACATTCCTCTTTTGCTCAACCTTAACATATTTCTACTGGCATAAGACCTTTTAAAAGTCCATATATAGTTCGAAATTCTTAATATTTGTTTAAAGATTGGCATGATTCTTGTTTAACGTACACTTTTAATAATGATATTTAAAAATTTGAACCACTAAACATAACCTCAATTTTCCTGTTATATTATTTTTGTGACCATTACGTAATCCATTGGCTATTTATATTTTAAAATTATCCCGCAATTTAAAAGAGTAACTTAATTAGCTATTTCTATGTAATGATTTTACTAAAAATCACAAAACTTTTAAGCCAATTTCACAATTGAAATTGATTATGACAGTGTCAATTTGACACTTTTATTTATTTTTTTTTTTTTTTGGTACAATTCTCTCCTTATTTTTTTTTTTTAAAGGAGAAGGCAAAGGCCTCAACCAGCCATGCAGCCTAGTCTGTAGTTGCTATTTCACATCCAAGAACTTCAATATAGTTCAAACTTCAAAGGCCGAGGCCATATCTGAGGCCATATATTGTATTAAGAAGCAAGGCCAAAGCCATGTCTGAAATTGTCATAATAAAGGCCAAAGCCATGTCTGAAATATTCTTAATAAGGCCAAAGCCATGTCTGAAATTGTCATAATAAAGGCCAAAGCCATGTCTGAAATATTCTTAATAAGGCCAAAGCCATGTCTGAAATTGTCATAATTAAGGCCAAAGCCATGTCTGAAATTCTCTTAGCAAGGCCAAATCCATGTCTGAAATTTTCTTAAATGGTCAATGATGCTCAAAGCCATGACTCAAATTGTTATTATTAAGGCCAAAGCCATGTCAAAAATATGTTATATATTAAGGCCAAGGCCATGTCTGCAATTGTCACAAATAGTAAGGCCAAAGCCATGTCAACATTTTTTTTTTTTCAAATTATAAGCCTGAATCCATGTCTGTGTCTATCTTAACGTGTAGACAGAAATCTCATTAATCCTAATATAAAAATAACAGTCCCCGAAATTAGATTTCTCCAATAGTGGACCAAATGTAGTTGCATAGAGAATGATAGCATTGCCGATTCTTCAAAAGTATTTGCAGAGAGCGCGGGATGTTCTCGGCATTTCCATAAATACGTAAAAGATCATCAATCAACAGAAATCGTTGTACAGCAAAATTGCTGCATTCAAAAAATATATGATTCAAAGATTGAATAAGGCCACAATTACAGTATGTGCAATATGATGATGGTATAATGTTCATTCTATGGAGATGCTCATTAAATCGTCCATGTCCAATTCGCAAACGACATATTGTTGTATAGAAACGCCTGTTAACAAATATTTTTCCTTTACAGAACCAGGGAGACCTAATATTTGGATTGATTGATCTGTACCACTGCCCTTTTCGTAGAAGACTGTCTTCCCAGTGATGCTTCCATATATCTTGAACTTCTTTTTTAACTAATACGATACAGTCTGATATTGGGATTTTTATGTTTCTATATGGAACCACATCCGTAGTGTTTGTGATCGACCTGGCCAAATAATCTACTCTTTCATTGCCAATAACGCCTACATGAGACGGGGTCCAAAGAAGAACTATGTCTATTTTGTCTTGCACTGTTAGTTTATGATACTTTTTTCGAATATCGTGTATAGTGAAGGGAGTACTAGATGAGTACGTAGGATTTGACAAAGCTAGTAATACACTCATACAATCTGCAATTATGATCCATTTTTTAAATTCTGGTTTTGACTGTATTTTATATTCAATATAATCTAAAGCCGCAAGGATAGCACATGCCTCCGCAGTATATATACTCGAAACATCAGGGAGCCTCAATCCATATCCAATTCTAGTTGACAAATCGTAGATGGCCATAGAAACTTTGTCTTTAGTCTTTGCTCCATCAGTATATATTTGTATGTATTCATGCCACTCAGAAATTCTGTTGTATACATCATGCTTGTTGCTCAAATCATTATCAATGACTATTTTAATACTAGAGAATTTACTGTCGTAATCACCATCATAGCAAGGTAGAGTATTATTATGGTAAATATCATAGATGGTGGTAATATTAAGAATTGCATTTAAGTTATCAGTTAAATAGGTACCGGAATTTTTTCTAAGTTTAGAGATTAAACAATTGTTGGAAATAGTTACCAGTTTGTGGATGAATTTATACAACAGCATTAGAAAACGAATTTTCATAGGGGGTAAATTACATTCAATTTGCATAGAATTAATAGGAGATGTATTCATGGCACCCAGAACCAATCGCATATTTTTATTTTGAATTTTATCAATTTTATCAATTAGTTTATTGGAAGAAGCATAACAAAAGAATGCGTATTCAAAATGGCTTCTAACTAACGATTTGTAAAGCATTAAAAGAGTCTTTGGATCTGCTCCCCATTTAGAACCAACCAAGGTTCTAAGAATATTTGTAGCCTTCATAGCCCTTACTATTAAGTAATCAACATATTTAGACCAACTTAAATTTTGTTGGAAAAGAACCCCCAAGAATTTTACATTTGTTTCTATGGGGATCTTGGTGTCATGGTAAAATACTGAAAATAGAGAAGATTTAACACCTTTTTTAAAAAATATCACTATTTTGCTTTTATGTGGATTGATATCTAAACCCAAAAAGTTGAAATATCGATGAAGTTTTTTAAGAGCCAAGTTTAATTTACTTTCAGTTTGTTCTAATTCATCACCGCTGCAATATATGGCCAAATCATCGGCAAATTGCAGATTTACAACGCTCGGTCCCAAAACCATATTCAGTCTATGTATGTATAATATATATAATAGAGGGCTCAAGATGCCTCCCTGACACACTCCTTTATATGAGAGTCTTGGTCCATAAAATTTATTGTTAAACTTAACAAAAACCTCTCTACCAGTTAGAAAATTATGTACCCAATGGACCATTTTTTCTGGAATACCCAGATTTAATAGAGATGCAGACAACAAACTTATATTGACATTATTAAAGGCACCTACTACATCTAGAAAAATGCATGCTAGATGTTTGTTTTCGCTAATAGCAGAGTTAACATCTGTGTAAAAGTGAGCCAAACTTTCTCGGGCTGAGAACCCACGACGAAAGCCAAATTGATTGTTTGGTAAAAGATGATTGTGTTCAATGTAAAATTCAAGACGAAATTTTAGCAGTTGTTCAAAAATTTTACCAATACATGAAGTTAATGCTATTGGACGATATGAATCTGGAATATTGGGAGTTTTATCAGGTTTCAGTATTGGAACCAAGCAATCCGTTTTCCACTCTTTCGGTATAAAAGAGGCGTTCCATAAAGAATTTAGGATTTTTAAAAATATTAAAGTATTACGCGGAGAAAGATTCTTGAGCATTTTGTATGATAGATTGTCTAATCCACAAGCTGTATCTCTTCTAGATTTTATGGCTGAATTTAATTCTTGTAAGGTGAATGGATTAACGAGATAAGAATTATTGATATTTAGACTGGAGGTCTCAGATCGTACGATAAGTGGAGGTTCAACAAAGTCGGGAGTATACTTTCTCAAAAAATCAATAATCCATGAGGTATCTGTAGCTGTAGCTGGTTTGGTAGACGTTGAAAAACTTTTATTAAATTTACGCATGGTTTGCCATATTTTAGAAACAGGCGTTAATCTAGTTAATTTTGAACAATATTCTTGCCAGCTAATAATTTTCTCTTGTTTTACTACACGCTTTTTTCGAGCTTGTAATTTTTTGAATTCAATAAAATTTTCTAGCGTAGGATTATTTTTGAACCGTATATATGCATCTTTACTATTTTGGACGGCTAATGCACATTTCTCATTCCACCACGGAACCGGCGGATGCATAATTTTTTTATATGAACTAGTTTCAGAACGTAATATTATTTTGTTACTAATCTGTGAAATTGATTGCTCGACAGCTGTCATGATAATGTCACAGAATTTATGATATGATTCAAGTGGTTCGGATGGTAAAAAAACAAAATTGTCAAGCATTTTATTGACTCGAACAGCAAAAGTTTCCCAGTTGATCTTACGAATATTATATTTACAAAGCTGTTGAGTGTCTACAGATTCGCTATAAACAGAAGAAAAACTGTTATTCAATAAAAGTTTAGTCATTGTTGGCAAATGATAGCTGCCTAAAGGATCATCGTGTACCCACCATTCAGAATGGAGTGCCAACGAAGGACTAATAAATGAAA
This sequence comes from Clanis bilineata, assembly GCA_036417725.1. Taxonomy (NCBI): domain Eukaryota; kingdom Metazoa; phylum Arthropoda; class Insecta; order Lepidoptera; family Sphingidae; genus Clanis; species Clanis bilineata. The sequence continues at coordinate 4,411,506 of CM071153.1, forward strand.
GATCCAGTGCATTAGGCCGCCAAGTGTTTGTGCCAACAGTAGTAACATGACCATCATTTAATAATACCAAATCACATTCATCAAGGGATTCGACAATATCTCTACCTCGAGAATCAGTTGAATAACAACCCCATAATTCATGATGTGCATTAAAATCACCTGCTATAAAGGCTGGTTTCGGAATACTATTTATTAAGTTGATAAATTTAGCTTTCGAAAATGTAGGTGTGCAATTAGTAGGACAATAAAAGCTAGCTATTGAAAATGAATTATTGTTTATTGTTATTTTGACTACTAAGTTTTGTAGCGAGTTATCACAATAAGTTTCTACAATATCATAAGGAATACTGTTATGAATGACTATGGCAACACCATTATGGTGATTGCCACAGTCATTCCGTACAACAGAGTATCCCTTGATATTGCAGCGGTGATGAGGCTTAAGCCAGGTCTCAGATATAACAGCAATATGAATTGAATGATCATAAAGAAATTTGGTAAAAATATGCCGATTACACAGAAGACTTTGAGCGTTCCACTGCACAATGTTTAATTGGTTGTGGGTGAATTTGAAGAAGAAGTATTTTTAGCCTTGTATGTTTCATTTACAATGTCAAGCACATTTTTAGAGCAAATGGGTGTATCATGTGTTTTACTTAAAGTCACAATTTTAACTATTGATTCAACTAAAATACTTAGAGCTTTATTGTCTGAATTAAGGATTGTTAGAAAGTCAGTGTCACGTTTTTTTTCATTGAGAGGAGGAAAATGTATTTTATCAAAAATGTCGGCAAATGTTTTAGGCATGTATTTGTTTTTATTCTCTTCAATTTTCTTTTTCTTTATAGGGCATAAGCCAGAAATGCTTACATGATTACCCTTGCAGTGTACACATATAGCCTCTTGCAATGATTTGCTACAAGTTTTGTAATTGTGGCTTTCACTGCATATGGAGCAACGTTCGGAATTTTTACAAAATTTGGATAAATGGCCATACCTTAAGCACCGATAGCATTGTTTAACTGGCGGCACATATTTTGAGATGTTGTGTCTCCACCCTGCCAAGTCGACATAGTCTGGAAGAACGGAAGCTGCAAATGTGATGGCTACAGTCTGAGTTGGCTGTTGAATAAAACCATTATCAGTGTTAGTTTTGCGTAGAAATCTTCGAACACAGATGATTTTTTTATAGGTAGACAACATGGTAAAAATTTTCTTGTTAGTTAATTTGATTGGCACATTTCTTATAATGCCTGTAACTTCAGTAGAAAATGCAGGAATACTAGCTTTGAAATGGTAGTCTTTTAAAAAAGTTTGATTATTCAAAAAAGCATTGGCAAGACCAGGTTTTTCAAAGTATACCCCAATTTTAAATTTATTCAAACTCCTAAGGTACTTAACACCTTTGTTAAATCGTTTTAAGCAGGTTGACAGTGATAACAGGTCTCTGGATCCAATGGGCCTCTCACTATCAGCAGATTCAACAAACACTACAAACTCTGTAGCGGCAGCATCTTCAGGGTACCGTCGTGTGTAGTCCGTGACATAGTATGGAGCATATTTAATTTTTTCAGGCTGTTCCTCTTCATATTCCGAGGATGAAGAATCTCCCGAAGTCTCCTCGGCCTTGTTTTCAACGGGAGCCTCCGTATCGCCCTTTTTCCGCTTTTTCGTTCGACCCTTACTCATTGCTAAAATTGATTAAATATTTATTTATCGAAGAACTTATCTGTAGTTGTTTTTATTTATACGAAATTATAGAGAATTTGTATAAATTCAATGAAAAATTTAGAAATTTTGTAAAGCCCGCCTATTCACTTCGAAGTTCCCGCGCTTTTTTCTTGACACTTTTATTCAAACAACTTCGTTCAGAAACCTTTGAAAACCCTTGTTTTGTGTAGGTGTTTTGTTTGGAAAAACTAGTGCAAGAGACGCGGCTATAGTTATACCATTGACATACATACTACATCTATATAAAGTAATGATACATCTACATATATGAGTTATTGATATACCAATTACAGAATATAACCTCTAGTTTTGTGGGGTAGTTGCAACCATATTTTGAACCATTAGAGATGGTTCCATTTCTTGCCTACCCAATAGGTACGCACGCGTAGATTCACAAACACTGGATTTTGGAATTCTTTCGCTACGTTAAAATATACAGACGAGTACGTCCCTGGAGCAAGTGGACTGTCGTGTCGTATTGATGTACAAGGAAATGACGTAGCTTAGGTTATTTAATGCTCGTGTTAAATAAAACAGCATATATGCCTCAAGTTTATTTAGGTATATTGTATAATTTTCCTTTGCCTACATTTAATGCAATACACATCTTTAAGATTTGATTTATACAATTATTTTTTACTCTTATAACTAGGTACATTACAATAAAATTTGTATCGAAGCACCCAGACTATTTCAATGTTGTTGTTTAAATCACAAGTTATAGTAGACAGAACAAATAATAATTATTAATCTTGTATTTTACTAAAATTGTTAAGATTTCAACCTTTGTTTAGTTTATCTGACATAGATTCCATCATTTCACTTTAAAAAGGCAAAAAAACTTGGACACTACCTAATTTGTATCAATAATGATGGTCTAAGAGACCGTGGTACATTGACCTTCACTCATCTGATAATCAGATGAGCCATATTTTTTATCAAATATCTATGTCGGATGGCCAACGCGGACGTTGGTTTTTTAAAAACGGTGACGTCAGCATGCTGACGTCACTTTTGACAATAAGATGATTACTCATCTTATTTATCAATAGTGAACACTGACATTCACTAATTCCCTTTATTAACGGTGCTCAAGAGCACCGTCTAGTCAGGGATGTGGACAGTCCGAGTGCCGGAGCACGACTGTGCCGAATCTGCTCTGAACACTCCTTTTATAGGGTGCAATATTTGCAACTACCTACTCGATACCGAACATCGAATGTCAAAGAAATAATGATAACGATTATTTTAACTTTTTAGAATCTTTTAAGGTTTCAGCAGTTTAACAATTGTAAAATGAATTATTAACGTGAAATAACAACGGCTTTTTAAACAAGCTTGATATTTTGCGCCGATATCTATCATTTGTTTTCAAACACGCCTAAAATAGCTTGCCTATTGAAAAGTGTTAATGGCCATTTTTTTTCATAGCGGGTTTTTTTGCAAGCAAGACTGATTTTGTAATTTAATTATCTTTCTAATGATACCATTTTTTATTGGTTATAAGATCGGTTTAGATACTTATATTGACCTACCTTTCATACCTACTTGCTTAGTAGCCATGAAAAATAAGTAGGCAAGCCTGCCATGGCATATTATCCATGATAAAACTACCATTAAATTTCTTTTTTGGTTATCAAAGAGTTAAGGTTATGAAAAAAAATAGCTATGAACTTTTTTGCCCCATCGGCTATCAGTTCTACGAGCTATGTGCCCTGCCCATTGCCACTTCAACTTGCTATGAACACATTTCGACAGGCAAGCTATTATAGACGTGTTTGTAAATAAATGATATTTGATAAAAAAGAAAGAGGTGTGTTTGAACCGAGGCAATTGGTGCTCCGTAGTCTCTGCCTACCCCAACGGGAAACAGGCGTGAGTTTATGTATGTGTATGTATGTTGACAAAAAAATTATGTCTCATCTGGTTATCAGATGAGTGAAGGTCGATGTACCACGGTCTCCCCTACCACGATTAAACTATACATATGCCTATCTAATAAGTGTACATTTTGAGTGCTGTTTATAAAATACACATTCAACTTGATAAATACTGTGAATTTAAAAGGAAATAAGCATTACGTGTTTTACATAATATAAAGCTGGGCGCATACCTACAACTTTAATAGGTAGTCATCAGAAATGAGTCTTATGGTAGAGTAACTATTTTGTAGCAAATATGCGCCGACAATTAAACAAACATTTGAAAACCAACAATCATTAAACAACATTCTCAACTGCAATCACTTTGGAATCGACATAATATATTTCAGAATAAAACGCACTGTCCACGGAAGCATAACTAAATATGAGTAATATTCGTTCGTAACGGTTCTGATTGCTGTTTAGTGTTTACACATCAACATAGGCATACCAGATGAGCTTGACTGTCCACTCTAGAATCTAAGGTATCCATGCACAAAAACTGTTTACCACTCTTATAGACATTCATCGCCATTTCTTATTCATGGGGAGGTAATTTAAAATATAATTCGCTTGGAAAACAATATTCCTACATCTGCATAATAACATTGTAAACAGAGACCACCCTTGTGAACAGTCAACCTTATTTTATATTATGAAAGCAGTAAGCAAGAAGAAAAGCATATTAATATAGTGAGGAATTCGCGCTCATGAAGATATGGTTCTTTGGACAGTAGCCTTAACATCCATTTTGGGTCAATCCATCAGCAACATTGTTAAACTTTCAACTAAGTTAACATCAAGTGTGAAGTTGTCTTGAAACTTTATTTTCTGTTATTTTGTGATATTACTTAAAGGAAGTTGAAACTGAATAACTTATATAAGGAATAATGTGAAGGGCAATATATAGTTAATTAACAACTGATAGACTGTTATATTCATACATTTGAGTGTGCCTGACCATTCGGGGATACAGGCTTGAGCTTATATAATTTAATTATGTTCATTAAGAGATAATGCTTTTAATTTACCTTACTTAAAGTTCGTTGTAATTATGACAGCAAACACAATAAAAAAATCGGAATCAGCACAAAATAATTAAAGCAGTCTGAAGTTAATAATGGTTCATATTTTATATCTCTGAGTAGAAGCAAGGTAAAGTAACTCAATTCAGACCATTGGCTTAGATTTTTGGCTCATATTATTTATTTAGCTGTCACATAATGTTATCACATTTTAACACCCAACTATGAAATTCTAAACACATACATATTTTTGAACCAAAAATAAATGCAACAATATTTTATTAATTTAAAGATAGTGCCTACAAATTGATAGAATTATAAAAGTCTAACAGTGCCGTAATACTTAATCGATACTGTAGGAAATTACGCGAAACAAGATGTTTATGTATGTAATGGTAAGTAAATACAGTACAAATCTGTATGGATCAGTGTAGATGTTAGTATACACACACTGTGTAGTTAAAAGCTCCAACAACATCTTTGCTCAACATCTTTCATCAGTGACAAACAATCGGGTACTTGCCTATGTTTTAATTTACACACATATTTATATGTAATAGCAAATAAAACAAAAAAGAAACTCTTCGGTAAAAACTGTATCGAAATTGGTTCAAAAATGTGGGAGTAATACATATTTTAAATTCTGGATTGAGGGCATATTGGAGATATCTCGCTATCCCTTTCCAACGCCCGTACCGTTATTGCGTGACGTGGTTACACTGATACTTCTCTTTCCCGCATTTTGAAGGTTACAACAAACTTCAAAGGCTTATAACTTTTTTATTTTTGAGAATATTTCAATATTTCTTTCTGTTCTATATTTTAAACTACGTAAATTTCATATAAAATTAATTTAAAAAATGAGTCAATTACCCAATTGGCCACAGAAGCGGACCCTGTAATGGTCGCCAACGTCAGCTCGCGGAAATTCAACCATATTTGAGTGGCCGTAAACTTCATAATACGCGAATATATTCCAATGTTTGTTTCATAGCTATTCATACGATAATACTTATGTTTCAGGCCATTTTAAACTGTATCATAGTTATTTTTAAAATAACTGCTTGCTGATCCTATTGTACTATTTACTATTCGGTCCACATATTGGTCGACTAGTTAACTGACATTAATCCCGCAACACAAAACCCGTACCACAATACACAAACAACTCATTTCGATACTCATAATACTTAACCATAATTTTAATCTTCAAGCGTAACATTCTTGAACAGATACGACATGGATTCCTTGTTGTGGATACGGCGGATGGCCTCGCTGAGCAACACTGATATGTCGATGGTCTTGATCTTGTTGCACTGCATCTTCTGCAGCTCGTGTGGCACTGTGTTGGTGACCACCACTTCGTCAATGGGCGAGTCCTCGATGAGACGCGGCGCGTCTGATGACAGCAGCCCGTGTGTAGCGAGAACATAGATTTTGTACGCGCCGCATTCCTTCAGCACTTCTGCCGCAGCGACGAACGATTGTACGTCGTCGATCATATCGTCCTATTCAAGATAGTAACATTGTAGACCAACAATAATTTAGATACGTAAAATCTTTTAGGGCCACTTGCAGCTCTGTGATAAATCTCTATTTATGCCAAATTTTTATTTAAAGATAGAAATGAGCTGTAGGATAAATCGAGATAAGGTGTAACTCTAGATTAGTATTAGCACTACAAGTCGTTCTAAGAGTCAGTCTATGATAATCATTCATACAGCTTCTGTTGTAATTGCACAGAAAATCCTTAATAACATCACTTTACAAAATGTACCAAGACAATATTTGCATGATTAGCTATAAGTCCACATTCAACACTTCAGCATAAAGAGATTAAACATAGGCCAAATGACACCTATATTGGAATAAATTTGTTAAAAATTACCATTAAAGTGTATAATTTAGATATCTTACCACCATGATGGCTATTCTACCGCCAACATCTCCGACCACGTTGATTGGTGGCTTTTCTTTGGCGGGGTGCGCCGGCACTCCCACTGACACGTCCATTGTACGAGATCTGTGGTCACTACAAAAAAAGGACAGAACTGTTAACATCTCATTCTCATCGCATTCATTTAATTCAATCACATCATGGGATGGAAATAAGTATATGGAGTCGTGCTTGCACCAAAGGTGCTTGTTTGAAGTCACAGGCGCGGTGTGAATTTTGTATAACACTATCTTATCCTTATACAAAGTGTAACATATAAAACGCGCACCCTGTTAGTAGGTAGTTTGTGCAGAATAGGCTTCTGAATCGATTTTTAATTTTTTAGTTTTTTTTTTCTAAAATTAATTAAAACTAAGTAAATAACAGTCACCCTTTGATAAAGCGTTCCAACAAACGAAATTGAAATTATAGCCAGGCGATAAGTCCTTTTTTTAAAATGCAAATTAAATAGTAAACAAAATTCTATAACAAAAATAATGAACTTTACGCCGATTGTAATAAATGTCTATACAACAAATATTTGTTGTAAAGATCATTTTAGTCTTAGGGTGTCCAGGGATTTAGATGGGAAGTCTGACAGGGTGGGCGTCGCTTGTCAAAAGTATTTCATATTATTCTCTATAGCTGTGTTTGTTGGTTTAAGTGTTGTGGTTTAATGCATCAAACTTTAGTGAAGATGGACAGTATAATGTGGAAACTTTTTAACAGGTGATCTGCGATGAGTTTTGCTTTGGGCGTTGGCTGGGTTTGTTCGGTCGATTCGCCGAGTGAAGGTCATCTGAGTGGCTCCGCACTGGAAGGAATTACCGCCATAATCCCAGCAGGGCCTTGAGATCATCCACATCTGGGTCTTATTTATTTATTTTTTTGGTAATTGTGAAAACATAATTGCTCTATTTACCATGACATTGGCTAAATCATCGCATATGCGTGGAAGCCATTATTTTTAAAAGAAGAAGAAGAAGAATTAGGGTGTCTGAGAGTGTGCGTAATTATGTTACATATTATATAAATTCATCATTAGCTCAAAATAGTTATCATAGTATTTACCTGGGTATACACGGCGGCGAGTACCTCCCGTCGACTTCGTCGCTCTCGGCCTCCTTCTGCTCGCCGTGTATCACTGCGATGGCAAGCCGCAGCCGTTCTGCATATGAGGTTGCCTTCTTCGCCGAGCCAGGGTTGCGCGCTACGATCACCGAGTTACGGTAATCTGGAATCTGATTCACAATTATTGGATTAAGTTAAACACACAAACATACTGCAATAAACAAGTTATCTCAGGATTCAGTAGTTTAACCCGAATGGTCAAAGACTACTCAACTTTAACGGCTTCTTACATTGATTTTCGCCACATTCACACATCAAACGACATAAGGCGACCCTAAGTGTATGAGCATTCGACGGTAAAGCACTTATTTTGAGGTATCATGAGGTACCAACAGTGGCGAAATACAACGCGATTCCTACTGGCTTATCTTTTCCAAATTATTAGCTTAACAAATAGGTATTAATCAGAAGAAATTGCAGCATCGGCTTCCCTTATGAAAAAATCATCCTTCGCTACTAGGTATCAATCAAGCAAAAGTGGTACCTGCGTAAATCTTACACACCCTACACACCATCCTAAATAGGGCCTACTTTCATAGTAATATTATTATATGTATGGAGGTAAAAATTGTTTAGGAGTTCTCAAAATCAACTCACACTTTCTTGTATATACTGCAACAGGAAAGGTGATGCCCTCAAATTGTCGACTGGACACTCATAGAAACCCTGAATTTCCTTTTGGTGCAAGTCCATGGTGATGATGTGGGTTAATCCAGATTTGCACATCATTTTGGCAAGCAATTTGGTGACGATGCAACCACGTTTCCTCATCTTGCACTGCTTGCTGTATGGCAGATATGGAATAACACCCACGATGGACCGCGCTGACGATGTCTTGCACGCGTATGCCATTATCAACAATTCCATTATGTTGTTGTTGACATCTCTGGAAAATTGTACAATTACAAAACCTTCGTAGTTGAAGATTATTTTCCTGTAGTCCTACACTCTGCAGGTTATGTCTTGAAGCTATCATCGACTTTATATTAGTTGTTGAAATTATTGGCATGGCGTGGTAGAATCCGTAAAAATAGTTTTATTTCAATGAATAACATTCGTGTAAACCTAAGAATCATTATTTACATTAGTTGTGTTGTAGACCCTTGTTTTCAAAACTGGAAATTGCAGCCAAGTTTCAAAGGGATTGCCAATAATTTGTCAAGTAAATTTAGGACCGCAATTTTAAAAAGTTTGAATATAGACCAATATTAAAATCATGCTGCTCGAGTATTTCACTACACAGTGAGTGCCGACCCTTATTAGCCTATTGACAAATTAGATAGACAAATGATTCTTACGGTATTTCCAGACCAATATGACTAAATTTGTAAGGAAAAAACATCTGTCACTTGATGGCAAATCGCCAAAAATTTTTTCTGGTGATGTAGTCATCTTTGGTCAATGTGGTGATCATTTACTATTATATGACCCACTTGGCACATTTTCTATAAACACTCAGCTAGTAGAACAGTTTCCAAACTGGCTTTGTTCATAAGGAAAAAAACTGTTCTGTATGGACAATAAATGCCAAACTAACACACCTTGATACATTAGAATTTCCTTACATTTTCATATGATAAAGATAATAAACAGTAAACTACAAGCACTCTACATGCTCCCTGTGTTATCAATTATCACTAATCATCAAGAGGCATGTTGCATTGCACAATTACTCATTAAAAAATATTCCATAAAATTGATAATACTAGGTGGTATATCCATTTTACATTGTTCTGCTAATCTAGACAGATTGCATTAGAGAAAAAAAACCAAGCCATAATACAGATCCTTAAATAAAACATAATAGTTCACCCACCATAAATGTGATTTTTTTATACCAGTACTTGCTTATTCATGTATTTTTTTTGTATATCAGTAATATATTCTAGACATAAATATCTTTAACCCATTGGAGGTGGTACATATATATGTTCCATAATCCTATGGGCCACCGGAGGCTGAGCCGCCCATGACTATCTACTGCACACAACTAAGCTGCCTTTTGTAAATGTAGCCCAATTATGGACACCGCGTTCCACAGGAAAAATAATGTATGTTAAGAATTGCGATTGTTATTTTAGTTTATTTAATTGAACTCATGCAACCACAAATAAACATTGATGTTATAAAACCATTGTTTACATTGTTATGTAATTAATCAGCTGCACTATCAACATACAACATGTCCATTGTTATTATATAATAATTTGTGGTATTTTATTTACCCACAATGCTCCATTGTGCTGTTCAACATTTCTACAGCAAGTTTATTTAAAAACACAATAACAAGAATGTGTTATGTTGGGTGATAAAGTTCTTTCCAATTTTATGAGCAAAGGTGTAAAAATAGATTTTGTAAATAAACAAAAATGAAATATGCACAAATTAACTTGGCTGAGCTGAAGTTAATGACTTGACACATTATCTGTCGCTAGGTTTTCTAGATTTTGTACCTGAAAACAATTAGTGCACCTCCTGACAGACTAACTCTGGACAAGCTTAGTTATTAGACAATAGACAGCCTCCATCTCACAGTGGGCAAGTAGCTGGTTGTGAAGCACTAGGCTGCGAGTTTGATTCCCGCATTGAGACAAATGTTTGTGTGGCCCACAGATATTAGTTTCAAGTCTGGGTTTTATGAGAACGAAAGTCTCTCATAGTTTCTGATACTCATGATACAGGCTAGTGTGGGGTCAGAATTAGATGTGTGACTGATGGGTATATGGGTATGGGTATTTATTTATTCTGCATGTTCTTACTTAGTTCCAGTCTGTACAATGTAAATGTTTTTTCCACGGATTGAATCAGCAATCTCCACCATAGTCTCCCTATTTGTTTTGTGGTACACTGAACATCCTCCTGTACGTACACCAAGCCGGCTGAAAATTAATTAGAGTAAAAAAATATACCTTTTAATATACATTCCAGACTAGTCCAACCTCTCCTATTTGAAATAAAGGTATATAAATCTTCTTTAAATCTTCAATATGTGAGACTTCTTTAAAGAAGAGGGTGAAAACAAGCAAGCATTTTGAACAAAGATATAACTAGATACGAGTTATCTGTGTGCCAGTCCCAGTAATATTATGGAAGATAACTTTCTAAAAACTTATATTAGGCCTAAATTAGTGTACACAAAATATTTGTCCATTTTATAGTGACTTGTAAATAATAGTTATCTAATACTCAACAAGGACTGAAATATGTAAGAAATCAAATTCCAAGGTCATGGACACAAACATCAATATAAATTCATAGAAGTAAATACTGTTACCAATTTCATTTTTCATAGTTCATCTTACGATTTGATCACAAAAATCATCATAAAAGTTTCTTGATATGTAGGTACATAATTGTATGTCGATACGTATAAGCGCCCGGCATTGTCCATTAGGAAAACAACCAAATTGAGGTCATATCACTTAACCCAATGTTCTAATTATATGGGTCACGATTGACGGTCGCTAAATAACAAGAACACGTAGCAAGGCAACTGAAAGACACTCACTTGGCGACCAAATCTGCTAATTCCGGGTGAGAATTACCGCTCAAAATTACTATGTCCGACGTGGAATTCCCCTCCATATTGCTCTTTCGAGTCCTGTTCGTAAAACCCACCAGCCTGAAACGGTTACTAAATTGTATTATCAGCTTATTTATGGCGCACACAGATCATGGTTAGAATTAAGGGCGTCACATTGGATCAACTAGAAAAACAATAAACCTGGTTTTGTTGAGTAACATAATAACCTGATGACAACTTCGTGTTTACTATTGCTGTGATTAAATATCGATTATGAACTTAAAAATACTCAATATCTTCTGTGGAAAGTACTTTATTTGCAGCTAGACGATAATTCTCGAATTAAATTGTAATTAAATTCACAAATATAAATCCATCGGCAAAGAATTTTTTTTTTTTTAATTTTCCCTTTCGGGAAGGCAAAGGGATCTAGCCCATACAGCCTCGTCTTAAGTGCTTTTTTTTTTCTTCATTTCCTTATATCTAATTTTTCACAAGTGCCATGAAATCGGATGTGTTCGAATTCAAGGCCCTGCTGAAGTTTTGGCGTCAATTCCTTCCAGTTTGATGCTTTTTAGACGATTTTCTCGCAGCGGAGTCGAACATGGTCGACACATCCACCCGACAAAAAGCGTCCAAAATCACTTATTTCAAAGCTTCCACATACTATCCATCTTCGTTGATGTTTATTGCTTAGATTCACATCACATTTAAGCCACAAGCACAACTTTAGACTAGAATATGAAATCATTAAAACAAGCAACCACCCGCACCGTCAGAATTCCCGCCAAAACCTGCCCATCGGCAAAGAATCTTCCACCACAGACAAAAACATCATTCCCAAAGACAACAAAATGAATATAAACCACAGGGGAGGCCAGTCTTTTACAACCTATCGAGTATAAAATTAGATAGAATCAGCAAAAAATAAAGCTATCTCTTTTTTACTAATAGATTTCAAGTCAGGTAAAGAAGGATCAATATACAAGTGTTGGTTCCTATAGGCCCGCATCCGTCAATAAGCAACACCCCGGAACAAAGTAATAACAATACGGCAGCTGATGACAGGGCGTGATTCATTGCGTATGGTATCGATATCGATAAAATGTTTTATTTAGTTATTTTACGGTATATTCTTTTGCATTATATACATATTGTCACACCTGTATACCATAAGAGGAGGCAGAGACTATAATTTTCTAATTCGTATGATTAGAAAAGCTCTAGTGCGTTTAGTTAACGATTTTTATAACGAACGATTTTTTGAGTTATTCTTATGATTGAAGTGGTCATTGTGTTAATGTTTGAAGTGCACATTCTGTTGCTGATGATTATATCATTGAAACAAATTGTGCCAATAATAGTCTAATATTTTAACTAAATAATAAACGTAATGTTTGATAATCTTAAATAAAACAAGTAATAAATAATAAACATACAAAAATATTTACATTTGAACATTTATGTACTGCTTTGTAAAAACAATACAAAAATGTTTATCGACAAATCATCGACTATATTACTTTCGCACTAAACTTACCGCCATCTTTAGCTGCCAGTCTGGTGCCAAGGTTTTTGTTCCGGGGGCGTGGCTTATTGACGGATGCGTGCCTATAGGAACTAACACTTGTATATTGATCCTTCTTTACTTGAGTTGATATCCGTTAGTAAAAAAGAGATAGCTTTATTTTTTGCTGATTCTACCAAATTTTATACTTGATAGGTTGTAAAAGACAATGTAGAGATTTAGCACTTGTGTCACTGTTACTGATCATTTGCGGAGTTTTGGCGGGAATTGTGACGGTGCGGGTGGTCGCTTGTTTTAATGATTTCATATTCTAGTCTAAAGTTGTGCTTGTGGTTTAAATGTGATGTGAATCTAAGCAATAAACATCAACGAAGATGGACAGTATGTGGAAGCTTTGAAATAAGTGATTTTGGACGCGTTTTGTCGGGTGGATGGGTCGACCTTGTTCGACTCCTCTGCTGCGAGAAAATTGTCTGAAAAGCATCAAACTGGAAGGAATTAACGCCAAAACTTCAGCAGGGCCTTGAAATCGAACACATCCGATTTCATTGCACTTGTGAAAAATTAGATATAAGCAAATAAAGACATAAAAAGCACTTAAGACGAGGCTGTATGGGCTAGATCCCTTTGCCTTCCCGAAAGGGAAAATTTACAAAAAAAAAAAAATCATTTGCTGTCAGTGAAATGTCATAACAAAAACACATGTGGTGTTGGTGGGTGTTGGTTATATTTTGGTATCAAAAGTTTAACGTAGTTTAGAAATGGGTCTTACAAAGCAATATCTTCGTTACGTCCCGAGTGGCGTCTTTAATATAATCACTAGTGGAGATTGTAATAGCGCTCATGTGTCTTTAAATGGAGTAAGTGGCAGATACATAGCGGTAGGCGCATGTGAACATGTTATTATTTGGGATATGAGACTTGGCGAGAAGGTCTGTATACAAGTTCTAGTTCTAGCTTCTTACTAGTTGGCCCCTACCTACCCTTTCGGAGTGCGTGTGCTTAATGCTTATGTATATACAATATTAATAATCACAAGTTTAAAACTTAACGGACCGACTTCAAATCCGATCGTGACCAAATTAATATCGGACCACCCTTGAAATAAGCTCTATCGAACACAAAAAGAATTTTGAAAATCGGTCCACATTTGCCAGAGATATCAGGTAACATACATGAAAAAAAAATACAGACAAATTGAGGTCCTTCTCGGTTTTGGAAGTTGGTCGAAAAATGATGTGACCCATCACAAATTTAACCAGCTTACATTTTATATCTACAACCTCTTATTTTCACCAGGCTACTTTTTGCTATCCTTTATAAAACAACATTTCAGTTTCTTATCTTATAAAAAGAGCACACAAAAACAAAAAGTACAAAAATGTACACAAAATATATGAACACCTGTAATAATTTTTAATATGGTATACAAGACTGATGGTCATTCTTACAGCCGTTTGATTGTCTTAAAAAATGATTAGAGTTTGTTCATAGTTAAAATACTTTGTTGATAATTATTTAGGTTTGCTATCATTGATTGCTATCAAGCTTATATTAAGGGACAGTTTTCAGGACCACTATGGGCCTTACTTATAAACACATTTTCGCTAAGAATAGTCTGTCACTTTTTTTTTACATTACATTGTTTAAAAATGAAAGGGACAACCTAAGGTTAAAGATAAGCAGTGCTTAAATATTTTTATAAGTAAGGGGGCTATATATTTCTATTTACTTTCAGGCACAAGTGTTGCCTGGTGAGAATGTTGTGGTGTCCCAAATAGCTGCCAGCCCCACTGGCAATCATATGGCAGTGGGGTATGTGGATGGAAACATAAATGTATTTGAGTTGACCAACAATGATGTTGTGTGTGTGTTTGCTGGCCACAAATCTGCAGTCACATGCTTGCAGTATGATGACCAGGGGCACCGGCTTGTGTCAGGTTCTAAGGTAACATTTGTTATATTTGAACACCAAAAGTTTATATGGAATTTGTACCAGAAATGGTAATAGGCTCACCCTATCACATCTGGGATGGAACTAAGCTTGGCGAAATTCAGTTGTTCTGGTTCGCTGGTGCGCCTCTGCCTACCTCTTTGGGCATACAAGTGTGACCTTATATTTTATGCAAAAGTTTATAAATCCATCATTAAGAAATAATATTGCAAACTTTTTTTACAATCAACTAAAAACAATTTTTAAGTAGCAATTACAATGTGTATTTTACAATCATTATAAAAGTATTTTTGTGATGAGAAAGATGAAGGGCACTGATTATTGAACACTTATTTTGACATGCCATGTTTAAGTTTCATTTATGAAAAGTTGCACTTGTTCCATCTTGCATTTTTCTTCCTTTAACCCAATGATAATTACAATATTTTACAGGACACTGAAGTAATCCTATGGGATGTTGTCTCAGAAACTGGTAAAGCTAGATTCAGTGGCCATAAGGGAGCAATCACCAGTGTGCTATTCATTAATGGCAAGAACTGCATTGTAAGCTCATCCAAGGACACATTTGTAAAGTTCTGGGATATTGAGACTAAACATTGTTTCAAGACTCTTGGAGGGCATCAGATGGAGGTGTGTATGTATGGTCATGGGATTAAAAAAAATTATGATTTTTTTTAAGGAAAATATATACTCACTATCAGGGCTTAAAATACCGTTAAAACTATACATGCAATTACTGGGTTAAAAAGTTTGTTTTAAAAATAAATTATGTCCTAAAATGGAAATATTGAAGTATTTTTTTATTAATGAGTGATGGGCGGCTCGGCTTCCGCAGGCTCAGACACTTTGTAACATATATGTATATGTACCGCCTCCAACAGGTTAATTAAATCTGTTAATGATACATTATAGGTGTGGTCAGCTGTACTGATGAAAGAAGAGAGGTACCTTGTGACAGGCAGTATGGACCAAGAGCTGCGTGTTTGGAAACTAAACTGGACGGATGACGTCAAAGACGAAGACAAACTAGCGCAACAGCTAGAAATAGTCAAACTCGAGGAGACTGACAACTTAGAGGACACTTCAGTAAGTTGTATTTGTTTTGGAACTGTTTTCCAGTAGGTTCATCATCATTCTTAAGCAAAAGCAGTGATAGCTCAGTTGGAAATGGTATGGACTGCCGAGACAAGTGTCACAGGGCTAATATTATAATATTATTATTATTTATCAGTGTACATACAACTACTGCTAGCCTTTTCAAGATTGCGCCACCTTTGTGGGTCCTCCGTATTCGGCATCCATGCACTGTGTTTCAAGTTATTGCACCTTTAGCTCGCAACCACCATCATTACCGCAATTTTGATATCAAAAAACAATATTCAAATTAAATCAAATCATTTATTGAATCCATAAAATGTTTCACATTATTTAGATTCCGTCAAAAATTTTACTCTGCCGCCAGTTCGGAAGGCTGGTTCACCAGAGAAGAACGGGCAAGAAACTCTGATGTTTTTCTTTTTAAGAAAGAAAGAAACCCTGTGTTGATCGCTCTTACTTTTCGGTCTGCCTCGGTCGCGTAGTTGTATTTCGGTACGACTACTGTTCTGAGGTCTCTGGTTCGGTCCCCAGGTTGGGCAAAGTGATATTGGTCTTTTTCAATTCAGTATCAGCGCGGAGTTTGGAGTTTGTGCCCTATATGGCGATAGGCTCGCCCTCTAACACATCTGAGAAGGTACTAAGCTAGGCGTGTTTTAGTTTGCTAGTGCGCCTCTGGCTACGGGGATACAGGCGTGACTTTATGTACTTTTTAGTCGCCGAACTTAGCATTTGCGACAAAATATCACCACTTTAATTAGTTTTTTTTTTCGTCCAGGTTTTACAATGCCATCAAGTGGGTACGTTAATACGCGGAGGTAAGGGCCGCGTCGTAGGCCTGGCCACGGATCTCGGACAGACGGTATTGGCGTGTTATGGAACTGATTCTTTGCTGGAGTTGTTCGCCTTTTGTCTAGATGACGAGGCTAAGATAAGGATGGATAAAAGAATTAAAAAACAGAGGAAGAAATTGGCGTAAATATTAAGTTTAAATAGTTTTCATAAATTTAATAAGCATAATCTATTATGAGTCGCCTCCTTGCTCTAGTGGCAGCATATACATATGGGCTGTGGACCGGGAGGTCCTGGGTTCAATTCCCAGGTCTCGATCCCTCAGAGAAGGTTGATGGCAGGCAGGCGGTCGTAAAAACTAAGTTAAATCCTTTCTACAATATGCTTGAAAAGTGTGTTGCGCCGACCCCACATTAAGGTGGTATAAGGGCAGGCAGAAAGAAAGATAATACACATACATAATCACAATTATATAGAGGTATAATATAATCATAATTATAGCATGCAAAAAAAATACAATTTTGTATAGCACTAATCAAAATTCATAATATTATGTAATGTTATTATGGCCCAGTTTAGACTGACCTTTTTAAGTCTTGGCAGCTTGTATTGCAAAAAGCCATAACTTCGAACCTTATATAATGCTGGGCGTTAGGAGTGTTCAGAATAATTAAAATGGTGTGTTTATAATATTTTGATGGCCTATATCCAGCAGTGGACGTATTGTGGCTGATGATGATGAATATTTTTAGCAAATTAAAAGAAGCCGGCGAGGTGGATCCCGAAACAACCGAAGTGCCAGAATTACTGACACTTAGTGATGAAGTGCGGCGGCTGACGTCAGTGAAGCTCGGCTCTAAGTTGAAGTCGTCGGCGCTGCTGGTGGGCACGTCGGGGGAGGTGCGAGTCGGCGCCACGCTGGCCAACAACACCGTCGAGTTGCACAGCTTGAACATCTCTGATGGGAGTGAAGGTATTTATTAATGCTTTATTTTATTTATTACAAACAAAAGAAACGAGTCAGGTATGAGACTGCCTCGGAGCCATGGTTGTATTTCGGTACGAATTCCATCCTGAGGTCTCGAGTCCGATTCCCGGGTCGAGCAAAGTGATATTGAATCTTTCCATATCAGCCCAGAGTCTAGAATCACATTTAGGACGGAAATAAGGTCGGCGAAATGTGGGTGTTCTAGTTCGCCTTTGCCTACCCATTCAGGAATACAACCGTGAGCTTATGTGTTGTTATGTATGACATTTTAACAAAAGTTGTGAAAAATACTTTCGATATTTATGTGCGGTATACTAATATTATTTTGTCATGTTTTTAGTTAAATGTCTGAAGCAAATAACACAGCCAGGACATCAAAAGGAACCCCGCTGTATAGCAATAAGTTCTGATAACTTGGCCATACTATCCGCATCAGCTGATTCAATTAAATTGTGGAACAGGTATGTGGGCACTTTATGTCATTGTATTGTTGTTAACTAGTTTTGTTAACACAGAAAAGTTTAAATAATCAACACATACTATTTTGATTACTTGAAAGAATTATGTGTACTTTAGAAGTGAAAAAAAAGTATCCATGCTGGTGTTGTATCTTACCGCTCTATAGCTTATTTGCTAATGTTCGGAGGTGGTATATCAAATTATGCCAAGTATCGCTCTCATTCGTGGATACCGCTACCGCGATTCAGAGGGACGAGAATGTACCGTATAAACGCAACACGTTCCTCCGTGTCGTTTAACTGTGATTGGTCGAATGACCAACGTGTGATGTTTAGTACATCTGGTGGCATCACATCGACCAATCACAGTTAAACGACGCGAAGGTGCGTGTTTTTATACGGAACACTAGGGGGGATGGATTCGTGTCTTTATACGTTCGAGCTGTGCACGTTGTGTCACGTACACAATGTTACACGTGATAAAAATGTAAAGTTAATAACAGAGCAAAGATATTCAACAGTATATACATAGACAACAGCACAAAACTTGTGATCCAAAAGTTATGACCAAGTATAAATAAAATATTGAAATATATGCGTGCCAGGTCGGCCAGCGTAATAATATTAAGAGAATAGACTTATCTTACGTGATTCTTAACCATTCACAAAACATTCTAGGGTGTAAATTGTAATAATCGCCCTCCCATTGTCATAAGTGGTTGATGGCGATACTGAAGCTCGAGATCATTTTTTTTGTATGTAAACTTGCTTTATAGCCTCTCTATAGTTACGAGACTGTCCCGCCCACACACTCGCCACTGTAACTCCTGTAAGCCAGGATCAACAATGGCACGCATTTTACGACACCGAGCAATGAAGCTCGGCGAGTCTCAGAGAATGCAAAATTGTCTTCATCCCGCAACGAAATTAATCAAACAGAAAGATAGAGATGAGTTGGAATTATAAGGTTTCCACTTCCCTTCGTAAAAATGCAGGAGACAACGTAATGAACTAAAGAGGCATCAGCCTCATACATAGGGATATTTACAACTGGAGAGGCCAGATGTAAAGCACCACGGAAATAATTTTAGTGGGTCCTATCATGCGAGCTGTTAAACTTTTAAACTTATAGTTAGTTATAACTTTGATCCAGAGCGAACCAGTCGTGTCTCCGCACGATCGCGGTGCCGGGCGGTCGTCCCAGCAGCGTGTGCTTCCTGCCGGGCGACCGGCACGCGCTGGCGGGGTGCGGCGACGGCGCGCTGCTGCTGGCGGACGCGGCGGCGGCGCGCGTGCTGGAGCGCGTGCCCGCGCACTCCGCCGACTGCTGCACCGTGGGACTCACGCCTGACATGGTCATTATAATCATTGGACTGCCTGCGGGCTTAGACAAGTGGCTTATGCGCTTGTCGAATAGAAAAGTCGAATTGAATAAATGTATGGAAATGACATATGAGTACGCCGCATATAGCATAATCTTATGTCATTCCCATACATTTATTCTATTTGACTATTCTATTCGACTACGCAAGCCACTTGTATAAACAAGGTGTGGTTGTATTTCGGTACGACTACCGGCCTGAGGTCTCGGGTTAATAATAATAATAAAATACACCCAACTCAACAACAACAACAACCCAAAATAATCCCACACTAACAAATATCTGTGTGCCACACAGACATTTGCCTCGGTGCGGAAATCGAACCCACGACCTCACGTTTCACAGCCGGCTACTCGCCCGCTGCACCACAGAGGCTATCAATCAAGGTTCGATCCCCGGGTCGGGCAAAGTGTTATTGGATTTTTCCATATCAGCCCGGAGTCTGGAATTTGTGCCCGATATGGCGATAGGCTCACCCCCTATCACATCTGGGATGGAACTAAGCTCGGCGAAATGTGGGTGTTCTAGTTCGCTAGTGCGCCTCTGCCTACCCCTTCGGGGATACAGGCGTGAGCTTATGTTATGTTAATTTACTTAATATTTTTACAGCGTGGATGTTATTCAGGCGGAGCAGATAAAACGGTTAAATTGTGGCAGTTTGAACTAATTGAAGATCCAACCGGAGAGTCAAAGGCAAAGGTAAAATCATCGAATAACTGTTCAGACTTAAGAGGCATTTCACATTTTATGCGAGATTTCCAAGATTTTGAGCGCCTAATTTACCATGATAAGAACGGGTTGAATGCCATTGAATACATTCAAAATATAGATCGATTATTTTTGTTGACGTATTGTTTAAAACATTTACTAATACTACTTTGATTTTTTAGTAGCGATTAATCTCCCGTACCTTGTTTCTTGAAAATAACGAAACAGGTCATCTTCACGCTCCTAATTCTCTTATTAAAAGACATTAAATGGACACGAGAAAAATCCTAGATATCAGGCATATAAAACTGTTGACGTTTGGTTAACAGAATATCGATAATTAATCACACTGATTGTAAAAAAAAATAAAGACTGTGACGATTTTTACGATTTATATCCGAAGTTTATCGCGAGTTTTTGCAAAGAAGAAAAGCAAATTACAAGAAACAATCTGTACCAAAATAAACTTTGTTTTATAAACAACCTAATTTTGTAGGTCAATTGGAAATATTTTTATTGATCACTTTTTTATTACAAAAAATACATCGCACAAAATTGCAATGAATTTGCGTTCTGAAATCAGTCGCGCGCCAGCGCTCGTCGGAGTAGGACCTGTGTCGATTTTTTTCGTGCTGCTCCCGAATGCTATAGAATTCGTAATTACAAAATATACCACAACTGATAGGTTTTGATCCATGAGAGTTTATTTTTTTTTAGTACGTTATGTATATCATTTTAATTATTGTACCTCATTGTACTGTAATTGTATTTTATTAACCGACTTCAAAAAAAGGAGGAGGTTAACAATTCGTCTGAGTCTTTTTTTGTTATGTATGTTCCCCGATTACTCGAAGACGCCTACGCCGATTCGTGAAATTATTTTTTTGTTGAAAAGAGTATACCTTCCAGCTGGTCCCATTGGCACCAAATCAGGATCTGATGATGGGATCCTATAAAAATCGAGGGCAACCATCAAACTTTATAGGGACCCAAAGTGTGTTTTATATATTTTCTAAAACTATATTGGTATTTGTGTCTGGTACTCATCATCTCATGTTGCTGAGCTGATGGTGTAAATTATAACTCCTTAACTATTACGACTTGGTGGATAATTCTTTCAATATTACACAAAAATAGATAAAAAATAATTAAAGTTTAACAAAAACTGAAACGCGACTTCAAAATTTTTAAGATTTGAAGACATTTTAGGTGTTCATTTTTGAAGTCGGTTTTCAGTTTTTGTTATAATCACCATCGAACTAATATAAATGCGAAAGTTTGTGTGAGTGTATGTGTGTGTGTATGTTTGGTACTCTTTCACGCAAAAACGACTAAATAGATTTTGATGAAATTTAGTATGGGAGTTGCTGACATCCTGGATTAACACAAAGTCTCCTTATTTTTTAAATCAACCCCTAATGGGATAAAACCCCGCTTAATAGATTTTAATGAACTAGCAGATTTGATAAAATAAGGATACCTTTGACCCTAGGGACTCAAATAGAGTTTAAATCAACCCCTAAAGGCATGAAATATGGAATGAAAGTTTATATAGGAATTCAGATACCGCTGATCAAATTGATTTTGATGAAAGTTTAGCCCTAGGATCAGACAGAGGTTGTGATTTTTTTTACCCCAAAAAGGGATAAAATAGGGTTTGAAATTTTGATTTTTTTATCTTTGATCTTTAGTGATACATATTTTGTCTTATTTTTTTTTGTTCTCTCCCACTCACTGTTGCCTGAGACATTGGCTGAATAAAGTTTATTTTATTTCTTTCTTTGAGTTCAAAATCAATATCTGGGTTGCCCCGTAATTTTCAACGCCAGATCTGGTGTCATAACTGAAAAGGTGGACGCCCTTTTTATTTTTCTTTGTTTTTGACCCGATTTACTTCAAAATCGATATCTGGGCTACCGAGTAGGTTCGGAAGGGCGGATATGGGGTCAAAACTAAAAAAAATGTATTATATATTTAGGTGTAATATTTGTTAGGTAGTAATCTATGTCAATAAAATATATTATACTAGCTTTTACCCGCGGCTCCGCACGCGTATTTTGTAGGACTGAAGGGATTCTCTCTCAATAAATAAATAATTACAACAAATATCTGTGTCACACAGACACTTGTCTCGGGGGGCGGGAACGAACCAGCGACCTCACGATTCATAGCCTACTCGGCCGCTGCGCCACATGCGCATGTAGAATATTCAAATTAAAATGACAGACCGGATCGACAAATCATAAACTTTTCCCTTCAATCCTACAATTTCAAGCATGTGGAGCTGCAAGTAAAAACTAGGTTATTATAAATAAATCCTCATAAACATAAAACTAATTGACTTATATGGCTTATTGACTTATATTAACTACTAGCTTTTGCCCGCGGCTTCGCACGCATATTTTGTAGGGCCAACGGTAAAAACTTTTGATTTATCGAGCCACCCTGTCGTTTTAGTCTAAATATTCTACAATGGGGCGATAGGCACACACAGAACAAAAATATCCGTATCTTTTGATAGAGTTGGCCTATTTTAAATAAAACAAAGTCAAAATGTTAATCCAAGATGTGGTTTATGATTTTTATCCAGTTCCGTAAAATTACTTTGGTGGTTTTCATTTGATACGTGGTGAAACATACAGACAGACAGACAAAAATTCTAAAAATGATAATAATGTGTTCTATTACTATTCCTGAACCCCCCAATTAGTTTTTTTGGAAATCTAAGCAATGTACAGACGCGCGATATTTACATTCTTATTATATGTATTGATGATTTTTAGCGCCGTCATTACGAAGTCCATATGTTATTAGAATAGTTAGTTTTGTAGTTTCACATATATCATAACATCATCATAACTATACATACACACCTGCAAATGGCTTCATCTATTTCGGAAACACGAAGATGTAATAATGATGATGGTGATATAAATTCGTTATTTTGTTTAAGAAAGTTGGTATCAATAACATATCCACATATACGGAGGACATTTAAAAGCGTAATAGTAATGTATAAAAATTATAAATAATAAATGATAAAAATTGAACCTAATTTTGTCAATGCCTTTTCGGGAAATATATATATATATATATATAAATTTAATTTAATATTACGCTATGTTGTAATAAGATTGGCTTGTTTTAGTATCCATATACATATTCTATATAATAGTTTACAATATTACATTATGATAAATAATAAAATTTAAATTCGGATAACTCGAGTTCAGTGAAATGCAAAAGTATCAAAATGTTTTAGTCGCGCCATGATCCCTTATCTTCACTTTTTGTCGATTCGAACGAACTTCGTGAGTTATTTACCTAATCTGGAGCAGTCGAATTTTGTGAAATGGCTCTTAATCCAAAGTTTATTAATATATTTAACATTTTAAAGACATTTAATTGAGATATCGATTAATTTATAGTTCGGTTTTCTTAAAAAGTTTTTAGTGGACTTCTGTGTATTAGACTAAGCGACAGTCATTTATTTACTTTGTCCAAAAGGATAGAATTCTTACCAATTGATTTTTTTTGTCAATAGAGCATTACAGACTTATATGTAGTCAATATACCCCTAAGTATTGTATCATATCCACGCATAAAGTTGGTGCACGTGACATCATCAAACGGTCCAACGGAAGATCAGCGCTGGCCAATTGACCAGCACATGCTGAGTTTGGGTCGTTTTTGTGAAAACGTTCCATGAAAACATTATGGTATTTGCTAATTTTAGTTCGAATTTAATGTATTTACATGCCATGTCATAAATAAACATTTCTTTCTTTCTTCTTTCTATCAATTGTGCTTATGTAGGTATTATCATTGCTACATACAAGGACACTGGAGCTAGAGGAACAAGTGCTAGCCGTGAAAATAAGCCCCAACAATAAATTCATCGCAGTGGCGCTTCTCGATTCTACCGTCAAAATATTCTTCTTAGACACGTTTAAGGTAATTTCTTTTTTATAATGTAATGTGGGTACTTGTTGAATAATGAATAAAAAAATTGAATTCAAATTGGTTTAAAAAGACGAGTTACAACTTATAGAAGCATCATATATTTTTATGTGAATGAATATCTTAGTATAATAGTCTGTCAATTTTATGTATGTGTTCTTAAGCCGCGTTTCCTGCACTAAAAAATTACACAAAACATGGTATTTCTAAATTTTTTTGTCTACGTCCCATTATTATATGAGCAGGAGACAATGAAAAACTTTGTTTTATGTAGGTGTTTTGTTTCGAAAAAACACGTGCAGGAGACGCGGCTTTAGCTGCATTTATTTGTTTATTGCAGTTCTATCTATCTCTGTACGGGCACAAGCTCCCCGTGCAATGTTTGGACATCAGCTACGACTCGAATATAATCGCGACGGGCTCAGCCGATCGTAACGTCAAGATATGGGGCATGGATTTCGGCGATTGTCACAAGTCGATATTCGCTCACAATGATTCGGTCACATCACTACAGTTCGTGCCGAGTACGCATTACTTTTTCACCTCATCGAAAGATGGGAAGATCAAGCAGTGGGATGCCGATACTTATGATAATATTATTACGTTGAATGTAAGTTTATGTTATTGTTTTGTTTATACGTATCTAAGTATTAGGATATTCTAGGCATTTTTATTGACAGACATAGCAATTTGTGTTTTACGTATTGGCGAAGTAGTTACCAAAATTCGATATTAGGTAAGCATTTTTGGAATTGCCAACACGAAAATAGACTGTTATAGTCTATTATTTCAATTCACGACATCACGGATTCTGACACTAAATACGCTGCAACAATAAATCCCTTATTTAAAATTAACTTGTCATTTTATAATATTGTGCAACAATTTAATGTTGCACATGACAGAAAAGTTTAATATGTCAGAAATGTTATGTGCCTTAACGTGATGCGTTCTTAAAATTTCACTTTCAATTCTCGTCCACTTATCGGCCTACTTTTCCAACATTACTGACAAGTCCAACATTTCTGACATGTTCAACATTTCTGACATGTTCAATATTTTTGACACGTCTAACATTTCTGACACGTTGAATTCTCCTGATACATCCAACATTTCTGTTGACATGTGAAATATTGGAAATGTCAGAAATGTACTTTGGAGGTTTTAGTGTCAGTGTTGATATTGGGCCTTACTTACAAAAACAGTTTACCTGAGCAAATGGCTAAGAGTAGCCTGTCACTTTTTTCCTTGTGTCACTTTGTTTGAAAATAAAAGGGACAGGCTATTCTTTACCATTTGCTCAGTTTAACTATTTTTCTAAGTAAGGGGCATTGTGTTTGAACCAGGGCCACTTCGGCGCGAGTCACGGGCTGTGCGTGGGCGCGGGCGGGCTGCACGCCGCCTCGTGCGGGGCCGACGGCGCGCTGCGGCTCTACTCGCGCTCCGACGAGACGCTCGTGCTGGGAGACACCGACGAACACGAGGAGGGACTCGCCACAGGAGACACGCATGTCAGGAATTATACAAATACTCTTCATTCATGCTGGCTTCGATTATTTCATCATCATCATCATCAGCTATAGGACGTCCATTGCTGAACATAGGCCTTCCCCAAAATATCCAGATCGACCTGTTGGAAGCGGTTGACATCAGAAAGACATTCGATTATTTCGAGCGATGTTAATTGCCAAAAACAGCTTACGTCCTTAAGGTTAGGCAGTAGTGGTGAAGATTTTGATTAAATTAATATAACATAAGCTCACGCCTGTATCCCCGAAGGGATAGGCAGAGGTGCCCTAGCAAACTAGACCCACATTTCGCCGAGCTTATTTCCGTCCCAGATGTGATAGGGGGCGAGCTTATCGCCATATCGCGCACAAATTCCAGACTCCAGGCTGATATGGAAAAATCTAATATGCCCAACCCGGGGATCGAACCCGAGACCTCAGGTCCAGACCAAGGTAATCGTACCGAAATACAACCACGCCTCTTAATATTGCTATTTTAACTTTTAATTGATTAAGAGTAAGTTTACTTATCTATGTATGTGCAACCTACGCTTGTTTCGATTTGTTATAACATGTTATAGAGGTGCTGCAAATAAATATATAATCGTTGTTTATGTTTTAGGCACCAGTTCCAGGTCTACCGGGGTTAGTAATGCCAACAAAGAAAACCATAGGCGCAGAGAAAGCTGTAAGTAACATTTTATTTAAAGCTCCAACCACGATTCGGCGTTTTGTTGCTATTTAAATAATTAACGATGCCTGTTTGGAGCGTTAGATTTTGGGTTGATTAAGAAGACAGTTATACATTATTTTGGACTATTAAGAGCCCCATGTAAAATGTCACTAAAATCCGCAGGCGATATTGAGAACTTTCGTCGTTATCGAGACTAGTGCCATAAAGTGATATTAGAACTATATCTCTTTTTCTACCTGCCCTTATCCTACCTTAATGTGGGGTCGACGCAACAAACTTTTTCAAGCATGTTGCGGAATAGATTTGGCTTAGTTTGTACGACGGGTTGCCTGCCTGACGTGATCCTCAGGGATCTAGGGACGTTACCCCAACGTCTTATAGCAGTATTATTATAATCCTACTTTTACTGTTTCCCGTACAAAACAGGAAAGTAAGATTATAATAATACTGCTATAAGACGTGGTGGTAACCCTACAGACCCGGGCAAATTAAATGATCAAATTTGTTTTGCCCGATCTGGGAATCGAACCTAGAACCTCCAGGTCCACAGCTCATAAATGCTGCCACTAGAAGGAGGAGTGTTGAGTAACAATGTGGACATCACTATTCGGGGCATTGCCCATCACTAGTATGTATGCTAAATGGCTTCCTTCTTCCTGTTTGTGTGACCGTAAGTGTAAGTGCGTAGTATTATTAAAATTATTAAATCCCACAATTAAGTTGTATAACCCAGTAAAAAGGAGACACTAAGGAGGCTGTAATTGGGTACTTGATTAGTTTTTTTTTATATTCATTTTATATGAAAGTATTTCTAAAGTATAGAACAGAAAGCAATATTGAAATATTCTAAAAATAAAAAGTTCTAAGCGTTTGAAGTTAGGTGTAACCTTCAAACCGCGGGAAAGAGAAATATCAGTAAAATCACGTCTGGGCCATAACGGAACGTGCGTTGGAAAGGGATAGCAACATATCCCCACTACGTTCCCACTCTTGCTCATTGCAGATTTTAAAATATGAATTACTGCCTCATTTTTCAACCAATTTCGATGCAGATTTTACAGAAGAGTTTCTTGTTTGTTTTATTTCCTAGTACATATAAAAATGTGTACAAAATCAAACATAGTCAAGTACCTAATTAGGACTATATCTATGACTGTTAATTATGTATCCTCCGCCAGGCGGACTCGATAATGGAGTGCCTGCAAGTATGCGCGGAGTACAAGCGCGAGTTGAGTGAAGCTCGCGGGCGCGCCGTACAGCCGCCGCTGCTGATGGCCGCCTACAGCTGCACCACCACAGAGGACTTCTTCGTAGAGGTCCTCAAAAGAGTACGCGCTAGGTGAGGTCAACAATGAACATCTAATACATAGATAAATCTGATTGGGGGAGGAGGATGAAGAAGGCGGGAGGTGTGTGTGTTATAGTTTCGATGTTTCACATCAGTCAAGTGTTTTTTGACAGCGCATTTTTGACACTTCCAAAAAGATAAGGTCTTAAATTCGTCTATATTTTTATGTATTTTACGTAATATCCCGGCCATATGTGAACAGATTTAAAAAAAAAATTTTTGTTCGATAGAGCTTATTTTAAGGGTGGTCCCATATAAATTTGATCACGATCGGATGAAGAAAGTTGGAAGTCTATAATAAGTGTTTGCAACTTTTACAGGTTAGAACTTTTTAAGCGTCACTATGGTTCTATTTCAAGTTTATGTATTTTTATCATTATCTTCAAATTCTGCCTCGTTGACGTAGTGGTATTGCGTGCGCGGTACGACTATTGTCCTGAGATTTTGGGTTCGATCCCCGGGTCGGGCAAAATGATATTGGATTTCTCAATGTCAGTCTGGAATGGAATGAAATGTCGCCCATATCACATCAGGGATCGAACTAATCTCAGCGAAATGTGGGTGTTCTAGTTCTCTTCTGCCTATCTATACGCGTGAGTTTACGTACGTACGTATCTTAAAGTCTGTGTACATTGTAGTGAGTTGGAAGAGGCGCTGTTGCTGGTGCCGTTCAGCGCAGCGTGCGACATGGTGCGGCTGCTGCCGGCGGCGCTGGAGCGCGGCGACTGCGCGGAGCTGTGCTGCCGCGCGGCGCTGTTCGTGCTGCGGCTGCACCACGCGCCGCTCGTCGCCAACAAGGCGCTGCTCAAGCACCTCATACAGATACAGGCCAAGGCGACGCTCAAACTCAACCAGCTCAGGGTCACTACTGCACCTTTATTTAATACCCCGTCTTTCTACCTGCCCTTGTCCCACATTAATATATCGTCTTTTTCAAACATGTCGCAGAAAGAATTTGGCTTGGCTTAGACGCCAACCCCCATCTGGGGGATCCAGTCCCGGACAAATAGTGTTAGTAAAACACTACACCCGACCCGGAAATCGAACCCGGACCTCCCGGCTCACAGCCCATACACACTGCCACTAGACTAAATACCCATACATAATTATTTATGCCTATACATGTGCCGTGGTTGTATTTTGGTACGACTACCGTCCTGAGGTCTCGGGTTAAATCCCCCTGTTGGTCAAAATGATATTGGATATCATGATATTGGATATATCCATATCAGCCCGGAATCTGAAATTTGTGCTTAATATTTCAATGGCCTTGCCCCTATCACATCTGGGACGGAACCAAGCTCGGCGAAATGTGGGTGATCTAGTTCGCTAGTGCACCTTTTCTTACCTCTTGGGGGTAAAGGCGTGAGCTTATGTAAATGTTGCAGGACATGGTGGGTTACAACGTGCACGCGCTGGGCTGGATGCGGCGCGAGCTGGAGGAGACCCAACACGAGCAGCTGTTCCGCGACGCCACTGCGGCCAGGAGACACAACGACAGGCGGCGACGCGCCAGGCACGCGCTCAAACGACCCATCGTTACTATCACTTAGCAATAAACTGAACATTTATAACTAGTTTTTTTATTTTTTTTATTCTTATTCTTTTAAAAATAATGGCCACGTATTTGCGATGATTTAGCCAATGTCAAGGTAAGTATAGCAATTATTAAGTTTTCATAATAACCATGAGACCCAGATCTGAATGATGCCCCTGCGCCCCAGCGCGGTGCCACTCGGCACAAAGCCAGCGCACCAAGCAAAACTCATCAAAGATCACCGATAAAAAAGTTTCCACATTATATTATCCATCTTTGCTGAATTTTGGTGCATAAAACCAAATCACATTAAACAACAAACACAACTTCAGGCAATAATATGAAATAATTTTAACAAGCGACGTCCACTCTGTCAGACTTCTGTTTATTTTTTGTACCTACCTCCGTGGCGTAGTTGTATTACGGTACGATTATCGTCCCGGGATCTCTGGTGCCATTCCCAAGTCGGACGTGACATAGGGTTATTTTATTCAGCATTCAACCCAGTCTGGAATTTGTGTCTGATATAATGATAGATTCGCCCCCTATCACATCTGAGACGGAAATGATCTCGGCGAAATGTGGGTGTTCTAGTTCGCTCCTGCCTTCCCCTTCGGGGATACAGGCGTGAGCCTATGTTCATGTATATGTTTTTTACCACCTCAATGTGGGGTCGGCGCGACACCCGAAAAGATTCCGCTCAAGATTTTTCGACCCGCTGTCTGCCCGACGGCAACCCGCCTCGGGGTAATGCGGTCCTCGGAAAATCATATCAGAAACCACCCTCTCAACCCAGGAATCAAACCCACGACCTCCCGGAAGGGGTAGGTACAGATGCACCCAGTACACCCACTGGTGTGATATTTTTAGTACCTGTTTGTGAAACATATTATTATACTATTCAGCAAATAATAATAAAACCTAATAAAACAAAAGCTGATTTCATATGTGCCTTCATGGTAAATTCCACAAATTTATACGCAAATAAATTCGGAATGATCTTTGAGCAAATAAAAAACATTATGGCTGCTATAATTTATTTGTAAAAAAATATTCTACTCACTACATAGCCAATATATCAGTTAAAACTTTAATAATTTAAGTATCCATCCCTGCGTAAGTCACGTTATTATCATCTATACAACAATAACTAATGTTTCACAATGAGTATTCCAGCCACTGTTCTGTAATCAGTAATCACTAATCAATCTCAAACGGATAATTTATGCTGAAACTTACTATAAATATATATACGTAGGTACATTATGTAATTTGACAACAACAACAAATGGTCCATTAAGCTTTCTATATTGGAAAATATTGCTTCAGGTCGTACTATGCATACGTCTTTCATTATAACCTAATTACTGATGCAATGCACGTGAAATATGTCTACAGAGAGACAAGCTCAAATCATTTTGACAAAGGTATTCGAATCAAGCTCGTTGTGCATAAGCGCGCATCGAACTCTACTCGAATTCGATTATTAAAATGATATGTGTTTGGGCCCCAGATCGTTTACATTAGTCGAGTCGAAACTTCAGACATGCTTAAAATAATTATCCAAGTGTGCGCCGGCTGTGGGACCTCACAAGGTTGACATATTCAGATCAATATTAAATGTTGCTCCTTGCACAATTAAATGCAATTATGCTTATTGCTTGGTTCCAGAGATTGTGGGGTCTCCCAGCCGGCGCTACATCAATTTTAATTGACAATAATCATTCTATGTATATAATATAATGTTCATTGCATACAATGCTCACCACCACTTATCACAATGTTATTGCTTTTCGGAAACACACACTAACATTTTTCTCAAACAAAATACATATATCACAATAATTAATTTAAAATACGTTTTCAATAATATTTTTCGCATAAAGACGAGTGAATTATGTATTATAAGAAGACGTCATCAGTGTTTGTGTGTCAGTCTTTATTTAGTACTCGAATAACGATGTTAAATTAACGTCGAATGGAATTTGTGGAAGTATAATTATTCCAGCATAAATTATAATAATAATACACGAATGCGCCGAGCGCCGGCACTGCACGCGACTGCACACTGCTGCACGCGACTGCACACTGCTGCACGCGACTGCGCGCCACTGCACGCGGCACGATACATAACGACAAACACATGCTTGTTAGAGCGTAAGCGCACACAACACAACCGGTATGTTAGTAACTATATGACGATATACATTGTTCATCAAATCTTAATACCGATATATCCACGAGTTAAACTAAATTACAATAAATTATCGAGTTGGAAGATCGAATGACATAGCTGATCGTTATGTCTCACAATATCAATGAATACTATACGGATTTGTAAATGTAACGCGTCGCACAATGGCGTCGGCTAAGGATTCCACCTGTATGTACCTCACGTCGCGTCAATAACACATCAAGACATAAAACGACATCGACATGTAAAAACTACGTAAATACAAATACCATAAACCTAACACAAATGTACAGAGTAGAATTTAATAAAATAATACTGTATCACTACTGCAAGCAGCAATATTAGTGGAGATTCAAACTGTTAGTCACACTGTAGAGAGATTCATTTAAACTATAATACAATATTAGAATAACATATAAAGGACTGAATTGGAGAAAAACATACATATTCATTTTGGAATACAAATTAGTAGTAGCTCCTTTTAGTCGATATTTCATGTGAGAAATAAACCTATTTGATAAAAACACAATATACGAGGTAAATTGTTACAATAAGTAGGTTGACAATAAATAATATAACAGATTATGAGTATTCGTTTCAATATCCAAACATATACCGATATAAATAATTAAAAAATATTTTAGACAATAATCACTCGTTTGGTAAGATAATTAATTTATAATAATATCAACACTGAGAGAGCTACGAATGTGAGAGAGCTTGCTTAACATTTACGTATGTTACACTATCCATGATAAAATTCATGATACATTATTGTCAAGGTAGACAGCTAATCTGAAGTAATAAGTAAGCGATACTAAATACATACTAGGGCGACTCTAATGATCCCAATAATAATGAATAAATAATCTCAATTTTAAAGCTTTTCAAATACGATAAGCATGACGTAAAGTACGGAAGGATAGCTGCACAAGAGAATCACACGAGCGGTGAGGAGCCGCACGTTTAGCTAAGTATATCACAATGTCTCATAGACAGGTGCATTACTGGCCCGACGGGTTCATAACAAACAAACTAACACTAAAATTAAGTAGAGACGTCGAGTAGAGGACGGTGATCGTACAGTTCTAAACATAAAAGGAAGCAATAACAAAACAGTCCATATCAAAGTAGAGAAAAACGTAAATGCTTCTGCTATAAATATATATACAAATTAACACTGACCATCATGAGGTGAATCCGGTAAGAAATTTACTAATGCCACGATATACCGATATTGATTACACTTTATATCCAAAAATGCCCAATAATAAGTGTTCAGTGAATTGAAATATTAATTACTAAAATAAATCTTTTGTTATCTATTATGTATCTATAATATAATAATGCCAAGTTTTTACTATATACTTATGTATGTACATACGTGATGAAGGCAACACGTTAATATATATTGATGTATTGGAAAGTTGTTTGTCGATTATAAAAGTTATTGCCCAAAGATATGTCCGCGCTAGTCGATCATTCAACCACCAATGTACGGAATAACTATCGAAATGACAATCACATATAAATGATCACTAATCACTGATCTGACAACTTGTTTACATAATGTTTCACTTATTGCTTCTCAACACGTCTTGTTTTCTTAACTTAAAAAAAATACTCCACAGAAATACAAAAAAATACTTACACTGTAAATACTGACCGAAGTGGGAAATAAATTAGATATTAACTATAATTTACTGAACATTACCGTTACATTAACCACTACGTAAAATAATAAAATTTACAATATGACCTAATCCTAAATGAATACTTGTGTCCTGCTTTAGGTAACCGTTTATATAATTTCAAGAGAGCATTTAAGGCAAGGTTTACAAACCTATAGAGATTTCGTATTCAGATCATAATTTTATAAATTCAATTTGAGAAGATCTACCAAAATAGAAATCGCGCCATACACATTTGCAATCACAAAATTGCGTTATGTTCGAGCCGAACTACGACAATTTTATTTATTCCCTACGGTGAGTGGAGGTGCTTTGTCCCTTTCTACATACGGAAGTTAGAGAGAGAGAGCACAGACAATCACAAAACATCTTCAACGAAATTGTTACGCGAAAAGAAACCTTTAAAGATTCGTCGAATACGAAAATACATATTTTTTACAACCGCTACGCTACACGCGACTGACAAACGTACATATCACATGTCAGAATAAATACGAACGGGTTAATACACGTTTGTTATACTGTGGATCATTCCTATACATTATACAGGCACTGAGAAGTCGATAATAGACATTGTTTCAATCATTAATTGAACATATATATTTTTTTTCAATTTCAAACGTTTTTCAAACTCATCCGCACGTCATTCAAAATATCGACTTCAATGAAACGTGCGAATCACATGAATAAATCTTAAGAACGAACCACAGCGTATCGACAAAACTTTATAGAGTATATTTTATTATTACTTTAACTATTGCTTTCAAACACTGGCCTTAATAATTCTAAGTTTCCTCGAGAATTGGTTCACTGATTTAGAATACTTTAACCGATATCGAGTATGTCAAAGCGACTGTTTTATAAAACTGTTTTTATTTTACAAAAAAATATTTATTAAGATAATTGAAAGTCGATTATTTGAGCAAATTTTATCGAACATTCGCGTCGACATACGTTAATGTTATTCTCGAGAGCTTAGAGGTTAGTTTTGTGGTGAAGTAATGGGCGAGGAGTGTGGGCCGACTGGTGCGTGGGTATCACAGTGCGAGGGCGGCAGTCAGTGCGTCTCCTCGGCGGCGGCGACGTGGCTCGCCACCAGGTTCAGGGGAGCCTCGTCGTACTCCGGCGCGTTGTGCCCAACCTGATAACACAAAAAATAAACGGACCGACTATAAAATTCATTCGACCGTGACAGTTTATACGAGACCATCTTTGGAATTAGCTCTATCGAATACAAAAATAATTTTGAAAATAGGTCCATATTTGGCGGAGATATCGTGTAACATACATACAGACGAATTGAGTACCTCCTTTTATTGAATCGAAAATAATTTGTTTCGTGATCGGATCTTACATATTTAACAGTGTTTTGGTATTGTTGGTATTATAAATAAGTTTTTAAATCGTAATTTTTTTCTTGCCACCCTACTATCTAGTCCATCTCAGTAAGACGTTTGTGTGAAAGTAGCAAACGGAAGTCGCATGAGCGTCAATTAATAGCTCATTGTACTAAGGAAGCTGGATTGTATAGAATATTTTCATATCCTCAAGGACGACAGATGATGAAAATGAGTTTCGCGAATACTATGGACGCATTACACCTTTGTCAAGATAAATTTGTCCTCTTGGAAGATACACATTATATTATATGTGTGTAACATCAGAAGTGTTGTAAAGTTTGATGGTAAGTATACCTGTCTTGCATGCGCGGGGTGCGCGTGCAGCGCGGCCAGTAGATGCGGCTGCAGCTGTCGCCGCAGCGCCGCCAGCACCGCCTCCTCCGCGCATGCGCCCTCCGCCACGCCCACGCCCCCGCCCCCGCCCCCACCCCCACCACCCGTCTCACTACTATCTCCACACGGCACCACGCTGCGACGAGACTCTAAAACAAATTACATTACGTTGAATTCATCATTATCATCATCATCATCATCATCAGCCATAGGACGTCCACTGCTGAATAAAGGCCTCCCCCAAAGATTTGCAGATCGACCTGTTGGAAGCGGCCTGCAATTTGCATATTGTGTTACGGATGTCATGAAGCTAAAGGGTTCATAATATGATAGTTATTTATATAAAATACGTTGAAGATTATTTCATATAAAAACTATCATATTATGAACCCTTTAGCTTCATGACATCCGTAACACAATAGGTGAATAATGGCAAGCAACAAAACGAAAAGATGCCAGATTGGCATATTGTGTTCTATGATCTATGACCCCGTGGACGTGACCCTCTTCGACAACATGATGAAGCATACTCACAGAAGCACGCATATTTATTACCTCTAGTTTGTTGATTATAAATAATAGTCATACCATAAGAAGTTCAATCATACCATCAGGTGCAGTGTAGTCACTTTTCCGTGCCCGAATAAAAAAAAATATTGACTGACTGTTCCTGGTGTGTTTCCCATCATGCCTGGGCCTGCGGCGGCGCGTGTGTATGGTGTCGCGGCGCATGGCGGTGGGCCGCGGCACGCCGTGCAGCTTGTAGTAGAGTCCGCACGCGTTGCACACCATCTCGCCGCGCGCGTCGCGCCGCCAGATGGTGGTGGTGTGCGTGCCGCAGTTGCTGCACGCGAGCTCGACGCGCGCCGCCCCGCGCCCGCCGCCCGCCCCGCCCGCGCCAGCGCCCCCGCCCGCCGAACCGTCGCTCGCCTCCTGCGCATGGCACAAACACGTTAGTGTCGCGACATTGTCGATAACCGACACAATCAATATATCGATATAAATCAAACTATCGATAGTGGTACCGATACTTTTCGCATTTGGGAATACCGTCTCTGTATCGATCGTGTTGTCTATTACAAATAGTATTAAGTGTTTTTTTTTATACAAAATATAGAAAGCACTGCAATACTAGCATGATGTCGCGTCATTTAATATAATACACAATATATTTCTCATATTTTGACTTCTATCACAGTCTCCAACATCGGTTTGTTGCGACTTGAAATCATTATTAAA
This sequence comes from Clanis bilineata, assembly GCA_036417725.1. Lineage (NCBI taxonomy): Eukaryota > Metazoa > Arthropoda > Insecta > Lepidoptera > Sphingidae > Clanis > Clanis bilineata. The sequence goes on from CM071153.1 coordinate 4,447,583, forward strand.
TTCTAATAATGGCTTTCGATGTATGTTTGGTCCTTCCAATAGGAAATTCAACCATGACTCGGGATTAGAAACAAGAACCCCATGGTCCCGCAGTCCAATTAGCTTTTCGCTTAACGAATTTGGCAATCATTTAATTTAGGTCTCCTAATTATGTTTTCATTAAACGTTACACAAAACATCTATAAAAATTCTATTACTTTTAATTTTTTGTTGTCAAACATTGTTTTAACAGTAAGGTCCTTACTTATAAAACCATTTTCGCTTAACTTTTCACTTAAGTTATTCTTAACCATTTGCTCAGCTAAAAATGCTGTTTTAAGTAAGGCCCATAGTGTCTAGGTGATACTAAACGAGTGTGTGTGATTGTTATAATGTGTACTATAGAAGTTAGATAGTCGTACATTGTCGGCGGGCGGTTGTTGCCAGGCGGGCGTGTTGGCGGGCATGTTGGCGGGCGCGTCGTGCGCGGCGAGCGGCTGCGCGCGCGCCGGGAAGCTCTGCTTCCTGCGCGCCGTGCCCGCCACGCCAGACCCGCGACCCGACGACTGCCACTCGCCGTTCTACACACACATTTACAAACACCATTATAAATTATTCAAAACTATTTTGTACGCAATCATGAGTTTGTTGCACGTATTTAAGCGAGCGAGGACGTAAAATATTCGTATGGAAAACGTCAGGTCCCCGCGTAACCACTGGAAGCGTTCGGGTGTTTCTTATATAAATATTTTACGGAGTCGCTAACGAGTTATGTCAAAGATTAGGTGACACATTAGGTGGCCCACATTAGGTGACTATGCCCGATGTTTTTTTTGCATTTCTTGCGTCCAATAGTTCAGAAAGAAACACAACATTGTTTTAGTAACCTTTTAATCACCACTATTGGTAAGACTGTACAATATACCAAAATCCAGTAGGAACAGGCATACAAGACCTATTTCCGACTTTATTATTTGAGTACGCGTGGCTCAAGGTCAATGTCCAAGGTTGAGATTAAATTAAAAGTAAAAGCACATTTCATTTTCGAGTGACTTCTCAAAAAGGAGGAGGTCCTCAATTCGTCGGTATTTTTTTTTTATGTATGTTACGCGATATCTCCGCCAAATGTGGACCGATATTTTGACCGATAATTCTTTTTGTGGTCGATAGAGTTTATTTCAAGGGTGGTCCCATATAAATTTGGTCACGATCGGATTTGAAGTCGGTCCGTTAAGTTTTTAAACTTGTGATTATTTAGACCTTTTCAAATTGTTTGGCCCAACACATTTACAGTAGTTCAGATAGACTCTATCTATGTCCTGATCCAATCATTATTGACTTAAATGTACATGATAATATCACACTCATATAAACGTAAGCTAAAGTACATGTAGCATTATCTACGGTTTACAGTAGTGTGTCTTCACTCTAATTACATATGCTGTCTGTATTATAATTTTGCACATACATAATTATTTTACCATATATTCCACTTGCACATGTGTGTTTTATTTGCTAAGGTGCAAGCAACGAGGCCATGGTTGAACTGTTATCTATACAGTGAGAAATAATAGTAATCCTATTAATAAACGCCAATGTTTTAATATTCACAGGTTTGTTACATTCACACCTAAATAGCTCAGTTTGGAGAAATTTAGAGGTGAAGAGTTTAGGCGAGGTAGGAGGTATAGAAGTTAGGCGGTTTTGTTGAGTATGATATTGTAAAAATACGTTTCTGTCTTGGATCGTACGTAGATTCTTGGATTAGTATTCCGAATCATCAGTAATTTAATTTCATTCGGGTAAAGGTAAAAGAAATGTATCTGGATGCAGGCTGCTTCCATCGGGTCGGTTTGGAAATCTTTGGGGGAGGTCTATGTTCAGCAGTGGACGTCGTGTGGCTGATGATGATGATAAGTAAAATATGATTCGATCAACCGGACGACTATTCATTATATGCTAAATGTATAAAAATATTTTTGTGTAAAAATAGAAAAAGACAGTGACTTGAGTGGTAGTCATGTTGTAGACAATTACGTCTACAGTACGAATGGGCCTGCTCGACCGGTTTGATACCACTGTCTCACAGAAAACCGACGTAAAGTGGTAGCTCATTGTCGCGTTTCGTCGGTGAGTGAGATTTCCGGTGGCCCAATTCCCCCTCCCCTTCCCAATCCCCCCTTTCATACCAACCTTTTAGGTTGGCAACGCACTCATGATTCCTTTTGTGTCTTAGGTCTATATGGGCGGTAGAGATCATTTACCATCAGGTGATTCATCTGCTTGTTTGCCAGTCTCTGCGATAAAAAATACAGGTGTAAGAAGTAAATGATAGTGAACGGATTATGAAAGAATGCCCTTGCTCTAGTTGTTTCTTTTATCTAGTAAACTCATCGTACGGCTTTAAAATATTTGCAAGAGTACTGACAATTTACGCTTTATTAGTTATTACCATCGATATATTATTTACCTAGATGCACAGTTTACGCTCAGAAAATGGGACAGCAAAGAAGTGCGTAAGCACTCGTTTTGCATACAGTCCGACGCCGATGGAATTCTAAATTTCAAAATTCAAATTTAGGAACGCTTGCTCTTTTCATTTAAAAAGCTACTTTATTACACGTGCATAGGGTTATATTTGTGTTGATTTAATTAGAACTTGTGATCTTTTTCTTTGTTTTATTCCTGAGACCACTTTTTAGGAATAAATATTTGCAAAGAACTGTGCATCTAGGGTATATTATATTGATGGTTATTACTGACAGTATCATGTATTTGATAATCATAACCGTGGGGCACCTGAGACTTAACAAATTAAATCGGTGCAGCATCATAAAAATTATAAAAACCACTAAATAAACAGAGCATCTAAAGTATAAAACCTAATCAAATTACCTGACAAACAAATTCAACCTCTGTCAAAAAAAATACGGCCAAAACAAAATGCCAGCAAGGATAACGCACCCGGCGCCGTCGCGTATAAATATTCAGCGCACAAGACACAACGTGAGGAAAACTCTATTTACCTCCGAGATTAACATAACATTTGAGATGACTATAAAGAGTTTAATTTATGCCGTCAGTAGTCAGCGCGGATGAAGCTCAGTGTGAACTTGACTGTGACGGTGGACAAGTGTCTCGTGTTGACAGTGATAACAGTGGTGGTGATAGTGCCTTTACGTTACTCTCTACAATCGCTTTTATTATTCCTTTTCTAATTTAAATCGACAACGCATAGCCACATTAGAGCATTTCCGTCATGTATATTTTAAGGACTTTACCATTGTTTACTAATGAAGTAAGTATGATTATTTATCAATAACAATATGCAACTTTCATATATCCGGTATGTCCATTAGCATTAATAGATATTATTTAATTGATAGTTTTAATGTGTAATTATTTTTCGTGAAATTACATTAAATAAAGATGAGTCATTGAGACGCCAATTGTCATACTACAATATGTTGAATATTATTATATTCACATAAACCCACATAAATTATGACGATATCTAGAGGTACTTGTTCCGGCCAGAGCCTGGGCATTTCTCACCTAGGGAAACCCGGGGCCGTCACCACGGGGTTTTAGTCGGTGTTGCCGGTGTAGCGCCCGAATGGTCAAACGCTACTCAACTTTAACGGCTTCTTACATTGATTTTCGCCCAACAATTTTGACAGATAAGGCGACCTTAAACGACATAAGGCGACTTTAGGTGTATGAACATTCGGCAGTTAGATGTACATAGTTTTAGGGACTCGGCCCAGTGTCGCCCAGATGTTTTCCATCTCTCCCGGGCATTATGGCGCTGGGCCATAAGACCGGTGACTCCGAAATAACCGTCACGTCTCCCTCCACGCGTGGCTGCAGAGGTAAAATACTTTACCCCGCGATAACAAAAAAAGGACGTAAACGAGATATAAAAACCATCTCTAGTATCGTTAATTACTAAAATTGGTCAGAAGTACTCCAGTAATAAACGTAGTGGCGCAGCGGCCGAGTAGCCGGCTGTGAAGCTTAGAGGCCGCGGGTTCAATCCCCGCACCGAGACAAATGTTTGTATGGCCTACAGAGATATTTGTTTTGGGTTTGGATTATGTGAGACCGAGAGTCTCTCGTGGCTTTGATAGCCACGACACACGAATCGTATTTTAGTGTGGGGTCAAAACTATGCGAGTGACTGTTATTTATTTATTTAAATATGCTACAGGAATTTGGCTGCCTGCCTAAGATCTGGGAGATCCAGTTCCGGGCAAATCGTTTTAGAAAAATATATTTCTCGAACTGGCCGCCTAGCATGCGCGCCACGAGATATCCCGATGATCGACTGTCGAGATGTTGTCTACGTGTTGTCGACAATATTGTATGAAAATAAACGAGGACGCATGTTAGTGTCCGTAGACAAATAGAGAAAACCGGTTATAACACGACAAAAAGCGTAGATACAATTTTCCCGTAGCGCGCATCTAGGCGGGCTGGGATTACTATTACTCTATTAAACCTTAAAGGAATAAAATATTAGGTGTGGGAGTAAAAAGGGCACGCTTTCGTACCCAATGTCAATCAAATTGTATATTAAACGGTCTCATAATGGAGAGAAGTTGGCGATAAATCTAAAATGATAAAATCAAATGCAAGTGTGCCAATATGATAAATTGTCAATTCAATTGGCAATCCAATCATGTAGTCTGCAAGTCGTATAAAATGTTTGTTAACACTGTAAAGGTGTTTTGAAAAGTACGAAAAAGTAGAACATTATAATGCAAATAGGTACGTTCATATTACATCCTCGTGGCTCATGTTTTTTGAAACAATAACTATAATACATAACATAACATAATCTCACGCCTGTATCCTTGAAGGGGTAGGCAGAGGCGCACTAGCGAACTAGAACACCTACATTTCGCCGAGATTAGTTCCGTCCCAGATGTGTTAGGGGGCGAGCCTATCGCCATATCAGGCACAAATTCCGGACTCCGGGCCGATATGGAAAAATCCAATATCACTTAACCCTTGAACCCGAGACCTCAGAACCGTAGTCGTACCGAAATACCACCACGCCACCGAGGCAGTCATATAATAACTAATCAATTTGAAACAATAAGTAGTTGAACGTCAACGCCGTAAAAGTATTTTACAATATTACAGTAAACTAATGTACCACCGCACCACCCGTCATTGAAGGAAAGTTCATCCATTCTACCTGGAACCACCTACTTCCACCACAGTGCGTTTCCAGAGATCATTTCTCCCACGAACCTGCAAACTCTGGAATGAACTCCCCTCCTCGGTGTTCCCGCAGCGCTATGACATGTCCTTCTTCAAACGAGGCTTAAAAAAGCATCTACACGGCAGGCAGCGGCTTGGCTGTGCCCCTGGCATTGCCGATGTCTATGGGCGACGGTAACCACTTACCATCAGGTGGGCCGTCTGCTCGTCTGCCTTCGTTGGCAAATAAAAAAAATAACAAAATGTAGAAATTACTTGTCTCGTCTCTCGTCGTCTCCATGGTCTAGTGGCAGCATATATGGGCTGCGTACCGAGAGGTCTTGGGTTCGATTTCCATGTCGGCAAAGCTTTTTTTCTACCTGACCTTATCCCATCTTAATGTGGGGTTGGCGCAACACTTTTTGCAGAAATTATTGCAGAAAGGATTTGGCTTCCTAAATACCTCGGAGGGGGTTGACGTCAGATAGGCAACCGTTTGTAAAAAATAAGACAAATTCTTTCTGCAACATGCTTGAAAAAGTGTGTTGCGCTGACCCCCACACTAAGGCGGGATAAGGGTAGGTAGAAAGAAAAAGACAGCAAACTAATGTAAAAGTCATTTATTTAGGTTCGATATCCGGGTGGTGTAAAGTACTTTTTAAATTCATTATCAACCTAGAGTCTGGAATTTGTGCCCGATATGGCGATAGGCTTGTTCCTAACACATCCGGAGCAAACATGAGTTCGGCAAAATATGAGTTTTCTAGTTTTCTATATCGCTTCTACCTACCCCTTCGGAGATATAGGCGTGACTCTATGTATATAGAAAGTCATGTGATGTGATGTCACAGTTGCATTTGGTTATCATAATCCACAATAGTAAGACAATACAAAGTATTCACTCATGTCAATTGTAATGTTAATAATCTAGATTTCAGAATGTGGACTAACATTGTACGACGCACAGTTTTGTAAAAACTAACCAATATTAATTTTAAGTAGCTTGTGACATTCTCAGGGTCGCCTTAGTCCGTGCAGAAAGCATAAAAAACACAATGAAAACATGTACTTTTGTTCAGTTACCTTGTATCTTACATTACTTTAGCCGTGAGCTAAGGAATTGAGTGTTTATAATACGTGCAATTTAATTTTTCCGGTATGAAGCCAGTGAAAAGACGCATGATGCTTTCCAGATATTATTTGGATAGGTAAAACGATGAGAGGTACGAGTATCAACAACGATATGTGTATCTATTTTTTCGAAAGGGAAGTCTACACTTGTGGAAAACTTAAGCCGCGCCTCCTCCAGATGTTTTCCAACAAAACACAAATTAAAACATTACACAAAACAACGTATTTCGCTGCCTCCTGCTCATAAGAATCATGGACTTTAGCCAAAAATGTGTAGCGAAACGATGATCCGTGTAGGTGTTTTGTGTAATATTTAATGCAGGAGACGCGCCTTTTGGCTATCTAGAGAATAGTTCTTGTTAAGGGTTGCTATAATTCTTATTTATTTCCACCAACTCTTGTGTCAATTAATGTGGAGTCTGGGCATTGCTTTTTTTTTATTCGTGAAAAAAAATTGCCCAAAGTGACTACACTACCTGATGGTAAGCGTAGCGCAGTAAAAAAGTCACTAGTGGTGACCAGAATCATGCCAGCCTATTTATGCAACCATGTTTATTTATGGCTGCCTCGGTGGCGTGGTTGTATTTCGGTACGACTACTGTCCTGAGGTCTCGGGTTCGAACCCTGGGTTGGGCAAAGTGAAATTGGATTTTTCCATATCAGCCCGGAGTCTGGAATTTGTGCCCGATATGGCGATAGGCTCGCCCCCTATCACATCTGGGACGGAACTAAGCTCGGTAAAATGTGGGTGTACTAGTTGGCTAGTGCGCAAACTGCCTACCTCTTCGGGGATACAGGCGTGTGCTTATGCTATGTTATGTTTATTTATGTAACGTACCTGACGTTCTCTGACATCATTTTAGATCCTGGAATTCAGAGCTAGGGCTGCCTTATCCAGAGCCCACATACACCGCTACCAGACCGAGAGTAAGGCTGTGATCTACAGAGCGAACTTCGACTAAGTCTGAGTCAAAGAAACGAACTCAGTAACGATTTGGAATGTTTAAATCGAATTTCGACTTAATCCGAGCCATTATTTTACAAGAAGAACAGACTGACTTAGTCCAAGTTCGCTCTGTAGATCTCAGCATAAGACATAGCGATTGCTATCTTACTCTCTGACTGACGTAATACCGGCCAACGCCCATCTTAATAATTATTTTTGATATCATACATGGTATTTCTTATTGGCGTAACTGAGTACACTGAGATACTCTTTGCATAAGAGCTGAGTCATATTCACGATGAGTGATAAGTGCGTGCAATAAACTAACAATTCAACAAGCTTATATATATTTTTTTATATAACATGTTGTTATGTTATATAAAAAAAACGCGTGATCGACTAGCGTGTATTAAATACACGGAACACATTCGGCGAAACATCCTGCTTCCTATACGTTAAATGTGATAACCATATAATTACCCTGCCATTTCGTATGCACTGCAAGAACATAGGATATAGAATAATTCGGAGGTGTCGTAATTGTAGTAAAAACAATCGTTGTACTTCGTGTTTTTAGTCGCCTTCTTGGTTTAATGGCAGCATAGGCTGTGGACCGGGAGGTCCTGGGTTCAATTCCTGGGTTCGATGGCGGGGCAAAGCGAATTTTCTAATTTAATTTGTCTGGGACTGGATCCTCCAGAGAGGGTTGAAGTCAGCTAGGCAGCAGTTGTAAAAACTAAACCAAATTTTTACTGCAACATGCTTGAAAAAGTGTGTTGCGCCGACCCCACATTAAGGTGGGATAAGGGCAGGTAGAAAGAAAAAAATTACTTAGTGTTTAGAAGACGTAGAGTCGGCTTTTAATTTTTTACTTTCGAAAACCTTTTTCATCTTCAACTTCAACCTTTCCACCTGATAGTTAAACGAAATCAAGTCTAATGGCCGTGTATATGGGCCGTGAACCGGACGGTCCTAGGTTCGATCTCGGGTCGGGCAGGGATTTTCAAACACGATTTACCCGGGATTGGATGCCCTGGATGGGGGTTAACGTCAGGCAGGCAATCATAAAAACAACGCCAAATCCTTTCTGCAATATACTTAAAAAGGGCGCGACGTGCCGACCCCAGATTGAAGTAGGATAAGGGCAGATGAAAAGAAAAAAAAACAAAGAGTTATCAATCTAAAACTGCGTCTCCTGCACTAAAACATTACACAAAACATCTTCCCAAAACATGGTTTCGCTACACATTTTTATCTATAGTCCATTGTTCTATTAGCAGGAGACAGCAAAAATTTTTGTTTTGCGTATGAGTTTTTGTGTTTTGTTTCGAGAAAAACAGGTGCAGGGGACGCGGCTTAACTGAAGCACTAGGGCCTAATAAATTAGTAAATGGAATAAAGCAATATAATAATAATATAAATACATAATATAGAACAAATATATCATGTCTTAGCAGCAGCAGCAGCGCTTAATAGCAGCGATAGCTCAGGGAATGGTACGGACTGCCGAGACGAGTGTCGGAGGTTCGAGACCAACCCTAAAAAGGAGCACACACCTCTGACTTTTCAATGTTAAGTGTATTTTCATTGTGAAATATTGCTAGCTATAACGGCGAAGGAAAACATCGTGAGGAAACCTGCATACCCGAGGATTTCTCCACAAGGAATTCGAAGGTATGTGAAGTCTACCAACCCGCATTAGGCCAGCGTGGTAGACTAAGGCCTAACCCCTCTCATTAGTAGAGGAGGCCCGTGCCCAGCAGTGGGTCAGTAATATTACAGGGCTAATATTATTATTATTATTTTTATATCATGTCTTAAGCACAAATTCTAAAAGATTTATTGTATGTTGTAACTTGTACGCTAGGCGGAAAACAACAAATTACCTACTAAAATGGCTACTAAGTACTAATAATAAAATACAAGAACAAATGCATAGTTATTATCTGTTACCATACGTTTTCCTTAGATGACTATCGACTATGGAATACGAAGTAACTTGACCACTTATTTCTAAGATGGACTGATTTTAGTCATTCGAGGCCTTAGAACCAATAACTTTCGAGTGCGTATTCGAATCGCGTGCTGCGTGGTCAACAAGTTTCTATGAAATTTAAAGCTGCTAAGAATATTTTGTGTCTGCAATTCGTAACTGGGGTTCTGTTATTTGATCCATATTCAAATACGTCTTCTTAAAAAGCAAATTGAAAATTATTACCAACAAAACAAAATACCACAGAAAACCGACGTAAAATGGCAGATTCCTGTTCCGTCACATACCGTTATCAATAATCGATACAATCGTTCGTCGTTCATCTTTGTTGACAGCGGAACGCCTGCTCAAAACCAATAGCAACACTCCTGACTGAGACAGTGCTTTGCGCTCTCGCTCTCTGTTTACACACGGGCGTAGCTATAGCTTTCACAGCCCCCGGTCCACAATGCATGATTCGAGTTTCGATTATTAGCTTGGCTAAGGGCCGAATGGTCAAACAGTGCTCAATCATCCAAGTCATTTGAGCACTACCCAAAGTTAAGCAGACAATAATTTTTGAGCGGCATGGTCGTACGCACTTGAGAAGACTTGACGGAAAAATCAGCTGAGGATCAATCATTTTGCTACAGATAATAAAAGTTTGTTCTCGATTACAAAATTTTTATAAAATTATATTTTTGTTTCGTTTCACGTAGAATCATTTTATTTCATTTAATTTTTTTTAAGATAATTGTAATAAATAATGGGGAACTTGCACGAAAATTATAACGAGAAATTGTGTTGATAAATCAATAAACAAAACCTTGAAATGTGCTATGATGAAATTTGTAGCATAAAATAATTGATATTCTACAAAATATCTTAATTAGAAATTACGTGTAATGGAACGTTATTACAAAACCCAAGTGACGTCGTTGCATTAGGCAGTGTTTCCACGTTGGGTTTTTTTTCCCAATTTTGCGGAAAACTGTTGTTATGTTTAGTATGGTACTTGATCAATGAGATTTCGGAGGTCCTCCTGTTTCCAAATTATTTTCTTCATGTAACTTTCTCACCTCTCCGCTCAGGATTTAAGGGTGCAACTTATTTTTACTTCGTTATTTAATGAAATAGCTTCAACATTTTTGGGGAAATTTTTGTTTGGCATGGGGAAATTTTAAACGATAGGCAATTATAGCGGTTCAAACGTCATTCCAGACAATGTCACTAGCCGTCAGTGTCAACTAAGATGTCAACAAAAAGGCATTTTTAAGCTGTGACGTCACGTCCTTTTTTAGCGCGGGGTTTTGTAAGTCATATTTAGACTTGCGATAATTAAATGATTTGTGCATATTTTTATGTTTTTGTTTCTGGTGTGCTTATTTGAGACGTAGTTCTTTGCAATGAACCAATAAAAAAATTACACGCAAGTTCCCTATTGGCAGAATACATGATTCTATAATGTTTATTTAACCTTTTTGCATTCCATGTGCCATTCCGATCATATTTCATCTGTAGTAAATTTTTCTGTAATGTTTATGTTATCTCTGTCTATTTTTTGTTATTATACATTTTTATATAATAGAAACGGAACTTAAAATGGATCTTTTTATAATTCATTAGTGTCTTGTTAAAATATTTACCACTTGGCAGTATGTATCTTTCGTCCTTAGTCAATGATTTGTGTGGAAGAATTGAAAAAAAAAATTTGGCAAATGGCGACCTGTTTGTTTATATTTATTTTCGTAATTAAATAACTGTGTTTGTTGTATGTGAAGTGATTTTGTTTTATGTAATAAACATCAACACAGATGGAGAGATTATGGAAACTATGAAGTTTGGATATGGAGGATATTTCTTGGAGCGTTTCAATGAAAGAAGTCTTCTTGAATTTTTCTTGCCAGGGACTGTGTCTGACCGTGTGAAGAAAAATACTCGGGCCGATCTGAGAAAGGAATTCAGGACGTCCCAGTTCACGCCGGCTTCAGCAGAACCATATAAAAACCATTATATTGGAGAGGATTGAGGAATTCGGCAACATGCAGTAGTGTGGATCTTGACTTGACTGCCTGTATCCCCGAAGGGGTAGGCAGAGGCGCACTAGCGAACTGGAACACCCACATTTCGCCGGGCTTAGTTCCGTCTCAGATAGGGGGCGAGCTTATCGCCATATCGGGCAAAAATTCCAGACTCCGGGCTGATATGGAAAAATCCAATATCACTTTGCCCGACCCGGGGATGGAACCAGAGACCTCTGAACCGTAGTCGTACCGAAATACCACCACGCTACGAGACAGTCTCTTACTTTTAAATTCGTTATTAAATCATACTAACCGGAGAGACGGCTCCATTGACCGGCTGCTGCATGGCGGGTGGTAGCGGCGAGGTGGTCGGCCGCAGCGGTGACACCGTCATGCCGAGGTGTTTGCTGTTTATCAACCTCCGCAGCAGCTGCGTCGCCTCCCCGCTGCGTCCTGACAACAAATCATTCAAATTCATTCATTTATTCCATTCCCTCGTTGTTGGCAACGCACCGATGATTCTTTTTATGTCTTGGGTGTCTATGGGCGGTGGAGATCACTTACCATCAGGTTCTATTAAGTCTCTGAGCTTAACCGCGATCAGACAGACAGGCATGGCGAAACTATAAAGGTTCCACTTTTGTCATTTGACTTCGGAACCCAAAAAACGAGCTTTTTTAGGTTTAAAATGTCTCAAATCCTCCCTCCTCTTCTCAAGAAGACAAAGAGGATTTGAGACATTTTAAACCACATTTTAAATAATAGAGATTGGTCTCTATTCCCCTCCTTTTAAGTTGGCAACACAACGCAGTCATGATGCTTTTTGGGTGTTACTTACCATCAGATGACCTACCTGTTCTTCTGCTAATCTCTGCTATAAAAATTGCCGTTGTTTCCTATGTAATGTATGTAATTACGGGGGGAGGGGGGTAGGTAAACGTAATCAGACCGATTATTAAAACCGGTAAGCCCCAGTTCCATTAAAAAACAACAACAAATCTTGTCGATCTCTCATTAAAAATTTGTGGATGTAAATAAAGGTATTCCCCGTTTTTTTGAGTTTTATTTTTATTGCAAAGGTTTACAAACAGTAAGGTATCCACACGTTGGTTATAAAATTTTAGACTGTTGAAGTAATTTAATAAAAACTCCACAAAGAAAAATAGTACCAAACAATAATGGAAAATTAAATAAGTATATGAATTGACTGGCGACATGGACTAAACTAGCCCAATATAGAGGGCAGTGGAAAAAGATGGAGGAGTATTTTGCCCAGTGGGACATAATAGGATGGAAAAGAAAAAAACAGATGAATAAGAATGAAACTTATAAACCAAATTCAATATTAACAAATTCTTACATGACAGTACAGTAAAGGAAAAGTCGTTTCAGAATCAGTGCGGGTGTCATAATGATAGCGTGTGTGTGCGTGTGTTATAACGATAAGCTCGCCCCCTATCACTTCTGGGACGGAACTAAGATCGGCGAAATGTGGGTGTTTTAGTTCGCTAGTGCGCCTCTGCCTACCACTTCGGGGATATAGGCGTCAGCTTATGTTATGTTATGTCATAATGAAAAAAAATGCCATAGTTGTGATACAAATACAATCAGTGAAAACGATAAATTTGATATCACAAAACAAAATTTATTATTTACATGTTCCACTCAAACATTGTGCTAAGATGAGTCATTACACTGTTCTTACGTTCGTCCTTTTGACACCAAAACAACACAAAATCTTACGTTACCTACGTATTATGTGAGCGTCGATAAAACTGACATATTATTGTTTAGGTAAATAAGTAACAGAGTCACGTACGTGCTGCAGCTACTCAAGTCTATCGAGATTTTTAAGAAAAATCTATAAGAACAGATATTTCCAAATAATAATACCAATATTATAAATAAGTGGTAGAGTCACGCTGTAGACAGTAACGTCTACAGCACGAATGGGCCGGCTCGACCGGTTTGATACCACTGTCTCACAGAAAACCGACGTAAGTGGCAGCCCGCTGTCGCGTTTCGTTCGGTGAGTGAGATTTCCGGTGGCCCATTTCCCCCCTTCCTTTCCCAATCCTTTTTTCCCTTCCCTTCCATTTCCTCCTTTTAGGTTGGCAACGCACCCATGATTCCTTTTATGTCTTGGGTGTCTATGGGCGGTGGAGATCACTTACCATCAGGTGACCCATCTCTCGTGTGCCAGTCTCAGCTAATAAAAAAAAAAGTGAAGGTATATTAGTGTTTATTTATTTAAACCACAACGGCTCGACATTATTATTTGAATAAAGTTAAATAAAGGTTGAAGAGTGACATAGTATTCTTTATTTTCCACATATACATGACAGACAAGACTTCCAATGCGCGGCCGGAATGTCAAAGAATAGCAAATCGTGCATGCAATGATCTAATGTATAGATTAACTTACTTGATTAGCTCAAAAATCCTTAACCCATGTGGCGAATGCACGGTAATCCAGAATAAGAGGCATTCATCAACGAAGGGAAACGCAAGTTTCAAGTCAAAATAGCACCATATAGGGGCATTAGCGACCAATAACTCTTCGCATCAATATGGTCTAAGAACTCTTAAGTGTCGTCTTGGTAACTGTTTATACTCTGAACAGAACGTGTCATTTAAACTTTAACCAATCTCTTGTAGTTCCAAATTGGACATATAATAACAGAATCGACTAAATAGAATAGGCATTTGTAAATAATGCTTAATATGCTACGCAACTGCTACATATTATATATATTGTATATGTATACACGACGTCATATCAGTAAAAATACATTTACTACAACATACGAAGAGAGACTTGTCAATATATAAAAATAATAGTTTTACTACATATCTGTATTTTGTGGCCATAACTCATTTCGCAAAAAGCTAAGCGTCCATCTAGTAAACAAAACAAGAATCATTATATAATTAACTTAATAGCTCACCATTTTGCCTGTGAAGTGCCTGCCATAGAGATTCCTTGTCTTGTTCGTTTTCGTGAGGGGGTTGTGGGGAAGACTGGGTGGAGCGCGCCGACTGCGTCTCCTCAGGATCGTCCTGGAACACGATGACAAAGATTAAATCATCGAGCACGCGACACAGTGAGTCACCCCCACTTTCAAATGAGACGAGAGACAAATGCGCACACCTGACGTCACTCACCTGCGACATCTGCGATATGTCCATCTGTAACCTGTCAGGATCTGACCCACTACTGCTCTGACTGCACTCCTCGTACACGGAAGCGTTATCTTTTGTGATTTTCGCCTTGCCGACCGACTGTTCGTATATGTGTTGCTTGTACTCGTCCGCGAAGTTTGTTTTGTTGTGCGCCATCGTTCTGTGGAAGTAGACATGTGTCGAATCTCGGTCCGCGTGTTCAGTCTGTTCGGGGGGTTCGCTCTTGGCGGAGGAGCCGTACAGCGACAGGTCCATCTCCTTGTTGTCATGCTCCTCGGTGCTGCAGGGACTGGTGGCGGTCTGCGACAGTGTGTACACGCCGTACTGGTCGTCGGGGTACTCCCGCGTGTACGTCGCCTCACCACCGCTCGTGTGCGTCCGGTCTATCACGCTCGTGTAGTTCGGTGAGAATTTCTGTGATTCCTCGTTTTCCCTCTGCGCGACCGCCACCGCCTTGCTTATAATATCGATGACGGCATTACAGTGCATCACCTCGCTCGCTCGCTCCGAGGGCGGTAAACTCGGCACGCTGTTGAACATAATGCGAGGTTCCTCCTCCGGTTTGACCGCATACTTGGTAGGGTCGTAATTTTTTATTTGCAGTAGTGTGACCGCCGCCTGCCGGCTCTCGAGGTTCTTCATCTCCTCCGTGGAGTCCGGAGAGCCAATCTCCGCGTATTTATTTTTCGTCGCGTACTCGCCGTGGTTGAGGGGCTTGATTATTTCATCCAATTTTGCCGCCGTTATGTCGAGGACTTCCTAAAAATAAAAAGCCAATGTTTCATATTTGTAACGTCGTTCCATATTTGTTGCACGATAACACAAATAAACATTCGAGCCAATGAGGCGTTCGCTCATTTCATGTCACTCGTGATATCACTAGCCTCCTCGCTGATAAGATAAATACATATTGAGATTTAAAGGTGTTCTTGCAGTAGGCTTTTTTAATACGGTGGAAAATGTACTTCCTTACGGTATACAAAGTGAGTGTTCGTGAGTGCCGACGGTGGGCTGGTGTGGTTGGGTGGTGATGTGATGATGAGTTTGCGCCGCCGCGTGATACACGTTGCATTACATAAGTAATTGTATTCCTTTGTTGTAGGTGTTGATGACATTATGCGTGATAGTGCCGGGTCTGTCGGCCGAGCGCGAGCCCGCCGCGGGGGAGGGACGCAGCGCGCCCTGTGAGGTGACCGTGCAGGACATCTCCAACGTCGCGCTCAACTGCTCGCGCAGGAACATTCAAGCCATTCCAGAATGGCCTCAACAAATAAACAATATGAACGAAGGTAACACCCACAACAGGTTCATTTATTACCATGTATCACGCAGCTGTGTGATGTACGCACATTAAAAAACTCCTATGCCAAATCCGGTTTTACATTTGAATTCAAATATAAACATAACTTATTACTGTAGCCGTTGATTAATGAAACTAATTTCGTGAGTTGTCTATGGCTAAAGACTACCGAAATAATTAATAAATCCTGCCTTTAAATTTCCTAAACACATTAAACGCAATATATTTCGTTGACGTCAAAGGGACAAAAACATTAATCCGAATAATTATGACCTTAAGTATGTAACGATATTTTTATCCTAGAAGATAATTATCATAATTGTGTTATTATTACTAGTGTAAATTATACAAGTACAATTAGAATTGTACAGACAACAACACAAAACTTGTGATCCAAAAGTTATGACCTAGTGGTCATAAGTCGCTCAGTTTATTTGAAACTAGCTTGCACCCGCGGCTTCGCACGCGTGTTTTGTAGAAATACAAGGTTTTTGAATCAGATAGTTCCGATCTGTTGCTTTAGTCCAAATATTCAAAACATATTTAATGATTAAGCAAAAATTAGGTAAGAAAACAAAGAACAACCAAATGGTGGCCACGTAATTTCTGAGTTTTGACTTCGGATAAATTCTTCAGAAGTACGGAGTAACCTAGATATCCATTTGAAGTCAATTGGGTGAAAAACAAAGAAAAACAAAATGGTGACCACTTTTTTTCAATTTCGTTTCCGGATTCGTGGTTTGGAACTTTGGGGCAACCCAGATATCAATTTTGAAGTCAGTCGAAGAAAAAACAAAGAAAAATAAAATGGCGGCCACTTTATTCAATTTGGTTTCCCGATATGTGGTTTTTAACTACAGGGCGACCCAAAAATAGATTTTGAAGTAAATCGGGTAAAAAACTAAGAAAAAAAAATGGCGGCCACATTTTTAAATTTCGACACCGGATTCGTAGTTTGGAAACACGGAGTGACCCATATATCAATTTGGAGTCCGTCGGGTGAAAAACAAAGAAACGAAATGGCGGCCACTTTTTCAATTTCGTTTCCAGATTCCTAGTTTGTAACCACGGGGCGACCCAGACACTTTCGCATTTATTATTTAGTATATGGATGGATTGTTAGAGGATCTCTTATTAGTAGAGGAGGTCCGTGCCCAGCAGTGGGATAGTAATATTACAGGGCTAATATTATTATTTTATATACATAGATGGATGCGTTGAATTGAGAACCTCCTTATTTTGTGAAGTAGGTAAGTGAAGAGATCACCGATCACTCAACGTCTTTAAAATGGTAAATTGGAAAAAAAATGTGACTCAGAAAATAGGCCATCCATCACTTTTGCTGTATAGAACACCCAACAATCGCATACATGATACAAAAATATTCATATTTTTTCATAGAGTTGACCGATTTGGATGAAACAATGCCTAAGAGTTACTCCAAGATATGATCTACGTTTTCCTATCCACTTCCGTAAAATTACTTTGGTGGTTTTCATTTGATACGTGTACAAAGCCACAGACAGACAAAAATTCTAAAAATGAAAAAAGTCTATTACTTATTCTTAACAAATTAGATTTCTTTGCAAATTTAAGCAACGAACAGACGCGTGATATTTACAGTCTTATTATATGTATTGATTGATGATAAACGCGCGCCAGGCTGGCCAGCGTAATAATATTGAGAGAATAAACTTATCTTACCAGATTCTTAACTATTTACAAAACATTCTAGGATGTAAATTGTAATAATCGCCCTCGTATTGTAATAAGTGGTTGATGGCGGTATTGAAATTTGAGATCTATTTTTTTGAAATAAAACTATTTTTACGGATTTTATCACGATTAGGTTTAAAAAAAATAATAAAAAAAGAAATAAAAAAATATTGTTTTAAAAATAGTTTTATTTCAATGTATAACATTTGCGTAAACTTAAGAAACAAGTATCTATTTTTTTTTTAATCTTGCTTGATAGCCCCTCTATAGTTAATAATATTCCATCTCTTTCATTGTACAGTATCAATTGTATCTAAAATATAACGTGTACCTACGTCTGTGTACACAGGCTCAGTTGTAGACTAACACGTGTAAGATATTATAACATAATCAAATACTATTCACAATACTATTATAATCAAAAATAATAATATTACACTATCAATGTCTTTTTAACTTATCTATCGTTGGATGAGCGGACCCTAGTGACTAGGCGTATTATAGAGGTAGACACTTGTCATTATCTCATTCATAAATGAAAACTTACTGAAAACAAATTAATAGAATTAATCTATAATCGATAATTCACATTTAATCGCCGGCTGAGAAAGTAGATATGAATGTTCATATTATGCTAAGAAACATGTTCATTGTTCAGTTAGCTATTTTGTGGTCCAGTGTTCAAAGCTATTGGAATTTAGCATCTAGAGATACATGAACCTGGGCCTGTATTGACCGTGCTATAGGGAAGATACGGAACTGCTTATAATCTTTGGATTTTGAATCAGGCATGGACATACAAATTAGAAACTAATAATTTTCTGAGGCCGCTCATATACTTTATTTTTATCAGAGCACGACAAAGTGACTATACTATAATAATGGTCCATATATAAAAATATGTAACGAAACCATGTTTTGGAAGGGCTTTTTGTTTAATGTGATAGCGCCGGAGACGCGGTTTTAGAGCATTATTTTTATTTTATTTTAATCTTTTCTCTTTCGACGCATAATGTTGGTGCCCGTGACATCACCAAACGGTCCAACGGAAGATCAGCGCTGGCCAATTGACCAGCATATGCTGAGTTTGGGTTATTTTTGTGACGTGCGCATGAATACATTATGTTATTTGCTTAGATATAGGTTTAGATAGAATTTAATTTATTTACATGCCATGTCATAAATAAATAATTCTTTCTTTCTAATATAGCACTTGGGTGTACCCAAATGTTAAGCGCAGCGCAGTCCAAATAATGCTATGACAAAATTAAATAACACCCAATAAAAACAATCATACACATATTCCTGGCATCGTAGTACGATTAGTCTTATACGTATCAAGAACTACCAAAGTCAATTCCGGAAAAACCCAGACCCGAAACAAGCGCTTCATCATCATCATCATCATCATCAGCCATAGGACGGCCACTGCTGAATATAGGCCTCCCCCAAAAATTTCCAGATCGACCTGTTGGAAGCGGCCTGCATCCAGCGACTTCCTGCGACCTTTCAGGTCACGAGCGCTTGTGGGTCATAAAATCTATTAAATCCGCGACATTTCGCTTCATAGACACAGCCCATAGTGCTGTATAATTGATGATTCTCTATTTTGTTTATAGACGGCGATGTGCTGATAACGTTCTTCAACAACAGTATCGTTAACTTGACGCAGCTGGCGCACGTACCCGGCGCGAGGGTCGAGATCAGTTTCAAATCGAATCGAATCGTCTACATCGAGGACGACGCGTTCAAGAACATACGATTGGTGTATTTGGACTTGAGCTACAACAGCATCTCGGGTGAGTTAGGTTTCATATCGTTTATGGTTATACAGCCTCCGTGGCGGAGCGGGCGAGTAGCCGGCTGTGAAGCGTGAGGTCGCCGGTTCGATTCCCGCACCGAGACAAATGTTTGTGTGGCCCACAAATATTTGTTACGGGTCTGAGTGTTGTGAAACCGAGTCTCTCATAGTTTCTGATACCCACGATACAGGTTACACCTAGTGTGGGGTCAGGACTATGTGTGTGACTGTTGGGTGTATTTATTTATTTATATATTTTCATGCTGTAGTCATCTACAATAGACTCATGTCTATGTGCCAGATTTCAGTTTACTTTCTTTGCGTACTTCTAGCGAATTAATTAGGACCATAATACTATACACAGGTCTATTTTGTTATAGAAATAACAAGGCTATCAGAGTAATTGCCAACATATAATATTAAATAATTAAAAATAATGCACATTTCTAATTATCGCAATTATGTTAATGGCATACGGGTTCACTCAATGTTTTATTTATTATCCTTAATCATAAAATAAAGAACATTACACATTTGACATAAAACCTTTAGGAAAAATTTTAGTAGATGGAGAAACCGAGAAAATATTCAAGCCGAATGATAAGGGGGAATAACAAAAGTCTATTCTTGAAATGAACAAAGAAAGTTAAAAAGCCATCACAATGTGAACAATATCAATTAATTATTTAAAAATAACTGCATGCAAATCAGTCTATTTTTTTCGCGGTAACAGACAAAGGAGAAACTTTAATTGTGGTATCGAACTGGTCAAGCCGGCCCATACGTGGTGCAGACGTAACTGTCTACAGCGTGGCTCTACCACTCTTTGATAAGGGAGAAGATTATTTTTAAAACACTTTCTGTAATATCACTCGTTATTCCAACGCTGTTACGAAGAGGATCTTTAAATATCGACCTTCGAAATCCCTTTATCTACGTTGGTATTAAATACATTCAATTTAAAAGATTTCATTGTTTTTTGACCACATATCGAACTTTTAAAGCGAGTCTCGAAATTTCGATTTAAATATAGGATTGATCTGTAGGATACAGGATATCAATACATGTACATCAAGTTTAGGTCTAACTTTAGATTAGTATGGCGCTGCAAGTCACCCTTAGATAGAGAAAGATTAGCTTGCGAGCATTCTGTGAATTGGGTGTTATCATTGCAAATTATCAAAAAAAATGAAGATATTTCCAATCTTCCCTTGCTATCACCGTTCCAATCTTAAAGTCCATCGATATATTATTTACCTAGATCATCGATATATTATATACCTAGATGCACAGTTGACGCTCCGAAAATGGGACAGCAAAGAAGTGCTTAAGCACTCCTTTTGCATACAGTGGGACGCGGATAAAATTTTAAATTTCAAAATTCAAATTTAAGAACGCTTGCTCATTTCGTTTAAAAAGCTACTTTATAACACGTGCATAGGGTTATAATTGTGTTGATTTAATAAGAACTTGTGTTCTTTTTTTTTTGTTTTATTACTGAGACCACTTTTTATGACGATATTTGCAAAGAACTGTGCATCTAGGGTATATTATTATATTGATGTTAAAGTCCGATGTACGACATTCTTTCATTCTTTATCAAGTCTCCACTAACTAGCGTAATGGATACCGTACATCTTACTGTATGTAATGTTTATTTTACGATATTATTGGGACATATTAGAAGTGTCGTTCAACAGATAAGATATTATCTATTATTCCATACATTGTATGTGAATGTTTGCCAAACTTCAACAAGTTAGTAGGTACAGATTAGTAAGTGTAAAGGTTGTTTGCATTTTTAAATATTTATCAAGTAAATACAGACCTGCAAATACTACTATATCGTAGTATAACAGTAGTTGTTCTAAATCTATCTACGTATCAAGTTTATACTACATATTATATTTAGAATATATGTATGTAGATCATGATTTTGACATAGGTACAAATCTATAATTTTCTTCGTTTGTGGGTAACTGATTTACGGTAATGAGTGGTAGAGCCACGCTTTAGACAGTTACGTCTACAGCACGAATGGACCGGCTCAACCAGTTTGATACCACTGTCTCACAGAAAACCGACGTAAAATGGCAGCTCTTTGTCGCGTTTCGTTCGGTGAATGAGATTTCTGGGGACCAATCCCTGTTTCCCTCCTTTTAGGCTGACAACGCACAAGATTCTTTTTGTGTCTTGGATGTCTATGGTGGAGACCACTTACCATCAGGTGACCCATCAGCTCGTTTGCCAGACCTTACTAGACATAACAGAATGTATTATTGCCTTTATAATGTACTCAAATAGAGCTTTTAATATACCGTTAATGACCGTTATAAGAGTCAATGACGGGAAAATAATAAACACCGGCACATAGAAACCGTTTAGCTCCCATCGAAATTTTACCTAGATAGTGATAATTATATAATTACCTCGATAGTAGACTACAGTCGAGCCACAACTTTCACTTATTACTAACGTAGTTGTAGAGGTACATGTATTATCATTTGTTGACGTTTTCCACTTATAATCTGCACGCATTGGAAAATATAAGTGCACAAACCGTTTCAGGCAATAGCGGCTCATCAATTTTGAGATTATTGGAATTTTAAAGATATTATTTGAATTGATTTGACTGCCTCGGTGGCGTGGTGGTATTTCGGTACGACTACGGTTCTGAGGTCTCGGGTTCGAGCCCCGGGTCGGGCAAAGTGATATTGGATTTTTCCATATCAGCCCGGAGTCTGGAATTTGTGCCGGATATGGCGATAGGCTCGCCCCCTATCACATCTGGGACGGAACTAAGCTCGGCGAAATGTGGGTGTTCTAGTTCGCTAGTACGCCTCTGCCTACCCCTTCGGAGATACAGGCGTGAGCTTATGTTATGTTATTTGAATTGAATTCCAAGAATTGAACATTTTTACAATGAAAAAAAAATGAAATATAAACAATCATGATTCTTGTTAATTTTATCGCGTTATACATAATTTAAGATTAGTAACATAATATTTTCGAAATGTATTTTGCTGTCGTAATTGTAATAATTTTATATCAAATAACAATTCAATTTTCTATCCCTTCATCATCATTATCATCATCAGGCACAGGACGTCCACTACTAGACACAGGCCGCCCCCAAAAATTTCCAGACCGACCTGTTGGAATCCTTATCCCTTAGGTATATTCTCGATATTATAGTGAGCGAGTACCTTGGGTCGTGTACGGGCTAATAATATGTTTTATCATAATCAATCATACAGATGTTTACATCCCCATATGAATCTCCATAAATGTCATCAGACACGTCATCCTATAAATAACGTTGCAATGTATCGAAGTCCTAACGTCATAGAAACCGGATTATATTCAAATGCTTAGTCATAAGTAACATGTACGTTGACTTTATGTTGTTAGGGATTATCATATCCAAGAATCCTTTCAGACAAAAGTAGAAGAAGCATGAAATGAGAATGGCACTTGTATATACGAGTATTATAAGGATATTTTCGGGTACTATAGACAAGTTCTCAAATCGTGAAGCCAATCAAATTTTCTTCGACAAGGAGATTCTCACTCAGTATTTCATGTTGCAGAGCGCTACATAATTATTCTACGTACGTTTCTACAGGTCAAGTTTGTGAAAAAGACCAAATAAAAATATACCAACAATAGTATACATTCTAAAATAAGCTAGATAAAATAAAAATATTGTGAATGGATATTAAATAGCAAATATATCTCGATTGTGACAGAAGTCAAATCAAATAGTTAGGCCTTTATTCATAATAAAACCGCTAATGAAGATATAAACTCATATTGGTAAAAATGCATTTTAAGCCTATCGAAGGATCGATAAAATTCTTTATTCATAATAGTTTACTATAGCTTCATTAACTAAAATATATTTACCGTGTCACAATGTTGCTAGTACATAGATAAAACGTGATTTTGACAAGTTTTGTCTCTGGAAAGTCATGGAACGATGGCCTAATAAAAAAAAACAATCATTCGCGCGTGCCTTGCGCGCGCAATTCGACACACCCGTTGGCAAATGGCGACCATGGCGACCAGTTTGTTTATATATTTATTTAATTAATTTAATCAAAGTAAAACTATATTTGTGGCATGTGAAGTGATTTTGTTATATGCAATACCTAAACATCAACGAAGATGGGTAGATTATGGATATTTGGAAATGAAATTTAGATTTGGAGGATATTCCTTGGAGCGTATGAATGAAAGGGAGCTTCCAGTCTTCGCAAATCGTGTAAGAAAAATACCCTGCCTTCTTTGAGAATGGCATTCAGGACCGGACTTTCCAGTTCACAGCGGCTTCAACAGAACCGTCTAAAACCCATTGTATTGAAGAATAATTAGGCAACATGCGTGCATAAGTATTTTTTGTTGAATCAGATTTAATAAAATTCATCATTGTATTTTTGAAGTGTTTTATTTCTCTTGATTTATTCGTGCTTAGATAATGATGATATTGAAGAAAAAGATGTTTTGTTGAAATCAAGGTATGTAATTAAATATCACACGGAAAATATTAAATACTAGCTGACTTCAAAAAAATTTATCCTACGGAGACCCTACATTTATGGAAAAAAGTAGCCTATGTGTTATTCCGCTATAAATAAATACATCCTCGAATGTTCTGTGAATGGTGAAGAATCACTTAAGACAAGTTTATCCTCTCAATATTATTACGCTGTCCGACTTGGCGCGCATATATTTCAAATAAACTGAGCGACTTATGACCATGAGGTCATAACTTTTGCATCACATTTATTTGTCTTGTTGTCCTAGACATTTTTATTCTAGACTATAATCCATTTCTTTACCGAATTAAATTCAGATCCGTTCAACCATTCTGGTGTGAAAGAGTAACAAAACATCCATACAACCTCACAAACTATCGTGTTTATAACATTAATTGCATTTGATAGAAGTCTCTCTGAAGTCTAGAAGACTGCCTTGATGGCGTGGTGGTATTTCGGTACGACTACGGTTCTGAGGTCTCGGGTTCGATCCCCGGGTCGGGCAAAGTGATATTGGATTTTTCCGTATCAGCCCGGAGTCTGGAATTTGTGCCCGATATGGCGATAGGCTCCCCCCTATTTCATCTGGGACGGAAATAAGCTCGGCGAAATGTGGGTGTTCTAGTTCGCTAGTACGCCTCTGCCTACCCCTTCGGGGATACAGGCGTGAGCTTATTTTTTAATGTTTATGATAGAAGTCGCAGGCACCCTCAAATTAATCCCAACCAAAACTGGTGGAACGTCAAATACGAATCAGTTGATTGAAATCGGCCATATTTTTTGCTATTGAAGCGTTAAAGTAGGGTGCCAGCTTCTATAAATTGCAGACATTTTATGGAAGATTTTGGGAACGTTTTAACGCTATTGAGCTATTATGAATAACAATTTTTCGGAAACGTCCTACAGCGGTATTATAGCGTCCCACTAAGTTATTATGAATAAAGGCCTTAATGTTTACATCACAAGATAAACGTATAAACGTACTTAAGAACTTTCTAGATTATAATACCATCTCATGCTAATATTACAGTTATAGCGACCGGACCGTATGTGAAATCAAATATAAATTTTTGCTTCGATACTTTCGATAGTAAATAATTATCATACAAGCTCTTTCTTAACATAATACAGCTATATTTCATATTACTTATTACCACCATATTATTATTTCTCACATTAGTCGCATTATATTAATAAACGCCGAATACCATCTAATATAACTGTTAATAACGTAATCAGCTTTCGAGGAATAGATGGAAATTTATATTGTTAACTCAGACCTCATTTAACATGTCCGTCCTACATCGATATAATAATATACCTAGATGCACAGTTCCATACAAATATCATTGTAAACAGTGTCCTCGACAGACAAAACAAATAAACATCACAAATTTAATTATATTAACACAAATATGACCTTATAGACGCGGCATAAAGTAGCTTTTTAAATGACATGTTCAAACGTTCTTATATTCGAATTTTTTGAATTTCCAATAGTTTTTGAATCTGACAATAATTTGACATTATTAAAGAAACATTCTAATCACTTGGACAAAGATTGAATGGAGTCGAATAGTTCTTGTATTTATTTGTGAGAAATGTTGACCACATGGCGTACAATGTAGATGAGAATGGCGATATCTGTATAATAATTTTACTTACATTAAGAGATAGATAGAGTATAAATGTTTAGAAGATAACAAAGCTTATTAGTTATGAATATGAAATAAGCACTGTTTTGCCTTAACGTGATTCATAAATAAATAACATCCAACAGTCACATACATAGTCCTGGCCCCATACTAAGATCGTCCTTTGCTCTTTAGATTCTTAATAATTTCTTTTAGACTATCATTTCGTTTTCTTAATCTTTTGTTCTGCCTTTTTAAGTTTCGCACTAAATTAGATTTAAGTTTAAATTTTTGGTTGCGTTCTTTCAAATTAACTGTAAAAAATAACGTCTTAGGTGTGTTAAAGATTGATGAAAATTCTGATGGTATTGGTGATCCTTCATTATTTATTGGTTCAATTGCTGGTTCCTGGAAATTAATATGTTTCCAATAAATGATGACGCCACAATTACTGTTGTAGTAATTATGCTTAACGACCGGTTCCAATAAATGATCTCAATCCGAGAATCAAAGATAAAAATGAAAAATTAAAAAATGAAAAATCGCGAGAATGAACCATTAAAATTATTATTTGACAGCGGAATGTTCAACTTTGTTCATGTTGGCAAATTTTTATGATCTGCACACTTTGATTGAAAACATTTATTAGAATTAGCCGCAAATTATTAAATAGTCATTTTACATGGCAGTATGTACCTAGTATATGCTTGCTATTGATGAATTCTGTATCAAATATTTTTCAGCTATTACACTTGTACTGCACCCTGCCTCATTTAAATTTGTAGTTACGACAATCTAAAATAAAGTCAATAAATGTGGCAATATTTATTTATTTATTTATTTATAGGTACACCAACAGCATACATATTGTTAAATTAAATAGTAAACATTAGTTAAGGACAATGTAGCTGATGACAATTTATCACCTTTATTTTTGGTACAGCATTCTTTTTAATTTTCCTAATCCATTTTTCTGTATAATATCCATCGGAATCGGCAAAATGGTCTGAACAAACCACACTTGAGTAATTGGGTTTAAAATTTTCTTCTCTCCTTTCTTCGGAAATAATTTTACGCCATTTATCTCTTACTATTTCATTTCATGGAAATCTGTAATTAATAATTTTTAAATTAATAAAAAAAATCATAAATTTAAAATAAATATAATATATTTACAAAAAAAAACGACTCCATGTATTTCATTGTTCCAAATCATGATTTCAAAAGGGACAAAATATTTTATTAACTGAATTCGTTAAATTAATTATTTATACACGTTTAATACTTAATTTAACATGATTAAGGTTTTAAGAATCAAGTAAGGGAATTATACTTACTTAAAATATGAAATCCCATGTGTTTTGCGCTTTGTAAGAGTGTTATTTTTGCACTCTTTCACAGAGCATTTAGGCATCTTCACAGACGAACGGTCGGCGCCCGACTGACAGCCAACAAGTGCTTACTTACATTTTAAGCACTCGTTGGCTGTCCCACTTTCTGAGCGTCAACTGTGCATCTAGGTATATTATTATATCGATGCCGTCCTACATTAAAATGATCATAAAAATATCAGATTATTTGAAAGATACATAAATAAGCAGTTTTCTTATTCATACATTGTATACATACATACATATATATTAGATGTACATACTTGTGAATAATTATAAACAATATTACTTAACAAAACACATTTAAACTAGATCAACGGGTATATCATGTCGTTGGTGAACTATTGGATAATTTCAACTAACAACGTCGGAAATGTCGGATGGAGTATTACTCAAAACTTCAAAACAAAATCAGAAGCCTTTTGTAAGACATCCACATGCATTTGTGTTCAGACATTTGGGTTTGCATAACCACCATCATCTTTTTGTCATGGACGATGATGATTACGTAAATTCAGTCAATTTGAAATTACATAGTTCTAAAACCTCGCTGTCTTGTTTAAAGATCTGAATGTGACAGTTTCAACCATCATTGTCTAATTAGGATTTCAACTCGTTTCCTTTAAGGTCTAGAAAATGAACCAAATATTCAATTATCGACTGCGTAAGTTCAGTTTAAAGAAAGAAAGTCCAAACACATAGAGAACCCAGCGAGAATCGACATCAGACAAAGACAGAGCAATCAAACCATTTGTTTTATTATCTATTTATATTTTATCAGATTTTTCATCGAATGTCGCACTTGAATATCAGCAATAACATTGCAGGATGCTTTGTTTTCGGAATAATGTGACGTTAAATTCTTTTATCATCATCGATGTTCGTTCAGCTAGACTAGAACCGATTGTATTGGCAGTTGGCACCACAATATTTTATCATTACTGGGCATCAATATATTATTCCCTAGATGCACATTTCTTTGCAAATATCCTCCTAAAAAGTGGTCTCAGAAATAAAACAAAGAAAACGATCACAAGTTGTAATTAAATCAACACAAATACTTAGGGTTAGTACGTGTTATAAAGTATGTTTTTAAGAGCGCTTTAGCAAAATCTTTCCGCTCAAGTTTAGGTATTTTATGACAGCGCTGCACCTGTGTGCGTCGCACACATGCCCGAGTTGCAATTCGGCACGTAAACTCAATGTATACTTGGATTGAAAAATCTTGATCCTTAGTAGTTTAGATCCTTTATCCTTAGAATATAATTAAAACTAGAAATGATACAAATGACTCACAGAAAACCGACGTAAAGTAGCAGTTTGCTATTGCGTTTAGTTCGTTGAGTGAGATCTCTGGTAGCGCAATTCCCTCGTCCCTTTCCCAATCCCTATTCCCCTCCTTTTAGCTTAGCAACGAACCTATGTTTCTTTTCGTGTAATCGTTTTTCATATTTCGTCTGGGCACAGAGGACAACAGGCAGTATTTTGGAACACAGGCAGTGTTCCACAAGTTCCAAAATATATTTAAAAAAAAATGCTGTTACTAAAGTATTGACTATTTTTATATTAACCTAAAAATATATATAAGGTTGATTTATATAATTGTTTTGTGTTATATTTTATTACTAGCTTTTGCCCGCGGCTTCGCACGCGTACTACGGTAAAGGTTTTGATTTATCGATCAGCCATGTCGTTTTAGTCTAAATATTCTACAACGGGGCGACCCAGATATCGATTTTGAAGTCAATTGGCCCAAAAACAAAGAAAAACAAAATCGGTCTTTTTTGTAAGTTTTGACACCTGTTCCGTCGTTAGGAACTATGTGGCGACCAGATATCGATTTTGAAGTCTATCGGCCCAAAAACAAAAAAAAACAAATGACGGCCCATTTTGACAGTTTTAACATCGGTTCCGTCGTTTGGAACCACGGGGCGACTCAGATATCAATTTTGAAGTCAATCGGCCCAGAAACAAAAGAAAAACAAAATGGCGGTCACTTTTGACAATTCTGACATCGGTTCCGATGTTTGGAACTACGGGGCGCCTCAGATATCGATTTTGAAGTCAATCGGCCCAGAAACAAAGAAAAACAAAATGGCGGCCAATTTTGTCAGTTTTTACATCGGTTTCGTCGTTTGTAACCACGGGGTGACCCAGATATCGATTTTAAAGTCAATCGGCCCAGAAACATAGAAAAACAAAATGGCGCCCAATTTTGTCAGTTTTTACATCGGTTCCGTCGTTTGGAACCACGAGGTGACCCAGATATCGATTTTGAAAGCAATCGGCCTAAAAACAAAGAAAAACAAAATGGCGGCCAATTTTGACATCAATCAGCCCAGAAACAAAGAAAAACAACATGGCGGTCACTTTTGACAGTTTTGACATTGGTTGCGTCGTTTCGAACCACGGAGTAACCCAGATATCGATTTTGAAGTCAATCAGCCCAGAAACAAAGAAAAACAACATGGCGGTCAGTTTCGACATTGGTGGCGTCGTTTGGAACCACGGGGTGGCCCAGATATCGATTTTGAAGTCAATTGGCCCAAACACAAAGAAAAACAAAATGGCGGTCACTTTTTAGATTTTGACCGCGGATCACTTAACAACTTTAAAATGGTTCAGAATTCATAAAATATTCAATATGACTCAGAAAATATGGTAACACCATCTATTGATAAACTTAAAAATCACTTTCAGGCTTTATAGAACTCCCAACAATCGCACACATGATACAAAAATGGACTCCTCATAGTCAAAGAACTCGTTTCAGTGGCCGTAAGTTGTCACTAGTAACGGTAACACACAATGATCAAAGACTTTTGTATTCAGGCACTGAGGTATTTTTCACGGGAAGACCTCAACATAATTTGCCGAATGCTATCCAGTCGAACTGAATTTGATGATTGACCTCTTTCAAAATTGAACCTGTTTAGGTAGATACCCCATGTAATAGACATTTTTCTATATCCAGAGTTTCCTATACTAATTTTGGAGTGTGCACAACATGAAAATTCGACATGATCATCGTCTTATGCATGTTCATTTTAAGACCCCTAGTTGGAACAGTTGGGAATATTATATTACCTAAAAAGAGTACCCATATACTGTTACATTTTATACTCCAGAGGGGGGTTAATGTCAAGCAATTTGTCGTAAAAACAAAGCCAAATCCTTTCTGCAACATGCTTGAAAAAGTGTGTTATGTTGAGCCCACGTGGTCGCTGCCGTGAGATAAGGACAGGCAGAAAGAAAGATATCACATTCTAAATTCTATTCAGTTGCTATCGCTTAATTCATTACAATCAATCATAATCATGAGATGAATAATTTAAATCAGAATAAAATCCAATTATGTAATTCAATAAAAAAAATAAAAAAATGTAGTTAGAGAAAATCTCAAAACATGAATACAAACAAAAATCGTCTAATATCAAGTCGAGTATGGTCGCGCTATAATTACTACAAATAATTGAAAATTTCGTAATTCGAACAACTGAAAATGACGAAAAAATGCGATACGTCCTCACTCTGAGACCGCTCAGGGCGGTGTGACTTGACTGTTCAAATGGCTGGCTATTTATTCGCTGTTTATATCGATTTTTGCTATGGTTTCAAAAACATATTTTGGATATTATATCAAATAATTTGGCCCTCATATTTTTTTTTATAAAAGCCAAGATATTAAACTATATTATGCAATATTTTTTATTTTCATGTGTAGTTTATATTGCGCAAAATAAATTATGATTTCAGACGCAGTTTTCAAAATTGTGTTTGTTTTAAAAGCTATTTTCTTGACGTTTTTGTATAAAACGTGAAAAAAATACAATAGCCACCACGGATAAGAAGATATTCTTGTTGTGTGTGCATCAATTGTATGTCATAATATTAATGTATCGTTTCTCAAAAAGTTATCAAAAGTCACTAAAAAGTAACATTTTCGAAAACACCTCTTTTAGTACGCGGAATCATAAGGTTTTGTCTTATTTAATGAAAAAATTAATATGTACATCACGTCCGGAATGAAATGACCTTCAAAATGCATTTGTTTTTAGGATTTGTTTGGTACAAAAAATTTTAGCGAGACACTTTCAAAAGTCAAGCAAAAACGTCGAATTCACTGAAAAGCGCGAAAGCCCTCTTAAACGAAATGAGCAAACGTTCTTTAATTTGAATTTTGAAATTTAGAATTCTATCGACGTCCGACTGTAGGCAAAACGAGTGCTTAAGCACTTCTTTGCTGTCCCATTTTCCGAGCGTCAACTGTGCATCTAGGTAAATAATATATCGATGTTACTGGGAAATAAAAGTATTTTATCATTACTGGGAAAGATAGATAACATTAACGAATGAATAATTCACTGATAGTCTATCACAATTCTGTTTTTCTAATAATTCATTATCATAATCTACAGCTTTATTGCCGCAGGTCATATCACATAAGCCTCTTTGGTTTATTATATCATTCTATCCATGCATCAACTTGCATCGTGTACATACATAGGACATAGTCATTTCAATATCGTGCCACTCTTCGCGATCATTGGCCTTTTTCGTGTCCATACCGTATTTAGAGATCAATCTTTATTTTCGACGTGATTTACTAATATTAATACACACCAAGTTATATAATTAATCACATATTCAAAATGATTATGTTTATTCTACTTTAAAATGTACGCGTAAAAACTTGTGGGGAGCTCTCCATCGTGACAACTCTAGATTTACATCATCAGTAGTTTCGTTGACATAGAATCTGCATATACTAATTACTATTATAATACCAGCACTTTAAACGTCTTTTACAAATCAGTGCGATTTATTATTATATCCATTGTGTTTAATTATTTTTACTAATGACTTCATCATGCTACGTTCTGGTAACATTTTCTTATTTTATCTATGAATAATAGCGACATTGCCCAATGATACAGGTACAAAATGAGGAACAAAGCAAGCAAATTTTATAACCGTAATTATAACAGTTAGCTAATAGATCTGCTACGAGGTAAAAATTATCTTTATCTGTGCAATATAATAAGCTAACAAGGTGATTACCAACTAGCTAGATATTTATTCTTTGATTATAATTTATCAGGCATTATAACTATATTCCTAACAGCAGAATAAAATAGCCTATAAGTATTACTTTTCGTTCTAATTAACTTGTTTCAGAGAATCAACGAGCTTAATTACGTTATTGATAATTTGACTGACTCGGTGGCGTCGTAGTATTTCGGTACGACTACGGTTCTGAGGTCTCAGGTTCGATCCCCGGGTCGGGCAAAGTGATATTGGATTTTTCGAGACGATAAGATATAAAACAGTAATCACGGTGTTATAGAACAATATATTTGACGACTCCAATAGCATAGATGGCGACAGCCAGCAAAGAACAAGAGGACATGGGTTCGTTTTCCACAACAACACAATTTTTTTCGGGCCGTTGCGCTGTAGACATTTTCATTTACAATATGAATGGGTGAACTCGCCCTGTAACAGCTTCGTCTTTAGGACTAGGGACGATAGAATAAATCCTTATGACTATTGTGTTGATATAAACTATTTATCTTCTAGGCGACGTCCTGAGGAGCGAAGTATTTCAAGGTCCATACAAGAATGGAGTATACGGCAGCATAGCATTGGAAACTCTTAACCTGGGACATAACAAGATCCATTCGCTGGACCGATATCTGTTCCAATACACGCCAAACTTAACCAGACTCTACCTCGACAACAATCCATTAGAAATATTAGACCGTGTTACTATGCTTGCGTTGTCTAGTCTGGAGAACTTGGAGGTGAGTACATAAATACAGCAGAGTTATAATTCGGCACTTCGGCAATATTTTTTATTGACGATATAGTACAATTTCATATTTACTTCAGCCATCGATGTTAGTTCACTTATTCGAAAAAAATTCATTATCATAAACGCATGTTGTCATAGCACTAATAAGTAATCGTCATAATCATCGATATATTATATACCTAGATGCACAGTTGACGCTCGGAAGATGGGACAGCAAACTAGTGCTTAAGCACTCCTTTTGCCTACAGTTGGACGCCGATAGAATTCTAAATGTTAAATTTCAAATTTAAGAACGCTTGCTCATTTCGTTTAAAAAGCTGCTTTATAACACGTGCATACGGTTATAATTGTGTTGATTTAATTAGAACTTGTCATCTTTTTCTTTGTTTTATTTCTGAGACCACTTTTTAGGGGGATATTTGCAAAGAACTGTGCATCTAGGGTATATTATATTGATGGTCATAATACGTTAGATTAACTTCGATATAGATCATATAGACGAAGAACGCCGAAAAGCATAACTGTAATGTGTAAACCCTTCGAAGAAGATGATTTATGGTGTATTAAAATTAATGTCAATGAAAAAAAAATAACGGTATGTAAATTCTATGATCCATTTGAGATAAATGTAATCCCATGACGGCCAATTATTTTCCATTTAAATAGGTAATAATATTTTTGAATTGATAATCTAGAAAATGAGACTGCCACAAAAATACCCCCGTAAAACATGCAAATAAATATGATATTTCGAACTTAAGGAGTGATCACACTTATTGACGCAGAACGTGCTAGAGGGTTAAAAATAGCTTGATTTTCATGTTTAGATTGTCAAAAAATGAAGTATTTTTTTGTATCGACATAATGTTCTTTCCGAATGGCTTCATCGAAATCCACGTGGATAACTCCTTCGTAGATAAATATTACGAAACAAGTGAAGGGGCCACATAAGCAGCACGCTCTGTGGTCAAATTTTAATCAGGTGTATGAGATGTTCAACCTCATACATTATGATGTGTTCATCTATAGATGTAGATGTATGATTCTCCCCTGATATATCAGGGGAGGCCAACTTTATTCGATCTAAGATCTACTGTTTTTGACGAAACACTGCGCGACCTACCAATTACATACTGGACTTAGAGTAATTACGTACCTATGAATATTATTATTAGGTATATTAAAATTAATGATCTATGTATATTGTTTTGCAGGTATTAGATTTGTCTTCAACACAAATAGGAAGCATACCGTTGGACGCATTCAAAGGCCTGACCAACTTGCAGCAGATAGACCTGTCGAACAATCAATTCACGACGGTGCCCGAGAGCCTTAGTCTCGTCGGCTCCACCTTGAAATACCTCACATTCAACAATAACCCCATTGTGGAACTTAATGACGACAGTTTTATTGGTGAGTGCTCTGAATGGCATAACGTTTTTTTTGTTATATTTTCTATGTGCCATGTTTTTATGCTAGACCGAATGACGTAGATCTACTCGTCAAACGGCAAGCGTCAAGCATGCTTACGATTTTACTAGTTTACTCAGTACGCTATTGAAAATTTAATTTAAAGGCTATTAAGTAACAAATCTTATTATAATTTCTTATGTACTTTTTTAACTTATCTTTCTTCAGTATCTGGTTTTGTTACGGTCGCCTAAAATCAATTCAGACGACGATAAGGATATCTTTCCACTGAGCTTATTAGTCGACGACCTAAGATGTAACAGCTTTTTTGAAGAAGTCAGCAGACATAATAAATAGAAGATGACGTCATGCATGACGTCATGGTTCAGTTTAATAAAAAATATTTCTCAGAAGCAATTAGTAAGTGCCTTATCAATTCTCTAGATTTCAGTACATCAACCGCATTTATCGCATCTTTACAGGATTATCAAACCTCCTGGAACTGGAGGTAGGCGAGAATGAGTACTTGGACGAAGTGAAACGTAGCACATTCACTCCACTCAAGAGCTTGAGGGTGCTGCACCTGTGCTACAATCGAAACCTGCGGTACATCAGCCACAACGCGTTCAGAGGATTAAAAGACAAATGGCCTCTGAAGGAGGTGCGTAACACAGCAGGGATTTTGTTGTCTTTATCTTGAAGATTGATGATATTTAAGGCTACTCACTGTTAAGGATGCTTAATTCAATTAACGGCCGGTTTCAATAAACGATCTGTTTAGAGCGCAGATAGATCGCGATTATGAACCAATCAAATCAAGTAATTTGACGGAGTCATGTTCAAACTGTGTTTTTATTGGCTAATTTTTGTAATCTATCTGCACATTCGAACTAAGATTGTTTATTGGAACCGGGCGTAAGTGGACACTGTGTAGGGTGTAAGATGTAGGGCATTATTTTTTCATGCGACGAAATCATATTTGGTCAACCAAATGTCTGATTATATATCAACACAATTCTTAACTTACACTAAACTTGAATTACGTCATACGTTCTTGTAGAGTTTTCGCTTATCTGTCTATCTAATATCTATATTAAAAAACTTCCTCTTGGTAATCACGCCACATATCGACAACGCGGATATCCCAATTCTCGAGTACATTACAAATTGTGTTTCGATGTTTGTTACCCAATGGCAATAGCCCAGCATCAACAACTGCGCAAACTAGATTTCTATTACTCATCCAATCCACATCCGGCCCTCACTTATAAGATTGGGTAATTCTATTCTGGAACATACTGCCTACTCTTACAATTTATTCCTACAAAATATTGAACGCTGAGTCAAGTTGAGAAATATTATGATAAAAAAAGATATCGATTAGACAATACAATCACGAATCATCACAAAACAAAACCATTAAATAAAACTTTTAAAATTCCGTAACTGAGACCAATAGCACCGAGTTTTTATACCGGAAACTAAAGCTATTTATTATCATCAGCGTTCTAAATTATATCATGTTACAAGAGATTCTTATATTTTGCATTAAAGAGGGATATCGGTATTGTTATCACGATAATATTTAGCTGTTGCAAATGTGCTATGTGTCCGCTAAATTGAAACTCGATCGTGGCATCGACGGCTAACTGTTTTTCCACAAAAGAATAATGTTATCCATGATGACGACATTACTATTTTGTAACTGTGGTTCTATTATTAGGTCGTGGTAGCATGGTTTTACAAGTAGGAGATTTAGTTTACAAACAACTAGTATATTATTTGCGTCGATACAGTGGTGTTGATACTTTTTATGCCGAAATATCTTACTCTATTTATCTACTTCATCAGGAATTTTCCGAAAAGAATTCATAGAATTGTAGGCATTGTGCCTATAGAGACATGACATTAGAAGCTCAACCGTGAGTTTGTTGCACGTATTTACGCGAGCGAGGACGTAAAATATTTGTATAGAAAACGTCAGTTCCCCGCGTAACCGCTAGAGGCGTTCGGGTGTTTATCATATAAATATTTTACGGAGTCGCTAGCGAGTAATGTCAAAAAACTCATGGTTGGCCTACAGAGCCATAGGGGAAAGTTTAAATTTTTTTGAAACTTTTTACTAAAAATGTATTCATACAAAATGAAATTGTTTCCTTGAAGTTGAGGCATAAGCATAATCAATATAGCGGAGGCCTCATTGTATATGGCAAACTCGCGTAATTTACATTTCAAAAAACTCGGCAAGTCGAGTAACACAAAATCTGTAATAGGTACATGTAATATTTTAATCATCACCAATGTGTAACGTGTAACACAAAATGGCCCAGTTGCGTGCTAACTGCTAACTGCTTACACGACAGTCACATGAACGGGGTCAACTGATAAATCATTTCGGCACATGTTTCCATATCAATCAATCATTAATTGCAAAATTCATCCTAAAATTAGAACGATTTGTGTTGTTACTTTTATCCGTAGATATTTTGGCGGCAACTGTCATGATGATTCAGCCTAGTCTGCGTGGATTTGTCCAAGTTTGGAAGGCGCCCGAAGTAATTTTATCTTCATAATTATTATGATCTTCTTAATTCCTAATACATAACTAAAATAACCCTTTTAATGTCGATTCGATAACAAATAATCAAACCCATCTCATTGCAAATGTATTCATTATTATCACTCACTATACTTTTCTTTCTGCCTTGCGTTATCCCGGCCTACTGCCAGGTTCCGCCTTCCTACTTAAACGCTTCCACTTCTCCCGGTCTTGAGCATCCTCCATATTGAGAACATTGGCTCTCATATCTTCCTCCAGAACGTCCAGCCCGCTCTCTTTGGGCCGTCCACACGAACGTACCCCTGGTACGATCTGGGCGAGACACCTACGGCCGACGTACTCCTGTGGTTTCCTCAAAACGTGGCCATACCATCTCAAGCGACATTCCTGCAGTTTATATGCCACGTCGCGGACACCACGACTACCGCGGATGTGCACGTTACGTATACGATCCAGTCGTGTAACATTGCACATCCACCGCAACATCTTCATATCCGCGACGTGGATTTGCCTAACATGACGCCTAAGGCCAGGCCACGTTTTACACCCATATAGAAGTACAAGCCGAATGATGGTCTTGTATATCAAATCTATATTTATTGTATATCACTATATACTTTTAAATTATTTAATCAATTCCAATGAAATCTATCGCAACGTATCCAAATAATATTCACGTATTCCAATTTATACAAAATCAATTTCATTGCTACTAAAAGTACTAAATATCATGTTACAAAATGTAATAATACTTGATAATACGTATAAGAATAATGTATGAACAAACCTATCAAAAGAAATTCAAGATAATTAGATAAAT
Organism: Clanis bilineata; assembly: GCA_036417725.1. Lineage (NCBI taxonomy): Eukaryota > Metazoa > Arthropoda > Insecta > Lepidoptera > Sphingidae > Clanis > Clanis bilineata. The sequence goes on from CM071153.1 coordinate 4,485,011, forward strand.
CTTCAGTAACTGCACTAACCGATCTTTCCACCTGCCCTTATCTCATTTAATGTGGGGTTGTGTGCAACACACTTTTTCAAGCATGTTGCAGAAAGGATTTGGCTTAGTTTTTACGACCGGCTGCCTGCTTCTATCCCATTTTGGGGATCCAGTCCCAGGTAAATTGTCTTAAAAAACCACCACCCGACCTGGGATTCAAACCCAGGACCTCCCGGTTCACAGCCCATAAACACATCATTAGATCAAGGATAATAATTTCATTACTATATTAAACTCCGGGAGGCCTTGGGTTCGTTTCCCAGGTCGGGAAAAGCGAATTTTCTAATTTAATATGCCTGAGACTGGATCCCTCAGAGGCAGCCGGTCGTAAAAACTAAAATACTTGAATAATTACAAGTTTAAAAACTTTACTGACCGACTTCCAATTTACCGATCGTGACCAAATTTATGGGACCACCCTTGAAATAAGCTCTATCGAACACAAAAAGGATTTTTAAAAATCGGTCCCCATTTGGCAGAGATATCGAATAACATATATAAAAAAATAATACAAACGAATTGAGGACCTCCTTTTGTGGAAATCGGTCGAAAAGTGTGTTGCGCCGACCTCACATTAAAGTGGGATAAGAGCAAGTAGAAAGAAATAAAAAAGTTTTACATTATCTATTTATTATATTAAAGATTCTATGATAATATAGCATTATAGTATAAAGGATTCCAATCTTTATATCCTCTTATCACATTTGTCAAAGGTTTTAAACATTATACCATTGTATTTATCAACAGGTGTACTTGGATGAAAACAACTTAAGTGAACTATCAACTGATTTGATGCCATGGAACAAATTGGAGACATTAGGTATGACCGGCAATAACTGGCTGTGCAATTGTGACCTCGCCAACATTGTCACAAAACAACTGGGTGGCACTAAATTTAAATCAGGAGAAATTCCATAGTAAGTACTACAGGACGTATCCCTGATGTTCATTAACCATAAAGATTTTATAATCCAGAACATAATTATTATTATTATTGGGAAATAATTAGTTCCTGGGTTCAATTCCCAGGTCGGGCAAAGCAAATTTTCTAATTTAATTTGCCTGGGACTGCATCCTCTTAGAAGAGGTTGACATCAAGCAGGCGGCTGGTTGTAAAATCTAAGCTAAATAATTTCTGCAACATGCTTGAAAAAGTGTGCTGCGGGGACCCCACATTAAGGTGGGTTAAGGGCAGGTAGATAGAAAGATTAATGGAAAAGAAATGAATCTCTTAAATAGTGTCAGGCGGCTTGGCCACTGGTGGACCAGACATTGTTAATGTAACATGTATTATGCCACCTCCAACAGGTTGGATTATTAATATTTTTTTAATTATGTTTCTGTCTCCGTTACTATGAAATATGATTATTTACATGTCCAAACTTTAGCTATATTAGTTACTTTACTTAGTTACTTTTGGTACAACTTAACTATCTATTGAAAATATTTGAGTGTTTTGTTTTATTTTTCAGCTGTGCTGCCCCAATGAGAATGAGTGGTGAATTCATAACAAACATAACTATGACATTCTGTCCTACATTAGATACCACATTTGCACCTCGAAGGAGTTTCACCTTCTCCGACCTGAGGCCAAAGCATATCCTGTGGAGCATTCTTGGAGTGGCTTTTGTTGTTGTGATTGGCATGTTGATTGGTCTATTTGTAAATGCTATTAAATCATTCTACATCAAACATATTAAGGCCCAGCCTATCCACTACATAAACCTCAAAGCTGATGCAAGTTTTGCATGATAGCCAAGTGTGTGTGTGTGTGTTAAAAATTATTAGCTTTGCATTATATATTGTAAATTGTTTAGAAAATAATGTATATAACTGTACCTAAAATATTTTCTGATAATAAATACTTCTATACTTGGGTGGAAGTTTATTTGATACCTTGATGTTTGTTTATTGTAACTGTACAGTGTAACTTACCTCCTTTGGACCTGACAGAGAATTTGCATACTGGAGAAACTGTTCCAAAAGTCTTTCAGATTTGTGTGACAGCTCTCTGAAGTTGTGAAACTCATCAAGTTTATGTGCACAGCTCCCACACACAAACTGTGGCAGCAAATCTTCAGGAGATACCTAAAAATATTTCTTATAACATTAAATGAACACCACAACACAACAGTCATTAATGGAGATGATGTGGCCAGTGACCTTTCGCAAGCATAATCATAAATGATGACTCATTGACAGCAATCTGATAACAAACACATTAGGAAAATACTAAACTTGTATTTAACAACTTTTGTGTGACAAAAGTGGGAGAACATTCCCCCTGCAGATTGATTCCCTTAAAATATACTTCTATATTTAGAAAATATTGAATACCCAAAATAGCTGTGTACAGCATATTGAGGATGTGAACAGTGCAGAGTTTAAAATATTTGAGGGGAGAGAGGGTGAGGGCTGGGGCGCCGAGCGGCGTCGTCCGAAGATGCGAACGAGCGAAGACCTCGGCGCTCCTTTGTTATCAGCGCAGCAGCGGCGGTCCACGGTCGCCAGTCGGCAGCGCGGCGGTTGATACACACCTCGCCGACACACGCTCGGATATCACTTCCACGAATGACATTAGTCATAGTGTCGAGCACTCGACGCGTGGGCCGTAATATGATATCACAACGCGAAAATACCCAACACCCGCGAGAAAGTTAATGGCGCTTATCAGCATCCACAATCTCATACGCTTACGCTAAACTTTCACACGAGAAAACTCCACCTTGGTGCCCGTTACCTCTACGTAGTATGCAAAATTATTACCATTATAGACAGATCTGTCATTATCATCTCGGAGAGACGTGATTTATCCTTATCACGATCGAAAATTGGAAGTTTAACATCACTGCAATTATCGCCACAGAATGATAAACAAAGGCGACACACTGAATGGAACTTCGGCGGCAAATTACACATATTTAGAAATGAAAACTGTGAAAACTTGACACAATGAAAGAAAACATTTAGAAATAAAACGAGTAAATTAATAAAATTAAAATGTTTTGTTGAAAATATAACTCAGCATGCGATGATGTAGAATACATCACATCGCGATTGTCAACCAAACGAACGAGCAAGCTACACACACATTGATGATATCTATTGTTTGTATGAAACGGTGAACATGTTGTACCGATGTGTGTGTGCTACTGCTACATCAGTTGGTTCTCGTTTACACACTGATAAAATGATAACATTATCAAATTAATGATAATACGCTTTACGTTTATAAAAATGTTTATTTATAAATATTTTAAAGTAACAATTTATTTTTATTAAGTAGATATGATATATTTTATCGCAAGATAATTGAGTTTCAAATTCAATTAAATACCAGTAAAGTAAAAAAGCAAAATCGGATTAAATACCCACGTAAGTCTTAAATTAAAAGAATCCAATCATTAATCAATACTATAAACGTGAAATTAAATATGCCTGATAGGGTGTGACATTTTCACGGCTATATCACTGAACCGATTTTAATAAAAGGTATGAACAAAACTTGAATCCATGAAACTAAATGCTTTAGGGGTGAAATTTTTATTGGAGATAGTGATAAATTTAATACAGCCACGCTAATCAGGTATTTTTTTATTTTAATTTTAATTTTAATTTTATATATACATAGTTACGCATCTAAGCATCGGTGCAGAATCTGCAGTTGCATGATATTCATATATATAGGTTTCAGGTAAAGAGGTACACTGTATGGTAGTGGCATACTAGTGTAAGTAGGTAATGCAACATACGGATAGCCAGACGGACATGACGAAATCACAAGGATTTCGTTTTTCCAACATGTTTTAGGATTCCGTAGCTATCCTACTTTTTATTGAGTGGTAAAAACACTCTGTTAACGTTACCTACATCACGAATGTGCCGGCGCAACCAATTTGATACGTCTATCTGACAGAAAACTGAGATAAATTAACAGGTCGCTTTTGCGTATTCTGCGGTCAGTGAGATTCCTGATGGTCCAACTTCCCATTCTTTCCCAATCCCTATTCTTCTCTTTTATAGTTGACAATGCACCCATGATTCTTTTCTGTTGGGATTACTTACCATCAAGTGATTCACCTGTCACAAAACACATCATCATCAATAACAGCCATAGGACGTCCACCTGGTCTTTATATGACCTGTGGGAAGTAACAAAATTAACAAGTAATTTCAATTAATAAAAAGAGGCAAGATCTACACACACGAATGTAAAAATCCGTACAAATATTATTAATGCCAAAGTTAAGCCGGATCTCCTGCAGTAGCTTTTTCGAAACAAAACACTAAAACAACATACGCAAAACAACGATTTTAGCTGCAACCTGCTCGTAGAACTATGGACCATAGATAAAAAATACATGTTTTGTGTATGTGTTTTGTGTAATGTTTTAGTGCAGGAGACCCGGCATTAAGCCGCGTCTCCAGCGCATGTTTTTTCTGCACAAAACACTAAAAACACATACACAAAACAACGATTTTAGCTGTCACCTGCTCGTAGAACAATGGGCCATAGATAAAAAAATGCATGTTTTGTGTAATGTTTTAGGGCAGGAAACCCGGCTTTACGATCGATGATGAAACTTTTTATCTCGAAAAAATGTTCGATTCCTGTGATAAATATTTGTTCATTTTCCACCCGAACGAAGTCGCGGGCATCAGCTAGTAATCTACATATGAGTATTTTTGTATCGCAACGACGCACTGAGACGAAACGTTTATTGAAAACGTATTTGTTGTGTAATTTTTTTTTGAGTTGTAACATTATAGTAATATAATAAATGAGGACGAAAAATAGAACAACAACAAGAAAATAATAATTTAAATAATTTCCCTGTAAATTAATAATAATTTGACCAAAATACATATTTTAAAATGGCTACAAATTAGATTGTTTTTATCTGGCACTTCAAATTAAGTTCCTTGGCCAGAATTTGAAACAGCTGAGATTGTCACTTGTCGAATTGACAATTTGCAAATTGCAGACAAATTCGTGGTTTCATGCTTTGTATTAAACATTGTGTTAATTTATTATTGCGAAATAGTAGCGACTTACCCTACATGTGTTATTCTCAAGTAAACAAATAATTATTGAATACAACTCTGCAATGACACTCTCTTATCCTACATATAAGTTTTGTAGTTTTTAATGGTTTGTGTAATCCATGTGTAAATATTGTTTGGTGTTGTAACTATAACGTGAATTAAAAAGAAAATGAGTAATTCTTCTGTATCGGTGAGTGAAGGCATTGTTAGTGAAACAACTTCTGACACTGCTCAACTGGTGAGCAACGAAGAAGCCAGCACGTCGAATTGTGCGCAGCTAAACAAAGCATTTCATTGCGAGGTAGGTATTGTTCGAAATTTATCCACAGAGTGACAGAAGACGCCCATAACGTGGGATGTAAATCGATAAAGGGTTTTATCAATGTGTTTGAAACTAAAATAATATTATTGTTTCCATTCCCCTTTCCAAACTCTTAAACGCCTAATAGGTATATCAGTAAATGTGTTTTCCCTGACAATATATTTATTATGTTGTTTCATGTAGTGATCATCATTCTCCTATACTTGTCTCAATTATATTTGGGGTCTGTACAACATGTCTTCTAGTGATATGGTCTTAAAATTTGAATAGACTTCCCCATGCCCTGATAGAATTTATTTTAATAATAAACTTTTTTGAAATACTTTTTTTTTTATACAGAGGATGCTTTAGACAAGGCATAGTAGAAGCAATTAGAGGCGGCACATATATATGTTACATAAGTGTGTCGGTCATCGGGACCAAACCACCCATCACTATTTAAGTAGGAAGATGGGCCCTAGCACTAGGGTGTGATAAAAATATTTATTGGGTATTCCATATATTTTTATGGTTGCATATGCTGGTGCAATAGTAATAATCATGTTTCTCCACTCTATATATTTCTGGTGCATATTAATTAACTTCAGGTTTCACATATGTTTTTTGGTTACATTATAAAACACTTGTATGTATTTAATGCTCTTTAGAACATGTTTATTATGTAGGTCACAATTAGTTTTATCTATACATTGTTCATCCTATAATGTGATTGACTGATTAATAACAAATTGATCATTCAATATCATTGGGCTTTGCTATGTAAAAATATGTAAACTTAGATAATTAATTTAAAATAGATTTGTTGTAGTAATATCACTTCACTTCTTGCCTCTGATATAACTTTTAATATTCAAATGATGTCTAATAATAACTAGAAGCTGTAGTCATCTTTTTATTATTTAGTTAAATATATTCATGTGTGTAACTTGCAAAGAAAAAAATAATAATTATGGATCCCAAAAAAATCAGTCATCACCCATAATTGTTTGTGTCTCTGGTGATGCTTAGGATTATAATATTTGTGTACTATTAAACTAAACATAACCTAGAGTTCATTGAACCTTGTTGAATGTCAATCAAGGAAAATATCAAGATACTCAATATTTGAAAGGCTAATTATGATATTTAAACAATAATGAGGTTATAATACTTTTTTGTTGTTAGGATGATGAAGACAATGAATTAAATGGTAGCCATGGAGTCAGACGAAGACATCCAGTGCAAAAGATAGAGCCTGGCTCTATGAACATACTCTCTGCTAAATATGAGGTATGTATTACAATATAATAAGATGTGCCATTGAATGACTTTTTTCAATAAGAAAAACAAGTATAAAAGTTAAAGCATTTTCATGTAATTTTTTAAATATGTACCTATTCTCTCTTGTATTCATTATAATTGTTTTTATCATTTCTGCAGGGATTAATTAACTATAATTTGCTTTATGAACAATAAATGTGCTGTAATTGCTAAATATTTCAGTAATAAAAAACATTACTTCTAGGACCTTTTTTGTTGTTAATTGACATCAAGTAGTCTTGTTATTCATAAATTATATTCCAGAGTTTAGACTATGACACATGTGAGAACCACCTTCTACTGGATGAGGAACGGAAGAGAGGGTATCCATTCATAGTATGGAAGGATATATTACGATGGTTCATAATACTACTCATTGGAGTTATAACAGCTCTCATTGCATTTTTCATTGATATTTGCATTGAAGAATTCTCAAATATAAAATATAAGGCACTGAAGAAATGTATCCTTTATAATATAATTAATGGTTGAACAGGAAAAATTTTTGTAGTTTATGAACTAACTAGGTAGACATAATAAAATAATTTAACAAAATATATTTTTATCGTAGCTGACTGCCTCGGTGGCGTGGTGGTATTTCGGTACGACTAAGGTTCTGAGGTCTCGGGTTCGATCCCCGGGTCAGGCAAAGAGATATTGGATTTTTCCACATCGGCCCGGAATTTGTCTGGAATTTGTGCCTGATATGGATCGCCCCCTTTCACATCTTGGACGGAACTAAGCTCGGCGCAATGTGGGTGTTCTAATTCGCTAGTGCGCCTCTGCCTACCCCTTCGGGGATACAGACGTGGGCTTATGTTATGTGTTATGCTGGCATAGCAAAATCACTGTGCTACATGACACATAGTGACATGACTGATATTTTTTACAATACAAATATAATGTTGACTGTTAAAAGAAATTGTGTTACTTGACAATTGTCAGATTTATAACATATAGTTGACCCTAAGAATGTGATTAGTCAGTATGAGCTACTATAATCACTACACAATGATTCTCAAATATTTAAACATTTAAATACATAGTTAACTGGTAACTAGAATCAATCTGTGTCACACAGCTAATTACACAACGTGTAACTGCTATGATATGTATTACCTTACAAGTTTACATAAACAGCTGTAGATAAATATGTACAAGAAGACAGATTATACATTCCGTATTTGTTGTGGGTGCTGTCGAATGTGTGCATCGTGTTTATTGGATCTATGCTAGTAGCGTATGTGGAGGTACAGTATACATTTCACTCACAATAATTATGGACTGCCTCGGTGGCGTAAGTTGTATTTCGGTATGACTAATGTCCTGAGGTCTCGGGTTCGATCCCCGGGTCGGGCAAAGTGATATTGGATTTTTCCATATCAGCCCGGAGTCTGGAATTTGTGCCCGATATGGGGATAGGCTCGCCCCCTATCACATCTGGGACGGAACAAAGCTCGGCGAAATGTGGGTGTTCTAGTTCGCTAGTGCACCTCTGCCTACCCCTTCGGGGATACAGGCGTGAGCTTATGTTATGTTATATAATAATTGGCTGGGAGCACCGACAAGCTTTCGCAACTCTCCAAAGAAGTCACCCAGTCGATTCGTATCAGCAAGCCATTGCATGTATTGGGCCTTTTCGAGCCACCATTGAAATCGTGTGATGGCTCTCTAATAATAACTAGGCGAGAGGAAGTACTTAGCCGTTGGGCTGAGCATTTCCATAATTTGCTCAACGTGGACCGCTCAGCGGATTTCAATTATATCGCTTCCTTACCGCAACTTCCACCTCTTCTTGCACTAGATGACCCACCGAATCTGCAAGAGGTTACTGATGCTATTAATCGCCAACAAAATAAGAAGGCGGTCGGGCTGGATAATCTACCAGGAGAGCTTCTTAAGTACGGAGGAGAAGAGCTACACCGTGCTGTCTGGGAGTGCTTTACACTGATGTGGTCAGAAGAAAAAGTTCCATCTGAATTTCAGATATCATGTATTTGTCCCCTTTATAAGAACAAAGGTGATCGTGCGGATTGTAACGCATACCGCGGAATATCACTTCTTTCTTCACCTGGAAAGGTTTTCGCCAGAATACTTCTTAACCGCCTCTTGTTTATCTCGGAAACCGTCTTGCCTGATACCCAATTTGGTTTTCGCCCTAAACGAGGTACGGGAGATGCTATTTTCTGTTTGCGCCAACTACAAGAAAAAAGTAAAGAGCAACAACAGCCACTCTTCCTATGCTTCGTCGACCTAGAAAAGGCGTTTGATAGTGTGCCCCGAGCGGCTCTCTGGGCCGTACTCTGAAAGTTGGGATGCACAGAGAAGTTTGTAAGGATGATAAGACTGCTACATGACGAAATGGTGACAAATCTAACTTTTTTCAAGTATCGTGTGGCGTGAAACAAGGGTGTGTGCTTGCTCCTACCTTGTTCGCTCTTTATTTTGCCGCTGTTATAGAAGACGCGTTACCTTGTCATTCTAAAGGAGTGCACATCCGCTTCCGTACGGATGGGCAACTTTTCAACCTGGGTCGACTCAGAGCCCGAACAAAGGTCTCACGGGACATCATCACTGAACTGATGTATGCTGATGATCTTTGCTTAGTGTCGGAGACTTCTGGTGGTCTGCAGGAACTTCTGACCAACCTAAACATCTCGTGCAGCAGGTTTGGCTTAAAAATCAATGTCACCAAGACCGAGTGTATGTCCTTGGATACACACAACCACCTGCCTCTTCATTTACAATTAGGTGTTCATCCCATTAAGCAAGTTGACAAGTTTAAATACCTCGGGAGCACCGTTACATCTAAAGGTGATCTTGAGTCTGAAATCAACTTCAGGGTTGGTTCTGCCTCTGCAGCATTTGGTAAGCTTCGTAAAAAGATTTTCCGTTCGCATGACATCAAACTGGACACTAAGGTTAAGGTGTACTTGGCTATTGTACTGCCCTGTCTTCTGTACTCATCGGAATCTTGGTGTTTATACCGTAAACATATCCGTCAGTTAGACAGATTCCATCTGAGATGCCTCCGCGATATAATGAATGTGAAATGGTTTGATTACGTACGTAACACGGACATTTTGCGTCGTGCCAGTGTATGTGGAGTCGAGGCTTACCTCATGAGGCGTCAACTGCGATGGTGCGGCCACGTTCTGAGAATGCCCGACGAGAGAGTAACAAAGCGAATTTTCTTCTCTGAACTCCAAAAGGGCAAACGTAAACCTGGTGGCCAATACTTAAGATACAAGGATGTTCAGAAAAGGCATATGAAAAGATGCAACATAGAACCCTCTCAATGGGAATCTTTAGCAAACAACCGTACGGAGTGGAGAAGCCTAATTCAACGCAAGGTCTGGACCTTTGAAGAAGAAAGACGGCGTGAAATAGATAAAAAACGTGACATCCTTAAAACTAGACCGTCTTCGAACATCACTTACCATTATGAAGACAATATCCTTACATGCAGATACTGTAAGCGAAAGTTTGCAGCCAAGATTGGGTACATAAGCCATATTAGAGCCCATCAAAGAGATCTCCAATTAGGCAATAGTTAAGTCGCCGTAGCCGAAATCGGTTAGGAAGACATCACATCATATAATAATTATGTACAGGATATGTGAACTGTCTGATATATATGGCTGTGAAACGTGAGGTCGCGGGTTCGATTCCCGCATCGAGACAAATGTGATGACAAATGCCCACAGATATTTGTTTCGGGTCTGGGTGTTGTGAGACCGAAAGTCTTTGCCATACACTCCACGTGATGGTAAGCGCAGTGCAGTTAAAAAAATCAGCGAGTACCAGAAATATTGGTTTATAGATCGACCATTTGAAAATAGCCCTTGTGCCGTGCGTCGAAGATACAGGCGTCACCTTATTTCAACCGTCTTCAGAAGAACGAGGCTCTTAATTATTCGGGTCTTTTCGTGTTCGATAGAATTTACTCGGTCAATATATTGATATTTAAAATGTTTTTTTTAAGTTAACCTTGAGAATATTTTGTAGCCAGTTGCAGCCGGGAGTGGTATTCCCCAAGTAAAATGTTATTTAAACGGTGTGAAAGTGCCGAGAGTTGTGCGTATCAAAACACTGATTGTGAAGGCGGTGGGTGTGATAACAGCCGTGGTCGGAGGGTTGGCCGGTGGAAAGGTATGTCGATTAGAAACGGTTTATTAATTTGAATGTGTTTATCGATAAAGCTATTATACTTTCTCATACATAAATACGTATATTAAAACTTGATATTGACTACAATAATTGTTTTCACAATGCAATAATATTTGTCTATACTAATATTATGAAGCTAATTAGCTAATTTACGGTGTTCCTGAGTGACTCTGGATAATTTTAAGGCAATGAAACCACTAGCAACACCTAGTATTCGACCGACTTCAAAAAAAGAAGGAGATTCTCAAATCGTCTGTATTTTTAAAAACTAAACTTCTATCAACTTCATCGCGAAATTTGATACATTTTGAACTAAACTAAAAATTAGCCTTCATTTAGTCTTATTTAAAAAAAAGCTTCCACATTAGTTTAGTTAGGTGATTAAAGAGTTGACATTTATATTTTTTAGGAAGGTCCCATGATCCACAGTGGGTCAGTAGTGGCGGCGGGCATATCCCAAGGGAAGAGTACTACGTTTAACAAGGATTTTAAAATATTCCAATATTTTCGCGAGGACCATGAGAAACGTGATTTCGTATCAGCGGGCGCGGCTGCTGGCGTGTCCGCTGCATTCGGTGCACCTATAGGTACTGTGACCAAATTTTTCAACAACAGCTTACGTGGTGCAGTGGGCGTTTCTTCTTCTTTCTTTAAAAAAATATGGCCTCCATCAAAGATTGATGGATATGGTTGTAAAATGAGATACCGTGTTTTCTATCCCCGCACCGAGGCCTAGCATATGGGTGTGGCCCACTAATAGGTACTAGTTTCTTTCTGGGTGTTGAAGAGTATCTCAGTGTGAGATCAGGAGTGGGCTATTTATTTTGAAAAAGGTGACCCCTTTTTCCCAAAGAAAATACCAGTCTTGACAGGTATTCTTGTGATAAACAATGTCCTTTAGCCATCCCCAGAGGGAGTTGATATCAGGCCGACAGCTGGTTGTAAAAACTAAGCCGAATCCTTTCGGCAACGTTCTTAAAAAGTGCGTTGCGCCGACTCCACATTGGAGTGGGATTAAGGTCAATATCAAAAGATTGTGTTAAACGTAAAATGGGATTAAATTCATATACATATATTATAGCGAAGGGCATAAAGAAGTAGGTACTAGGTACATTTCCTTTTTGCTCTTGTTGCATTTTTCCACATTTTTATATTGCATCTAGAATAAATTGACGACAATTTAATGGCGCGTACATGATCGGGAACGTTCGGTCCCCATCGCCGATGGCCCTACGCGAATGTTCTTTCGCCTTCGTTTGGTTGGTGTGAACCCGCCAATCGCCATAATATGCAATGCCTGACAATATATTAATATATATACGTATATTAGGCGCTGTCCATATACTTACCAATATACTTACACAATATACTTACATATAAATTATTATCTCTAGGTGGAGTGTTGTTTTCATTGGAGGAAGGAACAAGTTTCTGGAACCAAGCGTTGACATGGCGAACGTTCTTTGGCACCGTTGTGTCAACGTTTACTTTGAACTGCGCTCTCTCCGCGTATCACGGACATCCGGGCGAGTTGAGTTACCCAGGTATTAACAACATTGTTCTTTTCGTTTTTTAATAGGTCATTGATACTTTTAAAAAGTTGGCTTTAGGTATTAACAACATTGTTCTTTTCGTTTTTTGATAAGGTCATTAATACTTAAAAAAAACTGCCTTCAACTTTTTGTTTATAAAAAAGGGTCTAAAGGTAGGTATTACAAATGTCGACGATCCCAGCCTCTCAAGCGGTCTCGAACTGATTTAAAAAAAAAAAAATAGTAGATCTACAATACATCCGTGGTATGGGACCATTCAAGTATCATGTAAGCAGTATGGGGGGACGCGACAGAACCCCTCTGTTTTCTTTGCTCATTTTTGATGACATGGGAGAGGGGGGGGGGTCTCTGGATGGTGATTACGTCAGCGGTATTTATTTTACTTTATCGGATTTTCTTATAACAAAGAAACCAGAACACATTGAAAAATGCATGTAATGCATGTAATTATGTTTACGTAAGCATTGGGTAAGAGCTTTGCTTACTTTTGCTGACGAAGGGGAGGGTAGGGTTAATAATTGTAAAAAATCTCCTTCGTAATACTATAATGGCACAAATTCCAGACTCTGGGCTAATGTTGAAAAATCCAATGTAACTTTGTCCGACCCGGGGATCGAACCCGAGATTCAGGATTATAGTCGTACTGCGCAAGCAATACCACGAAGCCACCGAGGCAATCAAATCAAGGCGAGGCGAGCAAATCACTTATAGATAATTTATATTTTGAGCTCTGCCCTTTTCGAAATTTCCTATTCAATTAGGTTTAGGGTTAGCATAAATAGTTGTCACCTTCTTGGCCTAGTGGCACCATATATATATGGGCTTGTAGCCCGGGAGGTCGTGGGTTCGATTCGGGCAAAGCGAATTTTCTAATTTAATTTACCCGGGACTGGATCCATCATAAAGGTTGACGTCAAGTCGTAAAAACTTAGCCAAATCATTTCTGCAACATGCTTGAGAGGGTGTGTTGCGCAGACCCCGCATTGAGTTGGGATAAGGACAGCTAGAAAGAAAAAGTTAGGATAAAAAAGGATGATAAAATCCAGGTCTGCTGAATTTGGGCAAGATGGATCCGTTCCCGTTCCAGTTCTACGAGCTGCCCGTGTTCATGATGTTCGGCGCCGTGGGCGGCATGCTCGGCGCGCTCTGGAACTACATCAACTACAGGCTCGCCGTCTTCAGGATCAGGTAACCACTAACATGGCACATGGCACACGGACTTTATTTTTTTTTATTACAGAGAGCAAACGAACCGATTGTCGCCTGCTTGGTATAGTGGCAGCACATATGGGCTGTGGACCGGGAGGCCGGGAGACAGTTTCTGAAGACGTAACTGTCTACAGCGTGGCTCTACCATTCAATGTGTTAATCACTTCATAGCATCCGATCGTCAGCATTTTACATAAAGAGTAGACATTCTCTTTGAAATGGGCCCAAAATTGATTAAAATTATTCGTGACGACCGCATATGGACTTCAAAAGTTCTTCGTGACGCCCATACTGTAAATAGGTACTTATGGGTATCGGGTCCCCAAAATACGGGCTTTGCCTAGTTTTAATACCCCATGCGTAAGCGTGTATTCAACAAGTACATATTTTATAATTGCCTGTCATTTTCATTATAATGTGTATCCTAAAATAAATCAACATATACCACACACATAACTCTGATACAACACTAACCGCCGAATGCTCATACACTTAAGGTCGCCTTATCTGTAAAATTGTATGACGAAAATTAATGTAAGAAGCTGTTAAAGTTGAGTAGCGTTTGACCGTTCGGGCGTAAGATACTTGTGTTGTAACGTGGGTACTAGAAACTACGAGACACTTTCGGTCTCACAGCACCCCGACTCGAAATAAATATTTGTAGGACAGGGCCGTCTTAAGGCATTTCTGGACCCCTAGGCACTGAAGTATTCGGGTCCTCTTGGAGAGTAAAACAAATGGGTTTCTTTTTTCGTATTAGTAAATGTAAGTAGGTACTTATTAGCCTTTGGGGGCCGCTTGAGGTCGGGGGTCCTTTGCACGGGCCCCGTGTGCCCTTATGCTAAAGACTGTACTGTTGTGGATCACACAAATATTAACGCGGGAATCGAACCCGCGGTCTCTCGCTTCGCAGTCGGCTACTCGGCCATTGCGCTACGGAGACTGTATTAAATCGTCACTCGCACTATATGATGCATGACGGGATGGTGTTTGCGTCAGATACATAAGTTCTCCATGGCTGCGCGTGGTGGAGGCGTGCCTGGTGGCGGCGGCGAGCGCCACCTGCGGGTTCCTCATGATGTTCCTGCTCAACGACTGCCGCCCGCTCGGGGAGGACCCCACCAAGGTGCCGCTGCAGGTACGCTACTGGCATACTCTACACGTGTCACTTACATATCGACGGTCCCTACGTACAAAGCGACATGTCAAAATGTCATATTTTTTATTGCATATATGGCTTTAGATTTATCCATACGCTCATAACTATATAGATATATTTTTTAATTATTTTGTATTCTAAAAATTTTAATTTAAATACTAATTGAACAATATAACAAGTAGGATAATTCTTAAACTTATAAATGAGCTTCATTTCGTTCTCCTGAAAACCTCAGTTTTTGACATGTCGCTTTGTACGTAGGGACCGTCGATATATAACAAACGTGGCTCCTGCCTTGAGACATGACAAGTGCAATACCTTTCCTCTCACTCGGTAAATCACTTACATGATAATATTTATTTTCACCGCTCATAACCATCCATATCAGATGAATTATGGGTACGACACTTTAAAGAAAGGAATGATGATTAGAAATAAAATCACGCTATTTAAAACATATTATTTTTTTATTTAATTCAATATATACTCACGCATTTTTCTCATAGGGGTATGCATAAACAACAGATTTCCACTTACGATTCTTATACACTTCTTTTAATGAATATAAAAATTGACGCCCGTTCACGCAAATTCTGAATAAGCATCTGGTTTATTATACGTCATACAGATGTTTTTTCGAACTCGTTTGGTTGGTAAATTATTTTGTCCTATTTAGCATTACGTATAGTAAATTTCAATATTTATTATTTTTTACTATAATTAGTATTTTTCCTTTGTTATATTTTAGATCTAGAATGACCTTTGGAACCGAATCATAAAGAAATTATATTCTAAAATAACTTCTTTTGATTTCTATTAAGGATCTTTTGGCCAGCATTGATATGCCAGTCCCATAAAATAACATAAGCTCACGCCTGTATCCCTGAAGGAGTAGACAGAGGCGCACTTGCGAACTAGAACACCCACATTTTGCGAAGCTTAGTTCCGTCCCAGATGTGATGGGGGGCGAGCCTATCGCTATATCGGGCACAAATTCCAGACTCCGAGTTGATATGGAAAAATCCAATATCACTACCCGACCTGGGGCATCTAACATCGAACCCGAGACCTCAGGACGTTAGTCGTACCTAAATACAAACCACGCCACTGAGGCAACCATAATAACTTGGTATTTAATAATGTGATATGTTCCAGTTGTTCTGCGCGGACGGTGAATACAACGCACTCGCGGCGATATGGTTCCAGACGCCTGAAGCATCAGTTCGTTCGTTCCTACACGACCCTATAGGTATTATAATAAATATGAATTTTACTTGTTAGTTCATAGTTACGAGTAGTTAATACAGTTCTGGCGAAACATTTTTTTAAATTGATTTTGGATTCGGTACTTCGTTATAAAGTAGGCATGGACGTTGTAACGATAGCGGTTTAAATAACAGTATTAGTTTTTTAAAGCTACATTATTGGCGATTTGGAAATCACTCCTAACTTTATTTTTAAGAGCTTTTAGGCTTTTACACGATACGACAAAGACGAGAAAATGCGGACACGACGACAATAATACGAGAAAAACACATTTCAAACTTAAAGCTTACAGCTATCTTGAAATGTAAATAGCTACTTAAAATAATAGCTTTGTAAAAAAAGCTTAAGGTCGTAGCTTATGGGGCAACTTGGCTACCGGTGGCCGAGCGCTTAATATAATGTATATTATACCGTCTCCAAAAGGTAGTGATACAAAAACTAGCCGTTAACTCCATCGCTATCAATTGTAATTTGTATGTATATCGTTTCTCGTACCATAGGTTCGTACAAGCCGGTGTCGCTGGTCGCGTTCGTGCTGTGCTACTTCCTGCTGTCGACGTGGACCTTCGGGCTGGCGGTCTCCAGCGGCCTGTTCATACCCAACCTGCTCACCGGCGCCGCCTGGGGGCGGCTGCTCGCCATACTCATACAGTACATGCTGCCTTCACATGTAAATACGTCTAAAGTTATACATTCAAATAAAACTTGATTATATGGATTCTATCGCGGAGTCCGACCGGTGACCACGAGGGCTGTGAAGCCTAAAAATAAATACATATAATAAATAGATACACCCGATAGTCACACACATAGTCTTGACCCCACACTAAGATCGAGTCTTGTGTCGTGGGTATCAGGAACTACGAGGGACGCACGGTCTCACAACACTCAGACCCGAAACAAATATCTGTGGGCCACACAAATATTTGTCTCGGTGCGGAAATCGAATCCGCGACCTCACGTTTCCGGCTATTCGCCCGCTGCGCCACGGAGGCTGAGAATTGCGATAAAACGCGTATAATTTAGTTTTATTTCTGATCTAATTATTAGTAATTGTATTTAAGTGTCTATAATGTAGCAATAATAGCTATTCACTTGCATACATAGGCTCACGCCTATATTCTCGAAGGGGCCAACCAAAAGACCGTCATTTCGGTGATATCCTTTTTCTCCCAGTTATACTCCAGACTAATACTGAGTATAAAAACTCCGTATCACTGTCCGGCCACGGAATTAAAACCCCAAGGCGATAGTTGTCATTATTTTTTGTGGGTCCTTGTCTTTCTCCATGTGTGGTGGTCACAATCCAATTGGATTAAAAAATAACGGTCTGCCAACATCGCGTAATCTTTTAAAAATAGTATAATTCGTAACTTTTTAGTATAAAATATTTAAAAAATCATCAGACCACAATAAACCCAGCGAAGTACGCGTTGATCGGCGCGGCGGCGCAGCTCGGCGGCGTCGTGCGCATGACCATCTCGCTGACGGTCATCATCATCGAGACCACCGGCCAGATCTCCAACGCGCTGCCCATCATCATCACGCTGGTCGTCGCCAAGTGGACTGGAGACTTCTTCAACGAGGTTCACCTTTTTATTACATGATAAAAGCAGTGAAGAAGTTGGTAGTGGTACAGGCTGAAGCGAAAAGTCGTAAGTTTGAAATCCGTCCCAAGATCACGGATCAGTCTAATTACTATAAATTATTGATAGCTTCGAAAGTCTGATCGGCTTGACCGACTCTAAATCACTGTCTCACAGAAAACCAACGTAAGTGTCAGTTGTGTTTTTTTGGTGATTAAGATTTCCGTAAGTCTAAATTTAAACCATTTAAAAAACCATTTAAACCATTTATTTGCCACAAACAATACATATATATAGCAAAAAACATAATTAACATTAGTACCTATATCTACATATATTATTGAGTGGCGAGGGACCAACTCAGTGCATGCACTGTTTTTCAGTTGGCTCCTCCCAGTTTGTACATACATTTTTATTAAATTAAATTTATTAAATCCGCCTGTTTTTTCCTACCTTTCTTCATGTAAAGTTGGCAATAAATAAAACCCATGACTCACGTTCCATATTATGTATCAAAACGATGGAAATCTCTGATAATCAAGTTATTTGTTGTCAAACTGAAAAAATGGTTATTGCATTTTACCAGGGTATATACGACATCCACATCCAACTAGCGGCCGTACCGCTCCTCCCATGGGAGCCCCCACCACTGGCGCACAACATCTACGCGTCGGAGGTGATGTCGCACCCGGTGTTCACTCTGCGCACGGTGGAGAACGTCGGACATATTGTCGAGCTCTTGAAGCTCGTCTCCTATAATGGATTCCCCGTGGTAGACCCGCCGCTCGCTGATGATGTGAGTAGCGGTGTTTTTATTAAATAGTAATCATTGTAATGTTATTAATGAATTATTACAGCATTAATTATAGCTACTTTTATACAACACTAATTGCTAGGTAACAATCGCATCTCTAACGTGTATGTTTTTCACAACTTCACGATATGTGTAATTATAATGTTACGGGCTAACGGGGTTCAGGACAAACAATTAAACGCCGACTGTTCTCGAAACTGACTCAGCACTTTATTTAAAATTAAACACTGTACTGCACACAATACGCGTCGAAATAATCGCTCCGAATATTCGCTTGTCGCTCGTTGTTCGCACTCGATCGCTTCCGAAGAAACACTGTGTCCCGCCAACACACACACGCCTTTTATATTCGTCGATCCCTTATCGGCGCGTGACGTCACGCGGCCGTCGGCGCGGCTCGAACGCACTAGAACACTCGACACATTTATGGAATCGGCGGCGCGGCGCGTTCGGTTAGCGATTATTCTAGTATGTAGTCGTAACAATAATTATAGCAACATATATATATAGAGTAAAAAATAAATTATTAATATTCCCAGATATTCGTACATAATTGTCGGAAGTTACCTCACTGACTATGGCGACTTTATAAAACCTTAGAAGTTAAAACTTGGAGTCAACTTTGTGACAATTTGATTATGTTGTATATAGGCGGAGGTGCCGACTTACAAGCGCCTTAGAGGCTTGATACTGCGATCTCAACTGATAGTGCTACTGCAGAACAAGATTTACAACGAAAACGCGAACACCACCTGGTCCAACTACAAAGTAGACTCCAACATGTTCAGGAAGGAATATCCGCGATACCCTTCTATTGATGAGGTAATGTATACATGTATACAAAGTATGTATACTATGTAAGCATATCATCGTTTCATATACGTCGCAAATGCAATACCAACCCTAATCATCCATAACCTATTCATTGTGAACACTCCAATGACCCTAACACGATACCTTTGCTGTAATTAATAAGGTGTTTGGTATCCTGTTGATACCAGATAATGTTACAGCATCAGGTCAAGGTCACTGTCATTGAAGCCACAGAATATTCCGAATCTGAGATAAGAATGAAACACTATTTCGAAAAGAGCTGATGATCTTTAAATGGCTATCACTATTCAAACAGTAAAAACTACATGAAGATCAGTTTATTTATTAAGAATTAAGGAGCAATGTTGCCACACATACACAGGTTGTACTTTATAAGTTATAACCGGCGTATTTTTGTGTAGCTGGTTAATAAACATTGTCGTACAGCTGAAGATATCGGATTGGGAGAAGACGTGCACGGTGGACCTGCGTCCGTTCATGAACCCGTCGCCGTACACGCTGCCGCACCGCGCCTCGCTGCCGCGTCTCTTCCGCCTGTTCCGCGCGCTCGGCCTCAGGCACCTGCCCATCGTCAACGACGTCAACGAGGTGAACGACGACACACCTGCACCTCACACGCACACACCAGCACCTCACATACAAACCTGCACCTCACACACAAACCTGCACCTTACACACAAACCTGCACCTTACATATCTGCAACTCACATACACACCTACACCTCACACACCTGCACCGTACACACACCTACACCTCACACAAACACCTGTATACAACACTAAACCACGATAAGCTGAGATGACCTTTGCCATTCTTTTTTGTTCAGATATGATAATTTGTCATTTTTTTATTCGTGTTATTTCATTTCAGATGTTATAATTTTACGTTATTTTCTATGTGTGATAAGAAGTTAGTTATGTATGATTATTTTGGGTAATAAATTGATAATGGTTGTTTATAGTACCCAAACATTCCAGATTCGTCATCATCTAATCACTCTTCATGTAAGATTTCTTATTATAAAATAATCTCATAAGTAAACATTCAGAAATTCTAGCGCCCTAATGGCACCTCTCACACATACAAATACGTACCTCTGCCAAAGTGTACAGTGTCATGCATGGTACAATATTACCTGACAAAATTAAACACAGAACATTCCCTAAGGAGCGCGTATGCTTTATCATCAACATCATCATCAGCCACAGGACTTCGACTTCTGAACATAGGCCTCCCATGAAGATTTCCAGATTGACCTGTTGAAAGCAGCCAGCGACTTCCTGCTACCTATATCAGGTTGTCTGTCCTGTAATATGCTTTATAAACATTCTAATTTTGTATTTACTAATTTCGTAGGTGGTAGGCATGGTGACGCGGAAGGATATCGCCAGGTACCGCGTGTGGCGGCACCGAGGACACATGGGGATGGAAGAATTAATACTGTCTAGTGAAATATAAACACACACCCAACATTATAGAAAACGTAGACGAATATACAAGACGCCATATTGTAGTATGACTACACATTCTAAGGTGACAGATTGTTAGCTGTTCATATAATACGGCTTGCCACAGCCCACCATTGATACGTGATTATTTTTAACTATTTACATTACTTGTTTTATGATCTATTCATACATGACCCAGTTTAGCTCTCTCATTAACATATTACTGTTCTGTTTTCATATGAAGCAGATTGTGTGGCGTCTTTATATTTATTGTTCTGTGTAATGAAGTAACTCGAAACTTCTAGAGATATTAGAAATAATAGTCAATTGGTAATCTGTTCTTATGTGATATGTAATATTATCATAATTTATTGTAGATGTCTATTAAATATTTGGTAACATAATCCAAGCGCACCGAGGAAAAGCCTGAATACTACTAGTGGCGATAAAATATGCGAACCGCAGGAAGATTGGAATGCGGTTAACTGACTTGGCGCAGCGACATGAGTCATGTTCTCTAACAAGAGCTCCTTGAATGAATGCGGTTGGCCGTGTCAAATCCTTTGCAGGCATAGTATAAGTGGGTAAAATAACGACTATTGGTAACATAAAACCGATTTGTCTAGTGTTTCATTTGTTATTATTAGGTTCTTGCAGTAAAGTTAACCAATTTTTGTTATGAAGAAATATACTAAAAGGTTGATCTTAAAACATAAACTGTAAAATGCATGCAAAGTTAACTTTATTTTCTGTGATTGTATTAACTTAACACGCATTCGTTAATAGGAACATTCTACATGTTCCACAATGTAAATTCTTTTATGGTGAAACTATTTGCATAAGTGAAGACACCACAAAAGTGTAGGCAAATCCCATCTGTATGAATTTACTAAAGAGAAAATACTATCCAATAAACAGTCACACATATAACCCTGATCCCACAGTAAGATACAAATCTTGTGCTGTAAACCTTAGAGATTTTTGGTATCAACACCCAC
Source organism: Clanis bilineata (assembly GCA_036417725.1). Taxonomy (NCBI): domain Eukaryota; kingdom Metazoa; phylum Arthropoda; class Insecta; order Lepidoptera; family Sphingidae; genus Clanis; species Clanis bilineata. The sequence continues at coordinate 4,506,755 of CM071153.1, forward strand.
ATCCACTAAGATTTAATGTTGTTTACACAAACTTCTAAGTGTTTCTTGTTTTTTTTTTTGAATAATTTATGATTGTTAAAATGTTATCATAACAGTAAGTGTAGTAAATATAGTATCAGCAATGATTTAGCTTCAACGAGAGACTACCCGCTGAATACTCGTACACTTAAGGTCGCCTTATGTCGTTTAAGACCGCCTTATCTAACAAAATTGTATGACGAAAAAGAATTTAAGGAGTCGTTACAGTTGAGTAGCTTTCCATTATTAGGTTGTATGTTGCCTAAAATTATGTTTGTAACATAATTTCACATTTTAACAGTGTGTAATTTCATGCAATTTAACTCAACCTTAGATATAAATATTTGATATATCATGGACTGATACTCCCAATAAAGAATAGTCCAAAAATAAGGAGTCTCTACATGACAACAGGTACATGAAGTTGGTTTTAAAGGATTATGAAATACGCTCAATGCAAAGTAAGTTATAGCACAATAGTTTTATTTATAACTAATTGTGGGTTATTTCAATTGTGGTCACTGCTATTATAATAGAAGGTGCAATTGTTTAAAAAATCTCAAGATTGTGTCATATCATACAAAAGTGAAACAACCTTAGAATAACATGTTAATATACCAGTGCACCTTGTAATGTAACCGCCCAGGCTAAGATGGAGTATAATTTAATGTTGTTATATCCCCTTTCTTCCATAACAACAATAATAATTGGAACGACCGTGTTATGCAGAAATGACCCAACCCACTAAAACATAAAAACATTGTTATTGATGCCAACATGTTCTAAACCATTAATAGACCATATTGGCGTCAACAATATTTTTTTTGTATTTTTGTGGGTTGGATCACTTCTGCATAACATGGTCCAATTGATCGACCATTATGTATATGCGTAACATTATTGATCTGACCAAAGATGAAACTAAAAAACGAAATTCAAAGGCTACAATACTGTTAACCCAAACAGGGTTAATGAACTGACATGTGAAGATATTATGCAATATATACTTTGGAATAGTACACTGCAAAGTTGAATCATATTACAAGTTTTTTCAGTTTTTATAATTATTTCAATTAATCTATAGAAATTGTAAAGACATTGTTAAAATATGACTGGTGTGTTTTATAAGTTTATGAAAATAATCGAAAATCGTTCTTATGGGTCAGTATTAGCCACCCAAAAATTATTTATCAATTGTTGACCTATGTGTATATTGTATGATAAAAATGTGATAACTGTACATAGGTAAGCAAATTTTATTATAAATGTTTTCAATAAAAGACGGCGTTTCATTTTCTTACTTTATTATGATGTCCCTCGAAAATTGTTCACGATTGGAACAAAATCACTTATTCTTTACACATATTCCATACTCAGTTGTTTACAAACAGCTCCCATCCAATACCTGCCCATAAATTGATAAAGAGTACTACAGGAAGTATTACTAATATAAGCAGTATGTAGTTCACAAACTCATCCATGCTCTTATATACAAGCAGTTAAACAGTTTCGTTATTTTAGAAATAGGTTGGTACTTTGTAGTAAATAAAATCTTCCACCACCGAAATTCTTGTTTTTCGTCAACAATGAACAGCTGTTTAGCAAGTGTCAATGTCAATTATGAAAGATGTCATTCATCGCGGTCTAGTGTTACTCAGATACAGAAACCGTACTAATCGATAAACTTTTAGATTATCGATTTTAAATATATTATTTATTTTACTAAATATTTGGGCAAAATGTATTAACGAGGCTGGGATTTATGTCTCCGTCGACCGAGAGGCAACTGTCTCCTTAGTTTAGTGGTGTCGCATTCGTGGTCTAGTAATACGTTAACGTCTCTTTGGAGCATATGCGCTGTTGACTGGGAAGTCCTGGGTTAGTCCGCAAGTGGTCCAGAGTTCGATTCCCAGGTCAGGGATCCTCAGAAGGGAGTTGACACCAGGGAGGCAGCCGGTTGTAAAAATTAAGCCAAATCCCTTCTGATCATACTTGAAAGCGTGTTGCTCCGACCCGCTACCCCGCATTGAGGTGAGATAACAGCGCGCCGCGCTAGTACTCGTATTTACGCTATCGAGACTTACCGCCGAATGTTCATATACTTAAGGTCGCCTTGTCGTTTAAGGCCGCCTTATCTGTCAAAATTGTATGGCGTAAATCAACGTAAGAAGCCGTTAAAGTTGTATAAGATTAATATTAATTTAAAAAACAAAATTACGTGAAATATTTATTGGTCATAAAATACACATAACCATTAACAGCACATGAAGTGTTTTTAAAAATATAACTCAACATTACATAATAACACAATAAGGCATTATACGAGATTGTCTTATGACGTAAACTAGTTGGCATATTAGTATATTCAGAAAGTTAGTTATTCTGTAATTATTGTTACATCAATTAATGTATCTTTAAATAGGAGATTAGATATTTGACATATTTTATTTAAAATTAACAGTCACACACTCATTTATATTATACTCACAATACGTACAAAATAACTTTACCATGTCGAACTGAACTAGTTTACCCGCCTGTACAGTAAAATGCAATAATGCATACGAAGTGCGATCGCATAACACACATCTATAAGAAGTTCCAGTTATTTTGCCAGTTTTGTGAGCAATAAGGTCCTACATAACTAAATAAATACAATCCAAATTCCAATGCTGGCATAGGCTTTGGAATTATTGTCACTACACAATACACATTATCAAATATTACAAAAAAAACAGTTCATAAAAACTTAATGTTACATTTAATTACGACAATATTATGTCGAGAGACGGAATCAACCAATTTTATTTGGCTCTATATAAATGGATGTTAACGCAATAAGTTCTACACCCTGTTCAAAAGTTTCGGAGCATTTAGAAAAAAAAAATGGGTTTGGAAAACACTGAATATGAATTCTTAACGATTGAATTTTAACATTTAGTGACTTAATATTCCACCGAAATAAAGTTAAAAAGTGCACTAATGTCACGTTAAAAATGACCAAATGACAAGTTCTCGAATCTAATGACTAATGCAATATTAGCGCATTTTTTACTCGATTCCGATAGAATTCGATAGACTGCCTCGGTGGCGTGGTTGTATTTCTGTATAACTACCATCCTGAGGTTTTAAGTTCGATTCTCGGGTGGGGCAGTGTTATTAGATTTTTACATATCAGCCCGGAGTTTAGAATTTGTGCCTGATATGGCGATAGGCTCGCCCCCTATCACATCTGGGACAGAACTAAGCTCGGCGAAATGTGGGTATACTAGTTCGCTAGTGCGCTTCTGTTTACCCCTTCGGGGATACAGGCGTGAGCTTATGTTATGTTATTACGATAGAATTTTAAGTCAATAAATGAAACCGAATCGAAGTCAAATTTTAATCTAGTCAAGCCAGGGGGCAGTAGGCCAATTATGAGTTTCTTGTGACATTACTCGCTAGCGACTCCGTAAAAATATTTGTATGAAAAACACTCGAACGCCTCCAGCGGTTACGCGGGGAACTGATGTTTTCCATACAAATATTTTACGTCCTCGTTCGCGTAAATACGTGCGGCAAACTCATGGTTGACCTACTGGTCTCTAATGTTCTCGATCGAATTTACCTGCTGATCCGACCGCTTTTTCTAATGTCTGAATTGTTAAGTGTGTAGAAGAATTATTAACTGAAGTCATGAAAGCTTTTGAATTCTCATAAAACATACATATATCTATTATTTAACATCATATCATCATCATCCGCCATAGGACGTCCACTGCTGAACATAGGCCTCCCCCAGAGATTTCCAAATCGACCTAAAGTATTATACCTATTCACAACGCATATGTAGTAAACAGGCAGTCGATAGCTTGCTGAGGGTCCACAAAGTAGCGCGGCTTGTCGGCTCTCACGATGCCGTAGTCGGGCTCCAGCACTGGCAACACCACAGCGCCTCTATCGCCAGAACTAACAATGCTTTGATTAAACGACTGTGTCAGTGATGCCCTCGTGTTATGTGTCGGCATTTTATTCTTCGTCACATTACATGCCATACGCCTCATTCTCTCTATATTTTTCTTAATAGATATCAGTAATTTGTGGTTCTCCTCTTCATGGAGACACTGCTTCATGTCCTAGGAGGAAACGACGATTTTAAATTAATATCTTGAAATTGTATTAGACAAAAATTGGGTTTATTAATAAACTCGATATCATTGCATAAAGCTGCTAATAAGGTTTTATTTCTTATTGCTTAAAAACGATATAAAAATATTGACAAATCTAGGTCAAGATAAATAGCTTGTGTCGCCTATTTTAGGATTTCTTCTATGGTCAGGTAATAATAAACTAAGTATCGGTAAATTAAAGCTATGATATATTCAAAACTACGCTATTATTTTATCGTAAAATAATATCGATATACTTCAAATATCGATAGCTCGCTCAATAGAATCGATTTTTGCCAAAAGCGTATTATGCAACCTGACGCTGATGCATTTAAAGATACCCGCCAAATTTTTATGACATTTTGACACTTACCTCTCTTGTACTGTCGTATTTAGCGAATAACCACAGGTATGTAGCCAAGATACAGAACAAATGAGTCTCACTGTTACTAAAGCGGAACATGAACTTTAATGTAGGCGGCACACGCTGTCGCTGCGAAATGAAAATATTACATTTACCTTTTAATTAAATTACGTGTTAATGTTTAGGTTAGTGGCAGAGTGTAGTATATGAGCTGTGGACGGAGTCCCTGGTTCGGATCCCGGGTCAAGTACGTAGTTGTTGTTCTGAGATAATTTACCAAGGAGTGGTCAAAAAATCTTAGCCGAATCCTTCCAGTAAGATGCTTGGAGAAGTTTGTTGCGATAACCCATATTGGGGCAAGATATGCGCAATTGGAAGATGTACTCTCCAAATTAGGCAATTTGGTTGACTGAGATCTAAAACTCCTTATGAATAGAAAAAGGTTGTGCTCATAACTGCGACAGTATAAATACGGAGTAAATCTACCCGGGACTGGAACCCTCAGGGGGTTGACGTCAGGCAGGCAGGCGGTCGTAAAAACTAAGCTAAATCCTTTCTGCAATATGCGTGAAAAACTGTGTTGTGCCAATCTCATATTGAGGTGGGATAAGGGCAAGCAATAATCACAAGTTTAAAAACTTAACAGACCAACTTCAAATCCGATTGTTGCCAAATTTATAATCATCATCATCATCAGCCATAGGACGTCCACTGCTGAACATAGGCCTCCCCCAAAGATTTCCAGATCAACCTGTTGGAAGCGGCCTGCATCCAGCGACTTCCTGCGACCTTTATCAGGTCGTCGGTCCACCTTGTAGGTGGACGTCCTACGCTGCGCTTGCCGGTACGTAAAAATAAATAAATAAATTTATAATACCACCATTGAAATAAGCTCTACCGAACACCAAAATAATCTTGAAAATCAGTAAACAATTGGGATGATAGCGCGTAACATACATAAAAATACAGACGAATTGAGGAGCTTCTCCTTTTTGAAGTCGGTTAAAAGGAAAGAAAGACTTACAGAGTAAATCTTGGGTCCAGTGAACCTGTACCGCGTGAGGTTTACAAGCGTGGCGGCGGCAGACTTCAACACCTCGATACTGGAGATGGACCTGTTCGTGGCCGACATGTACACGTACACGCGACGCACCATCACCGCCGCCATGTCGTTGTACATCATGGGGAACACCTCCGTCAATAATTCTGGAAAATCACATGGAATTGACACACTGTCGACCTACCACACTTATCCTTTCCCTCATTGGCGTTAATGATTTCTTAGGTTAACGCGAATGGACGTGAATGTAAACCTACTAATATTATAAATGTGAAAGTTTGTGTGTTTCTGTGTTTATATGATTGTTACTCTTTCACGCAAAAACTGCGGAATGGATTTTGATGAAACTTTACAGTTATATAGATTATACATCAGAAAAACACATAGGCTACTTATAACTTTTGTCCCGGAAAAATATATTTTATCCCGGAAAATAAATTTCCAGGCGAATGGAGTCGCGGGGTACAGATAATGTGAGTAGCCGTCTGTAAAGCGACCATAATTTACAGCAAGGTATTCGAAACATGACTCTCTAGTGCACTTTAAAACCGCTTGTGAACTAAATAATGTGGGCCTTACTTATAAAAACATTTTAGCTGGCTGAAAATAGTCTGTCCCTTTTATTTTCAAACATTGTGACATAAGAAAAAAAAAGAGACAAGACTATTCTTAGCCATTTGCTCAGCTAAAATGTTTTTATAAGTAAGGCCTTATAATTCTTATTATTAAGTACTGTAACATCCCCCAGACGGTTGACGTCAGGCAGGCAGCCGGTCGTAAAAATTAAGTAAAATCGTTTTTGCAATATGCTTGAAAAATTGTGTTGCGCCGATCCTAAAATATACGCACTGGATATATAGATTACTTTTGTGTCATGGGTGTCCACAGGCAGTGGAGATTACTTATTATCAGGTGACCCACCTGCTCGTTTGCCAGTCTCTGCTTTAAAAAAAAGTATTAAAGTGGTACAATATAAATATGTATACTACTAACCGAGTGATCTAAATGCCCTGATGACAATTTCTATATCGCACATATTACGGAGTACGTGCATAACTTCCTCATTTCTTTCCTTGAGCGTCTCTTGCACGGAGACCAGGCCGCCCCTGCGCCATCGCAGCCGAATCTCAGTCACGCGCCTGTCGTGGGATATGGCCTCACGAGCTTTGTGTCCGCGGAAAAGGGCCTGTGCAAGTGGAATAAAGTTAATGAATTAATTACACTTGGGCGTGGACTGCCTCGTTGGCGTGGTTGTATTTCGGTACGACTACCGTCCTGGAGGTTTCAGGTTCGATCCCCAGGTCGGGCAAAGTAATATTGGATTTTTCCATATTAACCCGAAGTCTGGAATTTGTGCCATGCGATGGGTTCACCGCCTATCACATCTGGGACGGAACTAAGCTCGGCGAAATGTGGGTGTTCTAGTTCGCTAGAGCGCCTCTGCTTACCTTTTCGAGGATACAGACGTGAGCTTATGTTATTCATTACACTAAAATAAACTGATAGAGTAAACAAAAAGTCAAACTCCTCGCCTTCTTGGTCTAGTGGCATCGTATATAGGTTGTAAACCAGGTGGTCATGGTTTCGATTCCCAGGTCGGGTGGAGTGTATTTCTAACAGGATTATCCCGGGACTGTTTGCTCAGAAGGGGGTTAACGTCAGGCAGGCAGCCGGTCGTAAAAATTAAGTCAAATCCTTTCTGCGACACGCTTGAAAAAGTATGTTGCGCCGATCCCACTGCCCACATTGATAAGGGCAGGTAGAAAGATAATAGTTGAAACTACAAGGATGTTTTAGCTACCCATTTCGGTAATCAGACCCTGACTCACTAAATTCACTAACGGCCGGTTTCAATTAACAATCTTGTTCGAATGTGCAGATAGATTACAAAAATTAGCCAATGAGAACACAGTTTGAACATGACTCCGTTAAATACCTTGACTTGATTGGTTCAAATCGCGATCTATCTGAAATATAACCAGAAATCGTTTATTGAAAGTATTGAAACCGGCCGTAAATTAAATCGAATCGAATTCAAAATCGAATCGAGTGTCAAGAGTCAGCCCCCTGCTTGCTTAAAAATCTACATCTATACAAATAAAAATGGTGTGTCTGTTTATAATTTCAAATTAACACTTTTCACTAAATGCATAATATGAAAGTATATACAGTATTTATATCAAACATTTTTTTAAACATTTTGTCTCTGTTCTGGCTAATCTAAAATGATTGGACCGATTTTGACGGGACTTTCAATGACAGCTAGTCTAATAAAAAATCTAGACTAAAATAATCTGCTTATTACGTACTTGTATTTTAGAGGCAGCCCAATTACGCCGTTGTTCTTCTCGAATTTTTCTGACATTCTCTTTCTGCACCTTTAGCTGCTGTCTAACCAAATAGCCCCTCGCGATCGCCTGCACGCTTATCACGATCCGTCTTTTTTGCAAGAACATGCACCGTATCAGTCTTGTGTGCAATTTCCCTCTCCAAATTCTCTGAATAAGTCTTACTTTATTGCAATAATTTCTGTACCACGATTGCTGCAAGTAACGTCTCACATTCTTTTGTATACAAATCGCAGCAGATTCTCTAAGTTTCTGTTGTTTTAAATATTCTAAATAGATGTTCCTCGTCCTTTTCATCGCGCATAAAGCCCTATATCTCATTTGCACTGTGATAGCCGCTTCTTTGAGTTCTAAATAGTTTTGTCTCTGTTTTTTAGTTTCTACATATCCCCTGTAGTACCTCTGTATAGTGACACAAGACTTCACAATAAGTAAATATCTTGTTCTCTGAATTTTGGTTCTGTACAGCGTTTGTATCGTCAGCGCGGCTGATCGTAGTTGTAAATATTCTCGCCGCGTCGTCCTCATCACAAGTAAAGCCCTGTACCGCCTCTGCAAAACTACAGTAGCTGTTCTTAATGCCGAATACTTTTGTGTTTCCTTCTTCGCCTCGACAAAAGCCCTATATCGCCTTTGAATAGTAACGCATGCAGTCACGGTCCGTAAATATTTAGCCTTTTCAATTTTCATTAAATGCATAGCTTTGTATAGTTTTTGAATGGTCACTACAGCTGATCGTAGTTGTAAATAGTCGCGTCGCATTTTCCTCATCGCAAGTAAAGCCCTAAATCTTCTTTGAAGTGTAATAGTCGCTCGTTGTATCGTCAAGTAGCTTTGTCTTTGCTTCTTAGCATCAACGTATGCTTTGTAATATCTTTGAATCGTGACACACGAACTCACAATACGCAGATATCTAGTTCTCTCGATTTTCATAAGAATGTTTGCCCTGTAAAGTGTCTGTATGACGACTACAGCTGCCCTTAGTTGTAAATAATCGTGTCTCTCCTTTCTCATCGCAACTAATGCTCTGTATCTGTTCTGCACCATAACTGTAGATTTCTTTAACGTTAAATATTGTTGCCTTTGTTTCTTAGCATCTACATATGCCCTATAATAACTCTGGATTGAAACGCATGCCTTCACAACACGCAAATATCTATGTCTCTCTAATTTCATCAGAACGTTCGATCTATAACGTCTTTGTACTATTACTACAGCAGATCGTAGCTTCAAATAATCCGTTCTCTGTTTACGCATTGTCAACAAAGCTCTGAATCTTTGTTGTATCAGAATAGTTGATCGTTTTAGATTCAAAAATTCAATTCTTTGTTTCCTCATAGCTATTATATTGCGATACCTAATTTGCAATATTGTTGTTGCTTTTCTAAGCTCTAGATATCTTTGTCGCGTCGTTGTAAATTCTTTATAACGTCTATAATAACTCGTGATCATCGACACGGCAGATTTCATCTGTAAGTAAGTCTTTCTCTGCTTCTTCATTTCTAAATGGGACCTGTAAAATCTCTGAATGGTGACTGTCGCTGTTTTTAATTGCAAAAATTGCTCTCGTGCTGTTTTCATTTCAATGTAACATCTAAAATACTTTTGAATGCAGATTGTAGCTGCCCGGAGTTTTATATATTCTGTCCGCAGTTTTTTGGTAATTATGTACGATCTGTATACTCTTTGTATGGTTACACAAGCATTTTTCGTTTGCACGTATTGATTTACTGCTCGCTTTTGTAACTTCACACTCCTGAACCAAGCTTGTATCTTCGAGGCCGCTGTTTTCTTCTTAAGGAAGTCACTTCTCTGTATGTTCCTTTCAACACACGCTCTATAAAAGCGCTGTATTAGTATACAGGAAGACTTAAGTTTCGAATACTTAGATTTTTCTCTTTGCATCGCTTTTTGAGCTCTATACCTGTTTTGTAACACCAATGTTGCTTTACGAAGTGAGTCGTAATTTCTCTTATCCTTCTTCATGGCAATCTGTGCCCTGAATCGTCTCTGAATTGACACAGTCGCTTTTTTGAGATTTAAGAATGTAGTTCTATGTTGCCGCATTAATACAACGTTTCTGTATGACCGTTGCAAAGTAACTGCGGCAGTTCGGAGTTGAAGATATGATTTTCTTTGAGTTTTGGCGAGAATATGTGACCTATAATATCTTTGAATTAATATTGCTGCTTTGCGTTTTTTGATATAGATGTTACGGGCGTTTTTCATGCTCAAATAAGATTTTACATGCTTTTGAATGACCAGCGCCGACTCTCTCAACCGTAAGAACTCAGTTCTTTCTTTCTTCATTAATAGTTGAGCTCGAATTTTTCTTTGCAACTGCGTAACGCATTGTAATTTATTCAAATACTCCTCGCGGCATGTTTTACGTCTATATAGAGCTTGCATTGCAATCGCGTTCTTTTTCAACTCCAAATATCTGCGACGTTCTATTCTCATCCTTACTAATGCTGTATAATGATTTTCTATAACCCGGACAGCATTTTTCATCTTAAGGAAGCACCTACGTTGTTTTATCATTCTATATTGACTCTGCATAATGATAGCAGCAGTTCTTTTGTCAGCTAGCTCTTTCATGTTCATTTTCATTAACTGGTTGCTTCTATACTTCTGCTGAATATATATTACTGATTTTTTTAATTGTAGATACCATTTTCTAACAAGAAGCCGACGAACAAGGCTCTGAACCACAACAATTTTTGTCACTGTTAATTTATACCGTCTCATACATAGCCACCGCCTCACATGCTTCTGTAATACTGTGGCTGATTTCTCTTTCAGTTGATGCCGTTCTAATTTTAGCTGATCAAGTCTCTGTTTCGCTACTCTTATTAACTTGACAGACCTAAACCATGTCTCGATTTTTAAAACACTTCTCTTCAACTGTCGATAATAAGTACGACAAAGCCACATTCGACAGTACTTTTGTATAATATTTGTCGCTGCAACGATGCGCTGCATTTCCCATTCTACAAGGCGTTCATACTGAACTTTGCGCCACCAACGCTGTATCACACTAGCCGCCTCATTCTTAATATGCAATACACGTTCCTCTTCTTTTCTTTTCTCGACAATAACTTCGTATTTCTTCCTCCACCATGCTTGAATAACATTAGCCGCTTTTTCAAACAGAGGCGCTCGGAAAACGTGAATAATTTGCCAAAGTAAAGACAAAGTCTTTTCCCGGTGCCCATCAGCAATGTCGGTAGAAGTGATATCACCAAAAATTGTAAAATTAGCTTCCTTCAATGCATTTAAGGCGACGTGAACGTTGTGAATTTTCTGCAGACGTGATATCGCAGGTGTGCGCAGCTGGTTTAGTAGGCCGTTTCTTATTAATATGATTTCCATAACCTTTGTCAGTCTGACGCCATCTCTAATGTCTACAGCAATGTTGTGGACCGCGTATTTGTATTCGTCTAAGTAAGACTGCTTGTGGCTCAAAACGTAGCCTAAAGGTCGAAGATGTTTAGTAACGTCCCCTATTCCCGCTATCAGTTCTCTTGTAAATCTAATGACGATCTCGCGGCTTTCTTTACAAACCGCATTCCTGCAGAAAAGGCAAGGATCGTGGGGAATAAGTTTCTTCTGTTTCGCTTGGTCCAAAAAGAATACCAGCATGAAAAATTTCTTCAGTGTAAATTTTTTGATAGCCTCCATATAGGCAGGCAGTAACATATTCGGTGCAGACGATTTTGAATGTTTATTTTTTAGAAAAGGGTTTTTAAACATCCTTTGAATTATAAATGTTGTTAGACCTTCGATATCGCTGTTTGATTTTAAAGGTAAAACAGTTCTGTATATCGCCTCCAATCCAATACGAAGCCATAGGGGATTATACGACAGCAACAACTCCATTATAATTTTCTGTAAACCGATATCTAAATGCAAATTTCGGTCAGTTCGAATGGCTATAAGTTTCTTTTCGATTTGAGCGTTTAGTTTTAAGAAAACTTGCGCGATATCTGTACTCAACAGCAAATTTCTAGCTGATCTGCGAAGTCCTTCCAGACGATGGCTATTATGATATGCACTAGAAACCTGTTCTTTTGTAGGTGCTGCAGGTATTTCTTTGTTCCTGTTCTCTATCCACGCTTTGCCTACGTCTATCTTTTGTTCAACATTACTGTCGAGATCAGCGGGTGGCGTCAATATATAATTCAGCCACCTCTTGAATTCTGTTTCAAATTTTTCCACCGCCTCTTCGTCGTAAAAGTAGCTGGTAGATAAGAATGGATCTACAGTAGTTGACTGTGAATAAACATTTCCGACCATGTTAACCGATAGGTTTTGATTAACACTTTTATTATTATCGAAAGTGATGTTTGCTTTATTTACCCCAACTAACGAATCTTTGCTTTTTATAGACGTTCTAGATTTGAGGGATTTCTTTGCAAAAGCTACAGGAACTTTCCAAAGATCTGGTTCAGCTCTAACAGCCTTTTTCGACCACGACTGTCTGCTGGGAGTGGAAGTAGTATATTTGTCATCATGTTTATCGAAAGTGCGATTTATTGTGAATGTAGACATTCGTTTATCAGTTTTGTCCAAAACGTAGACATCTGAGATTTGCGCACTTTCTTCGGGAATTGACTGGAGAGGTGGCGTTATAGATCTAGGAGGCGATCTTATGTCACTTCTAAGATTGTTTTGCCAAACGTTTTGCTCGCATTGATTCAAGTAAATTTTTTCGTGGATGTCCCTCTGCTGATTGTATTCCCTGAATAGAGCTTGTCTGCACATTTTGGGCTGTTCTTTTATAAAGTAGTGAGGCTGTTTCATGTCAAATTGACCCAAATTAGGTTCTGTTGGATTATTCGGCGAGTCTTTTGTGTACGTATCCGAATTTAATTTAACATCATTAATTACATCGTGAGTGTCGTTATTAAATTTTAGGAAACATTTTCTTTCAGTAGAAAATCTTTGAGGAAAGAAAGATAAATCGCTAATACGCGAAAATTCCGTATTTATAGAAAAGTCTGGGTTATTTAGTTCTTTAGGGGATGATGTGTTTGGTTGTTTCTTGTTTTGAACGGTCGGTGTTTCAGTAAACTGCGATTCAAAATGTGTATTAACTGTAAGCCACTTGTTTGGTTGCGTTGATGTTATACTAATTATTGAGTGAGTCTCATTCTCTTTGTTGGTGTTTAAATCTAAACTATCGTCAAAATCGCTTTCGGAATTCACACTTAGTATTATTTTAGGGCCTTTGTCTAATTTGTCTGTTTTTGAAGAAATTGTTGGTTGCTTCAAACTTTTCAACGGTGTAAAAACAACATTATCAAACATATCTGCTGCCGAGTCGTCGTATATCTGTCTATTGGACGGTTTCAGTACATTTCGGGGTATGTCAAGTTTGTTATTAGTAACTCCATAAGATTTGTCGTAGGTTTCTTGTAAGTTCGGTTTTCTTACGTTAGAAAATATTTCCGATGTATTGAAGTCAAGGTCAACGCTAGAAGGCGAATCAAAAGGGCATTTTTTGCTATGAATTTGGACGGAATAGTCATTAAGTGTCGAAAGGTTTTCTTTGTTGTATGTTTGTAAGAATTTATGAGGGCTCGTCTTTTTCATCTTTCTCTTGTAAATGTCTACAGGAGATTTTTTTGATACTTTCTTCTTTATTTTACCTGGTGTCAGTTTTAAACCTTTGGGTGGTTTAGTTTTACCCTTTATATTCTGGAAAGAAGATATTGTAAATTAGCCTGAACAATATTGCATAATATTCATTACAAAAAATAATGAATTAAATGATAGGCTGATGGAAGGGTATGCTATAAATTTGTACTTATTTGTACAAGTCTGATCTACCACTCTGTAGTGGTAGATAGTTCTGTCTACAGTAAGAATGGGCCAGCTTGACTGATATAGTACCGCTATCTCGAATATAATGGAACCTCATTGTCACATTTCATTAAGCAAGTATAATTTCTGGCGAGCCACATCCAAAGGGGATTCCCCTTCCCAATCGCATTTTTTTTTCCTTAAAGGTTGGCAATATATGCATGGTTCTTTTGCTATAATAGCTGTCTATAATGTCTATGGGTGGTAGACTATAGGTGGTATAGGATGTCACTTACCATAAGGGGACTTACCTGTTTGCCTGTCTCTGCTATAAAAAAAACCATAAACATAGAAATGTGTTGAGAAAATTAAAAGGCCTAAGCAAGGCCATCTTAAGGCAGGCATGCAGGGCCCTGGGCACACATGAATTTGGGAGCCCCTTGGAGAGTAAAGAAATTGTGTACAGGGGTTCCCAAGCTTATTATCTCATGCCTCCTATTATACCTAAATGTATAAGCCCACCTCACCCCTCGATGTATGAAAAGCTCATAGATTGCTTGGTGACCTTTTTTTAGCGAAGTTTCTTCATATATTCGCTCAAACCTACTAGCTTGCCCTGTGAACTTTTTTTTAGCTCATCCATTCATATTTTTAAAGTATCTCATCCACACGGTCGTGCCTCTCTTGGCACGCCTCACTATTTGGGAACCTCTAGTGTAAGAGAATGTAAGTACTTATCAGCCTTTGGGGGCCCCCTAGAGCTGGGGGGCCCTGGCCACGGGCCCTGTGTGCCCTTATGGTAAAGATGGTACTGGGCCTAAGTCCTAACCCCTCATTAGTAGAAGAGGCCCATGTCCAGTAGTGGGACAGTAATATTACAGGGCTATTATTATTTTTATCAAAATTGGTATATTTATAGAACAAGTTGGACAAATTGATAAAAACAGACTTTAAATGTGTTATGATTTAACTGTATATCATGCATTTCATTGTTATTTTTGAGATCACCGAAAGGCCATATCATGGGAATGAATGTAATCGTCTGCAACCTCCTTGAATAAATATCTAAATTCTTACCATAACAGACTTCATGACAATAACCACGTCATATCTGCCTCTGCTGTCATTTGTAAAACGAATTGTACTGCGACTTGCTGTGGGTTGCATGGGTACCCATGTCATTGTCAAGCAGTATATTACATCTGGCTCCACATCCAGCCATTCTTCCGGCAAATGTATCACAAGACCCGGTGGCAATGCTTTCTCAAGAGTTATCTGTGAACAACCAGTAATTAAATATTTAGAAACCCTTAATTGATTGTTAACAGTCAAGTACAGCCAGAGTTATTAAATATGGCATGAATGAAGAGGTTCCCCTCTTTGTGGTTCTAACACATAATGGCTTGGATCCCAAACCTCACCATGGGATTAATAGTATAATAAATGTAGTTTAAATGACTGTGCTTATTTTGCATGTAAAACTGATTTATTTTTTTCTACCTGCCCTTATCCCATTTCAATGTGGGGTCAGTGAAACAAATGTATTTTTTAAATTGTATTATTTAAGTTTTCTTCTTTTCTTTTATGATTAATATGTAAGATTTGGTAGTGCTAAATTAAATAAATAAATAAATTACTGAAATAAGTACCTAAGGTAAGTATTGATTCTTCTTTATTTAAAAAATATGTCCTTCATCAAAGGCTAATGGTTTTGCTAATAGCATAACATAACATAAGCTCACACGTGTATCCCCGAAGGGGTAGGCAGAGGCTAGGCTTTGTTAATGACAGTGTTTAATATAATAATCCATGACTTCTAAGTATTGATTACTATTATTTATAGGGCTTTACTTATAAAAACAGTTTAACTGAGCAAATGCCCATAATCATTAACTATTATTATAATTGGACCATGTGCAGGAATGAACCAACCCACAAAAAATAAATAAAATGTTAGATAGACCATATTAATAGACCATATTGGTGACAACAATATTTTTTGGTCTTTTTGTGGGTTGGATCATTTCTGCACAAAACATAGTTTGAATACAACAGCTTATATAAGAGAACTAACTTACCCTTTGCACCACTTTCAATGGGTTTTGAACTTCTAACGTCCTCTCGCAAGCACTGCCGATGAAAACATTGTCGAACACCACTTGTGGCGGTCTTGAAAAAGGAGCCAAAATGAGTCGAGGACATTCTTCCTTAGGAGATTTTGGCAAAGCAGTCGCTGGCTTTCGAGCCTTTTTTATGTGCTCTGGCGTGTTTTCTATCTGAAAGTTATTATTACGTGAAAATAGTAGTCCATGATTTCATTTACCTGTAATTATGAAAACACACCACTCACTTCAAAATACATTGTTGAGTATTTTATTTATCACTTTCTACAAATCAAACGGCGCATTGTTAAAAATATGTCACATAAATTAACTTAAACGGAATTTTCACAACAAAAGATGTTAGAATTTGAAATATTCAAAATTGTCAACCGCCGTTTATGGTCGCAATTTTGTCTATTACAGATAATAGAAAGTAATGAATGAATGAATGAATGATTAAATTCCAAAGACAAATTGTATCGGTCAGTGTCAGTTAAATTGCAAACTTACTGACAATATTGACTGAGTATCAGTCTTTATTCAAGAAATAAATATTGGAAAACTATTTTCCACTTTAGTCTTAGAGCATTTTTAATAAATAAAATATTTAAACGAATTTTAAACAAACATACGTGTTCGCAGACTAGGCTCATCAACAAATCACTACAGTGAACAGTCAGCAGGCTACCAATTAATTAAAAAAAAAATTCACTGCAGTCAGCAGTGATGTATATGTTGTGAAATTAAAATCTACTCGATAATATAAAATAATTTAATCGATAGGAACACAATATAACTCAATACAATAAACGCGAAAGTTTATATGTATGGATGTTTGTTACTCTTTTACGAAATGCCGGGTCTCCTGCACTAAAACATTACACAAAACACCCACACAAATCACAATTTTTGTATCTATGGTTCATTGTTCTCCGACAGGTGACAGCTATAATCGTTGTTTTGCGTACGTGTTTTGTTTTGAAAAAGCTAGTGCAGGAGACCCGGCATAAAAATTACAAAATGGATTTTGATGAAACTACTTTTATCCCTGAAAAATGTACGGTACTCGTGGGATTTTTTTCCACTCGGACGATGTAACAACTAGTGATTGAAACCTACATGACTTTTGGACAGTAATATAATTTATAAATGGTTGTAAAAGTATGCGGTGGCCTAATATTACTAATATTATAATATTATACGACTCGTATGTCTTGCTTGAGGTACTTACACAAACGTATTATTTTTTCACTCAATGGCGGATAATTGATTTGTAGTATTTCTGGGTCTTCAATCTAGGCAGTTCAATTAATATTAAAATAAATATATCGATGTATCGATAAATCGCCAGTATCCCATTATAACTACAGCACTATCTTCGTGCAGCTGTCACCTTCGCTGTCGCCGTGCGAAATTTTTCGTCCTTCCGTTCTTTTACGTACGTACGTGCTGTAGTATTTATTCCTTAGATATACTTTTGTGATATCTACGTATTCACGCAGTGGACAATTTAGGCGTGTGCTGTTCCAGAACCCTTGACTTACAAAGACGTAGACAATGGCCGAGACCCAAAGTAACGAGAACACTTGCGTGGTTTGTTTCAAGAACGTACTTTATTATTCGGTTGGTGAATGCGACCATCCCGTATGTTTCGAGTGTTCTACTCGGATGCGAGTCCTCTGTGTCCAGAACGAATGCCCTATTTGCCGTCAGGACCTTTCGAGGGTAAGTTATATCAGAAAATTCACCAATGAAACATTAAGTCGTCGTACAGAGCAAATAATGCACCACATTAAATTATTGTTGTGAAATACAGATCAAAGCATGGTAAGAATCAGTTTAGCTAGTAGTTTATGGAAATAGTCTTTTTATATTGTAATTTGTTTAAAATTTGCAATCACTTCAACTAAATATCCAATAAATGATATGGTTGTTTGTTGCTTCAA
Source organism: Clanis bilineata (assembly GCA_036417725.1). Classification (NCBI taxonomy): domain Eukaryota; kingdom Metazoa; phylum Arthropoda; class Insecta; order Lepidoptera; family Sphingidae; genus Clanis; species Clanis bilineata. The sequence continues at coordinate 4,524,546 of CM071153.1, forward strand.
TTATAATATTTACATCACTACAAATTGACATGTTTTTTGGCTTGTTCTTTACAAAATGATAGTTTTTCCTATGTAAATAGCTGCATTTTCCTAATGTTAAGATGTATTTTGATCATTCATCAAAGATATTCAATTTTGATCTAGATTAAAAGTTCTATGTGTTCACAGATCAAATTAACATTTCTTTTGGGCCACTTATCTGATATCTGCAATGACTTTGCATAGTTTTATATATAATGTTAGCTGTAGAGTAAATGTGAATATTATTCAAGATGTTGATTTAAAATATTTACTAAATGATATTAGTATTTTTATAACTAAAAAATAAGACTTGGCTGTAAGCCAAGTTATAATGGTATATGGTATATTATGATAGTCCAATTTTAATATCAAGACTTGGTGTATTAATGCGAATTAAGTTCTGGGGGGTTACCACCACCTCTTATAGCAATATTATAATAATCTTACTTGTACCGATTCCCATACAAAAAACTAAGTAAGATTATAATAATACTGCTATTAGAGGTGGTGGTAACCCTCCAGAAGTGCTGTTGGTATGAGTTTATGGTATTAAATAACTTTTTATGTCAATTTTCATATCAAAGTATTTAAGAAAATTAATAAATTTACAATATTTATATTATGTACATGAACTTCTATAACATATTCAAACATGTTGCAGAAAGCATTTGGCTTTGTTTTTACAACCTATCTGATGTCATCAGCATCAGAGAAAACATGATGTATTCCATTGTTTAGCGTGTTCAATAAACAAATTTATTAAACCACAATTCCTATTTGTTTTTGGTAGTAATGTTATTAAGCCCTAACCACAATGAGTTTAGGTTGGATAAATTTTGTATAATTAAATCACTAAAACAAATTGAGTATAATGTCCCTAAATTGGTTTAAAGTAAGTCACTAGGAATAAAGTAATTTACTATTAAAAGTATGTATAGTTTTGGTGGGAATTCCCACAGTGTGGTTGATCACTTGTTTTAATTTATCCTTATTCTAGCCTAAAGTGATATTTGTTGTTTAAAAATAATGTGGTTTTGTACAATAAACATTGATGATTATGGATAGTGTATGAAGGTGTTTTGATTAAGCGGGCCTAATCATTCTGTAGGCAAAACTATAACATACTAATTGTACGAATATTTTGTGGTTATACATTTATTATTTGTATGACTACAAAATTACAATTTAATTTTGTATTTCAGGTTGTGTTCACGGAATATATCCAACCTTACAAGGAGCTTCGTAACAGGGCGATCCCAGATAGACTGTTTGAACGGCAATATAAGATTGGGTTCTGTAGTGAAGAGATTAAGCATGCATATGAGCGGTTGTTGGAGAACCGTTGTAAAATCTGTGATAAATTGCCACCTTTCCGTACATTCAGTATGCTTAATGACCACATGAGGAAGGTGCACGAAAGATACTTTTGTGATTTATGTGTCAAGCACTTAAAGGTAAGAATTTAAATCTGTTAAATGTTATTAGACTTGTTGTGTTGTCTGTTGTTTTTACTTATTATAATATGATATTAACGTCTGTACAGTGTGAGGTCCACACAGACAAAAAGACCCAAACTAGCAATCTTTGTCAAAGACAGCCTTTCCAACTTACCATGCTCAACTTATCATATGCCATGTGACAGCGTCCGTGGCGCAGCGGGCGAGTAGCCGGCTGTGAAACGTGAGGTCGTGGGTTCGGTTCCCACACCGAGACAAATATCTGTGTGGCCCATAGATATTTGTTTCGGGTCTGGGTGTTGTGAGACCGAAAGTCTCTCGTAGTTTCTGATACCCAAGATACAGGTTACACCTAGTGTGGGGTCAGGACTATGTATGTGACTGTTGGGTGTGTTTATTTATTTATTTATCTAGTCCATCGATACAACGATTATGATAATTCAATTATTATTGTCTACCCTCATCTGAATAACTGCATGTCATTGCCAACAAGTGTCACCATGATCCCATTAACTTATTTTCGGCGCACAATATGAAGGACTGATAAAATATCGACAATATTATTTTGCAATAATAGCAAGTTTAAATTAATTATGTAATGAAAAACTCAATTAAAATTATCACTCGACTTTGTCGAGTCCTCTTAATGAATGAGGTAATCAACATTAAGAATCATATTACTGTTTATTTTAATTAATATCATAAAGCTATGGTTGTATGTTTGGTAGTTGCATAAAAATAACTCCGCGTCTTCTGCGCGAAAACATTACATTAAACATCTACACAAAACATTTATTTATATTTATTTATTTATTAACATGTATTTTTTATCTATGGTCCATTGTTTTACGAGCAGAAGACAGCTAAAATTATTGTGTTATGTATGTGTTTTTGTGTAATGTTTCGAGAAAAACAGGTGCAGGAGAAGCGCCTTAACGCAAACTGTTTTACTAGCCGCGTCTCCTGCACTAAAACATTACACAATACACCTACAAAACATGGTATTTCTACAATTTTGTCTGCGGTCCATTACATAAGCAGGAGACAATGTAAAAACTTTCTTTTGTGTAGGTGTTTCTTGTGGTTTGCTTCGAAACAGTATCTTCCTTTTTTTTCATATAGCACAGACTGGCAAACGTGCAAATGGGACACCTGATGGTAAGTGATCTCCACCATAGACACCCGAGACTCAAAAAGAATCATGGGTGCATTGCCAACATAAAAGGATGGAATGGAAGGATGAGGGATTGGGAAAGGGAGTGAGAATTGGATTACCGGAAATCTCACTCACCAAACGAAACGCGACAGCGAGCTGCCACTTTACGTCGATTTTCTGTGAGACAGTGGTATCAAACCGGTCGAGCCGGCCTATTCGTGCTGTAGACGTAATTGTCTACAGCGTGGCTCTACCACTGTGTAGCGCCGCGCCTAAAATTATGCAACTAAGTACCTCATGAATTTGCAGATTTTCACTAACGAGAGAAAATGCTACACGCGGCAAGAGCTTGGCCACCATCGACGGAAAGGCGACCTGGACGATACATCGCATAGGTAATTATGCCTTCGTGATGATAGGTCACCCTCTTCACGTTGGGGTTGACGCCAGGTGTGGCCGGTCCTAATTACTAAGCCGTATCTTTTTTGCAACATTATTATTAAGGCGAAATGTGGGTGTGCTAGTTGGCTAGTACGCCTCTGCCTACCCCTTCGGGGATAGAGGGCGAACTTGCAGCATTTGGATAAATTTTCAAGTTATCTTAAATCTCGATTAAAATACACGAATGTGAGTTAAGCCGATATATATAGTCGCCTCCTTGGTCTAGTGGCAGCATATATGGGCTGTGGATCGAGAGGTCCTGGGTTAAATTCCCAGGTCGGGCAAAGCGAATTTTATAATTTCATTTGCCCGGGACTAGATCTCAGAGGGGATTAACGCCAGGCAGGCAGCCGGTCGTAAAAACAGCCAAATCCTTTCTGTAACATGCTTGACCCCACATGAAGGTAGGATAAGAGCAGGTAGAAAGAAAAGAGTGTAAGTTAAGCCCAGTTTAGGACTAACTCTAGATTAGTAATAGTGCTGCGAGTCGCACTAAACGTGTCTAAGCATATGTCTCTCGAAAATAATGTAGCTGTCTAATAATGAATTAATAGTTTTCAAAATTGGTTCAGTACTACCGGCGATAAGTGTGTTCAAACAAAGAAACATACCTCCAGCTTTATAATATTAGTACATTATTTTAGATAAGATTACTTATATGGCCCCAGTGAGTGTGTAGAAGGAACATCGGACTATGTCTCTCGCATGTTTATGACATAACATAACATAAGCTCACGTCTGTATCCCCGAAGGGGTAGGCAGAGGCGCACTAGCGAACTAGAACACCCACATTTCTCTGAGCTTAGTTCCGTCCCAGATGTGATAGGGGGTGAGCCTATGGCCATATCAGGCACAAATTCCAGACTCCGGGCTGATATGGAAAAATTCAATATCATTCGATCGAACCCGAGACCTCAGAACGGTAGTCGTACCGAAATACCACCACGCCACTAAGGCAGACTGTCACATGCTATGTCAAAAGCCACAATATACGTAATGTCGAATAAATAAGGAATCGGTTAACAATTACTGCATTAATACGACTTTGTTTCGATGCCTGACCGCTTGTTATGACATCACAATGATATTACTTACAATCCTATATGCGTGTCGTCACTCGATTGTGAACCTTACCACACACGGCGTACCATAAACGAGTGTGAGTTAAGCCGATATGTATAGTCGCCTCCTTGGTCTAGTGGCAGCATATATGGGCTATGGACCGGTAGGTCGTGGGTTTGATTCGTAGGTCGGGCAAAGCGAATTTTATAAATTAGTTTGCCCGAGACGGGATTCCCAAAGGGGGTTGACGTCAAGCAGGCAAAATCGTTGGTAGGTAAAGTTAGGCAGGTAAAAACTTAGCCAAATCCTTTCTGCAACATGCTTGCAAAACTGTGTGGCGTCGACCCTACATTATTTTTTTATAAATACACCCAACAGTCACACACCTAATCCTGACCTTACACTAGGTATAACCTGAATTGTGGGTATTATCACAAACTATGAGATACTTTCGGTCTCACAACACCCAGACTTGAAACTAATATCTGTGGGCCACACAAACATTTGTCTCAATGCGGGAATCGAATCCGCATTTATTATATCATCATCATCGTCACCCATAGGACGTCCACTGCTGAACATAGGCTTCCCCCAAAGATTTCCAGATCGACCAGTTGGAAGCGGCCTGCATCCAGCATTATATATTAATGTGGAATAAGGACAGGTAGAAAGAAAGAAAGATTATAAAATATTATTGGTGGGGTACCTGTGATGTGATTATATTCTACTATGTGTATTATAACATGGTTATGGCTATGGTTTTTCGGTGGACGTCTTCGTTGAGTGCGGACGTGTGCACGCTGTTTGTGGTGCTATTATTCATATTTTGTGTTGCCGTTAGTTTCTGTTACAAAGTGAAGTTTATCGGCCCCTCTCTTATCATCTTGAGGGTTTTGCCATTGAGTGCCGCCTCCATATTGGATTTTGGTGTTTTGTCTCGTTCTCGTGGTGGTTGTTGCACACGGAGCAATTCTACACACTGGGGAGTGAGTCATCTTTTTTTTCCAAACTACAATTTTTGCTGTGGTTCGAACCGGGTGTCTGCGGATTGCGCATCGGGCGCTCGGACCTCGAGGCCAACAGCGAGTTACATCGGTTATTGAAATTGTGCGTCGCCTTTTAGCATTATGAGTAATTGCAATGGATGTCAACAGTTAATTAGTGACTCCGAAATCATTTTTTGCTCAATTTGCGACAACAATTATCATCACGACTGTGTTTGTCTTACTAAAGATAAATATGTCAAGATGTCGCGTAAAGCAAAACTCACTTGGAAATGCCCGGAGTGTAAGCTACCGCGTAAAAAGGGTGACAACAGCAACACTCCGGTTAAGGATCCGTCATCGTTCTCAGACGAAAGTTACGACACTGTTGAATCTCTTGGTAAGCGGATGAACGACATGGAATCAACACTTGTTAGAAAAATTGATTCGTTATCTACTTCATATAAAAATTTCAAATCAGTTTTCGAACCTATTAGGAAGGACTTGCAATTACTCCCTGAGCTGATAAAATCGGTAGAATTTATGTCGAAGTCTTTTGATGACATGAGCAAACAAGTGGCAGAATTGACAAATGAAATCGAAAATCTACGTTCCGAAATGAACGATCTTCGAGCCGAAAATGGGAAACTTAAATCTGACGTGACAGAGCTCAGAGAACAACTCTCACAAATGGAGCAACACGCACGCGAGTGTAATGTGGAGTTACAATGTGTCCCGGAGCACTCTAACGAGAACCTTATACCTACTGTTCTCCAGCTTACTAACACTGTAGCTTTTCCTTTGACGGAAAAAGACATTTTGTCCTGCACCAGAGTCGCTAAGTCAAATCTCGCATCAAAACGGCCAAAGTCAATAATAGTTAGACTACCTTCTCCTCGCACCAGAGATGAGTTGTTGGCTGCCTGTATTAAATTCAATAAAGTAAATCCTACTGATAAGTTGAATAGTCACCACCTAGGTCTCGGCGGCATCAAGCAATCTATATTTGTGGCCGAACATCTATCTTCCTGGAACAAGAACATTCACGCGCAAGCTCGAGCTGTAAAGAGGGACAAGCAATACAAGTTTTGTTGGATTCGTCGCGGCCGTATATACCTGAGAAAGGACGACTCATCGCCTGCCATCTGGGTGAAAAATGTTAGCATGCTGGACGCTCTCAAAAATTAGTTATATTTATTATTGTGTTATATATTCGTATATATTATAGTGCTAGTGTATTTTATTTTTAAAATGGCTAAGTTTACTATTTATTACCAGAATGCTCGCAGTATTCGCGGCAAACTACACGATCTATATTTATCTAGTCTTAAATGTGTCTATGACATTATAATAATAACAGAAACTTGGTTAAATGATAGTGTTCTAGATGCTGAAGTTTTAAATAGCTATTATACCATATATAGAAGAGATCGCGGTTCCACGAGTAACGCAAAGCATGATGGTGGTGGGGTTTTAATTGGAGTATCTAAAAAATATAACTCCACTCGTTTAAGTAAACTTGAAAGTTCTAGAGAAGACTTATGGATATCTGTTAACTTCGAATTAATGTCTCCAAAAAAGCATATCTATATTTGTGCCCTCTATCTTCCTCCCCCCATACGCTATGATACTCTGGAAGGCCAACTAACTTACTTGAGTAATGGTATTTTTTCTCTTAACTCTAACGATGTTATCATAGTCGGGGATTTTAACTTGCCGAACATTAATTGGACCTACACTGTGGATACACCTGCCGCATCCATAAATCAATGCATTACCAAATCTGATTTGGCTAGCTTGCTCTCAGATTTTCTCGCACTACATGATTTTAAACAATATAACATCATTGGAAATAAGGATAATAAGTTGCTTGACCTTGTCCTTTACAACAACAATAACCTTAGTGTTTGTAATGCTTCTGACTACTTATCTAAGATTGATCCTTATCATCCACCTTTAGTTTTGTCTTTGACACGTTTTTCCTTGGATTACTTGCCTAAAAGATCTATAAAGAGACGAAATTTTTTTCTTGCCGATTATTCACATATAAATGCAGAATTGGAAAGGGTTGATTGGGATTCTTCTTTTAATTCCATCGACAATGTCGAAGGCATGGTCCAGCATTTTTACTCTATAATCCAGGGACTTATTGAGAAATATGTACCTCTTACATATTCTTACCGCGGCTCATACCCTATTTGGTTTTCTACAAAATTAATTAAATTAATAAAAGAGGCAGATAAATTTCGTCGAAAGCATCGCAAATATAAAAACCCTTTAGATAAAATTGATTACATTGATGCCCGAAGGAGGTGCCATAATTTGACAAATACATGCTACAAAACATACAAAGAATCCTTAGAATCTTCTATATCTAATAAGAACATAAAAGCTTTTTGGACCTATGTTCGTAACAAGAAAAAGAACCCTGAGACTATTCCAAGCGTTATGTTATTCAATAATGAGGAATTAACCTGTCATACCAAAATTTGTGACGCTTTTGCTACCCATTTCTCTTCAGTTTTCGTACATAATAATGCCGATCAAATCAATTGTAATTTCACCTATTCTGACAGCTTGTTGAATCACACTCATTTGTTGGATATAAACGTTCCAGTTTGCAACACTCTTAGCAGTATCTTTATTACTACCACCTCGATCAAGAAAGCTCTCCAAAAATTAAAATGTAGTTTAGGGGCCGGTCCTGATGGCCTCCCCGCGATATTTATCATAAACTGTGCCTCAAGCCTATCGCGACCACTCACAATTTTATACAACCGATCATTAGCCTCTGGTGTTTTTCCACACTTATGGAAGGTTGCCAATATTATTCCGATCCCCAAAAGTGGCGACTCAAATTACATAATAAATTATCGTCCCATATCACTTCTTCCAATACTAGGAAAAGTCTTTGAGTCACTTATTTGCCCTTACCTCAGTCATCATCTGCAACACCTGCTAATTCCTGAGCAACATGGATTTCGTTGTAGAAAATCAACAGTTTCGAATCTTGCTTGTTATGTATCTGACTTAACTACAGCCATCGATAATGGTCACCAGACTGACGCTATATATACAGACATCAGTAAGGCGTTCGATAGAGTTGACCACCAGCTTTTGATACAAAAACTTTATGCTTTAGGAGTTCATGGTAATCTTTTAGTATGGTTTTCATCCTACTTATCACAACGACCTCAAAAAGTTGTAGTTTGTGGCTATGAATCGTTCTCATATGTGGCCAGTAGTGGGGTTCCCCAGGGGTCACATCTGGGACCAACACTATTTTTGGCGTTTATTAACGACATTGCTAATAGAATTAAACATTCTAAATTTCTACTTTTCGCCGATGATTTAAAACTGTATAAGAGTATACATGATTTTCGAGATTCTGAACTACTTCAATTAGACTTAAATAACGTGTATAACTGGACTGTTCGCAATAAACTGCCTCTAAATGTCGAAAAATGTAAACACATAAAATTTACTAAGAAAAATTCTCCTCTTCCCACCGTTTATACGTTGGGTGGTAGGGTTCTTGAGGAAGTTGATTATATAAAAGACCTCGGCATTATATTAGATAAAAAACTGTCGTATAGACTCCATATTGATAAGATAATCAATAGATCTTTTAGGATGTTGGGATTTTTGTGGCGCAATTGTAAGCATTTTAATAATATCATGGCATTAAAACTCGTGTATACTGCATTAGTCCGCAGTATATTGGATTATGGGTCTAGTATTTGGAATCCCTCCTATCGTTGTCATATTGAAAGGATTGAAAAGGTTCAAAAGCGGTTTGTTTTCTTTTTAACAATACACCAAAAGAAAAAACAAGAGCTCAAATCTTATACTCAACGTTTAAGTCACTTTAATATGTTAAGCTTAGAGAATCGCCGTTGGATTACAGATCAAATTCTATTATATAAAATCTTGAATGGTTTATTAGATTGTCCCGCACTGGTTTCGAAATTTTGTTTCACTATTCCCCGAAAAGGTGCTAGAATAGTTAATTTTCGTCCATTCACGCCCAAGGGATTCAATACTAATGTTGGAACACATAGTCTTATAGGAAGAATCAGTCGTGAGCACAATTTGTTATTTGAGGCTGAGAAGGTTGATCTCCTTAATTGCTCCCTTCTTAGCTTTAAAAACATGATGTTTAAATATAAAAAAAACATAATACATATATAATTTATTACTTGTTTGAACCTATTGCATGTTCATGTCTAAATCTACCATGCATTTGCATACATTTAATGTATTTTTTTTGTTCGTGTAACTTTATTGGCTACATTGTATATTGTATTGTAATTATTGAATTTAAGCGCTAATTGTCGCGTGAACACTTCCATTCATTTATTTTATTGTACTTTTTTGTATGTTGTAATCGAAGCATCCGCTTGATAATTTTTAACAAGTTCCACTACGTGCATGTTGAGTTTTCCTTAATTTGGACTTACATTATAAGTTATGTATTAAGTGTTTAGTTTAGCAAAATTTTGTATTAACGTAATGTCTGCTGGAAAACCTGAATAAATAAATAAATAAATAAATAAAATAACTCGTCTCAGTGTATATTGACAGGGGCCACCCGCTGTGCAAGTTCTGCGAGGAGCGGTTCATGGACGCGGACGAGCTGTACCGGCACATGCGCAAGGAACATCTCTATTGCCACTTGTGCGACGCGGACGGCAGCAACCAGTACTACTCGTCGCATGCGGAGCTCGCGCGCCACTTCCGCGACGATCACTACCTGTGCGAGGAGGGCGAGTGCGCCGATCAGCACCTCACTAGTGTTTTCAGAAGTGACATTGATCTCAAAGGTAAAGTTTTATTTTTTATTTATATCTTAGTTCGTGGCTGCGATTAGTCCGATGTGCTGGGTAATTTATGGCATAGGTGATAAAGTTTTATACTAGTTGTTTTTGTTAGGCGCTGTAGGTTCTCCCCGCGTCATCATCATCAACCACAGGACCAAATTTTAGAGTAAGCTCTATAGAACAGAAAAATAAAGATAGTTGAGTGTTCATCTGAGGTCGTAACGCTTTCGCTAAGGCTTTCTGAATTCCATGAATATTTAGTTCAGTAAGTTAGTTTCTAAAAACTGAAAAACTTCATCTCGAAGCTCAAACCTAGTAGCTTACCAGGCAAGCTAATAGGTTTAAGCTGTAGGTAGCTAATAGGTTTGCATACATGTAGATGGTGGGGCGCCAGTCTATGCATTAAGGCAGTATGGAGGCGTGACAACAATAAGCTTGAGAATCCCCTGATGTAAATAGTTTTGTGTCGGTGTACGTGACGATGGTCCACGTGAGGTGTTGTGACGTGTGTGGTGTGTGTGGTGTGTGTGCAGCGCACAAGGCGACGGTGCACGGGCGCGGCATGGCGCGCGGCGCGGCGCGGCAGGCGCGCACGCTCGAGCTGCAGTTCAATATCACGCCGCACGCCGCGCTGCAGCGGAACAACAGGTGACGCTACTCATCATGCGCATCGGCACACTACTCTCCACACAACACACAATGCACACACACACATATACATAAACACACACATGATACACACACAAATACATACACACATTTTTAATATTATTTATGGTATCCCCATAATTTGCCATTGCACAGACAGGTCATCAGCTCACTTATAAAAATAGTTCGGGTGGCACTCCACTTTTGAATTTTGTTTCATAGGCGATCAAGCTACATACATAGCAGATCCCAAGAGACACTCCACCGCTGGTTTTTGACTGTGGCTCAGACTAACGTTTCGGCACCATGGGGGTCTTCCAGGTCCACCCACGGTAGCCCAGCATGGTCGCCAGCATGCCGGGCACCCTCACATACACACATCACCCTCATACTAATTATATGAGTTTTTCAAATATCAATGTGATTATAATGATTATTATTATATCATATGTACCCGATATTTATATTTAATATGTGAAAATTTTTAACTTAAACATAAAAATATATATTTTTTGCTACATACTTTATGTTTCAATATCAAACTATGGTACTTCTTTGGTTTCTTTAGAAAACGACAACTTTCCAAAACTACCTGCAATGCCTAAAAGTACAATATTTTGTTAGTGTACCGGTTTTTTGTGTCGCAGGGAGCGCGTGGAGACTCCGTCGAGCGAGAGTGGAGGCGCGGCCAGTAGAGGCAGTGCGGTGACGCAGGCGCACATCGACACGCGCAGTGACGAGCAGTTCCCGCGCCTGTCCGCTGCGCCCGCGCCGCACAATCTAATGCTCACCGCGCCTACTAAGACATACAGAGGTGCGCAGTACTATGTTTGATACCGGTACTGAGTTACAAGTAAATGTTAAAATATTTTTTGTCTGACAGCTCACTCGCCGTAAGTACTGCATTATTTTATGTGTATTTTAATCAAAGTACGCTCATTTATTATAACTGGTGTCCGAATACTCTATATTCGATTGTGACAGTAATAAAATAAAACTTGCTATTTTTTTATTGGTAACACTAAAGCTATTAAACATAATTAAGAAAATCGATTGACAAACAAAAGTAAAAGGTACGGAAATGTTTTATCTTTGCATCACAGACATTGCAATAGTATTATTAATAGTATATTTACACTACACACACAATAATTAGATGGTGTAATCGACAGGGTCTGAAGGTCTGGCGCGCAATGATCGGAACTTCCCCGCGTTGGACGGCGCCGGCGCAGGTGGGGGCGGTGCGGGGGGCGGGGGCGGGGGCGCGGGCGCAGGGGGCGTGTCGCGAGCGGCCCCGCCCGCTACCGTCGCCGCCACCATTGTTAGGAACAGTAAGCACTAAGCACTATCTCCCTATTTCATTTATTTGGAAGAAAGAAAGAAAAACACTTTATTTGTCACAGACACTAGGACTCATGATAAAGATGTTAATATTTAAAGCACAGTAATAGCTAGCCGTGACTGTGACAGGTAGGTGACCACTCAGTATAATGTTGTTGTATTTCTAGTTTGAATCTCATTGTTTAGTTACTACTAGTTTGATTACACAAAAACATATACGAAAAACAAAGATTTTAGCTGTCTCTTGCTCGTGAAACAATGGACCATATCTGTGGTAAGTCGTTCTATAAACAGGAGACGTGTTTCTAAACCGAAACATTGCTTTGTGTTCTATAAACGAAAACATCCAACTTCATTGCACTTGCGAAAACTTAGATGTAGGAAACGAAGTATAAAAAATAATAAAAGTATACGGCTGAAGGACGTTGTATATGGCTATGAACAAGATTTAAAGAAAAATCATCTAAACGTTTGGATGCAGCCAAGCCGAGCGTATCGATCCAGTTGCACAGCCAGCCGGCCAGCGCCAGTAACTTCCGGCTGACGCAGACGAGCGGCGCGCGCATCTCCATCCCGCCGCGGGCCCCGCCGCCGCGCAGGCCGGCGCCGCCGCTCGACGACGACGACTTCCCCTCGCTGGGACCCGCGCCCAGGGACGACCATCCCAACATCGGTGCTAGTACCGTGCAGCCGCCTAAGGTCACGTTTATCTTATTTTCATATGCAATCAAATTCATTTCAAATGCTCATGGAACAATGGACCATAGACAAAATTACCGTATTTTATGTAATGTTTAGTACAGGAGACGCGGCTTATTATATGGAGAGAAACTAAATAGTGATTTGGCGAAAGAAAGTTCCCAATACCTAATATAGATATTACCATTCCGAAGTTAGTATTATTGTAAATAAAACACCATATTTATATTAGAATCAATAAGAATTCATATGTTGTTTTACTTAGAGACCTCACATTGAACGAAATTAAATGCAGGTGGAAAGATAGACTGCAAAAACGTAACTCATTAGAATATTTTTGTTCTATATAGGTGGCTGTTATAAATAGTCAGGAGATGCAAGCGCTGAAGAGCAACCAGTCGGCATCTCAGCACAAGAAACCCCAGCTGAGTTCGGAGGCGTTCCCCGCCCTATCCTCGGCCTCCGCCCCCGCCGCGCCGCCCCAGTGGATCACCGTCTCCAAAGCCAAGGAGAAGAACAAGCTCGTCAGGCACGAGCCCCCGCCGCAACCTCGCGAGACCGCCTTCAACGCAGTCGCCGACTTCCCCACTCTACCCGTCAACAACAGTAAGGTCAAGACCAAGAAAACCATCCAAACTGCGGCACAACCGCCGCCAAAACCCGCATACAACCACACTGAAACAAAACCTAGCAAGAAGGAAAAGAAGAAACAGAACAGTAACAAGAAAGAGAATTTAACAGAAGACATCACCCGGGAGATTCCGCTGGTGAACGGACTCGACAAGAGGTACGCCAGGGACCCGTCTTACACTGAAGTGAACGTCAACAACAATCAGACTGTCGAACGAGACAAAAAGATCAAAACGATCGAGACGTCGTCGACGGTCACCGTGAACACGGTCAACCCGGAAAAGAACAGGAACGGCGGCAACGGGGACTTCGCGCTCGCCGCCAGGGACTACCCGCCGCTGAACCCCAGGAGCGACGCCGAGAGCCACCCGCCGCCCGGCTCGTGGATCGAGGCCGGCGCCGCGCCCAACAAGAAGCCGCCCAACGGCAGCGTGCCGCCCGGGTTCAAGCCGCGGCCGCCGTGCGACGGCATGACCTTCACCAACTCGTCGGGGCAGACGTTCTCTGCGCCCGTGCACGAGTACATCCCGCCGCCGGAGTTCGAGCGGCGCAACCGCGCGCTCGTCGGCGAGTTCGCGGCGGCGCTCGGCGGCGTGCACGCGCTCGACGAGTTCAAGCACGCGTCGCGCGCGTTCCGCGACGGGCTGCTCGCCGCCGACCGGTTCACGGCACACTGCCGCGCCGCGCTCGCCGACCGGCTCGACGACGTGTTCCCCGAGCTGGTCGCGCTGCTGCCCGACATCCGCAAGCAGCAGGAGCTGGCGCTGGGCCGCGCGCTGCCGCTGCACGTGTGCGCCGTCTGCGGACAGCTGCTGGCGCCGCCCGACCGGCCCGCGCACGACGCCAAGCACTGGCCGCCGCTCGCCTCGCGCTGACTCACCACCCCTCCCGCTGCCACTCCCACTTCCGCGCTCTCTGCATAGACATACTCCACTCCACTCTACTCCACTTCATACACGTCGTTCACTCATTGTTCTTCAATATATCCTTGCTCATTAACACCGTATGTGATGTTACGATGTTCCGTCTTGCCTTACGTTCTGATAAATCCATAGTGAAACGCTTCTCAATTATGGATGAAATCGATACCATCATATTATGCAAATAAATAAACGTTCGGTTTCGTGGCTGTTAACATATATTTTTACATATACTGTGCGGTCGTCGATGTGACCCATGACCGTAGATTGATTCTTGTGTTAGAATAATTTACGGTATCGCAGTTATTATTAGAGTAAAAAGTGATTTTGTAAAATATTAATGTTACACAATATAAAAATATATTGTTTCAAAGTTTAAATTTTATCTATTTTTGTATTTTTTAAACATAAAGTTTACTTCGGTATTTGTAAAATATTTCTGTTGATTGAACGTCAGTCGTTTTATTGCGCTCGTACCTTCAATAAGGATGGCTGCAGTCTGGACCAAGTAAAAAAATATTCATAAATATGCGCGGCATTTACAACATAATTACTCATCCCTAAGATATTTCGCCTGAAATAAAATTACTTTTACGGATTTTATCACGATTTGGTTTTAATTTTTATTCCCGACGTTTCGAAGGCTTTGCAGTCTTCGTGGTCACGGGTTGGACTGAGATGTGATTTGTCCAAAAATGTTAGTATTACAAAATCTACCTTCATTTATGAATTAAATCAAATCCGTAAAAGTAATTTTATTTCAATGAATAGCATTCGCGTAAACTTAAGAAATCAATATGTTAACAATGTAATGTTAAAAAATGAAAGGGACAACCTATGGTATAAAGTTAAGCAGCGCTTAAATATTTTTATAAGTAAGGGGCAATAAATCCAATGCTCGGTTATCACGACTACTTAATAGTCTAGAAATAGATATAAGAATATGCTTATTAATAGAAGTAAGAATATGCTTACCAAAATATTTTTTTTATTCATAATATAATATTAGTGTAGAATATCGAAAATAATCTTAACTCGCCAAGTTCCTAACGTCTACAATAATAAGTATGTAAAAACACACTATCTTGAGGAAAAAGTACGAAGCGTCACGCACACGTCTACAATAAGTAAATACATGCTAATCATTGGTAGTACTAGGTAGGCACAAACATTGAGCCACCAAGCGCAAACACTCCGACGGGTGTTCGCCGTCGGTTGTTACTAGTGGTTCATTGTGAAATTATATTTTAAAATATTAAATAATATCTAATATCATTTAATATGAAGTTGAATAAAATTTTATTAATGTGCGTTAACATCAAAATATAAGTATTCCATTGATTTTAAACTCATTTCAACTTAGTAAACAGTCACAATTAATTTTTATTTTCAGTTTTAGTGTTTTGATAACCAATTCGATATGTACGAAAAGCAGACAATTTCCAAAAGATTTTTTGTTTGGCGTGTCGACCGCTGCATATCAAACTGAAGGCGCTTGGAATGAAGATGGTAAACTGCGTTATTTATTATTTGTGTTTATTATTAGCTGTTCCAACGTATTGTTATTTATACGTTGACTGTGGCTCCCAGAACTAGATCGATACAAGCTCCTGTGGAAAATATTAAAATGCTTAAAATATCTATAGAAGAGATATCGACCCATGACCGCCATTTTATCGTAAACCACATTTTAGTTATACCCAAAATAACGTTTTCTTTCGCTAACGATTTTTTTAACTATGAAACACAATAGCACGTCGAGATTTCCCGCCAAAATGACGTTAATTAACCGATGTTATCAATCATTATCGTAAATGACGTAGGTAATTGTCTAAAAATTTCATCGTAAGTGACCCTATAACCGGTAACCGGAACCCTTTAAGTTTAGCAGCAAGATTTCGAGCGCCCAGTCCCCATAATATGGGTAGGACCCAACAACTGTTCAGTGTCAAATGAGACGAGCAGGATGGCCTTGAACTTCGAGGCTCGAAGTGTCCCACTGTCGCTGTCACCAGTGTCGCGTGGAGACAACAGCGATGGCCCAGGGGTTGATATCACGAAGAACTGAGTCGTAGCCGATGTTCCATTGAAAAGGACCCAGAATTGAGCCACTGCGGAACACCACAAGATAACCCTTCGGGTCACCGGGCGGCTCGTTTCGAGTTTTCGACACCGCGGCGTGGCCTCTCGGATACACAACGGCCTTGGATAGGAGTGTAATAGGCACTGAGCGCCGCAAACAAGACGGCAAGACATCAGGGAGGTATTAAACGCACGTAATACTAACAGTGTTACTACCGGTACCTTACATGTAATTAATTAAATTACATATATTATCTGTAATTACATGTAGTACCTACATTAATGGATTACTATATATATTTCAATCTAAGTATATTTCATATATTTCTTTTTCAATTTAACTTGAGGTTAGGACTAGCTGTAGGTTATTAATAGTGGTGCAATTCGCCCTAAACCCGCCAACAATTGGGTACTTACTTGACTATGGTTGATTTTATGTATACACATATTTATATGTAATAACAATATTAACGAAATAAAACAAAAAAGAAACACTTCTGTAAAAACTGCATCAAAATTGGTTGAAAAAGGAGACAGTAATTCATATTTTGAATTCTGGAGTGGGGGTATATTGGAGGATATCTTGCTATCCCTTTCCAACGCACATACCGTTATGGCGTGACGTGATTATACTGATACTTCTCTTTCCCGCAGTTTGAAGGTTACACCAAACTTCAACTTTTTATTTTTGAGAATATTTCAATATTTCTTTCTGTTATATACTTTAGACGACGTTAATTTCATATAAAATTACTTAAAAAAATTAGTCAAGTACCGGAAATGCCGGACATTCATAACTCTGCGCCTTTTACGTCTTCTCAGGCAGGAAAGATCGAATCGTTCTCTCCCGTCTCAACACTCTTCTTCTGTGAGATGACCAACCAACCTTGCAAAAGTAGGCCACACCACGCTAAGTTTCCCGGCTGTCGACTATGGCTGACCATGGCCGACAGCTTCTTCGACTATTGTGAGAATGCTGCACTCTTCGTTCTAGGTTGGGCACACTGTGAGAGTGCGTTTTCTGAATTAAATTCCATCCCAAATAAAACTTTCTTGGAATGCTTCTAACAACGGTAACACTACTGGAAGAAATATGTGAAGATCCAAGAAGACTACTTCAGGGTGATACTGATTAGGTTTCCAATGCTCAGGGTTGACTTATTTTTTTCCCGGCCAAAGTTACGATACTTTTCTAACAGACCATCTATATTTTTTAAATTTGATTTTTTTGAATAATATTTAATGCGTATTTGCTTGAAAATTTATCAATTGCTTATAATATTATTGTGGTTAAATGTCCCTCACCTTTAAACTTTTAATGAATATTTTTATCGCAAGTGTTAGGTAAGTACTTCAAACCCCTGCGTGTTACATTATGTATGACAGCAAAAAAATTGTAAGCGCCCAAAAATACTTGATCTTTCTTAATTCTTATTAAATTTCATTAATGGTTATACATAAAGTTTCAAAGTTCATAATTATATATCTTTAAATATATCAATATAAAAATGTTTTCCTATTTTGGGTTTTTGGCGGTAATGGCTCGATATCGTCTCGCATTATAAGGCGCGTTAGACATACTTTCCTTTCTTCCACCTTTCCTTTACTTATTCAATATTTCAGTAAGGATTCGGCTTAGTTTTTACGACCGGCTGCCTGCCTGACGTCAACCCCCGTCTGGGGATCCATCCCGGGCAAATCGTGTTAGAAAAACATATCCCCCAACTTCGGAATCTAACTCAGGACCTCCCGAGTCCCGATTCACGGCCCATATACACTGTCACTATACCAAGGAGGCGCCTGAGAACTGACAATCATATCGACGGTTCCAAGGCAAAGTGCGTTAAGCGACATTTTTGAAACTTTACAGGAGAGAGGTTCAAAGTTTTTTTTTTTGAAAAAAAATTCATTATAAAAAAAGTACTTGGCGGATTTTAGCAAAATTAATATATTTCTTGCGTTTGCACATATCGCAACTTTTTAAATATAAATTGTGTTTAAATGAGCTGTATTTTCAAAAATAAGTGTCGCTTAACCCAATATGCATCAACTGAAAGAATTTTTAGAGGGAGGCAAAGTGACTCAAGTGCCCATCACAGATATTATAGCGGAGACGAAATTGATTCATACCTTAATACGATTACGTTTCAGGAAAAGCAAAACTGCTTTATCCTCCATGTATCATAATGTTCATAAAAAAATACTTGCCAGAAATTAGCACAAGTGGTATGTTACATGGGCGCGGCGTAGGGTAAAATGATGCAAACCCAAAATTATTTTACGATTTTATTTTTTATTTGATTTTTCACCAATTTTTTTATGGTTAGTAAATATTGTATTATGTGGGTAGTTTTATATTACTAATATAAAAAATAAAGGATCTAGATTTACAGTGATTCTATACCTCCCTTCATTATCATTAAAATAATTTGCTCATGATGAAGTACTATCTTCTTCTTGCACAACTTGCTGAACGACCAGCTTGAAGCGACCCGAAGCAAATATTACTTGCTCCGATTTCACCTAACAAGATTCTTAGTTATCTCCATCACTTGAAGAAGGCTTTAATTACTTTCTTATCGAGGCGTGGGCACTGGGCTCTTATGGTGTAGAGCTGTTTGGCTCCCTGTTCAACCATTATACACAATAAAATACTTAATATACGAGGGTATGGTCAGTATTCGAGATTGTGATCAGTACCGCGACATTCAGCTTATTTGACATGCTGCACCAAGAAGAAAACACTGTCGCTGAATGAATGAATAGCTTTAAACCCAGATATTATGATACCATAGGCTTGGTGTTTGCCATTAAATCGTTGGGCGAGACATACAGGTCGATGAAGACTGTAGAAATCTGAAACTAAATGTAGCGAAGATCGAGGACATAACCTATTAGAGGTACAGACATGGATAGTATCCAGATAAGGAGCAAAAATATAAATATTTATTAAACATACTATGTTATTTTTTTTTTTCCTTTGGCGCTACAACCCAGTGTGGGCTTTGGCCTCCTCCACAATTTGTCTCCATCGATCTCTATTTAGGGCAGTTCGTTTCCAGTTGGTCTTTTTTCTTAGAGTAGCCAGGTCTTCTTCAATACAATCTTTCCAGCGCTTCTTGGGTCTACCACGAGGTCTTTTTTGCTGGGGTATCCAGTTTGTGATAACTTTAGTGGCTCTAGAGTCAGGCATTCTCTCGATATGTCCCGCCCAGCGTAGTCTTTGCGCCTTACAGAATCGAACAATGGTTTCGTTGTTTACCGGGTGATTCAGTTCATGGTTCATACGAATGCGGTACACCCCATCACTCTCTCTTATCGGCCCGAAAATTTTGCGTAAAATTTTTCGTTCAAAAATCGCGAATTGGTTTTCTTCCTTTTGTGTTAGGGCCCAAGTTTCACATCCGTATGTTACGACAGGTCTTATTATCGTCTTATAGATTATCAGCTTTGTTGCTCTGGAAATCAGCTTTGAGGCCAGTAGTTTCTTGCAAGAGAAAAAGCACCTGCTACCAGCTAGGATTCTGAGACGAATTTCTTCTTCGATTCTGTTCTGAGCGGTGACAGTAGATCCGATAGTATATCCGATAGTACTATGTTATTTACTATGGTTAAAGTAAAAGCGAAAATGTCTTAAATACATTGGGTGTTCAAAATAGTAACTGCAAAAATGATTTAACCGACAAATGAAATTAAATCAAGT
This sequence comes from Clanis bilineata, assembly GCA_036417725.1. NCBI lineage: Eukaryota > Metazoa > Arthropoda > Insecta > Lepidoptera > Sphingidae > Clanis > Clanis bilineata. The sequence goes on from CM071153.1 coordinate 4,544,509, forward strand.
AGAAGCCTAAAAATCTTAAGTGACTGAGGGCCGAAAATGGTAAAATCTTGTGTCGTTTCAATCAATGAACATCAACATAGAAGCTATTTTTCGTGTTGTGTTAAGCGCCAAAAAAGTCGTCAAAAAAAAATGAGACTAGCGTCAAAAAACGCAGAAAAATTAGCTGATTCCAAATATATATAACTCAATATCGCAAAAAATGTCGCTTAAAGCACTTTGCCTTGGAACCGTCGATATACTGAAAGTGGTTAAGGATAATAAATAACATAAGTATTTTGGATATTGTGACGTGGAAACCACTGGCAACCTGTTAATAAATTAATTTATTAACGAATAGGAATAAAAAATTACAACTATGTTACCACTTACTTCCAGGAAAGGGTGAAAGTATTTGGGATTATGCTACCCATAACAATCCACATAAGGTAGCGGACTTATCGAATGGTGACATAACATCATCTTCCTACCATAACTCCCAAAGAGATGTTGAAATGTTGAGAGAATTAGGCGTGGATGTTTACCACTTTTCTTTATCTTGGCCTAGAATTTTACCTACTGGTTTTGCCAACGATATTAACGAAGCAGGAATTGACCACTACAATCGACTGATAAATGAGTTGGTGAAGTATAACATCACACCTGTGGTCACGCTTTACCACTGGGATTTGCCACAAAAACTACAAGACTTAGGAGGATTTGCTAACTCTCTGCTTGGTGAATGGTTTGAAGACTACGCTAGAGTAGCATTTCAACGTTTTGGTGATCGAGTGAAATTTTGGATTACCTTCAATGAGCCCAAAGAAATTTGCAGAGATGGTTACGGTGCTGCAAGTAAGGCACCGTTTTTGAATGCTACGGGTATTGGAGATTATCTCTGCGCTAAAAACCTTGTATTGGCTCATGCTAGGGCGTATAGACTATACAAAAATCAATTCAAACCTACACAAGAGGGTAAATGTGGCATCACCTTGACCATAACGTCTATTGTACCGCTTACAGAATCTGTTGAAAACAAAATAGCTTTAGAGCTATCCAGTCAGTATGATGTAAGACCGCATTCACATAAGTATCTACTTACATTTATGCACTATATTTTATAAGTATGTATTATATTTAACAACTTGTTTTGATTATCCATGAAGCAGAGCCGTATTAAAACTAAACTAAGAATTTCACTATTTCATGTAAACGATATCATCTTAGGCTCTGAACAACTGCCCGTTTGTCCTTCCCTAAATTCAGTCCCGACTCCCGACAAACTTCGATGTATATTTTTCTTTCTATATCAATGTACTTACTTACCTAATAAAACTTTTGAATAGCGAACATAAATAATGGCGGAGATTTAGGGCGTGAAGATTTATGGACGGTTTCAAATACCTGTTCAAAATCATAAGTAGGTACAAGTAAGTAGTCATAATGATCAACGATAAGCTTAATAAGTAAGTATAAAACGACCTGCTCCTTTTTTCAGTGGGGTATTTACGCACATCCAATATTCTCTGAAGAAGGCGGCTTACCGAAGGAATTCTCTGAAAGAGTCGCTCTGAGAAGCGCCCGACAAGGCTACCCACGTTCGCGCCTTCCTCAATATAGTGATGAAGAAATCGACTTCGTCCGCGGAACGAGTGACTTTTTCGGTATCAATCATTACAGTGGAATGTTTTTGTCGGCTGATTTTAAGAACACCATTCCTTCATTTGGTGCCGATTTATCAATTGATTTCCACACACCTGATGACTGGCCCAAAGCTGCATCAACTTGGCTTGTGGTAATGTATCGAAAGTGGAATGTCTAGGTATATGTACAGTGTTTCACAAAGTTGATATCAATAATTATATAAAGTTTAAAATTTCGTACGGCTCATAGTTTTTTAATAATGGATGCAAACTTAAATTTGTGACGAAAAAATTGTTTCGGGGCCCAATACAATACTGACCATTGCGTCAACTCCAGTACATTTGGAAAACATCTATGGGGGTAATTATTTACACACAAAGGCGTTCCTATGCTAATTGCGATGATTAACAGGTCGCATTCCGATTTTAAAATCTCCATTATTAATAATTTATTAAAATCATTGATATATTAATTAAAATAATTAAGTTATTGTATATTAATATTTTTATTGGTACTAACTTACTGTAACACCCGGTATATTATATTATAAGAAGGCTTTTTTCTCATTATTGCACCAGATTAGTTTTTCTATTGCTATGCTAAACATGTCGCGTCGCGTAGTTCTGGAACACAGGTCACAATCTTCATGGTCATTACCATTACTGTTACGTCTCTTTGCTTACGTTTTGCCGGTTTTGTTATTGGCGAAATCACCGATGAAACGGTAGCACCGCCATATTTTTAAAATAAGATGAAGGCTTTTGTAAATAGACATAGAATAGACAGCCTCCGTGGCGCAGCGGGCGAGTAGCCGGCTGTGAAGCGAGAGGCCGCGGGTTCGATTCCCGCACCGAGCACTTCTAGATTAGTAATAGCGCTGCAACTGACCCTTATATATTAAAACCGAGGGAGTAAATTGGTACCGATAAAAGTACTATTTTAGACTACACTCTAACACTGAAACCAATTTCAATTCCAGCAAATGCCCAATAGTCTCTACATAACGCTCACTAGAGTGCACGAGAAATATAACAACGTTACAATATATGTGACGGAAAACGGTTGGTCAACCACTAAAGGGCTGGAGGATGATTCCCGCGTGAGGTACTTCAGAGCGGCCTGGGAGAACGCGTTAGAGGCCATCGAGCATGGTGTCAATTTGAAGGGGTATATGGCGTGGAGTCTTATGGATAGCTTCGAATGGACTCAAGGATATAAGTATGTTATATACATGGACGTAAAAAAAAGATGGACGTAGATCTAGGAACATTGAAAATGAAGCAAGGTTTTCTGTTAATTCGATATATCGACACGTAATGGCGGCGAATGAGCATTTTTATTAGTAGTTATGATTAGTGTGTGCGTAGGGCACTTTTGTACAGGCGCGTTTGTGTGGCTTATATGTGGCGTCCGTTAACTATAGGCGAGATGGTGTCCTTCTTTTATATACATCCGTGGTAACATAATCTATAATAATTTTCCTCTTGCCACCATTCAATTTCATCTCAACTTTCCTCTTAGGTGTTGTATTGGTACTTGAATATTACTGGATACTTGAGTAATGTGACTCATCGAAGATTTACAAGTAGCTAACATTTACACACAACGCATTAATTAAAATTAAACTTATATACATCGCTTTAGAAAAATAACAACGCCTCGCATAGAGGAAAAAGCCTTTTCATTTAATCTGCATCGGCCCCAGCAGAGAGTAAGAAATTATTTTAAAGTTTTGAATATTCAATTCAGTTTGTTTCGTAATAATTTTTCAATGAAACGGCCCACCGAAACGACCCGCAACATCAAGTTTTGAAACCAGTTATGTAGAACCGACCAAAGCAAAAAAGTGGGGTAGACATTTACACGCCCACGCCTATCATACTTTCTGTACCTAACTTAAAAGCTTTCCTTTACAGAGAAAGATTTGGCCTGTTCGAAGTAGACTTTGAAGATCCAGAGCGAAAGCGTACACCTAGGAAATCGGCTTTCGTTTACAAACATTTAATAAAAACACGTTACGTAGACTACAATTACGAACCAGACAGTTACGTTATGACTATCGACGAAGGCAATTGATTGTGCAACTTGGCACTATCATATGAAAATAAACTTTTTGTATACAGTGATAAGGAAAAGAAAAATAAACCTCTCATAAATTGTTCACAAGTTTTATTGCAAATGTCTGACCGATTCCCAAACTGTAAATGATAATAGATTATTTATCACTCTTGCCCCAGCCGAGGAAGCCTTTGACAAGGCCGGTGAGACCAGCGCCCTGTTTCTTGTTGTCAGCTGCTCCGGTCTTATCATCCAAGTTCGGAAACTCGACGAAGTTGCAGGCCAAGTCGAAGAACAGTGGTTTGCAAGGAATGGCCTCCATAGCAGGAGGCATCTTGTATATGTTTGGATTTTTGGTCAGCACCTGAGTGTCTTCACGATACTCGTCCAGACGGTCTACTAAAGGCTTCTTGTCTTTGTATGCTTTGCCGCTCGAGTACTTGTTCTCTTCATCATCCTCGTCATCCTCCAGAACAGAGTCGGCGTGGACCTCAAACTTGCAACTTTCTATGTCCTGCTTTAACGTCTTCAGTTTGTCCACGAGCCGTTTGTCATCGAGCTTGGTGTCCAGGGAGTTGGTGGTATAGAGGCTGCATCTCTCGAGCATCGCCAGCGCCTCCCTGAAGCGCCTGAGGCCGGTCAACACCTGAGCGATGTAGTAACATCTGAACGCTCGGTACGCCTTCATCTGTATCTCTATTTCTTGTTGGTAAGCCGCGTCGTTCTCGAAGCCGGGCAGCTGCTGCAGCTCGGTGAAGTTCTGCAGGATGATCTCGTAGAGACGCGTGAGGTCGTGGGGCCGCACCTTCTTGCCGTCGATGGGCGTGTTGGCGGCGCGAGCCTCCTCGGCTTGCTGCACGAGCAGGTTGTTTCTCTCTACGGTACGCACCAGGCGCAAGTACAACAAGTACGACAGCAAGTAATTGATGCTCGAGAGCTGGCTTTCAGAGGCAGTTTTCAATTTGGGATCATTCTTGATCTCGTCTTTGACGGCCGATATGGCGTCCTTGCAGTCCATAAGGATGTTTTCTAGGATGTCGATCTTGGCCTGAATGCTCTCTGCCTTGGCCACAGACTTGTCCAAATCCTGCAGTGCGATGAGGAACAGACGCACCTTCTCTGGTCTCACGGTGACGCGACGCCCGCGCCACTCCACTTCATGCATTACCCCAGAACGTGATTCCCTGTGAGAATATGTATGTTATTATAGAAAGTTGGTAAAAATATTGATTCATAAACCACAAGAACACAGGACAATATAAATGCTACACTATTACTTTGTGGTTTTTGCATTGGGTCTGTGTGTTAACAAAAATAACATTTATTATGATAGAAATACCCTTTAACTAAATTAAACAAAAAAAATCAACAGTTCATAATATTGATATGACCACTTACTTGGCCTGCGCCATGAGAGAGTCTAGATTCTCAATGAGTCCTTGTCCCCGCATCGCGACCAGGTCTCCAGCCGCGGACTCATCGCCGATGTTGTACGCGCAGTAACGCAGGCTCGGCTTCAGCTCCTCCAGCTATATCGAACAAAATGGATTACCAAAATTGGCCAGGAGAAACTTAACGCCGAAGTAAGGCAACAAATCTTTTTTTAGTACAACCCACAGACTTCACAAATTTTTTCTTTACTTATAGTTTTAGCAAACGATAATTCATAATGAATACACATATACTTAGAAGTCATGCTTGGGGTTGGTCTCAAACTTTCGACACTCGACAGTGCGTACCATTCCTGAACTATAGTTTTGGTGAATTAAATTCTTAGACTTCTTATTAGTAGAAGAGGCAGTAGGACTAGGACAGTAGCCCAGCAATAGGACTATAGTATTACAAAGCCATAGAGTGTGGACATACCAAGTCCCAATGTCAATTTCATAATTTTGTCTTAGTATCCTGGCCAGGATCACCAGGATAACAAAAAAAACTCTACATTGAAAATCAAGTCTCTCTTGAGACTTTAATTGGGTACTGATAACGATTTTGCCAAAGACTAAAAAAGTTAAAAAAAAAATAGATAATAGTAAAAAAAAATTTAATCTAACCTGCTTTTTTATCACACATTGAACTAAAAAGATGACAATCATAATTCTAGAAATAAATTATATATTATAATATATAGAAAGACCATATGACTGGTCTATCTCTGTTACAGTTTAGTGTTGATATTGATGTGTGCGGTGTAGTGCAGTGTAGTGTGTAGTACCTTCTGGTTGTAGACGGCCCGTTCGTCGTCCGGCAGCGCGTGGCAGAGGTTGTCGAGCACGAGCCGCGCGCGCTGCAGGCTGTCGGCGGCGGCGCGCCACTGCGCCAGCTCCAGCAGCAGCGCGCCGCCGAGCCACGCCGCGTACGCGCTCGCCTCCAGCTGCGTGCGCGCGTCGCACGACCCGCTCTGTACACGCAAACATATCACACAAACCACTCTCTATAAACAGTACCTTATCTACTTGAGATACAACATTATTAAACAACAATACACTGTGTTATAAAATTACTTTTTCGGAAGCACCAAAATTATTTTTGCCTAGAGGCAGATACCAGAGGCAAAAGTGGCATTATAATAATCGCTCTTGAAGAGTAAAAAAAATGTTCCACCTCAAACTATGTTACATGATTTACATCCTCACAATATTTATTATCATTAAACTACACAATATCTAGTGACATGCTGCCACTATACACCACCACAGCCACCAGGTGGACCACCACAACCCATATGTGTATAATCGAACCCAGGACCTCCTGGTGGAGGGCCTTCCCAAGTTTTCCCGAGTTGCCCGATTCCCAAGTTGGACAAAGTATTTTTTAATATGATTTGCCCAGGACTGGATTCCTCAGAGGGGTTGACGTCAGGCAGGCAGCCGATCGTAAAAACTGGGCCAAATCCTTTCTGCAACATGCTTCAGAAACTGTGTTACGCCGACCCAATATTAAAATGGGGTATGGGCAGGTAGAAAGAATCTATACAATATGCATGTGATATTACACTCTCACTATTGAAAGAAAATGATCTACATCTGGGTCTCATGGTCATTGTGAAAACATAATAGCTCTATTTACCTTGACATTGGCTAAATCATCGCAAATGCGTGGAAGCCTTTATTTAAAAAAAAAGAAGAAAATACCTAATAATAATCTCATTAGTTCCAATTTGGGATCGATATTCTCACCTCACAAAGTTGAAGTAACATTTGTGCATGAGAGTAGGCTTTCTTTAGACGCGAGACGAGATGAAATTTCTTCCTGGGTTCAGTGTTGGCTTCCTGCCGCAGTTGCATGGCGTGCGCCCAAGCTCTCTCGGCTTGCAGAAGTGGTATGTACAACAGGCGATTCTCAGCATTCGTTGCTGTTAGGTGGGTCGTGGTGACGTCACGGCGACGGTAATGCCTCCTGTCACCCTGGAATCGGAGCATAAGCATTTTGTTATAGAATATTCGGCAATACACAGTAAACAATAGTTAGTAATATTCAAATTTACTTTTCACACACGTATTTTAATTTATGATATAATTATTTTACTGTGATTTCTGTGTGTGCAATAAAACATAAATATAAAATAGATACTTAAGTCAGTCTCTATGCCTTCTATCACTATTTATTATGTGCTTCATATGCACAGTATCTGTAATACCAAATGAGACAAAGTAATCATAATGCTGGTTGCATTTCATATGACAAATATGTGGTATTTCTGGAAGCCCTCGACCAACCTATGGATCGAAAAGCCCTAGAAAAGACCGAAGTGACCCCAACTACATGCCGGCTAAAAGGTAGCCCCAGTACCCCCGCGGTAAAAAAGGGCTCTAATGCGCGGATGAATTTGCGGGAGACCCCAACAGTATAATTACGCCACCTCATCAGACAGGACACCAGCTTTTTAAATAATTGTAACTGTGTAATATGGTTAAAACCTGCGGTATCTTGAGAACTTTGCGCAGCCTCCTGAGACGGCGGGAGCAGTAGCCGCGGTACCGCTGGAAGTCTGCGTGGCGGAGACCATGCTGCTGTTGACTGTCCTTTGTTATACGGAATACTGACATCCTAGTTAAGAAATTATTGTTGTGCGAGGATTTATTGTTTTTATTTCATATTACTCACATCTCTATTCCTGAAGGATTTGGCAGAGGCCAATTTTACTGAGCGCATTACCGTCCCAGATGTGATAGGATGCGAGTCTATCACTATATCAGGCACAAATTCCAGACTCTGGGCCGATATTGAGAAAAAACTCAATATTACTCTACCTTACATGCAAATTCAACCTGTGACTTTGGGACAGTGTTGTTCTGTGTATTCTAAAATTAACAATAAAAAAACAACAGTTATTGTCAGAAAATATATCTTCTTGAGAGGGACTACTGAAGTCATACATAAGTATTAAAATATGTAAAGGCATCATTGAATATATTTAGATCCTCTATTATTCTTTGCGGGTTGCCCGGGCAGCCCTACTGCAGAGGTCCTAACGTGGTAGGGCTTGTCTGGGTGGACGTGCTGGACAGCCGTGTGTAGGTGCAAACCTGGAAAACCCCCATGTCACCCAAAAGGTTACTCTGAGCCGCAGCCAAAATACAATGGTGATGACCACTTGAGGACTGTTGCATAGCCTGCTTACCACCAAAGCAAAAGAGGAGTACCACTCAGACTGAGATTAAGGGTGAAATAGTGCTAGTAAGTGAGGTGATCACCCATCTGTGCAACTGCAGACATCACCAGTCCCACCATAATAATAATTATGCTAACAACCTCTTTATAGATATTTCTTGCACATCCATGTTACTGAGCTCTATACGCCAAGGTTTATTTGTGATGTTGAGATATGAAATACTTTGCTAATATGGTATCAGGATAATGATGAGAACTGAAGTCAGATATAAATGACTTGTAAAATTTAGACAAGTTTTGTGACTGACCCATGGCAAAGTTGTGGAGAGAAAGTTAGGATAGTGTCTTTGGTTACAGTATTGTTATGATTAAGTAATACTAATTTATACATAAACACTGACGATAAAGATCGCAGGAAGTCGCTGGATGCAGGCTGCTTCCAACAGGTCAATCTGGATATCTTTGGGGGAGGCCTATGTTCAGCAGTGGACGTCCTATGGCTGATGATGATACATGTACCACATATCGAGGGTTGAGTGTTAAAACCCAATAAGTATGAAATTTTTAATTTCGAGATATTTAATATTTTAGTTTCAAGGACCAAACTAACTGTTATTCATAGAATATTGTTATATTTAAATATGTAGTGGTAAAAGTGTATACATTCAGTTAGTGTTATAAAATATTATTAAATGTCCGGGGGAAGTCTCATTTATTATAAAAAATATATAAGGTACAAAGGGTACCGACTTATTGGGTTTTACTTCAAAAGAAATTAAAAATTTATTCTACTTTACTAATTAGTGTATCCTTTAAAGTAACACAAAAAAGGGTAAATCAGTCTTCATTACTGTCTAAGACTGGTAGTTTGGTGTAAGTCTTCATACCACGTATCGATGCATGTAGTTTCCTCGGGTATTATAAGTTTTTCGCACATATTTATGAGGTCTTTCTTTTTAGCAAGGCTGACTGGTAATTGACTAGAATATAAGCGCTCTATTTCAGCTGGAAATTGAACATTAACTGAAGGCGGGTTAGACCGCCTTTTAACTCTAGTTTTAGGCGTATTTATGGACATTTTACAGACATCTATGCTACGAAAATTCTCGGACATGTCATAATTAAAAAATATTTTTAAGTCTTTTGCATCAAGTAAATTACATAATACTGTGAATTCCGCTTATTTGATTACACCATTGGACAGAGCGTGAAAAATGCATTAGAATGAACAAATAAAACGTTTTTTTACTTTTTGGCACTTATTGGGTTTTAGCACCCAACCCTCGATATGTTTGCTATAAATTAAAAGTCAGTAGTTACATACCAACCTTATGCTAAGGATGAAGGCACCATAATATTGTTAAAAAGCGAATTTAATGTTATTTATTGTGCCAAAATGTGCATAATCTTAGTAAATATTTTTAGGGCGCGGAGTGGAGCACACGTCCATTTATTATTTATGACTGGTTTCTTTAAATCTAATGTAAAGGATACTTTCTAAAGTCAGCAGAGTTGGAGTTTTAACCCCATTATTTTCCGTCTGTTCTTTAGGTAATGATTTTGCGTCTCCAGCATCTCCTTCCAGAACCACCATATTAATATCAGATGCACTTATTATTACAATACGTTGTATGTAATATGTATTTTTCTGTACGAACTAAAAATCTAAAACCACGACACGAATCCTGTGAAACGTTCCACTATTGATGTAAATATTTTTAACTTTTGTAGGCAGTCCACATCTCATTTCTCTTTCTTAATTATTGTGGTAAATAAAAAAGAAAGATGAGATGAATCAACAATCATGTTAAAAATAGTAAATACGAAGCCGGAACCATTAACACCTGTCACCGGATCCTTGTAACGTCACCAATGGTATGTCAACATACGTCAAAAGTTATTTTTTTTATTATTATATGAAGTAAATTATATACGGCCTAGATCGATTTTAAAAATGTTGTACATCTTGATACACGAGTCGTGATATTTAATTTTATTTCGTTTTCAATGATAATCTTTATTATAATATTTCATATATAATAATAAAACTTGACACACTTTTCTGTATTTGACGCAAGTGGGTAAATAACCTATCGAGTATACAATTTGATAGAATTAGCAAAAAATAATGCTATCTCTTTTTTACTAATGTATGTCAACTCAGGTAAAGAAGGATCAATATACAAATGTTATCCTAAAGATCTACATCCGTCAATATGCCCCTAGGCCAAAGTAATAATAATACAGCAATAGGAATGGCGGTCTTGTGACGAGGGTCGTGATTCTTTGCGTATATTATCGATCTCGATAAATGTTTTATTTCGTTATTTCACGATATATTTTTTTTACATCACATACATATTATCACACCTGTATACCATAAAAGTAGGCAGAAACTATAATTTTCTAATTCATATGATTAGAAAAGCTCTAATGCGCTTAGATAATGATTTTTCTAGCAGAGATTAGTAAATGATTTTTTTAAGTTGTTCTCATGATTGATGTTGTCATTGAGTTAATGTTTAGAAGTGGACATTTTGTGGCTGATGATCATATCATTGAAACTAATCGTGCCAATAAAACTCTAATATTTTTACTAAATAATGAACGTAACGTTGATAATCTGAAATGAATCAAATAAAAGCAAGTAATAAATAATAAACTTAAATAAATATTCACTTTTGAACATTTGTGCTTATATGCTTTGTAAAAACAACACAAAAATGTTTATCGACAAAGCGTCGACTATATTACTTAGTGCTCTAAACTTTCCGCCATCTTTAGCTGCCAGTCGGTGCCAATGTCTTAGAGATGGAACCGATCTGCTCTCTCTGTCTCTCTATAATCTAAGGTATATACATTAAAGAAAGAGAGGGTTTATACAAAGTTCCATGTGGACCACAGGGGGGCCTTATTGTCTTTTACAACCTATCGAGTATAAAATTTGATAGAATCAGCAAAAAATAAAGCTATCTCTTTTTTACTAATGGATGTCAACTCAGGTAAAGAAGGATCAATATACAAGTGTTTGTTCCTATAGGCCCGCATCCGTCAATAAGCCACGCCCCCGGAACAAAGTAATAATAATACGGCAGCTCAAATGGTGGTCTAGTGACGAGGGGCGTGATTCATTGCGTATGGTATCGATATCAATAAAATGTTTTATTTAGTTATTTCACAGTATATTCTTTTGCATTACACACATATTGTCACACCTGTATACCATAAGACGAGGCAGATACTATAATTTTCTAATTCGTATGATTAGAAAAGCTCTAGTGCGTTTAGATAACGATTTTTATAATAAACTATTTTTTTTAGTAGTTCTTATTGATGTTGTCATTGAGTTAATGTTTAAAGTAAAATTTAAAATAATAAACGTACAAAAACATTCATATTTTAACATTTATGTACTACTTTGTAAAAACAATACAAAAATGTTTATCGACAAATCATCGACTATATTACTTTCGCACTAAACTTTCCGCCATCTTTAACTGCCAGTCTGGTGCCAAGGTCATGGAGATGGAACCGATCTCCTCTCTCTCTTTAATCAAGCTGTGGACTAGTTTGAAGTTCAACTGTTCATCTGTCAATGTCATTTTGCTCTTTTCTTTTCTCTTTTGCTGTGTGAGGTTAGCGTTCAAACTTTAATTCGACAATTTATCCCATAAAATCCCAAAAATCATCATTATTTCAATTAATTTATTCCTGTTACGAAATGGATATTGTGATCTTTTAACTCAATAAATATATATTTTTTATTACAGGATTAAATCTATACAAAATGGCAAAGTCAAAGAACCACACAAATCATAACCAAAGTGAGTAAATAAATTGGAAATGCCGTAAAGTTCAAAAATGAAAGAATGTTTCTAATAGATTCTAAGCTGCAGGCCGACAGACGAGAAGATAATGGCCATAAAGACATTTGTTTACATTATTTTTTGACAACACAACTTCCAACTCGTTAATGAGAAGTAAACATGGTGCAAATATATTTATTTTCCAGACCGTAAGGCGCACAGAAATGGCATTAAGAAGCCTAGAAAAGTCAGGCATGAGTCGACTCTTGGGGTAAGTTAACTTTATATAAACATTCAATAAATAACAGTCATTAAGTCACACATAGTCCATAAGTAGGTACTGGTAGGTACTACAGTAAGATTCCAGTCTTGTGTTGCATCAGAAACTCCGAGGACTTTTGTTCTTACAACATGATAACACCCTAAATGTCTGTGAGTCACATAAACATTGTCTTGCTGTGGGAATTTTATTCGCTTTAATACAATTATCAATATTTTCCTTGTAGGTACATAATAAAACTAGGTGTGGTTCTCAGTACTGTAAATGTCATTCATTTCAAGGGAAAAAAACGAAAATAAAATAGAATTTAGTTTTAGGTAGCCTAGAATCTAATTGGGTACTTGACTATGTTTGAATTTATACACACATTTATATGTAATCGCAAATAAAACAAAAAAGAAACCCTTCTGTAAAAATTGCATCGAAATTGGTTGAAAAAATGAGGCAGTAATTCGTATTTTAAATTCTGGAGTGGGGGCATATTGGAGATATCTTGCTATTCCTTTCTAACGCATGTACCGTTATGGCATGACATGATTATACTGATACTTCTCTTTCCCGCAGTTTGACAGTTACACCAAACTTCAAAGGCTTATAACTTTTTTATTTTTGAGAATATTTCAATATTTCTTTCTCTTTTATATGTAAGACGATGTAAATTTCATGTAAAATTAATTAAAATAACTAGTCAAGTACCCAATTCTGTGCAAAATTTAATCCAGATCTGTTCTGCCATTTGGTGTATCGTTACAAACATCCATCAAAACATTTAAATTTATAATATTATTAGTTATAAAAGATGTTTGATTTAAATTATTTGAAATAATAGAGCGACTTGTAGTGCTATTTCTTATCTAGTAGAGTTAAACCTAAACTCATTTTATCATACAGTTAGATCCTATCTTTAAATCAAGATAAATAAACATTTATCACAGATCTGCAAGAGGCCCTTAGACCCAAATTAATTAAAAGGTTTTATTTAAAAAAAAAATACATAATCAACATTCTACAAGATTGGAAATCATGCCCAACATCACTAGCTAACACATTACACTATGAAAACAAGCTTGGTGAACTTATCTTGCATCTACCCTATCTCATGAGCTCATCAGATACATGATATTGTTGAACTTGTATAAAATGTCTTTATTGTCTGCGTCCCTCAACAATACACACACAATAAAATTCCCTTTTTTCTTCAGATGGACCCCAAATTTTTAAGAAATCAGAGGTTCTGCAAAAAAGGTAACCTGAAGCCAGCCAAACAGTTGGCGAGGGCGGCCGAGAGGAAAGCTGTGAGAGAAGCCAAGGCCAAGAAATGAACATCTAGTGTGTAAGGAAATAAAAAAAAATTAAAATCTTTGTCAATGTTTTATTTTGATACATGTTAGACATTTTAGATAGTTATCTAAAATCATCAGATGGAGATCTGATGTCTAAAAATTGAGTATTTCATCAGCATTACACATTTTTTGAGATACAATAAATATTCTGCATGTGTTTTTCTTGGAACTAAACAGAAATAAACCTAACGACAATGGTTTTTGCAGTCTTCTGCTCATGGAACAATGATAGACAAAAATGTGTAGTGAAACCATGTTTTAATGCAGTACTGCTTTTTTCATTTAAACACTGCTAAGCAGTTGTTTAGATTAAGCCGGATCTCTTGCACTAGCTTTTTCGAAACTGTCTTTTGCTCATATCAAAGAGCATGTAAAGTGTAAAGTTTATTATATAACAAAGGACCATAGAAAAAAAATGTATAAAATACCATGTGTAATGTTTTAGTGCAGGAGACTGCTTAAGGTTTAGACCTTATTCTCGTTTAGAACACGAATTTGCTGCTTATGGAACAATGGATAGACCAAAGACAAAGATGTGTAGTGTTACGAGAAAAATGCTAACTGAATTGGATGCTATGAATGGATAGTGGCTATAGCTGCCTATTATTACGTAATCACGTAACATAATAGGCAGCTATAGCCACATCAGTTGCAGAAAGGGGATGGACATACACCTAAACGCGCGCCGTAATCCACGCAATGGTTTGAAGAGGACAAGGCGGTGCGCGTGGCTACGTGTACATTAACCATACAATATTAATTTATGAGGATATTAATAAAACACACAGTTTGATAAAAATCATGTTTATTAAAAAGACAAATGTTACCCAACAAGTTCCGAATAGAGTACCATTAAAAATTAAATTTAAATTTATAAAAATTAAAAGATTAACACCGGGATACTGAAACACAAGTCAAACACTTCAGATCATCACATCTAGTTTCAGGCCGCCTTATCTGTCAAACATGTATGGCGCAAAACAATGTAATTAGCTCTTAAAGTTTATCAGTGTTTCAGTATTCTAGGGTAAGCTGCATAGCGAGCTTAATCTTTTCTATAACACCATACTTAATAATATTATGTAGGTACCTACGTAATCATAAAATACAGTAGGTAAAGTAAAATACAGTAGGTAAAGTACGCCGCCCTGGTCTAGCGGCAGTGTATATGGGCTGTGGACCAGGAAGTCCTGGGTTCGATTCCCCGGTTGGGCGTGGTGTTTTTCTAACACTTTTCCTGGGACTGGTTCCCCAGATGGGGGTTGACGTCAGACAGGCGTAAAAACGAAGCCAAACCCTGTCTGCAACATGCATGACAAAATGAGTTGCGTGGACCCCACATTAACGTGGGATAAGGACAGGTAGAAAGAAAAAACGTAGGTAAAGTACATTACCGCTACGGTAACACTGATTACGGTTTTAACTTGTATCACTATTTATATGTATAGTGGTGTGTTCTGTGTAGCTATAAATGAAGATTCCTGGGAATTTACGAGAGCTATTAATTCTGAAAAACTATACACTTTTAATAAGAGTGTAGTCATGATACGGTTCACCCTTTCGTGTTTACTAGATTATGGAAATATAAATAAATGGATGTGACTTTATTCCACGACATCGATCGAATTCACCCTCTGAGATGTACCGTACGTACAAATGAGCATTTTAAATCATGTCTGCGCAAACGGATATATGTGTATACCATACGACACGATATTTTTTGTAGTGCATGTTTATAATACCCAGAATTCCACCACGGTATCCCTTGCCACGACTTACCGGGGCCATCATGGGTTCCGCGTCCGCGCGGCGGGGGGCTGTCGTAGCGGCCGTTTTAGAACTTTTGTACCTACATGCGAACCCGAGATGGACGGTAGCACGGGTGGTTGGCCGAGGGCATCCTTTGGCGGCGGGTGCTTATGAGCCCCCATTGGAGCTGGGCTGCAAGGCGGCACTGCGCAGGGGTGGTTCCGGCTGAAGTCTAGGGAACTCGGAGCCGTTCCAATGTGCCGAAGAGGGCCACCGCGGGGTTTTCAGTCGGTATTGCCGGTGTAGGATGTACATAGTGTTAGGGACTCGGCCCAACGGTCGTCTTACCATATCTCCTGGATGGCTTAACGTTGGGTCGTAAGACCGGCGAATTCGACATAACCGTCACGTCTCCCCCCACGCGTGTCGGTAGCGGTAAAACGCTTTTCTCCACGAAAAAAAAACAATGCAGTGCTCAGGTATTTTCTCAGAGACAGGCTATTTGTATGTAATCGATGTATATCACGCTGTTGTAGTGCGTGTTAATGTAGGTAAAGATTTTCAGAACTCATGGCTACATTTTAGTAGCCAATACTGTACGAGTCATTGTGTAGGATCTTGGATGGTTGCCATCATTTAGCTGCAACTATTCTAAAAGGTAAAGGTTGGAAAACCTTTCCTTTTAGCATCAGATCCGACGTAGCCCGTTCAGGAGCCCTGTAATCTGAACATTAACTGTAGGATCATCTATGGGACTGATCCTTTTCGTCACTAACTTGGCATGATGAAACAAAACCACGTACTAACTCCAAGACAGGCCATGTCTGATGCCTCTCAGATGTAGGGGTTTAGGCTTAAAAATATCTTATTAAGATATCGTCTTAAAAATACTATTACTGATAAACATTAACCTATGTAGGTACCTACTTACAATATATACGTATAATGTTTTCGCTTACGTACAATGATATTTTATAGTAAATATCAATGTTTATGTACGTATTTTAAACTTCATTATACTTGCATTCGCAGTTGGTGATATCACCGCATGGAGATAAAACTACGTTATGTATTGAAGACAGATTCATGCATAGAGTCCACACTTTTACCTTTTCATTACAGCATAGATTTTGAAGGGCTAGTGGTAGAAAATTAATTTGTAGGTGTGATGCACGGAAAATAATGTGACCATGAGATGAACGGCAGCGTAAGTGGTTCTTCAGTGCATGAGAGATTTTGAGTCATCCTATGTCACAGAAGACATATCCTTCGAGACCAAGCATTATGCTCGCTAATCGCTTGAAGCAACGCCTAGTAAATGTCTATACCTGGTTTGTGATCAAGCTACAACAGGTCGCGTGAGCGGTGCAGCTATAATTAGGTATCTAATATATTGATATACTTTAAAGATTACAATTAGTATTCAGTGGTTATTTTATAAATATCAACTTCAATACAAAACCATGCTGATT
Organism: Clanis bilineata; assembly: GCA_036417725.1. NCBI lineage: Eukaryota > Metazoa > Arthropoda > Insecta > Lepidoptera > Sphingidae > Clanis > Clanis bilineata. The sequence continues at coordinate 4,561,451 of CM071153.1, forward strand.
AGATTAGTTGTAAAAATCATAGCCCTATTTTAAAACCAGTCTTAAATCAACAGTATAACGCAGTTTAATTTTTGAGCTTATGAATGCAGCAGAAAGAAGTTTCAATTAAGTAAGGAAATAACCATATTCCATTTTTTCAATACCGTAATTTCCGTACATGTTTGTCTTAAAACTAATAAACAATTAATAAGAATATTACTAGTATTTGAAAAGATAAAATAAGCGGGGGATCTATGCGTTAGCTTTATTTTGTTTTGCCTTCGCACCAGGCCCAGGCTTATTCGGTCCTGGCCCCTTTTTAGGACCAGGTCCTTTGTTACCCTGGTTCGGTTTGTTATCATTAGGCTTACCATCTCCTTTATCATTGTCGTTTTTCTTCTTATTAACTGTCGGGATTCTCTTGATAAAAAACCTGAATGTAACTTTTTTATCCTTTATGAAATGTTTAAGCACGTCAAATGGTACGACGGCGCATTTCCCAATACGAAACACTTCCTCAGGCTTGATGGAATCATTGAAGCAGTGATCCGAGAAAACAATCTTTCTTCGCTCGTCTAGATTGCTGGTTATATGAATTTCATAGATATGCTGCTTAGCCACGAATTTGCTTCCGATGTGCTGGATATTCCAATAAGCCATCTTTTGCAGTGTATCTATTTTCACGGTTATAATAAAAAGCATCTTATTCTGCGCCACCAAGTAAAAAAAGCGATCATCTTCTTTGAGTTCGATGTTCTCAAGGTGTACTTCAGTATCGGAATTGGCGTTACAATTCTTCTCATGGCGTTCTTTAAAATGGTCCATAATGTCTTTCAATTTTCCTGCGAGACAAAATGAAGACGAAAATTAATGGTCTTGCAGATCATAGTGAAAAAGTTTAAACAAACTAACAATATTGGGCCTTAGGTACTTATAAAAACATTTTCGCTTAACTTTTTGCTTAGAATAATAGCCTGTCAATTTTTTCCTTGCGTTACATTGTTTAAAAATTAAAGGGATAACATATGGTTAAAGATAAGTAGCGCTTAAATATTTTTATAAGTAAGGGGCATAATCATCAAATAAGTTGATAATCAGTCAAATATAACAGCCAACATACCTCACAATTTTATAATTTGTACAACACGTAACTAGCATTTCTATTTGGAAGTACTTACAGTACAGTTTGTATTTTTACAGTGGAAAAGTAATAACTGATTATACCTACCACTCCAAGAACACTTTCCGAACACCGAGCCAAGTGGACATTCCATGTCGCGGAATATGCACTCTTTGAGATGGTCTTCCACGTCAGTCATAGGCATCGTATAGACACAACCGGCGGCTTTATTCGGACACGTCACCTTGGCCTGGTAAATAAATTAAAACATTGAAACAAGTAGGTACCCAGAGCTGGCACATCACACCGTTTCAAGCATGTTACATGAAGGATGCAACTTAGTTTATACGACCAGCTACTTGTCCCACGTTAACCTCCTCTGAGGGATCCGGTTGCAGAATCAAATTAGAAAAAATGACTGCCCAGCCTGGGATTTCCACCCAGGACATCCCGGTCCATAGCTTATATAATTATGCATCCACTGACTGAAAGCGACATCCCAACTACTATAATGCGTACTAAAGCGATCAATTGAAAAAAAATACTCGAGTTGCTCACAGTTAGAACCTGTTAGTATGGCGACAGGCTCGCTTTATTACATGAAAGGATGGAAGTAAGCTTAGCGAGATGTAGGTTTACTAGTTACGCCTATGCCTACCCTCTGAGGGATATGCTTATGTGAGTAAAATAAACAAATAATTTTACTTTTGAATTTTTGGTAACAGTATGGGTGCAGTATAAAATATTCGTTATAAATTATTTTAATCTATTATTGTTTACATACAGATCGGTACATGTGCCCGTGGACGGATGATGAGTGGGTAGATATTAATTTGATAAGAAAGACTGAAATTTTTCAAAAAGAAATAATCATGGCAAAGGAACCGTTTGTACCACGCATGACGCATCGAATCGGTACGTTGAAGTCGACCCGGAGTCAGTGCGCCTCCATTTGTTTATTCTCGGAGTATCTATTCAGATATCCAATCGCAGGAAAGGGGAAACATGCATGTAACAAAACCAAAGATGGCTATTGGTTTTGTTACATGCATGTTCACCTTTGAACCTAGGTATATCTCCCTTGTCTTAACAAGCTTACTTGAAGGTTTTCGCGAAATTCACAGCTTACCTTAGAAATGATGTCTTCAAGTTGCCAGTTCCTCATCTGCGTCATTTGCTGACGGCAAATGGGGCAAATCGGCGGGCTAAGGTTGCTAGTACACTGGTTGCACAGGCTGTGCCCGGACTGGCACTGAAAGATCGGCGTCGACATCGTCTCCATGCACACAGGACACTCTGGTAAATCCACCGCTCCCGCCATTCTTTAAAAAAGACATATTAGAATTATATTTCACATCGAGAACTCGACTGAAACCTGAACACAAGTTAATACAAATAAACCAAATTTTGGGATGTCTCCAAAAAACGTGGGAAATATTACCCTTAGAGGTTTATTAGACTGTGGCTTTTATATTGGCAGTTCGATGCTTCCCAAACCGCCGTGGCCCATTTACGCAAAGAAGTAGATGAGCTGCGTAATACATCGGTGGTAAATAGGTCATCAACGGAGGCATCATACGTCAATACGCGTCGTGGAGCTGGCCTCGATACATCGGTGGCTAGCTACTCGTCAGCAATTTTGTCGCCGTCGCATTCGTCGACTGCTGAGCCAGCGGAATGCGCTCCAAGCGCGCCCCGTTGCCCCGCGCCCGTCCCCGTGGCTGCTCCACGTAGTGCTGCTCGTAACATCGGCCCCGTCTTGCTGCCCGTGCCTGTAGCCCCGGTGAAATCTAATTTTCGAGATTTTGCCGGCGTCGCCGTGAGCGCCTCTGTCGCTCCCACAATGCAGCCCGTGCCAGAATCGGCAACGAACCGGGCTAATAACGACGGTTTCGTGACGGTGCTAAGGAGGAAGCATCGGCAGCGAACTACCGTGAACCGCTGCGGCAAGGCTCCTCAGGAGCCCAACATCATCGTGCGTGCTGCACAGCCAAACACTCCGGTGTATATCTCCCGCCTGCACTACACCACTAATGCGGAGAACATCGTGGAGTACGTTCGTCAGAAGACAAGATACTCGGTGAGGGTGCAGCTGCTGGAGTCGCGTCGCAACGTCAACTTTAAGGCGTTTGTGGTGCGCGTGCCGAACTGTTTGCTGCACCTCATCCTGGAGGAGGACTTCTGGCCGCAGGGCGTGGTGTTTCGCCGCTTTCGCGGACAAGTGCCACACGAACGCACAAAGACATAGTGTACAGTGATTTTATATTTATTATTATGTATGTTAGCTTGTAAGGTATTTATCTCTGGGCCGTAGTTGCCTGATAATAAATAAATAAATAATAAATAAATAAATAAATATTTGATAGACTTAATATCTTGTTTACTTTAAGTTTAAAAATAGCCATATCTCTAGGGACCATATTTTTCACGTTTTCAGGACATCTCAAAATTAGGTTTATTCACTTAACGGCACTCTAGTTTGAGGACGGCAGTTATGTACTCACTTTTTATTTGCCTTTGCAGCCATTATTATCGAAATCTACAACAAACAAAAAACTAATTAAATCATGTCACCTTTGTCGAGTGTCAGAATTCCGAGTTACAAAGCGGCAGTTTTGTTTGCCAGTGTATCCGGTGCTCGTGAGGGGTTTGCGACATGACTTGATGGACCTATGTAGGAACATGGAAAATGCAGGCAGGCATAGGAATGCCTGACTGCATCGCTCATCCGCCTATCTTGTCGCAGGCCTCTCGGTTTTCTTTTCTCTCTTTGGAGTGTGAAGGAGTATAAATAGGCCAGCATGATTCTGGTTACCACCGATAAACCCACTGTTTGACGGTGATCGCTTATTTTTGGGACTATACTGCATTAGTTAATAGTTACCATCAGGCGCAGTGTAGTTACTTTACTGTGGTCGGATAACGAAACATATCAAAATAGTGTAAACGTTGCCAAACAAGAACCATGACGTACATGTAAAAAACAAAGAGTGTAAAAACTCAAACAAAACACTGGTACATTTACCTACTATCAATAACTGCTGTGGTTTATTTAATGATCATGCAGATTGAACTTAGTCATGTAGGTATGTATGTTCAATAATAATTACATTGTATGTGTCTCTACACTATTATCACATTTTAGGCTTTAACATTATGATTGGTATACCATTAGTTGCATGTTTTGGTTTAATAGCAGAGACTGGCACATGCGTCACCTGATGGTAATGATCTCCTCCGCCCATAGAGACCCAATAGATAATAAGAATCATGGGTGCGTCAACCTTAAAGGAGGGAAATATAAGTGGGAATTTGGCCACCGGAAATCTCACTCATCGAACGAAACGCGACTGCGTGCTGCCATTTTAGGTGGGTTTTCTGTCAGACAGTGGTATCAAACCGATCGAGCCGGCCCATGCATGCTGTAGACGTAAATGTCTACAGCGTGGCTCTACCACTCACAGTAACATTTATAAGTAGGTATGCTTCAAATGTTTGTGCACGTTTGTGTAATTTTTATAGACATTTTACGTATGGAATTGTTTCCAATATATTAGTTAATTTACCGAATTACAAAGTTATTTCGTAATAACTATTATAGTACCTAATCTATACTAATATTATAAAGCTGAAGAGTTTGTTTGTTTGTTTGTTTGATTGAACGCGCTAATCTCAGGAACTACTGGTTCGATTTGAAAAATTCTTTTTGTGTTGGATAGCCTATTTATCGAAGATGGCTATAGGCTATATAACATCACGCTTTGACCAATAGTAGCGGAGCAGAAATGAAAAATGTTGCAAAATCGGGAAAATTTATATCTCGGACAGAAACTACTGGTTCGAATTGAAAAATTATTTTTGTGTTGGATAGCCCAATTATCGAGGGTGGCTATAGGCTATATAACATCACGCATTGACCAATAGGAGCGGAGCAGAAATGAAAAATGTTACCAAATTGAGAAAATTTATATCTCAGACAGAAACTACTGGCTCGAATTGAAAAATTATTTTTGTGTTGGATAGCCCAATTATCGACAGTGGCTATAGGCTATTTAACATCACGCTATGACCAATAGAAGCGGAGCAGAAATGAAAAATGCTGCTAGCGGGGAATTTTATATCTCAGAAACTACTGGTTCGATTTGAAAAAATATTTTAGTGTTGACCAAGGGGATGAATGGTAGGGTGACTGACGGGGTGATTGATGGGGTGACTAATAGGATGACTGACGGAGTGACCGACGTGAGGAATGACGAGGTGACTGACAGGCTGACTGGTGGGGTGGCGGACGGAGTGACTGACGTAGTGAATGACGGGGTAACAGACGGGGTGACAGATGGGGTAACCGACTGGGTGACAGACGGGGTGACAGACGGGTGACAGAAGGGTCACAGACGCGGTGACAGACGGGGTGACAGACGGGGTGACGGACGTGGTGACAGACGGGGTGACAGACTGGTGACAGACGGGGTGACAGACGAGGTGACAGACGGGGAGACAGACGGGGCGACAGGCGGGGTGACAGACGAGGTGACAGACTGGGTAACAGACGGGGTGACCGACTGGGTGACAGACGGGTGACAGACGAGGTGACAGACGGGGTGACAGACGGGTGACAGACGGGGTGACGGACGTGGTGACAGACGGGGTGATAGACTGGGTGACAGACGGGGTGTCCGACTGGGTGACAGACGAAGTGACAGACTGGGTGACCAACTGGATGACAGACGAGGTGACAGGCGGGGTGACGGACGTGGTGACAGACGGGTGACCGACAGGGTGACAGACAAGGTGTCAGACGGGGTGACAGGCGGTGTGACAGACGGAGTGACAGACAGTGTGACAGAGGGTGTGACAGACAAGGTGTCAGACGGGGTGACAGACGGTTTGACAGACGGTGTGACTGACGGTGTGAGAGACGGGGTGACTGACGGCCGAAGTAGATCATCCCATTACCTCTTTTAGAATTATTGTGCTATAGGTGCCTACGACTCACTTTTTCAAGTTTCAACCCTCTCTCTCATACGCAGACGAAGTTGCGCGGGTCAGCTAGTACTTAATATAACTTAAAATGTCGGTTGATTGATAGGTAGCTCGGTAGATATAAAATAGTCATTCATCGAGATCTAATAAAATAAATAAATAACGTATCATTAATTATTATTGTTTTTTTATTATATTTAAAATAAATAACGATAATAAATCCCTCAGGGGTTTTTGACGTCAGACAGGCAGCCGGTCGTAAAAACTTAGCCAAATCCTTTCTGCAATATGCCTGAAAAAATGCCTTTTGCGCCGACCCCACATTAAGGTGGGGGATAAGAGCAGGTCACATGAACCTATCTATGCATCTAACATTCACCTTGATGCAGACATATCAAATAATGAAATATTCACGTACCCTATCTCGTATCACCTAGGGCATGGCAACAGTATATAACTTACGCCCTATATGATACGTGATAAGAGTACCTAAATATTGCGATTTTAAAAACGAGTGCAACTATTCAAGAAATTTTGTGTCAATATTCCACAAAAATGTATTAATATGGTAAACCTACTTGATGATACGGAAATGGTAAAGTGCGGGTTGATTTCTACTCGACCCTCCGATTATGATAGGTACAAGTTACAACTAATATATCGATGGGTACAACATATAAATAAGCAATATTTTTGCAAACAACACTTATCTATCTATGTATAATGAGCTTACAATAATGAAAACCTACGGTTTATGATAAAATATATAGATACAAAAGTAAGTTTTAACGTGGTAGGTAAGTACTTATTAAAAAAAATCGTTATTCACATAGATACACTAAATGATAATAAATCACAGCACTCCCTAGATTATAAAATATGTACCTCAAGAGGAAATTGATATGTATGTAGTCCACTTACATTTGCCAAATGATGGTTCTGCTACTTTGATTGCAAGAATCTTTACGTGCAACGAACGCAAAAGTCCACGAACGAGTAAATAATAAAGAATGCAGTTGTTAAAGCTATAGTACTGCTTATTATAGGTACTTCATACAGTCTTATTGATGTAGGTATAGGAAATAATGTTGCCAAATTATCTTCACTTTTTGTTACATATATTACATGCTCACTGCACACTACCATCAGTAGCCAGTACCATGAGTTTTTTGGCATTTTATGCTAGCGATTATGTAAAATATTTGTATGACAAACACTCGGACGCCTCTCATGGGAAACTGGAATTTGTCATACAAATTATTTTTATATGCAAATGCAAATAAAGAAAAAAGGATATTTTATCATATTATATTACATATTCAAAATTCAGGAGTAGGGGCATAGTGGAGTTATCTTGCTATCCCTTTCCAACGCACGTACCGTTATATATATATAATATAATAATTATATAATAAGTATATTTATGTGGTAAATCGTATTTATGTTCATTGTTCCCTTTGGTAGGTAAAAATGGTCTTTTAAATAATTATTTTTAGAACCTTTTTAATTTAGACCTCACCGGTAAGACAACCGCAAATTATGTAGGTACGTATGGTATTGCTACCATATATTACATAGGTATATTACATTTGCATCTACTTCAGGTGTGTGATATGTCACATGCTTAACACATTAAGTACATAAGAAATATGGAATTATATCCAATATAATAGTGGGTAAATATATTTTGATGACCTTTCTGGAACAAATACCTACAGTACATTATCTATCTATTAAGTGTGTAACATAAAGAACGAGGTCTGGAATTTCGCAATAGAATGAAGTGCGTTTTCGTGCACTGGCGCGCAGAAATTACATATGTACATACATAGACTCACGGCTATATCCCCTAAGAGGTTGGCAGATGAAAACTAGGACACTCACATTCACATTTCGTCGTACTCGTTTCATGCGAGATGTAATATTGGGCGTCAGGCGAGCCTATCGCCATATGATGCACAAATTCCACCCTCCAGGCTGATAGTGAATGGAAAAACTCAATATCACTTCGCCCGACTTGGGGATCAATCCCAGTACCTCAGGACAGTAGTCATAATATTGCGCACAAAATACGTCTACGCCAACGAGGCAGTCGTACGCATAAACTCAGACATAAACTATAGTCTCTCTGTTGTGATTATTTATATGATAATATTTATAAGTAGGTAGGTTTTCAAGTGGTTATTAGTTTTCAAGTTGTAGAGCCACGCTGTAGACAGTAACGTCTATAGCATGAATGGGCCGGCTCGACCGGTTAGATACCACTGTCTCACAGAAAACCGACGTAAAGTGGCAGTTTGCTGTCAGGTTTCGTTCGGTGAGTGAAATTTCCGGTGGCCCATTTCCCCACTCCCTTTCCCAATCCCCTTCCCTCCCGTTCCATTCCCTCCTTTTAGGTTGGCAACTCAACCATGATTATTTTTGTGACTTGGGTGTCTATGCGCGGTGGAGATCACTTACCATCAGGTGACCCATCTGCTCGTTTGCCAATCACTGCTATAAAAAAAAGGTACTGTAAAATTAAATACTGCAATTTTTACACAGACGTCATTAATATATTGTCAAGATTTCCATTATTTATTTAAAAAACAGAATTAGCAAAATAACATATTATATACCTAAATAAGCACTTAGGTAATACATAATAACACAGAATTACGAGTATGCTTACATAATATTACACAAATTGTATTTTCGTTGTTATCTGGCAATTATTCGTGACGTAACAGTGATTATATGGATCCTACAATGGATCGTACTCCATGCGATGGTATGTCCCAACCATAGAGTCGTTGATTCCGTTTTACGCATAGTTATGACCAAAAGGTTATTCTTATTTATTTTCTCTGCAGCCAAAGTAATTATATTTTTGAAAAATATTTCTCAAGTCCCCAAGCAACACAAAAATATAGCACAATTTCGTTATGAATGGACGGATGACGACGTCCTTGACGGATGATCATTAAAAACATTATTATTAATCTACATATCTGCTAAGCTTTGAGTTTGGCTTTTTTAGGTCTTAAGTTTTAAGTCCGTTTAATATAGGTAAATATGCATTAAATACTACGTTATTTTTATTGATAAATAAAACTTATGATCTTGGTACTTGGCAGGATGGTTTCTCATCTTAACCTTAGTAATAACTAGTCGGTGGAAAAAAATGAACGGAGTTTTGGCGGGAATTCTGACTGTGTGTGGTCGCTTGTTGACTTCATATTCTAGTCTAAAGTTGTGTTGGTGGTTTAAATGTGTGAATTTATGCGATAAACATCAACAATGGACAGTATGTGGAAGTTTTGAAATAAGTGATTTTGGACGCTTTTTGTCGGGTGGATGGGTCGATCATGTTCGATTCCTCCGCTGCGAGAAAATCGTCTAAAAAGCATCTAACTGGAAGGAATTAACGCCAAAACTCCAACAAGACCCTGAAATCGGCACATCCGTGTTTTATTGTTTTTGTGAAAGCTTAGTTATAGTTAGTTCATAAGTTACGTTAAGTTATAAAGAAAAATATTTAACTAATGACATGACAGCATGGTCTCCGACCTTAGCCGGTTCCCTGTGGAACAAATCTCTTTAGAGTATATGTTCTGTGGGCAGTGTTACCATCTTAGTGGATTTTCCACTAAATCTGGTGGTTTTGACCCCCCCTTTAGTGGGAAAAAATGCCGTCTAGTGGTTAGTGGATTTTTTTAGTGGTTTTGTAGAAAAATTTTGTGAAATGTTGATCGCTCAACCACTAAGTGAGTTATACATTTCCAAATATATTGCGCGTCTCGAAGAAGCTGTGTTTGATATAATATTGCTCTATTATAATAATAATAATAATACCTTAAATAAATAGTACTGAACATATGGGAATATAATAATAATAATTAATTTTAATACATTACAACAATAACCTAAGCACAAGGCTTCAAGGAGCTTACGTAAGTTATATTCCAAAATTATTCCAGTAAATTTCTCGACTTTTTGTTAATCAATTTTCTGTTTAGTTTTAAGCATAGAGAATGTAGAGATACTTACAACGTTTAGTGCTATCGATAAAAATATTAGCAAATATTTTATTTTTTATTATGGTCAAATTTCGAAAATATCTCATTGAACGGTCTGTGTCAGGGTGTACGAATGTCATCAGACTCGCTTATAATATTCAGTGATTTTTGTGCCCAATATGGCGATAGGCTCGCCCCCTATTACATCTGGGCCCGAACTAAGCTTTACGAAATGTGGGTTTTCTAGTTCGCTAGTTCGCCTCTACCTACCACTTCGGGGATATAGGCAAGCTTTATTATCTATACTTAATATTATAAAGTGAAGAGTTTGTTTGTTTGTTTAATTGAACGCGCTAATCTCAGAAACTACTGGCTCGATTTGAAAAATTCTTCTTGTGTTGGATAGCCCAATTATCGAGGGTGGCTATAGGCTATATAACATCACGCTATGACCAATAGGAGCGGAGCAAAAATGAAAAATGCTACAAAAGCAGGGAAATTTATATCTCAGGAACTACTGGTTTGATGTGAAAAATTCTTTTAGTGTTGACCGACGGGATGAGTGGTGGGGTGACTAAGGGGTGACTGACGAGGTGACTGATGGGGTGACTGACGGGGTGACTAACGGGGTGACTGACGTGAGGAATGACGGGGTGACTGATAGGCTGACTGATGGGGAGGCAGACGGGTTGACTGACGAGGTGACTGACGGGGTGACAGACGGGGTGACAGACGGGGTGACAGGCGGGGTGACAGACGAGCTGACCGACTGGGTGACAGACGGGGTGACTGACTGAGTGATAGACGGGGTGACCGTCGGATTGACCGACAGGATGACTGTCGGGGTGACCGCCATGGTGACAGATGGGGTGACAGACGGGTGAAAGACGGGGTGACAGATGAGGGACAGATGGGTGACAGACGGGGTGACAGACGGGTGAAAGACGGGGTGACAGATGAGGGACAGATGGGTGACAGACGGGGTGACCGACTGAGTTACAGATGGGGTGACAGACGGGGTGACAGGCGGGGTGACAGACGGGTGACCGACGGGGTGACTGACGGGATGACGGAGAGGGTGACTGACGAAACCAGACCGTAGTAGATCATCCCATTACTTCCTTTAGAATTATTGGATTATAGGTGCCTACGACTCACTCTTTCAACCCTCTCTCTCATACGCAGACGAAGTTGCGCGGGTCAGCTACTGTAATATATAATTTATTTAATACAATGCAAAATGTTTATGTTCTTGTAACACAGTTTTAGTGTTCCACTGAGTTACGATTTGCTCTGCTGAGTTACAAAATTTCTCAACGGAACGTGACGTTCTTGCCCGACTAGACTTTAATAATAATTATCATTTGATTTCATATTCGTTTCTTTATATTATCTGTTTTATTTTTCAAGAATACATACCAAATAACAAAGCGGATATTAAACTTTAATATAAAATATGCAACATATCTTAGAAACTCTGTCACTAAAAGGAGGTTGTAAATGTATCATTGAAGCAACACAGAACATATCTTATTTTTGTAGAGTTATTTGAGAACCAGATATTTCGTAAGGTTGACTTAATATGTATCTAATAAGTGATTCTAGATAAAGTACACAAAATAATGCTGCGTAGTTTTGAAATAGAGACAGAAAACACGACGTAACTCATGCGGATCTTCCACTTGCGCGTTCAATCATCTTTTAAATACTGATATTTGTATTTAGTATGTTATAATATTGAAAATCTTAATCTGGATTAAATGTGTAAGGATTTGTGGTGCGAATATTCTTATAGAAAAAATATTAAATTTTTAACTTTGAATGTTACGTTTTCCTCGGAGAACATAGTAAGTTGTGTAAGTATGTTGTGTATATTCAGAACTTTCTTTTGGAGGCAATATTAAGCAATAATAATATTAAAATTTATACATACGGAGCTCATAATGTTTACTTTCTGATGAAAACACATTTCATCCGAAAATACGCTTAATTTTTTTATAATTATTAAAGAACTGCAAGGACAAGCGAAAAATTCGACAGACAACGGATGAAAAAAGTTCCCGTATATTTTTTTGCTCGAACTAAAAATAAAATAAAAATATACGTTAGCCTTAGATTAAAAAAGTTTTCTGAAGGGTTTAAAAAGCAATCGGTAGCGTTATTTTCTTGTTTTTGCATTCAGCACTACGTTTTAGCAATAGGCATTACTAGTATTACTTTGTAAAGTGACATTTCGGTCTGTTACAAGTTTACTTCACTCTATATTAGAACAAAATCCGAGTTTAGTGGAAAATCTGGTGGTTTTGTGAGCAGGGTCGATTTTGTTAGTGGTTTTCTGGTGGTTTTACAACTTCGATCTGGTGGGGAGCAAGATTAACAGTTGGCAACCCTGTCTGTGGGAACAATTGTAAAAAAAAAATGAACCGTCATTTTTCGATAAATTCGTGTATTTTTCTTGTTTAAACTAAATATTATATTTTATATCAATAATCTATAGTAGGATTGCTAATTAAACGGAGTAAACTGACATTTCGAATTTTGCCACTTTTTCATGAAATTTAAATAGTGCTGCGGTAAAAAGATCAAGATCATTTAAACATTTCAATTCAGTGAACCATTTTATTCTTTCATTGTCTAAAGTCCAATTGAAAGTCGTAATTCCTGCCTAATGTGTGATTAGTACTGCACGTCTACTGAATTATAGTCATAGGAAATTACTGCTTGCTAGGTTTTGGCACGTCTACTGGAATGATAGTCATGGTTCATTATAAACAAAACTTAAAAAGCTATTAATTTGCGGAACGATATTATTCTCAAATAATAAAAGTATTTATTTATTTTTTATAATATTTGATATTTTCATTATTATCATTTCGCGTATCTGTTGTTATTATTTACGCAAAATTATTTACACAGACATTTAGTCGAAGGGTTAAGCTGAAATTTCTAAAAAATACGATAATAAAATCTAATTTTGAAAGTTAGTCCTGAGTTATTGTTTCTTTGAATGCTAAAATTTATGAACTACATCCATCACTATGTTTTGAAAGTAAGCAACATTATTTTGGAAAGTGACATTTCGATCTGTCAGTTTACTCCGTTTAATTAGCAATTGTATATCGTACTATTTTTCTGTCTAGTGTCTAGTGATTGATTATTTTGTTATTGGTTATTTTGAAAAAAAAAATTACAAAGATGAAAATGCAATTAAACTTTTATTAATTGTTAGGAAGAGTTATCAACATGTAAAAATGAACGAAATTCAGAAGACAGGTTACAGCTCGTTTAAAGATGATCCAATTAGTCAACTTTGTCTTGTTAATAAATATGTGAAAGTTGAGCTCATTAAAACTTGTTTCTTCGAAGGTTTTGTCCATTCTTTGGACCCAAACACGAATAGGTATGTATTGGTTCATAAAACTACATTGCGATAATTATAAAGGCACTGCACGAAATAATCTTTCTCACGAGATGAACGAAATTCTCGCGTTCCTGTTTTTAACCTACTTCAAAGAGAGGAGGTTATCATTTTTTCTGTTTTTTTAATATGTCTGTTGATATCCGGAAATGTGAACAGATTTATAAAATTCTTTTGTGTTCGATAGGTCTCACTCCAAGGGTGAACCCATACTATAAATTTGATCAAAATATGATGTAGTATATGAAATAAATTCTTTTTGAATGTTTATTTCACAAAAGGGAACACTGTCATATTATTAAATCACAATTAAGTACATACCCACTACCAAATGACTATAATATTTAAGATTTGTTGGATGAACATTTGTTTTCATAATGGGATATATTATACTTGACAATAAGACTTTTAAGTATAAAAACAATGGTGAATGTGTTATAAAGAATTAATTACTGCATCCATGGTTTATAAACATAAATGGTTCAGAATCATATTTTTATAACAAGTTATCTTTCCTTTCTTTCTGTTTGGCGCTATCCCGGCCTTCGGCCAGGATGCACCTTCCTATTTAAACGCTTCCACTTTGCTCGATCTTGAGCATCCTCCATAGTAAGATCATTGGCTCTCGTATCTTTCTCCAGAGTATCCAGCCAGCGTTATTGGGCATTACATTTAAATTATGAACTCCACTACATTTTAAACTTTACCAGTTAATTACTAGGCATCCTCCTTAAGCATATTATTGGTACAACCTTTCTGTAACACCTGTATATTTATATAACTATAACTGTCACTATCATTTTTGATTTAGTTCAATCATTGAGTGTTCTGTCCATCAATATAATATACCCTAGATGCACAGTTCTTTGCACATATCCTCCTGAAAAGTGGTCTCAGGAATAAAACAAAGAAAAATATCACAAGTTCTAATTAAATCAACACAATTATGTATAACCCTATGCACTTGTTATAAAGTAGCTATTTAATCGAAATAAGCAAGCATTCTTTAATTTGAATTTTGAAATTTAGAATTCTATTGGCATCAGACTGTATGCAAAAGGAGTGCTTAAGCACTCCTTTGCTGTCCCATTTTCCGAGCGTCAAGTGTGCATCTAGGTAATTAATATATCGATGGTTCTTTCCAATCAAGACATTAACGTATTATGTAAGATTATATGCTGTGTAACTCGGTCTACCATTATATCTACTATCCCTTATAATAATAATTTATGTTGTCTCCCCCACACTGACTATAAAATGTTTCACATTGCTTAGTTAACTTTTTTTTATTTCAGCATCATCTTATCAATTCCTCAAGATGACACTTTTAAATGTGCAGTGATACCTGGACATGCCATACTAAATGTATCAGAATGTACAATGCCTTCTGATGTGGTGCCGCCAAGTAGAATATCACCCAGATCAATAACAAAAGACTTGGTGCCAAGAAAAAATAAATTAGTTGAGTGGTTAAAGTCTAATTTACTGCCAGTTACAGAAGTTGATGAAGCAATTGTCTTTGGGAATGTGAGCATATTACCCCCATACAGTACAATGGATATATGCACAGACAGTCCCATGGTGGCAATGCAAATAAAAAAGCTTATAGAAAATATGCCAGTAGATAACGAAAGCTATAATGTTAAGAAGGAAAGTGATTGATGTAATTATTTATATTTATGTTCAATTATTAATGAGAATTTTGATAAATAAATACCTACTTTAAAAATAATGTTGATATCATTTGGTGATGTTAAGTCTCGGGTGAATAGAAACAAAATGGTTTTGTTTTTCTCCATATTAACTAGCTTAGATACATGTATATAGGTACACAATATACACAATGGAAAAAAATATGTAAATGCACATGAATGAAGTGTCATAATAATATACTCAACCAGTAGTTTTATAATCTGATTAAAAAGCTTGATTCTATTTATCTGCGGGTTTTTATTGACCCCATTTTGTTTATAGACATATAATATAGTTTATTTTAAAAAATATTCACCATTCAAGGAAAAAAAACCGTTTTAGGCGGCAAACACGGCAAATATCAACTTGGTCATAATATAAAAAAAAATTGTTGCAAAATTTTTACACGATTGATCTTATGAGCATTATATCGATCGTGTAATTCTGATTTTATCTTTATTAGTAAATAGAGGTGGTTAAAACGAGACCTGCGGCCTGAGCAGGAAAATTTCTGACAACCGTATATGTATTCGAACTCGATGCGCGTCTACGAAATTTGTATGAAATATTAACCAAACGTCGTCGGGCTGCTGGAGTGTGCCGGCAAGATTCTGGGGTGGGCCGGGTGAATTTCTGCTGATGCCGCAACTTATGGACGTTACGTTTATCGACAGGGCCGTTTTAAGTTGTCTTTTAGGTACAAAGAGTTTTAGATCCTTTGAGAAAATGAGAAGGCACAAAAATGAATTGAACACTAAAACTGGCTTTATTTTATCAATCAACAAAGAAAGGTAATCAATTTGTCTATATTTTTTACTATCAGTAGGTATTATTTTGTATTATGCGGTATCTACGGGCAAATTAGGACCAATTTTCAAGATTGCTTTAGAATAATCCGATAGAGCCTATTCCAACGGTGGTCCTGTACAGGGCCGCTTTAAGGCATGCATGCCCTGGGCAAACAACAATTCGGGGGCCCCTTAGATAGTGAAAATAATTGGTCGTGTGAGAGAATCTGAGTGCTTTTCAGCCTTTCGGGACCCGTGAGGCCGGGGGCCTTGAGCACGGGCCCCGTGTGCCCTTATGATAAAGACGGTACTGATCTTATAAAGGTCATGATGGGATAAATTATTCAGTCGGTCCTCGTAAAATGACTGAACTGTGTGTTACAATAATGATGTTATAACTTATAATAAATTAAGTGTATAATAATCCACCAGGTATTTTTTTTATTAAAAAGGATTTAAAAGATTTTTTTGCGATATAGAACTTTCTATGTGTAAATGAGTAATTCATATGCTTTTAATTCAATGTCCAACAAGAAAGTGTTATTTTTTTACGTTCGAGTTGTATTATTATACATATATCAGTTGCTCCGCGAAAGACTCATGATTCCGATACTTTTGTTGCGCACACGCGCCGCAACTGACATGTCATTCATGTACTAAACATGACATCACGCTATTCTATCTATTATAGTCATGGTCGTTACAACGATCGCCATTTAAGTAATAGTATTATTTCTTTAAAACGACATTAGTGGTGATTTGGAAATCACTACTAACGTTATTGAAAATCTTTCAGGTTTTTAAAATTGATCAGAGACAGAGACTGTATGCGCCATCTATAAGAATTTGCTAAAACTAATGTCTAATACGTTTGAAGTGTATCAATTTGCTATAGTGACATCTAGCGACTTTTAGAAACAATTTTCGATTGCCATCTATAGAAATAAGCTGGAACTATTATGAATCATGGGTTAGGAATTTTAGTGTTAAATTATTACGTAATTCAAATTGTTTAACAACATCTAGTGATTTTTTTGGAAACTATTTGCAGTCAAGGTAAGTAAATCCATTTAAAAAGCAGACAATTCGGTTTATAAACATTGGATACTACATCTTTATTTTCTAGATAATAAGGCGTATTTTTGGTCGTATCGAATTGCAACCTACGACCTTTATTATTTTGTAGACGAAAAAGCTATGTAATGATACTGATTTAAAAATACTTTTTTATTCTTATTTCAACTAGAAAGTGATGACCATCATAATTTAATATGTGTGTAAATGCTAGTCGCTATTACGGCGATGCAGTTAGTTTGTTGACACTGCTTCATGAACTCCTACGCAGATTTGTTTGAGAACTGCTCGAAACTCGGAGATTCCCGGTTAAGAATTTATTCCTTAAAAACGTCAATTGTTTCATAACTCGCTTTAATGATGCTAATCAAAACTTTAAATTAATATTGTATAAAACTACTTTTTTCATTAAAACAAAATTATGTTATTAAATATCCAAATAAGAATTAAGAACACGTTACGATCCAAAATACGACAAGCACATCAACAAAACGCGGGCACCAATAAAATGACCGCGATTCACAAAATAATATTAGAACGAGAAAACCGTGTTTCGTAATAAAGCTTACTGCTATGAACACAACTGCGGCGATTCTAGATAGCTGCGGCGATTCAAGACAGCTGCGGCGATTCAAGAAGCCGCTATCAAAAAAGTAACCTATAAGTTACTAAAGCCGCGCGGCGGAGAATCGCTGGTAGCTTTAAATAGCGTTTTAAAGTAATAGCTTTGTAAGAATAGCCTAAGCGACATAACCTAATGGCAAAAGTCAGCCGTTGTTTCCATCGCTAATCTATTACGACAGTGGCAGTGTGGCAGTCGCTGTTTCTGAGCCTCGCAAGATTCATGTGTATATTTTTGATAAGATCGCACCTGCAAGCTGTATTATCGCGATGTGCTAATATTGTTCATTAAGTATTCGTAAAGAGAATAAAATAGTACCTATGTCACAAAATGGCTGGTCAAAACAATAGAAAGGTACAATATCTATCGGGCATTTGTGGTATGTACCTATGATAAGTTTTAGCGGGAGTGTTTAAACGGAGCAAAATTGATTTGAATTTTAAATTTTAGCGTCAATGGCATTCACATTTACGGGCGCAACATTGGCTTGGTCGTCACCAGCAATTCCAAAGTTCAAAAGTGGTGAAGCAAATGTGCATATAACTGATGTAAGTGTGTCATCAAAAGTAGATAAACATGAACGAATAACACTACAACATGGTTGAAAAAATATGTTGCGTTGACCCTACATTGGACTGGTATAAGAGCAGATAGAAAGAAATACCGTATGTTCAGTATTCTTTAAATTTAAAAGTTTTTTCTACATTTTTAAATATATGCTATAAAAATAAATACATTTAAAAATATAAAAATATTCCCCTCCGATGGCGAGGCTCGGGACCCAAGCCACCGGCGGTTAGGACCCCAGAGTGAGGAACCTCCTCACAATTCGTGCCGTATCCAGTAATACTGCCTTCTGCATTTGGCTCTTGACCCAAACACCAACCGAGAGCCTCTTGAGGTGTTGGTCGAGGCTCAGTGGAAATAAAATAAATAAAATAAATACCGTATTATTATTAATGCTGTTATTTTTTCATGGTTGTGTTTTCGATAAAGCTCGCTCGGGTTTTATTTTATGCGTTTGGTATTTACTCGTATGAGTCGTAACTCGTAGCTATCCGCGATAATGCTGTGTAATATTTAAAATGTATGAAGATAAACAGCTATTATTTACGGACAAACATATTAGGACATTTATATACGCTCAAAATATACCTAGGTACTGAATGTAAAATACGCAATCCTGAATCGTGTTATCTTTAGGTTGCTGAAGAAATTATTATTAAAGTAGCTAGGTAAGTGTAATTCATTGAAGCAGCTATAAACAAAGGCGAACAGGTGAATTATAAAAATGTGATAACACTTAAAAATCTATAACTATCTCAGTAGATACCTACCTACCTAATATTATTTACTGAAATAAATTATTATTACATTTTAAGTTATGTTACCAGTTACACCAAGTTTGCATTAAATAAATAAATAAATACACCCAACAGTCACACACCTAGTCCTGACCCCACACTAGGTATAACCTGTATCGTGGGTGTCAGAGACTATGAGAGACTTTCGTTCTCACAACACACAGACTTGAAACAAATATCTGTGGGCCACACAAACATTTGTCTCAATGCGGGAATCGAACTCGCCGCCTCTCGCTTCACAACCGGCTACTCGCCCGCTGCGCCACGGAGGCTGTCATCTGGAATCTGGAATCGACGCCTGTTACGGTATTTACCTATGTCCGATGTATACTATTTCAATGCTTTCGTTGCTAAGAGTTCTGGTGAAGAACATGCAAGAGCCCTGAGGCACTCAAAGTTTGGGTGTGTTCAAAAGGAATTTGCCAAATAAGTTTTATTTAATTTTCCTTCATGCAGTACATTTACTTGCATGCTTTAATTATATTTAAGTTTAAGGAAAACACTTGAATAAAAATAGTTACAAAGTTTTGGCAATTCATTCAATCCAAACTAGTTTAAACTGATGCCGAATTTGAATTTCTTAGGTAAATAGAAACAAAATAATATATCACTTTCTACTTTCTAATGATTACACAATGAGACAGCCTCCGTGGCGCAGCGGGCGAGCAGCCGGCTGTGAAGCGAGAGGCCGCGGGTTCGATCCCCGCACCGAGACAAATATTTGTGTGGCCCACAGATATTTGTTTCGGGTCTGGGTGTTGTGAGACCGAAAGTCTCTCGTAGTTCCTGATATCCACGACATAAGACTCGATCTTAGTGTGGGGTCAGGACTATGTATGTGACTGTTGGGTGTTATTTATTTATTTATTTTATTTTTATTTATTTACTTCGAAGGCCCAGTGCTCGTGGGTTGTGTCACTGCATTCTGCTGGCGCATTGTTAGGCTGCTATTTCGGCCAAAAGCTTATTGAGCGCGTTGGTAGACGATGGACGATATTGGGGTCGGCCGTTCCGGGGCTTTTCGGAGCGGTACGTATAATCCTGACATTTTAATTTTAAAACGTTATATTTATATATAAAAGTTATTCTGTTTAGTGCCCAGATGTTAGAATAGAGAGTATTAAAACTACTTAAGTAAACTATTTTGAATTTCAGTGCCTAATAATTTTTACAGCAATACCTGAAGTGATGTATGTGGCTCGATTTATAATGGGATTAGCGACTGGTATTATAGCAGTGGTAAGTTCTATTGAATTTAAATATAAATTAAATCTCAAATGCTTAGATTAATAAATCGCCATAACATAATGCACTTTTTAAAAATCATACTAGAGACTATTCCAGAGACCGGTTTGTCTGTATCGTCGTTGAATCCGAAGTAAACGTTTTGTAATTTGTATGAACTTTTGCAATGATGTGTTTTTTTTTTTATTGAATTGCATTTTTATTCAAGGTAACCATGATATATGTAACTGAGATAGCTGACAAAGAGATAAGAGGCGCTCTGGGTATGATGGTGCAAATTATGAACAACTTTGGAAGCCTATTAATGTATGGCGTCGGGCCGTTTGTTTCATATACTGTTTTGAATTCCATACTGGTTTCTATACCCATCTGCTACTCATTGGCATGTCTGTGGATTCCAGAGTCGCCATACTTCCACTTAAAGGATGGGAGACTTGACGCAGCTAGAAAGGAGTTTCTTGTGTTAAACCCTGGTAAAGATGAGAAGGTAATTTGGAGTAAAGTATGAGATTATTATTATAAAAGCAATGTATAAAATATTCTACTGGGTATGGACCCTTTAATGTACCTACTGTACTTAGCTGTACTAGCCTTACTAACCTTGTAGTTGAAACGTAAACAAAGAAGCTAAAATATTTCTTAATAACTATTTCTTACAATTAATAATGCTACGTTTGGTTATGCCAATCAAACAAAATATTCGTAATAATGTAAAGATAGGTAATTGAAAATCAGGTAAAAATTTCTGATACACCCACATTTCGCCGAGCTTAGTTCCGTCCCAGATGTGATAGGGGGCGAGCCTATCGCCATATCGGGCACAAATTCCAGACTCCGGGCTGATATGGAAAAACCAATATCACTTTGCCCGACCCGGGGATCGAACCCGAGACCTCAGTACAGTAGTCGTACCTAAATACAACGACGCCACCGAGGCAGGCTTTCAGGATTTCTGATACAAGGTTGGTAATCACCAACCTGAGTGATCACATACAGTGATCAGTAAAACTTTTTATTTTGTCTTTGCAGACTATTGACGATCAGTTAGGCATCATGAGAGCTCATGTGCTAGAGAGCATGGAGAATAAAACCACTGCCAGAGAACTGTTTACTAATAAGATATACAGAAAAGCATTATACATAGTTGGAGGTAAGGAGTAATGTGCTGCTATTCATGCAATAAGTGGCCTCAGCTCGTTTGTAACTTCCTAAAGGATTCCCCGAGTCAAAATATAGATTCTAGGTAATTCCATGTACTTAGAAAAAAATACTTGTAAGTCCACGGTATCAAGGTCCAATCCGGAATGCGTTTTAAGTTCTAACTAAACATGTTCAAACCAGGGTTGCCAACTGTTAATCTTGCTCCCCACCAGATCGAAGTTGTAAAACCACCAGAAAACCACTAACAAAATCGACCCTGCTCGCAAAACCACCAGATTTTCCACTAAACTCGGATTTTGTTCTAATATAGAGTGAAGTAAACTTGTAACAGACCGAAATGTCACTTTACAAAGTAATACTAGTAATGCCTATTTCTAAAACGTAGTGCTGAATGCAAAATACATGAAAAACAAGAAAATAACGCTACCTATTGCTTTTTAAACCCTTTAGAAAACTTTTTTAATCTAAGGCTAACGTATATTTTTATTTTATTTTTAGTTCGAGCAAAAAAATACGGGATTTTTTTTCATCCGTTGTCTGTCGAATTTTTCGCTTGTCCTTGCAGTTCTTTAATAATTATAAAAAAAATTAAGCGCATTTTCGGATGAAATGTGTTTTTATCAGAAAGTAAACATTATGAGCTCCGTATGTATAAATTTTAATATTATTATTGTTTAATATTGCCTCCAAAAGAAAGTTCTGAATATACACAACATACTTACACAACTTACTATGTTCTCTGAGGAAAACGTAACATTCAAAGTTAAAAATTTAATATTTTTTCTATAAGAACGGTATAACATTCGCACCACAAATCCTTACACATTTAATCTAGATTATGATTTTCAATATTATAACATCACTAAATACAAATATCAGTATTTAAAAGATGATTGAACGCGCAAGTGTAAAATCCGCATGAGTTACGTCATGTTTTCTGTCTCTATTTCAAAACTACGCAGCATTATTTTTGTGTACTTTATCTAGAATCACTTATTAGATACGAGTACATATTAAGTCAACCTTACGAAATATTTGGTTCTCAAATAACTCTACAAAAATAAGATGTGTTCTGTGTTGCTTCAATGATACATTTAACTTCCTTTTAGTGACAGAGTTTCTAAGATATGTTGCATATTTTATATTACAGTTTAATATCCGCTTTGTTATTTGGTATGTATTCTTGAAAAATAAAACAGATAATATAAAGAAACGAATATGAAATCAAATGATAATTATAATTAAAGTCTAGTCGGGCAAGAACATCATGTTCCGTTGAGAAATTTTGTAACTCAGCAGAGCAAATCGTAACTCAGTGGAACACTAAAACTGTGTTACAAGAACATAAACATTTTGCATTGTATTAAATAAATTATATATTACAGTAGCTGACCCGCGCAACTTCGTCTGCGTATGAGAGAGAGGGTTGAAAGAGTGAGTCGTAGGCACCTATAATCCAATAATTCTAAAGGAGGTAATGGGATGATCTACTACGGTCTGGTTTCGTCAGTCACCCTCTCCGTCATCCCGTCAGTCACCCCGTCGGTCACCCCGTCTGTCACCCTGCCTGTCACCCCGTCTGTCACCCCGTCTGTAACTCAGTCAGTCACCCCGTCTGTCACCCGTCTGTCACCCATCTGTCACCCCGTCTGTCACCCATCTGTCACCCCGTCTGTCACCCATCTGTCCCTCATCTGTCACCCCGTCTTTCACCCGTCTGTCACCCCATCTGTCACCATGGCGGTCACCCCGACAGTCATCCTGTCGGTCAATCCGACGGTCACCCCATCTGTCACCCATCTTTCACCCCATCTGTCACCCCGTCGGTCACCCAGTCGATCACCCCGTCTGTCACCCCACCTGTCACCCCGCCTGTCACCCCGTCTGTCACTCAGTCGGTCACCCCGTCGGTCACTCAGTCAGTCACCCCGTCTGTCACCCCGTCGGTTACCCAGTCGGTCAGCTCGTCTGTCACCCCGTCTGTCACCCCGTCAGTCACCTCGTCAGTCACCCCGTCTGCCTCCCCATCAGTCAGCCTGTCAGTCACCCCGTCATTCCTCACCTCAGTCACCCCGTTAGTCACCCCGTCAGTCACCCCATCAGTCACCCCGTCAGTCACCCCTTAGTCACCCCAACACTCATCCCGTCGGTCAACACTAAAAGAATTTTTCACATCAAACCAGTAGTTCCTGAGATATAAATTTCCCCGATTTTGTAACATTTTTCATTTCTGCTCCGCTCTTATTGGTCATAGCGTAATGCTATAAAGCTCATAGCCATCCTAGATAAACGGGCTTTCCAACACAAAAAGATTTTTTCAATTCGAATCAGTACTTTCTGAGGTATCAACTTCCCCGCTTTTCTACATTTTTCATTTCTGCTCCGTTCCTATTGGTCATAGCGTGATGTTATATAGCCTATAGCCACCCTCGATAAATGGGCTAGCCAACACAAGAAGAATTTTTCAAATCGAGCCAGTCAGTAGTACCTGAGATTAGCGCGTTCAATCAAACAAACAAACAAACTCTTCACTTTATAGTATTAGCATAGATAATAAAGCTTGCCTGTATCCCCAAAGTGGTAGGTAGAGGCGAACTAGCGAACTAGAAAACCCAAATTTCGTAAAGCTTAGTTCGGGCCCAGATGTAATAGGGGGCGAGCCTATCGCCATATTGGGCACAAATACACTGAATATTATAAGCGAGTCTGATGACATTCGTACACCCAGACACAGACCATTCAATGAGATATTTTCGAAATTTGACCATAATAAAAAATAAAATATTTGCAAATATTTTTATTGATAGCACTAAACGTTGTAATTATCTCTATTATTTTTTTTAGTCATGTCTCGGGCACGGATGGTTTAGGATATGTGCACGTTCATGATGTTTTTTTTTGTGTGCTCTTTTTCTTTTTTTTTTTACTTTATAACTAACAAATTTGTTACCTATTAGTGTTACATATTTTGTTTTTTTGTGTTCTCCCACTTATTGTTGAGACATTGGCTGAATAAAGTTTATTTCTATTTTATATTTCTATTTCTATTTCTATTCCTACATTCTCTATGCTTAAAACTAAACATAAAATTGGTTAACAAAAAGTCGAGAAATTTACTGGAATAATTTTGTAATATAACTTACGTAAGCTCCTTGAAGCCTTGTGCTTAGGTTATTGTTGTAATGTATTAAAATTAATTATTATTATTATATTCCCATATGTTCATTACTATTTATTTAAGGTATTATTATTATTATAATAGAGCAATATTATATCAAACACAGCTTCGAGACGTGCAATATATTTGGAAATGTATAACTCACTTAGTGGTTGAGCGATCAACATTTCACAAAATTTTTCTACAAAACCACTAAAAAAATCCACTAACCACTAGACGGCATTTTTTCCCACTAAAGGGGGGGTCAAAACCACCAGATTTAGTGGAAAATCCACTAAGATGGTAACACTGGTTCAAACGTACATACCTTTATTTTTTTTTATAGCACAGACTGGCAAACGAGCCAATGGGTCACCTGATGGTAAGTGATCTCCGCCGCCCATAGACACCCAAAACACAAAAAGAATCATGGGTGCGTTGCCAACCTAAAAGGAGGGAATGGAAGGAGAGGGAAAAGGGATTGGAAAGGGAGGTGGAAATGGGCCTCCGGAAATCTCCTTCACCGAACGAAACGCGACAGTAAGCTGCCACTTTACGTCGGTTTTCTGTGAGACAGTGGTATCAAACCGGTCGAGCCATTCTTGTTGTAGTTGTAGACGTTACTATCTACAGCGTGGCTCTACCACTTAATATAACTTTAAAGGCAAAAAAAAACTTGTTTGCAATACTCGATCAAAATGATAATATAACGACGTCGGTAGTCGGTACATGACATGGCGTGCAATATTTTATGATTCATAATAATATCAAGTATTTGGTTGCGATTGTTCATACTTCATAAAGTCAGACTTTATAATTTCGGAGCGTTTGATTTTAAATTAAAATACTCATACAGTGTAAATGTTATCTGAATAACCTTACGTAATAAAAGTAATATTTTATGTCGACTGCATTGAATTAAAATGAACATTGCCGTTGTTGACTTGTACTTTTGTTTATCTTATTACATTATCGCGATTAGACTGTCGGACAGAAATAAGCATCATATCAGTCGCTGTGCTAATAGCTCTCGTCCCATCTTTTCATTATCTCATGGTTTATTATCTTACACAATTTGGTACTTGAAATTTTCTGTTTCCTAGTACATATAAAAATGTGTACAAAATCAAACATAGTCAAATGCCCAATTGACAACGTGAAATTAGGGAATTAAGGAAACGTTAATTCTGGCGAGGCAATAAACATGAGTGTAGGAAGAGGGTTACAAAAGTGAGCCGGATTCATCCCACAATTCCGCTAACCACCTATCGACAGATGTCAACTTTATTTTGGGAACCACTAACAGACAGTCGCAATTTAAAGTCTTATCAGTAGGTATAAGGGAGGTATAATAATAAGCCCGTAAGTAGAACAAAATCCAGAAAATTAGTTAGTTACCTATCGTTACGAGAGTGGGAATAATATTTTTCTGCGATGGGCCAGAATTTTTATTATGAAGGGAATTTAAAAATAAAGGTACATAGATATGATTAGCGGTATTCTGAGGTGGGCCAGCAATATTCTTGGTTGGGCCGGATATCTAATACCTACCTAGAATACCCACATTTCGCCGACCTCATTTCCGTCTCAGATGAAATAGGGAGTGAGACTATCATGATATTGGGCATAAATTCCACACAGATAGGAGTGAGCTGTTCGAGTTCGTGAATCTATTTAGGTTTAACTATAGATTAGTAATGGCACTGCAAGTCGCCCTAAGATTTCCTGTAACCTTTTTGCAGGTTTAAAATTATTGCAGTACATGACTGGCATCCTGGTTATACAATCGTACGTCGAGGTGATATTTAGGCAAAGCAGATTTGTATCCGGTCCAATAGCGAGCATTGTTTACGGTTTCGTGCAGGTTCTAGCGGGTGAGTCTTGTTTTTCATAAATATAACAATAATTTATAATGCATCTGATTTTAAATACAATGACATGTTGATTAAAATACAAGATGCGAAGAATAACTTGATCAATCTAAAGTTAGCTACGATTGGAGAACTCGTTACTCGGTGCTGTCGGGATATTAGAAGGGGCTATGTGGCTAACTTCACCACGGTCAACTAATTTTGCGCATATTATTAATATGAATATTTACTTACCTACATATTTTGTGGACGATGATTGGCGATTACACATTAGTTCGCTTTACTTAGGCTGCAATCTATAGAGCGAACGTCGTCTAAGAAAAACAGACAGACAGACTAAGCAAAGATTTTCTTGTATAAAATGCATCGATATAATAATATACCTAGATGCACAGTTCCATACAAATATCATTGTAAACAGTGTCCTCGACAGACAAAACAAATAAACATCACAAATTTAATTAAATTAACACAAATATGACCTTATAGACGCGGCATAAAGTAGCTTTTTAAATTGAATGTTCAAACGTTCTTGTATTCGAAATTTTTGAATTTCTAATCGTTTTTGAATTTGACAATAATTTGACATTATTAAAAGAAACATTCTAGTCACTTGGACAAAGATTGAATGGAGTCGAATAGTTCTTGTATTTATTTGTGAGAAATGTTGACCACGTGGCGTACAATGTAGATGAGAATGGCGATATCTGTATAATAATTTTACTTACATTAAGAGATAGATAGAGTATAAATTTTTAGAAGATAACAAAGCTTATTAGTTATGAATATGAAATAAGCACTGTTTTGCCTTAGCGTGATTCATAAATAAATAAATAACACCCAACAGTCACATACATAGTCCTGGCCCCACACTAAGTTCGTCCTTTGCTCTTTAGATTCGTAATAATTTCTTTTAGACTATCATTTCGTTTTCTTAATCTTTTGTTCTGCCTTTTTAAGTTTCGCACTAAATTAGATTTAAGTTTAAATTTTTGGTTGCGTTCCTTCAAATTATCTTTCAAAAATAACGTCTTAGGTGTGTTAAAGATTGATGAAAATTCTGATGGTATTGGTGATCCTTCATTATTTATTGGTTCAATTGCTGGTTCCTGGAAATGAATATGTTTCCAATAAATAATGACGCCACAATTACTGTTGTAGTAATTATGCCTAACGACCGGTTCCAATAAATGATCTCAATCCGAGAATCAAAGATAAAAATGAAAAATTAAAAAATTAAAAATCGCGAGAATGAACCATTAAAATTATTATTTGACAGCGGAATGTTCAACTTTGTTCATGTTGGCAAATTTTTATGATCTGCACACTTTGATTGAAAACATTTATTAGAATTAGCCGCAAATTATTAAATAGTCATTTTACATGGCAGTATGTACCTAGTATATGCTTGCTATTGATGAATTCTGTATCAAATATTTTTCAGCTATTACACTTGTACTGCACCCTGCCTCATTTAAACTTGTAGTTACGACAATCTAAAATAAAGTCAATAAATGTGGCAATATTTATTTATTTATAGGTACACCAACAGCATACATATTGTTAAATTAAATAGTAAACATTAGTTAAGGACAATGTAGCTGATGACAATTTATCACCTTTATTTTTGGTACAGCATTCTTTTTAATTTTCCTAATCCCTTTTTCTGTATAATATCCATCGGAATCGGCAAAATGGTCTGAACAAACCACACTTGAGTAATTGGGTTTAAAATTTTCTTCTCTCCTTTCTTCGGAAATGATTTTACGCCATTTATCTCTTACTATTTCATTTCATGGAAATCTGTAATTAATAAATAGAATTAATAAAAAAATCATAAATTTAAAATAAATATAATATATTTACAAAAAAAACGACTCCATATATTTCATTGTTCCAAATCATGATTTCAAAAGGGACAAAATATTTTATTAACTGAATTCGTTAAATTAATTATTTATACACGTTTAATACTTAATTTAACATGATTAAGGTTTTAAGAATAAAGTAAGGGAATTATACTTACTTAAAATATGAAATCCCATGTGTTTTGCGCTTTGTAAGAGTGTTATTTTTGCACTCTTTCACAGAGCATTTAGGCATCTTCACAGGCGAACGGTCGGCGCCCGACTGACAGCAAACAAGTGCTTACTTACATTTTAAGCACTCGTTGGCTGTCCCACTTTCTGAGCGTCAACTGTGCATCTAGGTATATTATTATATCGATGATAAAATGACTCCGACGAGGTCAAAGTTCGACTTAAAAAATACAAATCCTCACCGAGTTCTTTCCTTTGGCTTAGACTTAGTCGAAGTTCGCTCTATAGATCTGTCTTAGTGTAGTACATTATTTTTAACAGTATTTTATTTTTATTTCCAGGAATATGTGCAACGTTTCTGACACACCGCTTCGGCCGAAGGACCCTCATGTTGATATCTTGCCTCGGAGTGGCTGTTTCTATGACTATAGTAGGGTTATATTTTTACTTAGTGGACCAAGTAAAGATCCAAGACCCAACAACATTAGCATCATTGGCCCCTTTACCTGTAGTTGGTATTTTTGGTTTCAACATTTTGTATGCCCATGGTATAGGGAATTTGCCATATGTTATGCAAGCGGAGCTCTTCCCTGTGAATGTGAAAGGAGTAGCTTCGAGTGTAGCGACAATGGTGGCGTGTGTATTAGGGTTCTTCGTCACAGTTTGTTACCAAAGCGTGAAGGATGTGTTTGGGCACTACACAGTATTCTGGTCATTCGCATTTATAGGTTATATAGGTTTGATATTTATATACTTTTGCGTTCCCGAAACGAAAGATAAGACGCTGGAAGAGGTGCAGGATAATATGGTAGAGTTGCCCGTTGAAAGCGAGGCGCTGCGCAGAGAAAAAGATGATGTATGACGTTAATTAATTTATTTTGTACCAAAAAATGTGTTCATCGATTTAAGCCTTGCCTTAAAATTGACCGAAATAAAGAGATGAATGAAATTAAAAACTAAATACAATAATGAATTAATATCTTCGTTATGACAGTCATGATTGATTTTTGTGTGGGTAGTGGGTTGGTACCTACTATCGAGGTAGGCACCTAATGAAGATGCAAAAGCTATTTAGAAAAATGTATAAATAAATTGTGGATGTGAAAGCGTGATAACATGCTATACAGAGTGGCGCAAACCAAACGACATTAAATTTGCTAATAAGTAACATAGATGTTTTTAAGTATCGCCGCACCAATAATAAAACTGTAACGTCAATATTGAAAAAAAAAACAACAAAATAAATAGTAAAAGTTCGGTTACTAAACGTCACACCATTTATACTGTGTAAAATCGATATAATGCGCGAAAATCTACGTGTAGGTAAACTTAAATCTAATGTCGTCGTAACGTCAAGGACGAGACTTGAGTATGCACGCGGGGCGTGGCCAGACGTGCCGGACAAGTCCGTTCATGTTTTCTCTTAAAGTCTGACCGTAAAAATCAGCTGTTTAAAGGCCCCAGTACACAATGGCCTGTGATGGGCCACGCTTTGCAATGCACAATTGTAAGCCACGATCACTTGGTGTTCACACAATGGCGCATGGCTCATTGCTGCCTAGCAAACCACTTGCGATGGACGTCGAAGTAATTACGGCTGCGGCTATTTATTTGTATACTGTTTACAAGTATTACAGAAGTGTGTACCGTCACAATCTTATCCTTGTGCAGTGCATTACTGCCTCGGTGGCGTGGTGGTATTTCGGTACGACTACGGTTCTGAGGTCTCGGGTTCGATCCCCGGGTCGGGCAAAGTGATATTGGATTTTTCCATATCAGCCCGGAGTCTGGAATTTGTGCCCGATATGGCGATAGGCCGCCCCCTATCACATCTGGGACGGAACTAAGCTCGGCGAAACGTGGGTGTACTAGTTCGCTAGTGCGCCTCTGCCTACTCCTTCGGGGATACAGGCGTGAGCTTATGTTATGTTATGCATTATTTGGATCCCAAATTGCGGGCTCAGATTGATATAATTCAATAAACTTGAAAGTTTCTTCATTGCTCCATGATGTTGACATTTTGGACGATCGAAAATTCTAGTTCTAGCACGCAACACAAAAGTGTACTATCCCGGTCAGCGGCCGGTGACGAACTAAGCAATGGCCGATTGTGTAAACACCACAGGCCACGCTACGCCACGACTCCTTTGAAGTGTGCCCAAAAAACCGACAACTCCCCGATTGCGCGCCACGATTGACAATTGTTCGCCATCATATACCATTACCCCCTGTACACAATGGCGATGGCCTGTAGTGGGCTCGCATGGGCCATTGTGTACTGGGGCCTTTAGGTCGCCCCGAAGTACATGTGCAAAAATTGAAAAACTGAAAATCAATCCTGTGGATAAACTATTTCACCTATTCTACTGATTTTTGATACAAGGCCTTGCAACATTGCAAGGTATATCTGGCATGAATGAATGTCGGTATGTCGGCGCCACTCGGTATAATAGGGCCACACAGACATTTGTCTCGGTTCGATTCCCGCACCGAGACAAATGTCTGTGTGGCCCACAGATATTTGTATCGAGTCTGGGTGTTGTGAGACCGAGTCTCTCGTAGTTCTTGATACCCACAATACAGGTTACACCTAGTGTGGGGTCAGAACTATGTGTGTGATTGTTGGGTGTATTTATTATTAAATAAAGAAAGCTTGATTTTCATCGTCATGCGCGAGACATGGTGTTTTATGGTTAATAGTGGGGTGTCTTGTCGAAGTGACGACATCTGGTAGGTACCAGGGTACATCTGATAAAATTACGTGACTAATCCGTCCTGTTTGAGACCACGTGATTCATTGCATACATAAAATAAAAACTCATCGTGACTATAAAAATGTAATTTGTTGAATAAAAGTACAAACATATCTGACACTGTTAACTTATTGCTTTATGACCGATATAAAGATAATTTCGACTATAGATGTGGGAATGGTGTGGGATATACAGTGATACATAAAGCTGGTATCAATAATAACTACGCATAAAGAGCGGATGGCTAGCAATCTAGCGATAAGTTTAAAATTTCGTAAGGCTCATAGTTTTTGAATAATGGTACCTTGAATCTGTGATGAAAAATTGATTTCTGGCTTATTGGGTCAGCTGCAGTAAATTTAGCAATCTACTTATGGGGTAATTATTATTAGTAAAAATCCATTACCATGCTATTTGCGATGATTTACAGGCTGCATTCCGATTTTAAAATCCATAATCGAAGTAAAAAACGAAGTTCAATTATTATTTTTTTACTATTGCACTTTAAACCGTTCACTCTGTATGTGGAATTGATCTTGGTACCAACTTTATAAAA
This sequence comes from Clanis bilineata, assembly GCA_036417725.1. NCBI lineage: Eukaryota > Metazoa > Arthropoda > Insecta > Lepidoptera > Sphingidae > Clanis > Clanis bilineata. The sequence goes on from CM071153.1 coordinate 4,593,271, forward strand.
CACCCGGTGTATTATGTACTATATGTTCGGTAAGTTCTAAATCCTCTTGGCGTTTCCGTACGAGTAGAGAGGTGCGAATGGCGTGTCGGCGGGCTCGTCGCCGCTCTCCTCCGACGCGTCAGACTCGAACGTGTTGTCCGGAATGTCGTACAGACGGATCAAAGGCTTGTTAGGGTCCTTCATTATCAGGTATTTACCTAAAAGAACAACCTCAGTTATTTACTGTCTATGTCGATAATAGATTTTACTCGTCATTGTGAGAAAGTTTTGTACTGATTTCTTAAGTTTAGGCGAATGCTATTCATTGGAATAAAACTATTTTTACGGATTTTATCACGATTTGGTTTTAATTTTTATTCCCGACGTTTCGAAGGCTTTGCAGTCTTCGTGGTCACGGGTTGGACTGACTGACTGACTGAATCCGTAAAAATAGTTTTATTCCAGAGAAAGTTTTGATCAATAAACCAGTTGGTAAGTTGAAAGGGCACACATGCATATATGTTACTCACACTCATACATATATGCGTGCACGCAAACACACAAATGCGTATGTTCCTACACTACTAAATAAATTCTAACCCAACAATATGCCGAATAAATACCAGACAATTTTGCTCCTTGAAGACGATAAAATATAACAAGAATCTCAACATGAACGACCGTATGACGCAGCGTAGTAAATATTAGTTGCTTGTTATATTATCGAATAATGTCGTACGAGAAATCCTATAATGAACCGGGCGGTGCTGGGTTCGATTCCCAGATCGGGCGAGTGTTTTTCTAATGCGATACGCTCGGGACTGGATACCCAGAGGGAGGTTGACTTCAGACAGGCCGCCGGTCGTAAAAAACAAAGACGAATAATTTCTGCCACATGCTCGAAACAGTTGGGCGACCCCAAATTGAGATGATATAAAGGCAAGTGGAAAGAAAGAATGCCGTACGCGAAATATCTAACATCTGTCAAAACCTTTGGGAAAGAGGCTAGAGTTTATGGAAAGTCTGAGAAACACTAAAATCGAATTTTAACGAGCAAACATCTCACCGTCCTTCTGCTTCATGCATATATCGATGATGCATCTGAGTATGCCCCAGGCGTTGTCCATGGAGAGGTTGATCTGCGCCGCGAACTCGTGCGGTTTGAACTGCTGCGTGCCGAGGATCACGTGCCGCGAGTTGTCGCGCACCAGCGACCGCGACACGTACCCGAACTTGATCTGGTCCGACCCGGCCAGCAGCGCCTGCATCACGTACAACCAATATCAATTAATTGAATTGTGACATTAGCTGAATAAAGTTTATTTCTCCTTCTTCTTCTTCAATATTACACGTAAGGCCGAACCACATCGATAACATTCGACACTAGCATGCGCGCCACGAGAACATTTTGTTTACGCTTTTTGTCCTGTTATAACCGGTTTTCTCTATTTGTTTATGGACACTAACATGCGTCCTCGTTTATTTTTATACAATATTATAGACATTACATCTCGTCAGTAGATTATCGAGATATCTCGTGGCGCGCGTGCTAGGCGGGCTGAAGCCTGCTTGTCATTTGAACACAGCGTTAGAATAGGGACAAGGTTTCTTTTAAAACGGCCACCTGATGGAAATCTCAACAAATGAAACGCAACAGCAAGCTGCCATTTCTGGTCGGTTTTCTGTAAGACTGTGCTGACAAACTGGTCGAACCGGCCTATTCGTGTTGTAGACGTTATTGTCTACCACTCAAGAAGGTAGCAAAGAAGTTATTCACACGGCGCTTAACGCGACGAAATTGGATAAGAGCATAATTTGTATGAATATTGGTATGCCGTTATTTCCGTATTATGGATAATACACAATACAGCAGTGTAATTAAAGTCGATAATAGCAAATCTGGTGAACAAACCTGCACGGTCCACTTGGCGAGCTTGCAAGAGTTGTTCCTGAGCTCATTGGCGAGCACGGCACCGCGCTGCGTGTCGAGCTTCTGCCTCCACTCCACTCCGTTGGCGACCTTCGAGTCCCACTCGTTCAGCGCCTTGATCGTCAGGAACTGCGTCTCGTTCTGAGGACCTTGCATCACCGCGTCGTGTTCGCAGCGGGCCACCAACACCTATGTATCGGATATCTTCATTAATACCATTTAATAGAAAATAGTCTCTCAGAGAGCTGCCATATATTTGCTGCAACATGTTTGATGATGAGGAATGAGGGCAGGTTAAAGAATAGAAAATAGTAAAAATTATCAGAAAAATGGCGAGTTTTATTGCGACAGAGCCTTACTGTGAACTAAGTGGTAGCGTTTAAGTAGGAAGGTGGACCCTAGAATGACGTCAAGCAGAAAGAAATAATCGACAGGGCCTCAAAAATTACATTTATGTTAATTTTCTCGCCTAGAATGTGTGACGAAGTCTAGAATCGTACCAAACTCGAGTACAAAAAAGGTTATATAGTGTTGCCCTTTACAGTCCATCATGTAGAAGGTTTTGGTTTTAATATTATTCCTGATCAATCATTACAAAGGCTGGAATTTGATAATTTGCATAAACCATTATTATTGAATGTGATAAGTGGGGATTTTGTAAATTGTTTCTTTTTTATGGATTGGCAAGGCATCCCGAAGTTAGCTTTATCATTTTAAACAGCAGACTTTTTGAGAAGTGTGTACAATACTCACCACGCCGTTATTGAGGTTCCACTTGCGGTAGCGGTAGCCGACGGACGCCACCTCCCCTTCTTCTTCAGATACGAACGGATTTGGTTCCGGGAACTTGTATTTTGCCTCATTCGTGCCAGATTTCAGCACCTACAAACGTTTATTTTTACATTTATAATTACTATATTATAAGAAATAAAGTACATACCATCATCATCAGCCACAGGACATCCACTGCCTATATCCAGCAGTGGAGGTCCTGTGGCTGATGAAGGTACATATAATAAATTTAAAATTAATGGTACTTGGTATTCTCTAATTATTTTGGTGAATCTAAAACTCGTAAAGTAGCTTTGTTCGGTTGATTTGCTGAGGGAAGGTTATCTGAGGGGCATCCCACTGGGAGGAATTGCCGCCATAATCACTGCAGGACTTTGAGATCGGCCACATCATTTATTTCATTTGCGTGGAAGTAGCATTTTTTCGGTACAATTGAAATTGAGTAATATATACGCTATATTTCTTACAATAAGTCGAACTCACGCCTACCATAGTAATATTGCAATTTGCATTGTATAAATGAAGAAAGTGACCTGCTGGCTGAAGTTATGGTTGATGAAGGTGGCCTCGAGCGCGAGGTTCCGCGGCGAGTTGATGGAGTTGCCGTCGTCGGCGGGCGGCTCTATCGACGTCTCATTCACCGTCAGCAAGTCGAACTCCGTGTTGTCGCGCTTGTCCAGGAACAACTTGTCGCCTAAAGTATCAGATCAGTATTTGACAGCCTCCGTGGCGTGAAGCGTGAAGCGAGAGGCCGCGGGTTCGATTCCCGCATTGAGACAAATGTTTGTGTGGCCCACAGATTTTTTTTTTCAAGTTTGGGTATTGTGAGACCGAGAGTCTCTCATAGTCTCTGACACCCACAATACAGGTTATACTTAGTGTCGGATCAGGACTAGGTGTGTGACTGTTGGGTGTATTATTAAGATCAACAGTTCACTGCAATGGCATTATTGAGTTTTCTACCTACCCTTATCCCACCTTAATGTGGGGTTGGTGCAACACACTTTTTCAAGCATGTTGCGGAATAGATATGGCTTAGTTTAATGACCGGCTGCCTGCCTGACCTCAACCCCTTCTGAGGGAACCAGTCCTGGGCAAATTAAATGAGAAAATTTGCTTTGCACAACCTGGGAATCAAACCCAGGACCTCCCGGTCCACAGCCCATACATGCTGCCACTAGACCAAGGAGGCGAATTTGTATTACATTATCATTACGATAAAAAGAAGTGACGAATATTTGGATGATTTTGGCCTGTCAGACTTAATAAAGTAACATTTATAACATACCAGACTGCTTTGGAAAGGGCATAGCAAATGAATGTGTATTTAGGGCTATAAAAATAATAATTTTTAATTTAAGTAACGCGAATTTAATTATTATGAGCTGATAAGTATCGGGTTTTATTTCCGCCCTGTATTGTGGTTTTGCATCGAAGCCCCTCGTTTAATTACGCTGAGATACTTATAGAAAAACAACACATTCTGCATTTATACAAATATGGTTTACACACCAATCTTCTCAATGACAATGTCCCATGAATAGTTGGAGCGGGTGCAGCACATGATGGTGGCGAGTATGGCGTCAGTCGCGTACACCGTGCCGGTCGTCTTGCTCAGACGACGGATCACCGGGTCGTCTGTGGTCGTCACCTAAGCACAAAACTCATTGTATAGATATATGTATATACAATATACTTCATTTTGGATATTTGAAAGAAAGAAAAACATAAACATATTTATGGTGGGGACATCTGCAGTCATGCAGACGGGTGATCAGCTACCTTCTTGGAACGATTTCACCCTATTTTATTATTTAAGAATAATACATAAATATAAGCTCACGCCTGTATCCCCGAAGGGTTAGGCAGAGGCGTATTAGCGAACTAAGGTACCCATATTTCGCCGAGCTTAGTTCCATCTTAAATGTGATAGGGGGCGAGCCTATCGTCATATGGGGCACAAATTCCAGACTCCAGGCTGATATAAAAAAAATCCGATATCACAGCTCGACCTGGGGAACGAAGCCAAGAACCTACGATGGTAGTAACTAAACTGCAACATGTAACTAAAACTTACAGTTTTAACTATTTTAAATGCTTACCGTATGGAAGATACGGTCAATGCGTTGCAATTGCTTCTCGTGTTTGACGTTAACACGATCATAAGCTTTGTCATAGTACTCCAGAGTACCACAGCACACAATGTCCTCACCTGAAATACAAAATAAAATAAAAGCCTCCAAGTGTGACTTGTGTTTCGGATTATATATATATTATAAAGTAAAATTATTTATGCTTGTGTTCCAAATAGGCCAGCAGGGTTTGCACCATGATAATTATGATACAGAGCACAAATTCCAATCTTAGAAAACTCATGTGAATTTTCACATTAGAAACTCAAAAACAAATTATTATTGTGCTTGCGTTTATACTTAAATCTTATTGTTTCTTCCTTATGTTATGTATATTTGATGGATAGTTATATGATACATGCAAAGATTTGAGAAATAATTCAAACATATAATTGTTTGTCAGTTGTCACTAGTTTTTTGGACTGCACCTGCTTATAACCAGCTTATGTTATAAGCATCAGCTTATAATCAGGTGTCGTCATTTTGGGGTGTTTGGATAAAAAATATAAAATGACGATACCATCTTTAATGCCTGGAAGGGAGAGTTTCGCGAGACGTGGGAAGTCCATGTCCTCGATGGTGACCCACGTGGGCCGCACGGTCACTGACGCGTCGCGGATCTTCATCGGAGCACCGCGCTGGCCCCATCTCTTGCCGAGCTTGCGGTCACGTTGCTGTGCAGAAAATAAAAATGTTGTATAATCTGTATCATGTGGTTTCTGTACTAGTAAGACTTTTGGGTTTTGCCACTCAAAAACTATGACAGTTTTTGGTATCCACATACATTTACTTTTGCATTGCTGGTAGTCTAATCTGCCATGTGAAATGAAAGCTACTGGTCCAATTCACACCAAAACAAATGATTATTTAGTTTGTTCTGGTATTGGAAGTTTTTCTTTCTTTCTACTTGTCCTTATCCCACTTAAATGTGCGGTCGGCGCAACATACTTCTTCAAGCATGTTGCAAGAAGCTATTGGCTAAGTTTTTACGACCGGCCGCCTGCCTGATTTCAACCCCCTCCAGCCCCAGGCAAATTAAATTAGAAAATTTTCTTTGCCCGACTTTGGATTCCAACACATGAGCTCCCGACCCACAGCCCATATATGCTGCCACTAGATCAAGGAGGTATTGGAAGTTTCTCATAGTTCCAGATATCCATAATACAAGTAAAACCTAGTATGGGGTCAGGAATATAGTGTGTGACTGTCAGACAGTTTTAACAACCAGATTTGTGATACTTTACACTTCTCAAGAATACTATCTACATTTTTACCACTTACTTTGCTCAGAGTTGTCATGCCGCCAGGAGTACGAGCACCCCGGGCTCCACGGCCACGCTGTCCGCGAGCACGGCCACGTTGGTACGGAGGCTTCTGTACTCTGGTAGTGTCCACCAGGTGGAAAGTACTCTCATCTTCATCATGGAAGTATGCATATGACGAACCAGCGCCAAACTGAGATGCATATTTATCTGTAATTTTATATTGGATGTTAAACTATTACATGGATTTCTTAATAAAAGGAAAAATAACAGGAGAATCGACAAGAGGGGGCAAAGGGGTAGCTGTGTATCTTTAAGAATAATCCTTTAAGCACTGCCTCTCTATGCTTTTATGGATCTGTAAACAATTCTAGCTAGCCTGTTGCCTCTTCAGTTCTATTCGTATTATTAATATAAGTACTGAACACTGGTATTTCTGGTCTATTGGATGGAAACATTCTTTGAGACAGTGTCAGTTTCATTTTGCTTTAAGAGTATAATGAGAATAAATATGGCATGCATTGTCCCATAATATTTGAGACAGGCAAAGGGATTTCTAGTGTGGCAATTGTAGAATAACTGCTGTAAATGAACATACAGGAGTCTACCAGATTAAGTATCTCTACTACTCATAATCAATAGTATTGGACCATAGTAAAGAAGCTCTACACTAAAATGGACCACTCTACTACATGACATAGGTCCATGACCGGCACACCACGTCTGCTTAATCCTTTGGTGATTCAGGTAGGAGCTTAAGTCAAGAGGAGTAATAAATCCTGATTTTATATAATACATTTGGGTATTTTAGCAGCCTTACAAACGTCATCATAACCTAAAAAGTTGCGGATTAGAATTGAATTTGGTGGTTAATTTCATTCCATTTTGACTCTTTGTGCATAGTACTTACTTTGGTACTTCTTGTCTTGAACCATTGTCCAGTCACTTATCTTGCCCAAGCGGTCGCCCTTGCTGAACGGCTGGTAAGGCATGTCCCTAAATTGTTCCGGCATTTCGCATGGACCCCATCCCGTTGGGTTATCTTGAATTATGGGTGCTACAAATCTTATCGGCTCTTCAGCCGGTAGCACATGTTCGGACATTGTTTTAATGTATCAGATACCAATTATTTCTTTTTAATTATCATGTATGCAAGTCCCTGCCACACGACACTTTCCAAAAGATGCCAAATACCAGTTTTGCCAACTGCAGCGAACAAAAAAACATAGATAAATAGAGAGAAAGAATGAATGAAAAATCATAGACAATTATAGAACTGTATAGCTTGGCAAAAGTTTAGGATTTGCATGCACCAGCTTTATGATCAGTTTTTTCGATTACTGTTGAAGGCAACCTTCAAGCAATCAAGCCACGGTACACTGCAGTGCAGTAGGCAGTAGCGTTACGTAAGTAGCTAATCTGTGTGAAAATAACTTGCAGACAGCATTTTGTAGTCTGTGCAATGTTTTCAGTTGACAGTTCTGTTTTGATCAGTTTATTATTTCACTTCTTTATTAGTGGTCACAATAGTGGCCTTTTTGTTAGAATTAAGAACATAGTAATGCCACTATTTTTTTAATTGATAGGATATTTGTTTGTTAATTTTAAGCAAATTAAGCATAGTAATTAAAATCCAGTCCCTATTCAAGTAAGTATTATTTTTGATTGTTTATTATAACTATGATTTATTTTTTCAGTTTATGATAATTGTGTGGTTTTGGTTAGGTACAAAAACAAAAGTATATGTGGGTATAGATCCCTAATACAAGAAAACTTGATAAAGAGATTTAACCTCAAAAATTAATTACCACTGGGCCGTTTGTTTTTCTTTCTTTTTTTTTAAATAGAAGCAGTATAGTAAAGAATAGTTTAATAATTTGTAATTATGCGAAAACTCAACACTAGCCGCGAAATTTAAATTAGTATGCGTTATTTGGAAATTATGCTGATAGCAAAAAAAGTTAAAATGTGCAGAAAATATTTTTGTCCCATTTAAGTCGTTTACTAATAATTATCCTACCTATTATTTTGCGTATCTTCTTTTTGTCTACCTGCCCTTATACCACCTTAATGTGGGGTCGGCGCAACACATTTTTTTTAAACATGTTGCAGAACGAATTTGGCTTAGTTTTTACGATTGGCTGGCCTCTTATGAGGGATTCAGTTCCGGGCTAATTAAATTAGCAAATTCGCATTGTCCGACCTGGGAATCGAACCCAGGACCTCTTGGTCCATAGGCCATGTGTAGGTATACTGCCACTCGACTAAGCAGGCAGCTATTATTTTGCTTTTGTTTTAAATTCTCAAAAACTTCTCTGTACAACAAAACCCACAGCATGGGGATAGTCGAGAAAAATATTTTGTCCCCAGTCCCCACCTTATGTAGGGGAGGTACCCAAAAATGTTAATTTTTTTCAAGATGTTATTTACCACTTTGTCGGCGACATTGTTATGTGTACCCCACGCCAAATTAAAGCTTTCTAGTACTTATGTATAGGGCCTTACTTATAAACTTTTTAACTGAGCAAATGGTAAAGAATGACTGCCTCGGTGGCGTGATGGTATTTCGGTACGACTACGGTTCTGAGGTTCTGAGGTTCTGAGGTTCGATCCCCGGGTCGGGCAAAGTGATATTGGATTTTTCCATATCAGCCCGGAGTCTGGAATTTGTGCCCGATATGGCGACAGGCTCGCCCCCTATCACATCTGGGACGGAACTAAGTTCGGCGAAACGTGGGTGTACTAGTTCGCTAGTGCGCCTCTGCCTTCTCCTTCGGGGATATAGGCGTGAGCTTATGTTATGTTATGTTAATGGTAGGATAATCTAAGTTAATGGTATAGAATAGCCTGTCCCTTTTATTTTCAAACAATGTGACACAAGGAAAAAAGTGACAGGTTATTCTTAGCCATTTGCTCAGCTAAACTGTTTTTATAAGTAAGGCCCATTGTCTCTGAGCAAAGACATTCAACAGTACCTACATAGACGGGACAACAGCGCGAAACTTGATCCAAAAGTGGTGTTCTCGTGGTCAAAGGTCACATACGCCCGGTTCCAATAAACAATCTCAGTTCGAATGTTCAGATAGATTACAAAAATTAGCCAATAAGAACGCAGTTAGAACATGACTCCGTCAAATTACTAGATTTGATTGGTTCATAATCGCGATCTATATTCTGTACTCTAAACTGAGATCGTTTATTGAGACCGGCCGTTAATCGTATTTGAGGGTTCCGTTTTCGACCGACTTTAAAAAAAGGAGGAGGTCCTCAATTTAACTCTATTTTTTATGTTACGTGACATCTCCGCCAAATGTAGACCGATTTTAAAAATTATTTTTGTGTTCGATAGAGCTTAATTTAAGTGGCTCTACTTCGGCATATCTATGTTACACTAGAAATTGAGGACCTTTTTTTTTTTGAAGTCAGTCGATAATGAAAGCCCGACACGGCCCACCACGGATCGTGGTAAAGTACCGTTTATTGGCCGTGCGGGAAAGTTACGGTTTTTTCCCGGCTTGTATTAAAAAGTCCCCTCGGAGGTTTTGTCGCCGTCGAATGTAAAGACGTAAAGTCCCTTTCTATATCCACCGTGCATTGAGTCACTTGATCCAAATGTTTTACTGATTGCGATTTTTGAGATAACACCAATAATATGATAACATAGTACAATATTAAAAACGAGTTATTTTATTTTCTGCAGATGGATAGCACGGTCGTTTTGGATAATAGATAATTAATTAGATAATTTAATTAAAGTAAATATTTGGTATTGGTGAAATAAATGCGAGCGTGTAGCCAACTCAGTTTGAACACCCAGAATCCTAGTCAGTTTCGCAATTACAGGAATAAAAGATGTAAGGCCCAGGAAAAATATCCTAAATTTATACCTGTATAATATCTATCCTATAAATACCTCTTTTTTCAAGTTTGAATACATTTCAGGTTTTGTAAAATTACTGCAGTTAGATATAGACTACACTGCAGTACATAATTAAATATATAATTACCTTAAAAGAGCACGAAGCAATGTGAGTTTTAGTATCGTCATTTTATCCGTATTTACTGTTTTCAGATGATGGAGAGTCGACAAGTTCAATATTTAGTGACGTTTTGTGGTGAGTGTATTGTCTAATATCTTTAATTTTACTGTGAAGTGTGAACTACTTTGAACTGATAAAGTCGTGTTAGAAAAACACCCGTGTCGACCTGGCAATCGAACTTTAAACATCCCGGGTCACAGCCCTTATACGCCGCCACTTAGTCCTGTGACGTGCACAGGCTTTCCGATTAGGGTAGACAAAATACTAGCAAAATTATTTTCTTCAACTCCTATACCACCTTTACTGTCATCATCCACTTCATTACGATTTAGATTATAAGCCAGTATCTGCTATTTTGTTTTAATCCTTATTTTTTTCATGATTTACGTAAATACAATATTGTTGGGGTATACAATGTCTCTTTGTCTATATGGCCTGCACGTCACTGCCATTTACCGAGGAGACGAGTTTCTACCTACTGTCAAGCAGTATAATTGGGTACTTGACTATGTTTGATTTATACACACATTTTTATATGTAACAGCAAATAAAACAAAAAAAACCCTTCTGCAAAAAACTGCATCGAAATTAGTTGAAAAATGAGGCAGTTTCAAATTCTGTATTTTTCAATTCATATTTTCAAATTCTGTAATGAGCAAGAATGGGGGCGTAGTGGGGACATCTTGCCATCCCTTTCCAATGCACGCGCCGTTGTGGCCGTGACGTGCTTATACTTATACTTTTCTTTCGCGCAGTTTAAAGGTTACACCAAACTTAAAGGCTTATAACTATTTTGTTTTTGGGAATATTTCAATATTTCTTTCTGGGCTATGTTTAAGGTGACGCAAATTTCATAGAAAAGTAATTTTCAAAATTTAGTCAAGTACCCACTTGTTCACAGCTTCTAAGGTGTTTACTGTTTAGTGTATAACATTTGTTTCCAGTGTCGCTGGCGTTTGTGTCATTGGGCGTGACGTCAGCATGGCCGAGCCCAGTGCTGAACAAATTCAAAGACCACGAGACCAGTTTTAATATGACTGATGTAAGTATGCTACAGTTTGATGACATAATATTAGGACATGCCAGGCCCTAGCCGGGGCGGTTCCAACGTCCGACCACTTGGTATCTTGATCTCGCCATGGACCATAGATTGGTAGTTGTAGAAAGGAGTGGCAAAGCTAAAAGGCACGTGTCCAGCATTGGGACAGTAATAATAAATTTTTATTAATTCAAATATTGAATGTGTTTTCGTTTGGTCACGCAATCAGAGGTGTAGACTAAAGCTAATGAATGGGTAGCGGTTCTTATCGCTCTACCGGATATGGGGTATAATTTATGTTTAAGCGCGTATGGTTTAGAATGACCTTAGAACAAAGGACACATTATGTAATATTGCGATATAGAAAATGTTGATACGTGTGGAGTATGCGTTTGTTAATTTCGTGGAAGCTATGGTCGTTGGGATAACTGGAATTTGAGATGTTTTTAAGTTTAAACCGACTTCGGAAAAGGAGTAGGTTTTCAATATCATAAACTTAAAACTGACTTCAACTTTTTATAAGCCATATTTTGACTTGCGACAATTAAATGATTTGTGCATATTTTAAAGTGTTTATTTGAAACCTAGTTCTTTATAATGAACTAAAAAAGTAAAAACTAACAATTCGTTAAGTCTTGAGTATCCTCCACAATACCATTTTGCTGGTGATAGGATATTCGTATCCTACTGAATGGCGACCACCGTACACATAGTGCTAAAATCTAACATAGTGACCTACGCACCGCGTGTAGTTCGCGTTCCCGAATCAGCCAGTGTACTTCCGGATCTCTCTCGCTGCCGGGCTTGCGGCATGACTTGATGGTTGGTTGGAATGGGTATGGTATCTCTGTGTCTGCATCGGTCATTCGTATGTCTTGTCGCAAGCCCCTCGATTTGCTTCTTCCCTCTTCGGATTCGGATTGTCAAGATACATAAATCGGCCGGCATGATTTTGGAGACCAATGATCAACATATTGTTTGTCAGTGGTCGCTAGATTTTTATGAGCTGCACTACGCTTACCATCTGGTGCAGTGTAGTCACTTTATCCGGACAAAAAACTTAATGGACCGACTTCAAATCCGATCGTGACCAAATTTACATGGGACCACCCTTGAAAGAAGCTCTATCGAACACAAAAAGAACTTTAAAGATCGGTCCACATTCGACGGAGATATCGCGTAACATACATAAAAAAAATACAGACGAATTGAGGAATTTCTCCTTTTTGGAAGTCTGTCGAAAAAAACATTTGCTCTCGATATCTTTAAGATACTATTTAATATATTGTCATATGCTGAGCCAAAGCCTCCTCTACTATTGATATGGAACAGGTCTACTATCATTATTTAGTTAGTTGTGCATGTATTGTTTCAGACGGAGATATCATGGATGCTCGGGATGAATCCCATTGGGTTCATAGCAGGCAGTTTCGCAACCCGGTATATATCGGACGGGATGGGTCGCCGCGCCACCATATTGGGCAGCGCGTTTCCCATCGCCATGGGGATGGTGAGTACCTATCAGTGTAGCATTAGGTAGGTCTCGTATGAGACTATAATGGTGGAAAGGTACCCATAGTTATTTCATTGGGCTGGTCATAGTAGTTCGTTGACTGTTCAGGGGAGTTATCACCACGTCTTATAGCAGAATTATAATCTTACTTTTTTTTTTTTGAACGGGAGCCGGTACAAGTAAGATTATAATAATACTGCTATAAGACGTGGTGGTAACTCCCTAGAGTAGACAAAAACATCGATGTTACCATCGATTCTATCATTCGACGTATGATAAATGATTTCGAAGGGAAGATATCCATGTCTAAAAAAAAATATATATTTTTGGTGCATAAATAAACAAAAATTTATTATTTTAATGTTCAAATGATTTTAATTAGGATGTTAGAAGATAATCTAATATAACATATTTTTGCTGCTAAGCAAGTAATATAATAAGTAGTTAATTAGTCAGTGACATCTAGGGTAGATTAACTAATTGTGAAGCCAACAAGCAACCTAACTCGCAACGCCTTCCGATGGTAGCTATTATATTTGGGTAGCCATTATATTTGGAATGCACTGCCAAACACATTGTGAAACATGGATGGTACACTAAAAATACTTGAAAAACGATACTTTTCTCTGTACTTGACTTCTACAACCGACTGAAATAAATTGTTTTTTGTCCCAGATAACGCTAGTTTCCGCAAGGATATCGTGGTTGCTTTATATCACTGCTTTATTGTGGAACTTTGGCACGGGAATGTTGAGTACTGTAAGTATTTTATATTTATAAATTCTTAGGTACTGGGTGTTTTGGTCTCGTAGCAGCGAATGTGGGCTGGGAACCGGGAGATCACGGGTTCGATACCCGGGCTGGGAAACAGTTTTTCTATTCAGTATAAGTCCTGAATCTGATATCTGTGCTCGGTATGGCGATAGGTTCTCCTCTTTCACATTAGGGATAGAAATGAGGATGAAATGTGGGTGTTCTAGTTTCGCCTCTGCCAATCACTAAAGAAAAAAATAAGGACTTGGCATAATTGCGAAAAATACGTGTTGACTTTGAAGCAGGTTCCGCCATTTTAGTTTCGCGATCTATTTACATGTAAGTTGTCACCGTCTCATAAGACTTAAATAACGTATAAATAAATACGTATTGTTTTTTATTATAAATACGGCGTTTTATTTACAATAACTTTACATTTGATATATAATAAGACTGCCTCGGTGGCGTGGTTGTATTTCGGTACGACTACCGTCCTGCGGTCTCGGGTTCGATCCCCGGGTCGGGCAAAGTGATATTGGATTTTTCCATATCAGCCCGGGTCTGGAATTTGTGCCCGATATGGCGATAGGCTCGCCTCCTATCACATCTGGGACGGAACTAAGCTCGGCGAAATGTGGGTGTTCTAGTTCGCTAGTGCGCCTCTGCCTACCCCTTCGGGGATACAGGCGTGAGCTGTATGTATGTTTGTTTGCGTTTGAAACACGATTTATTTGCAGGTCATCGGCATATACTTAGCCGAAATAGCTGACAAAGAAATCAGAGGGACCCTCTCTGTGTGCACAAGGTTCGCGTTCAATTTGGGCAATCTTCTCGTACTGTCCATAGGTCCGTTTATATCATACGAGGCGATTAACTACAGTATGATGGGGTTACCTTTCATATACTTCGCCGCTTGTTGGTGGATACCAGAGTCGCCATACTACCTTTTAAAGGAGGGTAAAGTGGACGCCGCTCGGAGACAACTCATCAAACTGAAATGTTGTAAGGATGAGAAGGTAATTAAATACCACAGGAAATCGACAGAAAGTGGCAGCTTGCTGTTGCGTTTCGTTCGGTTAGTGAGATTTCTGGTGGCCTAATTCCTCCTTCCTTTTCCCAATCCTTATTCACCTCCTTTTAGGTTGGCAACTCACCCTTGACTCTTTCTGCGTCTTCGGTGTCTGTGGTAATTATTACAGGTCAAAACAACAATCTAAGTTAACATATTATAGACTAGCTTTTGCCCGCGGCTTCGCACGCGTATTCTGTAGGGCCAACGGTAAAAACATTTGATTTGTCAATCCACCCTGTCGTTTTAGTCTAAATATTCTACAACGGGGTGACTCAGATATCGATTTTCAAGTCAATCGGCCCAAAAACAAAGAAAAACAAAATGTCGGCCACTTTTGACAGCTTTGACATCGGTTCCGTCGTTTGGAACCACGGGGCGACCCAGATATCGATTTTGAAGTCAATCGGCCCAGAAACAAACAAAAACAAAATGGCGGCCCAGTTCCCTAAAATTACTTTGGTGGTTTTCATTTGATACGTGTACAAACACACACACAGACAGACAGACTGAGAAAAAATCTAAAAATGATAAAAATGTGTTCTATTACTATTTCTAAACCCCTCCAATTAGATTTTTTTCAAATCTATGCAATGTACAGTACACGCGAAATTTACATTCTTATCATATGTATTGATTGATGATTTATGATGATATGACAAGGATGGAGTTAAAATGATGAGTTAAGAGTGATAGGAATACAGAGGAAGGATTTGTGGAAAAGGGGACGGGATATGTCAGGAATGATGGTAGGGAAGTGACTGGAAGTACTGGAAGCTGGGGAATTGAATGGTAAGGGACTTTGGAAAGTGACAGAGTATTCTTAACCATATGCTCAGCTAAAATGTTTTTATAAGTAAGGCCCATAATGCTCTTATTAACCAACTTAGAAAATAAAAGGAGCTGTCACTTTACGTCGGTTTTTTGTGAGACGGTAGTGTCAAACCGGTTGAGCCGGTTGTTTTGTGCTGTAGACGTAACTGTCTACAGCGTGGCTCTACCACTCATAAACCGGTGTCTCTCTACGCGATCAAAATTGGAATGAGGAGATCCGTAGAAGAACAAAAGTCACAGATTTTATTATGTTCTAGGAATTAGATGACCTGCTTAAATCGAAGCAAGCAGACGTGAGCAAAGAAATGGAACGATCTACAACGGCAAAGGAACTGTTCTCAGGAAAGCAGTACAGAAAGGCCTTGATCATATCATCGGGTAAGACTTCTCCATTTGTTCTCAACTAGCTGCGTACAAACTTGTGCACTGTTTTTTATAGGATTTGATTTACATATTTTCTTTTATGGACATCTTTCACGCACAAGCAGATTCTCGAATAACTATTAATTTTTGTAGTGTAAGCATATGTGAACTTTTTTTAATTTTCTATAATTTTAAAATGAAGGTAGATTTTGTAACACTAACATTCTTGAACCCGTGACCACGAAGACTGCAAAGCCTTCGAAACGTCGGGAATAAAAATTAAAACCAAATCGTGGTAGAATCCGTAAAAATGGTTTTATTTCAATATGTAAACACTTCAAAAATATTCGAGTAAAGTTACGTATGGATGATCGAACTAAACATAGATGGACTGGGTGAAAAATCTTAAATACCGTCTTCAAAATTTATCCGATCTTGTTCAAATTATGATACCACCTTAACAATTTCTGTCTAACACAAAATTAATCTTGAAAAAACTTAACTGACCGACTTCGAATCCGATCGTGACCAAATTTACATGGGGTCATCCTTGAAATAACCTCTATCGAACTCAAAAAGCATTTTGAAAATCCGACCACATTTGGCTGAGATATTGTGTAATATACATAAAAAAATACAGGCGAATTTTGGATCTACTCGTTTTTTGAAGTCGGTCGAAAATCATTCGATCAATCAATCAATCAATCATCGGTCGATTCATTATCGGTAATCTGTAAATTCACGATCAGATACGTTTTGAAGTCGGTCCGTTAAGTTTTTAACTAATTCTAAAAGAAAATAGTTAACCCACGGTGGTTCAATAACTTAGTAAGGCTCAATTGCACCACTATTATTAACCTAGAGTTAGTCCTAACCGCAAGCTAAATTGACAGAAAATGTATGAATGACATGTAACTTAACTTGCGGTTAGGACTAACTCTAGGTTAATAATAGTGGTGCAATTGAGCCTAAGTAGATAACTTTATTTTCAGGTTTAAAAGTGACCCAAATATTAACCGGCGGCGCTACGATCAAACAGTATTTGGGACTCATCATGAGGGACAGTCACATACCCAAAGAACACGATGGAACGGTTTTTATCATCTTTGGAGTAATCACTTTTGTTGTAGGTAAGGAACAATAAAAATATACCATAGATAATATATAGTTACAAATTTAAAAACTTTCCGATCCTGATCAACTTCGTTTCGGACCCACCGTACCACCGGCCGTACCCCTGGTGGTACGGTGGGTCTTTTAAAGTTAAACGGTACCACCAGCTAGTAGTGCTGTATAACTACGTAACAAACCCATCGTACCCACATTGATGCGATTATTCAAGGTCGTTCTTTCTACCTACCCTTGTCTCTTATCCTACTTTAATGTGGGGTTGACGCAACGCGCTTATTTAAGCATTTTGCAGAAAGGATTTGGCTTAGTTTTTACAACTGACTGCCTGTCTAAGGGATCTCATCAGTCCCAGTCAAATCATATTAGCAAAATTGGTTTCTCTGACCTGGGAATTGAACCCAAGTTATAGGTTAAACCTAGTTTAGAGTCACGGTTTGGTGAGTGATTTGCAGTTGCATTTGTCCGAAATTCTACTTTTACTTTGGTTGACTGTTACTCACGATAGTTTTCCTTTCATGTAATATTATTCTTTACTAGGTATGTTTTTTTACATATCCAAAAACAACCGTTTAGGTTATAATAGGTGAGAACACTCAACTCTAACAAAAATTGACACTTTAAAACGACCTATCCAAAGAATAAAGTTACGTATGATAATTAATCGAAATTGCTTTTATATTTTTCTGAGCTTAAATTAACCTATATATTTAACTAATACTAGTATTTTTTTAAATTTATGACATAATAACAAGTTAAATTATGACATAGCTTAAAAAAATATTCACTAGTTAAATATACAGGTCAATAAATAAGCTCAGAAAAATAAGAAAGCAATTTCGATTAATTATCATATGTAACTTTATTCTTTGGATAGGTCGAAAAGTTTTTCGTAAACTTAATATTTTCGGATCCTTGAAGCGAAAAATATTTTCACAAACCTGCAATATTTTTGAACAACCATCCAGGTATCCACCGACACCCCATACTATCGGAAAATAATAAAAAAATCATCTCTACTTTACCTGTGTAGAAGGTATGAAACGTACCCAAAAAAAAAAGATAAATTTTATTCATGACGTGGGTGGTATCATCGTTTAACTTTAAGGGCCACTTGGAGCTCCGCAATAATTCACCATTTACCTCAAATATTGATTTAAAGATAAGATTGAGTTGTAAGATAAATCGAGATAAGGTGTAACTCTAGATTAGTAATAGCGCTGCAAGTCGCTCTATATTACTCAACTTCAAAATGTCCACCGTAAGTACGTATGCACGAATCGGGGTACTGCAAAATGTATGGTGGGTCTGTAGCGGTACAGCACTACTGTCACTTAATACGGTGGTACCGTTTAACTTTAAAAGACCCACCGTACCGCCAGGGGTACGGCCGGTGGTACGGTGGGTCCGAAACGATCAACTTTATTCCGGACCAGCTGCTAATGATTTTTTCGAAACACTACACAAAACTATGTTTTTGTTGAGACACACATCTGTTGATGGATATACCATGTCAAAAATGTGTAGAGTAACCATGTTTTTTGTAGTGTTTGGAAAAAAAAGCAGCGATAGCTCAGTTGGGAAATGTACGGACTGCCGAGACAAGCTGCAATTTTTAGCTGCAAGTGACCCTTAGTGAATTACAAAGTTTTGTACGTGCACTTAGACTTAAACAAGAAAAAGAAATTTAGGGCGACTTCCGGCACTATTACTAATACAGAGTTAGATTTAACCGATATGTAATTTGTATAATTCAATTGAGATTTATCTCAATGAAGCAGCGATAGCTCAGTTGGGAATGGTACGGACTGCCGAGACAAGTGTCGGAGGTTCGAAACCATCCTCAAAATGGAGCATACACATCTGACTTTTCTATGTTAAGTGTATTTTCATTGTGAAATATCGCTTGCTATAACGGTGAAGGATAACATCGTGAGGAAACCTGCATACCTGAGAATTTCTTCACAGGAATTTCGAAGGTACATATGTGAAGTCTACCAACCCGCATTAGGCCAGCGTGGTAGACTAAGGCCTAACCCCTCTCATTAGTAGAGGAGGCCCGTGCCCAACAGTGGGACAGTAATATTACAGGGCTAATATTATTATTATTATTAGACGCGCCTGTAGTCACTGTCTACAGCATGGCTCTACCACTCAAATGTACTTGTGTTATTTTCAGGTATAATGTCTAGTGCACTTGTGGACAGGGTTGGCCGTCGTCCCCTTCTCATCTACTCATACTTCACGACAGGGTTGTCACTAGCCGCAGTCGGCTTCTATTTCTTCCTTAAAGATGTCATACATTTAGACAGCGATACAATAGCGGTTCTCGGCTTCGTGCCATTCATAGGCATAGTGATATCTAACGTCGTGTCCACACTCGGTTTTAACTCTTTAGTGTCAGTGGTTCCAGCCGAAATATTCCCTCTGAACGTGAAAGCGGTCGCCATGACGTCACTTAGTGTGTTCGGTGGTGTCTTAGGGTTTGTGGTAGCGAAAAGTTACCAGAATGTCAAAGATTTATTAGGGCTCACAGCTGTATTTTGGATATTTGCTGTGGCCGGCATTGCTGGAGGATTTTTCTCGTACTTTGTAGTGCCGGAGACTAAAGGCAAGAATCTGAGAGAGATACAACTGTTGTTGGAAGGTACTGGTGACGCTAGTGTTAGGTTGGATCAACTCGAAGCTAATGATAAGCATGAAGAAGTGCCTTTAAATAAAGAACATATAAACAATGAAACCAAAAATGTATAAGTATTTGTGATTATTATTATTAAGTAATGGTTAATGTGATCCTTTTAAAAGCATTTTTAGTGTTCGTTTTTGCTCTAGAAATAGATAGTCTTATTTAAGTTTTCCTTATGATACGGTTAAGCCGCGTCTCCTGCACTAGAACATTACACAAAACATGGTTTCGCTACACATTTTTATCTATGGTCCACGCGCAGGAAATAGCGAAAATCATTGTTTTGCGTAGGTGTTGTTGTGTTTTGTTTCGAGAAAAGTAGGCGCAGGAGACGCGCCTTTATACTATTTAATAGTGCTTTATTGTTTTAACACCGGCATTCCACTGCCTAATTTTCGTTTTTTTACTGTGGAACACTTTACAAATAATTATATTTCTTTATCCATTAGGCTAAGAGCTTTAAGTCACTTACGACTATGTTGGCCATAATTCTTTTACTTATTCAGCTAAACTGCTTTATGATAATAATTATAGTTATAAGTTAGCTTTTGCTGCTTGTATGAGATTCTAACAGGTTTGATATCCGGTTGAGACGCCTAACAAGAGCTGGACACGCCGAACAAAGCCGGACACAACCGCAACAAGCTGAACGTGTCCGGTATATGCCTGATACCATGGTGACCCTAGGCGCGGCGCGTACGGCTTTTGCGCCGCGATTAAGTGTGCGTTAACCTTTAGCGAGCCTAGCTACAATTACAGTTAGAATACAACAGTTGTGATAGAATTATGACTGAAGATATTTTAGAACATTTACGAATATATTTTATAAGTTTATTTTGAAATGTTTACCAAACTATTGCTTTTGAGAAAAGCAGATACATGTTGCTTTTTAGTGTTGTATTTTATGAAAATATTCTTAAAATTATTGTTGAATAATCATATTGGTAAATAAGATGTTCATGTAATGGATATCTGTTAGTAGTATGAACTAATCTCTGTTCGTCTCTTTCAATCTTGAAATCCTTAATACATGTTAGAAAGTGACAAAAGTAAAATAAAATGCGCATTGTTAGCTAGTTAAGAGTTGCATGGGAGGTTTGATCTCAACCAATACTGGGGGGTTACTATCACCTCTTATTGCAGTATTATTATAATTTTACTTGTCAATATTCCCATACAAAACAAACGAAGAACGATTATAATAATACTTCTTTAAGAGGTCGTGGTAACCCTGGTGTAGGCTTAGGAATGTCAAGCAGATGATTTTGATCTTTTTATTAAAATTAGTGATCGTATGAAGAAAATTAGAGATAAAAAAGATTTTGACTCTAGTAGCTTTTATTTTACTCGCTTTTATATCGGATTAGTAAATTAAAATATTGTTGAAAAGGATTTAAATTGCTTGAATCATAGTTAACGAGGCTAACCTAACTCCCAGTTTCTTCATGTACACCTCATGTATTTAAACTAAGTTTAAAGTATATACGATTCGTTTGTCGCTAGCGACTACGTAAAATATTTTAAGGCAAACACAACGTTTGTAGCGTAACACGGATAATTAATGTTTATTATATAAAATATTTTACGTAGGTAAAATAAACATTCATTTATTAAAACTGCCTTACTTATTAAAAACTGTTTAGCTGAACAAAATGGCTAAGAATAGGCTGTCACTTTTTTCCTTGAGTCACATCATCATCATCATCAGCCATAGGACGTCCACTGCTGAACATAGGCCTCCCCAAAGATTTCCAGATCGACCTGTTGGAAGCGGCCTGCATCCAGCGACTTCCCGCGACCTTTATCAGGTGGTCGGTCCACCTTGTAGGTGGACGTCCTACGCTGCGCTTGCCGGTACGTGGTCTCCACTCGAGAACTTTTCTTTGAGTCACATAGTTTGAAAATAAAAGGGACAGGCTATTCTTTACCATTTGCTCAGTAACTGTTTTTATAAGTAAGCCCCTAGGTGTATTGTAGTCATGTTGTCGAGCTCGAAAAAATATATATCTCTTTCTAAAGCTGTATCTATAATCTAGTACTGTACCTAAAGGTATTGTATAGCGATTTATCTTTTTCTTTTTTATTGTCTTTTAGGTATAGTAAGTTTGGACCACGCATTTTTCTGATTTTAATTTCTATTGAATATTTTGATTTATAAATAGAATAAGGATTTACAAAAAAAAAACACATGGGCATTACATAACATTATTTGCAACATTCATTGGTACCCTTCTCAAAACGTTGAGGTACTTTGTACCTATACTTCTAATTAAAATTAAAATATTTTGGAGAATAATTTGACATGACTTACAATAAATAACTTTGTACTTTTATATGACAATTGATCAACTTTGTTAATAATTTAAAAAATATGGTTGGAATCGGTATATGACATTATCATTTTGTCGAAAACGAACTAGCCCATCCGTAAGTTTTTTGACGCTTCTCGCTAGCAATTACGTAAAACATTTGTATGAGAAACACGCGAACGCCTCTAGTGGTTGTATGAGAATTTAATGTTACCATACAAATTATTGCCTGCCTCGGTGGCGTAGTTGTATTTCGGTACGACTACCGTCCTGAAGTCTCGGGTTCGATTCCCGGTCGGGCAAAGTGAATTATTGGATTTTTCCATATCAGCTCGGAGTCTGGAATTTGTGCCCGATATGGCGATAGGCTCGCCCCCTATCACATCTGGGACGGAACTAAGCTCGGCGAAATGTGGGTGTACTAGTTCGCTAGTGCACCTCTGCTTACCCCTTCAGGGATATAGGCGTGAGCTTATGTTATGTTATGTTATAAATTATTAACGTAGTCGCTAGCGAGTAACGTCAAAAAATTCATGGTTGAGCCGGTTGTCGTTAGTAACAGAACAATGCGAATGATGCGTTTTAAGCTCTTATTGTATTGATTCTAAAGCTGTTTTTGACTAGTTCGAGTTTTGCGTCGATAAAGGCTTCATTCTCTAATATTTTTTTATATATTTAACAAAACGTGATATCCAACACAATTTTATTGTCTGTGTACAATCGTGTAATGTAGTTCTAATATCTAGGACAAAATTGCTCAATCACAAAAAAATGTTTTACCCAAGTAAATTCGTAACGTGGAATTTCTGTATTTTGTTTTAGATATTTTATTTTAATAAACCACCGTCGTATATTTAGTTACTTATTATAATAATGTTAAGATTGTAATTACTGCAAGTTATATTGTATTCAATTTTGTGTACTTCAGCAATTCGTTTTTATACTTTTGTAATATAATACTTTAACTTTTTTGGAGTTTTATTATGAATCCCACTAAAGACTTTACTTTTATGCCTCTAAAATATTTAAGCGTTGCTTATCTTTAACCATAGCTTGTCCCTTTTATTTTAACGCAAATAAAAAAGTGACAGGCTATTCTTACCGAAAAGTTAAGCGAAAATGTTTTTGTAAGTAAGGCAAAGTACGGCAAACGAGTAAGTGGGTCTCTTGATGTAGAGTGTTCTTCCACGCTTTTTTTTGCGTGGCCTAATGTCAGGGTCGGCCTTCCTACTTAACGCTTCCACTTCGCCCGGTCTTGAGCATCCTCCATAGTGAGACTATCCCTATTGCTTTTTGACAGCCTCCGTGGCCACAGATATTTTTTTCAAGTCTGGGTGTTGTGAGACCAAAAGTCTCTTATGGTCTCTGACACCCATGATACAGGTTATACCTAGTGTGGGGTCAGGACTAGGTGTGTGACTGTTGGGTGTATTTATTATTTATTATATCATCCTCCAAAAGATCCAGCCCGCGCTTTTTTGGACGATTTGGTGTGTACGAGTGTTCTTCCACGTTAATGAATATTAAACACGAAATGAAAATGATGACATGACGATCACAGCCTTGAGAAGAATGCGGATGACAATTAAAAATGCATGTCCTGAGGAATCTTACAGTACGAAATGTAACAGCAGGATGCGAATTAAAATCAGTTTTCCATAATAATATCAGTCACATTATTCATGAATCATGATGTAAACTAAATTGACAAAGCAACATGATTCTAGATACCGCATTATTTGACCTGCTTTTATACCACTCTAGCGTGGGGTCGTCTCAACACACTTCAAGCATGTTGCAGAAGGAATTCAGCTAGTTTCTACGATCGCCTGTCCGCCTTAGTCTCCCTCTGGGGGGACCACAGGAGTCTACTACATATTTGCTATACAAATCTACTAAATTAATGACGTGTACTCTTCCTACAATGCCATGGCACGCATAAAAAATCGTGTGTAACTTAAGGTCGCGACAAATTCGCGCTACAATGCTAATTTTATGACAAAGAAATAGTTGATAACAACTCAAAAGAGTATCAGTGGTGACTGGTGACCGTTACTATTGTGTATTGAATAATAAAATGGAAGAAAACAGTGACAGCAGGAAAGTCCAGTACTTTGCATTAATAGCCGGTAATTCTTTTTACATTTTCTTTTTAGTCGTCTCCTTGGTCTTGTGGCAGCATATATGGTTTGAGGACCGGAACGGCCTGGGTTCGAATCCCAGGGCAAACTATTTTTCTACTTTGATTTGCCCGGGACTGGAACCCCTAAAGGGGAGGTTGACGTCAGGCAGGCAGCCGGTCTAGAGCTAAGTTAAAATATTTTCTGCAACATTCTTGAAGAATGTGCTGCGCCGACCCCACATTTAGGTGGGATAAGGGCAGGTAGAAACATGTCTTTTTACGCATTGCTTTGTAAGACTGCCTCAGTGGCGCAGTTTTATTTCGTTCACGAGTTCCGAGTTCCGGGTTCGATCCCCGAGCTGATAAAGGCATACTGGGATTTTCGGAGTCTGGGGGCCTAGTTTATAAAACGAAATCCGTAGTTGCGGACTTCGTTTCGGACGTTTTGCTATTCTATGTGGCTCACGTGTCCGACCGATATCGGTGCTATAAGTTTCGTTTCAGAGAATGCTATCCTGCGACCTGAGCAGGAAAATTTCTGACAACCGTAAATGTATTCGAACTCGATGCGCGTCTATGAAATTTGTATGAAATATTAACCAAACGTCATCAGTGCGCAGCGAACTCGAATACATTTACATTTACATTAGTTTTTCGTGCTCGGGCTACTGTAAACCATTTGACAGCCAACTCTTGGGTGTTTGACATTAATTTGGTCAATGTGCAACTACATATATTAGTCTGTGCGGTAGAGTATTGATCCGATATCGTTCATCCAATAATGTTATATAGAGGTAGAATAGACACCCAGGTGTTTAAGAACGCTACAGAATCGCTAAGCTTAGATCGCTACAGATTTGCGTCTAATAAACTGTTGTTATTATTTTGCAGTGTCACTGGCGTCATTAACAAGCGGCGTCACGGTATACTGGTGTACTCCGATGATACCTAAATTTTACGATCACGAAGTAGATTTCGAAGTATCAGAAGTGAGGTGATCTCATTAATTTTTTAGGGTTTTTTTATATAGCTGAGACTGGCAACGGGCAGATGGGTCACCTGATGGTAAGTGATCACCACCGCCCATAGATACCCAAGACACAAAAAGAATCATGGGTGCGTTGCCAACCTAAAAGGAGTGAATGGAAGGGGAGGGAAAAGGGATTGGAAAAGGGAGGGCGAATTGGGCCACCGGAAATTTCACTTACCGAACGAAACGGGACACCCATTTTACGTCGGTTTTCTGTGAGGCAGTGGTATCAAACCGGTCGAGCCGGCCCATTCCTGCTGTACACGTTTCTGTCTACACCGTGGCTCTACCACTCAAAAAGAAGACACGCCATACGGTTTTTCCACGTGTTTTAGGAGGAGGCATCATGGATGGCTGCCATGTCGTCGCCTGGTTACGTTACCGGCAGCCTAGTGACTAGCCACATCGCAGACAGGTTTGGGAGACGAGTTGCTATACTCGGCAGTGCAATCCCTATGGCTATCGGAACGGTATGTTCACTTATGTCATACGCGTACATAAACTCACGCACTCATCCATTAGAAATCTTCTGTCTATTCCATCAATCCCGTTGAGTTGTCCAGCGACGAGACTTTCCAGCACATATGCCTTCCACAAAAAAATTGAGATCGACCTGTTGGAAGCGGCCTGCACCAAGCGACTTCTAAATCAGGAATGAGGAGATCCGGAGAAGACCAAAAGCCACTGATATAGCCCAGCGGATTAGCAAGCTGAAGTGACAGTGGACAGTGAAATATGTATATTCGACGCGTATATAGACTTGTTTACAGAATATTTTTAGTTAATTTTAAACATTTTGTCGCCTTGGTGGAGTGGCAAGTAGGACTGGCAGGCAAGGCTGTGGATAGGAATGGCTTCGAATCCCGGTTGATTTATCCATGAATCCATTAACACGAGTTATCCAGGATTGGATCCTCCCAATGGAAGGTGACGCAATGCAAGCAGGGTCTCGTAAAACTAAGCGGAATTCTTTCTGCAACATACTTGAAAAAGTGTATTAAGCCGACTCTACATTAGTGTGGTATGAAGACAGGTGGAATGATACATTTTAAATTTTTCCAGATAATTGTTGTGTGCGCTGATCACGCTTGGATGATTTACATATCGAGGTTCATATGGGGATGCTCTACAGGAGTGTTCGTAACGGTACGTTCAATACATACATACATACATAGACTCACGCCTTTTTCCCATAGGGGTAGGCAGAGACAACGGATTTCCATTTGCTACGATCCTTACACACCTCTTTCGCCTCATTCAGTCTCATTACATTCTTCATGCATGCACGTCGGTTTAGGGTACTTTTTACGTTTACTCTTTTTTTACTTTTACGTTCAATAACTTATTAAATATCTCTCACCACAAAATCCCTAATACATAAGAGAAACCATTATATTTCATCATCTTTAATTGTCAATTTGTCTTTCATTTAACAGGATGACTATTTATTTGATGGTGATACATCGAGATTAATGAAAGACTATTATTTATCGACCGACTTGAAAAAAGGAGGAGGTCCTCAATTCGTCTGTTTTTTTGAAGTCATTACGCCTGTTATCAATTATACTGTAAACACCATTTTATCGAAAAAAAAATAATATTACCTTATTTAAATCCTTTATTGCATGGTCGAGGCTATGCTTGCTTTAGCGGCGAAGAGAAACATCGTGAGGCAACCTTTATACTTGAGATTAACCTGAATACTTGAGAATTCTGCAAGTGGAGCAATACAGCTAATATAAATAATTCTGGCGACCCTTTTTCAGGTCTCAGTGATCTACTTCGTTGAGATAGCAGATAAAGACATAAGAGGGAAACTGAACGTAGCCAATAGGTTCATGTTCAACTTTGGCAGTTTTGTAGTAATGTCCGTAGGACCTTTCGTGGAGTACAGCACTTTGAACTACATGTTGCTTGTGTTGCCGATGGTTTACTTTGCGGCTTGTTGGTGGATCCCTGAGACGCCGTATTATCACTTAAAAGAAGGCAAAGTGGATGCTGCGAGAAGGGAGTTGCAGTTGCTTCGTGGGTATAAGGATCAGAAGGTACCTACGTTGACAAAAACTAAAATTCATGCTAGATTTCTTTTTATAGTAGAGATTTAAGAGTCGTCTAAAAGGAAATATTTTTATGAGATTGGGATAGAGAGGGAATGTTTGGGCTTTCAGTCTCACCATAATAGAAATAATATGGTGCAAACTCATTCATGGTTTACATAAAATTATGCACAGCCTAGCTCCAAATAAGAAGAACTGTGTACGATGCTATTTTTGTTCTCTTCTCTTACAAAGTCCTAGCATGAATAACCTCAGCAAATAAAACCTATTTTCGAGTACATAAGACTACTTAGGTCTGCTTGTGTACTTATAGGTGTTGGAGGAACAGCTATCCTTCATGGAGACAAACGTTAAGAAAGAGATGCGCAGGTCAGGCACAGCCAAGGAGTTGTTCACCGGGAGACAATATAGAAAGGCAATAACAATAGCAGTCGGTTAGTAAACAGTACTAAAATGTGAGATCTTGTTGATATCAGCGTAAGCTTATGTACTACTGAACGTAGGCTCTCCCAAAGATTTAAAGACTAGGTACTTGTTGATGTATTGCAGCGAATTATGGAGGCTAACGAGCAGCTATATTGATAAGTGATCTCTGAAAGAAGGGGTGAAGGGTTTGGGAAACGGAAGGGTGAATTGGGCCACCGGAATTCTTACTCACCGAACCAAACGCAACAGCAGCTGCCACTTAAAGGCGATTTTCTTTGAGACAGTGCTATCAAACTAAATCAAATTCTAAATTTTCCACAATTATAATTCAATGTTGAACACACGTCACTCACTTTTCCACAGCAAAAGCTACTGTAAAGGTACTAAGCTACACTTCCATCTGCATTTTTTCCAGTCCGATATAAGATTGGCCCATGAATATTAAATAAATAAAACTAATCCAAATACTTTGAAATTTTATTTACTGAATATTTTCTTATAGCAAAGACTATCAAACGAGCAGGTGGATCATCTGATGGTAACTGATAGAGGCACTCACGATACTAACAGGAATCATGGGTGCAATGCTAACTTTAGCAGAATGGAATGGAATATATAAATAGTGGGTTTGGGAAGGAGATCATTATCAGGCACAGGATGTCGACTTCTAATCATATTATAAATAGATGTTTGTTCTTTGGTCTATAGGTCTGAAGCTTACCCAGATAATGGCAGGGTCTATACCGATTCAACAATACTTGGGTCGTATAATACAAGAGAGTAATGCGGATATTAAAGTATCCACTGCGCTTATAATCTTTGGAGCGGTCAGATTTTCTGTCGGTAAGTTCATTCAAATGATAATGTTCACCCATACACCAAAGCCGCTGGGCCCGGATACTTCAACAACCGTCAGCATCCCGGTGGGTTGGTTAAAAAAATATGGAGCCATGGTGTTTTCTCAGGGCAGTTTATTGAATTTTACCTGTACCTGGTCATTAGATTAAATCAATAATGACATATAAATTCGACGTCACTCTCTTGGAGTAAAACCTAACCCAGTATTAAATCATGATCAGCACGCATTTGATGGTGAAATCATCTAATAAGTACTTATATTTTAATAAAATACATTGCCTTCCAATTCTCTTTGAAATCAGTTTCTTCATTTTGAAGTTGATTTTTTTCTTTCGAAACTCATGATAACCAGATATTCTACTTCTAATTCTTTAATTTCAGGTATCTTATCATCATTTCTCGTCGACAAAATAGGGCGTCGTCCATTACTTATTAGCACTTACACGGGATCCTTCCTATGCCTTACAACAGTAGCAGTGTACTTCTACTTTAAAGAAGTGATCGGCATTAACAACGAAACCACAAGCCCCTACCGCTACATCACCTTTGTCGGAATAAATATCAGCAACGTTCTAGCGACCCTCGGCTTTGATTCATTAATATTCGTCATCCCAGCTGAAGTGTTTCCTATAAATGTGAAATCTATTGCCATGACATGTCTTAATATCTTTGGTGGGTGTATGAACTTCCTTGCGGTCAAGGGCTACCAACAGTTGAAAGGATGGACTGGCTTGTATGGAATTTTCGGCTATTTCGCCACGTCAGCACTGCTTGGAGCTTTGTTTACTATGTTTGTAGTACCCGAGACCAAAGGTAAAAGTCTACGGCAGATTCAAATAGAATTACAAGGTAATATTTATGACGATGCTGATGAAGTTCTCAATAAGGTTGCGACCTGTGACGTTAGTGAACTTGAAATGAAGCAATTAGATAAGAATAGAAACTAAAGGCTCATTTATATGGAGACAATTTCTCGTACGCCATATTGCCCCTTACCTTTAAAAATATTTAAGCGCTTCTTATCTTTAAGAATAGCTCGTCCCTTTCATTTTAAATCAATATGACGCAAGGAAAAAAGTGGCATATTGTATGTCACAAGCAGAAAAGTAAGGTTATTAATTATTTATGTCACACGCTAGGTGTTGATATTCGAAGTGATATGTTAGTAATCTTATCAAATACATTGTAAGATGGATTTATCTTGAAATCATTATCATTTAAAACTCTTGATCTTGAACAGGTGACAATGTTTTATTTAAATAATAAAATTAGTAAAATATCTTTAAGAATTTCATTTATGCTCTTTGTCTGCTAGATCCACAAAGTGACCAGAACAAAATATGGCCATTATCCATCGATATATTACTTACCTAGATGCACAGTTGACGGTCGGAAAATGGGACAGCAAAGAAGGGCACTCGTTTTGCCTACAGTCGGACGTCGATAGAATTCTAAATTTCAAAATTCAAATTTGAGAACACTTGATCATTTCGTTTAAAAAGCTACTTTATAACACATGCATAGGGTTATATTTGTGTTGATTTAATTAGAACTTACGATCTTTTTCTTTGTTTTATTCCTGAGACCACTTTTTAGGAGAATATTTGCAAAGAACTGTGCATCTAGGGTATACCCTAGATGCACAGTTAATAGCATCAATATAATATATTATATTGATGCTATTATCATACAATATCAGTGACGTTAAGAGGGAGAAATAAGCGCCCTTTCAGTGTCAATGGATTTTTTGCCTTTGTCAATGGATGAATTTTTGCCATTGCTCGAAAACCAATGACTTATAATATCACAACGTCAACCAACGAATTCATTTTCGACCGACTTCCAAAAAGGAGAAGGTCCTCAATTCGTCTGTATTTTTTTTAATGTATTTTATGCGATATCTGTGCTAAATGTGGACAGATTTTCAAAATTTTTTGAAATTTGTGTTCGATAGATCTTTTTTGGTCATGGTGGTTATGGTGGTCCCATATAAATTTGGTTATGATCGGATTTGGAGTCGGTCCGTTATTAGACCATCCTATTGCGATGCTTTAGTAATTGGCTAGTGTTACGTTATGTTGCTATGTGACATAAGAAACGGAAGTTCGACCACTGCATCTAGAAGGCTAGATATATCCATTTCATTATACGATTATTATGACCGGTATACGACATATCACTGCCCCGGCGGCGTAGTTGTATTTTGTTGCGACTACCGTCCTGTATCTTGGGTTCGATTCCCGGGTTGAGCTAAGTGATTTGGATTTTTCAATATTGGTTATTGACCCGGAGTCTGGAATTTGTGCCCGATATGGCGATAGGCTCGCGCCTTATCATATCTGGGACGGAATTAAGCTCGGCGAAATGTGGCTCTCCTAGTTCATTACTGCGTCTGCCTACCCCTTCGGGGATGCAGGCTTGAACTTACGTATGTATGTATCAGTATAACTCATTGAAATGAAAGTTGTTTTTTACGGATTTTATCTCAATTTGGTTTTATTTTTTAGGCCCGACGTTTCGAAGGCTTTACAGCCTTCATGGTCACGGGTCGGACTCATTTCAAGGTATAACATTCGCGTAAACCTAAGAAATCATTAAATATAACTCATAATAAAACCAGTAACCAGTATCGGTCCGAATCTTACGTCAGACATCGCATCGTGTGGAATTTACTATTACGATTTCACATTCGTTTTCGACCGACTTCCAAAAAGAAGAGGGTCCTCAATTCGTCTGTTTTTTTTATGTATGTTACGCGATATCTCCGCCAAATGTGGATCAATTTTCAAAATTCTATTTGTGTTCGATAGAGCTTATTTCAAGAGTGGTCCCATATAAATTTGGTTACGATACATCTGGGACGGAACTAAGCTCGGCGAAGTGTGGGTGCCTACCCCTTCGGGGATACAGGCGTGAGCTTATGTTATGTTACGTTATGTTATTAAGCATGTTACAGAATGATTTGAGTTTATTTTTACCGACTTACAAAGGAGCTTATCAATTCGTCTGTAATACTGCCAAATGTAGATCGATTTTAAAGATTATTTTGGTGTTCGATAGAGCTTATTCCAAGGGTGGTCCTATATAAATTTGGTCACGATCGGATAAGTTTTAAAGTCTGTCCATTAAGTTTTTATTTACGATCGACTGCATGAACCCCCTCTGATAGATCTAGAGGTATAGATAATCGAATCCCTGGAAAATTGTGTTGGAAGAACCGTGTTACTAAACCTGGGATTCGAACGCAGGACCTCCCGGTCCCGATCACAGCCCATAATGCTGCCACTAGACCAAGGAAGCATCAGGCAACAGAAGATAATGTTACTAAGGCGAAGTAATATCACACGAAGTTTTCCTGGTACCTTAGTACGAGTTTTTCTCGATTCTCGAAATCGATGATAGTTTCTCCATACATTTTTTAGTTCGTTGTAGTTTCCGCAAAGCGGCGCTGCTAGTCCTGTAGAAATGTATGGACAAAACGCAAACTATCGTCGATTTCGTGAATCGAGAACTGTCAAAATAAACTTGTACTGTACAAAATATCCGACCAAATGTAATAAAGAAATAAGACAATATGGTTGATTTCCATTATTTATCTTATGCTGCATCCGCTGTCGTCGTATTAAAACCTTAATAAATTGTAATAATATGCAGACGAAAACAGTCGTTAATGTTTACAAACCATTATTATTCGATTTCGATTGCTTTGAGTTGACAATGTTTTAGTACTAGTTCACGCACCCGATTTTACACGGGTGCATTATTACGAGTATAAATCAATTAACAAGTTTAGAAATTGGAGCGTCTTAAAGGAATGGCTCTTGAACTCTTGAACCTTGATGCTGTAATTTATGTACAAAGTACAAACACAACGGTTAATGATCCCAATTTGGTCTGACTGGGTTTTGTGCACATATGGCGGGGATACACCGGTCGAACGAAGGCGGAAGAATCTATACCTATTGCGTTCACACAAACAAACTTTCGCTGTTGAGTGAATGAAACAGGCATAGATTTTTCGCCTTCGTTCGGCCGGTGTGTACGCGCTATAACAGTACCCTTAGTACGAGCTTTTCTCGATTCTCGAAATCGACGATAGTTTTCAGTGTCTCCATACATTTTTTAGTTCGTTGTAGTTTCCGCAGTGGCGCTGCTAGTCAAAATTATGGACCAAACGCAAACTATTATCGATTTCGACAATCGAGAACTGTCAAAATAAAATCGTACTAGGGTTACAGTACTAGTTTTAATTTTATTGCCACACTAGCTGACCCGCGCAACTTCGTCTGCGTATGAGAGAGAGGGTTGAAAGAGTGAGTCGTAGGCACCTATAGCACAATAATTCTAAAAAGGTAATGATATGTTTTGCTAAACTTCGAGAGATAGTACGTGACTTCGGTGCGGTTCCGTCAATCACCCCGTCTGTCACCCCGCCTGTCACCTCGTCTGTCACCCCGTCTGTCAACCCGTCTGTCACCCGTCTGTCACCCGTCTGTCACCCGTCTGTCACCCCGCATGTCACCCAGCCTGTCACCCGTCTGTCACCCCGTCTGTAACCCGTCTGTCACCCCGTCAGTCACCCCATCAGTCACCCTGCCTGTCACCACATCTGTCACCCCGTCTCTCACCCTGTCTGTCACCCCGTTTGTCACCCCGTCTGTAACCCGTCTATCACCCCGTCAGTCACCCCATCAGTCACCCTGTCTGTCACCCCGTCTGTCACCCCGTATGTTACCCCGTCTGTGACCCCGTCTGTCACCGCGTCTGTCTTCCCGTCTGTCACCCCGTCTGTAATCCGTCTGTCACATCGGCTGACACCCCATCACTCACCCTGTCTGTCACCCTGCCTGTCACCCTGTCTGTCACCCTGCCTGTCACCCCGCCTGACACAGTCACCCTGCCTGTTACCACATCTGTCACCCCGTCTGTCACCCTGTCTGTCACCCCGTTTGTCACCCCGTCTGTAACCCGTCTATCACCCCGTCAGTCACCCCATCAGTCACCCTGTCTGTCACCCCGTCTGTCACCCCGTATGTTACCCCGTCTGTGACCCCGTCTGTCACCGCGTCTGTCTTCCCGTCTGTCACCCCGTCTGTAATCCGTCTGTCACATCGGCTGACACCCCATCACTCACCCTGTCTGTCACCCTGTCTGTCACCCTGCCTGTCACCCCGCCTGACACCCTTCTGTCACCCCATCAGTCACCCTGTCTGTCACCCTGCCTGTCACCCCGTCTGTCACCCTGTCTGTCACCCCGTCTGTCGCCCTGTCTGTCACCCCGCCTGTCACCCATCTGTCACCCCGTCTGTCACCCGTCTGTCACCCCGTCTGTCAACCCGTCTGTTACCAGTCTGTCACCCCGCCTGTCACCCGTCTGTCACCCCGTCGGTCACCCCGCCTGTCACCCCGGCTGTCACCCGTCTGTCACCCCGCATGCCACCCGTCTGTCACCCCGTCTGTAACCCGTCTGTCCCGTCAGGCACCCCATCAGTCACCCCGTCAGGTATCCCTTAGTCACCCCATCATTCCACCCCTCGGTCAACACTAAAAGAATTTTTCAATTCGAACCAGTAGTTTCTGAGATACCAACTTCCCCGGCTTTAAACATTTTTCATTTCTGCTCCGCTCCTATTGGTCATAGCGTCAAAAAGAATTTTTCAAATCGAACCAGTAGATACTAACGACACTCAATTGTTTTGCCTTCCCGGAACCTCTCCACTAAAATTTGAACTTTATCGTATGGTATTAAAGTTCAAATTGATTTTTAAGTATTATTACGAATCGATTGTATGGGAGTACAGAAAAGTGTTGTTTTTAGACTTTTTCAGACAATTTTTCATTTTTTTCACTCCGTAAGAACCATCCTCGTACTTCGAGGAATATTCTAAAAAAAGAATTAGCGAAATCGGTCCAGCCGTTCACGCGTGATGCGATGACAACGGAAAACGGGTTTCATTTTTATATATATAGATTACATAGTCGGGTAGATATAATACTGGTCTTTAAGCCCCTTACTTATAAAAATATTTAAGCGCTGCTTATCTTTAACCATAGGTTGTCCCTTTCATTTTAAGCAAGGAAAAAGTGAAAGGCTATCCTTAGCGAAAAGATAAGTGAAAATGTTTTATAGGTAAGGCCCTAACTGTTCAAATTGATATTCTTTTGTTTGTGTCGTACTAGAATTCAATTAAATTAAGAATTAAAGAAAATTAAGCAAATAAGCAATTAATAAAGTTGCTTATTTCCTTAATTTTTAGATTTGGTTGATGAACATAAATTCAAAGTAGGTAATTGAATACAGACGGACAAAGGAGAAGAACTTATATAAGTAATGATAACATAATTTTTGTTGTTGTTTACATGTTTATATAATATTATAACGAATGTATTTTACATACATTTAACACAAACTTGACATTGGAAATACGTCTACTTTTATTAAATTTCGAGTATTGTCAGGGCTGTATTATCATAATCATAATCATAATCATAATCATAATCATAATTTTATTTGCATACCAAGTGTACAATTTGGTCTTAAATTATTTATAACATGTGCTTATACTTAGAGTAGCCTTTGTCAGGCATTGCAAATTTGAAGGCGCTTAATGGATACATGAATAAATAGACCTAATATCTAATGTATTTGTAACTTAATCATATAGGGTAAATATTAACCCATATGTAGCTAAAAACGTTTCTCTCAGAGGCATAACGTATCTCCCTGACGACAGGCAGGTAGTCAATCGTAAAAACAAAGACGAATACTTTCTACAACATGGTTTAGAAAGTGTGTAGCGCCGACCCTACACTGATGTGGGATCAAAGACATTCAACAGTACATAGACGGAACAACAGCACGAAACTTGTGACCCAAAAGTTGTGACCTCATGGTCATAAGTCACCCAGTCGTATTTAAAACATAGTCGCGCAAGGTCGTGCCAGCATAATAATGTTTAGACAATGAAATTGTCTGACGTGATTCTTGAACATTCACAGAATATTCTAGAATCTACAGTGTAAATTGTAATACGCACCTTCGCATTGTAATAAGTGGTAAATGGCATTACTGACGTTTGAGTTCATTTTTTTATGGAAACTTACTTTGAAATAAAACTAATTTTACGGATTCTATCACGATTTAGTTTTAATTCTTATTGGACTTATCCAACCCGTGACCACGAAGACTGTAAAGCCTTCGAAACGTCGGGCATAAAAATTAAAACTAAATCGTGATAGAATTCGTAAAAATAGTTTTATTTCAATTTCATTCGCGTAAACATAAGAAATCAGTATGGAGCCACGCTGTAGACAGTAACGTCTATAGCACGAATGGGCCGGCTCGACCGGTTAAATACCACTGTCTCACAGAAAACCGACGTAAAGTGGCAGCTTGCTGTCGTGTTTCGTTCGGTGAGTGAGATTTCCGGTGGCCCATTTATCCACTCCCTTTCCCAATCCCCTTCCCTCCCATTCCATTCCCTCCTTTTAGGTTGGCAACTCACCCATGATTCTTTTTGTGTCTTGGGTGTCTATGGGCGGTGGAGATCACTTACCATCAGGTGACCCATCTGCTAGTTTGCCAATCTCTGCTATAAAAAAAAAATTGTTTGGGATACAGGGAGCACAGTCGTTTGTGAAAATTCTGCTAACATCAAGTGTACAAATACAACAAATAAAGAGCATAAATGATAAATCACTCAAACGTAGATGCCCGAGTAATG
Source organism: Clanis bilineata (assembly GCA_036417725.1). Classification (NCBI taxonomy): domain Eukaryota; kingdom Metazoa; phylum Arthropoda; class Insecta; order Lepidoptera; family Sphingidae; genus Clanis; species Clanis bilineata. The sequence continues at coordinate 4,629,317 of CM071153.1, forward strand.
CAGTTGGTAAGCCCAGAACAAAGATTAATGAACTACATACACACAATATAATCAATTTACAAATACACTGTAAACTAATTTATTAAAAAGTACGAGTGGCAACCCTAGTTGCAACTGGCAGGTTAATATTAAAATAATACCGACAGTATGTGATTTACGAAAGTATGGTGTCAAGATATCAAGGTGAACCACTTTGCTAAATATTGCGGTTTGAAAAATTGCAGAATGCTCTGCATAAATCATTATAACCGGCTAAGTGCATGCTCCATATCTCATCACGCACAGGGGAGTTACCACCACCTCTTAAAGCAGTATTATTATAGTCTTACTTCGTTTTTTTTGTACTAAGATTGTAGTAATATTGCTATAAGAGGTGGTGGTAACCCCCCAGGACAGGGTTCGGAAGTAGGGTTAAATGTTACTAAAATAGAATTTTATTAGAAAGAAAGAAATACAGAAATACCTTTTACTTGTCCATCAATACAAGGCACAAGTACAATTTATTGAAGGTAATATACTCTTACTATAATAAAATTATAATTAATAAAAGGAGTAACGGGGTATACCCAATTAATCATTAAGCCCTTGCAATGGACGAAAAGGCCTATTAAACATCATTTTAAGAGGATATGAGAACAAAATAAGGATTTTCACGAGCTTGGGTGTCCTAAAGTACTAAGATTACGAAGGTAATTTTTGGAAATGTATTAATAGACCATTTCACTTAAATTCTGTCGTGAGCAAAAACATAATTACTAAAAGTTTTCTCGATAGAAAAAAAATCCAAAGTTACCTCTCATCTGTTTTTAAAAAACCTTGAATCTTCCGTACGGCGAACGATATAAATTTGTAACTTGATTTAAAACGTAGACATCAATATTAATTTAAATGTGTCGAAAAAAAAATGTCACCAAGTTAAATAGTTTTATCACAATAAGGAAAAAATTGGTTTTGCACATACGCTGTGGCATTACATCATTGTTTTCTGAGACGGCCCGTGTCGATCTCAGTCGTCCGGTAACCATTGAAGGGGAGGGACGTGCTCGACATTTTCAACTCTGATATTACGTTTATTCAGTTCTTTGTGTCAAATATTAGACATTGATAGTCTAGGAGTCAATCCATTTTGAAACTCCTTGATGGATTTCGATGAAATTTAGTATGAGGATACTTTTGACCAAAAGGACACAAATTTAACAACCCTAAAGGGGTAAAAGTTTATATGGGATTCCAGAAACGGCTGAACGGATTTTTAAGAAAGTTGGTATGAGGGTACTTTTCTAGTCGCCTCCTTGATCTAGTGGCAACATATATGGACTGTGAACCGGGAGGTTGTGAGTTCGATTCCCATGTAGGGCAAAGCGAATTTTGTAATTTAATTTGGGACTTGATCCCCCAGAAGGGGTGGATGTCTGGCATGATCCCTATTTCAACCTTTTTTTTTTTTTTTTTTTTTAATAGCAGAGATTGGCAAACGAGCAGATGGGTCACCTGATGGTAAGTGATCTTCACCGCCCATAGACACCCAAGACACAAAAGGAATCATGGGTGCGTTGCCAACCTAAAAGGAGGGAATGGAAGGGGAATTGGGAAAGGGAGTGGGGAAATGGGCCACCGGAAATCTCACTCACCGAACGAAACGAGACAGGAAGCTGCCACTTTACGTTGGTTTTCTGTGAGACAGTGGTATCTAACCGGTCGACCCGGCCCATTCGTGCTATAGACGTTACTGTCTACAGCGTGGCTCTACCACTTAGAAAACATATAAAGGGACATACATACATATAAAGGGATGAAATAGGGATGGAAAATTTGTTTTTTGTCCTTAATTCGATTTACTTCAATATATCTGGGTCACCTCGTAGTTTTTAAGGACAGATCCAAGGTCAAAATCAAGAAAAGTGTCCGCCATTTTGTTTTTCTTTGTTTTTGGGCGGATTGACTTCAAAATCGATATCTAGGTCGCCCCGTAGTTGCTAACGACCGAACCAATGTCAAAATTGTCATAAGTGGCCGCCATTTTGTTTTTCTTTGTTTCAGGGCCAATTGACTTCAAAAACGATATCTGGGTCGCCCCGTTGTTGCTAACGATGAAACCGATGTCAAAACTGTCAAAAATGGCCGCCATTTGATTTTTCTTTGTTTCGGGCCGATTGACTTCAAAATCGATATCTGGGTCGCCCCGTAGTTGCTAACGACCGAACCGATGTCAAAACAGTCAAAAGTGGCCGCCATTTTGATTTTCTTTGTTTTTGGGCCAATTGACTACAAAATCGATACCAGGCCGCCCCGTGGTTTCTAATGACGGAACTGATGTCAAAACTGTCAAAAGTGGCCGCCATTTTATTTGGGCATGTCGCAGCATATTTTATACTAGCTTTTGCCCGCTGCTTCGCACGCGTATTTTGTAGGGCCAACGGTAAAAACTATTAATTTTTCGATCCACCCTGTCGTTTTAGTCTAAATATTCTACAACGGGACGACTCAGATATCGATTTTAAAATAAATCTGCCCAGAAACAAATAAATACAAAATGGCGGCCTCTTTTGACAACTTTGACATCGGTTCCGTCATTTGGAAGCACGGAGTGACCCAGATATCGATTTTGAAGTCAATCGGCCCAAAAACAAAGAAAAACAAAAAGGGCGGCCCCTTTTGACAGGTTTGACAGTGGTTCTGTCGTTCGGAACAACGGGGTGACTCAGATATCGATATTGAAGTCAATTGGCCCAAAAACAAAGAAGTACAAAATGGCGGTCACTTTTGTCACTTTTAAGAGCGGTTTCGACGTTTGGAACTACGGGGGGACTCAGATATCGATTTTAAAGTCAATCGGATCAAAGATTAAAAAAAACTAATTTCAACCCCTATTTCATCCCTTTGCTGACTACAGTATTTTGGACATGTGGCTCGCCGGGACCCCCCCAATTTGGAGAAACTACTCTTGGTTGGAAAGGTAGAAGGGAAACGACCGCGAGGGCGTGTGCCTAGCCGTTGGTCCGATCAAATAAAACTACTTACGGGACTCTCAGTAACAACAGCAATGAGGCAGGCTAACGACAGAAAAACCTGGAAGAAGATCATCCGAGAGATGCGACGGAAATTTCAAGACAGACACGACCTTCAGAAATGAAGAGTGCGACCAAGAAGAAAGATTCATCCCTTTTTGCAGATAAACACATGTTTGCAAAACATCACATCCTCATACCAACTTATATCAAAATCCGTATAATCAGCGGTTTCTAATTTCCGATATAAACTTTTATCATCTATTTTTTTTTAAGAAAGAAAGAAAAGCAATCCATGCCCATAGGTGTTGATTTAAAAAAATAAACCCTTGTGTCCCTTGTGTCTGTCCTCAGACCAAAGATATCCTCAAACCAAATTTTAAAAAAACCATTAAGTGGATTCTGAACTCCCATCCAAACTTTCATCCCTTATTTCGTCCTTTTAGGGGTTAAAAAAATGAAGTACCCCATTTGAGCCCAAGTCCCTACGGTCAAATGTATCCTCATACCAAATTTCATCAAAATCTTTTAAGGTTTCCGAATGCCCAACCAAACTTTCAACATGTATTTCATCCCTTTAGGGGTTAATAAAAAAAATTAAGTACCTCATTTGAGTCCCTAAAGACAAGTGTATCCTCATATAAAATTTCATCAAAATCTATTAAATTAAATTAGCTTTGATCGATCTGGGAATCGAACCCAGAACCTCTCGGTTCACAGCCCATATATGCCACTAGACCAAGGAGGCAACTGAATTAAATTGTAATTAAACAATTATTTCATCCCTATTAGGCCTGAATTCATAAAAATATCCTGTCTGCAGATTGAGATGGCTAAAATTATCCTCATACCCAAATTCATCGAAATAGGTTCATTTTGTCAAATAGACCACTTAAGAATTTTAAGATTATTCCAAAACAACATTTCTATAATAGTGGTATATGTTAAAAGTTTCAAAATTTTTGGTCAATATAATAATATTAACCCTGTAATATTACTGCCCCACTGCTGTGCACGGGTAATTAATAATTAATTATTAATTTAAACGAGTTGCAGATCGTTCAGTTATCTATTTAGGCTAGTTTATAAATGTTAACATAATATATAAGACACAACCTTTTTTTTCTTTTGAGCATCTAATCTTCATAATCCAAGAGGTCATGACGCGCGTTAGCATCTTGGCTCTTAGGCTAAACTGTTTAATGTCTTTGTGCTGACAAGTTAATATGTCGCGGGCATTACCGCGCTGATGCGCGCACCGGTGTGCGCGTAGAATACGTCAAAACCAGCCCTTCACGCTTTCATATTTTATTCTCATATCGTCTTAAGCACATCGTCCATTAACATATTTACTAGCTGTTTTTCATAAGGGGGCGTCCATAAATTACGTGAGGTGTTTAAGGGGGGAGGGGGTCGAGTCAAATCTCATCTAATCTTACGTTGGAGAGAGGGGGGGTCTCGGCAAATATCACGCAATTTTTTTTCTGATTGAAACAAAAAAAAATTATACTATTTTGGTCCATTTAATCCAGATTGTACATGCTTAAGATTTAATCTTAAGCGTAATCGTAATACGATTAAGATCATTTACTAATTCTTTCGAAAGAAAATAATTTCATTCATACTTCAACGTTATACATTTACTGACTGTCAAATCACCAAATTTGTTTTATACCAAATAGCTCAATTTAATCTGAATTTACCTTAGACTAAATATAGACTGGACTATCCTCACTGACATATTGAAGAAACGGGATGGTGCTATACGCATTTAAGTGTGTTGAACAAAGATGCTAATCTAGTTCTTTGTCTCGCATCGAATACCCAGAAATTCTTGCTTTGCGCATTTGCTTTGAGCACAGAATTTGACAGCATATTTTATTCTGCAGTTTACGTGGATATAAATCACTTATAATTATTCAATTCTTATTATTGTATTGAAACAGTGAGTTTGCAGAGTCTCATAATGGTGGGATGTTGCATTCGCGGGTATAAAAGCAATAACAGACGAAATGAAATTTGTGTTACATTTCACACGTAAGTAACGATGAAATCTTATTTCTGAACATTTTTACATTTTAGTCGTAAATAAAAGCACGAAGCAAATTTCTTTTTTCTTTTTACAATAACAATCCAACGCGTTTACGTAAGAAACTCACATTTTGAAAAATCTCACGTGAGATTGGGGGATGGGGGAGGGGGTTGAATAAAATCTCACGACATCTCACCTTGCAGAAAATTAAAAAAAACACCTCACGTAATTTATGGACGCCCCCTAAGTAACTTCATCTTTGATGTAATTAATCTTAGAATTTAGTAGTATTTGTACGAAATTTTGCTTTTTATTTTGGTCGACTATTACCCGTTGACTTGTGAAGCGTGCTTGCTGCTATGCGACTACTATGAATTGAAAATTGAACTTAACTTTTTTATCAAATTAAGCATGGGGATTTTAAAATCGGAGTACGAACTGTTAATTATCGCAATTAGTATTAGGAATGGCTTTGTGTAGGTATGTTAAAATAATTAATTACCCCATAGGTGGTTTGCAAATGTATTGCAGCTAATATATGAGCCACAAAAAAAATTGACACAAATTCAAGTTTCCATTATTCAAAAACTATGAGCTTTACGTTTAAAATTTACCGATAGATTGCTAGGCATCCTCTTTTTAAATGTAGTTATTATTGATACCAACTTTATGAAACTTTCCGTATTGCGCCTTACTTATAAAAACCTTTTCGCTTATCTTTTCGCTAAGAATAGCTTGTCACTCTTACATCTTTTTTCCTTGCGTTACATTGTTTAAAAATAAAAGGGACAACCTATGGATAAAGATAAGCAGCGCTTAAATATTTGTATAAGAAAGGGCATTAATGTAAGTACAAATGTAGACCATGTAGGTATTATCTGATTAGAGACAAAGTATCCAGGTACCACGGACGTAAAAAAAATGGACGGAGCGCTGGCAACTTTGAAAGTGAAGCATGGTTTTCGGCTCATTCGATCTATCGACACGTAATGGTGGACAGGAGACTAACTCTTGAGACTCGATTCGAATCTGTCTTCGATTCGGTTTCCTTTATTGACTTAAAATTCCACCGAAATCGAGTTTAAAAGTGCGCTAATATTGCATTAGATTCGAGGACTTGGCATTTGGTAATTTTTAACGTGCCAATAGTGCACTTTTTAACTCGATTTCGGTAGAATTTTAAGTCAATAAATGAAACCGAATCGAATTCAAATTCGAATCGAGTGTCAAGAGTCGGGGGGCTGATCGAATGAGCCGAAAACCCTGCTTCACTTTCAATGTTCCTAGCGCTCCGTCCATCTTTTTTTTACGACCGTGCGAAGTACTTTGTCACTGAACTTCACTGAAGTATCCAGCGCGGATGTATCATACATCAGTAAATACGAAAGATTGCAGATAATTAATCGTAAAACATATTTACACAAGCGTCTCAAAGAGGCAATGTCTCCTTAGACTCAACATTATTTGTACAATACATTCTTTCTATTACTTGTAATCCCTTCATTATAAATTGGGTAGGTACTTGACATTTTTTTAAAGTAATAAATAATTACCTCTAAATACACCCAACAGTCACACACCTAGTCCTGATCCCACACTAGGTATAACCTGCATCGTGGGTGTCAGAAACTATGACAGACTTTCGGTCTCACAACACCTAGACTTGAAACAAATATCTGCGGGCCACACAAACATTTGTCTCAATACGGGAATCGAACCAGTGGCCTCTCGTTCACAACCGGCTACTCGCCCACAGCGCCACGGAAGCTGTGAATTATTTTTTTGTGAAATTTATGTATTTCAAATATAGGACAGAAATATATAAGTAGTATTCTCAAAAATAAAAAAGGTGTGAGCCTTTAAAGTTTGGTGTAACCTTCAAATTGCAGGAATGAGAAGCATCAGAATATTCAAGTTATGGCCATAACGGTACGTGCGTTGGAAAGGGAAAGCAAGATATCCCCACTATGCCCCACTTTTGCCCTTAGCAGAATTTAAATCAACTACATAATATTATTTTGAATTTTGATGCCGTTTTTACGAAAAGGGTTTTTTTTGTTTTATTACATATAAAAATGTGTATAAAATCAAACATAATGTGTATAGACTGCCTCGGTGGCGTGGTGGTATTTCGGTACGACTACGGTTCTGAGGTCTCGGGTTCGATCCCGGGTCGGGCAAAGTGATATTGGATTTTTCCATATCAGCCCGGAGTCTGGAATTTGTGCCCGATATGGCGATAGGCTCGCCCGGTCTCACTTCTGGGACGGAAGTCGGAACTAAGCTTGGCGAAATGTGGGTGTTCTAGTTCGCTAGTGTACCTCTGCCTACCTATTCGGGGAATACTGGCGTGAGCTTTTATTATTAGGGACTCAGCAAATCTAAAGACGGAGTCGCGGGCAAATTATGATTGTCTAAACGTGTTCATGTTGACGATAAGATAATATTTGCTCAGAGACGTAACATTTTATATAAATACAAGATGCGTGCGGACGTACGATAACGGTAGCCAGTCTCGAATTAACTTTTAATTGAACATGTAAAGTGGTTGTAAATTATTGCGAACTACTCGAATAATTCCCAAAATGAGTGCGTATAGAAAAGTGCAGTATTTCGTGACGTTTATAGGTAAGTTATGTTTTGCATGACAAGATATTTGGTTATTTATTTTTAGATTTATGGTTATTGTTAGATATTGCTATACTCTTATCCTATCACGTTAAAGCCAGTCAAAGTGACTTATAGATATAGTATAAGATTACAATACACTTGCCATGATGTTAACAATGATGTTGAAGTACCACGGAACAGTACAAATGACGGACATGGAGTCCAAATATAACGTGGACCGTGGATCATTTCGGCCTTTGACTATCTTTTCTGAGGCTACCATAGCCATATACATTCCATCATTATCATTATCAGCCATAGGACGTCCACTGTTGAACAAAGGCCTCCCCCATAGATTTCCAGATGGACCTGTTGGCAGCGGTCTGCATCCAGCGACTTCCTGCGACCTTTATCCGGTCTTACCTTTATGCTTATAATAATAAAGGATTTAATACCAGTAGAGGATTAGAGAAAACGAGACTTCGATGGGCCGAGTTTCGTTAAAAAATTATCTACTATAACATAATGATAGACTTAGGCTCCGCAGACCACTCTCACCAATGGGGGATCTCTACCGTGTATAGTGGATTGACTATATTTTTGACTATACTTCAAAATAAGAGGTTCTCGATTCGTCGGTTTTTTTACTGTTACTCGATATCTTCGGCAAATGGACACTGAATTATCAAGATTATTTTTGTATTCGATAGAACTTGTTCTATGGGTGATCCCTATATCCATATACGTGGGGGTTCCATATAAATTTGGTCAATATATGATACATTTTTGTCTGTTTTTAAGTTTTTAGACTTGTTATTATTTTTTGTAATCCTTCATTGCAGTATCATTGGCAGCAGTGACTACGAGCGTGTCACACTCATGGACTACTCCTGTCATACCAAAGATTCACAATAAGGAGACTAGCTTCAATATTACCGATGTGAGTATCTGTAGGTATACAATTAAGGGCAAATTCTCGTATTTGATTCAACTTTATCGTACTAAGATTAAAAATATTTATTGAGCTCCTTTTAGTTAGGTTTATTTAAATTAAAGTACCTGCGTTTGGACTTTGGTTTATAATTTTGACGTTTGTGGAGTAGTGGTATTGCGTATGTAGTACGACTATCGTCTTGAACTCTCGGAACTTATATCAGCCCGTAGTTGGGAATTTGTGCCCGATATGACGATAGGCTCGCCTACTATCATATCTGGGACGGAAAAGAGGTTGGCGAAAGTGGGTGTTCTAGTTCGCTTCTGCCTTCCCATTCGGGGATGCCGTGAGCTAATGTATGTATTTAATACTGAAATGTCGGACACGGAAATGATCCTTAATCTTATCTACATATTATAAAACAAAGTCCCCCGCCCCGTAGCCGCATCTGTCTGACAGAACTCGATGAACAGACACCACCGACTGGATTTTCATACACTTTTCCCTAATCAGTGATTCATGAGGAAGGTTTAAGTTTATAAATCTTAACCTGGGAATCCCTGTAACGTACCTTACCACAGGCAAAACTGTAACCAAAACCTGGTTTTAAATATGACCAGAAGTCCATTTTGTCTTCGATCAACTTATAACTAAGGTTTGAGTAGGTATTCGATATTGGCGATGTCCTTGATGTTGAGTGACGATATTTCGATTATTTTAAAGCCTGCAAATTGCTCGGATCTCCATCGAAACAGATATCAAATCATCAAAATAATAGTTATAGTGTTTCATTAACTTTTATAGCATAGTTTTTCCTGTTATGAGGATTAATTTAATTTACTAGTCTTTTGACTGCCTCGGTGGCGTGGTAGTATTTCGGTACGACTACGGTTCTGAGGTCTCGGGTTCAATCCCCGGGTCGGGCAGTGAGATTGGATTTTTCCATATCAGCCCGGAGTCTGGAATTTGTGCCAGATATGGTGATAGGCTCGCCCTCTATCACATCTGGGACGGAACTAAGCTCGGCGAAATGTGGGTGTTCTAGTTCGCTAGTGCGCTTCTGCTTACCCCTTCGGGGATACAGGCGTGAGCTTATGTAGTGGTCGCCCAGAGGTCGAAATTCGTCCATAATTCATAAAAAAATGCTTTATGCACTTCTTCTCCATATAAACTTTAGCTTTGTCGAATAACACGTTCATCCGTTCGCAGGTACAAAGTTTTTGCTTCACGTATTAATATATAGATTAATTAGGTGATAATATAAGAAGCGTTAGCTCGTTGGGGTCTATAGGGTATGGTATGCAGTGCCCGGTCTAGGAGGGGGTGCACGTGCCCCGGGCGGCAGGATTTGGGAGGCGGCAAAATCTGGAGGGAGCCCTAATTTGGGGGCGGTCAAATCGGGTAATTTGGCAGCTTGCCGCCGCTTTGAAAAAACCTAGATCCGGTACTGATAGTATAGAACTATAGAGTATAGGCTAGGCTACAGAGTGTAATTTCGAGACGAATATCGGAAGTTCAAACATTATAATAAGATAATATGAGAGTAAGTACCTTAGTAACCCTTGAGTTTGTATCGGCATTTCTTTTCAGGGATAGCCACGAAATGCCGACGTCATTATTTTTTTTTCAATATATGTATACTCGTAATTGACATGTAACAGTTATATAAAATATCCTATTTGCAGAATAAATGATTTGAATTTGAATTTATGAGCATGCTTCTGAGTTTTGTAACTTACCTAAATATCACGAGGAACAAGTATACCCAAATGCTACTGTAGAATTTCGAAGGTATGCGCACTTTAGCCGCGTAGACTGTAGACTAAAGATTAACCTCTCTAGGAGGCTACTGCTTAGCACGGAGTTATTACTCTACTGTTATAATAATAACATAATATTAGACCTGTAATATTACTGTCCCACTGTTGGGTACGGGCCACCTCTACTAACGAAAGGGGATACCATGCTGGTGTAATGCGGGCTGGTAGACTTCACATACCTTTGAAATTCTTGTGGAGAAATTCTTGGGTATGTAGGTTGCCTCACAATGTTTCACCGTTATAGCAAGCGATATTTTACAATGAAAACAATCAAAGGTGTATGCTCCTTTTTGGCTGGTCTCGGAGTTCTGACACTCGTCTCGGCAGTCCGTACCGTTCCTGACTGATATTATTATTTTACTATTATTTTCCAGAGTGAAATATCATGGTTGGTTGCGATAGTATCTCCTGGCGTGCTCACTGGAAGTGTGGCGGCGCGGTTTATCTCGGACAAATTCGGCAGGCGAATGACCTTGTTGAAAAGTGCGTTTCCATTTATTATTGGAACGGTATGTTCTATTTATTTATTGATACAAATATCGTGATCGTTCACCCTGTTATTTATTAAGATTAAAACTAATTTATTAAAAAATATTTAGATAGTCATTTAGATAGTCACGGGCGGCTCGGCCTCCGGTGGCTCATACGCTTATGTAACATAAATAGAGGTATGTGCCGCGTCCGACAGGTTAATTTAAAAATGTAGGCCAGAAATATGCCAAATAAACGGACGATGTGATTGTAGCGGAGATATAAACCAACCTTTTATTTATTATGTACACACTATACATATTACTTCCGGTCAGCAGCCGGTCGTAAAAACGAAGCCAAACCTATTCTGCAACATGCTTGAAAAAGTGTGCTGCGCCGACCCTACATTAAGGTGGAATAAGAACAGGTAGAAAGAGAGATACTATACATATTACTTACTTTTAATTCGCCTCCTTGGTCTGGCATTGTATATGAGTTGAGAACCAGGAGGTTCTGGATTCGATTTCTAGGTCAAACATGTGTTTTTCTAACACGATTTTCCCAGGATAACTGGGAGGCTGACGTTAGGCAGCTTTTCGTAAAAACGGAGCCTATTCCCTTCTCCAACAAGTTTTAATAATCATAAGTTTAAAAACATAATAGATCGACTTCAAATCCGATCGTGAGCAAATTTACATGGGACTACCCTTGAAATAAGCTCTATCGAATACAAAAAGAATTTTGAAAATCGGTCCACATTTGGCGGAGATATCGCGTAACATACATAAAAAATACAGACGAATTGAGGACCTTCTCCTTTTTCGAAATCGGTCAAAAAGTGTGTTGCGCCGACCACATTGACGTGAGAAAAAAGGTGGAAAAATAATTGTTTCATAAAGTTGGTACCAATAACAGATTCAACGTACTGCAGGGTTACCACCACCTCTTATAGCAGTATTATTATAATCGTTCTTCGTTTGTTTTGTATGGGAATCGGTACAAGTAAGATGATAATAATACTGCTATGCCCTGCCCTGGAAGAAATAAAGCGTAATGGTAAAGTAAAAAAAAATTGAACTCAATATTTTTATGCAAAAACATTCAACAGTACAGCACAAAACTTGTGATCCAAAAGTTATGACCTAGTGGTCATAATAAGTCGCTCAGTTTATTTGAAAAATAAACTTTGAGAATAAACTTATCTTACGTGATTCTTAGGCTGAAATCTATAGTTCTTACTTAAGTCTTGTACCAAAGTCGACTCAGCGTAGTCGTCTTTGGAGTGAACTAAGCGAAAGTCAACTTTTGCGTATTTATAATTCGAACTCGAACTCAGGCTAGCCATAGTTTGTCTTTGCATAGTCTACTCAGACGTTATCGGTTTCACGCAGTTCCTTTGACAAAAGAAACGTAAGATTTTTATATATTTACAGGAGACGCGCCTTTATATTTGTAGGTTGTAAAGGAACGTATTACGTAATTAACAGCTGACAAAATGGCTGACGCTCTTTGAAATGTCAAGTGAAAAACAAACCGCATTATACATAAATCGTCTTATAATCCTTTCAGCAACATGCTTGAAAAAGTTTGCTACGCCGACCCCACATTAAGGTGGGATAAGGGCAGGTAGAAGAAAGAATAAACATGAATCGTCATCATTTGATAGTCAAAACATGGATTTATTATTTATTACTATTGTTGGCAAAATCATTAATATTTTGAAGAAGGCCATAATTTTTAAAGTAAGAAGAAACAAGATGATGATGATGAAAACGTGATGACATAAAAAAAGCATTCTAAGCTCTAAAATGATGAAGTAAAGTGTAAACCACCAAGAGAATTACAAGGGCTCAAATATGCCAGGAGTCACAATCAGGTGAGTGAGTGAGGTGATCGACTCTGTCATACCTATTCCTAGAGCTCTAGCTAATCCACTGTCATTATTTCATATTAATATATTGACAAAAGTTTTATTAATTTATCAAAATTTTAAAACAGGGATTTTGTATTTTGGAGACTGTTTACTAGCAAATTGTCTGTCTCTCTGTTTGTTTACTAGCAGCCCATGTAGAGTATTAATTGCATCTCAGTCAGCCAGCAAGCCCAAAGCAAAACCATGCCTTATTAACATTTCCTGCCAGCGGTAAACTGTTGAGGCATTACCATCTGGGTACCATCTGAGTGGTTAACCTGCCAGGCAAGCTTATTGTCAGCTAGACCATGCAAATTGCCATTGTGGTGATCTGCTGATTAATAATGAAAGATCTGAGGGAAACTCTGTCTGATATTTATTTCTTCTGTTTCAGAAATAACATTTTGAAGTTATTAAATTTTCACACATGCAACCAACTGCGGAACAAGTTATCAAACACAAGCAATATTACAGTAGTTTGTGCAGTAGGTATATTGCACAATAGTTGAGAATACCATTTATGTACTGTGTGGATTGAAAGAGGAAATAATAACGAGGATTGAGAAAGGAATGTTGTGGCGGTTTGGGCATGTAGAAAGGATGGATGAAAGGAGGCTGACAAAGCAAATATATATGGCAAGTGTGAATGGTAGAGGTGGAAGGGGAAGACCTCATCGAACATTCTCTGACCAAGTCAGAGATTTACTCGAGAAAGGTCAAGTTAAAAGTACCCTAAACCGACGTGCATGCATGAAGAATGTAATGAGGCTGAATGAGGCGAAAGAGGTGTGTAAGGATCGTAGCAAATGGAAATCCGTTGCCTCTGCCTACCCCTATGGGAAAAAGGCGTGAGTCTATGTATGTATGTATGTATGGTCACTCAAATAACAAAGGTTAATATCAGAGATTGTAATAAATAAATATTATTCATGATAATTATTATTTTATTTACCTACTGCAAATCAATTTCCTGACAACATGTAACCAATTCATTCTCAAAATATCTATACATTATTTAAGCCGACTACATAATAATTAATATAATATGTACTTTCACTGATTCACTGATTCACTGTCTGTTTAATATGACTGCTAGGTGGACAGACGACCTGACAAAGGTCACATGAAATCACTGGTTACAGGCCGCTTCCAACCGGTCGATCTGGAAATCTTTGGGGGAGGCCTATGTTCAGTAGTGGATGTCCTGTGGCTGATGATGATGATAATATTATTGGAGCAATAGCATGATGGTCACTGTTGCATTGTGGGTCGCCGCGATGAAGTCCGCCGTCCGTCCATTCCCACTGGTTCTCGGGTCACCTTTCGCGCTTTGCAAATGGCTCAGCAGAACGATTTTTTTAATTCTGAGCACGGTTTCGGGTTTAATGTTATATTAATTATAATTCAGGACAATACTGGAAGTTGTCAAAACATTTGTCTATTTTTTTGGCATCTTCTGGGTTACAAGTTTATTCCAAACAAAATTGTCTATTTTCGTTAAACTTTAATAATTAATAGATCGATTTACAGTATAATAAACGGTACTGCAATGTAAGAAAATCTCGTACCTTTAATTATTAAACATTTTCTAACAATAGTTTTGGTATTTTAATTTAAAAAAACGTTAGAATGAATAAAACAATTTCTACATTTTATGTCAGTATTTCGATACTGGTATTACTGCATGCCGAACTGACAGACCGAAGTCAAGGTTTTGTGGAATTGAACTTAGCAAAGTTTTTCTTGTGAAAAATGACTTGGACTAAGTCTGAGTTCGATTTATAAATTCCAAATCCTCACTAAGTTCGTTTTTTTGACTCGGACTTAGTCGAAGTTCGTTCTATAGATCTCAGGCTGAGATTAAAATACCAAAACTATTGTTAGAAAATGTTTAATAATTAAAGGTACGAGATTTTCTTATATTGCAGTACAGTTTATTATACTGTAAATCGATCTATTAATTATTAAAGTTTAACGAAAATAGATAATTTTGTTTGGAATAAACTTGTAACCCAGAAGATGCCAAAAAAATAGACAAATGTTTTGACAACTTCCAGTCAGTGTTACCATCTTAGTGGATTTTCCACTAAATCTGGTGGTTTTGAATCCCGTTTAGTGGGAAAAAATGCCGTCTAGTGGTTAGTGGATTTTTTTAGTGGTTTCGTAGAAAAATTTAGTGAAATGTTGATCGCTCAACCACTAAGTGAGTGATACAATTCCAAATATATTGCACGTCTCGAAGAAGCTGTGTTCGATATAATATTGCTCTGTTATAATAATAATAATGTAATGCCACCGTCCCGGAGAATCTATCAGGCATGTTATTTCCGGTTGTTCGTGTCTTGCTAACGGCGAGTATTTGCATAGGCATAACTTTGTAGTCAAGATCCTACACCAGCAACTTGCTCTTCGACATTGCCTTGTGGTTTCTGAGGTGCATTATTATCAATATGTCCCTCAACCAGTTCTCGAAAATAGTCATGCAACGCTCTATTGGGATCGATCTGTTATCACGGACAGGACTGTTGTGGCCAATAAGCCTGATATTGTGGTAGTAGATCGATTGACGCGCCGTGCGGTGCTTGTTGATGTCACGATTCCGCATGATGAGAACCTTGTGAAAGCCGAAAAGGACAAAATATCGAAATATTTAGACCTGGCACATGAGGTTACTCGCATGTGGGATGTGTATTCAACAGTAATTATTCCGATAGTCATTTCTGCCCATGGTTTGATACCAATGAGCCTCAACCAAAACCTCAAGAGGCTCTCGGTTGGTATTTGCGTCAAGAGCCAAATGCAGAAGGCGGTGTTACTGGATACGGCACGAATTATGAGGAGGTTCCTCACTCTGGGGTCCTAACCGTCGGTGGCTTGGGTCCCGAGCCTCGCCATAGGAGGGGAATATTTTTATATTTTTAAATGTATTTTTATTTTTGTAGCATATATTTAAAAATGTAAAAAAAAACTTTGAAAATAAAGAGTACTGAATATAATAATACCCTAAATAAATAGTACTGAACTATTCCAGTAAATTTCTCGACTTTCGTTAACCAATTTTCTGTTTAGTATTAAGCATAGAAAGTGTAATAACATCGTTTAGTGCTATCAATAAAAATATTAGCAAACATTTTATTTTTTATTATGGTCAAATTTCGAAAATATCTCTTTGAAGGGTCTGTGTCTGGATGTACGAATGTCATCAGACTTTTGCTTATAATATTCAGTGTATTTAAAAAATTTATAAAGAATTTACATAATATATGAGATTTTACTTAGGTATACTAATATTTTAATTATATTTTACAAAATAATGTTGCTTACTCCCAAAACATAGTGATGGATCCAGTTTAGTGTTTATCATTCAAAGAAACAAAAACTCAACACTAAATTGCAAAATCCAAATTTTATTGCGAATTTTAGAGAATTCAAGTCATTCCTTCGATGAAAATGTCTATGTAAATAATCAATATCAATACATATAATAAGAATGTAAATATCGCGAGTCTGTACATTGCTTAGATTTAACAAAAAAAAACGAGTTATGGGGGTTTAGAAATAGTAATAGAACTCATTTTTATTATTTTTAGAATTTTTGTCTGTCTGTCTGTATGTTTGACCACGTATCAAATGAAAACCACCAAAGTAACATTACGGAACTGGATAGGAAATTGTAGACCACATCTTGGAATAACATTTAGGCTTTGTTTTATTCGAATCCGTCAACTCTATCAAAAGCTATGGATATTTTTGTATCATGTGCGCGATTGTTGGGAGTTCTTTATAGCCTGAAAGTGATTTTCAAATTTATCAATAGATGGCGATACTATATTTTCTGAGTCATATTGAATATTTTATGAATTATGTACCATTTTAAAGTTGTTTAGTGATCCGGGGTCGAAATCTAAAAAAGTGACCGCCGGCCGATTGACTTCAAAATCGATATCTGAGTCTCCCCGTTATAGAATATTTAGACTAAAACGACTGGGTGGATCGACAAATCAAAAGTTTTTACCGTTACCCTAAAAAATACGTGTGCGAAGCCGCGGGCAAAAGCTAATTTTGAATAAGAAGCATGAAAGGCGATTGAATGCGGTGGAAATGCGTTTCCTGCGTTTTATGTATATACGGAATCACCCCTGCTGGTCGTATGAGGAATAGCAAGATAAGGGATTGTTATGAGTTGAAAGATGATGTGCAGAGTACGATTGAGAAAGGGATGCCTCGGTGGCGTGGTGGTATTTCGGTACGACTACGGTTCCGAGGTCTCGGGTTCGATCCCCGGGTCGGGCAAAGTGATATTGGATTTTTCCATATCACCCCGGAGTCTGGAATTTGTGCCCGATATGGCGATAGGCTCGCCCCCTATCACATCTGGGACTGAACTAAGCTCGGCGAAATGTGGGTGTTCTAGTTCGCTAGTGCGCCTCTGCCTACCCCTTCGGGGATACAGGCGTGAGCTTATGTATGTTATGTTATGCTTAGGTGGTTTGGAGATGTTGAGAGGATGGATGAAAGGCGAATTACGAATGGGGTCTATCGTGCTAAAGTGTTTGGTAGTGCAAGTTAATTAGAAGAAGGCGACCAACGCGATCCTATATAGATCAAATAAATGATCTCCTGCGTTGAGGGCAAGTTCGGAGTACCTTCAATCAGCGGAAAAGTTGTTTTCTCTATGTATTTTGTTTTAAAAAAGCTAGTGCAGGAGACACGGCATTACACTAACCTTTTTCTCTATCACAGGCGAAGGCTACTAATGATACAGCTACAGCTACTATACAGCTTTATTACCTTTTAGTATAAAAATAATGTTCTGTATTTTTTTTGCTAAAACTAAAAATAAAATAAAAATATACGTTAGCCTTAGATTAGAAAAGTCTTCTGAAGGGTCGAAAAAGTCATACGTAGCGTTATTTTCTTGTTTTTCATTTATTTTGCATTCAGCACTACGTTTTAGAAATAGGCTATACTAGTATTACTTTGAAAAATGACATTTCGGTCTGTTGCGAGTTAACTTCACTCTATATTAGACGAACAAAATCCGAGTTTAGTGGAAAATCTGGTGGTTTTGCAAGCAGGGTCGATTTTGTTAGTGGTTTTCTGGTGGTTTTACAACTTGGATCTGGTGGGGAGCAAGATTAAGAGTTGGCAACCCTGCTTCCAGTATTGTCCTGAATAATAATTAATATAACATTAAACCCGAAACCGTGCTCAGAATTAAAAAAATCGTTCTGCTGAGCCATTTGCAAAGCGCGAAAGGTGACCCGAGAACCAGTGGGAATGGACGGACGGCGGACTTCATCGCGGCGACCCACAATGCAACAGTGACCATCATGCTATTGCTCCAATAATATTATCATCATCATCAGCCACAGGACAACCACTACTGAACATAGGCCTCCCCCAAAGATTTCCAGATCGACCGGTTGGAAGCGGCCTGTAACCAGTGATTTCATGTGACCTTTGTCAGGTCGTCTGTCCACCTAGCAGTCATATTAAACAGACAGTGAATCAGTGAAAGTACATATTATATTAATTATTATGTAGTCGGCCTAAATAATGTATAGATATTTTGAGAATGAATTGGTTACATGTTGTCAGGAAATTGATTTGCAGTAGGTAAATAAAATAATAATTATCATGAATAATATTTATTTATTACAATCTCTGATATTAACCTTTGTTTGAGTGAGCATACATACATACATACATACATAGACTCACGCCTTTTTCCCATAGGGGTAGGCAGAGACAACGGATTTCCATTTGCTACGATCCTTACACACCTCTTTCGCCTCATTCAGTCTCATTACATTCTTCATGCATGCACGTCGGTTTAGGGTACTTTTAACTTGACCTTTCTCGAGTAAATCTCTGACTTGGTCAGAGAATGTTCGATGAGGTCTTCCCCTTCCACCTCTACCATTCACACTTGCCATATATATTTGCTTTGTCAGCCTCCTTTCATCCATCCTTTCTACATGCCCAAACCGCCACAACATTCCTTTCTCAATCCTCGTTATTATTTCCTCTTTCAATCCACACAGTACATAAATGGTATTCTCAACTATTGTGCAATATACCTACTGCACAAACTACTGTAATATTGCTTGTGTTTGATAACTTGTTCCGCAGTTGGTTGCATGTATGAAAATTTAATAACTTCAAAATGTTATTTCTGAAACAGAAGAAATAAATATCAGACAGAGTTTCCCTCAGATCTTTCATTATTAATCAGCAGATCACCACAATGGCAATTTGCATGGTCTAGCTGACAATAAGCTTGCCTGGCAGGTTAACCACTCAGATGGTACCCAGATGGTAATGCCTCAACAGTTTACCGCTGGCAGGAAATGTTAATAAGGCATGGTTTTGCTTTGGGCTTGCTGGCTGACTGAGATGCAATTTATACTCTACATGGGCTGCTAGTAAACAAACAGACAGACAGACAATTTGCTAGTAAACAGTCTCCAAAATACAAAATCCCCGTTTTAACAATTTTCATAAATTAATAACACTTTTGTCAATATATTAATATGAAATAATGGCAGTGGATTAGCTAGAGCTCTAGGAATAGGTATGACAGAGTCGATCACCTCACTCACTCACCTGATTGTGACTCCTGGCATATTTGAGCCCTTGTAATTCTCTTGGTGGTTTACACTTTACTTCATCATTTTAGAGCTTAGAATGCTTTTTTTATGTCATCACGTTTTCATCATCATCATCTTGTTTCTTCTTACTTTAAAAATTATGGCCTTCTTCAAAATATTAATGATTTTGCCAACAATAGTAATAAATAATAAATCCATGTTTTGACTATCAAATGATGACGATTCATGTTTATTCTTTCTTCTACCTGCCCTTATCCCACCTTAATGTGGGGTCGGCGTAGCAAACTTTTTCAAGCATGTTGCTGAAAGGATTATAAGACGATTTATGTATAATGCGGTTTGTTTTTCACTTGACATTTCAAAGAGCGTCAGCCATTTTGTCAGCTGTTAATTACGTAATACGTTCCTTTACAACCTACAAATATAAAGGCGCGTCTCCTGTAAATATATAAAAATCTTACGTTTCTTTTGTCAAAGGAACTGCGTGAAACCGATAACGTCTGAGTAGACTATGCAAAGACAAACTATGGCTAGCCTGAGTTCGAGTTCGAATTATAAATACGCAAAAGTTGACTTTCGCTTAGTTCACTCCAAAGACGACTACGCTGAGTCGACTTTGGTACAAGACTTAAGTAAGAACTATAGATTTCAGCCTCAGCCTTAGCCATTCACAATTACAAAACATTCTAGTGTGTAAATTGTCATAATCGCCATCGCATTGTAATAAGTGGTTGATGGCGGTACTGAAGTTTGAGATAAAAAAAAAAGTATGGAAACTTGCTTGTTAGCCCCTCTATAGAGGTAGTTAGTAATATAATCTCTTTGTTTTTATGCATGAGATTTTAAAATCGGAATGCGAAAATGTAAATCATGGCAATTAGCATAGTAACGGTTTTGTATATTATGATAAAATAATTAATTACCCCATGGACGTAACACCATGATTACCTTTTTTTTTAAATCAGCGAATGGCAAACAGCAGAGGGGTCACCTGATGGTAAGTGATAACTGTTGCCCATAGACACCCAAGACAAGAAAATCATGGGTGCGTTGCCAACCTTAAAGGAGGGAGACAGGGATTGGGAAAGAGAGGGGGGACATGGGCCACCGGAAATCTCACTCACTGAACGAAACGCGACAGCGAATTGCCACTTTACGTCGGTTTTCTGTGAGACAGTGGTATCAAACCAGTCGAGCCGGCCCATTCGTGCTGTAGACGTAACTGTCTACAGCGTGGCTCTACCACTCAAGAACCTCACCCATAGGTGGTTTGCAATTGTACGTACTGCAGTTGACTTTTTCGTCACAAATTAAAGTTTCCATTATTCGAAAACTATGAACCTTACGAAATTTAATATTTACCGCTAGATTGCTAGATATCTATTTAAGTGTAGTTATTAACGCGCGTGTTGTGCACATGTTTCTTTCGAAACAAAACACTAAAACTCCTACACAGAACAAAGTTAGACAAATTAGAAATATTGGACCTTATAAAAAAATATTCGCATCTGTTTTCGCTAAGAAAAACCTGCCACTTTTTTTTCTTGCTTTACATTGGGACAACTTATGGTTAAATATAAGCAGCGCTTATATATTTTTATAAGTAAGGGGCATCATGTTTTGCGTAGGTGTTTTGTGTAATGTTTAAAACCGGATCTCCTGCACTAGCTTTTTCGAAACAAAACACCAAAAACACATACGCAAAACAATGATTTTAGTTGTCACCTGCTCGTAGAACAATGGAACATAGATAAAAAATGCATGTTTTAAATTCAAATTCAAATTCAAATCATTTATTCTGCAAATAGGATATTTTATACCACTTTCACATGTCAATTACGAGTATATATTGATAAAGTAATAATGGCGTCGGCATTTCGTGGCTATCCCTGAGAAGAAATGCCGAAACAAACTCAAGGGTTATGGCCTCTTTTAAAGTCCAGACAATAGTGCAGGAGACCCGGCATTAGTGACACGACGCGACGCGAGGAGACGAGACTTTATTGATATATACTTTATGCTGCCTCGGTGGCGTGGTGGTATTTCGGTACGACTACGGTTCTGAGGTCTCGGGTTCGATCCCCGGGTCGGGCAGTGATATTGGATTTTTCCATATCAGCTCGGATTCTGGAATTTGTGCCCGATATGGCGATAGGCTCGCCCCCTATCACATCTGGGACGGAACTTAGCTCGGCGAAATGTGGATGTTCTAGTTCGCTAGTGCGCCCCTGCCTACCCCTTCGGGGATACAGGCGTGAGCTTATGTTATGTTTTATGAAACGTCCGTATAATTTCGGCGAGATGCTGATGCACTATTTGTGCCTCAGACAAACCCCTTTAGGTTTTAAGTGTGAGCTTATGTTATATTTTTTTAGATATTTGCAACGACTGCCGTTAATATATGGATGCTATACGCTGCGCGATATTTTTGGGGCTGTGGAGCGGGCATGGTGACAGTAGTAAGTATTCATGGTATGATAAATTAATATCAATTCATATTCATATCTAATGAATTCCAGGGTTTGAATCTCAAGTTGAGTACCTAAACAAGATTTTGATTCAAGAGTTCAATTCGATTACGATATCCAGTTTAAAATCCCTCTCACCGCTTACAAAATGGGACGTAAAAAAGTTTGCTTAACCAATTGTTTTTTTACAATGTATTATTTCTGTCCCACTGCTGGTCACGGCCCAAAGGCACTGTCTAGTTATGAGCCTCATAAGGCTATAAGCTTAGTGCTGGTGAGATCTCTTATTATATGTGTTTGAAATTCCTATGGATAATTGGGTGCTTGATAATTTTTAAAAATTAATTTTATATGGTATTTACGTCGTCCAAAATATAGAACAGAAATATATATTCGAATATTCTCATAAATAAAAAAATATATAAGCCTTTGAAGTTTTGTGTAGCCTTCAAACTGCGGGAAAGAGAAGTATCAGTATAATCACGTCACTGCCATAACGGTACAAGCATTGAAACGGGATAGCAAGATATCTCCACTATGCCCCCACTCCAGAATTTAAAATGTTAGTTACTGCCTCATTTTTCAACCAATTTCGATGCAATTTGTAGAAAAGGGATTCTCTGTTTTTTTAATTGGTATTAAATATAAATATGTGTATAAAATCAAACATATTCAAGTACCGAATTCTCTCGATAGTCGACACGCAGGTTTCCTCATATTATCCTTTACCTAGTGCATATTAAGCCGCGTCTCCTGCACTAAAATATAACCAAAACAAGCTATTTAAATTTTTTGTCTATGGTCCATTGCAGGAGATAATGAAAATCCTTGTTTTGTGTAGATGTTTTTAGGAGACGCGGTTTTATTAGGGCTGCATGCGAACTTGCGGCTATTGCTTGACATGAGCTATTGCTTATTTCAGCTGCACAGACTACTTAGTATTAAATACCTATTAAAGTATGTCAATAAATTTGGTATTTATTTGCAGGTATCAGCCATATATTTAGCCGAAATAGCGGACAAGGATATTAGAGGCCGACTGACTGTCATAAACAGGTTCTTGTTCAATTTCGGGGCTCTGCTTGTTTTAACTGTGGGATCATTCGTGTCAATGACCCAGCTGAATTATTTGTTACTAGTTTTACCTGTACTGTATTTTTCTGCATGTTGGTGGATACCAGAGACGCCATACTTTCTTCTCAAAGAAGGTAAAATCGATAGAGCTAGAAAAGAACTGTTGAAGCTAAACGGTTACAAATGTGAAACGGTTGGTAGACCTGATTATTTATTTAATGAGCATCTGTAGTATTACATACATACGCAAACTCCGTAATCTCGGTAGGAAGAGGCGCACTAGCGAACTAGAACACCCACATTTCGCCGAGCTTAGTTCCATCTCAGATGTGATAGGGGGCGAGCCTATCGCCATATCGGGCACAAATTCCAGACCTCGGGCTGATATGGAAAAATCCAATATCACTTTGCCCGACCTAAGGATCGAACCCGAGACCTTAGGCCAGTAGTCATATCGAAATACAATCACGCCACCGAGTCTGTAGTATTCTAATTGTTACTTTTTCCTTTTATCTGCCCTAATGTCATTTCATGTGGGTGGCGTCGGGGCAACACGGAGCAAAATGCATAAAATACTTTTGGCCAATAGCTGAACATAGACCTTCCCAAAGATTTTCAGATCGACCTGTTGGAACCTGCATAATGTTGCTTCAAGTACATAATTAAATACGTATGCTTGCAGGAGCTTCAAGAAAAACTGTCATTGATGAATGCTGATGTTAAGGCAGAAATGAGCCGTTCAGGCTCTTTGAAAGAATTATTATTTGGTAAACAGTACAGGAAAGCAATCACTATAGCAATAGGTAAGAAATAATAAGATAACTAATAAATAATATGAAAAAATCAGCACCCGCTCGTGAAATTCAAATTTTATTTGGGTTAGCTCAATCCTTTCCTTTCTATAAAATGTTTATGTAGGTAAATATGTTTGGGCAAATAAATTCATATAACAGGTTATTATTGTTTCTCGTAGGTACCTACAAAATAATAACCATGGAAACTTTAAATATATATCTTAAAATAAATAACAAACCTAGATGCACCCAACAGTAACACATAGTCCTGACCCCCTAGGTTTACATGTATCGTGGGAATCAAAAACTATAAGAGACATGAAACAAATATTTGTGGGTCACACAAAAATTTGTGCGCGAATTGAACCCGCGGCCTCTCACTTCACAACCGGCATCTCACCCGCTCCGCCATAGAGGAGGGTTTTAGTGTTATTAAACTCTCTTCTTCTTCTGCCTGTCCTCATTCTTACCCCACTTCAATGTGGGGCTAGCACAAAACACTTGTTGTGCACCCCACAGTGTGAACATTCAAACATGTTGCAGAAAAACGGGTTTATTTTTTACGACCAGCTGCCTGTCTGACGAGTACCATCCGGGTGTGATTTTATAATCGAAAAGAACGTAATAGTAGGTATAATAATATCATATTTCTTTTGCTTTCAATCAAATACTATCGATTCTCAGAACGCTTGCGAGAACTTTTTCGATATATTGATGAAATACACGAAACATCATTGATATAAAAAAGAAAATATCGATAGTTTGGTACATCGATAGTTGTATCGAGCACCTCAAATTCTAACATGGAGTAATACCAGTTTCGAAGTACATACTTACATTTTAGTAGAAAATAGTAGAAATTGTTTTAATGTTGAAACCTCATCTTGAAGAAGTTCATAGTTAAAATAGAGGTGTTTTACTGTATTGCTATATCACATTGAATACATTTTATATAAATGTATTTGTATATTTTTTGTCGGGATATTTTTTTTTTAGAATAAACTTGTAACCCTTAAGTTGACATTCGGTAGGATTACTGGCGCGCGCAGTTTAAAAACTTCTAACGTCAAAATACCTAGACAATAGACATTAATAATTAGACAAAATCATAAAACAGGAAATGTATTACCATGGATATCACTTGACCGCGAAAAAGACTGCGTGAAACGGAATATGCTTACGTAAACTTTGCAAAGTTGATTTCGGGAAGTCCTTAAAATAGGTTAGAAGGAAAACTATTATTTTTGCAAAAAAATCCATTAAGCTTAGTTCACTTGAAAGTTTGCTTTGCAAAATCAATTTTCGTTGACGACATACAATCGGTATAATCTCAGTGATACGTTTTGGTTTGTTCTGCAAATCTCAGTTTGTGATAGTGTTTTTTTTTTATTTTATTAAGTAATAATGTAGCAAGCACTTGTTTTAATTTGTTCTAAATTTGAATGATATTTATTCAGCTTAGGTGAGTTATTAGCTTATTTCCTTTATTTTTTAACAGTCCAGTGATATTGTGGTGAGCCAACAAGGTCATAGCTTGTTTGCTTAATTTGGCATTGAGAGGCATTTGTTTTGATAATGAATACAAAATTAAATTATAGTAGCTGCAATGTAAACAAAACATGGTTTAGCAATTTTTTTGATCACTTGCAAGTATTCCTGAAGGAAATTATAATATTTTAATTTCTCCATAGTAGAAGCTTGCTATTACAGGAAAATGATTTAAGATTTATCAATACTTTTTTTCAAATTCAACAATGCACACATTCTAATGCAATTAAATCCACATAATCCTGCAGATCATATTGTTATTAAAATAATGTAGATATTATCTGCTTTTGTATTTTATGTAATAGTGCTAGTGCAACATCTTATTGCCCCTTATAAAAATATTTCAGTGATTCTTATCTTTAAGAAAAGCTTGTCCTTTTCATTGTCAAACAATGTGATGCAAGGAAAAAGTTACAAACTATTCTTAAAAAAAGAATAATGACAATGTTTATGTAAGGCCCAATAATTTTAAATTTTAACAGCCATGAGTATTATGACAATTGTCATAATATAATAGATAACTTTGTTTCTTTTATAGGGTTAAGAGTATGTCAAGTTATGTCTGGATCTATACCAATCATACAGTATGTGGGACGTATAATGCAAGAAAGTAAATCGGGGATGCAAGTGTCCACAGCTTTGATTATATTTGGAGTTGTGAGATTTGTTGTTGGTAAGAATGTAATAATATATAATCTAAAAGTAAATGAAAAAAATCTAATAAAATAAGTTTAATATCTTATAAGCTCCCACATAAATCTTTACATATCAGTTTATCAGTATATTTAATGGTTCGTATGTAAATACCTATACTTAGCTTTTCTCTGGCAGTTTATCAGAAAGGTTCTTGTACCGACGCATAAAAATAAATAAAAGTAAATTATGATGGTATGTTTGAATAATATAGTCCATATTGTAGATATTAAACAAGGCTAATATTGTATTGCCTATTGTTCTCTTAACTGCATTTTTCAATCACATGTAATCTTCATGACAGCCTTAGTGGCGTAGTGGTATTGCATGTGCGGTACGACTATCATCCGGAAGTCTCAGGTTCGATCCCCGGTCGGACAAACTGATATTGGATATTACAGTATCAGCCTGGAGCCTGGAATTTGTGCCCGAAATGGTGATAGGCTCACCCCCTATCACATCTGGGACGGAACTAGGCTTGGCAAAATGTGGGTGTTCTAGTTTGCTGGTGCGCCTCTGCTTACCCCTTCAGGCGTGAGCTTATGTATAATTTTAAATCCATGAAATCTTCTATCATTGGCTTATTGTATTTATGAGGGCACGTCTGCAGAAGCACAGAATGGTGGTCAACTTGCCTAACTGGAACCATTTCACCCTTAATCCCAGTATGGTTGTCACTGTCGCTTTCATCTCAGAACAGCTTACCTGATTCGAGAAAATGAGAACCCCACCATATTACC
The DNA here is from genome assembly GCA_036417725.1 of Clanis bilineata. NCBI lineage: Eukaryota > Metazoa > Arthropoda > Insecta > Lepidoptera > Sphingidae > Clanis > Clanis bilineata. The sequence continues at coordinate 4,656,035 of CM071153.1, forward strand.
TACTGCCCTCTTAACCGCAATTTACAATCTCATGTATGTACAATATAAATGTGATTAAATATTTGTTTCAGGTCTGATGTCATCTGTTATAGTAGATAGAGTAGGTCGACGGCCTTTGCTAATATATTCATTCATAGGTGGAGGTGTATGTTTAGCTATAGTAGGCATTTACTTCTACATACAAGAAGTTATCGGCATAGATAATGAATCTTCTAGTCCTTTCCGACATGTAGCCTTTATTGGAATAATTTCCTTCAACATTATCTCTGCTTTCGGCTTTGATACACTAATCTTCGTTGTGCCAGCTGAGATATTCCCTCTGAACGTCAAGTCTGTAGCCATGACTGGGTTGAATATTTTAGGAGCAGTTCTATCTTTCATAGGTGTTAAAGGGTATCAAATTGTTAAGGATTTTTCTGGACTGTACGGAGTCTTTTGGAGTTTTGGCACAGTGGCTTTTATAGGTGCTGCATTTACATATTTTATAGTACCTGAAACAAAGGGTAAAAGTTTACGTGATATACAAATCGAACTTCAGGGGAATATTTATGAGGATACCAATGTAAAATTGAATAATGTAGTTCCTTTAGATTTAGAAAAAAATCAGGATGTGGATACATATATTAAAGCAGACAACGTAGATATATTTAAGAAGTCTGAAGAAACTCCATTGAATAGATAACGAATATAACCTAGGTTAATATTAAATGTTCTGAACCTAGGTTAATGTCAATTGACTTGTGATATTAGTAGGTCCAAACATACAAGTGTGGTGATTGTGTTTGATAATTGTGTTTAGTAGATATAATTGAAAATGAAATACATATCAAATAAAAAGTTTCAAATATCCAGTATTAAGTCTGAGTGTTTATTACTTGTTGATACATTATTTGATGCCATATAAAGTACCTAACTTATAATGTGTACAATTATACTAGTAATTTATTCTTGTATACACGTCATTAGAATTGATAAAATCTTGGCTAGTAACAAGTAACAGAGAGTTAGCAGAAACTATTAGTAACTATAGTGAATATGTGCTGTAGCGAAGCAGACGGCCATTTGGTTGTAAAAGGCCGCATTTTTTCACATTAGCATAATTGTTTGTGTAACCCACAAATATTTTGTTTTGGGTCTGTTATGTGAACCTAAAATCTCAAGCCTGCTTTCTGCACAGTAAGTTTTTAGTGATTGGTGGTACATGAAAGAGGAAATAGTAACGAGGATTGAGAAAAGAATGTTGCGGTGGTTTGGGCATGTAGAGAGGATGCATGAAATGAAGTTGACAAAGCAAATATACATATATGGCGAGTGTGAATGGTTTTGTAAGGGGAACACCTCATCGCACATTCTCTGACCAAATCAGAGATGTGCTTGAAAGGTTAAGTTAGTAGTACCCAAAACCGACGTGCATGTATGAAGAAAGTAATGCGACTGAATGAGGCAAAAGAGGTGCAAGAGTCGTTGCAACTGGAAATCGTTGTCTGTGCCTAACTCTATGGGAAAGAGGCGTGAGTCTATGTAATGTATGTTAGGCTTAGATCTATAGAGCGAACCTCGACCAAGTCTGAGTCAAAGAAACGAACTCACTGAGGATTTGGAATTTTAAATCGGACTTGGACTTATTCCGAGCCATTTTATACAAGAAAAACAGACAGATACTAAGCAAAGATATTCTTGTAAAAAATGTCTCGAACTAAGTCAAAGTTCGATTTAAAATTCCAAATCCTCAGTGAGTTCGTTTCTTTGACTTAGACTTAGTCGAAGTTCGCTCTATAGATCTCAGCCTTAGTTGTATGTCTTGTATCGAAGGTGACGGGAAATGCGAGACATTTTCATTCTCACATCACCGAGAACTAAAAAAACTATTTATGGATCACACAAACATTTATCTTCGTGTGTGCAAACCCCCTGCATCTCTTAAAATATTTAAAAGTGGTTTGGTAATCTAGAGGGCATTAGTTTATGTGAATTTTTTTCAGTATGAGACCACTTGTGTCTGATAAGAATTTATTTCTTATCTCTACAATGACATTGTTTAGGTAAATGGTTCTCCCAAAATTATTTTAACGTTCAATCGTGTGGGGCGCCTTATCATTAGTAACACACATGTATATTTTTAACATGTGCCGTCAATATTCCGCGAATAAACATTAAGTATAGAATATTGAACTGATATTGATATAGAGCGCGGAAATAGAAGATTGCAGTACTTTACATCATTCGTGGGTGAGTGATTATTTAATTTGTTTTTTATTCATAATTCTTATGCGGCCGGAGCATAACTTTCTGAAGATGGTAAATGTATTTGAGCTCGATGCGCATCGATATATTATTTACCTAGAGGCACAGTTGACGATCGGAAAATGGGACAGCAAAGAAGTGCTTAAGCACTTCTTTTGCCTGCAGTCGGACGCCGATAGAATTCTAAATTTCAAAATTCAAATTTAAGAACGCTTGATCATTTAGTTTAAAAAGCTACTTTATAACACATGCATAGGGTTATATTTGTGTTGATTTAATTAGAACTTACGATCTTTTTCTTTGTTTTATTCCTGAGACCACTTTTTAGGAGGATATTTGCAAAGAACTGTGCGTCTAGGGTAGGTATATTATATTGATGTCGATGCGCGTCTATCCGCCGAATATTCAAACACTTAAGGTCGCCGTATATCGATTAAGGCCGCCTTATCTGTCAAAATTGTATGGCGAAAATCAATGTAAGAAGCTGTATGTAAGAAGATGATGATGATGATGATGTAAGAAGAATATTAAACATGTGTCAAATTTTTCTGCTCGGGCCACAGCTCTTCACATTTTTATTGATCCGAAATTGCAGATCGATTTTTGTCATTAAGTATGATGAAAAAAAAATATTTTCGTATCTACATTTACAGCTACTTTTACATGTATTAAATTAAAGTAATAGTAATTATTAACGATGTTTTATAATATAAACCTCAAAAACTGACTTCAAAATTCGAATTCGAAAGAATTATTTATTGACACAAGTGTGGTGGCGTACAGGTACAAGACGTAGAAACATATATTTAATTATACAAATATTTACAATATTTACAGCACGGATGATCCGCCTCGGCTGGTTAGATACCACTGTTTCACAGAAAACCGCAGCTCGCTGTTGCGCTTTGTTCGATGAGTGAAATATTCAGCGGGGTAATTCCCCCATTCCCTTCCCTATCCTTGTTCTCGTTTAATGTTGGCAATGCACCCATGATTTTGTTGGTATAAAGAAAGAAAGAAATAGAAAGAAAGGATGAAAGATAGAAAGAATGAAAGATAGATATAAAGAAAGGAACTTTATTTATTATAACTTTTTTTATGGTATCACTTACCATCAGGTGATCCACCTCATCGTTTACCATGTACCTACCTCCCGCCTACCTATCTTCAACACTCGCCATAGGTGTTAACAATATTGTAATATTTTATCTCAACAAGTTGCTCGAAAGAGTAAATCCGTGGGATCAACTATTCGATAATGTTGGATAATAGGTTTTATTTTGTCATAGCAATGATATTTGGTTTGATAGTCAGGACTGAGGATGAATAGTGTATGAGAATAATAATATTATCTATTTATGTTAGTCATGTTATTGATTAGATTGGGTATTTACCACGTTTGATGTGGATTATTTTAACCGATTTCAAAACGAGGAAGTTCTGAATTCGTCGATAGTGTATGTTTCCTGATATATCTTGCAAATGTGGACTGATTTTGAAGATTCCTTTTGTTTTTCGATGGAGCTTAAGTCAACAACATTAACGCCCGAATGGTCAAACGTTACTCAACTGTAGATAGTCACGGGCGCCTCGGACTCCGGTGGCCCATACGCTTATGTAACATATATATTATGTGCCGCCTCTGACGGGTTAACGGCTTCTTACATTGACTTTCGCCATTCAATTTTGACAGATAAGGCGGCCTTAAACATACATAAGGCGACTTTAAGTGTATGTGCATTCGGCGGTAAGTCATTACGTTTGTGATCCGTATTGCAGTTGTAATTGTAATATATCGTTATGAAATATTGTATTAGATTAAATTTATACTGGTTTATTCAAATGTTGTGCACAGTTTTTATCGGTGTATGAATTAAGTCTTTACATGTATAAATACTGTACTATATTTTTGATAATTTGTACATTGTCTCTGTGCCAAATAAATAGAAAAAAAAACAGATACATTTTAAGCTATGCAGCTATGTTGCTACTCTACAATTGTTTAACAGCAACCAAAGTAGTACGAAGAATCTCATGTATTAAGTTATTCCCATCATCTTCACTACCCATAGAAGTATTTTGGATTATACAATGTTGACTAGGTATATGGTCATATTTCGTTTGTTTTTAGTGTCGATAGCGGGAATCGCAGCAGGTGTGGCATTCTCGTGGTGTACACCCGTCATACCCAAGTTCCACGACAATGCAACCAACATCAACCTCACAGAAGTAAGTCACTTTCTAGTACTTTCGAGATAGGATAAGGCTATGCCTTTCGAATTAGAAAAATACCTGCCTGCTCTGGGAAACGAACCCAGGACTTCCTGGCCAATACACACTGTCATTACACCAAGGAGGCGACAAAGTAATGATGTACAATAACTAACATTTGGATGTGGTTATGCGAAAATGATTATAGCTCTTGCTTTTTTTATTTATTTTTCTATTTCAACAGTCAAACACTTAGTCCTGACCCCACACTAGGTATAACCTGTATCGTGGGTGTCAGAGACTATGAGAGACTTTCGGTCTCACAACACCCAGACTGGAAACAAATATCTTTTACTATTACTTTTTTAAACTTTTTATGTAATTTGCCACCGTATCAGTAATGGTCAACATTACGTTTACTTAAGGTGTGTTATTTTAGTTGTACAACAGTAACCCGGGTGTTAACCACTATAACATGGTTTATTATGGTTTGTTGATTCCAGGCGGAGATATCATGGGTGGCGGCCATGTCAGCGCCGGGATACATGGCCGGCAGCCTGGCCACTCGGTTCGCTTCCGATAAGTTTGGAAGACGAGCTACCATCCTTGGGAGCGCTGCACCGTTTCTTATTGGATCGGTAATGTCAGAATTTGTTGCGAATTCCCATGAAGTGATGTGGAAATAATTTTCGACTGGCTTCAAGAAAGGAGAATGTCCGCAATTCGTCTTTATTTTCGACCGACTTTCGAAAAGGAGAAGGTCCTCAATTCGTCTGTATTTTTTTATGTATGTTATGTCAAGATTCTTTTTGTGTTCAATAGAGCTCATGCTAAGGGTGGTTCCATATAAATTTGGTCACGATCGGATACATTTTGAAGTTGGTCCGTTAAGTTTTTAAACTTGTGATTATTGATTATAACCACTGAACGGTGTTTGAAAATTCTTTGACAAATAAAAGATAGAGTAACTATGTTTTTCTTTGCATACCAGAGACATACGTCCTGATGGTAAATGATTTCCACTGCTCATACACACTTAGAATACACAAAGAATCATAAAAGAGGGGATTAGGGGTTGGGAGGGGGAGGGGGAATTGGTCACGGGAAATCTCATTCATCGAACGACAACAGCGAGCTGCCACTTTACGTCAGTTTTCTCAATCCTATCGAACTGTGGCCTGCGGGTTTAGCCAAGTGGCTTATGCGCTAGTCGAATAGAATAAGAATGACATAAGAGTACGCCGCATAGCGTACTCTTATGTCATTCCCATACATTTATTATTCTGTTCATAACATAAACAAAAATAAAATAAAAACATAACATAAGCTCACGCCTGTATCCCCGAAGGGGTAGGCAGAGGCGCACTAGCGAACTAGAACACCCACATTTCGCTGAGCTTAGTTCCGTCCCAGATGTGATAGGGGGCGAGCCTATCGCCATATCGGGCACAAATTCCAGACTTCGGGCTGATATGGAAAAATCCAATATCCCTTTCCCCAACCCGGGGATCGAACCCGAGATCTCAGAACCGTAGCCGCATCGAAATACCACCACGCCACCAAGGCAGTTATTCTATTCGATTAGCGCATAAGCCCCTTGTCTAAGCACGCTGAGTAGGAATATTTTTGGCAATCGAATTCGTGTCGAGCTCGCTGCACACTTATGACATTTGGTTAATCTTTCTTTCTACCTGCCCTTATCCCCCCTTAATGTAGCGTCGGCGCAACACACTTTTTCAAGCATGTTGCAAAAATTATTAAGCTTAGTTTTTACGACCGGCTGCCTGCCTGACGTCAACCCCCTCTTGGGGATCCAGTCCCGGGCAAATAAAATTATAAACATTTCTTTAATATTTCATATAAACCTATATTTTTTTCAGATTTTTGTCGTATCAAGCACGTATGCATGGTTACTCTACATTGGAAAATGGTTATGGGGCTTCGCGACAGGCGTCATTACAACTGTAAGTATTTGATTCATGATTAAAACGTTTTGCCTAATCTGTAATTGATAAGAACCACAGGCTTGCGGTATGGAGGCTATGTCATATTTCGGCGGATATGTTCTATTCTCTCTTGGCTGTTTTTCGTCTACAAGCGAATTCATATTCGTAACGTTTAACTGGGTTAACAGGTTAACCGATATTCTCAGAAACCGTTTCGTTCGGTTAACAGTTAATAGCGGGTAACTTTTATAAGCATAAGCAGCGATAGCTCAGTTGGGAATAGTACGGACTGCCGACTGTACGACAAGTGTCGGAGGTTCGAAACCAACCCAAAAATGGAGCATACACCTCTGACTTTTCTATGTTAAGTGTGTTTTCATTGTGAAATGTCGCTTGCTATAACGGTGAAGGAAAACATCGTGAGGAAACCTGCATACCCGAGAATTTCTCCACAAGGAATTCGAAGGTATGCGAAGTCTACCAACCCGCATTAGGCCAGCGTGGTATAACTAAGGCCTAACCCCTCTCATTAGTAGAGGAGGCCCGTGCCCAGCAGTGGGACAGTAATATTACAGGGCTAATATTATTATTATTTATAACCTTTACACAAAAGAGATTGGAAAACATCGCGGTGCTATTTTTGTTACTTTCTATTTCAGGCGCGGCTGAAAACCAGCGCTGATCGGCATCACATGGTCGAACAGCACATGCTGAGCCGTAGCCTTTTGCTGTGTTAGATGTTTTAGATACAATAAAATAGTCAAAATACTCACTATCTACGATCATAACGCTATTAATTTTGTTAAGTTAACTCAGTATTTAAATTTCGATGCAAGTTTAACAAAATTTTAAGTCTGTAGTTTAAGTGGTCGAACTTGATAAATAGTTCTGCACGTTGTGGAGTGTTACCCACATTTAGATAATTGTTATTTATAAGCGTACATGTATCTGATAGTTGTGTATTATTTTTGAAGCAATAAAAAGTTTTTTATTTTTATTTTATTTTTTTTTTTATTTTTTTTTATAACTTAATACGGGTTAACCCATATTATTAGTTGAAATAAAACTACTTTTCCGGATTTCGGATTTTCGGATTTTCCGGCTTTGCAGTCTTTAACGAAAATAAAACGTGGGGAATAAAAATTAAAACCTAATCGTGATGGAACCCGGAAAAATAGTTTTATTTCAATGTATAATATTCGCGTAAACTTAAGAAAACCATATTATTAGGTTATGAAAATAAAATATAGGGTGTTTTGAATTAACCCAATCAAAACCCGGCATATGGGATAATCTTTTGCACCAACATTACATGAAAAGGTTCTTAACTTATTGTTTCAGACAGCATCAATGTACTTAACAGAGATTGCCGATAAGGAAATAAGAGGCGGTCTCACCATGGTGGCATGGTTCATGTTCAATTTTGGCAGTTTTCTAGTAATGGCTATAGGGCCTTTTGTCTCGTACCAAACCTTGAACTACATGTTGTTGGTGCTGCCTATCATATACTTCGCTGCTTGTTGGTGGATCTTAGAGACGCCATATTATTATTTGAAGGAGGGGAGAGTGGACAAAGCTAGGACTGTGTTACGAAGACTCACGAATTGAAAGAAGGATGATGAGGTATTTACGAATTTGTTTTAAATTATTACATTATCATATAAGCTGTATTCCCGAAGTGGTAGGAAGAGGCGAAATAGTGGACTAGAACAACCATATTTCGCTGAAGTCATTTCCGTCCCAGATTTGATAGGCGTGAGCCTATCGCTATATCGGGCAATATCATTAACCAATATTACCTGACCCCGCGATTGAACCCAAGACTTCAGAACTGTAGTTATACTGCGCACACAATATAATTAATTACGTCACCAAGACTAAATTATCACCCGAATATTGAAAAGCAACTCAAATGTTAAAGTCGTGTTACGACATTTGAGGCTTCATTGTAGCCAAAATTGTAACCGCTAACAATGGTTTGCAAAACGAGAGACGTTGGGTTCGATTTCCGTACCAAGGCGCAATGTTTTATCGACATCGAAAAATGAAGGTCAGCGAATCTGGGAATGCAAAATGGTTTTTATCCAAAGATAAATGTTTGTGAGTGATATTAATCCGTCGGAGGCGTTACATAAATATGTTCCATAAGAGTATGGGCCACCGGAGGCCGAGCCGCCCGTGACTTTAATATTCTGTTGTAGGTATTGGAAGAAAGACTATTGCAAATGCGTTCAGACGTTAATAAGGAAGTGAGCCGTCCAGAATCATTGAAGGAGTTTCTTACGGGCAAACAGTATAGAAAAGCCCTAATCATTGTTGTGGGTACGAAATTTTATCTTACTAGATTATCTTATCTCACAGTTTGGCAAAGGCCTACTCTTTATCTCAATGGTAAAATTATTATTTTAAAAATAGCCAGCGTCTTATAGATAATAACCATTAAAATATATTTCTCAGAGCTGCCAGATCTTCTGAGTTTTCAGTAGATTTTAGAGAGGCAGCGCGCGAGTAGCCGGCTGTGAAGCGAGAGGCCGCGGGTTCGATCCCCGCACAGAGACAAATGTTTGTATGGCCCACAGATATTTGTTTCGGGTCTGGGTGTTGTGAGACCGAAAGTCTCTCGTAGTTCCTGATACCCACGACTCGATATTAGTGTGGGGTCAGGATCTATGTATGTGACTGTTTGGCGTTATTTATTATTTATTTATTTACTAGCTTTTGCCCGCGGCTCCGCACGCGTATTTTGTAGGGCCAACGGAAAAAACTTTTGATTTGTCGATCCGCCCTGACGTTTTAGTCTAAATATGGGCGACTCAGCTATCGATTTTGAAGTCAATCGGCCCAAAAACAAAGAAAAACAAAATGGCGGCCACTTTTGACAGGCTTGACAGCGGTTCTGTATTTCGGAACCACGGGGCGACTCAGATACCGATTTTGAAGTAAATCGACCCAAAAACAAAGAAAAACAATATGGCGGTCACTTTTGACAGGTTTGAGAGCGATTCTGTCGTTCGAAACCACAGCGCGAATCAGATATCGATTTTGAAGTCTATCGGCCCAAAAACATAGAAAAACAAAATGGCGGCCACTATTGACAGCTGTGACAGCGATTCTGTCGTTCGGAACCACGAGGCGACTCAGACATCGATTTTGAAGTCAATCGGCCCAAAAACAAAGAAAAACAAAATGGCGGTCACTTTTGACAGGTCTGCCAGTGGTTCTGTCGTTCAGAACCACGGGGCGACTCAGATATCGATTTTGAAGTCAATTGGCCCAAAAACAAAGAAAATCAAAATGGCGGCCACTTATGACAGGTCTAACAGCGGTTCTGTCATTGGGATTCACGGGACAACTCAGATATCGATTTTGAAGTCAATCGGCCCAAAAACAAAGAAAAACAAAATGGCGGCCACTTTTGACATGTCTGACAGCGGTTCTGTCATTCGGAACCACGGAGCGACTCAGATATCGATTTTGAAATCAATCGGCCCAAAAACAAAGAAAAACAAAATGGCGGCCACTTTTGACAGGTCTGACAGCGGTTCTGTCATTCGGAACCACGCGGCGACCCAGATATCGATTTTGAAGTCAATCGGCCCAAAAACAAAGAAAAACAAAATGGCGGCCACTTTTGACAGGTCTGACAGCGGTTCTGTCATTGGAAATCACGGGGCGGGTCAGATATCGATTTTGAAGTCAATCGGCCCAAAAACAAAGAAAAACAAAATGGCGGCCACTTTTGACAGGTCTGACAGCGGTTCTGTCATTCGGAACCACGCGGCGACCCAGATATCGATTTTGAAGTCAATCGGCCCAAAAACAAAGAAAAACAAAATGGCGGCCACTTTTGACAGGTCTGACAGCGGTTCTGTCATTGGAAATCACGGGGCGGGTCAGATATCGATTTTGAAGTCAATCGGCCCAAAAACAAAGAAAAACAAAATGGCGGCCACTTTTGACAGGTCTGACAGCGGTTCTGTCATTCGGAACCACGCGGCGACCCAGATATCGATTTTGAAGTCAATCGGCCCAAAAACAAAGAAAAACAAAATGGCGGCCACTTTTGACAGGTCTGACAGCGGTTCTGTCATTGGAAATCACGGGGCGGGTCAGATATCGATTTTGAAGTCAATCGGCCCAAAAACAAAGAAAAACAAAATGGCGGCCACTTTTGACAGGTCTGACAGCGGTTCTGTCATTCGGAACCACGGGGCGATTCAGATATCGATTTTGAAGTCAATCGGCCCAAAAACAAAGAAAAACAAAATGGCGGCCACTTTGACAGGTCTGACAGCGGTTCTGTCATTGGGAACCACGGGGCGACTCAGATATCGATTTTGAAGTCAATCGGCCCAAAAACAAAGAAAAACAAAATGGCGGCCACTTTTGACAGGTCTAACAGCAGTTCTGTCGTTCGGAACCACGGGGCGACTCAGATATCGATTTTGAAGTCAATCGGCCCAGAAACAAAGAAAAACAAAATGGCGGCCACTTTTGACAGGTCTGACAGCGGTTCTGTCGTTCGGAACCACGGGGCGACCCAGATATCGATTTTGAAGTCAATCGGCCCAGAAACAAAGAAAATCAAAATGGCGGCCACTTTTGACAGGTCTGACAGCGGTTCTGTCGTTCGGAACCACGGAGCGACCCAGATATCGATTTTGAAGTCAATCGGCCCAAAAACAAAGAAAATCAAAATGGCGGCCACTTTTGACAGGTCTGCAGCGGTTCTGTCATTCGGAACCACGGGGCGACTCAGATATCGATTTTGAAGTCAATTGGCCCAAAAACAAAGAAAAACAAAATGGCGGCCAATTTTGACAGGTCTGACAGCGGTTCTGTCATTGGGAACCACGGGGCGACTCAGATATCGATTTTGAAGTCAATTGGTCCAGAAACAAATTTTCAACCCCTATTTCATCCCTTTGTAGGATAAATATATATCGCACCCCATTTCTGTCCTTAGGGCTAAAACTATCCTCATACCAACTTTCTTAAAAATCCGTTCAGCGGTTTCTGGATTCCTATAAAAACTTTCATCCCCTATTTTATCTCATTAGGGGTTGATTTAAAAAAGTAGCCCATTTGTGTCTTTAAACTCAAAGATATGGACTATCCCATACCAAATTTCATAAAAATCCATTAAGTGGGCCTAAAATTCCTATACAAACGTTCATCCCCTATTTCATCCCATTAGGGGTTGATTTATAAAAGTGGCCCATTTGTATCCTTAAACTCAAAGGTATCCACTGTCCCACACCAAATTTCTAAAAAATCCATTAATTGGACCTAAAATCCCCATACAAACTTTAACCCTTATTTCATCCCTATAGGGGTTGATGAAAAAAAATGAAGTACCCCATTTTAATCCCTAGGGTCAAATGTATCCTCATACCAAATTTCATCAAAATCCATTAAGCGGTTACAAAATTCCCATACAAACTTTCATCCCCTATTTCATCCCTTTAGGGGTTGATTTAAAAAAAATAAAGTACCCTATGTCCGTCCTTGGGGTGAAAAGTACCCATATACCAAATTTCATCAAAATCGGTTCAGCGGTTTAGACGTGAAAACGCCACAGACAGACAGACAGACAGACAGACAGACAGACAGACAGACAGAGTTACTTTCGCTTTTATTGTTTAGTAAGGATTAATTAGTTTACATTACTTACTGCATCTGCACAGTCTTGCCTCGGTGGCGTGGTGGTATTACGTGCGCAGTACTACTACCGCCCGGAAGTCTCAGGTTCGATCCCCGGGTCGGGTATAGTGATTTATTTATTCAGTACTAGCTTTTGCCCGCGGCTCCGCACGCGTATTTTGTAGGGCCAACGGAAAAAACTTTTGATTTGTCGATCCGCCCTGTCGTTTTAGTCTAAATATGGGCGATCCAGCTATCGATTTTGAAGTTAATCGGCCTAAAAACAAAGAAAACAAAATGGCGGCCACTTTTGACAGGTTTGAGAGCGATTCTGTCGTTCGAAACCACAGCGCAAATCAGATATCAATTTTGAAGTCAATCGGCCCAAAAACATAGAAAAACAAAATGGCGGCCACTTTTGACAGATTTGACAGCGGTTCTGTCGTTCCGAACCACGGGGCGACCCAGATATCGATTTTGAAGTCAATTGGCCCAAAAACAAAGAAAAATAAAATGGCGGCCACTTTTGACAGGTCTGATAGCGGTTCTGTCGTTCGGAACCACGGAGCGACCCAGATATCGATTTTGAAGTCAATCGGCCCAAAAACAAAGAAAATCAAAATGGCGGCCACTTTTGACAGGTCTGCAGCGGTTCTGTCATTCGGAACCACGGGGCGACTCAGATATCGATTTTGAAGTCAATTGGCCCAAAAACAAAGAAAAACAAAATGGCGGCCAATTTTGACAGGTCTGACAGCGGTTCTGTCATTCGGAACCGCGGGGTGACTCAGTTATCGATTTTGAAGTCAATTGGCCCAAAAACAAAGAAAAACAAAATGGCGGCCACTTTTGACAGATCTGAAAGCGGTTCTGTCATTGGGAACCGCGGGGCGACTCAGATATCGATTTTGAAGTCAATCAGCCCAAAAACAAAGAAAAATAAAATGGCGGCCACTTTTGACAGGTCTGACAGCGGTTCTGTCGTTCGGAACCACGGAGTGACCCAGATATCGATTTTGAAGTCAATCGGCCCAAAAACAAAGAAAATCAAAATGGCGGCCACTTTTGACAGGTCTGACAGCGGTTCTGTCATTGGGAACCACGGGGCGACTCAGATATCGATTTTAAAGTCAATTGGCCCAAAAACAAAGAAAAACAAAATGGCGGCCACTTTTGACAGGTCTGACAGCGGTTCTGTCATTCGGAACCGCGGGGTGACTCAGATATCGATTTTGAAGTCAATCGGCCCAAAAACAAAGAAAAACAAAATGGCGGCCTCTTTTGACAGGTCTGATAGCGGTTCTGTCGTTCGGAACCACGGAGCGACCCAGATATCGATTTTGAAGTCAATCGGCCCAAAAACAAAGAAAATCAAAATGGCGGCCACTTTTGACAGGTCTGCAGCGGTTCTGTCATTGGGAACCACGGGGCGACTCAGATATCGATTTTGAAGTCAATTGGCCCAAAAACAAAGAAAAACAAAATGGCGGCCACTTTTGACAGGTCTGACAGCGGTTCTGTCATTCGGAACCGCGGGGTGACTCAGATATCGATTTTGAAGTCAATCGGCCCAAAAACAAAGAAAATCAAAATGGCGGCCACTTTTGACAGGTCTGACAGCGGTTCTGTCATTGGGAACCACGGGGCGACTCAGATATCGATTTTGAAGTCAATCAGCCCAAAAACAAAGAAAAACAAAATGGCGGCCACTTTTGACAGGTCTGACAGCGGTTCTGTCATTCGGAACCACGGGGTGACTCAGATATCGATTTTGAAGTCAATCGGCCCAAAAACAAAGAAAAACAAAATGGCGGCCACTTTTGACAGGACTGACAGCGGTTCTGTCATTGGGACCCACGGGGCGACTCAGATGTCGATTTTGAAGTCAATTGGCCCAAAAACAAAGAAAAACAAAATGGCGGCCACTTTTGACAGGTCTGACAGCGGTTCTGTCATTCGGAACCGCGGGGTGACTCAGATATCGATTTTGAAGTCAATCGGTCCAGAAACAAAGAAACAAATTTTCAACCCCTATTTCATCCCTTTGTAGGATAATAATATATCGCACCCCATTTCTGTCCTTAGGGCTAAAACTATCCTCATACCAACTTTCTTAAAAATCCGTTCAGCGGTTTCTGGATTCCCATAAAAACTTTCATCCCCTATTTCATCTCATTAGGGGTTGATTTAAAAAAGTAGCCCATTTGTGTCTTTAAACTCAAAGATATGGACTATCCCATACCAAATTTCATAAAAATCCATTAAGTGGGCCTAAAATTCCTATACAAACGTTCATCCCCTATTTCATCCCATTAGGGGTTGATTTAAAAAAGTGGCCCATTTGTATCCTTAAACTCAAAGGTATCCACTGTCCCATACCAAATTTTATAAAAATCCATTAATTGGACCTAAAATCCCCATACAAACTTTTAACCCTTATTTCATCCGTATAGGGGTTGATGAAAAAAAATGAAGTACCCCATTTTAATCCCTAGGGTCAAATGTATCCTCATACCAAATTTCATCAAAATCCATTAAGCGGTTCCAAAATTCCCATACAAACTTTCATCCCCTATTTCATCCCTTTAGGGGTTGATTTAAAAAAAATAAAGTACCCTATGTCCGTCCTTGGGGTTAAAATTACCCATATACCAAATTTCATCAAAATCGGTTCAGCGGTTTAGACGTGAAAACGCCACAGACAGACAGACAGACAGACAGACAGACAGACAGACAGACAGACAGACAGACAGACAGACAGACAGAGTTACTTTCGCTTTTATTATTTAGTAAGGATTAATAGGAATAGGGTAGTGCCTAATAAAATGTTAGCTGCAATCACGGAATTCGATGATATAGAGGGTTGGAATCTGGAAAAACATTTACCACGGACGGCGCCTCGAGCAGAAGCTAGTTTCTCAAACATACTGATTTCTTAAGTTTACGCGAATGCTATTCATTGTAATAAAACTATTTTAACGGATTCTATCACGATTTGTTACTAATTTTTATTTTCGACGTTTCGAAGGTTTTGAAGTCTTCGTGGTCCAGTCCAACCCACCACTGACCACGAAGACTGTAAAGCCTTCGAAACGTCGGGAATAAAAAATAAAACCAAATCATGATAGAATCCGTAAAAATAGTTTTAGTTTCTCAAACATTTATATATTGCCAAAGGATTATGATGCTTATTGACCATAATAAGCAACATAATATACCAGACTTGAATGTTGAATGTCTTAAAACTTTTTATTTAATCATTAAGCGAATTTATACTATTTCGATATGGATATTAAGTTATGTCACTTTTTCAATTCATTAAAAAAAGGGTCATTTCCGATCCTTATTATTCTTTTCTCCTTAAGGTTGGCAACTATGATTCTTTTGGTGTCATGGGTTAATGTCTATTGGGCGGTGGAGATCATTTCCCATTAGGTGACCGACTTGCTCGATTCCCAGTCTTTACTATAAAAAAGATGTTATTATTTATTTCAGGATTAAAAATAACACAAATTATGAGTGGGGCCAACACTATTACTTTGTATTTGGGTCGAATCATGCAGGAGAGTGATTCAGGCTTGAACGTGTCGGCGGCAATCATAATATTTGGCGCTGTGAAATTTGCAGTCTGTGAGTTTGCATTAATTTTTTGCTGAATGGCGGGTACACACAAACAAACTTTCACTGTTATGGGAATGAAACAGGCATGATTCGTTCGGCCCAGTGTGTACGCGCCATTATTCTTGTTGTTAATGAGTTGCGGGTCTTAGGGCCACTTTTATCTCTGCAATACATCTCTATCCCAAATCTTGATTTAAATATAGGAGTGAGCTGTAGGATAAATCGACTTTAGATATAACCCAAGATTAGTAATAGCGTTTCAAGTCGCTCTTAGGGTAAGTTCAGAAAAAGACATGATGCGATAAGATTATATTGTATTTATTTATCAACCGACTTCAAAAAAAGAAGGTACCTACTCAATTTGTCTGTATTTTATATAATGCGATATCCGCCAAATGTGAACCGATTTATAAAATTATTTTAGTGTTCGACAGCGCTTATTCCAAGGGTGGTTCCATATATTTTAATTTGGTCACGATCGGATAAATTTTGAAGTCGATCCGTTAAGTTTTTCAACTTGTGATTATTTATCGAAATAGCACTATCACATCATACATAATCCATAATATCCAGTTCCGGGTAAATCGTGTTAGTAAAACACGTTTGCCGTTTGTGACGTTTTGTGAAGCTGCATTAAGCTTTTCCACCAGAGATGTGCGAGATAGACAAGGACAGAGCATAACACTCTACCAATAGAAAGAAATCGCTAAACAAGGCCAGCAAAATAAAGTGTTACTATTGGTGGTACATTTCTGGTGGTAATGCAGCCTGCAGGGTTACCACCACCTCTTATAGCAGTATTATAATCGTTCTTCGTTTGTTTTGTATGGGAATCGGTACAAGTAAGATTATAATAATACTGCTATAAGAGGTGGTGGTAATCCGCCTGATACTTAAACTTGTATTATTTTTTGGCAGGTGTAATGTCATCAGTACTTATAGACAGAGTGGGACGCCGTCCATTGCTGCTATATTCGTATTTCGGCGCTGGACTCTGCCTCGCCGTCGTCTGTGCCTATTTCATCAAAGAAGAACTCATCGGAGGAGACCCACCTACCGGCTTCTTCAAATATATTCCCTTTATTGGAATTATCCTTTCTAACATCATCATGACCCTCGGATTTGGTTCAGTCATGTACATTATTCCTGCGGAAATTTTCCCCATAAACGTCAAATCTGTAGCGATGACCATGTGTAACATTTTGGGGGGATTTTGTTCTTTTACCGTGATTAAGGGTTACCAACCGTTAAAGGATTTTGCGGGTTTATGTGGCGTGTTTGGGTTTTTCGCATGCATTTCCTTTATTGGAGCTGTTTTTTCGGTAGTATTCATGCCAGAGACGAAAGGGAAAAGTTTTAAAGAAATACAGATTGCGCTGGACGCAAACATTTATGATGAAGATCCGAAATTGGAAAAGGTTACTGAGTTAACCGAACTTAAAGGTTCCTCGACACAGGGGAAAGACAGTTGAGAACATGCTGTGTTTTAAATTTAACTAAAGTTACCTCAGTCACTTAGTACTTAGTGCAAGGCACTTTTTAACGTGATATCGAATATTAAATGTTAATTGTTAAGCATTTATAAATGTATACCATTGATGTGATCAATGTTTGTAAATATATTTTATTGACGTTAAGTTTGTTTTATTAATGTTGTAGTACAATTGGCAATATAACTTTGTTTTTTTTAAACGTACAGAAGTACTGTTACTAGATCAAGAAGGTGACATTGCGTGGGCAAATCGAACTCGAAAATTATGTAATCAACTATTAATAATTAGCAATTTCATTTTTGAACCAATTTGCATATTCGTAATAAGATAACAGAAACCATGTGTCACAAAAAGACATTAAAAGTAACATAAAGCAAAACAGTAGTACATGATTATTATAGTTAAACTATTTAAGTACGCGTTCCATCTACTGCAAAAAGGACGTAGTGCGTTTTTTTTATAGCACAGACTGGCAAACGAACAGATGGTAAGTGACCTCCACCGTCCATAGATATCCAAGACAAAAAGAATCATGGGTGCGTTGCCAACTTAAAACGAGGGATTGGAGAGGGAGGAGGGGGCGGGGTGAAATGGGCCACTGGAAATCTCGCTCACCGAACAAAACGCGACTTCAAGCTGCCACTTTACGTCGGTTTTCTGTGAGACAGTGGTATCAAGCCGACCCATTCGTGCTGTAGACTTGTCTGTCTACAGCGTGGTTCTACCACTCAAAAGTTTGAATTTTGAGGCGCTGATAGCCTGAAATAAAACAGCAGCGATAGCTCAGTTGAATCCAAAACAGAGCAGGCACATTTCTTTGTTCAGTGTGGATGCGTTATGACTTATCGCTTGTTATTACTGACAAGGAAAACATCGATAGGCTCGCCCCCTATCACATCTGGGACGGAACTAAGCTCGGCGAAATGTGGGTGTACTAGTTGGCTAGTGCGCCCCTGCCTACCCCTTCGGGGATACAGGCGTGAGCTTATGTTATGTTAAAACATCGAAATTTGTTTACCTTAATATAATTTTCCCACTGTTGGGCACGAGCTTTCTCGACTAATGAGAGGGGTTAGGTCTACTACGTTGGTCTAGTGCAGGTTGGTAAACTTCATAATTTTACCTTTGAATGGTGGAGACATTTTTAGGTATGCAGGGTTCCTCATGATGTTTGCTTTTTACGTTATAGCAAGCGATACTTCATAACGAACACACATTATGACATAATATGACTGCCTCGGTGGCGTAGTTGTATATCGGTACGACTACCGTCTTGAGGTCTCGGGTTCGACCCTGGTTGGGCAGTGACATTGGATTTTTCTTGCAATAGGACTACTCGAAAAAAGTTTGTGGTCACCCCACAGAACGAAGTCTGGAATTTGTGCCCGATATGGCGATAGGCTCGCTCCTTATCATATCTGGGACGGAACTAAGCTCGGCGAAATGTAGGTGTTCTAGTTCGCTAGAACACCTCTGCCTACCCCTTCGGGGAAACTGGCGTGAGCTTATTTTTGTATAACTTAGAAAAGTCAGAGACGTAACTATGCTTTTTAACACACCGAAGGCGGCACATAAATATGTTACATAAGCGTATGGGCCACCGGAGGCCGAGTCGCCCGTGACTATCTAAAAATAATGTCTTCATTATTATTTTAGGTAGGTACGTAAAAAAACCGTCGAATTCTTAAATTTGAAAATGCAAACATAAACTGAGACCTTGTTCAGTAGCCCGAGCACGAAAAACTAATGTAAATGTATTCGAGTTCGCTGTGCACTGATGACGTTTGGTTAATATTTCATACAAATTTCATAGACGCGCATCGAGTTCGAATACATTTACGGTTGTCAGAAATTTTCCTGCTCAGGCCGCAGATGTTCAAATACAACGAAACAAATCAACGTTATTGTCACGAGTTTTACTTGAAGTTCAGTAACCGCGGCTTGATTACACGGACATTGTGGCTTATTACTAATTTCATCCGCGTCGAGCTCATTTAAGATGAAATCAAGATAACGGGTCCACATTGTGTTGCTTATTACACGCATTGACACCACCGGGAACAAAAGCGACGTGTCAGTATAATTCCAAACCTTCTATTATGTGTGTTCTGGAAAATTCGACGGAAATCTGCCACGAAGTATGTGATTAGGTGTAACTGAGTTCTGAGTTTTGTCAACTTCATTCGACAAGGAATAATTTTTTTTTTATAAATACACCCAACATCGTCGCCTCCTTGGTCTAGTGGCAGCATGTATGGGCTGTGGACCGGGAGGTCGTGGGTTCGATTCCCAGGTCGGGCAAAGCGAATTTTCTAATTTAATTTGCCCGGAACTGGACCCCCCAGAGGGGGTTGACGTCAGGCAGGCAACATGCTTGAAAAAGTGTGTTGCGCCGACCCCACATTAAAGTGGGATAAGGGCAGGTAGAAAAAAAAAAACACCCAACAGTCACACACCTAGTCCTGACCCCACACTAGGTACAACCTGTATCGTAGGTGTCAGAGACTATGAGGGACTTTCGGTCTCACAACACCCAGACTTGAGACAAATATCTGTGGGCCACACAAACATTTGTCTCAATGCGGGAATCGAACCCGCGGCCTCTCGCTTCACAGCCGGTTTCTCGCCCGCTGCGCCACGGAGGCCGTCGATATATCAAAATAGGTCACATGTTTTATAGAAATTAACATCAAATGGTCTTTGCAGTTAGATCATTGTGTAAAAACCTGCCATGGTGGGGTCAAACACCTTGGGCCTTACTTATAAAAACAGTGTAGCTGAGCAAATGGTTAAGAATAGTCTGTCACTTTTTTCCTTGCGTCACATTGTTTGAAAATGAAAGGGACAGACTATTCCTTACCATTTGCTCAGCTAAACTGCTTTTATAAGTAAGGCCCCTTGTGTGCATCTTACAGGATAAGCCAGGGCCAATATATTTTCCCAAAGGGCTTGCGATATGCGATGGAGCGGGTATAGAACAATAAACACACCCAACAGTCACACACATAGTCCTGACTGACCCCACACTAGGCATAACCTGTATCGTTGGTATCAGAAAGGCTCAGGAACTACGAGAGGCTTTCGGTCTCTCTCCCAGACCCGAAACAACTATATGTGGGTCATACAAACATTTATCATGGTACGGGAATCGTACCCGCGGCTTCTCGCTTCACAGCCGGTGCGTCACGGAGGCTGTCAAAAAGAAAGAAAGTTTGTCACAAAAGGAAAATCTTTGTACATCTTTGTGTACATACATCCCTGTTAGTCCTGTGATCTGTCGCAGGTTCCTCAACTTGTATCTTCTCACTTCGGAGTTATTTATGTAGGCTGCCATAACTTGGTGACCATCTATAAACCGGTAGTTTGCTGGTGATCACTGGTGTTGTGGACTGCACTTTGCTTTCCATCAGCGGCCCGAGCAGGAAATCTGACAATCGTAAATGTATTCGAGTTCGCTGCGCACCGATGACATTTGGTTAATATTTCATAAAATCAAAATCAAAATATTTATTGAATCCATGAAATGTTAAGTTACTACATCATTTAGATTCCGTCAAAGTTCCTCTACCGCCAGTTCAGACGGCATACAAATTTAATAGACGCGCATCGAGCTCGAATACATTTACGATTGTCAGAAATTTTCCTGCTCGGGCCGCTGATAAA
Organism: Clanis bilineata; assembly: GCA_036417725.1. Taxonomy (NCBI): domain Eukaryota; kingdom Metazoa; phylum Arthropoda; class Insecta; order Lepidoptera; family Sphingidae; genus Clanis; species Clanis bilineata. The sequence continues at coordinate 4,676,856 of CM071153.1, forward strand.
AAAGTTGGTTTAGAGTTTATTTAATATCCCAACTAATCTGTTTTTACTGAAACAGTAAAAAGTTTAATGGTGAGCGGTAAATGAAACGTAAAGTGCCAAAAATTAGGAAGTGCCGAGCGCACAGCAGTTTTAAGAGTAAATAAGCTTTGGGGAGGCTGAGGCGACTTAATGAACCGCTTGTTTATGTAACCCTAAGTGGTGCCGTTGATGTCGCAGCCAAAAATTCAATCCCATTTCGTAGGTTTTTGTTGTACGGAAATGCTTAGAAAATGTACTCGGTAATTATGTAAGTATTCCTACCTATTTATTTATCTATTTATAAATATATGTCGGTATATAGTTAGACGTCTATATCTGGATGATGATGATGCAATGAACGTCCTGTGGCTGATGATGATGATATAGGCGAATGTCTATGGCTAATGGCCGAGATCTACAGAGCGAACTTCGACTAAGTCTAAGTCAAAGTAACGAACTGAGAGAGGATTTTGACCTAGTTCGAGTCATTTTTTATAAGAAAATCTTTGCTTAGTCTGTCTGTCAGTCTGTTTTTCTTGTAAAAAATGACTCGGACTAAGTCAAAGTTCGATTTAACAATTCCAAATCCTCACTGAGTTCGTTACTTTGATTTAGACTTAGTCGAAGTGCGCTCCATAGATCTCTGCCTCAAACTTAGCGTTATGTAGAGTTGAACGATGTACTTCGTTTTTTTTGCATAGAAATTAGATACCAGAGCAGCGCTTTTTGTCACTATATCTACTATACCTATACTATATTTATATGGATCATAGGTACAGTTATTCATAACTAGCTTTTATTCATGTCTCGGAGTCAGTGGCGTGCAGTCCATATGGACACTGTTTGACCTGACGATTTGCTATTTACCCAAATAAAAATGTTGAAAAAGTTAGTTTCAAAATATCATCGTTGGTTTTTATTCTAATTCGGCACGAGGTTGATGATTATAGTGATGGTGCTGTAGGAGTTGAGGAAATAAATTATGTAAGTTTTTTGTCTACCCTGATCCAAATGCCTATGCACGTCACTGATGGCTCGGTCCGTGTATATTGATTTGTCTTTTATGTCGTATTAAATAAATTATTAATAATGTTTAAACTTTTAAACAGAATAAATAAACAATAAAATAATATTAGCCCTGTAATATTACTGTTCCACTGCTGGGCACGGGCCTCCTCTACTAATGAGGATTATTCCTCATAATCACTATAATATAAGGCCTTACGGCCTTAGTCTACCACGCTGGCCTAATGCGGGTTGGTAGACTTCACATACTTTCGAAATTCCTCTGCAGAAATTCTCGGGTATGCAGGTTTCCTCACGATGTTTTCCTTCACCGCTATAGCATGCGATATTTCACAATGAAAATACACTTAACATAGAAAAGTCAGAGGTGTATGCTCCATTTAGGGGTTGGTCTCGAACCTCCGACACTTGTCTCGACAGTCCGTACCATTCCCAATTGAGCTATCGCTGCTATAAATACCAAACAAAAAACAATCCAAAACAAATAATATAGGTACCGTAACAACTGCCGAACTAACAAAAGTACGTAAAGAAAAATTCTAGTAGGTTCCATTGAGCAATATGTCTTCAAGCGACGCAAAATCCACTAGAACAGAGATATATTACGAGGAAATATGTCGCGATGATTAGAGATCTTGGTGATGTCGCATCGCCGCCGGCGAGTACTGCCGAAAAACTGTTCAATCACACGAAACGTTATATCCCAACAGACGGGGGTCGTAGCTCCTTACTATCGACAACGTTTTCGAATCGAATTCCTTATGTATGCAACGAGCTCGATACTATTACGCGTTCGAAAGTTATCGTGCTAGGTACTTTGAGATATACGATAAAGGCCGGCTGTGGAAACTTGTGGAGGATTTTGTGTACTACTGTTGAACATCTTTGGTTTTAAGGCATGCCATCGAAAAGGACATTCATATGTCCACTTCGAGCGAGAAAACCAGCATAAAGTGACAACTTGCTTTTCCTTTTTATACGATGACCGAATTCTAGACGTCAGCCAAAGAGATTCAACAGTATATTATAATATAGACGAGACAACAGCACAAAACTTGTGATCCAAAGTTATGACGTGGTCATAAGTCGCTCAGTTTATTTGAAATATCCGCGCGCCAGGTTGGTCAGCGTAATAATATTGAGAGAAAAAACGTGACTTAAGTATAACGTAAGACAAGTTTTTTTATCTCAATAACTTCTTAACAGAACATTCTAGGGTGTAAATTGTAATGATCGCCTTCCCATTGTAATAAGTGGTTGATGGCGGTACTGCAGGGTTACCAACACCTCTTAAAGCAGTTTTATTATAATCGTTCTTCGTTTGTTATGTATGAGAATCGGTACAAGTAAAATTATAATAATACTGTTTGATTGAGATTGTGGTAACCCCCCTGAAGTTTGAGATAATTTTTTTTGTATAGATTCTTACTTGATAGCCCCTCTACCATCTAAATACAATATCAATACAAAATTGCTTAATAGCAAGCAAAATATATTGTCGAAACATCTTCACGTCGACGTCACACGTGCGTCAATATTTATAAGGAAATGGTGTGACAGTGATATTTTTCTTTTATATTATCTCGAATAAATCCAATTATGGTGAGCCGATATACACCCGATTGTCAGGAAAACAAACATGGCGCCATCGTATACGCCATACACGCTTCCACGCCTTTGACGGGGTGGCTGCTTTGTATGTGCTTGATGTTTGTACCGTGTTTTTACAGATTACTGCAACGACAAAGGTTTTTCTAACGTGAATTTCTCGGGACTGAATCCGCTATAAAACTTAAGGTAAAAATTAGAAAAGCAGAATCTTTTTTATAATATGTTTGAAAAATGTTGCGTCGAGTCCACACTGACGTGGGATAAGGGCAGGTGGAAAGAAATACTACACTACAAAGTCAAAGTGTGATTGTGGCTAGGCAAGATTGTGTGTATTAGGGTCGCCGTTAAGCTGCGTCTCCAGCACTAGTTTTTCTCGAAACTTTCTTTCTTTCTTTCTACCTGCCCTTATCCCACTTTAATGTGGGGTCGGCGCAACACACTTTTTCAAGCATGTTGCAGAAATGACTTGGCTAAGTTTTTACGACCGGCTGCCTGTCTGACGTCAACCCCCTCTGAGGGGTCCAGTCCCGTCGAATTTAAATTAGAAAATTCGCTTTGCCCGACCTGGGAATCGAACCCATGACCTCTCGGTCCACAGCCCATACATGCTGCCACTAGACCAAGGACTAGTTTTTCTCGAAACATTACACAAAAACACATACACAAAACAACAATTTTAGTTGTCTTTTGCTCGTAGAACAAATGGACCATAGATAAAAAATACATGTTTTATGTATGTGTCTTGTGTAATGTTTTAGTGCAGGAGACGCGGTTTTATGCTATTAATAAATGTTCCTTTCTCTCTCATATGGCGTGTATCTTGGAGCACCGCGGCAAAGACACAATGGGCCTTACTTATAAAAACATTTTCGCATACCTTTTCGCTAAGAATAGCCTGTCACTTTTTCCTTGCGTAACATTGTTTAAATATGAAAGGGACAACCTATGGTTAAAGATAAGCAGCGCTTAAATATTTTTATAAGTAACGAGCAATATGTGTAGCACTATCTAATGCAAGGTACGGCCGTAGGTACAAAATGTAGGTATGTTATGCTATTATTAGCCTCGTTTACTCACTATGTATGAATATAAGTTTCTGACAGATAGAGCTAAGATTTCCTGAGTTCGAAGTTCCGAATGACCTCCGAAGTCCGACCAGTTCGAAGTGGCGACATGCGGCGACTTACTAAGTTGTAAAATAAACACATTTTCTGTTTTTTTTTCTATTAATATTAGCCCTGTAATATTACTGTCCCACTGCTGGGCACGGGCCTCCTCTACTAATGAGAGGGGTTAGGCCTTAGTCTACCACGCTGGCCTAATGCGGGTTGGTAGACTTCACATACCTTCGAAATTCCTGTGAAGAAATTCTCAGGTATGCAGGTTTCCTCACGATGTTTTCCTTCACCGTTATAGCAAGCGATATTTCACAATGAAAATACACGTAACAGAAAAGTCAGAGGTGTATGCTCCAGTTTGGGGTTGGTCTCGAACCTCCGACACTTGTCTCGGCAGTCCGTACCATTCCCAACTGAGCTATCGCTGCTTTTTTTTCTATTATATTAATGGAATCTGATTAAAGATGGATTCAAAGGTCACTGCTGGGCCCGGGCTTTCTCTTCTAAAGATTGAAAGCCCTTAGACCCAATGACCTAGTAATTTGCATAAAAATATAAAAATCTACAGCAAATATAAACTTTTTGTTTCCCCGGGCCGTTAATTAACCTTGTTAATAAACATTTCTAATTCATTGTCTAAGCTCATCATTTTAAATCAAATCAACATTAAGGGGTTTATAAAGCCGTATTAGATTTACAAATTCCTAATCAAACAGCCTATTGTTTGGTCTAGTTAAGAGGAGATCAAATTCAATTAACGATCTTAAGACGGAGTTGATCAATTTATCATACAGGAATAAATCTATAGGTTCCTTTTGAGTAACCAAGTATTGTTTTCAACTGACTTCAAAAGAAGGTTATTAATTCGTCTGTATTTTTTATGTATGTAATTCGTCATCTCCGGTAAATATGGACCGATTTTAATATTCATAACATAAGCTCACGCATGTATCCCCGAAGGGGTAGGAAGAGGCGCACTAGCGAACTAATACACCCACATTTCGCTGAGCTTAGTTCCGTCCCAGATGTGATAGGGGGCGAGCCTATCGCCATATCGGGTACAAATTCCAGACTCCGGGCTAATATGGAAAAATCCAATATCACTTTGCCCGACCCGGGGATCGAACCCGAGACCTCAGGACAGCAGTCGTACCGAAATACAACCACGCCACCGAGGCAATCTTGTAATATTCCTTTTGTGTCCAATAGAGTGTTTTGATGGTCGAGATAATGAAAATAAATGAAATCCATTTTTAATTATTTTATTTGATGAAGTATTATAAGAGGTGTCGTTAATATAATGGCAGGCTATATGGGCTGTGAAATCTGGGTCCTGAGATCAAATTGTAAGGGCGACTTACGGCGCTAAGTTAGACCTAAACTCGATTTATCCTACAGTTTCTATTCCTATATTTAAATTGATATTTGAGATAACTGCCTCGGTGGCGTGGTGGTATTTCGGTACGACTACGGTTCTGAGGTCTCAGGTTCGATCCCCGGGTCGGGCAAAGTGATATTGGATTTCTCCATATCAGCCCGGAGTCTGGAATTTGTGCCCGATATGGCGATAGGCTCGCCCCCTATCACATCTGGGACGCAACTAAGCTCGGCGAAATGTGGGTGTTCTAGTTCGCTAGTGCGGCTCTGCCTACCCCTTCGGGGATACAGGCGTGAGCTTATGTTATGTTATTTGAGATAATTCGAGATTTATCTCTGTTTAAAAAAAATTATGTCTTCATCAAACTGGCATCACAGAACACGTACTGTAAAAGAGTTTTTGTAGAGCTAGGCACAAAATACAAAAACTAACGCGGCAAAATCCGAGCTAAACTTTGCACTTGACGCATGCATCGAGCCAAGCTAAAACGTCAAAGCGATTTGGAAGTTCGCCGTAAAGGCTTTTTACTCCCTATCTCAGACTCGGTAAACTTATACGGCACGTTGCAAATGACAAACTACTGGAAACTGTACCGTTGTTGGATTTTTCTCGAGCTGGAATTTGCCTGTGTATTCCATCCTTTATAATTAGGCATACATACATAAGTGTCTTTCCCTTTGGATTCAAAATATGGATGACTTCTATGGAAAGACTTTTAGTTTCTTCAAAATATATTTTACTTACGTAAAACTATATATCTATCTAAATATAAATACAATCTGAATATAAATCGAGTTTATGTTGATTTTTTGTTCATTTACAAAAGAATTCATGGAGCTTGAATCGATTTCGTATTTAAGTACCTACTTTCTAATTGACTGCCTCGGTGGCGTAGTTGTATGTCGGTACGACTACCGTCCTGAGGTCTCAGGTTCGATTCTCAGATCGGGCAAAGTGATTTTGGATTTTTCCATATCAGGTGGGAGTCTGGAATTTGTGCCTGATATGGGGATAAGCTCGCCGCCTATGACATCTGGGACGAAGCTAAGCTCGGCGGAATGTGGGTGTACTAGTTCGCTAGTGCGTCTCTGCCTACCCCTCCAGGGATACAGGCGTAAGCTTATGTATGTATGTATGTATTTATAATTGAATCTAAATCTGAATTACTAACTAAACCCAATAGAACAGAAAAATTGGGTATGCCTGTAGGACATTGTACTTCAAGCGACTGTCTAACCCATCAATATAATATACCCTAGATGCACAGTTCTTTGCAAATATCCTCCTAAAAAGTGGTCTCAGGAATAAAACAAAGAAAAAGGTCGTATGTTCTAATTAAATCAACACAAATATAACCCTATGCATGTGTTATAAAGTAGCTTTTTAAACGAAATAATCAAGCGTTCTTAAATTTGAATGTTGAAATTTAGAATTCTATCGACGTCCGACTGTAGGCAAAACGAGTGCTTAAGCACTTCTTTGCTGTCCCATTTTCCGACCGTCAACTGTGCATCTAGGTAATTAATATATCGATGGTCTAACCTAATAACTGCGCAGCTGCGGGTTAACACCTACTGTTAATAACAGTTAGTATCGACTGTGTATATTTACATAGCCACAAGTTTAAGAAACTTAAAACCGACTTCAAAACCTCATCAATTGACCCAATTTATATGGGCTACCTTTGGAATTAGCTTTTCGAACACAAAAATAATCTCGAAAGTTTTGAATTGAAAAAACTTTTGAAGTCGTTTCGGAAACATTTAACACCGTCGTTCAACGTTACACTTGCAGTTCCATCTTGATATAAAAGCAAGTCTTTTCTGCAAGCAAGGAAAAAATGCAAATCACTTCGTTAGAATGCTTTTTACAAGATATCGAGTTTTACCGCTTCTCGCAAACTTACCGTGTTTTACGATCGGAAAATATTGCAATAAAATCTTAAACCTTTTGTAAATGATAACGTAAAAGGTGAATTTATAGATTCTAAAGTAGTAAAAAAGACAAAAGTGTTATTGTAAGACAGTTTCAATACTGTTGAAGTATCGCCTGCTTCATTCATGAATTAGATTCTAGGGCAAATAGCACTTGTGCCCATTTTTTATCTAAAAAATAGTAATATAATATTAATTGGCATCACCACAATACTCGTGATCCAAAACTTGTGACCAAATGGTCATTAGTCACCTGTCACACGTAATATATAGTGTATTTACGTTTAAACATAAACTCAAGCCTGTATCCCCGAAGGGGTAGGCAGAGGCGCACTAACCAACTAGTACACCTACATTTCGCCGAGCTTATTTCCGTCCCAGATGTGATAGGGGGCGAGCATATCGCCATATCGGGCACAAATTCCAGACTCCGGGCTGATATGGAAAAATCCCATATCACTTTGCCCGACCCGGGGATCGAACCCGAGACCTCAGAACAGTAGTCGTACCGAATTACAACCACGCCACCGAGGCAGTCATTTACGTTTAAATGCCTTTAAATAATGATACTGGCGTGATAGCCGCTCTATATAAGTAGTATTCAATCTCGTTGGCAAAACCCATTTAAAATAAATGTATTTATTATAAAATTAAAATAAATTAAATAAATCCTCAAAAGTTTATAACGATTTTACAAGTTGAAACTTTCTTGAACTAAGTCTATTCTACAGTAGCAAAAAGTCTACAACCCGAACTAGAAGTCAGTTCAGAAGTTAGATCTAGTCCAAATTCCACCGACACCTTATGGCATTCAGACGTTTAGTCATTTGAATAATGTTTCAGATGATAAATCCCACAAGTTTGAAAGTATCAGTCCGTCTGAAATAAAGCAGGGAATAAATCAAAATCTTTTGTAAAACGTTAAATCCTTATCTCACCTAGAAGACGTAATACTAAACTTTCTAAGGATGTCTCAGAAATTGTTTTGAAGGCTGGCAAGATAATATTTTATCTCCTGATTTATGTAAATAAATTAAATACACCCAACAGTCAGACACCTAGTTCTGACCCCACACTAGGTATAACCTGTATCGTGAGTGTCAGAAACTATGAGAGATTTTACAATACAATATTTGTGTTAATGCGGGAATCGAACCCGCAGCCTCTGCGCCACGGAGGCTGTAAATTTAAATATTTGTTGTTATTTTTATAGAGTCGTCTCTGGCAGCGTATGTGGGCTGTAGGTAAACCGAGAGACCCTGGCTTCAATTCCCAGGTCAGATAAAGCATGTTTGCCATTAAAGGGCCTGGATCCAGATGGGGTTGAGGTCAGGTAGGCAAGCGGGTGTTAAAAAAGTAAGTCGAATCAATTTTGCAAACGTGGTTGAAAAGTGCATGTGCCAATCCCACATTAGAATGGGATAAGAGTAGCCAGAAAGAAAGCTATTATAACTATAATTAAAGTTGTTAAATAATATATTTAAAATTTCATCTGAGTCTAAAAAGGCCAGATGATGCAACTACAACTGATGTAAAAGATTAAAACAAGTTTTAAACTTCTCTAATTAAAATTATTGGATTATTTATTACCTTCGGATAGTCTATAAATATCCACATTACAAAGTATGTTTACATTAAAGATAAAATAAACAAATAGCGTGGTTAATGCACTTTTCTCAGAACGAGCTAAGTTTCTTGCTATTTGTTATTGTCTTAATAATGGTTTCCTTACCGCGTTGAAATACTGACTTATTTATACACTTCCAGTTAGGAGAAGTACTTTCAACGCAGGTTGAGGTGTTTGTTTTAACTTTGTTCTTTTCCCATTGTAGGTAAAAGAATAATTTCTAATTTAATTTAATTTACTTATTGGATAAATCTTGTATTTTTTTTCTGGGGGCTTAAGCAAGTGAATTACCTAAACCTATACTCTTCAGACTCTTCTCAAGATTAATGATTTTAATTTTATTTTATCGTATTTATTATTTAATTAAAACCCATTATGTAAAGAACAAGTAACTTGTTCCTCGTTCTTCCTTAGGGAATTTGCTTCGAGTTTGAATTACGTCGACGAATAAGGCACGAGCAGTAGGACAAACATAAGTATTTTTATATTTCTCGCTAGCGACTTCGTAAAATATTTATATGAAAACTCCTGAACGCCTCTAGCGGTTACGCGGGGAATTAAAGTTTCGCATACAAATTGAAAATGTTGTGAGATGTTAAAAAAAACTCATGGTCGAACTACAGGAATATTTTTGACAATAAATGAATGATGAATATAAACCAAATCAAAAACAGCGAGCTCGATATGCATTCGATTGTCAAAATTATTCCTGCTCGGGCTACTATAAAGCAGCTTCCTCTATTACATAAATGCCTCCGCAAACCAACAATTTGCATTTTATAACTAACTATATCCTTACTCTTGTTTTCACGCTTTGAGAATTTACAAAACGATATATATTTTCAGACTACTCATGATATTCAAAATTACACGATCCACTTCTGGAACTGTGCTAGAAAATTCTTTCCTACTAATCCCCTTTCCTATTTACAACTACTTCAATCTTTTAGCATCCTCAGCTAAGTAATTCGCCCTAATTTCATAGCGACATTAAAACGCTTTTCAGGCTACACCCATTATTCATTAGTTTAAGCCATTTTTAGGCCGCCCGCAGAATTCAGGGCAGATTCACCTTCATCATGACCTGACCGATTAAAGCTTTGCATATGAATTAGAAGCGTGCGATATGAGGGTAGTATTCTGGATTGGGAACAGTGACGCAGTGTAATCATTCAAATGTCGAAGTCGGCTTTTAGTTACGAGTTAGTTATGTTAGGTCTATCATTATCAAAGACTTCTATGTATACTACTAGACTGGCTGTTCGGTACATAGAATGTGCGCACTAAGTCTCTGTTAATCGACCTCAATTCACTATAGAAATCTGCTCTTTTCCTTAGCCGTGAAACGTCAAATACTCGCCGCATGTGTCACAATTTTACTTCGATACAGCTTGTCTAGTAAATACATAGAAGTCTTTGATCATTATGTACGTTCAGCAGGTCGATTCTCTAAGGTTTCATTTGTGAAAACAACGTTGCGGCATCGTTGCGGCAACGATGTTGTCATTTTTGTATTCAGCAAGGTACAAAGCGCACGCAATAGCGCTATGCGTGATGACGGCGCTTATCCGAACTAGCTCTCTCGAGCGAGGCGTTTGTCATAAATGTATGGAAAATGGTATTCTCGAAGACCCAACAACGTTGAACTCTCAACGATGTGAACTGCGTGAGCTCGTCGTCGATCGCAGCGTTGTGGCGTTTCTTAGAGGATTGACCTGCAGGAATTCGGTCTTTGAAAAGATAATAGAAATCATGTCAATTGTATTCAAAGAATAGGGAAGTCAAGTTGTATTGCTCCCTTGCTGCCTGTCTAATATTTAAATAATAATATATGACTGAAATAAAACTATTTTTACGAATTCTATCACGATTTGTTTTAATTTTTATGTCCGACGTTTCGAAGGCTTTGCAGTCTTCGTGGTCACGGGTCTGAGATATATATGACTGAGAGTAGGATAAACCGCCAGACTTTCATATTCCATTTTATTATTAGTTTAAGTAAACATTCATTTGATTTAATAATAACTAATATTAGCCCAGTAATATTACTGTCCCACTGCTGGGCACGGACCTCCTCTACTAATGAGAGGGGTTAGGCCTTAGTCTACCACGCTGGCCTAATGCGGGTTGGTAGACTTCACATACCTTCGAAATTCCTGTGAAGAAATTCTCAGGTATGCAGGTTTCCTCACGATGTTTTCCTTCACCGTTATAGCAAGCGATATTTCACAATGAAAATACACTTAACATAGAAAAGTCAGAGGTATATGCTCCATTTTTGGGGTTGGTCTCGAACCTCCGACGCTTATCTCGGCAGTCTGTACCATTACCAACTGAGCTATCGCTGCTAATCATTTGATTTACGGGTTGTAAATTGACTATGATATTTATTCCCTGTTACATTTTGTAACAAGTTACTACCTCGGTGGCGTAGTTGTATTTCGGTATGACTACGGTTCTGAGGTCTCGGGTTTGATCCCCGGGTCGGGCAAAGTGATATTGGATTTTGGATTTTCCGTATCAGCCCGGAGTCTGGAATTTGTGCCCGATATGGCGATAGGCTCGCCCCATATCACATCTGGGACGGAACTAAGCTCGGCGAAATGTGGGTGTTCTAGTTCGCTAATGCACCTCTGCCTACCTCTTCGGAGAAACAGGCGTGAGCTTATGTTATGTTATATTATAATGTTCGGTGTTTAATTAATTATTCTTTCTTTCTTTTCTACCTGCGCAGTGCGCTACCACAATGTGGGGTCAGCGCAACACACTTTCTAAAGCATTTTTCAGAAAGGATTTGGCAAAGTTTTTCTACCTGCCCGACGTCACGCCTGACGTCTGACTTGGGAATCGAATCCAAGACCTTTCGGTTTACAGCCCATATACGTTGCCACTAGACCAAGGAGGCGACATGATAGGATGAGTTGGATGCTACACTATTATTAAATGGTGTAAAGTTTTCATGAAAATATTCTGTGTATACACCGCCACGTTTAAATTATTTTCATTACTCCTTTAACTTGAGTACTATATTACATAAAATATCGTTTCATAGCGTTAGAAAATGTCTGTGAGAAATATTAGCGGTGTACACAACAGTTTGTCGGTCGGAAGGGCGCGGCGCGGCGCGGCGGTGCGGTGAGCAAGCAAGGCAGTCGGCGAGGCGACGGCCGACGTTCTTTGCAAAAACTTGTAAAGTATTCACGGAAAGACGCTGACAAATTACTACATGTTTTACAGACACGTCTCTCGATTTATTACTCTCGCCGCATTCATGTACGCTATAAATCCGCAAATATAATGTGAAACATGTGTGATGCGAGTAAAAATCTATACAATGACTAATGTGTATTGCAATACAACAAATCGAGCGTCACGTAAAATATTTTCACATACTGGATCAGATTAACCTACTGCAGTTGAAATGTAAGTCGACCCTTGAGAAACATTGTGCCTCGAAAGTTACCAAAATTATGCCGGTCTCGGATCTGACATTCCAGATGACTGAAACTGGGACGCGATTCGCGCGAAACAGACCATTATCGATCTCACTACGTGTATGGTAGGCTATCTAGTCGGGATAATATTTGCTACTGTCCTATAAACAATGACTTTTTTTTTTATGGTAAAGGCAAATATGCAGAAGATTTACCCGATGGTTAGTAATTATCTAGTTACAGTTTACAGTCACCAATACACACACAGGCTGAGATCTATAGAGCGAATTTCGACTAAGTCTAAGTCACGAATTCGGTGAGGATTTTTACTAAGTCCGAGTCATTTTTAACAAGAAAATATTAGCAAATATTAGTCTATCTGCAGTTTGTTTTTCTTGCAAAAAATGGCCCGGACTAAGTCAAAGATCGATTTAAAAATTCCAAATCCCCACTGAGTTCGTGACTTTGAGTTAGACTTAGTCGAAGTTCGCTCTATAGATCTCAGCCACAGTATAGCTTATGGGCATAGGCAAGCCCCTACTTTCCGTAGAAAGAAAAAGAATGAGGATTAGGAGCGACAGGGGTTTTTGGGATATCTCACTCGTCATACGAAACGCAATAGCTATCACGTCGGTTATCTGTGAAGCAGTAGTAATAATCCGGCCAAATTGGTCCATTCGCTCAAATCTACCATTTGATTTTAAAGAAGATTACTTTAACATACAAAAGTTCCTATTAAATGATATAGCAGTAACATTAACAAAGAAACCACTACACTTTATTTGATAAATACCACACACGCTACAATGGAAGCAATAAGGCGCGCGTGAAAATCCATTCACGCTTTCTCGTCTTTGTTTTCCTCTTCACGGTTTTTTGCTAAACAAATGATCGGCCGACGGAATCATTCGTCAAGGGCGGCCGTACTTAGGTTGCCACTAACCCTTTATGCTGGCTGAATGCATGTCTGGATAGTCAAAGGTCCCTCTTTATGTTCAACAGAAAAATAACGTTACACAAAAAAGCCTTTTCGACACCCGGACGCGGTTGAATTATTTATTAAGAAAAATACTCCAAACAAAAGGGTCTGCTGTCCGGGTGTTTTACGAGCGTGTTTTTTTGCATTCGTAACTCTGTTATTATCTGTAAAGGAATAATTTAATGTTGGATTTAGTTGAGGTTTTTAATTAATTGCGCTACTTTGTGGGGTCCTTTATTTGTTGTCATATCTAAATTATTTTGACCTATATACGGTGATAAATTGTGTAAGATTACATTGCGTCCTGCAATCTCGTGGCGTTAATTAGGACTTTAGGGCTTGGTTCTTCTCGTTCCGTAAAACGTGAAGCTATGTAAGCCAAACTCAAATCAGAAGCGCAGGATCCTCGTGATGACTCCGCAGGGTTCCGGAGTAGCCTCGATGTATTGATTTCAGCTCTTTTTCTAGAATCCTTTATCGTTCAGCAATATAAATACAATCACGATTTCTCTTGCGTTGTTATAATGCGCATTGGGGATAACTTACCATCAGCGGCCTGAGCAGGAAAATTTCTGACAATCGTAAATTTTTCGAACTATGAAATTTGTATGAAATATTAAACAAACGTTATCAGTGCGCAGCGAACTCGAATATATTTACATTTACATTAGTTCTTCGTGCTCGGGCTACAGGTGTGAGGTGACATATTTTGGTAGTGTATTGACGTTCTTTCTATCTGCCCTTATCCCGCCTTAATGTGGGGTCGGCGCAACATATTTCTTCAAGCATGTTGTAGAAAGGATTTGGCTTAGTTTTTACGACCGACTGTCTGCCTGACGTCAACCCCCTCTGAGGGAGTCCCGACGAAAATTCAATTAGAAAATTCGCTTTGCCCTGCCTGGGAATCAAACCCAGGACCTCCCGGTCCACAGCCCATTATATGCTGCCACTAGATCAAGAAGGTGACTGACTTTGGTGGTGTAACTCTATAGACATTTAGCTATAAAGAAACTCTTTCTACACTACCTTTTCTAGCAGTTGTAACAAGATATTAAAGGTATGAGTTAATCTCTGGGTTACGAATTTCAACGAACCGCGTATTGTTGCTTTATTCGTCGAAAGCTGCCAATCAAATGCTTCAAGTTATTAATAATGGACAGGGAAATGAAATTGTCAAATACAAAATTATGACGTCAGACCCAAATATACCTGCCTCGGTGGCGTGGTGGTATTTCGGTACGACTACGATTCTGAGGTCTCGGGTTCGATCCCTGGGTCGGGCAAAGTGATATTGGAGTTTTCCATATCAGCCCGGAGTCTGGAATTTGTGCCCGATATGGCGATAGGCTCGCCCCCTATCACATCTGGGACGGAACTAAGCTCGGCGAAATTAGGTGTTCTAGTTCGCTAGTGCGCCTCTGCCTACCCCTTCGAGGATACAGGCGTGAGCTTATGTTATGAGTCCTGACTCCCGCTAAGATATTAGTCTTGTGTCGTGGGTATCAGGACTACGAATTTCGCCATTACAACACCCGGATCCGAAAACAATATTTGTGGGGCACACAAACATTTGTTTCAGTGCGGAGATTGAACCTAACGCTTCACAACCAGCCATTTTTCTGCACCACGCTTATCCACTTCTGACTTATTAGCGTGTGAGGCTGAGATCTATAGAGCGAACTTCGACTAAGTCTAAGTCAAAGAAACGAACTCAGTGAGGATTTGGAATTCTTAAATCGAACTTTGATGTAGTCCGACTAAATTTTTACAGGCCTATGTCCAGCAGTGAACGTCCTGTGGCTGATGATGATGATATAGGCGAATGTAAGGCTGAGTTCTATAGAGCGAACTTTGACTAGGTCTAAGTAGCGAACTGAGTGAGGATTTTGACTTAGTTCGAGTCATTTTTTACAAGAAATATTTGCTTAGTCTGTCTCGTCAGTCTGTTTTTCGTGTAAAAAATTGCTCGGACTAAGTCAAAAAACTCCAAAACCTCACTGAGTTCGTTTCTTTGACTTAGACTTAGACGAAGTTCGCTCTATAGATCTCAGCCTTAGTTGTATACAATGGTAACCTAGTACCTACTACTAAACACGGCGGTAGTGGAGTCAAAAATATGCATATTACATTATACACACATAAGCTCATTCCCATATCCCTAAAGGGGTTGACAGAGGCGCACTAGCGAACTAGAACTCATATTTCGCCGAGCTTAGTTCAGTCCCAGATGTGATAGGGGGTGAACCTATCGCCATATCGGGCATAAATTCCAGACTCCGGACTTAGAAATCCAATATCACTTTGCCCGACCCGGGGATCGAACCCGAGACCTCAGGACCATAGTTATACTGCGCACGCAATACCACTACGCCACCGAAGCAGTCACACATTATAAAAATACATTTTCATATATTTCGTGTCTCACGTTTGGTGTAATTAATCCAAAGGCAGCGGTCTGATAGCATTTTAAAAATTAAACATTAATTTTGGGGCAGAGCAGGCTCAAAGGGAATAAGGTTCCAGCGACAGCTAATCATTATAATGAGATAAGAGTTTAATGAACTCGTAATATTTGGAGCAGCACCGGAATTTTTACAACATTTTACATGTCACGTAACGACTACGACATTAATGCATAAATTGTCTATACATTTTTATACCCAAAGAATATGATATGATGATGGCTTAGAAGGATACCTACTATAAAGAAATTACGTATCGAATTCTTATTTACAACCATAGAGGTTAAAGAATGAATTGAATGTTAATGACTCAGTAGTATTTAGATAAAGTAATATGGCGATGGCTTATATTACGATATTTACATTTATGGGTCATAGTGTAAATGCACGAGGCTCTGATAATAATGACAGGGGTTTACGGTGAGTTAGGTTCTTTCATGATGGATTGCGGGCTGGTAGACTTCATCATTCGAAAGTCAATAAACTAGCATCGCGGATGTAAAAAAAAGATGGACGGAGCGCTAGGAACATTGAAAGTTAAGCAGGGTTTTCGGCCCATTCGATCTATCGACACGTAATGGCGTGTGTGTACGTACGTTTGTGTTCGTGGCTTCTCTGTGACGTCCATTTAATTATATGCGAGATGGTGTCCTTTTTTTCTTCACGTCCGTGACTAGAATAAATAAACTAGCGATTACGACAAACGTTGGGCCATCCGACGATTGTTCGACGACATTCAAAAAATTTTAAAGTAAAATCCTGGAACCCGATAACAACGCCATGTATTTGGTTCGCTTGTGTCACATGATCTCCACTCAAACACACAAATATCATCAAAATCGGTCCAGCCGTTTTAGAGTTCATTCATATACTCACGAACATAAAAATTATACATATGTATGAAAATATAAATAACATAACGTAACATAAGCTCACGCCTGTATCCCCGAAGGGGTAGACAGAGATGAACTAGCGAAATAGAACACCCACATTTTGCCGAGCTTAGTTCCGACCCAGATGTGATAGGTGACGAGCCTATCGCCATATTGGGCACAAATTCCGGACTCCGGGCTGATATGGAAAAATCCAATATCACTTTGCCCGACCCTGGGATCAAACCGAGACCTCAGGACGGTAGTCGTACCGAAGTACAACCACGCCACCGAGGCAGTAAAAATATAAACAAATAAAAATATCGGAATCGTTACGTTGTCGTGACGTTTAAAGGATCTTTGTGGTCTCCTTTGCGGGCTGTGTTCCCGTGCCCAGCTGCGGACGTTAAAATAACTTATTGAAGATTGCCTGCCTCATTGACCTTATAAACGTTTCATGTCGTTTCTGAAGCTTTTCTGCGGTAATGTACATTTCTATTATCCCGGTTATTACTTGTAGGAATAATAAACGTAACATACTAATGGCTTTTTCATTTACTACCTGGCTTTGGTAATGAGATCGTAGTCTGCTTTTCATATAATTTTTTCTCGGTAGCCTGGATCATACTTTTTAGATGATATTTTAGTTGCCTCCTTGGTCTAGTGGCAGCGCATATGGGCTGTGGACGAGAGGTCGTGTGTTCGATTCCCAAGTCGGGCAAAGCGAATTTTCTAAATTAATTTGCCCGGGACTGGATTCCTTAGAGGAGGTTGACGTCAGGCAGGCAAGAGGTCGTAAAAATTTTGCCAAATCCTTACTGCAACATGCTTGAAATGGTGTTGCGCCGAACCCACATTCAGGTGGGATAAGGGCAGGAAGAACGAAAGTATCAATATAAATATACATACATACATACATAAGCTCACGCCTGTATCCCAGAAAGGGGTAGGCAGAGGCGCACTAGCGGACTAATATACCCACATTTCGCCGAGCTTAGTTCAGTCCCAGATGTGATAGGGGGCGAGCCTATCGCCATATCGGGCACAAATTCCAGACTCCGGACTGATATGGAAAAATCCAATATCACTTTGCCCGACCCGGGGATCGAACCCGAGACCTCAGAACCGTAGTCGTACCGAAATACCACCACGCCACCGAGGCAGGCAATATAAATATACGAATACAACATAAACTACTAGCAAAACATATCATGATACTAATAAAAGAATAATTTAAAAGGAAAAAGCACATTCCTTAGTACGAGCTAAAGCCGTTAAATTAGTTTTACGTAAAAATCATCAGCGAATGCTTTTTGCAACAGTAATTGCAATATTTAAACATTATAAAAGCTTCAAAGCTTCGGTTGTTTATTTTAAACAGAATCCCTTCCACTCATTTAAACAGAAATTATGTGTATAATTATTTCAGCGCAACTTTTAATTACGGATTCATTTTAATGGAATATTTCGGAAGCAAACGACTCTTGTCGGTAACAAATTTTAAGCAGAGCAAAATTAAGAGGCTGTTTAAAACGATTACTTAGAATAAACAGCAGGTCGATTCTCTAAGGTTTCATTTGTGAAAACAACGTTGCGGCATCGTTGCGGCAACGATGTTTTCATTTTTGTATTCAGCAATAGGGCACGCACTAGCGCTTGCGTGATGACGGCGCTTATGCGAACTAGCTCTCTCGAGCGAGGCGTTTGACTTAAATGTATGGAAAATAGTATTCTTTAAGACCAACGTTGAACGCTCCGTCGATCTCAACGATGTGCGCTGCGGGAGCTCGTCGTCGATCGCAACGTTATTCTTAGAGAATCGACCTGCAGGCTTCATGAGTACTCAAGCTTTCTCGTTTTAGACTAATTAGTACAAGAACCGGGCACATTATAATTTGCCGAAAGCACATTTAGAATCCCGAGTATCCTTTATAGTAATAAAATAAATATTAATTTCCTGTAGCGTTTAATAAGCAATGTTTTATTATTATGGAAATCTTGTAATCTGTTTTATCGGTAGCTAATATTTATAGCTTGTTTTAGTTACAAATAAGTGTAATAAATTGTGTTTTATAGTTAGGTGCTCAAATACAGACAAATTAAGTAATGAAATGATTTGTTAATATTAATTAAATTAAATTGTCGCTATTGATTGTTATTATTATTTTTTTAAGTATCATGATTTGTTTACTGCCTCGGTGGCGTGGTTGTATTTCGGTACGACTACCGTCCTGAGGTTTCGGGTTCGATCCCCGGGTCGGGCAAAGTGATATTGGATTTTTCCATATCAGCTCGGAGTCTGGAATTTGTGCCCGATATGGCGATAGGCTCGCCATATCGCATATCACACCTGGGACGGAACTAAGCTCGGCGAAATGTGGGTGTTCTAGTTCGCTAGTGCGCCTCAGCCTACCCTTTCGGGGATATAGGCGTGAGCTTATGTTATGTTATGTAATTTTTTTTATCATTAAATATAATTTGTCTCTGATATTTTTTTATATTCCAAAATTACGACTACGTAATAGTTCTTTCACTATAGCAACTAATTTGGATTTATACAAAGTTAATTGACTATCATTATGTGACTGCCTCAGTGGCTTACGCGGTAGGATTATCGTCCTGAGGTCTCGGGTTCAATCCCCGGGTCGGCGTAATATTGGCGAACCAGTGACCTAGAACACTCACATTTCACCGAACTAATTTCCGCCCCAGATGTGATAGGGCGTGAGCTTATCGTCATCATCAACTACAAGACATCCACTGCTGGACTTAGGCCTCTCCCAAATGTTTCCAGATCGACCTGTTGAAAGCGGCATGCATCCAGTATCTTATTATCGCCATACCGGGCACAAATTCTAGACTTCGGCATAATACTGAGAAGAATAGTCTCATTGCCCAACCCGGTGATCGGACCCGAGACCTAAGAACTATAGTCGTACCACGCACGCAATATCACGCCACCGAGGCAGTAAATTTCTTTACAATCATAAAGCGACCGCGTCAGTGAAATTCATCGAACCAAACCTCCCGGCGCGGCGGCTCCTTCCACTAATTATTGTTCCGAAAAGGCGGTGCTGTGGGAAATGGCCGTAATAAGATCTTTTGTAATATCATTTATTAATTTTCTCCTCTCATTATTCCCCTCTTTATGCCGCAGCCTGTTAATGTTTAAACAAGACGCTCCCGTCGGGTGTACATTATACTCAGAATTTTATAAATCACAATAAATGTGCGATCATTTATTTTAAATCTGTTTTTCTAACACAATTTTCCCGGGACTGGATACCCCAGATGGGGGTTGACGTCAGGCAGTCTGCCTGTTGTAAAAACGTAGCCATATCCTTTCTGAACATGCTTGAAAATTGATATGTTGCGCCGACCCCACATTAAGGATATGGATATGGGCAGGTGGAAAGAAAAAGAAAGATTTTTAATTCCTAACTTAAATTCTGTTCTTGACTGAAAGTTATTTGGAGTTATATTGTTTTATTAAAGAGTTTAATTGAAACGAAACTTACAGATTCTGTACATATCCGATGGCGAATGTTACTGAAAATTCCAATACCTAACATATTTTTTTAAAAGAAGCATAAGCCTAAACCTAAATTCTTAAATTTTGACAACTGGAAAACTCTCTCAATTACCTCTAGTTTCTTCATCGACAGCAAGAGTTTCAAGTTAGTTTTAAACTAAACAGCGGCCTGTAGCCCGAGCAGGAAAATTTCTGACAACCGAAAATGTATTCGTGCTCGATGCGTGTCTATGAAATATTAACCAAACGTCATCAGTGCGCAGCGAACTCGAATACATTTACATTTACATTAGTTTTTCGTGCTCGGGCTACAGTAGCCGTATAAGAAACTGGGGGTGAAATATGAAACTCAAAAGCAATCTCATTTTATGTTAGAAAATGTAGAGAAAACTTCTACAATTGTCTCTGCTTTGACTGACATTATGCTACGCTACCAACAATATGTACCTACGTTCATATTTTCGCCTCCTTGGTCTAGTGGCAGCATGTATGGGCTGTGGAGCGGGAGGTCCTGGGTTCGATTCCCAGGTCGGGCAAAGCAAATTTTCTAATGTAATTTGCCTGGGACTGGATCCCTCATACGATCGGTCGTAAAAACTAAGACAAATCCTCAACAACATGCTTGTTGCACATGCACAAAAAGTGTGTTGAACCGACCTCACATTAAGGTAGGATGAGGGAAGGGAGAAAAAAAAGTTCATATATTTATAGCTTAATCTTTTTTTTTTAAATACACCCAACAGTCACACACAGTCCAGCGGCCTGAGCAGGAAAATTTCGGACAACCGTAAATATATTCGAACTCGATGCGCGTCTATGGAATTTGTATGAAATATCAACCAAACGTCATCAGTGCGCAGCGAACTCGAATACATTTACATTTACATTAGTTTTTCGTGCTCGGGCTACTAAACCACACTAGGTGGAACCTGTGTCGTGGGTATCAGAAACTACGAGAGACTTTCGGTTTCACAATACCCAGACCCGAAACAAATATCTGTGGGCCACACGGACAATTGTTTCGGTGCGGGAATCGAATCCGCGACCTCATGTTTCACAGCCGGCTACTCGCCCGCTGCGCCACGGAGGCTGTCGATCTTTATACCAAACTATTAAAGTTGAGAATGAAATAAAGCTGTTACTGTTGCAATTTAAATACATGAACTTATGTATATTGAGCATCTATCTAAATACTGGATAAATTAGGATTTCGTGCTAATAATAAATTACATCGCATTTAAACGATTGGTTCGCGTCGCCACTGCAATACCAACTCTATCGTAGAGTAACAAGTCCCATTTTTCCACATATAAAGGGTAGATAATAGAGTAACGTGGTGTAATTACGGAGTTTAGTTCCCCTAATTTACTTACACAGTAAATCCGAATGAAACTCGATAGCATTCGACACAAAATCCGCGGATCAAGACGGAACGCTTTCAATCCGAGTGAATTGTTGCGGTGGCGAGATGGTGGCGCGTCTCTACGCTCCGTTAATTAATGGAGCCGCTCTTGGGTTTTTAATGTAAGTATAAAATATACCTCTATACTAGTTCTTACTCGCGACACCGTCCAGATAATGTTCCTGAGTAATCTACCTCAATTACAGAAGTATTAACGTAAAGTGCATTCTAATCACGGACGTAAAAAAACGATGGACGAAGCGCTAGGAATATTGAAAGTGAAGCAGGATTTTCGGCTCATTCGATCAGTCGCAGTGTTGATAGATCATATGAGCCGATCACCCGGCTGCACTTTGAATGTTCCCAGCGCTCTGTCCATCTTTTTTTACGTCCGTGATTCTAATTAAGTAATTGTTATTCTAATTAACTATGCCCCTCACTTATAAAATATTTAAGCACTGCTTATCTTTAACCATAGGTTGGACCTTTCATTTTAAAAAAATGTAACGCAAGGAAAAAAGTGACAGGTTATTCTTAGCGAAAAGTTAATCGAAAATGTTTTTATAAGTAAGGCCCTATTTGTTTAGTCGTTTTTAAATAAGAGTCACTTGCACACCTATTACTAACCTACAGTTAGTCCTAACCTCAAGTTAAATTAAAATATATATATGTCATGATGTTTTTTTTTCATATCAGAGACTGGCAAACGAGCAGATGGGTCACCTGATGGTAAGTGATCTCCACCACCCATAGACACCCAAGACACAAAAAGTAGTGTACTACAGATAATATATGAATAACATTTAATTAATTACATGTAATGAATTACTTTTCTCATTCACATTTTTTATTTATTTTAGAGGTTAAGACTAACTGTGGGTTAGTAATCACTATTACTATAAGAAAGAAAAAAAGATTACCGGCGCCCTGCCTGACGTCAACCTCCTGTAGGTAATTCAGTCCCAGGAAAATTAAATTAGAAAATTATATTCGTACCATGACCCAAAATTATGAATAAACTCCGTAAAATGAAAGAAAGAAAAAAAGATTACATTTACATACTTAGGGCGACCTACACAGTGGTGTATACCTACCTACACACCTACCTACACAGTGTTTATTCATAATTTTGGGTCATGGTACGAATATAATTTTCTAATTTAATTTTCCTGGGACTGAATCACCTACAGGAGGTTGACGTCAGGCAGACAGCCGGTCGTAAAGTCTTCGCCAAATCCTTTCTGCAATATGCTTGTTGTTTTGCGCCAACCCCACATTGAGGTGGGATAAGGGCAGGAAAAAAGAAAGATGCGAATAACATCAATATAAGAGTTTTATAAGACCATGTTAGAAAGCGAACGCGATACAAAAAGTTTAATACAAAATATTTCAATACATGAATATTTCATTACGACTTATCCAAAGAACACCCGATCTTGGAACAAAACAGATAACAATAACGCACTCACAAACTTTTGTTTTGCATATAGATACAAAACGAATCTTTTTTAGGATTCCGAAGTCAAATGGCAAAACAGGAACCCTTAGGCCGCGGTATCGAAATCAGCGGGCTGGGGGCCGCGGCGCGGCGAGCGGCGCGTTCCAATGCATAAATTTAAATGGAACTGGCCTCGAAAACAGCTGCGCGGCGAGCGGTGCGCCGACCAGTTTAACAATACGTTGCCGCGCCGCTCCCCGCGCCGCCGCTGAGTTCGAGTCCACAGCCTTATAGTTTCTCCATATACGTCCACCTGTCTGTCTGTCTGTCTGTCTGACCGCGGTTTATCTCAGAGACTGTTAGTACCAGAGCGCTGTTATAGCATGAGTATACATACCAACCAGGCTGAGAAAACGATGAAATAAAATATTGAGAAATATTTTATAACATTTTTACTCGATGGTAGAGGTATATAGAATTTTATTGGCAAGCAATGCGTTTGGTTAGCCATGCTTCTCGCAATTTTGATTTGACACCAAAGATATTCAATATTATTTACTGTCTTTGTCTGAAACCAATTTGACACAAACATTTTAGATTAAATAAAATATTTACTTAATCAGAATTCAGAATTAAGCTGATTAGTGTAAAACTATGTCTCACAGAGTCGATGTGTCGTACTTATGGTATTTTTTTAAATTTATACGAGTTATAAAAATAAAAAAATACTGTCAAAAAATCACATGGGTCACCTACTGATAAGTGATCTCCGAAGTCCATAGACACCTAAGAGACAAAAATAATTAGGGTGTGCTGTCAACCTAAAAGGAGGGAAACAGGGATTGGGAAAGGGAGGGGAGAATTGGGCCAATTGGATTATTGACAATATAATCATTATTTAATCCTCATTTGACAGTCTCCGTGGCGCAGCGGGCGAGTAGCCGGCTGTGAAGTGGGAGGCCGCGGGTTCGATTCCCGCATCGAGACAAATGTTTGTGTGGCCCAAAGATATTTGTTTCATGTCTTGGTGTTGTGAGACCGAAAGTCTCTCATAGTCTTACACCCACGATACAGGTTATACCTAGTGTAGGGTGAGGATTAAGTGTATGACTGTTGGGTGTATTTATCCTATCTATTATCCATTTATTTAAAAACTGCACCACAACATTTATGAAGAATAATTTGAGCATTCAGTGAAGAAAATGGCAGCCCTCTTGTTATTTCTGTGCACACTCCGAATGAGCAATAGTCGGTAACGAATACTCTGCACCGCACTAACAACCTGCCTATTGTATAACATTCGGAAGAAATTGTAGCACCGTGAGGCGCTGAATCTGTTACCTATATCTATGAAATAAGTTCTGTTTCATTCATCAAAGTTGGTTGTCTGGTAGAAATCGCTGTAAGCGATAAGACCGCCTATTGTTTACACATTGTATTGCTTATTCTTTTTCGTAATTTGTTTTTTCTTGGTGTGCAATAAAGAGTTATCTATCTATGTATCTATGTATCTATCTATCTATCTATCAAAGTGATAAGAGTTGTGATGCATAAAAAGACATTGTAGTGATAGTAGTTTAAATTGGAATAATTATACCTATTATTTAGAATAGTTTTGATCTGTCTATCCTTCGGAGTTATAAGCGTGAGCCTATGTGCAAATTGAGAACCTACATTTTTTATTTCCACCTGCCCTTACCCAACTCCAATGTGGGGTCGGTGCAACACACATTTTCAACGATGTTGCAGAAAGGATTTGGCTTAGTTTTTACGACCGACTGCCTGCCTGACGTCACCCCCTTCTGAGAGATCAATCCCGGGCAAATTAAATTAGAAAATTCGCTTTTCCCGACCTGGGAATCGAACCTAAGACCTCCCGGTCCACAGCCCGTATATGTTACCACTAGACCAAGGAAGCCGCAATGGTGATACTAGGAATGGCGAGCAAAAAATAAAGAGATTTCTATTATCATACAAGTCCGGGTGAGGTAGGTGAGTGATAGATCCACAGGATAGATCTATCACTCACATCAATTGTCAGGTGGGTCGTCGCGTCGCTCCGCCGGTCTGTCTGTACGCTTCATATGGTAATGAGCCTCGTTAGCTGTCTGCCTGCAACCTATCATGGCTTCAAGCTTTTCTCGTATAGATTTTCCTTTTCTCATTATGTGTTCTGGATTTTATAGCCTTATATGCCACGTCATACTCGTGAACATGTGCTGTTACTTTTAATACTCAATTTCTGAATATTAACACTTTCGGCGTGACTGACTGGCGTGGTTGTATTTCGGTTCGACAGCTGTCCTGAGGTTTTGGGTTCGATCCCCGGGTGGGGTAAAGTGATATTGGATTTTTCCATATCAGTCCGGAATCTGGAATTTGTGTCCGATATGGCGATTGGCTCGTCCCCTATCATATCTTGACGGAACTAAGCTCGGCGTAACATGGGTGTTCTAGTGTGCCTCTGCCTACCCCTTCGGTGATACAGGCGTGAGCTTATGTTATATTTCTGAATATTTTATTCAATAAGGAACAGATGACAGGCCAAATGTCTATTAGTCCACGGATTTGCCGGTGTTCACCCACATCAAATCTATCATCATATTCATAAACATCAAGTTAATGACGTTCACGGAACATCAAACATTTGAGAGATGTTTTGCCAAATCTCCACCCACGTCAAACGCTAATGCCGATAACTATGACAGCATATTGTTTGGACTCTTTACTCTAATAAAGGGGTTAGTCCTTTTTATATGCTTATTGTTACGGACGTATCTCTGAAAGGGTAGGCAAAGTTACGAATACAATACCGCCGTAACATGACCATTTATGACCAATGATGTTTAGCGGCAAGTCATCATCATCGTCAGCATCAGCCATAGGATGTCCACTGCTGAACATAGGCCTCCCCCAAAGATTTCCAGATCAACCTGTTGGAAGCGACCTGCATCCAGCGCAGTCCTGCGACCTTTATCAGGTCGTCGGTCCACCTTGTAGGTGGACGACCTACGCTGCGCTTGCCGGTACGTGGTCGCCACTCGAGAACTTTTCTGCATCGGTTCTACGAGCTATGTGCCCTGCCTTCTGCCACTTCAACTTGCTAATCTTTTGGGCTATGTCGGTGACTTTTGTTCTTCTACGGGTCTTCTTATTCCTGATTTGATCACGAAGAGAAACACCGAGCGTAGCGTAGAGAGCTTCAGCGTGCTATGGAGAGCCATAGCACGCTGTATGACTGTGAGCTTTCTTATGCATAAGCGGAAAGTATATCGCTCTAATTATTTCAAATTACAGTAATCAAGTGAGATTTTTTCGAATTGAAAATCAATCACACATTGTGATTTTCCATCCAGAGAATTGAACTAAAAATAATTAAACATAATTTTAAACAATATTACATCTATTTATTGTTCACGAAACGAAGATGTACGTAATATATTTGACACCTAAGTTTGACACATTAATGAGCAGTTGAAATTAGTTCTAAACTATCTCAATTCATCAATAAAATCTTTCAAATAAAGTAATTTTAATGTTCACAACTCGTATTTAAATTTTAAAGTTTTGTTTAACTGGTTTAATTTTTGTTTCGCCCTGTACAAGGACCAAGATTGTTAATTGAAAGTATTTGAAACTTTTTTTTTACCAAATAACCCTTTTTAGTAATCTCTCGCACTGATGAAAGGATAAGTGGAACTCTAGATATTTGATAGCAAACATAGATTATTTATTTAGTACAAACTAGTTTCTCTTTGACTATGGTACGAATAAACAGTATTTTAAGTAATAGTAAATAACATGTTTTATTGCGTAGTCCAAATCTACGTGATATTTAGACAAAGTACTAACTATTTTTGGCAACCATTCATTTTGTTTTTAAACACTATAAGAAATTTTGTTTATTATTTTGATCTAAAGAAACAAGATATAAAGTGACATAAAATTGTAATAAAGAAAAAAGATTTTTAATAAAGATCGATATGCGGTTATTGTATGAAATTTTAACCAACGACCACGAAACGAATTTGGTTGTCAAAATTATTCGTGCTCGGGACCATCGACGATTCAACAAAGTCCAATACACTGGTAATGTAGTGCAAAAGCTATTACTAAGAATGTATTTGTACATTCTATTACTAAGAATGTACTTATCTTGTTTCTTTAGATCAAAATAATAAACAAAATTTCTTATAGTGTTTTAAAACAAAAAAATATTTACTTTAAACGAAAATTCGTGAATGAAAGATTTTGTCATTGATGTAAAAGTTGTCTGTTGTATTTGTTTTAAATTTGAATTTTATTCAATGAATCCCCCTCTTTCCTTGCCTCACACCTCCGGTAGTGGTATCACATGAATTATATTGAATTGCACGGACCTCTGATGCGAAGGATGATGATGATGAGGATAATAGTAGGGTGGAAATTTAAAAAAAAAATGTCCCTCTACCTATACGCACCGCGATTGTTTGTTTTAAATTTTAGTTAGTTTTGAACTACTTAAATCTAACAAATTATTTAATGAATTTGTTGAACAGAATAAAGAACAAACCTTATTAAATGTAATAAAACGTTCAAATTTTTATTGACAAGGCAAATATTTCCACTTCTGTGAATTGTGTAATTTAATTAAATTATGAACGCCTACATCGAGTCTAGAGGAAGTGTTTGGAAAACTATTTTTATTGACTTACAGAGGCGGCTGAGCAGATGGCACATCTGATGGTATGTGGTTATAGTGGTTACCGTCACCCATGAGAGAGGGGGGCTTTGGGACATACTAACTCACTAAATTAAATGTATTATCAAGGTGCGATGTTTTACGTCAATTTTCTATGAGGTTGTCTCACACACTCAGTGGTACTAAACCGGTCAAGCCGGTATTTTCGTGTTTAGTGACGTCTGTCAACCACTCAAAAACAGGGTTAGGAAATATTATACATTGAAATAAAACTATTTTTACGGATTCTATCACGATTAGGTTTTAATTTTTATTTCCGACGAAGACTTCGAAACCTTCGAAACGTCGGGAATAAAAATTAAAACCTAATTGTGATAGAATCCGTAAAAATAGTTTTATTTCAGGGTTAGGAAACTTATAGCACGATAAATAGGGGTCGACGCAAGACACTTTTTCAAGCATGTTGTAGAAAGGATTCAGCTTAGTTTTTACGGCTGCCTGCATCAACGCCCTCTGGAGATTCCAGTCACTGGCAAATCAAATTAGAAAAATCCCTTTGCCTGACCTAGGAATCGAACCCAGGACCTTCCGGTCCACAGCCCATATATGCTGTCACTAGACCATGGGGGCGACACGATAGTAATTACTGTATGAAACAATTACATACATATTGCGATGTAATTGTGAACAAGCAGTAAATCAATTTAGTTCATTAATTACGTACAGATGGCTATTAATTATTCGGTTTGGCGTCGAAACACTGTAGCCAAATATTATTATCGTATATGTATAACAGCGATATATACGTATAAATAAATAAACCCAACAGTCACACACCTAGTCCTGACCCCACACTAGGTATAACCTGTATTGTGGGTGTCAGAGACTATGAGAGACTTTTGGTCTCACAACACCAGATTTGAAACAAATATCTGTGGGCCACACAAACATTTGTCTCAATGTGGGAATCGAACCCGCGGCTTCTCGCTTCACAGCCGGCTACGCGCCCACTGCGCTATGGAGGCTGTCAAAAATACAAAATTACATTTAGTACACAAATTAGAATATTTTTGATTAATTTGGTCTTGATGCCAGGAAGAAGGTCGTAAAAATATCAATTCCTTTCTGGGATTGTGCTCAATAGTCTAGTGGCAGCATATATGGGCTGTAGACCAGGAGGTCCTGGGTTGGATTCCCAGGTCGGGAAAAGTGTTTTTCTTACACGGTTTTCTGCATAGGTGGGTTGATAAGCAGGTAGTCGGTCGTAAAAATTAAGCCAAATCCTTTCTGCGACATGTTTGAAAAAGTGTGCGATGACTCCACAATAAAGTGGAAAACGAGGTAGAAGATATTATTTAGTATCTATACAAGTCGTTTAACTAGGCGTAGTTGCCTCAATGGCGTAGTTGTATTCTGTACGATTACCATCTTGAGGTCTTAGGTTTTATCCCCGGGTCGAGCAAAATGATATTGATTTTGTATTCCCTGGATTCTGGAATATGTGCCGGATATAGCGATACGCCTGCCACCTATTTCATCTAGGACGGAAACGAGTTCGACGTAATGTGAGTATTCAAGTTTACTTGTTCGCATCTGCCTACCCCTTCGGGGATACAGGCGAGAGTTTATGTACGTATGTAGTTACTTTGATATTCTGACAGTACAATTACTAAAAGGCGACTTGTTTCTTTTCCTCCGTATCTACATAAAAATGAAAGCATATTTATTCTCAACCTTATAACCGCTGTGACAAATAAGTATTTCAAAAAATATTTGACGGAAGCTTCGATAGACGGAAGTTATTTGACTAGGACATACTCGCGCCGGAGGTAACATGTGGTAGCTACGGCATCAATACGGGCACAGGTATGTGGAATCAAAATTAATTTCCTGCTGTCGTGTGACGTTACCGTTCATGTTGACGTTAAATTCTATCTTAGATTCGTTCTATAGGTGGCTCTCTGAATATGGAATTAACTTGTGGCATGTTCACTGTTTCGCTTCTACAACCATTTTGAGTAGAAAGTGCCATATTTTTTCATATTACCTGATCCCACTTTGCTTGATGCAAGTAAATCGGGATTCATTCAGATTCAGCTCAAATTATGTTAGAAAAATTGTGTTTCCTGCTGTGGAATTCGAACCTAGAATACCCTACTACTAGACAATAGAGACGAACGTTGTAATAATTTTAAGCATATTATATCAGAAAAAGAAGTAGGAGCTCAAGTAGTTTTGTGTGGAAAAACCACGCCGCAAATCGCATTTTAATAGAGTTATTAAGTGGTAGAGCAACTCCATAGTACATATATGTAGAGGTACAATGAGAAATTAATCAGCAGCGATAGCTCAGTTGGGAATGGTACGGACTGCCGAGACAAGTGTCGGAGGTTCGAGACCAACCCCAAAATGGAGCATACACCTCTGACTTTTCTATGTTAAGTGTATTTTCATTGTGAAATATCGCTTGCTATAACGGTGAAGGAAAACATCGTGAGGAAACCTGCATACCTGAGAATTTCTTCACAGGAATTTCGAAGGTATGTGAAGTCTACCAACCCGCATTAGGCCAGCGTGGTAGACTAAGGCCTAACCCCTCTCATTAGTAGAGGAGGCCCGTGCCCAGCAGTGGGACAGTAATATTACAGGGCTAATATTATATAATGAGAAATTATAGGTCAGCCATCTGATTTATTAACTCAGTAAAACTACTTTCAGTTAGGTTAGGTTGAAACTGCGTTCTCCTCCAAAACCTAATTAGTGGTTAAGAGAGTATCATTTAGATGCTCTTTAATTGTGGCTGACTTAATTTTTTTTCCAATCGTGACCAAATTTATATGAGCCCACCCTTAGAATAAGCTCTATCGAACACAAAAAGAATCTTGAAAATCGGTCCATGTTTGGCGGTGATATAGCGTAACATACATAAAAATAAAGATGAATTGAGGACCTTCTCCTTTTTTGAAGTTGTTCGTTAAAATCGTATACATGCCACTTGTGATCTTATTAATATGATGAATAATGATTTGACGTGTGATAAGAGTGGATATCCGGGGCGAGTCCGTCACGTTGACGAGTGCTTAATGTTCATCCACCGACGTGGAGCACACTCTATATGTTTGATGTAATCGAGCGATCGACCCTCGTCGACACATCATACAGAACTAAGAACGCATCTAAAATCGTTTTTGCTTGGTAGAGCCAGTAGACAGTAACGTCTATAGCACGAATGGGCCGACTCGACTGATTTGATAACACTGTCTCACAGAAGAGTGGCAGCTTTCTGTTTCCTTTCTTAACATAACATAACATAAGCTCACGCCTGTATCCCCGAAGGGGTAGGCAGAGGCGCACTAGCGAACTAGAACACCCACATTTCGCCGAGCTTAGTTCCGTCCCAGATGTGATAGGGGGCGAGCCTTTATATACCTATATACCTTTCTTAAGGTGGCCCAAATCCCCTCTCCTTTTCCCAATCCCTACTTTTCAATCACTTCTTTACGGTTGGCAGCTCACCCATGATTCTTTAAGTTATCATCATCATCATCAGCCACAGGACGTCCACTGCTGGACATAGGCCTTCCCCAAGATTCTTTAAATATCATCTCTTTATGGCGATAGGTTCGTCCCCTATCACATCAGGGACGGAAATAAGCTTGTCGAAAGGTGGGTGTTCTAATTCTCTAGTTCGACTCTGCCTACCTCTTCGGGGATACACGCGGAAGCTTACATATTAGCGCTTGCTTGCCGACAAGGATAAAATAATTAAACTGATGTACGTTCTCAGTTCCGTCGAACTGTCCGACTCATTTGAGTCCATCGAGCACATTGAACTGATCCAATCATACATTATTCGGGAAATATTACGGAAAATCCGGATAAGTAAAATGATGTCAATTAGTAAGGGACAGCCGTGATGTGCTTTGTTTTTTGATGGGTTTGAAAGCGAGCCAATCATTGTCGAGTGTTTTCCAAATATCGACAGAACGCTTATTAGAACGATTAGACGAATGATAAAGTAGGAAATATATTTAAATGATGATTGCGATGAAACAGAGCAAAACATACATAACATATGTTCACGCCTGTATCCCCGAAGGGGTAGGCAGAGGCGCACTAGCCAACTAGTACACTCACATTTCGCTGAGCTTAGTTCCGTCCCAGATGTGATACGATATATCACGTCGCCATATCGGGCACAAATTCCAGATTCCGGGCTGATATGGAAAAATCCAATATCACTTTGCCCGACCCCGGGATCGAACCCGAGACCTCAGGACGGCAGCCGTACCGAAATACAACCACGCCACCGAGGCAGTCAAAGAGCACAAACTGAACTGTTTTCGCAATCCTTAGTTAAAATACCCTTAAACTTTTTTTATAGCAGAGACTGGCAAACGAGCAGATGGGTCACCTGATGGTAAGTGATCTCCACCGCCCATAGACACCCGAGACTCAAAAAGAATCAACCTAAAACCAACCTAAAAGGGTGGAATGGAAGGGGAGGGAAATGGGATTGGGAAAGGGAGGGGGAATTGGGCTACCGGAAATGTCACTCACCGAACGACACGCGACAGCGAGCTACCACTTTACGTTGGTTTTTTGTTAGACAGTGGTATCAAACCGGTCGAGCCGGCCCATTCGTGCTGTAGACATATTTGTCTACAGCGTGGCTCTACCACTCAAAACTGTTATTTACCAACGTATAATGTACAATTTTTATACTTAAAAGTCATGATTGTCTACGGATATGAATGTCTAAACATCCTAAAATAATAAAAATAAATGAACGCATCCGCCAAATACCTCGGCAATGACCGACGCATCTCGATTTGAAGAGAGATATAACAATAACATTATTTCTTTAACATTCAAATGAGACGGCGAACTTTGTATTCCCTTGAAATATCCGTTAGGTACGCCCTTAGCTTTTATTGACCCTACAAAAATGTTTTGGTCCATGAAACGGTTATGTTGGATACAGAAACATCATGGACGGTTTATGATTATAATCTTCTTTAATAAACACGCGCAAAATTGAAATTTCCTTAATATTACGTCCTAGCGGCGTAGGGACCATTTGCAAAAAGGAAGCCAACGCCATTTAGTTTTCTTTACTGTTATTTTGCTGGTGGTAGGGTATTCGTATCCGACCGGATGGCGACCACCCTACACATGGTGCTAAAACCTACCATAGTGACTCACACTCTGAGTGTGGTTCGCGTTCCAAGATCAGCCAATGTACTTACATAACATAAGCTCACGCCTGTATCCCCGAAGGGGTAGGCAGAGGTAAACTGGCGTACTAGAACATCCATATTTCGCCGAGCTTAGTTCCGTAGGTACCAGATGTGATAGGGGGCGAGCCTATGGCCATATCGAGCACAAATTTCACACTCCGGGCTGATACGGAAAAATCGAATATCACTTTGCCCGACACGATAATAGTTTCCACTTTAATTCAAGTTATTATTAGATGTTAACGTGATTTAGTATTAAGCCTTGTATCCTTTCAACAGAAAGATCTACTTTCCGAATTTCTTAGCACATATTTAGCAGAGTCTTATGGACCAGTCTTCCGAGGGCCGAGACAAATCACTTCGCCGCCACGTCTGGTCCCCACAATTAATATTATGTCTTAATTAGTGTGTCCACGACACTTCCCTAATTGGTTGTCACAAGTTGACAGCACCTACATTCGGACTTTGCGTCTTTACTAATAATTCGTTGTCTACATCTATTATAGTTATATAATGCTTTTGGGGTTTCCGTAGCCAAAATGGCAGAAATTGGAACTGTCACTGGAAATACCAGTAACCTTAATAGCTGATATTTTTTGTAAAAGAACCCGATAAACTTCCAAGTAGGTCACCTTATTGTAAGTTATTTCGTACACAAAATGAATTTAGTGATTTTAGGAAGGATGAGAATTTAGACATCTGGGAATCTCTCCCACTAATCCCCAGTTTATTTATCGAAAGCAAAAGCCACAGTTGGTGTAAAATCAAAGCAATTGGTTTTGAAATATAAACATAAGCTCCTGCCTGCATTTCCAAAGGGGTAGGCAGAGCCGCACTAGGGAACTAGAACACCCACATTTCGCCGAGCTTAGTTCCGTCCCAGATGTGATAGAGGGCGAGTCTAAGGCTATATCGCGCACTAATTCCAGGTTTCAGGCTTTCAATATCACTTTGCCCGACTGGGGGATCTAACCGGAGACTTCAGGAGTCAGGACGGCAGTCGTACCGTACCGATATACAACTACGCCAACGAGGCAGTCACACGGATTTTGACACTTAATAATTTTAGCTTTCATTACACTAGCTATTGCCTGCGATTTCGTTCGTTGGAAATTTATTAGCAAATCTATTCGAAGGGCATCGTACATTTTTCCAGGATAAAAAGTAGCCTATGTGCTATTCCGGAATATAGAAAGAAAGAAAGGAAAGAAAGAAAGAAAATGTTTATTGCCACTAAACGCAAGCAACATTTTTTACTACTAACTTATACATAAAGACTACTAAATATTAAACATTAAATAATATAATAGCCTAGTGCATGCGTACATTGTGACAAAAGGTGGCCACTCAGCATGTTGCTGTGTTATGATCGAAACCATAACACAGTGCTGGTTTTCAGTGGCCACCTTAAGTGACGCACGGATGCTGAATCTGGCAAGGGAGCAAAGCGTAAGATATGTTCCCCACTCCGGTCAGCACGGCGTGGCACGGTGCATCGCATTGGTGCGATATCATTCGGATCCGACACTCGATCTGGCGTGATTGAGTAACAAACAGCCAAACTTTTGCATTATTAATAGTAGTTAGAAATAAGATTATCAGGCGTTCGTATTTCTATAAGAAGAAGATTGCTAGAGCGCATAACTTTAATGTATATATGTGGCGCAACCTCCGGAATGGCGGGAAGGTAATACTATACATCAAACAAGGCATCTCAAGGATTTTTTCCCAAACATTCCGAGTAGATCGGCGGCAATTACGTGCTTATCTTCTATGCGAATTTTCCGAGCGACTTTAAATAGCTGTCATTTTCTCCCGACGGCATCGGCAGCGAGAAATGCCCGGCCTAATCCCTCCGTAACGGCACTGTTATAAAGGGCATTATGATTATTGATCTTTGAACTGTCTCTTGTTAATGTCACCTCGCCATTAATCGGGCCAATGGAAATCTTAAGTCAGCAGATAAACGAGGCATAAGCTTTTAGACTGATGAGTACTATTTTTTTATGGTTTTGAGATAACGTTTGAGGTCCCGACTGCCTCGGTGGCGTGATTGTATTTCGTTACGAGTACCGTCGTGAGGTCTGGGGTTCGATCCCCGGGTCGGGCAAAGTGATATTGGATTTTTCCATATCAGCCCAGAGTCTGGAATTTTGTCCGATCTGGCGATAAGCTCGCCCCCTATGACATCTGGGATGGAACTAAGCTTGCCGAAATGTGGGTGTACTAGTTGGCTAGTGCGCCTCTGCCTACCCCTCCGGGGATAAAGGCGTGAGCTTATGTTATATGAGATAACATTTGCAGTGGAATAAAAGTTGATGTTAGTTTTTTATCAAACGGTCAAAAATAAAGTTAACAGCCCTTGTATTATGAGAGTGAGTAATTCTGTAGTAGTTGAGTAATCTGGACTTTAAAAGGCGATAACCCTTGTGTTTGTTTTGGCATTTCTGCTCAGGGATACTCACGAAATGTCGACGTCTTTATTTCTAAACATTTAAATGACGCGTAAAAGTGTATATATAATATACTAGTTGCAGAATAACTGATTTGAATTTAATTTTAATCGGCTAAGAAAGGAGGCCGCAGGTTCGATCTTTTGAGGCAAATATCTATGTGATTTTCGACTGCTTGTGTTGGGTTTGGGTATTGTGATGTATATTTTATACGACCTTATGCCTCTCAAACGAGTGGTTTATGGTTGTGTTATGAGCTACGACATAAGTTAATCTTATATTAGGTACATACTTGTATACCAGTACGTAGATTCTCTAAGAAACGCCACATCGTTGAGATCGACGGAGCGTTCAACGTTGTTAGGTCTTAGAGCATACCATTTTCCATACATTTATGTCAAACGCCTCGCTCGAGAGAGCTAGTTCGCATAAGCGCCGTCATCACGCATAGCGCGTGTAGTGCGTGCGCTTTGTACCTTTCTGAATACAAAAATGAAAACATCGTTGCCGCAACGATGCCGCAACGT
The DNA here is from genome assembly GCA_036417725.1 of Clanis bilineata. Lineage (NCBI taxonomy): Eukaryota > Metazoa > Arthropoda > Insecta > Lepidoptera > Sphingidae > Clanis > Clanis bilineata. The sequence continues at coordinate 4,712,588 of CM071153.1, forward strand.
TGTTTTCATAAATGAAACCTTAGAGAATCGACCTGCATAATTTATAATTACTATTTTTTTTAAGAGTCGTTACTCAGCACACTTTATCTTTTACTATTGGATATCAAAGAACTATTAAGTTAGTTGGATCGTATTCTAATTTCGTTAAGATAATAGAGTTTTAACTTAATTATTTAAATACTTTTATATTTGTTTTAGGATAAATTGTTTACGTCATAATAGAGGTATAGACATAGTTTGAAAATAGATCACAAGTTTCTTCAACCAAAAAAGTACACACATATCATTGTACTGAATCAACGAAAAGGAAAAAACATTATGAAGTTTTGGGTTTGCATTTGCACAAGTTTATGTTGTTATTTTCGCATGACTTTTGGATTATGGCTTCCAGCTATTACAAATTCTTTTTTCTATCACGATTTTTCCAGAACCTACAGAAAGGGTTTACGTCAAGCAGGTAGCCGGTCTTTAAAACTAAAGCCGAATATTTTTCTTTTTTTCCTAAAAATTTGTTTCGCCGATCCCACAATGGTGTGGGATAAGAGCTAATTTAAAAAAATCGTAGACAGGGATGTGGAGATCACTTACTATTAGGCGACGTAACTGTATATATGCTAGTATTTGCCATAAAAAAATCTTAATCTCTACATATTGCGTCGGTGGAGTAGTGGTATTGCGTATTCTGTACGACTATCGTCCTGCGGTCTCGAGTTCAATCCCAGAGTCAGGCAAAACGATATTGAATTTTTCTATATCAACCCGGAGTCTGGAATTTGTGCCCGATATGGCGATAGACGGAACTAAGCTCGGCGAATTGTGGGTGTTCTAGTTCGCTAGTGCGGCTCTACCTACACCTTCGGGGATACAGGCGTGAGCTATGTTATGTCTCTACATATCGAAACGCACTCTATTTTAGAATAAAGAAAAAGAAAGAAATGTTTATTGTTACTAGTATAACATGCAACATTAACTGACATAAGATTATACATTAATTTAAACTGATACTAAATACAAACGAGAAGTGTTGCATGTCCATACCATAACAACTAGAGGGCCATCTCAGCATTAAGCTATGTTGTGACGTGAGCCACAGCACAACACTGGTTTTTAGTGGCCCCCTAATATAACGAACAGACGTCAAGACAACCATTCTTGCATAAGGGTACATAAAAACAATATGCCATTTGCTAGTTGCAAGTCTAGTTCTAGCAGCGATAGCTCAGTTGGGAATGGTATGGACTGCCGAGACAAGTGTCGGAGGTTCGAGACCAACCCCAAAATGGAGCATACACCTCTGACTTTTCTATGTTAAGTGTGTTTTCATTGTGAAATGTCGCTTGCTATAACGGTGAAGGAAAACATCGTGAGGAAACCTGCTTACCCGAGAATTTCTTCACAGGAATTTCGAAGGTATGTGAAGTCTACCAACCCGCATTAGGCCAGCGTGGTAGACTAAGGCCTAACCCCTCTCATTAGTAGAGGAGACCCGTGCCCAGCAGTAGGACAGTAATATTACAGGGCTAATATTATTTATTATAAGTCTGGTTCTAGTAGCACTAACCTTAAAAGCCCACTGTTTTTTACAATTTACCCGCCCATTACGATGTTATTTCCGCAACCATCGTAACTCGGTGCTGTTTATACATTCCCATAGGTTTTTACGTGGGTTTCCCGGATGCTACTGAGGAGTTACAGCGAGTGCTCACATTTATTGCTCTTGGATACGCCTACTTTCGTAACGCCTTCTCAGTGGATTAGAAACGGATTTTTCGCGGCTGAGAAGATGAAATATTCAAATTCTCATTAGAGTTCGTCTTTGTTACCGAGTTGGGTGATGAGTTTTCCCCTGTGTTATTAATGTTACTTGAGGTGTTATTTTTAATCTTGTTATGTTTGTAATATGTTACGGTACATTTTAGAGCACTGGAATGAGGGTTGCATTAATTATTTACTAGGGTTTTCTGCGATTTTAAGCTTTCCCGTGTATGAAGAATGTGAAGCGAAAAAGCTTATTGAATATAGTCGTTTAGTATTATTTTTTAAATATCGGGAGTTACATAATAGTTTATTTTTTTATACATAATTATTTTTTTGCAGTAGTTTCATTACGTAAAATATTTCTTTTTATCTTTTTTGTACGAAAGTCTAATTTTGTCACCCTAATAAATGGCTTTTTTGGCCGATACAGTTCTTTAATCTTCAGTTATTTCATCATCAGTGTTAATAAATCGTTGCAAACCTAATTACATAAAACGCAAGCGGATATTTTCAAATTTGAGTGGTAGAGCCACGCTGTAGACAGTAACGTCTACAGCACAAATGGGAAAACCGATATGTCGGATGGCCAACGCTAACGTTGTTTTTAAAAACGGTGACGTCAGCATGGCTGACGTCTCTTTTGACAATAAGATGATTACTCATCTTATTTATCAAGTGTGAACACTGAAATTCACAAACTCCCTTTATTAACGGTGCTTAACAGCAGCGTCTAGTCAGGGATGTGGACAGTCCGAGTGCCGGAGCACGACTGTGTCGAATTTGCTCTGAACACTCCTTTTATAGGGTGCATATTTGCAACTACCTACTCGATACCGAATATCGAGTGTCAAAGGAATAATTATAACGATTATTTTAACTTTTTAGAATCTTTTAATGATTCAGCAATTTAACAATTGCTAAATAAATTAATAACGTGAAATAACAACGGCTTTTTTAAATAAGCTCGTTATTTTGCGCCGACACGGCCATTCTGAACGGCGGTGCGTGCTCTGCACCAGCCGGCTTTACTACTCCTGTGATCAGAATTAGGAAGTTGATTACCGATAGCTCTATTGATGTTTTGAAACTTCCCGTGGATGTAGGTTAGGAAGCTTGTTTTGATTGTTTTACTTCGTTATGTTTAATGTTAGCATGTTATTAATAAATGATTACACACTTGTATGTGTGTAGGTTTTCATTTTCATTCTCACGTGACGGAAATGCTCTGTGACAGGCACAAAGTCTTTGACTTGACGGAAAACTAGGATGGGATCAGGAACACCGCTCTGTGACAGGCACAAAGTCTTTGAATTGATGGAAAAATAAGGTAAGGAGTTTAGGACCATTGCTCCATGACAGGCATGAAGGCTTTGTTTCGATAGGAAATAAGGAGCCGGGTGCTGAGCGGTGCTGAACGCCGTGGTCCCAGCAGGATAACATGAGAGAAAACATATGCCTCCACGGCTTTGTTTGTTAGTAGTGTCATAATTCATTCTCACGTGACTGAAATGCTCTGTGACAGGCACAAAGTCTTTGACTTGACGGGAAACTAGGATGGGATCAGGAACACCGCTCTGTGACAGGCACAAAGTCTTTGAATTGATGGAAAAATAAGGTAAGGAGTTTAGGACCATTGCTCCATGACAGGCATGAAGGCTTTGTTTCGATGGGAAATAAGGAGCCGGGTGCTGAGCGGTCCTGAACGCCGTGGTCCCAGCAGGATAACATGAGAGAAAATATACGCCTCCACGGCTTTGTTAGTAGGTTGCGTACTCTGTGGTACTTTGTTGTTGATGCGTACTCTGTGGTACTTTGTTGTTGATGCGTACTCTGTGGAACTTTAATGTTGATGCGTACTCTGTGGTACTTTGTTGTCGTTGATATGGATGGAATAAGGGGATTAGGTTGCTGCTGTGCTGTGCACAAAGGTTCTAAATTGGTAGGAAACAGGAAGTGTTAAGGAGCAAGTGTTAAAATATTTTTTTTTTCTCTCTTTTTTTTTCTTTTTTTTCTTTTTCTTTTTCTTTTCTTTCTTTCTTTTCATTTGAAATAACACGTGCTCCTATTGAAAGCTAATGGTTGTACGCCGATACGGTCATTCCGAAAGGCCTCGTCTATTATTGCGAATTTAAGATTCCGTTTTTGTTTTTTGAAACTACTACCGGATCCAAACGCGGCCCTGCCTGAGAAGACCCGGCGAAACAAACTCAGCGGGCAAAATTTCCTAGCTCACAAAACAATTTCCCGAATTGACCACTCAGGATTTTTCAAATTGACCACTTATGATTTTTAAAGATGATCACTGACGTTGACATTTAGGCTTCAAAAATGACTGCAACAGCGTCACATACACCGTCTCGATCAATCCTGACCATAAATCAGGTAGTTTTGTTTTTGCATTGAATTTCGAGATGAAATTGAACACAAATCAAAATACGGGTATTTAGACGCACCGCGTGCCCTAGTTTATATGGTTTTTAGAGGAGGTATCCGACCAGCCTTGCTAGACCATATTATCAACACTTGTACAAATGTTCCACACAATGCACAATCAGTAGTCAGTACTTAGTGCGAATGCTCCACGCATCTATGCACTTTTCTTACGGGGATGAAATGCTGTGGTGCTGAGCGGTCTTTTACGCCGTGGTCCACAGGGGCTCTAAAGGAACTGGGAAGAACGAAGCTGTGGCCTGGACCTTTATTATTGACCGTGGTCTACAAAGGCCCCGAAAAACTAGTTCGAAAGTATCGATCGAACTGAGAGTATCTCGGACTGAAAGTATCAGTCGGACCGAAATCATCAGTCGGACTGAAATCACCAGTCGGATTGAAATCATCAGTCGGACTGAAACTGTCAGTCGGACTGAAACTGTCAGTCGGACTGAAAGCACCAGTCAGACCGAAAGCATCCATTGTCAGGGCAGAAAGGTTCAAGTTAAATGAGTGGGATAGTGATCCCACTTCTGATGTCGGATGGCCAACGCTAACGTTGTTTTTAAAAACGGTGACGTCAGCATGGCTGACGTCTCTTTTGACAATAAGATGATTACTCATCTTATTTATCAAGTGTGAACACTGAAATTCACAAACTCCCTTTATTAACGGTGCTTAACAGCAGCGTCTAGTCAGGGATGTGGACAGTCCGAGTGCCGGAGCACGACTGTGTCGAATTTGCTCTGAACACTCCTTTTATAGGGTGCATATTTGCAACTACCTACTCGATACCGAATATCGAGTGTCAAAGGAATAATTATAACGATTATTTTAACTTTTTAGAATCTTTTAATGATTCAGCAATTTAACAATTGCTAAATAAATTAATAACGTGAAATAACAACGGCTTTTTTAAATAAGCTCGTTATTTTGCGCCGACAGATATAAAGTGGCAGCTTGCTGTCGCGTTTCGTTTGGTGAGTGAGATTTCCGGTGGCCCATTTCTCTCCTTCCTTTCCCAATCCTTTTTTCCCCCCTTCCATTTTCTCCTTTTAGGTTGGCAACGTACCCATAATTATTTTCGTGTCTTGGGTGTCTATGGGCGGTAGAGATCACTTACCATCAGGTGACCCATTTGCTTGTTTGCCAGTATCTGCTATAAAAAAAATTATGGAATAAGACGCTTGCCCACGGGGCTAGTTTTATAAACACGTCTTAATAAAGCGCACTCGTTGTGGTCTTCCTCGGAGACGTTGAAGGATTTCCAATTCCATAGAGAAGTCGTTTCATGTCACAAGTTCACATACGGCTTGGAGGAAAATGGCGAGACTTAAATAATGGACATTAGACAGATAAAGTTTAAACATCCTTTTAAAGACATGCATAATTTTAAAGATATGTGCCATGAAGATTTTAATCGTATCTGTTAAGTAAAAAAAAATCATAGAATTATAAGAACTGGATAATCTATTACGATTTCCTTTATTACTTTTATGACATGTAAATTCTCTCACCGAGAAAAATATGACTCACATTTGTCATGACGCCATAATGGGCACAAATTCCAGACTCCGAGCTGATATTGAAAAATCTTATATCAGTTTTCCTGACCCGAGAATCGAACCCGAGACCTCCGGACGGTAGTCGTACCGAAATACAACAACGCCACCGAGGCAGTAAGAACATAGGTTACAGCCTACCCATATTGCTTTAATTCAAATCAAATCAAAATTATTTATTGCTGATATTAATTAACTATTAAAATCTGTTAAGTTGTTAAGGCGTCAAACATTCACAACAAACTTAAATATTTATACCTATTATAACATTAAGTATGATAGTAGCATGTACGAACAACGCAAATCAGTCTGAAATGATTGAAGTACTTTTATCATTTGAGAGAACATCATATTTTATTCAAAAATTTGTAGAACATTCGTAGTGCTGTGGAAATGCAACGAATGAAATAAAATGCTGGTTAATATTAATATCCCGACCGAGACGAGGAATTCTGGATGTATTTGAATAAGTAGTGAAATTTTTCGCAAAGCTGTAAATGTAGGAACGCTTAGTGCTGAAGAAGTAACTGAACAAATTAAGTTTTGAAATAGAGAGCCGAAATGTCTTTTCTTAAAAGTTTATTACGTTCGGCTAAGTTCCGATGAGAGTTTTGGCGGGAATTCTGACGGTGCGGGTGGTCGCTTGTTTTAATGATTTCATATTTTAGTCTAAAGTTGTGTTTGTGGTTTAAATGTGATGTGTATCTAAGCAATAAACATAAACGAACATATACAGTATGTGGAAGCTTTGAAATAAGTGATTTTGGATGATTTTTGTCGGGTGGATGGTTCGACCATGTTCGATTCCTCCGCTGCGAGAAAATCGTCTAAAAAACATCAAACTGGAAGGAATTGACGCCAAAACTCCAGCAGGGCCTTGAAATCGAACACATCCGACTTCATTGCACTTGCGAAAACTTACATGTAGGAAAACAATTTCCCTAACTTGACATGGGCATAATGTATTTCAATTGCCATAAATAAAAAAAAAAAGTTCCGATGACTGGTATTATAGGATAATGCAAAAATAATTTGAACTATTTTAAGCAGCAAAGCCGTCAGCGACTAGTTAACTATTTAAAACGTAACAGGGCTATATCAGTAGTTCTTTTTTTTTTCATGTCAATGACTCCAATAACTATTAACGAATCTAGTCAAATTCTTGCTTCCAGAAGCCCGCCATTTCTAGAGATGCGTCTGTCGCCCCTATTTTTTTTTCTCCTGTGTTTTTTCATGGTGGTGATTTGTATCGCTATAGAGTGTGTGTTGTGTGGAGAGAGCCTGGCAATGGAGAAGACCCTCGCTATTTGAATTAAATTAAAAAATGTAAAAATTAAATGAGTTGTATCTTGTAAAATTGAGAAAAAAAAGGAAAGTCAATTGATGATGAAAAAAAAGCCCGGAGTTTCTTTCCGTCTTTCTTCTTCGGGTCGTCATCCGTAGGTAGCTAGAGAAAGGCTGGTAGGTTAGCTAGGATAGGGCCTTATAGTCCACGGCGTGATTTTCCTTACTCACATTTCCAGTCAAATCCTACAAGCTTCCTATTTTATTTTCCCGTCAATTCCCTGCTAGCATTCCTGCCATATCCCGTTCGTTCCTTTTCCTACAAATCACAACCATTTAACTAAGCCCCATCCCTGATTTGTGTCCATACCTGCCTGCTTGTTTTCTAAATTGATAGTGTTGTAACATGATTATTATATAAATGTATCTAGACCTTGTTGTGACCTGTCATAAGTGCATTTGATGTGCCTACGTGACCAATAAACATTTTTATTTATTTTATTTTAATGTCGCCCTTATTAGGTCTTCGCTTGTCCAGGTGGTAGGGCACAGCGGACAAACAAGTAGGTGCGACATGTTCTGCTTATCTATATCAGCTAATGCTAAAGAAAAAATAGAAGGCCTGGCATAACTAAAATATTCTCATTGAAATAAAACTATTTTTACGGATTCTATCACGATTAGGTTTTAATTATTATTCCCGACGTTTCGAAGGCTTTGCAGTCTTCGTTGTCACGGGTCAGACCCAAAAATAGTTTTATTTCAATGTATAATATTCGCGTAAACTCAAGAAATTTGTATAAAATATTCTCGTAAATTAATATTACGAGTTAAGCTAAGTTACTTAAGGCTGGTGTAGCTTTCTAATTGTAAAATTATTTACAAAATCGGTACAGTACTTCTAAAGACTGCAAACAACATATCAGCTAAGCCAGTATCTCCGAAGGGGTAGGCAGAGGCGCACTAGTGAACTAGAAAACCCGAGCCGATGAGCCGAGCTTAGTTCCGTCCCATATGTGATAGGGGGCGAGCCTATCGCCATATCGGGCACAAATTCCAGGCTTCGGGCTGATATTAAAAAAAAAACAAAATCACTTCACCCGATCCGGGATCGAACCCGGGATCTTAGGACGCTAGTCGTATCGCGCACGCAATACCACTACGCCACCGAGGCAGTCAATGACAACGTTTTTGTAGAACTAGATTACTTACAGAATGATAGATAAACTGCACATTTACATCAAACAGTGTATTTTAAAACCGATTTGCATAAAGCCGAAAATCGATTGAATTAATGTCTTCATTTGAATATTTCTAATCAGGCGAGTTAACTCAAGTTACTCGTACAAGGTTCACAGAGATTAGCAATTCAGCGGTGAATGTTGAATCTTACAATTATTTGTTCTGTAGCTTCTAAAGAACTGATGACATTTCACTTTCTTTCTCTTAAGAGTTTTGTCTAAAGGAATTTAGAAATGCTGACAGATGGATAGATTTTTCTCTCCAACAGCTAACATTCCATTCTAAGTTGAGGCCGCCTTTTTTAAGCATATTACAGAAAGGATTTGGCTTTGTTTTTACGGTTAGCTGTCTGCCTGACATAGCTACAGCTGCATTCTATATATTCCAGTGCCGAGTTATTTGTACCTAAAACACATGTGTTGCTCAATCTGGGGTTCGAGTCCATTCGAAAATGGTTAATTAATATCAGCAATAAAATATTCGGTACTATAGAAACAACATTACAGAGTATGGGTGTAAGACGAGGCCTGCCCTGTTAGGCAAATCCACGTCGCGGAAATGAAGATGCTGCGGTGGATGTGCAATGTTACACGACTGGATCGTATACGTAACGTGCACATCCGCGGTAGTCTTGGCGTCTGTGACATGGCAGATAAAATGCAGGACATTTGCTTGAGATGGTATGGCCACGTTTTGAGGAAACCGCAGGAGTACGTCGGTAGCATGTGTCTGGCCCAGATCGAGCCAGGGTTGCGGTCCTATGGACGGCCCAAAAAGCGCTGGCTAGACGTTCTGGAGGAAGATATGAGAACCAATGGCTTCACCATAGAGGATGCTCAAGACCGGGCGAAGTGGAGGTGTTTAAGTAAGAAGACGGACCCTGGCAGAAGGCCGGGATAACGCCAGGCAGAAAGAAATAAAGATTACACAGTAAAATCGTTAAATTACTTTCCAGTGTTATCAAATGATTAATGGCTTCAGGGTATGTATTTGGTGGTGTACGGAATCCCCTTCTTTATACTCAGAATTTGAGTATATAATGTGGAACTGTATATTTGTGATTGTGGTGTGTATTTAATCAAAGGAAATATATCAATCGCACGAAGTTATGACGTTACCAACAATATTTACACAAGAAAAGGTAAATATATAATCAAGATATCAATCAGTGCGCCAAACTGTATGAGGAAAAATCGAGCTCCTTATATATTGAAGCTGCTTCTTGTTTATTTATTCCAAACGAGTGGCCCCGAATAAGTCTGTATAAAGTCCTCGTTCTCATCTCGCAAAGCATAAATATATCTGCAGAACAGACAGTGATGGTCGCGTTTTAAAATAATCACAAGTTAAAAGAACTTTACGGACGGACTTTAAAATGTATCCCATTTAAATCACCCTTGGAATAAGCTCTATCGAACACAAAAATAATTTTGAAAATCGGACCATATTTGGCGAAGATATCGCGTAACATACATAATAATACAGACGAATTGAAATCAAACCAGATTGTGTCCAACGATCTGCTCTCTCTAATCCAAAAGAAATAATAAATAACACCGTACTGACACTCACATAATCCTAACCCAACATTAAGATACGAATCGTGTCTCGTGGGTATCAGGGGGCCTAGTTTGTAAAACGAAATCCGCAGTTGCGGGCTTCGTTTCTGAAGTTTTGCTATTCTATGTGACTCACGAGTCCGACCGATATCGGGTATAAGTTTTGTTTTGGAGAATGCTATGCTGTAAACCGTTTGACAGCCCACTCATCGGTGTTTGATATTTATTTGACCCACGTGCATCTATATTAGTCTGTGCGGTAGAGTATCGGTCCGATATCGTTCATCTGATAACGTTTTATACAATAGACACCCAGAGTCCGAGTGAGACCGAAAGTCTCTAGTAGTTCCTGATATCCACGACACAAGACTCGATCTTAGTGTGGGGTCAGGACTATGTATGTGACTGTTGGGTGTTTTTTATTTATTTATAATGTCTTATAATAATACTAGGTGACGAAAATACGCTCGCAGTTGTTCAGGTGACGAAAATACGCTCGCAGTATGTTCCAGTCAATTCCATTTCAACAAGTGTTTACATCATAATTGTTATTTAGAATTAAACCATAGACAAACGCAAACTTTTTTTATTGGGCACGTAACCTTAAAAGCATATCTGTTTTGATGACGCTTGTGTATTCTATGAGCGGGAAGCGTCGGCGTAGATTAGTGTTTATCGGGACACGCGAAAACCGGGATTAAGAGACCCTCTCTCTTATACCAACAAAGCGAAGCCAAATAATTGTATGCTGTTTTGCAATATGGAGAACGAGGATTCCGTGTACTAAGGATTAATTTAGTTAGCATGCGAAATATCCATACAATACTATTCGTTCCGACTTACCTGCAGGGTTACCACGACCTCTTATAGCAGTATTATTATAATCGTTCTTCGTTTGTTTTGTATGGGAATATTGACAAGTAAAATTATAATAATACTGCTATAAGAGGTGATGGTAACCCCCCTGTGCCAATTGACTAATAAATAGGTATTTATTTAAAGAAAAACTAGCATAGGTCTCCCTTTTAGAAAATTTCACCCTTCGCCAATAGTTTGTGAATAGATTAATTGGTTTCTAACATTTTCCATTAAATGTATTAAATAGAAGCTTGCTAGTCCTATTCAGAGACTTCAATATATATTTACAGTCTTTGATCTTATTGCTAAAGAAATTAAGGAGTAAATCAAGGCCAGAATAATTGAATCTCTACAATTGAAAGGGAACGCAACTGCAAAACTTACTTGCTTACTTATTTTAATACAAAGTCTTCATCAATTGACATTAGGACTTCTGAATTGGTGCCACCTCCTCTCTCCTATTCATCATCATGATGATCATCAGTTACAGCTAAACATCCTCCCCCAAAGATTTCCAGACTGATGTGTTGTTTCGAGGTACTTTCTTCCCTATATTGAGTAATTTGATTCCAGTAACTGGATATATCTCTACCTGTCCTTATCCCACCGTAATATGGAGTCCGCGCAACCCACTTTTCAGGTATGTTGCAGAAATGATTCGGCTTAGTTTTTACTACCGGCTACCTGTTTGACGTCAACCCCATCTCTAGAAGATCCAGTCCCAGGCAAATCAAGAAAATCGCTTTTCCCGACGTGGGATTCGAACCCAGTACCTCCCGGTCCACAGCTCATATATGCAGCTACTGGATATGAACAACAAAAATTCATACTTTACAGAGTTAAAACGTCAATACCTTGGACATCGTTCCAATAATCTGACAAGTCGATCAAAAGACTTTAAACCAGTTAATGCGTATTTTTTCCTTTTGGAGCGCTTAGGAAAAACTCAAAGCTGTCATATTGACTTCGCTACGTTGCAATCGCTTAAATTCTCTTTGAACGCTTGTAGATTGTATAAAAGGCTTGACGACTCGGTAGTACATTCTGGTCAGATGAAAGTAATTGTTTAAGTGATGTCTATAAACGCATATGTCGATGCCGTAACACATGTAAGTTGTAAAGTGAAACACATAACATAACATAAGCTGACGCCTGTATCCCCAAAGGGGTATGCAGAGGTGCACTATCGAACTAGAACACCATTTCGGCGAGCTTAGTTCGGTCCCAGATGTGATAGGGGGCGAGCCTATCGTCATATCGAGCACAAATTCCAGACTCCGGGATGATATGGAAAAATCTAATATCACTTTGCCCGACTCGGGGACCGAACCTCAGACCTCAGTACGGTAGTCGTACCGCGCTACCAAGGCAGTATTAAGTGAAAATGAAGATTTAATCGTAAACATGTAAGGACATTTCTCGTTGCATTGAGGTTTATTGTATTGTTCATTGTTGCATTTTCACAGTAGCAAGAGTAATGGCATAACTACACGAGGTCAATTATTGCGACAACCTACAAATCCAGGACATGAAGCTAATTCCTTCATAATCCAATAAACATTCATTGATTTTTCTTTTGAACATTGATTATTGAGTCTGGACTGTCTTTTTTTTAAGCAGAGACTGGCAGTCGAGTAGTTTGGTCAACTGATGTTAAGTGACGCCCGTGTTATCAAAGGAAAGGAGGGGAATAAGGATTGTGAAGGGAAGGGGGACATGGACAACCAGAAATCTCACCCACCGAACGAATCGCAATCTGTCATTTTACCTAGTTTTCTGTGGCAGTGGCATCAATATAATATACCCTAGATGCACAGTTTTTTGCAAATATCCTCCTAAAAAGTGGTGTACAGGAATAAAACAAAGAAAAAGATCACTAGTTCTAATTAAATCAACACAAATATAACCCTATGCACGTGTAATAAATTAGCTTTTTAAACGAAATGAGCAAGCGTTCTTAAATTTGAATTTTGAAAATTAGAATTCCATCGGCGTCCGACTGTATGCAAAACGAGTGCTTAAGCACTCCTTTGCTGTCTCATTTTCCGAGCGTCAACTGTGCATCTAGGTAATTAATATATCGATGGACAGTGGTATTAAAGCGGGCGAAACGGCCCATTCGTGTTGTAGACGTAAATGTCTACAGCGTGTTCTACCGTTAAAGAATATCGGAATACGCAATATTTTTTTAGGAAGTTGGTTTTAAGATTACAGGCTAAGCTAAGGCTAATACAGTTAGTTTCATTTTATATATATTCATATGTTGTGCCTAGACATACTTGAAAAGAATCTTTCGAATCGTCACGAAATCAATTATGCCTTTGAATCAATTAAATACATCGTTCAATTACTTGTATTAATTGATTACATGGACAATTTGCCACTGAATAGTATAATTTAATTACAGAGCTTATACATGCGTGATTTAATTTCACATGCCATTGGATGATTCGGTTTATGATGATATTAATCAATGCTAGTAGCAAAGACTTCTATGTATACTACTAGACAAACTGTGCAGAACTAAAATTGTGTAACATTACGGCGAGTGTTTGACGTTTGACGGCTTAAGAAAAGAGTAGCAGGTCGAGTCTTTAAGGTTTCATTTGTTAAAACAACGTTGCGGCAACGATGTTTTCATTTTTGTATTCAGCAAGGTACAAAGCGCACGCACGATCGCTATGCACGATGACGGCGCTTATGCGAACTAGCTCTCTCGGGCGAGGCGTTTGACATAAATGTATGGAAAATGGTATTCTCTATGACCCAACAACGTTGAACGCTTCGTCGATCTCAACGATGTGCGCTGCCGGAGCTCGTCGTCGATCGCAACGTTGTAGCGTTTCTTAAATAATCGACCTGCAGATCTCAATAGTGAGTTGCGGTCAATTGACGGAAACTTAGTCCGCAAATTCTATGTACCGAACTAGACAGGCTAGTAATACATAGAAGTTTTTGGCTAATAGGCATTAATGTTTAACATTATGTTACGGCGTTAGAGGTTTTAATCCTTACATCGTCCATATATTGCTTTCTACCTATTTTTCAGCATTTTTTTATAGGAAAGACAAACAAAAAGAATCATGGATTCGTTGCCAACCTAATAGGAGGGAAAAAGAAATTGGGAAAGCGAGGGGAATTGGTCTACCGAAAATCTCACTCACCGAACGAAACGTGACAGCGAGCCTACTTTACATAGATTTTTCTTGAGACAGTGGTATCAAACCGGTCGAGCCGGCCCATTCGTACTGTAGATGTAACTACCTACAGAGTGGTTCTAACTCTCAATAAAAATAACTTATAATTATTCAATAATTGTTGCGATTTGCCCGCGATATCTAAGCTTAGTATAGAATACATAAGCAGTGTTTTGTGAACAATCACAGCGAGTTTGTAAAGTGTTACGATTTGCATTTCATCAACATAAAACGTTTGGAAAGAGATTTTATAATTTATCGAAGGTAGATGATCCTTTTGAAAACAGTTTTGAATAATAAATAGGGGGTAGAGTAGGTAGAGCACGGTACTATCAATAATTTATAATTCGTACATTTTATACACGAACGTAAAAAAGATGGACGGAGCGCTAGGGACATTGTAAGTGAAGCAAAGTTTTCGACTCATTCGATCTATCAACACGGGTTAGTTGCGGGGAATGCGATAGCTCAATTGGGAATGGTACGGACTGCCGAGACGAGTGTCGGAGGTTCAAGATCAACCCCAAAAGCGAGCATACACCTCATTTTTCTAAGTCAAGTGTATTTTTTTGTGAATTATCGCTGGCTATAACGGTGAAGGAAAACATCGTGAGGAAACCTACATACACAAGAATTTCTCCACAAGAATTGCAAACCTATGTGAAGTTTACCAACCCGCATTAGGCCAGCGTGGTAGACTAAGGCCTAATCCCTCTCATTAGTACAGGAGGCCCGTGCCCAGCAGTGGGACAGTTATATTACAAGGTTAATATTATTATTATTAACGTATATCATACATACATAAAACTTATAAGAATGTCATTTATCAATACATTATAATCCGTTGTCTCTGCCTACTCCTATGGGAAAGAGGCGTGAGTCTATGTATGTATGTATAATACAGCGAAGCAACGATAATAAGTAAACTTAGAACGCAGACAAATAATATTTTCATAACGTCTCATGTAAACAAAAACCGTTTTTCATAAAATATAATGTAGAAAGCAATATTTCATTTAAACACAGCTGATAAATTCGCAATTATTAGTTTTGCAGAATAAAGATAGTATCTGTTATAACTATTGTATATTAGAGTATAAATAACAGTTAAATGCGCACAAAACATAATGTTTATTATTTGTTTTAATTTCTATTGTTTGCTATTGTACTATACCTTTTGTTGATTAAATGAATGTTTGGAGTATAAATAGGCATTTTGGAGGGCAACAGCAAAATTGCTGAGATGGTCGCTCCTGTTTTCACATTTGACAATAAATACAATATCAACTTCCATGACTCAGCAAGTAATCGGCTGTGTAACTAGAGACCATAAGGTCGATTCTCGTCGATAAATATTTTTGTAGTCCACGAATAATTGCAATGACTAAAGAAAAAATAAGAGGACCCAGCATAACTACGAAAAATACGTGTTTACTATGAAAGCAGTTCCAGCATTTTAGTTTCGTGATCTATTTACATGTAGAAGGTAAGTTGTCACGGTGTCATAAGAATTAATTAACGTATAAATACTTATTGATTTTGACTGCCTCGGTGGCGTGGTTGTATTTCGGAACGACTGCCGTCCTGAGGTCTCGGGTTCGATCCCCGGGTCGGGCAAAGTGATATTGGATTTTTCCACATCAGCCCGGAGTCTGGAATTTGTGCCCGATATGGCGATAGGGTCGCCCCCTATCACATCTGGGACAGAACTAAGCTCGGCGAAATGTGGGTGTACTAGTTGGCTCTGCCTACCCCTTCGGGGATACACGCCTGAGCTTATGTTTATGTTATATTATGATTTTATTGTAAATACGGTGTTTTATTTACAATAATGCTAATTTCGGAATATGAAGAAGATGCCCAACTGTTATTATTAATGCGTTCTTTCTTTGGTAATGTCGCCATTTTGGTTTCGTTCCATACATTAGGAATTCTTCATTCTTTCTTTCAGTAAATAAATAAAATAAATAAATAAAAATGTTTATTGGTCACGTAGGCACATCAAATGCACTTATGACAGGTCAACGGTAGGAAAGATACAAGGTCTAGATGCATTTATATAATAATAATCATGTTACAACACTATCAATTTAGAAAACAAGCAGGCAGGTATGGACACAATAACAAGTATGGGGCTTAGATAAAAGGTTGTGATTTGTAGGAAAGGGAACGAACGGGATATGGTAGGAATGCTAGCAGGGAATTGACGGGAAAATAAAATTGGAAGCTTGTAGGATTTGACTGGAATTGTAAGGAAAATCACGCCGTGGAGTATAAGGCCCTATCCTAGCTAACCTACCAGCCTTTCTCTAGCTACCTACGGATGACAATGGCAATATTGTCTTACAAAAAAACATGACTTGTGGTTTTTCACTGCTATTTGCAGATAAAACAAAGCGATGGTACCCAGCAACATTTGCGAGATCTACCCATAAAAATTATCATATAAAAATACCGTAAGATAAATGTTGATGTATAAAAGTTCATGCTGAAATGTTCCACAATATTGAACGTGGGATTTATTTACGTCAGTGCGTACGCCCCCTATGTATTTCTTCTTGCCTTATACTAGGTACGTTAAGGGATAAAGAGCCAGAAGTAATATGTAAGTAGGTGAGCGACGTCGAAAAAGGGTGTTGTCACACGCTTGAACAAATTGGTTCGACCGAAAATACGTCAACAACGAATTCTAATAGAGAGTTCGAAGATTTTAGAAAATGTACCAGATATTATAGAGCTATATAATTTTGCTTGTGGCTTCACTTGCGTAGGTAGGAATTTTCGACCGATTTCCAAAAAAGAGAAGGTCCTCAATTGCACCGAGTTGTTCAGAAATGCAGACTGCCTCGGTGGCGTAGTTGTATTTGGGTACGACTACCGTCCTGAGGTCTCGGGTTCGATCCCCGGGTCGGGCAAAGTGATATTGGATTTTTCCATATCAGCTTGGAGTCTGAAATTTGTGCCCGATATGGCGATAGGCTCGCCCCCTATCACATCTAGGACGGAACTAAGCTCGGCGAAATGTGGGTATTCTAGTTCGCTAGTTTACCTCTGCCTACCCCTTTGGGGATACAGGCGTAAGCCTATGATGTTATGTTGTATGTTGTTGTTGTTCAGAAATGATCCAATCCACAAAATAAATCACATCAAAATGGTCTATTAATGGTTTAGATCTTGTTGGCATAAAAATATATGTTTTTAAACTTGCGATTATTCTAATCTTTGAATCCCCATTTTACCTCTTCAGTGGTTGAATTTGAAAATATTATGTGTTTTGAGTGGTATACTTACGCTATAGGTAGTAACGTCTACAGCACGAATGGGTTGGTTTCACTGGTTTCATATCACTGTGTTATAGGAAAAAGTAAAGTGGCAGCTTAGCTTACTGTGGTGTTTAGTTCGGTCAGTGAGATTTCTAGTGTTGTAAGAAGGTTGCAGAAAATTTCGGCTTAGTTTTTACAGCTGCCTGCCTCTGAAGGGGGCATTACTTTGCCTGACCTCAGAATCGAACCCAAAACCTCCCGGCCCATATATGCTGCTATTAGACCAAATAGCCATTTTAAACCTCATAAAAAAGGATCACTATAAGGTTTGCTATAAGGACTTCATCATCAAATGGTTAGTTAGGCCTCATTCGCACGAGAGCTGTTTCAACGCGCGTTAAAAAAGCATCTCAACATAACTTTTCATACGATTTACTTAAAAATCATCCTTGTCTTGCTAGTGGATTGTATGCGCCGATAAAATGACTGATTTTAGTTTATGGTGGTATGGTAAATGTTAGTTTCAGCTTACGCTTACGCAGCTACGCTTAATTTCTGGATATTGTGAAACAATTTCTAAAATATCTACTTCGCGTGTAAAAAGCTGTATTTAATTAATGAAAGATATATTTTACATAACGTCCGAAAAAAAGCCGCCGCGTTTTAAAAGCGCCGGCGTTTGAACAGTCATATCAGAACCAAGGACGTTCTAAGTATAGAACTCATTTGTTCCATTTCAACGCTGTTTTTAACGCGCGTTGAAAAAGCTCTCGTGCGAATGAGGGCATACAGCCGTTTTCAACATTAGTGTCCTAAATGCGGTTTCCTCGAGGCACATAGAATTCCTGCGGTATGATTCTGATAGTTAAAGGGCTTAGTTTCGTGTGTTTAATTAAAGTGGGAGACCGAGGTGCGACCGCGACCCGTTGTAGGCTGAGCGGTAAAGATAAATTACTATGAATACAGGCTCGTTTATATTTGTTTATAACGGTAATTAAATTTATTTAATCAAATACAGTTTTTAATTAAATACAATTTATTTAATTAAATTAGTCTACTCGCGGTTTTATTTTATTTTGAACTGGATACTTTTTTTGAGATATTTGTCATAGAGATCGCAATGTGTGGCGATAGAGAACAGCCCGCCTAGCATTCGCGCCATGACAATATTTTGTAACATAACATAACATAACATAAGCTCACGCCTGTATCCCGAAGGGGTAGGCAGAGGTGCACTAGCGAACTAGAACAACCACATTTCGCCGAGCTTAGTTCCGTCCCAGATGTGATAGGAGGCGAGCCTATCGCCATATTGGGCACAAATTCCAGACTCCGGGCTGATATGTAAAAATCCAATATCACTTTGCCCGACCTGGGGATCGAACCCGAGACCTCAGAACCGTAGTCGTACCGAAATACCACCACGCCACCGAGGCAGGACAACATTTTGTCTACGCTTTTTATCGTGTTATAAATAATCAGTGGCGAAGAGTGAAAAGATTCAAAAGGGAAGCCAATTCTACATGCCCTTCTATATATTACCTAGATAATACTTATTTATTAGCCTAACATGTAGACAACATCTCGACAGTCGATTATCGAGATTTTTTTTATATCAGACTGGCAAACGAGCAGATGGGTCACCTGATGGTAAGTGATCTCCACCGCTCATAGATATCCAAGACACAAAAATAATCATGGGTGCGTTGTCAACCTAAAAGACGGAAATGAAAGGGGAGGGAAAAAGGGTTTGGGAAAGGAAGGGGGGAAAAGGGCCACCGGAAATCTCACTTACCGAAGGAAACGCGACAGCAAGCTGCCACTTTACGTCGGTTTTCTGCGAGACAGTGGTATCAAACCGGTCGAGCCGGCCCATTCGTGCTGTAGACGTTACTGTCTACAGCGTGGCTCTACCACTCAAAACGTATATTGTGAAACGCATGTTAGCCGGGCTGGAAGGTTATCACCACCTCTTAGCAGTATTATTAACATCTGGCTTCCTTTTTTTTGTACGGAAATCGGTACAAGCAAGATTATAATACTGCTATAATAGGTGGCGGTAACCCCGGTAAGCTCTAAATGCAATAGTATCGGTTTTAAGCTTAAGGAATAATATATTATGAATTTATGATGTATACATACAGGATATTGACTGCCTCGGTGGCGTGGTTGTATTTCGGTAGGCCTACGGTTCTGAGGTCTCGGGTTCGATCCCCGGGTCGGGCAAAGTGATATTGGATTTTTCCATATCAGCCCGGAGTCTGGAATTTGTGCCCGATATGGCGATAGGCTCGCCCCCTATCATATCTGGGACTGAACTAAGCTCGGCGAAATGTGGGTGTTCTGGTTCGCTAGTGCGCCTCTGCCTACCCCTTCGGGGATACAGGCGTGAGCTTATGTGTGATACAAGATAATAGAAAATCTTTCTGCTATAATTATTATGTTATATCCAACCTTTCTTGTTTTTGTATTAAAGAGTCTATTCATATAATCGTTCTTTTTGTATAATATTCCTTGTAGAGCCAGATGAACACATTTTTCTTACAAATTAACAATTATTCCAAACTGTTGCAATCACGATTGCGGTAAAATTTTGTTTACTAACAGTCCTGCAGGGTTACTACCATCTCTTATATCAGTATTATTACA
Organism: Clanis bilineata; assembly: GCA_036417725.1. Taxonomy (NCBI): domain Eukaryota; kingdom Metazoa; phylum Arthropoda; class Insecta; order Lepidoptera; family Sphingidae; genus Clanis; species Clanis bilineata. The sequence continues at coordinate 4,732,390 of CM071153.1, forward strand.
ATCGTTCTTCGTTTGTTTTGTATGGCAATTGCTACAAATAAGATGATAATAATACTGCTATAAGAGGTGGTGGTAACCCCCATGACAGCACATCGCTTGCCGTACATGTAAAATAACTTAATTAAGCTGTCACATGTACCGAAAATTTAATTTCCGTTATGTAAACACGGCCCTGTTTTACGTCTGCGGTTACGCGTACCGCTGTCAGTGACTGTCAACTGTCACCGGAATGTAAAATTAACACTTATAATTATAGACTTCAGTATCTTTCTGTTCTTGCTTTTCTACGCTTTTTTTCTACCTGCCCTTATCCCACTTTAATATGGGGTTGGCGCAACACACTTTTTCGAGCATGTTGCAGAAAGGATTTGGCTAAGGTCTTAAGGCCGGCTGCCTGCCTGATGTTTAACCCCCTTTAAATAAATAATAAATTTATAAAATTTTAATTAATAATAAATAACACCCAACAGTCACATACATAGTCTTGACCCCACACTAAGATACGAGTCTTGTGTCATGGGTATCAGGAACTACGAGAGACTTTCAAGATATATGTTCAACTTCAGAACTTACTACTTTAGTTACTGACTACTGTGTTCCTACCTTCTATATGTCAAAAACATAAGAATGAAACAGACAAGTCACTGTTTAAGTTAATTATTTTTATAAGTAATACCCATAATGTTAGTCATTTGGGCCGAATGGTCAAACAGTGCTCAGTCATCTAAGTCATTTGAGCACTACCCAAAGTTAAGCAGCCAATAATTTTTGAGCGGCATGGTCATACGCACTTGAGAAGACTTGGCGGAAAAATCAGCTGAGGATCAATCATTTTGCTACAGATAATAAAAGTTTGTTCTCGATTACAAACATTTTATGTAATTATATTTTTGTTTCGTTTCACGTAGAATCGTTATATTTAATTTAGTTTTTTATAAAGATATATATAAGAAATAATTGGCAAAATACACGATTCAAAAATATTTATTTAACCTTTTTGCTGTTCATGTGGCATTCCGATCATATTTCATCTGTACTAAATTTTTCTGTAATGTTTATGTTATCTCTGTCTATCTTTTGTTATAGTGAAGGTAAACACATTTTTATATAATAGAAACGGAACTTAAAATGGATCTGTTTTAATATTTATCATTATGTTGTTAAAATATTTACGACTTGGCAGAATGTTTCTTTCGTCCTTAGCCAATGATTTGTGTGGAAGAAACGAAAAAAAAAATGGCAAATGGCGACCTGTTTGTTTATATTTATTCTCGTATTTAAATAACTGTGTTTGTTGTATGTGAAGTGAGTTTGTTTTATGTAACAAACATCAACGAAGATGGAGAGATTATGGAAACTTTGAAGTTTGGATATGGAGGATATTTGGAGCGTTTCAATAAAAGGAGTCTTCTCGAATTTTTCTAGCCACGGACTGCCGTCCGTCCCAATAAAAATATCCGCCCGATCTGAAAATGGAATTCAGGACGTCCCAGTTCACACTGGCTTCATCAGAACCATCTAAAAATCATTATATTGGAGAGGAATTCGGCAACATGCAGCAGTGTTGAATCGGATTTAATAAAATGAATCATTGTATCTTTGAAGTGTTTTATTTGTCTTTGCTTCTTCGAGTGCGATATATTCTAGTTTAGATAATGATATTGAGGAAAAATACATTTTATTGAAATCAACGGGTAGGTAAACACTACACGGAACACGGAAATTATTAAATACAAACCTATGCCCGCCATTCCGTTCGCGTGAAATGTTATTTGTTTAAACAAATCTATCCTACGGAAACCCTACATTTTTTCGGGGAAAAAAGTAGCCTGTGTGCTATTTCAGACATTAATCCATCTCTGTGCCAAATTTCATTCAGATCTCTTCAGCCATTCTGGTGTAAAAGAGTAACAAAACATCCATACATCTTCACAAACTTTCGTGTTTATAACATTAGTTTTATTTGAGAGTAGTCGCAGGCAATCTCAAACTAATTTCGATCAAATGCTAGTTAAGCGGGCCTTAAATAGCTGTCAAACGTTAGGCAGTTGTTGACCATACCGTTTTACGAAATAAGCGGGCCTTAAACTGGGTCCTGCTTACATTTAATGTGACGAGATAGATTCTGTTTGACCATGCCAAATTGAAGAATAACGAGTGCTTAAATAGATAAGGCCATCCTAAATATTTAGGCAGCGTTTGACCATTTGGGGGTATAAGTCATATTATAACTTATAACCAATGAATATGAAATCTACATTTTATACTGTAGAGGTATTTTGTAGACGCTTGTAGCCGAGCGTAGCGCGTAGCATATGTGCTACGAATATTTAGTAAGAATACAACGAACGGCGCGCGGCGCGCGGAGCGGCGGTTAGCACTTAAGTATTTTATTTGAATTCGCTCTATTTCCAATATTTCCAGAGCGTGTTATGATTCGTATATACATACAATATATACTTGGTATTATACATACATATTAGCAGTTATATGCTATTAACAAAAGTCTATAGTTCAATAAAATAACTTATCACTTGACTTTCCATACATACATGTTTCTTGAAAATATTCATGGTTCTGGCATTATTACTATTCATTATTATTATTTATTAAAATCCATCATCACTGCTGGCTATAGGCCCCCCCCAATTACTATCAAATACCTGTATATATCTTCACATAAGTGTATTGGCTCTCTATAGAAAAAAAATTAAGTACTTTTATTTCTATTGGTATTAATTATTTCACTTAATTATGTCTCTTAAAGTACCTGAATATAGAAATAATTAAATCCGTATAAAGCAATTAACTAACAATAAAAGAGACAGTAAAAATAAAACCAAGCCACAATTGAGCAAATATTTCATTAGTCAGTGAGCCGTCAGTTTTAGGGATGGGAAAAGTATCAACACATTTCTTCATCGAGAACATATAAAAATACATTCGAATGTCGATAAATTTCAAACACTAACTCCTTTCCAGGGAATTCAATGAAATTATGAAAATAATTAATAAACACACATACACAGACTCACGCCTCTTTCCGGTAGGGGTAGGAAGAGACAACGGATATTTACTTGCTACTATTCTTCCACACCTCTTTAATTTTGCCTCATTCAGTTTCATTACATTCTTCAGGCAACCAAGTCGATTTAGTGTAATTAAGAAAGTTTACTACTATCCAGAAGAAATGTCTCAATGTGATATAGGGTCCTTGAAAGTTATATGGCCTAGTTAATCTTCATCATCATCATCATCAGCCATAGGACGTCCACTGCTGAACATAGGGTCCCCACAGATTTCCAGATCGACCTGTTGGAAGCGGCCTGTTAATCTTATAGGGCACAAATTGTTTGTCGGTGGTCGCTGGTCTTTTAGACTGCACTGCGCTTACCATTTAAGTCTTGTGTAATGTAAACACATTGACGTGTTCAGATAGAAAAAAAATCCAATCCCAAATATATTTGACAGTGATTTTTTTTATTTAATTCGATGATATTTAATTTTTGCTAGCTTTGTAGAGTATCAGGGATTTACTTTATTGAATCTATTAAAAAAAAAAAAAAATTTGAAGCTACACGATATAGTCTTTTAAAACATCATATTAGGGAAGGTTGGTTACAGTTGGTCAGGGGCTTTCATTTTAATACATTATCAAAGTCTGGACGTTTAGCCCCTTACTTATAAAAAATATTTAAGCGCTGCTTATCTTTAACCATAGGCTGTCCCTTTCATTTTTAAAAAATTAACGCAAGGAAAAAAATGACAGACTGTTCTTAGCGAAAAGATAAGCTAAAATGTTTTTATAAGTAAGGCCCTTATACTTTACGGTGCGCATCGTCAATATTACACAATTATCGATACTTTTTATATGCCTTCACATCCCTATGCCTCAATGCCTGCGTTCAAAATGTGTTAAATTGAGCTTTCGATATATAGGGCGCATCGCCGGATAATTAAACCTTCAAACTCCAGATGGCGTACTTGGTTTATCACGCTATTAACCACGTTGGAAAAATATTGCTCTTTAAACGTTGCCAGTTTTAATTTGAGAACTATATATTGTGCAGTGGCGAAGGGTGAAAGTTTTCAAAAAGAAAGACAACAGTACTTTATTACCGACGAAAATAGACGATGCCCAATATCGCCACACGCTTTATTTTAGTTGTGATATTTATTTCGTACAGTATTTTTTAATATACTTGTCACAATTCACAGGAAAGGAATCGTGTTGTAATATAAAACTCTTATAGAAATACATATTGGTTGAAATGATACCATCTTATTTTAAAGTCGTTAAAAAATCCAAATCAATCTAATAATATACACACATACATACACACACGCACACACACGTGTACGTGTGTACGTGTATTATTCGTTGAATTCGCGTTATAATAAAATACAGAAATCACATCTTTAACTAATAAATAAGGAAGATTCAATAAGTAGGCGATATATCACCTTAGACAACTCATCGCTCCACTTCGAGAACTTGGGCAATAAAACTGGACTGTGATAGTTCAGTTTGCTCTGCAGACATGAAATATCCGATAAAAAAGAGTTTCAGCATTTTTGATGTAATTTATGCGTTATGGGACACGTACGATGTTTGAAAAGTAGCTAATAATCACAAGTTTAAAAACTTAACTGACCGACTTCCAATTTACCGATCGTGACCAAATTATGGGACCACCCTTAAAATAAGCTCTATATAACACAAAAATAATTTTAAAAATCGGTCCACATTTGGCGGAGATATCGCGTAACATACATAGAAAAAAATCCGACGAATTGAGGACCTCCTCCTTTTTGGGAAGTCGGTCGAAAAACCGATATTATTTTAATGGCTATCGAAGGTAGACAACATCAAAGCGGTCCATTTGATGGCAACTGGTTAGCCTTCGGAGGTTCGAGACCAATCCTAAAAGAGGATGCACCTCTGTTTTTATTTGTTAAGTGCGTATTCATTATTAATTTTCACTTGCTATAACGGTCAACGAAAACTTGTAAGGAAACCTGGTACCTGAGATTTCTCCAACAGAATTTCGAATTGAGTTTGAGTCTACTAATCCGTAATAGGCCAGCGTGGTAGGCTAAGGTCTAACCCCTCTTATTAGTAGAGGAAACCCGTGCCCAGCAGTGGGATATTCATATTATAAGGCATATTATTATTATTAAATTATTATTTTATTTACCATACGGCCGTGGACGATTAATAGTAAGTAGTTATTGTCATAACTATTTGCGACCCTTGAGGGTTTTGATCTCTTGTCCTTATCACACCTTAATGTTATATACAAACAAATTCATTACCTCTTCCTTTTACACTCGGTCGAAAATAGTATGAAATGCGTGTCAAACTTAATATTAATGTATTCGAAACGCGAATACATCATTGCATATAAACATATCCCTCTTGGAGCACATCCAATAATCTAGAGGCAATCTGGTTCAGTGTTCCTACAAACTACTTGTAGTTTTCTAAGCACATCAGTGGCGTGGTATGTAATCTACGAACCGAAAGCCAACAATTTGTGAGCTTCATCGTAAAAGTCTATCATCTTCATCTAATTAATATGATAAAGAAAAGCTTATCAAATTAAATAATTTACCTATTCTACAATTAGGATACTACATGTTAATTATAATATTATGTTTTAAAATAATATCGTTGACATTTCTTGGTTATCACTGTGGCCCTTTTCCCCCCTCCCTTTCCCATTCCCATTTCCCTCCCCTTCCATTCCCTCCTTTTAGGTTGGCAACGTATCATGATTCTTTTTGTGTCTTGGGTGTATATGTGTTAGCCAGTCTCTGATATAAAAAAAAGCTGATAAGAATTATTTTATGAGCCCTCGCCACTGAAGCATACGTCACAAGTGCAAAGCCAACGTGCCTGTACCGCTGACCTAGTAAATCTTGTCGTCCAAGTTAACCGATTGCCTTAAGTTCGTGCTGTCACAGTGTCGCAGTGATATTAATTCAGCCAATCAGTGGATGTCCGGCGAACTAGATTAAGTTTCTTTAGGAATAAAGCATAAAAGCCGCTTTATAGAGTGACAGCGTATATAAACTATGGATCGAGAGGTTCTGGGTTCGAATACCAGATTGATATTTTCTTTGGTTTTTACTAAGACGATCGCCTCTTTGGTCAAGTCTATATATGGGCTGTGGAACGGGAGGTCCCGGGTTCGATTTCCAAGTCGGACAAAGCAATTTTTCTTATTTAATTTGACCGGGACTGGAAACTCCAGAGGTGGTTGACGTCAGGCAGGTAGCCGGTCGTATAAACTAAGCCGAATTCTTTCTGCAACATGCTGGTAAATGTGTGTTGCGCCGACCCCACATTGTGAAATGAGGGCAGGTTGAATATGCTAAGAGGATTTGCCCGAGACCGAATCCTCTAGAAGAGCTTGATGTCACATTCGGTCAGCTGTAAAAACTAAGCGAAATCCTTTCTGCTTGAAAAGTTTGTTACCGACCCCATATTGGAGTAGGAAAAGGATTGGCCGTGGAAATAAGTCAAAACACGCGTGTACAACATAGCACCAAAGCCACACTAATCCGGGAATAATGCAAGGCATAAAGAAACTCATTTATTCATTAATCTCAATCAACATTTTCGGTCGAATGCAATGAAATTACGACAAAGAAAGCCGATGAACTCGGATGGCTCGACTTAAAACTGAGGTTGATTTATAGGTGAACAAAAAATAAAACGACAACCCGTGGGAAGCGACGGGTGCATAAAAAGGAAAGAAAAGAAGAAATTAACTGTTTGCTTTGGTGAATTAACGTTAACTTTAACTGGAAATTTTGGGTTGTTATGTTATTAGAATAACAAATATTCTCATATTGGTTATTGATAGAGGATTAAAAATAGACTGCCTCGATGGCGTGGTAGCATTGTGTGTCTCGGGTTCGATCCCGGGTCGGGCAAAGTGGTATTGAATTTTTCAGCGCGGAGTCTAGAATTTGTACTCTGGGACTGGATCCTCAGACGAGAGTTGATATTAGGCGACCGGTCGTAAAAATTAAACCAAATCCTTTCCGCAACATGCTTGAATGTGTGTTGCGCCGACCCAACATTAAGGTGGTAAGGGCAGGTACAAAGAAAGAAAGGTGAATTAGAGAGGAAAAAATCGCCTTGAAGTGAATGGATTGATTGACGTCACTGATCTATAATCCGTAGATCTATTTTTCTGATTGGAGCTACTCAATTCCGATTAAGCCCCCAACTTTAACCGTAAATCGAACCTTGCAGAATTTAATAAAAGCCACACAAATCTATTTAATACCGTCAAGTAACTGGAGTCTGGAATTTGTGCCCGATATGGGGATAGGCTCGCCCCCTGTCACATCTGGGACTGAACTAAGCTCGGCGAAATGTGGGTGTTCTAGTTCGCTAGTGTGCCTCTGCCTACCCCTTCGGGGATACAGGCGTGAGCTTATAAGTAACTCACACATAAAAGTTTTAGAACAGCGTGACAAATAGACAACAAAATCTACAAGAAACTTCAATTTTGTATCCATCCGAGTGAATTGAAAGGGAAAATGTTATAACACAATAAGGAAAGAAAACAGTATTCAATGCGACGCGGGCGCGATTGGTGAATCTTTCTGCGACTTCGACGGGTGTTTCTACCCTTTAGGACATGGATTTAGTTAAGATGGATTGGCTGTAGTAGGGGTGATTGTAGAGAGCGTCGGTTGGTAGGGGTAAAAATATTCAAAAGCAATTTTGTGGCTCGAGCAAGAATATTTTTGATACATAAGCTCATGCCTGTATATCGAAGGGGTAGGCAGAGGCGCACTAGCGAACTAGAACACCCACATTTCGCCGAGCTTAGTTCCATCTCAGATGTGATAGGGGGGCGAGCCTATTGCCATATCGGGCACAAATTCCAGACTCCGGGCTTATATGGAAAAATCCAACATCACTTTGCCCACCCGGGAATCGAAACTGAGACCTCAGGACGGTAGTCGTGCCAAAATACAACCACTTTTTTGATAATCGAATTCATATCGAGCTCGATGCGCGTCTATGACATTTGTATGAAATATATTAACCAAATGTCATTAGTACGCAGCGAGGTCGATACGAATTTGATTGTCAAAAATATTCCCGCTCGGGCATTGTCATTGTTTTTTCTTACTCATAATGTTAGGAAATAAAATAAAATAATTTTACGTAGGTATAATCATAGCGATGCGGTGGACCGGGAGGTCCTGGGTTCGAATCCCAGGTCGGGCAAAGCAAATTTTCTAGTTTAATTTGCCCGGGAATGGATCCCTCATAGGGGGTTGACGTCAGGCAGGCGGCCGGTCGTAAAAACTAAGTCAAATCCTCTCTGCAACTTACTTGAAAAAGTGTGTTGCGCCTAGCCGACATTAAGTTGGGATAAGGGCAGGTAGAAAGAAAGAAGGTATAATCATAGCGATATACTCGTGTATACAAAAAATAATTTTAATGACACTATAATTTTGAGAATTGATAATAAAAGGACTGACGGTGTCTCATTTCTTGAAATGCAGATCGTGGTTTTTGTCACACTTATAATTTTATATACATAAGCTCACGCATGTATTCCCGAGGAGATTGACAGAAGTAGCGAACTATAACATCTACATATATCCCAGACGTGACAGACGTGAGCCTTTCATCAAAGAAACTGCGATTGCCCGATCTGGGGTTGGAACCCAAGACCTCTCGGTCACATATCAGCACCACAATACCAAGAGGCGACAAATTGCTGCATATAAATAGTAGAAGAAAGAAATGTAAAACCTCTCGCTGGTGAATATGGAAAACGATTTGTCTACGTCGCGCTGCAGGATCCAACTTTTTGCGCCGAGATTTAGATGCGAGCGAAGTGTTATCGGCGGCTTATGACGATCCCCGTAAATAAACTAAAATAAAAAGCTATGACGTGCATAAGAATTCCGATCAGGGTAGACAAAATTCGCGAAATGATTTTCTTTTACTCTTGCGTGATGCAAGACTATTAACATCCCCGTGTTAATTTAAGCCGCGCTCTCTTATTTCTAAAATATATTTATAGTTCATATTTTTATTCCTTATTTATGGAAGTACTAAATAGTAAATTGACAGGGTGACAATGGCACACCACGGAATTTTTATTAAGATAGAGATATACAAGCAATTAGAATACATTGATTATAACTGTCATAAATTTATTTACAAATTCAAGATCGAGCGAGATCGAAGATAATCATAAATTGTCTATGAGTTTTTGATTTGACAAATTACACATGATTTGTCGGGATTGGGAATTATTGTGTTCTTTATGGCGCGGCGATAGATTACGTCGCGATACATAAATAATCTTAACAAACTTTGGACTATTTGAACTTCTAATGATATTACCTTTGATATAGAGGTATTATTTACCTAGATGCACAGTTGACGCACGGAAAATGGGACAGCAAAGAAGTGCTTAAGCACTCGTTTTGCCTACAGTCGGACGTCGATAGAATTCTAAATTACAACTTGTGAACGTTTTCTTTGTTTTATTTCTGAGACCACTTTTTAGGAGGATATTTGCAAAGAACTGTGCATCTAGGGTATATTGATGGATATTACCTATAAGTTTATCACTATACTATTGGACATTTCATTGGAAGCTTCCTCACTCGGGGGACTAACAACCAGAGGCGAAGCGTGGACGTGGGCGCAGTCCCATCAGCGAGGCCCCTATTCTTTCGTTCCCAAGATCTACCCAAACAAACACTTTTTTTACGGTCTTTTTCGAGCGTAAAAGTCAAATTAATTAGCCATCTGTGGTAAAGTCTGGGGGCGTCCCATTTAAAAGGGTTTCGCGAGGCCCTTTTCTGCGAGGCTTTGGTCAAAGCCCCACTTCGCTTCAGTCTAGTTACGCTGGCAACAACTGGTGGCTTCATAAGTCTCTTATTTGAGGGTAACATTTTGTATATTCATAAATAACTTCTGTCCAATACTTCGCGAAGAGAAGTTAAACTGAATAAAGTATTCAACACAAACGTAGTCAAGAAGTTTTATTTTAATCTAGGTTAAATACAGCTAATATCTCTTTGATACAAATAAGTTATATAATAATATCAGTCCTGTAATATTACTGTTCCACTGCTAGGCACGAGCCTCCTCTACTAATGAGAGGGGTTAGGCCTTAGTCTACCACGTTGGCCTAATGCGGGTTGGTAGACTTCACATAACTTCGAAATTCTTGTGGAGAGATTCTTGGGTAGGTTTCCTCACGATGTTTTCCTTCATTGTTATACAAGCGATAATTCACAGTGAAAACACACTTAACATAGAAAAGTCAGAGGTGTACGCTCTTTTTTGGGGGTTGTTCTCGAACCTCCGACACTCGTCTCGGCAGTCCGCACCATTCCCAACTGAGCTATCGCTGCTTACAAATAAGTATATAATATTATATGAATATACATAAATAACATTCACATCGTATCTTAGACATTAAATACATATGCCAACGTTAACAGAAACTTTTCAAAGGGTTCCAGAGTCTAGACGCGACTTGTCAGTTCTGATTTATGAATGGATAACTTGCTACGAACTTCGCAAATGTGGCCGAAGTGAAAATATATTTCGCTCAATTTATATCATTTTATTTTGTTGCATTAAAGCAAATATATTTCAAAGCAAAAGCAGTGATAGCTCAATTCGTTTGTTATTTTCTATGACCAAAGTTTATAAGGAGTGTGTAATGCATCTCATAGCATTAATCAAAATCAAAATATTTATTGAATCCATAAAATGTTAAACATCATTTAGATTCCGTCAAATTTTAACTCTACCGCCTGCAGGTCGATTCTCTAAGGTTTCATTTTTGAAAACAACGTTGCGGCAACGATGTTTTCATTTTTGTATTCAGCAAGGTACAAATCGCACGCACTAGCGCCCTGCGTGATGACAGAGCTTATGCGAACTAGCTCTCTCGAGCGAGGCGTTGCATCATCTCTCGTACTATACTCATAGTTAATGACGTGCAGTCTGTAGATACAAAAATACACTGTCGTCAGGTTAGACAGTTTGTTAATTACGGGGAAAAAATCACAATCAAAAACAGATATTTTTAAATTGTATGTTTGTTCTAGGCTTATGTTTTAAATAGATATGTCGATTGATGATAACAATAATGGTAATGCTAATGCTTTGATGGAAACACGAAATTTTGTAGTTTTTTGTCTACCCCAGTACGAATCCCTGTGCACTTCACTTCTCATAGTACAACTAGTAGAAGTAATTTTCTTTGAGCATAAAATGCATTTTTTTAAAGTTAATAAATGCGTTTAATATTCCTTACTCGGAATGATGTTAGATACCAGGGGAAATAAATAAAGAAGATAATATATTATTATTACAATGCAATCTGTCAGGGTCTTTATTAAAGCTAGTAAGCAAGGTTTTTTACGTCCAGTTGAGTGGTAGAGCCACGCAGTAGACAGTAACGTCTACAGCACGAATGGGCCGACTCGACCGGTTTGATACTACTGTCTCACAGAAAACCGACGTAAAGTGGTAGCTTGCTGTCGCGTTTCGTTTGGTCAGTGAGATTTCCGGTGGCCCATTTCCCCCCTTTCTTTCCCAATCCTTTTTTCCCTCCCCTTCCATTTCCTCCTTTTAGTTTGGCAACGCACCAATGATTCTTTTTATGTTTTGGGTGTTTATGGGTAGTGGAGATCACTTACCATCAGGTGAGCCATCTGCTCGTTTTCCAGTCTCTGATATAAAAAAAAATTACAATTTGACAGTACATTTAGCACTCGTAATCGGTTCATCCCTCAAAAACAGGTACAAATCAAGGCTTATTAGGACTCATTCACACCATTGACGAAAATGTCTAATTCACAAAATAAAAAGACACCCTTTTCAACACGACATCTGAATAATTTGTTGTGACAAATCATGGGCCCATTCAAAACAAGCGTCTGTCGCAGTGAGATTTACGTCCCTCGTGGAACACGGGATGGTAACGTTCGAGAAATTTCCAAATCCGTTTCCTAGGGATAGTGTGGGATCGTGTAAGCTATTTATCTGCGTGATTTACGTTTTTTTTTATACTTGATTTTTCCACCAGCAGACTTGAAATATAAAAGCTTTTTGTACGTCCAGGAGGAGTGTAAAGATGCCGAATAACAGTCGACGTATTATGTAGTCGGCTATATATTTATCAGAGGTCCACGAATGATTTTACAAATCGATTTTGAATCTATCTCGATGCACGCTCTGAATCTGCAGGTCGATTCTCTAAGGTTTGATTTGTGAAAACAACGTTGCCGCAACGATGATTACATTTTTATATTCAGCAAGATACAAAGCGTACGGACTAGCGCTATGCATGAAGACGGCGCTTATGCGAACTAGCCCTCTCGAGCGAGGCGTTTGACATAAATGTATGGAAAATGGTATTCTCTAAGACTCAACCCTTGATTAAAGGGCACATCTCGAAATATAAATTGTCTATAAGTATATAATATATGGATAAATTAATATATATTTAGTTTTGCCTCTTCGGGGATACAACAGTCGTGGGCTTATGTAGGGCAACGAAATTAGATATTGCCATTTTGACGTCGAAGTTACTTACGACCATACATCAATTAAAGCGATCCATTTTTTACAATTAACCTGGCTTTAAAATGCAGCAGGCACCGTCCCCCGTCGGGACACTAGTTTGATTAATTAACCCATACCGGCAGTGTAAAGTGATTAAAATTTGTGCCGTGTACTTATCCTGCTCGTGGACAAATTGGACTGTGTTGTTTTAAAATAGAATTGCAATTTAAATGATTCCTGTTATTTTGGGACGTAATGTTTTATAATAAAAAAATAGATTTTCCTTGTATTTATTTGCTTTATTTTAGTTTGATAGGGTTATATTATGATTTTTCAATAGATAGGTAATATTTGTTTTATACATTAACTGTATGCGTCAAAATTATTCTCCAAATATAGTGCCCTTATTATTATGGCGTAGTTGCATTTAATGCGCGGTACGACTACCTGAGTCCTGAGGTCTGGGTTCGATTGCCGGGTCGGGTTTACTCAGTATCAGCCTGGAGTCTAGAATTTTTGTTTGATGTGGCGATCTGGCTACACTTTCGGGAATACAGGCGTGAGCTTATGGATGTTTTATTTTTTTATAGCAGAGACTGGCAAACGAACAGATGGGTCACCTGATGGTGAGTGATCTCCACCGCCCATAGACACCCAAGACACAATGTATTGTACTTTTCTTGCCACCTGCCCTTACGCCACCTTATTGTAGGGTTGGCGCCACAAATTTTTCAGGCATGTTGCCGAAAATATACGGCTTACTTTTTACAACTGGCTGCCTTCCTAACGTCAACTCCATCTTTTTTTTTAGTAAGCAAATCTTCCATTTTATTTTTATGCAGCTCTTATACAAGACAGAAATGTTAACGACGAAAGCCATTCGTGCATCAGAATAAAAACAGCTCGTTCAATTACTTAATGGTTCTGCGAAACACACCTTCGCGAGACTACATCGTTAAGTTTGGCACACAATATACGCCCAAGTTGTCTAGGAGATAGTCATTTTTGCGAAAATATCATCTATACTAATAATATAAAGAGGACACGTTTGCTTTTTTATTTTTGTTTGCAATTAATAGGCTCAAAAAGGCTTTAGTCGCCTCCTTGGTCTCGTGGCAGTATATACGGGCTGTGCACTGGGAGGTCCTGGGTTCGATTCCCAGGTCGGGCAAAGCGAATTTTCTAATATAATTTGTCTGGGACTGGATCCCCTAACAGCGATGACGTGAGGTAGGCAGCTGGTCACAAAACCTAAGCCAAAGCATTTCTGCAACATCTTTGAAAAGGTGTGCTGCGCCGACCCCAAATTAAGATGGTATAAGGGCAGGTAGAAAGAAAGAATGAATAAGCTAAAAACCACAGAATCTATAGGGTACTTTTAATCTCAGAACAATGTACAGTTTCCGTGGGATAAAATTGCGTGATTTGTGCAAACAAAGTCGCGAGCAACAGCTAGTTTATTAATAAAAAGTATTGGTTTTGTACCGTGATCCTAATATCCTAGTACGAACTTGCCCCGTCTACCGCCCGTTCAAAACGCGTTGCCTTGACATATTACAGAGAAATACTTGGTATGGTATAGCTATGAAATGAGAGTCAATTGTTAATATTAATGTTTGCCTAATGGTTTTACCTGTTGATAACATACTCTCGTCAACGACACTACAAATCCTAAACAAATAACAAGTAAAAAAATTTTAAGACGTCAAAATTTAGTTTTATAAAAAATAAATATTTCATATTAAATATTGCCCAAAGGGCAAAAGGAGACCAGGCAGGCCAAATGCACGCTGGTCGGATGACATCAACAGAGTCTGTAAAAACTGGCAGAGCGTTGCCCAAAACAGAGAAAAATGGCAAAAACTGGAGGAGGCTTTTACCCGAGACGGGTCCAAACCATAAAAAAAGTAGTATTAATTAATTATTTTTTGTTTTTATATATACCTACTTCTGTTCATGGTTATGGAATAAACGGGCTTTTTATTTATTTTTATTATTATTATTAAATATTTTATATTTTTCACCCATCGTGATGAATATACGAGGCCACCCTTGGAATAAGCTCTATCGAACAGAAACATAATTTTCCAAATGTTTTCATTTGGATTGATTAATCCTTCTTTTGAAGTCGACCGAAAATCAGTTGACAAAGGAGGAAATGCTACTGAACTTTGCATATTTTTGCGCAGCTACATAGATTTGCAACAATAGACACTATTATAGAAAACATTTCCAGCTGGAGGCCTACAATTTGGCGCGCCTTCAACGTCGCGTCGCGTCTACAATGTTTATGTAGAGTGAGTAAAGTCTGCAACTAGTATGCACTAGACTTGCATTGTAATTATATTTAGACACGAAATCTTTGGAACTGCATTTTTTAAAGTAACATCTTTAATACGAAAATGTGTTATTTTTAGCAAGGCAGTAAATATCGCATAGATTAAACCAGTTTCAAAACCCTCAAAAACGGGGTACAAGTTTACCTTTTTCTTTATGTAGCCTCCGTGAGCCTCTTCCTTGGCACTGTCACCACGGCGATCAATTTGACGACCTCCGTGGCGGAGTGAAAAAATTCTGACCATCGCAAATGTATTCGAGCTCGCTGCGCGCTGATGGCATTTAGTTAATATTTCATATAAATTTTATAGACGACGCGCATCGAGCCTCCGCATGACAGGCTCCGTGGCGCAGTGGGCGATTAGCCGGCTGTGAAGCGAGAGGCCGCGTGTTCGATTCCCGTACTGAGACAAATGTTTGTGTGACCCATAGATAATTGTTTTCAAGTCTGGGTGTTGTGTGGCCGAAAGTCTCTCACAGTTTCTGATACCCACGATACAGGTTATACCTAGTGTGCGTCAGGACTAAGAGTATGTCTGTTGGGTTTATTTATTATGTAATATTCTGATAACAATTGCTAATAATACAGTAATTATACTAATGAGAGTCATCTCGAAGCTGCCGTAGTGTCGGAGCCATTTCTGTTTATTGTAGAGAGTCAACATCTACTCATCAACTAGCTGGAGTGTCGCATGACACACTTCACTGGTCTCGTGTTCAATTAGTACATAGTTGTGATGTGAGTTGCACTAGTTTAGAACTTAGGTGTTTGACTTTTATTTTGACAAATGTAGGGTAACTTGATTTTGATGCCCAAAATTGAATGTAAAGAAGGTTGTTGTCAGGCAGGCGTTCGATCGTAAAAACTAAGCCGAATCTTTCCTGCAACATGCTTGAAAAATATGTTCCGCCGACATAAAAACGGGTTAAGGGCAGGTAGACTGGATAAAAACTTTAGTATTATTATTATAATCTAATGCGAAATTATTGCGTTTAAGCATGAGGAAACTTTTTGCGAAGCTTTTATGTGAAAAATTGGATATATTGACGTAAACATGTCGGTGAAATACATTTTCCTGATAATTTGATCGCGTAAGGATTCTTCCATCAAGTTACAAAAACGCCAAACGTTGTTGCCATATTGGCTCCTTTCAAAATATAAATACAAAGATGTGTTTGAAATATTTAAATAAGTATAATATTGGCTCTGTAATATTATGCTGGCTTTTAAATTGTGGGTTGTAGAATCCCATCCGTTTCTTTTACTGTATTATGTACATATTATATATACATTTAAATCCATTTATATGTACTTTATTATTATTCATGTGTTCTATTAGGTATAGGTGCCGATATAGTGTGTTTTTATTAATTCGTCATTCACGGGTACCTACATTATACCTAGCAGAGATGCTTGCAGAATGCAGAGCTCTGTAGCTCAACCTTAAGTTTTTTCACATTTCACGTAAGCGACTAATATTTGTATGATAAACACCCGAATGCCTCTAGCGGTTACGTGGGGAATTAACGTTTTTTATACAAATTATTTTACGTAATCGCTAACGTTATATGTACAAAAAACTCACGGGCGAGCTACTGTACCTCTAGTACGAGTTTATTTTGACAGTTTTCGATTCTAGAAATCGACGATAGTATTCAGTTTCTGCCTCGGTGGCGTGGTTGTATTTCAGTACGACTACCGTCCTGAGGTCTCGGGTTCGATCCCCGGGTCGGGAAAAGTGATATTGGATTTTTCCACATCAGCCCGGAGTCTGGAATTTGTGCCTGATATGGCGATAGGCTTGCCCCCTATCACATCTGGGACGGAACTAAGCTCGGCGAAATGTGGGTGTACTAGTTCGCTAGTCGCTTCTGCCTACCTTTCGGGGATAAAGGCGTGAGGTTATGTTATGTTTTCAGTTTCTCCATATTTTTTTTTAGTTCGTTGTAGTTTCCGCAACGAGGCGTTGCTAGTTAAATGTATGGAGAATACGCAAACTATCGTCGATTTCGAGAGTCGAGAACTGTCAAAAACTCGTACTAGGGGTACTGAATGACCCTAAGGTCGTCTGGTACAAAATACTTTTATCATTTAACCGCCTTATTTATTGATGAATGAGGTGGGTTATTGAAATAAGCTTTATTGATAAAGAGATAAATACCTATTGATCCATTACTGGGTGCGGGATTCCTCTACTAATGAGATATAAGGTCTTAATCCTGCAGGTTGGTAGACTTCACACCACATAACACAATAATCACAAGTTTAAAAACTTAATTGACCGACTTCCAACTTACCGATCCTGACCAAATTTATATGGGACTACCCATGAAATGAGCTCTATTGAACACAAAAATAATTTTGTAAATCGGTCCACATTAAACCATTTAAACATTTGGCGGAGAAAAAAAAAACAGACAAATTGAGGACCTCGTCCTTTTGTGCAAGTCGGTTAAAAAACAGACGAATTGGTATCCTTTTTTTAAGTTGCTTTGTAAGAATATAGAAATATATGAATAGAGAACCATATCAAATGTAAGTACTCTAAGTAAATGAAAGTATAAGTGTAACAAATGGACGCAAAATGGTCGTGCATTTTGAATAAAGGATTCATATACATAATGTATAATGTATGTATGACTAAAAACCGTCAAGTGGGATTACTTATAATAATGGACTTGGGCAATATATTTAAATAAACTTAAGTAGAATGTCTGCAACACAAGAGCTATTATATAGAAATATTAAAATCGGTTACTTTTATATTGCTATAAAATATTATTTTCTTTTTATAGTAGTACGTGAGTAAATTGGATACGTCGTAAGTGTTGAAATGCATAAGTTTAGGACCATAAAACAGGGTAAGATAACAATTTAAAAAAATATGGTGGAGTTAAAATCATAAAGGACTGATTTCTTAAGTTTACGCGAATGTTATACATTGAAATTAAACTATTTTTACGGATTCTATCACGATTTGTTTGAATTTTTATGACTGACGTGTCGAAGGCTTTGCAGTCTTCGAGGTCACGGGTCAGTCAATCATAAAGGACTGCCTTGGTAGCGTAGTTGTACCTATTGCGTGCTTGGTAGTGGCGAAGCATGAAAATTTCTAAAGGGAAAGCCGAAGCTAGTTTTTTTTTTACTTAGGGCCACTTGCATCTCCGCGATAAATCTCTTATCCCAAATATTGATTTAAAGATAGCAGTGAGTTGGAGAATAAATTGGGTTTAGGTTTAACTCTACATTAGTAATAGCGCTGCAAGTCGCCCTTAATGCCTATTTATTAACGGATAGTTTGACAAAGTAAAGGTAGGAATCGTGTTGTATGGACTCTTTGCCATTGGTGCGCGGTACGTTTACCGTTCTGCCATCTCGGATTCGATCACCGGATCGGGTAACGTGACAGTAGGTTTGTCTATTCAGTGTCAGTCCCGCGTCTCGAATTTGTGCCCAATAAGGCGATAGGCTAGCCGCCTATCATATCTGGGACAGAACTAAGCTCGGTAAAATGTGGGGTTTGTGGTTATCTAGATCATCACTGCCTACCCCATCAGAGATACAGGCGTGAACTTATGTGAAGTTATAATTAGGACAAAACTAAAATTTGCATTAAAAGACTGTCTCGGTGGCGTAGTGGTATTGCGTAGGTACGTGGTACGACTGTCGTCCTGAGGTCTCGGGTTTGATCCCTGGGTCGGGCAGTGATATAGGATTTTCCATATCAGGCCGGAGTCTGGAATTTGTGCCCGATATGGCGATAGGCTCGCAATCTATCACATCTGGGCGGAACTAAGCTTGGCAAAATGTGGGGTATGTGGTTATCTAGATCACCTCTGCCTACCCCATCAGAGATACAGGCGTGAACTTATGTGAAGTTATAATTAGGACAAAACTAAAATTTGCATTAAAAGACTGTCTCGGTGGCGTAGTGGTATTGCGTAGGTACGTGGTACGACTGTCGTCCTGAGGTCTCGGGTTTGATCCCTGGGTCGGGCAGTGATATAGGATTTTCCATATCAGGCCGGAGTCTGGAATTTGTGCCTGATATGGCGATAGGCTCGCCGTCTATCACATCTGGGCGGAACTAAGCTTGGCAAAATGTGGGGTATGTGGTTATCTAGATCACCTCTGCCTATCCAATTTGAGACACAGGCGTGAGCTTATGAGAAGTCATAATTGGAACAAAAACCGCAATCTGCATTCAAAGAAATGAAGGAGACACCGTCATTTCGTTTATCTTCAATTCTTACATAAATTATAGCGTTATTAAAATCTGAAGTTTTAAACGCGCAGTTAAGCTCAAAGCGCATTTAAAAGTTGGTGAATGTTCGCAAATTGGGTGATCCAGTGCACTCGCACTGACAGAATGAGCCATCTATTTGGGTGAGAGAGTGACATATTTTAGACCTTAATGTCTTACTTTTTTTTTGTTATACACCCAACAGTCACACCTTGTCCTGACCCCACACTAGGTATAACTTGTATCATGGGTGTCAGAAACTATGAGAGACTTTCGGTCTCACAACACCCAGACTTGAAAAAAATATCTGTGGGCCACACAAACATTTGTCTCAATGCGGGAATCGAAGCCGCGGCCTCTCGCTTCACAGCCGGCTACTCGCCCACTGCGCCACGGAGGCTGTCACTTTGAGTCAGAAATGCGTTTAGTTTAGTGGAATTGGATACAGGTAAAAATGTCTTATATTGTGTTTTTAGTAGAATTGTTAAAGCCCCTGCAAACTGCGGACTTTTTATCGGCCGATAATGCATTAGGGCAGTTAATCTCTAAAATATTAAACCTGTAATTATTATTAAACTTTTTTCTTTCTACCTGCCTTTATCCCACCTTAATATAGGGTTTGCGCAACACACTTTTCAAATATAATGCATAAAGGATTTGGCTTAGTTTCTAGGACCGGCTGCCTGCCTGGCGTCAACCATCTTAGAGTGACCCAGTCACGAGTAAATTAAATTAGAAAATTCGCTTTGCCCGACGTGAGAATCGAACCTCCCGGTCCACAACAGAAACTTAAGATAATAATTATCTATATTTTATCCTCAACAAAATCATATTAATTTTGTTCTATGCATCGTTCTGATATAAGACGTCGACGTATTTTGATTAAAACAAGATAAGATAGAGATCAAAATCTTTCGCCATTTGCCAGCGCCAAAGTTTGAATTAAATTCTTAAGGATTCTTCGGAATCTTGTGTAAATCGGACGTCTTGGTGGATTGAAGCCATTCGTGAAATGATCCCGGAGGATGGAACTTCGACAATAGTGCATTTTGAGGAAAAGCGCCTATCTCTGAGATTAAGTAACATTTCGATTTGATTAAACATAAAGTCGATAGTTACATTGCATTTTATTAATGTTCGAAGTTTTATACTGAATGCAAAAATATTGATTTATTTAGTAATAATAACGGCTTCTAAAACCTCTTACACTTATCACAAACACAGCAGCGATAGCTCAGTTCGGAATGGTACGGACTGCCGAGACGAGTGTCGGAGGTTCAAGACCAACCTCAAAAATGAGCATACACCTCTGTCATTTTTATGTAAAGTGTATTTTCTTTGTGAATTATCGCTTGCTATAACGGTGAAGGAAAACATCGTGAGGAAACCTACATACCCGAGAATTTCTCCACAAGAATTATGATGGTATGTGAAGTCTACCAACCCACATTAGGCCAGTGTGGTAGACTAAGGTCTAACCCCTCTCATTAGTAGAGGAGGCCCGTGCCCAGCAGTGGGACAGTAATATTACGAGGCTGATATTATTTATATATGTTGTATATATATAAAATACTGCCTCCGTGGCGTGGTGGTATTTCGGTACGACTACGGTTCTGAGGTCTCGGGTTCGATCCCCGGGTCGGGCAAAGTGATATTGGATTTTTCCATATCAGCCCGGAGTCTGGAATTTGTGCCCGATATGGCGATAGGCTCGCCTCCTTTCACATCTGGGACGGAACTAAGCTCGGCGAAATGTGGGTGTTCTAGTTCTCTAGTACGCTTCTGCCTACCCCTTCGGGGATACAGGCGTGAGCTTATGTTATGTGTGTTAAATATAGAAAATCTCTCATCTTCTCTATCTGAGTCATTCTTTTGTTTTTGCCTATTTTTATATAGATTACCGGTATTACATTGTAAAAGCTTTATTTTTCGTGATATATCCGAGAAAGAAAAACACTACAAATTAATCATACTGCCACTGCCATACCGCTCCTTTGACCTATATTTATCCTCTTATAAGTTTCGTATAGTTATCGCATTTACTAATTCACGAGTTTATCACGCGTATTTATTCTTCACACGATTTGGAAGCAAGCAAGATTACGGTTGTAGCTCGTAAGGGATCAAGTCATTTTCTTTCAAAGATTAGTCCGGATCAAACTTTGTTCTGACTATATTTTTGTTAAAGGAATAAAGTTGGATCTTTGTATGCCAATATGTTTGTTGTTGCAAATCTCAATCGGTAATGCTAGGTGATGGAATTTTCAACGTGGGCGGATTTTCGTTCCATTATGTGATAGTAGGTTTATTGCCATGTTAAACACAACAGCAATTCTGAGCATTCTATGAAATATTTGATAATCAAAAAATGTTGACTGATCAATCAATGAATCAAAAAATGAAGACTGCCTCGGTGGCGTGGTGGTATTTCGGTACGACTACGGTTCTGAGGTCTCGGGTTCGATCCCCGGGTCGGGCAAAGTGATATTTTAAGTGAATTTGTGTCCGATATGGCGATAGGCTCGCCCCCTATCACATCTAGGACGGAACTAAGCTCGGCGAAACGTGGGTGTTCTAGTTCGCTAGTGCGCCTCTACCTACCCCTTCGGGGATACAGGCGTGAGCTTATGTATGTATGTATGCAAAAAATGTTCATGTAACTCGATTGGTCGACCAGTGTGATTGTGGAACCTTCTGAAGGCTTTCACCACGTCTTATAGCAATATTATTGTAATCTTACTTTGTTTTTTTTTGTACGGGAATCGGGGCAAGTAAGGTTATAATAATAATGCTATAACACGCTGCGGTAGCTCCTCTGTGGATCGAAGTCAATGACCGCATGATTTACAGTCAAAACACTCTACCAGTGGCGAAGGGTGACAATTTTGAAAACGGGGCCAATGCCACGTTCTCTTCTAGATAATACCTTGAAAATACTTATATTATTAGCCTACAATCTGACAAAGGGAAGCCGGCAAGAATCGGGTTGTATGAACCCTTCGCCACTCCACTCTACAACTAGAAGCCTATGCGAATAGGCCATATATAAGGGCATTTTCACGAAATCAAAGGGGTTACCTCCACGTCTTATAGCAGTATTATTATAATCTTACTTTGTTTTTTGACCGACTTCCAAAAAGGAGGAGGTTCTCAATTAGTCTGTATTTTTTTTTATGTATGTTACTTGATATCTCCGCCAAATGTGGACCGATTTTCAAAATTCTTTTTGTGTTTGATAGAGCTTATTTAAAGGGTAGTCCCATATAAATTTGGTCACGATCAGATTTGAAGTCGGTCTGTTAAGTTTTTAAATTTGTGATTATTTCAGTAATCGAAGCAATCCTATTTAAATATCAGTGATGCAGTACGTTATCTCAACCTTTTTTTCTAAAAGATCAGTTGAATGGACTGTGAAATTGAATGGAATTTGTGCCCGATATGGCGATAGGCTCGCCCCCTATCACATCTGGGACGGAACTAAGCTCGGCGAAATGTGGGTGTTCTAGTTCGCTAGTGCGCCTCTGCCTACCCCTTCGGGGATACAGGCGTGAGCTTATGTTATGTAATGGACTGTGACGCATTAAATTAATTACCGACTTAAAATTTTGGCTCAACGGTAATTGGCCTCATGTAGATGACTTAAAGGGCTCTGATTTCTAAGTAAATCATTTAAAACAGTAAAGCACTGCGTGAAATTACCTCTCCGTTAACTTTGTAGCCCGAGGCGCGATGTAAATAACGTGTGCCCGGAACATACGCACTTTCAACCTGACTTGTAGGATGTATAGAATGTAATGAAGTTTAAAGTATAGGATATTTCAAGAACTGTCAATTCCCTCGCTTTTCGTTTTTTTTTCGATTGTTTAGTAGAGTTATTATGGAAATCTCGGGCCCGATATTTTGTGAAATAAATATTTACCTACACTAATCTAATATTCATGGACGTCCTATGGCTGATGATGATGATGAATCTAATATTATAAACGTGAAAGTTTGTGAGGATGTATAGATGTTTGTTACACTTCCACTCAACATTTTGCGCAACGTCGGGAATAAAAATTAAAACCAAATCGTAAAAGAATCCGTAAAAATAGTTTTATTTCAATTTACTAAAATTACTTTGAATTTACTTTGATTATGCACAGAATAACACATAGGCTACATATCCCGGAAAATAGTACAGTTTCCGTGGAATATTCCACGGACGAAGCCGCGGGCAACAGCTAGTATTATTCCAAATGTTTGGATGGATGTTTGTTATTTAATCATGCCAGAACAGCTGAATAGATCTGGATGAAATTCGGCACAGAAATAAATTATTCTGGATTACATATAGGCAGACTTCTATGTATACTACTAGATAAGCTGTATAAAAGTAAAATTGTGTTACATTATGGCGAGTGTTTGACGTTTGATGGCTAAGGAAAAGAGCAGGGTTACCACCACCTCTAATAGCAGTATTTTTATAATCTTACTAGGTTTTTTGTACGGGAATCGGCACAAGCAAGATTGTAATAATATTGCTATAAGAGGTGGTGGTAACCCCCCAGATCTCTATAGGGAGTTGCGGTCATTTGACAGAAAGTTAGCGCGCAAATTCTATCTACCGAACAGCCTGTCTAGTAATACATAGAAGTCTTTGCATATAGGTTAGTTTTTATCTCGGAATGTATGGTCCCCTTTGGATAGATTTATTAATAAATTTCCACTACAACGAAGTCGCAGGCAACGGCTAGTATACCATAATTGAAAGGTAAGTGCCTGTCTCGGTGGCGTGGTGGTATTTCGGTACGACTACGGTTCTGAGGTCTCGGTTTCGATCCCCGGATCGGGCAAAGTGATATTGGATTTTTCCATATCAGCACGGAGTCTAGAATTTGTGCCCGATATGGCGATAGGCTCGCCCCCTATCACATCTGGGACGGAACTAAGCTCGGCGAAATGTGGGTGTTCTAGTTCGCTAGTGCACCTCTGCCTACCCCTTCGGGGATACAGGCGTGAGCTTATGTTATGTTATGAAAGGTAAGTCTGTAGGAACCGTGTTATATTGACCCTCCGTCGCTAATTCACATACGTAAACCGCGTCCCCGAGTCCCTTAAATACACGCCAACCGCAGCCGCGCCGCATTACAATCGTTAAGATAATACCCGGCGCGAGTTCCTGAATGGGTCCTCGTGAAATGGGCTGTGTCAGGAACTACTCGTCCTAAGCAAACTTGAACTGTAGTATAAAGCAAATATTTTAACAATATAGAGAATTTTGCTGTTGTTGCGCGACCGAAACAAACATATGACAACCGTTATGGTCGCGTAAACTTATGTGAGCGTGTTGCGAAATTAGGAAACGGTATCGTTTTATGAATTAAAATATACACACTTCACGGACGTAAAAACAGAAGGACACCATCTCCGCTATAGTTAAACGGACGCCACAGAGAAGCCACGCACAAACGCGCCTGTGCATAAGTGGTCTACGCACACACACGCCAT
Organism: Clanis bilineata; assembly: GCA_036417725.1. Lineage (NCBI taxonomy): Eukaryota > Metazoa > Arthropoda > Insecta > Lepidoptera > Sphingidae > Clanis > Clanis bilineata. The sequence continues at coordinate 4,757,041 of CM071153.1, forward strand.
TACGTGTCGATAGATCGAATGGGCCAAAACCCCTGCTTCACTTTCATTGTTTCTAGCGCTCTGTTCATATTTTTTTACGTCCATGACATACGCTTCTTGTCACAATGGTGTAAGCAGAGGCGTAACGAGTGAACTTACTTTTCCGTACCAGAGCCTATTACCATACCGGTTAGAAATAAATTAAATCTACTTAACTAGTGTTAAATAATCGGGTACTTAACTAGTTTTTTTTTATTAATTTTATATGAAATTTACGTCGTCTTAAATATAAAACAGAAAGAAATATGAAAATATTCTTAAAAATAAAAAAGTTATAAGCCTTTGAAGTTTGGTGTAACCGTCAAACTGCGGGAAAGAGAAGTATCAGTATAGTCACGTCACGCCATAACGGTACGTTCGTTGGAAAGGGATAGTAAGATATCTCCAATATTCCCCCACTCCAAAATTTAAAATATGAATTACTGCCTCATTTTTCAACCAATTTCAATGCAGTTTTTACAGAAAGGATTCTTTTTTGATTTATTTGCTATTACATATAAATATGTGTATGAAATCAAACATAGTCAAGTACCCAATTATTAACTCAATTGTTGACTCCTGAGTATCAATTTTTACTTAACGGACCAAACCCAAATTTTTGGAACGGCAGTTGCGCGAAAGATCGCCTCCTTGGTCTAGTGGTAGCGTGTATGGGCTATGGACCGAGGTCCTGGGTTCGATTCCCAGGTCGAGCAAAGTAAATTTTCTTATTTAATTTGCCCGGGACTGGATCCTTCAGAGAGGTTGATGTCGGGCAGGCGGCCGGTCGTAAATACTAAGCCAAATCTTCTCTGCAACATGCTTGAAAAAGTGTGTTGCGCCGACCCCACATCAAGGTGGGATAAGGGCAGGTAGAAAGAAAAGTTGCGCGAAAGATATATAATGTTTTCCTTTGTTACAACATATTTGACAGCCTCCGTGGCGCAGCGGGCGAGTAGCTGGCTGTGAAGCGAGAGGCCGCGGGTTCGATTCCCGCATTGAGACAAATGTTTGTGTGACCCACAGATATTTGTTTCAAGTCTGGGTGTTGTGAGACCGAAAGTCTCTCATAGTCTCTGACATCCACGATACAGGTTATACCTAGTGTGGGGTCAGGACTAAGTGTGTGACTGTTGGGTGTATTTATTTATTTACATATAAAGAATGATCTCACAATTAAAATATTTAAGCTGCTGACCCATTAGACGTTTTGGAGGAATATATTAGTCGCCTCCTTGGTCTATGGGCAGCATGTATGGGCTGTGGACCGGGAGGTCCTAGGTTCAATTTCCAGGTCGGGCAAAGCAGGTTTTCTAACGTGCGGGAACGTGTGGTCTCCATCGCCGATGGCCCTCCGCGATACTTCGTTCGCATTCGTTTGGTTGGTGTGTACCTGGTAATATGCACGTATTTGACTCGGAATTTGCAACTGTGGCTTTACGTTTTCCATCCAGTTACTTGCCCGCTGAACTAGTGGGTGCCGGGTGGTTATTAAATAAATTAATTAAGAATTCCACTTGTGCTCAAATTGGATAAAACTGCGCGCAATCTTTTGTAACGATGTTAGATAGACATAGAAAACAGTCACTTGCTAACGGCGGCCCGAGCAGGAAAATTTCTGACAATTGCAAATGTATTCGAGCTCGATGCGCGTCTATGAAATCGTGTATGAAATATTAACCTAATGTTATCACTGCGCGCAAGCTTGATACGAATTCGATTGTCAAAAATATTCCTGCTAGGGCCGCAGTTTTCTCAATGTGCCCGCAGCCTTAGCATAGTATCGTGTGCCCTTAACTTTAATTTAGGGTTGTTTAAAACATTATGAAAAAATATTTCTGGGTTGATGTTGAAATTATATATTGTTTTTATATTTAAAAGAACTTTGCCTAACGTTATTTATGCTTGAAATTAGAGTTCTAAAGAGTAAATATTATGATATTATTATCCTAGAGAAATATTTTTTTAATGTCTAACATTATATTTTAAAACTTATTTTTATCAAACCACAGCTCTGCCCTCGAATATAATTTTCACAAGTATGAACTTAAGTAAAATATAATATAAATAAATACAAGAAAAAGTATGGCGCCATCTCTTGACTATAATGTTATACTACTGTATTAATTCACCATCAATTCTCAGTCAACGTAACGCGACAGAAATCGTAAAATCTAGTAAAATAACTCACACTAAGGGTCACTTGTAGGCATCTTACTAATCTAGAGTTACACCTTATCTTGATTTATCCTACTGCTCACTCCTATCTTTAAATCAAGATTTGGGATAAATAGAGATTTATCGCAGAGCTGCAAGTGGCCCTAAATCGTCGCTTGCGATAGGCCCTATAATATAAAAACCGCTATTCTCATTAACAAGTGCTTACGTAAAGATAATTTCCCATAAAGCTACCCTTAGGGGTATTTGCATTGTTAAAGAGCTCGATGAATGCGAATTTACTCCCTTTAGAGGTCGATCCTATGTTCGAATAAAATAGCTTATTCTTAAGTAACCTTGTTTGCTTTTCATAACTGTATTAGAAATTATGTATTTATTGTAATATATTTTCCTTTTTTGGATTGATTGAAGGGTTATTGAATTGTTTGCTGATTAATTATTTTTATTGTTATATAAAATTATAAAAATAACTTAAATGTTAGAATATATTCCTTACGAGGAAGTAGAGAATAAATGAATAAGTAAATTGACAGCAATTATGGACGGCTCAACATGGCCGGATGTAGAGTAGTTCGTGTGAGATTTTAGTTAGCCCAAATAAAAATAGATTTAAGCATCTTCAAAAACTAATCGGAATCCTTTCTGCAATCCACATATCTACATACATGCTAGCAAAAGTGACTTTAGAAAGAAAAAAAAAATGTGACCTTTTGTCCGATTTATCTACAGTTTGTCAATGCTACAGTTAAGACTCGTCTCCTGCTCATGTTTGTTCGAAACAAAACACAAAAAGACCTACACAAAACAAGACTTTTCATTGTCTCCTGCTCGTGGACCATAGACAAAAAGATGTAAAAAAAATGTTGTAGTGTTTTAGTGCAGAAGACGCGGCATTAAATAAACATCCATCAAATATCAACGCAAAAGTTATTACTGTGGCCAAACGATTCTAAATATACCACGAAATATCACTATATTTTATCAATGCAAAATATATATTATGTATACCCATTTGTCAATACAGAGTAAATCCACATACATCATAAGCTCACGCCTGTATCCCCGAAGGGGTAGGCAGAGGTACACCTGCGAACTAGAACACCCAAATTCCGCCGAGCTTAGTTCCGTCCATGATGTGATAGGGAGCGAGCCTATCGCAATATCGGGCACAAATTGCAGATATGGAAAAATCCAATATCACTTTGCCCGACCCGGGGATCGAACCTGAGACCTCAGGACGGTAGTCATACCGAAATACAACCAACCACGAGGCAGTCGAGTACGAGTCGAGAGTAAATCCAGTGCAGTTAATTGAATGTTAATTTGCTTACCCCTTCAAAAATAGGGGTATAGCTCCTTTAATGTTTCCTCTAGAATCTAGATAATCAACGGCCACATTACAATATTCCATGTCTCGTATAATACGAAGCTGTATTTAATAGTATAATGAATAATTCCATAATAATTCATTTTTATGATTCACTTACGAATTCATTGCGCGTACAAACTCCGATATTTGAAACGTAAAACATCTGCTTGATAAGATTGATGGATGGTTGAAATGATCAAGGGGAGTGTAACATTTACAGTTGACCTGACCCCGGAGTCCCCAAATTACCTGATGTCGTGGCGAAATTTCGGCCATGTTTCCCGAAGCTTTGACATCGATCATGTGAGACAAATGGACTGCGATTTTTTTCACTCGCACTCGAACATCGACGGGTGGACCCTATTATAGGTATAATAATTAGGTACGTACCTAAATAGCTGTATAGTTATAAATGTAACTGCATCTTGTACCTGTTTAATGTAATGTGTGTAATGTGTACCACCCAACTAGTTGTCAATAAATGCTTCTTTCTTTTTTTCTAAAGGTGTTTTTATTGTATTGAATGATGAGACATAAATAAATAAATACACCCAACAGTCACACACGTAGTCCTGACCCCACACTAGGTATAACCTAAACTCAGACTTGAATAACACAAACATTTGTCTCAATGCGAGAATCGAACCCGCGGCCTCTCGCTTCACAGCCGGCTACTCGCCCGTGGCGCCACGGAGGCTGAGACACTTGATATTATGTCCCTAACGCCTTATTTTCAAAATATTTGATTTCTAGTTCTAGTTTACTAGTACGGCTCTGCTTACCTCTTCGGTGTTTTTGAGTGGTAAAGCCACGCTATAGACAGTAATGTCTACATCACGACAGGACCGGCTCGACCGGTTTGATACCACTGTCTCACAGAAAACCGAAGTAAAGTGGCAGCTCGCTATTGCGTTTTGTTCGGTGAGTAAGATTTACGGTGGCCCAAATTCCCACTCCCATACCCCTCCTTTTCAGTTGGTAACGCACCTATGATACATTTGTGTCTTGGGTGTCTATGGGAGGTGGACATCACTTACCAACAGGTGACCCACCTGTCCGTTTGACAATGCTATAAAAAAGTCAATTTATGTAATATTAATGTACGGAGCACAATCATGTCAAATACAATCCCATAATATTAATGAAACACTTAATTAACAAACCACTCTTGCGATTTCGATCGGAACTCAGAGACTGATGAAATATGGAACGTGGCAGTAAAACGTGTGGTGTGGGCCACATAAGTAATGAGATGTAAAGGGAGACTTTTTAATGAATAGATGACCTACTTTCATTTTATTTTAAAATACACGGAGTTTGTTAGACGTTATTTTATAATTGTGATAATGAAAGAAAGAAAGGGATTTTGACGGGAAGTCTGACAGGGTGGGCGTCGCTTGTTAAAATTATTTCATATTATTCTCTAGAGCTGTGTTTGTTGTTTTTAAGTGATGTGGTTTAATGCATCAAACTTTAATGAAGACGGACAGTATAATGTGGAAAATTTTAACCGGTGATCTTTGATGTGTTTTGCTTGGTGCGTTGGCTGGCTTTGTTCGGTCGATTCGTCGAGTGAAAGTCATCTGACTGGCATCGCACTGGAAGGAATTACAGCCATAATCCCAGCTGAACCTTGAGATCATCCACATCTGGGTCTCATGGTCACTGTGACAAAACATAATTGCTCTATTTAACTTAACATTGGCTAAATCATCGCATATTATGCGTGGAAGCCAGAAGAAGAATAATGTTTGTCACCGCTGTCGCGATGGATCTATATTTTAAAATAACAAATATGGCCATGCTGTGGATTGAAAGAACTTGTGCTCGAATCCGGTTGAAAAATGTAATTTTTTAACACAATTGGGACGTGAACTAGGAGAGTTGATTTCAGCCAGGCGCAGGACGCAAAAAGTAAATTGAATCTTCTCCGCAATATGCTTGAAAGTGTTGTGCAGATATTGAAATGGGATAAAGACAGGTGACATCGGGTAATTTTTTTATATAAATAAGTAGACAGTTACGTCTACAGCACGAATGGGCCGGCTCGAGCGGTTTGATACCACTGTCGCACAGAAAACCGACGTAAAGTGGCGGCTTGCTGTTGCGTTTCGTTCGGTGAGTGAGATTTCCGATGGCTCATTTTCCCCTCCCCCTCCCTTTCCCACTCCCCTTTCCCTCCTCTTCCATTCCCTCCTCCTCCTCCCATGATTATTTTTGTGTCTTGGGTGTCTATGGGCGGTGGAGATCACTTACCATCAGGTGACCCATCTGCTCGTTTGCCAATCTGTGATATAAAGAAAAAAATTATATGTTATGGTTAATATAATGTGTATTATGCCGCTTCCAACAGGTTAAAACTTCGAAAGTTAACCGCGTTCGGGTCTTAGAAAATAGAAGTATACATACAATCAAAGTATTACGTAAATGTATATTGTAGATACCATCAATAATTTCAACTATACAATACCAAATGCATCATAAATATTACAAGAACAAAAAACAATGTCAATTTAACAAAATGACCAACCGTATTGTACTGTAATCAATAGAGTACAGTTTATTGGAAACGAAATTTGTTTGTTTAGGGTCGCTGTGGTACGATGTTTGCGCCCTTTGTACACCCATACAACTGCCAGAATGTCACAACCGCAAATATTGAAAGTGCTGTCAATACTATAATTAAAATTTAAAAACCAGGCGAACCTATCCCCATATCGGGCACCCATGCCATTTCAGACTCTGGGTTGATACTGAATTGAAAAAAATTGTGCGTCTCGGAACGCTCGACAGGAGTGATAACTTAAACTAATCTAAGTCGTACTATTTAATTTGATTGAAATTGTTTAACTTGAGAAAAGCTTAGGTTATTACTTAAACTTTATGTTTATTAATATGATAAGAAGCCAGAGTGGCGAAGTAACGCGATACGTTACGAAGCAACCCTTACCCTCCTATAAGAAGTTATCACTTCAAAACTCAATGTTATTTTACCCGACCAGGATTGAACCTGAGACTTCTAGTGGGTAGTCGTACTGCGCAATACAATTACGCCACCGAGGAAGTCAAAGCTTTTTAATAAAACCAGTTTTACGGACTTAGTCACTCCGACCCTGACCACGAAGGCTATAAAGGTTTTGAAACGTCGGGATTAAATAAAAAACAAATCGCATTACAATCCGCAAAAACTAGTTTTATTTCAACGAATAACAATCGTCTAAACCTAAGAAATCATTCTTTCTTCCTACCCTTATCTCACTTTAATGTGTTCGGCGCAACACACTTTTTCGAGCATGTTGCAGTAAGGATTTGGCTAAGTTTTTCCGACCGGCTGCCTGCCGGACTTCAACCCACTCTGGGGGATCTAGTCCCGGGCAAATTGAATTAGAAAATTAGTCCAGCGTGGTTGCTTATACCCTTATCCCTCTTATTAGTAGAGGAGGCTCGTACCCAGCAGTGGGACAGTAATATAATAAATAAATAAATAAATACACCCAATAATCACATACCTAGTCCTAACCCCACACTAGGTATCACCTGACCCCACACACCTGTATCGTGGGTGTCAGAGACTATGAGAGACTTTCGGTCTCACAACACCCAGACTTGAAACAAATATCTGTGGGCCACACAAACATTTATCTCAATGCGGGAATCGAACCGGCGGCCTCTCGCTTCACAGCCGGCTACTCGCCCGCTACGCCACGGAGGTTGTCGATCTATATGACATGAATATGACAGGGCTGATATTATTATAGAACTATCTATTGACTATGCTTTTATATAACTATGCTTTATGATAAGTCCTGAGCAGATTATTACTTACTAGATACAACACAAATAACTATTATATAACCAAGTAAAATCTATGCACCATTGTTAGTATACTTTACTATTATATGCAAACTGTAAGTTCTAACCCCTTATTCATAATAACTTAGTAGAGCGTAATAAGACCGCAATAGTACGTTTCATAAAAATTGTACTCATAATCGTTCAATAGCGTTAAAACGTCCCAACGTTCGATAGTGAAAATATCGCCGATTCCGATCAGCTATTTCAAGTTTGTTGTTCTTTCTTAATTACATTAATTTTGTTATAATCCAGGACCCCATCTAAGATTAATATATATTTTTTATTGATTTTTTTCAGCCAAAACTTCCTATTTGTTTCAAAGCTTGCCAGACATAAAAATAATGTTTTTTTCTGTAACCAACAACATTGTATTCGATGAACATATTTTAGTTCTCTTATAACTAAAGAAGCCAAAAGTAGGGTTATGCTTTCTATAAGACCAGGATTTCATTCGGAATAAGGGGGTAAGCATTTACCGAGAGAAACGCTTTGTTGTATTTGTTTATTATTTCCATTGTTCTGATATACACAACTTGTTTTAAATTAAACAGCTTTACATTCAAAATACAAAGTAGGTAATATTAATATTGGAACAGAACATTAATAGAATTTTCATCAATAAATAATACCACTATGGTAAAATAGTAGAGCTGTAAGGTGTGCGTTTATGTTATTAAAATTAATGTTATAACTATAAATCACAAGCACAATGAGCTTTTGAATCACTTTTTCAAACATATTCTCCATTAAGTAATAAAAATAAACGTGAAAGTAACTCTGTCTGTCTATTTGTTTCTTATATTTTACACGTTTAAACCACTGAACGAATATTTACAATGAAAGGGACAAAGAAAGCTTGAAGGGATCGGCATAGACTACCCTTTGTCTCTGCATGAAATAGAGGATGAAAATTGAACAACTATCAGCGGCCTGAGCAGGAAAATTTCTGACAACCGTAAAAGTATTTCAGCTCGATGCGCGTCTATGAAATGTGTATGAAATATTAACCAAACGTCATCAGTGCGCAGCGAACTCGAATACATTTACATTAGTTTTTCGTGCTCGGGCTACAGGTGTATCTTCAATATTTCGATAACGACCGCAAATTGAAAACAAAATCTACGCGGTATCGTGAAGCCATAATAGGTAGACTTTTTAAATCATCCAAAATAGTTGTATTTACAAGCAAGGAAAAAACAGTCACAACACTAAGATAATTTTTTGCAAAAACGTTTCAAGGTTTGAAGGGCGAGCCATTAAGGTCAAACACAGTTAAGCTACTTAAAAGTTGTCACCCTACTTTTAAATGTCAACCCTGGCGAGGTAATGGTCCAGCTTTAGAACTTTCTTAAATCTAGACCTACGTACCTGACTACAGCATTTACCTTGAATAAATTGCGAAGTGTCACTGGAACTAAAATTATCTTAAGTTTTAAGTTTAGTTGGAATTAAATTTTTTGCTAATATTGTGGGTGTCTTCGGACGTTAAAGATCATTTATCATCATGTGATACATATGTTGCCAACCTCTCTATGTGTAAAAAAAGAGAATAGCATATGCATAATGCATAATGCTCACGACTTTTTTCATATGGGTAGGCAGAGACTATGGATTTTGCTACAATTATTGTACATCACTTTTGCTAATGTTGTGTAGAAATTGTAGTCATTAACTTCAAAAATACTACTAGTTTCATGTGGTAAATGAATAAGGGAGAATCAAAATGTGCAGTAAAACCTAAGGCCTAATTCGCACGAGAGCTTTTTCAATGCGCGTTAAAAAGCGTTGAAAAAGAACAAATTATTTTAGTTCTAGTATAGTTATTTAAACGCCCGCGTTTTTAACACGCGGCGTTTTTTTTTGGGCGATATGTAGAATATACCTTATTAGAAACAAAACTAGAATGATTTTCAAGCACTCACATGAATAGACATTTTGAGACGCTTTTTTAACGCGCGTTGAAAAAGCTCTCGTGCGGATGAGGCCTTATACACGCAGGAGGATACTCTGATAGGATATCAGCTGTCAGCTGCACAATACGAGGTGCCTGCAATTTCCTCCGTTGACATCTTGAAATGCACAAGTTGGTGCTGCGCGGCGCACAAAGGAATTGGATGTTAAAAGTCTCTGTGAACTGATTTTAGGAATCGAATTTAGATTTCCTTAGTGGAAAAAAGTGGTAGCGAAATTGTAGTATTTTTATATGTAACTAATATAATAAAAAATAAAAAAAAATTGCTTGCTACTGCGCTCACGTGGAAGCCTTTTTTGCCTTATTTGCATTGTTTCTTCATATTAACTTCATCCACCTGTCTTGTCGCAAGCCTCTCGATTTGATTCTTCCCTCTTCTCATTCGGAGTGTGAGAAAGCATATATAGGCCGGCATGATTCTGGCGACCACTGATAAACCCATTATTTGTCAATGGTCGCTAGTTTTTTTGGACTGCACTACGCTTACCATCAGGTGCAGTGATGTCACTTAGCCGTGCCCAAATAAAAATCCCCTTTGAACCCCTATTTTATCCCTTCAAGGGTGAAACGAAATATCCATAAATGTCATAATGGACTTACCGTATTTGAATGACAACTAAATGCGTGCGAAAATCTCTTATTTCTTTAACAATATTTATCTATGCAGTTTAAAGCTAAGTTATTTAAATTTCGAATTCTCAGGAAAGGTACGAGAAAAAGAGGATGTGTGCCTTGACTTTACTTTATGAGGCAAGTGATGGGGTAAATTGGTATTACAAATATTGGAAACTCTGTTTTCCTTTCAACAAACCTTGGTAATATTTTTTGGCTTGTAACGTTTATTGGTGGGACTAAAAATTGGATTCGTCCATCGCAATTCAACGTATACGGTACCAACACTATCCGAGGGTATGGAAATAACACGTAGGTTACTTTTTATTCTATTTGCTTACATAAATCCGCAGGAACAGGATTTGTTCACGATTGAAATACCAGACAAAAGTTAGTCTGCTATAAAAGCAAAACAAACTGTATGTTCTCTTGAAACTTATACGCATACTTGTAATGTTCGGAATTTTGGACAAATGTTTCGTGAAACCAAATGTAATAACAATAAAATATGGTATTTAAAAATAGTATAAGTAATTTTTATTAATGTTGAGTCGCCTCGTTGGTCTAGTGGCAACATGTATGGGTTGTGGACCGGGAGGTCCCGGGTTCGATTCCCAGGTCGGGCAAAGTAAATATTCTAAATTTGCCCGGGACTGGATCCCTCATAGGGGGTTGACGTCAGGCAGGCGGCCGGTCGTAAAAACTAAACCAAATCCTCTTTGCAACATGCTTGAAAAAGTGTTGCGCCGACCCCACATTAAGGTGGGATAAGGGCAGGAAGAAAGTTTTTTTTTTTATTAATGTTGAATCTGAAGATGTCTCCTAATTGCCAAACTTAATAGGCAACTTGCTTAGTAGGCATACTGAGTTTGTATTTGGTCAAATAAATTATTATCAGCTTGGCCGTCTGTAACATAAAATACTCCAATATAACAGTCTTTCTTGATAGAAAACGGTACGTTTATATAAAAATTACGCAAATCCTTCGCCATCGCATGTCATAAAAATGGGGTAACTGACATCGCTCTATGATATTTAATGGGGGAACTAATGCCATGTAAAATTACATCAAATAATGGAATTTGTATGGCAGCCCATCGCGTGTCCCTTTTATGTTAGTTAAAAAATATGAAACATTTTTCCGAGCTTACAATTACTTTCTTCCTGGTTGCACGCCCTAATAAAAAAAAATATACGAGGATTTTTTACACTGACTACGTATGGGTAACTTTCTGTGTCTGCTTTGGTCTGTCTTGTCTTAAGCTCCTCGATTTGTTGATGCCCTATTCGGAGTGTGAAGAAGCATAAATAGGCCATGATTCTGGTGACCGCTGATAAACTCATTGTTTGTCGGTGAGTACTGTTTTTGGAGTGCACTACGTTTACCATCAGGTGCATTGTAGTCACTTTATGACCAATCTTCGAATAAATTATTGTAACTTAGGCTGAGATCTATAGAGCGAATTTCGACTAAGTCTGAGTCAAGAAAATCATTGCTTAGTCCGTCTGTTAGTCTATTTTTCTTGTAAAAACATATCTCGGACTAAGTCGAAGTTTGATTTAAAAATTCCAAATTCTCACCGAGTTCGTTTCTTTGACATAGACTAAGTCGAAGTCTATAGATCTCAGCCTCAAAGTATATTTACCGTAGTCCGCAGTTTATGTAATATTCTTTACATAACTTTATTTATTAGGGCGCATGTTTTTGGATACAATCTAGGTTTAAGTAACCGTAACAGTAAACTGTATTACAAATACAAATAATATTTATTGTAAACTATTTTAAAATAAAGATAAGAGAAATAAAAAATAGTGCCGTAACCTATGGTTGACAATGTATTACTGTATTTGATTGTATTCTGTAGGAAAACTTTGGACACTCGATTCGATTGTGACTACGATACGTTTCATTTATTGACTTAAAATTCCACCGAAATCGAGGTAAAAAATGCGTTAAAAATTACCAAATGATGCAACATTAGTGGATTTTTGAACTGGATTTCGGTAGTATTTTAAGGGGGCTGTATTGCGTATTAAATAAATAAACCTTTCCAGCATGTAGCTTAGTCGCGACAATCATGTAAATTATAGTTACACATTCCCAGACGCTCTGAAGATATCTTCCTTAGAAACCGTTCAAAGCGCTCCTAAAAATGTAACCGGCAGCTATTTCACAATGTTTTCTGAGGTGTAAAAGTGTACCCTTTGTATCGGAATAGTTCTGTGATTGCACGGTTTTGTGCGTGCGTCACGTAAATACCGATCCAATATGAAAACCTCTAAGGCTGACCTTTTTATCGAAGAATACGTCGGAAAAATGACAACTATTTGTGTTGGAGACGGACTGGTGAATAATTTATTTTGTGAATTTTTGTCGAATTTGTTATGGGCATTTATAGTTTGTAGTGACCGGTATGTATGTATGTATGTGGAAGATATGAGAGCCAATGGTCTCACTATGGAGTATGCTCAGAACTGGATGAAGTGTTAGCGTTTTAGTAGGAAGGCGGACCCTGGCAAGAGGCCAGGATCACTCCAGGCGGAAAGAAGTAACCGGCATGTTCATATGTATGTGATAACATTACAAAACAGTTTAAATCTTAGAATTCTCTAAATTACACCATAATTATTTATCGTGTTGAGTGGTAGAGCCACGCTAAGACGGTTATGTCTACAGCACGAACGAGCCAGGTTCACTGGTTTGAGACACTGTCTCACAGAAAACCGACATAAGTGCAGTTGATCGCTGCGTAGGATTCGGTTAGTAGTTTTCCATTGATCCAAGTCTCTTTCCTAATTCCTATTCCATTCTTTTACGATTGGGACCACTGACCACACCCAGTCTTTTGGTATTGTGGTCATGATGTTATGGGGTGTGAACCGGGAGGTCGTGGGTTCGATTTTCAGGTCGGGCAAAGCGAATTTTCTAATTTAATTTCCCCGGGATTGGATCCCCCAGAGGGGGTTGACGTTAGGCAGCCCGTCGTAAAAACTTAGCCAAATCCTTTCTTCAACATGCTTGAAAAAGTGTTTTGCGCCGACCCCACATTAAAGAGGCATAAGGGCAGGTAGAAAGAAAGAAATAATGAGGGTCTATGGGCGGTGGAGTCCACTTACCTTCAGGTGGCCCACTTCACTACTTACCTACTTCCCTAGCCAAATGGACGTATATAAGATAAATTAGTTATACTGTAATGAATATGGATGAAGATAGAAACAATATGACATAGAAAGATTGAATTAACTGAAAGGTGTTCTAATTGAGTTAATATTGGGTATTCGTTAGCCACTATTGTATCGGATACATAATATAGCAAGCAATGTACGATGACTAAACAGATTTCTACACATTTTATGTGCTGAAAATGTCCCTGGTAGACAACGTCAACGGTAGACTGTCAACCTGCTAGACATGACTAGAAGGTTAGCTGGGGCGGGTGTGGGAATACATTCTTGTGTTCCACTGGCTGAATTGGTTATCTGCTTGTTCTGCTGCAGGCCCTTCGATTTACTTCTTTCTTCTTCGTAGTGTGAAGAAGCATTTAACCCATGGTTTGTCGGCGGTCGCTTGTTTTTTTGGACTGCATTGTACTTATCATAAGGTATAGTTTAATCAAATTGCCGTGCTAAAAAAGACGACCAACGTATACTCGTTAGTAAATACAGGAAAAACCACTTTTTTGTAGCAGAGACTTGCAAACGAGCAGATGGGTCACCTGTTGGTAAGTGATCTCCACCGCCCATAGACACCCATGATACCAAAAGAACCATAGGTGCCTTGCCAACCTTAAAAGTGAGAAATAGGGATTGGGAAGGGGCGAGGGAATTGGGCACCGGAAATCTCGCTCACCGAACGAACGTCTAGCTGCCACTTTACGTCGGTTTTCTGTGAGATAGTGGTATCAAACTGGTAGAGCCGGTTCGTTCGTCCTACCATTCAAAAACATTTTGAAACATCAACATAACATAATAACATAAGCTCACGCCTGTATCCCCGAAGGGGTAGGCAGAGGCGCACTAGCGAACTAGAACACCCACATTTCGCCGAGCTTAGTTCCGTCCCAGATGTGATAGGGGGCGAGCCTATCGCCATATCGGGCACAAATTCCAGACTCCGGGCTGATATAGAAAAATTCAATATCACTTTGCCCGACCCGGGGATCGAACCCGAGACCTCAGAAACGTAGTCGCACCGAAATACCACCACGCCACGGAGGCAGTCAAACATCAAATAACTTAAAAATTGTGTTACTGACCCCATTAGGGTCAAATCACACTGGCGCAGAGTCGAAGCGACGCCACGCGTCAAGGTTTTCGCCTATAGCATATTCATCACGCGCAACAACGCGCGTCGCCGTGTCGTAGTTGAAAAACATTACGCATCGTGACGCTTCGACTCTGCGCAAGTGTGATTTGACACTTAGAGAGGAATAAGGGTAGGTAAATGAAGATATATAGACAACACTTTCACTACAATCATTATAAAGTATAAGTGTAATCATAAAATACGTACGTATTGTGATAAGGGTCGGAATAAATTCCCTATTTATCACGCCAGGATTGAACAAAGACATAACAATTTTAGTATTCTAGCCTTAACGTCGGTAACAAATAATATTTTTACCCGTTATACCTTTTACTATCGATTCCGGTCGCCCGAATGACAAATTATTCTGCAGGTTCCTTAACATTTTGTTACATGAAAATATGTATTCTTGGAATAAATGTGAAGTATCATTAATTCTTAGTTGTTTAGGCTGAGATCTATAGAGCGAACTTCGAGTAAGTCTGAGTTCAAAGAAACGAACTCAGAGGGGTTACCACCACCTCTTATAGCAGTATTATTATCATCTTACTTGTACCGATTCCCATACAAAACAAACGAAGAACGATTATAATAATACTGCTATAAGAGGTCGTGGTAACCCTGCAGTGAGGATTTGGAATTTTTAAATCGAACTTCGAATTAGTTCGAGCCATTTTTACAAGAAAAACAGACAGACTAAGCAAAGATTTTCTTGAAAAATATGTCTCAGACTAAGTTAAAATTCGATTAAAAAAATCCAAATCCTCACAGAGTTTGTTTCTTTGACTTAGATTTAGTTGAAGTTTACTCTATAGATCTCAGCCTTAGTCTTGGTGAAAATATTTTGATTTTAGTGCTAGTATGCTTAGGTTACGAAATCGTGATATCCTGAGTTCAAATCTCACTCCGGGTTAGTGTATGAGTTTAGATTCTAAAATCCTACATGAGTTGCCGATTCAAATGCTTGATATGGCTATAGGATTATGAACTTCATAGGTAAAAGATATTCAAGGCGAATCGTATTAACTAGTTATACCCGTAGTTGCAGTTTCGGGGAAAGTGATGTATCATCATCATGATAGCCGATACCTAGGTTTAATTAAAAATGCCTTCAAGGTCCCAATAAACCCACATTTTTATTAAAAATCGAAAACATTTTCGAAGAATTTCGAAAGCGTTTTGACACTAAAAAGTGCAGTATTTGGCGCTACAAGTCCTTAAGCTCATGTGTTAGAAGTGTTAAAACATGCTTATACATACATACATAAAATTTGAACAGACTGGGATTTTAATTATGGAGGCTTTGATAAAGTAATTTAAGTATTCAAATTAACGTAAATCTTTAAATTACAATTAAAATTGAACCGTGTTTGTAATCCTTCAGGTATAACTCAAATAAGAAAGTTTAAACAATAACTTTCTTTATCCGTTCCCAAATTTCGACTTAAACCCTCGTTAATCGATACGCGTTTTTTAATTATAACCAGCCTGGAACACCCTAATTTCTCTCCAGGGAAAATAAGGAAGGGTTCTCATTGAAACGTCAAGCCAAATTGATGGGCCGGCCGTGAGCCGTGTCCGATAGTCGCAGGGCGTTTGTATCGCCGAGCGTCAGTCAGTCGGACGTCCGTACTGAGTGTGGCCACACGTTTGTTGATTACGGACACGTCCTGTCACGCGGTTGACCACGTGGCGTGACGTCACATGTCACTCGCCGCTAATTCGACAAACTTTTGCGGTGTTTAATTGTATGAAGAGACATGTATTTTGTGTTCGTGTTTGCTCTCCTGCTTCTTCCGGGGCCTTCCTGCTCTAATTCGGATAAACTAGGTCTGTAAATATAAATTTATTTAATTAATGCTTCACTAATATGTAGTTGATAGCAATATATACTTTTATACTTAGATAAATATACCCAGTTCGTTTCAATAAGGCTCAATTGCACCACTATTATTAACCTAGAGTTAGTCCTAACCGCAAGTTAAGTTACATGTCATTCATATATTTTCTGTCAATTTAGCTTGCGGTTAGGACTAACTCTAGGTTAATAATAGTGGTGCAATTGAGCCTAAGTTGTTTAGATGTTATAAGCAAGGATGTGTTTACGTTTGTTCTGCGAAGATTGAATCTGTGTAACTTTTGGCAAGAGATTAGACCTTCGCTTCAGTTTTACCTTGTTTGTAAACTACCCGAGCCGTAGTTACGTCATTTAGTATGTTATTGAATGAAAGAAGTATGTATTTGGCAATGTGTTTCTTATTTTGTATGTGAATAGCGCTGTAATATTAAATGCTTTGTGTGTAATGTGTATTAGATTGTGGTGACAAGACAATTAAGGAGACACAAAACCCGGCAATAAATATAATTTAATGCTTATTTTCAGAGCATGCTGTATATACCTAAGAGTACTTTTATGTCTTGTTTTATTCTATGCTATGTACCTTTATAATATATAATATAATATTAATTGTATTGTATATGGATTAATATAAGTATCTTTGTTAGCTACAATATTTGAAGCACTAATAGAATAACAAGTATACATATACATACCAGTCTATGTAGAATTAGATGTCTTGTTTAATTGTCTTGTTATAGGATTTATATTTATCATTATAAAACATAAGCTTAAGCTTGTATCGCCGAATGGGTAGGCAGAGACTTATTAGCGAACTCGAACACCCACATTTCGCCAAACTAAGTTTCGTCCCAGATAGGCAGCGAGCCTATCGCCATAGCGGGCACAAATTCCACACTCCAGGCTGATACTGAAACTTATTTGAACTATTTTCCTTCTGTCACGTAGTCTTGAAAATAAAAGGGACAGACTATTCTTTACCATTTCCTCAGTTAAACTGTTATTAATGTAGAGCTGTAAGTTATGTTAAACTGTTATTATTGTTATTTTTAATTATAAAATAACTAAGATTAAAATGGTTATTGAGTTACTAAAGTTGAATATTTAAAACATAAACAATCCTCAATACGGTATGAAAATACAGTGTATTATAAGCCGCGGCTACACGCGTCATGTTATTTATCTACGGCTTAAAAGTTGTTATTTTTGAATGAATTGACCTGGCTTCCGAATTTTAAAGTAGCGGCTGGCTTAGCGGTAGACAAACAACTTTAGAGTTTTATATAATAATATGCACGGGCCTCCTCTACTAATGAGAGGGGTTAGGCCTTAGTTTACCACGCTAGCCTAATGCGGGTTGGTAGACTTCACAAACCTTCCAATTTCTTGTTGATAAATTCTCGGGTATGCAGGTTTCCTCACGATGTTTTCCTTCATCGTTATAGCAAGCGATATTTCACAATGAAAACATACTTAACATAGAAAAGTCAGAGGCGTATGCTCCTTTTTGGTGTTGGTCTCTAACCTCACTACAAGTTTAAAAACGGACATGAAAATGTATTCCATCTTGCCCCATTGGGCAACCCTTGGAACAAGTTCTGTCGAGCCCAAAAGGAATTTTGAGAATAAGGAATATTGAGTAAAAAACATACATGAATTTAGAACCTCCTCCATAGACTTTGGTTTAAAAATAACGTATATAACCTAATTGAACAACCGATTTTGGGTCGTCTTTGTGTTGAATTTTGATGCAATTTATCGGCGCGTGCGGCGCTGCATTAGCGCTTACAGAAGATAAATAAGACCGAGTGTAATTGAAATCAATTTAAGGGCCACTTGCGGCTCGCGATTAAACTCTATTTATCCCAAATCTTGATTTTAACGACATAATTGAGCTGTAGGATAAATCCAATTTAGGTTTAACTCTATATTAGTAATAGCCGCTGCAAATCGCTGCAAATTATCGACGTATTTTAGTCTGGAATTTATCTTTTGCGCTGCGTAACACGTCTAAATCAATTTCCATAAAACGGTCAAGCTTGCTTTGACAAAGTTGTAGTCTGAAAGTTACTTTACAGCCTCATAGCAGCGCAGTTATACACGAAGCAGCAAGGTATAACCATAACTTTAGAGACAACTGACAATAAAGAGTAATTTAAGGATGATGGACTTTGTATCCTGCCAAGATAAGAAAGGAATCTTGTTTATTTACTTTTTTACAAAAAATACGTCAATAAGCAAGCACACACTTTTTTTTCTTAAAACGGAGAAAATCATTTGCGAATCTCTCTAAGCAAGCTTATAGGCGGAGATCCGGTTGCAAGATCACTACGTTTATGTTTTAATTATATTATTTTTATAAAAAAAATACTTGCGAGCAAATTTTAATTGGCATCTTGGCAAAAATAGCTTCCCTTATTTATATTCCCTCCTTCCTCCCTAAAATGATTATCCATAAAAATTAGATTTTGACTATGTACATGATGAACGTAGAGATCTTGCAGTCGGATCTCGGCCTATTAGAGGTATATCTTGTTCAAGAAGAACTAATACTAAGGAATCAGCCTCCGAAGAATAGAAGAATATAAAGGACAGCCTCCGTGGCGCAGCGGGCGAGTAGCCGGAAGTGAAGTGAGAGGCCGCGGGTTCGATTCCCGCATTGAGACAAATGTTTGTGTGGCCCACAGATATTTGTTCCAAGTCTGAGTGTTGTGAGACCGAAAGTCTCTCGTAGTCTCTGACACCCACGATACAGGTTATACCTAGTGTGGGGTCAGGACTAGGTGTGTGACTGTTGGGTGTATTTATTAAAAAAAAAAAAAATTGGGTCGCGGATTTCATGTACTTACGAAAAACTTTCAATCTCACAATACCTAGACAGAAACAAATATTTGTTTACTTAAAGAAAGGATCAATATATCAAATTGAGATTCTCCCCCGTATTTGCATCTCTTAGAGATC
Organism: Clanis bilineata; assembly: GCA_036417725.1. Lineage (NCBI taxonomy): Eukaryota > Metazoa > Arthropoda > Insecta > Lepidoptera > Sphingidae > Clanis > Clanis bilineata. The sequence continues at coordinate 4,776,170 of CM071153.1, forward strand.
ATTCCTATTATACAAAGTACTTATCGTATGCTACCATACACGTTCCGAGGAGTTGTATCGAGTGCTCCGGATAAAGAACGATACATTTATATTGCATTAGACTACGGCTTGCGTTGAAGCGCAACGCGTTTTAAATCTTTAATCTCCGTCGCATTGAACTGTTGAGCAGTTGTTGCTTTGTTGCTAACTTTACATTCCACTGGGCTTTAACAATAGTCTATTGAGGGGAGAATATTTTAATACCGCATTATTTTTTTTTATCATCAGCCATAGGACGTCCACTGCTGAACATATGCCTCCCTCCAAAGATTTCCATATGGACCTGTAGGAAGCGGCCTGCATCCAGAGATTTCCTGCGACCTTTATCAGGTCGTCGTTCCACCTTGTATTTTTTATATATCAGAAATAATTTAGTATGTAGGTATGTATGTATGTATTAATATGTAGATATTAACTACCTAAACCATTACTTTATCGATAAAGTTTATTTATTATTATTTTGCACTTTTAACTGTGTGATAGAAAGAGATGCATATACAATTATACATTATAGTAGTTTCTAGATCCATTGTCACTTTGCACGGCACCTAATATACTGCAATTTTGTTCCGATATTATTTTAATTTTAATTGCGTACAAAACATTAGAAAATAACAAAATTGAACTAGACATTCAAGTAGTAGGCCTGTATGATATGCCTTATGAAAGGTCCAAACATTTAAGCAATGCTGAATTTAAACACGTTTGGTACGTTTGGTTCTTTTTCTCTTTCAAAATATTTGATGTAGTAAGGAAAAGGAAAGCAATAGGCCAACCATGAGTTTTTTTGACATTACTCGCTAACGACTACTTAAAATATTTGTATGACAAACACCCGAACGCCTCTAGCGGTTACGCGGGGAACTGACGTTTTCCATACAAATATTTTACGTCCTCGCTCGCGTAAGTACGTGCAACAAACTCAAGGTTGAGCTACAGTTTATAAGTTAATCACCTCTTAAAATTTTTTTTTTTTTTTTTTTTTTTTATTTAGAACAATAAACAATTGTACAATGTGTCTTAAAATAAGGCTAATTACTTAATATTAGGTTATTGTACAACCCACACCATTGTTCCCAGATTATTTATAAAAACAAAAATCCACGATACAGGTTTCAGATCCTAAAAGTACGTAAGTACGTAAGTAAGTTTTTTTTTTTTTTTTTAAATAAAATGTTATGAAAAAAGCGCATAAAGGTTTCCACATTGTTGTTGCATTTACCAATGTTGCTAATTTCGGTACATTCCCTGATTTGTAGGTATTGGGAGGTTTATTTCGGATGAACAAAATTATTTTAATAAAAGTAGTTATACGCAGACGTTAAACAAATTAGAGCGAAAGTTAATTATGTAAAGTAAATTGACGAGGCATTATTATGCGTACAAATTAAGGTCACAGGTTAAAATAATAAATGTAATATTATTTTGTGTCTGTGCGTCATAGTGAATCTTTTAGACGACGTTATCGAGTACTTAGATAAATCCATTTAAGCATAAACTCTATAATGTCTTGCACAGCGTCGATTTATTTTAAGCCTACATACGAATGATGTAAGTTAAATTGAGTTTAGGACTAACTCGTGATTTAATAAAATCAAGATTTTATTAATAAGACTGCAAGTCGCCTTTAGAGAGGTTGTTACTCGTCGTACCTCACTCTCCTTCGGCTACTGCAAAGTGTTAAATTCTTAGGATTCTGACGTGTTCAGCGTTATTTAAACATAGTATATTTTCGACCGACTTCCAAAAAGGAGAAGGTCCTCAGTTCATCTGTATTTTATTTATGTATGTATGTTATATCTCCGCCAAATGTGGACCAATTTTCAAAATTATTTTTGTGTTCGATAGAGCTTATTTCATGGGTGGTCCCATATAAATTTGGTCACGATCGATAAATTGGAAGTCGGTCAGTTAAGTTTTTAAACTTGTGATTATCAAGATTTTTTTTGTGTTCGATAGAGCTTACTTCAAGGTTGGTTCCAGACGTATTTGGCCACAATACGATACATTTTAAAGTTTGTTTTAAACTGGTGATTATTATAATAAGGTCATCAAACATTTTAATAACTAAACAAACTAATTCATGTATAAACAATAGATATAACAATTTGTTGATAAATAGGTTATCACTTATTTCTAATGAGCATAAACTTTTTACGAATGTATTATTTTTAAGGTTTATAAAACAATGTAAGATACCGAATCATATGGCGTAATCCGCACTGGTCGTCTCAATTTAAATAATCCCTTATAAGTTACTTTTGAAAGAATTTCTTTGTTTGGATTTTTTGGGTGAAAGTGTTCTTTTGGACGATCAGATTAGATTTTCTCAAATGGCTGAGGATCGTAGCAGAAATATGGTTCGATGAATTTTCGAAGCTAGATAAAGTACCAAAAATAAAAGAATAAGATTTGAATTTAGAAAGGCGTTACATATTATTTATGTTTGAAGATAAAGTTCGTAAAATAATTTTCGGTGATATTAGTTGGAAGTTTGTTCAAGTTGGGATTGACTAGTTTGCACGTGGAACGCTGAGCTCTAGTACACCGTTTATTGCAGGAGTTCGAAGCAACAAGTGTGATTAGAACTTAAACTAAGTCACAGTTTATAGGTAGCAAAGTGGTTTTCCATACCACATCCCTATTCAATCAATTAATTGTGTATTCAAAATTTCGTAATTTGGCACCTGCTTCGGTGGCGTAGTGGTATTGGGTGCGCGGTACGGCTTTTGTCCTGAGGTCTCAGGTTCGTTCCTCGGGCCGCGTGATGGTGGATTTTTCCGTATCAGCCCGGAGTCTGGAATTTGTGCCCGATATGGCGATAGGCTCGCCCCCTATCACATCTGGGACGGGACTAAGCTCGGCGAAATGTGGGTGTTCTAGTTCACTAGTGCGCCTCTGCCTACCCCTTCGGGGATACAGGTGTGAGCTTAAGTCATGTTATGTTATGTGATTTGGCACCTTATGACATGAAAGAACGGAAATAATCTAGGCGATCTATGGCTAATTATGTGGTATTGTATTGCTAAAATTATAATTCCTTAAATATGTGCGTGTGATAATATTTATACTAAAATAATACGCAAGCATTCAGTACACGTAAACATTTAGTTTATATAATCAATAAAATGTTTATTCAATACAAAAATAGACATGGTAATAAATATTTTAATAACGTTATGTTGCAGATTTATCAGATTGTTTATTTATTGTTGGTAAATAAATCGAACGCTCAACGTCAGCAGTCTAAAATCGACTGTTTTTATGGGAGTTAATAAAATATTTTTATTTCAATAATACTGACATGTTAGCTAAACGGCTGTTGCACTTTTCATTTTGTCATAGATATCGTACTGGCTAGTAGTCCTGTCAAATAGACAGCGAACATAAAGCATGAAAATTCTTAGAACCCAAAGCGAATTTGGGCTATATTTACTTGTTATAGAGAGTTATGTCTGTATTTATTAACACACACATAACATAAGCTCACGCCTGTATCCCCAAAGGGGTAAAACACCTACATTTCGCCGAGCTTATTCCGTCCGAAATGTGATTGGGGCGAGCCTATCGCCATATCGGGCATAAATTCCAGACTCCGGACTGATTCTGAAAAATCCAATATCACTCAGGACGGCAGTTATACTAAACACAACTACGCCACCGAGACAGCGAATCTTTCTTTCTTTCTACTTGCCCTTATCCCACCTTAAAGTGGGGCACGACACACTCTTTCAAGCATGCTGCAGAAAGGATTTGGCTATGTTTTTACGACCGGCTGCTTACCTGATGTCAACCTCTATGGGGAATCCAGTACCGGGCAAATTAAATTATAAAATTTGCTTTGCCCGACCTGGGAATCGAATCTACTACGTCCCGGTCCACAGCTCATATATGCTGCCACCAAGGAGTTGTCAGTGAATGTAAATGATAAAAGAATTACATAAATATAGCATGTCGGAAATTGACGAACGTCAACATTCTTGCTGTAAAATGTTCACACACCCACCATGCATTGAAAATGACGTGCAAATAAATGACTATAATCACGCGACAACAAAAACGCCCCTAGTAACCCACTTACACGTAACGCCTCTGTTTTGTTCCATATAAAACGGTTATTTACGCCCACTGTGATCTTAATTAGAGAACAACCCTTGTAACTGTAAACCTCTAGTCAGCTGGCCAGCGAACCGTGTACTAAACATCATTAACATAAATTCACCTAAACATCCTTTATACCAAGACAGGTCAAATAAGAACCGTTTTCGGGGTACCACAGTACAAATCCTGGTATTATAAATCAAATAGTTTTTGACAGTGATTCTGTGTACGTACATATCCCGGTCGCATTTTAAGTTGACGGTCCCGTACAGTCTATTGTTCTATTCAAAACGAATAGCGGTCTAACTGTCGAAGTATCACTTACGGCCGGTCTCAATATACGATCTCAGTTAAGAGTGCAGATAGATCGCGATTATGAACCAATCAAATCAAGTCATTTGACGGAGTCATGTTCAAACTGTGTTCTTATTGGCAATTTTTTGTAATCTATCTGCACATTCGAACTGAGATTGTTTATTGGAACCGGGCGTTAAAATATACATTACAAGCGGTTTGAGAAACGACATATTGGTGAATAAGACCAAAACAGTCACATACATAGTCCTGACTCTATTATATTATATGATATGGGTTTGTGAAACTAGTAAGAGAGTAATGACATAAGAGTACGCTATATGCGGCGTACTCTTATGTCATTCCCATACATTTATTTTATTCGGCTAGCGCATAAGCCACTTGTCTAAACCCGCAGAACACTAATTACACGCGTAGCGTAGGACGTCCACCTACAAGGTGGACCGACGACCTGATAAAGGTCGCAGATGGAGGCCGCTTCCAACAGGTTGATCTGGAAATCTTTCGGGGATGCCTATGTTCAGAAGAGGACGTCTTATGGCTGATGATGATGATGATGAATCACAGAAATATTATAAAAGCGGAAGTTTGTGAGTGTGTATATTTGTTACCTCTTCACGCTCAAACGACTGGACCAATTTTGATGAAATTTGGTACGGAGGTAGCTGACACCCTGGATTAATACATAGTATAACATACTTTTTAGCCAGGAAAATAAATTTCAACGCGAACGGAGTCGCGGGCAATAGCTAGTAGTCTACATAGCGAACTTATTTTTACTTAGCTCAAACTCACTACGAATATTTTGCTCCACGCGTATTTTCTAAATGTTTTATTGAATAAACTATACAAATAGTAGTATTTATTAACTGTAAAAAAATGAGAGTTAAAGTAAAGTCAAAAAATAATGCATGAATAGACATATTCGTATGGTAAGTTTGAACTATATAAGATAAACTGTAGTACTATAACCCGTAATAAATATTATCTACGGAATGGAATTTGTGCCCGATATGGCGATAGGCTCGCTCCCTATCACATCTGGACGGAACTAAGCTCGGCGAAATGTGGGTGTATTAGTTCGCTAGTGCGCCTCCTTACCTCTTCGGGGTCACAGGCGTGAGCTTATATTGAGCTTATGTTATGTGTTACGGAATGGATTATTATAAACATAAGTATAAATCTTGTTGCGAGGATAGATCACAACACCTTTTATTCCGCCAACTCTCCTGCTCACCTCAGCAGTCAAAATTATCACGTAATTCTTTCAAGAATAACTCAACAGCAACAGATTTGTTAAAACATGCTTTAACAAATCTGTTGCTGTTGAGTTTGCAACATGATAAATGTTGTAATCATATAGACCAACATTGTGCTCTACATAGTCACGACATTATAAGGGCTGAATTCGCAGTTGTCACGTTTTTAATTAATATAAGAATGGGTGAGGCATCACGCACAACTCTGCACGTTCACGTGAAGTTCATCAATTATAATGTGTTTTAGTTTATGGCATTTGTTTGATGCAAATTAGACTGAAGGCTAGTCAAAACACATAGGGTTTTACTTATAAAAACCGTTTAGCTGAGCAAATGCCCAAGAATAGCCTGTCACTTTTTTCCTTGTATCACATTGTTTGTAAATAAAAAGGACAGGCTATTCTATACGTTTTGCTCAGATAAACAGTTTTTATAAGTAAGGCCCATAGAGTAAGCCATTATTCGCATGAGAGTTTATTCAAAGCTCGTTAAAAAAGCGTCTCAACATGTTTGTTCGTATGGTTGCTAGAAAATTATTCTTGCCTTGTTTCTAATAATATATACTCTCATTAGTCAGCCGAGACAAATGTTTGTATGGCCTACAAATGTTTGTTTCGGGTCTGTATGTTGTGAGACCGAAAGTCTCTCGTAGTTCCTGATATCCACGATACAAGACTCGATCTTAGCGTAGGGTCACGACTATATATGTGACTGTTGGGAGTTATTTGTTTGTTTATTATTTATTCCACAAACCCTCTTTTAGGTTGGCAACGCACCCATGATTGTAAATGCGCCGGCGTTTTGTTATTCACACGCCGGCGCTTTTAAAACGCGCCATTACATAAAACTTATTTTTTAAGTAGTGACTGGCAATTGAGCAGGATCACCTGGTGGTAAGTGTTCTCCACTGCCCGTAAACACGTATAATACCAAAAGAATCATGGATACATTGCCAACCTTAAAGAAAGGGAAATGGGTAGGGGGAATAGGACCACCAGAATTCTCACCTACCGAACGAAACGCAACAGTGATCTGCTACTTTACGTGGGTTCTGTGTGAGACGATGGTTTCAAACCGAAATTCTCATTCGAAAATAATCCGTAAAAAATGTATATATTGCAAATTGCTACGTTGTTTCAAAATATTCAAATCACCGAAACTCCAGTATAATATAATAATTAATTCAAGAAAATTTTATAACCTCGTTCAAGATTTACAAGCTTTATCGTTAATAAAAACTAAGTTATATTTCACCTTCTTGGGTGAAATATTTCATGGGCCGAATTTATGAGTTTCACCCCTTTCTCGATCCAATTTAGGGTTCCGGCAGGTGGAAAGTCTATCTCTTTACGATGATAGATTTATCAGGCACAGATGCTCACTACTCGAATTATTTGTTTTAGATTGAATTTATATCTATCTTAACTTATTTTTTATATATCTAACTTACTTTTTTTAAAGTTCGTTTATGGAAATACGTTTTATTTCAATATTACATCGCGTATTCTACAAACAATGATTTAATAATGATTTGACAAGGTTTTGTAGCTACGGTTAGGGTTGTGCAAGTCCGCCTAAGCTTTGGAAGGAGGCATAGAAATTATATGCTGATATATATATTTGCTTATTTATAATTTCTATAGAATATTGTCTTGAACCCTTAGATAATAATAATCTAAGCTTGAACCAAAGCCTAGACCGATTTAAGCCTCCTAAAACGTCCTTGAAGCTTCCATTAACTGTCAACTGAGTAAAACCTCCTTGCATAGACCACAGATCTCAATACTAGATATAAAACCTTTTTTCTATTCTAATAATGTCATGTTATGTAGCTGGCCGAATAATAGCTGGCCGAAAATAGTGTTCTATATTTGAATTCATCAATTGAATACTAAAAATAAAAACCAAAATGGCGCCTGAGTATTGAGTAATTACCAATGCTATTGAGTACTTATTACTACGATATATTTGATTGGAAAGTAATTAATTAAAGTGCCTTAGGTATATGTTGGTGTGACGACAAATGGCACGTATGTTACATACGCTGGGCAGGTGGGGTTATTAAGGTGACCTAGTTATTACACCCGCTCCATTACCTGGCTGCAGGGTGCTATAAACGTGTTAATTGCGGCCTTTTCACGCATCATCTATAAATATCGTACAGAGGTTTGATTGGACACTTTTGATTATTTGTAAGTTGTACCATAAATCTTTTTATCCACAAAATATAACAAACATCTTAGTTAACACAAACATATAACATACATTTGCTAGTGCGCCGACCCGGGGATCGAACCCGAGACCTCAGGACGGTAGTCGTATAAAAATACAACCACGCCACCGAGGCAGCACAAAATATAATTTTATTACAAATATGGTCTAGCTTAATTTTAAAACCTTTAGCTTGATCATGAGGTTTTTGATAGTTCTCACTAACGACTACGCAAAATAATTTGTATGAAAAACGTCAATACCCCACGTAACCGCTAGAGGCGTTTGGGTGTTTGTCATACAAATATTTTAAGTAGCTGCTAGCGTGAAATGACAAAGAAATTCATGGTCGAAACCTCTGGTTCTAATCTTAGTTACTATAGGTTATCACAGGAACTAATCGTTTGTAACACTAGTAAAACACCACTAGAAGTGTTTAGTCCCTTTTTTCTTTAATTTATTTAAGACACAATACATAATACAAATAAGTTACACAATACTTACAGCTAGCTTGTTTCGGTGTTTAAATTGCAATACGAATTTAATCGTTTAAATAAGGAACGTTACGAGTATTGAAGTTGTAAATCTTATTTAAGGGTTGTTTATTATCAAAGATTAACACTAAATTATAATTATTTACATTTTGTGATAACATACAAATTACTTAACAGCTCGGAAATACGTTTTATTTCAATATTACATCGCGTATTCTACAAACAATGATTTAATAATGCATAGGCTATAGCTACTTTCGCCTGTGTTTCATGTTTGGTATAAAGGTGCGTCTCCTGCACCTATTTTTCTCGAAACAAAACACATATGCGAAACAGGGGGCTGAGTTGATTCTTGACATTCGATTCGAATTTGTCTTCGATTCGGTTTAATTTATTGACTTAAGCCACCGAAATCGTGTTAAAAAGTACTCTAATGTTGCATTAGATTCGAGGATTTATCATTTGGTCATTTTTAACGTGACATTAGTGTACTTTTAACTCGATTTCGGTTGAATTTTAAGTCAATGAATGAAACGGAATCGAATTCAAATTCGACTGGAGTGTCAAGAGTTAGGGGGCAGAATTACCTATTTTAGCTATCTCCTGTTCATAGAACAATGGACCATAGATAAAAATGTGTAGTGACACCATGTTTTGTGTAGGTGTTGGTGTAATGTTTTAGTGCAGGAGACGCGGCTTAACAGACGATTATGTTATATCTCGATTTATACAAATTAATAAGGCAGTAACTTACTTTCCGAGTGATTCCAAACGCCCACGTGAAGTAAAAGCGTTAACAAGTAAACTTTGAGATTGCAATGCTGAGAATGTGTGAGTGCGGTTTGATTGCATACAGAATGAGCGAATCCGAGGCAATCTTGTTATACGTGACGTAGCCGACTAAGTAATGTTTGCTTAGATTCACGATGTCATATGCGTATTAGAAGCCTATTGAATATCAGTACTGGGTTTGCAAACCAGTGTTTTTGATCAGCAATAATAAAAACATCCTAATTTCAATAGAGAAGATTGTTGGAAGCTTGCACAAGCCTGGGATCCAATTCGGAACAGTGTTGCCATCTTAGTGGATTTTCCACTAAATCTGGTGGTTTTAACCCCCCTTTAGTGGGGAAAAATGCCGTCTAGTGGTTAGTGGATTTCCTTTGTGGTTTCGTAGAAAATTTTAGTGAACTGTTGATCGCTCAACCACTAAGTTTTAAAATGAAGGTAGATTTTGTAACACTAATTTTTGGACAAATGACATCTCAGTCCAACCCGTGACTACGAAGACTGCAAAGCCTTCGAAACGTTGGGACTAAAAATCAAAACCAAATCGTGATACAATACGTTAAAATAGTTTTATTTCAATATATAACATTCGCGTAAACTTAAGAAATCAGTAGGTACTGTATGTTTACGAAGATATTTTTGTTTATGTGCTGAGAATTTTGGGTATCTTAATTAATGTTAATGAGATCCGCTACTCATGACGTAACATGAAAGATAACGTTGTTGTTTTGAACATGTTAGGAGTATTTATTATCATAATGGACGCACTAATAATGTTGTCTACATAGTCATTATGAGCAGAAATTAAATTAATTGCGACAAAAAATGTGAGATAATTTCATAGACATCGATTAATTATTGTCCATCGTAAGAATAACAAAACAATATAGGGCTTTTCTTATAAAAACAGTTTAACTGAGCAAACGGTAAGGAATAGTCTGTCCCTTTTATTTTCAAAGAATGTGACACAAGGAAAAACGTGACAGACAATTCTTAGCCATTTGCTCAGCTAAACTTTTTTATAAGTAAGGCCTATATGCGCAATTATTGCTTTGATGTTTTATGTACATTAAGGTCCTTTTTCTCAATATAATTAGTTTACTTTAGGGAAAATTCCTATTTTGACTGTTGTTTCGTATAAACACTGTCAAAATTGTTTCACAGATATTTTTTTGAAAAATCAGCCGAGAAAGCGTGTGAAGCTGAAATTGTAAATAAATAAATACATCACATAATAGTTCTGACCCTACACTAGATAAAACCTGTATCGTGGGTAAATGTAAACAACATAACATAAGCTCACGCCTGTAGGCAGAGGCGCACTAGCGAACTAGAACACCCATATTTCGCCGAGCTTAGTTCCGTCCCATATGTGATAGGGGACGAGCCTATCGCCATATCAGGTACAAATTCCAGACTCCGGGCTGATACGGAAAAATCCAATATCACTTTGCTTTCACGACCCGAGGATCCGACCTGAGACCTCAGCACGATAATCGTACCGAAATACAACCACGCCACCAAGGCAGTTAGTAAACAATAATATATTAATTTCTTAAGTTTACGTGAATATTATACATTGAAATAAAACTTCGTTGTCACGGGTCAGACAACGAAGACTGCAAAGCCTTCGAAACGTCGGGAATAATAATTAAAACCTAATCGTGATAGAATCCGTAAGAATAGTTTTATTTCAATGAATAATATATTAGAAAAGCCTTTGAATACTATCTAATGCAGAATTGTAAATTACTAATCCGTCGTTGCCTCATTCATCAAACAAATGGCTTCGTCGACCGTCCACGAATAATGTAATATTCGTTGAAGCATATTTCGATGTAACAGGAAGAGGGGTTGTTCCGGCGTTATTTCACGGGCTATGGCAACCTGAGTTAATAGTCGAAATAACTGACCCCGCAGTGAGTTTGAAGCTCTCTGACTTGAAACACGGCAAGTTTCTAGCAATGCAGAATTTCGAGCACTGCGATCGAAGTTGCATACTTTGGCTTGCTCTATTGATATATGATAGGATAGGATTTGTAGACCGCAAATGACTTAACATATGCTCATGCATGTACCTTCCAGAAGGTAGGCAGAACAAAAATAGTGTACCTATGTCTCGATGAGCTGATTTCCGTTCATGTGATAGGACAGGTATCTAATAAGTATTGTTTGATACTGTTAGTACAAATTTACTCCGATATTAACGCTGCAATATTTCTGTCGCCCTACTGGGCACGGGCCTCTACTAATGCCTCCCACTAATACGAATAGTTGAAATCCTATTTAGTCGAAGTACTATTACGACTACCGTCCTGAGGTCTCGGGTTCGATCCCCGGGTCGGGCAAAGTGATATTGGATTTTTCCATATCAGCCCGGAGTCTGGAATTTGTGCCCGATATGGCAATAGGCTCGCCCCCTATCACATCTGGGACGGAACTAAGCTCGGCGAAATGTGGGTGTATTAGTTCGCTAGTGCACCTCTGCCTACCCCTTCGGGGATACAGGCGTGAGCTTATTTTTTTTATAAAAGAAAGAAAGAAAAGCACTTCATTTGTCACAGACACACAGAAGAAATGAAAAAAAATACAAATAAATTGTACACAGTTTTAACGTTACACATAATATGCTACGAAAAAAAAACAGAAATATTAACATGGAACTTATGCTTGCTAAGATATGGAACTTATGCTTGCTAAGATATGGAAAATAGTGTGTAGTATTGTCTTTTAACACTAATATTCAAATAGTCACAGCACCCTTTTTAGATCTTTTGCATCAGTAGGTATTACACAACCCTCTATATTGGTAAACATTCCATTTGTTTTATGCATTAATAATGTCAAAATATTGCTGAAAGGGATCGAGTTTAAAGCTTCTATTCAAATGAAAATTCTCCTCATATTTCTACCTGTTATTGCTTGGACAAAGAGATTATTAAACGTCCAATGAATGAAACACAGGTCGGTAGCTTTCATTCTTCTATACATTTAATAAAATTGGAAATATATTTTTTGTTTGTTTGTTTTCTATCTTAAGGGGTGATATTAAAATGGATGTACTTCGTTCTTACTTGATTTTTGGTAACATGTTAGGATAGGCTTATTTAGAGAGTATATTTTGTTTAAAACTGGTTGATAAATAAGACTGTTTTAATATTTTCAAACCTGTATTTTGCGCTATAATTATAGCATTTAGGTATATATCTATGTACGCATTAGTACTATTACTAGGCATTCATATGACGCATGGCTATCAAATTATGCTCCTTGAGTAATTAATTAGCCATATAGCCCCTTACATATAAAAATATTTAAGCGCTGCTTATCTTTAACCATACGTTGTCCCTTTCATTTTTAATCAATGTAACGCAAGAAAAAAGTGACAGGCTATTCTTAGCGAAAAGATAAGCGAAAATGTTTTTATAAGTAAGGCCCTATATACCTGTTTATATATTTTTTATTGACAACTAAGGTATTTCTCCTGTTTATTAGAAGGTTTATTTGTTACACGTGTCTTAAAAACAATGTATTAGTAACAAGAAACCTATCACACTCAAAAGAGATGAGTTACAATAGAGGACACGTCCGTTTACGTTCCTCCATGGCAACCCAAAAACACCTCTCATTCCCATTATGTGGTCGCCTATTGTTTCACCCAATTTCTCTTATGGGACATTGAATACTAAGGCTATGTCTTTGTTATACCGTATACGTTACTCTAAGTAAGTGTTTTGTTTCCTAAAAATGGATCGGATTTGTTGTGTGTTCAATAAAATATACAGGACAGTCCATGATACTATAGTGATACGATGTTTGGAAACCGAATATACTAGGGAATAGAAAAAAGTGGTAACACGTAAACACCGTTTATTTATGCACGTATATGTAAATATTATGTAGTTTTATTATGTGAATATGTGCACAGTATATGTAAATATTATGTAGTTTTATTATGTGAATATGTGCACAAGTCATTTGAATCGAAACAATGTGAATGACTTGTTTCCATAAAACTTTTTCTGACCGGCTAAATGGATTCTGCGCCGATAACTGCAGAAACTCCTTTTGAGGTAAAACGATCCTTTCGAAATTAAGGGAATCTTCGTAGTTAAATAAATTACGAAACTTCCAATCCAGATTGCATTTTACCATAAACAAATATGGCATGATCAAAACGACAATAGTAATATCCGTCCTATTGTTGTATTCAATTACAAACTTTGCTTAGAAATTCTTGTTAAACGGAACAAAATTTCCAGAAAATGTAGCTAAAATCCAGCGAAATAATCCGACGCTGCGCTGACTCTAATGCGTTGTATGACGTGTCTCCGTAAATCCATCTTCTGACTACGTCACAGATTACGAGAGTGTTTAATGCTGAAAGTTCTGTGTGACGCTCAAAAACGAATCTAATGCATTGCAGCGAGTACGCAAATGTGGCTACAACTTTGACGTCATGATTTTATGCGAAATGAGATGAATTTTTTGAATGCTGCAAAGTTCCGTGGATGGCTTTGTAAGCCGAAATAAGTTGTTATACTATCAGGATATTTTTTATTGGAAAGATTTACCAAACCTTTCTACCTGTTTTATGTGGAGTCAGTGCATCACACTTTTTCAAGCATGTTGCAGAAAGGATTTGGCTTTGTTTTTACGACCGGCTGCCTGCCTGACGTCAACCCTCTCTGGAGGATTATTCTGCAAATTAAATTAGAAAATTCGCATTGCCCGACCTGGGAATCGAACGCAGGACCTCCCGATCCACAGCCCATATATGCTGCCACTAAACCAATGTGGCGACTAGACTATCAAACCAGTAAAGTTAAAAAAAATATGATTTTGTTGCTGTGCGACCATCTGCAGTAAAGAGTTAATTAATAAAATTAGTAAAATCTCATTTTCTCAATAAACTAGTATAGCGCTGGTATCCCCAAAGGGTTAGGCAGAGGCGGACTAGCGAACTAAAACACCCATATTTCGCCGTGCTTAGTTCCACCCCAGATGTGATACGAGACGAGGCCTACATGGTGCAATGCGATGACAAAATACCTTTTCTAATTTGTGAACACTAACTTAGCTGACCCTACTGCCAGTATTCCTGCTATAACCTCGAAATTCTTGTTACAAAATGTTTGATACGCTGAAACATGGGCACATGTGTCCGGAACATAAAAATAGAGTGTCCCATGCGCATTTCCTACGCATCGGGTTTTTATTACCATCTGATTTGAATCATGAACGAGGCTAATAATGTTCTTGGGTTCCATGATTTCAGTAATTTCGATTAAGCAATGGTTGCGTGTATGGAAGCAATTTGGTAGTTTTATTATTACATGCATATTAATTGTAATTTTCATGTTTTGGGAATTAAATATTGTTCGTTTATCATGCTAGCAATATTATATATTTTAAATTGATGAAATTACTGTCTCTAATGACTAGTCGTCAAACTAGAATGAAATATTTAATTTCATAATTTAATTTGTGTTGGAATAAATGAAGGTCTAAACACGCTTCTCCAACAAAGTATATACCTATACGATTCAGGTTAAAATGTACTCGAGATACGTTCGGCTTCAATACGACAAAGATTTAGGAAACAACTAAAATACATACATATTCGGCGCTCGCCTATGTTTCCGAAGGGATAGACATTGATGCAACTAAATCACTGGAGCTTATTACCCAACTCTGAAATAATGCAAGCATTAATAAAGCAAACTTCTTTCTCTGTCTGTCTGTAATTTCTGACTTGAGGTAATAATGCAAGCATTAATAAAGCTTATTTCTGTCTGTCTGTTGTTTTTGTCTTAATGCAATAATGCAAGCATTAATAAAACACATTTCTCTCTCTTTACGGGGCGGTAGGCATTTCGCGTTATCGGGCACAACTTCTAACTGCGAGTAACTTATATGTGATTTTCCAACGGAATTTAACCACAAACTCCTGCCAACTTCACTCATTGTCTAAACAATGAGTTAGTAAAGCGATAGCCAATAATAAAATACACAAGCAAGAGTGGAATCAACAAAAAAATAATATTATTGTTGCAGCGTTTCTTCTGGATACATTGAAGACGGTGCATCGAGCAGTATGTGATGATGAAATGGTGTACATAGAGTGTCCAAAAACCACCGCAATAAGTATCCAAGTGGCGCAGTATGGAACTACGATGCCCGAGAACTCTGTGTGTACTGCATCCTCTGTCGACCAAAGAGGAAAAGAGAATAATTGTAAAAGAAACAATGCGATGCAGGTAAGATTTAATAAAATAAACATATAAGCCCTGTAATATTACTCTCCCACTCTACGGCACGGCTCTACTTTAGTAATGAGAGAGGTTGGGCCTTAGTCTACCAACCTGGCCTAATGCGGGTTGGTATTCTTCACATACCTTTGAAATTCTTGTGGATAAATTCTCGGTTATGCAGGTTTCCTCGCAATGTTTTCCTGTATCGCTATAGCAAGCGATAATTCAAAATGAAAACACACTTGGCATAGAAAAGGAAGAGATGAATGATGCTTTTTGGGGTTGGTCTCGAACCTCCGAAGCTCATATTGGCAGTCCGTAGCATTTCATTTTTTTTCATTTCAGTCAACCCTTTTGGGGACCCAGTCCCATGAAAATTTAATTAGAAAGTTCTCTTTTACTGACCTGGGAATTGAAAAGTCATCTTTGGTATCCATAGTTTAGAAACATTTGGTTCTCTTTCGTGTTTCAAATGTATCATGCTATATTCTTTAGCCGATTATTTTGGTTTATAAAACGTTTAATTGTATCATGCTATCTTCCTTAGCCTATTTTGCTTTCCATGTTGTAATATACTTTGATTTATTGTTTTTACGACGGCCACTTGCCTGACCGCGCGTGCCCTTGGGAATAGTTCTATGGACCCAGACGGTTCATAAGGGAGTTTTCAAATGTATATGTATTTGTAAGAATTCTTTATAATGTATGGAATGAAGTGTAGCTTTTAGTTTTAAGGCCTGTTTTAAGCTGTATTTCAGACACAGGAAACCATAACGCGACAGTTTCTATAAAATTGCATACAATGCAGTCGTTGTTGTCTGTATAATGTAGTTGCATTCTTCTGTCTCGATGATCTAGCTCAAATCATGCATTGTACAGTATCGTTTAATTCTCAAGTAAGCAGATGTATTTCCTCATGATATTTTCCTTCATCATTAAAGAAGGTTCTCCTTCAGATAATATATTCCTTCATGGTTGGGGATACGGTCGTGTTGGTCTGTATAATGTAGTCGCATTCTTCTGTCTCGACTCTCGATGGCCTAGCTCGAATCATGTTTTATACAGTACCGTTCAATTCTCAAGTAAGCAGTATTTCCTCGTGATATTTTCCTTCATCGTTAAAGATGGTCCTAATTCAGATAATATTTTCCTTCAGTTGGCGATAATTTACAATATACATACATTTAACTTAACTGTCTGCCTCTGTGGCGATGTAGTATTGCGTGTGCGGTTCCACTATTGTCCAGAGGTCTCGGGTTCAATCCCAGGGCAAAGTGCTATTGAATTTTTCAGTATCAGCACCGAGTCTGGAATTTGTGTCCCGATATGGCGTTAGGCTCGCCTCCTATAACATCAGGGACTGAACTAAGCCCGAGCTTAGCTTCCCCGTGGGTGTTCTAGTTCGCTAGTGCGTCTCCGGCTACCTATTCGGGATACAGGCGTGAGGTTATGTCGTATGTCATTTAGCTTAAGCTTAACCATTTGATTTTGTTCCAGTATTCGCTACTACAGACCGTGATTGAGGCATGTCAAAAGAAGCGGAATTGCACGTTTAGTACCAAGCCGAAACCAGATATTGAGGACCCCTGCCCTTACGCCAGGGTGTATGTGGAAATGTCGTACAAGTGTCGGCCTAGTGAGTATTACTAGTTCTTACATTTTATTTTACAATTTTATGATATTTTTTCAACCGACTTAAAAAAAAGGAAGATGTCCTTAATTCGTCTGTGTTTTTTATGTATGTTACGCGATATCGCCGTCAAATATGGACCGATTTTGAAGATTATTTGTGTTCGATAGAGCTTATTTCAATTATATAAATTTGATCATAATCGGACATTTTGAAGTTGGTCAGATATTTTGTTTTAAAATTTAATCTACATTTCTAAATTGATTTTTTATTTAAGTTAATAATAATCATTAATCAAAGTCACAAACATTGTCCTCACTGACTTAGACTATAGACTGAAAAATCTAAAAATCAAGGTAGAGAATAATTTTAACGTTATTTACGTTAAAACATGATGTGTCGGGCAGTTTCTGAGAAAATAGTACTTTACTAACTTTCATTCTCACCATGAAACACTTTACCGTGCGTGGTAAGACATGCGTTTATAGAATTATTCTTTTTAATTCGACCTCTACGTCGCGAAAAGTAACGTAGGCAGAGCTACGTAGTAAACTCCAGCATTTCATAGCAAACAGCTTAATTTCAATGAAATATTCCATATGAATATTTTTTTTTTAAATAAACACACCCAACAGTCACACATCTAGTCCTGACCCCACACTAGGTACAACCTGTGTCATGGGTATCAGAAACTATAAGAGACTTTCGGTCTCACAACACCCAGACTTGAAACAAATATCTATGGGCCACACAAACATTTGTCTCAATGCGGGAATCGAACCCTCGGCCTCTCGCTTCACACCCGGCTACTCGCCCGCTGCGCCACGGAGGCTGTCAATATATAAGAGGCTTTATTTACGTACTTACATGCACACATAAGCTCACGTCTGTATCCCCGAGGGGGTAGGCGGAGGCGCACTAGCGAACTAGAACACACACATTTCTCCGAGCTTAGTTCCGTCCCAGATGTGATAGGGGTCGAGTCTATCGCTATATCGTGCTCAAATTTCAGACTCCGGGCTGATATTGAAAAATCCCAATATCAATTTGTCCGACCCGAGGATCGAACCCGAGGCCTCAGGACGATAGTCGTACCAAAATACGCCACCGAGGCGGTCTATAACTTCATTTATATACCAGAAAATATTTTATGTCTGCTAATATATGTCTAAAAGCAGCGATAGCTCAGTTGGGAATGGTACGGACTGCCGAGACAAGTGTCGGAGGTTCGAGACCAACCCCAAAATGGAGCATACACCTCTGACTTTTCTATGTTAAGTGTATTTTCATTGAGAAATATCGCTTGCTATAACGGTGAAGGAAAACATCGTGAGGAAACCTGCATACCAAAGAATTTCTTCACAGGAATTTCGAAGGTATGTGAAGTCTACTAACCCGCATTAGGCCAGCGTGGTAGACTAAGGCCTAACCCCTCTCATTAGTAGAGGAGGCCCATGCCCAGCAGTGGGACAGTAATATTACAGGGCTAATATTATAATACATGTCTATAAACGTAATAAGCTCGCCCCCTATCACATCTGGGACGGAACTAAGCTAGATAAAGGCGTGACCTTATGTATGTATGTATGTATGTATGTATAAACATAATATACATGAAAACAAAAACATATTGTTAAAGTGCGTACAAGTATAATAATCAATTCCAATTGTCGATACCGCAGTAACACACCAAAAAGAAACATTACATTGAATAACTGCTATGATATTTTCCTTTTATTCGTATAGAGCTTTAGTCTCTCCGGCCATTAGGCGCGAGTTATTGGTTCTCTTGTTTTACTTATCTGCTTTTCTTTTACGCGGTTGTGGTAATCATTGTGTATTTTGAGATTTTACACGTTTCGTAAGTTACATTTCAGTGAATATTCTTTTCTTTCTACTTGCTCTTATCCCACCTTGATATGGGGTCGGTGCAACACCCTTTTTAAGCATGTTGCAAAAAGGATTTGGCTTCGTTTTTACGACCGACTGCCTGCCTGACGTCAACCCCCTTTGAGAGATCTAGTCCCGGGCAAATTAGATTAGAAAAATCGCTTTGCCCGATCTGGGAATCAAACCCAGGACCCCCTGGTGCACAGCCTTATATGCTGTTACTTGACCAAGGATGCGAATGTATCCCCAAGGAGTAGGAAAAGGCGAACTAGAGAGCCAGAACACTAACACTTCGCCGCGCTCATTTCCGTCCCAGATGTGATAGGGGACGAGCCTATCGCCATATCGGGTACAAACTCCGGACTCCGGGCTTGTATTGAGTAGTATTGAGTAAATACAATATCCACAATCCGAATGAATAATACGATATTTTTTACTTAGTCATAGATTATAATAGGTAGTAATTTGACCTAAAAACCTCAGATTGTGCCTGATGCAACTAATGATCTTTTAAATTAACCTTTTTTCCAATCTAATAATATTATTAATTTATCTTTTGACTTTATGTCTCTTAATTTCTATGAAATAAAAAGAGATTAAAGTGCAACATGGACTTTGAATATCTATTTAAGGGGAATTTTACACAAGCAAAGCTTTCAACGCTTGAATGCACAGTGCAAGTGTATAGAGGTCATTATGTCCGCTTCACGCTTACCATTCAGCGTCATGTAATTAAATTATGGAGATGAACACTAGAGCATAATTATGTGGCCTAGTGGGAGATTATGCTGTTAAGCGGAAGGTTCAAGGTTCAATTCCTTAGTTATTGATAGTATTCCGATGTGTAGTGATGTGTGATCTGAATAATGATATTCATCAATAAACCACTCACCGCAGTTAGTAGCTAGCGGGTTTCGAGGTAAGAATGTGTTTTTATGGATATAAAAAAGGAGTAAAATATATGAATTTAACATATGGAACCGTGGCTTTGGGAGCTGAACTCGCACTTGGTTGGTTTAAGAATTCCAGAGCTAAATGCAAAATCGGAACCCTTATGAATTTGAAATTTTGAGTGGAAACTATTGGCGCTACGTAGATTTTGGATGGTAGATTTATTCTTTAGACTGATATCCAAATGTAGAGATAGAAATAAATATGTATCTGATCGATGGAAAGTTTTCTTTTTTTTATGAGTTAAGAGCAAACTTCCGTGAATTATACGGAAATAAAAATGACCTTGTACTTAGGATACGAGAAAGTCAGTATCTATGTATTAATACTTGAAGCGAAAACTTACGTACCCCTTTTTAAGAGAATTACGCGAACGGATGAATGTGTTTGACACAATTAAACTTTATATGGAGAAGAAGTGCAAAATACTATTTTTAGACCGACTTCCAAAAAGGAGGAGGTCCTCAATTCGTCTGAATTTTTTTATGTATGTTACGCGATATCTCCGCCAAATGTGGTCCGATTTTCAAAATTCTTTTTGTGTTCGATAAAGCTTATTTTAAGGGTAGTCCCATATAAATTTGGTCACGATCGGCTTTGAAGTCGGGCTGTTAAGTTTTTAAACTTGTGATTATTATGAATTATGCTCGAATTTCGACCACTACATACTAAATGTATACATGTGATATGTGCTTGTACAATCTACTCCTATCCATCTGACATGTCTGGTTATTAGCCTTTCGTAATTAAATTATGGCTATGGTAATGTATGGACATTATCGAGTGATGTATGGTTGATTTAGCGTCCACTCTAGTACGACGATTGGGCTAACGCATTACCATCTTCAATGCGTATGTTACTATGTAGTTTCACATTCAGGATATCTCTATATTTTCACCAGTCCTTATCCCACCCTAAGGTGGGTTCGGTGAAACACACGTTTTCAAGCATATTGCAGAAAGAACTAAGCTTGGCTTTTTACGATCGGCTCCCTGCCTGAGATCAATCGTGTTAAACACTCGCCCGACGTGGGAATCGAACCCATGACCTCCTACGTCACAGCAACTTCCCCGTCAATGGGGCGTCTTTTGACGTTTGCTTTTATCATATAGTTATAATATGGTAGTTCATATCTTAGTTGCGTTTAATCCAGACTAAAAACTGCGGTTTGAGCAGGAAAATTTCTGACAATCGCAAATGTATTCATAATTATATAGCTCGCTGCGCACTGATGACATGTGGTTAATATTTCATACAAATTTTATAGACGCGCATCGAGCCCGAATACATTTACGATTGTCAGAAATTTTCAAACATTCCTGCTCGAGCCACTGACACCGAAGCTCGTACTCGAAGTACCTTAATTGTTTCCCTTTTGAAACGAAATGTCATCAAAATCAGTCCACATTTAGCGGAACGGACGAAACGAAAATTCGCCAAAACAAGAATTCTCTCCGACTGCCTCCGTGGCGTGGTGGTTTTCGGTACGACTACGGTTCTGAGGTCTCGGGTTCGATCCCCGGGTCGGGAAAAGTGATATTGGATTTTTCCATATCAGCC
Source organism: Clanis bilineata (assembly GCA_036417725.1). Taxonomy (NCBI): domain Eukaryota; kingdom Metazoa; phylum Arthropoda; class Insecta; order Lepidoptera; family Sphingidae; genus Clanis; species Clanis bilineata. The sequence continues at coordinate 4,797,664 of CM071153.1, forward strand.
CGGAGTCTGGAATTTGTGCCCGATATGGCGATAGGCTCGCCCCCTATCACATCTGGGACGGAACTAAGCTCGGCGAAATGTGGGTGTTCTAGTTCGCTAGTGCGCCTCTACCTACCTCTTCGGGGATACAAGAGAGAGAGAGATTAAGAATTCTCTTCTTTTGAAATCGGTTGCTAAGAGCATCAATCATAAGCAGGTTCTTCAATAAACGACAAAGCGTAACCATCGAAGCTAAACAAGGGTTATAGTCAGAAATCGCGTGACGCGACGGTTTTTATGAGGGTCCGTGCAAGTGTATCGATGTGATTTACGCCCAGTTAATATATTGTGGGGTCGGTGGCCGCGGGTGTGCCGCTGGTAATACAGGAGTGCCCGAGGTGTGGCCGGCACTCGTTACTGGACAGTGTACGGTGTGTACGGGCGCCGGGAAAGCTAACTAGCGATACCGTTTTCTTGTAACATCGATCGGGTTTAGTAAAATGTTTAGTACTCCGCTATGTTATAGGGGTATTTTAGGTACATTGTAGTCAACTCGAATTATAATTAACGGTCCGACTTCAAAAACCGGATCGTGACCAATTTCTATGGGTCCTTGAAATAAGTTTTATCGAACACAAAAATATTCTCGAAAATCGGTCCATATTTGGCGGAGTTATCGCGTAACATACATTAAAAATACAGATGAATTGAGGACCTTCTCCTTTTTCGAAGTCGGACGAAAAAAATTAAAGCAGAGACATCTTGCACCTGTCCATATTTCCTTCAAATATGGGTTCGTTGCAACAGTTTATGTAGGTTTTTTTTTTTTTTTTTTTTTTTATAGAAGAGGGGGCAAACGAGCAAGTGGGTCACCTGATGTTAAGTGATCACCGCCGCCCATAAACATCCACAATACCAGGGGAATCAGGTCTTAATAACAAGATTAGATGGGGACGAGATATGTGGATATATGGAGAAAAAACAGCCGAATCATTCCTTTAACATGTTTAAAAAGTGTATTGTGCCGATTCTATTCGAATGTGATAAGTATCGAAAGAAAACATGGATCTTTCGTAATAGTCCTTCAGTCTTTAGGTAACATAACATAATATAAGCTCACGCCTGTATCCCCGAAGGGGTAGGCAGTAGGCGTACTAGCAAACTAGAACACCCACATTTCGCCGAGCTTAGTTCCGTCCCAGATGTGATAGGGGGCGAGCCTATCGCCATATCGGGCACAAATTCCAGACTCCGGGCTGATATGGAAAAATTCAATATCACTGTCCGACCCGGGTATCGAACCCGAGACCTCAGAACCGTAGTCGTACCGAAATACCACCACGCCACGGAGGAATGCAGTCTTTAGGTAACTTACATAAAATTCAAATTGCCACGTCATCTTGACTGTCATTGTCATCACGTCAATCTGTGAATATTTTCTAACGGAGTCAACAAGACACTACAAAACGTCTACAATGCACCATTAATATTACTTAGTTCACAGACACCCTTCCTCTAAGTATAAAACACTCGGACTCCTAATTGATAAACGAACGTTCGAGCCCATGCTTTTATCGTATTGCTGGTCTCGGATTACATACTAATGGATGCGAAAGGGTTAACGTGTTTACATTTCATTGTGTTCGAGGGTACGCCTTCCGTTTATATTTATATGTATTCAATTAATCACCTGGATTCCTGGATTTGGTTCCGTGTAGCACTTTTTTATTGCAGACGCTGGCTACGAGCAGATGGGTCACCTAATGCTAAGTGATCTCCACCGCCCATAGACACCCGAGACACAAAAAAAATCATGGGTGCGTTGCCAACTTAAAAGGAAGGAATGGAAGGGGAAAAGAAATTGGGAATGGGAGGGGGGGAAATTGGCTACCGGATATCTCACTCACCGAACGAAACGCGACAGCGAAATGTCACTACATTGGTTTTCTATGAGACAGTGGTATCAAACTGGTCGAGCCACTCGTGCTGTAGACGTAATTGTCTACAGCGGGTCTCTACTACTCAAGCACTTATATCTAATATATATTGATAAAGGCTTATCATATTGGTGTTTATAAATAGTGATTTTTACGATTGCCTCGGTAGTGGTATTTTATTTAATGCCATTCAAGTCACAATATTCCTGAAACTGAGAGAGAAACTGAATCCAAAAAGAGCTAATGATTTTCAAATGGCTGAACAGAGGTTCTTAAATTAAAGCAAGAACACTCTTGATTCAGTTACCTTTGAGACAATAAAGAAACTAAATGAAAATTTGTTTATCCGTTTAGAATCTAAGATGCGACACACAGATACACACGTTAAAATTATAACAACCTTTTTGGGTCGGAAGTTAAAAAGCAGCTTCGACGGCGAACCTTATGATGATAATAAATTCTGTTTTAATTAAATTACTGCTTTCGATTGTTCGATGTTTATTGTTTACCTGTTTTAGGAAATGATAATTATATTCACAGAATCTAAATTATCACACGGAAGAATCTTAAAGTAAATTCATTGAATTAGAAACTAATTGATATTAAAATCAATGAACTGAGGAACGATAGCAATTCTACAAGACCCAATAATCATAAATTTTCAAATATTTTGGTGAAATTCATAAAATGGGAAAGAAAATTGGAAACAGGAATTTATCGTAGAAAGGAAAAATGCGAGTTTAAACAAATAAATAATAAATATAAGCGTACTTTTAAAAATATTTATTTATATAAGCATTTTTAAAATATTTATTTACAAGCATTTATTAAGTTCCACCTGTTCCGTTGTCAGTCTGTAATCAAATCTTGAAAGCTAAATTAGATCCACATCTATTGGTGAAGAAGTTACTATGACCTATGGATCTCTACTTTGCCAGAAGTAGAGTCAAACCACTGCCTACCTTAAGGAGAAATAAAAGGGGACCACAATCAAAAAGCGTAAAAGTTACGTTACGATGATACTCACAAAACTGTATTAATATTTTTATACGAATATTCATCATCATCATCATCAGCCATAGGACGTCCACTGCTGAACATAGGCTCCCCCAAAGATTTCCAGATCGATCTGTTGAGAGCGGCTTGCATGTCATCATCATCATCATCCTGCGACCTTTATCAAGAATTTATTACGAATATTACCAATAACTATTTACAAAGGTAAAATAAATTTCATATAGTCTGAAAAGCAAATTAAAGAGAACCAAACATGACAAGGTTTGATTGCTCAGAAGCGAAGGTTAAATTTAATAACATAACAAGCTCTCGGAATTCTACCTTTAATTTTTTATTCCTGCTATAAATTAGGTCGTCTCGACATAACGTCGCCTATAATTTCCTTAGATGATCATAATATTAGATTATTGATTGTTTCCTCGAAGTTTCGCTCGGCCGAGGGATTAGCTCAGTAACTAGATATGTGACAAAATGTTATGTAAGTTTATGTAAGACTGCCTAGGTGGCGTGGTTGTATTTCGGTACGACTACCATCCTGAGGTCTCGGTTCGATCCCCGGGTCGGGCAAAGTGATATTGGATGTTTCCATATCAGCCCGGAGTCTGGAATTTGTGCCCGATATGGCGATAGGCTCGCCCCCTGTCACAGCCCTGTCACAGCACAGAAATGTGGGTGTACTAGTTCGCTAGTGCGCATCTGCCTACCCTATCGGGGATACTGGCGTGAGCTTATGTAAGTTTATGTAAGATCGTCCCATTGGTTAAATAGTAGAGTTATTTGGGTAAGAACAGTGAGTACCTGAGTTTAAAATTCACCAGGATTTCCAAGTGTTTGATTTATACGTAACATACACATCATGTCTAAATGTCATTGGAGTGGGATAGATTTCCATGTTGCCAGATTCAGATGTACTACTTTCGCTTCATCACTTTCATAAATCTTTTTATGCATTAGCGTCGGTTGAGCGTGCTCCTGACCTTTCCTTTATTTAATGAATCACCAATTTGGCTAACGTAGGTTCTTTCTACAGATCGATTTATTCACACTCGCCATGTGCATATGTTTTGTCAAACACCTATCATTCATCCTCTCAATGTGGGCGAACCACCTCAACACGCCTTTCTCTATTCTTGTTATCACGTCTTCATTCATTTAATCGCAATCTTTTGACTTATATCCAATTAAAAAAAAATCTAGTTATCACTTTTCTTATGTTACATTATTTGAAAATGGAAGGGACAAACTAGTTTTAAAGCTGAGACGCGCGTAAATGTTTTTATAAGTAAGGGCATAAAGTCAAACAATTATTCATAAGTTCTCTAAGTTAATATTTGTGCCCGATAATGCATGGAATTGAACTGACGTAGCCCAGGTTTTTACTATTGTGTTTCAAATAATTTCTATTTCACAGATGAATTTCTGAGCGTCACAGCCTGCGAGAATGATGTGGTGAAACTGAATTGTAAACCGCACACTAGGATCGCCATTTTTGACGCCCAGTATGGACGGACACCTTATGAACCCGCTTGCGTGGATTCTCAAGGCGTTGCGGATGAATGTGAGTATAGCAGGTTTAAATAATTGTTAGTGGAGATTGTATTAAGGTTGATTGTTGTTTGTCAAGATTTATTTGAAAAGAAATGCGTGCTTGCTTGATGAATGTTTTAATGCGACTACTTGAACACTGCAGTTTTGTGGTTCACAAACATTGGTATAGCTATACAACATATATGACACAACATTCCGCCCACCAAAGGACGTAGTTCCTTTTTACTTTATTAACATATTATCTTCATGCTAAATTTAACAATTGAAAATAGAATACCAGTTAGTTAATACATATTCATAAACATAACATAGCTTACAATTTAACTAGTATCAATTGGCAATGCACATAATTTAGAAATACATCTCTTGACTACATTGTTACCACTTTTTATACTATACACCCTGGTTATACCATCTTCTCCAGGATGTTTGTTTAGAACACGACCCAGTAAAAATTTACCAGGCGGTAATCCATCAGTCTTAATTAGAACGATGTCGCCGATATTGAATTCTTCCCTTTTCTTTAACCAAATGGGACGTTGTTGTAATCTGGTTAAATATTCTTGGTGCCAACGTCGCCAAAAATCGCCTAGAAGTTTTTGAGTATATTGCCAACGGGACAAACAGTGGATGTTTGTATGTTTAAAGTCCGGTGACGGTACTACAATAGGAGCTTCACCAATTAGAAAATGTCCAGGTGTTAATACTTCTATACAGTCAGAGTCTTTGTCATTGATGGGATACAGTGGCCTGGAATTGAGGCAAGCCTCTATTTGACATAGGATTGTGGTCATTTCTTCAAACGTGAGATGGGTACTGAGCACACGTTTCATGTGATATTTGACAGATTTTACACCTGCCTCCCATAAGCCTCCAAAGTTTGGTGAATAAGCCGGTATATAATGCCACTGTGTTCCTTCTAGTGCTAATTTGTTAGATATATCGCCTTCAAAGACCAGGTTAGCTTCTTTCCATGCAGCCCTCAACTCTTTATCGGCGCCAACAAAGTTTCGGCCTTGGTCACTATACAGATGGCTGCATTTTCCTCTTCTGGAGACAAAGCGCTTAAATGCAGCGATAAAGGCTTCTGACGATAAGTCACCAACCAACTCCAGGTGCATAGCTTTCGTTGACATGCATATAAATACACAGACATATGCCTTTTGAGTTCTGATGCCTCTTCCTTTGGACATACTAATTTGAAATGGGCCTGCAAAGTCAACTCCAGTATTTAAGAAAGCTCGAGCAGGAGTTACTCTTACTTTGGGTAGATCTCCCATGATCTGCGTTCTGGCTACCGCTCTAAGCTTAGCACATACAAGACACTTGTGTATACAGGATTTTACGAGCGCCTTACCCCGGAAAATCCAGTACTTCGAGCTTAAGTAGTTTAGCATAAGTTGAACACCACCATGTAAAGTATGTGTATGCGCGTCAGCGATAATCAATGGCACCAAATTGTTATTATTGCCAAGGATTATAGGATGTTTGACCTGCTCATCCAACTCTGCATTGCGGAGTCGACCGCCCACCCTGAGGATACCGTCTCCATCAAGGTAAGGAATCAAGGTTTTTGTTTTACTTTCTTTTTTTACATTTTTATATTGTTTTAATCTTTCTAAATCATCTTTGAATTCTTCTTCTTGAACTAATTGTATACATTTCATTAAAGAATTTTCTAATTCTTTTGTTGTAAAACTACCTTCTATACTTTCAACGCTTCTTTTAAAATTTAAAAATCTTCGGCAATAGGTTATAACCTTGATCAGTTCTTGTAGATTATGAAATTCCTTAAATTGTGACGAGATAACTTGTTCTTCTTGGACCTTTAAATTCACTTGTATTTTATCTGTTTTCTTTTCTAAATCTGTAGATACATTTTCTTGTTCTAATCTTATTTCTTTTTCAGAGAGCCACGCTGGACCCTTCCACCATAAATCATTTTCTTTCAGATCTGCTAATAACATACCTCGAGATCCAATGTCTGCAGGATTGTCTTCAGATGCTACATGAAACCACCGGTTGTTGTTTACATTCTCAATTATCTCCACTACCCGGTTTGCTATAAATATTTTCCATTTGTGGGGATCACCACTTAACCATGCAAGGACAATTGATGAATCTGTCCATGCATAAATGTTTGACGGAGGTATTCGCATGGCGTGTTCTATTTGCTTAAGCAACTTCGATAGCAACAGCGCTCCACACAGCTCCAAACGCGGTAAGGAAATGGTTTTTAGGGGTGCCACTCTAGTTTTTGCAGCTAGCAATTTTGTAGACACCGAACCATCTTGCATCTTTACTCTAATATAAGCGACTGCTGCATACGCTCGCATGGAGGCGTCGCTGAAGCCATGGACTTCAACATTTTTCATTTCAGTACTTAGCGTATCAAGCCATCGGTCTATTCGGATTTTATCAACTTCTTCAAAGTCTTTACGGATAGTCATCCATTCGTCTACTATTGGTTTGCTTATTTCGTCATCCCAGCTATCCTTCTCAAGCCATAACCGTTGTATAAGTATTTTGGCCAAGATTAAACTCGGAGCAATCCATCCCAGGGGATCAAACAGTTTCTGAATGTCCGATAAGATTTTCCTTTTTGTCATTTGTTCTGACATCGACGCTAAATTTATTTTGTACTGAAATTGATCCGTGCCTAGGTTCCAAATCAATCCTAAGGCTTGCACGGTTCCGTCTACTTTAAAATTCAAATGTGCTCGAGTTGTCCTTTTACTTGGTTCTATAGATTGCATAAACTCTGGTGAATTGGAGCACCATTTAGATAATATGAATCCACCTCTTTTTAAAATATTATCTAGTTCTTGAGCAACATCAATAGCTTTTTCCGCAGTGTCATCACCAGACATTAGGTCATCCATGTAAAAATCCGTTTTGATGATACGCGCCGCCTTCTGATAATTTTGACCTTCATCTTCGGCCACCTGCTGAAGAGTTCTTACTGCTAAATAAGGTGCTGACGCCGTACCGAACGTGACACGAGCCATACGGTATTCTTTTATAGGATCTGACTCATCTTCTCTCCATAAAAGACGTTGGTAACTATCGGCATCTTCTTCAAAGAGCAAGATTTGTAAGTACATTTTCTGTATATCACCAGCATAGCAGATACGATGTAATCTTGATCTCATAACTATATCTCTGAGGTCATCTTGCAATTGAGGACCTACAAGCAGTTCGTCATTGAGTGAGACGCAGTTCGAGCCCTTAGCTGAAGCATCAAACACAATGCGTGTCTTCGTGGATTCTTTGTCTGCACGGACCACAGCATGGTGAGGTAAGTACACTGCACTTCTTTTCTTTGTTTGATTTTCCTGTATTTCTTCCATATAATTTGATTGTATATATTCTTGCATAGCTTTTTTATAATCTTCTTTAAGTTTAGGTGCTTTTCTAAATCTTCTTTCTAGCTGTAGTAACCTATTTCTTGCTATTTCTCTTGTATTTCCATCAGGTGAAACAGGTTTATTGATTTTAAAAGGTAACTTTACTATGTATTTTCCATCTTCATTTCTTGCATGAGTATTTTCATATATTGTCTCACATAGCTTTTCTTCACTTGTTAATTTTCTTTTGATTTCAGTGTCGATTTCCCAAAGAGATTTCAACATGTTATCTACATCTACTTGATGATGAAGGACCAGAAAAGATTCATCTTGTACCTTAGTGTTGATTTCGCCGAATAAGATCCATCCGAGGCTTGTTTTTTGAGCACATGGAGAACCGGGAGGACCCTTGACGAGTTGTTGTTGCACAATCTGTGCATACTCTTTAACACCTAAAAGCAAATCAATAGAACCTGGTTTGTGATAGTTTGTATCTGCCAGGTTGAGACCTTTCAGGTGTGGCCAATGTGTGACAGTCACAGCTTTGGAGGGGATTTTCGTGGTCAACTGTTTACTCATAACATATGCCTGTATGTTGATCTCGAAGCTTGGATTCCAACGTGAACTAATCTTTAGCTGCACCATGTGATCGACGTTGGTTCTGGTTGATCCCACCCCAATGATACTTCCTCTTGCTGGCTGCCTTGTTAATTTGAGCAATTGCGTCGCCTTTTCACTTATGAATGATGCCTGCGAACCTTGGTCTACCAGTACACGTAGAACAACAGCGTGGTTATGCTCATTCCTTGCTAAAACTGTTGCCGTGGCTAGTAGTGCTTGATTTGTATATTGAGTGGCACTGTGATGTGATGTAATCGCGCTGGTTACTAATTCTTCTTTCTCTTCTATACTGTGATGAAATGCTTTCGGTTGTTTAGTGTCCTCAGTTTGTTCCGAAAAAGCAGAATCCTGATGTCGGTGTAAAAGAGTGTGATGACGTCGACTACATATACGACAGGACATCTGTAATTTACATTGATGTGCAGAGTGTCCTGGTACCAAACAATTGAAACAAAGTTTGTTTGTCTTAACATATTCACTTCTTTCAGTAGGTTGCAGTGTGGTGAACTTCTTACAATGACATAAAGTGTGTTTTTCTTTACATAGCACGCATATTTTTTCCGCTGACGATGGTGACGTTGTGGATGTAGCAGTAACGTGGTGTGACTGTTCCTTTACAGGTTTATCACGTGTGCCCGATGTTGACATAACAATTTCTAATGTACAGTATCTTGATTGCAAGAAATCCTTCAAATCATTCCAGGTAGGTAATTGATCTTCATCTTTTGTGTAAGCTTTTCGTTCCCAATCTTTAAGAGACTCAGGGTCCAATTTCTGTATCACAAGAAATATAATTATAGGATCCCATGAGTTTGTAGCTATGTTTAAATTTTGTAAATTGTCCAAACAATTTGTTGTGTTGTCTAATAAATTCTTTATTTGATTTGCAGAAGGAGAACTAATTTTTCTTTGATTGAACAACTTCGTCAACACGGAGTTGACAATCAATCTTTTATTTCCATACCTTGACTTGAGAACACTCCATGCTTGTTTATAATTACTTTGTGTTATTTGAATCGACTTCAATAATGTTCTGGCTTCTCCAGTGACACTGCTCTTCAAATAATGCAACTTTTGTACGTCACTAATCGCCGTGTTTTTATGCACCAACGAAATAAATAAATCTTGGAACGTAGGCCAATCTTCAAAACTACCACTAAAAATCGGTAATTGTATCCTCGGCAGCCTAACGAGTTGATCATTGTTCATAATATTAGTATTTGCATTGCTTTGCTGCGACATACCCGATGTTCCGTGCGCGGACGCTGTATGTAATGTCGACAAAAGATCTTGCAAATCGGCCATTAATATGAGATATAAATCTTCATAAATAAAATAGTCTTCGTTTACAAAATACGGCAAAACTTGTTTTTGTTCCTTAGGCGTTATTTTCACTAATTGTTGATGAGTTTCTTTAAAAGTGTTCCAATACTGTTCTATACATTTTATTCTTGCTTCAACATATCCTTTCGTCAATCTAGACTTAGGACATTTTTTCAAATTGATTTGTGTTTTCTGTAATAATGCAGCCGTGTCTTCTAAAACATTAGTTAACTCGGTTGGTGTACTCATCGCACCTTTTTATTTCAATAGAAAAATAAATCGCAAGGAATGTGGCTTCTATTGTTCTCGTCGGCCGGCCGGTCGCTTCGATAACTTGTTTACTTCATAAAAATCCAGCTCGATTATGACCACTATGGAGATTGTATTAAGGTTGATTGTTGTTTGTCAAGATTTATTTGAAAATAAATGCGTGCTTGCTTGATGAATGTTTTAATGCGACTACTTGAACACTGCAGTTTTGTGGTTCACAAACATTGGTATAGCTATACAACATATATGACACAACAGTTAGACTGGGCAAATTAATTGATCTGATTGCCAATTATTCGAAGTAATTAATCCTACTTCTTGAAGCCGAGGTAGAAATAACTTTGGAGTCACATGCGCATCGATTTTTTTTATTTTTTTTATGGCAGAGACTGGCAAATGAACAGATGGGTCACCTGATGGTAAGTGATCTCCACCGCCCATAGACACCCAAGACACAATAAGAATCATGGGTGCGTTGCCAACCTAAAAGGAGGAAATGGAAGGGGAGGGAAAAGGGATTGGGAAAGAGAGGGGGGGAATGGGCCACCAGAAATCTCACTCACCCTACGAAACGCGACAGCAAGCTGCCTCTTTACGTCGGTTTTCTGTAAGTCAGTGGTATCCAACCGGTTGAACCGACCCATTCGTGCTGTAGACGTTACTGTCTACAGCGTGGCTCTACCCCTCAAGTTGTTTTATTGTGATTTATTTTAGTATCGTAAATGTCTGAGTACTGGAGTATGAATACTACTTACAGGTGGCTCACTTATTCATATACTAACTCATTTTATAAAAAAATGCGTTAAGCAAACAGCGAGCTCGATTCGAATTAGTAGTCGAAAGTTATTCATGCTACGGCGCCTACGACCTTTGAAGGTACGCACAAAAATGCAATAAGCCGCGTCGCGTCGTCATCCGGGAATATTAATATGACTGGGCGAAAGGGCGAAACGTGTCGTTGTTTCAAAATGGGATGTGTTCGGACCATAGACATAAAACACATAGAATCAGCAATAAAGTCGAGAATGTGATGAAATGTCTAAGTAATTTTAAATAGTGCTAATACTCACTACATTTTCTATCGAGGATTGAGGAACACAATTATATTGCATATATGAAAAAAGGAGCTAATTTTTTTTGAGAATGCTTGATGGCAACCGTTACAAACGACAACATGCTGACGACACAGTTTTTCATCGCTTTTCCCATGCATGTCCACCACATACAGCCCTATCGTTGGAGGTGTTTTTTTTTTATCCAGGCACGGTAAAGTGGCTACACTGCACCTGATGGTAAGCGTAGTGCAGTCCAAAAATACTAGTGACCACTGACAAATAATGGATTTATCAGTGGTTGTCATGCCGGCCTATTTATGCTTCTTTAAACTCCGAATCCGAAGAGGGAAGAAGCAAATCGAGGGGCTTGCGACAAGACAGGCGGATGACTGATGCAGATACAGGGATACCCCCATACCCATCAAGTCATGCCGCAAGTTTCTCGAGAGAACCGGAAGTACACTGGCTGATCCTGGAACGCGAACCACATGCGAAGTATGGGTCACTATCGCAGGTGTTAGCACCATGTGTACCGTGGTCGCCATGCGGTCGGATACGAATATCCTACCACTAACTTTAGTGTTATCTCTATGGTTGCTGCTGTTACATATAGTTTTGATGTCACTTGTTACTTATGTTTCATTAAGTCTAATAACACTAGCCACTTGGGGCTTTTAGCGGGTGTCTATTCAAAACTTATTCTCGTTAACAACTTAATTAGTACAATCATTCACAGAATTTCTTTAATGTTACTGAATTATTTTTTTTATATTTTTTTCTCATTTTTGGCTAGACGCGGTTTGTGAATTTGCCTGTGCCTTTGTATATGTTTTTCAGTTGTGGCTTCTTATTACATACATATATAAGCTCACGCCTGTATCCCCGAAGGGGTCGGCAGAGGCGCCCTAGCGAACTAGAACACCCACATTTCGCCGAGCTTAATTCCGTCCTATATGTGATAGGAGGCAAGCCTATCGCCATATCGGGCACAAATTCCAGACTCCGGGCTGATATGGAAAAATCCAATATCACTTTTCCCGACCCGGGAATCGAACCCTAGACCTCAGGACGGTAGTCGTACCGAAATACAACTACGCCACCGAAGCAGTCTTCTTATTATTTCACTTTTTTTTCTTGACTCAGTAAACTACCTAACTAAATTATAAGTAGAATGCATTTCAAATGTAATTACCACTCTCAAGTGAGCTCCTTCTGTTTTTTTCCATTAGATCAATAGTGTTTTGTTTCAGCGTGTTCCACACCCTTCGCGATTGAGAAAGTGATGCAGGTATGTCTTGGCAAGCGTCGGTGCCAGATTGTAGCAAATAACAGGAATTTCGAATCGTACTGCAGCCCCCAAACAAGACCTTACCTTAAAGTCGTCTATGCTTGTGGTGAGTTCTGAATGAAATATATTTTGTAGACAGCGGCCCGAACAGGAAAAAAATTGACAATCGTAAATGTATTCGAGCTCGCTGCGCACTGATGACATTTGGTTAATATTTCATACAATATCATAGACGCGCATCGAGCCCGAATACATTTACGATTGTCAGAAATTTTACTTCTCGGGCCGCTGTTGAAAAATGTTTGTTGTTAGTAAAAAGAATCACTACTCAATTCTTATTACTAATTTAAGTTTTTATTTATTTTTCTTATTTGATCGCGTTAACGATAATTGTAACATACAAAAATATTACGTAATTTATTGTAACTTAAACTGTATTAATTATAATATCTGTATCAATTCGCATATAATGTTAAAGCGATCGAATACCTAAAATGTAATGTACAACTCACATACATTTTATACAATTGATCTTTGAAATTCCACATCGAATACAAAAAACTTTCGTTTTAGTAAATTGGTAGCTGTTTTAGGTACTTTTTAATTAAACTACTGTGATATATATAGCTGCAATAAAGCTGTAATGTAACACGTGTTCGAGGAAGGAATATAATCGTCAGCTGTCATGAGACCGCTCGAACGAACCTATCGACTTGGATTGCGTTCACACAATATTACTCTCAAGAGACAAACATATTCGTTTCTACCAGAATATGAAGTTTGAAAATCGAACTAGGAAGTTAAGGTCCGCATGCATCGATATATTATAACTCTATCGGAAAATGGGACAGCAAAGGAGTGCTTAAGCACTCCTTTTGCCTACAGTCGGACGCCGATAGAATTCTAAATTTCAAAATTCTAATTTGAGAACGCTTGCTCATTTCGTTTAAAAAGCTACTTTATAACACGTGCATGGGGTTATAATTGTGGGTGGGTGTTGATTTAATTAGAACTTGTGATCTTTTTCTTTGTTTTATTACTGAGGCCACTTTTAATGACGATATTTGCAAAAACTGTGCATCTAGGATCTATTAAATTGATGTCGGAATATTTCTGGTGTCCACTGATATATCTGTTTGTCCGTGGTCGCTGATTTTTTGGACTGCACTACGCTTACCATCGGGTGTAATGTAGTCACTTCCGTGCTTAGATAAAAAGGTCTTCTATTTATTGTTTTATAATATTGATGTCATCAATGTAATATCATCATCATCAGCCATAGGACGTCCACTGCTGAACATAGGCCACCCCCAATGATTTCCAGATCGACCTGTTGGAAGCAATTTGTTTACCTGATGTAAATATATTGACAATTTAATATTATTCATGATCGTTGTTCTATGAATACAATATTCATAAAGATCTTTAACCGACAAAAACGAGCAGTTTCTTCTCTATACCATTTCAGATTAATTATTTATTGCATCATTATTTATCCATGTTATATATATATATATATCGTAAAGTTTAAATTTAACAAATGTACCCTGTATGACACAGATAAATTAGAAATGTATGTAAACTTCTAATCCATTTATGTTATTCGATATCTTCGCCAAATGTAGATTTCTATTTGTTATTTTACTCCATCGGTTGATTCGTTGGTCTAGTAGTGTATATGGTCGGTAGAATTGTCCTAGATTTGAATTTCAGGTCCGGCAACGCTTGTTTTCTGACACGATTTGCTTGAATTCCCAGAGGGGGTTGACGTCAGGCAGGTGGCCGGTCCTAAAAAGCCATCCACCTACAATATGTTTAATAGGAGTGTTGCATTGATCCTATAGTCATACTGGATCATCAGATCCATTGTCCATATACACGGAAGTAGTAACTTAGGCCAAAGCTGTGACTGCCTAAAGGCAAAATATTCTCCTTGTACGTTACTGTGGGACATGCGCTACACAATTTTTCAAATATATTTCAGGAAATGCGAACTCCCTTTGGGGGAACTAGTCCCGAGAAAATCGTATTACAAAAACAGCTTTGCCTGTCATGGGATTGGAACTAGGACCTTTTGACCCACAGCCCATTTTTCCCACGATACATGCATAGCTTAGTGTGGGGATCATTGATATATTGTCTAATCTGCTACAGTAGTAGTACATACAATGTTACAATATTATGAATGTAACACTGTTTTTGTTGATTTTTTTTGTATTACATATACTACATATACCAGCGAAATAACCAATGGTACACTAAACACAAATACCAGTAATTCTAAACAGCCTTGAGACGCTATAACGATGATAAATTGAAATGCGTAGATACCCTAGCTGATAGTACATTCCGCAAGCCATTAACACGGTACAATGAGTGATAATAATAAATAAATGGATTTCGTGTTTAGGTATAAACGCTTTTAGTATTTAAGCCGTTTAGCGCGTCTATAATGCGGTAATGATATTAAGTAAGCGGCTGTTTGGTAACAATAGACTATTAGAGCGTAGAAATGGTGAAATATAAACCTTTAAATATGATAAGGATTAATACATTTTTAATATCTTCTAATTCTTTCTTTCTACCTGCCTTTATCCCACCTTAATGTGGGGTCGGCGCATAACACTTTTTCAAGCGTGTTGCAGAAATTTTTACGAGTGGCCGCCTGTCTGACGTCAACTCCTTCATCCAGTTCGGGGCAAATTAAATTAGAAAATTTGCTTTGCCCGACCTGGAAATCGAACCCAAGACCTCTCGGTCCACAGCACATACATACTGCCACTAGACGTAGGAGGCGACTATTTTAATATCTTCTGATATTATCACGATATCTATAGTAAATAGATATATTGTTAATCCTTTCAATAGTATTATGCTACCATCGGCCACAGTCAGTGTAGAAATGAGAGGGGTTGGTGTGTGGTTTGCTAAAGGCGACTTAGGAGTCAACCACGGCAGCCCAAGGTAGATTAGTAGACTTCACCTACTTTAGAAGGTCTTATAAATTACCAAGAATACCTATGTTTTTCATCACCATTAATGCAAGAGTAATAGACCCATCGACTGTCGCGCCAACACAAAGGTTCTCGTAGTAGTTACTCATTTGAATGTAACTAAACATAACTGGAATTTATACAGACCAGTAATATTTCATATACTTGGAAATGAGTTACAATTTTATACCTAGCGCAGTTCATATACCCTTACTAATGGAAAGAGCTTTTGATGCCTAATGCTAAGAACAAAGACCAAGAATTACATTAATTACATGTGATAAGATATAATACTCTACAGTTCTAATAGAGGTTGATAAAACTCTAATGATAATGCATGGGTCATCGAGACATAACCATATTACAAAAAATAACTAATGTAAGAGATATTAAAGACGCTAGAAAATATTGCAACGCTAAATCTTTATATCCACAGTTCCACTAGGCATTATAAGTGAACGCTACGAGAGTGCGGCTGAAATGGACGAATTGGATGGCAGAACGAAGATCGTTACTGATGACTTGGTTGATAAAGGTGAGAGTAGACTTATCGAACACATTTAAGTCTATAATAATATAGTATTGATATTAGATAATATTGGGCCTTACTTAAAACAGCATTTTTAGCTGAGCAAATGGTTAAGAATAACCTGACACTTTTTTACTTGCATTACATTGTTTAAAAATGAAAGGGACAACCTATGGTATAAAGATCAGCAGCGCTTAAATATTTTTATAACTAAGGGGCTATATATAAGTTAAGGTCCATCATAACGCCTGAGCACCAGATCAACACTCGATCAGCACAGGCTGCTATACAGAATTTACTGAATGGTGCATAAAGCATAAAGCAGTTGATGTTAGTTACAATGATACACACTTTAAATGGTAAAGTTAGAAGTGCTAACACTGAGGGATAGTTTTGAATGACTCCCTCTAAGCTATTGCTGCTTAATAATAAACCCCTTCCACCTGCCCTTATCCCGCTCCCAACTCACTTGTAAAGCAAGTTGCAGAGATGATTCAGATAAGATTTACGACCAACTAATTGTTATTTTTTTGTTAGATGGATCTGGTGAAAAATGGGGTGATACCAGCATAGGGTCACCTATCGCTGATCCAGCTCTACAACCACCAATGAATGATATAACACCAACACCGAACCAGATTGAAGATACAGCCATCATGACATCTAAACCTAATATAGAAAAGACTACAGGTGCGACACAACTATTATTTTGAAGGATTTTATATGTTTTTTAAACATAGCATTTTTTTTGTACCATTATGTTGCCCTGTAATCTTCACAAGTAGCCTTTTTGTGTAAGTTTTGTAATTGTTTTATTTATGTTAAAATATTATATTATATAATATAATGTTTCTTCTTTTATTTTTAATGCAAGGTTATACAAATTAAAAGTTAATCTAAAAATTAATTTAATTTCTTGAATATATTTATTTTAACTTTTCTAATTTCCCCAGAGCTAACGTCAAGTCAAAAGCTTTACATGTTCAGCGGCATCGCCATCATAATATTCGTAATTCTTATCGCAATCTTCATCGGAATACGTTGTTACCTCGAGCAAAAGGCTAAGAATGACTCCAAAAATGGCGATATGTTTACAACAGAAGCACCGAATGTTTTCAACGATGCTGTATCTGATATAGATAATGATGTAGATGTCAGTCACATTTCTGGAACCTTCTACGATCCTGTGCATCCAGATATGATACTTTTTAAAGATGGTGGCAACAGAGGTACTATTCGAGCAATGAAACCATTATCGACAATTTATCCCATCGCTGGAGCAAGTATGTATGGTAATGTGGATTATGTACCTACTCAAACTAGGGACATACCCACCAGATTCACAAGGAGTAGGAGTAAAGAAGAACAGTCTAGTGCAGACATGATGATGAGTCCGAAAAGTTTAACTTCATACGCCAATTCACAATATTATTACGGCTGACAGCAAGGAGGACTCAATGAAGCTTCCAGAACCTTCTGCTTTTGAAAGGTTACGTGAAGCACTCGAAAGCGGTCCAGCTTGTAAAGCTCAGGAGGATAATAAAGATTGTTACGAAAATTCTGAATAGTGATGTGAATGTTGTTGACAATTGTATGAAATACGTGAGGATTTCAGAATTAATATGATTAATAAAGGATTTTATAAAATTATCTTAAGTGATCCATTTAAATGTCTGTCACCACAAATGATGTTTGCACACGTGAATGATCCTTTAACATTTGCATATCGTAGATATTCAGCACCTTATATTCATTATATCATCTGTGATTTAATGCATAATTGTTCCATTATTATGACTAAACTTATTTGTACATATTTTGCTTCACATTTATTACAACGAAAAGCAGTTCACATATGTAAAATTTTGATATTTTTTATAATAAAACTTGTTAAATACCTTGTTTTATTTGTGGCGCTGCCTTGTCTATGCTTAAAAATAAATGGTAAGGTCATTAGCATTTATACCACGCTATTCCTTTTTTGTTGTAAAATGCGAAGTAATGGTCGCGTGGACGGTGTCATTATTCATGGATATTAAGGGGAGATTTCGTTGGCTATCACTCAAGAAGCTAAACAGGGGAGCGGCGACTGTAACACGAACTTTAAAAATTATGCAATCCATAATAATAAAACTGATCGAGGGGTATAACTTATAAGTAACGTTGTTGTCTTGATTTACGCGGTGTCTGGCGCGAAGTAAAACACTGATTTATATTAGTATCATTATTAAGGGTACAATACCAACTATTTTATTACACGAAAATATAAACGGTGCTTTAGAATTCCTATTACTGACTGCGTATATTATTATTTATATCAGCTTTATTCACTTTCTCCTGGTAACAGGTCTCCTCTTATTATAATGAAGGCCCCTCCCTTCATAGTGTTAGGTCTTAGGTGGTTAGGTCTTAGTGGTAAACTAAGACCTAACCCCTGGTATATGGTGGGTTGATAGCCTTCTCATGAAATAATTCACATTATTTGATTTTTTTATTGAAAATCTCTGAGACCTGAGTCATGCAGGTTTCCACACGAGGTCATTCTTTATCTTCTGTGATTATTATATGAACTGGGTATTTTTAAGTTCAAATGAAATAAAATCATTTTCTGGACAAATAAAAAAGAAAGTTGGAAAATTTGGACAAACTGTAGAAATCATATAATTGAGAAAAAAATATTAGTGATGATAAAAAAAAATGTCCTAGCAGATTGAAATAAAATTAAATTATACAAATACATACTTACCTATACCAATTTATGAGCCATTAAAAGCACAATATTTGTTCAGTTTCAATAAAAGCTTTCCAAGAAATCGTTCATATCATGTTGTATGATATACATTGAATAATATTATTGGATACTAATTTGTCTAACATTTGTAAGGTTATTCATGACGCAATATTTATTGGATAACGTAATTGCTATATTATTTAATTTTGTGCTGATCAAAAAGTAAACTGTTTATTTACGACTTTCAATAAACTGGTTATAAAGTTAAATTAAAACATATTTCTATAGTTCAAACAACTATTATAAAACAATTGTCTATTGATTAAAACATTTCATTATTAAACTCGATAAACATTTTATTAAACGTGAAATTGCGTTTAATCGACAGCGCCGATGGTTCAGATGGAATTTACATAATTTTGAAACTCTAATCCCTGTGCTTACAACTTTGGAAGGTATCGTAATGATCAATAGTTAAATTTTATTACACTGTATTATCTATTCCATGAGATTATTGATTGTCCAAATGACAATATCAAGCCATTTTTAAACCGAGTTCAAAACAGACGAGGTTCTTGAATAGTTTTTTTTTTTATCCGGGCACGGCAAAGTGACTACACTGCACCTGATGGTAAGCGTAGTGCAGTCCAAAAAACTAGCGACCACTGACAAACACTGTGTTTATCACTGGTCGTTAGAATCATGCCGGCCTATTTATGCTTCTTCACACTCCGAATCCGAAGAGGGAAGAAGCAAATCGAGGGGCTTGCGACAAGACAGGCAGATGACTGATGCAGATACAGGGATACCCCCATACCCGTCTCAACCAACCATCAAGTCATGCCGCAAGCCCCTCGTGTTGTGTTTTGCTTTTTTTTTACACAAGGATATTGGTTTCGTATTCAAGACTATTATGTGCTTGTTGAGTGGATTATCCCAAAATGTATAATAATATAATAGGCGGCACAAGGACCCCAAAGGTCATCATACATTAAAATTAAAACAAGCCGAAACAGTGCAAAATCTTCCTAAATATGATGCAGGCATCGGGTGTTTCGTCGATGGATGTAGGCCACAGAATGTAGGCAGTGTTATAGCGAAGTTTGATGATCAAAAACAAAAGCTAATAAATGTTTTCAACAAGCAAACACGCTTTCAGCCAAGTTATAGTACTCGCAAAACATTTTATCAACATTCATTACTGTAGAAAGTTGAAGAACTAATGTCAATTCACACGATAAGTTTATCTGAGATTGCTAGTTTTCCTTTGCATTGTAAATAATTTTGTAAATTTTGCCGCGAATTCCTTTAGTAATGGCGAAAGTTTTAGCAGTCTGTTGCTACTGCGGACTCGCTGTAGAATAAATAGTCATGTAGACAAATTAAATGATTTAAAGCTATTTAATATAAATGCCTTGGTGGCGTGGTGGTATTTCGGTACGACTACGGTTCTGAGGTCTCGGGTTCGATCCCCGGGTCGGGCAAAGTGATATTGGATTTTTCCATATCAGCCCGGAGTCTGGAATTTGTGCCCGATATGGCGATAGGCTCGCCCCCTATCACATCTGGGATTGAATTAAGCTCGGCGAAATGTGGGTGTCCTAGTTCGCTAGTGCGCCTCTGCCTACCCCTTCGGGGATACAGGCGTGAGCTTACGTACGTACGTAATATAAATAATCACAAGTTTAAAAACTTAACAGACCGACTTCAACTCTGATTCTAACTAATTTTATATGGGATCACCCTTGAAATAAGCTCTATGGAACACAAAAAGAATTTTGAAAATTTGGCGGATATCGCGTACATTTGTAAATTATGGAGACCGGAAAAATAAAACCGGTGTGAAGTTGCAGATTGTTATTGGGTTGCGTACGGTAAGTAAGATATCTAAATGCCTACATATTTAGATAGTTTATTTTCCAGGCAAGTAATGGTGCATTAATTTGTAGGTATACCTATGGTAAATATATGCAGGACAGTCAAATTTTAAAAGTCAGTTCCTTAGATTAATAAAGTCAGTCAGTCCATTGAAAATTTGGTGAGGCGACAATGACAATACAGTTATTAAAGTGTTATGTGGTCACAACTGACAATAGACGTCTAATTAGTACCTTGAAATTACAAACTACAATAGTTGCGGCGCCGGGTAGTTACTTCAAAATTTATTTTATTACAAGCTTTTATTTAGTTTCACCTGTCCCGTTGTCTATAATCAAATCTTTCAAGCTAAATTAGACCCGCTTCCCGGTGTCCGATTGGATTATAATTTAGTGTACTTATGTATCTTTGGTGACAATATAATGGTATGGTACCATGGAGCTGGTCTGATGATGGAGATGGAAGATAACAATAGGAACTTCTGAATTAAACAAGATATACCCATGAAGTTTGGGCTCAAATGATTTGTCTTGAGGAGCACTTTACATTTGTACATACATATATTTTAAAACAACACGCCTACTCTAAACTATACTTACCTCTATACTTACCAACTAAAAAGTTAAAAATGAATTAAAAGTAAAAAAATATTTTTAAAACAAGCTTTTATTTGGGACAATAAACTGAAAAAATAAAAATAAATTCTAGTAAGTATTTGGCGTGTAGGTACTTTTACCTATATTCTTAAATGCTTAAGGCATAGAACTATAGTGAGTACCTAAACTATAATTTATAACGGGTAGTGAAGCTTTTAAGAATATAGGTATGTACGTACACGCCAAATACTTACAAAATTAATTTTAATTTTTTTGGTTCATTGTCCCAGATAAAAGCTTGTTTTTTTTTAAAATATTTTAATTTATTTTTACTCTTCTCTTCCTTGGCAAAATAACTGGTTGTAGGATTCTCACATGCAAGAGTACCTGAGTAGGTACCATCGTTTATAGTGTAAGCAATGTTGTGTCCCAGTTTGACAGTTTGAAAATCGCTTAGCCCGACCTGGGAATCGAACTCAGAAGCTTCCGGTCCACAGCCCATATATGCTGCCACTAGACCAAGGAGGCGACTATTTTTGACTATTTTAATCTCTTCTGATATTATCACGATATCTGTAGTAAATAGATATATTGTTAAGCTCTTCAATAGTATTTTCCTACCATAACCCACAGTCAGTGTAGAAATGAGAGGGTTAGTGTGTGGTTTGTTAAAGGCGACTTAGGGCGACTTGCACCACTATTACTAACCTAGGGTTAGTCCTAACCTCAAGTTAAATTGAAATAGAAATAAATGAAGGACAAGTAATTCGTTACATGTAATTAATTTAATGTCACCATATATTATCTGTAATTAGATGTAGTACATTATATGTAATGAATTACATGTCCTTCACATATTTCTATTTCAATTTAACTTGAGGTTAGGACTAACCGTTGGTAAGTAGTAGTGGTGCAAGTCGCCCTTAGGAGTCAACCACGGCAGGCGAGCCTCAAGCTTTTTAAATTGGTAACCTTAATATTCAAATTCTCACCGAAACGTGAAAACGAGGGCAGTCGAACATTCACAACGTGACAATTTTGTAAAAAATTCAATAGGTAATTCGTAGCACGTCTGTGAGACTCCGAAGTCATAAGTCTGGGAAAGTTTGAGAAGTTGAGCGTCGGTTGAGGATCCCGTTCAATGTGAATGGAGACTTAACCAGCCAGCGTTATGGTTTAAAACTAAAATCCAAATGCTGGCTGGGAAAAAGGGTTTAAAACTATTTTTTATAAAAAAATAAAAATAAAATGAATTCCCATCATAACTTAAAATCGTGACTAAATTTATATGGGACCACCCTTGAAATAAGCTTTATTGAACACAAAAATGATTTTGAAAATCTGTCCACATTTGGCGGAGATATCGCGTAACATAGATAAAACAAAATACAGACGAATTAACCCGTCGGAGGCGTCACATATATATGTATGTTACCGGAAGCCGAGCCGCCCGTGACTATCTACGGACCTTTTCTCCTTTTTGGAAGTCGGTTGAAAAAATGGAGTTTGTATTGTATGCCTTTGAGGTACAGAATTCATATAACAATAATAATATGCCATAATAATATGCCGTGTAATATTACTGTCCTACTGCTGGGCATGCCTTTGAGGTACAGAATTCATATAACAATAATAATATGCCGTGTAATATTACTGTCCTACTGCTGGGCATGCCTTTGAGGTACAGAATTCATATAACAATAATAATATGCCGTGTAATATTACTGTCCTACTGCTGGGAATGCCTTTGAGGTACAGAATTCATATAACAATAATAATATGCCGTGTAATATTACTGTCCTACTGCTGGGCATGCCTTTGAGGTACAGAATTCATATAACAATAATAATATGCCGTGTAATATTACTGTCCTACTGCTGGGCATGGGACTTCTCTACTAATGAGAGGGGTTAGGCCTTAGTCAACCAGTACCTTCGAAATTCTTGTGTAGAATTCTCTGGTATGCATGTTTCCTCACGATGTTTTCTTTCACCGTTATAGCAAGCGATAATAATAATTCACAATGGAAACACACTTAACATAGAAAAGTCGGAGGTGTATGCTCCATTTTGGGGTTGGTCACAAACCTCGGACACTCGTCTCGGCAGCGCGTACCATCCTGAAGTGACCTATCGGTGCTTAAAGGAAGGTATAGAATTAACTAAAAATATATATATATAATTGTATAAAGATGTAGTACGGTTTCTAAATAGGGCAGCGTACACATAGCCAGTTTAATATAACAATTGATGGCTAATTCCTTTGAAGATAGTGCGGTAACAGGTATAGTCCATGTGGGCTAAGGGCACGTACACTGAGCCAAATTGGAGCTAAGCCTCTATTTGTGGCGTGTCATGCGAGCTTGCGGTCCGTATGTTACAACCCTAATTTACTTCATAATCATGAAATACTGGCCCGTACCCATTATAAGAATCATATTTATTTTTGTGTTCAGTTTGTAGGCTATATATGTGGGATATAAGAAGTAATAATGTTTGAAGCAATTATAATTTATTTCCTTCAAAAATGTTTTCACAATTTTATTAATCAGACATCTTCTTTTTTTTTTCTTTTAAAAATAATGGCTTCTACGCATTTGCGATGATTTAGCCAATACCAAGGTAAATTGAGCAATTATGTTTTCACAATGACCATGAGACCCACATGTGGATGGTCTCAAGGTCCTGCTGGGATTATGACGTCACCGTCATAAGGAGCCGTTACCGCACTGGAAGGAGGTAACTCCTTTCAGTGCGGTGCCCCTCAAATGAACTTCACTCGGTGAATCGACTGAATAAAGCTAACCAGCGCACCAAGCATAACTCATCAAAGATTACTGCTTAAAAATATTCCACAATATACTGTCCATCTTCACTGCAGTTTGATACATTAAACCACATCACTTAAAAACAACAAACACAGCTATAAAGAATAATATGAAATAATTTTAACAAGCGACGCCCACCCTGTCAGACTTCCCGTCAAAATCTCAATCAGACATCTTCAACGGTGTCTAATCTTCCGTCTGTAATTTTCGTTTCTTATTTTAAATTGACTGTCGAACATTTTAAACAAAAAGCACAGAATAAAAAGTTTCTATTTTAAAATTATCTGCTTAATAAATTATCCACATATATAATGCGATGATAAAATGGTTGAGATGCGCGAGGGTTTTTTCGATGGCTGTGTAGGTTAAAGTTATGTCTAATATACTAAATACAACTTAAAATGATTCATTTGGGATTACGGAATTATACCGCATCTACTTTCGGCAGTTCAGTGTGATCGCGTTTCACATTTAACTATGCTCAATATAAGATTCGTTCTAATTTAATTAAAGCAGTATGTAGCGTATATAATTATACATACAACGATTTTTGAGATTCCTCCGGGAATAAAGCCGTTTTGTGTAGAAATTGTGTCATGTAAACTAGGCGTAATGAGTTTCATTTGTGTTCTTAATTGTAAATTTCCATTTGACACCTGTTTCTTTGTATTTCATTATTAATTAATTTTTCTTTGTTTCTTGTTAAATTCTCTAGTAAGATGTGTAAATTTAATTATTTTTAAGAAGTTATTTACAGCTAAATTAGGGCAGCCATACCTGTTCAATAATAGCAGAATAATATACTTTAATGAAATTTATGAGGTATAGTCGATTAATTATGTTTAAATATGAAAGAAATAAAAGTTGAAAATATGTGAAAAATGTTTTGCGAAACGGAACGTGTCATTACAACGTGTGGGAATTGGACAGATAATAAATGTTGAAAATGGCGCCAACTGAAAAGCTTTCTCTGATATCGAGTTACACACGAGTGAGACGTGCGCTAGACTTTTTATGAACGGTTTACGATCACAACATACGTGAGTCAGAGGCACGTAGAGCCGACGGCACGGTGAGGCAGCCCTCTGACTTTTGACACTCGTACGATTTCATTTAGTGACTTTAAAAGTCCACGGAAATGAAAGCTAAAAGGTGCACTAATATCGCATTCAAAATGACCAAATAATAAGTTCACGAATCCAACACGACATGACCGCACTTTTTAACTCGATTTCGGTGGAATTTTAAGTCCCTAAATCAAAACCGATTTGTAGTCGAAATCGACTCGAGTGTTATACCCTACCTTCAGGCCCGATCTGTATGTGATGCAGTTATGTGTACAATGTGCTATTTTCGACGAATGATTCATACATAAATTCACGCATGTATCCGCGAAGGGGTAGGCAGAGAAGAAATAGAGAACTAGAAAGTCCACTTTTCGCCGAGCTCATTTTCGTCACAGGTGTTTTAACTTAGAATGATAGTCGTGCCGCTCACGAAATACAACCACGCTACCACTCCAACTACCATAACGAGGCAGTCTATGAGTCGATTCTAAGGCTGAGATCTATAGAGCGAGCGTCGACTAAGTCCAAGGCAAAGACACGAACTCGGTAAGGATTTTGAATTTGTAAATCGAACTTTGACTTACTCCGAATCATTTTTACGAGAAAATCTATGCTTAGTCTGTCAGTAAGTTTTTCTAGTGAAAATTGGCTCAGGCTAAACTGAAGTTCGATTTAGAAATTTCAAATCCTCACCGAACTAGTTTTTTTATTTAGACTTAGTCGAAGTTCGCTCTATAGATCTCAGCCTAACTCTAATGCAGTTCCAGATTCAATATCCCGCCACAGAAAGTGACCTAATAATAACTATATTAATCCAATGCAAATCGTACTGCGTAAAGACTAAACTTGCATACTACGACATTGTTAATATGCCTGCTTTATGGAAGATATTGGCTGACTCCAGCACCTCTCGCGGAACACTGCCATGCCGGTGACAATTAAGGGCGACTAATGACTGTAATAAATTGGCTGACCACTGCACATTGCACTTCGCATGTTGAATTCGGCGTTGTAGCTACGAGTGACAAGTGTCTATTCAGCGCTACCTAACCTTTGGTTCAAACCTTACTCTGCAATAATCACAAGTTTAAAAACTCAATTGACCGACTTCCAACTTGATCCAAATTTATAAAGGACCACCTTTGAAATAAGCTCTAATAAGCTCGAAAACACTCCAAGGATCTTAATTGGGAAGCTAAAAAGTCGAATAACAACACCGTTGGAATCACAAAAGCAGATTAACGTAACAGTACTGCTAATCAGCGGTTCGAAAAGGAATTGAACAAAAGTAATATAACTTTCCTTATTGAGTATATTAAGTAAAATCGGAGTCGGTCAAACGTATAATTAAGGTACGTACGCCTGGAAATGAAAGTTGAGTCACGTGAAAATCTTTAGGGCCTCTTATCGACCCAATTAAAAAAAGGAGAAGGTCCTCAATTCGTCTGTATATTTTTATGTATGTTTTGCGTTATCTCCTCCAAATGTGGGTCGATTTTAAAAATTCTTTTTGTGTTCGATAGAGCTTATTTCAAGGGTCCCATATAAATTTGGTCACGATCGGATTTTAAGTCAGTCTGATAAGTTTTTAATTTTATGATTATTTTATGTATGTTACGCGATATCTCCGCCAAATATGGACCGATTTTCAATATTATTTTTTGATGTTGATGTTTAAGTTTTTAAACTTGTGATTATTAGATGTGGGAGATTTTATAGATTTAACTTTCATTTCCTAGCTCCCACCGTAAATGGAAAGGCTGTGAAAACATGTTTCTTACTTTTAAATCATTTTTATAGTTGAGATTGGCAAACGAGCAGATGGATCACCTGATGGTAAGCGATCTCCACCGCCCATAGACACCCAAGATACAAAAAGAATCACGAATGCGTCGCCAATCTAAAATGAGGGAAACAGGGATTGGGAAAGGGTGGAAATTGGGCCACCAGAAATCTCACTCATCGAACGAAACGTGACAGTGACTTGCCACTTTATGTCGGTTTTCTGGGAGACAGACTCTTATCACTGCCTCGGTGGCGTGGTGGTATTTCGGTACGATTACGGTTCTGAGGTCTCGGGTTCGATCCCTGGGTCGAGCAAAGTGATATTAGCGTTTTCCATATCAGCCCGGAGTCTAGAATTTGTGCCCGATATGGCGATAGGCTCGTCCCCTATCACATCTGGGACGCAACTAAGCTCGGCGAAATGTGGGTGTTTTAGTTCGCTAGTGTGCCTCCGCCTACCCCTTTGGGGATACAGGCGTGAGCTTATGTTATGTTTTATGTTTTAGACTGTTATCAAACCGGTCGAACTGGTCCATTCGTGCTGTGGACGTAGCTGTCTACAGCGTGGCTCTACCAAGTATTAGTTAGATACTACATTTACGCGGTTCTTATCTTTAAAACTAGTGTCATTTTTCATTGTTGAAATATGAAAAAGACAAACTAGTTTCAAAGTTAAGAACCGCATAAGAGTTAACTAATAGTTATTAATTTAATTAAATAAATAACACCCAACAGTCACACATATAGTCCTGACCCCACACTAAGATCGAGTCTTGTGTCGTGGGTATCAGGAACTACGAGGGACGCACGGTCTCAGAACACCTAGACCCTAAACAAATATCGGTGGGCCGCACAAATATTTGTCTCGGTGCGGGGATCGAAGCCGCGGCCTCGATTCATAGCCGGCTACTCGCCCGCTGCGCCACGGAGGCTGTCTTAGGCTAGGCCTAAGGGCTAGACTGTTAGAACTTAAGCAAGCTTTGAACGATGGTTTGTAATTCTAAGTTCGAGTCTTTACCACCTGAGAGCAAATAATGCGCTACTTAATTGCTTCAAAACTTTAAAACAATAAATCAATCAGTCATATTATAAGAAGGAAAAAATAAAAACAGATTTACGTTAAGAATAACGAATTGCTTTTGAAGTGTTAAAAGGGAAACAATAAATCAGCAGTTCGAAATATTTACGGCTTAATTTCAGTTTAAGTGTGCATTTCTGTTTGAAACGACGCGATGCCTTCTTCCTACTGCGAGAATGAATTGCTTGGTTAGTATCAAAGAGATTTAATATTACTAACCTTTGAGGGACTATCTAACAATTTGTATGGAAAAAAAATGTTATCAAACGTATATTATAATGTCCCTCGCATTATTACAATTGCACTTATGTTCAAGAATCATCATCATCATCATCCACAGCCCATCTCATCCCACTGCTACCCAGCAGAGAGAAAAGAGAGGCCTATACCCATAGACCTCTCTTTTTTGATGCCATTTACCTCGGTTTTGTGCAGCTCGTATACAAAATTGACCCGCAACATCGACAATATCGTCAGCCCATCTTGCTGCTGGACGACCTACACTTCGTCTTCCTTGCCTCGGCCAAGTTCAAGAATCATGTAAGACAATTTTATTGTCGATACATTATTACGCAGCGATAGCTCATTTGGGAATGGTACGGACTGCCGAGATGAGTGTCTTCTATGTTATGTGTGTTTTCATTGTGGATTATCGCTTGCTATAACGGCGGAGGAAAACATCGTGAGGAAACCTGCATACCCGGGTTTTTTTCCCACAAGAATTTTTGAAGGTATACGAAGTCTATCAAACTGCATTAGGCCATCGTGGCAGACTAAGGCCTAATCGCTCTCATTAGTAAAGGAGGCCTGGGCCCTGCAGTGGGACAGTGATATTACAGGGATAATATTATTTATTACTACGCTGGCACGACCTTCAGCGCATATGTTTCAAATACGACTGAGTGACTTATGACTACGAGGTCACAACTTTTGTATCACAAGTTTCGCGCTGTTGTCTCCCGTCTATCTAATGATGAATGGTCTTTGGTTAGCATTGATTTTACTCGCTTGTTGTCAGTCAATTGCATTAAAATACACATATATAAACATGTTTTGACCGCCACGATGGCGCAGTTGTATTGCATGCCTGGTACGAACACCGTCCTGAGGTCTCGAGTTCGACCACGGGTTCCAAGTGATATTGAGTTTTTCCACTTAGTATCAGTCTGAAATTTGTGCCCTATATCGCCATAGGTTCGCTTAACACATTTATGACGGAAGTAAGCTTGGCGAAATATGGATGTTCTAGTTCTCTTATTCGCCTTTTCTTACCATCTCAGGGATACTGACGTGACCTTGTGCAGTGGCGTATCTACAGGGTGGCTTGTCGGCAAAATGCCACGGGCCCCCAACACTCTAGTTACGCCACTGATCTTGTGTATACATATAATATGTATGTATGTATATAAAATCAACTCAAAATTTCATGATCACAAACGGTGTCCCATAAACCACCCACAGAGACGTTGCATAAACATAAAATAGTAGATACCCAAAACCCGTTATATCTGCGTTTACGACTTCAAACGAAGGTGCTTCGTCCATTAGCACATCGTAAACTGACTAAGATTAGATACTGTGATATATAGCAGGTTACGTATCTATAGCTGTTGCTACTGTCATATGGAGATAGCTTAATGGGGACGTAAGAACGAGACGAAAGTTACTACAGCAGGTCGATTCTCTAAAAAATGCCACAACGTTGCGATCGACGACGAGCTCCCGCAGCGCACATCGTTGAGATCGACGGAGCGTTCAACGTTGTGGAGTTTTAGAGAATACCATTTTCTATACATCTATACAAGTCAAACGCCACGCTCGAGAGAGCTAGTTCGCATAAGCGCCGTCATCACACATGGCGCTAGTGCGTGCGCTTTGTACCTTGCTGAATACAAAAATGAAAACATCGTTGCCGCAACGATGCCGCAACGTTGTTTTCATAAATGAACCCTTAAAGAATCGACCTGCAGGTTTGAAAAGTTTGCAGTTGCGGACTTCGTTTTGGACGTTTTGCTATTCTATGTGGCTCACGTGTCCGACCGATATCGGTGCTATAAATTTCGTTTTGGAGAATGCTATGCTGTAAACCGTTTGACAGCCCACTCTTCGGTGTTTGACATTTATTTGATCCACGCATCTATGTTAGTCTGTGCGGTAGACTATCGGTCCGATATCATTCATCCGATAACGTTTTATAGAATAGACACCCAGACTCAAGGTTGTTGTCATAATATAATATTAAGTATTAACTATGTAATATTAATGTCCTACTGGTGGGCACGGGCATCCTCTAGTAATGAGAGGGGTTAGGCCTAACTCTACCACTGGCCTAATGCAGGTTGTTAGACTTTAAAACATGTTGACTATAATTATTGCAAATTGTCGCTTGCTTCAATGGTGTCATTAGAATAGGAAGCTCATTGACTAGTAGTGAGACAAAATGAACTAGAATGTTGCAGAGCCTGATGAATAATAAGTTTATCTGTGGTCACCAGAATCATGCAGGCCTTTAAACGTAGAAGCAGTCCGAAGAGGGAAGAAGCAAATCGGCTTCTTGTTATTTGCTGGCATTTGTAGCTCGACCAAGAGTTTTTTTGACATTACACGCTATCGACTACGTCAAATAATTTGTACGAAAAACATCAGTTCCCCACGTATCCGCTAACGGCGTGCGGTCGTTTGTCATACAAATATTTTACGTAGCCGCTAGCGTGAAATGCCAAAAAGCTTATGGTCAAGTTACTGCTACAAACATTTGGACAAAAGACTCACGCGTACGTACAGTTGAAAGTTAAAAATCACCCATGAGGGTAAATTTGCTCCCCTCAAAGTTTTCTCAAAAGAATATAGAATTTAAAATGCTACTGATGAAACTCAAATTGCGTACATCTGTGACGTTAACTGAAAATGCACTCCCAAAGTGCCTATTTTTACAAAAAAAAACACTTCACTGAGAGTTTTCAAACTAAGCCAACAATGGTGGCGTTTGCAAGTGACGGTGACTTATCATGGAATAAACTTCTGCCATATCTCAAAGTTTTATAAAAAGTATAATGTATTATAATTTGTACGAGTTATGATGATAATGGTATAATATGAGATGATGAGTGAGTATGAGAGGAATATATTATTATCCACCAATTAGAGAAGCTCTGAGAAACTGAGAGATTACATGACACCACAATCATGAAGTAATACTATTTGATGGATTTGTACTTCGTGCACCGATAATTTCCAGCGGTGAACTAACCCGGGATAGAGATAAATTGTGGAACAAAGTTATATAAAGACTGTTTCATTACAATTTGTTACCTACACTTATACCGATAGCAACTAACTATCAGCCATAGATTGTCTTCTTCAGTTCAGGTAATTGTATATGAGAATTACCTGACATTTGTTGATATATAGATAAGCTCCTATCAAATTCTAGGACATAAATGCCTTGGACGAAATTTAGGAGCATATGTAGTAGATTTCGCTTGAATTTATGCATTCTTATGTACAATTCAATGGAGTGAGATGCTATTATAGTGCAATTAGACGATAAATACGGATATTATACTGCCATAGACAACAGATCAGGTTTCCCTCTCCTATTCATGAATCTAGTAATACGAGTAAATGCTCATAGTTAATAAGGAAGTGAATAAGATTATAAATCATTATAAATGAGGAAAACGGTTTTGTACAAACGAAAATTCGCAATAGGCAGTCTTTCTACAAACATAATTTTATTATATTTAGGCTTCTTTTTAGCAGAGATCTCCACCGTTCATGACATCCATGACACTGATTCTTTATCATGGATGCGTTACCAAGTTAAAGAAGGGAAATAGAGTTATAGAGGGGGAGAAATAGAGACTGGGAAGTGGAGTGGAAATATTAAGGTAAATACAGCAATATTATCACACCCAAATGAACTTGTAGGGACACTTTGTATGTATTACGTAGAATTTGTATTTGGCTGACTTAGCGCATTTAGGCAGCGCGAGAGTTCGCCTGCCAACACTCGCCAGTCGTTCCCCAACACGCATTTAGTCGACGTCGACGTCATAGTAAGTTTACGTACTAAAGACATTCGTGTACACAGCACACTTACAAACTTAATATTAAATACCATTTCGGATTGTGCTGAAGTTAAAAACATATTTGTTTATCTAATTTGTTTTATTGTGCACCAGAACAAAGTACAGAAAGGGTCGTTGAGGGAAATTAGGATAAAGACATTAAACGACTCATCCAAATCTAATTAATGGAAATCAAATCCAATGCGCAGTTCACCGCCTGCCTAAATCACCAATAGGCCAGCAAAGGCGATTTAATAGTAAACTAATATACATCGTCAAAATAGCATGTTTCCTACGTTAATATTAAGTTTCTCACATCAGAGGCAGTATAATAAGCTCTTGTTACACGCGGCTTCACGCTTGATTATATTCACCCCGGGGAATTATTAATTTGTCCGGGATAAATTCTATGTGAGACTCAAGGCGTAATTGTTAACACGTAATTACGAGCCGGTGTTCTCGGGGATATTCGATTGACGTGTTTCGAATGTCGAATGGATAGAAGTTTATTCATACTATAGCACACTAGGGGGCACTGTGCAAGCACTCTTGTATTTCGATTTTGATATTGTAGCCAGTGTAATTACTGGGCAATATGAGGACTATTTTCAGCAGTAGAGGTTCTGCGACCGGTGTTGGTGATAATGATGGTAATGACGATGACAATGATGATCATGGTGATGACGATTACGATGATAAGACTTACATAAGGAGATACTTACATCACAAGAGGAGAGGACTTATCAGAGAGACGAAAGCAATGAAGTGCCCCTAAGTACGCTTATTATTCAAAGTGCGTGTTTAGATACTGTCCATGGGTATTGGTAGCGCTTACCACTACATGAACGATTTGCTTCTCTCGTCATTCGTTTAGAAAAAGTTAAGGTGGTTGATAAACTAACAGAAAGCGAAATCTAAGATATAAGAATAATCCTTAGATTTAATCGAGATTAATTTGAGAGTGCCAACGACTAGTCTCAAATCTGTAATCATTTCCGTGTAGTGTTTAATATTTCACTTGAATTTAATTAATAATCATCATTTATTCATTGCATAGACAGCAATGTTATTTCTTGAATTCATTGATCAGGGAGGTTACCGCCACCTCTTATAGCAGTATTATTATAATCTTACTTGTACCGATTCCCATACAAAACAAACGAAGAACGATTATAATAATACTGCTATAAGAGGTGGTGGTAACCCCCAGGCTAGTGTAGTTGTGTAGAAAAAATTTAATCAATCAAATTCTAAGTTGTAATATATTTGACTATGTTGAAAGATTGGCAACCGATTTTAAATTATACAATCGATATCTAATTTAAATTTAGTAATTACTTTCTAATTATTTATCATTCAACTCTAATGGTTTTAATTTAGAAGCACAAATATTTGACGTTGAAAATTTCGATATGATCGTAATATAAATCATGAAAGAAACTTTAAAAATCTAGTTATTCGAATGAAGTGTTTGGTTAGGATTCTTTTGGGGCGCACTCGAGCCCAACCTCTTTGAGGGAATGAAAATGTGTCTGCAGACTTCGAATCTCTAAGGGTTTCTTGGGCTTTTTATTTGAGACTATTTGCTTTGGCGTCTTAACGTTATATTTTACCAAAAACAAATATTCCGGTTTTATTAATATCAAAATTCAATTCATTTTTTCTTTATGTGCTACTCGGATATATTTTTTCATGATAGGTTTTTTGAGATCTTTCTTTTTATATGGTGAAATGTGGATTTGTTGGTTTTATATGCTATATAAAAAGGTAAAGTTTATAAGACTCATATTGCAGATTGATAATAACTTAGTATAGCAACAGCGAGTATATGTACATAGAATATTATTAAAATTATCTATACCCTCAGAGGTAGAATTTACTCACTCGTCACGTTTTCTTATGAATTTAGCGGGACGAGATGCGGTACTCGTTTTCCTTGTCGTCAGTTTCATGTTAAATTTATGTTTGTTTCCCACATCAATCCATGGGGGAGATGAAACGACAAAATATTTGTACGTCTTGTTGTTTATTTTTCCAGAATACTATTATATTATTATTGTTTCTTTTTAGAGAGGACAAATGCTCCACATAGGCTTCCTCTATAATAATATTAGTATTATACATCATTAAATAAATTAACTTTCTTTCTTTCTTTCTTTCTGCCTGCCCTTATGCCACCGCAATGTGGGGTCGGCGCAACACACTTTTTTAAGCATGTTGCAGAATAGATTTGGCTACGATTTTACGACCGGCCGCCTGCCTGACGTCAACCGCTTCTGAGGGATCCAGTCCCGGGCAAATAAATTTAGAAAATTCGCTTTGCCCGACCTGAGAATCGAACCCACGACCTCCTGATACACAGCCCATATATGCTGCCACTAGACCAAGGAGGCGACCCATTAAATATATTAAATATTAAATAAATTAACAGTAGCATAAAATTTAAATTTTTGTTCACGTGTTTATTGTCTCAAACATTGAGTTTGGGCATCTGAAAGGTGGACAGATGACCTGATAAAGGTTCAAGAAGTCGCTGGACGTAGGCCGCTTCCAACAGTCACGGGCGGCTCGGCCTCCGGTGGTATATATATATGCCGCCTTCGACGGGTTAATATTCAAATTAATATTAAAAATATTTAAAAAATTAATAAAATTAATACAATTTGTACCTTATAACAATTGTAAATGTTGCACACCTATCTTGTTCTTCCATTTCTTAATCTTTTTTTCATAAATCTCTCTGCAATCTGTACCTGAATTATTACAATTTGACTCTGAAACTATTCCGTGAAACGTGACCGGTTTATCCAGTCGAATCCGGACCAACCCGGAGTGGGGTTTAATTCTAGTTCATTACACATCGGACCCAGGGTATAACTTCATTTAGTCAACTAAGCTGTAAAATGGTCCGTTTAGATTCGATTTTGCCTTTTTCTGGGCCAACATCGATCCTAATGGACCTTTGTAGGTAACGTGAAATGAATTATAATGCTCTGAGGTTTATTTTACCAAGACTTTATATCATTTTCTCGTGTATAGCTACGTCTGTTCGTGTATTTATGACTTTATCATTTTTTGCTGTTGATGCTTCTTGAGCACCTGACGGATTATCGAGGAATCTCAAAAAGGTTTCCTGGGTTTCCAAATGAGTACTTTTCCTGGGGGTTAGAAGTTTGAATGGTAGACTTCAAATTTTTAAGTGTTAGAGCCACGCTGTAGACAGTAACTTCTACAGCATAAATGGGCCGTCTCGACCGGTTTGATACCACTGTCTCACAGAAAACCGACGTAAAGTGTCAGCTTGCTATCGCGTTTCATTCGGTGAGTGAGATTTCCGGTGGCCCTTTTACCCCTCCCTTGTCCAATCCTTTTTCCCTCCCCTTCCATCCCTCCTTTTAGGTTGGCAACGCACCCATTATTCTTTGTGTCTTGGGTTTCTATGGGCGGTGGAGATCACTTACCATCAGGTAACCCATCTGCTCGTATGCCAGTCTCGGCTATAAAAAAAAATAATTGATAGTTGCTTTCAGTCCTAATTGCTGTGAAGAGAAAGTCTTCTTTTTTAAATGTTTCCATAAATAAAAAATATTGAAGAATAATAACAGTTAAAGAGGAAAGCTCAGAACTAGACCGAAAATTTTGAATTTTATTATATTTTTATCCAACTTAATCAGATAGAGGGTAATGTTTTAGTAAATAGCAGATCGACTCGTTTTGTTTTAATATTGGTGAAACAACATTTTGCACATCTAGTTACAGCAAGTCGATTCTCTAAGAAATGCCACAACGTTGCGATCGACGACGAGCTCCCGCAGCGCACATCGTTGAGATCGACGGAGCGTTCAACGTTGTTGGCTCTTAGAGAATACCATTTTCCATATATTTATGTCAATCGCCTCGCTCTCGAGAGATAGTTTGCATAAGCGCCGTCATCACGACTAGCGCTAGTGCGTGCACACGTGCTGAATACAAAAGTGAAAACATCGTCGCCGCAACGATGCCGCAACGTTGTATTCACAAATGAAACCTTAGAGAATCGAATGTGTGAAAAATGAAAATCTGCTGTATATCTACTAAATTATAAACAAAAATAGTACTAGTCTATACTAACATTATAAAGAAGTTTTTTTTAATGAATAGGCCCAAAAACTACTTTTGAAAATTGTTACATCCATGAAAAGGTGTGTGATCAGCAAGTAGGGTGGGCTACTTTTTAATTTTTACCCCCGAAAAATGTATCCCGTTGACCAACATCTAGTAAATAATATAAACGTCATATTCTACGCTGTGTGACTGCCTCGGTGGCGTGGTTGTATTTCGGTATGACTACCGTCCTGAGGTCTCGGGTTCGATCCCCAGCTCGGACAAAGTGATATTGGATTTTTCCATATCAGCTCGGAGTCTGGAATATGTGTCCGACATGGCGATAGGCTCGCCCCCTATCACATCTGGGACAGAACTAAGCTCGGCGAAATGTGTTCTATTTCGCTTGTGCACCTCTGCCTACGCCTTCGTAGATACAGGCGTGAGCTCTACGCTGTCTATAAATGGAAAATCTATGTTTATCGCTTTAACGTAACAATGAGAAAGTATTTAAACACGCCAGGTGGTGAATAGTAAATAACTCGATTTCCATTAACTTCAGTTTTACCTCAAACACAATGCTCTATAATTTCATCTCTCCTAAACCTATTTGTGAGATTAATGATACTTGGCAACTTTGGATTCTCAGCGCAAATTAATCTTGATAATTTCGAGAACAAAGAGATGGATTTGATCAAAAAGATAATATGACATTCAAGAACAACAAATCAAAATCGACGTGACAAAGCTCGCTGTGAGTTTGGTTTGCTGAGTGAGATTTTCGGAGGACCAATCTCCCCTTCGCCTGCCTAACTCTTATTCCGTTCCTTTATATTTAGGAACAAAGCATCCATTATTCTTTTATTTATACATTTATTTCTAAGCTAAGTGTAACAAAATTGGTAGCAACTTCAAAAACAACTTTCTTGAGTGATAGAGCCACGCTGTAGACAGCCACGTCTACAGCACGAATGGGCCAGCTCTACCGGTTTGATGCCACTGTCAGCTGGCTGTCACGTTTCGTTCGGTGAGTGAGATTTCCGGTAGCCCATTTCCCTCCCTCCCTTTTCAAATCCCTTTTCCCTCCTCTTCCATTCCCTCCTTTTAAGTTGGCAACGGAGCCCTCATTCTTTTTGTGTCTTGGGTGTCTATGAGCGGTGGAGATCACTTACATACCATCAGGTGGCCCATCTGCTCGTTAGCCAGTGTTTGCTATAAAAAAAAAATATATATCGAGAAGAAGCATTTATGCAGGCCGGCATGATAGTGGTGGCCACCGATGAACACAAGGTCTATAGGTGGTGGCTGGTATTTTTGGACCGCACATCCCTTGTCATCAGGTGTTGTGTGGTCACTTTCCCGTGCTCGGATAAAAAAAAGAAAAAGAAAAAATCGAATAATGGGTAAATGTTATGCTAACGTGAGTGTTTATGAGCGGCGGATCACTTGGTGACGTGCTCGTTTGCCAGTTTCTGCTATAATAAAATAGAAATAGACATCAAGATGTACTTCTTCAATGTGCATTCTTCAATTTCCATACAAAATCATACAAAAAAGTAAAATCTAAAAAATATTAAAAGTGATATCTGAATGACAGTTCAATTTGCAATACAGTCCAATACACAACTTTCGGCGCGTCTAGAGTCTAGACTAGATTGAAAATTGTCAATATCGGCCACTGTAGTGGTATGAATTATTTAACCCATCGTATCGTCTTGCACATTGACTTTTGAAGTTCATTCGCCCTTAACTCTTGTGCCCTTCATTACCTTGTATACAATGTTTCATTAATGATTTGTGATGGAATTGCGTTGCTTGAAAACAATCTGCCGACTTATGAATAGATGAAGATTTCGTTTGTCAACTCGACTCATCATTAAAACAAAGTATTTCAGAGCAATATAGAGCTTTGTATAATAAATATTTATATTATAATACATGCAGGCTGCTCCCAACAGGTCGATCTGGAAATCTTTGGGGAGGGCGGAGGCCTATGTTCAGCAGTGGACGTCCTATGGTTGATGATGATGGATACATGGCATAAATGAATCGAATGCGTATGGTTGCTACGCACGAGACCAATAGTACCTACTAGTTTTGAGCTGTGATAGTTTGCAAAACCTAATGACTAAAAAAAATAAGAGGACGAGGCATAGCGTAGATAACCCAAAAAGGTGATTTTGCGAAAGAAAGATCTCCTTAATATAGCAGTTAGGCACTTTCTCACATTCCGAAACGAGTATTATTGTAAATAAGACACCGTATTTAAATCAAATGAATAAGTATTTATACGTTATTATTTTTTTGTGACACGGTGACAACTTACATGTAAATAGATCGCTAAACGAAAATGGCGGAACCGGCTTCAGAGTAAACACGTATTTTTCGTAGTTTTGTCAAGTCCCTATTTTTTTTCTTTAGTCATTGGCAAAAACGATGATAGTTTTTGTTTTCTATAAAGGTACAAAAATAAATGGAATAAACGAAAAGGATCATTGAAGTTACTACTATCAAAATTAACTCGTACAGAGGCAGTAATAACATCCAGTCCATTTTTTTTCTGATAGTAATAACATCTGGGGATGACATGTTTTTCGGATAGATTAGAATTCGATTGTCGAAATTATTCGCGCTTGGGCCTTTAATGGTAAACGGACCATGGACGTTATTTAGGTTTTTCCTCATTCACCCTTCGCATTTAAATCCTACCAGTTTCCTATATTTCCCGTCAATACCATGATAGCATTCCTGCTATGTCCTGTTTCCTTTTCCACAAACTACAACTCCTTATCTTAGCAAAATTTGTTTAGGTCCAAGAGGTTAAAAGATTTTTAAACCACGGAACATTGCTTTGTGTTGTTTATTTAATAATTTGATAAACTACAATGATTAGCACTAAATTGGCACTCTTAATGTAAACTTTAAAGTCCCTACTACTTTACAAAGTAAACAATGACCTTTCGAAACTCACTATGTGTATCAAAATATATCACTGTGATCACAAAAGAAAAATACGATAAAAAGAACATCGAAAGCTATGTATCTCCTCTAAAAATAAGCTTTATTGAGTCCAGAAACTAGGCCACACCTATCTAGAAAGGTGATAAATCCAGTATAACGAACCTTACATATCCAATATATTTCATGGTAAGCTGAGAATTTCGGGTGCTGGCCCGCTGGCATGTTTCGAATAAACGTCAAATATCCATGCCTTAAGTAAAATAAACAAGGGCTAGTATCCGAGCCAAACGCACTGAGGCCTTATTCGCTATGAGCATATAAACGCGTAACACGGTTGTGTCACGTTTCCTTATAACTTAACTCGTATGGAAACGTATTTCTTATGTCATTGTTTATCAATGCCTCGTTGTCGCCTCCTTGGTCTAGTGGCAGCATATATGGCTCTGTGGATCGGGAGGACCTGGGTTCGATTTCCAGGTCGGGAAAAGCGAATTTTCTAATTTAATTTGTCCGGGACTGGATCCCTCAGAGGGATTGACGGCAGGCAGACGGTCGTAATAACTAAGCCAAATCCTTTCTGCAATATGCTTGAAAAAGTGTGTTGCGCCGACCCCACATTAAGGTGGGATAAGGTCATGTAGAAAAAAAATAAAAGACAATTGTTCATCACTCCCATTTCTTCATGTACCTCTTTAGCTAAAGTAACGACTAAAATAAAGTAAAAACAATATAATTTTACTTCACCACGAACGATTTGTAACGCTAACGATAGAGGCAAAAGTAAAGATCAAAGCAACTCCTGATATTGTGACACTTCACAATCGCGAAGAAACTTCTTTAGCGTATGTTTTTACTTTACATGATACCTAAATTTGAATTTTGCTGACGATAAAGAAACTGGTGAATCTTTATTTCATTAACGCGGTGAGGTGCGTTACACACTTGTTCTAAACTTAGGGTATTAAGAATTAGGCCCCTGGACATCGAAATGGAAACAATAACAATAAATAATGATACAGAGCTTGGATCTTAGGACACGGAGCGATTCACACGAAATAACTGTTCGGATAGAACATCTAATGTAGTTTTCTTACAATGTTCATCTTCCCTAACCTACCTAATATTTTATGACAATCGATGATTCTTTATCATACACATCGATTTCTTCGTATGATATAGGGCTTTCGTACCAACGGTGAAAAGTCGTGGTTCAATAAAAGCGATTGTTTAGTGTTAGAAGTTGTTAGTAGAGAAGATAAAGTTTGGAAGCATTATCTTCGTTCAGAAACTGTAACAACAATTGATATTAGTGCCTCTATATCTTTAGGCCTTTATTCATAATAAAACCCTTATCGAAGATATAAACTCATATTGGTAAAAATGCATTTTAAGCCTATCGAAGGTTCAATAAAATTCTTTATTCATAATAGTTTACTATAGCTTAAAATTAGAGAATATATATATAATATATATTTATATTAGAAATTTAAAGAATTTCATTTACTACTAGTAAACACGAGTGTTGATTTAAGTTAGTAAATAATAAGAGCCTGTGTTTAGCAGTGGACGTCCTATGGCTGATGATGATGTTGATGATGATGAAATAATAACAACCATGTCATAATACAATAATTTTAGCTCTATATTAATACCTCGACTTCTATGAGTAGATTTAAGGCTTATTACTATAAATAAGCCTTATATTACAAACAAGAGGACAAAAAATAGGACACCAATACCCTTACATACACGAAATAATATTGTCAACACTTTAGTAATTACAAATCTATATTTATCTGCTATTTTGTTTCAGAATATAATACTGAGTGGTAGAGCCATGTTGTAGACAGTTACGTCTATATCACGTATATCATGGTGTATTTATCCATTGGTCGGCTCGACCGGTTTGATACCACTGTCTCACAGAAAACCGACATTATAGTGACAGCTTGCTGTCGAGTTCCGTTCGGTGAGTGATATTTCCGGTGGCCCAATTCCCCCCTCATTTGATCAATCCCTATTTCCCACGATTCTTTTTGTCTTTTTGGTGTCTATGGGCGGTTCACTTATAATCAGGTGACCCATCTGCTCGTTTGCCAGTCTCTGCTATAAAAAAATATATAGAGGTAAATCATAAAGTCTAATGTTTTCTTCTTATCTTTGTGAAATATCGCTTGCTATAACGGTGAAGGAAAACATCGTGAGGAAACCTGCATACCCGAGAATTTCTCCACAAGAATTTCGAAGGTATGTGAAGACTACCAACCCGCATTAGGCCAGCGTGGTAGACTAAGGCTTAACCACTCTCATTGGTAGAGGAGGCCCGTGCCCAGCAGTGGGACAGTAATATTACAGGGCTAATCATCATCATCATCATCATCAGCCATAGGACGTCCACTGCTGAACATAGGCCTCCCCCAAAGATAACAATAATAATAGGGCTAATATTATATTATTATTATTATAATAATGATTTTATCGACTGTGTCCAAAGGAGGGTAATGTTTTTCGAGTGTATGTATGTTTAATTCAATTTCAATATGTTTTCTAAAATGAAATACTGCGTCCAGAATACAAATCGTCTACGGCCCCGTTCTTGTAATATCTCATTTTTATTACAGACAATAAAAACTATCCTTTGTATTACATTCCAAGTGATGCAATGAAATCATAGCAATAGCATTTTTTCTTTTGAAACAAAATCAGATCCTGTTGGAAGATTAAAATGCGATTTTACAACAGTGGAATATAAATTGAGGTGAATATTTGTTATTATTTTTGACGTGGCCTGCTAGGTTTAGTGGGTTGTGAACCAGGACGTCCAGGGTTTGAATCCCGAGTTAGACAAAGCGGTCTTCCTATTTCCTAGTATTTTTAGCGATTCGTCACAGTCGTAAAAACCAAGTCGAATCCTTTTAGATTGCTGATTGAATAATTATTACATATATAACATAACATAACATAACATATGCTCACGCCTGTATCTCCGAAGGGGTAGGCAGAGGCGCACTAGCGAACTAGAACACTCACATTTCGCCGAGCTTAGTTCCGTCTCAGATGTGATAGGGGGCGAGCCTATCGCCATATCTGGCACTTTGACTCCGGGCTGATATGGAAAAATCCAATATCACTTTGCCCGACCCGGAGATCGATCCCGAGACCTCAGAACCTTAGTTGTACCATTTTGGATCAATACCACCACGCCACCGAGGCAGTACATATGTATTAGAATTTTAATAGCTTTAATAAAATGTGTAATTTAATTTGAACTTTAATTAACATTGAAAATGTTTACTGTAATTAAACATAAAATAAGCTTTCCACATACATTAACGCATCCATGTTGTAAGCGGGCAACTGAATTCAAGAAACACGCACCATTTGTGGTTTTATTAGTAGCAAAATTAGGCAATATCTCATAATTACTGCTCTTTGTGCTGCTAATATGCTTAATATTCGGGGAGATTTATTGACGATAGTACAATGTGTGCTTAGGACCGTATGAGCAGGCTAGCAATTGTATGTATTTACTTGTATTCATAAAGCGGTGGGAAAAATATATTAAGCCTTTTGTTAGAGTAATCGAGGTGTATGGATACCTACAATGTTTATGCTAATTACA
Source organism: Clanis bilineata (assembly GCA_036417725.1). Classification (NCBI taxonomy): domain Eukaryota; kingdom Metazoa; phylum Arthropoda; class Insecta; order Lepidoptera; family Sphingidae; genus Clanis; species Clanis bilineata. Next base: position 4,840,269 of record CM071153.1, read on the forward strand.
GAAAGGTAAAATTTGCTTGTGGTTAGTGAGTAAACTAGATTCATAATAAAACGAAATACTTCCAATCACTCCCTCCTCTGCTATTCCCTCCTTTTAGGTTGGCAACGCACCTATGATTCTTTTTGTCTTGGGTGTCTATGGCGGTGGAGATCACTTACCATCAGGTGACCTATCTGCTCGTTTGTCAGTCTCTGCTATAAATATATATATATATATATATATATATATATTCGATTAGATAGAAGAAAAAAAACAAGATAATCTTTCATTTCTATCTGGCGTTACCCCAGCCTAGTGCCAGAGTCCGCCTTGTTACTTAAACGCTTCCACTTAGCCCTGTCTTGAGCATCCTTCGAGAAAGACAGAGTAGTAAGACCATTGTCTCTCATTTCTTCCTACAAAACCTCCAGCCAGGGCTTTTTGGGCCGTTCACGGGAATGTACCCCTGGTACATTCCCGTGATCCGTCACGATTCTGTAAAAGCTACTTATTACGTATAGGTAAGTATCTAACAATCTAAAGCATAAGGTTTAGACGTAGGAAGCTTCTACGAGGCCCAGAAGTTCTGCGGACGTCTCAAGGCGGTGCCGCAATCAATCACATCCGATGATCCGACATCGCTCGCCTTGATACGCCACATCATCAATCAAACCGTTAGTCGTTACTATCTTGAATGTAGAATATCTAGAAGGGACATAAAGTCGAACGTAAATTATGTACTTGACTATGTCATTTCATACAATTTGTTATATGTAATAGCAAATAAAACAAAAAAGAAACCCTTCTATAAAAACCGCATCGAAATTGGTTGAAACATGAGGCAGTAATTCATATTTTAAATTCAGCAATGAGCAAGAGTAGGGGCATAGTGGGGATATCTTGCTATCCCTTTCCAACGCACGCGCCGTTATGGCCGTGACGTGATTTTACTGATACTTCTCTTTCCCGCTGTTTGAAGGTTACACCAAACTACAAAGGCTTATAACTTTTTTATTTTTGGGAGTATTTTAATATTTCTTTCTGTGTTATGTTTTAGATGACGGAAATTTCGTATAAAATTAATAAAAAAAAAATTGTCAAGTACCCAATACCCAATTGTGTGTGTTCTCTACTTAGGGCGACTCGCAACATTTCGATAAATCCCAAATCTCCATTTAAATATAGGAATATGCTGTAGAATAAATCGAGTTTAGGTCTAACTCTGGATTAGTAGTAGCGTTGCAAGTCGCCCTTAGATAAAATTAGATGCCTCGGTAATCAAAGTTATTTTTAAGCATGTTCTTTCTTTCTATCTTATCCCACCATAATGTGGATTTTGCCCAAAACAATAGACCAAGGACGCAATTGATGTTAACAATTTAACCATGCTACGAGAAGATATTAAGACATCATTTAATCAAGCGACTTCAAAATATTTTCAATAGAATTTTTGAGTTCAGGATTTTGGGTTTTGTCGTCGTTTTTTTTTTATTTAAACTTATGACATTGATCAAGGCATATATGGGAGCAAAATCAAATTGGATAAAAAGAGATAAAAAGTGGAGTTCGACGAACAGACTTGAAATAATACAGGCTTTTAATTTAATTTTTCATTTAAGCTATTTTGTTGTTGGCACAATCATAAACCTTTGACAGAGGCCATATTTTTAAATAAAGAAGAAGAATAAAGAGCAAAATCAAACCTATTCTTAGGCTGTGACCATAGTTACGTTGTAAACGTCTCTAACGCCCGGTTCCAATAAACAATTTCAGTTCGAATGTGCAGATAGATTACAAAGATTAGCCAATAAGAACACAGTTTGAACATGACTCCGTCAAATGACTTGATTTGATTGGTTCATAATCATTAATTCACTCTAAACTGAGATCGTTTATTGAAACCGGCCGTAACAGAGCGTAAACGATGTCTCATCCATAATATCTATGTCTTAATACAGCCAGTGTCACCTACAATTCGAGTACATGTAACTGAAGGTACGGTGCACGTATCCGTAAGCCCGTGTGATGTGTTATTAGGTGTCAAATTAGCTTTGTGTAACGCTTCGTGTGACTAGATGTCTTATGAATGTAACAATCGTGTTTAACTTGTAACAGTTTCTAATGGAATGCGGAATAGAGACAACTTACTTGCTGTTGTATATTTTATAACATATATACATACATACATACATACACAAACATGTTATGATGTATGTATGTTATGAATTAAACAAAAGCAATTCCATTGTCTCTATTCCGTATTCCATTTAGAAACTGAATAATTTATAATGTGTTGTGTAATTTATAATAATAAATAATATGAGCCAAGTAATATTACTGTCCCACTGCTGGGCATGGTTGACCATGCTGGCCTATTGCGGATTGGTAGACTTCACATATCTACGAAATTCTTGTGGAGAAATTGTCAGTTAGCAGTTTTCCTCACGATGTTGTCGTTTACCGTTATAGCAAGCGATAATTCACAATGAAAATACTCGTACACTTAACATAGAATAGTCAGAGGTGTATGCTCCATTTTGGGGTTGATCTCGAACCTTCTACAATTGTCTCGGCAGTCCGTACCATTCCCAACTGACCCAGCACTGCTGTTTAATTTATTATGAGTGTTGAAATATTATATTGATATACATGTATATATAAATTCAAACCGGTATCCATGAAAGGGTAGGCAGAGACGAACTAGCGAATTAGAGCACCCACAGATTGTCGAGCTAATTTCCAGATGTGTTAGAATAGGCGAGCTTATCGGTAATTTTGGGCACAAATCCTTCCCACAGATATATAAATCTACCCCTAGAATAATATAATAGAATAAGTAAAAAAATGCCGCCTTTTTCGACCGACTTCGAAAAAGGAGATGGTCCTCAATTCGTCTGTATTTTTTTATGTATATTACGTGATATCTCAGCCAAATGTGGACCGATTTTCAAAATTATTTTTGTGTTCGATAGAGCTTATTTCAAGGGTGGTCCCATTTAATTTGGTGACGATCGGATTTGAAGTCGGTCTGTTAAGTTTTTAAACATGAGATTATTTAGCTTTCATTTTGATCGCTTGTTTGTTTGTTCGTTTCAATATGATAATTAAATATAAATTTTATTTTTATCAAACCCGCACAATGTAAGTTGTAATTCGCTGTATTTCTGTAAAAACGTCGTGAAAATTACTTTAGTTTCGAACTCACAAAACAGATGGCGCTAGGTGCTACAAAAACAACTAAGTAGAAATAACTATAACAATTCATATTTTTCCAAACTGAGGATATGAAACATTTGATATTCCCTTTAGTTTCACTTTACTATGTAATCAAATTAAGTAACAATAACGTGATGTATTTTTTTAATGATAGGTTCGCCCCCTATCACATCTGGGACGGAACTAAGCTCGGCGATACGTGGGTGTACTAGTTCGCTAGTGCGCCTCTGCTTACCCCTTCGGGGATACAGGCGTGAGCTTATGTATGTATTAAACTAGGTACCTAATATAAAATGTTTCATATTTTTAATACATCATAACATAAGCTTACGCCTGTATCCCCGAAGGAGTAGGCAGAGGCGCACAAGCGAACTAGTATATTTTTAATATTCACATATGTATAAATACGTGTTTCATAATAAAATAATAATAGTAATAATATTAGCCCTGTAATATTATTGTCCCACTGCTGGTCACGGGCTTCCTCTACCAATGAGAGGGGTAAGGTCTTAGTCTACCTCGCTGGCCTATTGCGGGTTGGTAGACTTTACATACCTTTGAAATTCTCGGGTATGCAGGTTTCCTCACGATGTTTTCCTTAACGCTTATAGCAAGCGATAATTCACAATGAAAATACACTTAACAGAGAATAATCAGAGGTGTATGCTCTTTTTTGGGGTTGGTCTCGAACCGCCGACACTCGTCTCGGCAGTCCGTACCTCTCTCAGCTATCGCTGCTTTCATAATGCTATTCCTTAATTACTTAATTCCTATTTACTCACTTCTTCACTTCACATTAAAATATCCTCAAAAACGTTGTAAACCCCGCACACACGTACAATTTGTGTGTTTATTTTTCAAACAGCACACAGTAAATTAACTCGTACGCGAACAAAGTAGGATACGAGCCGCGAACGCAAACTTTCAGCTAGAATCACCGACGTGAACCAAGTTCCTCATACAAAACGCTAAATTACATTATTCAGCGCTCTGACTTCAAAGCATTTAATGAAATCTCCACAGAGCAGTGGTTCTGAAAATGTTTGCGACCTGCGAAACTGCTTGATTATTCGAGTGTGGATAACAAATGAATGTCTTTTATTTTTACAGAAGCTGTCAAAATAATAAGTGGATCACCTAATGGTTGGTGATCTCTGCCTTTGGAGTTGGTGCCATATTGGTTTTGTTTAGTTTTGTTGAACGTCATTGAGAGCCTCCGTGGCGCAGCGGGCGAGCAGCCGGCTGTGAAGCGAGAGGCCGCGGGTTCGATTCCCGCACCGAGACCAATATTTGTATAGCCCACAGATATTTGATTCGGGTCTGGGTATTGTGAGACCGAAAGTCTCTCGTAGTTCCTGATACCCACGACACAATACTCGATCTTAGTGTAGGGTCAGGACTATGTATGTGACAGTTGGGTATTATTTTTTTATTTATTTATTTGTTTCATATATTTTTATATAAGACTAACTCTGAACAAAAATAAAATAAATAAAAAATGAAAGAAATAAAAAAATAATCGAAATCGGCCAACGCTTTTCGGAGTTATCAGTAAACACACATAAAAATATATATACGGACGAATCGATAACCTTCTCATTTTTTGAAACTGGTTCAAAAATGCAAAATCCAAATCTAATCAAATTTCATTAACGCCTAGCGGCAGCCTATCCACAGATGTCTTCTCAAAACCGACTTTTTTTTATATTTTTAGCAGTATTATTTTCAAAGTTTGGGAACCTCAACTATCACGTATATGAACTTTTGGCGTATAGTACAAGGTTAGGAGATTGTATTACATTCGGCATTTTGATTTGGGCATGCGTGGGGTCGCAGGTGCCGGCGACCGTTGGGGGCAGTTCCCCGCGATTGAAAAAGAAAATGACGGTCAGAAAGCACTTACACTTGCCATAAAAACTACCTCTTATCTTTCCGAAATGTTTGAACGCGTGTAGGTTTTTGCACTCATGTGATTGCGTTTGGTAAAAGTTATATTTTTAATAAAAAATAGCCCTGTAATATTATTGTCACATTGCTGGGCACGGGCCTCCTCTACTAATGAGAGGGGTTAGGCTTTAGTCTACCACGCTGGTCTAATGCGGGTTGGTAGACTTCACATAGACCTTTGAATTTCTTGTGGAGAAATTCTCGGGTATGCAGGTTTCCTCACGATGTTTTCCTTCACCGTTATAGCTATTATACCTATATTATTGTATTTTGTATTATTTTAAGTACAAAGAAAAAGCAGCGATGGCTCAGTTGAGAATGGTATGGACTGCCGAGATGAGTGTCGGATTCGAGAGCAACCCCAAAATGGAGCATACACCTCTGACTTTTCTATGTTAAGTGTATTGACGACCTCGGTGGCGTGGTGGTATTGCGTGCGCGGTATTACTATCGTCCTGAGGTCTCGGATTTGATCCCCGGGTCGAGCAAAGTGATATTGGATTGTTCAATATCAGCCCGGAGTCTGGAATTTGTGCCCGATATGGCAATAGGCTCGCCCCCTATCATATCAGGGACAGAACAAAGCTCGGCGAAATGTTGGTGTTCTAGTTCGTTAATTCGCCTCTGCCTACCCCTTCGAGTATACAGGTGTGAGCTTATATTATGTATGGTTTTCTTGAATATTGTAACTAAATTGTCTCAGAAATTATAACCGGAATAAAAATAGACAAATATTTGAGATACAAAATGGTTGTTTTACTCTTATAAATAGAAATGTTTATCCGGCCATCGTGAATATCCTTTTAGGAATTAAGTAATCTTTTGTATCTGAAACGATATAGGTCGAGGTCTCACAACGTTCAGACTAGGTTACAAACTTTCTAGGTCGAGTAAATATTTGTTTTCGTCAGAGTTCGATAATAGTCCGGGAACTATAGCGCTGGACGGAAGACCGGCGATTCCAAGATAACCGTTATTTCTCTCCAGGCGTGGCGGCAGTGGTAAAACATTTTGCCCCGCGGTAACAAAAAAGTGGTTAATATCCAGCTCGACGGGTTTAATACCACTGTCATAGAATCCAACGCGAAGTGGTAGATCGCTGTCGGATTTTCGACCGACTTCCAAAAAGGAGGAGGTCCTCAATTCGTCAGTATTTTTTTCATATATATTACGCGATGTCTCCGCTAAATGTGGACCGATTTTCAAAATCCTTTTTGTGTTCGATAGAGCTTATTTCAAGGGTGGTCCCATATAAATTTGGTCACGATCGGATTTGAAGTCATTCCGTTAAGTTTTTAAACTTGTGATCATCTTCGGGAAGATTTCCGGTGGCCCAAATCAGCTCCTTTTTCCGAACCCTTTACTCTTTTTTTAAGGTTGGCCACCCATGATTCTTTTGGTATGGTGAGTATCTATGGACGATGGTAAACACTTACCAGGTGACCCATCTGCACGTTTGCTACTCTTTGCTACAAATAATCAAAAGTTTAAAAACTTAATGGACCGACTTCAAACCCGATCGTGACCAAAGTTATATGGGACCACCCATAAAATAAGTTCTATCGAATACAAAAAGAATTTTGAAAATCGGTCTCAATTTGGCGGAGATATCGCGTAACATACATAAAAAAATACAGACGAATTGAGGACCTTCTCCTTTTTGGAAGTTTTTGTGTTTGATAGAGCTTATTTCAACGGTGGTCTCATATAAATTTGGTCACGATCGGTAAATTGGAAGTCGGTTAATTAAGTTTTTAAACTTGTGATTACTCTAATTGTTAGAAACACTGCTACCAAAATATTTCCTACACTATACACGAAATACAAAACCGGCCCACGTAGGCGTTTAACCTGTGCTACAGGAGACGCATAAATTTTCCTAACTAAGGTCAACATACCGAGCCTTTCGGGTGGTTAAACTATTCTTGACACTTCAATATTAGGCCGTCCCTGAATACATTATACGAGCAGATATCAGGACTGATGTATGTACATAATATTAAAATAATGTAGACTGCCTCGGTGGCGTGGTGGTATTTCGGTACGACTACGGTTCTGAGGTCTCGGGTTCGATCCCCGGGTCGGGCAAAGTAATATTGGATTTTTCCATATTAGCCCGGAGTCTGGAATTTGTGCCCGATATGGCGATAGGCTCGCCCCCTATCACATCTGGGACTGAACTAAGCTCGGCGAAATGTGGGTGTTCTAGTTCGCTAGTGCGCCTCTGCCTACCCCTTCGGGGATACAGGCGTGAGCTTATGTATGTATGTATGTAGGCTCGGTTATAGCTGGTTGTTTGTGAGTTGTGACGGATTTGATTCTTTAATTCTAGAACAACCTGCTTCTTTCTACCTGCCCTTATGCCACCTTGATGTGTGGTCGGCGCACTACACTGTTTCAAGCATGTTGCAGAAAGGATTTGGCTATGTTTTTACGACCGGCTGCCTGCCTGACGTCAACCCCCTCTGAAGGATCCAGTCCTGGGCAAATTAAATTAGAAATTTCGCTTTGCGCAACATGGGAATCGAACCCACGACCTCCCGGGCCACATGTGCTGCCACTAGACCAAGGAGGCAAAGACTTGTATGTATGTCTATGTACTATGTATTACTAGACAGGCTGATCGGTACATAGAATTTGCGCACTAAGTTTCCTACAATTACAACTTACTATAGAGATCGACCTGCTGCTCTTTCCCATAGCCGTCAAACGTCAAACACTCGCCGTAATGTGACACAATTTTACTTCTAAACAGCTTGTCTAGTAGTATCATCGATATATTATTTACCTAGATGCACAGTTGACGCTCGGAAAATGGGACAGCAAAGAAGTGCTTAAGCACTCGTTTTGCCTACAGTCGGACGTCGATAGAATTCTAAATTTCAAAATTCAAATTAAAGAACGCTTGCTCAATTCGTTTAAAAACCTACTTTATAACACGTGCTTGGGGTTATATTTGTATTGATTTCATTACAACTTGTGATCGTTTTCTTTGTTTTATTTCTGAGACCACTTTTCAGGAGGATATTTGCAAAGAACTGTGCATCTAGGGTATAATATATTGATGAGTAGTATACATAGAAGTCATTGCAATAAGGCGATTTTTCTTTTTCATTTTAGAACCTGCTGTTGGTAGGATATTTTCGACGGGCTTGCGATATGAATTGATGGTTGATTGGGTATGGGGGTATCCCTGTGTCTGCATTGGTCATACCCGTCTTGTAGCAAGCCCCTCGATTTCTTCTTCCTTCTTCGGATTCAGAGTGTGAAGAAACAAAAAAGGGGGCATGACTGAGTTTCTTTGGACTACTACGCTTACCATTAACAGCCCACTTTTCCTGCTCTATTACGTCAGTTCTATTACGTGATCGGTACAACTATCGTCCTGACGTCTCGGGTTCGATCCCCGGGTCGGGCTAAGTGATATTAGATTTTTCAATATCAGCCTGGAGTCTGGAATTTGTGCCCGATATGGCAATACGCTCGGCCCCTATCACATCTGGGACGGAACTAGGCTCGGCGAAATGTGGGTGTACTAGTTCGCTAGTCCGCCTCTGCTTACCCTTTCGGGGTTAAAGGCGTGAGCTTATGTATGTTTAAATATTACTTATTATATATTACGTTTAGGAACGAAAGTCGTACAACTTCGCCACCGAGGCAGTCATATTTAAATAACTAACAAACCGTACCTTCTTTACTACCATGTCTTTTAGCCTTTTCTTGAGACTTATGCTAATTAAGGAGGTACAATTTGCTCCTAAATTGTCTTAAGCGAGATAGATGTTGGACTAATAACTATTATAGGGTTTATGTAAATTACAAGCACAAATTTATTCATTAAATTCAGTTGTTATGCACAAAAGCAAGTTGTAATAGTGTCATGATTGATTTTAACAACTAAACGAGCGTAAACTTGTAAATTATTAATACTGATTGAATAAATAATAAATATATTCTCAATGTATTGTTAAATGTTATTTTTGACATAAGTTCACGCTTGTGTCTCTTACGGCCGGTTTCAATAAACGATCTTAGTTCGAATGTGCAGATAGATTACAAAAATTAGCCAATAAGAACACAGTTTGAAGTATGACTCCGTCAAATGACTTGATTTGATTGGTGCATAATCGCGATCTATCTGCACTCTAAACTGAGATCGTATAGTGAAACCGGCCGTTAATAAATAATAATAAATAACACCCAACAGTCACCCTGTCACATAGTCCTGACCCCACACTAAGTTCAGGTTTTGTGTCGTGGGAATCAGGATCTACGAGAGACTATCGGTCTCACAACATCCAGACCCGAAACAAATATTTGTCGGCCGCATAAATATTTGTCTTGGTGCGGGGATCGAACCCGCGGCCTCTCGCTTCACAGCCGGCTGCCCGCCCGCTGCGCCACGGAGGCTGTTAAATGAACGAACAGGGTGCAACTAGTGCTTTTTTGGTTTGAAGTGTTTTTAGCGGTATCATGATATGGCAAGTCTATCATAATTATTAGCTACAGAAGGTGATCATAGGTCAAAGATTTCTAGACCAAAGTGACCTGCATCTAACATAATTAGCACAAATTCTGATCCACGGCAATTCGTGTGTAAATGTTCAAATTGAAAACAAAAAATATCATGATTCCGAACTGCGATATGGCAATGAAAAAAGCAGTCAGTGCCTAAACAACTAACAAGGCATTTTATTAAAATTAGCTAAATCAAGATTATTTTCTGTTGAGGTCATTTTAAAATCACCAACGCAAAATAATTATCGGTTTTCATGCAAAGTAAACAAGCCACTATGCGCAATTTCCCCAGCATGACGACACAACAAATAAAACCCTTATAACAAAAACTATTAAAGTAAACAAACGCTGCAAGTTATCAATATTCACCATTTAACTGACGACCTAGCGGCCCGTAGTTCTCGCTGACATTCCACATAATCTCCATTTCTAGTAAAGGGTTTGAAACGGGACCCTATGTCCACATTATAATAATTAATAAGCGAAGTTTGCAACGTCGCGTATTTATAATATATGCAGGAAATACTATGGAACCGGGCATTCGGTAAAACTTTTGCAGACGCCAACTAAGGCCGCGGACACGATCTCAGCGGGCTTGGAGTGGCGGCGGCACGGGGAGTGGCGCGTTTTAATTCATAGATTTCAATGGAACTGGCCTCGATGGCAGCGGCACGGAGAGCCGCCGCTCTCCGTGCCACGAGGCTAGTCGTACGTTGCCGCGCCGCGCTCCGCTTCGCTTCCGCCGCCGCCGAGTTCATGTCCGCAGCCTAACGTTGTAGCCTACTGTCCTACTCGAAGGGTTTTGTGATATGCTTTACTGATAATATCTTATGATACTAGTTATTGCTCATAGTTAGTTGAGTTTGGTTTTGACATTTCGCGATATTAATTATTGTTTTCTGCATATTAATTTTAGTTTTAAATTCCTTAAGGCATTGTTAGTTTAATGTACGGGAATAACGAACACTGTTATAGTTTTACAAACAATAGGTTAAAAAATTTGCACAATATGGTGAATACATATTATGTATTAAGCAATAACAGTTATTAAAACTAAAACTGTTATTTTCTTGTCCTTAAACAAATGTACCCTTTATAAGAAATATTGTTATTCATTCCAGGTGTTTAATTATTAATTCCTTTGTAGCATCGCATAGTATTTCCTACAAAGGTAGTAAGATACCTGTCTTTATACTACATGATCCATTAATTCTCATCTTATGTCAGCTTAGAACTTTTCTCACGTCTTCCGACATTATTGTAGCTTAGGAATGCGACGTTAAAAATTATAACTGTTGAAACTTACCTGTTAATGTATGTACTGTACTACTTGTATATAAAAATATGTTCTTATTTTTGGTTTTATAATAGTAAAATATAATTAGATATATAAGATAATTAGATATAATAAATATAATTAGCTCCAAGTGTAACGAATGTAGGCAGCGACAAACATTTCAAGTGGCGACTGGTGTACGTAATCAACCCAAGGCGCGGTCGATGAGTGTTGAGCAAGATTAATTAAACAGAACATCAATCATTGGCCCGGATTCCACATAGTGAGACGTAAGGACACCTTCCGCTACTTTAAGTCACTCGATGCTGATTTATTATAGGAATCTACTCCACCCAATATACTTTTTTATTATTTTTTTATTGCAGAGATTGGCAAACGAGCAGATGGGTCACCTGATGGTAAGCGATATCCACCGCCCATAGACACAAAAAGAATCATGAGTGCGTTGCCAACCTAAAAGGAAGAAATGGAAGGGGAGCGGCAAGTGGCCGTTAGAGCGAACTCTATTCCGGTAGAATTTTAGTCACCAAGGGCCACTTGCAGTTCCACGATACGTCTCTATTTATCCCAAATCTTGATTTAAAGTTAGGAGCGAGCTGTAGGATAAATCGAGATAAAGTGTAACTCTGAAATAAAACTGTACATTATTAGTAATAGCTCTGCATGTCGCTTTAAATGGCTAAATGCAATCGAATCGTAGTCGAATTCGATTCGCGTGTCAAAAGTCAGGGGGCAGGGCGGCAGATCAAATGCAAATGCACTCGGTCAAAGGCAGTATAAAGTTGTTATTTACGACCGACTTCCAGATAATCACAAGTTTAAAAACTTAACAGACCGACTTCCAGGTAATCACAAGTTTAAAAACATAACAGACCGACTTCCAGATAATCACAAGTTTAAAAACATAACAGACCGACTTCCAGATAATCACAAGTTTCAAAACTTAACAGACCGACTTCCAGATAATCACAAGTTTCAAAACTTAACAGACCGACTTCCAGATAATCACAAGTTTCAAAACTTAACAGACCGACTTCCAGATAATCACAAGTTTCAAAACTTAACAGACCGACTTCCAGATAATCACAAGTTTCAAAACTTAACAGACCGACTTCCAGATAATCACAAGTTTCAAAACTTAACAGACCGACTTCCAAATAATCACAAGTTTCAAAACTTAACAGACCGACTTCCAGATAATCACAAGTTTAAAAACATAACAGACCGACTTCCAGATAATCACAAGTTTAAAAACATAACAGACCGACTTCCAGATAATCACAAGTTTCAAAACTTAACAGACCGACTTCCAGATAATCACAAGTTTCAAAACTTAACAGACCGACTTCCAGATAATCACAAGTTTCAAAACTTAACAGACCGACTTCCAGATAATCACAAGTTTCAAAACTTAACAGACCGACTTCCAGATAATAACAAGTTTCAAAACTTAACAGACCGACTTCCAGATAATCACAAGTTTCAAAACTTAACAGACCGACTTCCAATTTACTGATCGTGACCAAATGTGCACGGGACCACCCTTGAAATAAGCTCTAACGAAGGAAGTCGGAACTCTTTTGTGGAAATCGGTGGAAAAGGAGGGAGGTCCTCAATTCTTCTGTATTTTTTTTATGTATGTTACTCGCTATCTCCGCCAAATGTGGACCGATTTTCAAAATTCTTTTTGTGTTCGATAGAGCTTATTTCAAGGGTAAATTGGAAGTCATTCAGTTAAGTTTTTAAACTTGTGATTATCTTTGAAGTGTTCATGAAGTTGGTTTTTAAATTGTGGCTAAAACTTATTTAATGATAATGTGCCTTTGTGGGTACGAAAAAGAAAACTTTGTATGAGAAAACAAGTTTTTAGCATGAAAATCCTAAAAAGATTTTTACGCGGAGGAAGCCGCGAGTAAAAGGCCGTTTAATAAATTATGCATTTAACGCTAAAACACTATTACCCCGAAAATATGTATTAATTTCGTGCACCTGCATTTTCTGTTTAAACGTGTTTCCTGGAAAATTTTATTTGTAAAATAACATTATTTTCGGTTTAAAACTGAATATGCCAAGTTCGGGGAAACTCGTTCACATGTGCTCACTAAAATATTCATGCAAAATCAATTGTTAATTTTATAAGTTATACTTTAATCATTATATAGGGCACCATCCTTTGTACTTGAATTACGTACATAATCGTTCAACACTAATATGACTCTTTTTTGTCTAAACACTACAAAGTTGTTATTATGCTGAGTACACACCAACTGAACGAATGCGACGTTCGCGAATCCACGCGTGTTGTATTCACGCAACAGCGAGAGTTTGTTGTGTATGAACGCAGCAGGCGTAGATTCGCGAACGTTCGTTCGGTTGGTGTGTACCCTACTAGAATGTGCTTACTAGAATATTAATGACAAAGGAATTGATAATTTTATAAATTATACTTTTGCTATATATGGGTCACCATCCATTGTACCAGTAGCCAGAGCACGAAAAACGAATGTAAATGTAATTGTATTCGAGTTCGCTGCGCACTGATGACGTTTGGTTAATATTTCATACAAATTTCATAGACGCGCATCGAGCTGAAATACATTTACGGTTGTCAGAAATTTTCCTGCTCAGGCCGCTGAATTGCGTACATAATAATATAATAATAATAGTTCAACGCTCTAATATGACTCTTTTTTTTATTTAAACAATACAAAGTTGTTATTATGCCGACGAGTACACACCAACCGAACGAACGCCACGTTGTACGAATCTACGCGTGTTGCATTCATACAACAGCGAGAGTTTGTTGTGTATGAACACAGTTCTGCCGTCCTCAAACTAAAATGCCGTTAACTGAATAAACCTAATTTTGAGATGTCTTAATATGACTCTTTTTTATTTAAACACCACAAAGTTGTTATTATGCCGAGTACACACCAACCTAACGAACGCGACGTTCGCGATTCTACGCGTGTTGCATTCACACAACAGCGAGAATTTGTTGTGTATGAACACAGCTCTGCCGTCCTCAAGCTAAAATGCCGTTAAGTGAATAAACCTAATTTTGAGATGTCTCTAAAAAACGTGGAAAATATTATCCTTAGAGGTTTATTAGACTGTGGCTTTTATATTTTATAGACTGCCTCGGTGGCGTGGTGGTATTTCGGTACGACTACGGTTCTGAGTCTCGGGTTCGATACCCGGGTCGGGCAAAGTGATATGGAATTTTCCATATCAGCCCGGAGTCTGGAATTTGTGCCCGATATGGCGATAGGCTCGCCCCCTATCACATCTGAGACGGAACTAAGCTCGGCGAAATGAGGGTGTTCTAGTTCGCTAGTGCGCCTCTGCCTACCCCTTCGGGGATACAGGCGTGAGCTTATGTTAATAACTTGTTAACTTTAAGATTAATAGTAACCATAAGTGTATGAAATCTCTAGGGAAGATATTTTCCACGTTTTTTTGAGACATGACAAAATTAAGTTTATTCACTTTATGGCATTTTAGTTTGAGGACGGCCATGTTACTGTTTGGTGTAGAAAAATGCGTGATATTGTTGATTCTGGATTACAGAGGTTGGTGTGTCGGTGTGTGAGTATCTAAGGGGCAGCAAGTCGATTCTCTAAGGTTTAATTTGTGAAAATAACGTTGCATCGTTGCGGCAACGATGTTTTCATTTTTGTATATAGCAAGGTACAAAGCGCACGCACTAGCGCTATGCGTGATGACGGCGCTTATGCGAACTAGCTCTCTCTAGCGAGGCGTTTGACATAAATGTATGGAAAATGGTAGTCTCTAAGACCCAACAACGTTGAACGCTCCGTCGATCTCAATGATGTGCGCTGCGGGAGCTCATCTTCAATCGCAACGTTGTGGCGTTTCTTAGAGAATCGACCTGTACTCCACCATGAGTTTGTTGCACGTATTTACACGAGCGAGAACGTAAAATATTTGTATAGAAAACGTTAGTTCCCCGCGTAACCGCTAGAGGCGTACGGGTGTTTGTCATACAAATATTTTACGGAGTCGCTAGCGAGTAATGTAAAAAAACGCATGGTTGGCCTACTGCAGGACAGTCTCGTACCTAAATATTACCTGACAAGTCACGCTGACGTCATTTAACGACTTTTATTAATCAGATTAAGCGCGTTTTTATTAAATTACTACAAACGTTGGAAGCGGAACGTGATTTATAAAGGCTGAGTAATAAAATCTATTGTTTGTGTTTATATCTGCGCTGTGGGGAATTAAATTGGGTTCCTTAATGAAATGATCGTTTTATTGTATCCGCCGGGTGGTGCGTTCTAAGAAATCAGCTTTTGTTTTATAATAGAATTTACGTCTTTTCTGACTGTGCGATTTTCCTCATTTTGATGTTCCTAGGTGGTTAGTTAATGATGATAGAAATTTAACTATTATTACGTACATTGCTTACGACATTTTAACTATCAATAATATTATTAACTCCTTATAAGAATTATAAAGTAAATGGACTAACGCCCGGTTTCAATAACAATCTCAGTTCGAATGTGTAGCTAGATTACAAAAATTAGCTTATAAGAACACAGTTCCAACATGACTCCGTTAAATTACTTGATTTGATCGGTATAATTGCGATCTAAACTGAGATCGTTTATTGAAACCGGCCGTAAGGAGGTCATAGAATGGTATCCTAGGCAGTAGCGAAATTGTACTGATCGGGGACCGTGGTAAATTCATCAGACGGGCCCTTTTTGCTAAAGCTTTTCAGGCCGGGGTCTCCTTCCAGTCGAAGCGAGGGCCACCCCGAAGTTACGCCACTGATCCTAGGAATTAAAAGAGGAAAAGATGCAGGCAGATAAGGAGATGGCATAAAAGCAACAGTGAGAAGTGGATGGATGAGACTGGCACGAGAAATAGACACGTGGAGAACTCTAGGGGAGGCTGTGGACCAGGAGGGGTTTGATTCCGGCCGGGCAAAGTGACTCTTTTAATTTGATTTGCCAGCGACTGGAATATCCAGAGGGAGTTGACGGCACGCAGCCGGTCGTGAAAACTATGCCTAATCCCTTACATACTTGAAAAACTGTTTTGCGCCGTCCACACATTGTGGGATAAAGACTAAAGAGTCATTTATAATATACATACATTACTTACATACGACGTTTTACTTACTAGTAATATTATAGAACATAATTCAGTCGCCTCCTTGGTCTAGTGGCAGCATGTATAGGCTGTGGACCGGGAGGTCCTGGGTTCGATTCCCAGTTCGGGCAAAGCAAATTTTCTAATTTATAACGTAACGCGTTTTTCTAGCTAGATTTGCCTAGGACTGGATACCCTAGGGAGCTTGGCATCACACAGACAGACATTCGTAAAAACTGAGGTGATTGCAACGCAATCATAGACTTGTCGCTTTGTCTGTGGTTTTGACGTCTGTCACGTGAGTTATTTTTCCCGCCGTAGTCTAGTCCTCTCTCTGGTTTGCTCCGTTGTGTACTTTTGTGTAAAGTAAAAACTTATAGTTATTTATAATAAATAAGTCAATCAGTAGTTCAAAGTGTATTTTCTTGCATGACAATCTTACAAAAACTAAACCGAATCTTTTCTGCAACATGCCCAAAAAAGTGTGTTCCGCTGATTCCTGAAGTGAACATTGAAGTGTGATAAGAACGAACAGGTGGAAGTATAGTATATCAATGACGGCCAATTTATGGCACAAAGAGGACTTAACATTAAAGAGCAGTCACTTCGAAGCTAAAGAAAAATAGCGGTCACTTCGCTGGAGACGACTGCCAGTTATAACTTGGTCTAACTTTGTCGGCTCGATGCGACTCGCAAGCACTCCGCCGTCCGCTTGACACTTCCCCAGGAGATTGTTAATTACTTTACAAATAGTTGAACGATTTCAACAGTTAAGTGCTGTTGAATGAATTTCTGGTTTTAGCAATCGGAATAAAAAAGTTCTAAAGTGTGACGAGAGATGTCGCTATGTTAAATAATGTGTATTATACTTGTTATACTGGTAAAATGAAAAACTATGCTCGGCGAAATGTGGGTGTTCTAGTTCGCTAGTGCGCCTCTGCCTACCCTTTCGGGGATACAGGCGTGAGCCTAAGTTATGTTATCAAAGGGTGTACCTACAAAGTTGTATTAAAGTTGGCACGGTCTCTAAAAGTCTAAACTTCGTTGTAGTTTATAACAAACGTACAAGTTTACATTTATAGCTGCGTAACACACCGGAGCTGAGTTTATTTTAACAATTGTGTGAGTTGTGTGACTTTACGACGTGTCCGCTCCGTGAAAATGGCGCGATAATAAAAGACAAAAATAATTGTGAAGATAACAACTGAAATAAAACTATTTGTACGGATTCTATCACGATTTGGTTTTAATTTTTATTCCCGATGTTTCGAACGCCGATGTTTCGTTTTCGTCAGCCAAACTCCAACCCGTGACCACGAAGACTGCAAAGCCTTTTTTTTCAATGTATAACATTCGCGTAAACTTAAGAAATCAGTAAGATTACAACTGTTTAGGTATTTGTACTTAGCGTAGGTGTCTACTAGAATTATTATCCTTTGTTTGTTCTTCTTCTTCTTCTTTATTTAAAATATGGCCTCCATCAAAGTTTGATGATTTGCCAACGACAGTGTAAGTCAGTGTAAGTCCTTTGTTTGTTTTGGTAGCACTTACTGATATAATTCTCTAAAAAACTGACCGTCTTCCAACTTGATCCGATCGTGACCAAATTTAAATGGGACCACCCTTGAAATAAGTTCTATCGAACACAAAGAATTTTGAAAATCGGTCCACATTTTTTTTTATAGCAGAGACTGGCAAACAAGCAGATGGGTCACCTGGTGGTAAGTGATCTCCATCGCCTTTAGACACCCGAGACTCAAAAAGAATCAGAGGTGCGTTACCAACCTAAAAGGATAGAATTGAAGTGGAGGAAAAAGGGATTAGGAAAGGGAAGGGGGAATTGGGCCACCGGAAATCTCACTCACCGAACGAAACGCGACAGCAAGCTGCTTTACGTTGGTTTCCTCTGAGACAGTGGGATCAAACTGGTCGAGCAGGCCCATTCGTGCTGCAGACAGTTACCGTCTCCAGCGTAGCTCTACAACTTAAGAATAAAATATCTGCTGATACTGAATAGAAAAATCATTTTGTTCGACCCGGGATCGAATCTGAGACCTCAGAACGGTCGTCGTAACTCACAATCAATACCACTACGCAGCAGAGCTTAAGTATGTAAAAACGGCAATTTTTCTTTCTACTTAATGAACTGGTAATAAGTAAATTTAAAATAAAGACGGGTCAGACCCGTGACAACGAAGACTGCAAAGCCTTCGGAACGTCGGGAATAAAATTAAAAACCAAATCGTGATAGAATCCGTAAAAATAGTTCTATTTCAATGTATAACATTCGCGTAAACTTAAGAAATCATTATGGTAATAAATATTTGGAATAGTTACTGTATAGAATTTCTGAACGTTTAAACTTTAAAAGAATGAGGTGTCCACGCGCGGTGAGACCTAAATATTTCACGTTAAGTCGGGCTTAGGAATTAGGTTACATAACACTTGGCAGACGAGCGGTTGGCAGTTGGCTGACAACTTTTTAGAGCTCGCTGGGCTTATAAAGATTTTAGTTCGAAAAAAAATTGTTATGTCTTGTTCACTTTTTGAGGGATTTAAAAATGGGGTATTTTAGTTACTCAAAATACTGTGGAATAAAGGGTTTTTATTTACTGGAGATAAGTTGACCTTTGACTACTGAGATTTTAGTAATTTCTGGTAGTAAGGTATTAAATGTTACTTGTGTAATAGAACGAAATTTAAATGAAAATGTTACATTACGCAACGGTAGCGTAAACCTACTTTATTCTTTGAGCATTTGTCTGTCTTCTTATTTAAGAGGTTGTCCTTCACCTGGTCTTGAGCATTCTCCACAGTGAGACTATTGACTCTCATTTTCCTAAAAAAAATCTAGCCTGCTTTCTTTGGTTCCTTCAAGAGACGTATTCCTGGTACGATCTGGTTCAGACACTTGCGACCAACGTACTCCTGTGGTTTTTTTATATAGCTGAGACTGGCAAAAAAGAAGGTGGGTCATAATCATGGTAAGTGTTCTCCACCGCCCATTGATACCCATGATAGGTACTGTGTTTCCTGAACAACTGATCATACCATCCCTAACGAGCAGCGTAATAGACTCTTTCTTTCTGCCTGCCGTTATCCCAGCGTAATGACAGGGTCCGTGTTCCGACCTTAACGGTTCCATCTCGACCGGTCTTGAGCATCCTCCTAGAGTGAAACCATTGGTTATCATATCATCGTCAAAAACGTCCAGCCAGCGCTTTTGGGGCCATCCACGGAGATGCAACTCTGGTACGATCTGCTCCAAACACTTGCGGCAGATGCACTCCTCTGGTTTCCACAAAACGTGACCATACCATCGCAAGCGACATTATTGCTGTTTATTCGCCACGTCGTGGACACCAAGATTGCCGAGTAAATTCACTCAACCTATAAACCGTTTAATTTGAAATGAAAACTTTGAATTCGACAATAAAACCACATCGACGCCGATGTAAACTTGTACAATTCCTTCTGGCATTTATCCTTTATTATTATAAAATTTGGGGCCGATGAAACTTTTCTAATAACTTAGCGAGTCCCTCGTTTAAATTCCAGGTAAAGGAGGCAGATCTCAATCAAACTTCGTCGCTTGAAGCTTGAACTTCACCGTCTTCGTAACTTATGCAAAAACGTGTCCTTGTGTATTTGACAAGGGTTTCAATTGTATTGGGCCATTTAAAACTCTTCATGCCTTTGCATGCCTGCCCTAGTTCCATTGTTCGACTACCGTCCTGAGGTCTCGGATTCGATCCTTGTGTCGGGTATAGTGATATTAGGTTTTTTCTAATCATTTTCAGCCCGGAGTCTGGAATTTAGACTTGATATGCCAATTGGGTCGCTCTCTATTACAGCTGGAATGGAATTAAGCTCGGCGAAATGTGGGGGTTCTAGTTCGTTGGAGTGCCTCTGTCTACCTCTCTGGGGATACAGACGTGAGCTTATGATAAAAATTTTCATATGACAATTGTTTGACCTGTAGGACCATCATGAGTTTTTTAATTACACGATTTTTTGACAGTTCACTGCAGCTGTCCGCCTCGGTGTCGTAGTTGAATGTCGTACGACTACCGTCCCGAGGTCTTGGATTGGATTCCCGGATCGGTTAAAGAGATATTCTGTTTCTAATTTCGTATTAGCACCATATTATCAGTCTGAAGTATGAAATTTGTGCCCGATATGGCGATAGGCTCGCTCCATATCACATCTGGGACATAAATAGGCTTAGCGAAACGCGGATGTACTAATTATCTAGTTCGTCTCTACCTACCTCTTCAGGGATTCAGGTGTAGTAAGCCTATGTATGCAGATGTTCCTTTTAAAGAGTAAAAGACAGGTGAAGTAACGTCTATGGCACGAATGGGCCGGCGCGACCGGTTAGATACCACTGTCTCACAGAAAACCGACGTAAAGTGGCAGTTTGCTGTCGTGTTTCGTTTGGTGAGTGAGATTTCCGGTAGCCCATTTCCCCACTCCCTTTTTCCTCCCCTTTCATTCCCTCCATTTAGGATGGCAACGCACCCATGATTCTTTTTGTGTCTTGGGTGTTTATGGGCGGTAGAGATCACTTACCATCAGGTGACCCATCTGCTCGTTTGCCAATCTCTACTATAAATAAAATAGAATAAAAATTGACGACTTAATATAAATAATACACCCAATAGTCACATACATAGTCCTGACCCCACACTAGGTGTAACCTGTATCGTGGGTATCAGAAACTACGAGAGACTTTCGGTCTCACAACACCCAGACCCGAAACAAATATCTATGGGCCACACAGACATTTGTCTCGGTGCGGGAATCGAACCCGCGACCTCACGTTTCACAGCCGGCTACTCGCCCGCTGCGCCACGGAGGCTGTCGATATGGAAAATATATAGCTATATTACACTTTTAATTCAAATCCAAGGGGAAAAATGAGCTGGAAAACTTGTATGGGACCAAAGAGGTTTATTATTATACTGTTGAATAACTTTGATGGGGACATATCTTTTTATGAGGCTTTGGGGCGAAGCTGCAAACTAGTTGCTCATATTAATCGTCGATCGCATTAAAAGCCCATCCGAAACTAAAGTGGCCCTAACTTCAACCCACCAACTTCAATCAATATGAAACTCGAGTTGCCAAGTTTCAAACCGCTTGATCCGTAGGGATAAAACTTCCGGATATGTCGACGCTCTCGAGCCATATTCTGGGCATCCATATCATGGCCAAGGATATGAAAGTTCTATTCCATATCTTAAGACTTAGATGTCTTCTCTTGTGTACCTGGATTATACTTTGGCTAAAGTAGTTATATTCGCAAGGTAGTCGTCTCTTTGGTTTGGTGGCTGCATGTATGGGCTGTGTACCGGGAGGTCATGGGTTCGATTCCCAGGTCGGGCAAAGCAAATTTTCTAATTTAATTAGCACGGAACTGGATCGCTCATAGGGGTTGACGTCAGATATGCGGCTGATCGTAATACCTCTCTGCAACATGCTTGAAAAAGTGTATTGCGCCGACCCCACATTAAGGTGGGATAAGGGCAAGTAGAAAGAATTTATATTCGCAAGGTAGTCGTCTTCTTGGTCTAGATCTGGGTTCGATTCCCAAGTCGGGCGGGTGTTTTTCTAACTTGACTTACCCGGGACTGGTTCCCTCTCAGGAGGGTAGCCGTAAGGCCGGCAGCCGGTCATAAAAATTAAGCCAAACCCTCTCTGCGACATGCTTAAAATGTGTGTTACGCCGACTCCACATTAAAGTGGGATAAGGGCAGGTAGAGAGAAAGTTATATTGATAATGTACGGATTTTATTTTGAGGGTTAATTATTTTAAATCTGTTTTACCATTTTAAAATCTATCATGATGAAAAATTGAGAAAATGTAATTTTTAAATAATGTCGTATCACTTAGCTTAAAGCATACTAGAATAATAGGGTCCTTTAACCATAAATATGTTCCATAAGCGTATGGGCCACCGGAGGCCGATCCGCCCGTGACTATCTACGAAAGAGGCGTGACAACTGGCATTGTTGTTATTATTATGTGATTTTCTGCCACAAATAAGTAAAATAAATAACCCCAATAGTCACATACATAGTGCTAACCCCACAATAGGTATAATCTGTATCGTGGGTATCAAAAACTACGAGAGACTTTCGGTCTCACAACACCCACTCGAGACAAACATCTACAAGTCACACAAACGTTTGTCTCGGTGCGGGAATCAAACCTGCGGCCTTTTGAACAGCCAGCTACGCGCCCGCTGCATCACGGAGGCTGTAAATAAAAATTAAACAAGTTTTAAAACTTAACTGACCGACTTCCAATTTACCGATCGTAACCAAATTTATATGGGACCACCCTTGAAATAAGGTCTATCGAACACAAAAATAATTTTGTAATCGGTCCACATTTGGCGGAGATATCGAGTAACATACATAAAAAAAAATACAGACGATTTGAGGACCTCCTCCTTTTGTGGAAGTTGGTCGAAAACTATCACATAACCACACTATTATTAAAATACATTACACTTACGTAACTTGAAAAACACCTATCACATAAATTCATTTTCATGCATAACGTAAATCTGAATATAAAGGTATTTTTTACTCTCCTCATATTTACAAACGAAAAGCTTTTCGGAATACATTTACCTTTGTACGATATGCAAATGTAAAATAATAAGATATTTTAGAAAAAGCTTCAACGATTCGTGAATTTCTCGATTTTAGAATAGAAATGTGTGTAAATAACAATGAATGTAAGGCTGAGGGATAAAGAAAATCATCCAACCATAATAAATGAGAGTATTGCAGTTTCTTAGCCTTCATTCGCATGAGAGCTTTTTTAACGTCCGTTTCGTGAGTGGTAGAGCCACGCTGTAGACAGTTACGTCTACAGCACGAATGGGCCGACTCGACCGGTTTGATACCACTGTCTTGCAGAAAACCGACGTAAAGTGGCAACTTGCTGTCGCGTTTCATTCGGTGAGTGAGTTTTCCGGTGGCCCATTCCCTCCCTTTCCCAATTTTTTCCCCTCCTATTCCATTACCCCCTTTTAGGATGGCATCGCACCCATGATTATTTTTGTATCTTGGGTGTCTCTGGGCGATGGAGATCACTTACTATCAGGTGACCCATTTGCTTGTATGCCAGTCTTTGCTATAAAAAAAGCGTCTCAACAATCTGTTGATATGAGTGATTGAAAATGATTCTTGCCTTGTTTCTAATAAGGCATATTCTAAATACCGCCCAAAAATACGCCATTTTAATAGCACCAGCTTTTGAATAAAGCTGTATCTTATCTAACTAGAACACATTTCTTTCATTACAACGCTTTTTTAACGCGTGTTGGAAAAGCTGTCGTGCGAATGAGCGTTTATTCTATAAATTACTTTTCGAAGCGTGATTTCGTTGTGGAATCATTATTGTTATAAAAAACTTAAGCCTTACAGTCTAATAACATAACATACCATAACATAAGCTCACGCCTGTATCCCCGAAGGGGTAGGCAGAGGCGCACTAGCGAACTAGTACACCCACGTTTCGCCGAGCTTAGTTCCGTCCCAGATGTGATAGGGGGCGAGCCTATCGCCATATCGGGCACAAATTCCAGACTCCGGGCTGTTATGGAAAAATCCAATATCACTTTGCCCGACCCGGGGATCGAACCCGAGACCTCAGAACCGTAGTCGTACCGAAATACCACCACGCCACCGAGGCAGTCAGTCTAATAATATAAACGAATGAGGTACTCTTTTCCTTTTGATCTTAGTCAGGACGCATTTCATAGAAAATCTACGTCATTTATGTTGTGTATATGTCTACGCTGGTGACCGCGGGTCTTATTCATTAATCTAAGAGTCTTTATCGACGATGCAATATTATTCATGATAGTAGTTATCTTCATCTGTAATTATTTGCGAATAACAAATACCTTTTTTTAACTTGTTCATAGCCATGGATATAAAGTCCTTCAGCCGTGTACTGTTTAGTATTGTTTAAACTTTATTTCCTATATCTATATTTTCGCAAGTGCAATGAAATCTGGTGTGGTCGATTTCAAGGCCTTGCTGGAGTTTTGACGTCAATTCCTTTCAGTTTGATGCTTTTTAGACGATTTTCTCGCAGCGGAGGAATCGAATATGCTCGACCCATCTACCCGACAAAAAGCGCCCAAAGTCACTTATTTCAAATCTTCCATACACTATCAATCTTCGTTGATGTTTATCGTATATGTCGGAGTGATGATAATATCACAAAATTGAATGTCAAATTGACTACCTGTACTCAACAATCTATGCTGATAATCTTAAATAAGTTGCTGATTTGTCTAATATGCCTTTAGACAAAAGTTATTCAAATATTGTAAAATAAGTTAGTGATTTGACAACCGGCACTTTTATTTGTTGTTGCTAATGTTTTATACTAAGTTGCTGGTTGGACCTATGTACTACATACTTTATAATATCACTGACTTGATTACTGGTGCTTTTATCTTGTCGAAACGCTTTGAGATCCATGATTGGGGACGTTTCGACATGTTATTACGTTGCTGCTTTGACTAAAGCAATTTAAAATAAGTCACTGATTTGACTGGAAGTTGTTAAAATAGAATTGCTGTTTTGATCTCGATTTAATGGATATGGATTTTCTGTTTACTTGTGGTGGTGCGCAGGAGGGAGTGGAGTGACCGAATCTTAATATAAGGAACAAACGGGCACGCCTTCGGCGCACTTTATTGTAGTAAAATCCATTGTTATTACATTTGATTGATTGTTGTAAGTTTAGTAGTGATGAAGTGATGAAGTGATGATTGTATTCATCGTTATTATCTTCCTAACTACATTTTGTGTTGCTGAGGGAGTTTCTTTCGCCGTTTCTTCTTCACAGCTATAACACGTTGCGAAACGGTAGTAGAGATTAAAATATACAGATTTGGACAGAAAAAGCAAATCTATTATTGAAGACTCCTACCTCACTCCGAAATATAAATTCACATCACATTAAAACAACAAGCATAACTTTAGATTAGAATATGAAATCATTAAAACAAACGATCACCCGCGCCGTCAGTATTCCCGCCAAAATTCCAATAACAAATACTTTATACCAGTAATACCAGAGGTGTGAGGCAAGCGAGGAACTGTTTTGAATGAAATTAAAATTTAGAAAAAATACAACAAGCAACTTTTACGTCAATGACAAACACTCTCAGTCACTGATTTGGTCGGTAGTGTCGATATATGCCCCTAACTTATAAAAATATTTAAGCTCGGCTTATTTTAACCATAGGTTGTCCCTTTCATTTTTAAACAATATAACGCAAGGAAAAAAGTGACAGGTTATTCTTAACCATTTGCTCATCTAAAAATGCTTTTATAAGTAAGGCCCAATATTGATATAAAAATGTCAAACACAACAATTGATTTCTGTCTCCGCTCGTTATTTCTGCTGGCAAAAGACGAGAGCACCAGAAACATTTGCGGACCATTACTTTGATCTTCAATATGCAACGAAAATTTGCAACTGAAATATTAAAATGTATTTCTATTTGATTTTGTATATTCTAAATATTTTGTTCAGTTTATTTCCAAAGAGTTCATACTTATTTTGTTATGATTCAGGAATAGAGAACTTCTTTATTTTGAAGTCAGATAATTAGGTAAACTTCTGTTCTAGTAAAGCCGTAGTTTTACTCGAAATAAAACACAAAGAAACCTGCACAAAACAATGTTTTTCGCTGCCCCCTTCTCATGGGACAATGGACCATAGACAAAAAATGTAGCGAAACCAAGTTTTGTGTAGGTGTTTTGTGTAATGTTTTAGAGCAGGAGACGCGGTTTAACACATAGGTTCTTACCCCCTTATTCATAATGAAATCTTGGTCTTATCGAAAGCATAACCCTACTTTTGCCTAGTTTAGCAAAAACAGAACTAATATATGCTTATCGAATACAATGTTGCTGGTTACAGAAAAAATATTATTTTTATCTCTGGCAAGCTTCGAAACAGATACGAAGTCTTGGCTATATATTTTTTATTAATTGTTTCCAAACAATTAATATAATATATATATCAATCTTAGACGGAGTCGTAGACTATAAAAAAATAATATCATTAAGAAAGAACATCAAACTTGAAACAGCTGATCGGAATCGGCCATGTTTTCACTATTGAACGTTGGCATTATGAATACAATTTTTATGAAACGTACTTTTGCGGTCTCTTTACGCTCTGCTAAGTTATTATGAATAAGGGGGTTAAAGTTTTATCATAAACAAAATCAGTAATATTTGTGAATTGTAAGATTTACGATGTTACCTCAACTCACCCTAAATAAAACAGACGATTTGAGAACCTCTTTATTTTGTAGTCAGTTAATTAGGTATAATTGTATTCTAGTTAGTTAAAGGTGATGTTTAATCATATAGCACTGAATCAACGTGGTAATATTCAGGCGACGCCTAAATTTATCGTGTGGATAAACACGGACAAGATCGGAATGTTTATGAGGCCAAGTTGCTATATATTTGGGATTATATTTGTGTTAAATCTGTATACAGAGGTGTGATATAATGCTCCTTAAGTGTGTTTATAAGGTGGGTGGTAGAGCCACGTTGTTAGCAGTTATATCTACAACACAAATGGACCGGCTCGACTGGTACGATACCACTCTGTAACAAACTGATGAATAGCAGCTCGCTGTTGCTTTTCGTTCGATGAGTGAGATTTTGTGTCGCCCCCTTGGTCTAGTAGCAGCACATATGGGCTGCGGACCGGGAGGTCGTGGGTTCGGTTCTCAGGTCAGGCAAGGCGAATTTTCTAATTTAATTTGCCCGGGACTGGATCCTTCAGAGGGTGTTGACGTCAGGCAGGCAGCCGCTCTTAAAAAATAGTCAAATCCTTTCTGAAACATGCTTGAAAAGTGTGTTGCGCCGACCTCACATAAAAGTGGGATAAGGGCAGGTAGAAAGAAAATAAAGAGTGAGATTTTGTTCGGCTGTTTAGAATTGGTAACTAATTGTCTAGTTATACTGAATAGAAATTCCCAATATCACATAACCCGACTCGGGGATCGAACCCGAGACCTTAGAATGGTAGGTCGTATCGCGCACGCAATACAACTAAGCTATTCGTACGCCACCGAGGCAGCCAATAAATATATCATGTAAAATCTGTAAATAATATTTTAATAAAATTTATGTAAAGCATTTTCAAAATATTTTGTCGGAGCCGCAAACAAATGCTATTACTCCATAATTCGTTAAGCAATATTAGATTCGTAAATAGTCTGATGTCGCTAATAAATACTCAGACAAAAACAGATGTAATCAAAACAAAGAAATTCCCTATTCCCAAGTCCATTATTTAGGTCTTAAGGAAATCGTAAATCCATAATGGATTTTCGCTGTAACGGCCCGAAGATGTGTAGAAAAAAATATATTGACATTACGGTTAACGTATCGAATATTCTCAGTATTATAAACGTGATAATTTTATTATTAGCTCATGTTTAACATTTAATGCATCATGACTTCCAAAATTTACAGTTCGAGAAGTAGTGGTGTGGTTCGAAAAAGCAGTTATTTTTTATGTGTTTTTATTTATTTAATTCACACAAGACAGGTTACAACCATTTTGAGTTTCAAAATGTTTGCTTTTGGAAATCAAAGAAATAACTTGATCTCTCGAACTCGATCCTCGATAAGTGATGAAAGTGGAACCTTGAAAATGAGCTGATCATCCCGAAATGCGAACCCAGGTCTTCCCGGCTCACAGCCTAAATTCGCTGTTCAAAGAAAGATAAAAAATATTGGTAAACATACAATATAAAAGTAACAATAAGATAATTATAAAACAGAGAAATGACGTTAATAGTATTAAAACAAGACAAACAAGATTTGAAAATTACTTTTCCTTTAAATCTATGAAAGTCTAATAATATTAAAAAGCCTCTAATTATATTTAGTAGAACGATGGAAATCTCCATTAATTAAGAAAACCTTTTTAAATCTTAAATAAGGCCTCGCGGAAATTACCGTTGTTATGAAGGCGCTAACTTATCAATTAGTTTAATTGGAATTTTAGATTACTACTCACTTTATGTGTAGTTGGTTCTATGGCTTTTAAAATGCGAGATCTTTGAAAAATAAGCTCTGTAAAATCACATCAAAACAAATGTGAAAGTTATAAAATAATATTCACGGGTGTAGAACACCTTTGTCTGCAGTTTAGACAATTTTTTCTTATCGTCCTAATAACAACGTACTGACATAGACTAAGTCCAATTCAAATCTTAGGTCGACAAACACTATTTGTGTTTGGAGATTTAAATTTTAAAAATCATAATTTTATACGGATTCTATCGTGATTTGCGTTTATTTTAGGCCCGACTTTTTCCAACTTTCATGGTCACGGGTCGGACTTAGGCGACTTTTACCTTCGATACTTCGGGCTTAAAAATAAAGACAAATCGCGATAGTATCCATATAAACTAGTTTTATTTCAATGTATAACATTCGCGTGGAACTAAGAAATTCGTTTCATACTAGTATTTAGCGGGGTTGTAATTTGAATTTGCAATGTACCTAACGAAACGCGGGTACCTACCTATATCTCTAGGTCACCTCTACCTACAAACATAGCTGTGAACTCATGTAACAATTAACAATTCGACATCTACATCATACATAAGCTCACGCCTGTATCCCCGAAGGGGTAGGCAGAGGTGCACTAGCGAACTAGAACACCCATATTTCGCCGAGCTTAGTTCCGTCCCAGATGTGATAGGGGGCGAGCCTATCGCCATATCGGGCACAAATTCCAGACTCCGGGCTGATATGGAAAAATCCAATATCACTTTGCCCGACCCAGGGATCGAACCCGAGATGATGATTAATTAAATCGATATAAGGAACCATTCGATTGTAGCCGAGTATTTGAGAATATAAATTGCAATAATTTGCCCACCTCGCCAACAGTGTCGCGGTGGGGAATTGTTCAAAGAAGTTCTCATAATTGAAAGAAAATGTTCCTTTTGTTAACTATTCATCTGTTTACATTGAAAGGCGGGCGTTTATTAATTTTAATTAAAATCGATTGTTGGAAGCGTTGCCGCATGAAAATAAATTACCGCGCTCTGTGGTTCCGAATTGACTGACACTACAATGGTAATTGCTCAAATTGATTTATATCACTGTAAATACAAGTTGTGTTTCGCGGTTTTGCCCGATTTCATATTATTGCTCGAGTTCCGTATGTGGTAGCGCGATTAGTTTATGACATATCGTCACTTCAAAATATTTTTTTATATGAAATAAATTACAAATGTCGCCTCCTTGGTCTAGTGGCAGCATATATGGGCCGTGGACCAGGAGGTGGGTTCGATTCCCAGGTCAGGCAAAGCGAATTTTCTAATTTAATTTGCCTGGGACTAGATCCCCCAGAGAGGGTTGACATCAGGCAGGGAGCCGGTTCTTAAAAACTTAACCAAATCCTTCCTGCAATATGCCTAAAAATGTGTGTTGCGCCGACCCCACATTATTGCGGGATAAGGGCAGGTAGAAAGAAAGAAGAAATAAATTACAAAATTATTCACTTTTTTAAAACATGCAATAAATAGAAGCGGTACTCAGATGAAATAAACGCTTGAAAGAAATATCATAAATAAGGAATCTGTCTGATTAGAACATTCGCAGGATTATCCCTCCTCGCCTTTGACATTACGCATAATTTAATATGACACCCTCTCTGTCTACCCTCATCTGCCCACTTGGCTACAGGTATGCTTACTCACTGAGCCTATGAATTTATAACAGGCTTACTTTACCGACCACTTTCCAGTCATCTTGTTAAAACATACATAGGTACATAAGCTCGCCTCGGTAGCGTGGTGGTATTCAATATAACTTTATTCAATATAACAATATACTTCCAATATAACTTTGCCGGATCCGGGGATTGAACCTGGGACCTCAGGACGATAGTTGTACCGAAATACAACCACGCCACCGAGGCAGAATCTTGACATTTGGTGCAAAGCAACGTCTTATAGCACACATAAAGGATAAATTGCAAAATTCATTATGAACCTACAGGATTGTACGGAACACTCGGTGCGCGAGTCCGACTCGCACTTGGCCGGTGTTTATAAGAAACTGATCAGTTTTTATGAATCATCATGTGATCATGCGAAATCATCAAAAGTTTACATGGATGGAATCACGCCATAACGACTGAACGGATTTGGATGAAATTTGACACAGAGATAGATTATAGTTTCGAATAGCATAATTACTTTTATCCCGAAAAAAGTGCACGCTTGTCGTGCTATCAATACTATCTATCGATTTGTTCATTTTCCATGCGAACGAAATCGCGGACGAGAGCTAGTAAGACATAACATGAACATGATTATAAAGCGAATACTTAAAATCAATGTCTGAAACAAACTAGTAATAACAAAGGAACAATTCGGAAAACTTATTCGTGCCACCAGTATTGAATTCCCGACGACACTTGCGAACCGATAGAAATCAAATATGTTATCTATTCGGAAAAATGCACATAAATTTGGAGGCAACTCGCCTCAAAAGAACGATTGGGGATGCAATATATGTCGTGAATATACAGATGCATTCTTATGTAGAGAAGTCAGGGCTTGTGTATGGCAAATTGAATTTCTACGTCCAAGGGGACTCGGTCACCGCGAATGTGTACTGCCGGTGGTATGAAATATTTACTACATTTTATTGTATTGCTTGGTACGTATCTGATAAGTTGGAAGAATGGATTTTGACGGGAAGTCTGACAGGGGGGGCGTCGCTTGTTAAAATTATTTCATATTATTGTCTGGAGTTGTGTTTGTTGGTTTTAAGTGATGTGGTTTTATGCACCAAACTTCAGCAATATTGATAATATAATGTGGAAACTTTTTAACTGGTGATCTTTGATGAGTATGTGCTTGGTGCGTTAGCTGGCTCTGTCAGGTCAGGGAAATAAGGGTATTTTTGTTTGCTAATTCGCCTCTCCCTAGCTCTATGAGGATAGGCGTGAAATTATAAAAAAATATCTATCTACTTTTTTACTCGAAATTGCACTAGCCTTTAAACTTTTTAGTGTCCGCATGACACACTGGTTGCAGATAAGTGTTTTAGCTAGCGACTAAGTGCTACGAGCGGTGAAAATTTCATTTGCAAAGTGCGTCCATTACCAGTCATTTAACTTCGGTCGTTAAACTGCGGATAAAGTAAAATTAGGGCACCGTGGTTTCATCTTACGAGCACTTAGCCATGGAATGGTTACCTTGCTATGTTAAAAACTATAATCACAATCAAACAATAACTATAAGTTTAAAAACGTGACTGCCTCGGTGGCGTGGTTGTATTTCGGTATGACTACCGTCCTGAGGTCTCGGGTTCGATCCCCGGGTCGGGCAAAGTGATATTGGATTTTTCCATATCAGCTCGGAGTCGGGACGGTACTAAGCTCGGCGAAATGTGGGTGTACTAGTTGGCTAGTGCGCCTCTGCCTACCCCTTCGGGTATACAGGCGTGAGTTTATGTTGATGTTGTATGTTGTAAAAACGTAACGTATCGTACCACCCTTGAAATAAGCTCTATCGAATACAAAACTAATCTTGAAAATCGGTCTACATTTTGCGGAAATATCGCGTAATATCCATAAAAATACAAACGAACTGAGGTCCTCCTCCTTTTTTGGAAATCGATTGAAAATGCAATATAATAGGTAAAGCTGAGATAGCTCAGTTGGGAGTGGTACGGACTGCCAAGACGAGTGTCGAAGGTTCAAGATCAACCCCAAAAAGAACACCTCTGACGTTTCTACTTTAAGTGTTTTTAATCATAACTTATCGCTTGCTATAGCGGTGAAGGAAAACATCCTGAGGAAAACTGCATACCTGATCATTTATTCACAAGAATTTCGAAGACATGTGAAGTCTATCAACGTTTGGGACAGCGTGGTACACTAAGGCCTAATCGTTCTCATTAGTAGAGGAAGCCGTTGCCCAGCAGTGGGACAGTAATATTACAGGGCTAATATTGGTAATCTTATAAAATAATGGCCAGTGTATGTGACAGTGAAGTAATTGCAGAAAAGTTTGTATATGTAACGCGGTAATATTAAGTTGGTTAATATTGTTACCAAACTCGTGGACTTTAGAACTCTTGGGAACAATTGGCAAACAATATACAATGGTAGCAAAGTTTAAGTAAAACAATGTTTAGTACGTTGGCCGTTTTATGATACGTTTTGAATATTGTTATTGTTTTCATTACAATTCGTTTTTTAATCAATAACATGGAATAAGGCGTCATGGCAATAAGCTAACCACCTCACATAATCCGACAGAAATTAATTTATCAAAACTTCTGTGTATCCAAAGACAGGTGTACCTATCACATGCTTTTTCCCTGCACTTGTGGTCATGCTTTTGAGCTATAAATTGTGTTATACAATGCACCAGAGATTTCAATCCGTAAAATATAAGGCCAGGTAAAAGATATTGTGTGAAAAAATAATAATAGATAATAATAAATAAATACACCCAACAGTCACACACACAGTCCTGACCCTACACTACGTACAACGTGTATCGTGGGTATTAGAAACTACGAGAGACTCTCCGTCTTACAACATCCAGACCCGAAACAAATATCTGTGGGTCACCCAGACATTTGTCTCGGTGCGGGAATAAAATCCACGACCTCACGTTTCACAGCCGGCTACTCGCCCGCTGCACCACGGAGGCTGTGCAATAAGTGACCAAACGTGAAACCATAGTCAAAGCTTGAAGCGTGATAAATGCCCTTGAATTATAGTACTTTATTAGCAGCACAATTATAAATTAAGTTAAAAATACAGCTAATTAAAGCTTTTTTAAAACCAATATAAACATCTTTCGCATCATTGTTAATACGAGCCTTGATAGCAATTCGGGAAAGATATATCGCCCAATAAAGGGCCGAATGCTTTCCCCGATGTGTATCAACATCACAGGTGTTTCAAGTCATTAGGGGACAGCTTAAAAATTCCTTTCGTAATACACGAACGTCCCATTGAGTTTGTCAGTCAACGCGGAGTGTTTTATTACAGTTCGCTTCGTCTCGCCTCTTAATTATTTCTTTTCATTTTGTCGAGAAAAAAAGCCGTTTCTGACAGGCTAAAGCATCAGATTTAGTGATAAATATAGCTCCCCTTTAAATTCTTTTTTGTTCGCACTTTCTCGATGTATAATTAACGCTTTGGTCTTTACTGAATGCAGTTTTGGATGACGAAGTTATTTATGTCTCACCTTGTTTGCTTCGAAATTTTAATCATACACAAGCTCACGCCTGTATCTCCGAAGGAGTAGGCAGATGCGCACTAGCGAACTAGAACACCCACATTTCGCCAAGCTAAGTTTCGTCCCAGATGTGATAGGGGGCGGGCCTATCGCCATATCGGGCACAAATTATATGGGCTGATATGGAAAAATCCAATATCACTTTGCCCGACCCGGGGATTGAACCCGAGACCTCAGAACCGTAGTCGTACTGAAATACCACCACGCCACCGAGGCAAAATGGGCATCCTCGACTAATGAAAGAGGTAAGGCCTTAGTCTACCACCTTAGCCTTAGCCTAATGCGGGTTGGTAGACTTCACATACTTTCATATTTCTTGTGGAGAAATGATTGGGTATATGGGTTTTGTCACGATGTTTTCCTTCACTGTTATAGCAAACGATAATTGAAAACACACTTAACATAGAATCCTTTCTGAAATATACCTCTACAAAACAGATTCTAATATAAGCAAAATAAAGATTTTTAAAAACCCACCACTGATATGAACGTTGTAATTTAAGAATGATTAAATACCATTTTCATAACATCACGACTAAAAGGAAGAAAACTAAAAGGAAGAAAACTAAAAGGAAGGTATATTGGACAAACACAAGAAAAGCCTCCGTTCCGTCGTGGATAAAGCGGAGAAGAACGAAAAGTTAGATCTTAAAACTCTAAAAATTGTTATAAACACAAGCCCCAATTCTGTAATAAAAATGCGATCATATAAAAATTATAAATGAAGCACAGCTAAGCACCTCCCCACTCCACTTGATTAAAATTTGTGGTTAATTTAATTCGATCGTAAAATTCCCGGTCACGGAACGAGGCCACACCTCGCGAAATTCCCAATATTGCTAAAGAACGAGGGATCATTACTTTCCTTTTGTTTTATGCTTCCCAGATATTATTTCCGGTCATGCCATCCGGCTGAATTATTATTATTTCATCGTTCTAATAAAATTAAGGGGAAGCACTTGCATTAGCTTTGTTATAAATCAGCGCATTTGGAATGTATTTTTAATTCGACTGGCTCGGTGGCGTGGTATTCCGGTACGACTAAAGTCCTGAAGTCTCGGGTTCGATCCCCGGGTCGGGCAAAGTGATATTGGATTTTTCCATATCAGTCTGGAGTCTGGAATTTGTGCTCAATATGGCGATAGGCTCGCCACCTATCACATCTGGGACGGAACTAAGCTCGGCGAAATGTAGGTGTTCTAGTTCGCTAGTGCGCCTCAGCCTACCCCTTCGGGGATACAGGCGACAGCTTATGTTATGTTATGTTATGTTTTAATTCGAAACGCCTTTGTAAAGCTAGCCTAGCATTTTGTGTTTAGCACACTTTTTCAAGCATGTTGCAGAAAGGATTTGGCTTAGTTTTTACGACCGGCAGCCTACCTGGCGTCAACCCCCTCTGAGGGATTCATCCCCGGGCAATTTAAATTAGAAAATTAGCTTTGCCCGACCTGGGAATTGAACTTAGGATCTCGCGGTATACGGCCCATACATTCTGCCACTAGACTAAGGAGGCGACTATGGACTTTATTATATTGTTAAAATTTAAGTACAGAGTTAATTAGTCAGTTTCACCTTTTA
Organism: Clanis bilineata; assembly: GCA_036417725.1. Classification (NCBI taxonomy): domain Eukaryota; kingdom Metazoa; phylum Arthropoda; class Insecta; order Lepidoptera; family Sphingidae; genus Clanis; species Clanis bilineata. The sequence continues at coordinate 4,875,282 of CM071153.1, forward strand.
TGTATACAGAAATCCGTGAGTAACAGAATTTTTCCACAGCAAATATCACACAAATCTTTACATGCCCAGTGGCGTGCTTTCATATAGACAAAGAGACAATATCACAATGACAATTTGCTGAAATTAATTATGAGAGAAAAAAATGATCACCAAAAAGAGTTGGTCAAACAGTGCTCGGTCATTTTAAATCGATGTGAATGATCACATGGTTAAAGTAAAGCAAGAATAAATTGAACAAAATATTTATGCAAGATTTTTGTCTGCCCTAATCTAAATGCCTGTGCACGTCACTGTACATGCCGATCGAATCACTTGTCTAGTATTTATCAAGCTGGATAGCTCATCAATTACGTCTTTAGTGAAAATACGCAGGCTAACTCATGCCAAAATATATTAGATGCGGTTGGTTTCAACAAATTATGACTCTGCGGGGTCGTGTATAGACCGATTGACCACAAGGTGAATCTGATAAAGTCGGGTCGAAATGTTAATAAAACGCATGAAGGTTACAGAGTTCGTGGGTTTTTGCTTCATTTAACAGTGGACATGATAAAGGCATCGACGATTAAAGTCATAAGTTTGGAACGTGACGTTTAAGTTAAAAAAATTATGAAGCAACTTTGAATATGATTTTGGGGGTCAGAAACTGTGTTGAGTATTAATTATTTGCAAAATATTATGATATACATACATACATACATAATATCACGCCTGTATCCCATAGGGGTAGGCAGAGACTATGGATTTCCACTTCGCCCGATTCTGACACACTACTTTCGCTTCATCTACTTTCATCAATCTCTTCATACATTCACGTCGGTTAAGGGTACTTGATGACTATATACATACCTGATCATAATACCTCTTTTTAAAAAAAATCAGTTTCGTCATAAGTTCACGCCTTAAACTCGAAGGGGTGGCTCTAGCTGTTTACAATACCCACATTTTGCTGAGCTTAGTTCCGTCCCAGATGTAATAGGGGTGAGTCTATCGCCATATCGGGCCAAACTTCCAGACTCCGGATTGTTGTTAAAAACTTCAAAATCACTTTGCCCGACCCGGGGATCGATCTCGAGACCTCAGGACTATAGTGGTACCACGCACACAATACCACTACGCCACCGAGGCAGTCAAATAACTTGAATGAGTTTTCAGATATAAAAGAAACCTAAATTCAAATGTATTGAAAGGGGATTTACCTGAATTTCTATTAAATAAACGTATCGGATACGGTTATGCGTAGGTGAAGGAAAGCGTTAAATGTCAGTTCAATAAAGACGTGTAAAAATAGTTTTGATCGGAGATACGGAATAAAAAATTGTTTTTTTCGATAAGCAGGATTACCGATGTCTGTGGGTGTTAATAACCACTTACCATCAGGTGGGTCGTCTGCTCGTTTGCCTTCATCATCTAATAGAAAAAAATAATGTAGATGGAATTATAAATGTTTATCTTATAGGACCTTACTTATAAAAACTGTTTAGCTGAGCAAATGGCTAAGAATAGCCTGCCACCTTTTTCCTTGTGTCACATCGTTTGAAAATAAAAGGGACAGGCTATTCTTTACCATTTACTCAGTTAAACTGTTTTTTATAAATAAGGCCCATAACGTTTTAAAGCAGATCTGTAACTTTTTACTACTATAGCCGCTCGAGTAGGAATGTGAATATATGTGAATATTAGCCCTGTAATATTACTGTCCCACTGCTGGGCACGGGCCTCCTCTACCAATGAGAGGGGATAGGCCTTAGTCTACCACGCTGACCTAATGCGGGTTTGTAGACTTCACATACCTTCCAAATTCTTGGCAAGGATTTTCTCAGGTATGCAGGTTTCCTCACGATGTTTTCCTTCACCGTTAAAGCAAGCGATATCACACAATGAAAATACACTTAATATAGAAAATGTCAGAGGTGTATGCGCTTTTTGGGGGTTGGTCTCGAACCTCCGACACTCGTCTTGGCTGTCCGTACCATTCCCAGCTGAGCTATCGCTGCTTATTGAGTAGGAATATTATTGACAAACGTAAATGTATTCGAGCTCGTTGAGCACTGCGGCCTGAGCAGGAAAATTTCTGACAACCGTAAATGTATTCGAACTCGATGCGCGTCTATGAAATTTGTATGAAATATTAACCAAACGTCATCAGTGCGCAGCGAACTCGAATACATTTACATTTACATTAGTTTTTCGTGCTCGGGCTACTGATGACATTTGGTTAATATTTCATAGACGCGTATTTCAGCAACATGCTTGAAAAAGTATGTTCCGCCGACCCACATTTTGGGGGATTAGGGCAAGTAGATTCTTTCTTCGACAATAGTTCTAAAATATATTATTATAAATTACATTGCTGCCTACCCGGGGATACAGGCGTGAGCTTATGTTGTGTTATGTTAAAATACATTTCTGTGTAAATCGTCTGAGTAACAAAAACTAATTATGTTTCAATTATACCTTATTTGTTGCGTTGTTTGAACTATATATTTACTGCTTGTAACAAAACATCTCTATAATTTTCTAATAAAAGCTAATTCAACGAAAATTGTTTCATATTTCCAAGAATTTTATTATTTGTAGTCAGTTTGGTAAAGTTGTAATTATAGTATTTATTATATATTTACGTGTTGTTTAATATAATTTCGTGCATGTGTTTAAAAAGATTAGGGATATTTAGTGGTAGAACCACGCTGTAGACAGTTACGTCTACAGCACGAATAGGCTGGCTCGACCCGTTTGATACCACTGTCACACAATACCGACGTAAAGTGGCAGCTTGCTGTCGCGTTTCGTTCGGTGAGTGAGATTTCTCCTTTTCCCAATCCCTATTTCCCTCTTTTTATGTTGGCAACGCACCCATGATTTTTTATATGTCTTGGGTGTCTACGGGTGGTGGAGATCACTACCATCAGACACCCATCAGCCCGTTTGCCAGTTTCTGCCAAAAAAAAACCTACCACCAGCCATTATCCCGCTTCATGTAGAATTAGCGATATACGCTGCCACTAGGCTAAGAGACCAAGAATACCTTATCAGTTATCATCACCTACACCCACCATTATTGATGCTCTAGTATTACCAGTAGCCCGAGCAGGAATACTTTTGACAATGGAATTCGTATCGATTCGCATCTATGAAATATTAACCAAATTTCATCAGTTTCCAGCGAGCTCGACGCGAATTCTACATACATAAGCTCACGCCGGTATCTCCGAAGGGGTAGGCAGAGGCGCACTAGCTAACTAGAACACCCACATTTCGCCGAGCTTAGTTCCGTCCCAGATGTGATAGGGGGCGAGCCTATCGCCATATCGGGCACAAATTCCAGACTCCGGGCTGATATGGAAAAATCCAATATCACTTTGCCCGACCCGGGGATCGAACCCGAGACCTCAGAACCGTAGTCGTACCGAAATACCACCACGCCACCGAGGCAGTCTAGTCAATTCTATGATCAAAAATATCCCTGCTCCGGCCGCTAATGTACACCTAAAACTTTCTATAATAGAATTCTATTACAGAATATTACGTACATTACGCTCCAATATGCGCAAATGATGTCGTGTATAAGCAAGTCTACATCAAGTCTGGTCTAATTTAGTCTTCCATTCCGATGAGCGTCTCGGGCGAGGTTGCGGCAACATTGTGTTTCGTAAAGGTAAAACCGTAGGCAATAATGGAAGCTAACATTTGAATTCATGAGCGCACGGAGATCACAGCTGTCTAATAAAATGACATCAGAGTACGCGTACACAAAATATCATTCAGAGAGGAATTTACAGAAGGTAGCGTCTAGTGTTTTATTGGTCTAACATAGCTTACTTAGCCTAAGTAAGGAGTAGGTTCAAAGTTATAGATTTCAATATAAAAAATCACGCACAAGGTACCTAGCTCTGGATTTTTTTTATAACGAGACAAGCACTTGATGGTAAGCAATATGATTACCCATGAACAGTACCAACGCCACCCTAAATGAATAACAAGGCCTGAATCTGCAATATCGTCCTGAGACATTGAATATTATGTCGCATCATCATTATCAACATAGACCTTTCTTTCTTCTTTCTTTCTTCAATGCAAGCGGCTTCCAACAGATCGATCTGGAAATCTTTGAGTAAGGCCTATATTCAACAGTTAAGTCTCATATGCTCAGTAACTACATTGGCTACAATGTCCTACAAATCGGAACACAGCATTGCTTACACAATGATGCTTGAAGATTGGAATAGACATTGTGGTGGTAACTACAAATACTGACATGTGAGAGTTCTAGCATCAGTAAAGTTTTTGGTACGGCAATAGACTTGCTTTCCATTATATGAAACATGGTACAAACGAGAAATGCATAAACAAACTACAAAATTGAAATAAAACTATTTTTACGGATTCTATCACGATTTGGTTTTAATCATTATGCAAACTACAAAAGTTTGTACCAAATTGAAAACATTTTGAAGTTAGTTAAAAGTAAACATGAATTTGAATTTCTAGAAACACTAATTTAAGACAAAAGGTAAAGCATACAAGATCCCTATGCGACGTCTTACTACGAAATATTCGTCCAAACTTTGAGTGTAAACCACGCGTTACAAAGTTCCAGATCCTAGGATCACAGTGAAACTTAGTTTTAGCTTCGGTATAATGAACGTGATTGCTAGCTGTGCACCCAAATTATCTATTTTGTTTGTTGATTGTATCATTGAAAGTTGTTGGTGGGTGTTTAATTTTGGTAAGTGAGGAGTTGAAATTGTAATTTCGTAAGTCATGTAAAGGGCATAAACATTTCATTGATAATTATGCTTTTTTGAAGTTACTGGTTGATTTCAGAACGCAACTCCATTGAATGTGTCTCATGTCCATTCAGCTCTGAGATTTCTTACGTAATTTTTGTTTTGTTTTTTATTAGGTAAATACTGTAAAAATCTAAAGATTTTGCATTTTTATTTCAACTTTTTTATTAAAGTAGATACCCAGCTACTTGGTGTCTTAAAATTATATTAGTATTCTGTACGAATTATTTTGTGGCCCTATGTATCTCCATCGACAAAAAAGAAAATAAGTTTGTGTTGAATCAAGAAATTGTGATGCTGTTAAGGTATCGTTAGTTTTGAGCCTATTTTATTTTACGCTTAAGTTGTAACACTACAGCTTTATATAAGGATTTACAACAATCTTCTATTACAAAAACATTTTTAACCAACTTCAAATAAAGGGGGATCCAATATAGATGAATAATGAAGGGTACCGACTTGAAAGTTAAATTTTTTTTTACTTTTGTAGTTGATTTATAATATTATTAAATTTTGTTTTATTTAATCTAAAGACGCCTACGAAGTAAGAGGAGCAGATGACCCTGATGACAGGATTCTGTGGCCCATAGACGTTCACAATTATAGGGATACCTACATCGAAGCCGGTGCCTAAAATTGGATATTTTCAAACTATACAAGTCGTTTTCGGTTATTTTAACCAATAAATTCAACTTTTGACTTTCCTAGTCTATAAATTTCATTTATTTATCGGATTACTTCTTAAACATCACCAGACACCGTAATGGTGTACAAACGAGAAATTTTGTCCGTCGCAACAAAATATTGGTGTAATCCATCACCCGGCTCTGTCAGCTGATACAGCGCTGTCGCTAGCTTCAGCTGACGCTTCTTAACAAAAAAATGCTTAATAATACTAACAGATTATGTACGAACCCTTTCTTGAAAATCATTTTACGTCACTAAGCCCTGTAGCCCGAGCACGAAACACTAATGTAAATGTAAATGTATTCGAGTTCGCTGTGAACTGGTGACGTTTGGTTAATATTTCATACAAATTTCATAGACGCGCATCGAGTTCGAATACATTTACGGTTGTCAGAAATGTTCCTGCTCAGGCCGCTGTTCTACAATTAACAGAACAAAGATAATTTGAGAAGATCGAATACGAAATGGTCACGTTAGTGAAGTGAAGAAGAAAAGTATATCCGATACATGCTTTCTCAATTTGGCTATCTATTCTAGTTAGCATTTACGTGGAAATAATGGAGTGGCTTTAGTAGACCTTGACGTTCACGGAAAGTGTTTGTTGATCTCTTAGACACCGATGTTGTCAAACAATGATTTGCAAAGCAAATTGTTTACTCTAGAACGTTTACTATCGTTTGCCACCTTCTCTTAGATCAAAACCTAAACGCTTGCGAGATATTTTCAGAAAAAGACGCCAGAGACAGGGAAAATCATTTTACAAATCCAATAAAAAATAATCCAATATGACGACGCTAATCTCATCAACGAAAACCAAACAATCAGTTAACAACCAACACAAAGGATCCATTTCTATCAAACATAACATAAACAAAAAGAAATTCCAATCGACATTAAAGCGCTGGTAATCAGATAGCGCCGTCCATTCCATAATTCTAACTAAATCCTATTTATCAGGGATCACAACTACCACAATAAGGATATTTATTCCCATTCTTCCAGGATCGCGTGGCTAATTCAATTAGCTTGGAAGTCCAGCCGCGGTATTAACAACAAGACAAATAGCTCCGTTTCACGCCTCTTGCTAATAAACTGGCGTAGTTGGCAAGTGAATTAGCATTAGTTACTTTTTAAGGAATAGATTTCTAAGGGTGTATTATATTCCCTACAACAAATGGCAAATAATACTACAAACTTAAAGGGAAGATGTTCTGACAGATAAAAAAAATATATCATCATCATCATCATCAGCCATAGGACGTCCACTGCTGAACATAGGCCTCCCCCAAAGATTTCCAGATCGACCTGTTGGAAGTGTCCTGCATCCACTTCTTCTGACTTCTGACTTCCTGCGACCTTTATTAAGTCGTTAGTCCACCTTGTAGGTGGGACGTCCTACGTTTAAAGTACCACTGTCGTGATATTATAGTTTTTTTATTTCATCTATTTCGATCTCTGAAGATCTGTGTTTTGTTATTATATGTACTCTATTATAGTATCATTAGAAAACCTTAAACAAATTATATTTTCCTTATAACTTTGTTAAAGCTAACAATATCTTACTCAAATTCATTGGGCTGTTGCTGCACATTACATACAATCTTTAAATATACATTTCAGAGAGGTAAAAATCAGCAGCTCAATTTTTCATCAAAATAAAAGTACCTTCATATTTTCATGATCACAAAATATGACTGCCTCGTGGTGGTATTTCGGTACGACTACGGTTCTGAGGTCTCGGGTTCGATCCCCGGGTCGGGCAAAGTGATATTGGATTTTTCCATATCAGCCCGGAGTCTGGAATTTGTGCCCGATATGGCGATAGACTCGCCCCCTATCACATCTGGGACGGAACTAAGCTGGGCTAAATGTGGGTGTTCTAGTTCGCTAGTGCGCCTCTGCCTACCCCTTCGGGGATACAGGCGTGAACTTATGTGTATGTGTAAAATTATCAAATCTCATTCAAAGACATACAACGATAATTCTTAGAGTATTTTGCTGTTTGGTGGGCGCTCCACCTTATTTAAAAGTCAATGCACCATCTTTGTTTATTTCTTCTCGCACTCCGGTCTTTTGACAATTACAATTAGTAACAAATGCAATAGAATTTTGTAGTTGATAATGAAACTGATTGTCCCCTATGAAACTGATTGCGTCGCGAGCCCTGACCGTGCTTTGTATTCGAGTTTTATCTCGGTGTAACGGGTCATTCTATTCTCTAAACAGCCATATTACGTTCCCATTGTGCTCTGTTGTATTAAAATTGCTTTCTTTATACTGAGCTTTTTAATTTGAAATAATAGGGGTTCTCGCGTTGATGTCTAAGCGAAATGTATAATCTTTTCTTATAGTTAACAAGTTAGGATACAGCTCTTATTAGAAATTATGTTGAACAACACCAAAAGGATTTATATGGTTTAGAATTATTATTTATTAATATGATTTTGCCTCCTTGGTTTAGTGGCAATGTATACCGGGGGTGGACCCGGACGATCTACATTCGAAAAAAAAGGTCAGGCAATCAGAGTTTTGCACATGATTGCCCAGGACTGCATGCCTCAAGAGAGGGTTAATCTTAAAAACTATGCTAAATCCTTAGACAAATTAGGGAGGGATTATGCCCTTATCCCTCCCTAATCAGGGGTCTACGCAAAACAATTGACGAATATGAATTACCAACTTTTGAAATAGGTTTTCTTGTAAATTTTGCCATGATGCTTTTGTTTAAAGACATTAATTTTATATCATCCATAATTCAAACAGGTAGGTAAATAGCAATTCTAACTCCAAAAGCGCTAATGCGAAACTTGGCACAAATAGTACAAATTACATGGTTTAAGAGCAAGAGCGCCCGAGGCAGTTGAATTTGAATAAATAACTAATGAAATACTTTTGAGGTTAAACTTCTATACCAACATTCTTTGTTATTCTCATATGTTGATTTTCGGATGGTCTTCGTTTAATGATAATGCCAACTATTTGGGCCATTTTTTTTTATTTATTTTTTTATTAAATATATGAGATAAAAACTTAAAATTAATACAGAGTCCTACAAAACTGCTAAGGAGTTTGACTGTAGAATCAAGTTATATAATAATGTATCTTATGTTTTTCTGTTAAGTCAGGACAATTTATATTGTGAAGTACATACTTGATAACAACTTATTATATTCAGCTACAAGTTCATTTATCTTAGTTAGAAAGTGTGTCTAGGAGGATTTTTTTTAACTTACATTTTATTACATGTTTTTTAGTTTCGTCTCTTAAGTCCTTAGGTAAACTATTAAGTATATACGGTATGCGTTTTCTAAGGGTTCTATCACCATAAACATTGATGACTCTTGGAACAACAAATTTACCTGCGGACATTGCTCTTGTATTATAATATTACTCACATTCGTTAGAGTCAGATTGAGCTCCTGTTTGTCACGGTTATTTACAATAAGAAGAAGTTTATGTTTTAAACTAACTGGTAATATTTTCTTATTTTAAAGAGTTTATTATTATCGTTTTTGTATTTATGTATAACTTTTTTATCCAATAATAATGTAATGAATTTTATCTGTATATTTTCTAGTTTATTAATGTAAGTTTTATATACCAGTCCATAACAATCAAGAGCGTAATCCAGTATAGAGTCTACCAGTGCTGTATATAACAATTTTAATGTTCCTCTAGGAATTCTATGCCTTAGGTGATAAAAATGTCGCAGGATTAATCTAAGTTTACTACATATATAATTAATGTGATCCACCCATGATAGATGTTCATCAACTTTTACTCCCAAATAAGTTACACATTTAACTCTTTCTATGGGTTTGCAACTGCACTTTATAAGGTTATCATGAAAACACTCATAGGTATGTGTATATATTGGATAAGGATTGCCCTTCAACGGTAAATATGGAGAATGTATAATTAACAATTTAGTTTTATCTGGGTTTAGTATAATACCGTTATCATGTGACCATTTAACCACAGAATCAACATCTTTCTGGACTAGTTGGCAAGTCTCAGCCAGGTCGGTACCGGCAATTATCATATTAATATTTTCTTTGGCCTAAGGAGGCAGATGAGCAGATAGCCCACCTGATGGTAAATGGTAGGTGGACATCGGCAATGCTAGGGACACAACCAAGGCGCTGTCTTCCGTGAAAAATACTTCAACCCTCGTTTGAAGAAGGACATGCATATCACTGAGGGAACACCGAAGTTCGTTCCAGAATTTCCAGGTACGTGGAAAAAATCACCTCTGAAGGCGAAGCAGCCTAGTATGGTGGTCATAATAGGGGATAAGTTGAGGGAACCAGTATTCACGAGAATAATCTTACAGTCCAGAATGATATTGATTGATAGTACCTACAGTTACCCACTCTAAAATCTAAAATGAACCACTTTTAATGTTCTAATAATGAAAATGATTAGCATAGTAGAAGAGAATTAATAATTAATATATCGTAATATTTTGAATGTATTCGGACATGGCAATATCAATAACCGTCCAGAATGTCTATAGATGGTTTGACCCCAAAGTAATTAGCTAACTACTTAGTATGAATGATTCATGTAAGTTCTATAGAGTTTCACGAACATCTACTCTGTGAACCTTTTACCTGCCATGCTTCATATATTTTAATGCCCAACCACATCCTTACCTTACATAATTTCAAAAGGATACGCTATACAACGTTTCATATTCATTCGATTCTAACATCATTCGGTCTCCATTCACTCATTGATTAAATTGATTCCACGTTCCACGAATGAACGACATTTACATATGGAATGTCAATAGAGAAAATAAGCATGGAGATGCAGTTTTCTTCGTTCGCTCATCCAGATACATATTGAGTCTGTATTCATGAATGTATGAAATCAAATATTGAAAGATTCGCAATACAAGGCAATGTCAATGGGGACATGTGTTCGGGTATTGCGAACAAATTACTAAGTCACGAGTTAAGTCGATGTTGGTATGTTCGATTTAAAGTTCACCGATTTATTGGAAACATAACACAGATGTCTGTTATACCCGAAAGGGTTTTAGCAGTGGTGGATATAGAAAGCCCACTAACACGATTCGCCTAGATGTGAACCCTCAGAGGCGGTTGACGTCAGGCAGACAGGCGGTTGTAAAAACTAAGCCGAATCCTTTCTGCAACATGCACATTGTGTTGGGATAGTCATGTGAAAAGATAGAATGATTGATATATTTTAGTATGTCATTAGAAATGCAAACTAGCTTGAATATAAAAGCCACTATAAAGAATCTGCGAAGTACACTACACATTTTACAAACAATAGTATAACGAAAAATTTCATGTGAGTAAATACATCCTCCATTCACATCGCCCTCCCATAATTCCATCTGTTTATTAGCGAAAGGAGAAAGTCTGCTAATGGAGCCACGAGGGTCAGAGATTACGTCTCCCCTGCGCTAAACGTCATAGAAACATTTCGAGCCAACTACATACCTTACCGTACACCGTTACGAATACAATTTAGTTGTGAATAACTTTTATTCACAACTAAATTGTATTGCTTTAACCAACCACGAGGTCCTTAGAGTAAGCTCTATTGAATACAAAGAAATTTTAGAAATCAGTTCTTATTTTCCAAAGATTAAAATGTGGGTTAGATTATTCTTACCGTCATTCCAACAGCTGTCAGTGAAAGTACACTGATCGATCCCGAAGCGCGAACCACACAAGGAATGTGGTTCATTATGACTATATAGGTTTTAGCATCACGTGTACAGTGGTCGCCATCCGGACGGATACGAATATCCTACCACCAGCACTTCAGATAATTTCAGGTTCGCCTAATTCTAATTACCATCAATAGATGTAATGCTTCTTGATACTTGAAATCATATTTGAATGTTCAAAACATCTCAGTCCAATTGAGTTGGCTTGAAAAGTTTCTATGTCAATTTTCCGTATTAGTTTCGTTGCGGTGTGATAGTTGTACTATCAACATCAACTTAAACGTAAGGTTTTTACTCCATTGCAACATAATGTTTTGCTTTATGTACGCATTAATTCAAGAAAGTTTTAACCCCGCAATCATCATTATGTTTGGCCCAGTTTCCATCTCATTTTATATGACCTCAAATGTGTTTCTAAATAAGTGCCATGTTTTGTAACAATTTAAAATAGTGCCACATTCACTGATTACTATTAATTAAAATTTATTTGCCAAGTCACAGGAAATAGTTTTATTATACTAAATCGGAAACTACTCAATCAATAATGACGATTTTTTCATTATGTAAACTTCAACTTGAAGATACTCGTATGATTGTTTATTCCGACTATTTTTTATAGCAAGATTAAGGATATTAATGAGGTTGCATTGAAAAGTGTTTAGTAGATATAATTAATCAATGTATTATAACAAAGCCACAGAAAAGCGGGGTCAGCTAGAAGAACTATACCTAATGACATGCAACGATTGTATTACGATTACATTATTGAAAGATTTTGTTTGTTTACTAAATTATGCTACTTAATTTTATAAATTATATAACTTGAATATTAATAATAGACATAAAGAAAACGTAACGTCTTGTTTCAAAACACACTTCAAGTGATGCTTCGTGAAACATGACCGCATTTTCTTACTCAACACCTACGCTGATATTCTCAATAAACTTCCAAAGTATCTCAAGTTATGCCGTAGCATATTTTAAGATGCTGTCTTCACTTAGCTACATGTATGTATTATTTTGATATTTTCAACTTCAGATATATTTTGTAACGATTCTCAAAAAATCTAAATGAACTTCAACAAAATTAATGTAACTTCTTTTGTGTTTCAAATAAATGTTTGATAATTAACAATATTACGAAAACAATGAGCGTTGTACATATCTTTAATCATATATTTTAAAGGTTTCTTATCTGAAAACATTTAAACATGAAAGTAATATAATTGAGTTCAATAATATTTGAAAGTGTTTTGCCATTTTATGTTTATGTTTATTTTATTTTATGCTCAACTAAATTAAAGTGGTTTCAGTTGACCTTTAAACAATGACGACAATACACAGACCTTCACAATGCCTCGTTAAGGCTTCTTTATTTATTACTATAAAGGCTGCAAAGGAGGGGAGAAATTTTCATTATAAAATCCTACCGATTATTTTAGTTAATTGGATGTTCAAAAAACTGGGATTTAATTTTTAATTAGTACTGTAAAATGTTTAAATAAAGATCGATGAAAAAGGTATATTTTATCGAAGATATAAAATAACAGATTGATGTTACGTTTCATATAGTGAGTGAACTTTCTGATGACCTAAATTTCCTATTCCCAATTATCGACAAATATCACACGTTGGCTGTACCTCTAGAATTGCCGATGTACTCGTATATGAGCGACAGTAATTATTTATAGTTAGGAGGGTCATCTCCTCGTCATCGTTTGTGAGCAATAAAAAACTGAGGTAAATAAAAATAAAATAAATGCATCCAACAGTCACATTCATAGTCCTGATCCCGTACTAGGTATAAGCTATATCAAGGTTATCAGAAACTACGAGAGACTTTCGGTCTCACAACACCCAGACCTGAAACAAGTACCTGGGGGGCTACCACCACCTCTTATAGCAGTATTATTATAATCTTTCTTGTACCGGTTCCCATAAAAAACAAACGAAGAACGATTATAATATTACTGCTATAAGAGGTGGTGGTAACCCTGCTGGTCACACCCTTTCTTTACGATATTTCATGCAAATGCAAATGTAAAGGACTCTGTTATTATTGGCAGTAATGAATACTTCGTTAATATTGAAAATGATATCGTTCGAAGGGTTAATGCGAAACAAAATAAGTGGAATTGATACGATCAACCATTAAGAGAAAATATTCTGAGCGTCCATTCGTTTGTTGACGTTAAATATTTTTGGGGTAAAAAAGTAAGATTAGCTATATGATATTTGGTTTTTGTAGCAATCGAGGGTTACATGTTACACGAATTTCACATCACGCAATATTTTTATTTAAAATACGGCGAATCCAGCTTTTCAAAGCTTTTCAAAGCTGAATTAGATTAGGTTGAATGTCATATTCATATTTTAGTATGAATGGAATAAGTTTTGACGTAGTCAGTGAGATTGTTTTATATTGCATTTTAGCTTATTGCCTTAGGACCACATGCAGCTCCGCGATAAATTTCTATTTATCCCAAACGTTGATTTAAAAATAGGAGTGAGCTGTATAATTAATCGAGTTTAAATTTAACTCTAGATTAGTAATAGCACTTCAAGACGCCCTTGGTATCTACATAGATAATGGGCGAGCTTTATCACTATAGGTACCGAACATAAGAAAATCACATATATGATTTTATAGTATAATAGAAAATCTTGACAAGAAAAAGAAAATTGCTATTGCAAAAACTACAAAATCAAAATATTTATAGCAGGAGCCGCGACGAAATCTCAAAATTACTACTAACGACTAACGACGACTACGATTGCAACCTTTTACAAACGAAATCCTAAAACCCAGGTCTGTGCATAAGATGAACGTCTAGGTCCTGTCGCCAATTTAACCCGTTTTACAGTAACCAATTTATGTCAGTACGCTCGGATTGTTCCACCGCCTTACTTGGCACCACATTGCACTGTATTTGCTTAGCCTATGTCTTTGTTAGAACACGTCTGGTTACTAAAGCAGTGTAAACACTGCATGTTTGCAGAGACCCTTTGCATTAATCAAAGGGAATGGAAGTAGCCGTATTTTTCACTTATCTTTATTATTTTGGAGTGACAGATACTCTCTAGAAGGTAATGCGACGAAGGCACCTGTGAGTGATGTATGATCTGAGACCAAGATCGATCTTAGTGGAGTCGTTTTAGGGGGTGACCATAGTAATTATCAATATAAAATTTCTACAGATTTGCAGTTTTATATACGGTCTTCGCTTCATTGGTCTTGTGGCAGCGTAAATGAGCTCTAGACCGGGAGGTTCTGGGTTGGAATCCCAGGTTGAGCAAAGTGGGTTTTTCTATACGATTTGCCCGCGACTATCAAAAAGAAGGCGAGTCGTAAAAACTACGTCGTATAATTTACGAAACATGAAATAAAAAGTATGATGCACTGATCCCACATTGAAGTACGATAAGGATCCGGAATAAGAGGAGATTAAATGTAATCTTAATCTGAAATGTAATGACTTTACTAATTCGCTCGTATACTATAAATTGAAAACTTAAAATAAAACATTACAATTGTTGCAGAATCTATGGCAATGTCTATCGCTGCGCATCTCATCTCATTTCACGTCACAGTTTGACCAGTAGACGCACCACTGTTAAGAATGCATGACGACGACAAAGAAAAAAACGAATGTACCTCTTCGATAATAATGTGGAATTAAATAAAATTTCTGAACAGCAAATGAAGCGGAGCCGCATATTCTAGGAATAAATTATCCAATTCCGATATGGAAGTCATTATAAAAGAATACGTTATGAGGGACAACAATGATGCTTTTGCTTCTAGCTTAGATGTCATGGTTGATGAACCCTTTCCACAGTGCGAGAGCAATAAATTATGTTATAATGAAGGCTTTACCCCTACTAAGGTATCAGAAGATGAATATTGCATAAAGGTTAAACCAATCGACGTCAAAATCCAATTCGCCTTGCGTTTTTTTTTACGTCAAGGCATTTTTTGAGTTTCGCTTTTACCTCATTATAAAATATTTATTAAATTCTCTACTCAAGGTATCATTAGATGTCCAAATAGTCACGGGCGGCTCGGCCTCCGGTGGCCCATACGCTAATGGAACATATAAATATCCAAGCTACTTTTAAAACTTTAGACTGTTGAAGTGTGCTTATAAATTAATTAATTGTTAACGATGAAAAGTAAATACCAGTGGCTCAATCAGAAATCATTTTGACAATCGAATTCATATCGAGCACACTGCGGCCTGTAGCCCAACCACGAGTATTTATGACCTTTCTCGCGAGCGATCTTGTAAATCATTTGTATGAGAAACATCCGAACGCCTCTAGCGGTTACGTGGAGAACTGACGTTTTTCATACAAATTATTTTACATAGTCGCTACCGTGAATTGTCAAAAACGGACTTCCAAAAAGGACCTTTTGTCCTCAATTCGTCTGTATTTTTTATGTATGTTATGCGATATCCCCGCCAAATGACTGATTTTCGTAATTATTTTTGTGTTCGATAAAGCATATTTCAGGGGTGGTCCGATATAAATTTTTTGGATCCAATAGTACGGGACAGCATCCTAACAGCGCCGACACGGCAACCATTTCTATGATGGATGATCGTCAATGAGCCTCAAGTAGTGAATAAAGAATTATTTATCAAAACCTCTCCGATATACAGAAATACTTAGGTAATATGTTTGATAAAATCAGACCTCATTTTTATAATGTGTTCGACGGATCAAGGCCCGGATTTTTTGTTTCATCATTATCATCATCAGGCACAGAACGTCCACTGCTTTTTTGGTTTTGTTTAATAATGTTCTTCTATTTGCCCTTATCCCAATCCAAAATCGAGTAGAAAACGCTTAAGTATTTTGCTAAAATGATTTAGCTTAGTTTTTACGAACGGTTGCATGTCTGATGCCAACACTATTTGGAATATCCAGTACTGGGCAAATCGTTTTGAAATATTTTCCTTAAACTAAGCTTTAAACCCAGGACATTTCATTCCACAGCCCATATACGCTGGTATTAGATATAGACGGTGAACTGTTATTCAATGAAGAGTAAAGAAATCTGAATAATAAGGCTCTCTGTCCTTAATAACGTCCCTAATTATATACTGTCGTATTAGTCATAAATTGTATTAAAATTATTAAGTGGAGCTATAAAGCAATGAGAACAATTATATCCTTTTGGTTAATTTTGGATGAAACTTTTAAATAAGCAAATACATAGTAACAAAATTAGCTCCAAACAAAAGCTGTATATTGAAATAAAACTATTTTTACGGATTCTATCACGATTTGTTTTATTTTTATGTAGTCTTCGTGTTCACGGGTCGGATGCAACAATTCGACAACAACTGTCCGACCCGTGACCACGAAGACTGCAAAGCCTTCGAAACGTCGGGCATAAAAATTAAAACAAATCGTGATAGAATCCGTAAAAATAGTTTTATTTCAATGTATAACATTCGCGTAAACTTAAGAAATCAGAAGCTCTATAAACAAAAAACCTGAGCCTCGTTTGATACTTTTATTCAAAGGTGTTGGTCAACACAGTATTAGTAAAGTTTTGGCTTATTTATATCACGAATGAGCTTTACTCAGTTTGTAACCTTGTTTGGAAATATATTTTGTTACATGACCCAATAATGTCAATTCCATTTACCACCCGATAAAACTAAAACTGAACTAAACCCCAAATAGTTAATCTAGGTTTAGATAAAAGTCAATCCATATTATCCACACTGAAGATACTTTAATAAAATAGAATTGGGTACTTGACTATGTTTCATTTTATACACATTTTTAATAGCATTCCCTAAAAACCGCATCCAAATTGGTTGAAAAATGAGGCAGTAATTCATATTTTAAATTCTGCAATGAGTAAGAGTGGGGGCGTGGTGGGCATATCTTGCTATCCCTTTCCAACGCACGCACCGTAATGGTCGTGATGCGATTTTACTGATACTTCTCTTTCCCGCTGTTTGAAGGTTACACCAAACTCAAAGGCTTATAACTTTTTTATTTTTAGTAGTATTTCACTATTTCTTTCTGTGGTCCGTTTTACATGACGTCAATTTCGTATAAAATCAATTTAATCATCAAAATTAGTCAAGTACCCATTTAAGCCGCAACCGAATTAAATTAAAGATAACTTAGATGAACGTGAAGATAACTTAGATGGAGTACCCTCAACCGGCGGAAATGTATGAAAAGATGCATGAGTGTGGAAGAGGCAAAAGAGGTGTGTCAGGATCGTAGCTTGTGGCGCTCAATAGTCTCTGCCTACCCCCATGGGATACAGGCGTGAGTGTGTATGTATGTATGTATGTATTAGATGAACGTATAACCTATTACATCTCCGGCATATTTCCGTTAAACCGATTCATAATAATGTATAGCTTATTTTCACCAAAATGGATATAAATCTAATCTTTCAATAATCCCCCACGAACTTTGTTAGTTTTAGTCCTATTTTATATCATTATAAAATACGAAGTGTTTGTATTAAATGTTATTTAAAACAACAGAATTCACAGTTATCGCCTGTTTACAGACGTGATGAGAATTCCGAACGAAAATTATTAAAGTTTTATATACAGTAAATTCAAAGTAATAATATGTTGAAATGAACCACAGACGGTTTAAATGGCAAATACCGTTGTCAGATGAAACGTCGGCACTCGACTTCAATCCATTTAATATTTAAAGGCAGTTTCACTGAAATGTCAGTGGCTACATCTACTTAAATTTTGCATAAGATTTTTATCGGGATTTTGACGGGAAGTCTGACAGGGTAGTCGTCGCTTGTTAAAATGACTTCATATTATTGTCTGGAGTTGTGTTTGTTGTTTAATGTGATACGGTTTACGAAGATGCTTAGTATAATGTGGAAACATTTTAATCGGTGATCTTTGATGAGTTTTGCTTGGTGCGTTGGCTGGCTTTGTCCGGTCGATTTGCTGAGTGAAGGATCATCTGAGGGGCACGGCGCTGGAAGGAATTGCCGCTATAATCCCGGCAAGGCCTTGAGGTCATCCACATCTGGGTCACATGGTCATTGTAAAAATTGATAATTGCTATATATATACATATATCTTAACTATAATACCTTGACATTGGCTAAATCGTCGTAAATGCGTGGAAGCCATTATTTTTAAAAAGAAGAAGAAGAACATTTTTATCATATTTGTAGATAATATGTTCTGCAGCCTACAATCTCGATTGAGGCACGGGCGGGTAGCTGGCTGTCAAACGAGAGGTCGTGATTTCAATTCCAGAGATCGAGCCAATGTTTGTGTGACTTACAAATATTTCTTTCGAGTCTGGGAGTTGTGAGACTGAAAGTCAATTGTAGTTCCTGATACCCATGATACAGGTTATACCTAGTGTGGGATCAAGACTATATGTGTGACTGCAGGATGTATATTTTCTGTTTTATTGTTTCTTTCGCTACGATTGTTTTAGAAATAACCGGATTAATACAAGCTCAGTATCCCCAAATGGCAGTGATGCAGTGATGTACTCACGGTTCGACAAATTCATTTCCATCGCATGATGAACTAGAGCGCGAACATAATCTATTCTGGACACAATTCCTAATTTGAATAGAGCTGTGGAAAATTGTATCTAACCACGAATCGGTTCGACCTCTTCGATACTAATATCTTACAGAAAATCTACGTTGGAGTCTAGAATTGCTGTTGTAATTAGTTCAGTTGTTGATCTTCTTTTAGGTCATATTCTTTGTCCTCTTCCTAATCACTAGTCCTTTCCTTCAAGCTTAGCACACATCGATGAATATTTTGTATCGTGGGTGTCTATGGGCAATGAAAATCAGATACTATCAGCGGCCCGAGCAGGAAAATTTATTTTACGTCTATGCAAATTGTATGACATATTAACCCGTCGGAGGCGGCACATATATATGTTACATAAGCGTATGGACCACCGGAGGCCGCACGTGACTATTTAACCAAATGTCATCAGTAAATAGGGAGCTCGAATACATTTACGATTGTCAGATTTTTTTCTGCGCGGGCCGCAGTTGACTCACTTGCTTGTTTGCGAGTCTGCTATAAAATAAATAAATCATATTATATAAATAGAATCAGAATAATAAAGTTTATTTCTTATGATCCGTTCTCTTTATTTATCACAAAACAGTCCTCAAAACAGGCAGTTTATCGTTCAAAATCGCTTTATTATTATGAAAGTTCAGAGCCCTCTCTATCTGCCATTCTCGAAGTGTTTGCACTAGGGTCCCGGGCACAACGTTATCATCATGTTTCGCCCCATTCAACTCTTGTCTGAATGTTTTTAGCTGATCTTTCATATATTCTATAGGCACTTTTGTTATAGCCAATAACCGAGGTCTGTAGTTACTTATGTCTGGAACATTCTTGGCTTCATACAACTCGTATGTAAGGAATTTGTCATGAGGATTCGGTTTTTGTAGGAACACTGCGTAGTCGTTGCCAACATGTAGAAATCCTCTGAGGTTATGCTCCGATCTAAAACCGTCTATGAATTGAAACAGTTTGTGGAGACGGACCGCTTCGGATATTCTTATAACGTTAATTGTAGTTACAGCCAAAAATAGGTCCTGCAACTGAAAATGCTATTTTTAAGTGAAATTCACATACATAAACTACTATATTCACGAAGCGGTAAGCAGAAGTGTACTAGAGAGTTCTCGTGTTATTGTAGATCACCTTTATTTCGCCAAGCTTATATTTGTCCCTTCATGCAATAGGGGGCGAACCTACCACACTACTTGGCGTAAATTCCGACCCCGGAGGACTCGACTTTCTGATTGAAAAATACATCATTGTAATTGATTGCCTGCTCTGTAATTTAAACACATAACTCACAGTTGTCAGGCTAAGTACAGTGCCACTAGTCTAATGAGGCGGTAAATAAAAATAGAATATGTTTATCAAAAAAATTACCATTTTGTTAAGGTATTTGTGTTATTTCTATATAATTACTGTTACACTATAAGTGCGAATGTATGTTTATTAGCTTGTACTGCTAGCACACACCAGAGCAACGACAACACGCCCTAATAGACGCCGCATTACAGGCAAACGATATCTGATGGCGAGGACACACTGGCCGAACGAAGGCGAAAGAATCTATGCCTGTTGCGTTCACAGAAACAAACTTTCTCTGTTGTGTGAATGAAACAGGCATAGATTCTTTTGCCTTCGTTCGGCCGGTGTGTATGACTATAAAATCTGATATGACAGACCGCACAATAGATTCAAATCAGATTCGACCACATCTGCAAGCCGTAAATACTTCCGCGTTATAATCATCCCTGCAGGACACGACTCGGTGTGGTTAAAGCCGCGTCTCCTGCACATGTTTTTTCGAATCAAAACACTAAATCAATCTACACAAAACAAGGTTTTTCATTGTTTCCGGCTCATATAACAATGAACAATAGATAATTGTAGAAATACCATGTTCTGTGTAGGTGTTTCATGTAACGTTTTAGTGCAGGAGACGTTTTGCATAATGATTTCTTAGGTTTACGTGATGTTATTCATTGAAATTAAACTATTTTTACGGATTGTATCACGATTTGGTCTGACCCGTGACCACGAAGGCTGCAAAGCTTTCGAAACGTCGGGCATAAAAATTAAAACCAAATCGTGATATAATCCGTAAAAATAGTTTAATTTCAATAAACATGTTTTGATTTACCAGAAAGATGCGATAATATTTAATAATGCAGTACACCGTTTTCTCATGCTTCTGCTACTTTGCAGACTTGGTTTGAGGAGAAATGTCGAACATTAGGTGTCTATTAGTGTACGTCGTCGCTGCACCAGAGTTACGAGATTTTATTGCAGCTAGAGACAGTCATACGGAGAAGGTAAAGCCGCGTCTCCTGCACTAAAGCATTACACAAACACCTACACAAAACATGGTTTCTTTACACATTTTTATCTATAGTCCATTGTTCTATGAACAGGAGACAACAAGATCATTGTTTTGCGTATGTATTTTTGTGTTTGGTATCGAGAAAAACAGGTACAGGAGATGCGGCCTTAGGATTACTAGAATCGCAATAATAGCGAAGGGAAAAGTTTGTGAGCGAAGCAACGAGCAAAAGCTAGCTCAAATGTTCGAATCGAGTTCATTATCAAATCAAAATTCTAACGAATTTATTTTTCTAATGAACTAAAGTCGGTATAATTTTCTTAATCTCTTTTTCTCTAATTACCCTCTTTAATCAACAATTATACAATCCGTTGAACTTTTATCGTTTGAGATAGACAGAAGTAAAACTGCAGATCACAGTAACGTGCGGGGTAAATAAAAAAATAGAAAAGTCTGAATTTGCTTAGTTGATGAAATGTCTTTATTTTTTATCGTTAATCATCAAACTGTGTGCAGCAATGGACGTCCTGTAGCTCTGATGATGATGAGTTAAACCTTGATTCTCGGTTATTAATTAAGGAGTTTTCTATACTTTTTGTACATCAGATATCAACCTTTATGGGGCTTCCTTTTAAAAATGGTTTAGCTGAGCAAATGGTAAAGATTAGCCTGTCTCTTTTATTTTCAAACATTGTGACACAAAAGTGACAGCCTATTTTTAGCCATTTTCTCAGCTAAACGGTTTTTATAAGTAGACCCTATAGAGGTATGATTAACGTATACACTATTTAGTCAAATAGCAGAGTATTATAAGGGTTGTGGACTGAAAGGTCGTGGGTGCGATTACCAAGTTGGGCATCGCGTTTTTTCCGATCGAAAACTAATTTGTCGTCAGCCAGACAGCTGGTCGTATAAAGTAATCCGAATTCTTTCTACATGATTCCAAATTTTGCGCCCATCCTATATCATAGTAAGATTACGGTAGATGACAGAAGAATGTGTTAAAACATGAACAAGTCGGTTGAAAGACACAAAGTGAAACTCACAATTCTCATGACGTCAATATCACGAGTTCAGATCGATATATGTTATACCCGTGTATGTGTATACGGTTATACCTCAGTACAAAATTCGTCATTTCAATATTCAAAATATTGCGTCAAACGAAATAAAGGCACGAATCCATAAAACTTTTTAACGTGCCGTTTTGTAGCAGCGTACGAATGTTTGTTACCTATTGTTAGGTTGGTATACGCCAATATTTACGATTATAGAGGTATAGTGCCCACGCCATGATATTTACATATAATCACAAGATTAAAAACTTAACAAACCGACTTCAAATCCGATCGTGTCCAAATTTATATGGGACTACCCTGGAAATAAGTTCTATCGAATACAAAAATAATTTTGAAAATCGGTCCACATTTGGCCGAGATATAGCGTAACATACCAAAAAAATACAGACGAATTGAGGAACTCCTCCTTTTTGGAAGTCGGTCGAAAATGACAAGAGTAGAGAGACAAGAAGGTCAGTAAATAGAGGTAGAAGATTCCATGTATGGTGTTTAAATTATTTAGAAAACCATACATGAGTTGTTTGAAATCGGAGCCGGTACATAATTATATATGTGATATAGCCAAGTGGCCTTATCGTTATGAGATAAGGATCTCATCATAGTTAAATCAAAAATGCACCCAACGGTCACACACATAGTCCTGACCTCACACTTGGTTTAACCCGTATCGTGGGTATCAGGAAATACGGAGGACTTACGGTCCTACAACACCTGGGTGTTGTAGGACCGGGACCGGACCGGGTCTGGACCCGAAACAAATATCTATGGATTATAGAAACATTTGTCATGGTGCGGGAATCGAACCCGCGGTCTCTATACAGATTTATAAGTTTTTGCGTGTAAGCATACTTTTATTTTTGTAAAATCTAAAAAGAAAACGCAACGGTTTTTGCTGACGTTTAAACTGCAGAGGAGTCAGTGCCTTTAAAATATATGACCATTTTTATGACGCTTTAAAATGGAATGTATCAAACGTTCTATATTTTATTTGTGCAACCAATTCTGTGCATATTGGTTGAAAAATAAATATTTTTATATCCAACATCCAGCCTCGCGTTTTATGAAGAACATTTATGTTTTACATATTGTCACAGGGTTGTTAGAAGACAAAAAGTGTCTTTTATATGCTTTTACGTCTAAAAGAAATTTATCTTAGATTTTACTTTTTACTGCTCATATGCTATGGCATAAAATAGTGATTGCTCGTGTTCAAAATCCAATCGAATCATATATTTGAAACCCTATTTACTACACCCTGGTGACCGTGAAACTGCACCCAGAGCCGTGCAAAGGCATTCATTAAAAAATAAACTGATTTCAATTCTTACATCACCATCATCGCCGATATGAAAAATAAGCCGAACGCAGCAATTTGAAAAATCTATTATTAATTCAATTAGCAAATCGTCAGGATAGACAATGTCTTGTCTTGTATGAAATGCACGTCACTGCTGATGTCATACCGTCATCTAAAGAATCCCATATCTTGAGTTACAAGTTGAAAATATAATCCTTATTAGTATAATCAATCATTTTCGATTACATAACAACATAAGCTGACGCCTGTAACCCCGAAGGGGTAGGCAGAGGCGCACTAGCGAACTAGAATAGCCACATTTGCCGAGCTTAGTTCCTCCGCAGATGCCATAGGGGGCGAGCCTATCGCCATATCGGGCACAAATTTCAGACTCCGGGCTGATACTGAAAAATCCAATATAATTTTGCCCGACCCGCGCATCGAGTCCGAGACCTCAGGATCATAGTCGGACCGCGCACGCAATACCACTACGATACCAAGGCAGTCACAATCTTGAAAATAACCTTTTATTTTGATTAAAATTAGATAGCTGATTATGTTTAATTTCACAGATTGTTTTAAACTTAATACAAAAAGTAATCTTTCTGTATAACTGCATCATCATTTGAAAAATGAGGCAGTAATTCATATTCCGAAGAACAAAAATGGCCGCGTTGTGGGGATCTCTTGCTATATATTTCCAATCTCGCTCCGTTATAGCCGTGACGTCAGTATACTGATGCATCTCTTTCTCTTCAAAGTTACACCCTCCACAAACTTCAAAGCTTATATTATAACTTTTTATATTTTACTACATTTTAAGACGTAAATTTTAGAAAAAATAATCTGAAAATATATTCAACAACCCAATCGTAACCGAATATAACCCTACAGTGTGATACAAGCGTTACGTGAGTCTTGACTCATAAATAGAGAGCAACCGTTCATGATACCCAAAAAGTATGTCGTTTACGCATCCATTATTTTATTTCTTTCATGTATTTTGCCTGCGGCTTCGTCTGAATGGGTGAATAATGAGGAAAATATTTCATTTTGCTTGGTACGAAAATCATAACGTAACAAAAATATACAAATCAAAACGTTTAATTTAAAAAAAATTGATTTATGATTTAATATATATTCATATTTCAATTATATTCTATTACTTTAAAAAAATGCCGACTTAAAAAAGGAGATTACCAATTTGAAACGTATAATACATTGAATTTATTATTAACCGACTACAAAAAAAACCAACTTCAATATTTAACATTAAAAAAAAATCTTATTAAATTGAATTAGGTATTAAATTGAAGTCATTTTTTTATTTGAGTGTTTGATTTAAAGACAGTTTTAAGTTTTTATTAAACATTGAAATAAAACTATTCTTACGGATTCTATCACGATTAGGTTTTAATTATTATTCCCGACGCGACGTTTCGAAGGCTTTGCAGTCTTCGTTGTCATGGGTCAGACTGAGGTGTCATTTGTCCAAAAAAGGTTAGAGTTACAATATCTACCATCATTATAAAATATACAAAATCAAAAAAGGTTAATTATTTGTGTTCCGATTTATGCAGTACGAGCTCACGGTGTCTTGAGTTCTGGCAGCTGGTCTTTTGGGTTCCGATTTAATAAGATGAATAATTGGATCCCAGGTTTGTGCAAGCTTCCAACCATCTTCTCTATTGAAATTAGGATGTTTTTTAATTTCAATAGCCTCGCGTATCATCCTAGGGATGAATCGGTGTTCTTTGGCGAGGATTTGTGGTTTATCAAATCTAAGATAATGTTTGGAGCCTTCCTCTGAATGTTCAGCAACTGCAGACTTCGTAGAGCGTCGGTGTTTTACGTCAGCTATATGTTCTTTTACGCGGGTCCCTATATTCCGTTTTGTTTGTCCGATGTAAGAGAGACCACAGTCGCAATCAATTTTATACACGCCTGGGTCTTGCAGAGGTATGTGACACTTGACAGATGGTAAATAATAATTAAAACCTAATCGTGATAGAATCCGTAAGAATAGTTTTATTTCAATGTATAATATTCACGTAAACTTAAGAAATTTTTATTAAACTTCAATGTTATGATGTTAATTGCCTGGTACTTAAATTAAAAAAATCAATTAACAACATAAGAAGGCATTGACACAGTTAAAAAGATAATTTTATGTCGTAAGAATAATTTATTTTCATGTTTGAAAAGAAAATTTACAATTGAACAGTTAAACAAATAAAGTAGGGAATCTGAAGTACCTACATAATTATCGGATACCAATAGATAGTCAAATGTATTAAAAAATGGCTCTATTCCGATAAATATTATAATATTAAATGTAACAGCATTTACACGTAATAGAGCCACGCTGTAGACAATAATGTCTACAGCACGATTGGGCTGGCTTGACTGGATCGATGCCACTGCCTCAGAAAAACTAAAAGAATAGATAGATAGATAGATAGTTACTCTTTATTGTAAACAAACAGAGAAAAAACAGGTAACATTAAATAAATAAAATAAACTGTGCCACAAGTGGCGACCTTATCGCTAAAAGCGATCTCTTCCAGGCAACCATAGAAGGCACAAAGAAGTGACACCCCACTATTGCGTTGCGTTTGGTGAGTGATATTTCTGGAGTCCAAATTCCTCTTCCCCTTTCCAACACTTATTTAAAGTAAGCAACGCATCCTTGATTCATTTGGTAACCAGTAGCTCGACCATGAGGTTTTTTGTCATTTCACGCTAGCGACTACGTAAAATAATTTGTATGAAAAACGTCTGTACAACGTAGCAACTAGAGACGTTCGGGTGTTTGTAATACAAATATTTTGCGTAGTCGCTAGCGTGAAAAGACAAAAAACCTCATGGTCGACCTATAGGTTACCCAACTGCAGGTCGATTCTCTAAGGTTTAATTTGTGAAAACAACGTTGCGGCATCGTTGCGGCAACGATGTTGTCATTTTTGTATTCAGCAAGGTACAAAGCGCACGCAATAGCGCTATGCGTGATGACGGCGCTAATGTGAACTAGCTCTCTCGAGCGAGGCGTTTGACATAGATGTATGGAAAATGGTATTCTCTAAGACCTAACAACGTTGAACGCTCCGTCGATCTCAACGATGTGCACTGCGCGAGCTCGTCGTCGATCGCAACGTTGTGGAGTTTCTTAGAGAATCGACCTGCTGATCGTTGCGTACAACAAAAATTGACAACAATATTTATGGTTCCAAATCAAGCAATCATAGATATTGTAAAAACACCAAAACATTATTCTTCTTTCGGAGCAGTCAGCTAAAACGCCATGATACTAGTAGCAGAAAGTAGGACACGGTGTGTTGTTGAAACCTTAATAAATTTACAATAGCTAATAAATTAATTTTAAATAAGACAATTTATTCGTGTTGTAGTGTGTGTAGTGAAAGGATAAAAACAATTATTATAGAAAAATAAATTCAGTGCAAAGTTGAAACAACATATCAAGTGAAAGGGCATTAAAAATAAAATTAAAAAAATCAAACTAAAGTAAGATTTTATATTTAACGAACCAATACCATTATTAAAGAAATCATCATCCCTTATCTCATAGAGAGCGTTGATGTCAATCAGCTGGCCACTTGTAAAAATTATGTTAAACGCTTTCTGCTACAGGCTTAGAAACAATACTATTCTTCCTAAGCAGTAGTGTACACATAATAATATGCACAATACACCTTTACCTACATTAAGTAGGATAAAGGCAGGCGATAAATTAAAGAAAGATTAAAGAAGCTATTAAATGAAACATATTATCACAGTACTAAATGTTACTGTATAGTTATATAACTGTTCGTAATTTCAGAGTATTCTTGATTGTATTTTATTGCAATATTGTTACCTACTATATGGTTCTATAGCTAGCTACCTTATATGTAGTATTATAAGAAGTGTTTTAAATGTACGTAAATAAAAAACATTTAAAGCTGAACATACATACATACATAAGCTCACGCCTCTATCCCCGAAGGGGTAGGCAGAGGTGCACTAGCGAACTAGAACACCCACATTTCGCCGAGCTTAGTTGCGTCCCAGATGTGATAGGGGGCGAGCCTATCGCCATATCGGGCACAAAATTTAAAGCTGAAAGATGTTGAAATTCTTACTTAAAGAACCTATTGGAAGATCTTATTCTTTTTCGTCGTATGATGGTTTTCAATACTATTTTGAACTGGAAAGATCTTGGAATACCATTATGTCTTATTTATGTTAGGATGGACAATACATTTTTGGACTAGAATTTTTGCGAAATTACGTATTTTCGTTACTTTATACAACATAATTAGCATTTTAGTTCATCGGCACAATAAAGAAAAATAATTGTATTTAACAGTCACTTGTCATCGGCACATAAGTAAAAACATTCGTGTTAGAGAAATGAAATGGTGAGTAAAATTAAATTTAAATAGAATTGATTATATTTTAACTAAATTAGAAAAGGATTTTCTTTAGTTGTGTTCTTTCTTTGTATGTGTTTCTATGCATTTAATACGATATTTTTGTAAATTATGGATCGATTTTTGTCACTTTTATCCATCGATATATTATTTACTTAGATGCATAGTTGACAAAGAACGCTTGCTCATTTTGTTTAAAAACCTACTTTATAACACGTGCTTAGGGTTATATTTGTGTTGATTTAATTACAACTTGTGATCGTTTTCTTTGTTTTATTTCTGAGACCACTTTTTAGGAGGATATTAGCAAAGAACTGTGCATCTAGGGTATAATATATTGATGCTTTAATCGGCTGAGTTTAGTCTAAGATTGATTTTTTGTAATCTTGGAAAGTGATCAATGAGGGATTTAAACGCTGCTAAACGAAAACGAAAAGTTCTCGAGTGGAGACCACGTACCGGCAAGCGCAGCGTAGGACGTCCACCTACAAGGTGGACCGACGACCTGATAAAGGTCGCAGGAAGTCGCTGGATGCAGGCCGCATCCAACAGGTCGATCTGGAAATCTTTGGGGGAGGCCTATGTTCAGCAGTGGACGTCCTATGGCTGATGATGATGATGATGAAACGAAAACGCGCCAAGTATTGGGTTGGAAGTCGATTGTTTAATTTTAGGATTATTTGGGAGCGATAAAGCAGCGATAGTTCAGTTGGGAATGGACTGCCGAGACGAGTGTCTGAGGTTCGAGACTAATCCCAAAATGGCAAAAGCATACAGTGTGTTTACTTTGTGTATTATCGCTTGCTATGACGGTGTAGGAAAACATCGTGAGAAAACCTGCATACCCCAGGATTTCTCCACAAAAATTTCGAAGGTATGTGAAGTCTACCAACCCGCATTAAGCCAGCGGTCTACCAACTAAAGCGTAGCCCCTCTCGGTAGTAGAGGAGGCCCGTGCCCAGCAGTGGGACAGTAATATTACAGGGCTAATATTTATGTGACTGCCTCGGTGGCGTAGTTGTATTTCGGTATGACTACCGTCCTGAGGTCTCGGGTTTGATCCCCGGATCGGGCAAAGTGATATTGGATTTTTCCATATCAGCCCGGAGTCTGGAATTTGTGCCCGATATGGCGATAGGCTCGCCCCCTATCACATGTGGGACGGAACTAAGTTCGGCGAAATGAGGGTGTTCTAGTTCGCTAGTGCACCTCTGCCTACCCCGTCGGGGATACAGGCGTGAGCTTATGTTAATATTTATATATTATTTGTAGCGACTCGTGCCTCACACCTACCGTGGGCACAGCCCCAGAAATCTTCAATTCGGCATTGCAGTTCTTCGCAGCTGCTCAATGCTTCATCAAAGGCGACTGGCCTCTAAACGCTGATGTATGCGGTAAATATAAAAAAAATCGTATAAGTCGTTCACTAACTTTAGGTATACTAATTAACGGACCGACTTCAAAATTTATCCGATTGTGGTCGATGACCGAACACAAAAATATCTTTTAAAATCGGTCCATATTTTGCAGAGATATCGCGTAATATACATACCTCCTTTTTTGAAGTTGGTCGAAAAATAATATGTCGTAATCTAGGCTAGTGCCTGTGCCGAATCTGTAATTCACCCGTTAAAAATAGTATTTTAACAAACATAATATAAATGATATTAGAGAGGGAGACAAGCTATCACATCTGGGATGGAAATAAGCTCTGAGAAATGTGAATGTTCCTCCATCTCTGCCTACGTTTCCGGGGATACCGACATGAGCTTATTTATGTATGTATGAAGGGATAGAATGAGTGAGAGAGAGAGAGAGATAGAGGGATAGAACGAGATATATAGGTAATTTTATTTTCCTTGCGACAAATGACAAAAATTCATTGTTGAGTTATTGAACGTAAACTTAAGTGTCTTTTTTGAATTCGAACGACATTATTATAGCGCCAATTTAATATACTATGACGCCGAATGCTTGTTGACGCATTTCCTTCTTTTAAATGTGTAATTAATTTATATCTTTTTGACTAATTACTATGAACGACGTTGTAAAATGTAAAATATCGTTAAACAAAGGATGTCAACTATCGTTGAACAAATGATGTGTTTATATAAAACCGGATTGGAAGGTTGTTGAAATATAAGAACCCAAAAATCTGTAATTTCATATCGGTAAACTGCTGCACAGATTTTAAAAAATCTTTCACCTATAGAAAGCTACATTGTCAGCGAGTATAATAGGCATTTTTATCCCGAAAAACGTACGGTTTCCATGGGATAAACTGGGCAATAAGCCACGGGAACGAAGTCATGAGCAACACATAGTATTATATAGTATGTAGATGAATAGATAGATCATCATCACCCCTCAGAAGGGGTTGGCGTTAGGCAGGCGGTCTGTCGTTAAAACTAAGCCAAATCATTTCTACAAGATGCTTGAAAAAGTGTGTTGCGCCGATCCCACTGTCGCGGAACCCTCTATAATAACGGGTTTGCGAATAAATAGTAATACACGGCATACCGTATACGCTATTGAAAAATTTTGTGCACATAAAACATTATTATCATAATTATATACACTAGGTAGGTTTAGTGACCGCAGTTTGAACCTGGCATAATCGATCTGCCAAAATATAAGGGGCACTCGCTCAGGTGACCTCCAACCTCCCTTTACAGTCACCGCAGACCCAACAACACTGTACATGCGTACACTTCTACCGCGGCAGGATAACCATAATAATCACGTAACTCTGTGTACCACAGATACACTTCTGCCGCCGGTAGGATAACCAAATTACCCTCAGCACTCTGTACAATACACTTCTGCCTCAGCAGGATATCCACCTAGATTCATCGCCGTAGCAAATTAAACACATAGGACATAGAAAACCAAAATTAGAAATATATATTGCATTATAAGACACCGTTATTATATTCTAGCACTCACCGGTAAACACCCTTAGCTACACTATGTACACAACACTATTTAGACTTTTGTACCGACTGAATATTCACGATAGACTGAACTCCTTCCTTCTTGCTGTTGTTAATAC
This sequence comes from Clanis bilineata, assembly GCA_036417725.1. Classification (NCBI taxonomy): domain Eukaryota; kingdom Metazoa; phylum Arthropoda; class Insecta; order Lepidoptera; family Sphingidae; genus Clanis; species Clanis bilineata. Next base: position 4,906,209 of record CM071153.1, read on the forward strand.
ATAACTTCTAATGCAGTATTTATCTACCTACATTATTTCATAATAAAAATAAAATTCTCTTTACGTATACCTACGTTTATAAGAGAAACTGAAATTAATGAAATATTTTGCGGTCTTCCGCGATACCGGTAAGGGCAGGTAGAAAGAAAGTAAGGAAGAATAGATAGATCAAAATAGGCGACAATTACTACAGAATTTACAAATTACATATTTGATTTAACAGATAACGAGACTTTTGATTTCATCATAATTGGTGCTGGTACGTGCGGATCTATTGTTGCTAACCGACTCAGCGAAAATAAAGATTGGAAAATATTATTAATAGAAGCTGGAGGCATTCCGCCTGTAGAGAGTATAGTGAGTATGCTTTAGATTATCGCTGTTAGTTAACACTTACTTGTTAAATATCTGGCTCAGGAGATCTGACGACGGTACTTTTTTACTAGTAAGTATACAATCAATCTGATGGTGAGTAATCTTCTTCCACCTACTGTTATCTCACTCCAAAGTGGGGTTGGCACAAAATTATTTTTTTACCTGAAATACATGCATTACTCGAACTGGGATTCGAACCTAATATTCCCAGGTCATGTTGTATATTAAACACAATTTGCTCGGCACTGGATGTCCCAGATGGTGGTTGACGTCAGGCAGAAAACCAATCATAAAAACTAAGCTGAATCCTTTCTGCAACATCCTTGAAATACTGTGCCAAGCTAAGTTCACATTAAAGTGGGATAGCTGAAGGTGGAAAGAAAGAATCCGGCAGTGGAAAGGATTAATTGTCTAGATATTTTAAGAAAATTCGTTAATTTCAGATAACACAATTAGATCAACAATTACTTGACAGCAGATTTGCTTGGCTATATAAAACGGTCAATGACAGCAAAATCAGTCAAGGTTTGAACAATGGAACCGTACCATGGCCTCGCGGAAAGGGGCTGGGTGGTAGCTCTATCATCAATGGAATGATCTATGTTAAAGGAAACGAATACGACACTCTACGTTGGTATAATGCTGGTAATAAGGAATGGCACCCAAACATTACTAGCAAATATTTTGAAAAGGGTGAGAATTTACAAGACAAAGATCTTTTGAATGATCCAGTTACTAGAAATAACTATGGCCAAAAGGGCCCACTCATTATAGATTCCTTCCCTAGTCCCTACAGAGAAGTAACCGAATATGTAATCGATTCTTTGGATGAAATTGGTTTTAAACGAAATCGTGACATAAGCGCTCTAAACGCTTTTGGAAGTGGAAGATTTAGAGCCACGTCGCATAATGGCACGAGACAGAGTATGGCAGTAGCGTACCTCAATCCATTCAAAAATAGATCAAATTTAAAAATAATGTATAACGCATTTGTAACTAAAATTGTAATTGATTCTACAACCAAAACTGCTAAGGGTATCGTCGTGGAAGTTAACGGAGAAAAAAAGATTTTGAATGCTCGAAAAGAAGTAATAGTGAGCGCAGGTGCAGTAAATACGCCTCAGTTACTCATGTTGTCTGGTATAGGACAATGCGAACACTTAAAGTCTCATAATATCACCTGCATAATAGACTCACCTATGATAGGAAAAAATTTGCAAGACCATTTCGCCATACCTGTTGTTAATATTTACGGGAACATACCAAATCTACAGTCTACTGCGGAAAAAAAATTCGACGTCATACGATATCTTTATAATCGAGAAGGGTATCTGGCGTCTTCGAGTTCAGCTGATATAACAGCTCTATACTCATCAACGAAAAATGCTCCATATCCGGAGTTTCAAGTTTTTCTTGTAATATATGACAAGAATTCAACAGGATTAAGAGAAGGTTTCAGCAGGCGTAATTTCAAACAGAGTGTTATAGATTCTATATCAAAAATCAATGAAAAACACACATTGTTCCAATTTTCTTGTGTACTACTACATCCATTTTCGAGAGGTAACATATCGTTGAGTTCGAAAAATCCAAGAGATTATCCTCTTATTAATGCAAATTACTTTGATGATCCCAGGGATACAAAGACGATGGTTGAAGGCATTAAAATGTTAGCAAAAGTTGTCAATACAACCTATTTCGAGTCTATTAAAGGTTTTCTGGGAAGAATAAAAAGTCCTGAGGCTGACAAATTTCCTTTAGGTAGCGATGAGTACTGGGAAAGTATTTCTAAATATATGGCGTCAACGGTCTATCATCCTGTAGGTACTTGCAAGATGGGTTCTAATATAAATAACTCTGTGGTGGACAGTCGTCTGAAAGTTCACGGCTGTAATAAACTTCGAATTATAGATGCTAGTGTAATGCCGACAGAAATTAGTGGCAACACAAATGCTGCAAGTATGATGGTTGGTGAGAGAGGAGCAGATTTAGTCAAAGAAGACTACAATTATAAAACTTCGTTTTAAACGTACAAAATCAGCTATCAAACATCAAAAATTTTATAATAAAGATTATATTGCAAATCGGCAATCTTTGTTTTTATTAATTACTAGTTGTTGCCTATGACACGTTCGTCCGTGGAAAATTATTTTCCGGGACTTATCCCGGTTTAAAAGGCTAATGTGTTATTTTGATGTATAATTTATATTACCGTAAATTTTCATCAAAACCCATTTAGTCGATTTTGTGTAAAAGAGTAACAAAGATAGATACATACACAAACTTTCATAAGCAACACGAAGAAGCACATATGACATTGCATATACAAAATCAACATAAAATTGTTAACCTGTTGCACAAATGTTGCAACAGTCTCTCACCTTTCGTTATGCCTCACATAATGTAAACTAGATGGGGCTATGTTTTAAAACGTATTTTTGTAAAATAATTGTCTGTAGGTAAGTGCATTGTCTGTAGGTCATATTTTAATAATTTTATTATTCCTCAAGATAAATTGATTTCACAACCTGATTGTGACCGTAGTGCAGTAAAAAAACCCGTGACCACCGGCAATAAGTGAATTTATTTTATATTAACACTATTTTTGATGTACCACCATATAAATAAATAAATAAATAAATAACACCCAACAGTTACATACATAGTCCTGACCCCACACTAAGCTCGAGTCTTGTGTCGTGGGTATCAGGAACTACGAGAGACTTTCGGTCTCATAACATCTAGACCCGAAACAAATATCTGTAGGCCATACAAACATTTGTCCCGGTGCGGGGATCGAACCCGCGGCCTCTCGCTTCACAGCCGGCTACTCGCCCGCTGCGCCACGGAGGCTGTCGCCATAACTGTTCACGAAATTTGTATGGATCATTGTGGCAGGTTTTCAAACTATTTTTCACGGAGTAGGAGGCATACAAGCAAAGGGTAGTCTTTGATAAATATTAGTTGGGTAGTCACTATCTAGGCAGATATAAATATTCCAAATACAATCAGAAAAGCGTGACACACGTAATTGTCTTTTATAAAGTCGCATTTTTGTTGTATGTTGAGACTTGGCGGGTAAATGATAACATTCATAAAGAACCCTATCACATCACTAAGGGGTAGGTAGAGGTGTACTAGCGAACTGGAACATCCAAATTTCGCCAAGCTTAGTTTCGTCCCAGATGCGACAGGGGGCGATCCTGTCGCCATATCGGGCACAAATTCCAGACTCCGGGCTGATATGGAAAAAACAAATATCACTTTGCCCGACCTGGGGATCGAACCCGAGACCTCAAGACGGTAGTCGTGAGTATAGTGCAGTTAAGAACTACACATAAAACTCAATTACCAGCTACACGCCTAAAGCAAATAAACCAGAAATACTTGATTTATGATAAAACCCCCAATGTCTTGTGTTATCGTGGTTTTTGTAGAAATCCATAAATTTAATGATAAAAATAGTGATGTGAATGTCCAATTTATCCCGGGGCTTAAGAGCGCTTCATCCCAAAAACCTGATACACTGCTACGTACTGAGGGATTAAACGTAATTGGCTTACGGAATGTGAAAAAACAAGGGATCCAAATAAAATGTGTTTGGTTAGTTTACGTAACACAATTCCAGTAAAACATTTAGTTTAGTACAAGTTATATTCGATTTGTTTTACGATAAATACTAAAGTAAAATACTGTAATTAGGTGTTTTTGTAAGAAAGAGCATAAGATTAATCGGGTTTGACAGTAAGTGATTTTAGGTTCGAATTTTATAGTTAAGTGGGTACCACTAGCGCATAGTACACCGCAGGAAATAGCAGTTTATTCAAGTTTATAGCTATTTGTTGAAGTTCTCCAAAAAAGATTACACATAATATATGATTAACTGGGTACTTGATATAAATATACAATCCTTGTGCATCTTTAAATCTAAGGAGACACAGCATGCATTACTCTGAATAAAAATAATACTACAAAAAGAAATGAAATTAAATAATAATAATTCACAAAACATAATAAAAATTATTTCCATAACTAATAAAATTTGACTTAAAATATCGTCTAGACGTAATATTTTATTTTATCGTAAATAGAGTTCATTAATTTATTACATAAAATATTGTTGCAGTTTTTTTGTAAATTTTATACAACTTACAAAAAAGTTTTACAACAATCGAATAAACAACGATGATATTAAAGTTAAAGTTTACAAAACCCTGACCACATTTGCCAGATATATCAGACGAATTAAGAACCTCCTCTTTTTGAAGTTGGTTTAAGATTAACATCGTATATATGGGCGCATCTGCATTACACCCTCAATTAAGAAACAAAAATATAAAGTTGTTACTATCTGAAAAACTAAGATCATTGTAATTTTGGAGTGAATTACGTTCTATTAATCATTTAATATTATTTGCTGTTTTATCTGAATGTTTAAATTGTTTTAAAGCTATGTTATAAAGTAACTTTCAGTAACCGGATATATGTTTGTGTAATAATTATTGAACTTATAAAGCATGTCTTAAATTTATGTTTTATCACTCTAAAGTGATTTTAATATTTATCTGATTTTAAGGTTTGGATTACAATTAACCAATATCATACTTTAAATTAATAATGCTTGGCGGATATCCGCCGACTGTAATTTTATGTTACATTGTTATAGCGTTGTTTTAATTACGCTGTGAATTAATAACAATTCATTATTTAAAGGCCTAGAGAACTCTTAGTTTTTATAATAATTATTTGTCTTGTTTTAAATTCGTTTTAAAGAAAATCATTAATGTTATCGATTATTAACAAAAACTCGGACGGTATTTCTATTATAAGTTTCCTATTTAAAGCCATCGCTGTCCAGCAGCAGTGACAGTAATTTCGTGTAAATGATGTTTGATACATGCAGTGCTACTTTGTGTAAATGTGTAATAATAAGTTTAGTTGTCAAAAAGTGCTATAAGTGGTGTTGTGAACTTCTGTGACTCGTTTTACTGACTTTTGGAAAATACAAAAGACATGTGTTTTTGTATTACGCCATGGATCTGGGTGGTTACTCCGATATGGCGCCGACAGCAGCAGTGGGATCGCACACTGGGCGATCCGGTGCCACGACCTCTGGAATCTACGAAGCAGGCAGTTGTGCCACTGTGCAGGCTGCAGAGTATATGGCTACAGCACGGACAATGTGTGAGGCCGGAATCATCGACCACGGGAGCTGGTCGAGGCTGTTTATTACCTTGTACAGGTATTTACCCAGATTTTTTTTATTATTGAGTTATGCGTTATGCGCGCAGTTTCATAATTTATTTTTGAAAAACTTTTTGGATACGTAAAATTGGACAAGTTTAAAAATAGTGATCGAAATGGTTTTAAAAGGCAACATATTGTTGATTTGCAAAATTACAGATTTGCGAAACTACCCACATAAATTGTTTTTATTGTATTGCTTTTCGTTTAATTATTCATTATATTATTGATGGTCTTGATTGATTTAAGAGTCAATCAAGTGTGGCTTAAGTGTGTTGCGCTGACAACGCCTTAAGGTGGGTTAAAGTCAGGTGGGAGGAAGAAGGAATGGTTTTGATTAAGGGAGTTGTTGCTCCATGCTCTAGCGTATAATAAAACTATTCTTTTTATTATTCAGCACATCACTTATGAATGTCTTTGATATAAAGTAAATAAGTGATCTTAAATAGAGAAATCCTGACAAATGGTCGTTCCTAAAGCATTCATATCGGAAAAGTTATTTGTGTAGGTTTGCCTATTATTTCAAAACCCCCATCCTAGTTTCTGATAATAGTTTATTTTTATACTTAATAACTGAGACAATTTTACTGTGTGAATTATGTCTATGAATTTGGTTGTTTCCTAAGCAATCTTGTTTCATAATTCGTGTTTGGATAGGATGGACGAGCGATTTTGAAAAAAAAAAAAAGAAAGTTTTCCCACGGGTAAAGCTTTATGATGGCACGCTAGTCTTTAACACTATTTTCTTTTTAACTATTTATCTAATTATCTTCTTTGCTCTATATTGCAGCGTATAGTGAAGGTATGCCCATGAAACAACAGGCTTTTTTTATAGCGTGGCGTGGTGCTATTTGTAACAAGCACCTTTCCGAAACTCTTACTGTGTTTATAGCGCTACATAGAAGAGTTATGTTTCCTCTTTTCAATATCGATCGCCGCAGATGGACTGATTTGGTTTGTAGTAACTGTTTCTTAAAACCTACCCCTTCAGTTTTAAATGAAAAATGACCGTATGGGCAAGTAATAGAACATGGGTCAGGAAAATGCTACTCCAGAATGTAGCGAATTGACTTTTCTTTGGTTTGTTTGTCTGAATTAAAGTTTATTTTTGTTTACTTATTTTAAATCTATCCAAAACATCCCTCCTTAAACGCTGGATTCCCACCATGCGTATCCTAGTAACCCGGTCTGAGTGGCTAGACCCCGGATGGGTGATGCCTTTTTGATGAAAATATTTTTGAGTGGATTACGGTTTATTTTTGTTTATTTATTTTTAAACCTATCCAAAACATCCTTCCTCAAACGCTGGTTGGCCACCACGCGTATCCTTTTCCCGGTCTTAGTGGCTAGAGCCCGCATGGGTGATGCCTTTTGGATGGCTAGATCCCGTGATGGGTGATGCCTTTTATTTGGCTAGATTCCGTAATGGATGATGCCTGCTGGATGGCTGAACCCCGAGATGGGTGATGCCATGAATTTGGTTTTTCTTTATGCGCGCTTTTCTGTTTGCTTTTAATGTATTTTTATGTGGATTATTTTATATTTATCTCTACGTGTTATTTAACTCTTAGATAAGTTATTAGAGTAGTATTAAAGAAGCGCAGAGAGCGCGCTTCGGTCAGTATGGCCGTATGGGCGCATCTGCATTACACCCTCAATTAAGAAACAAAAATATAAAGTTGTTACTATCTGAAAAACTAAGATCATTGTAATTTTGGAGTGAATTACGTTCTATTAATCATTTAATATTATTTGCTGTTTTATCTGAATGTTTAAATTGTTTTAAAGCTATGTTATAAAGTAACTTTCAGTAACCGGATATATGTTTGTGTAATAATTATTGAACTTATAAAGCATGTCTTAAATTTATGTTTTATCACTCTAAAGTGATTTTAATATTTATCTGATTTTAAGGTTTGGATTACAATTAACCAATATCATACTTTAAATTAATAATGCTTGGCGGATATCCGCCGACTGTAATTTTATGTTACATTGTTATAGCGTTGTTTTAATTACGCTGTGAATTAATAACAATTCATTATTTAAAGGCCTAGAGAACTCTTAGTTTTTATAATAATTATTTGTCTTGTTTTAAATTCGTTTTAAAGAAAATCATTAATGTTATCGATTATTAACAAAAACTCGGACGGTATTTCTATTATAAGTTTCCTATTTAAAGCCATCGCTGTCCAGCAGCAGTGACAGTAATTTCGTGTAAATGATGTTTGATACATGCAGTGCTACTTTGTGTAAATGTGTAATAATAAGTTTAGTTGTCAAAAAGTGCTATAAGTGGTGTTGTGAACTTCTGTGACTCGTTTTACTGACTTTTGGAAAATACAAAAGACATGTGTTTTTGTATTACGCCATGGATCTGGGTGGTTACTCCGATATGGCGCCGACATATACAAGCGTTACATTTAGACGATAACATCAAAATATAAAGATGTTTGGAAAAAATCATCCAAAATTACATTCTGGAGTTTGGAAAAAACGGTCTCTTTAGCGGAGACACCTTACGGATAAGGGTCGACGTTTCCAGCTCCGTGGAAATTTATATGTGTCGTCAAAATGGCATAATGGAAGCCGCCTTTTTGGGACATTTTTGGGAAAACCTACATGAAAGTGTATTAGCCGTGTGACACTGGACAAATTTATGGGTTTAATTATGTACTCTTTACTTAGTAGAGAAACGTTTTCGTTATCTACAGTAATCTAGAGCATCAGATAAAAAGATTTATAGGGATGTATTACTATTTTCTGGGTAGCACAACAGCAACTGCTGTACCCGACGTTAAGAATCAACCAAAAATAAGGAGAGGAAATGTTTGAATAAAAATAATATTAGCCTTGTGATATTACTGTCCCACTGCTGGGCACGGGCCTCCTCGACTAATGAGAGGGGTTAGGCCTTATTCTACCACGCTGGCCTAATGCGGGTTGGGGAAATGTTTTGTAATGAGTAAAATATATTACCCAACTTTCTTAGAAACTACAGCATATTTCTCTCGGCTTCGTAGTTGAATGACGCAGTGTCTATTGTCGATTGACATTATATTTAAACTACAAATAAATTAAATAATAAAAATGAACATTGATATGGATCTCTAATTCACAAAGTAGTTCTTAAAAGTGTAAAAGATGATTCCTTGTATTCAAGTTCTGATACAGTTCATTCTCAATAATTTATTAATGAAATGTTATGAAAACTGTAGTTCGACTATGAGTTTTTTGATATTTCACGGTAGCGATTAAGTTAAATAATTTGTATGAAATGCGTCAGTTCCCCATGTAACCGATAGAGGCATTCGGGAGTATGTCATACAAATATTTTAAGTATAAAAAAAATTCATGGTCGAGAAGATTGGATTTTTGTCACATATGTTTTACCTGTATATGTATATTATGTTTGGTCTCGAGTTCGATCCCCGGGTCGGGCAAAATGATATTTGATTTTTCCATATCAGCCCGGAGTCTGGAATTTGTGCCCGATTTGGCGATAGGTTAGCTCCCTATCACATTTGGGATGAAACTCAGCTCGGCGAAATGTGGGTGTACTATTTCGCTAGTGCACCTCTGCCTACCTCTTCGGGGATACAGGCGTGAGCTTATGTTATGTTATGTTTTACCTCAGTTACCTTTTGGCCAATATATATTTTAATCGTTATAAAAGAAGGTTTTTCTGTTCAGCTGCATTTTTTAAACTAATTATGTGACAAACAAAACAGGGCAGTCGTTTACAAATGTCTGTTTCCACAAGAAGTAACAAAACTAATTGTTCGTGCAGTACTCATCAGTGTACCTTTAAAAGGTCGTTAACGAAGAAAAATAGCACACCAGTTGCATTCCATCTGTGTTTCTGTTTTCACGAGTACACGTACAACAAAATGAATGTAAAATTGCATTTGCGATTTATAAATGATCTGAAAGTTTGTCAGCCTCTGTGGCGCTGTGGGCGAGTAGCCGGCTGTGATGCGAGAGGCCGCGAGTTCAATTCCCGGATTGAGACGAATGTTTGTGTGGCACACAGATATTTGTTTCAAGTCTGGGTGTTGTGAGACCGAAAGTTTCTCATAGTCTCTGACCCACCACCCACGGGTGTCGTGATACAGGTTAGATACCTAACCTCTATCACGACCCCACACTATGCATACACCTAGTGTGGGGTCAGGACTAAGTGTGTTACTGTTGGGTGTATTTATTATTATTATTAATGTATTTTTTATAAGCTTCAGCAGGGTTACCACCACCTCTTGCAGTATTATTATAATCGTTCTTTGTTTGTTTTGTATGGGAATCGGTACAAGTAAGATGATAATAATACTGCTATAAGAGGTGGTGGTAACCCCCCTGGAACGTGAAGAAAATGTATTATTCCTCTTGGATGGCGATGTTTACGACCCAAACCACCGGCGGTTAGGACACCAGAGTTAGGAACCTCAAACATGGGCAGAAATAACTATCGGAACAATTACTACAGTCCACATCCCACGTGTCAGCAAATGTGTTACCACGACCTCTTATAGCAGTATTATAATAATCGTTCTTCTTTTGTTTTGTATGGGAATCGGTACAAGTAAAATTATAATAATACTGCTATAAGAGGTGGTGGTAACCCCTCTTATCTTAATATTTAGACATTTTATGTTCTTCGGTTTTCACGAGATTGTCGTAATAAATAATAGTGGCGAAGGGTGAAAAATCTCAAAAGGGAATCCAGTGCTACTTTCTTTTCTAGACAGTATCTAGAAAAATCTAATTTATTAGCCTAAAATCTGAAAAAGTGAAGCCGGTAGGAATTGGATTGTAGAGACCCTTTGCCAATGATAAATAGGCCGACGTGATTCTGGTGACCACCGATAAATCCAATATTTGTTTTTGGTCGCTGGTTTTTTGGACTACTCTTACCAGTAGGTGTAGTGTAGTCACTGCTGTGCCCGGAGAAAAAATATCAAATGGTAGCATCAACAATTGTAGCCCGGAGCGTCAATCGATCTACTACCACAATATCAGGCTTACTGGCAACAATCCTATCCGTGATAACAGCGGCCTGAGCAGGAAAATTTCTGACAACCGTAAATGTATTCGAACTCGATGCGCGTCTATGAAATTTGTATGAAATATTAACCAAACGTCATCAGTGCGCAGCGAACTCGAACATTTACATTAGTTTTTCGTGCTCGGGCTACAGAAAGGACATTAGTAAGTAGGGCAGTGCAGATGCAAGATCTAAAAGATGTTTACACAACAAACATTATAAACACGTGACGCGGCCCGAAATTACGTTATCGCATACCATTCCGGTTGAACTGGCTTCATTACGAGCCCAGCTTATCGGTGCGGGTAACAAATTCTGTAAGCGTCCTACGATATCAACCGCGACGTAGATCGATGGCTGGGCCCTAGCTGTACCCTTTAATGTCCAACAACCATTACAGCTATTTATCACGTGTCTTTAATTTAATATAGTTAATTTTGGTTAGGTAAAGTAGGTCAGGGACCAGCGACAATTTTCGGCTGACTTCCAAAAAAGAGAAGGTCCTCAATTCGTCTGTTTTTTATGGATGTTACGCGGTATCTTGGCCAATTGGCTCGATTTTCAGGACCGATTTGTGTTCGATAGAGCCTATTTCAAGGGTCCCATATAAATTTGTTCACGATTGGAAGTCGGTCAGTTAAGTTTTTAAACTTGTGGTTATCTTTTCCATGTCAGAAGTAGAAATAGTCACGGGTCGTGTTTCTTTAACACCAAAACGTTTCTATTTTCGATTGTACTCATACGACCGTGAGTGGATACACGGGGATTTTAGAGACTGGCGTTATTAGTTGACTGGATATCATCATCATCATCAGCAGCCACATAAGCCATAGACATGGCCTCCCCCAAATATTTCCTGATCGACTGAATATACAAGAATTTAAGTTAAATAAAACAGATACAGAAACTGTACTGTACCAATAATTTCAACTCTATAATGTAACTCTTATTTGACAGCGTCGGCGAGGCCGCGAATTTTCGCATCGGCAGAAATGTTTTATGTGATCTACAATTTTCTTCGGGTATGGTTGTTGTTAAATAGAAAGTCTTGTATTAGGCAAAAGACTCGTAATATGGGGACAGGATTAAAATAATATCTGTGTAACTATTAGATAATTAATCTATGGGTACAGTGAAATAGAAAGTGTCATATTCAACAAGACTCGTTATATGGAATCAGGATTATGTGTGTGATAGTTAGATAAACTTGTATTTTTGTATGTTAAACAGTGGCTTTTTAGGGAAAGAAGTCATCAGCTATCGTCAATAACGCTGGCGCAATGCGGAGTTGTTGCCTAAATATTATTTATAATATTCTGACAGCCCGAAACCCCATCAATATCACAGCGTACTAGACATAAAAATTCAATTAGCGTTCACCGCTTCAACACTGATATGTTTCAACTAGGAAATACACACTTACATTTGGCGAAGTTTCAATTTGCACAAAAATAAATCAGAAATGTTATAGAGGTATTTAGTTAAAGTTATTTTCTTTTAGACGAACCGGCGAAGTTACTCCGATAGTTGTCTGTAAGATATCTAACTATATTAAATTGTCTTTTTTTGTGCGATTTACTATGGAATAAACTGGTTATCATTGATTATAATCTATTGTTGTGAATCTTTTAGTCGTAATTACCGCCCAGAGGAGTTGACTTGAAGTGGAGCGGAATACTTTATGATGTTTGAAAAAGTGTGTTGCGGCGGCTCAATAGTGGCCCGAGCAGAAGACACTGATGACATATTGTCAATATTGCATACAAATATCTTCTTCTTCTTTTAAAAATAATGGTTTCCAAGCGTATGCGATGATTTAGCCAATGTCAAAAGCAATTATTTTTTCACAATGACCAAGAGACCCAGATGTGGATGATCTCAAGGTCCTGCTGGGATTATGGCGGTAATTCCTTCCAGTGCGATGCCCCTCAGATGACCTTCACTCGGCGAATCGACTGAACAAAGCCAGCCAACGCATCAAGCAAAACTCATCAAAGATCACCGGTTAAAAAGTTTCCACATTATACTGTCCATCTTCACTGCAGTTTGATGCATTAAACCACATCACCTAAAAACAAACAAACACAGCTTTAGAGAATAATATGAAATAATTTTAACAAACAACCCCCACCCTGTCAGACTTCTACAAATGTCATAGACGCGCAGTTTTCGTTACGAATTCGATTTTCAAAATTATTCCTGCAGCTCGATCATGAGTTTTTTGACATTTCACGCTAGCGACTACGTGTAATAAATTGTATGAAAAACAGTAATTCCCCACGTAACCTCAAGAGGCTTTTGGAAGGTTTTCATGTAAATATTTTACAGTGACTTTAGCGTGTAGTGTAAAAAAAAATAAGGTGGAGCTACGTGCTAATATAGTTATGAAGAGTTTAGTCGTAATTATTTGATAAAATAAACGAAATTCTTATCAAAATACTGGTAAAATCCGTTTAATTTATGAGGCACTTCATTATCTAAGGCTAGGTCCGGTCTTACAGTGGCGAGGCAATGGTTTCTCCATTAGTACACCGAAGCTTTATTACTCAAATGTATTACACACCCAGAGAGATGTATGGCGTCATTCGACGTTAATCTAGATGGAAACTATCTTGCTTGAAGATAATTTAAAGGATATGGCTTCCTGATTTAGGTGACATTGCATTTTGAACTAAAATTGATATTACAAATATCTTGAGTAATAAATAGCGGGAATTCTATATAAATCACGATTTATATTGTGCAAAAAGCTCTCCTGTCTATACATAAGCAACTGAATGATATTTACCTCATTATAATCCATGAACGTATAAAAAAAGGACACCATACCGCCTATAACCACAGAGAAATCGCACTAAACGGGCCTGTACAAAAGTGCCCTATGCACATATTAACACTCATACCGCCGAATTTTCATAAACTTAAGGTCACCTTATGTCGTTTAGAGCCGCCTTATCTGTTAAAATTATATGGTGAAAATCAATGTAAGAAGCCGTTACAGTTGAGTAGCGTTTGACTATTTGGGCGATACACGCTCAGTCGCCGCCATTACGTGTCGATAGAACGAATGGGCCGAAAATCCTGCTTCACTTTAATTGTTCTTAGCGCTCCGTCCATATTTTTTAAAGTCCGTGTTATAATCATGGAAAATATACTCACTATGGGCCTTACTTATAAAAACCATTTTCACTTATCTTTTCGCTAAGAATAGCCTGTCAATTTTTTCCTTGCATTACATTGTTTAAAAATGAAAGGGACAACCTATGGTTAAAGATAAGCAGCGCTTAAATATTATTATAAGTAAGGGGCTATGAATCAGATTTTTGATTGGCAGATACCATAACAATGGGTTAAAAATACCAACTCGACATTCGTCCTGTTTATAAGACAGTGAATCATACTACTAGAAACAGTACAATGTAAACAAAGCGTGCCCTAATAATGAAATGAAACAATGAAATTGAATGTAATTTCGTAATGCACCAATTAGGCGATTGCGAAAACAGAAATTAATATCCGATGGTTGTGAAATGCTTTTTAATTTGAAAACACTTGCGATAGCGTCCGGTGTCGATAGACTGATAGTTATTTGCGAATGGAAAAATAAGCACTTGGGCTGTCTGTGAGGGGATTTAACTTCGATTCGATTTCCTTTAGTGACTTTGGTATTGGTATTGGTTGAGGGCTCCTTTTTCCGCACTTAGTTCGTTAAAAGAATCGAACCATAGTGCGTGTCTTTAATGCTAGCTAGAGATCTAGCCAGCCTAGCTCCACAGGCTTCACGGCTCGGCTCAGGCATCTTCCTTTAGTGACTTAAAAATAAGCTCACGCCTGTATTCCCGAAGAGGTAGGCAGAGGCGCCCTAGCGAACTAGAACACCCACATTTTACCGAGCTTAGGTCCGTCCCAGATGTGATAGGGGGCGAGCCTATCCCCATATCGGGCACAAATTTCAGACTCCGGGCTGATATGGAAAAACCCAATATCACTTTGCCCGACCCGGGGATCGAACCCGAGACCTCTGCCCGCCTAGCATGGGCACCACGATACATTTTGTCTACGCTTTTTGTCCTGTTATACCGTCATCACGCATAACGCCGGCGCTTTCTTTGCTGAATACAAACATGAAAACATCCTTGTCGCAACGATGCCGCAACGTAGTCAAGTTTTGAGGGAGCTGTTATTGGTGAAATGAGAACACGTGTTCACAGATTGAGATGCGAATTTATTCTGTTCTATCTTGGTTACATACTTAACTCTATATATATACTTATAAGATTAAATACACAGCGACTGGGCATTTATGCTGACTGTGTCGTCATCGTGTGAGGCGCTGGGGTAACCATAACTACGTTGTTTTCACAAATGAAGCCTTAAAGAATCGACCTGCTGGAGGCAGCTCAAGTAAATCTATTTACCTGTAAAACTTGCGAGCTCTATAAGACAGAATGAGTGAACCGGGCCGACGTTGGACATCGGGCGAGCCTGTCGGAACCACACGAAAATCCACTAAATGGGATGATTTATCGTTTAATGATGTATGGGGGGAGAGTCTATTGTTATTCCAAGGGTTTGTTAATAAAAAATCTTGGATAACGTCGGTTACAGTTAAACTATTGTGCTTCAGATCGTGTATTTTATTAAGGAAATACATACATTTTTATTCGAATTACAGTGTGAATTTTTCGGCTGATATTTATTACATAATATCTATACCTAAAAGAAACCAGGGTCATGTCCGATAGTTTGTTTTGATCCACTTCTGATTCAAAGATACCTTCGATTTTATGAGGTTCCTGAGAATATGGGTACATAAATGTATTGACTCACGCCTGTATCCCCGGGGGAATAGGCAGAGGCGAACTAGAGAACTAGATCACCCATATTTCACCGAGCTCATTTCCGTCCCAGATGTGATAAGGGGCGAGCCTATTGGGCATAAATTCCAGACTCCGGGCCTCATCCTGAATAGAAAAACCCAATATCCGCAATTTCAATATTTGCTCGACCTGGGAATCGAACCGAGACCTCAAGACGGCAGTCATACCGCGCCTGCAATACAACTACACCACCCAGTCTGATACTATTTATATGATGTTTTTTTCTATATTACTCTTATTGCTGGTACTTTTTATGGCAGGTACCGATAAACTAGCTTGTGGATAACTTGATGGTTTTCTTATAAAGAATTCTCAATTATGTCTGTAAGTTTCTTCACGAAAACTTCCTTCAAAGTTTAGGCAAGTGATAATCATGAATGGTACAATAGGTCACTTTTAAAACTTAGAGGTGTGTTTGTAGTCGGTTGGAACCCGCAGCTGTTGTCTTGGTAAATCGTTCTACTTTTCTCTAAGCTTTCGCGATTTTGTCTAAAAATACATACATATAGAGAAAAAAAATACATATAGAGGTAAGGTTATGCACAAAGAATTTTGATGCCGTTATACATTTGTTTTTTTATTTTAATCAATATTAAAATTAGTTACTTATTCCGGAAATAAAAATGAATTTTATTATTTAAGTTGGAAGCCATTATGTAGAGAAGGTGATTGCTAAATTAAATTAAATAGAAATCATCGTGTTTCATGACATCATTTGCCATCATTGTCATGACGCGTAATATGTGCAAGCGCGATAGACAGCAGGGTTTTTTTTTTTTTTTGTTTTCGGGGGGAAAGCGATTTATCGCTACCGCCGCGCCTGGGGGGAGACACGACGGTTATGTCGGGTTCGCCGGTCTTACGACCCAACGTTGAGCCGCCCGGGAGAGATGGAAATCATCCGAGCGACCGTTGGGCCGAGTCCCTAACACTATGTACACCCTACACCGACAATACCGACTAAAACCCCGCGGTGGCCCTCTTCGGCGCATTGGAACGGCCCCGGGTTTCCCTAAGCGAGAGGCGCCCAGGCTTCAACCGGAACCGTCCCTGCGCGGTGCCGCCATGCGGCCCGTCTCCATTGTAGGGGGGCTCATAAGCCCCCGCCGCCGAAGGACGCCCTCGGCGTCAATGACAACACGAGGCCAACAACCCGTGCTGCCATCCATCTCGGGGTCGCATGTACAAAAATACTAAACGGGGCGCTACAACAGCCCCCCGCTGCGCGCCCGCGACCCCCGATGGCCCCTATAAGTCGCCTCTTACGACGGGCAGGGGATACCGTGGTGGGATTCTCCAAACGCCCCCGACCACAGGGCGGGAGACGCCGGTCAGTCGTCAACCCGGCGCCTCCTACGTCTCCTCTGGCGGCGGGAGGGATCAGATCGTTCCCGATCCCTCTCGGCACTCTCCTTCCGCGAGATGACTACTTCGCAGAAGTGGGCCACCGCACGCCAGGCCCTCTGGCTGTCGACCATGGCTGTAACCACGGCCGGCAGCGAGAGGTCTCCTCCGACGACTGCTACGAGAGCGCTGAGCTCTTCGTCCCAGGCTGGGCACACCTCAAGGGTATGCTGGGCCGTGTCCTCCGGGCAGTTGTCACAATGGTGACACACGGCGGACTCCTCCACGCCGACTATGCGACACAGGTACTCTGGGCCGGCCTCTCCCCGCGCCTGAACGCCTCCTCCCGCCAATGAAATAGGACGGAGAGGGATTTGGCGTCCAGATCCCATGGTATGAAACCGGCCAATACGCAAGCCGCCTCGAATGAGATCGTGCGGTAGCCCCTGACCGCACGCTGCGCCACCACGCGCTGTGGTTTGCGCAACAGGGCGACACATCGTCCGTTCAGGGACTCAGCCCAAACGGGACTACCGTATAGTGCCATGGACCGCACGAAGACAGCAGGGTTACCACCACCTCTTATAGCAGTATTAGTATAATCGTTCTTCGTTTGTTTTGTATGGGAATCGGTACAAGTAAGATTATAATAAAACTGCTATAAGAGGTGGTGGTAAGCCCCCTGATGTTTTCACTAGACAGTACATACCTATTTTATATAATATTTATAAAATATTGAAAAAGTCGCCTCCTTGGTCTAGTGGCAGCATGTATGGGCTGTGCACTGGGGGGTCCTGGGTTCGTTTCCCATGTCGGGCAAAGCAAATTTCCTATTTTAATTTGCCCGGGACTGGATCCCTCGTAGGGGGTTGACGTCAGGCAGGCGGCCGGTCGTAAAAACTAAGCCAAATCGTCTCTGCAATATGCTTGAAAAAGTCTGTTGCGCCGACCCCACATTAAGTTGGGATAAGGGCAGGTAGAAAAAAGTTAGTTCCGATAGTATGACCACTCCAGACTAAAAACATGTCCTAATAAAGATTATCGTTCTAATCGTGGTTTAAAAAGCACGTGTTTCGAATACAGAAACAAGAAATAAAGAAAGAAAGAAATAAACTTTATTCAGCCAATGTCTCAGGCAACAATAAGTGGGAGAACACAAAAAAACAAAATATGTAACACTAATAGGTAACAAATTTGTTAGATATAAAGTAAAAAAAAAAAAAAGAAAAAGAGCACACAAAAAAAAAACACCATGAACGTGCACATATCCTAAACCATCCGTGCCCGAGACATGACTAAAAAGGCCACAGGCTCAGTATTCGCCAACATCCCTATATCTATTAAGTATATGTCACATGGGATTGAATCAACTCGTTCAACAAAAAATACCCCGAATTATCTCTCGATCGAGGACAATGTTCTATTTTTGTTTGCCATTAAATAACTGCGTACTCCAAATATTTTATGTCACGAGGGTGAGAAGGGGAGCCACGACCACTCACTTTTCGTTCATATTGTTACGACTACATACTAGAATAATCGCTAACCGAACGCGCCGCGCCGCCGATTCCATAAATATGTCGAGCGTTCTAGTGCGTTCGAGCCGCGCCGACGGCCGCGTGACGTCACGCGCCGATAAGGGATCGACGAATATAAAAGGCGTGTGTGTGTTGGCGGGACTCAGTGTTTCTTCGGAAGCGATCGAGTGCGAACAACGAGCGACAAGCGAATATTCGGAGCGATTATTTCGACGCGTATTGTGTGCAGTACAGTGTTTAATTTTAAATAAAGTGCTGAGTCAGTTTCGAGAACAGTCGGCGTTTAATTGTTTGTCCTGAACCCCGTTAGCCCGTAACATTTGGTGTCAGAAGTAAGGACAAATGCCGGTGTTCCCGAAAGACGACGAAGGTATCCGTACCCGAAGCCAGCGCCAGCAAGAGATGGACCGAGGGCGTTTCGAAGATAGTCCGGCACAAGAGCCGGTTTCGCAGCCAATGACGCAGACGACTGCAGGCCCATCTGGAGTGTCGCCGACATGGGCACCTAGTGAATTATCGGCCATTATGTCGATGCTGCAAGAGCAAGCTCGACGTCAAGAGGAGCAAGCTCGACGTCAAGAGGAGCAGGCTCGTGAGTTGAAGGAGCAGCTCCAACGTCAAGAGGAGCAAGCTCGACGTCAAGAGGAGCAGGCGCGTAAATTGGAGGAGCATCTGCAGCGTGGGCAAGAAGAGCAGGTCGTACTTATGAAGAATTTGCAAGCTACGGTCGGAAAGGAATTAAAAATCATGAAAGACCAAGTGGACCAGCATGAGCAGCGTATTGCAAAGGCCGAAGCCCAAATCGCCGACGTCAAACAACTTGTAGAAACACGTGTGTGTAGTGCCGCAAGTTCTGTGGTGGCTGCACCGTCAGGACGTGGTTTTAAAGTACCACCATTTGATGGCACATCATCTTGGTCGGCCTACAAGATTCAATTTGAGGCCGTGATGCAGGCAAACGGGTGGACCAAGGATCAAGCCAAGACTGCTCTAACCTTAGGTTTACGTGAGCAGGCCTTAACCGTCCTGGAGGCTCTTGGCGGAGATGTTACATATGACCAGCTGGTCGAGGCCTTGGAGTCGAGGTATGGTGATGCCCACCTGGAACACGTCTTTCGTGCTCAGCTTAAGGATCGAGCTCAACGTAATACCGAAAACCTACAGCAGTGGGCCCTGGAAGTTGAGAAGCTGGTTCGTAAAGCTTACCAGTCCACACCTGCACTGATTGATGGAATTCTAGTGCAGGCTTTCGTCGACGGAATCCGCGACTTAGAGGTGCGGGCTGCTGTGAGGCTTGGGCATCACGAGACCCTGAAAGATGCGTTGGCTCACGCGCTGGAAGTGGAGGCTGTACGACAAGACCATCGAGCTCACCGCATTAGAGAGGTTGTGGCATCACCTCCACCACGCAATCGTATTCAGGGGTACAGTCCGCGCTGCTTTAACTGCGGTGAAAGGGGCCACCTCCGCTTGAATTGTAGAAAACGACGGGATGAAGGAGAAAATAGACCTGAGGAGAGGGTGGTTAACACCGCCGAACAGCAGCAGGGAAACGAGTAAAGGCCAGGACTATGGGGCGGGTGCTGGCCGGGGTCCAAGAAGCCCCAAGGGTGTTGATCTCACAAGCACATGATGGGAATAGCTTAACCATTAGAGGCGAAGTCAACGGAACACCTTGTAAGCTGACGTTAGACACTGGAGCTTCCCGCACGGTTGTTAGTATCAGGCTGGCGAATCGGTTCCTTGGGGACTATAAAGGTAACCGTGGACATATAGAACTTCTAACAGCCACCGGTCAGCACATATCCGTCCAGGGTGAGAAGAGTGTACGGCTAAAACTAGGTGAAGTAATCTATCTGCATGATGTCATCGTGGCTGATATTGTTGATGATTGCATTCTGGGCCTGGACTTCATGCGAAAACATGGATGTGAAATCGACGTCAAACAGGGCGTGCTGAAATGCGGCTCAGAAGAGCTTTTTATGGAAGGAGCACCAACAGGAAAAGCATACTGCTTGAAGAAGACTGTGGTTCCACCTAGATCAGAAGTCATTGTACCAGTTAGTTTGCCACGGAATTCTGGTCCAAAAGAAAGGTGTGTCCTCATTGAGAAGATTGACAATGATCATCCATGGAAAATTGCGAGAACCCTGGTAAGGTCTGCAAATAAGTCGGCTGTACGCGTACTCAACCCCAGTACCGAGCCACAAATAATAAAAAAGGGGGTAGTAATGGGTTCTTGCGAGGAAGTGGATTGGATGCGCAAATGCCAAGATTTACCCACGGTGACGAGCATGGCACCTGCGAAATTCGACGTGTCATCACTTTTGAAAGACTGTGGTGAGTTGTCTTTAGAAGAGATTAACAAGGCCAAGAAAATGTTAACACAGTACGCCGACATCTTTTCTTCTAGTGATGCTGACATAGGAAGAACTAATTTGGTCCAGCACAAGATTAACACAGGCAATGAGTTACCAATTCGTCAGCGACCACGAAGACTGCCAGTTGCAAGAGAGAAAGAAGTGGATACCATGATTGACGGGATGCTGAAGGATGGTGTCATAGAGCCTTCATCTAGTCCATGGTGCTCCCCAGTGGTCTTAGTAAAAAAGAAGGACGGCAATATGCGGTTTTGTGTAGACTACCGTCGGTTAAACGACATAACAAAGAAGGACAGCTATCCTTTACCGAGGATTGATGATACTCTAGACACGCTTACCGGAATGAAGTGGTTTAGCACGCTAGACTTGAAGAGCGGTTACTGGCAAGTGGAAATTGACTCAAGAGACAAGGAGAAAACTGCTTTTTCTACTGGTAAAGGTCTATGGCAATTTAAGGTTATGCCATTTGGATTGTGCAACGCTCCTGCGACTTTTGAGAGACTGATGGAACTTGTACTTACCGGACTGATTGGGGACGCTTGTCTTGTCTACTTGGATGACATCATCATAGTGGGCCGCACATTCGAAGACCATCTTCGCAATCTTGAACGTGTCTTATCGAAGATCCGGGGGGCTAATCTTAAACTGAGTCCCAAGAAATGTTCACTTTTCAAGAAGCAGGTTAACTTCTTAGGACACATTATTTCAGCAGCTGGCGTACAAACAGACCCCGACAAAGTTGTGGCAGTCAAGGAATGGCCAGTTCCGAGAGACAAGACACAAGTACGTGCGTTTTTAGGCTTGTGCTCCTATTACCGCCGATTTGTGAAGAATTTTGCAGACATAGCCAAGCCTCTACATAAGCTTACAGAAGAGAAGAGACAGTTTTGCTGGGATGAGAATTGCGACACCGCATTCCAAACGTTAAAAGACCGTCTGTGTAATACACCTATATTGGGTTATCCTGACACTGCAAACGAGTTTATAGTGGACACAGACGCAAGTAATACTGGTATTGGCGGTGTGTTGTCACAACGAAAAGGAGAAAAAGAGGTTGTGATAGCTTACTTCAGCAAATCCTTATCTAAACCTGAACGGAATTACTGCGTCACAAGAAGAGAACTGCTAGCCGTAGTCAAATCACTGCAACATTTTAGTAAATATTTGCTCGGGCGGAAATTCCACCTACGAACAGACCATGCTGCCTTGAAGTGGCTACTGCAGTTCAGAAATCCAGAGGGTCAAGTAGCAAGATGGATTGAGTTGCTACAAGAGTTTGACTATGTGATAGAACATCGCAGTGGGAAATCTCACGGTAATGCAGACGCTCTATCAAGAAGACCTTGCGCAGAGAACTGCAAGCACTGCGTCAAACAAGAGGTTAAGGAAGAAGTGCCTGTGCGAATAATAAGGACAGACCTCAGCAACGAGTGGCGAGACACGCTACTGGAAGCGCAGGATAGTGACGCAGATCTTAAACCAATCTTTGAGCGGTTAAAAGCTTGTACCGCGAAACCTAAATGGCATGAAGTTGCAGCGTTAAGTTCTACTACGAAGAGCTACTGGGCCCAGTGGGACAGCTTGGTTATACATGATGGAGTACTGTGCCGTAAATGGGAAAACGCAAAAGGCGATCGATGTCATTTGCAAATGGTAGTCCCTAGAGCTAAGATCCCAGAAGTTCTGCAGCTGTACCATAACGGATGCTCAGGAGCTCACATGGGGGTCAAAAGAACTCTGCTGAAGATCCGTGAAAGATTTTATTGGATCCACTGCCGAGACGATGTTGAGGAATGGTGTCGTAAATGCACAATTTGCGCGGCTGTGAAGGGTCCTCATACACGAAGTAGAGGAGCATTAAAAATTTACAATGTGGGAGCTCCATGGGAGCGGATTGCTCTGGACGTAGCAGGACCTTTCCCTGCAAGTGACAGCGGGAACAAGTACTTCATGGTGGTCATGGATTACTTCACGAAGTGGCCGGAAGTATTTGCCATTCCCAACCAGGAAGCTTCAACAGTCGCAGATAAATTGGTCCATGAAGTATTCTGCCGGTTTGGAGTACCTTTAGAAATTCACAGCGATCAAGGACGTAATTTTGAATCCCAAGTATTTCAGGAAACATGTCGAGTATTGGGCATTCACAAAACCAGAACGACCTCCTACCACCCGCAATCTGATGGCATGGTGGAACGATTTATTCAAACGTTAGAGAGATACCTGGCAAAAGTTGTAGAAAGCAGGCAAAAAGACTGGGACAAGCACATTCAGCCGTTTCTCCTGTCATATCGTAGTGCGGTTCACGAGAATACGACGGTGACACCAGCTTTCGCTAACTTTGGAAGAGAATTACGACTGCCTGCTGACCTGATAACTGGTATCCCTCCTGACACCCCGCGTAGTGTAACAGACTACGCGGACGATCTGCGCAAGAGATTGAATGACGTATATGAACACGTCCGAGTATCAGGTCAGCAAATGTCCGAGAGGATGAAGACCCGCTATGACCAAAAAATGAACAACAGCGGTTTCGACGAAGGTTCACTAGTATGGTTGCACAACCCAGTTCGATGCAAAGGCAAGTCTCCCAAATTACAAGCGAAATGGGACGGACCCTATAGAGTTGTCACCAAAATTAATGATGTCACCTACCGAATCCAGAAAGGCCAGCGATCTGCACCTAAGATAGTTCACGTCGACCGTTTAGCGCGTTATTATGGCTGTAACAATGCTCGGGACGAGCATGTCTTAGGAGGGGGCAGTGTTACGACTACATACTAGAATAATCGCTAACCGAACGCGCCGCGCCGCCGATTCCATAAATATGTCGAGCGTTCTAGTGCGTTCGAGCCGCGCCGACGGCCGCGTGACGTCACGCGCCGATAAGGGATCGACGAATATAAAAGGCGTGTGTGTGTTGGCGGGACTCAGTGTTTCTTCGGAAGCGATCGAGTGCGAACAACGAGCGACAAGCGAATATTCGGAGCGATTATTTCGACGCGTATTGTGTGCAGTACAGTGTTTAATTTTAAATAAAGTGCTGAGTCAGTTTCGAGAACAGTCGGCGTTTAATTGTTTGTCCTGAACCCCGTTAGCCCGTAACAATATTTATTTTTGTCTTCTTGTAATAGATGTGTCTTGCCTAAGCGAACAGAAATCATAGAGATATTACAATGTATGATTTATCCGTTGTACTATTTCCTATAAGATATTTGTGTTTAGAAATAATAAATACCATAGAGAAATTCGTAAACATAAGCTCACGCCTGTATCCCCGAAAGGGTAAACAGAGGTGCACTAGCCAACAAGTACACCCACATTTCGCCGAGCTTAGTTCCGTCCCGGATGTGATAGAGGGCGAGCCTATCGCCATATCGGGCACAAATTCCAGACTCCGGGCTGATATGGAAAAAATCCAATATCACTTTGCCCGACCCGGGAATATAACCCGAGACCTCAGGACGGTAGTCGTACCGAAATACCACCACGCCACCGAAACAGTGGCTAGAAATGAAATAACAATATTACATACCCATTTATTTGAAGCTATAGCTCTTGCTCTACATTCACTGGTACTTAATAGTTGTAAAACTAGGTAAATGAAGATAAACTCCATAATAAATATACTGGTATAGCAGACGTAGTAATTTAAATTAATCACGAAGAGCCATTGTTGGGTGCTGATCGACCACAATACGTGACTTCGGCTATATCGAACGACAATACGGCTTGGAACTGATATAGATAGACAGATAGAATGATAGATAGATATAATGGAATGAATACGATGGAACTGATATCATCTAGTTTGTAGACCTTTTTCATAGTGAACTTTGATTTAGTATCAGTGATGATTTTTATCCGGATCGAAGTGGCAGTGGGCTGGTCACATATGCCGTCGAGACGGACGCTGGGGCCGAAAGGTTTTGGAGTGGAGACCTCTATCCAAGCGCAGCATAGGCCGAGCTCGTGCCTGCTGGACCGATGACCTGTGGGACGTAGCAGGAAGCAGCTGGATGAGGAAGGCGGAGGACCTCCATGGCTCGTGCAATCTGGGAAAGGCCTATGTCCAGCAGTGGACGGATACAGGCTTATTTGAATGAATATATCATATTTTTACTTTATGTTAGGCTCGCTCCTTGTCACTTCTATTCGATGTGGGCGTTCTAGTTTTCCTCTACCGACGCCTATACGGATACAGGTGTGAGCTTATTATAATCATGACCCACAGGACGTTCGGTGCTGGGCACAATGAGGTTATATCTTATATATATATATATATATATATATATATATATATATATAAATAAAATACATCCAACAGTCACTCACATAGTCCTGACCCTATACTAGGTGTAACCTGTATCGTGGGTATCAGAAACTACGAGAGACTTTCGGTCTCACAACACCCAGACCAGAAACAAATATCTGTGGGCCACACAGACATTTGTCTCGATGCGGGAATCGAACCCGCGACCTCACGTTCCACAGCCGACTACCCGCCCGCTGCGCCACAAAGGCAGTCTCCGTGGCGCAGCGGACGAGTACCCACGATACAGGTTACACCTAGTGTGGGATCAGGACTATGCGTGTGACTGTTGGGTGTATTTATTTAAAAAGAAAGGCAAAAGCTTCTGAAAATTAAGGAATCAACCTATACATGATGTAACTCTACCATATATTTTTGTTAAATAAAATCACGATTCACGAACTAAAACAAATCACTCCTAATACGCTTAATGATAATCATAAATAACTTATCGGTACAGAATGGAACCGATATTAAAACGTCATAAAACGGCGGTAGCGCCGCTGCGCAGTTTGGGCGGGCGCGATGAATCTGTTCCATCTCGGAACAAGCCCAGTCGACCGAGTACCGCCGCCAGACTTAGCTGTGCGTCGCGAACGCTACTTTTACGCGCGTAATAGACGGAACGTGAGGAATAGTGACGTGTAGTAAGCGTATTCGAATCGTGTGTTGACTGTTGAGGTGTTGTGGTGTGGAATTTTCGAATTCTTGGGGATAATTGAAATGTGGATGGATTTACTTCGTGAGTTTGTTAATTGTTCGCATCGGATTTACAGGTTTGTTTGTTTTTTTGTCTTTACAAGGTTTAGATCTTTAGATGATTGATAGATATAAGGAATATTAATTTCCGTGGAATTAAAAAATAAATACATACAAATTAAATACTAATGAAAAATATCAGTTACATTTAAACACACGGCTCTGTAATGATATGAATTTATTTCCTAGATTTTTGTGATTTATAAAAAAGATCGTTAATATCAGTCATGTTAAACAAATTTTACATTCACACAAATCAATTAAAATAATAAGAAAATAAATAGACAGACAATGTCTCTTAAATACAGCTAAAAGTTCATGGATCATAACACATAAGGTTAAATGTTTTTAAGATAAAATAATATCTATCAATTAAATATAGAAGTCTGGAAATTTTATTAAAAATTAAATACGCATTCCATTTTAATTTTAACGAATACCAAATGGCTATAGTTGAAATAATTCGAAACATTCTCCATAATTTGTACTGTGATAGACTTTCACTCGTCGGAACTGGCTGAATCAAATTATTCAGAGATAATTTTCATTTTCATTCATGAATGGGCCGCTTTTATACCGGTTATTAATGACGAGGTTTTTGTTCGTTGTATCCCACAAATTAATTTTACGATTTTGTCGGAAGTTTTGTGTTGTGTAATGAATTACGAATGCCAACTAATATTCCGTTTCAATCAAGGAGATGGTTTGTATCAATCAGGATATAAATCATTATGGCAGTTATATTGTATTGGAGCTTTCATGAATGGAAACTGTATGACGGTTTGAAGAAAACTTTCCAATTATAAAGTATTTTAATTATAAAGTTTTTAGATAATGAA
The DNA here is from genome assembly GCA_036417725.1 of Clanis bilineata. Classification (NCBI taxonomy): domain Eukaryota; kingdom Metazoa; phylum Arthropoda; class Insecta; order Lepidoptera; family Sphingidae; genus Clanis; species Clanis bilineata. The sequence goes on from CM071153.1 coordinate 4,932,919, forward strand.
AACATATACATACATACATACATAAGCTCACGCCTGTATCCCCGAAGGAGTAGGCAGAGGTGCACTAGCGAACTAGAACACCCACATTTCGCCGAGCTTAGTTCCGTCCCAAATGTGATAGGGGGCGAGCCTATCGCCATATCGGGCACAAATTCCAGACTCCGAGCTGATAAGGAAAAATCCAATATCACTTTGCCCGACCCGGGGATCGAACCCGAGACCTCAGAACCGTAGTCGTACCGAAATACCACCACGCCACCGTGGCAGTCAGGCATTGAAAAAATTTATTTAAATGCAAAAATATATGTACCTAATTTTCTTTAACATCTATAACCGTAGCAGAAACCTAAGCTTTATTAAGAGTTGAAAATCATTAACGTTTATTGTTCAAAATAATTTAAATTTGTATAATCTAAATTAATTATAAACAAATTTTGAAAGTACGGGTTCATTCATTTTAGATGACATTCAACGATTTTCACTAAATCGATTATTTTAGAAGTATGCTCCATTATCATCCGAGTATTTTGGGTCTGCGTAACGTCAATTTAGTTAAAAGGCAAATCGCATTTATCTTTGGTTAATCTATTTACGAGCAACATTCAAGTGACAAATACTAATGGTTCGGCACAAGTATCCCCATTCCGCGATGGACTACATTTACAAGATCAACCAATATGCATCTGGCTAGCTTATAATATTTAAATGGATGAGTCCAAATTCTACGTACTTGTTCTAGTATACGGGTTATATGTAGATACTGGGTGTATAGGCTTGGTTCCTATCATATGGTACGTAGGTACATACATAAGCTCATGCCTGAATCCCCGAAGGTTGGCAGAGGCATTAGCGAACTAGAATACCCACATTTCGCCGAGCTTAGTTTCGTCCCAGATATGGTAGGAGACGAGCCTATCGCCATACTAAGCACAAATTCCAGACTCTGGGCTGATACTGAAATATCCAATATCAGTTTACCCGACCCGGGGATCTAACACGAGACCTCAAAGACGATAGTCATACAGCGCACGCAATACCACTACACCATCGAGGCAGTGTACGTAGATGGCATCAACGAACCGCGGTTGTAGCATTTCTGCTGATCTCCTGAGGAACATAGGCGAGAACATACTTAATGGTATAATGGCAGATGCCTCCCAAGTCTAGTGGCAGCGTATACAGGCTGTGGACCGGGAAGTCCTGGGTTCGACGCTCAGGTCGGGTAGGTGTTTTGATTGTCATGATTTACCCGGAACTAGAACCGGCAGACGTCGGTAGACGTCGGGCGGGCAGATCGTAAAAACTAAGCCCAATCCTTTCTGCAACCTGCTTGAAAAATGGAAAATAAGGGCAAGAGGAAAAAGTGTCAGAATTCTTAAATACATTAAATTCCATATTTTTCCATCCCTTCATACGGAAGGGGGTAAGCCTATCGCTTAACAGACAAAAAATCCCCAAATTACGATTGGCGTGAGGTTTGAACTCAGGACCTCACAATTCTCAGCTTAAGTATGCTGCCACTTAACCATTGATCATACTATTATCATAAACGTAACAGAGAAATCGAAATACTTTTTCGATTGTATGAATGCAGATTGCTTGAAACGACTGATGAATCATCTTTAACACTCTGTAATTAAAAGTGGCGTACTTGACAGATACGTGTTTTATTTCCCTTGTGAATTATTTAAAGAACAGATCTGGGTGGCCTGGATTAGATATAGTTCACACGCAAATGCTAGTCACCTCCATTGTCATTAGGTTTCCACATTAACATAGCTTATGTCACATTTTTTGATAATTTGCAAAACTATGATGGTTTTCATTGAAATGAAACTTGTTTTTACGGATTTTATCGCAATTTGGTTTTATTTTTAGGCCCGACGTTTCAAAGAAAGAAAGAAAGAAATAGTTTATTTGTGAAAGCACATACAATATTAGATTATATAAAAAATAAAAATAATAATAATAAAACAACGATTTTTACTATGTGCAAATCACAAAACCGGCTCAACTCAGCGTATGCTGGTCAAACGAACAGCGCTGGTCTTCCGCTGAGCCGTTAAAAAAAGGCTTACAGCCTTCATGGTCACGAGTCGGACTGTCCGACTGTTGCGATAAAATCCGTAAAAACAAGTTTCATTGGATGTATAACATTCGTGTAAACCTAAGAAATCATTATATGATGGTTTTCGTTTTCTCCGTAGATTTAACTACCAGCGCCACTTGCGGAAACAATAGTGAACCAAAATCAAAACTAACTGGTATTACCTTTGGACGCTTATTCTTTAAGAGCATCCATATTAAAGTGATCGACGTTAACATAATTATATTTGTATGGAAACATTTTTGTCTATATTTCATTAACGTGATGAGGTTACGCACTCGCTTTGAACTGTACGTATACAGGACCCTGCTGAATATCTTATGAAGGACCATTTATTACCACAGATGGGGAATGTATCTGCACATTCTTTGTGAGAACTGTTAGTCGATGATAGCTCGTGTGTGTAAAAATGTATGCTACTGCCTGGCAGTGTTCTGTGTTCATGACAAAACTCGGAGACAGCATTGTTTTATTATTTTTGGAAAATAAGTACAGCCTCCGTGGTGTACTGGGCGAGTAGCCGGCTGTGAAGCGAGAGGCCGCGGGTTCGATTCCCGCATTGAGACAAATGTTTGTGTGGACCACAGATTTTTGTTTCAAGTCTGGGTGTTGTGAGACCGAAAGTCTCTCATAGTTTCTGATACCCACGATACAGGTTACACCTAGTGTGGGGTCAGGACTAGATGGATGGGTGTATTTTTTTTTTAACCGACTTCAAAAGTAGGAGGTACCTAATCAATTCGTCTATATTTTTTTATGTTGCGCGATATCTTCGCCAAATGTCGACCGATTTTTAGGTTTATTTTTGTGTTCGATAAAGCTCCAAAGGCGGTCATTTTGTCACGATCCGATCAATTATGAAGTCTGAATCATATGAGTGACGTTGTGATGTAAAAATAATATAAAGTCGGTCCGTTAAGTTTTAAACTTATTCCAATTTTCGTCCCATAAAGGTGAAGATTTGATACATTTTGAAGTCGATTTCAATTTATGATTATTTAAGTACCTTCTTAGTCTAGTCTAGTGCTAGCGTCTATGACATACAGACATACATAGACTTACGCCTTTTTCCCATAGGGGTAGGAAGAGACAACGGATTTCCACTTGCTACCATCCTTACACACCTCTTTCGCCGCATTCAGTCTCATTACATTCTTTATGCATGCACGTTGGTTTAGGGTACCTTTAATTTTACCTTTCTCGAGTATATCTCTGAGAGAAAGTATATCTCTTGGTCAGAGAAAGTTCGATGAGGTCTTCCCCTTCCAACTCTACCAGTCTACCACCTCTAGCGTCTATGAGTTGTGGACTGATAGGTCCTGGGTTTGAATCTGGGTTTTCTAACACCACTTCTGAGGATCAGGCGGGTACTCACCCGCTGTACACACAGTAATAAAGTTATTGGTGGCGCATTCATCATACGCATAAAAACCTTGTTTATAGAAGACGTTAAGTTTAATATTTTTAGGGCGACTTGCAGCACTACTACTAATGTAGAGTTAGACCTAAATTCGATTTATCCTACAGCTCATTCCTATATTTAAATCAAAATTTGGGATAAATCAAGATTGATCTAAGTGCTGCAAGTAGGCAATCTGCGGCCTGAGCAGGAACATTTCTGACAACCGTAAATGTATTCGAACTCGATGCGCGTCTATGAAATTTGTATGAAATATTAACCAAACGTCATCAGTGCGCAGCGAACTCGAATACATTTACATTTACATTAGTTTTTCGTGCTCGGGCTACTGAAAAGCTGTTGAAACGTCGAGACCAAAAATAATAATAGTAAAAACAGATCGCAATAGAATCCGTAAAAACGATTATATTCCATTCTTAACATTTCATCCTTCAAAATCACAATACAATCGAGTTAGAAGTATTATGTAAATATATGTGGTTTTCGGACCGAAATGTTAGTTTTTCCGGGATTGGATCTGTGCCCGATTTGGCGATAGGCTCGCCCCTTGTCAAATCAAAAGACCGAAATATCGTTCGCGAAATGCGGGTATACTATTGTGGAGTATATCTATACGTATTTATACTTCCGCGGCACATACGTGGTAGGGACTACTCCAGAAAGTTTAGTAAAATGTTGCCTCCTTGGGCTAGGGCCACGTATGTATATGGGCTGTGGGCCGACAGGTCCTGAGTTCGATTGCCAGGGCAGGCAGTGCGACTTTTTTAACAGGATTTGCTCGGTATTAGATATCAACATCAACATGCTTAAAAAGTATTAAATAATACTTAAATAAGGGCTGATGGAAAAGTGTACTGAAACTAGTGTACTATTAAGTATCATATACTTACTGAGTATAAAAATTTTCTTTTTCTTTATGGATGTGCAACTAGTATATATGCCCCATGTCCATTAAGTTTATTTGGAAGTGATATTACGGGCCTAAAAAGCGTTTACTGGAAGTTTTGGAGGCGGATATAAACCTTTTAAACCATTTATTTTCTACACACACATACAACAACATCAACAAAAATACATCATGGATATGAGAGCCAATGGTCTCACTATGGAGGATGCTCAAGACCGGGCAAAGTGGAAGCGTTTAAGTAGGAAGGCGGACCCTTGCATAAAGCCGGGATAACGCCAGGCAGAAAGAAAGAAAGGGCAAGACGATTCCCAATCCCAACCTCGAGCTTCTCTGCTTCTTTTTGAGCTTATGAAGGTAGACCAGCAGACGGCCCATCTGATGATAAGTTTTATCGCACATTGACATTAACATCGGTAATCCCAGGGTCACAGTCAAGCCGCTGCTTACCATAGAAAAGAAAAGAAGGGGATCAAGAAAGGAAGGGGTTGTTTGAGCCTTTGGGATCTTATTCACCATCACTCGTTTATTCATGTATGTTTCAAATAGAAAATTAATACAAACATTGTGATTTATGACGCAGGGATGTAAATCTAGAACTTCAGTGTTTCACATAAAGGCTGTGCCTAAATTAATGAGGCTATGATTAAGGTTTATTGGATTAACTTGACGTGAAGATAGAACGAATAGAGGCGTAATTTAGGTATAGTAATTAATCAAAATTCGTGGAATCTTTAGGTAATGCCTTATGAGTCTAGGTCTTTAACTGGCTTAATTTTAAATGTCTTAGATAACTAAGTAAATATTAAATATTTATTGCATCGATATATTATTTACCTAGATGTATAGTTGACGCTCGGAAAATGGGACAGCCAAGAAGTGCTTAAGCACTCCTTTTGCATACAGTCGGACGCCGATAGAATTCTAAATTTCAAAATTCAAATTTAAGAACGCTTGCTCATGTCAATTAAAAAGCTACTTTATACCACGTGCATAGGGTTATATTAGTGTTGATTGAATTAGAAACTTGTGATCTTTTTCTTTTGTTTGTTCCTGAGACCATTTTTAGAAGGAAATTTCCAAAGAACTGTGCATCTAGGGTATATTATATTGATGATGTATTGTTATATCCCCCAATGTATAATGTAATAAACTTTGTGAAGCGAGAAGCCGCGGGTTCGATCCCTGCAAACAAATGTTGTGTGACCCGCTGATAAAGGTTTTTTTTAGCAGAGACTGGCAAACGAGCGGATGGGTCACCTGATGGTAAGTGATCCCTACTTCCCATAGACACACAAGACATAAAAAGAATTAACGTCGCGTTGCCAACCTAAAGGGAAGGAAATAAGGATTGGTAAAGAAGGGAGTGGGGGAATTGGGCCACCGGAAATCTCACTCACTGAACAAAACGCGACAGCGAGCTGTCTGACTGCTGATTCACGTCGGTTTTCTGTGAGAAAGTGGTATCAAATCGATCGAGCCAGCCCGTTCGTGCTGTAGACGTAACTGTCTACAGCGTGGCTCTATCACTCAGAAAATTTCGTCATTGTACCATCCAGATAGATTTTTGTATGAGCCTCACTGACTCCTACCTTTCTTTCTTTCTACCTGCCCTTATCCCGTAATATGAGGTCTGCGCAACACCCTTTTTGAAGCATGTTGCAGAAAGGATTTGGCTTGGTCTTTACTACCGACCTGCCTAACGCTAACCCCCATCTGGGAGATCCAGTACCGGGAAAATAGTGTTAGAAAAACACCATCTGATCTGGAAATCGAACCCAGGACCTCCCGATTCACAGCCCATACACACTGCCACTAGAGCTAGGAGGCGACTCACTGAGTCCTACCACAGAGTATAAATTTAGAGCATTTATTTATTCATCATACATACATACATAAGCTCACGCCTGTATCCCCGAAGGGGTAGGCAGAGATGCACTAGCGAACTAGAACACCCACATTTCGCCAAGCTTAGTTCCATCCCAGATGTGATAGGGGGCGAGCCTATCGCCATATCGGGCACGAATTCCAGACTCCAGACTGATATGGAAAAAAATATTTATTTATTTATATATCACTTTGCCCGACCCGGCGTCCGAACCCGAGACCTCAGGACGGGTCATACCGAAATACAACTACGCCATTGAGGCAGTCATTTATTTATTCATACTAGGCTATTTCATTCACATGGCTAATAAACTTTGCACAGTCCATTCAACGCTAAACTGATTTAGAATTCACGAAAAGGCAAAATCCTAAACTAAGTTGCGGGCAAAATTATTCAATGTTGTATATGGAGCAGTATTTTGTACTGATTAGCAATGTTAGTCTTTTGATTTAAACTGAGAATTAACGGTTTTATTTATTTATTTACACTTGATATACACACGGTATAAAGGCGGACTTAATGAAAATCTCTGCCAGTCAGTTAATTAGTTATTTCATGTTTGTTGATGTTTGACAGCCTTCGTGGCTCAGCGGGCGAGTAGCCGGCTGTGAAACGTGATGTCGCGGGTTCGATTCCCGCACCGAGACAATAGTCTGTGTGGCCCACAGATATTTGTTTCTGATCTGGGTGTTGTGTGACCGAAAGTCTTTCGTAGTTCCTGATACCCACGATACAAAACTCGTTCTTAGTGTGGGGTTCGGGCTATGTGTGTAACTGTTGGTGTATTTATTTATTTATTTTATTTGTTGATTATTGATAACAGTGGCCAAAGCAGGAATATTTTTGACAATCGAAATTGTACCGAGCTCGCTGTGCACTGGTAACGTTCGGTTAAAATCTCATACCAATGACGTTGGAATCGCACCGCTTCTTGAACTAATATCAAAAACTAGTTTAAAACGAGCTCGATTCGTATTCGATTGTCAAAATTATCCCCGCCCGGGCCGCAGTATGTAAATTCGTTTGCGTCACCATCAAACTTAAGTGGCGGCATATATGGTCTGTGAGTCGGGATATCCTGGGTTCGAATACCAGTTCGGGCAACACTGTGTAGGTTTCAGTAATCATTTTTTCACCAATTCGTCAGTGATAGAAAATCTTTCTTTCTACCTGCCCTTGTCCCACCTTAATGTGGGGTGGGCACAACATACTTTTTCAAGTACGTCACAGAAAGGATTTAGCTTAGTTTTTACCATCGGCTGCCTACTAAGGCAGGCATGAATTGACCTACGATGATGAGGGTTAACATCAGCGTCAACCCCCATAATTTTAGGTCAATTTCTTTGTTGCCAGCAAAATATAAAAATAACTCTTGACTCGGCAATATCACTTTACATACCTGGTTAAGTAAGAATTTGTGATAAATAGTTACTCTTACGCGCTTTGAAAGGAGAGTTGTTTGTCTAGTCACCTCATTTATCATGTATCAAAATGTGATTAAATGTTTATTAATTGCCTCGGTGGCATGGTGGTATTTCGGTACGACTACGTTTCTGAGGTCTCGGGTTCGATCCCCGGGTCGGGCAAAGTGATTTTGGATTTTTCCATATCAGCCCGGAGTCTGGAATTTGTGCCCGATATGGCGATAAGCTCGCCCCCCGATCACATCTGGGACGGAACAAGCTCGGCGAAATATGGGTGTTCTAGTTCGCTAGTGCGCCTCTGCCTACCCCTTCGGGGATACAGGCGTGAGCTTATGTTATGTTTTTTAACTTTGATAACGCGTACATAGCATCCTGCGATCTGGGAATAGCACCGAGGGGCGAGGGCTCTGGGTTTCACACTTATAGTAAATGTGCTTCCCATAAATTGTAATATACTAGTAAACTATGATTATAACTTGTTTTCAATTGGTAAGAATACTTTGTAGCATTTTTTTATTTTTACCTAAAATCGTAACTATGATCGGTTCATTGTTTAATTAACATAACATAAGCTCACGCCTGTATTCCCGAAGGGGTAGGCATAGGCGCACTAGCGAACTAGAACACCCACATTTCGCCGAGCTCATTTCCATCCCAGATGTGATAGGGGGCGAGCCCATCGCCATATCGGGCACAAATTCCAGACTCCGGGCTGATATGAAAAATCCAATATCACTTTGCCCGACCCGGGGATCGAACCCGAGACCTCAGAACCGTAGTGGTACCGAAATACCACCACGCCACCGAGGCAGTTTGTGCCTGCATTTATTTGTTTAATTTAAAAATAATCATATTTACATAAACAAGCCCCTTTCGCAGAGTAAAGCCGTGAGCAAAAGTTAGTAAATAAAAACAGTACCTGCACTTTCACATTTCCTGAAAAATCCACTGTTTAAATAAGAATACTTTAATACAGCAAAGATGCAGGAGTAGCCTTTTGTACCTGGCTTTCTTGGTCTCATTGTGCAAAAAATCACTGTTTCCTTAGTAAGCCGACGCTAATTTCTCTCAAGGGGGAATAAAGAGCGAGACATGTTTTTTTTTTTAAACTCCTTAGAATAAATGAGGGCAATCGCGGCGGCCGCGGCTTCGTTTTATCCGACGAGACATTTTAATGTTAGGCACAATGAATGAGATCGGGAGATGTTGGATTTAATTTAAATGATTTGTTTAATTTAATATTCTGTATACAAGACTGTCGATAAAAAAAGGGGTTACTGGACTATGTTTAATTTTGTTAGATTGTTTCGTAGTTGTATTTTTATATGACTACCGCCCTGAGGTCTCGGGTTCGACACCGGGTTGGGCACAAGTGGTATTGGATTTTTTCAATATCAGCCCGGAGTCTGGAATTTGTGCCCGTGGTGATAGGCTCACTCCCTATCATATTTATAGACGGAACTAATTTCGGGGAAATGTCGTTGTTCTAGTTCGCTAGTGCGCCTCTGCCTGACCCTTTGGGGATATAGGTTTAAGCTTAAGTGTTTAAATTTCGTTTAGTTAGAGTATTTTCAATCGCCTCCTTAGTCTAGTGGCAGGCAGCGTATATAGGCTGTTGAACCGGGGGTCCTGGGTTCACTTCCCAGGTCGGGCGGGGTGTTTTATGTCACTATTTGGCCGGGACTGGATCAGATGGAAACGACACAAAGGGGTTTTGGAATGGGCTTTTTACAGAAAACCATTAAAGTGGCGGCTCACTGTTGCATTTCGTTCGGTGACAGATTACCCCATAGCCCAATTCCTCCCTCCCAATCTCCTTTACCCTTTAAAGTACGCGTGATTATTTTAGTGTCTTGGGTGTCTGTGAATAGTGGAGATCTCTTACCATTAGGTGACCCATTTGCTCGTGAGATTCGGCGTAGTTTTTACGACCAGCTGCCTGCCTAACAAGTATCCCCTCTTGGGGATAAAAAAGCGCTAGTAGCTACGTAATGTTGTTTATGCATCTAAGACCATCTTCAACACAATTTTCTGAAGTAAAAATTGTCGAAGCTTTTTAAGGTGAATGCTATTTTCAAGGTATAATAATGATTCTATCTCCGAATTCCTAAGGGGCTATATTCCATTTTAGGTCACTGACACGATGGCGAGCAAACAGCATTCACTATGGAGAATAGTGTTAACATCTAAAATGGGACTTTATTAAAGTAGGTACCTAATTTATTAGAGGAATGAGCAGAAGCAATATAATCATAACAATTGACATCCTCCGTGGCGCAGTGGGCGAGTAGCCTGCCGTGAAGCGAGAGGCCGTGGGTTCGATCCCCGCGCCGAGACAAATGTTTGTATGGGCTACAGATAGTCAAAGTTCGCTTAAAAGTTTACAAATCCTCACTGAGTTCGTTACTTTAACTTAAACTTAGTCGAAGTTCGCTCAATAGATCTCAGCCTAACTTTTCTGTGTTAAGTAGATTTTCATTATGAATTATTGCTAGCTATAATGTTGAAGGAAAACGTCGTGAGGAACGCATACTTGATAATTTCTATACAATAATTTCGAAAGTGTGTTAAGTTTAACAAACCGCATTAGCCTAGCGTGATAAATCTCTATTTATCCCAAATATTGATTTTTAAGGTAGGATAGAGCTGTACTGCCTAGGCTGCCTCGGTGGCGTGGTGGTATTTCGGTACGACTACGGTTCTGAGGTCTCGGGTTCCATCCCCGGGTCGGGCAAAGTGATATTGGATTTTTCTATATCAGCCCGAAGGCTGGAATTCGTGCCCGATATGGCGATAGGTTCGCCCCCTATCACATCTGGGACGGAACTAAGCTCGGCAAAATGTGGGTGTTCCAGTTCGCTAGTGCGCCTCTGCCTACCCCTTTGGAGATACAGGCGTGAGCTTATGTTACGTTATGTTATGGAGCTGTAGGATAAATTGACTTTAGATTTAGTTCGACATTAGTAATAGAGCTGCAAGTCGCCCTAAGGCCTGAACCCTCTCATTAGTATACGAGGCCCGTGCCCAGCAGTGAGTAATATTACAGGGCTAATATTATTAGTCAGTGGCGGATTTGCCAATAGGCTGAGTAGGCTGAAGCCTAGGGCTGCAGATTTTAAGGGGCGGCAAATTTAGCAAATTTTTTTTTTTTACAAAAATAAAAAAAAGAAGGTGTCTGAATACTTCCAAAGGTAGTTCGAAGTTCTTAGAACTGACATAACGGTACCCTAGTTCTCAATTATACTAATCACGAGAAAAGTTGATGTAATAAGGATTATAGAGCACGAATCATAAAGTTGCAGTTTTATTTATAGAAAAATGTAATTAATATAATTGTGGATTAAGAGCGCATGGTACCTCAGCTCAAATTCAAATTTTGCACCCGCTACCTGTCCCTGCTAGAGTGCGCTATCGTACGCTGTCTCGCTCATACACTAATGGCGTCATAGGATGTCAAGCGGTGTTGATAAGACAAACAAGTGACGTAGCGTGGCGGGCCCGCATTTACGACGCATTAGGACAATTTATTTACAAAAACATAAGCTCACGCCTGTACCGCCGAAAGAGTAGGCAGAGGTGCACTAGCGACTAGAACACCCACATTTCGCCGAGCTTAGTTCCGTCCGAGATGCGATAAGGGCCGAACCTATTGCCATATAGCGCTCAAATTCTAGACTCTGGGCTGATATTGAAAACATGCAATATCACTTTGCCCGAACCAGGGGTCGAACCCAAGACCTCAGGATGGTAGGCGTACTTGAATACAACTAAACCCCGGAGGTAGAGTTTACACACATAGTAACACACAATCGAGGCACAATTTATTTTAGTACAATTAAAAAACTTTTCAATGGCGTGTCAGCGCTGACGTTGTCTGTCGAGCTTAGAAAGTTATGTTTGAGCCATGGATCATCGAACCATCAGGTAACTTTTCTTACAAGATAACTTTGGTTTAGGTGTCCTTTTAACCAGTCACACAGCCCACCTGTGCTATAAGTTCTCCTTGCTGGAACTTCCGTTGACAAACCTGTAGAGAAACGGATGTCAATGTTCCTCCACTGGATGGGGACAGTTTCTTGTCAGATAGGTTTAAGCGGCTCCTCCAGTGTTTGATGTTTAGCGGTGGTATATAGAGTTAGTCCCAATATATGTAGAAAACTGAAAGGAGACTACAGGATTCGTAATAATAAACAACTTTTATATTTGCAAAATTGTCAATATACCTGATGTTTCATAGATATTGCCATTCAAAGATTTTATAAATAATCCGTGTACTTAACCAAAATAGTTTAGGTGTATTCGTCAGTTCTTTGCGTTCTTTCTATGGAGAAATCTCTTATTTCTTACCCGATGATCCTCACACCTCTACGGACTAAGTCAAGGATGTGGATATTGGGAATTAAATGATTCACTGCCAATACCAGAATTCCAGGGTATATCACAGCTAGTATAACAATGTCGGCGCCGTCACTGCACGTCTTAAACAGCCCGCATAATTGGCGTGAAATGTCACCTTTAAGGCTTGGAACCCTATATCTAAGGAAGGGAAAAAAAAGTTACGTACAGCTTTCGAATCCAACAGGAGGGCCAAGGGAAAATACCTATGCAAAATTTAAGGACGACAGAAAAGCTATCTCGGAAATCGAGCTTTTGGTGACTTGTCATCGCAATGTAAAGCAGTTTCTACTAGCTTAATCTGCAGTCACTGCGTAAACTTGATAACCACAGTAAAATAACACTCATCTTTGAGTTGAACCCTTTGCCTCAAATTCGATTTTGTACAATGGTGGAGCCACGCTACTGGACGTTGCACCAGCGCAGCGTGTGTGGAGTACTACATGAATCCATATCAACCTGTATGCGGTCAGGCGAGAGCCTGAATCTTGGACATTCGAAAGTCCAGCATGGCTGATCGTATTCCCGTGGTGGTTCTTAAGACGTCCGCGGCTGAGGTAACCCTCGTTCTCAGGAGTTTCCACAATTTTTCATATAAGAGTTCCGACTCTGAAGAATTTTTTACATCCATCTATGTTGAAGACTGCGCACACCAAAAATCCTAATAGAGTGACCGGTCGGACCTTTCCAATTATAGTCTCCATCACGTCATTAATTAATACATGGCTCCTGAAGTATTTATAACTCGCCTCATTGATCTATTCACTATTGGTAGCGTATATCGGGTGTGAACTATGAGGTCCTGGAATCCATTTCCAGATCGGGCAGGCGTTTTTGACTTTATGGGTAGGTCATTACACAGGTAGCCCATTGTAAAAACTAAGGCCAAACACCTCTGCAACATGCTTTAACAATGTGTTGCGTCGACTCCATACTGAGGTGGAATAAACGTACGCCTACATAATATCACGCCTGTATCCCATAGGGGTAGGTAGAGACTATAGATTTACACTTCGCCCGATTCTGACATACTACTTTCGCTTCATCTACTATCATGATCTCATTAGAGTCGGTTTAGTTTTTATCTGTTCTTTAGTCAATATATCATCAATTTGCCCAATATAAGTGCGATGCGGTCGCCCTATACCGACTTTTCCATGCACACTCGTCTTGTGTCACTGTTTCGACAATCTCCTATCATCTATCCTCTCAATATGTCTGAACCATCTCAACATCCCTTTCTATTTCTTATCACTACATCTTCTTTCACTCGACAGAAATCCAACACCACTTTATTCCACACTCTATCACGCGACACATGCTCCTTCATGCTCTCATTTCCACCACCCTGCGGGCTTAGCCAAGTAGCTTATGCGCTAGTCGAATAGAATAGTAAATATATGGGAATGAGATAAGAGTACCCTATATATAGCGTACTAATAGAATAAATGTATAGGAATGACATAAGAGTCCACCAGTAAGCCCACTGATCTTACTTTCATGCCTGTTCTGTCACACCCAACTTTCACTCTCATTTATAAGTGTGGGCACTAACACTTCTTTATGAACGGCCAATCGTGTCTTTTTAGAGACCTTTCAGCTACTCATAAAGGTGTTCAGCGCTCCATTAACTCGATTACCTACACATACTTGTCTTTTAATGTCGCTATCATGCTTCCCATCACTTATAAATATACAACCCAGATATACAAAGTCTTTCACTTGTTCTACTCTCTCGTTACCTATCATAATTTTGCACTCTGTTATACTTTCATTTCTTTAAAAAAACATACTTTCGTCTTACTTACATTAATTTTCTCCTTTCCTTTTAAATGCATCATCCATAATTATTACCATTGTCTGTAATTCGTCCTAGGCGTTCTCCAAGTCTACAAAGGCGCAAAAGGCTTTTCGTTCTTTGGCTGAGAATTTTTCCGGAAAGCTTCGTAGGGAGAAGATCTAATCCGCACATCCCATACTCTTTCGAAATCCCGCGTGTACATTCTATAACTTATTATTCGTCTCATACATTACCCATTTCAATCAGAACTTTCGCATATAATTTGCCGACAACACTAAGAACGTACTCTGATAGTCTTGCCGTGACTCCTTATCCTTATACAACGGAACAATAAATTTAAAGTTGGAATAAAGGCAGGTGAAAAAAAAATATACAGGGTTAGTCGGAAAGTGTGTAGAGAGCCTTGGCCAACATAATGTATCGTTATTAAATATTTCTACCGTAGATAGCGTACGTCATTTTAATCTTTCTTTCTACCTGCCCTAACCCACTTTCATGAGTGGTCGGTGCAACACCCTATTTCAAGCATATTGCAGAAAGGATTTGGCTAAGATTTTAGTTTAACCAGCTACCTGCCTGACGTCAACCCCCTCCGGAGGATCCAGTCCCGGGCAAATTAAATTAGAAAATTCGCTTTACCCGACCTGGGAATCGAACCCACGACCTCCCGGTCCACAGCCCATATATGCTGCCACTAGACCAAGGAGGCCACGAGCGTACCTCATCTTAATAGTAGGACATTTTTTATTTCATATAAAAAGTAAACTACCTATCCCACGATTACATATCGGCAAAATACGTGCCGCTTACGCAATGCGCACGCCCCCACACTGTAATTTTAACTAAGATATAGTTACTATGCGTCTTTTAATTATTATTATCTAGGACTTATACAGCACATTGCCACTAGATAATCATCGATTTAGTAACAAAATCATGAAGTTACCACATTAATAGCCACTTAAATAATGATTACAGATTAAACTAATTATTGAAATAAAACAATCTTGGTAGCTTAGATGTTGGTAGCACGCCCCGCGAAACATTTTTCTGTCTGGCTTTATCCCGGCCTTCTGCCAAGGGCCGTCTTCCTACTTAAACGCTTCCACTTCACACGGTGCTGAACGTCCTTCATAGTGAGGCTTGGCTCTCATATCTACGAAGATATCTCCAGAACGCTTTTTGGGCCGTTCGCGACCGTCCACCTACCAGAACAAATGCAACACTTATTTAAAATATAGCCTACAATACAAGTATTTGAATATTATATTTATTATTACAATTTTAATTTTGTTTCATATTTTCATATTTTATTTGTTTTTATTCATTATAAATATAATAAATAAATATAAATATAAAATTTATTAGTTCTCAAATGGAAATTACAAAAGCGAACTTACAGCTATAACAGTAATTAACAACTAAAATAAGCCAATTAAAACAAACTGAGAAAACAAGTGACTATCTATAAAACATTAACTGTTAACCACCACACTAGGAATAAACCTTCTCATGGGGGTCTTCAAGAGTGTGCTTTTAGAGTTCTCAAATATTGTTCAATTAGCCATTACATACAAAAGAGGTTAAAGTTTGAGTGTGTGTGGTGTGTGTGTGTGTGGTATGTGTGTGTGTGGTGTGTGTGTGTGTGGTATGTGTGTGTGTGTGGTGTGTGTGTGTGTGTGTGTGCGCGTGCGTGTTGTGTGTGTGTGTGTGTGCGTATGTGTGTGTGTGTGTGTGTGTGTGTGTGTGTGTGTGTGTGTGTGTGTGGGGATGGATGTGTGTGTTTGTGGGGATGGGTATGCGTGTGTGGGCGTGTGTGAATATATTTCAATTCATAATCTTTAGGAAATCTTCGGTTTCAGAGTAGTCAAGGGTAAATAACCATTTCATAACAGTCATTTTTGCATCTTTTATAGAACATTCCTTTATATCACAACATAACACGACCTTATTATATATATATATATATATATATATAATAAGGTCGTTATATATATATATATATATAACGACGCGTCTTTAGAACGCAACAGGTCCAGTGCAATATATCATTTGCCCAGCATATGGAGATATACATGAGGCCATATATATGTATATCTCCATATGCTGGGCAAATGATGTATTGCACTGGACCTGTTGCGTTCTAAAGAAGCGTCGTTTTAAAAGTAAGGGGTAAGCGAGCGAGTTAATTACTTCTTTGTGCTGTTTTAGTATTATGTCACATATTATTAAAGATTTTTTCTTAAGATTTCGTACTTATAAAAATTATGTTGACTTTAATGGTTAATAACACTAGTAATGACGACGAACACTATGCCTCTGCATTATCTGAATCTGGCAATATCAGTGATGAGAATTGCCATAGTGTTTCTTCGCTTCGTGATAACCTTGAGAGTCAGTTTTCGGACGTATCTAAGAATTTTAATATCGTTCATATTAATGCGAAAACTGCCTCGACTGCCTCGGTGGCGTGGTTGTGGTTGGGTACGACTGCCGTCCTGCGGTCTCGGGTTCGATCCCCGGGTCGAACAAAGTGATATTGGATTTTTCCATATCAGCCCGGAGTCTGGAATTTGTGCCCGATATGGCGAAAGGCTCGCCCCCTATCATATCTGGGACGTAACTAAGCTCGACGAAATGTGGGTGTATTAGTTTGCTAGTGCGCCTCTGTCTACCCCTTCGGGGATACACGCGTGAGCTTATGTTATGTTTATGTTTTATGTTTATGTAATGCAAAAAGTATTCCGGCCCATTTATCCGATATGTCGGCATGCCTAGATCATTAAAACCTTTACTTTACACCTCCGCTTATCTGCTGATCCTTTAACCCCTTCAGAAGGTTATCTGGAAGAGATCGCTTCAAGCGATAAGATCTATTGTAACATTTTATAGTTTAAAGTTCTGTCTGTACTGTTTACTTAATCCTTACTATGGTGTTCAATAAAGAGTTATCTATCTAATCGTTCACGAATGACAATATCTATGAAAGTATTAGTATATTGTAATTTTTACTGATATATTCTTGTTCATTATTATGAGTTCTGTAGTATCCTTTCAGTTTCTTACAAATATTACGACAAACTTTGTATATTATACGAAATCAAAGTTAACAGGAATACACCGTGTGGCACCAACATAACTTAAATTTCGTCGCAAAAATATAATTATGCGGTAATATGCACGGGCCAACCTAGATGTATATAAACTTCAGTAAGTATACGGCGTAACGTCAAATCGCGCGTTTGTCAACGACAAAAGTATTAAACCGCTAATATCAACTGTTTAAGGTTGCTCCGAACGTACATTATGTGCAAAAATTTAGAAAACTAAAATATCAATTCTATGGTTATTCTATTTATTCGTCTTATTTTTTGTACAAGCCCTTGCAACATTAAAAGGTATATATATATATAGGGGACGATTGAGTGTCGGAAGGTCAGCGTCAATCATTATGTAAAAAGCTTAAATGACACTATATTTTTTAATGGAAGACCCAAGCAGTTGACAGTTACGTCTACAACATGAATGGGCCGGCTCGACCTGTTGGATGCCACTGTCTCACAGAAAACCGATGTAAAATGGCAGCACGCTGTTGCATATCGTACGGTGAGTTATATTTCCGGTGGTCCAATTCCAATCTCTTTATCAATCCCTTTTCCCCTCCTTTTAGGTTAGCAATATACCCATGATATTTTTTGTCATGGGTGTCTCTATCTATTGGCGGTGGAGATGACTTACCCTGACCCACGAGCAATCGTGTTACTGCTATATAAATACTTTATATTTAAATTTTTAATATACATATACCTAATAATTTTATGTAGGATTTAAAAATAAAACTTTGTTTGGCAATATCTGTAAAAGTATTAAGTATATTGAAAAAATTGCAAGAATAAAAGTTGTTTATTATTACGAATACAGTATCCTTTCAGCTTCGTACATAATAATTTATGTTCTAACTAACCGTGTGTAATAGTAGAGGGCCCGTGACATTTGCTATACTTACGCCGCTGACACGCGACTCGATTTCTAATCTACTAAATATTCAGGTAAATGGAAACCTAGAAAATACTGACTTATTTATTAGAATATTCTCGTTATCATCATTATAATCACCTACAATACGTTGTTTAATTGATGAAGTATCCCAGATAGATAAATTATATTTATTTATTTTGCTGACAGCAAGCGACACAACCTCCCCGTCTGACAGCCGAAGCGGGAATGTGTGCGGGCCGGGCGGCAGGGCGGTCTTGACTAAAACGGTGCGCAAAACGCGGAAATTTAGATAATTGGATCTTACAATAAAAAGACAAATTATTTTCAAAATCCAAAACACATAACCTATGCGTATTATTTAACTAAGTTACTATACAAAATTTCACGATCTTATTTGAAGTATGTAATGAGTAATCCGGGATATTAATTCGGTTTAGAGGTAACTTTGCAATTTTTTTCTATCGAGAAAATTTTATGGAATCGTGTTTTCGCCACACATGTTCACTCACATAAGCCCTCAACTTTATCATATATTTATTACAAAGTAAAAGGTGCAGTATTGTTGATTTTATCCGGGTTCAAAATAAGCCATTTGAGGTAGTATAGGCCCTTAAGTTTCAGATCTCAGTAGAGGCGGCAAAAGTTAAATAGCCTACTGTCGGCAAATGTGTAAATTCGCCACTGTTATTAATAGCTTCCAATAAACTGGCTTTGTTTAATATTGTCATTTCACTTTATGCTTCATTTACGAGCGTTTATCAAATAATATTAATCATTATGTCGCACAGTACTTAAGCTGTAGGTAATTTGTCGAGGCGCTTATCGCGTGCCCCCGAATCCCGGCCAAGCAACAATGGTGTGGGTTGAGGAAAAATGTGAGCCCCTCCAAATATATTCGTTATCGTGTATTTTTTTTCGAGATTTCTGTACGAGTTGCGTACAAAACAGTAGCAAACAAGTAGTGCGGAAGAAGGGATGGTTTGAGGAGCTTCCCTGTTTTGGAATTCGAGTGCTTTGTAGAGTTGAAATGTTTCTTTCGTGTGATTCATATTTATACAATATTTATATTTATTCCGTGATCCCATTTAGAATTAGAACAAAAACCTATATTTAATAGTAAAAATGCGAAAGTAAAGTCTGATTGTGTGTAACGTTTTCATGGTTGGTGGCCTAACTGAATTATATATTTTTTCTTTTTTGCAAAAAAAATGCATTGAAATATATCTCTTGTCTGTCTTTTGTTGGCTATCTTTTGTCTCATAAAAGAAACTTTTTATAAAAGTTTATAAAAGCACAATAGCATGTTTATGCTTTTATGCGCAATAACGCAATCTATCATATAAACCGATAGCTTTTAGAAAAACCAGAATTTGTGTCCGATAGGCTCGCCTTCTAGTTCTTCTTTTTCGCCTTGTAGTTTTTTCATCCAATCCCACCAGCTTCTATTAATTCCCGTCGCTTCCCTGTCGGCGTACCTGCCATATCCCGTTCCCTTTTTATGGTCCACAAACCGCTCCATTCCCCTTTCCCCATGTGACCCTATTCTTCTAACTGTATAACCTGCCTGCCTGATTCCAAATTCATAGCATTCTATAATATTATAAGAAATACTTATAATACATAATATAATTATAAGAAATCTAAATTATGCTTTTTTGACATGTCATAAGTGCCATAAGTAATTTTATATGCCTACGTGATCAATAAAGATTTTTATTTATTTATTTATATTCTATCACAAATGAGTTCGGTGAAATGTGGGAGTTTTGATTCTCTAGTTCGCCTCTGCCTGCCTCTTTGGGGTTACAGGCGTGGTTCTATTTATTACTCACGTAGGTACTCACGAGAATCTTCTCATATGTTGTGTTTATAATTTTCAAACCAATATAAACAGTAGTTATGACTTCAGATAGTGGCGTGCAGTTCATATAGACAAAGAGACACTGTCTACCCTGACAATTTGAGAATTAATAATTATATAGGTAATTAGAGTAAAAATCAACACCCAATCAGATTTTAGAAAAAGCAGTGCTCAATTTATATTTTGAATTGACACGGAGATGTTTATGGTGGAGCAAGAATTGAAGAAATTTATTATGGAAGAATTTTGTCTAAACATAACATAACATAAGCTCACGCCTGTATCCCCGAAGGGGTAGGCAGAGACGCACTAGCGAACTAATACACCCACGTTTCGCCGAGCTTAGTTCCATCCCATGTTATAGGGGGCGAGCCTATCGCCATATCGGGCACAAATTCCAGACTCCGGGCTGATATGGAAAAACCCAATATCACTTTACCCGACCCGGAGATCAAACCCGAGACCTCAGAACCGTAGTCGTACCGAAATACCACCACGTCACCGAGGCAGATTTTTGTCTATCCTAATTCTAATGCCTGTGCACGTCACTGACTTCAAAAACTATTAAACAAAGATCCAAACAACCCAGCCCACTCTATTCCCAACTGGTAAAAAGTTGTTTAGAACATTAATAGTCGATATTCGTTAATTGCTTTTTGGTAATAAAACCGTTTATAGTACTTTGCACAAGAAATCTTTGTTTAGAACGTTAAACTTAATTTACGTACTAAAGTGGCGGAGCACATGAGAGCTTCTTGTGTCTTCGCTTGCAATATATTACATAACACCAGTGCACACGAAATTGAGATTTATTACTATGCAACTAAGAGTGGAACTTCACCGATAGCCACGAAATTAGATGCAAAACGGTACAATAAGTCGGTGGTAGCTGCGGCATAGGTATTTGTTCCTATTTAGGAAGATTGACTATTGAAGCGAGATTTAGTGCAGTGATTTCGAAGATATCGACGAAATGCGAAATATGATCAGCATTGCGGTGATATTTTGAATTAAACGTTTGTCATGGTATTAAGTTTATTTTCAAAAGTAGTGATGTGGATAATCGATTACTTTTCATAATCGATGATTTTTTAAAGGCGTATTATTATATTACTGACTACCTCGGTGGTGTAATTGTATTTCGGTACGACTAACGTATCTTAAACTACTAAAATTCTTGCGATTAGTGGAAAATTTTTTGAGGAAAATTCACTATTAAAAAGGCAGATGAAAACTAGATAACTAGAACACCCAAAATTCGCCGCGCTTATTTACATATATGTAACATTATCATTGTTAAAACCTACTACGGGCTACGGAAGAAGAAAAACACAAAAATCAAATACACAAAATCAAAGGTGAAAATCATTGAAGTAGTTTACTCTTTTGAACGTCAAAGCATGAATGTTACATTTATTTATAAGACCGATGAACCTGTGGGTGTACCCATAGCTAAAATTTCCCCGTGGGAACAAAAGGTTGCAACTTAAACTTTTAAATCGATATCATCATCAGCCATAGGACGTCCACTGCTAAACATAGGCCTCCCCCAAAGAAATCAAAATATAAATAAAAAATAAATAAAAAAAAACGATATATCACAAAAATATTCATTTCAATAACGCAATAAGTATCAAACATAACACAAATTTTCTACTTGCAGATGTAAACGCTAGAATGGCAGCAAAAGCGAATCTTTGCTGTCCCACTTGAACGCTGGTGCCAAGCATAGTGTGAAACTTCGTCATGTGCATCTACATGGAAGTGTTAAGCGAAGTGTGCGTGTCGTGCTGACAGTGTGGCTCGCAACATGGGGCGGGGAACCGGGTTGCTGGTCGTGCTGTGGGTTGCCACCTTCCCTTTGTACCGGGCTGACAATCTCGGTAAGTGTCTTTGTATCCTTATTTCGATTGATTACGTTACTGCCTTGGTGGCGTGGTGGTATTTCGGTACGACTACGGTTCTGAGGTCTCGGGTTCGGTCCCCGGGTCGGGCAAAGTGATATTGGATTTTTTCATATCAGCCCGGAGTCTGGAATTTATGCCCGATATGGCGATAGGCTCGCCCCCTATCACATCTGGGACGGAACTTAGCTCGGCGAAACGTGGGTGTACTAGTTCGCTAGTGCGCCTCTGCCTACCATGCCTGGGATACAGGCGTGAGCTTATGTTATGTTATGTTATGTTATTACGTTATTGGACGATGACAAGGAAGATAATGACTTCTTAGGTTTACGTGAATGTTATTCATTGAAATTAAACTATTTTTACGGATTCTATCACGATTTGGTTTTAATTTTTATGCCCGACGTTTCGAAAGCTTTGCAGCCTCGGTGGTCACGGGTCAGACTAAGGTGTCATTTGTCCAAAAATGATAACATAAAAACGAAACGTCGGGCATAAAAAAAACAAATCGTGATAGAATCCGTTCAAATAGTTTAATTTCGACAAGGAAGATAATAAATAAGTTTTTTTAGCTATCGAGCCACGATGTAGACAGTTACGTCTACAACACGAATGGGCCGGCTCGACCGGTTTGATACTACTGCCTCACAGAAAACCGACGTAAAGTGGCAGTTCACTGTTGCGTTCCATTCGACGAGTGATATTTCCGGTGGCCCAATTATCCCCTCCTTTTCCCAGTCCCTATCCCCCTTCTTTTCGGTTGGCAACGCACCCATGATATATTTGTGTCTTGGGTATTTAATGGCGGTAGAGATCCCTTACAATCAGGTTACGTTGTGCTGCACCACCTGCTCGTTTCCAAGTCATTGCTATAAAAAAGTAGGTTTCTAAATGTGGACTCCTTACCATATAAACATATCTCTTAGCTTTTCTATTACTGATCCTGATGGTACGAACTACGTAGTCTATACTGTCGATCGTTAAGATGTGCATTACACGAAAGTCATCAAAATTATGCTAGCCTGATTAATACATTAATTTTAAATCACGGATGAATGGCACCTCACATAGTTATATAATACATTCCTATGATAGACGACTATGTAACGCCTATTATTAGTAATGCAACAAATGTGAATATAACATCCAAATAAGAAGTTTCGCAAAAAGTTTATTTCGGAGATACAACAAATTTTCCTCATTGTTTAGCATTTATTATCGCCCTTGCTATTCAACGTGATATCCCTCCATAAGCCTGCTCGTTATCTTATGACAAACATATTAAGGGTCCTAATCCAACTGTTCCTGAGGTTTGTTTTGTATTTTTCGTAAAACATTAAATATTTTTTGTGGTTTGAGTGAAAATCGAGTTCACAATATTTAATTTATTCTCAGTCTATCGCAGTTTTATTTCGTTAGTTACTATTGTTATATGATTAAATTAAAAAGCAAAAGTAGATACTGAAGTTACTTTTGATTTAATTTAATTGTCAGTAATTTTGAGAAATTAATATGAATGTAAGGTTTCAATAAGTTAAGCTAGACGCATAAAATTCTCTAAGACATGGATTACCCAGAACTACCATGGATTTATCGAAGTATAAAACTTTAACGATGCACCGAAGTTTCCAGACAACAATTGCATATACAAATAAAATTCGAAGAAAATGGAGTTTCAAACCAAAAATGTGACTTTTAATATAGTCGGATGTAATAATCGGTAGCGTATAATTTACCTCTCTACAACCCTATTTAGATGAGAAAGTTTCTTTCACGACAGTAACGGAACACTATTGTTTGCGAGACCGCGTGTTTAGGTTCTTATTTTGAAATGATATGCAGTGGCATCGTAAATTAGACTTTTCTATTTTATTCTCCTTTCGCATACGGTATGCTCTCTTCATCTAAAATAATCAATGGTACGAGTAGTTATTGTGATAGGAAGAAGTTGTAGTAGCTAAAAATAACTGGGTACTTGACTATTTTTATTAATTAATTTTATATTAAATTTATGTCATCTAAAGCATAGCACAGAAAGAAATATTGCAATATTCTCAAAAATAAGTAAGTTATATGCCTCTGAAGTTTGGTGTAACCTTTAAACTGCGGAAAGAGAAGAATCAGTATAATCACGTCACGGGCATATTGGTGCGTCCGTTGGTAAGGGATAGCAAGATAGATAGATTGCAGAATTTAAAATATTAATTACTGCCTCATTTTTCATCAAATTTTGATGCAGTTTTTACAGAAGGGTTTCTTTTTTATTTATTTACCGTTTCATATAACAATATGTATAAACTGCCTCGGTGGCGTGGTGGTATTTCGGTACGACTACGGTTCTGAGGTCCCGGGTTCGATCCCCGGGTCAGGCAAAGTGATATTGGATTTTTGCATATCAACCCGGAGTCTGGAATTTGTGCCCGATATGGCGATAGGCTTTATGAAATTTTAAACTTTACCGCTAGGTAGCTAGCCACCCCCTATTTAAGTTTATTTATTATTGATACGAACTTTATGAAACCCTGTATAAATACGTATACAAATAGAGTTTAAACAATGGAGTTTCAATCTAAACTTGTGATTTTTGAAGCAGTCGGATATAATAACCGATTGTGTTTACTTTCCGTTCCTAAAACAACACACGTAATCACACACTGAGTTTGTAATGTAAACGTCTGTTGATTTAGGTCCGATTAAGGTTGTGCACCGTCCATCAGACCGTATGGACTTAACTTGAATTTATATCTCCAAAACTAACAGTTTGTTTAATTAATATAAATACAATTTAGCATTCTCGTGAGGATGTTGGTTGATTAATTTTGTCTAGTGAAACCAAAGACTTATATGTATACTACTCATCGATTTATTATATACTAGATGCATAGTTCTTTACAAATATCGTCATAAAAAGTAGTCTCAGGAATAAAACAAAGAAAAAGATCACAAGTTCTAATTAAATCAACACAATTATAACCCTATCGACGTGTTATTAAGTAGCTTTTTAAACGAAGTGAGCAAGCGTTCTTAAATTTGAATTTTGAAATTTAGAATTCTATTGACGTCCGTCTGTAGGCAAAAGGAGTGCTTAAGCACTTCTTTGCTGTCCCATTTTCCGAGCGTCAACTGTGCATCTAGGTAAATAATATATCGATGATACTACTAGACAAGCTGTTTAGAAGAATTTGGTCACATTACGGAGAGTGTTTGACGTTTGACGAGTATGGAAAAGAGCTGCGGGTTTAGACGAGTGACCTATGCGCTAGTCGAATATAATAAATCTATGGGAATGACATAGTACACCGCATAGCGTACTCTTATGTCATTCCCATACATTTATTCTATTCGACTAGCGCATAAGCCACTTGTCTAAGCCCACTGCGGCCTGAGCAGGAAAATTTCTGACAACCGTTGATGTATTCGAACTCGATGCGCGTCTATGAAATTTGTATGAAATATTAACCAAACGTCATCAGTGCGCAGCGAACTCGAATACATTTACATTTACATTAGTTTTTCGTGCTTGGGCTACAGATCTCTATAGTGAGTTGCGGTCAATTGACGGAAACTTTGCGCAAATTCTATGTACCGAACAGCCTGTTTAGTAGTCAGTGGCGTAACTACAGGGCGACATGTCGGCAAAATACCACGGGCCCCGGACCATAGGGGGCCCCAGCGGCGGTCGGAAGGAGCTAGCCGTGACTCAAAAGCCCTCAATCTAATGAATTTGCCACGGGCCCTCAAACTGTAGTTACGCCACTGCTAGTAGTATACATAGTCTTTGAGTGAAATGCATATTAATAAATAAATAAATACACCCAACAGTCACACACCTAGTCCCGACCCCACACTAGGTATGTATAACCTGTATCGTGGGTGTCAGAAACTATGAGAGACTTTCGGTCTCACAACACCCAGACTTGAAACAAATATCTGTGGGCCACACAAATATGTGTCTCAATGCGGGAATCGAACCCGCGGCCACTTGCTTCACAGCCGGCTACTCGCCCACTGGGCCACGGATGCTTATTGAGGTTTTGTTTCTGCGTAAGAACGAATAATTATCGACTAGATATTCGAAACGAGGTCTTTGCGTATCATGTTGTTCGAATAAGGGGGGCGACTTGAAGCTTTCATAGTAAAAGTTTTATTTTATTAAATTCAGAGTTAGTCCTAAATTACATTTTACTTAATATCCCATTCATATGTTTTTATTTGTATAGTTAAATCATGATTAAGAATAATTTTTGGTGCGACAGAGTTTATGCTTAAATCGAGTTTATTTTAAAATTAATCAAGATTTATCTGAGTGGTTAAATATAAAAATGTTATCAGCGCGTTAAGATAAAAAAAATTAAATAAAAATGAAAAGAAATCTTATATGTATTTCTTTTCATTTTTATTTGAAAGCACAATTCTGAGCAAAATCTAGGTGTGCTTTATAAATAGCACCATAAAGGTTTTTAAGTTCTTAAACTGCAAATATTATGGTAATAATATATGTATCGGGCCATATTGTTGAGCGCGGCTGTAAAAGCCGATAGTGGAAGGTCAACACAGCATGTGGTTACGCGCTTACAATTTGAGAGCTAATGTAGAGTTTCAACAAAATTGTTTAACTAAAGCCGCGTCTACTGCACTAAAACATTACACAAAACATTATTGAAATAAAATTATTTTTACGGATTTTATCACGATTTGGTTTTAATTTTCGTAAACCAAATCGTAATAAAATCCGTAAAAATAATTTTATTTCAATGAATAGCATTCGCGTAAACTTAAGAAATCAGTACAAAACATTATTTAATTTTTTTTGTCTATGGTCCATTGTTACGTGAACAGGAGACTATGAAAATAATAGTTTCGTGTAGGTGGTTTTTTGAGTTTTTTTTTTTTTAAACATGTGCAGAAGACGCGCTTTTATATTATAAATGCGAATGTTTGGATGTTTGTTTGTTTGAATACAGCCTCCGTGGCGCAGCGGGCGAGTACCCGGCTGTGAAACGTGAGGTTGTGGGTTCGATTCCTGCACCGAGACAAATGTCTGTGTGGCCCATAGATATTTGGTCTGGGTGTTGTGAGACCGAAAGTCTCTCGTAGTTTCTGATACCCACGATACAGGTTGTACCTAGTGTGGGGTCAGGACTATGTGTGTGACTGTTGGGTGTATTTATTTATTCATTGTTACTGAATCACGCCCGAACAGATGAACGGATTTGGCACACATATAAATTATAAATGTATTAGTGATGTAGTTGTATTTCGGTACGACTACTGTCCTGAGGTCTCGGCTTCGATCCCGTGTCCCGATGTCTGTATGCTTATATCTTTAAAACTGCGCAACGGATTTGTATGCGGTTTTTTAATAGATAGAGTGATTTAAGTGGAAGGTTTATATGTATATATGACTGCCTCGGTGGCGTGGTTGTATTTCGGTACGACTACCGTCCTGAGGTCTTGGGTTCGATCCCCGGGTCGGGCAAAGTTATATTGGATTTTTCCATATCAGCCCGGAGTCTGGAATTTGTGCGCGATATGGCGATAGGCTCGCCCTCTATCACATCTGGGACGGAACTAAGCTCCGCGAAATGTGAGTGTTCTAGTTCGCTAATTCACCTCTGCCTACCCCTTCGTGGATACAGGCGTGAGCTTATGTATGTATGTATGTATTATTCTATAATACAGCCTTAGTTTGGGGTCAACAACTCCGACCTAGTTATTACTCTACCATTATTACTTCATTATACATATTAGGATATGTTCTCGAAAACCTAGAAACTTGACCCCAAAATGTATACCTAATCTTGTAAAGGTAGATTCAGGCTAAATCTAATCAGAAGAAAAATAGGTCTTAGAAAATGGTTTGAAAAACAAGTGTACAAGATAAACGTTGAATCCACTTCACTTCGTCAAGTCGACCTTTTTACTTGGGATTGGATTAAACGCAAATTGGACTAAGTTACATAAATCTAGTTTTTATTTCTTGTAACTTTTGCGGAATTATGATGATTTGTATTTTCAATTATGTTTACATAAGCTTACGCCTGTATCCCCGAAGGTGTAGGCGCAGTAGTGAACTAAAACACTCACTTTTACCGAGCTAAGTTCTGTCCCAGATGTAACAGGGGGCGAGCCCATCGCCATATGGGACACAAATTCCAGACTCCGGGCTGATATTGAAAAAAAAAAAACAATATTACTTGCTCGACCCGGGGATCGAACCCGAGACCCCAGGACGGTAGTCGTACTGAAATACTACGACGCCAATGAGGCAGTCTATAATTCCTAATGACTAGATGTGACCAGACATAATCCTCCGAAACTACACTTGACAGCCGCCGTGGCGCAGCGGGCGAGTAGCCGGCTGTGAAACGTGAGGTCGCGGGTTCGATTCCCGCACCGAGACAAATGTCTGTGTGGCCCACAGATATTTGTTTCGGGTCTGGGTGTTGTGAGACCGAAAGTCTCTCATAGTTTCTGATACCCACGATACAGGTAACACCTAGTGTGGGGTCAGAACTATGTGTGTGACTGTTGGGTGTATTTATTTATTTATTATTATTAAAAATCTGGTTTTTATTTCTTGTAACTTTTTCGGAATTATAATCATTTATATATTCAATTCATTATCAGCCATAGGACGTCCTAAGGCTGATGATGATGATGATGATGATGATGATGATAATGATGATGATGTAGGTATTCAATTATATTTAGGAGTAGCTGTTGTTTCCAGCCTACGTGAAAGAGTTCTCTGGCCGCTGATTTGAATAACATCCGGTTTATTCTCAGTCTTTCTTTCTACATGCCCTTATCCCACCTTAATGTGGGGTCGGAGCAACACAGTTTTTTTCAAGCATGTTTCCCAGGGTTTGGCTTAGTTTTTACTACCGGCTGACTGCCTGACGTCAACCCTCTCTGGGGCATTTATAACCGGGCAAATCAAATTAGAAAAATAGCTTTGCCCGGCCTGAGAATTGAACCCAGGACCTCCCGGACTACAACCCATGCTGCCACTAGATGAAGGAGGCGACCTGTTTATTTTCAGTATTTCTAATATTTATCCATCTCAATATATTTATATTAAGCAGCGATAGCTCAGTTGGGAATGGTACGGACTGCCGAGACAAGTGTCGGAGGTTCCAGACCAACCCCAAAATGGAGCACACACCTCTGACTTTTCTATGTTAAGTGTATTTTCATTGTGAAATATCGCTTGCTATAACTTTAAAGGAAAACATCGTGAGGAAAACTGCATACCCGAGAATTTCTTTACAGGAATTTCGAAGGTATGCGAAGTCTACCAACCCGAATTATGCTAGCGTGGTAGACTAAGGCCGAACCCCTTTCATTAGTAGAGAAGGCCCGTGCCCAGCAGTGGGACAGTCATATTACAGGTCTAATATTATTATTTTTAATATTATTTTATAATGTTATATCGACCTGTCCCCGCTGGTATAGAATTATGAATTTACTAACATTCTTATTGATTTTAGCTATGAACGGAGACAATCCTCCGAAACTACTTATAATAATTTTATTACCCGATTTTTATAGCCAGAGGCGCCTTAGTGACCCTTTACTAGAAACCCTTATAGAAATTGCGTTTTATGGTAGCAATACATTTTGTCCATTTAATATATTAATTATAGAGTGGCTATCCGCTAGGTTTCATTAAAAAAATTGATCTCAAACCTCAGTAACGGCATCTACCACTTATTAAAATGCGAGGGCGCTTATTACATTTTACACCCAAGAATGTTCTGTGAATGTTCGGATATACATAAGACAATTTTTGAAATTAAACTATTTTTATAGCCTTCGTGGTCACGGGTCAGATTCTGACCCGTGACCACGAAGGCTGCAAAGCTTTCGAAACGTCGGGCATAAAAATTAAAACTAAATCGTGATAGAATCCGTAAAAATAGTTTAATTTCAATGAATAACATTCACTTACACCTAAGAAATCATTATGTAAACCAGTATGGACTGGAAATTGCAAACAATTTTATTATCTAAATATTATGTCGCCTCCTTGGTCTAGTGGCAGCATATATAGGCTGCGGATCGGAAGGTCCCGAGTT
Organism: Clanis bilineata; assembly: GCA_036417725.1. NCBI lineage: Eukaryota > Metazoa > Arthropoda > Insecta > Lepidoptera > Sphingidae > Clanis > Clanis bilineata. The sequence continues at coordinate 4,962,703 of CM071153.1, forward strand.
CGATTCCCAGGTCGAACAAAGCTAATTTTCTAATTTAATTTGCCCGGGACTGGATCCCTTATAGGGGGTTGACGTCAGGCAGGCGGCCGGTCGTAAAAACTAAGCCAAATCTCTGCAACATATTTCAAACAGTGTGTTGCGCCGACCCCATATTAAGGTGGGATAAGGGCAGGTTGAAAAAAACTTATAAAAACAGTTTATCTGAGCAAATGGTAAAAAATTGTCTGTCTCTTTTATTTTCAAACAATGTGACACAAGGAAAAAAGTGACAGACTATTCTTAGCCATTTGCTCAGCTAAACTGTTTTTATAAGTAACGCCCTATTACGCAGTCACAACATTACGCGCGTATGTTTTAAATACGACTGATTGACTTAAGACCACGAGGTTACAACTTTTGGATTCCATTTCGTGCTATTGTCCCGTCTATATACTGTTGAATGTCTATGATCTAATATAGGTGCTTAGGACCAAGCGTTAAACAATAATTACAAGTTTAAAAACTTAACAGAACGACTTCAAATCCGATCGTGACCAAATATGGGACCACCCTTGAAGTAAGCTCTATCGAATACAAAAATAATTTTAAAAATCGGTCCATATTTGGCGGAGATATAGCGTAACATACATAAAAAAATACAGAAGAATTGAGGACCTTCTTAAACTTAACAGACCGACTTCAAATCCGATCGTAACCAAATTTATATGGGACCAGCGTTGAAGTAAGCTCTATCGAATAAAAAAATAATTTTGAAAAACAGTATATATTTGGCGGAGATATCGCGTAACATACATAAAACAATACAGACGAATTGAGGACCTTCTCCTTTTCGGAAGTCGGTCGAAAACTCACAATCGTATAATATTTCGGAACGTTTATTAAATTACCCACAGCGGAACAATAGAATCGCAATAGTCTAGAATGAAGGTTGGTTAATATCTAAAACCACATACCGTGAACAATTAAAATTAGGACTCCTCTTTATGCTTCGTAAAACAGAATGAGAATAGATCGCACAAAACTATCTTCCAGAACTTTCCAGATATTCGGTATTGAAATAAAACTAGTTTTTACCAAAGTTTAATACGGATTCTACCGCAATTTGTTTTTATTTTAGACGCGATGTTTCGAAAGTTTACAGACGGGCTGGACGGAGGTGTTAGTTGTCCAAAATATTAGTGTTACAATCTACCTTCGTTTTAAAATTATAAAAATAAAAAACTAAAGAGTTTGTTGTTTATGGTCCGATCTATCCTGTGCATAGACGATCTTGTGAAATATTAAGCTTTAAAGTACAAATTTTTGTTAGGATAAAGTGTCCGCGCCCTCTACCACGTAAACGTTTGGTTCTGGAAATATGAAAGAAAGCATATAGGAAGTTGTTACTTATTTAAAACGAGTAGTAAATATGAATTTCTGGACCATGTTCTCATAAGCATGTCTAATTCATTAACATTTAACCCTACTTTGGAACCCTGTACTGTGCTTGATCAAATATGCAGTATGCACTTGGCTTAGATTTTTTATTTTTAAATTACCGTCTAATAAACTATTTAAATTAATTTTGTATAATTTTGAAGTGAAGTTAGTTATTTTAACATTAACATTTTGGACGACAGACACCTCAGTCTAATCCGTAACCATCAGTCTGTAAATCTTTCGAAACGCCGGGTTTAAAAATAAAAACAAACCGCGATAGAATCCGTATAAACTAGTTTTATTTCAATGTATAAAAGAAAATCATCAGACAGGCGTGAAGAAAAATTACGAAATATTCCCGCGATCCGGAAAGTTAGCGCTCACTCAGTCACTCAAAACCAAAGTGCTTCAACCTTTGTTTATAAACACATCAATAGCAAAGAACTCCTGAACACACTTCCGATGGGCGAAACAGTCAAGTATCAAGGGTTCCTTCGAGTGTACGTGACGGGAAGGTTTGATAATCCACTGGGCACCTCCACACAAGGGATAATGGATCGTATGTACTCTCCTGGCCTCGTCTTTGTATTCCAACAAATAGCCTAAATGAAAACGGTTACGCAGGCCAGCCATGTTCTGCAGAAATGATAGCGCACCGAATTTAGTAAGGGTATGTTCAGAGAGATAAAGGATTCCATGGATGGACATTATCCTATTATATACCTATTTAGAACACGTATAATATTGATAATGTGAATAGATTTATTTATTAACTGGCTTGATAAAAGTAGGAGGTTTGTTTTCGTTTTTTATCATCATCATCAGCCATTGGACGTCCACCGCTGAACATAGGCCTCCCCCAAAGATTTCTAGATCGACCTGTTGGAAGCAGCCTGCATCCAGTGACTTCCTGGAAGTAGAAGTGGCGAAATGGCAGTAGGCAGGGCACATAGCTCGTAGAACTGATAGCCGATGGGGCAGAAAAGTTTTCGTTTTTTATGTATGTACTTTTCATAATTCCGAGATGCATGGACCGATTTTGATTATTTCTTTGCTTGAAAATGGGTCCATGTACATTTAAAAATCTACAAAATTAACAAAGATTAACAAAACTTAAACACCAAATTAATTAGTTGAATTTCTAATTATCTGCCAATGTGCCTTTTCACTTTATTTGCATTAGCACTGGTAACGTCTCCTTTCTTTCTTTCAACTTGTCCTTATTCCATCTGCATGTGAGGTCGGCGAAAAACTTTTTAAGCATGTCACATAAACGATTCACCTACTCCAAAGTAATGTTTTGGCAGACCCCAACGATCCCCTCTCGGTAGCTGTTGAAGCAGCATTTTCCCTTTTTTTGGTTTCATGGGGAAAAGCGATTTAGCGCTAACGCCACGTCTGGGGGGAAACGTGACGGTTATGTCGGGTTAGCCGGTCTTACCACCCAACGTTAGCCGCCCAAAACAGATGGTAAGCATCCAGACGATCGATACCAATAATAATTTATTTTCTGACACTAGACCATGACACCAGACCCGCTCGAGACTCTGAAAATCTCACACAGCAGGCCTACAGCAAACTGGTACCACCTCTAACTCTAGTCCCCAGTGACAGTCCGATATAAGGTCTGAGCCTCGTAAAAGGTACTTCTGTGCTTAATCCCAGTCAAGTCAATATATTTCTGGCTAAAACGCGATAAGCGCCAGCAATAATTTTAGCTGTAAAAGGAATTTAGTCTAACAAATCCATTTGAAAAAAATCTCAAAAATGAAAAATAAAAATTACTTTTTGAATTTGGTTTTATTTTTATCAAGAAACGTATAGATATATTGTAACACATTTTATCGACACTTTGTTCAAACAGATTTTAATATCTTTATACGCAATTTGACATAATCAAATTCACCAACATGAATTTATTCATATCACATTATCGCGATAAACGAAACGAAAAGTGTTTTATATTTAACATTGTGCTAAACAGGACATCCATTCGAGTCACCTCTATCTAAGAGACGTGAAGATAGAGTAAAGAATTTACGACGACGTATCGAATTGTAAGAATACGTTGAACTGTTTGGAAAGTAAGACGGATTTGTGCTTTTGTTCGCAACACATTTGCCGGATTCAAACGTAAGTTGTATTAGAACTTTTTGAATGTTTTGTTTATAAATGAGTGTTGAAATCGTTTTATCTTTGTATTTTATAATCTTCGTGGTTGTGAATTTAAATATTAAAGTATGATATTTTTTATGATTATTTTGTGCCCGATATGGCAATAGGCTCACCCATCTAGGATGGAACTAAGGCTGAGAATAATAGAGCGAACTTCGACTGAGTCTAAGTTAAAGAAACGATTTTAATGAGGATTTGGAATTTTTAAATCGAACTTTGACTTAGTGCGAGTTATTTTTTACAAAAAAATCTTTGCTTAGTCTGTCTGTCAGTCTGTTTTTCTTGTAAAAAATGGCTCGGACTAAGTCGAAGTTCGATTTAAAAATTACAAATCCTCACTGCGTTCGTTTCTTTGGCTTAGACTTAGTCGAAGTTTGCTCTATAGATCTCAGCCTAAGCTCGGCGCAATATTCTAGTTCGCTAGTGCACCTTTACCTACTCTTTCGGGGATACAGGCGTGAGCTTTTGTTATGTTATTTTGTAAGAAGTTTATGTTGTGATTAACTTTGTATTGCCATAAAGGCTACTATATCGCACTCACCTCTATCTGCTCATCTCTTAGGGGTGGGTTGACGTCAGACAGGCAGCCAGTCGTAAAAATTAAGCCACATCCTTTTAACACCTGTATGTAGTGAGAAGGCACAGGTGCACTAGCGAACTAGAATACCTACAACTCGCCGCACTTAGTTCCGTCCCAGATGTGATGGGGGCGTGCCTATCGCCATGTCGGGCACAAATTACAGACTCCGGGGATCGAACCCGAGACAACACGATAGCTGTACCGCGCACGCAATACCATAACGCCACCGAGGCAGTCTCTAAATGCGTGTTGCTTAAAGCAATGAACCACTTCTGTTTACATTGCGAAATAATAATTTTCTTCCGTATTGAAATATTATTATTAGTGTCCTCGTCCTCCTTAGTCGCCTCCTTGGTATGGGCTGTGGACCGGGAGGTCGTGGGTTCGATTCCCAGGTCGGAATGATCGGTCGAAAGCGAATTTTCTAATTTAATTTTCCCGGGACTGGACCCCTCAGAGGGGGTTGACGTCAGGCAGGCAGCCGGTCGTAAAAACATAGCCAAATCATTTCTGCAACATGCTTGAAAAAGTGTTGCGCCGACCCCACATTAAAGTGGGATAAGGGCAGGTAGAAAGAAAGATTGAAATATTATTATTATGTTATTTGGCCGTGAGTGCTACTTTTACTTATAGAGCGAGATTTTCACATGTTCCCTATACGAATAAAGGCGCTATTGTGTAGTCTTCAGCAAGTTGAATAGTTGGACATGGGCACACGTCAACCGTTAGTAAGTTTCACAAAGGCCGCCTAACAACTAGTAGGTTATTGATTAATAGTCACGGGCGGCTCGGCCTCCGGTGGCCCATACGCTTATGTAACATATATATGTGCCGCCTCCGACGGGTTAAGATAAAAACTATTATATATACTGACTGCCTCGGTAGCGTGGTTGTATTTCGGTACGACTACCATCCTGAAGTCTCGATCCCCGGGTCTGGCTAAGTGATATTGGATTTTTCCATATCAGCCCGGTGTCTGGAATTTGTGCCCGATATGGCGATAGGCTCGCCTCCTATCACATCTGGGACGGAACTAAACTCGGCGAAATGTAGGTGTACTAGTTCGCTAGTGGGCCTCTGCGTACCTCTTCGGGGATACATGCGTGAGCTTATGTTATGTTATGTTTTATATAAATAGTATTTAATTCGTACTTCTTTGAATTGTTATTGATGCGTTGAAACTGCGATAAATTATTGTCGGTCGAAATCAAATCGATTTATATTTAAAGCCGATTTCTCAATTACTTTGACCTGAGGGCAAAGAATTTAAACGCATATTTTTTTTTGCTTTGACGATGATATTTCATTACGTTATATTAACTGTCATTATGTCAAAAAACATTATCTAAATAAAAGTTATTTGGGTATTGAAAAATGGACTCCAAAAGTTTTGCATATTTTTATTTGTTGATTTCTATGATACGTTAAAATTGTGTTTTTGGTGGTCTAAACAATAATTTTTAAAAGTTTCAAATTTTAATTTCGTTTGCCCTTAAAATTCAGGTACAGACTGAACAAAAATAAATTGTTGCGAATATATTTAATTAATCGTCGTGCCGATAGTAGTTTGGCGTTGGAATTTTATTATTGAAACATTGTTGTCTGACTGTATGAAATATTTGAGTTATTTGTTGAACAAGTATTTTTAATTTCAAATGTTATTAAATGCTTCATTTCTGCTGTATCGATATCGGCCTTTTGTCATATTAACTGTTTTTTTTGTTATAAAAGCGTGTGTATTTGATAATTGAAATTTTAATATTCCAGCACCTATTATTTCAAATCAAATAATTAATTAAATCTATAAAATGCTAAACGTTGTTTAGATTCAGTTAACATTTTTCTCTATGGCCAGTTCGGAAAGCTGGTTCGTCAGAGAAAAACGGGCAAGAAACTCTGACGTTGTTCTTTATGAAAGAATAAAAATTACAATCAATTGGAAACCATTCCTTTCATTAATTTAGATTAGAGCAGCTAATCCATTAGTCGCCTCTTTGGTCTAGTGGTAGCACATATGGGCTTTGGACCGGGAGGTCATGGGTTCGTTTCCCAAGTCGGGCAAAGCGATTTTTCTAATTTAATTTGCCCGGGACTGTATTCCTCACAGGTGTTTGACGTCACGCAGCCGGTCGTAAAAACATAGCCAAATTCTTTCTGCAACATGCATGAAAAAAGTATGTTGCGCCGAACCCACTTTAAGAAAGAAAGAAAGAGCAGCTAATTCATATTTATTGAGCTAAGAATATTTTTTTTAACCTGATGTCCATCACACAGGTTCATCATAACCTAGTTTAGGCATAAGATGTCATAATGTCCTGATCTAACTTCTGTAACTTCTGCTGTAATGTATATTTAGCATGGAAAACCTATGTATGTATTAGTCAGTAGATTGTGTGTGTGTAATTAATTAAATTAAATAAATAAATAAAATTATTTATTGTCATACTGTTTGGATAATTAATGTTGTCAGACTATTTGGCCAATTACGTTTAACGATGCAAAGCATGAGATGAAGCATGCCATATTCTTTATGAACCATTGCCAGTATCTTACACTCCCAGTGCCCGAGTACTAGGATCTTATGAGGTCATAGCGAGCTAGTTTTACGAAGCTGCGAAGCGTTTGTTATCTCAGTTGACTGCGCTGGATGAGTGAACCTGGTTTAAAAAGGTTCTATAAAGAATTCAGTGACATGAACCGTAGGATGACTTCAGATCCGCACACATGCACATTGAACTTATATGACGTCATACAAAGGACCTGCAGTTAGTTCCAATGTATATGGTTAAAATCATGACATAAATGTCAAAAATGTAAATGATCATGTACTGGGCCAAAATAATATAAATAATTTCATAAACCATCGACACGACGAAGAAGATCATGACATTGGAAAGATCTTTCGGTCCGCAGGCCGTATATTAAGAAGGCTAAGAAGGCATAACTAAGAAGGCGATTATAAATGATCTTGTTGAAACAATTCATCAAAACATTACAAAATAATAATCGTATCACCAAATCATGATGATGAATTCGTAAATGTCCTACTCAATTTTACTTCGTCGACGATCAATACTAGAAAGACAAATTCGAATCAATCTTTCTTTTTCTTTTAAAAATAATGGCTTCCACGCGTTTGCGATGATTTAGCCAATGCCAAGGTAAGTATAGCAATTATCAAGTTTTCACAATGACCATGAGACCCAGATGTGGATGATCTCAAGGCCCTGCTGGGATTATGGTGGCAATTCCTTCCAGCGCGGTGCCCCTCAGATGACATTCACTCCCGAATCGACCGGCCAAAGCCAGCCAACGCACCAAGCAAAACTCATCAAAGAATTTCCACTTTATACTGTCCATCTTCGCTGAATTTTGGCGCATAAAACCATATCACATTAAACAACAAACACAACTCCAGACAATAATATGAAATAATTTTAACAAGCGACGCCCACCCTGTCAGACTTCCCGTCAAAATCGCTAATCAATCCTCTGCATAGAATACACGCGCCTGTGACAGGCAGAGTCTAGTGTTGCCGCTTAATAACATTTTAATAGTGTGGCTATCTGACAAATAGTGTTGCCATCTATCAATATTGGTTCAATAATTATATATGGATATAGGCAATTTCCAGAGTTAACAAACAAAACAGGGTGCTTACTAGCATAGCGTATCATTATTGGTTACCCAACAAACTAACATTAAACTGGTAAACAATGGTTTTGTCGCAGCAGACTAAACGGGATTGGCGTTTCAATAGATAATGTATTACGGATTACTGTTGGTGAAAGCCACTTAAAATGTTCATTATACTCATAAAGTGAAAACTAATTTTGGAACATTAAATAGAAAATAACGACTGCCTCGGTGGCGTAGTTGTATTTCGGTATGACTACCGTCCTGAGGTCTCGGGCTCGACCCTCGGGTCGGGCAAAGTGATATTGGATTTTTCCATATCAGCTCGGAGTCTGGAATTTGTGCCCGATATGGCGATAGGCTCGCCCCCTATCACATCTGGGACGGAACTAAGCTCAGCGAAATATGGGTGTTCTAGTTTGCTAGTGCACCTCTGCCTACCCCTTCGGGGATACAGGCGTGAGCTTATGTTATGTTGTTATGTTAAATAGAAAATAACTATAATAAATAGAGATAGATCAGTGTTTTCAGTGTTTTCCTTCACCGTTAAAGCGATAATTGATAATTGACAATCTTTGATGATCAATTGATGATTTTTTTTTTATAGCAAAGACTGGCAAACGAGCATATGGGTCCCTTCTTTTCACATTACACTGTAAAATCCAAGCATGTTTATCGCCAAAGGGTATTTTCTTAATATGAATAAAATAACGGAACTTTTTGTATTCAAAATTTATAGGCGACAGTAGGCATATAGATTTTAGGTCGTCGCCTCATTTTAATAAGTTAAGAATTTCCTCAAACATAAATCCTATTAAGAATCAATTTTTACATGGTTATTTGTAGTAAAAAGTCGACAAGGGTATCGAACGGCCCATTATTTATTTTTTATAGGCTGTCAGGTACTTTAGTTTCATTCTTGGTATAAGATAAATGTCGTTTTATGCGTATAGCGGTTTTCGGCTCGGGAAATTGTTTTTTTAATGCCTTCATTCATTCAAGACATATTTGTTACCGAATTTTTTTTTACATTGTTCTTTATAGGTTATAGGCTGGCCCCTGTCATATAATGGGACGGTAATTAGCTCGGCGAAACCCAAGAGCCAAAATAATAATGGGTATGTTGCCAACGTTGAACCTGGTACCTGGAATTGGGCCGGATGACTCACCGAACGAAACGCAAGAGCGAAATATCTCTTTATAATGGTTTTCTGTGAGACATTGTTAACCGGTGGAGTCGGTCCATTTGTGCTGTAGACGTTCCTGTCTACAGCATGGCTCTACCATTTATATCGTTTACGTGTAAATAAGAGTTTGAAATTGAGTGGTAAAGCCACGCTGTAGACAGTTACGTCTACAGCACGAATGGGCCGGCTCGACCGGTTTGATACCACTGTCTCATAGAAAACCGACGTAAAGTGGCAGCTTGCTGTCGCGTTTCGTTCAGTGCGTGAGCTTTCTGGTGGCCCAATTCCCACTTCCTTTCCCAATCCTTTTTCCCTCCCCTTCTATTCCCTCATTTTAGGTTGGTAACGTACCCATGATTTTTTTTGTGTCTTGGGTGTTTATGGGCAGTTATCACTTACCATCAGGTGACCCATCTGCTCGTTTGCTACTCTCTGTTATATATAAAATGAAAACTATCTATAGAACGATCAAATATAATTAATACTGATATTAATAAAAACGTTTTATTAAATTTACATAAGAATTCAATTTCCAAATCAGACTGAATAAATTAGTTTATATTGAACCGTATTCTTTTCTGCTTTATTGGCGTTTATTAGTTTGTTTATTTCATGTCTAGACGCCTAACTTTACAAACAAGATCTCAACTAAAAACTACGCAAATATAATGTTATGAAAATCATTTCTCATAATAGAGCTCCTCCCATATATCTTTTTTATGCGTTATTATTATTAAGATTTATGAATTCCACTGAAGCAGAATTAAAGATAATTGTATGATATCTCCATGTGCGGTCAATTGCAAGATTTTGTCTGAACTGACCAACTGAATTTGACATTCTACTAGTATATGATAAGGATATAAGAGGTGGGTGATAATATAGGGCCCTACTTGTAAAAACAGTTTAACTGAGAAAATGGTAAATAATAGTCTGTCCCTTTTATTTTCAAACGATGTGACACAAGGAAAAAAGTGTCAGACTATGCTTAGCCATTTTATAAGTAGTAAGCCCATAATATTATAGTAAGTACCTTTTTGTTACAGAAAGGAATAATCATTAAGTTCTAGATTTCCAAGATCTTTCGAAATTGTTTCTTTCTTTCTTTACTTTGCCAATAAAGATCAATGAAAATTATTTCCGTGGTGCCTTACAACTGGAGAGAATATCCCTATGTATGAGCCTGATGCCTCTTTCATTCATTACATTGTCTCCTGCATTTTTTACGGAGAGAAGTGGAAACCTTATAATTCCAACCCTATCTTTCTTTTTGATTTGTTTCGTTGCGAGATAAAGACCATTTTACATTCTATGAGACTCGCCGAGCTTCACTGCTCGATGTCGTAAAATGCGTGCCATTGTTGATCCTGGCTTACAGGAGTTACAGTGGCGGGTGTGTGGGCGGGACAGTCTCGTAATAACGATCAATTAGTATAATAATATAAAAGCATATACAGCTTACCCTTGTAAATAGACTTCTAAGTTAATCCACCTGCATCGAATGAAGTGACAAAGAACTGCTCACTGATCCGTGACGGAGACGGCGCGACTCCGCGTCGTGTCCGTAACGAGCTCCACACCGGGCTCGAGCACTCTTAGCAGTTTCAATACGGAGCACTGCACTGAGCACCGCAGACAAAAAATTGGATTTTGTTCTTTTGAAGAGGTTGAGCGTCTTCATGTTAAAAGATTCTGAGTAAGTTATTTCAGATTATGGCTTATACGCACTTTACGCACAAAATCACCTTTAAATTAGCTTGGCAATTGAAAAATCAGGTCTAACTTAGCTTGGCAATTGAAAAATTAAGCCTAACTTAGCTTGACACATAAAAAATCAGGTCTAACTTAGCTTGGCAATTGAAAAATCAAGCCTAACTTAGCTTGACAAATAAAAAATCAGGTCTAACTTATTTTGGAAATAAATAATCACGGCTAACTTATGTATATTGGTAATTGAAAATTAGGTCTAAATTAGCCTGGCAATTGAAAAAGCAGCTCTAAATTAGCTAATAAAGTGTAACTCAGTGACTTTTATTACTATTAGTTATCGTATTCTAAAAATAAATAAAAATTTCAAGCTAATTCTGATGTCATAAATTTTCGTATACACAACTAAGCAAAAGCTATATGCTACGCATAATATTTATTATAACAATTTAATCTCAACTCAGAAACAGTTGAACACACGTAAGATTTTGATAAAATTTATATTCAAATTTTAATTAATTTGGGCAAAGTAATTAAGCTTTGTGGTGATGCCAAAAACACCTGTACTCTTTAAGATAACAGCAATAACTGGTAAAACCAATGACTAAAGAAAAATAAGAGGACGAGGCATAATTACGAAAAAATTTAACATTCTTATTGTATGGAACGAAACGGAAATGGCAACTTTGCGAAAGAAAGATCCCCTTAATATAGCAGTTAGGCACCTTCTTCATATTCCGAAATTAGTATTATTGTAAAATCAATAAGTTTTTTGACACAATGACGACTTACATGTAAATATATCGCGAAACTAAAATGGCGGAACCGGCTTAATAACACCCAACAGTGACACATAGTCCTGACTCCACACTAAGATACAAGTCTTGTGTCGTGGGTATCAGGAACTCCGAGAGACTTTTGGTCTCACAACGCCCAGACCCGAAACAAATATCTGAGGGCATTTGTCTCAGTGTGGGAATGGAACCCGCGGCCTCTCATTTCACAGCCGGCTACTCGCCCACTGCGTCAAAAGGCTGTCAAAGTAAACATGTATTTATAAGAGTTATGCCAGGTCTTTATTTTTTTCTTTTGTCGTTGGGTAAAACAGTTTTAAAGAAGATTTTATATACGTCATGCTCACACTGCCTCTGTGGCGTACTTAGTTGTATTTAGTGATTATGACTATTGTCCTGAGATCTGAGGACGTGATATAGGATTTTTCTGCTCAGTATCAATACGGAGTCTGGAATTTATGACCCATATGGCGATAGGCTCCCCCCCGGCATCGTCACATACGGCATAGAAATAAGCTCGACAAAATGAGGTGTTCTAGTTCTCTAGTGTAAAAGAATTAGTGTTAGTAGTTATCCGAAATCATAACACTAGTATAGTATGTATGTAATGTAACAATTGTGTATGCTTTATAAGCAGCGATAGCTCAGTTGGGAATGGAACGGACTGCCGAGACGAGTGTCGAAGGTTCGAGATCAACCCCAAAATCGAGCATACACCTCTGACTTTTCCATGTTAAGTGTGTTTTCTTTGTGAAATATCGCTATTCGCTTGCTATAACGGTGATATATATAAAGAAAACATCGTGAGGAAACCTGCATGCCCGAGAATTTCTCCACAAGAATTTCGAAGGTATGTGTAGTCTACTAACCCGCATTAGGCCAGCGTGGTAGACTAAGGCCTAACCCCTCTCATTAGTAGAGGAGGCTCGTGCCCAGCAGTGGGACAGTAATATTACAGGGCTAATATTATATTATTATGTATTTTTTATCGCATTACACTTTTCATATAAAATAATCCTGCATATATTTAGCGTGTTTGAGCAGTCAAATGAGTTGAGCATTTAAATCGAGCGAGTCCACATAAAAATATTAACGTTATGAGTTTATGACTCACGTCTTATTATGGTTAGCAGCGTTTACGATAAGCCTAACTTTTTAATTGCAAAATTTATTATCGTGACGTGCTTAATTATTTATTTATTTACACACACATAAGCTCACGCCTGTATTCCCCAAGGGGTCGGCAGAGGCGCACTAGCGAATTAGAACACCCACATTTCGCAGAGCTTAGTTCCGTCCCAGGTATGAGAGGGGGCGAGCCTATCGCCATATCGGGTACAAATTCTGATTATGCGAATAAACGTCTGTCATTATTCGAGGTTTAGTTTTATTTTAAGGATGATGATGACGATATGTTTAACAATCTGTCACATTATTAAAAAAAATTTAGAACTGCGTTTAGGTATTAGCCCTGCTGATTAAAACATAAACGTATAAAAAATCAACACCCAACAGTCACCCATAATCGACACCCCATAATAATATCGAGTCTTGTGTTGTGGGTATCAGGAACTACGAAAGACTTTCGGTCTCACAACATCCAGAGCCGACAGTTTGTGAGCCACACATACATTTGTCCCGGTGCGGGGATCGAACCCGCGGCCTCTCGCTTCACAGCCGGTTACTTGCCCCCTGCGCCACGGAGGCTGTCGTATTCATTAATATTCACTTCGAGTTTTACAACTGAAAGACTGAGAAAAAAATTGTGAGGCACAAATCTAGAAAAAATGGCGCACGTCTGACATGTAGGACTAATATTAGATTAAAACTTCGACAGCAGACAATTTTATTCAAAACGTGCCTATTATGACGTAGGGGCATGGTTTGAATTTTATATGCTTTATTTGAATTATTAAACTATTTCGGCTGAATTTTGATTATGATTGAAAATTGAATTGATTTCAATGTACTGATTTCTTAAGTTTACGCGAATGCTATTCATTGAAATAAAATTATTTTTACGGATTTTATCACGATTTGGTTTTAATTTTTATTCCAGACGTTTCGAAGGCTTTGCAGTCTTCGTGGTCACGGGTTGGACTGAGTGGTTGAGTCCAATTAAAACCAAATCGTGATAAAATCCGTAAAAATAATTTTATTTCATTGATTTCAATGTCTTTGCACCTTATTGTCATGATAAATTATTAAAATTTTTATAAAGAAAATTTTCAATTTTGAATATTTATTTTCGACCTACTTCACAAAAGAAGAAGGTCCTCAATTCGTCTGTATTTTTTTAATGTATGTTACTTGATATTTCAGTCAAATGTGGACCGATTTTCAAGATTATTTTTGTGTTCGACAGAGCTTATTTCAAGGGTGGTCGCATACACATTTGGTCATTATCGGATAAATTTTGAAGTCGGTGTATTAAGTTTTAAAACTTGTAATTATAAAAAAAAACATCTGTAATCGCCTAGTGGCAGGCGGTAACATATATAGATAGCATTGTTTGGCCGTGGTTAAATCCTGGATTCCATCCTGGCTTAACGTCAAGTAGGCAGCCGCTCGTTAGAACCAAGCCAAGTCTTTCCTGCAACATGCTTAAAAAAGTTTGTTGCGCCGACCCCACATTAAGGTGGTATAAGGGCAGCCTCGTGCAAATGTAAAATCAACAAAATATCCACGCATTTAAATAGTCACGGGCGGCTCGGCCTCCGGTGGCTCATACGCTTATGTAACATATATATATGCCACCTCCGACGGGTATAATATACGGGTATATTTTTCTAATAAATAATTGTATTTATGTATCTAGGTTTTTGTTCCAAAATTTCCAAAAAATCTTATACGGTACCTTCTCTGAACGTGAAGTCCCAATGCGGTTACTGGCTAGACAGATAACTGGTACAAGATTTTATTTCAACATTAAGTTACGTGAACATAATTCAATAAACGTGATATATCCCAAAGTAACACTTAAGTGGTTTGAGTCTACATTAGTCAATACAGTCTACATTTTATTGAATGTAATACATATTATGTCTTTTAAAGGCATTTCGAGAAAGGAAAGTACATGTAATTCATTTTCGACCGAGTTCCAAAAAGGAGGAGGTCCTCAATTCATCTGTATTTTTTCATGTATTTTACTCGATATCTCCGCCAAATGTGGACCGATTTTCAAAATTCTTTTTGTGTTCGATAGATTTCAAGGATGGTCCCATATAATTAGGTCACGATCGGTAAATTGGAAGTCGGTCAGTTAAGTTTTTAACATTCGTATTCTAAGAAATAAAACAGTATTTATATTTCATACTATTGATACTAAATCGCTATACGCTCATGATATCTTAGTTAATAGAAATCGGTATACATCTATATAAGGTATGTTTTATAAAGATGTACTGAGTGAAAAATCGTTTCAATATAATGTTGAATAAGATAAATAATCAAAGAGTAAGAAATAGAATAGATATTCTTTTCTTCAAACAATATTTATGCAAAGAATAAATACACACTTTATATTGTTAATAAACGCAGTTTTAATAAAAATCGAACGTATCTAGTTTGGAACATCGATTTCTATTGCAATGAAAGCGTACAAAGCCTTCAAAAACACTCGCAAATTGCGTTCTATATTCAAATGTATGATTCAAATTTTCACAATTCAGAGATTACTATGTAGCTTATTGCTTATTTACGATGCAGAGGCAGTCGGCAGGAAATGTCTGATTGAACTGAACGATTTCCAACACGCCATATCGTAGCGTGAGTTAAGCCTTTTAGCTAAACGGTTAATTCTGGCTTTATTTCCCTGTAAAAGTTTATATCGGCCTTTTCTAGTTTAAAGCAATGTAAATATGTTTTAACACGACTGACCGAACGACTGAATGTTGGTTTCCTTAGTATGCTGACCTATTTCATTTTCGAATTTAGATTCTTTGTGGCTTTTTCATTTCCATGTGGATGATTCGTGGACCCATTATGGAAATAGTTTGTGGTTTAGGTATTTGCAGTCTAACGTCCGGTTTCAATAAACGATCTCAGTTTAGAGTACAGATAGATCGCGATTAAGAACCAACCAAATCTCGTTATTTGACGGAGTCATGTTCAAACTGTGTTCTTATTGGCTAATTTTTGTAATCTATCTGCACATTCGAACTGAGATTGTTTATTGAAACCGGCTGTTAAACGTTTTGCAATCGTAAACTGCGGTTAATTGGGTACTTGACCATGTTTTAATTCATACACATTTTTATGTGTAATAGCAAATAAAACATAAAATAAACCATTCTGTAATGAATTATTAATTGGATGATGCGTGAACGGAAATAATATTTATTGTTAAATCATGCATAGGACCATAACCATTTATTATACCGATTCGTTATTGGTACAACCATTTAACTATGATTATTTTGGCACATCAAATTGCCTCGGGCGTTTGTATTTATATCCGATTTCAAATCTATGAGTTGGTCCAGGTGTAAACGTAAGTATAAAAATATACAAGCCCGTATGTATAGTAATAAAAATGACTGACAAATATTGAAGACCGGAAAAGCAATAAGATGTAGCATGAGATCAGTTGCCTCGGTGGCGTAGTGGGACTGTGTGCACGATCTGACTATCATCCTGAGATCTCGGGTTCGATTCCGAGTCGGGAATGAGATATTTGATTTTTCCATTCAGCTCAGTCTGCAATTTGTGCCCGATATGGCGAAATGCTTGCACCCTATTGTTACTTATAACGAAGGAATATTAATTATTATTCCCGACGTTTCGAAGGCTTTGCAGTCTGACCCGTGACAACGAAGACTGCAAAGCCTTCGAAACGTCGGGAATAATAATTAAAACATAATCGTGATATAATCCGTAAGAATAGTTTTATTTCAATGTATAATATTCGCCTAAACTTCAAAATCAGTATGGGTATTCTAGTTTACCAGTTCGCCTCTGCCTACCACTTCGGAAATATAAGCATTAGTCTATCATCATCATCAGCCCACGAAAGACACTGACATAGCCCAGTGGATTAGCAAGTTGAAGTGGGCAGGGCACATAGCGTAGAACTGATAGCCGATGGGGCAGAAAAATGCTCAAATGGAAACCACGTACCTCAAGCGCACCGTAGGACGTCCACCTACAGGTTGGACCGACGACCTGATAAAGGTCGCAGGAAGTCGCTGGATGCAGGCCGCTTCCAACAGTTCGATCTGCAAATATTTGAGGAGGCCGATGTTCAGCAGTGGACGTTAGTCTATACATGCATATAATTATGTAAAGTATAGTATTCTCGATTATGAATAATAATCTGGCGACTGTTTTATTCTACATACATTACGTACTATTTATCGTTGCAAGTTAGTACGCGTTTCACAAAGCTTCAACGCAAACAATGTTGGATGTAGGATCATTAGACAAAGCAAAATAAACTGCTCGGGACCCGCTTACATCACACCGCTCTCCATACTATTATTCAAACCGTATATGGCATAGCACTATTGAATTTGTTTACAGCTAAAGGTCTAGAAAACAGACGCCTGCTGTTACTTCTCTATGCAAAGACCTTTAGGAACTGATGGTGGGATTCTCACATGAGAATCCGTCTTGGTTGGTACCACCGTAGTGTATTCTTACCGCCAAGCAACATTCTGCTTGTTGTGTTCTGGTTTGAAGGACATTATGGCCATATAGGCGTTTAGGTGATATAGACAATAATACTCAATCTACTCTGACAATTTGCTAATAACATAATGAAAAGCACTACAAAAATTGTTACGCTCGGCTTTTTTGATGATGTCGGTGATAATGGTGACGCTAGAATTGAAAAAATGCAAGGTTTTTGTCTACACATATCTAGAGTGAGACTGACTCACTGATAGCCAGTGTAATTAATAAACATTCATTGAAATAAAACTATTTTTACGGATTCTGTCATGATTTGGTTTTAATTTTTGTGCCCGACGTTTGGAAGGCTTTGCAGTCTTCGTGGTCACGGGTTGGACTGAGATGTCATTTGTCCAAGAATGTTAGTGTTAAAATATCTACCTTCATTTTTAAAAATAATACAATATTAATTGATAACACAGAAAACCGACGTAAAGTGGCAGCTTGCTGTCGCGTTTCGTTCGGTGAGTAAGATTTCCGGTGGCCCACCCCCCCGTCTTTCCCAATCCCTATTCCCTCCTCTTCCATTTCTTATTTTTAGGTTGGCAATGCACCCGTTATTCTTATTGTGTCTTGGGTGTCTATGGGCGGTGGAGATCACTTACTATCAGGTGACCCATCTGTTCGTTTGCCAGTCTCTGCTATAAAAAAAATAATATAATATATAAATTATAAAAAAGCCTTCGAAACGTCGGACATAAAACTTGAAACCAAATCGTGATAGAATCCGTAAAAATAGTTTTATTTCAATGTATAACATTCGCGTAAACTTAAAAAATCAGTAAACATTCCTCACTTTTCGATACGAATATGTACATAACCTAATATCGTAACAGAGGGCCTAATCTGTAAAACAAAATCCGCAGTTGCGGACTTCGTTTCGGACGTTCTGCTATTCTGTATGTCTCACTTGTACGTCCGATATTGATGCTGTAAGTATCGTTTCAGAAAATGCTATGCTGTAAACCGTTTGACAGCCCACTCTTCGGTGTTTGACATTTATTTGATCCACGGGCATCTGTATTAGTCGGTGCGGTAGAGTATCGGTTCGATATCGTTCATCCGATAACGTTTTATAGAATAGACACCCAGGTCTGTGTTATATACATACATACATACATAAACTCACGCCTGTTTCCCGTTGGGGTAGGCAGAGACTAAGGAGCGCCAATTGCCTCGGTTCAAACACACCTCTTTCGCTTCTTCCACAGTCATCAGTCTTTTCATGCACGCTCGTCGGTTACGATAACTCCTTATTTGGCCCTTTTCTAAAATATCGCCAATTTGGTCCATAAAGGTACGTCTAGGACGTCCTCGGCCGATGCTACCATTCACTTTCGCTACATGAATTTCTTTCGTCACTCTACTTTCATCCATCCTTTTAACGTGGCCAAACCACCGAAGCATTCCTTTCTCAATCCTCGTCACTATATCTTCCTTCAATCCAACTTTCTCTCTTATGCTGCTATTCCTCACTCTATCATTCAACTTCAGCCCACACATACTTCTTAACGATCTCATCTCCACCGCATTTATCTTACTTGCATGCTTCCTCTGCCACACCCAAGATTCACTTCCATACGTTAGTGTTGGCGCCAGTGTGGCACAGATCTGTACATGCTAAACAAGTAGACGTAGCCTTAAACGAGACATGTAGGAAAATAACAGGCTGTCTCAAACCCACTCCGGTACATAAGCTATACCCCTTAGCCGGTATAGCACCACCAAATGTGCGTAGAAGTATCACTTGCTCTGCTGAAAAACAGAAACAAGAACATGATAACCGACATCTGCTTTGTGGCATGACCCCACTTTCCACCCGCCTTAAAAGCCGTAAAAGTTTCTTAAGCCACACTACTGCATTAGAATATAATTTAGAAAAAGCCCGCTGTTTGCTGTGGCAGGAATCTTGCACTCCACCCCCACAGTACTTACCGCCTACAGAAAACCTTCCTCTAGGAGAAAATCTACCATGGACCATATGGAAGTCGCTCAACCGTCTTCGAACTCAGGTTGGCCGTTGCAAAACGAATATGGTTAAATGGGGGTACAGTGACAAGGACCCGATGTGTGACTGCGGGGAAGCCCCACAAACTATGTCGCACCTGTTGTCATGTCCGCATTGCCCTAGCTCCTGCACTGCTGATGACCTTGCTGCGGCTACCCCCGCTGGAGTGGCAGTTGCTGAGTATTGGGCCAAAATAATATGATTTCAAAAAACCATCGACACGACGAAGAAGAAGAAGAAGAAGTGTTGGCGCCAGAACTCCTCGATGAATGGCTAACCGTGCGTGACTTGTTATATTTTCGTTAGCCATTATTGAGTATAAGGCGCCATTAACACTGTTCCCCATCCTTACTCGTCTTTCAATATCTTCTTCACACTTTCCGTCCCGAGTGAACATACATCCTAAATATACAAATTCATTCACTTGTTCCACTTTTTCCTCTCCTATCAATATATTGCACTCGGTTCTTGATTCATCCCTTTCCAGAACCTTGTTATATACAGCGTTGTATATTATTATCTCCTTACTGAGCACGAACCTCCTCTACTAATTAGAGGGGTTATGCTTTTGTCGACCACGCTGTAATCCGGGTTAGCAGACTCCAGGCAGATCTGTATTGAATCATCATTATTTCTCCTACGCGTTTCAGAAATAGACAAATATTGTCGGATAACTTTAATCATAACGCCATAGAGGTATATAGAATTAAGTAAATTGTGTCGAAACCAATAGTCTCTCGTAGTTCTTGAAATTCACGACGATTCATATCTTAATATGGGGTCAAGATTATGTGTGTATCGAAAATCTCACTCAACCTAACGAAACGCAACAACGAGCTGCCACTTTACGTCGATTTTCTGCGAGACACTGGTATCAAACAAGTCGAGCCGGCCCATTCGTGCTGTAGACGTAACTGTCTACAGCGCTACTCTACCACTTAAATAGAATTTTCACGTTGTTTATGTGGGAATCCAAAAACCGCTGAACGGATTTTTGAGAAAGTTGGTATGAGGATACTTTTAGCCCTAAGGACAGAAATGGGGTGCGATATATATTTAACCTACAGGATTTTATTTTAAAAGGGATGAAATAGGGGCTGAAAATTTGTTCCTTTGTTTTTGACCCGATTGACTTCAAAATCGATATCTGGGCTTATCCGTAGTACCGCACAACAAATTCCGTGTTGAAACTGGAAAAAATAGCCGCCATTTTGTTTCTTTGTTTTTGGGCCCATTGACTTCAAAATTGATATATGGGTCGCCTCATGGTTGCAAATGACGGAACCGCTGTCAAAACAGAAATGTGAAATTTTACATAGGGCTTCCTTGACGGGGTGACTGACGGGGTGACCGACGGGGTGGCTGACTGGGTGACTGACGGGGTGACCGACGGGGTGACTGACGGAGTGACCGACGGGGTAATTGACGGACTGACTAAAGTCACATACTTTCTCTCGAAGTTTATAAAACTGTTGTTGTTGTTGTTATTGTTTATAAAAATGAAGTTTAGTTTTCTCTATAAGTGGTAGAGCCACGTTGTAGACAGTAACGTCTACAGCACGAATGGGCCGGCTCGACCGGTTGGGTACCACTGTCTCACAGGAAACCGACGTAAAGTGGCAGCTTGCTGTCGCGTTTCGTTCGGTGAGTGAGATTTCCGGTGGCCCATTCCCCCCCCCCCTCTTTCCCAATCCCTATTCCCTCCCCTTCCATGTCATCTTTTTAGGTTGGCAACGCACCCATGATTCTTATTGTGTCTTGGGTGTCTATGGGCGGTGGAGATCACTTACCATCAGGTGACCCATCTGTTCGTTTGCCAGTCTCTGCTATATATATATAAAAAAAAAGTTTAGTTTAGTAGCGATCATCCCATTACCTCCTTTAGAATTGCGTTATAAGTGCCCACGACTCACTCTTTCTAACCCTCTCTCTCATACGCAGACGTAGTTGCGCGGGTCAGCTAGTATAAATATATGTATAAAATCAAACACAGTCAAGTACCCAATTCTGGGCTCTGCAAAGGCTAAAGTAGGCAAGAGATTATGCGCATTTAAATAGCAGTTCAAAGATAGTGTCATTTTCATGCCGCATATACGGGTACACGTCGTTAGTACAAAGTTGTAAGGCCTTCCTTAATCGAGATTAACAAAATCCCATTCTCAATCACTTATAATTTATTTTTGTATTTTCAGTAACTGATGTCGTTTTACTGATATTTTTTTATTATTATAAACTTACGCTTGTATCACCAAAGAGGTAGCCAGAGGTGCACTAGCGAACTAGAACACCCACATTTCGGCGAGCTTAGTTCCGTCCCAGATGTGATAGGTAGCGAACCTATCGCCATATTGGGCACAAATTCCAGACTCCGGGCTGATATTGAAAAAATCTATTATCACTTGCCCGACCCGGGGATCGAACCCGAGAGACATAAGACGGTAGTCGTCGAAATACAAATTTGTTTATTTTAGTATATAGCAGTTATTAAGAATATTGGTTTTATAATATTTAATTACATAGGTACATACATAATATTAGAGTAATTCTTTTTTCTACCTGCCATGTTAATGTGTGGTCGGCGCAACATATTGTTTCAAGCAAGTTGCCGAAAGGATTTGGCTTAGTTTTTACGACTTATTGCCTGTTTGACGTCAACCTCCCTCTGGGGTATCTAGTCCCGATAAAAAAAACACTCCACCCGACCTAAGAATCGAACTCAGGGCCTCTGCAGGTTCACAATCCGTATACGAGGCGACGTAACATAATGATAATTATTATTTAGTAATATTTCCTGAAATTCGTTTTGATAGACAAATCGTTATTTTAAAATGAAGGTGGATATTGTAATATTAATATTTTGGACATCTGACACCTCAGTCCGACCCGTGACCACGAAGGCTGTAAAGCTTTCGAAACGTCAGGACTAAAAATACAAACCAAATCGTGATAAAATCCGTAAAAAACAATTTTATTTCAAAATCGTTATTTCCTTATCATAGAACAATTCCGGATGGCTATGACGATAACACACAAATTCCCAGAAACTCGATACAGATACTAATATAAAATAAAAATAATATTTACACATTATCTGCAAACAGCCATACATCCGTGTTATTAGCTATAGATAAAGCGTTTGTTTTAATTATGTTTCTTATTATAACTTGTATTTAATTTATTATTATTTTAAAAATACCAATCTTCTTCCGCATACGCTAATCGTATAATATCGAGTCGGCATAACACAATTTTAAACATGTTTCAGAAAGTATTCGAATTACTTTTCATAACCAACTGCATCCCTAACGTCAACCACCTATAATTATCTTTTCGCTAAGAATAGCCTGTCACTGTTTTCCTTGCGTTACATTGTTTAAAAATGAAAAGGACAACTTGTGGTTGCAGATACGCAGCGCTTAAATATTTTTATAAGTAAGGGGCAATATCTCTACTCTGAAGTTGGGTATCCTGTTGATTCCAGCGGGTTTAGATAAGTGGCTTATACGCTAGTCGAATAGAATTATCAAATAAAATAAATGTATGGAAATGTCATAAGAGTACCCTAAATGCGGCGTACTCTTATGTCATTCCCATACATTTAGGCCTTTATTCATAATAACTTAGTGGGACGCTATAGTACCGCTGAAGGACGTTTCCTAAAAATTGTTATTCATAATAGCTCAATAGCGTTAAAACGTTCCCAAAATCTCCCATAAAATATCTGCAATTTATAGAAGCTGGCACCCTACTTTAACGCTGCAATAGCAAAAAATATGGCCGATTTCGATCAGCTGATTCGTATTTGACGCTCCACCCGTTATGGTTGAGATTAATTTGAGGGTGCCTGCGACTTCCATCATAAACATAAAAACATAAGCTCACGCCTGTATCCCCGAAGGGGTAGGCAGAGGCGTACTAGCGAACTAGAACACCCACATTTCGCCGAGCTTAGTTCCGTCCCAGATGTGATAGGGGGTGAGCCTTAGATTAATAAAGTCGGGTGAGCCTATCGCCATATCGGGCACAAATTCCAGACTCCGGGTTGATATGGAAAAAT
The DNA here is from genome assembly GCA_036417725.1 of Clanis bilineata. NCBI lineage: Eukaryota > Metazoa > Arthropoda > Insecta > Lepidoptera > Sphingidae > Clanis > Clanis bilineata. The sequence goes on from CM071153.1 coordinate 4,985,937, forward strand.
CCAATATCACTTTGCCCGACCCGGGGATCGAACCCGAACAACATTGAAGTAGGTTTCGGAGGTGTGTATGGCCCGACTAATGTCTTCATACATCTCCTCTACTTCCTCATTTGGGTGTGTCAAGGTCGGCGCGTATACCTGTATGACCTTCAGCGAATACCTCTTGGATATTCTGAGTACAAGGTATACGACCCTGCTCGACACATTTTCAATGGATACGATGTTGTTGACGAGAAATCCGACACCGCCTTGGGACAGTTGGTTGCCCTCCCGGTAGTAGAGCAGGTTACCAGACTTGAGGATTACCGTGTCCTCCCCGTTTCTTCGGACTTCCGATAACCCCAAGATATCCCAGCGTAACCTACTCATTTCTTCTTCCAGCTCAAAAATCTTCTCGTCTGTCCTCAAAGTGCGAATGTTGTGTGTTACCAAGGCCAGTCGTCGTCGGGGGTGGTAGCGGGATCTTACCCGGGGATTCTTAGCACCCCCTGCCCCGCCGTTACCGTAGCCGCTACCGAGGCCAGGAATAGCAGGGCTGCCGGGGACTGGGGGCCTGACCTTTCTCTGTAAAATCATATAGGGGGGGTTTTGCCATTACTCGCCACGCTTGGCAGGCGGGTTGACGAGCGCAGGGCGTAGATTCTCGCGCTGATAATGCTGCTGCCCATCATCAGCCTGTGACATTTATCTACGCCTTCATACTGCGATGGTTATCCCGCCATCGATCGGTTGCCAGAGCCTCGTCCGTTAGCCAGCAGGGTGCATCACGTGCAGGTGAGGTTGGCTTGGACTCCGAGAGTTGGTGGTTGGACCCCCTTACACCTCATGGAAACCCCCTAGGATGTATTTATTTATAAAGGAATAACTGATAACACATAGGCTACTTTTTTCCATAAAATGTAGGGTCTCCGTAGGATAGATTTGTTCGATTTAATAAATTTTCACGCGAATGGAGTCAGCTAGTATTTCCCGTGTGGTATTTAATTACATACCTTGATTTCAACAAAACATATTTTTCTTCAATATCATCATTATCTAAACACGAATAAAGCGTCACATGAATAAATCAAGAGAAATAAAACACTTCAAAAATACAATGATGAATTTTATTAAATCTGATTCAACAAAAAATACTTATGCACGCATGTTGCCTAATTATTCTTCAATACAATGGGTTTTAGACGGTTCTGTTGAAGCCGCTGTGAACTGGAAAGTCCGGTCCTGATTCCATTCTCAGAGAAGGCAGGGTATTTTTCTTACACGATTTGCAAAGACTGGAAGCCCGCTTTCATTCATACGCTCCAAGGAATATCCTCCAAATCTAAATTTCATTTCCAAATATCCATAATCTACCCATCTTCGTTGATGTTTAGGTATTGCATGAAACAAAATCACTTCACAAGCAATAAACATAGTTTTACTTTGATTAAATTAATTAAATAAATATATAAACAAACTAAACTGGTCGCCATGGTCTCCATTTGCCAATTATTTTTTCTCCATTTCTTTCACAAGCACTGTCGGCCAAGATCGAAAGAACTTGCTGCCAATTGGTAAATATTTTAACAACATAATAAATTATAAAAAATATCCATTTTGAGATCCGTTTCTATTATATATAAGTGTCATTACCTTCACAATAACAAAAATAGACAGAGATATCATAAACATTGCAGAAAAATGTACTACAGACAAAATATGATCGGAAAAAGCAAAAAGGTACAAATAAACATTTTCGAACTGTGTATTCTGCTACTTATTTCTTTAAATTACCTAAAAAAAAACTAAATGAAATATATTGATGCTATGTGAAACGAAACAAATATATAAATTTTTTTAAGTCGGCTACCAACTATTTATTATCTGTTGCACGGCTGTGACAAATTGCGCGCGCGAATGATTGTTTTTTTTTATTAGGCCATCGTTCCATGACTTTCCAGAGACAAAACTTGTTAAAATCAGGTTTTATCTATGTACTAGCAACATTGTGACACGGTAAATAAATTTTAGTTAATGAAGCTATAGTAAACTATTATGAATAAAGAATTTTATCGAACCTTCGATAGGCGTAAAATGCATTTTTACCAATATGAGTGTATATCTTCGATAAGGGTTTTATTATGAATAAAGGCCTTAGTCTATTTGATTATTGTATTCGACTAGCGCCTAAGCCACTTGTCTAAGGCCTCAGATAATGTTGCAGCAATTGTCATTGTCAAAAGTTAATATCATATTTTTGTAATGTCATTGAAGTCACAGAATACTGAATCTGAGAGAAGAATTATTTAATCCGAAAAGAGCTGACGATTTCCAAATGGTTGAACAGATTTTTTGCATCATGGCTAAGAGTCCTTACTTACACTCCCGATAAAGTCATCTTTCAAACACAAACTAAATGTAAAGCGGTTCATCCGTTTAAGAGCTACGATGCCACAGACCCACAGATATACAGTTAGACACGTAAAATTTATAACACCTCTCTTTTTGCATCGGAGGTTAAAAAGAAAGAAATAACTTTATTTGAACATCGCTACAAGGCACAAGTACGCATTACCAATTCAAGCCTTTTTAATCTAGTGGCAGTATGTATGGGCTGTGGACCGGGAGGGCCTGGGTTCGGTTCCCAGGTCTGGCAAAGTAAATTTTCTAATTCTATTTGCCCGGGACTGGACCCCTCAAAAGGGGTTGACGTCAGGCAGGGGACCGGTCGTAAAAACTAAGCCAAATATTGTCTGCAACATGCTTGAAAAAGTGTGTTGCACCGACTCCACATTAAGGTGGGATAAAGGTGGGTAGAAAGAAAAGATAAACTCTACAAAACTTAAAACTCACTAAAATATAATAATGACGTGAGAAGAGCTATTATTTTTCTATCATCGTGCGCAGAGGATGAAATTGTCAGTAACGTTGAAAAGAAATTATTGAATTGTCAGATTAGAGACGCTCTAGTTATACTTTCGTATACCCGCTTTACCGTCACATCGTTTGCAGGTGTCTCGGAAGAAACTTCTTCAATGTCTGCAGACATTTTATTTCAGTAGATTAATTTTGTTTGAAAGGAAGAAAGAAAACAGATTTATTTGACCATTTCGACAAGGACACAAACACACACAAACAATCAATACACTTTGTCTAAAATTACGAGAAACAGAGAGGCAAGGAACAATCATATTAACAAACAAACAATAAAAACAGGCCACAGCTAGTGGCGATCGGGACACCTTAAAACAACATTCACTTTGTTGTGTCCTTGGAATGGACAAAAAGGCTACGGGCTCAGCATTTGCCAGGTAGCAAAGCCTACCTGACACTGATTTTCATCCAGGGCCTAGCCTTTGTTTGGTGGAAAAGTGAAAATGTAATAGGTAATATTTCTTGTATTTATCTACGAGTCGCCTTCTTGGTCTAGTGGCAGCTTATATGGGCTGTGGACCGGAAGATCCTGGGTTCGATTCCCAGGTCAGGTAAAGCTAATTTTCTAATTTAATTTGCATGGGACTGGATCCCCCAGAAGGGCTAACGTCAGGCAGGCAAGCCGGACATAAAAACTAAACCAAATAATTTCTGCAACATGCTTGAAAAAGTGTGTTGCGCCGACCCCACATTAAGGTAGGATAACAGCAGGTTAATTTGTTTGCTTAAGTATTTTATTATAATTTTAAATTAGATGCTCGAGAAATAGATATTTAACCAAACACTACCAATTACACTAACTAACGATATGCAACGGAATAATCACAAGTTTAAAAACTTAACAGACCGACTTCAAATCCGATCGTGACCAAATTTATATAGGACCACCCAAATAAGCTCTAACTCAAAAAGAATTTTGAAAATCGGTCCACATTTGGCGGAGATACCGCGTAACATACATAAAAAATAGAAACGAATTGAGGAACTTCGCCTTTTTCGAAGTCGGCCGATAAAGGAACGTGTTCTAGATCACTTATTCGCTTTTGCCTACCCGGGGATACAGGCATTATTATGTACATACATGATTTTAACATAACATAACATAAGCTCACGCCTGTATCTCCGAAGGGGTATGCGAACTAGAACACCCACATTTCTCCGAGCTTAGTTCCGTCCCAGATGTGATAGGGGGCGAGCCTATGGCCATATCGGGCACAAATTCCAGACTCCGGGTTGATATGGAAAAATCCAATATCACTTTGCCCGACCCGGGGATCGAACCCGAGACCTCAGAACCGTAGTCGTACCGAAATACCACCACGCAACCGAGGCATACATGATTTTGTCGTTCTTTAATTAGCATCATTATGTGACGCATTTTATTTTTAAATGGGAGTCTGGCAATTGACACAGGAAAGTTTAATCTTTTAACTGGATAAACCAGAAACGTCGTGCAAAAACTTTAAGTCGGAATTACTGCGGTGTTGAAAGTTGACTGCGGCGTACGCCACTTTCAGAAACTAAAGTATGTCATTTACGTCGCAATGCACAATCTTGAATTTTTAGTTTTAGTTTTTTTTTAGTTTATTTAAGGAACCAACAAACAGCTACACATTAAATATTATAAACTAGTTTTACACTGATAAATAATACAAATGAGTAACTCACAACATAGTTCACAAATTATAAGTAAAGTCACTATTTGCGAGTGAAATTAAACCTATACATATTATAATAATGCATCTTTCTAAAATAAAAACAAAATATAAACATAGAATTGAGCTTAAATATATAATGGATAATATGACTCTTAACTTTGCTAATAATGGTCGCTCCCTCTATATGTTTTGAAGAAATCTTGCGATTGGTATATTTTGGTAAAATATATTTCTGTAGCCTTATTTTTTAAGTTCAAGGTATCCATCATTGGTTTTATATCTCATGTCTATGGACAGTGGATATCACTAACCATTTCATCATCAGATGACCCACCTGCTTGTTTGTTTGTTTGTAGTGAAATCCACTACCATGATTAAGAACACGCAGAACTGCTTATTGTATTAATATCAACTTTTCAAAACTGGTATCTGCTTATTTGTATTCATCCCTATTCTAAAATATAAAACCTAAATGCCTCACAACAATGTTTTAAAACCCTTAGCAGCTTCACGCTGTCAGACCAACTGATAAAGCCAGCTCGGAAATAGCAGTTATAAATATTTTTTATGTGAGCTTTAACACATGAAAAAAAATAGTCCGGATGGTTATAGCGGTGTAAAATTCATGAGAAATCCTTGCCATATGGTCACCGGAGCTTGTGGCGTCCGTCCAACGGAAAAAACAAGTCGAATGTGCGGACTGCATTGACGTTTATTATAAAGCGGACAAAGACATTTAACAATACATAGATGGGACAACTGCATGAAACTTGTGATTCAAAAGTTGTTACTCGAAGTAATAAGTTACTGAGTTGTGTTTGAAACATACGTGCGCAAGGGATAATGTTTAGATAATAACTTTCCTCGCATTAGGCCAGCGTGGTAGATTAAAGCCTAACCCCTTTCATTAGTAGAGGAGTCTTGTGCCCAGCAGTGGGACAGTAATATAACAGGGCTAATATTATTTCTTATTATAATAACTATCTTACGTGATTCTACAACATTAATAAGTGGTAGATGGCTTTATTGACGTTTGAGAATACTTTTGAGATTTTTTTTTTTTATAGAAACATGCTTTCTAGCCCCTCTATTCTAAGTTATATTAAATCTCTATGAAAGTGGACGACTTGTATAGTACGTTCCAGTTTTGAATACCAAATGTTATGTACGCATGTATTCTGTGCACGAACTCATTCATTTATGTTATTGGATTAAACAACTTGAATAAATTGTCTTCTATAAAATTAGGTTATACACAACGTCTAGGAAGAGTGTCTCTATGATAAAAATCACTTTGCTATTAGCATTATCTTGAGTATTTTACGTTTATATCACGTTTCGTGATTATTATTTGAGATTTATGGTACTGAATGTTGAGTATAAAAAAGAAAATTTTAAAAGACTAACCCCTTTGGTCATAATGAAATCCTGGTCTTATCGAAAGCATAACCCTACTTTTGCCTACTTTAGTTACAGATAAAACATTATTTTTATCTCTGGCAAACTTTGAATCAAATTGCGTACTATTGCGGTCTTATTACGCTCTTCTAACTTGTTATGAATAAGAGGGTAAAATTATACATAGGTACATATATTTTATTAAATCAGATCATTCTTTGTATCTCTCTGTAATTAAAACAAAACATAACTCTTACCAAAGTTGGTACTAAACATATAGCTCAAATCAAATAAACTGAAAAAGAAAATCCAAATAAATCTAACTCTAAAAACATATAGGATGTTCGCCAGTAACATAGATTTTTAGAGCTTTAATGATCGTCGAACGAAGCCAATTGGTTCGCACTGCTCTCGCCCCTCAGAGAGCACCGCACAGTCTCTAACGAACCTTTTGAGAGCGTGTGATTGCGTCTAACTTGCTAACTTGAACTCGTTTAAAACAGTACGCTGCCCGTCTCGGTAAACATTAGTCTTCTTTTTCTTTTCGACCGACTTCCAAAAAGGAGGAGGTCCTCAATTCGTCTGTATTTTTTAATGTATGTTACGCGATATCTCCGCCAAATGTGGACCGATTTTCAAAATTATTTTTGTGTTCGATAGAGCTTATTTCAAGGGTTCCAGGTTTCAAGGGAACTTATTTCCATATAGGGAAAGCAGGTAGCATTCGTACAGCGGGAGCATTCGTACAGTAGTCATATCTTTTAAACTAAACACGTCGAAGCGTTTGTATTTGTGTCCATAAGTCCTGCTCATACGCATAGCCTTACTGCGGGGAGGCAGGGCAATGCGACTGCTGCTTTTGCCGAAACGAGCCATTAGGTGTTTTCGCTCGGTGTAAGTAATTTTTGGACTTACATTTAAATATCGTTGTAAGAGCAAGCTTTGCCCCGAACATTTAATATATTTTATAATTGTATGTGCACAATGTCTTATTTTACAATATAAACATCAAATTTGGATTACTTATAATGGGTTTTATGTTTTAAATTAATTTATTGATTTTATGTGTTGGGGTGCATTCGTACAGTTATAAGTGGGGTACATTCGTACTGTACGAATGTACCCCGCGTGTGTTTATGTAGACTATATACATCATCATCAGCCCTGTATTATATACCGTCCCACTGCTGGGTACGGACCTACTCTACTAATCAGAGGGGTTAGGTCTTAGTCCACTACCTGACTGCCTCCGTGGCGTGGTGGTACTTCGGTACGACTACGGTTCTGAGGTCTCGGGTTCGATCCCCGGGTCGGGCAAAGTGATATTGGATTTTTCCATATCAGCCCGGAGTCTGGAATTTGTGCCCGATATGGCGATAGGCTCGCCCCCTATCACATCTGGGACGGAACTAAGCTCGGCGATATAGTAAAAAATGGGTAACGATAACGGATAATGGGTACGTTTCCTAAGTTATCGCCGCTAGACTATATACAAAGCATAGTATCAATTTGTTATGCTTCAGCATAATATAGGTACAAACATTATATTAGATAGCTTACTATAAACTGCTTTAACAACAATAACTGCTAATATCTATAGCTTCGACAAAGATCTTTGCTAAATATTCAATAGTACTATAGACCTCGTAAAGATTTCGATTTGTTAGCCTTAAGATTCTTTTTATAGTGTTGATTGGGTTCATTAGGAACATAAGAAGATTTTACGAAAAATGTTAAACTTTTACAATGAATAATTTGCTAAATAACAGTATTGTTACTTATTACTTGAAACTGATGCTCTTTTGATCTCATTAAACATATATTTTTGGCAAAAAATGTATTTACAATCATCGTGTACGTAGGCTCCCCACTATGTACGAATGTGCCCCACGCGGTGTACGAAGCTACCCCGCGTGCGGGGTGCTTTCGTACATTTTTCATTTTCTGTAAAAGCTTGAATATCAATGCCAAATTGATTTGTGTTAATCCTGAACTATAACATGATTTAAGCTAAATATACAGGTATTATGTTAGCATTGAAACTATCTTGAAATACCAATAAGTTTTTATTTTATGGGACTTGGAGTAAAAACTGTACGAATCCTACCTGCTCTCCCCTACATTTGGTCACGATCGGATTTGAAGTCGGTCCGTCAAGTTTTAAAACTTGTGATTATTATTAAATAAATGGCTTCTACGTATTTGCGATGATTTTGTCAAGGGAAATAGAGCAATTATCCAATTTTCATAATGACCATAAGACCCAGATCTGGACGATCTCAAGGGCCTGCTGGAATTATGCCTTCCCTCAGCGAATTGACCGAACAAAGCTAGCCAACGTACCAAGCAAATCTCATCAAAGACCACCAGTTAATAAGATTCCACATTATACTGCCAATCTTCGTTGAGGTTTGGTGCAGAAAACTACATAACTTTAAAACAAGAAACAACTCCAGACAATAATATTTAATAATTTTAACAATCAACGCCCATTCTGTCAGCCTTCCCGTGAATAGTCTAGGTCACTAGGTCGCCCCTGCCTACCCGATCGGGGATACATGCGTGAGCCTATGTATGTATGTAATCGCATTTCAATACAACCGAATGCCATATTAGTTTACGCTAAAAAATTCTCACGTTGCTTAAATTAAAGAATAGGATGAAGATTTTAAGCAACTAAATAATATTACTTTTAATGCATTTTGTTTTTAATAGCATGAATTGCAAAACCTCTTTATTATATCTAATGACTTATAAAATATACTGTAGCTATATACCTATACCTTTAGTATTAATTGGGATAGTAATTATTTGAAATGCGCGAAAGTGCTAACTTTCTTCAATTACAGCGCCAAAGGAACCTTGTAAAAACAAATTTGTAAAACTACTCAAAAGTTAACAGCAAATAAAAAAATAGAATTTTAGTTTTAACTTTGAATTAACATCTACATATTATTTACAGTTATTAAATCTATTGAAATAAATTCCTATTAAATATCAAAGGCCTAGGCTACACGATACTCTATTTGATCTTATTTAATGTGACGTATCGGGTCCTAGATCTGAGGCTCGACCGTCGTTAATGCCACAAAAGGAAGATCAAAGAACCGTTATTGATATAATTTTGTAAACTAAAGGAATGTGGGTGCTAGTTACTAAAATAGAGAAGCAAAATCGTTGTCCTTAATTCGATAATTTTATAAAAAATTAGATATTTAATATGATTTATTTTTCTTTCTACCTGCCCTTATTCCACCTTAATGTGTGGTCGGCGCAACATTGTTTTTAAAGCATGTTGCAAAGTGGATTTGGCTTAGTTTTTACGACCGGCCACCTGCCTGACCACTTTACTATTAAATTAGAAAATTTACTTTGCCCGTAACTGGATCCCTCATAGGGGGTTGACGTCAGGCAGGTGGCCGGTCGACAATCGAACCCAGGACCTCCCGGTCCACAGCCCATACATGCTGCCACTAGACCAAGGAGGCGACGGAGAGGCAATTTTATATGATAAATTAATTATTTTAATACCATATCACTACACGTTCGACCGGTTTGATACCACTGTCTCACAGAAAAACGACGTAAAGTGGCAGCTCGCTGTCGCGTTTCTTTCGGTGAGTGAGATTTCCGGTGGCCCAATTCCCCCTATTTCCCTCCTTGTAGGATGGCAACATACCCATGATTATTTTTGTGTCTTGGGTGTCTATGGGCGGTGGAAACCATTTACCATCAGGTGACTCATCTGCTCGTTTGCCAGTCTCTGCTATAAAAATCTGCACCTCTAATAGCTGAACCTCTTTTACAGAAAAAAATACACCTTTAGTCACTCACATAGTCCTGAGCTTACACTAGGTTTAACCTATATCGTGGGTATTAGGAACTGCGAGCGACATACGGTCCCATAGCACAGACCCGAAATAAATATCTGAGAATCTCAAATATTTGTCTATAGGTGCGGGAATCGAACCAGCTGTGTTTCGCTTGACAGTTGGCTACTCGTTCTCGGTACAAATAATGCTGTCGTATTAATTTTTTATCACCTTTCACCTTTTTACTCTTTCAAAAGTATAAATAAATACAAACTTTATACTTTACTATTCAGCATAATTAAAATATGAAATGTAGGTATGGTAAAGTAGTGTCCATTTACAGCCGGTTCAATTAACAATCTCAGTTCAAATGTGCAGATAGACTACAAAAATTAACCAATAAGAACACAGTTTGAACGTGACTGCGTCAAATGAATTGATTTGATTGGTTCATAATCGCGATGTATCTGCATTTTAAACTGAGAACGTTGATTGAAACCGGCCGTTAGTAATTAATTGGGCAATTTGTGAAAGGGTTACGGAGTTTTTTGTAGCCTTTTCTCGGAAGTTCAAGACATTTCGTGTCGGCGGCAAAGTTTAGCTATTAATAAGAACTTGTAAAGGGGAACTTGAATAAAACTAGGATTTTGTGAATGTAGAAATTCCGTGCTTGTGTAATCTGAACTTAGTTTAAGGAACGGAAAATATTCGGAGTAAAATAAACATTCGTAGTACGAGTACTTCACAATTTTAAAGGCAACTAATACAAAACTTCAACATATAGATAGATATTATTATCATTTATTACTATTAGTTTTACAAGGAGTATCATAATGTAGTAATATAGTTACATACATAACCTTTTGTCTACTTATAAAAGATTGTAAGCGGTGCTTAACTTAATTAGTGTTTAGGCCACTTGCAGCTCCTCTATAAATCTTAATTTATCCCAAATCTTGATTTAGAGAGTGTTTCTTGATTTAAGTGAGCCGTAGGATAAATCGAGGTAAGATGTAACTGTAGATTTATTGCGCAGCTGCAAGTGGCCCTAAGGGGCATAGTATAGAATTGACGCCACACTAAGGTATTCTGTCTTGGGTATCAGTAGCCCGAGCACGAAAAACTAATGTAAATGTATTCGAGTTCGCTGCGCACTGATAACGTTTGGTTAATATTTCATACAAATTTCATAGACGCGCATCGAGTTCGAATACATTTACGGATGTCAGAAATTTTCCTGCTCAGGCCGCAGGATCTATGAGAAATTTTAGGCACAGTCTATGTAGATTCTAAATAAATATTTTTAAAGATTGTACTCGCAGTTTCGTTTCAAATCTCGAAATACATAGTTTATAATTGCAATAGCAATTATTATGTCGCAACTCGTACATAACCATAATACTGTGGTCGTGTATACGGTTTTAAACGACAATACGGCACAAAGGCTCCTCGGTTAACCGCCATAAGTACCCATTTAGTTTGCTAATGTTCAAATTTAGTAGCATTACTTGTACACGCTGCATTCTCACCAAGCTTGTTGAAGGCAGTTTATTGTTCTCGGGATGTATTTTTTGTATATTAGGTTAATACAAGTGCATTTAATGTACCCTAGAGTAATTAAGAGTGGCGAAGTGTGAAAATTTTCAACAGGGAAGCCCGTGCTACTTTCTCTTCTAGATAATATCTTGATAATACTTATTTATTTGCCTACAATCTCGATAAGGGAAGCCGATAGGAATCGGGTTATACGGACCTTTCGCCACTGGTAATTAAACCAACAGAAGTTATCAAGCGGATTATTTTATCCAGTTTTAAGTCCTAGGCATAAAATCAGAGTCGGACAGTAATCTTATATCGAGTATTTTTAATTCGACATAATAAGTATTATTAAGTAGTAAGTATTAACGATAGCCTCCGTGGCGTAGCGGGCGAGTAGCCGGCTGTGAAGCGAGAGGCCGCAGGTTCGATTCCCGCATTGAGACAAATGTTTGTGTGGCCCACAGATATTTGTTTCAAGTCTGGGTGTTGTGAGACCGAAAGTCTCTCATAGTCTCTGACACCCACGATACAGGTTATACCTAGTGTGGGGTCAGGACTAGGTGTGTGACTGTTGGGTGTATTTATTACATACTGTATATGTAGATTATGTTATTTTCAAATTCTAACAGTCGTATTTATAATTAAGTAAATGTTATTATTTGAATAAACGACCTAACATAAAATTTTCTATTAAATGTGAAAATGTAAAGGCAAATATTTTCTTTAGTTTATATAATTTTGCTCATAACTTAATTATATACGGGTGTAAGACACTGAAGTTTTACTAAGCGCGTAACTGTTATGAATGTGTGTTATAGAAATTCATAGTTCTTAACAAAATTCTTTGGAAAGACATATCTAAGTACAAAATGATAATAATAATTATTATGAATAGTCGCCCAGATGTCAAAATTCGGCCATAATTTATTTATTTTTATAGTGATTTCTTAAGTTTACGCGAATATTATACATTGAAATAAAACTATTCTTACGGATTCTATCACGATTAGGTTTTAATTATTGTTCAAAAATAAAAACAACAACGTCGGGAATAATAATTAAAACCTAATCGTGATAGAATCCGTAAGAATAGTTTTATTTCAATTATTTTTATAGTTTGAACTTTGTTAGGGTTCTTTTATCAAAGGATATATACCTCTATAATCAAAGGTTTTATCATGACTACTCAGTTCATTTGCCATTCTTTAATGCATTTTATTTAAAATATAGTTTTATGCACTTCTTCTCCATATAAACTTGGCTGTGTCAAATTTCATACGTTCGCGCAATTCTCTTAAAAAGGTATACCTATCTACAAAGTTTTTGCTTCACGTATAAATATACGTATAGATAATATGCATACTTGAATTCTAGTTACTTATATCCGCAGTACCTTACACATATATCATCACAAGTTTAAAGACTTGACTGACCGACTTCCAATTTACCGATCGTGACCAAATTTATATGGGACCACCCTTGAAATAAGCTCTATCGAACACAAAATAATTTTTGAGATCGGTCCACATTTGGCGGAGATATCGAGTAACATAAATAACTAAAATACAGACGAATTGAGGACCTCCTCCTTTTGTGGAAGTCGGTCGAAAATATAATATTAATTATAATATTAATTCTATGTTATATAATCTTAATTCAAGTTTGAACAAAATCATACTAAACTTCATAGCCGCAAGTTTATGTTTATTTGGCCTTTGTTACGTTACGGGTTACGAATTCAAACACATTAGCCAAATATTTCAACGCTAACTTCACCACAAGAACCACCGACCTGCCTCATTCGTATAGTCTGTGGCCGCGTACTTAGCTGAAATGTATAGAGCGAACTTCGGCTAAGTCTGAATCAAAGAAATGAACTCGGTGTGGGTTTGAATTTTTTAAATCGATCTTTGACCTAGTTCAAGACAGTCATTACAAAAAGAAATCTTTACTTAGTCTGTCTGTCAGTCAGTTATCCTTGAAAAAAAGTCTCGCAGAAGTCGAAATTCATACTGATGTCTTAAGTTTACGCGAATATTATACATTGAAATAAAACTATTTTTACGGATTCTATCACGATTAGGTTTTACACACAAATAAAACAATAATAAATATGTATTATCGGAACACAAATAATTAACCTTTTTTGATTTTGTATAATTTAAAAATGTATGTAGATATTGTAACACTAACTTTTTTTGGACAAATGACACCTCAGTCTGACCCGTGACAACGAAGACTGCAAAGCCTTCGAAACGTCGGGAATGATAATTAAAACCTAATCGTGATAGAATCCGTAAAAATAGTTTTATTTCAAAGTCGAAGTTCAATTTGAATATTCCAAATACTCACTGAGATCGTTTCTTTGACTCAAACTTAGTTGAAGTTCGCTCTATAGATCTCAGCCTTGGACACAAAACAATGACTTTTGAGTGTCTATTGTGTTTTTCTGTCAATATTTTGAGTGGTAGAGCTAGTACTGCCTCCTGACTGTAGTCAGTCTATAATATCGAATACACTGTCATGTCATTGATCATGCTGGATTGTTTCAATGCTACTGTCTCATAGAAAACTGACATAGAGTTGTTCGCTGTTGCGTTTCGTTTGGTGAGTAAGATTTCTGGTGGTCCAAATCTCCCCTTCCCTACACAATCCCTTTTCTCTTCTTTTAAAGTTGGAAATACGCCCATGAGTCTTTTGCTATCGTGTGTTTCTATGGGCGATAGATATCAGTCATCAATCATCCCACCAGCTCCTTTTTACTTTAAAAAAGCGATATTTGTTCCATACAAGTTACAGACAACATTAACGCAACCGAATACATATATATCGTCGCCTCCTTGGTCTAGTGACAGCATATATCGGCTGTGGATCAGGTGGTCATGGGTTCGATTCGGGTCGGGCAAAGCGACTTTTCTAATTTAATATACCCGGGACTGGATCCCTCAGTGGGGGTTGACGTCAGGCAGGCAGCCGGCTGTAAACACTTAGCCAAATTCTTTCTACGTGCTTGAAAAGGTGTGTTTTGCCGACCCCACATTAAGGTGGGATGAAAGCAGGTAGAAATAAAAGAAAAAGATTACATAAAACATAGTAAAATATCTCATATTACGCACATTGAGAAACTCATGTTCGTCTATGATAATCCTCAATCCTCACTACGCATAGGTAAATCCAATTCTGGTTAAATCATGTTTGCCGAATCTGATAACGCGCACAAAGCATCCTGCGATTTGGGAATACGATCGAGGCGTGAGAGGCTTAGGGTTTACGCAAATTTGCCTCCTACGATAGTAATAATAGAGTCGAACTGGTGGCACAGTAAGAATTTGAGGACATATTACATTATGTAATTGCACGTATATACATTTCATGGATTTAATAAATATTGTGATAGTTTATTCTTTCATAATTTGTGATTTTTTTTAAACATGAGCAGCGATAGCTCGTCTGGTACAGCCTGCCGAGATGAGCTTCGGAAGTTCGAGACCAACCCTAACAATCACAAGTTAAAAGTGACAAAAATTATATAGGACGTTAATTGGAATAAATAACAACCCTCATTAGGCGAGCGTGGTAGAATAAGGCCTAATCCCTCTCATTAGTAGAGGAGGCCCGTGCCCAGCAGTGGGACAGTAATATTACAAGGCTCATATAGGCTCGCCCCCTATCACATCTGGGACGGAACTAAGCTTGGCGAAATGTGGGTGTTCTAGTTCGCTAGTACGCCTCTGCCTACCCCTTGGGGATACAGGCGTGAGCTTATGTTATGTTATGTTCACATTATTATTTTGGAATAACTAAAGAATACAATCAGATTTATGTATTTGGCGGAGATATTGAGTAATATACATTAAATTGATGCACTAGTTCATTTTCAACAACAAACCAACGCAGTTATAAAAGCCGCAATGAATCTTAAAATAAATCCCTCCAGACATAAAAATAGTTAACCTACAGATAATTAACCATTCTAAACTAATAACGTTAGTCCAAAAGCGGGCTCCACTGCCAATAGCAGATCGAGGGACGTTAAAAGATGTTTAGCCGATTATAAAAGTCAAATGTCCCATTAAACGGTAAATACGTCTGCAGCTGTACTCTTTATGTTTTTCACCAGAACGAGCGTAAATCAGTCGTTTGGACTCATTCCACTATTTGACCACTTACTATGTTAGGGTTGCCAGAAAAAAACAAAATAGTCCTATTATATTGAGGTCAGCCCCCCTACTCTTAACACTCGATTCGAATTTGACTTCGATTGGGTTTCATTTAGTGACTTTAAATTCCATCAAAATAGAGTTCAAAATTGCGCTAACGTTGCATTAGATTCAAGAGCTTGTCATTAGGTAATTTTTAATGTGACATTAGTGCACTTTTTAACTATTTTGGTGGATTTTTAAGTCACTAAATGAAATCGAATCGAATTCAAATTCGAATCGACTGTCAAGTCATTCCCCTTTTTTTTTGTTATCGCGAGGAAAAGTGTTTTACCACTACCGCCACGCCTAGGGGAGGAGACGCGACGGTTATGTCGGAGTCGCCGGTCTTACGACCCAGCGCCATATGCCCGGGAGAGATGAAAAACAGCCGGGCGACACTGAGCCGAGTCCCTAACACTATGTACACCCTACACCGGCAATACCGACTAAAAACCCCACGGTGGCTCACTTCGGTGCTTTAGGAACAGTACCGGGGTTCCCTAGGCGAGAGTCGCCCAGGCTTCGGCCGAAACTGCCCCTGCGCGATGCCGCCTTGCGGCCCAGCTCCAATTGTGGGAAGGCTCATAAGCCCCCACCGCCGAAGGATGCCCTCGGCGTCAACGACAGCACGAGGCCAACCACCCGTGCCGCCGTCCATCCCGGGGTCGCACGTACAAAAGTACTTAAAGGGGCGCTACAACAGCCCCCCGCTGCGCGCCCACGACCCCTGATGTCGCCTATAAGTCGCCATTTACGACGGGCAGGGGATACCGTGGTGGAATTCTCCAAACGCCCCCAACCACAGAGCGGAAGAGTCACTCCCCTGGTCATTCCTATGACATTGGGTCCTTTAAGCGAAGCGTGAAGAAGCATTTATGCAGGCCAGCATAGCTCTGGCGACCATTCATAACCTATGTTTATAGATGGTCACTGTTTTTTTGAACTGCACTACGCTTACTATCAGGTGTAGTGTCAGGTGTAGTCACTTTGCCGTGTTTGGATAAAAAAAGAGACACACATCATTAGAGGACAATGACATTTCGTACTTTAGAAATACTCATGTCAATATTATTGTTTGTGGATCACACAATGTTACAGGCATGGACATAAAGAAAGAAGGGCACCATCTCGCTTATTGTTAAACGGACGCCACAGAGAAGCCACGCACACAAACGTCCGTCCACTATGTGGACACGTTGATTTTTATCCATGGATACATAATTTTTTAGAAAAATCGAATAGGTTGGGTTGATTCGAAATGCATATTTTTGCTATGACATTAAGAGGCGGAAATGCAAAATGTGAATGTCTTAATTGAGTATCTGTCTACCCTTTCACGAAGAAGAGGCAGAAACTTACTTATTTATGTAGATATAGCTACACCTAAACTATACTAATTTCTTCAGGGATATAGCTATATTTGTATAAACATTTGACCTTATTGTGTGTTTTTTTTTTGGTGCATTGTAATTGTTTTGTCAATTTATTAATTCAATGTTATACTTTATGTTCCTGACATGTTTTGTGCGATTCTATTGCGGTTTGCCAAAACTGAGTTAACATATTGTTTTGATATAATTTATGGACCTGTGGAAAGTTAGAATCATATCAAATATTTATTCACATTATAATAACAATATTTGAATAAAAATTTATTAATATTATTATATTATATAATTAATAACGTTAGGTATCCATAATTAGTAAAATCATTAAAAAAATTGCTTACGATAAGTTATGGCAATGTGATATATTCCTTTAATGTGTTAAAAATACCATGTGAGATATTTGAAAAATCCAGAAATTTCGGGAATTTCAACAACGGGTAACCCTCGGCCTCACTGCAGCAGTCGTAAAACGAAACGTATGGGCTATACATTCCGAAGACATAAATGTCGTGCCATCCCTTAGCTGTGTCAGTTTTTTTCTCATAAAACGATCTCTTTGAGTGATTTCTCAGAATATAATTTATACAATCGTGTACACTTCACTTCAAAAGGAGTGTAATTGTTTCGCTTCAGACACCGGACTTTGATCTTTGAGATGGATATTTGCTTTTGTTATCCTTATTAGCATGATACTTAAAGAAACATCAATCTTCACTTATTAAATTTGAAATTTGATTTACGTGAATCACAGATATATAAGATATATAATAAATCTTATTTTTATAATTTAGGCTTTCTAAGCTTTTATTTCCTGCAACCTTTATCAGGTCGTCGGTCCACCTTGTAGGTGGACGTCCTACGCTGCGCTTGCCGGTATGTGGTCTCCACTCGAGAACTTTTCTGCCCCATCGGCTATCAGTTCTACGAGCTATAGTATATAGCTATAGTCGCTGGATGCAGGCCGCTTTCAACAGGTCGATCTGGAAATCTTTGGGGGAGGCCTATGTTCAGCAGTGGACGTCTTATGGCCGATGATGATGATGATGATGAAGCTTTTATTTAGTCAGAGGGGGTCAGGCAGGTGGCCGATGGCTAAAGTTAGTTATCTCTTCTTATTCTATTAAAAATAATGGATTCCACGAATTTTCGATGATAGCCAATGTCAAGATAAGTAGAGCAATTATTACATACACACATATACACTCACGCCTGCATCCGATGGTGGTAGGCAGAGACGCAAACACTCATGCATCTTTTCATATTTCCGCCGATCAAGGGTACTCCTCACATAAGAAGAGAGAAGATCCGCCCGGAGAAGATCACTTATTTGATCTATGCATGTTTTCCTCTGGCGGCCCCTTCCGCCCTTCCATTCACTTTAACATGATAAATACCTTTTGGAAGACGCCTTTCATCCATTCTCTCCACATGCCCAAACCACCTAGCAATTATTAAGTTTTCGAAATTATCACAAGAAACAGATGTTTAACAAACAGATGATCTCAAGGTTCTGCTGGGATTATGGCGGCAATATTTTCTACCAGTGCGATGGCCCTCAGATGACCTTGACTGAGGGAATCGACCAGACAAAGCCAGTCAACTCACCAAGCAAAACTCTACAAAGATCACCGGTTTAAAAATAATCGTAAAACCACATCACTTAAAACAACAAACACAACTACAGACATTAATATGAAATATTTACTTAATGTGCTAGGTCCTAGCATAAAGGTTCTCAATCAAGAAACAAATAAGCGATATGACAAGATTATTCGATAGCAACTGTTAGCATAAGCAATGATTGAATCATACCAGGCATCTTAAGAATATATTAAAAATACAGACATTCTATCAGCCAATATTAAGTTTTCACCCCGACTGGGAAGTAGATCCGAGATAAATATATCGTACATAATTGAGTGAAGATTCTTGCGTAATTTCCGTATAATAAACTACGCTTACCTCATAAAGAGGCCTTCTCCTGAATAAAACATCTTACTGTCCAGAATTTACTCAATAATAAACTCTCTAATAAGAATTACGTATACTTCGTAGAATCGATCTGAACATAAGGTACCGAGTTACTGGAGTTTGAGTAATTAATTGATTAGGTAAGTGCCTAAACATTGAAGGATAACCCAAAAAGTTAGGTAAAAAGGCACGAGTAGTTTTCTTAGCGAGATTTACTTATTTCTATCTAAAAGCGAAGCTTTCAAGAAAAATCTGCGTATTTTTTAAGTTACATAAAGAATTCTTTATTTTGAAGTAGATCGTCTCGGTGGCGTAGTTGTATTATGTGCGCGGTTCGACTATCGTCAAGGTCTCGGGTTCGATTGCTGGGTCGAGCAAAGTGATATGAAGTTTTTATATACAGTACCAGCCCAGAATCTGGAATCTGTGTCCAATATGACGATAGGCTCAACCCCTACATCCTACCACATTTGGGTTGGAAATGAGCTTGGCGAAATGTGGGTGTTCTAGTTTTCTGATTTACTGCCTAACCCTTTATGGATATAGGCGTGAGTTAATGTATGTATATCCATATTCTCAATAAAGTTTATGTTAACTGTTTATGTAATGTAGTGGGTGAACAGCCGGATGTGAATTGAAAGGCCCCAGGTTCGATGCCGCATCAAGACAAATAAATATGGTCCCTAAATATTTGTTAAGGATCTGGGTGTTGTGAGACTGAATAGTCAATCGTAGTTTCTGATGACCACGATATATATACCAGTATCATAATATCATCTTGAAGGTAGTAGTACTAATAGGCACTCTCTATGCCAGGTACTCATCTGAAGTTTTTAGAACTGAAAAACTCAAAAAAAGGACGAGACAAACCGCCGTGCTCGAACAACAAAAACACTAACGCCCAAATGGTCAAACGCTACTCAACTTTACTTACATTGATTTTCGCCATACAATGTTGACAGATAAGGCGGCCTTAAACGACGTAAGGCGACCTTAAGTGTATGAACATTCGGCCGTAAGGGCCTTACTTATGGGGAATGACAGCCTCCGTGGCGTAGCGGGCGAGTAGCCGGCTGTGAAACGTGAGGTCGTGGGTTCGATTCCCGCACCGAGACAAATGTCTGTGTGGCCCTCAGATATTTGTTTCGGGTCTGGGTGTTGTGAGACCGACAGTCTCTCGTAGTTTCTGATACCCACGATACAGGTTACACCTAGTATGGGGTCAGGACTATGTATGTGACTGTTGGGTGTATTTATTTATTTATTATTTATTTATTTCATAACAGTTTAGCTGAGCAAATGGCTAAGAATATGGTCAATGGTCTGTCACTTTTTTCGATCGGAGTCCAAAAAGGAGAACGTCCTCAATTCATCTGTATTTTTTTATGTTTGTTATGTGATATCTCCGCCAAATGTGGACCGATTTCCAAAATTATGTTTGTATTCGATAGAGCTTATTTCAAGGGTCGCATATAAATGTCACGAAGGATTTGAAGTCGATCTTTTCAATTTATAACCTAAAATAACTGTTTTTATAAATAAAGCCCTAATTGTGTAACATTGCGTGCTCAGATTATGGCCCGAAATCGCTGTTGCAAACAAATGCCTGTTATTCAAATGTTGGGGTTATATTTGTTTGCAATTTAATAAACAATTCTACAATAATATTCCATTGCAAATTTTAACGAATGCGTAAACATGTACATATGCATGAAGAGATTTATGCGTCATTATTTTCGACCCACTTCAAAACAAGGTGGATTAGCTCTGTAATATTACTGTCCCACTGCTGGGCCAACTACCAATGAGAGTGCTTAGGCCTTAGTCTACTACACTGGCCTAATGCGGGTTGGTAGACTTCACATACCTTTGAAATTCTTGTGTAGAAATTCTCGGGTATGCAGGTTTTCTCACGATGTTTTTTTCACCGTTATTATTATAATAGCATTTATTTATTTCCTATTAACCTTATGAAAGCAAAAAATATTTAAAAGTTATGCGTTCTTAACCATCATCATCTAAATGTTAGTAAGCGATTTCATATAGTGCTAATTATAAATATATAAGTGTGTACTCACCGTTATAGCAAGCCATATTCCACAATGAAAACACACTTAACATAAAAAAGTCAGAGGTGTATGCTCTATTTTGGGGCTGGTCTCGAACCTCCGATACTCATCTCGGCAGTCCGTACCGTTCTCAACTGAGCTATCGCTGCTTTAATTAATATTTTTTATGCATGTTACACGATATTCGACATCCTCCGTGGTGCTGCGGGCGAGTAGCCAGTGGTGAAGCGAGAGACCGCGGGCTCGATCCCTGCACCGAGACAATTAATGTGGACCCACAAATATTTGTTTCTAGGTGTTGTGAGACCGAAAGTCTTTCGTGGTTCTTGATACCCACGACACAAGACTCGATCTATGTGCGTGACAGTTGGGTCTAATTTTTTTATCTCCGCCAAACATTGGATCGCTTTTCAAGATTATTTTTGTGTTTGATAGAGCTTTTTCATAGGTGGTCCCATTTAATTTGGTCACGACCAGATTAATTTTGTAGTCGATCGGTTAAGTTAAGCTGTGATAATTATATCCAGAAACATTTTGACTGCATCAGTGGCTCAGATCTACCAACGAACACTGATAACATAACATACATACATTAACATAAGCTCACGCCTGTATCCCCGAAGGGGTAGGCAGAGGCGCACTAGCAAACTAGAACACCCACATTTCGCCGAGCTTAGTTCTGTCCCAGATGTGATAGAAGACGAGCCTATCGCCATATCGGGCACAAATTCCAGACTCCGGGTTGATATGGAAAAATCCAATATCACTTTGCCCGACTCGGGGATCGAACCCGAGACCTCAGAACCGTAGTCGTACCGAAATACCACCACGCCACCGAGGCACTGATAAAATAGTAAAATAAAAAGCGTTATATTGCTCTAAACTTGCATTACTAATATATTATTATATAGATTAGAGTTAGAATGATTGATTTGATTTGAGAACCCCTGAAGTGAAGGCCTCCTCCAGAGGATGCCAGCTCTTTCTGTTCTTTGCTACTTCCATCCAACGTGATCCCGCTACTCGTACTATCTCGTCTTCTCAGCGTGTATGTGGTCGTCCCCGTTTTCGTTTGCCAGTCGGTCCCTTCGAAGATGTTATTTTAAGGAACACTGATATGCATTGCTAAGTTCAAATTACTAACGCTATTCCTCTCAAAGCGGCTTATAAAGATTTATTGTCTTGAATGTAGAGCGGAAGCATCATGGATACTTAACACTTTAGCTACTGGTATATCCGGATATTATGTAACGCTACCAAACAATGACCTCATACACAATACCATGCTTGTATTATACATGGCTAGGCAAAATCTATTGATGATTTTGACATGGGTACTCCTTTCACTTCATCTAATTTTATTAATATTTTCATACTTGTCGGTTTACAGTAAGTTGTTCTGCAGGGTTACCACGACTTCTTATAGCAGTATTATTATAATCGTTCTTCGTTTGTTTTGTATGGGAATCGGTACAAGTAAAATTATAATAATACTACTATAAGAGGTGGTAACCCCCCTGGAACTGTAGCGCTATTCTGTAAGAACTTTTCGACGGTCCCTAAGTATATAAAGACAAGTCAAAATGTCATATTTTTTTACTGCATATATATTTAGACTGTCCATAAGCTCATAACTATATAGATATATTTTTTAATTATTTTGTATTCTAATAACTCTACTTTAAATACTAATCGAACAAGATAACAAGTATGATAATTCTTAAACTTATAAATAAACTTCATTTCATTTTCCTGATAACCTCAGTTTTTGACATGTCGCTTTGTACGTGGGGACCGTCGTTTTGTGTAGTAACTAGTAGCTGAATCCGTGGTGAGATATCAAGTTAGGGGTATACCACCACCTCACTTGTATACACCTCACCACTTATTGTACGGGAATTGGTACAAATAAGACTAATAATAATGCTATAAGAGGTGGTAACCGCCCAGGTCAAGTGAGCGATGTTATCTCACTCACGAAACTAGATGGAAGAAAGAAAGAAAGATTTTTTTTATATCAGTCTGGTGAACGAGCAGATGGGTCACCTGATGGCAACTGATCTCTACCGCCCATAGACACCCAAGACACAAAAAGAATCATGGGTGCATTGCCAACCTAAAGGGAGGGAAAAAGGCATTGGGAAAGGGAAGGCGGGAATTGGGCCACCGGAAAATAATTTGTTATCACAAAAAAAGTGACAATTAGGTGGGCAACTCAGCTTAATGCTGTGCTGCGACGAATGTCACAACACAGCTCAAGGGGTGACTCCTGACGCTCGTTTCGATTGTGATTTTGATTTGGTTTCATTTATTGACTTAAAATTCCACCAAAATCGACTTTTAAAGTGCGTTAACAACAGTATAATATACCAGAACTTGTGATTTGGTAATTTTTAACGTGACATTAATGCACTTTTTTTAACTCGATTTTGGTGGAATTTTAAGTCAATAAATGAAACCTAATCGAATTCAAGTTCGAATCGAGCGTCAGGAGACACCCCACTGGTTTCTTCGATGACGAGTTTAGCTTTTTACAGAATAGCGCTGCTGTGCTTGATTTACCGGGTCATCAATTTCACAAATAAAACCACGACGCGGTCGATCTCTATCGACCTTTCCATCACCATCTTGTGCATCTCCTATCATCCATTCTATTCATAATGCCGAAATCCGAGCCACCTCGTTTTCGTTTGTTACCTCTTAGTGGTACATGTTCTGTCTTATTCTTTTTGTTCTCTCCCACCTACTGTTGCCTGAGACATTGGCTGAATAAAGTTTGTTCCTTTCTTTCTTCTTTCTTGTGATGAGTTTCTCTGCTCTTGTCACTATCTTCTGTCACTCCACAGAGTTCCATAACCACATTATTCTTTACTCCACCATAACAATATCTAACGCGAGTTAGAGTTAAAACTATTTTAACTCGAAATATTTACCCTCATTTAATCAGCGCTTGTTTTACTAAACTTTCATGACTCGATCCTAAAGCAATAACAATGTTTTGAGAGATGTTTTGTTTTATTCATAGAGTACACGAAATCAGAGTAAATTAAAAACATTCGGTCCTGAGGCAGTTGGTGAAAAGCAAATGAAATGGCGATTTCGTTTCATTTGGCTGTAAACGAAGCAAAAGAGTAATTGGCCGGTATTTTTAATCGTTTCATATTTTGAATAAGCAAGTGAACTACATTATTATATTCATATTTCGCCACCAATTTTATGAACGAGAATTTAAATTCAGGGCCTATATCCACTAATGTCGCTTTAAAAGTTCTCGAATCTAACGCGACATTAGCGCACTTTTAACTCGATTTCGGTAGAATTTTAAGTCACTAAATAAAACCGAATCCATATCAAGAGTCAGTAGGCTGCTCGGGGCGCTGTATTGCAGTCTTTACAAAACCTTTAATTCAAAACACCGTTCCGAAGTACGACGAAGTTTACTCCAAAACTCGGCGCCGGTCAATGACTCTCAAAATTGGAAGTATCGTATCTATTGCCGGGAAACTTTTGCGGTGCGGCGTTCCAAAAGCGATCTCAACAACAAAAGTACCACAAGTACCCGCTTTGATATTGTAACGCGATAGGGTTGTGACTCATTGAACGTCACGAAAAAGAATATAAAAGGATATTAAAGGGACTACTCAAGGCACACAAAGGGGACCATTCAATCACTTTCAGCTGAAAGTACAGAGGACGTGAGATGTGTTTACGATAAAATACCGCTAACATGTTTTCATGTGTTAAATATAAAATAAAAAGCATATAGTAGCTATGACTGCCTCTGAAAAGTTAGGCAGAGACAAACTAGAGAAATTTATTTTCGACCGACTTCCACAAAAGGAGGAGGTTCTCAATTCGTCAGTTTTTTTATGTATGTTACGTGATATCTCCGCCGATGTGGACCGATTTTCAAAATTCTTTTTGTATTCGATAGAGCTTATTTCAAGGGTGGTCCCATATAATTTGGCCACGATCGGATTTGAAGTCGGTCCGTTTTGAAGTTTTTAAACTTGTGATTATTATTATAGTAGCCTAAAAATAATTTTATAACACCATCATCTAATGTAATATAAAACACGACTCCCGTTTAATTTTAGGCTAGAAAATATTCATGAACAATACGGTTAACATGCAAAATACATTTCAGAGCTCGTGAGTACAACAATTTCACTTATAATATAGCTGAATAACATGTACACATATTTAGAAAAATCTTTACAATTATGAAAACACAAGCTATTGCCAGCGACTCCGTTCGCGTGGAAAATTAACAAATCTGCCTATCGGGAACCGTAATTTGTTTCGGGATAAATAGAGCCTATGTACTATTCCATATAATCTATGTCTGCCGAATTTCATTCAGATCAGTTCACACATTATGGCCTGATTCAGTGACAAACATTTATCCACATTTTCGAGTTTTATAATGGTAGATTATCTGAATAGCCACAGGACGTCCACTGCTGGACATAGGCCTCCCCCAAAGATTTCCAGATCGACCTGTAGCCCGAGCACGAAAAACTAATGTAAATGTAAATGTATTCGAGTTCGCTGCGCACTGATGACGTTTGGTTAATATTTCATACAAATTTCATAGACGCGCATCGAGTTCGAATACATTTACGGTTGTCAGAGATTTTCCTGCTCAGGCCGCAGCAGTGGTCTTTCTATGGCTGATGACGATGACAAAGATCTAAATAAGAATCTACATCTCTACGAAAGCACATCTAACTTCGCAATTAGACCTGCAAAAGAGCACAAAAAATACATCAAATCATTTACAAAATCTCGCGTCTCACGATAAAGCGAAAAAAAATTAAAGTAGAAAATCTGACAAAGTGCGTCTAATCGTTAAATGTGACTGGGGTGGCCTAAAAAGGTCTCTCAATAAATTGAGGAGAAGGTAACAATAATGTTAAGGTGTCCCTTAATTAATTCTGTTTCTGCTTTTTTCCCTCGTTTATATCCTTTGACTTTATGTTCAGCTTACTGTGAAGTTTATACATTTTATGCAAAAACCACCTTTCATCTCGTTACGACCGTTTTTTCTTCGGTAAGTTATTTTTACTGCCTGACTGCCTCGGTGGCGTGGTTGTATTTCAGTACGACTACTATCCTGAGGTCTCGGGTTCGATGCCCGGGTCGGGCAAAGTGATATTAAATTTCTCCATATCAGCCCGGAGTCTGGAGTTTGTGCCCGATATGGCGATAGGCTCGCCCCCTATCACATCTGGGACGGAACTAATCTCAGCGAAATGTGCGTGTACTAGTTGGCTAGTGTGCCTCTGCCTACCCCTTCCGGGATACAGGTGTGAGCTTATGTATGTATGTATGTGTAAGTTATTTTTGTTCTTGCTAGTTATTGCGTGGATTTAGTCGTATTTTCATTGAAGTTGATGATGTTCGCTTGAAAAAGCGTTGTGTGTACTTATAAGGCTAAATAAGCTCATGCCTATATCCCTGAAGAGGTTACGACATAGGCAATCTAGAGAGCGAGAAGTGCTAGAATACCCATATTTCGTCAATCTTAGTTCCGTCCCATATCTGATAGGCGTGAGCCTATCCCCATTTCGGGCAATAAATACAGACTCCGGGCGGATACTGAATTTCAATTCAGTATACCCAATATTACTTTGCCCGACCCGGGGATCGAACCCGAGAACTCAGGACGGTAGTCGTACCGAAATACAACTATGTCATTGAGGCAGGCAGCAGCGTGTAGAATTGTATTATTTGAAAATAAAATCATTGCTAAATAGGTCTAGTGGCAGCATATATGGGCTATGGAGCGGGAGGTAATGGGTTTGATTCCCAGGTCGGACAAAGCGAATTTTCTACTTTAATTTGCCCGGGACTGGATCCCCAGAGGGGTTTTTTTTTATTCCCCTAACGGAATCAAGGACTTTAGTGTTCCATTCGTTCTACTTGTACGTTCTCTACTATTAAGCCTAAAGTGGGATTAAGTTTAATTATGTTAACAATTTTATTATATCTTATTTTCTCTATCTATTCTATCTACTTTATATAATATTCTTAAATAAATATGTTACGCCGACCCCACAATAAGGTGGGATAAGGGCAGGTAGAAAAAAATCGAAATATGAATATAATATCCAAAAAACTTATCCTTAAACATTTTTCTTAATTACCGAAGTTTCTTGGCAACGAAATTACTGGCAAACTAATGGCGACACCAAAATGCGCCATCCAACATTTATGTGACAAAGACGGATGAGCCGTTAACCGTGTGTTCATCAAGTTCAACACTCATTATATCGTGAGTGTGCTTCCCCTTAAGTACGGTGCATGTAAAACCATCTTAGAACAGATGCTCTCAGTTTGGTACAATATATTTTTAGACTACTTTTGGTATATTTAGATTATTACACCGTTATTATGACAGCCTCCGTGGCGCAGCGGCCGAGTAGCCAGCTGTGAAGCGAGAGGCCGCGGATTCGATTCCCGCATTGAGCCAAATGTTTGTGTGGCCCACAGATATTTGTTTCAAGTCTGGGTGTTGTGAGACCGAAAGTCTCTCATAGTCTCTGAAACCCACGATACAGGTTATACCTAGTGTGGGGTCAGGACTACGTGTGTGACTGTTGGGTGTATTTATTTATTACAAAATATTCTGTATTGTCGATTGTGCATGCGTCTTTATTTGAAAAGGGGGTACCACAATCTCTTATAGCAGTATTATTTGAATATTTTCTTGAACTGCCAGTTTTTATCTAAGTGGTCACTTTGATAGGTGTTTCATTTTCATATATCATCATCATCATCAGCCACAGGACGTCCACTGCTGGACATAGGCCTTCCCCAAATATTTCCAGATTGACCTGTTGGAAGCGGCCTGCATCCAGTATTTCATATCTATATCGTCAAAATTTTTCTACCAAAAAAGTTATCTGGCCATTGGCAAATTGCCCCTTGGGGGTGAATAATGAAATTGATTTTCACAGTTGAAGTTAAAAATAAATAAAATTCGTTTCACAATTTAGCTTAAGAGCAACTATTATAAATTCTTTTTGCTTAACCTCTTTACGTAGCCATAAATTACAAAGTCAAAAATACATTTATTATTAAGTAGCATACATACATGAATGTATAACAAATGATTTAATCTTTCCCGCAGACAGACTTATGGGCCAAAACCACGTGACCAAACCAAAAATCTCCACCCCCGCTCCCGCTTTAGCTTATCCATCACGGTCTAATAAACGCAATGTTCGCCCACGTGCTCCCTATTACGCCTCTCGTCGGCTATGAAATACGATCTCATTCTATGCCTATATATAGGCGACATCCCCTTAATGACCTCTTGTTTTAGTCGAGTAATGCTTAATGCCAGCACTACACATTCGTCCAACACTCCAACCGTTCGCCTAACATTCCATGTGTAGCTGTGTGCCGCAGAATAAATGTTGTGCATCGGCAATAATTGGGAAAAATTACATTGTGCATATTTTTTCTTTCTTTAATTCTTCTTTATTTATTACTAAAACCATGGACAAAATCATTTGGTCCTAAAAAGACCCAATTTCAACTTTATTACAAACAAATAAATATCAATGATCTTAATAGTCGGTCATCGGAAATCTGTTATATCTAAATCTGTTGAACTGTAATTTGTAAATATTTGACGTTAGAATCAGTTTTGATCGATGGTGTTTTGGGATAAGTTGGATTGTTGGCCGAACGTGTGATGTCGGCAGAACAGTTGGCCGTTATAAATATTTATATTCTCCAGGCTATCATCCACGTGCGAGTGTGTGGCCATGATAAGCTAGCCGGTTGAATTTTATAATGTAAACAAACTGCACTTGAGATTTATAGGCCATTATAAATCGGTGTAATAGGATAAGTGGATAATACACTGTCGGTGTTATGATTCATAACGTTTTATTGCCATGCGGATGGGATTGGTTTTATTTGAACGCAAAGCTATAGCAGTTAGTAGTTTATAGGGATTTGAATTTGAAATAAACCGTTATTTAGGAGTTTTATGAATTTATACTTGTGTGACCGATGTTTTATTACATAAACGTTTACAGAAACTGGCAAACTTGCAGATAAGTCGTCTAATGGTCGACAATCTTCAACGCCAATAGACATCCAAGACACCAAAATAATCATTGACGCGTTGAGGGAACTGAGCAAGGGAGAGGACCCAAATCCCCTTTCTCTTTGGTTGCTTGAACCAGCAGAAATCTCAATCACCAGACGGTACTAATACTTGACACCAAGCAGTTACAAGCAAGCCGTGGCTGTACTAAGCAGCCACTTAAATAGAAAGAAAATCGTAATAGAGGCGTATGACATTCAAACTCCGAGATGAGAAATGGAGCGTCGGTATCTCTTCATTGCGCGCTCGAATATAGATTTATTGTTCCGGACACAAAATAACACATCATTTTTCAAGTGTACATGTGATTCTCTATTATTCTATACAGGATTTCAATGGAGCTCGAAGTCTATTGGGCGGTTGAAGTAATGACGCAGTATGGTTTGTTGAGGTCAATTTATGATATAAAGTTGCAATAAATAATATAATAGTACTGATACATCAATCAGTATCTCCTCTTATCTATATAAATAAATACATATTAGGTAAATACATACATACAATTTTTTTTCTCAATTCGTCTGTATTTTTTTTAATGTATGTTATGCGATATCTCCGCCAAATGTGGACCGTTTTTCAAAATTATTTTTGTGTTCGATAGAGCTTATTTCAAGGGTGGTGCCATATAAATTGATCACGATCGGATATATTCTGTAGCCCGAGCACGAAAAACTAATGTAAATGTAAATGTATTCGAGTTCGCTGCGCACTGATGACGTTTGGTTAATGTTTCATACAAATTTCATAGACGCGCATCGAGTTCGAATACATTTACGGTTGTCAGAAATTTTCCTGCTCAGGCCGCTGAAGTCGGTTCGTTAAGTTTTTAAACTTGTAATTATTTTATTTTAAAGTCAGTCAAAAATCTTTTAATATTCACCTCTTCATGTGAATTGTATCCAACGCCATGTGAGCACAATATTACCAACAAGTAACCCCTTCAGCCATTACACACGCCCAAATTGTTATACACTAACAATATCCCAGCCATTACGAATATCATAATGCTTTAAATGTTCGTTCCAAGTGTAATAGCTGCTAATGGTTTCTGTTACAGCAGCTATAACACTTACCGAGCACGATATTTTTCAATTTCCCAAAATTAAATTCTACTCCATGCAAGAAAGCGTACCACATGGAGTTGGAAAGGCTTGGATAACTAAAGTTATATAAAGACATACACCCAAAGCAAGATAAGATGATATCATACGTACCACATGGAGTTGGTAAGGCTTAGTTAACTAAAATTTTGTAAAGACATACACCCAAAGCAAGATAAGATGATAGCATGCGTACCACATGGAGTTGGAAATGTTTGGATGATTAAAGTTATGTAAAGACATACATACACCCAAAGCAAGATACGATGATAGCATGCGTACCACATGGAGTTGGAAAGGCTTGGATAACTAAAGTTATGTAAAGACATACACCCAAAGCAAGATAAGATGATAGCATTGCCGCCGGTCATAACTCGCTAAATAAATTCGGATTCTTAATGCGTAATGTGAAATCCCCAAACTGTACAGAGTGTAATGTTGTTGATGGTGTTAATGCTGGAGTGCATCCGGAACGAGCCACAAAGATATCAATCGCAAATCCTAAATCGGAGTTGCCAGGTGCTATACAATATGCTAAATATAGGTTTAAGCCTAGGAAATTGAGCAAACGTTTTTTCTTATTTTTCCTTTCTATATTAATTATGTAGTTTCTTGTTTATGTTTGTAGCTGTAATTATAGGTTGTGATTATTGTACATAGTCGGTGCCACAATGAGGGTGACATAATTCGTTATGGATTAAACCCTCTATAAAAATAAACAGAAAAAATATAAGATTATTTTAGATTTAAAGTACCTAAGTGATGGAGCTATACCAACTGTAGTAGTATAATTCATAATTACCTCACAAAAATCCGTATCCTTAGAGTTTATGTTATGTGTGTAATCCGTTCTGCCTATCGTTATGCGCATCTCTATTTCTTTAATACAGCTGTATTAAAGAAATAGAGATGCGTACTAAACTAAAGTAGCTATTTTAAATAATTCATCAAACATTAAAAATAATAATCGCGTCACTAAGAACCCGAAAATCGACAACGACTTATTCATTGTAAGTTCTTTGACGGCCGACACTAGAATGATGTCTCCACTAAATAAGTCTATTTACCCGCCCAAAGACAATCAAATGTACACAGTACATAGACGGGAGAGCAGCGTGAAACTTGTGTATAATAATACAAAAAGACAGGTGGAAAATACTCTTCCACCTGCCTTTTATGTGGAGTTTGCGCTACACATTTCTAAGCATGTGGCGGAGAGGATTCGACTAAGCTTTTACGATCGACTACATGTTTTATATCAACCTTATCTGTGGAATCCAGACCCGGGTAAACCGATTTACAGACCAAGACAAGTAGTATATTATGTCCATTATAAGAAAAATTTAGACGCACTAAGCGTAAAACAATGGTTTGTAAAAGTAAAAGCACTCTAAGACCCATCTGTTTTCATTATACAAGTGATAAAAACTTTGTGAATTCTATAATTTATGCCGAGAAGTCGGTAAAACTTTGCATAACAAATTTTCTCCACTGACTTAAAAAATTATAATATTTTGCACCTCTGAGATTTTTTGAAAGATTATAAATCTTTTTGTTTAGCAAAATTACAAACTTTGGTTAAACATTTGGGTTCTACAGTATCTTAACTAAACAGATAATGAAAAGACATATCGCTTTGGTCTTTCTTGATAGGATTTTACCATATGATCAAATCTACAGAGTAGTCACAATATACCCAAAAAGGGGAATAGTCAACCACTAGCCACAAACCTTTTGATGATGAACTAGAGGGGTAGTGTCTGAAGAGGAAAGGACGTAGATTCCCTATTTGACCTTCCTTGAATGATGCTTATGGATACTGCAATGAGTTAAAAAAACGTTTGTAAAGTTCCCCTTCCTAAACAACCAGTTTCAATTTTTGATTCTTAGCAAATTCCTAAGCTAATCTACACGTTCCGTCATATGTCTCACTAAATTTGTAAAACAGAAATTCAGTTTACCTCAAGGAGTAAAGTAACTTTTCTTCTTCTACAGAACTCCTCCTTGGAACATTAAGAACGCATCAAAAGGCAGCGTGTGACGAAGAGATGGTGACCCTTGTTTGTCCTCGGGGGACTACAATCAGCATCCAAGTGGCGCAGTATGGAGCGTCCACCACGCAGAACTCTTGCGCACCAGAACTGGCAGAGTACCAGCCGGTAGCTGTTGAAGTTGTTGGAGACTCTTCGTGTGTATGGCCTAGCGCTTTGCAGGTGATATATGCTTTGTATTATTACTGACTTGCGAGTTGTGATGTCTTGGGAAAGAACGTTCAATCTTTCAAAGTAAATATTTGTATTTGTCTCCCTTTATTCAGACCAATACCAAGTCTTGTAATCTTATATGGTAATAAAAAATATTATTACTTTAGTTACCAATTATTCAACATATCATAACATTTACAGATCCGTTAAAACCACCAATGAATTAATCGTGTTTAGTTGAACTTAGTAATAACAAAGAACTTTTTTTGGATATAATCATTGAATAAATTAGAAAAACAATGTTCGCGTAACGAAACTTACTGAAACTCTTCATACTTTAACCAGAATGTTAGCAGCAGAAACTTTGTTAACAAAAGCATGCAATATTGAAATAACATTCAAAGATATAGTCCAATCACTTTGCATAGATTGTAATATTTCTCAACGCGATTTAAATTTCAAATATGAAATTTTGAAAGCATAAAATGTTATTGTTTTCGAAGATAACACATTGTCGTGCAAATAGTTATCATCCAAGATTGATTGGCTGGGAACCTATTATATTTTGTGGTTATTTGCAATTGATTCGAATACAAATAAAGAACTTCAAGTTTTTAAATTATAGATTTGCTTCTGCTAGATTTTCAAAGGATCAGTTTTATGTTGATTAATATAACTATCGTAGTTTCTGTATCAAACAACGATTGTCTTGAATTAATCCTTTATACTATATTTTTAGAAATCATTATTCTACAGTAATATTAACTTGTGTATTCCATACAACTCCATTATTATCATTATTCTATTTGAGAACTTGGAAACCTTTAAATGCAATAAAGTCTCGAGTGAATGCACCTGACTTTTTCACATTGCCATTAATTATCTCTAAAGCATCATCATATAATTCAATATTAACATAATCTAACGGGAGGGTATTCATTGTTTGTAGTATAGGAGGATAAGTTGAGAAGGAGGCGCCGCGCCGTCCTCTCTCATAGACAAGTACTTGGTCTTGTTATTTATCGTTTACATCAGATGTTTTACTAAGTAGTTTCGCCTACAGACATTATCTACGTGCGAATAATTTATTAGACATAAGTTCTGTACGGGTATGATAGTAAGTAAAACTGAACATTGTTCCGAGAACTATAGCGTGATTTTTAAGTTTGTAGAATTAGGCTAAAGCACTACCTTAATATTAATCTTTAAGTATTGTTAGAGGGGTTATCAAGGAAGTTTCTATACAAAAAAATTGATCTTAAACTTCAGTACCGCCATCAACCATTTATTACAATGCGAGGGCGATTATTACAATTAACACCCTAGAATGTTTTACGCATGGTTAAGAATCACGTAAGATAAGTTTATTCTCTCCGTATTATTACGCTGGCCGGCCTGGCGTGCGAATATTTCAAATAAACTGAGCTACTTATGACCACTAGGTCATAACTTATGGATCACAATTTTTGTGCTGTTGTCCCGTCTATATAGTTATATACTGTTAAATGTCCAAATTCCAGGCTTCGGTCATACTTTAAAATCAACACTAAATATCACTTTGCCCGACCGGGAGAAAGACTCAGGACGTAGGTAGCCGTACCGCGCACGCTATGAAACTTCGCCACCAACGCAGTCGATCCGTCTCTTCAAATAAATATTCAAAAGATATCTTTTAAAAGGCATCCAGAAAATCTAAAGAAGAAGCATTTCCATTGTTTGCAAGTCACGTATAGAATACCGATTGAGTAATTCCCATGAAACATGTTTCTGTCTATCGTTTCTCGAGGCATCGCCTTTTACGACTCATTTTGTGATATGTTTACGCAACATGGCGGTTTCATGAGCAGATGCCGATAGTGCGGTTAAGACCCAATAAAGATCGACGATTTCTCAGAACCATTATTATTTCGTTTAGTTTTTTCCTATTCCACTATTCGGAGATGTGTTTTGCCTATAAAGGGATTTGTCGAGTTTTTATTTCCATTGTTAGTGTCTATGTTTTTAACACTGCCTTGTATTGCGTATATAGTAGGTACGACTACTATCTGGAAGCCTCGGGTTCAATCACTTGATCAGACAGTGGTATTGTTAGTTGGATAGGAAATTCTAGAATTTTTCCTCGATATGGCGTTAATAGTGGGTCGCTGGATGTAGGTTGCTCGATGTGGAATCTTAGGGGAGCCCCATGCCCAGCAGTAGACGTCCTGTGGCTGATGATGATGATGGCATTGACTCGCCACGTATAAAATCATGGGGCACAAATAAACTTAGCGAAAAGTGGATGCACTGATTGCGATGGATGTGTGTGTATAGTTTTTGATATTGTAGATAATACTGAACGCTGTTATATGAATATTGTTAAAACCTGTGACGAAATGAAACATTTCTAATATGGAAAAGAAGAATAAATAGATATAGTCAGACTAATGAGAATTAAATGATTTGGCCCAACTCAGAGATACAAAGCAGCAAAGTACGCAGAAGTCAAAGGGGTTTAATTAACTAGTCATAAGGTATTATTTCTATGGCTTTGTTTCAATATCCTGACA
Source organism: Clanis bilineata (assembly GCA_036417725.1). Lineage (NCBI taxonomy): Eukaryota > Metazoa > Arthropoda > Insecta > Lepidoptera > Sphingidae > Clanis > Clanis bilineata. The sequence goes on from CM071153.1 coordinate 5,020,865, forward strand.
TGCATTCGTGACATGATTTAAGCTCTTTGATGTTAATGTTACTCTGCCCTTATCCTACTACACTGTGAGATCGGCGGCGCAACATACTTTCTCCAGTATGTTGTTGAAAATATTCGGCTTCAGTTTTTACGATCTAATTGCTAGATTCTTCTACCAAACCGCTCGGTATACGACATCAGCTTGATTCGACATCAGCTCGGTATTACTTTAATTAATAAGGCTCTTAAATAAATTCTTTCAGTTATCTTGAAAGACCTACAAAAATATTTAAAAACAACCCCTGAGCATTTCAGCATTTCTTCCTTATTTGTTTGGAACGTTAATTAACCTAGTGGAAATTAACTCTCGATAAAATTGCCAAATTAACAGCGAAAAGTAATTTTTGGAGTGGAATAACTCAAATATTTCCATTAAAGTACAAAGGCTTGTAAATTATAACGCCTAATTAAATAATTTTACACCAATCAGCAACTGTAATTGATTGTACGAACTCCTAAAAGTTATAGATTATGATTTATTCACTTTCGCCAACTTGTTACATTTATTACTATTAAATTACATTTGATGGTAACCAATTATTCTATTTTAGTCTTTCTGGCTTGTTATCAAGAATATTAGAACAACATTATTTCTGATATATGTTTTTGTAAACATCAGATTTATAATTTCAGATATAAGTATATTTTGGAATTGTTCACTAATTTCTTCTAATGTCTATTATTGACTGATAGTAGTTAATGTTATATGTGTTTATTCTACAATATTTTATGAATTGCTAGTTTTATTTCCTTACTTATTATTAGAATTAACGTGATTCAATTGTGTCGCCTCCTTGGTCTTTTGGCAGCATATATAGGCTGTGGGTTCTATTACCAGATCAGGCAAATCAAATTTTATGATTTAATTTTCCCGGGACTGGATCTATCCCTAAAAAGGATTGACGTCAGGCAGGCAGACAACCGTTAAAACTTAGCCAAATCTGTTCTGCAACATACTTGAAAAAGTGTCTTGCGCCGATCCCACATTAACGTATAAGGGCAGGTAGAAAGAAAGAACGTGATTCATCGGCATCTTAATAAAGAAATCGATGTTATTGTAAACATCAAAAATACCCAAGTTAATTTGAAAATATCTTTTAACTTTTTTAACAGGGAAGTATGAAACTCCTTATCAAATATTTGCATTGATTAAACGCTGCTTAAACGAAGATAAATTGCCGGAAACACCTTCTGTAAATAAGCCCCATGATTATTTTTTGCAAATTGGAAATTAAGTTTTCGGCGTAACTCAAAATTACATTTTTGCAGGGTCTTACTTTTCTTAAATCGTACCACAATTTGATGTATTTTGCCTTAGTGTTAAAGCACATTGGGGATCCAATTCTGAACAAAAGTTTTGTAAGAATAAATACTACTGAAATTTTAGACAAAAAGATACTATTATCTTCATTCTACATGAAATAAGGAAGGTTCTATTTAAAGTTTAAACCTAGAAGCGTATTTTGAGGAACGCAACACAGACAGCAGACCGCAGTGAAACGACTGCGACTGACAAACGTCATGTCGCACTTTGCGGTCGCCTGCCTCAGTCATATACTTCAAGAATCACAAGTTTAAAAACTTAACGGACCGACTTCAAATCCGTTCGTGACCAAATTTGTATGGGAACACATGGGAAACACCCTTAAAATAAGCTCAATCAAATACGAAAATAATTTTGAAAATTGTTCCACATTTGGCGGAGATATCGCATAACACATTATGTACTTTTTTTCAAATACAGACTAATTGAGAATCTCCCTTTTTGAAGTCGGTTAAAAAGGAAACAGTGAAATACAGTCCAACGTAGTTATAAATTCATTTGTAAAGGCTAAAACAAGGAACAGGGCTGGCATGCTAATTAATTTGTGTAGTATTCATTGTTGCAGACGGTCGTCGAGGCGTGCCAAAAGAAGAGGCAGTGTAAATTCCACACTAACCCCAAGGCGTTCGGGGTCGACCCGTGTCCTGGGTCAAGGCGTTTCGTGGAAGTCGCGTATAAGTGCCGTCCCTGTAAGTTTTAAACTTCTTAATACTACGCCCGCTTCCGTAACTCGCTCTTGTTTATTTCAAATTGTTTCGTGTAGGTCTTTACGTTTATTTTCTTTTTGGTTTATTTTTCTCCCTGTCTATACTCTTCGTCATAAAAATCTAATATTATGATTTTTTCCTATTTTTTGTGTCAGTATAGGATATGAATGACTGCTCAGTGATTTCTTTTTAGTTCATAATTTATTTTTGTGCATAATCATTAGTCTTACAAATTCATTTACGATTAAACTCGTTAAATACTGCCCTTCTACTACCCTTCTGGTAGATCCAGTCCCGGGCATATCAAATTAGAAAAATCGCTTTTCCGACCTAGGAGCACAGTCCACTAGATCAAGAAAGTGACTGCGTGTGCAAATCGAACTCGAAAATTAAGTAATCAACTATTAATAATTAGTAATTTCATTTTTGAAGTAATTGGCATACTCGTAATAAGATAACAGAAACCATATGTGACAAAAATATATTAAAAATAACATAAAGCAAAACAGTGGTACATGATTATTATAGTAAAACTAAATTAAGTACGCATTCCATCTACTGCAAAAAGGATGTAGTGTGATATTATTTTAATAGCTCAGACTGGCAAACGAACAGATGGGTCACCTGATGGTAAGTGATCTCCACTACCTATAGACACCCAAGACACAAAAATAATCATGGGTGCGTTGACAACCTAAAATGAGGGAATAGAAGAGAAGGGATTGGGAAAGGGAGGGGGGTAAATGGACCACCGGAAATCTCACTCACCGAACGAAACGCGACAGCAAGCTGCCGCTTTACGTCGGTTTTCTGTGAGACAGTGGTATCAAACCGCTCGAGCCGACCCATTCGTGCTGTAGACGTTACCGTTTACAGCGTGGCTCTACCACTTATATATATAATAATGTCGAGATCACTGCCAAGTAAGAAATAACCACGATAATGAGGACAATGAGGTTACGCAGCCAAGTTTTGACGAAATAAGACAAAGTTAATACAATTATTAAACTCTTATACAATTCCTCAAAAGTATTCTGGAGTTTTATCCATTGTGTGCTAAATTTTTTAGTCCTCGTTCTACAATAAACACAATCTTAAATTAAATTACACTATATTGGCCCATATATTATTATAGAAAATTATATTTTAGAGCCACGCTGTAGATACTACATACGTCTATCTACAGCATGAATGGGTCGGCTGGCAGCTCGCTGTCGCGTTTCATTTAGCGAGTGAGATTTCCGGCGGCCCAATTCCCCCCCTCTCTTTCTAAATCCCTATTTCCCTCCTTTAGGTTTTTATTTAATAATTTAACCACCCACCACCCATAATTTTTTTTGTCTCTTGGACCGTCGTAAAGTGGCAGCTTGATGTCGCGTTGCGTTGAGTGAGTGAGATGTCCTGTGACCCATTTCCCCCCTACCTTTCTCAATCCCTCTCCTCTTTTCTACCCTTTTTTCCCTCCCCTTGCATTTCCTCCTTATAGGTTGGCAACGCATCCATGATTATTTTTGTGTCTATGGATGGTGGAGATCATTTGCCATCAGGTGACCTATCTGCTCGTTAGCCAGTCTATACTATAAAAAAAACTGAAGTTCAATATAGCACAGTCCCCAGTAAACTAGTGCTGCTCTTAGATTAAACCAATGAGAGAAGCCTGTAGAACCCTATAATGAAATGCTTATTATTCAACAGATGAGTTCCGAAGTAAAGTTGGTTGTGAGAACGACGTGCTACATCTAAGTTGCAACCCGCACTCGAGAGTTGCGATCTACTCCGCGCAATACGGGCGAACTGAGTACGACTCTATACAATGCCCGCAGCCGCGTGGAATGAAGGAGGAAAGTAAGTAAAATAGTTATGTTTCAAATGATAAAGGTCGCAGGAAGTCGCTGGATGCAAGCCGCTTCCAACAGGTCGATCTGGATCTTTGGGGGAGGCCTATGTCCAGCAATGGACCTCCTATGGCTGATAATGATGATGAAAATGATTTGTTGTGTAAATCGTATTTTATCAGACCCTGACAAAATAGCAGGTGCGTTATCTGATGATAAGTGAATTCCATCGCTCCAATTTGACGGAGATATCGCCCAAATACATAAAAAAAAACGATTAATTGAGGACGTTCTCCTTTTTGGAGTTGAAAAACCCAACATCATGTTACTCGTAGCTCAAACCCGAAACCTCTGGGCGGTAGTCGGCACATGCAATACAACTTCGTCAACGACAGTATATAGTACTTTCGTTGTTTAAATAACTTTCACCACTTACCCCTCCCCATCCTTCAGCCCCACCACTTATTAGATGTTTCACCAGAATGTTAAGAATAGCCATTGTTGCAGCATGTTTGGAGCCGTACGCCACAGAGACAGCTATGCGCGAGTGTCACGGCAAGCGGCGCTGCGTGCTCTCGGCAGACAGCACCATGTTCGGGAACCCGTGTCGGACGGGCAGCAGGACGTACCTCAAAGTCGTCTACACATGCGGTGAGTAGAACTTTACTCCATTTATGGTTGGTTTCTACAATTATTGGGTACTTGACTATGTTTGATTTTATAAACATTTTATATGTCATAAAATATAAAAAACCCTTCTTTGAATCTCCATCGAAATGAAAAATGAGGCAGTAATTCATATTTTAAATTCTGGAGTGGGGGCATATTGGTGATATCTTGCTATCCCTTTCCAACGCACGTACCGTCATGGCGGTGACGTGACTATACTGATACTTCTCTTTCCCGTAGTTTGAAGGTTTAGGTATTACGCTGGCACGTATGGTTCAAATGTGACTGAGTGACTTATGACCAAGAATAGTCACAACTTTGGGATCACATGTTTCGTGCTGATATCCCGCTATGTACGTACTATATATTGAACGTCTTTGATTGAAAGTAAACATCGTTAAGTGCAAACGCAGACAAGGATTCCAGTAATTTGTACTAAAAGACAAAATTTCAAAACGACTGTTAATTCAGTATTTACTCAAGGGATTATGTTTCAAACGTAAGTCCGTTTATTCCGTAAAATGTATTTCAATTTAGTAGTGACCTTGGCGAATGCTCTCATAGCTCGGTGATAAAGTAAGATACAGCCCAAGATATTAAGTGTAGCTATACAGAAGTAGCACAGGCATCATTTATAGAACATGCCGCAAGCGAGAGCCACCTTTTCATATTTATGAGCGTCTGCCGGCATTATTTCATTTGAAAATCCCCATTTAATAAACTGTTATTGCGTTCGTAACTTATTAAATAATTTGTTAAGTAAATAAGCTTGTGAATTTGAATTTCATTAGTAAACAATCGGATTTTATGTAAAAATAGCGTTCTGAGAAACAATTTTCTTACTCCTACTAACTTGTTTATCAATCACTCAAAAAGTTAGTTTTATTTGGTTGTTTTTTTCGCTATTATTTTGTTTTGTTTATTATTTTCCTTGACGAATATTTATTATGCCGATCGTAAGGTTTGTTTATGGTTCAAAACATAAACTTTTTACAGGTTTTGCAAATTGTTATGTTAAGTTAGGGTCCAATCAGGGCATATCAGCAAATTTACCTATAATATTGTAGTGGTTTATATGGCCATAGTGTATTTTTGTTGTTGTTTGTTGTATGTGTGTGTAGAACATAAATAAATAAATAACATCCAACAGTCACGTACATAGTCCTGACCCCACACTAAGATCGAGTCTTGAGTCGTGGGTATCAGGAACTACGAGACACTTACGGTCTCACAACACCCAGACCCGAAACAAATATCTGTAGGCCATACAAACATTTGTGTCGGTGCGGGGATCGAACCCGCGTCCTCTCGCTTCACAGCCGGCTACTCGCCCGCTGCGCCACGGAGACTGAAAAGGTTTAAAGTTTATATGGTTAAATTAGGCAAAGAGTTTGCTACCGACTCAAAAAGTGTGTTTCGTCGATCCCATATTGTATAACGGCAGGTTGAAAGAAAGAAAGACAAACATTTATCACTTTTAATAACACGTAGTGTATTAACATCTAAAGCCGCGTCTCCTGCACCAAAACATTACACAAAACACCTACACAAAACATGGTATTTCTAATTTTTTTTGTCTATGGTCCATTGTTTATGAGCAGGAGACAATGAAATGCTTAATGGTAACATTCCACTATCTGTAGCTCGCGTGCGCTCGTGTATAATTTTATTCTGATTGGACTGTCACTACGCCTTCCAGCTAATATGATTCGCGTACATCAATATAATATACCCTAGATGCACAGTTCTTTGCAAATATCCTCCTAAAAAGTGGTCTCAGGAATAAAACAAAGAAAAAGATCACAAGTTCTAATTAAATCAACACAAATATAACCCTATACACGTGTAATAAAGTAGCTTTTAAAACGAAATGATCAAGCGTTCTTAAATTTGAATTTTGAAATTTAGAATTCCGAGCGTCGACTGTGCATCTAGGTAAGTAATATATCGGTGTTCGCGTATAATTAATTGTTTAGCCGAAACTTTGGTTCTGAATTACGAAGTAATTCCTCAACGCAATAAGCTCACGCCTGTATCCTCGAAGCAGAGGCGCACTAGCAAATTAGAATATCTACATATTTGCCGAGCTTAGTTCCGTCTCAAATGTGATAGGGGGTGGCTTATCGCCATATCTGACATAAATTCCAGACTCCATACTGATACTGAATAATCACAAGTTTAAAAACTTAACTGACCGACTTTCAAATTAACGGGCGTGACCGAATTTATATGGGACCACCCTTGAAATAAGCTCTATCGAACACAAAGAATATTGAAAATCGGTCCACATTTGGCGGAGATATCGAGTTACATACATACATAAAAAATACAGACGAATTGAGGACCTCCTCCTTTTGTGGAAGTCGGTCGAAAATATAATATCACTTTGCCCGACCCGGTGATCGAACCCAAGACAGGACAATAATCATATCGCAATACCAATAAGCGACCGAAGCAGTCTCTCGAATTAAATCATTCTGTTGGGTTATTTCATTCAAATAAAAACAGCTATATTTATTTAACCTTAACACCTATTACTTCAATTACATTTTAAATAAATAGCTTCGTTTACTTTGCTGATTAAATTTTCTTAAAACTCTTCATTTAAAAATAATATTGTTTATATTTCCACATAAAATGAGATTGTTTAAAAGATTTTATAAAACCTGTTCTGTTAAAAGTTGAATATAGCGGTAAAAGAACATTTCAGCTATAAAGCTCCCATTTTCGCTGTTTAATAAGACCTCTCGCCCGGGCATCTATAAAATATCACATAAATGTGGATAAAACCGTTTAGATGTGTGTGTTGGTAAGATTGAACTAGTTCGAGGGATAAAAATACAGAATATCGCAATATAACGAGTATCCCTAGAATATTCTACTAAGATTTTCATTAAGGAGTAAGTTTTACTTTTAACACCCCTTTCTGCATCCGTGATTTTAGAATTATAATTTTACTTTTTTGATTTGATACATTTTGCGTTTTGAGTGGTAGAGCCACGTCGTAGACAGTTACGTCTACAGCACGAATGGGTCGGCTCGACCAGTTTGATACCACTGTCTCACAGTGTCGTCGCGTTTCGTTCAGTGAGTGAGATTTCCGGTGGCCCATTTCCCACCTCCATTTTCCAATACCTTTTCCCCTCCCCTTCTATTTCCTACTTTTAGGTTGGCAATGCACCCATGATTCTTATTGTGTCTTGGGTGTCTATGGGCGGTAGAGATCACTTACCACCAGGTGACCCGTCTGTTCATTTGGCAGTCTCTGCTATAAAAAAAAATATTCTATTGAGATTTTAATGAGTAAGTTTTAATAATAAGAGTTAACACTCCATTCTGAATCCCTGATTTTAGAATAAAAAAAATAAATAATCGAGTTTAGGTATAACTCTAGATTAGTTAGACTGCCTCGGTGACGTGGTTGTATTTCGGTACGACTACCGTCTTGAGGTCTCGGGTTCGATCCCCGGGTCGGGCAAAGTGATATTGGATTTTTCCATATCAGCCCGAAGTCTGGAATTTGTGCCCGATATGGCGATTTGCTCGCCCCCTATAAAATCATTAATTATACAAATATTGTATAACTTTACTTTTTTAATGAATATATGTATAATAATGCGTATCGATTTTAGATATATTTCGTCTTAATGAGCGTTTGAATTTGAATGAGAAGAAGAATTATGCAACGGATTACCAAAATTGCAATAATACAAATTGAAGTATTTTTTTATAGCAGAGACTGGCAAACGAGCAAATGGGTCACCTCAGGGTAAGTGAGATCACATATCTCCACTGCCCATGGTCACCCAAGCAAAACAAATCATGGGTGCTTTGACAATCTAAAAGGAGATAATGGAAGGGAAGGGGAAAGGGAGGGGGGAGGAAATGGGCCACCGGAAAGGTCTTATATTAAAGTAAATGAATGCAACGTACCTATGGGCTTATCCAACAGATTATATGGGTCATCAAAGAAAATTAAGTGTACCTATTTTGTTTTTTATGTATTAAAATTGTATTAATTCAATGAAATTAAACTATTTTTACGGATTATATCACGATTTGGTTTTAATGTTTATGCCCGAAATTTCGAAAGCTTTGCAGCCTTCGTCTGACCCGTGACCACGAAAAAATAGTTTAATTTCAATGAATAACACGTAAACCTAAGAAATCATTATGTCATGAACTTGAATTAATAAATAATCATTATGTATTAATTCAAGTTATCATGATATCATGATTACCCCATATGGCGATAGGCTTGCCCCCTATCACATCTGGGACGGAACTAAGCTCGGCGAAATGTGGGTGTTCTAGTTCGCTTGTGCGCCTCTGCCTACCCCTTCGGGGATACAGGCGTGAGCTTATGTATGTGTCAAGTAGAGGCAAACATACCAGTGTAAAGTGTTGGCTTTCCCAATAGAGGTACTTATATTGCAAGTGCATCGCCTGTTCTGTAATATTGTTTGACTAGCTCTTATCGCCGGTACTGAAGCGCCATAGTGTCGCTCTTATGATTGATTATACACTTCAGTAGAAATGTAGTACCTATTTAGCTTCATTTAATTAATACAGCCTCAGACAGCCTCCGTGGCGCAGCGGGCGAGTAGCCGGCTGTGAAGCGAGAGGGTTCGATTCGCGCATAGAGACAAATATTTGTGTGGCCCACAGATATTTGTTTCAAGTCTGGGTGTTGAGACCGAAAGTCTCTCAGAGTTCCTGATATCCACGACACAAGACTAGTCTCTTAGTGTGGGGTCAGGACTATGTATGTATGTGACTGTTAGGTGTTATTTATTTATTACTAAGCTAATTTTTGACATAATTAATGAAACAGGTATTATCGACATTTCTGAAAATTCAATTATGTGTTCAATTGGAATTTGTGCCCGATATGGCGATAGGCTCGCCCCCTATCACATCTGGGACGGAACTAAGCTTGGCGAAACGTGGGTGTACTAGTTCGCTAGTGCACCTCTGCCTACCCCTTCGGGGATACAGGCGTGAGCTTATGTTTATGTGATGTTTCTGGAAATTCAACTTACCTCTATAATGCTGTCGTGCGAAAGATAGATAAATATAGATAAATAGATTGAAAAGACTTTATTGTACACACATGTAGAAAATAAAGATTTGTATGAAACGTGAACACAGAAAGCACAGTTTGTCTCCAATAAAGCACCAGTAAGTTTAAGGAAGTCGCTGGATGCAGGCCGCTTCCAACAGATCGATCTGGAAATCTTTGTAGGAGACCTATGTCCAGCAGTGGACGTCCTGTGGCTAATGATGGTAATGACATTTACTCACGTTTAGCTTTAAATAATGATTTTAACACATAACATAAGCTCACGCCTTTATCCCCGAAGGGGTAGGCAGAGGCGCACTAGCGAACTAGAACACCCACATTTCGCCGAGCTTAGTTCAGTCCCAGATGTGATAGGGGGCGAGCCTATCGCCATATCGGGCACAAATTCCATAATGATTTTACCAGATTTATATCTACTTTAAGTATACCTATTTGTGATTCAGCAAAACGGACGTCCGATGTTCATACTTACCCCTGTTTATGCTTCAGTTTACGCAGTTTCTCATTATGTATTCGAAGATCTAGTATGATGACTGAGACATAAATTCAACAAAAGTGTCACTAAAGTGTTTTATTTGTCGTAAACTTGTTACGTTTCGTGTTGCAAATGTTAAAATGCAAGTGCTTAGCTCAGTTTAATAAAACACGTCACATTTGTGGATTTCGTAAGTGCTCTTCTTAACTCTAGAACTTTGAAACAGCAATTTATAACTAATTTTATTACACTAAAGAGACAAGTAACTGCAAAAGCTAATTTAAATTTACAAATACTGTACTAACTCCAAATGTGTATTAAACCAAATTACAACACTAGTATACAAACACATCAAAATAAACGTTTCATGTTGATGTCCGAATTTGATTTTCATAATAAAACAGACGAAAGTTTTACAAAAAATAAATAGCGTGGGAGGCGGGAAATTTATATTCTGTTTATGTTTTCGCATTCAGTTTGCTTTAGTTTAGTGTTTTGCTTAGGCTTTTTCTAACTCAAAAAGTGTTGACACAATATGCCTTCATAAAACAGAATATTTTCTATGTGGCACTTCTAGCTAAAGTTGTATAATAATTTCCAGTCTGACTGGCGTCCGTAATAAATCCAAGTTATAAAAATGCGGGACGAGCTACGGACAGTCGAAACTCCTGCCATCTTTATTTTATTATCTAGAAAAATAGTGGATGCCTCCTAGCGATGCTTTGAGTAAGAAAAAAGCTCTTTCCGTAACGCCGAAGTTTGTTTCCATTAGGTAAGGTACCGTAATCTGTGTTTGATGTTGCTTTGTCGTATAATGAGACGTGAGTGTTTTGTTATGCTTCCGTATTTGTCTTTTGAAGACAAGTTGCTGTGTATTCTTATGTTTTATTCATACCGATTCACTCAGATCGAAACACATTTGATGGAATTGTGGTATCATACTGACTATTATTTTATAAATATGTTGTTTAAGAAGTGCACGAGTTAGATCATTTTCGTGATTGATGATGCAATAAAGTTGAAAGTATCAGTAAATGATTTCTGGGTCGTTCAGGAAATCTTTTCGAAGCTCAATAATGTACGCCCTAAGGATAATTATGATGCAATTGTTGTTCGTATTATAAGTTATTCTACGACATTGTTTATTTTTTTTCGTCCCTATTTCGTTTCTCCTCACTTTCTTTCTATCTGTCCTTATTAGGATAAGGAAAGAGAGACGCCTTTGAAGTTGGCCTCAATATAATTTCGGTGCAACACACGTTTTCAATCGTGTTGCAGAAAGGATTCGGATTGGTTTTTATCACTGGATGCCTGCCTAAAGTCAACCCCTCTGGAGCTTCCAATCCCGGGCAAATCAAATTAGAATAATCGCTTTGCCCGACCTGGGATTCGAACCCAGGAACTCCCGGTCTACAGGCGATATATGCTGCCACTAGACCAATAAAGCGACACTTTATTCATTCTCATTGAGATTCTTAAATACAAATATTAAAGATGCAGTATTAAAATCAGCTGATAGAATATAATAATATTAGCCCTGTAATATTACTGTCCCACTGCTGGGCACGGGCCTCCTCTACTAATGAGAGGGGTTAGGCCTTAGTCTACCACGCTGGCCTAATGCGGATTGGCAGACTTCACATACCTTCGAAATTCCTGTGAAGAAATTCTCGGGTATGCAGGTTTCCTCACGATGTTTTCCTTCACCGTTATAGCAATAGAATATAATCACAACTTTAAAAACTTAATTGACCGACTTCCAATTTACCGATCGTGATCAAATTTATATGGGACCACCCTTGAAATAAGCTCTATCGAACACAAGACTTTTCAAAATCGGTCCACATTTGGCGGAGATATCGAGTAACATACATAAAAAAATACAGACAAATTGAGGACCTTCTCCTTTTGTGGAAGTCGGTCGATTAGGGACTAATGAGGAATTCTTCGGATTATTAAAAGTTCTATGTTCATTAGTGGTACAGTATGAGGCTTTAGTTTTAAAAAAGCAAAACTAAAGCTGGTTCTTTTGCTTCAATTTTTTTTTCTTCCCCTTTCAGTTTCTAAAGCAAAAGTTGTTTGATTCAATATACCTTTTTGAATACAAAATTCATAAAAGTGACGCTCAGAGTTTCGTTCTTTCCATTCAATTCGTCTATTTTATTTGCATTTGTTAAGTTTACCAATTTATAGTCGCTCAGTTTGGGCTGTTTGTGAATCAATGAAGCCTATTTTCTCGCAATTTCGAATGGGCTTTGTGTTGAAATAATTTGCATTCAATAGTCCAATATTGCCCATTTACGTTACCATTCAGACTGCTTCTTCAACCGTCAATATCGTAAAATATCTTTAAAATCCATTTGAATTCGGATACTATCTGGATCCCCACAATAGAATCCTGATTGTCTGATGCTGGGTATCGGTACCGGTACCATTTTATCGGTTTGAAAATATATCTGCCCGTATATAAATTATAAGAGTAGGTATTTCATTCAATAATCGGCTGTTATGGTATTAATTTTATTATAATTTAATATACTTTTTTTTAAGTCGCTGGATGCAGGCCGCTTCCAACAGGTCGATCTGGAAATCTTTAGGGGAGGCCTATGTTCAGCAGTGGACGTCCTATGGCTGATGATGATGATGATACTTTTTTTTATAGCAGAGACTGGCAAACGAACAGATGGGTCACCTGATGGTAAGTGGTTTCCACCGCCCATAGACACCCAAGAAACAAAAAGAATCATTGCCAATTAGTTAAATTATTGTTAATATGCCAATTATTGTTAATTAGCTCTTGAGGAATAAAATTGGTGAATAAGGTGAATTAATAACAAATAAAATATTTATTTGTTTTATAATAGCAATAGGAAAAGGAAATATAAAAAGTACCCTTAACCGACGCGAATGTATGAAGAGATTGATGAAAGTAAATGAAGCGAAAGTAGTGTGTCAGAATCGGGCGAAGTGGAAATCCATAGTCTCTGCCTACCCCTATGGGATACAGGCGTGATATTATGTATGTATGTATAATAGCAATTTTGCTCACCAATAATAATAATGAGTCGTTTAAAAACAAAGGCGGCAGTATGAAAAATGAACTAAATTTTTTATTTCGATTATATGTTTTTTTAGCAAAGTGATCTAACAGAGATCAAATCTATATATTAGTATGCCAAATAATTTTAATATAACTGTGATTAAATTTTCTATGGTACAATTAAAAAATAGCAACTATATTGAATAGTCACAATTTATTCATTTTTCAGATTGCAGCCTTTGTTTGTATACGACTCTAATTATAAAACACTAATGAACAAGTTAGAAATAATTCTACTATGGCTGAAATCTAGAGAGCGAACTTCTACTAAGTCTTAGTCAAAGTAACGAACTCAGAGAGGATTTTGACTTAGTTCGAGTGATTTTTTACATGAAAATCTTTGCTTAAGATGTCTGTCGGTCTGTTTTTCTTGTAAAAAATGACTCGGACTAAGTCAAAATTCGATTTAACACTTCCAAATCCTCACAAAATCGTTACTTTGACTTAGACTTAGTCGAAGTTCGCTCTATAGATCTCAGCCTAAGTATATTCACCTCGATGTTGGATCACAAACTTAATATACTTTGTACTTGCCTCACAATACTCCGCTATTATAGTCTGGATATTCTATTGCGTTTAATAGTTACCTAAATAAATAAAGTACTGGAGCCTAGTAACTCAATAAACGAAGCTTGTTACTGAATTTTGAGCGCCTGTAGCGAGACTATATCACTTTAAACCATCAGTCCCAATTATTTTCAAACAACTTTAATTGCTTCGTTAGCGAGGCTATCTATGTATGGCGTAAGTTGGTAAAGCTGACCAGTATGAAGCAGACTAACTATAATAACGAAGTAGGATGACCACAGTTTGTTCTATTTCATGTATAATGCGATTCAAATAAGAATAGGAACGTCAATATGTCAAATTGACAATCTATCTGTCAAATGTCACTTGATAAGTAAGGTTTGCAACGAAATTTGATTTGCGTTGCAATAATGTTTTTTAATGTTTTACTGTCTTCTTTATCTTTATCTTCTTCTTTATTTAAAAAATATGGCCTCCATCAAAGGTTGATGATTTTGCCAAGGACAGTGTTTAATAAATCCATTACTCAAAAAAATAGCTAGTCAGACATCTTGAAAAACCAAAAATTTCCTTTTACTGTCTTAGTTACTCAAAGTGAAAAAAACGTCTGAAAGTCATAATTTTTAAAAAATTACCTTATTTTCATTGTCGGCAACAATTCACCAGGAAGTAAAAAAGACGCCAAGTATTTATATTCTCTTTGACGCCATCTCAGTCAGTGATGCAGAGATGAGCGAAAGTGAAGAGATCAAATCCTTTAAAAAAAAACGTTCATGTATTGTAAATAAATTATATTTAAAAAAATATATTGTTTTGCTGATCCTACCCAACTGATTCGAATTGACAGCTATGACGTCACAACATGACACAAAGTCGATCCTATTCTTATTTGAAACGCATAGTACGGAGTACCTATAGACTTTAATCAAGTATTCTATCACAAATTTAAAAACTTCAGACCGACTTCAAAACTTATCCGATCGTGACCGAAATTATGGGACCACTCTCGAAACAAGCTCTATCGAACACAAAAAGAATCTTGAAAATCCGTCCACATTTGGCGGCGATGTCGCGTTACGTACATAAAAATACAGACGAATTGAGGACCTTCTTCTTATTTGAAGTTGGTTGAATAGTGAGTACTCAGATCTATAGACTATAGACTATAGACTAGCCATGTGGATTGGCTATATTATTCTTTTTTATTTTTTTATTAGCAGATACTGGCAAACGAGCAGATGGGTCACCTGATGGTAAGTGATCTCCACCGCCCATAGACATCCAAGACACAAAAGGAATCATGGGTGCGTTGCCAACCTAAAAGTAGGAAATGGAAGGGGAGGGAAAAAGGGATTGGGAAAGGAAGGGCCACCGGAAATGGGCCACCGGAAATCTCACTCACTGAACGAAACGCGAAAGCAAGCTGCCACTTTACATCGATTTTCTGTGAGACAGTGGTATCCAACCGGTCGAGCCAGCCCATTCGTGCTGTAGACGTTACTGTCTACAGCGTGGCTCTACCACTCACAAGTCAAACAATTCTATTAGTTTGCTCGCTTTGTTAGACAGACTAGTTCTAAGATAAATATTTTGTGTACTTACTAATCATAACCAAATCCATAGGGCATAATCCATTTAAGAAAATAACATAACATAACATAAGCTCACGCCTGTATCCCCGAAAGGGTAGGCAGAGGCGCACTAGCGAACTAGAACACCCACATTTCGCCGATCTTAGTTCCGTCCCAGATGTGATAGGGGGCGAGCCTATCGCCATATCGGGCATAAATTCCAGACTCCGGGCTGATATGGAAAAATCCAATATCAATTTGCCCGACCCGGGGATCGAACCCGAGACCTCAGAACCGTAATCGTACTGAAATACCACCACGCCACCGAGGCAGTCAAATTAAAATAGTTAGTTAAAAGTTAAGAAAATTAAAATACAGAAACTGGAAAATGTTAGTACTGTAGTATGTACAAAATATCTTATAGTTGACAGCCTCCAGGGCGCAGTAGCCGGCAGTGAAGCGAGAGGCCGCGGGTTCGATTCCTGCATTGAGACAAATGTTTGTGTGAAACTGAGATATTTGTGTCAAGTCTGGGTGTTGTGAGACCGAAAGTCTCTCAAAGTCTCTGACACCCATGACACAGGTATAACCTATACCTAGTGTGGGGCCAGGTCTAAGTACTGTTGGGTGTATTTATTTATTTATGATTTATTATTATAGCACGACGTAATTGTTATATCCTTACGTCTATTTTAAACATATATATTTACTTACATAATTTAAATACGCGGAAACATTATAAGCTAGCTATGATTTCCACCTCCTTCCCGGGCCGATGTTATAAAGTAAAATACCTACATACTTATTCGTTTCGCTTACTTACATACAAAGTAAAATAAACCCCTATTCCTTTAGTATACTTAAGTAACTTATCTATTATGACGTCACATATAACAAAAATGGATGATTATTAATAACAACCTCAACTGTATACAAATTACAGTATTCACGGTTTATCATTGGCTCTATTATTTCAATCAGCATTAAACAAACACCGGAATTGTCAACTCTCATCGAGATATTTACGGGAATGTGTAAACAAAGTCCGAAATAAATGTGGTTTGTTAAAAAAACACGCTTCGCTCATTTCATCCACTCCGAAATCACATAAAGCGAGCGTCTGCCTCACTTCAAAACACAAAAATACACTTAAAACGAGATGCACCCTAAAAAAATCTAAAATTAACATCCCCTTAAGGAAACCACTTGAGGATATGAATAGCTGGAATGATCTTTAGTGGTATACGATTAAAGTGCATGTTTGGTTGCAGTGCCGCGGACAGTACTGAAGGAGCGATACGAGAGTGCCCCTGAAGAGGATGAGGTGGCCCACGATGTATCCGAACTTGAGCACGATGATGTCGGTAAGTGGATTTTAAAACCACAAGTAAAAAAATTTAGATAATACGAACACTTACAGGAGGAATTTAAGGCGTTTTTCGGATTTAAAAAAAAAAATCACCTTGGTGTATACTTACCGGTTGTTTCATAAAGTTTGGACCAATAGCAATTCCATATACAGGGAGGATGATTTAAAGCGTAATGGTAATGTTAAAAAATAAATTGGATAATTTTTAATATACATTATCAAGCATGGGGGTTTTAAAATCGGAATGCGACCTGTTAATACGCATACGCATAATAACGCAATTTGCATAGGATTGGCTTTGTGTATGCTAAAAATAATTAATTACCCCATAGGTGGTTTGCAAATGTACTCCACCAATGAGCGAGAAAAAAAAATCATCACAAATTTAAGTTTCCATTAATGTAAAACTACGAAATTTTAAACTTTACCGCTAAATTGCTAGCCATCCTCTGTTTAAGTGTAGTTATTATTGATACCAACTTTATGAAACACACTGTATAGTAAGTCGAATGTGGTGGTACCGTTCTTATTTTAGCGTACTGACGATCAAATAGTCAGGAATTAAAAACTTTTTTTTTTATAGCAAAGATTGGCAAACGAACAGATGGGTCACCTGATGGTAAGTGATCTCCACCGCCCATAGACACCCAAGACACAAAAAGAATCATGAGTGCGTTGCCAACCTAAAAGGAGGGAATGGAAGGGAAGGGAAAAGGGATTGGGAAAGGGAGTGGGGAAATGGGCCACCGGAAATCTTACTCACCGAACGAAACGCGACAGCAAGCTGGCACTTTACGTCGGTTTGCTGTGAGACAGTGGTATCTAACCGGTCGAGCCGGCCCATTCTTGCTATAGACGTTACTGTCTACAGCGTGGCTCTACGACTCAAAAATAGGTTATTTCTTCTATAGAGGTTTGTCATTCCATCAGAGTGGTATTATGTCAGGCAAGCAGCCTGTCTTACAAACAAAGCCAAATCCCGTCTGCAACATGCTTGAAAATCGGTTCACATTTGGCAAAGATATCGAGTAACATAAAAAAAAACAGACGAATTGAGGAATTTTCCTTTTTTGAAGTAGGTCGAAAAGAAGACATTTATTTACTTTCGGTAATCGAATCGCTTATCGAAATCATTTCTTAACCTTTATAGCCATCGATTTAATATATATATTTCTAAGTATGGTGGGGGCACCATACTGCAAGGGGTTGCACGTAAATATCGACAGAGCGAGACAGGGCATTGACGACTATTATTTAGCGGGGAGCCAGTTTTAGTACTAATGTGTTTAGTTATCTTTTATTTTATTTATTTATCACGATAATACACTTTTAATTTAATCTCTTATTATAGTAATATTATACAAATAAAATGTTATAATCGTATTATTATTGTACACTTGTTTTTATTATAGCTTTTTATTTATCTTATTAAATTACTTATTTATTGTACACGGCCAACGTGCGCACGTCACACGAGGTGACCACTGAAAACCAGCGTTGTATTGTGGGTGTCGCCACACTACAACATTATGCTGAGTGGTCACCTACCTGTCACAGTCACGGCTAACTATAATAATCATTTATTATATTAACCATTTTTTTCTCAATAATTCTGTGTCTGTGACAAATAAAGTGATTTTCTTTCTTTCTTCTTTCTTTCTATATGCTAGATGCACAGTTCTCTACAAATATCGTCATAAAAAGTGGTATAAGCAATAAAAAAAGAAAAAGATCACAAGTTCTAATTAAATCAACGCAATTATAACCCTATGCAAATGTTATAAAGTAGCTTTTTAAACGAAATGAGCAAGCGTTCTTTTATTTGAATTTTGAAATTTAGAATTCTATCGACGTCCGACTGTAGGGAAAAGAAGTGCTTAAGCACTCGTTTGCTGTCCCATTTTCCGAGCGTCAACTGTGCATCTAGGTAAATAATATATCGATGTTTATAGCTCATAGATAACATTACATAGTACAATATATACGTATGCATACGTACATGAGCATATCACCATAACATAACATAAGATCCTGCCTGTATCCCCGAAGGGGTAGGCAGAGGCGTACTAGCGAACTAGAACACCCACATTTCACCGAGCTTAGTTCCGTCCAAGATGTGATGGGGGCGAGCCTATCGCCATATCGGGCACAAATTCCAGACTCCGGGCTGATATGGAAAAATCCAATATCACTTTGCCCGACCCGGGGATCGAACCCGAGACCTCAGAACCGTAGTCGTACCGAAACACCATCACGCCACCGAGGCAGTCATAATTATGAACCATAAATTTAAATGCCCGGCAATTTTAAATACATAGAGTTCTGGATGTATAAAAAAATCGAAAAACAATTCCATGCATCTTCCAGTAGATAAACCTCTGAGCTATAATATTCTTGTCAAAACCAGCATTCTAAGTATATAAAACTAACTCGGGAATTGTTTTAAAAGTAGCTTTACAAAGCGCAGTAAATGTTCTTTGAAAGAGTACAGCACAAGCTTAAGTTACTGACGTCAAGTAATGATTACTCGGAAACAATCTGAAACGAAAGAAACTTACGAACAACCCTGCGGGCGTATAAAGCCAGTGTTTGCAATCTCATGAATTGCCCCGGGTCGAACAGTTTTATAGCGATGCCATAAAGGTGTTCTGTCTGCAATAAAGTTTGTAAGGAGCAAATCCGACTTGTGATGTCAACAAGATTTCTTATAACTCCGCAGAATTACACTGTTTTTACTTAGCTGAGTGAAGATAAAATAAATTTGGATTGTACAAGAAATTACAATGGAAATGTTGGAGACTACATGTAATCGGGGTTGTTGTGAGACTTCAGGGTAAAAGCTTTCCGTATGAATGTTGGAAAAGTTGAGTGCACCTACTAGCTAGTCTAATATTAAAATCTGTTGCTATATTTAATCAACAGTGAGGTTTTTTTTTTATAAATAAATACACCCAACAGTCACACACCTAGTTGTGACCCCACACTAGGTATAACGTGTATCGTGGGTGTCAGAGACTATGAGAGACTTTAGGTCTCACAACACCCAGACTTGAAACAAATATCTGTGGGCCACACAAACATTTGTCTCAATGCGGGAATCGAGCCCGCGGCTTCTCGCATCACAGCCGGCTACTCGCCCGTTGCGCCACAGAGGCTGTCTGTCTGTCTGGCTGAAGTTATCCCAGTCCTGTGATTTTAGCAATTGTAAAGGAAATTGACTCCTATGTAGTATAAGATACCTCTCCTTCCTTCTACCTGCCCTTATCCCACCTTAATGTGCGGTTGGCGCAACACATATTTTCAAGCATGTTGTATAAAGGATTGTGATTGGTTTTACGACCGGCTGCCTGACTGATGTCAACCCCTTCTGAGGAATCCAGTCCCGGGCAAATTAAATGAGAAAACTCGCTTTGTCCGACCTGGGAATTGAACCTAGGACCTCCCGGCCCACAGCATTGCAGTGCACCTACGTGGCTAGTCCAATATTAATATCTGTTGCTATATTTAATCAACAGTGAGTTATCTTGGTTATGCGGTAGGTATTAGCAAATATTCTAAAGGAAACTGACTCCTTTGTAGTATAAGATACTTACCCTTCGAAGGATTAAGGTGCGATAAGGGACAGGTACTTCTACCTGCCCTTATCCCACGTTAATGTGGGGTCGGTGCAACACACTCTTTCAAGCAAGTTGCATATATAATTTAGGTTAGTTTTTACGCCCGCCTACCATGAATCTGGGGATCCAGTCAAGGGCAAATCAAATTATTCATGCGGTTTTCACCAATTTGCTATAACGGTGAAGGAAAACATCGTGAGGAAACCTGCATACCTAAGAATTTCTTCACAGGAATTTCGAAGGTATGTGAAGTCTACCAACCCGCATTAGGCCAGCGTGGTTAACTAAAGCCTAACCGCTCTCATTAGAGGAGGCCCGTGCCCAGCAGTGGGACAGTAATATTACAGGGCTAATATTATATTTCACCAATAGATAGCGTGATTCACGACGATGGTTTGGGTGTTTAATTCAACTTAAACACGGGCGAAGCTGCAAGCAAAAGCTAGTTTTCAATAAAGGAAGAGTAGGCTGCTGCGGTTAACCAGACAGTAACTTCACTGTAAATTGTTTTTCGTTCGATGTGCCAATCACCCCAAATAAAACAGTTTGGGTGAATTATTTTTAAGTGACACTGGAATGAAACGAACCCTCAATCCGTTGATGGTTCTGTCCAACGAACTCTTGTCGCCTGCGAACCAATTGCCAAAATATTGACTCAATCGAACACTCCGAATTCAGAGGATATGAAATGTGTATATTTTTTTATAATTGAATTAAATTGTCAGCGGAGTGATTGATTGTTTTATTATGAGTATTCAAATATGTGGTGTTTATTTTTTTATTATTATCGTAGTTCTTTCTTTCTACCTTTCCTTATCCCACCTCAATGTGGGGTCGGCGCAACACACATTTTCATGCTTGTTGCAGAGATGATTTGGCTTAGTTTTTTCGACCGGCCGCCTTCTTGACGTCAACCACCATTTGAGAGATCCAATTCCGGGGAAATTAAATTAGAAAATTCGCTTTGCCCGAGCTAGGACTCGAACCCAGGACCTTCCGGTCCAAAGCCCAGCTCGGGCACAAATTCCAGACACCGTGCTAATACCGAATTGAAATAACCCATTATCATTTTGTCCGACCCGGGGATCGAACCCGAACGACAGGACGATAGTCGTACCGAAATACAACCACGCCACCGAGGCAGTCCACATATTTACATTGAAAAGTTTTCACATTTTCTCTCGCATAAAAAAGCGTAACCACTAACTGAAGAATAAATGAACACAGATTTTATCTCACTCCACAGCTATGTAAAACATTATCTTGGCTACAAATTAACAGCTGTTCGAGCATTTTGGTGCCAAAAATGTGCATGCATTTACAGCGCTGCGTTCTCTCGAGTCTTATTTCCGAGTGCTCCGCATCCAGTGACATTGTGCTTCAGAACAACAATTAGAGCACCGAGAGACATTCTCCATTGTTGTGATGCAAGTTTGTCCCGCCATTTCCACATTTCACCGTACACGTGGAGAATATGTCATAGCGGTACGTTCACACGAGACACCACTCGTGACACCTCTTTATGCCAACGCTATGACCACTAGTTGTCCCTGGAGGTGTCCAAACAGTGGTCACTTTACGTCTAATAAGTTCTATGATTTTGTTCGAATTTGTACAATATTTAACAAGCGACAAAAAATGTGCTTGTGAAAATGGAATCGAAATTATCCTATTCAATTATTTATTGTATTCATTTATTGCCATAAGCAACAGTAGACGCGTAGTGGAAACATCTTTTCATCACATCCCGTACCATGACAGACGCAAATATTTTTTTTTAATATACCTAATTGTTTCATTTTTATCAAGCACCCCTAGACGGTTGATACCGTAGCCTCTGAACTTACGACCAGTAATGCCAGGTTAGAAACACTGCAAAATTTAAACATGCATATTCAACGCGAACGAAATATAAAATAAATAATATTAGGCCTGTAATGTTACTGTCCCACTGCTGGACACGGCCCTCCTCTACTGATGAGAGGGGTTAGGCCTTAGTCTACCACGCTGGCCTAATACGGGTTGGTAGAATTTACATACCTTTGAAATTCTTGTGGAGAAATTCTCGGTTATGCAGGTTTCCTCACGATGTTTTCCTTCACCGTTACAGCAAACGATAATTGACAATGAAAACACACTTAACATAGAAAAGTCAAAGGTGTATACTCCATTTTGGTCTCGAACCTCCGACACTCGTCACGGCAGTCCGTACCGTTCCCAACTGAGCTATCGCTGCTTCGAACGAAATATATTTCGCAGCAATCCTCAACACATTCGCTCAGGTGTTAGCGACACTTCACAAACACTCGCTACAGGAACACTTATGTTAACAATACATTTCGACAAAATCGTAGAAATGTGCAGTCACAATGAGTGTTACTGAAAATGGTTGTGGTATATTTTTACCAGGAAATAATCGCAAGTTTAAAACTTAATGGACCGATTTCATCTATCCGGTCATGACCAAAATATAGGTCTACCCTTGGAATAAGCTCTATCGAACACAAAAAGAATCTTGAAAATCGGTCCACATTTGGCGGAGATATCGGGGAACACACATAAAAATGCAGACGAATTGAGGACCTTGTCCTTTTTTGAAATCGGTCGATAAATAATCACAAGTTTAAAAACTTAATGGACCGACTTCAAATCGGATCGTGACCAAATTTATATGAGACCCTTAAAATAAGCTCTATCGAATACAAAAAAAAATTAAAATCGGTTCACATTTGGCGGAGATATCGCGTAACAACATAAAAAAAAACAGACGAATTGAGGCCTTCTCCTTTTTGGAAGTCGGTCGAAAAGATTGATATTCTTCTCGAATGAATGTTTTTACGTACCACGTCGGAAAGATAATAAATTATACATATGGAAGAGAGTACCGTAATCAAATAATATCCTAGATTCTAACTCTGTAATCGAATAAAATATGTAGCTCCTATATAATCAAATAAGAATTCAATCTCATAGTTGAAGCTAAGATATATACTATAGCTAACATGTTAGGCAATATTTGTAGCCTATTTTATGATATAATAGAATAATTGTGTGCCATAAATTATTTAGAAAAACATATTTTGTCCGAGAAACATATATATTTTTTTTCTTTTTTCATATATATCAGACCATTTGTCGTTTATTTACAGCCTCCGTGGCGCAGCGGGCGAGCAGCCGGCTGTGAAGGGAGAGGCCGCGAGTTTGATTCCCGCATTGAGACAAATGTTTGTGTCGCTCACAGATATTTGTTTCAAGTCTGGGTGTTGTGAGACCGAAAGTCTCTCATAGTTTCTGATACCCACGATACAGGTTATACCTAGTGGTCTATGTGTGTTGGGTGTATTTATTTATTTTCTTTCTAGAACAATATTATCGTCGATGGCTGTCTTGGTATCTGCGACATGATGTCAAATACAAGAAGGAATATGTCGGACGCAAGTCTCTGTGGGGTAAACAATTTTTCAGGCATATTGCAGAAAATATTTGGGTTAGGTTTCACGATCGACTGCTTGTCTGATGTCTATCCCCTCTGGATGTTCCAGTCCTGGCAAATCAAATAAGGAAAATCGCTCTGCCTGACCTGGGAATCGAACCCAGGAACTCCCGGTCTACAGCCCATATATGCCACTAGATCAAACAGGCGACAAATTAATGAGGGAGGCATTGATGCTCGGACACACCCCCAAAATATTTAGCTACTGAATATGTACTAATTTTGATGCTAAAACGGTATAAAGCAAAGCTGCATAATTGCCATATTCCAATAGATCGGCAATCAAACGAGCCGCTAATGGGTTTGGGCATCCGATGTACCTCATCAAAATTAATGAAAATGTTTTGTAATTTAGATAATATTTTATTAACTTTACTTTACGCACCCAAACGTGCTTTATTGATAATGACTAGATATTTTATTTAAAATTTGAATAATGCCTTTTTGACAGTCTGCCTCTGACTACGACTAGACTACGGTTCTGAGGTCTCGGGTTCGATCCCCGGGTCGGGAAAAATGATATTGGGTTTTTCCATATCAGCCCGGAGTCTGGAATTTGTGCCCGATATGGCGATAGGCTCGTCCCCTATCACATCTGGGACAGAACTAATCTCGGCGAAATGTGGGTGTTCTGGTTCGCTAGTGCGCCTCTGCCTACCCCTTCGGGGATACAGGCGTGAGCTTATGTTATGTATGTTATGAGAATCAAAAGGGTGGAAAGAAACGCCTACAACTCTGTTTAGCCTACATACAATTTGGCAAAAGATAGAACTTTTTGTACTGTTCACTGTGACGCACCACTAGTACCATCTGTATACACTTGCGAGCAAAATATTCCTAGGCTTTCCTCGAAACATGATCATACCATCTCAAGCGGCATTCTTGCAGATTCTCTACCACGTCGCGGTCACGGAAACTACCATGAATGAAATTAAACTATTTTTACAGATTATATCACGATTTGGTTATAATTTGATATAATCCGTAAAAATAGTTTAATTTTAATGAATAACATTCACGTAAACCTAAGAAATCATTATACCACGAATGAGTTACAAGATTAGTTGGAAAACATGTAGAGAGCCCTGGCCAACATAATGTATCGCTTATAAATATTTTTACCATAATTATTACCCTATCTCAACAATAGCTTATTTTTGTTTGTATACAAAAACCTAAAATTGTTTTTTATTTTAAAAAATGCACAACCCTAGTCCATGATTGCGTAGCGGCGAAACACGCGCCGCGTCCCTGTCCGCGCGCCGCCGCGCTTTTATTTTAACTGGGATGTACTATGCGTCTTTTCATGATTGTTATTATTTTTGGGGATATGGGTTCTGCAAACATCAAGTGCGACGACAAATTCTATGACTTAGTTAATCTCAGACTAAATAACAAAAATAATGAAGAACAAAAATGAATAGCCTCTAAAATGATGTTTACTCGTTAGACTGCAAAACAAATCAATGAAAAAATTAATGTTTCGGGAAGAAATACGTACACCGATTCAATCAACTCAATCGTATGATCGAGTAGTTAAAGGCGGCATTTGTCAAAGGGCGCTGCCCGAGTCCGACGCAATGCGCTTTATCCGGTTCATGACTTAGATCTCGCGGGCGGCACTTTGTTTGACATCGCTTGCCACGAGGTTTGTGACCTATATGAATCATCTGATGTTAGGGTTGTGTGTGCGATTTTTATACAAAATCTTTGAATGCCAATATATCTCAAAGTGTTAGATATATTGAAAAATTTGCAAGTATAAAAGTTGTTTGTTATTACGAGAACTGTAGTGTCCTTTCAGCTCCTAACACAAATTCCGACTAACCTTGTTTACGTTACGTATGGATCAAATAATCCAATTATTATATATAGTACAAGTATTCGCTCCGACTATAGTATTCAATACATAAGTTAAATGCTTCTGAAATTAAACTATTCAGACATGTCTGACCCGTGACAACGAAGACTGCAAAGCCTTCGAAACGTCGGGAATAATAATTAAAACCTAATCGTGATAGAATCCGTAGGAATAGTTTTATTTCAATGTATAATATTCGCGTAAACTTAAGAAATCAGTATATTAAATGCTTCTATAAAACCTCAGTAAATAGAAACACTTGAGTATACAAACTTGAAAGTCATTTCTATATTGTTTTTCTTCGGCGTAAAAGCGCATTGTACTTAAGTTTCAAGAAAGCCATTAGTTCCCGAACAAGACAATGCTTTATTCATTGCACTACCACAGCACGCCGACAATTAGGGAATGGGAAGATAATATAGTTTGTTTTAGCTAAATTTATCCTCTCAGCATTTTAATCATCAAATATTGCCATAGCTTTAGCAAGTGTTCACAGAAA
Source organism: Clanis bilineata (assembly GCA_036417725.1). NCBI lineage: Eukaryota > Metazoa > Arthropoda > Insecta > Lepidoptera > Sphingidae > Clanis > Clanis bilineata. The sequence continues at coordinate 5,047,034 of CM071153.1, forward strand.
TTACCATGCGTAATTGATCGCCATGCATTGTACTAACGTTTCCACTTTGATTGATACTAGTTTTCTACAGACTTCTAATAAGGAGAAGGAACTCAATTCGACTGTATTTTTTTATATATGTTACGCGACATCTCCGCCAAAAGTGAAGTAATTTTCAAAATTATTTTTGTATTCGATAGAGCGTACTTCAAGGGAGGTCCCATATAAATTTGGTCACGATGGGATTTGAAGTCTGTCTGTAACGTTTTTAAACTTGTGATTAGAGATGCACATGTAGACTCAAGCCTGTATTCCCGTAGGGGTAGGCAGAGACGAACTAGCGAACTAGAACATCCACATTTCAGCGAGCTTATCGCCATATTGTTTCACTGTCTCTTTTAAACTGAGAAGTATGAATGCTAGTAACTAAGGGCTACTTGTAGCCTTCTGCTTTCTACCTTCAATTATCCCACTTTAATGTGGGATTCGGCGCAACACACTCCTGCAAGTTTTAGAAATGATTTGGATTATGCCTGATGTCAACCCCCCTTCCAGTCCCGGGCAAATCAAATTTAAATTAATCGCTTTGCCCGACCTGGGACACAAACCCAGGACCAGGTCCACAGCCCATATATGCTGCCACTAGACCAAGAAAGCCACTAAAGGCGACTTGCGGCACTATTATTAATCTATAGTTAGTCCTAAACTCGATTTAATATAAATGTCATTCCTACATTTAGATCGAGCTTAAAGATAAACCGGGATTTATCTAAGAACTCCAAGTCGCCCTCTCTATTGGCGAGGTAAAACCAGATAATATCACTAAAATGTCCAGGATAGAGAAGTCCGTCCAAACAGCTCTGTTATGTTTAATATTGTCCTATTTCAAGAGTACCCTGTACAGGACATGACAAATTGTCCGCCACAATGGAGCACTTCTTGTACAATACTGGGACCCGAGCCAAAACTTAGCGTTAAAATGAAAAATGTGTTTTAAACTTTGTTACCTACATGTAGTTTTTAGTACTACTGAGCAGGAAAATTCCTGACAACCGTAAATGTATTCGAATTCGATGCGCGTCTATGAAATTTGTATGAAATATTAACCAAACTTCATCAGTGCGCAGCGAACTCGAAAACATTTACATTTACATTAGTTTTTCGTGCTCGGGCTACAGGTGTCCAATTCACTCAGATGTTTCTAAATTGTGGATATGTGATGTATGTGTATTCTGGAAATCTTTGTGGGAGGCCTATGGTCAGCAGTGGACGTCCTATGGCTGATGATGAAGCTTTGCTAGCTTTGGTGGTTCTAGAATTGAATTATATTACTGTTTTTTTTATCGAATAGACTGGCAAACGAGCAGATGGGTCATCTGACGGCAAGTGACCTCCCCTTTTATCTTAAAATATAGCGAAACGTCTACATCCCTTTTTTGACCGACTTCCACAAGAGGAGGAGTTCCTCAATTCGTCTGTATTTTTTATGAGCCTGAAGTTAGCAGAAATTTTTTTATGAAATTTTTCAAGTTGTCATATAGATTCGAATAAAAGAGTGATTAAAAACAAAAATATGTAAATAACATCACAATAAAATAAAGAAAATATGCCTTATTTATTTTTTATTTTTTTACTTACCATTGCTAAGGTATGCTCAGATACAAACTTTGCCATGAGATTCTGGCGATTTGAATCAACGAAACGAATATTTTGGGCTATGCTTTTTTTGATTGCGCTATTATCTAATGGCGACTTCCCTCTTTTTTTTTAATTTTTTGAGAAAATTTTTACCACGTCATATCTCCTCCAAAAAATATTTTTTCAAAAAACTGAATGCAGGCGTATCTTTAATTTGCTATTATCTAGTGGCGACTTCTTTTATTTTTTTAATATTTTCGTTTTTTTAAATTATTTTTGTAATTTTAAGGCAAAAATAAAATTCAATTTTTTTTCACCATGTCAGATGAGCGAGAATAAACATGGGATCAACAAAAAACAGCATAGCACCCTTTCCTTATTTAATAATCTAATGGCGACTTCTTTTATTTTTTTGTTTTTTTTTATTGGTACTTCTATATGTGAGTTTAAATATGAAATCAATTAAACGCTTATAAAGTCCCATACTCAATACATAATGAGTGTTTTTGGGCATTTTTGAACAAATAGAGAATAAAAATACAATTAAAAATATAAAACACCACAATTTTGAAGTTTGAGGAATTTTGGAAATAAAAAATTTACCAAGTCATATCTCCGACAAAAAATATTTTTTACAAAAACTGAATGCAGACATATCTTTAATTTGCTATTATCTAGTGGTGACTTCTTTTATTTTTTCAATATTTTCGTTTTTTTAAATTATTTTTGTAATTTTAAGGCAAAAATAAAATTCAATTTTTTTTCACCATGTCAGATGAGCGAGAATAAACATGGGATCAACAAAAAACAGCATAGCACCCTTTCCTTATTTAATAATCTAATGGCGACTTCTTTTATTTTTTTATTTTTTTTTATTGGTACTTCTATATGACAGTTTAAATATTGAAATCAATTAAACGCTTATAAAGTCCCATACTCAATACATAATGAGTTTTTTTGGGCATTTTTGGACAAATAGAGAATAAAAATACAATTAAAAATATAAAACACCACAATTTTGAAGTTTTGAGGAATTTTGGAAATAAAAAAATTACCAAGTCATATCTCCTACAAAAAATATTTAAAAATTAAACTGAATACAGGCATATCTTTAATTTGCTATTATCTAGTGGCGACTTTTTTATTTTTTTCATATCTTCGTTTTTAAGGCAAAAATAAATTTCAGTGTTTTTTCACCATGTCAGATGAGCGAGAATAAACACGGGATCAACAAAAAACAGCATAGCACCTTTTCCTTATTTAATAATCTAATGGCGACTTCTTTTATTTCTTTATTTTTTTTAATTGGTACTTCTATATGACAGTTTAAATATTGACATCAATTAAACGCATATAAAGTCCCGTACTCAATACATAATGAGTGTTTTTGGGCATTTTTGGACAAATAGAGAATAAAAATACAATTAAAAATATAAAACACCACAATTTTGAAGTTCTGAGGAATTTTGGAAATAAAAAAATTACCAAGTCATATCTCCTACAAAAAATATTTAAAAATTAAACTGAATACAGGCATATCTTTAATTTGCTATTATCTAGTGGCGACTTTTTTATTTTTTTCATATCTTCGTTTTTAAGGCAAAAATAAATTTCAGTGTTTTTTCACCATGTCAGATGAGCGAGAATAAACACGGGATCAACAAAAAACAGCATAGCACCTTTTCCTTATTTAATAATCTAATGGCGACTTCTTTTATTTCTTTATTTTTTTTAATTGGTACTTCTATATGACAGTTTAAATATTGACATCAATTAAACGCATATAAAGTCCCGTACTCAATACATAATGAGTGTTTTTGGGCATTTTTGGACAAATAGAGAATAAAAATACAATTAAAAATATAAAACACCACAATTTTGAAGTTCTGAGGAATTTTGGAAATAAAAAATTTACCAAGTCATATCTCCGACAAAAAATATTTTTTACAAAAACTGAATGCAGACATATCTTTAATTTGCTATTATCTAGTGGCGACTTCTTTTATTTTTTTAATATTTTCGTTTTTTTAAATTATTTTTGTAATTTTAAGGCAAAAATAAAATTCAATTTTTTTTCACCATGTCAGATGAGCAAGAATAAACATGGGATCAACAAAAAACAGCATAGCACCCTTTCCTTATTTAATAATCTAATGGCGACTTCTTTTATTTTTTTATTTTTTTTTATTGGTACTTCTATATGACAGTTTAAATATTGAAATCAATTAAACGCTTATAAAGTCCCATACTCAATACATAATGAGTGTTTTTGGGCATTTTTGGACAAATAGAGAATAAAAATACAATTAAAAATATAAAACACCACAATTTTGAAGTTCTGAGGAATTTTGGAAATAAAAAATTTACCAAGTCATATCTCCGACAAAAAATATTTTTTACAAAAACTGAATGCAGACATATCTTTAATTTGCTATTATCTAGTGGTGACTTCTTTTATTTTTTCAATATTTTCGTTTTTTTAAATTATTTTTGTAATTTTAAGGCAAAAATAAAATTCAATTTTTTTTCAACATGTCAGATGAGCGAGAATAAACATGGGATCAACAAAAAACAGCATAGCACCCTTTCCTTATTTAATAATCTAATGGCGACTTCTTTTATTTTTTTATTTTTTTTTATTGGTACTTCTATATGACAGTTTAAATATTGAAATCAATTAAACGCTTATAAAGTCCCATACTCAATACATAATGAGTTTTTTTGGGCATTTTTGGACAAATAGAGAATAAAAATACAATTAAAAATATAAAACACCACAATTTTGAAGTTTTGAGGAATTTTGGAAATAAAAAAATTACCAAGTCATATCTCCTACAAAAAATATTTAAAAATTAAACTGAATACAGGCATATCTTTAATTTGCTATTATCTAGTGGCGACTTTTTTATTTTTTTCATATCTTCGTTTTTAAGGCAAAAATAAATTTCAGTGTTTTTTCACCATGTCAGATGAGCGAGAATAAACACGGGATCAACAAAAAACAGCATAGCACCTTTTCCTTATTTAATAATCTAATGGCGACTTCTTTTATTTCTTTATTTTTTTTAATTGGTACTTCTATATGACAGTTTAAATATTGACATCAATTAAACGCATATAAAGTCCCGTACTCAATACATAATGAGTGTTTTTGGGCATTTTTGGACAAATAGAGAATAAAAATACAATTAAAAATATAAAACACCACAATTTTGAAGTTCTGAGGAATTTTGGAAATAAAAAAATTACCAAGTCATATCTCCTACAAAAAATATTTAAAAATTAAACTGAATACAGGCATATCTTTAATTTGCTATTATCTAGTGGCGACTTTTTTATTTTTTTCATATCTTCGTTTTTAAGGCAAAAATAAATTTCAGTGTTTTTTCACCATGTCAGATGAGCGAGAATAAACACGGGATCAACAAAAAACAGCATAGCACCTTTTCCTTATTTAATAATCTAATGGCGACTTCTTTTATTTCTTTATTTTTTTTAATTGGTACTTCTATATGACAGTTTAAATATTGACATCAATTAAACGCATATAAAGTCCCGTACTCAATACATAATGAGTGTTTTTGGGCATTTTTGGACAAATAGAGAATAAAAATACAATTAAAAATATAAAACACCACAATTTTGAAGTTCTGAGGAATTTTGGAAATAAAAAATTTACCAAGTCATATCTCCGACAAAAAATATTTTTTACAAAAACTGAATGCAGACATATCTTTAATTTGCTATTATCTAGTGGCGACTTCTTTTATTTTTTTAATATTTTCGTTTTTTTAAATTATTTTTGTAATTTTAAGGCAAAAATAAAATTCAATTTTTTTTCACCATGTCAGATGAGCAAGAATAAACATGGGATCAACAAAAAACAGCATAGCACCCTTTCCTTATTTAATAATCTAATGGCGACTTCTTTTATTTTTTTATTTTTTTTTATTGGTACTTCTATATGACAGTTTAAATATTGAAATCAATTAAACGCTTATAAAGTCCCATACTCAATACATAATGAGTGTTTTTGGGCATTTTTGGACAAATAGAGAATAAAAATACAATTAAAAATATAAAACACCACAATTTTGAAGTTCTGAGGAATTTTGGAAATAAAAAATTTACCAAGTCATATCTCCGACAAAAAATATTTTTTACAAAAACTGAATGCAGACATATCTTTAATTTGCTATTATCTAGTGGTGACTTCTTTTATTTTTTCAATATTTTCGTTTTTTTAAATTATTTTTGTAATTTTAAGGCAAAAATAAAATTCAATTTTTTTTCAACATGTCAGATGAGCGAGAATAAACATGGGATCAACAAAAAACAGCATAGCACCCTTTCCTTATTTAATAATCTAATGGCGACTTCTTTTATTTTTTTATTTTTTTTTATTGGTACTTCTATATGACAGTTTAAATATTGAAATCAATTAAACGCTTATAAAGTCCCATACTCAATACATAATGAGTTTTTTTGGGCATTTTTGGACAAATAGAGAATAAAAATACAATTAAAAATATAAAACACCACAATTTTGAAGTTTTGAGGAATTTTGGAAATAAAAAAATTACCAAGTCATATCTCCTACAAAAAATATTTAAAAATTAAACTGAATACAGGCATATCTTTAATTTGCTATTATCTAGTGGCGACTTTTTTATTTTTTTCATATCTTCGTTTTTAAGGCAAAAATAAATTTCAGTGTTTTTTCACCATGTCAGATGAGCGAGAATAAACACGGGATCAACAAAAAACAGCATAGCACCTTTTCCTTATTTAATAATCTAATGGCGACTTCTTTTATTTCTTTATTTTTTTTAATTGGTACTTCTATATGACAGTTTAAATATTGACATCAATTAAACGCATATAAAGTCCCGTACTCAATACATAATGAGTGTTTTTGGGCATTTTTGGACAAATAGAGAATAAAAATACAATTAAAAATATAAAACACCACAATTTTGAAGTTCTGAGGAATTTTGGAAATAAAAAATTTACCAAGTCATATCTCCGACAAAAAATATTTTTTACAAAAACTGAATGCAGACATATCTTTAATTTGCTATTATCTAGTGGCGACTTCTTTTATTTTTTTAATATTTTCGTTTTTTTAAATTATTTTTGTAATTTTAAGGCAAAAATAAAATTCAATTTTTTTTCACCATGTCAGATGAGCAAGAATAAACATGGGATCAACAAAAAACAGCATAGCACCCTTTCCTTATTTAATAATCTAATGGCGACTTCTTTTATTTTTTTATTTTTTTTTATTGGTACTTCTATATGACAGTTTAAATATTGAAATCAATTAAACGCTTATAAAGTCCCATACTCAATACATAATGAGTGTTTTTGGGCATTTTTGGACAAATAGAGAATAAAAATACAATTAAAAATATAAAACACCACAATTTTGAAGTTTTGAGGAATTTTGGAAATAAAAAATTTACCAAGTCATATCTCCTACAAAAAATATTTAAAAATTAAACTGAATACAGGCATATCTTTAATTTGCTATTATCTAGTGGCGACTTTTTTATTTTTTTCATATCTTCGTTTTTAAGGCAAAAATAAATTTCAGTGTTTTTTCACCATGTCAGATGAGCGAGAATAAACACGGGATCAACAAAAAACAGCATAGCACCTTTTCCTTATTTAATAATCTAATGGCGACTTCTTTTATTTCTTTATTTTTTTTAATTGGTACTTCTATATGACAGTTTAAATATTGACATCAATTAAACGCATATAAAGTCCCGTACTCAATACATAATGAGTGTTTTTGGGCATTTTTGGACAAATAGAGAATAAAAATACAATTAAAAATATAAAACACCACAATTTTGAAGTTCTGAGGAATTTTGGAAATAAAAAATTTACCAAGTCATATCTCCGACAAAAAATATTTTTTACAAAAACTGAATGCAGACATATCTTTAATTTGCTATTATCTAGTGGCGACTTCTTTTATTTTTTTAATATTTTCGTTTTTTTAAATTATTTTTGTAATTTTAAGGCAAAAATAAAATTCAATTTTTTTTCACCATGTCAGATGAGCAAGAGTAAACATGGGATCAACAAAAAACAGCATAGCACCCTTTCCTTATTTAATAATCTAATGGCGACTTCTTTTATTTTTTTATTTTTTTTTATTGGTACTTCTATATGACAGTTTAAATATTGAAATCAATTAAACGCTTATAAAGTCCCATACTCAATACATAATGAGTGTTTTTGGGCATTTTTGGACAAATAGAGAATAAAAATACAATTAAAAATATAAAACACCACAATTTTGAAGTTCTGAGGAATTTTGGAAATAAAAAATTTACCAAGTCATATCTCCGACAAAAAATATTTTTTACAAAAACTGAATACAGACATATCTTTAATTTGCTATTATCTAGTGGCGACTTCTTTTATTTTTTTAATATTTTCGTTTTTTTTAATTATTTTTGTAATTTTAAGGCAAAAATAAAATTCAATTTTTTTTCACCATGTCAGATGAGCAAGAATAAACATGGGATCAACAAAAAACAGCATAGCACCCTTTCCTTATTTAATAATCTAATGGCGACTTCTTTTATTTTTTTATTTTTTTTTATTGGTACTTCTATATGACAGTTTAAATATTGAAATCAATTAAACGCTTATAAAGTCCCATACTCAATACATAATGAGTGTTTTTGGGCATTTTTGGACAAATAGAGAATAAAAATACAATTAAAAATATAAAACACCACAATTTTGAAGTTCTGAGGAATTTTGGAAATAAAAAATTTACCAAGTCATATCTCCGACAAAAAATATTTTTTACAAAAACTGAATGCAGACATATCTTTAATTTGCTATTATCTAGTGGTGACTTCTTTTATTTTTTCAATATTTTCGTTTTTTTAAATTATTTTTGTAATTTTAAGGCAAAAATAAAATTCAATTTTTTTTCAACATGTCAGATGAGCGAGAATAAACATGGGATCAACAAAAAACAGCATAGCACCCTTTCCTTATTTAATAATCTAATGGCGACTTCTTTTATTTTTTTATTTTTTTTTATTGGTACTTCTATATGACAGTTTAAATATTGAAATCAATTAAACGCTTATAAAGTCCCATACTCAATACATAATGAGTTTTTTTGGGCATTTTTGGACAAATAGAGAATAAAAATACAATTAAAAATATAAAACACCACAATTTTGAAGTTTTGAGGAATTTTGGAAATAAAAAAATTACCAAGTCATATCTCCTACAAAAAATATTTAAAAATTAAACTGAATACAGGCATATCTTTAATTTGCTATTATCTAGTGGCGACTTTTTTATTTTTTTCATATCTTCGTTTTTAAGGCAAAAATAAATTTCAGTGTTTTTTCACCATGTCAGATGAGCGAGAATAAACACGGGATCAACAAAAAACAGCATAGCACCTTTTCCTTATTTAATAATCTAATGGCGACTTCTTTTATTTCTTTATTTTTTTTAATTGGTACTTCTATATGACAGTTTAAATATTGACATCAATTAAACGCATATAAAGTCCCGTACTCAATACATAATGAGTGTTTTTGGGCATTTTTGGACAAATAGAGAATAAAAATACAATTAAAAATATAAAACACCACAATTTTGAAGTTCTGAGGAATTTTGGAAATAAAAAATTTACCAAGTCATATCTCCGACAAAAAATATTTTTTACAAAAACTGAATGCAGACATATCTTTAATTTGCTATTATCTAGTGGCGACTTCTTTTATTTTTTTAATATTTTCGTTTTTTTAAATTATTTTTGTAATTTTAAGGCAAAAATAAAATTCAATTTTTTTTCACCATGTCAGATGAGCAAGAATAAACATGGGATCAACAAAAAACAGCATAGCACCCTTTCCTTATTTAATAATCTAATGGCGACTTCTTTTATTTTTTTATTTTTTTTTATTGGTACTTCTATATGACAGTTTAAATATTGAAATCAATTAAACGCTTATAAAGTCCCATACTCAATACATAATGAGTGTTTTTGGGCATTTTTGGACAAATAGAGAATAAAAATACAATTAAAAATATAAAACACCACAATTTTGAAGTTCTGAGGAATTTTGGAAATAAAAAATTTACCAAGTCATATCTCCGACAAAAAATATTTTTTACAAAAACTGAATGCAGACATATCTTTAATTTGCTATTATCTAGTGGCGACTTCTTTTATTTTTTTAATATTTTCGTTTTTTTAAATTATTTTTGTAATTTTAAGGCAAAAATAAAATTCAATTTTTTTTCACCATGTCAGATGAGCAAGAGTAAACATGGGATCAACAAAAAACAGCATAGCACCCTTTCCTTATTTAATAATCTAATGGCGACTTCTTTTATTTTTTTATTTTTTTTTATTGGTACTTCTATATGACAGTTTAAATATTGAAATCAATTAAACGCTTATAAAGTCCCATACTCAATACATAATGAGTGTTTTTGGGCATTTTTGGACAAATAGAGAATAAAAATACAATTAAAAATATAAAACACCACAATTTTGAAGTTCTGAGGAATTTTGGAAATAAAAAATTTACCAAGTCATATCTCCGACAAAAAATATTTTTTACAAAAACTGAATACAGACATATCTTTAATTTGCTATTATCTAGTGGCGACTTCTTTTATTTTTTTAATATTTTCGTTTTTTTTAATTATTTTTGTAATTTTAAGGCAAAAATAAAATTCAATTTTTTTTCACCATGTCAGATGAGCAAGAATAAACATGGGATCAACAAAAAACAGCATAGCACCCTTTCCTTATTTAATAATCTAATGGCGACTTCTTTTATTTTTTTATTTTTTTTTATTGGTACTTCTATATGACAGTTTAAATATTGAAATCAATTAAACGCTTATAAAGTCCCATACTCAATACATAATGAGTGTTTTTGGGCATTTTTGGACAAATAGAGAATAAAAATACAATTAAAAATATAAAACACCACAATTTTGAAGTTCTGAGGAATTTTGGAAATAAAAAATTTACCAAGTCATATCTCCGACAAAAAATATTTTTTACAAAAACTGAATGCAGACATATCTTTAATTTGCTATTATCTAGTGGCGACTTCTTTTATTTTTTTAATATTTTCGTTTTTTTAAATTATTTTTGTAATTTTAAGGCAAAAATAAAATTCAATTTTATTTCACCATGTCAGATGAGCAAGAGTAAACATGGGATCAACAAAAAACAGCATAGCACCCTTTCCTTATTTAATAATCTAATGGCGACTTCTTTTATTTTTTTATTTTTTTTTATTGGTACTTCTATATGACAGTTTAAATATTGAAATCAATTAAACGCTTATAAAGTCCCATACTCAATACATAATGAGTGTTTTTGGGCATTTTTGGACAAATAGAGAATAAAAATACAATTAAAAATATAAAACACCACAATTTTGAAGTTCTGAGGAATTTTGGAAATAAAAAATTTACCAAGTCATATCTCCGACAAAAAATATTTTTTACAAAAACTGAATACAGACATATCTTTAATTTGCTATTATCTAGTGGCGACTTCTTTTATTTTTTTAATATTTTCGTTTTTTTTAATTATTTTTGTAATTTTAAGGCAAAAATAAAATTCAATTTTTTTTCACCATGTCAGATGAGCAAGAATAAACATGGGATCAACAAAAAACAGCATAGCACCCTTTCCTTATTTAATAATCTAATGGCGACTTCTTTTATTTTTTTATTTTTTTTTATTGGTACTTCTATATGACAGTTTAAATATTGAAATCAATTAAACGCTTATAAAGTCCCATACTCAATACATAATGAGTGTTTTTGGGCATTTTTGGACAAATAGAGAATAAAAATACAATTAAAAATATAAAACACCACAATTTTGAAGTTCTGAGGAATTTTGGAAATAAAAAATTTACCAAGTCATATCTCCGACAAAAAATATTTTTTACAAAAACTGAATGCAGACATATCTTTAATTTGCTATTATCTAGTGGTGACTTCTTTTATTTTTTCAATATTTTCGTTTTTTTAAATTATTTTTGTAATTTTAAGGCAAAAATAAAATTCAATTTTTTTTCAACATGTCAGATGAGCGAGAATAAACATGGGATCAACAAAAAACAGCATAGCACCCTTTCCTTATTTAATAATCTAATGGCGACTTCTTTTATTTTTTTATTTTTTTTTATTGGTACTTCTATATGACAGTTTAAATATTGAAATCAATTAAACGCTTATAAAGTCCCATACTCAATACATAATGAGTTTTTTTGGGCATTTTTGGACAAATAGAGAATAAAAATACAATTAAAAATATAAAACACCACAATTTTGAAGTTTTGAGGAATTTTGGAAATAAAAAAATTACCAAGTCATATCTCCTACAAAAAATATTTAAAAATTAAACTGAATACAGGCATATCTTTAATTTGCTATTATCTAGTGGCGACTTTTTTATTTTTTTCATATCTTCGTTTTTAAGGCAAAAATAAATTTCAGTGTTTTTTCACCATGTCAGATGAGCGAGAATAAACACGGGATCAACAAAAAACAGCATAGCACCTTTTCCTTATTTAATAATCTAATGGCGACTTCTTTTATTTCTTTATTTTTTTTAATTGGTACTTCTATATGACAGTTTAAATATTGACATCAATTAAACGCATATAAAGTCCCGTACTCAATACATAATGAGTGTTTTTGGGCATTTTTGGACAAATAGAGAATAAAAATACAATTAAAAATATAAAACACCACAATTTTGAAGTTCTGAGGAATTTTGGAAATAAAAAATTTACCAAGTCATATCTCCGACAAAAAATATTTTTTACAAAAACTGAATGCAGACATATCTTTAATTTGCTATTATCTAGTGGCGACTTCTTTTATTTTTTTAATATTTTCGTTTTTTTAAATTATTTTTGTAATTTTAAGGCAAAAATAAAATTCAATTTTTTTTCACCATGTCAGATGAGCAAGAATAAACATGGGATCAACAAAAAACAGCATAGCACCCTTTCCTTATTTAATAATCTAATGGCGACTTCTTTTATTTTTTTATTTTTTTTTATTGGTACTTCTATATGACAGTTTAAATATTGAAATCAATTAAACGCTTATAAAGTCCCATACTCAATACATAATGAGTGTTTTTGGGCATTTTTGGACAAATAGAGAATAAAAATACAATTAAAAATATAAAACACCACAATTTTGAAGTTCTGAGGAATTTTGGAAATAAAAAATTTACCAAGTCATATCTCCGACAAAAAATATTTTTTACAAAAACTGAATGCAGACATATCTTTAATTTGCTATTATCTAGTGGTGACTTCTTTTATTTTTTCAATATTTTCGTTTTTTTAAATTATTTTTGTAATTTTAAGGCAAAAATAAAATTCAATTTTTTTTCAACATGTCAGATGAGCGAGAATAAACATGGGATCAACAAAAAACAGCATAGCACCCTTTCCTTATTTAATAATCTAATGGCGACTTCTTTTATTTTTTTATTTTTTTTTATTGGTACTTCTATATGACAGTTTAAATATTGAAATCAATTAAACGCTTATAAAGTCCCATACTCAATACATAATGAGTTTTTTTGGGCATTTTTGGACAAATAGAGAATAAAAATACAATTAAAAATATAAAACACCACAATTTTGAAGTTTTGAGGAATTTTGGAAATAAAAAAATTACCAAGTCATATCTCCTACAAAAAATATTTAAAAATTAAACTGAATACAGGCATATCTTTAATTTGCTATTATCTAGTGGCGACTTTTTTATTTTTTTCATATCTTCGTTTTTAAGGCAAAAATAAATTTCAGTGTTTTTTCACCATGTCAGATGAGCGAGAATAAACACGGGATCAACAAAAAACAGCATAGCACCTTTTCCTTATTTAATAATCTAATGGCGACTTCTTTTATTTCTTTATTTTTTTTAATTGGTACTTCTATATGACAGTTTAAATATTGACATCAATTAAACGCATATAAAGTCCCGTACTCAATACATAATGAGTGTTTTTGGGCATTTTTGGACAAATAGAGAATAAAAATACAATTAAAAATATAAAACACCACAATTTTGAAGTTCTGAGGAATTTTGGAAATAAAAAATTTACCAAGTCATATCTCCGACAAAAAATATTTTTTACAAAAACTGAATGCAGACATATCTTTAATTTGCTATTATCTAGTGGCGACTTCTTTTATTTTTTTAATATTTTCGTTTTTTAAAATTATTTTTGTAATTTTAAGGCAAAAATAAAATTCAATTTTTTTTCACCATGTCAGATGAGCAAGAATAAACATGGGATCAACAAAAAACAGCATAGCACCCTTTCCTTATTTAATAATCTAATGGCGACTTCTTTTATTTTTTTATTTTTTTTTATTGGTACTTCTATATGACAGTTTAAATATTGAAATCAATTAAACGCTTATAAAGTCCCATACTCAATACATAATGAGTGTTTTTGGGCATTTTTGGACAAATAGAGAATAAAAATACAATTAAAAATATAAAACACCACAATTTTGAAGTTTTGAGGAATTTTGGAAATAAAAAATTTACCAAGTCATATCTCCTACAAAAAATATTTAAAAATTAAACTGAATACAGGCATATCTTTAATTTGCTATTATCTAGTGGCGACTTTTTTATTTTTTTCATATCTTCGTTTTTAAGGCAAAAATAAATTTCAGTGTTTTTTCACCATGTCAGATGAGCGAGAATAAACACGGGATCAACAAAAAACAGCATAGCACCTTTTCCTTATTTAATAATCTAATGGCGACTTCTTTTATTTCTTTATTTTTTTTAATTGGTACTTCTATATGACAGTTTAAATATTGACATCAATTAAACGCATATAAAGTCCCGTACTCAATACATAATGAGTGTTTTTGGGCATTTTTGGACAAATAGAGAATAAAAATACAATTAAAAATATAAAACACCACAATTTTGAAGTTCTGAGGAATTTTGGAAATAAAAAATTTACCAAGTCATATCTCCGACAAAAAATATTTTTTACAAAAACTGAATGCAGACATATCTTTAATTTGCTATTATCTAGTGGCGACTTCTTTTATTTTTTTAATATTTTCGTTTTTTTAAATTATTTTTGTAATTTTAAGGCAAAAATAAAATTCAATTTTTTTTCACCATGTCAGATGAGCAAGAGTAAACATGGGATCAACAAAAAACAGCATAGCACCCTTTCCTTATTTAATAATCTAATGGCGACTTCTTTTATTTTTTTATTTTTTTTTATTGGTACTTCTATATGACAGTTTAAATATTGAAATCAATTAAACGCTTATAAAGTCCCATACTCAATACATAATGAGTGTTTTTGGGCATTTTTGGACAAATAGAGAATAAAAATACAATTAAAAATATAAAACACCACAATTTTGAAGTTCTGAGGAATTTTGGAAATAAAAAATTTACCAAGTCATATCTCCGACAAAAAATATTTTTTACAAAAACTGAATACAGACATATCTTTAATTTGCTATTATCTAGTGGCGACTTCTTTTATTTTTTTAATATTTTCGTTTTTTTTAATTATTTTTGTAATTTTAAGGCAAAAATAAAATTCAATTTTTTTTCACCATGTCAGATGAGCAAGAATAAACATGGGATCAACAAAAAACAGCATAGCACCCTTTCCTTATTTAATAATCTAATGGCGACTTCTTTTATTTTTTTATTTTTTTTTATTGGTACTTCTATATGACAGTTTAAATATTGAAATCAATTAAACGCTTATAAAGTCCCATACTCAATACATAATGAGTGTTTTTGGGCATTTTTGGACAAATAGAGAATAAAAATACAATTAAAAATATAAAACACCACAATTTTGAAGTTCTGAGGAATTTTGGAAATAAAAAATTTACCAAGTCATATCTCCGACAAAAAATATTTTTTACAAAAACTGAATGCAGACATATCTTTAATTTGCTATTATCTAGTGGCGACTTCTTTTATTTTTTTAATATTTTCGTTTTTTTAAATTATTTTTGTAATTTTAAGGCAAAAATAAAATTTTATTTTTTTTCACCATGTCAGATGAGCGAGAATAAACATGGGATCAACAAAAAACAGCATAGCACCCTTTCCTTATTTAATAATCTAATGGCGACTTTTTTTATTTTTTTTTAATTGGTACTTCTATATGACAGTTTAAATATTGAAATCAATTAAACGCATATAAAGTCCCATACTCAATACATAATGAGTTTTTTTGGGCATTTTGGGACAAATAGAGAATAAAAATACAATTAAAAATATAAAACACCACAATTTTGAAGTTTTGAGGAATTTTGGAAATAAAAAATTTACCAAGTCATATCTCCTACAAAAAATATTAAAAAATTAAACTGAATACAGGCATATCTTTAATTTGCTATTATCTAGTAATTTATTATCTAGTGGCGACTTTTTTATTTTTTTCATATCTTCGTTTTTAAGGCAAAAATAAATTTTAATTTTTTTTCACCATGTCAGATAAGCGAGAATAAACATGGGATCAACAAAATCCGTAATCCGATCGTGATAAAATCCGTAAAAGTAATTTTATTTCAATGACTTGGTAAATTTTTTATTTTCAAAATTCCTCAAAACTTAAAAATTGTGGTGTTTTACATTTTTAATTGTATTTTTATTCTCTATTTGTTCAAAAATGCCCAAAAAAACTCATTACGTATTGAGTATGGGACTTTATATGCGTTTAATTGACTTCAATATTTAAACTGTCATATAGAAGTACCAATTAAAAAAAATAAAGAAATAAAAGAAGTCGCCATTAGATTATTAAATAAGTAAAAGGTGCTATGCTGTTTTTTGTTGATCCCGTGTTTATTCTCGCTCATCTGACATGGTGAAAAAACACTGAAATTTATTTTTGCCTTAAAAACGAAGATATGAAAAAAATAAAAAAGTCGCTACTAGATAATAGCAAATTAAAGATATGCCTGCATTCAGTTTTTGTAAAAAATATTTTTTGTCGGAGATATGACTTGGTAAATTTTTTATTTCCAAAATTCCTCAGAACTTCAAAATTGTGGTGTTTTATATTTTTAATTGTATTTTTATTCTCTATTTGTCCAAAAATGCCCAAAAACACTCATTATGTATTGAGTATGGGACTTTATATGCGTTTAATTGATTTCAATATTTAAACTGTCATATAGAAGTACCAATTAAAAAAAAATAAAAAATAAAAGAAGTCGCCATTAGATTATTAAATAAGGAAAGGGTGCTATGCTGTTTTTTGTTGATCCCATGTTTATTCTCGCTCATCTGACATGGTGAAAAAAAATTGAATTTTGTTTTTGCCTTAAAATTACAAAAATAATTTAAAAAAACGAAAATATTGAAAAAATAAAAGAAGTCGCCACTAGATAATAGCAAATTAAAGATATGCCTGTATTCAGTTTAATTTTTAAATATTTTTTGTAGGAGATATGACTTGGTAAATTTTTTATTTCCAAAATTCCTCAAAACTTCAAAATTGTGGTGTTTTATATTTTTAATTGTATTTTTATTCTCTATTTGTCCCAAAATGCCCAAAAAAACTCATTATGTATTGAGTATGGGACTTTATATGCGTTTAATTGATTTCAATATTTAAACTGTCATATAGAAGTACCAATTAAAAAAAAATTAAAAATAAAAGAAGTCGCCATTAGATTATTAAATAAGGAAAGGGTGCTATGCTGTTTTTTGTTGATCCCATGTTTATTCTCGCTCATCTGACATGGTGAAAAAAAATAGAATTTTATTTTTGCCTTAAAATTACAAAAATAATTTTAAAAAACGAAAATATTAAAAAAATAAAAGAAGTCGCCACTAGATAATAGCAAATTAAAGATATGTCTGCATTTAGTTTTTGTAAAAAATATTTTTTTTCGGAGATATGACTTGGTAAATTTTTTATTTCCAAAATTCCTCAAAACTTCAAAATTGTGGTGTTTTATATTTTTAATTGTATTTTTATTCTCTATTTGTCCAAAAATGCCCAAAAACACTCATTATGTATTGAGTATGGAACTTTATAAGCGTTTAATTGATTTCAATATTTAAACTGTCATATAGAAGTACCAATAAAAAAAATTAAAAAAATAAAAGAAGTCGCCATTAGATTATTAAATAAGGAAAGGGTGCTATGCTGTTTTTTGTTGATCCCATGTTTATTCTCGCTCATCTGACATGGTGAAAAAAAATAGAATTTTATTTTTGCCTTAAAATTACAAAAATAATTAAAAAAAACGAAAATATTAAAAAAATAAAAGAAGTCGCCACTAGATAATAGCAAATTAAAGATATGTCTGCATTCAGTTTTTGTAAAAAATATTTTTTGTCGGAGATATGACTTGGTAAATTTTTTATTTCCAAAATTCCTCAGAACTTCAAAATTGTGGTGTTTTATATTTTTAATTGTATTTTTATTCTCTATTTGTCCAAAAATGCCCAAAAACACTCATTATGTATTGAGTATGGGACTTTATAAGCGTTTAATTGTTTTCAATATTTAAACTGTCATATAGAAGTACCAATAAAAAAAAAATTAAATAATAAAAGAAGTCGCCATTAGATTATTAAATAAGGAAAGGGTGCTATGCTGTTTTTTGTTGATCCCATGTTTATTCTCGCTCATCTGACATGGTGAAAAAAAATTGAATTTTATTTTTGCCTTAAAATTACAAAAATAATTTAAAAAAACGAAAATATTGAAAAAATAAAAGAAGTCGCCACTAGATAATAGCAAATTAAAGATATGCCTGTATTCAGTTTAATTTTTAAATATTTTTTGTAGGAGATATGACTTGGTAAATTTTTTATTTCCAAAATTCCTCAAAACTTCAAAATTGTGGTGTTTTATATTTTTAATTGTATTTTTATTCTCTATTTGTCCAAAAATGCCCAAAAACACTCATTATGTATTGAGTACGGGACTTTATATGCGTTTAATTGATGTCAATATTTAAACTGTCATATAGAAGTACCAATTTAAAAAAAATTAAAAATAAAAGAAGTCGCCATTAGATTATTAAATAAGGAAAGGGTGCTATGCTGTTTTTTGTTGATCCCATGTTTATTCTCGCTCATCTGACATGGTGAAAAAAAATAGAATTTTATTTTTGCCTTAAAATTACAAAAATAATTTTAAAAAACGAAAATATTAAAAAAATAAAAGAAGTCGCCACTAGATAATAGCAAATTAAAGATATGTCTGCATTTAGTTTTTGTAAAAAATATTTTTTTTCGGAGATATGACTTGGTAAATTTTTTATTTCCAAAATTCCTCAGAACTTCAAAATTGTGGTGTTTTATATTTTTAATTGTATTTTTATTCTCTATTTGTCCAAAAATGCCCAAAAACACTCATTATGTATTGAGTATGGAACTTTATAAGCGTTTAATTGATTTCAATATTTAAACTGTCATATAGAAGTACCAATAAAAAAAATTAAAAAAATAAAAGAAGTCGCCATTAGATTATTAAATAAGGAAAGGGTGCTATGCTGTTTTTTGTTGATCCCATGTTTATTCTCGCTCATCTGACATGGTGAAAAAAAATAGAATTTTATTTTTGCCTTAAAATTACAAAAATAATTAAAAAAAACGAAAATATTAAAAAAATAAAAGAAGTCGCCACTAGATAATAGCAAATTAAAGATATGTCTGCATTCAGTTTTTGTAAAAAATATTTTTTGTCGGAGATATGACTTGGTAAATTTTTTATTTCCAAAATTCCTCAGAACTTCAAAATTGTGGTGTTTTATATTTTTAATTGTATTTTTATTCTCTATTTGTCCAAAAATGCCCAAAAACACTCATTATGTATTGAGTATGGGACTTTATAAGCGTTTAATTGATTTCAATATTTAAACTGTCATATAGAAGTACCAATAAAAAAAAATTAAAAAATAAAAGAAGTCGCCATTAGATTATTAAATAAGGAAAGGGTGCTATGCTGTTTTTTTTGATCCCATGTTTATTCTTGCTCATCTGACATGGTGAAAAAAAATTGAATTTTATTTTTGCCTTAAAATTACAAAAATAATTTAAAAAAACGAAAATATTAAAAAAATAAAAGAAGTCGCCACTAGATAATAGCAAATTAAAGATATGTCTGCATTCAGTTTTTGTAAAAAATATTTTTTGTCGGAGATATGACTTGGTAAATTTTTTATTTCCAAAATTCCTCAGAACTTCAAAATTGTGGTGTTTTATATTTTTAATTGTATTTTTATTCTCTATTTGTCCAAAAATGCCCAAAAACACTCATTATGTATTGAGTACGGGACTTTATATGCGTTTAATTGATGTCAATATTTAAACTGTCATATAGAAGTACCAAGTAAAAAAAATAAAGAAATAAAAGAAGTCGCCATTAGATTATTAAATAAGGAAAAGGTGCTATGCTGTTTTTTGTTGATCCCGTGTTTATTCTCGCTCATCTGACATGGTGAAAAAACACTGAAATTTATTTTTGCCTTAAAAACGAAGATATGAAAAAAATAAAAAAGTCGCCACTAGATAATAGCAAATTAAAGATATGCCTGTATTCAGTTTAATTTTTA
This sequence comes from Clanis bilineata, assembly GCA_036417725.1. Lineage (NCBI taxonomy): Eukaryota > Metazoa > Arthropoda > Insecta > Lepidoptera > Sphingidae > Clanis > Clanis bilineata. The sequence continues at coordinate 5,067,286 of CM071153.1, forward strand.
AATATTTTTTGTAGGAGATATGACTTGGTAAATTTTTTATTTCCAAAATTCCTCAAAACTTCAAAATTGTGGTGTTTTATATTTTTAATTGTATTTTTATTCTCTATTTGTCCAAAAATGCCCAAAAAAACTCATTATGTATTGAGTATGGGACTTTATAAGCGTTTAATTGATTTCAATATTTAAACTGTCATATAGAAGTACCAATAAAAAAAAATAAAAAAATAAAAGAAGTCGCCATTAGATTATTAAATAAGGAAAGGGTGCTATGCTGTTATTTGTTGATCCCATGTTTATTCTCGCTCATCTGACATGGTGAAAAAAAATTGAATTTTATTTTTGCCTTAAAATTACAAAAATAATTTAAAAAAACGAAAATATTAAAAAAATAAAAGAAGTCGCCACTAGATAATAGCAAATTAAAGATATGTCTGCATTCAGTTTTTGTAAAAAATATGTTTTGTCGGAGATATGACTTGGTAAATTTTTTATTTTCAAAATTCCTCAAAACTTCAAAATTGTGGTGTTTTATATTTTTAATTGTATTTTTATTCTCTATTTGTCCAAAAATGCCCAAAAACACTCATTATGTATTGAGTATGGGACTTTATAAGCGTTTAATTGATTTCAATATTTAAACTGTCATATAGAAGTCCCAATAAAACAAAATAAAAAAATAAAAGAAGTCGCCATTAGATTATTAAATAAGGAAAGGGTGCTATGCTGTTTTTTGTTGATCCCATGTTTATTCTCGCTCATCTGACATGGTGAAAAAAAATAGAATTTTATTTTTGCCTTAAAATTACAAAAATAATTAAAAAAAGATGAAAATATGAAAAAATAAAAATAGTCGCCACTAGATAATAGCAAATTAAAGATATGCCTTTATTCAGTTTTTTGAAAAAATATTTTTTGGAGGAGATATGACGTGGTAAAAATTTTCTAAAAAAATTAAAAAAAAGAGGGAAGTCGCCATTAGATAATAGCGCAATCAAAAAAAGCATAGCCCAAAATATTCGTTTCGTTGATTCAAATCGCCAGAATCTCATGGCAAAGTTTGTATCTGAGCATACCTTAGCAATATTAAGTAAAAAAAAAAAAAAAAAGGCATATTTTCTTTATTTTATTGTGATGTTATTTACATATTTTTGTTTTTAATCACTCTTTTATTCGAATCTATATGACAACTTGAAAAATTTCATAAAAAAATTTCTGCTAACTTCAGGCTCATTATTTTTTTTATGTATGTTACTCGATATCTCCGCCAAATGTGACCGATTTTGAATTTTTTTTTGTGTTCGATAGAGCTTATTTCAAGGGTGGTGGTACCCTATAAATTTGGTCACGATCGGTAAATTGGAAATCGGTCAGTTAAGCTTTTAAACTTGTGATTATTTAAACACACATCCCGCAAACAGATCCGACAAGATCGCTAATTCGACCCTCATAAAAATATCAAGTAATCTCAAAATTAAAATCATCCCTCGCGACTGTATCAAAGACGCTCAATGTAAGGAGCAAGATACAAGCGAAGAAATTTGCTTAATCCTCTCTTAATTTGGTCTCTGCAATCTGCGAGGATTTGTTTGGCTCCATGTTAGGACGGTTCTTTGCTTTGTCAGTGTAAAAACGGATTATGGGATAAGGATCCCTTTGAGCGGATCCGTGACGGCTCATATACTTGCTCTATTAGTGGTGTTATTAGTATTTGTCTTCATTAACCTGCATCTTCGTGTCTAAAGACGCTTCCTTGTATAGATAATCACAAGTTTAAAAACTTAACGGATCGACTTCAAATCCGATCGTAACCAAATTTATATGGGACCACCATTGAAAAATTAACACAAAAATAATTTTTATAATCGGTCTCCATTTGGCGAAGATATCGCGTAACATATATAAAAAATACAGACGAATTGAGGACGTTCTCCTTTTTGGAAGTCGGTTGATAAAGTCTTGCTAGATTTGTGGAGATGAAGCTTAGACAAAAGAAGAATAAGGACAAGGCATAATTATAAAAAAATGAAGCATACCTCATTAGACACACATTTGTGGAGAGAAACCAAAATGGCGACTTTGCGAAAGAAAGATCCCATTAATAAAGCTGTTAGATTTTTTCACATTCCGTAACTAGTATTATTTATAATGAAATCAGTATATACTTTATTTAATAGGCCTTATGACACGGTGACCATTTACATGAACAAAGAACACGAAACTAAAATGGCGGAACCTACTTCAAAGTAAACTCGTATTTTTTTATTAAATATGCCAAATGCTTATTTTTTAACAGTCTATCTTTTACTGTTATTTGAATTAAGTTTTCAATCGCTATTAAATAATCTCTAGTTTTAAAATTTAACAGACTGAAATCTTGCTTTACTTCCTACTTGATCTGATCATGACCAAAATGTGCATGTATGAGTTGTATGACTACTCTAGAAATAAGCTCTACCGAAGACCAAAATAATTGAAAATCGATCGACATTTCGTTTGGCAGGCTCTGCTATAAAAAAAAGAAGTTTTTGTATTCGTCTCGTACTTATTTATATGGTATATTGATGGTGCTTTTTTGTTTTTAACCGACTTCAAAAAAAGGAGGAGATTAACAATTCGTCGGAATCTTTTATTTTTATGTATGTTCCCCGATTACTCGAAGACGCCTGGGTCGATTCAAGAAATTATTTGTTTGTTTTAAAGGGGTAGTCCCATTGGCACCAAGTCAGGATCTGATGATGGGATCCTAGAAAAATCGAGGGCAACCCTCAATTTTATAGAGACCCATGGTGCGTTTTATATATTTTCTAAAACTCTTTAGATATTTACGTCTGATACTCATCATCTCATGTTGCTGAGCTAATGATGGAAAATATAACTCCTTAACTATTAGGAGTTGGTGGATAATTCATTCAATTTTACAGGTTACCGAAGACTAAAAATAGACAAAGAACAATTAAAGTTTAACAAAACTGAAAACCGACTTCAAAAACGAACATTTAAAATTAAAAAATAACAATTTCTTACTCTCTTTGGAGTCGGTGCTGAGGTCGAAGCAGATCAAATGAAAAGGCACCGACTCCAAAGAGAGTAAGAAATTGTTGTTATCTTTAATTTTAAGTGTTCGTTTTTTTGGTAGGGCCAAAGAGATTAGTCTCATGCAAAGTTATTTGATAATGGGACACAGAGAAAGATAAATAACTTCATAAAGTATACACACTGTTCCGAGTTTTGACGTCGGCTTAACTTTTAGTGTGTTTAGGTTATCGCGTTGCAAACGTTTCCGTATATCTTAAGTTTTCCCAAAATATTAATTGAGACGAAACGCGTGTCGCCGTTCTGTTTATTTTCGTAATTTCGAGGAGGCAAATATTCGTTGCGTAATTAGTTTTGCATACATTAGAATTTCAACGTCTACGAGTTATCATTTTACGAGTGCTATGACTGTTTTGTCTGTTTTATTTGAATTTTGGTATTAAACTCTTTAATTTTATTGTTAATTCTTAAGTACTTCTTAGAGGGTATTAGGGTGCGTTTCTACCGACAATGTGCGAGAAGTATGATCTTAGAAAATTAAAAATGTTTGACTTAAGATATTTTAAGTATCCTCTACCTCATTTTCCTAGTCACGCTTAGTACCATTGGTGATTTTTATCATTGAAAAAGAAAGAAGCACTTTGTCACATACACAAAGAAGGGATGAAAAATAAAATCTAATATAGTAAATTATTATAATTATATAGTCACTACCTTGGTCTAGTGGCAGCATGTATGAGCTGTGGACCGGAAGTTCCTGGGTTCGATTCCCAGGTCGAGCAAAGCAAATTTTCTGACTGAGGACTGGGTCTCTCATAGGGGCTTGACGTCATATAGGCGGCCGGTCGTAAAAACTAAGCCAAATCCTCTGTGCAACATGAAAAAGTGTGTTGCGCCGACCCCACATTTAGGTGGGATAAGGGCAGGTAGGAAAAATACTAAATGATTATAGTCAGCCGTGACTGTGACAGGTATGTAGGTGACCACTCGGCATAATGTAACAACCACAGTACAACGCATATACATATATCATCGCACATATTTAGTGGAAGTGTAGCATAATCGTTGTATCCTATGAACGTCTTTGTTTATTATTGGCTTTACATAAAATCCCTGATCTACCCCTGGGATCCTATGCCCAAGGAAGGAAATTAAGCAGGAAGGCGGAACCTCGTAACTTCCTGCATTAGAGCAGGTACGAGAGGATCGAGTTGCTATTTTAATAGCCTTATTTTGTTTCGTCTAATAAAATATAAGGTCGTGTTAATACATATGTTTATTTGAAACAAATTTTAAATGACTCAGTGGCGTAGTGATATTTCGGTGCGACTACTGTTCTTAGGTCTCGGTTTCGATTCCTGGGCCAGGCAAAGTGATATTGGGTTTGATTCAGTATCAACCTGGAGTCTGAAATTGGTTCCCGATATGGTGATTGGCTAGCCCTTTATCACAACTAGGACGGAAATGAGCTCGGCGTAAAGTGTGTGTTCTAGATCTCTAGGTCACCTCTACCTACCCCTTATATACTTAATAGATGACTTTTGTTGCCGAAATCTGAGCGCTGAATCGTTTTCTAATGGATATATTCACTCTTGCTGCATTTCGATTCTGAATAAGGACCGATTCGATTCTGAATTTGAGACCCTACATTCTGACGATTTCCAATAAAACCAATTTTTAATACTTGCTATATTATAATTCCTACGCTGCGCTTGCCGGTGGACACACAAGGTGGACCTGCTCCAATACACCTACAAGGTAGACCGACGACCTGATAAAGGTCGCAGGAAGTCGCTGGATGCAGGCCGCTTCCAACAGGTTGATCTGAAAATCTTTGGGAGAGGTCTATGTTCAGCAGTGGATGTCCTATGGATGATGATGATGATATTGATAATGATGATGATGATGATGACGATGATGACGATGATGATGATGATGATGATGATGATGATGATGATGATGATGATGATGATGATGATGATGATGATGATGATGATGATGATGATGATGATGATGATGATGATGATGATGATGATGATGATAATGATGATATTATAATTCACAGCATTATATTCACTAGGTTATGTTCTACGTAATTATGCTTAATTTGCAATAACTATACTTAAAAATTCCTCCCTACGGTAAACAGGATCTTTTAGATTGTGTAACAAGAGCCATTAAGAGCTCGTTGACATCGTTGCCTAGTAAGACTTTTTTGACCCGATTCTATCATCTGAACAAAGAAAGTATGTGAGTTTGCAAGTTAAGCACTAATCTATACTAATATTATAGAGGTAAAGAGTACTGTACACCCAACAGTCACATACACAGTCCTGACCCCACACTAGGTGTAACGTGTATCGTGGGTATAAGAAACTACGAGAGACTTTCGGTCTCACAACACCCAGACCCGAAACAAATATCTATGGACCACACAGACATTTGTCTCGGTGCGGGAATCGAACCCGCGACCTCACGTTTCACAGCCGGCTACTCGCCCGCTGCACCACGGAGGCTGTCAATGAGACTGAAAGAGGAAAGTTTTTTTTTTATTGCAGAGATTGGCAAACGAGCAGATGGGTCTCGTGATGGTAAGTGATCTCCACCGCCCATAGACACTCAAGACACATAAATATTCATGGGTGCGATGCCAACCTAAAAGGATGGAATGGAAGGGGAACGAAAAGGGTTTGGGAAAGGGAGAGGATAAAACTTTACGTCGGTTTTCTGTGAGACCTTTGTATCGATCCGGTCGAGCCGGCCCGTGCTGTAGACGTAACTGTCTACAGCATGGCTCTACCACTCATTTGTTTTTTTTTTAAATTTTGTTTATAATAGGATCAAAAACTACAGAACCGATTTGAAAAATTATTTTACCTCCATAAAGCTACATTATTACCTTGTTACATAGGCAACTTTTTATCCCGAAAAAATATACGATCCTCGTGAAATATTCACGTGAACGAAGTCACGAGAAACTGCTATGTTTAATATTCTTATAAAGCGCGTATGTTTTCACATAAACTTTAGAAATCGCATATTAAATTTGTTTTCAACTTTAACGTCAATACCGCCATTCCAATACTCTACTCGTATCTTTGGAATACTCTACTGCAATTTATAGTTTGGAAGCAATAGGAACTGACTGTTTATTTCATTTTATAGCAGTAGGTTTAGATTGGAATGAGTTTCGAGATGGATGTCGTAATTATTATCAGAGCCTAGTGAAGGCACTTATTATTTACATAGATAGGTACATCGGTGGCGTGGTGGTATTTCGGTACGACTACGGTTCTGAGGTCTCGGGTTCGATCGAACCGGGCAAAGTGATATTAGATTTTTCCATATCAGCCCGGAGTCTGGAATTTGTGCCCGATATGGCGATAGGCTCGCCCCCTATCACATCTGGGACGGAACGAAGCTCGGCGATATGTGGGTAGTCTAGTTCGCTAGTGCACTTCTGCCTACCCCTTCGGGGATACAGGTTATGTTATGTTATAAAGAGAGACTAAGTAAAGACAAGAGTATTCTTGTCTTATTATTACTATGATAATACTATCACAATTCATAATTTCACAATTCAATTAACAATTCACAATAGAAAACCTAAATATTGACTTTCAATAACGACCTATTTAAGTTAGTAAAGTTTCTTAAAAGGCGTACATTTATTAACGTATGTCGACAGAGCTTAGAGATAAAAAATCCAAAACTATTTGTATTGCGTTGATTGCAATGGATGGTCCCCGGGCGTTTTTATATCTTTTTAAAAACGGCACAAATAGAGCAGTATTTTTTCTTTATACATGTAAACTTTTTTGATAGTGAATATCCATCAATCTCTTTATGCATTCACATCTATCTCGAACGCTTTTATGTCACAATATAAAAACGGATTGTTGCCGCTTGATATTTAGTTTCTCGTAGTTTTGGCCGTTTAGAAATAAAGTATTAGCTATATGTACCTATATGACAAGTTTTTATGGTTAAATGCCAGATCGTCTGATTTAACCCGTCGGAGGCGGCACATATATATGTATGTTACATAAGCGTATCGGCCACCGGTGGCCGAGCCACGCGTGACTATCAGTACAGTATAAGAGGAATACATACGAGTCTAACTACAGAAGTTAATTAACTTTAACTACTTCTTTATATCACCCAGTAATTTATTTATATTATATTTGAGCGAAATGGCAGCAATTTTAAAAAATATTACACCATAAATTTTGCTCGTTTGCCCCCTCTACTACCTCTATAAAAAAAATAATAATTCATGCGTCATTTTAATTGCTCTTTCACATTTCCACTGTATGTATATTATATTAATATCAGCCTTATTAAACATTGCTTTACCGATATTCCATTACTGTTGGATGGATGAAATTGGATCAAAAGGAAAAATTAATTATTCTTGAAAAAAATGAGGCCACTACAGTCGTCAAAAGAGAATTACTTACCGTCACTCAAATGATTGAAAGTATTGTTAATTTTATATCATTTTCTGATGTCAATATGGCAATATGAAGGCGATTCATACAGAAAAAAGAAGCGTACGATTTAAAATTAGTTTCGGGAGCATTAATTGACCGACTGGGCGTTTAAGTAACATTTAATTGAACAATTTTGATCGTATTAAACATAAAACGCATTAAAAGATTCGTGATTGATTTCCCTATAGAGTGAATAAAGTGATATGAAATAGAATGAATCAACGTAGAGAATAAATTGATAATATAAAAATCGATATATAAGCGATTTCTGAAAATAGCAATGGATTTCTGATAAGTCTAACTGATCGCGTGGAGTAAATATTTAGTTCTTTTATTTCAACAATCCTTAACAGAGATTAAAATAAAATCAACGGATATTCGAAAATCGAATCAAACTCTCCGAAAGTCAAAAACAGTAGTAGATTTTTTTCAATAATAATTATTACCAACATGCCAAAAAACTGTTTCAAATTCTCAAGGTTTGGTTTTCGATTATTTTTCGGCAAACAATATTCAGAGCGCGTGTTATACTGCGCATCTCTATCAGTGCCGGAACGTGCGTGGGCACGTACCGGAAATGTATGAAACGTGCTTTACACTATTCATTTTTCACGACCCGACTCAATCTACTGTTTCCCAATATCGCAGATTTCCTTTCCATCAGTTGTAAAGGATCCAATGTCATAATAAAACCTTTCACGGGTAGTTCGTCTTTTATATTTCAAACATACTATCATACTACGAGATTTATCTTAGTCAGATAGTGAAGAAAGAAGCGAAAATTCCTCAGAGGACTCTTAGGATGAATTTGCTAGAGTAGCAATTTGTTACGAAGATATTTTTCTCTCTAGATAATTAAATAAAGGATCTGCAAAGTCTGCGTTAACGCCTCGTCTGATTATTTGAAAGGAGTATTCCCTGACGAACGGTTTTAAATATCTCTTAGCACGTCCCAATTTTGTGGAATCATTGAATAGTAAAAGAAGTAAACTTCTAAGTATAAAAGGTCTATTCTGCGTCTTTTTTTAATAACATTTAATATCAATCTAGCTCTTTCCATAAACTCTCGACTGAATTAATATCTATAGATCAGTGGTTTCTTAATAAAAGGAACGTAATGGACCGATAGGAAACTTAATATTAAAAATATTATAAATTCAAAAGTATATTATTTATTGTTCGTTTGTCTTTTTCGCACAAACCCATGTCAAAAGATCGACAGCATTTTTGAATATTGATTCATTTGTAGATTATAGAGGTAGAGGTACTTAGACTACTTTGACCACATAATAAATAGTAACAGACATTCTGAAGCATAGCATAGCATAAGCATCTAATAAATAGTCTTTCTCTCTAGCTGCCCTTATCCCACCTTAATGTTGGGTCGTGTAACACACTTTTTCAAGCATGTTGCAGAAAGGATTTGTCGTCGGTTTTACGAGCACCTATCTGACGCAAGTCCCCTCTGAGGAATCCAGTCCCAAATTCAAATTAGAAAAAATCTTTCGTCCGATTTGGGAATCGAACCCGGGATGACCCGCTCTACAGCCCATATATGCCATTAGACCAAGGAGCCGACTAAAAGTAATAAATAGTATTTTGTAAATTATTCACTTACCACATTTCTCAAGTACATAACATTTCAGATGAATCGAACGACCGGTGGTGGGGTGAGTCGGCCGTGCCCCCCGCCCCCGCGGTAGCGGCTGTCCCCCCACAGAGACCTTCCGTGACCACCAGCCTCAATGTGTCGAGTATCAACAGGGATGATCACGCAGTGTCGCCGCCGAGGCATCATCTACCGAAAGATGGTAAACTTAAAAATAATACATAATTTTTGAGTGGTAGAGCCACGCTGTAGACAGTAACATCTACAGCACGAATGGGCCGGCTCGACCGGGCAGAAAACACTGTCTCACAGAAAACCAACGTAAAGTGCAGCTTGCTGTCGCGTTTCGTTCGGTGAGTAAAATTTCCGGTGGCCCGTTTCCCCCCTCCCTTTCCCAATACCTTTTTCCTCCCCTTCCTTTCCCTTCTTTTAGGTTAGCTACGCACCAATGATACTTTTTGTGTCTTGGGTGTCCATGGGCGGTGGAGATCACTTACCATGAGGTGACCAATCTGCTCGTGTGCCAGTCTCTGCCAATAAAAAAAAAAAAAAAAACATCTGCTCGTTTGCCAGTCTCTGCTATAAAAAAAAAGTTTTTAATTCCTGACTATTTGATCGTCAGTACGCTCGAGTAAGCCTGTGCATGTCAGGCTGATAACAGTTTGGTGACTCTCAAAAACATTGAACAGTACATAGACGGGACAACAGCGCGAAACTTGTGATCCATAAGTTGTGACCCCTGGTCATAAGTCATGAGTCACTCATAGCGCGTAGACACCGGCCAAATGAAGGCGAACGAATCATGTCTGTTTCATTCCCACAATAGCGAAAGTTTGTTTGTGCGAACGGAACAGTTATAGATTCGTTCGCCTTCGTTCGGCCGGTGTGTACCCGCCATCAGTCGTATTCGAAAAATTGAAACATGCGCTCGCAAAGTCGTGCCAGTGAAATAATGTTTAGGCAATAAAATTGTCTTACGGAACATTTACAGAACACTAAGGTGTAAATTGTAATACGCGTAAAGCGCCCTCGCATTGTAATAAGTGGTAGATTGAGTTAATGAGTTTTGAGATTATTTTGTATGGAAACTTACTTAATGGCCCCTTTAAAGTTAACATACATACACACATAAGCTCACGCCTGAATCCCCAAAGGGGTAGGCAGAGGCGCACTAGCCAACTAATACACCCTGATTTCGCCAAGGTTAGTTCCGATCCATTTTCGTCCCAGATGTGATAGGGGGCGAGCCTATCGCCATATCGGGCACAAATTCCAGACTCCGGGCTGATATGAAAAAAATCAAATATTACTTTGCCCCACCCGGGGATAGAACCCGAGACCTCAGGACGGCAGTCGTACCGAAATACAACCACGCCACCGAGGCAGTGAAGTTTAATGTTAGTAATATTAAATCTCTTTACTGACACTAATCAACGTGGGGAACGTGTTAAGTCAATTAACCTAGGCTTTTTGTAAATATTTTACCACTTTCGACATGATTGATATGTATACTCTTCCTAAATTACAGCTTTGCAGTACTAATAGACTCTAACCTAACTCACGGTCAGACAGACAAACGGATGGGCATGGCGAAACTATAAAGATTCCATTTTTGCCATTTGGCTTTTATTATTCCTAAAACACCCGCCTTGCCTGTCCTGAGAATCGAACCCAGGGCCCCCGGACTACTCCGCCACGCCAAGAAGACGTCTTGAGTGGTAGTGCCACGCTGGAGACAGTAACTTCTACAGCACGAATGTGCCGGCTCAACCGGTTTGATACCACTGTCTCACAGAAAACAGACGTAAAGTGGCAGCTTGCTGTCGCGTTTCGTTCGGTGAGTGAGATTTCCGATAGCCCATTTCCCCCCTTTCTTTCCCAAACCCTTTTTCCCTCCCATTTCATTTCCTCCATTTAGGTTAGCAACGCACCCATGATTCTTTTTGTGTGTTTGGGTGTCTATGGGCGGTGGAGATCACTTACAATCAGGTGACCCAACTGCTCGTTTGCCAGTCTCTGATATAAAAAAATGCTTTACATTATAAATAATTATTAAGAAAGTTTCTTTCCAACTACAATAGATTCAGAGCCGTAATTTTAATAACTAATTTCATTTTAGAATATGGTCTGTAATTTATTTGAATGCCAAATTCAAGAGGGCATAATTACATAGTACGTAGCTGTCACTAGGGGAAATTTTAGGTATGTGCCAATATATCAAGCGAGAAGTTTAATGCCGGCAGACTAGTACCCGGGTGGAGTTTAATTTATGGCCGTTGTGGATACAATTAGTTATATCAAAGGCTTTTATTGAATGCTAGTTATTGCTCCCGACGTTGCTCCTGTGATAAAAGTCTGATCAAATACGGCGGGCGAGTCTCTTTTTCTTCTTAGTCGGTATCTTCATTGACTGCCTCGGTGGCGTGGTTGTATTTCGATATGACTACCGTCCTGAGGTTTCGGATTCGATCCCCAGGTCGGGCAAAATGATATTGGATTTTTTTGTATAAGCCCGGAGTCAGGAATTTGTGCCCAATATGGCAGGTCACATCTGGGACGGAAATAAGCTCTGCGAAATGTGGGTGTTCTAGTTTGCTAGTGCGCATCTGCCTACCCCTTCGGGGATACAGGCGTGAGCTTATATTATATGTGGTATTTCTTTGCTGAAGTTCGTGTCCATCTTGAAGTTGTCGATGCACTATATTCTTCCACGCGTTGTCTTCGGCGGTCCAGGCCAGTATGAAGTTCTCTTTTTACATATTAGCCTTAGTGTGGGGTCAGGACTATGTGTGTGACTGTTGGGTGTTCAATCCAATATTAAAGCTGCAAAATACTGTCCTCTAAGCCTGAAGCCAGACGCGCGTAACTTGCGAGTTGCGTCGCGTTTTATTATTTGCATAATTTATATACCACATTCGGTTTACGCACGATTACACACGACAGGCGACGACGCAAAATGAGTTACCATGTCGACTCACACTACGATCGTCTACCCCCATTCCCCAGTCAAGTTGTATGAGTCGGAATGCAACATAAATTGCGGGACTTAAAAATACGACTATTATGCTCCTCTGACCTCCTCACCCCTAGAAATTTAAAAAAAACTTTGTATTTGGTCCATCACGGAAAAACATACTTAAATAATTAAAATTAACATAACATAAGCCCTCGCCTACATCCCCGAAAGGGTAGGCAAAGGCGCACTAGCTTACCAAAATACCACATTTCGCCGACTTAGTTCCGTCCAAGATATAGGATTTTTTCAATATCAGCCTGGAGTCTGGAATTTATGCCCCATATGGCAATAGGCTCGCCCCCTATGCCAACTGGGACGAAAATTCCCTTGACGAAATGTTGGTGATCTAATTCTCTAGTTCGCCTTTTCCTACCCCTTCAGGGGGATACAAGCGTGAGCTTACGAACTTACTAATCAGTAACTTTGTCCACAGATCCATTTGACATCACCTACGTGTACATAATCGCTGGCGTCGCCGTCGTGGTTCTCTTCACTGGTATATTCATGATCATCCGCTGCGTGATGACGAAGCAGAGCGCCGACCAGCCCAAAGGCCCAGACGTGTCCGCCACCACAGAGATCCCCAACGGCTTCAACGATAGCATATCAGAAGTCGACAACGATATTAACATCACAAGCCTCTCTGGCCCCGTAGACTCTGTCGACTCGAGCCTCAAGCAAGAAGTCCAGTTCACAAATGTAGCAGTAAGTCCAAAGATTAATAGATACGTCGGTCGTCCAGTGCCTAACACGTACCCGCATGTCAGTGCCAACATGTATGGTCAGGTGGCGGAATTCCCGATAGAAATGCCTCTTCGAACTATGCCGCATGGCACGCTAGGTCGAGGCGTTGCGGTGAAAACCCTTCCTAGGGTTCAGATGCCGATGGAAACCGACCCCAATACAAGGAGTATGTATCGCTATTCCAACGCGCAGTACTATTTTGGGTGACAACAAGAGAAGGGCCAATGCTCGGACGTGTCCAGGACCTACTGTTTCTAACTACAGTGTAGTGAAGTGTACATAGTTCAAACTAGTTAGCGGAGTTTGTATTGTCCTACTTTTAAAATACGGAAACTGTGATATTAATTGGAAACTTTCCTATTCTACTGAAATATGTTTTCTGCGGGTAGACACACCGATAATCTCGCATTTTGAACTAGCGTGAATAACTATCGAATACGTGTTTGATTCGAGAGAATATCACGATTGATTCAAATTTCAAAGAGGTTTTCGCATTTCGAACTCGCTAGTCGAAAGTCATTCATGATACTTGTATCAAGTTAACTGATGTATATGTTTATAAAATTATGATTTGATTGATTAAAGATATTTATTCTGTTACTGACAGACGAATACCAACCATTTGGAACTTCAAATAATTTCAATGATGTAAAGAAAACACATTAGCGATTTCGATACACTCACAATATTTTCAATTATTTGTGGCAGAAACATTTGCTATACAGAGAATTCTGAAGTAAAGGTGTGTCTATCAGATGTGAAATCAATTATACAATTGAATTATAGTAAAAATAATTTTATAAATGATTTGAATCTCAAAGTTAGATTTGATTTTATGATTGTGAAATTACTCGATTGACGTGACGTGGACAATAAAAATAAATCATATCATTCTTTCTTTGTTTTAAAAGAGATACTAACTAAAAGAGATGCTAAAACTGTTTCCAATAAAAATAAACCAAAGGATTATCCAAAGATTATTATTAATAAGATAAATAACCATTTGCATGTAATCGAGTAATTCAAAGTCAATATGACTGACTGTAAGTCTATCCGAAGTAATGTTTATTATATTTTATAATTAAGATTGTCTATGTACAGATAACTTTTTATGTGGTACATCGATTTAGTATTAAAGTAAATGCACAGTTGAATTTATTTTATTCTCCTCATTCTAACACATTTCCAATCCCTCTTAACAAATACTAAAAGACGATGGTTAACTATTTTAACATTTGGTAATTTTCTAAACCATCAATGTCTATTTAATAAGTTTTCCAATTAATTAATCGAGAACTATTTTTATAACAATAAAACCAAAATACTTAAGCAATTTCAAAACTCAATACAACAAGTAAAGTTAGAAGGCATAGGAACACATTCTGCATAAGATGTTAACAGTGATAGACAAAATATTTATAAGTCGCTAGATATGATATGAATTTGGATGATCAAAAATTAGCCATACTCGTGTACTGAACAAAATTATATTCCATTCTAATTTGAGACAAAACTTAAATAAAATATGACATACGTACCATTTGCAAACCAAGAGTTGCAAAAATGTTATAACTTTTCCCTGCAATGGATATATTGCTTATAGGGAATGATTTATTCATCGAAATTATAAATAAATGATCATGAAACGAAATTGCGACAGAAGTGACCTAAAGTATAACCGAAGTGGTTTAAGTTCCAAAAGAGACTTAAAAACTCTTGTATTACAAAGAGCAGTGGGGGCGAAAAGACAAATTGTACAACCGTAAAACAATTAAGGAAACAAACTGTGACAAAGAGATAAAAATAAAAAGAACAGAGGCTGTTCTGGGTACTAAGAGGAAACGAAGTGAAATAAAACATTTTAGAATTTTAAGCTCGGTTAAAAGCCATAAATTAGTAAAAAATGCTATCTTGATTTATGGAACCCAAATGCCTGAACACTGGGCAAGCATGAAAAAATGACCAGATTTATGGGCCACAAGTCACAACCTTAGTAATTTTATTACTTGAATAGTTTTATCAAAGGGTTGGTAATGTAAATTCAAATTTAATTTTCCTATCTCTTGAATTTCTTTGTTTAAGTACTAAGATTTATAACATCGTTTATTTACTTTGTGTTTTTGTTATGTATGTGGCTCGAGCGCAATGTTTTATTTCTTGCGATATATTATATTATTATCTGAAGTTTCTTTAGCCTCTAAAAAAATATTTTTAGCACGTTTTATTCTTCGTATTGTCCACATGTAAGCTTGTTTATTCTTGATGAATTTTTTTTTTTCTGTTCATCAAGTTGTTGTATATTATTAGCAAAATATATTTATGTCACAACTTACATCTCACGTTATTAATGTTGGATTTGTGTTGCAATACATTCTTTTCCAGTACAATGTTTAATTTTTTGAGACACAACCTGTGGTTTTGAGTTTTTTATGTGTTTTATACATCGATATAATAATATACCTAGATGCACAGTTCCATACAAATATCATTGTAAACAGTGTCCTCGACAGACAAAACAAATAAACATCACAAATTTAATTAAATTAACACAAACATGACCTTATATACGCGGCATAAAGTAGCTTTTTAAATTGCATGTTCAAACGTTCTTATATTCGAATTTTTTTAATTTCTAATAGTTTTTGAATTTGACAATAATTTGACATTATTAAAAGAAACATTCTAGTCACTTGGACAAAGAATGAATGGAGTCGAATAGTTCTTGTATTTATTTGTGAGAAATGTTGACCACATGGCGTACAATGTAGATGAGAATGGCGATATCTGTATAATAATTTTACTTACATTAAGAGATAGATAGAGTATAAATGTTTAGAAGATAACAAATCTTATTAGTTATGAATATGAAATAAGCACTGTTTTGCCTTAACGTGATTCATAAATAAATAAATAACACCCAACAGTCACATACATAGTCCTGGCCCCACACTAAGATCGTCCTTTGCTCTTTAGATTCTTAATAATTTCTTTTAGACTATCATTTCGTTTTCTTAATCTTTTGTTCTGCCTTTTTAAGCTTCGCACTAAATTAGATTTAAGTTTAAATTTTTGGTTGCGTTCTTTTAAATTAACTGTAAAAAATAACGTCTTAGGTGTGTTAAAGATTGATGAAAATTCTGATGGTATTGGTGATCCTTCATTATTTATTGGTTCAATTGCTGGTTCCTGGAAATGAATATGTTTACAATAAATGATGACGCCACAATTACTGTTGTAGTAATTATGCCTAACGACCGGTTGCAATAAATGATCTCAATCCGAGA
The DNA here is from genome assembly GCA_036417725.1 of Clanis bilineata. Classification (NCBI taxonomy): domain Eukaryota; kingdom Metazoa; phylum Arthropoda; class Insecta; order Lepidoptera; family Sphingidae; genus Clanis; species Clanis bilineata. Next base: position 5,083,465 of record CM071153.1, read on the forward strand.
ATCAAAGATAAAAATGAAAAATCGCGAGAATGAACCATTAAAATTATTATTTGACAGCGGAATGTTCAACTTTGTTCATGTTGGCAAATTTTTATGATCTGCACACTTTGATTGAAAACATTTATTAGAATTAGCCGCAAATTATTAAATAGTCATTTTACATGACAGTATGTACCTAGTATATGCTTGCTATTGATGAATTCTGTATCAAATATTTTTCAGCTATTACACTTGTACTGCACCTGCTGCCATCATTTAAACTTGTAGTTACGACAATCTAAAATAAAGTCAATAAATGTGGCAATATTTATTTATTTATTTATTTATAGGTACACCAACAGCATACATATTGTTAAATTAAATAGTAAACATTAGTTAAGGACAATGTAGCTGATGACAATTCATCACCTTTATTTTTGGTACAGCATTCTTTTTAATTTTCCTAATCCATTTTTCTGTATAATATCCATCGGAATCGGCAAAATGGTCTGAACAAACCACACTTGAGTAATTGGGTTTAAAATTTTCTTCTCTCCTTTCTTCGGAAATAATTTTACGCCATTTATCTCTTACTACTTCATTTCATGGAAATCTGTAATTAATAAACAAAATTAATAAAAAAAAACATAAATTTAAAATAAATATAATATATTTACAAAAAAAAAACGACTCCATGTATATCATTGTTCCAAATCATGATTTCAAAAGGGACAAAATATTTTATTAACTGAATTCGTTAAATTAATTATTTATACACGTTTAATACTTAATTTAACATGATTAAGGTTTTAAGAATCAAGTAAGGGAATTATACTTACTTAAAATATGAAATCCCATGTGTTTTGCGCTTTGTAAGAGTGTTATTTTTGCACTCTTTCACAGAGCATTTAGGCATCTTCATAGGCGAACGGTCGGCGCCCGACTGACAGCAAACAAGTGCTTAGTTAAATTTTAAGCACTCGTTGGCTGTTCCACTTTCTGAGCGTCAACTGTGCATCTAGGTATATTATTATATCGATGGTTTTATATTTTAATTTTATTAAGTAGGGTCTTCTTTGCAACTTGTTTATTTTGTTTCTTAGTCAAGTATCAAGAATTGTGGTTATGTTTCTTTGTATAACAATCGCAACTTTTTGTTAAACACGTAACTTCAGTTTTTCTTCTTCCGGTAGAATGTTTTATGTTTTGCGATTTTTGTATTTTCTTTAACATGCACAAAAACAATTATGTACCTAGTTGGTATTGTATTATTTTAAATCGTTTATCTTGTGAACGGTAAACAGAACGGCAATGTTATTGTTAAAAGACTAAAGTAGGTACCTATTATTTTTAGATATTGTCAGATACACCTTTGTCCATTAAACCCTTCATATCAACAGCCTCCATGGCGCCGCGGGCAAGCCGGCTGTGAAGCCAGAGGCGGCGGGTTAAATTCCCACATCGAGACAAATATTTCTGTTCGCACAGACATTTGTTATGGATCTGGGTGTTGTCAGATAGAAAGTTACTGATACCCACTACACATTTAAAAAATAATACTGCCTCAAAATATTTAACGCAAATCCAACACCACTTGCTCGTAGCCTAGCACTAAATACAAAGAAGAATAAATCTTTATAAATTCATGTCCCAAAATATGTCTGTTAACCAAATAAATAAACCACGAACTGCTCCTGAATTCCACTTCGATAAAGGTCTATTGAGCTCTAGTCTCGCGTTTGCAATGTCCAAAATAATTAACGTGCTGTCGCGTCCACCGCCGCAAATTGCCTTGCACATAAATCAAGTAAATGTATTTTATAACAAAAAATATTTATATTTCATTAAGGCAACGCTTCGTCCGCATTGCTTCGTAAAACACGCCACCCGAGTGTTTTAATTTAAATATGTAGATATGACAAGAAAATGTGAAACCGCGTCGAAAAAAATACAGTTTTCGTTCTCGCTTTATTATCGTGGCTGTGCTACATATTTTTTATGAAGATACGTTACTGAAATGAATTTCTCTAGGTGTTATTTAAGATGAATTAGATTAGACAGTGACATGTAATATTACAAGTCGTTTTATATCTTCCATAACAATTTGTCAAAAGAAGCAAGAGAAGAAGAGAGAAGACAGTCTTCGTAGCGCAGCGGGCGAGTAGCCGACTGGGAGTCGGGAGGCCGCAGGTTCGATTCCCGCATTGAGACAAATGTTTGTGTAGCCCACAGATATTTGTTTCAAGTCTGGGTGTTATGAGACCGAAAGCCTCTCACTCTCTGATAACCAAGATACAGGTGCTACCTAGTGTGGGGTCAGGACTAGGTGTGTGACTGTTGGGTGTATTTATTTATTATTTAAATACGTAGAGTCGAATTGAGGACTTCTTTTGAGAAGATAATAATAAAAACATTACAAAAACAACATTACAAAAGCAGCGATAGCTCGATTGGAAATGGTACGGACTACCGAGACTTGTGTCGGAGGTTCGAGACCAACCCCAAAATGGAGCATACACCTCTGACTTTTCTATGTTAAGTATATTTTCTTTGTGAATTATCGCTTGCTATACGGTAAAGGAAAACCCCCTTAGAAAGGCCTAACCCCTCTCATTAGAAGAGTAAACTCGGGCCCAGTAGTGGGACATTAATATTACAGGGCTAATATTATTTATATAATTATTTAAAAACATTACACTCCTTCCGAGTTAGTTGGGTAAAAATACACAATACATGCTGCGGCGGTGAGTCCGCAGATAGGTAGTATAAAGAAAGTTGTGTGTCGAGGTAGAATCCAGAGACTACTGCCTGCTAGCTGTATTCTTTCTATCTGCGGACTCCCCGCTGTAGTGGCGCCCAACGTGGGACGTGACACGAGTAGGGCAACGCATTAATCTGCTATAAAGCTCTGATCGGTAGTACAGAGGCCGGTGTCTATTTTTGTTTCGCCCTACAGCTGATATAGCCTGACGCGAGTCAGCTTTTCAGCTACACCGGCCTGTCCTTGCCGGTGTCTTGCCGTACAAGGTCTTTTATACAGTGCGTTTTTAGGTATGGTCCGTGATCCGCCTTTTTTTTTAGTTTTACCACTGCCGCATGCCTGGGAGGTGGACGTGGCGGGTATGTCAGATTCGCCGGCCTTACGACCCAGCGCTGTGACGCCCGGGAGAGATGGTCCTGCTTCGGCGCTTGAGTGGGGCAGCCCCGGGGTATCCAGAGATAGACTCGGATTGTTACCGGAACCGCCCTTGCGTGGTGCCGCCTTGCGGCCCGTCTTCAAGTGGGTGATGAAGGACGCTCTCAGCGTCTACGGCAGCACGAGACCGACCGTCTGTGCTGCCGTCCATCCCGAGGTCGCAAGTACAATAGTACTAAAAGGGTACAGCCGGAAGGCCCCTATTAGTCGCCTCTTACAACAGGCAGAGGTTATCGTGGTGGAATTCTCCAAGCGCCCTCCGGATCAGCGTGTCAATGGAAAATAACTTGACTGGCTTAATTTTGTCGCTGCACGCCTCCGTTCACCCTAGTCATCATTATAAGCGACGCTTTGTGACTATCTTCAGACAAACCAAATTACTTTGCTGTTCTTAGAACAAATTGATTCACATCGTAAGCAACCAATACAGCTCTTATCTGTAGACTCATCTCCGATTGAAACATGATCGCTTGACGAAGCCGTGTCGAACTGGAATTCAACAAAGCGAAATACGGTAAGTGGAATACAATACACAAACACACACTGAGGACTGTTATCTTTGAAGTGATAGGTGGAGGTGCAACCTACCCCTACACCGATTTTTCGCCAAGATTATAATTTTTCGACAGCCTCCGTGGCGCAGTGGACGACAAGCCAACTGTAAAACGAAAGACCGCGGGTTCGATTCCCGCACCGACACAAATGTTTGTATGAGCAACAGATATTTGTTTCGGGTCTGGGTGTTGTGAGGCCGAAAGTCTCTCGTAGTTTTTGATACCCACAATATAGGTTATACCTAGTATTGGGTTAAAACTATGTGTGTGACTGTTGGGTGTATTTATTATTTACGTCCTAGATAACTTGACTGCCTCGGTGGCGTGGTTGTATTTCGGTATGACTCTCGATTCCCGGTTCGGGCAAAGTGATATTGAATTTTTCCATATCAGCCCGGAGTCTGGAATTTGTGCCCGATATGGCGATTGGCTCGCCCCCTATCACATCTGCGACGGAACTAAGCTCGGCGAAATTTGGGTGTGCTAGTGCGCTTCTGCCTACCGCTTCGGGGATACAGGCGTGAGCTTATGTTATGTGTCCTTGATAATTAAGAGACGAACTTATCGCCATATTATGGGCGACAAATTTCAGGATCTGAGCCGAAAAACCCCAATAGTACCGATACGATATACCCGTACGCGACGTAACGCATATAGCAATACGCAATGGCCTGCAGTCCATACATACAAGTCCCTGATAATTTACACAATAAAATACAAATACAAAGACAGGTTTTCGAAATCCACGCACTCGGCGATAACGCTTATAATGACAGTGACGGTGATGCAAAAATAGAAAAAAATGTCTACCCTAATCTAAATACCTGTGCACGTCACTGCAACCACGCCACCAAGGTATGTAAGACGAGAACGACATGAGATGAAATATTCAATAGAATACTATAGTGTATAATTATTATTAAATTATTTCAGCGATAATATCTTGATTAATCTAATTATATTATTAACTTGCAAACGTAAAGCCGATTCAAGATTCCTGCATCTCTCTTTCAAAGTTGGCTAGTAACTTCAACAGTTATTACACAAAACACTGAATAACTTTTATTATACCCGTTATGGCGATAGGCTCGCCCCCTATCACATCTGGAACGGAACTAAGCTCGGCGAAATGTGGGTGTACTAGTTGGCTAGTGCGCCTCTGCCTACCCCTTCGGGGATACAGGCGTGAGCTTATGTTATGTTGTGTTAACTTTTATTACATTCACCTTTATAAAAACTGCTTGGTCCTTTAACCGAGTTGCGAAAATGTAGGGCTTTAATTTTCATAAATAAATAAAATGTTTGCAACTAGGACGCACAAATATAATTCTGAAGATACTTTCAGGCCTTCTTTTTACAAAGTTTCATAAGATTCGCCATTCATAAGAGCTGTCGTGTAATTCGCGACTCTGTGGGTATTTTGAGTATCAAGCGTCCTTACCTTAATAAGAACGTATAATATACTTTATGCCATATTTTTGGACCGACTTCAAAACTTCAAAAAATTCTTCATTTTTTTCTTTCTGTCCTTTCTTCAAAAAGGTCTTCAATTCTTCTGTATGTTACGCGATATCCGCCAAATGTGGAGCTATTTTCGACCGACTTCCACAAAAGGCGGAGGTCCTCAATTCGTCTGTATTTTTTTTTTATGTATGTTACTCGATATCTCCGCCAAATGTGGACCGATCTTCAAAATTCTTTTTGTGTTCGATAGAGCTAATTTCAAGGGTGGTCCCATATAAATTTGGTCACGATCGGATTTGAAATCGGTCTGTTTTTTAAACTTGTGATTATTGACTTAAAATTCCACCGAAATCGACATAAAAACTGCGCTAATGTTGTATTCGTTTCGGGAACTTGTCATTTGGTAATTTTTAACGTGACATTAGTGCACTTTTTAACTCTATTTCGGTGGAATTGAGTCAACAGCTGAAGTTGAATCGAAGTCAAATTCGAATCGAGTGACAAGAGTCAGCCCCCAAGACTAGCAAACGAGCAGATGGGTCACTTGATGGTAAGTGGTCTCCACCGCCCCTGGACACCCAAGATACAAAAAATATCAAGGGTACGTTGCCACCTAAAGGGAAGGAAATATGGATTGGGAAAGAAAGGAGAGGTGGGGGTTGGAATTAGGCCACCGGAAATCTCACTCACCGAACGAAACACGACAGCGAACTGCCACTTTACGTCGGTTTTCTGTGAGACGGTGGTATCAAACCGGTCCATTCGTGCTGTAACGTAGCTGTCTACAATGTGGCTCTACTAATCTTTATTATTACTTCTATAATACTACTCTTTATTACTTCTATGATTTTCCTTCAAAATAAAAACTATAACTTCTTGATCAAAATGATTTTTTCCTGGCGTTATCTTTAATATAACCTACATTATGTAAAAGGATAGTTATTTCTGGACGAATTCGTTATTAAAAACATAATATTAAAATCTGGATACAAAGTACCGCACTAGCGTAAGTAAATATAAACACACGGGAATAGAATTTAATTATGTTAAAAGCTTCGATACGCTCCGAAAATGTTGCTTCAAATCCATATCGCCTATTTACATATTTAATTTTCATCTTTAATAACCGAATTCGAATTTAATTAACAAATATTTGATAATCCTCCTTGCTGTAGTGGCAGATTATGTCGTTGGTGGACCGGGAATCCCGGGTCAGAAAAAAGCGATTTTTCTAACATGATATGTTCAGGACAGACGAGCAGCGGCCTGAGCAGGAAAATTTCTGACAACCATAAATGTATTCAAACCCGATGCGCGTCTATGAAATTTGTATGAAATATTAACCAATATTTTATTATTATTGGACATGTTAGCCGTATGAGCCCTGAGCTGTGGGCCCAGATTGTCACGCAATGGATACCTCAGGACGGACAGCGTCGACGGGGCAGACCACGTAAAAGGTGGCGAGATGACCTGGATACCTTCCGCGACAACTGGTGGGAGTTTGCTGCTGATCGTGATGAGTGGAGAGATAAAGGGGAGGCCTTTGCCCAGCAGTGGGATGATATGGGCTAATAAGATAAGATAAGATATTAACCAAACGTCATCAGTGCGCAGCGAACTCGAATACATTTACATTTACATTAGTTTTTCGTGCTCGGGCTACTGATAAAGATCACAGGAAATCGCTGGATGCAAGCCGCTTCCAACAAGTCGGTCTGGAAATCTTTGAGGGAGGCCTATGTTCAGCGGTGGACGTCCTGTGACTGATGATGATGATGATGATGGTTAGGACTGGATCCCTCAAAGAGAGTTGATGTTAAACAGGCAGCTAGTCGTAGAAACGAATGCCAAATCTTTTCTGTAACATACTTGAAAATGTATTGCGCTAACTTCATAGAGTGGAATGGGGGCAAGGGCATAAAAACTCATAGCTCTAGTCCTGAGTCCTGACCCACCACTCACTGACTAACCTGTATCGTATCAAAAACAACGAGGAACTTACGATATTACACCTAGACCCGAATTAAATATTTATGAATCACACAAACATTATGAGACATAATTTGCCCAGCCGTGGACGTGTAGGCTAATGAATGATGGTGAAACAAAAATGTTTCGGTGCAGGAATCGAATCCCGTCCTTTTTTTGACAACCGTTCTGTGTCAAAATAATATACAAAAATGTCTGATATCTCCTTTCAAACCATTCTTTTAACATCGTCTATTTTTAGCAAATAAAGCTTTGGATTTTTTCCAACATCTAATTTGTTAATTAGTAACGCATCGAATATTACGGGTTTCTCGACCGTGTAATCTCATACTGAAATAGCATATCTGGGCGATATATCTGACTAATGAGCACATTAGGCAATACCTTCTATAATTACATAGAGCTTAAAGCGCTCATATACATAATGGTCTATCTTTCGTTCTTTCATTGTGGGGTCAGGGCTACACACTTTTTCAAGCATTTTGTAGAAAGAATTAACAAAGACTCGATAAGGTTCGCAATGAGTACGTGCGAGGTAGCCTGGGGGTGCGCGATATCGCCGATAAAATGCAGGAGAATAGGCTGAGATGGTATGGTCAGTTGAAGAGGAGGCCACCTGATTACGTTGGCAACTTGGCGCTACAACTATGAATCCCTGGCCCTACGGCCACACTGGATCTACATCCAGAGGCAGGCCAAAGACAAGGTGGAGGGATGTAGTACTAAGAGATATGAGAGAGTGTGAGGTATCTGAAGACGACGTTATGGATAGAGTGAAGTGGAAAAGAAAAACAAGGAAAGCTGACCCTAATATGAGATAAATAGCTTGGAAGAGAGAGAGAGAGATAATTGTAGTAAGAATTTGGCTCAATTTTTACGACCGGCTACCTGCCTGATAACAACCCATTTCAAGTATCTAGTCCTCCGAAAATTGTGTTGGAATAACAACCTGACCGGACTGGAAATCGAACTCAGGACCTTCTGGTCCACAGCCCATTTACACTGCCACTGGATAAGAGCCCTAATTGAGAAAATGAAAATTATGATTATTTATTCACTTTTCAGCGTGAGTTGTGATCTTAATCTTCCATAGACACCTATAAGAATAATATGTGCGTAATCCATTGCCAATGGCAACCGTTAACAACCTTAAAAGAGGGGAATGAGGATTTGAAAAGGGAGGGGAGATTTGAGCCACCAGAATTTATTTTACCTCAAATTCTGATATTTTATCACGTTTGGCAACAAAAAGAAGAAACTATTTAGAGCTTCATAATCCACTAACTATCTACCGCACGACTCTTAAATGTGCTTAAAGTTACTTTGAAATACGACAGCTACACTGATTTTGGTATTATTGTGTAGGATAAAAATGCTATCAAAGTACTTAAAACGTCCTACCATAAAGGTCAACACATACCACTTGACCAAAGGGTCGCATAGACATAATTAAATTCCCGAAACGCATCGCTAGTAACTTTCTATGTGGTACCCAATAATCGTTCAATAACGTGATTCTACGTGGCCGGGTCTTCACGGCCAGGTAAATTCCCGTCCCATCTCATAGGAAGGGCGATCCAATAAAAATCATTAAATTGCGGCCCTCGCTTGACCGCCCCGCTGTGTGACCACAATACGCCCGGGGACATCCCAAACCATCCTTGATAACAATGTGCCGCCTGTGATAATCTTTCCTTTTTTATCCACTTTTTATTCTGGCTGATGTAATCGCTACCGAGATTGTGCTATGATCTTTATATCGTATTATTGGGGTACTCTATTTATTTTTTTTGGACTGCCTCGGTGACGTACTGGTATTGCGTGCGCGGTACGACTATCGTCCATCTTGAGTTCGATCCCCGGGTCGGGCAAAGTGGTATTGGATTTTTCAGTATCAGCCCGAAGTTTGGAATTTGTGCCCGATAAGGTGATAGGCTCACCCCTATCACATCTGGGACGGAACTAAGCTCGGCGAAATGTGGGTGTTCTAGTTCGCTAGTGCGCCTCTGCCTACACCTTCGGGGATACAGGGGTGAGCTTATGTTATGTTATGTGTCAATAAAATTAATATGAAATTCAAGAATGCAGCTCCTAGTCTATAAAGATATTTCAAACATCAATCACGTTGAAATCAAAGTGATTTTTCTTTAAAGTGCTTTTTAATATAACGCTTAATTAACCATGCCATTAATAAGTGCTTTTCTTTCTCCCAAAATCCATACTAATAGTATAAATACAAAAGAAACTCCGCCGATCTGTCTGTCTGTCATATTTTCAAGGCTAAACAAATTATCCTACTATTAAGACACGAAGAAAGTTTCAGACCTAGAGTAAGACTGAGGATACTTTTGACTCAAAAAATTTGTAGTTTTTTGTTCAGAAACGCCTGACAACATTTTATACATCATCATCATCATCATCATCATCATTTTAATCATCATCAGCTATAAGACGTCCACTGCTGAACATAGGCCTAACCCAAAGATTTCCAGATCGACCTGTTGGAAGCGGCCTGCATCCAGCTAGGGTTTTTTGTTCAGAAACGCCTGACAACATTTTATACGCAAACATGTAAATAAATAATAATAATATTAGCCGATATAAAGAGAATAATTCCAGAAAAATCTTTCATGCGGATGGAATAGCGAGTAAAGTCTAGTCTTAAATAAAGATTTTACTTTGATGTTAAATTTATTTTTATCCTCACCTACATTTCACATTGGCTATGAAAGCAAGGACGAATTATTTATGTAACATGTAATGAATGTTATTTTGACTTCTACATTAATCTAGGTACAAGATCTTCGTGAAATCTTAGTAACTAAACACTTATTAAGACAGCATGTTATTATGTTTCAAAACTTAGCAAAATTATTCGGTGTAAGCAATTTTCGTTGATGAAAAAGACCTTTTCATTTATAATATTGCTAAATAAGATTTGTATTATATACATTAAAATAAAAATAACACAATATCTGCTGTATCTGTCTCAATGATTTCTTGTGAAACTGCTTTTCCCCCAAAAAGTGAGGAAAATACAATATGCATAAGGAAAATCCCTCTATGAGTAGAATTTCATATTTTCACTGATTATAATTTTTTTAGATTTTTTAACATTGATTAAAGCCAGAAAAACAGTTTAATTATTACCGAGATTCATTATCATATTATATATGGTTTCTACAAATGCTTTATACTAACTACACTTTAGAAATATCATGAATTTCCTCAAAAGTAACTTTAGACAGACCACAAGATTGACAAAAATAAAATAAATAAAATGTTTAACAGTAGAATGGCAATAACCAATTTTGGTACTACTTCATGAGATAGTCAACTATTCTGTACAGAATACTAAACAAACAAATAATGAATCTCTTGAAACTACAAGTTTAGCGACAAACAGCGTTGTGTTAGCTTTAAATCCTAAATCCCCAATAAGAGTCGCTTGCATAAGACTCTTCGAAGGAAAGTCCTTAATGAAAAAACTTCATGATTGCTGCTTCCACTAAATTGTTCTAATTAAAAACTAATAGTTTATAGTGTACTTGCTTCTATTCTTGAATATTGTTTAACACAATTCTTGGAAGCTGTAGCGGTGTAATTTAAGTATGTCTAATTATTTAATGACTGCCTCGGTGGCGTAGTTGTATGTCGGGAAGGCTACTTACTGTCTTGAGGTCTTGAGTTCGATCCCTGGGTCGGGCACTTTGCTATTGGGTTTTTCAGTATCAGCCCGAAGGCTGAAAGTTCATTCATCATAGGACCAATTTCGTTATTGGTGTCTATTTTCCCGATATTTTCAATGCGTTTTTGACAAAAGCATATTATTCTAAACGACCTTTGGTTTCTAACAGAATATGTAGATTGTAACATGAATCAGTTTTCAAAATTGTTAACACTTACACTGTATCACTTAAATCAGGAAACTGACACATTTGCTAATTGCGTTCCATCGTTCATTGTTAAAAACCATCCGCCCGAGGCAGTCGATTAAAAAATTTGAGCATAAACAATGCCTTTTTTCGCGAGAGAAAGTTTCTAAAACTCAATGCAATGAAAACCAAACATCAAAATAAATCGTACAATGTCAATACCACGAAATACTTTTAAATTCTAGACGAACCTTTTATAAGCGTACGTGCTTTGTGTACGGTATTCATGAGAGTCATGATATCAAGTGACCTCGGAAAGATTTGGCAATAAACGCGAGCGACCCGCGTATAATTTGAATGTTTACTGCTCACGATGTACCTGTATACCTTAATTTTGTTTAAGGTTTACTGGCTATTAGGGTCTAGTTTGGACACAATACGGGTATGTACGCGATGTTAAAGAATGTTGAATTGTCGACCATTTTTAGGATGGGAATTCTTTGTATCTTTCAGGTATAATCTTTCCGTTGCCATCTTTATATTTTATCTTTACTACATTCTGAATCTTTCCTTCCACCAGCCTTTAAGTAGGGTTGACATTACACGTTTTCAGGCATGGATTTGGCTCACTTTTAACAACCGGCTGCAAGCCTGACACAAACCTCTTCGAAGCTCTATCGAACACAAAAAGAATTTTATTTTATTTTCCACATTTGGCGGAGATATCGCGTTATATAAAACAAAATACATACAAATTGAGGACCTCCTCATTTTTTAAGTCGGTTAAAAAGAAACGTATTTCGCTTTAGGTGTCACGGTAGTTTTTTAATTCATGTCTTCCGTCCTTCTCTTTGGATTTGTCGAGCCATTAAACGGGTAGTCCATTATGACAGCACACCTGCGCTTTCAGGGTATTTGGCCGTGTGCCTACACCGGCTATCTGGGGTATTCAAATTTAAATCGAAGCCGTGGAATATGTCAAAAGCATGTACCGTCAACAAAATGTCGGCAGCGTTGTGTAAAATGTACGATTTGTGTTTAATACGATTATTTTCTTACAATTAAATTTTACTCGCCTCTTAGTCTTGGTCTAGTGGCAGCATATATGGGCTGTGGCTGGCTATCGGGGAGTCGATTCCAAGGTCGGGCAAAGCGAATTTTCTAATTTTATTTGCCCGGGACTCCGAGACCAAATTTATATCAATTTATATGGGACCACTCTTGGAATAAGCTCAATCGAAAACAAAAAGAATCTTTAAAATCGGTCATCATTTGGCGGTGATATCCGGTAACATACATAAAAAGAACAGACGAATTGAGGACCTCCTCCTTCTTTGAAGTCAGTCGAAAACTCTTTTTATGATTTTTCGACCGACTTCTACAAAAGGAGGAGGTCCTCAATTCGTCTGTTTTTTTTCTATGTATGTTACTCGATATCTCCGCCCAATGTGGTCCACATTTTCAAAATTATTTTTGTGTTCGATAGAGCTTATTTCAAGGGTTGTCCCATATAAATTTGGTCACGATTGGTAAATTGGAAGTCGGTCAGATAAGTTTTTAAACTTGTCATTATTCATCATAATAACGTAATTTGAAAATTGAACCCTTACGCAATACCAATTCAAGATTAAATATTTCATAAAAATATGAACCAACAAAGCTGTCACAATTTCTGATGTTTATAACATAAATCACATTTAAATCATTTTTTGTTCGATGTGCCCTTGCTGAGGCCTTCTTTAATCCAGAACATCCCCGGGGAGCGAAAGGATGGTTTTGAATGTCAAAGGTTGTGGTAGCTCCTAGCTACGTGACATTTTCAAAAGGTTCCCAATTTTCCAAAGATATTTTATAGTCTTAACGTGACCGTTGATTCAAGCTTTATAACAAATTCTCTTAGATTTTAAGGTATATCTAAATATATTTTATAAGGTGCTTGCATAACTATGGAAGGTTGATAATTTACTGAATAAGTTTCATTCTTATATCAAGGAGGGTATTTTAATGAGATGACTATTTTCATCTAACTTTCTTTCTACCTGCCCTTATCCCATTAATGTGGGGTCGGCGCAACACATTTTTTCAAGAATATTGCAGGAAGGATAATTTAAAACTAAACAATCTTTTCGTTCTAGCTGCCCTTAAACAGTATCATTAACACATAATTTTTTGTTTGGTTAGTGGCTAAATCACCGACGACCCGGTGGAGCCATCAAATTAAAAGAAGAAGAAGAACATACTTTTTCACGCATGGTGCCGAAAGCCTTAGTTTTTACGGCTGGCTGCCGGCCTGCCTGACATCGATCACCTCTGAGGCATCCATTCCCGGGCAAAAAAAAGTACACCGAACAGTCACACACACAGCACCGATCCTATGCTAGGTATAACCTGTAACGTGGGTATCAGAAACTACGAGAGACTGTCAGTCTCACAACACCCATACCCGAAACGAATATCTGTGGACCACAAAAACATTTGTTTGGTGAGGGACTTGAACTTGCGGCCTCTCGTTTCACAGCCGGTTACTCGGTCAAAAATGAAAGAAGAAAATAAATAACATCCCCAAGTTCCATGTTAAATGCTCATTGCAAATAACTCGTGCACTATCGGTTTTGCGTAAAGCTGAAAGCGTCGTATCTAGCCAGTAGTCTGTGGCTGTGAGGTCAGCGCGGGAACTCCATTTGGCCGTCTGCCATCACCGGAGGCAGACACGCTCATCGATTCATGGAATATTGAAAGATATGACGTTGTAATGAAGATTCGGCTTCGTACAACGATCATTTCATAACTGTAGATTTCGCAGAACATTGTGGCACAGTTTTTTGTAATCAATTTATAATGAAAACAAATATATCAAATGATTATTAAAATGATTTGTTCGATGACAATCTGTGAATTGGCATATTATATCAAATCTCATCGACATTGGAGATGCCTTGGTATTTTCGGTTCCCCAAATCACCAGACACTAACGCCTTCCCAATACCATACATAAGCTGACGCTTATATCCCTGTAGGGCTAGGCAGGGGGAGGGAAGGTGCGAGCCATAACGGGCACAAATTCCAGACTTCGGAAAAAATCATTGAAATCATACTTACCTATTTACACGAAGATATTGTGACGGAAAATGAAACGACAGATGTTGCAGGTCAAGAACCGCATATAGTTTTGTATTGTCAGTTGAACCATCGCTAAGAAGTACGAGTATTTACTTAGGTCCGTACATTTCGTATGAAGTCCGACACACGCAGACTGATGTTTGTTGTCTGCATACATTTTGCGCTTGACTTAAATCCTTGAAACGTATGAATAGTTAATATTTGCTTACTTACAATGTTTATAGTTGAACGGGCGTAGGTTTGTGGGTTTATGGATTAGGTATTTTCTTATACATAGAATCATTCTCATGCCGATTTCCTTATTGATTTTCCGAAGTTTATACTTCTGCGTGAAGCTTCCAAGCTGGATTAGGTCAGACTTAGGTCTAACTAGTTTGATTTGTAAAGAAAATCTGTGTCAGGCAAATATATTACTGCTAAAAAATAGTAATGGAATGACATTTTTTGACAAATTAAAAAAATATTAACAAATGAAATTATTTAATTGCCGGCAAGCCAACTGACTGACAGAACTTTTATACTGATTGTTAATTTAAATTATTTTGATTTTTATTTGTATAGATGACCATCGTCTAAAGTTTAAATCACAAAAATAAAATTGAACCTTACAGAAATCTTATTGTTTTTGTTCAATCAGTGCCATGTTGCCATCGATTCCATTCTCCCTTCATAAAATTCTGTTTATTTTTGGATCCTTTGAATGTCACAAAAGGAAAACGACGACAGTTATTAGATCCAGTTGCGAGGGACGTTATGTTTTATTTTTATAGCTCAAACAAATACAGGGACGAAATTTTAGTCCAACCCCTATTTAGAAGTAGAGGAATTTGTTCCGCTGGTGGGACTATTTTACTGTCTGTTTTAAACATTCGAGTGGTCCCAAATAAATTGACGGATAAGTGTAGTCTTTACGTAAATCACTGGCTCTTTATTTAAAGTAGGTATCATTGAATTAATCTTTTTTATTTTGTAACATTTTCCGAAGTCTTTCCATAGTCTAAAATTGTCTAAATCTGCGGTCCGAGCAGGAACATTTCTGACAATCGTAAATGTATTCGAGCTCGATGCGCGTCTTTGGAATTTGTATGAAATATTAACCAAATATCATCAGTGCGCAGCGAGCTCGAATACATTTACGATTGTCAGAAATTTTCCTGCTCGGTCCGCTGATTATCGTGGATATTTGGATGGAGATTTTATAAACGCCTTTGCTGAGACTTCAAAACAAAATACTCGTATATGCAAAATCAAGTCTTTGAAATACATTTGTACCAATGATCTATTTACTTATGCTAATGGCGATAGGCTCGGCCTCTATTATATCAGGGACGGAAATGAGCTCGACGAAAAGTGGGTGTTCTAGTTCGTTTCTGCCTACCCCTTCGGTACAGGCGTGACTCTTTGTATGTATGTTATGCTAATATTTATTCAAGTTTGTAATCAGTAATCTTTGGAACTACAAAAGGCTGGTCTCCTGCTTATCTTTTTTTCGAAGCACAACACAAACATGGTTTCGGTAAACATTTCTCTCTAAACAGAAAAAAAATTGTGTAGATGTTTTCCTGTAATGTTTCGGGAAAAATATGACCAGGAGACGCGCCTGAAAATTGATTTTTATATTAGATAACTACAATTCAATATCTCGAAGTGACATTGGTTGTTTATTATTGATGGACACTCGCATCGCGGAATCAAAATAATAAGTCATGTGTTGCCAACCTTAAAGGAAGAGAATACCCACAAACACCGGGGAAGTTGTTTCAAGCAATGTTGGCAGCTCTGTACTAATGTATTGCAGATGCCAATACTACTGATGGTATTGGAAAATACATTAAGTTATGGGTTCATTGCCAAACATTTTTTGCATTACTAATGATAATGTCGTTTCGATTTTTATAACAGTGGTACTAACTCATCTGATAAGAATTTTAGGACAATTTATTCCTAATTATGTTTAAAATCATTCACCAAGGTTTTTGGTAATATTTAATATATTTTGAAAGAAAGGACTTATTTGACCAAAACTTAAGATCAACAGTGAACAAAGAAAATGTTAATTTAAAAAATGGTTATGTGCAAAACACAAAAGAAAAATAAACAAAAATAATCTATGCTGTAGAACTAAATATTTATAAATAGGATGTACAAAATGGGTTTGTATAAAGTTGCTAGATCTCATGATTTTATAGAATCCTTATGAAATTTTGATGAGGGTAGCCAGGTCTAACTTGCTTCTAAAATTACCAACAACTATCGAAAATGTATTATAGAATTGTATGCCTCAGCAGTATTACATTTGTTGCATTCGTTCAATTAAGTTTAGTAGGACATTGAATTGTTATAAACCATCAAAGATCATTGAAATAAAACTATTTTTACGGATTCTATCACGATTAATAATAAAAAAAAATTAAAACCTAATTGTGATAGAATCCGTATAAATAGTTTTATTTCAATGTATAACATTCGCGTAAACTTAAGAAATCAGCATCAAAGATCATTTATTATATTGTGAAAAATCCCTCCGCAATATGGCGAAAGGCTTAATCTCTGTTGAGTTATTTAAAAGGTCCATCACATAATGGCACCCGATTGTGAAATTCATTTGACCCGTTCCGACCGTTTGAGATTAGCCCAAATTAATGGTTTAAAAAAATCTTATTATGTGCGATTAAACGAGCATGATCATTCGAATCCGATTTGCCTTAAACTCTTTCGGAATTAGTGAAGAGAAAAAGTTATGACGATAATTAGTTCAGTTATCAATGGGAAATTAGCAAGCTCATTGAACTAGAAATATTCAATACTATGTAAAGACCCGAAGAAATTTGAAAGAAGAATAGAAAGGTTTATTTGTCACGCCGAAAAGGACAGGCAAGAACTTACACTTAAACTTACATACTTACTAAATATAAAATTTACAATAATTAAGAAACGTATATACAATTACGTTGCATGCCTTCATGGTGATAATAGGAGGCCGACTCATAATACTTTGCTATGGGGCAATTTCGAATTTCCTTTATTTATATTTTTTTAATAAATCAAAAATTTTAAAGAGGTAAATGCTCAAGCAGTCATGCACGTATAGGAAAAATATCGGAAAAGGTTAATCGCCTTTTACCAACTTTACATTCTTTTAGGATGATGATTCTACACTTAGTTAATTTTGCTAAAATGTTATTTGAATCTACATACATACATACATAAGCTCACGCCTGTACCCCGAAGGGGTAGGCAGAGGCGCACTAGCGAACTAGAACACCCACATTTCGCCGAGCTTAGTTCCGTCCCAGATGGGATAGGTAGATAGCCTATCGCCATATCGGGCACAAATTCCAGACTCCGGGTTGATATGGAAAAATCCAATATCACTTTGCCCGACCCGTGGATCGAACCCGAGACCTCAGAACCGTAGTCGTACCGAAATACCACCACGCCACCGAGGCAGTTGTTTGAATCTTTGTGACCCTTAAGCATTAATATGTAACTGTAACTGTTAGAATTAAAGAAGGAACTATAAAATGTTTTGAAAGCATTTGCATATATGTTTATAAGCAGCTAATAAGCATAAAAATTATGAATATTTTAATTGAAGATGCATATGAAATTAAAGCAGAATGAAAAATTATTCAAGAGTTTTGTGTAGTAATGGCTCCACAAATTGGTTAAGATAGCAAAAACAAAGACAAAAGGGGATGCGAGCATTGTTCACGGTTCGTTTGAAGGAATCGACGGAGCAGAGGAACATGTCACCCGGAAATCTTCGCTCCAGCTTACTTTGGTTTTCGATTTTATATTGTAAGTACCCACGTCATATTTGGTATTTTTATTGATATTAGAGGTATAGTAAGAATAGTAATAGAACAGTAAAAATGTTAACCTTATATTGATACTATACCACTGGATACGGGCCTCCTCTACTAATAACATGGGATAGGCCTTAATCTACTAGAGTCGATAATACTGTAGAATCGCATTATTTAAGGATATCGCTTCTAAATGACCAGTGACGCCAAGAAATATTAGTGAATAGTTTACCTTAAGTTATATTAAAGTTGTATCTAATTCTCAATCAAATAAAGGAAATGTTATTAAAAGAAAACAATAATAATAATGTAATCGTTCATACGTTCATGAAAGATTCGGTATTCACCGCAAGAAACAATCACGAAAGCTATAAATCACTTGCTTGTTAGCAAAAAACTAAAAGTATCGCGTGCTACAAGAAAAGGAAGTGTATGTGAAAAACATCTGATGTTTCATTTAAATACATACGATTTCGCATTGCGACGCATTGACTTAAACAAAATGTTCCTTGAGATTTATTACTGTTGAGTTTTATTTGCTTTTTATATCGTGGCAAAATTTATTCGACGTCCTGAAACATTGACTTATTCAAACGCGTACAAAGTAAAGTTTAACTTGTATAACTTTTTAAATTAGTTTGATTGTATAAAACATTTATAGTAATTTTGCGTAATAAAATATGTAGCTATACAGGAGTATCCAAAACGAAGGGCCACGACTATCTCTCCATGGGTGCTACAAGATAGTAAGTTACACCATACTTCAGAAGAGCTGGTGGGGGTAATAATGGCGTCTTCGAAAAATGATGCTTGACAATACCCTTGAATAGGTTTTAATAAAGTTGAGGACAAACGATAAGATGTCAGAAGTGGGATAGCTTAAATAAAAAACAATATTTTGTAACCTGAAGGGCATACTATAAGGGGAAACAATACAAATAATAACTAGATAAAGTACCTAAAAATCAAAATTAACTACAAACAAATCAAACAAACAAAATGTTAATGATAAACAAATTCCACTTTAATTAAATAGCGTATGATGTCGTATCGAATGAAACAACTCCAATAAATTAAAACAGAGTGTATCGTTTCAATACAGACACTAATAAAACGAAATCTTTACCCACGGCTCGTCCTGTTTATCATGAAAGGAACAAAGGCGAGTTTTGTGGAACTCTAGCGTTGAAAATAATGAGAGGACTCATGCTAATAAAATTCCCTACGTGTCGTGTTGTTCGGAATAGTTTGGATTCAGAGCGAGCTCGGTTAATGTACACACAAATATTATACATACGGATGGGGAAACTGTCGAACGTGCACTTCGTAAACTATTCGTGCGCACGATACGTAACAAACTTGCTGAAATCACATTAATGCACGATACACACAGGTGTTAAGAACTGAAAGAATAAGGAATGCAATAGTTTACTTGAGTTACAAACAGAACGGCTTAGCAATTTAAAATAATATTTTAGAAAGTCGAATAATTAAATAATAGTATAGCTTTCGCTCGCAAGTCTACCCATGTTTAAGATTTTTCTAAAAACACTTTTATTTAGCTGATTAACGTTACGGACAAAATGTTATAGGTGCTCCTAGACGAAGAACAAAAACAAATAGAATTATTTTCGCATATAGAATATTATTATGGATATATTGACATTGACTCGAATAGCATAAAATGGTAAAACGTGTTTAATTAGATGTTGTTATAATAAGAATTGACGTCTAAAACTACGTCCTTCACGCACGAATGAAGTCTGACAAATAAAACGTATGTACTCTTAATGTATTGATAGACATGAAAAAATGTGTTGACTACAGATTTGTATTGAAACTTGGAGCATATCGATAAGCTGTTTGAAAACAAGCGACACGCGGTATACGTCAGTCGACGGTCAGGAACAACAAGCGTCTGGTGTCGAAATACAAATTGTGGCGAGGAGAACATCGAAATACTTAGATAAACGTGTCCTTTGTACCTCTGTCACATAGCGAGACTTTATGTAATCTATGGAGACGCTGAAATAATAAAGCAAATATGGAAAAGCCCTGTTAAACACACAGCGAAGATAGAATGGCGACCTGAACTGGAAAAAATAAAAGGTCAGTACGCATCAGTAACTAGAATCTAGTTACATAGAATAGCGATAGTGCAGCTTGTTGAACCATCTTTTGACATCAGTTCGCTTCGCCGAACCTTCGCCTTTCTGTCCGTTTGAAATGGCATAACGAAATTACAGTTTTAAGAACAAAGCACATAAGAAAAGTTTCTTATATACGTATAAGTATACGTAAGAAATCGTGTCCATCACATGGTCATCTATTCGAATACGGTATAACAAAATCCGCTAGCGAACTAAAACTAAGCTTACTTATCAGTTGGTTGTTTTCCGCTCCGTCATGAAGGTTATGAAAAATTCGGAAGTTCGTTATTGATTGTTTGTTTCTTGCTCAATCTTTACTCGATTTTTTTATTACTAAAATATACTTACGTCATTAAGGCTTTGATGGATTTAGAATGTTTGTTTGTTTTATCGTAAGTGATGTTACTTAGAGGTAACCTACCTACGATCGAATTGGTAACACTGTTTAACAATAAATTGATGTGAAGTAGCAAATCGCATTTTCCAGATATTGGATGAGTAAGATTTCTGATGGCTCAAATACTCCCATCTCCTTCCCAATCCTATTTTTTTTCTCTAACGGTATCAACACACCCATGATTTCATTGATATGATGGGTATTCATGGGCGGTAAAGATCACTTACCAAGTTGACCCATTTTCTCTTTTTGTTTGTCAGTATCCATTATTAATAATGCTTTCAAAGCTTGTCAAACTGACCGTCTGTATGTACTGCAGTAGGTGAGTCACAACAATGCGTAATGTATGAGCTGTACAGTACAAAATTCAAGCATTCTTACTGTAACTACTTAGACTGCTTCAACAAGCACAATAAAGTCATCTGTGTTTATCTTTTTATTTCCACATTTGTAATGAGTGTTTAATGAGACGTGTTTCATCCTCAAAGAAGTATTTATCATTTTAGACTCATTTTGCAATTAATGCATCTAAAATGTCTGCTGTTTCACATACTTATTAAAATTATATAAATTAAATTAAAAATACTTAAAAAACTTACTTCTTTAAATTATTAAAATGTGACTGTCTCGGTGACGTGGTTGTATTTCGCTACGACTACCGTCCTGAGGTCTCGGTTTCGATTCCCGGGTCGTGCAAAGTGATATTGGGTTTTTCTATATCAGTCCGAAGTCTGTAATTTGTGCCCGATACGGCGATAGACTCGCCCCCTATCACATCAGGGACGGAACTAAGCTCGGCGAAATGTGTATGTTCCAGTTCGCTAGTGCGTCTCTGCCTACCCCTTGGATACAGGCGTTGGCTTATGTTATGTTTATTAAAAAGTGAAGTTATTATATTTGAAATCGCCTTAACTGATTCGTTTGTATACAAAGCATCAGGAGCATTGATTGATGGCATTCGGTTGGATTGAGTCCCGTTGCCCTCTTCTTAGTCTAGGGGCAGCATGTATGAATTGTACATCAGGAATATACCAGTCCTGGGGCGGACAGAGCTATGTTTACGATTCCAGAGCCAAATTACAAAAACGGCACCACGAGCTAGTCAGGACTGTATCCCCCAAAGGGGATTTAGTAGGTAGTCAGCGCATTCTAACAACTAAGCTGGATCCCTACCCAGGCTGGATCCCTAAACCTACCCCACATTAAGGTGGGATAAGGACGGGTGGAATAAAGAGATAAGGTAATCTCCTGTTGTTAGTCTCAATGTTACTAACGGCCGGTTAAAATAAACGATATCAGTTTAGAGTGCAGATAGATCGCGATTATGAACCAATCAAATCACGTCATTTGACGGAGTCATGTTCAAACTATGTTCTTATTGGCTAATTTTTTTAATCTATCTGCACATTCGAACTGAGATTGTTTATTGAAACCGGCCGTAAATGTGTTATGAACTGCTATGCCATTTTGCATTTTCACTTCCACATAAAGATGGCCCTAATTAATGCTGTAGGTATCGAATTGATGATACACTCAAATCCGGAACGATAGCCCATCAGCCAATACTTAATGAAATAAATGCCTCTGTGAAATGTAATACGTGCTGGGATTTTTCTATAAATAAAATGTTTTCCTTGTACGTTCGTAAACAGCGAAGTTTATTGTGTTCTTTGTAAAATTAAAGTGGTCCACTCCAGTATTTTTGTGGTGGTGTTAAACAGTTGACCACACCAATATTCGATTAACAGACCTTTGATTTTCGCACCATTGTCAAAAGACTTTGAGTGTCTGAAATCAAAATCAATAAAAATTTAGTTTTGCCTTTGCCTATGCCATCGGGATTCATGCGGGTTCTTAAGGGTACTTAGGGCGCCTTGCAGCGCTCTTACTAATGTAGAGTTAAACCTAACCTCGATTTATCGTACAGCTCACTCCTATATTTAAATCAAGATTTGGGATAAACAGAGATTTGTCGCGGAGCTGTACTTGGCTCTTAATGAAAAAAAAATATATATTTTAGTCCACCTTTGATAAACCAGGAGTTAGTTGAAATATTACCCATGTCGAGTCACTTATCTTTCCTACCAACAAATTCACATTCGTAATGTACCAATCTAAAAAAAACAGACATATAAAAGTTGATGTAAAAATTCAAATGGATATAAAGTCGAAATCTCATTTAACAGAAAAGGCGAAGTCACATAATCCCAAGATAAACCTTAATAAATTATGTCCCTACACGAAAAATATTTTAAAACTCAGTCCATAATGCAGGTATCTAAGTCGAAATATCGCTTGGAGAAAAATATGCTCAGCGAATAATGGGAATAGTGTTTTAAACTCGATCTATTTTACTTAATCCGTTGTTATCAAAGATGGCTCCAAAAACTTTCGTCTCAGTTAAACCGTTTAAAAAGCATTTTACATAAATTGTTTTATTTGGCATTAGGTATTAAGGTCTAAAAATATGTTTCAATTTAATATTTACTTCACCGAGCTTTAAAAATCACACCAGATTTGCGAGAATTATTTTTATAGATTACCTAGAAGATTTCTCAAATAAAAATAATGCCTGGGAATAAAATGCATCAGCTAATTGTAAAGACCACAGGTAATATGACTATCCCACAATGCTTGAATAATAGTAGATGCTTTATCCAAAAGACATGAAAGCGCTGGTAATTTGTGATTCCTAAAACCTATCGGGGTTAAAATGTAGAAGATCGATGATCAGACTTTGAAAGAAGTTGATTGTGCTCATTTTAATAACATATTTTAATATATAGGTACACATACAAATCAAGATCTAGTTTAATAACCTCATACAAGCTAACGAACCTTGCCTTTGAACAGAGATAACTGAATTTTAAAAGTATGGTAATTCATTTTTCTGGAGCACATTTATAAAATGTTATTTTCTTACAAGCCATGTATTAGTTCAAAGATCTAACACAAAATAATTTGAGGACATTGGCACCTCGGAACATGACGAGCAAATAAGAAGAGTCAATTGTAATCTGATCATATATTTTGCGATAATTAAATCAACTCACGAGCTATAGATAAGATCAATAACCTAATACTAAATAATGAAAGAACATTCACACGAAATGTGAAGGCTGAAATTTGTAGGCAAATTAATGATAATGAAAACAAAAACAAACAAGACGTGTAAGTTCAAGAATCTTCTACAAGATAACAAACACCTAAGAACAAATAACGTGATATCTAACTTATGTAACAAAATCTGATCAAGTGCGAACAAGTTCTTGCGTTAGGATTCCGCACCTTATATAACGGATCCTTTACACAAGACCAAACCATTCTTGTTAAATTTCAAACTTGTAGATCGATAGGAAATTCTATAAGTTTTGATAAGTGAATTAAGTTGGCCTAACCCCTCTCATTAGTAGAGGAGGCCTGCGCCCAGCAGTGAGACAGTAATATTACAAAGCCAATATTATTATATTAGTATTTGATGAGTAGGTTTGTATCAAAATACATAAATTGCCACTTCAGGATTATGTGTGGATGTATCATGGGTGCGTTGCAAACTTAATTTATAAGGGGAATGGGGAGTGGGAAAAGGAGGGGGGAATTGAGTAACCAGAAATCTCACTTACCGAACGAAACGCAACAGCGAGCTGCCACTTTACGTTGATTTTCTGTGAGACAGTGGTATGGAACCGGTACAGCCAGCCCATTCATGCTATAGACATTGCTGTCTACAGCGTGGGTCTACTCAATAATAATATTAATTTCAACTGCACAACTCTACGCGTTTCTGAGAAAAATATAGACAGCAAAGTACCTATAAGGATTTCGTTTTCACCTTAGAGGCGAGGGACCTTAAAAATAGACACGTGGGTGCCTTTTTCTCCGAATACGGAATATGATTGGCACCTGCCATACCAGCTTATTATTCCAGTAATAACCTTATCTTTCCGTTGTCGAACAACGACCTTGCTTTTGTTGAATAAGAATGGTGATGTATGTATAGTAACAATTGGCTTTACATTCGTTACTTTCCTTTGCGGAACATAATATGGTATTGGTTGTTTATAATAAGGATTATATTTACTTAACAGAGGATTTGAAGTGCTAGATCACAACTGATAGAAGCTCCAGATTGTTTTTGGTACCCACAACAGACCTCTGGATGTAATATACAAATACTTAGGTCCTCCGCTTTTTTTGTGGGCTTTTGGAGGTAGGCAAGGCAATGACCTACCTGCTTGCAAAGTAATGGGACATTGGTAAGGGAGTAGTTAGTGTGAACGCTACCTCTATTGTGAATCTTCACATTATAATAATTATAAAGCCGAAAGTTTCTGAGTGAAGGCGAAGGTGACTGCCTCGGTGGCGTGGTTGTATTTCGGTATTACTAGCGTCCTGAGGTCTCTGGTTCGATCCCCGGGTCGGGCAAAGTGATATTGGATTTTTCCATATCAGCCCAGAGGTTGGATTTTTGCCGATAAGGCGATAGGCTCGCCCCCTATTACATCTGGGACGGAACTGAGGTCGGCGAAATGTGGGTGTCCTAGTTCGCTAGTGCACCTCTGCCTACCCCTTCGGGGATACAGGCGTGAGCTTATGTTATGTTATGTTATGTTATAAGGTTCCTGAGTGTGTTTGTATGTTTGTTACCTCTTCACGCTCAAACCGCTGGACCAATTTTGATGAAATTTGGTATGGAGGTAGCTGCAACCCTGGATTAATACACAGGTTTACTTTTTATCCTGGAAAATAAATCGGTTTTGCGGGCAACACCTAGTTATTAATTAGAGTATTGCTTTGTATTGCTCCCAACTTATAATTTTAATACCTTAGAAGTCAGACTTAGTAAATATAGTGTACTTAATAATAAAACGCAGAATTAAGTAAAATGAAACTTTTTTTTTTATTATGACTAAGTTCTAACTCAATAAAACGAGTACATTTCTTACCTCTAGTTATTTATACTTAGCTATTACATAATGTTATCACAAACTTTTCACTGCTCCGGACGAACAAAATTTCTTCTTCTAGGACACGTCAAGGATATTATAAAATGCTCTCATTACACATCTGACTTCAAACATCTAAACTCTTACAATTTTATCTTTTAGTAGGAAGTAGGAGTTCAAAGAATTGCTTCTCAATCTCGCATTCTTGGTACTAATCACACGCTTTTATTTTGATATCTATATCCTGATTCTGCTTTTAACATTCACTCATTCTGACATCAATTACTTTCATGTCATCGCATGTCTCGGAACATTACTCTTCCGAATTCAGTGTTTATTTAATTTTGGCCTTTGAACGTTAGATTACACCGAATCTTCAATCAGTAAATATTTCTACAATATTGCCAGTCTTTGACTGAGATTTTATTTCAGGAAATAAAATAAATTAATTTAGTGTTCTTGATATATCATGGTGCGCTAAATCAGTTGTCCGAGCAAAAAAAAATCTGAAAATCGTAACTGTATTCGAGTTCGATGCGCGTCTGTAAAATTTGTATGAAAAATTTACCAAATGTCAGCAGTACGCAGAGAGCTTATACATTTACGATTATCAGAATTTTCCCTGTTCGGGCCGCAGTGCCGTTTTCTATTCAACCCCAAAAGACGCACATGACTAATTTCAATATTTCCGATATCCTTATAAATTGTATCTTAAATAATCTTTCTACCAGCCCTTAATGTGAGGTCGGCAACATGCTTAAAAAAGTGTGTTACTTTTTTAAGCATGTTCCAGAAAGGATTTCGCTTAATTTTACGACTGGCTGCCTGTCTGACGTCAACCCCCTCTGAGGGATCCAGTTTCGGGCAATTTAAATTCGAAAATTCGCTTTGCCCGACCTGGAAATCGAACTCAGGACCATAATAATTTAAACAATAAATAACACCCAACAGTCACACACATAGTCCACACTAAGATACTAATCTTGTGTTATGGATATTAAGAACTACGAGAGATTTTCGTTTTCACAACAACCAGATCTAAAACAAAACATCTGTGGGCCACACAAACATTTTATCTTGTTGCGGGAATTGAAACCACGGCCTCTTGCTTCATAGATCGCCCAATACGCCACGGCAGCTTTCTAAACAAGTTCATATTAAAATATAAATCCACCAAAGCGATATTAAATAAAGCCCAGGTAGTTGTTACTTGTAAAGGACGGCGTAAAATTGAAAATTAAAATATAGCCTCAAAATTGACAATATTAAAAGCAGCAACGTCGCTTGTTGACAGCGCCGGTGTGATACTGTGCATAAAGCCGGGATAATATTCGGTAATTTTACAAGAACCATGAGTGCGCGTGTATAAAGCTTTTAACGGTGAAGAATAGAGCGAAACACTGACCACGGTGATTACAGTTCATTTACCTAAATGTTATCTAAATATAGACGATAGATAGAAGATAAGTGAAATCGAAGCGAAGGCATGCCAATACAAGAGGAATCAGGGGCGTGTTGCCGATCTTAAAGGAAAGGAATATTCCTCTGAATAGAGTCGAAGCAGAAGACGCTACGGTAGGTACATTCGCTTAAAGTAAATTAGGTAACCTAGTCGAACTGGTTCATCACGTTGTAGGCAAAATTGCCTGTAGTATATCTCTACCACTCAAGTACAATAATTTATTAAATTACTAGCTTTTGCCCGCGGCTCCGCACGCGTATTTTGTAGGGCCAACGGAAAAAACTTTTGATTTGTCGATCCGCCCTGTCGTTTTAGTCTAAATATGGGCGACCCAGCTATCGATTTTGAAGTCAATCGGCCCAAAAACAAAGAAAAACAAAATGGCGGCCACTTTTGACAGGTCTGACAGCAGTTCTGTCATTGGGAACCACGGAGCGACTCAGATATCGATTTTGAAGTCAATCGGCCCAAAAACAAAGAAAAACAAAATGGCGGCCACTTTTGACAGGTCTGACAGCGGTTCTGTCATTGGGAACCACAGAGCGACTCAGATATCGATTTTGAAGTCAATCGGCCCAAAAACAAAGAAAAACGAAATGGCAGCCACTTTTGACAGGTCTAACAGCGGTTCTGTCATTCGGAACCACGGGGCGACCCAGATATCGATTTTGAAGTCAATCAGCCCAGAAACAAAGAAAAACAAAATGGCGACGACTTTTGACAGGTCTGACAGCGGTTCTGTCGTTCGGAACCACGGGGCGACCCAGATATCGATTTTTAAGTCAATCGGCCCAGAAACAAAGAAAAACAAAATGGCGGCCACTTTTGACAGGTCTGACAGCGGTTCTGTCGTTCGGAACCACGGTGCGACCCAGATATCGATTTTGAAGTCAATCGGCCCAAAAACAAAGAAAAACAAAATGGCGGCCACTTTTGACAGGTCTGACAGCGGTTCTGTCATTGGGAACCACAGAGCGACTCAGATATCGATTTTGAAGTCAATCGGCCCAAAAACAAAGAAAAACAAAATGGCAGCCACTTTTGACAGGTCTAACAGCGGTTCTGTCATTCGGAACCACGGGGCGACCCAGATATCGATTTTGAAGTCAATCAGCCCAGAAACAAAGAAAAACAAAATGGCGACGACTTTTGACAGGTCTGACAGCGGTTCTGTCGTTCGGAACCACGGGGCGACCCAGATATCGATTTTGAAGTCAATCGGCCCAAAAACAAAGAAAAACAAAATGGCGGCCACTTTTGACAGGTCTGACAGCGGTTCTGTCATTGGGAACCACAGAGCGACTCAGATATCGATTTTGAAGTCAATCGGCCCAGAAACAAAGAAAACCAAAATGGCGGCCACTTTGACAGGTCTGACAGCCGTTCTGTCATTCGGAACCACGGGGCGACTCAGATATCGATTTTGAAGTCAATCGGCCCAAAAACAAAGAAAATTAAAATGGCGGCCACTTTTGACAGGTCTGACAGCGGTGCTGTCATTCGGAACCACGGGGCGACTCAGATATCGATTTCGAAGTCAATCGGCCCAAAAACAAAGAAAACCAAAATGGCGGCCACTTTTGACAGGTCTGACAGCGGTTCTGTCATTGGGAACCACGGGGCGACTCAGATATCGATTTTGAAGTCAATCGGCCCAAAAAAAAGAAGAACAAAATGGTGGCCACTTTTGACAGGTTGACAGCGGTTCTGTCATTGGGAACCACGGGGCGACTCGGATATCGATTTTGAAGTCAATCGGCCACAAAACAAAAAAAAAAACAAATTGGCGGCCACTTTTGACAGGTCTGACAGCCGTTCTGTCATTCGGAACTACGGGGCGACTCAGATATCGATTTCGAAGTCAATCGGCCCAAAAACAAAGAAAAACAAAATGGCGGCCACTTTTGACAGGTCTGACAGCGGTTCTGTCATTGGGAACCACGGAGCGACTCAGATATCGATTTTGAAGTCAATCGGCCCAAAAACAAAGAAGAACAAAATGGCGGCCACTTTTGACAGGTCTGACAGCGGTTGTGTCATTCGGAACCACGGGGCGACTCAGATATCGATTTTGAAGTCAATCGGCCCAAAAGAAAAAAAATACAAAATGGCGGCCTCTTTTGACAGGTTGACAGCGGTTCTGTAGTTCGGAACCACGGGGCGACTCAGATATCGATTTTGAAGTCAATCAGCCCAAAAACAAAGAAAAACAAAATGGCGGCCACTTTTGACTGGTTAGACAGCGGTTCTGTCGTTTGGAACCACGGGGCGACTCAGATATCGATTTTGAAGTCAATCGGTCCAGAAACAAAGAAACAAATTTTCAACCCCTATTTCATACCTTTGTAGGATAAAAATATATCGCACCCAATTTCTGTCCTTAGGGCTAAAACTATCCTCATACCAACTTTCTTAAAAATCCGTTCAGCGGTTTCTGGATTCCCATAAAAACTTTCATCCCTCTTTTCATCACATTAGGGGTTGATTAAAAAAAGTAGCCCATTTGTGTCTTTAAACTCAAAGATATGCGCTATCCCATACCAAATTTCATTAAAATCCATTAAGTGGGCCTAAAATTCCTATACAAACGTTCATCCCCTATTTCATCCCATTAGGGGTTGATTTAAAAAAGTGGCCCATTTGTATCCTTAAACTCAAAAGTATCCACTGTCCCATACCAAATTTCATAAAAATCCATTAATTGGACCTAAAATCCCCATACAAACTTTTAACCCTTATTTCATCCCTATAGGGGTTGATGAAAAAAAATGAAGTACCCCATTTTAATCCCTAGGGTCAAATGTATCCTCATACCAAATTTCATCAAAATCCATTAAGCGGTTCCAAAATTCCCATACAAACTTTCATCCCCTATTTCATCCCTTTAGGGGTTGATTTAAAAAAAATAAAGTATCCTATGTCCGTCCTTGGGGTTAAAAGTACCCATATACCAAATTTCATCAAAATCGGTTCAGCGGTTTAGACGTGAAAACGCCACAGACAGACAGACAGACAGACAGACAGACAGACAGACAGACAGACAGACAGAGTTACTTTCGCTTTTATTATTTAGTAAGGATGAATACTGCCGCAAGAGAAAGAAAGAAATAAGTACGGAAGAAAATATTTTTATTTCTCCGTTAATAAAAGGTAAAAAGCTATGTTCAACAGTGGACGTCATGTGGCTAACGATGGTAATGAAGATGATGATGATGATATTTAGGTTAAAAGAAAACAAACAGTCAATAAAAGAAAAAGATAATTTTCAAGATTATAAATAAATAATATAAAGTATTTGCATTAATGCATTAATTTCGACAAGTCCGCATCTACAAATACCTTTTAAAAAGCACTTCTTCATTACAAATTTGGTAAATAAAAATATCACGTATCAAGTCCAACTCAAAGAACGTACTGAAATTAATTTCCCTTTGAGAGAAATCCAAATGGAAGTCTAATTTCTTTTCGCATAACACATTCTAAATTAGGGGCCCGCTGTAAAGGTATTAAAATTTTAATAAATAATGAGGAGAGATAATTATTCTAACTTCATTAGGAGCCCCTGAAACATTACGTAATTTAACCTCATTTGATGATTGTGTAACTGAATGATCATCTCCGTGGGCTCACTGGCGTACTTCATGTCCGAACTGTAAGGCCCTAGGATCAAATCCCTGAGAAATAACAATTAGATATTAAATATCCAATAAAGATTGCAGGAAGTTGCTGGGTGCAGGCCGCTTCCAACAGGTCGGTTTGGAAATCTTTGGGGGATGCCTAAGTCCGGCAGTGTACGTCCTGTGGCTGATGATGATGATGATGGATAAATATTCAATGGATTTGTCATATAATTCTTACAAAAATATGAACTTAATTATGATTCGGTGGCGTAGTTGTATTGCGTGCAATCTATGACTCCCCGTGTCGGGTAAAGTTATTATGGATTTTCTGTTCAGCATCAGCTCAAAGTTCGGAATTTATACCCGATATGGCGGTAGGTTCACGTCCTACCACATCTGGAAATGGAATGAGGTCGGCGAAATATGGTAGATAAGCCGAGTTTCCTGCACTAAAACATTACACAAAACATAGATTTCTTTTTCTTTTTTGTTTATGGTCCATTGTTACATGAGCAGGAGACAATGAAAAAATATATTTTTTGTATAGATGTTTTTTAAATAATCACAAGTTTAAAAACTTATCCGATCGTACAAATGGGACCACCCTTGGAATAAGCTCTACCGAACACAAAAAGTATCTCGAAAATCGATCCACATTTGGCGGAGATATCGCGTAACAAACATTTAAAAAAATACAGACGAATTGAGGACCTTCTTCTTTATGGAAGTCAGTCGAAAACATGTGCTGTAGCCCGAGCACGAAAAACTAATGTAAATGTAAATGTATTCGAGTTCGCTGCGCACTGATGACGTTTGGTTAATATTTTATACAAATTTCATAGACGCGCATCGAGTTCGAATACATTTACGGTTGTCAGAAATTTTCCTGCTCAGGCCGCTGGAGACACATTTTTAGTTCTTTATATCACATCTGCTACCTCTTTAGAGATAATGTATGTCATGTATGTATTAGAAGAATTTGCCGTTTGCTATTAAAAACAAAAAAGGTTTGCGGCTTCACACCCAAGCCCGTATCCCCCAAGGCCGCAAATACATTTTAATCCAAAAGGGAAGTAACAGTCGTTTTAAAATCCATCAACGTTCTTATTTTGGTAACGCAGGCGACGTTTTAATGGCTATTAAACGAATTTGTGTTATGTGGCGGGCGCCTATTAAGGATTTTGATTGCCCAGATTTAATTTAGAAGGTATGCCTATTAATGTTTTGATGGTAAACGTTAACAGATATCAGAGTATGTGCATTATTTTAAGAATGTTTCTTTATTAAAACATTTTGTGTCCATCTTTATGAAACTTCTATTTTAATCGTCTTCTTAGTAAGCTTCGTCTATTTCTGAATGGTACTGACTAAAATAAAGTTATAGATTCTCTTGCGGTTTGTTTTTTATTTTTAGGCCCGACGTTTCGAAAGCTTTACAATCTTCGTGGTCACGCGTCGAACTGAGGTGTCAGTTAGCCAAAATATTATTGTTACAATATCTACCTTCATTTTCAAATGTTAACCTTTCGAAACGTCGGGACTAAAAAATAGAAATAGAATCCCTAAG
Source organism: Clanis bilineata (assembly GCA_036417725.1). Classification (NCBI taxonomy): domain Eukaryota; kingdom Metazoa; phylum Arthropoda; class Insecta; order Lepidoptera; family Sphingidae; genus Clanis; species Clanis bilineata. The sequence goes on from CM071153.1 coordinate 5,115,596, forward strand.
AACTTGTTTTATTTCAATGTATGAATAAAGCCGCGTTCCCTGCACATGTTTATCGAAACAAAACACAAAAAACATCTACACAAAACAACGTATTTCGCTGTCCCCTGGAATGGACTAAAGACAATTTGTATAAATACCCTGTTTTGTGTAGGCGTTTTGTGTTATGTTTCAGGAGACGCGGCTTAATATTCGCTTATACTTAAGAAATAATTTTGTGTTGACGAAATAACTCTTTTCTTTATAGAGATATTTAGTTAGATAACAATCTATCAGCTGCCTCTATGGCGAATATATTATTGGTTGCGGGATAGGACGACCGACCTGAAATCTCACTTTCGATCCCCGTGTTGGATAAATTTATATTGAATTTTGCTACTAAGTCAGTATTATTAACTTGGAGTCTGGAATTTGCGCTCGCCCCCTGTCTCATTTGGGACGAAAATGTGCTCGGCAAAATGTGAGTGTCCTAGATCGCTAGTTCGCCTTTGCCTACCCCTTCGGGAATACATTCGCGCTCCTATGTACATAAAAATCGTAATGAAATAACATTAGGAAATCATAAGCACTTATTACTCCATTTAATGCGAGTTTTAAACTGAATTTGCTACGCTGTTCTCCATACACATACAATTCCATCTTGACAGCTTAATAACAATCAAATTTCATTTGAAAACGGTCTTTGTAGCTTTCACATAGAGTCTCATTTCCCAATAACAGTACAGATCCACATCTCGGAAAGAATTGAATGTAGCCGTCTCGACAGCATTCTTGCCAGTAACGACAGGTTACTACGCTAACGATTTAAGTTTCACACTGCACGTACTAAATTGCGCTTTTCCTAAAAGAAATGTTAAGAAATTCTTAGTTATTTAGCTATTATTATTCAATTTTCAATCATAGCATGAATCAATCATGAATCATAGAGAACTCTCTTTATCCGTATTTTATGTCTTCCTAGATTCTATTGATTATGATTATTTTTGTATCCGACAGAGCTTACACAACGATGGTCTCATTTAAAGGAGAATGCCAGCAGCCGGTTCTTTTTAAATTAAAAGACTATGATGATTATAGCCATAGATATATGCTTTTAAATGGATATTTTTTAACTTTTCATAGTTTCATCATCATCATCAGCCACAGGAAGTCCACTGCTCATAGTTTACTTGATTGTAATCGTATGTGGGGTTTATATTTTATATTGATTTAGTTATTTAATTGATTGAGATAATTAATTTATTACATTTACTATATTTAATCATCTTCATCAACATTATCAGCCATAGGACGTCCATCTTTGGGGGATGCCTATATCCAGCAGTGGACGTCCTACTATATTTATTGTGTCAGAATTTAATTACATGATATTTTGAAATAAAACTATTCTTACGGATTCTATCACGATTAGGTTTTAATTATTATTCCCGACGTTTCGAAGGCTTTGCAGTCTTCGTTGTCACGGGTCAGACTGAAATAAGAAAATAAATAAGAAATCAGTACATGATATTTACTGCTGTAATTAAATAAATAAATAAAATTTTGCAAAGATATAAAACGCAACTTTAAAAAATAAATACCTTGAGATGGTGCATTTGAATATGTAAACTAAATGTTGCAGATGCAGAACTACTTAGACTAATATCAGGAATAAATAATGTCATTAATAATATAATAATGATGTTGGATACAAAGAAATGTACTCAAACATAAACGTAAATAAAATTTAATGAAGTTAATTGGCCAGACCACGTTGAAGACAGGTAAAGCGAATTAGACGAGAGAAAGCACTAACTAAACCCAAACATTACCTAACGCTAACATTTGTTTTGTAATCCCTCAACATGAAAGGAATCTGCCGTCCAACTTAGTAACATATCACTTGCCGACCAACGAAGTGTAAATTGAATTAAGGATACCGTCTGGCGGAGCAACGGGACGCTTTGAATTACCACAGCTTTCGATCACCCACACTTATTGTATATACTTCTCTATATATATATCTATCTTTGGGGGAGGCCTATATCCAGCAGTGTATGTCCTATGGCTGATAATGATGATGATGTTGATGATATATATAAAAGGAGAAACTGCCTGAATAATTGTCTGACTGACTGACGTATCAGCGTACAGCCAAAACTATTGGAACTAGGAACATAAAAGTTTACACACGACTCCCTTTTATGGAATAAGCAAGGATTTTTCAAAATTAATTCCCTAAGAAGTGTACATAACATAACCTCACGCCTGTATCCCCGAAGTTGTAGGCAGAGGCACTTCATTCTTTAAAGAAGTATAATGGGGGAAAATTGAAATATCATGGGACAGACTCTTACGCGGGTGTTACGGCGGAGAAAAGCTAGTATTATTATATAAGCCGAATGGTTAAGGTTTTAATAGGTCGATCTGGAAATCTTTGGAGGAGGCCTCTATTCAGCAATGGACATCCTATGGTTGATGATGATGAAGATAAATTCAAATCACCTCCTCAATGCTTAAAATACTTGTTACGCTGACTCGATTTTGGAGTGAGATAAAGGCTAGTGGAAAAAGAATGCGACCTTTAAAAAATCTACTTTTTAAACCAGCAATTTCCTATCCACCATGGAGAGACTCTATGACTCCTATACCGTATTGCAATTATCGTTATACCGTGTGTTACCTTGCCAATAAAAATAAAACTCTTGCTAATAAATGGAAAATTGCAATAACATAAATCCCGTTTTTAACTTATTCCCTAGTCTCAAACTATGTTCAGTTTCTAATTCCATCGCAGCGAGTTATTGTATCGACAACTTATTGGCAACTTTAAATAGTCACGGGCGGCTCGGCCTCCGGTGGCCCATACGCTTATGGAACATATATATGTGCCGCCTCTGACGGGTTAATAAACACCTTTTAATATGCTATAACCAGCGAACCAGAAGCTGCTTAGACTTCAACAGATTTTATGATAAAGTACTGTTAGACTAACCTAGTTAAAAGTCAAACTTGCAGTGTTTGCGCTGACCAAGTTTTTAACTATCGTAGGTACTTCTTTTGGCCAATTTATGACATGATCTATCTTTTCACCTGCCCTTATCCCACCTCACACTTCAATGTGGGGTCGGGGCGACATATTAATAATAATAATAATAAGCCCCCTAAAGTCCAACCATACGTCCGAGTCGAACACCTGACTCTCGTGGGGGGCGGACACGTGATGATACATTACTGACACGGCTAACATGGCTCTGGCTACCCATTCAATATGGAGACTAGGTCGAAAAGTAAACGTATAGGATCGCTTCCCGGGGGCGATCGCCGGGGCGCACTTGGAGCTGGCGCTGAGTGCCACAGCATGCGAACCGCCAGCGGTAGAGAGTTGAACAGGCGGACTCCTACCGGGTCACCCGAAATAAATGCGACAGCCGACAGTTCATCATCATCTTCCTCTTATTTAAACTATAATTCCCACCATTTATCTCCTCTTTCTTCACGCCAATCGGCAAATTCAGCCGTAGATGTTGTGCAGGAGGCAAGTGCCAACAATCCTACACCCACTACTGGTCAAACACGCGCACGAATAAAATGGACACAGGATATGAACAAGTTCATTTGGCGCACCTACCTTATCATAACCAAACTTGAAACTAAAACACGCGGATATCTAGATCCCCTTTATACACAATTTTCCACAAAGTTTCCGGAAATTATAGTATCTAAGCAGCGAATTGGCGACCAGCGACGTGCTATTATTAGAAATCTATTACTATCAAATAATACTTTACAAATGATCAGGGAAGAAGTTGCGGATTATTTAAAAAATGAAGGCAACACAGACACAATGTTAACTGAATTATCAGGGACGGCAAATATAGGAACTCAATCATCCTCTAACTCGCGCATGCGTTGGACTGACGAAGTTAATGAAGCAATTATCAGAGAATATTATCGAATTACAAATATTGAAACCAACAGAACAGCTTATCGTAAATTATTGCACACAACCATTACACAAAAATTCCCTCACATAGCACATGTTTCTGAACAGCGCATAGCTGACCAAAGGAGAGTGATAGTTAATAATAAACTTATTACTGATGAAAAGCTAGACCAAATTAAGGAAGAATTAAGGCTTAGACTTAATGTGAGAGAACATTTTCTGCCAACACAAACTGACACCACAACACCATCCAATGCCCATACAGAAACTGATACAAGTACTATAGCAGACAACACAACACCTATCCTAGAATCAACACTTAGCAGCCTAGAGAATAAAATAACAGAAGTATTCCAACAGACCTACCACAAATTCTTAAACACTAACCCTGTAGATAGACCATTCATTCCTAAACAAAAGACGTCAAAAAAATTTGCTCATATAATAACACACCTAAATACTAAAGTAATACCAGTATATGCCAGTCCAGATAATGATTTCATTAAAACACATACAATTATATATTGTGCAGCCTATACTGCAGCTATATGCAATGGTTCAAAAATAAAAGACCTCAACGAACAGATTACGTCTAATAATACTAACAGCAAAGATAGGAGGCCCAACTGGCAGAAGAGACTCGAAAAAAGAATAGCAAATTTAAGGAAAGATATAGGAAGAATGTCACAATATGCACAAGGCAATAGAAGCGCAGGTCTTCTTTCTCATATAGAAAGAATAAAACATAAACATAAAACACATTCTAATTATGAACAGCCCAACAGTGCAGACAAAGAATTCATAGACACATTAAAACAAAAACTTAATTCTCTTAGTAGCCGCCGACGACGATATCTTAACTGTACTCAAAGAAAACAGCAAAATTCTCAGTTTATTAACAGCGAAAGACAATTTTATAGAAACATCACCATAAACACCACAAATCTACAGAACACTGATACTACATCATGTAAGCTACCTACAAAAGAACAACTACATGAGTTTTGGTCAAACATATGGAGCAAGCCAACACAGCACAGTCATAACGCACCATGGATAGAGACAGATAAACAAAAAATGAATGGAGTACCCGATATGACATTTGAATATATCCCGCTAGAAGTATTCTTTAACGTTTTGAAGACAGCTCATAATTGGAAAACACCCGGTACAGATCACATTCACAACTTTTATTATAAGAAATTCACCTCTATACACCCATCCTTACATAATCACATCAATGACTTCATAAAGTATCCCGATACAATACCCGTTTTTATAACACAAGGCATAACTTATATGATCACCAAAGGCACTGACTCTACAGACCCGGCAGAATATAGACCGATTACATGTCTTCAGACTATTTATAAAATCATGACTTCATGTATATCTCAGGTTATAAACAAACATCTTACTCAAAACAATATATTAGCAGAGGAGCAAAAAGGCTGCCGCAAATATAGCCAGGGCTGTAAGGAGCAAATCACGATAGATACAATAGCAATGAAACACACAACCACATCTAAGAAGGATATGTGTACTATGTATATTGACTATCAAAAAGCTTTTGACTCTGTACCACACAGCTGGTTAGTCTATATACTAAGGCATTATAAGATCCATCCAATTTTAATAGAGTTTCTAGAAAAAGTAATGCAGCACTGGACGACTAAATTAAAAGTTGGTAAATTAATAGAGACAGCTTCAATACCAATAAGACGAGGTATTTTCCAAGGAGATGCTTTGAGTCCCCTCTGGTTCTGCCTCGCTCTCAACCCACTGTCAAATCTGCTTAACGAATCTAACAACGGCCTAACAATACTTACCGAACAATCTCAAGTCATTAGTTTATCACACCTGTTATATATAGACGACATTAAACTTTACAGCAATAGTACATCATCCCTCCATAATCTTGCCGACATTACACAAATGTTTTCTAACGACATAGGTATGACGTTCGGAATCAATAAATGCAAGACATTTACATACCGAAAAGGTAAACACATTGAAAATAATCAATATACACTAGAAACTGGGCACACTATTGAACCCCTAGATGAAAATAACACTTATAAGTATCTAGGATTTCAACAATCTTATCAGGTCGATCAAAAACTAACCAAGGTGGAACTACTTAAAAAATATAAACACAGACTAAATATAGTTATGAAAACCCAATTAACATCCCGTAACTTAGTAAAGGCCATTAACACATTTGCAATTTCCATATTAACATACTCGTTCGGTATAATTAGATGGTCTAAAACAGATTTAAAGAAAATGCAACAGTTGATCAATACCACCTTGACCAAACACCGAAAGCACCACCCTAGATCTTGTACACAAAGACTCACTTTACCAAGAGAGGATGGCGGCCGCGGTATTATAGACATAGAAAACCTCCATAACAAACAAATTTCAACTTTAAGAAACTTCTTTTTTGAGAAAGCTCATCACTCTATTCTACATAAAACGATCGTTAACACAGACACAAAGTACACACCTCTAAATTTACACTCTAAAAACACCCAGGACAACGAATACATTACAAGCAATAGGGACAAAATAACTGCCTGGCAACGTAAATCCCTCCACGGGAGACATCTCCTAGACTTGCAGCTATCTCATGTCGACATTAAGGCGTCGAACGCTTGGCTGCAACGAGGTGATTTGTTCCCCGAAACCGAGGGATTTATGATTGCCATACAAGACCAAATCATTGATACGAGAAATTATCAAAAATTCATCATCCGTAGACCAAACTTACAAGACACGTGTAGGCGCTGTCATAGTGCATCAGAGACCATCCAGCATATTACTGGTGCCTGCAGATCCATAGCCCAGACAGATTACAAACACCGCCATGACCAAGTAGCCGCAATAATACATCAATACTTAGCATACCAGTATAAATTAATCACAGAAAAAAGCCCATACTATAAATACAAACCGGAAGTCGTCCTCGAAAACACTGAATTCAAACTATATTGGGACAGAACTATTATAACAGATAAAACTATACATAACAACCGTCCTGACATCACCTTATTAGACAAGCAGACTAAAACAGTTTTTCTTATTGACGTAGCCATATGTAACACACACAATCTACTCACTACACACACCGAAAAAGTTGCCAAATACACCGATCTTTCAATAGAAATTAAGACTCAGTGGAAGGTGAATCAGGTCCGAACTGTTCCAATCATCATATCTAGCACAGGTGTCATCCCGAAGACGCTCCATACCAGTCTTAATATTCTACATATTAGCCCGTCGACATATCTGCTGTTGCAGAAGGCGGTAATACTTAATACATGTCGCCTAACACGTAAATTTTTGAACTGCGAGGATGCATAAATATTTTTTCATATGCACTTGGCTTTGGCCCGTGCTTTATCTACCCTTCTTTGCAAGGAGAAACAAATAAGTTAAACAAAAATAATAATAATAAATACACCCAACAGTCACACACATAGTCCTGACCCCACACTAGGTACAACCTGTATCGTGGGTATCAGAAACTACGAGAGACTCTCGGTCTCACAAAACCCAGACCCGAAACAAATATCTGTGGGCCACACAGACATTTGTCTCGGTGCGGGAATCGAACCCACGACCTCACGTTTCACAGCTGGCTACTCTTCCGCTGCGCCACGGAGGCTGTCAACATTGTTTTAACATCATTCATCATCATCATCCACAGCCTCTCTCATCTCACGGCTGGGCATAGGTCACTCTTTTTGATAGCATTTACTTCGATTTTGAGCAGTTTTAACGACCTTTTGCATGACGTCAAACCTATCTGGATAAAATAGATACATATACATTATTTCTGACTAAACGCTGGAAACACTACCTTCGTTGCCAATACATTCTAACTTTGCCTTGTATTACGAAAATATATTCTCAGGTATTCATACCTAAATAATTTTTTTACATGCGAAATAAAAATATTTCAAATTGAATCAAGTAACTTGCTGTAATACGGACCTTGAATTTACTTTATTTTTGACAGCCTCCGTGGCGCAGCGGGCGAGTAGCCGGCTGTGAAGCGAGAGGCCGCGGGTTCGATCCCCGCACCGAGACAAATGTTTGTATGGCCTACAGATATTTGTTTCGGGTCTGGGTGTTGTGAGACCGAAAGTCTCTCGTAGTACCTGATACCCACGACACAAGACTCGATCTTAGTGTGGGGTCAGGACTATGTATGTGACTGTTGGGCGTTATTTATTTATTTATTTATTTATAATAATATACTCGTAATAGTCGTTAATATAGTTCAATATACTGTTACGATGCTCATTATACTCGTAATACAAAGGATTTTTTATTTAATTCTTGAATTTTAATATTTACATATTAATCAGATCAAATGTAATAGGGCTGTTTGATGAAACACAAATATAAAATGTAATCTTAAAAGCAAACATTTTGAATAATAGGTAATGTAATTATTCAAGCAAATACAAAATGAAATTGTATTTCAATTTCCAACAATACATCCAAGAGTTTCCTTAAACGCCATCCCTCTTGCTCACTTTACTTATCCTCAGATTTAGCAACCACGATGGTAATCAAATCCGAACCAAATAACCCTTTGGACCCGTAGAGCGAGAAAAAATCCATTAACTTCCTTTTACCTGCGGCTTTGGATGTAAGCTCCAGGTCATCTGAGCTGTTTTTATTCAGTCTTGCAAAAATGTTATTCGAAATGTTATCCAGTTAGGTGAGACTTTTTACCGTAGCTCCTAATGCGAGTTTTTACACTTGATAAAGCTATAGTCCAGAATTCCTTGCAGAATGAGAATTGGATCTTCTTTTTCCTTCACTTGATGATTCTGTAGACTTTCTTTGAATATGTACAAAATACCAATTTCGAATGCACATTTTATATTATTCCAATACATTTTTTCTTTATCATCCTCTTAACCATTCTTACGTGGGGCGACCGCTACTTTTTTAAGCATACAGGCTTAATTTTTACGACCGGCCGCCAGCGTGACGCCAAGTAGGCAACATATATTGGTATTTTAGAAAAACCCATAACTTAACAGTACAACATTCGTAAAAATTATTTATTTTTATCCAAGTAAGGTAAAGTGATAAGACAGGTGGATAACCGATGCAAACACACTTTCTATCCGAATTAGTTAACGTATCATTAGCGTAAAACGTATCATTGCTGCTACATAATTGCACCGAAAAATGTAAACGTGGTGACTAAAATTTTACTGCAGTGTTGTCGTAAAATGCGCCTGATAATCTCTTCATTAATCTAGAGTACTTAGTTGACTGTAACGTTGCTACAAACATTGTAACAAACTACTGGAGTTATCTTTGTTGCATGCGTTAAGTGATGAACAGCTACATAAAATGCATTTCACGAAGAACGCGTAGACGCGCCGTGCCCATACATTGACTGTGTTACTTCCAGTCCTGATAATATGGGTTATTCTAAATTATCTTAATCTGTAAGAGTCAAGTAGATCAGAAAAGGCGTTAGACACAGAGCGATGCGATTTATACCTTGTGTTATCACAGCCTAACAATGCCAACGTCACTTTCGTAGAGATACGTACACTTCGCACGGTCTTGAGCATCCCTCACAGTGAGACCATTAGCTCTTATGTCTTCCTCCAGAACGTCTATCCAGCGTATTTTAGACCATTCAAGATCGTGCCCATGTTACGGTTTCGCCCAAATACAACCTACATTCTCTTATGGTATTCCTAAAACGTGACCAAACTTAACTACGCAGACAATAAATGCACTGCCAAATACATACAAGTAATCGATCTCCTCATAGACATTGCCCAGAATAAGAATAGATTAGAAGAGCCTATTCTTTGGAGGCAAAGCGGGTGCGAAAAGAATATTAAAATTTGTTTTGGCAAAGGAGTCAAGGACGAAGTTATTTGGAAATAATTTCCGCACTAGGGAAGCGTCGGAGTCATTAAAATTTGGCACAGTGCCGGAGACAACCGTCTCGAAGGGGCTGTTCATTTCTCTCGTGTCAATAGTTCACGCTCCGTAACTTTTTTATTAAGACGACGGCAAAATGTTTTAGGAAGTGGTTGGCTTAGTATGACTACTATTTTGACACTCAATAAAAAAGTCAATTCAAGATCATTACTAAAATGTCTATTTCCTACCATCTTAATAGCAAAGAATAACAATTTCAGTTTAATATTTTTTGTCATTCCTGTTTCATCATCATCATCAGCCACAGGACGTTCACTGCTGGAAATAGGCCTGCTAATGAAACAAAATTTTAAACATTCCATCTTCTTTTAACGGCTGTCTCAAGTGTTGGCTAAATATGGTTTCTTTCTTTCTTAGTACGGACTACTAAGACCAAAGTAGAAGGTGCAAAAGTATTCAAACCAACCACACGTGTTTTTATGTGTTTGTTATTTTTTGCATTATAAGTTGTAATATAATACTTTCTTTCTACCTGCCCTTATCCTACCTTAATGTGAGGTCGACGCAACACACTTTTCAAATATATTTTTTTCTTTTTGCAGAAATGATTTGGCTTGGTTTTTATGTGTGATATAATATTTTAAAGATTTAAAATAAATAAATATTATAATGATGAATTCTACAAAAAATATTTTAATATAATAATCACTCTTGTAAGAAGATCAAATATTGAAAGATGCTGTGGCATTGTTTTTTGGGTCGCAGCCAAAGTCAAGCAAACTTTTTGTGCTCATATAAATATTGCCTATGTAGACAATAGTAGTTCCTCATCGTCTTCTTAATATTCATGTATCATAAATATGTAGCCGAAAAAACTCTTACATATCAAATATTTTTACCTTATTAAGCGAAACGTAGTTTTTTGGGCAAATCAATATTACCATCAAATATTATGCATACATCTTATTACGTATATCTTATTAGGAAATTATGCTTGTATGAGGAAACGAAAATTCTTGTCGTTTTCAACATGTGACAACTTGCAAAACTAACTCGTAATAATAATAATAAATACACCCAACAGTCACACACCTAGTCCTGACCCCCTACACTAGGTATAACCTGCACCCCTAGTACGAGTTAATGCTTCTCGAAAACTATGATAGTTATCGTAAAAACTTCATACATTTGACTAGTAGCGCCGTTTGCGGAAACGACAATGAACTAAATAAATGTATGGAGATTTAACGATAACTATCATAGTTTTCGAGCAGCATTAACTCGTACTAGGGGTACTGTATCGTGGGTATCAGAAACTATGAGAAACTTTCGGTCTCACAACACCCAGACTTGAAACAAATATCGGTGGGCTACACAAACATTTGTCTCAATGTGGGAATCGAACCCGCGATCTCTCGCTTCATAGCCGGCTACTCGCCTGCTGCGCCACCGAGGCTGTCTTGGTGGCAAGATAGTGAAGCAAATGCGTAACGAAGAGCTTTAATATTTGAATAATTTTCCCAAAGAATTGTATTAAAATATACATCTTGCTTTAAAGTTGTTTTTTAGAAAACTGCATAAATATAACACTTGCTAATATTCTGGAAAGCAATTCCGTAAATAAAATTGAAGAATATAAACCCAAAATGCCATAACGACAATGGAGATAAATGCCCTCATTTTGCCTACCCCATAAAAAAGCTGATTGATGCCACCTAAGTTTACTGCTTAATCTTAAGATTTACGATTCGGGGATAATCACGCCACAGCGCGGTTTGTGGCGCTACAGATTTATGGTAATCATGCTACAGCATGATTATATTATTACTGTAAATAATACGCGTCAAATTATGAATCTCATCGGGTGCCTCCCGGTTAAATAACTTCAATATTTAGTAAATATGTTGCAATCAACATTGTCGCGTTCTTGGTTTCATGGCAAGTTGCCACATTTCTTAGGACCGGGAGTTCCTAGGTTCAAATCCCTGACCAACGACTAGTGTCTTTACATCATTCACATAATTCTTAACAATCTTCTTCTCAAGTCCCCCGCTCATAGTTCCGACTTCATTCATTCTTCTTATGTACAATCTATTCTTCTCTGGAACTCACTCCCCGTCGAAATCAGGTCGTGCACAACTCGTTGGACATTTAAAATGAGAATTCGGCAGTTACTGTTGAGTGAGGTGGCGGAATCATCACAGTAGTTCGTATCTATGTATTATATATATATATATATATATATATATATATATATATATATATATATATATATATATATATATATATATATATATATTATGTATTCTATTATAATATTATGTATTATAATGTTTTTGTTATGTATCTATAATATAATTATTTTATTAAGTATTCGTATGTATTTTATATCATTCTTAATGTATTTAATTAACAAATAAAATATTTAATAATATATTCTTCATTTTTTGTATTCTATTTGCCTCTTTTATTTTGCACCTGCCATGTACATCTCTGCATCACCCTAAGGTTGACTGGCAGAGAATGCTTATAGCATTAAGTCCGCCTTTATACCGTGTGTATATCAAGTGTAAATAAATAAATAAATAAATAATTTTTACATACACACACAGACCATATGCAGACTGGGTTGTAGACGATTAGATCATACAAGTCAAATAAACACATACGCGCAAGCCTGTAAAGGGTAGGCAAAGCGAATTAGAGAACTAGAACCCACACTTTGCCGAGCTTATTTCCACCCCAGATATGATAGGGGGCGAACCTATCGCCATAACAAGCACAAATTATAGACTCCGAGCTGATACTGAGTAGAAAAAAAACATCAGTTTACCCGACCTGGAGATCGACCCCGAGATCTAAAGAGGATAGTCATATCGGCTCTCAGTACAGTTAGTCCACCGATGCAGTTTATTAAATTAGAATTAGCGGTATATACCACAAAACCATGCGACGTGGTATCTAAACTCTGGTTTCCAAAGTGTATTTAAAGGTCACAGTTCATAACTCTGTATGCTAAAATTTAACGAGATCCATATTCAAATTCTGAAAAGGACGACCGCATTTAGCTGCTAAATCTATTTCGCATCCTCGGAAAACACATTAGCTGTCCAGCAGAGTTGAGCAGAGTAATTACGTGAGTTATGAAAGCAAATCTGCGGCGAATATTGCAGGTTATTTGCTGTCAAATAGGAAACTCGTTGGTCTAATGCCTAGGTTACACAATGCGAGTTGCTGTGGTTGTTATAATCTGCTATGTATTGCATTACACATACTCGCACTGATGACATCAGTGCTCTCTGTAAACTCCTAAATAAAAATTGAAGCGAGTAACCAAAATATGACGCTCCTTGCTTGTCATTTATTATGGAATGAACATGTAGAATTCTGATTATCAATATGTAGAAGTAAATGAACGTAAAATTCTAGGAATGAAAATGTAGATTTGTAGTAATGTACATGTAAAACTAAGTGAATGAATTTTGCGAAACTCTAATAATTAACATATAGGACTCTACTGTAGAACTCGGAAGTAAAATAGATTTTTAAGATTGTGTGAAATTGTATGGGCTGTGGACCAAGAGGTCGTAGGTTCGATTCCCAGGTCGGGAACAGCAAATTTTCTTATTTAATTTGCCCGGGACTGGATCCCCCAGACGGGGTTGACGTCAGGCAGGCAGCCGCTCGTAAAAATTTAGCCAAATCCTTCATGCAACATGCTTGAAAAAGTGTGTTGCGCCGACCCCCCATTAAGGTAAGGGTAGGTAGAAAGAAAGAAAGAAAGTGTGAAATTGTCTTTTAAGTTATGATTACACATTAGTATGTTCTTTACAGATAATTTGAGAATAACAAATAATATACCGGCTTACGAATCGACATTAAATTAATTCAATGCTGTTCGTATCCAGATTACAACATCTAAATTTCTGTCTAGAATATCATTAACACCTTCCAAGAACTTTCACGCTTGATATCGATAATGGAATACGAGCGTCCATTACTTTAGAAGTCGAAATTAATTTGGTCAGCCAGTACGTTATCGTCATGAGCGTGATTTAGAATGACACCGAACCTTCCGTTTTCCTCGTAATTAAGCGAAAACAGATACTATGGCTTCTACTACGTGTTCAACACTCGCTCGGCTGGAGCTTTGCTATTTACCGCATATTTATTTTATTACCGCATATTTTAATGTGACAAGTAACAACCCCAAGAGAGAGTTGACGTTAGGCAGGTCATACTAACTCTTTCTTTCTACCTGCCCTTATCCCACCTCAATATGGGTGCGACGCAACATACCTTTTCCAGCATGTTGCAAAAATTATTTGGCTTAGTTTTTATGATTATTTGCCTGCCTGACGTCAACTCTCTTTCTGGGGGGTCCAGTCCCAAGCAAATCAAATTAGAAAAATCGCTTTGCCCGACCTAGGAATCGAACCCAGGACCTCACGGTCCACAGGCCATATATGCTGATTTCTGCCACTAGACCAAAGATGTGACCTTAGGTCACACTGACTAAGCGGAATTATTTCTACAACATATTTAGGAAAATATGTTGTGCCGATCCCATATTGGACCCCTCCAATAATTATGGATTACTATCCACAACTAACTACTGTTAACTATTGTTAAATATAGTCGCCCTCTAGTGGCAGCGTATATATACTAAAGACCGGAGTCTTGGTTATTCTAATATAATTTTCTCGAAACTGGACCACCAATGACCAAACTAGGTTTATGTCGGACAAGCGGTTGGTCGTAAAAACAAATGTCAAATCCGACAAAATTAAAATGATAGGGAAAGAAAAATTTTTAAGGAAAATGAGCATGGTATTTAAAAGTCTTTAAGGCATAATCTTACCAAACAAGCACAGCTACAAAATAATTTCAATTTAATAGCTGCATTTCGAATAGTAGGGGCTGCGAGATACAATGTTTTTAAGTAATTACGACCGAAACCGACACGTCTGTATGAAGACGAATAAAACAAAACAGAACCACCAGCTTTCTGTTTCGCTATATTTTTTCTTGTAATCTAGATGCCTTCCTAGAAACTCATCATAATGCCGTTAAATTAAAGTGTATTCAAGATCGTTATTCCAAAAATGTAAACAAAGTCTACCCACATAACAATTATGTCAGGTGCGTTTGATATGATTCCATGTTTTTTATAGGGTCGCCTCCTTGGTCCAGTGGCAGCATATTTGGGCTGTGGACCGGGAGGTTATGGGTTCGATTCTCGGTTCGGGAAAAGGGATATTTCTAATTTGATTTGGCTGGGACTGAATTCCCCAGAGAGGGTTGACGTCAGGCAGGCAGCCAATCGTAAAAAATAAGCCAAATCCTTTCTGCATCATGCTTGAAAAAAGGTGTTATGCCGACCCCACATTAAAGTTAAGGCAGAAAGTTTTTTTTTATACGAAATGTTCCACAATTCTGTAGCTAAGAACTGTAGTATTATGTACCATACATTGCTGTTAATTCTGACCAAATAAGTGTGACAATTTTTAAATTAAGTTACTTACTGTATTTAACTGTATGTCGGAGGGCCAACGCTAACGTTGTTTTTAAAAACGGTGACGTCAGCATGGCTGACGTCACTTTTGACAATAAGATGATTACTCATCTTATTTATCAATAGTGAACACTGAAATTCACTAACTCCCTTTATTAACGGTGCTCAAGAGCACCGTCTAGTCAGGGATGTGGACAGTCCGAGTGCCGGAGCACGACTGTGTCGAATTTGCTCTGAACACTCCTTTTATAGGGTGCAATATTTGCAACTACCTACTCGATACCGAATATCGAATGGCAAAGAAATAATTACAACGATTATTTTAACTTTTTAGAATCTTTTAACGATTCAGTAGTTTAACAATTATGAAATGAATTAATAACGTGAAATAACAACGGCTTTTTAAATAAGCTAGCTATTTTGCGCCGATACGGCCATTCTGATAGGCGGTGCGTGCTCTGCACCAGCCTTGTAATTTGTTGTGAATACTCGTAGAACCAAATTTTTTTTTTCTTTTTCTTTTCTTTTTCTTTCTTTCTTTTCATTTGAAATAGTACGTGCTCCTATTGAAAGCTTGTGGTTGTACGCCGATACGGTCATTTTGAAAGGCCTCGTTTATTATTGCGAATTTAAGATTCCGATTTTTTTTTTGAATCTACCACCGGATCCAAATGCGGCCCTGCCTGAGAAGACCCGGCGAAACAAACTCAGCGGGCAAAATTACCTAGCTCACAAAACAATTTCCCGAATTGACCACTCAGGATTTTTCAAATTGACCACTTATGATTTTTAAAGATGATCACTGACGTTGACATTTAGACTTCAAAAAAGACTGCAACAGTGTCACATACACCGTCTCGATCAATCCTGACCATAAATCAGGTAGTTTTTGTTTTCATTTAGACGCACCGCGTGCCCTAGTTTATATGGTTTTTAGAGGAGGTATCCGACCAGCCTTGCTAGACCATATTATCAACATTTGTACAAATGTTCCACACAATGCACTTTTTATAAATCAGTAGTCAGAGTGCGAATGCTCCACGCATCTATGCACTTTTCTTACGGGGATAATGGTCCACAGGGGTTCTAAAGGAACGGGAAGGGTCGATGCTGTGGCGCTGAGCGGTCCTGTACGCCGTGGTCCACAGAGGCTCTGAAAAGATTTTTTTTTTTTTGCAAATGCTCCACGCATTTTTGCACTTTTCTTATGATAATGCTGTGGTTCTGAGCGGTCCCGTACGCCGTGGTCCACAGTTTTTGTTTTTTTTTTTGTTAAGGATGATGCTGTGGTTCTGAGCGGTCCTTTACGCCGTGGTCCACAGGGGTTCTAAAGGAACTGGGAAGGACGATGCTGTGGCCTGGGCCTTTATTATTGACCGTGATCCACAAAGGCACTGAAAAACTAGTTCGAAAGTATCGATCGAACTGAAAGTATCTCGGGTTGAAAATATCAGTCGGATTGAAATATCAGTCGGATTGAAATATCAGTCGGATTGAAATATCAGTCGGATTGAAATATCAGTCGGATTGAAAGTATCAGTCGGATTGAAAGTATCAGTCGGATTGAAAGTATCAGTCGGATTGAAAATTGAAATATCAGTCGGATTGAAAGTATCCGTGGGATTTAAAGTATCGATTATCAGGGCGGAAAGGTTCAAGTTAAGTGAGTGGGATTGTGATCCCACTTCTGATGTCGGAGGGCCAACGCTAACGTTGTTTTTAAAAACGGTGACGTCAGCATGGCTGACGTCACTTTTGACAATAAGATGATTACTCATCTTATTTATCAATAGTGAACACTGAAATTCACTAACTCCCTTTATTAACGGTGCTCAAGAGCACCGTCTAGTCAGGGATGTGGACAGTCCGAGTGCCGGAGCACGACTGTGTCGAATTTGCTCTGAACACTCCTTTTATAGGGTGCAATATTTGCAACTACCTACTCGATACCGAATATCGAATGGCAAAGAAATAATTACAACGATTATTTTAACTTTTTAGAATCTTTTAACGATTCAGTAGTTTAACAATTATGAAATGAATTAATAACGTGAAATAACAACGGCTTTTTAAATAAGCTAGCTATTTTGCGCCGATATGTATATTATCCTATTGTTATTATTAAAAAATAATAATAATATTAGCCCTGCAATATTACTGTCCCACTGCTGAGAATGGGCCTCCTCTACTAATAATAATATTTATTATTACCTTGTCCTAAATATAATTATTTAAAGGAGGGTAAATATGATATAGATGTGGGTGTTCTAGTTCGCTAGTGCGCCTCTGCCTACCCCTTCGGGGATACAGGCGGGAGCTTATGTGTCCGTGGTAAATATTTGTTTACATATATGGAATAATAATCGTAAATACACTAAAGTTAATTTCAATTTAAAAAGCAAAAGATAAATAATTCATACACTGTTTCTTGGAACGACTTTAGCGTTTTCGTCTGTTATTAAATTAAGCATTGCTTTTTCTGAGACTTTTTTGATCTGTCACCCGTAAAAAGTTCTCTGCAGTTGCTTTTAAAACATAAGTATTAATGTACATATCTAGTAATATTTTTTATTGTGTACAAACTGAATAAAAAATCTAAAAAGAAGTATTCCCGCTTGCATCTCAGTAGCTCGACCATTGTACGCTAGCGACTACGAAAAATATTTGTATGACAAACACCCGAATGCCTCTAGCGGTTACGTGGGGAACTGACGTTTTTCGTACAAATTGGTTTACGTTGTCGCGAGCGAGTTATTTAAAAAAAATGCTGCTGTACTTATGTACGAGCGTTAGAAGTTATACTTGTTTGACGTAGCTAATAAAATAACGATGTGCGCTTGTAGTTCTCAATTTAACTTTCACGGTCTCACATAACATGCATAAGGTCACGCCTGTATCCCCGAAGGGGTAGACAGAGGCGCACTAGCCAACTATAACACCTACATTTCGCAAAGCTTAGTTCTGTTCCAAATGTGAGGGGACGAGCCTATCGCCATATCGGGCACAAATTCCAGACTCCGGGCTAATATGGTAAAATCCAATACCACTTTGCGCACGTCTCACCTAAACGTGCCAAAGGGAGTATAACTTAAAAAAACTCACAGTCACTATAGAACTCTAAAACACAATTAAAATTAATACCAATAAACGAAACAATATCACTGCTATAATTAAACAATACATACTGATGAGAGAAAATAAACATTCCTTTTTATCTTTTGGTGATGGAATTACTCACGCCTCCCATAAGCCTAGGACATAAAAAATTAAAACCATTTGCCCGAACAAATTCGCTCGTAACGAGAAATTGTAAAATATGAAACTGCCTTACTCAGGGTCTAAAAATTGAGGTCAATGGGTGTTACCGTGTTCCTAAAGTGAAACATTTGCAATGTACGTATGTTACATTTCATCAGGAATCAGGTAATAGGTATCGGCGAACTTTTATGAACGTGTAACTTTGTAGTTTTTATGAATCTAGAGGTATAAAAAGTTAGACCAAAATTGTGTATGATTTTTTGGGTTATGTTGCAGGAGATTCTGTAACTAAGGAACTATAAGTTACTATTATTATTTGATTATGGGCATAGATTATTATATATTACTGGTATTGTGGATGTTTATGGGCAGCGGTGATCACTTAACATCAGGTGACCCACTTGCTCGTTTGCCCCCTCTTCTATAAAAAAAAAAAACTGCTCAACTGATGGTAAGCGTTGACCATCGCCTGTAGACAACGGTAATTTCAGGGGCACAGCCAATAAACAATAGAACCATGCCAGCTAAAAAAAAACATGGAAATAAAAGAAAAATAATCAGGACTGGGAGGGGAAGGGAATTTTCGGAAATCTAGATTCCGTATTGCAGATATTATGTCAGTTGCTTCCGGTTTTATATTTGTTGTTTATTGTATTCTACTGACAGTATAATATCATCACATATCTCGTGATAGAACGGAAAATGTGTTTTCTTCCCTGGTAGCTTCTTTGCGATTAAAAACTTGGGTTAAAGTATATTTCTATAAAAAAAATATAGTATAAAAAATATCTTAATAAAATAACTTTCTAAACTGAAATCATAATTGAATCTTCGCAATATCATGATGATCGCAACAAAATCATAATAAAAGAAGACAAACCTTCAACGCATCAACGTAATGTACAACAATTTAAAAACAGTACGCGCAACAAACAGCAAATCCCGTATAAATCCATTTTTGAGCGTAAGTCGACGTTAACAATCGTTTTGCAATACGTGCTAACGAATCAGACTGAAGCCTCATATTCGGCCCGGTCTTTGTACGTAGAACCAACAGGCATTATTTCCCTAGGCGACATACGGACGATGTACGTAGTGATCATTACGTGGACGTGTTGCCGTGATTGCTTAGTATTTTGTACTTGGTAGGCTTTGGGAATCTGGGATAATTCCGGGTGAATGTAATCAAAGAATTTCATTAATCTCCCCTCCCCAAACCTTGTTCTTATCCTTCAAGATAAATAACCCACTCATGACACTTATAATCTCAGAAGTGTCTATGGGTGATGAAGCTGATTTATCATCATGTAGCCCAACTTTTTTGATTACAGAAACTGGAAAACAAGCAAATTCGTCACCTGATGGGAAGTGATCTTTGGCCATAGACAACTTTCTTTCCAACTGCCCTTATCCTACTTTAATGTGGGGTCGGCGGAACAAGATTTTGCAAGAATGTTGCAGACAGGATTTAGTTTAGTTTTTACAACTGGCTGTCCATAGACACCCACGCCTACGATACCAAAGGATTGTTCGTTTTCGAATTCTACTAATAATATAAACGTGAATGTATGTGTGTATGTTTGATAAATTTCACACAAAAATTACTGAATATATTTTGAGGAAACTTTACAGTTATATAATATACATCAAAATAACAATAGGCTTCGATTTATCCCGGTAAAGAAGTTTCCGCGCCATCAGAGTCGCGGGCAAAGCCTAGTAGTTTGCTATAAAAAAAATACGTTTGCCAGACTGCCTCGGTGGCGTGATTGTATTTCGGTACGACTATCGTCCTGAGGTCTAGGGTTCGATCCCCGGGGCTGGCAAAGTGATATTGTATGTTTCCAAATCAGCCCGGAGTTTGGAAATTACGCCCGATATGGCGATAGGCTCGCCCCCTATCACATCTGGACCGAACTAAGCTCGGCGAAATGTGAGTGTTCCAGTTCCCTAGTTCACTTCTACCTACCCCTTCGAGGATACAGGCGTGAGCTTATGTTATGTTTGCCAGACTGCTATAAAAATCTCTATACTCATACTTACTCAGTTTGCAACTCTTCACATGTTTTTAAGTTGGACAGCCGGGTGTCCTATGAGATTCATACTCTGGTTGGCGTACGTTTCACAAAAGCAACGACGTTGTGTTTAAAGCTTTTTGAATCCGGTGTCGCTCCAAATATAGAGTGTAATTAAAATTGACGCTACGGTGTTAACAAAATTCTCGTGACTTTCGGAGAAAATGTACTGCGATATGATAGGAGTACCACAAGTTTATAATGAAGAACATGTTGATTATATGAATTTATGATGAGATGGGCAAAAATCTTGTATGGACATTCTAATTCTCATACGGTTTTTTTATTGGTACTGGCCTCCTTAAAAACCTTCCCAGGTGGTAGAGCCACGCTGTAGACTGTAACTTCTATAGCACGAACGGGCCGGCTCGACCGGTTAGATACCACTGTCTCAGAGAAAACCGACGTAAAGTGGCAGCTTGCTCTCGCGTTTCATTTCGTGAGTGAGATTTCCGGAGGCCTATTTCCCCACTCCCTTTCCCAATCCTCTTCCCTCCTTTTAGGTTGGCAACGCACCCATGATTATTTTTGTGTCTTGGGTGTCTATGGGCGGTAGAGATCACTTACCACCAGGTAACCCATCTGGTCGTTAGCCAATCTCGGCTATAAAAAAAAAAAATTTATTATGTGAGGTCGAACCCGATATACTATCCTTCTTTTCTTCCGTTATCCCGGCCTTCCGCCAGGGTCCGCCTTCCTACTTAAACGTTTCCACTTCTCCCGTACTTGAGCATGTTCATGGTGAGGCCATTGGCTCTCATATGCTCCAAAACGTCCAGCCAGCGCTTTTTGGCCCGTCCACGGGAACGCAACCCTGGCACGATCTGCGTCAGACACATGCGACCGACGTACTCCTGTGGTTTCCTCAACCCAATATACCATGCTGACCTGATATCCACAACTTTCGAAATTCTTGTTGAAAATTCTTAACTATACCTACAGACCCTGACTTTTGTCACTTGATTCGATTTCGAATACGGTTCGATTTGTGGCGTTAGATTCGAGAACTTGTCGTTTGGTAATTTTTAATGGCATCTTCAGTGCACTTTTTACCTCGATTTCGGTGAAATTTTAAGTCATTAAATGAAGCCGCATTGTATTCGAAATCGACTCGGGTGTCAAAAGTTACCTTACGTTTCCTCGCTTGAGCAGGAATAGAAACTGTGACTTCCTTATTGGCCTTCCATACTACTCCGAACTGAGCTACCATTTTATTCTCTAATTTAAAAAAATCCATATCTTATATTATGCGAAGAAAATATTGTTAAAATTTCAAATCAATCAAAATGTGCTGAAATGCTTCAAAGCGCTGTAGCCCTATTAATTATTTACAAATATTGTCTCCAAGTCAAACATTTGTTCATTCCAGTTTCCCTTCTTCGAAAACTTTACTGTGGATTGGACAAACAATTATTTTGAGTACACCCGCCGGAGAGTTGAGGAGCAGCACCATAATATATTTAGGAAATCCATTTGATGTTGTTTTTGTACTTGAAATTATTGTACAAACATTTGTGTCTATACACATTTTGTTAATTTTGTGTACTACTCTTATTTATAGTTGTATATTGTACATAAGCTCACACCTGTATCCCCGAAGGGGTAGACAATGGTGCACTAGCGAACTAGAACATCCACATTTCGCCAAGCTTAGTCCATCCCAGATTTTGATCACTGCTGACATTTGATTAATATTTCATACAAATGACACAGAGGCGCATCGAGCTCGATACGAATTCGATTGACAAAAATATTCCTGCTGGGGTCGCAGGTCTTTAATCCAATTACCACCTGACATATAACAAACCTTATTGAACCAGACAATAGAATAGTTGTGGACTCTACAAAAATGCTAAAAACCTGTAGAGAATAATCTGCAAAGACTGTTCCCCAAAATCCTTTGTGCGAGATTGGCAATCCGTCTCATAGAGTGGCAATTAAGATTTTTGAACCGATGACGCGACAATTGCTCACGAATTCTACATATGTACCTAACTTGG
This sequence comes from Clanis bilineata, assembly GCA_036417725.1. NCBI lineage: Eukaryota > Metazoa > Arthropoda > Insecta > Lepidoptera > Sphingidae > Clanis > Clanis bilineata. Next base: position 5,138,297 of record CM071153.1, read on the forward strand.
TATAGATTAAAATGGATTTTTAAAGGGCAACATAAGTGCAATATATTTTATTTTGTTATAGCAGAGACTAGCAAACTAGCAGATGGCTCACCTGATGGTAAGTGATCACCACCACCCATAGACACGCAAGACACAAAAAGAATCATAGGTAATCATATGTAATTTTAATATGAAATATATTATAGACTACCTCCGTGGCGTAATTGTATTACGGTACGCCCTGTGATTTTGGGTTCGATCTCCGGGTCGGTAAAATTGATATGTTGTTTTTCTATTCAGTATCAGCCCGGAAGCTGGAATTTGTGCATATGCCGATAGGCTCGCCCCCTACCACATCTGGGACGGAACTAAGCTCGGCGAAATTCGGGTGGTCTAGTTCGCTAGTGTGCCTCTGCCTGCCCCTTGAGGATACAGGCTTGTGCGTATGTATGTATACCTCTATAGGAGGTATAGCATAGATAAGTATATTGCAGCGCGAAATCAAATAAGTACTGGATTTTTATTGATGAAAATCATCTAAATAATTTTGCTTTCATCAATCGATAATCAAGTTTCTTTCGCTTCGAAACTATTTTGATGTGACAGTCTCTCTAAAGACTATGGTGACACGACGAATGGTTTACTCCCAATCTTAGTCAGATTTTACATTTCTGCATATTAATACAACCAAGTGAAGTAAGCATTCCATCTCCTTTATTTGTAGCAACGTAAAATTAAATCCAAGACATGTTCACAGATGTGGTATGCAGCTAAAATTAACTTTCGTATCCTTTAAGCACATGCATTTTCTTGTCGCAATGCAATTATGTTAAGAAACAGCTGGAGTACACACTGGGTGGATGGACCGTGCGATTAAATACGAATCACAAGGATTCTTGTCTTGGTATGTAGGACGAGGCGCTGCCGACGTGTACCGCACATTATATTGCAATCTAGGCGCTACTGAATGGTGCATAATTTTATCGTTGTTTATAAAATTGTTGTCTTTGAAGATAGGATGATATCCTAACAACACATTACCGCTATTAGAACATAAATACTTTTTGGTAGCAATCACGGACAGGACTTGTGTCCAATAAGCCTGATATTGTGGTAGTAGATCGATTGGCATTGGCATATTATGACAGCCTCCGTGGCGCAGCTGGCGAGTAGCCGGCTGTGAAACGTGAGGTCGCGGGTTCGATTCCCGCATCGAGACAAATGTCTGTGTGGCCCATAGATATTTGTTTCGGGTCTGGGTGTTGTGAGACCGAAAGTCTCATAGTTTCTGATACCCACGATACAGGTTACACCTAGTGTGGGGTCAGGACTATGTATGTGACTGTTGGGTGTATTTATTTATTATTTATTGGCGCGCCGGGCAATGCTTGTTGACGTCACGATTCCGCATGACGAGAACCTTGTAAAAGCCGAAAAAGAAAAAATATTTAGACCTGGCACATGAGGTTACTCGCATGTGGGATGTGAGGTAAAGGCAGAGTGTATGCCCCCTTTCGAGATTGGTCTCGAACCTCCGACACTTGTCTTGGCAGTCCGTACTATTCCTAACTGAGCTATCGCTGCTTTGTTTTGTTAGTTATTTTTTCTTACTACCTGCCCTTATCCAACCTTAATGTGGGGTCGGCGCAACACTCTTTTTCAAGCATGCTGCAGAGAGGATTTGGCTTGGTTTTTACGACCGCCTAACTAATGTCAACCCCTTATGAGGGGTCCAGTTCCGGGATAATTATATTAGAAAATTTGCTTTGTCCGGCCTGGGAATCGAGCCCAGGACCTCCCAGTCCACAGCCTATACATGCTGCCACTAGACCAAGGAGGCGAGTACTAATATTCGATGGTTTGTTAGTTATTCAATTCATTTATTTTTTGGTTATATTAATAGCATCTATTTTGGCCATTATAATATAATGATTTACTATAGAAGAGACTGGCAAAGCAGATCGATCACCTGATGGTAAGTGATCTCGAACACCCATAGCGCATGATACCAAAAGAATCATGGATGCATGGCCAATTTAAAAGGAGGGAACAGGATTGGCAAAGGAAGTGGGGATTTTTTCAATCGGATATTTCACTCCCTGAACCAAATGATGGAAAGCTGCCACTTAACGCTCTGTGACACTGGTACTGTGGTATCAAACCAGTCGAAAGACGTTACAGTCTACAGTTCGTCTCTACAACTCAAAAAATAATTTTATTAAGAATGAAAATAAATTAAAATTGGATTTTTCCATATCAGCCCGGAGTCTAGAATTTGTGCCCGATATGGCGATAGGCTGGCCCCCTATCACATCTGGTACGGTACTAAGCTCGGCGAAATGTGGTTGTTCTAGTTCGCTAGCTCACCTCTGTCTACCCATCGGGGATACAGGCATGTGCTTTTGTATGTTATGTTAAAATTAAATAATCCACTAAAGACGAAGCAGTTTACTCAACACAAACTCACGGTCTCCCATTTTACCACCTATTATAATGGGTATTTATGTACTTAATAACATAATACTCTAAAATAATCTTGTTCATAAACAATAAACATACACAATAGTGAATATGATCACTGATACTGGTAATATACTAACGAGATAGGTAAGAATCAAAGAAATTCAACAGTATATAGAAGGGACAACAGTACCAAACTTGTGATCCAAAAGTTATGACCTAGTGGTAGAAGTCGCTCAGTTTATTTGAAATATACGCGCGACAGGCCGGCCAGCGTAATAATATTGGGAGAACAAACTTATCTTACGTGATTCTTCACCATTCACAAAACATTCTAGGGTGAAAATTGTAATAATCGCCTTCGCATTGTAATAAATGGTTGATGGCTGTACTAAAGTACATAGTTTTGAGTGGCGGAGCCATGCTATAGATAGTAATGTCGACAGCATGATTGGGCCGGCTCGACTGGTTTGATACCAATGTCTCACAGAAAAGCGACGTAAAGTGGCAGCTAGCTGTCGCGTGTCGTTCGGTGAGTGAGATTTCCGGTGGCCCATTTCTCTCCCTTCTTTTCCCAATCCCACTTTCCCTCCCCTTCCATTTCCTCCTTTTAAGTTGGCAACGCACCCATGATTCTTTTTATGTCTTGGGTGTCTATGGGCGGTGGAGATCACTTACCATCAGGTGACCCATCTCCTCGTTTTCCAGTCTCTGCTTTAAAAAAAAGTTTGATATCAATTTTTTGTATGGAAACTTGCTCGATAGCCACTCTATAGTAAATAATATTAAATCTCTTTGGTAAGAATTATACTCCCAAAACAATGATAGCAAATGTATACGGGCTTTATAACAAACCATTTCAAGTATTCACGTGGAATCTAGCTCGCCGTTTTATTTCATTGTGAGCTAAAACTATTCTCGGCTCAAGTATTCAGAACATGCTTTTGTACTCGGTTCCTTTAATTTTTCTTCACAACACCATCTGTCTTGTTAGCGAAAGGGTTTCGAGGTTAATGTTGTTCTACTTCGATGTTAATAAATGTTAATGATCACAAGTTTAAAAACTTAACAGACCAACTTCAAAACTTATCTGATCGTCAAATTTACCACCACCCTCGGTATAAGCTCTATCGCACATAAAAAGAATTTTGAAAATCGGTCCACATTTTTAATAATAATAATAAATAAATACACCCAACAGTCACACACCTAGTCCTGACCCCACACTAGGTATAACCTGTATCGTGGGTGTCAGAGACTATAAGAGACTTTCGGTCTCACAACACCCAGGCTTGAAATTAATATCTGTGGGCCACACAAACATTTGTCTCAATGCGGGATTCGAACCCTATCGCTTCACAGCCGGCTACTCGCCCGCTGCGCCACGGAGGCTGTCTGGGATATCGCGTAACATACATAAAAAAATTACAGACGAATTGAGGACCTTTTTCTTTTTGGAAGTCGGTCGAAAATAAGACGAAAATATTTTTTTGTCATTTCTTATGCAAGCACGGCAAAGTGACTACATTACACCAGGATGATGAGTGTACTGTAGTCCAATAATAATTATAGTTTATCAAACTTAAGCCCGACTTCAACATTTAATTACTGCGGCCTGAGCAGGAAAATTTCTGACAACCGTAAATGTATTCGAACTCGATGCGCGTCTATGAAATTTGTATGAAATATTAACCAAACGTCATCAGTGCGCAGCGAACTCGAATACATTTACATTAGTTTTTCGTGCTCAGGCTACAGAACCGATTTTTATGAAAATAACACTATGTATTCCTTAAGTTGGAAGTACAAGTGGATACCTAGTCCAATAAAAAAAAGATCCATCGCAATCCGACTAGTAGTTTCTGAGATATACGTGGACAAACATACATACACTTATGAAATTTGGTACCAGTGGTTCAGAAGCCCATATAGACTAACATAATGCGAAAATCTTGCAATTCTAATACATACTGGTCGAATTGAAAACCTGCTTTTTTAAGTCGTTTAAAAATATTAGCGACCACCAAGACAAACTTGGGTGCTACAAGACAGTCGGATGACCGATGCAGAGACGCGTAGACGGTTTGTACATTGTGCACTCCTTTTTTTGCGTCAGAGATTTAAAAAAATATATTATTACATAACATAACATAACATAAGCTCACGCCTGTATCCCCGAAGGGGTAGGCAGAGGCGCACTAGCGAACTAGTACACCCACATTTCGCCGAGCTTAGTTCCGTCCCAGAAAGCCTATCGCCATATCGGGCACAAATTCCCACAACATTAAAATTATATTATTAGCAGGACGCTTCCAACAGGTCGGTCTGGTAATCATTCGAGGAGGCCTATGTCCAGCAATGGACGTTCTGTGGCTGATGATAATGATGATTATTAAAGCCTCAACTGTCCTTTTGGGCAAAGGCCTCCCTCGTCTCATCATCTCCGTGATCTGTCTCAGCGCCTTTTTGCATCTTGTAGCAATAATAATAAGGTTTGAAATATTTAAAGAACTGCCTTTGTTCTTCCGCTTAACAATACATAATGAAACAACACACATTCAACTCGTTGCATAAAGTTTATTGTGCCGTAAGACCGCATGATCATAAAAATGGTTCCACATACCATTCAGAGACAATAAAAAAGGGTCTGAGGTAGTTACGTAGAAAAGGGTTCAGATATTTGTATGTACACCTTGACATAAGTATGTCGGTATGCGATGGACTGTATTTTGTCAGGGAATTGTTAAATTATAATACTCGAACTTGTAGAGATGTGTCGTTAATCTGGGACTGGACGTGGGACAGGAATGAGTTAAATGGATAATGTTTGCACCATTTGCGTCTGCCTACTTCTGCTTTTCAAAATAGTGGCTTCCACGCATTTGCGATGATTTAGGCAATGTCAAGGTAAATAGAGCAAATATGTTTTCACAATGACCATGAGACCCAGATGTGGATGGTATCAAGGTCCTGCTGGGATTATGACGGTAATTCCTTCCAGTACGGTGCCCCTCAGATGACATTCACTCGGCAAATCGACCGAACAAAGCCAGCCAACGCAAAAGCAAAACTCATCAAAGATTACCGGTTAAAAAGTTTCCACCTTATACTGTCCATCTTCACTGCAGTTTGATGCATTAAACCACATCACTTAAAAACCAACAAACACAACTCTAGAGAATAATATTAAATCATTTTAACAAGCGACGCCCACCCTGTCAGACTTCCCGTCAAAATCCATGTTCTGCGTCTGCCTATACCGCGGCCCGAGCAGGAATATTTTTGGCAATCGAATTCGTATCAAGCTCGCTGCGTATTGATGATTTTTTGTTAATATTTCGTGAAATTTCATAAACGCGAATCGAGCTGGATTCGAAATTAGTTGTCAAAAATATTCCTACTACGGCCGCTGATTTTAACTTGGATAGGAAAAGTTTGCATAGAATTGGGTACTTGACTATTTTTTTTTAAATTAATTTTATATGAAATTTACGTTGTCTAAAATATAGAACAGAAATATTGAAATATTCTCAAAAATAAAAAAGTTATGAGTCTTTGAAGTTTGGTGTAACCTTCAAACTGCGGGAAAGATATGTATTAGTATAATCACTTCACACCATAACGGTACGTACGTTTGAAAGGAATAGCAAGATATCTCCACTATGCCCCCAATCCAGAATTTGTGCCCAATATGGCGATAGGCTCGCCCCCTATCACATCTGGGACGTAAATAAGTAGTAGTAGTCCTAGTTCGCTAGTTCACCTCTGCCTAAGCTTTCGGGAATACAGGCGTGAGCTTATATGTACCTATGTGTGGAATTCAGAAAAAATATTACATTGCTGTCGCATTTCGTTCGGTGAGCGGATTTCCGGCGGCCCATTCCCCCCCCTCCCTTTCCTAATCCCTTGTCCCTTCTCTTCCATTTCCTCCTTTTAGGTTGGCAACGTACCCATGATTCTTTTTGTGTCTTGGGTGTCTATGGGCAGTGGAGATCACTTACCATCAGGTGACCCATGTGCTCGTTTGCCAGGCTAAATAAAAAAATCAGACTTGTGCATATTTTATCAATACTGTGATAACAAGATGAGGCGCACAATAGTCACAAAGGGGATGGGATGTTCAACATACTCGTATTGTAAAACGGCGCGGCGCGGCGCGGCGTCGTTTCTTTCACAGAATTATTATAAAGGCGCCTCGCCTCATCTCTGGAAATGGGAACCGCTCTTAGTAAAGCGGTTTAACTGTTTATATTAAATGTTTCGTAGTTTTCTTGTTTTTTTTTTATTTATTTCGGTTTCGTCCGCGTGGGTGGTTTTATTTTTTATTTTATTTATTTAGGAAAATAAACTATATTACATTTTAAAGTATTCATAAAATAAATGTTACTTAATGCAATTACTACAACATTTTCCATATAGAAACTAAAGTAGTATATAATAAACAAACATTGGGTTGGTCGTGATAGCCACTATATTCTATTCTATATATTGTAGTAACAGGCTTTACAAATGTACAACATACATACACATAAACTCACGCACGATGCCCGAAGGGGTAGGCACACTAGTGAACTAACACCCACAATTCGCCGAGATTAGTTCCGTCCCAGATGTGATAGAGGGCGAGAATATCGGCATATCGGGCACAAATTCCAGACTTCGGGCTGATATGGGAAAATCCAATATTAATTTGCTCGACCCGGGGATCGAACCCGAGATCTCAGGACGGTAGTCGTACCGAAATACAACCACGCCACCGAGGCAGTCAAAAATACAAACATTTAGAACATACATACATATATACATAAACTCACGCCTTTTCCCGTTGGGGTAGGCAGAGACTAAGGAGCGCCAATTGCCTCGGTTCAAACACACCTCTTTCGCTTCTTCCACAGTCATCAGTCTTTTCATGCACGCTCGTCGGTTACGAGAACTCCTTATTTGGCCCTTTTTCAGGAGATCGCCAATTTGGTCCTTAAAGGTACGTCTAGGACGTCCTCGGCTGACACTACCATTCACTTCCGCTACATAAATTTCTTTCGTCACTCTACTTTCATCTATCCTTTCAACGTGGCCAAACCACCGAAGCATTCCTTTCTCAATCCTCGTCACTACATCTTCCTTCAATCCAACTTTCTCTCTTATGCTGCTATTCCTCACTCTATCATTCAATTTCAGAAAACATTTAGAAATAAACGTTATTTCTCATTCTAAGCTCATTTCGTAATGAGACCAAAACGACAATAAAGCAAAATACTCAGTAATGATTTCACGTTTCTAGTAAAAAAGTCATTCCACAAAATTACCTTAAAAGGTACTTAAACAAACACAATTTAAAAACGTTGACATTGTTAATAAAAAAGGTACAGGATTCAGGTTTATTTTGTTTAACACCTGGCCCTCTCGACAAGGGGCGACCGTTGAATTTTTCAACCCATTTAATGCGCTTTTTAGGCCACTTTATGAACTTAGACGTTGTTTAAAATATCCTGGGTCTTAACAATGCCATTGTTTTGATTTCTAAACACTTCACTTGGGAAAGACAACGTCCCTTTTCGTTATTTTTATGCGTTTATTTTACCGTAATGTGGCAAAAAGGACTCAACTCAGAAATAAATAAAAAAAAATATTAATTTCTTATTCTTTTTTAAAAAATTGCGTCCAGGCCTGGCATTATGACGGAAATTATTTCCAGTGCGATGCCGCTCAGATGACCTTCCCTCAGCGAATCGACCGAACAACGCCAGCCATGAGCTAACGCATCAAGCAAAACTCATCAAAGATCACCGGTAAAAAAGTTTCCACATTATACTGTCCATCTTCGCTGAAGTTTGGTGCATAAAACCACATAACTTTAAAACAACAAACACAACTTTAGACAATAACATGAAATACGTTTGATAAGCGACGCCCACCCTGTCAGACTTCCCGTCAAAATCCTTTTCTTATTCGAGCACGGCAAAGTGACTACACTACACGACAAACTATTAGTAGTAAAAGATTTAGGCTGAGATCTATAGAGCTAACCTGGACTAAGTCTAAGTCAAAGGAACGAACTCAGTAAGGATTTGGAATTGTTAAATCGAATTTTGACTTAGTACGAGTGATTTTTAGTCGAAGTTCGCTCTATAGATCTCAGCCTAGAGTGGTCATAACATGAATAATGATGTACGATAGGTAATTTTGTGTTTATGAAATATAGATCAAACTCATCAATATAATATACCCTAGATGAACAGTTCTTTGCAAATATCGTCCTAAAAAGAGGTCTTAGGAATAAAACAAAGAAAAAGATCACAAGTTCTAATTAAATCAAACACAAATATAACCCTATGCTCGTGTTATAAAGTAGCTTTTTAAACGAAATGAGCAAGCGTTTGAAATTTAGAATTCTATCGGCGTTCGACTGTATGCAAAAGTAGTGCTTAAGCACTTCTTTGCTGTCCCATTTTCCGAGCGTCAACTGTGCATCTAGGTATATAATATATCGATGATCAAACTGCATAAAACTGTTCAGTTACCTTGAAAGTGGAAAGAAATAATTGGTTATAGTCTTTTTGAAGGTTTAAAATAATAAACATATGGTAACACAAATTAAAATCCTTTAAACGTGAAATGTTTACCTCTGAGAATAAACAGAAAGTGTTACTTTCCAACAAAACGTAATATACAATTATTTTTTTATGTCCACTCCGGACACAATTTTTCTCGTATTATATAAATAAAAGTACAATAACACAGCTGTCATAAAACGTCAATCTGACAAATGGAGAACTTAGTGCCGATAAACGGTTTATAGTACTACAATATTGTTTTATTAGAAAATGATGAAAATAAGATATTGCAATAATTTTCACGTGCGCCGTTTTGTTTTAGGGCCGTCGGACGGATTTTTATTTTATTGGATCGTAGAAAGTCGATTCTAGCATTGTTGATTTATGTTTCTTAGGATAATTCGGAGATAGAATCGGCGGAATGGATTTTATATTTCCTATTGTAAACATCAACATCCCTGCCGACGCTTGTTTACTGACCGATATTTACAACTCGGCCCGAAATCGAGCCAAAACAGGGCTCGTATAAAAAATAAGGCGATTCTTGTACAAAAAACGGCAAGAGGCTATTTTAGAAGATAAATCAGGGATATAAAGAGTTACTAATATACCGATTAAAAATGCCCCACTTACTTTTTTGCAGCCACTTGGGGGTTATCAGCTCGTCTTATAGCAGTATTATTATAATCTTACTTTGTTTTTTTTTTGTACGGATAACGGTACAATTTAGTAAGTAAAATATTTTCACAATTACAATGCATCTTGTAACAAATAGTGGCGCCTCGGTGGCGTGGTTGTATTTCGGTACGACTACCGTCCTAAGGTCTCGGGTTCGATCCCCGGGTCGGGCATAGTGATATTGGATTTTTCCATATCAGCCCGGAGTCTGGAACTTGTACCCTATCACATCTGGGACGGAACTAAGCTCGGCGAAATGTGGGTGTACTCAGTGACGTGCAGTCCCTATAGACAAAGAAACACTGTCTACCCTGATAATTTGCTATTTACAGTAATAACGACCAAAAATTCGTGACCATATACAAATTGTTATTTTTAATCGACATGAAAATGATGATTATAGCAATGGGTATGTAAGAGTTGAAGAAAACCATTTTACAATATTTTTCTCTGACCTGATCAGAATGTCTGTGCACCTCACTGGGTGTACTAGTTGGCTAGTGTGCATCTGCCTACTCCTTCGGGGATACAGGCGTGAGCTTATGTTATTTGTCATAATAAATGTAACTCGCAGTCAAACCTTGCAGACTATAATAGATCAAATGCCCTATAAAAGACAGACACTATGGCAATAAATGTATAAAATATATCTTCTATAAATTGGTGGATGATGTCCAAGGCAGTTACCGACATGTGGCGCCTTTTATCATATATTCTATCTAACCACATAATAGCTTGTAAGTTTGTGGGGTAAAAAGGCGGTTATTTTTCGGTTGATTCGACAATAGTTTCTAATGTTCTATAGTTTGGAAGTATTTGATAAGATCTTTAGTGTGGTTTAGTTTGTTTGAACAGATAACTTTTATCTAAGTAATCATTTTGAAGTTTTGACAGATTTGATTTTTTATGAATCATCTGCCAAAACAACAAAAATGAAATTAGGGGCGAGCTACATACAAAATCCAAGCCCGTCAAATCGTGGCACAAATTCCAAATACCGGGATAGTGTTCAGCTAAATAATTAGAGCAGCTAAATTTTAAGTCAGTAGAGCTGAAAACCCCATATCTCTTTGAACCCGAAACTTCAGGACGGTAGTCGTCCTGTAATACAACTACGCCACTGCATAAATAGAGTTTCTAATAAACTATGTAAATCTTACTACTGTTATAAATACGATTTTTTTTATGGATGTATGTTTGTTTGGCGATAGGCTCGCCCCCTATCACATCTGGGACGGAACTAAGCTCGGCGAAATGTGGGTGTTCTAGTTCGCTAGTACGCCTCTGCCTACCCCTTCGGGGATACAGGCGTGAGCTTATGTTATGTTATGTTATGTATGTTTGTTACTCAATCACGCCAGAACGGCTGAACGGATCTGGATGAAATTTGGCAAAGATATAGATAGTCTTCCTGCAACCTTTATCAGGTCATCTGTCCACCTAGCAGGTGAACGTCCAACGCTGCGGTTGCCGGGACGTGGTCTTCACTCGGGAACTTTTCTGCCCCATCTCGGTTCTACGTTATGCAGGACACGTGCTACGTAATGTCCAGCAATGAACAACCAGTGGCTGATGATAATAGAAAGTCTAGAATAGCATATATTTATCGCACGGAAAAATTGACGGATCCTATAGAATAGTTTCAATAATTTTGCACGAAAATGAAGCTGCGAGTTAGTAAACAATAAATAAAACACATCAAATAGCACAATCGCATCAAGAAACAAACGTAGCACCACTAATGGACGTGACTTCGAAGCAAAGTTTGACCCATTCAGATATACTCTCAAACGTTCTCACACACGTTTGAAAGTTAAGCAATATCGCCGTTATAGATTTGTTATAGAGGTACAAGCACTCGACTACATCCTATAACGGCGACCTATGATCACAAGTTTAATCTAGTTTTGTGGAAGTACAATCCAAGCCAATACCTGCCCTTATCGGTTATTTCTGATTAATTTTAATTAAAAATATCTGCATACATTATGTTATTAAAACAATAAGTAGTCCTGCCTCGGTAGCGTGGTTGTATTCGGTACGACTACCGTCCTGAGGTCTCGGGTTCGATCCCGGGTCGGGCAAAGTGATATTGGATTTTTCCATATCAGCCCGGAGTCTGGAATGTGTGCCCGATATGGCGATAGGCTCACCTCCTATAACATCTAGGACGGAACTAAGCGCGGCGAAATGTGGGTGTACTAGTTCGCTAGTGCGCCCAACACAGCGAAAATAATAGTAGGGGAGCCCAAGCGGGGATTTCGGGATTTACTAAAGCGCGTCAGATTAATATACAGGGGGATACCTTGTACCCGGTTAAGTACCTCCACAAAACATGAGGCCCATATATAAGGCCGCCCGTGAAGGATACAGGATCAGATTAGTAAAAAAAAATTGACTATCAGAAATTCTCGAGCGCGTCAGATTAAGGTAGGATGAGTTAATTACATCCTAAAAAGTGTATATTCCACTAATCTGACAATTTGAGAGTGACGTAAAAAAAGGGGAGGGCAACAAAGTTGTAAAAAAAAAACGTCATCTCGACATTCTCGAGCGTAGCTAAATTTTTTTTTATTTTGAAGGAAATAATTCAAGAATAATGAAAAATATATAATCTGACGATTTCCGCAAGCCGAAATAATAAAAATTCGTCGATAAAGTTAAATGCGTGCAGTTGCGTGATGCCTACATTTCTTTCTCCGCGCTTCTATTCCTCTCTCACTCTTTCTCTATCTATTACTCTCTCACTCCGTCCCCATTCTGGTTTCTGCTTCCTGAGCTTTTCAATTAATTAAGTTCAATGATTTAAAAAAAAAAAAAAAATATTTTGAAAGTGGTTTTTTTGGAATAACTTTTAACCGGCTTTATCGATCAACTTCAAAAACTAATCCGCCTTTGAGCTTGAAAAACCACGTTGATCGCCACCTAGCTGGTCAAAAGCGGTTGATTCGTTCGAGAGATATCTTGAACGAAAGAAACCCGAAAAAGGGTTTTTTCGGGATTACTCCGAAATTTGTGGTTCGATCAATTAAATTTGCAAAATTACTTATGAGGATGATAAAACTGCGTCGAATGCCGCCAACCGCGTGAAAATCGGTTGATCCATTCAAAAGTTATTGCGGTTTGAAAATTCCAAAAATAGTGTTCTATGAAATTTCTATTTCTTTGAACTCAGCGAGCTCAACATATCACATAAATTATATTTTGAGCTCAAAAATGTCATAAGTACAATTTTAAGAGCCCAAGAATGGAATTAGCGGGAAGTTGCAGGGATGGCCTTTAAATCTGACGCGCTTGAGTATTTCAAAATGGCGAATTTTTTTTGCACATTATGAAAATGGCCGCGAGTTTGCGTCCCATCGAAATCGTCAGATTAGTGAATGAGAGCTTTTTTTTGGTGCACTTAACACTCCGTTAGAAAATCTGACGCGCTCGATAAAATTTTTTTTTTTTCATTTTCAACCCTTAAATACAACCACTCGCATCATGCAAACGATCAGATTAACATACGTACATTATTAAAAATACGTAGGGCATTGATGCTATCAATATCTGACGCGCTCGAGGATGTCCATGCAACAGTTTTTTTTTACATATTTAAAAATCTATAGCCGCTTCCCCCACCGATGTAAAGGTATATATCATATAACATTTTTTTCTTCATATCATCTAAGCTTTGCATCCCAATAGGTCTCTACGACGCTCGAGTAAATCCCCATTTAGCATCGTGGGCTCCCCTACTATAACCGCAAGTTAAAAACTTAACTGACCGACTTCCAATTTACCGATCGTGACCAAATGTATGTGGGACCACCCTTGAAATAAGCTCTATCGAACACAAAAAGAACTTTGAAAATCGAGTAACATACATAAAAAAAATATACCGACGAATTGAGGACCTCCTCCTTTTGTGGAAGTCGGTCGAAAAAACAATAAGAAGTAAGTTACTTCAAGCTCTTGAAGCTAAATGCTCCTCTATTGTATCTTCCTAAGCAACACGTTTATAAAACATCTGTCAAAGCAAAAACAAATATCAAGTGACCCACTTGCTCGTTTGCCCTCGCTTCTATAAAAGAATGAAGAATTAGCCCCAATGTGGTTACATTTTTAGTTCCAGATGCCACTGAATTCATTATTCAATAGTAAATGTTGCCTATTTGGTTTAGCGTCAGCGTATGAACGAGTATATGGTCTGTGAACTGGGAGGTCCTGGTCTCGATTCCCATTTCGGTGGTTTTCTAACACGTTTGGATGCTCCAGATGATAGTTCACGTTAAGCAGACAGCCAATAATATAAATTAAGCCAAATCCTTTCTGCAACTCCTTGAAAGTGTGGTGCGCCGAGCCCACATTAAGGTGCGATACCCTTGATCATCATCATGATCAGCCATAGGACGTCCACTGCTGAACATAGGCCTCCTCCAAAGATTTCCAGATCGACCTGTTGGAAGCGGCCTGCATCCAGCGACTTCCTGCGACCTTTATCAGGTCGTGATACCCTTATCACATCTTAATGTGGGCTCGGCGCTATGATGCCCTCATCATAGTTAGATTTACTATTTAATTTTTAGTTCGAGTGAGTTCAGTAGCAACATCTATACGAATAAATAATAATAATCACAAGCTTAAACACTTAACGTACCGACTTCAAAACTTATACGATCATGACCAAATGTATATAGGAATGGAATGAACTCTATCGAACACTAAAAGAATCTTGAAAATCGGTCCACATTTGTCGGAGATATCGCTTAACATACATAAAAAACAGACGAATTGAGGACCTTCTCTTTTTTGAAGTCGGTCAAAAAGGCAACATTTTAGGGATGAAGCATACGTAACTCGTGCCACATCTCTGTATTCAATTGCTGTAGCGAGCGTGTCACTGTAATTCTGTGAAGAATGGCAGAGGAACAAATAAAAGTGGCGTGTAATGTGATTTAGTACAAGCCCTATCAGGGTCTAACATCGAGGGTCAAACGGTCGGGTGGCAATGAATAATATTACACGATACGACCAAAGGAAATAGTGGTTTTGAACATTCTGCCCAGATAAGTTCCAAATTTTACGCTCAAATTATGATGTTTCGTGGTGGTAATGGAGGGACTGGAGTAGTATAAAAAAATAGACTGAAGCCCCTGAATATTGTGTTGTAAGCCATGCAAATGAGTATTTTTAAGCTAAATACTACTCAGACAGACAGACGGACATGACGAAACTATAAAGTTACGTTTTTGCTATTTGTCTTTGGAACTATAAAAATGAGAATTTTTACAGATTTTCATCACATCAAAGCTCATGCCTGCATCCCTGAAAGGGTAAGCAGAGGCGGACTAGCGAACCAGAATATCCACATTTTGCTGAACGTATAATCACATATATAGATACAAGTATGTATACTGTCCAATAGTGTTAGTAAAATCCACTCATTTTTTTTAAAAGAAATCAATGTGACTGTTGTAAATATTATGATTTTTATAGGATTACAATAATTAAATTACAATATGAATGTTCTGTATGTTGAGCAATTTATAGCTACTATGTAAAATTGATTAATTTTAAAAATTACATAAATTATCTACCATTTTCATATTCATTTAGAAAATATACGTAACATTTCGATAGCTCGTGTCAATTCCATACACTTTTGGAATTTTCTACTGGTGATATATCGCTAACAGAATGTGACTTTGTCTGGACGCTTTAGACCAAAAGACGTAGAAAATATAATACGCAATAATTACTTAACGCATTAAAAATTTACTCAAAAATCATTAAAAACCATACGTTTCAGAATAAAAGGTAGATTTGGCCAAAAAGACACTTTCTGATTTTGGCCATCAAGCACTTTGTACTTTTTTAGCAGTAGACCCAAAATATTAAATAATCAATATAGTATCCGCCTGTATGAAGGGTTGACAGGCGAGCATCCAAACGTGAAACATGCCAAAACTTTCCCATAACTTAGAAACTTCTACAATGAAGCTAGCAGAAGTTTGTAATAGAACGAAAAGGGTAGATAAAATAATAAAGATAATATAAAAACCATTGGTTTTTGTATCGTTAAGGAAGATGTAATCAAATTGCACATAATAAAATCTCTAAAGATCACTAAACGCGTAAAATAAATAAAAAGCTTCTTTCTACCTGCCCTTATCCCACCTTAATGTGGGGTCGGCGCAACACACTTTTCCAAGCATGTTGCAAAGAGGATTTGGCTTAGTTTTCACGAGCGGCCGGCTGTCTGACGTCAACTCCCTATAAGGGATCCAGTCACGGGCAAATTAAATTGGAAAATTTACTTTCCCCGACCTGGGAATCGAACCCAGGATCTCCCGGTCCACAGCCCATACATGCTGCCACTAAACCAAGGAGGCAAGATAAAAGCATCAGAAAAAAAATAATAGTTAAAGTTTAATAAAAACTTAAGTTTAACAATAGTTTTTTACATAAACGATAGGGTAGAAGTCTCTTTGGAGACCAAAGAAATGATTATTGCTTTTTTTTAGTATTCATTATTAAAATCAGCCTTTAAGTGTTAATTAAACTTAAATTATATATACTTCTTCATCACCAATATTTGATTTAATAGAATTTTTAAGTCATAGATAAAGCAAGTAATATTAAAGTCAGTTTATTGACACAAAGGACAATAGGCTCTATCACATCTATGATGATGATGATGATGATGATGATGATATATTAACTAAAAGGAAAGATAAAAAGTACCCTTAACCGACGCGAATGTATGAAGAGATTGATGAAAGTAGATGAAGCGAAAGTAGTGTGTCAGAATCGGGCGAAGTGGAAATCCATAGTTCTTTGCCTACACCTATGGGATACAGGCGTGACATTATATATGTATATATATTATGTATGTATGTATGTACATCTATGATAGAAATGAGCTAAACAAAATGTTTATGCGCCTTTGCATACCCCTTCGTGATTATCAGCTTGAGTGTATGTATCTATATTTATTGACACACCTGCTTTTAATCATACAACCCAAAACCGATGAACGTTCTAACTTTACATAAAACCCTAATAAATCCATTAACTTACCCAATTAACTGAAACAAGCAACGTAATCAAATTTCGAGATTCCGCAGTATGAAATTATCCGAGTGCTGACAATACGCGATAAGTAATGAATATGTATAATAGATTGTATTTCCTCGGTTGTAGGGTTCGATTTGATTTAATGCGCAATCATGTAATTGTGGTTACAACTTAGAGCTAGTATCAAAGTAAAATCCTTTGTACAATATTTTTTGCGACGTGAAGAAAGGAATCGTGCTGCGTTGCTAAACTTTAAGAAATAATTGGGATTGGGGTTTAGTCCTTTGGACTTTCCCACATTATAAAACGAAATAACTAATAAAATAACGACTGTAAGGAGTAAGCAGGTCGCAGAAAGGATTGCGCTTAATTTTTACGACCGGCTGCCTGCCTGACGTCAACCCGAGGCCAAGCCGCCCGTGACTATTTAAAGAAGTATGTTGCGCCGACCCCAAATTGAGGTAGGATAAGAGCAGGCAGAAAGGACATAAATAATCACAAGTTTAAACACTTAACTGAGCGACTATCAACTTGCCGATCGTGACCAAATTTATATGGGACCACCCTTGAAGTAAGCTCTATCGAACACAATAACAAAAAAATTGCAGAGATATAGCGTAACATACAAAAAACAGACGAATTAAGGAAGAATCTTTGTGGAAGAATCATGAATGGAAGGTGTTCAAGAAAAAAAATATGTTAATTAATCTAAAAAAAACCTTATAGAATAAGATAAAGCCTAAGCAGCAACTCATTTAACGTTTATCTTATACAATAGCAAGTCAAACAATTGGCTATTAAGTGGGCCGATGTGAGCATTCAATATTAACGGCCTTAAATCCTGAGACCAATTACTCGTGACACCAAACACGCCAGATCATTTAGCTTGAATCTGGATTAATGTACGGACACCGCTGAACGCGTGATTAAATGTAAATGGCTAGCCAAGCTTTGTGCAGAGTGAGATATTTTGACAGCCACTGCGGAGCTGCGGGCGAGGAGCTGGTTGTGAAGCGAGAAGCCGTAGGTTCGATTACCGCATCGATACCAATATTTGTGGGACCCACAGATATTTGTTTCAGGTCTGGGTATTGTGAGACCGATAGTCACTCATAATAGTTTCTGATACCAGTACCACATACAAATAATACCCAGTGTGGGGTCAGGACTATGTGTGTGACTGTTGGGTGTAAACAGGCCGACTTTAAATCCGATCGTGACTAAATTTATATGGGACCCCCCTGAAATAAGTTAAATCGAATACAAAAAGAATTTTGAAAATCGGTCCACATTTGGCGGAGATATCACGTAACATACATAAAAAAACACGAATTGAGGACCTTCTCCTTTTTGGAAGTCGGTCGAAAATTAAAACTATTTGGAAGGTATATGAACGCTTCGACTACGGTCTTGGGGCCTCGGGTTCGATCCCCGAGTCGGGTTAAATGATTTTAGGTTTATATGTTCAATGTCAGCCCGTAGTCTGGAATTTGTGTCCGATAGGGCGATAAGTGTCAATTTTACTTTTTTACGACCGACTTTCAAAAAGGAGGAGGTCCTCAATTCTCCGTATAAATTTGGTCACGATCGGTAAATTGCAAGTGGGTCAGTTAAGTTTTTAAACTTGTGATTATACTTTTTTACTTAACCATTTTTTTTCTACCTGCCTTTATCCCACCTTAATGTGGAGTCGGCGCAACACACTTTTTCAAGCATGTTGCATAGAGGATTTGGCTTAGTTTTTTACGACCGGTCGCCTGCCTGACGTCAACCTATAAGGGATCCAGTCCCGGGCAAATAAAATTAGAAAATTTGCTTTACCCGACCTGGGAATTGAACCCAGGACCTCCCGGTCCACAGCCTACCGCTACAGGCTATCGCTAGACCAAGGAGGCGACTTTTTTTACTTAACCAATACCAGATTAATTTCAAACGATGCGATTCATCGGTTATTCAAAAGAAAAATTCGTATAAGTTTGTCTTCTCAATCTTATCTGATTTGTAACTTCAATAAGTAATGTAAGATACAAAAGTTTAGGCAGAGGGCTTTTGCCAGCTTTGGCGACTTTATAAAGCATTAAGCTGACAATAAGCTGACTTATGAACACCTCAGAAAATATATTTATATTTAATAAAAGCCAAAGAAAATATTATGTTTCAATATTTTATATTTATTATAAGCCAAACAAAATATTATGTTGATAACAAACATAACATAAGCTCATTCCTGTATCCCCGTAGGGGTAGGCAGAGGCGCACTAGCCAACTAGCACACCCACATTTCGCCGAGCTTAGTTCCGTCCTAGATGTGATAGGGGGCGAGTCTATCGTCATATCGGGCACAAATTCCAGACACCGTGCTGATACGGAAGAATCCAATATAACTTTGCGCGACCCGGGAATCGACCCCGAGACGTCAGTACGGTAGTCGTAATACAACCACGCCACCGAGGTAGTCAATATTATGTTGATATCTTGAAAAAATAAAAAAAATCACGGAAACCCTCAGTTTCTGATAGAAAATAATAATAATTGAGACATCGATATATTATTTACCTAGATACACAGTTGACGCTCGGAAAATGGGACAGCAAAGAAGTGCTTAAGCACTCGTTTTGCCTACAGTCGGACGTCGATAGAATTCTAAATTTCAAAATTCAAATTAAGAGCGCTTTATCAAAATCTTTCCGCTCAAGTTTAGGTATTTTATGACAGCGCTGCACCTGTGTGCGTCGCACACATGCCCGAGTTGCAATCCGGCACGTAAACTCAATGTATACTTGGATTGAAAAATCTTGATCCTTAGTAGTTAGTAGTTAGAAAAATAAACTTCAATGTCGGATCGACGCATCATATTTATACACGCTTTATTTCAAGCATGTTGCTAAAAGGTGCTTTCTAACTGATTGTTGTACTCAGTCTGGGCAGTCATGCTCGTTTAAATGTCTATGTTAGCGATGTCTATAGGCACAATAAATAAATAAATTGCATAATTTATTTGCCTTGCCCTTCGGAAATAATAATAAAACGTCTGTAACCTTTTTGATCTAGTGATAGCGTAAATAGGCTGTGAACCAGGAGGTCCTGGTATAGATTTTCAAGTCAGACGTGTATTGTTGTAGCAAGATTTACCGGGAATTACAGACAAACTAAACGGTGGACCAAAATCGTTTGCAAATTTGAAACATGAATGTAATTAAAACTAGAAATGATACAAATGATTCCTTCGACGTAACAAACATCTATGTTTTTTTAATGATGTCTCGTCGTCGGGAATCTAGCAAACATCTTTGCAAGTCTTTGAAAACTCTCTGACACATGCTGCCGGTGATTTTTTCGTGGATGTTTTATTTTAATCGGGATATTGTCGGTTTCTTAGATATACACAACTTTTCAGGTATCCCCACACGAAAAATTCGCAAGGTACGGGCCGGGCTCCTCAGAGACAATGGAATATCTTGTAGTTGGTATTGCCGGAGCCACCGAACGCTTATGTTTCTTACGAAAATTTCAACCTCCCAAATGTTCTATTTGCTCCTTGTTGAACGTGGCCGCCTTCTTTAATATTCGGTATGGAAACAATTGGTTCGAACTTCTTGTTGGGTCAAGTTTTAATTAAATTAAGACTCACACCAGGTAATCAATATTCAATTCTACACAAGCGTCGTCTAGTAATGTAGGAGTTATTGTTTTTGTTAAATTTGATACCTGACTCACAGAAAACCGACGTAAAGTAGCAGTTTGCTATTGCGTTTAATTCGTTGAGTGAGATCTCTGGTAGCGCAATTCCCTCGTCCCTTTCCCAATACCTATTCCCCTCCTTTTAGCTTAGCATCGAACCTATGTTTCTTTTCGTGTAATCGTTTTTCATATTTCGTCTGGGCACAGAGGACAACAGGCAGTATTTTGGAACACAGGCAGTGTTCCACAAGTTTCAAAATAAATTTAAAAAAAATTGCTGTTACTAAAGTATTGACTATTTTTATATTAACCTAAAAATATATATAAGGTTGATTTATATAATTGTTTTGTGTTATATTTTATTATTAGCTTTTGCCCGCGGCTTCGCACGCGTATTTTGTTGGGCCAACGGCAAAGGTTTTGATTTATCGATCAGCCATGTCGTTTTAGTCTAAATATTCTACAACGGGGCGACCCAGATATCGATTTTGAAGTCAATTGGCCCAAAAACAAAGAAAAACAAATGACGGCCCATTTTGACAGTTTTAACATCGGTTCCGTCGTTTGGAACCACGGGGTGACCCAGATATCGATTTTGAAGTCAATCGGCCCAGAAACAAAGAAAAACAAAATTGCGGCCGATTTTATCAGTTTTTACATCGGTTCCGTCGTTTGGAACCACGGAGTGACCCAGATATCGATTTTGAAGTCAATCGGCCTAGAAACAAAGAAAAACAAAATGGCGCCCAATTTTGACAGTTTTTACATCGGTTCCGTCGTTTGGAACCACGGGGTGACCCAGATATCGATTTTAAAGTCAATCGGCCCAAAAACAAAATGGCGGCCAATTTTGACAGTTTTGACATCTGTTCCGTCCTTTAGAACCACGGGGCGGACACAGATATCGATTTTGAAGTCAATCAGCCCAGAAACAAAGAAAAACAACATGGCGGTCACTTTTGACAGTTTTGATATTGGTTGCGTCGTTTCGAACCACGGAGTGACCCAGATATCGATTTTGAAGTCAATTGGCCCAAAAACAAAGAAAAACAAAATGGCGGTCACTTTTTAGATTTTGACCGCGGATCACTTAACGACTTTAAAATCGTTCAGAATTCGTAAAATATTCAATATGACTCAGAAAATATGGTAACGCCATCTATTGATAAACTTAAAAATCACTTTCAGGCTTTATAGAACTCCCAAAAATCGCACACATGATACAAAAATGGCCTCCTCATAGTCAAATAACTCGTTTCAGTGGCCGTAAGTTGTCACTAGTAACGGTAACACACAATGATCAAAGACTTTTGTATTCAGGCACTGAGGTATTTTTCACGGGAAGACCTCAACAACATAATTTGCCGAATGCTATCCAGTCGAACTGAATTTGATGATTGACCTCTTTCAAAATCGAACCTGTTTAGGTAGATACCCCATGTAATAGACATTTTTCTATATCCAGAGTTTCCTATACTAATTTTGGAGTGTGCACAACATGAAAATTCGACATGATCATCGTCTTATGCATGTTCATTTTAAGACCCCTAGTTGGAACAGTTGGGAATATTATATTACCTAAAAAGAGTACCCATATACTGTTACATTTTATACTCCAGAGGGGGGTTAATGTCAAGCAATTTGTCGTAAAAACAAAGCCAAATCCTATCTGCAACATGCTTGAAAAAGTGTGTTATGTTGAGCCCACGTGGTCGCTGCCGTGAGATAAGGACAGGCAGAAAGAAAGATATCACATTCTAAACTCTATTCAGTTGCTATCGCTTAATTCATTACAATCAATCATAATCATGAGATGAATAATTTAAATCAGAACAAAATCCAATTATGTAATTCAATAAAAATGTAGTTAGAGAAAATCTCAAAACATGAATACAAACAAAAATCGTCTAATATCAAGTCGAGTATGGTCGCGCTATAATTACTACAAATAATTGAAAATTTCGTAATTCGAACAACTGAAAATGACGAAAAAATGCGATACGTCCTCACTCTGAGACCGCTCAGCGCGGTGTGCCTTGACTGTTCAAATGGCTGGCTATTTATTCGCTGTTTATATCGATTTTTGCTATGGTTTCAAAAACATATTTTGGATATTATATCAAATAATTTGGCCCTCATATTTTTTTTTATAAAAGCCAAGATATTAAACTTTATTATGCGATATTTTTTATTTTCATGTGTAGTTTATATTGCGCAAAATAAATTATGATTTCAGACGCAGTTTTCAAAATTGTGTTTGTTTTAAAAGCTATTTTCTTGACATTTTTGTATAAAACGTGAAAAAAATACAATAGCCACCACGGATAAGAAGATATTCTTGTTGTGTGTGCATCAATTGTATGTCATAATATTAATGTATAGTTTCTCAAAAAGTTATCAAAAGTCAGTAAAAAGTAACATTTTCGAAAACACCTCTTCTAGTACGCGGAATCATAAGGTTTTGTCTTATTTAATGAAAAAATTAAGATGTACACCACGTCCGGAATGAAATGACCTTCAAAATGCATATGTTTTTAGGATTTGTTTGGTACAAAAATTTTCAGCGAGACACTTTCAAAAGTCAAGCAAAAACGTCGATTTCAATGAAAGGCGCGAAAGCCCTCTTAAAGAACGCTTGCTCATTTCGTTTAAGAACCTACTTTATAACACGTGCTTAGGGTTATATTTGTGTTGATTTAAAACTTGTGATCTTTTTCTTTGTTTTATTCCTGAGACCACTTTTTAGGAGGATATTTGCGAAGAACTGTGCATCTAGGGTATAATATATTGATGATTGAGACGGTAAAATTTTATTATGAAAGAATAACATCAATGTATTAGACATTAACAAACACTTACATAAACTCACGCCTATATCCCCGAAAGTTTAATATTATTTTTCCATTAACTACAATCAAAGAGATTTAATATTACTAACTATAGAGGGGCTATCAAGCAAGTTTCCATATAAAAATATTGATCTCAAACTTCAGTACCGCCATCAACTACTTATTACAATACGAAGGCGATTATTACAATTTACACCCTAGAATATTTTGTGAATTATATTATTATTTTTTTTTTATTTTTTTTTTTGTTTGCATTGCGTCATCAATTGCGCCGTCCCGTCCATTATCTGTCGGTAGGTACCTACATAGTTATTCTGTTGTACCTCTGTATCGGTGCAGTGTGCAATAAATGATTTCTGTTTCTGTTTCTGTTTCTGAATGGTTAAGAATCACGTAAGATAAGTTTATTCTCTCAATATTATTACGCTGGCCTGACGCGCGTATATTTCAAATAACCTGAGTGACTTATGACCACGAGGTCATAACTTTTGGATCACAAGTTTTGTGCTGTTGTCCTCTTTATATACGGTTGAATGTCTTTGAATACAATCCACGTACAAACGGACAATCCACGTATCTAATGGTAAACGGTTACCATTGCTTAATATGGACATTTGTAATACCAGAGACAAAAGCTTACCCCTGCCATTTGCGCTCTTACTTCACCTTTTCTACATAATTTCTAACCAAATAAGAAAAACATGACAGAATAGATCTGTGTAGTAAAAACAATATTTTCAAACATCCAATAAAACATGAATTATAATCATAAATAACATCCCTTCCGGATACCTTTCCGTTCGCATATTTTGCTAAAAATAACTTATGATTTTGGAAGCGGATTATACATTGCGGAAGACATCCCGAGGTCGCCTTTTTGGTCTAGTGGCAACATGTATGGGCTGTGGACCGGGAGGCCCTGGGTTCGATTCCCAGGTCGGTCCTGGGTTCGATTCCCAGGTCGGGCAAAGCAAATTTTCTAATTTTATTTGCCCGGGGGTGGATCCCTCATAGGGGGTAACGTCAGGAAGGCGGCCGGTCGTAAAAACTAAGCCAAATCCTAGTCACACACCTAGTCCTGACCCCACACTAGGTATAACCTGTATCGTGGGTGTCAGAGACTATGAGAGACTTTCGGTCTCACAACACCCAGACTTGAAAGAAATATCTCTGGCCACACAAACATTTGTCTCCTGAACCTGCGGCCTCTCGCTTCACAGCCGGCTATTCGCCCACGGCGCCACGGAGGCTGTCACACATTCCTAAATACTAAACTATTTTTTGCTGCATACAGGCCGCTTCCCACAGCCGGATCTGAAAATCTTTGGGTGAGGCCTATGTCCAGCAGTGGACGTCCTGGGGCTGGCGACAGTGACGTGCACCGATATTTTAAACAGGCTAGACAAAAACCTTGTAAAATTATTTTCCTGAACTATTACATCATCAGTACTGTCATCATGATCCTCCAGGCAAATTAAAACATAATCCGGGCGCTGCTATTCTGAAATTTTGGTTTTTGATCATGATATTTTTGTTACGATTTATGTAAATAGCAAATTTTCAGGGTATACAGTGTCTATTTATCTATACGGAGTGCACGCCACTGGCTGGTGATGAAACACTCACCAAACGAAACCGCAACAGTGTGTCAGTACTTATGTCAGATTTCTGTGAGACAGTAATTTTAAAACAGTCGCGCACATTCGTGCTGTAGATAATATAACTATGTATCTATAGTGTTACTCTATCACTCTTTACCTAATCTTCTTATGTCTATAACTCACTATGACCTAACTAATAATAATAATATTAGCCCTATAATATTACTGTCCCACTGCTGGACACGGGCCTCCTCTACTAATGAGAGGGGTTAGGCCTTAGTCTACCACGTTGGCATAACGAGGGTTGGTAGACTTCACATACCTTCGAAATTCTTGTAAAGAAATTCTCGAGTATGCAGGTTTCCTCACGATGTTTTTCCTTCACCGTTATAGCAAGCGATATTTCACAATGAAAATACACTTAACATAGAAAAGTCGGATGTATGCTCAATTTTAGGGTTGGTCTCGAACTTCCGACACTTGTCTCGGCAGTCCGTACCATTTCCAACTGAGCTATCGCTGCTTCTCTAAACTAAAATCATTCTAAATTATTTACATTCACGGAAGAGTATGAAGCGATTTTATATTTATTCCATAATATTAATATTTAAATTCTTTTATTTGTTCTATTCAAAATTAACGCTGCGAAAATGTAAATACCATCGGAAAAGCTATTAACGCGAAGATGTCATTATTTTGTCATTTTAATACCCATCTAATGTTCCCTTTCATCTCTGAGACGAGGAGATGGAATTTCATTACCTATTCTTCATGAATAAATAAAGATATCGGCTTTAAATATTCCAGATTAATTTTAAAACTGCATTACTTTGAAAATGTTGTAAAAAAAATACAATATTTGCTGGTATTTCTTTGGGTGCATAATTTCAAAAACATTATTTTTAGACTTATTTAAATATGAAAGTGTTAAATTCAATGATCTAACAGACATTGACGTGCACACCATATAACCAAAGAGACTGGCAATTTGAAAATTATAATAAAATAAAAACTCAACTAAAAAAATTAAGTTTTTGTAATTTGATGCTCTATTTTTAAAATGCCACGGCGCGGTGCCATCTACGAGTATTATTATAATATTGATTATGACGACGATGCATGTATCCCTACATGCATCATCATCATAATCAACATTATCAATTTATTTATTCAAATAAATAATTTGTGTCTATCTTAATTTAAGTAACTTTGCACGTCACTGCTAATTATGTAGGCATTATCATTTTTGAGTCAAATTATGAATTAGAAATATTATTATTGTCTGTATAATTTTACAAGCAGCGATAGCTCAGTTGGGAATGGTATGGACTGCCGAGACAAGTGTCGGAGGTTCGAAACCAACCCCAAAATGGAGCATACACCGCTGACTTTTCTATATTAAGTGTATTTTCATTGTGAAATATCGCTTGCTATAACGGTGAAGGAAAACATCGTGAGGAAACCTGCATACCCGAGAATTTCTTCACAGGAATTTCGAAGGTATGTGAAGTCTGCCAACCCGCATTAGGCCAGCGTGGTAGACTAAGGCCTAACCCCTCTCATTAGTAGAGGAGGCCCGTGCACAGCAGTGGGACAGTAATATTACAGGGCTAATATTATTATTATTGTATAATTTTACATCTACTCAGTTGAAACTTGCCAAATTGATGCCGTGTACTAGATTCCTAGAACTCCAAAAGTGCTTTGAGAATTCAATTGAAGCTGCAAGAGGATCTTCATTAGGCCTGAACGCTAACAACAAAAGGCGTATAATCCCGCTGGAGGCGCGCCAGACTCGTAATAATACTATAATTATACAATTATCTTGATGTGCGTGTCGTGAGAAGAAACCTACAGTACAGTGGCGAAGGTTCCATATAACACGATTCCTTCCGGCTTACCTTTCCCACCATTGTCTACTTATACGTCTTGATTCAAAGAGGCAACAGCATTGGCTTCCCTTTTAGAAATGTTCGCCCTTCGTCACTGCTACCGTATCGAAGGTTTGATATGTAATTAAAAGTAATGTATAAACACGGACCTAAAACAAAGATGGATGGAGCGCTAGGAGCAATGAAAGTGAAGCAGGGTTTTCGGCTCATTAGATCAGTCGCCGCCATTACGTGTTGATAGATTGAATGAGCCGAAAACCCTGCCTCACTTTGAATGTTCCTAGCGCTCCGTCCATCTTTTTTTACGTCCGTGTGTATAATGTATTTGAAATTAATAAAATGATACTCAAACCATAACGACCGTTATATTGCTAATATTACTCGAACAGTGGCCCAAGCAGTAGCCCGAGCACGAAAAACTAATGTAAATGTAAATCTATACGAGTTCGCTGCGCACTGATGACGTTTGGTTAATATTTCATACAAATTTCATAGACGCGCATCGAGTTCGAATACATTTACGGTTGTCAGAAATTTTCCTGCTCAGACTGCTGGTATAATTTCGGCTATGTCAATGAAGTTTGTATGAAATATTACCCAAACGTCATCAGTACGCAGCGAGCTCGATACGAATTCGATTTTAAGCACACGAAAAAAGTAGATCGGTTTTGAGTGGTAGAGCCACGCTGTAGACAGTTACGTCTACAGCAAGAATGGGCCGGCTCGACCGGTTTGATACCACTGTCTCGGAGAAAACCGACGTAGAGTGGCCAGCTTGCTGTCGCGTTTCGTTCGGTTCGGTTCAATTCTCCCCTTCCTTTGCCAATCCTTATTCCCTTCCTTTTATGTTAGCAAAGCACCCTTGATTCTTTTTGTGTCTTGGGTGTCTAAGGGCGGTAGAAAGATCACTTATCAGGTGACCCACCTGCTCGTTTACCAGTCTTTGCTATAAAATAAATACAGTATTGCGTAACCCCACGTTAGAACGGGATAACAGCAAGTAGAAGAAAGAAGAAAAATAAAAGCTCATGCAACTTTACACACTATTAAGAAACTTAGAATTACTTTCGAATTATTTTACGCCAGCAGCGATAGCTCAGTTGGGAATAGTACGGTTTGCCGAGACAAGTGTCGGAGGTTCGAAACCAACCCCAAAATGGAGCATACACCTCTGACTTTTCTATGTTAAGTGTGTTTACATTGTGAAATATCGCTTGCTATAACGGTGAAGGAAAACATCGTGAGGAAACCGGCATACCCGCGAATTTCTCCACAAGAAATTCGAAGGTATGCGAAGTCTACCAACCCGCATTAGGCCAGCGTGGTAGACTAAGGCCTAACCCCTCTCATCAGTAGAGGAGACCCGTGCCCAGCAGTGGGACAGTAATATTACAGGGCTAATATTATTATTTTATTTTACGCCACAAGTAATCGAAAAGTAAACACCGCGAACCATTTAACGACCACATAACCATTATCAAGCATACTCGTACGCATAACACTTCTAACAATGTTGTTATAAATAACGCACCGAGCAGTTTCAAGTTTCTTCCAGTATATTGATCACTTGGAACGTTCGAGCGAACTTCGATCATTTTTTATATTAAGTTGGCGGATATTTTGCTAAAGTTTGCGTATAAAAAACAATAAAACAATCGAACGCAAAGTTATTACTGAAGTTTGTGCGCTTGAATGTTTATATCGCGAGAATTTATTGTGTTTCGTGTGTTGAAGTGATTTGTTGCGTTGTCGATTGTTATCAACATACATCATTAAGCTCATGCATGTATCCCCGAAGGGTAGAGGTAGATAGGTAGAGGTAGAGGTAGGTAGAGGTGTACAAGACAACTAGAACACTCACTTTTCGCCGAGATATTTCCGTCCCATATGTTATACGGGCAAAGCCTGTGGCCATGTCATGCCTTGGGCTGATATTGGGTAAAAAACCCATATCAATCAGTCGCCGGTGATTGAACCCGAGACCTTACAATACAACTACGCCACAGGGATCATGTATACTGATATATCGGAATTAAAGTAATAAATTAGATATACTCGTCAGGTAACTAAAATAAAGGTGAAGATATAGAGGTACTTGGATCGATTTTCCGTAACCAAATGTACATTTCACCGAGCTTTTTACCACCCTTGTAGGATTATGATTATGGTTAGGTAGAGGGGAATCCTATTCTGTTCCAAGACCAAAAAGTCTTACGTAGTTTCTGATACTATGATGCAAAACTCGTATCATATTGTGCGGTCATGAGTCATGACTATGTGTGTGATTGACGAGAGTCGCTTTACTTAATGAGCTCATTTTCATATTTAAAGCTAAATTGACGAAATGATGTCTATCAATTCTCTTACCATAAAATTCCCCACAGTCTAGCGTTTCCTTCAACATTCATGAAGATTAGACGTTGGTTTTTTAAGAGGAACGGTGTAGGTTAATGATTGAAAACTTTTTGGTTACGCTCGGAAAAAATCCGTAACTCCGAACGGGCGGGCTAGCCAAAGTAATTTAGTGAAAGCGAATAGATGCGGAGTGGGGCAAAGTTCCGCAGGGTTTCTGCTGAATAATAATGTGCTCACATTTGTATGGATAGAAAAGTAGGCCTGTCTCCGTACGCTCATATTTTACCTATTTTTATGTATATTCTAACACCTGCTATTGGCCTGATGGGATTCATGTAACCTTAACATTCTGCGACAAGATTTCGCATAAGAAATTTTCCACTGACAATTATTTTTCGAAGGAAATTATATATCCTGACTAAGCCCTCATAGCACGATCGATAGCTTTTTCAACGGGCGTTGAAAAACGTCTTTTCTTCTTCTTCTTCTTTATTTAAAAATATGGCCTCCATCAAAGGTTGATGATTTTGCCAACGACAATGTTTAATAAATTCATTACTCAAAAATATAGCTAGTCAGACATCTTGAAAAACCAAAAATTCTAAATAAAAAAAACCGTCTCAACATATCTGTTCAAATAATTAAAATCATTCTTGTCTTTTTTCTAATAAGGTACATTCTACATACCGCCTCAAAAGTCGCCGCGTTTTTAAGCGCCGGAGTGTAAACTACACCTATTATAACTCATTTGTTCCATTATAACGCATTTTTTAAGCGCGTTAAAAAAGCTTCCGTGCGAATGAGCCCTAATGATCGAATTCCGAATCTTTAACGGCTGGTTTCAATAAACGATCTCAGCTTAGAGCTCAGATAGATTGCGATTATGAACCAATCAAATCACGTCATTTGACGGAGTCATGTTCAAACTGTGTTCTTATTGGCTAATTTTTGTAATCTATCTGCACATTCGAACTGAGATTGTTTATTGAAACCGGCCGTAAATGATTCACATATTATATTACGAACCGAACGAAGGATTGCGAATCTGTGACTGTTGCATTCACACAACAGCGAAAGTTTGTTTGTATGACCGCAACAGGCGTAGATTCGCTAACGTTCATTCAGTTGGTGTGAACACGCTATCAATTAATTACTCCTTTAACCCTCATTTCGAATGAGGGCTATTACGGTACTTTCAAGATCGTAGACTTCAAAAGAAATCATAAAATAAAAATATCTAAGTTTGCTTATTATATGAAAAATTTATCTTATTAAATTCTTTGTAATTTAACCACACAATAAAACAATATTATCATTAAACTCTCATAAAGATTGTCCATTTTCTAACATAACTCCTTCTTCTTCTTCTACCTGCCCTTATCCCACCTTAATGTGGGGTCGGCGCAACACACTTTTTCAAGCACGTTGCAAATAGGATTTAGCTTAGTTTTTACGACCGGCCGCCTGCCTGACGTCAACCCCCTAAGAGGGATCCAGTCCCGGGCAAATTAAATTACATAGAAAATTTGCTTTTGCCCGACCTGGGAATCGAACCCAGGACCTCCCGGTCCGCAGGTCTAAACATAACAACAGTTTTAAATTTATTTCCCTTGACAAGCTTCCGCGTCACATTTTCTTACCCCGTCTTTATTAGAAGAGCTGTAATATCGCAAAAAAGTACAAAATCGAAACATGGCTCTCTACAACACGCTCGCACTGAAGCCTTTCTCACTTGATACACTTTCTTAATTGAATTTACTCTAGACGAGTACCCGGTGCAGAATTGTACATTCATAAAACAAGCGGATAATACGCTAAATATCAAATAATTATTTCAACATTGCCTTAATTACGGTTGTATTGTGTACACGGTACGACTATTGTTCAGCGGTCCAAGCAGGAAATTTTCTGATCATTGTAAATGTATTCGAGCTCGATGCGCGTCTATGACATTACAGCCCTCTAGTACTTATAGTGTCTGAGATAAACAGTGGTCTGGGGGTTACCATCACCTCTTATAGCAGTATTATTATAGTTTTACTTGTACCGATTCCCATACAAAACAAACGAAGAACGATTATAATAATACTGCTATAAGAGGTCGTGGTAACCCTGCAGATAGACAGACAGACGGAGGGACATGGCGAAACTATAAGGGTTCCTTTTTTGTCATTTGGCTTCGAAACCCTAAAAACGGATTTATGGATGAAGCACAGAAGAGACTTATAGTCCAGGAATAAACATAGACCAAGCTCTGATAAATTTTGAAGTAGGCGTTTAATTTTTTTAAGCTTTATCTATTTATACCCATCCCATTGTTGCCAATTTGGTAGTTTCCCATGTTTGACAAGCCAATAAGCATGAGCGTGAGGGTAATATACAGGCGCGAGCCTGTATCCCCTAAGTGGCAGGCAAAGGCGATCTTTAATATTAGTAAGCTAGCAGAGCTACTGCTAATCTAGAGTTACAGCTTATCTCGATTTATCCTACACTCTACAGCTCTCTCCTATCTTTATATCAAGATTTGCGATAAATAGAGATTTATCGCGTAACTGCACGTGGTCCTTAACCGTTAAATCTCGAACTTAGAATATTTTAGATACCATATTACCGCTTTTCCTGGCCATCACATATTTCGTACTTATTTGAAGTTAAGTTAGAGCAATTACTTTTAGCTCACGGTTTTTATTAACAGATAAGCTTCAAAGTGGAGAGAAGAATCAACACTGATCAAATTAAGTTAGGCAAAATTGGAATCTGTGTTACATTAGACAAGGGTCAATAATTATTTGGCAGTTATCTATTCGCTTTTCGACGTAGCCAGTATTTTTATCTTATTGATTACTTTGACCGTCTGGGCGAGAGCGATAATGGCGAAAATGTGTTAGATAAAATATTGATTCATCTTATTTCTTTTGGATTTATCATAACTACGTCAAAATGATTAAATTAATATTATTTTAAGAACAATGTAGTAACGAAAACAATTTACTAGATTTGCAGATTTTCTTGAATATACCTACGTAAGGGATAAAAATATGGACCACTCTTTCTTGTAGGATTCCAGGTCATTTCTCCATCTTCGCTTCGGTCTGCCGCGTTGTCTTTTCTCGTCTTTAGGGACCCACTCCGTCTCCCCTTCCATTCCCTCCTTTTAGGTTGGCAACGCACCCATGATTCTTTTTGTGTCTTGGGTGTCTATGGGCGGTGGAGATCACTTACCATCAGGTCAGACCCATCTGCTCGTCTGCCAGTCTCTGCTGTATAAAAAAAAAACACAAACACACACACACACACACACACATACACACACACACACACACATACACACACACACGATTAATTGATAGATAAATCAATATTAGTGGAAAAACTAGGAATTCTATGGCATGAATGGGCCGGCTCGACCGAATTCAGTGACGAAAATCCTCCCACTAATTCACAATTTCAACTCTATCTTCTATCTAGGACGGAAGTAAGCTCGGAAAAATATGGATACTCTAGTTGTCTAGTTCGCCGCTGCCTACCCCCTTCGTACGTATGTCTCATATAGTATGTTTCTAAATATGCGTACGTTGACTGCAATTCCCTTTTGGAATTCGCGTCCATCCAACGTAACTTTAGTACTGAACATAATACAAAAACTTTTTTAATCTCATTTATATTCATGGACCTGTATGAGCCCATTCATGAATATGATATGCCTAATTCACGCTACGCCTACCGAAAAAATCAGGATGTATGCCCAAATCATTTCGCAAGTCCCATTATGCATACCTGATAAAGGTCGCAGGAAGTCGCTGGATGCAGGCCGCTTCCAACAGGTCGATCTGGAAATCTTTGGGGGAGGCCTATGTTCAGCAGTGGACGTCCTATAGCTCATGATGATGATGATGATGATGATGATTATGCAGCATAGAGTAGTTATAACGCAGTGTAATAAAATCTACATAAATACCCTCACGACTGTATTGAATTTTGAAGGGGTAAGCAGAGCCGAAATATTGACCTAGAACACCCACATTTCGTCGAGTTATTTTCCGTCGCAGATGTGATAGGGGACAAGCCTATCGCCATATCGGGCACAAATCCCAGCCTTTTTTTATTATTATCGCAAGGAAAAGTGTTTTAACAGTACCGCCACTCCTGGGGGGAAACGCGACGGTAATATCGGAGTCGCCGGTCTTCCGATGATACTGTATAAAAAATAAAATACTGAAAATATCACAAATTTAAAAACTTAACGGACCGACTTCAAATCGGATCGTGACCAAATGTATATGGGACCACCCTTATAATAAACTCTATCGAACACAAAAAGAATTTTGAAAATCGGTCCACATTTGGCGGAGATATCGCGTAACATACATAAAAAAATATAGACGAATTGAGGACCTCCTCCTTTTTGGAAGTCGGTCGAAAATAAGTTGTTGTCTGTCGTTTTTGGTAAACCTTTTCTTTCTTTCTTTCTTTCAATATGACTTTTTCCCACACGAGGGAATTGAACCTGAGTCGTACCATGCACGCAATATAACTACACCACCGAGGCAAGCTAATTTTTTATCCCCGTAAAAAACGCGAATGGATCCCCGAGCAATAGCTAGTAATAAATAGTTTGATGCTGAAGAAGGCCTCTTGGGGTCATCGACCATTTTACGCCGACGATGACCTTAATGCAATATATACCGATACTACAGCATTTGGACAGACTCCAATAGCTAGGTCGCATTCATCGCAATATCAATGTGACATTTTAATTATAATTTTGCTGATTCAGAATCACATCTCAACTGCATTGGTTATTAAATTCAAAATACACAATAATCGAATCGGCTACTTTCTAGACTCACTTATAGCAAAAATATGTTTGAAAGTGTTATATCAAAATTATAATGTTTAATGCCAATATTACAATATTATACCGACAAACCTATTGTTTGCCGGTGGTCGCTTTTTTTAACATTTAACTGCGCTTACCATAATTATGTTTCATGTAGTCTCTTTGCCGCGCTCGGATGAAAAAATAAAAACAAAACCAACAGTAAGTTTGACATTAGGAGGTAGAACGTTCCAGCAACTGGCGGCTGCTAACTTAAAGGCTGATTAGACAAGATTAATCTCAACGGCTAGAATCAATAAACCACGGCCTCTCGACGAACTTCAAATGAAAATTCAACATCACGTCTCTAATGAAAGAAAATTTCCAAATGATTGTCAAAATTCAACTTTTATTACTTAATTAGCTCACGAACTAGCCGAAAATAAATCTAATTAACTTGATCGATTCAAATTTAATTAATTTATAGGCATTACAAGACCTGCATCAGTATTAATGAGTTCCAAAAACCGTTTAATTAATGAGATTTTGAAAGGTAAAAAGAAAGCTTAAATACAAGTGCAATATACACCTTTTTTTTTTTTTTTTTTTTTTTTTTCGCGGGGAAAAGTGTTTTACCACTGCCGCCGAGCCCGGGGGGGTGGACGCGGCGGGTATGTCGGGTTCGCCGGCCTTACGACCCAGCGCCGTGATGCCCGAGAGAGATGGTCGACATCCGGGCGACGCTGGGCCGCGTCCCTAACAAATGCCCTACACCGGCAATACCGACTAAAACCCCGCGGTGGCCTACTTCGGCGCATGAGTGGGGCGGCCCCGGGGTACCCTGAGATAGCCTCGGATTGCTACCGGAACCGCCCCTGCGCGGTGCCGCCTTGCGGCCCGTCTCCGATTTGGGGGGGGCTCAGAAGCCCCCGCCGCCGAAGGACGCCCTCGGCGTCTACGGCAGCACGAGGCCGACCGTCCGTGCTGCCGTCCCGGGGTCGCAAGTACGATAGTACTATAAGGGGCGCACAGCCCCCCGCTGCACGCCCGCGACCCCGGAAGGCCCCTATTAGTCGCCTCTTACGACAGGCAGGGGTTACCGTGGTGGAATTCTTCAAACGCCCCCATTCCACAGGGCGGGATACGCCGGTCAGTCGTCCACCCGGCGCCTCCTACGTCTCCTTTGGCGGCGGGCGGGATCGCTCTGCTCACGATCCCGCTCGGCGCTCTCCTTCTGCGAGATGGCGCGCTCGCAGAAGGAGACCATCGCACGCCATGACCTCCGGCTACCGACCATGGCGGACACCACGGCCGGCAGCGAGAGGTCTCCTCCGACGACTGCTATGAGAGCGCTGCGCTCCTCCACCCAGGCTGGGCACTCCTGCAGAGTGTGTTGGGCCGTGTCCTCGCGGCAGTTGCCACAATGGTGGCACACGGCGGACGCCTCTTTTCCGGCTATGCGACACAGGTACGCACCAAAACACCCGTGCCCCGTCAGTACCTGTGTCAGCCGGAATGTAGGCGCACCGTGGCGCCTGTCCAGCCACTGTTCGAGGACAGGTCGCACTGCCGCGACGGTCCTCAAGCCCGAACTCGGGCTCTCCAGCCTGGCATGCCACTCCTCCACGGCGGCTCTGCGGAACCTGGCCGCAATCTCCCTCGGGGCAAGTCTCTCTCGTTGCCGGGACGCCCCCTCCCGCCAGTGGAATGCTGACGAGAGCGACCGGGCGTCCAAGTCCCAAGGGAGAGTGCCGGCCAACAAGCAGGCCGCCTCGTGAGAGACCGTGCGGTAGCCCCTGATTATCCGCTGCGCCACCAGACGCTGCGGTTTGCGCAGCAAGGTAACGCAACGGGCGTTCAGGGACCCGGCCCATACGGGTGAACCGTACAGGGCCATGGACCGCACGACTCCGGCGTACAGACTCCGGCAAAGGTTACCGGGACCTTCGAGGTTCGGCAGCAGGCTCCCAAGCGCGCCCGCCGCCCGCACCAATTTCGGCGACAACTTCTCAAAGTGGGCGCGGAAGTCCCACCGGCCACTCAAAATCAACCCTAAATATTTCATCGTAGTGCCGATGGGAATCCGCACCCCCACCACAATGATGTGGGCCCCTGAAGGTGGCCTTCGCCGAGGCCCGTGGAAGAACAGGGCCTCGGTTTTGTTCAGGGCCACCGTGAGGCCCAGTCGCCGAATCCTGCTCACCACGTCTTCGGTAGCGGACGAGGCGAGCAGGATGGCATCCTCGAAAGTACCCGACGTCGCTGTCACCAGGGTGTCGTCCGCGTAGCAGACGACAGCGACGCCTCGGGGGTTGGTACCACGGAGGACCCAATCATAACCGATGTTCCACAGTAGTGGGCCCAGAACTGAACCCTGTGGAACACCGGCAGACATGGCCCTCCGGTGCCACCCATCGGCGCCCGGATACATTACGTACCTAGAAGATAGGTAAGAATGCACCAGACGCCGCAAGTAAAGTGGCACCATGTGGTACCGCAGTGCTTCATGAATGCAGCCCCAGGGCAAGGTGTTGAATGCATTGGCGATGTCGAGCGACACCGCCACCACCACCCTACCCCGCGCAACTGCATCCTCCGCGTGCGCCTTCACCCGCAGAATCGCGTGGATGGTCGATCGGCCATGCCGGAACCCAAATTGGTTGTCTGCCAGGTCCGGCCCGGCCCCCTCAAGGTGCTCGACGAGGCGAGCATGGACAATCCGCTCAAACAACTTGCAGACCTCGTCGAGCAACACGATGGGCCGGTAGGCCGATGGCGACACTGCGGGTCGACCATCTTTCTTGAGCAGGACTAGCTTGCCGGTTTTCCACCGGGATGGAAACTGGCCCTGCTCCATGCACGCGGAGAAAAGGCCGCGGAGCCTCGCCCCCAGTTGCTCGACGGCTAACACCCATGCGCGTCCGGGGATACCGTCGAGACCCGGGGCGGTTTTCTTGCCCCGCAGCCGAAGCACCGCCACCCTCATTTCCTCGGGTGAAACCTCCGAAATAACCCTTGCCGAATCCAACGACGACGGCGTCGACGAACGCGACGCCATCGGTGGAGGAGTGACATCCTCCGTGGCCGGGAACAAAGCCGCGACGACCTCCTGGACGAGGTCGCCCCGGAGACTCTGCGTCAGCGGGGGCGCCCATGGGCGGAGCTTTCTCAACGCCACACAGTATGGACGCCCCCACGGGTCGCTGTCGAGAGTACTCCGGAACTCAGTTTGAGCCGCAGACTTTGCCCTCGCTATGGCCACGTGCAGCGCTCTCTTAGCCTCCCTGTGGAGGCCGTGAAGCAGCCGCTCCTGGTCCTCGTCGCCGAGAAGACGAATCCGGCGACGACGGTGTCTGGATAGATAGCGCGGAGGGCGGCAACGCAGGACGCGCGCAGCCGCGTGAGCTCCGCCGACCACCAGAACACCTGGCGCTTCTCCGGGAGGCGTCGGACCCGAGGCATGGCTGCGTCGCAGACGCGCGACATCGCCGCCCCGAACCACTCCGCCTCCTCGTCGACCCGTACCGGCCCGTCCGGCACGGGCACCAGCGCCTGGGCCAGAGCGGCCTCCTTCAGGGCCTCAACGTCGAGGCGACTAACGGCCCAGCGTGGGCCGTCCGACCGCGGGACGGTCGGTCCCCCACCCGACCGGGTGGTTGAGGACGAGGCGACGTCGAACCGAATGTATCGGTGATCCGACAACGTCTTCTCGCCCACCAGGACCCTCCAGTCCCGGACACGGCGGGCTAGGGCCGGGGTGGCGAACGTGATGTCCACCACCGAACCGCCGTTATGCCTCACGCACGTGTCCGCCGTCCCGCGATTCACGACGGCCAAGCCGGACGAGATCGCCCATTCCTCCAGGGCCCTGCCCCGTGCGTTAGTCACCGACGAACCCCAAGCCAAGGACTTGGCGTTGAAGTCGCCGGCGACGAGGACGGGGCGAGGCTGACTGCCTTGCACCACCAGGGCTCCCAGCCGAGTGAGGAAGTGCTCAAACTCAGGCTGGGATCTGTTGGGGGAGAAATACACTCCCACAATCCAGACCCCCCCCAACAGAACCGCCACACATCCCGAGCCCTTCGCTACTTTTTCAAAGGGCGGGGAGCCGGCGGCGCCCCGGGTGATGACGGCCACCGAGCCGTCCAGGTCCCCTGCCCAGTCGTCCCTGGGGGGAACAAAGTACGGCTCGGCGACCACAGCCACTTGTATCGACCACTGCGCGAGGCTTTGGACCAGCAGGTCCTGGGCCCTGGCGCAGTGGTTAACATTCGCCTGGAGGAATCGTTGCGCCATATTATTGGGCGATCTCCATGGGTGCGGCGCGGGTAGACGGGTCGGGCCGCGTCACAACCGCCGCGCATCTACCGCG
Organism: Clanis bilineata; assembly: GCA_036417725.1. NCBI lineage: Eukaryota > Metazoa > Arthropoda > Insecta > Lepidoptera > Sphingidae > Clanis > Clanis bilineata. Next base: position 5,176,599 of record CM071153.1, read on the forward strand.
ATTACCGCGGCGGGGACGAGCGGAGGCGACGCAAGCCTTTGCGCCCACCTGGTGCCCCGCGGGTTTGCCTGCACCTGCACAAATCGTGCAGTGCGGCTCCGCGGAGCACTCCCTGGCCTTGTGGCCCGACTGACCGCAGCGGTAGCAGATCCCGCTACGGTCACATTCGTCACTGCAGTGCAACCGTACGTGCCCCCTAAAGAGGCAGCGGAAGGACCGCATGGGCCTAGGCTCAAGGAGCTGGACCCGTGCCGACACCCATCCGATCAGGACGCGCCCTGTCCTGATCACTCTGTCCGCGGCCTTGGCTGGGCACCGCACCCATGCCGCGCCAAGGCCCGAACGGTCGGGGCGGATCTCCCCGACTTTAACATCGACCGATGCACATCCGCCTGCCCCTGCGAGGGCCATTGCGATCATCTCCGGGTCGGCGGATGCATCCAACCCGGATATGCGCAGTTCCGCGGTTTTGCACGGGCGGGATACCCGTACAACTGACTCCAGCTCAGTGCCGCGGAACACGGCCCTCATTCTATCGGCGAGGGTGTCCGCCCTCGCCTCCGTCTCTGGGCCGGGCACCTCATAGAGGTACCCGCCCGTGGCCATTAGATGGGCCCGCATCTCCGATATGCCCAGGTCAGTGAGGCGGACGTTGGCCATCACCTCACGGAGTACCTGGGCATATGTTATACCCTTTTTTTTTTTTTTTTTTTTGTCGCGGGGAAAAGTGTTTTACCACTGCCGCCGCGCCCGGGGGGGTGGACGCGGCGGGTATGTCGGGTTCGCCGGCCTTACGACCCAGCGCCGTGATGCCCGGGAGAGATGGTCGACATCCGGGCGACGCTGGGCCGCGTCCCTAACAAATGCCCTACACCGGCAATACCGACTAAAAACCCCGCGGTGGCCTACTTCGGCGCATGAGTGGGGCGGCCCCGGGGTATCCTGAGATAGCCTCGGATTGCTACCGGAACCGCCCTTGCGCGGTGCCGCCTTGCGGCCCGTCTCCGATTTGGGGGGGCTCAGAAGCCCCCGCCGCCGAAGGACGCCCTCGGCGTCTACGGCAGCACGAGGCCGACCGTCCGTGCTGCCGTCCGTCCCGGGGTCGCAAGTACAATAGTACTATGAAGGGCGCACAGCCCCCCGCTGCGCGCCCGCGACCCCGGAAGGCCCCTATTAGTCGCCTCTTACGACAGGCAGGGGTTACCGTGGTGGATTCGGCAAGGGTTATTTCGGAGGTTTCACCCGAAGAAATGAGGGTGGCGGTGCTTCGGCTGCGGGCCAAGAAAGCCGCCCCGGGTCTCGACGGCATCCCCGGACGCGCTTGGGTGTTAGCCGTCGAGCATCTGGGAGCGAGGCTCCGCGGCCTCTTCTCCGCGTGCCTGGAGCGGGGCCAGTTTCCATCCCGGTGGAAAACCGGAAAGCTGGTCCTGCTCAGGAAGGAGGGTCGACCCGTAGGATCGCCATCGGCCTACCGGCCAATCGTGTTGCTCGACGAGGTCTGCAAGCTCTTCGAGCGGATCGTGCACGCTCGCCTCGTCGAGCACCTAGAGGGGGCCGGGCCGGACTTGGCGGACTGCCAGTTCGGTTTCCGGCATGGCCGGTCCACGGTGCATGCGATTCTGCGGGTCAAGGCGCACGCGGAGGATGCAGTTGCCCGGGGTAAGGTGGTGGTGGCGGTGTCGCTCGACATCGCCAACGCCTTCAACACCTTGCCCTGGGCCTGCATACATGAGGCACTGCGGTACCACATGGTGCCACTTTATTTGCGTCGTCTGGTGCACTCGTACCTATCGGATAGGTATGTAGTGTATCCGGGCGCCGCTGGGTGGCACCGGAGGGCCATGTCTGCCGGTGTTCCACAGGGCTCAGTTCTGGGCCCGCTACTGTGGAACATCGGTTATGACTGGGTTCTCCGTGGTACCAACCCCCGGGGCGTCGCTGTTGTCTGCTACGCGGACGACACCCTGGTGACAGCGACGTCGGGATGTTTCGAGGACGCCATCCTGCTCGCCTCGTTCGGAACCGAACAGGTGGTGGGCAGGATTCGGCGACTGGGCCTCTCGGTGGCACTGGGGAAAACCGAGGCCCTGTGTTTTCACGGGCCTCGGCGTGGGCCACCTGCAGGGGCCCACATTACAGTGGAGGGGGTGCGGATTCCCATCGGCACCACAATGAAGTATTTGGGATTGATATTGAGTAGCCGGTGGGACTTCCGCGCCCACTTTGAGATGTTGTCGCCGAAGTTGGTGCGGGCAGCGGGCGCGCTTGGGAGCCTGCTGCCGAACCTCGAAGGTCCCGGTAACCCTTGCCGGAGTCTGTACGCTGGAGTCGTGCGGTCCATGGCCCTGTACGGTTCACCCGTATGGGCCGGGTCCCTGAACGCCCGCTGCGTCGCCTTGCTGCGCAAACCGCAGCGTCTGGTGGCGCAGCGGATAATCAGGGGCTACCGCACGGTCTCCCACGAGGCGGCCTGCGTGTTGGCCGGCACTCTCCCTTGGGACTTGGACGCCCGGTCCCTCTCGTCAGCGTTCCGCTGGCGGGAGGGGGCGTCCCGAGATCGGGAGAGGCTTGCCCCGAGGGAGATTGCGGCCAGGTTCCGCAGAGCCGCCGTGGAGGAGTGGCATGCCAGGCTGGAGAGCCCGAGTTCGGGCTTGAGGACCGTCGCGGCAGTGCGACCTGTCCTTAGAGAGTGGCTAGACAGGCGCCACGGTGCGCCTACATTCCGGCTGACACAGGTGCTGACGGGCCACGGGTGTTTCGGCTCGTACCTGTGTCGTATAGCCGGAAAAGAGGCGTCCGCCGTGTGCCACCATTGTGGCAACTGCCGCGAGGACACGGCCCAACACACTCTAGAGGAGTGCCCAGCCTGGGTGGAGGAGCGCAGCGCTCTCATAGCAGTCGTCGGAGGAGACCTCTCGCTGCCGGCCGTGGTGTCCGCCATGGTCGGCAGCCGGAGGTCATGGCGTGCGATGGTCTCCTTCTGCGAGCGCGCCATCTCGCAGAAGGAGAGCGCCGAGCGGGATCGTGAGCAGAGCGATCCCGCCCGCCGCCAAAGGAGACGTAGGAGGCGCCGGGTGGACGACTGACCGGCGTCTCCCGCCCTGTGGAATGGGGGCGTTTGGAGAATTCCACCACGGTAACCCCTGCCTGTCGTAAGAGGCGACTAATAGGGGCCTTCCGGGGTCGCGGGCGTGCAGCGGGGGGCTGTGCGCCCCTTATAGTACTATCGTACTTGCGACCCCGGGACGGACGGCAGCACGGACGGTCGGCCTCGTGCTGCCGTAGACGCCGAGGGCGTCCTTCGGCGGCGGGGGCTTCTGAGCCCCCCCAAATCGGAGACGGGCCGCAAGGCGGCACCGCGCAGGGGCGGTTCCGGTAGCAATCCGAGGCTATCTCAGGATACCCCGGGGCCGCCCCACTCATGCGCCGAAGTAGGCCACCGCGGGGTTTTTAGTCGGTATTGCCGGTGTAGGGCATTTGTTAGGGACGCGGCCCAGCGTCGCCCGGATGTCGACCATCTCTCCCGGGCATCACGGCGCTGGGTCGTAAGGCCGGCGAACCCGACATACCCGCCGCGTCCACCCCCCCCCGGGCGCGGCGGCAGTGGTAAAACACTTTTCCCCGCGACAAAAAAAAAAAAAAAAAAAAAAAAAAAAAAAAAAGGGGTTACCGTGGTGGAATTCTCCAAACGCCCCCATTCCACAGGGCGGGAGACGCCGGTCAGTCGTCCACCCGGCGCCTCCTACGTCTCCTTTGGCGGCGGGCGGGATCGCTCTGCTCACGATCCCGCTCGGCGCTCTCCTTCTGCGAGATGGCGCGCTCGCAGAAGGAGACCATCGCACGCCATGACCTCCGGCTGCCGACCATGGCGGACACCACGGCCGGCAGCGAGAGGTCTCCTCCGACGACTGCTATGAGAGCGCTGCGCTCCTCCACCCAGGCTGGGCACTCCTCTAGAGTGTGTTGGGCCGTGTCCTCGCGGCAGTTGCCACAGTGGTGGCACACGGCGGACGCCTCCTTCCCGGCTATGCGACACAGGTACGCACCAAAACACCCGTGCCCCGTCAGTACCTGTGTCAGCCGGAACGTAGGCGCACCGTGGCGCCTGTCCAGCCACTATATGTTATACCCTTCGCCAACCCCTCGGGCGTCACTGTCACGGTGACAGCTGCCTTTCGGGGCAGGCGAAGCTTTGGCTCCGGCCGGCGCTTCTGTGGCAGGGGCCGTTGCTGTTGCGGCAGCGTATTGGCCAGGACAGCCGATGCGGGCCGGGGAGTCTTCTTTTTCCCCTTCTTGGCCACCACCACCCAGCCCTCATCCAAAGATGTGGGGAGTGGCGGGAGTGGACGGGGTGCAGGGACAGGCTGTGCCTGTACAATGCCGCTCTTCGTCTTCTTCCCCCCCTTTTTGGAGGGGAGAGTTTTCGGCACGGTCACTGGGGCGGACTCGGCCGGGGCGGGCCTAGGTGCGGCGGCAGGGGCAGGCCGAGGAGCAACTGTAGGGGCAGGCAGGGCAGATGATTTGCCCTTGCCTTTCCCCTTCGGGCCAACTGCGGCAGGCAGGGCTGAGGATGGCCCCGCCACGGCAACGGATGGCAGAGCAGGCCACTCTCTAGTCCGGTCTCTAGCCTGGTCTCTAGCCCTATCGGCGGCCAGGGGTGGCCGGACGATGGGCTCTGGGGGCAGCCGCATGGCCAAAGCCTCGAAGCGCGCGTCCACTATGTTTAAAAGACGGCGCTCGAATTCTCCGAGGCGATCACCTTGGCCAGCGGCACCATCAGATACGGCTTCCGGTTTCTGACCCCCAAGGGACCTGACCGTAACCAGAACCTCCTCCAGGGTTTTAGCCTGCGCCGCCTGGGCAGCTTTTAGTTGGGCGATTTCTCGCACCAACGATGCCTTCTCTGCCTCTAGGCGGGCCACCTCCACTGGAGTCGGCTCCTCAGCCCTCTTGATAAGCTCGCTCACGGCGAGATTGAGCCCCTGCTTGAAAGTCCCTTTTAGGTTCTTGGACTTTTGAGCTATGTTTCTAATAGAAGCCGCCATCTGCAGGCGCCAGTCCTGATGCACGAACGGCGCCTCACTTGAATTCAACGACTCGGCCTCGTCGTCGGATACGGCTACTACCTTTTGGGCAGTAGGTCCGTCGTCACTATCGCTCGAGATCGGGGTTTCGAGTTGATCTCGGCGACTCCTCTTACCGAGCGAGGAGGATGTGTCCACTCCCGCCCCAAGATCTAAGGCTGAAGCAGACAACAATCCCCTCGCAGACACCTTGGGCAGATGCCCACTATCATTGGACTGCCCAGGGTCGCAAGCAGCCCCCGGAACAGCCAATTTCTCCACACGCACTACTGGGGTTTTTGTTTTGGAAAATGTTAATTTCATGATAGTCCCACGAGTATGGGGGAAATAAAGGTCAACCCAGGCAGAGCCCCCTGTACCTGGGTAAGCCTATGGTGTAACCCGCCGGAGTGTCGGCCGGTACTCCGACGGGGGTCGCACTAGAGACCGAACTACCCATCGGCCATGCATCCCCTCGCGGTGCGCCGCCGCTTGGGATTCGGGGTGACTTTTTATAGAGGATTTCTCCCTCGCGGTCCGGGCGGTGAAGCCAAGACCCTCGGTCCGGTCGAAGCGTGAGACATGACCACAGACCTCCGAGACCGGATTACGATATTCGACGGTGACAGTAAAGAGGAGCATCCCCTCCACTGTCTGCTCGGCGGCGGGATGAGCGCACACCGAGCCCGCCGATGCCCCCAGGGCAGAACCCAGGGGTGTCCCCAAAACCCTCCCCACTAGACGACGGCCGCCGCAACAGGCGACGACCGCCAACCAGCCTCGTTAGGATATTAGCCGTGGTCACGGATGAAAGCAGACGAAAATTCGAAACCGTCTTCATCCGTGACCGCCGTTGCCCAGGGTGCACCACGTGGAGGTTTCCTGACTTCGCACCCCAAGTGCAATATACACCTACATTATCTCTTCTCTGCATATATATCATATTATATATCCGCTTTTATACAATGAGTTGTATATAAAGTTAAATAAAAAAAATATATTCCTCTATTGGATTAGGTTAATATTAATGATTTCTTAGGTTTACGCGACTGTTATTCATTGGAATAAAACTATTTTTACGGATTCTATCACGATTTGGTTTTATTTTTATGCCCGACGTTTCAAAAGCTTTGCAGCCTTCGTGGTCACGGGTCAGTCTGACCCCCAAATCGTGATAGAATCCGTAAAAATAGTTTTATTCCAATAGGTTAATATTTTGACGTCCTTCGTGGGGCAGCGGGTGGGTAGCCGTCTGTGAAACCAGAGGTCGTGGTTCAATTCCCGCACCGAGATAAATGTTTGTGTGATCCACAGATACATATTTGTTTCGGGTGGGTGTAGTGAGACCGAAAGTCTCTCTTAGTTCAGACACCCACGATACAGGTTATACCTAGTGTATGGTCAGGACTAGGTGCGTGACTGTTGGTGTATTTACGTGTGTGTACGGGTGTATTTACGAGTATTTATTTATTTATTGGCAACGTATTTAGGTTGGGAGTCGTGAGATTCAAATCAATGGGGTTTAGTGGGGTAACACTCGGAGTCATTTAAATTTGGAATTGAGTGACTTGTAATTTGGCAAATTAGAACCCGACACTAGCGCACTTTATAACTCGTTTTAGATGGAATTTTAAGTAACTTAATTAAATAGAGTTTTCATGGAAGGGAACACAATCTCTGAGGCGAGGTGATGCTGTTTCGATGTTGATTAGTTTAGATTTGTAGTACGGAATTTCATACAAAAAATACTGAACGATTCGAGTCACGTCGATGAGTTCCTTCATCTGGTTATAAGAGTAAATATTAGTTTCTAGGATTTACATTTTGTTAGGACAGCCTATTTTCGACCGACTTCAAAAAAAGATGTCTTCAATTCGTTTGTTTTTTGTGTACGTTACGCGATAAATCCGCCAAATAAAGACCGATTTTCAAGATTCTTTTTGTTGAAATAAAACTAGTTTTTACGGATTTTATCTCGATTTGTTTTGTATTTATTTTATTTTTAGTCCCGACGTTTCGAAAGCTTTACAGACTTCGTGGTCACGGGTCGGACTACTAGTTCAGGAAACTGGTTTTATTCCAATGAATAAAATTCGCGTAAACCTAAGAAATCATTATGATAAAGATTCTAGATTCTATTAAAATCTAGAAAAAGATAAATCTTTTTGTGTTCAATAGAGCTTATTTCAAGGGTGGTCCCAAATTTGGTCACGATAGGATAAGTTTTAAAGTCGGCCCGTTAATTTATGGTAACATAGGCTTTCCCAGAAGATGTCCAAACCGACCTGGTTCCTTGCTTTCTTTGGGAGGCCTACAGCAGTGGACATCTCTTGGCTGATGATGAGTGATGATGCTAGTGAATTTATCTCAATAAATCACCATTCAGATATTTTGAAGCAGTTTATACATACATATGGAATGAATAAACATGGAGTCTTTTTGTACTAAATTGGTATCGGTTTCTTTTATATCAACCAAGTAAATGAGAAAGTATACAGGTGATGTCAAGGTTGCCACATGCAACATATTCAGAAATACCGACGCACAAAAAAAGTTCCCAATGATAACTCTATATTTTACTAGCTTTTGCCTGCGATGCCGTTCGCGTGCTAATTTATTTTTCATGATAAAATGTACCATATGTGTTAATCTAGGTTGTCAGCTACCCCCATACCAAATTTCATTAAAATTGGTCCAGCCGTTTGAGAGTAAAGAGGTAACACAAACAAACACACTTACAAACTTTCGCCTTTATAATATAAGTGTGAATGGAGTTTAAATGGCTACTTCAAACTACATATTTACCATACCATATTTACATATTTACCATTTCGACTGCCTCGGTGGCGTGGTGGTATTTCGGTACGTCTACGGTTCTGAGGTCTCGGGTTCGATCACGGTCGGGCAAAGTGATATTGGATTTTTCCATATCAGCCCGGAGTCTGGAATTTGTGCTCGATATGGCGATATGCTCGCCCCCTATCACATCTGGGACTGAACTAAGCTCGGCGAAATGTGGGTGTTCTAGTTCGCTAGTGCGCCTCTGCCTACCCCTTCGGGGATACAGGCGTGAGCTTATGTTATGTTATGTTATTTACCATGGCTTGACTGCTGATTCTCGAACAAGCTGGTAGATAATATTGGGATAATAATAAAAACTTAAAAACGACTTCAAACTTTATCCTATTTTGACTAAATATAAGGCCAAATGGGGCAAAAAAGTTCTCAAGTGGAGACCACGTACCGGCAAGCGCAGCGTAGGACGACCACCTACAAGGAGGACCGACGACCTGATAAAGGTCGCAGGAAGTCGCTGGATGCAGGCCGCTTCCAACAGGTCGATCTGGAAATTTTTGGGGGAGGCCTATGTTAATCAATGGACGTCCTATGGCTGACGATGATGATGATGAACGCCTTTGGAACAAGTTCTATCGAACAGAAAAATAATATTTAAAATCGGTACACATTTGGCAGAGATATCAAGTAACATACGTACAATAATACTGACGAAATTGATAACCTCCTTTTTGAAGGTGGTTAAAAAATCTAGGTCTAAACAACCCCGATTTGGGTGTTCCACTGTATTGGAATTTTCAGCCTAGGTCGATAAAATTCAATTTTCGGCATTCCAAAGTACTTTAATGTAAAATTCAAGCAATCTATATGCGCATAAATGTAAAATGCGAATATTCGAATGATTTGCTGATATTAAATCTGGATATTAACCTTTCTGAAAATTTATAGAGCAATATATTATTGTTGTTTATTAAACATAGATATAGTAATCAATGAGAAACCTCGAGTTCGATTCCCGTGCATGTCGATATGTGGTCACAGAAGGTCTGCCATATTTTCTGATGCCCACGACTCTACATTTATCGTTTTCAGTCGAATCAGGACTACACGTTTAATTCTTTCCAACTTCTTTTATAACACACGGTGTTTAATGTCTTTGTTCCACACAATTTAGGGTCGCCGTAACACACTTTTTCTAACAGGATATAGAAAGGATCTTACTTAGTTTTAATACTAGCTGCCTGCCTCTGGAGAACCTCCTCCAAAGGGGGTTGACGTGAGGCAGAGCAAGGTTGCTTTATAGAAAAATCACTTTGCCAGACCTGATATTTGAACACAGGACTTCCCGGTCTCAACCCATTTATGCTGCCACTAGACCAAAGAGGGGACTTTTAAGTATTTATGTTTTAATAGCATAATTATTATCCCATTGCTGGGCAAATGCCTCTCCCTAATTCTGCCACTTCTTGCGACCTTATATCCTACATCTTGGGATTAAACACTATTATGTCCTTTTTCCATCTTTTGTATCTTTTAGTTAGGTATATTATAAACTAACTTTTGCCCGCGTCTTCGTTCGCGAGCAAATTGATTAACAAATCTTTTCTACGGGAATTGTACATTTTTCAGTACAAAAATTTGTCTATCTGCTATTCTAGACTACAATCTTTCTCAGCTCCAAAATCCATCTAGATCCGTTTAGTCGTTCTGGCGTGAATCAACAAATATCCATCCATACAAACGTTCACATTTATAATATTAGTATAGCATTTTTATTTGCAATCTTTGTAACCAACCCTAATGTCAGAACACGGCAGGTAGCCTTTGATTGAAAGAAGCTCACACAATATTTCCCATTCGTATAATTTAGCGAATTCTCACAATCTCCTTTGTCCTCGCTTTCATCCCTCAGAGGTTTTGGTAAACGCTTTCGACAAGCCTCGAACACTGATTGTGTTTCAGGGAAGTTTCAAAAATCTTATTTACTTAGTGCTGGGTCTGCGGATTTATTTGTATTATCGGATATAGGATTCATATCTCTTGGATTCACTACTTGAGTATTAGACTATGAACTTTAAAATAAAAACCAAATCGTGATAGAATCCGTAAAAATAGTTTTATTTCAATGAATGAACTTTAACTCAATTTTTGTGAACGATTTTGTATTTACTGATTTCTTAAGTTTACGCGAATGTTATACATTGCAATAAAACTATTTTACGGATTCTATCACGATTTGTTTTAATTTTTATGCCCGACGTTTCGAAGACTTTGCAGTCTTCGTGGTCACGCGTCGGAGTCTGACCATACAAATCGTAATAGAACCCGTAAAAATAGTTTTATTACAATATTTTGTATTTGGTAATTTTCTTGCAGTTGACTGTTTACTTTCCATTTTTTTTTACCTGCTCTTATCCCGCCTTAATGTGGGGTCGGCGCAACACACTTTTTTAAGCACGTTGCAGAGAGGATTTGGCTTAGTTTTTTCGACAGGGCCGAACTGAACTGATCTCAAACTTCAGTACTGCCATCAACCACTTATTACAATGCGAGGGCGATTATTACAATTTACACCCTAGAATGTTTTGTGAATGGTTAATAATACATAAGACTTAGACATAAGATAAGTTTATTTTCTCAATATTATTACGCTGGCCGGCCAAGCGCGCGTATATTTCAAATAAACTGAGCGACTTATGACCTCTAGGTCATAACTTTTGGATCACAAGTTTTGTGCTGTTGTCCCGTCAATATACTGTTAAATGTCTTTGCATTCAATAAAGAACTTAATTTGTTAGCCGATTAACTAGCCCGCTACTATTAATTAGCCCGGAGTCTGGAATTTGTGCGATATGGCGATAGGCTCGCCCCCTATCACATCTGGGACGGAACTAAGCTCGGCGAAATATGGGTGTTCTAGTTCGCTAGTGCGCCTCTGCCTACCCCTTCGGGGATACAGGCGTGAGCTTATGTTATGTTTTTATTAACTAATTCATCGACGGATTGGTGAAGGAACAGAATAGTTGACTTGGTGACACATCAATATAATATACCCTAGATGCACAGTTCTTTGCAAATATCCTCCTAAAAAGTGGTCTCAGGAATAAAACAAAGAAAGAGATCACAAGTTCTAATTAAATCAACACAAATATAACCCCATGCACGTGTAATAAAGTAGCTTTTTAAACGAAATGAGCAAGCGTTCTTAAATTTGACTTTTGAAATTTAGAATTCCATCGGCGTCCGACTGTATGCAAAACGAGTGCTTAAGCACTCCTTTGCTGTCCCATTTTTCGAGCGTCAACTGTGCATCTAGGTAATTAATATATCAATGTGGTGTCAACGTAACTTAAATTGAATACATGAGTATATTTTTTACCGAATCTTTATCGAAAATGATATTTGTATAGATAATATCATTATTTATAAGCATAAATGTTTGGGTTTTTATTTTATCAAAGAACTTTATTGTACATGAAATCGTACAGCCAATATCATCAAAGCATTCGTACTCTTATCAATAACACAAACCACGCTTAAATTTGTTTTCATTTATACAAATATGTTCTCATATCATTTTCCCTAAAGCCAAAGGTCGACGACTTTTAAGAATCAAATCGACTTTTATCACTTTCCTGTTTCAATATAAAGACCTCACGAGAGTTTATTTATCATCGAAACGCCACTTAGTACTACTACCATATACTACTATTTAGAGAAAGCTCTTTTGTTCATAGAAAATAAACTTGTTACAAAATCTGTCTACATTTCAATGGCGCCAAGGCTTTTTCGACCGGCTTCCAAAAAGGAGGAGGTCCTCAATTCTTCTGTATTTTTTTATGTTTGGTACCCGATATATCGAATGTGGACCGATTTTCAAAATTCTTTTTGTGTTCTATAGAGCTTATTTCAAGGGTGGTCCCATATAAATTTGGTCAGGATCGGATTTGAAGTTGGTCCGTTAAGTTTTTCTACGATTATATCTACATTATGATACGCAAATCGAGGACTGATTTATAAGTAATTTATCTTCTCAAAAAAACAAAGGAATCTGTTGATGAAATAATAGGTACTTTAACATAAGACGTGAATTTAAATCACTAATTTCGTTAAAGCGTAAAAACATGACACCTACCAAATACCCTATTAGACTTCTGTTTTTTTTTATAGCAGAGACTGGCAAACGAACAAATGGGTCACCTGATGGTAAGTGATCTCCACCGCTCATAGACACCCAAGACACAATAAGAATCATGAGTGCGTTGCCAACCTAAAAGGAGGAAATGGAAGGGGAGGGAAAAGGGATTGGGAAAGGGAGGAGGGGAATTGGGCCACCGGAAATCTCACTCACCGAATGAAACGCGACAGCAAGCTGCCACTTTACGTCGGATTTCTGTGAGACAGTGGTATCAAACCAGTCGTGCTGACCCATTCGTGCTGTAGACGTAGCTGTCTACAGCGTGGCTCTACCACTTACAAAATTTCCTTGTTTTTAAGAATTCTTTTTCTCTATACGCCTTATTTCTTGTTAACAAAGAACTACTACAATCCGGCTGTCTTAAAATAAGAAGTTATGATACTTCCGAAGTTAGAATATACTAGGAACTGTCGTGGCTAAGCCGAAGAACCAGAAGTAAACTCACAGTTTCGTTCGTGCACTAACAATTTCATCAGGAAATGTAATGCACACCTTGGACACTATACCCGGTGTTTCATAAAGTTGTTACTAAGAACAATTTCACATACGGGGAGAACGGTTTAAAGCGCAATGGTGAAATAAATAAATAATAATCACAACTTTAAAAACTTAAATAACCGACTTCCAACTAGGCCCGATCGCGACCCGTTATATGGGACCTTAAAATGAATAAAATATATATGTTACATAAGCTTATGGGCCACCGGAGGCCGAGCCGCCCGTGACTATTTACTGTGGAGTCAGCGCAACACAATTTTTCAAGCATATTGCAGAAAGCATTCCGCATAGTTTTAACGACCGGTTGCCTGACGTCAACCCCCTCTGAAGGATGCAGTCCAATTCAGTATCGCGTAACATACATTAAAAATACAAACGAATTGAGGACCTTTTTAATTCGGTCGATAATAATAAAACGATCATATCTAAATTTCAGTTCATTATAGTTCCCGCTAGACGGTGCTAGTCAAACGTATTTAGATTTAACGATAACAAAAATCGTTATCAAGAAGTCTCAGCTCATACTATTGCAAAGATATTTAATATTACTAAGTATAGAGGGGCCATCAAGCAAGTTTCCATACAAAGAAATTGATCTCAAACTTCAGTACCGCCATCAACTACTTATCACAATACGAGGGCAATTATTACAATTTACACACTAGAATATTTTGTGAATGGTTAAGAATACAAAAGATAAGTTTATTCTCTCAATATTATTACGCTGGCCGACTTGACGCGCGTATATTTCAAATAAACTGAGCGACTTATGACCACTAGGTCATAACTTCTGGATCACAGGTTTTATGCAGTTGTCCCGTCTATATACTGTTAAATGTCTTTGTACTATTTGCTACAAGAGACGAGACGAGAGAGTAACTAAACGAATTTGTATGGCGGTCGCGTTTGAGCATAGACTGACATGCATCAATTCGTGCCGGGATCAGTTTGTTTATTCGGTGTGACATAAACCCAGACGCCTGCATACATATGAGGTGACCTTTGTCTGTACCAAATGTCTTTGCCCTACAATTGCGAGAAGGTTCATAGATCTGATACTGGCGAGAAAATATTTTCTATTTGTGAACGACTTGCTTATGTTCGCGGCACCGTTTTTTTTTTATAGCAGAGATTGGCAAACGAGCAGATGGGTCACGTGATGGTAAGTGATCTCCACCGTTCATAGACACCCAAGACACAAAACAAATCATGGTTGCGTTGCCAACATAAAAGGAGGGAATGGAAGGGAAGGGAAAAGGGATTGGGAAAGGGAGGGGGGGAAATGGGCCACCAGAAATCTCACGCACCGAATGAAACGCGACAGCAAGCTGCCACTTTACTTCGGTTTTCTATGAGATAGTGGTAACTAGATAGTGGTATGAGTTACTGTCTGTAAACGTGGCTCTACCACTCAGAAAAAATATCATACGTTCGTCTGCGAAAATAGCATACGAGACGTTGTAAAAGGTGTTTTTTTGCCGACTGACAAGTGTGTCACCTGAAAAAAGGAAGCCCCTATCACATCTGGGACGGAACTAAGCTCGGCGAAATGTGGGTATTCTAGTGCGCTAGTGCGCCCTGCCGACCCCTTCCGGGATACAGGCGTAAGCTTATGTTGCTATGTGTGTCTCAATTCGGTGCGTATTTTCCTTTTTAATATAGGTCTACTGCGCCTCCTTGGTCTAGTGTCACCGTATATGGACTGTGTGTGTGTGTGTGTGTGTGTGTGTGTGTGTGGTCCTGATTTCGATTCCCAGGTCGGGCTTGGTGTTGTGCTAACAATATTTTCACGAGACCGGATTCACCAGAAGGAGGTTAATGTGAGGCAGCAACTGGTCATGACAACTAAGCCAAATCCTTACTGCAACATGCTTGATTTTTTAAGTGTGTTGTATGTTGCACCAACCTCAATTCGAGTTGGGATAAAGGCAGATGGCAAGGAAAAGACTAGTCTACTTTAGAATTTCGTCGTTATCATTCGCAATCGTTTTATATAGAAACCGGATATTACCCTCAAACTAATCCAACAATACAAAAAGAGTCATCAAAGCCTTTCTACTTTCGAATCTTCCTAACATTCATCTTTCTTAAAGTCGAGTGAAAGCATCCATTTTAGTAAAGTAACAGCTGCAAGGCTGAGCAATGTTTGCACAAAAGGACGGGAGGAAATATCACAGAACAACGCTTTCGTTAGCACAAGACGATGCGTTTTGCGTAGTGCAGTAAAGGAAAAGAAAATTCCCTGTAAGAGCACACGGATAAATGGAAACAGCGCAAGATAGATGGTTTATAAATATTTATTAATTGATTGGTCAAATCCTTTTCGGGATGCCGTGCCCGTAGCTAAATGGAAATAGAATATATAGAGCGACAGCCTCCGTGGCGCAGCGGGCGAGTAGCCGGCTGCGAAGCGAGAGGCCGCGGCTTCGATTCCCGCATTGAGACAAATGTTTGTGTAGCCCACAGATATTTGTTTCAAGTCTGGGTGTTGTGAGACCGAAAGTCTCTCATAGTCTCTGACACCCACGATACAGGTTATACCTAGTGTGAGGTCAGGACTAGGTGTGTGACTGTTGGGTGTATTTATTTAATTAACCTAGGTCGCGTCCTTGGTCTAGTGACCAACCATCAAGTCATGTCAGGTATTATTTTGTCCTATATATGCATTCTTATGTGACTAGGACTGTAGCTGGTCTCCACTATATGACCATCCTCGACTAACCTTAAACTCGTGGTAAATATTCAAATTGAACTAAAATAAACAGTGGACATAATAAGCTCAGAGGCGCACTAGCCAACTAGTACACCCACATTTCGCCAAACTTAGTTCCGTCCCAGATGTGATAGGGGGCGAGCTTATCGCCATATCGGGCACAAATTCCACACTCCGGGATGATATGGAAAAATCCAATATCGCTTTGCCCGATCCGTGGATCGAACCTGAGACCTCGGGACGGTAGTCTTACCAAAATATTACTAGGCCACCCAGGCAGCCGGTAGACTGAGTCAAATGAGTAATTTACCATATTATATAATAAGTGATAGTTCTAACTTATAAGGTTCTGAAAATAGCTGTATTTAAGACAAAAGCGTGTTTCACTGAAGAATTGTCCTAAGAAGCATCTCTATTCACATATATTCACACCCCACACCCACACGTGTCTAGGGAACGTGGTCCGTTCACGTCTAATACTCGGGTTTGATTGAGTTATTCTAAACGTTTTATCTGGGAGCAATTTTATAATTCTTTCAAAGTTATGTAACCAACCTTCGCAGGTTTGATACCAATGTCTCACAAAAAACCGACGTAAAGTGCCAGTACGTTTTTGTGTTTGGTTTGGTGAGTGAAATTTTCGGTGGCCCAATTCCCTTCTCCCCACAATCCCTATTCCCCTTCTTTAAGGTTGACAACATAGCCATGGTTCTTATAGGGGAGATAGATCACTTACCACCAGGTGACCCACCTGCTCGTTTGCCAGTCTCTGCTCTAAAAAAGCGCAAATATTTCTTTAAACTTGGATTTCATAATATGCCCAGAAAACCAAAGAACCTTTTAGAAGTACGAATCAAGCATAGCCCTTAGTATACGCTCTTAAATCCTTCTCGATTATTCTCCATTGAATTATTACAATGAAGAACCCCATTAAAAATGGGATCAGAATAATATTTTGCCAGTTCATTAAACGCTTCAATCGTGTCAGAAGTAAAAAGGCTTGACTTTAATTCCCTGTTACAGTTTAGTTTGATCAAGTTCCGCCGACGTTAAAAGCGTCGTTAAAACTTTCCTTCATCTTTTTTATCTTTTATTTTAGAAATTCTCTATGATCAATAAAATTATTTTTAGTAGGTATTGACATATTCTTTTTGTCGCGTAATGTTTTGTGAGGAAATAGAATCTGAAGCCGTTCCACGAATAACTTTAAACAAGTATTCATAATAAGTACAGGTGGTTACCACCACGTCTTATAGCAGTATTATTATAATCTTACTTGTACCAATTTCCGTACAAAAAAAACAAAGTATGATTATAATAATACTGCTATGATCATGGTGATAAACCCCAGGACTCACGAAGCGTATTCGATTCGAATTTTTACACACACAGTAAATTGATGTTTTTTCCTTGTTATAAAGAACGAAGATCTTAATAATTAATTACGATCTTGCCTATGAGAGTAATAAGTAACTTTTATCTAATTTAATTTTCTACGTAATACACAAAGTAAATGAAAGTCTTTGACACAATAGTTATTGATGAATCTTTATTCCTTTTTCTACAAGCTTTTAAATCAATGAGATGAGATCTACAAGCTTTTAAAGCAAGGAGATATTATTAGTAACCGTCTTCTTCTTCCTTTAGCTTTAGCTACAACCCAGTGTGAGCTTTAGCCTCCTCCACAATTTGCCTCCATCGATCTCTATTTGGGGCAGTTCGTTTCCAGTTGGTATTCTTTTTTAGAGTAGCCAGGTCTTCTTCGATACTCATTCCTGCGCATCTTGGGTCTAACACGACGTCTTTTTGCTGGGGTATCCAGTTTGTGATAACTTTAGTGGCTCTAGAGTCAGGCATTATCTCGATATGTCCCGCCCAGCGTAGTCTATGCGCCTTACAGAATCGAACAATTGCTTGTTTGTTTACCAGGAGATTTAGTACATGGTTCGTATAAATGCGGTAATTACTCTCCCTCTTATCAGTCTGAAAATTGTGCGCAAGATTTATCTTTCAAAAACCTTGTTAATAATTACAAAAACAAAATAAAATCATTAACCACTATAGAGGTAAGTATAAACGTAAACAAAAATAATATGACCAAAACAGTAAACGTTCATAAACAAGATTCTTATCATAAATAATTAACGTTTCATTACTTCATAAACACTCCGTAGGAATTGAGATTAAATTTTAAAATATAATTAATTGTGAAACTGTAACTCGATGAAGAGCCGGAACGTAGATAAAACCGCCTCAGTTCGCCCCAGTTCGTTCAGAAACTTTATTATAATCGGCGTTTGATAACTTTATTTAGTAACTGCAATAAATGACTAACACCAGCAGTAATTGCTTGATTTACATTCCTCGTTATCCTTTACTTCTGTATTGTTGATTTGTGACCAGAAGCTATCGTGTATCCTTCGAGAAGTATCAAAATATATGTTGTTTAGACGAGTGTACTCAATGGCAGATTACTTTATAATAAATAAGCTTCAGTTGAATTGTCCAGCAGTGGGTCAATATAGTACCAATTCCAAATGGTCCAGTCCTTAAAAATCAGAAAGTTTAGCAGAATATTATAGACCTGAAAATGTAACAGAAAAATTTGGTTACGAAATTAGGGATGACTTGCAGCATTATTACTAATCTAGAATAAGTCCTAAACTCAATATATTCTACAGTAAATAACTATATTTAATTGAGATTTGGGATAAATAAAGAATTCGAGATTTATCGCGGACCCTAAGTGGCCCTAGATCATGCAATTTAAACGAACAATTACTTCGTTATGATTTATGTTATATCGCATAGGTCGTACAATAATCCCTTATCATAGACTTAAAGCTGTCCTAGCAAATCCCAAGTTCTAATGAATAAATCGTTCAAGTAACACGCAAAGCTGGAAACCAGTAATATACTTTTAAAAAGAAATTTAATCTTATTCAACAAAAGTAGCTCCAAGAAAATGAAGTAAAAACTCTTCTAGATTGGCTAAGAGAACTAAATCCGAGATAAAAGCTGCGATGCAAAACCGCACAAGACTAACTCGTTAATTTATTCTCTTCAAAAGAAAACACAGACGGACAACAATAATTGGAAAAATCTTTGAGTTAACAATAGTTTCCGCGTAGTGTTCCTGAACTTGAAGACGAATAAAGAATTGAATGAGAA
This sequence comes from Clanis bilineata, assembly GCA_036417725.1. NCBI lineage: Eukaryota > Metazoa > Arthropoda > Insecta > Lepidoptera > Sphingidae > Clanis > Clanis bilineata. Next base: position 5,195,038 of record CM071153.1, read on the forward strand.
AATAGAAGCAAAAGGTGATTGCCTTAAGGAGGTGGCACTTATAATAATCAAGGGTTTAAACATTTAACCGACTTCAATATTCATCAGTGGCTCGAGCAGGAAAATTTCTGACAATCGTAAATGTATTCGAGCTAGATCCGCGTCTATAAAATTTGTATGCAATATCAACAAAATGTCATCAGTTCACAGCGAGCTTGAATACATTTACGATTATCAGAAATGTTCTTGCTCGGGACGCAGATTTTGACGAAATCTATATGGGACCCTTGCAACAAGCTCTATCAAACACAAATATAACCTTGAAAACCAGTCCACATTTGCAGGAGATGATATAAAAATAGACAGCATATGCAAAAAAATACTGGCGTGAAGTATCTTGGTGAAATGGTAAAGATCTGATGATGAAGTAAGAGGAAAAGCAAAAACACCAAGTTTGTAAACAAGGGCAGTGTGCTAAAATTACGGATTCTTTCGGGATTTTTCGCTGTCTTCTTGCTTTCGAAACACCGGGACTAAAAATGAATAAATTCAAAACAAATCGCGATAGAATTCGTAAAAACTAGTTTTATCCTAAGGAATAACAGTTGCGTAAACTTAAAAAATCATTAAAGGCACTGTAGTGAAAATCGCATATTTGGAATTCATCAAAATTATAAGCATAACGAGAAATAAAGGCCGATTTATTTTTGCATTTGTAACAATTTGTTAGTCGCTATTGGTTAGTAGCTTGGCTTGCCCAGGCCACATAATAAATGTAATAGCCCTTACTCTAAGCCTTCAAATCGTTAAGGTACCTAATTAAGCATTCAGCTTTGCATATTGTAATTGCTACTATTAAGCATAACTGAGCTTTAACAAGGTGCTGCATTCGCCATTTCTTTTTAATCTTAAATTCTATTTAAGAAAATTCTACATTAATATAAAATTAGATCGACAGTTCTTATATTTGCATTTTCTGTTTTAAAACGTTATAAAGTGATTTAGTTTTCTAAAATATTTGAATTTACTCATTGATAAGTTGGTCTACCTTGGTCGCCTCCTCGGTCTAGTGGCAGCATATATGGGCTGTGGACCGGGAGGTCGTGGGTTCGTCCCAGGTGGGGCAAAGCAAATTTTCTAATTTAATTTCCCCGGGACTGGATCCCCCAGAATGGGGTACACGTCAGGCAGGCAGCTGATCGTAAAAACTTAGCTAAATCCTTTCTGCAACATGCTTTTTCAAGCATGTTGCAGATCCCACATTAAGGACAGATAGAAAGAAAGATAAGTTGGTCTACGATTGTTAGAAGTATTACAGCATCATTGATCTATAGGCTTTTTCAATCAGTATCAACCCGGAGTCTGGAATTTGTGCCCTATCACATCTGAGACGGAACTAAGCTCGACAAAATGTGTGTGTTCTAGTTCGCAAGTGTGCATCTAGCTACCCCTTAGGGGATACAGGCATGAGCTTATTTTATGTTATACGTTACTGAATTACTGTAAATTTAAGGAAATGTAACTTATGTATGATCTAAAGGTTGCTTCCCGCTGCGTTTAGGGCAAAAAGCATAAAAGCCTGAGTTGAATTATACTGCCTCGGTGGCGTGGTGGTATTTCGGTACGACTACGGTTCTGAGGTCTCGGGTTCGATCCCCGGGTCGGGCAAAGTGATATTGGATTTTTCCATATCAGCCCGGAGTCTGGAATTTGTGCCCGATATGGCGATAGGCTCGCCCCCTATCACATCTGGGACGGAACTAAGCTCGGCGAAATGTGGGTGTTCTAGTTCGCTAGTGCGTCTCTGCCTACCCCTTCGGGGATACAGGCGTGAGCTTATGATATGTTATGTTATGTTGAATTATGCATGTAGGTTCAGCAATCATAACAGTTGAGTTTCTTATTTAGAAAAATATCCTTTATGCTTATCTTCCTTCTATCTTCAATCCTTGATTTCACTGGCTTCCCCTTCGATGATGCGAATAACTGTCGTTATCGCTACAGCTAATATTATAAGTGCAAAAGTGTGTTTGCTGGTTTTCCTTCTTTCATGCAATAATGAAGTTATGGGTCAACATCTATTTTGCGGGCATGCAGAATGTGCTTTAATAATACTGTATACCAAATTTTCTAATTTAATTTGCCCGGGACTAGATCCCTCGTAGGGGGTTGACGTCAGGCAGGCGGCCGGTCGTAAAAATTAAGCCAAATCCTCTGTGCAATATGCTTTAAAAAAGTGTGTTGCGCCGACCCCACATTAAGATGGGATAAGGGCAGGTAGAAAGAAAGAAAGCAGAATGTGCTTTAGAGCGACATATATATAGGCGACTCTTTATTCTGATATAAATATAATCACAAGTTTAAAAACATAACGGGCCGACTTCAAATCCGATCGTGACCAAATTTATATGGGACCACCCTTGAAATAAGCTCTTTCGAACACAAAAAGAATTTTGAAAATCGGTCCACAGACGAATTGAGGACCTTCTCCTTTTTGGAAGGCGGTCGAAAATTTATTTATTACGAGCAACAATACTGATCATATGGTTCAATAATACTGTATACTATTATTTTGAGTGTTAGAGCCACGCTGTAGACAGTTACATCTACAGCACAAATGGGTCGGCTCGAACCCTTTGATACCACTGTCTCACAGAAATTCTTCCCCCTCCCTTTCCCAATCCCTTTTTCCTTCCCCTTCCATTCCCTCCTTATAGGTTGCCAACGCACCCATAATTATTTTGTGTCTTGGGTGTATATGGGCGGTGGAGATCACTTACCATCAGGTGACCCATCTGCACGTTGGCCAGTCTCTGCTATACAAAAATAGTACTTCTACAATAAAAACACACGGTTTATATAAAAATAAAAAATCTAAATAAACTGCACACATTTATCATTCTGTACAATTATTTAAATCAAATAGAAGCCTATTATTTAAGCTAAACTATCCAACTGCATTATGAAGTTTATAAAACGTGGAATAAAAGAAATCAGCATTGAAATGGGTATTCGCGATAATGTTAGTACAGCTATAAACACCACTGAGCTCGTATGGGATCCGACGTCGAATTCACAGCTCTCAGCATTTTGCTTCTTAGGGAGAATATTCACTGTATATGTATTTAAAGGCCTCTCATGCTTATGTTTTCTATAAACCTACACGAAAATATTTACACAAAACAATGTTTGCTGTTTCGCAGTGACGTGCATACGCATTTCGAACAGGGTAGACAAAAATCTTGCACAATAATTTTCTTCAACTCTTGCGGCACCATCACTATTATTATTATCTTCGTGTCGATTTGAAACATAAGCCGAGCATTGCTATTTTGAAAATCTGTATTTAGTCAATTTTTTTATTCTTTATTTATGGAAATAGCAAATAGTCAGGGTAGACAGTGTCTCTTTGTCTATATGGACTGCACGCCACTGCTGTTTCGTTGTCTCCTGCTCATAGGATAATGTACCATAAATCCAATTACCACCCTCCCTTTCCCAATCCCTATTTCCCTCCTTTTAGGTTGGCAACGCACCCATGATTCTTTTTGTCTTGGGTATCTATGAGCGGTGGAGATCACATACCATCAGGTAACCCATCTACTCGTTTGCTAGTCTCTGCTAGAAAAAAAATGTGTAGGGAAGCCATATCTTGTATATGTGTTTCAAAAAAACATGATAGGAGACGCGCGTTTAGAAAAAAAAATTTTTTTTTCATAAAGATATTATTAAAAATTGTTTATTTATACTAAACATAATATTTTTTGTACTAGAGTATAATATTAGTATCGATTTTTATTAAACAGTGCGATCCATGTGGTTATACCCTTGAGTTTGTTTCGGCATTTCTTCTCAGGGATAGCTACGAAATGCCGACGTCATCATTATTTTTTCAATATATATTCGCAACTGACATGTAAAAGTGATATGAGATATCCTATTTTCAGAATAAATGATTTGAATTTGAATTTGAATTTGAATATAGGTAATAAATTATATTTATAATTTGGGGTCTCAAGAGTCGCTTATGTCAATTTCAGCCCACAAATCGCATTATTGCAAAAAAATTATGTAGACCCGTGACACGTAATATAATAAGCTTGAAAATTGCTTTTTAGGCGAAATTTCTATTTAATCTGTATTTTTAAACGACTCAGAGGATTTTTGTTATCACTAATCTCTGTAGCTGTGTGTAATATCTCCTTAATTCTCAGATATTTAACGCTCCATTTATTCATGAACTTAGCTTTTTGCTTTAATGTCTTTGAACAGTCGTTTGAACTACGTAACCACGTGTTTTATGGCTTTTTATCGTGTTTTTAATTATTCGTTTGTTTTGTTTCTATTTCTTTAAATTTTTATAAAGCCATTCTTTTAACGAGCAAATACATTTTGCATGGTTTATTTCTTTGAAAAGCTTGAATAGTAAAGTAAATGAAGTCACACCTGCATTTTGGATGGCTTAAATAGGAAAAATAACCTTTTTAGGGTTCCGAACCCAAATGGCAAAAATGGAACCATTAGTTTCATATCAGATAAAGCCTAAATATTTCCGCTGTCTCCAGAAAAAAAAAATTAAAGTATAAGTGAATTCCATTCACAAATTCTTATCAACCTATTAACAATGCCTCAGTGGCGTGGTTGTATTTCAATACGACTATCGTCCTGAGGTCTCGGGTTCGATCCCCAGGTCGGGCAGTGATATTGGATTTTTCCATATCAGCCCGGATTCTGGAATTTGTGCCCTATCACATCTGGGACGAAACTAAGCTCGGCGAAATCTGGGTGTTCTAGTTCGCTAGTGCGCTTCTGCCTACCCCTTCGGGGATACAGGCGTGAGCTTATGTTATGCTATTAACAATGTACTATAGTCCAGAATCGTTTGATACAATTTGGTTGTTTCTTGACGATCTATAACTTCTTTCTAATATAATAATAATAATATTAGCCCTGTGATATTACTGTCCCACTGCTGGGCACGGGCCTCCTCTACTAATGAGAGGGGTTAGGCTAGTCTACCACGCTGGCATAATGCGGGTTGGCAGACTTCACATACCTTCGAAATTTCTGTGAAGAAATTCTCAGGTATGCAGGTTTCCTCACGATGTTTTCCTTCACCGTTATAGCAAGCGATATTTCACAATGAAAATACACTTAACAAAGAAAAGTCAGAGGTGTATGCTCCATTTTGGGGTTGGTCTTGAACCTCCGACACTTGTCTCGGCAGCCCGTACCATTCCCAACTGAGCTATCGCTGCTTATAACTTTCAGTTTTATTTACAAAAATATTTTTACAACGATCTGCTAAAACCGATATTGCTATATTTTTTCAACGTCAACATTCAATTGAAGAGCCATTTCAATTTCCTCAATAACGAACTTGATCGAGCGACGATCAAAACTATGCAGATGCATCTACCTCCACATGTCTGTGACGAGTCGGAAATTAAATTTCCCACACCGATATAGCTATTTGGATCGGCCGTGTCAGAGCCTTCAGACGTAAACGTTAACACATTTCATCTAGCATCCACGTCTCTAGAATTATTCCGTTTCAAACGTTCTCCAAAGTGATGGTAATTCTGTGTACATCGACTTCAAAAAGAGGTAAGTACTTAACATTTCCGTATGGTATGCAGTATGTTCTATATCTATGTGGGCTCCTAGATCTACCGGCAGTTTATATGGACTATAATCCGTGAGGGACTGAATTCCATTCCAGCCTGCCTAGCATGCGCGCCACGAAAACATTTAGTCTACGCTTTTTGTCCTGTTATAACCGGTTTTCTTTATTTATCTACGGACACTAACATGCGTCCTCGTTTATTTTCATACAATATTGTAGACAACACGTAGACAACATCTCGACTGTCGATTATCGGGATAACTCGTTGCGCGCATGCTAGTCGGGCAGGTCTAGCAAGAGTTTTTTTCTTTCCTTTCTCGATCTTGCCAGACCTCCTAGCATGCGTGCCACGAAAACATTTAGTCTATGCTTTTTGCCCTATTATAACCGGTTTTCTTTATTTATCTACGGACACTAACATGCGTCCTCGTTTATTTTCATACAATATTTTAGACAATACGTAGACAACATCTCGACTGTCGATTATCGGGATAACTCGTTGCGCGCATGCTAGGCGGACAGGGAATGGAATTCTGTCCCTCCCGGTTTACAGCCCATATAAGCAGCCACTAGACCTAGGAGGCGACATAGAGATATAAGACACTGCATACTAGTTTAATTTACTTTAAAATGTATTATAAGACACACAACTTTAAGTCTATTTTCGTATGTTAATCGTGAGACGATGCTGAAGCGGTGTAATGGACGATGACCTGAGAGAAAAAAGGTTCGAGTTTCCGACGCGAACTTACGAATCATTTCAAAAGAATTACGCCGGGATACACAAATGCGGCACAGAGGAGATTAATGTATGCAGGATGTGAGAACGCTGTGCAAAAAGTTGTTTTGTTCTCTGCTTAGCTATTGACATGGAGTCTTTACATAATAACGCGGATTTAATATGACAGTCAAATTATATAGGATATTTTTGTGGAAGAACGATTGCTATATTTTGACTTAATATAAACCAACTTTAAAACAACAACACATTTTGATTAAAACACGGGATCCTTTGTTATAGTTCTATAGAATACAAAAATAATCTTGAAAATCAAACTAAAAAAGATTTAAAATAGCAGCCGTATTGAGAACCTTCTAACGAGCATAAAGATAGATAGATTTTTTAAGTCCGATTTTTTATGATTATGTTGGTAGTACTATCCTGAATTTAAATAAGGTAGGTTTGTAGGAATAGGTAATTATTTATAGCCGAAAGTAATCCGCAAATTGCCTAATACGTCATCCTGAAGATTGAGCGTCTCTTAACGTAAATAGAAATAAGGAAGTATTCTATATGTTACCATCGTGAGTTGGCGAAGGCGCAGTTTTGACCAACACCGTGAATTTGATAAATTACATAAGCGTTAGAGCTTCATGCAGTTTTTACGCCATGACTCACGAGTCACGTCTCGTCGCGTCCTCTTTCAATGTGCAAACTGGGTGGAAGTTATAAATGATGTGAAATGCACCAAAATTTTGTCTTGGTCGTAAAGACAAGGTCGTTTGAGTGGTAGAGCCACGCTGTAGACAGTAACGTCTACAGCACGAATGGGTCCGCTCGACCGGTTGGATACCACTGTCTCACAGAAAACCGACGTAAAGTGGCAGCTTGCGGTCGCGTTACGTTCGGTGAGTGAGATTTCCGGTGGCCCATTTCTCCCCGCCCCGCTCTTTCCCAATCCCTTTTCCCTCCCCTTCTATTTCCTCTTTTTAGGTTAGCAACGCACCCATGATTCTTATTGTGTCTTGGTTGTCTATGGGCGGTGGAGATCACTTACCATCAGGTGACCATATGTTCGTTTGCCAGTCATTCCTATAAAAAAAATAAACGTTAATGAATAATTATTTTGCTATTTTTCATTATAATGATATGAAAGCAATATAAATAATAATAAATAAATAATACCCAACAGAGTCACATACATAGTCCTGACCCCACACTAAGATCGATTCTTGTGTCGTGGGTATCAGGAACTACGAGAGACTTTCGGTGTCATAACACCCAGACCCGAAACAAATATCTGTAGGCGATACAAACATTTGTCTCGGTGCGGGAATCAAACCCGCGGCCTCTCGCTTCACAGCCGGCTACTCTAAAAGTATATAATATTGGTTGATCTCCAAAGAGAAGAAGTTTGTATTCCTCGACATGACATATTCGTCACTTAGAATAAAATTCTAGGTAAAGCAGGTTATTGAGAAATTTTCTCAATGGTAGTAGTGTAAAAGCACTTCATTATCGTCCGGCGCAGGTGCATCAGTATTCAAACACGACTGTTGTGCGAACTAATAGAGTTAACTGTGTCCCCTACTATTCCTTCTAACTCGATTCGAAAACATATTAGTTCTTCACCGTGATGTTCGAAAGAGTCAGCAAAAGTCAACCGATTTTTATGTCACAAAGCCATACTGTAAAGAAATATTCATATAGCATCAAAATTTCCGACTAGATTGCAGTGATGAAAGGTCTATACAACGTAATTCTTACAGGTTTACCCTTGCCATACTGTCGGCTTCATATAATTATAAGTATTAATTAAAAGAGACGTGGACGTCCTGTGGCTGATGATGATGTATTAGAAAAGAATGCAGAGTTGACTTCCCTTTTGAATGTATCACTATTTGCCACAGCCAAGTTATCAACACTGCCTTTCAGAAAACCTATGTCAAGTAACTTATGATTGTTATTCATATAGTGAGTAAGATGTTCGGAAACACTGTTCCTGTCCTCTAAAATCTGGAATAATAAACCCAGAATTTGGCTTTTAATTATCAGATACAAAAGACTATTTCATCCGTTATTTACATTATATACAGAAAACCGACGTAAAGTGGCGGCTTGCTGTCGCGTTTCGTTCGGTGAGTGAGATTTCCGGTGGCCCATTTCCCCCCTCCCTTTCCCAATTCCTTTTCCCTCCCCTTTCATTCCCTCCTTTTAGGTTAGCAACGCAGCCATGATTCTTTTTGTGTCATGTGTGTCTATGGGCGATGGAGATCACTTACCATCAGGTGACCCATCTGTTCGTTTGCCAATCTCTGCTAAAAAAAAAAAAAAAAAAAAACATAGTATACTCAATATAACGCACAAATTCTGTTGGCAAAGTACAATATACGGAAGAGACACGGGTGCCAAGACAAATGATGGATGTATGCTTCATTAGCGAAATGTGATAATCGAATACATTATCATCAACAATGTAGGACACTATGTTAATAAAGTGTAGAAATTACTTGATGGTTCGAAACTAGGTATTATTTAATAAAAGAAAGAAATAAGAAAGAAAGTAAGTTTATTGCGGCATCACATACTAAAACATGATACAAACAATGACAATTTACTTAATTATAACTAGATTAGTCTAATACAAAAACAAAGGAAACTAGTTATTAACAGGTGAACTAAGCAAATTGTACCTAAAAACCAGTTGTGTGAGGCCGCAAAAGGTCCCATCTCAGCTTAAAATGCTGCAAAGATAGGTTAAAAAGATAGGTTTAGTGAATTTTGTATCACAGAAAACGATGTGAAGTGACTTACTCTTCTGATTTCTGAATCTTCACCTTACTGAACCATACCAGCTGAACCTGGCTTGCCTGTACCGTTAACTTGCTTGTATTCGACATTACTGCCAACTGACTGCATGTTCAGCGGCCTGAGCAGCAAAATTTCTGACAACCGTAAACATTTACGGTTGTCAGAAATTTTGCTGCTTTAAATACATATTCGAACTCGATGCGCATCTATGAAATTTTTATGAAATATTAACCAAACGTCATCAGTGCGCAGCGAACTAGAATACATTTACATTTACATTAGTTTTTCGTGCTCGGGCTACAGTCCTCATAAGTCAAAAACAAGTAGGAATTTTAGATATCCTGTGTTCAGTTCCAGGTCGAGCAAAGCTGCTTTCCTAACATTTGTACGGGATTGAGCCCTCACATAAAATTTTAAAGTGAATCCTTTCTACAACAAATTTGAAAAAGTGTTGGAGAGACACGACATTGGAGTAGGATCCTTATCTTACTCCAATGTGGGGTCAGTGAAAAGAAAATCCGTTCCATCTATTTACCCATCAGGGATACAGGCATAAACTTAACATAATCAAACTTCTAGAATTTTCAAAACCAGTAGTAGTTCCAGTCAATACGATGCGCATAAAAAGCAAAATTCACATTTCATTCGTTTTATGCAGCACCTTTTGAATATCAAATGGTTTTAAGCGGAACACTTTCATAATGTATTGCTATATTATTTCTATACTGACAGTTCTCTTTACTACAGTTATTTCTTTCCAAGCCATTAGTCAGCTCCATTGCAATAAGACTTAAGAGTAGGGGCACTTTGTTACTGACATCTTCGATAAAACTGACAGTATTCAGTTTGGTGATATTGTGGGCCTTTTAGGTATTGGGTGACTATCAGCTAGCTGCCTCGGAGTTGTAAATTGAATGAAAACTTTTTTTTATAAAAAAAACAACGCAAAGAAACCAAATCGGTAAGCACAGTATAGTCCAATAAACCAGCAACAACCGACAAACAATGAGTTTATTGGCAGAATTATGCCAACCAGCTTTAAATCATTATTTGAATTCAGGAAAATGACCGCTGAATGCTCGGGGACACAAGGTTTTTTTTTCTATTTTCCTATGAAGGCAGACGGGCAGACGGCCCCCCTGATGGTAAATGGTTACCGTCACCCTTAACATCGGCAATGCCAGGGGCAAAGCTTAGCCGCTGCCTATCGTGAAAAATGCTTTTAAGCCTCGTTTTAAGAAGGATACAGAGCGCTGAGGGAACACCGAAGAGGAAAGTTCGTTCCAGAGTTTGTAGATGCATGGAAAAATTATCTTTGAAAGCGGATTGTGCTGATGTACCCTGTATAATTACCTTAACGAACCATTTAGCCAATAATTAGCCATTTAGTCAGCCTCCGTGGCGCAGCGGGCGAGTAGCCGGCTGCGAAACGAGAGGCCGCGGGTTCGATCCCCGCACCGAGACAAATGTTTGTATGGCCTACAAATATTTGTTTCGGGTCTGGGTGTTGTGAGACCGAAAGTCTCTTGTAGTTCCTGATACCCACGACACAAGACTCGATCTTAGTGTGGGGTCAGGACTATGTATGTGATTGTTGGGTGTTATTTATTTATTTATTATTTAATAAGAACTCAGTTTGAACATGACTTCGTCAAATGACTTGATTTGATTGGTTCATAATTGCGATCTATCTGCACTCTAAACTGAGATCGTTTGTTGAAACCGGCCGTATGTCATGTTGCAAACTCCTCTAAAGAACAGAATATACACTGGCAGGGGAGTATGGTATACTTTAACGCTGTGAACGGTTGATTAATGGAACCGAAGCATTAATTTAAAATGTAATTATCGAGCTCGTTGATGCGAAAATATAAGATATTTGAAGTAAATACGAATAAATAGGTGCGACAGCTACGCTTCGTAGATAAGCGAGTCTATTCCTTAGAGATAATATACATAAAGCAAACTCAGAAATGCGACGTTCCAGTAGAAAATAATGCAAAATAATTTCTAGTTTCACTATGTAGGTGGGCTCTGCTGGACAGTGCGGTACACAAACATGCTGTGTCATCCAACGGGTCTGTATCATGATGACACAAAGACAGGGAGTAAAGATATTTTCCATCTCTTCTTGAAGGCATCATCGATACCGGTTTGATTCCACCGTCTCACAGAAAACCGACGTAGGTTTTCTGTGAGACCGTGGAATCAAACCGGTCGAGCCAGCCCATTTGTGCTATAGACGTAATTGTCTACAGCGTGGCTCTACCACTATTGACTCTCAGAACGGCATGGTGGTTATCTACTCTACCTCTAGTGTATTATCTCTATGGTTTATTCATGTGGGTGTTATGTGGGTGCGAGCTTCAGGTGCGAGCTGTGTTTTATTTTTACTGATTTGTATGCATCTGTTTTGTAATGGCCAGTATGATAAAGACACGGAAAATGTATGCGAATATTCTTTTTATGAATGAGCAGCTATTATTGGGAATACCACCCTTTTCCAGAATGAGTAGCTGCTCTTATCTCAACAAAGATATTCTGTCACAAAAAAGCAACCAAGAGATGTGGATAAAATCTAGTTCAAATTAAAGGGATGTTTGTCCACATGGCGCAGCGGTCGAGTAGTGTGTAGTGGTCGTTTGTGAAACGAGAAGCCGCGGGTTCGATTCCCGCCCCAAATAAAAATGTGTTTATGATGTGGAGATCACTTACCATCAGGTGACCCATTTGCTCGTTTGCCAGTTTCTGCTATAAAAAAACATCGTATTATATCTATGTATATATTTAAATAATCATGCACCGAGACCATTGAAAAACGTGCCAAAACGCGTAAACATTAAAAAAGTTATAAAACGCGGAATGTTTATAGCGTTTGAGTTGTAAAGGGAAGTTTACGCATACTAAATTGATTGGTTCTACTCGTTTTCCATTCAACCGATCCTTTTACGATGGAAACTCGTCGGCGCGTCGTGAACACTGCCTAAGTCGTGTATTGTGAACCGTTGGCACGTATTCCGAATTAGGAATACTCAAAGTTAAAAGAATATATGAAGTCTTTTAGGTTAAAAGAGTTTATTCTCATAAAAAGTTACAGTTCACTTATAATGAGATATACCTCTAAATAAAACATAACATTAAAAAGCACTTTACATCTAGATATAATAATAAGTTTAGCTGGTCAAATCGTGCTCACATATTTTTTAAGTTTGTTTTTAAAAACTATTATGTTATCAAATTGCTTTATTTCATCAATAAATATGTTATACAGCTGTACTCCTTCAAACAATATCGTTTTCTTTCCATAATTCGTTCGTACATTAATTGAAGTTTATATTTATTTCTTAAATTATCGGATCGGATCGGAAATGCTTTGAGATTATTTATAACGAATAATTTTTATATAGAGGTAATTGTATATTGTGATAAAACATTGAAAATAGTTGAAATTCTTTTAATAAACGTCTATAAATAAAAAATCCCTCAAACTTTTACGGTCACATTCATTTGTATTTGTAATCGAATTAATTAATTGATATTTCAGTCTTAAACTTACGTGCACTAAACGATCAAATAATTGTTGATTGAAGTTCACACTTAATTAACTGAAAATCCAATTACTCTTCATTCCAAAATCAGAGTCGATAATTCCACTTTGCTCGTTATTTTTTATTAGATTAAGTGCTCAATCAAACTGCATTAGTTAAAACAAGAAATGTTGGGGGATGAAAATAATTTTTTATATATATTTTACTATAAAGATATATTTTATTTTTTATTCACGTTAAAAACGAAATGTGTTTTTGACTAGTAGATTGCATTTTTTTGTCATTTTTCGCTAGCCACTACGTAAAATATTTGTATTAAACACCCGAACGCCTCTAGCGATTACGTGGGGAATTGATGTTTTTTCATATAAACTATTTTCATTGTTGTTAGCGATAAATGCCAAAAAAGCATAGTCGAGCTACGGTAATGTTTATTACCTACAGGAAACCGAAAAATAATGCACGCGAATTTTGAATGGTTGACCATCCATGACATATTGCGACTTTTTTTCATTTATTGGGCAAACTATTGTTGCAATAGAGTTATCGGTTTCTTCCATTGTCACGTTATCCACACATATCTATCTTTAACAGCCTCCGTGGCGCAGCGGGCGAGTAGTCGGCTGTGAAGCGAGAGGCCACGGGTTCGATCCCCGCACTGAGACAAATGTTTGTATGGCCTACAGATATTTGTTTCAGGTCTGGGTGTTGTGAGACCGAAAGTCTCTCGTAGTTCCTGATACCTACGACACAAGACTCGATTTTAGTGTGGGGTCAGGACTATGTATGTGACTGTTGGGTGTAATTTATTTATTTATTATTTATATGTTGCCATGTATGGCAATTTAAATACACTACAACTCTAACAACTACATCAACTTTTCTACTGAAACAATCAAATATAAAATTACATAACATAAGCTCACGCCTGCATCCCCGAAGGGGCAGGCAGAGGCGCCTTAGCGAACTAGAACACCCACATTTAGCTTAGTTCCGTCCCAGATGTGATGGTCCGAGTCTATCGCCATATCGGGCACAAATTCCAGACTCCGGGCTGATACTGAAAAATCCAATATCACTTTGCCCGACCCGAGGATCGAACCCGAGACCTTAGCACGATAGTCGTACCGAAATACAACCACGCCACCGAGGCAGTCTTCCACATCTTGTTTCAAGATATCTATAATCACAAGTTTAAAAACATAACTGACCGCCTTCCAATTTACCGATCGTGACCAAATTTATATGGGACCACCCCTGAAATAAGCTCTGTCCAACACAAAAAGAATTTTGAAAATCGGTCCACATTTGGCGGAGATTTCGCGTAACATACGTAAAAAAAAAACCGACGAATTGAGGACCTCCTCCTTTTTGGGAAGTCGATAACAGCAGTAATGTATCCCGCACACTAAAGTTTTTGTTGAGCATAGCTTGCATTAAATAGTTCTGGTAATTCTCACAACGCTGTTTCAGTTTAATTGTACTTTTGCGGTGCGGCTTGCGATGAGCCAGTATTTACATTTATGAAATAATAATAATGAGACTAGTTGAAAAGTTTCAACTGCGGCCTGAGCAGGAATATTTCTGACAACCGTAAATGTATTCGAACTCGATGCGCGTCTATGAAATTTGTATGAAATATTAACCAAACGTCATCAATGCGCAGCGAACTCGAATACATTTACATTTACATTAGTTTTTCGTGCTCGGGCTATAGTTCATAGCAGCATGTCTTTACTAACATATTTTTATTGGAATCAGTAATATTTTGTTTTCCCAGACGAATGGAGGACCTTCTTTTTTGAAGTCGGTCAAAAAATGTAACAGACACTTGCAGCAAAATATATTGAAGTACAGACATATCAGCTCGTAAATATCATGCAGAAAATTGAGGTAAGTGAGGCCCCGGCAACTGGAATAATTTATTATGAACATTAAAATATTCATGAAAGCTCTGGGGTTATGTTATACTGGCCATGAAATTTGCAAAAATTACTTCTTTCACGATTGCGATGTGTTCTAGTGGCTGATTTTGGGGTAAAACAGGTCTATGAATTATTTTATAAATTATTAATTATTAATTAGGTAAACATAACGTGACCAAAAGAATTTTGTTATTAATCTAAGAACGTGACCATTTATTTTTTTACTCAAAACAGGGTATAATTACGTCTAACTTATAAGTCATTTTTTGTCTGTCTTCTTTTAAATAAGAATTCTTGGCACTTTTTTTATATTCACCTTAGTGTTTCTGACGTCAATTGTTCATTAAATAAAATACTTTTTCCAAAAATGGTTTTGGAAATTGGGACTATTTCGCGTCCTGGTGCTTTTTTTTTAACTACGGGTCACATAATCGAAAAATAGGACGGTCCCATTCAAAACTGAACGTGTGTTTACGTTAGGTAAATAATATAATCATTTGTACCTAATATGGTGATAGGCTCACCTATCATATCTGGGACGGAAATGAGCACGGCGAAAAATGGGCGTTTTAGTTCTCTAGTTCGTCTCTGCCTACCCCTTTGGGGATACAAACGTGCGTCTATGTAGGTATGTATAAATTACAGGTACATACATAAACGACATAATGTGTATGAACCAGTGGTGTAAAATGTTAGCCAACACTCTATGTAATATGTGTTAGAGTGGAAATTGTACTGCTCGTTATGAGATCCGATAAACACGTGTGCTTCCTTTAAAATAGGGATGTCGATTACAATTTTCCATATTCGGCTAAACAAATATAACAAAAATAGGTTTGCGAGTGGTAGAGCCACGCTGTAGACAGTAACGTCTACAGCACGAATGGGCCGGCTCGACCGGTTTGATACCACTATCTCACAGAATATCGACGTAAAGTGGCAGCTTGCTGTCGCGTTTCGTTCGGTGAGTGAAATTTCCGGTAGTCCATTGCCCCTCTCTTCTTCCGCAATCCCCTCCTTCTCCGCCTCCCCTTCCATTCCATCCTTTTATGTTGCTAACGCACCCATGCTTTTTTTGTGTCTTGTGTGTCTATGGACGGTGGAGATCACTCACCATCAGGTGACCCATCTGCTCGTTTGCCAGGCTCTGCTATTAAAAACAATTTAAAAAAATATTAATAATATTTCAGATATAAAATCCTCTAGATAGGATTGAGGCTTTGAAATCGGTATTCAGATATTTTATATAAATATATAGATATATAGAAGTCGCTGGATGCAGGCCGCTTTCAATAGGTCGATCTGGAAATTTTTGGGGGAGGCCTATGTTCAGCAGCAGACGTCCTATGGCTGATGATGATTATGATGATGATGATACAGATATTTAAACTCTTTGTTAACATAATAAATTATTATACATTATCCCTAATATTTTTGTACAATATTTGTAAAGCAATTAAGTAATATATATATGTGGACTCGAGGCCTTTAAGTCCAGGACACGTCCTATGGCTGATGATGATTATGATGATGATGATTCAGATATTTAAACTCTTTGATACCACAATAAATACTTATACATTATCCCTGATATTTTTGTACAATATTTGTAAAGCAATTAAGTAATATATATGTGGATCTGAGCCCTTTAGGTCCGCACAAGGATGAGGTTAATAACAAGATTTAACATGAAACGCACGGCGTTTATGAATTTTAAATTGACTTCGAAGTTATGTCTGCCAACCCTAACCTCACTCGACTTATTGCCTTAATTATAAATTACCTCACCCACGTATATTTCCTTCTAAACCCACTTTATCTAAATGTGTATTTACATTAAATTTTGAATTTTCGGAATCGGAAAGCATAAATAGGCTAGCATGATTCCGGTGCCCACCGATAAACCCATTATTTATCTGTGGTCGCTGTTTTTTTGGAATGCATTGCGCTTACCATCAGGTAGTGTAGTTTGCCGTGCTCGAATTAAAAAAAGTGGTACAGATTTATAGCTACAGATTTCAGTGGGTGTTCTAGTTCGCTAGTGCGTCTCTGCCTATCCCTTCGGGGATACATGCCTGAGCTTGTGTTATGTTTATTGAGTGGTAGAGCCACACTATGTGTAGTAGTGTTTATAGCACGAATGGGCCGGCTCGACCGGTTTGATACCACCATTGTCTCACAGAAAACCGACTTAATGAGGCAGCTCGCAGTTACGTTTCGATGAGTAAGATTTCCGGTGGCTCAATTACCCCCTCCCTGTTGCTATCCTTATCGATTGACAACGCACTCATGATCATTTGTGTCTTGGGTGTCGATAGAAATCATTTACCATCAGCTGACCCACCTGGGAGGTTACCACCACCTCTTATAGCAGTATTATTATAATCTGACTTGTACCGATTCCCATACAAAACAAACGAAGAACGATTATAATAATACTGCTATAAAAGGTCGTGGTAACCCGGGTGCTTATTTGCCAGTCACCACTATAAAAATGGTTAGATTTATAGCGTATATAATTTGATGTAATATTTTGATTAGAATATATTTTACCCGATCACGATAATCTTATCATAATTAGATAGGTCGTTATCGCCTTTTTAGTCTAGTAACACGAAATATGGGATGTGGACCGGAAGCTCGTGGGTTCAAATCACAGATTGGGCAATTTCCTCACGTTTTCTCTAGAGGTGAAACCCCCGGAAAAAGTCGACCTCAGGCGGATAAAAACAAAGCTAAATTATTTCTGCAACATCCTTTAAAAATGTAATGTAGCGATCCCATCATTATCTTTACATCATGAAAATCTTTAATAAACATCTAAAAATGTACTAAAATCCCAAGTTTTGCAATTTTGAATTCAGAAATACTTTCCTCACAATAATAATATGGCCTTTCCATTGTTCTACATAAGGGTGAGTTTAAAACCAATATTTGCCAATTCCGTAAATGCTTAGCAAAGTTTTAATTGAAAAATCCAGACATGACAAACAACGGCATATATAAATAGAATTAATAGAATAGGTATGTACAGTATGAGTATTTCATGAATAACTTTTTAATAAACAAAATGCTAAAAATAATAATATTCTTTTTTATCTGTTTTTGTCGCCTTCTTGGTCTAGTGGCAGCATATATGGGCTGTGGACCGGGAGGTCCTGGGTTCGATTCCCAGTTCGGGCAAAGCAAATTTTCTCATTTAATTTGCCCGGGACTGAATCTAGAGAGGGGGTTGATGTCAGGCAGGTAGCCGGTCGTAAAAACTAAGCCAAATCTATTCTGCAACATGCTTGAAAAAGTGTGTTGCGCCGACCCCACATTAAGGTGGGATAAGGGCAGGTAGAAAGAAAGAAAGTTCTGTTTTTCTACATCATCGTAATCAGCCATAGGACGTCCACTGCTGGACATAGGCCTCCCCCAAAGATTTCCAGATCGACCTGTTGGAAGCGGCCTGCATCCAGCGACCACCAATTCTTCATCATCAGCCACAGGACGTCTACTGCTGGACATAGTCCTCCCCCAAAGATTTCCAGATCGACCTGTTGGAAGCGACCTGCATCCAACGACCACCAATTCTTCATCATCAGCCACAGGACGTCCATTGCTGGACATAGGCCTCCCCCAAAGATTTCCAGATCGACCTGTTGGAAGCGGCCTGCATCCAGCAACTTCCAATTCTTATTCTACCTTAATGTGGAGTCGGCGAAACATACTTTTTCAATCATGTTGCAAAGAGGTAGTGCAAAATTTTTACAACCGGCTGCCATCAACCCCCGTTTGGGGGATCTAGTCTAAGCTAAAAACATCCTGCCCGACTTGGAAATCGAACCCAATAAACTATTAACGCAACTTTCGCCATACTACGAAACATGTTCGAAGGCAGTACAAAGACGCTCTCGGAATGTGCATTATGCAATCGCACGTAGATCCAACAGCCATTTTCTCAAATACGCCATTTCCTCTGGTTTTCTATTGTAAAACGCTTAAGGGAATCGAACTTGCTTGTTTTATTTCAGATGATATTAAAGTGGTTACGGTTTGTAGTAAGACGCTTGTTATGCAGCCACACGATGTGTTAATGGGTTAAAATCTCGGGCTTTCTGCGTCTAAGGAAGATTTCATATAATATCCGTGCTGCTATTACTTTGTTTGAGTGTTAAAGCCACGTTGTTAGAATTAGTTGCCATAAGACAGCCCCCGTGGTGCAGCGGGCGAGTAGCCGGCTTTGAAGGGAGAGGCCGCGGGTTCGATTCCCGCATTGAGACAAATGTTTGTATGGCCCACAGATATTTGTTTCAAGTCTGGGTGTTGTGAGACAGTGCGTCTCTTATAGTCTCTGACACCCACGATACAAGTTATACCTAGAGAGTGTGGGGTCAGAACTAGGTGTGTGACTGTTGGGTGTATTAATATCCATGCCGCTATCATTTTAGTAAGTCACAATATTTTAACTGTCTAAGGACATTGCCAATTACCAATTAACGGCTCAACAGATTTTATACCACTGTGTCAGAAAACTAACTTAAAGTCACTGATAGCTGTGTTGTTTGATATTTCATTCGGTGAAGGAGAATTCCAGTGGCTCAAAGCAGCAAAGAGTGTAGTTTTCAAATACTGAAGCTATCTTCAAAATCAATGCTGTAATTTCAGAGCATAGCGCGGTCAAACACACTGTCAAATTTATAATGTTAGTTCAAATATAGTTATAGTAAATATAGTTCAAATGTATAGTTCGCTAGTGCGCCTCTGCCTGTCCCTTCAAGTATACAGGCGGGAGCTTATGTTATGTTAAATATAAAAAGATATGAATTGTTTTTTTTTTTGTTTATAATGAATAGGTTTAATTAAACACGACTGAACCGATTTTAAAAATTCTTTCATCTGTAAAAAGTTACTTATACCACTTTACCCAGAAATATATTATGGTTCCCGAGGAATATTCCCGCGAACAAAGTAGCGAGAAAAGGCTAGTTTATAATAGTCTAAGAGACCGTGGTACATAGACCTTCACTCATCTGATAATCAGATGAGACCTATTTTTTATCAAAAATCAATTATTTACAAAATACACGCCTATATTAAATAAACAAAAAAAAATATGTCTCATATGGTTATCAGTTGAGCAAAAGTCGGTGTACCACGGTCTCCCCTACCATAAATAAACCTGCTCGGTAACAAAATATTAAAGGATTTACAATCCATATTCTGCACAACAATGCGGGAAACCCTTGAGTTAGATTATTTAACAACTAAAACCCTTGTGCTGCGGTAACCAAATATGTATTAATAGTCCCAAAATTTAGGGATGCGGCTTATGAAATTCATATTTAAAAGCGAAAAATATTTGAAATGTAAATACAATCGGTTGGACAGATAAATTCGTTTATCTGAGAATACTATTACCAATGTAAAGTTTTGACTGCCTCGGTGGCGTAGTGGTATTTCGGTACGACTATCGTCCTGAGTTCTCGGGTTCGATCCCCGGGTCGGGCAAAGTGATATTGGATTTTTGCATGTCAGCACGGAGTGTGGACTTTAACCTAAAAAGGACAATCATAATTTGCATTTGAGTTTCTCAATTGGAAAAATCATGCATGAGTTAGGCAGGAGTTTGTGCCCAGGGCCTCGGCGAAGGCCACCTTCAGGGGCCCACATCATTGTGGAGGGGGTGCGGATTCCCATCGGCACTACGATGAAATATTTAGGGTTGATTTTGAGTAGCCGGTGGGACTTCCACGCCCACTTTGAGAAGTTGTCGCCGAAATTGGTGCGGGCAGCGGGCGCGCTTGGGAGCCTGCTGCCGAACCTCGAAGGTCCCGGTAACCCTTGCCGGAGTCTGTACGCTGGAGTCGTGCGGTCGATGGCCCTGTACGGTTCACCCGTATGGGCCGGGTCCCTGAATGCCCGCTGTGTCGCCTTGCTGCGCAAACCGCAGCATCTGGTGGCGCAGCGGATCATCAGGGGCTACCGCACGGTCTCTCACGAAGCGGCCTGCTTGTTGGCCAGCACTCTCCCTTGGGACTTGGACGCCAAGTCCCTCTCGTCAGCATTCCACTGGCGGGAGAGGGCGTCCCAACATCGGGAGCGGCTTGCCCCGAGGGAGATTGCGGCCCGGTTCCGCAGAGCCGCCGTGGAGGAGTGGCATGCCAGGCTGGAGAGCCCGAGTTCGGGCTTGAGGACCGTCGCGGCAGTGCGACCGGTCCTCGAACAGTGGCTGGACAGGCGCCACGGTGCGCCTACATTCCGGCTGACACAGGTACTGACGGGGCACGGGTGTTTTGGTGCGTACCTGTGTCAGATAGCCAGGAAAGAGGAACACACTCTTGAGGAGTGCCCAGCCTGGGTGGAGGAACGCAGCGCTCTCACAGCAGTCGTCGGAGGCGACCTCTCGCTGCCGGCCGTGGTGTCCGCCATGGTCGGCAGCCGGGGGTCATGGCGTGCGATGGTCTCCTTCTGCGAGCGCGTCATCTCGCAGAAGGAGAGCGCCGAGCGGGATTGTGAGCAGAACGATCTCGCCCGCCGCCAAAGGAGACGTAGGAGACGCCGGGTGGACGACTGACCGGCGTCTCCCGCCCTGTGGAATGGGGGCGTTTGGAGAATTCCACCACGGTATCCCCTGCCTGTCGTAAGAGGCGACTAATAGGGGCCTTCCGAGGTCGCGGGCGCGCAGCGGGGGGCTGTGCGCCCCTTTTAGTACTATTGTACATGCGGCCCCGGGACGGACGACAGCACGGACGGTCGGCCTCGTGCTGCCGTAGACGCCAAGGGCGTCCTTCGGCGGCGGGGGCTTCTGAGCCCTCCCCAAATCGGAGACGGGCCGCAAGGCGGCACCGCGCAGGGGCGGTTCCGGTAGCAATCCGAGTCTATCTCCGGATACCCCGGGACCGCCCCACTCAAGCGCCGAAGAAGGCCACCGCGGGGTTTTTAGTCGGTATTGCCGGTGTAGGGTGTATATAGTGATAGGGACTCGGCCCAGCGTCGCCCGGATGTCGACCATCTCTCCCGGGCATTACGGCGCTGGGTCGTAAGACCGGCGAACCCGACATACCCACCGCGTCCACCCCCCGGGCGCGGCGGCAGTGGTAAAACACTTTTCCCCGCGGCAAAAAAAAAAAAAAAAAAAAAATGAGTTTGTGCCCAATACGATGATAGGCTTGCATCCTATCATGAAGAGATGGAAATAAACGAGCAAAACTTGAGGATACTTGTTCTCCTTCTCTTCTTTATCTCTGCTTATCCGTATGTACCTCTATAATGGACTTGCGAACATCCTTCCGCCATGAACATAGCCTTAACTATGAGATGAATTAAAGCCGGATGCATTCAAAAGGCATCGCCGCAAACTAGGCTAGTTGAAAGTTCACTGCCTGTTATACGAAGTTAGCAGTTTATTGAAACAGGTACAGTTGTGAACGTGGCGCTTTGTTCTGGGTGTAAATTATGCTCTTTGTTAATAGTAAATGTTAGCAGAGAGTGGCCAACGAGCAGATGAGTCACCTGATGGTAAGTGATCTCTACCGCCCATAGACACCCAAGACACAAAAGAATCATGAGGGCGTTGCCAACCTAAAAAATCGAATGGAAAGGGAGGGAGAAGGGATTGGGAAAGGGAGGGGGGGAAATGGGCCACCGGAAATCTCAATTTACATCATTCCAACCCGCGTTCCCGTGAACGGCCAAAAAACACTGGTTGGACGTTTTAGAGGATATCAAATTCAATAGACTCACTATTGAGGATACTCATGATCGGGCGAAGTGGAAGTGTTTAAGTAGGAGGCGAACGCAGGAATAAGGCCAGGGTAACGCCAGGCAGAAAGAGAAAAAAGTAATTAGCCCCTGAGAATCCAACCTCGACTACTTTTATCGACCAAATTCAAAAAAGATTTTCAAGATTCTTTTTGTGTTCGATAGAGCTTATTTTAATGGTACTTCCATATAAATATTATTACGATCGGTTAATTTTTGAAGTCGGGCCGTTAAGTTTTTAAACTTATGATTACGTCTATACCATACATTCTTTATCTAAGAAGAAAACAGTTTTTTTTATGGCAATTGAAATACATTATGCCAATGTCAAGTTAGGGAAATTGTTTTCCTATATCTAAGTTTTCGCAAGTGCAATGAAGTCGGATGTGTTCGATTTCAAGGCCTTGCTGGAGTTTCGGCGTCAATTCCTTCCAGTTTGATGTTTTTTAGACGATTTTCTCGCAGCGGAGGAATCGAACATGGTCGACCCATCCACCCGACAAAAAGCATCCAAAATCACTTATTTCAAAGCTTCCACATACTGTCCATCTTCATTGATGTTTATTGCTTAGATACACATCACATTTAAACCACAAACACAACTTTAGACTAAAATATGAAATCATTAAAACAAGCGACCACCCGCACCGTCAGAATTCCCGCCAAAACTTCAGAAAACAGTTCAAAGATGACATTAACTTGACACAGAATCAACCAGTAGTAATTTGCCATAAAGTCGGTACTTTATGCCGTATGACCTTTGTGTACTGTAAATTGTTGCTATCCGTTGCAAGAGATCCTACTCAAAACAGAGTTTTGAACACAACTTGGTCAAATTTCACACGTGGTTTATCAAAATGTATGACTGTGTGACGCCTCCGGCTGGAAGCTGGTTTCTGAACAAACTTTCCGTTTACTTTGGCATAATTATTATAACGATCGTGAATACGTTAAAAGCCGTACCGTAACTTAGTAATAAGAAAGAAAACGAATGGAAAATGGGAAAGTGATAGAGGTATACATTTTATCCCCCAATAATCTAAATCACTACTAAATATCTAGGGGAAATTATCTCGCATTTCGAAAAAAAAACGAATAAGGACCTTTTGCTCGAATAACGAAAGGAGATGGGGATATATGGGCCTAAATGTAATGAATGAGATATGGCTTAAAAATAGATTTTTTTTTATTTCAAAATATAAAAAAAATTCAGCTCAATTTACAATCTGAGAGATATCTGAAAAATAAGTAAAGGACAATATTAAAATAGAATCGATTAACTTAATCGATTATGGTGAATGAATTAAAAAATATGTAATGTTAGATCTGGATGATTAACATAACATAAGTTCTAATGTTTTTAATTATTTATCCTGGAATTAATCATTGATAGGCTCGCCCCCTGTCACATCTGGGACGAAACTAAGCTCGGCGAAGTGTGGGTGTTCTAGTTCGCTAGTGCGTCTCTGCCTATACGTTATTAGCTATGTCGGAAGCACAAGTTCAACTTGTACCCAAACACATCATCATGAGCCACAGGACGTCCACTGCTGGACATAGGCCTCCCCCAAAGATTTCCACATCGACCTTGTTGAAGCGGCCTGCATCCCGCGACTTCCTGCGACCTTTATCAGGTCGTCTGTCCACCTAGCAGAAACACATACATACACACACCAAACACAAACAAACATAAACACATCATCATCATCATCATCATCATCATCATCATCATCATCATCATCATCATCATCATCATCATCAGCCATAGGACGTCCACTGCTAAACAACATAAACCCATACCGGGCACAAATTTCAACGCCGGGCAACAATTAAGTACATCATTATTTGAACTGAAAATCTGTATTCGTCTGACCAGGGATTTGCATCCAAGACCTCACAGTTCTCAGTAAAGTATCATCATCATCATCAGCCATAGGACGTACACTGCTGAGTATAGGCCTCCCCCAAAGATTTCCAGATCGACCTGTTGGAAGCGGCCTGCAATAAAGTATACCGCCACTAAATCAACATAGCGGGGAAGCAATATTATGCTAACAAAAACATTTGATGATATTGAAATACTGAGAAAAACCCATCCCATTTCCTTCTTTGAACGGTAAATACGCAATCGTTATACAATTCACTTTTCTTTCATCTGAGATGCGATTTAATTCCAGCCATCTTCCGCGAGCGACTTGGCGACAAATCTGTCTCGCTGAAAGCTACTGGCTCAGACACAGAATATTGAATCAAGACCGTCGCAAACTACGACTTTCAACTATGATGAAGTACCTAAATACATACAAGGTACTCTATGGGCGGTGTTTTGTATTAACTGAAATAACAGATTGTTAAGGTAGACTTTGAAAGTAGATTACGGACGACTTGTAACACTATTAGGGCAACTTTCCCCGCTATTACTAACCTACAGTTAGTCCTAACCCCAAGTTGCAATTCATTACAAGTAATTAATTAAATGTCGTCATATATTAATTATCTGTAATTAGAGGTACATTTAGTACATTACATGAAATGAATTACATGTCATTCATTTATTTCTTTTTCAATTTAACTTGAGGTTAGGACTAACTGTAGGTTAGTAATAGTGGTGCAAGTCAGCCTTACTAATCTAGTTAGTCCTTAGTTAGTTTAGGACTAACTTTAGATTAGTTGCTAATAGTGGCGCAAGTCGCGCTAATTTGTTTATTATGATTTTATCCGTCCCATATGTCTTGGTTGGTGCATGGTTGTACTCGTATATAAGTATTTTCCAAGGAATCAGTCTGGAAATCTTTCCGTTAGGCCTATCAGCATGCATCAGTGGACATCCTATGGCTAGTGATGATGATCAATACAAAAAGTAGAGGATAAAAGTAAAGGATCAGATTTTATTGCTGTTTTGCCAACGAAGTATAAACATACATACATACTCTTACGAGCTTACGCTCACGCCTATATTCCCGAAGGTATACGAGACTGTCCCGCCCACACACTCGCCACTGGAACTCCTGTAAGCCAGGATCAACAATGGAACGCATTTAACGACACCGAGCAGTGAATCCCGAAGGTATAGTCAGAGGCTAGCGAACTAGAACACCCACATTTCGCCAAGCTTAGTTCCGTCCCAGATATGATAGGGGGCGAGCCTGACGCTATATCGGAGACAAATTCCAGACTCCGGGCTGATACTGAAAAATCCAATTTCACCGCCCGACTCGGGGATGGAACCTGAGACCTCAGGACGAAAGCCGTACCGCGCATACAATACCACTACGCCACAGAGGCAGAAAATAAAAAAGTCCATTAAATCTTTTGAGTAGATACTTAAATCTCTAAACAAGCGTGCAAAGCAAAATTTATTTTATTTTCTAAGGTACAAGCTAAAAGCGGATAATTATCGTCTATCACGGGTCGCGACGAGACGTTACTTTCTATATAAAAGTCTGCCCAATATAATCTTTAGAATGAAACATAAACCAAGTTTAAGATTAAGTCTAGACTGCGTTGTTGTCTGATACAGAGCGTGATCTTCTTTGTTTTCGCCCGAAGAGAGATTTTTTATGTCAAAGTCAAGATAAAAATATTTCTTATCTGTTATAACAGCATGTTCCTTGTACTATGTACCACACTTTATTTTAGGCCGACTTCCAAAAAGGAGGAGGTCCTCAATTCGTCTGTTTTTTTATGTATGTTACGCGCTATCTCCGCCGAATGTGGACTGATCTTCAAAATTCTTATTTCAAGGGTGGTGAGGGTTTCCGATGTGATAGGGGGCGAGCCTATCGCCATATCGGGCACAAGTTCCAGTTTCCGGGCTGATATGGAAAAATCCAATATCACTTTGCTCGACCCGGAGATCGAACCCGAGACCTCAGGATGGTAGTCGTACCGAAATACAACTACGCCAGAGGCATATATCAAAGTTTGTTAAAACATTTCTGCCTTAATAAAGTTACTTACACTTCTTTGTATCAACATGTATTCAAATATTTGCTCAAAGTTCTATAAAAAGTGTTCAAAACAAAGGCATTCAACAGTACATAGACGGGACAACAGCACGAAACTTGTACTCTAAAAGTTGTGACCTCGTGGTCATAAGTCACTTAGTTGTATTTGAAAGTTGAAACATTCGCGAGCCAGCGTGATAATGTTTAGACAATAAAATTGTCTTACGTGATTCGTGAACATCAATAAAACATTCTAGAGTGTAAATTGTAATAAGCGCCCTCGCATTGTCATAAGTATGTGGTAGATGGCGTTACTGACGTTTGAGATCATATTTTTTATGGAATCTTGCTTGATAGCCCTTCTATAGTTAATATTAAATCTCTTTGGTTCAAAAGTTAAGTCTGGCGCCAGCCTTATAAATTAATTCAAAGCCTAACTAAATAACTCCTGTTATTTTAATGATTGAAGTTTATTTGCTTCAGACGGGCGGTGTACGTCAAATCCGACAATTCAATATTTTGCGATACGAAACCATGACTGAAGAAAAAATGAGAGGACCTGACATAAAATACGTGTTTACTTTGAAGCCGGTTCCGCCATTTTATTTTCGCGATAAATTTACATGTCACCGTGTCATAAGAATTAAATAACTTATTGATGTACAAATACTGGACCAAATTAATTGGATACACAGACAGACAGACGAATAAGACTTACTTGGGCAGCCTTCTCAAAACTAGACTTTGCCTTTAAGATGAAAATATCCAGGGAACAAAAAGCCAGGATATTTAACCAATGCAGTTTACCAGTGCTTACTCATGGGGCTGAGACCTGGATATTCACCAAAGACACAATTAATAAACTGGAAGTGGCTCAGAGGGCAATTGGGAGAAAGCTGGTAGGAGTGACATTGATGGACCGCAAAACAAATAAATGGCTTCGAGAACAAAGCAAAGTAGCAGACGTGACAAAACGAGTGGCACACCTAAAATGGAAATGGGCTGGACATGTTGCCCGAAAAGTACCTTTTTTGGCAAAGTCGCCATTTTGGTTTCGTTCCATACATTAGGAATGCTTCATTTTTTCCGAGTTATGCCTCGCCCTCTTATTTTTTCTTTAGTCATTATACGAAACACCAATAGAGCCGCGCTCGCCAAACTTTGAACGAATTTAAATGAGATTAGGTTTATTTTGCTTCAATTCATTTTGAATGTTCTAATTGTATTTGTGTCGGTTTGTGGATTGCTCTTATTCCCCTTTTTAATGAATTCCTGAAAGGAAAGTTGGAATAACCTAAATGAGTAAACAACGGCCTTTAACCTGTACAAATCTATATCACACTAATATATGTTGTTATAATAAATATGTAGAATATATTTTTGACTGTCTCGATGGCGTTACCTATTTCAGTAGGACTACCACCCTGAGATCTCGGGTTCAATCCCCGGGTCGGGCAAAGTGATATTGGATTTTTCCATATCAGCCCGGAGTCTGGAATTTGTGCCCGATATGGCGATAGGCTCGCCTCCTATCACATCTAGGACGGAACTAAGCTCGGCGAAATTTGGGTGTTCTATTTCACTAGGGCGCCTCTGCCTACGCCTTCGGGGATACAATGTGAGCTTGTATTGCATGCCCTTCGAGAGAACCGGATATACACTGGCTGATTCTGGAACGCGAACCACATAACCACAAGTTTAAAAACTTAATTGACCGACTTCAAAATTGATCCGATCGTGACCAAATTTGTACACCACCCTTGAATAAAACCTATCGAATACAAAAATAATCTTGAAAATCGGAGATATTGAGTAACATACATAAAAAATACAGACGAATTGAGGTCCTTCTTCTTCTTTTGAAGTCGGTGGAAAAGAAGTGTGGGTCGCTAAGATAGGCTTTAACACAATGGGCCTTACTTACAAATCAAAATCAAATCAAATCAAATCAAATCAAATCAAATCAAATCAAATCAAATCAAATCAAATCAAATCAAATCAAATCAAATCAAATCAAATCAAATCAAATCAAATCAAATCAAATCAAATCAAATCAAATCAAATCAAATCAAATCAAATCAAATCAAATCAAATCAAATCAAATCAAATCAAATCAAATCAAATCAAATCAAATCAAATCAAATCAAATCAAATCAAATCAAATCAAATCAAATCAAATCAAATCAAATCAAATCAAATCAAATCAAATCAAATCAAATCAAATCAAATCAAATCAAATCAAATCAAATCAAATCAAATCAAATCAAATCAAATCAAATCAAATCAAATCAAATCAAATCAAATCAAATCAAATCAAATCAAATCAAATCAAATCAAATCAAATCAAATCAAATCAAATCAAATCAAATCAAATCAAATCAAATCAAATCAAATCAAATCAAATCAAATCAAATCAAATCAAATCAAATCAAATCAAATCAAATCAAATCAAATCAAATCAAATCAAATCAAATCAAATCAAATCAAATCAAATCAAATCAAATCAAATCAAATCAAATCAAATCAAATCAAATCAAATCAAATCAAATCAAATCAAATCAAATCAAATCAAATCAAATCAAATCAAATCAAATCAAATCAAATCAAATCAAATCAAATCAAATCAAATCAAATCAAATCAAATCAAATCAAATCAAATCAAATCAAATCAAATCAAATCAAATCAAATCAAATCAAATCAAATCAAATCAAATCAAATCAAATCAAATCAAATCAAATCAAATCAAATCAAATCAAATCAAATCAAATCAAATCAAATCAAATCAAATCAAATCAAATCAAATCAAATCAAATCAAATCAAATCAAATCAAATCAAATCAAATCAAATCAAATCAAATCAAATCAAATCAAATCAAATCAAATCAAATCAAATCAAATCAAATCAAATCAAATCAAATCAAATCAAATCAAATCAAATCAAATCAAATCAAATCAAATCAAATCAAATCAAATCAAATCAAATCAAATCAAATCAAATCAAATCAAATCATTTATTGAATCCATAAAATGTCCAAACATTATTTAGATTCCGTCAAATTTTAACTCTACCGCCTGTTCGGAAGGCTGTTTCGCCAGAGAAGAATGGGCAAGAAACTCTGACGTTGCTCTTTTTAACACCAATTTACTGAACAGCACCAGATACAAAAAGACCTTAAATTAGAGCAGCTAAACTATGATAACAATAGATATCTAATAATTTAGGGCAAAGTAACATTGAGCGACCCCATAGCCACGGCAAGTTGAATTGACATAAGCAAACAAAACAGTCCAGAGAGACCAGTCTCCACAAGCAGCACCCGTTCACGAGTATGACGCATGTGCCAGCCATCGACCTCCTCAACCATGTGCAGGGAAGTGATCGACTCGGCACATGAAATATTTATTGAATCCATAAAATGTTCAAACATCATTTAGATTCCGTCAAATTTTATGTCACAGAAACAGTGTAGCTGAGCAAATGGCTAATAATAGTCTGTCACTTTTTTCCTTGTGTCACATTGTTTCAAAATAAAAGGAACAGGCTATTCTTTACCATTTGCTCAGTTAAACAGTTTTTAAGTAAGGCCCCACGTGTACGGTGGTCGCCATCCGCCCGGATGGATACGAATATCGCAGCAAATAAAAACAACCTTTTTCTAAAAAACCCGATTCATTTTGTTTTTTTTTGTTTACCCAAAGGTGTAGGTAAATAGTTTTTACAGTAAAAAATAAATGCAATATTGCTTTTATATTTAAACACCAGTCTGCACAGTATCATTGTACTTTAAATGCTTTACTGAAAATCGTTGCCGTAAAAGCTTTTATTCTTCTCGAGAAATAAGCCGATGCCATTCTCTTTACGCTACATGTAAAACGCACTTTAGTATTTTTTGATATGTATTATTTATTGTTCGTTCGAATTTTGGGAGAGTGGGTATGGAACGAAACAAAATAATTGATGAATTAAAATTACAATGTCAAAATTTATTTTGTATTTACTTCGGAATTAAAGATAATATAAAGATAATATCATAATATCAAGCCTGTATCCATTAGAGGTAGGCAGATACTATGGATTTCCACTTCGCCCGATTCTGACATACAACTTTCCAGTCAACTTTTGTTAACCTCTTAGCCCTCATTCGCACGAGAGCTTTTTCAACGCGCGTTAATAAAGCGTTGAAATTGAACATATGAACTCTAGTAAGTATTGTTATTCATTTTAAAACGCGGCGTGCTTTTTGTGCGATATGTAGAATATACCTTAGTAGAAGTAAGCCAAAAGTTATTTTCAGGCACTCATATGAACAGACATGTTGAGACGCTCTTTTAACGCGCGTTGAAAAAGCTCTCGTGCGAACAAGGCCTTAATGCATTCGCATCGGCTTAGGGTCTCTCAAACTTAATTTAATAATGACCCATACAATAGTTAAAACCAAGGAAAGTCAACTTAAAACAACTCTACATAGGTTGACTGATGTAAATCACATCGAACACAAAAATAATAATAGAAATCATTCAACATTGATGATGATAAAAATACTTAATAATATATTCTTCATTTTTTGTGTTCTATTTGCCTCTTTTATTATGCACCTGCCATGTACATCTCTGCATCACCCTAAGGTTGACTGGCAGAGAATGCTTATAGCATTAAGTCCGCCTTTATACCGTGTGTATATCAAGTGTAAATAAATAAATAAATAAACATTGAAGATATCTCGTAACATACCTAAACTTCCTACTTTACGATGCAAATTGCTATCAAGTTTCGGAAAAATAGAAATAATCCAACCACAATTTTAAGAACGCTATCAGTATTCTGAATAAAAAATAGATAGCTATAATTTTCCCTTTCAAAAGCAGAAAAAGCGCATGTAATTTTACAGGAAGGATCGTAATATAATGTTACAAATGCGAAGAAAATAAAACACGGGCTCGGGCCGCTATTAAGGATGAAGAATGACGATGTTTTAGCCTTTTTATTCGATTGCATTTTTGTATGATGACGGATTATTACCCGTGACTTTTGAAACAGAAAATATTATTACATTTTTAAGGTTCCGTACCTCAAAAGGAAAATGATTCGTTATAGGGTATTTAATTTAATATTTTTTTTTAATTATTGTTCATTTTATGTAAGTTGCCTGTCCATTTTGGTTTGACAAATAAGCTTTCCTTCTTTCTTCTTTCTAGGATCACTTCATCATCCGCCATGTCTGTCAGTCAAGGCCGTTAATTATATGAAACTCCGAGACTCACACTTTTAAAGCGGAAGACCAGCAGGTCGATTCTCTAAGGTTTCATTTGTGAAAACAACGTTGTGGCAACGTTTTTTTCATTTTTGTATTCCGCAAGGTACAAAGCGCACGCACTAGCGTTATGCGTGATGCGTGGCTCTTATGCGAACTAGCTCTCTCGAGCGAAGTGTTTGATATAAATGTATGGAAAATGGTATTCTCTAAGACCCAACAACGTTAAACGCTCCGTCGATCTCAACGATGTACGCTGCGGGAGCTCGTCGTCGATCGCAACGTTGTGTCTTTTCTTACAGAATCGACCTGCTGTTTACGAGTGGGAAGATTATTTGGCAGATGTCTACATTAATCTATTTTTTATAGAACAGGGGGCAAATGAGCAAGTGGGTCACCTGATGTTAAATGATTACCAGATCATCCAGACACATCCACAATACCAGGGAAATCACGATTGCGTTGCCGGCCTTTGAGGTAGGTATAGGTCTCTAAATTATAACGATCTGGAAAGTGGAAACAGCCGCCGAAAGCTGGTTCCACAAGCACATTGCACGCGGAAGAGAAGTTCCTTGTAAAACTCACTTTTGAGGAACGCCATTCCTCCAGGTGGGAATGGAACCTCAACTTATATGGTGTGGTACGATAGTGGAATCCAGAGGCCGGTATTAGTCCAAACAGTTCCTCTTTAAAATGCATTTAGTGCTGATAACTTTTAAGGAGTGGAAATTGAGGTTAATATGATACTTTCCGTCAAGTTATAAGACTGATTTTTGTAGCACTCTTGTTAAATTTTATTATTTATGCTGTAAATAGTACTGACTATAATAGGCAGTAGGCCTTATTGTACTAATAAACAGATTACATCTATACGCGAATACTACGCTTCGGTCACGTCCCGTTTAGTGAGCCGAGTCTGTATACTGATAGTTAATACGTAGGCTTAGTCTTAAATAAATATTGACCTATTCAGCTAGTTACAATTTGCAAATTGGAGAAGGGCGGCACACTTATCTAGGAGCGAGGATGAATGGTGTAAGGCAGTTGGGGTCTGGTGGCTTAGATATTGCTAGTTATCTGCAGACCAATTCATTGGTCGGATAAAACTGTAAGGAAAGCTCGACATTTATCTGTGACAAAAGAAAAATAGAGACTTAGCATGACTACAAAAAAAGCCTTTTTTTTATAGCGCAGAGTGGCAAACGAGCAGATGGGTCACCTAATGGTAAGTGAACTCCACCGTCCATAGATACCCACGACACGAAAAGAATAATGAGTGCGTTGCCAACCGAAATGGAGGGGATAGGGATTGGGGAAAGGGAGGGGGGAATTGGGTCACCGGAAATCTCACCGAACGAAACGCGACAGCGAGCTGCCACTTTACATCGGTTTTCTGTGAGACAGTGGTATCCAACCGGTCGAGCCGGCCCATTCGTGCTATAGACGTAACTGTCTACAGCGTTGTTTTAGCACTCAACAAATCGTATATGCCTAATGTTTGAACAGAAACTAAAATGGCAACTTAGCGAAAAAAAGATCCTAGAAATAACCAGTTAGAACAAAAAATTGGCATCTTCTTAACAATAAATAAAACACCGTATAAATATATTAAAATCAATAAAGTATTTAAACCTTAGGATACTGTGACAATTTATATGCAAACAAATCGTGATAAAAAATTGGCGGCAACGGCTCCAAAGTAATCACGACTTGTTCGCAGTTGTGCCAAGTCCTTAGTTTTCTTTTATCATTCACATTTATGGAAGACAACGATGGGATTCATTACATACTCATTTCGAGCTTTGGAGATAATAAGGTTCGAAAATCTATTCCATAACCCTCCGTTTAAAATCGGTTGGAAAACATGTCTTAGAATCAGGCCACTATTTTGTCCCCAATAAATAATATCTGTGAATTGGCAATGAGATTAATGGTCGTGACAAGAGTGCCGCTTCAGGTATTACTGTGGCCATTACAAAATGTGGGTCAAATTGGAATTTACAAGTTTGTAAATGTTTGTACAGTATTGTGAAAGTATTAGAAGACAGAACTTAATTTTTGATTGATTTTCAATGTTTCAAATACAAAATGGCTAAACAAAATGTAATTACATACATCAATGTTAATGATAAATACAATAATTTTAAATAGTAATTTTATAATAGTAACAGCGATAGCTCAGTTGGGAATGGTACGGACTGCCGCGACGAGTATTGGAGATTCGAGACCTACCCCAAAATGGAGCTTACACCTCTGACTTTTCTTTTAAGTGTGTTATCTTTGTGAATTATCGTTTGCTATACGGGTGAAGGAAAACATCGTGAGGAAACCTGCATACCCGAGAAATTCTCCACAAGAATTTCGAAGGTATGTGAAGCCTACCAACCCGCATTAAGCCAGCATGGTAGACTAAGGCCTAAGCCCTCTCATTAGTAGATGAGGCTCGTGCCCAGCAGTGGGACAGTGATATTACAGGGCTAATATTATTGATTGCCTCGCTGGCGTAATTGTATTTCGATACGTCTAACGTCCTGAGGTCTCGGGTACGACCCCAGGGTCGGGCAAAATGATATTGGATTTTTCCATATCAGCCCGGAGTCTGGAATTTGTGCCCAATATGGCGATGGGCTCGCCCCCTATCACATCTAGGACGGAACTAAAGTCGGCGAAATGTGGGTGTACTAGTTCGCTAGTGCGCCTCTGCCTACCCCTTTGGGGATACAGGCGTGTGCTTTTGTTATGTTATGTTGAAATATTATTATTATTACATAATTGTAACATATTGTGTCTTGGGTGTCTATGGGCGGTGGAGATCACTTACCATCAGGTGACCCATCTGCTCGTGTGCCAGTCTCAGTACATAAAAAAAAATAATAATAAATAATAATAATTATAATTTTATACTCCCCTATCCAGAAAAGTAGTAAAACCAAAGAAACTCAATCATCAAACGATGTATTAATTCGTGACCTCACAATACTGGTAATTTTATGGATATGTATGGAAAACGCTTGAAGTATTTCCATAAAGGGGCGTTCGGCGAGCATCCGATGAGTGCCGCATTGGGATTAAACATGCTTTGAATTTCTTTTATGATAAAACTTGACGTCGTTAAGGCTCTCCAATAAATTCGTAGGTTGCTTTTGAATGCTGATTTTTGAGATGACAATTTAACAATTAAAACAAAGACTCACGCCTTCATCCCCTAAAAGGTAGGCACAAGCGTAAGAGAACTAGAACATCCACACTTCGCTGAGCCGATTTCCGTCCACGATGTCGATGTGATAGGGACAAGCTTATCGCCATATCGGGCACAAATTTCATACTCTGGGTGGATACTAAATAGCAAAACCTAATACCACTTTGCACGACCCGGAGATCGAACACGAATTTTACTTTCTGTAGTTATTTTTATACGTAGCTTGCCATTCCAGCAGGTCGATTCTCTAAGGTTTCGTTTGTGAAAATAACGTCGCGGCATCCTTGCAGCAATGATGATTTCATTTTTGTATTCAGCACGATACAAAGCGCACGCACTAGCGCTATGCGTGATGATGGCGCTTATGCGAACTAGCTCTCTCGAGCGAGGTGTTTGACATAAACGTATAGAAAATGGTATTCTCTAAGACCCAACAACGTGGAACGCTCCGTCGATCTCAACGATGTGCGCTGCGATAGCTCGTCGTCGATCGCAACGTTGTGGCGTTTCTTAGAGAATCGACGTGTTGGTAGATGTAGGAAAACCGACTTCAGAAAGTCAAAAATAATTGCTTACTCCCTTTGAATTCGGTGCTATTTCATTTTCTCTGCATTGGACCTCGCACAGACACTCCGAACTCCAAAGAGAATAAGAAATTATTTTGGATTTTTGAGACCCTTCTGTTTTGAAATCGGTGAAAACCATTATCTTACATGTTGTAAGTTGTGTTTGTGTCATGTTACATGTTTTGATTTGTTAATCAGTAGCCCGAGCACGAAAAACTAATGTAAATGTAAATGTATTCGAGTTCGCTGCGCACTGATGACGTTTGGTTAATATTTCATACAAATTTCATAGACGCGCATCGAGTTCGAATACATTTACGATTGTCAGAAATTTTCCTGCTCAGGCCGCAGAACTTACTAAACCGGCAATCTTTATTTTTAATTGTACGTTAGTTCATACGAACTTTCCGATCCCTGACTATGGCAAGTTGTTAAACTAAGATAATTGGGTTTAACCCATTGTGCAGTGAAGCGAGCAGGGTTCATGGGAAAACTTACCTGTATTGGAACCCCATGATCACTACTCGATGTAAAAAGGCGGAAATAGATCGGATTGGTGGATTACAGTTTAGTAAGTAAATGTGTGGGAAGATACAGTTGATTGATGTGTTTGTTGAAAGAGTGAGACTAACGCCCAAAAACTGGAACGCTACTCAACTTTAACGGTTTCTTACATTGTTTTCGACCGACTTCCAAAAAGGAGGAGGACCTCAATTCATCTGTATTTTTCTTTATGTATGTTAGGCGATATTTCCGCCAAATGTGGAGCAATTTTCAAAATTCTCTTTGTGTTCGATAGAGCTTATTTCAAGGGTGGTCCTGTATATTTGGTCACGATCGAATTCGAAGTCGGTCTGTTAAGTTTTTATTCACCATACAGTTTTGACAGATAGGACCTAAATGACATAATATGACATCATTATTTGAGTATTCGGGGTAAGTATACTTTTTATATCACACTCTGTCAAACAAGCATATGGGGTACTTATTGTGTGATCTCTACCACCTATAGACGCTTTAAATAGGTACTGAATGAATAATGGAGGCTTTGCTAACCTTCAAAGACCGTGAAATAAGTATGCAAAGGGGTGTGTAACAGAAACTGACATGACGATTGAATAGTAGAGACCTTTCCAAAATCGACCCGAATTTATTTACCTACAAGTACAACAGCTCTTACATAACGAGTACACAAAAGCTCTTCCTGACCTGCTTTTGACTCGCTCAAGCGATTCCACGACGATAAATGTGGTATCATCATCAGCCATAGGATGTCCACTGCTGAACATAGGCCTCCCCCAAAGATATCCAGAGGGGTTGCCACCACCTCTTATAGCAATATTATTATAATCTTACTTGCACCGATTCCCGTACAAAAAAAACGTAGTAGGACTATATAATACTGCTATAAGAGGTGGTGGTAACCCCCCAGATCGACCTGTTGGAAGCGGGCTGCATCCAGCGACTTTCTGCGACCTTTATCAGGTCGCCGGTCCACCTTGTAGGTGGACGTCCTACGCTGCGCTTGCCGGTACGTGGTCTTCACTCGAGAACTTTTCTGTCCCATCGGCTATCAGTTCTACAAGCTATGTGCCCTACCCACTACCAAATGTGGTCACTCCCTAAGTATTTAACGTAACTTCAATAGTCCAAATAGACCTAAGCTGAAACATCAATTTGACAGTTATACATAAAGCCAGGCAGGTCGGTCCCAACTAACTTTGAAGCAATTAACTACAATGACTAGTTACCATTGTTTATTAAATACTGTGGAGTTAATGACATCACGACCATTTAACCAGCTTAAAAAAGAGTTGATTTGTTATTATCTCTATGTGTATGTTTCTTCTTTCAACCTGCCTTATCCCACCTTAATGTGGGGTCGGCGCAACTTTTTCAAGCATGTGCAGAAAGGATTTGGCTTAGTTTTTACGGCCGGCTGCCTGCCTGACGTCAACCCCTTCTAAGGGATGGAGACATCGCGTAACATACATAAAAAATACAGACTCCTTTTTTGAAGTTGTTTGAAAAAAATGCTCGCTTGATTTTATACCTCAGCTCTTCTTCCGTCTATTTATCCTTAACGGTTATATACCTGCACATAACACTTACGATATGAAATGTTAACATTTCCATCCGAATTTTAAATGAAGTTTCCAGTTTTTGCAAACACTTTTTCATACAGTTAGTGGCTTTATCTCAGCCATTTCTGCACAAATACGCGTTACTGGCAGACTTTATTGCAACATTCGGAATTTTATCTCCTCAATAGTAATAACATGGGACGTCTAAAGTCTAACTTTCCGTAGAATAGGAGCCATAATTGGGCAAGTTGGTGCGTCGGAGCCATCAGCCCGAAGCTTG
The DNA here is from genome assembly GCA_036417725.1 of Clanis bilineata. Classification (NCBI taxonomy): domain Eukaryota; kingdom Metazoa; phylum Arthropoda; class Insecta; order Lepidoptera; family Sphingidae; genus Clanis; species Clanis bilineata. The sequence goes on from CM071153.1 coordinate 5,232,723, forward strand.
TCGTACTTGATTGAACCTGTAACAAAGACATTCAACAGTATATAGACGGGACAAAACTTGTGATCCAAAAGTTGTGACTTCGTGGTCATAAGTCACTCAGTCGCATTTGAAACATACGCGCGCAAGGTCGTGCCAGCGTAATAATGTTTAGACAATAAAAATAGTCTTACGTGATTCTTGAACATTCTAGAGTGCAAATTGTAATAAACGCCCTCACATTGTAATAAGTGGCAGATGGAATTAGTTACGTTTGAGATCAATTTTTTGTATGAAAACAAAGACATTCAACAGTATATAGACGGGACAACAGCACGAAACTTGTGATCCAAAAGTTGTGACCTAGTGGTGATAAGTCACTCAGTCGCATTTGAAACATACGCGCGCAAGGTCGTGTCAGCGTAATAATGTTTAGACAATAAAAATGGTCTTACGTGATTCTTGAACATTCTAGAGTGCAAATTGTAATAAACGCCCTCACATTGTAATAAGTGGCAGATGGAATTAGTTACGTTTGAGATCAATTTTTTGTATGAAAACAAAGACATTCAACAGTATATAGACGGGACAACAGCACGAAACTTGTGATCCAAAAGTTGTGACCTCGTAGTCATAAGTCACTCAGTCGCATTTGAAACCTACGCACACAAGGTCGTGCCAGCGTAATTTATTTATTTATTTTGTTTTATGATCACCAACACACATTGTTATAATTTTATAAATAGCACACAGAAATCTAAATGTTGCCATGATTACAGGCGACCACGACATGCACAGAAAATGGTACAAATTACGTTTAACATTTCCACATTACCCATGCTCGGTTTCCGGAGTCCCAACAGCGGTTCATGTAGGTATTTGACGTAATTGATTATAATAATGTTTAGACAATGAAATTAATAAATACTAAATAAATACACCCAACAGTCACACACCTAGTCCTGACCCCACACTAGGTATAACCTGTATCGTGGGTGTCAGAGACTACGAGAGACTTTCGGTCTCACAACACCCAGACTTGGAACAAATATCTGTGGGCCACACAGACATTTGTCTCAATGCGGGAATCGAACCCGCGGCATCTAGCTTCACAGCCGGCTACTCGCCCGCTGCTCCACAGAGGCTGTCAGGCAAATTATCTTACTTGATTCTTGAACATTCGCAGAACATTCTAGACTGCAAATTGTAATTAACGCCCTTGCATTGTAATAAGAGGCAGATGGCATTATTGACGTTTGAGATAAATTTATGAAAACATGCTTGTCACCCCTCTATAGCTAGTAATATTAAATCTCTATGCCCTGTAATAACATTTAAATTTCAATCGGGATATCTCCGAATGACATTGTCATAATGAGATAATTTAAGCTTACTTATTGGTGTTAGGATTCCTTATTGAGCGTCATAATAATCAACATAAAATATTATTGACAAAAAATATCAGTCAGACAATCAGCCGGTTATAAAAACGAAGCCAAATAGTTTCTGCTACATGTCGGAAAAGTATATTGCACCGACTCCATAATAACACACACACGTAAAAATAAAAAACAACTTAAGCTCACGCTTATATACCCGACGGCGTAGGCAGAGGCGCACTAGCGAGCTACAACACCACATTTCGCCGAGTTTAGTTCCGTCCTAGATGAGATAGGAGCCAAGCCTATCTCCGGGCTGATATGGAAAAATCCAATATCACTTTGCCCGACCCGGGGATCGAACCAGAGACCTCAAGACGATAGTTGTACCGCAATACAAACACGCCAAGGCAGACATTTAAACATAATCGGGTTTTAATCCATTTTGAATTTATCATAACATAACTATGTAGTAATTTTGGGGGAGGCCTATGTCCAGCAGTGGACGTCCTGTGGCTGGTGATGATGATGTAGAACTATCATTCACACAATATCACCCATACTACCGCATTCCATGAGAAGGGCCTTGTTTGTATAAATAAAGCACAGTCATTGGGCCTTTTACGATCTACATATGTGACAGGGACGTACTCAAGTTACTTCACATGAGTAGTATAAGTGTAATATAGTAGTATAAGTGCCTGTGACCCCCGTTAAACCGATCAACATTATAAATAAATAAATAAATACACCCAACAGTCACACACCTAGTCCTGACCCCACACTAGGTATAACCTGTATCGTGGGTCTCGGAGACTATGAGCGACTTTCGGTCTCACAACACCCAGAATTGAAACAAATACCTGTGGGCCACACAAACATTTGTCTCAATGCGGAAATTGAACCTGCGGCCTCTCGCTTCACAGCCGGGGCCTCGCCTGCAGCGCCACGGAGGCTGTCAATCATTGAAGTAAATGGTACTAAGTTTATAAAAAAAATATTGGTGACGTAGCCATATAAAAAGCACTTATGACAGGTCACGACAAACAAGGTCCAGGTACATTTATATAATAATTATGTTATAACACTTTCAATTTAGAAACAAGCAGACAGATATAGACATAATAACAAGGATGGGGTTTTGATAAGGGGTTGTGATTTTTAGAAAAGGAAACGGGATATGCCAGGAATGCTGGCAAGGAGTTGACGGGAAAAAAACATAGGAAGCTTGTAGGATTTGACTGGAAATGTGGATAAGGAAAATCACGCCGCTTATACAAGTAAAATCATGCTAGATGTAATTTTAATTTGTATTAACACCTGGGGTTGTAAGTTTCGTAGTTCAGTAAAAGTATTTTGCCTAACATATAAATTTTCTTTCATATACGTAATAGATTTAATAAAAAAAAAATTATGGAGTGCAATCCTTTTGCCACCGGTAAACTTAAACGCAAATAGGGCTGTGGCCCTGAACTTTCCTTACATATTATAATTATCGATATATTATTTACCTAGATGCACAGTTGACGGTCGGAAAATGGGACAGCAAAGAAGTGCTTAAGCACTTCGTTTGCGTGCAGTCGGACGCCGATAGAATTATAAATTTCAAAATTCAAATTTAAGAACGCTTGATCATTTTGTTTAAAAAGCTAATTTATAACACGTGCATAGGGGTATATTCGTGTTGATTTAATTAGAACTTACGACCTTTTTCTTTGTTTTATTCCTAAGACCACTTTTTAGGAGGATATTTGCAAAGAACTGTGCATCTAGGGTATATTAAATTGATGATTATAATATATCATATTTGTGTCCCCCTTTGCTCGTGCTAAGTACGCACCTGTATCGGTTGGGTTGCCAAATGTTCTCATGAAAAAGAAATCCCGCTTCGATACGAGGAGTATGTAAATGATTTTTTTATTTCTATACGGTTCGGAAGACCTGTCTCGATGATTAGACTGAGCGAGATGTTGTTAAAGCAAGCATTGAGTTGGAAGACATAATAGTTCAAAAATTAAATGTCGTTTCCATAATATCCTTTTACATCAAGAAAAAGAAATTAAATAATTGTTATGAGTCAGGTACAAGATGGCTTTTATACTCTTTATTGTCATAATAAGACCAATAGATCTGATTAGGTCCAGTACCGTTTGTCAATTAATTTAGGAATGGATATAACATAACATTACATAAGCTCACGCCTATATCCCCGAAGTGGTAGAGGCGCACTAGCGAACTAGAACACCCACATTTCACCGAGTTTAGTTCCGTCCCAGATGTGATAGGGGGCGAGCCTATCGCCATATCGGGTACAAATTCCAGACTCCGGGCTGATATGGAAAAATCCAATATTACTTTGCCCGACCCGGGGATCGAACCCGAGACCTCAGAACCGTAGTCGTACCGAAATACCACCACTCCATCGAGGCAGTCCGTAAGAATGGATATACAACGTCATAAAATAACAGAACAAAAAATATATACAAAAAGGACTTAAATAAACGTAATTAATATTATAAACGTAATTAACAAAATGGAAAATGTTCCACGATATTAATTTTTATTAAACTTAAACGAATAAACACGTGAATATTACATTTTTAGTTCTGTGAATTACAATAATTGAGTTATTAATCTAAGAATTGTATTCTATATTTAATTACACATCGTTATAACACGATCAAAGTAAAAAAATGCGAAGTTAACGCACGCATAATTAAATTCCGTTCCGGAATTTCGTGTAATCTCAAAAAATCTCTTCGTACAAAAATATTTGATGTCATCCAAACATTTAAATTAACGACAACAAGTTCGACACGGGCCGAACTTTGCCAATATGGCGGCTAACAATATGGCGGAACAATTTTAATAATTTGCGAGTAACGCCACGGTTGGCGCGTTTGTAATTTTTTTATCGCTTTATCGTTTACACGGGTCTAGTGACTCGCATATTTGACGTTAAATATTCAACTTTGATGATATTTTATTAGTATTTCAATTTTATTACGTTTTATACTGAATAAGACCGCATCTTTTGTTATGGATTTTGGATTTCAAAGTGTCAACTACACCCAATTTTTAAAAGCTGTCTGGAGACTGTTGAAAAATCTTGAGGCTTCTGAAAAAACTGAAAATATTTCTCAATTACCTAATATAAAGTATGACTTCTTTCACCTGCCTTATTCAACTCCAATTTAGGGTTGGCCCGATACACATTTTTAAGCATGTTTCGAAAATAATTTGAAATTATTTTTTACGACTGGCCCCCTCCTTAATTTAAATCTCTTTGGGAATCCATAGCAGGGCAAGTCGCGTAAAAAATACTTTGCCCCACCCTGGATTCGGACACAAGATCCTCTATAGTCTGCCACTAAACCAAGGACAAGTCCTCATATAAAGTGCGTTGTGTGAGAGTTTGTGTTTCCGCAATCTAATAAAACAAAAGGCCTAAAAACCTACAAAAAATAGGGAAATAAAGTTTGCCAACTCACTTCTCCAATTTATAAAGGCGATATTTTTTTGTGGTAAGACGCTTAATTTACATAAAAATTGCTATTAGAATATCCGAAGCCTTTATTCTACAAAAAAGAAACCTAAGTATTCACAAATTGCCGTATAATGCAAATATAGACTTCTGAAACAAAGTTTTTGGTATAAAAACTCGTAAGATTGTGTCTCGGGAAATTTTGAGTTCTGATTAGCCAGCGCTGTGTTTTATGGTAATTTTGCGAAAATAACGCAAATGTAGCTTCAAATTGTAAGTCTGCCTTATTAGATATTCATTAAATAATGCATATTGTGTCATGCATGGCATTACACTGGTATGCATTTTGGTAAATATGTTATCTAAAAAAGTAGTGACTTTCGTGAATAATTCTATATAAGACGCGTCACCTGCACTAAAACATCACAAAAAACCTACACAAAACATGGTTTCGCTACACATTTTTATCTATGGTCCATTGTTTTTATTTATGGCCCAATAATAAGCGAAAATAATTAGTTTGCGTATTTGTATTTGTGTTTTGTTTCGAAAAAATCAAGTGCAGGAGACGCGAATTCATACTTACCTTTCTTTTTTTCAATTAAGATGCAAAAATAATTTGGCTTAATTTTACGACCGCCTGTCTGCTTGACGTCTACCCCCCTCTGAGGGATCCAGGCCCAAGCAAATTAAATAAGAAAATTCCGACCTGGAAATCGAACCTTACTTAGTTTTATCGATCTTTTCATGCATCATATCTTCTCGTAATTCCACTCCTCCAGCAATTATTAATATAAATGTGAAAGTCTAGGGCCTTATTCATAATAAAACCCTTGTCGAAGCTATAAACCAAAGCATTTTAACTTATATAAGTTAAAATGCATTTGCATGAAGCCTATAAAAAAGAAATTCAAACTTGAAAAGCTGATCGAAATCGGCCATGTTTTCACTATCGAACATTTATAAGCTCCGCTAAATTATAATGAATAAGATCGTTAATGCTTCTATTATGTTTAATAATTTATGTGTTTATTAATGTTAGGTCGCCTAGTTATCGAAATTCAACCATATTTTTTTTTATATCAGACATTCGCAAACGAGCAGATGGGTCACCTGATGGTAAGTGATCTCCACCGCCTATAGGCAACCAAGACACTAAATGAATCATGGGTGAGTTCCAAACCTAAAAGGAGGGAATGGAAGGGGGGGAAGGAATTGGGAAAGGGAGGGGGAAAATGGGCCACCCGAAATCTCACTCACCGAACGAAACGCGACAGCAAGCTGCCACTTTACGTCGGTTTTCTATGAGACAGTGGTATCTAACCGGTCGAACCGGCCCATTCGTGTTGCAGACGTTACTGTCACTGGCTCTACCACTCATAAAAATTACTATTTTAAAGTATTTCTAGTGCATTTTATATATAAAAAAACACCCATAAAACCATTATTTGTCGATTATTTTTTAACCTGCGTTAACATTAGGTATAGAGTAATCACTTTGCCATGCGCGAATAAAATAAGTTTCGTAAGCTTAATTGATATTTATTCGACGAATATGCTCGACTAGAAAATCAAAGTATAAGTTTAAAATTCTCCGGAGTACGGCTTATGCCGCATTGCGTGAAGTCCTCAATGCAGTAAGTAATTTACATATGCCAGTGAATTTGATTGCGGACGGAAGCCGTATATAGCGTGGATCAATCACAAATCCGTATTTATTGGACAGGCGTCTCTCTGTCTGATGTATGTTTACAAACGCGTGGGAATAAGACGCCTTATTAAATTATGCGAGTGTTCCACGTTACTAGAGAAGAATTTATATACAAGAATAAATAAAAACCCATAGTTACCGAGGTTAATTTCATAATTTAATTTTCCCGGGACTGGATCCCCCAGAGGGATTGGCGTCAGACAGGCAGCCGGTCGTAAAACTAAGCCAAATTATTTCGGTAATGTGCTTGAAAACGTGTGTTGCGCCGAACCAGCATTAAGGTGGGATAAGGGCAGGTAGGAAGAAAGAAAGTTATCGAGTAGATTAACATTTTTTCACGTGTTTTTTATAAGGGACTTTGAACTAACTGGGAGCCTGATTCTCTACTCCATAGACAGTACTAAAGTATCGCATCACGTTAATGAAATAAATACTTCAATAGAATAGCATTTTGATAGTCTCTATGACGCAACGGGCGAGAAAGCGGCTGAGGAGCAAGAAGCGGGGTTCGATCCGCACAGAGTGTGGCCCAGAAATATTTGTTTGGGATCTGGATGTTGTGAGTCCGAAAGTCTCTCGTAATTCTTGATACCCACGACACAAGACTCCACCTTACTGTTGGGTCAAGCAGGACTATGTGTGACTGTTGATTTATGTTTTAATTTTTTATCAGAAACCTTTTCATAAAAAATTAATGATGTCATCACGTTGATTTTGTAAGACAATGGTATCGGTTGTACCGTCTCTTATACTTTAACATGATTGTCTATACTTCTATAGGCTAGCTTAAATTCTAAAAAAAATTGAGAAACATCGCATTCCTTGATACTCCGCAGAATTTTCATTTTCGTTTTACGATATTTTATTAGTATACCCGTTAAAATTCTTTGAGTATCCCACTAACAACCAGCTAACGATTAGAAATAATATTACCTCAGTAATTATTGATGTGAACTTCCAATATCCGGGTATTCGAATCGACGAACGTTATATCCGGGATCAAACGTGATCGCTCGAAGCACATCCAAACACCAACGTTTGCGCAAACATTTGGACCAACACTCTCATAAATTGCCCGAACTGCGCCGGGTGTAATAAATGAAAGTTGAAAGGCGTGCTTCAGATTTTCATACGTGACATTAATCTTAAAACGTGTGCGCAATTTAAATATTCTTTTCTTTGGGTATTAGTCCATAAAATCTGGGGAAATGGATTTTTTAAGTGTTTGTGTAACTTTTTAAAAATTATATCGCTGCAAAAATGTTTGACACCTGCGGCCTGAGCAGGAAAATTTCTGACAACCGTAAATGTATTCGAACTCGATGCGCGTCTATGAAATTTGTATGAAATATTAACCAAACGACATCAGTGCGCAGCGAACTCGAATACATTTACATTAACATTAGTTTTTCGTGCTCGGGCTAAGGTGTCATTTGTCCAAAAAAAATTGTGATACAATATCTATCTTCATTTTTAAATTGTACACAAATTAAAAAGGTAATTATTTGTCAGGCATAAAAATTGAAACAAATCGTAATAGAATTCGTAAAAATAATTTTATTTCAATGATTGACACCTATCAAACATCGTCATGGTTTTGTCGGAAATCAATAGGGGGAAAAATATATTGTTTTAAAATAATATTACGTAACATGTAGATAATAAAATAAGCAAGCAGCGATAGCTCAGTTGGCAATGGTACGGACTGCCGAGATAATTTGCCCGGGACTGGATCCCTCAGAGGGGATTGACGTCAGGCGGGCGGCCGGTAGTAAAAACTAAGCCAAATCCTTTGTACAACTTACTTGAAAAATTGAGTTGCGCCGACCCCACATTAAGGTGGGATGAGGGCAGGTAGAAAGAAAGATTGTGCTTTAAATCGTTCCGCCTGCATGTGAAATTGCTATTGGTACCAACTTTATAAAACAACCAGTATAATCAACAGCCCAAGGAGGCCATATAATAAATATTAGATTTATGTTTTGATACATATATTATTATCAATGAATGAACCAACAATCGACAACCTTCGTGGCGCAGTGGGCGAGAAGCCACGGTTTCGATTCCCGCGTTGAGACAAATGTTTGTGTGGGATACAGATATTTGTTTCAAGTCTGGGTATTGTGAGACTGAAAGCCTCTCATACCTTTAGTCTCTGACACCCACGATACGGGTTATACCTAGTGTGGGGTCAGGACTAGGTGTGCTACTGTTGGGTGTATTTATTTATTTATTTATCATCTACAATATCATATCGCAATTTCCCATTCCAATAGTGTTGAAAGCGTATGGATATGATTTCGAAATTAATTCTCTTTGACCAAACATTGTTATCGCAAGCATAATGCTGAGTTTCTGAGTAGAGTACGAACTCAAGCCTCGCTAATGCGCCAGTAAATCAATTTGGACTATCGACGAGTCATATTTTGATATGACTCGTCGATAGTCAATCAACCGACTTCAAAAAAGGAAATGTGGACTGATTTTCAAGATTCTTTTTGTTTTTGAGAACTTATTTCAAGGGTCTCATATAAATTTGGTCACGATCAGAGGTTTTGAAGACGGTCCGTTAAGTTTTTAACTTCTATGGGCGGAGGAGATCACGTAACATCAGGTGAAAGTTTTACGTCGGGCAGGCAGCCGGTCGTAAAACTAAGCCGAATCCTTTTTGCAACGTGCTTAAAAAGGTATGTTGAGCCGACCCTACTTCGAAGTGGGATAAGGGAGATGGGAGAAAACATTCCCACTATCAAGTATCTAAAGATGATATTATTATTTATTATCTATGACTGCCTCGGTGGCGTGGTGGTGTTTCGGTACGGCTACGGTTCTGAGGTCTCGGGTTCGATCCCCGGGTCGGGCAAAGTGATATTAGATTTTTCCATATCAGCCCGGAGTCTGGAATTTGTGCCCGATATGGCGATAGGCTCGCCCCCTATCACATCTGGGACGGAACTAAGCTCGGCGAAATGTGGGTGTTCTAGTTCGCTAGTACGCCTCTGCCTACTCCTTCGGGGATACAGGCGTGAGCTTATGTTATGTTATTTATTATCTAACAAGATTACTTTCGACTAGAACCTCTCACATATGTACGTGGGCGAGAGTAATTTGCTTCAAATCGGTCTGTCTGTCTAGACGAAATCTGTGTTCAATTGTCATAAACAGCTCAGAAATCAGACGTAACTGTTATATCGAAACTATATTGTAACAAATACAGAAAACCGACCTAAAGTGGCAACTTGCTGTCGCGTTTCGTTCGGTGAGTGAGATTTCCGGTGGCCCATTTCCCCCCTCCTTTCCCAATTCCTTTTCCCTCCCCTTTCATTCCCTCATTTTAGGTTGGCAACGCACCCATGATTCTTTTTGTGTCATGTGTGTCTATGGGCGGTGGAGATCACTTACCATCATTATAAAAAAAAATTCAATTAACTATTGCTGACGACTTTGTTCGCAACAGAACTGTGCATTTTCCGGGATAAAAAGCCTATATTACTCGTGGATAATGTAACTTTCCATAAGCGAAAGATTTTTTTAAAATGGTTTAGTCGTTTTGAGTCTATTCATACAAACAAAAATATAATTATTTTTTAATATATTAATATAGATATCATTAAACTAACTGGGAGATTAACGCCCGAATGGCGAAACGCTACTCAACTTTAACGGCTTCTTACATTGATTGTTGCTATACAATTTTGACAGATAAGGCAGCCTTAAACGACTTAAGTGACCTTTAAGTGCATGAATATTTGATTCTGGTGGACTCGATTCCTAGGTTGATCAAAGCAATTTTTTAATTTAATTTTCCCCTTTCTGGATCCCTCAGAACGGGTTAACATCAGGAAGGCGTCCGGTCGTAAAAATTAAGCCAAATGCTTCCTTCAACTGGCTTGAAAAAGTGTGTTGTGCCAAACCCAAATTAAGGTGGGATACGAGAGGGTAGAAAGAAAATTCATAAGCTGAATAAAAACAAGCTCAGAATTCGGAAAGCGCGCGTCTTCATGTAATGTAGTACAAACAGCGGCCTGAGCAGGAAAATTTCTGACAACCGTAAATGTATTCGAACTCGATGCGCGTCTATGAAATTTGTATGAAATATTAACCAAACGTCATCAGTGCGCAGCGAACTCGAATACATTTACATTAGTTTTTCGTGCTCGGGCTACTGTACTCTTTCTTTCTACCTGCCCTTATCCCACCTTAATGTGGGGTCAGCGCAACACACTTTTTCAAGCATGTTGCAAAGAGGATTTGGCTTAGTATTTACGATCGGCCGCCTGCCTGACGTCAACCCCCTATGAGGGATCCAGTCCCGGGCAAATTAAATTAGAAAATTTACTTTGCCCGACCTGGGAATCGAACCCAGGACCTCCCGGTCTACAGCCCATACATGCTGTCACTAGACCAAGGAGGCGACCCCACATTAAGGGCTCGGGCTACTGTACTATGTTTGTATAATTAACCCCACAAGACTGAATGCCACAATACGACAACACGTCATGTTTGTACAGTCTCGCAGATCTGCCTTAATCACAAACGTTTGTTGTTTTGGAAGATAATCGTACCTACTTGGGCTCTTATCGTTTGATTACTGCCTGTTTGTCTTATATAACATTAGCTTTTGCTTCTTGCCACAGCCGCGAGATGTTTTTGAGAGCATTATCTCTTTATATTGTGATTTGCTGATTTGCCTAATTGCGCATATAAAATTGTTAGGTGCTCCAGAACAATTTTTAAGCCTTACTTCAGCTGGTATAATTTTTATAAGTAAAAGGAAGAAAGCCTGTTGGGTTTTACCACAGACATGTATTTACTGTGGAATCAAAGTTGGTACTACATCGAGCTGTTGTGGGATTTAACTTTAAAATTTAATTCACATACCGAGAAAGTAATGATCATTAATTTTCGACAGACTTCCAAAAAGGAGGAGGTCCTCAATTCGTCTGTATTTATTTTATGTATGTTACGCGATATCTCCGTCGAATGTGGATCGATCTTCAAAATTATTGTATTCGATAGAGCATATTTCAAGGGTAAAACATTTAGTCATGATCGGATTTGAAGTGGGTCCGTTAAGTTTTTAAACTTGTGATTACATAAATCACGAAATACCTTCGAAATACCTACCAATATTGATTGGTAAAATGTTTCATATTGTCATTACATCTTTTGTAGAATACTTTGCCGCCAAATGACCGATTTATTCAACATTTTTCTATACTTATCTCACTAAAGAGCTTCGATCCAATCACCGTGATAGAATTCGTAACTACTCCTAGATTGATAATCAACGCAATGCTATAAAAGTACAACAATTTTATTTATTGAAAGAAGAGTATAAAAATCGCTTTCACCTGCGTCACAAAGCTCAAAACTCTAATAAATTATCGAAACTATAAAAAAGGAGACACTTTAATTCTAAAGCAATATCTCATTTAGAAACTGAACTTTCTAGTATACTAAACTACGAATTTAAATGATATGCTCGAGTGAATACAATAGATTTGAAACTTGGGGTAATATTAATTTTCATTATGCTGAGAGGTCATACTTGGGTGGAGGGCGTAGTAAGCACATTTCGGAATGGGCAAAGACATTCGACAGTACATAGACGGGTCAAAAGCGTGAAACTTGTGATCCAAAAGTTGTGACCTTGTGGTCATAAGTCACTCAGTCGTATTTGAAACATACGCGCGCAAGGTGGTGCCAATAATGTGTTGACAATAAAATTGTCTTACGTGATTCTTGCACATTCATAGGATTGTAGGTCTAGGGTGTAAATTGAATTAAGTGATAGCTGGCGTTACTGACGTTTAGATTATTTTTTTAGGGTTCCAAAGCCAAATGACAAAAAGGGAACACTTATAGTCTCGCTATGTCCGTCCGTCTGTCTGTCTGTTAGTCTGTCTGTTTGTCTGTCTGACCACTGTTTATCTCAGAGACTATAAGTACTAGAAAGCTGTAATTTGGCATGAGTGTAATCTTGTAAAATATTATACATGTAAAGTGGGGGTGATTTTTTTTTCTCGATGTACCTATGGTGTGAGGTATCGTTGGATAGGTATGTGGCAGGCAGTATTGAGCGTTTCAGATATGCAACATGCGCTTGGCAGTTTTTCTTTTTTTGGTACGAAAACTTGTTTGGTATCCCCTCTGTAGTGAGTAATATTAAATTTCTTTGGAAATGGGAAACCATGAGGCCGACTACAGCAATATATTAATTTGGTTTAACAAGAAGGTGTTAGGAAGCCGACAGTGATCTATTGCATATGTAATAAAATCGTTACGGATTCTGTTTGTGTTGCCAATTGCTACGAAATTGTATTGTTTGGTAAATTCATTGTTCCAGATATAGCCTACATTTAGCTTCTTTAGATATATTAATTTGTTTAGTTACAAGGCAACAGCCAGTAGCAAACTAAGCCGAATACTTCCTGCAACATGCTTATAATCACAAGTTTAAAAACTTAACTGACTGACGTCCAATTTAGCGATCGTGACCAAATTTATATGGGACCACTCTTGAAATAAGCTCTATCGAACACAAAAATAATTTTGAAAATCGGTCCACATTTGGCGGAGATATCGAGTAACATCCATAAAAAAACAGACGAATTGAGGACCTCCTCTTTTGTGGAAATCGGTCGATAAATTACAGATTCGCGTGGAAATTCATTATCAAATCTACTCTACAGGAGCCGTACATTTCGAGATAAAGCCTATGTGCTAGTCCAGACTATAATATATCTCTGTGCCAAATTCCATCCGAATCCGTTCAGCTGGTCTGGCGTCATCAACTAACATCCATTCAATCATTTGCATTTATAAAAAGCAGTATGATTATCTTCTTATATTTAAATATATTTAATGTCCCCTTGGTCTAGTGGCAGCATGTATGGGCTGTGGACCGGGAGAACCTGGGTTCGATTCCTAGGTTGGGCAAAGCAAATTTGCTAATTTAATTTGCCCGGGACTGGATCCCCCATAGGGGGTTGACGTCAGGCAGGCGGCCGGTCGTAAAAACGAAGTCAAATCCTATCTGCAACATACTTGAAAAAGTGTGTTGCGCCGACCCCACATTAAAGTGGGATAAGGGCAGGTAGAAAGAAAGAAAAAGATTTAAAATATATTTAAAAATTCAAGGTCATTTATATATAAAGTTGGTACTTTAAATACTAATCATGAAATTGCTTTTCGAACTTTTTTATTTTACTGCAATAATGTTAAAACTCTTCGTCTTGGCAAAGATCAAACAACTAATAAAATTAGTGATCACGTTATATTTCAAATCATCTCAATGTATTGAGAATTTTAAATAGGTATTAAAGTGAAAAGCGATTGGAGCTGCAGAAAATCTTCGAGATGAAAGTATTACCGAAGTAGTTTGAGAAAAATGGCTGGAAGATGGCTTTTAATGGTGAAATGGCAGCATTTTTATAAACTTCAAGAGACAATATCCGCTGTCTTTGATATCCGAGGTATTCCTTTGGCGATGAATTAATTCAGCTATTACGGTTTCTTTGTTGCAGCTTGCAAGGCTTTTTAACGTTCTTTAGCAAGGATAAAAGATAAAGAAAATTTCATAAAAATTTTAATATAACTACAATTCACGCTCAATTTTATGAAATTTTACGAGTATATTCAAAACGTAAAGTCATATGACTGTACTAGCTTTTGCTCGCAGCATCGCCCGCGTGTTTAAGTACAAAATGATCACCAAAACCTTCCTCATGAATTATTCTATCTATTGGTGAAAACCGCATGAAAATTCGTTCAGTAGTTTTGGAGTTCATCACGAACAGACAGACAGACGCGGTGGAGGACTTTGTTTTAATATGTATAGTGATTATCTTAATCTCGTATTCAAAATAAAAGATCATTTGACTGCATTTTCTACTACTTTTTTCATAATTTCAGCCAACACTATTTTCAAAATCTAAACATTTTAACAAAAATTAGACTTTTATTTACAATCCCAAGTTTCTAACATAAAAAATCTAATGATTGCTTAGGTTTACGCGAATGTTATTCATTGAAATAAAACTAGTTTTTACGGAATTGTTTGATAGTTATTTTATTTTTAGTCCCAACGTCGTCGATAAAATCCGTAAAAACTAGTTTCATTTCAATAAAATATCTATTTAAAATATTTAACTGTAAACTATAGCTGCTAGAATAAATAATTAAAACAGTTATTAAATGGAGATTGCACAATGTAGCTAAGGATGGGAATACACGAACCTACTGTGCAGTTGAGTTTGGCTGCTAAACGTGGCTTACTGACCGTTAGCAATAATGCCTCAGTAGTAAGAGCTAAATTAACAGCACATGATTCTAGGGGATACAACTAAGTTCAACAGCTTTAATTAAACTCAGCTCCGTTTATTTGGAGTCGTTTTATCAGGTTTAAAGCAAGGATACCACAGAAAACTAAGATAAGATTTATAAGGTATTTTGCTTTTTGCGTAGCTATCATCAATATATTATTTACCTAGATGCACAGTTGACGCTCGGAAAATGGGACAGCAAAGGAGTGCTTAAGCACTTCTTTTGCCTACAGTCGGATGCCGATAGAATTCTAAATTTCAAAATTCTAATTTAAGAACGCTTGCTCATGTCAATTAATAAGCTAATTTATAATACGTGGATAGGGTTATATTTGTGTTGATTGAATTAGAATTTGTGATCTTTTTCTTTGTTTTGTTCCTGATACCACTTTTTATGAGAATATTTGCAAAGAACTGTGCATTTAGGGTATATTATATTGATGGTAGCTATATATAAACGTGAAAGAAAATGGCAACTTAAGTTGTGTTACCCTTCAAATTAAAATTGAGTACGTACGTATTGTTGCGTACTTGATACAAATCAGCCCCTGACTGAATCGCTGCAAACCTTATACAGTGGCCCGAGCTGGAAAATTTATGACAATCGTAAATGTAGTCGAGCTTTCTGCGCACTGATGACATTTGGTTAATATTTCATACAAATTTTATAGAAGCGTGTATCGAGCTTGCGTACATTTACGATCGTCAGGAATTTTCCTGCTCGGATCGCAGTAGATACGCGTTGTAAAAACGATCTATCTAAAACAAATGGCAGGGAATTAGCTTATAACTAGCTGATTGTGACTGCGACTCTAAAGCGAACTTCGACTAAGTCTAAGTCAAAGAAACGAACTCAGTGAGGATTTGGAATTTTTAAATCGAACTTTAATTTAGTCCGAGACATTTTTTACAAAAAAATCTTTGCTTAGTCTGTCTGTCAGTCTGTTTTTCTTGTAAAAAATGTCTGACTAAGTCGAAGTTCGATTTAAAAATGCCAAATCTTCCCTGAGTTGTTCCCAGCTTGTGAGTCGTCGACCTAGTGCCGCGTCATACAATTTTAAAGAATCTTATGACATGACTTCATAAATGACAGTAATAGTAGTAAGTACGAGAAACTCTCTATCTCTGTATCTTTTGCTTATTCTGTTGATTCGATTGCCCGAATCGAACCATTGACTATTGTATAGTTCGTTAGTGAGTAACACGGTTTACTGAACCCTGTGGTACATTCGACTGGTAAGTGAAGCGTTAGAAGTGGTCGCTTGAATTAAGATCCGCTTGTTGAACAATCGTCAGTGTACCATCAGCGGCCTGATCAGGAAAATTTCTGACAACCGTAAATGTATTCGAACTCGTTGCGCGTCTATGAAATTTGTACGAAATATTAACCAAACGTCATCAGTGCGCAGCGAACTCGAATACATTTACATTTACATTAGTTTTTCGTGCTCGGGCTATCCAGTGTTACTTCTTCTTAATTTATATACGGATTAATAGGCCTTATAAAACATTTATGAGCTTCTTATCTTTATGAAGTATGGCCATAAATCCCACCAGCTTCCATTAATTCCCGTCGCTTCCCTGTTGGCGTACCTGCCATATCCCGTTCCCTCCTCACGGTCCACAACCTCTTACCTCTCCATTCTTTTTTCCCAATATGACCCTATTCTTACCCTCGTTCTTATTACTGTATACATACCTGCCTGCCTGATTCCAAATCCGTCATCATCAGCCACAGGACGTCCACTGCTGGACCTAGGCCTCCCCCAAAGATTTCCAAATCGACCTGTTGGAATCGGTCTGCAAATTCATAGCATTCTATAATATTATTAGAAATACTTAATTCTAAATTATGTTTTTTTACATGTCATAAGTGCTTTTTAGTCTACGTGGATCAATAAAGATTTTTATTTTATTTATTTACCACTTTTGAACTATAAAATTATAGGAATGATAGAAATTCTTTTAATCAGCGCATGGAAAATCAAAATACTATATAAACAAACGTGGGTGTTTGTAGAGCAATTAGTAAAGAGAAAATTAATAAAAAGGGATGATGAGTGTGCACTACGCTCCATTATCTCTGTTTTTGCAGAAGGACGTGTGTTTGTATGTGCTTAGTAAACTGAATTTGCATTTTGATCGTTGGAAATTGCAATTAATTTTATATTTTGTCTGGAGCTCGATAAACGGCATATAAGCAAACAAATTACATTGGTAATTAATATTTTTCTACCACTTTATAAAGGATGTTCTTAGTTTGAATGTAACAACGCCCCTTACTTATAAAAATATTTAAGCGCTGCTTACCTTTAACCATAGGTTGTCCCTTTCATTTTTAAATATTGTAACGCAAGGAAAAAAGTGACAAGCTATTCTTAGCAAAAAGATAAGCGAAAATGTTTTTATAAGTAAGGCCCTATATGTACTTTGTATGTATTTAGTCTGATTTATGCAACATGAGTTTTTTGTTTACCTTAAAGCTGAAATACCTTTATTAATTGAAAGTTCAGAAATATATCATAATCTCCGCCAAATGTGGACCGACTTTTAATCGATTGTTTTTGTGTTCCATAAAGCTTATTCCGATCCTTTGGTTAGATAAGTTTCAAAGACGGCCCGTTATTCTTTCTTTCTCTTACTTTAGTTATATTGCATAATATTACTGCCAAACAGGTTGAAAAAAAAACGCTTTACTCAACCGAAGATTTGAACCCAGAACCTCCCGATCAGCCCATATCCGCTGCCACTAGACCAAGGAGGCGCTTACGAATACTATTAATTGAACTAATATTATCAAAGCAAAGATCGGTTTACTCAACAAATATTTTCACCAAGGATTGCTTGCTTGTTAATTAAATTAACATAATGGATATGGATTAGGTATTGAATAATTCTAGAGCTTATAACTTGGGTATCTAAATTACATAACATAAGCTCACGCCTGTATCCCCGAAGGGGTAGGCAAAGGCGCACTAGCGAACTAGTACACCCACGTTTAGTCGAGCTTAGCTCCGTCCCAGATGTGATAAGGGGCGAGCCTATCGCCATATCGGGCACAAATTCCAGACTCCGGGCTGATATGGAAAAATCAAATATCACTTTGCCCGACCCGGGGATCGAACCCGAGACCTCAGAACCGTGGTCGTACCGAAATACCACCACGCCACCGAGGCAGTCAATTAGTGTATAATATATATGTTCCATAATTTGTTCTTAGGGTTAGAGTCAATGAATTTGTGCCCGATATGGCGATAGGCTCGCCCCTATCACATCTGGGACGAAACTAAGCTCGGAGAAATGTGGATGTCCTGGTTCGCTAGTGCACCTCTGCCTACCCCTTCGGGGATACAGGCGTGAGCTTATGTTACGTTATGTTTAGAGTCAATGATACCAATTTTACACACAGGGAGAACTATTTAAATAGTCACGGGCGACTCGGCCTCCGGTGGCCCATACGCTTATGTAACATATATATGTATGTGCCGCCTCCGACGGGTTAAAGCGTAATGGTAGAGTTAGAAGAAATAAATGGAACTTCATTTTCCTAATCAATTATTAACCATCATCATCATGCGTTCGCACTGTCAACATCCCCAACTAGAGTGCGGTGGGTACCGTTAATAAAGAAAATTAGTGCCTTGCAATGTTTAGTGTTGATGAATAAGATAACTAATCATTATAATATCAAAAGTAAAGTCATCCATGATGACGTCACCATTTTTAAAAACAACATTAGCATTGGCCTTCCGACATATATATTTCTTTCTGCATTTTCTTTTTCTTTAACGGCATTGCCCTAAATTTCGAATCATCGTTGAACTTTGCTGAATAGCTTTACTAAAAAAATAATTTACGCGCTTACTGGGCCTTAAAACAACATTTTTAGCTGAGCAAATGGTTAAGAATAACCTGTCACTTTTTTTCTTGCGTTACATTGTTTAAAAATGAAAGGGACAACCTATGGTATAAAGATAAGCAGCGCTTAAATATTTTTATAAATAAGGGGCATTATCTTTATTAAAACTAGTTTCTCACTTTTTTCCTCTCGTCATATTATTTGAAAATGGAAGGTAAAAACTCGGACGTATAAAAAAGGCAAAGAGATTTAATATTACTAACTATAGAGGGGCTATCAAGCAAGTTTCCATACAAATAAATTGATCTCAAACTTCAGTACCCGCGTCAACCATTTATTACAATGCGAGAGCGATTATTACAATTTACACCCTAGAATGTTTTGTAAATGATTAAGAATCACGTAAGATAAGTTTATTCTCTCGTATTATTACGCTGGCCGACCTGGCGCACGTATATTTTAAATATACTGAGCGACTTATGACCACTAGGTCATGACTTTTGAATCACAGGTTTTGTGCTGTTGTCCCGTCTAAGGACACCATCTCGCCAATAGTTAAACCTACTCTGTGGTAAAACGGACGCCGCAGAGAAGCCATGCACACAAACGCGCCTGTACAAAAGTGCCCTACGCACACATTATCACCCATAACACGCTCAGTCGCCGCCATTACGTGTCGATAGATCGAATGGGCCGAAAACTCTGCTTCAATTTCAATGTTCTTAGCGCTCCGTCCATGTTTTTTTCACATCCGTGGGTACAAACTAGTTTGAAAGTTAAGAAGCGCGTAAATATTTTGTAAGAAAAGTGCATGGATTTTTTTCAATTTTGTATTATCTTTGGGGGAGGCCTATGTTCAGCAGTGGACGTCCTATGGCTGATGATGATGATGATGATGATGATATGCATCAATATACTCAGTATAATGCAGCTGGTATCCCTAACCCAGTAAATACATTCAGCTGATTATATAAGTTGTCGATAACAGATATTCAATTGGTTGGATCCTTTGATAAATGGACTCTCATTGGTTATGTAAGCAACGGCCGCTGGGTCAATAGACCTCTGTTTTCGGCAACAAATATAACGCCCTCGTGTTTTGGACATCTTATTTGATATTCCAAATATTATTTTAACATTATATCCCCCTGTTGTGTTGAAATCAAAGACTGTAGCGATATTGCCAGTAGTTAAGTCAAAAGTGCATGGGGATTCGAGGCAGATTCAGGGGTAGGCAGAGGCGCACTAGCGAACTAGAACACCCACATTTCGCCGAGCTTAGTTCCGTCCCAGATGTGATAGGGGGCGAGCCTATCGCCATATCGGGCACAAATTCCAGACTCCCGGCTGATATGGAAAGATCCAATATCACTTTGCCCGACCCGGGGATGGAACCCGAGACCTCAGGACAGTAGTCGTATGATAATATAATACTGATATGTATCATAATATAATATTAACTTCAAGACATAATATACGTATTCAGCTAAAAATTTTAGTTATATCTTCGTCACAAAAGATTCTGATCCGCATAAAATCACACAAAAGATAAAAAGGTTACTGCTTACTCACGCTCACATGGTCTGATCAAAGCTTATATCCATGAAAAATATTGTAATATGCTATCAAATCCGTCGTCATTACCGCTAATGTGCGCCGGCCCTAACAAAATGTCCCTAAGGTATTGTAAAGGCGAGGATACACGGTTACCATAAACAATTGTTTGCATGCGGATATTAGGAAGTTTGTATACTAAAGCCGTGCGAATAACTTTCGAGATCGATGTTGGAAACAAGCAATCGTCATGATCAGCGAATTCGATTTGATTCTATACACATAGACACAAGCTCACGCCTATATCCCCGAAGGGGTAGGCAGAAGCGACTAGTGAACTAGTACACTCACATATCGCCGAGCTTAGTTCCGTCCCAGATGTGATAGGGGGCGAGCCTATCGCTATATCGGGCACAAATTCCAGACTCCGGGCTGATATAGAAAAATCCAATATCACTTTGCCCGACCCGGGGATCGAACCCGAGACCTCAGGACGGTAGTCGTACCGAAATACAACCACGCCACCGAGACAGTCGTTGATTCTATAAGCGAAAACTATTCGTGCCTCTAGGTAACATGGTTCGAGTGGGATTATTATAATACCGATCAGTTAGCACTGCTAGAACTGTTCAAACTTCTGAGAAATATCGTTTATATAGAAATATTGTTTATATAGAAATATCTTTTGTCAGGATTTGAATGTTCCTTGAAGATTACATATCTTAAATTCCAAGAATTTTCTGAGAAATCTTCTTAGTCACCATATTATGTTACTTCCATATAAAAAGAGTATGTATGTGTATTAATATATCTTGTCTTACGAAACCGAAAGACTCTCGTAGTTTCTGATAGATGCCCATAACACAAAATTCAAATCTCACCGAGAGGTGACTTTTGGGTGTTAATTCAGTTATTTCAATTTAAAATTCCCTTTGTATTTACCTCTATATGCCCCCAGTGACCACATACTTACATTATTTCCAATTTCAAATCCAATTCATTAATCAATTAGTACTTAGATGGTACTCAATGCTGGGTAGAAAATAAGATATTCGAAATACAGAGTTCTCTTTTCCGAAAATCATTTAATCCGAAAACGCTCGCAAACTGGCTCCAAATGTTTGAGTGAATCTTTAAAGTGGTGAGAATTCGCCAATTAAATCAATTCTGCTACTGCGAAATTCGGATGTTTTCTAAAATAAGCAAAGCTTCTTTCTACCTGCCCTTATCCCACCTTAATGTGGGGTCGGCACAACACACTTTTTCTAGCATGTTGCAGAAAGGATTTGACTTAGTTTTTACGACCAGCTGCCTGCCTGAAGTTAACCCCTTCTAGGGGATCCAGTCCCGGGAAAATAAATTAGAAAATTCACTTTTCCCGACCTGGTAATCGAACCTAGAACCTTTGGTCCACAGCCCATATATGCTGCCATTAAGCCAGAGGAGACTTGAGCGATATTGTCATTAGTCTGAAATAGCTCCGTATTACGTCAACGTCAGGTACATTATTAAAGCTTTCATCCTTATGTTCAAAATTAAAAGCAATTTCATTACTTAAACTTAATATAAATAAATTAAATTAATACTTTAAATTTAATATAAATAAAATTAATTCAAAATACTTTAACTAAAAATGTAATAAATAAATTTAATTTCTTATGTGTATGGAATAATATGGATTATGTTATCTGAAATAAATGATTATTATTATTATTATTATTACCTTTTCAGGAAATTTAATTTCATAAAGCGTATTATTTTAACCTGTGATGATAATTTCTGTTCCCCGTAACGTTCATTCACAGACAATTTCATCATACTTGTGGTTTTGAAGAAAATTACGTGCAACATTTCTTTATTCGTATTTTATTTTATTACGTGGTCACTTGTATCCGTGTATCCATCTGGAATACATTTAGCCAGTACTGTGTAGTCCACAAATTTTGGATTGTGCACATAATATTATAGTACGAACAGCACCTAGGCTACTTTATAGCATAGAAAAGATTATCTATACCTGCACGTGCTAGCAAATAATAGAAATAAGATTCGTGATCATCATCATTAACCACAGGATGTCAACTGCTGAATATAGGCGTCCCTCAAAGATATCCAGATCGACCTGGTGGAGGCCTGCTTCGAACTTATGAAAATGACATTTTTTTACAGCAGACACTCGCAATCGGACAGATGGGTCGCCTGATGGTAAGTGATCGCCGACAAAGTCACCCAAGACACAAAAATAATTATGGGTGCGTTGTCAACCTTAAAGGAGGGAAATAAGGATTAGGTAAAGGAGGGGGGAATTGGCCACCGGAAAAATTACCCACCCAACGAAACGCGACAGCGAGCTGCAACTTTTCTTTCTGTGAGACATATTATGACAATGAAAAAGAAGCGCGTTTTGGCTAACACGATTTGTTCGCGGCTGGATCCTCCAAACGGTTTCAAGTCAGGCAAGCAGTCAATCGTAAAAACTAATCCAAACCCTATCATACAACAAAGTATGAGCGATACCACCACCCTGGAGATGAAAAGGACAAGATAGAAACAAAAGAAGAATAGGAAAGAAGGTAGGATGCAAGGTAGGCAAGGAATATTCCAGGAAAGAAGAAATAAAAAGGTACAAAAAAATATGTTTATCACGTTGTGAATATGAGAAGTAGTTGACCTAAGCCTAAGGGAACCAAAACACAATGCTGTTTTTAAAAGCCCCTTTAATTCGAAGGCGAGACATAAATCGTAATAAAATAAAACCGTTTATTTCGATAGTAATTAAATGGTATATTACGAAGCCTTCATTGAACAACCGTACAACTCGACTTGAAACTTCCGATCTAAAAGTATTAATTGGAATAGTATTTGAGTTGTTTATAAATTTATTCGAACCGACGACCTTTGATTGGTGTGTTGGAAATGTTGACTCACTTTCGCCTTTGAAGTTGATCGGCATTACCTTTTGCATAAATAGGTTCGGTTTAAACATTCATAAATATAGCTTTTACAACGATATTGACTTTTAAATTATTTCGTTCTACCTACCCTTATACCAACTCAAGCGATAGCTCAGTTGGGAATGGTACGGACTGCCGAGACAAGTGTCGGAGGATCGAGACCAACCCCAAAATCGAGCATACACCTCTGAGTTTTCTATGTCAAGTGTTTTTTCTTGTGAAATATCGCTTGCTACAAGGGTGAAGGAAAACATCATGAGGAAACCTGGTTACCCGAGAATTTCTTTACAGGAATTTCGATGGTATGTAAAGTCTACCAACCCGTATTAGGACAGCGATGTAGACTAAGACCTAGCCCCTCTCTCGTTAGTAGTGTAGTAGGAGGCCCGTGCCCAGCAGTGGAACAGTAATATTACAGAGCTAATATTATTATTATTATCCCACCTTAATGTGGCAAATGGCAATACACCGTTACAATGATACCTTACAAGCATTTCATAGAATGGATTCAGGTTACTGATTACAACCTGCTGCTTGTTTGACGTCAACTGCCTCTGGAAGTTCCAGTCTCGGGCAAATTAAATTAGAAAAACTGCTTTGTCTGACCTGGAAATCAAACCCAGGAGCTCCCGGTCCACAACTTATATGTATATGCTGCCACTAGACTAAGGAGGCGACTATCATTATTTATTATCGTTCTAAAGATATAATATCATAAGGTTTGTTATCTTGTATAATACCTAGGAATAAACATGAAACTTTATAGAGGTTCTAATACGATATGGCGCAGTTTTCTTTCCAGATAAACTTTATCTTGCGTTGACACACACAAATTGCACCTCGCCGTATATTTCTTGCGAAATATCAAGAAACCTTTACTGTTCGTAATAACGGAGCTTGGTTTAACTTTTATCTTTTCAATATCTTTAATATATTTTCTTTATATTCTTAGTTTTGCATTTTCTATATTTTTTTGGCCCTTGTTAAATTCGAAGTTTGATTATTTTAAATATTATTTATCATTTAAATTTGTAGACTTCAAAACCGATCGTTACCAAATTTATATGAGACCACCCTTGATATAAGTTCTATCGAAGACAAAAAGAATTTTGAAAATCGGTCCACATTTGTCGGAGATATCGCGTAACATACATAAAAAAATACCGACGAATTGACCGAGTTCCATAAAGGAGTTCTTTATGGAACTCGGTCGAAAATGCAGACGGGTTGAGTACCTCCTTCTTTTCTGAAGTAGTTTAAAAATCAGTAGGTACTAGAGTCGAGCCCTGAGCACGAATAGTTTTGATAAACGATTTCGAGTGGACCTCGATGTGCGCTCAAGATATTTTGTATATTTTAACGAGGTATCATCAATTTTAAGTATTATTCGAACTTATTATATTAACGACTCACCACAATGAAAATATCCCATGAAAAGGCAAGCAACAGTTGCCAAAATAAAATACAGCCTTAAAAGTTACAATGTCAAACACGTTTAACACTAACATTGCGCACAAAACTGTACAAACACTAAAAGATATTGATATTTTTATGACGATCAACATCGAAAAAATGGTTCACAATTGGAGTAGATATTGATGGTCCTACAGAAAAGATGTTAAGAGGCCATTTGAAGCTATCGAGGGTGTTGTAATCCATATTTGAAGCTGAAATCCTCAAAGCTTAAGGCTAATAGATATCGGATCCAACCGACGACCTATTTTGTACGTACTGTATAAGTTGGTATGGCCTTCTTGGGATGGTCCTCAAGGAAAACGACGCACTGGTAGACCCTTTTGCTAGATGGGAAGATGACATCAAGAAGATTGCTGGACAGAATTGGATGAAATTAGCTAAAAACAGGAAAAAAAAGAAATCTTTGGAGGAGGCCTGTACCTGAGAGGGGTCCATGTTAAAACACAATAAGCATTTAAAATTATGTAATTTTTTGTAAACGTTATTTTTTGCATGGAATTAAAAGACTTTTTTATTTTTTATTTATTATATAAATTGATTCCTTTTCTATTGTATTGACTTACACTTACTGGCATTCTAAGTTCCTGCAGGGGGTTACCACCACCTCTTATAGCAGTATTATTATGATCTTACTTGTACCGATTCCCATACAAAACAAACGAAGAACGATTATAAGAATACTGCTATAAGAGGTGGTGGTAACCCTGCAGCTCAACCATAAGTTTGTATGGAAAACGTCAACGTCACATTCCTCGCGTAACCGATAGGGGCGTTTGGGTGTTTTGTCATACAAATATTTTACGGAGTCGCTAGCGAGTAATGTCAAAAAAACTCATGGTTGGCCTACTGAGCTTGCTTCAAACTTTTTAAAAATTACGAGTAAAATCAACATTCTTTTTAAAGCGCCTTGCAGCGCTATTAGTCATCTTGGGTTAAACGTAAACTCTACTTATTCTACGACTCATTTCTATCTTTAAAGATTTGGGATAAATAAAAATTTATCGCAAAGCTGTAAGTGGCCAAGTTTAAGAATGACGATTTAACGCGTAATTATATTAAAATTGACAGCCTCCGTGGCGCAGCGGGCGAGTAGCCGGCTGTGAAACATGAGGTCGCGGGTTCGCTTCCCGCAACGAAACAAATGTCTGTGTGGCCCACAGATGTTTGTTTCGGGTCTGAGTGTTGCGAGACCGAAAGTCTCTCATAGTTTCTGATACCCACGATACAGGTTACACCTGGGGTGGGATCAAAACTATGTGTGTGACTGTTGGTTGTATTTATTATTATTATCATTAAATCTACTCTTAATTATGTACTATAACATTTAACTCCTCATACTGATCACAGCATAATTATACTTTTTCAAATATATTTCTCCATATAATTTTAATGCTCCAATACACATTACTTTAATATTAATGTTACCAACTCACCTATATTAACAACTTTAAACAAATGTTTTATTAAAAAAGTTTCGAAGCTCGATTAGTGTTTCAATAAAAAGTTACCTATTAGGTCACACATTTTATAGCAGACTGGCAAACGTAACCGCCTATAGTCATCATCATCATCATCATCAGCCATAGGACGTCCACTGCTGAACATAGGCCTCCCCCAAAGATTTCCAGATCGACCAGTTGGAAGCGGCATTAGTGATACCAAAATAATCATGGGTGCGTTGCCAAGCTTAAAGGAGGGAAATAGGAATTGGGAAGGGCAACTGGGATTTAGGCCATCGGAAATCTCACTCATCTAACGAAACGTAACAGTAAGCTGTAACTTTACGTCGGTTTTCTGTGAGACAGTGGTATCAAACCGTGCTGTAGACGTTATTTACTCAAAATTTTCATTAATCACTTCGTTAGTTTAGTGTTTTGTAAATATTGTACGCACTTTACATAATAGATACTAATAAGACGTGTTAATTGCTCCCTAAACTTGGTTCTTTAGTACCTACTTTATAAAAATACCATGACTATACAAATTGCTGTACAATATTTTCTTAACAGAATCCCAAATCGAACTTTTTAATTTCATTAAGCGAGCAGCTTCCAGTTTTGCCATTAGAGACGTGCGCCGTTTCTGGGTCCAATTAACAAGAGATGTTAAGGATAACGACTCCAGCAGATGAGAATTGTAAGGAACTGTCGCCACATGCCACGTTGTTTTGGCGACCTACTTAATGAATTTGAATATACTTAAATAAGTAAGGCCTACATGTAAGTCACAGCAAGATTTGAGTCTTGAGACTTGAGGCTTTTCGGTATTAATGACTACTAATGACTTTCTGTATCAACACCTTGAAAGAAAATAATATTTGTTGGTCACAGATAGCATCTGCCTCGGTGGCGTGGTTGTATTTCGGTACGACTGCCGTCCTGAGGTCTCGGGTTTGATCCCCGGGTCGGGCAGTGACATGAGATTTTTTCATATCAGCCCGGAGTCTGGAATTTGTGCCCGATATGGCGATAGGCTCGCCTCCTATCACACCTGGGACGGAACTAAGCTCGGCGACTAACATTTCATTTCAATGTAATTCATGTCCACTTTTTAACACCGCTTCTAAGCATGTTGAATGTATTATTTATACAGGGAAATTGTTAAGAGAAATCGAGAAAAGATTTTTTGAATACCGGCAAAACGTGTAAGGGAAAAGCATTTAAGTCAAATAAAACGCTTTGTGAGTAACAAAGGAAAGCCACAAAAAATATGGTATTGCCTTTAGGACGGCTAATTTATTGGGTACCGTGTCGCCTCTCATTTTTTATTCATCACAGTAAATAAAATTATACGCCATGTCATTTCATTAGGATTTAACATAAAGGGATGTCAGAGTTTTCGCACTCTCACCTGAGTTAATGTGGTGCTACAGAACATTCCGGAATTTACAGAGATTAAAATTATGTAAAAGTCATTTCAACGACTCATGCGACCTTTATCAGGTCATCTGTCCACCTAGGAGGTGGACGTCCAACGCTACGCTTGCCGGTACGTGGTCTCCACACGAGAACTTTTCTGCACCCAACAGGTCGATCTGGAAATCTTTGGGGGAGGCTATGTCCAGCAGTGGACGATTTGTGGTTAATGATGATGAAGTTCATTTCAAAGATCCATACTGACCATTGCGACAAAAAAGTTTTTTTTATAGCAGAGATTGACAAACGAGCAGATGGGTCACCTGATGGTAAGTGATCTCCACCGTTCATAGACACCCAAGACTCAAAAAGAATCATGGGTGCATAGCCAACATAAAAGGAGGGAATGGAAAGGGAGGAAATGGGATTGGGAAAGGGAGTGGGGAAATGGGCCACCGGAAATCTCACTCACCGAACGAAACGCGACAGCAAGCTGCCACTTTACGTCGGTTTTCTATGAGACAGTGGTATCTAACCGGTCGAGCCGGCCCATTCGTGCTATAGACGTTACTGTCTACAGCGTGGCTCTACCACTTGGGACTTTATTCACCTATAGTAAAACTTATGAATCTCATCTCACCCATTTAATAAGGCAATTGATTTAATAACCAAATTTCACTATAATCTGCTGAATTGTTAATTATATTACAGAGAACAAATGTGAATAAAACCATCCAATTGTTAACACATCCAGGCACTTTAAACGGCAATGATAGCAATTAACTGCGATTGCAATTGACATAATTAGCCACTGGAAACATGAAAGCCATAATTAGGATTCGTTTAATTTGTAACTATTAATTTTTATTCAATGTATTGCGATTTTTTTTATGGCAGAGACTGGCAAACGAGCAGATGGGTCACCTGATGGTAAGTGATCTCCACGGCCCATAGACACCCAAGACACGAAAATAATCATGGGTGCGTTGCCAACCTAAAAGGAGGAAACGGAAGGGAAGGGAATAAGGGTTTGGGAAAGGCAGGGAAATGGGCCACCGGAAATCTCACTCACCGAACGAAAAAAAACGCGAAAGCAAGCTGCCACAGAAACATTTTACGTCGGTTTCCTATGAGGCAGTGGTATCAAACCAGTCGAGACGGCCCATTCGTGCTGTAGACGTAACTGTGTACAGCGTGGCTCTACAACTCAAATTATTTTACCAACCAACTTTTAAAAAAGATGTGTGTTCTTAAAAGATCTATGGTCAAGATTTTATAGTGGTTTTTATGTTTTTACATAGTTAAGCCACTGCCTAGCTATACAGAAATACTCGCAAGCGATTTTCAGAGACGAACTAGAATACCCACATTTTGCCGAGCTTATGTCCAGATGTGATAGAGGGCGAGACCACGGGAAAAATTATAAGCGCAAAAAACTCATAATTGGGGAGCTATTCCTATTTTCCATCGATAGAAGATATAACGGCAGGATTTTCACCACATTACTGCGATCGGCGGTGTGATTGAAGATGATTGAAGAAAAACAATATCGCACGCATGTTTGATTTGTGACAAAGCTTGGAGTACTGATTCGCAATCTCCTAGTTTGATCGCTTTGCAAATATTTAGGCCAAATTCACAAATACCTTTTCTATATTACGTTTTTTTTTATAGCAGAGACTGGCAAACGAGTAGATGGGGCACCTGATGGTAATTGATCTCCACGGCCCATAGACACCCAAGACAAAAAATAATCATGGGTGCATTGAGAACCTAAAAGGAGGAAATAGAAGGGGAAAGAAAAAGGGATTGAGAAGGAAGGGGGGAAATGGGTCACCGGAAATGTCACTCGCTGAACGAAACGCGACAGCAAGCTGCCACTTTACGTCGGTTTTCTATGAGACAGTGATAGCCACGCTGTAGACAGCAACGTCTACAGTAGGAATGGGCCGGCTCGACCGGTTTGATACAATATCTCACAGAAATCCGACGTAAAGTGGCAGCTTACTGTCGCGTTTCGTTCGGTGAGTGACATTTCCGATGGCCCATTTCCTCCCTTCCTTTCCAATCCCTTTTTCCCTCCCGTTCCATTTCCTCCTTTTAGGTTGGCAACGCACACATGATTATTTTTATGTGTCTTGGATATCTATGGGCGGTGGAGATCACTTACCATCAGGTGACCCATCTGCTCGTTTGCCAGTCTCTGATATTAAAAAAAAAAATTTAAAACATTCACCGGCTTGATCGGTCGATAATATTATAAAATATATTTAATAATCTGTTTAAGTCCGGAATAAATGATACTCCTTGGATATGGACGACAGTCGACAGCACAGCACAGGAATAAAATATAGGACTTCACAGTTCACAGCTTTTGTAGGTTGTCATGAAAATATTTGTCAACAATGCTAAGAACACTGTCGAAATGTTATGCTAATAGGCGTGTAGAAATCTGGATCAGTGATGATTTATTACACTACGTGTCCAGGAAATGGCGAAGTAACATTCCATAAAACAGTCATTACAGTGATGAAGTAGGTCATGTTAAAAATAACAGGACAAAAATACTTGAATAATTCAACCCGACTAACTAACCCCTAGTTTCTTCACTGAAAGCAAGAGTCTAAGTAAGGTAATAAAGTAAACATTAAAAATTATAATTACAAGTTTAAAAACTTAACTGACCGACTTCCAATTTACCGATCGTGACCAAATTTATACGGAACCATCCTTGAAATAAGCTTTATGGAACACAAAAAGAATTTTGATAATCGGTCCACATTTGGCGAAGATATCGAGTAACATACATAAAAAAAAGTAGTAGTAGTAAGTAGTCGAATTGAGGACCTCCTCCTTTTGTGGAAGTCGATCGATAATAAACATACAACACAGTTACTCACATAGCCTGTCGCAACACTAAGATACGAGTCTTGTGTCGTGGACATCAAGAACTACGAGAGACTTTCGGTCTCGCAATACCCACACCCCAAACAAATTTCACAATTTGAGCTGCGGTATTTACTATTACTTTTACCTCAAATGTTTTACCTGTCATTTCCCAACCTATAAGCTAGTTAAGTAAAGGATATTTTAATTTAGTATTAACCTTAGGATTATAGGTCTCCTCCAAAGATAATCTATCAATCTTGTAAGTGTATATTATTTTATTTTCCTAAAGTAACCGTAATCATTATATCCGCCAACTCTGTTTTCACTTGACACGATATCCCCAAAGGTCGTTTCACGTCACGTTTGTACCCAGAATCTTCTATCGCGTCTGCGCCATTTATTATTCGTGCAAACACACGTGAGGAAACATGTATGGAGCGAGGGGCCACACGAAATATGAGCGACGTCCCGCGGGTCACAGCTCATTCGTTGAATTATTAAAATGTCAAATGCACGTGGTTTGCAGTAAAAATGCTAGAAATTCATAAGCCTACGAGCAAGGTATGCTTCCCGTTATTAAAATTCATCCGTTGATTAATGTAAAGTTTAGGACGGTTAAAAATTTGCAACGGCCTTTGTTTTGTTTTAAAACTGAGCTGGGATGACGGAACATGTTGTTGTTATGGGATGTTGCATATTAGATGCTTAAACCCACTTTTTTTAAATCATCATCATCATCATCATCATCAGCCACAGGACGTCCACTGCTGGACATACGCTTCCCCCAAAGATTTCCAGATCGACCTGTGGGAAGCTGCCTGCATCCAGCGACTGGATGATTATTACTGACTGACTGATTACTTTTTTAATTAATGTTACTTAATTATCGAATAACTTCGTATTGATGAAAAATTTAGGTCTATGTTCAGCAGTGGACGTCCTATTGTTGATAATGATGATAATTAAAAATAATAAAATTAAGGGCAAATTTGTCAGTAGCTAAATATCTTTATTCTGAAGGATAATTTTGAACCGATAATTTTGCTCTATATCTATGTGTTTAATACACGTCAAAATTATTCCACTGATAAAATTATCTGACGGCCTCAGTGGCATAGATGTATTTCGGTATGAACACCATTTTAAGATGTTGGGTCCGATCCCCGGATCGGGCAAAGTGTTATTGTGATTTTTTTATTCCGTATCAGCGTGGAGTCTGGAATTTGTGCTCAATATGACTCACCCCCATCTCATTTAGCACAGACATGGGCTCGGCGAAATATGGGTATTCTAATCATTTTGTTCGCCTCTGCCTACCCCTATGGGATACAAGCGTGAGTTTATGTATGTAAAATTAACTAACTATTGAAGAATTCCCCCTAAGTGGTTTATCCTAAATCCTTTCCGTCCGCAAATTGAGTGCCAGATACAATACTAATAAAACTGGCTCCCGCACATCCGAGCCATAAACTTGATCGTGCAAATAATTGTCCCTTTGTGGGCATAGAACAAATGCTCCGCAGTTGTATTTTAAGCTACTCCTCTCTTAAGTAATTTATCTAAGGCTGAGATCTATAGAACGAACTTCGACTAAGTCTGAATCAAAGAAACGACTCAGTGAGGATTGGATTTTTTAAATCGAACTTTGATTTAGTCCGAGTCATTTTTTACAAGAAAATCTTTGCTTAGTCTGTCTGTTGATTGTTTTTCTTGTAGAAAATGACTCGGACTAAATCAAAGTTCGATTTAAAAAATCCAATCCTCACTGAGTCGTTTACTCACTCAGTCGTTCACTCGAACTTAGTCGAAGTTCGATTTAAAAATTCCAAATTTTCACTAAGTTCGTTTCTTTGACTCAGACTTGGTCGAAGTTCGCTCTACAGTAGCCCGAGCACGAAAAAGTAATGTAAATGTAAATGAATTCGAGTTCGCTGCGCACTGATGACGTTTGGTTAATATTTCATACAAATTTCATAGACGCGCATCGAGTTCGAATACATTTACGGTTGTCAGAAATTTTCCTGCTCAGGCCGCTGATCTTAGTCTTAGTATTCTGACCTTGATTCAACAATTTCTACATTTAGGGCCATTTGCAGCTCCGCGGTAAATCTCTATTATCCCAAATCTTGATTAAAAAGATAGGAGTGAGCTGTTGGATAAATCGAGTCTAGGTTTAACTCTAGATTAATAATAGCACTGCAAGTCGCCCTTAGAGTAAAGAGTCTTAGATTACTTTCTTTCCATGTTTTTGTCGAAATGTGGGTCTTCTAATTCGCTAGTTCGCCTCTGCCAACCCCTTTGGTGATATAAACGTGAGCGTGTGTAGGTACGTAGGATGGGTAGATCTAATTATAAAATATGCTATGGGTCAACGACATTCATAATATTTAAAATTTGTTTTATTCACTGTTGTACCCGAGTAGGTGTGAGTCACGGACGTATAAAAAAGATGGACACTGTCTCACCTATAGTTAAACGAACGCCACAGAGAATCCACGCACACAAACGCGCTTGTAAAAAGTGCCCTACGCACACATTAACACTCATAGCACGCTCAGTTGTCGCCATTACGGGCCTTACTTATAAAAACATTTTCGCTAATCTTTTCGCTAAGAATAGCCTGACACTTTTTTCCTTGCGTTACATTGTTTAAAAGTGAAAGGGACAACCTATGGTTAAAGATAAACAGCGCTTAAATATTTTCATAACTAAGAGGTAATGTGTTGATAAATCGAAAGGGTCGAAAACCCTGCTTTCTTTTCAACGTTTCTAGCGCTCCGTCCATTTTTTTTTACGTTCATGGTGTGGGTGTTATTTTTTCCTCGTATTTTGTGAAAAACATTTCCTTTAGTTGACTTTAGGGACGACAAACACGAGTGTGGTATTTTTGTTTGCTCCTATGGAAATGCGCGAGGGAGATGAATTTTTATTTCATAATTGGCTTGGGACTAGCTGTATTTATTTAGAAGCTCTGGAATAAAATGAAGTAGTGGATGTGATATTTTTTACTAGATTTTAGACTTAATAAGCCGCGATAGCTCAGTTGGGAATGGTACGGGACTGCCGATACGAGTGTCGGAGGTTCGAGACCAACCTCAAAATGGAGTATACACCTCTGACTTTTCTATGTTAAGTGTGTTTTCATTGTGAATTATCACTTGTTACAACGCTAAAGGAAAACATCATGAGGAAATACCCGATAATTTCTCCACAGGAAATTCGAAGGTATGTGAACTCTACCAACCCGCATTAGGCCATCGTAGTAGACTATGCCATGACCTCTCATTGGTAGAGGAGGCCCGTGGACAGCAGTGGGGCAGTAGTATTACAAGGCTAATATTATTACATACATACATAGATACACACTCACGCCTGTATCCCATGGGGGTAGGCAGAGAATACTGAGCGCCACAAGCTACGATCCTGTCACACCTCTTTGGCCTCTTCCACACTCATGCTATTATTATTATGTTCATAGTCGCCTCCTTGGTCTAGTGGCAGCATGTATGGGATGTGGACCGGGAGGTCCTGGGTTCAATTCCCAGGTCGGGCAAAGCAAATTTTCTAATTTCATTTGCCCGGGACTGGATCCCTCATAGGGGGTTGACGTCAGGCGGCCGAAATCCTCTCTGCAACATGCTTGAAAAAGTGTGTTGCGCCGACCCCACATTAAAGTGATATAAGGGTAGGTAGAAAAAAAAATTATGTTCATGTCGAAATATCCAGAAATATTTTTGTTCTATATCCGTGTTCATTTTATACACACATAAACATAACATGTGTGTAACGTAATATGTATGATGTTTCCATTTTTTACAAGAAAAATAAATTGACAGGTAGACTAAGCAAATATTTTCTTTAAAAAATGACCCAGACTAACTCAAAGTTCGATTTAAAAATTCCAAATCCTCACTAGGTTCATTTCTTTGATTTAGACTTAGTCGAAGTTCGCTCTATAGATCTCAGTCCTAGACTATTAAATCAGTTGGGTTACCACCAACTCTTATAGCAGTATTATTATCATCTTACTTGTACCGATTCCCATACAAAACAAACGAAGAACGATTATAATAATACTGCTATAAGAGGTTGTGGTAACCCTGCTGTACCACTAGTTTAATGTTCAATGCCGTCCTGGTTTAAATCAAACGCTATCCCTCGGAAGCCATGCATTATCCGGGACTAAAGAGCTGTGTTCTACTTACATACTTATCTCAAACATTCATTGAAATCGAATCCTTGACTTTATGTTCTACGGATAACAGATGGCGCTGTTACATAGTCTTACAGTAAAAGTTAAGGCGGACTTTTAAATTCGGCTATATTCTCTTCACATTTTTCACCTTTACGGTTATAGGATCGCTTAAGTAAACTCTATAGAAAATGATTATAATAAAGTTTCACAAAAACTTAAATCTAACTTCAAACCTCCAATAGCCAGTCTATGTTTTTGACCGACTTCCAAAAAGAAGAAGGTCCCCAATTCGTCTGTATTTTTTTATGTATATTACGCGATATCTACGCCAAATGTGGACCGATTTTCAAAATTCTTTTTGTGTTCAATAGAGCTTATTTCAAGAGTGGTCTCATATAAATTTTTGGATTGTACACTCCGTACCCCTTCCGTGATCTTTTTATATGGCACTTCCCTTGAAATAATTTTTATTGAAACTTGTTTTAAAATTCAAAAAAATGCCATAAACATAGTCATAAATTCACGCTTATATCCCCGAAGGGATAGGCAAAAGTACACTGGCGAATTGGAACATCCACTAATTTCGTTCCCAAACGTGAGAGGGGATCCCCCTCTAACCTAACCTAACAATAAGAATTATCATGTGTTAACATTTCAGTAATTGTCACGTAAAAGATTACCTATCCTTTACTTTCTTTTCTCTATATTTTTTTTACTTTACAGCCTCCGTGGCGCAGCGGGCGAGCATCCGGCTGTGAAGCGAGATGCCGCGGGTTTGATCCCCGCGCCGAGACAAATGTTTGTGTGGTCCACAGATATTTATTTCGAATCTGGGTGTTGTGAGACCGAAAGTCTTTCGTAGTTCCTGATACCCACGACACAAAACTAGTATATTAGTGTGGGGTCTGGACTACGTGTGTGACTGTTGGGTGTTATTTATTTATTATTTATTGAAATAAAATTATTTTTACGGATTTTATCACGATTTGGTTTTAATTTTTATTCCCGACGTTTCGAAGGCTTTGCAGTCTTCGTGGTCACGGGTTGGACTGAGATGTCATTTGTCCAAAAATGTTAGTATTACAAAATCTACCTTCATTTTAGAATTATACAGATTTTAAAAAAGTTAACCGTTTATGTTCCGATCTACGCAGTACGAGCTCACAGTGTCTTGAGGTCTGGCAGCTGGCAAAGAACAACGATTCCTACCTAGGATGATACGCGAGGCTATTGAAATTAAAAAACATCCTAATTTCAATAGAGAAGATGGTTGGAAGCTTGCACAAGCCTGGGATCCAATTATACATTTAATCAAATCGGAACCCAAAAGACCAGCTGCCAGACCTCAAGACACTGTGAGCTCGTACTGCGTAGATCGGAACATAAACGGTTAACTTTTTTAAAATCTGTATAATTCTAAAATGAAGGTAGATTTTGTAATACTAACATTTTTGGACAAATGACATCTCAGTCCAACCCGTGACCACGAAGACTGCAAAGCCTTCGAAACGTCGGGAATAAAAATTAAAACCAAATCGTGATAAAATCCGTAAAAATAATTTTATTTCAATGAATAGCATTCGCGTAAACTTAAGAAATCAGTATTTATTATTTATTTACTTTAGTTTTAGTATTATAGAAGAGACTGGCAAACGAGCAGATGGGTCAACTAATGGTAAGTGATCTCCACCGTCCATAGAACCCAAGACACAAAAGGAATCATGGGTACGTTGCCAACCTAAAAGGAGGAAATGGAAGGGGCGGGAAAAGGTATTGGGAAAGGAAGGGGGTGAAATATACACAAACTATACAGTAAATAGGAAGCCCAATAACAATGATCCCCTATTCAGTTATTATGCTGCAAACCAGTCAAGACCGTGCTAGAACTGCAACCCGAGCAGGAAAAATTCTGACAACCGTAAATGTATTCGTGCTCGATGCGCGTCTATGAAATTTGTATGAAATATTAATCAAATGTCGTCAGTGCGCAGCAAGTTTACATTTACATAAATAAATAAATAATAATAATATTAGCCCTGTAATATTACTGTCCCACAGCTGGGCACGGGCCTCCTCTACTAATGAGAGGGGTTAGGCCTTAGTCTACCACGCTGGCCTAATGCGGGTTGGCAGACTTCACATACCTTCGAAATTCCTGTGAAGAAATTCTCGGGTATGCAGGTTTCCTCACGATGTTTTCCTTCACCGTTATAGCAAGCGATATTTCCCAATGAAAATACACTTAACATAGAAAAGTCAGAGGTGTATGCTCCATTTTGGGGTTGGTTTCGAAACTCCGACACTTGTCTCGGCAGTCCATACCATTCCAAACTGAGCTATCGCTGCTTTTTACATACCTCTACATTAATTTTTCGTGCTCGGGCTGCTGATTCAAATATTTTTTTGACTGACGCGTGCACATTCTTTTGATTTCCAGATTCAAATGCGGATAGATGTACGTTCACCTTTATTCAGATTTGCACAATCCATTCGCTCCATTGAAGTATATAAGAGCACTCAACGATTCCGAGTGCTTTTAACATTACCATTAAAGTTTAAACTTCCGATAGTTCCCGTGCATTAAGTTTGTCGATTCGTAATTTTCTTTCGACTTCCATTTAAACTCGTTCTAATTCTAAATTATTCTTAAGTTTATTTTATGGCCCGACCGACTTTTGAATCAAGGCAATGTATTAATGATCTGTCCCGTCTATATTGGATAGGTATCCGATATACTTTTTCTTTCTTTCATTCTTTGAGACTCCCCCCTCACTGGTGTGACGTCATAAAAATAGAATTTTCGTTAATAGTTCAAACGTATTTTTATTCTTAAATATATTAGGTGCAGTGACGTCATGTTTAGGACCCGTCACACAATGTCACATTTTGTGGACCACCTCTCCTCCCCCCTTAACGTGTGACGTAATTTATGAACGGCCCCCTAAGGTGAGCTGCTTGTTTCCTAGACCAATAATAAACAATATTTTATTTTTAAGTTATATTTACCTACAAGGTGGACCGACGACCTGATAAAGGTCGCAGGAAGTCGCTGGATGCAGGCCGCTTCCAACAGGTCGATCTGGAAATCTTTGGGGGAGGCCTATGTTCAGCAGTGGACGTCCTATGGCTGATGATGATGATTTAAAAACAACGGAACCGAGATAAACTGTATCACTATGACTTACGTACAATGTTTATGATGCAGTGGCCTACAAAGCTAAGCAAATGATCTTTCACAATAACGTTCGCCTTTCCTGTGCTTAATTCTGTATACATCGTAGGAAGTTAACGCCGTATATCATTCAATGGCGCTTACACGCGTGTTTTTGTACCAATATTTTATCGCCTCTAACTCTATGTACACATCGATCACAGTAAAAATCAATACTGGCATTATGTTTATCGGGTCCATTTATTAGTAGTAAAATCGGTTAATTTGTTTGCGGCGGCCAGTAAAACGTTTTACTGCCGCCTAACATGATTACGCTATGGGGTTAACGGTACCTTCGGGATCGGGAAGTGATATGTGTTTTATTTGCGTCTAACGTTTCTGACCTTCTTTTGTTTCTCGGTAAAGTATTTATGCGCGGCCGAGGCGTGTTTTCGAGGCCCTAGCGAATCACTATCGACTGCGTATTCGAATCTAGCTACGACATTAGCGAATTACAACGAGCGCGTTGCATTTGATTCGCTAATGATGTTCCTTATTTCAATTACATCAGTCGGATGAAATAATCAATCTATGTAGAGGCCAAAATATGGCAAATTTTTATTTCGATTGAAGTCATTAACATTGCGATTTATTTTTATTTTAATAACCAAATGGAAAGTCTGCAAACCTAAGAATTCGTCCACAATAATTTCGACGGTATGTGAAGTCTACCAACCCGCTGTAGACCAACGTGATAGACTAAGGCCTAACCCCTCTCATTCGCAGAGGAGGCCCGTGCCCAACAGTGGGACAGTAATATTACATGTCTGATATTATTTTATTATTATAATATAATTACCAAATGTGTAATTTCCCCTTAATTTAATAATCTGCAGTATAGGAATCATCTCATTGATAAAATCAAAAAATATGAAAACATAGATAAAATTCCTGATATTAGAGTAAAAGCAATAATATTTAACAAAGCGAAACAATTATGGCCAAAGTTTCACGTACTTGGTGTTTAAAATAAGTTAGGCAAGTCTCGTTAAGACGGAGTTAGAAACTAGCATCTGTGGAAGGTAATTGAAGTAAGAACATTTTTTATAGTGAATCGTTTATTATTTACATTATGATAATGATTTTAACTAGAAGAGAGTTATCTCTTGCTTATCTCTCTTTAACATGCAATAGCTTAGATCTGTATCCCCGAAGGGTAGGCATAAGCAAAATTAAGCAGCTATTCTTAAATTTTATTTTGCATTTATTTGTACTCTAGCCTCTAGGAATTTGTGCCCGATATGGCGATAGGCTCGCCCCCTATCACATCAGGGACGGAACTAAGCTCGGCGAAATGTGGGTTTAGTTCGCTAGTGCGCCTCTGCCTACCTCTTCGGGCATACAGGCGTGAGCTTATGTTATGTTATGTTGTACTCTAGCTCTAGAAGACATAGCGGCAGAATATAGCGGATAGGGACGGTTACCTACCAACTTACATATGGTAATATCGAGTCGGCTTTCAAAGTTAACCAGTGATTATACCAAGTAACTTCAAGCCACGAACTTTAAAAAAAGATAAGAAGAGAAAGAAGCAGGGTTTTCGGCACATTCGATCTATCGACACGTAATGGCGTGTGTGTGCGTAGGGCACTTTAGTACAAGCGCGTTTGTGTGCGTGGCTTCCGTGTAGCGTACGTTTAACTATAGGCGAGATGGTGACCTTCTTTTTCTTTACGTCCCTGCTTCAAGCCTGAATAATTCTGACTCCTATCAAAAGATGCAATGTCTGAACACAAGGTCCAATTGTAGAAAACTTAGAAAATCTGTTGCGTTTCGTTCGGTGAATACGATTTACGGTGGCCCAAACCCCCTTCGATGGAAGGCACCCGATGCTTTTGTTATTGTAAGTGTCGGTTGTAGGACCGCTGGTCACTCATTAGGTGACCCATCTGCTCGTTTTCCAGTCGGTACTATAAAATAAACTTCTTAATCTAAGTTATAATTGATATAAAATTATTTTTACGGATTTTATCACGAAAGAATATAGGATGTCGTCGGTCATCTTCGGAGCTGCCTCATCGCCAGCCACCGCCATCTTTGTGAAGAATTTGAACGCCGAGAAACACCGAGAACGACACCCGGAGGCCGCGGACGCGATCGTCAGAAATCATTACATGGATGATTATCTGCAAAGCTTCTGGAACAAGAAAGAGGCGTGCAAAACGATCACGGACGTGCAAGCGGTGCATAAGAAGGCTGGATTCCACCTTCGCCAGTGGGCCAGTAATGAAGGGACAATCCTCCGACGAGTGGCGGAAAATGAAGACCCGCCGAACGAGCTGGCACTCGGGGACAAAGAGGAGAGGACGCTTGGGCTTAGATGGATCACGAACGACGACACGATGGCCTTTGATGTGAGCCTGCGGACTACGCCCACCGACGTCATCGACGGGACCCGACCGCCTACGAAGAGAGAGGTCACGAGCGCAGTGATGTCGACCTTTGACCCGATGGGGCTTATAGCGCCGATCCTTGTGGAAGGAAAGAAGCTCCTGCAAGACATCTGGCGAACTGGCACCGACTGGGATAGCGCAATAGGTATCTGCGAACAAGAAAAGTGGGCAACATACATAGGAAAGATCCAGTCCTTACGAGACCTAAGAATCCCTAGGTGCTTGGCTCCCGAAGCGAAGGAAGGGGAACTACACACTTTCGTTGACGCCAGTGAAACGGCCTACGCGGCGGCGTGCTACTGGAGAACGCGCAGCTCCGACGGGGAAATACGAATGAACTTAATAGCGGGAAAGGCGAGAGTCGCACCGGTGAAGAACGTGTCGATCCCGCGCCTAGAACTACAGGCCGCGCTACTGGGAGGACGGCTCGCCTCTACCGTCACGTCGGAGACTGATCTGTTGATCACGGCTAGAGTTTTTTGGTCTGACTCTAGCACAGTTCTTCAGTGGTTGAAGTCGGACCCACGCCGTTTCAAACCATTCGTCGCTCATCGTCTTGCGGAACTAGAGGACCTAACGAACGCAAAAGAGTGGAGATGGGTGCCGTCCAAAATGAACCCTGCGGACGACGCCACGCGGAGCTTGACAGAGCTCTACCGCGCAAGCCGATGGTTCACGGGCACCGACTTCCTACAGCGACCCGAGGCCGAATGGCCGGCAAAGAGATTCGCGGAAACCGATACCACGGAAGAGAGAAAAAAGGAGGTCGTTGCGACAGTGGTTCTCAAGGAAGAACGGGGAACCCCAGATCCGCATAGGTTCTCAACATGGACGCGATTACTCCGCTCTACGGCCAGAGTGTTCATGTTTATAGACCTATGCAGAAAGCCGAAAACGTCCGTCAAAAGGAAGCCTGTGAGCGAAACGCAAGTGTTGTTACCGCTCGAAGAGGAACACTTGCGCAAGGCGAAATTAGCGCTACTGCGATCGAGTCAGCATGAAGCCTTCGAAGAGGATTTCAACCGCATCAGAAAAGGCCTCCCGCCGAAGTCGTCTAGCAAACTAAAGAAAATAGATGTCAGTATCGACAACGGCGGGGTGTTGCGACTGAACAGCCGCATTCAGAAACTTGAAGACGCAGACCGTCTCGATAAGAAGCCTGCGGTTTTAGACGGGAAGAGCCCCATCGCGTGCCTATTGATAGAACATTACCACCGAATGTTCTATCATGCGAACCACGCCACGGTGATGAACGAGATCAGGCAGCGATATTGGATCTTGTCACTGAGAAGCACTGTAAAGAAAATCGTTCACCGCTGTCAATGGTGTCGGGTGAGGAAAGCGAGACCCCAGATGCCTCCAACAGGGGACCTCCCGCAGGAAAGATTGGCGCACTCGACATACCCATTTACGTGTGCGGCGGTCGACTACTTTGGTCCGATGACCGTCACGGTCGGCAGGAGAAAGGAAAAGAGATGGGGTGTGTTATTCACCTGTCTGACGACGCGTGCCGTACATCTAGAACTGGCGCCATCCCTTAGCACCAGCTCCATGATCATGGCACTGAGAAGGATGTCGGCAAGGCGAGGAACACCCCGGGTCGTGTATAGCGACAACGCGACCAACTTCGTGGGCGCCGACCGAGAGTTAACGCGAGAAACGGCAAAAATGAAGAAAACAGAAGTAATTAACGCGGCGCAACTGGAGGGAGTCACATGGAAGTTTATACCCCCGGGCGCCCCACACATGGGTGGAGCCTGGGAAAGAATGGTGCGGACCGTAAAAATCGCACTGTCAGCGGTTCTACGAGAAAAGAGCCCCCGCCGGAGGAAGTGCTCCATACATTTCTCACTGAAGTGGAGCACACAGTGAATGCCCGTCCGTTGACTGATGCCATCTCGGAACCGAGAAGCGAAGAGAGCCTAACGCCCAATCACTTCCTTATTGGGCGTTCCTGTGGCTCAGCGCTCTTCGGGGAGTTCGACGATTCCGAGTTAGTTGGAAGGGCCAATTGGAAAACAACGCAGCGACTAGCGGACCA
Source organism: Clanis bilineata (assembly GCA_036417725.1). Classification (NCBI taxonomy): domain Eukaryota; kingdom Metazoa; phylum Arthropoda; class Insecta; order Lepidoptera; family Sphingidae; genus Clanis; species Clanis bilineata. Next base: position 5,275,027 of record CM071153.1, read on the forward strand.
CTTCTGGAAAAGGCGGTTACGCGAGTACCTGCCCACGCTTATGCCACGCGGCTATGGAGGGCGCGGCGTGACCAACCTACGGAAGGGGGACATCGTCCTGATCGTGGACGCATCGCTCCCTCGAAACACGTGGCCCCTAGGAGAAGTCGTCGAACCACACGTCGGGCCGGACGGGAGGACCAGAATAGCCGACGTGCGGACCACGGGCGGCATCCTGCGGCGTCCAACGTCACGCCTCGTCGTCGTGGTGCCAGCAGCGACGTCTTCGCCCTAAGAAGAGTGCCTGACGGAGCAGCCACTGGGGGGGAGACTGTTGCAGACGTCGCATATAGTATATAGTTGCATGTTAGTTATAAGTAAAACTCACCGGGCACAGAATTTGAACGCACATGATTGGACGGTCGGCGGCGGTGTCCTATTAGTTGGGACCGACCGCCGCCCCCGCAAGAGATAAAATCTGCCCGCGCCGCTCATTGACCGGAGCGGTAGAATCTTAGTCGCGCACCCGGTGAGAGTTGACATTGTTAATATTGTAGAATAGTAGACCATTTTGTGTAGTTAAGTTAGTATCGAAAAAGTATCGAAAAGAGTATCAAGAATCGTAACAAGGAAAATCGTTGTACAGAAAAAAACCTACCCGTAGTTATATTGAAAATACATCTAAATACGAAGATTCTACGGCTTTTATTGGCATTCCCGCCGCGGCAGAAAACTATTAATTCATCGTCTACAATTTGGTTTTAATTTTTATTCTTTTTTAATTTTTATTTAATTTTTAATTTTTATTTTTTAAATAGGGAATAAAAATATATAAAACCAAATCGTGATAAAATCCGTAAAAATAATTTTATTTCAATGAATAGCATTCGCGTAAACTTAAGAAATCACTAAGTTATAATCTTAGATGCTAATAAAGCAGTATTTTATGATCGTAGCACTAAGGACTTAAACAATGCTTTACAAATTACACCACATTTACAAGCTGACCGGAGGCTTTGCGACTAGATTCCACAGAGCCCAAACCTACGGATGACTTTGATAAAGTGACAAGTAAATATGTAGGCCGGCCGTGGCCTGATCATAGAGATAATACTACAATAGACAACTATCACTGTCTGTGTGTATAATGAGCATCGATGATTCAATATTACTCATGATAGACTCGTCATTGGTATTGGTTGTGGGCTCCTTTCTCCGCACTTCGTTAAAAATCGAGCTATCGTGCGTGTCTTAAATATTTCAACCTGCTCTTATCCCACCTTAATGTGGGGTCGACGCAACAGACTTTCTCAAGCATGTTACAGAAAATGGTTTGGCTTTAATTTTACGACCGACTGCCTGCCTAACGTCAACCCCCTCTGAGAAATCCAGTCCCGGGCAAATTAAATTTGAAAATTCGCTTTGCCCGACCCGGGAATCGAACCCAGGACCTCCCGATCCACAGCTCATATATGCTGCCACTAGACCAAGGGGGCGACCGTGCGTGTCTTAAATGCCTGCTAGAAATCTAGCCAGCCTAGCTCCGACCAGAAGCGCAGGATCCTTCTGGTGTCTCCACAGGCTTCTCGGAGCGACCTCGGTAGACACGATGTATCCGATACGCATAATTGTTCACAATACAAACGCTTTATACCCTTATCTGAGGTATGCGACAACGAAGAGACCGGATTTATTGAATGAAATTCAATTTCAAAACAAATATTATAGGCAATTTCAACGCCACTAACAAAATATACTTTCATTTACTAACTTGATCACCAATGGTAACACGGTAGTTAGCTAAGTAGTTAACATTACCAGGGTAGTTGCTATGTCTTTGATTAGCTTGCGTACTCTATGTGTATTAATTCTATGGGCTCGATATCCAGACCAGCCTAAGGACAAAATTAAGAAAATGCCTACAGGCCAGATGAATGGCGGTAATCCATCTCACACGATCCCCGCAAAATTTCTATGCGAACAACTAGAAATACGGGCAAATATGTGACAGGTGAGGTATAGTGCTACATTGTACTACGTCAAGGTTTATTTTTGACATACAGCTGCCTTACATTTCTTTTTGCTTGTGAATCGGTATAATAGTAGGTTATGCGGCCAGCATTAATCAGATTTTTTTTATAGCGTATTTTTTTTATTTTATAGCGTTAACGTTATCCGCGTCGGCACGGATGTCCGTTTAAAAAATAAAAAAAATGGGATTCCATTTTTAAATGTTTTTTTGGCTAGGTGTGGTTTGTGCCTTTGCCAGTGTCAATATTATGTTTCTAATGAGATATGGTACCAAGTACTTTCAAGACTAATATCATCGATATATTATATACCTAGATGCACAGTTGACTCTTCGAAAATGGGACACCCTTTTGCCTACAGTCGGACGCCGCGCCGACAGAATTCTAAATTTCAAAATTCAAATTAAAGAACGCTTGCTCATTTCATTTAAAAAGCTACTTTATAACACGTGCATAGGGTTATATTTGTGTTGATTTAATTAAAATACTGGACTTTTTCTTTGTTTTATTTATCATCAGTATCAGGAACTACGAGGAACTTACGATCCCACATACCACCAGCAAATATCTGTGGATTACACATGTGACTTGGTGCAAGAACTTGCGTGTTAGCATATAGTAGTTTTATTGCATATTTTTCTAAAAATAAACTGGAACTCGTTATCCACCATTCGAATGGTTAGATGCAGAAAACCTTTTTAATCGTGTAAAATAAAAAGTTCCCTAAGGATGAATACAATTACGTATATGGCCGCAAGAACGTTCATTTATAATTTCAAATAGACGTTCATACGTTCATTATAGAGGTATACTCCATTTCTGTAGCATATCCTTTAATATAAAATGTAGAAATAGCACCTCAAGTCTATTAGCTCTCATGCCAATGACTAAATAAAAAATAAATCTCATTTCACACGAGAACGTATCGCAACAACAAGCTGCCACTTTACGTCGGTTTTCTGTGAGACAGTGGTATCAAACCGGTCGAATCGCCCTATTCGTGCTGTAGACATTACTGTCTACGTCGTGGCTCTACCACTCAAATTGTTTTGTGTAGTGTTTCGAGAAAAACATAAGCAAGACACGCCTTAATCCACCCTATTTTATTTATCTTTATTAATTAATCCATAAATTGTTCCATCAAATATATTAGGAATATTGAAGCACTCGTAAAGGGAGCATGACCGTTAACAGCACTTCGAAGGTAAGTTCGTTGGGCAATAATAAACCGATCCAACAGCAATTATAGGGTTGATGGACGATACAACGATAAAACTACTTCGGAGCTGTATAAACTTTGCTATGGCTAGCTTAGATCGATAACGTTAATCGATTGTATTAAATCGATTTCCCATTTATTAAAATGACTGTTAAATTGACTCGAGGAAATAACATCGATCACTTATAATAGTATCTATACACTGGTGAGATAAATATTTTTTGTGAGTTCTTCAAATAAATACATACATACATAGACTCACGCCTTTTTTCCATAGGGGTAGGCAAAGACAACAGATTTCCACTTGCTACGATCCTTACATACCTCTTTCGCCTCATTCAGTCTCATTACATTCTTCATGCATGCACGTTGGTTTAGGGTACTTTTAACTTGACCTTTCTCGACACGGTCCGAGAAATTTCGATAAGCTCTTCCCCTTCCAACTCTACCATTCACACTTGCCATATAAATTCGCTTTGTCAGCCTCCTTTCACCCATTATCTCTCTTCTTCAAATATTTGTCTTGAATATGGGTGTTCTATCTGCTAAGATGTAATAATCTCGTAGTAATAATAATCAAGTAAAAGCAAAGTAATTACATATGAAAATCCTTGCATTCACAATGAAACCAAAAATCTGATAAATGTTAGGAAGTTTACCCAAGTTACTCGATTATTCAATATACTAGCTTTTGGCCACGGCTACGCCCGCGTGAGAATTTTGACAAACATTCATCCCCCATTACATCCCTTTAAAGGATGAATTTATGCATGTATTATACATATAATAAACCTTCCTCTTGAATGACTATCTATTAATAACGCATCAAAATCCGTTGCGTAGTTTTAAAGAAATCTTTAGCATAGAAAGAAAGCATACGTAGGGACATAGGGACAGACAGACAGACAGCAAGAAGCGACTTTGTTTTCTATTATGTAAAGAAGACGAGTAATAAAGTAGCCAAGGCCGTTCCTGCCTCCGAAACATTTATGTACCATCAACCAGCCAGGATCCCTAATTCTTAACAGGCGTCTAAATAAAAAAAAGCCTTGTAATATTACTGTCCCATTGCTGGGCACGAGCCTCCTCTACTAATAAGAGGGGTTATTAGGCTTTAGTCTACCACGCTGGCCTAATGTGTATTGGTAGACTTCATATACCTTCAAAATTGATGCGGAGAAATTCTCACGTTACCTCACGATGTTTTCCTTCACCGTTATAGCAAGCGATAATACACAATGAAAACAACACTTAATATAGAAAAGTCATAGGTGTATGCTCTTGTTGAGCTTAGTCTCGAATCTCCTGATAGACTGCCTCGGTGGCGTCGTTGTATTTCGGTACGACTACTGTCCTGCGGTCTTGGGTTCGATCCCCGGGTCGGGCAAAGTGATATTGGATTTTTCCATATCAGCCCGGAGTCTGGAATTTGTGCCCGATATAGCGATAGACTCGCCCCCTATAACATCTGGAACGGCACTAATCTCGGCGAAATGTGGGTGTACTAGTTGGCTAGTGCGCCTCTGCATACCTCTTCGGGGATACAGGCGTGATCTTATGTTATATTATGTCGAATCTCCTACACTCGTTTCAGCAGTCCATAACATCCACAATTACTAAATATTTTGTCCTGTACGGGATTCAACATTGCCTATTGCCTATTTGATTTCGCAATATTGCAGAGGTCAATGGCTAGGTTTGAACGTATTGAATATTCCGATATGAAACTTGGTTGAATAGGACGCGTTCGTTAGTCGCTTTTTGGTATATCCACAATTCATAGTCACGAATAGATTTTAAAATAAAACTGGACGTAGTAACAAGGAATGAAGTTGGAAGTTATGCGAATAATAATAAATAACATTCAACTGTCACACACATAGTCCTGTCCCCACACTAAGATCAAGTCTTGTCGTGGGTATTAGGAACTACGAGACACTTTCGGTCTCACAACACCCAGACCCGAAACCGAAGATTAAAAATCACTGTGTCAAGACCATACGATAAAAGTCAAAATTTCGTCAAAGTGAGATTAATTATCGATATTGGTAAGACACAACAAGTATCTGTCTTGTAATCTTATACCACACTATATCTTACGACTATATATAATGTCTCATACACACATGAATTGTGTCACATTTACTTAATATTTACATACACACGCGCATAACATTAAATAAAACGTATTGGTACAGAACGTACCGTGTTTATGTCGACTGAATGCGTCTTAAGCGTCATGCTCTCTCATGTAACGCTCGCCGAGCGAGTATAGCAGTGACGTATTGACTATATCTTTCTCGCTGCCTTAGCCGACTCGAGCCGACTATACCCGAACGAGCGTTACATAGCCGAGCGTGGCGGCTCAGTCTTATTCTATACCCACAAAATAAAATGCTCAGCTCGCCTATATTATCTTTCAATTCGAAAACAAAACATTATAAATTATGCATGCTTTTCAAGTGACCAAACGCTAAGGGTTTTGTAGTAGACAAGAAAGTTTGCGAGGCGAGGCGGTGCTGATCAGGTGTCGAGGCGTTGTAATATAAGATGACCTAAATTCACATTTATATAACACCTTATTCAAATCGTTTCCAGAATAAAACAATGAAGCAAAGATTGTAGCCTATTGAAGTTGGAAGGGCCAAGAACTCTCCAGTTTTGTACGAAGGCTAAAATAAATAGACTAACTTGCTTGAGTTTTAGCAAAATAGTTTTACCCAAGACTATCCTATTAATGAGTTGTCCTAAGTCAATACGCAGTAAACTTAAAATTAGAGACTTCATCTCCATGATTTGTTGCTTGAAGTGAAGTGTGTTTGATAGGCACCTCTTTGGTTTAGTCATCTAAAAGCAATGGGTTGTAGAACTCGAGGTCCTAGATTCTAATCTCTGGTCAGGTAACACGGTATTTCTAATACATTTTCTAACATCTCATGTTTATTTCTCACGTCTCAGGACAGCTTCGCCAGAGGGTGTCAACGTGATATATAAACAGCAATAACTCAGTTGGGAGTAGTGCGTACTGCCGAGGCGGATGTCGGAGGTTCGATTCCAACCCCAAAATGAACCTCTGACTTGTCTATGTTAAGTGTGTATTCATGCTATAAAGGTGAAGGAAAACATCTTGCGGAAAACTTTATACCTAAGAATTTCTCAACGAGAATTTTGAATGTATGTAAAGTCTACCAACCCGCATTGCGCCAACATGCTAAATTAGGGCCTAACCTCTGTCATTGGTAGAGGAGGTCCAAGCCCAGCTGTAAGACTGTAATATTACAAGGCTAATATTATTTATTATTAACATAACATAAGCTCACGCCTGTATCCCCGAAGGGGTAGGCAGAGGTGCACTAGCGAACTAGTACACCCACGTTTCGCCGAGCTTAGTTCCGTCCCAGATGTGATAGGGGGCGAGCCTATCGCCATATCGGGCACAAATTCCAGACTCCGGGCTGATATGGAAAAATCCAATATCACTTTTATTTATTATTATTCATATAATTTATATCTGAGTTACCCAACATCAATCAGCAAGCATTCTGCAGCAGTTTAAATGTCAGAAGTGGAAGTTTCCGCAGTTTATTACAGAACTCGTTTACGGGAATTATATCGGTAGTTAAACGGAACATAAACTTTCTATTAAACCACAATACTATAACTTTTTGTGTGTAATACTTCTGAAGTTTATTTGATAGTTCTTTGTTAACAAGGTAGTGTTGCGGGCGTCTGTTCTTTTAAACAGTTAATAAGATTTCCTCTTCTTTGTTTTCGGCCGACTTCAAAAAAGGAGAAGTTCCTCAATTCGTCTGTATTTTTTTTATGTATGATTTTCAAAATTCTTTTTGTGTTCGATTTCAAGGGTGGTCGCATATAAATTTGGTCACGATTGGTAAATTAGAAGTCGGTCAGCTAAGTTTTTAAACTTGTAATTATTTGCGACCGACGACCGAAAGGAGAAGGTCCTCAATTCGTCTCTATGTTACTCGATATCTCCGCCAGATGTGGATCGATTTACAAGATTATATTTGTGTTCGATAGAGCTTATTTCAAGGTTGGTCCCATATAAATTTGGTCATGATCAGATAAATTTTAAAGTTGGTCCGTTAATTTCAACCAACTGAAAGTAGACTGCCTCGGTGGCGTGGTTGTAATTCGGTACGACTACTGTCCTGAAGTCTCGGGTTCGATCCCAGGTCGGGCAAAGTGATATTGATTTTTTCTGAAATTTGTGCCCGATATGGCGATAGGCTCGCCTCCTATCATATCTGGGACGGAAATAAGCTCAAAGCGAAATGTGGGTGTACTAGTTGGCTAGTGCGCCTCTGCCTACCCCTTCGGGGATACAGACGTAAGCTTATGTTATGCTATGTTGAAAATATACTTCGGTATTAAGTTTCCTTGTTAAAAACTGTAAAAAAACTTGTACCTGGCGGTATATACTGTATATATATGTATATAGTTTAGTTTGTCTTATTTACATACACCACAGTCGTTTCCTTCAGCCAACTTTGCTTTGTCTTCCGGACAATGGAAGTGTGTTGGTTGGTTTTAATATTCTTGAATGAGACGTTTTGCGGTAAATGTTTGAACTACTTTTACCTCCCAAAGGAAGCCGTTCTAGTAGTAACTGGCGTAAAGTAAACTTTATTTTCGCAATATTATAGGCATGTATAAAGTTTAGTAACATAGTACATTTTCAGAGCGTAGTTCTAAGGAACTTGTATCGTGAACTAAAATATGACGTAAATCGATATGACTAACTAGTCATAAAAACAAATTTGAGACTATTTTGCAACATGCTTATAAACGCAATAATAGAACTGAGACCAGAGAAAAAGACCACTGCGAGGCTACAACAAAAAAATGATTACATGAATTACATAATAATGCTACTGATGTACTCATACATGTTTTTGGCTTAGACTTTCTTCACGTCGTTGATCTGTACGTCTGTATTCGTCTGCCTGTCTTCATTCCTACTATGATAGTGTGCGAGATCAGCAGGATTACCACCACCTCTTATAGCAGTATTATTATAATCGTTCTTCGTTTGTTTTGTATGGGAATCGGTACAAGTAAGATGATAATAATACTGCTATAAGAGGTGGTGGTAACCCCCTCACAAAACTTGAATGATTTTTTAAAATTATATAATCAGGCTGCCTCGGTGGCGTAGTAGTATTACGTGCGCCGTACAACTACCGTCTTGAGGTCTCGGGTTCGATCCCCGGGTCGGGCAAAGTCATATTGAATTTTTCAGTATCAGCCCGGACTCTGGAATTTGTGCCTGATATGGCGATAGCCTCGCCCTATAATATTAAGTAAGGAAATCATAATTAAATTGTTGGTACATTACCGGAACAATAAAATTATCTGTCCATGGAGTCTGTGTGTGAGAAAAACCCGAGAGTTGTCAGCACGGCCGCGAACCCACACTCCTAAGCCATGCTATTAAGATAACAACGGTCTATCCTTAAAGCGATACGCGTAATAATGTGGTCCTAAGTGATTGCGGATGGTCGTGCGTGAACCGACAGTGGTCCGGATGAAATTGCAACATCATTGTGGTATGAATTTGTGATGTATCACTTTAATGTTAAGGCATAGTTTTCTTTGAACGATTTTAAAATTGTGGTGCGTTCATCTAAATCCGGAGTAGTGATGCTAAAATATTGCGAGACTTGAGATATTTTTAATTGTTTTCAAAACGAGTGTGCAATTTAAAAATCAAATGTAAAAATATTAAGCACCGCAGGCGGCCGGTATAAAAATTCACTGAAATATTTTCTGCTATGCTTATAAAAGTTTGTTGTGCTATTCGAAGAAATATTTAGAAAGCATCACTTAACATCAGCGGCCTGAGCAGGAAAATTTCTGACAACCGTAAATGTATTCGAACTCGATGCGCGTCTATGAAATTTGTATGAAATATTAACCAAAAGTGCGCAGCGAACTCGAATACATTTACATTTAGTAGTTTTTCGTGCTCGGGCTACTGGTGACCCACTCGCTCGTCTGCCCTTTCTTATATAAAAAAGGAGGGCTTGATTCCCAATATAGCCTTCAGTTTTTGGTAAACCGAACACCGACACAAGAGTAATGATCGACAACAATAACATCATTATTTCTGCCAATTATTTGGACATCCGATACCCTTTAGAATATTTTCTTGTGATTTTCTCAAAGCCAATGAACGGCGTCTCATATTTTCCGACATTTGACTTGCCTGTCCTCGGCTTGCTTCAAAATTAATGTTTGTAATACCTTAGAACGGTACAATGAACCGGCTTTGCAAATATTGTTGCTTAAAATATTAAATTCAATAAACGGAATGTTCGAGTTTGCTTTGTTTTTCTGCCGGAAGAGATTGAATAACCATTGTGTATGTATAATCTGTTAATTTTGAATATTCTATAGGGTCGATTAATTATTATCAGAAGAATAATTTTGACGTTTTGATAGTAAATATATCATCTGTCCATGTATCATCATTATCTCTCTAATGTTAGCATTGCAACAGCTTTTGATAAAACACATAACATAACATAACACACAACATAAGCTCACGCCTGTATCCCTGAAGGGGTAGGCGGAGGCGCACTAGCGAACTAGAACACCCACATTTCGCCAAGCTTAGTTCAGTCCTAGATGTGATAGGGGGCGAGCCTATTGCCATATCGGGTACAAATTCCAGACTCCGGGCTGATATGAAAAATCTAATATCACTTTGCCCGACCCGGGGATCGAACCCGAGACCTCAGAACTGTAGTCGTACCGAAATACCACCACGCCACCGAGACAGTCTTTTGGTAACTCAGCATTCGAAATACATATTTTCTTTTCTACAGATAATATATATAGAAAGAAAGAAAAAACTTTGTTTAACCAACACTTGAGACCAAAGGTAAATAACGAAAATGGGTACAGGTATACTTAAATAATAAAATATAACTTATTTTATTATTTGTCTACATATTTGTCACTAGTACTGTGCAATTTTTTATCCGAGCACTGCAAAATGACTACACTACACCTGATGGTAAGTGTAGTGTAGTCCAAAAAAAACAACCACCAACAAACAATGGGTTTATGCCCAGAACCATGTCGGGCTAATTTATGCTTCTTTACAATCCAAAGAAGGAAGCAAATCGAGGGTCTGGCTTTGCAGCCAGACAGCCAGACAGCCAGACATCGGTCATCTGCCTATCACAGCCTATCTTGTAATAGGCAGATGACCGCTGCAAACACAGAGATGTATCCCTACAACCGACACAACTAACCAAGTCATGTCCTAAGCCCTTCAAGAGAACTGGATATGCAACCGGATTTCTAATTTTGGACCGACTTCAAAAAAGGAGAAAGTCCTCAATTCGTCTTTATTTTTTTGATGTACCTCTATGTTACGCGATATCTCCGCCAAATGCGAACCGATTTTCAAGATTCTTTTTGTGTTCGATAGAGCTTATTTCAAAGGTAGTCCCATTTAAAGTCGGTCTCAAAGATAGTTTATTACTAGTCCCAAAAGTTATTTTATAAGACAAGCGTTGTGGGTTTTCATCTTAATAACCAGGTGAACCCTCTGACTTTTCTATGTTAAGTGTATTTTGATTGTGAAATATCGCTTGCTATAACGGTGAAGGAAAACATCGTGAGGAAACCTGCATGCCCGAGAATTTCTTCACAGGAATTTCGAAGGTATGTGAAGTCTGCCAACCCGCATTAGGCCTCTCATTAGTAGAGGAGGCCCGTGCCCAGCAGTGGGACAGTAATATTACAGGGCTAATATTATTATTATAACCAGGTGAACAATAAATGTACATTCTATAGAATCTAAAATACGCACGAGAAATCAATTGCGTGTAAGCGTTAACACAATATACCTCAAATTTAACATTACCGTTGAACATGGAATTTCTTTTACCCAGTAATGTATACGATAGCTTTAACCCCTTTTTCTTCAAAACATTATGTTTTCTATTTTTCCAGCGGTACTGTGATAAAAAATGTGGTTTTGCTTTCGCTTTATGGCTGGGATTTTTTCCTTTATTGCGGAGTGACATTTTTATATTCCAGCTCTACATAACGTGTGAGGTTAGTAAAATACATAATTGTTTGCGAGGCGTTGCTGAATTATTAACATTTGGGTAATGTAACATGTAAATATTGAAAGATTTTTTTAATACATCTGTAATACGCAAGCAGGTTGTTAGATTCGGTTATGAATGTTTCATCAAAAAGACATACAAAATATACTAAACATAGCTATATCTTAAATTCTTAGTTAAAATTAAACATTTTTTTGCAGATGTTATCGCTTTTTACGGATTTTATCGCGATTTGTTATGTTGTTTATTCACATATACTGCCTCGGTGGCGTGGTTGTATTTCGGTGCGACTACCGTCCTAAAGTCTCAGGTTCGATCCCCGGGGCAAAGTGATACTGGATTTTTCCGTATCAGCCCGGAGTCTGGAATTTGTGCCAGATATGGCGATAGGCTCGCGCCTCATCACATCTTGGACGGAACTAAGCTCGGCGAAATGTGGGTTTACTAGTTGGCTAGTGCACCTCTGCCTACCCCTTCGGGGATATAGGCGTGAGCTTATGTTATGTTAACATATATTTTTTTAAAATCTATGCTTGCGTAGATTGTTAGATAGTTATGAACGTTTTATCAAAATTTACGTCAACTAACATATATCTTATTTGAAAGATTTTATCGCTTTCTAAGGATTTTATCGCATTTTGTTTAATTTTCGGACTGTCCGACCCGTGACCACGAAGCTTTCAAACTGCGGTATTTAAAGCAAAAACAAATGGCGATGAAATCCGTAAAAACTAGTTAAATTTAATGTGTAACACTCGCGTTTTATGAGTTGTATATTTTTATGAAAATCTCAAGTATGTATCACAATTCTACTGAGCCAAACTCTATTCTTTACATTTGTATTCGTATTTACTGAGTAAACTAGAGGATCCCTCCAAATTGCCAACGTAACGAATAGCCGAAAAACGTGATGCCACTTTGATCCGACGGATCGACTGCAACAGCCTGTGTACAATTTATGTTTTCCTGGTCGGAACCGCGATAACTTTTACCCGACTCCACTATTTACATAAGCTCACGCCTACGCCGAAAGGGGTAGGCAGGGGCGAACTCACAAACTGCATAAACATAACATAACATAAGCTCACGCCTGTATCCCCGAAGAGGTAGGCAGAGGCGCACTAGCGAACTAGTACACCCACATTTCGCCGAGCTTAGTTCCGCCCCAGATGTGATAGGGGGCGAGCCTATCGCCATATCGGGCACAAATTCCAGACTCCGGGCTAATATGGAAAAATCCACTATCACTACGCCCAACCCGGGGATCCAACCCGGAACCTCGGGACGGTAGTCGTACCAAAATACAAACACGCCACCGACGCAGTCTAAAACACCCATATTCATGAGTGGTAGAGCCTCGTCTACAGCACGAATAGGCCGGTTTGACTGGTTTGATACCACTGTTTCAGAAAACCGACGTAAAGTGCCAGCTCGCTGTCGCGTTTCTTTCGGTGACTGAGATTTTCGGTAGCCCAATTCCCCCTCCCTTTCCCAATCCCTCTTTCCTCTCCTTCCATTCCATCCTATTTGGTTGACAACGCACCGATGATTCTTTTTGTGTCTTGGGTGTCTATGGGCGGTGGAGATCACTTACCATCAGGTGACCCATCTGCTCGTTTGCCAGTCTCTGCTATAAAAAGTGGCGTAGTGGGCGAGTAGCCGGCTTTGAAGCGAACACCGAGACAAATGTTCGTATGACCTACAGATATTTGTTTCGGGGCTGGGTGTTGTGAGACCAAAAGTCTCTCGTAGTTTCTGATTCCCAGGATACAGGTTTTACCTAGTGTGAGGTCAGAACTATGTGTGTGACTGTTAGGTGTATTTGTTTATTATTCTATCGTGATTTGTTATTTTTCAGTCCGACCTGACCACGAAGGCTGCAAGGCCTTCGAAACGTCGGTCCTAAAAATAAAAACAAATCCTTATACAATCTGTATAAAATAATTTTATTTCAATGTATAAACATTCGCGTAAACTTAGGAAATCATTACAAGGGCTACTTGCAGCTCCGCGATAAATCCCTATTTATCCCAAATCTTGATTTAGAGATAGGATGGAGCTGTAGGAGAAATCAAGATAAGGCGTAACACTAGATTAGTAATAGCGCTGCAAGTCGCCTTATAACACCCATATTTAAAGTTATTTGAAGCACAATGCTGCCGAAAAGAAGAAAACCTTCAAGAAGAGTCTATATCTACCTCAAAGGCCGGCAACGCATCCATAATTCCCCTGGTATTGTGGATGTTTATGGGCGGCGGTGATCACTTAAAATCAGGTGACCCACTTGCTCGTTTGCCCCCTCTTCTATAAAAAAATAAAATAAAAAAAGATGTGGTAGAAACAGACTCGGACAGACTCTGCCATTTGAAAGTCCTCCAGAAAATTATAGAATATTATAGAGAAAAGATATTTTAAATATGAATTTCCGGAAAATTATTCGGCGCAACGTTGCGCTTTCGTAATGCGTTCCGCCCTCAAATGGGGTAGGAAGAAGTGTCATTAAAATGTACCGACCGAGATAATGATTATAATCACCGAGCTGAATGCCGTGTTATATGATACATAACAAATTTAAATGGAAAGGGTATATGCCATTACGGCCATTATGACTTGGCTTCGGGTTACAGTTTTATACTATCGACTTTTTCGATTTTATTATGATTGCTCGTATTTTTAAAATCTTAAAATTGAGATTCTGGGTAACATTAATGGCGTATTGTAATCGATTTTGAAGACATAACACGCGGGTTACGATATCACCATTTGAGAGCATGGATATATTATATATCTAGATGCACAGTTGACGCTCGGAAAATGGGACAGCAAAGGAGTGCTTAAGCATTTCTTTTGCATACAGTCAAACACCGATGGAATTCTAAATTTCAAAATTCAAATTTAAAAAAGCTTGCTCATTTCGTTTAAAAAGCTACTTTATAACACTAGCATGGGGTTATAATTGTGTTGATTTAATTAGAACTTGTGATTTTTTTCCTTTGTTTTATTACTGAGACCACTTTTTATGACGATATTTGCAAAGAACTGTTGTGCATCTAGGATATAATAAATCGATGTTTGAGAGTTATAAAAATATTTGACTTACGTAGGTACTTTTGTAATGAGGATTCTTACCATATCATATTATCTAAAACAAAGACATTCAACAGTATATAGACGGGAAAACAGCACAAAATTTGTGATCCATAAGTCATGACCTAGTGGTCATAAGTCGTTCAGTTTATTTGAAATATACGCGCGCCACGCCGGCCAGCGTAATATTGAGAGAATAAACTTATCTTACGTGATTTTTAACCATTCACAAAACATTCTAGGGCGTAAATTGTAATAATCGCCCTCACATTGTAATAAGTGGTTGATGGCGGTACTGAAGTTTGAGATCAATTTTTGTGTATAGAAACTTGATTGATAGCCCCTCTATAGTTAGTAATATTAAATCTCTTTGATCTAAAATCCTTAAAAACGTAAATTTTTCTCTCGACTATCCTATGGGATGTCATATAGGTCGTTCAAAAATATTAGGGGTTTGTAAATACCATTTCTCGATTCCACGATCCGTTTGCGAAATAAAACTTTGATGTGATTATTCTCTATAATTACATTATTTAAAATTAAAAAATAATATTGCAATAACAATTTTGCATTGTGATGCGGGTCCTCACTCTGACCCCCTAACCACTGGTGGCTTGGGTCTCAAGCCTCGTCATCGGGAGGGGGATATTTTTTTTTTATATTTTTAAATTTATTTTTTTAAATTACTTATATTTGAAAATGTAAGAAGAAGATAAGTTAAAATAAATGAGAATAATAATATTACCCCTGTAATTACTATCCCACTGCTGGGCACGGGCCTCCTCTACTAAAGAGAGGGGGTAGGCCTTAGTCTACCACGCTGGCCTAATGCGGGTTGGTAAACATCGCATACAATATATCTTATTTCGTATTATTTCGTTCGTATTTTACTATTAAAATAGGTTAGCATTGATTCACAGCTCCCACTTACCACTGAAATATATTTCAAAGCTAGAAGTAATTGTTTCATATATAAACCGAAAAACATCACTTGTCTTTATTACGCATATTTTTTGCTTTCCAGCCTTTGTCTTTTTATAGCAATAACGTAAATTCAGGATGGCTTTCGTTTACTTTATGAGAAATATGACTGTTGGTACCTCGTAACTTAGATATGACAATATTCAACTTAAGCTTTTTTTGTTTTCGCGAAGTAATATGTTTTACCTGTCGCCTCCTTGGTCTAGTGGCAGTATATATGGGCTGTGGATTCGTGGGTTCGATTCACGAATTTTCGAATTTATCTGTCTGGATCCTCCAGAGGGGTTTGACGTCAGGCAGACAGCCAGTCGTAAAAACTTAGTCAAATCCTTTCTGCAACATGCTTGAGAAAGTGTGCTGCGCCGACCCCACATTAAGGTGGCATAAGGGCAGGTGGAAAGAAAGCGGGGGAATGTTTTTTACCACTACCGCCACGCTTGGGGGGAAGACGTAACGGTTATGTCGGACTCGTAGGTCTTCCAATCCAGTGCCATACTGCCCGGGGATTTTAAACATCCAGGCGACACTGGGCCGAGTCCCTATCCCTATGTACACCCTACACCGGCAAATACCGACTGAAACCCCGCAGTGGCCCTCTACAATAACCTGTAGGATGACTAATGACACTCGATTCGACTTCGACTTCGAGTGGATTTCATTTAGTCACTCAGAATGGAATTTGGCCCGATATGGCGATAGGCTCGCCCCCTATCACATCTGGGACGGAACTAAGCTCGGCGAAATGTGGGTGTTCTAGTTCGCTAGTGCGCCTCTACCTACCCCTTCGGGGATACAGGCGTGAGCTTATGTTATGTCACTCAAAATTCCACCGAATCGAGTTAAAAAATGGACTAATGTCGCGTTAAAAGTGCCAAATGTCAAGTTCTCGAATCCAATTGCGACATCAGTGCATTTTAACCCAATTTCGGTAAATCGGAATTTTAAGTAAATAAATAAAACCGAATCGTACTCAAAATCGAATGGAGTGTAAAAAGTCAGGGGGCTGTATGTCATTAAAGGAGTGTGTCTTGTGCATGTTTTTCTCTTAACAAAACACAAAACAGTAGGTGTTTTGTGTTTTGTTTTCAAAACATTTTATGTTTAGACACACGTTATCTCCTGGGGGGTTACCACCACGTCTTATAGCATACATACATACATACATAAGCTCACGCCTGTATCCCCGAAGAGGTAGGCAGAGGCGCACTAGCGAACTAGTACACCCACATTTTGCCGAGCTTAGTTCCGCCCCAGATGTGATAGGGGGCGAGCCTATCGCCATATCGGGCACAAATTCCAGACTCCGAGCTGATATTGAAAAATCCAATATCACTTTGCCCGACCCGGGGATCGAACCCGAGACCTCAGGACAGTAGTCGTACCGGAATACAACCACGCCACCGAGGCAGTCAATTTTACTTGTACCGATTCCCATACAAAACAAACGAAGAACGATTATAATAATACTGCTATAAGAGGTCGTGGTAACCCTGCTGATCATGGAACAATGCACCATAGACAAAAATGTTTAGCGAAAACATGTATAAAAATACAAGTTTCACAACAAAACTAAGCTCATCGGTGCAAAGCAAAGTTACATTAGTTTGTTTTGTACGACGTTTATGTACGCAAATACAGTTGGCAGTTGTTTAAAAGTGTTTATATACAGTCGCATTTGAGACTACACCCCGTTTAGATATATTTTCTCTTGCGGCATGAGGGACAAAATAATACTTTTTCTTCTTCCTTTGGTGTTACAACCCAGTGTGGGCTTAGCCCCCTCTACCTCTACAATTTGTCTCCATCGATCTCTATTTAGAGCAGTTTGTTACCAGTCGGTCTTCTTTCATATGGTAGCCAGGTCTTCTTTGATGCAATCTTTCTAGCGCTTCTTGGTGGGTCTACCACCAGATCTTTTTTGCTGGGGTATCCAGTTTGTAATAACTTTAGTGGTTCTAGAGTCAGGCATTCTCTCGATATGTCCCACCCAGCGTTGTCTTTCGACTTACATAATTGCACAATGGTTTCATTCTTTACCAGGTGATCAGTTCATGGTTCATACGAATGCTGTACAGTGTACACCCTATCACTCTCTCTTATCGGTCCGAAAATTCTGTGCAAGATTTTTTGCGACAAAACAATACAGTTGCCTAATTTGCGTCTTTCCAAATTCCGCAAATTTTATCAGACGAATTGAGGACCATCTCCTTTTTGAAAGTCGATCGAAAATGACACAATATTCTCCAAGGATTTTTCCTCTCATCTCTTGTTGGTCAACACATTATATATGTAATTAAACCTTTTTTAAATCAAGCCTGTCACATTTTAAGCTACTTCAAATAAGAGCATATTACAGAACAAAATCTTCTATAGATAATACTTTAAAACCCTTTCCTCATTTTACAATTTAGGATATGCACAAAATGTATATCACGATGGAGTATATAAAACTTTTTAATAAGCGATGGTCTAAAAACATCGTGTTTTGCTTGAGTTAGAAACTTTTTCGATTTAAAATTACCGTTTGCTGAAAACAATCGAGCCGGATAATAACTTCATATTGTGGGGTTAAATGTAGGTACCCAATATTATATGAAAAAGGTTAGATAAACAAATATTATGGGTATTTCAGAACACTAATAAAATATGAAACAGAATTTTCCATTTAAAGAAGAGATAATATTGATAAATCGGAAGTATCTAGTAGGTAACTAACGACTGAATGTCGCTTCTTTTATCTAGCGAGAGCGTACTGGACTGTGGACTGGGGGTGCCGGGATCAAATCCTAGGTCGGGCATTTTATAACACAATTTAACCGGCACAGGATCCCTCAGTCGTCGTCGTCATGCATCAAAATAATAATAGATTTTTTATTACATTCCTGGAAATGTACGTATTGCCCATAGCCGTATCATACACAACTTCCAACTAGAGAAGCTACGTATATATATTGAAACCGTCATTTGATATCGCCTCATTGTTTAAGTGGTATCTCTACCACTTAAGCAATAAGGCGATATCAAATGACGATAAAGATTTACTTAGAACCTAGACTCCTAGAGTAGTTTCTTAACATATCTTCCCTAATACTTTAACAATGAGACAATGACCAAAGGCGTCTGTCTCTGTTGCCATAATAAAAAAGTACAACAAAACCTTTGCATTTGTAAACCGATGACTCAACATAGAAGTCTCATCAAACCAGCATGTGGGACAGGAAACAATAAAAAGGCTTGTAACATGAAATTGCTTCTAGCGCGAGGGGTGACCCTACTTACAGTCTGTCAATCGATTCATTTGTCACTGAACTATGACCCTTGTGATGGAGGATTTCTTGTTGACTATGGATATAATGATACATCATCTAGAAGAACAAGTTGCTGTGAGTTTAGTTATTTGTATTTTTTTTTTTTAAATTGACATGTTCCTTAATTTAATCTTTCTTCTTTCTTATTTGGCCCTATTTATGTCAATTATTTCAATACAACTAGTAAACTGTGTAGTTGTAACTTGTAACTAATCTTTATGTATAATACTTGAGCTTCGTATTGTATCTCGTTAATAATATGAAGAGATTATCACAGCATCATGAATTGGAATAACAGTAAGTCGACATTTCTTTTTCGACCATTAACTAGGCTTCGTAAAAAAGATATCTGTTTTATATAATCTACAATTTCTATATCATTTGTACCAAGCGTTTACAATAGCATTAATAAATCTTTTAGACACGTGTGACGACATATTACGCTACTTAATCCTAATCATGCTGTAAGTCCCAGAAGCAATTCAGCAACGTCACATGTCACGACATTGTTGCTTGCATCCGTCTTGTTAAATCTTGCTAACATTTCTACTGCTTATCATATATTTAAGGTATTATGACGTCCTTTTATTTCTGCATTTTATTTTCAACCGTCTTCAAATATGAGTTTGTCAATTCGTCAAATTTCTTGTCGTATATTACATGATATATCTCTAAGTCCAGACCAATCTTGACGCTTCTTTTTGTTTCATATTTGGTCAAGAAAACTACTGAGCACATTACACACTGCGCCGAGATTTGATTTCGTTTTTTTTTTATTTTGACGCTTCTGATATTTCAAATAATTTTGATTCAAATTTAAACAAGCTTCTAACAATATTTTCTTCAACATTGCGGCAATTAATTATAAAGCAATCGTAACGTTATTGTTCAATGAATACCCACAACATTTTCTAGAACTTTTTTCTTTATTTTATTGATATGATGTATTTTTACTTCTCCCGATAGAGCATCTATGCTATAGTTTACAAACAATTTTATATTCACGTTATTACTATTCACAGTTGTAATCCTAAACGTTTACTCGCACAAGTTACTACTTGCTCTAATAGTAGTTTCGCAAATTCAACTCAGCGCATTAGTTACGTCGCATGTGGTATGATGAGTTCCATTAAAATTTATTATTGCGTGGTAAAGTAAATAATGTTCTTTTTATTTGGATTTCACGTAAAATTTTAAATCCGAACCATTTCAAAATATACCACCATCATCGAATGTACATCGTAGATGAATAAGTTAAATCCTTTTATTTACTCATTTTTTTTGCACAGGTAGAGTATGTTTATTTAAACTGTACGCATTGGCTAACTTCCGTAGTGAAACAATACTTGTGTAAATATTTAAAGCTGTTTCTTCAACTAACACAAATTATTATATAAGTTGAAACTCTTTCGTAATTCCATCCAACAAAGTATAAAATTTCCAAATGCATTTTTTAGTAATTACTGTGTTAATCTTTGTCGTGATTTTAATCTTAAATACATTCTGATAATCGTTATTAACTTTAATTGTCGACTAAGTTATCACTGATAGTTGAGGCGTTCCTTCGTAACGATTCATTTTACCACAATTTCCTTTGACTATATTTTATGCTTCTTGTTTTGACAGCTCTCTGAGTTGAATCCGGTAATTCAAATTAACTCAATTAAGTTACAAGGACTCCGTTTCTAGATTTAGAATCTATTTTGAGATTTTGTATTATTAACAACATGAGAGAGACCGAGAGAAATAAAAGTTTTGATGTGATTTATCGTTGCTGAGCAAATTTTTAGGTCTTAAATATTTTAGTTTTTTTCGACAATGGCACTTAGTAACATGGGTAGTGGTAACGTCGGTCACGAGCATATTGTTATGTCTAATGTCCATACTATGTGTAGACTGCAGTCTGTTTTCGAGCTTGAATTCATACTACCTACACTCGAGGGCACACCTTCATTAGAAGTTATAGCTGATTTGTCTACATCAATAAATATTTATGACAGTTTGAATCATGGAAATATAAATCGTGAGACATCAATATCGTTAAGCAAAATGCAGTCTTTTATACAATAAGATAAATATTACACGTAAGTAGGCATAGTATACATACGAGTAAAATGTCTGTAATAACAAAGCATTGTCGAAGTTGCTATCGAAATCTGCGGAACAATACGTGGGAGGCACCACTCAAGGGCCGAACCCTTCTGTTGAGACGATATTAATCATAGACCCTCCAAACAAGGAAGATAAAGCGCCAAGACAAAATCATTGTACGAATGGTGAATTCACTTCATTTAGAATGTACTCGTATGTTATGTGTGAAGTCTTATGACATAGTAAATAGAACCTCACAGCAAACCGTAGTGAAATGGCATGGTTGCATTTGTGGCGATAATTCCATCGTCAGTCAATTTGGGTAACCAAATGGCAATTAGAAGTTTTTTGTAATAAAATTGACAGTATGATTATTTCGGTTTCATTAGTCTACGGGCGGTAAAGATTATCTAATACTAGGTGACACACCTGCTGAATTGCCAGTATCTGACATCATAAATTTAAAGTTAGACAAACTGATTTTAATACAAACCATATTATCCAAATTCAAAGCTCCGCCGTTGACAAACTACGAACCGATTCAGCTGAGGCAACACCCCGACAATCGTGGGATTAGACCTTTAATTTATTACCACAGAACGCTGTACGTCGGAAACGAGATATTCATTGTGTTAAAATTACAACCGTCGTGAATCTTAGGATCCGGGACATCTATGTTGAATAAAAATTTGCACGTCGTTAACTAGGAAAAAGTTAGGCAAACGTTTAACTTCGGTTTGGATTTTTATTGAAAAAAAACATGATTAATATTTTTTTTTTGGACCGTTTTCATTTTTAAATATTTATGAAGCAGTACAGAGTACAAATAAGTAATAGAATTTAGTGTAGCTAGTGTTAGGAAGTCACATCTAGATTGCATCCTAAATTAGTTGCCAACGAATGACTTATAATCTGGAAATCTTTGGGGGAGGCCTTGGACATAGGCATGTCCAACAGTGGACTGACTGATGATGAATGACTTATAAACTGCCTACCTTATAAACATGCGACAAAAAGTGAGAGTCGCAGTCTAAAAAACCATTAACTTATACATTTTAACTTCGCGGATTTGCTTGTCATGGTGTCAATGTAGGTATTTTCATCAGATCCTGGACCAGTCTGGGCACCGAATTCAAAGAAAGAGAAAATAAATTGATATATTTTTTACTTTAACGTGTTAAATTTTGAAGTCGGTTTTAAGGTTTCGTTAAAATACCACAACGTTTCCGTAACGATGTTCCGCACAAATAGGATTAAATGTTATGATACCATCGAGTTGACTCCATTCTCACTTATAAAATAAAATCATTAATAAAATAGTCTACTCACTTAATGCACCATTAACAACATCCGTTAAAGTGGCTTAAGATAAGAACAAAAAATACATCTAGGTCATAGTTAAGTAATATGCCAAAGCAGTCCACATTTGCATAACGTTAAAACTAGTCGAGAAACTTCCAAGAGAGTATCAAGTAGCTGCATCAAGTAAAGTATCTGGTTTATATAACGCTAGAAAGTTAAACTTTGATGGAAAAATTACTTTGGTCCTCGATAGAAATTGTACGATAGGGTTACACGAAGCAAAAGTTTCAAGTTTTCTTTTATCCCAGCACGACAAAGTGACTACACGTTACCAGTGGCCTGAGCAGGATAATTTCTGACAACCGTAAATGTATTCGAACTCGATGCGCGTCTCTGAAATTTGTATGAAATATTAACCAAACGTCATCAGTGCGCAGCGAACTCGAATACATTTACATTTACATTAGTTTTTCGTGCTCGGGCTACTGAAAACGTAGTGCAGTCCAACCTCCAACCAGTGACCACTGACAAACGATGAGTTTACATCAGTAAACCACACCATCAGGTGATGAGAGTTTTATGCATAAATGTTTATGTGAAAAGAGTGAATCCTCCGAAGAAGGAAGAAGCACTATGAGACAAGTACTTCGTGGCATCGTATAGAGTTAGAAAACCGCGTAAATCTATTTTCAACTAAATAAAAGGCCTCGACTGCCTCGCTGGCGTTATGGTATTTCGGTACGACTACGGTTTTGGGGTCTCGGGTTCGATCCCCGGGTCGGGCAAAGTGATATTGGATTTTTCCATATCAGCCCGGAGTCTGGAATTTGTTCCCGATATGGCGATAGGCTCGCACCCTATCACATCTGGGACGGAACTAAGCTCGGCGAAATGTGGGTGTTCTAGTTCGCTAGTGCGCCTCTGCCTACCCCTTCGGGGATACAGGCGTGAGCTTATGTTATGTTATGTTATGTTAAAAGGCCTCTAACTGTTTAAATCAAAATAAAACATGAAACTACACAAACTAGACTTAATTTTATTTAACAACCCCTGGCTGCCCTTAATAAAAAAAAAATATTTCGCCATTTTGTTTCCATGATTGATTCACAGTCTGAAAATTTGTTGATTATTTGTATCTTCACAAATCGTTCCTATGGTGTGAAAAGGTCAAACTTACATTGAAGAATAATTAATCGTACGACCCAAAGTTCTAACCTAGATTCCAATATTAAAAATCAAAATTTGGGCCGATTTTCAATAGATTTGGTATAACTTTGTTGCTTTTAATAGATGTTTCATACATTAAACATCAAAGTAATTCGCCAAGTAACAGTGTCTACTTATCGGAATATTTGTCTTAAAATGCCCATATTTTATTTCTCCGCAAATAAAACCGAAACACACATTAAAAATTGAAAGTAAAGTTGAATGGAAATTACAATACAGACGCTGCTAAAGAAAGGCAGTGACGCGTGACACACCGACATGATTAATACCAGATCGGCTTTGTATTACGGCGCTTATTGCCCTTTACAAGGATATTGGGAGTCGAACACACATCTATCATGAATTGATGATTGTTCGTGAATCTTTTGTATCCGAGATCTGCGGATTTAAATAAATTGTATGGGATGTTTTCATCCGAAAGTACGTATGGGGACGTACTAGGTGTCACTGCAGCGTCTATTTCTACATTGTGCAGGCAGTGTTGTGTTGCTATTTAAAGGGCATTGTAGCAGGGTAATTAATGGGCATTATGAAACTTAACATCTAGGGCCTTACTTAAAACAGCATTTTTGCTGAGCAAATGGTTAAGAATAACCTGCCACTTTTTTCCTTGCATTACATTGTTTAAAAATGAAAGGTACAACCTATGGTATAAAGATAATCAGCGCTTAAATATTTTTAGAAGTAAGGTGCCTAATGTCTCACCGTTCTGAAGTCAAGGTCTGAGGGCTCGATCCCCGGGTCGGGCGTAGTGATATTGTTTTTTTTTTTTCAATGTCAGCCTGGAGTCTGGTATTTATGGCCGATTAGGCAATAGGCTCGCCCTCACATCTGGGACGGAAATGAGCCTCGCCTCTGCCTACCCATTCGGGAATACAGGCGCGAAAAATATTTAGTAGGCTACGGAAACATATTATAAGGAATTAACTCTCATTTTAGTAAGCCTCTTGTACAAATTGGGGCCAGCAAGTCCTGCAATGAAAGTATTATTAGTAGTGCCACTTAAGTGGGTACCCAGAATAAATTAAGGACGAAGGACCCTCCAAGGGTTGCCGTTTTCATAAAATCATCAAATGAAATCCTAAGGACTTCTCTAGATTTGGTGTAAATTTTCTTTATGGTTAGTGAAACAGGTAACAAAGTTCTTTTGAAAAGCAAATCACTATAAGGTATTTATAAAATTCTTTTCTTTGCTTAATTTTCGGTATACATACGTGATAGGCACATTTTAATTTAGCGCCAAAATCATCCACGTACGTATTAATCCACAGATAGCAAAAACTATATCTAAGTGTTATATCATGTCTAGAGTTAGTACAGTTATATTTATGATAACCTGTTGTTTGATTTTGAGACCACAGGATCATAAGCATAACCTACTTAAATAATCGATTTGAAAAAAATCAAAGTTCATATCATGAAGTTCGAAATTCTCAAATTTATTAGACAGTTAGTTTAGATCCTCCTCGAATGGACAAGGAAAGTACAATAAAGGTGTACCTACAAAATATAACCTTGTAAATTTTCCGATACCAAGACACCATTTCGAAATTCAAAGTTCTAGAAGGACACATGTCCGTTCTACGAAAGTGGTGTTATGTAAAACAATCCACTGCACAACATTTTTAAATATTTACGTTGTTTGTGGAAACATGCTTAACAAGCCTTTAGAGAACGTCATTGGATTTGTGCCAACGGCTTAAGTATACGCACACGGAAAATAAAATATTTTATCGGGAAGTTCGTGCGCGGTCAACCGGTTATTGTAATACTACTGTATCGAGTGGATTTTAAGTACCTAATGTATGTATGATGTTTTTAATAATGACGATTGTTTTTTGTAGATACATCAACGTTGCAATGAACTATTTGTTCGTTCGTTATACATTTGGAGTCCGAAATATTCACGCAAAAACTATAACATAAATTTCCACGCGGACGAAGTTGAAGTCACAGTTACTTCAAATAAACTTGCAAAATCATTGACATGATAACATGTATCTCAACGCGTCAGGAAGTCAGGAATAAAAATCAAATTGTATATACTTTTTTTTTATTTACTCTGTCAATCCGACCAGAATACACAGACAGATCGATCAAAGTAGATGAAGCGAAAGTTAATATCTGAATCAAGAAAAGTAGAAATCCATAGCCTCTGGCAACCCCTATGAGATACATGCGTAATATTAAGTATCTATGTTTAGATCTCACTCAAATTTTATAAGGCACAAACCTTCAATGCGACGCGACGGTTATAATCCCAGTTCTTTCTATTTATGATCTTCTTTTACCAAATCAGATCCTCTTTCTGCAATCATATAGATAGGAGCTTGTGTGTTTCCACTTGTTATAGTTGGCATCACACTACCATCTATTATACGAAGACCTTTCATCTTATGGACTCTTAATCGACAATCTACTACTGCAGTCGATGGTTTAGGACCCATTTTAGCAGTTCCTACTGGATGGTAAATTGTAAACACAATGATTTTACACACGCATTTCCAGTAACCCTTACTATTTAATTTAAATTTATTACAAGCAGGCGATTCTATTCTACCCAAGAAAGCATTAATTGAACGAAAATACTTGGAGTTTATTATTTGGGTAATTTTTTTTATTCCCACCACTGCAGCATCCAAGTCCTTCTGATTATGGAAATAATTTGGATAAATAAGAGGATTTTCCTTGGGATCTTTCGATTTTAAAGTAATATTTCCTCGTGAAAGTGGATGTAGCAGATTAAAAAGAAATGCATAAAGTGTGTAATTCTTATTAAGTTCTACTAGATGATCTACTATTGAATCTTCATAGTTATAATCTCTGGAAAACATCTGTCTAATTGTGGATGAATTTCTCCACAAAATACTTAGGTGATTTTGATAATCTGGATAAGTTGCATTTTCTTTGTTGGAATAAAATGCTAGTATGTCTGCAAAACTATTTTGTGCTAAATCACCGGTACGATTATATAAATAAGTAATTGAGTCAAAATCCCTTTCAGCTTCAGTCTTTTCACTAGGACCTTCACCAAAAATAGTAATAGGTATATTACATTGATCTTGGAGATTTTGACCCAAACCCGGTAAATCAACAATACAATCAATATTTAGACTGCGAAGCTGCTCTTTTGGTCCCACTCCTGACAACATTAACACTTGAACAGTGTTAATTGTTCCTGCACATATAATTACTTCTCGAGAGGCAAGCAATGTCTTTTTCTTGCCATTTAATTCAATTTTAACACCATATGCAACTTTAGTCCGCACATTTATCAAAATTCGTATGACTAAAGCGCCTTTCAGAATCGTTAAGTTTGGTCTATTCTTGGCAGGATTTAGATACATTCTATCTGAACTTGCTCTAACGCCGTTATATGCAGTTAGTAAACTTATACCTGACCCTAAAACATTAGCTGTGTTTAAATCAGTCACTTTTTTTATGCCTATTTCGTCCCAAGAAGAAAGTATTTTCTCTGTCAGCGGTCGATAAGTGCTATTGACTCTATTTATTATTAAAGGTCCATTGAGACCATAAGCTTGTCTTATTTCCGGAATTTTCAGTAATTCTACGTTTTGCAAAGATTCTAGTTTTTTGTAATACTTGTATATTACATCTGGATTCCATTCTTTATTACCGTCATCGCACCAGTGTTGAAAATCGTGCCTATTTCCTCTGATATATAACATTCCGTTCAGATTACTGGTGCCACCAAGTGTTTTTCCTCTTGGCCAATTTATGTTACCACCTTTTGTTGCCATGTCAATGACACCATCGTAAGTAGTTTTGTAACCCCAATCATACTTCGTTTGAAACAGTGCTGCATTTTGAGCTGGTATCTGGAAATGCAATTATCTTTCATGACGACATCGAGAACATTAATTCGAGTAGATAAACATGATTGTTGAATGAATTAATAAATAAACAGAATCATTTTTATTATTCTAAACTAAGAGCATTTTAACTGGGTATAAATCAACAATTTTAACTAAAATTATACTTAGTGTAATATTTATGAATCAGTTTGCACAACATTCTGAATGAGGTTCGGCCGGAATGAACAACAGTATGTAGTTTTAGAACTAATAATAGTTCTATAGTTTATTTTTTCATATATTTCACCTTACTTTCCACCGGCGGATCGTACCCAGCTTCTATGAGCAGTATCTTCCATTGTTTGTTCTCACTGAGGCGATTAGCAACGACACATCCAGCTGTTCCACCGCCAACTATTATGAAGTCAAACGATTCCGAATCTATAATTGAACATTAAAATATTTATTTAAACCTAACTATATAAGACAGAAATAGTTGGAGATATCTTATTTTCGAGACCAAAACTCAATACTTTGCGTCAATGATTCAGGGGATTCAGCTATTACGTTTACAATGTGGAACTAAATCAAACTGAATCAATGCAATAGTTCTTGGATTTTTGACTCGCTTTGAAACATCGGGAATAAATTTCTTAAGTTTACGCGAGTATTATACATTGAAATAAAACTATTCTTACGGATTCTATCACGATTAGGTTTTAATTATTATTCCCGACGTTTCGAAGGCTTTGCAGTCTTCATTGTCACGGGTCAGACTGACCTAATCGTGATAGAATCCGTAAGAATAGTTTTATTTCATCGGGAATTAAGGCAAAAGGCCAAAAGCTGTAAAAAATGAAGGAAAAGGAAATACATTATATTTACATTTTGTTTACTTACCACAGACGTACGCGTCTGGATAGGGATCATCCGGAATGAGGCATGTAGTTGCAGCGAAAAAACCCAGTGCTCTTGAAAAAGTGTTTGGTGCTGTTCCAGTGGTGGGCGTAAGACATGACGTCTCGTTGTAACTATAAAACAAATTGTCAAACATACAAATTAAATTCACCTTGCTCTATTTCAAAATGCCATCTTTCAAAATGATAGTCATCTTTTCATAAACTATCTAGCTTCGTAATTCAAGGAAAGTGTACTTTCAATCATTGAAACCACTCCGTATATAGATTTTATAGCAAGTATTCGCAGAGCTTATTTACATCCCAGATGTGATGGCATGAATGAGCCTATCGCCATATTGCACACAAATTCCAGACTTCGGGCACAAAAATCCAATCTCACTTTGCCCGACTTTTGAGGATCGAACCCGAGACCTCAGGACGGTAGTCGTATCGCAATACAACTACGCCACAGCGACACTCTTTTGTTAACCATTATGTCCTTATTGGTTAATTCAGAATGCGATTATATTTTTTCATATTAAAATAATCTAATATTAGCACTTAGTACTTACCAAAACATTATTAATATATAGAGCACACAACTTTTTCTATACATACACTGAGCATACTGAAATCGTTCTAGATCCATATAAACGTAGTTGATTAAATAAGGTACACATTTTATAACTTCATTTATGTCAATAAAATTACGCATTTTAATAGTATCGTTATAAAAGGCGCGATAGTTGAACCTAACCGTTCAAGTTCTGACACATAGGAGGTTACAAAGTAGAGTGTACAAATCATGTTGCAGAAAGGTTTCGGCTTTGGATTTTACCAGCAGCATGCCCGATACTTTTTGTCTGAACACGGCAAAGTGACTACACTACATCTGACCACTTCTTCTTCACATTCTGAAGGGAAAAGGAGGAAAAAGGACGACAAGACAGGAAAATAACCAATAGATACACATCAAGTCATGTCGCGAGCCCTTCGAAATAACCTGGCTACACACTGGCTGATCCTGGGACATGAGATCCACACAAGGAGCGTGAGGCACTATGGTGTTTTAACACCACGTGTTCGGTGGTCGCCGTCTGGGCGGACTCAAATATCATATCACCAGCATCCTAACTTCCGAAACGACAGGTATTATTGATATGAGGATTTTCAATTCAATTTTATGATTTTTTTACATTGCAACATTATCCATTTTACATGTAAGTAGTTCAAGTTATATAACCTACACCACAAATTAAATTGAGTTTGTGTGTCCAGCTGCTGAATCAATATGAAGTTACGTCGAATAGATTGATTAGTTATTTATTATATACTCGACAAATCAGGTGATATTTAATGAGAAACATGTCATAGACATAGCAAAGACTTCTATGTATCTTACTAGACAGGCTGTTCGGTACATAAAAATTGCGCACTAAGTTTCCGTCAATTGACCGCAGCTCACTATAGAGATCATGGGGGTTACCATCACCTCTTATAGCAGTATTATTATAATCTTACTACGTTTTTTTGTACGGGAATTGGAACAATCAAGATTGTAATAATATTGCTATAAGAGGTGGTGGTAACCCCCCAGGCTCTTTTCCTTAGCCGTCAAATGTTAAACTCTCGCAGTAATATGACACAATTTTACTTCAAAACAACTTGTCTAGTAGTATCATACGTAGAAGGTAGAAGTCTAGTCTAATGTAGAAGGAAGAATGTTTGTTTAAAAATAATCACAAGTTTAAAAACTTAACCGACCGACTTCAAAATCGATACTACCGTGACCAAATATATGGTCCACCCCTAGAATAAGATCTATCGTACAGGAAAATAATATTGAATTGGTTCAGATTTGGCGGAGATATCCTGTAACATACATAAAAAATACAGACGAATTGATTAACTCCATCTTTTGAAGTCGGTCGAGAAACAAATAACATAACATAAGGACACGCCTGTATCCCCGAAGGGGTAGGCAGAGGCGCACTTGCGAACTAGAACACCCACATTTCGCCGAGCTTAGTTCCGTCCCAGATGTAATAGGGGGCGAGCCTATCGCCATATCGGGCACAAATTCCAGACTCCGGGCTGATACGGAAAAATCCAATATCACTTTGCCCGACCCGGGGATCCAACCCGAGACCTCAGAACCGTAGTCGTACCGAAATACCACGCCACCGAGGCAGTGTGCACAAACAAATGTGTGTCGATTGGGTTGTTCCGTATTCGAAAAAGGTGAAAAGAAAAGAAAAGAAGAATAAATAAACAATAACTAATATTTTTTACTCGACTATGGTATTTTTTTGCAAGTGGCAAACAAGCAAGCGGCTCATCCGATGGCAAGTGATCTCCACCGCCCATAGCCACCCATAATACCAAAAGAATGATGGTTGCGTTGCCAACATTAAAGGAGAGGGAGAGTGAGGAGGGATATGGCTATGATAGGATATGTACCTGCTGGTGGTAGGATATTCGTCACCTACCATAGTGACCCACACTCCGTGTGTGGTTCGCGTTCCAGGATCAGTCGATGTACTTTCGGTTATCTCGAGGGGCTTACGGCTTGACTTGATGGTTGGTTCAGACGGGTATGAGGGTATCTGCATCGGTCATCCGCCTATCTTGTCGCAAGTCCCTCGATTTGCTTCTTCCCTCTTCGGATTCGGAGTGTGAAGAAGCATAAATAGGCCGGCATGATTCTGACGACCAGTGATAAAAACATTGGTTGTCAGTGGTCGCTAACTGCACTACGCTTACAATCAGGTGCAGTGTAGTCACTTTGCCGTGCCCGGATAAAAATTAAATGGGCCACCGAAAATCTCAGTAACAAAACAAAACGCAACAGCGTGCTGCCCCTTTAAATCGGTTTTACGAGAGACATTTGTACTATAGACATTATTGTCTACAGTGAAGCTCTTATACTTGGGACGACCATTATGATATGAAAATAAATAATTGACTTTGCCTAACTTAAATGCTGCCTAATTTTTAAATTATGTACGACAATGCAAAAATATCTGGGAATTAAAGAATCTAATTAAGAAAATATTTGTTTGTTGACACCATAGCCGTGGGGATGCATTTCATTTAATTGCTTTGACGCCAATCCATTTTCAGTGTAATAAAAAAGCGGTTTTGGTCATAAAACTGCGAAATACATTTTGGTGGTAATTTTATCATGGTGTTATCGTGGTCTATTTTTATTGATGATTGTTTCGTAGAACAATAAAATACTGAGCAGTATCGTAATACACCTTTATTTCCACTTTTTTTTTTTTTTGTTTACGCGGGGAAAACGATTTATCGCTACCAACCCACTCCGGGGGAAAGTGGGATGGTTATGTTGGGCTAATGCCCTTATCCCTACTTAAGTTCCGGTCGCCGCAACACACTTTTTAAAGCATGATGGAGAAAGGATTTAGCTTAATTTTTACAACCAGCTGCCTACCTGACCTCAACATCTGGGTGAACCAACCCGGGTAATTGAATTAAAAATATCGCT
Source organism: Clanis bilineata (assembly GCA_036417725.1). Lineage (NCBI taxonomy): Eukaryota > Metazoa > Arthropoda > Insecta > Lepidoptera > Sphingidae > Clanis > Clanis bilineata. Next base: position 5,306,581 of record CM071153.1, read on the forward strand.
TTGCCTGAGCTGGGATTTGAACCCAGGAACCGGGAGGTCCACAGTCCATTTACACTGCCACTAGACCAAGCAGGCGATCAAGAAGTATCCAAATACCATAACATGATATCTATGACGTATGTTTGGGCGAAGTAAAGAGCCCACAACCAATAATAATCTATGATTAGCGGCCAAAATGGGATAAAAGGTATTTTTGGCGAACACAACTTCTAAAGAAGGTTACAACCGGCTTTTTTGCTGCGGCTTTGGTATCAATTCTTTTTATTCTCCGACATGTATTTCTCCACTAAACCAGATTACATATTAAGACGCCGCGCAGAGAACAATTTCTTCATTTTGATCAAACTTTAAACACTCCTGTAAAATTCAAATATAAAAGTGAAAATCAAATTAATTATGCTAATTGTTTACACAGTGAAACATTTTGACATAGGGTTGTGAGCTATTCATATGATTATTAATATGATGATTGCTTTTACGAAAGGTTTAGTCGCTCTTTTGCATGTTCTTTTGTAAATATAACATTATCTAAGCATCATAATCAGTCACAGGACGTCCTGTTCCTGAAGAAATATTACATTTTATTTCTAATTTCAAATAGTCTATTTTATCGAAGTCCAAAAATTACTGTTTCAAAAAGAGGCTATTTGACTGATCGATCGTATTCTTATAATTAGTGTATCATCTAAAATCTAAAGTAACACTTTTTAAAGATTACAAATTTTATTCATATTATGTTGAAATGGTATACAATGAAAAAATTCAAGATATAATAATTTATTACAAGTACACTGTTGATAAACCTTAGTAACATACTGTTACTAAAACAAAGTTTTGATATATCTAGTTATAATCTTCTTTTACCAAGTCAGATCCTCTTTCTGCGATCATATAGACAGGAGCTTGTGTGTTTCCACTTGTTATACATGGCATTACACTAGCATCTATTATACGAAGGCCTTTCATGTTATGGACTCTTAACCGACTATCTACTACTGAAGTCGATGAATCAGGTCCCATCTTAGCAGTACCAACAGGATGGTAAATTGTATTTACCATGTTAATACAGACGCATTCCCAGTAATCGTCAGAATCTATTTTAAATTTATTACAAGCTGGCCATTTCATTCTTCCCAAGAAAGCTCCAATTGATTTAAAGTACTTGGTATGAATTATTTTGGTAAGCTTTTTAATGCCCGCTACTGTAGCTTTCAAGTCCTTAGAATTATGAAAATAATTAGGATAAATAAGGGGATGGTCCTTTGGGTCTTTTGATTTTAAAGTAATATTTCCTCGTGATACTGGATGTAGCAGATTAAAAAGAAATGCATAAAGTGTATAATTCTTATTTGTTTTCACTATATCATCTACTATTGAATCATAGTAATTAAAATTATTTGAAAAGAAATTTCTAATATTGGATGAATTCCGACCGTTAATGATCAAGTGGTTCTGAAAGTCTGGATAAGTAGCATTATCATAGCAAGAATAAAATGCAAGAATATCTGCAAGATTGTTTTGTGCTAAATCACCAGTTTGATTATACAAATAAGTAATTGTGTCAAAACTCCTTTCAGCTTCGGTTTTTTCATGCGGTCCGTCTCCAAAAATATTAACTGGTATAAGAACATGGTCTTGTAAGTTCTGACCTACAGCTTGCAAATCAATTATACAATCAATACCTATACGTTGGAGCTGCTCTTTTGATCCTATTCCAGATAACATTAACACTTTAACGGTGTTAATTGTTCCTGCACACAAAATAACCTCTCGATTTGCCAAAATAATTTTATTTGCACCATTTGATTCAACTTCAACTCCATATACGGTTTTAGTCTGTACGTCTATTAATATTCGTATAACTAAAGCATCTTTCAAAATTTTTAAATTTGGCTTATCTGTAAGGGAGTTTAGATACATTCTGTTTGAACTTGCTCTAAATCCATTAAATGCAGTCACTGTTGCTATACCTGATCCTAATACATTAGCTGTGTTCAAATCAGACACTTTTTTTATGCCTACTTCATCCCAAGAATCAAGTATTTTCTGCGTTAAGGGTCGGAAAGTGCTATTAAATCTATTAATTATCAAAGGTCCATTAAGACCATACGTTTGTCTTACAACAGGTATTTGTAATAAGTCCATATTTTGCAAAGATTCAAGTTTTCGGTAATACTGATAAACTACATCTGGATTCCATTCCTCATTACCGGCTTCGAACCAGTTTTGAAAATCCTGTCTATTGCCTCTGACATAAAGCATTCCATTAAGATTACTACTGCCACCAAGTAACTTTCCCGTTGGCCAGTTGATGTAGCCACCTTTTGTTGCCCGGTTTGTTTTACCATTGTAAGTAGTTTTGTGTGCCCAGTTATAGTCTGTTTCATACGTGTATGTTGCTGTATGTAGACCTGGTACCTGAAAATTATTTCCCTATATTATATAGATATCGAAGTAATTATGCTCACAATTACTAAATGAATATCTAGTGCAGATCGTAATGGTAGATTTCGATCATTTGTGACATAACTTACCTTAGTTTCGACCGGTGGATCATCTCCAGCTTCTATGAGCAGTATCTTCCATTTTTTGTTTTCACTAAGCCGATTCGCAACGACACATCCAGCTGTTCCACCGCCAACTATTATGAAGTCAAATGTTTCTAAATCTGTAATTGAGGCGTTAAATATCGATTATTATCTGCGACATTCAAAAACCACAATTAGCAATATACATCTGTTTAATATATATTTTTTTATCCGAACACGGCAAAATGTTATGTTGTTCGACACTACCCGAGCAGGAATAGTTTTGACAATCGAATTCGTATCGAGCTCGCTGCGCGCTGACGACGTATCTCATACAAAGGTCTTAGATGCGCATCGAGCTCGAAAATATTCCTGCTCGGGCCGGTGATTGTAAACGCAGTGCAGTCCAAAATACCAGCAACTCCCGACAAACAAGAGGTTTTATCGGTAGTCCCCAGAATGGTGACGTCGTATTTATGCGTCTTCACACTCCGAAGTAGGAAGAAGCAAATCGAGTTGATTGCGTTAAGACACGCGGATGACCGATGCAGACACAGATAACTATAGGGGGAAAGGGGGGGATCTTGGCATATGGAATACCGAGGTGGTGGTGTTGGTGGTGGTGGTCACCGAGGTAGAAGAGGTATAAAAATTGAATAAAATGGGACACGTATAGTAGGATTGCTAAATAAACGGAGTAAACTGACATTTCGAATGTTGCCACTTTTTTATGAAATTCAAATAGTGCTGCGGTAGAAACATCAAGATTATTCAAATATTTCAATTCAGTGAACCATTTCTTTCTTTCATTTTCTAAAGTCCAACTGAAAGTCGTAAATCCTGCCTAATATGTGATCAATACTGCATGTCTACTGAATTATAGTCATAGTAAATTACGGCGTGCTAAGTTATGGCATGTCTACTGTAATTATAGTCATGGTTCATTATAAATAAAACTTACAAAAGCTATTAATGTGCCGAAAGTATTTTTTTCTCAAATATTACAAGTTATATTTATAATTTTCATTGTTATAATTCGTGTATTTGTTGTTATTATTTACGGAAAATTACTTACACAGACATTTAGTCGAAGGGTTAACCTGAAATTTCTAAAAATATGTAATAAAATTAGAATTTTGCAAGCTAGTGCTGAGTAGTGGTTTCTTTGAATGATAAAAATTGAAATAGATCAATCACTATGTTTTGTAAGTAAGCAACATTATTTTGAAAAGTGACATTTCGATCTGTCAGTTTACTCCTATTCATACAAATGGACTATAGTGGATACGTTCCTTATTATACAAACTATTGCTCTTTGCAAACTATGTAACAACTATTCACTTCTTTAGGGTTAAACATCAAAACTTCATTTATAAATTATACATTATTTTCTATTTTTATAACCGTTATTTTCTTTTTTTTTTGTTTAATGCATGCGGTGTTTACCTATCAGTAAGTGTTGCTTTTAGCTATTAGTTTTTAGTAATTTTACTTGTACTTCTTTGCATGTATTGATGTAAACAAATTTTGGTAAACCTTAATAAATAAAATAAAATAAAAAAAATAAAATTATAATATACATACTAGAAACGTGCGCATTCGGGTACGTTTTATCAGGAATGAGACATGTAGCTGCAGCGAAAAACTGGAGTGCTGTTGAGAATGTGCTTGGTGCTGTTCCAGTAGAGGGTGTGAGACACGTCTCATTGTAACTGCAAACAAATTTTCTACAAAATGTCTTTTTTATCTTTTGAGGCTGTGGACCGGGAGGTTCTGGGTTCGATCCCAAGTCGGGCAAAGCGAATTTTCTAAATTAAATTTTCCCGGAGCTGGATCCTTCATAGGGGATTGACGTCAGGCAGGCAGCCGGTCGTAAAAACTAAGCCAAATCCTTTCTGCAACATGCTTGATAAAGTGTGTTGTGTGTTGCGCCGACCTCACATTAAGGTGGGATAAGGGCAGATAGAAAGAAATATAGGAGCGACTGGCAACCGAGCAAGTGGGGCACCTGATGTTATGTGATCTCGCACGCTGAGCCACGAAAGCTGTCAGTTTATATTGTATTCTCTCAGAAATATCAAATAATATCATTATTTAATGATTATTATTTATCTCGTTCCTATTTACCCCATTCGTACCATTTAAGGTGTCCCGCTTTGAGATATAATAACGGCCATGTTATAGCTACTAGCATCTTATTCAAAAGCAATTCAAGTTTAAATAAATTATCATTATTAGCCAAAGACATCTACATTTTTTATTTAGATCTAATTATTCAAATTTTATGAACATTTACATAATTTTAAACTATACTTACCAAAACATTATTCCCTTAGATTTTCTGTATGTACTGGACGACGAACTGCTGAGTACTGAATCATTGAAATGGTAATAATTTGCAATGATCCAAGTTATATAATTCTTGTTCAGAGCATGTAAAAACAACAAAAGAAAAATATGAACTTGGCATAACTAAAAAACAACCGGGCAAGAGCATGATACATATCTGATCACGCACAGTGCAGTTCCGAAGTAAGGGTATATGTTACTTAATTATAATTTTATTAGACATAATTTTAAGTATATGGTTCATAAATTCATATTTACTACCTATTTTACATAACTAACAACTTCATATAAGATATATATATAAGATATATATTGCAAACTATAGACCTGTTTCGAAACTTTCTCTGTTGGCCAAAATTTTTGAACGAATTGTATACAACCAACTCTACACCTGTTTACAGACAAGCTTCTCTCCAAATCAACACGGCTTTCTGAAAAGCAGATCCACAGTGTCTAATCTTCTTGTTTTTACGGATTTCGTCACCGGCAGCATGGAGAATGGGCACCAAGTCGACAGTATCTATACAGACTACAGCAAAGCGTTTGATAGAATCGATCACGATTTACTCCTAGGGAAGCTGTCTCGTTTGGGCATTCGAGGTGATCTGTTTAGATGGTTTTCTTCTTATGTTAAAAATCGGACGCAAGCAGTGGTCCTAAATGATTCAGCATCCCCTTGGATAGACATACCTTCGGGTGTTCCGCAGGGGTCACTCCTTGGTCCTCTCCTATTTGTTTTGTTTGTTAATGATATCAGCAGGTGTTTTTTGAATTCAAATTATCTCATGTTTGCGGACGATATGAAAATATATCGAGTTGTCGACAATATTTCTGACGCCATTCTTTTACAGGAGGATCTAATACGGTTAGATAAATATTGTAGCTTCAATAAGTTAAGCCTGAACGTGTCCAAGTGTCTGGTATTGAGTTTCACCCGTAAAAAGCAGCCGCTCTACTATGATTACTGTATCATGAGTGAACCAATATCGAGAACTTCTTTCACGCGCGATTTGGGTGTCATCGTAGACAGTCAGTTAACATTTGACCAACACATTGAACATGTAATCGGAAAGGCAACCCGTGCTCTCGGTTTTGTTTTTCGTTGCGCAAATTCGTTCCAACAGATGAAGACCTTAAAAATTCTGTACTGCGCCTATGTTAGGAGCCATCTTGAATACGCAAGTCAAGTTTGGAACCCATTCTACAATATTCACTTGACTAGAATTGAAAGGATTCAGAAGAAATTTACGAGGTACTTGGGCTTCAAGTTTAAAATTCCTAAGGTCGAATATGAGAAGCGGTGTGTTCGGTTCCATCTATTACCATTATCAGTTCGTAGAATTGTTGCCGATATCTCTTTCTTAATGAAGATCGCTCAGTCTGTGGTCGATTGTCCGCTGCTTCTGGCCAAAGTAGATTTAAATGTACCATTTAGACATTCGCGACGAAGAAATCTTCTGTCCATTCCACTTGCACGAACAAACTACAGAGCCAATAGCTTTATGCTACGATCTGCTAAAGCTTTTAATGATCTATCGCATAATATAAGCATAGATCTTTTTACTAGCAACATCGCATATGCGAGAAATGCTTTAACTAAGAGTTTTGTTGAGGTACATGGCGATTAGGTATTTCGTTTGCATTTTATTTTTCAATTAATTACTGGGCGTTAAATTAAAACGGCATTTTTTTTTATGTTTTAAATAACCGTTAGTTTTATTTTAAATATGTAATTTAGTCAACTTTGTTAACTTAATTTTAAGATATTAAGACGATAAGATTATGTAACTTTTAAAATCTATCTGCGGTGGCTCGTAATTGGAGTATTCATTTTGTTATGTATAGTGTGTTGATATTGATAGCTGTGAGCCACCCAAATAAAATAAAATAAAATAAATAAAATAAAATATATTGAAAAGAATTTGTACAATTATTTTTCTTTTTATTTTGTTCGTCTATTACCTACTCATTAACTTGTAAAGCCTGCTTAGCCTCTATAGTTTTCCTTTGAAATTCATTATAATACGCTACTACAGTGTTTTTTTCACGTATCCAAAACAAACCGTTTCGGAAATAGAGAGGGGGACGCCTTAGCCTACCAAAAAGCCTAATATTGCACTTTAAAACTTAATATTTTGCAAATAGAGCCTCCAATCAAAAAACAGTTTTTGCAAACCGGCATTGTTTTTGAAAGACCTATCCAACGATATGCCACACCATAGGATAGTCGAGAAAAAAAGTCACCCCCACCTAACATGTAGGGGAGGCACCTTAAAAAAATGTTTTCAAGATTTTATTCCACTTTTTTAGTGTGATAGATATTATGTATATTCATGCCAAATTACAGCCCTCTAGTACTTAGGGCGACTTGCAGCGCTATTACTAATTTAGAGTTACACCTTATCCCGATTTATCCTACAGCTCATTCCTATCTTCAAATCAAGATTTAGGATAAATAGAGATTAATCGCACAGCTGCAAGTGGCCCTTATATTCTATTCCTTATATTATACTCACATTCTCTCCCTTCTTTACAACATTTTATTTAATCCGTTGTCACCTCACTATCTCAAAGTCCATTTTGAATTTCTCTACACCTCCCATTCCCACACTTTAAGATCATCCGAAAATCTGACACTTCAGACACCGCTCCATCGTAGTGCTTATTTTGGCAACTCCTTTACCGTCCAGGCCGTTCGGTTATGGAACTCTCTTCCTGTTTCCATAAGACAAGCTCCATCCTTGGCTACATTTAACACGAGATTAAAATATTACTACCAGTCATCGCTCACGTAGGTCGTACACTATATTTTGCATAACTATAGGCATAGGTGTTTAAATTGTATATATATTATGCATATATTTATCTAAGTACTTAATTATTATTTATTCTATACAACTATTTATCATACACCCCCAGTTGCCTGCAGACCCTTTAATTAACTCCCTCATTAGGTTGTCTGGAAGAGATCGCTTTAAGCGATAAGACCGCCTATTGTAACATTTTATAGTTTTAGGTTTATCTTGTTTAAATTGTTAATTATTAAGGTGTTCAATAAAGAGTTATCTATCTATCTATCTATGTATTCTCTGAGATAGACAGACAGACGGACGAACTATAAATATAAGGGCCTAAGGCGAGGCCGGTTCCTCCATTTTAGTTTCTCAATCTATTTACATGTATGTTGTCACAATGCCATAAGACGTAGAATAACGTATATATACTTATTGATTTTCATATAAATACGGCCTTTTATTGCCTGCCTACGGCGACTGCCTCGATGGCGTGGTGGTATTTCGGTACGACTACGGTTCTGAGGTCTCGGGTTCGATCCCCGGGTCGGGCAAAGTAATATTGGATTTTTCCATATTAGCCCGGAGTCTGGAATTTGTGCCCGATATGGCGATAGGCTCGCCCCCTATCACATCTGGGACGGAACTAAGCTCGGCGAAACGTGGGTGTACTAGTTCGCTTGTGCGCCTCTGCCTACCCCTTCGGGGATACAGGCGTGAGCTTATGTTTATGTTTGTTTATTTAAAAAATACTAAGTTCGGAATGTGAAGATGTGTAAATTTGATGTGTATATCAGATACTAGGATGTTTCTTTCGCCAAGTTGCCATTTTGGTTTCTCTCCATACATGAAACATACACGTTTTTCTCGTAGTCATGCTAAGTCCTTATTTTTCTTTTGTCATTGGTGTAAATACATAATTCCATTATATTTAACATGTGTGCGGGTACTGCTATAACTCATTTCTGTCGCAATTGTGTTTAAGCAATTAAAATATTCTCCGAAATATAATATATTTATACGTGAATTATTATCACTCTAATACTATTTTAAAAGAATACAGCGTAAGCATTACTCCCTCCCTGAGAAACCTCCAACAGAATTTCGGACATAGATAAGGCTCAACAGAACCATATAAATTGTAACAGCTCTCAATAACCATCACGAAATACATTATAAAGTCTTTAAGGCAACACTATTTTAAAGGCTTATAAAATGATTATATTTTAACATAATCATAATTAAGTAGTCGCGTCCTTGGTCTAGTGGCAGCATATATGGGCATGGTGGGGAGGGCCTGGGTTCAATTCCCAAGTCGGACAAAGCGATTTATCGGCGGTCCCTATGGCTGCCTTTTTTGTTTATTTGTGTCGGAGGTTCTAAAACCTCCGACAGACAGACAGACAGTCGTTGGTCTAGACCAACCACAAAATGGAGCAAATACCTCTGACTTTTCTATGTTAAGTGTGTTTTATTGTGAAATATCGCTTGCTATAACGGTGAAGGAAAACATCGTGAGGAAACTTGCACGCCCGAGAATTCACCACAAGAAATTCACATAACATAACATATCATAACATAAGCTCACGCCTGTATCCCCGAAGGGGTAGGCAGAGACGCACTAGCGAACTAGAACACCCACATTTCGCCGAGCTTAGTTCAATCCCAGATGTGATAGGGGGCGAGCCTATATCGGGCACAAATTCCAGACTCCGGGCTAATATGGAAAAATCCAATATTACTTTGCCCGACCCGGGGATCGAACCCGAGACCTCAACACCGTAGTCGTACCGAAATACCACCACGCCACCGAGGCAGTCCACAAGAAATTCGAAGGTATGTGAAGTCTACCAACCCGCATTAGGCCAGCGTGGTAGACTAAGGCCAAACCCCCTCATTAGTAGAGGAGGCCCGTGCCTAGCAGTGGGACAGTAATATTACAGGGCTAATATTAATATTATTATTTTAGTACAATTAAAATTCCTGAGGAATTTTAAGATTTTCATTGGCTTAGTAATCACTAAGCATTTTTCCTGTTTAGCCGAAGACCCAAACAACCCAACTCCATTAATTTATATGATTGTAGAAGTTTTATAAAAAAACAATTGCAGAAAAATTATTCTTGATATTATCCACATTGGCAATAAATGTGACAACTGTACAAATATGTTTTTGAATATTCTTTTATTTGTCTTTCTTAAGGTTACTTGGATGTACATTGTATGCATTACTTGGTAGTAATGCATACAATGTACACCTGTTTGGTAACAGGCGTTAAATACGTGGTCATGACCTTGGCGATTATGGCCAATACTCAAATTCATTGGGTTTGTGAAAATTAAAAACAAGAATTAATGTTAATCGTTCGATTTTAAAAAGGAATAAGTCTACGCAAATGTAATACATTGAAATAAAACTATTTTTACGGATTCTATCACGATTTGTTTTAATCTTTTTTTTATGCTCGCCGTTTCGAAGGCTTTGCAGTCTTCGTGGTCCGACCCGTGACCACGAAGACTGCAATGCCTTCGAAACGGTGGGCATATATGTATAATAAAACAAATCGTGATAGAATCCGTAAAAATAGTTTAATTTCAAGGAACAAGTCCTGAATTCGTCAGCATTTTTTTTCATGTATATTACGCGATATCTCCCCTATATGTCGACCAATTTTCAAGATTCTTTTTATAGAACTTATTTCAAGGGTGGTCCATATATTGATCATGATCGGATAAGTTTTAAATTCGGTGCGTTAAGTTTTTTATTAATATGCATGTTGCTTCGACATTGCAACTTTTATTTGTAAAACCTTAGTCTGTCTCAGTTTTGTTATAGTGACCAGTGAGGTCACCTCCTTGGTCTAGTGGCACCTATGGGCTGTGGACCGGGAGGTCCTGGGTTCCTCCAGTCCCAGTCCAGTTCTCAGTCTCCAGTCCCTCCAGAGGGGGTTGACAGGCAGCAGGTCATAAAAACGAAGCCAAATCCTTTCTGCGACATGCTTGAAAAAGTGTGTTGCGCCGACTCCACATTAAGAGGGTACAAAGAAAGGTTATGTAAAATAAATTCCAGAAACCCAAGCAAATTATACTTCCAAGAGTAAGTCAGCATTACTCCAATTCCAACTTAATCATCTACCACTAAGCTAAACTCGGTGTTTTCTTTTCAATTTAATTTATACACGGAACCGTTCCGAAAGTTTCAGTCAATATTTACTATAAGATCGCGCGGTTTCATCTGCGTTCCTTGGGGGGAAGTCGGGGAAAATTGGATTGTCGCTTAGCGTCGGGCGTCGGCCACCTGCACTCTGTTTCTTTATGTAACAGCGACGAGACATCGAAATACACTGATCTACAAAAATAATGCTGTTTTTAAATTATCTATTACTAACTGTTGCCCGCAACTCCACTCGAGTGTAAATGTATTTTCCAGCATAAAAGTTAACATAACATAAGCTCACGGCTGTATCCCAGGAGGTGTAAGCAGAGGCGCAGTAACGAACTAGAACACCCACATTTCGCCGAGCTTAGTTCCGTCCCAGATATGATAGGCGGCGAGCCTATCGCCATATCGGGTATAATACCAGACTCTGTGTTGATACTATAAAATCCACATAACATAACATAAGCTCACGCCTGTAACCCCGAGGGGTAGGCAGAGCCGCACTAGCGAACTAGTACACCTGCATTTTGCCGAGCTTAGTTCCGTCCCAGATGTGATAGTGGGCGAGCCTATCGTCATATCGGGCACAAATTTCAGACTCCGGGCTGATATGGAAAAATCCAATATCACTTTGCCCAACCTGGGATCTAATCCGAGACCTCAGGACAATACCACTACGCCACCGAGGCAGTCTATTATTCTATATTAAGTACTTCAACAACTGACAGGTCGTAATGAGCTATCGATGATTTACAACAATATAAACCGTCGTCGATTTAGTGAGACGATAACGATATCATTTACGCGTGGTGCTCCAAATTCTTTATCCAAATGTTTGGAAATAATCTCAGGACAGTGTCGAAGAACCTCAACAAATATAAAAGAAATAAAATATTTACAACGTGCACTAGCTTGTAGGAACACACGTGATATCTACTGAACGTTCACGATTTTGTAGATCTGCAAGGTGGTACTCGCTCTTTCAATTTTCATTTTATGTTCAATATTTTTTGGAACAATAAATCGGAACTACGAATACGACGCCACTTAAAATAACATAGCAGCGAATGGTCGAAATAATGTTAAGTTTGAAAGATTTAGGAAAATTTTGTTAATAAGTTTGGAGTGCAACGTCCCAACGATAGTTAAAAATGTAAACGCGACTTAAAAATGTTCTACTAATCGGAATAATGGGATAAAAACACCAAATCCAAAGAAAAGTCTCTTTAAACGCTATTCCTTTAAATCAAGGCTTAATTATTTAGAGCTACTTGCAGCTCCGAGATAAATCTCTATTTTTCCCAAATCTTGATTTAAAGATAGGAGTACGCTGTAGGATAAATCAAGATAATGTGCAACTGTAGATCAGTAGCGCTGCAAGTCGCCCTTAAAATAATATAAATCCACACACCCACAAAACTTAAAAAATTACCTACATTATTTTTTATAATTCTATGAAAGACAGGGAACTTTGTAGACCAGTGTAAAATATTTGAGCGGCTGGGCGGCATTCTGTCCGGACGAGACTCGTAACAGAAATAAAGCACGAATTTTAAAACCGCATTGTGGTTTACTGTTTACATCTCTGAGATACATTTGACAAGAGAAATGAGATATTTCTTTGCTGTAATAGTAATGTGGCTACAAGTCAAGTTAATTATAGTTCTTTATTGAAATGGTCGGACAGCCTCCGTGGCACAGCAGGCAAGTAGTCGGCTGTGAAGCGAGAGGCCGCGGGATCGATTCCCGCATTGAGACAAATGTTTGTATAGCCCACAGATATTTGTTTCAAGTCTGGGTGTTGTGTGACCGAAAGTCTCTCATAGTCTCTGACACCCACGATACAGTATACCTAGTGTGGGGTCAGGACTAGGTGTGTGACTGTTGGGTGTATTTATTTATTTATGTAATAGTTTCTTAATAAATAACACCCAACAGTTACACACATAGTCCTGACCCCACATTAAGATACTAGTCTTGTGTCGTTGGAATCAGCAACTACGAGAGACTTTCGGTCTCACAACATCCAGACCCGAAACAATTTTTTTTTTTTCGAAACCAAGCTTTGTTGCATGAGACATGCCCGCCTAACAAACGCACCATGAGATATCTCGAAAATCGACTGTCGAGATGTGGTCTACCTGTAATCTACAATATTGTGTGAAATTGTAAAGTGGTAGAGCCACGCTGTAGACAGTAACGTCTATAGCACGAATGGGCCGGCTCGACCGGTTAGATACCACTGTCTCACAGAAAACAACGTAAAGTGACAGCTTGCTGTCGCGTTTCGTTCGGTGAGTGAGATTTCCGGTGGCCTATTTCCCCACTTCCTTTCCCAATCCGCTTCCCTCCCCTTCCATTCCCTCCTTTTAGGTTGGCAACGCACCCATGATTCTTTTTGTGTCTTGGGTGTCTATGGGTGGTGGAGATCACTTACCAGCAGGTGACCCATCTGCTCGTTTGCCAATCACTGCTATAAAAAAAATAATAAAAAATAAACGAGGACGCGTGTTAGTGTCCGTAGACAAATAGAGAAAACCGCTTATAACAGGACAAAAAGCGTAGACAAAATATTGTCGTGGCGCGCATGCTAGGCGGGCAGGGCTAAATAAAGTTTATTACTTTCTTCTTTGTGCAGATACCAACTGACTACGATTTATAAAAGTTTGTTACCAGCGCATTTCACCCTGGTTAAGTTGTACGCATAGTTCTATGAATGGAATTACTCGATCCATGGCAATAATTCGATTGTGAGAACTTGCCTCTATAGCCCAGCGAGGCTGAGTACTGCAAAATTGAATTCAATTAACAACACGCCGGCCGTAGTGTCAAACTACTTTCTGCACTGCAAAGTTATGAACGGTTATTATCGAAGACCATTGCATAATGATCACAGATAGGTACTAGTGTGGTCTTTTTTTCTGCTAGGGCTACCCTCCTACTTACCATTTTGAAACCTTGGTCAAATGTGCCAACTTTTACAATAATTTACCACGAGTGTTTCTATATTTTTTTTCTAAACGAGGTGTCAGTTATTCTTCTTCTGCTTCCACGCAAATGCGATCATTTAGCCAATGTGTAGGTAAATAGAGCAATTATGTTTTCACGATGACCAAGAGACCCAGATGTGAATGATCTTAAGGTCCTGCTGGGATTATGGCGGCAATTCCTTCTAGTGCGATGCCCCTCAGATGACCTTCACTCGGCGAATCGACCGAACAAAGCCAGCCAACGCACCAAGCAAAACTCATCAAAAATTTCCGATTAAAAAGTTTCCACATTATACTGTCCATCTTCACTGAAGTTTGATGTATTAAACCACACTACTTAAAGACAACAAACACAACTCTAGAGAATAATATGAAATAATTTTAACAAGGGACGCCCACTCTGTCAGACTTCCCGTCAAAATCCTTCAAGGGTGTCAAAGTTAGAGGAAAAATTTCGTCGAACTATGAGTATGACTCTCGTAAACTTTATTTTATTTTCACAAAACTAACAATGTTTAACGATTTATTTTCGACTTCGGTTAAGAATATTATTATCTGTAATCATGTTAAAAGTAACTAAAGATGTGCGATATGGTGACAATTTTCTACATTTTCGTAAATATGGCTACTATCACATAACCATGATACATGTTTTTTTTACTGATTTCTTAAGTTTACGCGAATGTTATACATTGAAATAAAACTATTATTACGGATTCTATCACGATTTGGTTTTTAATTTTTATTCCCGAAGTTTCGAAGGCTTTGCAGTCTTCATGGTCACGGGTCGGACTGATCGGACTGAAAACTAAATCGTGATTGAATCCGTAAAAATAGTTTTATTTCAATGTTTTTTTTGCTTATTTTTTCTAGAGCTGATATAAAATATAGCTCTCATCTGGTGCCCGCTTGACGTTGAGTAACGGAACACCCTACATAGTATAACTTTATCAACCCGAAAATAAATAACATTCAGTGTTATTTATTTGGTGTCGACCTATGTCGCCATGAAACGTCTTTGTGCAGAATTCGCACGAATATGGCAAGCTTGACCCATATTCCATCACGATAACCCAGTATGATGAATGGAAAGTAGGACGACTCCGGTATACCGAATGAGTTGTCGAATGAAAGGGACAAATGTTTGTATGATTACGTATTAGGTAGAAATATAGCATTATTGCCGTCTCTTTTTGCCACTTGCCCTTTTCCTACCAACGTTGCACCGTTTGAAGCATGGTGCAGAAAGGATCCGACTTACTTTTTACAACCGGCTGCCTGCCCGACCTGGGAATCAAACCCAGGACCTCCCGGTTCACAACCCATATATACTGCCACTACACCAAAGGAGACGACTAGAGTATTTATTTATGAAAAAAAACTTAACAGACCGACTTCAAATCCGATCGTAACCAAATTTATATGGGACCACCAGCAATATAATATACCCTAGATGCACAGTTCTTTGCAAATATCCTCCTAAAAAGTGGTCTCAGGAATAAAACAAAGAAAAAGATCACAAGTTCTAATTACATCAAAACAAATATAACCCTATGCAAGTGTTATAAAGTAGCTTTTTAAATGAAATGAGCAGGCGTTCTTAAATTTGAATTTTGAAATTTAGAATTCTATCGGCTTCGACTGTATGCGAAAAGAGTGCTTAAGCACTTCTTTGCTGTCCCATTTTCCGAGTGTAGGTAAATAATATATCGATGGGGACCATCCTTGAAATAAGCTTTATCGAAAACAAAGGATTGCATTTACAATCACATTATGAAATTATTCATATCACACAGTCCAATCACCGGCAAATGATATTTTTGAACACGACAATTAGGTGCTCTACAATTTCTTTTTTATACATTTTATATGAAATTGCCGCTATCTAAATATAACACTGAAAGAATTATTGAAATATTCTCAAAAATAAAAAAGTTATAAGCATTTTAAAATTGGTGTAACCTTCAAACTGCGGAAAAGATAAGTATTAATAAAATTACGTCAGGTCCATAACGGCTCGGGCATTAGAAAGAGATAGCAAGATATTCCCACTACATCCCCACTCTTGCTTCATTGCAGAATTTAAAATATGAATTACTGACTCATTTTTTAACTAATCTCGATGCAGATTTTACAGAAGAGTTTCTGATTTGTTTTATTTGCTAGTACCTACCCACCGTCGGAGGCGGCACATATATATGTTACATAAGCGTATGGGCTACCGGAGGCCGAGCCGCCCGTGACTATCTACCAGACCGATTTCAAATCCGATGGTGACCAAATTTATATCCACCCTTGAAATAAGCTCTATCCAACACAAAAGAATTTTGAAAATCTGTCCACATTTGGCGGAGATATTGCGTAACATACATAAAAAAAATACAGACGAATTGAGGACTTCCTCCTTTTTGGAAGTCAATCGAAAATGTGTACAAAATCAAACATAATCAAGTACCCAATTCAAAGATACTCCTTTTCTAAAAGTCGATCTCAGACCTCACTATCTCTAGCGTTCTTGGCTAAATAAACACACCAATTTTCATTCTTACCCGCTGAGATCGTGAAATCATTACCTACAGTATTTACGTACTCCGTACAAACTTAACCTTAGTTCTGCGGAGAAATTTCCAAATGAGAAGCCTTTGTATCGCCTACATAGTCAAACAAATCTATAAGACACCGCATAACAAGGTCCCTGCTTACCTAGCTCAAGTAACTAGCTCCCTAGTACATTGTATCTCTGCTTTAAAAGTCTATAGATACATAAAGTCACGGCTCTAGCCCCGAAGGAGTACGCAGCAGCGAACTAGAGAACTAGAACCGTCACATTTCACCAAGCTCATTTCCGTCCCAGATGTGATAGAGAGCGAGCCTGTCGCTATATTTACAAATTCCAGACTCCGGACTGATATTCAATAGAAAAGCCCAATATCACTTTGCTCGACCCGGGGATCGAACTCGAGTAAAAAGTCTCTCCTTAGGGCAGCGCTCATAAAACAGCAAAAACTCTAAACATAATATTTTGATGAATAATTTTAATGAATAAATTATTATAATAATCAACTTAGCCTCAAAAAATTCGTCCGTAATGCAGCGCCATAAAAATTATTACTTACAAGTTACTTTCATCTCTATATAATTAAATAGGTATATTGATTGTTTTTTTTTATAGCAGAGATTGGCAAACGAGCAGATGGGTCACCTGATGGTAAGTGATCTCCACCGCCCATAGACACCCAAGACACAAAATGAATCATGGGTGCGTTTCCAACCTAAAAGGAGGGAATGGAAGGGGAGGGAAAAGGGATTGGGAAAGGAAATGGGGAAATGGGCCACGGAAAATCTCACTCACCGAACGAACGCGACAGCAAGCTGGCACTTTACGTCGGTTTTCTGTGAGACAGTGGTATCTAACCGGTCGAGCCGGCCCATTCGTGTTATAGACATTACTGTCTACAGCGACACCTACACCAGGCAACCGAAGGAAACAAAACGAATCTTTTCTGCTTACAAAAAAATGTGTGTTGCGCCTACCCAAAACCCAAAATAAGCACAGATAGAAGAAGAAATCTTTCAAATTAAAACTAGATTATTGTGATGTCTTTAGATTCATAAGTCTGTAAATACAGTATTATGAAACAACGAGTGACAATGTACAAACACTTTTCATTTTGCGTGCCTCATTCATGCTTTCCCCGTAATTACGTCGGCGGCTACATGTTTACGTCATTGCCTTTTAAATAGAAGTATTTCAACCGCGACCAAACCCTTCTAAAAACGTAACGATCAAACGACCAAAAGAAATAAAAAGTAGACAAAAATAAAATTCCTTAAATTGGTGTCAACACCAACAAAACCTTTAATGTTATTAATTACTAGCTGTCCCGCGCAACTTCGTCTGCGTATGAGAGAGAGGGTTGAAAGAGTAAGTCGTAGGCACCTATAGCACAATAATTCTAAAAGAGGTAATGGGATGATCTACTTCGGCCGTCAGTCACCCCGTCTCTCACACCGTCAGTCACACCGTCTGTCAAACCGTCTGTCACCCAGTCGGTCACCCGTCTGTCACCACGTCCGTCACTCCGTCTGCCACCCCGCCTGTCACCCCGTCTGTCACTTCGTCTGTCACCCAGTCAGTCACCCAGTCGGTCACCCCGTCTGTCACCCAGTCTGTCACCAGTCTGTCACCCTGTCTGTCACCACGTCTGTCACCCCGTATGTCACCCGTCTGTCACCCCTTCTGTCATCCGTCTGTCACCCTGTCTGTCACCCAGTCGGTCACCCCGGCTGTCACCCAGTCGGTCACCCCGTCAGTCATCCCATCAGCCACCCGATCAATCACCCCGTCAGTCACCCCTTAGTCACCCTACCATTCATCCCCTCGGTCAACACTAAAATATTCAAATCGAACCAGTAGTTTCTGAGATATAAAATTCCCCGATAGCAGCATTTTTCATTTCTGCTCCGCTCCTATTGGTCATAGCGTGTTGTTATATAGCCTATAGCCATCCTCGATAAATAGGCTATCCAACACAAAAATATTTTTTCACTTCGAACCAGTAGTTTCTGAGATATCGACTTCCCCGGTTTTAAACATTTTTCATTTCTGCTCCGCTCCTATTGGTCATAGCGTGATGTTATATAGCCTATAGCCACCCTCGATAATTGGGCTATCCAACACAAAAATAATTTTTCAATTCGAACCAGTAGTTTCTCTCTGAGATATAAATTTTCCCGCTTTGGCAAAATTTTTCATTCTGCTCCGCTCTTATTGTCCAAAGCGTGATGTTATATAGCCTATAGCCATCCTCGATAAATAGGCTATCCAACACAAAAAGAATTTTTCACTTCGAACCAGTAGTTTCTGAGATATCGACTTCCCCGGTTTTAAACATTTTTCATTTCTGCTCCGCTCCTATTGGTCATAGCGTGATGCTATATAGCCTATAGCCACCGTCGATAATTGGGCTATCCAACACAAAAATAATTTTTCAAATCGAACCAGTAGTTCCTGAGATTAGCGCGTTCAATCAAACAAACAAACAAACAAACTCTTCAGCTTTATAATATTATATATAGTATAGATTCTAACTTGTATTCTTTTTATTCTATTATTATTCACGTATTATAATTCTATTAATACGTGAAGCTAAAACTTTGTACACCTTTTTAGAGAATTGCGCGCACGGATGACCGTGAAAGTTTGCACAGTTAAAGTTTATATGACGAAGAAAAAGTGCATAAAGCTATTTTTTTTATCTTTGATAATAGAACCCTAATAAAGTTCAAACTTAAAAATAAATTATAGTCTAATTTTTACCACTAGACGGCCACTAGTTCTATTAAATAGTTTAATGCCTTCTTAATATAGACTTTTACATTTTTGATGTCTATAACTCCTGTACTATATAATATTAGCGAAAAAAACTATCAGCTCATCCTCGATTAGGTCAATGAAATTGGTGAAAAACTTTATTTTACCTATCCTTGGGAGAACTTACTGTAATGACTTTTCTATGTCAATTTTTTGAAGTAGAATTTTAATTTTCTTAAACTTTTCCAAATCTATAACTCCTGTGCTATATAATTTTCGACCGACTTCCAAAAAGGAAAAGGTCCTAAATTCATCTGTTTTTTATGTATGTTACGCGATATTTCCGCTAAATACGGACCGATTTTATAGATTCTTTTTGTATTCGATATAGCTTGTTCCTAGTATGGTTCCCATATAAATAAATAAATAAATACACCCAACAGTCACACACCTAGTCCTGACCTCACCCTAGGTATAACCTGTATCGTGGGTGTCAGAGACTATGAGAGACTTTCGGTCTCACAACACCCAGACTTGAAACAAATATCTGTGGGCCACACAAACATTTGTCTCAATGCGGGAATCGAACCCGCGGCCTCCCACTTCACAGCCGGCTACTCGCCCACTGCGCCACGGAGGGTGTCGGCTGCATATAAATTTAACCACGATCGGATATGTCTTGAAGTCGGTCCGATAAGTTTTTAAACATGTGATTATAATTTTTTAAACTTTTTCTAAGTCTCTAACTCCTGTGCTATATAAAATTACCATCGAAATCTATTTAGGTAGGCCTTCGTCTGGGTTAATAGGATCAGAGGTTACTCGGGGAAACTAGCCTTATTGTCTACGTGCTAAACAATAAGATATTAAAATCAAACTTCAAGACCCAAACTGCGAACACCAAGTTTGTAATCTGATCTAAGAAATCCAATTAAAAGTTCTAATACATTAGATTAAATTACAAGTTAGTGGGTATTCAATATAGGGTCATGTAAGCCTAAATAGGAAACTTGACCGTTTTAGTACAAAACTTGTTAAAATGCTTTTCTTCTCTACTAAGAAAGGTCTATTGTGTATACCGCTACAACCTGGCATGAGACGTTCAAATTCAAATCATTTAGCCCCTTACTTATAAAAATATTTGAGCGCTGCTTATCTTTATACCATTGGTTGTCCCTTTCATTTTTAAACAATGTAACGCAAGGAAAAAAGTGACAGGTTATTCGTAACCATTTGCTCAGCTAAAAATGCTGTTTTAAGTAAGGCCCTTATTCTGCAAATAGGATATCTATCACTTTTACATGTCAGTTACGAGTATATATTGAAAAAATAATGATGACGTCGGCATTTCGTGGCCATCCCAGAGAAGAAATGCCGAAACAAACTCAACGGTTAACTTAACGGAAAACTTAAAGGTTAGTCGACTGATACATCTATGACCTAGCATTTATATGTAAAACAAGAAACATCTGCGCACGGACAAAAAAAATTTAGACAGAGCGCGAGGAACATTGAAAGTGAAGCAGGTTTTTCGGCTCATTCGATCAGTGGCCGCCATTACGTGTTGATATATCGAAAGAGCCAAAAACCCTGCTTTACTTTGAATGTTCCTAGCGCTCCGTCCATCTTTTTTTACGTCCGTGCATCTGCGGCCCGAGCAGGTATATTTTTGACAATCATATTCGTAACGTGCTCCCTGCGGACTGATGATGTTTGGTTAATATTTCATAGAAATGTCATAAATGCGCATCAAGCTCGATGCGAATTTAATTGTCAATAATAGTTCTGTTTGGGCCACAGCAGTAATGGCTCAAAATGTTTACCACACCACAGAAAACCGACGTAAAGAGACAGCGTTACGTTTCGTTCTGTGAGTGAGATTTCAGGTGATCCATCCCCCCCTTTCCCTATTCCCCTCCTTCTAGAATGTCAACGCACCCATGACGCGTTTTGTGTCTAGGGGCGGTAGAGTTCGTTTGCCAGTTTCTGCAACAAAACAAATACGTAACACAAATGAGCAACTTTGTTACGTTTCCATCCATTCAAACGTTTTGTAGATGGTTCCCCGCCATTGACGGGGCATTGTGTAAACCATTCAATTGGTTAACAATTGCGTTCAGATCAATACACTAGTGAAAATGGACGTTTTTTCGTCCATTTAACGATACTAATGGCACCATTTTTGGACGTGTCCACATAATGTGGGTATAATTTGGCCACACCATTATTTGAGCCTAAATACAACACGTCAAATGTATTCCGGTAATTTGTTCATCGATTTATAGAGTAACGGTTGGTGCGTATTCCCTCTATTAAATTAAACGTGTAAAGCAAAGTATAACATGTTTTTATACTCTACTGTAGAGTTCTCTCTTCAGTCTCAAACAGAAAGTCATGCATGAGTTAATACGTACACTACTATTTGTTTACGTGTCATACAAAGTTCGATGGCGTAAACTACACGGAAGTTTGACCTATAAAGCAAACTTCATAAGTTAGTCTCTGTGCAGTTAATGGAATACGCCGATGCGCTCACTATAATGGGACAAAGCTTATAGGTATGTATGTACATGCGTATACAGAGTGACGTCTCATGGAATATGTGAATAAAAAGAACTAGGTAAAATAGATTTATATAATGATACAACCAAAGAATTTAAACGTGGTAGACATAAAGCAAGTGAGATGACAAGGTGTTGTCAAACTATTACTTCTTTTTAAATGACATATATACACCATATAGTTCTAACAACGTCGACATAACGACATCATTGTCAATGGGGTATAGGACGTCCACTGCTGAACATAGGCCTCCCCGAAAGATGCCCAGATCGACCTGTTGGAAGCGGTGGACGTCCTATGGCTGATGATGATGATGATGATGATGAACATAGGTATAAGCAGCGATGGCTCAGCTGGAAATGGTACGGACTGCCGAGACAGTTGTCGGAGGTTCGAGACCAGCCCCAAAATGGAGCATACACCTTAACTTTTCTATGTTAAGTGTATTTTCATTGTGAAATATCACTTCCTATAATGGTGAAGGAAAAACATCGTGAGGAAACCTACGTACCCGAGAATTTCTTTACAGGAATTTCGAAGGTATGTGACGTCTACCAACACGCATTAGGCCAGCGTGGTAGACTAAGGCCTAACCCCTGTCATTAGTAGAGGAGGGCCGTGCCCAGCAGTGGGACAGTAGTATTACAGGGCTTATATTATTAACATAGGTATTTTAAAATTTCGCCGCAGCAATAAAAATACTGTAACGTCAATACTAAAAAAATATTTTTTAGAGCAAAATAAATATTAAAAGTTTGGTTACTAAATATCACATCATTAATACTGTGTAAAATCACGAAATCGTATATGGGCTGCGACTGAGAGGTGTTGAGTTCAATTCTCAGGTCGGGCAAAGCGATTGTTCTAATTTTATTTGCCCGGAACTGAATCTCCAGAGGAGGGTTGACGTCAGGAAGGCAGTCAGTCGTAAAAACTAAGCCAAATCATTTTCTGCAACATACTTGAAAAAGTGTGTTGCGCCGACCATACCCCACCTTAAGGTGGAATAAGGGCAGATAGAAAGAAAGAAGGATAGCATAAGCTCACGCATGTATCCCTGAAGGAGTAAGCAGAGGCTAACTAAAACACCTACATCTCGCCGAGCTTTTTCCGTGCCAGTGTCATCTGATTAATGTCTTACAGAAAAACCCAATATCACTAGGTACCTGACCTGGGAATCGAACCCTAGACCTTAGGAGTTGTACTGAACATGCAATACAATTACGCCACCGAATAAATAACATACATAAGCTCACGCCTGTATCCCCGAAGGGGTAGACAGAAGCATACTAGTGAACTAGTACACCCGCATTTTGCCGAGCTTAATTCGGTCCCAGATGTGATAGGGGGCGAGCCTATCGCCATATAGGGCACAAAAACCGAACAAATATTTTTACAAGAAATCCTAAAATCAATCAAAACAACATGAAAACCCATTTTATACGATACCTATATTTGTGTCGTCACAGCGTCTGAGGTGAAAACTTCGTGAATCCTAATCATTTATAATCTATCTTCAACCGACAGCCACGTCACAAAAAATTTGAACTCACCGATAGTGAGGTGGTGTTTTTAAAACCTTAATTGATTGATGAAGCTCGAATGCCGAATTTTATAACTCTCTTGATAAACGAAGTTACACGAATTCGCAAAGATTTAAAGGCGTGCAAAATTATTAAAAGTAATACAATAAAAAAAGCACACACCTCAGACATTAGGGCTCACTATAACGGTGAAGGAAAACATCGTAAGGAAACTTGCATACCCGAAAATTTCATCACAAGAATTTCAAACTCTACCAATCCGCATTAGGCCAGCGTGGTAGACTAAGGTTCTAACCCCTATCATTAGTAGAGGAGGCCAGTGCCCAGCATTGGGACAGTAATATTACAGGGCTGATTAGAAAAAAAAAATCAATGACGTGATCATCACATCACTTTAGTACTGGGGGGTTACCATCACCTCTTATAGCAGTATTATTATAATTTTACTTATACCGATTCCCATACAAAACAAACGAAGAACGATTATAATAATACTACTATAAGAGGTCGTGGTAACCCCGCAAGTCCTTTTTAATTATTCAGGACAATAATAAGTTTCTAAGCATATCTTAGCACTTAAACACACATAAGAACTAGACATCAAATAAAATCGAAACATGTAGGATACCAAAAATTTTTTGTATGGATTGAAAACGGAAAGCCTTAATCGTAATGGTGTGAGATCCTAAAAATGGCGATTGTGGTAGAAATAGCTAGTCGGGTGTATTTCATTTCGTCACTGGTATTTGTTTTGCTTCTATTGATCCTAGCGGCGATACGTATGATGTTTTAGGACCAGAACAAACAGAACTAAATCGTCTCACTTCGTAACATGTGACTTATTTTTGTAATTGTAGCTGAATATAGCGAAAGTAAATTGTGGACTTCTTGTGTATAGAAAGGGGGAGGCAGGGTGGTCCTCCCCAAAATAGTGTAGGCAGTATAGGCTCACTCTATATCCATGTTACTATCTACCGAAAGTTAATTAGCTTTATTTTTGGTATCAGAGAGCATTATGTCAAGATCTGACCTCAAATATTCCCACGCATTTGTTACTATTTAGAGTGGGATAAGTTAATGTCGACATTTTCTTCTTTGTTCGTGTTTCTAAAGTAAGTTGGGCCAAATTTTTTATTCATATGTTCTGCTAGCAGCGATAGCTCAGTTGGGAATGGTACGGACTGCCGAGACGAGTGTTGGAGGTTCGAGAACAATCCCAAAATGGAGCATACACCTCTGACCTTTTTATGTTAAGTGTGTTTTCTTTGTAAATATCGCTTGCTATAACGGTAAAGGAAAACATCGCGAGGAAACCTGCATACCCGAGAATTTCTCCACAAGAATTTCGGAGGTATGTGATGTCTAACAACCCGTATTAGGCCAGTGTGGTAGACTAAGGTTCTAACCCCTATCATTAGTAGAAGAGGCCCGTGCCCAGCAGTGGGACAGTAATATTACAGGGCTATTATTATTGTTATAATTATGTTATGTCGTTCTGTCTGAGAACCGAGATCTGACAAAATGAGAACCGCCTCACATCCCCAAAGGGGTAGGTAGAGACGCACTACCGAACTAGAACACCCACATTCCACCGACCTTAGTTCCGTTCCAGATATGATAGGGGACGAGCCCATCGCCATATCGGGCACAAATTCCAGACTCCGGGCTGATATTGAAAAATCCAATATCACTACCCGACCCGGGGGTCGAACCAGCGGGTTTAGACAAGTGGCTTATGCTCTAGTCGAAAAGAATAATAAATGTATGGGAATGACATAAGAGTACGCCGCATATAGCGTACTCTTATGTCATTGCCATACATTTATTCTATTCGACTTTTCTTTTCGACTAGCGCATAAGCCACTTGTCTAAACCCGGAGATACCTCAGCCGCCTGAGCAGGAAAATTTCTGACAACCGTAAATGTATTCGAACTCGATGCGCGTCTATGAAATTTGTATGAAATATTAACCAAACGTCATCAGTGCGCAGCGAACTCAAATACATTTACATTTACATTCGTTTTTCGTGCTCGGACTACAGGACGGAAGTCGTACCGAAATTTAACTACGTCACCGAGGCAGTCTTTTTTTGGAGGCCGGCCGAAAATACAGACTCTTTTCGAAGTGGGTTGACAATATCAGTTTATATGCATATCCGTAGTTTATATCCAGTTTAGCTTTACTTTGCCCTTGACTTCGCGACATCTGGAAGTCATGTCACCCACACAACTAATTAACACCCACTAATTATCCTAACCTAGTGGTTTTCGCTAAATTGGCATAACATTATGTATGCGATGATCAATGATCATACTGTCAATGTAAATCTAATTAGTCCGCTTAGATTATTCACATTAATGATCATTCTAATTTTGTTATGATAACCAGCGGTTTCAGCTACTGCTTTACTTATTACAATAATAATATGATAAATTCATCATCATCATCATCAGCCATAGGACGTCCACTGCTGAACATAGGCCTCCCCCAAAGATTTCCAGATCTACCTGTTGGAAGTGGCCTGCATCCAGCGACTTATATATAATTATATATACATACTTATATGATATATCAGCCCTGTAATATTGCTGTCCCACTGCTGGGCACGGGCCTCCTCTATTAATGCCTTAGTCTACCACGCTGGCCTAATGCGGGTTAGTAGACTTCACATACCTTCGAAATTCTTGTGGAGAAGTTCTCGGGTATGCAGATTTCCTCAAGATGTTTCCTTCACCGTTATAGCAAGCGATAATTTACAATGAAAATATACTTAACATAAAAAAGTAATAATAATAATATTAGTCCTACAGGGTTACCCCCATCTCTTATAGCAGTATTATTATAATTTTACTTGTACCAATTCCCATACAAAACAAACGAAGAACGATTATAATAATACTGCTATAAGAGATGGTGGTAACCCTACTGACCCCACGCTAAGATCGAATATTGTGTCAACTACGGTCTCACAACACACAGACTCGAAACAAATATCTGTGGGCCACTCAAACATTTGTATCGGCGCGGTGTGGGAATCGAACCCCTGACCTCTCGCTTCACAGCTGGCTACTCGCCCGCTGCGCCAAGGGGCTGTCAATTTACCACCCTGGCCTAATAAGTGTTCGTAAATTCCACATATTTGAAATGCACGAGAATTAATTCTCAGTTATGGTTTCACGATGTTTCCCTTCACGCTTATAGCAAACGATAATTTATAATGAAAACACAAAGAGGTTTATATGCTCTTAATTTGGGAATTGTCTCGAACCTCTAATGATATCATCTATTATACGTGAAACTAAAAATTTGTACCCCTTTTTAAGGGAATTTCGCGAACGAATTGACGCGAAATTTTAAAAAATTAAAGTTAATACAGAGCAAAAGTGCATAAAGAATCTTAAGTTTACGCGAATGCTATTCATTGAAATAAAACTATTATCTAATATCAGTCCAACCCGTGACCACGAAGACTGCAAAGCCTTCGAAACGTCGGGAATAAAAATTAAAACCAAATCGTGATAAAATCCGTGAAAATAGTTTTATTTCAGTGCATAAAGATTTTTTTATGAATTATGGGCAACAGTACAGGGCAGTACAGCCTCCGTGGCGCAGTGGGCGAGTAGTCGGCTGTGAAGCGAGAGGTCGCGGGTTCGATTCCCGCATTGAGACAAATGTTTGTGTGGCCCACAGATATTTGTTTCAAGTCTGGGTGTTGTGAGACCAAAAGTCTCTCATAGTTTCTGATACCCACGATACAGCTTATACCTAGTGTGGGGCAGGACTAGGTGTGTGACTGTTGGGTGTATTTATTTATTGTTTATCTATATGCACATTCGATCAATCACCCACACAATTCTCACCTCCAAGATAAAAGACATTAAGACAGAATAAAATATACATAGATCGGAACTCGGAATTCGCATTAACCTTAATTTGAAAGTTCGTTCATTCAGCAGTAAATTATTCTCATTGTTAACTTGGAAACAAAGTTACATAATTCTATACCTAATTAAAGACGGTCGAGGCGGCTTACTCTAGTATTTCATCGTCTATCAGTTGAATTTGTAGATTTATTTTCTGCCACAGTAATTTCGTGTCTGACAGTAGTTACGCGATGAGTTCTGTCTGCCTATTAACGTATCTTACCAATGGCAGAAGCGAATGATGAATGAACGAAAAAGTGGTTTTGAGGTTGTTATTTCATTTACGACTATGTGATAAAAAAAATAGCTAAGGCCCAAGAACTAATACATGTTTACACATAACATATATAATTATATGTAAGCGAATTTTCTAATTTAATTTGCCCTGGACTGGATCCCCAGAGTAGATTGACCTAAGGCAGACAGCCGGTCGTAAAAAAGCCAAATCCTTTCTGCAACCCAGAATAATCGAATTCGAATCGAAAGCAGCACGCTATACCTTCCCATCCCTAACTCGACTCATTAGCCATATATGGGCTGAGCACCATGAGGGCCTGTGTTCTAATCCCAGATCGCGTCAGCTGTAAAAACTAAGCCGGGCAATTTCTGCAACATGCTTCAAAACCTGTATTGGGCAGACTCCACATTGGAATGAGATAAGAGCGTCAGAATAGTTGCAAATGGATGGGAAGTCCTTTATTTTTATTAAGAAGAAGATATAAGAGCGGTGGAAGAACATAGTGGTCGAATGTAGTTTTTTTTAACAGCAAATACTGGTAAACGAGCAGATGGGTCACCTGATGGTAAGTGATCTCCACCGCCCATATACACCAGACACAAAAACAATCACGGGTCCGGTTGCCAACCTAACAGAAGGGAATGGAGATGGAGGGAAGAGGGATTGGCAAAGAGAGGGGGAAAATGGGCCACCAGAAAGCTCACTCACTGAACGAAACGCGACAGCAAGCTGCCATTTTACGTCGGTTTTCTGGGAGACAGTGGTAACAAACCGGTCGAGCCGGCCCATTCATGCTGTAGACATTAATGTCTACAGCGTGGCTCTACCACTCAAAAGTTGGTCTGAAATATAATGATTCAAAACAATACCACTTATTATTGAAATAAAACTATTTTTTACAGATTCTATCACGATTTGTTTAAATTTTTATGCCCGACGTTTCGAAGGGTTTGTAGTCTTCGTGGTCACGGGGCGGACTGAGCTGTCATTTGTCCAAAATAGAGTTACAATATCTACCTTCATTTTTAAATTATACAAAATAAAAATTAAAAAGTTAGTTATTTGTGTTATACCGATATACGCAGTACGAGCTCACGGTGTCTTGAGGTTTGGCAGCTGGTCTTTTGGATTCCGATTTAATTAGATGTATGTTTTTTGGACAAATGACACCTCAGTCCGACCCATGACCACGAAGACTGCAAAGCCTTCGAAACGTCGGGCATAGAAATTAAAACAAATCGTGATAGAATCCGTAAAAATAGTTTTATTTCAATGTTTAACATTCGCGTAAACTTAAGAAATCAGTAAATACCACTATTAGCTAATAATTGCAAGGCTCAAAAATCTTGTAGCCTGTAAGGCTCTCGTAGATTTGAGGGTTAATATTACGTCTATAGATAAATCATTTCATGAATACATAGGATTATTTCCATGATAATAAAGTTGTTTTCGTTGTTGCAGGTTTATGTGTTATTTATCTGTGGTACTTTATAAAAATGTGTGTCTATGCCTCAAAATATTGACAACGTGAGCTGCGCTGATGGCCGGCAGTTAAGGTACAACGAATAGAAAAGTGTATAGTCATAATTAGTGTGATAGATAAATGAAGTAATAATAATATAACTATTTTTTTTTTTTTTTAATCTTTATTTATTTAGGGGTTTTTATCCATAAGGATATGTCAACCCCATTGTACCTTATTACAAAATTACAAAGAGATGAATGCTACAACCTTAGTTAAGAAAATAAAACTACTACAAAAGGGTTATGCTAAATATTTGATGTTATTACTGGATACAATTTATTAGTTGACATAATCTTTTAGCTACCTTTGATTTTGGACTTGACAAGATACTTTGTATTAGACCCACGTCCATTAGATTCAGCTTAAATTCATCCAGTAATAAATCTCGTTCATTTTTGTTCCGAACACATTCCATCAGCAAATGTTGAATATCTTCTGGCTTGTTACACACTGTACAATTTGGAGAGCGACTCTTTCTAAACAAGTATGAAAACTTTGCTGATGGATAATGCCCGGAACGGAGTCTTAAAACTACTTTAATGTAATTTCTACAGAGATAGTCGTCAAACCAAGGCGCCTGAGGAAGCTCATTTTGAATACATTTGTACCATATGCCTTTTGTTTTAGAAATATCCTCAAAATGAGCTTTCCACCTATCATAACAAGTAATTTTATATATATTTATTAGTTCCCAATGATCTGGAATATATTTATATACCGTACCGCCCATTGCACCTAGCTTTGCAATTCGATCAACTTCTTCGTTTCCCTTAATACCACAATGTGCTGGGATCCATTGCAATTTTATCCTTTTACCACTGTTATTAGAAGAAGTGATAGATTTAAGGATATCATAAGCTATCGATGTACCTCTGCAATCAGAGGTGCATCGAGCTATGTTTTGCAAGGCACTCTTACTATCTGACAATATAACAGTTTTTTGGAAATTGTTTTCTGAGACATAAGAGACGGCCTGGTATATTGCGATAAGTTCCAAGGACATAACTGATATGTTTCCATCAACTTTGAATCCGGCGCTGTGCTTTAATATTGGGTCATATACACCTGCTCCCAAACCGTGTGAACTCTTAGACCCATCTGTAAAAATTTTTTGCCACCCATTGTATTTCCTATCCAATTCATCTAAAACATCTCCAATTAAAACATTGGGATCAATACAAGTTTTCGGAATTTTAACACATTCAAGATCAATATTTATTATATTATTAATTTCTATGGCAGTAACCCAAGTATCTAAAGAAAATATATTAAGAACATCACTAGTATTTACTTGTATTTGTTTCATTTCGTTGTAAGATTTAGCAAGTAACGGTATTTTTTTCCTAACCCAGTATCTATTACTGCTACACAGATGGCTCAAACTGGAAACCATATTAACGTTTGAGTTGTTTGACCATGAAAACATTTTCAAACAATGTTTATATGCTAAGTATTGTCTTCTCAAAAACAGTGGGGCAATATTTAGCTCACTTTCCATTATATAAATTGGTGTACTTTTTATAAAACCACCTATCAATCTTAAGGCTTGATTTTGAATTTTATCTAAT
Organism: Clanis bilineata; assembly: GCA_036417725.1. Lineage (NCBI taxonomy): Eukaryota > Metazoa > Arthropoda > Insecta > Lepidoptera > Sphingidae > Clanis > Clanis bilineata. The sequence goes on from CM071153.1 coordinate 5,337,074, forward strand.
TTTAAAATATGAGTATTAGCACTACAATCATAAAGGAAACAACCGTAGTCCATTCGACTTCTAATTAATGAAATATATAGTCTCCTCATGTGTTTGGGGTGTACTCCCCAAGAACTCCCCACTAAAACTTTTAAAATGTTAAGGAGTTTTGAGCACTTTTCTACAATTGCATTAATATGTCTACCCCATCTAAGGCTACGGTCCAACCACATGCCTAAATATTTACAACACTCGGAATAATTTAATAACTCTCCGTTAATTTTAATGTAATTGGTAACCTCTTCCAGCCCCTACTAAAAACGCAAAATTTTGTTTTAGTGGGGGATAATTCTAGGCCAAGGCTATTCAACAATAAGACCAAGGAGTTAATAGAGGCTTGAATAGCATTTACGCTTTTTTTTAAATCTTTATCACTAATATATACCACAAAATCATCAGCATACTGCGTAATTTCTACATTATGTGTTAATCTACACATCTTTTGTGTAATTAAATTAAATATTAAAGGCGATAAAGGATCCCCTTGAGCTAAGCCCTTATTAGTCCATCTCGTAATCGCCCCTTGTCTATTGCTGTCTGTGTAAATTGTTAATTGTCTTGCATTCAAAAATGACCAAATATAGTTACATAAATGTGAGCCTATTCCAAGACTATCTAATATAGTGAGTGCTGCATCAATAGAAACATTATTGTAGGCGTCTCGGATATCGAGAAAGCAGGCAAGAGTGGATATATTTTTTGAAAAACTAATTTGTATATAAGTTATCAATCGAGTTAATGCATCTATACTAGAAAATGATTTTCTAAAACCCACCGTACGAGAGGACAAAATTTTCTCTTTTTCAGAATACCATTCTAATCGTTTCAACAACATCAGATGAAATATCTTACATACACAGGAGATGAGAGAAATGGGTCGTACCTGAGTTTCAGCACCAGTAGCACTATATTTCGGAATCGGAATTATTTGAATACTACGCCACTGGTTAGGAATGATACCACTTTTTAATATGTAATTGAATATAAAAAGTAAAAATAATTTGTAACTATCGGGTAAATGATATATCATGGAATAGGAAATACCATCATTTCCTGGTGCGGAATCGTACCTTTTAATACAGCTCACTATTTCTTGAATGGTAAACTCGCCTTCTAATTGAACATTATTAGATGTAAAATTTGGTTTACAATTTTGGACATAGTCGGGTGTTAAAGATTGCAGTAGCTCTTTTTGTCTATCGATGGAAGGAAACCTTTTCGCCACTCTATAACCCTTAATCCATCGCATGCTGTGCCACATTTCATTAGCTGAAGTTACTTGATTAATGGAACTACAAAATTTTTGCCAACTTTCTAATTTTGCCTTACTAATTAATCTATGAGATTCTTTTGTTTTTTGCTCCAATTTATTTAAATTTTCAGGCGTTGGATTACGACGAAATTTAGATAGTGCCAAACGACGTTCAGCAACTGTTTTTGATAACTCTGGGTTCCAGTAGACCTTAGGCTTAAACGCAATGCACGGTTTAAAACAACATTTAACGTCCGGAATAAACTTGTCAGCAGCCCAATTTATTTTATCCAGAAACTCATTATACATATTCTGCACATTTTGACTTAAGTTCAAATTGTAATTGTCTCGAAGCCAATTTCTATAGTCATACCAGCGAGCATCTTTAAAATTTCTTTTTTTGTATACATGAAATACATTTGTAATATTTATAGTTAACTTAATAACTAAATGATCACTGCCTAAGTTTTCATTGCAGACTCGCCACGATGTCAAGATTGCAATGTCAGGTGTCGCAAATGTTATATCCGGAGAAGTTTGTTGTAATAACCCATTGACTAATTTGACTCTTGTAGCCGTGCCATTATTAAGACTTATAAACGAGTTTTCTAATGCTGAGTCCCAAATTTGTGTACCTCTTGAATCAGATTTACACGACCAATTTAAATGATGGCCATTGAAATCCCCGGCTATCAATGTAAAATAGGTACATGTTGCTATAAAATACCTATGTACTTAATTTTACATAATTACTAAGTGCCTTCGATTGTATGAATACTTTTTAACAAATCCTTCTTTCTACCTGCCCTCATCCCACCTTAATGTGGGGTCGGCGCAACACACTTCTTCAATAATGTTGCGGAATGGATTTGGCTAAGTTTTTACGACCGGCTTCTATACTTTTTAACAAATACTGACGTTTAATTATTCTTGTAAAATAATGACTGCCTCGGTGGCGTGGTGGTATTTCGGTACGACTACGGTTCTGTGGTCTCGGGTTCGATCCCCGGGTCGGGCAGTGTTATTGGATTTTTCCATATCAGCCCGGAGTCTGGAATTTGTGCCCGATATGGCGATAGGCTCGGCCCCTATCACATCTGGGACGGAACTAAGCTCAGCGAAATGTGGGTGTTCTAGTTCGCTAGTGCGCCTCTGCCTATCCCTTCGGGGATACAGGCGTGAGCTTATGTTATGTATGTTATGTTAAAATAATGGCTTTCACGCATTTGCGATGAAATGCATTCAACGAAAAACATAACTTTGGGGTCTCTGTTCAACTCAATTTGGATTAATTTCGTGATGGAAAATCAACATAAACGTGTGAAAAGTTAAACTAGTGTACAAAACCGTAACACAGATATCCCACAGAGCAAATTAACCGCAGTGCTGACTACATGAACCAAATTAATTAATTTCGTTAAATCAACACGATGTCCATGTCCAAAGCAGATGTAATCATTAAAATGCTGTAAATAACCAAATAGTATAATGTCATATAGTTTAGAAAGAAATGATATATGTAATAGGATATAACACATTACGTAATATTAAAATGCCTCGGTGGCGTGGTGGTATTTCGGTACGACTACGGTTTTGAGGTCTCGGGTTCGATCCCCGGGTCGAGCAAAGTGGTATTGGATATTTCCATATCAGCCCGGAGTCTGGAATTTGTGCCCGATATGGCGATAGGCTCGCCCCCTATCACATCTGGGACGGAACTAAGCTCGGCGAAATGTGGGTGTTCTAGTTCGCTAGTGCGCCTCTGCCTACCCCTCTGGGGATACAGGCGTGAGCTTATGTATGTATGTATGTATGTAATATTAAAATAAACATAAATAAACATGTAGTTTAAAAATGACTGCCTCGGTGGCGAGGTTGTATTTCGGTACGACTACCGTCCTGAGGTTTTAGGTTCGATCCCCGGGTCGGGCAAAGTGATATTGGATTTTTCCATATCAGCAGGAATTTGTGCCCGATATGGCGATAGCCTCGCCCCCTATCACATCTGGGACGGAACTAAGCTCGGCGAAATGTGGGTGTACTAGTTCGCTAGTGCGCCTCTACCTCTTCGGGGACACAGGCGTGAGCTTATGTATGTTTATGTTTAAAAATGCTTTAATGGCAAATACTATTTTCCGTAAAATAAAATCTTGAGTTTCGTACAATTCAATCTTCCAAAATATAAACTACCTTTGTTATTTAACCATCACCTCAGTTAGTAACTGAAGTCCGTTGCTCGGTTTCCAAGTTCCTCTGACATACAATATGAAGATCTCCAAGATATAGGTTTAAAGGATTCAAGAAACATCACACCGCTCCGTTGCAAATAGCTTTCCCAAACGCACGGATTTGTCCAAATTTATAGGCAGAATAGTCTTGTTAGGATTCCGGCTGGAGTTTGATTGTTTGCCAAAACAAATATTGGATCGCTTAGTGTGTTCTGCCGGTCTAACGATTTCTTGGGGCTTGTTTATTAACGTTTAATCTCTCAGTTTCTTATATAAATATATTGTCTTATTTTAAATTGACGTAAATTGACAGCGCACTGTCGCGTATTTAGATAAATATTTTTTTTATTCTAGACTGACGTAAAGTAGCAGCTCGCTGTCACGTTTTGTTCAGTTATTCATATTTCCGCCGGCCTAATTTCCCCTCCCTTTCTCAATCCCTATTTCCCTCCTTTTAGGTTGGCAACACACCCCTGTAGACCAACCATGAATTTATTTGACATTACTCGCTAGCGACTCCGTAAAATATTTGTATGACAAACACCCGAACGCCTCTAGCGGTTACGCGGGGAATTGACGTGTTTCATACAAATTATTTTAAGTAGTCGTAGTCTGATTCGTTTTGTGTTGGGCGTCTATGGGCAGGTTGAGATCACTTAGGTGATCCATTTGCTCGTTTGCCAGTCGCGGCTATGAATCTGCTAAAAATGCTCATTTTCATAATATTAAGTACTTAAGACTGCCTCGGTGGCGTGGTGGTATTTCGGTATGACTACGGTTCCGAAGTCTCGGGTTCGATTCCCGGGTCGGGCAAAGTGATATTGGATTTTTCCATATCAGCCCGGAGTCTGGAATTTGTGCCCGATATGGCTATAGCTAGTAGTCGGTACTTACTATGCACATGACAATTATGAGTGATGTATATATTGATATGTATGTACACGACTCTAAAAAACTTAACTGACGTCAATTTTTTATCAAATAAGGGAGCATATATGGTCTATGGTCCAGGAGGTCATTCGATACCCAGGTCAAGCAAAGCGAATTTTCTAATTGAATTTGCCCGGGTCTGGATCCCAGAGGGGGTTGGCGTGAGGCAGACAGCCGATCGTAAAAACTTAGCCAAATCATTTCTGCAACATGCTGGAAAATATGAGCTGCGCCAACTTCACATTAAGGTGGATTATGCGCAGATAGAAAGAATGGGAACACCCTTGGAATAAATTCTAATTTAATCTTGAAAATCCGTGCACATTTGCCAGATATATCGGGTATCTTACATAAAAAACATTAATTAAAATTCCCATTGAAGTCGTCTAACAAAAGTAATATAATAGTAGTGTAGATTACAATTTCATTCAACCACAATCCAACCCACTTTAAGCAGACCTTAATTCAGATCCATTCTGGGCCAACACGCAAAACATTTCAATCCTTTCATCGGTGTTTATTTAGGCCGACGTGAGATTTCCCATTTAAATAATTTAAATATGAACGCGGCGCTTCGTAAGCGGCTGTTAAACGAAGGCCGAAGCCGAAAGTATCACCTTTACACAGGTGTTTGATCTAACGCAATCCAATTTAAACCAAAATGTGAAATATACTCGTACATGTTAAGGCGAAGAAATCAAATGTGATACATAGATTTAATATACCCTAGATGTACAGTTCTTTGCAAATATCGTCATAAAAAGTGGTCTCGGTTGTCTTAATAAATAAAACTAAGAAAAAAGAATACATTCTATTTAAATTAACATATATACATAACATAAGCTCACGCCTGTATCTCCGAAGGGGTAGGCAGAGGCGCACTAGCGAACTAGTACACCCACGTTTCGCCGAGCTTAGTTCCGTCCCAGATGTGATAGGGGGCAATCCTATCGCCATATCGGGCACAAATTCCAGACTCCGGGCTGATATGGAAAAATCCAATATCACATTGCCCGACCCGGAGATGGAACCCGAGACCTCAGAACCGTAGTCGTACCGAAATACCACCACGCCACCAAGGCAGTTAACATAAATATAACTCTATGGATGTGTTATAAAGTAGCTTTTTAAATGAAATGAGCGAGCGTTCTTAAATTTGAATTTTGAAATTTAGAATTCTTCCGACGTCCAACTGTAGGCAAAAGGAGTGCTTAGGCACTCATTTGCTGTCCCATTTTCTGAGCGTCAACTGTGCATCTAGGCATATAATATATCGATGCACATAGGTGTCTGAATCGTAACTCGTGAAGCCACGACAAAGCTGTTTTTCTTTATTTTATACTGCCCGTATCCCACCTTAATGTGACGTCGGCGCAACACACATTGTCAATGAAAGTCGCAGAGAGATTTTGGCTTTATTTTTAAGACCGGCTGCCTGCCTGATCAACCCCTTCTAGGGATACAGTTCCGTGGAAACCGTATTAGAAACACACCCTGCCCAACCTGGGAATCGAACCCAAGACCACCAGGTACACAGCCCATATCTCAGTGTTTTATGTGCTATAGAATCTATACTCGAAAAAATATTATATCTACTAATATGAATTATTATTTCACTGGATGGAGCTGCTTCCAATATGTCTGACGATGATGACACTTTCAAATAAAATATTTAGGGCCACATAAGACACCTAATATAATGCCAGAAGATGGCTACTACCTAGATACTATAGCTGAGATCTATAGAACAAAAAACTAACTTAGTGAAGATCTGGAAATTTTAAATCGAACTTCAACTTAGTCCAATTCATTTTCTACAAGAAAAACTTTGCTTCTGTCTGTCTGAGTCAGTCTGAGTCAACAAAGCGGTGATTTGGCTCCGTGAGTTTGACAAGAGGTAATACTCGTTTCGAAATACTGACACATGTGGCAGTAGAGCAGAAAAAACATATCAGTTCCATGATTAAGACATCCAAAAGAAACAGCTGCATCAAAGTCCTGGCATAAATTGAGCCGCTTTTAAAGCTCTTAGAAAATAGGTAGTGAAAACACGATAGCGAAGCTTGAAAGGCTCAGTCATTATTCCACGATCAATCAATTTTGTAACGTCACTTTTCAATTAAGCAAAAACAAAAAAGGCGCTGGAAATGGTTTACGATACCCTCGAACCTAAATCAATCAATAGTATTGAAACGTAACGTCTTGTTTTAGGAATAATATTTTCTGACCTAGAATGATAGACATTTTTGTTTATTGTATCTTGAATATCTGGGATTTGTTGGCAACTGACAGAATTAATTCAAAATTCAAATACCTGGGCTGTAAGTCATCGAGATTGGTTCTGGATTTCCCAACTATCTACATCTATATTATATATAGCTGGCATCAGCAGGTCGGGTAAAGCGATTTTTCTAAGTTGATTTGCCAGGGACTACATCACGCATAGGGTGATGACGTCAGGCAGACGGCCAGTCGTAAGAATTCAAATCATTTCTGCAACATGCTTTAAAAAAGACTCTGTTTTTAAGCATGTTGCAGAATTCATTTGGGATAAGGGCAAGTAGAATCAAATAATTATATAATTATTATCCTCAGATTGAAAGTCCCAATTTGGAATTGTGCAATGAGTGATGTTTCCGGATTTGGGTAATATTCTAAATGATAAATCGTCAATTAGTGTACCTATTTCAGTAAATTGTCTTCTTCTTTTAAAAGTAATGGCTTTCACGTATTTGCACATTATACTGTCTATTTTCGTTGAAGTTTGGTACATAAAACCACATCACTGTAACAACAAACACAACTCCAACTAAAAAACTGTATGAAATAGTTTCAACAAGTAACGCCTACCCTGTCAGACTTCCCGTCAAAATCCCTAATTTATCTTAATTTACTGACAAGGACTGTCGAAGGGGAAATTTCAATCTACTTTAGTTTAAACTTTCTTTTTCATATTTAAAGTTGTTCTATAATCTTATTTATTAAGGCGGATAGCATTATTATCCTGTTACCAAGAAAGGCTTGAACTACTTCAGTGAATTGTCTTAGAACTTTCTTACCATAAAATTAATGTATAAAGGTGATTTCAAATTGAAGACGCGAAGAACTAATTGGCGCAGATAAAACGCGTGTTTCATTAGGGGTGATTTTGCAATAGATAACTTTAGTGTGAGGAATCATCTTATTGACTATCTTGGTGGCCTAATGTTATTGTTTGCGCGGTATGACTATCATCCTGAGGTCTCGTGTTCGATCCTTGGGTTGAGCAAAGTGACATTAGAGTTTTCTATTCATCGGCCCGGTGTCTGGGATTTGTGCCTGCTGTGGTTATAGGCTTGCCCCCTATCACATCGGGGACGAAAATGAATTCGGCGAAATGTGGATGTTCTAGTTCTCTAGTTCGCTTCTGAATACCCCTTCAGGGATACAGGCGTGAGATGTATGTAATTTTATTGATGACAGCTGTCAAAACGTCTACATTGTTCTCCAAATATTTATTTGCACAGACATGTTTATTACATAGTTATTTGAAATATCCGCTCTGAAACATATGTACAATAAATAATGTAAATGTTCATGATTCATAGCCTCTCTTGCAACAGTAATCAGCTTAGTTTTTACAAGCCACCTGCCTAGCAGCAGTCGCTATACCAGACCTAGGTTTTAAACCTGAGTCCAAGTAGGTATTAAAAATAATATATATTTACATATGTTACATAGTAAATCTAGAGCCTTGCCCATATACCAATCAGTTGGTTGGTGATAACCATAATAAATAACACCCAACAGTCACACACATAGTCCTGACCCCACAGTAAGTTCGAGTCTTGTATCGTGGGTATCAGGTACTACGAGAGACTTTCGGTCTCACAACACCCAGACCCGAAATATCCGTGGGCCAAACAAACATTTTTCTCGGTGCGGGGATCGAACCCGCGGCCTCTCGCTTCACAGCCGGCTACTTGCTGTTCCACGGAGACTGTCGAAATTTTATGAATGAAACCCATCAATATTAATACAGTTCCAAAACATTAATACTTAACTCCCCAACTCGTTTTATCAATTCAACGACAGTCAACTTTCATCCCTAGTCGCTAATCAAACTCGCGAACGTCCGAAATTTCATACCGGAGGCACTAAAATAATTCGACAAGGCCAAAAAACAAACATAACGGGTGTTACTCTAATAAAATTATATCTTCATCATTAAAACTTTGGCTGTTGAAGCAACGGTGATAAAGACAAAAGTTTCCCTTTCAAGGTAAATTGAGGATATCCGCGCCTGGTTTTAATGTCTGAGGGGCACTTGCAGCACTTACATAAATCTCGATTTAAATATGGGAATGAGAGAGTTTAGAACTAACTCTAAATAAGTATTAGTGCAGCAAGACTACAAAAAACGACCTAAATTCTCTAGTCCAGCGACTCAAAATGGATCTTGGCCTCCGAAATGAGAGATCTTCATCTGTCTATTGTCTGGACTTTAAAAGAGGCCATAACCCTTGAGTTTGTTTCGGCATTTCTTCTCAGGGATAGCCACGAAATGCCGACGCGTTTATTACTTTATCAATATCTTAAAATCAATATTTCGCAATTGACATGTGAAAGTAGTATAAAATATCCTATTTGCAGAATAAATGATTTGAATTTGAATTTGAATTTGTCTCTGTTCTCGCTAGTTAACGACTTTAAGTTGACGCAGGTCACCTTCTTAAAACCTAAGCCAAATCCTTTCCGCAACACGCGTGAAAATGTATATTGCGCCGTGCCCACATTAAAATTAAATACGGGGAGGTGAAAGAGAAGAGATTGTTGATTGATAATCCAAAAATGCTTTGAAATCGATCATATTTAGAATTCTGAATTTCCCGCAAAATAAACTCGTAAAACTTTACTCGTAACCGAAACTTCTGTTAAATATAAAACGAATATCCAACTCATATCTTCAACGAGATACACTATTTCCAACTAAAAAGAGTTTTCATGATGTCCGTTGCTACTTTCTAGTGAAGTACAGTCGCCGGGTAGATTTTTATCAATTCTTACTGCAACAACAAAACGGAGTTGAAAACGTGAAGTCGAACCAGATTGTGTAGAATTCCTGATCGTGTGCCAAAAATGTGTTTTAAAAATACAAAACCTTTTTTGTTCGATCTTGATAGTCAAGATTTAAGGTGTACAAAACAATTGGCACTGTTCTGCTCTCTAAGAAAACATGCTGGATATCTTTCGATGATATGAAATAACTAAGATAATGCAGTTGTAAAAATATTGTGTTCTATATAGCTTACTGGATGGTTCCGTATATTTGGTCAAGTTCTGATGGGTTTTGATGTCGGTTTTAAGTTTTTGAAATTTAAATTTTTATTTTTCTTATCCGAGCACGGCAAACATAACATAAGCTCACGCCTATATCCCCGAAGGGGTAGGCAGAGGTGCACTAGCGAACTAGAACACCCACATTTCGCCGAGCTTAGTTCCGTCCCAGATGTGATAGGGGGCGAGCCTATCGTCATATCGGGCACAAATTCCAAACTCCGGGCTGATATGGAAAAATCCAATATCACTTTGCCCGACCCGGGGATAGAACCCGAGACCTCAGGACGGTAGTCAGCGGCGTGCAGTCCACATAGACAAAAAGACATTGTCTACCCTGACAAATCGACAAGGAAATAAAATAAATCTTAACTAATACCGATTTAAAAATTGCCGCGCACGGCGCACGGCTTATCGGTAGGTACGTCGCGGCGCGTGGCGCGAACGACGCGGTCAGTGACTGACCTTGCACTGATGAGTATATGATACGTATTTCTGAAGAGCTCAATTTGCACGCATTAAAGCTGTTTTTTCTATGATCACACGGTTGTGTCGACCGTAGTGGCGTACGCTTATTGGTGAAATCAATGCACAAAAGTCAAGATTTAGATGTCGCCTCCTGTCAAACTCAAGTATAGTACGAACAATTTGAAAATGCGTTCACTTGTCATGTTATCGTCATGGTACAAGTACAATAAACTGAATCGTATAATAATGTTCACTCATGATCGATACATTCAGCATTCTTTCGTTCATTCTCCAATAAATTTGATGTTGTCTTGTTTATTTACTATTTAAAGATTTTTTGTTGAAAACTTGTAATATATATTTTCATTGAAATGAAGTAGGTTAATAATAATAATATAAACATTTGTTTCTTCTGTGAGAATTGTGGTAAAATGTGTTTACTAAATGCTATTTTTCGAAACTTTCTTAAGACGAAAAAATCTACTATTTGGTACACAGAGGACAATCGAATTTCAAGTGCAACAATGTATTAAAGTGGAGTATGAAATGCAAGTATTTATTTATACACAAAGTAAAGTTACTTATATGGTTATGATAACTATTTATTTGTAGCTACTAGATAGTTAAAGTACCTACATGTAATTGTGGTGACCCATTTGACTCATCATGAAAGCTATTTTGCGGATTCGTCTTTTAGTTTCATTTAATAACTTTAACTCACCATTTTATTATTTACTAAATAGTTGTCATATTATTAATTAAAAAGATATGCGTCACGAATGTAGGAAAATTTTGATAACCTACATATTTCTTTGTTTAAATGCGCTAATGTCTGGTATTAAAGCACCTAGAATAACATAAGCTCACGCCTGTATCCCCAAAGGGGTAGGCAGAGGCGTAACTAGCGGACTAGAATACCCACATTTCGCCGAGCTTAGTTCCGTCACAGTTGTGATAGGGTTGAGCCTATCGCCATATTGTCCAGACTCTGGGCTGATATTGAAAAAAAAAAAACAATATCCTATTAGGAAGGCAGACTATTTCTGAATAAATAGGTTACCTTTTTGTAGCGGGAAAAGACACAAGGGAACTTTTATTAGTATCTATACCACTTATGGGAGGAATTTAATATTTTGCCTACCCTGTGGAATATGTCTGTGCACGTCCCTGACGGTAGTCATACCGAAATACTACACCACCGAGCAGGGACGTGCACAGACATATTCCACAGGGTAGGCAAAATATTAAATTCCTCCCATAAGTGGTATAGATACTAATAAAAGTTCCCTTGTGTCTTTTCCCGCTACAAAAAGGTAACCTATTTATTCAGAAATAGTCTGCCTTCCTAATAGGATATTGTTTTTTTTTTTTCAATATCAGCCCAGAGTCTGGACAATATGGCGATAGGCTCACCCCTATCACAACTGTGACGGAACTAAGCTCGGCGAAATGTGGGTATTCTAGTCCGCTAGTTACGCCTCTGCCTACCCCTTTGGGGATACAGGCGTGAGCTTATGTTATTCTAGGTGCTTTAATACCAGACATTAGCGCATTTAAACAAAGAAATATGTAGGTTATCAAAATTTTCCTACATTCGTGACGCATATCTTTTTAATTAATAATATGACAACTATTTAGTAAATAATAAAATGGTGAGTTAAAGTTATTAAATGAAACTAAAAGACGAATCCGCAAAATAGCTTTCATGATGAGTCAAATGGGTCACCACAATTACATGTAGGTACTTTAACTATCTAGTAGCTACAAATAAATAGTTATCATAACCATATAAGTAACTTTACTTTGTGTATAAATAAATACTTGCATTTCATACTCCACTTTAATACATTGTTGCACTTGAAATTCGATTGTCCTCTGTGTACCAAATAGTAGATTTTTTCGTCTTAAGAAAGTTTCGAAAAATAGCATTTAGTAAACACATTTTACCACAATTCTCACAGAAGAAACAAATGTTTATATTATTATTATTAACCTACTTCATTTCAATGAAAATATATATTACAAGTTTTCAACAAAAAATCTTTAAATAGTAAATAAACAAGACAACATCAAATTTATTGGAGAATGAACGAAAGAATGCTGAATGTATCGATCATGAGTGAACATTATTATACGATTCAGTTTATTGTACTTGTACCATGACGATAACATGACAAGTGAACGCATTTTCAAATTGTTCGTACTATACTTGAGTTTGACAGGAGGCGACATCTAAATCTTGACTTTTGTGCATTGATTTCACCAATAAGCGTACGCCACTACGGTCGACACAACCGTGTGATCATAGAAAAAACAGCTTTAATGCGTGCAAATTGAGCTCTTCAGAAATACGTATCATATACTCATCAGTGCAAGGTCAGTCACTGACCGCGTCGTTCGCGCCACGCGCCGCGACGTACCTACCGATAAGCCGTGCGCCGTGCGCGGCAATTTTTAAATCGGTATTAGTTAAGATTTATTTTATTTCCTTGTCGATTTGTCAGGGTAGACAATGTCTTTTTGTCTATGTGGACTGCACGCCGCTGCCACCGAGGCAGTCACGGCAAAGTGACTACACAACATGGTACACAACTAATGGTAAGCCCAACGCAGTCCAAATAATCATAAGTAAAGGACTGGCTTCATCTATCTGATCGAGACTTAATGATGGACCACCCTGTCTCTGACACCCACGATACAGGTTATACCTAGTGTGGGGTCAGGACTAGGTGTGTGACTGTTGGTGTATTTATTTATTTATAGATTGACCGCCCATAAACACCCGTGAGATCAGAAGTTTGTCACCCAAGATGTATAGGATGGAGGGGGGAATTAGGCCATAGCTCGTCTTGTTGGTCTAGTGGCAGCATATATGTACTGTGGACCGGGAGGTCCTGGATTCGATTTCCAGGGTGGGCAAAGCGATTTTTCTAACTTTATTTGCCCGAAACTAGATACCCAGAGAAGGGATGAACGTCAGGTAGGCAACCGGTCGTAGAAACTACGCCAAATAATTCCAGCAACATGCTTGAAAAAGTGTGTTGCGCCGACCCCACATTAAGGTGGGATAAGGGTAGGTAGCTCTTTAGAACACAAAAATAATCCACATTTGGCGGAGATATCGTAACATACATAAAAAAAACAGACAGACGAATGATGAAAATGATCACACTAATTAATTATGTTGATTAAATCTTCATCTTTAATACTAATTTCATGAAGAAAGTGTACTCCAGTGGGCCTCCAATTCTAAGATGTCTTGCAACGTTATTACATGTACTAATTAATGTAATACAATGAGTTTTAATATGAGCCTGTATTAATAAAGATGTTCCAAGTTAAATTAAGATTTCATAATTGCTGAATCAAATGATTTAATATTAATAATGTAATACAAAATATATAATGGTGGTTATTTATTATACATTGGTATTTTTTTTATAGCAGAGATTGGCAAACGAGCAGATGGGTCACCTGATGGTAAGTGATCTCCACCGCCCATAGACACCCAAGACAAAAAAATCATGGGTGCGTTGCCGACCTAAAAGGAGGGAATGGAAGGGGAGGGAAGGGGATTGGAAAAGGGAGTGGGCCACCGGAAATCTCACTCACCGAACGAAACGCGACAGCAAGCTGCCACTTTACGTCGGTTTTCTGTGAGACAGTGGTATCTAACCGGTCGAACCGGCCCATTCGTGCTATAGACGTTACTGTCTACAGCGTGGCTCTACCACCTCACAAAGGTATACATAATTAACGCACATCCTTACAGTAGTTTGTGCAGAATAGACATTTGAATCGATACCAGTATTTTTAAATAGGTATTATTTTCCTAAATTTAATTAAAAGTAAGTAAATGACATGACCCTTTGATAAAGCGTCCCAAGTCCCAACAAACGAAATTGGAACACATTTCCAGGTGATAAGGATAATCGGAACTATGTGCGTGCTCCGGGCGACCATGACCATACTCGAGCACAAATTAAAAAATATTTTCTTCGGAAAACAAAACTTAAATTCAACACAGGATAATTTCAGTCTGAATTATTATTGTATTAATATGTTTCAATTGGAGTGCCTGAGGGTGTGCGTTAATTATGTTACTCGTTGTATAAATGTAATAGTGAAACTGGTATGTATTCAAGGAACAAAAAACGCAAGCCTTTGCATACTTAAAAAAAAAAACAAATTGTGATTTCTCGACAATTAGCTCAACCTTAAGTTTTTTTGACATTTCTCGGTTGCGACAACGTAAAATATTTGTATGACAAATACCCGAATACCCGGTTACGGGGAGAATAATATTTTACACAAATTAGTTTACGAAGTCGCTAGTGAGCACATAAGCTCACACCTGCATCCTCAAAGGGTTAGGCAGAGGCCGACTAGCGAACTAGAACACCCACATTTCGCTGAGCTTAGTTCCATCCCAGATGTGATAGGGATGAGCCTATCGCCATATCCGGCACAAATTGAAGACTCCGAGCTGTTTGAAAAAAATCCAATATCACTTTGCCATACTTTTCGATTCGGGGTTCGAACCGGAGACCTCTGGACATTAGTCGTACCGAAATACAACCACGCCACCGTAGCAGCAAGTGAGAAATCTCAAAGAAAGTCATAGTTGAGGCTACTTAAGGCGCGTCCCCTGCACATGTTTATTTCGAAACAAAACACACAAAACAAGGTTTTTCATTGTCTCCTGCTCATAGAACAATGGACCATAGACAAAAATTGTTGAAATACCATGTTTTGTGTAGGTGTCTTGTGTAATATTTTATTAGAATAGGTGACGCGGCTTAAATTGAACACAAAACCCCACGTCAAGGCTAAAATACACCCTTACAAGTTACAATGTCAAACACGTTTAAATGACTTCAACCGAAATATTTCTCAAGCCGATAAGAACGCATGAAAAATTTGAACCTGTGTATACATGGATAAAACATTACTACTTATAAGGCAATAACATTTGTATATAAAAGAATACAGATTTCTATACAAAAACTCACAAGATCATTTACACGTACATATGTGACAAAAGAAACGATTTATTTGAAGCACGCAGAAGAATTCAAACATCCAAACCGTAAAAGAACGAATTGTAGACGTGAAATAACTCAAATGTTTCTCGAGGTTCATTCGCCTTCGAGTCCGGATACTTGATTTGTCTATAGTCCAAGAGCTGACGAATAAATTCTGCCCAAATATAACATCAATAAAAATACTTTATTCCGTTTTTGCCTATTTCTTCAGGTGTGACATTTTTTATTGCAACCAAAGTTAAGAAATCGCCTTGCCTGATGGTAATCAATATTACTACTTACAAATAATAGCAACACCACCAACACTGAATAATAAAAGACTAAATAGCTCTCCTCACTGAGGGACATTAGATGTAAAGTTTCAAAATGCTCGTTAATTACACTGGCCACAATGTCCTACAAAGGTGCCCTTAACCCACAGTTAAATTAGAAAAATTGCTTTGACCGACCTGGGTATCGAACCCAAGACCTCCCGGTCCACAGCCTATATGCTACCACTAGATTAAGGAGGCGACAATGTTCTTTAAACTAAGAACACAAGATTGCTTGCAATACAGTACCCTTAGTACGAGTTTTTCTCCATACTCGAAATCGACGATAGCTTTCAGTTTCTACATACATTTTTTAGTTCCTTGTAGTTTCCGCAAAGTGGCGCTGTTACACAAATGTATGGACAAAACGCAAACTATTGTCGATTTCGAAAATCAAGAACTATCAAAATAAACTCGTAATAGGGGTATAGTTTATATGTTGTGAGAGTTTGTAAAAGACTAGTGCTTCGAATCATAAACACTATAATAGTTACGAGATTTGCTCACAGTTTTTCGTTATCTGTTCTTTTTCAACTATAAAATTTGACGCCAGATCCCTGTCTATGAAGTACGTTAGACTGTCTGCCAATCACTGCTCGTTTGATACATCAGACCCAATCAGAACAGACGTGAGCAGACATCACGTACTATTTACATAAGTTTCACTTTTTATATTTCAAAGAATATTCGCAGTTCTACATTTCAGCAAAAACAAAAAATGATTTTATACCAAAGTGTGAATTGTAAGGGTTCTACGCCACAAAATTGGAATATGAAACCCCTCAAATTAATTTGTGATTAATAATATTTTCTCCTTTTGATAACAAGTTTAAATTGATATTATGAAATGCTATTTATGGCCTCATACTGCCATAAAAAATCAAAGTATTTGTCCCACCTCACATAGAGAATAAGAAATTCACTTTCACTGCTCAAATTCGGATATTCTTCTATTATTTTTATAGCAGAGGCAGGCAAATGAGTAGGTGAGTCACGTGATGCTAAGTGATCTCCACAGCCCATAGACACCCAAGACACAAAAAGAATCATAGGTGCGTTGCCAACCTAAGAGGAGAAGAATAGGGATTGGGAAAGGGAGAGGGGAATTGGGCCACCGGAAATGTCACTCACCGAACGAAACGCAGCAGCGAACTGCCACTCTACGTTGGTTTTCTATGAGACAGTGGTATCAAATCGTTCGAGCCGTGCCATTGGTGCTGTAGACGTAACTGTCTACAGCGTGGCTGTACTACTCAAAATGAATAAATTTACTGATTCTTTCCCGTCCCATAGACTCTATCCCGTCCACGCAACTCTGAAGATCAGCTAAAGCACAACGAATCTTATGAAATGGGTCCAACCATGCGATATGTAACTATGATTCCAATAACAAAAAACATTACTCTCCTTTCGGGAAAGTAGGGTAAAAAGTATCATCATCGGCCACAGGACGTCTACTGCTGAACATAAAAGATTGACCCCCAATACGTGATGATACAAAAAAGTATTAACCTATACTGAATTGTACGGAACCCTACAATGGCGCAAAACTTACTCGCATTTAACTGGCTTTTCTTTTTTTTATATATATCGATATCGATTTGCGATAGTCTGGTAAAAGTGAAGAACATTGAACTATTCGCACCCTCTAGTGTGTGAATCTGTGTCGTAAACATTTTTATGGTCTATGATTTTATTTTATTTTTATTTTATATGAGATATTTCAAATTGTTTTATTATGAAAATAATATAAAATAAGCGTAATTCATGTTATTAGTTCATTTTTCAACTCTATTATGGTACATAATTATCAAAGAATGTTTTGTTATAAATAGTACTTTTGTAGTTATAAAGCTGGAATATAAAAGAGAATATAACCCTAAACCACAAAATAAGTAGGTACTTAAGTTTTAAAATAATAGACGTATTTTTATAACATCAGCCACTATTAATAAAAAGATATAAAATTGAATGAAATATTTACATTGCGTATCGTTTTTCATTAAGTAAAAATTAATACTAATTAAATTTTAGATTGAATATTTTAATTTATTTGCAAACCAATGTCCCATAATGCGCCCTAAAACCTCAGACTTCAACGTATTGTACTAAAATGATAAATAATAAGGATTCAGCAAAATTCAATATCACGCGAACAAAAGCGTAGAGGCAATTTTATCGGACGCCTAATGGCCGAAATGTCCTTTATAAAATTATACGAATATTTTATCTAAATAACAAGAGACTGCCCTTTTAATATACCATACCGTTATAAACCTTCAATATTACAGGTAGATATTCTCTTATGTCCATAACGTGCAAAAGATACGTGTATGACCCATAAAAGTCGACCGCTTCACAAAATGATCGCTATAATTTCAGTTATTAAGTATATAACAGCAGTAATCGTGTTAAACGAAGCAATAATGCTTACAGAATATGCATACAGACATCATTGTAACTTATAATATAAATTTCACAACCCTATCTGAGTAATTAAAAAGGTTGAGCGCCGCTGATATTGCCCGGCCGGTCTTAATAAGTACATTTTGTAACGTTAATAATGGACACCTAAAATTAAATACGATGGCTTCGTGAAGTTAACGAACCGATAGTTAAAGCGACAACTTTATAATGTCGATGCGACGAACTTTACAGACTGCGTATATTCTTGCCAATTTGAAATTATGAAGAGGTAGATACGAAATAAATTACACAAGAGGAGACAAATTATATTATAATGCCCTTAATATTTTTTTTAATCTTTATTTTTAAACTAGTAGTTTTGTTCCCTTACGTTATAGCTCGAAGAGGTATGAAATCACATCAGGCGTCCCTCAAGGCTCGCATTTAGGACCTATTTTATTTAATATCTTCATAAATGATGTTCCTCATTTCCTTAAACATTCTGTTCCCTTCCTATACGCGGATGATTTAAAAATTGCTAAAGTTATCAATTGCATTGATGACTCGTTACTCTTGCAGAAAGATATTGACAGCCTCTCCAGGTGGTGCTCTGACAACGGTATGTCTCTTAATTTAAAGAAGTGCTTCCATCAGCGTTTTACAAAAAAACTCAAAATAATACCTTCAACTTACACGATTTCTGGCCACCATCTTGAAGAGGTTAATGTAATTAAAGATCTAGGCGTTGTTTTCGATAGTAAACTTACATTTCAACCACACATCGACTATGTTGTTAAAAAAGCATCGAAGATGCTTGGATTTATTATTAGAAATGGAAGAGTTTTTCGCAATCCCCAAACAAAAAAAACTCTTTATTATAGTCTCGTGCGCAGTACCATTGAATATGCAAGTGTAGTATGGCGCCCTCACTATTCCACACACAGCCTGCGATTGGAGAGAATACAGAAGAGATTTTTGTGGCACTTAGCTCGTTCCACCGGTCGCGGCCAGGCGTCTGTGTCATATCAACACAGACTAAAATGCTTTAATATTGTATCACTCTCCAAACGCCGTGATCTATTAGACTTGCAATTTCTCTTTAAACTTTTGCGAAACCAAATTAACTGTTCGTCTCTTCTGGAGAGAATCTGTTTCAAAGTCCCTTTAAGGTATCCGAGATCCATAGTAAAGCCACTTATAACGCCTTTTCGTAGATCGATTACAGGTGCAAACTCCCCCTTATGTCGCATTAGCAGGTTATTGAATCAGTATAGTAATATCACTGATATAAATTTTCAAAGTATAGCCGATTTCCGTAAAAGTATTTTGGAGGATGGTGATGGTACCCGTTAGGTTAAGTGTCTCTACAATTTTTTTTCCCTGTTCAGTCATTGAACTTCCCACCCTTCTGTTTGTTCTTAATGTATTATTTCTTTTAAACTATTAAAACATAATATAATCTTGCTAGCTATTAAGTTGTTACTGCTGAGTTGTTTTAAGTTATAACTTTAAAGTTGTATTGCAAGCTGTGTTCGCCTATAATGGTTGTCATGTTTAGTATAATACTGTTAGAATTAAGTTAATATTGTATAATATAATGTGAAACCGCTGGTGGACCGAATAAATAAAAAAAAAAAAAAAAAAAAAAAAAAATTACGTCAATCACTTCAATAGCCATAGAGAAATCGCTGTTAAGTTAAATCACAAGCCAGTATGTAAAATACTGGCTGATTATCCTTGTCATCCTTGTTATTGTTTAGAAAAATATATCACGTACCAATCAATAGGAATGAAGTAGGAATGCATGCAGAATTTTAATATTCGAATTTTGAATTGGAGTGCAGAGATTATGCTCGTTTAGAATTTATATTGGATTTTTTTGGAATGGCATTATGATTTATGAATGACCTCTTATAATACGCATCTAGTTTCAAGAATGTTGTATTAAAATATAATTAACATGCCTCAATATTTTAAATACTAACTATAATATCATTCAGTCTCGAACTCTTGTCGAAGGTGGTACTGTTAAGGCCCCAGTACACAATGGCCCATGCGAGCCCACTACAGGCCCTCGCCATTATGTACAGGGGGTAATGGTATATGATGGCGAACAATTGTCAATCGTGGCGCGCAATCGGGGAGTTGTCGGTTTTTTGGGCACACTTCAAAGGAGTCGTGGCGTAGCGTGGCCTGTGGTGTTTACACAATCGGCCATTGCTTAGTTCGTCACCGGCCGCTGACCGGGATAGTACACTTTTGTGTTGCGTGCTAGAACTAGAATTTTCGATCGTCCAAAATGTCAACATCATGGAGCATTGAATTTATATAAAGTTTATATAAATTTATATAAAGTTTATTGAATTATATCAATCTGAGCCCGCAATTTGGGACCCAAATAATGCATAACATAACATAAGCTCACGCCTGTATCCCCAAAGGGGTAGGCAGAGGCGCACTAGCGAACTAGTACACCCACGTTTCGCCGAGCTTAGTTCCGTCCCAGATGTGATAGGGGGCGAGCCTATCGCCATATCGGGCACAAATTCCAGACTCCGGGCTGATATGGAAAAATCCAATATCACTTTGCCCGACCCGGGGATCGAACCCGAGACCTCAGAACCGTAGTCGTACCGAAATACCACCACGCCACCGAGGCAGTAATGCACTGCACAAGGATAAGATTGTGACGGTACACACTTCTGTAATACTTGTAAACAGTATACAAATAAATAGCCGCAACCGTAATTACTTCGACGTCCATCGCAAGTGGTTTGCTAGGCAGCAATGAGCCATGCGCCATTGTGTGAACACCAAGTGATCGTGGCCTACAATTGTGCATTGCAAAGCGTGGCCCATCACAAGCCATTGTGTACTGGGGCCTTTACACATTGTGAAGTGATCAATTAAATACTCCTGCATACCAAATTGTGCTTATGGTACTTAACTTAGTGTCTTTAATTACTTGAAGAATAAAGGATAGTGTGTGATAAAAATCATAGTGCATCTCGTTTCCGCATCGCTGGTTTTGTCCGTGACTGCGGGGCGCCCGCATTTCACACCCCCCACAACAGAGTACGGCGATATATTTTTGTCCCGTTCCGAACTGCATACATCTATAATCCGATCAAAAATGAACGTAGATGGTGACGGCTGCGAAAATATTAACCGGCGCAAACGCAATCAGCAAAGGTCCAAAATGGACTCTGATCATGAATTGGAATCTCAAGCAGATAGGAATGATAAACTCAGTGATCTTATTCATCGTAGCGTAACGGCGGCGGTGCACTCCTCTATAGCAAATGAGTTATCAAAGATTCATGCAACACTTTCTGACATAAATAAAAACATTCTAACACTCAAGGAGGATAATGCAAATATTAATAAAGTTCTACCTGAAACTAACTTAAAAATGAGTGAAATGGAGACTCGGTTTTCTGACTTAGAGGATAGATTGATATTGTCCGAAAAAAATATCGATTGTTTTAAAAAGTTGCAATCAGACTTCGATATGATGTCCGCGCGTATTTCTACCCTACAGCACGAAAATGAGATTCGTGAACAATATGCAAGGATGAATAATGTTGAAATTACAGGCTTGCCAGTATCGAAAGACGAAAACCTGATATCCATTCTCCGCAACATATATACAGCAGTTGGCTTACGACTTGATGAGAATAGCGTCGATAGTATCCATCGTGTGCGTCGTTTTCTAGTTACCAAAAACGATGACGCAGTAGAAAATAACCGCGGGGTACCAAATGTTCGCGCACCGGCAATTATTGTGAAGTTTACTCGGCGTATCCATAAAGATCAGCTATTGTCAGCATCCCGCTCACGGAGAGGACTTACCACTGCTAATATAGGGTTAGTTGGCCCTGCCACTGACTTGTTCCTAAGTGATCACCTCACGCCTGCTAATAAAATGCTACTCAAGCAGGCCCGACAGCTGAAGAAAGAAAATAAGATAGCTTATTTGTGGATACGTGACTGTAAAATTCTGGCACGTAAAACATTCAATTCGAAAGTTATGTTAATCACTAACAAATTTAATTTTAATAACATTAAGTGACTTTTATCATGTATTCTGTTAGAGGTATTTTTCAATTCATTCTGGTTAATTAGATATCTTGAATTTTTTAAGTACAGTTACCTTTGCTGCTTAATTAATTTAAACAAACTATACTTAACTTCAAATAAGTGCAAAAAATATATCATACTTCTCTCTCTCATACTCATACATAAAGCAAAACGTCGGAATTCCAAACTGTTGTGGAGTTATGTGAGACGTAACCTTGTTATAACTACAGAAAATGTTGGTATGTGTCGATATTTGTATTCCTATCCTAATATTACGTATAACTCAAACTATGCTTTCACGCCCGTAACGTTGTGTCATTTATTTCTCGGCCGTTGTGACATATTATTATTATCACCAATTTACTATCTGCATTTCCATGTTTTCGTGTACAATGATGTGCGTGTGCATACAAGTATAATCACTTGTATTAATAATGACTCATAATACTTTGAATGGCTATTACCAAAATGTTAGAGGCCTTCGTACGAAATCACATAGTTTTCTTGTGGCAGTTTCACAATCAAATTTTGATTTTATCTGTATTACAGAAAGTTGGTTGACCCAAAATTTCTATGATCGCGAGTTTTTCGACAATAAATATGCGGTTTTCCGTAATGACCGCTGTCCGTTGGCACGGGATGCGACGGAGGTGCGGGGTGGAGGGGTTGCTGTGGCCGTGCGTTGCGAGCTGGAGCCCGTACGCCGAGACTGGCCGAGCCCACCACCCGCAGCTGCCGAGTGTATTTGGATTGCCGTGCCATTATCCCGATGTAGAAATAAGGTTACAAAGTTTTTAAACATCTGTTGTATTTACATTCCGCATGGCCCTTTATATAGGGATGCCGTAACGTGCTTCTTTGATATTTGTAGTCAGATCTTGGTCGAAAACCCTAACGATGTATTTCTTGTAACTGGTGACTTTAATATGTCTGAAGTTCATTGGTCAATCGATGACGTCTTGAACTTATCGCTTTGTGAAAAAAATTGTTATTTCTCGAAACTTTTGAGTGAATTTATGTCTTTTTCTAACTTTAAACAATATAATTCAATAGCTAATTTGAATAATCGTATTCTGGATTTAGTTTTTTGTAGTGTAGATTGCGCTGTACTTGCCAGTGATTATCCGTTAACACCTGAAGATCCACATCATAAAGCTCTTCATATGGAATTAAAATTATTGTACAATGCCACCCTAAAACCGGCCTCTGTTCCTATATACTGTTTTCGTAAAGCAAATTATAATGAAATCAACTTTGAATTATTAAAAATTGATTGGTATGATCTTTTTTCTGGTGTTTCCGTAGAACAATGTGTGGATAAATTTTATAGCCTATTGAATGAGTTAATACAAACATTTGTACCACAACGCCTTCAACATACAACAAGCTCTAAACCTCCCTGGTATACTCGGCCGCTTAAAAGGTTATTAAGTGAAAAACTAAAGTTTCATAAGCTGTGGAAAATATATGGGAACCCTTTAGATTATGACAGTTTTAAACTATTAAGGAAAAGAGCTGTAAAATTAGAACATGAATGTTATAATAATTATATGAGTTTCTCTGAATCTAAAATAAAGTCTAATCCAAAATTCTTCTGGACATACATTAAATCAATATTCTCCAGGAATGCTTTACCACAGCTTATGTACTATAATGGAATATCTACCACAGATGGTGAACAAATATGTAATTTATTCAATGAGCATTTTCACTCAGTTTTTGAAGTGTCCACTAGGGCCCCTCTTGATGTTCTGAATTTGCCTTTAATTACTGATGCTATTTGTGACATAGATAGTATTTTTGTTACCAGAGAACTTGTGTATAAGTACCTAAAATCTTTAGACATAAATAAGGGGGCGGGACCCGATGGCGTTCATCCTATGTTGATTAGTAGATGTGCATCTGCGTTAGCAATTCCTCTTAGTTTAATTTTTACGAGATCTCTGAAAGAAGGTTGTGTTCCTACCATTTGGAAGCGAGCATTGATAACCCCAATACCGAAAGGAGATGTTTCTCAATATATAGAGAGGTTTCGGCCGATTTCCAAACTTTGTCAGTTTGGTAAAATACTAGAAAAGATAGTTACAGATCAAATATCCAGCGCTTTTCGTCACCACATAATTTCTAACCAACACGGCTTTATTAAGGGACGTAGTGTTGACACAAATCTGTTATCCTTCACTGAAATTATTTTGAATGCTTTGGACAGTAACGCTCAAGTAGATGCCGTATATACGGATTTCGCCAAAGCGTTTGATAAAATTTGTCATAATACCTTACTATTGAAGCTTTGGCGGTTGGGTATACATGGTGATCTTTTTCGTTGGATCAAATCTTATGTCGAAAATCGTTCCCAAGCAGTCGTATGTAGGGGTTTTATTTCACAATATAAAGTCATCAGTTCCGGGGTCCCTCAAGGCTCCCATCTAGGGCCTCTTTTATTTATTTTATACGTAAACGATATAACCAAAAATATGTTTAACTCAAACCAATTATTGTATGCTGATGATACTAAAATCTTCCGAATTATTAGAAACCCTAATGATTGTAACCTGTTACAGGGGGATTTGCATGTTTTCGAAAAGTACTGTGACTCCAACAATCTATTTTTAAATACAGATAAATGTTTTGTTATCAGTTTTAGTAGAAAAAAATCTATTATAAATTATACGTATAGGCTCTGTAACAAAGACTTGACTCGAGTAACTCAGATTCGAGATTTAGGCGTTATTATGGATTCAAAACTAACTTTTATTCCACATATCGATAAAATCTTATGTAAAGCTTACAAACAATTAGGTTTTATCCTACGCGTCAGCAAACCTTTTCGCGATAGATTAACGTACAAAGTATTATATAACAGTTATGTTCGTAGTAATTTAGAATTTGCATGCTCTGTTTGGCATCCCTTTTACAATAATCACATTGATAGAATTGAGTGTGTTCAAAAAAAGTTTGTTAAAGCCCTCGACTTCCGCACTGGTCACAGTTATTTAAATTATGATACTTCTCTAGGTGTATATAATATGTCACGTCTAAGTCACCGTCGAGATTTAACTGATGTTGTCCATCTTTATAAAATAATAAACAATAAATTTGATGCTCCTGCGTTATTACATTCGCTTAATTTTAAAGTACCGCGCAGACGGGAACGAGATTGTCGAGGAAAGCAGTTGTTTCTTATTCCTAGTTGCAGAACTTGTTATGCTAGCAATAGTTATATAAGAAGATCTTGTAGATTATACAATGATAAATTTGTAAATATCGACATTTTTAGTGAAACATTACATGAATTCAAAAAAAATGCTTTAAATTGTATTTCCAACCTAGATAATCATTGATCTATTATTATTTTAGTTCTAAATTAATGCCTTGTATCTTAGTAGTGGTATCCAACCTTATGCATTGTAACGTTACCATAAGCTATATCATTATGTACCTAATAATAGTAAATGTACCGACACATCACGTTTCTTAACACATTTAAGACATTGTTTACCTTCGATATAGATTATTAAGTGCTCTTTTAGTATTATATACAGGAAACTATAGGTCTACAATCATAAAATTTTAATATTCTGTAAGCATGTTTTTGTATGACTGTTTGTTTCTAATTTAATAAAATAAAAAAAATAAAATAAAAAATAATAATAAAAAATCTGTTTTTTTTTAATTCTTAGTTGTTTTTATATTACTTGTCTCAACACTGTCAGTTATTACGACCGGCCTCCTGCCTGACGTCATCCCCCTCTGAGGGATCCAGTCCCGGGCAAATTAAATCAGAAAATTTGCTTTGCCCGACCTGGGAATCGAACTCAGGACGTTCCGGCCCACAGCCCATGCATGCTGCCACTAGACCAAACAGGCGAACAATAATCTTCAAAATACATAAATATGCAATGGTTATTTGACAGCCTCCGTGGCGCAGTGGGCGAGTAGCCGGCTGTGAAGCGAGAGGCCGCGGGTTCGATTCCCGCATTGAGACAAATGTTTGTGTGGCCCACAGATATTTGTTTCAAGTCTGGGTGTTGTGAGACCAAAAGTCTCTCATAGTTTCTGATACCCACGATACAGGTTATACCTAGTGTGGGGTCAGGACTATGTGTGTGACTGTTGGGTGTATTTATTTATTTATTTATTTATTATTTATGCCTCTATCCTTTTAAAGGCCGAAACATAACCTCATTTAAAATGGAAAGAGAAACCGGTCTGCAGGTTAATATAATTATGTAACACGTATGAACCGGTACGAGTTTTCATACGTTGCAAACGCGAACACCCACAGGGATATCTGAAACGAACATAACCAGCTATTGGTGCTGCATATTACATCAGCAACCAATTGCCGTTTCCATTTGTTCTGTACTTTTTTTATTTTTTTTTCATTTTGTATCATCTACTCTCGTGTCCAGGTTCACAGGTTATGGGTTCTTATTGGAGGTCCTAAGTTCAATGGGCATTGTCCATTTTTTTAAATTACGTGTAAATGAAAAACCATTTGGAGAATTTCTTTAGCTTGTTGCAGAAAATTGATTTTTAATGAAAAAGGATCGTGATTTACCAAGATTTTTAACAAAATATATTTGCCCTTTGTTTGACCTCTAATGACGTCATTAATGGCATTCGTTTGTTTCATTGCCTGATTTCTTTTTAGAATCTGACGACTGTTTATATGTCAGTTGTCATTTGTCAAGTACACATTATAGACGTGCGCTTAATAGTTCGCGACAAGGAGCGGTCACTTTAGTTCGTGGCTCCTCAACGAACTAGTTCATTATTTTAATTCTCGTCTCGAACCAAAGAAAGGCTCAAAAAAGATTATTCGCACGCATTTTTTTCTTTAATAATATGCTGTTATTTTTTTACTTGTACATACTTGGGGAGTAGTGACGTCGTCTAAGGGACACTCCTTAGACGACGACGACGACGACGACGGTGGCCTACTTTCACGGTAGGCCATCAACACCTTTAGGTTTAAGCCAATCTCATTTGCAAGTGGTACACTCTTCTGAGTAACGGACTAAGCGCTGGCGAAACCTAGGTTCCTGCCTTGCAGGTTGTGGAGGACAGACAGCACCATGTACCCAGTGTACGTCATTAGATCGTTGCGCGAGGCATGCAGGGCGGAAAAAAAGCCTCTGCATATCGCTTTTTTGGATCTGCAGACTCTTTTAACTGTTATGTTCGTTTCCGCCGCCGAATAGTATCCATACGAGCTTTACGTGAAAACAGACAAGTTTAAGTACCTAGCAACATCAACTTCGACGTCAGGGTTTGAAGTGGCGCAGCATGGGCTACTTGCTTTAATTTTTATACCCCCCCCCCCCCTCGCAGTAAACCCGTAGTATATGCCAAGACCCCCATCCCACACTAGTTTTCCGTAGTAACTTATAAATATGTTTTATTTTTTTTATCCAAGAGATTAGAAAAAATATGTGTTCCTAAAGAGATTAGAAAAAATATGTGTGAGTCAAAAAGTGCTGCAGGCTATATTTGAATATAGCTCTAAAAAGCACGAGATTTCCTTAGAAGACATTGACTACGTGACGAAAACCTAAGACTTTAGACTAGACTTTAGACTACCTAAGACTTTAAGGTCTCATAGACCATCATTTAGTCAGTCCTTCTGTATGGGTGCGATAAGTAGTCTGTTATATTAAGGAAATCCAGATGGCCCCAAAAGCGCTGGCTGAAGGTGTTGGAAAATGATATGAGAACCAATGGTCTTACTGTGGAGGATGCTTAAGACGAGGCGAAGTGGAAGCGAAGGCGGATTAGGCATTAGGGCGGGATAACGCCAGGCAGAAAGAAAGACATCGGATAGCGCCGCGCTCTCGCTCACGTTCACTATTACATACAATCATACAATTTACAATCTAACATATCAAACGAACTAAAGAGCGAGAAATCTGGAAACTAGTTCGTTCATTTTGTCAGTGGGAGCGGTCTACCGACCTAGTTCGTTCGAGAACTACACAAGACTAGTACCTACACAACATAACCTCTTCCTTTACGAGTAAATAATAAATACTTTTCTAGTAAATCATCGTATTATAGAACCACGCAAGAACAAAATATACATATAACAAGTTATATTATAAGAAGTGTTTTAATCGAACATGAAAAAATTACCTTCAGCTTGAAGACACGACATGGCATACAAATATAACTTCAGTGGAATAAAGCGTGTAAAAAAGTAATCTGCGGTATATTTTACAACCAAATCCTATTGGACTAGCGGACAGAGGTTTTAAGGAAACTGATAATCTACTTATTCACATAATTTTGGACACTCAAGGCCACCAAGTGTGCATTCAAGAATCAAGCAAATTTTCAAAGCCTCACAGAAGCACTTAAAAGTGATAGATAGTTTAAGAGTTATTTTGTTTTGAACATGTAATTAAACATGTACTTGGGAATTTTGTGTTATTGAAACCTTGTGCTGTGATTATAAATATGTGCTACATTTAGATAAAATTGCCATCATAGTTTGTGGGATGATTACTGGTTTCTCTGTTCTGTGGATGATTATTATATGAGCTGAAATAATAAAAAGGCCCACAAAAAGGTTCGGAAAGTTTGTAGGAGGCATACTGCAGGATCACCAGTAAAATCAATGCTCCGGCCCTACCCCGGGGGTCCTAACCAACTGGCTTGGCAGGGAGTGTTTGGGCAGCCGTGGGTGGATCTGAAAGATGTAAACCTGAAGAACCTCTAAGTGCTCAAAGGCTAATCTGAGCTACAGAAAATCTCAAATGGTGAAGCACCTCTTGGGAGCTGCTGTGTACCTTGGTCATCTTTGAAGCCAAAGTGGAATACCAACCAGACTGGGATTAAGGGTGACAATATTCTAATAGGTGAGCTGATCACCTGTCTGTGTGAATGCAGATGTCCGCATCTTAAATAATAAAGCTTAAAATTTTCACATTTTTTTTTATTTAAATACATATATTAAAACACAAACAATGAATATGAGAAAATATAACAATACATGATTTATTTGGTAGCACCAGTCATTTGAAATACAATAATAAAAAGCAATATTGGATCCATAAAATCTCTTAAATAGTGACTTATGTAATATATATAATGCCACCTCCATCGGATTAATGTATACCTGTATTTTTTCTCATAGTTATTGCTTGTTTGTTTGTTACAATGCTATGTAGTTATACTACTATATAGCCTATTAGGTAATTATTAGTAAATATATAAACTTTTTGTCACTGTAACCCCTTGAGTTTGTTGCATCAATACACCATCATTATTGTGAAGCATGAAACAGCCCAGTCATCACAATCTGAGCTGATGACATTATTGTGTTCATCAATTTGACATTAGATACATGTATGCAACTTAGGTTTGCAACAACTGTTCTATTCTGGCATTTCTGGCAACAATATGTGACCTGAAACAAGCAAAAATAAATAAATGTGGAATACACACACTACTTACTTTAAATAAACCATCTAAATGGGTAAATTATGAAGTTAACCTACATAAATCTTATTTCGGAGGCTATTAATAGCGATGTATTCCAATAACATTACGGTGACTGCATTGGGAAAGATCCTTGAGTCAGTTTTATAATTAATGTAGTCATATTGATGCAACTTGGGTTTTCAACGACTGTTCTATTCTGGCAACAATATGTGACCTGAAACAAGCATAAATAAATAAATGTTGAATACACACACTACTTACATGAAATAAACCATGTAAATAGGTAAATTATGAAGTTAACTTACATAAATCTTATTGTGGAGGCTATTAATAGCGATGTATTCCAATATCATTACGGTAAGTGCTTTGGGAAAGATCTTTGAATCAGTTTTATAATTAATGTAGTCTTATTGATAGATATTATTATGATATCTATTATATTTGTATCGTAAACACGACTGTAATTAAATAACAATATCTTATTGGTCTGAAAAACTGTCGAACACTAGATTTTACAATATTATATTATAGAATTTAATATTGTTGTTTACAATCGATCGACACATGTACACAATGGCCGATAGAGGTGGACGATCCTGGACTGAAATATAATTTCGAATCAAATCATTCGATTTTAAAACTGCAGTGAGATATATCGATTATAACCTTTATTTAATTAATAACTTTTTTAGTCCCATACATACTTAAGCTGACACCTTTATCCGTACGTAGGATAATGCACATTGCCTTATCATGTATCGTATAAGCCACGTTCTGTACACACATTTTACGATTTGACCAACAGAAATTAAGACCTTCATAATGATGTAAGATTAATAGTACAAATAAGTAAAATTAAAAATACTAGCCCATTTGAAAGTAAATTATTTACTAATTTCATAATCGATTAAGATGTTTAGATACATCTCGATTAGTACATCATTTATGATCGCGCATCTCTACTTAACAGCAGTGTGAAGTGTCATTTTATCCGTCAGCTGACATCACAGATCGCAGAAAATATAGGCAATGAAATAACACTTTTCGCGCCATTAATGACGTCATCACGTAGAATCATCAAGATATTTTCAAAAAAATATTACAAAATAATTACAGCCCTAAAAACAAAAATATTCAAATTAGTATCTTAATTTGGTCTATATTTTTAGAAAAAAATATAAAAACCAGGGGTTAAAAAATATGGACAATGCCCATTCCCAAATGGGGCGGATGTTTTTCTAATGTAATTTGCCCGGGATTGGATCCTCCAGACAGTTTGCTGTCAGATAGGCAGCGCGCAGCCAGTAGTAAAACTTAGCCAAATCATTTCTGCAACATACTGTGAAAAGTGTTGTTGTACAAAAAAAAATATTTTATCAAATTGTCTTTATCTGTGAACAAAAAATTTAAAAATGATTAAGAAATTATTAAAATTCTTTTAAAATAAACTTCATTTTTATGCCAAAAATTGGCAACACCAACCATGAATTTAAAGGCCTATCACATCTTAAATACTATGTGTAAGTATCACATAAAAAGTAACGCGACATTCAGAATTTCGTTGTTACTACCGTGTCATAGACACTGAACACCGTAGTTAGTGTTTAACATTACATAACATAACATAAGCTCACGCCTGTATCCCCGAAGGCGTAGGCATAGGCGCACTAGCGAACTAGAACACCCACATTTCGCCGAGCTTAGTTCCGTCCTAGATGTGATAGGGGACGAGCTTATCGCCATATCGGGCACAAATTCCAGACTCCGGGCTGATATGGAAAAATCCAATATCACTTTTCCCGACCCGGGGATGGAACTCGAGACCTCAGAACCGTAATCGTACCGAAATACCGCCACGCCACCGAGGCAGTCGTTGTTTAAAATTAATGAGTCCATAAATACAACAACAAAATAAAATGCCAAAAGCAAATTTTCTTTATAGAATGTGGGAACGATACGTGCTCTAAGCGAACCATTGTTCCAAGTAGGGTTCAAATAAATAAAAGATTAGATTACAGAATACAGGGCACCTAAAACGCTTCGCCATATCGCCTGGAGTGGTGCAAAAACAATATCTTTACACACAAAACACACAGAGGCGAATTTTAAATGGCTTTGTGAATTATTTATTCAGTATTGGTTACAATAACAACGCAATATGCTTGTTTTAAGTTCAACTCAATTTTTTTATGTGAGCTCGATCAACTTCGTTATAAAACATATTTTTTGATACATAATCTCACGGCTTAAAATCTTTGAGGGAGGCTTATGTTTAGCAGTAGACGTCCTGAGGCTGATAATGATGATGAATCTCACGACTGTATTTTGGATGCTATAAGCAGAGGTGAACCATTGTCGCCTCCTTGGTCTAGTGGCAGTATACATGTGGACAGGAGGTCGTGGGTTCGATTCCCAGGTCGGGCAAAGCGAATTTCCTAATTTGATCCCCCAGAGAGGGTAGACGTCAGGCAAGCAGCCGGTTGTAAAAACTAAGCCAAATCCTTTCTGCAACATGCTTGAAAATTATGTTACGCCGACCCCACATTAAAGTGAGATAAGGGCAGGTAGAAATAAAGATGAGCAGAAGTGAACAATACTAATAGATCACTCTCATTTTGAAGCCCTAAATTTGGCAGGCAGGCACTAATTCTAACCCTGGACAATTTGTGTGTGTATAATACCACACAAATCATGATGCCAGACTTGGGATTTGAACCCATACACTCCACAGTTCTGTAATTTTTTTGATAATTATTGATTTAATAGGAGGTTCTGAGTAACGGACTGATATGGTATTAAATTAATCTAACTGACCACGCCTTTGTACGACCAAAAGTCCTCGAAGTCATATTGACATTAAACATATTTGTACTTACCTCTTACTGTAGTCCGATTGCTAATTAAACGGAGCAAACTGACAGATCGAAATGTCACTTTACAAAGTAATGTTGCAAACTTCTAAAACATAGTGATTGATCTAGTTCATTTTTTACCATTTAAAGACACCATAACTCAGCACTAGCTTGCGAAGTTAGATATTATTGCGTATTTTAGAAATTTCAGCTCAACCATTCAACTAAATGTCTGTGTAAATAATTTTCTGCCTGCCTCGGTGGCGTGGTGGTATTTCGGTACGACTACGGTTCTGAGGTCTCGGGTTCCATATATTTCCATATATTTCGCCTCCGTGGCGCGGTGGGCGAGTAGCCGGCTGTGAAGCGAGAGGCCGCGGGTTCGATCCCCGCACCGAGACAAATGTTTGTATGGCCTACAGATATTTGTTTCGGGTCTGGGTGTTGTGAGACCGAAAGTCTCTCGTAGTTCCTGATACCCACGACACAAGACTCGATCTTAGTGTGGGGTCAGGACTATGTATGACTGTTGGGTGTTATTTATTTATTTTATTTATTTATTTATTTCCATATCAGCCCGGAATCTGGAATTTGTGCCCGATATGGCGATGTGTTCGACCCCCATCACATCTGGGACGGAACTAAGCTATGCCCTATAGCTATGGCCTATGTTCAGCAGTGGACGTCCTATGGCTGATGATGATGATGATAATGAAAATAAAACATTATACGTAGGTAAGTTCGCAGCGAATTACCAACTTACGAGTTTATATTTCAAACGGCACAACAGCTAATCCCACTTTGTGGTTACTAAACCGAAACATTTTCGAACATTTTGTCCGGCACATTTTGTTGGGAATAAACGTTAAAGTTTTTAATTTCTCCCTCGAGAATGAAACTAAACTCACACGGTAAAAAGGTCTCATTGTTTTTTGCGACAGTATCCACGAAAGTTTGTTTTGACAAAATTGCAGTACGTATAACAAAAACTATTTTCGTGATGTTTTTGGATCTATTTTTTACATAATAAATATAAAGTTACCCCCACAGACATGGAATCACGCTTCTGTCTGACAATGATGTGCACGGGCATTTAATTTGGGTAGACAAAAATCTTGCATAATTATTTTCTTCAATTTATTCTTTCCTTACTTTAACCATCATGATCATTCTCGCGTCGATTTAAAATAATACACACAGCGCAGTTTGAAAAACTCTTTGGTGCCCATTTTTTCTTTCATTATGTACCTAATATAGACAATATCTCTTTGTCTATATGAAATGCACGCCACCGTTGTCCGATAAGGGTAGGCACAGGTAAACTAGTGCTACTGACATCCTTGTTTGTGAGTGCTACAGTCATGATAAACCTACGTCTAAAATATTTAGATACAGTATCATTTATCCTTCCTATATATAGATATACCTTTTATATATAAACCTTTTTACTAAGACCGCTGCAGTTGCATCAATGACTAAAGAAAATAAAGAGGCTTGGCATAGCTACGAAAAATACGTGTTTACTTTGAAGCCGGTTCCGCCATTTTAGTTTCGCTATTTACATGTAAGTTGTCACCGTGTCATAAGAATTAAATAACGTGTAAATTAACGTGTAACTTATTGATTTTATTATAAATGCGGTGTTTTATTTACAATAATACTAATTTCGAAATATGAAGAAGATGCCTAACTGCTATATTACTGGGATCTTTCTTTCGCAAAGTCGCCATTTTGGTTTCGTTCCATACATTAGGAATGCTTTATTTTTCGTTATGCCTCGTCCTCTTATCTTTCTTTAGTCAATGAGTTGCATACAGAATACAAGAATATTATACTCTATGGTTGTCACCTAACAATAAAAGTCATAACCAAGATTGGCGGCAGTTGAACATAGTGAAGCTAACCCTGTTTAGTAAGCGGCAAACCGCTGCTCCTTGGCTCCAACACTGATATGATCCGCATAATATGATTTTCCACATAATATGA
The DNA here is from genome assembly GCA_036417725.1 of Clanis bilineata. Classification (NCBI taxonomy): domain Eukaryota; kingdom Metazoa; phylum Arthropoda; class Insecta; order Lepidoptera; family Sphingidae; genus Clanis; species Clanis bilineata. The sequence goes on from CM071153.1 coordinate 5,371,430, forward strand.
TGCCAGGCACGTAATCAGACACCGGAGTCTGAGTTTTTTTTTTTAAATTAATGAAACATTTTTCAAAATCTTCCCCATATTATTAAATAATTTCCTACTAAGAAATTTCTATTACAAAATATATATATATGACATTCAATTCAGCCTCCGTAGCGCAGTGGGCGAGTAGTTGTGTAACTAGAGGCCGCGGGTTTGATTCCCGCACCGAGACGAATATTTGTACGACGACCTACATATATTTGTTTCGGGTCGCAATATTCGTACTTAATTCAAAAATAAATCTATCAACTCAGATACAAAATAGGAGGTATAAGACCAAAACTAACAGAACAATTGTTTTGTTCGTGGCCTTATCCAACCTTCTTGTGCGGTCGACGCAACACAGTTTTTTCAAGCAAGATGCAGAAACGACTTGGCTTAGTTTTTCCGAACGGCTGCCTGCCCGACGCCAACCCCCATGTGGGGGATCCAGTCCCGGGAAAATAGTCTTAGAAAAACACTACGCCCGACCTGGGAATCGACCCAGGATCTCCAGGTTCACAGCCCACTGCCACAAGACCAAGGAGGCGACAACGATTATGTACATAAATTATAGTGAACTAAAACTTAGTTTCTATTTAACATCAGAATAGTAATAGGGGCAAGTACAAAGTTTGTTTCAATTCGTAATAGTTATGCGTGTAGAATTTGAGAGATTTAATTAAAGTAGGATAGTTTAGGTGTCTTGGATTACAGTTCAAACATCGTTGATATCAGCGCCGTAGGATTAAACGGAGCTTTAGGCCCTCAACCTAATAAAATCTAAATATAGTTTGTCCCTTAGACAAAAGAAAATAGAGGACGAGGCATACCTACGAAAAAATGAACCATGCCTTATGTATGGAGAGAAACCTAAATAGCGAATTTGCGAAAGAAAGATCCCATTAATATAGCAGTTAGGGATCTTCTCTACATTCCGAAATTTATATTATTGTAAATAAAACACTGTATTTATAATAAAATTAATAAGTATTTATACTTTATATAAGTCTTATGACACGATGACAACTTACATGTAAATCGATCGCGAAACTAAAATGTAGAAAAGAGCTTCAAAGTAAATACAAATTTTTCGTAGCTATGCCGAGTCCTCTTAATTATTCCTAATCATTGGTTTGTCGCAACATTTAATTTTATGTCATTGCCATTAAATACTCTTTGTACAGAATGTTTTAGAAAGGTGGTATTAAAAAAAGCATTTACGTGATAATTTTTCATTTTAAATGCAGTTTAAAATTTATAATCTAGATAAATAGTGATTGAAAATGTACTGGCAATTGATAAAGTAAAAATAAAAAATAATAATCACATAAATCTTTTTTAATAATTGCAATTTGAAATTTATTTTATTTTACCCAAAAGTTATGTTTACACCAACGACGATGCATAATAAATCGTCCTTGGTTTACACTTTTCGACCATTTGATCGATTTAACCACCAGTGCAATATTTAAGTAGATATGTACTTAAAAGGTGGACCGACTACCTGATAAAGGTTGCAGGAAGTCGCTGGATGCAGGCCGCTTCCAACAGGTCGATCTGGAAATCTACAGGAAAAACTGATATAACCCGAGCGCATCATAGCGCTCGCAGTATTGTACGCTAGCTAAATTAGTTGCGGATGAATGTAGTTATTATATTATTTTCTGTAATTAGTTTCATAAGATACAATAGGGCTGATGTGTCCATGTGGACAAAAGCCCTGTAAAAAAAAATATTCTACGCGATTTTAAGTATAATCTTAACTTACATAAACGAGTTTTGGCGGGAATTCCGACGGGTGGTCGCTTGTTTTAATGATTTCATATTTTAGTCTAAAGTTGTATTTGTGGTTTAAATGTGATGTGTATCTAAGCAATAAACATCAACAAATATGGACAGTATGTGGAAGCTTTTGTGGGTCGATCATGTTCGATTCCTCCGCTGCGAGAAAATCGTCTAAAAACATCAAACTGGAAGGAATTGACGCCAAAACTCCAGCAGGCCTTGAAATCGAACACATCCGACTTTATTGCACTTGAGAAAACTTAGATGTAGGAAAACAATTTCCCTAACTTGACATTGGCATAATGTATTTCAATTGCCATAATAAAAAAAAAAGCTTACGCAAAAACTATCAAGACTCCCGCCCCCTTATAAGAAAAATAAGACATGGTCGACCCCTACACCTAAATCAACTTAAATAAATGAATGCCCCCCAACAAGATATCTTCAAGTTAGTTATCCCATAATTACCCTGTCAAGGCCTTAGTGCGGTCCTGCGTGCTCATTTCCGCCTGCCGTCCGGAACTACGGACAGATGCGACCTTAACCGGCGCCTTATTAATATTTACACTATAACCGCGGCATCCTGGACACTACTACATCATATACATAAAATAATACATAAATAACACCTAACAGTCACATACATAGTCCTGACCCCACACTAAGATCGAGTCTTGTGTCGTGGGTATCAGGAGCTACGAAAGCCTTTTGGTAACACCCAACAGTCACATACATAGTCCTGACCCCACACTAAGATCGAGTCTTGTGTCGTGGGTATCAGGAGCTACGAGAGACTTTCGGTAACACCCAACAGTGACATACATAGTCCTGACCCCACACTAAGATCGAGTCTTGTGTCGTGGGTATCAGGAGCTACGAGAGACTTTCGGTAATACAACAGTCACATACATAGTCCTGACCCCACACTAAGATCGAGTCTTGTGTCGCGGGTATCAAGAGCTACAAGAGACTTTCGGTCTTCAACACCTAGACCCGAAACAAATATCTGTAGGCCATACAAACATTTGTCTCGGTGCGGGGATTGAACCCGCGGCCTCTCGCTTCACAGCCGGCGACATTCTTTTAATTCCATATAAGAACCCTTTACCTATAGCTTTATTGGATTAATTAACTCATGTTTGCAGTGGCGTACACTCCATATAGACACTGTCTATCCTTACAATTTGCTAATTACATAATTAAAGAAAAAAGTCATAACTCAAAACAGATTTTCAAAATAAAGCGTGTAATCAAAATAGTAGCGCTCCGTTTATATTAATCGACACAATGATGTTGATGGTTATAGTGAAGAATTGAAGAAAATTATTATGCAAGTTTTTTGTCTAACCTAATCTTTATGCCTGTGGACGTCACTGCACGTATATAATCTAAATAAAATTATTGGGGCTCGCCGTTGTTCGCGAATGCGAATCTAAAATGATGAAATATTAAAATTATATTATATTTTATTATATAAATATTTTATTGTCTAAAATAACTTATACACCGCAGACCGTAAGGCACTTATGTCATGAGATGAAGAATAAAAACAACTTGTTCACTTGTATCTTGTTTTTTTGAGTTGTAGAGCCATGCTGTAGTACACGTCTACAGCACGAATGGGCCGGCTCAACCGCTTTGATACCACTGTCTCCCAGAAAACAGACGTAAAGTGGCAGCCTGCTGTCGCGTTTCATTCGGTGAGTGAGATTTCCGGTGGCCCATTTCCCCCTCCTTTTCCCTATCCCTCTATTCCCTCCTTTTAGGTTGGCAACGTACCCATGATTCTTTTTGGGTCTTGGTTGTCTATGGGTGGTGGAGATCACTTACCATCAGGTGACCCATCTGCTCGTATGCCAGGCGATGCTATAAAAAAAACATATGTTCTACATAGAACAGCATTTAAATAGTGTTCAAAACTTTAATTACACAACGTATAACGTTGAATGAATGAATTATAACCGGACCGTAGTAAACATTAAGGGCGACTTGCACCACTATTACTAACCTACAGTTAGTCCTAACCTCAAGTGGTGCAAGTCGCCCTAAGCCGAGAATAAAGAAACATTGTATTACTTAAAGTTTTCGCGAGCGAAACTGCGAGATCCCTCCGCGGTGAGTTTTTGTTTCCTACAAAATACAAGTATTACGTTTGCATAACTTTTTTCGGATGTTTTTGTGTTTTAGCTCTTTGGTATTCTTAGTTTTGTAATATTATTCTTTTATGTTTCTTCTCTGGAAAATAACATTAGTTTACATGGATATTACAGCTTCAATGGAGTCTGCTATCGGCCTAAACGGTCCAGAAGTTTCATTGTATTTCATTTCAAAGATAGGTGCAAAAAAACATTACCCTTATGTGGAAGCGTGTAAAAACTCGCTGGGTATAGCAATCACACTAATATTATAAAGAAAGTTTGTATGTTGTTTTTTTTTTATAGCAGAGACTGGCAAACGAGCAGATGAGTCACCTGATGGTAAGTGATCTCCACCGCCCATAGGTACCCAAGACACAAAAATAAAATAAATAATCATGGGTGCGTTGCCAACCTAAAAAGACGGAATGGAAAAGGAGGGGAAAGGGATTGGGAAAGAGAGGAGTGGAAATGGGCCACCGGAATGGCACAGACTGAAAAACGAGCAGGTAAATAACCTCATAGTAAGTATCACGGATGAGTTAACAACCTTAAAGGAAGGGCATAGGCCGTAATATAATAGGAAATAGCTTCTACTTTGGCATTAGGAACGGGAGGGAGTGATTTAACCAATAATGTAGGTATTCTGAACGCGCGATGCCGGACCAATGTCTTAAAAATTTTGAAATAGATTATAATACTAACCAAGGAGGAATAAGCGCCTCATACAACACGAGTGTGAATCCTGAAAATATAATCTTTACTTTTATTTACGAACTAAATATTGATAAGAATTATGTTTATAAAAAAATATGACTGAATGAGGCGAAAGAGGTGTGTAAGGATCGTAGCAAGTGGAAATCCGTTGTCTCTGCCTACCCCTATAGGAAAAAGGCGTGAGTCTATGTATGTATGTATGTAAAAATTATGAGAATTAGGCCAAAAGATACAGAACGAAAGCTAATTCTATTCGTATACATTACTTGTTTTGGCAATAATTACAAGTTTAAAAATTTAATGGGCCGACTTCAAAATTTATTCGATCGTGACCAAATTTATACCACCCTTAAAATAAGCTCTATTGAACATTAAAAGAAGTTTGAAAATCGGTCCACAATTGGCGGAGATATCGCGTAACATACATAAAAAACTACAGACGAATTGAGGACCTCCTCCTTTTTGGAAGTCGGTCAAAAATGGACGTTTACATTTTTATCGTTTTCTAGAAAACTTTAGCTTTTTGTTATCTTGATTTCCCAAAAATTATGAATATAGGTAAGTCCCTTTAAAACAACTCTATTTAGTGATGACAATAATATAATATTCATATTTAATATACTTATGTATTTATTCAACTTTTATTTTTAACTGTCTTTTATTTAAATATTTTGTTTAAGTTATTAATACCGATGTTACTCTTCTATGCATGCTGTGACACCTTAAAATGTTGTACATTTAAATTAATTAAAGATTTACATCATGTTAGACGTAAGTATTAATGTAACAATTACTGATTGTCCAAATAAATAAATAAATGACGGAGGCGTAACCTTATCATGCGTAGATGATCTTCCTGTGTTCAACCAAAATAACAGGCCTGTGAAACCTCAAGAAACGTTAAATTTAGGTAAATGGAAAGCACTTGAGAAAGGTCTTCCTTTGATGTTGAAATGAGCGTTCTTATGAGAATATTATTCCGAAAATAAATGATTCTGCGAAGTGTTAAATACACAGAACATTAAAGAAATATAAACAATTACATAAAAGTATTGGTTGGAAGGATTAGAGCGATGTGATATGTGATCTCACTGCGGAGAACTTTAAAGAGCGGCGAAAAGGGCGAAATGCAAGGAACCTTTGCGAAAGAAGTAAGAACCCAGGCATATAAATAGTCTTAATACTCAGAATCTAGAACAATACAGAACTTTTCTATTTGCTTACAAGAAAGAAAGAGCCGACGGCCCATCTGCTGGAAAGACTAAGGCTGAGATGTATAGAGTGAACTTCAACTAAGTCTGAGTAAAAGAAACGAATTCAGTGAGAATTTATTACATTTTAAATCAAACTTCGACTGAGTCCGAGCAAGAAAAACAGACTAAAAGACAGACTAAGCAAATATTTTCTTGTAAAAAACGACTCGTACTACGTCAATGTTCGATTTAAAAATTCCAAATCCCCAGCACTGAGTTCGTATCTTTGACTTAGACTTAGTCGAAGTTTGCTCTATAGATCTCAGCAAGTGGCTACCGTTGCGTCGCCCATAGACGGCAGGGCCACAACCAAGCTGTTAGAGTAATCTTTCTTCCTACCTGCCTTTATCCCACCTTAAAGTGGGGTCGGTGCACCGACCCCACTTTAAGAACACACTTTAACACATGCGTGTTGCAACACGCATTTTCAAGGCATGGTGCAGAAAGAATTCGACTAAGCTTATTACGCTCACTCGCCCTTGGAATCGAACCCAGGATTTCTCGGTTCACAGCCGATATACGCTGCCACTACACCAAGAAAGATAGCTTACCGCCGAATACTCACATACTTAACATCGCTTTATTTTGTTTAAGGCCACCTTATCTGTCAAAATTGTATGTCGAAAAACTATGTAAGAAGCCGTTAAAGTTGAGTAGCGTTCCACAAAGTCGTATCGTTCAGTAAAATCCGTATTTTTTAGACATTTGATGATGGTTAAAGAGTGAGCTATTGTTAGGCCGTCTCTCATATTGAATTAAGCATTTCCTAATATTCGGAATCCAACCTTTGAGGAAGAAAATTAACAGGTACACGCACAATTACACAACAAAGTAATTCTGTGAAATGTAAGCGAGCAATTCTCGGGAGAGCAAAAATAAATTTAACGTTCGCTCGATAAACATACTTATGTGATTAGTACATACGAAAAATTGGTCAAGTGGCTCTTTATTAAAAGCCTTCTAAAAAGGAGGTCCCTTAAAAATAATCTTCTAGTGATTGCCCGCGGCTTCGTTCGCGTGGAAGATGCTTTACAAAGTATTTATGATATATTTTCAGTATTAAAAGAAGCCTGCGTGCTATTCCACACTAGTTATCTCATGTCAAATTACATCCAGATGCGTTCAGTCGTTTTGGCATGATTGAATAACAAACATCCAAATATTCGCATGGATAATAAAAGTAAGTAGCGATATCTCAGTTGGTGGTAAAGCGTGTAAATAGCCCTACCGGTGTTTAATGTGGGCCAAGGGGCCCGATCACCCAAACCACCCCGTACTCCCAAAGGTGAGAACCGACGAAGGTATCGGTCTGGGCGGAATAAATAAAAGACTCACCAACCTCGCAGCACAGATCCAGGCATACACCTCCCTGATCCTCTCGAAGCTCCTCAATTACAGCCTTAAAATGACACACGGGCGATGCGCCGGTTAGCGCTCCATAAAGCGATGAGGTTTTGAATACAGGAACTTGAGACGTCCACGGCCAAGGGGCTCCAATGAAACGTCAATAGCGATTTGCAGAGAATAACGTGAATTAAGTGTATTAAAGAAATTAATTATGTTGTCATGTCGTGAGAAAATGTATGTAAGTAAGTAATGAAGTTTATAATGGAATGTCATAGAAAAGCGTAACTAAATTCGAATATGAATGAGACTTGGCGCATGCCAGTAATAACCATTAAGGCATACACCAAAGAGTCCGCAACCAAGGAGATATACCTCCTAGATCGCGCCGCGTAAGTTGGAGAGCATGATCCGCCCAGAGCTCACCCAAGTCGGTGACTCACCCTTTGGATACACGAAGTGGCTCCACCATGCTCCCGGCCTTGGAAGTTCCCAGAACTTTCAACAGAGAGAAAAAGAAATTATACGAATAGCGATTACCGCCAAATTAAAATAAGAATTTATGGTTGGCTGTACCCGAAACCACGAACAGCTTATTACAAAAGCGTTATTGAATGAGAGAAAAAAATAAAAAATTATAATAAAACTAAAGTGAGATTAAATAAATGATATTAAATTACTGTGTTGGTATCGGATATAATTTTATAATCGGTCGTTTGAAAACACCAAACCTGGTTTTCACCAGAGCGACCCGAACAACACCGTCCTTGCCTGGGAAAACCTCAGTTAAAACACCCATCGGCCAAGACAAAGGTGGTGAGTTATTTTCACCGATCAACACAACAGTGCCAACTTTAACGGGATGATCATCGGTAGCCCACTTCTGTCTGACCTGAAGCGTATGCAAATACTCAATACGCCACTTACGCCAAAAAGCTTGGACTAAATTATCCAATAATGCTTTTCGGTTGGACAAATTTATTGGCCCGACCGGTAGTTCCGATGCAGGCAAATATTGTAATGGTGTGGACATAAGAAAATGAGCCGGAGTTATTATTTCCGGGTATGGATCTGAAGAAACTACATTCAGAGGACGAGAATTCATGATACACTCTATTTGAACTAGAACCGTCTGAAATTCTTCATAAGTCAATAGTTGATTGCCTATGACTCGGTACAAATGAGTTTTCAAACTTTTTATATTTGTTTCCCACATCGCCCCAAAATGAGGAGCTCTCGGTGGGATCATTTTCCACTCAATACGACGACTAGTTAATTCAGTCCTTATAATAGACTGGAATTCTCCGTCCAAAAGAAGCTTATATAAATCGTTTAACTGAGCCCGTGCACCTATGAAATTCGTTCCATTATCAGAATATAGAAATGACACTGGTCCACGTCTAGAAATAAAACGTTTAAACGCTGCTAAAAAAGAATCAGAAGTTAAATCCGAGACTAATTCAATATGCACAGCTTTAACAACTAAACACACAAATAAGCAAATATAAGCCTTTTGAGAGTGCTGGCCTCTCCGACGTGTGAGAGTAATGCGAATAGGACCTGCATAATCAACTCCAGTATGGACAAAAGCTTTTGCCTCCATTACTCGGTAGGCAGGCAAATCAGCCATTCTTGGAGTAGTATGACTAGGACTCAAACGAAAACATTTATTACATTTTCTAACTATAGCCCTAACGGTAGTTCTAGCATCTAATATCCAGAACCTTTGACGCAAAATCGAAATAAGTAGACCAGGACCCGTATGACAATTCATGATGTGATAGTGTCGTATGATAAGGTCCACTATATGGTCATGTTTGGGAAGCAATGCTGGATATTTAGCTTCATAAGGCAAGTCTGACATTGAAAGTCGACCGCCAACTCGAAGAACACCGTTATCATCCAAGAAAACTGACAAATTTTGCAAACGTTTTGACGGATGTTTCTTGTTTTTTATTTGAAATATATCCTCTTGAAAATGAACAAATTGAATCGCTCTAATCAAAGTCTCTTCAGCGATGATTAGATTTCTTACAAAATTAGAAGTATCTATTTTCTTCAGGAAACGCAAAACATAAACAATGACACGTAAAAGTTTATCCCAGGATGAAATACGGCGAGATAAATCTAACAAAACTGAAACATCTTGATGCTTAAGTTTCGAAATTAAAGCGCTTGCTTTTGACTCAGGCATCATTCCGACATCAATATCAGTAAAACTTTTTATAGGCCACTCAGAAACTGGGGCGCGAATCCATGATGGACCGTTCCACCACAGATCATTTGAAAGGAGTTTCGAAGGCAAAACTCCTCGCGAAAGACAATCACTTGGATTCTCAGAACCTGCAATATGATAAAAATTCTGCGCCGCCAAATTTGATTGACATTGGGCAACACGATTACTAACGAATACAGACCATCGATGTGGCGAAGAGTGAATCCACGAAAGCGCAATAGTGGAATCAGAAAATGCATATATACCTGCAATAGGTATACGAGATTGATAATAATCAAACACAATTTTAACTAACTTAGACAACAAGAGTGCAGCGCATAATTCTAAACGTGCCAAAGTAGTTACTTTAGTAGGCGAAACTTTTGATTTTGCACATAACAATCTGACAGCAACGTCACCTGCTAAATCAGTAATATGCAAGTAAACAACGGACCCATAACCATCCATACTTGCATCACAAAAGGCAACAATATTCACTGAACAATCTTTGAAAACTCCTATATGACGTGGAATTTTCAGTTCTCGTAATAACGAGAACTCTTGAATTAAAACACTAAAGCGACGAACAACATCCTCAGGAGGAGTATCGTCCCAACCTATGTTACATAACCACAACTCTTTAATAAGCAATTTGGCATATAAAATCACTGGGGATACTAATCCTAAGACATCAAACAGTCTCGCAACAACAGAGAGTATGTTCCTCTTGGTACATTTAACTTTCTCGTTATTTATTATAAAAGAAAAGTCATCACCAACTGGATCCCAATACAAACCAAGAACCTTTGAAGAACTATCAACGTCACCAGAAAAATCAACATTACTACAGTGAGAATTAGGCAAATTCTCCAAAAGAATAGCAGAGTTACTTTTCCACTTTACTAAATCAAAGCCGCCGTCTTTAAACATACCTATTAATTGCCTAGCAAGATTTGTAGCAATTATTTCATCAGGTACAGAATGAACGAGATCATCCATATACATATTTGATGTCACTACGGCAGCAGCTTCAGGGTAAGTTGCACTCATTTCTTCTGCCAATTGACGAATAGTTCGCATAGCTAAAAACGGACTCGATTTTAAACCAAAAGGAACCCTGTTGAACTGGAAGGTGCGAACTGTATCATTACCACTAAAACGAAATAAAATTCTCAGAAATTTGCGATATTCTACCGAAACACCAATTTGTAAATACATTTGCTTAATGTCAGACGACATCGCCACTGGAAATAATCTAAAATTCAATAATAATAAAAATAAATCGGCCTGTAAATTAGGACCTACATGCAAAATATCATTTAAAGATAACCCGGTGTGAGTCTTCGCACTAGCATCTAACACCACTCGTGGCATAGGCTTATCCGCCCTAACAACAGCATGATGAGGAATATAATAACCCTCTTCTGTAATTTCCGTATCCGGAATTTCGGATAAGAAACCATTGTCGATATAATCTTTAATCACTAGATTATATTTCTCTCTCAGAGAAGGATCTTGTTTAAACTTCCTTTCTAATGACATGAACCTACGGTGAGCAACAGCCCTAGAATGACCCAACTCTGAACAGTTTTTCAGAAAAGGCAAGGCCACAGAAAATCGACCTTCTTGGTCGCGCGTCACAGAAGAAATAAAAATATTTTCGCAATCAGTCTCATCAGGACTTAGATATTTTACCTGAGGAAGTTCCTCAAGCTCCCAAAATTTTTGCATCAGTTCATTCAATGCGAAACCAGTAAAAGAACCATTAATTGTTTCAGTATTAGGTATATCACCCATTAAAATATAACCGAACACAGTCGATAAAGCAGGAGGAGAACGCGAACCTGATTCTTCAATTTTTCTCCCTAAGAATATATATGGAAATAATTGAGCACCTAAAATCATTTCAATATTTCCTGGAACATTCCACGAAAGATCAGCCATCGGAAGGTCCGACAAATACGACATATTGTCTTTGCTAATGAAATGCGAAGGCAATTCATCCGTTAGACAATGCACCACTAGAGCATGGATGCAATATTTATAATTAGGATGAATGCGTGACTCAATGTCGACGTACGCATACCCATAAATCGGCTGCGAAGACAACCCAATCCCCTTAACAAAAGAATTACTTAAAGGGATTATAGGTATATTAAGAGTCTTGCAACACTCAACAGTGATCAAATTATTTTGAGACCCATTGTCTATTAAACACCTAACAATCTGCTTCTTATTATTACCTCTAGGCTTAGCGTATATTTGTGCAGTTGCAAGCAATATTGTAGAACCCGAATGAACATTCGCATTATATGACATAGAAGGACTATGTGATACCGCAATAGCACTAGAAGATTGAGTAGGCGAAACACTATTAACAACGTCAACCGTGGTTTGATTGCTTGATTCCTGCGTTACTATATTCACAGCTTTTGCAGGAGCCGAAACGGATATATAAGGTAAAGAAGAACTTTTATTATTATTTTTATCGAAATGTAATAACGTGTGATGACGTTTATTACACACACTGCAAACGGAAGCGGAAGAGCAATTTGAGAATACATGGTTGAGACTACAGCAGTTCACACAACCATTTTTCGATTTCACAAAATCATATCTTAGTTGCGGCGTTTCTAAATTTCTAAATTGATCACATCTGTACAAAGGATGTGCAGACTCATTACAACATTGACATATTTTATTAAATTCAGAAACAAGATTGTGATTTTGACGCGAAACAAACGTTCGAGGATGAATATCGTTATTAGCGCGCGATAAATTAACCGAAATGGGATTTTTACGAGTATTACCGTTATTGGTATTAATGCGCGGATTCAAACTTGCACTAGAACGTTGTAATATTTTCGCTTGGTTCTGTACAAAATTCACCAAGTCCATGTACGATGGAATTTTTCTATCCCGAACTACTAATTCAAATGTTTGCGCAACTTGCTGATCTAATTTCCGCAAACCACAATGAAGGAGAATAAAATCCAATAAATCATCAATTTCTAATAATTTCAGCGCTGCAATGGACGCTGAATATTTTTCTCCAAATGCCTCTAAACTGTTCGCAGTATTAACGCACGATTTCAAATCAATAATTTGATTCAAATAATAGGAACCCAACGTACGTACGTCCTGATATTTTTTAATAAGGCTATCCCAAATCATTTGATATGCCTCACCAGTAGGTACAATACCAGCTGTAATTTTAATAGCATTATGAGTAAGCTTGCCTATTAAGTACTGCACCCGCTGCGAGTCAGACAGAGTGGGATTATTATGAATATTAGCCTTAAAAGATTCATAAAACAATGACCAATTCTCCGCTCGTCCATCAAATGATGGTATATTAATGGATGGCAACTTTACTGGCGATTTTGAATGTAAACTAGCTGCGGAAGCAGATTGAGAACCTGTTACCTCAGTAATATTATTACGTACACGCTTTACCCTCGTATACAAATCTTCAAAGGCCGATAACTCTTGAAAATTCGGCTCTGCATCGGGGTTCTGCTTTAATTGAAATTCAAAAATACGATCTAATATTTCTTCAAAACGTTCCCGCAAACTATCTACAGTTTCGGATTCAGCCATAAAATTTTCACTGGATCTTAAATCGAAACCAGTCACTTTCGTAGAGAGGGCATAAACCCGATTTAGTCTTTGAAAAATTAATTCCTTTTTCACTATTAAAGATTGTAAATTCCCGGACGCCATATTAAAAGAATGTCAGGGGAAAAAACAAAATGAAAAAATTATATTTGACAAATAAAATAAATAAATTAATGGATAAAGTTCTGAAAAACTATCCGGCTTTTTGAAGGACCAAAATTATGGTAAAGCGTGTAAATAGCCCTACCGGTGTTTAATGTGGGCCAAGGGGCCCGATCACCCAAACCACCCCGTACTCCCAAAGGTGAGAACCGACGAAGGTATCGGTCTGGGCGGAATAAATAAAAGACTCACCAACCTCGCAGCACAGATCCAGGCATACACCTCCCTGATCCTCTCGAAGCTCCTCAATTACAGCCTTAAAATGACACACGGGCGATGCGCCGGTTAGCGCTCCATAAAGCGATGAGGTTTTGAATACAGGAACTTGAGACGTCCACGGCCAAGGGGCTCCAATGAAACGTCAATAGCGATTTGCAGAGAATAACGTGAATTAAGTGTATTAAAGAAATTAATTATGTTGTCATGTCGTGAGAAAATGTATGTAAGTAAGTAATGAAGTTTATAATGGAATGTCATAGAAAAGCGTAACTAAATTCGAATATGAATGAGACTTGGCGCATGCCAGTAATAACCATTAAGGCATACACCAAAGAGTCCGCAACCAAGGAGATATACCTCCTAGATCGCGCCGCGTAAGTTGGAGAGCATGATCCGCCCAGAGCTCACCCAAGTCGGTGACTCACCCTTTGGATACACGAAGTGGCTCCACCAGTTGGGAATGATACGGAAAGCCGAGACGAGTGTCGGAGGTTCGAGACCAAACCCAAAATTGGAGCATGCACCTCTGACTTTTCCTATGTTAAGTGAAAGGTGAAGGACAACATCGTGAGGAAACCTGCATACCAGAGAATTTCTCAACAAGAATTGCGGAGGTATGTGAAGTCTACCAAATTGCATTAGGCCAGCGTGGTAGACTAAGGCTTAACCCCTCTGAGTAGTAGAGGAGGCCCGTGCCCAGCAGTGGGACAGTAGTATTACGGGGCTAATATGACATTATAAATAACATTAGCACGAACATTCTAGAAATGCAGCTTCCTTATTAGTGTAACAGTTGAGGTGTTTACAGATACATACATACATATGTGGTGTGGAATGTACAGTGTAGATGCCGCGCCTGAGATGCAGCCAACTGGAAACGCACCCGTGTGGCGCGGCGCGGCGCAGCGGCGCAACACACGGGAACATATTGTACATCAAACATCTCTTGGAGTAAATATGATGGGAGTATTAGCTCTACACTCTCTACACTCTCACACGAGAGCTTTTTCAACGACCGTTAAAAAAGCGTCTAAACATGTCTGTGGATATAAAGTTGGCAAATGTTTAATTTAAATATGTTATGAATTGAATAAATATAAATAAATGTATTTTATTAATAAAAAATATTTGTAATTTATCTGCTTTGATCTCTAAGTTTTTTCTTCACATATATTTATATACACCCACATTGCCTCCTCTCTGCATCACCCACAAGTAAACTGGCAGAGAATGCCCTTGGCATTAAGTTCATCTTTATACATATGTACCTATATAAAGTTTAAATAAAACAATTAAGAGTGCATGTCTTGTTTCTAATAAGGTATTCTACAAACCGCCCACAACCGGCGTTTAAAAACGCCACATTTCAAAATGGGTGGTGAGGATTAGGTACTTGTCATCTCAGGTAAAACGAATGATGAAAAAGCTCTCGTGCAAATAAACACCCAAGACATAAAAATAATCATGGATGTGTTGCCAGCTTAAAATGCGGAGAACAGGGGTTGGGAGGGGAATTGGGCTACCAGAAATCTCTCTCACCGAACGCAACGCAACAGCAAGCTACCACTTTACGTCGGTTTCCTGTAAGACAGTGGTATCAAACCGGTCGAGCCGGCCATATGTACTATAGACATTACTTACCAATTACCACTCAAAATAGAGAAAATAAATAGAGTTCTCTCTCCTTAACAACTCTATTCATTCATTCGTCCCCTGTATGACGTGATGTCAGAATAAATACAAATTTGAATACTGAAACAGCAACCCGTATGTCGCTAATCATCAGGCTGTAACGAACCGACGAAGGCTGCGTGCATGTTTATTAGACAACCGGCACTGTGCTACCTATATCAGGTAATTTTCCTACATTTTCCCTTACTACAACTAATTTGACGCCGTAGGTGCCTCCATACATTATATTATACTGTACACTTATTTAAATATAATCAACGTAACGTTGAAGTGGTAGAGCCACGCTGTAGACAGTAACGTCTATAGCACGAATGGGCCGGCTCGACGGGTTAGATACCACTGTCTCACAGAAAACCGACGTAAAGTGGCAGCTTGCTGTCGCGTTTCGTTCGGTGAGTGAGATTTCCGGTGGCCCATTTCCCTACTCCCTTTCCCAATCCCCTTCCCTCCTTTTAGGTTGGCAACGCACCTATGATTCTTTTTGTGTCTTGGGTGTCTATGGGCGGTGGAGATCACTTACCATCAGGTGACCCATTTGCTCGTTTGCCAATCTCTGCTATAAAAAAAACAAAAAACAAACTTAATTAGGATCATAAAGAAAATAGAAAGTGCAATGTAAGAAACTTATGAAACCTACTTTTCTGACAAGATAAAAGATTTACTGACTGCCTCGGTGGCGTGGTGGTATTTCGGTACGACTACGGTTCTGAGGTCTCGGGTTCGATCCCTGGGTCGGGCAAAGTGATATTGGATTTTTCCATATTAGCCCGGAGTCTGGAATTTGTGCCCGATATCGCGATAGGCTCGCTCCCTATCACATCTGGGACGGATCTAAGCTCGGCGAAATATCTCTGCCTACCCCTTCGGGGATACAGGCGTGCGCTTATGTTATGTTATGTTATAAAAGATTTATTTTAAATTAAACTTAGCTAGTATACTTCACTTACTATAGACTTGGAGCGCTATTAGCCTACAGCTCATTCCTATATTTAATTCGACATTAGGGTAAATCAAGATGTATCTAAGTGCGGCAAGTCACCCTTAGTAGCAGCAGAATTACGCTGAAAATCGGAACACAGAAAGTTCAAATCGATGAGGCGATCGGAAACAACTCGCCAAACGTTGGTGATCTTAGGCTGAGATCTATAGAGCTAACTTTGACTAAGTCTAAGTCAAAATTTTATTTACTCAGACTCAGACTTATTCGAAGTTCGCTTTACAGATGTCAGCCTTAGGTACCTACATATATAGTTCATCTCTCCCAAAGGAGTAAGCTTATGTAGAGGTATTAAATTAAAACAATAACACAAAGCGTACACTATTTAATAATTGATGTTTCAAATAAAATGTTATTTAATCAAGATCAATTATAGTCGTATTTATAATCATGTAAATATTGAGTACTAAGTAATAATAAAACGTCCTGGCTAGCATTTATATCAGACTTTTATTTAATGAAGCAAAATCTCAGCTTTTACTTGATTATAAATACGAGAATTAAATTAGATAATTTGAAAAAGTATGCTTTATTCAAAGACTTCTATGTGTACAACGAGACAGGCTCTTCGATACATAGAATTTACGTCTTAAGTTTCTGTCAATTGACCGTAACTCAATAGAGATACAGGATGGTTACCACTACCTCTTATAGCACTATTATTATAATCTTATTTGACCGATTCTCATACAAAACAAACGAAGAACGATTATAATAATATTGCTATAAGAGGTGGTGGTAACCCTGCTGCTCTTTTTCTTATAGCCGTCAAACGTCAAACACTCGCAGTAATGTGACACAATTTACTTCTAAAGCTTGTCTAGTAGTTTACATAGAAGTCTATGGCTTTATTCCATCATCCGCCTTGCTTCTCCGACGAACGGTGTATCATAACGGTCGAAGTATCGCCTCACTCGCCTATCACCATTCCTGTACTCCAGAACAACTTTGCCGATCTGCTCTACAAGTTCCAGTGTGCTCGTGCTGATGCTTATCTCGTGAGTAAACCCGAAAAACGACGATCTTTCTGAATCCAGGACATCTGTACTCTAAAAATGGAATCGTTTCATCGCCAAGAATGCAATATTTCTCTCTACCTACCCTTATGGCTGTGGTGTCGGCGCAACACTTTTTCAAGCATGTTGCAAAAATTTGGTTGTTTTTTTAGGACCGGCTGCCTGCCAGACGTCAACCTCCTTCTGATGATCCAGTCCCGGGCAAAGTCGTGTTTATGAAACACTAAAGACCTGGGAATCAAACCCGGGACCTCCCAGTTCACAATCCATACACGCTGCCACTTTTGTTAGTCTTACTACTACTAACAAAAGTTTAGCCAATCATTTCATGGCAATTTTTCCAAACACCTTACAAAGTTAAAATATAGTCAGTCAGTCGCCAGTAGTTGCCAATGGCGAAGGGCGCAAATTTCTATAAGGAAAGCCGATGCTAGTTTCTCATTGACACATAACATAAGCTCACGCCTGTATCCCCGAAGGGGTAGGCAGAGGTGCACTAGCGAACTAGAGCACCCACATTTCGCCGAGCTTAGTTCCGTCCCAGATGTGATAGGGTGCGAGCCTATCGCCATATCAGGCACAAATTCCAGACTCCGGGCTGATATGGAAAAATCCAATATCACTTTGCCCGAGCCGGGGATCGAACCCGAGACCTCAGAACCGTAGTCGTACCGAAATACCACCACGCCACCGAGGCAGTTGCCAGTGGCGAGGGGCGAAAATTTCTATAAGGAAAGCCGATGCTATTTTCTCATTGAATTATCGATTTATTAGTAGACAACGGTGGAAAAAGTAAGCCAGAAGGAATCGCGTTGTATGGACCCTTCGCCATCGTTGTTGATCGATATGCTAGGTTCGAATCCCAGATTGAGCAAAACTATTTAGGCGATTTAGACCTTAGTCCTACATAACTGAATATTTATACTTACCGCTGAAATAATTACAAAACAAGTAAACAACGCGATACATTTCCTCTTTTGCAAAATCATCTCATAATATTTATTTTGTTGAAAATATCATTTTAACTTGACGTAAATACAAAATATTCATATTTCTCGCATCAACGTTGGCAGTTAAATATTATACCCTATTTTATTATGCTTTTTATTAGAAATGGAAATTGCTATCGTAAAATAAAAATGCATTAAGTTGTGGAAAATTCAATACTTTTAGGCAGTTTGCCCCAAAGACATGGAATTTAACCCCACTGGTTTACCCACACAAAAAAAAACTAAAATAAATAGAAAACAGAACTAGCATCTTCAGCTAGTTTTAGTATTTCGACCGACTTCAAAAAAGGAGAAGGTCCTCAATTCGTCTGTATTTTTATGTATGTTACGCAATATCTCCGCCAAATGTGGACCGATTTTCAACTCTTCTTTGTGTTCTCTATTCTCTTTTACCTGCCCTTATCCCACCTTAATGTGAGGTCGGCGCACCACACTTTTCAAAGATGTTGCAGATAGAATTTGGCTTAGTTTTTACGACCGGCCGCCTGCCTAACGTCAACCCCCTTTGAGGGATCCAGTCCCGGGCAAATAAAATTAGAAAATTTGCTTCGAATTAGAAGAAAGAAATTTCTTTACAAGATTCTTCTTCGTGTTCGACAGAGCTTATTCCAAGGGTGGTCCCATATATAATTTGGTCACTATCGGATAAATTTTGAAGTCGGTCCGTTAAGTTTAAAAACTTGTGATTTTATTAAAACCAATCTTTACTCATTTTGTTACTTGTGCTTGTGTACTTGAATTAAAATCATAATATGTATTCCTTACTAAAAAATCAAGAAATAAGAAAAAAAGACAAAATTAAATCTTTATTTACAAAAATATTTGTATCACATACAGCCGTTTTATGTTGTAATATTATCGCAGCTTTTTAAACATTGTAAAATTAAAATTAACATAACATAACATAAGCTCACGCCTGTATCCCCGAAGGGGTAGGCAGAGGTGCACTAGCGAACTAGAACACCCACATTTCGCCGAGCTTAGTTTCGTCTCAGATGTGATAGGGGGCGAGCCTATCGCCATATCGGGCACAAATTCCAGACTCCGGGCTGATATGGAAAAATCCAATATCACTTTGCCCGACCCGGGGATCGAACCCGAGACCTCAGAACCGTAGTCGTACCGAAATACCACCACGCCAGGGAGACAGTGATAATTAAAATTAAGTATACAAATATTACTCTTTGAGTAAATACAAAACAAATTGATAATTATCAATAATAATATTTAAAAATAGCTGTATAACGTTATCCTTCGACCGTCAGCAATGTGTTCGCGTATTGGAATTCTGGACTATTCTCATATTCGCACATGTCCAGCGCTACTTCACAACTCTCGCGGACCACTCGTCGCGGATCGTTCAAATATCTGTTAAAACAAAATTATGCTATTTAATACATAATTATTGGGCAGTTTGGTAGATAATTACTGTAATAAATCACAAATTATTAATATTATCAAAAAACCTATAACCAGACTACAAAATGCCAAAAATAAATATTTTTTAGTCAATAACTTTTCTTTTGAATTGCATGTGCCTTGGCACCGACGACAAACATAAATTAATTTTGGATTTTTGTTGTCTGAACTTGTTCATTAGTTAGTCGCCTCTTTGGCCTAGTGGCAGCATATATAGGTTGTAAACCAGCCCGCCTAGCATGCGAACCACGAGAACTTTGGACCCTACCTATAAAATCAGTTTAGCTGAGCAAATGGCTAGGAATAGCCTGTCACTTTTTTCCTTATGTCATATTGTTTGGAAAAGGGACAGGCTATTCTTTACCATTTGCTCAGTTAAACTGTTTTTATAAGTAAGGCCCATTTTGTCTTGTTATAACCGATTTTCTCTATTTGTCTACGGACACTAACATGCGTCCTCGTTTATTTTCATACATTATTGTAGACAACATCTCGACCGTCGATTATCGGGATATCTCGTGGCGCGCATGCTAGGCAGGCAGGAGGTCGTGGGTTCGATTCCCAGATCGGAAAAAGTGAATTTTCTAATTTAATTTGCCCAGGACTGGATGCACCATAGGGGGTTGACGTCAGGCAGGCAGACGGACCTAAAACCTTAGCCAAATCCTTTCTACGACATGCTTGAAAAAGTGTGTTGCGCAGACCCCACATTAAGGTGGGATAAGGGCAGGTTGAAAGAAAATTTTGTGTGAACTTGTGTGGTAAGCGTGTGGTCACACATTTTATTGCCTATTGCATAGAACTTTGACAAACCCATTGTTTGTCAGTGGTCGCTAGTTTTTTTGGACTGCACTACGCTTACCATTGGGTGCAGTGTAGTCACTTTGCCATGCCCGGTTAAAAAAAAAATTATAAAAAAACAAACCAAGAACCTCCAGCACATAAACATAATTACATTACCAACCAAGGGCTTAGGGTATTTTTTTTTTTATTGATTTCTTTTACACCTGCCATTATTTATTTTATGGCAATTTTGAGTTCTGTTACATATATGTGGGCTTAGGGTATTAGCCAAATTAAAATCACCTTTTCAGAACTTCAGTACACTCCTCTGTGGCGATTGAACCGAGGGCCTCGGCTGCCTCGTGCCTCACCATCTCGTGTTCATCGGTGTCTTCAAGAGTTGACTTCAGGAATGATACGCTCCTCTCATCTTGCATCTGACCAAACACAAACGCAACCTCATGACGGAATAACGCACTTCTTGCTTTAAGACCTGAAATGTATGTACAATTGATTAGAAACATGATAATTTTATAAACAAGGTAACCAAGGTTTATAAACAAGGTAAACAAGGTAAGTCATTTGTGGCCAGAGCAGGAATATTTTTGACTGACTCCAAAAAGGAGAAGGTTCTCAATTCATCTGTATGTTTTTTTTAGGTATGTTACTCAATATCACTGCTAAATGTGGACCTGTTTTCAGAATTCTTTGTGTCCGATGAAGCTAATTACAAGGATGGTTCCGTATAAATTTAGTCTCAATCTGATAAATTTTTGTTGTAGGTCTGTAAAATTTTTAAGCTTGTGATTATGAACAATCAAGCTCGATGTGCGTCTGACATTTGTATTCAATATTAATCAAAACTCAACAGTGCACAGGGAGCTCAATACGAATTCAATTGTCAAAAATATTCCTACTAGGGCTATTGATCTTAAGTGATGTCTATCACCAAAGAATACAATAATTAGCTACTACTTTATATTCACTTCCTGTGATATATTGCTAACTCGTCAAGTCAGCTTATTTGTGTGATAGTGAGTAGTGAGGCTGCAACATGGTTCTACTAATAAAGTGATAGTAGGTATTTCTAATTAAATAATATTTTTTATAAAACTGTATTGGCCAATCAGCATTGGTGTAGAGTAAGGGGAACCAAATGTAACCCATTAATAGAAAAAGCATAATATAAATCTATATCAGAGTTATTAAAAAAACCCTGATAATATGGCAGTCTATCACATAATATACAATAATAAAAATATCAGCCCTGTAATACTACTGTCCTGGCGCTGGACACCTACTAATATTATAAGTCCAAAAAAAATTCCTTATTATAAAGGTATGTTATTCAAACCTTCACCCAAAGCGTTGATGCTCTCAGTGGTCCCCAAGTTCCTCAAACTGAACATAGCTCTATATCTTTCAAACAACGGTTGTGATTCATCCATGTATATCTTTCTCAGGTTTTCTACATTTTCATCAGCACTCGGAGGAGCTGGGTCAACGGAACAATACAGACTTTTGGACAACTTATCTTTCTCACTGTCATTGGCAACCCAGTCTAGTCTTTGGAGAGCTATTTGGCAGGTTTCAGCAACCTCAATGGCTGGATCGTGTTGGTATTTCTCAAGTATTTCTCGTAAGTTTGGATCACCGATTGCACCAAGAGCTTCACCTGGAAAGGGAGAATTATTTCAAGTAAATACATTGAATATTTATACACACATAAATATGTTGCATGACTCTTCCTTGCTCTGATAAAAAAAACTTCATTGTTGTAAATGTAGATTAACTCCTCAGAGGCGGCTCGGCCTCTGGCCACTGAGCGCTTATGTAAAATGCATTATTATTAATAATAGGGCCACTTCCGACAGGTTAACACCAGTCATTTCCACAGATTAGTCATGTGAAGAAAGATTTTAATGTATTAAAAAAAACATACACAAATATAAGCAAGATAAGGATATCGACACATTCTTACCACAATACAGGAAAATAGTCAGCAATATTATGCACAGATCATTACTCATCGTAGGTATAATACCTACATACTTACTACTTAGTACCTACTTATCATTGTCTATTTTACTACAAAGGTTAGAATTTCATAGATGTTTAAAATATTCTATTCACTTGTATAATATACTTGAGCTAGCATATTGAGTTAGGTATTTCCATTATAGTGGAAATCACTCATGGTTTATCGCATATGTGTAGTGGGCACATTACATAGATAACAGACCTGCCTCGTGTCTTACTATGGGGTCTTGATCACGATCTTCCAGCACATTTCTTAATATGGGGATAGCTCTCTTGTCCTGCATTTGACCCAAACAGTACGCCAACTCATGTTTTAAAAGCACAGATTCGTCATTAAAACATTGACTGATGCAGTGAATAGAGGCTTCTCCACCTAAATTTCGAAGTGTAAACAAGGCACGGAAACGCTCCTTTAGCGGCCTGGCTGGATCATTTAGCACTTTCCCAATGTTTTTGATGATTTCATCGCTGACAACGGCCATTATTTATAATATTTGTTATCGGAAAAACCGTAAAAGTAATATGGTAAAAAATTAAAACGCCGCACAATATCCACCACAAACACGAGGCACTACTGACATTTGATGATTTGACAGTTGACATTTGGCACTGACAGTGACAAGTGACAGTTTAGTGATGTTATCATTTTCATAAAGCCGAACGATTAATTAACATTGTTAGAATTGTATAATTAAATACTTAATAATTTCGTTTTATCTTCCTGTCTATTTTCCTGGGTCCCACGTGCATAACGCAGCGTTGAATCTAACACCGGGTCGCTGCCGAAAATCACCTGACGGATGCGACGACTCGAGCTTTGCGCTCGGGTAATTCGGAACGGGGCGCGGCGAGTCCGTAGTTGACGATGTTTCATGTTTATTATATAGCAGGCGAATTAATACGATATTTTTTCAACTGGACTCGGCCCACCTAATCAACGCTGTAGCTTTTTTTGAAAAATAACAGATCCATATTGTTTTTTTAATCTGTACACTGATGAAAAAAGTTTATGTGCATCTATTATCTACTAAATTATGGTCATAGTAATTATCAAATTGTTCAGCAATGGACGTCCTGTGGCTGATGATGATGAATTATAAAGCATTTAAAACGTCCGTGTGAATTATCAACAAAGATTACGATATGTATGATTGTATCAAATGATATTTTTTCTGATATAAATTATTTTGGCACATTAGCTGACTCTAAAATTAATACACATTTTTTTATTATTCCGCGTATCAATTTTGATTTTAGCATAATTATTTTTATAGATATTACTCCAACGATTTAACTTCAATTTTTAAAAACGCATAAATATTATAAGAATTTCGCTCTTCTAATAAAATTCTGGATTCAAAATCTACACATCCCTAAATCTGATATTTTTTTTTTAATTTTCCCTTTCGGGAAGGCAAAGGGATCTAGCCCATACAGCCTAGTCTTAAGTGCTTTTTATTTCTTTATTTACTTATATCTAATTTTTCACAAGTGCAATGAAGTCGGATGTGTTCGATTTCAAGGCCCTGCCGCCTGCCCTGCCCTGCCTGTTTTGGCGTCAATTCCTTCCAGTTTGATGCTTTTTAGACGATTTTCTCGCAGCAGAGGAATCGAACATGGTCGACCCATCCACCCGACAAAAAGCGTCCAAAATCACTTATTTCAAAGCTTCCACATACTGTCCATCTTCGTTGATGTTTATTGCTTAGATACACATCACATTTAAACCACAAACACAACTTTAGACTAGAATATGAAATCATTAAAACAAGCGAGCACCGTCAGAATTCCCGCCAAAACTCCTGATATTTTTTATTTGTTCCACGGGGTACCGGCTATGGACTGCAGCCATACTGCCAAGTCATAGTTACATTTTCTTTATTTAACTTAAACTTAACGTAAGCTATAAATTAATGGTGAAACAACCAAATAACCTTACCGAAAACTCAAAAAAAGTGACTGCAAATAGATTAGTTTTAATGTAATTCCATGATTTTTGTGTCATTGATCAGTATCCCGTTACCCGTACAAATGTGTGTACAATAATATTATTAGGTGGTAGGTACCACACATAGGTTGCAACTTGCAGTTGTATAAGTTGTAACAAATTTTAAATTATGTAATTATTTTAACGGACGGTGGGTAGATGTTTGTTTACATTTCTAGAATAAAGATCGTGAATACACTATAAAAGCCAGTCCGTGCATGCATTGCACCTTACTTCACCGACTTCCAAAAAGGAGAAGGTCCTCAAGTCGTCTATATATGTGGACCGATTTTTAAAATTCTTTTTGTGTCCGATAGAGCTTAGGTAGGTATTTCAAGGGTGGATAGATAAGAGGATGGTGGTGGGTGGAAGGGAGGGCCGGTTGAATCATGTTGGAAGTCAATCAGTAAGTAGTTTTTAAACTTGTGATTATCACAACTACTTACTATTTAAATACCCCAAAACATAACATAACATAAGCTCACGCCTGTATCCCCGAAGGGGTAGGCAGAGTCGCACTAGTGAACAAGTACACCCACGTTTCGCCGAGCTTAGTTCCGTCCCAGATGTGATAGGGGGCGAGCCCATCGCCATATCGGGCACAAATTCCAGACTCCGGGCTGATATGGAAAAATCCAATATCACTGCCCGACCGGGGATCGAACCCGAGACCGCGGGACGGTAGTCGTACCGAAATACAACTACACCACCAAGGCAGTCTCACCTACCCTACCCCACCTCACCTACCCCATAGTGGTGGATACAAAGTTTTTGTGTCGTGTTGGGCCGCCCCTAATGGTATAGCCGCCCTAGGCCCGGCCTTAGTTGGCCTTAGGGAAATCCGTCACTGTCCGTAGTTAGTACATACTAAGCCTGAGATCTACAGAGCTAATTTCGACTAAGTCTGAATCTTAGTAATGATTTCCTTGTAAAAAATGACTCGAAATAAGTCAAAGTTCGATTTAATCGTTTCAAATCCTCACTGAGTTCGTTTCTTTGACTTAGACTTAGTCAAAGTTCGATCTATAGATATCAGCCTAAGTATCTTTACCCCAGCCGATCCTTTGCTACAATCGTGAACGTCCAGTTGTCCCATACGACTTTGAACGTTCTTTGACCCATATCGAACACCAATTAACGTGCTCTCCGCAATGCAAGCGCACAATACGTATTGCGCAATGACATCGGGGTTAACAGCCCAACGCAGACATTTTTTTGGTCGAAGATTGTTCAAGCCTGACGGTCATTGCAAGTTGCGACCCAAATAATTATAGCTTGGCTTAGCTTGCCTTTAGAAATGAAATAAGGATAAAAAGGAGTAACGGTTGACAGGAATGTTGTAAAATGTGGTATTATCGCAAATTTGATATCAAGAAGGCGACTCCATGGACCAGTGGCAGCGTATAAGGGCTGTGAATCGAAAGGTCCTGGTCTGGATTCCCGGGTCGGACAGGTGTTTTTGGAACACAAGTTCCCCAAGACTGTGTTCCCTAGAGACAGTTTGACGTCAGGCAGGCAACCGGTCGTAAAACTAAACTGAGTCCTTTCTGCGCCATGCATTGGAAAAGTGTGTTGCGCCGACCTTTGTTGGGATGAAGGCAGGTAGAAAGAAGCGGTATTTTTGCAAAAGTGTGATGTCCGCTCGTATTGATTCTCTACCTGCCACCTTTGTCACTTCATCATTCCAACTCCGACGTGCTTCAGAGGTTCCCCAACATGTGCATAAGCGTGGTCTACTACAGCACGCGTCTGCACCATCGACAAACCTTAGTTTTATACATAATCTACGCCCTTCACTTCAATTTGGAAGCTCTAAAACACCAACTTTAATCACGTATAAGAGTGCCCCTAATGGCCTATTTACTGAATAAGTATTTGAATTTGGACAATCTAATGACATTATTTTCTAAAAAGGAGTGCTTGAATTCGATTTAAAAATCGGATAATAGTCGTTAACTATACTGTCGTATTTTATAAAATTAATAATGCAATTAATATTCTGCAAACGGACGTTCCTTATCCAACGAGAATCGCGTAGCTTGCGTACAAATTCGTTTAATCTTGTCAACACCCATCACAATGATTTATGTTTTATTAATCACAGTTCAATAGCATTACAGTATATTCGCGGTGAATTATTAATTCTTATTTGTTTGCATTCACATTATATTTCTGCAACTGAAATCAAAAATATTTTTATTAATTGACTTTTATACATACTTTACATTGTCTCTGTCAAATATGGCTGATCTGCGTAATTATTTTTGTAATATATAGAATTTATCCAAGGTTTATTTTGTTATTTTCTTTAGTATCTTATAAAAAGTTGTAAGCCTCAGCTGCTAACAAACAAGCACCGCCAATCGGATTATGCAGTGCTTTTGAACTTTTAATTAAATATTTAAATTAAAAGAATACGTTTTATCTCTGGTACGATTTACGTAAATAGGTAAGTAAGTTGTAACAAATTGCTTATATACAGTATATTCGGAAGAAGATAGTGCTATTTAGGTACAAGAAAGAGCTAATAGGCAAGTCCATGAGGGTTCTAAACGGTTCGTATATCTTTTTGCTATTTCTTGAAGATTTTTTATTTTTTGTTTATTTCCAAAATACCTTTCGAATTGAATTAACGAACAATTATTAATGCCTTGACTGAAGGGGAAGGCTTTGTATTATCCTCGTAGATAAATAAGTATTAACATAGGATTGTTTTTTATTTATTCAGGGATTTGAGAGGTAGAGCCAGGCTGTAGACAGTTACGTCTACAGCACGAATGGGCCGGCTCGACCGGTTTTAAACCACTGTCTCACAGAAAACCGACGTAAAGTGGCAGCTTGCTGTCGCGTTTCGTTCGGCGAGTCAGATTTTCGGTGGCCCATTTCCCCCCTCCATTGCCCAATCCCTTCCATTCCCTCCTTTCAGATTAGCAACGCACCCATGATTATTTGTGTCTTGGGTGTCTATGGGCGGTGGAGATCACGTACCATCAGGTGACCCACCAGCTCGTTTGCCAATTTGTGGTTTAAAAAAAAATCTTGCAGCGCTATTACCAATCTAGAGTTGCACCTTATCTCGATTTATCCTACAGCTCACTCCTATTTTTAAATCAATAGGGATAAATAGAGATTTATCGAGGAGCTGCAAGTGGCCCTTATCATTTAATTATTAAATTATGTTACTATAATAATATATTATAGTACAGAATTTGACAGCCTCCGTGGCGCAGCGGGCGACTAGCCGGCTGTGAAGCGAGAGGCCGCGGGTTCGATTCCCGCATTGAGACAAGTTTTTGCTTGGCCCATAGATTTTTGTTTCAAGTCTGTGTGTTGTGAAACCGAAAGTCTCTCATAGTCTCTGACACCCACAATACAGGTTATAACTAGTGTGGGGTCAGGACTAGGTGTGTGACTGTTGGGTGTGTTTGGTATTTATCACACACACACACACACAAGCTCACGCCTGTATCCCCGAAGGCGTAGGCAGAGGCGCACTAGCGAACTAGAACACCCACATTTCGCAGAGCTTATTACCGTCCCAGATGTGATAGGCGGCGAGCCTATCGCCATATCGGGCACAAATTCCAGACTCCGGACTGATATGGAAAAATCCAATATCACTTTGCCCGACCTGGGGATCGAACCCGAGTCCTCAGAACCGTAGTCGTACCGAAATACCACCACGCCACCGAGGCAGTCTTATTTAGCAGTGTTTATTATTTATCTACGCACTTAATAATAATCAGACACTACTATATACCTAATTAGAATTTAAAAGCCACACACAAGTTCACGTTACGTTTCGTGAATATTAAATGAAATTAGCTTCTAAATTGCTAAGGTGTGATGTGCAAGATAAATATTTTATCAAGGTTAGAATATTGATTTAATAATCACAAAATGTGATGTTAATTTGTTTGTGGCTTTTAAATTCTCATTTAAAAAATACTATGGAAAACATGTAAGTTATATACCGCCGAATGTTCATACACTTAAGGTCGCCTTATGTCGTTTAAGGCCACCTTATCTGTCAAAATTGTATGGCGAAAATCAATTTAAGAAGCCGTTAAAGTTGATTAGCGTTTGACCATTCGAGCCCTAGAGGTAGTAACTGCGTTGACGATAAGTCACTTGGGAATGGTACGGACTGCCGAGACGAGTGTCGGAGGTTCGAGACCAAACCCAAAATGGAGCATACACCTCTGTATTTTCTATGTTAAGTGTATTTTCAATGTGAATTATCGCTTGATATGACGGTGAAGAAAAACATCATACGGAAATCTGCATACCTGAGAATTTCTTCACAAGAATTTCAAAGGTATGTGAAGTCTACCAACCCGTATTAGGCCAGCGTGGTAGACTCAGGCCTAACCAATCTCATTAGGAGAGGAGGCCAGCAGTGGGACAGTAATATTACAGGGCTAATATTGTATTTTATTAATCTACTTTGTAATATTGTAAACCCGTCCTCTACCTCTATATGTAACTTTTCTTTTGACACAAGTTTTGGGTTACAATTAGAAGTAAACATATTTTGCAACAATAATTGTTTATTTATGGCTGTAACAACATACCTATCATATCATAGACGTTATTTGAACCATACCTAATTAATCAAAAAACGAACACGTATTTAGTAGCCTGTAATTTCGAAAGAATTATCCACCAACTCCTAATAG
This sequence comes from Clanis bilineata, assembly GCA_036417725.1. Taxonomy (NCBI): domain Eukaryota; kingdom Metazoa; phylum Arthropoda; class Insecta; order Lepidoptera; family Sphingidae; genus Clanis; species Clanis bilineata. Next base: position 5,400,522 of record CM071153.1, read on the forward strand.
TTAATGAGTTATATTTTCCATCATCAGCTCAGCAACATGAGATGATGAGTACCAAGCGCTAATACCTGAATAGTTTTAGAAAATATATAAAACACACTATGGGTCCCTATAAAATTTAAGGGTTGCTCTCGATTTTTCTATGATCCCATCATCAGATCCACCCAAGAAGTGAAAAAAAAGAATTGAATCGGCCCAGGCGTCTTCGAGTAATCGGGGAACATACACAAAAAAAAGATTCCGACGAATTGTTAACCTCCTTTTTTTAAGTCGCTTAAAAATAGAGCTTCTTGAAAATAAAGAGAAAGACGCACGGTACAGGCTTAGTAATCAAAATTCTGTTGGCACCCTTTGAGTACGGAAGTCTAAAATGTCTCGAACAATTTGCCAAACTTTCTAGGAACTCTATACAATGCGGAGAAGAAAGGCGTTAAAGGAAAGTTTTTGCGTGAAAAAGTTTTCCGATTTTGTGATGAATAGGCGCGAGGTCGACGACATTTCTAAAGCTTTTAAGGTATTACTGGCAACGGTCTGGCTATTGGTATTCTCGAGACTGCCAACATAGAATGCATGGCTCGATTCGGCTCTACTATGGAGTAAATACTTCCAAATCTTACAGATTTCTAACAACAAAGTACTAAATAGACCAAATTGGTCGCTTTCTTGGTCTGGTGGCGGCATAAATGGACCGTGGATCGGGAGGTCCTGGTTTCGATTCCTAGGTCGGGCAAAGCGACTTTTCTAAATGAATTTGCCCAGAACTGGAACTCCTGACGCCAGGAAGCCGTAAAAACGAAGCCTAATCCTTAACGGCCGCCTGCCTGACGTCAACCCCACATCACATACCTTCATAGTACCTACGAGCTTTTTTAACACTTCACTCTTATCAAAATCGACCATACACCATATTTTTATTGTTATAAATTTTTCTAGTTCGTTGTGATTTCCGCAAGTGGCACTGATAGTTAAATGTATGGAGAAGGCGAAAACTGTCGTCAATTTCGAGAATTATGGGTACTGTTTAATAGTTGAGTAGTACAGTTCTTTTGCTCTCTGATGTATAAATAATAGATAAATACACCCAACAGTCACATACATAGTCCTGACCCCACACTAAGATTGAGTCTTGTGTCGTGGGTATCAAGAACTACGAGAGACTTTCGGTCTCACAACACCCAGACCCGAAACAAATATCTATGGGCAACACAGACATTTGTCTCGGTGCGGGAATCGAACCCGCGACCTCACGTTTCACAACCGGCTACTCGCCCGCTGCGCCACGGAGGCTGTCAAAATATTTAAGAAAAAGAAACAAGTCACAAAATTAGACATCCGAAATCGTTGAAGTTATTCATTAAAGTTGGTTGCACAACTCTATACACGTGGAACTGTGGACGGTATTGTAGTTTGTAGTACATAGCGATGTTTACACACAATAGCGGCGACGTAAAGGTGCGAACAATGGCTCATTAGCAGATGGTTATCATCGATTAACTCGCCACTGCACGACGCGCCGCATTGCAAACATCACTTGATGGACTGTAATATATATATCAAGTATAAGTTGGCGTTCCAGTGGGGGCGCTCCAAGCGCATATGTGCTGCCACCAAATTGCTTTGTGACTAAAAATAGTAATTTTTACTTGTTTAGTATGAATGGGATATCTGTCGAGTCTCTTGTCTCCATTTAAACTTAACTCGAATTACCGGATTTCTATTGAATTTTGTAATACGAAACACGTTCACGTTAGTTCATTTTTTTCCACATGCCAAATTATGTTTGACAGCCTGTATATTCTATTGTCGATCCCCAACGTACATCGTGCTATATACCTATAAAGTATCAGTACAAGATCACGCTTTTATTAAGCAGAAGTGACCATCCACCGATTTGATCCACTGTCTCACAGAAAACCGACTTAAAGTGGCAGCTTGCTTGCGTTTCGTTTTCGTTCGGTGCGTGAGATATCCGGTGACCTAATTCCTCCTTTCCTTTCCCAATCCCTGTTCCCGTCCTTATAGGTTGGCAACGCACCCATGATTCTTATTGTGTCTTGGTCTATGGGCAGTGGAGATCACTTACCAACAGCTACCCACTTGCTAGCTTCTGCTTTTACAAAAAAGTGAATTAGAACATCCACGTTTGGCTGAGCTTAGTTCAGTGATTGAAGAAAAGTATATATAGCAGTACCGTGCTAAACATGGCCTCCCCTAAAGATTTCCAGATCGACCTGTTGGAAGCGGCCTGCATCCAGCGACTTCTTGACATATAGTTTAATTTAAAAAGTTAATGAACAGACTAGTTTACTTTCATGTTTTTGTTTATCCGTGCACGGTAAAGCGACTACGTTTTTCTGGACTGCACCTGATGGTAAGCGTAGTGCAGTCCTGAAAAACTAGCGACCACTGACAAACAATGGGTTTATTAGTGGTCGTCAGAATCATGCCGACCTACATATTCGGATTCGGAATGTGAAGAAGCATAAATATGCGAATTCCAATTCCGAATCCGAAGAGGGAAGAAGCAAATTGAAAGAGCTTGCGACAAGACGGATACGAATATCCTACCACCAGCTCCGTGTGTTACTAAAGAAGCATATTACACAACTTAACTATGAATCACTATTGAGTGTCATATTCATGTCATAATGCATTAAAAATGTTATCTCAGAATAATGAAATTAATAAAATTTCTCAGAAATACCATTTCAAAAGTGGATCACTAAAAAATTCCGTAAATCGACTGTCTGTCTTGTGTGATATTGACGATTTTACACGAATTATCGTGTTATCAATGTAATTTATCATTGACATAGTGAACTTATGTTTGTCATTCCGCGAATCGTGTGTTATCAATAATCATCATTATTACTACTTATATGGGTATATACAATTACGTAGCAACTGGGCCTTAGTAACTACACACCAGCTATCGTTAAATTATAATTTTATAAATATTTCTTACTTCTTCGGCCTGTACTCCTGTATGGGTGTGAGACTTGGCCTGCCCTTAAGCGACATGTTAGGCAAATCCACGTCGCGGAAATGAAGATGCTGCGGTGGATGTGCAATGTTACACGACTAGATCGTATACGTAACGTGCACATCCATGGTAGTCTTGGCGTCCGGGACGTGGCAGATAAAATGCAGGAATGTCGCTTGAGATGGTACGGCCACGTTTTGAGGAAACCGCAGGAGTACGTCGGTCGCATGTGCCTGGCCCAGATCGTGCCAGGGTTGCGTTCCCGTGGACGGCCCAAAAAGCGCTGGCTGGATGTTCTGGAGGAAGATATGAGAACCAATGGTCTCACCATAGAGGATGCTCAAGACCGGGCGAAGTGGAAGCGTTTTAGTAGGAAGGCGGACCCTGGCAGAAGGCCGGGATAACGCCAGGCAGAAAGAAAAAGATTTCTTAAGCCGCATCACCTGCACCTGTTTTTCTCGAAACAAAGCACAAAAACACACACGCAAAACAATAATTTTCGCTGCTTCCTGTCCATAGAACAATGAACCATTGATAAAAATGGGTAGCGAAACCACGTTTTGCGTAGGTATTTTGTGCAATGTTATAGCGCAGGAGACGCGGCTTTATAAAAAAAGAAAGATTTTTGAAGTCGGTTAAAAAGAAGTACACGTTCGCGATGAAAGCGCGCACTCAACTGTGGCTCTAGCGGGAATAATTTTGACAAACGAATTCGTATCGAACAGTAAACGGACTATAAATCGCGATCGAGACATGAAAACAACGTTGCGGTATCGTTGCGGCATCGATGTTTTCATATTTGTATTCAGCAAGGTACAAATCGCACGCACTATCGCTATGCGTGATGACGGCGTTTATGCGAACTACATAGATCTCTCGGGCGAGGCGTTTGACATAGATGTATGAAAAATGGTATTCTTTAAGACCCAACAACGTTGAACGCTCCGTCGATCTCAACGATGTGCGCTGCGGGAGCTCGTCTTCGATCGCAACGTTGTAGCGTTTCTTAGAGAATCGACCTACTGTAATAGAAACTATTTCACTGAACGCTGCGTTGACGCTCGCTGTGGTGATCGCTCGTGTGATCGGTTGCATACCACTGTCTCACAGAAAACCGACGTAAAGTGGCAGAGTATGCTATCGAGTTTCGTTCGGTGAGTGAGATTTCTGGTAGCCCATTTCCCCCCCCCCCGTTCCCAATCCCCCTTTCCTCTCCCTTCCATTTCGTCCTTTTAGTATCTATGGGGGGTGGAGATCACTTACCAACAAGTGCCCCTTTTGTTCGTTTGCCAGTCTCTGCAAAAAACAAATTATGATGTCTAAACGCACGATTTGAAAACGCGCATCAACATTTTTCCATCAATCCTGGCCTTAGTCCAAGCGACGCGGCGATGCCTATGACATTACTGTATCTGGAATTCCCCAGTAGGTCTATTATGAATTCCACTTCTAAAAAACAAGTTTGTTTATGTGGTCCAATGATTGTTTTTGCGCATTTTATTGCTTTATTGTTGAGATAAAATATTGTTTCTTAGTATGCAAATGTTAATGATCACGCTCACGCCTGTATCCGCGAAGGGGTAGGTAGAGGTGCATTAGCGAACTAGAACACCCAAATTGAAATAAAATTACTTTTACGGATTTTATCACGATTTGGTTTTAATTTTTAATTTTTATTCCCGACGTTTCGAAGGCTTAAAAATTAAAACCAAATCGTGATAAAATCCGTAAAAGTAATTTTATTTCAATGAATAGCATTCGCGTAAACTTAAGAAATCAGTATAGAACACCCAAATTTCGCCGAGTTTAGTTCCGTCCTAGATGTGATAGGAGGCGAGCCTATCGCCATATCGGGCACAAATTGTAGACTCCGGGATAAAATGAAAAAATCCAATAGCACTTTGTCCGACCCGTAGATCGAACCCAAAACCTCAGGACAGTAGTCGTACCGAAATACAACTACGCCACCGAGGCAGTCAGTAAGATATAAAAACAAACAGCCATGACGGACAACCAACACGCAGACGGACAGACCGTCGGTGGAGCAGACACGTCCAGCCCGCCTAGCATGCGCGCCACGATAACATTTTGTCTACGCTTTTTGTCCTGTTATAACCGGTTTTCTTTATTTGTCTACGGACACTAACATGCGTCCTCGTTTATTTTCATACAATATTGTAGTCATCACATAGACAACATCTCGACTATCGATTATTGGGATATCTCGTGGCACGCATGCTAGGCGGGCTGGAGTGGAGACCGCATTTAGGCAAACGAAGTGTGGAACGTCCTGCTGCACGATGGACCGACGACTTGAGAAAGGTGGCGGGCAGCGGATGGATGCGAGCTGCGCAACACCGGGATGGTTGGCGCTCACTTGGGGAGGCCTACGTTCAACAGTAGACGGCGATAGGCTGCGATAGAATGAACTTTTAAGTACCTATGTACGATGGTTACCATAACACCGAATACTAGTGGCGAAGAGTCCATACGGTACGATTTCCTCTGGCTTGCCTTTGCCGAATTTTTTACTTATATATAGGTAAATAATTCAAATAGAAACTAAGCGTTGGCTTCCCTTTCGAAAATTTCAACCCTTCGCCACTAACGGATACAATAATATCCAAGACCAATCAAACAATCCTTCTTTCCCACATGAGTAATGGATAAAGTACCTACATATGTAGAAATTATTTACCTCGGGAAATACAGTTGCGTACCTAAATAGTAGGAAAAATAATTATACTGCAACTGAAGCGCGGATCAGTATAATTAATTATACAGCCCCTTACTTATAAAAATATTTAAGCGCGGCTTATCTTTAACCATAGGTTGTCCCTTTCATTTTTAAATAATGTAACGCAAGGAAAAATGTGACAGGCTATGCTTAGCAATAAGTTAAGCCAAAATGTTTTTTTAAGTAAGGCCCATTGTGTGTATTTTTAGTTGAAAAAACAGATTAACATATTTAAACAGATGGCGGTTCATGCTTGCATATAACTGATAAAAATATACGAAAAAAAAAGATAAATAGCAGAGTATTCGCCTCTTTCGTCTAGTGGCAACATGTGTGGGCTGTGGCCCGGGAGGACCTGGGTTCGATTCCCAGGTCGGGCAAGCAAATGGATCCTTCAGATGGGGTTGACGTCAGACAGGGAACCCGTCGTAAAAACTAAGCCAAATCCTTTCTGCAACATGAAAAAGTGTGTTGCGCCGACTCCACATTAAGGTGGGATAAGGACAGAAAGAAAAAAGTTATGCACACAGTCGGCTGTATACAAATTTCACATATAGCAAGCTGAAGTAAAAGTGTAGGAAAGAGGTAGATAATTACATAATGCATTTTCCACACTAAAGCACCGTTTAGATTGATAGTGTATCGCACGAGTCATGGAATGAGGCGAAGATAAACCAAAAATCTTTAATTCCCCGCATCATGTAATTCGAAATTTAAAAAATCAAACTCAAGGACTTGCAAATAACATCTGTTATAATATCGTGCAATGAAGTTACAATCTAAATGGAGCTTTATAATATTGAAATAAAAAAATCTTTACTATTAATTTAACGATGATACGTTCCAGAAACCCATGGGAATGTGAGGCACGCGACCCGCAGGTAAGCATAGATTAATAACGTTATGTAATACCAACTACGTGGAATATGTCGTGTCGACGACACTGTCATAGACTAAAAATTATATAGTCTACCAAAAAGTTTGTCATCGCTCCCTTAGTAGGTATAGCCCCCCAGCGTATTTGAGCTGTGAACCGAGAGGTCCTGGATTCGAACACCGAAGCGGTTTTTGTAACACTAGCCCGGGACTTGATCCCCCAGAGAGGTTTGACATCGAGCAGACATCCGGTCGTAAAAAGCTGTTCGAATAATTTCTGCATCTTGAGAAATGCGTTACGCCCACCCCAAATTGAAGTGGAATAAGCGAAATAAAAGATAATGTTCTTATCTCTTTCAATTTATGTGCATTAAACAGTTTGGTTTTTAAGGTTTCGGGTGATTTGCAGCACTATTACTTATCTAGAGTTAGTCCTAAACTCGATATATCCTACATCTCTAGCAATCAAGATTTGGGATAAACAGAGATTTATCGCGGAAGTGCAAGAGACCATAAGAGTTGAATCTAAACTCAACAACTGAACTGTGACTATTTAGTAAAATCCCTGTTACACAGGAATGCAATATCGCAACGTTACGGCGGTATACCATTATTGCATCGATATATTATTTACCTAGATGCACAGTTGACGCTCGGAAAATGGGACAGCAAAGAAGTGCTTAAGCACTCCTTTTGCCTACAGTCGGACGCCGATAGAATTCTAAATTTATTCTAATTTCTAATTCAGATTTAAGAACGCTTGCTCATTTCGTTTAAAAAGCTACTTTATAACACGTGCATAGGGTTATAATTGTGTTGATTTAATTAGAATTTGTCATCTTTTTCTTTGTTTTATTCTTTAACCATTTTTTAGGAGGATATTTGCAAAGAACTGTGCATTTAGGGTATATTATATTGATGCATTATTGCCTCAGTTTGCTTATGTCATAAATTCGCTGTCTGTCAAAACCCCTTCGAGGCTGTATGATTTTGAAACTGTGACACTATTCGGCGAGGGCTGCCATATCGTAGGGCGGGCGGTGGCGGCTCCGTAGTAAACAAATGTCATCAGTACCGCCTCTCGGATCGACCGCGGCGCACGTGTCCGACACACATCGACACTCGGCTTTATATTCATAAAAGGGAAAAACGCGCGCGAAAAACTTCAACCATTTACACGACGCAGTGCCTAGTAAGTAATACATAGTGCGAAATAACTAACGAGAAGGCAACAAATGCCTAACAATAAGGGTTGTTTAATTTGAGTAAATGTTATTTGTGATGTCAAATCGGATTAAACGGGCACGTCTGCTGAGCGAGGAATGTTACTCGAATTAACATTAAATAGACTGCTTTTGTTTCTATATTGATTCAGTTTATTATGTGCTCACCTATACTAATATTATAAAGAGACAGATGTTTTGCGTATTTCTGATTGTACTGAATAAAAATTGCTGCACCGATTTTAAAAATTCATCTGTGAAAAGCTAATAGCTATATCTTATATGGAAAATATAAATGGCTCCCGTAAAAGATATCCACGCGAAATCACTAGTAACAGCTGAATATTTTACGTTTACTTAAAAAAACCGGGTCTTTCATAAAATTGGTGGCAATAATAATTACACATACAGATAGATCGATTTAAAGCGTAATGATAAAGTAAAAATTGAACTTTGTTGTTTTGTTTGATTTTGATTTATTTGATCTATTATTTTAAGCAGGTTGCAAATTCAAGTTCCCGTTATTCAAAAACGATGAGCCTTACGAAATAATTACGAACAAGACAGCCTCCGTGGCGCAGCTGGCGAGTAGCCGGCTGTGAAGTGAGAGGCCGCGGGTTCGATTCCCGCATTGAGACAAATGTTTGTGTGACCCACAGATATTTGTTTCAAGTCTGGGAGTTGTAAGGCCGAAAGTCCCTCATAGTCTCTGACACCCAGGATACAGGTTATACATAGTGTGGGGTCAAGTCTAGGTGTGTGGCTGTGATTTTAAATTTTAGCACTAGCTTGCTAGCCATTCCCTCTTTAAGTGCATTTATTATTGATACCAACTTTATGAAACATTCCGTGTACCTTACTTAGACGCTAACATTAAAAATCTCTTTCAGGTAGAGTCTAGAGAACGGCAGTAATCGCGTATCATACTGCCCATTCATAAGGTGAGTACGATAAAACATTTAACACGTGTAGTGTCCAGTGAACAAGTTATATTGTATCTCGTCAAAACAAACAATTATGAACCGGTTTTAAGAAACTCTACAAAACATAACAACCTCGAGTGTACACACTAAAATAAGGTAATTCATCTTAAACTGAGCTGAGAATAAATTACATACTGATTTCGTAAGTTTACGCGAATATTATACATTGAAATAAAACTATTCTTACGGATTCTATCACGATTAGGTTTTAATTATTATTCCCGACGTTTCGAAGGCTTTGCAGTCTTCGTTGTCACGGGTCAGACTGATAATAATAATCATAACGACGGGAATAATAATTAAAACCTAATCGTGATAGAATCCGTAAGAATAGTTTTATTTCAATAAATTACATGTTTAAAAACATAGCGGACCGACTTCAAAACTAATCTGATTGTGACCAAATTTATAAGGACCACCCTTGAAATAAGCTCTATCGAATACAAAATAATTTTGAAAATAGATCCACATTTGGCGGAGATATCGTGTAATATACATTAAAAAAACAGACGAATTGAGGACCTTCTCCTTTTAGAAAGTCGTTCAAAAATAGACGAATTAAGGACTTTCTCCTTTTTTGAATACTTAATAATTTTACATATTTTTTATTCGCGTCCAAAACCAGCGTATGTCTCATATTCGTAGTATTCGTATTATACAGTACCTACATCGATTTTCTTATTCATAAAGGTAAGACATAAAGGAATACTACTCATTTATTATATACATAACATAACATAACATAAGCTCACGCCTGTATCCCCGAAGGGGTAGGCAGAGGTGCACTAGCGAACTAGAACACCCACATTTCGCCGAACTTAGTTCCGTCCGAGATGTGATAGGGAGCGAGCCTATCGCCATATCGGGCACAAATTCCAGACTCCGGACTGATATGGAAAAATCCAATATCACTTTGCCCGACCCGGGGATCGAACCCGAGACCTCAGGACGATACTCATACCGAAATACAACTACGCCACCGAGGCAGTCCTTTATTATATAGTATAACTTGAATGGCTTAATAGTTAATTCAAGTGCAATATTTTTCATCTGCCCTCATCTACCAGCAATGTAGAGTCGGTGCAACACTGTTTGTCGACCGATTTCCAAAAAGTAGGAGATCCTCAATTCGTCTATATTTTTTTGTATGTATGTTACGCGTTATCTCCGCCAAATGTGGACCGATTTTCATATTTTTCGGCGACTTCCCAAAAAGGAGGAGGTCTTCAATTCGTCGTTTTTTTTTATGTATGTTACTCGATATCTCCGCCAAATGTGGACCGATTTTCAAAATTCTTTTTGTGTTCGATAGAGCTTATTTCAAGGGTGGTCCCATATAAATTTGGTTACGATCGGATTTGAAGTCGGTCCATTAAGTTTTTAAACTTGCGATTATTTTATGTATGTTACGCGATATCTCCACCAAATATACCTGCGCCACGGAGGCTGTCAATCTGTGCCAATGAATAACCCAAAATTTAAATGCAAAATGTTTATACACGAAGGTTTTGTGCATAAATATAATTAATGTGAAATAAATATAATGACTGCCTCGGTGGCGTAGTTGTCTTTCGGTATGACTACCGTCCTGAGGTCTCGGGTTCGATCACCGGGTCGAGCAAAGTGATATTAGATTTTCCATATCAGCCCGGAGTCTAGAATTTGTGCCCAATATGGCGATATCACATTTGGGACGGAACTAAGCTCGGCGAAATGTGGGTGCTCTAGTTCGCTAGTGCACCTCTGCCTACCCCTTCGGGGATACAGGCGTGAGCTTATGTATGTATGTATAAATATAATTAATGTGTTTTTACTACCTAAATCCTTTGACTTAGCTACAAAAACATTCGATAAAATAATTAAATAACACACACAATCTACATTATTTATTTTTCCGAACTTATTTTTTATGACGATTAAAAAACACTTGATTGAAATGTTTATACGCAGAATAGTAAAAAAAACATGTACACGTGTTAGTAAATAAACACCACGTGAACTGACGTAACAGAACAGTATCCATTTCCACTCTATATCTATTATAGTTGTAACTGGATTTAAAAGATCAATAGAGATAGAGATCGGACGAAGTGGAAGCGTTTGTAGGAAAACGGAACCTGGCATTAAGTTGGGATAACAAAAGGCAGAAAGAAAGAAAATAGATAATCACAAGGTTAAAAACTTTACCGACCAACTTCAAAATTTATTCGATCGCTACCAAAGGACAATGCCCAAAGCCGTTGCTTTTTAAAATCAAAGATTGTGGTGATATAGCCATAGAAAAATGCTTATAAACCATAGAATATTTTTTAAACGTTTCATAGTTTACTTTATTGTAATATGTGGGGTTTATATTTTACATTTAATTAGTTATTTATATCGGACCACCCGTGGAATAAATAATATTTTTGAGTGGTAGAGCCACGCTGTAGACAGTTACTTCTACAACATGAATGGACCGGCTCGACCGATTTGATACCTCTCACAGAAAACTGACGTAAAGTGGCAGCTCGCTGTCACATTTTGTTGGGTGAGTGAGATTTCCGGTACCCCAATGTCCCCCTTCCCTTTCCCAATCCTTTTTTCCTTCCTTTTATTTTGGGAACGCACCCAATGTTCTTTTTCTCTTGGACGTCGCGTCGGCGCCCATAGGCGGTCGAGATCACTTACCATCAGGTGACCATCTGCTCGTTTAATAGTCTATGCTAAAAAATAAGCTCTACAAAACACAAAAATAATCTTCAAAATCAGTCCACATTAATTGGCGGAGATAACGCGTAACATACATAAAAAATACAGATGTATCGTCTGTCGATAAAATATCTTATATCTGACGAAATAATAAAAATATCGATGAATGACAATATGTGTATAGCATATGAATTACCGTCAAAATGTATTTTCGGGGTAAGACCCAGAGGTATTATTTCTATGACCAAAGTTCATAACGAGTCTGTAATGACTTCGTCGCATGAGTGAAATATATCATTATTTCTTTCTGCCTGGCGTTATACCGGCCTTCTGTTCGCCTTCCTACTTAAACGCTTCCACTTCGCCCGGTCTTCAGCATCCTCCTTGTGAGACTATTGGCTCTCATATCTTCCTCCAGAACGTCCAACCAGCGCTTTTGGGCGACCGACGTACTCTAATGGTTTCCTCAAAACGTGGCCTCATTATCTCAAGCGACATTCCTGCACTTTATCTGTCACATCACGGATGCCAAGACTACCGCGGAATGAAATATATATATTTAAAGAAAATGGCATAGCGAAAATTTTCCCATACGCATTCAATATACGACTGTCTAATGCCTATAGTCATAGTCACTTGAAGTGACCTAAAATAATACGGGAACTCTAGTTCACCTACCTACCTACCTCTACGAGGATACAGGCGTGAAGTTCTATTGTTTATAGATTCAATATATACCTCTATAATAAATCAATCTCAACTCTCAAGCAACTGAGGCCAAAAGCTAGCAATAAAAACGTTTAGTAATATGTGACCATTTTGAAAATGTCGGTCTCGTCTAATGCACAACAATAAAAAGGCCATAAACATATAACAACCAAATAAAGTATAACAGGGACACGACGTCAAAGGTCGGATTTTATAGCTGTCACAGGCCACTGGAACAAAGCGGCGTTCCCACGATAAATGAGCTAAAAACTTACCTATTTAGACACTGTTCGTATAGTTGCAGTAGGTTAACCATTTGTATATTTTATTTACTACAAAAAGAAGAGGCTTAATTGGTTGTTCGTCTGTATTTTTATATACATATGTTACGTAACTTCATTATACATAAGCTCACGCCTGTGTCCCCGAAGGGGTAGGCAGAGGCGTACTAGCGAACTAGAACACCCACATTTCGCCGAGCTTAGTTCCGTCCCAGATGTGATAGGGGGCGAGCCTATCGCCATATCGGGCACAAATTCCAGACTCCGAGCTGATATGGAAAAATCCAATATCACTTTGCCCGACCCGGGGATCGAACCCGATACCTCAGAACCGTAGTCGTACCGAAATACCACCACGCCACCGAGGCAGTCTTATTCACACTATATATACACTTCATTATAATTGATTGAATACATTTGAATTTCTACTGCTTCTTTAATTCTTATTTTTTATCCGGGCACGGCAAATGCTTAATTCTTCTTATTATTGCTTCTCAATTCTTACTGCCTCGGCAGTGGTATTTCGGTACGTCTACCGTCCTGAGGACTCGGGTTCGATCTACGGGTCAGGTAAAGTATATTGGATTTTTCTATATCAGCCCGGAGTCTGGAATCAATATGGCGATAGGCTCGCCCCCTAACACATCTGGGACGAAACTAAGCTCGGCGAAATGTGATCCGATCGATATTAAAACATTGTTTTAGAAATTCGAATCATATTTATTTTCGATTGAGGAACCCTAAATACCGGAGTGACTATATCAAATTGTAGATAATTTTGTAAATTAGTTAGGTGCCGGTTTATGATCTGCTACGGGAAACTTCTTTGATTTGATAACAACGGTAATTTTCTGGCTTTGTTTTGTTTGTCTGTCCTCCAGACCCGTCTATTGGAAACGAGTCAATCGACATGCATACAGCTTACTGCGACCTTTATCAGGTAGTCTGTTCATTAAAAATAAATCTGATTTTATTATCTTAAAAACGTATGAATATTTTAATGACCTAATAATAAATCTATCTTAAGCCAGACTGCTTGTGTTGCACAGGTAATTTTACAATAAAATAAAGTACGCAATATCATATTACAGGCTTAACTAGTACAGATCACATGAACTTGGTGAATTGACATATTTATAGCTGTATTCGTTTAAGTTAGTTAGATGAAGATTATGCCCTTGAGACCGTTTCTAGACCTCGTCTTCCCACCTATCCTCCTTATCTCACACAATGTGGTATTTGCGTAGAACACTTTCCAACCGAAAGAAGAAGGTTCTCAATTCGTCGTTTATATGGGCTATGATTCTAAGTTCAAATCGTGAAACATTATGGTTTTTGAATAATTTGAAATAATTTATTATTATACATATACATTTTTATATGTACTTCTGAATGACGATTTTAAGTGACTTTTAGGCCAACGAAATAAAGTAAATTTTTTTGATTTTTGAAAATAAGTTGATAAGGCCCCAAGGCCGAGAAAAATGATTCTTCTAACATGATTTGCCAGGGTATGGTTCCCTCACACAGGATTGACTTTAGGCAGGCTGGCGGTCGTAAAAACTAAGAAGAATCCGCTCTGCAACGTCCTTGAAAGAGATTCCACATTATAGAGGGATAAGGGTGGGTAGCAAGAATTAGTGGTAGACTGATCCGGTAAATAATGCCCACTACTTTTTCTTTTTGCCACTAAGTAGCATTGGGTAAACGCCCTCGTATTTCGGAAAAACAAAGTTGAAGTCAACTTGAACTTAAATCAATCATAAACGTAGTTCTAAGGCTGTGATTTATAGAGTGAACTTCGACTAAGACTAAGTCAAAGAAACGAACTTAGTGAGGATTTAGAATTTTTAAATGTAACTTTGACTTAGTTCGAGCTATTTTTACAACAAAAACAGCCCTGACAGATAGACTAAGCAAAGATTTTCTTATATTTACTTACACTGTCTCATAGAAAACCGACGTAAAGTGGCAGGTTGCTGTCGCGTTTCGTTCGGTGAGTGAGATTTCCGGAGGCCTATTTCCCTACCTACCTTTCCCAATCCCTTTTCCCTCACCTTCCATTTCCTCTTTTTAGGTTGGCAACGCACCCATGATTCTTACTGTGTCTTGGGTATCTATGGGCGGTGGAGATCACTTACCATTAGGTGACCCATCTGTTCGTTTGCCAGTCTCTGCTATAAAAAAAAAATTACTCGGAATAAGTCAAAGTTGGATTTAAAAATTCCATATCCTCACTGAGTTCGTTTCTTTGACTTACTCGAAATTCGCTTTATAGTTCTCATACTTGCAAGTATGCGAGTTACTTGCCCATTCATTCATATAATTGTCCCAATGTATAACTCTTTTTTTTAAGTAAATTAAAAAGTTATGAATATAAACATCTTTTTAATGTTCATATCGGACAACTGGCACTTTTAATCACACTTTGATATTAAAATAATTGTACAATTTTCGTATAATGATACGCGTCCCGGTTCCAATTTACATCATACATGTCAGATAAACTTTTTATCGGTAGACATAACTATGGCGACCTTGACATTAAACCATTATCTCGTGTCAGTAATGGCCATTGTGTAAGTAAACATCATACACGCGCCTAATAATTAGTAGTTTCTAGCAACCAATGACTAAAGAAAAATGAGGACGAGGCATAGCTATGACAAAAATGAAGCATGCCTAATGTGTAGAGCAGTAGCGTGCATTTCATATAGAGATAGACAAAGAGACATTGTCTACCTTGACTTTATATGCTGCCCTTAACCCATTTTACTGTGGGGTCGACGCAACACACTTTTTCAAGCATGTTGCAGAAATGATTTAGGTTAGTTTTTACGATCGGTACTTAGAAAATAATTATGCAAGATTTTTGTCTTCCCTAATCTTAATGCTTGTCCAGGTCACTGGTATAGAGAGAAACCAAAATGGCGACTTTGCGAAAGAAAGATCCCATTAATATAGCACTTAGGCATCTTCTTGACATTTTGAAATTAGTATTATAGTAAATAAAACACCATATTTATAATAAAATCAATAAGTGTTTATACGTTATTAAATTCCTTATGACACGGACAACTTTCATATAAATAGATCGCGAAACTAAAATGGCGGAACCAGCTTCAAAGTAAACACGTATTTTTCGTAGTTATGCCAAGTCTTTATATTTTTTCTTTAGTCATTGCTAGCAACTCGGCATATTCGTCTCTTCCATGCCAGTTATTATTTAAGTCTGGATCATGTAACGTAAAAGTTTGATATAAAACTCACCCGTACGCGGTAGCTCTATGCCGCTACGTCTATTCTCTACAACTCTTTCTGTTCTTTCTGCGAGTATTTTCCCAAAATTAATGTTACTTATAATAATTGATAATTGGATATTGATTCGGATTTTTCTTTTTAAATTCATGAAGTTACTTTTTACAAAACCTAAAATCGACATAATTCTAATAATAATTAAACTTTAAGGAGCCAAATGCAGAAGGCAGTATTACTAGATACGGCACGAATTGTGAGGAGGTTCCTCACTCTGGAGTCCTAACCGCCGGTGGCTTGGGTTCCGAGCCTCGCCATCGGAGGGGAATATTTTTATATTTTTAAATGTATTTATTTTTATAATATATATTTAAAAATGTAGAAAAAACTTTTAAAAATAAAGAGTACTGAACAGATTAAACTTTAATAAATAAGTTATCTATAAGTTCTAGTAATAAATTAGTTATAAGCGCAAATCACTGCGCGTCCCCTTTTGCTCTTAGCAATAACTGAAGCTTTATTTGCGGCTACATTTTTCGACCTATTTCAAAAAAGGAGAAGGTCCTTAATTCATCTGTATTTTTTATGTATGTTACGCGATATCTCCGCCAAATGTGGACCGATTTTTGTGTTCGATAGAGCTTATTTCAAGGGTGGTCCCATATAAATTAGGTCACGATCTGATAAGTGTTGAAGTAAGTCCGTTGAGTTATTAAACTTGTGATTATTAACCAATTTTTATTTTATTTTCACAAAAGGGTTCCCTTTTTGTTTTATCATGTTTCATAAATATATGATCAGAATCATCCATCTTATTATCCTATCGATATTTTTAATCTCTTGTTAACCTATGAATAATATGCATTACTTCGAAAAGTGTGTATCTAATCAATCGTTCGGAATATAATATTACTTCAATTATTTGCTCTGTAGTCAAGTCTGAACTCACACGAAGTATATGCGATAACACGTAATCGATTAAATTCCTTATTCAATTCGTCTGAAGTCTACTCGACAGAAGGTAAATATTGTTCAGATTATATTATTCACCAAAATAATAAGAACATCTACTAACCAATCATTGGTCACAATGTGCTTAAGCTGAGAAACTGTGAGGTCTTGAATTAACTGCTGGGTCGGTCAGTAAGTTCGAACAAAAAAAAATTCACAAGATGACTGGGATCGGAAACCTACCTAGTACGGTTGATTATCCTTGTGTGATATCTAGAAAAAAGATGGGAACCACGTGAGCGCATTACAGAAAGAACCAAAAAACATAACAGACAGACTTCAAATCTGATCGTGACCAGATAATTATGTAACCATATATGGGAACCTTTATCAGGTCGTCGGTCCACCTTGTAGGTGGACGTACTACGCTGCGCTTGCCGGTACGTGGTCTCCACTCAAGTCACTGGATGCAGGCCGCTTCCAACAGGTCGATCTGGAAATCTTTGGGGGAGGCCTATGTTCAGCAGTGGACGTCCTATGGCTGATGATGATGATGATGATGGTGATGCTATGGGAACAAATATGGGACCACCCTTGAAATAAGCTCTAAGGAACACAAAAAGAATTTTGAAAATCGGTCCACATTTGGAGAAGATATCGCGTAATATACATAAAAAAAATACAGATGAAGTGAAGACCTCCTCCTTTTTTGGAAGTCGGTCGACGATAACTTGCCATATTTCGGTTATTTATTCGTTAGGAGTTAGGTCAAGCCTTAACATAATTAGTTGCACTACCCTCTTTTAATGACAAATTATTGCATAACACTGCTAGTCTACCCGAAACAAGTAATTAAGCAGCACTAGTTGCAATATCTTTAAAACCTTTGGGTTTGAAATATATTTCGGATTTTGACGGGAAGTCTGACAGGGTGGGCGTCGCTTGTTAAAATTATTTCATATTATTCTCTAGAGCTGTGTTTGTTGGTTTTAAGTGTTGTGGTTTAATGCATCAAACTTCAGTGAAGATGGACAGTATAATGTGGAAAATTTTTAACCGGTGATCTTCGATGAGATTTGCTTGGTGCGTTGGTTGGCTTTGTTCGGTCGATTCGCCGAGTGAAGGTCATCTGAGGGGCACTGGACTGGAAGGAATTACCGCCATAATCCCAGCAAGGCCTTGAGATCATCCACATCTGGGTCTCATGGTCATTGTGAAAACATAATTGCTCTATTTACCTTGAAATTGGCTACATCACCGCATATGTGTGGAAGCCATTATTTTTAAAAGAAGAAGAAGAAGAAATATATTTCAACTAGTGAAATAGGGTTTCGCAATGGTACATTCTGAAATTAATTTAACATTGCAACTGTTAAAATAACAGACATAAAGTTAAAATAAACAAATTAAATCATATTTTATAACCAAAGGAAAAGACGAAGTGTTTATTGTTTAACAAATTGTTTTGTATAGTTTTGAGAGTCGTTTGGACTGAGCTCCTTCAAAAAAATAACATTTAAATAAAACACAAACCGTCGTTGGACACAAATGTTTCCAACTAAGCATTCGACTTGAAAAGACTTTCCAGTCTTTGGAATACTACTCATAAAAGCGTACTCAAACGTTGATAAAAGTGCTCAAGTACAAAGTGAAGCTCAGTCTGCATCATACCGCAATATATTCTTGTTATTTACAATTCAATATTTAATATATAAGAGTTTTTGAAAATCAAATGCAACACTTGATAATTTTTGAACACATTTTTGAACACACCACTTGATAATTTTTAATGCCACATTAATGCACATTTAACCCTATTTCGGTGATTAAGTCATAAAATGAAATCGAATCGTAATCGAAATCGAATCTAATGTCAAAAGTCAGGGGAATATCTCTACTACTTATTATATAAAACTGCACCACAAACTAATTATAGTCCAATTGCTAATTAAACGGAGTAAACTGACAGATCGAAATGTCACTTTCCAAAATAATGTTGCTTACTTTCAAAAGGTAGTGATTGATCTACTTTCATTCTTATCATTCAAAGAAACAATAACTCAGCACTAGTTTGCAAAATTAGAATTTTATTGCGTATGTTTAGAAATTTCAGCTTAACCCTTCCACTAAATATCTGTGTAAATAATGTTGCGCAAATAATCATAACAGATACGTGAAATAATAACAATAAAAATATCAAATATTACTTTTATTATTTGAGAAAAATTACGTTCGGAACATTCATAGCTTTTGCAAGTTTTGTTTATAATCAACCTGACTATATGAATGACTATAATTCCAGTAAACATGCCGTAATTTAGCAAGCAGCGATTTAATTTGACTATAATTCAGTAGACATGCAGTACTTATCACACATTAGGCAGGAATTACGACTTTCAGTTGGACTGTAGAAAATGAAAGAATGAAATGGTTCACTGAATTGAAATGTTTAAATAATGTTGATCTTTTTACCGCAGCACTATTTAAATTTCATGAAAAAGTGGCAACATTCGAAATGTCAGTTTACTCCGTTTAATTAGCAATCCTACTATAACAATAACATGTAAGGGTATTGCTCTGATTACATTGTTACATGATGGAATTTCCTCATAATATCTCCGCAGGCCATTACGTTATGGGTTAATTGAGTTTAACCATGATTCATGAGAAATTATAATATTGTTTTCGTAATAAATATTAAAAGGTTAATCGGTTTAATGAACTCATTATAACCACAACATATAAATATAAAGTGTGTACCGATTTTCGGGTTGTTACTCATTTTCGAAGTTTAGTAATTTAGGAATCGATATCATTAATGTTCTCAAAAGGCCAAAAAGCTTTTGAACCAATCTAAATGAAGATAAAGATATAATTTAGTATACGTCAAAAAAAATACTACTATCATCCACATCGACAAGTGAGAACTGTCAAAACTAACTGCATAAGGGCATTGGTATAATTGCAAATTGCAATTTTTTTTATCCGGGAACGGCAAAGTGACTACACTGCACCTGATGGTAAGCGTAGTGCAGTCCAAAAAAACTAGCGACCACTGACGAACAATGAGTTGAAGAATGAGTACATATTTGAAATAGAAAGAAAAATTGCAATATTCAATTTTATTCCGCGGGTTTAAAGGACAGGATCAAATTGACATTCATTTGACAGACCTTCGGTTTTGAAATTCGAGATTCTGAATTCAAATACTTTTCAAACTTTTTAATATACGAGTAAATCGTCAACATCGATCATGTTCATGCGCAAAAGTTAGTGCCTTAGACCTTTGCAAAGTGTAACACAGTAAAGAAATAGCGTCCAATTAACAGAAACGTAACAATTGGGTCTAATTAGATACAATAATTGTATTTGTTGTGAGAGACAATTCGGACGCGACTTAAAAGCGTCGTGTTATGTGCTATTTTTAGCTACATCATTATTTTGACTAAAAAGTAAATGTACATTTATGATACAATATCACAGTTTGATGATAATAATGCTAAAAATTGACTAATAACATTGTTAGCATGCTTCTCCTTAGAGGGATAGTTTCGGAATATTCCAGCGATGTCACCACAGAAGCCTTTTGTGAAAAGTTTTGGTACACGGTAGCTTCGTTTATTTCTGCCGTTAAATAGCAGTAAATGAGCTTTTATGTACCACTTTGAAATTAAATCATAAAATTAATTTAATCCTTAAAATAGTTAGTCATTATGAATCAACTACGTCGTTTTACACTACTTTCAGTTGCTCAAATACCCACTCCCCTTTCCAAACTCCGCGCCATTCCATTCTACTTATAGTCTAGGTTATATTAACTATTTATAGTCCAGGTGCATCTATGATACCTTCGGACCTCTTAGTGATACTCTTAGTGATTTTGGTATTCATTTCACCGTATTTAAATTTTTGTTTATCATCACAAAGAACCTAAGTTGACTCTTGTCTTAAGAGCAAACATAATGATATATTTACTAAATATTAAATTACTTTTAATTTGCTACATAAAACAGGTCATGAATTGGAAAGATGAATAACAACTAATAGTATTAGTAACTTAATGATTTTTTAGAATAACGCGAATATTTTTAAGGATTCTATAGCGATTTGTTATTTTATTTTTAGTCCCGACGTTTCGAAAGATTTACAGCCTTCGCTGTCATAGGATGGACTCGACGGAGAATCCGTTGAGTCCGAGTTTTACTTTAATAATAGCGGTTTTTGAGTACGCCATAGACATGAAGACGCAACACTGCAAGCATAATGATTACAGGAATCCTTTCTTTAATTCCTTATTTGGAAAAGGCCTACTTATCTTATCTTTTTCTAGGCAGTTTCTTTGCTATTTAAGTCACATTTAAAGATGGTATCATTTGCGTAACGCCTGCGTTAACTCCATTTTAATAATCTCATTAAAAACAAAAGAGGTTGACGTTCTATAAACAAATATTGAAGTATAAATTATGTACGGAAAGATAAATATTTTGCTTGATTGTCGGGCTTCTGTAGGTACTTACTAAGGTTAAATCTACGCAATATAAAAAAGGCCTTTTTTGTTCGAGGACGGCAAAGTAACTACATTGCACCTGATGGTAACTGGTAAGTTTAGTGCATTCCAAAAAATCTAGCGACCACTACTATGGTTTTTTTATGCTTCTTCACACTCCGGATCTGAAGAGGGAAGAAGCAAATCGAAGAGCTTACGATAAGACAGGCGGATGACCGATGCAGACACAGGGATACCCCATATCTGTTCCAACTAACCATCAAGTCATGCTGCAAGCCCCTCGAGCCAATCCCTTTCATAATTAATTATTCCTATCTCATGGGATTTAGTACTATCATCATCATCATCATCATCAGCCATAGGACGTCCACTGCTGAACATAGGCCTCCCCCAAAGATTTCCAGATCGACCTATTGGAAGCGGCCTGCATCCAGCGACTTCCTGCGACCTTTATCAGGTCGTCGTTCCACCTTTTAGTACTATACAGACATATATTTAGTACTATACATAAAAAAACGTATATATATGTATAAACGTATTACAATTCTAAGAAAATACTGCGTTTTATGTAAATACTATAAACAATTTTAATTGATGTCGAACCAGGGAAATGCCCCGACGCGCCGCGTCAGTCCGTCATTAATCAAAGACCTACGCCGCAGGTCATTGATAAATTGAAGTTGGTGGTCACATGATTTGATTGTAAGATCATCATATCAAACAAACAAAATATAGTTCGGCAAACTTTTCTGTGCATGTTCAACATTTGTGCGACTGAATTCGTGGACAGAATGAATTATGAAAAATAATATTATTAGCGTCGCGCTCTTGGTCTAATGGCTGTGGACCGGTAGGTGCTGAGTGTGAATCCCAAGCCGAAGAAAGTGGGGTTTCTAAAGTAATTTCCTGAAACATTCTTTAAAAGGTTCGAAATGCTGCGTTTTTTTCCACCTGCCATTAGCTCCCATTGTAGCGATATAGTAGTACTGCAAGGGTATGACTTTGTCCACCCCATACGCATAGATAATTTTGCTAAGGTATACATAACAAACAATAAGATAGTCTATGGAAACTCAACGCGCCAGTTTGCGTAGAAAAATATACGTCGTTCTTGGAATACTATATGAGGCAAATCGTTTATAGAGGTATATTTATTGCGTCTCTACATTCCTTGTCTGCCAGCCCGTAGTGGTAATTCCAAAGTCATATGACATGTTGTTACCAAATAATATTGACTACATCACTTTACACTTTACCTACGTTTTGTTTGACCTTATTTTAACACATTTTATATACATGATTAATATATAATTCATAAGTACCTCTTTGGGGGAGGCCTATGTCCAGTAGTGGAGTTCCTATGGCTGATGATGATGATAATGATGAAGTACCTACTAATTATTATTATTACATTTTTTTCAATATAAAAGTAGTCTATGTCACTAAGGAATAACGTATGTAGCTTTCTGCTGATAAAATAATTTTCAAAATCAGTTCTGTAGTTCAATAGATTACTTCGTACAAACTCACAAACTTTACCTATATAGTATTAGTTATGTATAGATATTAGTATAGTATTAGTATCTATAGATAGTGTAGATGAGCAGGTTTTCAACTAAAATTTTAGCGAGTATTGGTTTAGATTGCATTAAGTGCTTTGGTAGGTAAATATTTAAGATGCAATTTGCACTGTAGACACTTTTGTCTTTAGTATGAATAAGCTGAACTAAATCGATGATGTTAAGCACCAAGACAGAGCCCTCAAAGTGTGGAACATCTCAAAATTGATGGAGACGAGATTAGGGTTGTTGGGGATCAAATGTTCAAATACCTCGGATCGACTGTCACCGCTCAGAACAGAATCGATGAAGAAATTCGTCTCAGAATCCGAGCTGGTAGCAAGTGCTTTTTCTCTTGCAAGAAACTACCTCAAAGCTGATTTCCAGAACAACAAGGTTAATAATCCATAAGATGATAATAAAACCTGTACTAACCATACGGATGTGAAACTTGGGCTCTAACCCAAAAGGAACAAAACCAACTCCCGATTTTTGAACGAAAAATCTTACGGAAAATTTTCGGACCGATAAGAGAGAGTGATGGGGTGTACCGCATTCGTATGAACCATGAACTGAATCACCTGGTAAACAACGAAACCCTTGTTCGATTCTGTAAGGCGCAAAGACTACGGTGGGCGGAACATATCGAGAGAATGCCTGACTCTAGAGCCACTAAAGTTATCAGAAACTGGATACCTCAGCAAAAATACCTCGTGGTGGACCCAAGAAGCGCTGGAAAGATTGTATCGATAAGACTCGGCTTCTCTAAGAAAGAAGACCAACTGGAAACGAACTGCCCTAAATAGAGATCGATGGAGACATATTGTGGAGGAGGCCAAAGCCCACTGGGTTGCAGCGTAAAAAGAAGTAAATAAGAAGTAACCACCAAGCCATATGAATCTCAATCCATGACCATACCATAACCGATGTCTCATATCTGTAACTTATACTTAATTTATACTTGATGGTATATAATACCAACATTACAATAAAACCTTTACATCACTAATGTCACTATTTCATCAGAGACGTCGCTGATTAACGGCATCGGATATCGATAATCTTATTTTCGTAAAAATATTTATTGACTGTTAAAAAACGACATTTAACCTATGTTAATTGCGATTCTTCGGCAAATATGACATCAGAAATTATACATAGATTTAAAACTATGTATTACGTAATAGGTATTAAATGTCATAATGTATAATAAGAACGTAAATCATAATAGCCTTGATTTGAAGACACTCAATTGGAATAAAAAGCTTGAAAACTCGATACGGGTCAATACAATTATTGAAGTTCAATTCGTTTGGCGGCCACCCATCAAACTTGAATTAATTGAACGCGGAGCGATGGTGGAGCTGGTTCCATTGAATATTCACGAACGCTATTAATTTTTAAAAATAAATATCGAACCAAAGTGATTGGCGGTGCGTTCGAAAACTGCAATTACTTCGTGAATGATTTTTCAAAGCTTTGAATGGTCGACACTGGTGACGAGCACAGGCATTTCAAATATAGGTCCACAGAAAATAGCAAAATACTTTTTGAATGTTTCTTTTGAATTCTTATGTCACCATCGCCATATTGTTTTTTTTATACCGAGCAGATAGATCACCTGATGGTAAGTGATCTCCACCGCCCATAGACACCCAAGACACAAAAAGAGTCATGGGAGCGTTGGCAATCTAAAATGAGGGAATGGAAGGGGAGGGAAAAGGGCGGTAAAGAGAGCGGGCAAATGGGCCATGATTTAAAAAATGTACAAGCCGTGCGCGGCTGTTTTAAACATTTGTTTTTATTACGATTTTTTTAAATTAGCGAATTGTCCCAGTCCATAATGTTCATTGTCTGTACAGAATGCAGGCCATTGATAGCCAACATGATATCAGTGGCCTGAGCAGGAAAAATTCTGACAACCGTAAATGTATTCGAACTCGTTGCGCGTCTATGAAATTTGTATGAAATATTAACCAAACGTCATCAGTGCGCACTGCGCAGCGAACTCGAATACATTTACATTTACATTAGTTTTTCGTGCTCGGGCTACAGCGTAATGAAAAATCGAAGAGGACGCAATAAGGTTCTTAAAATACTTCAAATTAATTAATCGGTTCGCAACCCTAGAATAAGTTGCGTGGTTAATCGAAGCTCTACTACCCAAACTGTAAGGTACCGAGCCTCTACCACGAAACTCGTGTTCCTGTGTTCAGTGACCTCCATCGCGGGACACCATTTTCATATCATAGTTATTTGAAAACGCCTTTACCGCTAAGAAAAATAATATATTATTTAAGAACACTGCTATTTACAAAGTACGCGGCACATGTGTCTATGTATAACAGATAAATATTAGCCTAGTGTTACGGCGCGACGTATGTGTTTGCTCGTCGCTTTTCTGCTTATATAATCTCTCATTACTCTGCGTCTATGCACTGGGTATTGACTGATAAGTAAGAGCTGACACACACGAGTGACTTGTCACCGTTTCTGATTAGTCACTCATGTCCAATATGAGGGTGTAAAGCACGTCATTGGTATACAACATGATAGTCTCACTTTTTTCTTTGTGTCACATTGTTTGAAAATAAAAGGGACAGACTATTCTTAACCATTTGCTCCATCAATATATTATACCCTAGATGCACAGTTCTTTGCAAATCGTCCTAAAAAGTGGTCTCAGGAATAAAACAAAGAAAAAGATCACAAGTTCTAATTAAATCAAACACAAATATAACCCTATGCACGTGTTATAAAGTAGCTTTTTAAACGAAATGATCAAGCGTTCTTAAATTTGAATTTTCAGATTTAGAATTCTATCGACATCCAACTGTAGGGAAAAGGAGTGCTTAAGCACTTCTTTACTGTCCCATTTTCCGAGCGTCAACTGTGTATCTATGATTTGCTCAGCTAAAATGTTTTATTAAGCCAGGTCTCCTGCACTAGCTTTTTCGAAACAAAACACATACACTAAACAAGGTTATTCATTTTCTCCTGCTTATGTAACAATGGAACATAGACAAAAAAATAGTAGAAATACCATGTTATGTGTAGGTGATTTGAATAATGTTTTAATGTGGGAGACGCGGCTTATGACATATAATATAACTTAAGCTCACGCCTGTATCCCCGAGGAGGTAGGCAGAGGTGCACTAGCGAACAAGTACACAATTCGCCGAGCTTAGTTCCGTCCCAGATGTGATAGGGAGCGAGCCTATCGCCATATCTAGCACAAATTCCAGACTACGAGCTGATATGGAAAAATCCAATATCACTTTACCCGACCCGGGGATCGAACCCGAGACCTAAGGACGGTAGTCGTACCGAAATACAACCACTCCATCGAGGCAGTCAGTCAGGCAGTATGACATATAAATGATAGCGATACGGCAATTTTCCAAACGTCACCAAACATCTTAGTCACTGCAATTATTTACTTGCGTATTTACCTTTTACCGACGGGGAAAATGCGTATGACTTTGTTGTTATGCTACATTGTTTAATTTTGTCTTGTGACCGAGATAATTTTCACCACTTTGAGTAACCAAAGGTGCGGTACATAATGCTTGTATTAATTTAGTTTAATTCAGTCGTTTATTGCACTTTGTGGAGGGAGGTTCGTTTCCTTTGGTATAATGTTAATTTTTATTTGTTTGTCGTCGACTTTCTTGTTATTGTGCGCGGTTATTGTATTGAAGAGAGTTAAAGTCGGGCAAAAGGTAGGATTGTATTTTTGGTGTATATGAAGATTTTTGTAGGTATGCAGAATTTTGTAGGAAGTAAATGCAATGATTTCATGAATAAATAAAGTAATATTTAATGTTTCTTAGGTTTACGCAAACTTTATACTTTGAAATAAAACAATTTGGTTTTATTTTTAGGCCCGACGTTCCTAAGGTTTTACAGCGTTCGTGGTCAAAAATAAAACCAAATTACAATAAAATCCGTATAAACAAATTTTATTTCAATAAATTAATATCATTACAATAATAATAAGTTGCGAACAACACAGTATCAATATTTGTAATAACAGTTTTCGATTTAATATGGATATTTTTTATAACGTTGTCGTCTAATAAATATGTATTATAATTTACAATTCATCAGCTAAAATTTAATCTCAAATAGCATCGGCTACATCGGCTGTTCACCCTACTTCAATATTTAATAATTAAACCATCGGAGGTGGCACATATATATGTTACATAAGCGTAGGGGCCACCGGAGGCCGAGCCGCCCGTCACTATTTAAATTCAACTTTCAATATGTAGCTGGCGCAGTTTCCCGACTGTCCCGGGGGAAGGGTAATGTTTTTGAGCATGTTGCAGAAATGATTTTTACTGCCTACAACCCATTTTAAGTATCCAGTCTTGTTATAAAACCGCTCCTCACAACCGATGTACTAAATTGTGTTTTTTGGTCGTAGCTAACAATGGGCAGTTGGTTGAGCTACTTCTGGTGGGGCGGCGACCCCGACGAGGTGAACCCTGTCTCAGGACTCTCCAGGCGAGACATCTACGCTGTTCAGAAGTCATGGGCACCGGTCTTCGCGAACTCCGTCGCTACAGGAAGCGAACTCCTGAGAAGGTAGAGACCTAATTTTATTTGCTTTCTCTTTTCAATTTCAAAGTGAAGAAGATTCCGAATTCGTCGTTTTTATGATTTTAAAAGCAAAGACTGGCAAAGGAACAGGGGGGTCACTTTCTTCACTATCTTATTCTAATTCAGTATGACCATAAATCACGTGTAACGCGGTCGTACCACGTGAACTTAATGAATATCATATGGAAAGTATCATTTTGGCAATATCTTTAAGTCAAACTGTACTCAACTTTAACGGCTTTTTACATTGATTTTCGGCATATAATTTCGACAGATAAGGCGGCCTTAAATGACATAAGGCTACCTTAAGTGTATGAGGATTCGGCGTTAAGCCCCTTACTTATAAAAATATTTACGCGCTTCTTAACATTTATTGTCAAACAATGTGACGCAAGTGAAAAAGTGGCCAACTAGTTTTAAATATAGCAAGCACATAAATGTTTTTATAAGTAAAATTATATTTATGTAACGATTACATACGTTACATACTCGTTTTGAACTATGGGCCAATAGTTCAAAACGAGTAGGATGTTGGTGTGAGTGTTTTTGGACTCTCACATGCAAGAATGTCTTTGGGCATTGTGCGAGTAATATTTAGTATTTGACCCGTGTGTCTATTCTATAAAACGTTATCGGATGAAAGATATCGGACCGATACTCTACCGCACAAACTAATATAGATGCACATGGATCAAATAAATTTCATACACCGAAGAGTGGGCTGTCAAACGGTTTACAGCATAGCATTCTCCGAAACGAAACTTATAGCACCGATATCGGTCGGACACGTGAGCCACATAGAATAGCAAAACGTCCGAAACGAAGTCCGCAACTGCGGATTTTGTTAGTAGGCCCCCAGGCCCCACGTGTTCGTTTGCCCTTGCTATAAAAAATATCTACACACTATAGAGACAGATAAATGACAGTACAACATACACAGAGAGGACTTCTGATGCAAAATCAACAATCTTTGATGCAGCCTGTTTGACAAACTGTAAACAATCTTCAGCCTATCTACAGTCTCAATATTTACTCGTACAGTGAAACTAGCATGAGTGGCCTTTTAAAATCTCTGTGAGACTACGTAACTGTACTAATTTAGTGCAGCTGAATGTTTAAATTGGTTCCTTGGCAAAACCCATATTTATAAGGTTCCAACTTACTTCTTTTGGTATCATGGGCTGTGGAAATAACTTACCATCAATCGTTTGCCTGTCTCTACTATCATCATCATCATCATCAGCCATAGGACGTCTACTGCTGAACATAGGCCTCCCCCAAAGATTTCCAGATCGACCTGTTGGAAGCGGCCTGCATCCAGCGACTTCCTGCGACCTTTTTCAGGTCGTCGGTCCACCTTGTAGAAATCAAAAAGAAAGACCCAAAAACGACCCAATTGAAAATCAATTAGTTAAAACCAAAGCACCAGATAATAAAATGAATAAATAATACGTGAATTTCAAATGAATACATTTCAAAGCAGCGGAATGTCGTACGTTAAATCGATCGCGGAATAAACATTTCAGGAATAGAACTGTCGACTGTTATAGAACTTAATTTTGTGAAGCTTCCTCTACCTGTATATTAAAGATCCCCCAAGTGGGGGTTAACGTCAGGCAGGCAGCCGGTTGTAAAAACTATGCCAAATACATTCTACAACATGCTTGAAAAAAAAGCGAAGGTGGACAGAAAGCGGCCATATAGTTGGTTAATGTTTTATTCGAGTGGTAGAGTCACGCTATAAGCAGTAACGTCTACAGCACGAATGGCTCGACCGGTTCGATACCACTGTCTCATAGAAAGCCAACGTAAATTGGCACTTCGCCGTCACGTTTCGTACGGTGAGTGAGATTTCCGGTGGCCCAAGTCCAGTCGCTTTCCCAGTCTCTATTTCTCACTTTTTAATCTGGCAACGCACCCATGATTATTTTAATGTCTTGGGCGTCTATGGGCGGAGGAGATCATGTAGCATCAGGTGACCAACTCGCTTTTTTGGCAATTTCTGCTATACATTTTTTTTTGGATTTTTAATTTAAGTATTAGCAGTCAAACTTAAAGTAAAATACACAGTCTGATGATTCACACATCTTTCTTCATCGCAAGGTACTCAGGGTTCTTTGTAAACATAAAATATATTTTTATCATTCAATAATCACGAGTTTAAAAACTTAACGGACTGCCTTCAAAATGTATCCGATGACCGATCGTGATGAAAATAGATGGACAGCCGACCTGATAAAGGCAGTAAGTCGCTTAAAATAAGCTCTATCGAACACAAAAATAATCTTAAAAATCGGTCCACATTTGGCGGAAATGTCGCGTAACTTACATAAAAAAATACAGACTAATGAGGACCTTCTTTTTTTGATAACGGTCGAAAAATAAAATACAGAAGAATTAGAGATCTTGTCTTTTTTTGTCGATCGAAAAGTGGTATGCAGTGGCACGTGTTCTCGTTCAAGGCGCCTGAATATAAAGCCACGCCGCAGCCTCAAAGCCGTAACATTCCCACATCAATAAAGTTTTACGCGTTTCTATATGTAAGTAATGTGACTGAGCAATAAATCAACATCGCCTACTAAGTAGCTGGTCGTAAAGCTGGAAATGTCACAGTTAAATCGGGAGTAGCGGCGAGCAGGGCTGTTTGCTTTACTTATCGATCCTAGTCGACTCGCCAGCGAAGTTTAGTAACTAGTGACTTAGGCGTATGTCTTCCGCCTCCAAGGAGTCCACATTCTCAATAGATTAAAGTTTTACATTAATTCATTTATTATTGGATAAATATGTTCAACCTTATAAGTTTATTCTTGCAAATCTTTGTTATGATGAAGGTTAGTCATGCCATGCCAAATATACAAATATCAATCCCTGAGCATCTGGGCGACAGTTTTTTTTTCAGAGGAATTTAAAAAAGTAATAATTTTTTATCTTAAATAAAACAATTTCATCAGAAATTAGATTATAAAGGTAGTATGTTTAGTTATGAATAAAGTATCAAGTGTCCGTCAAAGTCTCAAAGGTTGGGCGATCTCCTGCCACTTTGGTATGCGTGCCGTCAGTGGCGTAACTATATTGATGGGGGCCCGTGGCAAAATGATAATTACGGTCTTTTCGGGCAGGGCTCTCATTTCAGTCAAGTTATTTTCAGCTAGGGGCCTCCTTCTGGCCAATGGTGCGGGGGCCTAAGGTCTGGGTCCATGGCATTTTGCCCCGCTGCCATCCTGTAGTTTCGCCACTGCATGCCGCAAAACATTATTCAAGTTAAAATATACCTAAACATAAATATAATTAGACCAAGCTTATAATGCCACAACCCTGTAGCAAATTGTTTTGGCTGCGACGGTGTATTGCCAATGATTTATTTCCGTTTTGGCGACTGTTGGTTTTAGTTATTAGTTTACCTTAAAATAGGTTGTTAAGTGGCCTATATATCAGACCAATTTATGCTTCCACCATTACTCCGTTAGACCATTACGTTGTTAGCTTTACTGTACATTTATACATTTCTGTCGCGTCTAATATTTGCTCAGAATTTATTGACTTCGCAGCGCGGTATTCAATATTCATAGTTCGCTACATATGTATGTAGATTGAAAGTAACCATGGCAACTTGGATAGGTATTAGGTAATGTTAACTAGTGCATACCTACTTGTACGAGACGAGTGTCGGAGGTTCCAGACCAACCCCAAACGAGGGGCATACACATCTGACTTTTCTATATTAAATGTATTTTCTTTGTATAGAGGTATTATCGCTTGCTATACGGTGAAGGAAAACATCGTGATCTGAAACCTGCATACCCGAGAAATTCACAACAAGAATTTCGAAGGTATGTGAAGTCTACCAACTCTCATTAGGCCATTGTGGGTGACTAAGGCCTAACCTCAAAAGAGGGACCTTGTGTGTGCTCAGAAGTGGGACAATAATATTATAGGGCTAAAATTATTATTATTTAAAGTTTCAATTGGATTCCATTCCGTGAATCACGGTGCAAAGTCACAGTAGTAGGTATCACACATGTGACATGACGCATATAGTCAACCTGTTTTGAACGCAGGTCACCGACATTCTTGTTCCTGAGGATGGGTTTTCACTTCCTTTACACATTTCGTGTGGATGTACAAAAGGAAAATCAGTTGTATACCCTCTAGCTCGAACCACGAGTTTTGCTCGTCTCGTAAAATAATTTGTATGAAAAACATCAATTCCCCACGTAACCGCTAAAGGCGTTCGGATGTTTTTCATTTAAATATTTTAAGGAATCGCTAGCGAGAAATGTAAAAACCACACAGTTAGACTTTTGTATTTTTCGATTATAATGTAACTGAATAATCGACGCAGGATGCGGAGTCCATCAATTAAAAATTTAATTGTTTGTGCGATCCACAAATATTTGTTTCGAGTCTGGGAGACTGTATGTCTCCTAGTTTTTGACCCATGGAGTCATGACACGAGAATTATATTTGAGTGTGAGGTGTGATCTATGTGTGTGACTATTAGGTGTATTTATTTAACTTGCCATGCCAATTTTTTTTTTTCGCGTTATATGTAGGACACGTAATGTTATGAATGCCTAAATTATTTTATTAAGTTATTTCCAACAAAGTGTAAAAAACACAGCTTTTTGACCAACTTCAAAAAAGGAGAAAGTCCTCGATTCGTCTGTATTAATGTATGTTACGCGATATCTCCGCCAAATGTGGACCGATAGTCAAGATTATTTTTGTGTTCGATAGAGATTTTTTCAACTCATATAATTTTGGTCACGATCGAAAAATTTGTAGTGGGCCCGATAAGATTTTTATATTGTGATTATTATATTAACTCGTATATGCTACTTGAGTATAACGAATATACTCTAATAGTTCTGTTGCTCAATTAACATCCCGCGTTGACGCATAACTTTCAATAATTAATTATATTCTGAAGTTGACGTCAGTATAATCAGCATTTCTTCCTTACCTGGAAACAATTTATCATACCTTACGGATAGGGTAAAGAATTTGGCGGAAACCGCAAATAACATTGTTATGTTTCCCTATTACGCAGTCAACAGAATAAGGAAAGAATTTTGGAATAGCCGGAGGCAGTATGAATTATATATCAGAGACAGCAATCGAGCAGGTAGGTCGTGATGGTCTCCGCTGTCCACAGACAACTTGATACCAAAACAAAGACATTAAGCAGTACATAGACGGGACAACAGCGCGAAACTTGTGATCCAAAAAATGTGACCTCGTGGTCACTTAGTCGTATCTGAAACGTACGCACAAACGGTCGTACCAGCGTAATAATGTTTCGACAAAATTGTCTTACGTGATTCTTGAACATTCACAGAAGATTCTAAGGTGCAAATTATAATAAGCGCCCTCGCATTGTAATAAGTGTTAGATGGCGTTTCTCACGTTTGATATATAGATATATTTTTTTGGATGGAAACAGCCCTTGATAACCCCTCTATACCAAAGTAAACATACGTAGAATCGATTTTCAGGCAAGAACACTCTATTTGCAGGTATTGAATGAGACTGAGCCGTCACGTTCGGCTCTGTAACGCTCGTTCGGGTAAAGTCAGCTCGAGTCGATTAAGCAAGTGAGAGAGATATAGTCAACACGTCTATTGAAAATACTGATCGTTAATAATGATAAATATTACCTACCTAACTAATGCGTGCGGTCCCTTTAGAATCAGAATTCATAGTGCGTACGATGTGTAACGAACGTAAGAGACAATAAAGGGTGAAGACATATAAAGCGCCAGAGCACACGTGCAAAGATCCATGGACAGGAAACCAAGCGGAACGAATACAAATATATTATGTATCTACCAGTGACGTGCACAGACCTTCAAATCAGGGTAGACAAAAAAGTTCATAATTATTTTCTTCAGTTCTTGCTACACTATTATACAGCATTATTACCCTTCGAATAAGCTCTATCGAACACAAAAAGAATTTTGAGAATTGGTCTACATCTGGCGGAGATATCGCGTAACAACAACTATCTAACATCTACTATCTAACAACAACGTATCTAATATCTCCCCTCATTCGATGTAGATATTGCGTTATATACAAATATATCGAGTTCATAAGGACCTCCTCAATTTTGAAATCCGTTTTAAATTAGTTGGGTGGTAGGGCCACGCTGTAGACAGTTACGTCTACAGCACGAATGGGCTGGCTCGACCGGTTTGATACCACTGTCTCACAGAAAACCGACGTAAAGTGGGAGCTTTCTGTCGCGTTTCGTTCGGTGAGTGAGATTTCCGATGGCCCATTTACTCCCTCCCTTTCCCAATCCCTTTTCCCTCCTTTTAGGTTGTCAAAACGTACCTGTGATTCTTTTTGTCTAGGGTGTCTATGGGCGGTGGAGATCACTTACCATCAGGTGACCCATCTGCTCGTTTGCCAGTCTCTGCCATAAAAAAAAACATTCTTGTAGATTCATTCTTGTCAGTTATCACAAACTCAATTTGAATAAACTTACCGCAAGTATTCAAATACATATCAAAACAAAGTAAAACAATGAATTATGCATTATGCGTAACAAGTTTCAAAACAAGGGTAGAAAAACAACTTCCAAACTTGTTAAAGTTTCGGCAGATTTCATAACTTCAAATTTAACTTCGACCGCGAACTTTCCACAGTTAGGACTCTATGAACATAGTTTAGTAGTTGAAATATTCGGGATGAATGTTTTGTATTCATCTCTGGTGGGGTAAAATGTTGTTAAAATAGGTAGAGGTGCCGATTGGTGGTATCCCACATTAATAAGATCTGTATTTTATTATTTAGTACTCTTTATTTTAAAAGGTTATTTTACATTTTAAAATATAAAAACAAAATACATTTAAAAATCTAAAATGGTTCCCCTCCGATGGTGAGGCTCGGGATCCAAGCCACCGGTAAGGACCCCAGAGCGAGGAACCTCCTCACAATTCGTCCCGTGTCCAGTAACACTGCCTCCTGCATTCGGTACCTCCTCATTCAATGGTGTCAAACCATGGGCAGTGATGTCAGTATTTTATTATTATTGTCCTCGGTCTCAGTTCTGACTTCAGTAGCCCGAGCACGAAAAACTAATGTAAATGTAAATGTATTCAAGTTCGCTGCGCACTGATGACGTTTGGTTAATATTTCATACAAATTTCATAGACGCGCATCGAGCTGAAATACATTTACGGGTGTCAGAAATTTTCCTGCTCAGGCCGCTGGTCTCTGCTAATATGAGGGATCCAGTCCCGGGTAAATTAAATTAGAAAATTTGCTTTGCCCAACCTGGGAATCGAACCCAGGACTGGGTACAGTACAGGACTAGGTAAAATACTTACTAAATATAAAGTCACATAACCCAATATTGTCAAAGGCTTATAAACAAACGCAAAAAATGGTTTATAATGTTGGAACCCAGTGGTGACGATATGTATAAAAAGAATTGAAGACAAAATATTAATGAAGCTTCACTTTGTCAACAGGCTCTTCCAAGCATTCCCAGAGACAAAGGAATTTTTCAAAATGGTACGAAAGTTGCCTGAAGAGGAGTACATGAACAACCCCCAGTTCAAAGCGCATGTGATCAATCTGATGACGTCACTCAACCTGGCCGTCAACAACCTCCACCAGCCGGAGATCGTTGCAGCAATGATGAACAAATTAGGGGACTCGCATAAAAAGAGACAGATTAAAGAGAAACATTTCCATGTAAGTATTGTTCAATTGTTTAACCTTAATAGACCAGTGTAAAGTTTTACCTACTTCTCTAGGTCTCAAAGTAAGGCTTCCAATCCTAGCAGTGTAAAGTTTTACCTACTTCTCTAGGCCTCAAAGTAAGGCTTCCAACCAAAGCTACTCTGGGCTATCAGACCTATTCCGAGAGATTTTGTCTTCAAACCAAGGTTCTCATTGGAAAGATTTTCAGTCTGGTTCAGCAATTAATGTGTTCCTGGTTTAAAAATTAAAAATCGCAACGATCTTTAGTTGATATAGCCGTAGGCTTCCTATTTGGGTTCACCGCTTTCACATAAAGAGGCAGAAATAAGCTCGGCTAAGTGTGGGAGTTGTGATTCTTTTGTTCACTTATACCTACTCTTTAGAGCTTATTATGATAATAAATAGATATAATCTTAGGATATAATAAATGAATATTAATTATAAGATGCAGGCCGCTTCCAACAGATCGATCTTGAAATCTTTGGGGGGAGGCTTATGTCCAGCAGTGAACGTCTTACGGCTGATGGTGATGATTATTAATTTAGTTATCAATATCAAATATTCACCGCTATCCATAATAACAATAAGAACTAATTTTATACCTCTCAGACGCGAATAAGACAAATCGACTATTATATAAAATTACCATCAACATTTGTTTATATTTATGACCCTATTTATTTTCTTTTTTTTATTAACATTATTTTCTTTACTTTCTAGCAATTAAAAGAGGTTATAGTGAAAATGTTCATCGAAGTCCTGCATCTGGAGGGAGCGACACTCGCTTCATGGGGTAAGACTGTCGAGTTTTGGTACAAGCACATATTCGAAACTCTGAACGTGGTCGACGAGAGCAGATAACAGATTGTTAGTTCACAACACAAAGAGTAGTTTGGTTTGATCGCTTGAAAGGCGAGGCATCACCATTATATCCATTGTCATGTCTTTATTAGGATCTGAGCTCGCAGCAAGTATAACTTTCAACTGGATTTTCGAAACGAGTCACTGCACGGTCGAATTCTTACAAATGTTCTTACAACTTTAAGTACATCCATTCGATCTGCATTCGAATACGTAGTCAAAAGTTATCCGGCTAGGGCCTTTGTTGGAATAAATCGTCACGGATACATCAATAGCAGAGCTCTATTATGCTCTATCTGAATGAATAGTGCCATTTTATTTACATTTATGTTTTATTGCACTTATTATACAGGGCATTAAATAATTCTGTCAATAGATGATTCTTCATAGCTTTTAAAAAGAAATACCCGGTCGTTCAACGAATTAGAACTATGAAATAATAAATTCATAAAAACTCAATCCATAATTTGCTAAGCATCTTCGGATAAATCCGTTTTCTTAACTCAAGTAACGGTTTGTTGCTTGGTAGTCTACTTATGTAAGAAAGGTTTTCGTATAAGTGTGACCAATTTTAATTGTACATAAGCGTTTACCAAAAATATTAAGATTAGATTGATGTATGATTATTATTAATCCCATAGCCTAATTAAGATAAGTAGGTACTTATCATTCGCAACGCTTCACAAACCAATCATTACTGTATCGAAAATAACATCATAAAAAATAAAAGGACAGCGAATGGAAAATGTTATCATGATTATTAAAAAAGAATTTATTTAATCAACGCTTGGAACATCTTCCATTTTGACGCAAATTGTAAATAGTTATTAATATGTAAATAAGTCAATGGATTTTTGTAAATTGTACAATTGTTATCAAAGATATATTATGTAAATATTTTAATCAGTAATAAATTTTATATGAAGTACCCTGTGT
The DNA here is from genome assembly GCA_036417725.1 of Clanis bilineata. Classification (NCBI taxonomy): domain Eukaryota; kingdom Metazoa; phylum Arthropoda; class Insecta; order Lepidoptera; family Sphingidae; genus Clanis; species Clanis bilineata. The sequence continues at coordinate 5,437,388 of CM071153.1, forward strand.
TTATTCTTATTCATAACCCTGACCTTAGTTTGAAGTTATGCTTTAAAAATAACGGTACAGTAACATAAACATAACAACTCCTAGAGCCTAACTAAATAAAAACCTCTACATCAGATCCCTAGAACAAACCAGCTGGAACCGGGAGAAACGGTGATATAAGTCGATATCGCTCGGTTAAAGCTATAAGTATTATTTTTATTGCAAACTAATATAAGTACTTGTAGTGTTCCAATTAGCCATCGACACTTACTAAACACATACATGATACACAACATAAGCTCACGCCTGTATCACCGAAGGGGTGGGCAGAGACGCATTAGCGAACTAGTACACCCACATTTCGCCGAGCTTAGTTCCATCCCAGACGTGATAGGTGGCGACCTATCGCGATTTCGGGCACAAATAGGGAACTTGCGTGTAATTTTTTTATTGGTTCATTGCAAAGAACTACGTCTCAAATAAACACACCAGAAACAAAAACATAAAAATATGCACAAATCATTTAATTATCGCAAGTCTAAATATGACTTACAAAACCCCGCGCTAAAAAAGGACGTGACGTCACAGCTTAAAAATGCCTTTTTGTTGACATCTTAGTTGACACTGACGGCTAGTGACATTGTCTGGAATGACGTTTGAACCGCTATAATTGCCTATCGTTTAAAATTTCCCCATGCCGAACAAAAATTTCCCCAAAAATGTTGAAGCTATTTCATTAAATAACGAAGTAAAAATAAGTTGCACCCTTGAATCCTGAGCGGAGAGGTGGGAAAGTTACACGAAGAAAATAATTTGGAAAGAGGAGGACCTCCGAAATCTCATTCATCAAGTACCACACTAAACATAACAACAGTTTTCCGCAAAATTGGGAAAAATACCCCAACGTGGAAACACTGCCTAATGCAACGACGTCACTTACGGTAGTCGTACCGAAATACAACCACGCCATCGAGGCAGTCAAAGATTTAACAAATTTCTTATATTTATTTCATAGGTACTTTGAGATATTCAATTCTCTACGTAGATCCGTAAGGGACGCTCTACATTGTAGACGTAGCAGATACAATTATATTGAAATATAGTTATGTACCTATGTATATTTTGTCTACTGAGTTTCGATTTCTACTCAATACACATCATACTACGACGCTATTTGGACTTACAAATTGAATAAGAAACCTACCTAGAGCAAGTACCTAAAGAATGATAAGTTGACGAAAATTTTACAGCATTCTCATATATGTATATGTCCTTTTTTGTTATCGCGGAGGAAAGTGTTTTAACACTGCCGCCACGCCTGTGGCGAGACGTGATGAAACGCATAATTAAATCCCACATAAAATTAAATCTATACATACATCTACATATAGGTAGTACTACAGTAGAGTTTTAATACCTGTGTTCTAATAGTTTATCGATTTTGTAGAGTCCGCACTCTTTGTGTATCTATTGCCTATTATTGTGATTGTCTGCAATGAACATTAGTGAATGTAGATTAAAATATCTACATAATCTAGATGTGTGTATATTTTTTATATTGGGTTTAAGTATATTTTTAAGTGCTTAGTACTTACGAGTTACTTCTTTATAGCAGACGCAATCGAGCAGGTGGGTCACCTGCCCCCTTACTCTTGACACTCGATTGGACTTTGAATTCGATTCGGTTTCATTTATTATCTTAAAATTTCACCGAAATCGAGTTAAAAAGTGCGCTAATGTCACGTTAAAAATTACCAAACGACAAGTTCTCGAATCTAATGCAACTGCACTTTTTTACTCGATTTCTATGGTATTTTAAGTCAATAAATGAAACCAAATCTAATTCAAATTCGAATCGAGCGTCAAGAGTCACCCTCTGATGATAAGTTAGTAATAAGTATACAGTGAATGGTATAAATGCTATAAATCCTGTTTTAACAATACTTATTCCACGCTATTTGTGCGCATTAAAGTGAGATCTCTACAGATTCCACAAAATATAAAACAATGTCTACTGGGTGAGGTTTACCTTATAAGTTGTACCTACATACATAATGTTTGTCTTTAAAAACCTAGGACATTTTTACTCATTTCCAAACTAAACAGATTTTCAAAGACAAACCTAATTTGCTTTACATGTAAAGCAAAATGTTAGAAGTGTCGCTTCACGGAGCTCCTCTCTGAGTGCTTGCATTATTCAAGCTACTAGATACATACATATTTAACACGTCCCGTCGCCGCCGGCTCTCACGTACCTCTCATTACGCTCCTCCGCGAATAAAAAGAAACTCCCTCAAACGATCTCAACGCCGTGAGCCGTCTCACCTTGTAGGGACGTGAATATTTATTAGGCAAGTTTTTCTCGACTTGTAGTCCACCATGTTTGTTTTTATAATATACTTCATAAATGTCTTTAACTACATGTATAAGTGGACTAACGTCTCAATCTTAACAAAACTATGCCTGACCTGGAGGTTTACCACCACCTCTTATCAGCACCAGATTCAGGTTTTTCAAAGCTAGCTCCGAATATGCTCGATTTTACCGCCCCCAAATTAGAGCGCCCACCAGATTTTGCCGCCTTCCAAATCCTGCCGCCCGGAGCACGTGCACCCTCTCGCCTGTGACTGTTGGTTGATATTTAATTTGCTGCCTCGGTAGTATATAGTTAACGTAGTTGTATTTCGATGTGACTACAGCCTCTGAGGTCTCGGGTTCAACCCCGAGTAGGGCAAATGGATGTAGAGTTTTTCATTTCAGTACCAACCCGGAGGCTGTATTCTATATGGCTATATGCTCGTCCCTATCACATCTGGGACGAAAATGAGCTCAAAATATGGGTGTTTTAGTTGTCTAGTTTGCCTCTGCCTACCCCTTCAAGGATACAGGCGTGAGTTTAAGCGTGTATGTACGCTGCAATATCCACACGGCATTTCCGCAAAAGGCGCTGCGGTCTAATATATGGAGAAAGCAATTTTGCAAACAGAAAAGTCCCCAGTACATGCGTAGTTTATACTTATTGCTTCATAGGCATTCTATGAGGCTTACTTATAAAAACAGTTTAATACTTATTTTCAAACGATGACACCAAGGAAAAAAGTGGCCTATTCTTAGCCATTTGCTCAGTTTAACAGTTTTTATAAGTAAGGCCCTATGCGTTTTGTTAAAATGTTTTAAGGCTCGAGCACGAAGAATTTCTGTTTTAATTTAATTAAATGACTTCACTGTGCACCGAGCTCATTGTCAAAATTATCCATTCAGGCAATGAGTACTTTATATATATATTTTCCTTTCATCATGCTCAATTCTCTGCTTTTATTATATAATATGGTTTTAGGTGCCTATCTAGAGTCTACAGGGTATAATATTTGGATAATAAATAAAACACTGAAATTATATGATTTTTTATTTTTTTTACAATGAATCAGATAACATACATATCAAACCAGCCGAAGTATGGCTAAACCCATTTATTATCTAAACTTATGAACAATACAAGAAATTGATATTTCTCAAATTCAGCTTACGTTAAATATATAGATATATTATAATATATGCATTCACTCTACATATAATCTACAACCTACTTATTCATAATCTAAGTTTGCATAAATTCAAAGTAAATATGCCCAAAAGAAATATTGTTGAACTATGAATATACATATAACTTTTTGGCAATTAATTGAGTATCATTTCTGTGCATAGCAAAATTAATTTTCTTTAACAGTAACTTAGATCTTATTCGTAAAGAGGCCACAAATATAACATGCGTTTCTGTTGTCAGTTCGATTACATAGGGACTTTTGTTAAACATTATTTATTGCCTATACTATAAATATTATACTCTTATCGAAATGTAAGAAAAATATCCTTACACAATAACTGAATTAGTCTAGCAGTGCTGTGCAGTGAGAGTCGAGGGTTCGCCGGTCGAGCGGGGATGCGGTAGTGCGGTAGTGTAGTAGTGCAGTAATGCAGCACTACCACGCTGACTGAACTACCAAGTACTACCAGGTACTACCAGGTACTACCAGGCACTAGCCGCTCGACCCGCCTCACCGTTGTGCGTACACATTGCGCTAATACGATACCATACAATACGATACGATACAACACTTCACATAATGTTCAAAACAACTATTTGTCATCTACATAAAATTTTCTCCAAATGTTTATATTAAAATATGTCTACTTATTGTAACCTCTAATTAGTTACAGCCAACTTTACAAATAATTGATACATTAGACTCTCAAATAGATCTCTACTAACTATTATTAATTAATGGTAAAAAATAAAGAATAAAAATACTTCTAAACATTGCATTTCAATCACATAAGGTTTAGTTTAATTATACAATAATAACATCTTTTTAAAACCCGAACATAAGTATTACAAGAACATTGATATCGTTGAGTTCTGGAATGGAAAATAGCACACTTAAATTCACTAACTGTTACACTTACATAATAATTATTGTTCTCCTGCTTTGTTTGTAATATACATTGCTTTTATGTAGTATCAGAAAAATAACAATAAAATATATCGACTATTTACTTAATACACTGATATAATTCATGACAGTTATACCTTAAAATAAAGAAAATTCATACCTGTGTGTACCAAATAACAGTGCAGTGCGTGTAGTAAGTACAAGGGGAATCGATAAATAGTGATGTGAAGACACTATCTGAGGTTATTGAATGAGGTAATAAAGACATGAAGATCGCTGCGGTGGCGCCATGGCGACCGGTCGACTCTGACGCCCCACATTCTATTATACTTCGCCTTTGCAGGATCTGACGCGTCTATTGAACAGAGTCGAATTAGAAACGAGAATACGTGAAAGGAGTGCGAGAAGTATTGTATGTGTCATATGCACGAGGCGAGATCAGGGGGTTTAGACAAGTGGCTTATGCGCTAGTCGAAAAAAATTGACGAATAGAATAAATGTATGAGAATGACATAAGAGTACGCCGCCTTATGTCATGTCTTATGTCATTCCCATACATTTATTCTATTCAACTATTCTATTCGACTAGCGCATAAGCCACTTGTCTAAACCCGCTGAACACAAAGCGTCACGAGCCGAGCCGTCACCAGCTACGCTATTATTTGGTACGTGACGAAACACAACGATTCTAAATAGTGAATCGACGGAACATACATTGAGGATGGTGTACAAGTTGATACAAATACATATTACTATTAAGGCAGCCGTTTACATAAATTACTACGTGAAAATTTATTTACGCATGCCTCACGACTATTTAAATATTATATTACAAAATAATATATCAGAATACAAGGTTTCAAATAAATACCCAACAAAGATAATTTGAATAAGAAAATAAGGAACACTACAGCAGCAATCAAATTGCGAACACATTTTGTACTACATAAAAAATAATACACAACCCTTTGCGCGAAAAGACTGAAAAGTTCAACTTTTAAAGTCACGGCGAAACTTAGGTCTTAATATGGAAGCTTTGAGCCTCATCGCGGCTCGACCGAGACTGAGTTCTGACTGAGACTCAAACGTTTACGAGCTCCATACTACGACCTTCATTTCACCTTCAGTTAATACTATATCTTTAGAATAATTTTCTCATCACAGAGATTTGCACAGAAAAATCTTTTTAGCTTATTGATAATTATGACATAATTTAGTATCTGCTTAAAACGACAAGTGTTCCGATACAAATATATTAAGGAGAATTAATTAATTAATAATTGGTGTAACGTGAGACGAGACAGCTTAAGTCTAATGTAACTTACTGATTAGTTCACAATTTCGCACTCGACCTAAGTCGCTGAAACATGCATTATAAAACTACATTGTACTTTAACTCAAAGGTGGTACCGAAATATATAATTTTCATAGTATAAAAACAACGCCAATCGTTCATTTTCGAGATGAAACTCACTACTGACTACACACTACATAATATGCGGACAAATTAGTAGTAATCATTATTATGATAACTAAACGTTCATTACAAGTATAAAACTTAACACATCACGGGAATCACGGATATGAATACAACAAAATAATTCGAATTAGAAATGTAGTCGATATGCAACGTTCAAAGATCAATTGGTGGAAAACAAATTTCAGATGACATCGGTGGTACGCAACAATAATTATTTGTTTATATATCAGTCTGTGTGACCTCGGTGATGTCATGTAAACGCTGTAAACGGTGTAAACGCAACCGCGGTACATTCACGAGTAAAACTACAATTGTAAACGCGTTTCGCTTAGATTCATTGGGATCGGTACGTTTGAGTGGTGGGGTATGTTTGTCTGTTGGTTTGTTTGTTTATAATAATAATTAAGCTTGTCCGTTTTGTAACATTAACAAACAATACATAACACCGAACATTACATGTATCACGTCTCGCCACAAATACGTTATGTGCCGCTGGCAGTAGGAAACCCCTAACAAAATAAATATTTTTCACCCGACTCACTGGATAATATTAATAATATTTTCTTAATCACAGATATCAGTCTGTCAAAATTTAAATTAAGTATATTTCAGAATTGGATTAGTCGTTCCTCACTTACATAGGATATTATTCAAGTACAAGTACGTTCAAGGTACAAAAGTGACTAATTATAAGACCATAGAGTATTGATTTTGTTGCCAATAGAAATATTGTTGAGTTGAGAGGTTTTATCAGCATATCAATGGAACATCAAAAATTTGGTCGTTTTAATACGAAATTACGTATAGATAGAGATGTACAGAGCGTGACGTCTTCGAGACGAGTTCACTTCTCTTACAGTACAAATGAACATTGAATATAAACAATTTCACGCAGGTACAACAGAGATCTAATGAAAGAATAATACAAATACAACTAGTATGATATAGGATATGATCGTTTATTATGCTCGATAAGACGCGGACGCGCATGCGCACGGCCGCGCGTCCACGTTTGAATGCGAGAGAGACTAGAGAAAGCAGTATTTTGTGTAGTTAGCGACCAGCAGGAAAGAGTCTACTGCATCAATTAACTGTTGGTGGGAGGTTGGCCTTCATACACATACATACATATACATAAACGCTATATACTCGTCCGACATAACGGTACAAATGCAACATTACTGTATTACATGCTCAGAAGGTATAATATATGCAAGTGGAGTGTCGTGTACACGCGGCCGCCGTCGCCATCGCCTTCCCGAGACGCGACCAAACGAACCAATAGCGACTTATTGATCTATTATAACTATACATATAGCAGGTAAAATATTCTCAGCAATCACATTTATATAAATTACCATATAGAGAATTTAGCTTAGTTCAACATATTTATCAATGGCCCTCGGTTTACACGTAAAGTCACTCAGTACTTTAATTTTTATTTTGTAATAATCAGTTGTTTGTGTTTATCAAGAACACACCCTTTGTCTTACAGCTACATATATACCGATAATACAAAAATCCATTCACTATAATTAAGGTAAATTTTAGATATTTAAACACTAAAATGTAAAATATGAAACATCCTAAATAAACTCTGATATTCCAATTTTAGGCGTTAGCTCAATTAATTAAATATATGATTGAGTGACTATGACAAAAAGAGAAATAAATGCATTACAATAATACTACTCAATCATTCCGTTGTAAGTTGGACAGGGTCCAAGCTGCTCGGGCCGATCTATCGCCTACCCCTACGTACACTAACGACAAAGCCTTCGTTATTTATTTTTATATTTGGTATTCACTTAAACGCACCACATAACAAGACTAGAGGAATGATTGCCTCTTCGCATAGCGCTTCGCCCCGTCTGCGCGTCCCGTCCCCTCTCCCCTCTCTCTCCTTCTCCACTCCCATCGACGCATCTCACGCTACTTCACGCTAACCCTCGTAAATAAGGAAGACTAGTTTCTTTGTAGATATCACCTAACGTGTTCTCTATTGTATCAGGACGTCAACGTCTTAACGTACAAAAATATATAATATAATACATATTGTATATAAATAAATACGACAACAAGCAAATTTCTAATCTTATATTAAAATTAAAAGGCCTTGAATATCGTAACATTACCAATATAATAATGTCATACAAAATAACTTCGTCAGTTTCACGCGACGGCATTATATGTACGTTGTTAACAATGGAAAAACGCGAATGTCTTTTAATAGGTACGCATCGAGTCTGTATTGAGCTGCGATGTGAGTTCAGTTTGAAAGAAAATTGTGAAGAGTCCGTGCTTGATTTGGTCCCTATATAGAAAATTATGTCGTCGATAGAATGTCGCCTGACATTTGCTTCCTCGATTTGTCGAAGCCCCGACAACGTCAAACCATAGAAACTAAAGCAAAAGCGTCGGCCAACCGTCACCAAATCAATGCACCTTTGAGTTTAGTAACTGGGTGTTGTTGAACGGTGACGGACACGAAGAAACTGAATAAACATAATAAAAATAACCATGAGAGTATAATTACACAGACGCGTATTAGGCGGGAAGGCTCATAAGCAAATATTATGCGAATTCGCGCCAACCTAGGCATTAAAAGCTAACTTGAGATAACACACAACTTTAGAATTTTATTTCCATGTCGTGGAAAAAAGATAATTTATTAAGATTTAAAAAAAATATTAAAATTAACAACAATTATGAGCAAACTACTTGTATAGTTGAGCTAAAACACCGGAGCAGCTTGGAGAATATAACGACCTAAGCGGCGTGTTTTAAAATAAATGGCTTCCATTTGTACGATCAACAGTTTGTTGTGATGTGAGAGATCCACGCAGTTCACGTGCTAGCGTTTGTGGTCGTTGAATGGCATATCCACATCGACTTTGGCATTCGAATGTTTCAAACAATACGCGACATACTGAACGTGTAATGATTAGTGTACACGCGAAACCCACGCTGATTAAATCAAAAATCTATAAATAAAAAGATGTTACAAGGTTACAATATATGAATTCGGGTAAACTTCATGAAAACCAAAAAAAATAAATAGATAAAATATTTACACACAGGTGTATACATATAAAATGTAGATTGATGTCATAACACTTACAATAAAAGTAAAACGTAGCTAAGCTCATTAATGATTACACAAGGCGTGGGCGTGGGCGCGGGCGCCGTCATGCCGCCGCAGCCGCAAGGCTCGCAGCCGCAAGGCTCGCAGCCTTATATTGTCTACAGCCGGAACTCGGCCGGTACACCGTCGGAACACGGCCGGCACACGGTCGGAACACGGCCGGTACGCGGTCGGAACACGGCCGGAACACGGTCGGAACACGACCGGTACACGACCGGTACACGATCGGAACACGACCGGTACACGATCGGAACTCGGCCGGTACACAACCCGTGCATCGCTCGTACCGACAGTGCACCTAGTCACGACTCACGAGCAGTGCCTAGCGCACACTTCATATAATAACTTTGAAGGAAACGATTACACCTGCCATCGGTTACGGTAACGTACCACAGTTCATTGAGGCACAATCATTGGTTTCTTTTAATTGCTTTTCTTTTTTTCGTTTTTTTTTTTATTTTATTTTTTATATTTTTTTCTCTCTTACATTTACACCTACGATAATTATAATAATTACTTTTAGGTACGTAAATTTATTCTAAATAACAGAAACGACTCACTAAAAAATGTTAAAATAGAAAGCATGAAGCGTATTAAATCTTTTATGCATATAATTCCACAATATACATATTACAGTAAAGATGTAAGATATAAATATACAACAACATAATAATAACACAGACTAAATTGCACATGGCGCAATAATTGTGTGCAGGAAATAATGATGCAGTCATTGAACCGAGAGGAGATTCAGTAAAGGCGGCGTGAGCGCCAACGTCACAACCAAGGCGGTTAGCGGCTTGCGGTTAGCGGCTTGCGGCTCGCGGCCTACAACTTGCGGCTAACCGCTTGCGGCCTGCCACAGCCTCGCCTCTACACCGCTGCGCCGCTACATCGATAGTCACTACACCACGACGCCTACGAGTTTGTCTCTATATCTGCACTTCTGCGTCCATTATTTAAGTACTGATTAGTTAACTGACTAAATATCTTCAAGGCATGACTTCTATCGTCGTTAATCTACGGACAACACAGTCTAAAGGGCACTGGATAATTAAATATTTTCCGTTTGATCGACTCGTCTAATATTAAAAATTGAAAAAATCTTATAAAAATTAATTATATGTTATTTTATTGCTGTATTAAATTCATATACGCACCAGTAAACAACTGAAATTAGGCGTTAGAAATATTGGCGCGAGCGTGGACAGATTGTCATTTAAAATAATACATGTCGTTTATCGAACGGTGAAAAAATAAAAGTCTCGCGTAAATTGAGCTTCACAACAATACTTAGAATTGACATTAAAGTCCGCGCCAACCTGACTATGTGACTATTGCAGAAGTAACGAGTAAGTAATGTAATAGGAACATCAGATCATCAACCCGTAACGCGAAACAATTTCAAAATTTTGGAAGAATCATCCATTACACAAGCAGAGAAATGCAGTCAACCGTTCCGGACATTATCATCTTTGATACTCACTCTTTGGCACCTATCAGTAAACATCGCGGCGATGTTGTTACGAATACGAGTATAATAGCTCCGGAGCCGAACCGATTTGGCCGCACGCCGTGCTTTTCATTTTAGCAGCCTTGTCGAGAGAATATTGAAGTCGTTTGTACTGTCGATAGTTATCAGAGCTCCGCGTGAACAAAACCAAAGGCAAACGAGAACACGCAGTACAAGGAACGCGAAACTCCAATCGTCGGTCCCTACGGCGATACAACGTGGTAATGCAACTTGTTTCTACATGAACACATCACACATCGAAACATTTACACTACAACTACTAAAGGTCCGAAGCGATCAAAGTGGAGGAGCGCTGCGCCAAAGGTCGCGCTCACTAGCTAGTTCATTAAATTTGTGAATAGGGGCCGGGCGGGGGGCCCGACAAGGTACAGCGATCGCTTACAACTAACTTAACACTAGAATCGTTACGTGCAATCGTACGATCACTGGAAGATGCTCGAAATACAGATAATACGGTGTACATGAGAAGTGAGAAGGATGGGTGTCGAGTGTCGCCCGCTCTGCGACGGACGCGCACGAACTCGCACGAACTCACACGAACTCGTACGGCGACACTCACTCCCAAATACTTGGTAATGAATTATTTTGGCAGAGTATCTTTGTGGCACACCAACAATAAATTAATACGTAAATAAAAATGTAAATAAACTTTATGATAACGAACATGTACACGTGCTATCGTTGCCGTTAAATATAAATATCAGCAGTATGCTTACAGATACATAAGAGGGACTTAAGTGTACGCTTATAACCTACGATGATGTAATACCGACTGATCTACAGCTACAAGTATATTTTTAACAGAATATCTAAAGCATATGTCACTTTGAATAACGTTCAAATTGAGCCTATAGAAAATACCACAAATCTTTTATTAAATAGATATTGATATGGCTAAATTTAAGTTAGAACTTTACTCTTACCTATACACAAAAGTGTAATATTAAATTACTGTCGATCATTATTATTATAGTACTTTATAACGTTTCTCACAAATGTATGTAATATAAAATGATAAAACAATTTTCAATTTAATATATTAGGTTACCCTTACATTAATCGTATAATCTAGATAATCGTCTCATATATTAAACATAAAGTGGCACTTGAATCACAAATACTGGAAAAAATTTGGGGAAACATCAGCTTCGGCGGAGACCGACCGCCGGCAACTCGCTCTACGTAACTCTCCAACAAAATAGATTATCCTTACATTAGGCAAGATACTTTACATCACAGGATTACTGGATTGCGGGGAGCCGCGGCTCCTGATCTATACTCTTGTACATGCACTATGCGCGTACTATCTCACACCGTGTGGCTTAAAAGGAATTTACTGCTAAGAGAATGCACTTTGAATCTCATCATTTTCAAATTTTGTTACATTACGAACATTACAAACTAATCATTCAACGTTTTGTTATCCGCAAAATGCACTTGCGCGTTTATTGCTGAATAAAATATCACTAATGGAAAACGAAAGCTCATCGCTACAGTGAGAATTCAAAACGGAATAAATAATATTAAAACGCTGCGCGGTTAAAACGAGAAAAAAAACGAACACGAAGATACTCGGAACGCAACAGCTCGACGGGCGAAACAACAACAGCCCGCGAGCGCAACAAAATAAATACACACTAACTTAGGACACGGGACGAGTGACTGAGGTAGCCCGCGACGCAACTACTGTACACATCGACATCGACGCTACGTCTATTTGGTAAATATACAAGCCGCCGAGCGGCGCCACCCGTCCGTCGGCCGCCGCTCGCAACATCCTTATGTACACTAAATACATCTACATGAACACTTACAACACAGTAGACAATAGTTGTGGACAGTTGGCTGCGTCGGACGCGTCGCGGCGCGGCGCCACGCCACGTCACGCCACGCGTCCCACGCGATCTGACTAGGCGAATAAACATACACGCGCCTCCCGCCACCGACCGACGGGAGGCGGCAAGCGTAATTACAACTACTCACGGCGACTCGACTCTTCTTAGATGGACTCGCCGCCGAGCAGGTCCGGGGGCAGGAACGAGTTGAGGCTCGAGGGCGTGGCGCGCTGGTCGTGCTGGTCGGGCCACAGCGCCGGGTACGAGTTCCACCCGTCCTTGTTGCCGCGCCACGCGCCGCCGCCGCCCGAGCCCAGGTGCTGCAGGATCAGCTGCACCTCCGACTCCGCCGGCGACTCCGCGAATATCGTCGTGTTGCTCAACACGCAATTGTTCAGCGCCATCTGGGCCTGCACGCACGACACAAACACACACGTCACGACTTCACAACGACACGTCAACGTTCACATGGAGGATTGAACAAAACAAGACATTGAAACCTACCTTGGCCGCCTCCTCGCGGGTTGAGTAGCGAGCGAGGGCGAGGCCCTGGTTCAAGTACAGATGGAAGTTCTGAAGAGGACCATGCTGCACACAGAGCGTCTTCAGAGTGGAACCGTCAATCTAAAAAACAAGGACCATAATTAGATTTTCCTAAAAATAATAGACTGGCAATGACATTTCTGGTCTTTCGCTTGTTTCATGATTTAGCTGGCCTTTAATTAATCAGACTTGTCACACACTGGAGCAATGTCTGAAATGTATACCTGAGCGGTGAGGTTCTTGAGCAGCAGCCAAGTGGATGCCTGCCAGGAGGGCAGCCGCTGCGGCTGGTGGTGCTGCGGCCACGGCTTGTTGAGGCCGGGCGGCGCGGCGCGCGGCTTGCCCGCCCACGCGTCGCTCTTGATCGCCGCGCCGCCGCCCGCGCCGCCCACGCCGCCCACGCCGCCCACGCCGCCCGCCGGTGCGTAGCTCCACGTGGAGGAGGAGAGCGACCGCTCGCCGCCGGGCGGAGACGTCTTGCCGGTCAACATCTCCGAGTCCTTGATGGCCGCCAGCGACAGAGGCGAGCGCACCACCGACCCGGGCGTCATCGCCGGGTCCTCCTCAACTGTCTTCATTTGGTTGCCCTGTTGTTGGTGAAAAGTATTGCTTATAACATGGACTTAGATAAACTACAATTATCGAGATCTAGAACTATCTACTAACTACAAAATCGTATAAAAGTATCATAAGACTAACATAACAGCATTCCTTTTTTTATTTTCCTTATAATATAACAAACTCTGTCACAATAAAGATATTGTTGAACACTAATGATTTAATTTTATTGTATACTTGGAATGGATTGTAAACTTCCTCATAATATTCTAAACTGCAAATATACACACAATTAATTTATTCAAACCTATAATAACAACAACAAAGAGACATGACTAAAAATATTTTTCAATCTATAAGGAAATATCAATAACACAAAAAAAATATACTCAATATCGCTAGCAAAATTCAATTACCTTCCAAGGCTTCCCGGGTTCGAACTCCGGGACGAGATCGTAGACCGGCTGGTGCGCCACGTGCGAGGGCCACGCGTCCTTCCCGTCCGCCACGTCGGCGCCACTGTCGCCCCACCCCTCGTTGCCGCGACCCACACCCCAGGTACTGTCGCACAAATAAATTTATCATCAAAACACTAACACAAAGGAAGACCGTGAAATCTGATTTCAAATCCTAGATTGAGGAAAGTGATTTTCGATTGGAAAAATAACATAGGGTTGAAATATACATTAGCTTATATACATTAGGCGACATAAACTCTGAAAATAAGCTCACGCCTGTAACCCCATAGGGGTAGGCAGAGACACACTAGCAAGCTAGAAATCCACATTTCGCCGAGCTTAGTTCCATCCCAGATGTGATATGGGGCAAGCCCAACGCCATATTAGACATAAATTTCAGACTCCAGACTGCTATGGAAAAATCTGATATCATTTTGCCCAACCCAGGGACCCGAGACCTCAAGACGGTAGTCATACCGAAATGCAACCACACCACCAAGGCAGTAAAAACCTTTAAAAATAATTGATTCTACTACAAGCAAGATACTAACGAGTCAGGCTGCAAGCCGAGCTGGTTGAGCGGGCTGGTGGCAGACTTGGCGGTGCCCGGAGCCCGGCTGAACTCTGACGCCTCACCGTCCTTGTCGAGGGACGGCAGCTTCCATTGGGTCAGTCGAGATTGTTGGTTTCCACTAGCGCCGAAAGCCTAGATAGTATAATAAATTTTTTAAAATCAAATTAATCATTGCCTGTTGGAAGCAGCCTTATTATTAATGATAATACACATTACATTAACCGCTCGGCCGCCGGTGGCCGGGCTGCCCGTTATAAGCTACAAACGCTATAAATTCTCTATGGATTTTGGTAACCAAACAAATTAATTTCTTAGGGGCAAAATCCATACCCTGAAATATTGTTTATATGAAGCTTAACCCATTTTCAATCTATCCCAGTTAATATACAATTATATTTTTGTATATTTCTAAACTATAGGGATATAAAGATAACCTAGAACATCCAGACATATCAATGTCCACAGAAAACTTGGTAATGGTTTATTATCAGTGACGGGCGGCTCGGCTTCCGGAGGCCGAGACACTTATGTAACATATATATGTGCCGCCTCCAACGGGTTAAAACTCAATATAGTAAGCATTGTGTAGAACAATATAATATTCTTTCAATATTTTTCTATAATTTCATCTGGCATTTGCGAGGCTTGATATTTTGTCACTATCTTTCTCACATGAAATAGTTTAAGAGTGAATGAGACAACACTAACCGTTTGTGAATCTTTGGTGATTGACATGTCGCTGAAGTTATTCAGCAGTTGAGCTTGAGGGTCGTGGCCCTGCTTGTACAGGTCGCCGCCGGCCTGCTGCTTCATGTATAACGCCTGCTGGGCTGTGATTTGGTTCTGCACAAGAAAACCCATCATTAGCAAATGGCAGACGAGCAGATGATATGTAATGATGGTAAGAAGTTACCATCATATATACCGAGTGTCTAGGAAAGAGGGCAATTTTATTTTATACTCTTAATATCGATTTAATATACCCTAGATGCACAGTTCTTTGCAAAAATTGTCATAAAAAGTGCTCTCGATAGTCATAATAAATAAAACGATTTGTTTTATTCCTGAGACCACTTTTTAGGATATTTGCAAAGAGTGGGTATCTAGGGTATACTATATTGATAATCTAGATATGTATATAATCTTACCATCAATATATAGACAAATATAGCCAGACAATAGTACAGCCAAACATTTACTGTCGCAAACCTAGTTGTACATTGGAACAAAGAGTGTTTCAACATTTATTACAAACAAACTATAAGTTTTGTTTCCACTTACTTGAAGAGCTGTGATTTGCTGCTTCGCTTTGGTAATCTGCACTGAGTATTGAATGGCGAGCGATGAATGACCTTTCGTAATCGCAATAGAATTTTGTTGCAACAATTGTTGTAGTAATTTAATCTGTAACAAACAATACAGATAAATAAATAAATATACCCAACAGTCACACACCTAGTCCTGACCCTACACTAGGTATAACCTGTATAGTGGGTGTCAGAGGCTATGAGTAACTTTTGGTCTCAACACCCAGACTTGAGACAAATATCTATGGTTCACACAAACATTTGTCTCAATGCGGGAATCGAAAGCGCGGCCTCTCGCTTCACAGCCGGCTATTCCTCACTGCGCCACGGAGGCTGGCTGTCTATGTTTACAGTCAATATGACAAAAATCTATACATCGATTTAAGCATCCGAATCCAATAGTTGCGAATAACATTCTTTACACTTCTATTCTATTGATACAAAGTTTGACCACCTCGAACCAATTGCATAAATGGCCACTTCCTAGTAAAAAAGCTAATCTAAATATTGGTTATGAAAATACCTGTAAATGTAGTAGTAGCTCCGAATACCAACATAATGTTCAAAAAAACTCAGTAAATATAAATTTAAAGCAATGATTTATAGATGTGTGTATTAAACTAATAAGATGGTTCATAGTTAATCACAAACAGCATCGCTATGGCTTTGAGTCTTGGCTTTCAGTTGACTAACGGACATGGCATTGAAGATATAGGGCCTTACTTAAAACAGCATTTTTAGCTGAGCAAATGGTTAAGAATAACATGTCACTTTTTTCCTTGCGTTACATTGTTTAAAAATGAAAGGGACAACCTATGGTATAAAGATAAGCAGCGCTTAAATATTTTTATAAGTAAGAGGCAAAGTTGCCAACTTCAGTATGGTTAAATTATTGCTCATATGAAAAGTCAAGATGTATTTACCTGTTGCAAAAGTTGATTCAAATGCACCAACGTTTGAGGCGCCAAAGGTTGGTTCAATATTTGGTGATTGAGATAACCAGCAGACACGGCCATCTGGATTTGCTGTACGAGCATGCGTAGTTGCGCTGCACTCGGCTGACCACTGTTACCAGTTCCACTAAAAAGAGAATTTGTTAAATAATTGTTTCCAACAATATTAGATTAGGACTTACTTGAGCCCAAATCTCGTCACAGAGCCATAAAGAAATGACCCCATCGTACCCCAAATACGATTCCTAACATGCTTACATCATCTGCTCCTGGGTGTGGCAATCTTGATTTACACTCGAGAAAAGGGCAAATACGCGCCCAAAAACTGGAACGCCACTCAATTTTAACGGCGTCTTACATTGATTTTCCCGCATACAATTTTTTTGGCAGATAAAGCGGCCTTAAACGACATTTCTTTTTATCCGAGCACGGCAAAGTGATTACACTGCACCTGATGGTCAGTGTAGTGCAGTCCAAAAAAACTAGTAACCACCGACATACACTATGTTTATCAGTGGTCGCTAGAATCATGTCGACCTATTTATGCTTCTTCACACTCAAAATCCGAAGAGGGAAGAAGCAAATCGAGGGGCTTGCAACAAGACAGGCGGATGACCGATGCAGATACAGGGATACCCCCATACCCGTCTCAACCATCAAGTCATGCCGCATGCCCCTCGAGAGAACTGGAAGTACACTGGCTGATCCTGGAACGCGAACGGCGCACGTTTTAACACCATGTGTACGGTGGTCGCCATCCGGGCCGATACGAATATCCTACCACCAGCATAACATAAGGTATGTGAACCTTGAGTGTATGAATATTCGGCGAATATAACGTTAAATTACTATGGTATTATGGCACGTTCTATATGAGATCGCCTACACTTACAATCAAATTATACATGTAAAAAAACAATAAGCTATAGTTTTTTTCTAGAATAAAAATCATCCTATTTACACAAAGTTTATTTTGCAGGGTTACTGCCTGACCTAGTTACCCAAATTAGTTCTAGTTTCCATAGACACGGCTTCAACAACTTCAAATTTGACGGATTGAGTATATTTACCTGGAAGGATTGTACTGCTGGTGGTGCTGCACCGGCTGCGGAGGCGGTTGGTTGAGAAGCTTCTGCACGACGGCGGGCGAGACGGCGGGCACCGAGGGCGGCGACTGGAACGCGCCCGCGTGGTGGAAGTGCTCGTCGCCGCGTCTCCACCCGTCACCGCCGCGCGCGCTCGCCAGCAGCTCCAGCGCCTCCTCGCCGTTCATGTCGCGGCTGCGCAGCGCCGCCTCCGCATCCTCCTTCTTGAATCCCATCTCCACCAGGAACCTGATCGTCAAAACGAAAATAAACAACATAGTAATGTTACGACAATTGGGTACTTGACTATGTTTGGTTTCATATTCATATGGAATAGAAAATAAAACGATAAACCCTTCTATAAAAACTGCATCAGAACTGGTTGAAAAATGAGGCAGTGATTCATATTTGAAATTCTGGAATGGGGGGATATTGAAGATATCTTGTTATCCCTTTCAAAAGCACGTACCGTTATAGCTGTGACGTGATTATACTGATACTTCTCTTTCCCGCAGTTTGATGGATACACCGAACTTCAAAGGCTAATAACTATTTATTTTTGAGAACATTTCAATATTTCTTTCTGTTCTATATTTTAGACGACGTAAATTGCATATAAAATTCATTAAAAAAAAGGTTTGTCAAGTACCCAATTTCAGAAAGGACACACAGACACTGACCTGAACTGCTTGCTATTCCACACGACTTCTTTGGGCAGTTGCTTGGCAAGTGGACCACCCTGTGGCGGTTTCGGCCCTCCCCACTCGCCGATGTCGTCCGGCCAGCCGCCTGACGGACCGGAAGGTTTAGGCTTAGGCACGGGCCAAAGTCCCGGACCGGACGCATCGGGCCAGGCTGGAGCGTCACGATCAGGCCATGCAGGAGCGTGCTGCTCCTCCCAGGCACCATTTCGTTGTGGGTGCGTTCCCCAAACCGTGTCCGGCTTGGTAGGAGTAGGCGGAATGCGTGTTGGTGCCGGTGGACCTTGAGGTCCACCACGGCCCATGCTCATCCCACGCTGGGCCCATAAAGCCGTGCCATCGTCAAAACCGGTGCCAGCACGACGAGCGGCGGGCGGCGATGGTTCTTCCCATCCGCTAGACTTCATTGTATCCTTGGGACCCTGCAAAAAATAGCCATTGTAGTCATAAGACAGACCATTAGCAATAGACAGGTCTGAACTTGAACTTACTTGTCCTCCCCATT
Organism: Clanis bilineata; assembly: GCA_036417725.1. Classification (NCBI taxonomy): domain Eukaryota; kingdom Metazoa; phylum Arthropoda; class Insecta; order Lepidoptera; family Sphingidae; genus Clanis; species Clanis bilineata. The sequence goes on from CM071153.1 coordinate 5,456,496, forward strand.
GATTGACACCAGCAGAGGGCATCATCTTATTCGGGCCAGCAGCATGCTGATGCTGACTCCACATATCGCCGTTAAGACGGCCAGAGATTCCACCTCGTAGATCATGTCGCGGGTCGACGGTTTGCTGGCGCGGGTCCGCCGTGCGGTGGGGATCCAGTCTCGGATCTGAAGGACGGTGTGGTTCACCCCAGGCATTCCAATCATCCTTTTTAGGCATACCCCACTGTTGGGGGTGTTGAGGTGGACCTGCAGGCCACTGCTGTGGTGGCGGAGGGCCGGTCCATACATTAGCGGACTCCGCGACATCATCATCTTCGCCCCAAGTTCCACCGATGTTGGTAGTGGGCGTATGGCCCCATGGGGTTTTTGCGGCGGGTTGTGGTGGTGGCTGTCCACCATTCCTCAAATTTGCCTCCCAAAGATCAGTTCCGAGGAATGCCCCATTATTAACATTAGGTTTCCAAGCAGGAGGCCCTCCAGCAGTGGTCTCTACCTTAGAACCAGGTTCTGGTGATCCAGGCACATCCCAGTTGGTGTCTTGGTTGACATGTTGCTATAATCATAAAAAGATTAGTAATTATGCCATAATTTAAAATATTTTTTTCTTATTTAGTCAAATTACTTACACCACCCCAACCATCCTGACTGAAAAGAGCTTCCCTCATAGAATTCAGCTGTTCTATTTTGGCAGATGATGTGTTGTTGGTGTTGTTCCCACCATTACTATTCCCATTGGTGGGTCCATTGGAATTTGCAGATGAATTAGAATTTGCACCTCCATTGTTACCATTTGCAGCATTGTTTGTACCTGGGGATAGTTTAACTGTAAAGCCATGTCTCCTGCACCAAAACACACAAAACACCTACAAAAAACATTTTTTGTCTATGGTCCATTGTTATGACCACGAGACAGTGAAAATCTTGTTTTGTGTAGGTGTTTTTATTGTTTTGTTTCGAAAAAATATGTGCAGGTGACGCGGCTTTAATAAAATGATGTTAATAAATATACATATTCCCATAAGCTCACACTTATATCTCCAAAGATGTAAGATGGCAGATGTAAACTATAAAACATACTATATACATGTAATAAGCTATCATACCGGGCAAAAATGCCAACGCGTGATTTTTTAAATTTAAAAACTCATACAGAAATTTTGATGACCCATCATGGAGTTTGAATCATGTTCCTTATGGTTCTGAGCCACCTATGCTACCACTAGCTATACCAATATGTCAGTAATGTTGATAGGTAGTAAAAAAAAATATTTGCTGTTATTTATCCACTAACCATTGCCTGCAGGCGCCCCATTATTGTTAGACTGCGAATTTGGCATGTTTGGCGGATTATTTTGCCAATTTTGTGCAGACGCTGCACTCGTGGGCGGCATCGGGTTGCCGTTTGTTTTATTACTATTCACTGCAAAAAATAAATAACATTAATAACAGACATAATTTGCTTTTTATTTTCATATCTTATTTCGCAATAATAATTACAATTAGCATCATTAAGTATCAATCACGGGAATATTAATTGCATGACATCATCGCGGTACGAAAATACTTACAATCCGCTTGAGAAGTCGGCGGCCGCTGCGCCGTGTTATTCCATTGTTGAGTATTGTTTGTCCCACTATTAGATTGACCACTTGTGCTGCCACCCCAATTCCCAGCTGACGAACAAAAATCGCTATTTAATGTACACGGACTGTTGAAATATAAAGAAAATATTTCAATTACTATAATATAGATGCAGATAAGAGCCTTCCACAAATACCGAAATATTGGAATTAAAACATGAGTACCACACATGCATGTTGTGGTTTCTTTCTCAACTTTACAGTCGTATATGTAGCTTTATTGTGTTAGATACAATAGGGTCAACTATCAATAAAGCCTGATGAAAATTTGTCTGATACTTACCACTGTTGTTGGAGGTGGGCGGACTTCCCCATCCGGTGGCCGCGTTGAGGGAGCTCTCCCCGCCGCCGCACAGGCGCATGCGCCGAGGCACGCCCCAACTGTCCAGATCTTCAGTGTTTGTCATAGTCTTTACAATTCGCTCCTCGTTCTTCGCCAGTAGTATCATAGCGTCAAAGGTGAGATCACCGTTCGCGAAGGTCCTCAGAGCTGGCGCGTCGGCCGATTCGTTACATTCAACTTTCGATACATTATTGTCATGGTGAGTTCTGATCGACTTGCCGTCGTCAGTGATCATTCGAGTTTTCGTTTTGCATATCATATTATGAACAGACTTATCACTCAGTAGTTGCGTCTCGCAAGGCTCATTTCGTATAATACAAACGGAGGATTTAAAACCATAATCAGACTTGTTCATATACTCTGGCGCTCCCAACGCCATCTTAATGTTTAAGTTAAAGCTACTGAAATACGGGTCACTGTATGAGATACCCTGGACTGTTATGGCGTTAATCTTTACAGGAATGCAGTAGTTAGGCGTATCGCCAATCATTTGGTTTTGTCGGACTCTATCAACAAACACTACATTATAAATATTATTATCTACCATTTTTACACTAACTCGCTGACTCTCATTCTTCTCTTCGACTCGCTTAAAAGCACCAAATTTATTTGTGTTCACCACCATTGAGGTGGAGCGTTTACATTGCATTGGTTCGGTAACAGTATCAATATTGGAGTAACAATTATCCTTAATTAGATGTGGAACACATAATATTACAGAAACATTAGACATCAGACAATTATTATAAATAGAATAATTTTCTACAATATCCATCTAGCATTATACTTATTTTCACAGATTGCATATTGTTTCAATTATAGACTAAGTAACAATGGTTCGTGATGCAGTCAATAAAGCAGGTAGCAGTGTTTAGTGCCTCTGTCTCAGAGGACAAAGTGAGATCACCGCTGGAAGCTGCTGCGGACTCGCCTCTTAGCCCCGGGTGGCCCAGCCCTAAAACAATATCACCACAATTAGCTGATAACTACATATTATGTACCACGTGTGCAACACCACTGACAGAAACATTAATCTCCACTTATCAATAACAATGATTGACAAATATCTTTAAATACCTACGTAATTAAATAAAGATGAAAATTACTCAATATAGATATTGGACTGTAAATATATTCACGATTTTATTATTATTATTTTTGGGGATATGGGTATATCCTTAGGGACAATTACGTACTTGACATTTTTATGTTGATTTTATATGAAATTTACGTTGCCTAAATATAGAACAGAAAGATATATTGAAATATTCTTAAAAATAAAAAAGGTTTAAGCCTTTAAAGTTTGGTGTCACCTTCAAACTGCACGAAAGAGAAGTATCAGTATAATCACGTCACGTCATAACGGTACATGCATTGGAAAGGTATAGCAAGAAATCTCCAATATTCCCCCACTCCAGAATTTAAAATAAGAATTACTGCTTCATTTTTCAACAAATTTCGATAAAGTTTTTACAGAACTGTTTCTTTTTGGTTTTATTTGCTATTAAATATAAATATGTGTATAAAATCAAACATAGTCAAGTACCAAATTCTGCCAACATCATGTGTGACAAATACACACCAACGCAAAGACTTCTATGTATACTACCAGACTGGCTGTTCGGTACATAGAATGTGCGCACTAAGTCTCTGTTAATCGACCTCAACTCACTATAGAAATCTGCTCTTTTCCTTAGCCGTGAAACGTCAAACGCCGACCTCAACTCACTATAGAAATCTCAGATTGGATGTTTTGAGGATTTAGATTTGTATTTAGAATTTTCCATTTGTATGACATTATCATATGTTATAATTTGTGTGTAAATACAGTTTGCAAATAAAAAAACTGGAAGAGATGTAAAAACCAAACATACTGCCTTAGATATTTGAAAAGTACAATTTGTAAGTATTGTATTGATTTTCTAGTTGTTCTGCCTATGAACACTCACCTTATAGGACGGACGAGAGGCTGAGCTGTATATCACAGATAATGCGGGCTCGGCTGATCCCCAAGCAGCTGTGCAGTCAGCTCGTTTCAGTTTATCTGAACACAAAAGACAAATCAAATCAATTTTATTGTGGTACATAGGTAACATGAAGGTGTTATATATAATCTTATAATGTACAGCTATGACCCACCATAAATAGCATGCAATAATTTAATAAAGGAAACTGAAATAAAATATGTCCTAATTATTCTACATTTTAGCATCATTGAGATATTTATACTATACTAACATTTGTCATTCAAAAATCGAAATAATGTCATTTTATAATTATTAATATCTTTTAAATCTCTAATCGACTTCGGTAATTTATTACATATCAGGGAATTAAGTAAGTAGACTTGCATAAACTTGCATTCCATGACCCATAATGAACTCATTCTATTCTAATAAGTAAATAAAGGATGTCTGTCATGTGTTTAATGTGGTATCTTTATTATTATGATCATCACTATCATGTCAGATAGGAGAAAACTGTGGATGAAAAAAAGCTATTAAATTTTTAAGGTTAGGCCAAGGACTAAAAAATGTAGCAATGGGACACAAGTTACCAATATACCGCAACAAGATACAGGAAGACAGAATTATATTTATATTATTGTGACGCGCAGTAGCGTTCACAACCAATGTACACCACAATAAACGATATCAACATCGAAAATAATGAAATAATGCGCCGTCGTTCACCAATACGCCATTCCAATAGTGCATACAACGCGAATACTTACAATGAATTGAACACCATCGAAACAAATCAGATTTAACACTACACCCAGGCCATTACAGAACTCTCATTTCTATAAAATCCAATATTCTTTTCTTGGGTAGGTACTTGTATTTGTATATTTCGGCCTTGAGCCTCGTCGATTCGATGTTGAATATCGTATACATGTAGCTATCTATGCTATATCATCCACGGCACCTATCTATATCTAGAGTGAAAGTTAGCACGACCTATATCGGACGATTCCAACGAATGTTTCAATAAATTTATGTATATTTGAAAACAAATGCACTCAATAAACGTGATAAGTGAAAAAGTTTATCAGAAATCACCCATTTATTTAGAGAAAATACAAAAAATTCTTACGTGACACGACCGAGCACAACGGTGTTATATTACTGGAGAGAAAGAGAAGGTAAATTGAACGTAACGCTAGCATTCTGTTTGTCAGAGGGTGATGGAAGATACGCCTGAGAAAGCGATGCCATAAATGCTTCGAACTATCCACGGCGACACAAAGTTCTTTTCCAAAAAACTACATTTTTCCAAGCATACCTTCGTTTGTATGGTTGTTGGCACGATAACTGTCGAGATTTATATAAAATCACAATCCCAAACCCCCGAGAACACGGCTTCGACGGCTGGATGGAATGATTTCGTCGTCGGGGTTCGCACGAAGAGCTCGGAAATGCTACAAAATTAAGTTGAACAACAATAACGTTATGTTACTATATGCGACAAATATTTTCGCCGTGGTAGGATAATAGCAATTTGCTATAGCCATACACAATACCTATATATAAATAGCAATATCCATCTATAGTATAGTATACACCTATAAGATACGCTCGCTGTAGGTACTAGGTACGTATAATAATAACAATACCGTATGAATACATACCCACCCACCTAACTAATTATATTTTAAATGTGGTTGTCTTCGCATTCAATACAGGTATTATAACTATGGTAAGTAGGTAGGAATAGGTATTATACCCACTTACCTAGGTAGATACAAGTTTGCAACATGCTAACCAACAACGTTCGGATCTCGAATCGGAATCGGATTGAGAGCGCGTTTAATTCAGATTTAAGCGACTAGACGCCGAATGCTCATACACTTAGGTCTCCTTATGTCCTTTGGCCGCCTTACATATCTGTCAAAATTGTAGGGCTAGAATCAATGTGAAAAGCCGTTAATGTTGAGTAGCGTTTGACCATTGGATATGGCTAGGATTAGCAAGGAGGTACTAGGTACTCTAACGCCCGGTTCCAATAAACAATCTCAGTTCGAATATGCAGATAGATTACAAAAATTAGCCAATAAGAACACAGTTTGAACATGACTCCGTCAAATAACTTGATTTGATTGGTTCATAACCGCAACCTATCTGCGCTCTAAACTGAGATCGTTTATTGAAACCGACCGATAGATTATAAATAACGTAGTAACTAGTTATTTCAAAAAGTTAGTAGCTGAATGGTGATTAATATGAATCATGAACCATCTTATATTTGACTAGCTTTTGCCCGCTGCTACGCCCGCGTGAGTCTTGACAAACATTCATACTCCATTACATCCCTTTGAGGGATGAATTTATGCATGTATTATACCTACATATAAACCTACAAAAAAACCCGCATCAGAATCCGTTGCGTAGTTTTAAAGATCTAAGCATACATAGGGATAGACAGACAGCGGGAAGCGACTTTGTTTTATACTATGTAGTGATAGTGTTATTAGTTATTACCTAGGTATATCGCCATTCGCCTCCTTGGTCTAGTGGCATCATATATGGGCTGTGAACCGGGAGGTCGTGGGTTCGATTCCCAGGTCCTAGGTCGGGCTAAGCGAATTTTCTTATTAATTTGCCCGTGACTGGATCCCTCAGGGGGGTTGACGTCAGGCAGGCAGCCGGGCGTAAAAACTTAGCCAAATCATTTCTGCAACATGCTTGAAAAATTGTGTTGCGCCGAGCCCACATTAAGGTGGGAAAAGGGCAGCTAGAAAGAGTGAAGTGGTAGTGATATTACAAATCCACGCCTAGGTAGGTTGTCGGTACGTAGTACCTACCTACATAAAAAATAATAGTAATTTCTTTGCAGTGGCGGATGTACAGTGCTGGCCGCCCTAGGTCCGGTATTAACTGCCGCTCCTTCCAACTGACTTCTTCTTTTTTCAACCTAGGTACTTCAAAAAGGGACAATGTTTTCAATTTTATTGTAAGTAATGGTGTAATCTACAGTCATTCCAGGGGAAAGTATCGTGTTACAGCACCGTCTCCTTGTTATGGACGTTTAGGCAGTACCAAAAAAGATAGTGGACGAGCGAGAAGCCAAGAATAAAGTTGTGGTTGTTGGATAGTCTCGGACGGCTGGACTTCCGCGAAGCCGCCATTGAACAAATCGCGTGTATAAACGTAGGCCTCGTGGAGGAACCGTGGAAAGGGTTATAGTGAGCGATCGCCACTCTTGGTAACGGCCGGTCTCAATAACTTACTAACATTTAACTGGAGCCTGGAGGTTGCTATTCCAGCTCAAGTCAAGAGCAAAAGTTACGCTAACTGTTACTGCCGTCTCAATTTATTACTGTAATTATTTTCGATATTTTTACGATAAACTGTACATAAAGGAATTTAAAAATGAATAATAGCTCTATATTTAACTTTTGCAAGAACAAAACGCACCAGGGACTGTTTTTGGCATTTGTTTTTGGGATATGGTTCTTAGCAATGAGTATACATAAATTCTGATTCCAACAGTTCATTTTTTAGGGTTCCGAAGCCAAATTGCAAAAAAGGAACCCTTGTAGTTTCGCCATGTCCGTCTGTCTGTCTGACCACTGTTTATCTCAGAGACTATAAGTACTACAGTGCTGTAGTTTGGCACGAGTATACCTATCTATCAAACTCAGAAACGCGTGAAATAAAATCCTGAAAAATATTTTTGTAGGGTACCTCGGAGGTACCCTAAAAAAATTCACCCCCACTTTACATGTAGGGGAGGTAGTACCTCGTACCTAGTGATTTTTTTTTCTCGACTATCCTATGGTGTGGGGTATCGTTGGATAGGTCTTCAAAAACAATGAGGGTTTGCAAAATCAATTTTTCGATTGGAAGTTTTGTTTTCGAAATATTAAACTTGAAAGTGAACATTTTTGGTTTTCTCCCTATAATTCCGAAACGGTTGGTTTTAAATACATGAAAAAATTCACAGTAGTAGCATATATCATGAACTCAAAGGAAAACTATAGCGTCTAACCAGGCTTTACAAGTTAATGAGTAATAGACGACCAAAGTAAAAAGAAAAATCGTACAAGTTATTTTCAATATCATTTATATGAAGTTGTTAGTAATGTGAAACAGGTAGAAAATGTCAGTTTATGGACCATACACTTAAAATTTTGTCTAATCTGTTAGTGACGGTCGCCTCCTTGGTCTAGTGGCAGCATTTATGAGCTGTGGATCGGAATGTCCTGGGTTCGATTCCCAGGTCGGGCAAAGCAAATTTTCTAATTTAATTTGGGCTGAATTCCTTATAGGAGGTTTACATAAGGCAGGCGGCCGGTCGTAAAAAGTAAGCCAAATCCTCTCTGCAACATAATTGAAAAAGTGTGCTGTGCCGACCCCACATTAAGGTAGGATAAGGGCAGGTAGAAAAAAAAACCGTTACCCTTACTTCGAAACCCTGTACTGTGCGTGATCAGATATGTAGCATGCACTGCCCGGTTTTTATAGTTTATTCGAGCGTTCATTGGATGTTCTCCAGCCTTCGTTCAGCATTGTTTGCCGGCTTAATATAATTCGTTATCACTTTCTTCACTGCATTAATCCATTTTAACTTGAAATACAATAACGGCCGGTTTCAATAAACTATCTCAGTTTAGAGTGCAGATAAATCGCGATTATAAACCAATCAAATCGCGTCATTTGACGGAGTCATGTTCAAACTGTGTTTATATTGGCTAATTTTTGTAATCTATCTGCACATTCGAACCGAGATTGGTTATTGAAACCGGGCGTTAAGGTGACCCATCTGCTCGTTTGCCAGTCTCTGCTATAAAAAAAGATACAAGGAACCGGCTATGATCTAAGACCATGCTGCCAAGTCATTAGTTACAATTTTCGTTTTCTTAAATTAATATATCCTCACAGGCGGTATCAAACACCGTCGACCAATCCACCCCGATGAAAAGCATCCAAAGCTACCTATTTCAAACCACACTCTGTCCATCTTCGTGATGTTTATCAAATAAACCCTTATGACTTTTAAAACAACAAAAGGCGAAGGGTTCAGACCATACAGCGTCGTCTTTTGTCAAATGAATGTCACACTGTCAAGTGTCAAGTGTCAACTGTCAACATATTGTCAAAAATTAAAAAATATTTTTATATTTTTTATTGAAATGAAATAAATGGGTATTGCAATTATTCTTATCGCTGCAAAGTGATAGGCGTTACATCGTTCGAAAAATTAACCAATATCATTTCAATGTCAGGTGTCCATTAGCAATGTTGTGTTCAAGTTGCGAACTATGCTTCGTCGATTTTGGGGTCTAACTCGGCTATTGAGAATGCCTCTTACGGAGTCTGGGGATCAATATTCTGTATGGGTATGTGTTTTATATTATCGAAATACAAAAAATATTTATACAGTATACATTTATTCATTAACATATGTCGAGAATTAATTTCAGTCCGCGTTTTTTATTTAATATTTATTTGCTACCCGAGTTTCTTTGTTCTTTCGTGTTAACAAGTAACTGTAATCTTCCCTTAATTTAATTTTAGATTTCTTTTTTTCTCACCCAAGTCAGTCATAATGTATTACAAGTATGGTGAGTAATAATAAATAATAATATCAGCCCTGTAATATTACGGTCCCACTGCTGGGCATGGTGAATATAATAAGGTGAATGGGAATTATAAAAATATTTTACAAGGTCTCTGTTTTATTAGAACATTTTACTACCTACACTTGAAAAATAAGTTATTAGATTAATAATATTAACAATTATTTTTAAGTTTAAAACAGTATTCTGCTTCCAGTGATTTAATTATTAATTTTAATCAAGTTTATACAATGAAAAATATTACAAACTACCTACTTACAGAATGAAATATAAGCCAACTTTTTGTGTTTTTAGAAGTCGATTAATGTTTTCTAAGATTCTTTGTTCTACTTAATCAATGTTCATAATATTATCTTAAAGATTTATAAAAATGGTGCATGTAGAAAATGTTATTAAATTTTCTTGAATTATTTAACAATACTGTTTTATTATTATTTATGATGCCATTTGAAGTAATAATTGTTACAGTAAAAGCATACAAGCATATTTAGAAAATGTATTTTCCTTACATTGTTGTAAAAATCATAATACACTTCTTATTATTATTGATGTCTATTTTGAAGTCATATTTCCCTCAGTGTAATAGAAAATTGTTACCGTAAGAGTGTGTATGGTAAGTCGGGTCTCCTGCACTAGCTTTTTCGAAACAAAACACTAAAAACACATACACAAAACAACGATTTTAGCTGTCACCTGCTCGTAGAACAATGGACCATAGATAAAAAAATCATGTTTTGTGTAATGTTTTAGTGCAGGAGACCTGGCTGTAGATGCACAGTTGTTTTTTTTTTCACTATGTATGATAGTCTCTGGAAAGTCACCACCCACAGTTGTCATGAAAAACATGTTCAGACAAATATGTATTTCTAGACTGAACTAGTATGACAAAACAGATATTAATTGGACCATGTTATACAGAAATGATCCAACCCACAAAAATAGAAAAAAAAATGTTGACGCCAATAAGGTTAAAGGTAAAGGTTTAGAACATGTTGGCATCAATATTTTTTTTGTGGGTTGGGTCATTTCTGCATAACACGGTCTAATTTATGGTGAGAAGTCAACCTAGCTCAAATTAATAATAAAAGTTGTTAATTTGTATTTCAGGTGGGCTTAATATACATATTCAACTTGATAGTGGGCACAGGAGCATTAACACTACCAGCAGCATTTGCTCGAGCAGGATGGGGTCTCAGCACCATCTCGCTGGTGTTCCTGGCGTTTATGAGCTTCATGAATGCTACGTATGTTATAGAGACTATGGCCTGTGCCAATGCTGTTCTCAAATGGAAAATGCTTCAGTCCATCAAGAGAGACAGTGTAAGTGTTTTATTATAACACCATTATTATTTTTACAATAACAATCTTCGTAAACATTATTTTGCTAACATTTTGTAAATATTTCTTACATGGACATATTGTATTTGATATTTTTTAACAGTAAGCCATTGTATTTTTTTCTTGTATTCATAGCAGAACATACTCAAAGAATTCCAGGCCTGTGGGGTTACCACTAGGTCTTTAGCAGTATTATTATTATATTACTTGTACCATTTCCATGACAAAAAACAAAGTGAGATTTTAATAATACTGCTGTAAGACATGGTTGTAACCCTCCTTGGGAGTAGTGGATATCCTATGGCTGATGATGTATAATACTGTAATCTGCAGTGGGGTAAATATAAAATAGACAAGCTTCTATCAAAAACCTCAGAAACAGGACATTAATCCTCTTCTACTGTAAAGATAACTTTAGACAATAGCAGCAATAGGATTTGATTCATTGTTACCTCATATATTTTATCGTAATCAGAATATAGAGGTATATCTTGAATATATTATTATATTCTAATATTATATAGTTGAAAACTTTGTTTATCTTTATATTAATATGAAGCGAAATCTTTGTACATCTTTTTAAGAGAATTGTGTGAATGGATGAACATGAAATTTGACATAGTTAAAGTTTATATGGAGAAGACCTGCATAAACCTATTTTTTTTTTCTTTGACAAAAGAACCCTAATAAAGTTCAAGCTTAACAATTATATGGATTATGGTCGAATTTGATCATCATGTATGATATATCCCAGAAAAAGGCTTTTATCGTGCACCTGGACGCGCACGTAACACCTAGTTAACCATTAAATTAAAAAATATGACTGGTTGGTAAAAAAAAATGTACTGATTTCTTAAGTTTATGCAAATGTTATACATTGAAATAAAACTATTTTTACGGATTTTATCACAGACTGACTGTGTCTGACCCGTGGCAACAAAGACTGCAAAGCCTTCGAAACGTCGGGAATAAAAATTAAAAACCTAATCCTGATAAAATCCGTAAAAATAGTTTTATTTAAAAAAAATTTACTTATTTTGTCTCGTCTTTGGTAGATATCGATCTGCATATTCACATTAATAACATCGTTTATTGAATCCGGTATTCACTCTGATGACATCATCAATTATATTTATTGTATCTGTTCATAATGTCTGTATCAGACGTGGAGTCTGTATGTATAGAACATATAGAATGGTCGCTTGCTCCGCTATTGTGACGCACTCGTTTGATATTTTATCGGTTTTTCTGAACAATAAGTTCAATTGATTTTGATAATACAAACTGGTATTTTCCGATGACATTATTTTTATCAACCTTAATGTGGGGTTCGCGCAACACACTGAGCCAGAAATGCCAAAGCATGTTGCAAAGATTCAGATGCGCTTTTTACGACCGGCTGCGTCAATCCCTCTGAAAGATTTTCCGATTATACCTAATATTAAAATGAAAATATTTTTAATCAACAACTTTGCTACTGTGAAAGAAATTTGTGATTATTCAGTATTATTTATTGGGAATAAGCCAAATGTAGAAGTTCAATTTCGTTAGAAATGCGACTCGATTAGATGTAGATAGGCAATTTAATACATACGAGTATTATAAGAATATTATGTTTTTCAATAAAACATTGGGTAGTTAGTAATAGGTGTATAACGGTTCCTATATGTAAATATTTATATGTTAATATAAATGGCTATGAAGGTATTTGTGAGGAACTAACGTGTTTTTCCTGTTCCGTGTAAGATTAAAAGTATAAAAATAATTCATGATTAGTAACTATAATATATTATGCTGACTCATTGTGTATAATAACGTTAGAATTTAAACATATATGTATAATGTAAGAAATGCGCGATTTGTAGTCTTCTCAAGACCTATGAATACCGATATATTATATGATTCAAAGTCGCCTCCTTGGTCTAGGGCAGTGTATATGGGCTGTGAATCGGTCCTAGGTTCGATTCTTAGGTCGGGAGGGGGGTTTTACTGACACAATTTGCCCAGGACTGGATCTCCTTCAGGGGGGTTGACGTCAGGCAGACAGTCGGTCGTAAAAAGTAAGTTAAATTCTTTCTGTACCTACCATGCTTGAAAAAGTGTGTTGCGCCGACCTCACATTAAGGTGGGATAAGGTCTGGTATAAAGAATTATAATAAATGATGATGAAAAGAGAGTATAATAAATGATTCAAATTACTACTCCCGAGTTATTTGAGTATTACTGAAAATGGTGGTATGTAGGTAAAGTGGATTAGAAGTATGGGGATCCTGGATTTAGAAAGTTCTGGAAAGCATCACCTGGATGAAGTACTACGTAGGTAGATCTTTCCATTATGTAAAATAAGTGAAGAATTAGTACTTAACAAAATTCGACCCACGTGTTAGGTAATGTTAAACCGTAATGATCGTAAGTGTTCGCGATGTTTATTGATAGGTATTAGATAATGGTTTATAACCCTGATAAGCTTGTAAATATCATATACGCAACGCCCGCATTTAATGTCCCTTACTTATAAAAGTATTTATGAGCTTCTTATCTTTAAGAATAGTTTGTCCCTTTCATTTTCAAACAAGGTGACGTAAGGAAAAAAGTGACAAACTATTGTTAAAGATAAGAAGCGCGTAAATGTTTTTATAAGTAAGGCCCAATATGTACAATACAAGGAGATTTAATAGTACTAGTTGGTCATCATCATCATCAGCCACAAGACGTCCACTGCTGGACATAGGTCTCCCCTAATGATTTCCAGATCGACCTGGTGATATTCATATTGGTCACCAATACTTATTTGATTTTTACACTAACAGTTACCCGCGACTTGGTTTGCATGTTTAGTCAGACGTTGATAAATCAACGCATCAGCCTGTTTTTCTCGGAATTGATTTATAATTATTGGTATTTTACATTAACAAATATCATTCATTACAATCAAATATACTTAGGATAAAGTAGCTTTCTACTGGTAAAAGAATTGTCAAAATCGGCTCAGATGTTCGTGTAGTGTGGGCTACATTTTCCGCACCCAGCCTCATAAAAATCGGACCATTGTGCGTGACGTTTTTTTTTTTATAGCACAGATTGGCAAACGAGCAGATAGGTCACCTGATGGTAAGTGATCTCCACTGCCCATAGACATCCAAGACACAAAAAGAATCATGGGTGCGTTGACAACCTAAAAGGAGGGAATGGAAGGGGAGGGAAGGGGATTGGGAAAGCGAGTGAGGAAATGGGCCACCGGAAATCTCACTCACCGAACGAAACGCGAAAGCAAGCTGCCACTTTACGTCGGTTTTCTGTGAGACAGTGGTATCTAACCGGTCGAGCCGGCCCATTCGTGCTATAGACGTTACTGTCTACAGCGGGGCTCTACCACTTGAAAAGCCGAGGACGCTTCGAGAACGAAGCGTCCTCGGTGTTGAGGATTTTAGCCCATTGTGCAGCAATGCCTTCGCATTCCAGGATGACTGGACAGCTGTTTCGTCAACCGACTGACTTCCTACATAGGGGGCTGTCGGTCATACCTAGAACGTACAAATGTTTGTTAAGAGGCATTTCACATTTTATGCGAGATTTCCAAGATTTTGAGCGCCTAATTTACCATGATATGAACGGGTTGAATGCCATTGAATACATTCAAAATATAGATCGATTCTTTTTGTTGACGTATTGTACAAAACATTTACTAATACAACTGTGATTTTTTAGTAGCGATTAATCTCCCGTACCTTGTTTCTTGAAAATAACGAAACAGGTCATCTTCAGGCTCCTAATTCTCTTATTAAATGTCATTAAATGGACTTGAGAAAAATCCTAGATATCAGGCATATAAAACTGTTGACGTTTGGTAAACAGAATATCGATAATTAATCACGCTAATTGTAAAAAAAATAAAGACTGTTACGATTTTTACGATTTATATCCGAAGTTTATCGCGAGTTTTTGCAAGGAAGAAAAGCAAATTACAAGAAACGATTAGTACTAAAATAAACTTTGTTTTATAAACAACCTTATTTTGTAAGTCAAATGAAAATATTTTTATTAATAACTTTTTTATTACAAAAAATACATCGCACAAAATTGCAATGAATTTGCGTTCGGAAATCAGTCGCGCGCCAGCGCTCGTCGGAGCAGGACCTGTGTCGATTTTTTTCGTGCTGCTCCCGAACACTATAGAATTCGTAATTACAAAATGCACCACAACTGACAAGTTTTGATCCATGAGAGTTTATTTTTTTTAGTACGTTATATAATTTTAAATATTGTACCTCATCGTACTGTAATTGCATTTTATTAACCGACTTCAAAAAAAGGAGGAGGTTAACAATTCGTCGGAGTCTTTTTTATGTATGTTCCCCGATTATTCGAAGACGCCTAGGCCGATTCGTGAAATTAGTTTTTTGTTGAAAGGGGTATACTTCCCAGGTGGTCCCATTGGCACCAAATCAGGATCTGATGATGGGATCCTAGAAAAATCGAGGGTAACCATCAAATTTTATAGGGACCCATAGTGTGTTTTATATATTTTCGAAAACTATATTGTTATTTGCGTCTGGTACTCATCATCTCATGTTGCTGAGCTGATGATGTAAAATATAACTCCTTAACTATTAAGAGTTGTTGGATAATTCTTTCAATATTACACTAAAAATAGATAAATAATGATTAAAGTTTAACAAAAACTGAAACGCGATTTAAGAATTGAAGACATTTTAAGTGTTCATTTTTGAAGTCGCTTTTCAGTTTTTGTTATAATCATCATCAAAGTAATATAAATGCGAAACTTAGTGTAAGTGTATGTGTGTATGTATGTTTGGTACTCTTTCACGCAAAAACGACCAAATAGATTTTGATGATATTTAGTATGGGGGTTGCTGACATCCTGGATTAACACAGTATCCTTATTTTTTAAATCAACCCCTTAATGGGATAAAACCCCGCTTAATAGATTTTGGTAAAATAAGGATACCTTCGACCCTAGGGACTCAAATAGAGTTTATTTCAACCTCTAAAGGCATGAAATATAGGATGAAAGTATGTATAGGAATTCAGATACCGCTGATCAAACGATTTTTGATGAAAGTTGGTATGACATTTTTTACCCCGAAAAGGGATAAAATAAGGTTTTAAATTTTGATTTTTTTTGTCTTTGATCCTTAGTGCGACATATTCTGTCATATTTTTTTTTGTTGTCTCCCACACACAACGACGGATCTGGTGTCATAACTAAAAAGGTGGTCGCCATTTTTTTTTTTTGTTTTGACCCGATTTACTTCAAAATCGTTATTAGGGCCACCGAGCAAGTCCGAAGGACGGATACGGGGTCAAAACAAAAAAGTGGTCGTATTATTGCGTTGTATTATTTGGCAGCTAGTAATCTATATAAATAAAATATATAATACTAGCTTTTACCCGCGGCTCCACACGCGTATTTTTTAGGACTAGAGGGATTCTCTCTCAATAAATAAATACACCCAACAGTCACACACATAGTCCTTACCCCACACTAAGATCGAGTCTTGTGTCGTGAGTATTAGAAACTACGAGGGACTTTTGGTCTCACAACACCCAGACCCGAAATATATATTTGTGGGCCACACAGAGATTTGTCTCGGTGGGGGAATTGAACCCGAGACCTCACGTTTCACAGCCGGCTACTCGCCCGCTGTGCCACATGCGCATGTAGAATATTCAAATTAAAATGATAGATCAGATCGACAAATCATAAACTTTTCCCTTCAATCCTACAATTTTAAGCATGTGGAGCTGCAATTAAAAACTAATCGACTTATATTAACTATTTTTAGCGCCCTCATGATGAAGTATTATTAGAATAGTTAGTTTTGTTGTTTCACAAATAGTATTAATTTTTAGTTCAAGCAAATAGCTTCATCTATTTCGAAAACACGAAGATGTAATAATAATAATGGTGATATAAATGCGGTATATAGTTAAAGAAAGTTGGTATCAAGGACAATTAAAAGCGTAATAGTAAAGTTAAAACATAAAAATTGAACCTAATTTTGTCAATGCCTTTACACATCAATATTATATACCATAGATGCACAGTTCTTTGCAAATATCCTCCTAAAAAATGGTCTCAGGAACAAAACAAAGAAAAAGATCACAAGTTCAAATTCAATCAACACAAATATAACTCTATGCGTGTGTTATAAAGTAGCTTTTTAATTGACATGAGCAAGCGTTCTTAAATTTAATTTTGAAATTTAGAATTCTATCGGCGTCCGACTGTAGGCAAAAGAAGTGCTTAAGCACTCCTTTGCTATCCCATTTTCCGAGCGTCAACTGTGCATCTAGGTAAATAATATATCGATGCCTTTACGGGATAATTTATATAAATTTAATTTGTTTTTTATATATTTTTTATATCACACTATGTTGTAATAAGACTGGTTTGTTTTAGTATACATCTACATATTATATATAATAGTTTACAATACATATAGTACATTATGATAAAATAATAAAATTAAAATTCGGATGACTCGAGTTTAGTGAGATGCAATAGTATCAAAATGTTTTAGTCGCGCCATGATCCCTTATCTTCATTTTTTTCGATTCCTACGCGGCTCGAGTGTCTTTTTACCTATTCTGGAGCAGTCGAACTTTGTGAAATGGCTCTTAATTGGACAGTGTCCAGTTCTGAACTACGAGTATGCGTAAAAATAAGTATAGATTTTGCATTTATAGTTTCTGACACCCACGATACAGGTTATACCTAGTGTGGGGTCAGGACTATGTGTGTGACTGTTGGGTGTATTTATTTATTCATTATTATTTATTTATTTATGTTATTAGATCCAAGAGCAAGACTCGGAAGATGAGCCACCGTCTCGTAACTACGGTGAGTTGGAAGAGCCTCTGGTTTGTGGGGAGTCGATACCGTCCCGGTACTATAGCCTCGACCGCAGGATGGAACTCGGGGAAATGGCGAACCTGTTCTTCAATAGGATAGGACGCACCATGTTCTACTGCACGTTGTGCGTGTATCTATACGGAGATCTTTCTATATACTCCGCCGCTGTCGCTAAGTCTGTCATGGATGTTATTTGGTAAGTAATTTTTAAGCAACGGTCGGTTTTTTTCAATGAAAAAAGAAAAATAAGAGGACCTGGCATAACTACGAAAAATACATGTTTACTTTGAAGCCGGTACCGCCATTTTAGTTTCGCGATCTATTTATATGAAGTTGTCACCGTGTCATAAGACTTATATAACGTATAAATACTAACCGCCTTATTCAAAATGAAATTCTGGTCTTATCGAACGCATAACCCTACTTTTGCCTACTTTAGCTAAAAGAGAACTGAAATATGTTTTTATATCGAATACAAGGTTGCTGGTTACAGGAAAATATTATTATAATCTCTGGCAAACTTTGAAACAAATAGGAAGTCTTGGCTGGAAACAATTAATAAAAAATATATCGACCTATCCAAAGAATAAAGTTACATGTGATAATGAATCGAAATTGCTTTCTTATTTTTCTGAGCTTATTTATTGACCTGTATATTTAACTAGTGAATATTTTTTTAAGCTATGTCATAATTTAACTTGTTATTATGTCATAAATTTAAAAAAATACTAGTATTTGTTAAATATATAGGTTAATTTAAGCTCAGAAAAATATAAAAGCAATTTCGATTAATTATCATATGTAACTTTATTCTTTGGATAGGTCGATATATCAATCTTAGATCGGGTAGACCCCCCCCCCAAGATAGTCTAGGGACTTTATCAAAATTAATGTCATTAAGAAAGAATATCAAACTAGAAACAGTTGACCGGAATCGGCCTGTTTTCACTATCGAACGTTGGAACGTTTTAACGCTAGTGAACCATTATGAATAAAAATTTTATGAAACGTACTATTGCGGTCTACTAATTTATTATGAATAAGAGGGTTAGTGATTATATTATAAATACGGTGTTTTATTTATAATAATACTTATTTCGTGATATGAAGAAGATGCCTAACTACTATATTAATGGGATTTTTCTTTCAGAGGTCGCCATTTTGGTTTGGTTATATAGAGATACATTAGTAATGCTTCATTATTTCGCCGTTATGCCGTTATCCTCTTATTTTTCTTTAGTCATTGTTTTTTTTAGATATTAATTTGTTTTAAAAAGGTTATCACATAAAACCTACCATAAGCTCACGCTTGTTTCTCCGAAGGGGTAGCCAGAGGCGCATCAGCGAACTCCCACTTTTCGCAGAACTTAGTTCCGTCCCAGTAAAATGGTTATAATGAACAGATAATGCACATGGACGTCTCAAACGTATAAAAATAATATTTGCAAAGCAGCTCGTGACTAACTTCAGGAAGGTTATTTCGCGCATTCTGGACCAGTCGCTTAGGTGGTGTCTCCTCATTATTTAATTATCTGGCTTGTATCGGCTATACAAGCGTGTATCCTGCGCCTTATAAACACCCAGCTGAATAAAATTCTCTTTTTAATATTTTTCATATAATATCTAAAGTTCAGATAATATAGGAAACTGAAAACAAATATTTTATGCTTGATGTCTGCGCTATTATTGACACAGCTGTAGGGGTTATAATAGTAATACTGGAAAGCGCGATGTCAATTCCATTTATTTTCTGCTGTTTTTAAAACTAAACGTATACGCATGATTTAATATTTATGGTCCATTAAACAAACGTAGTTTTAGAACCATAATAAATAAGATCTTATATGAATTGGGGATCAAATAAATAATTGTAACCATCGGAAAAGTAAGAAAAGATGCATGTATTGACTATTGATAGGCAAAAGTGTTGTGTGAGGACCGTAGCGTCAATACGCTGCCTATTCCCTTGGGATGTATGCGTGATATGAGTGTATGTATGCATAAAAATGCAATTCGGTACTTGACCAATTTTAAAAATTAATTTTATATTAAATTTACGCATATCTAAAAATGGGTACTTGACTATGTTTCATTTCATACACATTTTTATATGTAATAGCAAATGAAACAAAAAAGAAACCCTTCTCTAAATACCGCATCGAAATTGGTTGAAAAATGAGGCAGTATTTATTTATTTATTAATATTTTAAATTCTGCAATGAGTAATTTGTGCCCAATTGGCAAAAGCAATTCTGGAATTTGTGCCCGATATGGCGATAGGCTCGCCCCCTATCACATCGGCGAAATGTGGGTGTTCTAGTTCGCTAGTGCGCCTCTGCCTACCCCTCCGGGGATACAGGCGTGAGCTTATGTTATGTTATGTTATGCAATGAGCAAGAGTGGGGGCGTAGTGGGGATATCTTGCTATCCCTTTCCAACGCACGCACCGTTATGGCCATGACGAGATTTGACTGATACTTCTCTTTCCCGCTGTTTGAAGGTTACACCAAATTACAAAGGCTTATAACGTTTTTATTTTTGGGAGTATTTCAATACTTCTTTCTGTGTTAAGTTTTAGATTACGCAAATTTCGCATAAACGCCATAAAAAAATTGTCAAGTACCCAATACAACAGAAAGAAATATTTGAAATATTCTCAAAAATCAAAAGTATTAAGTTTGGTGTAACCTTCAAACTGTGGAAAAGAGAAGTATCAGTAATTCAGTATATCACGTCACCGCCATAACGGTACGTGAGTTGGAAAGGGATAGTAAGACATCTCCACTATACCCCCACTCCAGATTTTAAAATATGCTGTTTTATTTGCTATTACATATGAATATACTGCTTCGGTGCCATAGTTGTATTTCGGTACGACTACTGTCCTGAGGTCTCGGGTTCGGTCCGCGGGTCGGGCAAAGTGATATTGGATTTTTCCATATCAGCCCGGAGTCTGGAATTCGTGCCCGAAATGGCGATAGGCTCGCCCCTTATCACATCTGAGACTGATATAAGCTCTGCGAAATGTCGGTGTTCTATTTCGCTAATGCGCCTCTATCGATCCCTTCGAGGACACAGGCGTGAGCTTATGTTATTTTATGAATATGTGTATAAAAACAAACATAGTCAAGTACCAAATCGTAACTGTATTCTTGCAGTTCAACAGTGCCGAATACGACAAACGCGAACGATTGGGACCAACTGCCGTGTTTCAACGTGTCCTCTCTAGAGCATGGAGTCTACACTCGGATCGATGTGTACCGAGTCGCGTTGCTTACGTTTGTCGCCGTCATGGGGCCCTTCGTGTTCTTCAATGTGCAGAAGACGAAATATCTGCAGCTATTGACGTCTGGCATGCGGTGGCTTGGTAAGTTTAATCATTCTGGGGCTTATTTACAAAAACAGTTTAACTGAGCAAATGGTAAAGAGTAACGTGTCCCTTTTATTTTCAAACTATGTGACATAAGGAAAAAGTGACAGCCTATTCTTAGACATTTGCTCAACTTAACTGTTTTCATAAGTACAGATTTCTAGGGACTCAATCAGTGTCGAATACAGGCATTCAGATTAGGGTACACAAAAAACTTCACTACAACTATCATCATCCATATATCGATTATTTTTTATATGATTATGAAATATGATTTAAAATAAAACCCAGTGCTGCTATTTTTTTAACAATTTGTAATTAGCAAATTGTCAGGGTATGTCTTTTTGCCTATATGGATTACACGTCACTGGGCCCAATAACTCTTTCCCTCTAACTTGCCAATCTCCATTTTCTTTCCATGGTAGGTAGAGGCTTGGCTGTGCCTTTGGCATTCATATAGTCAAATATAATCAGGTGGACAATCTCTTAGTCTGCGTTTGCATGCCAATTCAAAAAATGTGGCAGTGATAATCCTTAGGTAGTGTTATTGAGGGATTTTTACAACTAAGGGCCACTTGCAGTTCCGCAATAAATTTTTATTTATCCCAAATCATGATTTAACGATAGGAGTGTAGGATAAATCGAGTTTAGGTTTAATTCTAGATTAGTAATAAATAAATAACCCAACAATCACATAACTAGTCCTGACCCACGCGAGATATAACCTGTATCGTGGGTGCCAGAGACTATGAGAGACTTTCGGTTTCACAACACCCAGACTTGAAACAAATATCTGTGGGCCACACAAACATTTGTCTCAATGCGGGAATCGGACCAGCGGTCTCTCACTTCATAACCGGCTACTCGCCTGCTGCACCACGGAGGCTGTAATAGCACTGCAAGTCATATAAGCTCACGCCTGTATCCGCGAAGGGGTAGGCAGAGGCGCACTAGCGAACTAGAACACCCACATTTCGCCGAGCTTAGTTCCGTCCCAGATGTGATAGGGGGCGAGCCTATCGCCATATCGGGCACAAATTCCAGACTCCGGGCAGATTTGGAAAAATCCAATATCACTTTGCCCGACCCGGGGATCGAACCCGAGACCTCAGAACCGTAGTTATACCGAAATACCACCACGCCACCGAGGCACTGCAAGTCGCCTAGATGACATAAATAAGGTTTCAATGAATTAGTCGTTGATTTGGTTAAAATTTAAAGTAGTATGAATTAAATAAGCAGTCGACTCATAGATAATTATTATCCATTATCATTATTGAATCATATCATATTTGATTATCCATTGTTCCAGCATTTTCGATAATGATCTCGATGGCCATCCACCTGCTGATCGGGCGCGGTCCTCAGGGCCACCCGCCAGCGTTCGACGTGACCGGGCTCCCCACACTGTTCGGCGCATGCGTATACTCCTTCATGTGTCACCACTCGCTGCCCGGACTCATCAGCCCCATACGTGGCAAGAACCACCTCGGCTTGCATCTCGCTCTCGACTACGCGCTGATAAGTATATTCTATCTCCTTCTAGCGTTCACGGGCGCGTTCGCGTTCGCGCAACTCAGCGATCTATACACGTTGAACTTCGTACCGAAGGACAATGAAAACATTTTTCTCGAAATTGTCGAATATTTCCTAGCTCTCTTCCCCGTGTTCACGCTCTCTACTAGTTTTCCAATTATAGCGATTACTTTAAGGAATAATTTACAATCTTTATGTTTGGATACAAGTCGTTTAGAGTCTTACAATTTCGTGCTAAGGAAATTGTTGTTTCCAATCGTAACGGTTGTGCCGCCTTTGTTGCTAACTTATTTTCTGGAAGATATAAGTATACTTATAGAGTTTACGGGTTCGTACGCTGGGACTGGGATACAGTATTTGATGCCTACATTTTTGGTTGTGTTTGCGAGGCGTCACTGTACTTATTTGCTTGGCTTAGGTGTTGTTAACAAATACAAAAGTCCCTTTTCGCATGTAGCTTGGGCGGTGTTTGTACTTTTATGGTCATTTATGTGTATCATACTTGTGTCTGTACACATATTCGAGAAAAACTCTTGAATTTAATGATATAAAATGTTACAGGAACAAACGACAATACACTAGGTAGGGTCATGAACAAAACTATTTAATTCGAATGAGTCATTCAGATCTCCCCAACAGGGAGTTGACGTCAGGCAGGCAGCCGGTCGTAAAAACTCAGCCAAATCCTTTCTGCAATATGCTTGAAAAAGTGTATTGCGCCGATCCCACATGGCATAAGGGCCGGTAGAAAGAAATAATATTTGAGTAATTCAGAGGATGATATGAGAGCCAATGGCTTTACTATGCTCAATACCGGGCGATGTGGGAACGTTTAAGTATGAAGGCGGACCCTGGCAGAAGTACAGGATAACGCCAGGAAGAAAGAAAATGAATACTTGAGTCATTCAAGTACTCCTCAATATAATTTAATATGTGGAATTAATATTTTTTACTAATATTTCACGTTTATGGCCTTTCTATAAAATCTATTCATATTTGTAAAATGTACAAACTATATTTTGTTCGTAACTCAGTAATTTTTGTAGCCTGTCGCATGTAATTAATAACATTAACTTTTAACGTTACAGTTTTATTGTTGTGTAAATGCATGTTGTAATGCAATTAATATTTAGGGCCACTTGCAGCTCCGCGATAAATGTCTATTTATCCCAAATCTTGATTTAAAGATGGGAGTGAGCTGTAGGATATATCGAGATAAGATAAAACTCTAGAACAGTAATGGCGCTGCAAGTCGCCCTACGAGTTATTTTTTTATATTTTTTAATTAAGTGAAAGTAGTCATAACGCATGTTCTCACATCAGATTTTTGTAACTTGTAGTTTAGGTCGTTGGTGCTAATCTAAAGATGAAATGAAAAATACGCACACAGCGAACCCTCTTATTTATTGAGTTACTCTTGTAATATCCAAAGAACTTCCATTTTCCCATAGTATAATATGCCAATTTGAGCCTGGTAAACAATAAATATCTATTTATTTTTCCACCAACTTCCAAAAAAGAGGAGGCTCAATTCGTCTGTATTTTTTTATGTATGTTACGCGATATCTCCGCCAAATGTGGACCGATTTTCTTTTTGTTCTCGATAGAGGTTATTTCAAGGGTGGTCCCATATAAATTTGGTCACGATCGGATTTGAAGTCGGTCCGTTAAGTTTTTAAACTTGTGATTATTATATTTAAAAAGTGTGTAGCTAATGGGTAGATAATTTGTTTACATTCATGAAATAATATGCCTCTAAAGTTATGTCATTTCAAATCTGGCCATGCCAATAATTACCCTGATTACGATATTACATAAAATAATTATACAACGATAGAAATTATTATTATTAAAGACAACCTCCGTGGCGCAGCGGGCGAGTAGCCGGCTGTGAAACGTGAGGTTGCGGGTTCGATTCCCGCACTGAGACAAATGTCTGTGTGGCCCATAGATATTTGTTTCGGGTCTGGGTGTTGTGAGACCCAAAGTCTCTCGTAATTTCTGATACCCGAGATACAGGTTACACCTAGTGTGGGGGTCAGGACTATGTATGTGACTGTTGGGTGTATTTATTTATTTATTACACATTTTCATTGTGCATTATCTAAACATTTCATTGGAAGCTCGTTAAGCCCGCTAATAGTTCCTAGACCTATGTGACGCAATTACCAAGATGCCAAATATAAATTATGTATTTAGAAAATATCCTCAATGTGTCCTGTCCAATGGATCCATTTTTAAATTATACGTGAAATAAACTTCTTATTTACCCGAATTAAACTGAAATGTTTTAAAACTACGCAGTCCTAAATAATTGTTTTTATTTTGTTATATTTTATCTAAAAATATTATGTGTTTGATGCTTGTGTTATAAAGGAATAAATCACTCACGGGTCGGTCTCAATAAACAATCTCAGTTTGGGAATGCAGATAGATCGCAAATACGAACCAATCAAATCGAGTCATTTGACGGAGTCATGTTCAAACTGTGTTCTTATTGGATAATTTTTGTAATCTATCTGCACATTCGAACTGAGATTGTTTATTGGAACCGGGCGTTAGTGTATAGCAAGGTGGCCGGACCCAATGCCTTTGATAACAGTATAAGTACCGATCAAATGCACTCCTTTATAATACGTATATTGCCTTCATTTTTAATGTATCGATTTTATAATAACGGAATTTATAAGAACCACCGGTCTAGCCTTATAGTTTTCGTTCTGTCTCTTTCATACCACCAGTACTATAAAAAGTACTAGTACTCAAAAGCCGAGGGTCCCGCCAGCGTGCATGCGTCGGTCGTTCATACTTATGTACATAACACCCTAAATTTTTTTTATGTGAATGTAATAGAAATTGTTATAACTTATATTTATAGTAAGATATTTTATGATGTCAGTTTTAATTGTGATATTGATGTATAGTGCATTGGAATTCAATTAAATAGTAATATAATATTAGCCCTGTAATATTACTGTCCCACTGCTGGGTACGGGCCTCTATTAATGACCCTGTCATTACTTAGGCCTTAATCTAATTAAATAGTGTATGAAGAAATTGTATTATAAATGTGTAATTGAATAATATTTTTTTATAAGCTGAATTAAATAGTTTTACGTCGCACAAAATCTGTTATGATTTATAAATTACTGCCCTTTTGTTTTATGCTGTGATAAATATCTGTATTCAAATATATTTGTTGTAAACAAATTGAATGACTGACTTAATGTATAATGTGATCGATATTTTTGTAGAAAAAAAATTAAATGAATGTGTGATTACTACTTCGTTTTATTCACATTCAACAAATACCTTCTTGCTGATTTATTACAGACATAGATATGACTCCTATTGCAAACGAGCAGATGGGTCACCTGGTGGTAAGTGGTCTCCACCGCCCATAGAAACCCAATACAAAAAAGGATCAAAGGTGCGTTGCCAACGTAAAGGTAGGGAAATAGGGATTGGGAAAGTAGGGGGAGGGGGGAGAATTGGGCCACCGGAAATCTCACTCACCGAACTAAACGCGACAGCGAGCTGCCACTTTGCGGCGGTTTTCTGAGACGGAGGTATCAAATCAATCGAGCCGGCCCATTCGTGTAATCGTGTTGAAGGTACACGCCTTAACATGATTTGAAATGCACACGGCCGTGTGCCTGACAGTGGCGTAATTACAGGGTGGTATGTCGGCAAAAGCCACGGGCCCCCTACTATAGGGAGGCCCCAGCGACGATCAGAACGAAGCCTCGAACCAAAAAAGCCGTGACCATATAGGGAGTCTTGGGCTGAAAAGACCTTCATCCAATGAATTTGCCAAGGGACCCCAACATGATAGTTACGCCACTGGTGCCCGACCTTACTAAATCTTCTAATCAATGAAAATAGCTAGAAATAACAAGTCAGAGCCCACCAAACAGCTATTCGAGCAATTTTATCAATAGTAATTATTCAGCTGCTCCTGGTTTTTACCGAGACATCGCTGGTCGTTGCGGCGACTACACACACTGTTTAAAAGAGCGTAAATTTAAATAGTAAATAAAAACCATGTATTTAAGGTCGAAGAATTATTTATTATATCATCATTATACACAGTTGTCACTTATCTTGCGTATACAAGCGACAAAAGCCTTCCATAGCTCAATTGACTTTGGCATGAAATTACATTGTATTTGTGCAGCCGCGCGGCGACTGCGCCGGCGCAGCTATGGACTCCGAACATTCAACGCTACAAGCACTAGACACGGTATCGCTTCTAAAACAACAATCCGAAAAAAATACGAGTAGACCAATTTTGAATTATCACTAGTAAGTAGGTAACACTGGTTTATGCTAATACAATTTAGACTACAACGGCATTCCTTCGAGAAGAAACATTTTTGTGACTAACCATAATAATATGAGGTAACCACATAAATAAAATATAAATAAATAAAAATCTTTTTTTATTTTATTTTTACACTGAATCATAATTATACAGTTTAGGCGAGTGAAAGTATTCAATATCTAATATTGAGTGCTTGCAGTTGGAAAGCCAAACACGGTGACTAAGTTTGATGGATAGTGAAACCTTACAGGAATAGTACCTCATCACAATACATCAAAGATATCCCGCTGTATAAAATGAAATTAAATATTATAATTACATATAAAAATGAGTGAAATTATTTTCGCACACATAACTAACTCACGTACAAAATAAACATAGTTATCCATAACAGTCGCACAAATCTTTCACAAAATTATAACATTATCGCACGGAATCACAAAACAAACATCGTACTGATGAGAACGTATAATAAATAATCTAGACGCGTATCTAAACTCATTATAGTAACAATATTCCATGTAGCAAAATTGAACAACAGCAAAAAAAAGCATCGCCTCTTAAAAGTATGCAATTTCCAATAAGTACTCATAACGCTGCTGATTTATAAGTAGACATTATTCGTTTACAAATAAATAATATTAATCTAATATTCAATAGATCTAATAATAATCATATCATTCGCATAAGATCGACATTCATTATTTAGAATTTGATTTATAAATATCAAAGGGAACGTGTTCATTTCATATTGGCTAGCAATACGAACAACCAATTCGACTTCCATGCATTCGACACTAACGATAAAATACTTAACGATGAGAGAGAACTCGGAATACGTAATTTTATTTCGTGTGGAGACAACAAAAAATAACAATAAAAGACCTAACGGTTCAGGTCGAACATCTAAAATATTCCTATAATCGAAAAGTACATCACAATAAATACTATAGCTACAACATTTTTATTTATTTTTATTAAATCGTAAGGAGACATCGCGGGGATCGACACCGGCCCGAGCGTCGGCGTCGACATCTATTCGAATATGTAACGTGTATGTAGACGGGGAGCGATACAGACGACATGAGGGGCGACAGTTAACATCTGAGTGTGTGGGGGATGGGGGCGGCGCGTGTGAGAGCGTGTCGCGTGCGTGGCTATAACGCGGAGGGCGGCACGAGGATGTCGTTGCGGCGCAGCGCGGCTCGGAACGCGTCCAGCGACGAGCGCAGCGTCAGGCAGAACCCGCGCGACGCCGGCACCAGCGGGTAGTCGGGCGGCGTGACGTCAGCGTCGGGCGCGGGCGCGGGCGCGGGCACGGGCACGGGCGCGGGCGCGGGCGCGGCCACGGGCACGGGCGCGGCCACGGGCGCGAGAGTATCGCCGCCGGACAGCGCCACGAGCCCCTCGAGCCGGCGACACAGCGCGGCGGCGTGCGCGCGCATGTGCTGCATGATCTCGCCGCGGAACGGCTCCGGCGGGTTGAGCACCATCTTCGTCATCGACTGCACCAGCTTCAACAGCACCATCTCGTTGTACATGCGCGAGTTCTCCTTGCCTTGTTGAGTGCCTACGCGCATACAATAAACAAACGTCTCATTAAATAGTACACGTGCGAAAGCTCGATTGTGCAGTATTTGATTATTACCAGTTACTTTTTAGTAAAACTCAATAGTTTTGTTGACACATACCTTTTTGTTTTTCATATCCGGCCTCATTGAAGTAGGGCTCAGCGTTGAGAATGAGCCCCTGCAGTGAGACGATCACTTGCAGTAGAGAGCTGTCCTTACCCCACACCTCGACTCCGCGACCGGACCATGTGCCGAGGAGGGATACGCACACCTGAGAAGACGATATTTAGTTTACCACGTATGGCCATACAACACGCTATGTATAGCGTGGTGTCTCGTGTTATACAGAGTTGTCCGAGATTTTTTTACCGCCGTGCAGTACCGTCTTTACCATAAGGGCACACGTAGCCCGTGCCCAGGAGCCCCTCGACCTTAGGGGGCGCCGCCAAAGGCTGGTTAGTAGTTACTTATCTTACACCAGGGGTGAATATATGAAGTTAAAAAAAAATGTCAGTCACCAGGCAAGCTAGTAGGTTTGCATATTTCGAGGGGGGACATTGGCCTATATATTTAGCCTCCCCCCCCAAAACTTGTGTGCCCAGGGGCCCATACATGGCTTAAGACGGTCCTGAGGCCGTGTGCTTACTATGGGAAAAGTAAGGAGTGGAGATTGGGAAGGTGGGGTTTCGGTGGTATTACCTTCCCGTCCTCGTAGAGGTTAGGGTTGAGCCGGTCGCTGCAGTATGAGTGGTAGTGGCAGAGCGGCGGCGCGCGCGGGTACTCGCCGCCGAGCTGCACGTCGAACACGAACAGTCCGTCCTCGTACGGGGTCTTGGTGGGGCCGGCGATCATCACCGACAGCAGGTCGAGACGGTTCTCGTATCCACGGACCCACACCTGAGTATAAATAAATAATAATATTATAGTCTTATCAATCTCATGACATTGTTATGTCAAAAAAAGAATTATCATTTGTCATGATTTATACACATAAATAGATTATGAACTGGATAAGCATTAAGAATACATTATATTTCAATAGTAGTTTCAATTTTAACGTGGGTAAAATTTTGTACCGGAGGCAATTGTTGAAAATTGATTTATTATAGTTGCCCTATTTAAATTTCATCATAAGCGGTACTATAGGCAAAAAATAGTATTATTAAAAGAGTTTGGCAGGGTGGGCGTCGCTTGTTAAAATTATTTTATTATTGTTAGGAGTTGTGTTTGTTGTTTTAATGTGATATGGTTTTGTGCATCAAAATTCAGCGAAGATAGACAGTATAATGTGGAAACTTTTTAATTGGTGATCTTTTATGAGTTTTGCTTAGTGCGTTGGCTGGCTTTGTCCGGTCGATTCGCTGAAAGAAGGTCATCTGAGGGGCATCGTGCTGGATGGAATAATTTTAGCAGGGCCTTGAGATCATCCATATCTGGATCATTGATCATCATGGTCATTGTGAAAATTTCATAATTGCTATACTTACCTTGACATTGGCTAAATCATCTCAAATGCGTGAAAGCCATTATTTTTAAAAAAAGATGAAAAGAGTGTGTTGCATTGACTTACGCCGGGCGGTAGGTCGCTCTTGAGCAGTTTTATCTCGCGCTTGACGGCGGAGTAGAAGGAGCGCGGGTCGGAGGGCTGCAGCATGGAGAGGCGGAACCGGTGCGCGGCCGGTGCGAACTCCAGCAGCGCGAACCCCTCGCCCGCCACCTCGTCGGCGCCGGTGTCGGCCGCCTGCGTCACCTGCGTCACCTCCGCCTCCATGCCCTCCGCGCGGGCGAGCGGAGCGGACTCACTGCCGCGACCCGCTTCATCTGGATCACATTTGCAAGTAGCAGAGTCAGTTAATCACGTCCTTGGACTATGGGCTGTGGATCGAGGGGTCAGGGACCCGAAGCCCAGGTCAGCCGTCCTCAAGCTAAAGTACTGTTATGTGATCAAACCTAATTTTGAGATGTCTCCAAAAAACATGGAAAATATTATTTTTAGAGGTTTATAAGACTATGGCTTTTATATGTCGGATGGCCAACGCTAACGTTGTTTTTTGGAAACGGTGACGTCAGCATGGCTGACGTCACTTTTGACAATAAGATGATTACTCATCTTATTTATCAAGTGTGAACACTGAGATTCACCAATTCCCTTTATTAACGGTGCTCAAGAGCACCGTCTAGTCAGGGATGTGGACAGTCCGAGTGCCGGAGCACGACTGTGTCGAATCTGCTCTGAACACTCCTTTTATAGGGTGCAATATTTGCAACTACCTACTCGATACCGAATATCGAATGCTGAAGAAACAATTATAACGATTATTTTAACTTTTTAGAATCTTTAAACGATTCAGCAGTTTAACAATTGTAAAATAAATTAATAACGTGAAATAACAACGGCTTTTTAAATAAGCTTGCTATTTTGCGCCGATACGGCCATTCTGATAGGCGGTGCGTGCTCTGCACCAGCCTTGTAATTTGTTGTGAATACTCGTAGAACAAAAATTTTTTTTTTTCATTTTCTTTTCTTTTCTTTTTGTTTCTTTCTTTTCATTTGAAATAGCACGTGCTCCTATTGAAAGCTTGTGGTTGTACGCCGATACGGTCATATTGAAAGGCTTCGTTTATTATTGCGAATTTAAGATTCCGATTTTTTTTAAAACTACCACCGGATCCAAACGCGGCCCTGCCTGAGAAGACCCGGCGAAACAAACTCAGCGGGCAAAATTTCCTAGCTCACAAAACAATTTACCGAATTGACCACTTTAGATTTTTCAAATTGACCACTTATGATTTTGAAAGATGATCACTGACGTTGACATTTAGACTTCAAAAATGACTGCAACAGTGTCACATAGACCGTCTCGATCAATCCTGACCATAAATCAGGTAGTTTCTTGTTTTTATTTGGACGCACCGCGTGCCCTAGTTTATATGGTTTTTAGAGTAGGTATCCGACCAGCCTTGCCAGACCATATTATAAACATTTGTACAAATGTTCCACACAATGCACTTTTTATGAACAGTAGTCAGAGTGCGAATGCTCCACGCATCTATGCACTTTTCTTACGGGAATGATGCCGTGGTCCACAGGGGTTCTAAAGGAACGGGAAGGGTTGATGCTGTGGCGCTGAGCGGTCCTGTACGCCGTGGTCCACAGAGGCTCTGAAAACGTTTATTTTTTCTTTTTTTTTTTTTTAATTTTGTGCAAATGTTCCACACATTAATGCACTTTATTGTTAAGGATGAAGCTGTGGTTCTGAGCGGTCCTGTACGCCGTGGTCCACAGATTTTTTTTTTTTTGTTAAGGATGATGCTGTGGTTCTGAGCGGTCCTTTACGCCGTGGTCCACAGGGGTTCTAAAGGAACTGGGAAGGATGATGCTGTGGCCTGGGCCTTTATTATTAACCGTGGTCCACAAAGGACCTGAAAAACTAGTTCGAAAGTATCGATCAAACTGAAAGTATCTCGGGTTGAAATTATCAGTCGGATTGAAATTATCAGTCGGATTGAAAGTATCAGTCGGATTGAAAGTATCAGTCGGATTGAAAGTATCAGTCGGATTGAAAGTATCAGTCGGATTGAAAGCACCCATTGTCAGGGCAGAAAGGTTCCAAGTTAAATGAGTGGGATAGTGATCCCACTTCTGATGTCGGATGGCCAACGCTAACGTTGTTTTTTGGAAACGGTGACGTCAGCATGGCTGACGTCACTTTTGACAATAAGATGATTACTTATCTTATTTATCAAGTGTGAACACTGAGATTCACCAATTCCCTTTATTAACGGTGCTCAAGAGCACCGTCTAGTCAGGGATGTGGACAGTCCGAGTGCCGGAGCACGACTGTGTCGAATCTGCTCTGAACACTCCTTTTATAGGGTGCAATATTTGCAACTACCTACTCGATACCGAATATCGAATGCTGAAGAAACAATTATAACGATTATTTTAACTTTTTAGAATCTTTAAACGATTCAGCAGTTTAACAATTGTAAAATAAATTAATAACGTGAAATAACAACGGCTTTTTAAATAAGCTTGCTATTTTGCGCCGATATATATTTAATAGACTTAATAACTTGCTTACTTTAAGATTAAAAATAACCATACGTGTACTAAATCTCTAGGGACCATATTTTCCACGTTTTTGGAGACATCTCAAAATTAGGTTTATTTACTTAACGGCATTTCAGCTTGAGGAAAGAGATCAGAGAATATGTATTTTTTCTTAAGTGATTCACAAGGACTTGACCCCGAAGACCGGGTTGAAAGTTGAAACAATGCAGGCGGCTTTTCAGAAAAACTTATGCTAAATCCTCTCTGCAACATAGTTGAAAAAGTATGTATCGACGACCACACAGAGAAATAGAAAGAGCAGATGGAAGAATAGCCAGTAAGTAGTAGACATTTAGAGGAAGTTATTATAACGTAATGATCTCTCTGTGTAGGATGATCAACATGGGGTGAAGTGGAGGCGTTCTGTTTAGAGCAGGAGTCTTTGCAAGGCAAGCAACCGTTTTTCGTTATCAATGGCTAACGGTAACCTCAGATACCTTATGGGGGACATCTGCTAGTATGCCTTTGTAAGCTAAAAAAATGGTCACATTCACGTCTCAGTGTTGTGACGCCTAGTCTGTCGTTGTTCCTGTGGGTGCTACTTAAGATATGTTATAAAGTTAATTATCTCACCATTATCATCAGTTTTGGCGACTGTGGCGGTGGTAGCGTCTTTGAGATCAGCGTCTGCCAGCGGCTTCGGCTCCTCCTTTTCATCATCATCGCCCATGCTCACGACCAGAGCACCGTACTGACTGCATTCACCCAACATCATAGGCATTAATTTAACCATATGTTTACTGGCATCGACCGCCATTTGAAGGTATTCCTACCATTGAACTACTATTTTCCAGGAAGTACTTAAGTTATGAAATAAAGTATAGATGCAATATCTAACAGATAGTACAATAATACGTGAAACAGATAAACGATACGAAATTTACACATTAATACATGATTTCGATCCAAATCTCCAGATGATATCCATACTAATGATTAGAAGTGCGAAAATGAGTCTATTATGATTTGTTTTATATTTAATATTGCAATACTAAGAGGAGACATTGGTCATACATCTAGTAAGTAATATTGAATTTCTCTCATTATATCCAAGTCTAACGTAAACCATGACAGCAAACAGTTAAAATTAATTAATTACTTGATTTACAGTCAACACAAGACAGCCAAGAAGAACGGTTGCGTCGCACTAGTGCTCTAATTTGTGTTCGGGTAAAGTGCTGACGCAGCAATATTCGCCGCCGCGTCGAGGCGCGAGCCGCGGTCGTTACGATGACCTAGATATCGTGATTGCAATTCGTAATAATTATTTACGTAAACAACTGACATCTGTTAAGGCCAAGCTATACTAACCAATATGGCCAGCCAAAAATCAATCACCATCAAAACGGAAACAGAACAACTGTTATATAAATTATATAACGAGGAAAAGGCCCTGCGTGAAAAATTGGAGTGCTTGGTAAATGATCTCCAAGTTAAATTAGAAAATCTTCAGCAAAAACTTGATAAAACTGAAGAACAAAAAAATAAGTCAGCCTCTGACAAAACATGCGACGCGAAAGAATCGTCTTCCGAAGTCCATTATGAGACCGATGAAGAGGAGCTAGCACGAGAGACCGAGTGGATACGCCAAGTGAGCAGAAAGAAGAGGAAGCTTAACTCAACGCCTTCTCCGCAGCAACAGAACGAGCCCAACAAAAAAGGTTCCGAGATAATTAAAGTAAAAAAGGTGCCTCTGCCACCCCCTATTATAGTAGAAGGTATAAAAAATTACCAAAATTTTTATGATTTTCTTTCTACAAGTTTATCTAATGAGGAATTCACTATAAAGATGATGAAAGGAGACAGTGCTAAGATTAACACAAATAAAGAAGACTCGTATAGGACAATTACTAAATTGCTACTAGAAAACAATAATCGCTGGCACTCATACGAAAACAAACAGGATAGGCCAATTAGAGTTATGGCAAAAAACCTGCATCATTCGTACCTGCCCGAGAGAATAATAGAAGATCTAACATCCAAAGGTTATAAAATACTGGAAGCAGTCAACAAACTAAGTTGGAGAACTAAAGAACCTCTCAATATGTTTATGCTGTCATTCCAAAATAACGAAAATATAAACACCATCTATGACATTAAATCTATATTAGGATGTAAAGTGGAAATGCAGCCTATTAAAACATCCAAATTGATCCCACAGTGCAAGCGATGCCAGGCGTATGGTCATACACAAAAATACTGTTGCAAGGAGCCCAGGTGTGTAAAATGTACGGGAAAACATCTCACTCGAGATTGTAGAAAACCAACAGACGTAAAACCAAAATGTGTTCATTGTGGTGAACTTCACCCTGCCAACTACAGAGGATGCATAGTAGCTAAAGAGTTGCAGAATATGAAAAATAAGGCAATGGCTAAGAAAGCTATAAATGTTCCACCTCGAGCTGAGAATAGAAGGAATAACGCCATTAAAGATCAAAGTTATAACGAGAAAGTCTCATTCGCTCAAATGACTAAAGTCGGCCCGTCAGTATCTCAGGTACAACCGAAGCAACATCTGCAGGCAAAACCACAGCCACAGCATCAACCACAATCTAGCAATATGGAAGAAAAAATCAACAAACTCTTACATTATATGACTTCATTTGACAGTCGCTTGAAAAAATTGGAACACAGCACCAAGATTGCTACATCAACAGAGTCACAATGATGAGTACATTAAGAATAATGGAATGGAATGCTAACGGTCTATTTCAACACCTTAATGAAATAGAAATCATTCTTAATACAGAAAATATCGATGTGTGCCTCATATCAGAGTCACACTGTACCAAAGAATCAATGATAAAAATAAAGGGATATAAAATCTATAATGCATTACACCCAAATAACACTCCTAGAGGAGGCAGTACTATTATTATAAAAGAAAACATCTACCATTACGAACAACATAAGATGGAAGAACAAGACAAACAAATTGTTTCGGTCTGTGTTCAAACAAAGCTCTACCCGATTACTATATCAGCTATATATTGCCCACCTAGATATTCGCTAAAGGCAGAGCAATTTAAATACCTTTTAAAACAACTGGGCAATAGGTTTATACTCGGAGGAGATTTCAATGCCAAAAACACCCATTGGGGATCTAGACTTACGACAACCAAAGGAAAGGAGTTACTAACAGCTATTAAAGATGTCAAATGTGATGTAATATCTACAGGTAAGCCAACTTATTGGCCTACAGATACCCAGAAAATACCAGACCTAATAGATTTCTTCATATGTAAAAACATCTCACTTAACAGTATTCATATAGAGGAAGGCTACGACATGAGTTCAGACCATTCACCAATAGTGCTAACTCTATCTGAACGCTTAATTAAAACAGAAAACAGCTTATCTTTAACAACTAATTATACAGACTGGGAAAGCTTTAAACTTGACCTTGAATCTGTAATAGACCTAAAAGTTGCGTTAAAAACACCAGAACATCTTGAAAACGACTTAAGAAAATTTATAAACGATATACAACAATGCGCCTGGCGAAACACTCCTGAAACTAAAATCAGGGTAAAAGGTAACTACTATCCAGTACATATCAAGAATCTTATTGCCGCAAAGAGGAAACAAAGGAAACAGTGGCAAAGAACTAGAAATCCACATGACAAAACATTATTTAACACACTCACAAAAAGATTAAGAAGGGAAATCAAAAGTTTTAAAGATGAATCGATGAATACGTACCTTCGTGAACTTACAAGCGATCGTACATCAGATTACTCGTTATGGAAAGCTACTAAAGATATTAAAAAGCCTATTAAGCAGATCCCTCCAATAAAAGGGTCAATCGGTCGCTGGGCTATCAATAATAAGGAAAAGGCAAACATATTTGCACACCATCTGGAAAAAATTCTTAAACCTAACGAAAGTACTATAGAACAACTCAAGCTAGATGACAAAACGCAAGAAAACCTAGAAATAAAACTCGTAACTCCTAAAGAAGTGGTACGTGAAATAAAAAGTCTTAAACATAAGAAATCACCTGGTTATGATTTGATTACTGGAGATGTCTTAAACAACCTTCCACGTAAAGCCATAGTTAAATTAACTACTCTTATTAATGCTTCACTCAGATTAAAATATGTACCTGACGTATGGAAATTTGCTGAAGTTATAATGATACTGAAACCTGGTAAACCTCCTCAGGAAGTTACTTCCTACAGACCAATCTCACTGTTACCAATAATGGCAAAATTATTTGAAAAACTATTTTTAAAAAGATTAAAACCTATTATAGAACAAAGAAATTTAATCCCCGACTATCAGTTTGGTTTTAGAGAAAAACACTCCACGATAGACCAAGTGCATCGGATAATCAACATTATTGAAAAAGCATTAGAAGAAAAGAAAGTTTGCACTACTATTTTTTTAGACGTAGCACAAGCATTTGATAAGGTATGGCATCACGGCCTTACATACAAGCTGAAAAATTTACTTCCAAAGCAATTTTCAGATATCTTGGAATCTTATATATCGGACAGAACATTTCGAATAAAACATGAAGATTCATATTCCGACATAAAACATATCAACGCTGGAGTACCACAGGGAAGTGTATTGGGTCCCGTACTGTACTTATTATACACCTGTGATATACCTACAACGGAAAACAACACCATTGCCACCTTCGCGGATGACACAGCAATTATAGCTACAGGTTCTACTCACGAGGAAGCAGTGGAAAAAGTCCAAACAGCCGTTAATACCATCATTGATTGGACCAAAAAATGGCGTTTAAAAATAAATGAATCAAAATCAGTTCATGTAGATTTCTCTAATAAAAGACCAAATTATCACCCAGTGGTAATAAATGGTAATAAAGTACCGTACGAAAATACAGCCAAGTATTTGGGCATGACACTTGACACAAAGCTTCGCTGGAAAGCACATGTTAAAAAGAAACGCGACGAACTGGAACTTCGTTATAGGAATATGTACTGGCTACTTGGAAAACACTCCGCGTTGTCAGTACACAACAAAATCCTTTTATATAAACAAGTCCTAATGCCAGTATGGACTTATGGCATACAGTTGTGGGGCTGTACCAAACAAAGCCATATACAAATGATCCAACGATTTCAAAATAAAGTGCTCCGGGGTATCGTAAATGCGCCCTGGTACATAAGAAATGATGATCTCCACCGGGACCTTAAAGTGGAATTTGTTAGCAATGTGATACAGAAATACGCCGAAGCTCATGAACGTCGACTTCATCATCATGTGAACGTAGAGGCAATCCAGCTCCTTGACAACACAGACCTAGTGAGACGACTAAAAAGGACAAAACCTTTTGAGTTAGTGTAGTGAACATTTAGTGACATATAGTGCAGTGAGTGCTATTCGTAAAGAACACGTGAACATTGTGTCTTCCCCTTAATAGAGACAATAAGAAGTGTGTTAATGGACATATTCTTAGCTATAGTCTCATTAGAAGTTTAGGTTAAACTTAAATTACTTATTAGTCGTTAGGCTAGATTGTAATTCCAATGATGTGCTTCATATGGTATATCATTACAAAAAAAAAAAAAAAAAAAAAAACTTGATTTACAGAACTCACCTAGAGATTTCGATAAACATCTTTAGTTAGTTTTGGTTACACAAAATGCAATTTTGACGGTCAATGCATTACAACTCGTATGACATGGTAGGGGTTACATTAATGAAGCATAATATGTTAACTGTTTAAAATAAGAAACAACAGAGATTTGTACCATGCACTCATCTCTTACGTAAGGGTTTTACATGGATGATGATGCAAAACTTACATTAAACAAAATGTTACACACAGTTACGCGTACACAAAAAACGAATTCATTCGCAAAGGTACCAACGGACGTCAGAACAGGATGTATCGGAAATCAGAGAAATTAAGTTACCACTTTTTACAGAGTCATCTAAAAACAAAAAAAGGAAAACTGAATCAGTGTTAAATTAAAATTGTATACTGTAAATAAAAATGAAAGTGTCTAATAAATGTAAACCTACTAAGCAACTAAGATTATTTATAACTAAACGAAAATAGCCCGAGGTAGTTGAATTAAATCATATTTATTAATTGAATACAGTCAGCATAACACATATAACATTACTTTTATTTTACTTGTGCATTTTGACGGGAAGTGTGACGGGGTGGGCGTCGCTTGTTACAATTATTTCATATTATTATCTGGAGTTGTGTTTGTTGTTTAATGTGATATGGTTTTATGTACCAAAATGCAGCGAAGATTGACAATATAATGTGCAAACTTTTTACTCGGCGAACTTTGATGAGTTTTGCTTAGTGCGGTGGCCGGCTTTGTCTGGTCGATTCGCTGAGTGAAGGCCATCTGAGGGGCACCGCGCTGGAAGGAATTGCCGCCATAATCCCAGCAGAGCCTTGAAATTATCCACATCTGGTTCTCATGGTTATTGTGAAAACTTGATAATTGCTATACTTACCTTGACATTGGCTAAATCATCGCAAATGCCAAGAAGCATTCCACATCGCAGAAGCCATTAATTTTAAAAGAAGAAGAAGAATTTATTCATTACTTCCCTAATAATAGTCTATAATATAAAGCTGATGGCGGGTACACACCGGCCGAACGGAGGCGGACGAATCTATACCTGTTGCGTTCACACAAACAAACTTTCGCTGTTGTGGGAATGAAACAGGCATGATTCGTTCGCCTTCGTTCGGCCCGGTGTGTACGCGCCATGAAATGTTTGTCCGAACAAGCTGTCCCTGGAACTACTAGTACAAATATGACATGTTTTATTTGCCAATCGGTAGGTAAACATCTGTTTTATTCACATTGAAAGCACCAGACTTAAAAAATATAAATACGTGTATTTTCGCCTCATTTTTCTAATTATAGTGATTGTAGCTAGTCTCGCCTTGCACGCTTCACAGCCAATCTATGAGACAATAGTTGATTATCGGCCGACTTCCAAAAAAGAAGAAGGTCCTCAATTCTTCGGTATTTTTTTATGTACGTTCTGCGATACCTCCGCCAAATGTGGACCGGATTTCAAAGTTCTTGTATTCGATAGCGCTATTTCAAGGGTGGCCCATATAAATTTTAATTTAGTCACGATCGGATCAATTTTGAAGTCGGTCTGTTAAGTTTTTAAACTTGTGATTATTATATCTATGGTCGTTGTAAAAATATGTACTAAAGACCCGTCCATCACAAGTTACTAAAGTTCTAAACATGATAAACTTTTATGCTGACTGTATTACAGGACTAATAAAATAACTATAAGGCGTGTAAGTAAATACGTATCTAATTTACATTAAACTTGCTTTGGTGAAGTCGATTTTAAGATAAAGTCTCTTTAAATCAATTACTGGTTAAATACGTAGAGAATCGATGTCATAAATGTTATATGATATGTGTATATCTTTGAGGGAGGCCTATGTTCAACAGTGGACGTCCTATGGCTGATGATGATGATGATGATGATATGTGAATGAGAACTGGATTTATACAAAATTTAATTACTAGTATGAAAATTTACTATTGTTCCTAATACTAGGGAGCGTCGCAGCCGAAATAAAACGTGCTAAAAACAGTATGCTAAAAACGATGACTCGTTACGAAATCAAAAATATAAGCACTGATGTATGTGTCGTATGTTAGGTTCGAATAGATTTGTTTAATATAAGTATTGCAAACGATGTATCAACGGAGTTCAACACAATACCCGCTAAACTTATGACATAGTCACATTGAAAACATATAAAGCATTCTCGATGACACAACAACTATGACGAGTGTTGCCAGCAAATAATATATTCAAATGGAATTTTGGTTTTTTTCCGATATTTTCAAATAAGGCCAGATTGGTATTTGTTTTGTTTTTGCTGGCAATCATCGAAGGTATATTGGTATTATTGTATGTGTGCAAAAAAATAAAAAATAAAAACGAATATACAAAAGTGTACAAAACAAAGGAAATAACATAAACCATTTGAAATACTGTCCACGTATAAATTCATCTTCTCTAAAAACCTTTTTACATCCGGCTCGAAGGACCAAATTGTTTTTGTTAATATTTACGAAACTACAGTATTTCAAAGATAGGAAGGATATGGGGGAAGAAAATAAACATGGAGGCTCACACTGAAAAGTGGTAGAGTAAGTTCTCCTCAGACGCGTTTTTCTTTTTCATTAAGTTGTTAAGGAATTCGGCCAACTCTTGCGGCCGTCTCCTGCGGAACAAATTAGCCTTTATTTATACTAATTGTATTTATTAGTTTCCTTTTATGATACATGTGAATGTTAAATGCCAGCATTGTTTAGGACAGGCCACAATAAGAATGATAGTAGAACAACTTCTGTACTGACATAAGTGACAAAGCCTGTGTGTGCTGTTGATTTATCAACCAATTAATGTTGAGGCCTTAAAATGGTAAAAATAACACTGATTAAAAGATAGATAAGATATTGCCGAATCTTTCAACTTACATACCGATTGCATAACTGATCGAATAACTATACTTAAATGAGTCTCAAGTTGCCCGTCTATCACATTACCATCGCTATTTTTACCAAAAGAAAACAAACGTGTGAGTGTGTTGGTGAGTTCGACTGTGTGTGTATGTGTCTGTATATAAAGCGTGTAAGCGTGCGTACGTACCGGCTGACCTCGGCGTGCGCCTTCACTAGTTGCGTGTGTATGAGAGAGCACAGCTTGTAGCACACGTTGCGCGTCGTACCGTCCACGTCGGTAGCGTCTGTGGACGCTACAGAATACCGAGTTCATATTTAATACAGTCACTTCCTGAACATTTTTCACTGGTTCCGAAAAGTGCATTCCGAACTGGCAGAGGAAGTTTACTGAATATAAACAATGAAAGTGATTGATTCATTAACAAAATGACCAACTAACCGATGCGAAATTTGTTTAAACTCATCTCGTATAACTATCCTTGTCGCAATAAGTCGTTGAAGTAACTTGTGACCTATCTTTGAACGGTTGACTGTGCCGAAATTTTGCCTTCATAATTAGAAGTGGCTTGGTTTAT
Source organism: Clanis bilineata (assembly GCA_036417725.1). NCBI lineage: Eukaryota > Metazoa > Arthropoda > Insecta > Lepidoptera > Sphingidae > Clanis > Clanis bilineata. The sequence continues at coordinate 5,498,219 of CM071153.1, forward strand.
ATGACTGACAATAACATTGTTACTGTTGCAGTATAAACATGGTCAAACTGTCTAAAAAGTTTGGCAGCCTATTGTGATCGTACGTACTCGATCGGACACATTCATTTGTCGTAAACGTCGACAACAATTTTCTGAAACTTAGTAAGATAATATAATGGACGGAAAGTCCTTTCTGTCCTAATCGAGCCACATCTAAGTACAGTCGCCTCTTGAATCAAATATACTTACGGTTATCAATGGTGATGTTCTCTTGTGCAACAATTATTTCCGATCCAGAAGGTTGCATCGCATCTGCCGCATCGGCAAAAAGTTTCTTATCGGTTTCGCCTTCAATCTATAAATGAAATTCTTATATTATCTTGTTTCAATCCCCTCATTGTTCTAGTGGTTTAAATATTCGGAAGTATGCAAAGTCCTAAACAAAAATGTGGAATACGTAATCGATAGTTGTTCGTGTTCGGGGGACGGTACGGTCAATAACATCAATGTACGAGTGTTATTGTTATTGTCGCCTCCGGGCATCTGTATTTAATTTTATAGCAGAGATTAGTTCATCATGAGTAAGTGAACATGGAAGTCAATACGCATTCACAATATCAAAGGAATTAACGTGGAAAGGCAAATATTTGGGACCGTAGGCCAACTATGAGTTTTTTGACATTTCTCGCTAGCGGTTACATGGGGAATTGACGTTTTTCATACAAATTATTTTACGTAGTCGCTAGCGTGAAATGTCAGAAAACGAACGGTCGAGATATAAGCAGCGTATAGAGTGAGATAATGATGTGAGTAAGGTCAGTCTTTTTGAATGTTGTACCTCCATAGGTTCGACGGTGAGGTTGGCGTGCACGATCTGTCGCCCGGAGTGGTCGTGCTGGTGGTGCTGGTCGTGCTGGTCGTGGTGCGCGGGCGGGTCGGCGTCGTGCTCGTCGGGCTCGTGCGCGAACAGGCGCGCCAGCTGCTCGTGCACGCGCCGCTCGCCCGCACGCGGCGTGCTCGCGCCCCGCTCGCGCACGCGCTCCAACAGACCCTGATACGACACACACACACAAACACTTTATAACAACTAGTTATATTTATTTTTATTTTTTTATTTATTTAAGCTATATTTATATACAAACCTGTATAAAGGTGGACTTATTGCCAAAGGCATAGTTATATTTATATGTGCGGAAATGAATACGGACGTGGGGGCTTGACACTCGATTCGTATTTGACTTCGATTCGATTATTTAGTGACTTAAAATTCCACCGAAATAGTTAAAAAGTGCTCTAATGTCACGTTAAAAATCATCAAGTAACAAGTTCTCGAATCTAACGCAACATCAGCGCACTTTTTAACTCGATTTCGGTGGAATTGTAAGCATATAAATAAAACCGAGTCGAAGCCAAATTCCAATCGAGGGTCAAATGTCACGGGGCCGGTATGTTATTCCTAATTCCGCGAACACGGATACAAGCATACAGATAAGCGTGATTATATTACCAATCAAATGAATATGAAATGATTGAAAATCAATATATCAAGAAGTTTTTTTTTATTAAACAGAATTTGGAGCAGGCACGTGATGGCGTGTACACACCAACCGAACGAACGTTCGCGAATCTACGCCTCTTGCGAACAAACTTTCGCTGTTGTGTAAATGCATACACCAGGTTCGGTTGGTGTGTATCCGGCATGAGATCCAATTTTTATTGACCATTGTATGAATATATTAAACATAATAAAAATATGACCGCGCTATTTTTTGTTTAGTAACGGAACTTACCAAAAAGTGATCCTCGTGGAAGAATGAAGTTCCCATGAGACGATCCAGGAACCGACAGTCTTTGTATAAATTGAGCAATTTTCGCATAATCTGTAAGGACGATACATTCTGCAATAAGCTGATAAAATGTTGGAATTAGATATACGCGATTCATAGTTAACACAATGCTTGTGCATTTCCCTTTGGAACCCGTTTGGAACCCTGGCTATCAAGTTCATTCCAGTAGAATTGAGAGAATACAAAAGAAGTTTTTGTATTACCTATCTTACATTAATAATAAATGCAAGTTATTACCGTCATACAAATCTAGATTGGAGTATTTTAAAATCAATTCTTTACATAAACGCCGCAAAGCAGCAGATGTCTTGTTCTTATACAAAATCATAAACAATCAGATTAACAGTAACGTACTATTGGGAAATGTATCTTTAGTTATTCCTCGCTCTAGTAGTAGGATGGCTAACAGGAAGTCGTTCCTACTTCCTCAATACAGGACTAATATTGGCCTCCACAGTCCTTTCTACAGAATGATATCCAGCTATAATGGCATTAGATACGATTTTGATATCTTTCACGGCTCATTGGTACAGGCTAAAAACAAAATTTATAAGTCTATACGCGGATAGACTGTGTAAAGTTTTCTCTTTTTTTTTTATTTTAGTTTTAGTGTATAATAGTTATGTGCTCCATTAAAATTTAAAATTTAGTTTGTAATAAGTTTGGGCTTGGCATTTCATGGTGGTGTTGTGTCAACTACTCTGAAATACCATAATATGTGCATGTTGTGTTCACTATTTAAGAATGTCCTTAATCATCACCCTCTACCGTATAAACCAAGGTATGTGTCAGTCTTAAGGAACTTTCCGTTTGTGAACCGAATAAAAAAAAATAAAAAAAAAAACTCGTAGACACGCTGATTTTTGCCCACACCGCTCACTGTGGATAATTTTATCTACATTGTTTTTTGTTTTTACGTACAACATACATAGTTAGTAACATACAATAAGATTATAATACAAACAACAAAAAAATGAGATTAAAGCTTAGAAAGCGGGCGTGTTCGTAAAATACACAAATTATAGATCGTAGTATACCGACCTCCTGGCTCTGCAGCGCGGGATGTCTCGCGAACATCTCCTCGAGCCGTCTCATGGCGACTCGTCCGCGCTCGATGTGCGCCGCCACGCGCGGCTCCAGCAGCCGCGGCACGGGCACGGGCGCGCCCGCTCCCCCCACACCCACTACACCGCCGCCCACAGACACGGTGCCTACTACCATGTCTCCGGGACCCACTTCTATGGCCTCGCCACCGGCCGCCTGCTGGGCTTCCGCGTTCACAAACACTGCGGACAAATTCATTCCTTGATCAAGTTAAAAATGTTACAGATAACGGAATTTAAGTACATGTTCCACTGTTGCATCAAATTTATTGTGATGTATGAGGTCTTAAATTTTTTTGTCTCAGTAAGACAGACGTTCAAATTCTTTTGACGGTAAATGGTTAACGTTGACCATGTATACAAACATTATCAGATATACAGACAGGCTGCGTAAAGGAATAGCGATTGGAAAGGTTTGGCCCATTGAAAATTTCACTCATCATACGAAACTCATGAGACAATGATAATGACCACAGTATAATCTAGGTATAAGTTCACGCCTTTATCCCCGAAGAGGTAGGCAGAGGCGCACTAGCCAACTAGTACATTCACATTTCGCCGAGCTTAGTTCCGTCCCAGATGTGATAGGGGGCGAGCCTATCGCCATATTGGGCACAAATTCCAGACTCCGAGCTGATATGGAAAAATCCAATATCACTGCCCGACCCGGGGATCGAACCCGAGACCTCAGGACGGTAATCGTACCGAAATACAACCACGCCACCGAGGCAGTATAATCTAGTATGGTTGTATTGAGCAAGTACTGACTGGTGGCGTGCGCGGGGTGGTGGAGCGCGTCGTCGGGCGTGCGCGCGTCGGGCTCGTGCGCGGAGCTGTGCGTGTCACGTGTTCAGGCGGTACTCACTGGTGGCGTGCGCGGGGTGGTGCAGCGCGTCGTCGGGCGTGCGCGCGTCGGGCTCGTGCGCGGAGCTCTGCGTCTCCCAGGAGTCCTCCGAGCCCGACCCGTCGGAGCCCCACAGCTCGCCCTCCTCCGAGTCGTACTCGCCCACCTGCAAAGACTTCTTCAAGTATTCAATCAACAAACATTCTTACACAACTCTTTATACTCACTATTTCATGTTTAACAAAATATCTAACGAACGAAAATAATAAAACGTTATCGACTCGAATATGGTATATTAGTAAATTACATAATAGAAAGTTGGACGTTTGTTGCATAACCACGTTCAAGAGGTTTTATTAATGTATCAAAATAAAAAAAAAACAAAAAACTTACTTTTGAATATACAGTGATGTATATAAATATGCTTTCGACCTTAAATAAGCATAATAAATACACCCAGTATAAAAAATTTACCTTGTACAAATCTTGAGGCCAGCACATGCTTGTGTGTCCGTCCACCCACCACACCTTCACACGACCGGACGGGAAGTTATCGATAACCTACCACACAAACATATTTATTATTACTGTCCAAAAAATAAATGAAATAACACTTTTTATTAAAAACCAAGTGCGACTTGCTTCACAAAATTGGGTACTTGACAATTTTTTTAAAAGTATAAAGGGCTATTTATTAGTTTATACTAAACATGTAAAAAAATCGTAATTTATTTTCATATGTTTAGTTAAAAAAAGCAAAAAAAGTTTGCCGCCAAAACGCTATCTGTTAACTGTAGATACGGGTGACGTCATTGTTTCTTACCATAGATACAAAATCGCTCATAAAAAACATTGCGGAAATAACATTTATTATTTCAAACTAAAAAGACGGGTCAGATATTTCGGCGATCAGATATCGATCGTCGATTACATCCGCGTTGAAATTAGGTGGAGCTTTAAACAAAAATACGAAAAAATGATCCAAACAACCTGGCAGTATGACTTTGGATATTAGTTCTGAGGCCCTTGTGAAACAAATTTAAAAGAAAAAAGAATAATGTGACATCATGGGACGTGATTGGTGTTTACAGTCACTATCAGTATTTATCAGTATTTAAATTACCAAAACAAAATGATCATAGGATTATTTTTAATACATTCCTATTGTACACGTTATTGCGATGATAAATCTGTTTCTACAGAAAATCATTGATATTGGTTACTATAGTCAAGTACCCAATTGGCATAGCCAAATCGAGCTGAGTCAAGTACAAAGCATTTTAATAGATAAAACAGAATACCCTTCTCAGTTGCCAATTACCTGTCCAGCCGTGCATTTCTCGTCTTCGCCAGTAAAGTTGGCAACCCTGATGACGACAGTTCCGGGCCGGTACTGGAAGTCGGGGTGGTCCTTTAGATCGTATACGCTCACTTCGCTCTCGTACAACATTTGTGGCCTGTGTACAAAAACACACAAACCTTTACGAAGTATTCTTTTTACGTATTTAAGCATCACTATGACAGACAGTGATATTGTGGAGTGTGAAGACTATTTTTAATTCACCAGCGGCCTGAGCAGGAAAATTTCTGACAACCTAAAATGTATTTCAGCTCGATGCGCGTCTATGAAATTTGTATGAAATATTAACCAAATGTCATCAGTGCGCAGCGAACTCGAATACATTTACATTCGTTTTTCGTGCTCGGGCTACAGATGTAATATCGACTGCCTTGGTGGCTTAGTGAATTTCGGTACGATTACTGTCCTAAGTTCTCTGGTTCGATCGGGCAAAGTAATATTGGGTTTTATCAGTCGAGATATAGCGATATCGCTCGCATCACACATGGCACGGAACTAAGCTCGGCTAAATATGGATGTTCTCTAGTGTGCTTCTGCCTACGTTATGTTATGTGTAGATATAATATCCTACGATGTATTTTGATAGATGGATCATCCCATATGCAATGCATCATAGCCAGGGTAACGGCCTCACCACTGTCTACCGTGGAGAATGCAGGAAGGGTAAATGTACTCACACAGGCTCGTCGGCGCTGGTGTAAGTCCTGTACCAGTGCACGATGGCGGTGCGGCCGTGATGGTCGACGCGCTGCACCACGCCGTACTCCCGGTGCTTCAACTGCAACAACAACAGCATCACTACGGCAGATGGCGACACACAACACTGCACATTTGCCATCAGATCGGATGGCCGCGTACGCCGTAAAATAATTGTGACTAGGTAAGTAGAGGCAATTGTTTGTCATGAGACAGGAACGCAGAAGACTTATGGTTTTCAGCGTTGGTATACTGTTATTAGGCCAACGAAGCAGTTGTATCGAAACGAGTTGAGAAAAAGGGAAGGAGGGGTATGTAGCCTTCGGAATCGGACTACATTATTTTCGATAGACTTCAAAAAAAGGAGGAGATCCTCAATTCCTGTACTTTTACAAATGTTACGTGATATCTCCGCCAATAGTCGACCGATTTTCAAGATTATTTTTGTGTTCGATATAAGTTATTTCAAGGGTGGTCCCATATAAATGTGGTCCCATATAAATGATTATATAAGTTTTGAAGTCGGTCCGTTAAGTTTTTAAACTTGTGATTATTGTTATATACCTGTTGGTTCTCTTCGACGTTGGCAGCGCCACTGACGACAAAGTCGCCAGGGAAACATTCCTGTCCGTCCAGATGGTGTATTGGATACAGCTGCGTGGACGGTATACCCATTTCTATTGTCCCATCCTGTGAAAAACACTTCACATAACGTAACACTTCGTACATATTTATGAGCTTGAGTGTTAGTGGTATGGTATTATTATGATAGCGGTGTAATTGGTGTTGGTGTTGCGATGCTGGTGTATTAGTGTGGCAGTGTAGTAAAGCCGCGTCTCCTGGACATTTTTTTCTCGAAACATTACACAAAAATACATTCGTAAAACAACGATTTTCGCTATCTCCTGCTCGTAGAATAATGGACCATAGATAAAAAACACATTATTTGTGTAATGTTTTAGTGCGGATGGCCACCACAAGATATGCGCATGTCGGTAGTGTTGTGTAGGCCAACCATGTTTTTTTTTGACATTACTCGTTAACGACTCCGTAAAACATTTGTATGACAAACACCCGAACGCCTATAGATTACGCGGGGAACTGACGTTTTCCATAACAATATTTTACGTCCTCGCTCGCGTAAATACGTGCAACAAACTCATGGTTGAGCGTAGCGTGTGTCGGTAGTGTGTCGGTAGTGATGGTGACGCAGTAGTAGTGACCTGCCAGACGACGTTGGCGCGGCTGGTGGTGTGCAGCGTCTCGACGACGACGCGCTCGTCGCGGCGCGGGGGCGGCGCGGGCGGTGCGCGGCGCGGGGTGCGCTTGAGCCGCTTGCCGCGCAGCAGCCGCACGGCGAGCTGCGGCGACCGCTTGCCGCGCGTCGACGCCGCCGACGAGCACCGGGACGACCACGTCGCGCCGCTGATGCGATACACACACGTCACACGTCATACATCACATGACTAATCACTTTCTTTCTACCGGCCCTTATCCCACCTTAATTTGGGGTCGGCGAAACACACTTTTTCAAGCATGCTGCAAAGAGGATTAGGCTTAGTTTTTACGACCGGCCGCCTGCCTGACATCAACCCCCTATGAGGGATCCAGTCCCGGACAAATGAAATTAGAAAATTTGTTTTGCCCGACCTGGGAATGGAACCCAGGACCTCTCGGTCCACATCCCATACATGCTGCCACTAGACCAAGGAGGCGCCATCACTCTAATCATATATTTTCAGAGTCTTGCTAGAACTCAAAACTAATGTATTATTTGTTATTAATGTATTATGGTTATGGTGTTGTGAGACCGATAATCTCTCGTAGTTTACCCACGTTTAGTATACCCACGATACAGGTTGTACCTAGTGTGGAGGCAGTAGTATGTGTGTGACTGTTGGGTGTATTTATTTATTTATTTTATTTACGTTACAGTTAGCCAATAACAAATATGTAGCTCATCTACATATTTTCATTATTAATTGCACTGAGTTTAAAAACTCTACCATATTGTCAATTGTATTTTTATAACAGACTATGGCAAACGAACAGATGGGTAGCACGATGGTAAGTGATATCCACCGCCCATAGACACCAAATAAACAAAAAGAAACATGGGTGCGTTGCCAACCTAAAAGGAGGAAATGGAAGGGATTGGGAAAGGGAAAAGGGAAGTGGGCCACCGGAAATCTCACTCACCGAACGAAACGCAACAGCAAGCCGCCAATTTACGTCGGTTTTCTGTGAGACAGTGGTATCAAACCGGTCGAGTCGGCCTATTCATGCTGTAGAGGTTACTGTTTACTGCGTGTTCGCCTTCGTTCGGCCCAGTGTGTACGCGCCATTAAGTGTTTAGAGGAGCCCGAAAGTTTGATGACGTCATTATACAGTTTAAACAAAGAGTTTGTGTAGATGGTAGTTTCCTGAGAAACAGTTGGAATTTTAGACAGTTAGACTACGCGCAATAAGAGGTTGGACGAACTGTTGGATTATTCGACGATCCTATAAGGCCAATAATAAGGCAGAATAGGATCAAATATACCTGTCAGTATCACTGCCATCACTGCTGGTGTTCTCCCAGTTGTCGGAGTCGTCGTCATTAAGGGCTGTCTCCGACTTGCTGTCTCCATTCAGCATGGAGCTCTCCTCGCGCGTCGGCTCCGGGCTACGGAAGTGGGATTTACTTAACCCACTACAGTATTGAACGAATTATTATAAAAACAACTAAACATTCACATACAAACATGCAAGTAGGAAACTCTATTTTATAAAACTCTAAATATTGGGATTTTAGACATTTAGCTACGAAACCTTAAAAAAGATAGTGAGCTACATCCATCTATGACTATGATAAACATATCTAATTTGAGTTTTTAATATAACGTAAATTATTTAACTAAAAATTACCATTTATAGTTGTACTACCTTACATATACCGGGTGATTCATAAAGTTGGTACCAATAACTTTTCCACATACAGGGAGAACTATTTAAACCGCAATTGGGTACTTGAGTACGTTTGATTTTGTACACATTTTTATATGTACTAGCAAATAAAACAAAAAAGAAACCTGTAAAATCTGCATCGAAATTGGTTGAAAAATGAGAAGTAATTCATATTTTAAATTCTGCAATGAGCAAGAGTGGGGACATAGTGGGGATATCTTGCTATCCCTTTGTACGCACGTACCGTTATGGCCCTGACGTGATTTTACTGATACTTCTCTTTTCCGGACTTTGAACGTTATACCAAATTTCAAATGCTTATAACTTTTTTATTTTTGATAATATTTCAATAATTCTTTCAGTGCTATATTTTAGATGGCGTAAATATCATATAAAAAAATAAAAAAGTCAAGTCAAGTACCCAATGGTAAAACCAAAAAATGAAAATTGAACTTATTTAAAAAAAAATAATTATTAAGCTTGAGGAATTTAAAATCGGAATGCGACCTGTAAATCGTCGCAATTAGCATAGGAATGGCTTTGTGTATGCTAAAACGCCATGCCCATACGTGGTTTGCAAATGTACTGCAATTGACACAATGGGCCAGAAATCAATTTTTCGTCACAAATTCAATTTTCCATTACTCAAAAACTATTCTGTCTTTAAATGTAGTTATTATTGATACCAACTTTGTGAAACACCCTGTATAACACTCAAAATATTGGGATTTTACAAATTTGGCTACGGAACCTTAAAAAGGATTGTGAGCTACATCTATATCTAATTTGAAGTTTCAATACTACGTAAATTATATACAATTTATATAAAGGCTAATAATAATGGTGGTATATAGTTTATACTATAAAGTTGATTTCATACATTCAAGAGAGAGAGGACAAGAGATTAATTTGGTTTTTAGAATGAAAGAAATTTGGTGAGATGCCAACGAGGACGAATTGTGCGTCAGTATGAAAGAATTTGACATATTTCGAAACAATATGGACCTGTACTTCAAACAAGCTAATCTTAAAGAAATGAATAATCATATTATGGCATTTTTCATATCAACGCAACAACAATAACACTATTGGCATAAACAGATAAGGACGATTTTTTTTACTACCTGCCCTTATCCCATCTTGATGTGGGGTCGGCGCAACACTTCAAGCATGTTGCAGAGAATTTGGCATAGTTTTTACGATCGGCCGCCTGCCTGACAACCCCCTGTCAGGGATCCAGTCCCGGGCAAATTAAATTACAAAATTTGCTTTGCCCAACCTGGGAATCGAACCCAGGACCTCCCGGTCCACAGCCCATACATGCTGCCACTAGACTAAGGAGGCATGGAATAAGGACGAACAATAACCAACTAAATAACTACTAAACAAATTCGTATGCTTTTTATTACTAAGGGGTACTAAGAGGATTATTAAGTTTTTTTTTTATAAAAAAGCATTGTTATGCTGACCTTACAAACAGTTCCGCATTTGTTGCTAAGTTTACATCATATCCATCGAAAGATACATTAACGGCAAAGCTGATTATTTTTTAATATAAAGACGAGTTTCTGTAGCAAGTTTTCTGGTCTATATAAAAAAGTATTAACTATTACTGAGTACTTCGTTTGAAATTATTATATTGTCTATACAAGGTGAAATAGACTCTATGTCCATTAACACTACGTATATTCCTGAATCGCTCTATTCCTCCGTGGCAGTGTCCTCTTGTTGGTGGTTATGGAGACCTAGACATCGCGTCGATTTCCTCGATTTTGAAGCTTTGGCAGACAAGGTAAAATAGACCTTATGTGTTGTTACTACATACCTTATTCCCGAGTCGTTCTTTTCCTCGGTGGCGGTGTCCTCTTGGCTGCTGGCCATGGGCAGGGACACGTCGCCGATGGGCTCGATCTTGATGCTCGGGCAGTTCGGGTCTGTCTTCAACACCTCATCCAGACATTCCAGCTTCTCTTCAACTATGTCCACTTCCATTTCATGCTGGATTTATGTATGACTTATCATTATTTTTGCATTGAATGATTATTTTTGGAGGTTTTGGGAGTAAAATATCTATTCTGGTCTAAAATTACGGGCCTACTTATATACAAACATTTTCGCTTATTTTTTCACTAAGAATAGCCTGTCACTTTTTTCCTTGTATTATATTGTTTAAAAATGAAAGGGACAACTTATGGTTAAAGATAAGCAGCACTTAAATATTTTTATATTAGGCAATTGGTTTACATTTTATAGTAGTTTTAATCATAAACTAGATGCCATATTAATACATTCTATAGTCTAAGATCAACAATTTCATGATGATGGAATTATGGGCTTTGCATGAGTTTGCACGAGTTGTTAGTAAAAGAATTTAAGTCCTATTAATAGGAACTGGCTAATCACATCAAGTACCTACTAAGGCTCAATTGCACCACTATTATTAACCTAGAGTTAGTCCTAACCGCAAGTTAAGTTACATGTCATTCATACATTATCTGTCAATTTAGCTTGCGGTTAGGACTAACTCTAGGTTAATAATAGTGGTGCAATTGAGCCTAATAAGGGTATTTTACAACAGTTACAGACTTACGAGGGCCTAATCCCTATATCTCCATTCCTTTCCCGTCCATGGCAGACAGTGACTTGGGTGTTTTATTTTTAGCAGAGACTCGCAAACGAGCAGATCGGTCACTTGATGTAAGTGATCTCCACCGACCATAGACACCGAAGACACGAAAATCATCATGGATGCGTTGCCATCATAAAAGGATGTAATGGAAGGGATTCGGAAATGGAGGCGGAATTGGGCTACCGGAAATATTACTCACCGAACGCGACAGCGAGCCGCCACTTTACGTCAGTTTTCTGTGAGACAGTGGTATCAAACCGGTCGAGCCGACCCATTCGTGCTGTAGACGTAATACTATGTCAGTGATGTTATCGATCTGCATAGATGACAGTACTATCAGGGAGGGTTATCTATTCATCTGGCTTCAATAAAAACCTATAGTTTGTAGTGAGGGTAGTTTGACACAAGTAACTCACATCTGTAGTCTTGAGCTTGCGATGTGAGGAGGCGCGTTTCTTGGGTCTGGACGGCACGTGTTCACTGGAGTTAGTCTCAGACTTGGACGATTTCTTTGTGGGCCGGGTCTGCTTGCGTAGATTCCTGTGGTATTTACCTGTGCACAAAGATACTAGAGTAAATAAGGATGTTGTTATGAGTAATACTACTGTCTCAATGCTGGGCACGGGCCTCCTTTACTAATGAGCGATCCGTAGTCTACAATGCTGACCTAAAAAGGGTTGGTAGACATCACATACCTCCGTTCTATGTAATTACCAAACAGTTCTTCAGAAAAAAATCATTCCAGAGATAAAAGAAAATTAAATTTGGACCTTTAACAAATATATACAAATTCCGTTATGATAGACAATATTTGACAGCCTCCGTGGCGCAGCGGGCGAGTAGCCGGCTGTGAAGTGAGAGGCCGCGGGTTCGATCCCCGCACCGAGACAAATGTTTGTATGGCCTACAAATATTTGTTTCGGGTCTGGGTGTTGTGAGACCGAAAGTCTCTCGTAGTTCCTGATACCCACGACACAAGACTCGATCTTAGTGTGGGGTCAGGACTATGTATGTGACTGTTGGGTGTTATTTATTTATTTATTTATTGCGTGTAGCGTGAACAGTCCCCTGACTTTTGACACTCATTTGAGTACGATTCGGATTCATTTTTAGACTTAAAATTAATTTTCAGTCAAAATCTAATCGAATGTCAAAAGTTTCCCTACAAGTTAACTCGATCGGATTATCACTTCTACCATTATTGCCTTTGCAAGCCGGTCGCAAAAACTAAGCCGAATCGTTTCTGCAGCGTGCTTGTAAAAATGTATTCAGCTGACCCCACGTTACAGTAGAATAAAGATATGTATTATTCAGTACTCACTCTGTTGTTTCCTCCATTGTTTCTTGCTGATGAATGTGTCCTCTGGGCCGATGGTGAGGAAGTTTCTGTCGCCGACCTGCAGCGTGCACGGCTCGAAAACATTCAACAGCTTCAGGTTTTTCAGATCTTCACCTGGGGTAGATATGTTAAGGAAATATATAAGGCTGTTACATAGTATGAGCATTTTTCGGAGAAGTATTGAATTCTTTAGGGCGACTTGCAGCGCTGTAACTAATGTAGAGTTAAACCAAAACTCAATTTATCCTACAGCTCATTCCTATCTTTAAATCAAGTTTGGGATAGAGGTTTATCGCAGAAGATGGTTATTTATTCGTATTTCAGCTCAATTTGGGTAATTTCGCGTAATATAAGTCTTAGCTGCTTTGTGTTCATTGTGAAAAACAAATGTAGTATAAATAGGCCATATAAGGCCCACTTGCAGCTCCGCGATAAATCTCTATTTATCCCAAATCTTGATTAAAAGATAGGGGGTGAGCTGTAGGATAAATCGAGATAAGGTGGTACCCTAGATTAGTAATAGCGCTGCAAGTCGCCCTACATAACATAAGCTGACGCCTGTATCCACGTAGGGGTAGGCAGAGGCGCCCTAGCGAACTAGAACACCTACATTTCGCCGAGCTTAGTTCAGTCCCAGATGTGATAGGGAGCGAGCCTATCGCCACATCGGGCACAAATTCCAGACTCCGAGTATTTTTTTTAAATAAATTATAGTTTGTGTGAGAGGAACTCACGGTTATCTACTACATCTATACACATATAAGGCGCTAGAATGGTTAGTTTATCTATACATGCCGACATAATTGGGTACTTGACAATTTTTTTTGTATTGATTTTATACGAAATTTACGTCATCTAAAAGGTAACACTGAAAGAAATATTAAAATAATCCCAAAAATAAAAAAGTTATAACCCTTTGTAGTTTGGTGTAAGCTTCAAACAACGGGAAAGAGAAGTATCAGTAAAATCACGTCACGGCCATAGCGGTGCGGTGTTGGCAAGGGATAGTAAGATATCCCCACTACGCCCCCACTCTTGCTCATTGCAGAATTTAAAATATGAATTACTGCCTCATTTTTCAACCAATTTCGATGCGGTTTTTAGAGAAGGGTTTCTTTTTTGTTTTATTTGCTATTACATATAAAAATGTGTATGAAAAGAAACATAGTCAAGTACCCAATTATGATCCGGTGTGAAAAGTAGCCGAAAACATAAATATGACATGAAAGAGTATGATTCTTAAGTTACTTTAGTAAATAAATAACACGGCGATGTGTTAAACGCGTACTACGTAACAGATAAAATTGTATCTTGAATTATTAATCAGATACTGAAGATTCTGATCAAGTGACCATCAAATTCGGTCTCTTAACTTCTGAACTGATAAATTTTAATGGCATTGCACTATCGTCCAACAGGCCAACATTTTAACATGAACCAACTCACAATCTATTAAAACACCTTAAAGAACGCTCATAAACTAAACCATAGTTCATACACGTGAAGGATATAATCTTCGACTATTGTGTCGAAGTACTGATATAAAAAAATAGTCACGGCTCACGGCTGGATCCCTGAAGGGGTAGACAAAGGCGAACTAGACCACTCTCTTTTCGCCGCGCTAATTTACGTCCCAGATGTGACAAGCGAGCCTATCGCCATATCGGGCACAAATTCCAGACTCTGGGCTGATACTGAAAAATTCAATATCACTTTGCCCGACCTGGGGATCGAACCCGAGAGCTCAGGAATGGTAGTCATATACCTAGATGCACAGTTGACGCTCAGAAAATGAAACAACAAAGAAGTGCTTAAGCACTCCTTTTCCCTATATTTGGACGCCGACAGTAGTCATATCGTAATACCACTACGCTACCGAGGCAGTCAACTAGTTAAATATATTGACTTCCATTGGCTTCTGCATACTGCGAAGCTAGTCCGGTAACGGAACTCCCGAACCGCGACCGCAAGCCGAACAACCGTAAGACATGAACAATAGCGCCAAACAAAACTATTGTAACACTGTCAGATGCAGCGGCCAAGGTCACTTTATTGGCTTTGAATAAAACATTTCAATTGCCGCGATTGCTTATCTATTGAAATGCAAACACACTTCAACGATCGTCGCGTTTATTTCCTTTAATATGTAATGAATGTCAAAAATGATATTTAATGATTCAGATTTTACATGTTTGAAAGTGGTAATCTCTGGACCTTTTGAACCGTTTTTAAAATAATTTCACTATAGCATCTATACCTTTTTTTGAAGTGAAAACTTCTTTAGCATCGTTGTGATTTGAAAGTCGATGAAACGAAAAAGCGACAGTAAAAAGAGACACACATAAATTCATAAGATTTAACGTGAGAGAAAATGAGATAGGAAGCATTATACAGTGTTTCTTATGTTCGTGATTCTCTTTGTGCTCTGCTATTCATCATTTTTATAATAAAATTCTTAATATGCCGAAAACGAATGCAGAAATCCTCTTCCCGAAATTTTACATTCGTCTCATTATCTTGAAGCCAATATTTTTGAAAGTTTTACTTCTACTAAGAGTGAATTGCACATTACCATTGAGGATTTTTTTGGAAACGAAACTGTCCCCGATTATTGAATACAAAATAAAAAAATATAGGAAAGTAAAAAAAAACAGCAACAACCATTAGGAAACAGTAAGAACTAATCTCCCCGCAATCTAAGGCTGAGATCTATAGAGCGAACTTCCACAAAGCCTGAGTCAAAGAAACAAACTACGTAAAGATTTGGAAAGTTTAAATCGAACTTCGAGTTAGCCCGAGCCATTTTTTACAAGAAAAACAGACTGACAGTCTGACTGAGCAACTATTTTCTAGCAACGTAGGAGTAGTGGTGGTCTCTAGTCATAATAAATAGAATAAAGAAAAAGATCGCAAATTCTAATTAAACCAATACAAATATAACCCTATGCACGTGTTATAAAGTAGCTTTCTAAATGAAATGAGCAAGCGTTCTTAAATTTAAATTTTGAAATTCTGTCGGCGTCCAAATATAGGGAAAAGGAGTGCTTAAGCACTTCTTTGTTGTCCCATTTTCTGAGCGTCAACTGTGCATTTAGGTATATATCGATACATAAAACATTCAATTCAACTTTCGTAGACACACAATCGTCGTTATCGAGAAGCATTACCTCGTACCCTCGTACTAGGGGGACTGTAGTATCATAATGTAGATCCGAGTGGTAACTACTAACCTTCGACAAGGAACTTGGGTTGATGCGGCGCGCCGGTCTCGGGGTGCGTGCACAGAGCGCGGCACTGCCAGTGGACGCTCACGCTCTCAGTCACCACCGCCTCCACGGTGAACTGTACGGTGTACACAAACCACATAACGACATTGTTATTACACTCTTTGCCCCTCACATAACACTATTATTACACTAATTTCCCCTTACTTAAAAAATATTTAAGCGCTGCTTATCTTTAACCATAGGTTGTCCGTTTCATTTTTAAACAATGTAACTGCCTCGGTGGCGTGGTGGTATTTCGGTACGACTCCGGTTCTGAGGTCTCGGGTTCGATCCCCGGGTCGGGCGAAGTGATATTGGATTTTTCCTTATCAGCCCGGAGTCTGGAATTTGTGCCCGATATGGCGATAGGCTCGCCCCCTATCACATCTGGGACGGTACTAAGCTCGGCGAAATGTGGGTATTCTAGTTCGCTATTGCGCCTCTGCCTACCCCTTCGGGGATACAGGCGTGAGCTTATGTGACGCAACGAAAAAAGTGACAGGGCTATTCTTAAAATATAAGCGAAAATGTTTTTAGCAAGGCCCATAATCTACTACTAATATTATGAAAGTGAAAATTTGTGAGTGTGTGTGTGTATTTGTTACTCTGTCACACCAAAAACTACTGGATGGATTTTGATGAAACTTGGTATGGAGGTTGCTGAATCCCTGGACACAAAGTACGCGTGTGGAGCCGCATGCAAAAGCTAGTAATGCATACCAGTTTTTGACAGACTTCAAAAGGATAATTTAGTGTATACTTGTTCGTGCGACTTCAAAAAAAGGAGTTTTTTATGTATGTTACTTGATGTATCCGCCAAATATGGACGGATTTTCAGGATTCTTTGCTTTGTGTTCCAAGAGCTGAAGTTTAGTCACGATTGGTACTCTTAAATAAATAAAATCAATTCACTTGTGTCTAACAATGTGGGGTCAGCCAACACACTTTTTTCAAGCATGTTACAGAAAGGATTTGGTTTAATTTATACGACAGACAAGCCTAAAGTTCCCCCCCTCGCGCTCCGGGCGATCCAGTCCCGGGATAATTATTTAAAAAAAACACACTGTCCGACCTGAGAATCAAATCCGGACCTCCCGGTCTACAGCTCACATACGCTGTCACTAAGCCAAGGAGGCCCTAGAATACATACCACTGACTCACAGCGGCCGATCGCTGTTGTTTTTAATTTATGTTTTTATTCGGTGAATGATATTTCAGATATATTTGACTGCCTCGGTAGCGTGGTGGTATTTCGGTACGACTACGGTTCTGAGGTCTCGGGTTCGATCCCTGGGTCGGGCAAAGTGATATTGGATTTTTCCATATTAGCCCGGAGTCTGAAATTTGTGCCCGATATGGCGATAGGACAGACGTGACGAAACGAGGGGCACACCTAAAATGGAAATGGGCTGGACATGTTGCCCGAAAAGAAACATCATGGTGCAAACGTCTCCTTGAGTGGAAGCCATGGGGAAAAAAGCGTCCCCAAGGAAGACCGCAAATGCGCTGGAAAGACGACGTGAAGAAGGTCGCCGGTTCGAACTGGATACACAAAGCACAAAGCCGCGAAAATTGGAAGTTGATGAGGGAGGCCTACACCAAAATGGTTGAGAGAGGCTGAAGAAGAAGAATGGCGATAGGCTCGCCCCCTATCACATCTGGAACGGAACTAAGCTCGGCGAAATGTGAGTGTTCTAGTTCGCTAGTGCGCCTCTGCCTACCCCTTCGGGGATACAGGCGTGAGCTTATGTTATGTTACTTTTCAGATATCTCTAATCACCCTTCTTTCCAATCTCTATTCCCCTCTAAGATTGAGAACTCACCCATGATTCTTTTAGTATAAGTGTCTATGGGTGGTGATCTCTTCCCATAAGTTGACCCTCCTGCTCGGTCGCCAGTCTCGACATTAATAATCACAAGTTTAAAAAGTTAACTGACCGACTTCCAATTTACCGATCGTGACCAAATTATATGGGACCACCCTTGTAATAAACTCTATCGAACACAAAAATAATTTTGAAAATCAGTCCACATTTCGCGGAGATATCGAGTAATAACATACATAAAAAACAGACGAATTGAGGACCTCCTCCTTTTGTGGAAGTCGGTCGAAAAACCCCCGAGATAACACGTTTATCAAAAAATAAATACATTTGCGCATTACTCAATGTGTCTTGCATGAATCGTACTCGTATCGACAATCCACACAGACAAGACTCATCTACTAAGCCACAGTTCGTCAAAATCCATCATAATAATTTCCGGTGCCTGTACGATGCAAATACGCGCAGCGAGATTAAATTCAGGTCTGTAGTGTTCAAGTTAAAATCGATGCCGGCTTTAGGGCGGGGCACCTGCATATTTACTGTTTATAGCATTTATAGCGATCTGCGCACCGGTTTTAAACCAAGGAATTTACTACGAATATGAATGTAATGTGAAGGTAAATTAAAAACATTAGCTTTTCGTTTGTAGCTCAGCCCGATTTCCACCATGTTTTTCTTCTAAAGGAGTTTGATGTTGAAAGCTGGCGAAATACGAGTTATTGTTTGAAAAAGCATTCGTACGAAGTTGTGAGAACGTCGAACCCGAAAAAGTTTCCCCCGCACGAACTTTGCAAATATTTTACTCTTTTAGAAATATCTACTTTCCTTCACCGTTAAAACAAGCTATCATAACAAACATCCTGTGCTGTTAATAACTGCTGCTGCTTTATACATGCTCTTCGACTTCCGTTTCGGCAACCACTTCCTTATAAGCTATCGCTGCTTGTGTACTTATCTTTCTTTCTACCTGCCCTTATCCCACCTTAATGTGGGGTCGGCGCAACACACTTTTTCAAGCATGTTGCAAAGAGGATTTGGTTTAGTTTTTACGACCGGCCGCCTGCCTGACGTCAACCCCCTATGAGGAATCCAGTCCCGGGCAAATTAAATTAGAAAATTTACTTTGCCCGACCTGGGAATCGAACCCAGGACCTCCCGGTCTACAGCCCATACATGCTGCCACTAGCCCAAGGAGGCGCTGCTTGTGTACTAATATTTATTACATTTAAAAAACTGATCAATATTCACAAACTCATTCCCATAGTACGTGCAAATGTATTGTGTCCATGTTACAAGAGTTTATTGGTCAGATTTTATTTAACGCCATGAACAGAACAGTCACGTATACAGAAATCTAGACATAGTAAAGGGCTAAAGCTGTGATTCCGAGCAACACGACGCGACAGACAGAGCGATAATGCGAAATATTTTGCGACAACCTTTGTGGCGCTATCAAGCGAGTAACCGGCTGTAAACCGCACTCACAAATATGTATTTATTCCAAGTCTGGTTGTTTTTTTATTTATAGCAGAGACTGGCAAACGAGCAGATGGGTATGGTAAGTAAATGGTAAGTAATCTCCACCGCCCATAGACACCCAAGACACAAAAATAATCATGGATGCGTTGCCAACCTAAAAGGAGTGAATGGTAGGGGACGGAAAAGGGATTGAGACGGGGAGGGGGGGGGGTTTATTAGGCCACCGGAAATCTCACTCACCTAATTTCGTCGATAGTGTGGGGTCAGGATTAGGTGTGTGACTGTTTTGCGTATTATTAAAACATTTTATATATATGTAAATATTATTAAAAATAAGTAAATATTATTATGGGCCTTACTTAAAACAGCATTTTTACCGCCGAATGGTCATACACTTAAGGTCGCCTTATGTCATTTAAGGCCGCCTTATCTGTCAAAATTGTATGGAGAAAATCAATTTAGGAAGCCGTTACAGTTGAGGAGCATTTGACTATTCGGGCGTTAGCTGAGCAAATGGTTACGAATAACCTGTCACCTGTTTCCTTGCGTTACATTGTTTAAAAATGAAAGGGACAACCTATGGTATAAAGATAAGCCGCGCTCAAATATTTTTATAAGTAAGGGGCTATGTCAGCGTGTACTAAAACAGTGATACTGACGCGACTTTGTCAGCGGTAATCGCGTCGGAGTCGATTTGCTCGGAATCGCAGCTTAATTGTAATACGTAGTAGTTACTATTGCGAATGTAACCACCGGAGTTCAAGTTGGCTGACTTCTTGAATTTGTTCATAATTGATCACATTCGTTGAACTAGCGTTCATTACAAAAATGATTACAATATTTACGAATAACGATATCAATCAATTACTATGTCGGATTTAGAAGGGATGGGGAGGGAAAGTACCTACATAGCTAGCGGCAAGGCGAGTTAAAAATGGGAGTTCATTCATATATTTTAGTGATGTCGACGGCACGGATATAACCCCTTTTTTCTTTATACCAGCCATTATCCCACCTTAATGTGTGATCGGCGCAACACACTTTTTCAAATATGTTGCAGAAAGGATTTGGCTTAGTTTTTACAACCGGCTGCCTGCCTGCCGTCAACCCCCTATGAGGGATCCAGTCCCGGGCAAATTAAATTAGAAAATTCCCTTTGCCTGACCTGGGAATCGAACCCATGACCTCCCAGTGCACAGCCCATATATGCTGCCGCTAGATCAAGGAGGCGACGATATAAACCTTCATAATATAAAAATAATTACTTAATGGAATGAATGAAAATCCATTTCAGTATTCACGGCAATGTAAATACATACGTCCGTGATCAAATATGTATCGCGTAATCGTACAGTGGTATAGGTATAGGTACGATATGGCTTAATAATGTATGAAATACCTTTACCATTCATATACAACGCGTATTAGTAAGTGTAACGCACGCTTTTAAATAAATTAAAATCATAATAAAGTGATGCAAATGATGATGTGGCAATCAGATTTTATGAGAGCTTTTGCAATTGGACCGTGTTGTGCAGAAATTATCCAACCCATATTTTTTTTAATTGATGCCAACATGATCCAAACCATTAATACATAGATCATACTGATATGATTTTTTTTATGGGTTGTATCATTTTTGCACAACACGGTCCAATTATAAACAGTGAACAGTGACGATACACCGTCAGTTATGTAGGTATTCCTGATGGAAGCAAGGGTGCTATGACCCTTTTCCCATAAAAGGCTTTAATAAAAATAAAAATAAAAATCTTTATTGATCACGTAGGCATGTAAAAAAGCACTTATGACAAGTCAACACAAGTAAATTTTTAAATTAGGATTAATATAATTTACATTATATATTTGAATTTGACAACAGGCAGGCAAGTATGGACATAATAACGATGGGATGGCTAAGATAGGGTGATAAGGGGAGATAGGAATAGAGTGTAAGGGAATGGATTGTATGGGAAAGGCATATGGCAGGAATGGTGGCAGGGGATTGACTGGAAATACTGGAAGCAGTTGGGATTGGTGCGTGAGGCCCTATCCTAGCTAACCTACCAGCCTTTCTCTAGCTACCTACGGATGACGACCCGAAGAAGAAAGGCAGAAAGAAACTCCGGGCTTATTTTTTTCATCATCAATTGTCACCATTTCTTTTTTTTTTTTGTCTATTTTCCTTTTTTAATAATTTGATTTACAAATTGTCAATACAATTGATAATCATATTTATATGGATTCACGCATACTCAATACCACTGGAGGTGTAATTACCAAAAGAATGATTAAAAGGTGAAATGGCATTGTAGGATGCAAAAACCCATACTAACAAAAATCCTTATATATATATATATATATATCATAAACAATAAGCTTAGTCATTATATGATAATTTTTATACAATTTATGGCATACACTTTCCAAATTGGTCGATCGGTCGGTCTGTTTACAATAAAAATATAATAAATATACCTTACCTACCTTTTGTTAGGATATTCATATCCAGGGGGGTTACCACAACCTCTTATAGCAGTATTATTATAATCTTACTTGTACCGATTCCCATACAAAACAAACGAAGAACGATTATAATAATACTGCTATAAGAGGTGGTGGTAACCCTGCTGTTAGGAGTAAACAGATGCGCACTAATGAACTAAAACACCCATATTTCACCGAGCTTAGTTCCGTCTCAGATGCGATACGGGGTAAAGCCTTTCGCCATATCGCGCACAAATCCTAGACTCCAGGCTGACACTGAATCGAAAAACCCAATATCACTTTGCCCGACTCGGGGACCGAACCCGAGAATCTCAGGACGGTAGTTGCACCGAAATACCATATACATGGTGTTAGACCTGCCATAGTCACCCACTCATATTAAATACACAGTTTGTAATATTTCATCATAATACCTTATAGCACACTCAACACTAGAACATCAATATCATCGCATTTTCCTCTAAAATTTACACAAAACCTACTTTATTTATACGATGTTTAACATTATTTCCTACACTCTCGAAACGAAAAACAACGTAAAGTTTACCAACTGCCCTTATCCCCCTTTACAACGGGGCACATAACACACTTTCCAACCACGTTGCAGAAAAAATCCAGCTTTAGTTTCTACGACCAGCTGCCTCCGCGTCATCAAACACCGTAAAGTGAAACATAAAAAGTGCACAATACCTTGTGATCATGCATCTTGTGTTTCCTGGCGGCCTTCATTTCCTTAGTGATGTGCAGCCAGTGGGCGCTGTCGAGGGAGCCCAGCGGCCCGTAAACCACCTGCCCCGGGTAAAACTCGGACGAGGAGTACGGAGTGGAGCGGCGGCGGCGCATCGAGTAGTCCTCGAGCGGGCACGAGTCCAGGTCAGGGTATTCGAGCTTGGACCCGTCTGATGACACTAGACGCAATTTGCTGTGTACCGCCTGTAACAATGGGCATTTATCGATACTAGTGATGGGCTAGTAGTCCTCCGTGGAAGTCTTGGCCGTGACGTGGCAGATAAACTGCAGGAATGTCGCTTGAGATAGTATGGCCACGTTTTGAGGAAACCACATGAGTACGTGGGTCGCATTTGTCTGGCCCAAATCATACCAGGGGTGCGTTCCCGTGGACGGCCCAAAAAGCGCTGGTTAGACGTTCTGGAGGAAGATATGAGAGCCAATGGCCTCACTGTGGAGGATGCTCAAACCGGGCGCAGTGGAAACGTTTAAGTAGGAAGGCGGACCATGGCAGAAGACCGGGATAACGCCAGGCAGAAAGAAAGTTATAGGCTAGTAGTCGAAATTCGATGATAACAAAAATCTTTATTTCAAAAAAAAGGAGAAGATCCCAACTCGTCTGATTTTTTTTATTTTTTATGTATGTTACGCGATATATCCGCCAAATATGGACCGATTTTCAAGATTATTTTTGTGTTCGATAGAGGTTATTCCAAGGGTGGTCCCAGTTGATCACGATCGGATAAATTTTGAAGTGTAAAATTTCTTAACTTGTGATTATTTAAGAAAGTTTTACGTCTACATTTTAAAATTCGTACTGCTGCGCGTCTTCGATATAATTATGTCTAAATATAAACATTATGATCTTTTAACATCATACAAATACTGTATACCTACACAGCAATTTTATAATTTTTGTATTTTCACAATGTGTTTGTTTTATAAGAAACCCGTGTAAGCTGTTTTCTCACAACACAAAAAGATCGAGGGAAAGTTTTCAACGACTGAAATAAGTGGTTTATAAATAGCAGCAGTCTGTCTCCAAGAATCAATAAAGGTTCTACATTTATACGATTATTATTAACAGTGGAATAACGAAGGTCTTAGATACCCAAGATGGACATTATACAGAATTATTTTAGGCTTTACCAAAGACATTCAACAGTATATAGAAGGGACAACAGCACAAAACTTGTGATCCAAAAGTTATGACCTAGTGGACATAAGTCGCTCAGTTTATTTGAAATATACGCGCGTCAGGTCGGCCAGCGAAACTATATTGAGAGAATAAACTTATCTTACGTGATTCTTAACCATTCACAAAATATTCTAGGGTGTAAATTGTAATAATCGCCCTCGCATTGTAATAAGTAGTTGATGGGTGGTACTGAAGTCTGAGATTAATTTATTTGTATGGAAACTTGCTTGACGGCCCCTCTATAGTTAATAATATTAAATCTCTTTGGGCTTTACGAGTGGAAGAGCCGCGCTGTAGACAGCATGTCTATTTCACTATTGGGCCGTCTGAGCTTTTGATACTATTGTGTCACAGTAAACCGACGTAAAGTGGCAGCTCGCTGTTGCGTTTCGTTCGGTGAGTGAAGAATGCGGTGACTCAAATCGCCCTTTCCCTTCCTTTAAGGTTTGCAATACACTCATGAAACTTTTGATATTGTATCTATGGGAATGTACCCATACTATGTGACCAATTTTTTAACATTTTTATACCTCTCCCCCGTCGGTGACCACCCATAGTATATGTCAGGACGAACCCCACCACTCCCTCTCTAGTTTTCACGTAGTAATTGGTTATATGGTTTAAAATCATTTTTGTCGAAGAAAAGTAAAAAAAAAAATAATATGATGATTGCCACCTGTTAGTTAAAAGTAAAAATGCACTAAATACACATTATGAAAAAGATGTCATTAAGATAATGACATTATAGAAACAACTTCCATAAAGTGCTGCACCACTTTAGAGATATATTGATTAATTTGGTGTTTTATTTAATTAGAATAAACTTAGTTGAAAGCATAATTTTTTTTTCTACACACTTTTTCAAGCATGTTGCAGAGAGGATTTGGCTTAGTTTTTACGACCGGTCGCCTGCCTAACGTCAACCCCGTATGAGGGAGACCAAGGAAGCGACTATGCAATAAAACCATACCATATAAAATAAATAATATTAAAATTAAGAAGATACCTTCGAGGTGCCTACCCAGGAGTCGAGGCACACCGCCAAGTCCGGGGTGAATTCTTCTAATGGCTGCAGCCTCTCGCTGGCCACGCTCGGGATGACGTGCTTGGTGCCGACGACCTGCAGCGCAGCCGTCATCACGATGTCGCGACAGTAGCCGCGCTGGGTGTCTTTACCAGCTATCAGACGACGCACCACGTCGCCCGGCATGAGGGATCGGTCGGCCAAACCAACCTGCCATAGTTATAAATAAATAAATAATAAATACACCCAACAGTCACACACCTAGTCCTGACCCCACACTAGGTATAACCTGTATCGTGGGTGTCAGAGACTATGAGAGACTTTCGGTCTCACAACACCCAGACTTGAAACAAATATCTGTGGGCCACACAAACATTTCTCTCAATGCGGGAAACGCACCCGCGGCCTCTCGCTTCACAGCCGGCTATTCGCCCGCTGCGCCACGGAGGCTGTCTCCGTGTTTACATTCAGGAATACAATAATGTGAGTGTCTTAAATAATGATTCTTTTATTATCTTGTTTTCTAGCTTTTGCCCGCGGCTACGCCCGCATGAGAGTCTTCACAAACATATATCCTTCATTACATCCCTTTAGGGGATAAATTTATGCATGTGTTATACATAGAAACCTTCCTCTTGAATCACTCTATCTATTTAAAAAAACGCATCAAAATCCATTGCATGGTTTTAAAGATCTAAGCATAAATCGGGACATAGGGACAGACAGCGGGAAGCGACTTTGTTTTATACTATGTAGTGATTAATAAAGTAAAGGGATATATAATTTATAAGTACTGCATGGAAATATGAAATTCATAGTAATTTATAATGACAACGTGTGTTTAAAGGATATAATTAAAGACATTTTCCATCTGCCCCTATACCACTCTGATGTGGGGTCAGTGCAATAAATTTTCAAGTATGTTGCGGAAACAATTTATAACAACAAGGGGGATCCAATACCAGGAAAATCGTATTAGAAAATACACATAACCCGACCAGGGATTCAAATCCAGTACCTCCAAGTGGACCAATCGATATCACTAAAGGCATGGGTGCGATCATGCATCGTAAAAATTATATTGGGTTTTTTACTCCATATTACCCTTAGCCTGGAATTTGCACCCCATATGGCGATATGCTCATCCCCTGTCTGCCTACACATCCACCTACCCCTTCAGGGGTACATGTGTAAGCTTATGCATGTACATGCCAATTTGAATAAACTTTAGAACTACTGAACTTGTTTTAAAAATTTACCTACAAAGTGAATAACATAGGCTATATTATATTTTGACAAATTAGAAATATCAGAACAATCATTTTATGATTTGTTCCAGTTTGCAGGATTGCAAGCAACAGCTAGCAATTCACAAAGCCCTTTTAGATAGTACCAAGGGCGAAGGATTCATCAACTATTCCTATTTAGATGGCCACAAAGAACAGTATAGAATCTGCCATACAATGTGTATGGCAGATTCGATACTGTTCTTTGTGGCCATCGATTTGCTTCCCCATGCCTAAACATTCACTAACATATAGGTATTATTAAAATATATAAACTTGCAATAGTTTATTTTTTGATAATTTTCAACATTCACTGATATCAAAATATATATAGGTTAAAAGACATGGAACAATCAATAGAGTCATAGAGTGCAACATATTCATAATAAAAGACATGTTAATAAATAAAGAGGGCCATACATGGACAACAAAGACGTGTTGTTTTGTTAACAATGTAAAGAATTATTATTTAGTACAAGTGCGTTTCTGGAAACTTGAAGTTCCTCCCTTGAAGAACTTATTATTCAAGTCAGTTAACCTGTTGGAATGGCATAATACACATTATATAAACCGCTCAGCCGCCGGTGGCCGAGCCACCCTTCAGAAGCTACTTTGATTTTTTTAAATAACAAAACCATTTCACAACTTTATACTTCGCTGACTAGATAAATTAAATTGTATAAACAAAATGGTGTTCCCACTTCTGAAATGTTTTATTTAACAATACTTATACATATAATTACCCATGTTATGTAAATATGTCAAATAATCTGTTTATGTAATGGCATTAAAATAAAATCACATGGTAAAGAACAATAATTTTGTTATAGTACTTTTCTTTATCAACTACCTCAATATTTCTTCATCAGCTACCCTCTATCAATAATATTTCATTCACATTTTTTTTCACTCAATCCAATATAGTCTACCATATTTTAATCAATTGATTTATATTAATCAACTTTTACCAAAATAAATAGTTGGTATTTTACATTGTAACCAAAAGCAAATGACATCTTATTTTTTATTTAAGATTTACCTATCATATTTGTAAATAAAAAGATTCCAGATGAATTGATTGCCAATTTTTCTGTTATATTTTACCATTAGTCCCTCCAATACTTATATTTTATAACTTAAGCTTGTTTCAGTGTGACTTCTATGTTCTACCCTCATAATATAAATGAAAAAATATCTGAAACTCTCAGTTATGGAAGAAACTGTTGCTTGTTCAAAATATGCTTTGCGTGCTATAACTCGGAACGCAATAAAGATAATCGGGCGAGGAAACTAACACAAGTACCGTTGGGCAAATGTGTCCTTACTTACCGACTTCTCCGATATCACCCGCTCAGTACCAGAAGGGTGCCACACAACACGAATTTCTCCTTTTTGTATGGGTGTTTCAATGTCGCTCTCCTGATCACTGGAGTTGGCTTCGTAGTTCTCGAGCACCAGGCCGAAGACCACTTGGCCGCGGTTGTTGATTTTGTAAACTTCATCCTCGTAAAAATACTGAAAGTCAGTCGGAGAACCTGGATTTTGCCCCGCCATATTTGACGGGAATTATCTAAAGACACAAATAATTTTGTTTTTTACGTGATTATGTTCTTTCTGACAGCTGATTGCAATGTGTGGCGCATGCGTCAATAAATTATGCAACGGGAACGCCATCTTGCGGCATTTTTGCAAATAACAATAACGTTCCGTTTTGTCCAGTTACCATTTTATAGTTTCAATTTTAATATAAAATCATAACGTAAAATACTTTTATTATGTTCGTTTTTTATATTTACGCCTCGAAAAAATAATAATTACAAATACTTTAGTCGATCAATCACTTATACCAAAGTCAATGTTGTAGTGTCATGTATGTTCATGATGGGTACTATTTTTTTTATACTGCCAGCCGGAGACGGACTCTAGTAGCAATATTGGTTTGTTTTAATAATTATGTTTCTGTTCCATATAGGATAATCTAAGGTTCCATACTTAGATTAATAAAGTCATAGATACCTAACCCACGCGTAAAAATCTTGCCATTCATGTAGGTCTAATTTACAGCCACATCAGTCGCTGGTTCCACAGTTGTCATAGAAACGATATCGCGGCAACGTCTCTTACCATAATTTTAAAAATGCTTTCCTGTTGTATATTGTCGTGCAAACATTATTCAGGAAAAACTCACAAGTGTCCTGAGATCACATTTCAAACGGTAAATAATCGAAATCAGTTTATTTTGATTGATAAATTACGAAAGTAAAATAATATTTTTGAAAGATGTCAGTTTCAATTAAGTGTTACCATAAAAAATTATTTGATTTTCCCGAAGTAATATTAATATAATAAGTAATTATTAAATCATCGAAATATTTTTGTTGTATATCGTCAAATTCATATAAAGTAATAATAATATCATGTTTTAGGTTTCCATCCGATTTTGTGCCTCACGATAAATGGTTAGGTAAATATGATAAGAAAATGTTGTGGTGAGTATTGGTGGAAACTAGCAAAAAACACTCAAATATGTTCTGTTCACTTCGATGAGGAAGCTAAATACTTAAGTAAAGTGGATTACGAAGAATTTGTCAAGATGCAGTTCCGACTAGAGTGGTTATTTTTTGGGTCTAATGTGTCCATAGAATAGTGGTTTAAAATAATATATCAGAATTCAGCATTTATACATGCGCACATTATATGATTCGGATTGTAATCATAGTAATCGGAATGAAATTCCCACAGGCCAAATATTATCACCGCAATGATTAGTGATTTTTTTAGTTCATGAACATGAATAGCGCATAATAGATTTCAGCATGTGATCTTGCTGTTTATTATACAACGCGTCATGTGCTTATGTGATCTAGTATTATATTTTTTTTAACTCTTTCATCTTAATCGATTAAGTAATCGATTCCATTTAGTGTCCTTTACTTATTTTTCAGATATCTCATTTTCTAGATTGTGAATTGGGCTGATTTTTTATATTTTGAAATAGAAAAAAAATGTCAATTTTTTGAGCCATATCTCAACTCATTACATTTTGGCTCAAAGTTCCCCATATCCTTAGGCAGAAATATCGTGTAATAAATATCGTGTACTTAAAAATACGAATGAGTAAAGAACCGTCTTCTTAATTTCCGAAATGGTTAAAAGTAATCTCCCTGTTTATTGTGAAAATTTTATTTTTATAAAAGGAAGAAAATTACCCATATTTAGGAAAATGGAGTGAAACCTGGTATCACTGTCACGCACACTACGATATGCAAAATTGCCTCATTTTACATTGACATTTTGTTTGACGCTATCCTTCTAGGCGTTTAAATTCTTTGGTTCCATATTATGTTCCGTGTTTTTATAATCCTATTTTTAAGATTTGTTTTATTTTTAATCCTTTAAATTCAACATTTACCAAGGTAAATCCTTATGTACCGGTATTGTTATAACGGTTATGTACCGGGGATTTACCGAAAATAGTTAAATATTTTATTAACTTTTAAGGTTTGCCGTAAGTAGGTATAAGTATTATGGTATTGGTTACGGATGTAATATTGTTTGTGTTACATTCTATCAATTTCTAGGAATAATAATTCATTGAACCACGAGGTCATGAAACGAAAATTGTTATAATACCTATCAATAATTACAGTATAGGTACCTAAACCATTGTATTATATATTAAGATTTTAATGAAGAGACGAATAGGCAATTATTTTGTCGTGTGCCGGGTCGGTCACTTCCCTGCAACATGGTTGAGGAGGCCGATAGCTGGTACATGCGTCATACCCGTGAACGGGTGCTACTTGTGTGGACTGGTCTGCTCCAACTTTATTACATTCATTAATTGTATTCATCCGTTTAGTTTGGCGATTATTCGCCGTGCCTGTGGGAGTCGCTCAGCAATGGAAATTGTACGTTTTATTGTTTTTATTTTACATGGAGGTTACCTTGTTGTAGATTGGCTGCTCTAATTTGATGTAAATTATTGAAATTTTTTGTTTTCTTATTTTGGTTGTGTATTAATATCTGACTGTAAACTGGTTATTATTCTCAAAAAGAGCAACGTCAGAGTTTCTTGCCCGTTCTTCTCTGACGAACCAGCTTTCCGAATTGGCGGTAGAGTAAACATTTTAGACGGAATCTAAACAATGTGTGACATTTTATGGATTCAATAAACGATTTGATTTGTTTTAGTGGGAGTCTGCTCAAGGTAAAGTTGATATTTTCATTTTCATATTCAGATAATTATTTGTATTAGGTAGGTACATAACATAACATAAGCTCACGCCTGTATCCCCGAAGGGGTAGGCAGAGGCGCACTAGCGAACTAGAACACCCACATTTCGCCGAGCTTAGTTCAGTCCCAGATGTGACAGGGGGCGAGCCTATCGCCATATCGGGCACAAATTCCAGACTCCGGGCTGATATGGAAAAATCCAATATCACTTTGCCCGACCCGGGGATCGAACCCGAGACCTCAGAACCGTAGTCGTACCGAAATACCACCACGCCACCGAGGCAGTAGGTAGGTACCTAGTAAGTATAAATAGCCGATACCTTTGACAATAACCGAATGATGACGTGGAAATTGTATGATAAAATATATGTAGTTACCCATTTGAATGTCTAGCCACTCCAACGAATCGAAAGTCAAGACTTCTAGCTTCAATATCAGACATTTTTTTAGATATTTCAGACAAAGAAATTTTGTTTAGATATAGGCATTAGACAGTCTTTGCGTCCGTAAAATTCTTCGTGTTAGATAAAATGTACCTAACTTATGTTTTAAAATCCAGATTTAACCTGTGTCTTTTACTCAAATCCTGATTACATTTAAGATGTGATTGTTCACAATCAATCAAATGTTAATCAATGCAGCCTTTCACAACGCTCATTAGTAAATAGCGAACAAAGAATTTGAGTGTGATAATTGTCAAAAAATATGTAGGTAGGTAAGCTTTATAGAATCACAAGTACATACAGGCTACAGTTATAGTATAGATAGGTAGGTATAGCTTTTCTTACCATATTTCTCATAAACGGCAGCATCGGTGAAGATGTTATCTGCTTTCTAATCGTTAAACACAGTATGCAGGGTGTAATTTCTGTCAATAATATTGATTTGCTACGCACCGCGCCCATCCACAGATCTGCAAACCCTTATGTTACGCTATGGCTACATGTTATAAATGCAATTTCCAATAATTGTACGGTGCATATCCTAGACCTAGCTCATATTGCAGATATATACGTAAAGACTATACGTACCTTGTACGTTAGTAACGTACGTACCTATGTAGATATACTTATGTTAATGTCTAGTCTCATAATATATTCAGATCGTATTGAAACTAAGTACTCCAAGGATAGTTTAAGCCACTAAAGAGGTCACCTTCATGCTGGTGTCATTGGTAATTGAATATTCATTGAGTTTTCACGATGATTAGATTGATTTTTATCAATGCATCGTGACATATGCGTTTTAGAGCTACGTTAATAAGAATATAGAAGGAAAAGAATAGATGAGTTTCCTTAATGGAAGTTTCAGTACGATAAAGGCGTTCATCGCTGTGCCATAAAGCACAGCTGTGACGTTAGTCCGAGTGCTAGTGCTATTCTCGTTGTTCGGATCAATACAATATTATCAACGCAGTTGTGTAGGTGTTTACATGCGCGTAGTACACGCTGAGCGTCGCTTGAATGAGGCTGTCCCGAGTGATAAATACCACGTCACAGTAATTGTGCAGTGATCAATTAAGGAAATGTGAACGATGCCGTTGCCAGAGTTGTTAAAACGAGCTTCGAGTTACTTCCTCGGGTTAGAATTTGACGACGAAGAACCGCCGGATTATGTGGACAACGAAATATTGTTTTGTAAGAATAATGTATGCGTACATCCCCCAACTATAGCGAGACATGAATTAGATATAGTACACCATCCTGGGTACTTGACGGTTACCACCAAAGTATTTACAGATCAGCACAACAATGCAAAACGACCTACGTTGTTTCTTAATTGGATACCGAACTCTACTTTAAAGAAATGCCCATCGGCAGTGGAGACCAGTCCGAATGATGAACTAGTCTGTGTTACTAATAGAACTGCTGCTCCAAAGGAAATTCCTTACACTAAATCACGTAATGATACAAACAAAAGTATTAAAAATTACAGCAATAATGAAATAGCTTTTTCTGATTCATCAGAAACAACCAGCTTAAATTCAAATTCTGATAAGCAAAGTATTAAATCATCGGATACAAAATTTACACAAAACGACACGACGCAGGAGGAACTGTCGTCTAGTTCGAAGCCTACTGTGAAATCGATTGATTCCACAAAAGATAATGTTTTCGGCAGTTTCGATAAAGAAGAAATGAAGGATGAAGTGTTTGTATACGATAAACACGTTAGGTCACAATCGATGACTTCAGTAAATATTACAATAGCTAATCCTACTATAGAGAATGTTGATTTGACTCCTGATTCATTATCAGGAGATCGATTTATCAGATCATTGTCAATGAGCTCTTGCGACGAAGGTAATCCAAATTGGATGAGCACGCCGGAGTTTTTAGCTCTAAAACATAATTTGGTATTTCCTGATAGCGTGCAAAGTTCGCCGGTGCCACAGAGAAGAACTCCGATGAAATGTCGAAGGTCAGTGCAGATATACATAGATATTTCTTTAAATCTTATTTCCAAAACCAAACAAGTCCAACGATTGATAAAGATTATAATGTACGGTTTATAATAATACTGTCATTAAAGTACATAGAAAAACAACGATACCGATAAGATATCAGCAAATAATTAGGTATACATCAAAGTTGAAATTATAAGCAGATGTGTATGTAAAACGATGAATGCTATTGCATTCATAATGATTGCGGGTGAAATTGTAACACATGCAGGGATATCAATTATTTCTCAAATTAGAAATCTTTATGTATTATATAATTTGAACACATACATAATACATGCGAACATTGAAACCTCAGGGCCGGAAAAAATACTTAATGCCATTATTACTATCATCCTCCATTATCCCTAATTAAATGGGCATAGCTTCTGTCTACTAGTAATTTCATTAAATGGTGCCTGCCCATAGTTGTACATTCATAATTTTCCGAAAATACCAAAAAGATACCGTGCCTATTTTAACCGTTACGCAATTACCTTTACCTAGTAACCATGCTTTCATAGTCAAGTGCTAATAAGAGTATTGAGGTCAGTACGGGTCAATTGATTCTATAATCGCATTATCAGAGGCGGAAATTTGGCACCCTTGTCCAAACTTTCTTCATTATGTCTATTCTATTTTTTTATTAAACCTTTACGACAAAACGAATTTCATCGGCCATTCTTTTCTAATTATGCATTCTTTCAGATTTTGATGAGTACTTTAAGGAGACAGAATTTTAAGTAATTTTGGGTAGCCATGGAATTATTCATTTACACAAAAACAGAACCAAATATCATAATATCTATTTGCAGATCTAAAGTCTAGATGTATCTATATACTTCATGGTAGTTTTGTAGCGGAGGTTTAACACTATTTGACATATTTAGGGGCAAGTTTATCTAGATCTAGAAGTCACTGGGTGGGTTTACATCGGTTGGCGACACAGTAGGAGAAACATTATTCATGCCAATACGTTTAAAGGTTGTTTTAAATCTTTTTCGCCACCTTAAATGGTTTACATCAATGGTCGGCAAGCTTTTGGCAAGCAGGGGCCACAAGTTAGCAAAATATAATAAAGGCGGGCCTCACCTCATATTTTCTATCTCGAATCTATAACATTTTAGATATTTATGACTAATTTACAAAACAATCACGGGCTGCAAATAGGACATCCACGGACCACGTGTTGCCAACCGCTGGTTTACGTAGTTAATAAATTACAGGTTCTCAGTAGATCTTAGCCAGATGCGATCGTTGCGGCTGTTCTTCAATGATGATAATTGCACATGTGGACAACTTGTGGTAGCTTCAAGAGAATCTCAATATAAAATACTGCACTTTCACCACGGTGGACTGGACCACTTGGCCCAAGTGTTACACAGATGGCATTCATTGCTGCATAACATTAAACTCACCCCAGGTGTGTAACTTAGGCGCTGTTTCTTACGCCTTATTCTGCTACATTTATTTAAAATTTCGTTACTTGAAGTTTTCCTTTTAGTTTCTATTTGTTATCTATCGAAACTTTGAGCTTCACTCTTGCGCTAACTTTCGTGTATTATTTTTAACTTATGAAAGCAGAATAAGGCTCTTACCTTTATGGCTAAGTGAAAACATATAAAGAGTACAAATATAGTCCGTCCTTTCAGGTTCTGAAGAGCCTAACTTGCCATATCGTCACTTCATGGTGTGCCGTCCTGAAGTACAGAAATCCGAGCAACATCCTGAAGAAGGCAAACTTCCGAAAATTACTCCAGAATTATTCTATGGCAAAGTTATGAATGGTAAAGGAGTTATAGAAGATGATTTGTTTTTAAGAAAATGCGTCTTCTTTGGAGGCCTAGATAAAGAGTTGAGAAGGGAAGTTTGGCCATTCCTGCTACACTGCTATCCATATAATTCTACCTATGAAGAAAGGGAAATAATACTCCAAATTAGAACACGGGAATATGAAGAGATAACCAGAAGAAGGCTCGAAAAGATGACTCCGGAACAACATGCAGCATTTAGAAAAACCATACAATGCGTGATAGAGAAAGACGTTGTGAGAACGGATCGAGGGAATCCATTTTTCGCTGGTGAAAACAATTACAATGTTGAGATTATGAAGAATATTTTGTTAAATTACGCCGTGTATAATCCAGTTTTAGGGTAAGTGTTGATAACTAATCAATCATTTAATTGTTGTGAAAAGGATATATATTTCTAAAATAAAATTTCCTTTCTTCGCAGTTACACACAAGGTATGAGCGATTTACTGGCGCCGGTTTTGTGCGAAATTAAGTGTGAAGCTGAAGCATTCTGGTGTTTTGTCGGTCTCATGCAGCGAGCTATATTCGTATGTACTCCCACCGATAACGATATGGATAACAACCTTGTAAGTTGGTCTCGTAATGAATTATTCAGTTCAAGTTATCTAGCATGAAAAATCAATCGGGGTGGCATTGCTTCACATAAAAGCTGTTGTAAACGAGTTTATAATTCTGTGCTTATGGGATTTGTCCTTTGATTTCCGTTCCTCGATATGTCCTAAAAACACATGTATGTTAGAAAGCAGAGGCAATTTACTAAAACAAATTTAGTACATAACAACAGTTGCATTAAATAGCATAATAATATAAAGCTTATAATATTTAAATAATTAACAGAGTTACCTCCGAGAACTAATAAGGATAATGCTGCCACATTTCTACAAACATTTAGAGAAACACGTCGACGCTATGGAATTGTTGTTTTGCCACCGTTGGATATTGTTGTAAGCATTTTTCTATTGTGATCACTTAATTATATTGAATTTGCGTATGAGATATAGAAATTCAAATAAATAGTAATTTTGTTTCTATTTGGAGGCATTACTAGGCATATAGTTAATATTTTTAAGTTTTTTGAACAACTGTTAGAAAAATCTGGCTCGAAGGATCCAGAATATCCCATAAAGGAAATATTATAACAGGTGTTTCAAGAGGGAGTTCACCGAAGCTGTAGCATTGCGCATGTGGGAAGCTTGTTGGGCGAACTACCAGACAGACTATTTTCATTTGTTCCTGTGCTTAGCCATTATTGCTGTCTACGCCGATGACGTCATCGCTCAAGATCTCAACACTGATGAAATGCTTTTGCACTTCAGCTCTCTTGGTAAGGATTTTTATTAAAATGCATATTGTTTTGCTGTGAGTGTATATACTTATACATACGATTTGTTGTATATGTTTTGTATATATTATGTACTTAAATATGAATTTGTTACATCTTTTCTAGATTATTTTATACATAATTGTTTACGCAAACAAGTTGTCACCAAACTCTACTTTCAATGAATCATTTGTTTTTCAGCCATGTACATGGACGGGCGGCTGATATTACGCAAGGCTCGCGGTTTGCTTCATCAGTTTAGGCAGTTGGTTCGCATTCCTTGCACATTAGCGGGTATGTGCCAGCGATGCGGCCCTGGTATTTGGGACTCCACTCATAGACCCAGTGTAGAATGTACAGGAGCGCATGATTTCTGCGAATATGCAGTGCAGTAGACGCAAATTATAAGTATTATTAAATGTAGAGTAACTTTCGGAAGAACGTATAAAAATATTTGTAAAAATATTAACGAAACCAAATGAATTTTAAGATTGCCATATTTGCATTTACCTGCGTGTTATACCTACATAAATGGAATTAAGATCTGACTCATAAACTTATGATATAAAGAGCATTTTGTATAGATACATACATACCTACCGACGTATGATTTTTTGTTATTTATTTATTAGGACACCAACAAAGCATACACCGATACATAAAATTATTATTTCACAAATCGATAACTAGTCGTTCCGGTGCTGCCACAACAATAATATTTATTTTATAAGGATTTTAAATACCATCGTGAGATGGTTTATAAAATAATTTTAAAGCGATGTACATCCTCGTTATATCCCAAGAATCTAACTCTGAATTGACAAGATAAATAATCAATTACGGAAAGGCTTTATGTCGGTACACGTGTTTGGTATACATTATTTATTATATATGGAATATGAAAAAAATGCGATTTATTTATTATAAAATTATATGAGAAGAGTGTATCATTGTAAAACTTATATAATATATTGGGTAGGTAATCAATGTGAAATTCATAACATTAATTATAATTATATCATACGTTTCATTCGTAAATGTATTAGTGAGCGGTAATGGGCATGTTAATTTAATACACCACGAATTGAATATTTTTAAGTATATTGTACAAATATTTAGTACAAAATTACACTTTGATTGCTGATACTTAATTGGTGTAGTCTCCCCGCTGACAACAGGGCCGTAGTTAGGAAAGGGAAAACGGGACACCCCCTCAACGACACGGCCCTTCAGATGGAGTCAATAAATCTGCGACACCTTTTGACCAAGGTTTTTTTAAATATCGTTCAATTAAAGTGGTTAACAGTACGGCATTCAATAAAATATTTATTTTGATTATCCATGATTTACAAACACCAATGGTATTGGAAATATGCAAAATACGTATTAAGAATTTATAGTAAATCATTGTAGTAAAATTAGACAAATTAGCTAATTCTGACCACCTTATGGCGCGTCTTCTGCACTAGTTTTTCTCGAAACATTACACAGAAACACATCCAACAAAACAACGATTTTAGCTGTCACATGCTAGTAGAACAATGAGAATGGACCATACATCCAAAAAACATGTTTTGTTTAGGTGATTTGTGTAATGTTTTAGTACAGCAGACGCGGCTTTACGCTTAAAGAGAGAATAAAATTGTCGTAACCTAACATTATTGTGGGATAGAGCATATCAATGAAGAAACAAATATGTTCTGTTAATATCATTGTTAAATGAATGGATAATTTAAATGTAATGTCAAATATTTACAAAATGTTAAACTTATATGTAGATATGTACCTATTGCCAAAACTTAATAAAATGCGTATCGTCAATCTAATTAACTGATTATTTTGCAGTAGCAGTGGAGTGATAGTATATCAATTTTTATTTTTTGAGATAGTATTTTTCATAACGAACATATTTATTACCTATTCATAATCACCGCAATTACTTTAAAATAATTGCGTGGTTTATTCCAATAAGCGACACTTCACTGTTTTAATTTGTACCTACATACCTACTGCAAGTTAATTTATAGTCATTGAATAATATTTTAAGTCCTACTTACGTAATCTACTTTTGTTCACATTTTAATTTATTATTATTTTTACAATTTATATAAAACAAATGACTAGGTACCTATATATTTTATATTCAAAATTGTAGACTAAAAATGATGAGATGCACTATTGAAGTATGTTATTGTTTCTAGTTTAATAGACATAGGTAATCTTGAAATTGCTTCGTTTTTGCCTATATTTATCAAATATTAGAAATTATTAGCCCCTCCTTGGCTCACATAAGGACGACCGATGTAAATACCATGCCTGCTCTCTTATTTTAAATGAACTTTGTATTGGAATGTACGTATTCATTTATTGTAATGAGCTATAATGGTGTTCATTTGCAAATTGTGACTTGTTACGCATGTTCTGTGATATATGATACTGGCTTGTAAAATTATATGTAAAATTGTCAATGACTATGCCATATTGAAATGTTAGGAACTTAGGAATCATATCTTGATAAAAATAAATGTACAAGCATCATTGATTGATTAATTTCTTCTCATTTTAATTTTATTACTCTATCAATGGTCTCACTGTGGAGGATGCCTAAGACCGGGCGAAGTGGAAGCTTTTAAATTAAATTAAGCCGGACGCCGGACCTGACATAAGGCCGGGATAGCGCCATATAGTGAGATGATCCAAATTAGCCCATTAGCATTATTTGAAGCGCGTTCGCTATCGTTTGGCTATTAATGATCGTGCTGACTGCTCACCATATACACAGTACCTATATACAAATTCAGTATATACAAAGTACTCTGTGCTGCTTAAAATAATTGATTTCGAATGTCCATTGTCCATACGTTTCGATAATCATAAAATAAGATTTTTGTTGATAACCGCTGTACCAGATGCGGGACAAATCATTTCTAGGATCTTTTTAGCTCTGCCTGCAACACCTTATTATCCAACTGCCTTGGAAGAAGTTATAGAATGGAAACTCATCAGTGCCAACAAATACACAAAGTATGTAAAAAAACAGTTTTCAACATAGTGAAATGAAAATGTGATGCCTTATCAAACCCTTATAATATAAAACTATATCGATAATACTATCGACAATATTAACACACTACATTTAGCTGTCACAAAGATATTCGAATATATAACAAAAGCTGTTTGAAAAATAGTATTTTTTTTTCGTCACATTAGTGGCGATTTTGAAATAGCTACTAACGTTATTTTTCAGAGATTTTTTTATTGAAATGAAACACCCACAAGGATCTCAATGACATAAAATAATGATTACATTACAAATAGTAATAGTCTAAAGTTGTGCTTGTGGTTTTTTTTTTATAGCAGAGATTGGCAAACGAGCAGATGGGTCACCTGATGGTAAGTGATCTCCACCGCCCATAGACACCCAAGACAAAAAAAATCATGGGTGTGTTGCCGACCTAAAAGGAGGGAATGGAAGGGGAGGGAAGGGGATTGGGAAAGGGAGTGGTGCCACTTTACGTCGGTTTTCGGTGAGACAGTGGTATCTAACCGGTCGAGCCGGCCCATTCGTGCTATAAACGTTACTGTCTACAGCGTGGCTCTACCACCTGGTTTAAATGTGATGTGAATCTAAGCGATAAACATCAACGAAGATAGACAGTTTGTGGACGCTTTGAAATAAGTGATTTTGGACGTTTTTTGTCGGGTGGATGGGTCGAGCATGTTCGACTCCTCCGCTGCGAGAAAATCGTCTAAAAAGCATCAAACTGGAAAGAATTAACGCCATACCTCCAGCAGGGCCTTGAAATAGAACACATCCGACTTCAATGCACTTTCGCAAAACTTAGATATAGGAAACAAAGTGTAAAAAATAATAACAAATATACGGCTGAAGGACATTGTATCCATGGCTATGAATAATATAAAACAAAATTACTGTGTTTTTAGTAGTCATGGTCGTTTCAACGACCGCCGTTTAATAATAATAATAATAATAATATCTTTATTGCAGACTTAAAGTCCATAGTGTTAGTGTGTACAATAATGAATAAAAACTATAGCTATGTTTAAGTAATAGTATTATTTTTTAAATCGACATTAGTGGCGATTTGGAAATCACTACTAACGTTATTGAAAAGCTTTCAGGTTTTTAAAATTGATCAGAGACAGAGACTGTATGCGCCATCTATAAGAATTTGCTAAAACTAATGTCTTATACGTTTGAAGATTGTATCAATTTGCTATAGTGACATCTAGCTACTTTTAGACACAATTTTCGATTGCCATCTATAGAAATAAGCTGGAACTATTATGAATCATGGGTTAGTAATTTTAGTGTTAAATTATTACGTAATTCAAAATGTTTAACAACATCTAGTGATTTTTTTTGGAAACTATTTGCAGTCAAGGTAAGTAGATCCATTTCAAAAGTAGACTATTCGGTTTATAAACATTGGATACTCGATCTTTATTTTCTGAATAATAAGGCGTATTTTTGGTCGTATCGAATTGCAACCTACGACCTTTATTATTTTGTAGACGAAAAAGCTATGTAATGATACTGATATAAAAATACTTTTTTTATTCTTATTTCAACTAGAAAGTGATGACCATCATAATTTAATATGTGTGTAAATGCTTGTCGCTTTTACGGCGATGCAGTTAGTTTGTTGACACTGTCATGAACTTCTACGCAGATTTGTTTGAGCACTGCTCGAAACTCGGAGATTTCCGGTTAAGAATCTATTCCTTAAAAACGTCAATTGTTTCATAACTCGCTTTAATGATGCTAATAAAAACTTTAAATTAATATTGTATAAAACTACCTTTTTCATTAAAACAAAATTTTGTTATTAAATATCCAAATAAGAATTAAGAACACGTTATGATCCAAAATACGACAAGCACATCAACAAAACGCGGGCACCAATAAAATGACCGCGATTCACAAAATAATATTAGAACGAGAAAACCGTGTTTCGTAATAAAGCTTACTGCTATCAAGACGGCGACTCAAGATAGCTGCGGCTTTTCAAGCCAGCTGCGACGATTCAAGAAGCCGCTATCAAAAAAGTAACCTATAAGTTACTAAAGCCGCGCGGCGGAGAATAGCTGGTAGCTTTAAATAGCGATTTAAAGTAATAGCTTTGTAAGAATAGCCTAAGCGACATAACCTAATGGCAAAAGTCAGCCGTTGTTTCCATCGCTAGTTTTTAGTGCTTTGTAATTTGTTTCGAAAAAGCTAGTGGCTAGTGCAGGAGACGCGGCTTAACTAGTAACTAATTGACAAAAACTAGCCGTTATTTCCGTCATTCCATCTGATTCCATCGTTAATGACACTGTCGTCTGTCATTGTTATTTCATATTTGTGTTCAAGTTAGTATCTTTCTATGATTTCCGTAGATAACAAGGTATGCTGATAAAATGTGAAAATATAGTATAAATAAACACACGTATATATCATCATGTTAGTAAAAATATTGTCTATCAGGCTTGCATCACGTTGTGATTGTTTTAACGTATTTTGTTATTGGTTTAAGCCCT
Organism: Clanis bilineata; assembly: GCA_036417725.1. Classification (NCBI taxonomy): domain Eukaryota; kingdom Metazoa; phylum Arthropoda; class Insecta; order Lepidoptera; family Sphingidae; genus Clanis; species Clanis bilineata. The sequence continues at coordinate 5,539,634 of CM071153.1, forward strand.
ACATATCAAGATATGTCTGCTTCTATACTAGTAAACTTACCAAAAATTATGAAAGGGGTCGGTTTGTATAAATACTTACCAATCTCTAGTACGGAAAGTCTTTTGGATTTGCAAATCGAGTTACCATTGATTCAAAAAACAGATGTTTTAGTTGAGGTTAAGGCTACATCGGTAAATCCAATTGATACAAAACAGAGGGCACCCAAGCCAAATGTGGAAGCAAAGCCGAGGATTTTAGGCTGGGATGGTGCGGGAATTGTAGTTGGTAAAGGTGAAAACGCTAACAAATTTAATGTTGGCGACGAAGTGTTTTTCACCGGCGATTTAAGAAGAAACGGATCAAATGCTCAGTATGTTGCCATAAACGAAGTGCTAGTGGGCTCAAAACCAAAAGAACTGTCATTCGAAGAAGCAGCAGCAATGCCCCTAACTTCAGTTACAGCATATGAAACAATATATGACCGGCTTCTACTGTCTGAGAAAGATAAAGGTAAAACCTTTTTGATTATTAATAGTGCTGGTGGTGTTGGATCTGTGGCAACCCAAATTGGGAAGAATTTGGGTCTGAAAGTTATTGGGACTGGGTCACGTCCTGAATCACAAGCATTTACTCTTCAACATGGAGCAGAAGTTGTACTTAACCATTCAAAAAACTTGGAACCACAACTACAGGACCTGGGTTATTCAAATGGTGTTGATTTTATTCTAGTGAACTATGATCCATTTCCATACTGGGACACTTTGATGAAAATAATTAAATCACAAGGCAAGATATGCCTAATTGTAGATAGCAGTGGTCCTGTTGATTTAAGGCCCCTGAAGGATAAAAGTGTAACTTTAGTGTCAGAGTCAATGTTAACTAGAATTAAATATGAGACAGAAGATTTATTCCGTCACCATGAAATACTGCAAGAGGTGTCAAAAATGCTGGATGATGGTAAATTAAAATGCACATTGTCAAAAACAATGTCTCCAATCAATGCTGCTAATTTGAGAGAAGCTCATAGGCTCATAGAAGAGCAGAAAATGATTGGAAAACTTGTGCTAAGTGGATTTTAATTTTTTGGTTGGGGTTGTTTTTAAAATGAAGTAAAGAGTTGTTTAAGTTGTATTACTGTTATCAATTGTACCATTGAATAAATGTTGTTGATATTACTACAAATGTTTTAAGAAAAAATCATGTAATCATACAATACTCAATAAATATAAAAATATTTTCTTTACAGTTATTGTGTTCACATTCTATTTGTTTTTCCTTTAACAGTGATCGGCATGTTTATGATGATAAATTCAATAATGAAGGATCAAACTCTTGTCCTTTGAAAGGTGAGCCTTCAACATTCCAGGCCTTCTTTAAAACCTCCATGTTACGTATGTCATCGCTTGTTGGTAAACCCTTCATCTTTTGTTCTTGATTCCACTGCAATTCTTTAATCTAAAAATTATTACATATTTTTAACACATATTTCATCACCCAGTTTTTTGTAGGAAACAAGGTGATAATTTTAATATTGTGTTATTATTATGATAGCCTGTGCAAAGAAGATAACAGAAGGTAATGTATACATACAGTATAACATGTGTCTATATGATTATGATAACTGTACATTTATGAGTGTCTGATGTATCATTGTAGTTTGCAAGTACTACTGAAATTGTGTTTTTTTTTTACAAAAAATTAAAGCTATAGTCCGATTGCTAATTAAACGGAGTAAACTGACAGATCGAAATGTCACTTTCCAAAATAATGTTTGCTTAGTTTCAAAACAAAGTGATTGATCTAGTTAAATTATTATCATTTAAAGAAACAATAACTCTGCACCAGCTTGCAAAATTAGAATTTTATTGCGTATTTTTAGTAATTTTAGCTTAAATCGTCGGCTAAATGTCTGTAAATAAAAATTACGTTCCGCACAGTCATTACTTTTGTAAGTTTTCTTTATAATGAACCATGACTTTAATTGCAGTAGACTTGCCATAACTTAGCATACAGTAATTTACTATGACTATAATTCAATAGACATGCAGTACTAATCACACATTAGGCAGGAATTATGACTTTGAGTCGGACTTTAGAAAATGAAAGAATGAAATGGTTCACTGAATTGAAATGTTTAAATAATCTTGATCTTTTTACCGCAGCACTATTTAAATTTCATGAAAAAGTGGCAATATTCGAAATGTCCGTTTAATTAGCAATCATACTATAATGGAATCACTTGGGGCCTTACTTATAAAAACAATTTAACTGAGCAAATGGTAAAGAATAGTCTGTCTCTTTTATTTTCAAACAATGCGACACAAGGAAAAAAGTGATAGTCTCACTTAGCTATTTAGATAAACTGTTCTTTATAAGTAAAGCCATTGGTGTTTGTTCAATTTTGTGTGTCTCAAAGTTGCAAAGTTCCATAGTCCACTCTACTGACTGTCTCAGTGGCATAGTCATATTGCATTCTAGGTATGGGTACCATCCTGAGGTTCAATACCCAGGTCCGGAAAAGTGATATCGTCTTTTTCGACAGCCTATTCAGTATTCATTCGGAGTCTGGAATTTGTGTCCAATAAGGCTTGCACATCTTGGACTGAAATAATGACAGTTAAACATGGACTAGTTCACTAATTTGTTTCTGCTTACCGCTCTGGGGATAGAAGAGAGCTTATGTACGTCCCATTTCAGGACTTATGTATCGTCCTATAGTGTATACAGGAATTCTCATGTGTGTATCTTTACTTACTTTGGTTTCACAAAAAACATTCATATCTCTCATCACACCAAGCAAACCAGTCTTAGCTATCATGTTTTTCTCTATGTGAGCCTTTTTAAAAGTTGATTGTGTGTATGTATTTTAAATTACATAGTTGTATATTTTCCTAAATGTAATATTTACCTTAGCAATGTGATCTTCAGGCAACTCATCCAGACGTCTAGAACAGTCTATTTTTGAGAGATCAATTGGTTCTTCACTATTTAATAATTTGTTCCACCATCGCTCTTGTATTTTTTCTGTAAACATTGATTTTATAAATAGATGATTATGTGATGATTATTTTCAGTACTGATCTTACAAAAAGTATTTTATTCACAGATATAAAGATACTTTCGGTGTTGGCATCTAGCTGGGATAATAACACGAAAAAACAATAATAAATATAACATCTTCAAACATAGTCCCCAGGAACCACGAGGGACTTATAGTCACACAACACTCAGACCCAAAACAAATATCTGTACCTATACAACACAATCATGTTTCTCATGCAGGAATCAAAGCTTTTTGCTTTACAGCTAGCTTGCCTAGCGCATCATAGAAATATATCTTGACTTTGGGCATCTTATTAGAAACGCAATAAGAATAATTTCTAAACCCATGAACATTGCAGGATCTGTACTAATAAATATGTTTGGATCGATGTTTGCCGCCTTGGTCTAGTGGCAGTATACATGGGCTCTAGACCGAGAGGTCCTTTGTTTAATTCTCAGGTTGGACAATATGAATTATCTAATTTAATTTTCCTGAGACTGGATTCCTCAGAGGGCGTTGACATTAGACAGGCAGCCGGTCGTAAAAACTAAGCCAAAACCTTTCTGCAACATGCTTGAAAAAGTGTGTTGTGCCTGGCTCGCATTATGGTAGGATAAGGGCAGGTAGAAAGAAAGGATGAATATTTGTTATTCAATCACACCAAAATGGCTGATCAGATCTGGATCACAATGTGTATGGTTCCTTTTGAGATAGATTAGTTCATAAATTTTCATATGGGTGTTCCAGTTAACTGGTGTGCTTCTGCCCACCACTTTAGGGATATAGTCATGAGCTTATGTTATGTTTCCATGTAAACAAAGTCACAGCCTATAGCTACAGTCTAATAACTATTACCTAAATGAATCAAAAGTTTCCCTTCACTAATGCTCCAAAAACTTTCAATTGTTTTGATCTTGAAGGGCAGTGTATCTTTAATTATTATGTCTCCATTGCAAACCTCCACACTGATGTCACCAGGGTTGATGGTCACCTTTATATCTTTGGAGCTTTTTATATTTGGAGGCAATCTCACAGTAACATCTGGAAAATAATACTTATTTTCTAATTGTGAAATATATCTACATAATTACATTTTAAAAGAAAACCTGGAATTGTGTTATTGTTCGGGCACACTAACTTATAGGCTATAAGTTTTGTGCAATACATACATATTTTTATGCATTCATCATTATGCAATTATAAGTTTTCTTGTTTTTTTTCCCTCTGTGTATTTTAATAGACCTAAGTACCTAATTGTGTAACAGCTAAAACGCAATAAATGCCATTTTATTTTTCATTTTTTAATAAATTAAACTTACCAAGTTCCATTATGCTCTGTGACCAAGAATAATTTTCTCTTTCAGCACCATTGTATGTTTCACTATTCTTTTGTGTTGGTATTACTGGAGGTTGATAGTCTTCAGGAATGGATTGAGAAGTTGTTGCTCCTTCCTTTTGTGGTTCTGGATTTTCTGAAGTTACTCTTTGTTCTCCATCTTGCTCATCATTAGTATATTCATCTTCATTATCAGCCACCACTTGTACTTCATGGGCAACTGTTGAGCACATAATCTCATCATTCACTTCAGTAGACCTGTGGGCACTGCTTGTGGTCTTTCGATTTTTCGGGTCACAAGACTTGAGGACTTTTATGACTAGTTCTTCGGCTACTCCTGGTGGAAAACCCATGTTTTCATATGGTCCATCAGGCACATAGTAAAAATCGGTTCTGTGAAATTTACATGATTTTAGTTAAATAGTTTAAATACATCACCTAAGTTATATGCTGGCTATACATACCGCCTTGCTAGAAAGTTGAATATAGCCGAAAGAAATCCTAGAATCGATTTTTCATTTACCAATATAGATGTTAATATATCATCATATTTTGTAAATTCGTTGGAACTAGCCATTTTTCAGATGTTTATAAAAATGTACCTCGTAAAGTCTTAATATATCGCTTTTCAAAATAAAAACAACACACTCAAGAAATAATTTGACAGCGCGGCTTGATAGTAGGGATGATCGATATTCATCGATGTTTAATAAACATCGATATTTAACTGGAAAATATCGATGTTTTGACATCGATGTTTTGATTTCGATAACATGGACACATCGATGTTATAAGAATAAAATATCGAAACGTCAATATATTCTTTAGGGCCATCTGGCGTTGGATGGACTAGCTGAGAACTAGATAACTATGAGTTCAACTATTTAGCACTAGATGACACTGATCAATATCATCGAAGTAAACCATACGAATAGTTATTTTTTTGCATTGGAATTAAAAAAAACTGTCAACTTTAATGCACAGACTAACGTCCAGTTCCAATAAACAATCTCAGTTCGAATGTGCAGATAGATTACAAAAAATAGCCAATAAGAACACAGTTTAAACATGACTCCGTCAAATAACTTGATTTGATTGGTTCATAATCGCGATCTATCTGCACTATAAACTGAGATCGTTTATTGAAAACCGCCATAAAGGGAAAACACCTGGAAAAGTTTTTTTTTAGAGTGTGTTCAAAAAATACTGAGAATGTTAAAAAAAATCCTGTATTGTGTTTTCAATAACAATAAACGCATAAATAAAAAGATAAGAAATGAATAAAAAATAAACAGAATACACAGTTTTATTTGCTACAGAAAACATCGATGTTTTGAGATATCGATGTTTTGCTATCGATGTTTATCGTACATCGATACTTTTGATTCAATGTTAGCATCGATGTCAACATCGATGTTTTTCTAATATCGATCATCCCTACTTGATAGCTGTCTGTTACTGTCATATGAGCTGTCAGATTATACCAAAGACAATAACTGGGTTGCAAATTAGGAAATCATAAAGATTTCTAAACATTTTACCCAGATACGAAACTATGCATAATTACTAGAAAATCGAATCAAATAACTAATAGAAAGTAGAAACTACTATAAGACTTTCCCGTTGATCATTAAAAAGAAAAAAAAACAGATTTTGCCACTGTCACGGGGAAGACGTCAGTTTGCCCAACTGCTTTTTGTTCATATTTACTACCATAATGTTAGATTATTTTTGATGTTGGTATCCCAAGACCTGTTTTTTAATTTACATTCCCGCCACTTGGAGCAGCCACTTCGCTTTCGAAAGTTTCACATCCGCAAGAGAGCGGCAAGGCAAGGCGAAGTAGGCAAAGAAGTCTCGCGCGCGAACTTGGTACGCTGCAGGCGATGACCGCATTCATATGAGTTTTTATTATATTGTGAGTGTGCTGTCGTGTTCTCCGTTCCGTTAAGTGTTTACGAAAATGCTGTATAGGTGAACTATCCTGAAAAGTGTTGTGATTGTGTTATAAATCTTAATATTCTATCTTTTATTGTCTCTCAAAGGTTGTAAAAATGCCTTGCTCAGCGGTAACTTTATCTATAGCGACCATTACAGCAATCGTGGCTGCTGCACTAATGGCCATAGCTTTTTCAACAGATAACTGGCTATACATTGAAGTTAAACGCAGTAATATACAGGTAAGGTTTTTAAATGTATTACAAATTGAATGAATATGAATATTTTTATTAGATGTTAAAAATACCATGTAATTTTAGCAGCATTTTTAAAAAAATATTTATATTAGCTTACAGTTTAGCTAACAGGTAAAAGCTGGTTCTGCTTTGTAGTCTCAATGTAGCTGTGTAGTATAGCTGTTCATAGTATAGGTTAACATTACCTACTTAATTAGGTATTATATTTCGGTGTACTTGTTTAAAAAAAAAGGTTTAGGTAAGTCTTCAAATCATAAATGATATAAGAATATATTGTGCTGCAATTTAAAAATTAAGAAACGTGATGTACACTGTGGCTAATAGTGCGTCGGCTAAAAGATTAACCAACAAGGTAACAAGGTCGAAACGAGTTCTGCGAATCTTTGAATTGTGGTCATACAGAAAATACTACCTACAAGGTATCTAAATTCAAAGTCACGCACTTTGCGCCTGTCTCGTATGACCTAAAGCCGCGTCTCCTGGATTAGTTTTTTAAGCACTAAAAATACCAACACAAAACAAGGGTTTTCATTGTCTCCTGCTCATAAAACAATGAACCATAGACAAAAAAATAGAAATAGCATGTTTTGTCTAGGTGTTTGTGCAATTTTTTAATGCAGGAGATGCGGCTTATGTTCTAGTGTTCCTAAAAAACGTCGGTAGAAACCCACCTATTACAGCAGGATGCGCACACCCATCCATGTTGCATATTTACAAAGTAATGTTTACTTTACTGTCGATTGTTTTCGCATTAACAATCAACAATTCAAAACAATCATCAATGAAACTTGAATTATTTTGAAAGTAACAAATGATTCAATACTGATTTCTTAAGTTTACGCGAATATTATACTTTGAAATAAAACTATTCTTACGGATTCTATCACGATTAGATTATTATTAAACCTAATCGTGATAGAATCCGTAAGAATAGTTTTATTTAAATGATTCAATGATAAAAATGGTGCCTGTGTTCTGAAGTCCCTGCCTGTTGGCTGGCTTCACCGTTATACGTTTGTGTAGACACGTTACGCATAAATATGCACGTATTAATGGCACGAATGTGTGGGTAACTGTACTACCTATTCCGTGAACGATTCCTGCGCCAGCGCATCCATACGTGAAGATAAAAAAACCTGATAAAAGTTACTTCTATCTCCTCATTGTAAACGAGGAGGTACGATAAGAAAATGTTACTGAATACTTTGGTAACTCTCACTATAATATGGTAGACCAAAAATACGTAGACCCCCAATTCCTATTATAAGTCCCATAAATGCAGTTTCTCCATTCTTTTCATTAGTCCCTAAGTCCTACATTCCTAAGTTATTATGAATACGGTAATAGATTGAATGCAAGGTTTAGTTTGGTGTAATCATTTAAACATCAATCCGAATTCCTACGACTTGTCCAATGATTTCGACTCCTTTTTACTTCATTTTATTAGCTTGCGTACCGGTTGTTTCAATTATGTAGTATCCTGTATCTCGGAATCCGTGATCCACGTCAAACGCTGATTTTACTAACCGAGATCATAATATCTATGTGCCTGATTCATCAGTGTCCACAAAACTGCTGATAAACGTGTTTGGAGTTTCTTTAAAAGTTGCAACATCCAATAAAATCTAGTCTATTAATTATAATATTATCGTAGAAACTTCAGTGTTGAAGACATTCAAATTGCATTTATGATAATTAATACTATTCTAAAATACAACTATATTATACATACAAACTTGTTAAACTATTGAATTGCGTATATATTGAGAACAAAAGTAAAAACATATAAACCAATTTCATTGAAACTGCGCCACCATTTTTTATTACGGACCCGCATGCGCATCGGCTTAACTACCTGTATTGTCTATTTTGATCTCTTCTGTGCCTGCTTTGTTTTAAATTAGTAGCTTACTCAGGCTAAATAATTCAAAATAACGTTCTATTTAAACATAAAGTTATCAAAGTAACGCTGTTGAGTTTTTTTTGCTTTCTGTTAGTGCGTAGAATACGTGACGCAAGAATAATCCATCCGAAAACCAGATTGACTAGTAATTGAGCAGCATTCTTTAAATTTCGTATTATTTAACTAATTATTAAGTGCTTAATATTATTTGCGTAAGTTATAACAAAAAATACTGGTAATACGTGCTAAGTTTTATTTGTACCTAAGTACATAGCGGTGTGTAAAAGTACCTCTTATGAGATGTTGTATGTAGGTTGGCGAGATAAAGAGCGATGCACATGATAAAATTCACGATGAAAGATGGAATGATAAATCATAGAGGTATATAAGCCATCTTCAAGGGGGTCAAATATGAATGAAAAAGTGGGTTAATGATGAAACTGCTGGTCGGAATAAAAGATAAAATAAACATGGCGAACTGCAGAAGCAAATCGTGGGACTTGCGACAAAACAGACCGATGACCATACCCAACCGGTTGGGAACTAACCATGAAGACATGTAAGCCTCTAACCCTCAGGCAACCGGAAATATACTGGCTGATACTGGAACACGATCCACACAAGCAGAGTGATCATTGTGGCTAGTTTTAACCATGTGTACGCTCTGGTCGCTATTCGAATATATGAATATGTTAAATTAACATATCATTGAGAAAATAACCTGTACATTTTTAATATAAAATTATTTAGCACAAGTGTATTACGGTTTATAGGCGTCTCCAACGTCATTGTTATTAAGCAATCGTTAGCAGTGTCATAGATTTCTCAGATATCTGGCACAACGGAAGGTTTTGTTCCGGATTAAATACATGGGTAATATAACGTACATAAATTAAATTGAGCTAAATTAGCGACCATTGGATTTTAGTATGATTTCTGATCATTAAACAATGTGTTTTGCTTACTAAGGATTTGTAAATATGTTGTCACTAATGCAATCTGCGACAATAAACAGATGTTTAAACATCGAATCTTAAAACACATAACATAACATAAGCTCACGCCTGTATCCCCGAAGGGGTAGGCAGAGGCGCACTAGCGAACTAGAACACCCACATTTCGCCGAGCTTAGTTCAGTCCCAGATGTGATAGGGGGCGAGCCTATCGCCATATCGGGCACAAATTCCAGACTCCGGGCTAATATGGAAAAATCCAATATCACTTTGCCCGGGGATCGAACCCGAGACCTCAGAACCGTAGTCGTACCGAAATACCACCACGCCACCGAGGCAGTTAAAATACAATGTTCTATAAATCTATTTTAAAAGTGGAACTTATGAACTCGGTAAACGTTTAGTAAAATTCTATCGTCGAAACAGCGGATGCTCGTGAATGGAATGTTTGATGTGTTCACACACGTAATACTCTATTAGATCTGCAAACGACAAACATTGGAAAGCTTGAGAGAAATCGATCGAGAAAGTGACTAAATCTGTGAGAAGATCTGTGTACTTGCATGTTGTGGTAACGTTTACCGTAACTAGTGTTATACAATTACCTACTTCAGTAAGTTATGGCATATTGTTGCACACGACCATGCTTTCTAGGTGTAATACTGGGGATTGTATCTTCTACAGAAAATTATAATTTGAATGATAAATGTGTGTGCAAAATGCAGGAAGAAGAACATTACTGTGACAAGACTGCATAGGATCCATTTCATACATACGTAAAATATGATAAAAATACGATAGACGAGTAATACAAGACGGATGTACCTTAATTTATAAAATACACACTAGATTTTTAGTATAGATATTTCGCTTTCAATACAGCGAGATGTAAAAGTTGTTTATTTAAATCATTGAATTTAACGCAGCCGTCAAACACTAGTTTTATATAATTTTGTATGTTTGTGCATCCAGCTAATTATAAACTTTAATTTTGACGTTAATGGCTAATAATGAAAGACTTTCTTGCATAATAAACTTCCTTTTAATCAGCATTACTCGAATACTAAACTGATGAGTAGCGTCAAGCATTTCCAACATTTACAGATGTTAGCGATACTAAATTTAAGGAACTCTATCGTACAAGGGTGAAAGGACTACACCGATTTACATTAGTACGTCTATATTCCAGTTAAGTTACAACAATAATGAAATAATTCAGATCAAAATCAATCTTAGAGCTAGCGCCGCGCCGTTGCAACCCTGATCTAATCATTTGTGTGCCTCTCAGATCTAAATTGTATTTAATTGTACTTCTGTGAGACTCTTCAGTTCTATATTGCCGAAATCTTAGTGGTATCTAGTAATCAATGGAATTTCGCTTAAATTACAAGACTACGTTCTCTTTTCGGTTCAGTTGCCAGTAGGCTCGCTTTCTTGTAGTCAATTTTATTATTGAAATCATTTTCCGCCCTGAATACCTTTGTAATAACATAATTTAATTGCTTTCGTACTTTCTTGCCTACCGCATATATTATTAAAGCCGTAAATGCATGTGTTCTGCGTAATTTTTCGTATATAATTGATTGAAGCATATAATAGGTAATTATTGCTATTAATTAAAAATAGCATTAAAATAATGTATTATGTATCTACTTACATTTTCTTTAGAGGTCTATTTTTAGCAGTGGATGTTCTCTGGCTGATTATGTTGAAAAGATAAAACTTGGAAGAATAATTGAATCTACAATATAATTTTTGATTACGCATTGAGAATGATTATTGATATTCCATGTATGTTATTTTGTATGATCGTCGTGTTAAAAACTTCCATACATAAACTTACCGGGATACACAAAGGATTGTATGAAAGGCTGACACAAGAATCAAGTTTTTTATTTGGACAGGAAGCGGCGGATGGATAAGACATTGTTTTTTTGTTACCTGCTTCAAGGCCGGATGTTCGTTTATCACATGAGAATGAACACATATTGTAAACTAAACGTTAAACAGTCCATTTCCGATAAAAAATAAAAACTTTTTGCCATTATGACATATCAATTTTCAATTTACTATACAAATTGAATTTCGACCTACTCCCATATCAAATAGTTTTCCGCTTAATTAACCTTGAGTCTAAATTTACCATAAGGGGATATCGTTTCATAGGAATTCTCTATTATAAACATGCATTACTACGTTTTCAACATTCTATAAATATATCGGTTTGTAAACACAGATCAAACGTAAATGAAAGGTCTTTATTAGTAAACCTAAAACATTGGGGGCTAAAATTAGTTTTGAGTTGTAATTGCATATTTGATTTGTTGAACGAAACTAACCTCGGCGAAATGTGGGTGTTTTAGTTGTTAGAACTTGTTAGCTAGTTCACCTCTGCCTGTCCCTCCGGGGATAGAGGAGTATGTTATGTTATAATATAATTGAAAAAAAGAAAATTAAACTAACCTGAAAATATTACTCATATGTGAAAACAAATCTGTCATGTATGTAGTTTCGCATTCATTTATCTAAGCATTCACTGTGTAAACTGTTCGTTTTCAAAATAAAGAAAAGTGTCATAATGGGTCGTACATTTTTTTCTGAATACGATTTTCTGTCTTTTTCACTCTAAAATTTGTTGAGATTATGAGGAGAAAAGGGACATAGAAGTTTTAAAGTTATGCACCGCTTGAAATACAAATATGGGCAAAACTTAGCTGAGGCAAACAAAACTACATTTTCCATTTAATTATGAGTAATTTACTTTGTTACGATTTGACTACATATTACTTCTCCATAATTTACAGGAAATGTGTTATTATTTCCTAAAACAATGTTATTATAATAGAATGTTTATTTATTGTATGGATTGTTGTAAACGTCGTACAATTCTGATTTCTGCATAACCGGCATTCATAACAAGTGGTTACCGCGACAACCTGCTTTCTTAGCATAATAACACTTCTCACGATTTGTAATGGCTGTTCTTTTGTACCATTCCGCTTTCTTGCTTCCTCGGAAAAAGTCAATCGAATGTACTAGCACGCCTTCGCGTACAATGTTTTGGTTTTGGATTGTTTGGTTGAATTAGTTTATAAATACAGTTCGTACAGTGAGAATACGTCCATTATTTTGAGGTGTTTATAATACAAATAATTTTGTTCGAAATCGGAATAACACTTGTCTAAATTGAGTTTAGTATTATGATAAAAATACCTGATATAGACTTCTGTATCATGCAATCATCAACAAATGTGCCCTTACACTGTTTCCCTAAGATTCACCATTTCTCAGAAAAAGCAATTCTAACGCCCGAATGGTCAAAAACTGCTCTCTATCCCGTTCGAGGCGGCACATATATGTATATGTTACATAAGCGTCTCGGCCACCGGTAGCCGAGCCGCCCGTCACTATTTAACAGCTTCTTACATTGATTTTAGCTATACAATTTTGACAGATAAGGCGGCCTAAAGTGTATGAACATTCGGCGGGTTACATTTACTAAAGTTGTATTCTTTATAAGATCTTCCAAAGTTTTACAAACGCGAGAGCTGTTTGAAGTTTGAGTTCATATGTTACTTCAAATACAAGTATTTTCTATAAAAAAACTATATAAAAAAAGCGATGTTCGAGCAGGACATTTAAATATAACCATTTTAACGTAATTTTATTTATCGAATTGCCAATTTATTACTATAATATAGATAACACTTAAATAAGTTTCAAGCACGCTAATGGTGTAGGTACGTATGAAGTACGTACGTATATATATGTACAAGTAATTTGCCTTATGAAATTAAACTTGCTCAAGAGTAGCGGGGCGCGGCGCGGCGGTGCGCAGGCGCGGATATTGCACGGTCAAGCGTCATTGCGGCTTTTAATAGCCGGTTAAATACTGGATACAATTATTGTTTCACAGTACTGTTGACAAGTAAAATATGTTTCTTACAGATATAGTAATGATTATAATAAGTACAATAATTGGGTTTCAGGGATCATTTTTAATAAGTTATAAACATTTTATCTTGATATTTATTTTAAGTAGTTGTCGAAATATCTGTTAAAACAACAAACTTATCCTTCATATAAAATATTTTTTGTTGAAATTATATTCCGTCAAAGTACTTTACCGCAAGGTCGGAAGGACGTTTCGCCAGAGAAGAATGGGCAAGAAATTCTGGTGTTGCTCTTTAACACCACTTTACAATCAGTTACTAGTACATCAAGTAGTACATGTACCTCCATAGTACATCCATGATAACGATAGATTCTAATATAGGACAAAGTAACAAACAAGATGACTCGTCGAATAAGTTGAGTTGAAAGAAACAAAACAGTCCAGGCAGACCAGTCTCCACAAGATGTAGTTTTTCCATGACCAGTTCCATATTTTTTGTCCTTGTGTTCCTTTTATAATATCTTTGAGAATAATACAAAATAATTTAATTTACGAAAACCAGTCACAAGATTAATCTGCTCCACCAAAATGTAGCTTCATATTAAAATGAACTTATGCTCTTAATTTGGGATAATTGCATATGCAAATGTAAGATTGGTTGAAAATTTTATTCTATCTACGTTGAAGTATATTTCGTAATGAAGAAGTTGCATACCACGCCTACTGATGAATTTTAATTGCTTTTCCGCATGTAAAGAATAAGTACAGAATGTCTAATTGTTGTGAGGTAACATGTTGCGCTATTTTTCACATCTCAGTCTATTGTTCTACAAAAATCAAATCATAGAAATAAAAAAATCTTTCTTTCATCTTCTTTTTCTAACCAGATTGGCGTACTTTAGGAATTGCTGAAATTTGGTCTTGATTGGCAATGTCGATGAAGTATAAACAACCTATTCACCTTTCCCATGGGTGGAACGGTTGCGATAAATAATAAATAACATCCAACCGTTATATTTTTTTAATCCGGGCACGGCAAAGTGACTACAGTGTAGTGCAGTCCAAAAAACTAGAGACCATTGACAAACACTGTGTTCATCAGTGGTCGTTAGAATCATGTCGGCCTATTTATGCTTCTTCACACTCCGAATCTGAAGAGGGAAGAAGCAAATTGAAGGGCTTGCGACAAGACAGGCGGATGATCGATGCAGATACAGGGATACCCCCATACCCGTCTCAACCAACCATCAAGTCATGCCGCAAGCCCCTCGAGACAACCGGAAAAATAAATAATGTAGTTCTGACACGAATCTTCGTGTCTTATGTCATGGATATCAGGAACCACAAGATACTTACGGTCTCATACACCCAGACATGAAACAAATATTTATGGGTGACACGAATATTAACACATGTCTCACAGGCCACAGCCAGCTACTCACCCGTTACGCCACCAAGGCTGACAATGGTTTTACACGTGAATACAAAAACATTACCCTCCTTCCGAGGCAGTCGGGTATAAATTGTACTCCCACGACAGAGGCGTTCGACGGACAACCTTATTCCTCTGTGATGATAAATATAACTTTATCCCAAAGCATCAACATGCATAATATGAAAACTATTAACATGATGGGATAACCGTTGTTACCAAATCTCTGCTTTGTCTTCGCACGCACCATTCTCATGATTGTTGTGTTGTGTCAGTTATATTGGCCAATATTTAGCAATTCATCCTAGTATGATCTGTTTTAAACACTTTATATAGGTTGTTGTTTGAGGTATGTCGTTTTAACATATTATGTCTCGGTATGTACATTTTGGATCTCTATCATAGACAACGTACAAACATTTGTTTCATCGATTCCACAGCGTCTCGCTTTACAACTGGCTCCTTGCCAATGAAGGCCTCAATCCTCAGTTATATATTTTCGACTTCGAATCCGCCAAATGTGGATCGATTTTCAAGATTCTTTGTGTTCCATAGAGCTTGTTCCAAGGGTGGTCCCATGTAAATTTAGTCACGATCGGACAAATTTTGAAGTTGGTCCGTTGAGGTTTAATAACTAGGTGCATTAATTGTATACTCCACCGTAGTTTATCAATTTTATAAAACAATAATTAATTGTGTCAAATGCATCACAAGTGTTATCTCTACATTTAACGCTCTAGTTGTTTTTCGTTGTTACTATTGAACTAGCACGACCTCACGTTGCTTTCTATGAGCATTGATTAATATCATAACTTGATAAAATTAGTAGAGCAAAGTTAATGGTTCGGAACATTATTACTTATTCCCGGTTGTGTATTGGTGATAATGTTATCTTTTTGAGGCCCAAGCTTGAACAACTTTTACAATCGATTTGAATTTTGAAATTCGAATTGAGCCCATTGAATGCTCAAAATTGTATTTTTAACTAATTAACACCGTGAATTTAACAGGCTTAGTGAAATTGTAAATGTACTACTCATTTTATTTCTTAAACTACATAAACTCACGTTTTCCATAGGGGTAGGACAACAGATGTGTGTGTACTAATTTACATGAGTTTTAATTGGATATGTATTATGTATTCAAAAATATAATTATTTTAGAAACTCCGGGGTCATCCAAAACAACAAAATAAAAATAAACTAACATTATTGAACTTGTCTATTGCGTTCAAAAAACGATTTGTGTAGTTCACGGTTAGTTAACTGCAGACGTTTATTTGCCTACTACTGTGGTCTTTATTTGGTTTGAAGTCCAACTATATAAAGTTATTGAAGCTGTATGTCACTGTGATATGTTATATAATGTGAATTTTTTTTTTCTTTCTACATGCCCTTATCCCACCTTAATGTGGGATCGGCGCAACATACTTTTTGAAGCATGTTGCAAGCATGCAGAAAGGATTTGGGTTATTTTTTACGACCAGCCGCCTGCCTGACCTCAAGCACATATGAGGAATCCAGTCCCGGGCAAATTAAATTAGAAAGTTTGCTTTGCTTGACTTGGGAATCAAACCTAGGACCTCCCGGTCCACAGCCCATACATGCTGCCACTAGACCAAGGATGCCACATATATATAATGTTGAATTTATTAATGCAGCTAAGATACTATGTACCGACGTAGTCTTCATCTCACAAAAAGGGACCCTTATCGACACTCAGTACTCAAGGTATCAGTACGAAGACGACACCCACACAGCTTTCTTGAACTCATATAACTTTTGTTTTCAATTTAGATGTAATGATTTTTCGTAACTAGCACATAAATTATTGAACGAAACAAACAATTGCTTTAATAGTATCATCGCGTGATTGTCGCCAATCGTCGACACCACACAGACAACTCATGAGTGAAACTCGTCAAGAGGCCGCCGCACCGTGTTGATTAGTCGAAGCAGTTTTGTTCCAATTAAGACATTATATCACTCAGTTTATTAGCTTAGTCTCAAGATAATGTGTGAGCGAATTTAATTTCTCTTTATGTAACATGGTAGGTGAGCGACTAAATATTTATACACTTGTTTAGTGTCGATGGCCGTTTTATTAGAAATTGACAGTTATTTTGGAGATGACAATGCTAGGTTTTCTTTCTGGCTTCGTCACCGGAATAGAAGTAACCGGGGTCAACTTTGTACCAAATTGAATTGACCTTTGTGTGGTTAAAGTGTATGATTCATTTCTGAACATAATATTGACGAATATCTAATCTTTTACATTTACTGATTTCTTAAGTTTACGCGAATATTATACATTGAAATAAAACTATTTTTACGGATTCTATCACGATTAGGTTTTAATTTTTATTCCCGACGTTTCGAAGACTGCAGTCTTCGTTGTCACGGGTCAGACTAAACCTAATCGTGATAGAATCCGTAAAAATAGTTTTATTTCTTTTACGTTTGCATTATTCCATTTGAACCCCCCTGAGGTACTAGTTCTATCAACTTTATTGTCTGTCTTTACTCTTCGGTAGATGTTGCAGCGACTGCACTCCCGTAATAGGTCTTTCCGTAGGTATAGGAGTAAACTTACATATGTTACATTAGTGATATGTTTATATAGTGAAATTATTGACTGCCTCGGTGGCGTGGTGGTATTTCGGTACGACTACGGTTCTGAGGTCTCGGGTTCGATCCCCGGGTCGGGCAAAGTGATATTGAATTTTTCCATATCAGCCCGGAGTCTGGAATTTGTGCCCGATATGGCGATAGGCTCGCCCCCTATCACATCTGGGACTGAACTAAGCTCGGCGAAATGTGGGTGTTCTAGTTCGCTAGTGCGCCTCTGCCTACCCCTTCGGGGATACAGGCGTGAGCTTATGTTTCTATGTTATGAAATTATTTTCGAACTCAGTTCAAATAAAATAAAAGAGTGAGTTGATTGGTAGAGCTACGCTGTAGACAGTTACGTCTACAGCACGAATGGGCCGACTCGATCGGTTTGATACCACTGCTTCACAGAAAACCGACGTAAAGTGACAGCTCGCTGTCGCGTTTCGTTCGGTGAGTGAGATTTCCGGTGGCCGAATAACCTCCCTCCCTTTTCAAATTTCTATTTCCCTCTAGGTTGGCACCGCTCCCATGATTTTCTCGTCTTGGGTGTCTATGGGCGATGCAGATCACTTACCATCAAGTGACTCATCTACTCGTTTGCCAGTCTCTGCTATAAAAAAAAGAAAGAAAGAATGCCTTAAAATTATATCAGACATTCCGACATTTATCTCAGGCGTTATTGGTGTGATTGTCGGTTAATTCTACACTGGCGCCAGTGATGACTACATGAGTGACACTACCGTCTGCCTATATGTATGTGCTAGACATGTTCATCACCGATTGTAAACATGTAATCTAAAAATAACATACCGCATTCGTCTTTAAACCTTGGGTGGGGTGTAAATTAAAAAACTTAATAATTGATAAATAGGTACAATAAAAACGTCTTTAAAAATGATTTCATTATTTTCTACGATACTTGTAATTTTTAAACTTTTTTAAGGATTGCTCTTTCTTATAAATGCAAATACTTGCACGCTACAATTAAAACCACAATTTAAGTTATTTTCCTAATTGGTTACTTGAACACAAATACCCATATACGTAATTTTAAGTATATTGGTATTTATGTTCAAGTAACCAATTAGGAAAATAACTTAAATTGTGGTTTTAATTGTAGCGTGCAAGTATTTGCATTTATAAGAAAGGTCAATCCTTAAAAAAGTTTAAAATTAATTTCATTAGTATTATATTATACCACCTTATAAAAATTTATACTAATTTAGGTATTTCATGAACATGTTAAACATGTTCCAGTTAAATCGCTGTACAAATTATTTTGAATTAGAACGTTGTGGCATCCTATAATTGAAGGAGCACTTCGCGCTGCTAATATTGGAAATGTAATAATTATTCATCATTATTGTATAAATAAATTTAAAAAAAAATAAAAGAAACGTAGTATTTCATGCTAGCGATTGCGTAAAATAATATGTATGAAAAAAATCAATTCCTAACGTAACCGCTAGAGGCGTTCCTGTGTTTTTCATAAAGTATTTTACGGAGTCTGTAGCGAGAAATGTCAAGAAACTTATGTTTCGCCTAATGGTCTATAGAAATTAGAAACCGAGCGATAGAGACGTGGATGTGTGCTGTTGACGTGTTGACAAATGAAAAATAACCTAACTACACAGTCATTGTGTCTACACGACCACCACGCACACAAATTAAGTACCTAGTGCAAAATAATACCTATGGAAGATGTATGTAGTTAAAGCTAAGTAATGAAACGCAGATGATAGCGCTCTATTTATATCGAGCAGGTGCAGGCTATTTTTAAAGAAAACCAGCAACCCTGCATTCTACTGGGTAAAACTTAAGCAACACTATACTTAAATAAACTATTATATTTCTTAATAAAACTTTTCCAATTTCGTTCGGTTTGATATTTAGTGCTTAAAAATAAAAATGAACCATATATAACAAATACCTGTGTTACAAAACTAATAACCGATACCTACGATGTATATAATAAACAAAAATATTCTTTCTTTCTTTACCTTAATGTGTGGTCGGCGCAACACACTTTTTCAAGCAAAGCGGATTTGGCTTAGTTTTTACGACCCTCTATGAGGGATCCAATCCCGGGCAAATTAAATTATAAAATTTACTTTGCCCGACCTGGGAATCGAACCCAGGACCTCCCGGTCCACATACATGCTGCCACTAGACTAAGGAGGCGACTAATGTATAAACAAAAAGATTATTTGTCGTATTTTTTTCGCTACCTATGTCTTATTTTGTTGTATCATGTTGTAAATGGTGCTGTTATTTTGTCTGTGAAATAAAATAAATAATAATTACACTATTATCCGCATATTCTGTGTGCTGTTGTTTTTATACGTCGTATGCTCAAGGTTATCAGGTTTCTGCTTCTGCACGACCTGTCCGTCTTGTATAAAACGTCTCTGAAAATATTCTGTTTTAAGTAATTATTAAATAATAAACATTGCACGTCATATAAGTTAGCCATTTTTATAAGTATAGAACTTTTAATGAATGCCCGGTTTTTTTAAAGCGATCAGTGCCAAAATTAAGTAAACATTCTGACATCTGGTAATGTCGTGTAACTCGTTACGGTTTGTTCTGTTTCGGAAATATTTTTGTTCCCCGCCGTTGAGACGGGGTCTTTCGGATTTTTGTCTGCTAAAACAAAGTCTAATTCGAATTAAAGGTCTTTATCACTGTGGGTACTTTTAAAAGTCATTGAATTTACTGGTGCTTTCAAAAGCGCACTGATCTGAGAAGCGCCAAGAAACCGCATAGTAGTCGCCAATAGTTATTCCAATAAGTTATCTAGAGACAGTAACTATGTAAGTCTACAATATAATGACAGCCTCCGTGGCGCAGTGGGCGAGTAGCCGCCTGTGAAGCGAGAGGCCACAGATTCGATTCCCGCATTGAGACAAATGTTTGTGTGGCCCACAGATATTTATTTCAACTCTGGGTGTTATGAGACTAAGTCTCTCATAGTTTCTGATACCCACGATACAGGTTATACCTAGTGTGGGGTAGTTGTGTGACTGTGGGGTGTATTTATTTATTTATAATTGCGACAGGCGGCTCGGCCACAGGTGTCCGAGACGTTAATGTAATGTGTATTATGCCGCCTCCAAACAGGTTAAAACACAAGCGTTGAACACTCTCGTTATTGTCAGGCATACATGTTTATACATGGGGTTGATGGCTTCACGCTCGGCATTGCAAGGTGAGCTAGTCCCGGACGGCGCGCATAGCAGCCAAGTACGCGATCTGAACCCCCTCCCCGCGCCCCGCCACGACCGCCGACCCATTATTGAAACGTTGACTCTGTATTGTTGTGGTGTCTGATGCAAGTATCGATCTTTAAGATTTTTTTCATGGGATAATATCTTGCCTGGAAAGATGTAAGTATATTCATAAAGCGCCTAGTAGAAGTAAAAAAGTCATCAAACACCAATTAGATATCCAAATTATAAATTAAGAATTTCTTATCAGTTCTGTCTATCCCTGGCAGAAAAGTTATTCGGAGTAAACGTTTCACGGAATTATGAAATGTATGACATATTTGATATAATGTCGATACAATACGACTTTTTTGGTTCAGTTTCCTAAAATAAAATCATCGACGCTATTTATAATAATATTGTCCTGGAAAGAAAAAGAAAACAATCTTTTACATATTGTTATACGAAAATTGTACGTGTTCATCAACTTTACATCCTCAATATCGATATTGCTAAAAATGATTCGATTTCCAGAAGTATCGATACTTTCCCTCTTCTCGTGCTTGCGGCTGACTAACGTTATGCTCAACCGGTCCTCCTGGATATATTAATTAATGTCCTTCATAAAAGTTTCACGCACATTGTTCTCAATTTGCACTTAACAAATAAATAACACCCAACTGTCACATACATAGTCCTGACCCCACACTAAGATAGAGTTTTGTGTCGAGGGTAACAGGAACTACGAGAGACTTTCGGTCTCACAACACCCAGACCCGAAACAAATACCTGTAGGCCATTCAAATATTTGTCTCGGTGCGGGGATCGAACCTGCGGCCTCTCGCTTCACAGCCGGCTGCTCGGTTGTTGGGTTTTTTACTGTCCAGTTTTTGTCCGATAGCTATTCGTGTTATTATAGCAATTTTCTTTATGTTTATGTAATACCTAACTAGTGCTATATGCATTTTAATATGTGAATATATAATAAACGTATGTATGCAAAGCGTTGATTTCATCACTTTATCCTTCATGCTTGATGCGCAGTCGCATCTTTATACATAATAAGAACATTACTGAATATAACCGAATCGTAAAGTTATAAAAAAAAGTACTAAGTCTTTCTCTTTTCTTTTTTTGCACGAAAGTCAATTTGTGGAAATGTCATATTATAATAATTCATAAATACAAGTGAGCTTAAAATAATTCATAGTGCGATATTGGTGAACTTAATAAATGTAGGTACGTACCTATCTATAATTTAGATGTGAAGATTAGATAGGTATTGGTATATGTTGGCATTAGTTTTATTACTTAAATATGTATTTATGTGCACTGTTGGAGACTTGAGGTGTCCCGTATAGCCACTATAGGGGCTGGTTTTAAAATTAAACTCATGACGGTGTTTTTTGCATGCAACTTCGTGTATTGCTTTTTAGGTAGTATTGCAAGTATAGAAAAATAAAACAATTTTGTGTTGGTGTTGCCAACATGCACCGTATTCAATTTGGTAAACGTTACGAATCTTAAAAATGTCTGATGTAACAATGTATAAATTAGGCTAAAATTGCTGCGGAAAATTTGGCTCATCCGAGATGGAATTTGAAATGGTTTTTATACGAATACCCGAGTGCATTATATTATTCCCTACGTGTTTATTCATACATATTATTATGTTGATTATATGTATCTCTACGCGGTTGTGCATTTATTAATGCAAGAAGAGTACATACTTGTATCAGAAATGGGCAATGTTACATTAATAAATAAATACACCCAAGAGTCACACACCTAGTCCTGACCCCACACTTTTTTAAATGTGTCCCGTCTTCGTTAAATGCATAAATTATAACAATCTGAGCATATTTCAGATAATTCTAAGTATATTCGTGTTCTCTTTGTCCTAAAGGCGCGTCTCCTGTACTAAAACATTACACAAAACACCTACACAAAACATGGTTTCGCTACATATTTTTGTCCATGGACCATTGTCCCATGAGCAGGAGACAGCTAAAGACATTATTTTGTGAAGCTGTTTTTGTGTTTTGTTTTGTGAAAAACATGTGTAGGAGACGCGGCTTAACATGCACATTAAATACTTGTAAATTAAGATCCTTATATTGCGTATACTATTCCAACAACAGTAAACTTAATATGTTTTTTGTGAGCCGTAGCAAGATTGAGTGTTTTTCGGACTACTCAATACAATTTCAATACATTGTTTTAGTCTCAGACATTGCTATGATCATTGCAGTGCAGTATTGAATTTCAATTACTCTTAAAAATGTTGTATTTTAAACCACGTACCCAAATAACATATTTTCAATACAAAAGATATCAACGAGACACTTCTGTGCTCAGAATTTAAAGTGTCTTACTAAATACAGTCCATTTATACCTCTAGTATGTAGTTGTGATTTTTGAAATAGATGCAAAGTATATTTTACCTTCACTTTCTAACAACAAAATTATAAGTTAGACACGATTCGTGACAACAGTGTTCTCCTGTGTGTTATCTCTACATTCCATTGTCTACTTTGTTCCTATCCTCTGTTTACTTATTCTTACATTATCATGCTCTTTTTGTTCTTCGTAAGTTTTATAACGCCGAATGACATTATCTTTATATTTATAATACAATATTCCACCTAAAGTTGCCTCTTTATAAAGTCAATGACATTTTTAGATTGCCTTTATTGATATGAGTGTTTATTTAGTAAGTCGCTGTACTGCGAGGCCCGAACATGTGGAGAGTGCAGAATATTTAGTTTCAGTAAATGGAAAGGTACAGACGGAAGCACTTGTTCAGCGAAAGTGGGTAGACAATGGCGTGGCCTTGTAATTAGTGACGTCACACGAGATGTGTGGCGAAAGTAGCTGTAATTGACCACAGGAAATTCTTGCTAGCGACAACCCTACGATGTTCGGACATGCATGTGCCACTAACGAATCTGTTGTCCAAAAGAAGAACAATAAGAAAGTAGAGA
Source organism: Clanis bilineata (assembly GCA_036417725.1). Taxonomy (NCBI): domain Eukaryota; kingdom Metazoa; phylum Arthropoda; class Insecta; order Lepidoptera; family Sphingidae; genus Clanis; species Clanis bilineata. The sequence goes on from CM071153.1 coordinate 5,563,173, forward strand.
CGACTTAGGTAAGAAAGTAAAGTTGGTTACTCGACTGGAACACGTGTATGTTGTTAGGTAATGAAATGTTGAAAAATTTTGTTGGTTCTTGAATATTTATTTTTAAGGTTTTTTTTTTATAGCAGAGTTTGGCAAACGAACAGATGGGTCATCTGATGGTAAGTGATCTCCACCGCCCATAGACACACATGACACAAAAAGAATCATGGGTGCGTTGCCAACCTAAAAGGAGGGAATGAAAGGGGAGGGAAAAGGAATTGGGAAAGGGAGGAGGGAAATGGGCCACCGGAAATCTCACTCACCGAACGAAACGCGACAGCAAGCTGCCACTTTACGTCGGTTTTCTGTGAGACAGTGGTATCTAACCGGTCGAGCCGGCCCATTCGTGCTGTAGACGTTACTGTCTACAGCGTGGCTCTACCACTCAAAAATTTACTTTCTAGTTTATTTTCTACTTGCCCTTATCCCATCTTAATGTGGGGTCAGCGCAACATACTTTTTCAAGCATGTGGCAGAAAGGATTTGGCTAAGTTTTTACGACCGGCTGCCAGCCGGACGTCAACCTTCTCTGGGATTTTACAAAATCGCATTTTTTCGTAATACAACCAACGATTTTACGTCTTATGTTTCATTTAAACAAACATAATTGAAGCAAACAAACATAAGTGATTTATATATCCAAATACATCGTTTTGAGTATTATCTAATCGATTAATACTACAAACATTGTTTTATTTCTTATTTTCATTTTTTATTTTATTTATAACGTGCAACTGTCAGAAATAAATCAAAACATTATTTAACTGGTGAAAGCACAAAGTGTTTAATTTTATACTTTCATAACCTTGCATAACAACCTGAAACTCGAAACTCATCGATCATAATTAGGAACTAATATCCAAATATATAAGTTCGCTTCCGTGGTCTAGTGGCAGCATGTATGGGCTGTGGGCCGGGAGGTCCTGGGTTCGATTCCCAGGTCGGGCAAAGCAAATTTTCTAATTTAGTTTGCTCAGGACTGGATCCCTCACAGGGGTTGACGTCAGGCAGGCGGCCGGTTGTAAAAACTAAGCCAAATCCTATCTGCAACATGCTTAAAAAAAAGTATGTTGCGCCAACCCCACATATAATAGAAGATAAAGATTTACTTTGGTATTGATCTATCTATGTACATGTTTAAAAGTTACATATGGGGCGCAACAGGACAAATGTCTATTAAACTACATGTTGTTTACTATGGTTGAAGTAAAAGCGAAATTGTCCTTAATACATTGGGTACTCAAAATAATGACTGCAAAAATGGGTTTACATATAAATTAAATGAAATACGGTAATAGCCTAAATAGCTTAAGTGACCAAGCACCGAAAATTGTAATCTGTCTCGCTTCAATCAATGGACGTCAAAATGATGTATTTTACTTGTTGTGTTAAGCGCCAAAAAAGTAATCAGAAAAATTTAAACTAAGACGTAGAAAAATTCGCTGATTCCAAATGTGTATATAACTCAATATCGCGAAAAATTTAGCTTAAAGCCTTAGAACTATCGATACATACACAGTAGTATTGGCGAATTCATCAATGCATAAACCCAATTCCTGGACTTCGAAAGCTAATGTTTTACAGCAGATAAGTAATTAACGACGATATTTTGATTTTTCCTAGTAGAGTTACTATCAAGCAAAAAAATTTGTTCCAATATCTTTAGACAATAAGACGGAAGGAGGCTACTAAAGTTTGTCATCGGAAAATAATTTAATAGTCTTTGAATCACGAGGACGTAATAATGCTAATTTAATATATCAAGAGAAGCTGAAGTATATCCAGTTTCACTATTTACACGGTGAGCGTAACATTTGTATAAAATATGACTTTCATCGGACTTTCCCATCGATTATCGTCATCCGATACAGAGTAAAAACACCGAGCGGTGAACTCTCGAGTTGAAGGAACGCTAACGTCGCGCTTCGATGATGACTGATTGTTCACTGATTACTGATTGATATTTAAGGGTTGTTCTCAATGCGAATTCAAACATCGACCGACTTCCAAAGAGAAGAAGGTCCTCAATTCGTCTGTATTTTTTTATGTATGTTACGTGATATCTCCGCCAAATGTGGACCGAATTTCAAAATTCTTTTTGTGTTCGATAGAGCTTATTTCAAGGGTGGTCTCGATCTGATTTGAAGTCGGTCTTTTAAGTTTTTAAACTTGTGATTATTCAGTCAATAGCTACGATGAAAGTATAGAAATATTTGCCAAAATATTGTCCTGCCCTTGATACTCTGTATGGCCGTCTATCATCATTAAGGCGGATACCCACCCGTTTATACGTATATAATAAGTCTGTGGGAGAATATTCGAAGGTAAATAGAAAGATCTACTACTACTACTAAATAGTAACTTCTATTCCCCGGCGACAGCCAAGTCACAGACGCTTGAAGCAACCATCGGAATTCAAGCTTAATAAGTATATGGAATTTCGAAGAAAATTGCTTGAGGTTCAAAAACATTTTACCCATTTCCTTATAATGTTCAAGGTTTGTAACGTTGGGTCCTAACATTCCTACGGCGATGTTCAATTATGATACAATTCCCTAGCCATCAGAACCGCTTGCTGGTTTCTTAGCTTTGTACTATAACACTAACGACAAAGCTGGTATGGTATGGGATGAGTAAAAAGTTTTATAGTTATAACTGTGGTATATACTATTCCGCTACTCCCCACACGCGAAGTAAGTCATTACAACCTGTTTGTTGGAATTTCCCGCGTCGTTGTCTTGTGGACTTTCAATAAACACTGCCAGCGTAGGAAGCCAAGCCTCTTAGAATAGACATGTTACGTGGTCTAGCACGTCCAACTTACGAGAAAGTATTAGATCGAGACATTCTGCTTCCTCGATAAACATACTCAATTTTGGGTCCGCGTAACATATTTTAGTTAGGTATGGTGCGTGGATTCGGATTAGTTTTTACGACTGGTCGCCTGGTAGACGTCAACTGTTCTAGCAGAGATCCACTACCGAGCAAATCGTGCTAAAAAAAAAAATTGTCTGACCTGAAATTCAAACCAGGATCTCACACACAGTCACCTCACAGTCTGTATCGAGTATACACTGCCACTAGACCAAGGAGGCGATCGCTCGACCTTAATGCCTTCAAAACACATAAATAAAAAGTCTTGTCAGGTAGCCATACCTACAATAGACACATCGTTCGGCATTGTGATCCCACTGAGCCAAAGTTTCTCACGATCAATGGGCGTTTGTTCCGTTCCAAGAAAATATTGCGATGACACAGCAGTATTGAGAATCTGCAGTTTTCTAACAATTTTATATTGTTAGTTTTCTACTAATTGAATGTACAGATGTTTTGCGGTTTTGATACGTACTACTTTGTACTTTTGTTAGGTTTTGAAGAGACGGGTAAAATTAATGTTGATTGACAGGGATCTTCTTGGGAAATATAAAAGACATAATTACCCATTTGCTGGTATAAGTGTCCTGATGATTTATCATCAGGACCAATGTTCAACTTTGATGTGCAAAGATAAAAAAATACGTAAATTTAAACTATATTATGTTGTCTTATGTCTTCTTAATCACAATCATTTTATGTATAATTTCCAATATGACTATGATGTTGATTTACCTTTAAATTTTTGAAAGGTACTTCAATATTTATAGTATTTTTCCAATGTGTTAAAGAGTCGGTGCACGCGCAACAGGAAAGTAATGACAAAAAGGGCATTGAAAACCAATGTAACACGCAGTTTATCACTGAAAGCGGCAGCATGAATATTAATCACCTTGTAATGTCACGATTCTCGAGTTCTCGACGCAGACACGAATAATTTCACGTAAATGAAGGCTTACGTATCGATCGTGTATGACATATACATTTCGTGGTGGTAAATGAAAAAAATGTTAATGAACTCCCATTCCCTTTTCTTCTTGACGTAATGCCAGACTAGTACCTAGCCTAGACGTGTCAACTTCGTCCGGTCGTGTACATAATCTGTATGAAATCTTTGGTTCTCGTGTGTTCTTTTAGAAACCAAGCTTATTATAAAACGGTTTCACCACTTAAATTTTCTTTATTGAAATAGTAAAGCGTTTTTCCAAACATTCTATTGTGGTTTAAATACGACAAAAAATGATGTAATTTGATTGGATTTAGTTTCTATTGACACGCCTACATTACGCAGTTTTTGTGAAGTGCAGCTTATTTTGTACCGTTACTATTTTCTGTTCTTACAAAAATAGAAATAAATACGTAACTTGATGCGTGATTGCACTACTTCTGACCTATCGGTAGGATGTAGTGTAAATAATGATTACTAATGCATTCCTTTCTTACAATGTGATAGGTAGCGACTAGCGAGTCTTTATCATGTAGAACAACTTCTGAGTCTTTTAAATCGAAAAAGACAAAAACATAATTGTTAACATTAAACACTAAACATGAATAGCGTAAAATTGATTTTCACCTTAGACACCCATGATACCGAAATAATCGAAAGTGCGTTGGTAACCTTAAAGGGAACAGAGATTGAAAAAGATAGGAAGAATTTGGATCACCGGTTTCTAAGTACGAGTATATTCAGACTATCGCGACAATACATCCGTCATTGCCTCTTCTGTAAATCATTATCATGAGCCATTTTACGCAACAGCAAAGATCGGCGAGTCTCTGGGAATGCAAAACTGTCTTTATCCCGCAACGAAATTCATTATCCTTAAAGAAAAATAGGAAGGACTTTGAATAGGCTTATACTTAGGTGGTACTCATATCAACAGCAAATCTGTACATACTTGTAAAGTCAACCTTGTAAAAGACCCTGAACAAATCTCAAGGTAATCAATCCGTTCCGTCCCTGAGAGCGACGCCAAGAATGCGGGAACCACGGAGCCGGTTTCCTTCCCTGTAATTATATAGCCTTTGTGATTGCTCAGGGTCCATTGTTTGCGTCTCAATAGTTGAGAAGGCACGTACTTAATCTGTCTTTGATTATACATTTGATGTAATGATTTGGTCATTAGATTTTAGTTCAAGCGGTAGGTCTACTCATAGAGAATTGAATATAAGAGCATTGAATGTGGATAGTGGATTCATATCCCCGTTAAGATAAATTAATAGAATGACTCGTGTATAGTAATATAATAAATATTTGAACGGACTAATCTCAAGATCAGCAGAACTGATTGACAAAAATCACTGTAAAAAACTATACTATCCCTGAAAGACATACTTTTAATTACGATAATAAGCTTATGACAGGGGCAAAACTGCTTGCAACAGCGAGTAGATGTTTAAGATTTAATACTAAAAAACATTGGTATACATAACTGTTGTTTTACGTTGGATGATCACGAGGAATTTGCCAATGTGTGGTAATCGTCGCAAGGTAAACCACATCATGCTCGCTTAAGTTGTTAATACGGATGGCACGAACATTACCTTATACATGTTATGCATTATGATTATCAATCTTATTGCTGAGGTATTTAATTGCAAGAACTTAAAGGTATCCCACATTCAGAAGCATCTCGTTCCGGTCACGATCCCACTGCGGTATGGTACACGCTAACATGTGTCAGTACGGACGTGTTGCAGTAATCAACACACGTGTTTTAATTCTTATGTTAATAATACTTACAATCATCGATATATTATATACCTAGATGCACAGTTGACGCTCGGAAAATGGGACAGCAAAGAAGTGCTTAAGCACTACTTTTGCATACAGTCGAACGCCGAGAGAATTCTAAATTTCAAAATTCAAATTTAAAAACGTTTGCTCATTTCGTATTTATTCAACTCATGACTGTATCCTCGAAGACGGAATAGGGAGCACTATTGCATCCACATCTCCCTGATCTTAATTTCGTCCCTTCATTATAAAAGAAGCGACCTGGGAAAATTGCAAACTCGGGCTACTAGTTTCATTTTCCGAATTTAAAATACACACATACCGGTCAAAAACTTGGTCCTCTTTTTTGCTTTGCCGTAGTCGGGTAAAAACTTGACACTGTTTGTGATTGCTCGACTCGGGATTTGGAAATAGATATTACTATTAGACCAAACAGGTGGTAAATGTTTTAATTTGATTTGTTCCAGACATACGCTGCGGAGAACTCGGCGGACAACTCCCAGGTGATACTGGACAGCCTTAACAACAAATACTTCTTCTACACGAGAACGAGAGGGCTGTTCCGCATCTGTTACCCTAAGGAACGACCTCCTACAGGTAAAAAACCATAAATACAACTAGATATATTGCTGAATATTCCTTCTCGCTCATTTCTTGTTGTCTGGCCTTATCGTGGCTTTATGCCATTCTACTTAAACGATGTGAGAATAAAAAATTATTATCGTTATTTTATTTTTCACTCTTAAAACATCATTATGTGATAGAAATCAGAAAGCGCCATAATGTCTAAGCGATGTTATTCATGATTATTACAAGGAAGGGATTTTATTAACAATTATTTTACTTCATCGCTGTGTTTAGAAAATGAAACAGCAGTTTACCTTGTATTTGTTTTGCTAGACAATTAAATCGCTTTTCAAACACAACAGGTTATTTTTTATCCTAACAGATAATAGAACATTGAGAAATTATTTGATGCAATCTTTCTGTGTCAACATTGTTCTTTCGTATTGTTAATAACTGATAGATACGTGAGTAGCTTGGTAGAAAGGTAGATTCTTATAGCGTTGGTAGCCACGTTCAGCCTTGTCCTCATTTTATTCTATAAAGACCTCAGTTGGAAAATTCATTGACCATACTTGGCCAGTAATTTATCCCAAATACTTAGCCTTAATACATCCCGTAATGTCTCAGAAATGCTAAACTGTATCAAGATATTGCTAATTAATCATACCTGTATGAATTCCAAAACGCATTCGTGCATTAACAGTAGCAAATGCAGACGAATTTCGATTTTATAATATTCCACATAGAGACTATTACTTTGAGTCATAAAGACATAGCAAATCAAGTGTACGGTATTTTGGTTTGCGGCAGATGCCTAACTGTAGCTTAAGAACAATAATCATAATGGTTGCTAGTGTGAGCATCTGGGTTATAGCCGGTGGTCATTTTCTTGTGTTTTGTCGTCTTCTTATGAACGTTTTTCACTACGTCTAATCAGAATACTAAATCGCTCGTCTTGTGCAATTTCTACAAACAGCGATTGTCCGTAAAGTGTCTACTGAGAAACATACAGGTCCACAAAGCTAAGCACCATCCGTGTTCTCCGCATAAAATATTCCACAACTCGATTTGAAATTATTCTTTTGAAATAGCTTATTCATTAATCATATATAGTAATAAAATCAGTAATTCCGAAAAGCACAAACTTTGAGCTCGTGGATGATATTATTAGTATGCCGTTACACACCATTCACATTATATTATTTGAATATTATCATTGGCAGGTGCCCCAAAAGCGAACCGGTATGAGAGGAAACAAGTATGAGATGATTTAAAATTACTCGTAGCACGTTCTGTGATTATTATGATTGATTTCACTCTCCTCGGACCGTTCTGGTGCTCACACGACGCCTAGTAATTATAGTAACCCGAGTGTGGGTAAATATGTCTTGTAATATATGCAAGCTTGCGCAGCCTCATCAACGTTATGGTAGATAGTGAGAGTGTTAGTACTTGCTATTTTTAGCTTTTGCGATGTTAATGAACTTGTTAATAATGCTTTGGTTTTGAGTCTGAATGTTTTTATCTTGCGCTGTATTGTGAATTGCCTACTTAGATAACAATGTTTTTATCTCAGTGTAGTATGGCTTGTGCAAGAGAATGTCATCTATCATACCGGTATCAACTTTAACAGGGTTAACACGAGATTCCATAATTTATCTTACATCATATTGTGCATTTAGAGGTCTAGATGTAGAGTTGTATTTTACTGAAGTAAGTTCAGGAAGCTAAACAGCATGTGTTTGTGAATTGTAAGTTATGAATTAAATTTTAACAATCTCCGAATCAAGGTGATTTAAAACTCTCTACGCTATGCCAGCCAACTAAACAATTTGGTAAAGATTTCGACAGTAAACTTATCATTCGTAGTATCTAGTTCATTAAGGAAGCCACGCCCTTTTTCTGTATTTCAATCAAAAATTTATTCGCATAAGGCATAGCCTATGACCACGTGGTTCACTCGCATAGTTTGATGGGACGATTTGGAAACCGGTGTACATGACGGGTGTAAATCTTAGAACATGTTTTACAATAAAAGTTCCATGTGTTTTGCATTTACTTCGTGTGCGTACCTTATAAAAGGTAGCATGACTTGTAGCAATTAATTGAACTGAATTAAATTTATGAAAAGCTATTTTAATATACCTACTATTTACGTTAATTTAATTTGTTATTCGTTTTAAAAATTACTTTGTATTTTTTATACCGTTTATGCTATTTACATTGCAAAATACTAAGAAGTTAAGTATCTCGTGTGAAGTTTTGGGAATTCTACTAATTATCGATTTGGTAATTTAACACGGTTTTGTAGCTTTCCCTTATGATTTCCAAGTAAAATATTTTAATAGCATAAACAGGTGTAATTTGATGCCAACAAGGTAATTTACTTAATTATGAAACTACGCGAGGGCTCTGCTCTTACTTAAATATATTTTACTTCGTAACCGTCAGGGTTAAAAACTAAGGCTAATACTCTTTCAAACATGCTTATAACAATGCTGACTTCATGCTGAAGTAAGATAGTATCAGATGTCAAAACTTCCACTGTGTTTTAGATTCCTTGTTTTTCCATTGTGAAAGAAGAACTGCGGCCTGAGCAGGAAAATTTCTGACAATCGTAAATGTATTCGAACTCGATGCGCGTCTATGAAATTTGTATGAAATATTAACCAAACATCATCAGTGCGCAGCGAACTCGACTACATTTACATTTACATTAGTTTTTCGTGCTCGGGCTACTGATTGATGTCTGTTCACAATGCGTTAGTTTTGCTGAATATAATAGTTATCATTCAAATAAATCTTGACTAATTGGAAGCGTTATTATAAACGGCTTGATGGAATCTCAAAACAAAGCGACATTATTCGCGGGGGCTGTAGTTAAGGAGATAATGCGAATTCCAAGATCGTCACTTTCAATGCCGCCCACGGGTTCCTTGAACTCTGACCATACGTGGTGTACTTTTCGCAGGACCACTCCGGCTTATTAAATTGGAAAGCCGAGGCCGCAATTACGTTTAATATTCAGTGTAAGTGTTCGAACCATTAATGTTTGTGACTGAGCCATAATGGTTCAGTATTTGGGACGGCGTACGTTTTTGTCTACGCGGCAGTTTCCCGAAGGTCTAGGTCGTACGTGTCATTCACGGACTTTGCATTCGATTATAAAATATGAAATTCTGGTCCCATGTCTGCGCGGATACAATCGCTCAATTAATTGTCGCTTAAGGTTACGACAACCTTACGTATGTCAAATGTCGAATATCCGTTTTTAGTGCTGATTCAGATATTTTAATTATAATAGCTGGTTTTGCATGGATTTGGAATTACTATGCAATGCCTATGTTGATTTTTAAATCTGTTACGGAAGAACAATTATCATCAATTATCCTGTATGAATTCTGCCTATCCGCTATGGACTGGAATGTAAATACAGTACAGGCAAATTATTCGACCTCGTGCGAGATAGCAAATTCAAATAAAATTCATAAATTTCAACAATGCCTTCAGCTTGCAATATTGTGAATAGAAAAATATTAAAAGTAATACCGGTGTCAGACATAGATTCAAATATACAAATAACCAATACAGCAAGCTTGAATTTCAATGATAATATCAATAATAAGACCGCGTGTCATGTGACCACTACCGTCATTGATGTGTGCATATCTATTTACATCTTACCTTATATCGTACTAGATACTCGTATAGATGCGACGTGCCTTCTGAGCCTAGTCAAACGATGCGATCATAGTTCATACACCAAGGCTGCTTCGGCAACTAACTGATAGATCACGTCTTTAGTATGATAATAAGTGACCAAGATTTTAGTTGACATTTTGAGCAAAGACAAGGACTCAGTCGTTGTAAAAATATCTTTCTGACTTTGTAACAACTATCAAATATAAGACACTGTAGAGCTAGCTCGGAATAATACTAGCCTGATCCCTTCCGGAGTTTTCAACATCCCTACCAAGTCATTGCATGTTAGCAAAATTAGGATCATCTTTGGACTAAGATTTCTCAAATTAAAAAAGAATCTTCTGGTTTTTACAACGTAGTTTGTCGTCGATCGCATAACATATACGAAAATAAATATTTCAACAAATTCATAACCCCTTTCTTACATCACCATCGAGACTACTAATAGCATATTAGTAAAAAACTAAACATATTTCTTCAGCGATGATGTAACTATACATTCTATTCCCAACCTCGATCTTTGTTTTCTTCCTACAAAATTACGTAAATATTGAATACCAGTTTAAACCATCAATAGTCGCGTTCCGCACAATCATTCGTAGTGTTTGCAATGTGGTGATTTTCTCAAGCAAAAGGCATGTCAGTGATGAAACCATTGCGAACATTATTAATACTCTGTCGATATAAATTGTTTCCGTATTCAAGTATCGCGAATCAGTATTTATGGTTACTTTCCTTTATACTGTTTTTTCCTGTCCATATTTTGTAAAAGGTCAACTAGTAAGCAGTTGTTTGCATGATTACAGCTGTCTACACCCACAAGTCCTTAAGAAACCTGAAACCTGGATAACTATGTTGTTTGTTCAAATGAAATTATATTAATTGCTGATGGCCCATCAATTCGATCGTTGAAAATGCGACTCCTAAAGTAATACAACGTAGTCTATTGAACGTAGTTGTGTTTTACCCAATTTCATGATCGTAGAATTTTGACCACAATTTGAATAAAAATCGTTGTGGGGTAGTAAAAAATAGAACTATAGCTGTATCAGACCAGAATCATAACATAATCATAACCAGATCGACCTGTTGGAAGCGGCCTGCATATAGCGACTTCCTGTGACCTTTATCCACCTTGTAGGTGGATGTCTTACGCTGCGCATGCCGGTACGTGGTCTCTATTCGATCGATCTGGAAATGTTTGGAGGAGGCCTATGTCCAGCTGTAGACATCCTATGGCTGATGATGATGATTATGATAGCTTTACACAAAATAATTTAATGTCCCAATCACTATCAACCAGTACATAAAATTCTTCATTATAAACAAAAGCAGCTTGTTATAATTTGAGTTGGTTTAAAGTGTGGTTATTGATATGGTTAATGGGTGGGTATGATATTATTAAACGATACTTGTTTTGACAGCTTCTGGCGTATCTTGGCTAATGGCGATCGAATATTGAATTTGCATACTGCTCGATTGATCTTTGGAAATTTGCTTTTAGAATTTCGATTACTTACTGATACTGTTTCTCTTTCCGACCTACTTCAAAAAAGGAGAAGGTTCTCAATTCGTCTGTATTTTTTTATGTGTGTTCCCCGATATCTCCGCCAAATGTACACCTATTTTCAAGATTACTTTTGTGTTCGATAGAGCTTATTCCAAAGGTTTGGATAAGCTTTGAAGTGGCTCAGTTAAATTTTTGAACTTGTGATTATATTCATACAAAGCTGTTGGAAGGTGTACCCGTATTACGTATTAGAATTCGAATAGGTAGCGAACATCGTACACATCATAACGCCCACTTGTGGGCGCTATATGCCTCAAGGGGGGCGGTGAGAGACCCAGAAAAAAAGGGGATCTCCGCTGATATAGCTCACAATAATTTATTTAATTTGAAGTTATAGTGGTTTTTAAGTAAGTAAAAAAATGGGCGGTGCGCTAAAAAATAATTAAAATTCAAAGTGGGCGGTAGACATAATAAGTTTCAGACCTCAGCCTTTATACCCTCTATACATATCCATTAGCTAGAATCTGCTATTAGCATCTTCGCCTAAGGCTAAAAGTAAATGAAACGAGTAGACCAAGTTCGCCGGTAATTAATATTGTCCGACTACTGCATCTAATCAACTATAGGATAATACAGGGGGTCGAACGCCTAACGTCTATCTATCTATAGGCATTCGGACACTGCGGAAAACTTTGAGCGCGCACCGAATTCCTACTTCTAACTGCACGCATACTATCTTTCTGTTTGATTAATTTCGTTGCGGGATGAAAACAATTTTGCATTCTCTGAGACTCGCAGTTTCATTGCTCGGTGTCGTAAAATTCTTGATTATGTCGTTGTTGATCCTGGCTTACAGGAGTCACAGTGGCGGGTGTCTGGGCGGGATAGTCTCTGCATGCATACTATTTTTCTGTTAGATTAATTTAGTTGCGGGATGAAGACAATTTTGCATTCTCTGAGACACGCCGAGCTTCATTGCTCGGTGTCGTAAAATTCTTGATTATGCCGTTGTTGATCCTGGCTTACAGGAGTTACAGTGGCGTGCGTGCTTACGGGATAGTCTCCGCACGCATATTATTTTTCGGTATTATTGACTCAAACTTATTGTTTGTTTTATGGTGGCTGACATTAACCAAAACTTAGATTAGGAAGTACTCGGAAGTTTGTGGAAATATATTTATTTATGTAAGGATAATTAAATATATATAACAGTGTTCTACAATTCTTAAGACAAAACTTTACTCCCGTTTAGCTTCGTTTATGCCGCGCCGTCTACGGGCTAGGACAGACGCAAGAATGTAACATAAAAGTGTCATAATAATGAATCTTAGCCTCATAATAGTTTTTTGTTATACTTTTGTATGTGACTTACTAGAAACTCTCGCATCTAAACGAGGATTTAGTTAAATTTGATTTTGTGTCATGAACAATGATAGCCCTGTAATATTACTGACCCGCTGCTGGGCACGGGCCTCTACCAATGAGAGGGGTTAGGCCCTAGTCATAGTCATGAACAATAATATTTACTAATAGCTGGAATGGTACATTACAAATATTATGTTACAATTTCCAAGAATTTCGTCGGTTTCCTTTTTCCTCACAAATGCGCAATACATATTTGCTTAGGCATAGATGGACTCACAATATTACAAACCGCATTCAATTAGTTACCCCTTATTTATTCATTGTGGTATAAAATTATTAAACACAAGTTAATCATTATTGCCTTACGAGTTATGACCCATGTTTTTCAATTTCGCGTATTTTTACCCAACTTAAAAGAAAGATTATTTATCGTTGGTCGACTTTAATTGAGTTTTTATTACCGATGGACAGTCTTTAATCTTAGATGGTTTCAATCCTTTTTGAAAAGACTATCTATCGCTAGTTTCCACGTCATAATCTTATACATTTATGCACCACAGTCCGCGTCCCTATATTTTTCTACGATTATAAAATTCAATTTGTGCCCAATATGGCGATAGGTTCACCCCCTATTACATCTGGGACGGAACTAAGCTCGGCGAAATGTGGCGAAATGTTCTAGTTCGCTAGTGCGCCTCTGCCTACCCCTTCGGGTATACAGGCGTGAACTTATGTTATGTTATGTTATAAAATTCATAATATCTTTAGCCGGTCCATTTAACCACCTGATTAAACTATAACCCAAATGAGATCTATATAATATAGAATTTATCAGCATCATTTACAGCGAGTGGGTGGAGAGAGTGAATCTCGAATGAGGCCTTCGTTTGTAATGAAGGTCGAATTACAATAGAACCCAAAGCAGTTTATGGTAATTATACGCATATTATTTTTACAACCGACTTTCAAAAAGAAGACGTTATCAATTCGTTGGAATTTTGTTATGAATACACTGTTTCTTGTGCAAATGTAGACCGATTTTGAAGAGCTTACTTCTCTATAAAGGTCAATATCGGATGAAGGAGTACAGAGTCCACTTCAAATAACATAGACGTTGCGACTGTGGTTTTTAAATCGGTTTTCAAGTCGAATGGAGTATAGAAGTAAGCAAACTGTACAAAGTTTCTAACATGTACAGCGGCTACAAAACCTGAATAGTCGGTTAAGCAACGGCCCAAATTATCAGCAACCAGTACAGATATTTAATAGACGTGAGTCATGCAATCTATTTTGTTACCAGACGGATCTGTTAACATGAACGCACAAAAACTTGCGAGGTATCCGATGGCACATCTTTGTTGCCATTTGTTTGAGTCGGGTCTCGGCGTCTTGTATTTTATGTGATATAACAATATAATATTCGTCTACGGATGCTGTCCTACGGGCCCAGGAGAGGTGCTGTTGAATCCACCACGCTGGTGTAATATGGGTTGTTAGAAATGTTGATGTATTTTATGCAAATAAAAGGCATTCAACAAGAGTATGTAAATAGTCAGTCAGTCAGGGACTGAGGAACGTTGTTTCTATGGTGTGAATGTAACAACTACAATCTGCTGATATGTCGTATTAGTAAAAAGAAACAAACCACAATTACAACTCCATATGGTTGTAACAAGAACAATTCACGTAACTAGAGAGAAAAAAATTACATAGAGTTACTAAATACTGATTTATTAAGTTTACGCGAATGTTATACATTGAAATAAAACTATTTTTACGGATTCTATCACGATTTGTTTTAATTATTATGCCCGACGTTTCGAAGGCTTTGCAGTCTTCGTGGTCACGGGTTGGATATTCAGAATTACTAAATGTTTTAAGAGTTAATTAACGGATACTTTCTTATTCAATAGAATATAACATTACTAGCATAGAACGTCCAATAAACTAAACTAGACAGAAAATTGATTTACAAAATAATTACAGAAAGCGGCGGCACTAATAAACCTCGTTCATATTCCTAGTACACGATTATAATCTCGATTATGGATTGACTTTCTCGATAAATCAATGAATTCATTAGTATTTTACATGAGAACAAACGGCCTCGCAGGTGAGGTGAAATCTTCGTTCCACAAACCGACAGATAACCGGTCCTGTGGCTGGTATCTGCGTCTCACTCATCTGACAAGATGCGCTACGCCCCGACAGGTTTACGTTTTTTTCTTTTTGCTCAAACGTATAAACTCGGGAAGGCCCTGGAAGGTCGTCAGACGGAGCACAAAAAACTGGCTTCCCAAAAGGATGTTTGTAAATGTATAGCTAGTTGTTTGTGTCCGTTGTAATCGCTTGCTGTTTGATTTTTTTATCAGACACATGATATACAATACATGTGGTTGATTCAGATTCCGTTGATTTGATCGAGGAATGGATAATGTTTTTATTAACTAGCCACGAATAGTTAAAGTTTTCGAATACATTACACGTTGCTACAGCTTTTCGGCCGAGTTCCACAAAAGGAGGAGGTCCTCAATTCGTCTGTATTTTTTTTTAATGTATGTTAGCTCCGCCAAATGGGGACCGATTTTCAAAATTATTTTTGTGTTCGATAGATATTATTTCAAAGGTGGTCCCATATAAATTTGGTCACGATCGGTAAATTGGAAGTCGGTCAGTTTTTAAACTTGTGATTATTGTTATCAACAGAATTGAGGCGATCTGATTGCTCATAAAACTAAAGTTGCGCAGAGTTCAGTATAGGTTCATTACGTTCACTTGAGTAATTGTTAAGTTATTTATCTAATGGGTCATTATAATGGTTGTCAGATGGCTAAGTGTAGTACAGTGAGCAGTGACCGGACGAAGCGGTCACACGCGGCAAATGCAGGAATGTAGCGGCAACCTTGTCGCCATTTGATAAATATCTGACTCACTACACCTGCGAACTTTAATTACACGTACATGCCTTGTAAGTCGTACTTGCCTCGGTTATACTAATCTTTATTAACTTTAGTATTACTGTAAGCTGCATCAAAACTAAGATAAGACTTTATATTCTGATACGAGGAATAGTTACTGTAGCAGTTTTGAAATAGTTGTGACACATTTGGTTTTATACCTAAATCAAAAGAGGGAAAAACCGTTCCTTGTGTGTAATAAGAAAATGGGTACTGTTTATCCTCATTAAACTGAACAGTATTTACGCGGTCAGAAATAAATGTACACTACTTCGGTTAATCTTTGTTTACAATGAGTACGATGATAATCCTTAATAGAGTTGTTATTTCTCAAACATAACTTCTTTTTGTATATGCGCTGAAATCTCGATTTTTTGCATTTTCTTTATAATACGGGTAGACCAAAACGACTAATATGGCTACCATCGCAGGCTTGGAGCATGCTAGGGATGGTAGGAGCACAGTCAAGTTATTGTTTACCATGAAAAAGAGAAGAGAGGATGAGGTATTTGATGTCCCGAACTTAATTTAATATTTGATTTAATTTATTTTCAACAGGTCGATCTGGAAATCTTTGGGGGAGGCCTATGTTCAGCAGTGGATGTCCTATGGCTGATGATGATGATGATGATGATGATGATGATGATTTATTTTAGATTTCCGATGGCCATAACATTTATCATAGCGTAGTACTTACTGTCCTTAAGAACTTAACATACATTAGCATCTAAAGCACAGGTACAAGTGAGCTGTGACCCGTATTAAGAAGTTACGAGAATATTCATGTGTTTATTACACGTCCTTTGTTCTCGTCGCAATAAATTAGTAATTACATTAGTATTGTATTCAATGATGTTGACGCCATTCTTATGATGACTACACAAGTTCGAGAGTCGAGAGTCGAGACACGCGATTGTCTCTCGCAGGAAATGATTCGTTATTAAATTAACATTATAATTACACGCAATGATAGTTTCATAAGGTTTATTTATATAGTTTGCTGAAATTGAACATTATCCTCGTTCCGAGGCAGACAATACAGAAGTCGTGATGTCGACATTTAATTCTTTGTTTTTACTACTTCAGCAATCTTCGCTTCATAAACTGCAATTGCCGAAATAAAGTAATTTTAGTATTAAATCAACACGCATATATTATGCATAACTTAGTTTTCAAGAAATTTTAAACTGTTATAAATATTTTATCAGCGTGGCAAATATTATTATTGCCACATCTTTCTCGAAATGGGAAATATTTTAAGAATTGCTGTAATTTTCTCATAACAGTTCAAACGATACAATCTGTCTGAGTTCACTTCTGCAATTGTTACCGAATTGAAAAATTGCTCTCAACCTCCTTGATTCAGGTCACATTGTTTTATTTAAATTGAATCTTTAGTTTCTTTATTAACATACCTAAAATCAAAAGTCTGTGGACTAAATCTGTAATTACTTTTATTCTTGATCATTTTAAGATAAGCAAAATTTGAGTTAATCAAAACTAAATCACTCTTAATCTGTATCTAAGATGAGATCACGATTTAAAATCTATTTACTTGAGGTCATAGCGGAATTAACAATTTCCTGTTGTTAAAATTACCACCCACCAATCCAGCGCTACAGCGGCTCCGACCCGAGTACAATGATTATCCAATGATGTCATGTTGGTTGTTTGTATGATTACGGTTTAAGATACCGTGATGTTCAAACAATGCTTTATGACTTGCTGCAAAATTTTTGATGGCAAAGATTTAACGCGTAACTACGTTTATGTGGTAATCTTGTATCATTATGGCGTAGTTTATGATCATTTCATCGGGGATTTATGAGTGTTAGATGTATGAAATGTTAGAAAATATCAGTTGGATTCAGTATTGGATTCGCCGGAACAATAATTAATGTGATTTCATATCTGCGATATATTTACAAGTTCCTCTCAGCGATAAAAGTTAGTTGCGTTGCTAAAATAAATAGATTAACACAGCAATAAATAATATATAGTGGTTGTATAAAATATTCTCTCCTTAATAAATCACTCATCATTGTAGGATTTTCTAGGACATAACATAAATTATTTATTATTAAAGTGGTACAGTGGTAAAGTGGAACACTACGATTACATTTTGAACTGGGGTCTAATCTCCCCTTTATAATCCTTTTTATTTTAAGGTCTCCACATGATTTATTTTGTTGAGGGAGATCAGAGGCAGTGAAAATTGTTAACATTGACCTACTTGCTCGTTTGCCGAATGACTATAAAAATATTCCCCCATAATATTTCAACAACAAAACTATTGTATATTCCGGACGATGGAAGCGCGTCTACGGCGGCATTGGCAACAAGCTTCTGATGAAACAAAAACACTGTGAAGCGGCTCGCAACTGTTAATTTGAAATTTCGCAAACTGAACGCTGGCGAATCTAAATCCATATAAAGAGTGTTGCAACTAGCCGCCGTACCGTGAAGGAATGCACACTTGTTTGTTAGGATCTTCGGACCTTCACTGCGTAAAGTTGTTGACTATTTTACGACCCATTCACTTAATTCAAATTACTTCTGGACCTCTAGTTACTAGAGTTACGCTAGAGTCTAGAACAATAACTTTTGTAATGAAACAAACAAATTACACGTGTGCAGCGACCTCGATTCGAATACGTGGTCCAAAATTATTCTTACTACGGGGTCTGTTAGTAAATTATCTGCTTCGTTTACTCGTAGTGGATCAAAATAAATTTAGAGTGTAAAAATATAAATACTACAATAAAATCTTGACACTGCTTCTTGATTCTACCAAATTTATTTATTATACATTTTGTTGAAAATTCAATTAGATAATAAGCTATGTAATCATGATTAGTACTTATGTTTATATCTGTTTTATTATTCTATTCGCTACAATCATAAACAATCATGTTTATACGGTTCCAACAAGAACGTCATTGACAATCATATAAGACGACACGCGTGTAATCGCAGTAATCTTTGATTTACGAAGACGTTCGTATTTTAGCTTCCATATATCTATATTAATCATCTTCTGTAGCTTGTCCACATTATTGCAATGCGTTATTTAAATAAAGCTTAGATAAAAGTTAAAGTTATTTACGACTTCTATTATACGAGTAGGTTAGTTTTCAATTGGTTTTATCATTGTTAATGTTACATAATTGATAAGGGTAATACTTTCAGTGAATACCATAATATTTGTGATATCGTCAATAAAATGATTCCAAAACGCATTTGCATCTATATTGACAAAAAAATCTGGATTTATTGTGTTCATCAATAATCGCCAATATTTATTGACAATTGCTGTAATAAATAGTTCTGTAGATACTAGGGTCGAAGCCATTTATTATGAAGAGTAAGATTATAGTTGATACATATTAATCCCGATCGACACATTTATTGACTGTGTAACCTAATACACGTGACATTCAACTGCAACGGTGTAAAGCATTAACGATCAAGGTGTCATCTCTGGAATTTTAAAATGGATATGATATGGTGAACGCAAATAAATAATAATAAATAAATAAATAAATAAATGCCTTCACACTTGCCCTGTTACTTGAGGAGCTACTTATATTGGATACTACTTATACTTACGTGGATTGTGGCGGTGGCATTCGATCGCGGAAAATGTGTTGGCACATGTAATACGATAAACCGCTGGTAATGTGTATTATTAATGACGTGGGTCCAGAGTTACCACAGCATATATTTTCCGTTTATTTACTGATTTTCATTTTTGATTGAATCAATTTCTTATTGCTTTTACTTAGAATGATGTTTATCAGTATACAATGATGAATATTATCCTAAGTATCCTGACATCAGAATATAATGATCAAATGAACCACAGCTGCTGTTCCAAGCTCCTAAGTTTTTTTGAAGTGAAAACTACTTATGGTGCGCTGAGAATTTTATATCGAGTTTGTAGGTCTAATTCCTCTAATTTGTACAAGAGACCCGTGCCTAGCAGTGGAACAGTAATATTATAGGGCAGATATTATTATAGGTCTAATCTAAAAACAGTTTAACTGAGTTAATGGTAAAGAATAGCCTGTCCCTTTTATTTTCAAACAATGTGATGCAAGGAAAAAAGTGACAGCCTATTCTTAGGCATTTGCTCAGCTAAACTGTTTTTATAAGTAAGGCCCATAAAGACTGAAACCCAAAACAATTGTCAAGAAAATCCGAAGTTTTTTTAAAGGTCTGGATTTGCAAACCTGATTTTTTATTTGATCTGCTTTAAACCAGAATTTTGTGTATTTCTTCTGGCAACTCTGCGTGGCTCACATACGATGTGCGGACGTCGAGGCGCGTGTCCGTCGCAGATACCGTTGCTTGACCGCACGCCACGCTGCGTCTGCACCACCAGATAAATTACCTATCCCGTACTCGGTACTACCGTAAAAATGTCTCTTTCTTTCAACTAATCGTGGCCATTAGGGCATTTATATGATGTTTATGTTCTCTCATTACATTCATAAGTGCGAAATAATTCTCAGGGTTTTTTTTTCGTGTGCCTAGTAACTGTTACTGTAATTTTGTTGTAAATTAATAATATCAATAAGTACATAAAAGTTATTTCAGATTTTTAAGAACCCTTTTGAATTACATGTTGCTTAAATTCCCTTATCATTAAAATCTCATAAATCATACATGAAGATACTTTTTGTCACCGTCGCACTGTTAGGATAATTATTTGTGGGATATACTGTTTTTTATCCAGGCACGGCAAAGTGATTACACTGCATGGTAAGCGTAGTGCAGTCCAAAAAAACTAGCGACCCCTGACAAACGATGGGTCTATCAATGGTCGACAAAATCATGCCGGCCTATTATGCTTCTTTACACTCCGAATCCGAAGAGGGAAGAAGCAAATCGAGGGGCTTGCGACAATATAGGTGGCTGACCGATGCAGATACAGGGATACCTCCATACCCGTTCCAACCAACCAAGTCATGCCGCAAGCCGCTCGAAAGAACCGGTATACTGACTGACCCTGGAACACGAACCACACACAAAGTGTGGGTCACTATGGCAGGTTTTAGCACCATGTGTACGGTGGTCGCCATTTGGTCGGATACGAATATCCTACCACCAGCTATACCCACTTTCTCAAATCATTTTGTTATGTCGTGTTCTCTGGTATTATCACGATTTAGTTCATGTCCGTCTTCCTACTTAGACGCTACTACTTCTAGAGTCACGCTTTATTTACATACTATTGTGTGTGGAAGAGCCGATAACAGAAAAAACACTCAAAGCTTGCTAGTCGCTACCGTGTGTTAGTCCGTATGTCCAATCACGCTAACCATGTTACGTATCAATAGATGCGTGACACTTATTCCACCAACGTGACCACCAGTGACGTGCAGTCGATATAGACAAAGAGACACTGTCTGTTTAAGATATGAGCACTTTCATGGTGTTGTGTGTGGTCATTTGACAGCCTCTGTGGTGCATCGGGCGATTAGCCGGCTGTGAAGTGAGAGACGGCGGGTTCGATTCCCGCGTTGAGGCAAATGTTTGTGTGGCTCACAGATATTTGTTTCAAGTCTGGGTGTTGTGAGACCGAAAGTCTCTCATAGTATCTGACACCCACGATACAGATTATACCTAGTGTGGGGGGGGGGGTCAGGACTGGGGGGGTCAGGACTAGGTGTGTGATTGTTGGGTGTATTTATTTATTATTTTACTAATAATATTCAACACGTAATTAGTAATTATCCAATTAGTTACCTCTTAATGCTACATATTATGTCTTTTTCTTTTTGTTCTCTCCCACTCACTGTTGCTTGAGACATTGACTGAATAAAGTTTATTTATTTATTTCTTACCCTGACAATTTCATCATCATCATCATCATCATCAGCCATAGGACGTCCACTGCTGAACATAGGCCTCCTTACTAATTACATAATTAAAGAAAAAATCATCACCAATAAGCGGTTTTCAAAATAGCAGCGATCAGTTTATATTTTAAATCACGGAGATGATGATGGTTTTAGTGAAGAAAGAATTGAAGAATTAAACAACTTTTGTCTCCCCTAATCTGAATTCCTGTGCACGTCACTGGTGAACACTATTCACTTATAACATTATTACATTACTAAATGACGGATTATGACAATTGTTATCTGTTAACACAAGTAGGTAGTGGGAATTTCTAAATACGATGTAAATACAAAACTAAATTTCCTAGCTTCTTATAACATAGGAAAATTGTTTTTTTTTTAATATCAATAATTATGGAAAACCAAAGGAACCAAAGGACGCACAACATATGTACCACATATAGTACATAATGTTTTTTTTTTTTTTTTTTTATAGAAGAGGGGGCAAATGTTGTTTTATGTGGTGCTTCCTTTGGTTTCATTATGAGTAGTCTTTCTTTCTACCGGCCCTTATCCCACCTTAATATGGGGTCGGCGGAACACATTTTTTCAAGAATGTTGCAGAAAAGATTTGGCTTAGTTTTAACGACCAGCTGCCTGCCTGATGTCAACCCTGTTCTCAGAGATCTGTAGAGGAACGGATGGCAGTGTTCCTCCACCGGAGGACTGACCGCCATGACTCCTTCATTAATAGTAGTACTACATTCCAATACAAACGCAGTATTTTAAGCCAATCTTTCTTTCTACCTGCCCTTATCCCACCTTAATGTGGGGTCGGCGTATGTTGCTGAAAGGATTTGGCTAAATTTTTACGACCGGCTGCCTGCCTAACGTCAACCCCTCTCTGGATCCAGTCTCGGGCAAATTAAATTAGAAAATTCGCTTTGCCCCACCTGAGAATCGAACCCACGACCTCCCGGTTCACAGCTCATATATGCTGCCACTACACCAAGGAGGCAACATAGAGGTTGCAAGCCAATATTTCACTCAAATATCTTAATTTGTCGGTACAATTGCAAATTAATTCAATCTCCTAAAACTCAGTCCTCGTTATCTCTTCTACTATGCAGATTAAAGTAACGTTCACATTCAAGGCGACATAAATCGCGTTGAGGAATTGCATTGTGCCCATTTCGTAAAACTTGTAAATTATAAACGGGTGCATTTGTATTCCGACCATTTGATTATAACACTTTGGTATCTATTGGCTAACTGGCAAGGTACGGTTCGAAATGTACTAAATGGGGTAGGGTGTCGGTCCACTGTCACGATTTACGTGCACCGACTACAGAAGTGGTATTAGAAAGAGTTTCGGTTTTGTGACTTCAAGGCCGCGCTTTAAGCTGTTGATCAACTATCTCGTAATGCCGCTTTAGATTAAATTTGAGTAGGTCCTTGCTTAAACTTAAATGGTATTCATAACATTGAAATAAATAGTTTTTACGGATTTCATCGCAATTTATTTTATTTTTAGTCTGGACGTTTCGAAAGCTTTACAGCCTTTATGTCACGGGTCGGACTAAGGTGTCAGTTGTCCAAAATGTAAAAAAAATAAAACAAATACAAAACAAATCGCGATAAAATCCGTAAAAACTAGTTTTATTTCAATGAATAACATTCGCGTAAACCTAAGAATTCATTAGGTATCCATAACCAATAATCCGCAAAATCCATTGAAATTTGGAAATTGTATCAATTATTGGGTCTGTTTAGGTGTCACCCCTTCATCTATGTTGTCGATAAGCAGTTCGTAAACTGTGATGTTTCGTTTTTTACACTAGTGATGCTAATGTATGTTTTGAGCATAATGGGACTTTTCTATTGGGATTTAGGATCGATCTTTTGGGATCGTAAGCACAGGGCATTGCAGTGCTTAATTCGTAATTTGAAATTCTGTATACATTGCTAGTTATTATTTTAGGGTAGGGGTGGTATTTACCGCTCGGCATCACACTCGCCTCATCCCTCAGAGTAGTTTGTGTTCTGATGCATGTACCCCAATACCAATGAAAATACACTATTTACCTGATTTGATCATCATCATCAGTTACAAGACATCAGCTACAGGAAGTCTACTGTTGGACCTATGTCCAACAAGGAAATGGAAATCTTCGGGGAAGGCCTATGCCTTCCCCGAAGATTTCCAGATCGATCTGTTTGAAGCGCTCTGCATACAATGACTTCCTGCGACTGTTTTTTCAGATTTTTTCTTTTACCTGATTTGATATTGAATATTAATTAACAATTTAGCGTAATTGCCGAGTTAAAACGCTTTGACAGTTTAATTTAATTGATGTAATGAAATTGATTTTATGAATCATCCATGGCAATATCAAACCGGTAAAAATGCATTAGAGTTAGCCACTTTCTTCGTTCCACTTACTAGGTCCATACCTTAAACATGTCTCATTTGACTCCACGCCTCTGGGCGTCTGTCAGGCATACTGGGGTCAAAATTTACATTAATTACTGACTGGTATTAAAGTTACATCTAGTTGCTTTTCTAATACCTGTAATATATAAATAATTATTTATTAATCGAAAGGCATAATACTCGTAGAACCTTTATAGCGACTTTCAGCGCTATTACCTACTAATCTAGAGTTACACCTATCTCGGTTTATCATACAGCTCGCTCCTATCTTTAAATCAAGATTTGGGAGTAATAGAGATTTATAGCGGAACTGTAAGTGGCCCTTAGTATTTTTCGGCGTGACCTATTTTTTATTTACAATTTCATCATTTCGTAATACTTTCACTTATAATAACATAACATAACATAAGCTCACGCCTGTATCCCCAAAGGGGTAGGCAGAGGCGCACTAGCGAACTAGAACACCCACATTTCGCTGAGCTTAGTTCCGTCCCAGATGTGATAAAAATCCAATATCACTTTGCCCGACCCGGGGATCGAACCCGAGACCTCAGAACCGTAGTCGTACCGAAATACCACCACGCCACCTAGGCAGTCACACTTATAATCACTTGTAATAAGTTTACTAAAAGTCGTAGATAAGTTTTAAATTTATTATCTTACGTAAATTACAAACTTTCTGTAATTGATGTCTAAGTATTAGCATATTCTGGAAAATTGTAAAAGTGAAACCGTTGTAAAAGTTTGTCGTGGAAACTGAGCCGTGGAAAATATAGACAGTTTAACTTTTTCTCGTCGGTACGTAGCAATAATTCGCAGCGTTTTCTTTTTTCTGAAAGCATGGATCAATTCTTGAATTTAAGTTATGATTAAGATTTGGTTGTGATATTTTAATCTTGATTAAGTACATTTTAAATCAAAGTTTATTTTACTTGAAACCAATTCTATTTTTGTTAGATTCCAAGGCTGAGATCTATAGAACGAACTTCGACTAAGTCTAAATCAAAATAACGAACTGAGTTCGGATTTTACTAAGTCCGAGTCATTTTTACAAGAAAATCTTTGCTTAGTCTGTGTCCGTCTTCCTTTCTTGTAAAGAATGGTTCAGACTAAGTCAAAGTTCGATTTAAAAATTCTAAATCCTCACTGAGTTCGTTACTTTGACTTAGACTTAGTCGAAGTTCAGTATATAGATCTCAGCCTAAATACCTCTATATAGGGCCTTAATTAGAATAGCATTTTTAGCTGAGCAAATGGTTAAGAATGACCTGTCACTTTTTTCCTTGCGTTACATTGTTTAAAAATGAAAGGGACAACCTATGGTATAAAGATAAGCAGCGCTCAAATATTTTTATAAGTAAGGGGCATATTGATTACGGTTTATTTTATTTACATGTGTATTAATTTTTAATAAAACAACAAAAATATAGTCAGCGTGACAAATTATCAAGAACGTATCAAATTAGACGTACGGAAATAACTTGTCGCATACAATGTTATAACAATCAATTTACTATGTCTTGTTTAAAGTAACAGTTAAGTGCTAGGTAATACATACATAACTTGGATACGATTTGTAACATATTACCTTGGTGTGCGCTTGTATCTGGCAGGCTATTCTACCACACGGACGTAAAAAAAAAAGGACACCATCACGCCTATAATTAAACGGACGCCACAAAGAAGCCACGCATACATACGCGCGTATAGAAAAGTATCCTACACATTAACACTCATAAAACGCTCAGTCACCATTCACCACTCACCACCGCCATTGCGTGTCGATAGATCGAATGGGTCCAAAAACCCTGCTTCACATTCAATGGTCCTAGCGTTCCATCCATCTTTTTTTACGTCCATGTCCATTTTATTTTTTGTAACTCTTATACAACATAACAGTGTACAACGTTTATTCATATTTTATCGTTATTTTACACCGCGAAACTTAAATAACAACGTCTATTTAAATGCGTTCATTAAATATGAGCGAAACTTACGATACTTTTCTTTATAGACTTTCTTCTGGTAATAGATGTTGTTTTACGAGCTTTTAGTTTTGTGATCGGTGTGAAAGTGACGAACTTTTATATAAAACTATTTGGTTTAATGGAGTTTGGATTTTTTGAGTGGTAGAGGATGTGGAGGAGGAGAGTGGAGAGGAATGAATGGGCCGGCTCGACCGGTTTGATACCACTGTCTCACAAAAACCGACGTAAAGTGGCAGCTCGCTGTCGCGTTTCGTTCTGTGAGTGAGATTTCCGGTGGCCCTATTCCCTCCCCTTCCATTCCCTCCTTTTAGGTTGCCAACGCACCCATGATTCTTTTTGTGTCATGGATGTCTATGGGCGGTGGAGTTCACTTACCATCAGGTGACCCATCTGCTCGTTTGCCAGACGCTGCTAAAAAAAAATTCGACAACGATGTTAGTGGTGTAGTCATAATTTTCATGGCATATATACATAAACTCACGCCTGTATGCCCAAAAGGGTAGGGAAGGCGAACTGGAGCACCCACATTATGTCGGGCTCATTTTCGTCCCAGACCTGATGGGGAGCGACGGTATCGCCATATCGGGCATAAAGTCCAGACTTCACACTAATACTGAGTAGAAAAATCGGAATATCACTTTGCCTGACCTGTGATCGAACCTGAGACCTCGTGAGTCGTGACGGTAGATGTATCGCATATGCAATAACACTACACCACCGAGACAATAATTCGATTAGTTTCTATTAACATTAATTTCATTTAAATAAATAAATAAATAATAATTTGAACGTTCAATTCAGATTCCAGACCCATAACATTCCTCGGCTAAATTAAATTTCCATTTCCATTCGTTGGACATTATGAGAACTTTGAAATATTTAATATTTCCGTTGCAGACCAATCCAATGACCGATGAAAATGACTCCGCAAGTTGCGTTATTGGAATCTTAGCAAATTCTAGGAAGTGACTAAAGTATTATAATTTATTCGATTGTTCACTCTTCTTATTCGACTGCCTCGGTGGCGTGGTTGTATTTTGGTACGACTACCGTCCTGAGGTCTTGGGTTTAATCCCCGGGTTGGGCAAAGTGATATTGGATTTTTTTTCCATATCAGCTCGGAGTCTAGAATTTGTGCCCGATATGGCGATAGGCTCGCACCCTATCACATCTGGGACGGAACTAAAAGCTCGGTGAAATGTGGGTGTACTAGTTCGCTAGGGCGCCTCTGCCTTCCTCTTCGGGGATACAGGCTTGAGCTTATTATGTTCAAGGTAATGGTGGGCCTTACAAAATAACACTTCGGCATACTATACACTATACAACAAGGGCATACAATGACTACTTTCTCTATGCCGCGCCTACGGATCGCTAAACGAAATGTCGCCCGGACCGGGTTACCCATTTGTTGCACACACAGCACACTTATCATATTTGGACGCAGTCCAAGCGACGTACGTGAAGCGATTTGCGAACATTTCATGGTTTCTAATGAAAGTGGAGTAACTAAGGAAGTTCTAATTAATTGCATATTTACTTTCTATTGAGGGCTTCTTATTGTTTTATTGTGTTGATACTGAGGCTATGTTTGTGTATATGAATAAGGTTGAGGAGAAATGTCATAGTGTTGTTTGTTGTGTGAGCTCCATTTTCTGCATCCAATTTCATAAAAAATGGACCATTGTGCGTGACGTAAATGCCTGCTAAACATTTTGTCAGCCTATGTAGTTCCAACCAGAAGCGCAGGATCTGCCTGTAGTCTCTTCTTCTTCTTCTTTATTTAAAATATGGCCTCCATCAAAGTTTGATGATTTTGCCAACGACAGTGTTTAATAAATCCATTACTCAAAAAAATAGCTAGTCAGAGCTTGTAGTCTCAGGCTTCTCGAAGCGGTCTAGGTATATGTCATACTCTTATCGGTGGCAAATTCACTTCGAATACATTATGCAATAGTTATCATGCTTCTAAAATTTTCTTAAACAATAATTATGTAATACCGATTTATCTTTCATCTATATTTATATTTTTGTTGTGATGAAACTTTTACTAGTCCCCCAATTATTATTAACAAATTAATTAGTTATGTAAATATAAAATGATATTATTGCGAAACGGTGCCAATATATTTCTAAATCAGTCTGATTATGACGCGACGTGAGAAACGATGTAAGAATCTTATTCCGCTGTCCTTAACAATTTGGAACCCAATATTGAATATAACATTACTTAACATACCATAAGCTCACACCCGTATCCCCGAAGGGGTTTCTTCGAGCTTATTTCCGTCCTAGATGTGATAGGGGGCGAGCCTATCGCCATATCGGGCACAAATTCCAGACTCCGGGCTGATATGGAAAAATCCAATATCACTTTGCCCGACCTGGGGATCGAACCCGAGACCACAGGATGGTAGTCGTACCGAAATACAACCACGCCACCGAGGCAGTATATTGCATATAGTTTCTTCAAACTCTTTTGATTTCTTAGGAGTTTTGGCATGGCCAGCACATAGTTTGTCCATCTGTCACATCAAGATTGTTGCATTCCATGGTCTTGTAGGTAGAACAATGAGTTTCTTTGACGTACTTAAATTATCAAGACTCATTGAATATTCATTTGTGCCGGCTAGGTGTTCGACAATCGGTTAGTGCAAATACTTGTCGGCCTTGTGCCAGCTGTTAGAAATGTATTATTATTTCACAGGCGCATTTCAGTGTCCTTTAATAATGTCGATATTCATCAATATCGCTGCAAATCGTTGATAAAGTCGATCTGTTAACGCCCGAATGGTCAAACGCTGCTCAACTTTAACGGCTTCTTTTATTGATTTGCGCCATACAATTTTGACAGATAAGGCGGCCTTAAACGACATAAGGCGTCCTTAAGTGTATGAACATCCGGCGGCGGTCTTTTATTCAGATGATATCTCAAGTGTATTTTTGTAATATATAACTTCAAAAAAATATTTGTGTATATTTTTTTTCTCACGAGAGAGGATGTTGAAAATGTTTAAACTTTTTGTATGTCGTTATTCGGATATAAACTTTATTTCGACATACGAGGATATGAATAAGATTAATGCTAAAACAGTGATCAAACGAACCTGTTCCATGTATATTGCTCAATTCTGCGAAATAAAAAAAAACTCCATGCTCAACTTATTCATAGAAAAATGCGGTCGACATCGAAAGTTGTGACATCAAGATTCCCAAGAGTTAAAGTCGCCATATACTTAACGTCAGGAAATCTTACAAAATAAGTTTTTTTCTTAGTGAAATCGAAACGCGGTCGCCTAAAGCAGCTAGTACAAAACTCTGTTTGTCACTTTCATTTACTCAAGCCCGTGATTAGAGTGAAAGAGAAACAATAAATTCGTACTCAGTGAAGTGAATGGAAATCACATGTGGGAACTGCCGACGGTTTACAATAGACTAATTTTTACAGCATTCATTCTATATAGATACTAAATTATGTAGGTTTTTGGAATATAAACGTTAATTAATTCGGGTGTCCCAATTAGTGTTAATGTCTTAATAATTAAGATTTAATGATAGGAGATTGACGAAAGAGATACACAAGAGGAGTGTGGAAGGAAAATTCGGTAAAGTTCGACCGCCTCGCACTTATTTTAAGTCGATGATATATTAACTAAAGGACAGGTAAAAAGTAACCTAAACCGACGCTTATGCATAAAGAGATTGATGAAATCAGATGAAGCGACAGTAGTATGTCAGAATCGGGCAAAGTGGAAATCCATAGTCTGTGCCTATGGTCTAGGCGTGATATTATGTATGTATATAATACATGGCCAAGATTAAGGTTTACTAAACCTCTAAATATGTGCAGTTTTAAAAATATGTCGGTCGTAAAAACTAATCCAAATCCTTTCTGTAACATGCTTGAAAAAAGTGTGTTGCGCCGACCACATTTTAAGGTGGGAAGGTATGGGCAGGTTGAAGGAAATCATTTCTAAAAATATTACTTGACACTGCTACAAGATTGTTTGTTATTAACCATTCAGTTAAGCAATGTTGTAGTTACTATACGTATGCAAGATGTGTAATGTGTTTTTATCACATTTTCCCATAAAGATGACTATGCAGTATGTAAACAATGCTTTTTAAGAGGATCCTTCGTTATCTCCCGTGCTTTGTACTACGCACTTACGATGTTCCTCTTCCTGGTTCATCGTAGTCGCGGCTACTTGAATCAAGTTGTTTCACACGTGTATTGCAAAATTTGCTCCTCTCCGCCCATAGTTTCGAGATTTTAATTTAATATCTCTATGTAGTACCCACCATACTAATACGTATTATATGTAAGTGGTAGAGCCATGCTGTAGAGTTATATTATTATGCTTAAAATAACATAAGCTCATGCCTGTATCCCCGAAGGGGTAGGCAGAGGTGCACTAGCGAACTAGAACACCCACATTTCGCCGAGCTTAGTTCCGTCCCAGATGTGATGTGTTACGTTTTGTAAAATGAGTACGATTTCCGGAGCCCTAAATACAGAAGGTTCTCTTCCTTATTTTTATTCTTTTCGGCGGTAGGTAATGGGGTTATGTAGTTTTGTCTCTATCACAAAAAAATGTTATGAGAAGGGAAAAGACATACGGGGGTAAGAAAGTGATGAATATGGATGTTGATGGGTGGAGAGGTAGAGGAAGGCCAAAGAAGAGGTAGATGGAGTGTGTGAGGAAGGATATGAAAGAGAAAGGGATGAATGACGAGATGACGGCTGATAGGCATGTATGGAAGTCGAAGACATGTTGCGCCGACCCTAAATAAAATTGGGGCAGGGTCAGGAGAATGATAATATCTCTATCTTAAACTTGCCTGGCATCGTTACTATATTTTTGCGATTAACAATCACTTCGATGAAAATAGGAAATGATGAATCAACCATATCAATGGCATAATGATTTCTTAGGTTTACGCGAATGTTATACATTGAAGTGAATTTTTTTTAAGGCCTGACGTTTCGAAGTCCGACCCGTGACCATGAAGGCTGTAAAGCCGTTGAAACGTCAGGCCTAGAAATAAAACCAAATTGCGATAAAATCCGTAAAAACAAGTTTCATGTCAACATATCAATGGCGATTGATCGCCTGGTCCCTTAGGTAAAGCTTAACCTACCCAGCTGTACCGAAAGCATGATAGTTAAAATATTACGTCACTGAAATCCTGAGTATTACGTGACCCTCATCATTCATTGATTCATGCATGAGGTCAGTTTTCTTAAGTATTGGCACCTAAGATTGGCACAGACATCTTTGCGTAAGATCTTGTTGCGAGAGGATTAAAAAGACTGTCGATGTTATGATATTAAAGATTGAAGTAGATACAATGTCCTCAGTCCCCAGATAAGCTGCGCTACTTGAGTTCTTGCAAGTCACTTTTATAAATTATAACTAGCTTTTGCCCGCGGCTACGCTTGCATGAGAGTCTTGACAAATATTCATCCCCATTACAACCCTTTAAGGGATGAATTTATGCATGTATTATACATATAAAACTCTCTTTTGAATCACTCTATTAAAAAAAAACCGCATCAAAATCAGTGGCGTAGTTTTAAAGATCTAAGCATACATAGGGACAGGCAGACAGCGGGAAGCGACTTTTTGTTATACTATGTAAAGATTGTAACTTATTACTATTAATGCTTATTACTTTTAAGGTATTGTTCGATAAAAAAAAATTAAAACAATAATAAAATTACACCTGTCCTAAAGTGATACTTGAAGAACTCATGCCTGGATTTGACTATGACCTAAAAATATATCACTGTACTTTTTGTTACTGTATTGGTTCCATTTGATGGAGTCTAATTCCTGATCTATGAAAGACTCATAATAACTAGAAAATAACCGCTAGCTCAAAGCTAAAGAAGAGGAACTATTTGAAAAGTAGATGTTTATCTTTTTAAATTAAGCCGCGTCTCCTTCGCTAGTTTTTCTCGAAACATTACACAAAGCAACTATTTTAATGCATGTTTTGTGTAGGTGTTTTGCGTAATGTTTTAGTGCAGGAGACGCACGCGGCTTTAGAATAAGGTTGGCAATTAGAAAAAAAAACGGACCCCACGCATCACGCATGTCGATTGCCGATACGTGCGGCTCGTACGAAGCTGACGAATGTGACCACTCTAAGCTGACGTTAAGCTCCGCATTCTCAGTTTCGTCATAAACCGATGACTCAATCACTTGGCATTTACAATGTGAATCTCAGTAAAGTCTTTTCATGCTAATACAATAAAATAATGAAATCATATCTTGTTTTCCCTCGATGTATTAGTCAGGTATTTGTTTAAAAAAGGTTATTGCTAATGCTTCTACATATAATCATATCTATTCCATAAAACGACGGTGAAACAGTTATGATTTCGTAGCAAAATTCAATGACAAAGTGTAATTTATGCTGAACTGAAAATATTCTGGTCATTCCATATTTAGGCTTACTCCGTATCACATCTGGGACGGAAATAAGCAGCGAGCCCATCGCCATATCGGGCCTAAATTCTAGACTCCGGGCTGATACTGAATTGAAAAAACTGAGAACACTGCCCCACCCGGGGATCGATTAACACAAGTTGAACTACGCCACCGTGGCAGTCAGGTAGCCTATCGCCATATCTGGCAGAAATTCCAGACTCCGAGCTGATATGGAAAAATTCCAATATCACTTTGCCCGACCCGGGGATCGAACCCGAGACCTCAGGACAGTAGTCGTAACGAAATACAACCACGCCACAGAGGCAGTCGGTTACTAGTAGTCAGAAGGCACCGAGTTATTATTTTAGATCCTAAGTAATGCGTCAATCATTCAAGAAATTGATAACATATTAATAGAATATATTTACGTTTCAGTTGAGATCTACTTGTCGCCTGTGGAGACTCACTGCAGCAATGTGGACTACTTCATCCCTGACGAGAACAACGAAACCAAGGGGCTCTCCGACGACGCGATGAACAGGTAATAAATACTATGATTACAGTAACGTATTGTACGTAATATATAACATAAGCTCATAAGCTCACGCCTGTATCCCCGAAAGGGTAGGCAGAGGCGCACTAGCGAACTAGAACACCTACATTTCGCCGAGCTTAGTTCCGTCCCAGATGTGATAGGGGGCGAGCCTATCGCCATATCGGGCACAAATTCCAGACTCCGGAATGATATAGAAAAATCCAATATCACTTTGTCCGACCCGGGGATCGAACCCGAGACCTCAGAACCGTAGTCCTACCGAAATACCACCACGCCACCGAGGCAGTCGTAATATATGTGCTAGTTTTTGGTCGATATTTCGCTGTTGTGTTTAAGTATATATATATTTTATAAGTCTTTCACAGCTTGTAATAATGGAACAGAAGAAGAGAGCTTATAATTTCAATTAAAAACTTACCCCTTTATTCATAATAACTTAGTAAAGCGTAATAAGACCGCAATAGTACGCTTCATAAAATTTATATTCATAATCGTTCAATAGCGTTAAAACATTCCTACGTTCTATAGTGACAACATGGCCGATTCCGATCAGCTGTTTCATGTTTGATGTTCTTTCTTAATGATATTAATTTTGTTATAGTCTAGGACCCCATCTAAGATTGATATATATTTTTTATTAATTGTTTGGAAACAATTAATAAAAAATATAAGGCCAGACTTCCTATTTGTTACGAAAGCTTGCCAGAGATAAAAATATTATTTTTTCTGTAACCAGCAATATTGTATTCGATAAACATAATATATTAGTCCTCTTTTGCTAAAGTAGGCAAAAGTAGGGTTATTCTTTCGATAACACCAAGATTTCATTATGAATAGGGGGGTTAGTTGACAGACTTCAAAACTTATCTGATCGTGACTTAATTTATATGGGACCACTCTTGGAATAAGCTCTATCCAACCCAAAAAAATCTTGAAAATCGGTCCACATTTGGCGGAGATATTGTCTAACATACATAAAAAATACAGACGAATTGAGGACCTCCTTTTTTTTTAAGTTGGTTAAAAATACAGACGAATGGAGGACCTTCTCCTCTTTTTGAAGTCGGTCGACAACTTTAAATAAACTGCTTAAAATTGCCTAAATTATTTACACAAATATTGATACTAGAGTTGTTTATTATTTATTTCCGTGAAACATGCGCACATTCATACTCGAAGGCAACTATAATTAAGCAACTTTCTATAGCAGAGGAAGGAAACCAAGCGTTAGTAGCGTCATTTACATACATATTAGTGTTTTTTAACATTACATAAGCTCACGCCTGTATTCCCGAAGGGGTAGGCAGAGACGCACTAGCGAACTAGAACACCCATATTTCGCCGAGCTTAGTTCCGTCCCAGATGTGATAGGGGGCGAACCTATCGCCATATCAGGCACAAATTCCAGACTCCAGGCTGATATGGAAAAATCCAATATCACTGCCCCACCCGGGATCGAACCCGAGACCTCAGAACCGTAATCGTACCGAAATACCACCACGCCACCGAGGCAGTGTTTGTTAGTGTTTTTTAATATCATAGTAAAGGAAAGTATAACTCAGACTACCGAGACGAATGCCGCAGGTTCGAAAGCGGACCCTAAACCGCACACCACGGACATAAAAATAAGACGGATGGAGCGCTAGGAACATTGAAAGTGAAGCGGGTTTTCGGCACATTTGATCTATCGACACGTAATGGCGTGTGTATGCGTAGGACAATTTTGTACAAGCGCGGTTGTGTGCGTGGCTTCTCTGTGGCGTCCGTTTAACTATAGGCTCTCGCCTAAAGGAAAAAAAAGGAGGACACCATCTCTGGTGTCCTTCTTTTTCCTTACGTACGTGGCACACACCTGTGACGATGTGCGTATTCATAACATATCGTTTTTTTAAGAGCAAAGAAAGATATCGTGAGGAAACCCGTATACCTAAGAATTAATCATGAGAATTCCAAAAGGACTATGTAAATTGTACAAACTCGCATTAGGCCAGGGTGGACTCCTGACGCTCGATTCGATTGTGATTTCGACTTGGTTTCATTCTTAAAATTCCACCGAAATCCACTTTTAAAGTGCGCTAACATTGCATAATATTCGATAACTTGTCATTTGGTAATTTAACGTGACATTAATGCCCTTTTTAACTCGATTTCGGTGAAATTTTAAGTCAATATATTAAACCGAATCGAATTCAAGTTCGAATCGAGGGTCAGGAGACACCCCCCAGGATGGTGTGAACTAATTTGTGATACCACTCTGTCATTAGTAGAGAAGTCTCTTGCTCAACAGTGGGAATGTTATAATTGTAACATAAATTATTATTTTTTTCATATCAGAGACTGGCAGATGGGTCACCTGATGGCAAGTGATCTCCACCGCCCATAGACATCCAAGACACAAAACAATCATGGGTGCGTTGACAACCTAAAAGGAGGAAATGGAAGGGGAGGGAAAAGGGGATTGGAACAGGAAGGACGGAAATGGGCCACCGGAAATATCACTCACCGAACGAAACGCGACAGCAAGCTGCCACTTTACGTCGGTTTTCGGTGACAGTGGTATCAAACCTGCCGAGCCAGCCCATTCGTGCTGTAGACGTTACTGTCTACAGTTCTACAGTTGTTGTGTAGTCATTGCCGTCACAAAAAATGTTGAATTACCATTTGTTTTAAAGTTGACAATGGTTAAGAGTCGTAACTCGTAATAAATCGCGATGAGGCCTTGTAACAGATCGGAAGCAACTGGGTCAGCCGCCAATAGGCGTAGATCAAATTCGATAACAATTCGTTGCATTGTTTATGATGTCTGGATATTGATTAATGTTACCATCACATTTAGAGGCGTTAGGTACAAATTCTTATAGGCATTGTTTAATCGACTTAAAAGAGCGTTTATATTTTAAACATGCATTGTTGATGCGTGTGGTAGCCTCCTTGGTCTAGTGGCAGCATGTATGGACCGGGAGGTCCTGGGTTCGATTCCCAGGTCAGGCAAAGCAAATTTTCTAATATTATTAATAATTTGCCCGGGACTGGATCCCTCATAGGTCATAATTGATGTACCTATGCTTAAAGATAAGCAGCGCATAAATATATATTTTTATAAGTAAGAGCCATATTGTTTCGTCCTTCATTTTCGAAGTCAGAAGAAAGGGACAGAATAATAAAGTTAAACATTGTAATTTTGAAGTTCCTCCATTAGATTACTAGTATACTTTATTTCACAGGACGAGCAACTACATGTTGTCTTAAATGATGTTTTTGAGTACGCCGTCCTCGTTTCACACATCCTAATCGACAAAGCAATTTTCTTTAGTGCAGTGATAAGTCACGTTGCATTGAGTTATATTTGTCACGATACTTCTAATATAAGGTTAAATATTGTCAAGTTGAAATAACTTACATATTATGTCATGGTCGATAGTTGTAACTTCTTCTTTTTTTAAACACTAGAATAGAATACTCAAAACCTGATGCTCCGGGGCTTTAATAGTCCCGAGATATGTAAGAGACATACATAATAATAATATTAGCCCTGCAAGATTATTGTCCCACTGTTGGGCACGGGCCTCCTCTACTAATTAGGCCTTAGTCTACCACGCTTGCCTATTGCGCGTTGGTAGACTTCACATACTTTCGAAATTCTTGTGGAGAAATTCTTGGGTATGCAGGTTTCCTCACGATGTTTTCCTTCACCGTTATAGCAAGCATAGAAATGTCAGAGGTGTGTTGTGCTCCATGTTGGGGTTAGTCTCAAACCTCAGACACTCGTCTCGGCAATCCGTACCATTCCCAACTGAGCTATCGCTGCTCCTACTATGTTTTATTATATAGCCTAGTTATTTTTTTTTAGAATTTTGTACTATCCCACTACTACACACGTGTTTGGGAATTCTGTCTTACCCAATGTGTGGAGTTCGTGTAATTATTTTTTATATATCCTACTGACCCTCAAAGTATAATGTGTGAGAACCTATACGACTATTTCAATGGCCGCCACGTTTATTACACGTTGAAAATTAGTTTTGTTTCGTGCACGAATACTATTACAAATAGAAAATCGTAATTGACCTCTATGCAAGGATTTCAACGCATGTAAAATTTCAATTAAACTCTCATCAAACCATCACAACTTAACTGTTACTCGGTCAAGGATTGTTTTATTTAACAATTATAAAAAAGTTATTACGTTACTCCGGAAGTTAGTTAATCGACGTAATGAACCTTGTGCTTTAAATTTTTTCCGTTCATGGGGCCTTAAGTATACACATTTAATATACTTCAATTAAGATTACATTATGCGTGACAAGCCTTAATGTTTTACAAAGCTTTCAAGAAATAATGTGCTTAATTTCATTAGCTGTTGCTGGTGACTTCGCTCAGGTAATAAGTCTTATCTTATCGAATAAAAAACAGCCTATGTTACTGAGGGATACAGTGGCGGGCCAAGAGCAACATTTCATGTGGGCAAATTATATTTCGCGAGGTCCCCAAGTAGTAGTAGGTCTAATCGTTTCGTTTTTTTCGTCACATTCGTCAAGGCACGAGGCCGTTCGGACCGCGATGCCGTAGGCGATAGCCCACGTCGGCCACGCCTTACGTCGTTTCTGGAGGGATAGTGTATCTAACAGTGAAATTACTTACAGAATCGGTTCAGTTTCTCCATACATTACTAGTACATAAAATAATCAAAGTAGATTCGTTAAGAATATATATTTTACATGTTCATTCTTCTTTTATTGTTTGTTGTTCGTTCAATATTATTGATATGAAATCGGTTAAATAATTTGAATCTAACTGGACGTAGATACGCAAAAAGGATCCAACCCACAAAATGACACTATGGAATGAACATTAAAGTTTAAATTGTATTTGCTTATTAATAATATATTTTGTGATTTTGTTGTTTTGGGACATAGTTGTAAGAATATTGTTGTTCTTTTTATAGAAATAAGTTCTAATTTAGGCAAAATATAGACCTTATAGACTAATTTCGCATACTCAGATCATTTTCGACCATACTGTGGGTTGGATCCTTTTTGCGTATCTACGTCCAATTATCTTGCATGTTTTATATTAAATGTCTCCATCTCGCTATATTTATTGCTTCTATAGTATTATTGATGGTTCAGACTGTTCATGTTTCCTCTATGACTATGATGCTTTGAACAATCTTTCTTTCAACCTACCCTTATCCTTATTAACCAAAGTGGGGTCGGCGCATCACACTTTTTCAAACACGTCGTAGAAAAAAATTGGATTACTTTTTACGACTGACTGCCTGACTGAGGTCAACCTCCCTTTGAGGGTTCCAGGCCCGGGCAAATCGCCCGTCCATAGCACAGAACCATGCGAAAATCTAGGCAATCGATTTATCAAACTAATAGCAAGTGCTCAATTATTCGCGCATCTCGTTGATCAAGGGTCATGGTCAGGCCAACTGTGACCGATGAGTCAGTATCACAATGCGAAACAATTCACAAGCGTATTCTGTACTCGTAAGTGGTAGAGCCATGTTGAAGACTTTTCTGTCTACAGTATGGATGGGTAGCTTGACCGTGTTATGACCACTTCTTTTTTTAATAAAATGTGGCCTCCATAAAAGATCCATTACTCAAAAAATTTGCTGGTCAGACATCTTTGATCAAAATATGATATTAAAAATCCTATGACCACTTACAGAAAGCCGAAGTGATTTGACAGCTTGCTGTTGCGTTTCGTAATATGCCTGCCATTTACAAGATTTTTGTTCTGTTCTCGGGTTCGATCCCCGAGTCAGGTCGAGTAGTTTTGCCCAATATGGCGATAGGCTCAATATTAATCACATCTGGGACGAAAATAATCTCGGCGGGATGTGGATGTCCTAGTTCTCTAGTTCGCATTGCGTACCCCTTTTGCGATGTAGGATCGCTCCTAGCTCGCGCTCAAGAAGCTATCCTCAAGTTTGGTATCTCTTCTTCACATTAAATGTTGTCTAGGAGAGACAGCCTATTGTTTACACAATTGTATTTAGGCTAAGGTCGGACTAACAACATATTATCTATGTTGTTAGTCCGACCTTATTTTTTGATTTAACTGAAATCTCTATTTAAATATACGAATATGTGAGTTTAACCGAGTTTGGAACTAACTCAAGATAAGTAGGTACATAATTGTGCTGCAACTAGCCCTTACGTCAAACTTAAGCCGGGTCTCCTGCACTAAAACATTACACAAAACATCTACACACAACATTTTTTATCAATGGTCCATTGTTCTACGAGCATGTGACAGCTAATATCGTTGTTTTGCGTATGTGTTTTTAGTGTTTTGTTCAGAAAAAAAATGTTCAGGACCAGGGGACGCGGCTTAACTGTCTCCTGCTCGTAGAAAAATGGATTAGAGACAAAAAATACGTGTTATATGTGTAATGTTTTATTGCAGGAGACGCGGCTTTAGCCGATTTCACTATAATATTTTTTTTGCAATGTTTTTTCTGGTATACATTAAAGTGTTATCTACTTATGTACGTATGTATGTATATATGTTTGCAGGCTGCACATGGCGCGGTCAACGGTGGCGCTGTTCATCGTGGCATTCTTCTCCCTGTTCATCGCGTTCTGGACGGGCGTGGTGGGGTGTTGGAAGCGCAGCCCGGGCAACATCACCGCCACCGCGATACTGATGCTTGTCACATGTTAGTACACACAATACCATAAACAACGGCCTCGGTGGCGTGGGGGTGTTGCGTTCGCACATCTGGGACGGAAAGGAACTCGGCGAAATGTGGGCGTTCTAATTCGCTATTTCGCCTCTGCCTACCCCTTCGGTGATACATGCGTGAGCCTGTGTATGTATGTAAAAACTTAAAACCGTCAAATGTTGACTAAGATATATGGTACCACCTTTAGAGTATGCTCTATCGAACACAAAAAGTATCTTGGAAATTTGTCCGCATTTGTAGGAGATATCTTGATTGCTCAGTTACATAATTGGGTACTTGACAAATATTTTTATTAATTTTATATGAAATTAACGCCATCTAAAATATAGCACTGAAAGAATTATTGAAATATTCTCAAAGATAAAAAAGTTATAAGCAATTTGGTGTAACCTTCAAACTGCGGAAAAGAGAAGTATCATTAAAATCACGTCAGGGCCATACCGGTACGTGCGTTAGAAAGAGATAGATATAAATATCCCCACTACATCCCCACTCTTGCTCATTGCAGAATTTAAAATGTGAATTACTGACTCATTTTTCAACCAATTTCGATGCAGATTTTACAGAAGAGTTACTTTTTTGTTTTATTTGCTAGTACATATAAAAATGTGTACAAAATCAGACATCGTCAAGTACCTAATTATACTACGTGCGTAGTTCGACTACCAACAGTTACTATTAATATAAAAATCATTATTTCTAGGTCTATTATCAGCGGGCGCAATGGCGTTATGGCACGGAGTAGAATTTTACGAGAAGGAAAAAGTTGTCGGAGAGGAATATTATCAACAATGGCCTAATGTAAGTTGTATTCCCAATACACTATTGTTTTATATTCATTAATACTTATAATTTTAAGTGTTAATAAATAATCTTAATGTTTTAAATATGCTTTCAAGAAAGGTATCTACGATGATCTATATAAATAAACATAATAATTATATCTTGACCTTTGGTTAGTAGTAATATTGTTGATAATGTTTATTTGTCATCTGTTGCGATTCTGACAAAAGCCCAACCTCAGGTTTTAAAAGACAACTCATCGATTTGGTACGACTGGTCGTACATACTCGCGTGGTTGTCGGTCGCCGTCTCCTTCGGAAGTTCCATATTGTTCGTCTACTCTGCCATATGCTTGAGCAGAGAGAAACGGCGCGAGCAGCAGAATAACGTGCAGTACATAATGCCAGGTTAGACCGCCATCTTGACGACGCGGCGCCATCTTGTGACGCGCGACGTCGGCCATCTTGTTGGCCTGTGCAAATGTTAACGCTTGGCGGTTACGGATGATTTTTTACAGGAACACTATAACTCTGTTGTATATTTTTTCATTCATCAACAATAAGTTAAGTCATAACTTAGTTATAAGTGAGAAATGTAAGTATTATCATACTAACAAAATGCTTTTCCTATTTCTTTTCATGTTTCTGTGGATTTGGCTACTACGGAAACGCGACCGGTCGGTTAATGCATATAATGATTGCGCTACATAATATCTGGTTTACGCCAAACGCAATACTAACTCGCTTACCAACCTTAACTATGGTGTACACAACATTCAACACCAACACGTATTTACTTATGTATATATTTATATTCATTATTACACAAAATTCTCCGCCATCTTTGTTCCTCTCCATTTAACATTCTCCTATGTTATCCGCCTCCTTCACACATGGGCTCATCACCGGTATAAACCAGATATTACGTGACAACTCCCGCGTGTGGTACGACTGGTCGTACATGGTCGCTTGGTGCGGCGTGGGACTGTCGCTGCTGTCCGCCATTTTGTTCTCGTCGGCGGCCATTTGCTTGCGTGGCGAACGGGAGAGGGAAGAGGCTCTTAACATGCAGTACCTCATGCCGGGTAAACAACG
Organism: Clanis bilineata; assembly: GCA_036417725.1. Classification (NCBI taxonomy): domain Eukaryota; kingdom Metazoa; phylum Arthropoda; class Insecta; order Lepidoptera; family Sphingidae; genus Clanis; species Clanis bilineata. The sequence continues at coordinate 5,604,759 of CM071153.1, forward strand.
CTTTTAACTCCATTTATGTTTAAGTTTATAATTATTTGGAATATAAAATCACAATGGTCAAAGGAATTCGCTTGTGCTACTTTAATGCAAATTATTGGAAAAAAATAATATAATGATGCCATTTTCGTTTCGAATGAGTTGCGTATTACAGAGATAAAAATGCTTACACTTATCTGTTTCACTTAATTATGTATATTATTATTATGGTGTGTTTGTTTTTTGGAATTGAATACTATTGTAAATATTTCAGTTTTATTGATAGATGGGTGTTTGTCGTGACGTGCATGATTGTATAGTGTATAAGAATGTTGATTGTCGTTAAATAAAATAAAATATATTCATAATTACTATCGTAAAACTAAAAAATATCTTCTTCAAGAGTTTTTCTTCTTGAATGTTAATTTGATTTTATTACAGTTTTTATGAAATGATGTTTTATATTAATATGTGTAATGTATGTGTTGCAGTGTACCCCCAGAAGCAGCAGTATGCGTACGCGGGCTACCCCCCTCCCGCCGCGTACCCCGGCCCCGGGCCCTACTACCACGGCTCGCAGTACGGACCCTACAACTACTGAGCACGCGACCAGATGAGGGACTCTCTACACCTCCCCTCCCCCGCCCCGCAGGCGCCCGCGCGCAACACCTCCCCCTCGCACCCTCCCCCTCCCCCGCCGGCACACCCGCCCTCCCCCTCCCTCGACACGTACAACTCCCACCGCAAGCCGAAGCGTCCGCGTCTCGGGTGCCGGCACGTGTACCGTCCGTCGCGGCGACGCACGCTGTCCCGCATCGAGGAGTCGTCGCCGCGCATGCGCCCGCGCTCCAAGAGCCTGCACCACTCCACGGACTTCTCGTCGACGGCGCCGTTCGCGCGCTCTCGCTCTAACATCTCCGCGGACACGAGCCGCAGCGTGCCCGTGTGTAATCAGAGCCACGAGCTGACGCGCCGCGACAGTAGCGCCAGCCCCCAGTATGCGGAGCCGACGCATTCAGACAGCTCCAGCGGGCGGCGTCACACTCGCGTCTCGATGTCGGACGCGCCGCTCTACCCCGAACATACCTACTATCGCGAAGCATGCCTCGTACAGGCGAATCAGAAAGTGAAGAAGTCCAAACACAACTTGTATCTCGCGTTCATGTATTGACAATGGCGTAACTATAACGTTGGGGGCCCGTGACAAATTCATTAGTTTGAAATGTTTTCACGGCTTTTTCGGTCTGAGGCCTCCTTCCAATCACCGCTGGGGCCCCTTATGGTCGGGGGCCCGTGGCAATTTGCTGACATGCCACCATGTAGTTACGCCACTGTGTATTGAAATAGGGCGCAGCGGCGACATCGTGATCACTGATATGGAATGGTGATGAGTTTTCGAAGGCCGTCGCAGTGTATACGACGCGTTTTCAAAAGTATTCTTGTATTAAGCATACACTGTCTTCAACGGGTGGCCCGAATCTGGTCGAGTGATATAGATGTAGATATTGGCACGTTTTATAAGGGCTGCGGCGCGAGTGGTTCGGTGGTTGTGCTATAGTTCAATAGTCGCGAACTTCGATCGACATCGAACGAACCCGCTCCCCGGCTCCTGAGGCACGGCTGTACGAAACTCTGACACCGCTGGTATCTTCCATATTTCCATGTGATTTTTCCATCGAACAATGTGTCGGTTGATTAGTTAATAAATAAACATTATAGGGAGGTGTAATTATCGATAATGTGGTCTGAATTATGTCGAAACGAACCAACCGTGTTATTAAAATTGACGTCAGATTTTTTTCTGAAATCGGTTTTTCTCAGGCTGGCTCGTTTTGACGTGGTACAGACAAATAATATCTAAAGTGTACACGACTCCGCCATACATACGTGTGTAGCAATGAAACAAAACATTTTAGGTAGGTGCATAATTATAAGGTCTTTTATAAGGGAACAACGAATATCAAAACGACTTTATGGTTGTATAAATAATGATACCATGAACAAAGTATATTTTATATAATTATAATCGAATATTGTGCCTTCCTTCTTCTTATATAAATAAATGCTCATTTATGTAATGAATTTTAGAATAAATACATATCTTATGGTGTAACTTATAGAATAGTTTAGTTCAATATGATGGTTACGTATACATTACATCGATTAGTGAAATTAAGCAAACGCAAGGTGATTGAGTGATTGTTTTGTTCTATAGTTTCATTATCTCACGCTAAGTACCTTATATGATCTAAGGAATATGACTGACGACGTATGAACCGTCCTTCGTATGAGATATCTATACTAAGTACATATATTTTCAATTGTTTCCAATAATGTGTATTTATAACTGCCTATTTCGGACTGCCTTGGTGGCGTGGTGGTATTTCGGTACGACTACGGTTCTGAGGTCTCGGGTTCGATCCCCGGGTCGGACAAAGTGTTATTGGATTTTTCCATATCAGCCCGGAGTCTGGAATTTGTGCCCGATATGGCGATAGGCTCGCCCCCTATCACATCTGGGACGGAACTAAGCTCAGCGAAATGTGGTTGTTCTAGTTTGCTAGTACGCCTCTGTCTACCTCTTCGGTGATACAGGCGTGAGCTTATGTTATGTGTATTTATGTTAGTCAGAACGTGTCAAGGTACTGATACCAATAAGTTAAGTCGGACAACATGTAAATTAATTTAGATTAATTATTGGATACAATCTATTGATGATTAGATATTTTTGGTTTATTTTTCATCTCAAATGTATTTAAAACTTTCAAAATAAAAAATGTAAAACCTATATACTTTTTCATTTATCAGGGACAAACTCAATGAAAAACTACGTAAAATCATATAAAATGTATATTAAAACTCTATACAAAAATATTTAATATGGCGAAACTGGACGTTTTACAATGGATGGAATGCATTTGAACATTATCACATATGTCACAATTAAATTACACATTTTAAATCGCAGTAACATCACAATACGAAATGGTGACACAAAATACAGAAAAAAGTGAAAATCACACACACGAGTGCACACGCTAATAGAAACTCGGTTACTATACTAGAATGTAGGGAACCTAGATAACGAGACATTTGCATATGACAACGCTTTTATGCGTTTATATATTTTATTAAAAACTGACTTTCACACAGGACCGTCTTAAGGCATGAATTCAGGGGCCCCTTGGAAAGTAAAAATAATTGATTGTGAAAGAGAAATTAATTTTCTTGAGTGGTAGAGCCACACTGTAGAGTCGACAGCGTCTACAGTATAGACAGTTACGTCTACAGCACAAATGAGCCAGCTCGACTCGGTTTGATACCACTGTCTCACAGAAAACCGACGTAAAGTGGCAGCCTGCTGTCGCGTTTCATTCGGTGAGTGAGATTTCCGGTGGCCCATTTCCCGCCTCCCTTTTCCCTCTCCCTCTATTCCCTCCTTTTAGGTTGGCAACGCACCCATGATTCTTTTCGGGTCTTGGGTGTCTATGGGTGGTGGAGATCACTTACCATCAGGTGACCCATCTGCTCGTTTGCAAGTCGATGATATATAAAAAAATAAGTACTTATCAGCCTTTCAGGGGCCCTGTAATGTCGGGGCGCTGGGCACAGGGTTCATATGCCCTTATAGTAAAGACTATACTGCTTTGATACATGCCAAGGGATGTTTTCAAGCTACTGGGGGGTTACCACTACCTTTTATAGCAGTATTGTTATATTACTTGTACCGATTCCCGTATAAAAAAAAGAAGTAAGATTAAATAATACTGCTATAAAAGGTGATGATAACCCCCCTGGACAGAATAACACATATACATTCATAAATGATAAATCAATATGCGATTTTATAGTTAAATAGCTTCTAACGAATAGTAAAATGTAAACTTTTTAATAAACGTCATCCGTATAAGATAATTTGATATTTTCTTACCAGAATAAATAATGTATAATTAAATAGCAATTGTTAGTATTTTATCAAAATCTAATTACAAATATTAAGTACAGTTGGCAACACTCGACTTTTATAAAAAGTTACTATTCAGCTTTTGAGTTTCCATATAAAATGGCAAATACAGAAAATATCACTTATGGAACGACAGAACGGACTAACCTCGGCGAAATGTGGGTGTTCTAGTTTGCTAGTGCGCCACTGCCTACCCCTTCGGGGATACAGGCGTGAGCTTATGTTACGTAGTATCACTTATAAAATTATAGACATTTATATAGCGAAAGTAAATCGTAGCCGAGGACGTCCTAGACATTACGGACCAAATTGACGTTTTTTTAAAAAAAGGGCCAAATAAGGTGTTCTCGTAACCGACGACCGTGCATGAAAAGACTGACGACTGTAGAAGCGAAAGAGGTGTGCTTGAACCGAAGTAATTGGCGCCCCTTAACCTCTGCCTACCCCAGCGGGAAACACGCGTGAGTTTATGTATGTAATGCCACTTAAATGTGGCAAGGATTTTATAAAATACATGAGCAAACCTGTCGAAACCTCCATACAGTGAGGGTTCATATAGCTGTGTCTATGATAGGGCCTGGGTTTGTCAGGGCCTGTTTCCTCTCCTGTACAGCCGTGACGAGTTTCCTATAAGGTCCGAGGGGCAGCCCCAAGGATTTCAAGTCACTCTCCGTGAGTAACATCAATGCGTCGAGATCAATCTGTTCGTCCTTGAACTTCTGTACATATTGCGAGAGGCTCCAAGCTGTCAGGAATCGTTCGAGCGACGCGTAACCAGATTCCTCTGCCTCGCCCTCCTCGTCCGAACTGATTGTGGAACTTTCTGGAATTTGAAGAATTAATGTGTGAGGGGTAAACTGCAGTTAATTTCGAATCGCTATATCACGAAAGTCAGATTTTAATAATCCGGTCGAGCAGGCCCATTCGTACTGTAGGCATAATTGGGTACTATGTTTGGTTTTGTACAGATTTTTATATGGATTAGGAAATAAAACAAAAAAGGAACTCTTCTGTAAAATCTGCATCGAAATTGGTTGAAAAATGAGTCTGTAATTCATATTTTAAATTCTGCTATGAGCAAGAGTGGGGATGTAGTGGGGACATCTTGCTATCCCTTTCTAATGCACGTACCGTTATGGCCCTGATGTTATTTTACTGATACTTTTCTTTTCCGCAGTTTGAAGGTTACACAAAATTTCAAATGCTTATAACTTTTTTATTTTTGAGAATATTTGAATAATTCTTTCAGTGCTATATTTTAGATGGCGTAAATTTCATATAAAATTAATTTAAAAAAAAATAGTCAAGTACCCAATGGTTCTACTTTTTAAACTGCAATGCATCCTATAACACTATAGTTAAAATAATCACAAGTTTAAAACTTAACAGACCGACTTCAAAACTTATCCGATCGTGACCAAATTATATGGGATCACCCTTTGTATAAGATCTATCGAACACAAAAATAATTTTGAAAATCGATCCAAATTTGGCGGAGATATTGCGTAAGATACATAAGAAAATACAGATGAATTGGACCGTGTTGTGCAGAAATGATCCAAGCCACATTTCTTTTTTACATCAATATGGTCTATAATGGCTTAGACTTTAAGATCATGTTGGCATCAATAAAAAATGTGGGTTGGATCATTTCTGCACAACACGGTCCAATTGAGGACCTCCTTTTTGGAAGTCGGTCGATAAACAGCAGTGTATGTCCCGTCAGCGGAATCATGCCGGTTTACTCTAGCTGGACATTTATTTACACCCTGTACGTTGAATTCTGTAATGTTATTGCAGTCATCTTTCTTTCTGCCTGGCGTTATTCCAGCCTAATACCAGGATCCGCCTTCCTACTTAAACGCGTCCACTTCGTCGGCAATATTATTTTCTACTAGTGTTTGGTGGTAGCTAGAAGTGGAGGATCTTTCCCGGTCTTCGGAAAAATAAATCTTTTCTTTTCCGCTGAATGATTTACATTTTATTGAGTAAAATAAGTGCCTTTTCTGAAAAATCTGCAGAATTTAGGTGGGTTTAGAAAATAATTTGTTTTATTAATTTCTGCTTAAATTTTAATGAGGCAGCATATATTTTGCGTCCGACATTATGGTATTATTTCTAACCAGTATCAATCCAACCCATATTAATTATCACAATTAGCATTAATTCGAACGATCGTGATTCGTGACGTTACATTCACGATTTCACGAGTGATCACTTTCTTATACATTTTAGTGGATAGTGGACACCATCTGTTTTAGGTTATGTTAATATTTATCTTGCGATCACCGAACTTGCCTCTTACCGTTGTGTAGCGGTTTTGTAAACTAAATATAAGTCACTAGTTTTTGCTCGCGGGTTTGCCCGTGTGAAATATTTTACAGGAAAACATGCTATAAAAATAAACGTAGTAAAAAACTTTGGAATTAAAATAAATATTTAAGGGTGATTTTTTTCAACAGCCAGATTTGATTCAAAACTTATTTGGCGGAGCAGTAAAATTATCCTTCAAAACGAACTTATTTGGATATCGAAAAATTAGTTATTATGTAATATCTAGCCCGTAAACTACTTCTGTGCAAAAATCATCAGTCCATTGCAAATTAAAAAGGCGATAGGCCTCATTCTGGGTTCGATTTTCAGGATGGGCAAAGCTAATTTTCTAATTTAATTAGGTCAGGACTGGATTTCCCAGAAGGGGTTGACATCACGGATGCAGCCGGTTGTAAAACTAAGCCAAATCCTATCTGTAACATGCTTGAAAATATCTATGTTAGTTCCACTTTCACTTAATTCTGCAGTTAGACTAATTTGTGTTTAACGATGTTTGGTTTCACGGCAATGCTGACCTTACATTAAGGTGGAATAAGGGCAGGTAGAAAACAAATAGTATAAATATAACCTGATTGTGGCGATGTCCACTCGGCGGGTTGGTACGCATGTCTCGCTGCCAGCGAGCCCGCAGACCCGATGGAGAGATCCTCACCCGCCGTGACACCCGCCCCAGGCATCGAACCCAATGTCGCTGTTATCGAACGCCTGCAACCACAAACATTCATAAACTTGTCAAATTCACCCACCCATCAGTCACGCACACAAACTCACCGTGCTATGTATAACCTGCATATGGGTTGAGCAGTGACGTGCACTGGCATACCAATCAGGGTAGACAAAAGCTTGCAAAATTATTTTCTTCAACTCTTACGTCACTTTTACTATCATAATACAATCCCCATTTATTTTTTTTAAATAAAAGAAAAATTTAATTGGAATTTTATCCCCATTTTGATAAACAATTTAAACCAGGTGCTGCTATTTTAAAAGTTGTTTAGGTCACGGTTTTTTGTCAAGATATTTGGAAAATAGCAATTTGTCAGTGTTGACAGTGTCTCTTTGTCTATATGAATTGCACGCCACTGGGATTGAGAGACTAATGGTCCCACAACACCTGGGGGGTTACCACCACCTCTTATAGCAGTATTATTATAATTACTTGTACCGTTTCCCATACAAAACAAACGAAGAACGATTATAATAATACTGCTATAAGAGGTGGTGGTAACCCTGCTGAACGTCCTTAAACTCGACCCAAATAAGGTCGACCACTGTGCGCGACACAGTGTCAATTAGTAAACACACCATCTAGATACGTAATAATATATCTATGCTACAGATATTGGTGCGGGAATCGAACACACAACCTTTTGTTTCTCAGTCATCTACTCATCTGTTGTGCCAGATAATTGTTCCGACATTATTATTTCAATTCTTTATGCCCTTAAAAGACATAACACAAAAGACAGACAGACAGACAGATACAGAAGGTTTGTATAAATACCTAAAAGCCACACTGCCAAAGCCCGGTCTGTCGAATATGCTGGCCGGCTCTTGAAGCATCACCTCCTGTCCGATACCAGTCTCATCTGCTAAAGCTGCTGTGAAGTCAGGCTGACTTGCTGATCTGTATAAATATTTCACAATTATTAAAAAAATATCTAATTATTTACACACATTTTCATTTACTTCGGTAGAAATTTATTTATATGATAATAACAACTTAATGGACCGACTTCAAAACTTATCCAATCGTGACCAAATTTATATATGGGACCATATATGGGACCACCCTTGAAATAAGCTCTATTGAACACAAAAAGAGTCTTAAAAATCGGTCCATATTTGGCGGAGATATAGCGTAACAAACCTTATTCTTTTTTGAAGTCAGTCAAAAACATTTATCTCTTTCTGGTGCAGTCAGTTGGGATAAGTGTTATTGATAAATAATTTTGATCGTGGTTTTGGTCTATAGAAAGTTATATAACATACCCCATGGGAACATATTTATCATCATAAAAAAATACATTCTATGTCCAACCTTATATTTTAGCTGTATGCCATCCAAATTGATCAGCTGTTAATATTAGTAAACATTATTCACACTTTCACTTTTAAAATTTTAAGTCACGAAAAAGTTAAAATTATATTACTGATGCAAATATGGTCTGAATAATAAACCACAATATTATTAATATATACAATTAATATTTGAATTTTTTGTGCGGAATCCGTAGAGTCACTTGTCGAGTTGTGATGGTACTGCCGTCAGATGAGTGAGTGAATGAATGTACCTGGTAAGAGTGTGAATGAATGAATGTACCTGGTGAGTGAGTGAATGAATATACCTGGTGAGTGGTTTCCTCGCGGCGTTGTTGGCGGTGTTGGTGTTGGTGGTTGTGTTGGTGTCGTGTTGCGCATGCGTGAACACGTCCGCGACTGGCGCGCGCTGCTGCGGCCCGGCGCCGAACGTGCCCACGTACATCACCTCCGAGTCGCGGCGCACGCCCGACAGTGACGTCACGGAACGGCGACCAGTCGTCTCCATCTCGCACACCTACACACACATAGGCTAACTAACTGTTGCTTGTGACTTCGTTCACGTTATTAACGAATCTCACACGGGAGCCGTACATTTTTCCGGGTTAAAGGTTGCATATATGCGATACAAGACTATACTTTTTTTTGTGCACCCGTTCTGGCTTTATTGAGTAATGAAAATCTCCATCCAAATCCAAACTTTCACAATTAAAATACTAGTTATTTATACAGCACACTTACATTTTATTCACACTCAGACTTACTGGAAATTTATTGTACCAAAATAATTTGACACATTTTTTTTAAAGTAGGTAGTTAACTTTTTGAAAAATCTTGAGATACATTATGTTCTATCTATACACTATGTTGATATATTATTTCAAACATAACAATGTCGCTTAAATAGTTACATTAAAGATTGCCTTTATGCCAAATGTTTAGTGTAGTTACCTTGAAATCATCCTGTACCGTGTTCCTGCCGATGGTGTTGTTCCTGAGTTTGCTGGCGAGCGCCTTCTTGTAGACGGCGCCTCGTCCGCGCGCGCCCGAGTTCACGGTGCCCACCAGCGTACTGTACGTCGGACGGGGTTGCTCTTCCGCTAACAGGTTGCCTACACATTAGTAACTATGTTAAGGCAACCGTAGCCAGACGTCGGGAGTCGTCATCCCAAGGCGGAGATATCGCGTAACATACATAAAAAAATACAAACGAATTGAGGACGGTCTCCATTTTTTGACGTCAATCGAAAATATAGTACTATCAATTATTTACAGCCAAATGTTAACGAAAATGTATGATGTTATTTCACGTTATTTCTCCACGAACGTACCCTGGCTAGTAGACCTAATCATCTTGTGTTTGATGGCGAGCAGCACGTTGCTGGGTCGGTGCGGCATCGTCGGCACGTCCTCCACGTACCCCTGCTCCCAGTTTTTGGTCAACTTCTTCAGTTCCTTCTCTGCCATCACCTCGGCCTTACTCTGCCGCTTCTGATACTGTTTATTGGCCTTTTCATAATCCTTCTTAGCTTTCTCCTTCAACGATTTTGCTTTCTTTCTGTATAAACAAAATGAAATTTAGAAGCGATGGCGCGACAGAGTTATTATTTGTTCCTGTTATTGAGGTCTGTACCATCTTGTTACCCAGTGTCAATTATTCCGAAAAAACAACCAAACTATCAGATACATACCTTATTCAAGTAAATCGGGGATATGCGCGAGCTTATGAGCTTATGTGTTAATAATCACAAATTTAAAACTTAACAGACCGACTTTAAATCTGATCGTGACCAAATTTATATGGGACCACCCTTAGATAGTCACGGGCGGCTCAGCCTCCGGTGGCCCATACGCTTAAGGAACATATATATGTGCCGCCTCTGACGGGTTAAGTAATCTCTATCGAATACAAAAATAACTTCGAAAATCGGTCCACAGATATAGCAACAGATATAGTAACATACATAAACTGATAAACCCGTTGTTTTTCGGTGATCGTTAGTTTTTTTGGACTGCACTACGCTTACCATCAGGTGCAGTATAGTCACTTTGTCGTGCCCGGAAAAAAAAAATACAGACGAATTGGGGACCTTCTCCTTTTTGGAAGTGAGTCGAAAAGTTTTAGCCATGATTTTATTTCATCTAGGAAATACTTCTATGTCGTAATTTATATCATAAACTCCTATATTGCTGCACTTACTTGTCATTATTTTCTAATTTAGCAGTAACCTGGTCCAAGTAGAGTAATATGTCTTCCCTGCCGTTGATAGCCGCGAGCTCCTGCGCCGAGTGTCCGTCCACGTCCATGGCGAAGACATTGGCTCCGAAGTTCACGAGGAACGTGACGCATTCCTTGTGACCGCGCGCTGCTGCGAGGTGAAGAGCCGTGTTGCCGAAGTAATCCGCTTTGTCTGGTTCACCACTGGGAAAATTAATGTTACTGAATTCTGTAGTCGACGAGTAGGTGACCTAACTGATGGTAAGTAGTGACCATCTCCAAGCCAGAGGAACAGACAAGCTGCTAGCTACCATGAAAAGGGAACTAGGGATAGGGACGATAAGGAGGTATTAGGTCCTCCAGAAAAACAGTAAAATTAAGAAGCTACTATAACAATACGCGATTACTTTCAAGGCTTGAGGGCTGAATTCAAAAATAATCACACGCTAGTTCGAAGTAGTTTCCAGTCATCTCAAATAAAAGCTCCGACGCAATTGGGTAACTAAGTTTTCGATATAACGAATAGCTTATAGCATGATTCAGGAAAAATCAACAATTACAGATTATCTACAATATGAATTTGTAAGATAAACCATTTACAACTTAGATAGTGGACGGCCTTTATTAACAGGTACTATACCGACTGGCGCCGATATAACTACATTAAATCATCCCAGATATACCTTACAACGTTGAAAGGCCTTGAATAGAATAGGTGAAATAATTTAGCCACAGGATATACATATTTATAGTTTTCTCAATTTTTGCACATGATGTACGTTTGGGGCGACTTAAAACAGTTGATCGTAACGCTTAAAGACTTTTGTCGATAACAAGCATGAACGGACTTGTCCAGCGAAGTGAATGCGAGGGCCACGCGCCGCGTACCTACTGAAGTTTACCTACATCACAAAATAGGTACCTACATATAGATTTCGTGCATTATACCTAGTTTACACAGTATAAATGGTGTGACAGTTTGCTATTTATTTTGTTCGAAAAATTGTTTTTTTTAGTGTTGACCTTACCGTCGAATGTTCATACACCTAAAGTGTCATTTAAGGCCGCCTTATCTGTTAAAATTGTATGGCGAATATCAATGTAAGAAGCCGTTATAGTTGAGTAACGTTTGACTGTTCGGGCGTAAATTTTTTTATGGGTGCGGCGAAATTTAAAAATACCTGTGTTACTCATTATTAAATTTAGTGTCGTTATGTCGGCGCCACTCGGTATACGTAGTATATAAATCGTTCTTTATAATCACCACAACATAGCAGTTCGCCCCCTCCCAACTGCGACATTGGTGTTTAAGTATGAAAAAAACTATCACCATTACGAAATAATGAGCATTACTTTCATCCAGCTAAACAGCGTAAATGTTGCGTTAAAATTCATATTTAAAAGTGAAAGCGTGGGCTCGGCTGCACGTCGAATTCGTATTTTGGTACAGCACTTATGTACCGTTGGATAGGTTGATAATGTTGAGCCGGGCTCCTGCACTAAAACATTACACAAAACACCTACACAAAACATGCATTTTTTATCTATGGTCCACTGTTCTTCGAGCAGGTGACAGCTAAAATCTTTGTTTTGCGTAATTGTTTTTAGTTTTTTGTTTGCAGGAGACCCGGCTTTACTGTTGTTGATTTGGTAATCGCAGTAGCAGGTTAAGGAGGGGTGAGGAAAATTTTCAGTTTGATTAAAGGGTGCTCATATGGTTTAAAATCAAAATACATAGGTTTACTATGTTCATACCCACATCAATTTAGTTGATGAAACTTGATCACTCATTGTCTACAGTCTGATTTGATTTCAAAATTGACTACAGTTTGACTCTAATATTAAACGTAGGACGCTTTTATTCCCCATTCCACCCCAAAAACTATAGCTGTGACAACTATTTACTGAGTGGTAGAGCCACGCTGTTGACAGTTACGTCTACAGCACGAATGGGCCGGCTCGACCGGTTTGATACTGTCCCATAGAAAACCGACGTAAAGTGGTAGTTCACTGCTGCGTTTCGTTCGGTGAGTTAGATTTCCGATAGCCCAATTCCGCCATTTCTTTCTCAATCCCTATTCTCCACCTTTTAGGTCGGCAACGTACTCATGATTATTTGTGTGTCTTGGGTGTCTATGGGCGGTGGAGATCACTTACCATCAGCGGCCTGAGCAGGAAAATTTCTGACAACCGTAAATGTATTCGAACTCGATGCGCGTCTATGAAATATGTATGAAATATTAACCAAACGTTATCAGTGCGCAACGAACTCGAATACATTTACATTTACATTAGTTTTTTGTGCTCGGGCTACAGGTGACACACCTGCTCGTTTGCCAGCCTCTACTATAATTTTTTTAGTCCGAGTAATTTATTTCACAGCCTGGATGTAGTGTAGATTATTATATTCTCGAACGTTTTTTTACTAGGCGGAACGACTACCAAATTGGGCTTAATTTATTCATATTTACTTGTTATCTGACGCTTAATCTCCGAAGGCCTAGAGCAACTAGCTTTCTCCTGAATTATTTTTGAACCATGTGATTGATAATCGACTAGTATTACTGTTTCCTATTGCGAAAATTAGCGGTCAAATATAACCTTAGTTGCTTTAATTTGCAATCTACAAAGTTGTGCTGGTTGCTAATTACCTCAACCGGCAATCGGCATGTGTTGTCACTAGTCCACATCTCTCCTTTGGGAGTATCAAGTAACCATAACAATGACGATTGATCTCGAAACTTTATTTAAAATTTGGGCAACTGTAAACTACGACGCCGGCAACTAAACAAAAAAAATGTTGACGGTTGCGGCAACCTAAGCCTTATATACGTCTCGAATCTCTACTTTTTGACGTCAAGATTAGTTATGCAATTAATAATGGATATAAATCTTAATATTATTTATTTGTATACTTTTACGACGATATAAAGATATAAATGTTTTACACCTCGTATATTCGATAATTTTAATCGGAAGTATTTTTATAGCAACCACAAAAGAGCAGATGGATCATTTGACGGCGTTTGATCGCCACTGCCTATATCCCGGTATTCACGGTAGTATTAGGTACATATATTCAATAATAACAAATGATATCTAGGCAATAAAAAAATACTATTGATAAGTTTAATATATAATTGGTATTATCACTTATACTAGTGGTCCATATGAGATAATAATTCATTTAATTGGGTACTTGACTATTTTTTTATTAATTGTATAAGAAATTTACGCCATCTAAAATAAAGAACAGAAAGAAATATTGAAATATACTTAAAAATGAAAAAGTTATAAGCCTTTGAAGTTTGGTGTTACTTTCCAACTGCGGGAAAGAGAAGTATCAGTATAATCACGTCACGCCATAACGGTTCGTGCGTTGGAAAGGGATACCAAGATATCTCCAATATACCCCCACAATTTAAAATATAAATTACTGCCTCATTTTTAAACTAATTTCGATGCAGAGGGTTTCTTATAATTATCTTAAAATGGTGTACAAAGTTTTCGATTCATGTATTTAATATATAGATTACCAAAGCCTACATTACTACATGTACTTAAATATTAAAAAAAATATATTGATACCGACGGGGGTGGACCATCGATATAATGGGTGGACCTAAAAATCGTGACACACGAGGCGTAATCAAGTGCCATGAATTTATCAGTTATTAATAAAGTTATCGTGAAATTCTTTTCTATTAAGATAAGTGAACAATTACGTATTTTCATCATTATCATCGTCATATTGTTATTACCCTGTGTATTATTTAGTGACATGCTGTACATACAGCATACTACATGCATATTACGATGGACTGAAAACATGCGAAACTGTTTTTAATGTTTAGGTATGAGTATATGTAATTACTTATTAAAAGCAGCGATAGCTCAGTTGGGAATGGTACGGACTGCCGAGACAAGTGTCGGAGGTTCGAGACCAACCCCAAAAATGGAGCATACACCTCTGACTTTTCTATGTTAAGTGTATTTTCATTGTGAAATATCGCTTGCTATAACGGTGAAGGAAAACATCGTGAGGAAACCTGCATACCTGAGAATTTCTTTACAGGAATTTCGAAGGTATGTGAAGTCTACCAACCCGCATTAGGTTAGCGTGGTAGACTAAGGCCTAACCCCTCTCATTAGTAGAGGAGGCCCGTGCCCAGCAGTGCGACAGTAATATTACAGGGCTAATATTATATATGTAATTACATAGAAGTCTTTGTGTATTTTTATTATAACAGCGTGTTATAGCATGGGGTTTAAACCTGAAGGTTCTCGGTTCGATTGGAAGTCGGTCGTCCAAAAGAGATTCTCTATCTATGATATGCTAATGCTTCCTAACGACTTCCCCCGCCTTGTAAATGTTAAAAACCTTATTAAATTGTGATTATTTCCAAAAAATCATCGCATTATCCAAATTCATTAAGCTTAATAATAAGTACTGATAAATCTTATTTCATCAGATTAGTTTTTCTCTTGCTATGCTAAACATGTCGCGTCGCGTCGGTCTGGAACACAGTTGGTCACAGTCTTCATTTTAGTCTTCATGGTCATTACTCTTACGTCTCTTTGCTTTGGTCTTTGTTTTGTTATTGGCGAAATCACCGATGAAACGGTGGCACCGCCATATTTTTTAAAATAAGAAGAATTATGTCAGGTTTTTTAACACGATTTTCCGGGACTGGATCCCCCTGCCCCGGGGTTGACGTCAGACAGCCGTTCGTAAAAGAAACAAGTCTAATCCTTTCTGCTGCGCCACCCCACATTGACGTGGGATAAGGGCAGGTTGAAAAAAAGATAGGTTTAAAAACATTTACACCTCAGGACATGTTGCTAGGCACAACTAAACCTGTGCTCATCACGTCAATGTGAAGAATATAATATAATAAATAATATAATATATAATAATACAATAAATTCTAGGTGGATACAAGGATCACTTTAGTACTACACTGAAGATAATTCGGCTCTAGATCTTTATCTGTTCTTTAAAAATATTTCAGATCTTATCTCTAACTTCTAATGTTCTATGCCGACGCGCGTGTTATATGGCATGTAGTTTTAATTAATAGATACATTGCTTAAAGATTGTCTTTGTTTATGTTTAGGTACCATCATCATTACCAGCCATAGGACGTCCACTGCTGAACATAGACCTCTCCCAAAGATTTCTAGAACGACCTGTTGGAAGCGGCCAACAGGTGATATTGTATTTGTTGTTTAGATAACACACTCACACATTCCGGGAAATGCTCTATGAACAACATACGTTACCCACGAAGAAAATCCACACATAGACTGACGCCTGTATCCTCGGAGAATTAGACAGAAGCGAACTACTGAACTAGAACACCCATATTTCGTCGAACCCATTTTTGTCTCAGTGTTATATTGGATACAAATTAAAACCCCAGCTCGGGATCGAACTTAATACCTCAGGAAGTCTACCAGACTTACCTGGCACGCAATACAACTACGCCAACGAGGCAGTGTACTAGTCGTTCGTTGGTTCGTTCGTGCGGCTTCGGTGTTGCGTCCACACCGAGTCGAATTGAGGACCTTCTTCTTTTTTTGAAATCGGTCGAAAATTTACATAAATACTTACCCTCTGCCACACAACAGCCGTAATGCCTCAATATGGCCCTCGAAAGCAGCCCATAACGTCGGCGTCATCCCGGATTCATCCTTGTTGTTGCACTCTTTCCTCGTCGCCTCCCGTAACACTTCCAAGAGGCCATCTTTGGCTGCTCTGAAATTACGAAGAATTAAATTAGTCACATTATAATCACGTTTTAGTCACGTTATGACGTGAGTCAGATTACTCCAATTACTAAAGAAAATCTTCAACATAGAGGTAATATACCCTAGATGCAGTTCTTTGCAAATGTACTCCTAAAAAGTGGTCTCAGGAATAAAACAAAGAAAAAGATCACAAGTTCTAATTAAATCAACACAAATATAACCCTATGTACGTGTAATAAAGTAGCTTTTTAAACGAAATGAGCAAGCGTTCTTAGATTTGAATTTTGAAATTTTGGAATTCCATCATTTAGCACTCCTTTGCTGTCCCATTTTCCGAGCGTCAACTGTGCATCTAGGTAATTAATATATCGGTGAAGAAAATAAATAAGAGGACCCGGCATAACTACCAAAAATACGTGTTTACTTTAAAGCCGGTTCCGTCATTTTAGTTTCGCGATCTATTTACATGTACGTAGGTAAGTTGTCACCGTGGCATAAGAAGATGCCTAACTGTTATATTAATGGCATCTTTTTATCGTAGAGTCGCCATTTTGGTTTCGTTCCATACATTAGGAATGCTTAATTTTTTCGTAGTTATGCCCTGTCCTCTATCTTCTTTTGTCTAAGGATTACTCGCAACAAGTATCTATAACACCAAGAATGATGGCTAACTGGTAGAATCTAGAAATCGAAATATAGTTCAGCTTTTTATAAAAGATGCTGCATCGAGCCAATCTACTCAAATATAAAGATAAATTTCGCATTTTACATGGAATATTCGACGATATGCAAAAATCCACTGAAATTGATTGTTCTTATGTCCGTGGTGAAAGTATAAGTTTATATTACATAAACATAAGCTCACGCCTGTATCCTCGAAGGGTAGGCTGACGCGCCCTAGCGAATTAGAACACCCACATTTCGCCGAGCTTAGTTCCGTCCCAGATGTGATAGGGGGCGAGCCTATCGCCATATCGGGCACAAATTCCAGACTCCGGGCTGATATGGAAAAATCCAATATCACTTTGCCCGACCCGGGATGGAACCCGAGACCCCAAGACGGTAGTCGTACCGAAATACAACCACGCCACCGAGGCAGTCAAGTTTATATTAGTGAGGCCATAAAGGTTTTTCGAGGTATTTTTTAAATGTTATAATTATATTAACATTTAAAAAATACATATAGAAGCAGATTATTATATAACCTATGTATTTTAAGTTCGAATGGTCTACGTGACACCCATTAGAGGTCATGCAATTACATCCTAGAATTAATATCTAAGTATATGAACAGCTAGCGATATCTATTAAAATCATATCGAATTTTCTTCACAAACGATAATAACATTAATCGAACATTATAATCTATTCCTGTTATAAATTCGCGATAAAAGATATGACACATATTGCTGACAATAAAAGTTTTTATATACATTATAAATAACGTTTTATGAGTACCGAGCGTTGTGGAATACTATGCCTTAAATGTCTAGACTCTAGGATATGTATCGGCATCGACGGTTGAGGTACAACTACACTAGTAATGAAGGGCGAACGCGTTTACAAGTCACTCTATGTAGGAAGAATAAACTTATAAACTACATCTCAGACGAGCGCGTTGCCATTGGCGACCAAGTCAGTGAATGAGTCTTTCTTTCTAACTGCCCTTATCCCACCTTAATGTGGGGTCGGCGCAACACGCTTTTTCAAGCATGTTAAAGAAAGGATTTGGCTAAGATTTTACGACCGGCCGCCTGCCTGACGTCAATCCCCTCTGGGCGATCCAGTCCCGGGCAAAATAAATTAGAAAATTCGCTTTGCCCGACCTGGGAATCGAACCCACGACCCCCCGATCACAGCCCATATATGCTGCCACTAGACCAAGGAGGCGACAAGTCAGTGAATGAAAGTAGCTGTTCTAAATATGAATTTCATTCAATAAATCGCGCCTCCCTTACCTCATACCTCAGGTAGTGAGTGGTATGAACAGGGCCTCAAGGCACGCTCGGCCCCTGGGCTCACAAGAATTCGAGGGCTCCTTGGAGAGTAAAAATAATTGATCGTGTTAGAGAATGTAAGTACTTATCGACAATTCGGAGTCCCATGAGGCCCGTGTGCCCTTATGGTAAAGATGGTACTGGGTATGAAGCGTTTGTATTGCGAATTCATGTCTGTGATTGCGAATTATTCCATATGACCTGTCTATCATAACACATAACATAAACTCAAGCCTGTATCCCCGAAAGGGTAGGCAGAGGCGCTCTAGCGAACTAGAACACCCACATTTCACCGAGCTTAGTTCCGTCCCAGATGTGATAAGGGGCGAGCCTATCGCAATATCGCAATATCACTTTGCGCAACCCGGGATCGAACCCGAGACCTCAGGTCGGTAGTCATACCAAAATACTACCACGCCACCGAGGCAGTCTGTCATAAAAAATATAAAATCGTCGATGGCTATAGGGTTGCCTTATTTAGGCAAAATAACCGAAAAAAAAAATACCGCCGATAGTTGCAAAAGCGAAAGTTCGCAAGAGTATCGCAACAGTAGTGATTATATAGGTAGTTAATAGTTTCGCACTATTGTCGCCACGTAATGTTAATATCAGAGTACACGCGGATTTAACTCGCTATGGTGTATTTTCCGCTTGACAGGGAAAGTGTTTATATAACAATACGAACAGTTACCACGGCACATCTCATACACCATACCATTAAAATGTTCCAACATAGTTCTACCGTGTCAGTCATATTTTAGCAAATATCAATAATAATTTTATCAGTCAAAGAGTTTGTTTTAAGGGGGTAAAATCTAGAAAACAAAGACATTCAACAGTACCGTTAGAAATATTAAATATCTTGGTTAGAAAATTATACTAATTTTTGTCACAAGTATTTGTTTCGGGACTGGATGTTGCAACCAAAACTCTTGTAGTTCCTGATACTCAAGACAAAAGACATATTTTAGAGTGGGGCTAGGACTATCTGTATCAGTTGAAAAGAAGTCTGTGGGCTATTTTTTTTTAAATTAATGTTCAAATTGAGTTTTCGATAAGAAATCGGCCTTCACGCAAGCGAAGCTGCGAGAAAACGTAGTCGTAGATATTTTATCATTGAGTTTATAATACGGATGAGTATGGATGTTTACATGTAATATTATACTACTATACTATATTTAAAGGTATATTTTATCATTATAAAGATTAACGATTAGGCCTTTTTACCTTGCTTGGCCATAGATAGTTGTCGACTAGACTAGACTAGTATAGAGGCGGACAAGATATTAGTATATCTTTATCTTGGACAATGTTTATTCCCAAGAGACCTGCTGAATCTCGTGTATTATTAGCTTTTAATGTATTATTTATTACAAATATTAAGTGGCATAAGGAGGTGTTATGCGGACCACAAGAACTTTCAACAAGAGAAGTTCTCTTACCTCTACACCTCAACTCCAATATCGCCTTCTCGCGGCAGACCTCCGTTAAGTTGAGCTACCATACTGAAGATGGTGGTTGGAATTCCCGTGGGATGTAGGATCAACAAACAAAGAGATAGCAGAGATCATTAGGGCGTCTGAGGGCTTAGTGATCGAGGGACGCTCAGAGGAGTGTCACCTCAGGGTTGATAGCGGAAGAATCTTAACCAAAGATCAACGGTAGCACCCATGGTCCGAGTTAGTTGGATTAATTCTCACCACTAAGACGCCTTAGGCAAGCGGGTGGGTTAATACGCCTAACCCTACTATTACCACTTATTCACCCTTAATCCCAGTCCGGGTGGCACTCCATTCTTGAGGCTCCGCTTTGGAGGCGATCAGGCTGCGCAAAAAACCCAAGAGGTACATCACCGTTGGGTCTCGGCTGCGGCTTAGACTAGCTATTGGGCGCCATAGGGGTCTTCCAGGTTTGCACCATTCAGGTCCACCCACGGCTGCCCAGCACGTCCGCTCAGACAAGCCCCGCCACGTCAGTCGGTTAGGACCTGTGCGGCATGGCCGCTCGGGCGACCCGCGCCCAGCCTGTATGTATGAATACCTGCTGTAAGGCATCGTCTGCCCACATACTCTCCCACTCTTCGGCGGAAAACCTCCCAGTTGGGATGTAGCCCCACCGGTCTCTCCTCAGCTAGTTATGGGAGCGTCCACCCAGCTTTTAATGCAATTAAAAGTAGTGTAAAGGCGACTTGCACCAATATTACTAACCTACAGTTAGTCCTTACCTCAAGTTAAATTGAAAACAAAAATATGAATGACATGTAATGAATTCCTTGTAATGTACTACATGTAATTACAGATAATATATGATAACATTTAATTATTTACATATATATTTCTTTTTCAATTTAACTTGAGGTCAGCAAGTAGCCCTAAGAGTAGGGAAAATCGGATCATACAAGTTTCTCATACGTAATACGTTTATTATTCTAAAATGCGAAACGCATAGCCTACGATGCGACGAGACGTGAGCTTTTTTATAAACAGCTGTTTTGGATGTAGTTTTGTGGTCCAGTGTGTCAAATACCCGTATACCAAGATCCTGCGGTACTTTTGATTGTTTAATGCTCCGATTTCTAGTGGGTTCTGCAAAACCTTACGGTTTCGTGGAAAACTAACAAAGGTCGCCAGTGTAATGCAAAGTTACATTTATCATAAATATTGATGTTACGGGTGACGGATAATTATTTTGGTTAATAAAGGTATGTATTCTATGTATAAGGTATTATTTATATATGTTAGTACTAAACTTGATTTTACTTACATCTCAAAATGAGTTTTAAGATAAACCGAGATTTATCTACCTCTAACTGCTGCAAGTTACCTTTATGGAATTTAATGGTAATGGCCTCCCCTTATCGATACATAAATGGAAGGTGGAACTTTGTATAAGTCTTTGGAGGAAATTAGGTATTATAGTTGCAGTTTAATTAAATTAATAATTCTATCAATGAGATCATATGCTAGGTCCACTACAAATAAAATGAGGCAGAGCAGTCTGAAACCCTGATACTAGGTACTTTGCACAGACTGACATTGGTAGATGTTTTTGTACATCGACCTTCTGTCAGTGACCTTTTCCGTTTATGGTGGTCGATCACCAAGGGCGACCTCATGAGCTGACAGCAGCTGACATTCATTAAACTGATAACAACTGCCATATATTACAATTTGGACCTTATGGCACAAGAAATAAAGGTGATAGTATTGATGTGTTCCACCAAAACACCCTATTTG
Organism: Clanis bilineata; assembly: GCA_036417725.1. Lineage (NCBI taxonomy): Eukaryota > Metazoa > Arthropoda > Insecta > Lepidoptera > Sphingidae > Clanis > Clanis bilineata. Next base: position 5,626,275 of record CM071153.1, read on the forward strand.
AACATGTGCATGCGGGCGTGAAGGCGCCGGGTGGACAACCACACACCTCTGTGTGAACGAAAACTGATAGGCAGATGTTAACGGAACGCAGAGGCGCACTAGCGAACTAAAACACCCACATTTCGACGAGCTTAGTTATGACCCAGATGTGTGCGACCCTATCGCGATATCGGGCAAAAATTCCAGACTCTGGGCTGATATGGAAAAATCCAATATCAATGCCCGACCCGGGGATCGAACCCGAGACCTCAGGGCGGTAGTCGTACCGAAATACAACCACGCCACCGAGGCAGTCTCATTCTTCATCATCATTCATGTAAAAGTGATATAAAATATCCTATTTGCAGAATAAATTATTTGAATTTCAATTCCAACACTGTAAATGACGTTGATGTCAGGAGGTTACCACCACCTCTTATAGCAGTATTATTATAATCTTACTTGTACCGATTTCCATACAAAACAAACGAAGAACGATAATAATAATACTGCGATAAGAGGTGGTGGTAACCCTGCTGAAACGGTTTGATCAAATTCACATAATTTTGTAAACTCATTGTTCAGTGTCAGTGAGGAGATACGCATCACATATAGTTCTAAATAGCAATATGGTTCAATGTACTATTTGAATTCACACTTATTGTGCATAAATTTGTAGTTGGAATACCCTATACACATACATTAAAATTAGGTATGTAATGATATTTATTTATTTCTGGAAATCTTTGGGGGAGGCCTATGTCCAGTGGTGGACGTCTTGTGGCTGATGATGATGATGAATGATATTAGTTTTTTATTCTTGGAAGAGAAATGTAAATAGAAAGAAAGAAAAACGAAATAATAATAATAATAATAGCATTTCAAAAGTGATTAAAACTGGTATAATAAAGCATGTAAAAAGTAGCCTATGTGTTATTCTAAAGAATAATAGATATAACGGTAAAGTTTCATCAAAATTCATCAAGTAGTTTTGCGTGAAAGAGTAACATACAAAACACACACAAAGTTTGGTCTTTATAATATTCGTGTGATGTGATGAGATAATAAAAGTTATGTACTTCAACAATGTCTATTTAAAAACTTGAGATGATTTATGACAATAAAATATAGTCCAGTAACTAGTTTTAATTACACAATTACGTATGTATTCTTTACCTATATTGAGTTTCCGAAGAAGTGTGGAGGATCAGAAATTGACTGTATGTATGTCTCAACTTTTAAAACTGTGGTCTTATCCTGCAATGTGGGGTGAACACAAATACATTTACAAGCATGTTGCAGATATGATTTGGCTTAGTTTTTACGACCAGCTTCCTGCCTGACGTCGACCCTCTCTGGAGGAATAATTACAGTACTACATATGCATAACAAGGTGTGTTGACTATAGACCATGTAACATACAATTGATACAAATATTTATTCTTAGTAAAGATAAAAGTAATTAGAATAACTTATTGTTCTGAGAAATTTAATCAAATATCACTAGTGTGATAATTATGATAACTATGATTTAAAGATTAAATTAATTATGCAGTAACTAGAGAGTAAAGAAATATTTTAACTTTCTACTTTACATCATTCAACTCATTAAATGGAAAAGTTATATAAATACCTATAATTATAATAAAATTACAAGTATAATTAGTAGGTATCAGCCTATGGCAAATTTTTGTATTAGATTTTTTCTGCACATTATGAAAAGTAGTTTGAAATAAAATATAACAATTAATATTGGGACCAAGAGGCCTGTATTCGGTATCCCATGGGTGAGGACATAGACTATGGTTCACGGCATAAATTCTTCATACTCCTTTACATTCAGGTATATTTCCACATTATCGCTAGTTTAAAGCAAGGTCTCCTGCACTAAACATTACACAAAACATGTATTTTTTATCTATAGTCCATTGTTCTATGAGCAGACTGAATGAAAAACCTTGTTTTTGTAGTGTTTTGTTTCAAAAAAGCTATTGCAAGAGACGCGGCTGAACATAAACTTAATAAAATATGTACCTACAGAACTCAACAATTTGATAGCTTTTGTATGGATATTGAAACATAATTTGTACCCCAATGTTAGAGCTTACTAATATGGTGGGAAGTTTTAATAATAAAAGTCCCTGCTGATAGTCCGACAAAGAATAATCTTATCGGAATTTTTGCAAACGAAGTAGATAACAAAATCATTAACTTACTTGTGAAACCTGTCGGTCGTCATTTTTAATACAAATATTTAAAGCAGAAAGTATTTATAATGTTAGTTAATTCAAGTTCAACTCATTTTCATGTCAGGATTTAGCAGCGCGAAATTAATAATCAGGGAAAGTTACGGTTTTGTCACACTTCACTTATTCACCGGTACATAAATGCGTCAGAACACTTTTATTACGACTTGTTATTCACAGTTATAGAACGCATCAAATTAAGTTAATACGTTATAAAAACTGAACTTATCGAAAAACTAATGAATATATTATTTTCAAACACCTGTTTCACACAGTGGTGTAACGACAGTTCCATTGAATGAGGCACGAATGAATGATCGATTAATGAATTATGTTTGTATTTTGACAGCTGAGAATCGTACAATAGCGTTCAATGAACTTCATTAGACGTTTTGAAATACTTGGAAAATAAAAAATAGATGCGTGTAGCGACATCTGTTATCGAATAGCTGTATTAAAGTTTTTTATATCACTATTGTTGTTATGTAGTTATACTACTCGTCAATAGATGGCAAAACTGCACTGTGTAGGAATATATTTTTAATTTTTAACATGCATATCTGGTTGATTGAAAACAGACCAATATCCAAATAAATGAAACAGCTGTCAAAAATTATGTCCAAACTTGTGGCCCATAGATATTTGTTTCAAGTCTGGGTGTTGTGAGACCGAAAGTCTCTCATAATCTTTGACACCCACAATACAAGTTATACCTAGTGTGGGGTCAGGACTAGGTGTGTGACTGTTGGGTGTATTTATTTACTTGCTAGAAGAAAAGCTTGGCTAAATGCTTCGAATTCAGTATCTCAAAACGTTTTCAGTGTGAGTGTAATCACCCTCTCAAAAATATAACTACGTACCTAATAAATCAAATCAGTAAGGCTTTTGTTGCGTAGGTGACTGAACGTAGGGAATACCGTCTTTACCATAAGGGTACACGGGGCCCGTGCTCAGGGGGGTTACCACCACCTCTTATAGCAGTAGGTACTATTACAATCTTACTTGTACCGATTTCCGTAGAAAAAAAACGAAGTAAGATTATAATTATACTGCTATAACAGGTGGTGGTAACCCCCCAGGGCCGGACCTCACGGGTCCGCCGATTTTCTGATAAGTACTTACATTCTCTTACATTATTAATCATTTTTAGACTCCAATTCCCCCAATTCTTGTGTGTCCAAGGGCCCACGCATGCCTTAAGATGGCCCTGAACGTAGGTACTCCCTAAAATTTACAATCGCTCCTAATTTTCTTAGATTAGTAGGTAATCTTAGTGGGTAAAATCTCAGTAGGTAAAATTAGGAGCGATTGTAATAATTTTTCAGTAGGTACGAGAAAGCTACGTAGACTACGTACTTTATAGGTAACTTGAAAAATGATTTTTACGGGATTGACGTCGCAGGCAAAAATCTAGTGTTCAAATATTTCGTAGATATTAATTAATTACATTGTTATAACCTAACTTTTGAGTGAATGTACCCAGGATAACATACGTACCCAACTACTATAATAAATAAAGAAATACGAGGGATGATTTTTATCTATGCCATCCGGCTATTATGTAATATTTTTTGTTATCTCCATAGAGGCGCCAGACCAATTCTCATAGTACACGATATGATAAACAAAATAGCATCGATAAGGTTGACCCCTGCCCGTTAATTAACACAATAAACCACCACAAAAAGCCCGCCTTAAAGTGAATTGTCATAAAAATGTAATATTTTATCTAATTCAGTAGATAGACACATTAATTGAGGCCGCTATTCAAATATTTGCTATCCATTAGAGGCATTATCTCATTAATGTGTTTTACATGTAGCCCTTCACTCGAGTCGTTACAAGTCACCGGCACGTCACAATATCAATACAATGGCCAATCGATACATCAGTGATTGTTAGCACTTAGCACTTAGTAGCACCATTTGCATCAACTGGTGATATTTTTATATTGGCATGCGTTAATGATAAAGTCCATCAGAGTTCGTACATTAGCTATTCAAACTCAGATTAGAGTTAGGGTAGCCAAAAGTTGAAATAACTATGGTGCGTTGTTTTACGTCTAGGTACTATCTCGCAAAGGGTGATGTGAAATTTCAGCCACGGACGTAGAAAAAAGATGGACGGAGCGCTAGGAACATTTTAAGTGAAGCAGTGCTTTCGGCCCATTCCACAGAATAGTACCCATACCCTGCTGAATTCACACTCATTTTCTTTTCACGGTAGGCAGTGGTGGTTGTACACTTGGCATTGTTGATGTCTATAGACGATGATAACCAATAGTCGATAGGTAACCATTTACCGCTCGTCTGGGTCTTCCTTCGTAAGCCAATAAATAACAAATTGGAATCAACATTGATGCCATCCCCTATCAATTCACATTTGATGACGCAACTTTAATCATTCTGGTGGTTAGCGGTTACCGCCGCCCATGGACTTCAGAAGTACCAGAACACAGCCGATCTGATGCTTACCGTGAGGTGAAAACTTTTTTTAAAGGACAGGACTTAAAGCTATGGAGCTAGCTAACACCGGAGCACGGAGTTCATTCCAAAGCTTGCCAGTGCGTAGTAAGAAAGATCACTGGAAACAAACCATACTTCGTTTTTTTTCCAGGTGATATCCAATGGATGAACTCCACTGCCATGTTTAGTTATGCGTGATTCGGTTGTAATATGCCATTTGGAGATTAATGCGTAATCATAGTTATGAGACCCTTAGTTTCTTCTGACACATTTTGCGATTTCCTAGGCATACTTTGCAGAAACTTATAATACTGCGACGAGTTGAGTAGTACAGATGTCCATTGACCGCTCAGCTTGGCGACATGTGGTCGCGATCCTCATCATTGATGAAGAAGAAGAAAGTAACAGCATTTAATAAAATTCACATGAATCAAAATACATATATAACGGCTATTTAGTCATCTAAAACCTTTAGACGCTCTAATACTCGTATTTATTATTTATTTAAATAGTGATCAACGAAAAGTTAAATACTTAACTAGACAATATTTTGCTGAGATTGTTCATGTTATATTGTTCAACAGATACTGCCGTGCCATTGTCATACAGGTAGGCTTGTATACATTTCTCAGAATCGTGATGCTTGCGAATTGCCTGTCACGTCAGAAAATGTACTCTAGGAAGTCTGTATTTGACCTCTACAATGTTGAAGTACGGAATATTTACTCGTACCTTAAGTAATTATTGCGTAGTTTTAAATACATACATACATACATAGATTCACGCCTTTTTCCCATAGGGGTAGGCAGAGACAACGGATTTCTACTTGCTACGATCCTTACATACTTCTTTCGCCTCATTCAGTCTCATTACATTCTTCGTGCATGCACGTCAGTTTAGGGTACTTTTGACTTGACCTTTCTCAAGTATATCTCTGACTTGGTCAGAGAAAGTAAATAAAAATAATAAAGAATAAAATAGTAATAAATAATAGTATCATCATCATCATCATCAGCCATAGGACGTCCACTGCTGAACATAGGCCTCCCCCAGAGATTTCCAGATCGACTAGTTGGAAGCGGCCTGCATCCAGCGACTTCCTATAAAACCTAAATTTAATGTAATGGTCATTGCGGGCGTTTGTCGTTTTAGACGCAATGAAGGATTTTTTTTTTGCACCTTATTGATAAGGTAATATTAACATAGAATTATTATGTTATAAGTGCTTTCAAATAATATTACGAGATGCTAGACTAAACTTAATTACAAACATAGGAACATGGACTGGAGCAGTGAGCATTCGCAGAATCCGTACACTTGCAAAGCTCATGATTTATCATCGACGTAATTCATGCTCTCCCTGCGCTCCGCTCGGAAATCTAATTAGTCCGGAACATTCTCGATAAATCCACATGAAACAGTGTAATAACGACGTAATCCTCGTTTTGAGATGATTGCCTCCACGCGATATATCTTTTTTATGCCCGTTTATCGCCCGATAATATAATAATCATATCGCGCTGACAATAATGGCATGCCAAATAAAATCTACCTACCCATCGTCGCAGCCACGTGGAACGTCATTTAAGCAAACTCAAGATAAAACATTCTAGTTTTTACACTAAAAAGAATAAAGTTTAATTTTGTTGGGGACTCTCCCGTGTTGAGTCATTTTCGTGCGTCATCCAAAAAACGATGTTCGAAAACAGAACGCGTACAAATTGGGTGAAGTTCGGGGCGCGCGGGAAAGCAATATGTTTTTATTTCTTTTTAATTTCCGGTTCGTTTTAATGGCGTCGAAATCAATATAATGGTGAAGCGGCCAACGCCATTTTCGCCATTTTGTGGTTTTGCTCATTTAGCGTGATCGAGCATGCATCGACAGCGCTTCATATTGCCATGTGCCAATGCGCCGCGCCGCCCTGTCCCGGCTACTTACAAATTACAATAATTAATGCTGTCGTTACCTCCACCTATCAGCTCGATGAATTTTGTCAATTTGACTCATTTTGATGTTATTTCTTGTGTCGATTTTTGCGTAATGATACTGGTCATTAGCTCCGCAATTTGCATTAACATTAATCAAATCATCAAGTTGTTAAATAAGATACTCCGTTTTAACACAGAAAGTTTTATTGAAGTTTGTACCTATATTGTAGTTAAACGTTTTGGGTTGGAGTAAACAAACAAAAGCTCCCGAAAATTACTGTCAATTTTGCAACAAAGTTGAGTTCCGAATTAGGTCTAAAACACAGTAATTTGTTCCGTCCCATAGTGTAAATAATTCTCTACGAATGTTTCGCTAAACAAGAGGAATAATATAATAAAAAAACCTGAGGTGTTCAGTTTAAAATTCCGTCCGGCTCCCGACGATCCATCGGGTGATTGCGCCGCGCCCGACTCCCGAGGCACACGCAGACATCTCGTTTCTTTTTTAATTTTGCAGACTCGTGACTTAGGTGAAAAGTTTTGCTGCGAAACATTCACATGGGGTGCAAAAAAAGATATTGCAAATATGTTTTAACATACTTCAAAATGTTACCCAAATATAAACATAACTTAAAAAGAAGCGGTTCTTATTTCGTACCTGATATCTCCGGCAAATGCGGACCGATTTTTAAGGTTTTGGGTTCGATAGAGCTTACTTCAAGGGTGGTATTTGGTAAAGTTATGATAAAGGAATATGGAGCTAACTCCTTAACAAACTGTATATGCGCCGCTATTGAGGTTGTCCAGTCTGTATTTAACATACATAACATAAGCTCACGCCTGTATCCCCGAAGGGGTAGGCAGAGGTGCACTAGCGAACTAGAACACCCAAATTACGCCGAGCTTAGTTCCGTCCCAGATGTGATAGGGGGCGAGCCTATCGCCATATCGGGCACAAATTCCAGACTCCGGGCTGATATGGAAAAATCTTATATCACTTTGCCCGACCCGGGGATCGAACCCGAGACCTCAGAACCGTAGTCGCACCGAAATACCACCACGCCACCGAGGCAGTCTGTATTTAAGCTTTTAAAATTTTCATTGTTAGTACAAGCGCGTCTCTTGCTAATGTTTTTTCTAGGAACCCTACACAAAATTTAAAACTGTTTAAACAAATGTGACTAAAATTAACACTACGATATATTACCTTTAATTTCAAGAGAGAATAAATTAAATTATTTGTAAGCTATGAGCTATGGCTATGAGAGTTGCTTGTAGAAAGGCCATTGAAGTTTGTAGGTATGAATGATATTTAGCATTTACTAGGTACATGAACTCACAAGACAATATGGTGCCATCGCCGTTAGGATCTAGTTATTAATTTATATCAGATTCTATGTTACAGGACTTGTATGTACCTACGTCGGTCTAAAATAGATTAAGTATTTCATCATCATCATCATCATCAGCCATAGGACGTCCACTGCTGAACATAGGCCTGGTCGATCTGGAAATCTTTGGGGAAGGCCTATGTTCAGCAGTTAAGTATTTAAATTTTTTCCTAATTTTCAATTCAATGTGTGTGTAACCTATTCAATTATTTTTATTACGATCATTACAAAATTCAAAAATTATAAAAATCATGAAACCAATTATTGAGTGATGGGTTTATTCATATGCCATGAATATTGATGTATGCATGTAGTATCGATCGATGGTGAGGTCGCACGGGAGTCGGGACCCTGTCACCCTCCTATCAAGAACTTGCTTCCGCCACTTAGCGCTGTTTGTGGACACAATGTGATAACTCCATTAGGGTCTACGGCGGAGATTGGAGTGCCAACATTCAACATTGACAAGTTTATTAACCAACTTCAAACGAAGGAAGTTCTCAATTCGGATGTTTTTATGTATGTTACTCGATACCGGACTGGCAAATGAGAACCGATTTTCAGTTATTTATCGCAGAGACTGGCAAACGAGCAGATGGGTCGTAAGACCTGATGGTAAGTGATCTCCACCTCCCATAGACACCCAAGACACAAAAAGGATCATAGGTGCGTTGCCAACTTTAAAGGAGAAAACGGAAGGGGAGGGAAAAGGCATTGGGAAAGGGAGGGAGGAAATGGGCCATCGGAAATTTCAGTCACCAACCGAAACGCGATAGCATGCTGCCACTTTACGTCGGTTTTCTGTGAGATAGTGGTATCAAACCGGTCGAGCCTGACCATTCGTGCTGTAGACGTTAAGCCGGGTCTCCTGCACTAGCTTTTTCGAAATAAAACACTAAAAACTCATACGCAAAACAACGATTTTAGCTATAACCTGCTCGTAGAACAATGGACCACAGATAAAAAAAGCATGTTTTGTGTAATGTTTTAGTGCAGTAGACCCGGCTTTACTGTCTACATGGCTCTACCGCTCAATAGTGTGTAATTGTGTTCGATAGGGCCAAGCGTATACATGGATGGTAACAAGAATTTATAAAATAACAATGTTGAAGTAGAGGCGCGTCTCCTGCACCTGTTTTTCTCGAAACAAAACACATTATGCAAAACAATGATTTTCGCTGTCTCCTGCTCATAGGACAATGGACTGCATTAATACTACAAATAAGTTTCATACTTTGAGTAATTGAAAACGAACATGGTTATTTAATCTTTAATTGAGTTGCAAGCGCAGCGTAGGACGTCCACCAACAAGGTGGACTGACGACCTGATAAAGGTCGTAGGAAGCCGCTGGATGCAGGCCGCTTCCAACAGGTCGATCTGCAAATCTTTGGGGAAGGTCTATGTTCAGCAGTGGACGTCTTATGGCTGATGATGGTGAGTTGCATATAAAATTCAATCGTTTTAACAATGTCCAGACAAAATTTAGATCATCCCCGTGGAAGGAGAGGCATTGACGTAGTAGTTTTATTTGTTTTATAACCATAGGTAGGTACTGAATATTGTGCCAAAGCTCGGAATTGCGTCACAACTCACAACTCGCATTCAAACAGCAATTTGGCGATTCTGTCGACGCCGTAGTATTGCCATAGTCTTACTGACCAAGTTAAGGTCATAAATACCTATAGGTGCAAACGACGTTGGAGCCGCCTATAAACTTGTATCTTGAACCGTATCAATACCTAGAGTATACAATTTCCGGAAGGTATTCGCACATTTCTATCGTATGAAATATACATACGTATGGAAATGAAAGTCGAATAGGTAGTTAGCGCGTTTATCGTCTATAAGTAGTGTTGCCAGATTTAATAAATATCCAACTTTTGGGGAGTTTTTAAATAAACTTATTTTTTATGTAATTTTACCATATTTGCGATATTTTAAGCTATATTTTAGCCATTCGGGATCCAAATGCATCTTATCAGCTCCAAAATATCGACAGTTATAGCACCCAAAAATGTAAAATTTCTTTTGAAAAAATGAATGGATAGTGGATTAATAATTAGACTTTTTAAGAAAATTAATAACTAGCTCTGCAATATTTCTGGTAACACTGACTGTAAGTGTTGCAATTTCTCGCCGCGGTGTGGCGCTACTAGCGGGCGGACGTAGCCAGGAAATGGCCACTAATGGCGGTCGCCGGATACGACGCCATTACGCGTCGCCGCTGCTCAAATAATTACATTAAACTTGATGAGTTTGTTTTGCAAGATATGTTATACGGAGAAATGGAATAGGTAATTTTTATTCTATTTTGTGTTTCAGCGTGATGTTTTATGCCATTTACTTAGTTATTACTATTTCATAGCATTTTATTTTCATCGGTTTTATGTGATTATTGGTCAGATTTTCAAAGCAATTACAAAATCCACTGTACTACCTAAGTATAAGACGAGCCACCTGATGGTAGATGGCGTCCGTTATTCGGCAATTCTAAAAACACAGCCGTACCGCGTTGTCTACCATAGAAAGAAAAGGAATACGTAAAGCAACAGAAGCTGTAATTTCACGTCGGTATTTTGTGGGATGGTATTAAACCGATCGAGTCGGCCCATTTGTACTATCTACAACGTGGCTTTTTCGCAAAAGAAGAAAAGAAGAATTTTTCGCAATCCCGCAAACAATATAATATAATCCGCAAAATTTTGACAGTCACATGTGTCAAAATAAATCCAAATTCCCCAAATTCCATCTGCCTTTCTCAATTTGGTTTCGTTTGTGCGAATTGTAAATAACAGTGGCAATTTGAGTCGCGTAACGCTTGGCTTGGGGAAGTTTGTCTATAAATCGCGGCGTGTCCAAGTGAAAACTGCGCCCCGACCGGCCCAAGAGCCTGTCCGACCCATAACGAGTTCCAAATTGGAAAATCTGCTTAACACAACTTGGGAGAACTCGGACTGTGTTCTTAATTATCTCGTCTTCATCGCATCTTTTTAGATGTAAGGAGGTTATATATATTTTTCAACCAATGCCGATGAAAAGGAGGGTCTAATTCGTCTGTTTGTTATTTATTGCATCATATGTTATGTTTACGCATTTTGTTGATTATTTTTGTCTTACATGGTATGTATAATGTCATGTTATGAAGCGGAGATGAAGACCAAATCTTTGATCCGCTAACACATTTATTTTAAAAACCTTAACATAAACGCAGCGTGAGTGTAGGTACCTATTTCCAAAATTAAGTTAATTTAAATTAGAATAATAAATAAGTCTATATAAAACCTTAATATGAACAAAGGTGGAGTCACTTTGAACAAGCTAATGTATTATTATTATGTTTAATTATTATAGATCTTTTTTTTTTCAATGACAAAGAATCAACACTAAATTAACTATTCACACGTGATAGTTATGTTTGTTTCTCGTAATAAATTGTAGCAAAATAATAAAAGGGTAACTTAACTTCAAATAGATAATAGTTAAACTCCGCAACAACCAGCTCATACTTATAACCCACAATCGGAATCCCACAGCATTGTTCTCAAATTGCGATTTCCCCACAACATACGCGTCACACAAAGTAAGCGCATAGATTAAAAAATCATCCAGGATAATAAAGAACTTATCGGCTGTGAGATCTGACGCCTGTGCCTAGCGAATGGAAAAAGTAAAAAAGGCGGGAATTTGATTCATAATGGCGTCAAACATGGCGGCACTGATTGCGATCTGAAAGGGAGATAATGCCGGGGTGGCTAGCTTTGTCTTGTGGTCGATTACTGCTGTACTGTACACTCTTATACATATGTGTTTTGACATGTTTTTAATTTGAGGATGGGACGCTAGTAGGTAGATTTTTCATTTCCATTGTGTAATTTATGCTAAATTCAAATTCAAATTCAAATTCAAATTCAAATCATTTATTCTGCAAATAGGATATTTTATACCACTTTCACATGTCAATTACGAGTATATATTGATTTAAGGATATTGATAAAGTAATAATGGCGTCGGCATTTCGTGGCTATCCCTGAGAAGAAATGCCGAAACAAACTCAAGGGTTATGGCCTCTTTTAAAGTCCAGACAATACATGATATATAAAATTACAATTTAAAATGTCAACTTATTTCTAAATACAATAATATATTAATATGCCAATAGACCAAAGTCAGCTATATATGAGCATCGCCTCCTTGGTCTAGTGGCAGCGTATATGGGCTGTGAACCGGGAGGTCCTTGGTCTGATTCCCATGTCGTGTGCCAAAATCCTTCCTGCAACATGCTTGAAAAAGTGTGTTGCGACGAGCGCACATTAAGGGTGGATGAGGGCAGGTAGAAAGCATGAAAGATTTATCGACCGACTTCCAAAAAGGAGAAGGTCCTCAATTCGTCTGTTTTAATGTATGTTACGTGATATCTCTGCCAAATGTAGCCCGATTCTCAAAATTCTTTTTGTATTCGATAGAGCTTATTTCAAGGGTGGTCCCATATAAATTTGGTCACAATCAAATTTGAAGTCGGTCTGTTAAGTTTTTGAACTTGTGATTATGCTATATGAGAAAATCCGTTATACCTCTATAGGGTTTGGTAATATTACAGCAAGGCGACAATGAAACAAAATATCAAGAGATGTTTAAAATATTAGTATTTTGTAATTTAGGTGTTTTGTTCATGGTTGACCGGTTTAAACAAATGACACACGAAGTGGCAAAAGTGTGTTAGGTCTTTGCCCAGAACTGGGCCACCAAAGAAGATTTTAAATGTTGTTTTGTCTATGACTGTATGATACAAACATGTGTAATTTACGTGACACAATAATATTCATAATTACTTGTAAATTATGTTTTTACTCATTAAGATGTCCCAATTACCATTACATTAAAAACATCTTAACGCGTAGATACCTGTGTCCTATAGGAACTTTGTCTATGGAAAAATGATTGATAGGTGATATTTATAATATCTGAGATTGCAATATAAAATGACGTTAAATTAGAAATCTGCATTTAAAGATGCCTTATATTATGTAGGTACCTATAACTATGTCACAAATATATATTGCCGTACTTTAAAGAATACCTGACCTTATATTTGTAGTAATACCTACTTTATTTATTTATTTAAATGACACACCAACAGTTTATAGACTTTTACATTAAGAATGAATATAGTATAAAGATTACAGTCCAATCTACTTACTAATTATAGACGTAAAACAACATTTGAAGAAAAACAGTCGTTTACTATTATAAACTTATATAGACATCATAACTAAATATAAATTAATTTAAGATAAATTTAATATTAATATTTACGTACGCTATTGTCATTTCATCAATTGTATTAATAAAGAAATAGATTTAGAAATGTTTAAGCGGGTCACAAATTAATTATTAAACATAGGAATTTTGTATTCACTATATTAGTATTAGAGCATGAGTGCAGCATACTTATTGGTCTATAAAGCTTTATCTAATAACATCCTCCGTTCCCTCAGATAGTTCAACTAAAATAACTAATGTAAATGAACGTGGTTTATTTCCGAACCTGAACAAAAGGGTTCCGGCAATAAAAACCCATTCAGCCATAAACTGAAAAAGAAAATTTATACGGAATCCTTCGGAAATGCAAATGCGTGAGGAATCGTAACCGAATTGGTCAAAGGGTAAAAGGCGCGAAATGCTCTCTATTTTGTAGCATTTGATACGGTTCAAACAGGTTGGGAAACTTGGCTAGGGTTCCTTTAAGTGAGATGGGATTTAAAAGGTTATTGAGGATGTTTTTAAAATGTCATGAATGAATGTAGCAAAAAATATGGGTGTAGAGGAACGGGTGTCTGTGTTCCTCTACTAGAGGGGAGATCTCCTCGTCAGGCGGGTGTAGTGCCTGACCGCCGCGGCCCCTCCTGCTGACTGGTTAGCTGTAGGAAGTGAAAGGCGATGTGCTATATGGCGACGATGCTGGTGGTTGGCTGGCGATGGTGGTGGTTGCAGGTGTTCGGCGTCCGTAGTCATCACGTCGGGGTCACCAATGTAGAGGAACGGGTATCAGTGTTCCTCTACATGGGTTTATGTTCCATTATAATGTGTACCTACTGTGGTTGTGTACGCAATATGTTGGTTTTTAGTGGATTATTGATCCAGGGGGTTGACTTTTGACACTTGATTCGAATTTGACTTCAATTTGACTTTATTTAGTGAACTTTATAACTCTATTTCGGTGGAATTTTCCACTGAAATAGAGTTATAAAGTTCACTAATAAAACACTTAACATAACATAAGCTCACGCCAGTATCCAAGAACGGGTAGGCAGAGGTAAACTAGAATAACCACATTCCGCCCAGCTTAGTTCCGTCCCAGATGTGATAGGGGGCGAGCCTATCGCCATATCGGACACAAATTCCAGACTCCGGGCTGATATGGAAAAATCCAATATCACTTTGCCCGACCCGGGGATCGAACCCGAGACCTCAGGACGCTAGTCGTATCGAAATACAACTACGCCACCAAGGCAGTCAGTTCACTAATGTCACGTTTAAATTATCAAATAACAAGTTCTCGAATCTAATGTAACATTAGCACACTTTTTAACTCGATTTTGGTGCAATGAAATGGTGGACTGCCTCGGTGGCGTGGTGGTATTTCGGTACGACTACGGTTCTGAGGTCTCGGGTTCGATCCCCGGGTCGGGCAAAGTGATATTGGATTTTTCCATATCAGCCCGGAGTCTGGAATTTGTGCCCGATATGGCGATAGGCTCGCCCCCTATCACATCTGGGACGGAACTAAGCTCGGCGAAATGTGGGTGTTCTAGTTAGCTAGTGCGCCTCTGCCTACCCCTTCGGGGATACAGGCGTGAGCTTATGTGTTTGGTGGAATTTTAAGCCAATAAAGAAACCGAATCGAATTTTGTATCAAATAATTTTGGTATCAACTCGATTTTGCTATTTTTTTTATTTGTAACAAAAACTATTTTCGAATTCGCAACAAACTGCAAATATTTCGGCAACAAATACAAAGTGTAATAAAATAAACTGGCCGCAATAATTTTTATTGTAAGAAGGGCCCTCGAATTATCATTTAGATGGGGCGGCCGCCAATATGGCGCGAATTTGGTGGAACAAAAAATAGATCGGACGTAGAGCCGACGCGACAATTGAGTTACGGTTAGGGATGACCCTACTGAAATGGATTTTGTCCGAATTGCAACTATTTTATAGATTACACGGGTATTTTGTATGCGAATGGGTGGCAAAAAACAGCACAATAAAATTTTAAAAAGGCTACGCGGCCATCAATTTTCTTTATTATCTGTGGTAGACACTGATTATTATTTATAATCTGTATTTATCAGCTGTCTTCGTGCTCATTAACAGCTGTTTGATGAGTTTATAATGTGACACGATAATTTTTTTTGCTGCAAGTTTAACTGCAACATTAATGAATAAAAATAAATGGATTGTACCATTTATTTAGATCACAGTAGGAACATTTCATTTGCTTTGTTTGGGTTTGATTTAAAAATATAGCCGGCATTGAACCGGCAGAAGAATAAAATATATTTTATTAAGCATCAAAGTTAGTAATGGTAACTAGGATTTTATTTATAAAAAATATTTGTAGCATTTTTCAGACACTTCTAGTCTTCTGTTTACGGTTCGAGTGTTTGAGTATTCACGACAATAGTAATGAACTTAATACAAATATTAAATTTTAATGTAAACGTCGTCGCCAACAAGTATTAATGACTGCACCCCACAAAGATGCTATTCCCCTGGAACACATTAGCTTGCCGCGCGTCAATGTTCAGTAAGTGAATGCATTGTGAAAGCGATAGCGATTTATTATTGTAAGAACATCGAACTAATATTATAAACGTTTTTTTTAGTATGTGTGTGTGTATGTTTGTTAATCTTTCACGCAAAAAGTACATGAAACGTTACAGTTATATTAATTACAAATCAGAATATTACATATAGGCTACTTTTTATAGTGGAAAAAAACATCAGTTGCCGTGGGTTATATTCACGCGGACGAAGCCGAGTACTTTATAAATAAGAATAGTTTTACGACTACTGAACATCAATCACATGGTAGGCTGACGGTCTTGTTTAGGTACACCAATAATAATATTTTTATTAATAATAATTAGCGAATTGTTAAGGATTAATTTGACTTTTGATTTCGATGATCATCGAAATACCATATACTCGTAAGTATAACATGTATATTTGAGTCTCTAATAATATTATTTTCTGTTTGTTAATAAACTAGATGTTGGACTAGAATAACTGAAACCTAGGATATTAGAACTAAACACTGCTTTATTTTGGCGACCTTATTTTTTTGAGATTGCATTTATGAAATAATTACGTTGATGAACATCGAAGGAAATGAAGGATACGTAATTTTTATATTATGAATATAAATTATGTGATACATCAAGTTTTTAGTGAAAACGATTAGAGCTACCATGGACCGTGGTTAATTGTAATAAATAAATAAATACACAACCACAGTCACACACCTAGTCCTGACCTCACACTAGGTATAACCTGTATCGTGAGTGTCAGAGACTACGAGAGACTTTCGGTCTCACAACACCCAGACTTGAAACAAATATCTGTGGGCCACACAAACATTTGTCTCAATGCGGTAATCGAACCTGCAGCCTCTCGCTTCACAGCCAGCTACTCGCCCGTTGCGCCACGGAGGCTGTCTGATAAGTAATGTAATCTAACTGATCATTCAGATTAATCAGATTCAGTTAAATCGCTATTCTATGTCTAATATGGTGGCACCATTACAATCGTAGGGGCAATACTGGCGTGGTGTGGGCCAGGGGACGCCAAATGGAAAGAGAATCAGTGCTGATAAATGATTCCGGTACAAATGTTATTTTGATCTTTCGCGATATCGTTGGATTTGTTTTGGGGGCGTATGCGATTACGGCTTGTTCTGTTGGTCTTTTGATTGCATTTCTTTTATTGAGTGCATGTTGCACGGATTTTGGGGTTTATGTAGCAATTTGTTTGGGTATGTAAATGTGTTGATTTAAGCCTTCAGAACACAGCAAAATTCTGGTAGGTATTGAAATAAAACTATTTTTACGGATTCTATCCCGATTTGGTTGGTGGACTATCTCAGTCCAACCCGTGACCACGAAGACTGCAAAGCCTTCGAAACGTCGGGAATAAAAATTAAAACCAAATCGTGATAGAATCCCTAAAAATATTTTTATTTCAATGAATAGCATTCGCGTAAACTTAAGAAATCAGTATTCTGGTAGGTAAATAATATTTTTATCATTGAAATATTTTTAGTCTTGGTTCTTGACTCATTATTGTTGTCTATAAGCACGGTAGTCTGCATGTCTTGAGTTTTGAATCCGTACTTATAATTTTATTTTCTTTCGCAATTTGTCTTCGCAATTGAATTATTTTTGGTCTAGTATAGCGGAATCGTACTTGGGCTGGAGAGCGGAAGATCCAAGGTCAGGTAATACTGGTTTTCTAACCAAATTTGCGATTTGAGGGCTGCCCTCGGCGGGTCCATGTTGGTTCAGGTGGTCAGGTAAAAACTAAGCCAAATGGTTTCTGCAACACGCTTAAACGTTTTTTACGAAGTCCACGTTTGAATTTGGGCAAGGGCTGGTAGAACTTTTGCAATATAAATGCTCTAAGCGAAAATTGAAACAGCTGATTTTGTATTATTTAATTTATTTAGTAAAATATTTAATTTATTTCGTAAATTAAAGTTATGTTACGACTAAAACATTCTTCCTAAGAACCTTCTTCACCTTTGGCTGGATTGCCCTGGAATTAATAAAGATTACGACTTCAGTAAAATTGACCTAATTTTAGAGACGGTCCTAGCAAATGGTTACATTCAACAATAACACAGATAATGTTAAACAACGGACTCAACACTAGAGTTATGCCAGATTGCATAAATACTTCTTTACACTTTACATACGGGGATATACGGGTCACATACATAAGCTGACCCCTGTATCCCCAAAGGGGTAGGCAGAGGCGCACTAGTGAACTAGAACATCCCCATTTCGCCGAGCTTAGTTCGGTCCCAGATGTGATAGAGGGCGAGCCTATCGCCATATCGGGCACAAATTCCAGACTCCGGGCTGATATGGAAAAATCCAATATCACTTTGCCCGACCCGGGGATCGAACCCGAGTCCTCAGAACCGTAGTCGTACCGAAATACCATCACGCCACAGAGGCAGTCGACTATTAGTATTAATAATAAATAATACCCAAGCATATGCCATCCACGCCAGGGTGGTGTTGGTGAGACGAGGGCCCATCAATGGGTTCATCTGGGATATGTACATCGTCACCCAGCTGTAAATAATGACGTGTGATTAGCCTTAGATACATACATATACATTCATAACTTGTAGAAACTCTAAGGCTGAGATCTATAGAGCGAACTATGACTAAGTCTAAGTCAAAGTAACGAACTCGGTGAGGATTTGGAATTGTTAAATCAAACTTTGACTTGGTTCGAGACTTTTATTACAAGAAATACAGACAACAGACAGACTAAGCAAAGATTTTTTGGTAAAATGAATCAGAATAAGCCAAAATCCTCACTGAGTTCGTTACTTAGACTTAGTCGAAGTTCGCTCTATAGATCTCAGCCTAAGTGTAAACAGTTCTGCGTACAGAAGAATGGGCGGTTCGACCGGGTTATTACAACTGTCTTATAGAAAACCGGCACGATGAGTGAAATTTTCGACCGACTTCCAAAAAGGAGAAGGTCCTCAATTCGTTTGTATTTTTATGTATGTTACGCGATACCTCCGCGAAACATGAATCGATTTTCAAGATTATTTTTGTGTTCGATAGAGATTATTTCCAGGGTGGTCCCATATAAATTTGAAATGGGTTCGTTAAGTATTATTTACCCTTCTCAAAATCACCATTCTTTTCCTTTAATGTCGACAACGAACCCGTGATTCTTCTGGCATTGTAGGTGTTCATGTCACTGACCATCATGGCATCAGTTCAAATATCATTAAACGTTGCTGGTTAAAGGCGATTATGTTACCTTTGTTAAATAGTTATAATCATTCAAGCAGTTGTCCGGGATTTGATCACCCAGAGGGAGTTGACGTCGGGGAGGCACCCAGTCGTAACACTAAAACCGAATCCTTTCTGCAGCATGCTTGAAATAGTGTGTTGCCATAGAGTCAATTGGAAGAGAAATAATTACTGAAAATAAAAACTTACAACAGCCACATGGAAAATGATGCTATCATAATACTGCAAATTAGGACACTGAAAAAGAAAAAAAGATGTTTATTTTTGACCGTGACACATAAATAAATATAAACAACCATAAACTAGGTATAACCTGTATCGGGGGTATTAGGAATTACGAGACATTTTCTGTCTCACAACATCCACACTCTGTGTGGCACCACTCACCACTGGCAAGTGTGAATGGTAGAGTTGGAAGGGGAAGACCTCATCGAACATTCTCTGACCAAGTCAGAGATGTACTCGAGAAAGGTCAAGTTAAAAGTACCCTAAACCGACGTGCATGCATGAAGAATGTAATGAGACTGAATGAGGCGAAAGAGGTGTGTAAGGATCGTAGCAAATGGAAATCCGTTGTCTCTGCCTACCCCTATGGGAAAAAGGCGTGAGTCTATGTATGTATGTAACATCCACACTCGACACAAATATTTGTGGACCATACTCGTTTGTCTTGGTGTAAGAAACGTATCCGCGGCCTCTCGCTTCACAGCCGGTTACTTATACCTACGTACTAACAATATCAGCCCTATTACTATCCCACTGCTGGGCACATACCTTCTCTACTGAGGGATTAGGCGATAGTTCACCTAAGTCTCGCTTGCCTAATACGCGTTGGTAGACTTCACATACCTTCAATATGCTTGTGGAGAAATTCCAGTGCAGTATCCTTACGATCATTTTAGCAATCATTCGTAATGAATACATATTACAAATTTAGGAAATTTAGAAGTGCGTGCTGGTTGGAACCTGGGCCTTTCTTTCCTCGCGGCAGTGCTTCTCTCAACTGAACTATTGCTTAAAAAATGTGATGTAGAACAATATTTGGTTTGGGTTTGTATGTGTGAGACCAAAAGTGTTATGTGATTTCTGATACTCTGATCGTATCTTAGTGTGAGGTCGAAGACTTTATTACCAGATTTGTCAATTTGCAAAACAATAATATTTTTCATTTTCTCCATACATTTGCAACAACAACAATAAGTAGCAACGCTACTTGTAAATACTAAAACGAACTAAAAGACGAGAAGTGAGAACTGCTAAACCTTACACCTACTAGGAGTACTGCTACTATATTAGTTCTACTACAGCTACAGGATCATGCGACTATTGGATTATTTATAAAATTTTTACTCTCTATTTTTGTATTTCCGCACAACGATAGGACCGATGACGAACACAGCTCCAAAAATTGCTGTTAGCACGTATATGGGCGTGTAAAATGTTTCCAATTCTTCTTCCCCATCACCACTATCATTGCCGGCCAGACTATAAACACCATCATCATCATCAAAGAACATCACTACAACTCTTGAGAATATTCTTAATTATAACACAGTTTTCCTTGCTCTCTTAGCTTTAAGGAATTCCTCTTATTTGTGGTAAATATATTAACGCTGTTTTGTAAATAATACTTTAGGTCTAAGCCTTAGATTAATAAAGTCGTCTAAGCTTTAATGAATAATCTTTAATTTTGTCCAGAGTGACATAATTAACTTTGAAGTAGCAATTGTCAATAGTTATTCAGAGAAAATATTTGTGCCAGTCATGGATGGTGCTAAAGATAACATGCTCTTTGGATGGTGCCAGTTCGATTGTTATACTTACAACGTCCTTGGGTTGTAAGGTTCTTTATTTGTGTGTTTTCATCTCAAGCTCGTCTAGTTTTGCGTATGGTGAAGATTTCTAGAAGCTTTCTATATTATAGTTTTTTTTTAGAAGCGATTAAATTAACAGTTAAACATTTTCCAACATTCAGAGTTATATTTAAGTTATGTACTACCTTTAGTGGGCTTATAACGAGACGCGATATTCTAGAAGTGTAATATCAGATAAAAGAATTGTTTACGGGAAAGTATAAAAAGTATGACGATTTATTTATTTTACTAATTCGAACCATCCTTTTATGAAAAAAAAAACGAGAAAATATGCGGCGACAACCTTTTTTCGATAATTATTAAAGTGGTAGGCTTGACCGCTATGCAAAAGAATAATGCATATCATTTTAGATTAAAGAAAGAAATCCTTTAATAACCATCAAATTTTAAACAAGAGACGAGATAAATGTGTATTGTCTCTCTACTACATTGACCGATGCTGTGAAGATGATCAGTACAGTGCACAGATAAGTCAATAGTGTATCAAAATAAAAAATAAAGTGGAGTGCAATAAATTGAATTAGAATTTGAAAATGTAATTAATTTTTCAACAAAATATTTTACAAAGTCAGTCAGGTAAGTACATAGTGAAGCTGAACCGATAGCCGTATCGTTTGATCGAGATAGCAGGAGAGCGGAGCATGCGCGCGCGCACCTATAATGACTCAATTATCCGTTCAGAGGAGGCGTGTCTCACTACAGTATGTCTTCATTACAAGAGTGCCGGTCACTTTGTATGGAACTGGCTGTTTATATTTATTTTTAAATGTCGTCTTCCATATCTAGTTTACTAATACTCTTCAGATGTACTGAAAAACTTACTGATAGAGAATTAAACGCTCGCATTTGTCGTGCTTCAATTTTTTTTGGTTCGGTTATTGGGTATATGTACTTATTTCGGTTCTACTTATAGTCCCTTCTAACTTTTCGAGGTTACCTATGCATATATATTTTGAAGTTTAATGGGCAACTCTTACGTCAATGATTTGAAGATATAAGAAAACTTAGTGCGCCCTTACCATCAATATAAAATACCCTAGATGCACAGTTCTTTGTAAATATTCTCCTAAAAAGTGGTCTCAGGAATAAAACAAAGAAAAAGATCACAAGTTCTAATTAAATCAATACAATTATAACCCTATGCACGTGTTATAAAGTAGCCTTTAAAATGAAATGACGAAGCGTTCTTAAATTAGAATTTTGAAATTTAGAATTCTATCGGAGTCCGATTGTAGGCAAAAGGAGTGGCTTTTCTATCCCATTTTTCGAGCGTCAACTGTGCATCTAGGTAAATAATATTATAATAATAAATTAATACACCCAACAGTCACCACACCTAGTCCTGACCCCACACTTGGTATAACCTGTATCGTCGGTATCAGAAACTATGAGAGACTTTTGGTCTCACAACACCCAGACTTGAAACAAATATCTGTGGGCCACACAAACATTCGATGAACATTATATCGATGGCCCTTACAAATAACATGACCATGGCCCGATGCCAGAGTAGTGTACAATAATAGGACAGTAAAAATATTTATTGAAATTAAACTATTTTTACGGATTCTATCACGATTTGGATTTTGATTTGACCACGAAGGCTGCAAAGCTTTCGAAACGTCGGGCATAAAAATTAAAACCAAATCGTGATAGAATCCGTAAAAATAGTTTAATTTCAATGAATAACATTCACGTAAACCTAAGAAATCATTAAGTAAAAATATTTTTTAATATTAAATGGTAGGTGACGCTTGGTCTAGTGCTGGCATGGCTGTGTACCGGGAGGTCGTGGGTTCGATTCCCAGGCCGGGCAAACTAAATTTTATAATTTCATTTTCCCGGGACTGGATCCTCCAGAGGGGGTTGACGTCAGACAGGCAGCCGGTCGTAGAAACTTACCCAAATCCTTTCGGCAACATGCTTCAAAAAGCGTTTTGCGCCAACCCCACGTTAAGGTGAGATAAGGGCAGGCAGAAAGAAAAAAATAATGGTAGGTACATGCTAAGAATATTACATTTGGTAAATGTGTTTCTCATATTAGTTATACAAGCATTTTCCGAGTTCTTTTGATACTTTACTTTTATAGTCCCTTACTTATAAAAATATTTAAGCGCTGCTTAACTTTATACCATAGGTTGTCCCTTTCATTTTTAAACAATGTAACCTTTGAATGTAACGCAAGGAAAAAAGTGATAGGTTATTCTTAACCATTTGCTCAGCTAAAAATGCTTTTATAAGTAAGGTCCAATGTGTTGTTCTATTGTATTGTGACTTTATTATTGGAATATAATGAAACAAAACAATAAGCCTTGTCAATACAAATGAGCACAAGGAAGACGTCCATGAGCCTCGGACCACATCATAGGACGTTATCTATTGGTACCGGGAAATGTAGTAAAGAATTTATTGGTAATATCGTTGTTGTACTTTGATGGGCGTTTATGGTACATTTCCAACTCGAAACTACGCTCCGCTTAGCGATATCTGCTTGATCTCAACACAGATTGACCTGTGAGGTCATGAATTGATTTTTAAGTTTCTATTTTGGATAGGATATTGTAAAACCGCATCGTGTTTAAAATATAAAAAGCATATATACGAAGTAAATGTTAAATAGCAAACTGTGCTTTTAATCCAATTTGTTTTCATCAAGAAAAACACATTTATTTCTTTATTGGAATATTAATTCGTTACAAAAAGAAGTTGGTTTGTTTAAAAAATCACACTTCTTTATTTTTAACTTTAATATCATATCGCATCGATATATGTATGTATATTATATTGATGTCATATCAAAATATTTTCACGTAATGGATTATCCAAAATCGCCACTAGCACGGGATCAAGCGGCGCACCTTCTTCGGGGGTTGCGACAGTTATTATTTTGACAACTTGGGGTCAAAGCCGGTTCCAAACTTCAATTTCCGGAGGGCGTGAGGATGTTGCACGTTTTGAATTTAATTTTGATATACTTCCTCTGTCCTCACTATTCCTTTAATCGTAAATGATAATTCCCTTTTTACGCTGCAAAATAAATATAAGTTATTCTTTGTAATACACAGATCATGTCTTAAATTTAAAATTGTATGTAAAATTTAAGAGGAGCGTCATGCACAAACTGCACTGGCCTGAAACATAGCATGCGACTTCGTTGCTAGAATAAATCACACTTGATTTATTTTTATTCGCTTGGCAACACTGAGCGTCGTATATATTCCCGCCCTGAAATGCCATTTCCATTCTTTATTTAAATTATTTTTTCGTTTGTTTTTCGGCCAGTGTTATAGTAATGTTCGGGCGATTTTGCATTGTTTCTGCATAAATAAATTACGCGTTACTATTGTCAGAATGAAGACAAATGGAAAATGTCCGACAAATGGAGACAATGTAATTATTATTATATAATATTACACATTACACAATAAAAAGGCCATAATTTGTTAAGTGATACAACTTATCCAATAAATCCGAAAATTAACCAATAAACAACTGTATGTATAGCGGGGAGGCACGAAATTTTTAGATATTTTGTTCCATTTCATACTTATCGTTAATCAATTTAAAATGGAATCAGGGCGTCTCGGATGCGAGCTACATAATGGCCCAACCTAAATTATAATTGCGTCGGAAGCGTTAAAATTCAATAAACACATTATCAGCGGCGGTTACATTAAAAATATTTTAGTACAATAATTTATTAGGCTTGGTGTAGATAACCTTACATCATAGGAACCGGCGGATAGTGTGCGCCGAATTTTCTTTGTCTTTGCGCTATGTACCATTTCTTTAGGGAAATAGATAGCAATGAACTATAAATTAATGTCATGAACTACATTTCTCATTGGTAACATTATTTGTTATTCACAAGGAAAAGTACTCACATTTTTGTTTCCGTATTAATTTTAAGTTTTACTCAGCGGCCTCGCCCATCGCTGCATCGCCCAGATGATGATTTTTAAAGAATAAAAATTCACGTGCTATAAAAACAGTTTTATAATTATTGAAATAAAACTATTTTTACGGATTCAATCACGATTTGTTTTAATTTTTTGTCGGACTGTCCGACCCGTGACCACGAAGACTGCAAAGCCTTCGAAACGTTGGGCATAAAAATTAAAACAAATCGTGATAGAATCCGTAAAAATAGTTTTATTTCAATGTATAACATTCGCGTAAACTTAAGAAATCAGTAAGTTTTATAATTAATTCATCATCATCATCATCAGCCACAGGACGTCCACAAAGAAAATTAATTGCCCTGGGTTATTTTGAATTTAATAATAGAACTCAGATGTATGACGTCAGATGTAATTTAAGTACATACATACATATATTCACGCCAGCATCGCTGAAAGGATAGATAGAGGCGAACTAACGAACTAGAACACACATATTTCGCCGAGTTCATTTCCGTTCCAGATGTGATAGGTGGCGTGCGTATCCTCATATCGGGCACAAATTCCAGACTCCGGGCTGAGTAGAAAATTCCAATACCATTTTGGCCGACCCGGGTATCGAACCCGAGACTCAGGACGTTAGTCGTACGTGCACGCAATAGAATCACGCCACCGTGCCAGTCAGTAATATAAGATAAGTATATTATTATCAATCCTCAAAAATAAAATATTCATATTGTTTTTATATCAGAGACTGGCAAACAAGCAGATGGGTCACCTGATGGTAAGTGATCTCCATCGCCCATAGACACCCAAGACACAAAAAGAATCATGGGTGAATCATTTGTAGGAGACGTATCACAGTGGATTCATGTAGCAAATTAATACAAGGCTTTTATCATGGGACCTTTGATCCAAACTTGTTTTGTTCAATGCATTTGTAGAACACCGCGTTATTATCTTTTGCTTGTACCCGTTATTTGTATTCTTTATTGTTTCTACCGACATCAAAACGAGTACCTATGTATCCGATATTTCCAGAAAATATGGACCTACTTTCAAACTCCTTATTTTGTTCGCTTCAAAGGTGTTCTCATATAAATTTCGTTAAAATTGAATGAATTTTGAAGGGTTGTTTTTTAGGGTTCCGAAGCCAAATAGCAAAAAGTAACCCTATTAGTTTTGTCATGTGCGTCTGTCTGTTTTAGTTCAGAGACTATTAGTACTAGAAAACTGTAATGGGTATTTATATCAATCACACCGACAAAGAGGTAAAATAAAATGTTAAAAAAACAGACAGTCAATATGTCTTTATTGTAAATATAAACGTGATCTGTGTCAGAACAACAAAACTTTAAATGAAACTAGATTGCATTACTTAACTATTTTTAAAAAATCAGGTACCTACTTCTGCCTTCAATCCTTGAGAACGAAGACATTCAACAGTATATAGACAGACAACAGCACAAAACTTGTGATCCAAAAGTTATGACCTAGTGGACATAAGTCGCTCAGTTTATTTGGAATATACGCGCGCCAAGCCGGCCAGCGTAATAATATTGACAGAATAAACTTATCTTACGTGATTCTTAACCATTCACAAAACATTTTAGGGTGTAAATTGTAATAATCGCCCTCGCATTGTAATAAGTAGTTGGTGGCGGTACTGAAGATCGAGATCAATATTTTTGTAAAGAAACTTGCTTGATAGCCCCTCTATAGTTAGTTATATTAAATCCTTTTGGTTATAATTGTATCTATCTCTTATCTATATCTTATTCTATCTATCTCTTCAGATAGCCTTAGATGTTTATCTCGTTAAAATTACATAAACAACGCTGCCAATTAAATTATGTTTTCCTTAAAATAATCTTTAAACATCCTGTAATTAATGAGTAAAGCTAATTAAGGAAAAAATCAAATACAATAAGTGTCAATGTTATTAAATGTTAATGCATATTTTTATCAAACAGATAAGGGAAGAAATAACTCTGGCTGATCTCTGAGTATTTTAAATGTGTTAAAAGTGTAGAATTATTGCACAATGATTACATTATCACTGATTCTTACTTATACGCTGTAAATTACTTGATTTTAACATATCAACTTTTCATGTGCAGCTGAAGTGCATAATAAATAAGCTAAGGTAAATTTGTTCTTCGTTACTAAACTACTAAAGTTACTATACTACAAAACCACTAACAACCGGTTCCAATAAACAATCTCAGTTCGAATGTGCAGATAGATAACAAAAATTAGCCAATAAGAACACAGTTTGAATATGACTGTCAAATAACTTGATTTTATTGGTTCATAATCGCGATCTATCTGGGCTCTAAACCGAGATCGTTTATTGAAACCGGTCGTTAGTTAAATAGATACTAAAGCATATATGACAGTTCAAAGGTTAGTGGCAAAATATATACATAGATAAAATCAACAGCTATAATTGTGGCGTATCGTCTTACCTTATTCATAGCTTTTAATGAAGAAACTGGGGGTATGTTTTGGTGTCGACTTTTTACCCTACTGCGCCGCGAGGGAGGGGGGGGGGGTGATGAGGTTAGAAGATAGTTAAACCAAGTAGAAACAATTTCGTATCTGTGGTTAAACCTTTTCTCAGTAAGTAAGCAGCCTTCTCATGTTATGTGTGTTGTAGCATTCTCTTCAGCTTCTTCATCTTATTATATTATATTTTATATCACTTTTCTTTTTTCTCTTGATCAATTATTTTGTGTTTAATTTGGTCATGCAAAAAGATGACCCTTTAAAAGATGCAATGAGAATAATGTACCTACCTTAAATGATTAGCTATAAGAATAGTATCGTAGTCTATATTGATGGTTCTAAATAAATTGATTTCACATTTTGATTATATTTGTCATATTGCACTCTGGCATTGATATTTATGTTATAATGTTTTGTATATTTAATGTGCCATATATACAACGCGACGGTGCGCAATAATACGACAAAACTATTGGTATATTCCTTGGCAGTGAATCATCTTTATGGCCAATTCCGGAGCTACATTTCGGCAATTGCCTGAATTATTGTACCTACATAGTCGTTTCGAACACGTTACGTCTTTATTTTGATGATATATTGATGCCATTTATATACATCTAGATACAAAGTTATACATATATCTATACAAAATAAGTGGACAATAATAATAATAAGAAATTAAATTGTTAAAACTCAATTTAAATATTATTCATTAAGGGTGACTTGCACGCGATTGCTAATCTAGAGTTACACCTTATCTCGTTTTATCCTACATCTCACTCCTATCTTTAAATCAATATTTGGGATAGAGATTTATCGCGGAGCTGCAAGTGACTTACTCGATTCCGATTAAAGCTTCTTTGTGCATCAAAGGCGAATCGATTATCTACTACAAACGTAATAACTATAGTTCGTAATTGACACATCACAGCCCTACACGTGTAAATAACCATGTATCAGGACAGAAACAAGACCGGGGCCCACCAGGGACACATAACTTAAGCGAGTACGGCAGATCAAAAAGCGCCGCAGGCGTGCGATGGACAGCGGCCGATTTATATAGGCGCAACCCTACGGGCCGATAGTGCGATATGCTCGGATATAGTGAAAAATAATGGCGGATAAATTGCCTCTATACGGCCCTATTGCGTTCATTATTCGTGTTTTGTGACTGCATTGTTTTAAAGTGGATCTAGTAAGAAAATGCTTTCAAGTGCTGGGTTTTTAGTTGGTTTTTATTAAAGAGAGAGAGAGAGAGAGAGAGAGAGAGAGAGAGAGAGAGAGAGAGAGAGAGATTTAATATTACTAACTATAGAGGGGCTATCAAGCAAGTTTCTATACAAAAAAAATTATCTTAAACTTCAGTCCCGCATCAACCATTTATTACAATGCGAGCGCGATTATTACAATTTACACCCTAGAATATTTTGTGAATGGTTAAGAATCACGAAAGATAAGCTTATTCTCTCAATATTATTACGCTGGCCCGCCTGGCACGCGTATATTCCATTAAACTGAGCGACTTATGACCACTAGGTCATAACTTTTGGATCACAAGTTTTGTGCTGTTGTCCCGTCTATATACTATTGAATGTCTTTGGTAATAGTAATAATAATAACTCATTATAGTATTTTTTTAATAACAGAAGCTGGCAAACGAGCAGGTGGGTCACCTGATGGTAAGTGATCTCCACCGCCCTTAGACCCCCAAGATACAAAACTAATCATGGGTATATTGCCGACTTACGCCCGGTTTCAATAAACAATCTCAGTTCGAATGAACAGATAGATTACAAAAATTACCCAATAAGAACACAGTTTGAACGTGACTCCGTCAAATTACTTGATTTGATTGGTTCATAATCGCGATCTATCTGCACTCTAAACTGAGATCGTTTATTGAAACCGGCCGTTAATGAGGGGAATAGGGATTGGGAAAGGGAGGTTGGAATTGGGCCACCGGAAATCTCACTTTTTGTGCTGTAGATGTAACTGTCTACAGCGTGACTCTGTATGTTTTGTGGAAGTTGGTAGTCAGTTATATGTTTAGGAATCGAGTTGTTTAATGTCGAACCCGAGACCCACGACGGTAATCTTACCGCGTAATTATGTTACTGCAGCAGTACCTATAGAGGTATAGATAATATTGATAATTTTACATCGTGTTTGAGCTTTGAGGTAGGTTGGAATGCAAGTTCCTCAGCCCAAAGAGAGCCCTATTTGAATTGCTTGGGTCTCAGAATTCTTTCGTTAAAAAGCCTACCCCATTTATTATTCGACCATGAAGAAATTACTACAGTGGTTTCTGTACAGTGATTGGTTATATCCTCTTGAATTACACCTGGCATTAAGCACAGATAACTCAATATGGCCAGTCGAGAAAAAAACAATAATGAATTGTTTATGAGCAAATAATAAACAATAAAGTAGAAAATACACTATGCCTAATGACTTTGTCATTTGAACCTCCGTTTCCATATAATTTGACCTTACTTGAACTGCATGTTTGGAGCTGTTAGCAGCTGTGATGGAGATACAAACATACATTTGCGTTATAACTTAGATAATTTTATCAATAAGAACGGATGCAGCGAATGGATATTGTGGAAACTAGATAACCTATTGCGAGATGTCGAATACAAAATTACGATAGCGCGGCTGTAACCGACAGCTCCTTTGACATCGATGCGCCGGCGATGGACCGCGTTACACATTACACCGCAAATCAATAATTATGCACACGTTTTCTTTGTTCAAGACGTGAAGTGAAATTATATCCAACAGTCACACACACACACACACACACACACTGCATACTAAGATACGAGTCTTTTGGCCTCACAATACACAGACGCGAAACAAACATCAGTAGCTCAACCATGAGTTTGTTGCACGTATTTACGCGAGCGAAGACGTAAAATATTTGTATGGAAAACGTCAGTTCCCCGCGTAACCACTAGAGGCGTTCGGATGTTTTTATACAAATATTTTACGGAGCCGCTTGCGTTAGAGTTTAGAGTAATGTCAAAAAACTCATGGTTGGCCTACTGATTCTGTAGCTCATCCAAACATTTGTCTCGGTGCGGGAATCACCCGTGGCCTTTCGATTTAACTATGTCCTTTTTTACACTAGACTTCAATTCCTTACTGGGGCACTGTTATTGAATGTTAGTAGCTACACGTCGCGTCAGCATAGTTTTGCCATCCATAGAGGGATGCATTAAAACTACGATTGGCTTATACTATTTTATTTGGACTGCATTTCTAGTGTTCTAGTCATCGTGGTACCGCGAAGGGAAGGTAAGAATATGTGAGAAGTCTACTGAATTAGCAACCCGTTATAAGCCGACATAGTTGAACAATCCCTTATCCGTTTCAGTAGGAAAGGAATTTCTGCCCATCTCTGATATAGCAATAATACAGGGGTAAAATTTAACACTAAATAAATACTCTTTTCTGGATGCAGGCCGCTTCTAACAGGTCGATTTGGAAATCTTTGGGGAGGCAGGCTTATGTCCAGCAGTGGACGTCCTGTGGCTGATGATGATATAAAGTACTCTTTTTGTGGGGCTTAAAAAGATGGGCCCGCTTAGCATCCTCGACACGAAAAATTTGGTCTACGCTTTTTGTCGTGTTATAAGGTATAACCGATTTTCCCTTTTGTCTACGGACACTAACATGCGTCCTCGTTTATTTGTTTACAATATTGTAGACAACATCTCTCCAGTCGGTTATCGAGATATATCGTGAGTCGTGACACGCATGCTAGCCGGGCTGGTTTTATATTGCACAAAACCATCCCGACAAATTTAATTGGACAATAAAACACAACAAGTCGTAATGATTTGTGCTACACATCGATAATGTAATGTTAATTATTATTCATACTCATTGAATAACATATGTTATCGACGCTATCAGCCGTGGTCCATTGAGAGTCGACACTCGCCGCTCTGCTACCGCGACCATTCATTTCACCCGACCTAAATATATGCACTTACTTGCACACATTCTACAAATGCACTCAGTAGTCGGAAACTGAACTGTATTGTGGAACTATGGTCTTTGAGAAAAATTGGGTACTTTTTTTTTTATTATACAGAACTATTTATTAGTTTATCCTAAACATGTAAAAATTATTTCGTTATTTATTTTCATATATTTAGTTTAAAAAGTAAAAATACATATGTATATTTTAGTTTGCCGCCAAAACGCTATCTCTTAACTGTAGCTACGGGTGACGTCATTGTTTCTTACCATAGATACAAATCGCTTTTAAAAAATATATTGAGGAAATAACATTTATGATTTCAAACTAAAAAAAACGAGTAAGACATTTTGTCGATCAGATATCAATCGTCGATCACATCCGCATTGAAATTAAGTTGAGATTTAAATAAAAATACGAAAAAAAAACAAATAACCTGGCCGTATGACTTTGGATCTTAGGACCCTTGTGGAGCAAATAAACAAGAAAAATGAGTAATCTGACATCATGCATCGTGATTGGTGTTTACCGTCACGTGACTCAGATAAAAAAAAGTATTTAAATTACTAAAATAAAATTATCCTTGGAGTATTATTAATAAATTCCTATTGCATACGTTATTTAGATGATAAATCTATGTTCCTACAGAAATTCATTGATATTGGTTACTATAGTCAAGTACCCAATTTGATGGCCTTGATGGAGAGTAGCTAGTTCTCTTTTTAGGCATGTATTTTTGCTGATAATCGATCTCACTTCATCCTCGCTCTCTTCTCGCTCTTGTAGCATGCATGTTGGCATCTTTATACTTTTATTAATACAAAATTGCTTTATGCCAAAATTTAATACAAAATGGTCTACTAATAGACCATTGAATAGAATTTTATACTGTTAGGCTATTTCTAAAGAGATAAAAAAACGAGCCCGGAGTTTGTTTATGTCTTTCTTCTTCGTCGTCATCCATAGGTAGCTAGAAAAAGGGTACCAGCGTTAGCTAGGATAGGGTCTTATAGTCCACGGCGTGATTTTCCTTATCAATATTTCCAGTCAAATCCTACAAGCTTCCTATTTTATTTCCCCGTCAATTCCCTCCGGATTGCCTCGGTGGCGTAGTGGTATTGCGTGCGCGGTACGACTATCATTCTGAGGTCTCGGGTTCGATCCCCGGGTCGGGCAAAGTGATATTGAATTTTTCCATATCAGCTCGGAGTCTGGAATTTGTGCCGGATATGGCGATAGGCCCGCCCGCTATCACATATGGGACGGAACTAAGCTCGACGAAATGTGGGTGTTCTAGTTCGCTAGTGCGCCTCTGCCTACCCGGTCGTGGATACAGACGGGAGCTTATGTTAAGTTATGTTAGATTTAGAAGTACAGACTATAGAAATATAAATTGCTGGTCCGAAATTGATTCTACCTTTATACATGAAAGATGACATAAAAGACCTGCAAGAATCACTTCAGTGGACAAAAGGGTTTATAGCCATAAAGGGTTAAGCTATGCCCACATCGTTTAGCTTGTGAGTTCACGAGGCTAAGATACCTCATGTGGAAATTATCGGGTACTAGTAGTTAACAACGCACCCGCTTTCTAGTTTCTATTGCTCGTCTAGTTTTCGTCCGTGTATATTTAGGTGTGTGCCATTGCACACGAGTGTAACCTGGTAGGTCGCTTATTTGGCAAAATTGCGAACTTTCTCAGAAACTTTTTTACCACTGGACGTTAATTTCTCAAATTGAATATAACAAAAGTTTAATAAGTCGCCTCCTTAGTCTAGTGGCAGCATATATGGGCGCTAGACCGGGAGGGTTCGATTCCCAGGTCGGGCAAAGCTAATTTTCTAATTTAATTTGCCCGGGACTGGTCAGGCAGGTAGTCGGTCGTAAAAAACTTAGCCAAATTCTTTTCGCAACATGCTTGAAAAACTGTGTTGCGCCGACCCCACATGGTGGGATAAGGACACTGACATGTAAAAGTGATATAAGACATCCTATTTGCAGAATAAATAATTTGAATTTGAATTTGACAGGTAAGAGAAGAACAGTTTAACAAATGATGTTTTTGGTCTATGTACCTATGTACTCAATTTATTTGTACATATCAAAAAATGATTTTCATTTTATTGTGTATGTACTTCCAACATGATTTAGTAGGACTTTCAATACAAAAAATGTAATACTGTTCTATTGTATGGTAAGTATTATGTATACGACCATCTGGGAGAACGGTGCGAACTACGCTAATAATCACTGGTTTAAGTACAGAAATGAATTAAGGGAACAAAGAAATGTAAAACAAACTCATCAGTTCTTAACACAATAGCCAAAATACTGGTAGAAAGTCTACGGTAGATCTGATAGAGTAGTTAAAACTGGCTACAACTCAAGTCAACCATTTACAAAAATGCTATAAATTGATTAAAAAATAAGTTATTTTAATTAAAACGAACAAAACAATCTTATTACGGCCACTTTGGCTTTCCTATCTGGTACGGTTCCAAAACGCCGCGCCGCGCCGACGCAAAATTAATGGATAAGCTAACAAAAATATAATAACGCTTATAATTAATTGCCACAGTAGGCCTACAACATCAATTTCGTTTCACACCTTGATCGATGCAACGATTTTTATCATATAAATAATCGACAGTAGCCGCCACTCATTAATCAAACCTTAATTAAGTGCGCGTAACACATTCGCACTCTTCTCAATTAACACAAAGATCTATAAAGATAAAATGTAAATTTTCGACTCCACCGGCCATCTTTTTAAATTCACCCTCCTTCTCGAACGCGCAGTGAACTGTATACACCCATCCCTCTCGCTGCAAATTATTTTGACAGAACTCCTAAAACATTTTTTATCTGTACACGATAAATATGACAGCGACTCGTGTCTCCGTTCCACTCATCCTTTTCAGCCATCCTTTGCCTCGTTTCGAAAAAAATAAACGGTTTCAAATAAATAAACGGTGAGCATTATTTATGTGTTTGCAAATGAAGTTGTTATTTTTGGCGTGAATTAATGGAATTGATTACCGTTTTTTGCCGTGCAAAGGGCGTCGTGTTTTTACAACGGTCTGATAGAATGTAATTATTTCATTTAACACTTCGCGGCAAATGTTAATGGAAACATAAAGGTTATGCATTTTGTGCCTGTGTTTATATTGTTAATCAACATTTTGTTGTTTTAATTATTAACGATTCTCAAGCATGTTGAATTAATTGATGTGTACTCATTAATCATGCTGTAAGTGAGCTCAATAAATATTTATTAAAATTATGATTTCATGATAATTTTTATACAAAATCAAAACTTATGCAGTCTTTAAATATCCTTCTCATCTGTCGAATAGGCTCTCTGATTGCTGTTCTTCCAGCTAACTATACAGATGGTCATGTATTTGATCTGATGGTGTATATAGCTGCCATCAGGTTAACTGTCGTCAATTTTGATGATTACCCGTCGGAGGCGGCACATATATATGTTACATAAGCGTATGGGCCACCGGAGGCCGAGCCGCTCGTGACTATTAATAAAACGTTTTTTATAATAGTAGCATTATGCTGGTACTGCTGTAAAAATATCTTTATCGTGGCTCTACAGTATATTATCAGTGCACTTTGTTAAAGTGTAGGTTAATATTTCTAACAGTTAAGCCGCGTCTCCTGCCCTAATACGTTACATAAAACACCTACACAAAACATGGTATTTCAAATTTTTTGACCGACTTCCACAAAAGGAGGAGGTCCTCAATTCGTCTGTTTTTTTTAATGTTACCCGATATATCCGCCAAATGTGGACCGATTTTCAAAATTTTGTGTTCGATAGAGCTTATTTCAAGGGCAGTCCCATATAAATTTGGTCACCATCGGTAAATTGGAAGTCGGTTAGTCAAGTTTTTAAACTTGTGATTATTTGTTATATGAGCAGGAGACAATGAAAAACCTTGTGTTGTGTAGGTGTTGTTAGTGTTTTGTTTCGAACAAACTCGTACAGGGGTGTTACCACCACCTCTTTTATGAGTATTATTATCATCTTACTTGTACCGACTCCCATACAAAACAAACGAAGAATAATTATAATAATACTGCTATAAGAAGTGGTGGTAACCCTGCAGGAAACACGGATTTTATCATCATCATCATCATCATCAGCCATAGGACGTCCACTGCTGAACATAGGCCTCCCCCAAAGATTTCCAGATCGACCTGTTGGAAGCGGCCTGCATCCAGCGACTTCCTGCAACCTTTATCAGGTCGTCGGTAACTCGGATTTAATTGTAATTATAATTAACATCAAGCAAGTGTGAATTGTTCAGACATAGTTTGTTGTATACCTACGTTATTATCGTGTCCTAATTTGTAGTGTATGTCCTATGACCCGGGCCGATGGGAGCTTCCGTTCTAATGACTCGAGTTCGCATCTAAAGGGCATGTTAGAACGGACGCTGTTAGCAATCAACTCTTTCGTGAGTTTATATTAAACTTTACTTATTTAAGTATTTAGGGCGACTTGCAGCGCTAATACTAGTGTAGCGATAAACCTAAATTCGATTTATAACAGTTCACTCCTATCTTTAAATCAAAATTTGGGATAAATAGAGATTTACCGCGGAGCTGCAAGTGGCCCTTAGGGCGCCTTGCAGCGCTTTTACTTATCTAGAGTTACACTTTATATCGATTTATCCTACAGCTCACTCCTATCTTTAAATCAAGATTTGAGATAAATAGAGATTTATCGACTCAACTTTTGGGTAGCACTTTATGAAGCACACGTGCCATCCAAATTTCATCCATGTAACTAACAATTTTCGAGTAAACTGACTGTGATATGCGGACCGACGGACAGACATGATGAAATTATAGGGGTTCCGCTTTTGCATTTGGATACGGAACCCTAAAAGATGCAATGGACGGTCTAGATGCAATGGATCATGGATGTCATAAACATCTAATTTATACTACAATTTATAACATTTTTATTGCCTTCTTGAAACTAAAGCTATCATTCCAAATGGCTAGCTCCCATCATTTCCTATAGTAAAATAGCCATACAAGTTTTATAGCACATCTTATAGCGAGTGCACCTCTATATTGTTTATTAAGTACGTAGAGACAAGATTATTACGGCTTAATGATCGCAAACAATAATTGAACGTTCAACATGGTAAAGGCGGTGTTGTATAGCAAGATATGCGTGAAACATGTAAACAAGCTATCGTCATCCGTAGGTAGCTAGAGAAAGGCTGGTAGGTTAGCTAGGATAGGGCCTTATAGGCTGAGATTTATAGAGCGATTAAGTCAGGGTCGAAAAGATGTACACAGTGAGGATTTGGAATTTTTAAATCGAATTTCGATTTGGTCCGAGTATTTTTTTACAAGAAAATCTGACTGACAGACAGACTAAGCAGAGTTTTTCTTCCAAATTCTCACTGAGTTCGTTCTTTGACTTAGACTTAGCCGAAGTTCACTCTATAGATTTCAGCCTCATGCCTAAGGCTGAATTTTTAAATCGAACCTTTACTTAGTCCGAGTAATTTTTTTACAAGAAAATCTTTGCTTAGTCTGTCTGTTTCTTGTAAAAAGTGGCTCGGACTAAGTCGAACTACGATTTAAAAATTTGAAATCCTGACCGAGTTTGTTTCTTTGACTAACTTAGTCGAAGTTCGCTCTATAGATCTCTCTATAGAGCCTTACTGTGCACAATCCTAAATGAGTGCGCGTGCGACTGTCATCAATCAATTCTTAGAACTTGGAACATGAATCACTTCCTATAAAATATAAATAATGGCATTACATTTATAGCACCTTTGTAACGATTAATTGTTATATCGCGTTCACTTTTTACTACCAAAGTTAATGACTTTCTACAATTTCTATAAAGCTTTAATTATAGTTAGGTTAGAACTAAAACTACAATTAAAAACAACATAAAGGTAATATTCTACTATTTTATCTCCTTATTGCATAACCTTTGATTACGTTTGAAATATAAGTATTGTATTTTTCTAATTTTTATTGCGGGCTAAGAATTGTTTATCGCCTTCAAAGTCAGACCTGTGGGCTTAGCCAAGTGTCTTATACGTAAGTCGAATAGAATAGTAAATGTATGGGAATGACTTAAAAGTACGCTATACAAATATAGAGTATTCTTATATCATTCCCATACATTTATTCTATTCGACTAGCGCATAAGCCACTTGGCTAAGCCCGTTGTTGTGTTTAGTGGTAAATAGACATTGGAAATATTATAATTACACAACATACAGACTATATATAGTTACAGTATCTACCAACATTATAATGTATATCAACTTTATTAAAGCTTACTACTTATTACTTTCTTTTCCCGGCATAAAAATTATATTTCTAAAAATTTGTTTGTCGCTGAAGGATAGCGTACCTTTAGTGATTTTTTTTTCAAAATCAGACAATAATTTCAAAGCGCGGCGTCTTACGCCTGGTTCCAATAAACGATCTCAGTTTGAATGTGCAGATAAATTACAAAAATTAACCAATAAGAATACAGTTTGAACATGACTTCGTCATATGATTTGATTGGTATCTATCCGCACTCTAAACTGAGATCGTTTGTTGAAACCGGCCGTTAACGAATACTATGATAAACATACCAAAAGCTGTGGATAAGAACGAACTATAAATTGACACGCAAAATATTTCTTATTTACAATAAAAATCTAGTAAGTGGTATTGTAAATGCCAATGAATAAATGAGCTATGTTTTTATCGTTAAAGGACACCTGGACATGCCTAAATGAAATGCAAGTTTGTTTAATTTATTTAGTGTAAAGTAAATTAATTTAAACGTTGGAATGCCACAGTCACGAGGTTATAGTCTTCATTCGATACGGACAGACACGTTTTAAATCAATTTGTGGAATTGGAGTAGGCATTTTGTTATTGAGTGTTTGTGAGGTGACCATAAACTACGATGGAAGCTACTGTAAAAAAAATTAAATAGATTACTAGATTGATGCATTAATTAACAATATAATAATGTTAGCCTTATTATTATTACTGTCCCACTGCTGGGGACGGGCCTCTTCTACTATGAGAGGGGTTAGGCCTTAGTCTACCACGCTGGCCTAATGCGGGTTGGTAGACTTCACATACTTTCGAATTTCTTGTGGTGAAATTCTCGGGTATGTAGGTTTCATCACGATGTTTTCCTTCACCGTTATAGCAAGCGATATTTCACAATGAAAATACACCTAACATAGAAAAGTCAGAGGTGTATGCTCCATTTTGGGGTTGGTCTCGAATCTCCAACACTTGTCTCGGCAGTTCGTACCATTCCCAACTGAGCTATCGCTGCTTGATGGATTAATTATTTTAAACAAAAATATAAATAACATAATTACTAGTCAGGTTGTTTGAGACTACATGTCTTTAAACATAACATAACATAAGCTCACGCCTGTATCCCCGAAGGGGTAGGCAGAGGCGGACTAGCGAACTAGAACACCCACATTTCGCCGAGCTTAGTTCCGTCCCAGATGTGATAGGGGGCGAGCCTATCGCCATATCGCCTACATGTCTTTCTTCATATCAAACTTTATCAAAATCGGTTCAGTTGTACGACCGAGAAAACATAACAAATAAACTATTGAATTTATCATATTAGTGAGGATAAAACATATTGTACCTTTTTTCTAATAAATATTAAACCGAACACGTTGTTTGGATCCCACACTAGGATTAATTTTTGGAAGGTCTCTGGTACTACTAAGGACCTACAGAAAATATGGTTCGTAAAACGGATACACGGGAAATATCCATTCGCCGTCGAAATCATGGTTATCATAAAGGATATTTTAACGCGGTGGCTCCATACTGAGAGCAGGATCAAACTCCACAGGACATCGGAGTCAATTAGTAGTTTTTAACACAAATGACACAGCGTCCTTGCTAAACCATGCCCCTGGGGAGCCAGCTAAGTGGAGTAATTGTAATTATAATAACGTTTTTTTATCGACGATTTTAATGATTGACATTCTTTAAACGGTTTAAGTATTCTTAGCAGATTCATTTGGATTTTATTGTATGATTTACAAATCAAATCAAATCAAAATATTTATTGAATCCATAAAATGTTCAAACATTATTTAGATTCCGACAAATTTTAACTCTACCGCCTGTTCGGAAGGCTGTTTCGCCAGAGAAGAACAGGCAAGAAACTCTGACGTTGCTCTTTTTAACATCAATTTATAGTCAGTTACTAATACAGTACAGCACCAGATACAGAAAGACCTTAAACTAGAGCAGCTAAACCATGATAACAATATTATTGGATATAGGACAAATTAACATACAAGATACACTGAGTACAAGATACACTGAGTAAACGACCTACTTCAAAAAAAGGAGATGGTCCTCGATTTGTCTGTATTTTTTTTCATGTATGTTACACGATATCTCCACCAAATATGGACTGATTTTCAAAATGTGTTCGATAAAACTTATTTCAAGGGTGGTCCCATATAAATTTGGTCCGATGAATTAATTTTGAATTCGGTCTGATAAGTTTTTAAGCTTGTGATTGTATTTTACAATGTCGAACAATTTAATGGTTTTAAATAAAAACGTATTAATTGTAATCAACCATCTTAGCAAGCAATTTTAATTTCTCTTTGTCTTCAATATAAGTATAAGCATATGCTTTCTTTTGTATTCTGTGTAAGATTAATTGTATACCTCTAGAGGTATAACGTTTGAAAGTCATTATCTGTTGAAAAATATTATTTTTTTATATTATTAGGTATATAAGTTGTACCATTTGTTAATATTTCTGTTAGTTATATTTAGAGAATGCTTTTTACCGATTTAGGAATCATATCGAAATTCACCTGATCAAAATTGTGTAAAAAAATCTATTATCAAGCCCTTTTGAAAACTCTAGGAATGCGCGTAACGAATCGGACGAAGTTATCGACATCGATAAAAAAGCTCAACGGAAATGATAGAGCCACGGCAGATGGGAATGACCCTCGAAATTGAATAAGTCGATACGATATCACCAAAGATGGAATTGAAAGACGATTGACTGAAAAAAATCGATCGATTTACTGCTACGGTTCGCCGAAGAAAATCGAAAGGGACTGATTGAGCTGTGCACTTATCGATAAATATTAAAATAATTTATGAAACTATCGATACCAAAATACTTTGTGTTTTTAAATAACTCAAATGGAGAGCCGTATCGCGTACGTGTCTTATGTCTTAGATTTAAGATATACCTACAACGCATCTATTATAATATTATTCAGAATTACTTATTTGTCATCAGAAATTGTTAAAATTTTTTAAATTAATGTATCAATATAGCAAATATTTAGTGGCACTTCTATCTGTTTTTTAGCAATAAGACTTGAGTTTTTTTATAACAGTAGGTACAAGACCAACTGACTCATCAAATACTATGT
Organism: Clanis bilineata; assembly: GCA_036417725.1. Taxonomy (NCBI): domain Eukaryota; kingdom Metazoa; phylum Arthropoda; class Insecta; order Lepidoptera; family Sphingidae; genus Clanis; species Clanis bilineata. Next base: position 5,667,061 of record CM071153.1, read on the forward strand.
GATCTGCTTTTAAAGGTCAAAAAACACTTTTTAAGACTCAGTAAACATAAAAATAAATTAGTAGGAAATAATATAAAAATCTCTTTGCCATACCAAAAACGTAACATAACATAAGCTCACGCTCGTATCCCCGAAGGGGTAGGCAGAGACGCACTAGCGAACTAGAACACCCACATTTCGCCGAGCTTAGTTCCGTCCCAGATGTGATAGGGGGCGAGCCTATCGCCATATCGGGCACAAATTCCAGACACCGAGCTGATATGGAAAAATCCAATATCACTTTGCCCGACCCGGGGATACTAATTTTCGCTGTCGTTGCATATAACTCCAATTTTTCGACATCGACAGATCATCAAACTTTCTCGATGTCGACATTACCCCACCATCACTAGTATTTACGACAGTAGAGAATGACATTTGGAAACGGTAGCGCGTTCCGCAGCGGGGGGCGGTTCTTCCACGGCCATCTTTATTTTATAATTTTTTTATCCCTTGTTTATCCAGTCCGGTGCGTCGCGGCTCACTGGCTGGTGCAATCAATAAAACGCTGTGACCGTAAAACTGGGCAGGAATTAAATACGCTGTGGCACTGCGTTTGTACACAGATACTTGTCATGCTCCGAGTATCTCAGTAATTAAAACCGTTCTATTTGCGCTGGTTAGGTTGGCAATTCTGTTCAGTTGTCAAAGTTCGGTGGACCTTGGGTGGAATTTGTTTGTTGGTGACAAAGAATTCTGGGTGGATTTTTACAATAGTCACAATATTGATGTGAAATGTCCATCGACACTAGTCACTATACATCACTGCTGTGTGTGCATTTTGAACATTCTTTTGCAACACGACTCTCTAGTATAACTCCACAGACCCAAAAAGTGTCTCTTTTGATTTATAGACATTTTTTTTATTTATTTATAGTTTTTGTTAAATTGCGACACATTAGCAAACCTCACTTCATCAATCAAGATAACAAATGACGACGTTGTTGTTACATTCTTACATTAACACAGCACTTAGATAATTCTCGATTTATCCCAAATCTCGATTTAAATATATGAATGAGCTCTAGCCTACAGCCGGATTTAACATCCGGCTGTAGGGTAAAAGTTTAAGACCAACTTAGATTTGTAATAGTCCTGCAAGTTGTCTTTAGTTTCTTTTACTTTTTTCAAGTACTTTTCGTAGTTCCTTGAAATTTAAATTGCCGATAAATAAATACAGATTCTTTTAGTTAGAGTATTTTTTTCTGGAAATCATAAAATACAACCCTGAAACTAAATAAGATACAGCTATAGACCAAGAAAGCTCAATTACAAGCAGACTTCTCCCTAAAAGTCAGTAACCTCAAATCGTTCATTTCGAGTTGTATGTACAAAATTCCTAGAGAACCATCAAAAGACTAATAAACCAACAAACAGCTTATACTGGTGGCAATTTCACACTTTATTAATGCCAGTATTAAAGCTAATTCCATTGGTTGACACGTGCCGAATTTGTCTTCCCATATAACATTCATCTCCCTTCGAAAAATATTTTGTACTTACAGTTATACGAAAGTAACTTCTATACATGTTATTGTAGATGTTATAATCTAATGGCAACGCGAATAAAAAAATACAAACATATTATCAATTTTAAATCCAACACAAAAAGCACAAAATTCATTGCACAAGAAAGTACAGTTGCGCGCGTAATAGTTCCCTCGATTTTGACAGATACGCGCTGGCGATCCATAGATAAAGTCGCGCAGATTCCGCGGACCATAGATCACAGAGTAATGCGGTCACGCTCTATGGTATTAAGTGTCAGTTATCGTCTCCACGGGGCTTACTCCGCACGTATAATACATTTTTATGTTTATGCCGCTCCCCTTGTTGTAATAACAACATGAAGTGAGCTTTACTCGGATTGAATACGGCATTATAATGAAATGATTCATATTTAAGTGAGTCCTCCCCTTCGTCTGTTATAATTTGATGGTGTTAGGGATCGGAAGCAATGTTTCTTATTAAAGTGGTGTTATGACTGTCGTTTTTATTGTATTGTTTATTGGAATTTTCAAATTGGTACCATTTTTGTTGAAAATTGTCTAGTTAATAAATCAGACGTCCATAACGGCAATTAATTAAACAATTATTTTTTAAACCTTGTTTTTAAAGGGAGTTGATGTAGTTTCACATATGATTTTAAAGTAGGTACCGTAATAATAATTTAGGTAATATTCGGTTTTCCAAGTCTGAAAACGCAAACAAATTTACTTCATAGGAACACCAAAGTAAATAATCTATTTGTTTAAAATTGCTGTACATGTTTCTTATAGGAGTTAATTTGTTGTTATTAAGGTTATACCAAGTTCACAACTTTTTTAACTCCAGCAAGAAAAAATGAATAACTTAATAATAATTTTTCGAACGTCAACTATTACAAGTACAACTTTTCAAAACTTTAAGAAAGACACTAATAGCCTTTAGTTCCCAGACTACAGCTAATCCAGGATGATTCGATACTAAAGATAACGCGATAACTGTCCAGTAATAGTTCAAATATCCCCATAATGTGTATGTAATGGGCGAGCACGCGACCGACACGTGTCCGGCACGACGACGCACCGCGTCAGCGACGGCAGTTTGTTTGCGCACGCAGATTTACCGGGATTAGCACTTTGGCCGGCGACTGTACTCTGATACGGCGACTTTGTTACTGTTCACTTTTAATTACTGATTGATCCCGCAGATATGTTTGTTGCTATCAGACGCTCGTAAATTAGACAAAGGGATTACGACCGAATACAATTGTTCGATATAATGATACAGAATAACAATTATGAACTGAAGACAATAGGAGGCACTAAAATGTTTTAGTTGCCGACGACTTAGTAATGGGTTTCACTGAAATTACCGAACAGTAAAACGGTAAATGGATATTAAATCTGGAACATATAAGAGTATTGTGTTTGTATAAATGGAAAAAGGTCGAATGGCGCTACGATAGAGACGGATTGGAAGCGAATTTGATAGTTGGTGAGTAAACGGAAAAGTGGATAGCATGATGCAACGCTGTTTCATAAAATCAACTGATAAAAATTTTGTATCAATATTTATATTTTCCCTAGACGAGGGGTAGATGTCAGGCAGGCAGCCGGTCGTAAAAATTAAGCCAAATCATTTCTGCAACATGCATGAAAAAATGTATTGTGCCGACTCCCATTAATTTTAATAAATAAAATAAAATAAAAATCTTTATTGATCACGTAGGCATGTAAAAAAGCACTTATGACAAGTCAACACAAGTAAATTTTTAAATTAGGATTAATATAATTTACATTATATATTTGAATTTGACAACAGGCAGGCAAGTATGGACATAATAACGATGGGATGGCTGAGATAGGGTGATAAGGGGAAATAGGAATAGAGTGTAAGGGAATGGATTGTATGGGAATGGCATATGGCAGGAATGGTGGCAGGGGATTGACTGGAAATACTGGAAGCAGTTGGGATTGGTGCGTGAGGCCCTATCCTAGCTAACCTACCAGCCTTTCTCTAGCTACCTACGGATGACGACCCGAAGAAGAAAGGCAGAAAGAAACTCCGGGCTTATTTTTTTCATCATCAATTGTCACCATTTCTTTTTTTTTTCTTTTATCTATTTTCCTTTTTTAATAATTTGATTTACAAATTGTCAATACAATTGATAATCATATTTATATGGATTCACGCATCCTCAATACCACTGGAGGTGTAATTACCAAAATAATGATTAAAAGGTGAAATGGAATTGTAGGATGCAAAAACCCATACTAACAAAAATCCTTATATCTATATATATCACAAACAATAAGTTTAGTCATTATATGATTATTTTTATACAATTTATGGCATACACTTTCCAAATTGGTCGATCGGTCGGTCTGTTTACAATAAAAATATAATAAATATACCTAATGTCCTATATTATTATCAGATAACTATATTAATAGGTTTTTTTTTCAGTAAAAAAATCTATATCTTTACTAATTAAGCATTTACAACCCCCAGTCCTGCATCACGTAGCTTTTTGACTTATTCGTCATAAATTATATCTATAATTATCAACATATTATTATAACTTATCTACTAGTATCTCTCAATATATGGTTTCAGAGTTCAAGTCGTCGCAATTTTTTTAATGGGGGGTGGACATTCTCAATTCGTATGTACCTCTATATTTGATGTTACTCGATATTACCGGCAAATGTTGATCAATTTTTCACATTATTTTTGTGTATGATGGAGATTAGGAACTCAAAAGTTGAATTTGGAAGTCTGTTTTTATTTTTGTTGGTTTTCATGTCATACATATATACACAAAATAAAGTTTTAAGTAATTTTACTTACTTTACACATGACCTACACGACACATATTTACAATTTCGGAATGATATAAGTTTATTTAGTGTAAATGAAAGACTGGATTATGTCAAGGTATGAGAACGAAGGCTTAGTTATAACTTTGTAAATCAGAAGTGTGTGCGTGTTGTATGAGGCGTTCCTCCAGTAAAACTACGATAGTATTGTGTCGGTACAGGGTACAGTAAACATGTCGGGGCTAGGTCGGGCGATGCTCAGCGAAACGCGCCGATTCAATTCTGTTTTATGACTCGAGTACATGCTGAATACACAACGCCACCTCATACGATATGTGGAGGAACAGTTACATTTGTCACGTATTGTGCAGTATGTCTGCCTTCCAATACTTTTATTGGGAATTTGCTTATTACATTATAAGACTGTGAGCTTTCGGATTATTCCTTGAGGGAGACCTATTATATTCGGTAGTGGACGTCTTGTGGCTGATGATGATAATGATTATTATACGATAAATTCTTTAAATAGTCACGGGCGGCTCGGCCTCCGGTGGCCCATACGCTTATGTAACATATATATGTACCGCCTCTGACGGGTTAATGTCATGTTTTGATGGTGCATAGGTAAAGCTATACTGTTTATTAACGCCCGGTTCCAATAAACAATCTCATTTCGAATGTGCAGATACGAAAATTAGCCAATAACAACACAGTTTGAACATAACTACGTCAAATTACTTGATTTGATTGGTTCATAATCGCGATCTATCTGCGCTCTAAACTGAGATTGTTTATTGAAATCGGCCGTAAATGTTATATAGTGTACTTGTTTTAACTAAGGTCTATTTTTAATTGCTGTCATGACAATGCATTTTTGAGTCGTAGAGCCACGCTGTAGACAGTTACGTCTACAGCATGAATGGGTCGGCTCCACCGGTTTGATACCACTATCTCACAGAAAACTGATGTAAAATGGCAATTCGCTGTCGCGTTTCGTTCTGTGAGTGAGATTTCCGGTGGCCCATTTCCCTTTGCCTTTCCATTGGGACGACCTAAAAGGAGAGAAATAGGGATTCCCTATTTCTCAACTCCCTTTTTAGGTTGGCAACGCTCCCATGATTCTTTTAGTGTCTTAGTCGCCTATAGGCGATGGAGATCACTTACTATCAGGTGACCCATCAGCTCGTTTGCCAGTCTCTGCCATGAAAAAAAATGTGGATTGTTCTTACAGGAATTACTAGAGTGAGAGCAAGTTGAAGATATTTGTCTTCAGCAATAAATTTCTGATTTGAACACCGAGTATCCACTTAACAGAAAGCCAACGTAAAATGATAACCGGAGAACAAAGGACCCCCCTACTGTTTTCACGGTGAGTAGGTAATACAAGCAAAGCAAAATTGTCCACAATGTGACATTACCACACACAAATTAGTTACCATACCTACCATTTTACATAAGATCAACAACGCAGCCATGATTATTTTAATATTGCAGTTCTTCTTAAGTGGTAGACAACATCAGCGGGGTTAGACAAGTGGCTTATGCGCTAGTCGAATAGAATAAATATATCGGAATTACATAACGTTACGCCGCATATAGCGTACTCTTATGTCATTTCCATACATTTATTCTATTCGAATATTCTATTCGACTAGCGCATAAGCCACTTGTCTAAACCCGCTGATGTTGTCCACATTTGCTAATTTTCAGGTCTAAGAAAACTTACAAAGTCAAGCTTGCTATGTGGACAGAAAACATGCTACTAGTTTAACACATCGAATACGCCCAACAACATTCATTGTATATTCTATAAAAAATAATAGGTGTATTTGAGCGTACATCGTAATAAAAATAAACAAAATGGTCTATATAATATCGAGCCAAGCCCCCGGGCGATGAAAAATAAATAAAAATGTGAGGCCGGGCCGGGAAGAGCGCGCCGGGAAAAATGAAAAGCCACTTAGTACACCCTCTCCCTACAAGTGAGGGATTTTGTAACAAACTAACACCCTGAAGCTGTAATGTATAAAGAATTTTCTGAAGATATTGTGCTCACATATATAAAATTCTATATTTTTCTAGTAATAGAAACAAAACAATGTTATAAAGAAAACAAAACATAAATTGAAACAAGTCGTAATAACTATTTAATGATAACCACTTTTCTTTCCACAAGTGACAAGACACTACCAAAAGCAGACAAAGTTAAAAATATATTGCGAAATCAATAAAATATTATCCAGGCGTTGCTAGATCTACGTAATAGTAAAATGAGTTTTTTTCTGAACAAGGACAACCCCAAAATGCGAATTTACAGAACACAGTAAATTTCAGTTTATGACCCAGCAGTGGGACACAATAGGATAAAATAGATAGATAGATAGACCGAACAAGATCAAATTAGTAAACTATAACTCATAGCCTTATCTATCCTCAATATGTACTCATTTCTTTCTGTAACTTACAGTTACTGTTTACTGTTTTTTAATAATTACCTACTAGTAATCTTAATTTAATTATATAGAATAATCTAAGTTAATTTAACAGTTAGACTTCTTACATCACTTACAAGAAAAGCTTTGAAGTCGGAGTAAGCCACTTGTCACGGTCACTGACTACAAATATTGACTATTTGAATTCAAGTGGCGGCGTTTTGTTGCTATAGTACTGGTCCATGTGTGGCAAGCTTAAATTAATATAAATAAATACACCCAACAGTCACACACATTGTCCTGAACCCACACTAAGATCGAGTCTTGTGTCGTGTCAGGAACTATGAGAGACTTTCGGTCTCACCACATCCAGACCCGAAACAAATATTTGTGAGCCACGCAGACATTTGTCTCGCTATGGGAATCGAACCTGCGACCTCACGTTTCACAGTCGGCTACTCGCCCGCTGCTCCACGGAGAATTATCGCTTATATCACTCACTACAATTAAAATTAAAATTCATATTTTTTATGCTCCATCTCTGAATAAACAAGGCATATTCTTTCATACGTGAAAACCTGTAAATGCATACCCACCTTAATATTTTAGGGCGAGTGGGCATTTTTTGCGACGCAATCTTTCCTCCAAGATAAAATTTACGAGCACTAATGACATTGGGCGGACGAGCCGCGAATCGGTTGGGGCGGTCATATTTCATGATTTTCCGCGCTTTTCTCGGCAATATATTATTTTTTCACGGCTCGACGTCGTCGCTGCGCTTGAAACGAACACTCATGCTCTGAATATGAAATCGTCGGAGGCGTGTATGTCAAAGGATTGTTTCTACAAGAACTACACGATAGTGGGTAGCCGTTGTAGCAGCGGAGGGTAAAATAAAACTATGGCTGTCGGCTTACTTTTTAAAACTTACAGGTGGGTTACGACCACCTTTTATAGCAGTATTATTATAATCTTACTTGTACCGATTCCCGTACAAAAAAACTAACTAATATTATAATAATACTTCTATAAGAGGTAGTGGGAACCCCTAGTACTATGATAAATAAAGCTAGTGTTAGTCTGCTTGTTCAAGAATTTTTCTATTAGATACAGCATTGTAAACATTTCATTCAACAATTTTAAAGACTGTAAACACTACATCAATAATTAATGGAAGATATTGTTTAGCTGAAATAACGTCGTATTATCATCATCATCATCATCATCAGCCATAGGACGTCCACTGCTGAACATAGGCCTCCCCCAAAGATCCAACAGGTCGATCTGGAAATAACGTAATTTTGTGCAAATGTTACGAGTGAGGCCTATGTCCAGCAATGGACGTCCTGCCGCTGATGATGATGTTACGAGTGTGTACGTCTATGACTGAGGTGGATAAAAAACTAGTTAGTATTGCCTATGGTACTGAATGTCATATTTACTTGGCATTATACCGGTCCAATGCTGGGGTTCGCCTTTCTACTTCCACGCTTCCACTTTGCCCTATCTTGAGCATCCACAATGATACCATTGGTTCTCATATCTTCCTTGTCCAAAGGTTGTCTGGTAGAAATTGCTTTAAGCGATAAGACCGGCTATTGTTTACACTTTGTATTAACATAACATAACATAAGCTCACGCCTGTATCCCCGAAGGGGTAGGCAGAGGCGCACTAGCGAACTAGAACACCCACATTTCGCCGAGCTTAGTTCAGTCCCAGATGTGATAGGGGGCGAGCCTATCGCCATATCGGGCACAAATTCCAGACTCCGGGCTAATATGGAAAAATCCAATATACTTTGTATTACTTATTCCTTTTTGTATTTTTTTCCTTAGTGTGCAACCCCCCAGAGGGGGTTGATGTCAGGCAGGCAGCCGTAAAAACTTAGCCAAATCCTTTCTGCAACATGCTTGAAAAAGTGTGTTGCGCCGACCCCACATTAAGGTGGGATAAGGGCAGGTAGAAAGAAAGAGTGTGCAATAAAGAGTTATCTAACTCTTTAGATAGATATCTATCTATCTTCCTCCAAAACGACTAACTACCGCCTGTTATACCTCTAGTACTAAGTATTAAAAAGCGCAATTATTTTTAAAACCTCAAGCACAATGACAAATATTGACACTCGTAACCCTTGACTTTCGACGCCCGGTCACAATGGCCACCCCACGGCTCGTCGCGGGGACGGGGCCGAATATTTTGCCAGATGTGACAATTACAACAAAACCCGGTTTCGATTGCGGCTGAATACATCCAGATAATCTTTTAAACGGGTCTACTATTGAAATTACGTTCAACGACCCTCGTAATGTTTTTATTTCATCGCTGTTTTCGTACTTATTCTTTATAAGAGCGTTTGTAATGAGAGTCAATGGACTTGATGTCGTTTTAAAGTGGATGTCGGAGTGTTGGCGATTAAATTGGTATTTTGTCAACCGACTTCCAAAATGGAGAAGGTTCTCAATTCGTGTGTATTTTTTTTCAATGTATGTTACGCGATATTTTCGCCAAATGTGGATTATTCGATAGAGGTTATTTCAAGGGTGGTCATATACATTGGCAACAAATTATCTGCATCGTACTTAATTTCTGATCAGCGTCGATGGAGGTCGAACGCATCTGAACGATGCGGTCAATGCCGATGTAGCTGTTTGGCGACGCGACATGACGTTGAGGGCTGCGAATCGGTAGCATTATTGGTGTGACCAGTATAGTAAATGGCAAAATATGAACTGATTAAGCCGATTCAGTATCGATAATGGTATGTATGGTAATGTTGTAGCCCCGGTGGTACTGGGCTCGTATCGAATAACATTGAATTTCTTACAAGACTTGCTCGGAACTATATCCTCCAGAGGTGGCCAATGTCAAGGTGGCTAATGTCGAGGTGTAAATACTATCTTGTTTGAGACGAATGTTGCTTTTTTATAGAAGAGTACAAACGAAGAAGTAGGTCAAGTTAAGTGATCACCATCATCCATAAACGTTCACAGTATCGGGGAATGAGATAATGGATAGTTAGGGAAACACGTCCAAAAAGCGCTTGTAATTTAAAAATTGGAGAGGTACATTGAAAATGAAAGCAGTACATATGATTTTCGCAAGGAGTACATTCGTTTGGTATACCTGTTACCGCTAAAGGACGCGGGGCCGGGCGGGCCTGATATACGTCCCTAATCGATGATGTCTTCAACATCTCTCTCTCAGTGGCCGTCCTGAGCCGAGTTCCGTAACCCGTTAGTGGGTTGCCCTCAGCATGGTCACCTAACTTTATGGATTCGCAACCCACCTGCGTTCACCCACTAGATCGGTGTAGCTGTGTAAGCCGACTCGGTCGGGCTGCCAGCTGTAGGGCCAAAAAAAAAAGAAAGTAACAGTACCGGGGCATTCATGGATGCGTTGCGGGCCTTTGCCGGTAAGTATAGGGTCATTCCTTGATTTGACTTTAGATAAAGAAGTCTCGGTACATAAGAAGGAACTTGGTTGAGATACTAGATTTTTACCGAACATCAAACACATGCAGTGCTACTCGCTTTGTTGCTTGCTATTTCCACTTTAATTTGGACCGCTTTGTGGCTGCTGTGAGTAGCTTGTGTCCGACGCAGCATCGCTCAATCTACTCGCTAAACTCGCTTACAGTAGAACATGGCCTTTACAATAGAGATGGGCAAATGTTGCCGAAAAGAGATAACAGATAAGAATAATTGAAACATGTGTCGCAGTGTCACTTTTGACAGACGCGGGCATTGTTTACGACTCTTTTAGCGGTTACCGTCGCGTCGTACTTTATCTATTATCTCTATTTGGAGCAATAAAAGCTGTTAACCAGACACCTGTCAATCGTATACGTGCGGATATTGTGCGTGGCTATTTTGCTAAGTAGATAATGACGGTATATACATCACTATTATTTTTCTAAGTAACTACCTTAACACATAAAGGTAGAAATTAGTAAAGCAATAAAACTATTTTATACGGATTCTATCACGATTTATTTTTATTTTTAATTAAAAATCAAACTCAAAACCATGAAGTTAGCCAGTTAGGGTCAGTTCGACCCGTGACCTCGAAGACTGTAAAAAGTCAGGCCAAAAATTAAAAACAAATCGTAATAGAATCCGCATAAAATATTTTTATTTCAATTAACATTCGCGTAAACCCAAGAAATGAGTACAAAAGGATATTGCAATGATTTTAAGGTACGAACTAAATCTATTTGTTTTAGGAACTTATATAGCTATTATGTCGCATGTTTATACATATATAGGTAAATGTCTGTTGTTATAAGGTTGACAAAGGCCACGCTGTAGACAATTTTGCCTACAAGGCTAATGGGCCAGTTTGACTAGTTTGATACTACTGTCAGAAGTGCTCTGTCATAGAAAACCGATGTGAAGTGGCAGCTCAGAATTGCCTGCCTGACGTCAACTACCCGCAGTATCCAGTCCCGGGAAAATAGTGTTAGACAAACACCACGCCCGACCCGGGAATTGAACCCAGGATCTCCCGGTTCACAGCCCATTTACACTGCCACTAGACCAAGAAAGCTTCCATACAACGATTAAATATCTTTGTAAAACAAATACTCCCTATAGAAAGAAACCTCCTGACAAATTCCGAGTTGATTCAATAATACACAAAGTACTAAAATCATGTACAATTAGGGTGTCTATTCTATAAAACGTTATCGGATGAACGATATCTGACCGATACTCTACCGCACAGACTAATATAGATGCACGTGATAAATGTCAAACACCGAAGAGTGGGCTGTGAAATGGTTTACAGCATAGCATTCTCCGAAAGGAATTTATAGCACCGTTATCAGTCGGACACGTGAACCACATAGAATAGTAAAACGTTCGAAACGAAGTCCGCAACTGCTGGGGGTGACTCCTTCTGGGTTACCACGACCTCTTATAGCAGTATTATTATAATCGTTCTTCGTTTGTTTTGTATGGGAATCGGTACAAGTAAAATTATAATAATACTGCTATAAGAGGTGGTGGTAACCCCCTGACGCTCGATTCGAACTTGAATTCGATTCGGTTTCATTTATTGACTTAAAATTCCACCGAAATCCAGTTAAAAAATTAATGTCACGTTAAAAATTACTAAATGACAAGTTCTCGAATATTATGCAACATTAGCGCAATTTAAAAGTCGATTTCGGATTTTTATGTCAATAAATGAAACCAAATCGAAATCACAATCGAATCCAGCGTCAGGAGTCACTCCCCAGATTTCGTTTTACAAACTAGGCCCCCGATTCAACTGCGATCAGTAAGTAATGTTTAGCAGGCGGTGCTCGTAACGACATCGTACGACGCACATCTCCCGAGAGCGCATCCCAAACGTGCCATAACCTTTAACTAGCGCATCTGTCCCTCGGCTGGCACCCGAACTGGCTCGACGCAGCGCGGCGCGGCGCGGCGTGGTCATCATTAATATTGGATTTCTGCTGTGGTTTGGGACTTCAATAGATTATTGCATTTTGGTGTCAGATCATTAGATTTGATACATACATAAGCTCATAGCAGAGGCGAATTATCGAACTAGAACACCCACATTTCTCCGAGTTTATTTTCCTCTAGTGATTGAGGGCGAGCCTCTCAGGCACAATATTCAGACTCCAGACTGATACTAGCAAAGTCCAATATCACCTTACCCAAACCGGGGATCAAACCCGAGACCTCAGGACAGTAGTCGTACCCGCAATATACGCCACCGATGCTGTCATTGGATTTGAAACATATCACACCCAAATTACGTCAAGATAATGATAAATAATTAAGATCATACTTTAAGGTTTAAAATTCAATTGCAAATTGAGACTGATCAGTCACCATGTGTGACGATAATGCTATATACCAGATTATCCTGAAATGCATTTGGAGTTTAGTATATATTAGTAACATCTATAATACACTAATCTGTTCTGCATTTTTATCTTTACAATTCCAAAAACAAATAATACATTCCAAAGACAATTAAGCACCTAATGAAACACACGTTTGTAAAATAAAACATTTTTCATTTGTAATTAAAAAGACAGTCGTCGACAAAAATAAACCGTCATTTTCATTTGGAATGAAAATCACGGTGGAGCGTAATCAAAACGTTATTACGACACAGTCAAGTGCTAATATAATTGGTGGCGTTTTAAACTGAACGCAAATAATTAGGTGGGTGCTACACCGGCCGGATCCACCGCACCGACTACCGACCTTTTTTTTTTTTTTTTTTTTTTTTATAGCAGAGATTGGCAAACGAGCAGATGGGTCACCTGATGGTAAGTGATCTCCACCGCCCATAGACACCCAAGACACAAAAAGAATCATGGGTGAGTTGTCAACCTAAAAGGAGGGAATGGAAGGGGAGGGAAGGGTATCGGGAAAGGGAGTGGGGAAATGGGCCACCGGAAATCTCACTCACCGAACGAAACGCGACAGCAAGCTGCCACTTTACGTCGGTTTTCTGTGAGACAGTGGTATCTAACCGGTCGAGCCGACCCATTCGTGCTATAGACGTTACTGTCTACAACGTGGCTCTACCACTTCAAAAACCTGTCTATTTATCGATGTTGTCGCGCACCTATTCTGTACACGAGCTTTTTTTGTATTTTAGTTCTCGACTTTGTTGTGAACTAGCTTATCCCCGCGGCTTCACACGCGTTTTGCAAGACTAATGTTGTTCTAAATGTTATTCCAAAATATCGTCTACAATTTCCTATCCAGTTCTGTAAAATTGCGCTGGTAGTTTTCATTCGATACGTGTACAAACATACAGATAGACATCAAATTCTAAAAATGATAAAATGTATTCTAATACTAATTGTAAGCCTCTCAAATTAGTTTTTTGCAAATCTAAGCGATGTACAGACACGCGAAAACATTCTTATTATATGTATTGATGATTTTAATATAACGACGTTTTTTAAAACTGAGGTTGTGTACATTATCACGTGGATCACTTGACTTCACGTTGGAGATAAACATCCTTAATATAAAATCGTGGGCCAATTCCCCCTTCTTCCGAATTCTTATTCCTCTAAGTCTAAGGTGACAACGCACGCACCAATGATTCTTTTGGTGTCATATTTTATTGACGGTGGACATCACATACCATTAGGTTACGTGCTTGCTTGCTAGTTGTGGCTATAAAAAATCTCGATACCTCTATCTCAACAGTATTTTATCACATAATTTGATAAGGAGTTAATATTCTCTTTTGTAAATAGTATTTAGAGACACAAATAAATAGTTGTCAACATAAAAGTCGGCATCCAGAATATATCTGGTGGAGTGAAGCCGGGCATCTCCGGGCCCCCACTCGCCGCCCAAGGTAGGGGGAAGCTATTAAGCCAAGCCAAAACTAATTTAAATTAAATCCTAGTGAATTACCCGAGGAGGAAATTGTCGAGCGCACCCTCGATGCTCTCAGAGACGTACAATCGACTACAAAACTCACAACATCACGTTTTATTATTTTTATTTACATCAAATTATTTTTATTTAAATAAGCTAGATCGTACTAGATGTGTGTTCCCGTGCACGTCCCAACAAGCTCTGACTAGATGTTTTGGAGGAAGATATGAGAACCAATGGTCTTTTTGTAGATGGTGCTCAAGACTGGGCGAAATGGAAACATCTAAGTAGGAAGAACACATAACGCCACGCAAAAGTAAGTCATTGGGTTGACATAATAATTTTACCGACCATAGACTATCAATATAATATATCTTCTCGGTTGACATTATATTTGAACTGCACTGTATTTATTGCATTTATCATCAGGCCCAGTTTAGTGACTGCCGTTGGAAGGCTTAAAGCTACTTTATCCGTTTTATGCCCTATTTGTTGCTGCTACTCTTTATTTTGTTTTTTTATTAATACATCAGCTATTACTTCTTAATCCCCGATAGACTTCAAATGCTTAACAAATGCATCCCACTAAAAACATCAATGTTAGTAATGTTTTATCCCGTTCCCTTTCCACGGTCTACAAACCTCTACATTCCCCTTTCCCCATAGGACCCTATTCTTCTAACTGTATAACCTGCCTCGCTGATTCCAAATTCATAGCATTCTATAATATAATATAATAATATTATAAGAAATACTTAAATCTAAATTATGCTTTTTTTGACATGTCATAAGTGCTTTTATATGCCTACGTGATTAATAAAGATTTTTATTTATTTATTTAAAGCTTTCGCCAGCGACTGTACTCTCTATATTGCTTGCGGGCGGCGAGGCTCGGGCTTCGGGGCGCGTCGTTACATGTACCATTTGAATATTATCTAACTCCCCCACCCTCGACACCCCCTCAAGAGTTTAGACACAACCGTGAGGCCTCAGCGCCTTAATTAATGCAAATTTGAGTGCTAACAAGATTATGAATCCGGCCGCTTTTTGAGTTCGTGCCTACACTTAAGAAGCGCGGCACTTAAGTGGTTGTATGCATTAATGGTGTAAGCATTCGGCTAATTTTAAACAACACTCAAGCGTTATGTGTTTAGGTAAATTGTCGTATTATAATTAAATGTATGTTTTGTGGTTTTATTGTTACTGTTATGCTGATGTAAAGGCTTTGCGGCTTAGATGTTACGTTGCTCTACATTGTAGAGTCTATAATATAAAGTGACTGCCTCGGTGGCGTGTTGGTATTTCGGTACGACTACGGTTCTGAGGTCTCGGGTTCGATCCCCGGGTCGGGCAAAGTGATATTGGAATTTTTCCAAATCAGCCCGGAGTCTGGAATTTGTGCCCGATATGGCGATAGGCTCGCCCCCTATCACATCTGGGACGAAACTAAGCTCGGCGAAATGTGGGTGTTCTAGTTCGCTAGTACACCTCTGCCTACCCCTTCGGGGATACAGGCGTGAGCTTATGTTATGTTATGTTATGTTAATATAAAGTCTGCGTGTGTATGTATTATTTACGTGTACTTAATGTTGCTGAAAAGTGGAATCGGACAATCTCATATTGGTACCCAAGAAACAAGAAAAGAAAGAGAGGACGGCAGTTCAGACGTTGGGATGACGAGATAAGGAAGACAGTCGGGAATCTATGGAGAAGAACAGCAAGCAACAGAGAAGCAGGTCGATTTTCTAAAGTTTCATTTGTGAAAACAAGGTTGCGGCATCGTTGCGACAACGATGTTTTCATTTTTGTGTTCAGCAAGGTACAAAGCGCACGCATTAGCGCTATGCGTGATGACGGCGTTTTTACGAACTAGCTCTCTCAACCGAGGCATTTGACATAAATGTATAGAAAATGGTATTCTCTGAGACCCAACAACGTTGAACACTGCGTCGATCTCAACGATGTGCGCTGCAGGAGCTCGTCGTCAATCGCAACGTTGTGGTGTTTCTTAGAGAATCGACCTACAGAATGGAAAATATTGGAGGAGGCCTTGGCCAAAGGGCAAACAGACGACGTTACTGATGTCGAATAATACAAATAAATGTAATAAATAGTTATTGTAAATCTTCTCTGAATAAAGGCTATATTAGAATGTTTGTGTGCATGATCAGCAGCCTACTAGAAATTATTTTGAAAATCGAATTTTATCGAGCTCGATGCGCGTCCATGCCATTTGTATGAAATTTTAACGAAAGTTATCAATGCACAGCTAGCTCGATTGTCATAAATATTCCTGCTCGAGCCGCTGGTTTTCATGTAAATAAATATGGTTGGTCCGAAAATCATCGATGTCTATGTACACCAGAGAACGCTTGTGGTTGATGGTAATGATGAAATATCGATTTGGATTTGTACGACAGACGTAATAATCGTACACCTACCCTTATCAATGTGATGTTAGCGCACAACACTTTGTCAAAAATGTTGCATAAGGATTCTGCTTACCTTTTACGACCAGCCTGCCTGACGTCAATCCCCTCTGGGGAGCTCCTAAAGATTCGATATTTTCCTTATTTATTTCGCACATTACTATTTGGTCACGATTCGCTAATGATCGCCTAACCCTTGTCATAGAAAACGATTTGGCGAAATTCGTTTATCCCAACCCGTTCCCAGGAAGCTGGGGCGTGACGGACACACCGACACATCAATCATTTCTATACATTTTCTATTTAATTTTAAATCAATTGGTATCGCGCGTGCCCCCCATCCATCTTGTTTTTATCAATATTTATAAAAACATTAGCTACGGACGGGTTGAGTTTTTTAAAGGGGTAGGAAATGGAAAAGCTGGTGACTTGGGAAATAGTTAGATTTCGGATGGAATTATAATTTGTTGTTTTATCAACCGAGTTCAAAATGAACTGCCTGACTGCCTCGGTGGCGTGGTTGTATTTCGGGACGAATACCGTCCTGAAGTCTCGGATTCGATTCCCAGTTCGGACCACAGCTCATACATACTGCTACTAGACCAAGGAGACCACTAAAAAAAAACTACTAGATACCTCCGTGGTGCAGCGGGCGAGCAGCCGGCTATGAAGCGAAAGGCCGCGGGTTGGATCCCCGCATCGAAACAAATGTTTGTGTGGCCCACAGCTATTTGTTTCGGGTTTGGGTGTTGTGAGACTGAAAGTCTCTCGTAGTTCCTTCTTCGCGCAACTTCGTCTGCGTATGACAAATTATACGATACTAACGTCACTCAATTGTTTTGCCTTCCCGGAACCTCTCCACTAACACTTAAACTTTATGGCATGGTATTAAAGTTCAAATTGACTCTTAAGTATTATTACGAATCGATGGTAGAGTATAGAAAAGTGTTGTTTTTAGAGTTTTTCAGGCATTTTTTAAATTTTTCTCTCCGTAAGAACCATCCTCGTACTTCAAGAAACATTTAAAAAAAAAATTAGCGAAATCGGTTCAGCTGCTCTCGAGATTTGCGCTTAGCAACACATTCAGCGATTCATTTTTATATCATAGATTATTTAAAGTAGAGACTAGAGACGTCTGTATCAGCACGGACAAGTAATCAGCTGGAGAGCTGAGAGAGAGAGTCAGAGTCTTCAGAGAGGAGTCTCTGAAACCATGTCACCGTAGTATTAAATAAGTAGCGAAATTAACCCGTCGGAGGCGGCACTTATGTATATATGTATGTTACATAAGCGTATGGGCCACCGGAGGCCGAGCCACCCGTGACTATTTAAATATCATTAGAACATTGCTAAAGAAATAGTCACAGGACTACCGAATGCAATGTTACTGCATCATCAATCATACGAGTCCATTCCTCGCTACCTCCCCCTTCCCCGTGCCCTCTACCCGTGACCCCACCCCATGTAGGCTGATTGCTTTCACCTGAATAGCCAATAAGTGGGTGACAGGCATGTAGGTTGCAAAATGGTTCCTAAACCAGACCTAGAATGTTGGTATTTTGAATCGGTTTGTCAAAGACCTTTTCGAACGTCTTAAAAAAGGAGAAAGTATTGAAATAAAACTATTTTATACGGATTCTATCCCGATTTGTTTTAATTCCAGGCCTGACGTTTCGAAGGCTTTGCAGCCTTTGTGGTCACGGGTCGGACTGAGGTGTCATTTGTCCGAAAATGTTAGTGTAACAATATCTACATTCATTTTTAAATCATACAAAATTAAAAAGTTAATTATTTGTGTTCCGATCTACGCAGTACGAATACGAGTCCTATCGGAACACAAATAATTAATTTATTATAAACACTAAACATTTTGGACAAATGACACCTCAGTCCGACCCGTGACCACGAAGGCTGCAAAGCCTTCGAAACCTCGGCCCTGAAAACAAAAACAAATCGTGATAGAATCCGTATAAAATAGTTTTATTTCAATGTGTAACATTCGCGTAAACTTAAGAAATCAGTAAGGAGAAAGTACTCAATTCGTCTATATTTTTTTTATAGCAGAGACTAGCAAACAGATGGCAGATAGGTCACTTTATAGTAAATGATGTCCATCGCCCATAGACAGCCAAGATAAGACAATCATGAGTGCGTTGCCAACGTAAAAAGAGGGAAATAGGGATTGCGAACGAAACGCGACAGTGAGCTGCCACTTTACGTCGGTTTTCTGTGAGACAGTGGTATGAAACCGGTCGAGCCAGCCCATTCGTACTGTAGAAGTAACTGTCTATAGCGTGGCTCTACCACTAAAAACTCTACAACTCTTTTTATGTATGTTACCAGATATCTCCGCCAATTGTGGATCGATTTTCAACATTCATAATATAGAAGAGGTTTACGGCAGGCAGCTGGTCGTAAAAATTAAGCCAAATCCTTTTTGCAACATGCTTGAGAACCTGTGTTGCGCCGACTCCACCTTAAGTGGGATAAGGGCAGGTAGAAAGAAAGATGCTGAATGTAGATAATCTTTGTAATTTTACCGACAAATACATAGGTACAATACGCATAGACTAGGCCTGTGCTAATTACAAATCTTCGCAGATGAACTTTGTATAACTCTGCCAGCATCTTACGTTTAGTACCTACACAGAAAAAAATGAGGAAAAAAAGATTTGTCATGTAGACTCCATAATACCTATTAGATTGGCTTGGGTAATGAGGTAATAATTAATGTGCCTCAGTGGCGTGGTTGTATTTAGGTACGACTATCATCCTGAGGTCTCGGGTTCGATCCCCGGGTCGGGCAAAGTGATATGGGATTTTTCCATATCAGCCTGGAGTCTGGAATTTGTGCCCGATATGGCGATAGGCTCGCCCCCTATCACATCTGGGACGGAACTAAGCTCGGCGAAATGTGGGTGTTCTAGTTCACTAGTTCACCTCTGCTTACCCCTTCGGGGATACAGACGTGAGCTCACGTTATGTTAATATGATTTTAAAGTATGAGGAGTCCAAGAAAATCTGATTTATATAATAAAAAATATAAAAGCAGAAACATAGTAATGCAACATCAATAAAATAACTAAAGCGCCCCATTCCCGGCAGACAATACATAACGCGCGGGCACGTAAGCTGCGACCTAATGAAAAGTAACGATGCGCGCGTGTATGGCCCGCCTAATGTCGTTGAACAGGACGGCTGTATACTGGTTGCAGTAAGTGCGAAAGAGATGGAAAGATTGTGTTTTTTTATGGTTGAAATGTTGAATGCCACGTATGTATTTGTGGTTGAAAATCTATTTGCACGTGTGTAGATGAAGATAGGTTTTTCTTCTTGTAGTGCCTCAACTAGTGAAGCTTGGTCGTCAGCTCAGCATATTTATCCTTATCCTTTGTGAACATCAATATAATATACCCTAGTGCACAGTTCTTTGCAAATATCCTCCTAAAAAGTGGTCTCAGGAACAAAACAAAGAAAAAAATCACAATTTCTTATTAAATCAACACAATTATAACTCTATGCACGTGTAATAAAGTAGCTTTTTAAACGAAATGAGCAAGCGTTCTTAAATTTGAATTTTGAAATTTAGAATTCCATCGGCGTCGGACTGTACCTATGCAAAACGAGTGCTTAAGCATTTCTTTGCTGTCCCATTTTCCGAGCGTCAACTGTGCATCTAGGTAATTAATATATCTATGTTTGTGAAGCGAAATAGTTCAGTAGCGGTCGCAATCCACTCTTGGATGTTCCGCAGCCATGACTTCTTCCTATGACTGATTTTCTTTATACGCTACTTTTCCCATCATTATAAGTTGCAGATGCTCCTGGCGTGTCTTAGGACATGCCCTAGACCTTTTCTTTTCGTGACAGTATCCAAAAGATTGCGGTTTCGATCAACTCGTCGTTGAACTTCCTCATTGGTAATTTTCTGAGTCCAGGATATTGACATGACGTGACGATAGGCCCACATCTCGAATGCTTCTATACGTTTCCTGAGATGTTCTTTGATGGCGGGTACACACCGGCCGAACGAAGGCGAACGAATCTGTTGTGTTAAACACACTTTAGGAGAATATTTTGTCACACAAACTACACGGGACCCGTATCCGTTTAACGACAGGTGGGTAGTATCTGCATGTGCTCCTTTAGATTCCGGATTGCTACACCGCATTCCTCGCATACGCGTTTCTTTTCAATCATTTTGTCTTTCTTCTTTTCTTGCTTTGGTCTGTCTTCTTGTGGGAATGAAACAGGCATGATTCGTTCGCCTACGTTCGGCCCGGTGTGGACGCGCCATGATGTTCCAGGCTTCACATCCGTATAGAAGTATCGGCCAGATATAGCATTGAAGAAAGATAAGTAAATGACATTATTAGTTTAGTATTGCCTTGTTGGTCTAGCAAGGTATATGGGTTTGTCCTTGGTCGAGCAAAAATGGTTTTTCTAACGCGATTTGCCTAGGACTGGATACTCCTTAGGGAGGTGACGTTAGGCAGACAGCCGTTCGAAACTAAGCCGAATCTTTCTGTCTACCTGCTCTTATCCCGCCTTAATGTGAAGTCGGCGCAAAAGACAATCAAGCATGCTGCAGAAAGGATTTGGCTTAGTTTTTACGACTGGCTACCTGTCTGACGTCAACCCCCCTCTAAAGGATCCAATACTCGGTCAAGAAATCGCTTTGCCTGGTCTGGGAGTCGAACCCAGGACCTCCCGGTCCACAGCTCATGTATGCTGGCACTAGACCAAAGAGGCAACTAAACGAAAACTAAGCCGAATCATGTATGCAATATGCTTAACAAGTTGCGTTGATATCAAATTGGAGTGTTCTGTTACTTTTATTGGAACATGATTTCCGATGACCATAACAAGGAAAAGCCTAAATCAAAGTTAAAGGTAAACGTATAGTGAACGAAAAAATTCTAAGAATCATTAAATTTTACAAAAAAAAAACGCTCCACGTTCCACAATACAGGCATTCATAACAATATTATACGCGATAAATGAGTAAGCCATTAAATAACTAAACTCAATAGAGGCAGCTAAAAAACATGTTTCAAACTATTGAAACTCCAAAGAAATTCCATCAATAACCAATTACCCGGTGCGAAGAAAATGGCCGCGCTGAAAACACGAAGAAATCAAAACGAATCCGGCGAAACTCTCATTAAGCGCGTTCTAATTAAAATGTAATTAAATTCGCCAGCGAAAAAGAGAGCACCACATTTAACTGATACTAATAAGATCGTCAAACAATTACGAGCGGCTCATCTGTGGAGTGAGGCGAGGCGAGGCGAGGCAAGGCGAGGTGAGGCGAGGCAGCCAGAGCGAGGCAGAGCGTCGGAGACGAGCGGGCACCAACACAGAGCACCACGCACGCGCTCTCTCTCCCGCGCCACGCCACGCCGCGCCGCTCTCTATTTAACTTTTAATTTATACTCATTCCTTTATATCTTTTATTGCTTCGCCCATCGCGACTCCTAATGCGCCCGAGGTGCTCCTCACACTAATTAAATTCATGCAACACTAAGCTTTGGGAGCTCACTCCGCCCCACGGGCGCGCTCCGGCGTCTCCCCGCCGCCAATGGGCGTCGCGCTGAGTCGCGGGCGGCGTGCGGCGGCGGGCGGCGGCGGGCTCTGGCGGGCGGCGGGCCCATCGCCCCCGCTCGCTCCCTCCGGTGGGCGGGCTGTGGCGGTACACTCAGTGCGAGATTTCTGATAGAGCTGTCATGTCGCGTCCGAGCGCTCGTTATGCTCTGTCTTGACATATTTTATTATTATTTATGTCAATTACGTTATTACTTTTTTGTTTAATGGAATAAGGAATCGGTTGTGAAATTGATTGCCTTTCGCTTATGATTCATCACTGTCAAAAATATAATCCGAAACGTGTTAATTCCGTATGATTGATAGTTGGGCCGTCATTAGAGCGATTGGACAGAGAACGGGCATAATCTAGTTTTACGCAACGCCATTGTAGACTAATAACTGTGGCGGTGTTCCTAGTACGAGCATTAGGCGTTGATTGCTCGTCCGCCAGTCTATCACCTGTCAAATTACATGAAAAATGAGCCCAACCTCAAATTATACGCTCACAATTATTATGTAGCAAAGAGTAATCTTTTCTTATTGTTAGCGATTCACATTAAGAATTTACCTACAGGTAATACTTACACAGTAATTTATTGTAATCGCTTTATCTAACAACTTTTTCTTCACAAATATACTAGGCATGAATAAATGAAGTAAATATATGTAGTTAGATAAAGCAAATATGTCTGTAGCGATGTTACCTTTCGAAGTTTAAAGCATATTTGAGGTAAAATTCCACACTATAACTTCTTACCAAACGTACGCTACATGTCTCTGTGGCGCGACGTGCGGTTAAAAAAGATTATGACAACCCCACCGACCCGTGCAGACGAACGGCAACCCTATAAATCCGGTACTGAAACGAAAAAGTTCAATAACAAACGCTATTTCTTTATAAATAAAGTGCACTTCCACTCGCAACACGACGTCGTCCATAGTGCCGTTAATTCAATGTATGCCGGCCCTTAATTTATTACCCGTTATTCAATACAGATCTGTAACTTTGCGGCATAAGGTTTGAAAGCGTTTAACAACGCAGCGCGATGTACTGTCGGAGGAATAAATCTATAATATGAAGGAGGCGGAGAATTAATTTGCGTCGGGGTGGGGGCCGGGGGTCGTCGCTCCGCCCAGCGGCCGGCGCGCCATCTCAGTGCCGGGGCCGAGCGCGCGCGACCACCACTCTCAGTAGTGCCGCACGGCCGCATCCGTAAACATCGCATCATCACCGCCGGACTCGGCACCTCGACACCTCGGGACATGGACCAGTGTTTGTGACATACGCCACCAAACGATAGCGTGCATCGAACATGACAGTTACCGTTGAGAATGCTATGTGCTCGCACCGGGAGAGTGGGCTCCGTCGGTGAGCGGTGTAGTGTTGTGCGCGCTGTCGACGAGCAAGGCGCCGAGCGCGGGCGGGTGCGGCAGCGGCATGGTGCTGGAGGGCGGTCTGCCGGCGCCGCTGCAGCTGTACGCGGCGGCGGCGGCGCATCTGGCCCCGCGCCCGGCCTGGCCCCCGTTCCTGCCGTTCTTCGGGGTGCCGCCGCCGTTCCTGGCGCGCCCGCGGCTGCCGCACCCGCTGCCCAACAGGGCGCCGCACGGCCCGCCCAGCGAGGACTCCAACGAGGATGGCGGCAGCAGCAAAGGTACCACTTCTCTCAGTGTAAATACACTCTGAACGTACGAGTATGTCAAATGATTAGGTTCTTTTATTTGTTAAGACTAGTCTTGAATGCGTTGGTGATTAGATACGTACCTATTCTAGATTTAAAAAAAAAACGATAAAAAGTAAAAAATGTTTTCATTGTTTTGAAAAAGTTGGTAAGTACTTTTAGCCGTGGTACTAATAGGTAGTATTAATGACAAAACTTGCGAAAAGGTCAATAAAAGTTTTAAAATACATAAAAAAAAATCGCCTTTTTTTTTTAACGTTTAACTTTAACATGTAATTAAACGCAAGTCAATATGTAATTTACTCACATTTTAATTTCAAGTAGATGCTTACATTATCAGGGAATTAATTTTGACCGTAAATCGATTTAATTATTGAATAGGTAATTGAAATAATTACTTATTTAGGTGTTACCTAAACAAGATAAAGGCCTCTTCTTTATGAATTTCATAGATTACCTACATTTATGGAAAGTATTGCTAAAAATCCGCTTACGGCCGTTTATCAAAAATGATAAATAAATATATTAATATCTTATATTTTCATTTGACAAAAAGGATATTATTCTATACTTACCTAGGTATAGAAAAATCATAAAATTTGCGAAAACAATAAGTAGGTAATTTTAATGTGAATAGGTAGATACAAATTAAATTTTATAATCACCTAATCAAAAATATTAATCCGAATAAAGTTAAATACTTTCATTTGTTATGCACATTAACAGTGACAAGTTATGTCAACTTTTAATTGGATTATATCTACATAACATAACACAACATAAGCTCACGCCTGTATCCCCGAAGAGGTAGGCAGAGGTGCACTAGCGAACTAGTATACCCACATCTCGCCGAGCTTAGTTCCGTCCCAGATGGGATAGGGGGCGAGCCTATCGCCATATCGGGCACAAATTCCATAAATGAGTAAATTCGAGAGATAATAGAGACTTCGAAGCCTTTTAAATAAACTTATTTGCAAGTATCTTATTCTTTTATAATCACAAGTTTAAAAACTTAACGGAGCGACTTCAAATCCTATCGTGGCCAAATGTATACGGGACCACCCTTCAAATAGGCTCTATCGAACACAAAAAGAATTTAAAAAATCGGTCCACATTTGGCGGAGATATCGCGTAACATACATAAAAAAAATACAGATAAATTGAGGACCTACTCCTTTTTGCAAGTCGGTTGAAAAGGGTAGGTAATAAAAGAAACAATGTAACTTGTAAGCTTAATTAATTAATACTTAGCTTTATTTTGTTCATTTATTATGTTTGATCCGTCGGCATGATTACTTGCGTTCGTAAAATGTTTCATTTGTTTTGGTAATAATTAAAATATATGATATGGCGATAGGCTCGCCCCCTATCACATCTGGGAAGGAACTAAGCTCGGCGAAATGTGGGTGTACTAATTCGCTAGTGCGCCTCTGCCTACCCCTTCGGGGATACAGGCGTGAGCTTATGTTATGTTATGTTTATAATTAAAATAGCAACGTAAGGTAATGAAAACTTAGGTCATCATCATAATCTTAGCCTCATCCGTCTTAGATGATCGCCCCAAATGATCATCAACCATCCCGGTTTTGAGGTCCATAATTTAAATTCTGAACCCGCGTTTTCTGCACGTGTTTGTTTCAGAACAAAATATAAAAACAACTATACAAAACAATGTTTTTTATCCTCTTGCTTATGGATAAACTTGGATAAAAATGTGTAGCGAAACCAAGTTTTGCGAAGGTGTTTTGTGTAATGTTTGAGTGCAGAAGACGCTTAAAGTACCTACTCAAAAACATCGATAACTAAAACATCAAAATTGTAAAACACAAACAAAATGTATAATGACATACAATTAAATCAAAACTGGGTAATTACATTCAATAACAATCTCATGAATATATTGATTAGTTTGTGATGGGTATTTTTTGTTCGACAGTCGGCTACGCTACATGCATTATAAATCGTGGAAACAATTGCGCTGATTTACCCAAATTTTTTAGGGTTCCGAAGCCAAATGGCAATAATCACAAGTTTAAAAACTTAACTGACCGACCTCCAATTTACCGATCGTGACCAAATTTATATGGGACCACTCTTGAAATAAGCTCTATCGGACACAAAAAGAATTTTGAAAATCGGTCCACATTTGGCGGAGATATCGAGTAACATACATTTAAAAAAAAGACAGACGAATTGAGGACCTCCTCTTTTTGTGGAAGTCGGTCGAAAAAGGAACCCTTATAATTTCGCCATGTCCATCCGTCGCGCGTCTGGCCGCTATTTTGTTTACACTCTATTAGTACTAGAAAGCTCTAAGTAGGAATGGGTATGTTAATGACCGACAAAGTGTTGAAATAAAAATTTGAAAAACAATTTAAGGACACACTATAAGCTCAGTTGGGTGTGGTATGAACTACCGAGGCAAGTGTTGGAGTCTAACCCCAAAAAGGAGCACACATACTTTTCTATGTCAAGTGTGTTTTCATTGTGAGTTATCGCTTGCTGTAACGGTGAAGGAAAGCATCGTGAGGAAACCTGCATACCCGAGAATTTCCTCACAAGAATTTCGAAGGTATGTGCAGTCTACCAACCCGCATTAGGCTAGCATGGTGGACTTAGGCCTACTAACCCCTTTCATTAGTAGAGCAGGCCCGTGCCCAGCAGTGGGACAGTAATATTACAGGGATATTATTATTATTATTATTTATAAACCTATCTGTGTACACGTAAAGTGGGGATGATTTTTTTCTCGTTTATCCCATGTTGTCGTTGAATACTCGTTCAAAAACATTTCGGGTTTGTAAAAACCATTTTTAGAGGATCCGTTTGCGAAATATTAAACTTACTAACTAACACCTTACGATCCGAACTGAAAACGGAAAGGGAAACTATCACGGGGAAGCAGGCTTTACAAGTTAACGAGTAGGTACCAGTAGATCAAAACAAATAGTATAATTTGAAATTTCGTGCAAATTCTATTGAAAACCACTGAAGGTGCTAGTTATGTAAAAGAGGTAGTAATTATAAATTTATAAACCACGGACACAAATTCCAGACTCCAGGCTGATACGGAAAAATCCAATATCACTTCGCCCGATCCGGAGATCGAACCCAAGACCTCAGAACAGCAGTCGTACCGAAATACAACCACGCCACCGAGGCATTCACGGCCTCTATATTTTCTATTTCCTAAATCTTTTAACATAAAATATTTCACTATAAAGAAATCATCAACATGATTTTATTACTTGCTACAAAGAACGAAAGGTTATAAATTTCGACCCGGACATATAAATAGAGTTTATATAATGCGCAGAAAGTTATAGCTATACTCCGACAATTATCGAGTTGTCGCAATTAATTGTCTTCGAGATAGCAGTGACAGCCGCAATCGCACGCCTGAACCGCGGTCACGACTTAAAAAAAACGACGCCAAGTCGCATAACCACGAATTGAGTATTCACGCGTAACCGGTCAAGTTATGAATTAATGACGTCTACAACTAATCCAATGATAAAAGCAAAAAAGGGCGTGACATAACTAGGATTGTATTTGCTTAGAAGCCGGTTCCGCCATTTTAGTTTCTGGATCTATTTACATGTAAGTAATTGTCACCGTGTCATACATAAGACTTAAATAACGTATAAATACCAGTGGCGAAAGGTCCATACAACATGATTCCTACCGGCTTACCTTTGTCGAATGAAACTTGACAGATAGGTATTAATTAAAAGAAAATGCTACGTCGGCTTCCCTTTTCAAAAATCACTTTGCCACTGATAAATAATTGTTGAATTTAATATGAATATGGCGCTCTATATACCTCTAAAATGATACTAAGTTAGGAATGTGAAGAAGATGCCTAATAGATATATTACTGGCATCCTTCTTTCGCCAAGTCGCCATTATTTTTTTTTTTCGTAATCATGCCAAGTCGTCATTTTTCTTTTCTCATTGAACTAATCGCATAATACGCTAATCAAACGACAAGGTCGGTCGACCGCTTTAAAAACTTCCTTTGTAATCCAGCAATAAAACGGCCTGAACGTTGGCCGTACGAAAGTATTCCTGACCCCAGAAAGATTAAAAACACCCAAATAATGAAATAAATAATGACTCTACATACATTGGCTCGCCACACTTATCCTCTAGGCGTAAATTATTGCCTTTGTAGTGTTATATGTATTATTCCCGAAATATTTTCGGTTCTCGTTTGAATAAATTTTGTATTAATAAAAAATAAACGTCGGCCAAGGTGCTAAGAGGCTAACGAGCGTAATCCAAATGTAAATTATTAGTAGGGCGCGGGACGCCCGCTGCGCGACTCTTCGCTATACTGAACGAGCTTTACGCGGACCGCTGTATAAGCTATGCTATACCCGCGCGTCGATACCTTGATTTTTATCGCGTCTTTTGTCGGCTTGCCTGCTGAGGTGTTACTCACGAAATTAGGATGTTAAATGTTTTGTGCATGACGCACGCGGCACGGCCGGCCCGATCCCGCTTTGTGCTCTCTATCGGTCTCATACCTTTTTCATATTCATAATAGAAATAACAATAGGTTTTTTTCTACATTTGTAATAAATTTCGATGATAATGTGTGAAGTTATTATTTATACAAACTAGTTTGGGTGTTGGGGAGCGTGCTGTTGTGTTCTCTAATTGGAACGTTATATTTAGTGTATGTTGCGCGATCGATGATTTAATATCTGTATAATGCCTTCATATTTCTAACAATTTGTTTTTTGTTAAATGTCAGAGTAATAGTTTATGTCCCTTACGTATAAAAATATTTAAGCGCTGCTTATCTTTATACCATAGATTGTCCCTTTCATTTTTAAACAATGTAACGCAAGGAAAAAAGTGACAGGTTATTTTTAACCATTTGCTCAGCTAAAAATGCTGTTTTAAGTAAGGCCCTATAATTCTGTGTTTCCATTTAGGCGTTCCGCTGAAACTAGAAAAAATAGACTAGACATTAATGCTTTAATACTTTTTAACACAGAAAATACATTTAATCTGTATCACAGAATATTTATAATAATGCACATTATAAATTCATTTTTACACCTCATAAGTAGTCTGTAAACTATCTGCGCTTATCATCAAGCTAAAATGCCGTTATGTGAATAAACCTAATTTTGAGATGTCTCCAAAAAAACGTGGAAAATTACTTATGGTTATATTTAATCTTAAAGTAAACATGAGTTATTAAATCTAATAAATATAATAGCCACAGTCTAATAAACCTCTAAGGATAATATTTTCCACGTTTTTTTTTTAAGAAATTTCAAAATTAAAGTATATTCACTTAACGGTATTCTAGTTAGAGGACGGCAGTGCTGTTTGAACAAGCCGTCGCGACATACAACCCGCCGGCGGCAGCCTGCATTTGTCTGATTTTAGAATGATCCATTAGAAAATGATAATCCCTTTTTTGAACGCGGTTAAAATACAGTCTTCTACATTATATACCTACCTATAATAAGATACAATTATAAATTAATTTAATTGAATCATATTTTTGTATTATCCATGTCTACTACCACTTCATAGATGTAACCGAGAGGTTATTTTATTGAATTCACATGTGTAAAATTAAATCCTACATAATATTATACCTATGACCTACGTATTACAATTATAAAAACCCGAATATGTATAAAATATTAAAGATAATATTGTTGATATAAAATACAATACATCAAATTCTGCTAAGAGTAGTGGGTCGGTAACTCAAAGTTACCAAAGAGACCGAAACCGTTTATTTTTCAGAAATATTTCTAACACGGAATTGAAGAGATAATTTTATTCAATCTCGGATTCCAGATGGTTAAAATATTTTAAATATACCCGAGTGTCAAATGTGAGTTGCTAAAATAGTTAAATTCGAACAACTCTTTTTAAATGTATTAAAATAGCTTAGAAAATAAATATAACATAATTGAAAAAAAAAATATAACATTCGGAACACAGTGCAGTGCATATGCGATAAACTGTGCTTAGTGACATGTATCATCCCCATGTTAATTGGAAAATATAAGCCGCTATTTTGAGAATTTATTTTGGTCCAGATTTTTTGGTCATGATCTATGCCAATAGCTTTTCAGGGTAGACAGTGTCTCTATGTCTATATGGATTGCACGCCACTGACTATGCTTAATTGCTACTTTAAATAACTACGGTGTGAAAAATACACGCTGTGAAATACAAAGTAAACATACACGATACACCAGACCATAAACAATAATGTAAACTCATAGATACATTGGTTGCGAACAAATCGACTGTGGCGTGTAATTAAATCATTTATTGATTGATACATGTGTTTATTTACACGATGCAAGTAATTAGACGCGCCATTATCGACAAACAGTTATAAAGCATAGTGATAGAGCGTTTATTACTGAAATGCCAACGCAAAATGAAATTAGTAGAGAGGGGCAATTTATTTCACAAGTTTCAAAATTTTCGATCTGATCTTTATTGGAACCTTGTAATAAGATCTATTGAATACAAAAATAATCTTGAAAATCTGTCCACATTTGTCGGAGATCGAGTAATAGTCATAAAAATTGTAAAATTAAAATTTAACATTTTATTTTCTGATTTCTTAAGTTAACGCGAATGTTATGTATATTTTCATAATAACAAATCGTGATAGAATCCATATAAAATAGTTTTATTACAATTTCATTTTATCTTTACATTTTTAAGTGATTTATGTATTATTATATTATATTATGTATGTATATTTTCATCTTGGCTTGGACTATTTTAATAGAACGTAGATGTGTATTTACCTTTAATCGATTTGTTACATTGTTATGTCTGTTATGATTATCACTACTTAGGATAAAACGAAGTCGCTTGCCGCTGTCTGTTTGTCCCTATGTATGCTTAGATTTTAAAACTACGCAACGGATTTTTATGCGTTTTTTTAATAGATAGAGTGATTCAAGAGGAACCTTTATATGTGTAGTACATGCATAAACTCATCTCCTAAAGATATGTAATGGGGGATGAATGTTTGTCAAGACTCTCACGCGGGCGTAGTCGCGGGTATTATGTAGTATATTGTCAATGCACTATACAAACGTTAATCTAATAAATGGAAAAAATATGGACAAATTGAGAACCTTCTATTTTTCTAGTCTGATGATAACTATTTGACAATAAATAAAATTGAGCAAAAACCTCAAATATATAATAGAAAAAAATAATGAGGTGTTTGTCTTATTAGATTCTGGGTCTTGGTTTTGTTCCTCAATCATTAATATCAATCGTAGCATAAATTCGTGAAACTAACATTAAGTTAGCACTTCTCCCTTTTTTCGTTGGTTCATAGGTAGGTATAATAAATAGTTTAACTTGGCCTATCTGTAACTCTGGCGCCAGTCGGAGATAAAGTTTGGTGTGACTTTTTAATTACTAATTAAAGTAAAATCATTTTAAGTATAACATTGTTATCGTCATATTATCTTATGAACTGTTTTAGCGGTTGCAGGATTTAATTTTTACGTTTTATTTCATAAGAATCATTAGATACGCGATATCAAGTAAGTTATAGGTATATTATGAAGGAACTAAAGATGAATACATACAAAGGTACTTATTCAAGAAAGCTTGTAATTTAATTACATGATTTTTGTGATTTTATGTGTCAATGCAATGTTTATTTTTAGAAGAATTAGATACTAAAATTGATAATCATTATTTTGCACAAAAGTATTGAAAAATTTGAACAAATTAAACAATTGACATGTAAAGAGGTAGATATAAAATATCCTATTTGAAGAATAAATTTGAAATTTGAATATAAATGGAAACCTCAAAATCGGCCAGCATCATAACACATTGCTGGCCAGTACTGGCTGAATAAACAACAAACTTAAAAAAATAAAATTCCGAGAACAGTTAAAGCCTCTTTTGTACAAGCAAAAACCGATAACAAAAATCCCGTCGGCCAGCGCAAGCAGTGAACCGCAGCATTCTCAGCGATTATTTTCATCGATTGGGAAAGTCGGTGAAAAAATCCAAGGCTATAATCGGACATCGACTGAACATAAACAATTGGCGTTTTTACTAACCAAGTATCGGAACAAGGTTAATCAATTGGATATTTCATTAGCTGTTGTAGATTATGAAATGCGGAAAGCGGTCTATTAGAGCATACGATGTTATAAATGCCATTCAACTTTGTTATTTGCTATGCAGTTTTTTTATATTTTGAATTTATTAAGGTATTGCAAAGTTTGTTTGCGTTTATTTGATGTCGCCCGAACCTGAATGGTTTTTGCATTAGTTTTATTTAAGGTCGTTTAATACATAATGTATGGATGTGGCTTGCAAAGGTTGTTTTATGTGTAATACATAATGGCGTAAGCAGGTGTTATTGAAATAAACTTACCTATATTCCCGAATGGTGAACATAACCTTAACTTGGTTCTACTGTAACGGTCCGTCAAGCATATTTCGTCTCGTATTGTGGTAGAAGAGTCTAAAGCCCATATGGTGCCTAGGCTTGTGCGATTTCTGTGGTAATTTTCGAGTCTAAAACATTTACAAAAATTGTATTTGCTGGGCCTGGCTATTAAGGAATGAAATAAATTCATAAAACGCAATTTTTATCAATGTAGAGCATTCATTCTTTACTTATGCAATGCCTATATAATCCCCAAGTAATTAATTGTAAATATTTTTTTGTAAATATTAAACAAATCATATGCAGGTTGAAATTTTTCAATACATCATCTTTGCTAAACCCCCAGTTACTTGATTGAAAGCAAAAGTAAAGCAAGTAAGCCATAATAAGTAAATTGCTTATTTTCACAGTTCACGATTTTAATTGCCGCTATTATTATACTTTTGCATTTAACCTTTTATTTCTCATTTGTCAACGTAACCGTAATGTCAAGGAAAAGATATTTTTTTAGCTTAGTTATTTCATAAGCTGTACACATCGATATAATAATATACCTAGATGCACAGTTCCATAAAAATATCATTGTAAACAGTGTCCTCGACAGACAAAACAAATAAACATCACAAATTTCATTAAATTAACACAAATATGACCTTATAGGCGCGGCATAAAGTAGCTTTTTAAATTGAATGTTCAAACGTTCTTCTATTCGAAATTTTTGAATTTCTAATCGTTTTTGAATTTGACAATAATTTGACATTATTAAAAGAAACATTCTAGTCACTTGGACAAAAATTGAATGGAGTCGAATAGTTCTTGTATTTATTTGTGAGAAATGTTGACCACGTGGCGTACAATGTAGATGAGAATGGCGATATCTGTATAATAATTTTACTTACATTAAGAGATAGATAGAGTATAAATGTTTAGAAGATAACAAAGCTTATTAGTTATGAATATGAAATAAGCACTGTTTTGCCTTAGCGTGATTCATAAATAAATAAATAACACCCAACAGTCACATACATAGTCCTGGCCCCACACTAAGTCGTCCTTTGCTCTTTAGATTCTTAATAATTTCTTTTAGACTATCATTTCGTTTTCTTAATCTTTTGTTCTGCCTTTTTAAGTTTCGCACTAAATTAGATTTAAGTTTAAAATTTTGGTTGCGTTCTTTCAAATTATCTTTCAAAAATAACGTCTTAGGTGTGTTAAAGATTGATGAAAATTCTGATGGTATTGGTGATCCTTCATTATTTATTGGTTCAATTGCTGCTTCCTGGAAATGAATATGTTTCCAATAAATGATGACGCCACAACTACTGTTGTAGTAATTATGCCCAACGACCGGTTCCAATAAATGATCTCAATCCGAGAATCCAAGATAAAAATGAAAAATTAAAAAATGAAAAATCGCGAGAATGAACCATTAAAATTATTATTTGACAGCGGAATGTTCAACTTTGTTCATGTTGGCAAATTTTTATGATCTGCACACTTTGATTGAAAACATTTATTAGAATTAGCCGCAAATTAATAAATAGTCATTTTACATGCATATGCTTGCTATTGATGAATTCTGTATCAAATATTTTTCAGCTATTACACTTGTACTGCACCCTGCCTCATTTAAACTTGTAGTTACGACAATCTAAAATAAAGTCAATAAATGTGGCAATATTTATTTATTTATTTATTTATAGGTACACCAACAGCATACATATTGTTAAATTAAATAGTAAACATTAGTTAAGGACAATGTAGCTGATGACAATTTATCACCTTTATTTTTGGTACAGCATTATTTTTAATTTTCCTAATCCCTTTTTCTGTATAATATCCATCGGAATCGGCAAAATGGTCTGAACAAACCACACTTGAGTAATTGGGTTTAAAATTTTCTTCTCTCCTTTCTTCGGAAATAATTTTACGCCATTTATCTCTTACTATTTAATTTCATGGAAATTTGTAATTAATAAATAAAATTAATAAAAAAAATCATAAATTTAAAATAAATATAATATATTTACAAAAAAAAACGACTCCATATATTTCATTGTTCCAAATCATGATTTCAAAAGGGACAAAATATTTTATTAACTGAATTCGTTAAATTAATTATTTATACACGATTAATACTTAATTTAACATGATTAAGGTTTTAAGAATAAAGTAAAGGAATTATACTTACTTAAAATATGAAATCCCATGTGTTTTGCGCTTTGTAAGAGTGTTATTTTTGCACTCTTTCACAGAGCATTTAGGCATCTTCACAGGCGAACGGTCGGCGCCCGACTGACAGCAAACAAGTGCTTACTTACATTTTAAGCACTCTTTGGCTGTCCCACTTTCTGAGCGTCAACTGTGCATCTAGGTATATTATTATATCGATGGCTGTACACGATGAAACTGCAATGAAGTAATTTTTAATGTTAATTACAAGTAAATATAATTTCATACGTTATCTATAGCACAAAGATTCTGTTTATTTTACGTCTTATATGATATAATTTCAACAGGTCGATCTGGAAATCTTTGGGGGAGGCTATGTTCAGCAGTGGACGTTCTATAGCTGATGATGATGGTATACTTCGGTAAATATTATCTGTAGCATAAAGAGTTTGTGCATTTGATTATATTTTTGTGTATGGAATATCTACGTTCTTAAATATCCCAAACTTAGCAAACTAGATGCAAACTAGATGCAAAACAAACAAGCGTTAACAAACTTGAATGGGCTAATAAACAGAAATCACAACTAGTGAAAAGTACATCAATAAAGGGCTGGGCGATTGTGGCGGCAAGGGTGGCGCACTGTAATGGGCCTACGAATAAATTATACCGCTGGCCCCTTTGAGTTTTACACATCAATAGACAAGCTTTATTTGTTAAATTTTATAATTTGGTAATATTATTCGGGGAAATATATTTTTTTATCAGTGATTGGATATTTTGTAGCTCTACAAATTAGTCGTACAGGTACAGATAATACCTCTATAGCTTTAATTAATAAAAGGAATTTCAAAAGACTATATATAGGCTGTCTACATTTTTTTTTTTAATTGTGTATATTAATTATAAAAAGTACCTATCTAGCTGAAGTAAAACTCAACTAAAAAATAACAAGTACATAAATACAAAAATTCTAATGCCGCGTCTCCTGCACTAGTTTTTCTCGAAACATTACACAAAAACACATGCGCAAAACAAGGATTTTAGCTGTCTTCTGCTCGTAGAACAATAGACCATAGACAAAAAAAATGTTTGTGTAGGTGTTTTGTGTAATGTTTGAGTGCAGGAGATCCTGCTTAAGACAAACTTTTATTTATGCATTTTTCATAGTTAACCAACCTTATAAGTGTGACAAAATTAAACGTTTGGATGGTATTGGTTACTATTGGTATTGGTACTTTAATACATATATAAGATTCAACTCTCAACTACTAACAGGAAAGGTCTTAATTGTTATTTATATTGGCATACTTTATAAGCATAAAGTTTGCCATCCTGTTGATGAATAGTCCAAAATATATACAAAATACACATAGGTACGCAAAAAATTAGATGCAGCGGAATACAGCTCGCAAAGTATTTTGACCGCTTACGGCTCTTAACATTGTTGTGGTTAATTGAAGACCGGTTTTTTGTAATATAGACTCTAACAAGCCTTCATAATTCGCATTATTAATGTTTGGCCCTCGTGTTTAGTTTGACGACCGCAGCGCCACGCGTGAGCATCCTGCTGTGAAACGAGAGATGTTAGGTTCAATTTGCGCACGAATACAAAATTAAAACACCATCTTGTAATGCAAAATATTTTTTTTATACATTTTTAATATCAGATAAATAATTAGGTGTTAATTAATCGAAATAAACTATGTAATTTTTCTTTTCATACCCATAGTAGATACTATATCTAGTATAACATAACATAACATAACATAAGCTCACACCTGTATCCCCGAAGGGGTGAGCAGAGGTGCACTAGCAAACTAGAACACCCACATTTCGCCGAGCTTAGTTCCGTCCCAGATGTGATAGGGGGCGAGCCTATCGCCATGTCAGGCACAAATTCCAGACTCCGGGCTGATATGGAAAAATCCAATATCACTTTGCCCGACCCGGGGATCGAAACCGAGACCTCAGGACGCTAGTCGTATCGAAATACAATTACGCCACCGAGGCAGTATATTTGGTATATATACTATCGTATATCATTATTTAATATTCATCAGTAGAATTCACGGTAGACTAACGTTTTGACAATGTATGAAACATATGTCAAAACAGTAAAGCTAAAAGCTAAAATATCAGAAAAAAATGGTGATATAATGCACAAAAAATATCATTAAATAAAGCAAGTGACAAACGGTATAACGAGATGTATTAGTGAAGCATCAGCAAGGTGTGCGAATGTATGTGGGGACTGGGGTTCGAGGCAATTTCAAGGGCCATTTCCTCACACCACGGCCCTTCTGAATTGCAAACAAGCACTATGTCTTTATGATAGCCTAGTAGTTAATAGTGAAAGTATGTTTGCATTTGAATTATTTTTTTTTTGGAAAAATTAAAAAGAAGATAAAGTGTCATATTACGGAAAATGTTGGAAAATTGTGTTTCACAGCCTCCGTGGCGCAATGGGCGCGGGTTCGATTCCCGCAACAAGACAAATGTTCGCGTGGACCACATATATTTGTTTCAGGTCTGGGTGTTGTGAGACCAAAAGTCTCTCGTAGTTCCTGATACCCACGACACAAGACTATCTCTTATCGTGAGTTCAGGACTATGTGTGTGACTTTTGGTTATTATTTATTAACAACATATTTCATCGTTTTAGTGGTTTACAGTCAAGTAAAGTACCTTTTATGGTAGATGGGATTTCAACAACAGAAAATCATTATTAGTAGTAGTCAATTTTACCGCAATATTGTGTTGTCTATTCGATATTCCATATTACAAATATCATCATTGCAGTTGTAGCCTAGTCAGCTAGCCATCAGCAGTCAGTCAGCCCCGAATTGTCAGCCTAAAAAGACCGAGGGCACCACTTTGAATCTATTAACAAAATTTCCACAAAAATAAACTTCAATAATTTTTGTACTGATTTCTTAAGTTTACGCGAATATTATACATTGAAATAAAACTATTCTTACGGATTTTATCATTCTATTATTTTTTTATTTTGTATAATTTTTTAATGATGGTAGATATTGTAACACTAACCTTTTTTGGACAAATGACACCTCAGTCTGACCCGTGACAACGAAGATTGCAAAGCCTTCGAAACGTCGGGAATAATAATTAAAACCTAATCGTGATAGAATCCGTAAGCATAGTTTTATTTCAATTATTTTTACTACAAAAATGAAAAGCGCCTTATAAAATGCGATCCAGCTGTTGTAATGTAAATTATTAATGACGCAAGGACGTAATAGTGGTTTTCATGGCGGTATTTATATTTTTATAATACACTCATATTAAAGTTTATTAATAAGGTAATGGTCACACTTGAGGCTCGTCTTAAGACGCCATGTCTGCAATTTTCTTTATATTAATCGTTGTAATAATACTATGTAGCACAAGTTTTAGTATCCATAGATAACTCATTTTTACGCGTGGAGTTTGAAGTGCGTGATGTATTTATGCTATCAAGTGACTGCTTATATTATTTAACCTCGAGGCTACTATTTTTTTAATATTTTTTTATGACTGCCACATAAATTAGAACTTTATAATTACTACATTAAGTAAATATGTACGAGTATAGGAGTGGAGAACACGTACCGGCAAGCGCAGCGTTGGACCTTCACCGGCCAGGTAGATATGCCAAGGTCGCAGGAAACCGCTGGATGCAGGCCGCTTCCAACAGGTCGATCTGGAAATCTTTGGGGGAAGCCTATGGAGGTCCGGCAGTGGATGTCCTGTAGCTAATGATTATGATGATAGGTATACTTATACAAATGGACCGTACTATTCTACCTCTATAAAAAAACTAATAAAATTAACTGGGTAAACCACTACTGCCACTCTACCTCAGTATTTTGTCGGTAAACCTCATGTTTGATCTTTAAAACTCATTAACATAATATAAACGGAACATTCATAAGCGATTATACTCTCGTACCCAGTTCCTAAATATAATTCACACTCCTATTGACAGGAAAACTACTGTGAAAATGACTGTTTAAACTACACAAAAACAAAGCATTAGACCAAAACGCTTTGAAATTCATACATGAACAAGCGTCGACTGCTGTTAAAGTTTGATTGTTACCAAAAATAACCGCTCGACATAGCATCTTGCGGCGCGCGCGCAACGCGTGTCAAATCGCTCGTCGCGTGCCCCAAAACACGCATTTGTCAAATTCGCCACGCTTTTTTAATGTTTACTTTTTTCATAGCGCACCGTTTTAGCTCACACCCTTTCCAGAAATTGGTCACGGGAGACTAGTGATACGCCAATATGTCGTGTAGTTTAGCGGTTTATAGTGCGATACCAGAATAAGCCCCGTGGGTATCTATTCAGGTATTTGGTTCGCTCTACTTTCATGGCTGTTGAGGGATTCGGTGATTTGTGAAGGAACGTTATGGTCACTATTCTGGATACTGTTAGTGAATATTAATAGGGCGTTACTGGAATTATACCTCTAGTTCTATCAGCCTATACAAGTTTAGTTCAAATTAGTATTCAGAGTTTATCAAGTTTGTATTTGTACTTTGTAAACTAGTTATCAATTTAAAAATCTCGCACATTCCTCTTCTACCGTCTATAAGTAGGTAGTACTTATTAAGGTTTTCAAATTCAGGAAAACGGAACTGCGAGCTAACGTTAGTTCTCCTGAGACCAGGAATATAATTCTCATCATCAGCCACAGGGCGTCCACTGCTGGACCTAGATAGACCTCCCCAAAGATTTGTGGCTGTTTTATCTACTAATGTTTTAGCGAGGTATTCATATCCATAATTTGTCAATGACCGTCTACACCTATTTATATTGGAAATGGAAATAGCTCAGTATAATTTGAGTGACGGAATAGGTCTTGGAATTTCTTTTTCTTTGCTCATTATGAAGTCACGACATAAAGATAAAATATTGTCTGTCATTAATTTGTATCTTATCTATATTTTTTGATATTATTCATATAATTTATAGATACATACATAAGCTCACGCCTGTATCCCCGAAGGGGTAGGCAATGGTGCATTAGCGAACTAGAACACCCATATTTCGCCGAGCTTAGTTCAGTCACAGATGTGATAGGGGGCGAACCTATCGCCATATCCGGCACAAATTCCAGACACCGGGCTGATACGGAAAAATTCAATATCACTTTGCCCGACACGGGGATCGAACCCGAGACCTCAATACAGTAGTCGTACCGAAATACAACCACGCCACCGAGGCAGTCTAGACAGTCTAGTCAGTAATTTATATATATTATTCTTAAAAATACTTACGAACGTTAATGAGATAGAATACAATAAAAAAATGATAAAACAAACCCGCAGATATTCAATTAAAAACGGAACGAATTGATTCAACCTTAATAAAAATTGGACGTGGGACTAAAA
Source organism: Clanis bilineata (assembly GCA_036417725.1). NCBI lineage: Eukaryota > Metazoa > Arthropoda > Insecta > Lepidoptera > Sphingidae > Clanis > Clanis bilineata. The sequence continues at coordinate 5,706,892 of CM071153.1, forward strand.
GAAAAAAACATCACCCATGTTTTTTTTTTACAAAGGAAACTAAAAAACTTGCTAAACAAATTACTGGTATATATGTAGCGTGAATACGAAGTTTTTTAAAGAGTAAAGCCACTAGGGTGACAATGTGATACTGATTCTTATTATTGCGAGGTAGAATCTACTAACTGTTCCCCGCTATTCCGTTTACGTGATAAATCTTTTCTCCAGTAAAATCTGTCACTCAAAGATAGTGTAGCGTTATTGGGGAAAGGTTTTCGCAACAATATCTACTCTTTCAACACGTAGCCGCCAATTGACAGCCTCCGTGGCGCAGCGGGCGAGTAGCCGGCTGTGAAGCGAGAGGCCGCAGGTTCGATTCCCGCAGTGAGAGAAATGTTTGTGTGGCCCACAGATATTTGTTTCAAGTCTGGGTGTTGTGAGACCGAAAGTCTCTCATAGTCTCTTAAACCCACGATACAGGTTATACCTAGTGTGGGGTCAGGACTAGGTGTGTGACTCTATGGGTGTATATATTTATTTAATTGTATAAAGAGCTCGATGTTTTGAGTTATTGCATAGTGGGATAATTTGTTTATTTAAATAAATAAGTACAAATAAGTCTAGTTGATTAGGAAAGGGCACATAGCTCGTAAAAACCGTAGCCGATGGGTCAGAAAGTTCTCGAGTGGAGACCACGTACCGGCAAGCGCAGCGTTGGACGTCCACCTGCTAGGTGGACAGACGACCTGATAGAGGTCGCAGGAAGTCGCTGGATGCAGGCCGCTTCCAACAGGTTGATCTGAAAATCTTTGGGGGAGGCCTATGTCTAACAGTGGCCGTCCTGTGGCTGATGATGATGATTAGATATTTAATATTTTTATTAACGCCTTGTAATAAATCTGACATTACGTACAACAAGTTGTTTTTTGAAATGCAACAGTTTACACTTAATTTCAAAACTATTTGCCTATAATACGTCACATATTACATTAATGGTGTGCATAAATAGTTACAACACAACCATAAAATGCCTTTATCATATCTTGAGTTATATACATGCGTAGACTATCTTTAGAGCTATAGTCTTATTTCACGTTTGTCCTTACGTACATTTTATGGGTTACAGTTGAAACATTGCACTTGACCTTTCAAAACACTGCCCTTTTCAAAAGCCGGACGTTTATCAAATAGATAAGAATGGAAAATTTAAGCCCGCTATTAACATAACACAAGGAGATAATCCTACAGTAACAAACCCGTAACATATTGCTAATACTGAGAAAGCAAACAGGGGTTTGAGAGGCCCGGCACCATAACTAACCCTATTAAAAAGTGGCTCCAACCCTCCGTTGTATTAATGTAGCATAAAATTAACCCGCGCGTCACGCCCGATGCGCGCAATGTTTTAACTACGACATTTCTGGTCGTGGGGTCCACAGGCCGTTAGGATTTTTGGTCACTTTAAATTTTATTATAGGGATAAGTTGTAAGTGTATAAGTAGTGTTAAAGGGATTTTCACAGTAGTTGACACTGTTAGGACAATGACTACTTACTGACTACTTATGATTATGAAAAAAAACTGTCAGCGTATGTACTAAATGACAATTCTATTGATAATCACAAGTTTAAAAACTGAACGGGCCGACTTCAAATCCGACCGTGGCCAAATTTATGGACTAACCTTGAAATAACCTCTAATGAACACAAAATAATTTTGAAGATCGGTCCACATTCGACGGAGATATCGCATAACAGACATAATAAAAAAAATAGAGACGAATTTATTACATACTTATTTGAAGTCGATCGAAAAATAGAAAGGATTCCAAGTCGCCTCCTCGGTCTAGTGGCAGCATATAAGGGCTGTGGATCGGGGGGTGCTGGGTTCAATTCCGAGGTCAGGCAAAGCGGCCGGGAATTTGATTTGCCCTGGGCTGGATACCTTAGATGGATGTTGACGTCAGGCCGGTAGCCGTTCGTAAAAACTAAGTTAAATAATTTCTGCAATATGCTTGAAACAGTGTGTTGCGTCGACCCCACAAGAAAGTGGGAAAAGAGCAGGTAGCAAGAATGGGAGGTTTCAAGAATAGTGCAGTGCATAGTAATCCAATAGCAGACTGTCAATATATATAAGTTCAATTACAGTTTTGGGTGCATTGCAAATTACTACTTATATTTGTTTTTTTCTTACTCATTGTTGCCTGAGACATTGGCTAAATAAAGTTTATTTCTTTCTTATTCTACTATTACTTGTTTGCGCGTCCATCAACCTCTACTATAAAACATCGGATAAATGAACGTACCATGCTCATGCATAACAATCCACAAAACAATCAAAATAAATTGATTCGTGGTATCAAAAATTAATTATTGATCTCTTCGTTGTGGATCAGATGCTTTTGCATAATTACATCTAATTGTAAAACCATAATTTCTGTTTAGTCGTTTCAGGCCTCACTATCATCACTTGCAACCAATAAATCTAAATTACGTGACTATAATTGGCGTCATAAAACGATTTTCAACAGGTAGCCGCCAGTTGTAAAAAGAGCTTGATGTTTTGAGTTATTGTATTGTGATTTGTGAGGTAACGCGATGCCCTACTTGTCTTTTTGATTACATATTTATGAACAGACGGCCTTATTGTTTCATGGGAAAATTAACAAAATACTAACTTTATCCCGCGGTTCCGCCTATATGGAAGTATTTTCCATAAAATTTGTGTATAAAAGCAGCATGTCGTTTTCAAGCTCATAAATTATCTCTAGACAAACAATCATGTCGATCCAGTCTAAATTGCTATGTAAAAGATGAAAATCTAACAAACTTATGGCCTTATAAAAACGGTTTAACTGAGCAAATGGTAAAGAATAGCCTGTCCCTTTTATTTTCAATCGATGTGACATAAGGAAAACAGTGACAGCCTATTCTTAGCCATCTGCTCAGCTAAACTGTTTTTATATGTAAGGCCCATAATGCATTTATAATATTAAAATTGAATCTAAAATTTACCATTTTGCGATCATTGTACACTTTTTAAGTGGGATACGGATCTATATAATAGTCAAGAAGGAGGCTGTTCTTTATATTTCATTACATTCGTAAAACAAGCATGTACTCAATCATAATTTTAGGCCCCATGCAGTGATATTAGCTCTCACTTCTGGGGACATCAGAAGAGACCTACGAAGTGACATTTCATGAAGACTTTATTTCATTATCAACAATTCTATACTTGACACATCAATTTATTTGAAGTGTGTGCTAAGCGAATTAATTACAATTCTAAGCACGTGATCCAAACAAACATGAATTGAAAAATCACAACACTCCCTTCACAACATCCAAATAAGATATTGTGGGCGAAATTTGAAGCGTCTACGACTCCGGAAAGGCTGATATGATAATAACACCAATAAATCACGCGCAAGTTACTGCTACAGATAATAATATGGCCCTTGTGTGAGTTGTGACTTGTGACGCACCGACTACCGACTGTTTTGCCGACAGTCTCGGTTTATAGACTCGCGTGTATTGATAGGTTAATGTCATTGATAAACACGATTTTGATTTTTAACATTTATATCTTACTGCAATGTTATTGTTATAATAAGCGTTTCGGCGGGGAATTTTAAATTCAGTATCTACTATCTACCCTCACTACGAGTTTTTTTACTGTACTCGCATTTCGAAAACGTTGATAGATTTCGTTTTCACTATTCATTGATATTAAGTAGTTCGTTGTAGTAGTCGAATTTGTGGAGATAATGAAAAGAAGAAAACGAGAACTGTCAAAACTAACTCATACTATGCAATCTTGATGTGAGATCAGTTGGATTGGAATTAGTTTAGCGGTAACTTACATAGCTAGAATCCCGTCGGAGGCGGCACATATATATGTTACATAAGCGTATGGGCCACCGGAGGCCGAGCTGCCCGTGACTATTGATACCAACTCAGGATATAATACACTCAAAGTACTTTAAACTATGAAATGTCACAACAGGCGATGTTATTGTAAAAGACCTAAGGTTGTCTTCCTTATAAAAAAAATTCCTCATATTGGTCAGAGAAATGGGGGAGTAAAAATTGTTTTAAATGCTATAAAAATATTTAATGAATTAGAATATATTGGTATTATTTTTATCTACATTGGCGTCACATCTTCTAAACGACATCACCTTGCTGGTGTGTTTGATTCTTACCTATAAATTCTATTTATTTATTTAATTTGACAACTGAAAAATAAAATTACAATACCTGTTTAAAGGTTTTTAAACTTCGCATTTATTTAGCAATACCTATCTGTTATATAAAACTTGGATCTTCGAGTCGGTGCTCTAAAACCTAAGTGTAAAAAAGCTACAACTCCGAGAATTTATTTACGAAAATAAATGGTGGCAGACACTTTAGGTATTGAAAAAATAAATGTAGCTAGCTTGACAAGTTAATAACAAGTTTTGAGAATTTCTACCGTTTGATATTGGTTGAAAATAATTTACTTTAATATTATGACTTAGGAGAATATTCCTTTTTCTTGATTTCTGTGATCAATAGATAGCTGTCTACATTAGTGTGGTGTCTACATTAATAATGAGAAAAAATGCCTAGAATCTTCATGTAGAGACGAATAAACTATACAATTTTTGATAGACAAGAAAGAGGCTCTTTGATGTTTTTCATAGTTTGTCGAAGCGTTGAGTATTTGGATGTTACTAATAACCTAAGTATCCTACTTAGCTATGTCGGCTCAGAAAACATGTAATACTTATTCAAGGTCCAGTTTCATATAAAGTAATCGAATTAATATTCATTACCATAGTTTTTATATATTGTAAAAACACTTATGAATTGTTAAATCAAAAGATTTTCATCGTACCTGACATACATTTTGACATTTTATCAATTTTGGCGTTGATAACCCTTTGAGAATTGTTAGAATATTTGAGTGGCAATAAATAACTTGTAATTATGTAGTGTTTGGGTCTAAACTTCAGTGCGCAAGTACAAACGGCGTGTAGGGTGTGGGTTCGGGCGTGGTGGCTGATCTATCGGCCCCAAGGGATGCGACGCATTGTTTTATAATAACGACAATAGATTATCCAATCTGCGAGTTGCGACCCGTGTTACGTGTACCGATCACGCATCAAATTAATTAGCTATGTTTATATATCCGCTTTATTTGGTTTTGTGTTGTAATAATTTAGAAAATAATTGTCAATATTTTAGAAATTTTGTTTGAACCTATGATTATGTTATTTCAAATAAAATATTTTATTTCAAATAAATAAAAATTGCCTGTTTTTTTTTGGGTGGTAGAGCCACGTTGTAGACTGAAACAGCTACACGAATGGTCGGTTCGACCAATTTGATACCACTGTCTCACAGAAAAGCGACGTAACGTTACGTGTCGTTCGGTGAATGAGATTTCAGGTGGCCTAACTCCCTTCTTTTCCCAATACCTATTCCCCTTCTTTAGGTTGGCAACGCACTAATGACAATAATCAATTGAAAACATATACATAAATGCAGAATATTTACAAGCTCACGCGTCATGCCACATGCAAGGATCTTTACTTGTATATTTTGATATCCATAATCTACCATATTATTTGTAGTGGTATGTTCAAATCTTACGTTAGAGATCATTAAACAGCCCCTATCCAAGTAACCAACAAACAGAGAACTGATTTATAGCTCCCTAAGGATACCCCGCGGGTAATGTATGACCCGCCACAACTGTTCCACATACAAAAAAATTTAACTACAATGATATTTCTTGAGATACGCGAAACGAAATCTGGAATAAAAACTGTTACCTATGGATACTTTTTGAATTTGTGTTACAAATTGTGTTAGTATATATATTATAATGTATCTTTGTTCCTGTCGATGTATGTGTGTGTAGAAAATAAATGGTTTAAAATATTTGTTGAACAGCTTTGGACAAAATTGTTACAATATGGCTCTGTTACTTATTTCTCTTATTTAAAATAATAAATACACCCAACAGTCACACACATAGTCCTGACCCCACACCAAGATCCAGTCTCGTGTCGTGAGTATAACTACGAGAGACTTTTGGTCTCACAACACCCAGACTCGAAACAAATATCTGTGGGCGACACAGACATTTGTCTCGGTGCGGGGATCGAACCCGCGACCTCACGATTCCTAGCCGGCTGCTCGTCTGCTGCGCCACAAAGGCTGTGTTAGTATAGTATCTTTAAAAGTAATAGGCTATATTAAAATACGTAATAAAAGACATAATAAGTAGACCAAATTGATTATTATAAGAACTCTGAGGCTTGATAATTTATTTCATTATCATTCAACTAAAAACCATAAATAAAAATAAAATATATCTCTAAATATATTTATTATTTTTAAATTGTAGCAATAAAATAATTATAATCTATAAAAGTAAAATACGCAGTCAAATGACGTCAACCACAAATCAATTTGATTGGTGCATTATTTCATTTCTATAAAAAAGTTACGATCCGTAACATAAAAAATACACATCTATTTATAATAGTTAACCAATTATCACATTTTATTCCAAAAAAAGGCGACAACAAAGAGATCGTTTAAGATACCCTCTTTGTCACAGCGAAGTAATTAATCCAGACATCGTCAACCGTTCCATAGCAATCAATATTGTTTTGGTAAAACATTAAAATTTTATTATACCTTATTACTGCAGGCCGTAATGGCGGGTAAAAATCCCTCGTATGGCAGTATCCATTTATCATGTTTCAATCTTCGGACGGCTGGGCGCCCGCCAGCAATTCGATCCTACACTCAATATTCACGGTCCATGTGAAAATAGCCATCTTCTATTTTATGGATTAAAAATATTTTTATAAGGAAAAAGATGAGTTTTAAATTATTATAAATGCCTACGTCGTGTGAAGGTGAGTGATTAAAGGACTTGTCTGTGTTATTAATCTGTAAAACGGATTTTTTACTCAATTATTTTGTTGAATAAAGATGGTAGTGCTTATGTTGTAAAAACAGGAGCTGTATTATGTATGAAAAATGAAGCGTCGTTTTATCCGAGTCATTATTGTACTTATTTTAATAAAGTTTTTATAGCGTTATTGAGAAAAATATTGAAATTTACAAAAGGTTGACCACATTGGTCATGTAAACTTAACAGTTATGGAGTTGATAATAATGTCTAATTCCTTATAGATCTTAGATATTTTTTAACCTAACATTTAGGGCCACTTGCATCTCAAATCTCTATTTATCCTAAATCTTGATTTAAAGAAAGGAATGAGCTATAGGATAAATCGAGATAAGGTATATTAGTAATGGCGCTGCTAGTCGTCCTTGTAACATAACTTTTAAATAAATTCTGATGTCATATTTCAATAGAAGGTACATAGCTTTTAGCGACTTATTTGATTATCTACAGTTCTAACTTTACTATAAAAAAATAGTAGAGAAATCATAACACAAAAGAAGCATCAAAATGGAACGCTATTTATGCTCAGCATTGATGAAATTACCTCGATACATGCACGCATGGATTAATTAAAAAAGGTGCAAAAGCTACTACACTTTAACGAAACCGTTTTTTACTTTTATGAAGATAAACATGCTACACAACTCACAAGGTTTGCATTACTCTTAAAAAGTATATGAAAAACACCAGTTTCGTGCTCAAATTGCATGTATATTTCTTATAATTTTTTTTTAATATACTCCAATAACGAGTCAATCGAGCAATTATGAAGACTAGACATTCCCGCTCTAGGGTATTCGATACTAATTTGGACTTGGTAGTGTAGACATTTGTATATGTATAATATAGTCTACATATTATAAATTAAAAAGACAAGAGAACGTTAAAAAAAAAATTAGCACTTTTTATTTGATTCAAAAAGACACACCCATATTCATAAGCTATGACTACTCACTAAAATACGAGTTTAGTGTTGTAGGTATTAGGAACTACGAAAGTCCTTATGGTATTTGTCCTTACTGTCGAATTGTATTCATATTTTAGTACTAATTTTCTTGAGGTTTCTTGAGTGGTAGAGCCACGCTGTAGACAGTAACGTCTACAGCACGAATGGGCCGGTTCAACCGGTTTGATACCACTGTTTCACAGAAAACTGACGCAAAGTAGCAGCTTGCTGTCGCGTTTCGTTCGGTGAGTAAGATTTCCGGTGGCCAATTTCCCCCCTCCTTTTTCCAATCCCTTTTCCCTTCCCTCCCATTTCGTTCTTTTAGGTTGGCATCGCACCCATGATTCATTTTGCGTCTTGGGTGTCTATGGGCGGTGGAGATCACTTACCCTCAGGTGACCCATCTGCTCGTTTGCCAGTCTCTGATATATAAAAAAAATAGTTAGCTGTAGTATTTGAATATTAAGCTGATTCTTCATAATTCTACTGCCTTGATGTCATGTACACATATAAATAAGTGTGATAAGAAATATTTAGTCTGACTTTTGAGGATTATTTTTAATATAATTTTTAATGAGTGTGAATTGATTTGTAACTATGGCATAATATTTCGGTACTCATTAGAATTACTTTAGTAATTTCGTAAAATCGACCGTTGTAACACTATAGCTCTTGAAGAGACCGTTATATGCGACATAGGTAGTGTATGTGATCAGTGTTCAGCTTCTGCTAGTTGGATCTCGTAAATTAGCGAATAGCGACATAATCCGAAAGTAAGTGATCAAAGAATTATTGGTTTGGTTTCGGTCCCATTTGAGGCATGGTTTTTTAAATTTGTCGCTTTGTAAATTGGCTTGACAAATGTCGCATGGATCATCCTTGTAAGACTGTTGTGAAGCAGTAAAAACTGTGCTTGTATCAAATCGCAATACCCGTTGAATAAACTGCTAAGGCAGAAACTGCTAAGAAGCAGCGATAGCTCAGTTGGGAATGGTACGGACTGCCGAGACAAGTGTCGAAGGTTCGAGACTAACCCCAAAATGGAGCACACACCTCTGACTTTTCTATGTTAGATGTATTTTCATTGTGAAATATCGCTTGCTATAACGGTGAAGGAAAACATCGTGATACTCGAGAATTTCTTTACAGAAATTTCAAAGGTTTGTAAAGTCTACCAACCCGCATTAGGCCAGCGTGGTAGACTATAGCCTAACCCCTCTCATTAGTAGAGGAGGCCCGTGCCCAGCAATGGGACAGTAATATTACAGGGCTAATATTATTTTTTATTTTAAACTGCTAAGGCTGTGCAATTAACAATGCATAAAGTGGTAGAGAGAGCGATCTTATATACAAATTCAATTAGACCGGTCGGAACACGCGCTTCGCAGAACCGCTCACTCCGCGGCCCGCCTAATGAAGCCACTTTTCGAGCCAATGTCTTCATCGAGACGCACAGGGCCGCACTGCCGGCTCCGACATGATTAATTGATTATAATTATCGTTATTATGAAATTTATATACCAATTTACACCGTTAGTTTTTTATTATTAAAATTTGATTGGTACCGGTTTCAGTCCGCGTGAGATAGGCGGGGATTAGACTTGTTGTTTAGTGTCGAGTCTTATATAATGATAGTAGTGACATCTGCGCCGGCTGCGAATGTTTAGCTTAATTATTATAATATTTAATGAAATATAGTTATAATTTAGCCACATAATATATCAGTCTGCAGTATAAATGTGGGCAAAAATGTGTTAGTATGAAAATGGCGCCGCGCCGTTTGGAATAAATTAACTCCCGATTCCGCCTCTGTGCGACGTGTCTGTCCACACGGACTGGTACATATTTTGGTTAAAAATTATAACTTTATTACTGCCGGTGATTTCGGAAATTAATTTCTCGGGATCGAAGGCAAATTACAGTGACCGAGGGGCTGGACGCGCGCTCGCACAACACACTCGGGGCTATGAGAACGCGACGAATAAACTTAACTGTACTCTGATTATGTTTATTTTCCATATAAAATAATTATGGTCCCAATATGTGATACTTATCTAGCTCTATAATTAATTTTATATTTTATGAGACTAATCCTGGAATGAGTCCTGTCGAACAAAAAATACTAGAAAATCGGTCCACACTTGGCGGAGATAACGCGTAACGTACAATAAAAAAAATATACAGACGAATTGATTACCTCATTATTTTAAAATAGTTCGAAAATAAATAGATAAGTAATAAAATGATAGTACATTGTATTTCTAACTAGATGCCAATTCGATTCCAGCTCTGTATAAGGTTATATCCGTAGTCACCTTCGTTTTTTCCGGTGGCCAAATTCCCCCCTCCCTTTCGCAATCCCTATTTCCCTCCTTTTAGGTTGGCACCGCACCCATTATCTTTGTGTCTTGGGCGGTGGAGATCACTTACCATCAGGTGGCCCATCTGCTCGTTTGCCACTCTCTACTAAAAAGTAAACACTATAGTCTATACCAACCATAAAAAGTTCTCTCTCGCGTTAAGTATTTGCAAAAACTTAATGTGAGTGTATCAATTAAGTACATTAACCTTCTTTCAGGGCAGGCGGGTAAAAATGTAATCAACAAAATACCACGACATACCTTATATGTAATGTTTATTTAGTGAATTGTTTACCAATTCACATCGCGAATAAATTTTTTACTTACCAAGAATCGGTGGCCAATTCAAACCTATAGTGTGAACTTTTATAAGTATAAAATTATACAGCGTGTTGTAAATACACAGAGCTATTAGGTCGTTACAACGGTACCTTATTACTGGTAAATTTTAGCGATTCTTACACCCGAATCCGCCCAGCGATTGCAGATCAATTGATTCGTGGAATAATGAAATTATAAAGCAATTCATCCAGTATTTTGATTGCACGCTGTGAATTTTATTGCCTTCGGTGTTTGGGCGTAAATACTACAGAAGGCGCACTCCGCAACAACTTCGTAAAGACACAAATACTGGCAGAGTCAACATATTATTATATTGATATCCTCCGTGGCGCAGCGGGCGAGCAGTCGGCTGTGAAGCGAGAGGCCGCGGGTTCGATCCTCGCACCGAGACAAATATTTGTGTGGCCCACAGATATTTGTTTCGGGTCTGGATGTTGTGAGACCGAAAGTCTCTCGTAGCTCCTGATTACCACAACACAAGATTCGATCTTAGTGTGGGGTCAGGACTATGTGTGTGACTGTTGGGTGTTATTTATTTATTTATTATTATTCGTCCTACTAAAGGTTGCATTCAGATATCAATGTTTATTTTTATGTTTATTTATTGTAATGTTTTATTGTGTTATTGTCACTTTAATTTACTAATAAAATATCTATTTAAGACGCTACAAAGAGCTTTAATATGACTTTCATGTTCTTCACTAAGGTACGATAACATTATCGAGTACTTATGACATCATTATAATTATTGTTTTCACTGTCATACAAAGTTCCACGCACTTTTAACACCTATGACAAATTGTATCAGTTATTTTTATTGCTGAATATTTTTTGCAATACCATCTGTACATTTTTAGTTATGTTGTTAATAGGTAGTAATTTTATTTACTACAGAATTGGATTTTTGAAACAATATTATGTTTTAGAAATACGTGATGGTGTACGAAAATATTTAATAAAAATAATTATCACAATTATAAATCTAATTGCTCCTCGATACCGTATTGGTATTGCATGTTCGGTACGACTATCGTCCTCAGGGCTCGGGTTCGATCCCCGGGTCGGGCAAAGTGATATTGGATTTTTCCGTATCAGTCCGGAGTCTGGAAATTGTGCCCGATATGGCGATAGGCTCGCCCCCTATCACATCTAGGACGAAACTAAGCTCGGCGAAATGTGGGTGTACTAGTCCGCTAGTGCGCGTCTGTCTACCCCTTCGGGAATACAGGCGTGAGCTTATGTCATATGTTATGTCATGAGTTTATGTCATGTGTACTATGTTTTTAGAAATACGTAATGGTATATGAAAACAGGTCGATCTATTATTAAAAAATTCGCTTTGCCGACCTGTGAAATGAACCCAGGACCTTTCGGTCCACAGCCCATATATGCTGCCACTAAACCAAGGAGGCGAACCACCACAAAATAAACACCAAAGAATTTTAATAGTATCTAAGTTGATTGAGTAATAAAAATGTATGTTGGTAACAAGCTTGTTTCTAAACAGTTTAAATCAATATGCATATCATTATCAGGCTATTTATTCCATTACCAATCTTGTATTAAATTATAATATTATAATTCGAGTAATTTTAAATATTCTAACATATATTTCTACTTTTAATTTTTGATTGAAGTCGTTACTATCCGAGCTTAGAGTCTACCTATTTATGTAAGTGGCGACTTGCAGCTCTATTACAAATAGGGGTTAGACCCAAACTCGATTTATCCTACAGGTCATTCCTATATTAAAACCGAGATTTGGTATAAATCGAGATTTATCTAAGTGCTGTAAGTCTCCCTAAGTATCAGCGGCGTAACTGTATTATTCGGGGCCCGTGGCAAATTCATCAAATGGGGCCATTTTTACCCAGGCTTTTCAGGCTGGGGTCTCCTTCTAGTTGAAGCGAGGGCCCCTCACCGTCGAGGGCCCGTGGCATTTTGCCCGCCATGCCACCCCGTAGTTACGCCACTGCAAGTATACTACACTTGATGGAAAGCGCAGGCCAGAATAATCCTGAGTTTATTGATGGTCAAAAATATTTTTACACTGAAGCCATTTCTAAAGAAGAATGTATAATCTTTCTTTCCTTATCCCATCATAATGTGGGGTCGGCGTAACACACTTTTCAAATAAGTTGCAGAAATGATTTAGCTTCGTTTTTACGACGGGCTTCCTGACGTACCCCCCTCTGGGTGTTCAGCCCCGGGCAAATCAGTTTAGAAAAATCGCTTTGCCTACCTGGGAATCGAACCCAGGAACTACCGTTCCACAGTCAATATGCTGCCATTAGACCAAGGAGGCAACTGAAGAATGTATAATATAGTATTTTATAGTTTTCCAATGTTTATTACGATAATCACAAGTTGAAAAAGTTAACAGACCGACTTCAAAACTTATCCGATCTTGACCAAATTTATATGGGACCACCCTCGGAATAAGCTCTATCGAACACAAAAAAAATTTTGAAAAAAGGGCCACATTTGGCAGAGATATCACGTAACATACATTAAAATTAAGTGTGTGACTGCTGGGTGTTACCTCTATTTATTATTTATTATAAAAAAAGACGAATTGAGGACCTTCTCCTTTTTGTAAGTCGGTCGAACATATAATCAATTTTGATAGAAGATATCAATACAAACAAATGTAAGGGAGAGAGCTCCTACGCAAAGCAATCAGACAATACTCATAAAGATAACATCTCGACTAATACAACTCATAAATTATATACAATTCTGTATGAAAAGCGCTCTTTTATCCTTCCCCTAGAGTTCGGTTAATAGAAAAATAAAAGGCATCGCAAATAACAGCAGTTATTGAATAAAAACATTTAATTCCAGCGATGTCGCCATCAGATACCGGTTCTATGAATAAAATCAAAATACTTCTAAGTGATTTTATAAATATTTCTTGTTTTTAGAAACACATAGTCACACAATGTTTCGTCGTTGCGTTTTACGTTTTTTTAAACTTTTTATATCGCTTTAAACAAACTGTTTGTATTGAATATTTTTTTAAACTTATAATTGTGTGATAAAAGCGTGTTTTTTTGTTTTTTTCTAGTCCTAGTTATTAGTTTCATATAAAGTAATGCTCAATGGTAAATTAAAAGCTTGTGATTCATTAATTATATCTGGTGTATCAGATCGATCTGAAAATCTTTGGGGGAGGCCTATGTTCAGCAGTGGACGTCTTATGGCTGATGATGATGATGATGATGATGATTCATTAATTATTTTAATTTGTATATGTCCAGCGGTGGACGTCCTGTAGCTGATGATGATATAGTTAGTGCAAAATTCGCGTAAAAACCAGGACATTAATCTGTACATCATCATCATCATTATCAGCCACAGGACGTCTACTGCTGGACATAGGCCTCCCCCAAAGATTTCCAGATCGACCTTTACGTACGAGTATATCATTTAAGAAAAAACATCATAGAAATTATACAATGTATGCCAATAATAATATTAGCCCTGTAATATTACTGTCCCACTGCTGGGCATTGCCCTCACCTACTAATGAGAGGGGTTAGGCGTTTGTCTACCACGCTGGCCTAATGCGGGTTGGTAATCTTTACATAGCTTTGAAAATCTTGTCAAGAAATTCTCGGGTATGCAGGTTTCCTCACGATGGTTTCCTTCATTATAGCAATAGCAACCAATCAAAAGTATGCCAATAGTAACCATTTCGTCAAACCTAAAAGTAAAATGTCGTCGTTTTATATTGTTTACATTGTTAATATCTAAATCCTTTTTGTATTCATAGTTAACTGGGTTACGTTCCGGTTCAGCTATTTGATAACGTCTAAAGCAATATTGATTAAAATGAAATACGCTCAGTGATTTGTCTGCGATGAATTATGCTCCAGTTAGCAGTCAGTAGCACTCGCTTCAATTGAACGAGTCGTTAGTTCGATTACGGTTTAGGCAAACGTTTTATTCGATAGTAAACGTTACGTCATACATAAGTATTATTATTTGAGTGGTAGAGCCACGCTGTAGACAATTACGGCTATAGCACGAATAGGCCGGCTTAATACCACTGTCCCACAGAAAACCGACGTAAAGTGGTAGCTCGCTACCGTGTTTCGTTATGTGAGTGTTATTTGCGGTGGACCCAATCCCCCATCGCACCCTATTTCCCTCCTTTTCGGTTGGCATCTCACTCATGACTCTGTTAGTGTCTTGGGCGTCCATGTGCGTGACCTTCCTGCTCGATTGCCAGTCTCTTTAGTAATTTTTTCAAACAAATTGCCTAGTCTAGTAAGTAAGTATATGGGCTATGGATTTAGCGCCGAGATAGGGCAATGCGTGTTTCCTGGCAAAATTTACACGGTACTGGTACGGAGAAAGTTGACTTTCGACAAGCATCCCGATCTTAAAAACTGAGCTGAATCCTTTCCGCAACATGCTTAAAAAAGGTTATGCCAAGAAGTAGTTAGTATGTAAGCATAGACCAAATTATTTACCATTCATTTGGCCAATAAAAATGTTTATGGGCAACTGGACGTAAAAATCTCAGTCAATACCATCCAAACAAAGTAGGAATTATTAACTGCACGAATTTATTAACATCGTTCCGCAGTCCTCAAATAGATACTTAGTGAGTCCTCCCCGACCGCCACACCACCCCCTCTTCACCCCCCTCCCCCATCCCCGGTGACATTAAAACATTGAACAGACTAAATTAAAGCGCGCCAAAACTGTTGTCTGCGTGCCCAAGGCGGTCGTTTGTTTTAATACAATAACTGTAATACGTCTCCCTCACACATGCTATTAGCCAGATAGAGCCGTCCCTTTCTCACGCCAGTAATTTAGCGTTTTCTCTTAAGGCGACAGCGTAACGTATCGGCTATGATAACAAGAAAACTTTTACTAAGAGTGATTTACAAATTAATTGAATCGGAATTGACGCAAATTATTTAGAATCGAAAGTCGTATTCGCTTGGAATGGTGTCTGAATACTAATATTTTGTCAATAAAAAGGTACTTCAAATGCTTTATATTATAGCACTTTGCATGAATATACTCTAGGCTACTGTAGAGTAAAAAACAAATCTTTTCAGTAACCAAACACCAATGTATAGTAGTTTTAATGCTTTTCGCATAAACATTCTTGGCCATACAATAAAAGTCACAAAGATACGCTCCACACAAAACAGAAGCGCGTACCTCTTAATCACTTCTAATTTATTTAGCTCCTCCGAGGACTGAGCAAGTAATTTATAGCCGTCCCTTTCCAACCCCACCGGCGGGTCGGTGCAACCGTCTCGTTCTCCCGGGACCATTTTTAATTAAAATCACCGAGAGAAAATTAGAAATTATATTCTATTTTCAAAAACTTGTTCTGACGCTTTGTCGGAGATTATCTCTTTTTTATGAGCCCCTGGTCGCGGCTTTGTTTTAACTGCGAAGGAATTGTCTAAATGAATTTTGTTAGCTGCCCGGTGTCTTTTATGGTTATGTCTTATTTAATTCCGACCGCTCGGTGATTGGGAACGTTACGATTTTATTAATTTAGTTTTTTATGAGAACGTTATTAATTTTCGTATTATGTTGTCGTCATTAATGTAGTTAGGAATTAATGATGGTCGTATTGCGTCACAGCCACTTCTCGTTCACGATTTATGGACTCCTGTTAATAGTGCGAGATGAAGTACCGTTTAATTTAGAAAATTTTACTATCATATATTAGTTGTTATTTATTATTTAATGCTGAGTTATAGATAAAAACAGTACTTTTAATAGCAAATAGTGGATTTTTGGCAAAATTATTCTTTCTTTATTCAAAAGTGGTAGAGCCATGCTGTCGAATATTTCGCCTAAAGCATAAATCGGTTTGTTAACAATAATTCCATTACCTAAATATTTAAAGCTGCACCGACATATTACGCTTGTAATTGTAAATATTACATCAAAATAATTTTATCTAAATGTCAAAATTATGTAGAGTTTGCCACTACCATATTATCAACAACAAAATAATACCTACTGCAATATTTTTCCCATATGGATAAAATTGAACTATGTGCTAGAAATATTTATTTATTTATTTATTTATGTATTTTATATGCCTCAATGTATCGATCTGAAAATTTTTGGGGGAGGCTTATGTTCAGCAGTGGATGTCCTATGGCTGATGATGATGATGATATGTATTTATGTATGCCTCAATGGGGAAGTGGTATTGCGGTGCGACTACCATGCTGATGTCTCGAGTTCGATCTCCAGATTTTTTTCAAAAATTATACTATTGTTGAATATCTTTGGGTGATATTGTTTTTTTTATTTGTCTCCAGTATATACTAATCAGATCCGAGTCTGGAATCTATGTCCAATATGGCGACAGACATGCCCCAATCATATAATAAGCTATAAGCTCCGCAAAAAATGGGTGCACTAGGAGTTGCGCCTTTGTCTACCCATTACTGAGCTAACAGTCGTGAATGTGTATGTACTTGACAGTGGCGAAGGTTGAACATTTTTAAAAGGGAAGCCACTGCTACTTTGTCTTCTAGATCTTTTCTTTCTACCTGCCCTTTTCCCACCTTAATGTGGGGTCGGCGCAACACACTTTTTCAAGCATGTTGCAGAAATGATTTGGCTAAGTTTTTACGACCGGCTGCCTGCTTGACGTCAACCTCTTTTTCTTCTAGATAATACTTACATATCAACTTGCAATCTGGAAAAGGGAAGGGAAGGTAAATCCGGTAGGAATCGGGCTGTACGGACCCTCGCAACTGGTACTTGATAAGGTTTCTTTCATCAGGTGGGATTGGCGACGACGATGGCGACAGCGGCAAGAGGCGGAGATCACGCACCAACTTCAACTCGTGGCAGCTTGAGGAGTTGGAGAGAGCGTTCCTGGCCTCACATTACCCCGATGTGTTCATGAGAGAGGCGCTCGCGATGAGGCTCGACCTTAAAGAGAGCAGAGTGGCTGTAAGTACGCAACTTTCAGTTCGATTCTGGATTTTCGGGCGCCCAAAAACAGCAAGTGTTTGGGCCCGAACAATCCCTATCTGTACTCTACCGTGGTAGAGCTACGCTGTAAACAATACCGTCTACAGCATGAATCTACACGACCGAATTGCCACTTTACGTCGGATTTCTGTGAGACAGTGGTATCAAACCGGTCGATCCAGCCCATTCGTGCTGTAGACGTAATTGTCTACAGTGTGGCTCTACTTAAACAATATCATTTATTGTAAGCATAAATGAAAAAAAGTATACAGTAAAAAATGGGTGGGTAAAAAATATGTGGATGTACTAGTTCGCTAGTGCGCCTCTATGTAAAAGTTAGTTATGTAAAAAACAAAAAGAGTAAAAAACACGTCTGTACCTTTAATGGCATTAAACCAATCCAACCGTGACGTGATCAATAAGTTCAAGCTGTCAATAAAGAACTAAATTAAATTCCTCAACAAAACTAGTTTGATATGATCAAGCAGGTAGTTATTGTAACGTTTAACTATAAACTTTACAAGAGGGCACAGGAAACGTATATCAATAAATAACAACAGAACGTTCCGACTCGCTTCAGTAATGGTGTTTGAACACCGTATTAAAATCCTTTGTCGTATGTGAGTGGAGGTTATTAAATTATATTTAGCATGTGACGAAAGGCCGAAATGTGTCATGCTTAACGTCTTAATTCCCTTGCCAGCTAATGTCAGTTTACGAGGTATGGTCGCTCTGTAATTATTGTGTCGTCCAGCTTGTCCGTGCCCATCACCTTGTCGAATTATTTTAAAAATGGAACTATTATTTATTTTTAAATATACCAAGTAATGTTTTTAATAGCCATAGATAATACACGTCAGTTCTTATTTTAAATATTTTATAGCATAGGCTTAACGTGTAGCACGTAATCATTAAGCTAAATTATTAAGTTATTTTATAATTAAGTAGTAATAAAAGGTAAATAAAAACGTAAATTATTAGGTTTTATTAAATGGTTTTATAGTCTTTATGCAGCCTTTACTTTTTGATTTCAGACTTTAGAAAAGATATTCGTTAGTTCGATATAATTGTGTAAAAATAATATCGGTAAACATACATCCTTATTTCTATGTAAGCAAAAGCAAAAATAAGGTACCCGTTCAATATAAATGAGGGACGTTTTCCTTTATTTTTCCCGGATCTTGTGGGGCTAAGCGGCCATAAGGGACCCTCGGCCGGCCGCCACAACTTTTTATATAACCTTTTGAAGTCCAAATAATGTTTGACTTGAGATAATACAGTTTTGAATGGACACCGTTTTGTGGGAAACCACAGGCCATTGATTTTGTTTAGCTATTTACAATTTTCGTTATTATGGTAAACTTTTTTGCTTTTTTGCTCTCTTGGTTTTATGAATCGTCAACATTTTCTTATTTTCTAATGTTTCCGAAGCGTTAAGGCTATACATTTATTTCTTAAGATGACAAGAGTTATTGAAAGTTATTATCTAGATAGTTATCTACTTATCTAGTAGGACTGCCTCGGTGGCGTGGTGGTATTTCGGTTCGACTACGATTCTGAGGTCTCGGGTTCGATCCCCGGGTCGGGTAAAAGTGATATTGAATTTTTCCATATCAGCCCGGAGTCTGGAATTTGTGAGCGATATGGCGATAGGCTCGCCCCCTATCACATCTGGGACGGAGCTAAGCTCGGCGAAATGTGGGTGTTCTAGTTCGCTAGTGCGCCACTGCCTACCCCTTCGGGGATACCGGCGTGAGCTTATGTTATGTTATCTAGTAGGATAATTTCTACTTAAATTGATTACCTGTGCAATGGATTGCAGTTTTGAGGCCAAAATAACGCAAATTATTAGGTATAATTAATCTGGAGTCAAAATTACATAAGAAATCTTTAAGACCAAGATTCAATGTCAATGGAATGACTTATCAAATCCTGAACCTAAACTTGACTCCCGAGAATTCGATTTATCGCTTTTTAATACGTTTTTATTTGCGGTCTTCTCGTCTGAGCTCGATCGGTTATCATGTAAAATTAAATCTAAAATTGATAATTTGGTTAGTGGGCTAGTTTTTTATTAGTTACATGAATAAGAACATTAGATTGATTAGTTATTATGTTTTAATAGTATTTATAACTTTAGCCAAGGCATTTCCTAATATTATTTTGTTGCCCCAATTTAATTTGCCTGGGACTGGATTCCCCAGTGGGGGTTGACGTCAGGCAGGCAGCCGTCGTAAAAATTAACCCAAATACTTTCTGCAACATGCTTGAAGAAGTTGTGTCGACCTCACATTAAGGTGAAATAAGGGAATGTAGAAAGAAAAAGTAAATAATAATAAATAACACCCAACAGTCACATACATAGTCCTGACTCCACACTAAGATCGAGACTTGTGTCGTGGGTATCAGGAACTACGATAGACTTTCTGTCTCACAACACCCAGACCCGAAACAAATATCTGTGGGCCACACAAACATTTCTCTTGGTGCGGATATCGAACCCGCGTCCTCTCGCTTCACAGCCGGCTATTCGCCCGCTGCGCCACAGAGGCTGTCAAACATATTTTTAACCTAGTAGATAATCACGGGCGGCTTGGCCTCCGGTGGTCCATTCGCTTATGTAACATATTTATGTGACGCCTCCGACGGGTTAAACTCAAGCATGCCCCATCTTCTCAGACTCAACAGACTTTTAGACGTCGTATTACCCGAGTGTGTTTTATCACAATTGAATACTTGTTTGGCAAGACAAATTCCCATAAAACTCCATTCAAACGCATGCTATAAATAAATCTATTTCTATAATCAGTACTGAGGTGGATGGTATCTGATACATTTATCGGCGCATCTCCTCCGAGAGACGGACAATCCCGCACCACTCCTAATAGTTGGTATAAATCAAAAGATTGCAATCTCGCCGGCACCCCTGAGACGTGAGCGAGACGGCACGATTGAAAAGCATAGATTTAAATGGGCGGGTCAGATAAGGACGGGTAGAGATCCCGCCGCTTCGACCTCGAGCGCCGCGGCTCCTAGGGACGTCACAATTCGATTACAGCTCAATAAACTTAAAGTGAGTTGTTTGCGTCTGTAAAGTGGATTTTTTTCCTGTTCCTTACATTTCCCTGCTTTCTCTCGTTTGATTTTCCTAAAGGGATCTTGGAATAGCGACTCGCTTTCTTATACGCGAGTTTTATATTGGAGTATAAAATGAGTATAAAGTTTAAACGTGCTTACAATAGTTTGTGAGTAGATTTATGTCGTTATTTATTATGAGTAAAGATTTATGGTCGCTGATTAATGAAAATGAATGTATCTATAACAGATCTATATAACGTAGGTGTTATAATATTTTTGTCGCTGTATATGGGTGTGTGTAGGTTTGAAATGCCGGCAACAATCGCGGTTTTAAATTACGCGAGGGTCCCACTCAAGCCGTTAAAAGCCCATACTTTACCAAAAGTGACACGTTCTTATCTAATTTCATCCCCGGCCGACGTAAACTTGCGAGAACGATACCGCCAGAAGCGAGGAAGTATCGACTTCATTTTAAAATTCATAGCATAAAATTTACATTTATATGCCAATTTCATTGCCTAACAGGGCGTCGGCGGTCGCACGCACACATCAGTATTCCGCACACATCCAACGTAGGCAACCCTCAAAGTAAAAAACATAGAAAATCGCCTTACATTCCCCGCTCGGTTGGCAAGAAAAAAGAATGGCGCTGGCTTTAAATATGGTACACTAAATGGAACGCTTAGGCGACAAAATGCGGATAGAATATAAAATTTAAGGAGTTTCTTCCTGTCCCTTGCTCTCTCGTGTGAGGGTGTGTCGTTGTTTCGCGCCAGACATGAGTCGACCTCGATGCCGTAGGCTTAGCGGTAAAAGATAGACATACCGACGCAGGGCTGTTCCCGGGACGATGAATTATTTCACTCATGAATTATTCTCACTCGCAAACGAGATTTGCATTATGTGGAACGCTTTATTGTAATTACTGACTAATGAAATGCGCTAAGTTGATGTTTTAATCTTTCAGTCTTTTATACTTAGGGCAACTTACAGCTCTATTACTAATCTAGAGATACACCTTATCTCGAATTATCCTACAGCTCACTCTTATCTTTAAATCAAGATTTGGGATAAATAGAGATTTATCGCGGAGCTGCAAGTGGTCCTTCAGCAGCCACAGTACGCGAAATTACTAAAATTAATCGTAAGGTAAATTAATGTCCCTTCAATAAAACGCTATTGCGTTTTAGTTGGATTGTGAATTTTATTCTATCATAATAAAATAAAATTCAATCAAATAAAATAAAAAAAAACAATATTATGTAAAGTCAATTAAGAAAATAAAATAGAAAGAAAAGAAAGTATCGTTTCCTTGGGCTTTTAGGTGTGTGTATGGGGACTGGGAATTCATGGGGTCGGTTCCTAGGAAAGACAACACTTCGAGTGGGTTTTCTTATAAGATTTTCTCAGGACTGAATCCCTTAAATGAGATTGACGTCCAGCAGACGCCCGGTGCTGTGGTAGAAACTAATCTGAATCTTTTCTGCAACATCCTGGAAAGAGTGTGTTGTACTGACCCTACGTTAGATACTGGTAATAATGGTAAACGGCAGATGGAAGAAGAAGAAAAGTAAAAAGTAGGAAATAGTTAAAAGCTACTACAGTACAAAATATAAAGATTCAGGAATTGACAACCCTATGTGAATAATGCTGAGCTGGCAGTACAGTAGGGCTTGTGAAATTTATACCTGTCTCTATCACACCAACGAGAGCTCGAATATCAATTTAAAAGGACGTGAAACCAAAGTACGGCGCTATTGCAATACAGCGCTTTAAGCATTTATTTTTATCAGAAATACGGAAAAAAACGCGTAAGTGTATTAATATTTATTCTAATTTATAATTGAATAAGTAAATTTCATAACAAATAAAGGTGCCTATATTAATTAAAAGACAACAAATTGACAATGTACGCTTAGACTCTTACTATATTTCCTTGTCCTAAAACAGCAAGTAAACTTAATATGTTATGGGCGACTTGCAGCGCTATTACTAATCTACCTCTAAACTTACACCTTATCTCGATACACCCTACAGCTAAATCTTATCTTTAAATCAAGATTTAGGATAAACAGGGATTTATCGCGGAGCTGCAAGTAACCATATGACACAAATTTAACAACTTAAAATTATCTAGATGTAACATAAAAGTGTTTAATGTAAGAACATTCGAAGATTCGCTTCAAGCGCTACAGTAGTCAAAGATTTTGTGGGCACAAGGAAAATCCCGAATAAGGGAAAAGGGAAAATGACAGTAAATAGAAGTCAATGTATCGCCACAGAATCGATGGGGATTCTTATTTACACCATGGATTTAGTTAGGGGAGAGAACGATTGTGCACCAAATGCTACTGTCAATGCTTTAGTATGAATTTGTTGGTTTGTTGGCTTTGAATTTTAAGGGGGTGACGAAACATAGGAAATTATGGTGTTGACATTTTTTGTATGGCGGTCGGAGCTTAAGTAACAATATTGTGGTTAGTTATTTGAAGAATTGTTTTATCGTTTGCAGATAGATATTGTTTTTCACATTTTTTTTGTCTATCAAATAGCTTATTTTTTCTACCTGCCCTTATCCTACCTTAATGTGGGGTCGGCGCAACATACTTTTTAAGCATGTTGCAAGAAGGATTTGGCTAAGTTTTTACGACCAGCTGCCTGTCTGCCGTCAACCCTCTCTGGGGGATCTAGTCTTAGTAAATTAGCACATTCGCTTTGCCCGACCTGGGAATCGAACCCATGAACTCCCGGCCCACAGCCCATATATGTATGCTGCCACTAGACGAAGGAGGCGACTATGTCTATCTAATAGTTTATGAAACAATTTACAAAATCATAAAAATTTCACTTTGGGCAGTTGCTTAGTTCTGTTCAAGGTTCACACAGCGAAACTCAAAAAAATGTGATTACCCGAATTCAGATTTGAATTTTTGAGTGGTAGAGCCACGCTGTAGACAGTAACGTCTACAGTACGAAGGGCCGGCTTAACCGGTTTGATACCATTGTCTCACAGAAAACCGACCTAAAGTGGCAGCTTGCTGTCGCGTTTTGTTCGGTGAGTGAGAATTCCGGTGGCGCATTTCCCCCCTTCCTTTCCCAAACAGTTTATCTCTCCCCTTCCATCCTCTCCTTTTAGGTTGACAACGCACCCATGATTCTTTTTGTGTCTTGGGTGTCTATGGGCGATGGAGATCACTTGCCATCAGGTGACTCGTCTACTCGTTTGCCAGTCTATATTGCTATAAAAAAAAGCAGGACCTCATGGTATGTAGCCAAAATACGTTACCACTGCAACGACTAAGTACTACATAAATTAGTTCAATAAAGCCTAGCTTACGTTTTTTTATATAGCAAAGACTATCAAACGAGCAGATGGCTCACCTGATGGTAAGTGATCTCCACCGTCCATAGACACCCCAGAAACAAAAAAAAACATGGGTGCGTTGCCAACCTAAAAGGAGGGAATGGAAGTGGAGGGAAAATGGATTGGGGATATCTGCCAACCGCCGATAAAAACATAGTAATCAAGACGCGACAATGAAGAAAATAAAAACAGATATAAACAAGTCAATCCCGTCGGAGTTCCAGTATTAATGACACTCATAAGGGCGCGAGAGGTCGGAGGGCAGAGGGAAGGGCCTGCGCCATACGTGGCTCATTAACAGAGGGCGCCACACGGCGGTCATTACCTCTCGTACTCATTCTATTCCCAACTTAATCAATGTGTTCCGATTAGTTACTAGAGAGGGATTAATTAGAATGTGTGGTTTGTTTGTCTCGGGGTTTCATCTAATGTTTTGGTTGATAGAGAATATTATTTGAAGATCCTTCTGCACACATGGCCTTACTTATAAAAACAGTAGAACTGAGCAAATGGTATCCCTTTTATTTTCAAACAATGTCACACAAGGAAAAAAGTGACAGCCTATTCTTAGCCATTTGCTCACCTAAACTGTTTTTAGAAGTAAGGCCCAAAATGTATGTTTTCGGTTTACTCGATCAGTCGCCTCGCCGCTATTATGTGTCGATCGAATGGGCCGAAAATCCTGCTTTACTTTCAATGTTCCTGGCGCTCCGTCCATCTTGTTTTTACGTCCATGATTGAACTTTAAATTTTAATTACAAATATTAACAGCAACAAGTAGGGAAGCGTTACATAATTCATAATAGTGTTGTGAAACGCATCCAATCGCTAAATCCTTGAATCACTCGCACAATAGCAATTATTCGTCTTTATTTGCCTCGACAATGAACAATAAATAAATATTTTAACTTAGTCACTAATCGATTAAAGTGAGAAAGGAAAAGTTATTTTAAACAATATAATCTGCCTCAATCAGACGCGGCAATTTTGTTTTCTATTGTGTTTTAGTGAATGGTAAGTAGGTACTTAGATTGTTTGGAACAAATTATTCATATTTATACATTTCACGGATGTTTAAATCACAAAGAATTAAAATTCGTGTAATTAATCATTACATAATACAATTTATTAGGTTTAATTGTAATAGAAGTATTTTTTTTTAGCGCGTACACAACAAACGAAGGAAGGCGAATAAATGTTCGCGAAGGGGTCGGTAATTGCGCGTACACACCGCGTGGAGCGAAGGCCAACGAATCATGCCTGTTTCATTCCCACAATAGCGAAAGTTTGTTTGTGTGAACGCAACAGGTATAGATTCGTTCGCCTTCGTTCGGCTGATGTGTACCCGCCATGAGGACGCAACACCGAAGCCGAACAAACGAACGAAAGCGTTTTGTCCCGTTCGGTCGTGCGCAGGATAACTGTTGTGTGAACGCAACAGCGAAGATTCGCGAATGTTCGGAAAGGTTCGATCCCCATCGCCGATGGCCCTTCGCGAACATTCTTTCGCCTTGTTAGGTTGGTGTGGACCCGGCATTTGACAAATCCTACTAATATAACCGTGAAAGTTTGAAGGCCTCATGTGTAACGGTGTAACACACCACCAATAAATGTTTTTTAAATGCTATATTCTAATAATTACACTTTCGTGTTAGTATAACGTTAGTCGCGTCCTTGGTCTACGGGCAGCAGATATAGGCTGTGAACCGGGAGGTCCTGGGTTCGATTCCCAGGTCGGGCAAAGCGAATTTTCTAATTTAATTTGCCCGGGACTGGATCCCTTAGAGGGGGCTGACGTCAGGCAGGTAGCCGGTCGAAAAACTAAATCCTTTTTGAAACATGCTTGAAAAAGTGTATTGGACCGACCCACATTATGGTGGGATAAGGGCAGGTAGAAAGAAAAAAAATGACAGTATAACGTACATATATACACATACTAGGTGGTCACGTAATTTTAAAAGCCCGAAGTCAATTTAACGACTGTCCCATTGTATTTTATGGCAAAATATATATATTTAACGAGGCGACTGCTCCCGGATTAATTTGAATTAATTTAATTAAATATAATGCTTTTTGGATGTGTAAAGCGGACATGTGCTTGTCGAATTATAACTGCGTTTAGCAATTTTATTAGAATGATAGCGGCCCTTATTTCTATGATGCTTTTTCATGTGGACTATGAATAGGCATCACAATGTAAAGGTCGATATTTCTATACAATTTTATCATAAGATAATGCGATGATTTGAGCTTCTAGAAATGTCACTCAGTACACCCTAGTTCTACTATGTTTGACAGTTCTTGAAAACGACGATAGTTTTCATAATTCATTTTCTCTGGTAGATTGAATTACGTGTATAATTCCCCTGGCTTATTTACAGAAAAAATATTTGAATTTTAATTTCCATAAGTTTTTAGTCCATTGCAGTTTCCGCAAGAGGCGCTGGTACTCAAATATGTGGACATAACGACTCTTATTCTCTTGTTTTTTCGCCGACTCTACAT
Organism: Clanis bilineata; assembly: GCA_036417725.1. Lineage (NCBI taxonomy): Eukaryota > Metazoa > Arthropoda > Insecta > Lepidoptera > Sphingidae > Clanis > Clanis bilineata. Next base: position 5,733,412 of record CM071153.1, read on the forward strand.
AGAGGTACGGGCAGGAAAGGAAAATCAGATATAGCTAGTCCAACCATGTTATAAGGAACTACTAAACTAGAGTCTAGTCTTAGCATTAAACACAATTTAATAAATAATTAATACAGTATCTACCAATTAAATCAATGTCATCAATTCGCATTACGCACGTGTAGCATAATGATGAGCTAACGTTTGCCACATAATATTATGTAGGTACATGGCCAAGACAATCGTTAAACTGTAACTGGTACATAAATTAATATAGGATTATCTACAACTGACATATTATATAATTATGTCTTAATCCTATTATACAGGCTTTGGATTGTGCTTACACGTTGTAAGTCAATCATAATATCGACTCTACCACCGTAGATATGAGGGTTATTTTTGTATTTTACCTCTTTTTCATCTGCCCTTTTCCCACTCCAATGTGGGTGGTAAGTGTGTTACACTTTATCAAGCATTTTACGGAAAGAGTTCGGCTTTCTTTTGTAATTGGGCTATCTGCCTGAACCAACCACTTCTTGAACATTGTATATGGTCATATTATTTATTATTAATATATTTTGGACGTAAACCTGCTAGGTGGACTGACGACCTGATAAAAGTAGCAGGGAGGATGCAGGCCGCTCCCAACAGGTCGATCGGGAAATCTTTGAGGGAGGCATATATCCAGCAGTGGACGTCCTGTGGCTGATGATGATGATGATGATGAATATATTTAGGTTGTACACTCGGTCTTAAGCATCTTCTATAATCTACATTCTTGAAATCATTAGTTGTCATATCTTCCTACAAAACGTCTATCCAGTAAGCCAGTAGCCCAAGTTAAGTATTTGTATTTATTAAAACAATCTTATCTCCGTACTGTGCTTACTTTATTGACTATATAAAATGACGTACCCGCTGCACAAGATGAATTGTCAAATGACAAAGGTGTTTAATTTGATCATACTCATCCATATTTCATTACCTTTGCACATGAGCGAAGATATCCGTGAATATGGGCGTCAGATGAGCGCGCACGATCGTATCCCATTAGCATGTAGATGCGCCAGCGCATTGAAATTTAACGTCTCAATCCATACTCGTGCACACTCTACTCTTTGTACATATAATTTTATGGATTTCTAGTAAATTCGCTACATTATCATGCAAATATTTTAATTGTGAATATAATCGATTTTTAAAAGAATTTATATATGTTAAACTTTGCCCTCACTGCATATTTATGACAATGTGTTTATAATATATATACTTAGTTACTAGGAAGTGAAATCAGAAATCGTAATAAACGCAATATTATGGATTAATGCCATAACATCAATGGGTACAACTGACTTACTGTTTCCGAAAGCCGTCTAATTATTCTTTTCACCTGCCCTTATCCCACCCCCACGGGCAGAGTAACACACCGTTTCAAGCATGTTGCAGAAATATTTTAGCGTTGGTTTTACAACCAACTGCCCACATGGCTGCAACTTCATCTGAGGGATCTTGTCGCAAGCCATGGTGTAAATAAAAGATTTCTGCGACTTGGGACCTAGTACAACATAACATAAGCTCACGCCTGTATCCCCGACGGGATAGGCAGAGGCGCACTAGCGAACTCGAACACCCACATCGCCATATCGGGCACAAATTCCCGACTGGTATAGAAAAATCCAATAACACTTTGCCCGACCCGGGGATCAAACCCGAGACCTCAGGACGGTAGTCGTACCGAAGTACTACCACGCCACCGAGGCAGTCAAGTAGTCCTAGTACAAGTAGTCCTCTTAATTAGGTACTTACCTATTCATTCAAAGAAAAGTGGCATCAGCTTCTTTTTATAATTTTTAACCAAAAAGATTAAATATTACTAGTATACATTAAACAGTTTCAGAATTGTTCAGTTTTTACGGATTGTATTAAAAATAAATAAAAAACGTCAGGACTAAAAATAAAAAATAAATCGCGATACAATACGTAAAAACTAGTTTTATTTCATTGAATAGCATTCACGTAAATCTAAGAAATCATTAGAATAAAAAAAACAGTTACTAGGAAATTAAATAAAAATAAACGCAGTACTTATTATCGATTAAAAGATATCTACATACAATAAGAATAGTTTTATCCTTCCGCGTTATAAGTTAGTCAAAAATTGAGGTATTTTTTTTTATTCGAAGCATTTTAATGTATTACATTGCGATTTTAAATCGCGAGTCGTGACCGAATACAATAGCATAATTTATGGGTTTCAATTGTTTGTCCTAATTATTTGCGCATGCGCAGTTGATTTGCGCTATTTCTCTTAGTATCAAGTCGCCTTAGACACGGCAAAATTCGGGTCAGTATTTTAATTCGATGCATCTAATGTAATGTATTGAATTGTGAATTTTAATCATGAGTCGTGACCCCAACACAATAGCATAATTTATGGATTTCAATTGTTTTTCCCTAATAAATAATCCGAATTATTTGCGCATGCGCGGTTGGTTCGCGGTATCTTATCGGTGTCTTAAATATGTGTCAAATAGTCAATAGGCAATAAACTACCAATAACTGGGTGGCACTTACCACCCAATTCGGTTAAGTGCATCGATCGTAATTTAAACCTAGTGCAATTTAGTATTCCAATTAATAATCCTAGCCTATGTAATTATTACTGCATTTTGTATATTTGGTACATGTCCTTTAGAGAAGAATTTTAGACGTTTGTGTAGGACCTAGACCTATTTTATAGCAGAGATTGGTAGTTAGTGATGTTTGCCGCCCATACTCACCATAGACAACCAAGATAAAATAATCAGTGGTGCCAACCTAAGGCCGAGATTTATAGAGGGAACTTCGACTAAGTCTAAGTCAAAGTAAAGAACTCAGTGAGGATTTGCAATTGTTAAATCGAACTTTGATTTAGCCCAAGTCATTTTTTTTACAATGAAAACAGACTGACAGACAGATTTAGCAAAGATTTTCTTGTAAAAAATTATTCAGACTTAGTCTAAATCCTCACTGAGTTCGTTACTTTGACTTAGACTAAGTCGAAATTCGCTCTATAGATCTCAGCCTAAAAGGAGGGGACTAGAGATTGGGAAAGAGAGGGGCAGATTGGGCCACCGAAAATCTCACTCATCGAACGAAACGCAACAGCGAGCGGCCACTTTACGTCGGTTTTCTGTGAGACAGGGGTATCGAACCGGTCGAGCCTGCTTATTCGTGCTGTAGACGTTACTGTCTACAGCGTGGCTCCACCACTCAACATTGATTGCATAGAATAGTAATTGAAATCTAAATAAACTAATGCTTTATCCGAGCACGGCAAAGTGACAGTGACTTATTACATTATTTTTTAACAGGTATGGTTTCAAAACCGTCGCGCCAAGTGGCGTAAGAAGGAGCATACGAAGAAAGGCCCCGGGCGGCCGGCGCACAACGCGCATCCCCAGTCCTGCTCCGGGGAGCCCATACCGCCGCACGAGCTCAGAGCGCGCGAAAGGTGAGGGACTCATAAATCAATATCGTTTTATTGTCAAAAGAATGGGCAAAGGAATTGCAGATCACAGAGCCATGTTTATTGTACATACATGTAGGTGTTTTTTTTTCTCCCTTTCGGGGAAGGATCTAGACCATACAGCCTTGTCTTTTATGCTTTTTTGTCTTCATTTGCTTATATCTAATTTTTCACAAGCGCAATGAAAGCTGATAGGTATGGTCGATTTCAAGGTCCTGCTGGAGTTTCCTTCCAGTTTAATGCTATTTAGACGATTTTCTCTCAGCGGAGTGTCTAAACAAAAAAAGAAGTGTGAATATTTCTTTCAGTTCGCGATAGTTACAAAATTGTCGTGCAATTTTACCTACCCATACCTACCCATCTTCGTTTATCGAGAAAATAATATTAATAAATTGTTGCCATACATTGAGTATTTCACGTTATCGCCTTGGTTTTTAATTTTAAACAATAATTACATGTTTCAACATAATAATAATCAAATTAAAACGGCCATTTTAAAAATCATGGTGTTATCTCAACATAAATAATAATGTTTTTGTGGTCATTACAATATTATTAGCACTTGTAATTAGTTAAATACATATTAATAGTAGAATTGCGTCAGAAACACATAAAGAGATCACATAGATCACATTGGGAGTTCTTAACCCCAACGATAATTAGTTATAATTTGCAAATTGTTATTAACTAAATATATTGGACCATAGGGTTATCATTGATCACATTGCCCATAATTTTATTATTCAAAGGCCGTATTAATAACATCGATAAGCTTAATTATTTTTTAAAAGGCGTTGTCAAACAGACTGCAAACTGAAATCATGGCGATGCGAACTAAGTTTATATCGCATATGTCACAAATTCGTAGCTTTTGCACTCGTACACCACTAAATTCAAGTGATTCCGTGTTACAGTCTACAGAACAAAACTGTTACAATGTGGCATAAACTCGCTCTTAATTAAAGTCATAATTGGTATTTTTAACATAACTTGTATGTAATGATTTCTTAGGTTTACGCGAATGTTATTCATTGAAATAAAACAAGTTTTTACGGATTTTATCAAGATTTGTTTTGTATTTATTTTATTTTTAGTCCCGACGTTTCGAAAGCTTTACAGCGTAGTCACGGGTCGGACTGTCGAATCGTCTAAAAATAAAATAAATAAAAAAACAAATCGCGATAAAATCCGTAAAAACTAGTTTTATTTCATTAACTTGTATGTGTTTATAGATATCGTATCCCCTTACTATAAGATTCTATAACTAATGAGACCCTGTTTGTTTTGTCAACAGGGCGCGAAGAAGAAAGAAGCTGGCAAAGGCGTTGGACCGACAAGCGAGGAAGTTACGCGCGAAGGGTATAGCGGTCGATCTCGAAGCTCTGAAGGCCGAATACCTCGCGCAGCACAGGAACAGCGGCATCTACTCCGACTCTGACGATGGAGAAGGAGAAGAATGTATGATAGATGTCGTTGGAGGGGATTCGTGCCACGATTCGGGCCCGGAAGACTTCTCGTTGACGGGGAGACTTCGCGCGCCCTCCGGAGCTGATGGGATCAACAACTCCGACAGTTCGACCTCAGACGCGCACTCCGGGAGGAACTTCAGCCCGCTGCCGGATCCTCAGCCGTCCTTCTTCAAAAACTTCAACACCGCTGCCGGCAACTACGAGAAATTTGACTTTGATTCGGGACGAGCCGTGTCCTTAGACCTGAGCGGCGGAGGGACAGCCACCGAACAGGACCTGTCAAAAAACGGGGGAACAAGGAAACACAATCCGTTCAGTATAGAATCATTACTTAATACGTGAAAATGACTTTATAAAGAGGCTCTCAGATTCGTGCACCAGTGACATTGACAGGCATTTCGTGAGGTGTTCCTTTGCTTTAATGTTACGCCCGGTTCCAATAAACAATCTCAGTTTGAATGTGCAGATAGATTACAAAAATTAGCCAATAAGAACACAGTTTGAACATGACTCCGTCAAATGACTTGATTCGATTGGTTCATAATCGCGATCTATCTGCACTCTAAACTGAGATCGTTTATTGAAACCGGCGGTAAACAGTTATCGTTAGTTGTAATCGGCTTCGTTAAAGACTTGATACCATTTAACATATCCAGTGTGAATATTAGATGTAGATACTCTGTATTATATAGCTGTAGTGTATATAGACGGACATTATATTTATTTTCTATTAATATTAATATAATCCAACTCGGGGCAATAATTTTTAATGTTTGTTGATGATGTGGTATTTTATTTTCTTTGCGAATTTTATATTTTATTATTATGTAGGCATATGGACTTACTATAAGGACTGAATTGCTAGAGATCTTATTAATGCATAGGGAGGAGGTATTTATAATTTTTGTTTTATTTACATATACAGGCTGTTTCATAAAGTTGGTATCAATAACAACTACACTTAAAAAGAGGATGCCTAGCGATCTAGCGGTAAAGTTTAAAATTACGTAAGGTATACTCATAGTTTGTGAATAATCGAAACTAGAATTTGTGGCAACCTTTTTTTAATAGCTCATTAGGTCAGCTAATTGATTATTTTTAGCACACACAAAGCCATTCCTATGCTAATTGCGGCTATTTATAAGGCGCATTCCGATTTTAAAATCCCAGTGCTTAATAATTGATTGAATAAATTCAGTTAGATTTTTATTATTTAACTTTACCATTGCGCTTTAAATGGCTCTCCAGTATATGGAATGTTTATAGGTACCAACTTTATGAAACACCCAGTATATGTACACTTTTTCTCCAAAGTTTAATTAAAACTGATATTTATGTAGTATATTGCAAACAAGTTTATTATTGAAAATATTATGTTCGGGAATGAAAACACTTCATGGTCTCAATATACTTCATACGCTTTAGTTTATCACAAAACCCCATATTAATAAACCTAATTAAACATCGAAACGCTATAAAAAGAGTAGATACTAGATAATTATTGTCACCTGCGGGTGTCTGTAATAGTAAAATGCCACCATGTCGTAAATACTTGTGACATCCACCCGGGTGACGGGTGACATTTTTACTTTTGAAATACAATATAATAACTATCTACGTTCAACGTAACATTTTAATTTATTGTTTTATTTTACATCGCCGTTAATAAATTTTCGGAGTTTGACGAGAAGTCTGACAGGGTGGGCGTCGCTTGTTAAAATTATTTCATATTATTCTCTAGAGCTGTGTTTGTTGTCTTTAAGTGGTGTGGTTTAATGCATCAAACTTCAGTGAAGATGGACAGTATAATGTGGAAGCTTTTTAACCGGTGATCTTTGATGAGTTTTGCTTAGTGCGTTGGCTGGCTTTGTTCGGTCGATTCGCCGAGTGAAGATCATCTGAGTGGTATCGCACTGGAAGGAATTACCTCCATAATCCTAGCAGGACCTTGAGATCATCCACATCTGGGTCTCATGGTCATTGTGAAAACATAATTGCTCTATTTACCTTGACATTGGCTAAATGGGTGGAAGCCATTATTTTTAAAAGAAGAAGAATATTTTTTTATTAATTGACAAAAAAATACTTTTAGAAAATAACATAACATAACACAATATGTTATTTTATTTTCCAAAAGCTTTTTTAAATTAAAATAAGGAGAAATAAGCTGTTTTCACCCATATGCGATGATTTAAATATTATACAATAATATTTATTTTAAAATTCTTATAAGAGCGTGTTCGATTCAGCGTGTTATTCAAACCATTACTACACAGAAAACAATCCAGCGTCATTATAATAACCGTGGCGGAATAACAATAAAAGTCATTTCCCTCGACTTAAAATAATTACGTTAATCGCCATTTTCATTAAAAAATGGCGTCAATACAATTACTATTGGCGAAAGGAACAATATCTCATAAAATAACAACGATTAATGAATGTATAACGCGAGACGGGCGATAAGAGAGCCAATTAGCAATACAATATGGCGGGTACTGTTTTATGGCCATTTTTACTTACGCACACAATTTAATAGGTACATAACGAAGTGTGCGCCAATTGGACACGGGGCATTGTCTCGGACCGCTGGCACGTAAAATTGTAGCGCAGCATACGAGACCACTATAAATATATTATTGTTTTAATTACGTACTATTGTTTGAGATGATCAGTGTTGCCAGAATTTCATTTTCTTTTTTGGGTCTTCGCATTTTATTCGTACATATAACCTCACGCCTGTATTCTTGATTGGGAAGGTAGAGGCGAACCATATAACTAAAACACCCACGTTTCGCCGAGCATATTTCCATCCCAGATGCTATTAATTTAATTACATGCGTGGAATAAATAAATTTTTATCTGATATTCAAATCGTTCAGAAGAAGCTAACGAAATTTGAAGAAATTATTTAGTGTTAGAAATCTACTATCTTTTCTTTTGGTATTTCTAGATTCAAATTGGCAATTATTATTTATTTTCAAACTAAAAGATGGTAAAGCTAGCTATAACTACTTAGTATAATACAAGTAATTAACTGACCAATTTGTGGTAGCATACAATGCTTTTACGGTAATTAAATTTAATTTCATTGTCAAGATATGATAACCAATCGTTAAAAAAAAGTTTAAGTTAAATTTTAAACTCAAGATTGGTTTTAAAATTCTATAAACATTTAATTGTAGACTGATCATGTTTGAATTGGTTAAAGAACTTTAGCAACGGGTAGGGAGAAAGTTATTTACTATACCAGTATCTCGACCTTGAGTTCTTTTGTCATTTCACGCTAGCAACTATGTAATATTTTTATGATAAACACCCCAACGCATCTAGCGGTTATGTGGGGCAGTAACGCTTTTCATACAAATTATTTTACATAGTCGCTAACCAGAAAAGAGCTAATGAACTATTTGAAATCGACAGTCCAATATAGACATCTCTATTTATTCAACAAAACGTTATTTAAATTAACTAATTTTTATTCTAATTTGCTTTTATTGTTTATTTTATTTGCAATTTTAAGATCTCTTATACTAGCCAATGTAATTATTTTTTTTTTCATCTTTTATTCATACGTATAGTAACAATGCCATTTGTTTTATGACAAATATTGTATCAAACTGACTTGAAGAGTAACACAAGTAAAATGAATGAGACACATAAGACGAGGCTGTATGGGCTAGTATCCTTTGCCTTCCCGAAGGGGAAAATTAAAAAAAGGAAGTAAAATGTAAAAAGCAAGCAGTATTTCATGTATTCATGACTGCCTCGGTGGCGTGGTGGTATTTCGGTAGGACTACGGTTCTGAGGTCTCGGGTTTGATTCCCGGGTCGGACAAAGTGATATTGGATTTTTCCATATCAGCCCGGAGTCTGGATTTTGTGCCCGATATGGCGATAGGCTCGCCCCTATCACATCTGGGACGGAACTAAGCTCGGCGAAATGTGGGTTTTCTAGTTCGCTAGAGCGCCTCTGCCTACCCCTTCGGGGATACAGGCGTGTTACGTTATGTATTTATTACATCTTATGTTATGTTATGTATTTCATGTATTTACATTTCAGTTAAGACGTATATCGCCTTATTAAATAGATATTTGTAAAATGTTTCACAGCTAGCGCATACATACGGCTGATTTGTCACCCTGACAATAATTGTGACAACTGTAAACATTTGACAAGAGTGACAAAAAGTCACCGCGGTAAATGTCACCCGTATGGCCTTGCCCCAAAATCTTATACCAGGTTTAGCCATTCCCAGGTGTTTTTACTTTTCAACTACTTTGAACGTGTAACAACAAAATAATAAATAATTTAATTATCAATGACCGACTGACAAGTTATAACATTTAAAAATATGTATTGAACATTTACCTATTATTTGTGCTTTTTGCCTCCTCTGAAATATTATTTCAGTCACCTCATTATTCTTTGGAACAATTCTTTTGATTTATCTACGAAATATAAACTATGGAGTAAATAGCATAGTAATGAACTAAATGGTTGATAATTGTACATTATAGTTATTGCATAAATAATTTAGGTACAAAACGTATATTTATTTAAGTTAATTTATCAACATAGGTACTTGAAGTGATAAACACGTTGTATATTGATCATCACTTGTATGTAAGTTGTAAAAAATACGTTACATGAGTAATTTATTGAATCAAAATATAATATTATTAAACACACTGCAATCATTTTATTTCCATCCTTAAAATAAGAGTTTGTGTCCACACACTTTTATCCGGTTGCCTCGGAAGGAGGGTTTTTGAATTGTTTTTGAATTATCAAGATTTCGATAACAGATTATGGTTACAGTCGCCAATGATAATGGATATTTGAGTGGTAGAGCGACGCTGTAGATAATTACGTCTACAGCACAGATGGGCTGGCTCGACCGGTTTGATACCACTGCCTCACAGAAAACCGCCGTAAAGTGGCAGCTCGCTGTCGCGTTTCGTTCGGTGAGTGAGATTTCCGGTGACCCAATTCCCCCTCCCTTTCCCAATCCCTTTTCTCTCCCCTTCCAACCTCTTCTTTTAGGTTGGCAACATACCCATGATTCTTTTTGTGTCTTGGGTGTCTATGGGCGGTGGAGGTTATTTACCATCAAGTGACCCATCTGCTCGTTTGCTAGTCTCTGATATAAATAAATAAATATCGTCCATTCTTAATAAATAATATATAAAAATAGTAATATGAGTCTGTCATCCTTTTTGGATTAACACCGGTTATGTATGCTTCCAAAATATTTCGCTTAACTACTTTGTCTATCACGTTTGTATATAAGTATAATGATAATACTGCAAATACATACTTACATAAAACATATTGCATTCCATCCACTGCAGTTATTGAACGATGTTGATTAGGCAGTTTGCTAAAACTAAAGCCTTATTTGTACTTATAATTTTAAGGGTTTTTCAAATACACTATCAAATTGAATTAAACAAATCTATGCAGTCTACTACAGATAATGAATATAATATAAATGACCGATGAATATAGTAGCTCAACCATGAGCTTTTTACATTTCTCGCTAGCGACTCCGTAAAATAATTTGTATGAAAAACATTAATTCTCCAAGTTTCGTTTTTCCTTTTTAGGAATCTTAAAATCCGTTGAACCAGATGCAATGAGGTCCATGACGAACTCACGCACATGCGAGTCGACTTAATAATTTTAAATATGCCCAAATTATCCGCCAAATTTGGACCGTCGTGTCGCGGCCCTCAGCTTTGATATCCGATATCCGTGTAATGCGTCGTGTTGTGGACGTCGAGCGTGACATTTACAATAACAGAACGAAATTACGATGTTAAATCGCGTTGAGAGTACAGAATTAACACTCGAGTATACATAAGTATGAGAGCAAGTATTGCAGTTTAAACATACATTTTATTGTAGATGGCAAAATATTAAAACAGCGGTAGCTGAAGCATGACTTATGCACTTCTTTCGCAAGCGACTACGCAAACTATTTGTATGCCAATCAATAATTCCCCACGTAACTGCTAGAGGCGCTGTAGTGTTTATCGTACAAATATTTTGCGTATTCGCTATCGAGAAACGTACAAAAAACTCGTAGTTGGACCACAGACACACCAACCACAGAAGTAGGTAGATAGTTTACGCCCAGTCGACACACATGCCAAACTTCTTCAAACCTCAAATGATTCAAACAAGTGAATAGGACGTTTGGCAGGCGCAGGATTGCTGCCGATCACACTCCCTTCGATTGTTGTCCTACTTCAAAAAAACATTTAATATGGGTAGGTATCATTGAAAATTGAAATAGTTCACATACTTTTAAAATATTTTTGTTACTTTTACGCTGTTCTAAACACTACACACATTATAGATTCTTCTTCTTCTTGTAGTACCTCTCCAACTAGTGAAGGTTGGCCGTCAGCTCAGAATATTTATATTTATCCTTTGCGAGGCGAAATAGTTCAGCAGCGCTCGCAATCCCTGTCCACTCTCGGATGTTCCGCAGCCATGACTTACATAATTACTAACATTATAGATTACGACTTACATAATTAAATGTTTACATTAACGTCAATAGAAATAACAAAGCGTCATGTAATAAAGTGATCAAGTTAATACACATTAGTGCAGCACTCATGTGAGGCATTTATCTCGGGCGCTAATAAATAGGGACACTCGGGCGGCGCGGCGTGGCTCGGCACATCAACATTCGCAATTTCTGTTATTATACACAATTTATTTAAGATATTACACGCTATACGAAGCTAATAGCCCGGTGTTTAGTTAAATTACGCTAGATTTACTCGGTTGTACATTTGATGTAATTTTTATCATTCAATCATGGTGTGAACTTCGCACTTAATCGAGACGGTGCTTTTATACGCTTGCGCCTTTTAATTTTATTGGAAACGTGTGGTGTTTAGTCTATGAGAATTCAGCTTTGTAATATGTTATAGCAAAGTAAAAATACTTTAAACGGAAAATCAAATCCTTTGTAATATGAACTTGGTTTTAAGTATATGATGCCGATTTGCTAAATAAATAAAACAACCTTTATAAAATGTTGAGTCAAATAATTATCAAATACATTGGAGACTGGAGCTAATTTACAATTTGTTTTAATCTTTTCAATTTTTTGCTGTAGATATTTATCTTTAAATACTCTAAGTTACGTCAGTTTTGTTTTTCAGATTATTGCATAATGTATTCTTGTGATCGGGCTGAGCTGAAATAATTTTGACAATCGAATGCGAACCGAGCTCGATGCGTGCTTTTGATATTTGTATTAAATTTTAACCAAACATCAGCAATGCGCAGTGAACTCGATACGGTTTCAATTGTGAAAATTATTCCCGTAGCTCGACCACGTTTTTTTTTACATTTAATGTTAGCGACTGCGTTAAATAATTTGTATGGAAATCACTGAAACGCCTCTAGCGGTTACGAGGGGAATTAATGTTTTTCATACAAATAATTGTATTTAGTCGCTAACGAGAAAAGTATCAAAAATAACTTGGGCCACTGCTCGGGTCTCTGAAGTTTCAAGCCAAAACGATTGCAACAAAAAATATAGACAATTAACATAATAATTAAATAATAACATCATATTTTTCGAATTTCTGATATCATCTTTAACGCATTCTTATTATTCTAATGTATTATACAACGATATAGTTAATGAAATAATTAGATCATCAAATAAAAAATATCACATTGTCCGACTACCGTATTATAAATTACACGGACACAATAGTAAAACACACGAAATAATACATCTTATACAGGGTGTTTCATAAAGCTAGTATCAATAATAACTACATATAAAGAGAGGATGGCTAACACTCTAGCGATAAAGTTTAAAATTTCGTAAGATTTTGTTTTTGAATAATGGAAACTTGAATTTCCGGAAAATATTTTTTTTGGCTCATTGGGTCAGCTGTAGTACATTTGTAAAGTGTGTATAATTAAGTGTCTCGGCCTCTGGAATCCGATCGGCCCGTCACTATTTATTTATTTTTAGCATACACAAAGCCATTCCTACGCTAATTTCGACGATTTACAGATCGCATTCCAATTTTGAAATGCCCATGCTTAGTAATTAAAAAAAAAATTAAGTTCAATTTTTATTTTTTAACTTTACCATTGCGCTTTAAATCGTTCTCCTGTATGTGGAATTTTTATTGGTACCAACTTTATGAATCACCCGGTATACAATTAAAGCCGGCACAAGGAATAATTGGTGGCTATTTACCTTTATAAACCGTGTTCACAAATTACTGCTCGCATAGATAATGGACATGTTATTAACAGTTATTATTTCTTGGTTTACTTCTAAGCAGAATATGGTAATAGATTTAACTGAATGCTTTAATATCACACACTTTATAGTTAACTATGGCGATAGGCTCGCCCCCTATCACATCTGGGACGGAACTAAGCTCGGCGAAATGTGGGTGTTCTAGTTAGCCAATGCACCTCTGCCTACCCCTTTGGAAATACCGGCGTGAGCTTATTTTTATATTCTACTAGCGGTAGCTCGCGACTTCGTTCGATGTTATTGGTACCTCAAAAAATGTGATAAATACGTGTTTGTCAAATTTTTAAATAAACAAATAAATTGAAAATTAACAAACGCATACTTTGACTAATATTTGCCAAAATATTTTAACGTAAAAAATATTGTACCTAACGCTTCATATTTAGGTGATGAGTAAGTATGCTTTCTGCATAAAGCTATCTGTTCATTTTAATAAAATACCTTAATTGTACCTAAAGCTAAAATTACGACTAAAAATAATGGCAAACAATACACAAAATAAGAAACTAGGCAGAAAGACTGTCAGCCGAAAGCAAAAAAGAGCTACTGAGGGCTACTGAGTAGAAAAATCCAATCGTTATATACTCGACCCGGAGATCGAACCCAAGACATCGGAACGGTAGTCGCGCACACAATATAACTACGCCACTCAGGCAGTCTACATTTTTATCAATATCTACCTATTTTAAAAACCAAAACTTATGGTCCTGTATAATATTGTTGATCTCTATATTAAGTATCGGGCACAAATTCCAGACTCCGGGCTGATATGGAAAAATCCAATATCACTTTGCCCGACCCGGGGATCGAACCCGAGACCTCAGAACCGTAGTCGTACCGAAATACCACCACGCCACCGAGGCAGTCAGAGTCCGAGGCAGAGGAATTTGTGCCCGATATGGCGATAGGCTCGCCCCCTATCACATCTGGGACGGAACTAAGCTCGGCGAAATGTGGGTGTTCCAGTTCGCTAGTGCGCCTCTGCCTACCCCTTCGGGGATACAGGCGTGAGCTTATGTATCTATGTATGTATATTAAGTATACTGGTATCCTCTCCAATTGACAAAATAATTTAAAAAAAAACAACATGTGTCATCCTTGTATCACCTTAATAAAGACAGACGGAGCTAATAGGTTTATTTAAGTTATTATTTTTAATACCATACAAAGAAAGCAATGAATTACAAACTAATTATAGCGTATGCAAATTAAGGTATTCATTTCCAAATTATTCAATTCGGTGCCGGCGGAGTTTTCATTTAGTTGCTTTATCGTAACGAATTAATCTTTCACTCGGGGTGAGCAATTAATATACGTCCATATTGTGTGCGTCCAAATTATATCATTTCATGAATTTTTACTTATGTAGATATGTAGATATGTAGATGATTCAAGGCAGCCGTCCATCGCGTGCTAGACAAAAAATAGATACGATACGATTAACTTTTTATCTCTACCTTTATAATTTTGTATATATTTTTATAGAGACACAGTTATCTAATAACATTGCTGTCGTTTGGTGTATAAAACGAAACACATACCTAATCCCCTATTTTCCCATTGTAATCTTTATACATAGACTTTTATAGCTAGTATGAATAATAAACTTTTATTTCTATCTCTTATCCCACTTTAACTTTGGGTCTGACTTTGGGTCGGCGCAACACACCTTTTCAAGATTGTTGCAGAAAGGAGTTGGCTTAGTTTTTACGACCTCCTCTGGGGATCCTTTATCGGGCAAATTAAATTAGAAAATTCGCTTTGCACGACCTGGGAATCGAACCCAGGATTTCCCGGTCCACAGCCGATATATGCTGCCACTAGACCAAGGAGGCGGCTAGTGTGATACTATTATCCCATTGCAATCTTTCATCATCATCATCATTAGCCACAGGACGTCCACTGCTGGACATAGGCCTCCCCCAAAGATTTCCAGATCGACCTGTTGGAAGTGGCCTGCATCCAGCGACTTCTTGAAACCTTCATCCGGTTGTCTCTGTTTCGGAAATCCACCTGCTAGGTGGATAGACAGCCACCTAGCAGGTGGACGTCCAACGCTGCGCTTGCCGGTACGTGGTCTCCACTCGAAAACTTTTCTGCCCTATACATAGATTTTTATAGCTAGTATTAATATAAACTACATGATATAATCCTAACTATACTTTTTCAATTCAAAGAAACATCCACTAGTTATTCAGATACGTGCTTTACCAACTTTAAAGAGAGGGCTCTCTCAAAGCAAATTTCTATCTCTAACAATACCTAGTAATAATCTCTTAATATGTTTGGTTTTCCGAAATTCTCACTGTATGAACTGCAACAGCAAGCTTCACGTCAGTTGGGTAAAAGCATTTCAATCTTTACGGAACAGACGGGTAAAAACCCGGGTAAGCTGGTTGTTGCCGACTGTGGCTCTACCACTTACGAGTATTTTATAATCGACTGCATCGGTGGCGTAGTTGACTTGCGGTACGACTACCCTTCTTCTTGGGCTCAATCTTAAAGTCAGCCAATAGAGTAAATTGAACATACTGGGGTCAGCCAGTGGCTTTTTATTGCGATTTTCTATTTAGTATCAGCCTGGAGTCTGGAATTTGTGCCTGATATGGTGAAAGGCTCGCCTCCTATCACGTCTGGGACGGAAATAAGCTCGGAGGAATGTGGGTGTTCTAGTTCTTTAGTCCGGCTATGTATACCCCTTCTGTGATACAGGGGTGAGTCTATGCATATATTTTGTATGGTGGGCATTTTTTGTTGTTTTTTGTTTTCGCGAGGAAAAGCGTTTTAACGCTGCCGCCACGCCTTAGGGAAGACGTGATGACTATGTCGGGTTCGCCGGTCTATTAAATATCTGGGTTTGTAAGATGGGCCTACGTTATATTTGTTTGGCACCCGGCCTTATGAGGAATCGCTTGGTGCGGCGCGGGTACACGGCGCGGGTCTTTCTGCGTGATGCTAATATGACCGCCCGAAACATTGATACAAATCGCACGGCCGCGGCCGACACGCGTTCCTAACATAATCACTTAATTATTGAGCGACACCTCCACCCTTACAGGGCTGCGTTTTATGAAATACAATCTTCGTTTTCTTCTGTAACACATGTTTTTTTTTTCGAAACAAAACACAATAATATTTACAGAAAACAAGGATTTTCATTATCCCTGTCAGGTAACAATGGACCATAGACAAAACATTTTAGGAATACCATATAATGTTTGGTGTAGATATTTTGGGTAATGTTTTAGTGCTGGAGATAATAATAATAATGTTTTAGGCTTTACAAAAACAATAGTTTGTTTTTTTTCGTACATTTGACTAGTAGTGTCATCTGCAGAATCTACAGGGTACACAAACTGTAGCTTGACCGTGTGTATGTTTTACATTTCACGTTAGCGACTACGTTAAATATTTGTATGACAAACACCCGACCGCCTACGCCTAGCAGTTACGTGGTGAATTGACGTTTTTCATACAAATTATTTGACGCAGTCGCTAGCGTGAAATGCCAAAACTCATGGTCGAACTACTGGTATGTTTTTTTGTAAACGTTAGGCAGGCGATTTTTAAATACTAAGTCAAATCCGTTCTGTAACATGCTTGAGTAAGTGTCCGCTGACCCGTCTTTGGAGTGGGATAAAGGCATATTTATATAAAAAATAATTTATCTGTACAGGACAACAAATTAACATTACTTTGAACTTAAAATTTGTTTAATATCGCAGCCCTAATAGTGTCAGAGTTAACCATACTTTTTATTATATCAATTTGTGCCCATTGAAGGCGCAATTTTGGGCTAATTCCTTTATAATTGTAGGATCGGCCCTTTTGCTTTCCATTGCTATGTGAACACCGCTTTATCAGATTTGGAAGTCATAAGCGTCAGAGGCATTAGGAAAAACGGAAAAGTTGCTTTTAATGACGCTACTGGGCGTGTCATAATGTGACCATGTAAATTATTGTGGGCTAGTTCTTACATCGATAATACTTCAAATAATTACCAATTATTTTATAGCTATTGGGTATCATCATCATCATCAGACATAGGACGTCCACTGCTGAACATAGGCCTCCCCCAAAGATTTCCAGATCGACCTGTTGGAAGCGGCCTGCATCCAGCGACTTCCTGCGACCTTTATCAGGTCGTTGGTCCAACTTGTAGGTATAGTATAATATAATAATAACGTAGACCGACGTAAAATGGCAGCTCGCTGTCGCGTTTCGTTCGGTGAGTGAGATTACCGGTGGCCCAATTCCCCCCTTCCTATCCCAATTCCAATTTCCTTCCTTTTATGTTAGCAATGCACCTGTAATTCTTTTTGTGTCTTTGGTGTCTATGGGCGATGGAGATCACTTATCATCAGGTGACCCATCTGCTCGTTTGCCAGTCTCTGATATAAAAAAAAAAACTTCCACCTCAAAATTATATAGTTTCATAAAATACACATACACAGTAGGTACATATTAAATATTCCGAAAATATATTTTTTAAAAAGCGAAAAATGTAACTGCCATGGACTATTACAGACTCTCAGCTGGGCACGGGCCTCTAACGAGAGAGCTCAGACCTTAGTCTACCACTTCCAATATTTTAGAAATGTTTGGTAGATATTTGTCTCAGAAAAGTCAAGTTCTTTGGACTGGATTCGAACCAACGACCTTCTACTCGGCATGGTACCACTACCTTATTTATCGCTTCAATATAAGTATAGCCGGTGGTCCATTTCTCCCCCCTTCCTTTCCCAATCCCTTTTCCCTACCCTTTCATTCCCTTTTTTTAGGGTAACAACGCACCCATGAATCTTTTTGTATCTTGGTGTCTATGGGCGGTGGAGATCACGTAGTATCAGGTGACCCATCTGCTCGTTTGCCAGTCTCTGTAATAAAAAAAAGCTTGGTAAATTAATTGTTTTCTTAATTATTCTAATGTGCGTGTTTAATAGTTTTTGGTTCAACATTCAGCGTATATTTTTTCATAAACAATTTCTAACAGGAAATTAAATGTGTACAACAAACTAATATATCAAAGGAGAAATAAAATTGTGGCAGGAGGAAATTGTTCCAAACTTTTACAGCTTTTACCGTAACAGTTGGTGATACAGGCCTTAGCATGAGCAACTATCGACTGCTTATTCGAATCAAGCGAGCTACACATTCGTGACAATATAATGGTATGGAATTTCTAACAAATGTGATATATGCGCTGCGAGTTCAAGTTCAGCTTTTTGTGAGTGAGTGGTAATAGTCCGGTCGAGCCAGTCGAGACTGTTCACGCTGTCGGCATACTAACTACAGTAAATCTACAACTTAATGATTAAGTATATTGTTTATTACGAGACTCATCGAACTTTACATTATTTATGTACATGCATACATAAGCTCACGCCTGTATCCCCGAAGAGGTAGGCGCACTAGCCACTACACCCATATTTCGCCGAGCTTAGTTCCGTCCCAGATGTGATAGGGGTCGGGTCTATCGCCATATCGGAAACAAATTCCAGACTCCGAGCTGATAATGAGTACGTACTAAAACCCAATATCACTTTACCCGACTCGAGGATCAAACCTGAGATCTCAGGATAGTGTACGCGTACCCCATACGATCTATACAATACAATTTTATGCAATACAGCTACACCACCGTGGCATATTTTTTTATATTTTTTGTATATTTGTGGATTATGCTAAAACACAATGAGGCCGTATTTCACGGGGAAATGTTCCGAAATGATTAGTGTGGTGAACTGTGGTGAGTACCCCACAGGTATCGGCCGCCCGATCACGCCGCGCCGCGCCGCGCCGCGCCACCTAACAAGAAGCAATTTTTCACAATTTCCATTCTTTTCCTTCGCTCTTGTGTATGTTGACCATGTTTTACGGTACAGAAGGATATTTCACAAAAAATATTTGGATAAGAGAAAATGTTATTAATCCTTATTTTGAGCACGTGATAGCCTCCGTAGCCCAGTGAGCAAGAGCCCGATTGTAAAACATAGGTGGTTCGACAGCGACTTCCCGAGACAAATCTTTGTGTTAGTCACAAATATTTTTGTTACACCTTGATGTTGTGAGGCTGAGGTCTGTATTACAGAACAACAATCGGGCATAAATGTAAAAATGCTAGGTTGATATGAATAAATTAATGAGTGACGGGCGGCTCGGCTTCCGGAGGCAGACACTTATGTAACATATGGATGTATATGTGCCGCCTCCAACGGGTTAATGCCTAATGGCGACTTGCAGCTTCACGATAAATCTTCAATTATCTCAAATCTCGATTTAAAGATAGGAGTGGGCTGTAGGATAAATCGAGATATGGTGTGACTCTAGATTAGTAATAGCGCTGCAAGTCGCACATAGTCCTTTATATCCACGACAAGACTCGCACATATGTTACTTTGGGGGCAGGACAGGACTGTAAGTTATGAAGATAAATTATTGATATGTTTACATATTATGTGTACTTATTGTGTAGAAAAAATATTTACTTATGAATGTAGAAAGAGAAGAAGAATGTAAGAAAAGAGAAGAATATGTAGACAGTATTATAAAACAACTAAGCAGCGATAGCTCAGTTGGGAATGGTACGGACTGCCCAGACAAGTGTCGGAGGTTCGAGACTAACCCCAAAATGGAGCATTCACCTCTGACTTTTGTGTTAAGTGTATTTTCATTATGAAATATCGCTTGCTATAACGGTGAAGAAAAATATCGTGGGGAAACCTGCATACCCGAGAATTTCTTCACAGGAATTTCGAAGGTATGTGAACTTTACCTACCCGCATTAGGCCAGCGTGGTAGACTAAGGCCTAACCCTTCTCATTAGTAAAGGAGGCCCGTGCCCAGCAGTGGGACAGTAATATTACAGGGCTAATATTATTATTATTATATTATAAAACAATTAAATAATATACACCCTACTCGAAGCCGAACAACACGAATAGGCTGTGGTGGCGTATAATGAAGTGATTACGTCACATATACATTATAACCGCCAAATCGTATTTTTCACTTGCCTGTAAATAAGTATAGAAACGATTTTAATAGAAAATACTATTATTATATTAATACATAGAATGTTTTGTTTTTATTTGGCGCATCATTAGAACAGTGGCAACCTTAATTGAGAGTTAGGTCCAGAGTTCATATACCATGGCCTTACCATGGCACACAATACTAGCTTATTACTTTCTATAGAATTTAAGTTAGTGGTAGAGCCATGCTGTAGACAGTTACATCTACAGTACGAATGGGTTGGCTCTACCGGTTTGATACAATGATAATTTTGTGGCAGAAAACCGACGTAAAGTGGCACCTCGCTGTCGCGTTTCGTTCGGTGAGTGAGATTCCCGATGGCCCAATCCCCCTTCTCTTTCCCAATCCCTATTTCCCTACTTTTTAGTTGGCAACGCACCCACGATTATTTTTATGTCTTGGGTGGATATCACTTACCATCTAACCAGCTAACCCATCTGCTCATTTGCCAGTCTCTGCTATATAAAAAAAAGTTTCCACAAAAGGCGCTGCTAGCCAAATGTATGGTGGAAATGATAACTAATAATTTTCGCAAACTGTCGAAACTTCTAAGGGACTTGGCTAAGGATTTATAGACGAGTTGTGATCTGCAATATAACTAACAATCACAGAAGGTGGGCGCCGATTATCCGCCGGTCCGCGACAGATGTTCAGCCGTGCTCTCGGAATTTGATGTTGGGGGTCAAAATGTTGTAGATTCATGGTGGATATAAATTAATTAATAATATACCACAATTAGTAGAGGTGACTCGTGTCCAGCAAAGGGGCCGTTATAGGGATAATATTATATTATTTTATGCCACGATTTACCACTTCATTAATCTATATGTGTTTTTCAATAATAATTACAAATAAATAATTTGTTTATGTAAACGCACATAACACGAAATTGTGTCCCTTATTTATGAAATATTATAATAAAATAATATTCTGTTACAGTATGCTCTAACGGCCGGTTTCAATATACGATCTCAGTTTAGAGTGCAGATAGATTGCGATTATGAACCAATCAAATGAAGTAATTTGACGGAGTCATGTTCAAACTGTGTTCTTATTGGCTAATTTTTGTTATCTATCTGCACATTCGAACTGAGATTGTTTATTGGAACCGGGCATAAGAGAGGGTGAATCGCCTGCAGGATACCATTCTGCTAAACTGCGGCCGGAGCAGGAAAACTTCTAATAATCATATTCGAGCTTGATGAGCGTCTTGGCGAACGCCAGCTCGAATACATTTAATTAACATTTAATACATAGGAATTAACATAATCTCACGCCTATATCCCCTAATTAGTCTTTCTTTTTATTTAGCAATAAAAGAAAAGTCCTACCAAGTTGAAGTTTGTAAGGTGGGCCCCGCAAGTGCGATAACTAAGTCCGGCCCATGCTTTTAATATATGTAGATTACATAAAATGTCGTTTTACTGCCATAGCATTTCAACGCTGATCTGAGAATGGCTACTTGGCATAAATAAATATAAATACAATTTCGCATGAATTATTGGTGAGTATGGAAACTATTCACTATACTTACCTCTAGAAATATCTGGTCATGTCATAATATTGCTTACTTTCTAACTAATACAGTCTTTCTTTCTACCTGCTCTTATCCCACCTTAATGTGGGGTCAGCGCAACACACTTTTTCAAGCATGTTGTAGAAAGGATTTGGCTATGTTTCACGACCGGCTGCCCTCTCCCTCTGAGGGTTCCAGTCCCGGGCAAATTAAATTGGAAAATTCACTTTACCCGACCTGGGAATCGAACTCATGACCTCCAGGTCCACAGCCCATATATGCTGCCACTAGATAAAGGGGCCAATAGCCTACGTGGAGTGATAAATAGAAAAATATATTAGTGCAATCTAGTGCAATATAATTCCATGACCTTAGATATCTCAGCCTAAGCAGGCAATTAAGCCAATGAGACATTCTTACCATAATACATCTCTTAACCCGAGCACGACTATTTGTAACATAACATAACATAACATAAGCTCACGCCTGCATCCCCGAAGGGGTAGGCAGAGGCGCACTAGCCAACTAGTACACATTTCGCCGAGCTTCCGTCCCAGATGTGATAGGGGGCGAGCCCATCGCCATATCGGGCACAAATTCCAGACTCCGGGCTGATATGGAAAATCCAATATCACTTTGCCCGACTCGGGGATCGAACCCGAGACCTCAGGACAGTAGTCGTTTTATTTATAACAAACGAATTATAATCAAACTAAAGTTATCACAAACTGGATACCCCAGCAAAAAAAACGCGTGATAGACCCAAGAAGCGCTGGAAAAACTTTATCGAAGAACACCTGGCTACTCTAAGAAGTTTAAGAAGACCAACTGGAAACAGTTGACAGTCCCCGTGGCGCAGCGGGCGAGCAGCCGGCTGTGAAACGTGGAGGTCGTGGGTTCGATTCCCGCACCGAGACAAATGTCTGTGTGGCCCACAGATATTTGTTTCGGGTCTGGGTGTTGTGACACCGAGAGTCTCTCGTAGTTTCTGATACCAACGATACAGGTTGTACCTAGTGTGGGGTCAGGACTATTTGTGTGACTGTTTGGTGTATTTAAAAAAAAACGAACTGCTCTAAATAGAGATTGATGGAGACAAATTGTGGAGGAGGCTAAAGCCCATACTGGGTTGTAGCGCCAAAGGAAAGAGAAGAATTATAATCAAGCTCGATGCGTCCATATACTAGATTTGAACCAAATGTCATAAGTGCGCAATTATTTCGATGAGAATTCGATTTTCAAATTATTCGTGCTCGACTCGTGCTCACTTACCTAAAGCTATTTGTAACGTTAAAAAACATTAAAAAAGCAACAATATAAATGGCTTTATTAACATTTACAGCGCGGACCTAATCGTTCGATTGTTTGAAACAATTTCCGAACCACAATTCTGTATCCAAATAATTGTATCCGACGAATGCCAAGCGTATAATCAAAACCGTATCAACCAAAATCAATTTTTCATCGCCGTGGTCGATTTAAAAATTATCATACTGGCCCGGCGGGTGACGCCCACTCTAACAAGATACGTCGTACACAAAGACATTCAGCATATAGATGGGACAACAGCGCGAAACTTGTGATCCTAAAGTTGTGACCATGTGGTCATAAGTCAGTCAGTCGTATTTGAAACATACGCGCGCAAGGTCGTAATAATTTTAGGCAAAAAAAATGTCTTACGTGTTCAAGAAACACGTAACATTGACAGAACATTGTAGGGTCTAAATTGTAATAAGCGCCCTCGCATTTTAATAAGTGGTAGATGGCGTTATTGACGTTTGAAATATTTTTCAACCGACTTCCACAAAAGGAGGAGGTCTTCAATTCGTCTGTATTTTTTTTTATGTATGTTACTCGATATCTCCGTCAAATGTGGACCGATTTTCAAAATTATTTTTGTGTTCGATAGAGCTTATTTCAAGGGTGGTCCCATATTGGTTCCAATTTGGTCACGATCGGTAAATTGGAAGTCGGTCAGTTAAGTTTTTGAACTTGTGATTATTTTGTATGGAAACTGGTTTAATAGCCTCTCTATAGTGAGTAATATTAAATCTCTTTGGTCGTACACAATTTTTTCCTTAGTAGGTGGTTATGTACGAGATTTTTTGACATTTCCCGCTTTTAGAAATCAAATTGATTTAAATATTATTATATAATATTATTGATTTATATATACCTCTATATATTGATTATTCGCAGTCTGCATCTATAAACAACTTAATATTATTGACAAAACATAGATGCCTTAACCTGTAGCCCGAGCACGAAAAACTAATGCATGTAAATGTAAATGTATTCGAGTTCGCTGCGCACTGATGACGTTTGGTTAATATTTCATACAAATTTCATAGACGCGCATCGAGCTGAAATACATTTACGGTTGTCAGAAATTTTCCTGCTCAGGCCGCTGAACCTATTGTTTGAGATGATACTCCTTTACATTGCCAATTTAATTTTAAGACTCGTCAGAGCTCTCTGATGTGTCCAATTCGAAAAATAATAATAATATTAGACCTGTAATATTACTGCCCCACTGCTGGGCACGGGCCTCCCTCTGCAAATGAGGGGTTAGGCCTTAGTCTGCCACGCTGGCCTAATTCGGGTTGGTAGACTTCACATACCTGCCAAACCCTTGTGAAGAAATTCTCGGGTTCGCAGGTTTCCTCACGATGTTTTCCTTCACCCTATAACGGTGATAATTCACAAAGAAAACACACTTAACATAGAAAAGTCAAAGGTGTATGCTCCATTTTGGGGTTGGTCTCGAACCTCTGACACTCGTCTCGGCAGTCCGTCCCATTCCCAAATCCCAACTGAGCTTCCGCTGTTTATATTATTTAGTCAATAAATCATATGACAATAACAGTTGATTGATAAATTCGTAGGTTTTACTATCGCTTCTATAATAAGGCATAGCAGCCTCAAAATATCAATAGGTAAGCTTAAAAATTCTAAACGGGATTCAGGAAAATAGTTTTACTACAAAAACAACTCTAAAGCCGCAGCCTGCACATGTTTTTTTCGAAAGAAAACACTAAAAAATATCTACACAAAACATTCATTGTCTCCTGCTCATATAACAATGGACTATAAACAAAAAAAATAAAAAAATACCAAGATTTGTGTAATGTTTTAGTGCAGGAAACGCGTCCTTATTAAAAACAGTTTAGCTGAGCAAATGCATAGGAATAGCCTGTCACTTTTTTCCTTATGTCACATTGTTTGGAAATAAAAGGGACAGGCTATACTTTACCATTTGCTCAGTTAAACTGTTTTTATAAATAAGTCCCAAAATGTTTAGCTATTGTGATAAAATATGAACAACACATTTCTGGTATTACGATAATTTACAAAGAACTTACATTGTAATAAATGACATCAAGTTTTGAGCAACCTTTTACTAATGTCAACCACATAAACATTTTTATCTTAAGCCAAAGTAACCTGCGTGACGACGACGCATTAGGCGGTTTTTGCACCCACAAAATACCTTTAAATTTCTACAATATTATATTAGACGTAAACTTTTATTGGTTTATCCATCTTTACAAAGAAACTAAGTAACGTAACGTTTGTGTATACATAGAGGTAAATAGTTTTTGGATCGCAGATGAAAAGTCTAGATGTTATCCTAGAAATAAGATAGGAATAACGGGAACAGAGCCGTAAGAGAAATATAGTATAACAAATAGTCACAAGTTTAAAAACATAAATACTGACTTCAAAATTTATCTGACACACATAACATAACACATTATCTGATTATGACCAAATTTTGAAAAGCTAGCGAAAACAAAAATAATTTTGAAAATCGGTACACATTTTCCAGAGATATCGAGGAACATACATAAAAAATACCGACAAATTAAGAATCTCCTACTTATGAAATCGGTTAGTAATATACCGATACAATTAATACACTGATGTAAACAAAGACACGCAAAGGAGACTGGTCATTAACAATATAAAAGTTCAAGCTTGGTTCAAGTGACAGGAGCGTACGCGCCACCAGGCCTAAGTTAACTATAGGGATATAATACACTAGAGTACGCACCTCCTATGCCGCTCTATGCGCGTGTCAATGATGCATGGAAAGAGAGAGATGGAAACTCTTTCTGTCTTTGTTTTATTACGCATGCTTATTAGATGATTGCACATGTTTACGCTTTTCACTGACTGTCAAAACCGATTTGCTATTTTGCACTTACCCTCAATGGGAGTCCGCGCGATACACTTTTTCAAGCATGTTGCATTCGTTTCGATTCGTCTTTACGACCGGCTGCCTGCCTGACTTTTAAATCGCATTCTAAATTAGCTTGTACACTTATCCAATATACCCTTATCCATCATATCGCCGAATGCTCATACACTTAAGGTCGCCTTATGTCGTTTAAGACACCTTATTTGTCAAAATAGCATGGCTAAAATCAATTTAAGAACCCATTAAAGTTGAGTAGTGTTTGACTATTTGGGCGATAGACTACACAATATGGGGCGTCGCACTTTTTAAGCATGTTGCAGACAGGATTCTGCCTAAGTTTTACGATCAGCCGCCTGCCTGATGTCAACCGCTAAGGGACTATTTTGCACACTCTATATGTAATATATCTATGATTGACACCGTGGCACCGCAAATTTTATTCAGCCAGTAGGTAGTTGCGTGTGCCCGTAGTGTTGCTGAGGCAATTTACACGTCGCGCGTCGGCCGATCGCCAATTTACTTGTCAAGCCGACTCGCTGCTATTACTGAACGCGTCTAGTGCAAGCAAGCACCTCAAGCCGCTGCGCCGAATTTGTTAATACATGTAAAATGTAACACCTTTTTAATAAATTCGGGAAATTGCCGGCGAATACGAATTTACCTCGCGGTTGTGGATGTAGAGAAAGTAATATAGTCTGGTGGATTTTATTACACTAAAGATAATCGAGGAAAATTTTAAGTTTTTGTTTCTGCCTGGCGTTATCGCGGCCTTCTGCCAGGGTCCGCATTCCTACTTAAACGCTTCCACTTCGCCCAGTCTTGAGCATCCTCCATAGTAAGATCATTGGCTCTCATATCTTTCTCCAGAACGTCCAGCTAGCGCTTTTCACCGTCCACGGGAACATACCCCTGGACTAAACACCTGCGGCCGACGTACTCCTGTCTTCAAAACGTGACCATACCATCTCAAGCGACATTCCTGCAGTTTATCTTCTAATTTTTTTTTTTTTATTTTTTTTTTTTATAGCAGAGATTGGTAAACGATCAGATGGGTCACCTGATGGTAAGTGATCTCCACCGCCCATAGACACCCAAGATACAAAAAGAATCATGGATGCGTTGCCAACCTAAAAGGAGGAAATGGAAGGGGAGGGAAGGGGATTGGGAAAGGGAGTGGGGAAATGGGCCACCGGAAATCTCACTCACCGAACGAAACGCGACAGCAAGTTGCCACTTTACGTCGGTTTTCTGTGAGACAGTGGTATCTAACCGGCCGAGCCGGCCCATTCGTGCTATAGACAGCGTGGCTCTACCACTTGAAAAGAAATTTAAGAAGTTTTAAGTAAAATAAGTACTTTTATAAAGTTCAAGATATGAAAGTGTCCATATGTATATGTATTACATAACATAACATAACATAACATAACATAACATAACATAACATAAGCTCACGCCTGTATCCTCGAAGGGGTAGGCAGAGGTGCACTAGCGAACTAGTACACCCACATTTCGCCGAGCTTAGTTCCGTCCCAGATGTGATAGGGGGCGAGCCTATCGCCATCATCATCATCAGCCATAGGACGTCCACTGCTGAACATAGGCCTCCCCAAAGATTTCCAGATCAACCTGACCTATCGCCATATTGGGCACAAATTCCAGATTCGGGGCTGATATGGAAAAATCCAATGTCACTTTGCCCGACCCGGGGATCGAACCCGAGACCTCAGGACAGTAGTCTTACGGGAACATAACCACGCCACCGAGGCAGTGTATGTATTGGATTAAATATTACACATTTGGTTCAACGAGTATTTTTTTACAATAACGGAATTTTCTAACAGTAACGGATGCGATCTGCGGTGGCCCGAGCAGAATTATTTTTGACAATTGAATTCGTATCGAGCTCGACACGCGTTTGTGACATTTGTATGAAATATTAACCAAAAGTCATCAGTCAAATATTCGAGTTCGGGCTGCTGATGTTGCATTAAATAGTTTCCGGCGCTATAAAACATAAAGCATTGTTTAAAGCGATTGCGGCTGAGTTGTGCCAAGCATGCGCATAATTAAGACATTTGCAGCCCTAACGCGCCGTCCGCCCGCGTCGGCTAGCTCATTAGAAATTAATTTACACTTACCAATAAACACTCGACAGCGTAGAAAGTATGACGGTACGTGATGCCTCGCCAACTCGACCAAATAACAAAAAAACACGCTAACAGATTGTACCCCAATTACATCGAGTCAACACTCGGAGTCAAACCCGGGACGTGAGTGACGTGACTCCACGGTACGTGTAGCTCTGAGCGGCGAGTACGATACCGCGGCCCGACAATTTGACCACCATCACATTCAATCACCTCCACCTAACGACCGGCTACAAAAAACTTACGACAGACTCTCAGGAAGTCGGACAACAATAAAAAAACAAATAAGTAACCCGGCCAAATTAAGTTATAACCT
Source organism: Clanis bilineata (assembly GCA_036417725.1). Taxonomy (NCBI): domain Eukaryota; kingdom Metazoa; phylum Arthropoda; class Insecta; order Lepidoptera; family Sphingidae; genus Clanis; species Clanis bilineata. The sequence goes on from CM071153.1 coordinate 5,761,897, forward strand.
AAAACACGTATGAAGCCATCATCCCAACGGTGTAATCATATTAACGACTACAAAAGGAGCGGCAAAAAACATAAAAATTAGAGGATCGGGAAATGTGGGCCAAACAAAAACGTAACGTATCGCCTAATTATAGCTGTTGGAGGAAAAAACAATTTTATGTTCAGCGGGCCGGTGCACACGGGGCGCCTTTATGGTGTTTGATTATAGCGTGCTGGCTACTTAGCCGCGCCATTATGCAATGATAAAAATAACGTGCCAAGCTCCACTAGCGACTGCGGCTTAGTCCACTTTTAGGTACGAATTTCAAATGAACGCTAGCGTGCGACATTACTTCAAGCAGCCAATTCGTGTTTCAATTTTCTTTTCAATTACAAAAACTAAATAACTTTATGTTCGATGAAAATGTAAATAACCCTCGCTAAGTTGAAAAAGGTTCTCATTTGGAAAAAAGCGACCCGTGTACACCGCTCTACACGAGCGAATCCTTTATTATTTCGACGTGTATATTATTTTTATTTTGTTCCTTCCACGATTATTATTTATGAATTATTATTATTTGAGAATTTATTATTAGCTTCGAGAGAGCATGCGCGTCCTTTTTCAATTTGCCACAAGGTGCCGGGACGCAGGCTCGCAGGTATTCGTCTTGCTTTTTTGTTTTTTCCCTTAATACCTTTTTGACATCTCCTTGAATATAATTAAATTTCTGTTTAGTTGCCAGATGTTACAAATTGATTTGGTCCATAATTTAATTATGCGTTTAATATCCCCGGTGCGAGATTAACGGACGAGTATAGGTGTAATGACTTGCGAACGAAGATTGGAATGTCTCGGACAGATGTTTATGCTCAAATGAGGTCTGAGATCATTTCAACGGGAACTTAATTAAGTTCTTTAGCGAAATGAGCCCGCACCACTATATTGTTTGTAGATGTGTTAAAATAATCAAGTTTAACAGTTTAGAGGATTGAATTAAATCCAACATATACGTTAGCTATAAATTAATTGTGTTGGGTTAGCTGCTGAGTCGTAATTCAGGAGCGATGGAATGAGATCCTAATACAAATTAATCAGGATGGTTACGTTTGACACTTCGATTCGATAAAAAAAAAAATAATCCACCGTAATAGAGGTAAAAGATATTAATAATTACCAAATAACAAGTTCTAGAATCTAATGCGACATTGGCGCACTTTTTAACTTGATTTCGGTGGAATTTGAAGTCAATAAATGAAACCGAGTTGTAGTCAAAATATAATTGAGTGTCAAAAGTCAGGAGACAGCTTTAAAGAGACTTTTGAATAATGTGGGTAGAATTCTTTCTTTCAACCTGCCTTTATCCCACACCAGCGTGGGGTCGTCACAAGACACTTCTTCAAGCATGTGACAGAAAGGCTTTGACCAAAATTTTTATGACCGGCTGCTTGCTTGACGCCCTCTATTGTCGATATTGTCTTGGACGAATTGCGTTAAATAAACAGCTTTGCCTAACCAGGGATTTGAACTCAGAACCTTCACAACTCATTTATACTACCACTAAACTGGCGACCCTTCAACATTTATTGATTTGTGTAATTATAACAAGAAAAAAAACATATTAAAGCTTATTTTAGCACATTATATTTCCCCACACGTGGATGTCTATTTAGCGAACACAAATCATATGGTAAGAGAGCTCCGTGGCTATTTATCGGCACAATAAACCACGTAAATCATAACTGGTAATGTGTTGTATCGTGTATGGAATAGTGCGAATGTATAGAGTCCAAAGACATTCAACAGTATATAGACGGGAGAACAGCACAAAACTTGTGATCGAAAAGTTATGACCTAGTGGTCATAAGTCGCTCAGTTTAGAATACCCGCGCCAGGCCGGTCAGCGTAAAAATATTGAGAGAATAAACTTATCTTACGTGATTTTTAACCATTCACCAAACATTCTAGAGTGTAAATTGTAGTATTTTTTTGTATGGAAACTTGCTTGATTGAGCCCCTCTATAGTTATTAATATTATCTCTTTGATAGACTCGCATATTTTATAATCGAATTGTTTATCGAATATGCTTAGAACGTCTGAAGCCGCGTCTCCTGCACTAGCTTTTTTCGAAACAAAACACATACGTAAAACAACGATTTTAGCTGTCGCCTGCGCGTAGAACAATGGACCATAGATAAAAAATGCATGTTTTTGTGTAGGTGATTTGTATAATGTTTTAGTGCTGGAGACTGTTTTAATAGACATCATATTTAAAATATTCATATGACAGCCTCCGTGACGCAGTGCGTTGCCGACTATAATAATTTTCATACTATTTCACTACAACATACATTAACAATATAAGCTCACGCCTGTATCCCCGAAGAGGTAGACAAAGATACACTAGCGAACTAGAACACCCACATTTCGCCGAGCTTAGTTCCTTCCCAGATGTGGTAGGGGGCGAGCCTATCGCCATATCGGGCACAAATTACTCCGGGCTGATATGGAAATATCCAACATCACTTTGCCCGGGGATCGAACCTGAGACCTCAGGACGGTAGTCATACCGAAATACAACTACGCCACCGAGGCAGGCGCAAAATTTCACTATATCGCATTAAATTCGAAGTCAAACCAATTAAATTAAATATAAACCAAATTAATCCAAGTACCTACTTATCCCCTTACACATAACTTTTCTTTGGGAATAAATCATACATATCCAATAATGGCGTGCTTGTAATCAATCTTACATTTTATTAAGCATTATTAATACCGGGGTGGTGTGGTTCACACTCGGTGCGAGGCGCTATCCGATCTGAAAGTCGGCGCAGGCGCAGGCGCAGCTCACGGTACGATCCGCCCACCCATTTATACCAGTACTGTCGAGAAACTTCAATTTATTAAATGCCGCCTCATTTTTACTGACTTAAAAAAGGAGGTATTTAATTCTTTTCTTTTTATATATATATAGCAGAGACTGGCAAACTAGCAGATGTGTCACCTGATGGTAAGTGATTTCGACAGCCCATAGACACCCAAGACACACAAAGGATCATGAGTGCCAACATAAAGGGAGAGAAAAGGGATTGGGAAATGAAGGGGAATTGGACCACCGGATATCTCACGCACCGAACGAAACGCGAAAGCGAGCTGCCACTTTACGTCGGTTTTCTGTGAGACAGTGGTATCAAATCGGTCGAGTCGGCCCAGGTGTAGACGTAACTGTTACCATGTGGCTCTACCACTCCTCTTTTATCATGTGTTTTTGTGTACGTTGTACCCGGTAAATGTGGACCGCTTTTCGGGACTCTTTTGTGTTGTATAAGGCTTATTCCAAGGTGATCCTAAATAAATGCTCAACATCTGATGAATTTGAAGTCGATTACTAATTCTTTATTCAATAAATCAGGGTGGAGCGTTCATGAGCAAGGGGAGGCAGAGGCGCACTAGCAAACTATAACACAAAATTCCGTCCCAGATGTGATAGGGGCGAGCCTATCGCCATACTGGGCACGACTCCCCCGGCTAATACTGAATTAAAAAAACCCAATATTTTTCCCATCACGGGGATCGAACCAAAGACCTCAGGACGGTAGTCGTACCGAAATACAACTACACCATCGAGGTAGATAACGTTCTATCATTTAATTGAAAAAGAATGCGTCTAGATTCCACTTCGTAACATAAAACAAACAAGCTCGAACTAAAATTACTACAAAATAATAATGTTGCACCGGTCCTTCATAGTCCGTAAGAAATCTCAGCCGCGCCAGGCCGTTATCAGTCCAGACCGGGGCAGGTTATTATTTTTCATTGTTACTGTTATTACATCGAGCGCTTATTACGCTCGCGTTACCACGCTTAACAAACTATTAAACGTATTCCCTTAACGCCTTATTATTTTGATAAATCCACCCGATTGTCCGAGAATGGCCGCGCAAGCCGCGCAACTTTTTATTTTACGTTTAAGACGCTACACAATGGGAACTCCCGTTTTGTTTCGCCAGATGGTTGCTGATTAATTTTTGTTGTAAACAGTAAAGCTGTGATGTAATTCAATTGTAAATTAAATGAAAAATAATAAAAATGAAATTCATAATGCTATTTTAAAATAATAAAGAAGGATATAACTACTGCCTCGTGTTATAATTTCGAACCTAATATATCATACATATTTAATTATACCTACTGGGGGGTTACCACCACCTCTTATAGCAGCATTATTATAATCTTACTTGTACCGATTCCCATACAAAACAAACGAAGTACGATTATAATAATACTGCTATAATAGGTGGTGGTAACCCTGCTGAAGTGTGAGTGTGAAGTGGAACTAATGAGTGTGAAGAATAACTTTCGAACTTGAGTAAATTAATATAATAGTTTAGTAATATAGGGCCTTACTTATAAAAACATCTTTTCGCTAAGAATAGTCTGTCACTTTTTTCCTTGCGTTACATTGTTTAAAAATGAAAGGGACAACCTATGGTTACAGATAAACAGTGCTTAAATATTTTTATAAGTAAGGAGCTATATAGCTAATCAGTGACCGAGACTCGGCAACTCGGGTCTCGGACTCTCAGTCAATTTTGACAATACTAAATTGAAATAAAACTATTTTTACGGATTCTATCACGATTAGGTTTTAATTTTTATTCCCGTTTAATTTTTTTTTTTTTATTATAATCGGAACCCAAAAGACCAGCTGCCAGAACTCAAGACACCGTGAGCTCGTACTGCGTAGATCGTAACACAAATAATTAACCTTTTTTAATTTTGTATAAATTAAAAATGAAGGTAGATATTGTAACACTAACCTTTTTTGGACAAATGACACCTCAGTCTGACCCGTAACAACGAAGACTGCAAAGCCTTCGAAACGTCGGGAATAAAAATGAAAACCTAATCGTGATAGAATCCGTAAAAATAGTTTTATTTCAATGTATAATATTCGCGTAAACTTAAGAAATCAGTAAGAATACTAAATATTTTGTGGTTCTTTTACATCTCTCTACCTGCCCTTATCCTACCTTAATGTGGGGTCGGCACAACACAGTTTTTCAAGCAAGTTCGATATGCCAACCTGAGTACCGAACTCAGGACCTCCCGGTCCACAACCCATATATGCTGCTACTAGACTAAGGAGGCGACTAGCGTGGTTCTTTTTACTATAAAACATAATATAGTAGTGCATGATGTACAATTTTAAACATACATATTACATACCCATTGATATCATCATAATTATATATTACTGTCCCACTGCTGGGCACGGACCTCCTCTACTAATGAGAGGGGTTAGGCCTTAGTCTACCACGCTGACCTAATGCGGCTTGGTAGACTATATATACCTTTGAAATTCTTGTGGGAAATTCTCGGCTATGCAGGTTTCCTCACGATGTTTTTCTTCACCGTTATAGCAAGCGATAATTCACAAATACAACACACTTAACATAGAAAGTCAGAGGTGTATGCTCGATTTTGGGGTTGGTCTTGAACTTCCGACACTCGTTTTGGTCCGTACCATTCCCAACTGAGTTATCGCTGCTTCCTCAAATCATAACATTTTCAAGACACTATTCAAAACTATGATAAGGTGTTAACAAATTCATCGATATATAACACGTTATTACAATAAAGCACTTTATAGCGTAGGTGTGTGATTTGTGTCCAAAAAACCAGCAATTTGGCTATTTATCACGTATTCCACTTAACAACTGTGTGAATTGGATAATTGCTCGATAGTGTTGCTGCAACATAAATAATTTAGAAAATAACATATACTTATGTTGTAACGTAGTATTTTATGTTGTAACCATATAACTATGTATTACACACCAGTTACTACTCTGGACGTGCTGGTAAGTACCAGGGGCGAATGGTGAAAAAATTAAAAGAGGAAGCCGATTTTTTCTACCTTACCTTATTATTATTAATGTGGGGTTGGCGCAACACACTTTTTCAAGCATGTTGCAGAGATGATATGGCTTAGTTTTTACGACCGGCCGCCTGCCTGACGTCAACCCCTATGAGGGATCCAGTCCCGGGCAAATTAACATAACATAACATAACATAAGCTCAAGCCTGTATCCCCGAAGGGGTAGGCAGAGGCGCACTAGCGAACTAGAACACCCACATTAAATTAAATTAGAAAATTAGCCTTGCCCGACCTGGGAATCAGGAGGCGACTCAAATTTAAAGAGGAAGCCGATACTAGATCAAATTATAATGTCGGTTATCAAAGCATTTTGGGCTCCGTAATAGTCTGTAGAATTCACTGGCGTAACTAGAGGTATACTGTTGGAGCCCCTGGCAAACTCATCCAATAGACCGATAGGGCCCTTTTTCCCGCGGCGGGCGCGAGGCTGCCTTTTGGCCGGCGTGTTGAAGTCACTGCTTTTTTGATCAGAGGCCTCCTTTTGACAGGCGTGGGGCACCTTGGGCCTTACTTGTAAAAACAGTTTAACTGAGAAAATGGCTAGGAATAGCCTGTTACTTTTTTCCTTGTGCCATATTGTTTGAAAATAAAAGGGACAGGCTATTCTTTACCATTTGCTCAGTTAAACTGTTTTTCTAAGTAAGGCCCCTTATGGTTAAGGGCCCGTAGCACCCTATAGTTACGCCACTAGCACAATTATACCGGCCTAAATTCCTGTATACACACTAGCAGTCACTGAAATGTAACTTGCCTCAGCCAGGCACTATGTCAGGCTTTTATCGTGTTTACAATGGTCTCTAGCAAGTCGGTGGGTCATTTAAGTATCTTTCATTTTAATTGAAAGTTACATTTTCTCGTGTTGCATGTATACATTACAATGATAGATGCACGGACGTTAAAAAAGAAGGACACCATCTCGCCTACGCTACAGAGAAGCCACGTATACAAACGCGCCTGTACAAAAGTGTCTTACGCACACATTAACACTCATAACTTCACTATCAATGTTCCTAGCGCTCCGTCCATCTTTTTATTACGTCCGTGGATAGATGAACACATAGAATAGTAAATCCGACTATATTGTGAGTGCCTTTCAAACTTCATTTAGCATACCTACTTCTATCACCTAAAGTTAGCATTACTCCATTATATTGAACACCAAATTAATTGTATAAGAAATTGAAACGAGAGGTTGATATCTTAATAGACCAATTGTGCTAAAATAACTATTATACGTTACAACACGAACTTTCCAAACATAAATAGATAAAGATCATTCTAATTTCTTTATAAATATTTTCTCATCGTAGACGTAACATAATAAAACGACTTTAACAATAATTACTTGTAGATAATGGCATTATCGACGGTACCATGTCGATACTCGATAGTCGATTCTCGATACTGAATGTTATCGAACCTAACTGTCCTTAGTAGACTTTTTGTTTTGTTGCCGACGTTAACTAGCCAGCTGTCTTCGCATGACTCAATAAAAAATTAAATTAACTTGCAGCAAACTGTAAATGAATGAAAGTTTTAGAAAGAATATTAATTGTTTACATACAAGTCGGGTAAAATAATCGTTACCGGGGAACGATTTTATACGGTAATATCGATTTTAGCCCGAGCACGAAAAACTAATGTAAATGTATTCGAGTTCGCTGCGCACTGATGACGTTTGGCTAATATTTCATACAAATTTCATAGACGCGCATCGAGTTCGAATACATTTACGGTTGTCAGAAATTTTCCTGCTCAGGCCGCTGATTTTTTAATTAGATCTATCTTGCTGTTATTTCTTATGTTACACAGTTGTTCTTATGTAACAATATAATGCTATTGTATTATGCAAGTATGTGGAACTAACGCAATGACGCGGGGCGTCACTAACACTGCGTCATATATATGCTGGTGACGCGACTATTCGAAGAGTACATATTTATTTATTAAACTTTTTACACAAATTATGAAAAGGCGGACTTAATGCCAAAGGCATTCTCTACCAGTCAACCTAGGATGGTGCAGATTACAGAGAGTAGGTGACAGACATATTCTTCTTTTATAATATAATCGAATGACAGAGCCCTCAAGCCATTCGACTAGTGATAAGCTATGGCTTACATAACTATCCCTATGAACTATAGAAACACCATCGCACTTTGAATAATCACAAGTTTAAAAACTTAACAGACCGACTTCAAATTCGATCCTTACCATACCATTACAATTTATATGGGACCATCCTTGAAATAAGCTCTATCGAACACAAAAAGAATTTAAAAAATCGGTCCAAATTTGGCGGAGATATCGCGTAACATACATTAAAAAAAATACTGACGAATTATGGACCTCCTCCTTTTTGGAAGTCGGTCGATAAAGCCCTGAATGACACTGCACTGCGATCGTCATCCTTAGGCATTAGATGTTAATTCTCATAACTTCCAGTAATTACACTGGCTACAGTGTCCTTCAAACCGGAACACAATATTGCTTGCACAATACTGCATATCTGTGATATTCAAAATAAAACTCATTCCTGTTTATAAACACGTGGATATGCTCATATTTAAAACGAAACAAAAAGACGTCTCAAGTTAAAGTTCCAAGGTGTATAAATCAGAATCGAAGCCGCGGCCCATCTGACGCGGCGCGGTTCGCGATGGTATCGCACGGGGTCACACAATAACACTTTGCTGCGGCAAATGAAACGCTTTTATGTAATTGGCCAGTATTACCGACGCACAGTGGGCACAGACAATTCGATTTATAATAAAATAACCATAAAACCGTTTAATGGAACATTCTTAACCTTCATGGTTTCTTAGGTTTACGCGAATGTTATAGGTATATTGAAATACAACTAGTTTTTATGGATTCTGTCTCTTCTTTCTCAGTTTGCCTCCGACCCCGTGACCACGAAGATTGTAAAGCCGAAGGTAAGGCCGAAGGGTATAAATATAATATAACAAATCGTGATAGAATCCGTAAAAAATGTTTTATTTAATTTAATAAACAAGGAATTCCTTGTTCTACAAATTTAAATACCTTGACCACATTTTAGTTTATCTATTGTATATTATTTTGGTGCAAATAACAAAAGTATATATTATTTAATAGGTATTTTGTAACCCAAGATGTGTCTTGATTCTTATTGAAAGCATCTAATGTTCCGTTGTAAAATATTCTGTTGTGCAAAGGTTATGTAGCCTGATTGACAATAAAAGTCAACAAGTTTGAGCGATTGTACTAAAAATTAACAAGTTAATTGATATGACTCATTAAAAATTTCTTAATTGAAGTTTTTTACGTTAGTCCACATGTATTATTTACTCTTGTAATTTATAATTGGATAAAGGCTAAATTAAGTATAGTTGTAATTGCTCTTTAATTATTGATACACCGGGCCTACCGGCATTGGGCCGAATGTTCATACACTTAAGGTCGCCTTATGTCGTTTAAGGCCGCCTTATCTGTCAAAATTGTATGGTGAAAATCAATTTAAGAAGCCGTTAAAGTTGATTAGCGTTTCACCATTCGGGCGTTACTCCGATGTTTTTAAGCATCACTTATACTGGTTGATATTTTATTTATAATCCTTATCAACCAGTATTAAAATGACTGTTTTGATATTGTTTTTAATAGGTGACGTTTTTTTATCGTTGTGTTTTAACGTTTCAAATAATAATTATTTTTTTATTCTTTGTTTTTACTACTAAAAACGATGGAAACGAGGAGCACATGAACTATAATTTATATGGGAGTTATTACTTAATAATAGCCGATTCAAATTAAAAATAATGAAAACTGTAAATATTTACTTAATTTACTTAAGTGGATACCTCCGGAATTTGGCCACCGAAAATGTCACTCACCGAATCAAACGCAACAGCATGATGCCATTTTACGTTGGTTATCTATGAGACAGTGGTATCAAACTGGCCGAGCCGGCCCATTCGTGCTGCAGACGTTACAGCATGGCTCTACAACGCAAAATGGACAAATTATCGACGTAGAAGTCGGTTAAATTACGTGATAATTATCATCAGTTTTTGTTCAAGTGTTCGCTAACTGATATCACTGCGGTGTCCAGTGCGTGCGAGCGGGACCGGGCTTTTTAACGATTCGTATCGGACGTGCCTCGAACCTCGGCCGCTCGGTCGCAATTCGAGACTCGCGAAGCGCTGTCATGTCGGCTCGCACAATACCATTCGCATTTTATTATAATTACCCATTATGATTATTAATTAAATGTTACGGATTACGGTTTATGAGCATGAAAAATATTCTTTATTTTAATTTTTTGTTGTATATGGTAGAGACACGGTGTACAAGCACTTTTAAATTAAGCGCAATAGATTCGGTTTGACTACGGCGTCAGATATGAACAATTTATTGCGTAAGAATTAAGTTCATATATTATTTTAGCGAGTTAAAAACATAATGGTAATGGCCGAAATGAGACTTTACAGCATGGTTCAAAGTTAGATCATGATAAAAAGTTAATATTGTAATCAAGAAGCTTTGTAGAACAAGCTTTTCTAGGTCTTCGACAGACTTCCCAAAAAGGAGGAGGTCCTCAATTCGTCGGTATTTTTTTTTATGTATGTTACGCGATATCTCCGCCAAATGTGGACCGATTTTCAAAATTATTTTTGTGTTCGATAGAGCTTATTTCAATTGTGGTCCCCTATAAATTTGGCCATGATCAGTAAATTGGAAGTTGGTCAGTTAAGTTTTTAAACTTGTAATTATTCAAACATTCAAGAAAGTGAAGAATCCAGATGTGGTGGTGGAAGTGGGCTGTCCTACATCCAATTTTAACTTTCTTTCTTTCTAACTGCCCTTATCCCACTTTAATGTGGGGTCGGCGCAACACACTTTTTCAAGCATGTTGCAAAGAGGATTTGGCTTAGTTTTTACGACCGGCCGCCTGCCTGACGTCAACCCCCTATGAGGGATCCAGTCTCGGGCAAATTAAATTAGAAAATTTACTTCGCCCGACCTGGGAATCGAACCCACGACCTCCCGGACATCCAATTTTAACACAGCATTTAATCATAAAATGTAAAAATGAACTTTCTAGTGGCACAAAACTATAAAAAAATAGAATACATTTTAGTTTTCGTAACAGTAAAAATATAAGTAAACTTTTGTTTGAACTTTAAAATATAAATAACAGAAAACGAATTGTAGACCTTTGTGGGCAATACACTCATGCGAAACAGTTAGCGGAAAAAGTCTTGATGTGCAGACAAACAGACACTATAATTAATTTAGCTTGAATTCTCTGGCAGGTTAATTAAGTGAGGCAAGTAATTGAATATTTAATTTATTGCTAATTAACGGCGCGGCGTGTAGTGCGTCAGTTGAAGTGCGTAGTCTGGCGCCAATTTACTTTGTTTCCATTCACACATAACATAACATAACATAAGCTCACGCCTGTATCCCCGAAGGGGTAGGCAGAGGCGCACTAGCGAACTAGAACACCCACATTTCGCCGAGCTTAGTTCCGTCCCAGATGTGATAGGAGGTGAGCCTATCGCCATATCGGGCACAAATTCCAGACTCCGGGCTGATATGGAAAAATCCAATACCACTTTGCCCGACCCGGGGATCCAACCCGAGACCTCAGAACCGTAGTGGTACCGAAATACCACCACGCCACTGAGGCAGTGAGCAGTTTCCATTCATATGTGGTTTTTGTATAAATTGATGGTAATTACTCATTACGATTCTATTAAAAATTAATTAAACTAAGATCAAACTAAACTCAATTTAGATATGTCCAGTTGTAATTCAAAGTCAAGTATCCAGAATCCTTCTTGTATTACGTGAAATCAGTGTGACGATAATGTGCGTAGTCTTATCATTTTTGGTTGTTACCAGTTACCACTCATTTGAGATGAAAAAACGTACTTTTAGTTAACCTTTGTCTGTGGCTATAATGTAATTATAAATAAGTATATAAATAACTTTGATAGATATAATTAATGAAGAGAAAATATTATTTTAGCGTGTATACGTATAGAGGTATATTTCTTTGAACTGAAGACGAGCTCTTTTTTACATAACACACTGTCCGAGTAGTTACTAATTAAGAGCGACTTACGGCCGGTTTCAATAAACAATCTCAGTTCGAATGTGCAGATAGATTACAAAAATTTGCCAATAAGAACATAGTTCGAACATGACTCCGTCAAATGACTTGATTTGATTGGTTCATAATCGCGATCTATCTGCAATCTAAACTGAGATCGTTTATTGAAACCGGCCGTTACACCACTATTACTAACCTACAGTTAGTCCTAACTTTAAGTTAAATTGAACAAAATATATGAATTACATAGCATTCATATTTGTTTTTTCAATTTAACTTGAGATTAGGAATAACTGTAGGTTAGTAATAGTGGTGCAAGTCACCATAAGAAACATAAAGTATTATAATTATACCTAAACACATAATTCGCTAACACATCAATAACGACATCATAATTATTTGTACAATTTGATGGCTTCAAATATCAAGGAACGTGAGAACGATAAACTTCTAATTTTGTATAACATCGATGAAGACGCAATAAAAGATCAGAAAGGAACGACAAGCAATCAGATTTAACGAGAAATTCAAAATAAATCGATCGACGGCTCGAAATATCGAATCACTTTGACAACATATAATGAACCAGCATTTTCAACAAAAATGAAAAGTATTTACAATAAAATAAGATTCCCACAAACTCGTATCACACGCTGCGACGCGTGATTAAAATAGAAATTAATTTGTTTTAGTGACACCATTTACATAATAAACGTAATGGATTACAACTTCATCGGTAATAGACAAGCATGTGGAATGTTGTTCATCCAAACATATTATGTGGATTAGCTGAGCTCAACGATGTTTTGGATAGACGAATATTTTTGACGTTAAGAGAGATTTAAGTACTAAAACTTTATTGCTTATACGGTGGTTTGTGTTTTACGGGCGATTTAAAAAAAACTATCTTAATCTGTGGCCCGAGCAGGAATATTTTCGACAATCGAATTCTTATCGCGGTCGATGCGCGTCTCTTACATTTGTATAATATTTCATGGCGCGTAAACACCAACCAAACGAAGGCGAAATAATGTTCGGGAAGGGGGCGGTGTGGAAACAAAACCGAAGTCACCGAAGACATTAATGCATTGTTTAACTCGATTTCGGTGGAATTTTAAGTCAATAAATGAAACCGAATCGAATTCAAGTTCGAATCGAGCGTCAGGAGTCACTCCTCCTTGGGCCGCTGAATTTATAGATTTATCCGGAGAAACAATAAAACAGAGTGATTTGAATATTACGTACTGAATATTTGACAAACAACAATCATCGATGACAATATTACAGAATTTACAGATCTGCAGTGTGGCTATATGATATAAGCAGACACTTGATTTTTTTCTTGCTTCGCTAATTTTTATAATCGTATTAACAAGTTTATGTCTGAGCAATAAATAACCAAACTAAAAAATCAAAGATCTCAAACTGGCACGACTAGTATAAAACGAAGCGATCGCCCACTCAATTTGACTGATTTATTTTATTAATCAATTTTGTCCAGAGAGTAGAGACTTAACAAGGTTCAAATGAGCACATGCTAATGATTTTAATCGATTCCCACATTTTTTACACATCGTGAAGTAAACAAGATTGTGTAGTTGAAAGGCGAACAAATCTACGATTAATAAAATAATTGACAATGAGCGTTGCGATAAGAGATCACAATATAATGTAATGATTGGTGATGTAGAGATAGCCGCGAGACCAATGCGGTGCCTTATTGATTCGGACAATCGAACCGATTAGCCGCTCTTCAAATGACCGATCAAGGAACTACTAGAACTTGGAGGAGGTTTGGGAACACAATTTTCGATCGACTTCCAAAAAGGAGAAGGTCCTCAATTCGTCTGTTTTTTATGTATGTTACGCGATATCTCCGCCGAATATGGACCGATCTTCAAAATTCTTTTTGTGTTCGATAGAGCTTCTTTCCAAGGTGGTATATAAATTTATTATTTATTATTTATTTATTATATAAATAATATATGGGACTAACCCATATAAATTTGGTCACGATCGGATTTGAAGTTTGTCCGTTAAGTTTTTAAACTTGTGATTATACATTGTAATGTGAACATTAAGGGCATTTCTGTTTAGTTATGATGTATTAATTTTATTATTGTAATCGACTGTTTTTCTTCAAATGTAGTTTCACACCTATAATTAGTAAGTAGACTGTAACCTTTATACTATATTTATTTTTATTGTATAGGTCTATAAACCGTTAGTGTGTGATTGAAATAAATAAATAATTCTCGATTTGTCACAAATCTCAATTTGAATATAGAATTGAGCTGTAGAATAAATCGAGTTTAAGACTAACTCTAGTTTAGTAATAGCGCTGCAAGTTGTCTTAAGCACTTGAGTCCTTAGGGCCACTGGCAGCTCCGCGATAAATCTCTATTTATTCCAAATCTTGATTTAAAAATAGGAGTGAGCTGTAGGATAAATCGAGTTTAGCTTTTATTCTAGATCAGTAATAGTGCTGCAAGTCGCCCTAAGTGTACAGATTTTAAAAATAGGGCAAATTCCTAACACATTCACAGATTTGTGTGCGTCAAATGTGAATCATAGCACCTCGAAGTACATTCCAGTTACGCAAGTTTTTCCAATTACAACTTAATTAAATAAAACAACACTACTCTTTATCAACCTTAAAAAACACAATACATTTACAAGTCTATAATGTTTTACAAACCGTTAAACCCAATACATTATCTTAATTATTTTCCCGTCCAATTCATTAAAGCTTTATAACAATTTAGATTATCTTCGTACATCGACGTCTGTTTAACACCTCTCACGATAAACCCGGCGCGGCAGGACGCTCTCACAAAGCTGATCGTAAACTTAACATGAAAAAAACAGATAAAAAAGGCACAAGCCCGAGAACATAATAAAGAGAGTCAATTCGCCCGTCCCGTCTCAAGGTGTGAAGCTGTCACGGACGAAATGATGACTCCATTATTAACCGGCTAAATAATAATTTCCACCGGTCCCGTTGTACCGACTTGATGTGTTAATAAGTTGTACGCGGCCGTGTTATTTTGGTTGATACATTTGTGTGCACGTACGTGTATTTAATTAGGGTTGCCACGGGGCGCTGCACGAATAGTGATGTCCGTTTTTTGTATTACTTACTCATTGTTTTGTGTCAGTTTTAAAGTAGTGTTTTAGTATATCGTAAGCCGCGGCTCCTGCTCTCAAACATTACACAAAACACCTACAAAACATGGTATTTCTACAATTTTTGTCTGTGGTCCATTGATACATGAGCAGGAGACAATGAAAAACTTTGTTTTGTGTAGGTGTTTTTTGTGGTTTGTTTCGAAAAAACATGTGCTGGAGACGCGCCTGTACGGATAATGGATGTGTGAACTGAGGCGCGAGCAGGAATAATTTTGAGAATCGAATTGGAATCAACCTCGATGCGCGTATATTATACATTTGTATTAAATTTTAACCAAACGTCCTCAGTGCGCAGCGAGCTCGATACGAATTCGATCGTAAAAAATATTCCCGCTCGAGGTCCTGGCTTTGATAAAAAAATGTGGAGTTATTAAGTATGGACTGTGGCTATTTAGAAAAAAAACTTTTATTTTCTTCATCCCCATCGGCATTTGGCATCCCCTATATTAGCATTTTATTTCCTATGGCTGATGATGATGATGGTAATAGGATTACATTTAAATATTTGTATTTTGGACGTTGATATAAAACATGGAGAATATAATCATCATAAAAGTTATCTAGTTTATCGCTTTATCACAAGATCGACTATATCACAAAAAAACTTTAATACAACATAATATATTATACACAGCAAATTGTAATATATCATAGCTGTTATTCTACTTTCACAAACTAATGCTATATAATAGATAGATAAACAGCGCAACAACATTGTAAAATTACTGTAATTATCATACTCAACATTTATTTGTACGCATTGAGTTCTTCACTAACTGAATTGTTTAAATTCTGTGTCTGAATATTCTGATCTGGCATAGATAATTTTACTGCTTATTATTAATTGCTTAAAATTTTATTTTGAAACTAACATCATGGATTAAAATAATTATGTACATATTTCTATGGGAAATGATTATCATAAAATTGTTTTATTAGGTATACAATTTTTAACTGTTTTATGTCTTGTATAATAAATGTATTTTATGATAAAAAATATTTATGATAAATTTGTCTTTTATTATAAAAAATAATACCATTAACAAAAATTACAAAATTAAAAAAACATTTGTTCTTACATTTTTAATTAATCCCATATAATTCTAGCAGCGACATATAAAAAGTATTATTTAAATACATAACTCGCATTTATACGAGGCAATTACCCATGCCTAAATACTGTAGCTTCTTTGTTTTTATGCGAGCTTCAACTACGTGGCGTGTGAATTGGGCGGGAATTACTAAGCTTGGCCAATCAGAGGGCGGCGCACGCGCAGGCGCAACGTACAGTCAAGAATGCGCTGCGCACACGCAACGCTAAAGGTAGAAACTCACCGTGATCGTTCAAGTGTACTATCGATCATGATAAGAATAGGAATTATCGCAACGTAACATGTTCAGCACAAATCAAATTGACATAAGCCAATGGTTTTAGAGAGAAATTTGTTTATCATTATCCCATCAGTATGTATCTTAGAATTAAGCAGTACATTATAAATGAACGTCATAGAGCATTACAAGAAAGATCATTCATATTGTCAGTCGCCCATTATCATTTCACGCGGTGTGCATATATTTACATTAATATAACCCATAAAGTCATAAAGTCCGGTCATTTCAAACGTGATTGCTTCTTTATGCTGTGCTCCTTCATTGCGACAGAAAATACAAATATGTCACGGCATAAGGCGAATAAAACCCCAATAATTATATGAATAGAGTTTATTGACCGACATATTCGATATACAAAAAAAGAGTACAGAGACCTAAATTTTATGACCTTGTCCCTAGATAACAAACAAAATACAAATTACATAACATAATATAACATAAGCTCACGCCTGTATCCCGGAAGGGTTAGGCAGAGGCGCACTAGCGAACTAGAACACCCACATTTCTCGGAGCTTAGTTCCGTCCCAGATGTGATCGGAGGTGAGCCTATCGCCATATCGGGCACAAATTCCAGACTCCGGGCTGATATGGAAAAATCCAATATCACTTTGCCCAACCCGGGGATCGAACCCGAGACCTCATAACCGTAGTCGTACCGAAATACTACCATGCCACCGAGGCAAATACAAATTAAATGTTATTATATTCCTAAGCTGCAGTGTGAGAGAAAACTACTATTTATTTAAATTGTGGCGTGAATGACGTTTGAGAATGAGATTTTTATTTATTTATTTTTTTTAATATCCGAAATTCGGGTAGCCCATGTTCAATAAAAGTAGATTCAGGTTATTCGCTCTCAGTGCGCGCCCATCTTAATACGTCAAGTCTTATTTTACACAAAAATATATGTGATTAAAAACGTAATAACTCAGTTCACAAAAAATACTGTTAATCATGTAAGCGTGCAAATATAATTATTTGTAATTAGGCGCGTTACATTGGAGCAAAAAATTAATATCGTAGTGCGGGGAAATTAGTTAATCATTGTTTAGCGGTAATGAGTAATGGTAGTTCGATATTTTCGTGTTCTTTAAACTATGATTTTGAAAATAACCAAACAAAAATTATTATGTAACCCTCACAATTTCCACAAACACATTCAATAGACTTCCACGCTTACTAATTTAGTTTAGTTTATTAATTTAGTACTTAGAAATTATTTGTCTTTCTGTCGGCATACCAACTAACTATTAGATATAGATTGAAACCTATTTTAGTTTTACTATCAGAACATACTATGTAGAAATTATAAATGTAACCGCCGTTGGTTTCTAAATAAATAAATTAAAAACATCTGAGGGACGGTTAAGCATCTTAAACGCGAACAGCCTATATATATTTAAATAATTATTTACATACACATACATAGATACATAATATCACGCCTGTATCCCATAGGGGTAGGCAGAGACTATGGATTTCCACTTTGCCCGATTCTGACACATTATTTTCGCTTCATCTACTTTCATCAATCTCTTCATACATTCGCGTCGGTTAAGGGTACTTTTTATTACATAATATAACATAAGCTCACACGCTTGTATCTTCAAAGGGGTAGGCAGAGGCGCCCTAGTGAACTAGAACACCCACATTTCGCCGAGCTTAGTTCCGTCCCAGATGTGATAGGGGGCGAGCCTATCACCAAATCGGACACAAATTCCAGACTCCGGGATATATGATATGGAAAAATCCATTATCACTTTGCTGGACCTCAGGACGGTAGTAGACGTACCGAAATACAACCACGCCACCGAGGCAGTCGCGGCAGGCAGTAAAGCAATTCACTAAGTACAAATACATACATTTTCTTCACTTTATATGTACATACAAAAGGGGAAGGGTTATTTCAATTACTACACGTGGAAATAGTTAATTATGTATTAAAAAGGAAATTTGAATGAAGCTATTTTGAATTGCTAAGTCAATTTTGACGTTCAATTAATAAGATAATTATTGTAAATGTATGCAATAACGTCACAATGACGTTATTTTCATTGAATAGCACATTCTACTTATATTGAAATTCGGTTCGCTATAATTAAAACAAATCATTAAAGCATGTATTAAATTATCAAGGAGAGCCGTATTTACGTAATAAAGGTTCATCCTCTAACTGCCTCCGTGGCGTCGTGGTATTTCGGTACGACTACAGTTTGAGGTCTCGGGTTCGATCCCCGGGTCGGGCAAAGTGATATTGGATTTTTCCATATCAGCCCGGAGTTTGGAAATTGTGCCCAATATGGCGATAGGCTCGCCCCCTATCACATCTGGGACGGAACTAAGCTCGGCGAAATGTGGGTGTACTAGTTGGCTAGTGCGCCTCTGCCTACCCCTTCGGGGATACAGGCGTGAGCTTATGTTATGTTATGTTATGATGTGAAAAATCATTCAGATTAAGGTACACAAAAAGTTGCTTTTTTCAGTTCCTACATCACTATTACGCTATTATTATCTACATTAATAATAATAATATTAGCCCTGTAATATTACTGTCCCACTGCTGGGCATGGGCCTCCTCTACTAAGGAGAGGGGTTAGGCCTTAGTCTACCACGCTGGCCTAATGCGGGTTGGCAGACTTCACATACCTTCGAAATTCCTCTACATTAATATTACACTATTATCATCATTGCCGTTTCGACAAAATACAAGTAATTTTCGACCGACTTCCTAAAAGGAGAAGGTCCTCAATTCATCTGTATTTTTATTTCGGTCCCCATTCGGCGGAGACATCGCGTAACATACATAAAAAAAAATACCGACGCATTGAGGACCTCCTCCTTTTTGGGAAGTCGGTCGAAAATTAGTGATGGTTGTGTTTTTTTCCTTATTTCATTAGCAAAACAGGGTAGTCAGTGTAGTGACAGGGTAGTCAGTGCAGGGAGATTACATTGACTTCTTAGTCAATTTTTTTTTTTTATAGCAGAGTCTGGCAAACGAGCAGATGGGTCACCTGATGTGTAAGAAATCTCCACCGCCCATAGACACCCAAGACACAAAAAGAATCATGGGTGCGTTGCCAACCTAAAAGGAGGAAATGGAAGGGGAGGGAAAAAGGGATTGGGAAAGGAAGGGGAGAAATGGGCCACCGGAAATCTCACTCACCGAACGAAACGCGACAGCAAGCTGCCACTTTACGTCGGTTTTCTGTGAGACTGTGAGAGTGGTATCAAACCGGTCAAGCCGGCCCATTCGTGCTGTAGACGTTACTGTCTACAGCGTGGCTCTACCACTCATAAAATACAGTAAATAGAACAGAATTGTTTTACGGCTCACAGCTTATATACGCAAGATGTGTTAGATTATTTCACTTATCTAATTCGAGTTGACAGACAGATTGCGGGGCGCTAGGAGGCTATGGCGGCAGCTTTGAGCCGCGAGGTGCTAATAACGAGGCGCCCCGCAGCGTCCGCGTCCCGCTGCGAGAGGAATGTTAGGGAGAATGTACCGATAGCGGCCACTAGATCATAATAATGGCTAAATCACGGCTCACTTGTAAATGGTTGATTAAACAGTGACAACTCAGCAACAGACCAGCATTGCCTCGCCTCATGAATCGTTAATGAAAAAAGATCTTTCATTTGTGTGACACGCATTGCATTTTTTATTTTAATTTGAAGTGGGCAACGATGAGGAGCGTCCCGTATACCCAATTTGTATCTCCTCCCGGTCCACAGCCCATATATGCTACCACTAGACCAAGGAGGTAACAAAGACAGAAAAGTTGATGACTGTATTTTATGTATATTACTCGATATCTCTGCCAAATCTGAACCGATTTTCAAGATTATTTTTTCGAGCGACTTCCAAAAAAGGAGAAGGTCCTCAATTCATCTGTATTTTTTTTATGTAAGTTACGCGATATCTCCGCCAAATGTGAACCGATATAGTTTGTGAATATGTTGATCGAATTCTGTTCGGGTACTTAGATGTAATAACAAGTATAATGTACATAACCCTTAAGGCTGTACAAATACAGATAATTAGTGAGAAAAATACATAGCTAAGTAAGTTAAAAAGTTTAAGTAAGAGAAAAAAATTACAAAAGCAATCGACTTTAATGAGGCTATTTTGGGAGTAATTAAACATAAACAACATCTTGAGATTATTTGAAATATTAACCAGTCCATCAAGTATTCTTGTTTAAAATGTAATAATAATTAATACTAAAACCTATTAAATGTTGCACTTCTACTCTATACTTGCTACACAAACTATCTCTAAAAACATTTTGAATCGTGCCAATATGCAGACATTTACCCTACATGTAAGTAAGATATCTGGTGCGCGGTCTCTATTAAGTATAATCATATGATCGGAGCGGGCTGCGCGGGCGCAGCTATCGGTATAGATGCCGCGGTCACGTGGTGCTGTTGATTAACGACGCTCCGGCAAAAGTAACAAAGACTTGCTCAATATACTTCACACGATCATGAAGATTACACTGAATGCCGGCATAGAGCTAAATTAACACCATAACATAAGCTCACGCCTGTATCCCCGAAGGGGTAGGCAGAGGCGCACTAGCGAACTAGTACACCCACATTTGGCCGAGCTTAGTTCCGAGCTTGGAGCTAATTTAACCTCAAAATATCAGAACATTTCGACAATTTGCTTTAAAAAAGGCTTTGAACTCGAGTACAAATGAACCCTAGCATAGTATAACGTGACTCCGCGAAACTCCTTATTCTGATAAATGACAGAGATGGCCACAGATATGTATGTAAGAGCTGGCTCCCAAAGAATATCGATAAATGTACACACACTACACCTAGGGATTGCAGTCCGGCGTCATTTGACGCCCACCGGATCCGGATACCGGTCGGATCCGCTCGGATCGGCTGAAATTTGGCCGGATCCGACCGGAATGGAAATGGCACGGGATTGCAATCCCTACCTACATCCATGGGCCCTATTTATAACCAAGTTCATACTCGTCTAGTAAAGGATTATGGCAATATCTCCCGAAAGGATCAACGTGTATAAAAATATTGTATCAAAGACTTATGCAAAGCTTTAAACCTTATTAGACTGTGGACCCATTAGGCAAACAGTTGGCTACTAACTGCGGCCTGAGCAGGAAAATTTCTGACAACCGTAAATGTATTCGAACTCGATGCGCGTCTATGAAATTTGTATGAAATATTAACCAAATGTCATCAGTGCGCAGCGAACTCGAATACATTTACATTTACATTAGTTTTTCGTGCTCGGGATACCGTTGACTAGCTGACTGAACTGTTACGCCCGTTTCCAATAAACAATCTCGATTCTAATGTGCAGATAGATTGCAAAAATCTGGCAATAAGAACACAGTTTGAACATGACTCCGTCAAATGACTCGATTTGATTGGTTCATAATCGCGATATATCTGCACTCTCAAACTGAGATCGTTTCAAATCAAATCAAATCATTAATTGAATCCATGAAATGTTTAAACATTATTTAGATTCCGTCAAATTTTAACTCTACCGCCTGTTTGGAAGGCTGTTTCGCCAGAGATGAACGGGCAAGAAACTCTGACGTTGCTATTTTTAACACCAATTTACAGTCAGCTACTAATACAGTTCAGCACCAGATACAGAAAGACCTTGTATTAGAGCAACTAAACCATGATAACAATTGATATCTAATAATATAGGACAATGTAGATAGATAGACCTTAAGTGAACATGACTACCTAGACTGATAGCAATTAGTTTATTGAGACCGGCCGTTATTGGTTGCAAACTCAAGTTGTGTTGCTGCTGACTGGATCAAAGAGTGCGTACTGTACTGTAACTGCGATTCGTATATAATTGAATCAGTCGGTGACTGAAAGGCGTATAGCTCAAAGACTTTTATGTATACTAGACAGTCTGTTCAGCAGCCTGAGCAGAAAAATTTCTGACAACCGTAAATGTATTCGAACTCGATGCGCGTCTATGAAATTTGTATGAAATATTAACCAAACGTCATCAGTGCGCAGCGAACTCGAATATATTTACATTTACATTAGTTTTTCGCGCTCGGGTTATAGTATATAGAATTTGCGCACTAAGTTTTCGTCAATTGACCACAACTCACTATAGAGATCTGCTCTTTTCCTTAGCTGTCCAACGTTAAACACCGTAATGTGACACAATTTTACTTCTAAACAGCTTGTCTAGTAGTATATGTTCATAGAAGTCTTTAGTATAACTATACAAATTCGCTAAACAGCTTTACGCACAACGCTGTGTCTGTGACAGTAACGAAAATCATTTTTTTGCTGTTTCAACTCTGAGCGGAAGACTGTTTCAGCGAAATAACACCGGTTTTATTTTTTTTATATGACGGCTCTAACTCGTCTCTGTGGTCTAGTGCCAGCATGTACGGGCTGTGGACCGGGAAGTCCTGGGTTTGATTTCCAGCTCGGGCAAAGCAAATTTTTATGACGGCTCTAACTCGTCTCCTTAGTCTACTGGCAGCATTTATATGCTGTGGACCGGGAGGTCCTGGGATCCATTCCCAGGTCGGGCAAAGCGAATTTTCTAATTTAATTTGCCCGGGACTAGATCCCTAGGAATCAGGCAGGCAGCCGGTCGTAAAAACTAAGCCAAATCCTTTCTGCAACATGCTTGAAAAACTATGTTGTGCCGACTCCACATTAAGGGCACAGAAAAAACATGAAGGCTCTAACTAAAATGCATGGAAGGCAACAATCATCCGCTCACTGTTTGCCTAATGGGTTCGCAGCCTTAGCAAGGTACAGTCAAAAACAAAAACAAGAAACGGAATGCAGCTCAGTCCGCGTCTCAGCTCGTACATTGTAAAGCAAATTGTTTTCCTGACGACACATCTAAAAACACCCACCACTCGCCATTGATTGAGCCATCACCGTCGCTATTCCAGCTGCTTTACGCACATCCCAACCATAACTTTACACACGTGTGAACACACATCAACATTTACAACTTTATTTACACAAGTTAGGGTTGAAATTTGTTCACGGCATATACAGTCAGTGCAAATAAAATTTGAAATTTCTGAAGTACACTGTCGTAACTCACATGTACAGTCGGGAAACTATTATTTGTTGCGGTTTTGTTACATTGTATTGTGAGTTAAATGCTCACAAGCTTTTTCTGTATGAAATGAGAATGTTTCAGTACAGAAGATCGTTGTGTCTTGTTTTAACGTCTTATTATTGTTGTTCACGATTGAATTTTGTTCAATGTAAATGAAGAATTAATGAATGAATTATGTGATGTTCATAAAATTTTGAGTTGTGTTTTGTTATGTGATATAACTTATTTCCATTGAAAGTGTACTTTTTCATTCTATTAAAATTCGAATAAATTAATTGTTATGTTTTTATTGATTTAAATGTAATGAATTTGATTGTTATTTTCGATCGACTTCCACAAAAGGAGGAGGTCCTCAATTCGTCAGTATTTCTTTTATGTATGTTACTCGATATCTCCGCCAAATGTGGACCGATTTTCAAAATACTTTTTGTGTTCGATAGAGCTTATTTCAAGGGTAGTCCCATATAAATTTGATCACGATCGGTAAATTGGAAGTAGGTCAGTTACGTTTTTAAACTTGTGATTATATCGTATGATGTCTAAAGATTTAAAAATAATATACCTTTCTTTCTTTCTACCTGCCCTTATCCCACCTTAATGTGGGGTCGGCGCAACACACTTTTTTCAAGCATGTTGCAGAGAGGATTTGGCTTAGTTTTTACGACCTGCCGCCTGCCTGATGTCAACCCCCTATGAGGGATCCAGTCCCGGGCAAATTAAATTAGGAAATTTGCTTTGCCTGACCTGGGAATCGAACCCATTTCCCAAAACCTCTCGGTCCACAGCGCATACATGCTGCCACTCGACCAAGGAGACGACCAAAAATAATATACCAATAAGATTAAATCCTTCATTAAAAAGCCTACATAGAATTACGCTACAACCCGAATAATACAAAAACTCAACACTTAATAATTAACATAATTATTTCCTTTACAAACATAAATGATAACAATAATAGAGCAAAAAATCTACTCGAAAAGTAATTATACCGCAGTTCAATAAATAATTTTGCTCAATTCAGCCCGAGTAAAAAAAGTGTTTATTCGCCACATCCGCCCTCATTTACAACTATAATTTCGAGTTAATACACTCTGTGATTGAGCGATGGCATAAAACAACATACTCATGAAGACATCAAATTGAAAACCATCAACAGTAACCGCGCCTTAATAATACTGCCTTTATTACCTTGATATATTGCCTGTACAAATCGTGATTACGATAGTGAAAATGTCGTTTCAACAAAACACTGTATTAAAAAAATGAATAATGACTTCTTTGCCGGCAACGTCATTATAACGCGCGGTCACCGGCTCGCGGTGAGATTTCTAACTTCCTACACATGTAATGTGTACAAACCAGTTTCCACCTTGTTTGTTAACCTCTAAAGTCCAATTCTCTTTACAAGGATATTGAAATTACGCTTCACAATTTTAAATCTTATTTAAATGAATTTTAAAGTGCTCTTTCCGTTGTGCACAGTATCAGCGTTCGTAAATTGCAGAGCCTATAGAGAATTTCCATGTGATTGTGCCATGGCGAATCGGATTGACAGCTAAGAAGGTTATTATTATCACATTTTACTAAGAAGTGCATGCATTTACATAAAATAATGTGTTATAATCTGTGGAAATGTTTATATTCACTGTCCTGTGTTATGATTAAGTTAATAACGTTGGGATATTTGGACCGAGAGCGTTTATGTCCTTAATGATACTAAAGTTTTTCACGTAATTGTGTACAATCCTTTATGACTTTTCCTCCTTTTATTTACTATACTGCCGTTCTCAAGCTAAAATGCCGTTAAGTGAATAAACTTAATTTCGAGATGTCCAAAAAAAAAAACGTGAAAAATATGGTCTTTATAGATTTCATACACTTATGGTTATTTTTAGTCTTAAGTTTTTCTCTATTAAATATAAAAGCCGCAGTCTAATAAACTTCTTAGGATAATATTTTCCCATTTTTGGAGACATCTCAAAATTAGGTTAATTCACTTAACGGCATTTTAGCTTGAGGACAGCAGTATACGAAAAACGCATTAAAATATTCTCAAAAAAATTCTCAAGATCGTCGAGTAAAGTGATATTGGATTATTGTATTCATCTGCCCGGAGTCTGAATTTGTACCCGATATGGTAATAGGCTCGCCCCCATCACATCTGGGATAGAAATGAGCGCGGCGAAATGTGGATGTTCTAGTTCTGTAGTTCGCCTCTGCCTACCCCTTCGGGAATACAGGCGTGAGACTATGGCTAATATCTATAGAACGAACTTAGATTAAGTCATAGTCAAAAAAACGAACTCAGTGAGGATTTGGAATTACTAATAATCACAAGTTTAAAACTTAACAGACCGACTTCAAATCCGATCCTGACCAAATGTACATGGAACCACCCTTGAAATAAGCTCTATCGAATACAAAAAGAATTTTGAAAATCGGTCTACATTTGGGGAAGATATCGCGTAACATACATAAAAAGAAATTCAAACGAATTGAGGACCTCCTCCTTTTTGGAAGGCGGTCGAAAATATGTAGAATTTCGACTTAGACCGAGTCATTTCTTACAAGAAAAGCTTTGCTTAGTCGGTCTGCCAGTCTGTTTTTCTTATAAAAAAATGTCTCAGACTAAGTCGGAGTTCTATTTGAATTTCGACTTAAACCGAGTCATTTCTTACAAGAAAAGCTTTGCTTAGTCGGTCTGCCAGTCTGTTTTTCTTATAAAAAAATGTCTCAGACTAAGTCGGAGTTCTATTTGAATTTCGACTTAAACCGAGTCATTTCTTACAAGAAAAGCTTTGCTTAGTCGGTCTGCCAGTCTCTTTTTCGTATAAAAAAATGTCTCAGACTAAGTCGAAGTTCTATTTAATAATTCCATATCCTCACTGAGTTCATTTTTTTTACTCTCACTTAGTCGAAGTTCGTTCCATAGATCTCAGACTTAGTATATAGGACCAAAGATTACAAGTATTATTGTTACAAGTGCCACTGCCTAC
This sequence comes from Clanis bilineata, assembly GCA_036417725.1. Lineage (NCBI taxonomy): Eukaryota > Metazoa > Arthropoda > Insecta > Lepidoptera > Sphingidae > Clanis > Clanis bilineata. The sequence goes on from CM071153.1 coordinate 5,788,603, forward strand.
AGATGCTTTCAATCAATCATTGTGTCACAACCAGGCCAAGAATCGCAGTGACTGACGATTCTAACATATTGAACCGACTCTTGTAATTGAAAACGGTATCGTCTTACCGTTCTGACTACGAATTGAGTTGGCATATCACAAATACCACCTGTAATGCAAATACTGCTTTAAGTCTAATGTTCATAAACCATGTTATATGGTTATTAAGACATCTTAAAGCCGAAACTATATTCGCTCATTTGCGATAACAGTGTCATATCTCGAAAACACCGATTCTACAAAAAACGCTTTCAAAATAAAGTTTAAAAACGTTTTCTGCACAGTCGAGGCTTTTGAGATATGACACTCGCATCACGATTGTCTCTTTTGAAAAATAGCATTAAGAATTGGTATGCAATACTTCATAGGCGGGAGATAAGTCCGAATCCTGCCTAACCAGGCACCAGTCGTGGTGTTTTGTTCGTTAAACCTTCACATATAATTAAGGAGGTTAACTCCGCTGGCCTGACTAAAACACATAAATCATAATAATTTAATGCGAGTCGATCCTTTCTCGCGCCGCCGCTGCGCCCGCGCAGAATGCTCTCCAACGGTTTTAGGGTTCTGCTTCTCAATCTAAATGAATGTTCCAAATACAAACATAAAAATAACAATAAGGAAGTCATTTTACTTAATTTTTGGTTCTTAAAATTGATTTTAATAGATACATGGTATAAGTATTTCAACACGTTTATCCGCACCGCCATATATCGGGTGTTTCACAAAGTTGGTTCAAATAACAATTCCACATACAGGGAGATCGATTTAAAGCGTTATGGTAAAGTTAAAAATAGTAATAGTTATAATCAATTATTAAGCATGGGGACAATAAAATCGGAATGCGACCAGCGGTCTGAGCAGGAAAATTTCTGACAACCGTAAATGTATTCGAACTCGATGCGCGTCTATGAAATTTGTATGAAATATTAACCAAACGTCATCAGTGCGCAGCGAACTCGAATACATTTACATTTACATTAGTTTTTCGTGCTCGGGCTACTGTAAATCGTCGCAATAGCAATGCAATAGCATAGAAATTACTTTGTGTATGCTAGAAATAAATTAACTACCCCATAGTTAGTTTGCAAATGTACTGCAGCTGACCCAAAACTCCAGAAAATGTGTTTTCGTCGCAAATTCAATTTCCCATTATTCAAAAATTATGAGCCTTACAAAATTTTATAATTTATAATTACATTATCAACCCAATATCACTTTGCCCGACCCGGGGCAAAACCCGAGAAACTTAAGAAAAATAATGTTTTTATTTACATTTTGAAATCATCGTCAACGTATACGGAACTTGCTATAGAATAGCACTTTAACCCTATATCTCCTTGGTTATGAGCATCTGAGCATCTGCGCTTCTTTCCACTTAAAACCAAAATGGCTTGGAAATTGACAGCTTTATAAATATAAAGGGAGGCTCGTGTTTAAACCAGCAGTTGTATCATGTATGTTAATGTCTGTAAATTTACAGACATGCACATTTCGGTTATTTTACGATGTACATTAAGAAAAATACTAATTAAACTTCATTTTTCTGTAAAGGATACTTCTAATTAAATTGAATAGGAGTTTAATAATGGGAACTAAAATACATTGAACTATGACGGCCCAGACTTACCTATTGGGAAATTTTCAATTCGCTTGAAATTTTTGTGATACATAAGTCGTAGAGATATCGACTAAATTGGGCCAGATTCATAAAAAAATTAAATACCCCACAGAACACATCATGAACTAGTTATGTAAAATTTAATTTAATTATCTTGAAAAAATAAAAATGATTTGATAAATAAAGGTTGTCTTTAAAAGCATGTTCAATTTTGAACAGCGGTACAAACTCTAACAAACGGCCACGTTTTTTTACGCTTGGGGGTCAAAGACGTTCGCTTTACCTTAAATACCTGCCTGTTCAGCCGTGTGTAAAAGATTTACGATCTCCCAAAACTAGAGCCCCTTACAAACCCGATGTGTCCAAATTAATATTTATACTTACGATTTATCGACGAAATGTATCTTTGAACTAAACAAATAACATTCGGCCAGATTAAGAGATTATGTTACTCATCGCGCGTAAGTTTCAAAATGCTAATGACACTGCCGAGTAATGAAAAAAGAAAAATAAGGACTTGCCAAAACTACGAAAAGAAACGTGTTTGCATTGAAGTCGGTTCCGCCATTTTACTTTCTCGATCTATTTACATGTAATTTGTTACCGTGTCATGAGACCTTAATAACAATAATACTAATTGATTTTAATCATAAATGCGGTATTTTATTTATAATAATACTAATGTCGTAATGTGAGGAAGATGGCTAACTGCTATATTATTGGAATCATTATTTCGCCAAGTCGCCATGTTAGTTTACCTCCATACATACATTAGGCATTACACTTTGTTCCTAGTCATGCCAAGTCCATATTTTTATTCTGTCATTGCTGTCGAGTTTTCGAAATACGTCGTTAATGTGACATTCATTTAATAATAGATGGCTGGTTTATAATCGGTTTAAATTTATATATCTCGATTTTGCTTTCGTCGGAAAATTACGCGGCATAAAATATCTATGATAAAGAGTTAGAGCTAATTCTGGTTTGTGTATATTTGGAGGATAACTATAATCAGAGACAAGATATAGATTTTACACTAACCCGTTTCTGCTATAATATAAAACTATGCAGGCTTGAACCTCACATCTCTTCATTGAGAAACGAGGACAATTGCAAATATGTATATAGTTATTTTCGAATAAGCTTAATAATATTATTGCATTAATTATTGACTGCCTCGGTGGCGTAGTTGTTTTTCGGTGCGACTACCGTCCTGAGGTCTCGGGCTTCGATCCCCGGGTCGGGCAAAGTGATATTGGATTTTTCCATATCAGCCCGGAGTCTGGAATTTGTGCCCGATATGGCAATAGGCTCGCCCCTATCACATCTGGGACAGAACTAAGCTCGACGAAATGTGGGTGTACTAGTTCGCTAGTGCCCCTCTGCCTACCTCTTCAGGGATGTCTGTACATGGTCATCAATATAATATACCCTAGATGCACAGTTCTTTGCAAATATCCTCCTAAAAAGTGGTCTCAGGCATAAAACAAAGAAAAATATCACAAGTTCTAATTAAATCAACACAATTAGAACCCTATGCACTTGTTATGAAGTAGCTTTTTAATCGAAATAAGCAAGCGTTCTTTAATTTGAATTTTGAAATTTAGAATTCTATCGGCGTCCAACTGTATGCAAAAGGAGTGCTTGAGCACTTCTTTGCTGTCCCATTTTCCGAACGTCAACGTGCATCATACATGATAGCCAAACATATAAGTAAAAAAATATTAAACAGCATTAAATGCTTGTTTAATAAGCCTATTTATATCCCCGGTATATTGACACATCTCTCAATGTCAAAAGATGTGACGTCTTTACAAAATACCTTTTGAATTCGCTGGCACAAAGTTTAAAGTCATCAATAACTGCCATCTTGTAACATGTGGACATAATTATAAATAAATACTAATCAAATACTTATTTATAAAATATTTGCAATAATGTAAGAATGTTATTAATTTTGTGTATTTCAAAACATATGTTATGCAACTATATCGAAAGTATTGTGCGTATTTCTAGTGAAATATTCTTGACGTCAACTGAAATCTTTGATTATTCAATATTTTATTAATATATATGAAATCTTAGATTAATGACATGCGAACTATGATCACATTCTTTGTATGCAATTCAATAGTTTGACGCAATTCATGAGTTTTTTATAGCACTCACTGGCAGACGAGCAGATTGGTCACCTGATGGTAAGTGATCTTCACAGCCCATAGATACCCAAGACAAAAATAATCATAGGTGCGTTGCCAACCTAACATAACATAACATAACATAAGCTCACGCCTGTATCCCCGGAGGGGTAGGCAGAGGTGCCAACCTAAAAGGAGGGAAATAGGGGTTGGGAAAGGGAAGGGGGGAATTTGGCCACTGGAAATCTCAATCACCAAACGAAACGCGACAGCGAGGTGCCACTACATTGGTTTTCTGTGAGACAGTGGTATCAAACCGGTCGAGCCGGCCCATTCGTACTGTAGACGTAACTGTCTACAACGAGACTCTACCACTCTAAAAGTTGCGTCTATTTACCGCACCACATATTGAGAAGCCCTTAGTGGAATACTACATGATTCCTACCAGCTTCATCATCATCATCATCAGCCACAGGACGTCCACTGCTGGACATGGGCTTCCCCAAAGATTTCCAGAACGACCTGTTGGAAGCAGCCTGCATCCAGTGACTTCCTGCGACCTTTACAGGTTGGTTTACTTCTATTTTTGTTGTGTTAGACGTCCATCTGCTAGATGGACAGACCACCTACCAGCTTACATTTGCCTAATTGTCACTTGATGAATAGGTACGCTTGATCACGATTTGTTTTTTATTTTTAGGCCCAACGTTTCGAAGGCTTTGCATGTCCTCGTGGTCACGTGAATCGTGATAGAATCCGTATAAAATAGTTTTATTTCAATGTATAACATTCGCGTAAACAAAAGAAATCAGTGTTTATTATAATGGTCAACTTTATTAAAACACTAGTATTATTTTTACATCAAAAGATAGGGGCAGGGGCAAGTGGGATGCACAAAATTTCCTATCAAAATAATACTGTTAATAATGTTTAAGGCTTTTGTAGTGCAGTTTTTGCATATCAACTTACCCATTTTCTTAGTTAATTGAGACCAATTTAAAGGCCAATTATTCGGATTTAAATGTGACAACATAACTCACGATCCAATAAGAAAGGTATGAAAAATCATTGTTCAATAAATCACCAAATAACATTTTACATTATTCAATATTAATTAAATACGTGGGTTTGTAAACGTGTACGTCACATAACGAAGACAAATCGATAGTTGTTGGAGCTCATTAGAGTGGCGCGTTAAAATTCATAATGACCCGTTCGAATATTCAATTAATTAATAACGTTTATAGTCTGTCGATGAGGCCGTAGCTCGAACAAACTTCGATAATGCATTCGAAACAATCTAGGTGCTCGTGATATTTTTTTGAAAGCTTATTATAACGCTGAAATGAAATCTCAATTCGAAAACGAGCTCGAAAGTTATTCGTGCTACAGCCTCTGAGATCGTGTCGATACTATACATTTTTTATTCAATCTCTAATACTTAATTAACATCCCTTTGGATTACAAAGATCGGAAAGCGGTGATTTATGATTGAGGTCTTTATTTATTCCAAATGATTAATTTCTTCTACAGTATTGTATTACCTTTCTTTGTGCATACTAGTATGCACCTAGTTCATAATTACCTATTGTAATTTGTAAGTTACATAATAAAATAGTGATAGTTAAATAGAGAGTGTAACGGTACCATTTTGACTGAGATTTATAGCGCGAACTTCGACTAAGTCTAAGTCAAAGAAACGAACTCAGATGTTGCATGTTAGAACTAACCCCTAAAGATACACAAATACAGCTCTTTTAAAACTCCACACGCTTTGGCTTTTAAGGTTCATGTGCATGAATTATAATTATGTATAATCATATATATATTTTTTTTATAGCAGAGATTGGTAAACGAGCAGATGGGTCACCTGATGGTAAGTAATCTCCACCGCCCATAGACACCCAAGACAAAAAGAATCATGGGTGAGTTGCCAACCTAAAAGGAGGGAATGTAATGGGAGGGAAGGGGATTGGGAAAGGGAGTGGGGAAATGGGTTACCGGAAATCTCACTCACCGAACGAAACACGACGGAAGCTGCCACTTTACGTCGGTTTTCTATGAGACAGTGGTATCTAACCGGTCGAGACGACCCATTCGTGCTATAGACGTTACTGTCTACAGCGTGGCTCTACCACTTTAAATTATTCGTGTATTTATATTTGTATTTATGCATATGTATGCTTAAAATTTTTATATTTAATTTTAATTTTACGATGAAGGAAATCATCGTGAAGAAACCAGCATACACGAGAGAAGAAATAATAATGACAAGTTCAAAAACTTAACGGACCGACTTCAATATTGATACGCTAGGGACCACATTTATATGAGACCATCATTGGAATAAACACCAAAAGGATCTTTAAAATCGGTCCCCAATTGGGTACTTGACTATGTTTCATTTTATACACTTTTTTATATGTAATAGCAAATAAAATAAAAAAGAAACCCTTCTATAAAAACCGCATCCAAATTGGTTGAAAAATGGGGCAGTAATTCATATTTTAAATTCTGCAATGAGCAAGAGTGGGGGTGTAGTGGGGATATCTTGCCATCCCTTTCCGACGCTCGCACCGTTATGGCCGTGACGTGATTTTACTGATACTTCTCTTTCCCGCTGTTTGAAGGTTACACCAAACTAAAAAGGCTTATAACTTTTTTATTTTTGGGAGTATTTCAATATTTCCTTCTGTGTTACGTTTTAGATGACGTATATTTCGTATAAAATCAATAAAAACAAAATTGTCAAGTACCCAATTGGCGGAGATATCGCGTAACATACATAAAAAACAGAGGCCCTCCTCCTTTTTTGAAGTCGGTCGAAGTATTACTATGTCGAACTCACAAAAACCATCGTTTCAACCACAGCTTATTAGAAAACCTTTTAGGACAATAAACACGCGAACAAGCAATAAAATCACATTGTTATCTTGTTGAGGATAATGGTTGAGAGTGGATACGCTTCCGTACAGATACAGATGCTATCTTAATTACCTGTGATGTTTCTTAAACATACCTATTTATACACAATCAGCGTAGCGATAGATTTCGGGTTGGATGATAAAAAAAGCACGATATAGACGTCATTTGTAAAATTTGTATTGAATTTAATATAAGCTGAAAGACAAAAATGTTACTAATTTTAAAGAAGATAGGCCTACAATAAAAAGCTGTCCTTCAAAAATATTTTTTAAGAAGAAAATAAATTGAATAAATCAAACTTTGATTTAAAAATTTCAAATCCGCACTGAGTTCGTTTATTTAACTCTGACTTAGTCGAAGTTTGCTCTATAGATCTCAGCCAAAATCCTGTAATCCTAAATTAGTCTAATCCGCCTAATTAGCTAAATACGTGAACGTCTTGGTTAAAACCTTCTAGTTAGTAGGTTTGAGTGGTAGAGCCACGCTGTAGACAGTAACGTCTACAACACGAATGGGCCGGCTCGACCGGTTGGAAACCACTGTCTCACAGGAAACCGACGTAAATTGGCAGCTTGCTGTCGTGTTTCGTTCGGTGAGTGAGATTTCCGGTGGCCCATCCCCCCCCCTTATTTCGCAATCCCTTTTCCTTCCCCTTCCATTTCCTATTTTTAGGTTGGCAACGCACCTATGATTCTTATTGTGTCTTGGGTGTCTATGGGCGGTGGAGATCACTTACCATGAGGTGACCCATATTTGTAGGTAGGTAAAATAAGTTTGAGCAAAGTCTAGTAAATACATTTTTACCTAACTGCTTCAGAAGAAGTGTAATGTATTTGTATAGAGTGAATACCGTTGTCACCTCGCTTGAGGTCCCTTGCCGCCGACATGCGTCCCTAATAACATCTTTATATGAAATAATTTTCCAACTAATCCTAAAAATATGTCGCTCGTAAATTATCACACGTATTGCCGCCAGTCCAAACTCCAAACCTTATTATAGTGATGTTCTATAGGGACGCATTTATCGATAAAATTAGTATGCCGACAACACCAAAACGATGTAGTAGTATTTGTTTTATATCTGAAAATTTTGTTAAATGCCTATATTTTACAAAACTTATCGTTCTCATTTCTAGTCGAACGTGAAATATTATACGTATACGACTTCTAAAACCTCTTTGATTCAGAGTATTACAGTCAAAGGTATCTTAAAGCGTAGATTAAGAAGTATAGATTAATAAGTGTACAATAAAATAAGTTGCAATAATAATGTAATGTATAGTCACAGTGAAATTGACAGCTAAATAAATAATACTTAACAAACAACCTTACTTCTAATAACAAAAAAAAAACAAAACTATCGACACATCTCACGGTACATCACTATTCACACAGCATTAACACAATATGACAGAGTAAGAAATTTGTGTAGATTAAAATATTATAACGTTTAATAATGTATTACTTGATACTAAAATATTTTTTACCTGACGTACACCACCTTCTTGCTTTGGGCGACTTTAAAATATTTTATGTTCTCAGTTTTATTTTCCTAGTACCTACACTAAACAGTTCGTTTAATCCAGATAGGATAAAAAGAATGATTGACTTATGCCGTGAAGTTAGATTGAAGTTAAAAAAGTAACTTTAACAAAATCTTTGAAACGGAACATAACATAAGCTCACGCCTGTATCCCCGAAGGGGTAGGCAGAGGCGCACTAGCGAACTAGAACACCCACATTTCGCCGAGCTTAGTTCCGTCCCAGATGTGATAGGGGGCGAGCCTACCGCCATATCGGGCACAAATTCCAGACTCCGGGCTGATATGGAAAATCCAATATCACTTTGCCCGACCCGGGGATCGAACCCGAGACCTCAGAACCGTAGTCGTACCGAAATACCACCACGCCACCGAGGCAGTCATCTTTGAAACGGCTCCTAAAATTAACACTAAATACAACAGTTGCGCTGAGACAAATGTTTGTGTGGCCACAAATTATAACTTATAGTTCCTGATACCCACGAGTCACGACACAAGACTCGATCTTAGTGTGGTGTGGCGTCAGGAGTCAGGACTATGTGTGTGACAGTTGGGTGTTATTTATTTATTTATAACGTAAAATTTTATTCACGATAAACAATAGAGTTCTGTTAAAGTATCTATATGTTAAGCACTTTATGATTACCTTTATTGCAGGCTGCAGCTAATCTTTTTTTATATTTCGGTTGTTTAAAACAAAGTAGCATACTGTATTGTTTTTCATTTAAACACATATTTATAAAACAATTTCTATTAGATATTGGTTAAGGATACGTATCGGTATCATAGATCCTCACTTGAAGTCACTTTACGTACGCGAACATTCTCGCATAGGAGAACTTCGGCCCGAGCAGGAAAATTTCTGACAATGGTAAATGTATTCGAGCTCGCTGCGCACTGGTGACATTTCGTTAATATTTCATACAAATCTCATAGATGCGCATCGAATTCGAATAAATTTACGATTATCAGAAATGTTCCTGATCGGGCCGAAGTGTTTGTGTTAAGTCAATCGGAGAGATTAACATTACCACGCGCCATAATACAGTTTCATTAATATAACTGATCTGTTTTTAAACATATCCTGATATATGAGGTTGATACCATCGGGCATCGCTTGAAAGTATGAATTTATTAAAGGATTAATTTAACAAATCCACAGTTAATACGTTCATTAGAAACTTAACATACATTACATAGTGATTTAGATTCCTTTATCTGTTTACTTAAACGAAAAATTATCTGTATTACAATTTACGACGGCGTTACGGTTGTGCGACATAAAAATTGCCTTTAATCCGTTTTCTCCCGTTTTGAAAGTATTGTCGATATCAAACTGCCAAACCAAATAATTTACATCACTATTAAATTAGGATTTTTGTGCTAAATATTTACACATTTTATTATCCTTTTTATAAGTTTTATAATTAGATTTGCCAACTCTAATATCCGAAGGCCTAATTTTACCTCCCTTCCCCATTTCGATGTCTTTCTATTCTACCGTTAGACAAAGATTAAGGCTGTCTGTTTGTATGCTCGTCTGCCTTTGTAATAATAAAAAAGTCAGGATGTACGTACTAGAGAACAAAGGGCAAACAAGAGTCGATATTTTACAAACACGGCCCAAACACGCCCTATTCTATTCTATGAGCGGTTAATTGAGCAATATAATTTGACACCTCACGGCGTAGTGAATAGCCAATTATTAATATGGACCGTTGATTAATTGTGATATCAGCATTTAATTTTCGTGTTAACACTCACGCGGCGCGGCGCGCGGCATACCCGCCGCCATTGTGTGCCGCGCGCCTTTGTGCCCCGTGACGTTTCAATTTTGAATAAATTAAATTTCGAACGCTTCGTTTTTTCCTAACCTTTTTGTCTGTACACGGAATGAGCTCGCGGCCAGTGTTATAATTTATTGTCGTTTATAAACTAAAAATAGGGCTCAGTTGTTTATATTTGCTATTTTTTACGTTATTGACTTTTGTGCGCAAATACGGACTCGTTGGTCGGTCGTTGAAATAAGCGATAATTGACTACGTATCTGCACTACTCATGCATCTGTGAGTTGTAGATTCATGTTAAGGGCTAGTTTCGACTTGAGATTTTTGCATTTATAGCTGAGCCATCGCTTATATTCTTAACTGCATACCGGACAGGACAAGGCTTCGTGTAAACATAAAGCCGCGTCTCCTGTACTAGTTTTTCTCGCATCAAAACACAAAAACACGCGCAAAACAATTATTCTCGCGGTCTCCTGCTCTTGGGACAATGGACCATAGACAAAAAAAAATTAGAAATACCATGTTTTGAGTAGGTATTTTGTGTAATGTTTTAGTGCAGGAGACGCGGCTTAACAATAACATAATTAACAAATTCGAGAACAAAAACCAGCAGATCGTAAAAAGTGGTTGATAGAATCTCGCACCTAGCACCTTTGAGCCATCGTCCGGTCCGTTAATGTGTTTTTAATCACATGACGCCTGCGCCCTGCGCTCGCGCATCTTAATCACATTTCGCTGTGAGACATTTGAACCATTTCATTATCATTATAATCAACAAACTTTTGCTTACAGTCCCTTGCGTGAAGGCATTTTTAGTCATATTAATAGAAGCGTAAGCAGAACAATGTCATAAATCAAAATACATAATAAAATCATTATTCTGTCTATGAAATATCTTAATGCAAAATTTTAAATAGGTCTGACGTTCCGTGAGTACGTGAGAAACGCTTTTATATTTTTAATAAGTTTAAGTAAAGTAATTTAATCAATATTCGGCCATACGAGGAGGGTTACTATAAAGGCATTATAGAAAAATACGTAAATACCTATATCAATAATTGTTTTGTACCTAGGTTTGTATTAGACAGTCATCATAAGATTTTTTGTAATATAGAATGATTGCTGAAGCATATTACTTTCATCATGATACTGTAGTACTTATACCTAGATTTCTAGAGTCTAAAGTTTAATAAAAAAAATATCAACCGACTCAAAATAAATTAACTATACATTTTAAAGCAACAAAAGATATTTTCGCGGGAAAAGCATAATATATTTATGACAGTGCATCTGTCGTTGCCGACCACCTGTCAAAAGATTGAGTCATTAAAGTACCTGCGCATGCGCATTAAACGTTTTTTGTTTGATGTTTAATGTGTGAATAATTGGAATGTTTTGTATTGTGACGTTTTACATAACAATCAGCATTCAGCATCGTTTTATCATATCCACTTCCAATTTCCATATCAACGGCAAATCGTATAATAATACTAGATTATACCTTCATTTATCGTCTACACTCATCTTACTCATAACCTATAAATATTTTTGTCAGTTTGTGCGTTTGCGTCCATGACGTGGCAGATAAACTGCAGGAATGTCGCTTGAGATGGTATAGCCACGTTTTGAGGAAACCACAGTAGTATGTCGGTAGCATGTGTCTGGTCCAGATTGTACCAGGGGTGCGTTCCAATGGACGGCCAAAAAAGCACTGGCTGGACGTTCTGGAGGAAGATATGAGAGCCAATGGCCTCACTAGGAAACATGCTCAAGACCGGGCGAAGTGGAAACGTTTAAGTAGGAAGCCGGACCGTGGCAGGAGGCCGGGATACCGCCAGGCAGAAAGAAAGAAAGTACGTTTGTATATAGGGCCTGGAAATAAAATCTGGAATACTGACCATTGTACACATGATGAAAAACCTACGGTAAGCGTTCACGTGACAAAGTCATCACGTTCAGAAGTCAGCCAGTATGCATGTGATGTACATATCCAGTGAGTTTAAGCCGGCATATTTTAGCAACCGTTGCGGGAAGCAATGACTCTCAATATTTGATATTTGATATTTTTTACACTTGTTGTAATTGCCGCTCTAACGAAATCCTTTGGCCTGATAATGACAAAAATACATATTTACCCAAATTTCGCAGAACCAGATTATTTTCGTTCCAGATGTAATAGGCGACGAGCTTATCGCTATATCGGAGACAAATTGCAGACTACGGACTGATACTGAGTAAATAATTATACTTCCCTAACCGGGAATCGAACCCGAGACCTCAGGACAGTAGTCGTACCGCGCACGCAATGCAACTACGCCACCGAAGCAGTCAAATAAATACCATGGAACCATTAAACAACGGCGGCCGGTTAACAAAGTCACAACACTGCGCTCAAATCAATTTCATTCACGCAAGGGCATCATTAAACTTGAATTAAAGCCATTTCGTGTAAGTTCGTGAGAACACATCTTATTCGTTCACTCATTCGGTCGCTCACGATCTGCTAATAGGGCGCGCATCATGTACGACTCTTGTGGATAAGTAGCCCATTCGTTTGACTAATAGTCTAATTGTTCGAGACCATGTGTCTTAGGCTTTATAAATTGCTGCGTCTGAATAAGAATTATTGCAATTAATTCCAATATTAGAGTCCAATGTAGCATAATAGTAAATTATTATAAAATTGGTGATCGAAAAAAATTCAGCCTCTTTAGTACAATTTCATGATAATTTATAGTTTGTTTAACATAAATTTAAATTCCTATTAATCAAATATTTGAGGAACATTATTAATTGAATCATGCCATTTAACTACTACTTTAATTGCTTTTAAAAAGTCGAAAAATATGATCGTTCTATCCGTCTATATGCATACCGCGTGGCTAACCTTCCTTATTCTTCAGATGTCAATCGCTAGAGACGTTCCCATATTAATTTAGTGGTTTGTGTCACACCACTGACAGCTCGTAATGATCGACCATTTGTCCAACCTAATACACGAGTACAACTCTATTATACATCAATGTAAACTGGAATGAAGACAAAACAATTGTCTGCATTTAATTTAAATTGAGCAGATTTTTCACTATCGTTTAGTACTTTAGTTCATACTATTTAGTTTGCATGAATAATACAGGTTATTAATTATATTCGTTTCTAATATTCTATTATTGAGAAAGTTTGTTGGTTTGTCCTTCTTAACGCAGCAAAGTAAAATGATTTTCCTTATATGGATATTTAGGTTGCAATGTTCCATAGTTTTCTTTTCGTCCCGAAATATGATGGAAATCATTTCCGGGCGAAGTCACCGGCAAAAGGTTATTTTTAATGTAGAGAGCTTAATAAATGTGAAAAGAAAATGAAGTTGCAAAAGTACACTATATTTTACTAATAAAGATCAAAGCAAAAACTTCTACGACCAAAGGTTGAGAAATTCTAAGATTCTGGGTTCAAGTCCCAGGTCGGTACAATTTTATGTTTGTTTTTAAACGTGAAGAATGCTTACAAGTTACAACTGAGCCCATCTCTTCGACAATACAGGTGTGAACTTAGATTTCTATTTCCTACGTTAATACTTACTAATAAAATATCTCGCCCATAAAAATGTATAATAAAAGATATTTTAACGTCTACAGCAGATAAACAAGTCATTTTTCCAGTAGCCACTCATAGACAATAAGGTCATAAACACATCGCATCTTTCCACATCAATAACTAGACACAACGGGCGTTAACAACTCTAAAGGGAAAACAATGGGCGCTTTTGTGCGACTCCGGCGCATAGGAGCCCAGACTCGTTTGTGTCCGTCCTGCTCGCACTCGTACAGCTTGCCTATCCCTGTCCCTCTCATATTGACATGTTAATAAAGGCTTTGACGGTCGCCCCGCCCAGTCTGAGGCATATTTCTTGCGGTCACAGGCATTTTATTATATTTTCCTATTATGGTCTTGCTGCAAGAACAGTGAGTTTCGAATGGGTTTTCGTATCGTTTGTGATGACTATAATGCATAATAAAATATTAACAAATGTTTTCGAGAAGACTACATGTAATTTTTTTGTTTGTTTTTATAGCAGAGACTGGCAAACGAGCAGATGGGTCACCTGATGGTAAGTGATCTCCACCGCCCATAGATACCCAAGACACATAAAGAATCATGGGTTCTTTGCCAACCTAAAAGAAGGGAATGAAAGAGGATAGAAAAGGGATTGGGAAAGGGAGCGAGGGGGAAATGGGCCACCGGAAATCTCACTCACCGAACGAAACGCGACAGCAAGCTGTCACTTTACGTCAGTTTTCCGTGGTACTGCTGGACATAAGCCTCTTCCCTGTCACACCAACATCTCTTGCGCCAGTCTCGTCCACGTTCTGCCTTGAACTTTAACGATGTCATCCTCCCATCTGGCCGGTGGTCTACCTACTTTTGGCCTCTCTGGGCCACAACTCCACGACCGCCTTCGTCCATCTGTAGCCATAAAATCATAATATGTTTTTACATATTTACAAAAACATTGAACGCGCAATTAGTGCTTCCTCTCACCAAAAGAACGCTGGCATGCAAATACGAACGGTTAATCTATAAGCCATCAATCAAATCACGTCCGTGTAAAAAAGCGATAATATAATGTACTTTATTAATGTAATCATCCTATACATTTCTATTAGACATTAATCTGGTCAGAGGCGTTTGAGAGCGGCGCGGCGCGGAGCCCTAACTATGTTTTAATTACGGAGTGCGAGCGAAACGACTGAATGTTTGTAATAATTACAGGGATCGCACCGGCCCGTGACGTGTTCACTCAGGACAGTGAGCAGGACAGTCCAGTGACTATGGACAAGCGGATAAGTAAACTGCATGGTGGAAGAAAAAATCGCATTTGAGTCGTAAAATATTCTATTATTCTATAGAGTGGAATAAAAATAATTCGCTGGTGGTAGGATATTCGTATCCGATTGGATGGCAACCACCGTACACATGGTGCTAAAACCTGCCATAGTGACCCACACTCCGTGTGTGGTTCGCGTTCCAGGATCAGAAAGTGTACTTCCGGTTCTCTCGAGGGGCTTGCGGCATGACTTGATGGTTGGTTGGGACAGGCTGAGAGGTATCCCTGTATCTGCACCGGTCAACCGCTTGTCTATAGAGAATATTGGAAAATATTTTGCTTTCACACATCCAGGATAGATGTTTGTACTCGTAGTAATAAGTATTCTTCTGTGATACCTGTGAGTTAAATGTCCTGATCAGTATCGGTGGGTTATACTTCACGTTAAAATTACCTAAGCTTAGAATAAATATATATACGTTGAATCTTTATTAGAAACTAGCTGACCCGCGCAACTTCGTCTGCGTATGACAAATATTGAGATTAATATTTATACGATACTAACATCACTCAATTGTTTTGCCTTCCCGGAACCTCTGCACTAATACTTAAACTTTATGGTATGGTATTAAAGTTCAAATTGACTTTTAAGTATTATTACGAATCGATTTTATGGGAGTATAGAAAAGTGTTGTTTTTGGACTATCTTAGGCATTTTTAAAATTTTTTGTCTCATTTTTATATTATAGATTATGTGATTATACAGATATAACGCCGGTATTACGGAATGATACACATTATAGTTATGAACAAGATTTTAGTACCTAAAAACTAGCTTTTCTTTTTATCTTTATTCCTAAATCCACGTCTCCCGCAGTAAAACATTACACAAAGCACCTATACAAAACATGGTATTTAATTTGTTTTTGTCTATGGTCCAGTTTACATAAGCAGGAGAAAATCTTTGAGTCGTAGAGCCACGCTATAGACAGTAACGTCTACAGCACGAATGGGCCGGCTCGACCGGTTTGACATCACTCTCTCACAGAAAACCGATGTAAAATGGCAGCTTGCTGTCGCGTTTCGTTCGGTGAGTGAGATTTCCAGTGGCCCATTTCCCCCTTCCTTTCCCAATCCCTTTACCCTCCCCTTCCATTCCCTCATTTTAGGTTGGCAACGCACCCATGATTCTTTTTGTGTCTTGACTCTTGGGTGGCTATGGGCGGTAGAGATCACTTACCATCAGGTGACCCATATGCTCGTTTGGAGGTCTTGCTATAAAAAAAATGAAAATCCTTGTTTTGTGTAGATAGAAAAAACAAGCGCAGGCCGTGTTAGTCCAGTATTCTATAATGTGTAAACAGGGCACAGGAAGGCCGACTTGACGCCTCGCGGTCCGCACAGTATACGTTACGATTCCAGAGTTGTAATCGTAATTAGAATTGAAATTAGCCCTCGAGTGATGTTCGAGCTTCTTTAATTACCTATTAAACAGCGGGAAATGTAACACGTCCACACTAATTACCTTTCATATACTTAAACAGTAGGTACCTAAATAAATAAAAATATGCATGTTTCTATAAATTTGTCGCACATCCGATGAAATACGGTGCTGGATTCAATTCCCAAGTCTGGGGTGTTTTCTAACACGCGGTCGACGTCAAGCAGTCAGTCTATCCTAAAACAAAGCAAAATCTTTTCTGCAACATGCTTAAAAAGTGTGCTGACCTCACACTAAGGTGAGATAAGGACAGATAGAAAAAAAGAAAGGTTTACTAGTTCCAAAGCTTATCCCTACAACAAAATCTTAAAAATTTTTACCACAGACCATGAAGGTAAAGAAAAAGATGGACGGAGTACCAGGAACATTGAAAGTGAAGCAGGGTTTTCGGCCCATTCGATCTATCGACTCGTAAAGGCGTGTGTGTGCGTAGGGCACTTTTGTACAGGCGCGTTTGTGTGCGTGGCTTCTCTGTGGCGTCCGTTTAACTATAGGCGAGATGGTATCCTTTTTCTTTACATCCGTGGCTCAGATGTGCAATGTGCATGCATAGCTGTCGTGAAGATGCACGGTACATCGATAAAATATGGCTTATTACGTAATCCTGTTTACATGTGTAAATATCGACTGACATCATCCAATTTCATACTCTTTTATAAACGGCGGCATGTTTCTTTGACGCTTATCACTTTCTGACTACAATAATGTAATTCATCACAAAATTGCGTCATATTTTGTAGCGCTTTGATCAATTTTTAAGTAAATTTAAAATTACTTGTAGATTACTTGACGCTTTTTCATAAGATGCCGACGAACTGGCAAAATGTACTGGCAAACTGGCAAAATAATAAAACGAGCAAGCGTTAGCGTCATCAGGCGAGTGGTGTGTTAGCAAGATCATAACCCGAATTTTAAATAATAAAGGAGTAAAATTAAAATCAAATCAAAATATTTATTGAATCCATCAAATGTCCAAACATTCATTTAGATTCCGTAAAATTTTAACTCCATCGCCAGTTCGGAAGGCTGTTTCACAGAATAATGCCATATCGGGTATAAATTCCAGACTCCGGGCTGATACGGAAAAATCCAATATCACTTTGCTCGACCCGGGGATCGAACCCGAGACCTCAGGACGATAGACGTACCGCGTACGCAATACCACTACTCCACCGAGGCATTAAGGTATTAAAGTCGAAGAAAAGCTATCATCGGCTTCCCGTTTAGAAATGTTCACCACTCGCCACTGAACGCGACAATTACCATAAAGTAAGGTACTTATGTTTTATATTATTTACGTTACACGTACTTATTCATAGTTACATCAAACTCGGTTTTACGACCTAAACATAATCGCCATTAATGCTTTCAATGTTGTAAATAAAACGCGCATGTAAAATGTCTTGCCATGTCCATTAACAAGTTCATAAAATAATATATTACATACATAATAACAAAATCATGGACTTTAATGAAAATATGTTCAAATCAAACTTAATATTCACAAGTTTCAAACTTAACGGACGAATTAAAATCTGATCGTGACCAAATTTATATGGGAACACCCTTGAAATAAACTGTATCGAACACAAAAATAATTTTGAAAATCGGTCCACATTTGGATATCGCGTAACATACAAAATAGAGATGAATTGAGGATCTCCTTTTTGAAGTGGGTCAAAAATTTAAATAAACACAAATTCCTAAACGCAAAATGGTAGAGTACCTACCTAACTAACCGTTTCAAATTAATTTAATAGATCAAAAATGCATTTGGACTTTAACTATTTCATGAAAGAAACTATTTGGATCAGGGACTGTATTGAATTTGTATTATTTTACTAATTCCATTAATTTTATTTTGATGTCGCCTCCTTGGTCTAGTGGCAGCATATAGGCTGTGGACCTGGAGGTCCTGGGTTCGATTCCCAGATCGTGCAAAGCGAATTTTCTAATTTAATTTGCCCGGGACTAGATCCCCCAGAGGGGGTTGACGTCAGGCAGGCAGCCGGTCGTTAAAACTTAGCTAAATAATTTCTGCAGCATGCTTGAAAAAGTGTGTTGCGCCTACCCCACATTAAGGTGGGATAAGGGCAGGTAGAAAGAAAGAAAGATTTTATTTTGATACAATACACATCGGACTCTACAAAATCTACATTTTGCAGTCGGCGCGGCCGGCGGCAGCGAAATCAAGTTATTATTGCTAAACAATTTTTGCTGTTACATGGCTTTTAATGTTATGACAACAAATTTTAAAAATCGTTATTAAATTCATTTGAAAAAGGGATGTTCTATAAGAGATCTTCGAGTGTTGGATAATTTCAAAGGTATTTTGCTGCTTGTGGTGATGCCGGTCAAACAAAATTCCATCAAATCCAAAAATAATACTACTATAATAGAATGAACTATATAAAAACTCGACATAATAGCCACATACATACATAAGCTCACGCCTGTAAGGATCCTCGAAAGAGTAGGCAGAGGCGATCCAGCGAACTACATAGAACATCCACATTTCACCAAACTTATTGGCCCCTATCACATCTGGGATGTGAGAGGGGCCGAGCATAAATAAATATCGGGTATAAATTCGACTTCAGACTAATACAGAGTAAAAAGACCCCAATATCAGTTTCCCGGACCCAGGGATCGAATCCGAGACCTCAGCGTCGTACTGCGCACGACACCAAGGCAGTATGTAAGGCATATGCAACCGTTTACCAAATTCAAATTCAAATTCAAATTCAAAATTCAAAATTCAAAATTCAAAATTCAAAATTCAAAATTCAAAATTCAAAATTCAAAATTCAAAATTCAAAATTCAAAATTCAAAATTCAAAATTCAAAATTCAAAATTCAAAATTCAAAATTCAAAATTCAAAATTCAAAATTCAAAATTCAAAATTCAAAATTCAAAATTCAAAATTCAAAATTCAAAATTCAAAATTCAAAATTCAAAATTCAAAATTCAAATTCAAAATTCAAATAATTTATTCTGCAAATAGGATATTTTATACCACTTTCACATGTCAATTACGAGTATATATTGATTTTAAGATAGTGATAAAGTAATAATGGCGTCGGCATTTCGTGGCTATCCCTGAGAAGAAATGCCGAAACAAACTCAATGGTTATGGCCTCTTTTAAAGTAATTAAACCAGTAAAGCCTATCGGGCAATCAGCCTGTAGTATCTTGCACCAACTAGACCAGTGTCCACTCATCTTTATCACATAACGAGCAGACATTGAATACACGATTAGCCTTAAATATCCGATAATACCCGCAAGTGTGAATTATCATATAACTCAATACAAAAGTGGCTTAATCTGAGAGTTCCGTACTAAAGCGGCGACATTATCGCAATTTATGACGTCTAACTATTGCGGTGGAGCTGTAGCGACTTGCGCCCCAGCTTAACTAATAACACCCAGCCTATATCAATAAACACCATTAGCATCGATCAAGTTAAGTGTCTATCTGGGTATATTTACCTCAAATTGAGTTAAACGCTCCGCCCGAGCGTGATTCGCACATGGGGTTGCCAGACCTTAAAATACAAAAGCCGGAGCCCGGACTGTATTTGGCCAGGACATTTTGCCTTAAAGTCCGGATATATCTTTTTGAAATCCAAACATATGTATTTTTCTAAAGCTCAACAACATATTTATAATCAAAATCAAAGATGTTTAGGTATTATGGTTACGTCTGCTTTACCGCGTGTCGCCGCGTCGCAGAACGGCATATATACAAAAGTCTGATAAAAGTCATAATCGTCGGACACGTAAATATTTGTCAGACAAAAAGACATTCAAGTTTCAACAGTTAAAAGTTTAAAAGTCAGTAAGTAAAATAAATAAATACACCCAACAGTCACACACCTAGTCCTGACCCCACACTAGGTATAACCTGTATCGTGGGTGTCAGAGATTATAAGATACTTTCGGTCTCACAACACCCAGACTTTGAAACAAATATCTGTTGGCCACACAAACATTTGTCTCAATGCGGGAATCGAACCTGCGGCCTCTCGCTTCACACCCGGCTACTCGCCCGCTGCGCCACGGAGACTGTCAAGTATGTAATATTAAATCTCTATCTGGTCGGACACGACGGTAAAAAGCGGGACATATCCGGCAAAATCTTGACACCTGGCAACGTTATTCACACCACTCTAATAGTACCCCGAAGGTGCCGCGAGCTGTACCGACACTACAAAACTGCGTAATGATTGTGTTGCCTACTATCTACCCTCTCCCAAAAGGATATGCGACAGTTTAACTATGGTTTTGAAATAAGTTAATAGCAGAGTCCATTTGTTGTGTGATATTATAAGTGGCTAAAATACATTGAGTGGTAGATCCACGCTGTAGAAGTGTAGAGTTATGTTTACACAACGGGCCCATTCGTGATGTACCGGCTCGACCGGTTTGTTACCACTGTCTCACAGAAAACCGATGGAAAATAGCAGCTATGTGTTAGGCGTACTGTTCCGTTTCGTAGTATTAGTGATATTCCCAGAGTCCCAATGTGTCCCCTTCACAATCCCTTTCATCTTACGGAAGGTAGAGGGCTGGGTGTGCTTCTATCATTATCCATGTCTAAGGGCATCAATACTTACTATCTGGTGGCCCGTTGGCCTAGTAAAGAAGTGACAGTGTTATAATTTTTTATTCTCTATTTATTGATATCTACTAAGATATCATCGTGTAGCTGCCCATTTTTGTTCACATTATGTACATTTTTCTTTTTATGCAGATACGATACATTCTACTATATAAAAAAAGATACGTAGGTAAGCAATACAATGACGCAACGCATGCCAAACACGGCTAAAGACGCGTCTTCTGCACTAAAACATTACACAAAACATGGTCCATTGTTATATAAGCAGTAGACAATGAAAAGTCTTGTTTTGTGTAGGTGTTTTAGTAATAATAATAATATAATAATGATTTATTCATTTTATACAAAAATAGGTGTGTTCTACTAAATAAGGTGTTTTTAATGTGTTGTTTCGAAAAACATCTGCAGGAGACGCGGCTTAATGCTATCACAATTTCTAATACTACTGTTCGCAAAATTGTATTTCCACTAATGTAACGCATTTGCAACGCTAAACGAAATTAAAACAGCGTTTTATAACAAGGTATTAGACGACCACATCGAGCACAATTCAGCTGAAATCACGACGAGCTCGTAATTCGACCAGACACCCCGCACACACAAGTCGGCGGTCTCTTTCGCACTAATTGGCTTCCTGAGCCCGTGAATCCAATTAGTGCGAGCGCGAGCGGTGCCCTGAATTTATTACGTTGCTCTTGTTTAGTTTGCGCGCCTTTTTAATTGAAACGTAGTGCGTAACTCGCGGCTGGGCTAATCACCACACTTACTAAATGATCATTTTTATTAAAATTTAAAATACCCTGAGGAATGATTCAGGGGCCTGAGCAGGAAAATTTCTGACAACCGTAAATGTGTTCGAACTAGATGCGCGTCTATGAAATTTGTATGAAATATTAACCAAACGTCATCAGTGCGCAGCGAACTCGAATACATTTACATTAACATTAGTTTTTCGTGCTCGGGTTACTGATCTGTGCGACTGACGATGGCGCACCACGGGATGTCGGAAGGCCCCAGTGGTCCTTCTATTTATGCCAATCTCCAGTCTTCTCCACATTAGGTGGTTTGGCTCTGCCCGTGTGGGCAGCGTGCTCGTCTGTCTTCTCTCTTTGGTAGGTATCATAAAAGACCTCTTTTGTGATATCTACCAAAGTCATCCTCCAGTTACATCCGTAATGGAAATTCATAACTAATAATTACACAGGTAATTACCGATTGTTAAAGCTATTTTTTAAGGATTATGATAATGTGTAAAGCCGCGTCTCCTGCACTAAAACATTACACAAAACTTGATATTTCTAATTTTTTTTTGTTTAAGGTCCATTGTTATATAAGGAGGAGATAATGAAAAACTTGTTTTGTGTAGATGTTTTAGTGTTTTGTTTTGAAAGAACATGTGCAGGAGACGTAGCTTTAGATTTAAATGAGGACTTTTTTACTGGCATAATGTCAATGTCAAGTTAGGCGCTGAGTCTTAGATTTATTACATCAATGCAATGAATACTAATGATATTTCAAATTTATTGAAATATGATCATGTTTAATTTCTACTACAGCCATCTAGCGTCGAGTAGCAGAATGTAATGCCTGATGATGTACTGCAGCGCCACCTAGTGTATCAAGTTTAATAATGCAAAAATACGTAAAATAAAGTAATTTCCTTTATTTCTCTAAATATGTTCAGCATGAAATGTATTGTTGTAATAATTAATAAAGCATTTAAATAATTATTGTTTATGAAAAAAACATAGAATACAATGTAGACCGAAATCATTCGTTCATTTTGTTGATTCTGTGCCAGCAGTATTGCAAAAGCTATCGATTTTTCGGTAGTTCTATAGAATTTAAGTATGTACATGTGTATGTTCTGCTGATTTTTTAAAATTAAAATATTAATATTTTTCTGTAGGATATACGAATGATATGAAAGAAACAAAATTGAAAACACTACCATGTCTATGTCTAATGATATAAAGAAATAAGCTTAAAAATGAATGGGAATAGCAACTACAGCGCGCAGCTGTAAGCAATATAATTTTTTTGATAATTTCAGTAAGTTTGATTACATAGCAAGACGAATAATATAGGTTAATTCATTCATTATAACGAGAAATTTCGTGGATTAAAAGAGAAATCTACCGAATCAGCTCTTTACGCTAGCAACATTATTATCAGCTGTCAAATTTCCATAAAGAACTTGCAGCTGCAGCCTGCAAATTGTCAAAAAGTTTTGCAATATACTTGGTTAGTTTGGTGTTTCAATTTTGTTCAGCATGTCCAGACTTTAATAAATACTAAAAGGAAGTATTGCGTAGTGCGTAATAGATTTAATATTACGACAATTTAACAAAATTCAAAAGATTAAATTCGCAGAATTTAAAGCAACTTTGCTGGAGTGAGGGGAGAAAAAACATTCAACATGTGAGTAGTTATAAAACTTTAATTTGTTGAATTTGCACATTTTTTTTAAATGCAACATATTTGTAGGAGTTTCATTGACCTGGCTACGCTGACGATGCATCGCAGAAATGAGTTGGAAAGCAGAATAAACCACTTTTCAGAAAAATGTGACCATGCCATTAACGAAATCAAGAAGTTAAAAACGAAGGTAAGTCGCAAAAACTTTATTTCATTGTAATTTTATACTAATATACCCGCGCAACTTCGTCTGCGTCGTATATTTATTTATTTATTTTTATTTTATTTATTTATTTATTTTAAGAAGGCTTACAGACTAATTACATTGGTATATAATACATGTGTATATAATCAAGTTGCTAATAACAAGCCTCCACATTTGAGTATACATAAAAAAAAAAAAAAACTATCATCGGTGTTGATATAATATAATTAACATAATTTGATACATGTAATACTTAATTAAGTATTACATATATCAAATCATGTAAATTACCCAAGATACGAATGCCGCTTATTTACTAACATAATTTAACTTGAACAGATTAACCTAAAAAGAACTGTTGAGATAATTGTTGCCGTGCTGTGCTTACTTTGGTACAAAACAGGTCAATGTTTGATTCACGAGATATGTTGTTGAAATAGGATGCACTGCATAGAAGAAAAGAATTACGCCTATAGTTTGTAGTTGCAAAAGGTACATGCAGTAGCGGTCGCTGTCGAAATCCAATAAGGTTAGTTCGCATATGTAATTTTGACAGAAGTTCAGGACAGTCAACCGAACTATTTGCAACATTCATTAAGAAACAAATGTCACTAATACGACGTCTCTGTTCCAAAGGCAAAAAATGGTACCTTTTGCAACGGTGAGTGTAGTCATCAGACCATTGCTTTGTCTTAAAATCAAGGTAACGCAGGAATCTCTTTTGGACTCTCTCGATACGAGACCTATATATCTCGTATTGAGGGTTCCAAACTTGAGATGCGTACTCCATGTGGCTTCGCACGAACGAACAGTATAAAATCTTGATTGGTTTAAGAGAACGAAAACATGTCGTGGTTCTTATAATAAATCCAAGAGCCTTGGATGCTTTTATTATTACATTATCTACATGTTGGTCAAATAAGAGTTTGCTGTCTTGTATAATTCCTAGATCCTTAATACTGTTAACTTTGCTAATGCATTGATTATGTAGTTTATAGCCTGAGCCTATCTCAGATTGCTGACGTGTGAAGGTTAGATGGAAGCATTTAGATACGTTAAGTTGAAGCTTATTTCTAATACAGTAAAATTCAAATCTATTGAGATCTTCTTGTAAATTATGTGTATCAGACATGCTTCGTACTACTTTATGGACCTTCATATCATCTGCATAGAGTAGAATGTACGAGTGTTGGAAACAATTCTTTATATCGGCTATAAACAATGTAAATAAAAGGGGCCCTAGAATTGACCCTTGGGGAACACCTGAAGGGATAGAGCTCCAGCCAGATGTGTACCCATGAAGCACCACAGCCTGTGTCCGATTATCTATATAAGAGGAAAACCACCGATATAGGTCGCCGTGTATTCCAGCGAACAGTAACTTTTCGAGGAGCAGTTTATGGTCAATGCGGTCGAAGCATTTACTATAATCTGTGTATATAACGTCAACCTGCGCACGTTGTTCCATCCCTTCCGATACAAAGTTATGTGATAAGATTAAATTAGTAGTGGTGGATCGTTGCCTAAGGAAGCCGTGCTGTTCATCTCCAAATTTACATTGTAGTGCCGCGTAAACCTCAGTGTGTACTATTCGCTCTAGTATTTTAGAAAATAAGCATATCTTAGATATAGGCCGATAGTTAGTGACATCAGATTTATTACCTTTTTTAAAGACTGGGGTAATAAATGCGGATTTCCAAATATTTGGTACCAAACCTTCTGATAGGGACCGTTTAAAAAGAATGCATATAGGAACCACTAGGCTCTCGGCACAGTTAACTATAAATATTGGAGGAATAAGGTCTGGTCCACCAGACTTGGAAAGGTCCAACTCCTTAAGTAACTTCAATACCCGAGACTGACATATATTTATAGTATTTATAGTTGTTACATCACCAACACAATATGGTGCATTACTGGTTGGTGTATTCAAACCGTTGACTCCAGAATCAGATACTTGGAAAGTGGACTGGAAATAGGAGGCGAACAAATTACTGATCTCCACTCCTGTACTGGCAGAGATATCGCCGTATTGCATCACATTAGGGAATGAGTCTGTATTTCGTTTACTTTTTACATAGGACCAGAAACGCTTTGGATTTTCTACAATAGACGATTCAATTTTTTCCATATATTCATCAAAGCAAGTCTTTTCCAAATCAATAGCTCTACTACGTAGTATTGAGAAGGAGTGATAGTCGGCTATGTTACCATATATTTTAAACTTTAGATGATATTTATATTTTTCTTTTAATATTTTGATTAACGCCGAGCTAAACCATGCCGGGTGTGACGACTGCTTTACAGATTTGAGCGGAATGTACTTGTCCCGAAGATCATACAGTTTATTATAAAATTTTGTGACGGCATTATCTAACGTCCCATCCACTAGAAACTCTGACCAATGTATTCGATCAAGCTCAGTTCTGATAGCATCATAATCTCCACTACGGAAAATATACCTTTGGATTAAATTTTCACTTAGCTTGTGTATTTCTACAAATTTAGCATTAATTTTTAAAGGTTTGTGATGTGGGTCGATAGGTACAGCCAGGGGATATGAACATTCAGTAACAGTAACAGAATCATTAGAAAATACTAGATCAAGTATGCGGCTATTGTTGTTTCGTTCACCATTATATTGAGAAAGATTAGAAATACGAACGGTGTCAAAGAAATCTATTATATTGTGTTGATGTGAAATATTTTGTGGTATTAAATCGGTTTTATTAGTATCTGTATTATAGGACCAGCACACATCATTACCAAAATTGAAATCACCCATTAATATAAATTTATCCAACGGATGAGTTAGAATAAGCCGGTTAAGTTCATTTGTGAAGTTATGTAATTGATTATAATATGAATTACCAAGGTTCTCTTTACATAAATAAAGCACGCAGATATGTAAATTATAACTTACTTGGGGTTTGGACCTTTTCAAGACAAGCGAGACCCAAATATCCTCGGCAGAACTATTCCAATCACTTCTATCTATAACAGTAAGTTCGCTCTTAACCGCAAGTAAGACACCACCACCCCGTTTTTGAGCGGTTCGTGAATAATTTCGATCTCTCCTCCACACAAGATACCGTCCATCAAATATCTCATTACTAAAAATACTGTCATCTAACCATGTTTCAGTAAATCCAATAACATCATAGTCATTGGAACATATACTACGAAATACACTGCTCACTTTCGTGCGCAGCCCACGAACATTCTGATAATAAAAGCTAAGCGTAGCCATTGCAAGTAAAACTTAAAACTATATTACTCAAAATATTCTGATAAGTGAACCAATTTAACCAGCTTCTTATTAAATACCATATGACCACAGTAGTATAAATAAAAAATATATTGAGGGTACAGAGCAACGATTTCAAGTAATCTAGTAAGCACAGCAATACACAGTGCACGGCACAAAGCAACTTGGAAACCAACGTTAAAGTAATAGAAACAAAAGGCGATGACTCGTCGGAAATTAACAGAAGCCAGCCACAATTAGTAATATTGTTAAACGGACTACACAGAGTTTTAGGCTTTAATGCGTAAGTTTTAAGGTTGCAATTGTTATGACACACCAAGACAACCTCATAAAAACGTTTGTAAGACATACGTGGATGCACTGTGCCTAAACACGGCAAGATTAGGAAAACACAGGTAGCACACATTGGCTTACGATTCTCAAACTGTAAGAAATATATAAATCGCAGAAGTTGTAGCCAATTCACCATAATCACGTTAATTTTAATAAATCTCGTTCCGAGTTGACAATAATGATATGAGATGTGTCCATTTTTCGGGCGTGTATTTTTGCATGTTTGACCCACACGTAGCGGAAATCCTTTTCGGCAGCCACTTTCTTAGTTTTTGATAATAAAGTCTTGTTCTTCGCAGTTAAATGATCATTTACATATATTTTTTTATTCCCTGGTAATCCAATAAGACTAGTTGTAAGTGGAGTAGTTTTAGATTCATATCTTGCAGCCGCTATGAAATCTTCCTTAACGTATCTGTTACAGAAGCTAACGACTACGGGTTTAATTTTACCTATTCCTTTAGATGGAACTCTTGTAATAAAGTTGATCTGATTTTTGGAGATAGGATAGTTTATTTTCGCACCAATTTTGGATATGAGGTCGAATAGGTTCTCGTTGCTTGTTTGTGGCAATTCTTTCACTTCTACATTATTCATGCGTGCCCATTGATCTTTTGCATCTGATTCTTCTTCTAATATATCCAGTCGTGATTGAATCTTATCCACCTGATCTTGGACTTTTTCCATCTGAGTGATACGCTGCTCAATGTTTTGGATTTTGGCACTAAATTCCTTGACTACATCGTTGAATTGTTTGTTAAACGATGACTTTAAGTCCGCCAGTTCGCTTCTTAATACTAATATGTCATCCTTCAAACCCTCCAATGGAGCAAGCTTTACTGCTAGGGCACGGATTTCACCCAATACAGCGGAGTCTGTTTCAGGGTTAGGTGACAACGCTGAGCTAGCTGAGAGGACGCTTAACTGTTTGCATTTCATGCAACGCCACGTCAGCTTCCTATCTCCCAGTTTTCGGTAACCAGCCTCGGTAATGCCAGCACAGTGAAAATGCAGAATGTGATTACATACTGAACACCGCACACCATCTGACACCTTATCACCGCAGGCACCACACATGTGTGTATCCATTTTGTACGGGCTAGTTAGGACCGTCAATGGCTAGCACTAGTACAAACTTTGAGAAACACTGTTTGGATTCTAGGAATTGACAACAGGGTAGGCTAAACACAACCGTGAGCCACGAAGCGTACGGCGACACTGACACTGTATATGTGTAACTTTAACCATAGTGCACCCAATAGAAGCTCTATTCTCTGGTTTTTCAACATTTTTTAATTGATTCTGCGCTCCCATTAATCATAGCGTGATGTTCTATAGACTTGGATAAATGGGCTATCCCACAGTAAAATAATTAAACATATACATGTTACATAAGCGTATGGGCCACTGGAGGCCGAACCGCCCGTGACTATTTAACTCAAACCAGTTGTTTATGGGTTTACACATTCAAGGAAACACTCTTCAACTTTATAATATAGGAACTTGTCCAAAAATCTTCAAATCAAATGCTATTTTGTATTATAGCAAGAGAATAATGCTTTATGTAAAATTATAAGTTCCTATTTTTCATTAACAAATAAAAACTTAATATTGTAAGCAACTGCAAAATGGAAGTGACTCAATTTGTTTTATTTTAGATTTTTATGTATGTTTAGCAATAACTCCAATTTGCATGGACCAATTTGGGCTTTACAACCCACCTGAAGTTTTTTTATATATCTACATTCCAGAGTCAAGGGTTTGTTTTGCAACTCAACTGTGATCCGGCCGAGCTGAAAGAACGTTTTCTAAACAGTATGAGGTTGTTAGATGAATACACATATGTTTTGACAGATTTCAATCTGGCGGTTGGAAAATTAGGTATGTAAAAAAAAAAATTAAATACTATGACAACAGCGTGGCACATTGGGCAAGTAGTTGACTGTGAAGCAATAGGCCATGGGTTCGATTCCTGCACATAGACAAATTTTTGTGTAGCCCACAGATATTTATTTCGAGCCTAGGAACACCAAGACCACACAACAATGAGACCGAAAGTTTTTCATATTTGATACCCAAAAAACAAAACTCATATCTTAATGAGAGGTCGGAAATATGTGTGACTGTTGGGTGTTTATTTAATATAATGTATACTATATTATCTGTATAGTATATAACCACACCAAAGCTCAATATTTGATTCCTACACCAAAATGTCATCATTTGTTTCGGGTATATGTGGGAGAGAGATAGCCTGTTGTAGCTGTTGCCATAAGACTGGTATCACAGTACAGTGTATACATAACACTGGTGTTAATATAATACTCATTTATGTTTCACAGAAGAGACAGGTAGTGTGGACTACACTCCAGTACATGATAGAACATTGGCAATATTGCCGGCACCGCCTGTAGGCCCCTTCAACCTGCTGGATGTATTGAGTGAACCAACACCATCTACATCTACCGCACCTACCAATCGATATCCTCCTGAGAAGCCAAAGAGAATGAAGACACCCAAGGAAGACCAGCTTATAGTATTCTCAAGTGCGTCATGCTCTTCAGAGAGTGTCCGTAATGGGAAACAAGAAATGGCAACTAAGGAGGTTCAGTGTCAGATCACTGAGGAAATTAATAACATGTCTATTACTGGTAAGCATTTAGCTACTAAACCCTTACTTATAAAAATATTTAAGCGCTGCTTATCTTTATACCATAGGTTGTCCCTTTCATTTATAAACAATGTAACACAAGGAAAAAAGTGACAGGTTATTCGTAACCATTTGCTCAGCTAAAAATGCTGTTTTAAGTAAGGCCCTATATGTTTTTGTCAATAGCATCTGTTTACATCTGTATATTATACGTGAAGGGAAAACTTTTTAAGAGTATTGCACAATCAGATGAACGTAAAATTTGACACTGTTAAAGTTTATATGAAGAAGAAGTGTACAAAGCTATTTTTTTATGAATTATGGTCGAATTTCGACCACTGGGCGACCAATAGTAACAATAATTATGTGATGCCTAATGTATGCAAATATCAACTATGCAATTCAAAATTTCTATTAATATGGTTATTTAATATCAAGTCGGCAGTAAATTTTTAAATAAGCTACTGAAAGAATTCGGCTTAGATTTTACGACGGCTGTATTAAGTCCACAACCTCTGGGACATCTTGTCCTAGGCAAATTGTTACAAAAACTGCTTCACTGTTATTTAAACAAAGGACTTCCTGATCTGCAACCCATATGCTTAAAAACTTATATAAGATATAAGATATTTATTAAGCAGACCAGTTTACAATATAACAACTTATACTATGATGTCCACACTAGCCACAGCCTGTATCGTGAAAATCAATTTGATTTCAATATATTCCATTTGAGAGGACACTAGTGGTTGCTTAAGTAATAATTTTAGTTATATTCCTACTACTATATAATTTAAGATAAGGGAAACAAGACAGAGTGTGTGTGCGTACAAATGTGTGTGCGTGTGTGTGTGTGTGTGCGTGTGTGTGTGTATGTGTGTGCGTACGTGTGTGTGTGAGTGTGTGCGTGGAGGATGGGTGGGTGCGTGTATGCGTGCGTGTGTGTGTGTATGTGACTAAAACAATACTTGTACGTACATATGTACATTTAACAGAACGCAATGAACCACATGTGGAACGAATCAATCTCCCCGCACAATCAATATTAGAGATTGATCAGGTAGTCAATGGTACAATCATGCATGTCGACGGAGCGTACTTCTGGGTCATCGTTGATGACACCGACGACGTTATCAAGTGAGCATTACTTATTTTGCTTAAAATGATATTTACATATGGATGGATTGCCTTTAATGGATACAGTATTGAAAGACGGCTATGATATTGTATCTATATCATCCTTATGAAAAGCTCAAAGCTTTTGATGGTAGAGCCACGCTGTAGACAGTTGCGTCTACAGCACTAATGGGTTGGCTCAACCGGTTTGATACCACTATCTCACAATAAAACCGACGTAAAGTGGCAGTTTGCTGTTGTGTTTCGTTCGATGAGTGAGATTTCCGGTTTCATGTCCCCCCCTTCCTTTCTCAATCCTATCTCCCTCCCCTTCCACTCCCTTCTTTTAGGTTGGCAACACACCCATGATTCTTTTTGTACCTTGGGTGTCTATGGGCGGTGGAGATAACTTACCATCAAGTGACCCATCTGCTCATTTGCCAGTGTCTGCTATAAAAAAAAGTATGCGTATCGTAGTCTCTATCCTCTCTGCATCACCCATAAGTAAACTGGCAGAGAATGCCCTTGGCAATAAGTCCACCTTTATACATATAATCATGTATATAAAGTTTAAATAAATAAGCTAGGAGAAAATGTCAAGAAATACCAAAACTCAATGGTTGTTTTTTTATTGAAAAACTTGTTCTAAGACAATAATCTCTCTAAGTTTCTGATAGATCTGTAGGATCGAACCCGAGACCTCAGGATGGTAGTCGTACCGCAATACAACTACGCCACTAAGGCAATAAGCGTGTTTGAAATGCTGTATCGATTGGAGGTAATCAGCAGTATACTTATTTATGTTTTGTTTAAAGTATTAATGCATTTTGTAGGTTGATGTCGGAAATGACCAAGTATTACAGTGAACACAAAACGAATTTAAGTGTGGAAGAGGTTAAATCGCTGTCGTACGTGGCGTTATGTGATGACGATTGCTACTATAGGGCTCTTTTCCTCGGAATGGTTGAGGTAATTGATTCTTTCTTTCTACCTGCCCTTATCTCACCTTGATGT
The DNA here is from genome assembly GCA_036417725.1 of Clanis bilineata. Lineage (NCBI taxonomy): Eukaryota > Metazoa > Arthropoda > Insecta > Lepidoptera > Sphingidae > Clanis > Clanis bilineata. The sequence goes on from CM071153.1 coordinate 5,820,605, forward strand.
GGGGTCGGCGCAACACACTTTTTCAAACATGTTGCAGAAATGATTTGGCAAAATTTTTACGACCGGCTGCCTGCCTGACGTCACCCCCCCCTGGGGGACCCAGTCCCGGGCAAATTAAATTAGAAAATTCGCTTTAAAATTAGAAAATTCGGTTGAGGTAATTGATTGTGTGTAATAAAAAAATAAAATAATATGTTTTTTTTTCTCTTTATTGTGGCAACATACTTTTGTGAGTTCTTGTAATCCATTATCTGGTCAAGGCTCAAGCAAAATTACTAGAGTTCAGGAAAAATGACACATGCCTATGAAATCAGGTAGTGCCAGATCTGGGGGGGGGGGGGGTGAGAGGGTGCACATACCCCGGGCGGCAACATTTGGAGGGTGCCCTAATTTGGGGGCGGTAAAATCGGACAAATTGGCAGCTTGCCCCCTCCTTTGAAAAAACCTAGATCCGGTACTGAAAACTCGCGGCATATTGGTGCTGTAGACGTCACTTTCTACAGCGAGGTTCTACCACTCAAGATTCTATTCTACTAATTTGTATTGTTTATACATTAAAGTTCGAATTCGAATTGAAATTAAATTTAAGGGCTTAGTAAATTATACAAGACATGTTTATGTAAGGTAGTGTTATCGATATGATCAGGGTGATGGTGATGGTGACGGTGACGGTGGTGAGCCGCTGGTGGAGGTGTTCGTGGTGGACACGGGGGAGCGTCGCCGCGCCGTGGCGCCGCTCGTGCAGCCGCTCGCGCCGCGGTTCTGCGCCGCGCCACCGTACGCGCGCTGCTGCCATCTAGCGTTGGTGAGCGTTAACTAATACTTGATCACCATTGTCGATCTTGTCAGACGCGAACTTCGGAAGGCTACCGACTTCGCGCACGGCACAATTTTAGCTCGAGGAAGAACTCGCCGACAACGATTAGCGCACGCCGTTGACAGGTAGTGACAGCACGCCCCAGAAGGGGGGAGTCGCAAGGGACGTGATTTAAACAATTCGTAGAGGGACCGTAAAACTCGCGCGGGGAGTGGATACTGCCTGGCAGACAATTCCGCGCGAGTGTCCCCCCGGATTAGGCCCATGTAATCGGATTTTTTGTTCGTGCCATGGGATGGCGGTGGAATTTGCTCTTTCTACGTCATATTACCCATATATATAAATAAAATTTAAGTGCATATTTAATATCCTCATTCTGGGTCCCTAGCCTAATTGGTGGCTTGACTCCCAATCCTCGTGAGATCGAACATCATCGAGAGGGTGTTTTTTTATTCTTTTAAATGTATTATACCTATAATATTACTGTCGTACTGCTGGGCTCGAGCCTCTTCTATTATTATAAATCGTTAGGCCTTAGTCTACGATGCTGGTATAATACAGGTTGGTAGACTTCACATACCTTTGAAATTCTTGTAAAGACTTCTCAGGTGCGTAGGTTTTCTTATGATGTTTTATGAATGAATTAATACACAATTAAATGGAAAAGTCAGAGGGGTATGCTCTTTTTTTGGGGTTGATCTTGAACCTCTCAATTTCATCTCAGCAGTCCCCTTTTTCGCTCTGCTTTCTCTATGTAGTTAAAATAAAGTAACTAAGATCGAGCAATGCCACTATACTTCGAACTTTGAGATATTATTAATTATTTGCATTACCTATGTCGTTAAATTCTACATGGGAGAAGTCGCGAGTTGCAGCCAGTTAACCATATATTTTATTGTCATGAGTATATATTACTAATGAATAAACAAATGAGCAATACTAAATAATATGATAATTACATCTCTGCCATAGGTGTCGTTCGAAAAAGGCCAATGATATTTTTATTCCATTGCAGATAGATTTACAGAGTTATCAAAACGAAACTATGTTGGATGCATTTGAGAAATACATGAAGAATCTTGTTGGCACCGTGTGCACGATTCATGTTGATGATAAGTAAGTTTACAACATAATTATAATTATTATGGTATAGGTAAGGAAACGTACCCATAATGCGTGGCCCATTTTTACGTGAGATTCGTGCCGCCATTGATGACTGGCCTAATCGTCTAAGGGCCTGTATTAAAACAAGGGTGGTCATTTTGAATAATCATTATATTTTATTGTTGATTATTATCTACTTAATGTTTACTGAAAATTTTAAAAATAAATAAATAAATAAATAACACCCAACAGTCACACACATAGTCCTGACCCCACACTAAGATACTAGTCTTGTGTCGTGGGTATCAGGAACTACGAGAGACTTTCGGTTTCACAACACCCAGACCCGAAACAAATATCTGTGGGCCACACAATCATTTGTCTTGGTGCGGGGATAGAACCCGCGGCCTCTCGCTTCACAGCCGGCTACTCGCCCGCTGCACCACAGAGGCTGTCAATAAATATAAGATAATTATTAAAAAAGATATGCAACTTTTATTTCGTCTCAAAACTTATGTACACACGAGGTATACCCCTCTCCGCCCTCGGTGCCCAGCCGTAGTATATGCCATGACCCTCCTTCCCCTCTAGTTTTGTACTTACTCACGTAGTACTTTAGAAATATGGTATTAAATAATTTTTGTCCAATAAAAGTTTTAAAAAATTGTGACCTGTGAGGTTAAGAAAAGTGCTAAAGGTTGAGCGCCATATTTGAATGTAGCTCGAAAAAGGACGAGATTTCCCTAGAGGATATTGACTATGTGACGAAACGTAAGAGCACAACTGTGACCAGGCGTGGTATTTTGAAGAATCCCCTCCCCCCCTCCAGAACAGGTCATATAGTATGGGTACGTTCCCTTAGATGTAATATGTTTAGTATGTTAGAAAAAAAACTTTATCTATATTAATATTCTTTCATTCTACCTGCCCTTATCCCACCTTACTGTGGAGTTGGCGCAACACACTGGACTGGTTGCCTGCCTGACGTCAACCTACCTTTGAGGGGGAAACTGTACCAGTGACGTGCAGTCAATATAGACAAAGAGACACTGTCTACAGTGAAAATTTACTATTACCCTAAATAATTCTTTATTTAAAAATCATGACTAAATACGAGATTTTCGCAATAGCAGCGATCGGCTTGTAGTTGCAATCGATACGGAGATTATAATGATTTTGAAGAAAATAATTGTGCAAGTTTTTAGTCTAGCCTGATTAGAATATCTATGCACGTCACTGAACAATATTAATATTTTTCTCGTTATAATCTATACTAATATTATAAAGAAAAAAGACTTGTTTTTTGTAGTTTAAACGCAAACGAAGTCTCAAGCAAAAGCTAGTATTTTATATTTTTCTTTCAGCACTTCTGAGTCACTCGGCGTGTACGTCATACTGCCAGATAAGAGCACTCTCAATGATGTCGTTATCGACGAGGGATTAGGATGTGCAAGTACGTGTGAATTCGGTACTTGACTATGTTTGATTTTATACACATATTTATATGGAATAGCCATCAATATAATATACCCTAGATGCACAGTTCTTTGCAAATATCCTCCTAAAAAGTGGTCTCAAGAATAAAACAAAGAAAAAGATCACAAGTTCTAATTAAATCAACACAAATATAACCCTATGCACGTGTAATAAAGTAACTTTTTAAACAAAATAACCAAGCGTTCTTAAATTTGAATTTTGAAATTTAGAATTCCATCGGCGTCGGACTGTATGCAAAACGAGTGCTTAAGCACTCCTTTGCTGTCCCATTTTCCGAGCGTCATAAAAGAACAAAAAAGAAAGCCTTCTGTAATAACTGCATCGAAATTGGTTGAAAAATGAGGCAGTAATTTATATTTTAAATATTGAAGATATCTTGCTATCCCTTTCCAACGCCCGTACCGTTATGGCGTGACGTGATTACACTGATACTTTTCTTTCCCGCATTTTGAAGGTTACACCAAACTTCAAAGGCTTATTACTTTTTTATATTTCTGAGAATATTTCAATATTTCTTTCTGTTCTATGTTTTAGACGACGTAAATTTCATAAAAAATTTATAAAAAAGAAAAAAAAATTAGTCAAGTACCTAATTGTAACTTTTTCTAGTGTCCTCAATGGTGTGTAGTCTATATAGACAAAGAAACACTGTCTACCCTGACAATTCGGTACTTGACTATTTTTTTTTTAATAATTTATATGAAATTTACGTCGTCTAAAATGTAAGTTACGTATTAGAAAATATTAAAATAAAATATTTTCAGTCGATCAGAAAGAAGTGGAAGGGCAAAAGGAGAAGGAAAAGGGTCCCCCCGCGGTCGACTTGGATCCAGAACTCGACATATCGCAGTGTCCAGAGTATGAGGATCCCGTGGAAGCCGTAACGGTAACTCTTTATTGACTAGCTTTCTTCACGGAGTTGTTCCGTGAATAAATAATAGAACAACTTCCTTGTGACTTGCCCACCTCTATGTAACAACAGCAACACGTCGCCCCGTCGTCCCAAACATGTTTTGGCAGACCCTAACGATCCCATTCCGGAGCTGTTGAAGCAGCACTTTCCTCATTAAGTACCAATAATAATTGGACCGTGTTACGCAGAAGTGATCCAACCCACAAAAAAAATTTGACACCATTATGGTCTATTTATGGTTTAGAACATGTTGGCATCCATATTTTTTTTTTTTTAATTGTGGGTTGGATCATATCTGCGTAACACGGTCCAATTTATCTTTGAACACTATACCCCGACACCGGACCCGCCCGAGAGTTCGAAGATCTCATACAGTAGGCCTACAGCACATAGGTACGACCTCTAACTCTAATCCCCAGTGAAAAAGGCGCTTCTGTGGTAAATCACAGTCAGATCAAAATATTTCTGGCTAGAGCGCCACCAGCGCCAGCTATAATTTCAGGTGAAGCTGTAAAAGCAATTTTAGCTAACGGTATAAACCAAAATTTGAAAAAAGCATACCTTGGAGATTCCTCCTCATTTCGGAGGCCAAGATCCACTTCGGGACGTTGAGCCAGCGGAGTTACTTGCTCGTTTGTCAGTCTCTGCTATACCCAAAGTAATAAATCCAAATGAGTCGAACAAATATTCTTAGTTTGCTTCGTTATCTGTTTGACTCTCCACACCACTTTCTTAGGTCGGTCAAAGGCAGTGACGTGCATAGGAATTTGGACCAGGGTAGACAAAAAACTTACAAAACCATTTTCTTCAGTTCGTACAGCACCATCACTGTCAACGTCATCTTCGTGTCGGTTTAAAATATAAACCGAGCGATACCATTTTGAAAATTTCTTTTTGTCAATATTTGTATTTAGATAAATAGCAAATTGTCAGGGTAGACAGTGTTTCTTTGTCTATATGGGCTGCACGCCACTGGTCAAAGGTGACCTATGGATTAAAATTTGTACTTTTATTGTATATTTTTTTAGGGCTATCACAATCGAGATGAGGCCGATATATGCAAGCATTATAAAGGCGGATCGACGAAGACTTGCTACAAAGGATCCAAGTGTTCAAAAAAACATGTTGTAAAACACCCAGGTTTGTGACTATTATTATTTTTTTTTTATTTTCTCCATACGTTCGTTGTGTTTTCCGCAAATGATATTGCTAGTATAACAAAAACGATCATTGATTTGCAACTGTCAAAATAATACAAAGGGTACTGAATAATTATTATTCAGTAGCCTCTTTAATATTTGTGCTTACAGTTAGAAACGATTCTCAGGAAAAAATAAAATATATTGAATAAAGCAAAATTGGATAGCGTTATGCAGAAGTGATCCAAACACATAATACAAATGGGGATAGGCTCGCTCACTATCACATCAAGGGACGAAGATAAGGTTGGCGAAAAGCGGGTGCCGTTTGCCTAGTCCTCCGAGGATAATGGGCGCGAGTGTGTGTAGATGTCCACAATAAAGTGTATAAGGGCGACTTGCACCACTACTACTAACCAACGGTTAGTCCTAACCTCAAGTTAAATTGAAATAGAAATATGTGAAGGATATGTAATTCATTACATATAATGTGCTACATCTAATTACAGATAATATATGGTGACATTAAATTAATTACATGTAACGAATTACATGTCCTTCATATATTTCTATTTCAATTTATCTTGAGGTTAGGACTAACCGTAGGTTAGTAATAGTGGTGCAAGTCGCCCTAAGTATGTATGTTGCCCAATGTGCAGACGGGTGGACGTTGGACCGCGTGCAGGTGGTGGCCAAGTGCAAGCTGCTGCCGCTGCCCGAGCCCGACTCCTGGCACAAGCTGCTCGTCACCAGCGTCTGCCACTTCGACAGGCTCTACGTGCAGTTCGCTACGGGGAACGACGACATCGGTACTATAGCACCACCAACCATAATCATTACCACATCACTCACCATCTATCATCATCACCACAACCGCCACCCATCATGTTCACCACAACCGTCGCTCATCATGATCACCACAGCCACCATCTATCATCATCACAGCCACCACCCATCTATAAATTTATTTTCTTTCTTCTTTTTCTTTCATCATCATCACCACAACCACAACCCATCATGATCACCACAATCACAACCAATCATCATCATCTAAATAATAACATACATCACAGTAGGTACACGAGCTCAGTGTTCTGTCCGTAAGGCGTGTCGCCACGCCCACAGCGAGTCTCACCGGCCGCAAAATATATTTCAACTCGATAATACCAACTAATGAAGTTCTTTTGAAATTAGTTGTTAAATATTTTTGATTATACATAATAATTTCGTTTCAGGCGAGATCCCCGAGTTCGGTGTAGTTCTACCGCCTACCACACTAACGGCGCTTATTAGAGACATGAACAGTCCTGCGGCACGGATGAGCTACAAACCTTTGAAGGTAAGAACGACTATAGAATGTACTGTGTGTAAGGGATACATACCCGAAAACTAACACAAGATTGGTGCTGTTTATTACGAAGACGATTATTTTTCACACCTTTTATCATTCTGATCCAAAATATATTTCAAAAATCGTCCACGACCCCTTTTATCTCTGTCGTAAAGAATCGTATGTTGGTACTACACAGATATACAGTATCGATACCGATAATGTCGATAATACACGTCCTCTCCTACAGACATTGATAATGCAAACGGCAAGATATGAAAAAATATTTATTTATTTATTTTATTTAAGGATTTTAAACTGAGTTTACAATAATAAATTAATACTATATTACATGCGTAGCAGAGAAAAAAGGCGCAGGAAGTCGCTGGATACTGGCCGTTCCAACAGGTCGATCTGAAAATCTTTGGGTGAGGCCTATGTTCAGCAGTGGGCGTCGTGTGGCTGATGATGATGAAGGAAAAAATAATTGCAACTCTGATTATACGCAACTACCACATAGAATTATGCGATTTATAGTCATGAGTTCCACGAACGTTCAGCGTGAGAATGTTGAAAATTTGTTTTCAGATATCTCCAGCTCCCGGTGAAATGGTTGCGGCATTATACCCCCTGGACGGCAACTGGTATCGCGCACGTGTCGTGTCCATCACACGGGCAGACCAGAACGTCGAGGTATCGACACAGACATACTAATGACTTTCTCAATATGTATCCAGATCGATTACGAAAATTAATCAAAAATACGATTTTGAAGTTGTTCGGCCTTAATATTACTTTGATTTGTTTTTTAGGTACTGTACGTAGACTACGGTACGACGATATGGGTGAAGGAAGACCAAGTGAAGGTACTGGAGGCGCGGTACCACGCGCTGCCGATGCAGGCGATACGCTGTGTACTAGCGGGCGTAAGGGCCAAGTCACACGACTCGCAGGTGTGGGCCGCGGCACGACGCGCACTCACCGAGCGCGTGCTCAACAACACTGTCGACGCGCACGTCATGTGAGTACCACGCGAACCTGTACAGTACAGTATAGTACAGGAGCCAGTCGACAAGTCACACGACTCGCAGGTGTGGGCCCGACGAACGTCGACGTGTTAGAGAAGCTATAGACAGTTTTATATACACCATGAACCAGTTCGGTTGAAAAAAGGTTACACTAAATAATAAAAAAAATACATTCATTGAATTCATATGCTTGATGATGTAATGCCATGATGCCCTAGTTAATGAAAGTTACACCAGGCGCGCCTTTTTGACCGGCTATGTGAAAATCACTTTAAAAACACCTCGACCCAAAAACACTTTATCAACAGTCCCAGAGAATGCGACTTCGACCGCCCCTAGGTTATACCTTAATCCAACCAATATGTGAATTATTTCTGTATATCAACTCGCTCAAAATTTATCATAATATGAATTCTCTATATGTTTTGCAGCGCCCGAGATTATGATGAAATTACAGTGGAACTCTTCGACGAGGAAGGGTACAATGTAGCTGAAGAATTAGCGGCGCTTAACCTAGTTGACCTTGTACATTATGACGTAGTGCCTGACAAAAACGTGCAGCAGAAACTCATTGTACCCTGAAGTTGACGGATAAGTAGTTGACACCAAAAAAATTAATCAGAGATTTTTAACAGTATTAGGAGGCTTTTTGAATGTATTATACGTATGTGTATAATGTATATTATAGTTATATACACCAGAATCGACTAAGTCAGTGTCTGACAAAGGGCATCAAATTCATTCGCATTCCTTCAAAACATTATCAAATTTATTGGTTATTAATTAATAATTAAAAATCATAATCAACTACTAGTCTCCGAAAGCATCTAAGTCGTTAAAGCCTGGAGTAGTTATTCAAATTTCCATGTTATTTGAACACTGGCAAAGTCGATAATGTTTCAGCGATTAAAAATCTGCTGCGCTTTGTGAGATGTGTGCAGACTTATTGGTCGACTCGTTGACTGATATTAAATCGAATAATATCTCGTTACAAGTTGTGGAACTATTCCAACAAAAAATGTACCTTTATCCTGGATAAATTTTAGCATTGCGTATATTACTAATAAAAAATCTCGCTAGTCTTCCAAAACAGTGGTATATTATAGATAGCTCTTGTGTATCCTGCTAAGGGCGACATGCACCACTATTATTAACCTAGAGGTAGTCCTAACCTGAAGTTAAATTGAAAAAGGAATATACATGTAATTAATTAAATGTCGTCATATGTTATCTGTAATTACATGTAGTACATTACATGTAATAAATTACATGCCCTTTATATATTTCCATTTCAATTTAACTTGACTTGTTAGGACTAACTCTAGGTTAGTATATGACGCAATTCGCCCTAAATGTGTGACAGGTTGTAAATACATTTTTATTTGTGGGGTAGTCATCAATATCGTGCATACATACGCAGAGACAGCAAGACTACCCACAATTAGTTGAATATTTTGCATTTGTGTTTAGTTCCTGAAACATTGCAATTTAATTGAATGCAATCTTCAAAATGTATTATTTTTTTATTATTTTTTGTTTTAGTTAATGTCTAGTTTTAGCCGCGATTAAATATGTACAGGAATAATTAGTATACAGGGGGGTACCAAAAATGCATATCAAACTTAAGGGGGAAATAAATTGTAGGGTGGTCTACTTGCCCAAAATACTTGGAATCTCCATCATTTATGAGATATGGAGGGATTTTTTATCGAATAATTACGCGGCAGTCATTCTATACAATGTGAAATGGCATCCGTAATTTTGACGGAAATTCTGACGCTGGCCAACCACTTATTTTAATTGATTCATAATCTAGTCTAAAGTTGCGCTTCTTATTTAAAAGTAATGTAGGTTTATGTACTTAATATTAAAGTTGGGCTATGATTGTGTGCAAATATTAAAATAAGTGAATTTGAGTGCTTCTTGTCAGTCGATGCACTTTGGTAAAATTGTCTAAAAGCAAGCAAAAACTCCAGCAAGACCTCAAAGTCGTCCATATATGTTTCATTGTCATTGTAAAACCTTTTTTACTCTATTTATTACTTGCCAATTAAAAAAAATCGACCTGTTGAAAATCTTTGGGGGAGAACTATGTTCACCAGTGGACGTTCTATGGATGATAATGATGATTTAAAAAAATCAACACCACTCATAGTCATGTCTCTCTTTCGCTCTCTATGCACCACACATGACACGACAAAATATACAATGATCTCATAGATTTTTTTTGTTTACCTTTAATTTCGTTTCCCCTCTAAGATTGTACCCCTTTTACGGGACAGCCTGTGTAAGAACATACGCATATCAATTATGAAGAATATTTCTTTTTTGGCAAGATTACAAAAATAGATATTGTGAGGTTTTAAAGTTCTTTAAATAACTTTTTATAGGTAAAATGTAAATACGTCCTGCCCCCTAACTTGACAGTCGATTTGATTTTCATTTAGTGATTTAAAATTAAACGAAATCTAGGTAAAAAGTGCGATAATATCGCGTTGGATTTGAAAACTTATTTGGTAATTTTTAACGTGACGTTGGTGCACTTTTTTACTTCATTTCGGTGGAATTTTGTCGCTAAATGAAATCTAATCGAGTGCAATAGTTATTAGTGATCCTACTGATTTCAATGCCACATCGAATAACACTGTTAGATTCTGGGATAATGATTTCTCCCGTATTGAATCTCCTGGAAGCATTTGATATCAAACAGTGATGATACTAATGCCGGCATTACACGATCGTTCAACATCCCAACAATACTGCAGCCTGTCCCAATGGGGTTGGCCGGTGAAAGCTAATCCCAGATGGCGCCGCTATACTATTTCTATCTTGGCCATTGTTCGTTTAGGGTTCATTTTGGATTATTGAATAAATCAACTATTTCTTGCTAAAGTTGCCAACCCCATTAACAATCGATCAGACTTACTGATTTCTTAAGTTTAGGCAAATGTTATACATTGAATTAAAACTATTTTTACGGATTCTATCACGATTTGGTTTTAATTTTTACTTCAGACGTTTCGAAAGCTTTGCAGTCTTCGTGGTCACGGGTCGGACTGAGGTGTCATTTGTCCAAAAAAGTTAGTGTTACAATATCTAGCTTCATTTTTAAATTGACCCGTAACCACGAAACGCAAAGCCTTCGAAACGTCGAGAATAAAAATTAAAACCAAATCGTGATAGAATCCGTAAATAGTTTTATTTCAATCGATCAGACTTTTTACCACTAAAGATTTACTAACTGCCTCTACATTTGGTTCAACGAACAGTTATATCGTTGGACGATCGTGTAAAGATTCTTACATATTTCTAAGACCATTTGTAGATTGTTAACGATTATCGGAGTTGAATACTAAAAATAAGGGTGTATAATATTGTACATGTACTATTAGATTTAAGAAATAAAATTGAAATTGTACTTTTTTACTTTTATACTGTTAAAATGGACAGTAAAAGGATTTTTCAGTATGTATGTGTTTTATACAGGTCAACTGCACCCAATGATTGGTCCTAAAGTTACCTTTATGACATCTTTTAACCCGTTGGAGGCGGCACATTGCAAAGGAAGAAGTCACCTTAATATTATGTGTCTCTTGTCAAATGTATGGAAATGTATCGTAGTCACCCAATTGGGTACTTGACAGTGTTCGATTTTATACACATTTTTATATGTAATAGCTAATAAAACATAATAGAAACCATCCTGTAAAAACTGCATCGAAATTGGTTGAAAAATGAGGCAGTAATTCATATTTTAAAATCTGCAATGAGCAAGAGTGGGGGCGTGGTGGGGATATGTTGCTATCCCTTTTCAACGCACGTTCCGTTATGTATGCATACATTTATTTTGATTATAAAATAACATAAGCTCACGTCTGTATCCCCGAAGGGATAGGCAGCGGCGCACTAGCGAACTAGTATACCCATATTTTGCAGAGCTTAGTTCCGTCCCAGATGTGATAGGGGGCGAGCCTATCGCCATATCGGGCACAAATTCCAGACTCCGGGATGATAATGGAAAAATCCAATATCACTGCCTGACCCGGGGATCGAACCTGAGACCTCACGACGGTAATCGTACCGAAACACAACCACGCCACCGAGGCAGTCAATCAGTCACAAATAGTGACAAAAATATATGGTGACTAGCCACCAGTGTGCACTAGCCCTGTATAGAAGAAAAAAAAACAAATTACAGTAAAACAACACACAAATCTATTTCAGAACATATTAAAACACTAAATTATCAGACTCACAGATATATGTTTTCTAAAACTAATAGAAACATTTCCATTGATCTTATATTATTACATGATTAATATATTGATATTGAACACTCCAGGCCAATGTAAGTGATATTATTATGAGTAAATATAAAGCTATACACTGCTATATATATATGACTAGATATGACTAGGTTATGTCAAGCTACATACAGTAAGCCATTGTGGGTAATGCTGAATACACACCGAGATAGGCTTATATTGCAACAAACAAATACATTACATACAATTTTCTTACGATTTCATTACAATAACTGTTGAAAATGGTGTTTTCAACAGTAAAGGCAGCCTCCGTGGCGCAGCAGACGAGTAGCCGGCTGTGAAGCGAGAGGCCGCGGGTTCGATACCCGCACGAGACAAATGTTTAAATCCTACAGATATTTGTTTCGAGTCTGGGTGTTGTGTGACCGAAAGTCTCTCCTAGTTCCTGATACCCACGATACAAATCTATCTTAGTGTGGGGTCAGGACTATGTATGTGACTGTTGGGTGTTATTTATTTATTATTTTATTATTATAATGGAACTTTAAAAAATAGTTAATTTCAAATTAGTAAGACATGTCTGTAAATGGACTTTATAATTTTTTTTATATAAAATCTTGTGCATAATGCATACACATCTAAAATCTAAATCACATTTTTTAAAAATGTGTACTACAACAAAGTCTATCTTGGTGTGTGTAAATTGTATTTTAGTGTTATGTAGATAATGTTCACATAACATAACACAATTTGTGAAAAATAGCAGATTTTTAATTTAATGAACAAAACTAAACATTATCAGATCTATTTTAGATGCTGCACCTGCCTTGACTGAGTTAGGGTAGTAATAGTATAAATATTCAAATTATACACCATCCTTATAATGTAAGGATATCTCCAAAATTTAAAATTCAAATACACAGTTCAATCTTAGACAAAACCTACATAACACAAAAATTACAACTAATTAGCTGAGTACTAAACATAATAAATAATTACTTTTTTAAATATCGGCAACAAACAGTTTTGGTAGTTCAGATTCTAGTCTTATTACTCTAACAATGGATGTGAGTCGCCAACTGTCGTATGGATTAGAATTCTTTGGTGTATACAAGCCAGGTGCCACAAACGTGCTATAATACGAAATCAACTCATGAGATTGATCTCCATCTAGATCAGCAATCATTAGTGACTGCTCCTGGTATTCTAAATCAGGCTGGCATAACGGCAAAGGTGTGCTGTTATTCATTGGACCACGCACACATATCTGCACAATATCCGTTTGACTAACATTAACATTGTGCGTCTGGTCTTTGTCAAATGAAACTAAAACAATCCTCTCTGATATATCATATGCTGTGAAGTTAGTATACTGTATGAATGAAGATATTGAAGCCACATTTATAGTGGGCCTGTAGTAGAATACATCATACGGATTCTTTGGGCTCTGATTTTGGACATTGTATCTAACTTCATCAATTTTAAGTGCACCCTTAGCGAGGTGTGCACTGTTCCACTGTCATAATTTTAATACAAATCCTCGTATAGAATTGGTGAATGCAAATGAGCTTGGCTTCATTGCATAAACGTGATTGGCCACGTATTCCCAAGTGACGTTAGATGTCCCATTTCTATCAAGTAACAAAGTCAAGTTGACCCTGCATGAATTAGGACACTCTCCAGAGTTCTCCACAATCAGCTTCCCTGGACCATTGGAAAAAATAACTCTGGTATTGCCAATGCTCTTCTTCAGGGTTGTGTTCACCCTTTTCGGTATTTTGAGTGGTGGCCGAGTATGATCCGTTATATGGTCTAATTTCAATAGTTTCCTATACAATAAAGGGTATGTGATAAGTCTTACAGCCTCTGTTGTGCTATTTTTGCAGATATATGTAATAGAGTCAGCTTCAGATATCAACTTGACTGTTGAACAGTCATCTATGACCATCGGTTCTCCAATCAGCTTGCCAGTCGCCCCAGAAATTAATAACATTGAATTATGATTTAAGTTTGGGGTAATGGTTGCAACAGTTAATAGATCATTCACTTTATCCTTATCCATATCCTTGACAACTATTGGGAAATCTATCATTATAATGTCACTGAACACTTTCCCCTGTTTGTGTATGTACCAATGAAAATTTCCATACAGGGGATTTAATGCTGCAAATAACCCTTCTGTGCCTGTAACAATGCAGTCCTTTTGTTTGTCTCTATCTACATCAATGAGGTGGCAGTTGATCTCTGTAGGTATTCTACTCTCTCTAGTGTACCAACCGATTTTCCCTGAACTTCCAACAATAAGTAATATACCGTTTACTTTGTCTGCATTATCATTCACCTCACTCCGCATATAGTTGCCTCTGTAAATAAAAATTAGGTTTTTCGTCTTGGGTAGTGCTCCGTCAACGACCTGCACTGCTCCGGATAGTTCGATCTCGTCGTACGGCAGCTCCCAGCTCGTAGTTTTGTCTTGCCACTCATTACTAGCGCAGCTGCCTATATCCGAACATGGTACACCCCACAAAAATATAATAACTATAAATATACACACGAGTATTGATGTGATGAAGGCGCAGCGGCGCGGGAATGACATCTTGGTCGACACATCGGATTGTAAAAAGCTGACATTGTCCATTGTGCTCTCAATCGTATTGACGTTGGTGTTAAACTCGTCCATGTCGCTCATACTGTAGTTTCTAGAAGATTGCAGCCCACTGTTAAAGTCCAAATTATTGCAGCTGTCTGTCGTTTTGATTTGTACATTGTCCAGTTTCTGATCGTCTTCCGACTCCGAGTCTGTCAGTATTTGCTTCAGTGGTGCGTAATTACCGCCGGTTCCATTGGCTGACATGGTTATACCACAGTAAAGTTACATTGTCAGATCAAGTATTTTATTCTTATACAAATGAAATATATATTTTTATTATTACTACATCATCAATGAAATTAATAAAATCAATAAACAATCCTCTGGTGCACTGAAAAGTGAAAATTGAGTGGTGACACTTGACAGACACTGAACAGTGAACCACAATGTTGTCTATTACAACCTATTGAGTATAAAATTTGATAGAATCAGCAAAAAATAATGCTATCTCGTTTCTACTATAGGATGTCAACTCAGATAAAGAAGGAACGATATACAAGTGTTTGTTTCTGTAGACACGCATCCGTCAAAAAGCCACGGCTCCACGCCAAAGTAATAATAATACGGCAACTGGAATGGCGGTCTAGTGACGGGGGCGTGATTCATTGCGTATATTATCGATATCGATAAAATGTTTTATTCCGTTATTTAATGGTATATTCTTTTAAATTACATACATATTATCACACCTGTATACCATAAGAGGAGGCAGAGACTATAATTTTCTAATTCGTATGATAAGAAAAACTCTAGTGCGCTTAGATAACGATTTTTATAGCAAAGTTTAGTAAACGATTTTTTGAGTTGTTCTCATGATTGATGTCATTGAGTTAATGTTTAGAGTGCACATTCTACGGCTGATGATTATATCATTGAAACTTATCGTGTCAATAATACTCTAATATTTTAACTAAATAATAAACGTAATGTTGTTTATCTTAAATAAAGTAAATAAAAACAAGTAATAAATAAGAAACGTACAAAAATATTCACTTTAAACATTTATGTACTGCTTTGTAAAAACAATAAATGTTTATCGACAGATCATCGACTATAATACTTAAATGCACTAAACTTTCCGCCATCTTTAGCTGCCAGTCTGGTGCCAAGGTCATGGATCTCCTCTCTCTCTCTCACTTTAATCTAAGCAGTGAACACATTAATTTGAGTGCTGAGTAGTTCGCGAACGAACTAGTTCACGAGAGCGCTCCCACAGACAAATGAACGAGCTGGTTTCCTGATTTCTCGGTTTTTAGTTCGTTTGATAAGTTGGATTCTAAGTTGTATGATTGTATGTAATAGCGAAAGTGAGCGAGAGTGAAGCGCTATCCGATTTCTTTCTTTTTGCCTGGCGTTATCCCGGCCTAATGCCAGGGTCTGCCTTCCTACATAAACCACTTTCGACCGGTCTTGAGCAATGAGCATCCTCCATAATAAGACCATTGTTTCTCATTCATTCTACAAAACGTTCAAGTAGCGCTTTGGGGCCGTCTAATTTTCCTTAACATGGCGCTGACAGACAACTTATTCAGGAAAGCGATATGCAGATGCTTCTTTTTCGCTCTACATGACTCGCCCAAAGATCTAATGGCGACTAGTGGCGATTGAGGTGGTGGAATGTGATCATGGCGCACTGGTAGCCCACTTATACCACTTACACGACGTCACTGCTCCCCAAGTACATGTACATACAAGTAATAATCACAAGTTTAAAGACTTAGCGGACCGACTTCAAAACTTATCCGATCGTGACCAAAATATGGGACCACCCTTGAAATAAGCTTTAACGAACACAAAAATAATCTTGAAAATCCGCCCACATTTGGCAAAAATATCGCATATCGCATAACATACATAAAAAAACACAGAATTGAGAACCTTCTCCTTTTTTGAAGTTGGTCAAAAATTGAAATAACAGCAAATTTTTTTCAAAGAATAAAAAAAGTGCGAATGATCTTTTTTTGTTTGTTTGGTTTTTACTTAGAGCCTTTTTCCTTGCGTTTTTATCTTTTGGTTCAAGACGGGAACTAAAGAACTAAAATAGCAAATTAGTTCGCTGAAAAGCCGCGAACTAGAGTGCCGTCACTTGTCGCGAACTATCATGCGCAAGTCTAAAACATAACTTTGTTACTTGTCAGTTGATTTGACTCTCTTCAGTTTTCACAGGAGAAAGAGACTTACTTAGGCCGCGTTTCCTGCACATGTTTTTTTTACACAAAACACTAACAACTCATACGCAATACAACGATTTTAGCTATCACGGGGATCGAACCCGCGGCCTCTCGGCTTCATAGTTGGCTACTCGCTCAGTCAGTAGCCACCCGATTTTCTTAAATTTAGCCCGTGGCAGGTGTTCAATTATGCATACCTTCCGTTTGTGCTTATACAATTACTGCATGAAATCCGCTAGGAGCAATAGCGATATCCTGCTGCCTAGTCGGGACCCATTTCTTTTTTATACAATGACCACATTCCACAGCGATCCAGCATGCATGCATTATGCTTTGAAGCATAGAGTGGTAGAGCCACGCTGTATACAATTACGCCTACAGCACGAATGGGCCGGCTCGACCGGTTTGATACCACCGTCTCGCACAGAACCGACGTAAAGTGGCAGCTTGCTATCGATTTTCGTTCGGTGAGTTAGATCTCCGGTGGCCCAATTGCCCCAACCCCCGCGCTTTCCCAATCACTCTCCCCTCCCCTTTCATTCACTCCTTTTAGATTGGCATTGCACCCATGATTCTTTTTCATCAGGTGACCCATCTACTCGTTTGCCTCTCTGCTATAAAAATAGTGAGGTATGGCCGGTTGGGCCACTTAGTAAGACTTGGAACCATTATTAGGTGGCTCTCGGGTACATATTTTTGCACAGGCACCAGACTTGTGTAATAAGTAGGTACTAGAGATGGGATAACGTCGTTGAGTGTAAGGAAAATAAACAATACAATATTATAGCCAGAATGTATATTTTGTTTTTGTATATTATTTGCAGTTCTTTTCATATTACACTACAATATTAAGACATGGTATTATTTATGTCGCACTTATTGTAACGCGGTATCTACACATTGAATCTTCTTACGATACATAAGAGTTAAAATGACATTAAGTATATCCGACACTATTATACGATTAATATTTTATGGTATACATACATATGTGTGTATGTATGTATTTTATGGTGATTAGGACATACCGCAAATATTACGCTTTCACTTACAAGTTATACACAAATGACATTTATATTATTCTAATTGAGATTATTCAAGGTACATATATTTATCCTATAATGATGAATTTCACTAGCCAAACGTGCATCCCCACCCTTATCAATATCGTTTCACTGTCACGAAATCACCCTCTCTGCATGCATAATTTGTAAATTACAAGATTTTAAATTAAATCCACATCACCAAAGCTGCATTTAGCTCTTGTAGCCATATTATGTCTGAAATAAGTTTGTAATAATTATGTGAACCAGTTTACTGAAATGAAAGTTGATTACTGCAATTGAATTAAATACACAAAAAGGATCCAACAAACATATGTAGATATTTCTGATGCCATGATCTAATTTATTAATAGACCATATTCAAAACAATTTTTTTATTTTTTGTGTTGGTTCCTTTTTGTTTGACTACATCCAACTAATGAAAGGACATCTGTGGGCTTAGCCAAGTGGCTTATGCGCTAGTCGAATAGAAATGTATGGGAATGACAAGAGTAGGTACGCTATATATAGCGTACTCTTATGTCATATCCATACATTTATTCTATTCGACTAGCGCATAAGCCACTTTGGTAAGTCGGCTGTTGATTTTGTTACATTATACTGTGCAATCAATATAGACAGGGACTTTATTTCAGTGACTTTACCATCACATGGTTCACCTACTTTTATAACCATTATAACTTACTAAATATTAAGAAAATAAATAATAAACAAAAACAAGAGTTATTTACATAGTCAGCCTCAAAACACTATGCTTCTTACGATCAAACACGAATCCATTATTATTCTATTACAAGTTTTGATGGCACTTTATATTGTAATCATTATAATAGCTAATAAGGGTGCCCAAGAAACTGAAGAAGTTTATCAGTTGAACAACTGGATAGGAACAAATATAGAATTATTAATAACATTTGACATATAAACCTAAGCCTTAAATGAGAAATAAATAAATAAAAATATAACTCTATTAAATAGTGTGATGATTTCTCAAAACCATGGACAAGATTAGGCATTAGTGAACAATTGGCTAAAATAGTAATATCAGCAATGAAATTATAAAAACGATTCGATATCGACATTACAAATTGGACCGTGTTGTGCAGGAATGAACCAATCCACAAAAAAAATTATTTTTTATTGATGCCAACATAATCTTAACCGTTAATAGACCATATTGATGTGATTTTATTTTGTGGGCTGGATCATTTCTGCACACCACGGTCCAATTGAGAGATACATTACAATTTTGTAACATGCAAGTAAACCGAGTGCATCAAAGCTCCTACAAATGACTGGCCATTATTAAAAATTAAATTAATTTAAAAGCGATCTGGTTGTATGTATATACTCTGTGGAGCTTCGTTTATCACGACTGCAAACATTTGCGACTCGCCTGCGTCAACGAACCAAGTCAATATTTGCCGAAAGCGATATGATACAGAACGTCGACTTTCAGGTGTCGGAAAGTATTTGGCGTGAAACGAAGTGAATATAAACGTCCATAAAGTATGAAAGACGTTCAATAGAATCAGTCTTGCGCGCAATGTTTACTCTATATACAGAAACTGAAAATTGCTTAACAAAAATAATTCATCCGCGTAAACATTTCACTAAATACCAAAGTTGAGTCCCATATTTAATACTTACGAATAAAACATATTGTTATTACACAATTTAACTATTATAAATTAATATGATAGTCGGTATTTAAAGGAGCCGGCCCTTTCTAGCAACCTGTACTAGACTTTCATTATGAAAATTAACCATTATAACTAAAATATATTATGATAAAATCGGACCGTGACCGACAGTTCGGTCGCCAAGTCATCGAGTCCTCGCTCATATTATATACCGGAGAATCCGACGTGTTCACTGTCGAGAATAGAATCTTCAAGCCGAATCTGTGAATTATCTTTTCTACCTGCCCTTATCCCACCTTAATGTGGGGTCGGCGTAACGCACTTTTTCAAGCATGTTGCAGAAAGGATTTGGATAAGTTTTTACGATCGGCTGCCTTCTTGACGTCAACCCCTTCAATCCAGTACCGGACAAATGTAAATTAGAAATTCACTTTGCCCGACCTGGGAATCGAACCCACGACCTCTCGGTCCACAGCCCATATATGCCGCGACTAGACCAAAGAGGCGACAAATCTATGAATCATGAACATCATACGAACACGCCGTCAAACATACATCACCCTAAAATTAACTAATAAATAATCCAGATCTGTTAGATCGAGTACGGGTATTCGCCGAGGTAGTCTATGAGCGTGTTGGGCAGCGGCAGCAGCCTGTGCCGGGGCGCGCACCACAGCCGCGGCGTGAGCGGGTTCGAGTCCAGCGCCCGGTGCAGCGCGAGTCGGGCCGCGTGCAGCAGCGACGGCGGCGCCTGGCGCAGCGGCTGCTTGAGCAGCACGGGCGAGTGCGGGCAGCCCTCGCGGTCCACCCACACGGTGCCGGCGGCGCCGCGAGTCCCCACCCGCGCGTAGTGCTGCACCAGCTCCACCACGCACCGGAACCGCGGCATGTACCGCGCCAGTGGACGGTCGCAGTCTAATCTGCAACAATAACACGTAATACATCACTACACATACTGTTACGTGGTGTTCCACTTACAACATTTTTAACCGACTTCAAAAAAGGAGGAGGTTCACAATTCGTCGGTTTTTTTAAGTATGTTCCCCGATTACTCTAAGATACCTGGGCCTATTGGAGAAATTCTTTTTTTGTTTAATAGGGTATACTCCCAGGTGGTCTTATTCAATAACACGTAATACATTACTACATACACACGTACTGTTACGTGGTGTTCCACTTACAACATTTTTAACCGACTTCAAAAAAGGAGGAGGTTCACAATTCGTCGGATTTTTTTTATGTATGTTCCCCGATTACTCTAAGACGCTTGGGCCGATTGGAGAAATTCTTTTTTTGTTTAATAGGGTATACTCCCAGGTGGTCTTATTCAATAACACGTAATACATTACTACATACACACGTACTGTTACGTGGTGTTCCACTAACAACATTTTTAACCGTCTTCAAAAAAAGGAGGAGGTTCACAATTCGTCGGATTTTTTTATGTATGTTCCCCGATTACTCTAAGACGCTTGGGCCGATTGGAGAAATTCTTTTTTTGTTTAAAAGGGTATACTTCCCAGGTGGTCTTATTGGCACCAAGTCAGGATCTGATTATAGGATTCTAGAAAAATCGAGGGCAACCCTCGAATTTTTTAGGAATAGTGTTTTTATATATTTTCTAAAACTACTCAGGTATTAGCGCCTGGTACTCATCATCTCATGTTGCTGAGCAGATGATGGAAAATATAACTCCTTAACTATTAGAAGTTGATGGATAATTCTTTCAATATTACAGGCTACTGAACACTAAAATTAGATAAGTAATAATTAAAGTTTAACAAAACTGAAAACCGACTTAAAAAACGAACACTTAAAAGGATTCAGTCTCATGACGGCTACACACCAACCAAACGAACGTTCGCGAATATACGCCTGTTGCATTCACACAACAGAGAAAGTTTATTTGTATGAGCGCAACAGACATAGATTGGCGAACATTCGTTCTGTTGGTGTGTACCCGTAATCAGGCGAATAGTGTTTTTCTCTTACACTGCTACTAGGCTAAACGACCAAGTCCATACATTTTAGCAAATTTAATTTTTTTGTTAATTTATACCAGTAGGCAACCCATGCTTTGGTATTACACACGCTAAAAATAAAATGTTATCGTCGTTATTATGTGTTACATTTACTATTTAACGAGTGCGGTTTATACAGAAATTGTATTACAGAAATAAGCAATTAAACGGCGAATGATGTGTCTTCGAGTAATAAATGTTGATACAACGCACAAATTGCATAACATTTCTATGTATCGCGTTTTGTAAACATTTCCTTGTAATTGTCATTTGTAAAATAACTAGAAAGTAACGAGTCAAACTAATTGTACAAATAAACAATGAGGTACAATCAAAGACATTCAATAGTATATAGACGGGAAACAGCACAAAACTTGTGATCCAAAAGTTATGACCTAGTTGCCATAAGTCGCTCAGTTTATTTGAAATTTACGCGCGCCAGGTCGACCAGCGAAATGATATTGAGAGAATAAACTTATGTTACGTGCTTCCTAATCATTCACAAAATATTCTAGGATGTATATTGTAATAATCGTCCTCGCATTATAATTAGTAGTTGATGGCGGTACTGAAGTTTGAGATCAATTTCTTTGTATGGAAACTTGCTTGATAGCCCTCTATAATTAGTAATATTAAATATCTTTGGGTACAATGTATGCGCAAACGTTTATTACACAAAATGTGGAAATGCGGGAAGTACGTACAAATGCTAGGTCAATTTCTCATAATACACATTCAATATCATAAACAGGAAATTTTATATAAATCATTATATTACTAATGCCTGACTGCCTCGGTGGCGTGGTGGTATTTCGGTACGACTACGGTTCTGAGGTCTCGGGTTCGATCCCCGGGTCGGGCAAAGTGATATTGGATTTTTCCATATCAGCCCGGAGTCTGGAATTTGTGGCCGATATGGCGATAGGCTCGCCCCCTATCACATCTGGGACGGAACTAAGCTCGGCGAAATGTGGGTGTTCTAGTTCGCTAGTGCGCCTCTGCCTACCCCTTCGGGGATACAGACGTGGGCTTATGTTGTGTTATTATATTACTACACATGAAAAGTTTCATATTACAATTTCATAAGAAACGAGTTGTGTAAATCATTCTGACAATATCATATCAGGGCTCAATAATACGAATTGATAAATTGGAGACATTTTTATCGAATTACTGAGTAAGAAATAATAATGAGGCAGTTATCGCTGGCGAGGTGTGTTAACGATCGACTATCAAATTACAGGTCATGGCGTTATTTCAGCTGGGTTCACAAAAGTCTAGCCACTTTAATTATATTAAGTGGGCGGGTTAATTCTGGTCCGAAAAATTGAAGGCGTATCTTTTCTGCAACATGCTTGGAAAAGTCTCATGCTGACTCTACAGTAGAGTGGACGGTTCTGTTGTCCGTGTTCAGCAAAGGGATGTTTATATAATACAGAATTCAGTCAATAATTTCAAAACATCACACTGATATTAAAAGTTTGTGATTGTGTGTGTTTGTTATTTCTTGACACTCAAACGACTGGATTGATTCTGATGACATTTGGTATGGCTACTTTTTATGCAAAGGCGCACTAGCGAACTAGAACACCCATGCTAGTGCGCCTCTGCCAACCCCTTCGGGGATACAGGCGTGAGCTTATGTTATATACTTTGTAGAAAATATCTTTTATCCCGGAAAATAAATTTCCACGCGAACGGAGTGGCGGACAACAACTGGTAATAAATACACATAACATAACATAAGCTCACGCCTGTGTATCGCCGAAGGGGTAGGCAGAGGCACACAAGGCAATTAGTACACCCACATTTCGCCGAGCTTAGTTCCGTCCCAGATGTGATAGGGGGCGAGCCTATCGCCATATCGGGCACAAATTCCAGACTCCGGGCTGATAGGGCTCCGACTTAGTAGTGCGAAGTGCGCTTCTTGGAAGATAAAGTATAAAGTACATTGAATGGTTCTGTCACTCCAACTGGCTACTATACATAGGTAAAGAGTGGAATAATGAATCTAGTAATATATTTACCTAAAGAAGCCTTGCTCGTAGTGCAGCCTCACTGACGTGGGACCACGTTCAGTCTGTACCGACAGCGAGAAGATGAAATTCCTGTCCCCCGAATCCCGTATGACGAATGCACCGATACTCGCGTCCTTTAATAGTGTCCGGGCGCCCTGGAACAAAGAAATACACGTTTAATAATACGTCGAAGTGAAACTTGATGGCAGGTACATAATTTGAACACGAAATTAGATCCAGAGCATACCAAGAGTTTGTGAGAAGGATTTTTTTCTTAGATTCTGGTCAGCGACGTGCACAGGCATTCATAATAGGATAGGCACTTATAAATTATTTTAATTCATGCATCATAAATAATAATTATTCTCTATACCTCTATAATAAGCCTAGTGAGCCCAGTGAGGATTTAAAGTCGAGCGTGATAATTTTAAAAATATTTATGAATGTTTTTGAGATTTTTTCTTGTTTTATCAATTTGTCAGGGTAGACACTCTTTTTGTCTGTACGATGTGCATGCCACTGGTTCTAGAGAAATGTACTATTGACGTCATGCAATTTTTTTTTAAAAACCACAACCCTAATGCAGTGTCGGCGTAATACACTATTTCAAGCATGTAATAGGCAAATAGTGTTGAAAAAACACTCCGCCTGATATGGGAATCGAACTCAGGATCTCCCGGTTTAAAAACCATATATGCTGCCATGAAACCATGAAGGCGACGTCATGACAATTATGTTAATAATGACTTCTCATCATTATTAAAAATGTATTAAAAATATTTGTAGTTAAACAGATATAATGGGTTTAGTTTTCATTTGAATAAAATATCGAAGTTACACCAAAAACCTAGAGCCTAGCCGACTAAATACTCAAACATACAGGAATATACTGAAATTCCTGAATCACTCGATAAATTCCTACATTATGGCGCGGCACGTCGAGCGAGGCGATGTAAATTCCTTTCAGCCATTGAATCTCTTTAAAGGAATTTTGCTTTTATATTTTATTTGGTATGCCTTTATTGAAATAGAAACATTTATATTATTTCTTTTATCATCTGTATAGTGTATAATAGATTATTTTAATGAGAAATTCCGTTTATTAATAGATAATATTCTTCTTAATATTAAAAGTGATAAGAACTATTCAACAGACTGTTTTCCTTAGGCACAGCATAAATGGATCAGCTTAAAAAAATAGTGGTAAGTAATATCTCAAAGAAAATTGAAGTGAAGTTTGCTGTTGTGGTACAACATAACATAACATAACATATGGTGAGATTTCCGGAAACCCAAATACTCCCTTCCCTTCCCTATTTATGGCAGTAATGTGGAACTACTTTGTCTTTAGCATTACCATATAGAGGTACATTGTCGACGGGCGACAGTGAGCAATTACCATCCCGAGGGTCCTCTGCTTTACTGTCTACGAAGCCGATACACAGTGGCGTGCAGTCCATATCGACAAATAGACACTATCTACCTTAACAATTTGCTATTTCCATAAATAAAAATAAAAATTATGACTAAATACAGATTATAATAAAAATAGTAATGCTCGGATTATGTTTTAAATCGACACAGAGACTATAATCACTATGATGGAGTCGCAAGACTTAAATAAAGTAATTGTGTAAGATTTTTGTCTACCCTGGATCGGAATGTTTATGCACGTTACTGCCGATACATAAATTCGCATTTATCCATACAATGTCCTAATTAAGCAGCGATAGCTCAGTTGCGAATGGTACGGACTGCCGAGACGAGTTTCAGAAGTTCGAGACCAACCCCAAAATGGAGCATACACTTCTGGCTTTTCTATCTTAAGTGTATTTTTATTGTGAATTATCGTTTGCTATAACAGTGAAGAAAAATATTGTGAGGAAACCTGCATACCTGAGAATTTCATCACAAGAATTTCAAAGGTATGTGGAGTCTACCAACCCGCATTAGGCCAGCGTTGTAGACTGAGGCCTAACCCCTCAATCAGTAGAGGAGGCCCGTGCCCAACAGTGGGACAGTAATATTACAGGGCTAATATTATTATTATTTATTAACGTCCTAGTAATAGAACATGTACTCTAGAATATATGTCCGGGGTTATCAACACATTCGTGAACATAAAACGAGCGAATCAAAAATGAAACAAACAAGCATTGTTATCGCACGACCGCGAGGCGCGAGGCGCAACCGCTCAGTCTCCGTTTGCTGAGTAAACATTACTTCGTATGGAAAATCTATTAATGTGTTGAATCATGCCAAATTAAGACGTCAATTAGCGAACGAATGAAAAATGAATTCTTGTTAAAGTAATAGAAACAACAAACAACATTTCTGAACATCCGTAAGGCTTGTCACTGATGGCAAAAGCCACTAACTAATAGTTCTCTAACGGTAGGTTCCAATAAATAATCTCAATCCAAGGGTACAAATAGATCACAAAAATTAGCCAATAAGAAGAAAATTTAAAAATGACGGCTTCAAATGACATAACTTGATTGGTTCAATATCGCAATCTATCTATACAATACATCATCAATCTTTATCTATACTCGGATTGAAATCGTATATTGGGGACATGTATGGGGGAGTTCTTTTAGATTCCTGCAAATAGCAGTTGATACGTATTAACCATCATTAATGAAATAAAGTGTATCATTATTATTTACATACATTACATAATATAAGCTCACGCCTGTATCCTCGTAGGGCGAGGCAGAGGTGCACTAACGAACTAGAATACCCACATTTCGCCGAGCTTAGTTCAGTAACAGATGTGATAGGGGCCGAGTATATCGCCATATCGGGCACAAATTCCAGACTCCGGGATGGTATGGAAAAATCTAATATCACTTTTCCCGACCCGGGGATCAAACCCGAGACATCAGGACGGTAGTCGTACCGAAATACAACCACGCCACGGAGGCATTATTATTTTCATAATAATTATGTTGATAGTACCCTAATTTAAACTAAACGTAAGTGTCATTAAAATACTTCCAATAGCATCAATTAGTTTAATCGCAACTTAATTGCTATCACTCATAGCTGAGGAAAACGCGCAATTAATCAATTTGCCTTTAAATAGTTTCCTCATCGTGGGAATATTGTGGATTTATTGCAGACAAAATTGTAATACAAGGATAACATGAAAAATTGTACCAGTACTAAATAATAGATGGCGCTACATAATGGGAATTACGTAGTTCATTAAAATTATTATTAAAGTATTTTCCATAATTATTATTTTTAAATAATTTGTTTTGAGTTCTACAAAACTACATTATCAGTCAGTATGTGATAGCAGTAACACAGCCTCTAAATAGAGTATTCAACTTCTGAGTGATCATTATGATTCATGAGGGATTATGTCATTTACCATATTTTAGTAAATTTTTTTTCTAGAGAGGATTGACGTCAGTTAAGCGGGCCATGGGAAAATCTAATGGCGCGTACACACCAACCGAACAAAAGCGAAAGAATTTTCGCGAAGGAGTCGGTGTGGACGCAACACCAAAGCCGAATGAACGAATGAAAGCATTCTGTCCTGGTTGGTCGTGCGCAGGATAACTGTTGTGTGAACGCAACAGCTAAGATTCGCGAAAGATCGGAAACCTTCGATCTCCATCGCCGATGGCCACTGTATGCCCTAATGTACCCGGTATAAGCCTGAAACCTTTCTGCGTTATGCTTCAAAGTGTGTTGCGCCGATCCCACACTGGAATGGAGTAAGGGCAGGTGGAAAAATGTGTGTTTTAAATATAAACAACACAAACCTGCCAATCCAAGTTTCCGTAGTACCAGCCGGAGAGTCTCAACGCTCTGAGTGTGTCTGCTAGCCGCTTGAACTCATCATTGTAGGGTGTGGGGATGAGCGGCGAGGACGGCGTGGCGTACAGGGGAGAGTGTGGCAAGAACGAGGGCTGGATCGTGAACGGCGGCGGCGTGTGTGGCGCGGCCGTGGCATGGCACTTGTCTAGCGCAGACGTCAGAGACACGCGCAGCTCGTGCCTGCAGTTCGGGCAACACGCCACGCCCGTCGACCAGCCGTTCAGCGGAACACCCACTTCCACGCACGCATCTGTTAACAAATAATTTAAAAAAATTAAATAAAACATAGGTAAAATAAAACTTCAAAATCTTGATGTTTGAATTTGTTTTTTAAATGGTTTTGAAATTGGTGTTTTTTTTTACAAAATCATAATATGGCTTTATAATCAATAGACAAAACCCTTGTAGTGAAATGTAACTGTTTCCAAAAGGAAAGCCAATGGAAGTTTCTTAAACATGTTGCATAAATTGAAATAAAACTATTCTTACGGATTCTATCACGATTAGGTTTTAATTATTATTCCCGACGTTTCGAAGGCTTTGCAGTCTTTTGTCAGTTGTCACGTGTCAGGTCACTGCAAAGCCTTTGAAACGTCGGGATTAATAATTAAAACCTAATCGTGATAGAATCCGTAAGAATAGTTTTATTTCAATGTATAATATTCGCGTAAACTTAAGAAATATGTTACATAAAATTATATAACAAACATGACCTATTCATATGACAAACATTTCTACTGGAATACAAACTAAAGGCATAAAATTGCTTTCACTATTGGGAGTTGAATTATTTCCTTTTCATGCTGATTGTAATAAAACTGTAAACTGCCTTACCCAATAGGAAGCTACCATCAAGTTAAGTGGGATTTACATACATTAAATTTAATCATCAAAACCACGTCATGCAATAATATAAGTTATGAAATAAGGAAAAAATTATTGTTTATAATATATTATGTACCTAATTATGTTTTGTAAGAGAAAAAGCATTAGTTTTAAACACTTCTTGATAGTGTTATTACATTGCTTTGATTTACCCAAAAAAAAAACCTATTACGTTAACATAAGCTCACGCCTGTATCCCCGAAGGGGTAGGCAGAGGCGAACTAGCGAACTATAACACCCACATTTCGCCAAGCTTAGTTCCGTCCCAGATGTGATAGGGGGCGAGCCTATCGCCTTATCGGGCACAAATTCCAGACTCCGAGCTGATATGGAAAAATCCAATAACCTATTACATTATTATAACAATTATGGTTATTCCTTATTATAAAAAAATCTTGGGTCAACTATCATTGCACAATAAGAATTTCAAGACAATAGAAGATTTTAAAAGCCATTAACCCGTTGGAGCGTATACCTCTATATGTTACATTAGTGTCTCGGCCCCTGGTGGTTGAGCTGCCTGTCACTATTTATTAAGTTTTTTTTTATTAGCACTAGCTGTTGTTGGCAGCTCTAAACCAGTGATGTATTTTCATAGGCTACAACACTGCCTTTCGATGACTTTAATGTTAAATGAATTAACCTAATTTTGAGATGTCGCCAAAAATCAAGGAAAATGTTGACCATAGACATTTCATTGACTTATGGCTAACTTAATAGGTTATCAGGCCTAGTATGTTTATTAGACCATTCACCATACTACTCTTTACCATAGGCTATTATGTTTAATAGCCATAGTCTAATAAATCTCTAGGGACAATATTTTCTGCTTTTCTGGCAACATGTCTCAATTACGTTTATTCACTTATTTTCATTTTAGTGGTAGGGTGGCAGAACATAGATTATGTCACTAGGTATTATTGTAGCTTTCTAAAAGTGAAAGAAATTTTAAATCTGTTCAGTAGTTGTGGTGATTTCCAAAGACATATTTACTAATAAAAATCTCAGGAACAATGACATTTATTATATTTAACTTTTATCTTAAGGTTTATCAATGTCAAACATTGAAAAACAGCTTGATAACTAAATGAGAAATAACATGCTCCGAAGTTTTCCTAAATACGTATCTCAAGACATATTATAAGATAATACCACGATACATACACATGTTCTGTTATCTTACTAAATTTAAATTCTGACAGCTGATAACAAATTTCACGATATAGTAACTGGCATGAGTCTGTGAACGTATGATACATATATAAGGCTTGTATTAGAACGTGAGAAATAGTTCCAATGAGGCAAACTGATCACTTGTTTGTAGTATAGCAGATGTCTCCACTATAATATACAGTAGTATTATCAAGAACAGTATTTAAGTAAAATATTGAATGATACAGGAACTACCAAAGGAGAAATTATTTCCTATTTCTCAAAAATGATTTACACTAAAGATAATAATATCATTGCTCAGTAATATTGTAGCAAAACTAAATGTTTTGGCAAACAAGCTATTTTTTATTAGATACAGTTTTGTTTGTAAAATATAAAGACAATAATTGAACAAGCTTGTTCAGCTGCAGCATGTGCCAAGTCACAAGCGGGTCACGGATGGCTTGTAATCCATCCTTTATGTTTTTATTTTTCTATTATTGATCTAACAATTATTAAAACATAAAGTTTTAGATTAAGGTAAGTGGTCATATGAAATAAAGTTGAAATCCGAATATGGAATATCCCAGTTTTTTTTTCACTAGCAATATGGCCAATAATAAAATATAATACAAAATCTACATCACAGAACAGAATGGTTTGAAAACCAAAAATTAACACGATTGTGAGGCGTAAAGCTTGTTTGTCTGAAATTACACTAACATGATTCTGTTGTAAAGCATTTTAGAAATAAATACTTCTAACATGCTTATAATAAGTACAGGAACTGGAAAGTGGTATGGTTATGTACCAAACAAACCTTTCGTTTGGTACATAACGATGGCCATACTATAGTATAATACTGTTAGCAAATGCCCATTAGTCTGAGTAATATTATTACTTAGTTATTATGGGCAGAACTTATCATTGTGTCTAAAATTATAACCTCAACTTACTTTGTGGATATATTCTAGCAGCAAGAGTCATGTTTAACGAACGAATTGTTGCCTCACGCCTTTCAATCAAACACATTTGTTTGCTGTCCGGTGGAAGATCTTGTAATCCACCCACGAAATTCCTGGAGGCCACGGTTTGCTTAGTTACTCGCGTAAAAACACATCATCAAACATTATTTCTAGTCAAACTGCACTCAAGTATATAAATTGTTCCACTTCACAGTCCAAAATTCTATAAACTTTGTAAAAATATTAAAAAATAACTCCAAAACAAAGAATTTCTCCAAAAATAGAGTATATTCACTATTCACAAATCACAATAGAAATGTCAAACGTCATTCAGAAATCCAATCAGATGACAAACACGCACGAGGGTTGCACGCGTCCGTAACTCCAGTATCGATATCAGTTTCGATAGTGACAAAATAATAATCGGCGCTCGCTGATAAAACGTCCAACTCATTCAACGATCCAAAACGGAATGTGCGCAGCGCGGAACGTCCGACTGAGTACAGAGCATCAATGCTACAACAATGCGACATAATCGCCTTGCGCCCGCAGAGACTGCTCATGGCATGGCGCGACGCGCGCGGCGTGAGAGGCTGGTGCGA
The DNA here is from genome assembly GCA_036417725.1 of Clanis bilineata. NCBI lineage: Eukaryota > Metazoa > Arthropoda > Insecta > Lepidoptera > Sphingidae > Clanis > Clanis bilineata. The sequence continues at coordinate 5,851,700 of CM071153.1, forward strand.
GAGGGGCACAAGACCGATACTACATAACTCGAACGTTCACTGACTTCCGAGAATTCATTCACTGACTAACATTAATTAACAATTTATCTAATAATTTGTTATCTTCATTGTACCTAAGATACAATTTACTATAGAATTTTTCGGGGATACAGGCGTGAGCATAAGTTATGTTATTGAAGTGTGCTGTGTGTTAAAATTACACGATTTACATGATACCATGATAAATAAAACTGACTTATGTATTTAGTGTGGGTAGCGACTAAAAGTATAATTATGCATTTTAACTCTTTTAACTAAGTATTACCAATATGCAATCAACTGTGTCAACATGCAGGCCACACACTATGGTGAACAAAAGAGCTGATTCAGGCACCCTGAACCGGGTCCACTGCTGAACATAGCACACCCCCAAAGATTTTCAGATTGACCTAATGGAAGCAGTCTGCATACAGGGCCTTCGTCCGACCCTTATTTAAAAAATGTGATAGCGATAAAATATTATGAAATTGTGAAGCCAATCTAAAACTCATGATGGATCACAAGCAATAACAGTTAAAAACTAATCCAATTGAACACGACTAAATCATTACGATAGCAGACGGTTTAATTTATTTATTTACTAATAAATTTATTTATCGAGTAAAAGTATTCGTTCCAAACGACTAGATACTTACTCTAGGCCTAAAAGAGAAAGTCAACATTTTGTCGAGAGTTTTTACTCAATTACATAACACGTACATATACTGTATAGTGTGTACCTACCCAGTTGAGCAAGTCATTCTAAGAATGAAAGTTACGTTCTTAAACGAACGAGTTTGTGACTACTGTTACAATCAAAACGCAGTCCTTTGGGATTAAATGGATCAGCCTTTTAATTACAAATGATTTTTTAGTTTAGAACTGGCTCGTGTGTGACATTGTTGGTGCCACTTCTAGTAGAATACTTTAATGGGCTCTGTAAATGAGTTTGTATAAGCAGCTGGCAGAGGGTGGCGATCGTGGCATTACCCTGACACATTCCATTGGATGCCGCTATCCCCCTTTTGCCACCCTCTGCCCTCGTTCCGATTAAATTGTGGTTGGCTATCGACTATTATTATCAATGCAATGTAATATGGAGTGGTTATTACTTCTTTTAACGAGAAAGAACCAAGTTTATTTTATAATCGATTTGAGAGTCCATACAATTAAAATAAATGATTGGTCACCTTATTGCTATGATTATTTTTGTCATGTCCATTCTTTATCTAAGTGTCCATTGTCCACACGAAATTAGGCGCTGGAGGCATATGTTTCTAGCATTCGGTAGCAGTGGCGAAGCTCCGTAGAACATGATTCTTTGCGACTTTATTTATTTTGTCAACAATACTAAACTTTATCTATCTATACTAGTTTTTATCCTTTAAGGGTATTTAAGGGTATTAAAACATGCATACTATCTAGATACTTAATTTAGTATTTTGATATAAATTCAAAAAAAAATCTACAGATCATTTTTATGTTAGACGTACGTCGGCTTCTTTTTAAAATTACCCTACGCCACTGGTAGGTACCTCATCATCGTGGATTTTACATTCGAATATGTTCAATGACCCTTATAATTAAATACATTCTTCGAACACCGTAAGGTTGTATAAAAACAATTTCGGACATATTTCCAATAGTACATGCGTATCGCTAACTGCTAGCATCTAATTGCATATGCATTTATTCGATTTGCTTGTCATATCGTGTGCTATTGTATGGATTCTCATTATTATGGATCAATTCAATAACGCCACGATTTAGATTTATATAACCCGTATGTAATTTATTTTACCAATAGAATCTCTGTACTGAATTGACATTTCTGATAATTTCACAATGGGTAGTAAACAAATAATTATTAATTAAGTTAGCAACACAAACGGAGTTCGCAAAATTTAATGACGAATCATTAAGAGCTTCCGTGATTCGATTAAACGATTAGATAAGATCGATTAAGTGCTTGTCTACTATCAATGATTCATGCTGTAATCTTTTACAAATCATGTCTGCAATATCTTTCGAAAACCACGCTTTCTCTGTCACAAACTTACATACGATACAAAAACCCAGCTCATGATAGCTCGGAAGTAATTATGTATGTTTATTGTACATACATACATTATTATACCTCTAGACATGACATAGTAGGTAGGTACATACTTGGTACACCTCTATCTACAAAAGTGTTGTATCGATCCGGAGTGTCCATCTTGCACAAAGCTTAATTCCGGCCTTTTGCAAGCACAAATCCACTCCTTGGACCTCATACATCCTTTTCGATCATAAAATTTAACTTAATGGGCCGGCTCGACTGGTTTGATACCACTGTCTCACAGAAAACCGACGTAAAGTGGCAGCTTGCTGTCGCGTTTCGTTCGGTGAGTGCGATTTCCGGTAGCCCAATTCTCCCTCTCATTCCCAATCCCTTTTCCCTCCCCTTCCATTCTATATTCTTGGGTTGGCAACGCACCCATGATTCTTTTTGAGTCTCAGGTGTCTATGGGCGATGGAGATCACTTACCATCAGGTGACCCATCTGCTCGTTTGCCAGTCTCTGCTATATAAAAAAAACTAAATTGCCCAAACTGTGATTAGAACTTAGGATTAGGTTCTCAAATAGATCATACACGTTGCGTCGGTAATTCCAGGAGTTACATCAAACAACCGCCCACAGCTTTCATATGAATCATAGAAATATATTTGAGTTTTTATTTTAGAGTCTAGGCGTATTCACAACTGCGTAGACGAACAAATAACGTTAAGAATGTTTTTAAAGCGGAATTCTATTAAAAGAAATCCGAGAAAACAATAATATGGATGTTAGCGAAATTCTTAAAATGCAATTACCTAATGTTGATTTAAAAACTTATTGATAACATAATTATGAGGGATTCTTAAAACCACTATATGCGGTTACGAATTTCTGGTACAGCATCTATCCTTAAAAAGAAACTCCATAAGTAAGCAGTTTACTTAACTATACTAACAAAGGAAAATCGCTTAGAAAACGATTACATAGTTATTACGGAATGAAACTAAGAGATATTTTGTTTTAAACAAGATTTTATGGGCGACTTGCAGCTTTTAGATAATTATCGAATTATCCCAAATCTCGAATATACGAATGACGAGTAGGTTAAATCGAGTTTAGAACTAACTCTAGATTAGTAGCAGTAACTATGAAACATGTTTTATGATATAGGGCGTTACTTATAACACATTTTAGCTAAGGAAATCGTTAAGAATAGGCTGTCACTTTTTTCCTTGTGTCACATTATTTCAAAATAAAAGGGACAGACTATTCTTGACCATTTGCTCAGCTATAATGTTTTTATAAGTCAGGCCCATAAACATCACTTTTTAATAATAAACACACATTTATTTAAATATGGCTAATTGTAAAAAATCTTGATCAACGTCTCGTACTGGCTATTGGCCAAATATATTTAGACCCTAGATTCGTTTTAAAGGTTCGTCTGACTAAAAATTAAATTACTGTTATGTTGTGTAACTGAATTATCCCACATAGAGGGTTGACGTCAGGTAGGCGGCCGCTCGTAAAACTAAGACCAATTAATTCAATTTGCAAAACGCCGACTGCGATACCCCACAATATAATCGGATAAAATAAATTTCTGTATTATACATATGTTAAACTTACTTTACTTAGCTATACCTTATGATAATGTTATTTATAACTTTAGTGGAACTTTTTTGGCTTTAACAGGAGACGTGACCAAACCATAATAAGTTTGATTATGGCAATTCAGGTATATAAGAAATATGTATTTACATATTTTAACCTCCAAAAAAGAGAAAGTTCTAAATTGGTCTGTAAATATATTTGTTTTATTTTTATCTATGTGTGTATGTTTCGGTATTTTTAATTTTGAGATGACTCTACTTTCATATTTACATGATATTACGAGACATAATAATATTAAGGTTACCCGAAAACGCATCCGCTACAAATAACATTGAAAGCGTTTGTCACGCTTTAATGCGTCGACTTTTCCTTTTTATTATCCAAGACGGAGACGTTAAATGTGCTTCCTTGTAACTGTAGATTTCTTCCGAGTTTAAACCAGTTTTTGGTGTGTCTTAAAAGCTTCAGTCGTAAAATAAAGTACATTTATATCCTCATTATGTTTATTTTAGAGACATATTTCTGTGAAATACTATGAATGGACAATTATGGAGTACAATCCATAGACTATAAAGCAATGTAAAGTGTCTAAGCGAGGCGAACATGCGCAGGTGTTCCGATTCGCATTCGAGCGTGCCATAGAGAGCGATTCCCCGTAGTGTGATTATATTCGGCGTTCTCGGAATCCCTTACCTGCGCCTGCGCAGCTTTCACGACCATCTGCCGGCTGTCATTGGCGCAAACGAAACACAGCTGCTGCGCATTCAATGCAAGCGCAGCTATACGAGAAGATTTATTTATAGTACTAAATCACAATTAAAAGTTTAATTCATGTGTGAGCGTTAGGGGACACGCATTTCCTCATAAGCAGCTGGGGTGCGTATGGCGGGATTACTATTGTATTTTTTTATTATTATGATTGTAATACATATTGTTATTCAAGCATAATGCAGGTTCCGCTTCGAGAATTTAAGTAAACTTTATATACTACTGCCTATTGTTGTATCCTATCTTATTATAGATACCTTACTAAAAAGTCAAAAAGTTTCATTACCTACCTACATAGCATTATGTACATTAACTTCATGCTATAGAATTAATTTCTTTTTATGATCCCTGTATTGAATGAGTAAGGTAATAAAGACTCACCGTCAATCCCTCCTTTATAAATTAATATTAGAAACAAAGAGATCAAATGTTGAATACTGTCTTTGATTATGAAATCAGATAAAGTACCCAGTATTTTTCCATAAAGTGTACGATGGTTGTATGTATCGATCCGATGCGGAATTTGTGAGCTCGTCACTTTTGTGAGACAAAATGTGTGCCATACGCGCGGCGCGGTGTACACGCCTGACGCCACATATTTCGGTAGGTCGCAGCATTTCACGGAACTGGCTGGCATGCTCGGCTAGCTCTAATTTCAATTTCACACGACCGTTTGTTCTCAGTATTTTTTTGTCTGTGGCGAAGAGTGAACGAACCAATTCACGGATTTCTCACCGATAACAATTCGAAATGTTGAGTCGGGGCAAACAATACTTTCTAGCGGCAGTTGTGTGAGCATACATAACGGTGTATTAGAGCAAAGATCCAAAATACACATTGCATTTTAGTAACACTTCTAGTTAATAACTGCCAACTGATGAGTGTTCGTGGCAAAGAGTGAAAAATTTTAAGCAGGATCCCAATGACTATTTTATCTGGGAATGCCTAAGGCCGACTTGGAGCGCTATTACTAATCTAGAAATAAAGCTAAACTACATTTATTTTCCAGCTCATTCCTATCTTTAAATCGATATTTGGGATAAATATAGATTAATCGCGGTGCTGCAAGTAACCTAAGTATAAAAAATGTTTAGCCAGTAGCAATCGGGTTTTATGGACCCTTCGTCATTGGTTGGTGGTAAAGCCAAATTATGGGTACGAATATTCAGACTCTTATGTTTTGCACATTTAATTAAATTATTAAAATATTTATAATATTATATTTATAATAATTATTAAAATTAATTATCGCTTAATTTTCGTGCGTTAGTTTTATTTTGCGGTTGTTTCGTAAATACACCTGTTTTATTTTATCAGAATATGTCCCACATTTTAAAGTATACAAAAATATAATAATTTACGATAACAGGTTTAGTAGAATTGTTTACTTCGTCTTTTAACTTATAATAGAGTTTCTTAGAATCCTCCGATTGGCTTGAGCTATTATTTTCTTATGTTCATAAAATTATTATTGATATTGTTCATGATACTTACAAGATATTTGATAGACCGTGTCGTGCCGAAATGAAAAACCCACAAAATATGTTATTGCCAACATGATCTGAACCATTAATAGACAACCTTTTTTTGTTTTTTTTTTTTTTATGGTAAGGCTCATTTCTGCACAACGCGGTCCAAATGTTAAACTGAAATCTGGTATGTTATCGGAAGATTTAAATTGACATTATCTTTGATATATTATATTGTTTGAACTAGAAAAGTATCGGCCATTGTTTTATAACTTAGTTTTAACTTTTACCCAAAACGCATAATGTATCATTCGACGACATCACTTAACATCACACATCGGAGCACTTCCTTAACAAGCACAGTAACATTTCCTTCCGCAGATTTCTTAATAAATGATGGTATAAACGTACAAATTGTACATGACAGCATGATATACGATTGTAAGAGGAATATAAAAACAAATTTCCCGACACCCATGTAAATATGTTTAACTTTATAGGTGTAAAACCGTGTAATTTTGTTATTTCCTGGAACTGAACATGATGTACGCGCGTTCGTAAACATGATTACATTGATCAACATTGAAATGTTTACTCAGTTGTATCGCTCGTGTTTTAAGTTTTTACATTCATTTACCTCAGCAATCTAATTTTAAATTAAAATTAATTGTGATTAACGTTGTGGGAGACTTATGAATGATGGGGCTTACCTCTACTTATAACATAACATAACATAAGTCACGCCTGTATCCCTGAAGGGGTAGGCAGAGGTAAACTAGCGAACTAGAATACCCACATTTCGCCGAGCCTATCGCCATATCGGGCACAAATTCCTCTACTTATAAAAACAGGTTAACTGAGCAAATGGCAAAGAATAGCCTGTCCCTTTTATTTTCAAACGATATCACACAAGGAAAAAAGTGACAGCGTGTTCTGAACCATTTGCTCAGCTAAAGTGTATTTATAAGTAAGGCCCGATGTTTTTAACTTGTCCTAATACTCCTTGTTTATAACAGCATTTACGAGCTTTTAAACTTTAAAACTAGTTTGTCCCTTTCATTTTCACACATGTGACGCACGGAAAAAGTGACAAATCAGTTTTATAAATAAGAGGCGCGTAAATATTTTTATAAGTTGGCTATGTTTAAAAACTACTATTTTCTATCATATATAATGTATGTAAATTAGAATCGTGGAGTAATATTAAATAGGCGCCACAATAGCGCAACGGGGAGGCGTTGTACGCACAAACCTCATGCAGTGAAGTTATTTTGCATATTCTAATGACGCTGTTACGCGACGGATATGGGGACTACGTGCATTTTGATCAATATTATTCATCACAATAATTGTGTTAACTTATGCGACATTTATCTTACTTACTTTAAAATATTACCACATTCAAAAAGGCATTTATTTGCCGTCCGTGACTACAAAAAAGTGGGCAAAAAACTGAAGAGCGCTTTAATTGAAATCAACATGAATACTCTATTTGCAAATTTTATTCACGCCTAAAAGGATTACAATATAAATGGCAGCAATAATCATGCTGTTGTGTATTCTTCGGCTCGTTCTGTTACGTAAGGTCCTTGCCATAACAACTTGTTCCAAGAAAAACGCCTTGTAAACAAAATAACGTGCATATACGCCGCAATTAAATCTATACATGTTATTCTGTGAATTTTAAATTAATATAAAATTGTTTTTATCGATAACTGGTGTTTTTTAAGAGATGATATTGATTTACCCTTGGAAAGTGACTTTATGCAAGTTCTAGCGTACAAAAAGCAATGTCACAATAGAGTTCTGACGGTGCGGGTGGTCGCTTGTTTAATGATTTCATATTTTAGTCTAAAGTTGTGTTTGTGATTTAAATTTGATGTGTATCTAAGCAATAAACATCCACGAAGATAGACAGTATGTGGAAGATTTAAAATAAGAGATTTTGGATGGTTTTTGTCGGGTGGATGGGTCGACCATGTTCGATTCCTCCGCTGCGAGAAAATCGTCTAAAAAACATCAAACTGGAAGGAATTGACGCCAAAACTCCAGCAGGGCCTTGAAATCGAACACATCCGACTTCATTGCACTTGTAGGAAAACGATTTCCCTAACTTGACATTGGCATAATGTATTTCAAGTGCCATAAAAAATATATAAACAAATAAATAGGTCACGTGGGATGTAAGCGATACAATATAACTTTTTGTAACATTTGTAGAACTTGCGTAACATATTCACTTATAATTTTAAATTTTACGCAATACCCATTTTAAACAATTGCCTCTATGGATGTAAATTGTTTTAATGAGCATGGAAATCGTTAACAAGTACGTGCTATAATAATTTATATTCTCCATCGTCGCATAAAGTTGTAAGTGAGCCGTGGACTAAACAATGTGTTCTGAGTTTGTCTATGGTTTCTCAAATACTGTTACGTATAGATTATTATGTAGATTAGTACGTACTTGTTTTTACTATTTGGTTTTGGTTATAATTTCTGCTAAGAGTTTTTTTAGTGTTTCTTTTTTGTGTTATTATTTTTTTTAATTTTTTGGTGCTTCAAATAATAATAAAAAATAATAAAAAAAACATAAGGACGAAAAGTACAATAAGAACAGTACCGTTTATTGGTTACCATAAGCATCCTTATTACTCAGGTAAATAATTAAAATCGCGGCCGCGTCTCTCGTTAAACACACAAAGCATTGTAAACCCATAAAAGACGGCTATTGAATATATCGAGAGGTATCTAAAGCCTTTTACTTCACATTGTATTGTTAGCGAACGTTGTTCTTGAAACTCTCTGTTGTATGACGATATCTTTCTAAGAACAAATCTTAGTATCGACTTTGCACGTTAAATGGAAATGAGCTGTAACTTAAGTAAATAAGAGGTCGACTGGACACTCTACTTTTGTTTAGTGCTAAGCTAACAATCTTTGCAAACATTATTAAATTACTTGGAAGTATCATAAAATTTTGTACGGGTTTTCATTTTTGATTGAGTGTTGTTAATATCAAATAGGTATTTAGATATTTGTGTATCCATGGTGTAGAGTTAAGGCGCGTCTCCTGCACCAGTTTTTCTTGAAACAAAACACTATTAACACCTGCATAAAACAAGGTTTGTCATTGTGTCTTGCTCATATAATAAGACCATAAACATAACATTTTAGAAATACCATGTTTTGTTTAGGTGTTTTGTGTAATGTTTTGGTGCATGAGACGCGGCGTTATTTTTTTTTTTTTTTTTTCCGAGCACGGCAAAGTGACTACACTACACCTGATGGTAAGCGTAGTGCAATAAAAAAAAACAGTGATCACAAACAATAGGTTCATCAGTGGTCACCAGTGTTACGATTAACTCTAGGATGAGTAACCGCGTTTGGTTCGGAAAGTTCGGCGTTGGTTACCCAACTTTTGTTTACGGGGAATCCTAAGTTGAAAATAACGGCAAATATATTATATTTAATAGGGTTTCGTATAGACTACCGACACAACAGTCGGAGGTTCGAGACCAACCCCAACAAGGAGCACACACACCTCTGACTTTTTTATATTAAGTGGGTTTTCTTGGTGAATTATCGCTTGCTGTAACGGTGAAGGAAAACATCGTGAGGAAACCTGCATACCGAGAATTTCTCCATAAGAATTTTGAAGGTATGTGAAATCTACCAATCCGTATTAGGCCAGCGTGGTAGACTAAGGCCTAAACCTTCTCATTAAGAGGAGGCGCATGCCCAGCAGTGGGACAGTAATATTACAGGGGTAATATTATATTATATTTATATTTCTGTAACCTTTTAGCTTATCAGTATCGAAGTAGACCTTCTTAATCAGTGGGTTTTTGAGACAAGTGCTATCCCATATCATTTTAATTAGCAATATGTTGACACTACCTTCCTAACAAAGCGAAATGTAACTTAACATTAGTGTTAATTAAAGTTCACATTTCTTAGAACGAAAAAATGTAAAACAAGCATTAGTCAGAAACCGAATTCCGTCCGTGGAACGCGCATGCGACACGCGTAAACAGAAATATTTCTTTATCTCTTTCCATTCAAGCAAAGTGATTAATATTACGTCTAAGAACATGATTCACTTACACGATGCGACTTATACAGAATTCATTCACCACTGACAATCATATATCACGTAGGTAATCATTTCTAGTAATAGAGTACCAGAGTTCATGTGCGAAAGGAGACGCGAGGTAAACGTCCCTATGACCGACACTGTTATTTTAAAACTTTATATTATTTAACCTTCATTATCTGACAAATATTTATTATTGATGTTTTTACTTTACGCGCCAATCGTGAGTTTATTTGCTACTTGTGAAACCTAGGTGGAATTAACAACGAGGATTACGTTAGATATAATTGCATTAGCAATTTCGAGAAAGGCACATCTCAAATATCGTTTAACATCATTTTTTTGTCTAATTCTGGATTGCTAATCGATCTTAAATTGTAATATAGAAATAAATTTTATGTATTGTACGCTACTCTTTAAGTAGTTTTTTTGTTTCCTGAACATTTTGAATTATCAGACATGTGCCCCTTTCGAAATTGCCCATTTAACTATACTCGTCTAATAATGGTTATTACGAGTTGTCAGGCAGGCAGCTGATCGTAACACTAAGCCACATGCTTTCTGCAACTACTGCAACACGCTTGAAAAGTTGATTAGGAAGGAAAGGTATTTGAACCAACGAAAATCTCGCTCACGGAACGAACAGTGAGTTGCCACTTCACTTCGATTTTCTGTGTGACAGTGGTGTCAAATCGAAAATTTAGGACAACGAAAGGTATGTTTATTCAAATACAGTTTAAAAAGTTAATATTGATGTAACTTCGGAGAAACCTTTAGCTTACTGGAAGTAAGCAATTAAACGTAAATTTGTGTTCTTAGAATGTCTACAAAATGTTTGCAGTGGCATCATTTTAGGTATAAGTGCCTACCTACTGGCGTTACGACTCCGTTTTCATCGAATTCATTACATTTAAATTTATTCGCTGAGTTATACAGGTTTCATTAGAATAGAATAAAGTTAAGTTTGTTAAATTATCGCGAAGAAACCTGCATATCTGAGAATTTCTACTCAAGAATGTATTTTCTAAGGAATGTGAGGACTTTTAATCCGAATTAGGCCAACGTGGCAGACTTAGGACTAACCCTTCTCATTCGTAAAAGAAGCCTGCACCCTGCAATGGAAGAGTAATATTACAGGTACCTTATATTATTTAGCATTGTTACCTATTGATTTATCTATATGGATATGGGATCAAATTTATATGGCACCAATCATGGAGTAAATTCTATTGAACGAATAAGCTAACGAAATAATATTGAAAGTCGGTCCACATTTGCTGGAGAGATCTCATCTATATGGATATGGGATCAAATTTATATGGCACCAATCATGGAGTAAATTCTATTGAACGAATAAACTAACGAAATAATATTGAAAGTCGGTTCACATTTGCTGGAGAGATCTCATACATACATAGTAGGAGGCTCCTTTTGAAGTTATTTGAAGATGTCCAGCAAACTAGCAAAAACAACTGGCACGCGTGACAATCAATCGCGCCTGATTACTCGCTTGAAATTGCTAACTCATCAATTGTGTGTCGTGAAGACTTGTTTCACTCTATGTATGCTTCTTGTTGTGTAATTTATTCTGTTTTATGTGACATTGTCCAAAATATGTCTCAATATGTACTATACGAAGCATAGAAACAATATCAGCCTACGAGAGATATGCCACAGCCCGACGCTATGTGCGTACTTGTTAATTATATATATTATATACATGATCTGGCCTAGAAGGTGTAACTCGATAGCTAGCTCTACAAAACCTTATATTTGCATTCACAGTTGTTGTGCACGATAGCATAGTATACATAAGTAGTAGAACCCTTCTAAATGAAGATAAAATCGCCTCATAGAGGTGACAGTAGTGTTGCCAGATGTCCCGATTTGCGCGGGACGTCCCGATTTTCAGGGGTCTGGTGACCCGTCCCGATTTACCCTTGATCGGGACGCCGAATGTCCCGATTTCTGACTATCCATCTTAGCATGTACTTTAAAAAAATATTTAACAGTCGCTCATACTCAAAAGTCGTAAATATTACGGTTGTATGTTAAACTATATTTCAATTCAGCTGTCCGTTTGCATAAGGCAAGTGCTAATTATTTTTTGTTACAATAAATAAATAAAATAAAATCTTTATTAATCACCACAATCAAGGTCTCAATCTCAATTTAAATAATAATTTATGTTATAACGCCATAAATTTAGAAACAAGCAGGCAGGTAAATGGGATGGGGCTTAGATTAGCAAGAAAGGGAACGGTATATGGCAGCAATCAACGGGAAAAAATAAGACAAGTTTTAGAGTCAAATGTCCCGTTCTTCTTTTGACAGCTTTCCTCTGGCGTGAGAATGTGTCTCATCGCGGGTTAAGGCAGGCATCGAGGAGATAAAAGCTCAACAATACTGCGGAGAGAGGCCCTCTCTCTCAGAATTTGTCGTGTGCCATCATTGTAGCAACTGCCCCGAGGATACATCCCAGCACACTCTCAAAATGTGTCCAGTCTGGGATGAAGAACGCAGCGCTCTCAGAACTGTAGCCGGTAACGGCCTCTCTCTGTCGGCAGTAGTAGCTAGTAGCTACAATGGTCGGTAGTCGGAGGTCGTGGCGCGGTATGACCTCATCTGTCAACGTGTTATGTTGAAAAATGAGAGACGGGATCGGGAATGCTTAGATTCCAGTCACCAAACAAAAAGCGAGGCGCCTGGTCGTTGACTGGCGCCTCCAGTCCTGCGGATTGGGGTGAAGAGACGGGCCGAAAGGCAGAGTGTGTTCTAGCAGCAATCCAGAGGTTACTCCGTGTCCTCCAGAACCATCTCACTTGCGTTAAATAAGGCAACCACGGTTTTTTAGTCTGTAGTATCGGTATAGGTATTTTGGTTAGGGGCCCGTCCTAATCCACAGTCACTGTGGACGAGAGCGGAAGACGACGAGTCGGGCATAAACATTCCCACTGACCCCAGGTTGGGAGATATCCGTAAAGAGTTGATTTTTCTTCGTGGATAAAAAAGTGTCCCGCTCTGCCATCCAAATGGTTGTTTTGTGTAAACGTTTCCACTTCGCCCAGTCTTGATCATCCACCACAATAACATTTTCTTCTTCTGCCTGCCCTTATCCCACCTTAATGAGGGGTCGGCGCAACATACTTTTTCTAGTATGTTATAGAAAGGATTTGGCTTAGTTTTTACGACAGGCTGCCTGCCTGACGTGAACCCTCTCTGAGGAATCCAATCCCGGGCAAATTAAATGAGAAAATTCGCTTTGCCCGACCTGGGAATCGAACCCAGGACCTCCAGGTCCACAGCCCATATATTTTGCCACTAGACCAAGGAGGTGACAATGAAACCACTGGCTTTTATACCTTTTACCAAAACGACAAGCCGCCACTTTTTTAGGCCGTCCACGAGAACGCACCCCTGCCATGATTGGTCCAGAAACTTGCGACCGACTGCTCCCGTGGTTTGTTCAAAATATGACAATACCTTTCAAGCGACATTCCTGCAGTTTATCTGACACCAATTTTCGTATTTCGTCTAATCGTGTAAAGTTGCACAACCACCTCCGCATCTTCATCTCCGCAACGTAGTTTTCGCTAACATGATGCTTACGGGCAGTCACGTCAAAGTTTTTCTGTTTATTTATTAGTATACTTTTAACGAAGCTAAGTAGCGGTAAAATCTTGGAAATCAAATTTCCGCGGGGAAAAAAATGCTCCAGGGTCATAATGCCCGGGACATGGAAAATATCCATGCGACACTGGGCCGAATCCCTAACACATACTGCACTGGTTATACCGACTAAAAGCCTGGCAGCGAATAGGAACCACTGCGGATTTCCCTAGGCGAGAAGCGCACATGTTTTGGCTGGAATCGCTTCTAAGCGGTACGTCCTTTGGGCCGTCTCCAATCGCGGAAGAGGCACTCATAAACCCCAGCCGCCGATGGACCTCCTTGGCGTCAATGACAGAACAAGGCGGTTCACCTGCACTGCTATCCATCTTGGGGGCGCTATAACAGCCACCTGCTACGACCTCCGTTAGCCCTTGTAAGTCAAAGCTTACGACGGGCAGGTGATACCGAGATTAAATTTTTCAGACGCCCCTAGCCACAAAGTGGGATGCGAGGGACAGTCACGCCTCTAGCGGCTGAAGGGATCAGATAAAAAATCTGAGAATCAAGGATTAGATTGTTCCCGATCTCTCTCGGCACTCTCCTTCTGTGAGATGCTTCTTCTCGTAAAAGTTGGCTTCTGCACGCTAGGCTCCCAGGATCTCGACCATGGTTTACGTCACACCTGGCACCGAGAGGTTTTTTGCAACTGCTCTGTGAACGGTGCACTCTTTGTACTAGGTTGGGCATATTTCTAGTGTGGGTAGAATTGAAGTATGAACTCAATCTCGGGATTGAATCCTCTAAATGTGGGGTATATAATTTTTGTTATCGTGGGGAAAGTGTTTTAACAGAACCGCCACGCCTGGGGGAAGGCGTGACGGTTATGTCGGTGTCGCCGGTCTTACGACCCAGCGCCTTAATGCCCGGGAGAGATGGCGACACTGGGTCGAGTCTCTAACTCTATGTACACCCTACACCGGCAATACCGATTAAAAACACCGCGGTGGCCCTTTTCGGCGCTTTAGGAACGGTTCGGGGTTTCCCTAGGCGAGAAGCGCCTAGGCTTCAGCCGGAACCGTCCCTGCGCGGTGCCGTCTTGTGGCCCATATCCAATTGTGGGGGGGCTCATAAACCCCCGCCGATGGGGTATATAACTGCAATTAAAAAAGGCATTGAAACTTTTCCAATGTTGAGATTCGACCATAAATTTAGTTAAAACTTATTATAGTTTGATTTCTTTGTTATACTTACCGGCCGGTAACGTCCCGATTTGAAAACCTATGTCCCGATCATTTTTACCTTGTGTTCCGATATTTCACACAATAGATCTGGCAACACTAGGTGACAGCGTACAAAGAGTGAAAGGAAAAGAGTATCAAAGAGAAAAACATACCCATATTATAGTCATAGTACGTAATCAATTACCTAAGCAGTAATATACTCATTTTCATAATCAAGTAACAACTTTTTAAGCCTTGTGTAGAAGGTGAAGTTATAGCGCTCGGGGAATACCGAAGCTGGGTTTTTTTAAATTCATTCGATTACAATGAGTTTAAGTGTGTTATCGATACAATTAAATTATTATGTTTCAAATTCGAAATCGTTATACGCCCGCTTGTCGGCAGGATTGCGGTTACCACATTCTAACCGGTTTAACCCAATTATGTCACTTTTAAAGTTTACTAGAATGGGGAGAATTGTCTAATACATTGTGTTTGAATGTATACCGTGTTTCTGCCGGAAATGCACATAATGCGGTTTTATATCGTAATTTCTTGGAAATTGTGAATAATAGCTAAAGCTAGTCGACCTCGACTGGACTGGGTATCACATGACACGCTGTGTACATAATAATATAATCATTATAATGTAACTAAATTACACGTATCCGCTATATTTTGTCATACTTAATACACCCGACCTTACTATAATGGCGATGGAATCGGTGACTAGATTTTAGAAGGGGTTGACAGGCAAGCGACCAACCGTAATAACTAAGCCGAATCCTTTATGATCAAAAGTGTTTCGTTGACTTTTTAGATTGGGATAAGGACAAGTGGACAGACAAAGGCTTTATACGCTAGCTCGAGTGATGCTAATGTAAATTGGGGTCTAAACTATCCGTAAATTGGGGTCAAGACGGTGACTCAGGGCAGTGGCACTGCACAGCTCGCAAGCCCTGGGTTGTCCCTAGAGTGCTGAAGAGGGTCACTTCGGGGTTTTTAGTCAGTATTATCGGTGTAGGGTGTACATAGTGTTAGGGACTCGACCCAGTGTCGCCCGGATGTTTTCCATCTGTCCCGGGCATTATGGCGCTGGGCCATAAGACCGGCGACTCCGACATAATCGTCACGTCTCCCAGGCGTGGCGGCAGTGTTAAAACACTTTTCCCCGCGATAACAAAAAAGGACTTTAAGCGCCTCGGCATTTAACACATATTCCAACAACAATAAACCAATCTACAAGGGGCGTCAGATTTGATTACGCCATATTCTACAGTTAAAGCCTTTAGTTAAAGATAACTAAATAGTATCAACAGGTCGATCTGGAAATCTTTGGGGGAGGCCTATGTCCAGCAGTGGACGTCCTGTGGCTGATGATGATGATGATGATGATGAAATAGTATCAACTGTAACTGGTAATCTTGGGAAGGTCTATGTTCAGCAGTGGACGTCCTGTCACTGATGATGATGAAACAGTATTGGTAGACTGCACGGTATCTTAGTAGGTCGACCCAAAAAATAGTATGCTAAATCTGACGATTATTCCCCACGTTAAGACTTCCGATGCAATGGTCGCGACTCGCGACTCATGACTAGCCGTCTAGCGAGAAGGTAGGATGACTAATTGGTAGGTAGTCCGAGAAAAACCTGTAGTAACAAATGAGTATAGGTTTTGAATAAATAAATAAACAAATAATTATTAGTCACAAGTGTTATACGTCATTAGATGTCTAATACAACTCATTTAAGGTCCCTGAAGTAAATCATTCAGTGCCAAGCGATACGAATAAGTTTTGATAGATCTCCCGTTTCGAAAACGATGATGGTTTTCGATTTTACTACTCATTACGTTGTAGTTTTACTGTCATAACGTTCCTAAAATTGTACAAGTTCAAGCGACGTCATCACTAACTCTGGCATCTAATGCTTGACGCGACCTTCGGAATTTTGCTTTTGGCTGTTTTATACACGTCCTTGATAGGTCACAGTGATGTAAATTCGGTAAAAAGATCATTGTTAATTACAGTAAATAAAAATTCAAATTTCTAGGGCTGACATCTATAGAGCGAACTTCGACTAAGTATGAGTCAAAGAAACGAACTCAGTGAGGATTTGGGTTTTGAAATTGAACTTCTACTTAGTCCGAGACTAAGCAAGGTTTCTTGTAAATGACTCAGTCCGGTCCACCAAATCCTTACTGAGTTCGTTTTTTGACTCTGATTTAATAAAGTTTAAATTAAAGTTCGTCCTATAGATCTGAACCTCCTATAGAACATCTAGGATGTTGTTGCCACGGCGCCCACGGCAAATCGTTTACGTCAGTAGGCGAGCGATCAGCTAATATAATTCCAGCCGAAATAAAATAATCCGATGCCATTATATCATACAACATAATATTATCTATGTAATCTACTCGTGATGCATCACCCAATAAAGTACGCACGTTGATTTCTGGGAAATATTCATCATCATTATTGTTTTTGGTTGTTTGCAAAGAGGATTTATATAATCTCATTAACATCGTTTATATATAATATACATAAGTTGAAATGAGGTTCGGATAAAGGGCGTTAGGCTATTCAAATACAAGAATCCTTTGCGGAAAACGAGTATAATTGGATATAAGTATTATCTGACATCATTACTCAAATAACATATGTAAATGCATATATAGGCTCACGTGTATATCCCCGAAGGGTTAGGTAGAGGCAAACTAGAAACCCACATTTCGCCGAGCTTATTTCGGTCTCAGATGTGAGGGTGGTGTGATGGAGAGCCTATTGCTATAATATATTGCTATAACGGGCACATAATTCTAGTTTGACGGTGAGTAGAAGAACCCAATATCACTTTGCCCGACCCGGGGATCGAACGCGAGACCTCAATCAAATGGATACTCAGTTAAAAATGTGATGAAAGTGTGTGTGGTTTATTTATCACGGTTCACGCAGCAACGAAGAAACGCATTCACGTTAGATAATAATATTATCCAGATCGACCTGTTGGAATCTTTGGGGGAGGCCTATATTCAGCTGTGGACGTCCTATGGCTGATGATGATGATGATATTATATAGGTCTGAGAATGGTATCGATTATTGTCTGACGGGAAATCCACCGAAAAACAACAACGACCAAAACTGAGTGTACTAACATAAAATAAATAAAATGGTTGAGACTTACGTGAACATCGAATATTCTGCACAAAGAGGTTTGTTAGAACACACATTGGTTAGAATACTAGCAACGAATTATTAATTGCGAATACTCTTTCTTTCTTTCTGCCTGGCGCTATCCCGGCCTTCTGCCAGGGTCCGCTTTCCTACATACTTCCACTTCGCCCGGTCTTGAGCATCCTCTATGGTGGGACCATATACGAATACTCATTAACCAGAAAATAATATTGCTTAACATTCTGTTTTCGACCGACTTCAAAAAAGGAGAAGGTATCTCCGCCAAATGCGGACCAATTTTCAAGATTCTTTTTGTGTTCGATAGAACTTATTTCAAGGATGGTCCCATATAAATTTGGTAACGATCAAATAAGTTTTGAAGACTTAAGTTTTCAAACTTGTGATATTTAATCAACTTCTTATACTGAGTGGGCATAGATATTGGCGAAATAGTAAAAAGTACTGCGTTGTAACTTGTAGCTGTAGCCCACCCACATTCCTATGTTTTATAAAAGATAAAGGAATTTGATTGTTAAGCCAGAACACAAAATAATCCAATTAAAATAGCGTGGCCTGTTTAAAAACAAATTAATTGGCTGTGTTGGCTGGTTACCATTCATGGATTGCTCTCTGGCATTTAAATTATCACTCAATATAAACATAGCAGATAAAAACGGTGTCTGCAAAAGTCAGTTATTTGCAATAAATTGAGACAGGCTGTATTCAAAGACATTCATCAGTACGTAGATACGACAACAGCGCGAAACTTGTAATCCAAAAGTTGTGACCAGCGGGCTTAGCCAAGTGGTTTCTGCGCTAGTCGAATAGAATAGTCGAATAGTGTATAAGCCACTTGGCTAATGCCCCTGGTCATAAGTAACTCAGTCATATTTGAAACATATGCGCATCATAATAAGTGGTTATAGATGGCGTTATTGATGTTTGACATCAATTGTTTTTTTGTATGGAAACTTGCTTGATAGACCCTCTATAGTTAATTACATTAAAACTCTTTGGCTGTATTAAATCATAGAGTTAACAATTAATATTGTCTATGCTACTAGCAAGGAAAAATGATTTTTTATATAATGGCAACACTATAAAAAAAAGCTGATCTTGTAACGTGTAATTTGTTTTTGCATGTCTTTTTTTCATTATGTACAAACATTTTTAAAAATCTAGCATTTGATTATTATTTTCAACGTTATAAAAAGGGAAAGTAACCCGAATCAAACAAATAGTATTATTATTATTATCTTATAATACTTAATTTTTTTGAGTTTTCTATAGATTCTATTCGATTCTAGAAATCGTCAATGTTGAATAGTCGAATTGTTTCAATTTTTATCGCGAATGGTGACGTCACACGTTTTAAATTAACTTTCGTGAAGTGGTTACTTGAGTGTACATTGTTCAATCCAGGTATCAACTGAATCATCAAACAAACTTGGCGATGTTCGGCTTTTATATTTATAACGACCTTGTAATATAAAGCAAAATATATTTCTGAGAACGCATTAAAACGAAGTGTTGATCGGATCAACATTCGAATCGAATAAAATATAAATTGGAAACGTAAAACTTTTATAATGCAGTTATGTTATAATGTTTCTTAAAAACGTTTTGTGACGTCTTATTGATCCACAGATTACTTTTCAAAGTAACAGATTAGCTGTGTTGTCGCTTAATTGATGTTATTATCTTACTGAGAAACCATTAGTGTTAAGTGTTAAACACTTTTTTCATCGAAATAGTTTCCGGGTATTCGTAAGAGGTTATTTCAGTGTCCATTAGGGCGTTCTAGAGAAAAATCGCGGGATGTTATCGATATTCAGTGATGGGCCAGTAAGCAAAAGGCACCTTGATCACAAAAATTGATTACAAATCACCTTGATTAATTGGGTATATCCCGTTAAGCCTTTTATATATGTAATTTATTGTAGTAACAGTATATTAGCTCGAATAAATTGTACTTGTGCCTTGTATATGGACAAATAAAATTTCTTTCTTTCTTTCTTTCAAAAATTACAAGTTTCAAAACTTAACTGACCGACTTCCAATTTAATCCGCACGTGACCAAATTTATACGGGACCCTTGAAATAAGCTCTATCGAACACAATTTTTTGAAAATCGGTCCACATTTGGCGGAGATACACGTAACATACTTAAAAATTACTGACGAATCTTCTCCTTTTTGAAAGTCGATCAACAAAACTAGACATAGGTACTGCCAGACCAGTATAGTTACCACCACCCTTATAGCAGTATTATTATAAACGTTCTTCGTTTGTTTTGTATGGGATTCGGTACAAGTAAGATGATAATAATACTGCTATAAAAGGTGGTGGTAATCCCCCAGGAAATGTCACAGGAAAGTCCAAAAACCTATAGTTTCGCGGGGATGAGTACTTTCGATATATTACGGTTGTTCCCCTAGTGTCCATGCATAATGTTTAGCTTTAGCGACCACTTTTATTCCAATTGTATTATCTGTTATATTAAACTAAGTACATATAAAGACCCACAGACCCCACGATTATGGATGAGGCATATCATATTGTGTATTATATACCCATCCGTCGTCATCTCAAACATGTTTTGGCAGACCCTAATGATCCCATCACACTTGCTGTCGAAGCAGCACTTTCCCTTCTCAAGACCAATTGTAATATTAACACCAGACCCCGACATCGGACCCGCCCGAGAGTCCGAAGATCTCCTTCAACAGACCCTCGGAATACTAGTATGCAGAGACGATCTCTAATTTAATTCTAGTCCCTACCGATAGTTCATAATGAGGTCTGAGCCTTGAGGCACCTCTGTGTTCAATCGCAGTCAAATGAATATATTTCTGGCTAGAGCGCCATAAGCGCCAGTTATAAATTCAAGTGAAGCTGTACAAAGCAATTTTGCTAACAGCACAAGTCCATTCGAAAAAAAAATTAGATAGCAAATACATTCTAATGTCATATGCATTTTGTTGTAGTGGATACTGGATATGTAGAAAAAAAATAGCTGTTTTATTTGCTCCAATGACGATGCTGGCAGGTGGCTCGTTTGATAGCACCTCACCTTTCTGTGAACCATACTAACACTTCAGATCCTCAAATTAAAAAATTCTGCATGACATTCCAAATTCCATTACATAGCGATCGTCACCCCGATACATGAGATGTAAACTTTTTTGTTGAAATAGCGAACAGCGGCATAAAATTAATAACCTGTTTCCAATATACATCAGTTTTTCTGGTTTAGTAGATGTTAATGTGTTATACGTTCCGTTCATTCCAACAGCAAATATGGCCACAATTATCTTGTTTTTATTTTACACTCATCTTGTCCGGCGTGGGCTGGCCTACATTCAGAACACACGATTCTACGGAAAGATATGGTGAAGACTCAAGAATTATCATAGTATCTTATCGCTTTCTTTCATAATATGTAATGATTTCGCTAAACCGATTAGAAAGTACGATATATGTAAATCATTATAAACCATTTAATTCGTTCTATTTCGTATTTAATAATCATTCGTGCTGAATATTTAGGTAGGTACAGTCGAAAACGTTATAGATCCTAGAGGCCTTAAGAATAGGGTTTGGGGGGCGAATTGTGTTAGAAAACATTGGGACCTGGGAATCGAACCCAGGATAACTAGATTCACATCCCGTTTACGCTGCCACTTGACCAAGGAGGCGCCAGGAAAAGGATCCGGTATCTTCATAGCACATTCATATACACTCAATGTACAGTAATTTCAAACACGATAAATATCAGTTGCGACAGAGAAACCTCTAAGTAGTAAGTTCGTTTCGAGTTTCTTTGCTGCTAATTGACTAGTAAAATGAACGCTAGGTTACTTTTCAGTTGTAACGGTATATTTAACCGTTGTATCGTATTCTTAATGGTCATAGCTACACAATAAGACCTTTAGGGTATTATTTCAAGCTTAGTAGAGCGTTGATCCCAGCGTCTTGTTCGTCAGAAACTTTTATACCAAAGACAGGTAAATAATATATCGATGCAAAGACCAGCAAATGATCATGGACGTATAAAAAAGAGAACACCGTCTCGCCTATAGTTAAAGGGACGCTACGGATAAGCCACGCACACAACCGCGCCTCTATAAAAGTGCCCTACGCACACACTAACATTCAGTCGCCGCCATTACGTGTCGATAGATCGGATCGGTAAACCAATTTTTTATAGCAGAGACTGGCAAACGAGCAGATGGGTCACCTGATGGTGAGTGATCTCCAACGCCCATAGACACCCGAGACTCAAAAAGAATCATGGGTGCGTTGCCAACCTAAAAGTGGAATGGAAGGGGAGGGGGATTGGGAAAGGGAGGGGGAATTTGACTATCAGAAATCTCACTCACCGAACGAAACGCGACAGCGAGCTGCCACTTTACATCGGTTTTCTGTAAGACAGTGGTATTAAACCGGTCGAGTCAGCCCATTCGTGTTGTAGACGTAATTGTCTACAGCGTGACACTACAACCCATACACCCTGCTTAACTTTCAATGTTTCCAGCGCTAGGTCCTCTTTTTTCCACGTTCGTGCAAACGAGCAGGTGGGTCATCTCATGAGTGATTTCCACCGCCCATAGACCGTAATAGGTACGCACGATACTAAAATAATGTTATGATAATGTTTGCGTTAATAAAAACCATTATAATATGTATTTATTATTATGTATCACTAGGGACGGTATTAAACTACTAAAAAAACGGTATTAAAATGTGAGTGTTATAGTTCGCTAATTAGCCTTTCCCTACCCCTTCGGGGATACAGGCACGAGCTTATGTATTTGTACCAATAAAATTGTTTTTTTTATTACACATCGCTAAAAATGTAGTTTAAACTTTAGATTAATGATAATAAAAAAAACTTAACAGACCGACTTCAAATCCGATCGTGACCTAATTTATATAGGACCACGCTTGAAATATCTATTGAACACAAAAATAATTTTGAAAATCGGTCCACATTTGGCGGAGATATCGCGTAACATACATACAAAAATACACGACGAATTGAGGACCTTCTTCTTTTTGGAAGTCGGTCGATTACATAAATACTTAATCGTTGCAAAAGCGATTGCAGTTTTTTAAGATTACTGGAAGGAACCTCGTTTAATATAAAAGGCGCAATTAAAATCAAACTTGATATTTCAAGTGCTTCCAAAAATCTGATATTCTGACAAAGGGTTACCTTTCCTAAAATGTTCTGAAACTTTAATTAGTACCGTTTCAACATTTAAATGGACTTCATTTCAGAATAAACATTATTTGGCAGTTATTTAGATTCGGTTTGTAGCCTCCTTAGTCTAGTTACACCGTATATTATGGGCTACGAACCAGTGGGTCCTGGGTTCGATTCTCAGGTCGGGCAGTTGTTTTCCAACACGATTTTCCCGAACTGGGTCTAAAGGAGAATAACTCCAGGCAGGCAAATGATGTTTGAAATGGTATGGTCACGTTTTGAGGAAACCACAGGAGTTCGTCGCAGGTGTCTAGGCTTGATCGTACCAGGGGTGCGTTCTTATGGACAGTTCAAAAAGCGCGGGCTGGATATTTCGGACTATATGAGAGCCAATGGTCTCACTGTGGAGGACGCTCAAGCTATTAAGTAGGTGGACGGACCCTGCCATTAAGCCAGGATAACGCCACGCAGAAAGTAAGACACAATGTTGCTGTACCAGATTGAAAAGCAGTTTCGCCAGCGATTTACAACATGAAACCCCTAGTGTTGCTCTTTTCAAACTGGTTTTTAATCATTATATATTTTCAAAACAAGATATTACCAGCAATGTTATCCATAAATACTCGTTTTTTTACCGCCCCGTCCATATTTTATAATCTTCCACACAGTACATGTACACTATGTATCCATATAACCAATATTATATGGATGTTCTGGTTTTCTGATTAAACAGTTGCCACTTGTGAACATAATATTCGTCATAACAAATAATATCGATTCAATATACGAGCAATAACTCGTTTTATTACATTTTTCACATTCAAAAAAGATATTATAAATGCGTCATAAAGTAAAAACGTTTGGTATTTGGTACTTCTCTTTAATTCTAAGAAACATTGCTTTTCTAATTTGGAAGTTCTCGTTATCCTATTATAAGGTAATTCTTACATAGTTATGGAAATTACCAAAGAAAAAGCAAACTATATTAATAAGAAACTACCTGAAAGTTAAAATGCCGAAAAGAAAGTAACAAGTAAGAAAAAAAATTGCCTGGAATTTCTTTTGTCTTTCTTCTGCGGGTCGGCACCTTTAGCTAGCTAGAGGAAGATTATATTAGCAAGGTATGTCTTAGGGCAACTCGCAGCACTATTACTACCCTAAAGTTAGACCTAAACTCGATTTATACTACAGCTTACTCCTATCTTTAAATCAAGATTTGGGATAAATAGAGATTTCTTGCGGAGCTGCAAGTGGCTCTTGATCATTTTCACCAGTGACTACAGCAGCGCTGTTTTCTTCTAAATCCATCCCTTTCAAATCGCTCCTGTTTTCTTTGGATTTCCTTTCCCTCCCTGCCTGTCCCCCGATTACCATTTTGTATCCATTTACCACAGACTCAGTTCTTGTATTTTCCCTGATCATCCTTAGCTAAGCTAGCCCCAGCATCATCGTCGTTGTGTTCCATTTAGTAGCATCACTAGCAATGAATTCTATTACAATATCCTTACTTTCAGTAACTTCATTATACTCGTATTCACCTGTCATAAACACCATTTTATTGTAATTCATAGGTACGTGATCAATAATGATTATTTACATTATACATGGGAACTAACGTCAACGAAAGGTATATTTTGCAAATAGCTAACGTCTTTTCTCACACGTATACAAAAATATTTTTTCAAGTGTCAGCGTATTAAACAAATAAGTACTTTCTTCGTAACTTTATAGTTGTTGAGTTACACCGTCCACAGCAACATCCTTAGAAAGTTACTTTTTCATCACATTTTACTGCTACATTGTACTGGTTAACAGTAAGTATTTTTAGATTAATGGCCTGACTTTCACACCTTGAGAAATCGACGTACATAATATTAAATTACAGAAATGTTATTCACAAAGAGTTGTGATTCAGTGACATTGAACCGTATAAATATAATCATAAAGAATACAATGCCTTAATGGTCGGGGGAGATAACACCATACTTTCCAACGCAATGGCCTCTGACACCGGTCCGGCCAACGTGGCCGGCGCCACTTCCACTGATGCCCATCACGACTCACGGACTTGAAGAATTCCTTAATGATCGTAGCCGAGCCACCCGTGAGATACGAGATAAACAAAACGTGCAACACACTCGAATTTGTTGATGAACGCACACCGATTGCAACCGGCGGAATGTTGGTATTGGCTCCTACCTCGCCATTGATAGCGCGCCGTAAAAGCTGTAAAGAGCTGCTCTGGCGCGCCGGTAACACATAAAATCTTTGGCAATAGCCGTTCGGCTTGTACGCAAGAGTTTAGCTGGGCAACCTTCACGTTTTCCGAGAACTTCGTCGACCGGTCGCCGTCGGTTCGTTCGGTGCGCCGCGGTTCCTAGAACGTCGACCCGCGCTGTGGATCGTGGTGGCAGTTTCGATTTTTAAAATAGACGCTTTCCGTTATACACGGTCTGATATGGGGGCCATGATTTATGGCCAGTCAATTAGAAGTTGTGTAATCTGTAAATGAGAGTTGACTATTTTTATCCCGCAACCAGACTAGTTTCCGAGTGAAAGGGGTTTCCTACTCTGAACTTGTTGAACGGGTTGTGTCCAACTTTCCCACTTTGATGTTTCTTTTATTTGGGATCACCGATGCTCAGTCGCTGTGTATTTTCTCCACACAATGATGATTTGGCCCGATAAATCATTACGCCATGTTGCTACGAAAGGAATACGTAATTTTTGTCGCGGTCTGTCAGTCACCAGTCATCACAATGATTATGAATAAATAATTCAGTCATCGACCATCGTCTCTACATGTCATAGTTTGGTTCATGAACGGTGACGTCATGCGAGCCAGTGCACGCCTACCGACAGATCGTTCTGTTAAAACTTCAGAGAGGTGACCTAATCGTTTGCCTTCACCTTATTTACTTATTTATAGAAATTACTAACTACTGTTTATTGATACGGCGTTTATAAACTACACACGATGAAAGATGGATGAATGGTTGACGTAAAAACTTTAGTGTTCAAACAATCCTTGTGTCGCACAAAGTGAATACGTTTTTACTGCTTACGTAGCAGAGACGAGAACTTTTTGCGAAGGTTTGGTGATTCGTAAAAGGCAAACGAGTCTCGAAGCAGAAACAGCAAATTAAGCTCCGAAGCGGAATAGATTCGACAATGGACTCAAACGTGTGTGACGTAGGGACGGGTTTTCCGGGACTCAGTGTCGGATCAAAGCAGTATTTCAATCAGTTAGTTAGACGAAAGCGTGGACCGTTCCCCGTATTCTCCAATTGAAATTTAAACTAGCTGTGTGTTCCGAGAAAGCTGCGCAGGCACATCTTTTTGTGTTACTTTAGTTTCAGTCCTTCCCCAACATGGCACGAGATGTCCGCTGAGCAGAGCTTAAGTAAGTATTCAGCATACAGAGACTTACATTTTGCTGGCCCAAGTATTTTTTCATCTTATAGGGCCTTACTTATAAAAAGAGTAAACTAAGCAAATGGTAAAGAATAGCTGTCCCTTTCATTTTCAAACAATGCAGCTAACTGTTTTTGTAAGTAAGGCCCATAGTTGTTTATGCTACCCATTAAAATAATATTTTCCGAGTAACATGTCGTTATTGACATAAATGTAATTTCCTCCCTTCATGCCAAAAATAAGTTTTTTAATGTCGGTAATACCTACTCACAACACGATATTATGACGGAATATGTGTTATTCTGAATATTTATCTTTAAACATTGAGTTGGCAATTAAACTTGTTATAATTAGTTACGCTTATAAAAATACTATTCATTTCGCAGAAACACATCAGCATTTGAACATTTCCTAGAGGCTAAGGTCAGAGGCGAGTTCTGCATAAACTTTAATAGTGACACATTATGTTATGCACTGTTGACTGTCGGACGTCGGTCCTTCCGCGAACAATAACCTGCATACAATTTACAAAATGAGACAATGCAAAAAATAAATAAAAAGACATAATGCTGGTGATTTCTCATAACAACCCTCGGGTCGGAGGCTTCCAAGGATTAATTACGTGTTCCGAGTAGGGCCGCCACCGGGCCATTCGATTCTCGGTAAACTCGAATCGAAAAAGGAGCAAAAACGGACGCGGCGCGTTCTGAGAACACGCATACCTGCGCCCGCGCAACCATCCCACCTTGTTCCGTCCGCCCGACATTTCGAGAGAACTCGCATTTTCCTAGTAGCTGGTGCCGCAATCGCATCGTTTTCTCTCTTTTTCATATGGTATTACTATTTACTGCTATCGTTTCTGGAGCGAAGTGGTGACGTACACTCTGATATTTAGGAATAATGCGCTTAGCATCGGTAAAGTCTCAACACCCACTCGTTACGCAGTTACACTCGCACGTCATTGCTTATCAATTTGTACAAAACATTTCAAATGAAATGTATGAGCGTTAGGTATTAGTTTCGATAAAACAATAAAATTGTTTCTAGGAAACGAATCATGCAACGTTTTCTATTGTGTACATTACGGTGAAACGGTGTAATTTTTTGTAATGGTATGACCAACAAATCACGTACATTGTTTGAACTAAAATTGTTTTTTACTTGAATACTGTCTGCATATACCTATGTATAGGTAGTGTAATTTTACTGTTTTCAATATTATTGATCTTGTAGGTAATCATTTTAGTATTATCGTAGGTAATTATTCTAGTTCAAATAAATGTAATAATGTAGAAAATAGCCGGATACAAAGTAACTTAATAAATGTATTTATGTATGTATTTTTATGTATTTGGCTCGCCCCCTATCACATCTGGGACGGAACTATGTAAACTCAGCGAAATGTGGGTGTACTAGTTGGCTAGTGCGCCTACCCCTTCTGGTATACAAGCTTGAGCTTATGTTATGTGTTATTTTTCTTCTAATCTTATCTTGCGGCAGACGACATTCGGTCTCTACATCTTGAAGAACTCGATGAGCAAGATTTAAAAAAACACGAATTATTTATTAACAATTGCTAAATCTTATGAACAACCTCGACAAACAACCTACATAAAGATAAAACACCACTGTATTATTGCAATCTAGATTTCTGTTATATTTTCAACTTTATAGGATTTGCATATCACAATTTAATACTATAATGTCTATTCGTAATATAAGATAAAAATAATAAATTATACAACTTGTTCTGCTTGATCACGTAAGCTAAGAAATATATAGGTACTTACATAGATAAGATTCAATATTCATACGGAACTGGATAATATTTTATTCTTCTGAGAACTGGCGTAAACAAAATTCAATTATGTCACTATCACGGACGTAAAGAAAAAGAAGGACACCATTTCGCCTATAGTTAAACGGACGCCACAGAGAAGCCACGCACACAAACGCGCCTGTACAAAAGTGTCCTACGCACACACACACGACATTACCTATCAATAGATCGAACGAGCTGAAAACCCTGCTTCACTTGCAATGTTCCTAGCGCTCCGTCCATCTTTTTTACGTCCGTGGTATCTATATAACATAAGCCCATGCCTGTATCCCCGAAGGGGTAGGCAGAGGCGTACTAGCGAACTAGATCACCCACATTTCGCCGACCTTAGTTCCGTCCCAGATGTGATAGGGGGCGAGCCTATCGCCATATCGGGCACAAATTCCAGACTCCGGGCTGATATGGAACAATCCAATATCACTTTGCCCGACCCGGGGATCGAACCCGAGACCTCAGAACCGTAGTCGTACCGATACCACCACCCCACGGAGGCAGTCATGTAAAAATATGGCGGATTCTTCAATTTGATATTGTAGGTCTTGAAATGTCACGTTTATGATTCCGAGAATCACAAAGGGCGACATTCGCATTTCGAAGGCACGGTAAATCAATTCTGAGATTCTGTACTTCAATGCTACTTGAAGCATTTACTTAAAGTACTTCTGCGAATGTTATCAGGGTTACGGTTCATTAAACGACCACAATAGGATGGTTTAACACTTAAGAGTAATAAGAAAAAATATCATTGTCTCCCTTCATGGATAAACAAAGGCAGCGGCTGCGGTGGTTCCCGGTAATGATTTACCTCGCCCAGATTCCTGGTAAGTGATGGACAATGCGCGATTGTTAAACGACTGCTTTATCAAACGCTCGACCCTGAACGTACAACATATAAAATAAAAGTAGGTAATAAAAATATTATGTACTATGCTATGGTAAGTACCTAATACGTTTAGGTATCTTTCCATGAATATGAATTTTGCAATCCACAGAAGCTTAAGGCTATCAAAATTGGACCATCGAAACCCTCCATACTTACATACATACACACTCACGCCTGCATCCCATAGGGGTAGGCAGAGACAATTGAGCGCCACAAGCTACGATCCTGACACACCTCTTTTGCCTCGTCCACATTCATGCATCGTTTCATACATTTCCGCCGGTTGAGGGTACTCCGAACTTGCCCTTTACGCAGGAGATTGCTTATTTGATCCATATAGCATCGCGTCGGGCGCCCTCTTCTGGCCCTACCACAATAAATACCTTTCGTAAGTCGCCTTTCATCCATCCTCTCTATATGTCTTAACCACCTAAGCATCCCTTTCTCAATCCTAGTCCAACAATCCCTTATCTTGCTATACCTCATACGATCGGCATGGGAGACTCCACCATACTTCGCATTCCCTCGACTTTTATGCTTCTTATGCCAGACTCCTTCCATACTTATTACGGATTTAGCATACTTTTCACATGTTATAAGAATTCTAGAAGTATGAAATGTGAAATTGACAAGACGAGACTCTACCTTTGCAACACACTTTGTTTTATTACACTTTATTTCCACAATTCCACCTGCCTTTATCATATTATTCTATGTGAGGTTGGCGCAACGCACTTTTTCAAATATGTTGAAGGAAGGATTCGGCTTAGTTTTTACGACTGGCTAACTGTCAGCGGGGAAGCCCCGTTCATCTTATTAGCCATTATAAAAATACCGACAAACTAAAAATTACTAAACATCTTGATAAACTAATAAGCAGTGATGTTGATAATATCAATATCCCTCAATTAGTATGTCCCATACGTCATAATGATACTCGTAACCAACTTCGCCAATGACTTAAAAGCTAGGTACCTACCTTAACCTGCATAGTAAAATTTAAAACAAATACGTGCTTAGATAGTTTTCTAATAATTATTTTGTGAATTATTGTCTGAAGACTCTACAGTGTAGATATATTTGAAAAGTGGTAGATAGGTAGGTACGTGGGAGATAGTTCCTATTAACATACTATTATAGTACATACTTATTTATTATAAACACGAAAATAAAGCTATGTATCGGGGGGGAGGGTCTGAACCCCCAACCCCACCCCTTGCTTCGAAGGTCTCGGGTTCTTATCCCGGAAAAGTGATATTGGATTTTTATTTATTTAATTTAAGCTTAAACATGTATAAAGGCGGATAATACCAGAGGCATTCTCTACCAGTTTATCTGTGGGTGATGCAGAGACGAGACAAAACGAAACTTTTTCCATTCAGTATGAGCCCAGAGTCTTTGGGCCCTATTATTTATTAACATGTAGAAAGTAAGTACAAAAATAAACATCATGCAATATGCATACTATTTTCGGTCAAACAATATTTTTAATAAAGTTCAAGTTATAATCGACGCACGGTCTAACATACTTCAAGTATTTGCGTATTTGTCAAATATAAGAGAATTACGTCAGTTATTAACATTAATAAAAACACGTTATCAATTGCAACGCATTGACCCCAAAGTCCTGATAACGATAACAGCAGGCGCCTCAGCGCCTCGCTACAATCAACTTCTTTCTTGCTAGTGCACGTGCTTCACGAGTCGTAAATAATATGACACTTATTTACACTTGTGACGATACGACGCGACACGCTAATAATAACTATCATGCAAATAGTGTACAAAAGTAGAGAAAACTCCGCACTCACCTGGCAGTTTGACCACCATTGGAGGTGAGAACGGTTGGTTGGGATCCAATGTAAACGTTTTTACTAACAACACACGGAAACACAAGGGTCCACTTATAATTACTTATATTTCCTCAAATCCACTTTACAGCCGTTTCGCTTCTCAGTAGAACTCTTTATAAGCAGTTTCGTAGAAACCGACTGCACTGGAGAAATTAATTTGCAGAAATCGACTTCGCCGGAGGCCGTCCGCCCGCTAGTCGTGACAGAAACGCTTTCTAAGTACGCGCACATTCAATTTCGCACAGCGCGTTTATGTTTATCACAGATAACGATATCGCGGCGGGAGGTGAAAGTTCGGCCGGTCTACTAGCCGCTGCGATGACAATCCTCTTTCATGTTCAAAATCCGACTGAGTGAGGGAGCCGGTGCGCGGCGCGCTCCAACACTCCGGCGTGAAGTAAACACGCGTGGCGGCCTGCTGACGGCGACGCAGGGGTGTGCGAGGGGAGGAGGTGCCGGCGGCGCGGGGGGCACGCTGTCGTTTACGCGGCCGAGACCGAGCAAGCTTGCCGATCGTTCCGACCGTACTTGCCGACGAGCCGCCACTTCCCAGAACGACCAACCTTGGCGCTTCCACGAAATAACTCAAGGCATTGTCACTAATTTATAAAACTTATGTTCTTCCGTCCAAGGCTGGTGAACGCGGTCCCCGCTTTGGTCGTAGCCGTTCGTGACTCTACCATTAAGGACGTGAACACTGAACATGTCTCACGGACCACGGGCTCGGGTCTGTTGACCTCGATGACCGCACGACGTTAAATTGGGTAACTTGTATCTATCTATCCATCAATCAAAGCTGGAGGGTGGCCCCCGCGCCGTCAGACATGGAGGTGGGTGCTTAATAAACATTAGAAAGTTCATTCACATGTTGATCTATTTTTTGTCGGCGAGTGCGTTAGTACGTCCAATTCCGTGTATAGTATCAAATTGAACTGTTATACGTTGCCCTGTATATCATAAATTGTGGCAGAATGATTATTCATATTATGCGGTGAGTTGTTTTACATCTTAATCAGGGCAAGAAACGATACACATCAATAAATGTAAATTGAGCTCGCTTTTCTATGGAATTCATGTTAATAATAATTTGTAAAGACATTGGTAGAGCACATTTTATGTTCTATACTTGATCTGTGGTGTTATTTAGTAGAGCTGAAGTCGGTCGTGTGTGGATCGGCTCGACTATCAGCTCTTAAAAATATCTTCGTAATGCAGATTTGCTGTCATGGTAGAATCAGATAAAGGATACCGAATATCCCCATGTTTCTTCCTGAAATGTGGGCATTGCTTGCTCCCTAATAATATGGGATTGTGGAATGTGATTCATAAAACCAGTGGCGAAAGGTCCATTCAAATCGATTCCTATCGGCTTTTCTTTGTCAGATTATAGGCTAATAAGTATTATCTAAATAAATAAATAATAAATAAATAACACCCATCAGTCACATACATAGTCCTGACCCCACACTAAGATCGAGTCTTGTGTCGTGGGCATCAGGAACTACGAGAGACTTTCGGTCTCATAACACCCAGACCCGAAACAAATATCTGTAGGCCATACAAATATTTGTCTCAGTGCGGGAATCGAACCTGCGGCCTCTCGCTTCACAGCCGGCTACTCGTCCGCTGCGCCACGGAGACTGTCAAACTATAATCTATCTGGGTAATATATAGAAGAGAAAGTAGCATTGACTTCCCATTTGAAACTTTCACTCTTCGCCACTGGATAATACCTAAGCATCCACTGGATCCATATCCTTTTTTTGCTGATCTGCTAAAAAAACATAATTTGAATTTCAAGACGCCTTATAAATAAGTTAATTTAATATCAAGATTCAAGACACCCACTCACACACACATACTCCTCTAAGATTATCTTGTCTTGAGGTTATTAAGAACTTTGAGACTTTCGGTCTTACAACATAATCATTATATAGCAGTTATTATAATGTAGCTGGTATTTCTACGAATTTACCCGAATTGGCACTCTCATAAAATTCTGATAGCTGATGCAAATTATTCGAATTTAAATATTATTGCGGTGCTCCGTCGGCTTAAGTTTTAATCAAACAGACTAGCTAAATAACAACTTAAGAAATTGGCTGGGTTTATACCGTAAAACGCCGAGCGAAGCGACTCTACAATAATATTTGGTGGCATTTATTTTATTTATTTATTTTTGAGTGTGGAAGAGGCAAAAGAGGTGTGTCAGGATCGTAGCTTGTGGCGCTCAATAGTCTCTGCCTACCCCCATGGGATACAGGCGTGAGTGTGTATGTATGTATGTATGTATTTATATACTCCTGTTTTGAATATTTCGCTTACTGAATGACTGCTATAGCTACATCATCCATCACTATCATATCATATGCTATTATCATCCACATGTTTGGATGATCTGATAATTGATATTTAATAATTAGGTACATACATACATAGATATTTGTATAATTAAATATATGTTTCCATGTCTTGTACCTGTACGCCACCACACTTGTGTCAATAAATAATTCTTTCTATCTTTCTGGCCACCGCTGGGTTTTTAGTCGGTATTGCAGGTGCAGGGTGTACATATTGTTAGGGACAGTTGTGTCACCCGAATGTTTTCCGCATCTCCCGGGCATTATGACACTGGGCCGTAAGACCGGCGAATCCGACATAACCGTTACGTCTCCCCCCAGGCGTGGCGGTAGTGGTAAAACACTTTTCCCCGCGATAACCAAAAAAATCTATCTACCATTGCCATGGTCAAGTTATTACTGGTAAATAACAATCAGGCTTCTTTCATTCACATATTGAAACTTACACAAAACTAGCATAGATCTAAAAATTAAAATTATAGAAGACGGATTAAATTGAAATGGTAAAAGCAAAATGCTAGCATTTCGCGCGAGCTGTATGTTTTCATAACATTTTCGCGGAAATCGGCGATACTCAATTCATTTGAAAGGATTATAAATTAAAATACATATACTATTATTTATTGAAAGCATTCAGTTTGCTTTTAGCGAAACCTTGATTCTTTTTTTACGAGGTCCGCGGGTGATTTATTAAAAGTTTTATAGCACATTGTGTTTCGCTATTTATTATTGTTTATATCGAGCTGAAATTGTGTTATTGTGCAGTCAGTTTGAGATGTAACAATAGGTTATTTCTCTCCAACCGCGCCGCAATCAATACCAGTTGATATAATCGAGTGTTCCTCGAAAGGCGACGCGTGTGACATGCGCCACGTTTCTCTGAATGGATATTTCTTCGTGACGGGTACAATCGCTGTAAAAACTAACAACGAGGAAGATGGAAAATAATACCGCCGCATCATTATGTAAATGAACTTGTAGAGCGTAGCAAATACTATTTCTTAGAAGATATAGAAAAACAAAAGATAACTAAGTAATATTGAAAATCGCTAACATTCCGCAACTTTGGGTTGTTATCGTAACAAAACTAAATTAATTAAAACAACTTTAAAGCGTGAAAATGAGTGAGAAGAAAAAGCGTGAGAATTTTTATGAGTGGTAGAGCCTCGCTGTAGACAGTAATGTCTACAGCACGAATGGGCTGGCTTGATACCACTGTCTCACAGAAAACCGACGTAAAGTGGCAGCTTGTTATTGCCTTTAGTTCGGTGAGTGAGATTTCCGGTGACCCATTCCTCCCCCTTCTCAATCCCTTTTCCCTCCCCATCCATTCCCTCCTTTTAGGTTGGCAAGGCACCCATGATTCTTTTTGTGTCTTGAGTGTCTATGGGCATTGGAGGTCACTTACCATCAGGTGACCCATCGGCTCGTTTGCCTTTCTATGCTATAAAAAACAAACAATAAGAAACAGTAGGCTTTGTAGATGTTTAAATTTAATACTACTTAGTCTTTAATAGTATTTAGTCTCGTAATAATACTGTTCCACTACTGGTTTTTATAAGCTCATCATCATCATCAGCCAACTCGTCCACTTAAAATTAAAAGCATCTAAAAGTTCCCTGCGTATAAAAAAATGATTTTACCTGTTTATATAGATAACTATATTTATGGTATAAAAATATACCTACCATTCTGTTATGTCACGATCATGAACTCACGAAGCGGACCCTACAGTGTGACTGACCTACATAATAAAAGGTTTTATAATGCTTTCGTCATCGAAAGTACACGGCAGCGACAGATGGCGTACACGTGTGGGAGCGACGCCATACAATTTCGTCACTAACAACCTTTAGGGCAACTATACACTATCGATTTTTAGTCGTAAAGTCCAATATTATAATTTCATGTCACAAACTTGGAAGATGCTACCAGTATGTACAATGTGCAAGAATTATATAGTTCTAAACATACAATTTGTAACACAATCGATTCGAATACTAGATTAAAAAAACGTATGACTGTTATAATTAATACATATCTGTTATATACAATAGGACTGTTATGCATGATACGTTTTTTTATTTTACCTGCATTTAACTCACCTTAAAGTAGGGTAGCTGCTACAAACTTCTTCAGGCATGGTACGAGAATTTTGC
Organism: Clanis bilineata; assembly: GCA_036417725.1. Classification (NCBI taxonomy): domain Eukaryota; kingdom Metazoa; phylum Arthropoda; class Insecta; order Lepidoptera; family Sphingidae; genus Clanis; species Clanis bilineata. The sequence continues at coordinate 5,887,430 of CM071153.1, forward strand.
TTAGGTTTGCTGCCTGTCTGAATTCCCCAGAAGGGGAATATAATTACACGTTAATACACGCCTAGAATTTATGTCAGTACTTGTTTCACTTATTATTTAGTATATAATGATTATGAAGAGTTTCAACAATATGTTCAAGTAAAAGTAGTTTGTACGCGACGAGCCGTACGATAAAATTGGAGTGTATTGTAGACTGCTAACAATCCTTGATAATTTGGCGCCATACGGTCGGCCAAGCGACAACATCAGCTGATGCTTATATCCAGTTATACGATATATACTAATATTAATTTGTCTTCATTTAAAAAATGTTACAAGGTATACGAAAGGCACAAGACCTTTTTCATACAAAACAGAAGTATCGCGCCCCGCATATCCGAGTCTCTTGTCATAAAACTGTCCAACTGAATCTGGGACCTTCGATTTCACAGTCTAAAGCAGCTGCCATAAGCCAATAAGGTAAAAAGTCTATACAGACAAAAGGATATACCCACGCTTATTCCACATATAGGAAAGGTAAAAAAAATACAAAGCTATTCCATTTCACGCACATTAGATTTTCTACGGAAAAAGCTACAAAAGGACGTTTGGGCCGGACTAATACCAAAGGTGATAGAGACCCTAATAAAAATAAATTTCAACTACATATTCGAATCGAGCTCTTACGTCAGTGTGAAATTTTATTTAAATTTCAATTAAAATGATCGATAGCTTACTGTTAAATTGGTAATCAAAAATATAATTCATATTATGAACTCAGTGGCCGAGCAGGAATAATTTTGATTATGGAATTTTTGTCGAACTCTCTTGCGCACTGAAGACGTTTGATGACGAATTCAATTATGAATTGTTCTTGTAAATTCGACCATAAGCTTTTTGGCATTTCATATTAGCGACTATGAAAAATATTTGACAAAGACCCAAAAACCTCTAGCGGTTACGTGGGGAATTGACGTTTTTATACAAATTATTTTACATTGTCGCTACCGTGAAATGTCAAAAATCTCATGGTCGACCTATTGCTCAGGCTGCAGTATATATAAAAAATACATTAATTGATTTATCGATACCATAGACTTATAATCGCTACACACACAGTCTGTCAAGTATAAGTGAAATGTCAAGTAAATGGCGATCCAGAGGGGGCGCTCCAAGCACTTATGTGCTGCCATCAAATTGCTTTGTGACTTATAATAGTAATATTTACTTGTTAAGTATTAGTGAGATATCTATCGAGTCTGTTATCTCCATCTAAACTATACTCGAATTACCGATTTTTTATCGAATATTGTAATACGAAACACGTTCACGTTAGTTCGTTTTTTTGCCACACGCCAACTTATGTTTGACAAACTGTACATGTACATCGTTGGGGGTGATGATGGGGTGGTGAATAGTTGTGCGAAATTGCATAATTATGTACCTAATACAGCAAACCTAAGATTCAGAAAATAAGGGCAGGTAGTAAGAAATAAAGAAAGGCTGTGCTCACCTACGTAGCAGAGACCAAGAATTCAGACTAGAAATTCCAAGTCGTTCCAAATGAGTGAACAATATATCATAACGCGTGAATGTAAAATATACGATAAGAGAATAGCATAAATATAATAATTCCCCACACAAATTTTAATAAGTTACGTGACTTACGTAAGGCTCAAGGTAGACTTTGTCGGACTTACTAGGTATATAGCTATATGTATAAGTTAATAACAATCAATCAATCACTCAAACCCACGTGTGCAGCCCACACAAGTCGCACGCCCGCCGAGTTATCGAGATGCAACATTGGATGATGTAATTATTCCAAGGCAAAGATGTTAAATATTACTAACTGTAGAGGGGCTATCATTCAAAAAATATATCTCAAACATCAATAACGCCATCTATCACTTATCACCATCCGAGTGCGCTTATTACAATTTATACCCTAGAATATTCTGTGAATGTTCAAGAATCACATTGGACAATTTTATTGTCTAAACATTATTATGCTGGTACGATCTTGCGCACGTATGTTTCAAATACGGCTGAGTGTACTATACACATGGTGCTAAAACCTGCCATAGTGATCCACCCTCCATGTGTGGTTCGTGTTCCAGGATCAGCCAATGTACTTCCGGTTCTCTTGAGAGGATTGCCGCATGACTTGATCGTTGGTTAGGACGGGTATGAGGTTATCCCTGTGTCTGCACCTGTCTTGTCACAAGCCCCTCGATTTGTTTCTTCCCTCTTCGGATTCGGAGTGTGAAGAAGCATAAATTGGCCAGCACGATTCTGGTGACCGCTGATAAACACATTGCTTGTCAGAAGTCACTAGTTTTTTAGACTGCACTATGTTTACCATTTAGTGTAGACACAATGCCGTGCCCGATAAAATAAAAAAAAAATCTTATGACCACGAGGTCACAACTTTTGGATCAAAAGTTTCGTGCTTTGGTTCCCGTCTGCGTACTGTACATCTTTGTTCGAGGGACTCCTTTGTATTCGAATACGAGTGCTGTGAGTTGTGTTGTGACAGAGGATCAATCGAAATCCACTCACGATAATGAAATAGAAAGTATTCGCTATTCTCCTCAACATTATATCTCATAAGTCGTGATAAAGGAACCACATTATTTAGAATACTTAGACAATATTTTTTGAAATAAGTAAGATACATTTATATTATTAGCTTTTGTTGTTAGCATATTTCGGGTAAGAAAAAACTGGAATAAATAGTAATTAAGACAGCATTTATAATGGTTATCATTTTCGGATTTTATTTTTATTTTTCTATAGGAGAGTTTGGCATACGAACAGATGGGTCACCTGATGGTAAGTGATCTCCACAGCCCATAGACACCCAAGACACAAAAATAATCATAGGTGTGTTCACCCTAAAATAAGGAAATGGAAGGTGATGGAAAAAGGGAATAAGGATTAGGAAAAGAAGATGGGAAAATAGGCAACCGGAAATCTCACTCACCGAACTAAACGCAACAGCAAGCTGCCACTTTACGTCGGTTTTCTGTGAGACAGTGGTATCAAACCGGCCGAGCCCGCCCATTCGTGCTGTAGACGTTACTGGTGGAACGTGATTCTAACACTCAAAATGAGTCCTGGTCTCTGACACTAAAAGACGCCACTTCTCTCTATCCTGGCAAATCACTTACCACGGGGTCGCTGAGAGCTCGCGTAAGTCCTTTTCCACTTCATCGTCCCAGTCCCAGGTATGCTCTTTTTACTGCACGATCCTCTCCCATTCTCTCTATAAGGCCAAGCTAGCGCATTCTGGATGCCTTTATTATTTCGATGATATTTCTCTCAGCCACGAAATCTTAAAATAATGTTGTATCCTTAGATTAATAAAGTCAGTTGTATCCAATAAAATACAGTCAATATTGATAAAATTCATAGAGAGTAGGGTATAATGGAAACCCACAAAAGCTTTTGTCGGGAGGTTATTATTGAGAGTGCGTCGATATGAAATCAGTTTATGGCAAATCATTTGAGCCGATGAAATATTCTATTATTATGCGAAGAATTAAGCTCGGCGAAATGTGGGTGTTCTAGTTCGCTAGTGCGCCTCTGCCTACCCCTTCGGGGATACAGGCGTGAGCTTATATTATGTTAATTATTTATCAATAATCACACATACAAGACCGTTGAAATGGAATTCTTCCACAAATAATCGCTAACATATTCTCTACTTATTGTACTAACTAGTTTCGCCATCTTCAAACTGAGATATCATTTTCAAAATGCCTGTATATATTCAAAACTTTATTGGTATTCTACATATGTACATAAGCTCACGCCTGTCTCTCCGAAATCGTAAACAAAGGTGAACTAGACAACTAGAACACCCACATTTGGTCGAGTTCATTTCTTTCTTCAAATAGATGGAGACCCAATCGCCATATCGGGCACAAATTTCAGATTTCGGGCTGATACTGAGTAGAGAAACCTTATTACTTTATCCGTGAATCGAACCTGAGACTTCAAGCCGATAATCGTACTGTGCACGCAATACAACTACACCATCGATGCAGTCATATTGACATTCTGATAACTGTTATTTTAATAGAGCATGTAAAACATCAAAGTCCTAACTACTATAACCTAGCCAAATAGCATCTTATTATCCATGTTCCGTACTGAATAATAATACAGCATCCTAGAGGTAATTGTGAAGGTAGCTCGCTCAGAAGTTTGACAGCATCCTGCCTTTGACAGGTGTATATTATTTAAAGTGGTCTGTAATGGACGGTCTGATTAGACTCGTTCCCATAATTGCAGACGCGAAAGCTCTCTTGTACTCGAATGTTGAGTGGTGAATAGTTCTACATTCATTGTTTCGTTAAGTTATTCTTATTGACATAACATAAGCTCAAGACCCCGAAAGGATAAGTAGAGTCGGATTAGAAACATAGTATTAGCTATAAAATCCTTGCGTATAGTGCCAATACAGCGACGATTATCGTATGAAAATCTAACGTTCTGTCGCAGACGCTGCAATAATAGTATGTATCTCTATGTATAGTGCGTTATTCAAAGCATAAATATTATTGTGCTGATTATAAGAAAACGTGTTAAGCCAGTCTGGAATTTAAATGATCGTATTCGCTTGAACTGGTCCAGATTTAGGCGCGCAAACATCGCGGGAAATCCACGTTTTTGTTTACATCGAGCATGAAACGCATATTCTCTTTCAACTTGTTAGTTAGAAAGAAAGTATAAATTTTCAGACAGCGACGTGTATTCGTGGAACTCGGCTATAAAATCTTGACCTGGTTTATTCGCTCGATCGCTTCAAGTGTCAAAATTCATTCGTCTTGTTTACGATCTTATTGTTGAGCAGGATATCTCGCGATATCTGCGGCTATCGTTGTAGAGGAAAATATTTTCCCAAGCACAAAAACACATAGCTTTACAATTTCTTGGTACACGCCTTATCTGATTCCCTATAAAAAAATTAGGCGCAATATTAGATTTTGTTTGTGTTTGATAGCAAAGGTGTTATTGCGTCGTACTAAATTACCAAAACAACTTAAGGACAGCGAAAATAGGCTTATTATTTGAAACAAAAAATAATCATCGCTATGTCACATAATTGGTGATACACTCAAAAAAATAATTGATAGTAAAAGCAATGCGCAATCTACAGCATCGACTCTATGTAGAGTCTACTTAACTTTTAGTACATTTTGTTTCTTGGTATAATTTTTAATGATCCTGAAAACATTTCCCTCCCCTTCCATTCCCTCCTTTTATGTTGGCACAGTGTCCAGGATTATTTTTGTATCTTGGGTGTCTATGGGAGATCACCTACCATCAGGTGATCCATCTGTTCGTTTGCCAGTCCCTGCCATAAAAAAAAATAGTTTTGAAACAGGGAAATATGGAAACGTTGGGAAATAATATATATAGAAATAATATTTGGACTGCCTCCGTGGCGGGGTGGTATTTCGATACGACTACGGTTCTGAGGTCTCGGGTTCGATCCCCGGGTCGGGTAAAGTGATATTGGATTTTTCCATATCAGCCCGGAGTCTGGAATTTGTGCCCGATATGGCGATAGGCTCGTGTGTGATAGGGGTCACATCTGGGACGGAACTAAGCTCGGCGAAATGTGGGTGTTCTAGTTCGCTAGTACGCCTCTGCCTACCCCTTCGGGGATACAGGCGTGAGCTTATGTATATGTTTTAGAAATAATATTTTTGAAGACCTCATTATATGTTCCAAGATAGTTTCTTTATTTATTAGCGCCTTATTGGAGTCCTTAAAACAAATTCCAGGAACAAGACTATTAAAATTTACCGGAAATTCCCGTTTGTCTAATTCGGGAAAGAACCTTGACAGAACATATTTAACTAAGTCGCTTAAATTGTTTTTCTAAAAATCGGATTACCTCTTTCAGAGAACATACATCAAATCCAATAATCGATTCTGTGATAAACTGATATCAAATTGGATATTGCTATCATGTACAACACTGATTTTATTCAGATTATAAATGCGGTTATTTTTTATGTTACCTTTTCAAAAATAGTTATGAGTGCACACTATTTTAAGCATGTTGCAGAGAGGATTTGGCTTACTTTTTACCACCGGCTGCCTGCCTAACGTCAACCCCCTTCTGGAGGATCCAGTCTCGGGCAAATAGTTTGAGTGGTAGAGCCACGTTGTAGACAGTTCCGTCTACAGCACGAATGGGCCGGCACGATCGGTTCGATACCATTGTCTCACAGAAAACCGACGTAAAATGGCAGCTTGCTGTCGCGTTTTGTTCAGTAAGTATGTGAGATTTCTAGTGGTCCATTTCCCCTTTCCCTCTCATCCCTTCTCCCTACCCTTCCATTTCCTCCTTTTAGGTTGGCAACGCACCCATGATTCATTTTGTTTTGGGTGTCTATGGGCGGTGGAGGTCACTTACCATCAGATCAGTCTCTACTATAAAAAAATAGTGTTAGAAAAACATCTTGCTCGACCTGGGAATCGTACCTAGGACCTCCCAGTTCATAGCCCATACACGCTGTCATCAGACAAAAGAAGGTAAATTACGCAATACCCTGCCTCCTGCCTTGTTGTACTGCCTTAATAGTCAATACTAGCACTTTTACGAAGTTTCATCTCATAATTTTCTATTCATTATTATTTCTTCACACAAACTTTAATCCCCAATAAAATAAAAATTAGCTGTATAATATTACTGTCTCACTGCTGAGCACGGGCCACCTCTACCAACGAGAGGGGTTAGACCTTAGTCTACCACGCTGGTCTAATGCGGGTTGGTAGACTTCACATACCTTCGAAATTGTTGTGAAGAATTATTGTATGCAGATTTCCTCGAAATGTTTTCGCCTTCGCCTTCGCCGTTGAAGGAAGCGATAATTCACAACGAAAATACACTTGACGTTTAAAAGTCAGAGGTGTATGCTTTTTCGACCGACTTCCACAAAAGGAGGAGGACCTCAATGCGTCTGTATTTTTTATGTATGTTACTCGATATCTCCGCCAAATGTGGACTGATTTTCAAAATTATTATTGTGTTCGATTGAGCTTATTTCAAGGGTCCCATATAAATTTGGTCACGATCGGTAAATTGGAAATTGGTCAGTTAAGTTTTTAAACTTGTGATTATTTGGGGTTTGTCTCGAAACTCCGACACTCATCTCGGCAGTCCGTACCATTCCAAACAGCGGGGCGGTTCCGGCTGAAGCCTGGGCGCCTCTCGCCTAGGAAAACCGGAGCCGTTCCAATGTGCCGAAGAGGGCCACCGCGGGGTTTGTTGCCGGTATTGCCGGTGTAGGGTGTACATAGTTTTAGGGACTCGGCCCAACTGTCGCCTAGATGCTTTCCATCTCCATCTCTCCTGGGCGGCTGAACGTTGGGTCATAAGACCGGCGAATCCGACATTACCGTCACGTCTCCCCTCATACGTGTCGGTAGCGGTAAAACGCTTTACCACGCGAAAACAAAAAAATGTGCTATTCTGTAAAAAGCTAAACTCGTCACCGAGTTTCGTGAGTGAGCTAACATCGCTCACTTCTCTATATAACGTTATCTCATCGCGTATTCAGATGTCGAGTTACAGAAAAGATCTTACAGAATACCGCTACAGAGCTATCATCTCCAATAACGCCTTTAAAATTGAAATTTCCATGTTACAATATATATAGTAGTTTTGGCTGTGCCGTCAAAATATTACTTTTGGCTTTGCGTACATCGTCAGTAAGGTGTCGGGACAAGTAATTTTAGAAAGTAAACTATAGATGTATTGTTTAGACCGATTTAAAATATAGCCTATAAAATTCAGTCCATGACCTAGATCTTGATAAATCGGATATCTGATTGATAGATTGGAGAAGGATAGTGCGCGCCGTACGGTCCCGCGTGACAGTCAAACAGACAACAGTCTACCGAAATATCTTCATCGATAGCACGCGTTATTTAATAAAATATAGTAAGTTCACGTCTATATCCCCGAAGGGCTAGGCAGAGCCACACTATCGACACACAGAATTCAGACAGAACACCCACATTTCGCCGAACTTAGTTCTGTCCCAGATGTGATAGGGCCGATCCTATGGTCTATCCTCAGGTCTATCACAAATTCCAGACTCCTAGCTGATACTCTCTCAATACAACTTTGCCGGAATCGGGGATTGAACCTTAGATTTAGGACGGTAGTCGTACCGCGCGCGCAAGACAACTACGCCACCGGAACAGTCAATATTGGGAGGAGGCCTAACCCCTCTCACAAGTAGAGGAGTCCGTGCCCAGCAATGGAAAACCGATATAGTGTAATTGACATAGTTCGACCTCAATAGGTATTTATATAATAACTTTTTAAATAAACCTATCACAAAAAGTACATAAATCGTTGTAGTTATATTATACCTCTACTATTGAAGAACATTTTAATAAACTCTACTGAAATGTAGAGTCGTTTAATTTTAGATAGTTTGTTCTGCAATAATATTATAATAACTTTATAGAACATTTTATTAGGTACATTGCAATTGATTATAAGTGCAGCGTAGTGTACACTCGTATTGAGGGGTGTACTATCAAGATATGCTAAATAGTTATGCTAGTCCTTTGAATAGTTGCTACAATATAGCCTAGGGCCTTGTATTATAATTTATTGATTTTTGGAGTTATTGATATTATACTTTGTATGTTCAAAATACACACTAAGACCATACAAAATCTTGTATGATGATGCTCGCCCAGGCGCCATTTGCATCGTGTAGAGGTGCGGAGTGCGGACTACGGCTGCGGAGTAGCGCGGCGGCTTGGCATGCGGCGCGACGCGGCACGGCGCGGCGTGGCGGCGCGGCGCAGGTGTGCGCATCACGCACGCACGCACACATCGCATGTAAAACCCTCACACTAGTGAGTAGTGCGCCGTGCGGCTCATAGCTCGTACAGCACGTGTATGATACAGCGCATGAATATCAAGCGTAGTGGATGCACAACATTTTATGCAAAGGGATCTTTATGTTATCTTAACGTAAATAATAACTAAGCTACAGTCATATTCACGATGCTAACGTAACTCTAATGCAAAGTATAAACTATAGCCTAAGCGCAAATGTGATCATCTGCCAATGTTGGTTTGATGTTATGGAGAATTTTTAAGAATGTTTATGATCATTTAACGTTATCTGGCTGGCTTCGTGGCGTAGTTGTATTTCGGTACTACTACAGTCCTGAGGTCTCGGATTCGATTCCCGGGTCGGGCAAAGTGATATTGGATTATTCCAAATCAGCCAGGAGTTTGGATTTTGTGCCCGATATGGCAACAGGCTCGCCCCCTATCACATCTTGGACGGAATTTAGCTCGGCGAAATATGGGTGGTCTAGTTCGCTAGTGCGCCTCTTCCCATCCTTCGGGGATACAGGCGTGTGCTGAGCTTATGTATGTATGTAACGTTATATGCATTCTCTGTGTTACTGTGTACAAGTGCCTCACGTGAGTCACGTGTCGATGGTTTGTTATGCCTGCACTTTTGGAGTCGCGCGTGTGCAGTGAGTGCCGTGTCGCGCCGCGCCGCGCCCCATGCTCGCCACAACACAAATGTATAGCCACTGCGTCAGTCGAGCGGCGACGCGCAGCAAACTTCAGTCCCCTGTGCGGTACGAGCTGTACGACACAAGTGCGCCGCGTCACGCACCACTATGAGAGACGATCTCAATTTTCTAATAAAGTTCATTAGAGAAGTTGAATCACGTCCATGTATTTACGATTGCCGTGATATTGATTATGTCAACAAACGAGCGACGGACGTGGCATGGGCCGTAATTGCGAAAAAGTTAGGCGAAAGTGGTAAGTAGTGTTTTACAACGCATTTATTTATATCAATACTATTAGTTTTTGATAATTACTGCCACGAATTTCATTGAAAATTGTATTGAACCATCGCAAATGTGGACATAGTCTCATAGAGTAAGTATCCCGGTGCCACGTTGCAAATGTATCAGACATGTTCGAGCGGTATTCTCACGACAACGAGTTTGTGTCGTGACTCGTGACGTCACAGTGTGAATGATGTTATAATATTAAGTAATGAACATTTAAGGGACAATTCTATGTATTAATGATCAAGTAATGTTTGGGAGCAAGTGTTTACAAACGGCCAAACTACTATCGTGTGCTGAGCAATTGTGATTCACAATGTTTTCCAAGCGCCGCGGTCATTCATATAAATTGTTAAAATTATTTTAATAATAATGCATTGCAATGAGATCATTTTTCAGTATTCTTGTAGCCCTTTTGTTACATACGAAAATACAGAAATACAGAATTGTTACGCGTAGGAACTCTAAATGAAAACTTGCGAACATAAAATATTTAGCATTACCATCATGATTCATGACATGATATGTACAAGGAAATCTGTGGATCATTTGAACTATAATGACCTCATGCGTAAACTAGTCTTCGATAACTACAGCAGTAACCAACCGCAGCTGATAGGCTTTGATTTCATATGAACTGGCTTCCGAAAACAGTGGCGCGACTGCGGTTTGTCGTCGCGTTGCACGTCCAATGACTACTAATCGCTAGTGCGTAAACGCGTTTGCAATCTACATACATTTGTGACAACAGCGTATACTATTCAAACAATCTTTCTTTTCTTTCTATCTGCCCTTATCCCACCTTAATGTGGGGTCGGCGCCACACACTTTTTCAAGGATGTTGCAGAAAGCATTTGCCTAAGTTTTTATGACCAGCTGCCTGCCTGACGTCAACCCCCTCTGAGGGACACAGTTTAAGGCAAATTAAATTCGAAAATTCGCTTTGCCCGACCAGGAAATCGAACCCAAGACCTCCCGGTCCACAGCCCATATATGGCCCATATATCGTTAGAGGCGACGATACTATTATAACAATATAGTTCCAAAGGAAATTATAACAGTCAACGACATTTAAATGCATTCCCCATGTGCTGCCGTCTTTATTTGACCTACCAATTCTTTGTATCTAACAAGTAACAACTTATCTTACAATCTAAATCAGGAAAATGTTTGTATATTCGTGCCACACGAAAGATGCCGCTTACAATTTCGAAAACTGCGGTGTATATAACTCTTAAGACTCCTTGAAATGTAAGTTGAGTTTAGAATATAAATGTATTAAAAATCTCTTATCTTTCAGCTAGTGAATGCAAAAGTAAATGGCGATCAACTAGATCAAGTTATATACGAAGTCTTCATCCAACAAAAGATGGACCAAAAAAGGAATATTATTTGGCGCCCTATTTGACATTTTTAAATCCATTCTTAAGGCTCAGACAAGACGACGATAGTACATACTCGTATGCATCCTCTCCCAATCAACCAGTAGAGGTTTGTTATAACATGAATGATACAGTCGATGCAAATAATGTGAAAATTGAACCAGGATTAGAAAATGGAGGCGTAGAAGACGAACAAAATTCAGAAAATGAGCTTGTAATCTATTTACCGCCTAATCGGCAAAGTCCAAATGTTTCACGAAACGGGTCGGTTCACAGAAAAAAGATCGCCAAATTTAAGAGGAATTCCAAGAAAAATCGCGATATGTATGCTGATAATTGTGTTTTAGAAAATATAAACGTAGAGAAGACTGAAGCCGAACAAAATAAAGGAGACTCATATGAATTTTATGTAAAGAGCTTACTTCCACATTTAAGGTCTATGACGGAGCGCCAATATTTTGCCTTTCAAAGAGGCGTAATAGATCTTATCGAAAATATCAAATATGTCAATACCAGTCAAAGCTAAATGTCGAGTTACAAATTATTATTATTAAGTAGTGTATAAGATTTTCTTTTAATAAAAAAATGTTTAAAGCACGCAACAAGTTCTTCTTAATTCATTTAAATTGTTTCGTGACTTTATTAATCTAAGTTGTTTCGATTAACATAAGTACAAAAAATACCTACTTTGATTAGATAACTTCTATGAAATCCAATGATATCCTAATATTGTACCGTGGCGTTATTTTATCAACTTTCGGTGTACATCAATGTTTGAGTGACTCACAATGTGTAAAACAAAAATTAGCTTCATGTCTGCGCCTGGTTCTTGTGACACCGACAGTCTCTTGTAGCTACTGTCACTCCGGTTACATCACAGGACTCGAACCTTGCTGTGGAGTCACGACTCAGGACAACTTGTGTGACTGTTGGGTGTTATTTATTAATTTAAGGAACAGTAATGCATACCTATTAAAAGTGCCCCACGGCCCAAAATGGGAAGTCCAAAGCATAAAATCACATATGTAGTTATTTTTTTCAACATTGATTGCAATCAATTTTCAGGGTAACTGAAAGATTGATTTCAATTTAAAAAAAAAATATTGTCAAGGTTCAAAAGTACTAAGGTTCTACTAAAGTAAAGGTAAAGAAAGTACTTTTTCAAAGCGTGATAGTGAAAGATAAGATTGTGAAGAAACATGCATCGCTGATTTTTATTGAATAACCAAGTGATAAGAATTTGAAATTATAAAATAAAACCTACCTGTATGGTGAATGACAATGAGTAGGACATGACATAACATAACATAAGCTCACGCTTGTATCCCCGAAGGAGCAGGTAGAGGCGCACTAGCGAACTAGAACACCCACATTTTGCCGACCTTAGTTCCGTCCCAGATGTGATGTGTCCCAGATGGGGGCAACCCTATCGCCATATTGGGCACAAATTCCAGACTCCGGGCTAAAACTGACAAATCCAATATCACTGCCCGATACGGGGATTGAACTCCCAGGACGATAGTCGTACTGGAGCAAAAGGAACCGAAAGCAGTAGGAAGATATAATTAATTATAATGTTGTAATTATGAATTCTCGAACTAATTACTATGAAAAGCTCGAACGATACCGCAGTGCCTGAAAACCAAGCTCTTTAACCAATGTGTCCTTCCCACAATGACTTATGGTGCCGTAAATTAGAGAAGTGCAACGGGCTATGGAGCGCTCCATGTTAGGTATTACTCTGAGGTATTACTATCGAGTAAGAAATACCGAAATCCGACGAAAAACTAAAGTCACTGATGTGGGGAACCAGATTAGAAGACTCAAATGGCGTTGGACGGGACATGTGGCCAGATTGGGTGACGGCAGATGGAGCAGAATCCTGACAGAGTGGGCACCTATGGAGGGAAGAAGATCCGTTGGCAGACCAACAGCCCGATGGGGGAACGACATTAAAGTGACCGCAGGAAAAACTTGGATGCATTTAGCGCAAAATAAAGATCAGTGGTGCAAGGGCGAAGAGGCTTATGCCCAGCAGTGGGCAAACAGAAGCTGACGATGATGATGGTGAATTATGACTTCGATGGACCCCTCGACATGACCTTACTGTGAAGGATACACAAGACTGGGTAAAGGTGACGGGTGATGCGTTTAAGTAGGAACTCGAACCCTGGATGGCCGGGATAGCGTCAGTCAGTAAGGAAGAATTATAGACCATCGACAACATTCGACCTCGATTGAGTCGTATCTGTGGTGTGGCATCAACTTACATTTTGAAACGGGTTATTACGCACTAGAAAGACAGGAAGAATCCAGTTTCTCTAGTAAATGTCGACCGATTTTTAAGATTCTTTTTATTTTCGACCGACTTACACAAAAGGAGGAGGTCCTCAATTCGTCTGTATTTTTTTAATGTACATATGTTACTCGATATCTCCGCCAAATGTGAACCGATTTTCAAAATCTTTTTGTGTTCAATAGATCTTATTTCAAGGGTGGTCCCATATATATATATTATTGGTCATTTGGTTATTTTAATTATAATTATTGGTATTATAATTTGGTCACAATCGGTAAATTGGAAGTCGTTCAGTTAAGTGATAATATTTTTTTCTACCGGCCGGTGGGGCCGGCGCAACACACTTTTTTTAGCATGTTGCAGAAACAATTAGGCTTAGTTTTACGATCGGCTGCCGGCCTGACGTTGACTTCTCGCCTCGTGATTCAGCCCCGCAAATCAAATCAGAAAAATTGCCTTGTCCGACCTGGGAATCGAAACCAAGACCTCCAGGTCCACAGCCCATTATGTTGAAAATAAACCCAAAAGTCGATAGACTACAAGACAAGGTATCGTATGCTATTCAACATAAGTATTATTCTTTTATTTTCTATTGGGCTTTTTCCAAGGGTGGTCCTGTGTACCTTGGAAAAAATCTGATGAATTTTAAAGTTTTTAAACTATGAGGTGGCCATGTTTACGTAGAGGACGTCCTGTGACTGATGATGATTATAAAAATAATGAAATAATTTGAATCGGGCATGCCATGCCGGTTGAAACATAACTTGTTGTGCCCGTTCGTATAATTATGTTTATGATAAGATAGGTGCGTTTAGCTAATTACACCGTCACAAATACAGGTAGGTAAGCGTTACTATGATTTTATCACTTCTGCGAAATATTAACAGGCTACTGTTAGCAGGAAACGATAAAACATTCACATATCAATTGATTTTTATTATCTTTCCACTATATGTACAAAACAATCTGATTTTATTGTAACAATCATATAATTGCAGACTTAATGCATAATATCTGATGAAATTGGGAGATTATAGTTTGTCGTAGTTCTATAGCTAATTACAACGCTTGTATGGTAATTTTGAGATTATTATACAAGGATGTAAAAAAAGAAAGACACCTCTCGCCTATAGTTATACCAGCCCAGCTAGCATGCGTGTCACGATATGTCTCCATATTCAACTGTCGAGATGTTGTCTAAAATATTGTACAAAAATAAACGAGGACGCCTGTTAGTGTCCGTAGACAAATAGAGAAAACCGGTTATAACAGGATAAAAAGCGTAGACAAAATGTTCTCGTGGGGCACATGCTAGGCGGGCTGGTTAATCGGACACCACAGGGTAACCACGCACTCAAACGCGCCTGTACATAAGTGCCCTACGCTCACATTAACACTTATAACATGCTCAGTCGCCGCCATTACGTGTCGATAGATCGAATGGACCGAAAACCCTGCTGCAATTTCAATGTTTCTAGCGCTCCATCCGTCCATTGTTTTTACGTCCGTGGTACATACCTACTATGTTATGAGTCGTGCATGAGTTAATATTGACGATATTCTTAATATTCCCTTTACGTCAATACAACACGATATACTTATTAAATACCTAATTTCCTTATAGGATATTACCATATACCACATTAACTCACACAAACAAATACTATAACGATTACCATAGCTTAATTACAAAGAAAATTCTACTTATAAAAAAAAGAGAGTTCTCGATTAATACTTTCAGGAAAATATTAATTAATTCACCAAAGCCTATTTTTTATTTTTGATTATGCTTAAACCGTAAGAAGACAAGCGAGAACAATCAATAAACTGTTCTTACAGAGGGATCATAAGGTAGATTAAAAATATGTGTTTACATAAGTATTATGGAGCGACTATGTATATATATATTTTTTTATTGGTAGACAGTAATGTCTAAAGCATGAATGGGCTAGCTCGACCGGTTGGTTACCACTGTCTCACAGAAAACCGACGTAAAGTGGCAGCTTGCTGTCGTGTTTCGTTCGGTGAGTGAGATTTCCGGTGGCCCTTTCCCTCCTCCCTTTCCTAATCCCTTGTCCCTCCCCTCTCATTCCCTCATTTTAGGTTGGCAACGCACACATGATTATTTTTGTGTCTTGGGTGTCTATGGGCGGTGGAAATTACTTACCATCCCCCATCTACTCCTTTGCCAGTCTCTGCTAAAAAATATATATGGTATTCTCCCTGCCGTTTTCCACTTTAATGAGGTCGGCGCAAAACACTTTGCAAGCATTTTGCAGGAAGGATTTGGCTTATTTTTTACTATCTCCCTGATGTTAACTTCTCTTTGAGGTAAATACTACATACATAATAATTGTGAATAATACGATGTTCTGAAGCATAATACTTTTTTTCCAGCTGCCTTTAGCACATTCAGTATTGGGACGGCATAGCATATTTTTAAGCGTATTGCAGAAAAAATCAGCTTAGTATATACTAAATCAGCACTTAGACTGACGCCAATCTCCTTTGGGGGAAAATCGTCATACAAAAACCGCATTTCTTGATTATTACATAGAATCTCTCAGTCCATAGATCATATACGCACAGTAGTCTAAGGATGCGTAAGCATGTGATAGGAAAATAAGATAAATAAATAATAAAAATTCGCTGGATGCAGGCTGCTTTCAACAGGTTGATCTGGAAATCTTTGTGGGAGGCCTATGATCAGCAATGGATGTCCTATGGATGATGATAATGGTGAAATAATAACACATCGTATCTATTTATATCCTCACAAATCATAGCTAAGAATAACACTGACGCTTTCTAATAAGAAATTGGAAAGGTAAAGAAATAAAATGTATACAAAAAAGGTGCGGTAACTGGTAACATGATGTCATTCAAGCGGTATATAAAATACATTGACCACAGTTGTCGGCAGACATACTATCATCCTTTTGGAATGTTTGATGTAATTAAAATTCGTCTTCATTTCACCTCTCGCGTATCATATTTCTGAACATAACAATATTCATAAATATAATGATTGTTTTATTCTTCCCACAAAAATATAGGAACGTGTTAAAAATGTGTTTTTCTTTAATTTTACTTTATAGGTATCCATATTATAACAAATCTACATTATCTTTACTAATATTATAAAGACTTAAGATTAGTAAACTGACTCGCTGGACAAGACCAATTTTTATAGGTCCTAGATTCATACCAAAAGCCAAGGATGAGTCAGAGAAGCTCGCCCCGCGACATCAAACAAGTAACCCGGTCACAAAGACTAAGCCACTCAGCAACATGCTTAAAAAAGTATTTAGTGACGACCTCATATTGGAGTTGGATAAGGGCAGGTAGAGGGAAAGAATAATACTGATCCAGTGTTATTACTGTCTCACTTGTCAATGCAAAGCCCCACTGCTTGGCTCGGGCATAGCTCAGGCTAAAGACATTAAACAGTATAGTACCTCGAGCTTCTTCTGCTCCATCACGATGGACACAAGCGAACTGGGGGTGGGCAGACTTTACACAGATAGATCCTTTTTATGGCGTTATTTTAAATATATATTCCTTGTCATATTTTCCATTAATGGCTTTGGAATTAACCTGTCGGAGGAGGTCATATTATTACTAATCGAGCCGCCTCTGAGGGGTTCCAACCCGACGTAGTTTGACAGAGATGTCAAATCAATTATTGTAAATTAGAAGTCGGGGACGAGGGAGTGAATCTACATAATTATTAGGTAAAATTTTAATATGCAAGTGACGCTTGGATTAATTTAATTTATTATTTACAAAAGACAAGGACAAATTAATTGATAACAATAACAACGAAATCTTAATTAGTAACCTCTCGACTGACATAATTACAGGCCTCTCCTGTTCTTTGAGAGTCTATGTTAAGACTGAATAGGGTTGCAAGGTTCTAAAACAAATAACTCTTCACTCTTAGATTAATAACTCAATGTTTTGTCTGCACTGTTTTAGCCTAAAATTAAACTTTTGGGCCGCACATATTCTTTTTTAAAGCCAAGGACAACATTTTATAGCCGGGCATCAATGTTGTAGCAACTTGGGTTTTTATTAAAGTAAAAGTTTTATTTTTAGCTTTTTCAATTTACTAGTAAATCACATTTCTCTAGAACACCCCACGCGTTCCTGTGCGCCGCCCTACGCCAACTTAAAGGGTCTTACTTATAAAAACTGTTTAACTGAGCAAATGATAAAGAATAGCCTGTCCCTTTTACTTTCAAACAATGTGACACAAGAAAAAAGTGACAAGCTATTCTTACCCATTTGGTCAGCTAAACTTTTTTTATAAGTAAGGTCCAAAGAGAACAAACGTTTTAACTACGTACAGACGCGACGTGCGAAGCAAACGTCGTCGTACGCCGCGCTACGCCGTAGATCTGCGTAATCCAAAAGTATAACAAAAGCCGGCAGGGCAGGCAGATATTTGCCATTATATTTGCCAGATACGACATCCAAAATAAATACACCTAATAGTCACATATATAGTCCTGATCCCACATTAGGTTTAGGTATCAGAGCCTAAGAGAGACTTTCGGTATCACAACACCCAGACCTGAAACATATATCTCTGGGTAACAAAAACATTTGTCTCATTACGGGAATCACACCGACGGCCTCTCGCTTCATAGCCGGCCACTCATCCGACACGGCCGACTAAAGCCAGATACCTGCCCGTCTAGCATGCGCGCCACGAGACATCTCGATAATCGACTGTCGAGATGTTGTCTACAATATTGTATGAAGATAAACTAGAACGCATGTTAGTGTTCGTAAACAAACAGAGAAAACCGGTTATAACAGGACAAAAAGCGTAGACAAAATGTTCCCGTGGCGCGTATACTAGGCGGGCTGGTAACCCTATCTCTGAAGTACAATCTAGCCGAGCCACGCTGAAACAACAAACCATATAATTAAAAACTCTTTATAAAGGCTTTACATTTGCCGCCGTAGGAAATGTTTCATAAGGATAAAAGAACCTTTGTGAGCTGTTTTAATTTTTCGTGCTGAAACGCTGTTTTATACTAAGAAAACTATTTTACCACTTTATTTTAGCCTGACTGCCTCAGTGGCGTAGCGGTATAGTTTGCGCGTTACGACTGCCGTCCTTAACTCTCAGGTTTATTCCCGGGGTCGGCCAAAATGATATTGGGATTTTCTATTCAGTATCAGCCTGGAATCTGGAATTTGTGCCCGATATGATGATAGCCTCTCTTCCTATCACTTTTGGGACGGAACCAAGCTCGGCGAAATGTGGGTGTTCTAGTTTGTTAGTGCGTCTCTGCCTGCCCCTTCGGGGATACATGCGTGAGCTTATACATAAGTAATATAAATAACTATAGCTAAGTAGAAACTGAAATTAAATACGGCCTTATAAATAGTGGTTCGAAAAGCAAATAATATTTGGAGAGGATTCCTTTGTGCCTTAAATCGTATACAGTTTTATAGCAAAGAGCACTGTCCTAAACATAAACAACATCTGCTTTTTGTACTCACACACTTTAATCTTCGCAAAATCCTACCTCCACACGTCCTTTGTGATATTTGCTTTAGTAATATTAATGTAGAGGTAGATTTTTTTCTGAACGTGTTACCACTTGAGTAATAGAGCCACGCTGTAGAGACATACTGTAAAGTGGCAGCTCGCTGTTGCGGTTCGTTCGGTGAGTGATATTTCCGGTGGCCCAATTCCCCCCTCCCTTTCCTAATCCCTATTTTCCTGCACCTGCACCCATGATTTTCTTGTCTTGGGTATCTATGGATGATTGAAATCACTTACCATCAGGTGACCAATCTGCTCGTTTGCCAGTCTCTGCTATAAAAAATGTGTACAATGTAGTGTTTATTTAATTACTATAATGTTGAAGCGCCAATCGCCATCCTAGTATCGAGAACGGACTGTTAATGAATTCACGGATTCAATTTCAAACAGTGGCCTAAGTATAGGATGACATGTGTGGCAAAATGCCAAGGGCCCCGACCATAGGGGGCCCTGGCGCCTCCACGTCTGCCAAAAGGAAGCCCCGAGCGCCCCGCGGCTAAAAAGGGCCCTATCGGATAAACTTGTCAGGGCCCCCAACAGTATAATTACATATGTAGTTACGTCACTAATTCCAAAGGCAGTGGTGGACTCCATATATACGAAAAAGCAGTGTCTCGTCATCGTCAGTACCCTGACGATTTTATAAATGAAGAAAAAATCTCAAAAAAGATAAGTTTTCAAAATTGTTACGCTCGACTTTTAAATCGACACGACACCCGTTACAATTATGATAACGATGGTGCCAATGATGAATATGATTTATGATGGTAATGCTAGATTTAAAAAAAAATACAAGTCTCTATTCTATTCTGTGTATAATATTCTAATCTGAATACCTGTGCACGTCACTGTACAGGAGGTCAATCCTGCATAACGAAACGAAGTTCAAAATAGTAACTGTATGTACTAATAGTATGTAGTATAAAATAATCAAAGGACCAGTTAGGTCATCTGATTCTAAGGCTGAGATCTATGTATAGTGCGAACTTCGACTAAGTCTATGTTAAAGACGAACTAAGTGAGGTTTTGAAAATTACAAATCAAAATTTGACTTAGTTCGAGACATTTTTACAGGAAAATCTTTGCTTAGTCTGTCTGTCAGTCTATTTTTCTTATAAAAAACTCGGAATAAGTCGTAGTTCGATTAAAAAATTCCAAATCGTCACTGAGTTCGTTTTTTGACTCAGACTTAGTCGAAGTTCGCTCTATAGATCTCAGGCTAAGTGATCTCCAGCGTTCATAGACACCTACGATACAGAATCAGTCGATAAATAAAATCGAACCTTTAATTTTCGTATTTATTTTTAGGTTCAAGTTACAGTTATAGCCGTATGTAACTGTAACTGTCGTTTGTACAAACAGTAATTAACAGATGTTTCGTATTTTCAACGTGTTCGTACGAGGCCGTCTCTCATGCGTAACACAGTTCCTTAATCGTTTAAAGCGAAGTGTATTTACCGAATTTTCCTAGAAATAGAAGATAATTTGCCTCCACGGCGATGTCCCCGCTATTATCCAATTAACTGCCAATTAGAAATGCATTAACGAAACGAACACACGGACTGCCGACAGGTGCGCTTGCGCAACGTTCCTTTCAAGATTGTTTCTTATTAGTAATTATGTCATAACTTGTTATTTAAGTATCGTGGTTTCGTGATGCGACATCGTATTAAAGTGACATTTTATTTCTTAAAAGTTCACGTAACGATGTTGTTTATTTTTAACAAGCGTCTGTAGGAATCTTTAGTTACGTAATACAATTTACGTGAAGTCGGAGTAATTTATGTGAAATCCACTTACATAAATTTAAATATAATGGGATTGAAAACTTCGCAATCACTTCTTCGGAAATTGAAGTTACGTAATATATTTTTCGCTTTTAAGATTTGCGCATCATTATTAAGACATTAGAATGCAAACCGCAAACTCTTGGTATTACGAATTCTAAGCTATTGAGTAATTTGCGGTTGTTCTACGGTAGCTCCGAGTTGATTCATCAGCTGTGCTCAGAGCCTAAATATTCCGGTAAAAGTAAAACAAAAATAACTGTGTTCACATCCTTATACAGAGAGTTTCATAAAGTTGGTACTAATAATAACTATACTTAAACAAGGGATGGCTAACGATCTAGTGATAAAATTTAAAATTTCGTAAGGCTCTGTTTTTGAAACTTGAATTTATGACCAAAAACATTTTTCTGGCTCATTGGATCAGCTGTAGTACATTTTTTGAAAACCACTTATGGGGTAATTATTTTTTGCATACACAAAGCTATTCATATACAAATTGCGATGATTTATTTATTTATTTATACACTTCATATACAATGTATATAGGCGGACTTAATACCAAAGACATTCTCTATCAGTCAACTTTAGGATTAACTTCTGCAACCTCATTCAGCAACAATTGCCGAACGCGCACTTTAAATGCTACCCGTGTGGTGGAAGACCTGATTTCGAGTGGGAGTGAATTCCAGAGAAGAATGGACTGAATAGTAAACGAACAATGAATGAAGTTGGAGCTGTGAGAAGGGCATTTAAGAAGAAGATTATTAGCTGAGCTGAGACTCCTATCATGAGTGTTACATAACATAACATAACATAAGCTCACGCCTGTATCCCCGAAGGGGTAGGCAGAGGCGCACTAGCGAACTAGAACACCCACATTTCGCCGAGCTTAGTTCCGTCCCAGATGTGATAGGGGGCGAGCCTATCGCCATATCGGGCACAAATTCCAGACTCCGGGCTGATATGGAAAAATCAAATATCACTTTGCCCGACCCGGGGATCGAACCCGAGACCTCAGAACCGTAGTCGTACCGAAATACCACCACGCTACCGAGGCAGTGAGTGTTACAACGGTAAAGAAAGTGAGGAGATAAATAAGAAAGAGGGGTAGGCGACGTAAGAAACGAGTAGAGAGTAGTAAGTGCACGTAACGAGCGACGTTGGCGAATAGGTAACCATTTTAGTTGAGCGCGATAGGAAAAAATATGATCATATTTGCGAAGATTGAAAATAAATCGAATGCAGTTTTTTGATTTACAGGTCGCATTCCGATTTTAAAATCCCCATGCTTAATAAGTGATTAAAAAAAGGAAGTTCAATTTTAATTCTTTAACTTTACCTTTACTCTTTAAATCGTTGTCCCTGTATGTGGAATTGTTATTGCTACCAACTTTATGAAACACCCGGTATATAGAGTCAATTCAGTGGCGACCTTAGGGGTGGCGATTAGGACAATAGCCCAGGGTCTCTCGCAACATCCCGAGTATAAAAGTTGATCCTAGAGCCTCATATAATAACTGGATTAGAAAAATATCGATGCTGAGGCCTCGCGCATGACATCTTCCAATTCACGTATTTACCCATAAGAGCTATCAAGGATGCGCGGCTAAGGCCCTCGTAAATCACCGTGTAATTTCTTATTCCCGAGATATCGGAGGAGCTACGAATTATAAAAGAGTTAATAACATGTAGGCATAAATACGTGTATCCATAGAAATGAAAAGTCGATTTCGTGTTAGTCGAATCATGCATTTATGCTTATATAATATCTATTTAAAACTACAGTAATTAGAGAGAAGATAAATTACATATTTAAAATGTTTCTTATTTCTTAAAGTGCTTCGGAATTAAGTTCATGATAACTGCGTACCTACGTAATAGTATTATGTGTCTTATAAATTATACACGACAATTATAAAAACAAGGGGAAAGTATTGTATAAGTTTTTATACAAAAACGATGCAATGTGAACAAGGTGAAAAGAATTCCGTGCCCTTAAGCGCAAAAAGCGAAAGTCAATGTAATTGCGGTACGAAATGCGTTGTTTGAACGATCAATGTTTTCTTTCCTACTTGAACTATAGAGAACCAGGTGCACCGGTAATAATATAGCAATGAAACTTCACGCATCGCTACCTGCAGGGTCGATAGAGCCCTAACCGCAGTCACAGTTGGCCGCTCGCATGTAAATCGAATACAATTTCATAAGAAAGTTGTGATATTCCGAGTATAGGTATGGTTTTTGTGGACGTTGTCATGCACTGTTGACCGGTATTTGCACACTGAATGCGATAAGCGGGGATGCGCTGACATATAGCGCATGAGTAGTTTGGAATGTTTCTAACTGACTATAAATGTCTGGTAAATATTATTTATATGTTGTTCCTCGTGGTTCTGCCTATATAAGTACCATTCAAAGGTTGTATTTGTTGTTCTAAGGTTTTGTATTTTTTATACCAGATATTGACAAACGGGCTAGTGTGTTACTTGATGGTAAGTGATTTACATACACCGTCCATAGATATCTAAGAATCAAAATAACCATGCTTTCGTTGCCAATCTAAAAAGAGGGGAAAATGTTATGGGAAATGGACGCGGGAAATTGGGCTACCGGAAATCTCACTCACCGAACGAAACACAACAGCATACTGATAATTTACGTCGATTTTCTGTGAGATAGTGGTATAAAAACAGTCGAGCCGGCGCATTCGTGCTGTGAACATCACTTGATTTTTCCTCTTGTACCATTCAATTACCACACGGCTTGCACAGCTCTAGGGGAAACACAAAAAAAAAATTATGTATTTAAATTTTCGATATCTCTATCAAATGGCGATTGCTGATTGCTAAATTTATATATTTGGATTCGATGTCCAAGTGTAGGCATAATCTCCATGTGGGTGTCAAAGATTGGCCCTCTTAACTAAATTAATATCTGGTGATAAAGTACGAGGGAAATTGTCCCGGAGCTGGATTTTGAAGATGTTTATCTATTAATTAGCTCATCTTTCTGTGTAGAACACGCTCGCTGTAAATAAAAGGGCGATGTGAATAGTATTATTACATAAAAACATCCATTGTGTAATGTTTAAAACGGAAACCTCTCGGTGTTGTGTTCAACGTACTTTTCCCCTGTTCTGAGATGTGTCTGGTACTTAGAATTGTGTTCGTCATCTCACTGCAACGTGATCAATTCCACTAATATTGTAAATGGAGAAAAATATATCTTGTTTGTTTCGCTGAAGTGCAGTTGACGATGCGTTCAATGCCTTCTTACTATTGTCGATCGACTTCCACAAAAGGAGGAGGTCCTCAATTCGTTTGTATTTTTTTTATGTATGTTACTCGATATCTGCGCCAAATGTGGAGCGATTTTCAAAATGTTTGTGTTCGATAGAGCTTATTTCAAGGGTGGTCCCATATAAATTTGGTCATGATCGGTAAATTGGAAGTCGGTCAGTTAAGTTTTCAAACTTGTGATTATTTCGAATCGTGTTCATATGTTTCATAGACAGGAATTCCATTTTAAACCAAATTCTGTTACAAAATTAGTCTCATACCTACATACTTATATAACGATAGGAAAAACATTAATTTCGCGATAAATGTGCACATCTATAGGTAGGCAATAATACTTTATCCTTTTGAAAATTAATAACGTATTATTGTTAATCACCATTCAATTTTATAACTCATTTAATAACATAAGCTCATAAGCTCACGTCTGTATACCCGAAGGGGTAGGCAGAGGCGCACTAGAAATTCAAAACTCCATACTCCGCAAATTCCAGTCTCCGAGCTGATATGGAAAAATCTAATATCACTTTGCCCGACCCGGGGATCGAACCCAAAACCTCAGCGGGTTTAGACAAGTGGTTTATGCGCTAATCGAATAGAATAGTCGAATAGAATAACCCCCTTATTCATAATGAAATCTTGGTCTTATCGAAAGCATAACCCTACTTTTGCCTAGTTTATCAAAAACAGAACTAATATATGCTTATCGAATACAATGTTGCTGGTTACAGAAAAAATATTATTTTTATCTCTGGCAAGCTTCGAAACAGATACGAAGTCTTGGCTATATATTTTTTATTAATTGTTTCCAAACAATTAATAAAATATATATATCAATCTTAGATGGAGTCGTAGACTATAAAAAATTAATATCATTAAGAAAGAACATCAAACTTGAAACAGCTGATCGGAATCGGCCATGTTTTCACTATTGAACGTTGGCATTATGAATACAATTTTTATGAAACGTACTTTTGCGGTCTCTTTACGCTCTACTAAGTTATTATGAATAAGGGGGTAAATGTATGGGAATGGCATAAGAGTGCGCTACATGCGGCGTACTCTTATGTCATTTCCATACATTAATTCTATTTGACTTTTCTATTCGACTAACGCATAGGCCACTTGTCTAAACCCGCAGAACCGAAGTCGTACCGAAATACCACCACGCCACCGAGGCATTTAATAAATAATATATTTTATCTCATTTACATGTACCTAAACATCATATCGCCAGTACTGTAATGTACAAATTAAAGTTAAATTACTGCTAATCACACTGAATTATTATTATATGGAAATTGATACCAAATACACAAAGTATTTCAATTAAATTATACACATATTATTGGTATCCTATACTGAAATTAATTCCCCGAATGAACGATAGCCTGTGTCATTGATTTATAGTTGTAAATTGTCGATGGTAGCCGGGATAACGAAAAAGAATTTTGAAATCGATTTGTCTGTTGGTCCGAAAATCACCCAATTCTACAAAATAGTAAATACCTCTCTATAATATGAAAGATTTCGATTAGTTTAAATAGTTTACAAACACAACCCAGTTAAAATAACAGAAGTCCTTATAAAAATATTTATGTGCTTCTGATCACGTATCGTTAATATTTTATACAACATAAGCTCACGCCTGTATCCCCGAAGGGGTAAGCAGAGGCGCACTAGCGAACTAGAACACCCACATTTCGCCGAGCTTAGTTCCGTCCCAGATGTGATAGGGGGCGAGCCCATCGCCATATCGGGCACAAATTCCAGATTCCGGGCTGATATGGAAAAGTCCAATATCACTTTGCCCGACCCGGAGATCGAACCCGAGACCTCAGAACCGTAGTCGTACCGAAATACCACCACGCCACCGAGACAGTATTTTATACAAATTCATAGAAATATTAGCGGTTAAGTGTAACTGTAATTATCATAACAGGTAATTTATACTACTGTATACAGTATAATTATAAAGTTGATAATAAAATCCGATGGCACTAATTATAAATAATTAATGGTTCTTTAAAACTAATTAAATAAGTAAATATAAATCCAAATTTTATTATTATTTATTTTTAAAACATAACTTTAACAACAGTTAATTAAACTATTAAATGTTTTGATTAATCCATATTTATAATCAAGTAATATGTGAAAGGAATTAGGTAATTGAGAAAACATTTTCGTCCACATTCAACATTTAGGTACTTATACAAATATTTACGCACTTCTAAACATTAACCCCCTTATTCATAATAAATTAGTAGAGCGTAATAAGACCGCAATAGTACGTTTCATAAAAATTGTATTCATAATGGTTCACTAGCGTTAAAACGTTCCAACACTCGATAGTGAAAACATGGCCAATTCCGGTGAGCTGTTTCAAGTTTGATATTCTTTCTTAACGACATTAATTTTGTTAAAGTCCCTAGATTATCTTGGGGGGGGGGGGGGGGTCTTAATGGGGTCGTAACCCCATCTAAGATTGATATATATTTTTTATTGATTGTTTCCAGCCAAGACTTCCTATTTGTTTCAAAGTTTGCCAGAGATAAAAATATTATTTTTTCTGTAACCAGCAACATTGTATTCGATAAATATATTTCAGTTCTCTTTTAGCTAAAGTAGCCAAAAGTAGGGTTATGCGTTCGATAAGACCAGAATGTCATTATGAATAAGGGGGTTAGAATATATCGCATTTGAAGCACATTCATCTAACAAGAAACATAATCTGTAATAAAGAAAGAAAGAAAATGCATTTATTACCACAATAATCTCCATGCAACATAACACAAAGTACACAAATACTATGTTATTGAAGAACGCTTAAATAATAGTAATAATAATAATAGCTTCCATTGAAAATATACTGAACAGCAGCCCGAGCAGGAATATGTTTGACAATCGAATTCGTATCAACTGCTGCGCACTGATGACGTTTTTTGTTAATATTTCATACAAATAAATAGAAATATTAGGAGCGTAGCGGTTTCAACGTCATTGTACAAATGTCATAGACCGGCTTCGCGCTCGATACGAATTCGATTTTCAAATATATTCCTGCTAGGGCTACTGTTCAGAAACAGATAAACATTTACGAAACACAATAGTCAGTTAATTGAAATAGCGGCTGTCATAGTCATACTAGGTAACAAACGTGACTTGCGTAGCGAATTTTGGCATTGAAATAGAATTTCGGTGGAAATGTTTTGTTTTGTTTGTCCACGGTCATCTTCAATATTTTTTAGATATGCCCGGATGGATCAGTTTAATTATAAGAAATTCAATAGAATGAAGTTTAGACATGTGACTTAGGTAATCACACTCAACAAGAAAATTGCCTCGGTGGCAAAAAAATAGTGTTGCTCCCGACTTGAAATTGTTGTTGGATAAAGGCAGCAGGGCAGGTAAAGAATTAACATCAAGGTTCCTACAAAAATATCTTATCCTTAAACTAAATCAATAAACAAAACCTTGAAATGTGCTATGATGTTTATAATATAAAATACTTGATATTTTGCAAAATATTTTTATTAAAAATTACGTATAATGGAACGTTATTGCAAAACCTAAGTGACGTCGTAGCATCACGAAGTGTTTCCAGTTTGGAGTATTTTTCCCAATGTTGCGGAAAACTGTTGTTATGTTCAGTATGGTGATTGATGAATGAGATTTCGGTGGTCCTCCCCTTTCCAAATTATTTTTTTCATGTAACTTTTCCACCGCTCCGCTCAGGATTCAAGTGTGCAACTTATTTTTACTTCGTTTTTTATGAATTTCTTCATTGTTCGGTATGGGGAAATTTTAAACGATAGGCAATTATAGCGGTTCAAACGTCATTGTAGGCAATGTCACTGTAGTAGCCGTCAGTGTCAACTGAGATGTCAATAAAAGCAATTTTTACGCGGTGACGTCACGTCCTTTTTAGCGCGGGGTTTCTTAAGTCATATTTTGACTTGCGAAAATTAAAATTGATTAGTGCATATTTGATGTTTTTGTTTCTGGTGTGTTTATTTGAGACCTAGTGCTTTACAATTAACTAAAAAAAATTACATGTAAGTGCCCTATTATACTGCCTGCCTCGGTGGCGTGGTTGTATTTCGGTACGACTGCCATCCTGAGGTCTCGGGTT
Source organism: Clanis bilineata (assembly GCA_036417725.1). NCBI lineage: Eukaryota > Metazoa > Arthropoda > Insecta > Lepidoptera > Sphingidae > Clanis > Clanis bilineata. The sequence goes on from CM071153.1 coordinate 5,915,741, forward strand.
TGATCCCCGGGTCGGGCAAAGTGATATTGGATTTTTCCATATCAGCCCGGAGTCTGGAATTTGTGCCCGATATGGCGATAGGCTCGCCCCTTATCACATCTGGGACAGAAATAAGCTCGGCGAAATGTGGGTGTACTAGTTGACTTGTGCGCCTCTGTCTACCCCTTCGGGGATACAGACGTGAGCTTATGTTATGTTATGTTCCCTATTATACTAGACTAGTGCACATCGCTCATCGCTTGCCGCGCAGCTGCCTTCGAGCAGTTCCATATTATAAATCTTTGCATTGAGTTCGTGACCGCAGCCTTACAAGTAACTAATACATAACATTACGTAAGAGCGAGATAACATACATTGTATGTATAAAACATTTGGCAAACGGTTCACCTGAGATTTATGTTCTCTGTTACCAAAACACGTTTTCTAAATGACGCCATCACGTCTGCACCGATGGCCAATTCAAATCAAATCTAAAGCAAATAAGGCTGAGATCTATAGAGCGAACTTCGACTAAGTCTTAATGAAAGAAACTAACTCGGCGAGGATTTGTAATTTTCGGCCGACTTCCACAAAAGGAGGAGGCCCTCAATTCGTCGTTTTTTTTTATGTATTACTCGATATCTCAGCCAAATGTATCAAATCGATTTTCAAAATTCTTTTTGTGTTCGATAGAGTTTATTTCAAGGGTGGTCCCATATAAATTTGGTAACGATCAGTAAATTGGAAGTTGGTCAGTTAAGTTTTTAAACTTGTGATTATTAAATTGAATTTTGACTTAGTCCAAGTCATTTTAACAAGAAAACCTTTGCTTAATCTGTTTGTCAGCCTGTTTTTCGAACTAACTCGAAGTTCGATAAAAAAATTCCAAATCCTTACTGAGTTCATTTCTTTGACATAGACTTAGTCGAAGTTCGCTTTATAGATCTCAACCTAAGTTTGCAGGAATGATTTGGCTTAGTTTTTACGATCTGCTGCCTGCTTGACGCCAACCTTCCTTTTGGGCGAACCAATCCCGGACAAATTAAATTAGAAAAATCGCTTTAGCTGTCCTGGGAATCGAACCCAGGAAACTCTCGGTCCACAGCCCATATATGTATGTATGCTGCCACTAGACCAAGGAGGCGATTAACTAATTAAAATTAATAATACACAAGTAAACATTTTCACGCAGACAACACCTCTCGAGAATATAAAATGAACGCAAAACCTCATTCCACAGGCACGTGCTATTTAAAATTCAATAAAACAATATACCGAACAGAATTATGAAAATGACAGTCATTATTCAAATAACATTTAGAATTTGTAGCGCCACGTTCGCTACGGAATTGTTCACTTTAAATTCCGTTTAAAACTATTGAATAAATTTAGTCACGTTTACTCAGATAAGCTCTATGCATTCCACACATCGATGGCAGAAAGCCAGAGTACATACGCTATATTAAAAAAGCGGTAAAACGCGATACCGAGAACGCTATCTAACTAGTGCCAATTATTGGAAACTTATTAATTATAGTTTCACAGTATTTCCCATTATTTCCACAAGCGGGTAAACTTTCCCAGTCTCCTAGATAGCGTTCTCGTTAGCGTCAACAAACGCTCATGTGAAATAACAAATAATTAAGTAGTTTATGAACAACATGGCCTGTCCGCAACAGGGGGCTGACTCTAGACACTCGATTCGAATTTGATTTCGATTCGACTTCAGTGACTTAAAATTCCACCGAAATAGAATTAAAAAGTGCATTAAGGTTGCGTTAAAAATTACTAAATAACAAGTTCTCGAATTTACTGCAACATAAACGCACTTTTTAACTCGATTTCGGTGGAATTTTATGTCACTAAATGAAACTGAATCGAAGTCACATGCGAATCGAATCACGAATGTCATGAGTCAGGGGGCTGTTTCCGTATGGAGTCCCCGCCAGAATGACTTACTTCAAGGTGCTAAGGTGCCCATGCCATAACATAACTAGTATGAAAAACGACTTTTCCACGTAACCGCTAGAAGCGTTCTGGTGTTTTTCATATAAATATTTTACGCGGTCGATAGCGAGAAATGTCCAAAAAACTCATGGTCGTGCTACATATCGATATAAGTATTTATTAGCAAGCAAATTGTCATTTTATTTTCTTGTAAAGCTGTCAAAACATTTTTCAGTTAAGTATAACTGTAATTATCATAGCAGGTAATTTATACTGTACACAGTATAATTATAAAGTTGATGATTAAATCCGATGGCACTAACTAATTATGATTAATTAACTATTAATGATACCAAAATTATAAAATATTTCAATACATTTAGTAATCAGATTGAATAATAATATTGAAACTTACTTTTCTACAATCCCATGATAATACAGAAAGGGCACTTAATGGTTCTATAAAATGAATTAAATAAGTAAATAAAAATCCAAGTTCCATTATTATTTATTCATTAAAACACAACTTTAGCAACCGTTAATTATTAAGTGTTATGAATGATTATCACCCGTATTTATAATCAAGTAATAAGTAAAAGGAATTACTTACGAAAACATTTTTAAATTTGACTTAAATGTTAGGACTTTGAACTCAAGTAATAGTGGTTACTTGATTATAAATAGATTTTGACATTTATCGCTATCGAGTGAAGTATTTATATGACACGCCCGAACGCCTCTAGCGGTTACGAGGGGAGTTCATATATTTTCATATAAATTATTTTACGTAGTCGCTAGCGAGAAATGTCAAAAAACACTTGATTGAGCTACAGTAAGTACTTATGCAAACATGGAAGTACTAAGGATATTTCAAAATTAGAACACACTAGTGTGGTCCTACATATATTAATATTAGTGCACCCATTTCGAATAATTCAATGTTACTAAACCACAACTATAAATACACTTGGAAACTATTAACAGACGTGACGTGAACTGAATCCCGATTTAACCACTATAAGCTATAATTGAATGTAGTTTAGTAAAATATATCTCAGCCTGTGGCCGTCCACTGCTGAACGTAGGCCTTCCTAAGTGAGTGAGTTTAGTAGAAGTACAAAATTATTTTTATCTTATTCTTCATAATTTCGGATAAATAAATAAATAACACCCAACAGTCACATACATAGTCCTGACCCCACACTAAGATCGAGTCATGTGTCGTGGGTATCAGGAACTACGAGAGACTTTCGGTCTCACAACACCCAGACTCGAAACAAATATCTGTAGGCCATACAAACATTTGTCTCGGTGCGGGGATCGAACCCGCGGCCTCTCGCTTCACAGCCGGTTACTCGCCCGCTGCGCCACGGAGGCTGTCAGGCTGGCCCAATTCCTCTCTGCCCTTCTCAATCCCAATTCCATTCCTTTACGATTGGAAACCCATGTTTTTTTTGTATAATAGGGACGTTAGAAATCATCATCACTAGCTCAACCATGAGGTTGTTGCATGTATTTACGCGAGCGAGGACGTAAAATAATTGCATGGAATTGCATTAACGCTGCCACTAGATCCAGATGGCGATGAGGTAGCTGTCTGTACCTAGTTATTATGTAGATAGTCACGGGCGGCTCGGCCTCCGGTGGCCCATACGCTTATGTAACATATTTATGTGACGCCTCCGACGGGTTAAATACAAATACAAATAACAACAAACCATTTTAAAACGTAATAATAACGCTAAGGCTGAATGAAAGGTTTTCGGTTCTTTAGATCGAAACAATAATCAAATAACAATGCCTTCATAAAAAGACTTTCTGGAATATACGAAATTGCTAAATTATTTCGGTGAACGTGATCTTAAGCAAGAAATTCCCACAAGTACGCCGCAGGCTTTTAGTAAATTGGTATTGAGGTAACAATAGCAATAGAAGCATTTCAAATTAAACAGATGTGGGATTTTAGACGAACATTATTTTTGTTGTGATAATTCGGGACGTTTCTAATGAAATCCCATTCGTGGTGATTATTTATTCAGTAATAGCTCAGTTGGGAATGGTAGGGACTGCTGAGACAAGTGTCGGAGGTTCGAGACCAACGCCAAAATGGAGTATACACCTCTGACTTTTCTATGTTAAGTGTATTATCATTGTGAAATATCGCTTGCTCTAACGGTGAAGGAAAACATCGTGAGGAAACCTGCATACACGAGAATTTCTTCACAGGATTTTCGAAGGTATGTGAAGTCTACCATCCCGCATTAGGCCAGCGTCGCAGACTAAGGCCTAACCCCTCTCATTAGTAGAGGAGGTCCGTGCCCAGCAGTGGGACAGTAATAGTACAGGATTATTGTTATTATTATTATGTTTGTCTTTTCCACATCTCAGGACTATTAGAGTCCCGGACATTTGGTAGGCGTGCGTGGGGCCCAAGCCAACACGTAGAGGCCCGTATTATTATTATTACTTAGTATTCGGTATAATATCGGCATTGTGTGGGCTGGCTTTTCAGTTTGCGAGCTCTATAATCAAATCAAATTAATTTCATTCATATAACTGATCAATTTAATTATAGTTCGATTATATCAGAGCAGATAATTGACTCGTTATCCCGTAATACTTCTGACTCTCTGGATTGAATCTAGATTCCAAACTAGGTTTTACGTATTAAAATATTGTTTTAAATCTATACAGGATGTTTTACAAAGTTCGTATCAATGAAGGTGGTTAGCAATATAGCGGTAAGACTCGACTGACTCAGGCCGAGGCATATGGCATGAAATAGGAGAGGCCTATATGCAGTAGTGGAATGAAAACTGGCTCTTATTAACAATCAGGGCAGAAAATATTAAATAAATTAGTTTCGCATTCATAATACATAGTATGGGTTAGGGAAGGTTTACTACAACATCCTAGTGATAAACAAGAAAGGGGTTAAAAAAATAGCGAGGAATTCAATAAAACATAAACTTTTACTTTAAGAATTATCATTTTCCTTGACATTATTAACTAGTTTCCGCGCTCTCAATTCAGTTAACTTCACTTTCTATCGCATTATACAGTTTAATGTGGAATACTAAAAACATTTTGCTAGCGCGATAACCACGCATGAACGCAATCACTTTTTACAAATTTTATTTAACAGTTAATGAATAATATACTGTATAAAGTCGCGATCAGTGAATCCGTGACTCATAAGCTTATTTATGTGATAGAAGTGATATTTTGCCTTTCTCCTTTTAGGAGTATGCAACACATAAGAGATTTTTCAAATTGCAAATTGCGAAATTGTCACGGGAAGAACTTCCACGAACATATGTAGATGCGAACTAAAGCAACTTAATTATCATTATGGTAGAGCTATATTTTGCACCACTTATCATAAGAAAACAGTGCTAGACTATTGCTATATTTGGTTAAAAAAAGTGTTAATGTAATATGAAACGAAATAAAATTAATTAGTTCACATTCAATTAGCCAATTTAAGAAAATCACAATGGAATTAATGAATGACTTAGGAGTCAGGACTATAACTCGTAACAGTATGAAAATGGTCTTATGTAAAACACTTACCGCCGAATGTTCATACACTTAAGGACGCCTTATGTCGTTTAAGGCCACCTTATCTGTCAAAATTGTATGGCGAAAATCAATATAAGAAGCCGTTAAAGTTGAGCAGCGTTTGACCATTCGGGCGTTATTTCAGTACCCTTAGCACGAGATGTTTTTTGACAGTTCTCGTTCATTTGACTGCCAGTGCCCCTTACGGAAACTACGGCAAACTAAAAACGACAGAGAACTGCCAAAAAATCTTGAACTCGGGATACCTACCTACTGCTACTTCACGCAATATAATTTAGTCTGTCCTTTATTTGATCTTTTGAGTGGCAACATCGGTAACTTTAATTTATATTGCCGATATAAAAAGATAACAATAAAAAAGATAATACATCACTTATCCACTTGAATGATTAACCGTTTCTTTTATATAAAACGTGGCATCATGGTTCCGAGTAGTTGTAATGAGGGGTCTAATTGCGAGCGTTCGTAGTATCTGACAGGCGGTCTCTCTATACGTCTCGGTAATTACCGGCCAACAAATGTGCCATGTTTCGGGGAATCCGCGCCGGTCGCACTCGCGCGACGCCCGGTCACACCGATACAAGCTGAAAATGTAATTACACGCCCGTCCGCTCTACGAGTATGTGCCCAGCATGGTTCAGTAATTTCCATTCCGCTTTTGTACCGTAGGTTTGTAGGGGTGGTTGCAAAGGGGTATCGTACATTAAATATTGTTAAAATTGGGTACTTGAGTATTTTTATTTTATTTTATTCGTTTTTAAGGGAAACATACAAACAATACCTGAATAAACATACAAACAATTTAAATCACTAAATGTAAGGTTTCACAAATTTTTTTTTTTTAATTAATTTTATATGGAATTTGCGTCATCTAAAATATAGAACAGAAATAAATATTGAAATAATCTCAAAAATAAAAAGGTATAAGCGTTTGAAGTATGGTGAAATCTTCAAACTGCGTAAAAGAGAAGTATCAGTATAATCACGTCACCGCCATAACGGTACGTGCGTTAGAAAGGTATAACAAGATATATACAATATGCTATAAACAATACCTTGTTTTTGGCTTTATTCGGAATATTGGACAATAAAGTTAAATAACCCCCTTTGCAACATTATACAAAGAGGGTTTACGTCAGACAGGGACTCTGTCGTAAAAACTAAAGTAACTACGTTTCTGCAACATCCTTATAAAAGTGTGTTGTGGCAAGCCCACAGTGAAGTCAGGAAAGTGCAGGAAGAAGAAGAAGAATGGTGTACATCTATATATTCGTCTATTTATATAAAAGAAGAAACTGACGCACGAAGGCCGAAACTATTGGAACTAGGAACGTAATATTTTACACACGGCTTCCTTTTATGACGTTGGCGAGCACTTAGAAAGGATTTTTGGAAATTCATCCCCTAAGTGGGTGAAAATAGAAATACGGCGAGACATACTTGAGAGTCTAAGGGCGCGTCCATCTGACGGACTAAAGCTAGACATAAATAAATATCACGAATAACTTTAGACTACAAATAGACGGTCCCTACGTACAAAGCGACATGTCAAAATGTCATATTTTTTATTGAATATATGGCTTTAGATTATCCATACGCTCATAACTATATAGATATATTTTTTAATTATTTTGTATTCTAAACATTCTAATTTAAATACTAATCGAACAATATAACAAGTATGATAATTCTTAAACTTATAAATGAACTTCATTTCGAAAACCTGAAAACCTCAGTTTTTGACATGTCGCTTTGTACGTAGGGACCGTCGAAATATTGGAATAGAGCTGTGAAATGTACTCTATTTGACTTGTTAGTTGAAAGTGATTCAGGTTTCGGCCCCTGTCGTTTGAACTTTGAATACAATATGTCATCGCTGGGGAAATTTTGGTTTTGTGTAACTTGTGGCTACGCGCAGAAATATGACCGATTATTTAACCTACTAAAAACAATTGTCAATAAATAAAATAACCTATGCCTTAGGGAACTCGAATTAATATTGTAGTCATGTAGTCTTTGATTGTAGTGAATGTTTTTTTATCCATTCGAAATACATGCTTTTGTTATTTAGGTATATTTATGTCAAATAATATTCAATCAAAGCTAAGTCTAAGAATCAAAGAGTTTTAAATAATTATAGGTGACTGTCTGATTATAGGACTGCCTCGGTGGCGTAGTTGTTGTTGGGTTCGATCCCGGGTCGGGCAAAGTGATATTGGATTTTTCCATATCAGCCCGGAGTCTGGAGTTTGTGCCCGATATGGCGATAGGTTCGCCCCTATTACATCTGGGACGGAGCTAAGCTCGGCGAAATGTGGGTGTTCTAGTTGGCTAGTGCACCTCTGCCTACCCCTTCGGGGATACAGGCGTGAGCTTATGTATGAATGTATGTACTACAGTTGAATGTCTTTGCATTTAATAAGGTCTCGTAACTCACGAATTTGTATGAGAAGACTAATGAGAATGGAAGTAGCGTCCTATGTATGTTAATTCCTTTTATTATCTGTCCCAGGAACATTTCATTTCGGCGAGCTCGGAAAAACAGCCTTGTCTGGGCGTGCCACAGCTCAGGCGTGTCTAGTCAATGTACATACATTATAGGTACATTGTGTGGTTTTCCACAGTCCTCGAGTAGACCAGCAGTAGAGTAACCTGGATCACTAATCTCGAGGAGAAGGCCCCTTGGATTCCCCTAAATCGTCTCACTCTTTTCGTATTCTCATTTCGAATCGTCACACTCTTTTAAGTACTCACTTGGCTGTGGACTGGGGCGGAAGCCCGTTTGTTTGGTTGCGGCACAACGTCCCCCGTCTAAACTAGTGATGTGCATAATCGATTAATTTGCATAATCGATGATTTTTTCAAGACGTATATTATATTACCTGTCTGCCTCGGTAACGTAATTGTAATTCGGTACAACTACCGTATCTTAGACTACTAAGAATTCTGGCGAGAAGTGGAATAATATTTGAGATGTGTATAATCGATTATGAAAAATTATCGATTATCCACATCACTACTCTGGTATGTAAAGAGTGGATTGTAACTTGTTATACATGCAGCAGGTCGATGAGAAGCAAAAATTGAAGTACCGAGTTTAGGCTTAATATTTAAATAGTAAAAAAAGATTCACCGGTCTAATCCCGATGTCCCCACTGGGAGTCTACGGAAAAATGTTGCGTTGTCACCGACTGGACTGGGGGACAGCGGGAAAATGTTAGTTGCGTTGTAACTTACATTCTTTGTCTAAGGTTGTAACCTACTGGGCGACAATGAGAAAAATAAAAAATAAATAAAAAAATTAGTTGTACATATTGTCCCCACTAAAGGACAATGAGAATTCCCTCTCGTTTCGATCTTCAACATTATTAATCACCATTAGCGTGTGGTTTGAAATAATGATTTTTGACGCAGCATTCTAGTTACAACTCTAGCGACCTTTTGAAGGTGATCATACAACTAAAATATGTTTTAAGAAAATAAGTGCCTGATTATTTTCCGAAAACGTAAGATCTTCATAATATAATTGAAATATTCTGAAAACATTATTTTACATTGAGGAATATTTCTCAGAACGTCAATTATATTACTTTGGCAGTAAATATTTACACAGCTTTTGTAAATGCTATTGGTATTATTTTGTTATTTTTTGAACATAATAATATTCTATAATTTCGAGGAAATATATTGTATAGTTATTGTTTGACCATATGGTTCCCGCAGACGTAGTATCGTCTTTACCATAAGGGCACATGTGGGCCCTAAGGCTGATAAGTACTTACATTCTCTTACATGAACAATTATGTTTACTCTTCAAAGGGCTCCCGAATTCTCGTGTGCCCAGGGGCTTACGTACGCCTTAAGACGGCCCTGCCCAGAGGCCAAAAGGTGGGTTGACTCCGGGCAGCGTCTGCCTGCCTGAAGCCAAACCCTCTCCCTAACTATAAAAATTACTTTGCCCGCAACGGAATCGAAACCGATCCACAGCCCGTATATGCTGTCACTACATCATAATAATATCACAAGTTTAAAAACTTAACTGCACGACTTCCAAATTGATCCGATCGTGACCAATATTGATCACCCTTGAAATAAGCACTATCGAACACAAAAAGAATTTTGAAAATCGGTCCACATTTGGCGGAGATATCGCGTAAGATATATAAAAAAATACAGATGAATTGAGGACCTTCTCCTTTTTGGAAGTCGGTCGAAAAAATTAGACTTTGCCGGCTGGCTTGACTGGGTTGTTACCATTTTCATTGGCCTGAGCAGGAATATTTGTGAATATTCGTATCGAACTCGCAGCGCACTGATGACGTTTGGTTAATATTTTATACGAATGTATTGTATCGCATAATGTATATTTTATGCGCATGGATCTCGATACGAATTCGATTGTCAAATATTCCTGTACCCTTAGTACGAGTTTTTCTTGAGTGTCGAAATCGACGATAGTTTACAGATTTTCCATATTTTTTTTAGTTCATTGTTGTTTCCGCAATGTAGCGCTGCTAGTCAAATGTACGGACAAAACACAAACTATCGTCGATTTCGACAATCGAAAACTGTCAAAACAAACTCATACTATACTGCAAATCGATTCTCTAAGAAACTTCACAACGTTTCGATCGACGCCTCGCTCCCACAGCGCAAATCGTTGAGATCGACGGAGCGATCGCGAAAAATGAAAATATCGTTGCCGCAACGATGCCGCAACGTTGTTTTCACAAATTAAGCCTTAGAGAATCGACCTGCTGCTCGGGCCGCTAAACATCACCGCGATCAAATGGGCGGGTTTTTATGGTAGGCAGCAGCTTGGCTATGCCTATCTTTGCCAATTTCAATTCCACGGAATCACATTAAACAATATAATAGAATCGAGGGCCGATTTTAATCAAAACGAACCAAATCCTTTGTGAGTTAAGCCTCAATACACGAGAATCTACAAAAGACCTCTCTTGAGTAAAAGGGCCTTTGTGATATCTACGTGGTTTCATATTCCCGAAGGCTTTATATATAAAGGAAATTATTTGTGGTTTTGGTTATGTACCTATGTATATTATGTATCAGAAAACGATTCTTCGTTGCTCGGTGGAAACTGGAACTTCGCAACAAGTATCTTTAGAAAAATGTATATAGGTACTTATTCTCACTACACAGGGTACTACATAGGGTACAGTGCCCCTTACTTATAAAAACATTTACGCGTTTCTTATCTTTAAGAATAGTTTGTTACATTTACACACAAACATTACGCAAAATCAAACTGCGGGTTGGTAGAATTCACATACCTTTGAAATTCTTGTGAAGAAATTCTCGGGTATGCAAGTTTCCTCAAGATGTTTTCCTTAACCGTTATAGGAAACCATAAATCACAATGAAAACACACTTAACATAGAAAATTCAGAGGTGTATGCTCCATTTTGAGGTTGGTCTCGAACTTCCGACACTTATCTCGCTCGGCAGTCCGTACCATTCCCAACTGAAATCTCGCAGATTTTTGTTTTTTTTTAAATTCGATTTCGATTATCAAAAATATTGATACTCAGTAGCTCAATTATGAGTTCTTTTTACATTTCTCGCTGGCGACCCGTAAAATATTTATAGGAAAAGCATCCGAACGCCTCTAGCGATTACGTGGCAAACTGATGTTTTTCACAAAAAAAAAATTACGTAATGGCCGAGTTACTGGCCACTGATCTTATATGGAACCACCATTAGAGTAAGCCTAAAGTATGTTTATGAGTAGTAGAGCCACGCTGTAGACACTAGACAGTTACATCTACAGCACGAATGGGCCGGCTCGACCGGTTTGCTACCATTGTCTCACAGAAAACACCGACGTAAAGGGGCAGCTCGCTGTCGCGTTCATTCGGTGAGTGAGATTTCCGGTGGCCCAATTCCCTCTCTTCCCTGTCCCAATCCATATTTCCTTGCTTTAAGGTTGGCAACGCACCCCTGATTCTTTTCCCTGCTATAAAAATAGCTTTATCGAAGGGCTCAAACCGAAACGAGATACGGTCGACATTTATCGGAGATATCGCGTAATATAGTATATTGTAAAAAAATACAGAATTGATTACTTCCTTTTGGAGTCAGTTGATAAAAAAAATAAAAACCTAAACAAAAATTGGTTTCACACTTTTACAAGCATGTTGCATAAATGATTTGGCTAGTTTTTACGACCGGCTGCGTATTTTTTTTTTTCGCGGGGAAAGCGATTTATCGCTACCGCCGCGCCTGGGAGGAGACACGACGTTATGTCGGGTTCGCGGTCTTACGACCCAACGTTGAGCCGCCCGGGAGAGATGGAAATCATCCGAGCGACCGTTGGGCCGAGTCCCTAACACTATGTACACCCTACACCGACAACACCGACTAAAACCCCGCGGTGGCCCTTTTCGGCGCATTGGAACGGCCCCGGGTTTCTCTAGGCGAGAGGCGCCCAGGCTTCAACCAGAACCGTCCCGGCGCGGTGCCGCCATGCGGCCCGTCTCTATTATAGGGGGGCTCATAAGCCGCCGCCGCCGAAGGACGCCCTCGGCGTCAATGATAACACGAGGCCAACCACCCGTGCTGCTATCCATCTCGGGGTCGCATGTACAAAAGTACTAAACGGGGCGCTACAACAGCCCCCGCTGCGCGCACGCGACCCCCGACGGTCCCTATAAGTCGCCTCTTACGACGGGCAGGGGATACCCTGATGGAATTCTCCAAACGCCTCCAACCACAGGGCGGGAGGTTGTCAACCCGGCGCCTCCTACGACCGGCTGCCTGCCTGACATCAACAGCCCCTCTGTTCCCACCAAGTTGATACTCCACAGATAAAATCCAGTTTAAGGCCAAGATTATGTGTGACAGATGTGTTGATTTAGATGTTCCTCAGTAATGGATTTTAGCTTTAATCGTTAGCATTGAAAAATAATAATAATTTACGGTATTTCCAGCGACGTAATTAAACATAACGTAAGAAAAATATATTTTTTCCCTGAATAGTTTACTTGTTGACGTGTACTGCGTATAATAAAGGTGTGAGTTCAAAGGAAATATTTTACGAAGCGGTAAACAAGTCTATGGCTTAGAAAGGGAAACCTGGGGTTTTTCTAATTTTCTACATTAATACGCCTGCTTCGGCAGGTCTCAGATTCGATCCCCGGGTCGGTGATATTAGGGTTTCTATCCAATATCGGCCTGGTGTCTGGAATTTGTACCAGTTCTGGGACAGAAATGAGCTCGGCGAAATGTGGGTGATCTAGTTTGCCTACCCTTTTGGGGATAAATGCGTGAGTGAAATGGGGAATCCAATATTGAGCATATAAGAAAATTTGACTTGCCAGATCTGAGACGCAACCATGAGTTATATATTATGAAGTTTCTCGCTAGCGACTGCGTAAGGGTATGACAAGCATTAATTTTCCACGTAACCCTTTGAGGCGTTTGGGTGTTTATCATACAAATATTTTACGTAGTCGCTAGGGAGAAACGTGAAAAAATCGTGATTGAGTTACTGGAGATTGAACCGAACCCAGAACATCTGATTCCACAGTCCCTTTATGCTGATATTTAAAATATTATCGTTACTGTATACACAAGTGTTGGATTTGATATCGCTACGTCCTTACGAGTGAACTTCAAAAAGAAATATTAGAAAAATATCTCAGAAATAAGAAAAACGAGTAATTCAACAAATGTTTCCGTAACAATGCTGGGTATAAGCCTATGTGGGCGGCGCGGAGTCTGATTGTGACGAATTTCTTTGGTAAAATATTGAATATTGATAATGCTTACATTTTACGTAGTCTCCAAAGAATGTGTTAGCCGTGACTTCGTTCACGTAAATATTAAGTATTAACATATATATCACACGAGAAAGGGACATGTTTTCGGGATAAAAAGTAGGCTTTAATTATAATATATATTTATGCCGAATTTCACCCAGATCTGTTCAGCGGTTTTAGCGTGATTGAGCACAACCACGTCTCCTGCACTAAAACATTACACAAAACATGGTATTTCTAAATTTTTTTATCTATGGTCGATTCTTTTATGAGCAGGACACAATAAAAACCTTGTTTTGTGTAGGTGTTTTTGTGATTTGTTTCAGAAAACATGTGCAGGAGACGCGCTTTAACATTAATCCATCCAAACATTCGCATAAATATATAATAGTAAAATAACAATGTGATCCCACGTCTCTTTATAGATACCTACTTATGTAACTAGGTATGGATATTATAAATGTAACACATTTTATTGAAAACGTTTTTTTGTAAAATAGAGAAAAGTTTCTTAAGAGTTCTTTTTGTAAAGGTTATATTTTAAGTATTTGTGGTCTTATCGACGAAAAGTTACTAAGTAGATCATTATTAAGCGAGTATTTCTTACATTCCTGGGGATAGGTAGATAACTAAATATACATATATCAATTTTATACCTGTAGGCCAACCATGAGATTTTTGACATTTCTCGCTAGACAGTGCGTAAAATATTAATATGAAGAACACCCGAACGCCTCTAACAGTTACGTGGAGTACCTACTGTTTTTCATACAAATTATTTTACGTGTATTATTTTACTCTAGCGTAACTTGTCAAAAAAAATCTCATGGTCGAGCTACTGGTTGTTTGTAAGTAAACTAGTAAATCTGACATGAATCATGAAAAGTCCCTACTGCTCCTTATCTAGTTATGTAATTGAATAAGTACTATAGCCACTAAACTAAGCCAATAAAATAATAAAGGAACAATGCCCCAAGGTGACGAAATAATATTTTTTAACGGAAACGTTATTTTAACACCTTGCCACATGCGGATGTAACGTAGAGGAAATAAAATAGCGCGAGGATATTTTAATAAAATTATTCTGCAGACTATAAAATACGCTTCCAGTGAATGTTTATTTAGTAAAAATTCCATTAGTGAGTAAATAAATAGTGTCAGAATTTTTCTTGAATTTGTGCGCTTTTCTAACAAAGAATTTTGTTTATTCGTACTTACATTATTATACCTCTATAGTATATGCCAAATGTATTCAAACAAACAACAAATTAGAAAATCCTCTATTTTAGTAATTGGTGCTATCTCACTGGCGGCTACTGCATAATTATCAATGTTATCTTATCTTTAATGTATATCCGTATTATCCAATATATGTAGCTACTACTTACCCGACATTGCTACCAACCAATTACGTTCTAATTAGTCATACTCATAACTTATACTGAAATAATGTTGTTGTATTATTCATTTTGATAAATTTGGTTAGGATTACCAGTGCCTATAATCCAGTACTTGACTAGAGTAAGAAATATTTATGAATTTCTGTAGAACGGTAGTAAATCATCTATGCAACGGAAAATAAAAATGAAACCAAAGATAATTTTATTCTAAAAAATTTAATATTTTTTATAGCACTATAGACTGGCAATAGAAGGGAAGGGAAAAAGGGATTGGCAAAGGAAGGGGGGAAATGGGCCACCGGAAATCTCACTCACCGAACGAAACGCGACAGCAAGCTGCTACTTTACGTCGGTTTTCTTTAAGACAGTGGTATCAAACCGGTTGAGCCGCTGTAGACGTTACTGTCTACAGCGTGGCTCTACCACTCAAAAACACATCATTTGACTTTACACACGACGTATGACGTAACATTACTCATTTTTCATGCTTATTTGTTCGACAGGGATCCGTAAAAAATAACGAAATGACAAATTGTTTTAGCGCACTTTTTACCTCGATTTCGGTGGAATTTTATGTCACTAAATTAAGTCGAATGGAGTGTAAAATGTCAGGGGGCTGGCTAAGGTTCAAAACTACCCGAGTATTTTTTTAAATATTATTGTTTAAAACTCTCCAATCAGACCCAAGGAGACGTCAATCGGATCATGTGTCTCTAAAGCGCAAATAATTTTGTGTAAATACTTTCCTTTCCAACGTAGGCACCGTTTAAAAATCAAACCTTATGTTGGTTTTCTCTCTTACTGAAACACACCCCTCTCTCCTCTTCCCACTTTCCATTCCTTTCCTTTCCAACGTAGGCATCGTTTGGAAATTAAAATCTTACGTTGGCTTTCCGTCTTACTGAAAACACCCTTTGCCCTTTGCCAATTTCTATTCCTCTCCTTTCCAACGTAGGCATCTTTTTGGATGTGCTTGATGTTCATTGGCGACTGTAACCTTTACCGTCATGTGAACCGTCTAGCGGCAGCATATATGGGTTGTGGATCGGGAGGTCTTGGGTTCTATTCCCAGGTCAGGCAAATTGAATTTTCTAATTTAATTTGCCCGGTAAAGCTAGGGCTGCTAGGACTCTCTCCTAGGGCAGAGGGTTGACGTCAGGCAGGCAGTCGGTCGTAAAAACTTAGCCAAATCCTTTCTGCAACGTCCTTTAAAAAGTGTGTTGCGCCGAACTCACTAATGTGAGGTTACCTGTCCTATCTGCCCTTATACTACCTTAGGTAGGCAGGTAGAAAGACAGAAAGAATAAATATGATATGACAAGTAGTTATTTTTATGAATCCGTAGCCAAATGGCAATTTATATAGGACTACCCTCGAAACAAGCTCTTTAGAACACAAAAAGATTTATCAATTAGTACACATTTTCAAGATTGGTTCACATTTGGCGGAGATATCGCGTAACATACATAAAAAATACAGACGAATTGAGGACCTCCTCCTTTTTCGAAGTCGGTCGAAAATAACTGACGTCCCTTATGAAACTGAAATGATTATGGTAATGACAACGTTTATTACGTTTTGCTAACATTAAAAACTCATCTCCGCCCATCGCAGATCATTGCCGCTTCGCCGCGTAGATTGTCTCTGTTCTGCGAATAATGATATAAATAATTTCCTGTAACTGTTACTAATACTTCAATAATGATAGGTATCTTACTCAGAAATGAGAACACGATTTCATAGAACTGAGGTGATAATAGTCTTATAAATTCCGATTGATCTTTCAAGTGTCCGATTCGACGTCTTTGTTATTCAATTTACAAGCAAATAGTTTAATTGACTGCCTCGGTGACGTGGTGGTATTTTGGTACGACTACGGTTCTGAGGTCTCGGGTTCGATCCCCGGGTCGGGCAATGTGATATTGGATTTTTCCATATCAGCCCGGAGTCTGGAATTTGTGCCCGATATTGCGATAGGCTCGCCCCTTATCACATCTGGGACGGAACTAAGCTCGGCGAAATGTGGGTGTTCTAGTACGCTAGTGCGCCTCTGCCTACCCCGTCGGGGATACAGGCGTGAGCTTATGTTATGTGTGTGATGTAGTTTAATTCACTTGAAATCTTAATTCACATTAAAGAACGAGTGAAATGTGATAAATATTAGGAAGAACCAAACCAAAGTATGATCTTTAACATCTATAAAGGCTAAGGAATATGCACAATGGAAATATAATATACCATCGCAACTCTGCTTATAACCTACATAATTTATTTCGTCACAGGTATGTTATGTTATAAGTTCGGTAAATGTGGACCGATTTTCCAGATTCTTGTTCTGCCGTCCTCAAGCTAAAACGCCGTTAAGTGGATAAACTGTAAAGTGGTAGAGCCATGCTGTAGACAGTAACGTCTATAGCACGAATGGGCCGGCTCGACCGGTTAGATACCACTGTCTCACAGAAAACCGACGTAAAGTGGCTTGCTGTCGCGTATGTGAGTGAGATTTCCGGTGGATCATTTCCCCACTCCCTTTCCAAATCCCCTTCCCTCCCCTTCCATTCCCTACTTTTAGGTTATCAACGCACCCATGATTCTTTTTGTGTTATGGGTGTCTATGGGTGATGGAGATCACTTACCATCAGTTGACCCATCTGCTCGTTTGCCAGTCTCTGCTGTAAAAAAAAACTTATTTTGAAATGTCTCCAAAAACTTGAAAGATATGGTCCCTATACAGCTAGATATCATTACCTTATGGTTAGTTTTAATATTAAAGTAAACTAGTTATTACATAACAACACATTATTAAGTTTATTAAATATAAAAGCCACAGTCTCATAAACTTGTAAGAATAATCCACGTTTTTGGAGACATCTCAAAATTAGTTTTATTCAATTAGGGCGACTTGCACCACTATTACTAACCTACGGTTAGTCCTAACCTCAAGTTAAATTGAAATAGAAATATATGAAGGACATGTAATTCGTTACATGTAATTAATTTAATGTCACCATATATTATCTGTAATTAGATGTAGTACATTATATGTAATGAATTACATGTCCTTCACAAATTTCTATTTCAATTTAACTTGAGGTTACGACTAACCGTTGGTTAGTAGTAGTGGTGCAAGTCGCCCTTAGCGGTATTTTAGCTTGAGGACGGCAGTATTGTGTTCGATATCTGCTTATGCCAAGGATAGCCATATAAATTTGGTCACGATACGTTTTGAAGTCGGGTTTTTAAATTTTTAGACTTATGATTATTAAGAATCTTTTTGTGTTAGAGCTTACCTGCTTACCAGGAGTGGTCCCATAGGATATTTTTTATTTAAGGCTCTGTGCGATAAATAACATCAAATACTTTGTATGATTTCGTCTCATAATTTACATTCAGGAGATAACTAATAAACGTATTAATTTGCATACTCATGTCAACATCATGTTAAGGATATTCGGAAAAGTTTTCCTCATTGTGACCTGATAACGATGTAATTATTTTTTTATGGTTCATAGAATTCTTATAAAACGAATTTAAGAGATGTAAACAAACTGAAATAGATAAAAATAATGATAACACGATGTAAGCGTCTCTTATTCTAAATAGCTGTTTATTATAGAATATATTTTTTATATTATGTTTATCTTTACGACATGCTACTATCGAATTACGTTTTATTGTTTTTTTAAGTCGCCTCCTTGATCTAGTGGCAGCATGTATGGGTTGTGGACCGGCAGATCCTGGGTTCGATTCTCAGGTCGGGCACAGCAAATTTTCTAGTTTAATTTGCTCGGGACTAGAGCCCTCAGAGAGGGTTGACATCAGGTAGGCGGCCAGTCATAATATATGTATACTTACATATATTATTATGCTATAGTGGCCTCCTTTGTCTCGTATATAGGACATAATAGACTGTGAAGTCTTGAGTTCGAATCCTAAGTTGGGAAAAGCAATTTTGCCTGAATCCTCTAATAGGGCAGGTGGAAGTGAGTGTCCAAAGACGATGGTTCTAAAGTTGGAATGAAACTTGGGCGAATGAATATTCACAAACATGATACGGAATCTTAAAAAAATCATTCAAGTGTACGTAACATATCCGACCATGCACAGTGAAGGGTACTATAAAATGATTTGTGTCAAAAACTTTACTGCCATCACGGACGTAAAATAAGTAGGACACCATGTCACCTACAGTAAATGGACGCCACAGAGAAGCCACGCACATATGTAAACGCGCCTGTACAAAATTGCCCTACGCACACTCGCCATTACGTGTTGACATATCGATGATCGAATGGGCCGCAAAGAACGCTTCAGTTGTTGTTCCTAGCGTTGGAAAATCATTTTTTTACGTCCGTGACTGCCACGTAAGTCGTAACCGCTAAAGGCTTTTACGTTGTCGCTAGCGAGAAATGACAAAAAACTCATATATCGTCGTCGAGCTATAAAAGAGAGGGCTTCTTTGTGAAATGCATAAAGTGTAATTGATTACTAAAAAGTAATAAAACAATATCCGTATTGAGTTTTTATACGATTAGAATCAGATATTTGATGTTGATGTTTGATTTGTTGTGAGAACCAATTCGATGATTTATTACTTATGGTTCCTATCATATTTATATCTTATCGGACAGTTCCGAGAATCCCGGTCCGTTCAATTTTGCTCCTAATATTGACGTAATGGCTGCGAGTACCGAGAAACATCGTATCTCCTTAATTTCATAATACATTATCAAAGGCCCGTGGATGAATAATTTTGACAATGGAATTCGAATCGAGTTTTAAAAGTTTGTAAGAAATAAGAAAAATTTCGTTTTCTTGAAACATTTGATAAGCAGCGCCTTACGGAAACTGCAACAAACTAAGAATGTATAGAAAAATTAAATTGCCAGTTATCGTGAAGTGATAAAACTCAAAATTAACTCGTACTAGGGGTTAAGGTAGGTGTCCTGATTAAAATATACAAATCTCATAACTTCATTTTATATTAGAAGTATATATGTTATAGAGTTATGACATAACTACGCATGGGCCTCGATTCGAATTCGATTGTTAAACCTTTCGCGCTTAGGCCTGTAGACTACTTACATTGATAAATTCGAAGAAAATAGGATTAAGGCACATGAACCGATCCGAGATTATAATATAGTATCTTACTCGTGTAAGAGTAAGGCTGAGTACTTATAAAAACATCAAATAGAAATGTAGTTCCTAATACCCACGTCACAAGGCTCATATCTTAATGTGGAGTCACTATGTATGTATGTAACTGTTGCAACTTCTGTGTTATTTATTTATGGAATAACCAAAGACTTCTATGTATAATAGGTACTAGACGTAGACGAGCTGTTTAGAAGTAAAATTGTGGCACATGACGGTGAGTGTTTGACGCTTGACGGCTAAACAAAAGTGCTCTATAGTGAGTTGCGATCAATTGACGGAAACGCACTAACGTACATTCTATATACAGTAGCCTGAGCACGAAAAACTAATGTAAATGTAAATGTATTCGAGTTCGCTGCGCACTGATGACGTTTGGTTAATATTTCATACAAATTTCATAGACGCGCATCGAGTTCGAATACATTTACGGTTGTCAGAAATTTTCCTGCTCAGGCCGCCGATCAACCAGTCCACTGTCTTATAGTATACATATATAGAAGAATTTGGAAATAACGTTAATATAAATATTATGACATTTCTATTTTTATAATATTATTTAAAACACAACATCACTTTTCCTGAAAGAGGAATCAGACCCCGAGAAAGAGGCGTTTCGATATTTGTCATATTTTACATTGTCGCTAGCGAGAAATGTTATATAAACTTATGTTGGAGCTACACATGGATATCCAGATCCAGTCAGTCACTTAACAGGAAAATAAGTATGATCTAATGTTATAAAATGTCTATACCCATTAGATCATCATCACATGTATATTGTATTTCCGAATTCGAACGTAGAATTTTAATCATACTATTAAAGAGATATCGTTTAAAATATCGACCTATCCAAAGAATAAAGTTACATATGATAATGAATCGAAATTGCTTTCTTATTTTTCTGCGCTTAAATTGATCTGTATATTTAACTAGTATATATTTTTTGTAAGCTATGTCATAATTTAACTTGTTATTATGTCATAACTTTAAAAAACAATCACTAATTAAATATATACAGGTCAATTTAAGCTACAAAAAATATAAAAGCAATTTCGATTCATTATCATATGTAACTTTATTCTTTGGATAGGTCGATATGTTTTGTTGTAGGTACTGGCAATCTAACTGGTTGGTCACCTGAAGATATATGATCTTCACCGTATACGTGCGATAAACGTGATTCATACAAACAGCAGGGTAATTTTTTATATAAATTCAAATTCTAGTCATTTATTCTGCAAACAGGATATTTTATATCACATTTACATGTCAATTACGAGTATATATTGAAAAAAAAAAAATTCGTGGCTATCCCTGAGAAGAAATGCCGAAACAACCTCTTTTTGACACTCGATTCGATTGCGACTACGACTCGGTCTCATTTATTAACTTATAATTTCACCGAAATCGAGTTAAAAAGTGCGCTAATATCGCATTAGATTCGAGAACTTATTATACTGTCATTTGGTAATTTTTAACGCGACATTAGTGCACTTTTCACCTCGATTTCGGTGGAATTTTAAATCAATAAATGAAACCGAATCGTAGTCAAAATTGAATCGAGTGTCAAACGTCAGGGTTGTTGTTTCGAACACGTATTCGAAAGTTCGTGCCAGGTACCCTGATCCCTCCTCGTGTTCTGCTTTGCCAAACTTATATTAAGCCGCGTCTATCCGCAGGCGCCCTCGTTCGCAGTAATTTAATTTCGCCTAAGGAGACAGCCCTTCACGGTAACCAATATTTCATTACGTTGGGAGGTTTTGCAAGAATATTAACATTGCCAAATAGGGTGAAGGCATGTTTGATGTTTATACGGAGAAACAAATTCGACTGCCTCGGTGGCGTGGTGGTATTTCGGTACGACTGCCGTCCTGAGGTCTCGGGTTCAATCCCTGGGTCGGGCAATGTGATATTGGATTTTTCCATATCAGCCCGGAGTCTGGAATTTGTGCCCGATATGGCGATAGGCTCGTCCCCTATCACATCTGGGACGGAACTAAGCTCGGCGAAATGTGGGTGTTCTAGTTCGCTAGTGTGCCTCTGCCTACCCCTTCGGGGACACAGGCGTGAGCTTATGTTATGTTATACAAATTTGCCTCCGGGATACAGCCTTGTCGAACGTCAGGGCCTCAATAACATTATATTTCATTAGATTCGGGCGACCTTTTACCTCGCCATCGTAATTTAAACGTAAATATTTTATTAATGCGTAGGACTCGGATTGAAAGGATGTTATGAGTTTAACGTATTTAAGTGTTGTTACTCTTTACCTATGCGGTGGACTGATTAGGTAAAAGTACCGCTGAATAGCTCCCTCAATCAATGCACCCAAAAAGCTGCTGCTCGTGATGAGTGGCGACGAATTGTTAAGCGTGCCACAAATCCTGTAGTGACGATGACGACCACTCTGTCAAGAGTGTGACGGCTAGTGAACTCTTCAACTTGTGTCTCCATTTGTCAGTTTGTGGCATCAATAGCAGATCGATCAATATTCATCGAGAGTAAGTATCATTACCCATGATTTAAGAAAATCTTTTCAACAGTTTGAAGGTTATCAGCTTTTTTCAAGTTGATGAATGGATGTAACAAACATCTTTGATCATCATTCGCATATACACATAAGCTCACGCCTGTATCCCTGAAGGGGTAGGCAGAGGCGCAATAGGGAACTAGAACACCCACTTTTCGCCGAGCTTAATTTCATCCCAAATATGATAGGGGCGACCCATTGCCATATCGGGCACAAATTCTAGACTCCGGGCTGATATTGAAAAAATTCAATATCTTTTTGCCCGACCCGGGGATCGAACCCGACACCTCAGGACGTTAGTCGTGCCGAAATATAACTACGCAACCGAGGCGACTGCCTCGCCTATATGCGTGTTCATAATGAAATATAGCGATATGTGACTACATATCGCTATATTTCATTATGAACACAGTAACCTTGAAGTTTGCACTGATGCAGCACCTATAATTTGTAGAATTCCCAAATCACTAACTTAAGGTAGATGTATCGTGACGGAATCATTTGAACTGTCTCATGACTCATGAGTAGGTTATCAGGTGATCAGGGATGGAGGGAGTAGGAAAAGATAAATGAGTGAGATACGAGATACACAAGCAAATAGAGAAATAAACAAAACATTGCAGGACCAGAATAATTTTCTTGTTAATCTAACTTCAATCAGAGATGTGTCAAACGTGATTGACGCGGGTTATAACGCTTGTTACTTGTTGCTACGTAGGTCACATTGCACATGACAAGCATGACTTTTCAACAAGTTTTCTACACTTTATCGATACTACGAAATGTAGTTCTACGGAAATGCTATCGCAAAAAACGCGTCCCATTATCTCAAATGTACAATTGCCGATAGCGCTCTAAGAATTCCACCCAAGGCTGTTACATTCAGGGTTTATTGCCCGTTGCTTCATAGAAATGTTATTTCACTATACGAGTATGATACTACCGTGAAGTGATATTATATTAATGTGTTTCTTGGAACCTCTCCATAAACTATTATTAAGGAATATGGATTCCTTTGGACTACTGTTTGAAAACTTATGTGGGTTGGTAATTTGAGTAATATACATTGTTTATGATCTGTAACTATAGTATAATTCCGGGATTTCCCATGACATAATAATGGAATGAATAGAAGTTAGATAATGGTAGTTTTCATATCTGTTCTTGCGATTTTTTTATTAATATTACTTATTTAACGTATGACGCACTGCGTAATTTTCTAACAGGAATTTCCCAATGCCCAGAAACTTGACTATAAGATTTTTTTTACATTTCTTCCAACTACTACTCCTGACTAATACTCGAACGCTTCTTGCAGCTACGTGGGGAACTGATGTTTTTCAAACAAATCATGTACGAGTACTTAGTCGCTAGCGAGAAATGGCAAGAAAACTTAGGTAAAGCTCGTCCGTCCTGTGACTGGATCCCTCCAACGCGATTGACGTCTGGCAAGTGACCGATCGAAGACCTAAGTCAAATTCTTTCTTGGGAGTGTTCTTGACTAGAATAGGATAAGGGTAGATGGAAAGAAACATTGCCAAGTGAAACTTTCCTTACATATTCAAATGTATTTTTCTCGTTCGGGATTATCCGATTATATTATTGGAAAATACCGTAATCTCAAGTGGGTTTTGCCAAGCAATGCTTCTTAGTATTTCCTTGTTAACCTAATATATTTTGGGTGAGATAACGTATTGAGTGAGACAACCACGTGCTACGATATCAACATTTATTATCTCTTATATCAATATGCCTACAGTCTAGGCTCCAAAAAGTCTAGAAAATAACAAGATTTTTTTTTATAGCTGCAACTGACAAACTAACAGGTGGGTCATCTGATAGAAAGGAATCCTCACCGCCAATAGTCACCTATAACACCAAAAAATCATGATTACAATAAAAATAGTTTGTACGGATTCGATCGCGATAGAATCCATATAAACTAGTTTTATTTCAATGTATAAAATTCGCATAAACAAGTAATCATAATCTCGAATGCGTTGAAAATGTTAAGGGGGATTAAGGATTGAGAAGGGCAGGGGGGAATTGAGCCACGGAAAATTTTACTCACATGAAACGCAGAAGCGAGCTGCCACTTCACGTCCGTTTTGTCATGTCCGTTTCTGAGACAGTGTTATCAAACCGATAGAGCCCGCCCATTGTTTTTGGACTAAATTGTTAACATAACACATAATATAAGATCACGGCTATATCCCCGAAGGAGTAGGCAGAGTTGCACTAGCGAACTAGAACACCCACATTTCACCGAGCTTAGTGCCGTCCCAAATGTGATAAGGGGCGAGCCTATCGCCATTTTGGGCACAAATTCCAGACTCCGGGCTGATATGGAAAAATTCAACTACACTTTGCCCGACCTGGAGATCGAACCTGAGACCTCAGGACGATAGTCGTACCGAAATACAACCACGACATCGAGGCAGTCAACTTGTATTTATAAGTTGTCCTGAATTCAATTCCGTGGTCAGGCAGTGTCGAATTTTTATTTCAGATTTCGTGTTTAAAACCTCTATAATGTCTATAACTCGCTTACACTTGAGACGGACATAAAACGTGCCGTACACTCTGAACTGCATCACTGCCTACCCCTTCATGGATATAGGATATAAGCTTATGATTATACATTTTCATTTTCATCAAACCTAATGTAAAAATTTCACAGAAATACTTTGCTTTGTAAAAAACAGTGTTCTATTATGGCACAATTCCAAGTATTAACTAATTAATTTAGGCGTCTCTGAGTTCAAATTGGGGCAGAATAGGTACATTGTATTTTTAGTTAGAAAACGTTTTTTTTGCTTTGTCGATTAAAAAAGAACATATTTCAGAGAATTTGTATAAATTTGCCTTAAAATAAAGGCTTTCGTCAGGGCGAGTTGAAAACTGCGCTTAATCCTTTCTCAAAACATTCTTAAAACGAGTTTTTCTACCCCACATTAGAGTAAGATAAATGCAGGTGGAAGCAATTGTTGTACTTCTTTTGTTTTATATTTTTTAGACTAACACTGATTTTACGAGATTATTTCCCGGTTTATAAAACGCAGGTTTTCGATACTTTTTATAACCTGCGTTGTGTACTTTGCTAGCGGTAGTATATTCGTAAACGCTCGGATGGCGCCCACCGTACACATGGTTGTTTTAACCTGCCATAGTGATCCACACTCTTTGTGTGGGTCGCGTTCCAGAATCAGCCAGAGTATATTCTGTTCTCCCGAGGGGCTTGCAACATATTATGTAACTTGATGGTTAGTTAGGGCGGGTATGGGAGTACATTTCTGAGTCTGCATCGGTCATCCGCCTGTCTTGTCCTCAAAGTTGGTAATAGTGGCGTGCAGACCATATAGACAAAGAGTCTACCCTGACAATTTGGTATTTACCAAAATCATGATCAAAAAATCATTACCAAAAATAATTTCCAAAATAGCAGCGGCCGGCTTATATTTTAAATGGGAATGGGGATGATGATAATAGTACTGGTGATATAAGAGTTGAAGGAAATAACTTTTCAATCCTTTTGTCTACCCTGATCAGAATATCTGTGCACGTCACTGTTGGTAGTGACTTTTAAATCCATTTGAATCATAAGTTAATAATATAAGAATAATGAAACATTTACCTAAGTCTTACAAATGTAAATTATAATGGTATTCGTAGAATACCAAGAAGGCCATAGAAACGATGAGGGAATTCTGATACGCAGTTTCCCTTTTCTAACTGAGAAGTAACATTTTTCCTTCTAACTCTATAAGACTGTATAATTCCATTAATAAGTGTTAATATTTGCCTGTGAGTGAATTATGTTTTTTAGTCTCGAAATTATTTTGCGGGTTTTGCCATTACTCACCAGTCGTTACTCAGGCGGGTGCCGAGAGTGTGCGCAGGGCGTAGCTTCTCGTGCTCGTTGGACTTCCAACTGAGACGACCTCATAAAGGTCGCAGGAAGTCGCTGGACGCAAGTTTCCAACAGGTCGGCCTGGAAATGTGCACTAGTGGACGTTCTGTTGTTTTCGGGGCTTTTGTTTGTTCTGTGTTAGTGGTCTGGCTAATAATGATGTAGTATTGAAAATGTTTTCTTCATATTTTGTTAGGTACATAATTTGAGTTCGCTGTAATTTCCAATAATGGCGCAATTAGTCAAATACGATTATATTAGAGAAAACTATAATTGTTTTTGAAAATTGTTAAATCGACACACTAGACAGTAGGCCAGTTTGCAATATGCGGACTCCGTTTTCATTTGCCTCATTCAGTCAGGAGTTGATTTGCAGCGAAAGTGCGCACGCAATCTGATTCAATCGACGACAATACAACTTGAGCTTGTAATGTTTCAGCTCAGTCAGGTGACGATAGTCAGCAGCAATCATTTGCCTAAGGGCTAAATCACACCGGGATGACAGCGGTCAGCAGGGGCGCGGCGCGAGTACTTTCACTTGACCTTCCCAGCTTTTCAAGCCAACTGTACGAGTAAATGCTTCTTGATAACGGTGATTGTTATCATTAAATCTCTATACATTAATTATTTCATGAATTATTGTTTCCATAAGAGGCTACTAATCATGGAAATGTTACAATAACTATCATCACTTACCCTCGTTATCAAGAAATATTAACTTTCTGTAAAGGTATTGATCATTTAAGTATATACCACAGCTGCCGGACG
The DNA here is from genome assembly GCA_036417725.1 of Clanis bilineata. Classification (NCBI taxonomy): domain Eukaryota; kingdom Metazoa; phylum Arthropoda; class Insecta; order Lepidoptera; family Sphingidae; genus Clanis; species Clanis bilineata. Next base: position 5,942,798 of record CM071153.1, read on the forward strand.
CTGCGTTCCCGTTGTGAATTGTCTGTAATGAAAACTTAGCCTTATTTAAAAAATAAAATTAAAAAAGACAATAATTTGAAACAACCTTTCACGGTCCTTACTCCCTCTTACGCCTGAAATTAATTACTGTACGGCTTTGTGCTTGACCCGTTGTTCACTTTTCATGGAAAATAATATGGTTCTATTATGTCCGTAATTCTAAAAGCCGGTAATATGAAATTGTCCTTTGTACAAAGTTCCCGCGCCACAATAAAGGATTTCCGTGGCCCTTCTTAGAATAGGGACGTTAGTATAGTTGCTCGCTCTCATTATTTGATCGGGAAGCATACGTATATGTAGAGATGCTGGGGCTAGCTATTATTATCACACTAATATATAAGGCGAAAGTTTGTGAGTGAGTGTGTTTGCATGTTCATTGCTTTTTCACGCTCCAACGGCTGGACCAATTTTGGTGAAATTTGGTTTGGAATTAGCTGATAATCTGGATTAACACATAAAGACTTTTTATCCCTGAAAATAAATTTCCACCCGAACGGAGTCGCGGGTGATAGCGTTACTGTTACTTTCACGCGAAAACTACTATATATAATATACTATATATACTATACTATATATACTATATACATATATGATGTATATAGTATACTATATATACTATATACATCAAAATAACACGTAGGCTACTTTTTATCACAGAAAAGCAATTTTATCTCCGAAAATGAATTTCCACGCAGAGTCACGCGCAACAGCTAGTTATTGTCATTGCCCCAATAAATTATTTCAAATATATTGCAGAAATGATTCGGCTTCACGACCGGTCCCCTAAAATGCAACCGTCAGCTGATGTTCGCAGAATGTACAATTCACGAAATAACCAATTCGAAGAGTTTCCAATTCGCGTCTTTTAATTCGACACGATAATTGTGATAGTGATGCAAATATTCAAAAAAAGTCTTTTTCTTGTCTACTCTAATGTGAATACCTGTGCACAGCACTGCAGATGCTTGACGAAACATACTCGTATACATCCAAGCTCGATTTCCAGGCTGATAAAATGCGTCAGTCAATTACACAAGTATTAATTCCTGTTTAAAATAAGCGTACATATTTCTCGAAATTCATTAACGGCATACTTTGGTGAACCTTTAATCGAATTCATTTAAATCTCGCAACTTTCCTGAGTATCCGATACGTTGGTTTATCAGAATTTACAAGTCAAATGTTTGTTTCGACGAAACGTTTTTAAATTTTATTGCTAAATCCTTATTGGCCAATTGAGGTTCTGCGAAATGAAATACATGTACGGATACTGTGATACTCTCGTTTTCGACCAACTTCCAAAAAGGAGGTCCTCAATTCGTCTGTATTTTTATGTTTGTTACGCGATATCTCCGCCAAATGTTGACCGATTTTCAAAATTCGATTTGTGTTCGATAGAGCTTATTAAAGGCACGAAGAATAGTATAATCACAAGTTTAAAAACTTAATGGACCGACTTTATATCCTTTCGTGACCAAATTTCTATGGGACCACCGTTGAAATAAGCTCTATCGAACATAAGAAGATTATTGAAAATCAGTCCACATTTGGCGGAGATATCGTGTAACATACATAAAAAGTACAGCCGAATTGAGGACCTTCTCCTTTCTTCTTTAGAATCTATAAAAATATAAACCTGTGAATCGGAAGCCCTGGTCGAGCTAAGTAGTTCATTCCACACAATTTGCCAGGGGCTGGATCCCTCAAAGGAGGTCGACGTAATACTAGCAGCTAGTCGAAAAAACTAAGCCGAAATATTTCTGCAACATAGTTAAAAAGTGTGATTTGTGTGAATTTTTGTGCTGCAAATTGCTTATTGAGATTTATAATGAAATCATTTTAGTAACAGACCGACTATCACACGGACATAGCTACGTGCTACAACATACATCCACCCAAAGAACTTTAATAGTACTGGGTTATCAAGCAAGTTTCCATACAAAGAAAATGATCTCAAACTTCAGTACCGCCATCAACTATTTATGACAATACGAGGGCGATTATTACAATTTACACCCTAGAATATTTTGTGAATGGTTAAGAAGACTGCCTTGGTGGCGTGGTGGTATTTCGGTACGACTACGGTTCTGAGGTCTCGGGTTCGATCCCCGGGTCGGGCAAAGTGATATTGGATTTATCCATATCACCCCGGAGTCTGGAATTTGTGCCCGATATGCCGATAGGCTCGCCCCCTATCACATCTGGGACGGAACTAAGCTCGGCGAAATGTGGGTGTTCTAGTTCGCTAGTCCGCCTCTGCCTACCCCTTCGGGGATACAGGCGTGAGCTTATGTTATGTGTTATGTTGGTTAAGAATTACGTAAGATAAGTTTATTCTTTCAATATTATGGCTGGCCGACCTGGTGCACGTATATTTCAAAAAACTGAGCGACTTATGACTTTTGGATCACAAGTTTTATGCTGTTGTCCCGTCTATATACCGTTGAATGTCTTTGCTTCCACCCATTTATTTCGCAGATACATTAGTACCCTACACAAGATTTCGAAATATTTGCATCCGGCTATAAACGACGGCGTCATTACAGGCGGCATTTTTATTTTAAAATTAGGCATTTGCCGTTTCTCGAAATTGTATCGATGTGAACATTTTATCAGCTACCATAACAGCCAGTATCACTTTCATGGAAACTGATTAGTCCGAGTACCGAGTATTTTGCGTTCCGTTGAAATGATTTAATTGCTTTTAGTAATTTGCAGTTGTATTTTTATTTAGCCTCGATAAAGGCTTTCAAACTTTTTTCTTTTTAATTGATTATTTTTTAAATGTTCGCAATAATTGTAATAAAGCTAGTTTATTCGGATTTTATCGCGATTAGTTTTTATAAATATACCTAATCCGTTTAGCAAACCGTTTATACTACCGTTTTATTTTAATGTGTAAACTTAAGAAGTCTTTCATTATTCGCAATTATTTTGTTCTGATGCATAATATGGACTTTATGTAAATAATATCCGTTTAAATATAGAAAGCATGCATGATCTAGACTAGAGTCTAGACCTACTAATTCGTAGACATCTTTAATTAGTAAATAAACAATAATTATAGCATAATTTTGGTACATTGTTAATTTTAACCATATTATGAGTAGGTATATAAATCTCTTCGAAAGTCTGCAATTGATTCTATATTTTCATAGACAATTTCGTCAGCTTGACTTATGCCAGCTTGACCGTATTAAAACACTGTCACACAAAACTGATAGCTGACAGCTTGCTGTGGCGGTTATTGGTGATATCCATATTTAATTCCTTTCCACAGTAGGTAGAGACTTGCCTGTGCTCATGTGTTACCCAAATCCATGGGCGAAGGTAACCATTTACCATCAGCTGGCTGCCGTATGCCAACAAAAATATCTTTATTTAAATCGACGCCAACATTTCGACATAATATGAATCATAACAATTTTATCAAAAATCAAATTCGAAACCGATCGATCTAGGTGCTAATTGGTTATGATATGACTCAGCGTTATTCCTCTTTGAGCTTGATCGAATTATCTTTTTGAGATTTCGAGGAAATATTGCTTTCGGGATTAAGCTCGATAGGTTTGAGTTTATTTTTGTATCAACTTGTATTTGTCAAAACTTAAATCGGGATTTTATAGCAAACTCCCAAAAGGTAAATAATACCTACTTCTTATTTTCCACCTGTGCTTATTCCACTCAAATGTAGAGTCACCCCAACACACTTTCAAGCCTGTTGTAGAAAATATATAAGGAACAATAACAACTTAACAGGAGCTCGAAATGCAACACTCAAAAGTAAAAATAACACCAATTTCTTTCTTTCTTTGAAGTCGAACAAGATGAAAAGGCACCGATTGCCACCTTTGGCTGCGGACACGAACTCAGCGAGCGCGAACAGCTGCGAGCGAGCGGTGCGGTAACGTATTGCTAGACCGGTCATCGCGTCGCGCCACTCTCCGCGCCGCGCAGCTGCCTTCGAAGCCAGTTCCATTTAAATCTATGCATAGAAACGCGCCGCTCTCCGCGCCGCCGCCGCCACTCAGCTCTCGCTGAGTTCGTGTCCGCGGCCTAGACTTGGCTACTGAGTGTTAAATTTTGAAGTCGGTTTTAAGTTTTTGTCAAACTTTTATTTTAAAGTCGTTTAATAACCTAATTTTTGAAGCAGTAAACAAAAGAGATACACCGATTTTGATAATTTGTCATCGCTGCAAATGTACGTAATGGAGAGTTATTTCTCTCGTCATAGATCGAAACTCCGACGCGTATGAACTTCCTCGAAAGTCTTAATGGCAGAGGAAAACACCGTGTACAAACCCACACGTCACTGGAATAATAAAGTGTGAGTATTTTCGGCGGAAACTGGCATAGTTTGGTTGTCCCACGGGCTACTAAAATATATGCTCTTTAGTGACACGGGTAACATATTAAATTAGGTATGGTTGTGTGTTTTCATTACTAATGTTTGATTTATAGCCCTTACTTATGAAAATGTGCTACTTAACTTTAAAACTCGTTTGTCCCTTACATTTTCAAACAAATGACGCTGGGAAAGAGCGACAAATTAGTTTTAAAGATAAGAAATGAGTGGCAGATGTGATAGGGGACGAGCCTATCGCCATATCGGGCACAAATTCCAGACTCAGGGCTGTTACTGAAAAATCCAATATCACTTTACCCGACCCGGCGATCGAACCCGGGACCTCAGAGCGACAGGCGTACCGCGTTTCTACCGAAATCGTTAGAGCTAGAATTCGTTAACGTTTATTCTGTGCAGTTTTCGGAAGTCATAAAAACTTCATCCACTATGACTATTTAAATATTTCGAAGGAAATTAATAGCCACATTAAAGTACTAAAATATTACATACATACATAATCTCACGCCTGTATTCCCGAAGGGGTAGGCAAAGGCGCACTAGCGAACTAGAACACCTACATTTCCCCGAGCTTATTTGCGTCCCAGATGTGAAGGGGGTTAGCCTATCACCATTTCGGACACAAATTCCAGATTCGGGCTGATACCAAAAACTCAATATCACTTTCCCCGACCCGGAATCGAACACGAGACCTTAGGACGGTAGTCGCAGTAGTAATTATACGCAAATTGCATAAAATATCTTATTTCACAATGCCAGTATTGAATTTCAATTTTCATATAATATACCCATGAATCATTATGCAAAATATTTCGAACATAATTTCTGCACGCTGGTAATACTAATTAGGAACGTTGCGGTCCACCACATACTGATATTTGATGTTAATTAAATAATAATTAAAAACATGGAATACGGTCCACAAAATATAATACGCTTTCGTAAATGATATTGGATTTTCCGCGTTATACACGAATTATGTGGGACTTCTGATGTATTTACATAACATAAGCTCACGTCTATATAAGAAATTAAATTAAGAAATTAAAAAAATGCTTGATCTGCCGATCATGACCAAACTATAGGAACCACCCTTAGAACAAGCTTTATCGAATACAATAAGAATCTAGAAAAATTTAACATTTTTGGCGGTGATATCACGTAACATACAAAAAAAAGATACAGATTTTTTCAAGTCGGTCGATAATAATCACAAGCTTAAAAACTTAACAGACCGACTTCAAGTCCGATCGTGACCAAATTTATAAGGCACCACCCTTGAAATAAACAAACACAAAAATAATTTTGAAGATAGCTCCACATTCGGCGGAGATATCGCGTAACACACATAAAAAAAAATATAGACGACTTGAGGACCTTCTCCTTTTTGGAAGTCGATCGAAAATAATTCACAACTCAGTTCACGGAAATCAGAGAAGTCCGCAATATTTTCCGCTGCAATTAACTAATCCACAGTCCGTAGAGAACCCATGTCAAGGAAAACCGCGCGATACAGCGGACTCCGCGAATCACTTAAGATTTTTATTGTCGTAATTCCGCGGTTTAACGGGAAAATAACGACACTGTAATGCTGTTTTCTGGGAATGCAGGTGACCCGTGGCTTAAGTACATTAGGCGAGGTATCTTCTTTCCTTGACATTACTAAATGGAAAGTTTCTAAAAATTGTTCACGTTTACTTTCCTTCCACCTAAGCGCAGGTCCGTCCTCAATGTGTAGCCGACACAATAACAGAAACGATTCGTCTTCGTTTTCGGCCGAATTCCCAAAAAGGAGGAGGTCCTCAATTCGTCGGTATTTTTTGTTTTTTTATGTATGTTACTCGATATCTCCACCAAATGTGGACCGATTTTCAAAATTCTTTTTGTGTTCGATAGTGCTTATTTCAAGGGTAGTCCCATAGAAATTTGGTCACGATCGGTAAATTGGAAGTCGGTCAGTTAAGTTTTTAAACTTGTGATTATTAAGATCTGATGAAGGAATACGGATTATATTTCTTATTCAACAACAGATACCTCGATTAAGTTATTATGTTGGAAGTTACATGCTGTAATACAAAAAGCTATAAAATAAAATTTTAAAATCGCAATACTAATTTTAATTTGATTTGCATCGTTACCTGGTACCGTCATTCCCTGCACCGACAATACAATTAAGAAATTGTAGATATGAATGACGCTACAAGCATGTTTCAAAAACAATAACAACTAGCACTTTGAAATACAATGTATATAATGTACCTGCTCCACAGATTGGACCAGTACAACCAGCGGCCTGAGCAGGAAAATTTCTGACAACCATAAATGTATTCGAACTCGTTGCGCGTCTATGAAATTTGTATGAAATATTAACCAAACGTCATCAGTGCGCAGCGAACTCGAATACATACTCCAATACACATTTACATTAGTTTTTTGTGCTCGGGCTACAGGGGACCTCGCGAATATGTTTTGACCACATGAAATTTAGTTCTTACCCCAACACTGTATGAAAGGTTTCACTCAGAGATCGACGCAAGTAAAGCCGCAGACAACAACTAGTTTTAAATAAGTAAAAAACATTTCGTTTTATAGAACTAAGCAAATGGTTTTTACGTTCTTAGAAGCAGAGGAGCTTAGTTACGTTTGTATGGAGGCTTTATGAAAATAATCGGCTTACTTTTATATCTCTTTGAAGCTTGGGTTCTACAGAGACCAATAAAAAGATTTTTGGGGTTATTGAAATAAAATAAATAAAATAAGAATTATATGATAGAACATAATATTTGAGAGGAAAATTACGTATTTACTGAATTTAAAAGGTTCCTATTAAGGCGCGTGCACACCGGCCGAACGAAGGCGAAAGATCTATTATACTTTCAAAAAGGAGAAGGTCTTCAATTCGTCTATATTTTTTTTGTCTGTTACGCGATATGTCCGCCAAATGTGGACCGATTTTCAAAATTCTTTTTGTATTCGATAGAACTTGTTTCAAGGGTGGTCCCATATAAATTTGGTCATAATCGGTTTTGAAGTCGGTCTGTTATTATCCCGTAAAAATATATGATTCCCATGAGATATATTTGCAAATCCACACGAACAAAGTCATGGGCAACAGCTAGTACTATACTAGTTTGTGTATATAAAGAAACAATGGGAAGGAAATCTATGCGAAGCCTCGCACAAAATATATTAAAACCTCAAAAAGAGAAGTTTCTCAGTTCGTCTGTTTTTTTTTTATATATGTTACGCGATATCTCCGCCAAATGTGGACCGATTTTCAAAATTATTTTTGTGTTCGATAGAGCTTATTTGAAGGGTTGTCTCATATGAATTTGGTCACGATCGGATTTGAAGTCGGACTGTTAAGTTTTTCAAGATTCTTCCTGTTCGAAAGAGCTTGTTTCAAGACTCAAGTGTGGTCTCAGAAGGACAAGATCAGATTAAGTATGAACTAGTGATTATAACATTAGAGGGGCTATCGAGCCAATTTCTATATAAAAAAAATGATCTCAAACTTCACTACCGCCATCAACTACGTACTACAATGCGAGGCCGATTTTTACAATGTTGTTTTTTTTTTTTTAATGTTTATGATTTTTTTTTGTTTGTTTGTTTTATTTTTAATGTTTTTTTTTTATTACTCTAGAATTTTTTGTGAATGGTTAAGAATCTCGTAAGATAAATTTATTCTCTCAATATAATTTCGCTGGCCGACCTGGCGCGCGTATATTTACTGTTGAATGTCTTTGCATCTATTATTTTCTTTCTTTCTACCTGCCCTTATCCTACCTTATATGAGGTCGGCGAAACACACTTTTTCAAGCATGTTGCAGAAATTATTTGGCTAAGTTTTTACGACCGACTGAACATAAAATGAAAGCCAGTGAATATTTCACCCACGCCAATATTTCCAGAAAGGTTGATTCGATGTAGGTAAATGTTTATATTTCCTTCTTTGAAATATGAGCCACCCACAGAAATCTTATAAGAAGAGTTTGTCATCACATTACGTAATTGGTGACGTCAGCGTCGGTGCTCTCTGGATCCGATGATGTTGTGACTTATTTCCTTAAATTCCAAGGTTAATAATCTATTTATGGGAATGTTGAGACAACAGAGGAAAACTACAGCAACCCGAGCACGAACAAATATCGAATACGTATTCGAATCGAAGTTACCTAATTTTTTAGTAATTAATACACATACATACTCACCACATCATCACGCCTATATCCCTAAAGCGGTAGGCAGAGACGAAGTGGTGAACACCCACATTTCGCTGATCTTATTTCCGTCCCGATGTGACAGGGGGCGAGCCGATCGCCATATCGGTCACAATTTCCAGACCTGAGCTGATACCAAGCAAAAAGTTCATAACACCCGAAACACATTACCCGACCTGGAGATCGAAGCCGAGACCTCAGGACGGTGGTCACAGCCTTTACGAATTACAACTACTGCGTTAAGGCAGCCGAAAGTTATAATATTCTTATACTCAATATTTGAACTATAGATGTACAAAACGATCTATTACAGCAACAGCAATTTAAGCCCACATTGTACCAAAAATCCTACATCTGTATATAGTATATAAGAAGAAACTGAGGATTGGAGCTAGAGGACGTGAATTTTTTTATAGCAGAGACTGGCAAACTTGCTGATGGTAAATAATCTCCACCGCCCATAGACACCCAAGACACAAAAAGAATCATGGGTACATTACGAACCTAAAAGGAGGGAAACAGGGATTAGGAAAGGGAGGGGGCGAATTGGGTCACCGGAAATCTCACTCACCGAACAGCGAGCTGCCACTAAACATCGTTTTTCTGTGAGACAGTGGTATCAAGCCGGCCTATTCGTGACTGCCTACAGCGAGGCTCTACCACTCACAATCTCACACACGGCTTCCTTATAAGACTTAGGCGAACACTAAGAAATGATTTTTTAAATTCGTTCCCTAAGACCTATGACGGGGTGGCCTCTCGTGCGGGTGTAGCCGCGGGAAAAGCTGGTACTAAATAAAGCTTAAATAAGTGTTGTATGGAAAAGAAGTGCTTAAGCACTCAGTTACTGTCCCATTTTCCAAGCATCAACTGTGCATTAGGTATATAATATATCAATGGTTAACCCTCTTCAAATAATAATATCTTACTTACCTACTACGTATTACCTCTACATACATGCTACGTACTACGAATGAACGTTTTATTTTGGATATAAATAGCCAAATGGATGGAGTATGAATACAAATATGTTATTTAACGTTTATGTTCATTGCCGATTCATTTTAAAACACTTTCTCGTTGTCAAATGTATTTTATACCTAATTTACATATTTTCTTTATGTTATGGGTGGGAAATAACGCCGAAAAAAAAATGTATTTGTAATGATTTCTTGTTATGTTTCGTACAGTGAAATTTCCGGAGACTCCATATTTTTATCCGTTTGACAGTTGAATTCGGTTCGAGCTCGATGCGCAGCCATAACATATGTATAAAATATAAACCAAATATCATCAGTGCGCTGTCTCACTCATTGAATGAAATGCAACAGCGAGCGGCGGATTTACGTCGGTTTTCTGAGAGACAGTAGTATCCAACCGGTCGAGCCGGCCCATTCGTGCTGTAGCATAATTGACTATACCGTTAACCGTAGGTCTAACTTTCTATCGTCCTGTCCTTATCTTACCTGGGAATCGAACCCATGATCTACCAAATCATATACTGCTACTGGACCAAGGAGGCGACAGCGTAGCTCTACCAATTAATTTTGGTAAGTCGCGTCAAGCTTCAGTGACGCAGGGTTCATACACTACGTAAGATCTTTCGACGATAATACTCATAATGTATGGGACTACGTCACGGGCTTTACAGTAGGCCCTTGACAAACAATGGTATCACTGACGCACTCGTCTGACGCTTGACGCAAACATCCCTGACGAAATGTATAATGTGGTCATCTCAGATATTGATGGTCATTATCGTTAATATAGCTTCCATTTAGTACATATATTCAGTGGCGTAACTTTAGTGTTGGGGGGCTGTGGCATATATGGTTACGGCTTTTTCAGTTCGCGGACTCCTTCCGATCACCGCTGGGGCCCTATGATCGAGGGCCCGTAGCGTTTTGCCGACATGCCAATCTGTAGTTACGACACTGTATATATCATTGGAATCTAAATATTATACTCTATTATCTAATAATATCATTAAAATATAGCTATTTATAACTTATCAGCCGGACCCGTGACCACGAAGGCTGTAAAGCTTTCAAAAACAAAAACAAGTCGCGATAAAATGCATAAAAACGAGATTATTTCTATCGTACATACAATATTCTTAAGCCGGGATATTATTGTATTATCCAAGGATAAGATCATTAGCATAAAATGATTACTCTAATAAAAGCAAAATGTTAATGACACTAAAATGATTATAATTATTTCATAAACCATTACGACAAAAACACTATTAAACCATGTGGAGAGTTCGTGTGAAATCATAAATAATAAAAGAGCGCTTCGGTGCGAGCAATCTGCGTCCATTACTTTGATAAATTATCCAACGTTTTCCAGTAAACTTTCGACACACTTTATTAAACTCCGAGGAAGATTGTCTTCAAACGAAGGTGCTCGATTCCCGATACTCTTGCGCAAATAGCCGTTTGCTTTGGTAATACAGTCGGTGTGGCTTGAATTGGTATATTATCTTGATCTAACATAACATAAGCTCACGCCTGTATCCATAAAGATCACTAGCCAACTAGTACACCCACATTTCGCCGAGTTTAGATCCGTCTCAGATGTGATAGGGGGCGAGCCTATCGCCGTATCGGGCACAACTTCCCAGACTCCGGGCTGATATGGAGAAATCCAATATCACTTTGCCTGACCCGGGGATCGAACCCGAGACCACAGGACGGTAGTCGTACCGAAATACAACCTCGCCACCGGGGCAGTCTTGATCTGTCTATAGTCTATACTATAATGGGTGAGTAATAATACAGTTACGTGAGAAAGGTTTCATTATTTTTTCCAAACGTCAACTCCTTAAATTTTAAAAATTCTACTAATTGTAGTTTGTATATTCGTTAGTTTCGATTCTTAATTATTGACATCAATTAAAAAATTAAAATGTAAATGTGTGTGTGTGTGTGTGTCTCTCTCTCTGTGTGTGTGTACGTGCGTACGTGCGTACGTGCGTGCGTGCGTGCCTGCGTGCGCGCGTGCGCGCGTGCGTGTGTGTGTGTGTGTGTGTGTGTCGAGACAGTGTGAATCTTTACAAAAATTGTTTGAAAAGTGTATCTGCTCCAACTTACTTCATAATACATACATGCAGCTCTTTTATAGATCATAATATTATTCGGGCCAATTCTTTGAGGCACGAGTGTAGAAAGCTGTGCACGTCGATGTTCCACGAACGGCAGGCAGCCGACCGCAGCGCACACTGTCCGCACACTATGTACTTGGGACACTTGCGAGAAATACTACTTTCCTGGTACCCTGTATGTCACCTTGTATGCATCCTTTTTGAAGGGGCTTGTTTGGTATATTTATCAAAGGTTACCATTGCAGGAAATACGCTTTAATATTTTTATTTGTGCTAAGGTTGTGAATGTCTACTGCGAAAAGGAAATATAGCACCAAAATTATCTTTATTTCAATCTGCCCTTAATCCACCTCAACCTGGGGTCGTTCTCACTTTTTCAAACATGTTGCAGAAAAGATCCGGCTTAGTTATTTACGACCGGCTACCTCTATAACGTCAACCCTCCGGAGCGGGAGCATCAAAATAATACGTGATATTTTTTTCTTTTGGATTAACCTTGTCAAAAAAATATTAGTAATTCATTAATATGCTTGGGATAATGACATCGCAATACAAATCAATCATTGAACTCTATAAATAAAGTGGCCAAGCTGCTCAAGATTCCTATGCTAATAAAAAACCGAACACCTGGCCATTCAATGCACCCGGTTGGCCAAAAGTATTCAACAAACAATTGGCGAGACACCTATTTGATACGTGCTCCGCTTCCAAAATGAACACCTTTTAACGTTTCTACTACACATAAATATTAACCGCCTAATTTGAATCAATCTATTGTTATAAAATACAAACGTATCTGGAAGCATTTCAAGGGCGCTCTGAAACATTTCGCATTGCTCGACAAACAATAATAGCACTTCGCAGAAAAATTTATTGTTTTATTTCGATCTCTAACTTGATTCTTGGCTCGCGCAATTAGGTATGGATGTGAGTATTTGCGTAACTTTTTCGAATGAATCATTGCGATAAAATAACAGTGGCATGTGACGCCGCGCCGCGCCGTCGTGTTGTTTATAAAGAAAAGACGTAGTGCGTGTATTTTGGGAGCGACGTGACGCGAGAGTGCCGTCACGCCGTGGCGCCACAATTTTCCCGTTGAGTACCTTGTACCTACACGTGCTATGCAAATCTGCAAAACAACGTTAAGAGTATCAATATGACTATAATTTAACAAACTTTTCATGCCAAACATCACTTAGTTCAAACAAACACTAAAAGCTCGCAACGCGACGTTTGCGTTTAGGGAATTTTTCAACTTGGCAAATTCAAGTGGTCAAAAGGAAGATATCACGCTACCTATTATATTATTTAAGAAAGTTCTTTTTTGTCGGGGGCCATAAGTAAGTGTAGTAAGCCTAATAGTGCCCAAAAAAGTTGTTTCTCTAGGTAGGTCTGCCCTAGTTTGAAACAACGTCCAGTGTCAGGCAGTGTGTAATCGCATCTTGGATACTTATTACTTTCTTCTACCTGCTTTTATCCAACCCTAATATGGGATCGTCACAAAACACTTTTTCAAGCATGTTGCATAAAAGACTTGGATTGTTGCAGACCCGCTGCCTGCCTGACATCAACCCGCACCCTGACCCTAAGGTTCGCTGGTAGAGAATGCTTTTAGAATTAAGCCCGCCTTTATACAATATGCCCCTTACTTATAAATTATTTAAGCGCTGCTTACTTTTAACCATAGGTTGTCCCTTTCATTTTTAAACAATGTAACGCAAGGAAAATAAAATTACAGGCTATTCTCAGCGAAAAGTTAAACCAAAATGTTTTTATAAGTAAGGCTCAATATATATATAAAGTGTAAGAAATAAATACAATAATTATAGTAATATAAAATATCTTATCTAGGATAATCTAGCTTTAATAGGAAAAGAATGTTCTAAATCGGCGTAGTCCCAGTAATAACCCGTTTAAACTTTAAACTCTTCAGCTTTATAAGTAAATACAGGATATGTAGGGTCTATTTTTCGAATATATTTCATCCGCGACTTTTCCCCAATGAAGAACAAAGCCAACGTAATAACAACTCAAAGCTACAGACACTCAAACCCCTATACAATTATGTGTTTTCACGCCTAGGTGATCATCAAAAGCACCCGCATGACGGCAGTTGTTTTATTCGCATCGAACCCACTTCCTACTTACGGTAAGTGGTCCCCGGACGTGCGGTGCATGAGAAGCAGAGGTGTCGTACCATTTTAAATCTACGCGACATTTCATTAGTTTCGTGCGGGGAAATCCTGTAAATCAAAATGAGAGTCCAACAATAACACCAAATAAACTTCGCCCATATAATATTCCTCCATAACAGAGTGTACACGCAATGCTGCTAACCGCCAAACGTGGAGAAGAATTACAAGATCTATTGTCGCCGCCAAGAAGACTGATTACGTTGACGACCTACCATGTACCATCATCTCAACAACCACGACCACTCTGCCAAGAGTGCACGACTAAGAAAAATAATATTATATTGTCTCTGCATTGTCCTCAGATAGACTAATAGAGAATACCTCTGGCATTAAGTCCGCCTTTTACATGTTTTAAATAAATAAACACCAGTCACACACATCCGGTCCCCACGCCAAGATACGAGTCTTGTATCCTGGACATCAGACTCTACGAGAGACTTTCGCTCGAACAACACCCAAACCCGAATGTAAGAAATGTGCGTCACACAAACATCTGTCTCGCTGGAATCGAACCGACGCGACGGTCTCTCGTTTCACAGCCCGCTATACCACTGAGACTGTCAAACATCACTTAATTTTCCCAGCCTCGTATGGATTCTTTCTCCTATGGCTCAAAGACATTCAACAGTACATAGACGAGACAACAGCACGAACCTTGTGATCCAAAAGTTGTGACCTCGTATTTGAACGTTTAAGATCATTTTTTGTATGGAAACTTGCTTGATAGCCCCTCTATACTTAGTAATATTAAATCTCTTTGGTGTACCTCAAGACCGGGCAAAGTGGAAACGTTCAACTTTTATGTAAATTGAGGGCGCACCGTGGCATTGTTAGGCCGGGCTTGTGGTTTCTTTCGGTCCATTGGAAAATAAAAAAAGGAATTGATTACAAGTGCCTAGCTAAGCGGATTTCATATACATTATACATACCTAATGTCTATACATAATATAATATGTACGATATAGTAAATTAAAATTGACTTTATGTTTATTCATATTGATTGTAAAAAAATACAGAAAAGAAGAATATTTTAACATCCATTGTATTGCGAAATTAAATGTAATATACAATGTTGGTCAGACTTCTGATTTTAGAAAATCTACAGTAACTATTACTAAATACGAAGTTGGTTTCCCTCATGACAGGTTTTCAATTACAGTATATGCCAGAACTTTACAATGCCCGTAGGGTTCTCGGCTCGGATTATCAACTATATCGGATATTCATGCTTTTGGAAATGTTGCGTTATACGGATTTCTTCCAGTGAAAATGTACAGTATATTCTTGGATAAACAAAAATGTATTTAAAACTTGTTTTAGTTACTGCGAAAACTGTTATTTTTGTACGTAAGACTTCAATCATGTGGATCGAAAAGGTAAGGCAATTAAGACAAAATAAATTAAAATGCATTACCTACATACTTTGCAATTTTTGTGTTTTAATCGGTTTTAATGTTTTACCAAATATGATATCCACCGCTGAATCCTTGTTTTTACCTTTACATAACTGTATGACGAGACAATTCAGCCCATTGTTACGCCTGCGTCTAAGCGCTACGCCTGTCAATAAATACACAGCAACTCCACCCAAACACAAAAAAATGTCGTCTAAGTTGTCACCGTGCCATAAGTATTAAATAATGTGTAGATACTTATTGATTTTATTATAAATACGGTGTTTTATTTACAATAATACTTATTTCGAAATGTGAAAAAATGCCTAACTTTGGCCTAACTGCTATAAGTATTAATGGGATCTTTCTATCGCAGTCACCATTTTGGTTTCGTTTCATACATTAGGAATGCTTTATTTTTTCGTAGTTATGCCTAGTTTTCTATCTTCCTTTCTGTGAGAAATATATGCATATATGAAAATGTTGAGAACATCTGGCTGTGCGACGCACGTGCAGATAAACGTTTGACAAAGGTCCCCGGTCGTCGGTCGGACCACGCAAGTTCCTTGGAAATGCACCGGAAAACGTAATTACCGCAATTTACCCAGCTTTTCAATTGTTTACATTACTATTATATAGGTACCACAGTCAGTATGTGGTTAATGTCCTACCTTTTATGACACTGATACTTTGACTCACATTGTTATAGCACTGTTCACAAGAATTGGATTAACCTAACAAAGTAATAACTATCTTAATACGACCGCTCACCGCAACCCGTCGCGTCCCAGCAATCGTCCTTGGAATAACGTCTATCGACCCCAAAAAAATCTTAATAGAAAAAAAACCTCCCCCTCTTTTTAACTCAGTTCAAAGACGTCATCAACGTCGTGAATGGATTGTGTTAAAATTTGTATAATATTATAATATACCTCTATAGCTACCTGATACTAAACAGCTACAAAATTTAAATTTACGAAAACTTAAAAACCAACTTCAAAAAGTCATCAATTTTACAATGATTTCTAATAAGAGTAAGAAATCATTGTTGTTATTGTTGACCGATCTTCGAACTTTTAGAAGTCAGGCCTTGGCTAAACTTTTAGGGTGACTTGCAGCGCTATTACTAATGTGTAGTTAGTCCTAAACTCGATTTAACTTACATGACATTCTTTCTACTGCAGGGTCGGCGCAACACACTTTTTCAAGCATTTTGCAGAGAGGATTTGTCCTAGTTTTTAAGACCGACCGCCTGCCTGACCTCAACCCCCTCTGAGGGATCCAGTCTCGGCAAATTAAATTAGAAAATTCGCTTTGCTCGACTTGGGAATCGAACCCAAGACCTCCCGGTCCACAGCTCATACATGCTGCCACTAGACCAAGGAGGCTACAATGTGATTCTTTTTTTTTATTAAGGTTCACTAAACTGGAGTATCACATTAGCTATCACAATGTAATACAATGGCTGCGTTCCACTAAGCGTTCACAACGATCACGCTCACGATCGCAGTTTTTCCCGTTCCACTTGCTTGTGAGCGTTACTGTCGTAAACTCAAATGGAATGGATTATAGAGCGTTTTGACCGTGGAGGTAAATAATACAAACGGCGAGTTAATAAAAAGAATGCAAAATATTTAACAGGTTTGGTTATAACCTCTAAGCCTTGAAAATAAACTTAATTAATTATTGTTTAAATCGATTTTTATTGAAAAAAATATAATTATTTTTTTATATCCACTGCATTCACTTCTACTAAAATATATCTTTCCGCATCAAATAACGTAAGCTTAACGGTCGCCATTTTTGATGCCTTGAGTTTTGAAAACGGCGCTAATTTTCTCAACGATCACGACGACCCACCTTTTTAGATGGGTCGTCGTGAGCTTCGCGTGAGCGTAAGTCATGACGTCATAAGTGACGTTTTCGCCGCGACCACAACGATCGCGGTCGTTATGTGGAACGACTAAAGGAGTATTTTGATCGTTGTGAACGCTTAGTGGAACGCAGCCAATATGTTGCGTACAATCATGTGTCAGTGTGTGACAATTCTTCTCATTCATATATTTAAATCGAGTTTAGGACTAACTATAGACTGGTAATAGAATTGCAAGTCGCTCTTAGTACAATGAGTCTTTTAATCAACTTTTATAGCCGGCATGATAATATTCCGCAAAGAAGAATATAAATATTTAAATTAAATGTCAGCGACGCATTCTAAATAAATTTAAATTCCATGGATCCTCAGTTTTGTAGAAAATGCTATACAGTAAACACAAAAATTAGATAATAAAAAAATCTTATAAAAATATTTTGGAAGTAATATTAAAATTGTCTAGTAACATTATTATTTTACAAAGTTTTTGCTACAGAAGAATATTGAATAAGAGAAGATGTCTTGCTGTGGTGGTCCCTGCGGTCCGTGTTTCCCTTGTTGTGGCCCCTGTGGCCCTTGCTGTAGACCTTGCTGTGGTCCTTGTGGGCCTTGCTGCGGACCGTGCGGGCCTTGCGGTGCATGCTGTGGTCCGTGCGGCCCTAGCCCTTGTGGACCAAGCCCATGCCCTAGCCCATGCGGGCCCAGCCCGTGCCCGAGTCCCTGTGGGCCCAGCCCTTGTCCAAGCCCGTGTGGACCAAGCCCATGCCCGAGCCCATGTGGGGCCAGTCCCTGCTCAAGACCATGCGGGCCAGGACCGTGTTGCATGCCATGCTGCGGCCCGTGCGGCCCTTGCTGTGGCCCTTGTGGGCCTTGCCCACGCCCGTGCGGACCGTGCGGCCCATGCGGCCCATGCGGCCCCTGCGGACCTTGCGGCGGGCCATGCTGTTAGTGGAACTGTGATTTCAAGTGATGCCAGAGGAAACCCTTGGCCACGTGCGCGTCAATGTTTCGATTTACAAAGTGATAGTAATTGTAAGAATAAAATGCTGTTATAAAATGTTGATTTTTATTTATAATTTTAACTTGGACGCATCACACTTCACAAATATAATTAAAAAACTCAGACCATGCCATCATACATTCACCAATGGAACAACCAGCGGGGTCCTGGGTACTATAATAAAATTCTTTTGAAAATTGTGTTGAACCCACGATGTGAGGGTTTTTGGTATACGGCAAGTTACATGGTAACGTCTCCGTATGAAGCCAATTCAGATTTTAAAACCCGCAACCCAATTTGGCGCAGCAAAGCAGCAAATTTGGTAGAATCCCGAGACTTGCCGAATATCAAGAGGGTGGAGGGAGGATCTATATACATACATACATAAGGCACACGCCCGTATCTCCGAAAGAGTCGGCAGAAGTGAACTCGCAAACTAGACTTGAACTAGAACGCATTTCCCAAGCTCATTTCCGTCTCAGATGTGGTATAGGACGAATCTATCTATCGAGCGCATCGGGCGCAAATTCCAGACTCCGGGCTGATAACTGAGTAGAAAAACCTAATATCACTTTGCCTGATCGGGAATCGAACCCAAGATATCAGGACGATAGTCGTATCGCGCACTTTACGTCGTTTTCCTGTGAGACAGTGGTATCAAACCGGTTGAGCCGGCCAGGTTCGTGCTGTAGACGTAACTGTCTATAGCGTGACTCTACCACTCTATATATTCGTTAGATATTCGCTATAATGTATACGAGAACATTTGTCTTGTCTCGGCATCGGTTATCCGCTTGTCTTGCCACAAGCCCCTCGATTTTTCTTCCCTCTTCGGATTGGAAGTGTGAAGAAGCATAAATAGGACGACGGCATGATTTTGGCGACCACTGTTAAAGACAAAAATACCTCACCGTCTAAATGGGCCTTAATGGCTGGATTACACAATGCGAGCTATTCTAGACCAAAAGACGCGATAGTATGTATGTTCAATTCGCGGATTGGACTTTTCTCGCACTCTGGGTATTTTGACAATTGTACATTACGAAATTAAGATGTATACGAGTTTCCAGTTAGGATATTGAACAAACAGGCTGCCTCGGACATAGTTGTGTTGCGTATTCGATATTTCGTGTGTAGACCAATGAGACGATTATTATTATCAACAATAGGTATATTACATCTCTAAAGCACAAAGGTTTTCGAACAGGACAATGATTACATTAGCGTATTTTATCCGCATGCCGGGCCACAGCAGCTTCCGCAGAGGCCGCTGGTGCAGCCGCCGATGCAGCCGTGTCCACAGCTGTAGTATGAGCCAGCGACGCCGCCACGAGCTCTGTAATTATACCAGCTAATAAGTTGCTGCAGCTGGAAATATTTGGGAAGACCTATGTCCAGCAGTGGACGGCTTGTGGCTGATGATGATGATGAAATCCATCCGCTTCCAACAGGCACACCAATGAGTCGAGTTTTTTTTTTAATAATTATAATCTCCAGAATTATGGTGATATTAAGTAGCTAGACGTGACTAGCTAGACTCAGGGGATGCCTTGAAACGCCGAAAAGGGGTCAACATATTTACAGCAGCTGTGATAGCTATCCAGTAGAATACAAAAGTACCTAATATTTTATCATCATTAAATCAGTTTTTCATAGCCTGAGGTTAGTTGGGCAAATATAATCAGGTCATAAGTTTGGTCCTCTCACCAAAACAAGATCATTAGTGTGATCCATAGATATTTGTTACTGAGTGTTTTGAGACCGAAAGTTTCTCGTTGTTTCTGGTACCAACGACACAAAATTCGTATATCATTAGTGTGGGGGCCAAAACTTGGTTATTAGGTGTTCTGTATTTAATATGAAATAAATTAATTTACCCATGAATGACGCCGACATCACCACACGGCGATACGCATTTCACTCCCCTGGTATGGACGCACCAAGGTCCTACTCCGGAGCAGTTCTCATTCCGGTGTGCCATGGGGCCGCAAGGTCCCGACATCGGACCCTGACATCCTAAACAACAGTTACGGACAGGCATTTTGGTTCAGGTCAGGAATTTGGACTGATTATAATGTTATTTTTAAGTCCAACAAATACTGAAATTTTATAATAATTTGTGGTGAAAAATCTGAAATGCAACAACGAAATGTCTGATTTGATTGTTAAAGTATAATTTTTTCGTTTGTATTTTATACAGTCCGTATTTAGAGGTCACAAACTATGCAAACTACTTATTGCGTTTTTCCTTACGGAAAAAAAGACTCGCGTTTCCCTACTGAGTGGCAAGCAGAGTTACTCACAGCAAGTGAATTTACAGTTTGCAGGTACTTATTTCAGTTTCAGAGTTCCATTCATTTTTTTTTAATTATCATTATAGTTCTATTTATCCATACAATTAATAGAAGTTATATTCCAAAACATGTGTATGTAAATTATTGTATTGCCCCTCTAGGGTAGAAAGCCTCCTCCATATTTTTCCATACTTGTTTGTCCTGAACAGTGTTTATCTAGTTTTTTCAACTGTTTTTATTATATCATCGTGCCATCATTTTCTTTGCAGTCCTCTTTATCTTTTTCCAGTGTGGTCCCACTGGATTATGGTTAATGATACCTAGCGCTAAATGCTAGATATAAATTTCTTTCAGCTTCGAACCAAGAGTAGACCTACATTTAATCTAAGACATTTAATAAAATCTCTATCAGTTACGAAATATAAAAACTTATTAGAGAATATGAAGGAAAATTAAAAATATAATATATGACAAAAAGACAATCATTGCATAAACGTCACTCAACAAATATCTTTCACAAGCTTCATACCAAAGTTTTGCATCGAAAGAAAAATACAAAATCTAAAAAAAAGCTATAGAATTAATTGACTATGCCTTGCTGTGTAGTTCCATGCTGCGGCCAGGTCGCCGGGATGTCGAACCCCGCGCCCTTCTGCGGGCCGTGCGGTGGCGTGTGCATAGGACCCTGCGGAAGACCCTTTGGAACCTACAGCTGGCGGTTCGCTCCAAAACCATGCCCTTGAACAAACACCGTTGTAATTACGTCTGTTATACTGTCATGTGCAAATAAATGTCTTATATATAGATCGTTATATCATTAAGGCATCGATATAATAATATACCTAGATGCACAGTTCCATACAAATATCATTGTAAACAGTGTCCTCGACAGACAAAACAAATAAACATCACAAATTTAATTAAATTAACACAAATATGACCTTATAGACGCGGCATAAAGTAGCTTTTTAAATTGAATGTTCAAACGTTCCTATATTCGAAATTTTTGAATTTCTAATCGTTTTTGAATTTGACAATAATTTGACATTATTAATAGAAACATTCTAGTCACTTGGACAAAGATTGAATGGAGTCGAATAGTTCTTGTATTTATCTGTGAGAAATTTTGACCACGTGGCGTACAATGTAGATGAGAATGGCGATATCTCTATAATAATTTTACTTACATTAAGAGATAGATAGAGTATAAATGTTTAGAAGATAACAAAGCTTATGAGTTATGAATATGAAATAAGCACTGTTTTGCCTTAGCGTGATTCATAAATAAATAAATAACACCCAACAGTCACATACATAGTCCTGGCCCCACACTAAGATCGTCCTTTGCTCTTTGTATTCTTAATAATTTCTTTTAGACTATCATTTCGTTTTCTTAACCTTTTGTTCTGCCTTTTTAAGTTTCGCACTAAATTAGATTTAAGTTTAAATTTTTGGTTGCGTTCTTTCAAATTATCTTTCAAAAATAACGTCTTAGGTGTGTTAAAGATTGATGAAAATTCTGATAGTAATGGTGATCCTTCATTATTTATTGGTTCAATTGCTGGTTCCTGGAAATGAATATGTTTCCAATAAATGATGACGCCACAATTACTGTTGTAGTAATTATGCCTAACGACTGGTTCCAATAAATGATCTCAATCCGAGAATCCAAGATAAAAATGAAAAATTAAAAAATGATAAATTGCGAGAATGAACCATTAAAATTATTATTTGACAGCGGAATGTTCAACTTTGTTCATGTTGGCATTTTTTTATGATCTGCACACTTTGATTGAAAACATTTATTAGAATTAGCCGCAAATTATTAAATAGTCATTTTACATGGCAGTATGTACCTAGTATATGCTTGCTATTGATGAATTCTGTATCAAATATTTTTCAACTATTACACTTGTACTGCACCCTGCCTCATTTAAACTTGTAGTTACGACAATCTAAAATAAAGTCAATAAATGTGGCAATATTTATTTATTTATTTATTTATAGGTACACCAACAGCATACATATTGTTAAATTAAATAGTAAATATTAGTTAAGGACAATGTAGCTGATGACAATTTATCACCTTTATTTTTGGTACAGCATTCTTTTTAATTTTCCTAATCCCTTTTTCTATATAATATCCATCGGAATCGGCGAAATGGTCTGAACAAACCACACTTGAGTAATTGGGTTTAAAATTTTCTTCTCTCCTTTCTTCGGAAATAATTTTACGCCATTTATCTCTTACTATTTCATTTCATGGAAATCTGTAATTAATAAAAAAAAACATAAATTTAAAATAAATATAATATATTTCCAAAAAAAAACGACTCCATATATTTCATTGTTCCAAATCATGATTTCAAAAGGGTCAAAATATTTTATTAACTGAATTCGTTAAATTAATTATTTATACACGTTTAATACTTAATTTAACATGATTAAGGTTTTAAGAATCAAGTAAGGGAATTATACTTACTTAAAATATGAAATCCCATGTGTTTTGCGCTTTGTAAGAGTGTTATTTTTGCACTCTTTCACAGAGCATTTAGGCATCTTCACAGACGAACGGTCGGCGCCCGACTGACAGCCAACAAGTGCTTACTTACATTTTAAGCACTCGTTGGCTGTCCCACTTTCTGAGCGTCAACTGTGCATCTAGGTATATTATTATATCGATGCATTAAGGTCGTAATTTATATGAATATAATTATTTCGACTGTACATAATTCGTGCTAATG
Source organism: Clanis bilineata (assembly GCA_036417725.1). NCBI lineage: Eukaryota > Metazoa > Arthropoda > Insecta > Lepidoptera > Sphingidae > Clanis > Clanis bilineata. The sequence goes on from CM071153.1 coordinate 5,966,029, forward strand.
CGTTTGTTTCGAATGAATGTAAAGTATCTTACATTGGTCTTTGTTAGTTTGATCGCCTCCATACACTAGTACTTTGGTCTAGGGGATGCAAGGACGATTGAGTGGATGTAACTGGTAAATTGGGCTGTAGGCCAGAATGTCCTGGGTTCAAATCGGGCAAAGCGATTGTTCCATCACAATTTGCACAGAACTAGATCCCCTAGAGGGGGATAACGCCAGGGAGGGAACTGGTCGTAAAACTAAAGCTTTAACTACCCAACTTAGGGAATAGACAATAGTGCAAGTTTTATCAAAATCGGTTTAGTGACCGACACGTCAAATAAAAAAGCACGGACTCCAAAAAGAGTAAGAGTAAGAGATATTTTACTTTTGGCTTCAATTTTAAAGTCGTTTATTCCGCATTTATAACGGTAAAAGTAACCGTCGATGGTACCATCCATAGATATATGTATCTAAGGGAGATCTTCAAAATACCACGCTTGGTTGGGCCGGGGGTGGGGGGAGGGGTTCTTAGGTTTTTGTCACGTAGTCAATATCTTCTAAGGAAATCTCGTGCTTTTTCGAGCTATATTCAAATATGGCGCGCAACGTTTCGCACTTTAAAAGTCACAGGTGGCAAACATCGTAATATTTTTTTTAACTTTTTTCGATAAAAAATTATTTAAAACCATATTTATAATTACTACGTGACAATTAAAGGGGGAGGGGGGGTTTCTTGGCATATACTACGACTACTACGAGTGGTCACCGAGGGGGGGAGGGGTATAAAAATTGAAAAAAAGTCACGTAATATAGGTACGTTACCTAAGGTACCATCCTAAAACTGACCTACCGATATTTTAAATCAAAACCATACCGTACCGTTACGGCCTAGGAGGTTAATTATTGTTGTTAAATATAATAATTACATTTTCTGTCGGACAATACAAGCTCGTGCCAACGGATTTCATTTTCTACGAACTAAAAATGTCGGAAACATGCTTTACCCTTATTCTAGTGAATTGCGTGAAAGTCACGGGGACTTTGGCCTTATTCGAGGAATTCACAAAATGTTCCATAATAGTACCAATTTTGGCCAATTCGTCATGGTCTCTGTCACGTTTGATTATATTATTTTCGGAGGATCAGCATACGATGGATGTTTTAGCAAAAGGGGGCACGGTTTCACAGAATCATCCATAAGTGAGGCCCCGCGTCGTCGGACACGCCTTCCACGAAAGGTTGTCCCCTAAATAACAGTGTCACGGTACATTTTAGTCTATACATGGTAATATAGCCACTTCCTATGAACATTCTATTTGGACGGAACTGCACAAAAGATTTGTAATCTATGTAAAAGTTCAATCAAGCTTTGTACTACGTGATGCTTTGATCTAAGTATAAAGTAGGTATATCTAAAGCCAGGTCTTCTGCACTAAAAAAATACACAAAACATTTTTTTTATCCATGGCCCATTGTTCTACGAGCAGGTGAAGCTTGAATAGTTGTTTTGCGTATGTGTTTTTGGTGTTTCGAAAAAGCTAGTGCAGGAGACCCGGCTTCAGGCCGGCCATACAGGGGCAGCTTGAAGCAGCGAGTATCGACTGCTTCATGCTGCCACCGCATAGAAAGAAAGAATGATAGAAATAAACTTTATTCAGCCAATGTCTCAAACTAAAGGACCGTCTCCTGCACCAGTTTTTCTCGAAACTACACAAAACCGCATACGCAAAACAAACAGCAGGAGACGCCCCTTAAGATGGATACTTTATTACCGACTCATAGGAAAAATTATTTCGATTTCCTTAGGCTAGTGGCAATGTATGTATACAGGGCTGTGAACTGGGAAGTCCTGGGTTCGATTCCCAGGTCGGGCGTGGTGTTCTTCTAACACTGTATTCCCGGGACTGGATAATTCGTTATAGATATGCTTACTTTTGCTGACGAGGGGGAGGGAGGGGGTTAATAATCGTAAAAAATCTGCTTACGTAAAACTTGAACGGCCCCTTATATTTGAGTACCGAGTAGGTCAGACAAACCTAAGGGAATATTAAAATTACCTAAACACGTTTTGAAACACTTCATTAACAAATTAGTTTCCTTCAATTTACGGAACACGAGAACAGAAGCCTTATACATTCATATTACGAAGTTTTTTGCAGTAAAATTTATCATTTGTATGATTCGGAAACGTGAGATATTGCCAAACTTTCCACCGGAGGCCCATTTAGTTCTGAACATTTTGTACAGCTGCCGAAACGGACAAAACCTGTGACGCAAAAGATTTTCCGCTGCTTTCCTATAGCCCAGAATTCAAAGTCAGCTAAACCTCTATGGGTTTATTAATACAAATTTTATAGCAAGGGAAATCAACAGATAAGTTACACCGTTGAACAAGCAGAAATAAAAATTCTCACTTGAACTTTCAGCAATATCACTTTATGTAAAAATGCGCAAGATGCCATATCTACCAACATGTACCATTTATATATTATTATAGAGGTATACCACAACCAAAGACATTCATAGTAAATACCTTAGATTAAGTAAGTACTATTAAATCTCTGAATATAACCACCCCAGCCAAGCCTCCACGCATCCCAGTTACAAACCAATAAAAGGCATCAACTAGAAACCAGCACGTTTATTGCAACTTCACAAATCACTTATCGAGGACATTAGACATATCTCAGGTCAGTGGAAGTTGTAGCAAGGTCCAACGGGAGAACAGCAGCATCCCTGTACACAAGGCATACCGCAGCACGGCATAGGCCGGTCGCATCCACCAGGGCACCTCGCAAGCGTCCCGATGTTGAAATCGCGGTAGCAACCATACTGGTACGGCATTTTTTATTTTTTTAATTGTTTTTATTTAGTTTTTATTAAATTATATTGTTGTGTTATGATGTTGCTCACGATGTACCGGTCTTTTATAGGCGCTATTTTTTTTTGCCATATCGATATATTAGGCCGGCAAAACAGCCAGTAATAAAATTTACTATAATAATTATTATTCAATAAAATATTCAAATAACATATAATAATACATTAACAAAGATCTAAAAAAATGCAGCATAATTATATCGTAATAATACTTTTATTGTTTATGGTTGCAAATACTGGCTACTTTCACTTCACATATTGTATTTAAAAAAAAAATTAAACCGTGGAATCCAAATTTCAATTTATTTCCACATCAGATCTTGTCTGAACGTTGCATTTTTAAATTAAAATTCTGTGGTGCAATAAATAAAATGCCTGTTTACTACGGCGGGTACGTTGGTGGGCCGCAGGGAGGCGGATATTGTTTGTATTCGTATCAATGTAGTCCTACAACGGGGGGATGCGGGCCCTGTGTGCCACCCCCTGGTCCTTGCTGTCCGCTCTCATGCTAATCTATGTAAGTCCATTATCCATCAATTATTTCCAAAGACTTATGTATACTACTTGACAATTTCCTAGATAATAAATAGATAGATAGTAACTCTTTATTGTAAATACACACAGAAAAACAGGTAACATTAATTAACATAAAAAAACTGTGCCACAAGTGGCGGCCTTATCGCTAAAAGCGATTTCTTCCAGGCAACCATAATTTCACATATAAATGGAATAATTTAACTCTTTTGTTTCAGATAATGACTCTGTTCAACATCAACTGTGATAACAAAGTGAATACATTGTCGTTTTAGTCTGAATATCCAATTTGATGTAAATAAATTGTTTTAGACCTACAGTGAGAGTTCATTTTGTCAAAAAGTTGATAGGCTTGGAAGGCGAGGTGGGAATGATGTTTGAACGTTTTGCGAATTGGAAAATCAGCGAGATGGACGTTTTAAAGATTGGACAGTTCGTAAATTGGGGGTTTGGGAATTGTGTATTCCGCGCATAAACGTTGCACTGCGTAGGTACACGTAAAATGTGTAACGCTTAATGTGCAATACGCCAAACAATCTTAAAACTATGACACGCTAAATAACCGTTTAGGCGCAGAATGTCCAATTCGCAAAACGTTCAAAACGCGAAATGCAAGTTATAATAGTGAATAATGATGAAAAGGAGCAACTTGTGACCTCCGGCTTAATTTATGTAAGGATTGGACCTTTTGCGAATTGGTTTTCTGCGAATAGAACATTTCGCCACACGGTTTGTCACGTGACAAACCATGCTACTGACAGACAGAATGTCACGTGACAAACCGTGCTACTGACAGACAGAATGTCACGTGACAAACCGTGCTACTGACAGACAGAATGTCGCGTGACAAACCGTGCTACTGACAGACAATGTCACGTGACAAACCGTGCTACTGACAGACAGAATGTCACGTGACAAATAGTGTGATTGACAGACAGAATGTCACGCGACAAATACGTTTAGGCGCAGAATGTCCAATTCGCAAAATGTCCAGCGTGCGCAAAACGTCCAATTCTCAGAATGTCCAATTCTCAAAACGTCCAATTCGCAAAATGTCCAATTCGCAAATAGTCCAATTCGCAAAAGGTCCAATTCGCAATACGTCCAATTCGCAATATGTCCAATTCGCAAAACGTCCAATTCGCAAAATGTCCAATTCGCAAAAGGTCCAATTCGCAAAAGGTCCAATTCGCAAAATGTCCAATTCGCAATACGTCCAATTCGCAATATGTCCAATTCGCAAAACCGTTTAGGCGCAGAATGTCCAATTCGCAAAATGTCCAGCGTGAGAAAGACGTCCAATTCTCAGAATGTCCAATTCTCAAAACGTCCAATTCGCAAAATGTCCAATTCGCAAATGGTCCAATTCGCAATATGTCCAATTCGCAAACGGTCCAATTCACAAAATGTCCAATTCGCAAAAGGTCCAATTCGCGAAAGGTCCAATTCTCAAAACGTCCAAAACGCGAAATGCACTATTCGCAAAACGTCCATTTCGCAAAATGTCCAATTCGCAAATGGTCCAGTTCGCAAAATGACCAATTCGCAAAAGGTCCAATTCGCAAAACGTCCAATCCCTACGTATAATTTAGGCCGGAGTCACAAGTAAATTATATTAATACTATACTATTGGGACCTTGGTTCTTTTCATCACTATTATAACTTCGGCTTACTTAAACGGTACGTGACCCAAATAAAAATAAAAATAATAATAATAATACCAGAGCTTTCTTGTACTTTCTTTCTACCTACACTTATCCCACCTTCAAGCATGTTACAGAAAGGATTTGGCTTTGTTTTCATGACCGGGTGCCTGCCTGACGTCAACTCCCTCTGCAGGATACAGTCCCGGGGTTAGCTCACCAGGCAAACTAGTAGGTTTGAACTTTGCATACACTACTGTTGCACATACTTGAGTGTTAGAGCCGCGTTGTTGTAGTCAGTTACGTCTACAGCACGAATGGGCCGGCTCGACCGGTTTGCTACCACTGTCTCACAGAAAATCAACGTAAAGTGGAAGCTTGCCGTCGCGTTACGTTTGGTCAGTGAGATATCCGGTGGCCCATTTCCCTCCCCCTCCCTTTCACAATCGCTTTCCCCTCCCCTTCCATTCCATCCTTTTAGATTGACAACGCACCCATGATTCTTTTTGGCCTGGGTGTCAATGGGCGGTGGGGATCACTTATCATCCGGTGACTCATCTGCTCGCTTGCAAGTCTGGGATATAAAAAAATACTACTATTGCACTATTACAATCTACTCATTACGAACTATAATCTAATTGCACCGTTTTTGTTTAAACTATAAACTAGCTGAACTGATGATAAAGAAAATAAATGATTGTCAGTTCAAAAAACGAATCTTCGGTGGGCTTTAAAACATTAACGGACGTACTTCAAACTTATCTGATCGGGACCAAGCTTATACGGAACCACCGTGGAATAAGCTCTATCGACACAAAAATAATTTTGAATATCGATCCATATATGGCAGAGATATCGCGTAACATACATCAAAAATATAGACGAATTGAGGACCTCCTTTTTTTGGAAATTGGGCGAAAAGGAAAGGATTTAAAAACCGTTTAAGTATGCCGAACTTATAATGGTGAATAGTGATGAAAAGGACCAATTTGTGACCCCGGCTTAATTTATGTAAGGATTGGACGTTTAAATAGTGTTAAAATTCTAGTGTTTAGTGTTTAAATAGTTTATTTAAATAGTGCTGAGGTAAAAAGATCAAGATTATTTAAACTTTTCAATTCAGTGAACCATTTCAATCTTTCATTTTCTAAAGTCCAACTCAAAGTCGTAATTTCTGCCTAATGTGTGATTAGGACTGCATGTCTACTGAATTATAGTCATATTAAATTACTGCATGATAAGTTATGGCATGTCTACTGAAATTATAGTCATTGTTCATTACAAACAAAATTTACCAAAGCTATGAATGTGCTGAACGTATTTTTTCTCAAATAATAAAAGTAATATCTCTAATTTTCATTGTTATCATATCGCTTATCTGTTTTGTTTATTTACGTAAAATTATTAACACAGACATTTAGTCAAAGGGTTTAGCTGAAATTTCTAAAAATACGCAATAATATTCTAATTTTGCATACTAGTGCTGAGTTATTGTTTCTTTGAATGATAAAAATTTAAGTAGATCAATCACTACGTTTTGAAAGTAAGCAACATTATTTTGGAAAGTGACATTTCGATCTGTCAGTTTACTCCGTTTAATTAGCAATCGGACTATAGGAAACCAAATAATTATGTTAATGTAATGCAGGGGTTCCCAAGCTTATTGTTGTCACGCCTCCCTACTACCTAAACGCATAGGCCACGCCCCCTTTATGTATGCAAAGTTCAAACCTACTAGTTTGACTGATGAGCTAACCCCAGGACTGTATCCCGCAGAGGGAGTTGACGTCAGTCAGGCACCCGGTCATGAAAACTAAGCCAAATCCTTTCTGTAACATGCTTGAAGGTGGGATAAGGGCAGGTTTCTACCTAGACAAGACTAGTTTCTACCTAGAAAGTACAAGAAAACTCTGGTATTATTATTATTATTTTTATGTTTATTTGGGTTACGTACCGTTTAAGTAAGCCGAAGTTATAATAGTGATGAAAAGAACCAAGGTCCCCATAGTGTAATATTAATATAATTTACTTGTGACCCCGGCTTAAATTATATGTATGGATTGGACGTTTTGCGAATTGGACGTTTTGCGAATTGGACATTTTGCGAACTGGACTATTTGCGAATTGGACATTTTGCGAATTGGACATTTCGCGAATTGGACCTTTTGCGAATTGGACATTTTGCGAATTGGACGTTTTGAGGATTGGACCTTTCGCGAATTGGACCTTTTGCGAATTGGACATTTTGCGAATTGGACCGTTTGCGAATTGGACATTTTGCGAATTGGAGGTTTTGAGAATTGGACATTCTGAGAATTGGACGTCTTTCTCACGCTGGACATTTTGCGAATTGGACATTCTGCGCCTAAACGGACAAATAGTGTGATTGACAGACAGAATGTCACGCGACAAATAATCTGATGACAGACAGAATGTCACGCGACAAATAGTGTGATTGACAGACAGAATGTCACGCGACAAATAGTGTGATTGACAGACAGAATGTCACGCGACAAATAGTGTGATTGACAGACAGAATGTCACGCGACAAATAGTCTGATGACAGACAGAATGTCACGCGACAAATAGTGTGATTGACAGACAGAATGTCACGCGACAAATAGTGTGATTGACAGACAGAATGTCACGCGACAAATAGTGTGATTGACAGACAGAATGTCACGCGACAAATAGTGTGATTGACAGACAGAATGTCACGCGACAAATAGTGTGATTGACAGACAGAATGTCACGCGACAAATAGTGTGATTGACAGACAGAATGTCACGCGACAAATAGTGTGATTGACAGACAGAATGTCACGTGACAAATAGCGTGATTGACAGAATGTCACGTGACAAATAGCGTGATTGACAGAATGTCACGTGACAAATAGCGTGATTGACAGAATGTCACGTGACAAATAGCGTGATTGACAGAATGTCACGTGGCAAATAGCGTGATTGACAGAATGTCACGTGACAAATAGCGTGATTGACAGAATGTCACGTGACAAATAGCGTGATTGACAGAACGTCACGTGACAAATAGCGTGATTGACAGAACGTCACGTGACAAATAGCGTGATTGACAGAACGTCACGTGACAAATAGCGTGATTGACAGAACGTCACGTGACAAATAGCGTGATTGACAGAACGTCACGTGACAAATAGCGTGATTGACAGAACGTCACGTGACAAATAGCGTGATTGACAGAATGTCACGTGACAAATAGCGTGATTGACAGAATGTCACGTGACAAATAGTGTGATTGACAGAATGTCACGTGACAAATAGTGTGATTGACAGACAGAATGTCACGCGACAAATAGTGTGATTGACAGACAGAATGTCACGCGACAAATAGTGTGATTGACAGACAGAATGTCACGCGACAAATAGTGTGATTGACAGACAGAATGTCACGCGACAAATAGTGTGATTGACAGACAGAATGTCACGCGACAAATAGTGTGATTGACAGACAGAATGTCACGCGACAAATAGTGTGATTGACAGACAGAATGTCACGTGACAAATAGCGTGATTGACAGAATGTCACGTGACAAATAGCGTGATTGACAGAATGTCACGTGACAAATAGCGTGATTGACAGAATGTCACGTGACAAATAGCGTGATTGACAGAACGTCACGTGACAAATAGCGTGATTGACAGAATGTCACGTGACAAATAGCGTGATTGACAGAACGTCACGTGACAAATAGCGTGATTGACAGAACGTCACGTGACAAATAGCGTGATTGACAGAACGTCACGTGACAAATAGCGTGATTGACAGAACGTCACGTGACAAATAGCGTGATTGACAGAACGTCACGTGACAAATAGCGTGATTGACAGAACGTCACGTGACAAATAGCGTGATTGACAGAACGTCACGTGACAAATAGCGTGATTGACAGAATGTCACGTGACAAATAGCGTGATTGACAGAATGTCACGTGACAAATAGTGTGATTGACAGAATGTCACGTGACAAATAGTGTGATTGACAGAATGTCACGTGACAAATAGTGTGATTGACAGAATGTCACGTGACAAATAGTGTGATTGACAGAATGTCACGTGACAAATAGTGTGATTGACAGAATGTCACGTGACAAATAGTGTGATTGACAGAATGTCACGTGACAAATAGTGTGATTGACAGAATGTCACGTGACAAATAGTGTGATTGACAGAATGTCACGTGACAAATAGTGTGATTGACAGAATGTCACGTGACAAATAGTGTGATTGACAGAATGTCACGTGACAAATAGTGTGATTGACAGACTCAGGAGTAGCACATGGTTACCAACATTAAAAGCCTTTCCGATGTGACCTGAACGTATATTTCATAACAAAAACGGGTACAAAAAATAAACACTGTTCAAATAAAGCCAACGGCAAGATCGCGACAATTCTAACAAGCTTCACGGGACCAGACATTGCCATCCAAGTACGATGTCACGACACCTCCGTAACTTGAATTGCTAGACGCCTCAGCACCGACTTGACCTCCCGAGCTCAAGAAGGCCACCACCATGCGTACGGTGACGGAGCTCAGCTCGACGTCGGCTCGACGTTCTACTCTTCGAGGAGCATCAGCTCACGAACGGAGTCCACGCACGCAGCCACGAACATGCGCTGCTGGGGCATCGCGCTCCGAAGTAGGTCCCCGCTACACCAACTTAACAGCAATGGTAACAGCACCCATAGCAAGGTGAGCAGCACGACGAATAGCACGTGTAGCAGGGGCTACAGCAAGGGGCGCAACCATAGCAGGGATAGCAAGGCATCTTCGTTTTTTTTTTGCTTGAAGACTTGTCGCAAACTTCTACTGGAATCGTTGCGAGAGGTTATGATTGTTATTATTCACGATTGTTTTTTTGGTACTGTTTTATGTGTTGTGGGTTTGAGTTTTGATTTTGTTGTGTTTGTAGCGCAATCGTATCACTAAAGAAAACTTCTAGAATATAGTTGATTCAAATTTTAAATATTTAAACAATTATATTTTTCTTTATTTATTTTTTATTTAGCCAGCAACGGCCAGTACTTTTCTTTTCTTTAAGCTCGTTACAGATCTATTTATTCTTGCTAGGACTCTCAAATTATTTCCTTACTTACTAATCACCTATAGAACAGTCTGAACGAAGTTATACGTATACACACAGATTACCGTATAGTACTAACGTCTAGATTAGCCTCAACAGCTGTTTTTATAGCAGCGACTGGCAAACGAGCAAATGGGTCACCTGATGATAAGTGATCTCCTCCGCCCATAGACCACAAAAGACCCAATACACAAAAGAATCAGGGGTGCGTTGCTAACCTAAAAGGATTGAATGCTAGGGTAGGGAATAGGGATTGGGAAAGCGCGGGGGGTGGAAATTGGGGCATCGGATATCGACATGGCGACAGCAAGCTGCCACTTTACGTTGGTTTTCTATGTATTATAATAGGTAGCTACACTATTTATTAAACACGTATCGTGAATTCGTGAAACTTACCTGTCATTTTAAAAAAACAATAAGGACAAATTCTATATGGGGAAAAAAGTTATGGGTAAAGCCGCGTCTCCTTCACATGTTTTCTTTTTCGAAACAAAACATAGCAAACACCTACACAAAACAACGTATTTCGCTGTCTCCTGCTCAAACAACTATGGAGCATAGACAAAACCTTATAGAAATACCATACCAATATAATAATATCGATGCACGCGATTTCTACTGATATTGGGAAAAACAATATGTCATGCGTATATTTGGAAACGAGTAAAAAAGCTTCTCGTATTTCTAAATATTCATTATGATGTTCGTAGTAAAGGGAACTTGATATGCTCGCTTGTATCCATCGTTACAGCCAGTCTCCCGTCTTTCTAGGAAATACAATGTGCGTTAAATAACACGCAGCAAAGAGCTCTCAGAAATCCTCTTCCAAATGAATGGATATAAACACGCATTAAGTAGGTAATATTATATTTTACATAACGTGATAATAATTGTCGTCTTCGTGGCGTAGGAGCAACAACGATGGGCTGTGGACCGTGAAACCCCCTTCCGGGATTTCAATCTTAGTTGTAAAGTGATTTTTCTCCCACGGTTTCCGCGAGGCTGGGTTCCTGAAAAAGAGTCGACGTTAGGCAGGCAGCGGATCGTAAAGGCTAAGCCCAATAACTTTCTACAATGTGCGTGAAAAAGCATTATGCATATACGTTACCATCTGTACATGAGGACAAAAATGACAGAACATAGGGCCTTACTTAAAACAGCTTTTTTAGCTGAGCAAATGGTTAAGAATAACCTGTCACTTTTTTCCTTGCGTTACATTGTTTAAAAATGAAAGGGACAACCTATGGTATAAAGATAAGCAGGCTTAAATATTTTTATAAGTAAGGGGCATAATGTATTTCTTTCTATGTTCAGTCACAAGTCACAAAAATGGTATGAAGATTAAGGCCGATTACCCATTACCTTTATGTAGCAACTTATGTGAAGTAGAATATCAATAAGGTGCGCGGCGTAATGAAATTAAATGCACGCACGTTCATAAATATTGAGTAGGCTTATACCAAAAAGAGCTCGGTCGTAATAAAGTGTCTATGTCATCATATGGTGAAACATTTGGGATGCTTACATCATCATTTCTCGAGTTATTTGTGTTGAAACTCAGCCAAGATATCCCCGGTGGATAATTGAAACGAAATTTCAAGATTAATGACATCATTCATTCTTTATGACGACAGGTACCTATGCCTTTTCGTTCATCAATCTGATATCTTTTCTCAGAATTGGCAATTTTCAACAGAGACAATTTGAAGAATCTACAGAGTAATCTGTCACGCCGTCGCGACGGTTTTCTGCGAAAATATAATAATGTTTTTGTGTAGTAAATTCCAATTCTTAGATGAAACTCTAATACAGTTTACACATTCCATGAATGTGACTTCAAAACTACCTCAACGTGATGTGACGCTTTTCTGTTGTACGTACCTACCTACTTCACGTGAGTCGTGACGACTGAAAGCAGCAGTCATGATCCTAAAGCACTGACGTGACCGTTTCTCTGCCGCTGAAAATTTTTATAGCGGTGATAAGAGATTACTTTTTTTATATCAGAGACTGGCAAACGAAAAGATGGCTCACCTGATGGTAAGTGATCTCCGCCGCCCATAGACACCCAAGACACAAAAAGAATCATAGATGCGTTGCCAACCTAAAAGGAGGAAATAAAAGGGGAGGGAAAAAGGTATTGGGAAAGGAAGGGGGGCAATGGACAATCGGAAATCTCACTCACCGAACAAAACGCGACAGCAAGCTGCCACTTTACGTCGGTTTACTTATTTACCTTCATTACTTTCTTTCTGTCGCCTCCTTGGTCTAGTGGCAGCGTGTATGGGCTGTGGGCCGGGAGTTCCTGGGTTCGATTCCCAGGTCGTGTAAAGCTAATTTTCTAATTTTATTTGCCCGGGACTGAATCCTTCATAGGGGGTCGTAAAAACTAAGCCAAATCCTATCTGCATCATGCTTGAAAAAGTGTGTTGCGCCTACCCCACATTAAGTAGGTACCTAATACGAAATACCTATTATGTATTTCGATTTAGTTTTTATACACCGATAATATCGATGTTGCCAACCCTAAAGGAACGGAATAGAGGAGGCATACAATGTAATTAAAAAGGTAGTATATACACAATCCTGACGCCTATCACAAAGTGGAATTTTTCTTTGAAACAACACTCATACACAGACAAACATAAAAAAAAAATAATAAATTGCCTAAGAATTCTCAAGACGATTTCGTAATATAAAATAAAGTAATACGGGTGATTTCCCCTGTGACATCCACAATAGAAGCACTTTATTTACTGCAAACATTTTTCCTTTGAGTACTTACACGTAATATTGACACAAAAGGAAACAAACGTAAACATTATTACAAAAGAAACCTTACTAGAATATGTAGGCAAAAAACAAACTTGGCTGATTTATATAAATAATGCTTTAATATTCTATTAAGTAATGTATAAATGTTGAATAAATAACCTCATTTTTTGAAGTCGGTTAATAAATAACCACAACAGCTAACTACATAGAATAGTCTTTCCCCACGAAGATCTAGTCTTGCGTCGTGGGTATCAAGAACTACGAACAAGGGCGTAACTAGTGTTGGGGGCCCGTGGCAAGTCATTGGATAGAGGTCGTTTTAGCCCGAGTCGCCCTTTATGTTCACGGCTTTTTCGGTGCGAGGCGTCTGTGAAGACGGTGAGGGGCCCGTGGCATTTTAAGGACATGCCAGCATGTAGTTCCGCCACTGATTACGAAAGACTCACAATACGAAACATGTGTAACGTATACTAATATAGACGTGGGTGAATTTGCATCAACGAGGCCCCTTTTCTTTCATTGCCAAGATCAATAAAAGGGGCTTCTTGCGAGGCCCGAAACAAACACACTTTTCTGTGACGCTCTTTTTCAAGCGTAAAAGTAAGTAAAAGTGTAAAAGTAAAAGTGAGCATATTAATTAGTCATCTGTGTTAAGGTCTGAGGTCATCGCATTTAAAGGGGCTTCGCGAGGCCCCTTTAAGCTCGAGACTATAGGCGAGGGCCCACTTCGCCCACATCTAGCTATGACATTGCATAAACTTTTGTCTCGGTACGGACTACGCGATCGAACCCACGGTCTCCCACTTCGCCCGCTGCGCTACGGAGTATGATGAACATGGATAACATCTACAGAAAGGCAACGTCAGGCAGACGGTCGTTCGTAAAAACTAAGCCGAATCCTTTCTGTAACATACTTGAAAAATGTTGCGTGGACCCCACATTACAGTGGAATTTATAGTTCTGGTGGAAAAAGATACGGTATGAATGGGCCAAGGTACAGAAACCAGACATACGGAGGCAAATTGCTTAGAATCCTGGATGGTGAAAGTCCTCTGGAGATCCATCCTGAATGTACCAATCCTCACAAAAACAGTGGCGAAGAGTGATATTTTTAAAAGAGAATTCAGCGAGTTTATTTGGCAAAATAATTTGGCTCCTTTGAAGCCAGAAAGAATCCACCAAATCCAGCGTAAATCCCAGACTCCAAGTAAACCCAATATTACTTTACCCGACTTGAGAATCGAACCAGAAACTTCAAGACAGTAAACTGCGCCACCAAACCACTCACAGTAAATAAACAAAACAATTATTTATTGTTGGTTTCGATTATACAATTCCAGGATGCGATATTGTGGTTCATGTAATAAAACATAATTAACCATATTCTTGTAAAAATGATTATACTGGTAGGTATTTATATTATTTAAATAATTATGATGTATGTTATTTCCCTAATGGTGTCGTATGTTTACGGATGAAAAATTCTCATATTAACAATATAGATAGGTTACCTCCTTGGTCTAGTGGTAATATATGTATATTGGCTGTGTACCGAAAGGTCCTGGGTTCGATACCCAGGTTGGGGAAAGCAATTTTTCTAATTTGATTCATCCGGTACTGGAACCTCCAGAAAGGGTTGACGTCAGACTGGCAGACGGTCATAAAAACAAAACCGAATCATTTCTGCAACATGCGTGAAAATGTGTGTTGCGCGCACCCCACATTATGGTGGGGTAAGGGCAGGCAGAAAGAAAGAAAGTACACATTAAATACATGACTCTTAATAAATCCTACATAAGTATAATATAATGTAGGACAATTAATTTGAATGAATTTTTAAAACCTCAGGCCATGGATGGACCTTCGATTTAGGGAGGCCCGCGAGTAAAAGTAAGTGATAAATGAGCGTAAAGAAACAAAGGGGGCAATCCGATAAATGAATGTTTTTTATTTAAATTTCGATTGTATGTATTTATTTTGCAATATGATGTAATAGACATAATTTTATATAGCTTGACTAAGTAATTTTAATAAAATTGTAACGAAATTTTTTAAGCTACATTAAAAAAAACAATAATATTGAATAGCCACAATTCATTCATTTTTGATGGCCGTCTTTGTTTCTATACGACTCAAATAAAACAACAGAAATCATAACGAACTATATATTGCCAAAACAAAGCCATCACTGCACCTTTCTTCTTTTGTTCGGAGGTGCTTTGCCCTTACGGCCGTCTTCTCCCTCGTGTAAAGTTTGCATCGGAGTCAATAACGACACTGCATCGTGAACTTCTGTATTTTCTGCAAATTAAAAATAATGTAATGCGATAGGCTCACCACCACCCATCTGGGATCTTTTCTTTGCTTATTTATGATAACATGGGGGTTGGGTTGGGGATTTTGGTCTGGATTTTGGGTTGGTTTTGGTCTGGATGGTGATTACGTCAGCAGTATTTTTTTAATAAAGAAACATTGACAAATTCATATACCAATGTTTACGTTACCATGGGGGGAAGTGCTAATAATTGTAAAAATCTGCTTTCGTAATATTTGAACAGCCCCTAATGACTAAAGCTGCGACAATGATACTCATAACAGTAATGGCCATGGCGACAGCGATGAATTCCTCTTCTTCTTTTAAAAATAATGGCTTCCACGTTTATGCGAAGATTTAGCCAATGTCAAGGTAAATAGAGCAATTATGTTTTCACAATGACCTCATGGTCTCATGACCCAGATGTGGATGATCTTAAGGTCATGCTGGGATTATGGCGGTAATTCCTTCCAGTACGGTGCCCCTCAGATGACCTTCACTCGGCGAATCGACCGAACAAAGCCAGCCAACACACCAAGCAAAATTCATCAAAGATCACCGGTTAAAAAGTTTCCACATTATACTGTCCATCTTCACTGCAGTTTGATGCATTAAACCACATCACTTCAAGACAACAAACACAGCCCTAGATAATAATATGCAATAATTTTAACAAGCGTAGCCCACACTGTCAGATTTCCCGTCAAAAACCAGCGATGAAGTTATTGAGCATAACCTTTTCAAGTGAACCGTACCTTCGTCTCTAGTTTCGTCTGGGTCCTCTATTCTCGCCTCTCTTGCGTTCAGCACCTCTTGCAGTACAGGACCTTTAATTCTGAAATCTCGCGCTGTACCCATTGATAGATATTGTTGCCAGTTTAACTGAAACCATATTATGATATTAATGTACTAACTAATATTAGGGTCTGCTATTAATAGATTAATAGAGCTTTTATCTCCGAATGGGTAGACAGAATCACAATTAATGCCCACTTTTAATGAAAATTACCTTTGTCCCATGATGTGATACGCCTTAAATGCTAAGGACAGCTAGCTGCATTTCAAATGGTGCAAAGCTTTTTGTTCAAGCCTGACTTTCTTGTTTCTATTCTACCTCTAAAACCACGTCTCCTACACTAAGGATGAGATCTATAGAGCGAACTTCGACTAAGTGTAAATCAAAGCAACGAACTTGGTGTGGATTTGAAATAAAAAAATAAAAATATTTATTGATCACGTAGGCATGTAAAAAAGCACTTATGACAAGTCAACACAAGTAAATTTTTAAATTAGGATTAACATAATTTACATTATATATTTGAATTTGACGACAGGCAGGCAAGTTTGTTAAATCAACTTTTGGCTTAATCCGAGACGTTTTTTACAAGAAAAACAGACTGCCAGACAGACTAAGCAAATATTTTCTTTTAAAAAATGATTCGGACTAGTCAAAATCCTCACTGAGTTCATTACTTTGACTTAGACTTAGTAGAAGTTCGCTCTATAGATCTCAGCCTAAAACATTACATAAAACACCTACACAAAACATGGTATTTCTATGGTCCATTGTTACATGAGACAATGAGAAACCTTGTTTCGTGTAGGTGTTTTTAGAGTTTTGTTTTGAAAAAAACATGTGCAGGAGACGCGGCTTTACTTTTAACTAAATTCCTGGCCATATTATTATTGGCGACTGCCTCGGTGGCGTGGTGGTATTTCGGTACGACTACGGTTCTGAGGTCTCGGGTTTGATCCCCGGGTCGGACAAAGTGATATTGGATTTTTCCATATCAGCCCGGAGTCTGGAATTTGTGACCAATATGGCGATAGGCTCGCCCCCTATCACATCTGGGACGGAACTAAGCTCAGCGAAATGTGGGTGTTCTAGTTTGCTAGTGCACCTCTCCCTACCCCTTCGGGGATACAGGCGTGGGCTTATGTTATGTTTATGTTATGTTATGTCCTGGCCATATTAGATGAGATATAAAAGTCCGCCAAATGCCAATTTAGAGCAAATCTCGGTAAAAAGAAAGACGGTACCTCAATGACCACGCAGGTCATAGCATTTCAAAAATCCCAAAACTTTCGTATATCGGGGATTCAAAGTACTTTTCATTAATAAATTCCAATACTTACGCCTATTTGAATATAAAAAGTAATGAAAACGGATACTGTTTCGCAATTTAAATATAAACATAGCTCAGAGGAAAGTCAGCGCAATATTGTCGTGGTCCGATTTTAATTAAACTTTTTCTATGAAAAGTATTTTTGTTAGCGACAGTTCTCGGAACTTTTTATGATTTCAAATTATAACGAACATTTTATAGGAATAGGGTGGTGTGTCTAAAAAAATAAGTAAAATTTTGTTTTTTAAATTGTATCACGGTAATGTGACTACAACATACATAAACTCACGCCTGTATATCCAGGGTAGGCAGAGGCGAGCTAGTAAACTAAAACACCCACATTTCACCGAGCTTATTTCCGTTCCAGATGTGATAGGAGGCGAGCATATCGGGCACAAATTATAGACTCTGTACTGATTGAATAGAAAAACCTAATATCATTTCGGGGATCGAACCCGCGACCTCGGGGTAATAGTCGTATCGTACACGCAAAACTACGCCAACGAAAAAATCAATTTTGTACCTCAGAGGAATACAATAATAACTTTTTTTAATAATAATTGTTTTCAAAATCCCGTTTGATGATGCGCAAAATCATAATTTTATCATTATAAACACAAAATAAAACACAAAACCTTGAATACATAAATAAATTGTTTCTGTAACTTTTAATTAAATTGACCAGGGGTTACCTCTCTTATAACAGTATTATTATAGTCTTACTACGTTTTTTTTGTACGGGAATCGGAACAAATAAGATTATAATAATATTGCTATAAGAGGTGGTGGTAACACCTCAGTATTGGGTTCAAAGTTTTGGGGCGCACATTTTCGCCACTCCTGTAAAATTTGTGTTTTGGCGCTTGATGTTGTATGCCTTTTTTTCCACCTGCCCTTATCCCACCTTCATGTGGGGTCGGCGCAACATACTTTTTCAATCATGTTGCAGAAAAGATTTGGCTGATTTATGTTGTATGCCTTTGAGGTACAGAATTCTTATAACATAACATAAGCTCACGCCTGTATCCCCGAAGGGGTAGGCAAAGGCGCACTAGCGAACTAGAACACCCACATTTCGCCGAGCTTAGTTCCGTCCCAGATGTAATAGGGGGCGAGCCTATCGCCATATCGGGCACAAATTCCAAACTCCGGGCTGATATGGAAAAATCCAATATCACTTTGCCCGACCCGGGGATCGTACCCGAGACCTCAGAACCGTAGTCGTACCGAAATACCACCACGCCACCGAGGCAGCCTGCAGAAGTCTTATAATCAACTGAAATCGTACGTTTAATTTACCTTCCCCTTATTTGCGAGCAATATGACGTTCTTGCTAAATTGCTCTGCTTCCAGCACAAGCCGCGGTATAAGTTTAGTGTCGCGCAGCACTTTGCTCGCCTTCTGCTGTTGTTGAGACGCTTCTAGATAAGTTATTAAATTATCCGTCACTAAAGACAATTTTTTCCCGCTCAACTTTAATAAACGCTCGAATCTGAAATGGAAAAGATATGATGCAACTATCCGTCAAAGGAGGTAACGACAGGCAGGCAGCCGGTTGTATAAATTGCAGCCGAAATCTTTCTGCAACATGTTTGAAAAAGTTTGCAGATTGCACCGACCGCATCCCACATTGAAGTGGGAAGACAGGCGGAAGTAAAACTTTAATAGCAACTAGCTTGGGCCGTTGCCCAATTCGGAGATCGAACCCGAGGCATCAAAACTGTAATCTTCTTATCAGTTGAATACAAAATTCTACTTGTCGACGAATTTCAAAAAAAGGAGAATATCCTCAATTTCTCTGTATTCTTTTATGTATGTTACGCGGTATCTCCGCCAATTGTAGACCAATTTTCAAGATTGTCCCATATACATTTGGTCACGATCATAAGAATCCAGTCCGTTTAGTTTTTATTAGATGTCCTAATTCTACAGTCCAGTATACTTATGATTTCATTAACGGCCGGTTTCAATAAACGATCTCAGTTTAGTGTGCAGATAAATCGCGATTATGAACCAATCAAATCAAGTCATTTGACGGAGTCATGTTCAAACTATGTTCTTATTGGCTAGTTTTTGTAATCTATCTGCACATTCAAACTGAGATTGTTTATTGGAACCGGACGTAAATCTACTTAAGCTTATTTACATTTTATTTATGAATGAAAACGGAAAACTTGTGAAAAGTGTATTTAAAATAGAAATTATATTCAATTATACAATAAATACAGCATAACATTGGATCGGTATTATTAGAAATACTACTTCAGAGAAAGCAATCAAAGCGAAATTATACAATACTCTCAGTTACCAATCCATTCTTCAAGGAATCAAGCCCACGCAGTTCCCGTGAAATGTATTTATCGAGAAACTTCTATTGGGTAATAGGACGACAATTCTATATTGGGAATGTTTACTCTATTTATCATGATTTATTAGAAATCGAAGCTACAATATGAACGATGGAAAGATTTTGGGGACGCCTTTGCGTAACACCGGTACATCGCAGGCTAGTATGATAGGATAGAATATGAAATCATGCACTAAAATACTATACGATGTATAAAAACTTAACGACGCGACTTCAAAATTTATCTGATCGTGACCAAAATATGGCCTTGTAATAAGCTCTATGGAACACAAAAAAATCGGTCCACATTTGACGGTGATATCGCGTAACATACATAAAAAATACAGACGAATTGAGGACCTTCTCCTTTTTTGAAGTCGGTCGAAAACTCAAATGACTGATGGCACTGACTCAAATCTCGATAGATTAGATGAGGAGATAATTTTACACTTGCTTTGTCGATTTTGTTTTGTTTTGGGTTGGGTGAAGTAGTTTTTCTGCACAGTATTAGGTCGATAGTTTCGCATATAAGATAGAAATAAGCTCTGCGAAATGTGGGTTCATCCATCATCACCACTACCAAGCATCACCCATCACTGTCTATTACTTATCACCTATACAACATAGTTCACGTGCTCGTTGTGACAGAGGGGGATAGGAGATAGTTGAGCTGAAAGATAAGTCATAAAAGGAGCGAAGGTCGCCACTACAGACTACGTCATCGCCACGCCAACTCGTTAAATCGTTAAGTCGTTACACGTGAAGGCGAGTCTCCTGCGTATATTTCCCTCCCCTTCCATTTTCTCCTTGTAGGTTGGCAACGCACTCATGATTATTTTTGTGTCTTGGATGTCTATGGGCGATGGAGATCACTTACTATCAGATGACCCATGTGCTCGTTTACTAGTCTATGCTATAAAAAGAAAAAAACACTACACAAAACAATATTTCAGTTTACATGTTATCTCCCGCTAATGAAGCTATGTATGTATCATAGACAAAAAAATGTAAAACTTCTTTAGAATCGTAATTTGAAACTCGATGAACTGGAATTGTGTCACAATAAAGAGACAAACACATAAATCAATAAGAATAAGCCGACGAGAGAATGAGATGGAACACATTATACAGTAGCAGCGTTTCATCTTTGTTTAAATAAAGTGGAGAGTGGAGTGGAATGAAAGTTCACAAGTAAACTTTTATTTCGACCGCGTGTCAACTGCGCACATCTTTTTTTTTAACAATAAACGTTATTGATAGAAATCAATGTACACAAACTTAGTAAGAGGCGCTGGCTCCAGCGCCAAAACTGTACTACAGGAGACATGAAACCATGTTTTGTGTAGTGTTTTGAGAAAAACATAAGTAAGAGACGAGCATGAAAAACAAAATACCACGCTTATTCACAGGAACGGGGAGGGGGGGGGTTAGGTTTTCGTCACGTAGTCAATATCAAATATGGCCTATAGCGTTTAGCACTTTTAGTTCTAGATAAAGTCACAGATAGCAAACAATATATTTTTTTCACTTTTCTTCGCCAGAAAATGATTCAAAACCATATTTATAAATCAATACGTGGAAATTAGAGCCGGATTCCCCCTCCCCTGGGTCTAGGCATATACTACGGGTGGTCACCGAAGGGGGGAGGGGGTATCAAAATTGAAAAAAACGTGTAACGTAGCATGTGTACGTTCCCTAGTGAGTACTGACCGTACTTGCACCGCGGTGTCGGGGTGTATGTGTTGCGCGAGCGCGGCCAGTGCGGCGTACAGTCGCACGCACGCGCCGAGCGCGCGGTCGCTGCCTCCCGCCCCGCCTCCCGCGCCTCCCCCCACGCTGCAGCGCACGCGGGCCGCGCCGCACACCCAGGCGCTCAGCTGGCACAGCTGCACCACCACGCAGCGGTACACCTCCTTCACTTCTACATAAACACATTTTTTAAAGGTAAACATACAAACAATACCTTCATCATCATCATCAGCCATAGGACGTCCACTGTTGAACATAGGACTCCCCCAAAGATTTCCAGATCGACCTGTTGGAAGCGGCCTGCATCCAGCAACCACCAAACAATACTTTAATGTAATTTAAATCATTAAATGTATGTAAATACATGAGCCAGCAACGTTTCCACAAATAATTTTTCGTCAGACTTAAAAAAAAACAGAAAGTCCTCAATTCGTCTGAATTTTTCAACCGACTTCAAAAAGGGAGAAGGTCTTCAATTCGTCTGTATGTTTTTTTGTGTGTTACTCGATATCTCCCGCCAAATGTGGACCGATTTTTTAAATTCTTTTGTGTTCAATAGAGTCATTTTAACGGTGGTCCCATATAAATTTGGACCCGATCGAATACATTTTGAAGTCGGTCCGTTAACTTTTTAATATTATACTTCTTTTGGCGCGTTTAGATGACAGTAACATTGAGAACCGCGTACGCATACCGTTACTGCAATCCGACAGTTGAAGTTGGCTGAAAATAAAATTCGTTATTTAAATATTTTTCTTCAGTCATTTTAACATTTTTGCTACTTTAACGTCCAAATGGTCAAGCGCTATTCAACATTAACGGCTTCTTCGGTTTATTTTCGCCATACAGTTCTGACAAATAAAGTGGCCTAAAACGACATAAAGCAACCTTAAGTGTATGAGCATTCAGCGGTTAATTATTTTTCTCAGCTACGCCAAAGAAGTTTAACGTCTAAAGTACACGCACCCGCACACATCTAAGTACACACACCATTTTTTTCCAGCTTAATCGCTTCGGCTGTTACAGATGTAGCTCGGGTGCTCGTTGCATTGGCTGAGTATAACTTGACCTGTTGATGCTCAACGCCAAGGCTTGGCGTTTACCATCTCGGTCTATCAATACCTATCAACCGAGGACTGTTCTGGGCACCGTATCAGCCCGTACAGAACTGACTAAACGGTACCCTAGTTCTCAATGATACTAATCACGAGAAAAGTTGATGTAATAAGGATGATAGAGCACGAATCATAAAGTTGCAGATTTATTGATAGAAAAATGTAATTCATATAATTGTGGATTAAAGTTGGAATTTTAGATCAGTAGAGGCGGCAAAAGTTAAATAGCCTGCTGTCGGCAAATGTGTAAAACCGCCACTGCGCCAAGCCATGCGCTGCCGGAGGTCGTGCACAAACACGCCTTATTCCGAGCTCTCGCTTAGTGTGAACAGTTACACAACATAGCCTTGTGACTTAGCATGACTCGTAGTAACTCCTTCAGTGACTCGGCAACTTGTGATGCTGAAGCCCGAACGTCGTTCACGAGCGAATGTGGACCAATAATTCAATGATGTGCACAGGCATTTCAATCAGGATAGTCAAATAATCACAAGTTTCAAAACTTACCTGACCGACTTCCAATTTACCGATCAGGACCAAATTTATATAGGACCATCCTTGAAATAAGCTCTATCGAACACAAACAAAAATTTGAAAATCGGTCCGCATTTGGCGGAGATATCGAGTAACATACATTAAAAAAATCTTTCATCACGTTTACTATCATAATACTTTCCCATTTTGATTTAAAAATATAAGCAGGGTGGTGCTATTCTGAACATAGTTTTTGGTCACCATTTTTTGGCCAAGATTTTTGTAAATAGCAAATTGTCAGGCTAGACGGTGTCTATGTGTATATAGACTGCACGATACTGCGATTATGTATTCGATGATTAGATTAGTAGCTTGACCATGAGTTTTTTTTGCATTTCACGCTAACGACTACGTGAAATAATTCGTACGAAACATCAGTTCCCGACATAACCGCTAGATGTGATCGGGTATTTTTCATATAAATATTTTACGGAGTCGCCACCGAGAAATGTCAAAAAAGCTCATGGTTGGCCTACTGATAATTAGATAGAATGTATGTACATTAGCCTAAAACCATTGAAACGTCGGCAAAACTCAACCTTAAAAATATTAATTTAAAAAAAACCTTCCAAGAAATTGCCCACGCAAAATACGGAAATATTAGATCTAAAAATTCTTGTGAAACCATTTTAATAATAATTTATTGTACGCGCACATTTCCTAGTAATCAGTCTCTGATAGCGCCACGAGTAATGTCGGTTATAATTTTTTCCAGGTATTGTCTACATTTAGAATTCGAGAAACCTTTGAAAATATAATAATGGTACTTTTAATTAAGAATTCTTTGAAATCAAATTGTGCTCTGATAAATTATATTGATTTTTTATAGCAGACTGAAAATATCAAAAGATTATTTATATGTAATTTATAATTTAAAAAATACGTGAGAGTTGCTAAATGGTACTGTTACAACCCTTAATTCTATAGTACTTTTGAAACGTCAGCATTTCACATTGTTTACCTAGTTGCTAGCTGTAGGAATGCTGAATTTCAATTTTATTAAATTATTAGAACAGTTGGAAGCAGCCTGCATCCAGCGACTTCCTGCGACCTTTATCAGGTCGTCATTCAACCTTGTAGGTGGACGTCCTACGCTGCGCTTGCCGGTACGTGGTCTCCACTCGAAATCTTTGGGGGAGGCCTATGTTCAGCAGTGGACGTCCTGTGGCTGATGATGATGATGATGATTAGAACAGTTAGTTTCTGGCATTCGCGACGGGCGGTTCTCGCTTCTTTGGCGAACCCCTAATTTAGAAATCGGGAAGTCAAGTAAAGTGTGTTAGTGTAATTCATTTAATTTTGAATAAACTAGTTGTAGCTACAGTTCGTAGTTTTTTTTAAAAAGACATCCAGGACCGGTCGCCTAACAGTACCAAGCGTAAGCTGCATACAGAATACAGAGATCCATAAATCATATAACATTAAATTGAATAATTTATTCATTTATTAATAACATCCTTTTTATCGAAGATAACATCCATAGAAGTTTTTAAGGGAGGTCTATGTGGGCCGCCTCTTGTAATGAGAGGGTTAGGCTTTAGTCTACCACATTGGCCCAATGCGTGTTGGTAGACTACACATACCTTCGAAATTCTTGTGGAGAAATTCTCAGGAATGCAGGTTTCCTTACGATATTTTCGTTCATCATTATAGCAAGCAAAGACATTCAACAGTATATAGACGGGACAACAGCACAAAACTTGTGATCCAAAAGTTATGACCTAGTGGTCATAAGTCGCTCAGTTTATTTGAAATATACGCGCGCCAGGTCGGCCAGTGAAATAATATTGAGAGGATAAACTTATCTTATGTTATTCTTAACCAGTCACAAAATATTCTAGGGTGTAAATTGTAATAATCGCCCTCGCATTGTAATAAGTAGTCGAAGGCGGTACTGAAGTTTCAGATCAATGTTTTTGTATAGAAACTTGCCTGATTGCCCCTCTATAGTTAGTAATATTAAATATCTTTGATAGCAAGCGATAATTCACAATGAAAACACACTTAACATAGAAAACTCATAGGTGTATGCCAGTGACGTGCAGTGACAAAAATTTTACACAATTATTTTCTTCATCTCTTGCGCACCCTCATAGTGATTATCATCTCTGTGTCGATTTAAAACGTAATCCAAGCATTGCTATTTTGGAAATCTGTATTTAGTCATAATTTTATTATTTATTTTTATGGAAATAGCAAATTGTTAGGATAGACAGTGTCTTTTTGTCTGTATGGACTGCACGCCACTGGTGTATGCGTTTTTTAGGGGTTGGTCTCGAACCTCCGAAACTCGTCTCGGCAGTCCGTACCATTCCGAACAGATTTACCGCTGATTATAACTGACCTCTATCGATCCTGTGCTTATGTCCCCCAGCGGCGCCGGTGCATGCAGCAGTAAGGTCCCGGGCGCGCTGCAGCAAGTGTTCCGCGCACTTGAACCGGTCGCCGAGATGTGCGCACACGTGGGCCAGCACCGCGTGCCCCGACCGACACTCGATGCTCGGGAAACTGTCTGACTCTCCGCCTGCTGACGTGTCGTCCTCCTGTTACAAATGTTGTCATTGGATATTGCTACTCCCAATTACTATTTACCAATCCTGCCTCGGTGGCGTGGTGGTATTTCGGTACGGCTACTGTTCTGAGGTCTCGGGTTCGATCCCCGGGTCGGGCAGTGATATTGGATTTTTCCATATCTGCCCGGAGTCTGGAATTTGTGCCCGATATGGCGATAGGCTCGCTCCCTATCACATCTGGGACGGAACTAAGCTCGGCGAAATGTGGGTACTCTAGTTCGCTAGTGCGCCTCTGCCTACCCCTTCGGGGATACAGGCGTGAGCTTATGTATGCAATCCCTTTTCCCTCCCCTTCCATTTCCTCTTTTTAGGTTGGCGACGCACCGATGATTCTTATTATGTCTTGGGTGCCTATGAGCGGTGGAGATCATTTACCATCAGGTGGCCCATCTGTTCGTTTGCCAGTCTCTGCTATAAAAAAAAATTGCGAAGCTCCGTCCAGTTATGACTTACACTTTTAACCGACTTCAAAAAAATAAGAAGGTTAACAATTGGTCGAAATCCCTTTTGTGTGTGTTCCACGATTACTCGAAGACGCCTGGAACGATTCGAGAAATTCTTTTTTTGTTTAAAAAGGTATACTTCCCAGGTGCCATTGGCACGATCAAGATCTGATGATGGGATCTTAGAAAAATCGAGGACACCCCTTAAATTTTCAAGGGTCCCATAGTGTGTTTAATATGTTTCCTAAAACCATTCAGGTATTTGCGTCTGGTACTCATCATCTCATGTTGCTGAGCTGATGATGGAAAATTCCGCACTATTAGGAATTGGTGGATAATTCTTTAAATATTACACTAAAACAAGATAAATAATAATAAAGTTTAGCAAAAACTGACAATCGACTTCAAAAACGAACACAAAAGTAAAAAAATAACAACAATTTCTTACTCTCTTTGGAGTCGGTGCCTTTTCATTTAATCGGCTTCGGCCGCAGCACCGAAATCCCCATGTTTTATTATTTTATTTCGCTGGACAGTTTGTTGTTTGCTGTCAACTATTACTTTTGACGCATGTCGTTAGTTAACATTCTAAGGCTCAATTGCACCACTATTATTAACCTAGAGTTAGTCCTAACCGCAAGTTAAGTTACATGTCATTCATACATTTTCTGTCAATTTAGCTTGCAGTTAGGACTAACTCTAGGTTAATAATAGTGGTGCAATTGAGCCTAAATGAATATTTTATAAGTCATGTGATATATTTCTATCCTAAACTCATACATAAAATAACACAAATAAAATACAGACGAATTGAGGCCCTTCTTTTTGGAAGTCGGTCGATAAAAAAACTAACATCAATCAATCCCAAGGCCGAAGTGAGTTTGAGCAGCAGATCATCCAGCAGCTGCGATTCCTGTTGATCCCTGCAGCCAGCGGTCAACAGAGCTGGTATCAACGAGAGACAGTCCTGTTTTGTTTTACGTATGTAGTCCTCGAATTTTAATATTACCTGCAACAATGAATAATAGTACCGTTTGTCGCCTCCTTGGTCTAGTGGCAATATATATGAGCTGTGGACCGGAAGGTCCTGGGTTGGATTTCCAGGTCATACAAAGCAAATTTTCTTATTTATTTGCCCGAAACTGGAGGGGGTTGACGTCAGGCAGGCAGCCAGTCGTAAAAACTAACCCAAATCCAAATTATATACACTCAAGGCAGTCACTACTAACCTCAATTAGGGTGGAATATGAGTGGTGGTGGCGGAGTGGTGAGGTGGAAGTATCCCTCCCTCCTTGGCCTCCTTGGCGTAGTAGCAAGGTATATAGGCTGTAGATCGCGAAGTCTTGATTTCAATTCCCAGGTCAGGCAATTCGTCGATTCTTACACGATTTTCCCGGGGCTGGATCCCTTAAGTATGTCGCCCTTTTACAAATCTGAGACGGAAATAAGCTCCGGGAAATATAGGTGTTCTAGTTCGCTAGTACTCTTCTGCCTACTCCTACGGGTATACAGAGTAACAGTACAACGGGTTTAGACAAGTGGCTTAAGCGCTAGTCGAATAGAATAGTCAAATAGTATAAATGTATGGGAATGACACAAGGGTACGCCGCATATAGCGTACTCTTATGTCATTTCCATACATTTATTATTCTATTCGAATAACACATAGGCCACTTGTCTAAGCCCGCAGCTTATGTAAGTGTGGCACATACAGCAGTAAGTGGTGTGGAGGTAGTGACGCGCACGTTGAGCAGCGCGGCGGCCGTCTGCACCAGTGACGTCACCAGCTTGTCACTGCACGCCTCGTCCTCGTCACCCGCCTGCACGTGCGCTAGTGACGCGTGTATCCGCTCCAGCATGCCCGCCACACACTCCGACGGCGATGACTCACACTCACCCGCTATAATATACACTTAAATATACATATTTCTTCTCCATCTACTCAATAAGTACCCCTAGAACGAGTTTCTCGAGAGTTTTATACTTGACGATCGAAATGCGCAGAAGGCCAGCACGAGGTCTTTAGTCGGTGGTACACACCAACAAGGTTCACACAACAGCCAAGGTTTGTTTGTGTGAATGCGACAGCGAAGAATTACAAATGATCGGGAACTTTCGGTCCTCATCGCCGATTGCCCTTCGCGAATGTTCTTTCGCCTTCGTTCGGTTGGTGTATACCCGTCACAAGGTGTTCATAGTGTTAGAACTTGGTCCAGCGGTCGGACGCCTTAACATTGGCTGGTAAGACCGGCGAACCAAATATAACCAATGCGACACCATACAAACATAACATAACATAAGCTCACGCCTGTATCCCCGAAGGGGTAGGCAGAGGCGCACTAGCGAACTAGAACACCCACATTTCGCCGAGCTTAGTTCGGTCCCAGATGTGATAGGGGGCGAGCCTATCGCCATATCGGGCACAAATTCCAGACTCCGAGCTGATATGGAAAAATCCAATATCACTTTGCCCGACCCGGGGATCGAACCCGAGACCTCAGAACCGTAGTTGTACCGAAATACCACCACGCCACCGAGGCAGTCAACAACAACAAGTACAAACATAACGCTAGCGGTAAAATGCTTATTCTGTGAAAAATCCTTATCTTATTTTCATAAGATTTTGTATAAAAACCGTAAAAATACTTACTTATAGTAGGCATGAAAAATTCCAGCTTCAAAGAGTATGTAGGTGAAAACAACAGATTGAGACAAGTTCGGAACACGTCTATACAACTGATCGTAGTTTGTTCGTCGAAATCGTACATATTTTGGAATCTGCCATAAAAAACATATAATATTAATTAACTAATTAATTAAAAAAGACAGCCTCCGTGGCGCAGCGGGCGAGTAGCCGGCTGTGAAGCGAGAGGCCGCGGGTTCGATCCTCGCACCGAGACAAATGTTTGTATGGCCTACATATATTTGTTTCGGGTCTGGGTGTTGTTGGGTTTCTCGTAGTTCCTGATACCCACGACACAAGACTCGATCTTAGTGTGGGGTCAGGACTATGTGTGTGACTGTCGGGAAAAAAAAAAAAAAAAAATATTCTGTGATCATGCAAAAAAAAATTGAGTCTGTTAAAAATTGTGACACTGGACTTAAAAACCTCAAAATTGGGAAAATATAAAAATTCCATACTGGCCGCCTAACAAAACATAACAAATCCGTAACATGGATACTGATTTCTTATTAAACTAAAGCTATTTTTACGGATTCTATTACGATTTGGTTTTAATTTTTATTCCCAACGTTTCGAAGGCTTTGCAGTCTTCGTGGTCACGGGTTGGACTGCAATCCGTAAAGATAGTTTTATTTCAATATTCCGTAACATGGATTTAGTAGGATGCTATAACACTCTATCGCCCGAATGGTCCAACGCTGCTCAACTTTAACGACTTCTTATATTAATTTTCGCCATACAGTTTTGACAGATAAGACGGCCTTAAACGACATAAGGCGACCTTAAGTGTATGAACATTCGGCGGTATTATTCATTAATAGCATAAAAACTTACCTGCACACACATCTGTGGTACAATACTCGCGCCAAATGTACGACGTACGAAGCGACGGCTCGCTTGTCGACGTGCTCGCCCGCCAGCGCCGAGTGCACGCGCAGCACCGACCACTGGTGGAACTCCTTGCGCGTGCGCAATAAGTTGCGCTGTTCCATCGACGACCATGGTACCTCCTCGCTATCAACAACGTAGGTTTTAATACACACAAAAACCGAAAGTAGTTTGTTCAGAACATAACATAACATACATAACATAAGCTCACGCCTGTATCCCCGAAGAGGTAGGCAGAGGCGCACTAGCGAACTAATACACACACATTTCGCCGAGCTTAGTTCCGTTCTAGATGTGATAGGGGGCGAACCTATCGCCATATCGGGCACAGATTCCAGACTACGGGCTGATATGGTAAAATCCTATATCAATTTGCCCGACCCGGGGATCGAACCCGAGACCTCAGGGCGATAGTCGTACCGAAATACAACCGTGCCGCCAAGGCAGTCGTTGTTCAGAATCAGTAACATAATCCAATACTATATTTTTGACAGCCTCCATGGCGCAGCGAGCGAGTAAACGGCTGTGGACGAGGCCACGGGTTTGATTCCCGCACCGAGACAAATATTTGTCTAGTTCACAGATATTTATTTCAGGTCTGGGTGTGAGACCGAAAGTCTCTCGTAGTTCCTGATACCCACCAGACTCGATCTTAGTGCGGGATCAGAACTAGGAATTTAACTGTTGAACGTTATTTAGTCATGTAATTATTTATTTTGTCCTACATTCCATCCAACATTTTTCATTTTTTTCAACACATTCAACATCATTCCATGCAACAAACAATATACACCGAAAAGTATATTCACTTAATCAAAGAATATTCTGTACTATGTTTTGTACTGCTCCATTATTCTATAATAAATAAATAAATAGCACTCACTTATACAACAGCTCTATAATCCGTACGCAAAACTTAAGGTCCCACACACAAGGAAGTGGTTTGAAGGGCCCCGCCCTGTCTTTAACTAAATTTGATATCTTTGTCGGACTCTTGCCATTCGGCTTTTGGGTTTTTTGACTTTTCTGCGACTTCAACCCCTCCCCAGTTTCATTAAGCGATTTTCGGCGTTTTTTCACCGATTTCGGTTGGGTCTAAAACAATGAATGTAATAATTTATAGATAACTCTGACTAAATTCAGACTGGTTCATTCTTATATTGGAGAATGCCCCAAAAAGAAAGGAGAAATGAAGACCATAATTTCAGACCAGCCTTGGCCCAAAGTGGAAGACCAAAGTGAATTTACTGTGTATTGTATACACAGTAAATTTCAGTATATTCTTCAGTAGACTGCCTCGGTGGCGTGGTTGTATTTCGGTATGACTACCATCCTGAGGTCTCGGGTTCGACCCCGGGTCGGGCTAAACGATATTGGATTTTTCCATATCAGCCCGAAATCTGGAATTTGTGCCCGATATGTCGATAGGCTCCTATCATATCTGGGACGGAACTAAGCTCGGCGAAATATGGGTGTACTAGTTCGCTAGTGCCTACCCCTTCGGGGATACAGGCCTGAGCTTAGGTTATGTTATTGTATACAATATACATGCATGGCCAGTGTTGGGGGCCCGTGGCAAATTTATTGCATGGAGGTCTTTTCAGCGCGCTACTCCCTATATGCTCATGGCTTTTTCGGTCCGCGGCCTCCTTCTGGTCACCGCTGGGGCCCCATATGGTCGGAGGGCCGTGGCATTTTGCCGATATGCCACCCTGTAGTTACGCTACTGTACATGACGATTACTTACCACGACCGTTCCAAAAACAATGTTGGTTTTCGTTTTCTTTATATATTTTAGTTCGTTGTTTCGCAAGTGGCGCTGCTCGTAAAGTTTACGTAGAAATTAAATCTATCTTTATCAAAAAAACATCAAAACTCGTACTAGACCAACAATTTCTTGTTAGAAACTTACCTTAGTTTTTTGCAGCAATTGATCATAATTTTTATGCAGTTTATGGACAGAATTTGCAATGTCAGGACTGTTTGGATTCCACTGCATAATCTTATACGCTATTAACGTT
The DNA here is from genome assembly GCA_036417725.1 of Clanis bilineata. Classification (NCBI taxonomy): domain Eukaryota; kingdom Metazoa; phylum Arthropoda; class Insecta; order Lepidoptera; family Sphingidae; genus Clanis; species Clanis bilineata. The sequence goes on from CM071153.1 coordinate 5,997,758, forward strand.
TCATAACATTGCAATATCTGTTGAACCATTAGACTCTTGGCTTTTGACTCCGGAGTCAGATCTGCGAGTGATTGATTTTCCTGAAATTGATAATATTAATTTATTTATAACCACATTATTGTATTATTGACCACATATTATATTGTTCGCATACTAACTGAAAACCTTAAATTTTAATCTAAATTAATTGGGTTCTAATTAAAATCACGGAAAAGTTGTGTTATTTTCGAATGGAATACTCATTTTGATTGTTCGACCTTAGATTTTAATTTAGATTTTAATTTTGCGATGGTTCCTATTGCTAAAATAAGCTCAGCAAATCGTGAATATGGTTGCAGCTGATGTTTACAGGGACCAGTAAGCACTTACCATCAGGTGGGCCCTGGCTTTGTATGCTTAAAAAATCCTCACCAAATCAACTTGTTCATACAGTTCACTCCTGCAAATCTGTTCTAATATAGTCTTCAGTTTGTTCTTCAAGTGTACTCCGGTGAGGTCCTGCGACTCGCTGGTGAGGATGTCTTCAAGGTCCTCCTCTTCAACAGGCTGCAGAAACTGTGCCGCCGCGTACAATAGTTTCGCTATTGGCTCCTAAGAAATAACACCTTATTACACCTTACTGTAAGTCGAGATTTGTTTGCTTCCTTGAAATATAACAATTTTATACGGATTCTATCACGATTTGTTTTTATTTTTAGGCCCGTCGTTTCGAAGGCTTAGCAGCCTTCGTGGTCACGGGTCGGACTGTCGACTGAATGGTCGAGTCTAAAAATAACAACAAATCGTGATAGAATCCGTATAAAACAGTTTAATTTCAATGTTACATTCGCGTACACTTAAGAAATCATTGTTTGCTTCCGTTTTCTCAATCCTCCATTCCACCTTCTAACTGTGAGAATGGACTTCTAGAATCTCATTTAACGTCAGCTTTCTGCGAAACATTGGTAATGATTCGGTCAAGCTGAGCCAATCGTGATGTAGCTAACTTTCTTTCTACCTGCCCTTATCCCACCTCAAGGTAGGGTCGACTCAACTTCCTTAAGCATGTTGCACAATGGATTTGGCTTAGTTTTTACGACCTACTGACTGCCTGCCTGACGTCAACCTGCCTCTGAAATATCCAGTCCGGGGCCAATCAAAATAGCGGGAATCGAACCCAGGACCTCCCGCCCCCAGCCCATATCAGATGCCATTAGACAAAGGATGCTATAGCCAACATTATCTGCAATATCTGTACCTCAGAGGCATACATTATCAACCGCTAAACACACAAATTTTACAGGAAAAGCTAAAATGTGCGGCGCAAATAGGGCCTCACGCACCAATCCCAACTGCTTCCAGTATTTCCAGTCAATCCCCTGCCACCATTCCTGCCATATGCCATTCCCATACAATCCATTCCCTTACACTCTATTCCTATCTCCCCTTATCACCCTATCTTAGCCATCCCATCGTTATTATGTCCATACTTGCCTGCCTGTCGTCAAATTCAAATATATAATGTAAATTATATTAATCCTAATTTAAAAATTTACTTGTCTTGACTTGTCATAAGTGCTTTTTTACATGCCTACGTGATCAATAAAGAATTTTATTTTTTTTATTTTAAATGTATGAAGCCAGTACTGATAAATTTAATGAAAAGTTATAGAAATTATTTATTTACGTATTAACATTTTTGTATTTGATACCATTATTAAGTTTTTGCGCATCTATTGATGTAAAAAACAGGATTTTGGAAAAACAATTTAGTTACCTACTATTGTATCACTCTGAGGTACAGATTTGGGTGAATCCTTAAAAAAGCTTTTCCTTTACTTACGACCAATACTGCGGTGACTGCATTAATTTGCACACATTTTTCTATATTCAGTGGTCCTGTTGCAGGTCCCGTTCTATCTTCGGGTATATATTTGTTGAGATGTTCGCACAAAAGCTCGAGAATCGGCTCATGAAGCGCGCTCTTCTCTTTCGCACAGTCGTATATATCTATTAAGTAAATATGAAAGAAAGAAATAGTTTATTTGTGACGGTAGTTACATTACATACATAAGCTCGCGCCTATATCCTCGAAGGGGTAGACAGAGGACAACAGCGACAGACAGACCAAAAGCGGTTGTAGCTGATAGTAATAATAACAAGTTTAAAAACGTAGACAGACTTCAAATCCGATCGTGAATAAATTTATGGGAACACCCTTGAAAAAAGCTCTATCGAAGAAAAAAAGAATTTTAAAAATCGGTCCACATTTGGCGGAGATATCGAGTAACATACATTAAAAAAAAACAGACGAATTGAGGACCTCCTCCTTTTGTGGAATTCGGTCGAAAATACAGACGAATTGAGTACCTTCTCCTTTTTGTAAGTCGGTAGAAAACTACGTCGAATCCTTTTTGACGATACATTGAAATGAGATAAAGGCAAATGACAGAAGGAAATATGAGTGACACTTACTTGTATACAAAAGCTCTTTAACAAGAGCATCTTGTACAAGACACCGTCGCAGTATGGACACTACCTCCATACACATCGCTTCGTTGCGGACTCGCGACGTCACACTAAAAAATAACGACTTATTGGAATATTCCTTCATAATTAGCATTTTTAAGGTTTTTTAAAACTGACTTACTGATAATATTGCATATATAGTAATTTGGATTTGAGCATTGATGTATCAGCTCGACAGAGCTATTTCTGGTATTATCATTGTACGTACCATAGATAATTAAAGTTTAAAAACTAAAAATCGACTCGAAAAACCTTATGCACTTGTTGTAAAGAAGATTTTTAAACGAAATGAGCAAGCGTTCTGTATAATTTTGTGATATTATAACGATATCAGATCAGGAATATTTTAAGAAATGAAACTGCAACGACCACGTTAGAATATGAAGTGTATTAAAAATGACTTGCTAATTTGCATGACAGCCAATTAAAAACGCCTGATAAAATGAAAGAGCATAATTACAGTAATTCTATTTGCTACTACTTAACTTAAGTAAACATTACTATTAAAAAGAGAACAGGAGCTTGTGTATTTTATAAATTAAATATAATACATTTTTGTATTGTGTAGTTTGTGTGAAAATAAAGTGATTAAACACTGAGAGGCTGCAACACGTTCTTTAATTTGAATTTTGTTTAGAATTCTATCGGCGTCCAACTGTATGCAAAAGGAGTGCGTAGATAGTCACGGGCGGCTCGGCCTCCGGTGGCCATACGCTTATGGAACATATTTATGTGACTCCTTTGCTGTCCTATTTTTCGAGCGTCAACTGTGCATCTAGGTAAATCGAAACCGCGGCCTCTCGCTTCATACATTTGAATAAAGAAACAATGTAAATACGCCGAAAAAGACTCCTGGTGTATCCGCAAGCATAAGGTAGTGTTATACTGACGCGGTTCCGTGTTGTGTAGCGTGCAGGTCCACGGTGAGCTGCGTCAGGTACGAGTGCGCGCTGTACTGCTCGCTGCTCGGCTGGCTGCTGGTGGTGCTGCTGCTGCGCGACAGCTTCACGTGCCGCAACAGCGACAGGAACCCCCACAGCGACAGGCAGCGGTGCACAGAGTCCCTGCACATGCACTTGACATACATACATAAGCTCACGCATGTATCCCCGAAGGGGCAGAGGTGCACTAGCGAACTAGAACACCCACATTTCGCCGAGCTTAGTTGCGTCCCAGATGTGATAGGCGACGAGCCTATTGCCATATTGGGCACAAATACTATACCATACACTGACAGAATAATCCAATATCACTTTGCTTGACCCGGAGATCGAACCCGAGAGTTCAGGATGGTAGTCATACCGAAATACAACCACACTACCGAGGCAGGTAACCAAAATAACATATTTTCAAAATTGTCACTAGGTTGGTGACGCAAGTTTGTTGAAAAAGGTTTTAAGTATTTTGTCTACCTTGAACTGAAAGCCTATGCACGTTGCTGGCCATCAGTAGCTATTTATTATTAACTTGGTTGTATGTTTTTATAAATCGATAAAAATACAGATTAATAATCAAAATAAAACGAACCGGTTTGGAAATCCTTAGGGGAAGCTTATGTTCAGTAGACATCCTGTGGCTGATAATGATAAAAAATATTGCGCATTTTGTAACCTTTGCGCAATTTGTAATATTGTGCTATATGAATAAGAAGTCAATTATAATAACCTAGAATGGAGTCCCTTTCGACACACCATGACCAACGTATCTCTAGTTCTGGTGCTAAAGTTGAGGAGTGGATGTACAGCATCCAGGACCATTGCAGCAGCCCTGAAGTCCGTCGGCGAGGGTTGGCAGTTCTCCAATATTGTACCCAGTTGAGTACAACGCTCCAAAGAAACCGGAGTCAGCTTGCACAATACATAGAGGCAGTCTGTAATTAAAATTAGGTGAGCAGAAAATAATTTAAAGTAGTGGCCATTAATTAGGACACAAAAAACCCTACATATAACTTTTATTTTTAGTAGTCAACTCTGGTATCAACTAACTTGAGAATTAGTAATTTACGTATCACAAAATTCTAATCGGTACTTGTTGAAATAAAAACGAAGCCAATTATTTTCTGCAACAGGCTAAAAAAACGTGTGTTGCGACACCCCACGCGAGTGTGTGGGATAAGGGCACGTTGAAGAAAGGCAAGTGGGATGAAAACATTCCAATACCCATTCAACACTTGTATATACAAAATATACAATGTTTTGAGGTATTTTTTTTTTGTGAATTATACAGACAAGTTATTAGAATGGCTGACTAACTAGAAACAATATTTTTGACATACCTGCGTACTGTTTCTGCGGACAATACCCTGCCAGTTTGTCTGCTAGCTGGCTCAGTATATGCGCCGCTGTCTCGGGCTGAGATTTGCTAACCCGGACTAATATGAGTTTCCCGTGAGACCAGCACGACGGCGCCACTGGCTTCGTACGAGCCACCGACAGCAGAGAGAACGCCAGGTTGATGAGACCGACCACTGTTAGTTGACGATGATTGGCACTGGAAAGGCATGTTAGTATCAATAGTGTTTCAATAAACAATCCCAGTTTAGAGTGCAGATAGATCGCGTTTATGAACCAATCAAATCAAGTCATTTGACGGAGTCATGTTCCAATTGTGTTCTTATTGGCAAATTTTTGTAATCTATCTACACATTCGAACAGAGATTGTTTATCGAAACTGGCAGTAAGAGCTGATTTTCATTACATTTTATCCAACACCTGAAACTTTTGCTTTGATGGTTATTTCATATGTTAACCACTAAAATTATTTCCCCAATGAAAGTCATATAGAAGCTATTGACAAATCTGCTCTAAGTCTCGTTTGTATTTTATTTATTCGATTATGAAGGCAGAAGACGGTAAGCGGTTACTGTCGCCTATAGTCAATGTGGTTTACTGGATTACGTATTTGTGTCTTCGGAAACCTCACTCCCCGCTCCAAACGCAACAGCAAACTGTCACTTTATGTCGACTTTCAGTGAGGACATTGGAAATAACCGGTCAAATCAAGTGGTTAAACTTATCTATGACGTGGCTACGATATGTATCCATTATGACATAAATTATGATGATGCGATTTGCTTCTTTCTCATCTTCTTTCCACATACCTCTCTGTGGTGAGGACCTTGAGTACGCTGGTGACGTCGACATCCGGCGGCAGCACGGAGCGCACCCACGCGGACTCGGCGCTGCGCAGCGAGTCCAGCTCGCGCTGCTCTATGGCTGCCTTTATCGCCTACCACGGAACAAAACAACTCGGTACAAACAAATAATAAATAAATACACCCAACACACACATAATCCTGACCCCGCACTAAGATCGAGTCTTGTGTCGTGGGTATCAGAAACTACGTGAGACGCGCGGTCTCACAAGTCACACCACCAAGACGAAAATATCTGTGGGCCACACAGACATTTGTCTCGGTGTGGGAATCGAAACCGCGACCCCGCGTTTCACAGCCGGCTGCTCGCCCGCTGCGCCACGGAGGCTATTAAGTGTGAAGTAAATGTTAAGAAGGCGTGGCGCGCGTGTCACAACCACGTATAAATACACTCATTTGATGCAAAGAACACTGCTGTCCATTATAAATTACAAAATGACGTAAATGGTTTTTACAGTATAACGAAATACATTTCATGTACACGATTGAAGGCATATTTTCAAATGTACAAACGCACGAATTGTTTTATTATTTTCTCATTATTATGATTTCGAAATTGTGTTTTAGACGACACTAGTGCCTATACCAATTTTGAATCTTAGCACCTCTTAGAACTTCTACTAATGTTTATACATACTTACATCCAAACACACGGACCTGAAGTCCGCTCCCTTATCAGACAAAGCAAGAGCGATGTCTACGACGAAAGGTGTACGTAACAACTGCGTCTTGGGCCACAGCTTGATATGTTTGCGGACCAACTCCGGCTCGGCGGCGCCTTGGCTTATGTGGTAGATGCATGTGGACAAACAACGGCTCAGTTCCGCTGGACTGTGGGCCACTGGAAAATATTTTATTAGATATATACTATGTCAAATGGTCAACATACATAGGCTCACGCCTGTATCCATGCAGGTGTAGACAGAGGCCAACTAACAGTAGAACACCCACATTTCACCAAGCTAATTTGACTGCCTCGGTGGCGTGGTTGTATTTCGGTACGACCACCGTCCTGAGATCTCGGGTTCGATCCCCGGGTCGGGCAAAGTGATATTGGATTTTTCCGTATCAGCCCGGAGTCTGGAAATTGTGCTCGATATGGCGATAGGCTCGCCCCAATCAACTGGCACTAAAACTAATAATTGATGAATAATGTTATATTAATAATAGTGTATTAAGATAGACATTTTTGGTAATATGACGTAAATAAAATATATTTTTGTAATCAATACATTATGAGGACTGTTAATTCCATTTATTATTTCAATGCAGTCAAAACTACAAATATCTGGACAGCCAAGAAATAATGTAGTATGCATAAATTAATTACCAATATCATCTATATCCATTGTTGTAGACTCCGAATCTTGTGGTGGCGGTTCCAATTTACTGTACAATCTACTGCTGAAGTACTGGCTCAAATATCCCAACACTATGTCCAGGTCATGCAACTTGCATAGTCTGAAATAGACAGATACCTATTTTTACCGACAAAAATAAGACATTCTATTTTATGTATATAATAATAATATTTTTTCAAACAATCTGATCTAATAATCTGATTACATCCCTCTGATGAGCAAATAGCTCCCCTTCATGTCACTAATGCCAGCCACATAGTTGACACAAACAAATATCTTAAGTTGTTTCCTGTTTGCCATCTCTTTAAATATTTAAAGATTTTAATAAAAATAAAGCACAAAAAAGTGAAATAAATTGGGAAAATATCAATGACAAAAAACTCACTTTAGTAGTTGATGCACAAGAGGTGGTAGTGAGTCTGGTGGAATGTCAATAATGTATGAACACATCTTGTTCACCACAAGTTTGTGGTCTTCACGAGATAGCTGCAAGTCTCTGAAAAAAATAATATGGCAGAATTGCTTATGAAGGCCTGCATAATCCTGTCAACTATTTGTCAGTGGATGCTGGTTTTATGGACCATCAGGTGTAGTCACTTTAAAGAAAAGTATTAAGCTGCTGGAGGCAGCACATATATATGTTCCATAAGTGTTTCGACCTCCGGAAGCCAAGCCACCCGTCACTCATTAATAATATTGCTGTCAAACACATGTAATTCTGGCTTGTTATAAATATATTAATCTTGAGGCTGTGTTTTTACCAGGTGTGAAAGGAAAACTATCAACCAATTAACATTTCATTTTTGCAGCGTCACTTAGTAAAATCCTCATACTGGATTTTTTCTTCACAAACAACTCATTTTCTTTACACAGTTCTGGTAGAAACCCTGCTTTAGAAGTAAGAACCAGACATATCATACTCACTTGAACATAGCCGCAAGCTGAACAAATTGTCTCTCCTTCCACTCACAATGGCAAAGTGTGTGCACGCACTGCTGTTTATACTCAGTACTGGTCATTTCCGTCTCACAATGCTTTACGTTATCATGGGCAGATATAACACTCATACATTCTGGCAACACATCTCTCCAACTGCAATGTACAATCTATATTATACTGTATATTGGTATTGTAAAACGATTGAATCATTTAATAGATGTAAAAATAATAATGTAATCACAGGATTACAAAACTTAAAAACGGATTTCAAAATTCATGCAAACTTTTTAAGTTATATGGGTGGTCCCATGGTGTCAGTTCTATGGAAGACAAAAAAAAAACAATATATCTACATTAAACAGATACACAGATATTGCATACCATCTTTCTTTCTTTCTTTCTGCCTGGCGTTATCCCGGCCTTCTGCCAGGGTCCGCCTTCCTACTTAATTGCTTCCACTTCGCCCGGTCTTGAGCATCCTCTATGGTGAGACCATTGGTTCTCATATCTTCCTCCAGAACATCCAGCCAGCGCTTTTTGGGCCGTCCACGGGAACGCAACCCTGGCACGATCTGGGCCAGACACATGCGACCGACGTACTCCTGCGGTTTCCTCAAAACGTGGCCGTACCATCTCAAGCGACATTCCTGCATTTTATCTGCCACGTCCCGGACGCCAAGACATACATACATACATACATACATACATATTGCATACCATACATAAAAAAAATACAAACAAATAGATTACCTTCTTCTTTTGAAGCCCATATACTGCCAGACCATTAGAAACAACAGTATGTAGTACTTACATCATATTGACATCACTGTCTTCAATGATTGTCTGCACACTGTCATTGCACCACCTCACCAAATCGTTGAGTGGCATCCTGGGAAGCTCTAAGCACAGCCTGCTTGTGACATCACTACAATGTGTGATAGATGTTGTTTCCTTCCTCATTAAATTTAACACAATATCTATTATCTGGAAAATGATAACCAATAAACAAGGAGAAGAAGAAACCTATTGGATGACATTGTTGTAGCATTGCTATGAACAGTGTAGTCATTTTGTCCCATAAAAAAATAAACATACAGTTACAGCTATTAATACATACATAGACTCACGCCTATATTCCGGAAGCGGTAGGCAGGGGGGAATTAGAGAACTGAAACACCTAAATTTCGTCATGCTAAGCTTTGTCCCAAATCTGATAGGGGACGAGCCAATCGCCATATCAAGCACAAATTCCAGATTCCAGGCTGATACTGAGTAAAAAAAAAGTTGGCCTGACCTGACCCAGGGATCGAACCCGAGACCTCAGGATATAGTCACAGTATAGTACATAGTTCACACAACAGCGAAAGTTTGTTTGTGTGAACACAACAGGTATAGACTCTTTCTCTTTCATTCAGCCGGTGTGTACGCGCCATAAGACGAACTAGGCTCAGACCTAGAGCGGCTGTACCACTAGAGGTGGCCAAATACAAAACAAAAATGTTGGCAACTTTCACCTTACCGACAAAGTTAACTCCATTATTTACAATAAAATTGAGAACCTTCTCCGTTTTTGTAGTTGGTTAAATTCTGGGGGCAGAGCTAGTACTGGTCCCAGGGCGACCAGCACTGCAAATCGGCCATTGGTCACACTTGGTAAGTCTTCATTTAAAAGTGTATATACAAACTCAGACTTTAAATAATTATTCCCATCACACCATCATACAACACAAGAACCTTATATTGGTATACTCAAGGAGCAGACAGGGGGTAGACAGTGGTGCAACCACCGTATTTGTGATATGATAAGGTTACTTCTACTCCCTGTGAGAATTCTCCCTCCCTCCCTATCTTCCTACTGGGTACAAGCTCATAAAGCTTGTATAATTACTCGAAAGTTGATCAGAAATTGTAATTATTTAAACTGGGAATGCAATTCACAACCTTTCTTTCAGCATAAGCAGCATACTGATATTAGACTAATAAACAAAAACATGTTTACTTTTAATTTGTGTCTGGTTGACCATTCACTTTCTGATAAACCAGTTAAAACACAATCTAGTATGTCTGCACCATCACTGCTTAATACACGACGAGGAAAATGTGTTAGTATCTGAAATTTAGATAATGTTACAGTTAAAAAAATATTAAGTACTACAAAACAATAATAATCGTTTCCAATTATCACACCTGCTGCACATTTTGAATGCAAAACTCATTTAAAACTTCTCTTTTGCTATGAACATGTCCCAGCTCCTTAATTTTGGTAAATAACTTTGTTGATTCCATTTTTAATTATTATTATTTACCAAATAATTTCCTCAAAACCATACAGAATAACTTTTAATTGTACCGCCAATCTCCAAGCTCCAAATCCAACATTTAAATTAGACACTTTTGACAGTTTAATCTTTTGTATCTGTGGATTGACCGAATGTTTATAGATAATATAATACTATGGACCGAATAGGGATGAATAAATATCGGCATTAGGAAAACCGGTATTTATGAAAAGATGTTAGATAAAGTGGTGGTATAGAAATAATAATAAAAAAATATCAAACACCACATAGAAATAATTAAAAAAAAGAAGGATAATAAAAATCTGTTGTATTAACTCTCAATATGACAAGCTTTTTTTGCTGCTGGTATATATTATACTTCTTAACGTCTTTTACAATGACGTCATCAGTTTATGTATAAAGCCAGTGTTATTACGAAATTTACAAATTCCATTCATTTTATGCCCTAGTTGTGTACAAATTTGTATACATTGTAACATTTATATAAAATTATATTTATTTATAACAAGAAAATTACGCACTTCAAAATCGCATAACCTTTTACGCGCAGGAAAGTCAAGCAGACGTTACGTTACTTTTGGCGGCATTGCACGAAGCCACAGAAATAGAATTCCTTGTGCAATAAAAAAATTCACTGTCCCGGTTCGATTACGAGTGGTGACTGGTGTTTTTGTGACACATACATGTTTATTTGGAGAAATGTGTGAAGTGTTGTTTAATCGGTGATAAGTGATAAGGAACGTCGCGTCAGTGAATCCTAAATATGGAGAATCCAACGGTTAGCGGATTGCGGTCAAGGTCCCGGTCGAAGACACCTTTCCTGCGGTCAAGCTGTGATGGAGAGAATTGCGCTGACGATGAGGATCACACACACCATAAAGCAGGGAGAAAAACACCAGTAAAAAGGAGCACCCCTGTCAAGTAAGTCAAGCTTTTTAATAATATCCATGAATGAATGAGTTTACACGTAGTAAATCATGAATACCGAATCTGCGAATAAGTTTTAATAATATTACATACATAATCAACAATCAACAATATCTAATAAGATAATAAAAGTTATTGTAATTTTGCTAACAAGTTGGATATGTAGAGTTAGAATGCTAAGAGCTATCCCTATAAGCCTGCAGGTTAGTGTTAATAAATCTATTCATGAGTCTAGCCTAGGTAGATTTCATGAATTTAGTCCATAAACTATAAAAATATCCTCCAGAATAACAATATATGGTTCTTGAAATATCAGCCCTAAGGTATATATGAATAAGCATGTTGCAACTAAATGATAATTTGTATATTTTTTATATGTACCATATCACTATATACCTGCATCTTATATAAGTCCTTAATGTTCAGATTATCATACATTATCAGTTGCAGGAAAGATACCTAATACCATGAGAGTAAATAAATAAAATAATTCAGTTATTTTAGACTTGCTATGTCTAGATTTTATATCATTAGTGTATACTGAAAATCACACATACACACACACTCAGAATACTATATACTTTATTACTCAGTAAACTTACATTGTTTTTAACCAAATAAATATTATGGCAGTCATATTGTTTTACAATAATTATTAATCATTAATTTCTGTTTTATCCAAGCTTTTATCCCATATCATGGAGGGAAATCATACATTTGAATTACAGAATGAATAGAAAAAATCTGGATTCTGTGTGGCATTTATGGGCCTCACTTCATACTTCTATATAATTTCGACACAACATCTAATCTATTGTTATATTAAGATTAAAATATTGAATAAATGATATTGTGTGATTATGCTTTTAAAAACAAGTCTTTTATTCATAAGATACATAAGACTTTGCCTTTTGTTTATAACATTTTGCTGTGTTTCCATTGCTGGTACACACTGGCCTAACGAAGGTGAAAGATTATATGCCTGTTGTGTACACACAAATAGATTATAGACGTTTGCTGTTATGTGAATGAAACAGGCATAGATTCTTTGCCTTCGTTTGGCCGGTGTGTATTCGCCATCAGAGATAGTAAATCAGTACATAAAGGTTGTCCTTAGTAATAAATAAAAATCTTATTTTTTTATTGACAAACCTGTATACCTAAGTAGATAAAGACCTGTCAATGACCTGACAACACCCATATCCATATATGTAATAGGAGTAAATAAAATTTATTTGTAATGAATGATTTACGAGTCTTATATTTCTCATTACAAATGAATTGTTATTTTACTTTAGTAAGTAGTGTTATTGTTTTACCATATAAGATAACAAAGATAAAAATTGTTATAAATAAAACATGAGTAAATATGCCTCATTTATAAATGCAAAGCTTTTTAAATAACTTTAATACAAAGTGTTCTTACAAATCATACAGATTTAGAAAAGATAAATCAAGGTCCCAATGGGTACCTAGTACCTACTAAGGACAACTAGTAGTGACATCACAAACACATGAATTCCATGGAAAACATGATGATGTCATCAAACTAGCTCAGTATTGACACATCATTATCATGGCCTCACCTATGATATTTTGTTTGATGAAAAAATTATCAATATTGTTTGGTTCAGCTATTTGAGGTTTATGAACTGAAGAGTAAAGAATCTATAATTATGCTTCATAGACTCCATCAGTGGAGTAGTTGTATTGCGTGCGTGGTATAACTAGCATCCTGAGGTCTTGCATTCAATCCCTGGCTTGGGTAAAGCTCAGCCCCAAGTCTGCAATTTGTCCCTGATATGGCGATAGGCTCACCTCCTATCACATCTGGAAATCATCTTAGCAAAATGTGGATGTTTGATTCTGCCTACCCCTTCAGGGATACAGGCGTGAATCTACGTATTTATGCTTCATCGTCATCATCATTAGCACAGGACATCCACTGTTGAACATAGGCCCCAAAAACCCACCTGTTGGAAGCAGCCTGCATCCAGTGATTTTATGCTCCATAATATACCTAGTTCAAATTGGTCTACATGCTATGATGACTAAATATTCTTATAAAGAATTTCTTTTCATATACAGCCATTTCTTTTATTAATGAGTTCTGTTTCATGTTTACATTATAATTTGGTAATTGCTTATTTATAGTTAAAGTCTATTTTAAATACATAATGATGTTTATTGAACTAAGATCACTTTAAATAAGAATTTTACCACAACTAATTAATAATATTAATAAATGCACTCAACAATCGCACACATAGTCCTGACCCCACACTAAGATCCAGTCTTGTGTAGTGGGTATCAGGAACTATGAGAGACTTTCGGGCTCATAACACCTAAACCTGAAACTAATATCTGTGGACAACACAAACATTTATTTTGTCTCAGTGCAGAAATCGCAAGGTGTCTCGTTTCACAGCCGGCTACTCGCCTGCTGTGCCACAGAAGCTGACATTTATTTGTTTCTCTTTTTTTTCATATAACATTTTCCAAAGTTTGTATACATCAATCTTTCTTTCTGCCTGGCGTTATCCCAGCCTTCTGCCAGAGTTCACCTTCCTGCTTAAATGTTTCCACTTAGCCCGGTTTTGTGCATCCTCCATAGTAAGACCATTGGGCCTCATATCTACATACATATCTATCTCATATCATTTGTATACATCATTACAGTACGTCAATTTGTATTATTAACAATTCTTTAATATAATAAATACATCAATAAACTTTTTCAAAGTGTCATACAAATAGAAATTTATCAATTTTGTTAACATTTGTAAGCAACATTTATAGCCACGGCAGGAAATGAATTCAGTGATAACTGTGGCCTTGCACCTGAAATATATGCACATATTAACAACCACATTTAACCATTACAATAAAATTCCGACCACCCCACCACCCTTCCCCTTTCCGTATCAAAAATATTAGATTTTATTTATATATTTCTGTATATAGAAATCTTATAATCTCTTTCTATTTGATGAGTTTGGTGTGTCTAAAATGGTGTTCATTTTTCATAGTTGTTTATTTTGTCTGGGTATTTTGTCTAATCACTTGGTCCAAGTGATTCAGTATCTACTGTCTGTAAAATTAATTGCATTTAACAAAAAAATTTACTTAATTAACAGTTGATGAGACAATAACTATTTTATAAATATGTTCCGATGAAAAATAATGACTCATGGAAGTAGCTATGAAGGGCTTATTGTACTCTTTGCTGTTTAAACAAATATTTGCTCAAACCACATGTTTATATTTTGTTACATGGTTTCAAGGTTCGGGGGGCACTAAAAACTGTTCATAGTTCAAACATAAAAGAAAACAAATCTCACATAATGTGCATACTTGTTTATTTTTGAACCTTTCGTGAAGGCGCGTGTCCCACACGTTATTTTCGAAACAAAATTCAAAATTCAAAAACGCCTACACAAAACAACGTTTTTGTTTAGACACATGTTGTCTCTTGCTCAGGGAATAATGGAACATAGACAAAAATGTGTAGCGTTAATGTTTTATTTCACAAAAACATTAGTAGGAGACGCCAGTGGCGTGCAATCCATATAGACAAAGAGACACTCTCTACCTAACAATTTGTTATTAAATAAAGAATAAAATTATGACTAAATACAGTATTTCGAAATAGCAATGATTGGATTATGTTTTAAATTGACACAGAGATGGTAATCACTATGATGGTGTCGCAAGAGTTGTCAAAAATAATTGTGTAAGATTTTTGTCTACCCTGATTAGAATGTCTATGCACGTCACTGGGAGACGCGCCTTTATTTACCCAAAGTTGTTGTTGCAGACAACTCAGCCAGCCGACTTCGAAGATAATAACTGAGACTATAGAAGAGATTGTGGAGTATACATCACCGCCTGCATACCGTACCAGGCACTCGATGAGGTCTGCTGGAGAGAAACTGGTCAAGACATCAGACTATTCCTCTGAGGAGAGTTTGGACAGACTCAAGAGCCATGGGAAGGAGATATATCAGGTATGTGCATTCTACAATATGAGCTCGCTACATATATCGATAGCTCGATAACATAACCGGGCTGAAGTTAGACGCAGCCACTTACTTTAAACATGTTTACGCGCTTATCAACTTTAAAACGAGATCGTTCCTTTCATTTTAAAACAATGTGATGCAAGAAATTTTTGAAATCTAATTTAGAAGATACATACAACCATGTGCAAATATTTTTATAAGTAATTCCCATGATGAGCTGGCTGCTGCACATCACCGCTCCTGCGTCTCACTCTTTTGTTAAAATGTCCCTTGTGTAAAAATGTGCAGATAGATTACAAAAGTTAGCCAATAAGAACACAGTTTGAAGATGACTTCGTCAAATGAGTTGATTTGATTGGTTCATAATCGCGATCTATCTGCACTCTAAACCGAGATCGTTTATTGAAACCGGCCATAAAGCGCTGCTTATCTTTAACCATAGCTTGTTCCTTTCATTTTTTAACAATGTAACGCGAAAAAACAGTGACAGGCTATTCTTAGCGAAAAGATAAGCGAAAATGTTTTTATAAGTTAGACCCAATAAGTTCCTAGTTATTTGAACTAATGGTTAGACGATTAGAGCATAATACAATATGCCATAATATTACTGGTGTTTTGAAGGGAGGACCCGGCGTCTACGATTCTGTACTTGCAAACTTTATTACTATACTTTATTTTGGCTAACGCAACTTTTACAAATTGTGTAGACTTCAAATCGTATAATTAACATAAGTTAATTCAATTTGCATATTTTATACGTGAAGCAATCATGTGTCGTAACATGTAATCGCGCACAGAACGCTAAACAGAAGGCGAAAATAAAATGCTCCATTGTTAATCCTTAGACGGGTTTCACAACAGTTTTGCATTATAAAATTAGTTGTTTTTCGCTTTTCTAGCGGCGTACATGTTACTACTACGCACTCGTTCGTAACGTGATTTTATATAGATAAATAAAAACCATCTTGATACAATGAAACTGCGTATTTTAAAGCACAAGGGTTTCGTCCATTAATACCAAAACTAATACCATTAAAAAGATTAATCGAAGATTTGTATTGAATGCAAATAAACACATATTTCATGAAAACAGTTCACGCGACGCATGAACATAAACAAATACAATAAACGAGCATTGCGATAATCAATTAATGTTTACGACTTACCCCGAGGATTAAAGAATATTATACATAGTATAACATAATTATTATGCACTCGACTACTTTCCGCGCTTCCTAAACTTTTATGGGGTGTTAAAAATTAAATTAAACTTGGTCTTTTTAGTCTATAGAACCTCAAATCTATCTCTATCTATCAATTATTATAAATATACGAAGCTTTAAGACCAAGGAGGCAATAGTCATTGCTACTTAAATCTGACGAAATTGTTCCAATCGAGTAAATAAATATTCGTCTGATGAAACATCTTTCACAGAAATTGGCAACCTTGTAATTAAACGAGAATATTTATTATTTGCACAGTACAGAATACTGAGAGTACCTAGTGATACCCATCTTTATTATTAGATGAAAATTCGTTGTTTGTTCCAACGGTAGTTTCCGTAATTATTTGAAGTAAAGCACGTTTCGCATCGACACGTGTTGTTATTCACATCTTTATTTCGTTATGTCGAGGCCTTATATTTTAGGGTGAATGACGTAAATTTAAGTTGGGTGTAGTGTTCAGAATTGGGTAGATATGTTTTAAATCTTAGATTAAGAATGACACCTACGGTCATTTTAACTCGAATTACTATCACTTCCCATTTATTTTGTCTTCTGTGCATCTAATCGCTGCGTTATAGTCTGTTCAACTTGATTATTTGTTTTGTAATGATTCATCATCAGCTACAGGACGTCCACTACTGAACATTATATACGATTATCGATTTCTATGTTATCTGTTTTATTTCTAGTGACTATGAAAAGAGAACCGGTGTCAGCCTTGATGTTTAGATCAAATACAACCGTATGTTTATTCAAACACGAATCTATACATATTTACTGAACGGTCGCGTAGTAAAAATTAATATTGA
Organism: Clanis bilineata; assembly: GCA_036417725.1. Taxonomy (NCBI): domain Eukaryota; kingdom Metazoa; phylum Arthropoda; class Insecta; order Lepidoptera; family Sphingidae; genus Clanis; species Clanis bilineata. Next base: position 6,015,005 of record CM071153.1, read on the forward strand.
TCTTCCTACGACGCATCGAGCGTTTCGAAAGTTTCGACCCATCAAAGTTCGTTTACCTTTTTATCTGAACCACTCGGTTTAACTGCATCTGCAGGCATATGTATTTCTTAATTGAAACGTAATTATAATAGTACATAAATAACAATCAAGCAATTGAATACAGACGCCCAACGTAATAAACGTTTTCCTATTGCATTCTGTCTCGCTTTAATGTTTTGTTCACATTTGTTATATTAGTCTGTGGGCTGTGTTCCGTATGTAAATTTATTCAGAGTTTGTAATTATCTGCCTTTATGTCAGTTGTATTTCTATAAATGTCTCCGTGAAGCTCATAGTTGTTCAGCGGCATTCAGATATTGCTGGTGTTTCTCGGTAAAATGAGTTCATTTATTCTACTATCTCGGACAGACGTGATCTCAGTTCCTATAAATACAATAAGATTTAATTTAATAACAGTTAAGGCGATTTAAAAAAGAATTCACCCACGAGTTTCTATCCGTCCTAAACTCTTAACTCTTATACGTTATTCAATACCTGAAGTTGTCCCGTGTGATATTAAATTGCTTTGATTGGTCTACTCTATGTGATTCTAGTAGTTGTTCCTAATCCTTAAGAGCTTTCAAGAGGAAAACACCGTAATACTTCCAAATATAACTCGAATCAAACTTCCCCCGCGTGGTTTATTTTTGCCCGTCCGCATATGGATATTATTATTTTAAGCCATCTGGCTCCTTCAGTACTAACTAGCGTCAGTGTTGCGCGCGTTTATTCGCAGTTTCTGTGCCTAATTACGTATTATACAATTTGATTGTCGGTGTGTTGGCCTAGTTTGGTTTGTGCTTTATATAGACATTTCCAAGGATTTGGGAGCGGTCTGCATGGAGTTGCTATGGTGATTTGGTGAGTGTTAGATTCACATAGTTAGATCGGATTGTATGTTGGCCAAGCGAGGTCTGTGCACTATGTCTCATACACACAAGGTCAGTAGATGACTGCATAAGTAATGACGTGCCTAAATACGTGAGTGTAATGCCTGGTACGTGTGTTTTATTTTGTTTTTAACCTTGTGAAGATTCAAGATAATAATGTTGAGTTTTATAATTTAATTCAGGTTGATTTCATTTTGTATATTACCAGTATTTAAATGGCTTATTTTATATACGCATTCCTGTAGTAATATCGCATTTGACCAAATGATTCCGTCAATACATCAAATAGTTAGTTTATAATAATATATACAGTTAATACAATTAATCAAGCGCCTCTGAACTTTTTATCTACAGCAACTATAAATAACTGTAATAATATTAACTTTGGTATGAATATTATACAGAAAATGATTCTTCTCCGTATTTCTGTCTACTATTGTTATTTATATACTGAACTAACCAGATACATAAGATTGATTTCAGTAAAATAATTTCGATACGTTTTACACGTTATTTACGGAATATAAAACATTGTAATAATTAAAGAAATGCATGAAATTCCCGTAGACATGCTTAATGAATGCTTCATTTCAATATAATAATTTCGATGCGTTTTATACGTTATTTACAGAATACAAAACATAGTAATACCTAATTAAAGAAATGCATGAAATTCCCGTAGATATGCTTAATGAATGCTTACAAGCAATTACATCCAGAAACGCCTTATTAGTCCATGGCATCATAAGTTTTTTAACAAAGCTATATTTAATAATTCAACTAGAAATAATTAGAAACAAGCCTAAGTAGCCTATTCATTATTGTTGTTCAAGTTGTCGCTTTTAAAAATGGCTACGTCATTATGAATTTTGGTTTATATTAATATCCATTATCCATCAGACACTTTGATAAAATATACTCTTTAACGAAGTTCGGGCATATCGAAAACAAAATTGATAACGATATCAATACACAGTTTTAATGAAATTAACTTTTACCCCATTTTACACTGAACATGAATTATTTACTAATGTTTGGTCATAGTCATGAGTCATGATTTACGTATCATTTTTCCAGTGGTAATTTTTTTATCAAACCTTCATATTCCAATTATCTTAAAAAAAAAAATTAAAATATTCACATTAATTATGGTTTAATGTTATTACACTCTGCGGTGCGTGCATTAACAATATTAATAATATTGGGGTTACGAACCCTTCGTACCAATCCCCTTTTTGTCGTTATGTGTTATCAAACAGACTGCCTCGGTGGCGTGGTGGTATTTCGGTACGACTACGGTTCTGAGGTCTCGGGTTCGATCCCCGGGTCGGGCAAAGTGATATTGGATTTTTCCATATCAGCCCGGAGTCTGGAATTTGTGCCCGATATGGCGATAGGCTCGCCCCCTATCACATCTGGGACGGAACTAAGCTCGGCGAAATGTGGGTGTTCTAGTTCGCTAGTGCGCCTCTGCCTACCCCTTCGGGGATACAGGTGTGAGCTTATATTTATGTTTATGTGTAATCAAAATCCGTACATTGAATGTTGGAACTTGGATAGTAACATTTAGCAACTGGTAACGTATATAAATAAAAGCTTGTAATACTAAAACAGAAATAACAAAGTCATAACCCCATAATCGGATATTGTTGTGGGTTGCTTGCATGCTAGCAAAACAATAACAGATCAGAGGATTTTTTTTTGTAAACAAAAAAGATTCTTACTCCTGACGGGTGGTCGGGACATGGAGATAAACATCAATTAAGTGAACTGTCTTCCCTCTCAAGATTGTGGTATTTATTGAGCCCGTATACATCTGCCTCGTGGTGACAGATCGCGTTTTGTTCTTAATTGATATTAAATCAATAAATAAGGAAGGACTTTCTTGACATTGGCATAATGTATTTCAATTGCCATTAAAAAAAAAGAATGAAGGAATTGGATGCTTTTTACTACGCAAGCACATGGTCTACCTGATGGTAAATGACCCCATTTGTCTAGCCACGCCACGCCTCTACCTACGTTGGAACTATGGCTGAGATGTATACAGCGAACTTCGACTAAGTCTAACTCAAAGTCACGAACTCAGGTGGTATTTGTAATTGTTAAATCGAACTTTGACTTAGTCCGGGTCATTTTTACAAGAAAAACAGACTGAGAGACAGAATAAGCAAAGATTTTCTTGTAAAAAATTACTCGAACTTAGTAAAAATCCTCACTGAGTTCGTGACTTTGACTTAGACCTGGTCGAAGTTCGCTTTATAGATCTCAGCCTACGCCATTGCTCATAGAAAAGAAAGGAATAGATATTGGGAATGGGAATTAGGTCTTCCTGATAAATTGGTTAATTGTGCGTATCGCTTTCGTAACAAGTCGTAACAGTCTAACTCGAACTATCTATACTAAAATTGTAAAGAAAAAAGAATTGTTTTTATTACATATTTGTTTGTAATAAATAGGCTCAAAAACTACTAAATTGATTTTAATTCTTTCATCCATGAAAGCTACATTATAATGCGTACCGACTTGGTACTACCAAGCTACTTATTTTCGCCATTTATAGCGAACAATTTTACGATTCCCGTAGGACATCCAGTATTGCGAGCAATAGCTATAAACAATTAAATAATCTTTTCCATTGAAATGCCATGGTGAAATTATTATGCAGCTGCCGCCTTCGCTAATTATTCTCAACTTCCGTCATTACTTCATTTGGTCATCTGCAAAGGTCAACGGTATTGTAGGGCCTTGAAATAACTGATCGTACACTTCCCATAGCGGACATACTGATATTACTTATTATGTAATTCAATGGGTAAACTATGATTTTAGGTGTTTTGTTGTGTTATATTATTTTGCTATATTTTTGAGGTTTCTAGCATATTCCGGTGTCTCAAATCCCTATTCCAACGCTTAAAATATTAGATAACAATTATACTCGGAAATCGGAACTACTTTAGCCTTATCTAATCATCATTGATGCCTAATAAGGTTAATGAAGTACATATTTATGTCAAAAGACTATTAGGTTATTATTTAGTCTTTATTAATTGTTTTCATTTTGAAATGAAAACTATATCGCCGGTCCCTACGTACAAAGCGACATGTCAAAATGTCATATTTTTTATTGCATATATGGCTTTAGATTATCCATACGCTCATAACTATAGATATATTTATTAATTACTTTTTATTCTAAAAATTCTAATTTAAATACTAATCGAACAATATAACAAGTATGATAATTCTTAAATTATAAATGAACTTCATTTCGTTCTCCTGAAAACCTCAGTTTTTGACATGTCGCTTTGTACGTAGGGACCGTCGATATTGATCTTATGTAATGACCTGTTTGAACCTCAGATCGGGCAAAGCTGTTTTCTAACAAGATTAGCCCGGGACTGGATCCCCAGAGGGGGTTAACGTTGGAAAGGCAGCCAACCTTACAAACTAAGCCGAATTATTTTTGTAACATGCTACAAAACGGCATCTTGACTGCACCAACCCCATATTGAGTGGAATGAGAGCTGATGGAAAGAAAAGATATTAAGGCGTGAAAGATCTTTAAAGTGAAATGAATATAAATTCTAGAACAATTTGAAAAAAAAAAAATAATAAAATGAAGATACTATACATGTTACCAATTAGTATTTTCAAAATAGTGTAGATTATAAACGGTAAGGCGTGAGGTAGAATCAAGTTAACTCAATAGTTCTCAGACTTACGCCCGAATGGTCAAACGTTACTTAACTTTAACGGCTTCTTACATTGATTTTCGCATTACAAATTTGACAGATAAAGCGACCTTAAACGACATAAGGCGACCTTAAATGTATGAACATTCGGCGGATAGTAAGGAAAACTCAACGAGTTATCATTTGTATAACGTGTCGTTTAAGCGTTTTAATTTAGGTTATGAACACCTTATCATCGTAATAATTGATTATAATCTTCAGTCGCAACAAGATTGTGATAGAACACAGTTTATAACGATGTCGACGTCTCCAAATACTTGACGTTAAAATTATATTCAATGACTACTTGGAACGCTTGTCTTCCGATATCTTCAATAAGAGGTACGTGTAGATTTATAATAAAAATTACAACAGGCAATAAATGAAACAGAAACATTGCCCCTCATAAAAAATATTTACGCGCTTCTTATCTTTAAGAATAATTTGTCCCTCTCGTTTTCAAACGATGTGACGCAAGGAAAAAAGTGACATACTATTCCTAAAGATAAGAAGCGCGTAAATGTTTTTATAAGTAAGGGCTATTATCAGTAAATAAATATGACACAGTTCGCAATAGATGAGAAACTACGTAATAGCAGGAAACAATGTAGACCAAGGTTGCTGCACATTTGCATTTCGTTTTACATAGAACAAGTTTAAGGTTATATACAACACTATTTTATTTTCTCAACCGCAATTTCAGGGGTTCCAAATTCAATGTCAACACCCGTACACGTTGAGTCATACACTCCGCATTTTGCTTCACGGTTCTATTAGCACTGTAGTACTTTAACTCACCGAACGTTTTTTTCTCGTAGCCGTTACTAATGATGTCATCGCATTGGTCAGTGAATGACTTGTAAGGCTGGGTCTATACTTATACGGTGTTCCACGTGGGTAAATGATCGTTCGTTTGGCGGCAAATGAAACGCGATCATGATAAATGCATTGCAAATTGCAATACATAATTAGGTAAATAAACACATAAATACAAATCTGTAAACAACTAAAGAGAGCACCTAGCTCTGGAATTAAACACGACATGTAACTGCAATAACGCTTAACCCCAGGAACTAAAGACGCAAAGAAAATTGTGCAGCAAAAATAAACGGATTTTGGCTGTAGAATTGGGGTCGATGAGGTCATTAGCTAAAATCGTTTCTTTACTCGTCTTTGAATCTGCCTCCCAATTGTTATCATCAGCCATAGGAAGTGCACCGTTATCAAGTGTACGGATATTATTTAGAGTTCGAATTCCAAACGTATTCTGAAAATCATTCCTTAACTCTTTGTTGAACAAAAAATCAACAAAATACTTTATCGTGCTGACGCTGGATAGTAAGGTTGTGAATTAGATAATAGTTGTCATCAATCTTCCCACGATAGTGCTCCGACAGCTAAGACCTAATATTTTAAAATCTTTCAAGTAAAATCAGAACTCATGTTGTATCAATGTTGATTTTGTGGGATCGGAAGATTCTTTCGGTGATAATTTGTTGTTTTTTTTTCGTTTCTGTATATATTAATGCGTCTTTAGATCAGCATTTCAAATATGTCACAATGAACATGTATCAGTCACTAAGATAATATTTTGATTTTTACACACGAAAGAACAAGATATGGCTAAACAAGAACTGACACCTAAAAACAGTCATTTGTATCACGAAGTGATTTAGGGAACAGGATTTCCTTGTCCTTAGAGTACTAATAACACTACTTCTTACCAAAGACCTTAATACATCTATGATTGCAACCATATCATAAAGTGATGCCAGTACCCTACTAATTGCTCCTATAAATCGACCTATCCAAAGAATAAAGTTATATAATATGATAATTAATCGAAATTGCTTTTTTATTTTTCTGAGCTTAAATTGGCCTATAATATATTTAAGCTATGTCATAATTTATGTTATTATGTTATAACTTAAAAAAAAATGTTACTAGTTAAATATATATATGTAGGTCAATTTAAGCACAGAAAAATAAAAAAGCAATTTCTATTAATTGTCATGTGTAACTTTTGTCTTAGGATAGGTCGAAATATAGAATAAGTGGAGTTACGTCAGAATATTATAATTGCATTTTGAAGTACTGCCTCGGTGGTGTCTTACCTTGCGTATCTGGTTCGAACCAGATACAAATAATCTATCCTCGGGTCGGGTCAAGTGGCCCAAATATTGTGCCCAGTATCAGTCCCGAGTCTGGTGTTTGTGCCTTATATGGAGACATCCTTGTATCCTATTACATAGTAGGACCAAAAAGTTAGCGAAAAGAGCAATTGATTCGGCGATAACAGCCGTGAGTGTATGTTGTATGCATTACATATTGTGATGAATAAATCAGGATTTAGATGCCTCAGTTACATTATGTAACATGTACATTATGTATTGTGGTATTGCATTATTAAATACATATTACGTATTTAATAATGCAATCCACAATTATGAATTCCTAACATAATTTTCAGTATGCTTTTGTACGTAGAATTCGGAGTAACGAGCACAGAGAAATCATTTAACTGGAAATGTGGGACATTGATGCTTTTGAAAATGGCCTCTTTGTTGGTTTAATTAGCAAGCGATAACGAAACATTTCATTAAGCTCACTGTTTACTCTCTGCAGTAATGTTTACTGCTTCCGGAGGCTTGCCCTTAATCAGCTACTAAATATAACGTTAACCATACTATGAAACAGTTATTAATAACACTTGTGTTTTATAATAGACTATTTGGCTTTTATTATTTAAAAATATAGCAATTAATATTAGCTGTTAAGCTTGTCCTGTATACAACTCGTTTTATGTAAACAGAAATAAGTAAATAACCCAACAATTCTTAAATGACTACTGGCCCCATACAAAGGTTGCATGAAATCTATTGTATTTTGAAAGTATTACAAACCATTTTATTAATGAATAAGTGCGACTTACAGTGCTATTACTAATGTAGAGTTAAACCTAAACTCTATTTATCCTACAACTCACTCCTATCTTTAAATCAAGATTTGGGATAAAATTAAATTTCACTTTAGACCAATCAAACAATATATAACATACGTATGTATGATATACGTAGACTTAAAAGTACAAAGTCAACAAGTTGGGCTTCAATGACATTATGTTTATTGTAAAAATTACTTATGTAAGGATCATTCATACTGCCCAATTCAATTCAAAGTTTCTACCTACTAACTTGTACATCTACGTCATAAACATCCAGTCCAACCCGTGACCACGAAGACTGCAAAGCCTTCGAAACGTCGCGAATAAAATTAAAACCAAATCGTGATAGAATCCGTAAAATTGTTTTATTTCATAAACATCTATACATAATGCCCCTTACTTATAAAAATATTTAAACGCTGATTATCTTTAACCATAGGTTGTCATAAAAACATTTTCGCTTAACTTTTCGCTAAGAATAGCCTGTCACATTTTTCCTTGCGTTACATTGCTTAAAAATGACAGGGACAACCTATGGTTAAAGATAAGCAGCGCTTAAACTTTTTATAAGTAAGGGGCAATGTCATCACGCCTACTACGATGTTGTGATTCGCGTGATCTCATTGTCAATTTGTCCACAGAATGAGATCAACAGTCAATATGAGCGCGTGTCATCGAGATCCTCGCAGCACTACACCTCGTTCGGTGACGTCGGCCTCAGCCCAGTTCACACGTCACACAATGTGACCGCAGACAGGTGAGTGTGTACTGCCTTTATAAAACTGCGTCATCATTATTTTAGACGTTGAATTTCGAACGAAAAATGTAACGACCTTTGCATAATAATATTTGTCATTCACATTTTTGTTACAAATAGGTACATACATATGTGATGGACTTTGTACTGTACAATACCCGCGAATATAGCGAAATAACATGTCTGGCCTGCGGTATTTCTAATATGGTTTACCCGCTACTGCTGAGACTAGGTTGACGTCAGACAGTCAAAAACCAAGCCTAATCTTTCCTGCGACATGCTTAAAAATAGTAAAACTTGGCAGGCCTCAAGCTATGCACTTATGGTGCCTTATTTATAAAAACAGTTTAGCTGAGCAAATGGCTAAGAATAGTCTGTCACTTTTTTCCTTATGTCACATTGTTTGAAAATAAAAGGGACAGACTATTCATACCAATTTGCTCAGTTAAACTGTTTTTATAAGTAAGGCCCTAACCCCCGAATGTTCATACACTTAAGGTAGCTTTATGTTGTTTAAGGACGCCTTATCTCTTAAAATTGTATGGCGAAAATCAATGTAAGAAGCCGTTAAAGTTGAGTAGCGTTTAACTATTCGGGCGTTGTAAGTTGTACTAATTGTAAATGTAATGACATTGACTAGGCAAAGGACTTAGGACGTGTGCAAGAATCGTTGCAAGTGGAAATCCGTTGTCTCTGCCTAACCCTATGGGAAAGAGGCGTGAATCTATGTATGTATGTCAATTAAGACACGTCACACGGTACTGCTTCGGTGGCGTGGTCGTATTTCGGTACGACTACCGTCCTGAGGTCTCGGATTCGATCCCCGGGTTGGGCAAAGTGATATTGTATTTTTTCCATATCAGCCCGGAGTCTGGAATTTGTGCCCGATATGGCGATAGGCTCGCCGCCTATCACATCTGGGACGGAACTAAGCTCGGCGAAATGTGGGTCTTCTAGTTCGCCAGTTCACCTCTGCCTACCCCTTCGGGGATACAGGAGTGAGCTTATGTTACGCGGTACTGCGAAGATAAATTATTTAATTATGGTGTAAAATGTCTTGATAAGAGTTCAGTCCTTGATCGCTTTTCACGCATCCGTCGTAACAAGTTCCTCCCCTCATTAATATTATCTCTCATTAATATCGCCCTACTTCGCCTTCCTTCATTATTTTTCCCCTTACTTTATTGACAAAAATTATCTTCTTTCGCTGGCTAATTAATTCAAGCGTTGATGTCGTAATTATTTTCGATTATCTTGCGATATACTGTTTATAATGCTGTGAAAGGTCTGACTTATAAACTCGTGAGAGACGATTGCAACAATACAGATTTCTTTTTAAATGCTATTTCTATTCTTACTAACATTGTTAAGTCGTAATCATATTTTTTGCCACCTGAAGGGATACCACCACCTCGTATAGTAATATTATTATAATCTTACTACTACCGATTCCCGTACAAAAAAAAACGTAGTAAGACTATAATAATACTGCTATAAGAGGTGGTGGTAACCCCCCTGAGTTGTTATCCCAATTCCGGGTCTGCACAACACATTTTTAGCATGTTGCAGAATGGATTTTGGTTTTCGTTTTTTTACGATCGACCGCCTGGCTAACTATCGTGTCTGAAAAACACGTATTGCCCAGCCTAGCCTGAACCACAAGCCACATTATACGCGTTTGTGCCTGTATACTATAAAGGCGACTAGGACTGATGCTGAGATCTATAGAGCGAACTTCGACTAAGTCTAAGTCAAAGTCACGAACTTAGTGAGGATTTTTACTAAGTCCGAGTCATTTTTTACAAGAATTTTTTTGCTTAGTCTGTCAGTCTGTTTTTCTTGTAAAAAATGACCCGGACTAAGTCAAAATTCGATTTAACAATTACAAATCCCCCGTGAGTTCGACTTAGACTTTGACTTAGACTTAGTCGAAGTTCGCTCTATAGATCTCAGCCTGAGTCTTTCACATTAAAATAACATCGATAATTAATAAAATTAAGTAATATGCCTACGGCGTGTTATAAAATCATCGTTACATAGTCACGACCTCCACTAGTGTACTGTTATACTTCTCAGCGTATGTTAAACTCCGTATTTATATCTTTGAATATTAAGAGCAAAACATTGCACACTGGTACACTTGGAAAGCGTCCAATTTTTTACACAACGCGTATTTTACGTCTGTTGACGTCGCGATTCGTTTATTGCAAGGTGTGTTCACGCATTGACACCATTAGTAATACTTACCTCGTTTTGAAGGTCGACATAGACATCATATTCTCATTTAGTGTGCGTATTAAATCTGAATAGTATTTTGAGGTGTGGTCACTCTACAGATTGATCAAGGCCCAGATGCAGCGCATTTAAGTAGTAAGTTGGTCAATGGACTTTGACCAAAAGATAACTCTAAGCAGAAAAAAGAAAAAACTACTCTCGGTTAAATTGTTTGATCTTACTGTGAAATTTTGATTCATTAAAATCAAAATTATTGTAAGCGATAAAAAATACTTTCTCTTACAGCAAACACATTAAACAGTAAATCTCTTTGTCATTTGGCCATACAGGTAATAATATAACACCCAATAATCACTATCCCGATTCCCTCTCACACATCTGCCACTGTAACTCCTGTAAGCCAGGATCAACAATAGAACGCATTTATTGACACCTAGCAAGCTCGACTGGAAGCTTAAGATACCAGGCTCGTGATATGTCGCACGTATTAACAAAGATTCTCGGCCTGACAACATGCCGGGTACACACCAACCGAACGAACGATCGTGAATCTATACCTGTTGCATTCACACAACAGCGAACGTTTGTTTGTATGAATGAAACGCGTAGATTTACGAGCGTTCGTTCGGTTGGTGTGTACACGCCATCACCCAGACCCAAAGCAAAAGGTTATCGATCACGTATGATATTTCTATGTCGATCACACAAATACTCGGTGCGGGGATCGAACCTGTGCCACTTGGGCCGTAATAACAGCCATAATGTTTCAGATCATCGCGCATCGGCAGCCCCACGTACAGCGTATGCTCAACGGACAGCTCGTTCGCGGAGCAGGCGCTCGCCGACACCAGCGCGCTGCTGGACAGGGACCCGCGCGGCGAACATCTGCCCTCGAGGCTTTACAAGATGGCCGGCGAGTACTGGAAGTAAGTGCCAACACCTTTGCTAAGAGTTCTGTGGGCGTAGCCAAGTGGTTTATGCGCTAGTCGAATAGAATAGTAAATGTATGGGAGTGATATTTATTCTATTCGACTAGCGCAGAAGCCACTTGGCTAAGCCCGTTGGGAGGTGAATGGTAAAAATTGAAAAAATGACACGATCCACCATCGCCTGGTCTAAAACAGAGTTGCCAGAGGCTGTACTTTGTAAATTTTTGCATTCTAAGGGAGTTGATATTTTGCAAAAACTATTAGTTTTCCTTTTCCATACATTGGATTAACATCACCACTTAGGTTACTACAACGAAGTAAAGTGTATGGAGGAAACTATTATGATTAAAATGTATAAAGAAAACTAAAACTATCACAAGTTTCGAGACATGAGTACTGTCATTAATAAAGAAAAAGGAAAGCAGTACTGTTGGACCAAAACACACACAAAGGCCTGACGCCTCACTAGATTAACATATTGTATCGTCCTTTAGGTATCGGAAACTAGGGGGGACTTAGCTCCCACATAACTCTGACGTGAACAAATATTTGTAGATCACAGAAACACTTGTCTCGGTGCAGAATCGAATGGCTACTCGCTTGTTGCATTACGAAAGCTGTCAAAGGATAGTTGATTTTGGTACAAACTTATAAACAGTAGAAGGTTTTTCTAAGTCGTTGCGTGTTACCAGGACATGAAGTAACAAACAGGCAGGCCAGCGCTAGTTTCCAGCCGCATTTACTCCCTATTGTTCCCTCCCTAATATTGCCAATAAAATAAAAGGAAAACGAAAGCTTCATCTAGGCTCTAGTCGGAGCCAATTGTTAGTGACGTCATTCTTCACGGGAGTTATTCTATTCATGAACTGCTTAGTAACTGGCTATTCCTGTCTTTATTTGACTATCAGTCATAAGGATCATACGCTTTCCGGACAGTTCATGCCAAATATGGCTCAACACTTGATTTTGTGCGTACAAATGATCGAAATACGTGTTTTCCAAACTGAGAGTCGTGGCCCCCAAGTTTTTTTAAGGGGGTCTGGAATACGTCTATAAACGTCACTATAGAATCGGCCTACGTATTCATTATGCCAACGTTAGGGGCCGTAACGGTATTTGGAAATCAATTTGGCGACACCCTATTATTTTAATGTGAACAATTTAGTTCCGATGTTTTAATAAGTTTGAAAAACACCCTGTTGTTCAAAATTACGTATCCATGAGAATCATACAATGAAAAGGTTAAAAAGAAATTTTCAAGGCAATACTTCGCATTTCCTCAGATTTTTTTTATTGCGTAAATATTTTATATCAGTACACGCTTTATTTTTACCACTTGCAATGTTCTGTGTGCAGCTTTTTTGTCACGTAAAATGCTCCTAATCGTGGGTAGAATAAAAAATAATGTCACGTTTGTTCATATCGTAACTGACTTGTTAGACCCTTCTACACTCTGACATTGGCGAAATTGTCGTTCGTTACGACACGGCCAAATTAAGAAATTGGAATTGGAATTGGACTTGTTAGACGAAATTAATTTTATTGTTCCTTGATATTAATATGTTACTTTTAAAACATGGCTAAAGTGATAAATGTTATAGAAGTGGAAACTACAGAAGAAACATTAACATGGAGGTAAATGTACTTGGTCTTTGCTTCGTTTGGATAACAGAAAAACACAAACTAAAAAATAACGATACGGCCACTTTACTTTTTTATTTTTGATACTGTGAAGATGGTAATGTAGTTCTTTTGTTAATCTGACCTTGAACACTTACGTGAAACTTTTTCACATGTTAGTAATGGCATATCGCGTCATGTCAGTGTAATGTGACATTAAATGTTCCTTTAGCGGCTGAATACAGATTAATTATTAAAAACGAAAGTTGTAGTATAAAACTATGTTAATAAGAATAAAAATTATAGTAACCCATAGGCATCGATCAGAATAATAAATACACCCAACAGTCACACACATAGTCCTGACCCCACTGACACCCCCATGACATCATGGGTATCAGAAACTACGAGAGACTTTCGGTCTCACAACACCCAGACCCGAAACAAATATCTGTGGGCCACACAGACATTTGTCTCGGTGCGGGAATCGAACCTGCGACCTCACGTTTCACACCCACTCGCCCGCTGCGCTACGGAGGCTGTCAAAATATAATAAAGCTATGGATTCAGTTTTTCCTGGACGGCTCTAGTTAAAATTTATTTATTGATTTAATAAAAACCAAAGATCTGGTATTGGGAATTCTGAGACAGGCCTTTAATATTCTTGAGTGGGACTAAAATACCGAACCGATCAGCTTACTACGCCTTTATGATGTTTGTTTAGGAACATGGACTATACTATGGAAAGGATAATGAGCTTGGTCGTATTGTTCTATATTTACGACAGTGAGGCGTGTGCAAATGTCAAACGACTAACCCAGAATGTCACAGTGCTTCAGTGTTGTTCGAAATCAGTAGTGTTATAATCATAGAAATCCTACACAGATTAACAGAATGTTTATGTAGATATTGAAGTAGTTTAAACAGTTTGCTATGGTCCTATTCTGCATGTGTACAAAAGTGAAATGTGTACTGTAGGGACAAATAATAAACCTCACAGAAATGTACGAAGGATTGATATTTGCCGAAATAAAAAGGTATTTTAAATGTGAAATTTGATGTTTATATATAGGTTTTTAAACAGACTAAATGTACCTTACATTTAGTCTGTTTAAAAACCTACAAGCATGTTGCAGAAAGGATTCGGCATAAATTTTACAACCAGCTCTGTTCATAACGTCGAACCTCTGGGGGATATTTAATTGAAAAGGAAATAATAAGGATAACAAATCAAAAATAGTATCGAAACCACTCGGTTTTAAAAATATTCTTTGTTCATTTGCGCACTTTTTGTCGAGGTTGAAAAACATTCAATATCAAATTGATACCACTAGTTCAGAATCGACGAAAAGTGGCAGCTCACTGTTTCGGTCGGTGAGTGAGATTTCCGATGCCACTTCTTTTTAAAATGGCATCCTTTTAGGTTTGCAACGCGCTCATGATTCTTCGGTCTTGGGTGTCTATCATCTTCAGTGGAGGTCACTTACCATTAGGTGATGCCATTTGCCAGTATCTGCTATAAAAATATCCATTATCCAATTCAACAGCAAGTACCCGAAGACGGACTACACTTACTCGCCGCTGTCGAAGGACCGCGTGGAGCTGGCGCCGGGGCAGGTGGCGGTGCCGAACATGTCGCGGCGGTCGCTGTCGCAGTTCCGCGTGCAGGGGCCCAACACCAGCGCCGACGAGATCGACCGGCTCGCCGCCACCACCGCCTGGACGGCGACCACAGTACGGAAACGGTATACTGTGAGTATAGAACCCCGTTTGATACGCTTTGTTTTTTTAACCGATTGCAATAGAAAGTCCCATCGTATCTTTTAAATTTATTTTGGGTTTTGTCAGGCAGAGAAGGGGTCGCGAAAAATTTTCATGTCCAATTTTAGGCCGCGGTGTCAAAAAGTTTGAAAAACACTGGCTATATTTCAATAATAAATAACACCCAACAGTCGCATATATAGTCCTGACCTCACACTTAAATCGAATCTTGTGTCGTGGGTATCAGGAACTACGAGAGACTTTCGGTCTCACAACACCCAGACCCGAAACAAATATCTGTAGGCCATACAAATATTTGCCTCGGTGCGGGGATCGAACCCGTGGCCTCGATTCACAGCCCCCGCTGCTCGCCCACTGCGCAACAGACGTTTTTTTTTTATAGTAGATATTGGCAAACGAGCAGATGGGTCACCTAATGGTAAGTGATCTCCACCGCCCATAGACCCCCAAGACACAAAAATAATCATGAGTGCGATGCCAACCTAAAAGAAGATAATGGAAGTGGAGGGAAAAGGGATTGGGAAAGGGAGGGAGGCAAATTGGCCAACGGAAATCTCACTCACCGAACGAAACGCGACAGCAAGCTGCAACTTTACGTCGGTTTTCTGTGAGACAGTGGTATCAAACCGGTCGAGCTGGCCCATTCGTGCTGTAGACGTTACTGTCTACAGCGTGGCTCTACCACTCAAAATTGCTTTGAAGCCGGTTCCGCCATTTTAGTTTCGCTATATATTTACATGTAAGTTGTCACAGTGTAATAAAACTTGTACATATAACGTATAAATATTTATTGATTTTAACGACCAACTTCCAAAAAGCAGAGGGTCTTCTATTTGTCTGTATGTGTTTTTATGTATGTTACTCGATATCTCCGCCAAATATTAACCCATTTTCAAAGATTCTTTTTGTGTTCAATAGAGCTTATTTCAAAGGTAGTCCTATATAAATTAGATCACGATCGGATAATTGAAGTCATTAGGTTTCTAAACTTGTTTTTTAAATTAATTTAGGTTTTGTCAGGCAGAAAAGGGGTCGCGAAAAATATTTAATGCCAATTTTAGGCCGTGGTGTCAAAAAGTTTGAAAAACACTGGCTATATTTGAACTTTTCCGTTAAAATACTTCTATTAATAGAAAAATTCAGATAATATTGATATACCTTCTCTTCTAATATAAAATAATAAAAAAAATTTAAATATATTTTCTGATAAATCTTAGTCCCATTAAAAAAAAACGTAATAGATGTAATTTTTTTTCACAGTCCATAGACAGCTCAGACGATGAAACCGCGTACATGCACAAGAGCGCGGCTATGTCGGATCAGAGATGGTGGATCACGCGGCTGCTGGTCACCATCGTGACCACCATCACCTCGTCAGCCGGCAGCGCGTACCGTCGCGTCGTGGGACCCTCGCATCGGTACCCCTACACCGACAGGAGACCAGCTAAAGGTTACTTTTGTATCTTTTTTCTATAGCAGAGACTGGCAAACGAGCATTTGGGTCCTTGATAGTACTTACTATCACAGATCACTTGGACCGTGTTGTGCAGAAATTATCAAACCCACATTTTTTATTGATGCCAACATGATCTAAAGTCTAAGCCATTATAAACCATATTGATGTAAAAAAGAAATGTGGCTTGGATCATTTCTGCACAACACGGTCCACTTGATCTCCACCACCCATAGACACCCAAGACACAGAAGAATCATGAGTCTGTTGCCAACATCGGAATGTGAAGATGCCTAACTGCTATATGGGATATTTTTTTCGCAAATGCCATTTTGGTTTCGCTCCATATATTAAGAATTCTTCATTTTTTCGTATTTATGCCTCGTCCTCTCATTTTTTTTAGTCATTGCAAAATTGTAAAAAATATGTTTTGCGCAGACGTCCCTAGAATGAAAATTTAATATCTAACTAATTTAACGTAATTTTTTGTTATGTTGGCAGCCAGTATATTGTCCCGGACTGCATCGGTGGTGACAGCGCCTTTCTACTGGATCTATTCGATCATGAAAACAGTGGTCACCACTACTGTAGAGACGGTAAGTTTGGGGGTTTGTGATTTTATTTTGAAAATAAGAATACAACTATGCCCTATATTATAACGTAAAATGGAGAAATTCGCGGTAACAACAAATAAACTATTAATTTGTGGTAGTCACATTTTTATACATTCCACATAACATAAGCTCACGCCTGTATCCCCGAAGGGGTAGGCACAGTCGCACTAGCGAAATACATTCCGTTTAGTTGATTAATTTTAATATACACAATGTATGATACACTGACAGCCTCCGTGGCGCAGTCGGCGAATAGCCGGCTGTGAAGCGAGTGGCCTCTGATTCGATTCCCGCATTCAGATAAATTTTTGTATGGCCCACAGATATTTGTTTCAACTCTGAGTGTTGTGAGACCGAAAGTCTCTCATAGTCTCTGATACCCACGATACAGGTTATAAATAGTGTGGGGTCAAGACTAGGTGTGTGACTGTTGGGTGTATTTATTTATTTATTTATATCCGCCAGATAACACCAAACCACGTGGGTGAGAGCGAGAAGTACTCACGCGGTGTAAAAGGGAAGGCAGTAGCGCCGCGACGATGGTGGCCCTGGATGCTCCTGTTATTACTGCCTGTTATCGGATACGGATGTAAGTACAGTATACATCTTATACCGGTTCTACATGATCAACAGTCCTAACCAGTGGCGTGCAGTGTATATAGACTAAGTGACACTGTCCCTGACAATTTGCTATTTACGAAAATTTTGACCGAAAACTCGTGACTTTTCAATTTCAAATTTGAAAACAATTTTCAAAATAGCGTCACCCGGTTTATATTTTAAATCAAAATGAGGATGTATTATGATAGTAATAGTGATGATAGAGTTGAAAAATCATTTTGTTAGTTTTTGTCTACCCTGATTGGCATGCCTATTGCACGTCACTGGTCCCAACACGCCTCTATCGAATCACACCCTCCTATATTTACGCGTTATACATGAACTAACTCTCTACATAATGATTTCTTAAGTTTACGCGAGTTAGGAATTTTATCAAAATTTTTTTTAGTCCCGACGTTTCGACAGCTTTACAGCTATCATGGCCACGGGACGGTCTCCGATTCCGTAAAAATTAATTTTATTGTAATACATGTGGATTGTGGAGGGTTGAAGAAACAGTTGTAACGCTCGTGTAGTGCCAGCATTAATTTTGACTTGTCTATTCTGTATTGAGAGTAAACATACGAAATTGAATATCTGTGAAAAGCGATGTTCTGTATTCTCCTTAGGGCGAGTTACACCACTATTTCTAACTTACAGTTAGTCCTAACCTCAAGTTAAATTAAAAAAGAAATATATGAATGACATGTTATTCATTACATGATACATGTAATTAATTAAATGTCATCATATATTATCTGTAATTACATGTAGTACATTACATGTAATGCGTTGTGTGTCATTCAAGACATTCATATATTTATTTTTGCATTTAATTTGAGATTAGGGACTAACTGTAGGTAAGTAATAGTGGTGCAAGTCGCCCTATAGGTACAGTGGATTTCTTTTACCAACTGAGGGCTGACATTTATTTATTTTGTCGGCTTACATGTTTGTCGTAGTAAACTAAAAATATGAAATATTTTTCTGAGTATGCAAACACATTATGAATTTCGGAAATAAAGTTAGGTGTGTTTTGATGCAAAATACGGTTTACATATTAAGTTTGTATACATCTGAACATCTTTATTTGATGCTATCAATTATATGTAGTGTAAATTTATTTATTGTTACATTTATACCTCAATAAAAGTACAACTTTTATATATAAACATTGTCACATAACACGCATTCCTTACAGCTCACTACACTTATGAGAATTGGGATCGTCTTGCGATGGTAAACTTTACCGATTTCCGATTAGATTTGCCAGAATTCAGCAACATGAAATTGCCAAAATTGTCTCTGCCTAACATCACAATGCCGACCATCAGTATTATGCCGAAAATGCCAGAGATCAACATCACTCTGCCAGATATACGGGACAATTTCCCAGAAGTCACAAAGACGTACACCCAGTACAAGGATATAGTGCAGAACAGAATGTCAGACGCGTCTGAATACGCCAAAGTTGTGGCTGAAAGTTGTTTTGAAGAGATCAGGCGTTTTTGGAACGGAATTATTGGATGATTAAAAATGATTTCGGACACCTTTACTTATAAAAGCGTTTCTAAACGAACGAGGCTCAAAAAATATAATATAGGTGAAATTAAGTGACAATTGGAACATAAATGTTTATATAACATAAAACGGAGGTAAAAATTTGCGGGTGAATACAAACGACATTTTAATAAGTCACAAGTAGATTGGATTAATGTGTAAACTATACCAAAATTGATAGAAGATTGTTCTTATTTGTATAAGTATAGTATCACTCGATAATGGAGCTTTATTGCATACGCGGTACGACTACCGTCCTGAGGTCCCGGATTCTATCATCGGCTCCGTGGCGCAGCGGGCGAGCAGCCGGCTGTGAAACGAGAGGCCGCGGGTTCGATTCGCGCACGAGACAAATATTTGTGCGGCCCACAGATATTTGTTTCGGGTCTGGGTGTTGTGAGACCGAAAGTCTCTCGTAGTTCCTGATTCCCACGACACAAGACTCGATCTTAGTGTGGGGTCAGGACTATGTGACTGTTGGGTGTTATTTATATTTATTTATTTATCTATTCACCCGCGTATTTTGTTTGATTCTACCCAATTGTACGTTACATACTAATTTCTGCATTCGTTGAAAACTATGTTGCAGTCGTTACATTGACAATAGAATAGTAGTAAATCAAATTTATATTAGTACATTTTAGATCAGTAAGTAAAAACAGTGGCTTTATAAGTAAAGGTTGTAATGCTAAAAACATAAAGAAAATATTAACATAATTGGTCACGATGTATTAATCTAAGGAATAATTTAGTGATTTATATGATTGATTGTACTTAATTTGATTCCTCACAAAATCATTTTAAATACTATTATTGGTAAAATTATGTATATTTCGACGTTTGTGTTGACTATTTCAATATTATTTGAATGCTACTATACCTGCAATAATTATGCAACGATGTGCTTTATTTTATTTTAGTTATTCACGTGCGTATGTGAAATTATTCGAAAAGATTTTAAAAGAAATTTTCCAAAGCTTTAATTACAAGAAGTCTTTTGAATTAACACTATAACAAGTTTTAAGAATTTGTTGTTAAGAACGAAAATAAGCAGACAATAAATATAATCCTATCAAACACTATGTTCCGTGCTATAACTAATAATATTGTTAATATTACGATTTTTTAATAATTTCGTGTGCGCACGTTTTAAGTACATTTCACAGAAATGTATACACTTTACTTTAATGATTGTGATTTCATGTCTTTATTATTTATTTGAAGGGAGAAATTATTTATTTTAATAATAATTGTTTTTAATTCATTCCGCCGTATAGATTTTATTTTTTATGCGCTAATGCATGTTTTATCTTGTTTTAATTTAAGTGTATTGTGTACCTAATTTGACATTACGTGGCCATAACATTGGATGTTTAGTTTTAGTAACATCACTTTACTAATAAACGTGGCGTCCCTAATCGATGATACCTGTAAAAGTGTCATATTACCCTCTGAGATTCTTACGGTAGCGACAGACAAAATACATATATGAATAGACACCGTATGTTTAATATACTTTAGTTTTTAACTGAGTGCGGAAAATGGAGCCCACACAACAAACAAATAATATCATATTTTTAATGAACCTAAGCAATTACAAAAGATGCGCTTCAATAATACGTCGAATCTATATTGGGAAGATAGTGCGTCATCAAAAATGACTATTACCAAGCTATTTTTTTATGTTTGCGTTAGCTTGCTTTCTCCGGTCGATTCTCTGGATGAAGGTCAACTGAGGGGCATGGCACTGGAAGGAATTGTCCCCATAACCCCAGCAGGAACTTGAGATCTTCCACATCTGGGTCTCATGGTCCCACTATCTATGGATAGTGTCTTTTGATACCGCAAATGAAATAGATAATCGTAACGTAAAGTTCATGTCGCTCTTTTGCGACGACGACGATGTGATATCTCGAAAACCTCGAATGAGCAATGTGTATAAATCGGATTACATTTGGTTTTTATACGGGATGGAGTAATTACGTTGTCTATTTGGTTCTATGTCTGTTTAAATCGATGACGCACAAGTCCATTTTCTTTAATGTTTCCATATCAATAAAACATAATTCAAGTACAGAATTTCTTAAAAGATAGTTTTACTATATTAATCATGAGAGCGAAAATAAAAACAATTTATGACGTTTTTTTACACTACAATTTTGTATTGCCACGTTTATTAGTGAAGTTTTCTTAGTATTTACTGGTGTTTAAACTTTTTGGTACAAATTAATTAGTCATGACGGTGTCCTCTTTTATTAACAGTATCTAAGATATTAGTACATTTTTCCGCCTTTACGTGTTCAGTTGATTATAATGATTTATTCAAAACCATTTTTTTCATGCAAATAATCAAGTTCTCTATATTGAAGTGTTCAGTGTATAAAACAGTGTCTTTTTATATTCTGGCTTAACAATATGTCAAACAGTTATTGGAAGAGTCAAAAAATATCGTCGGCTTTTAGTACAAATACATACCCTAAGTCAATTCGATTTCAAATTATCTTTTTATTTATCATAATGGGGCATTCCGTGGTTAGCGTGATAAGTCGACTTATAATATTATACACAAATTGGCATCTAGATTAATATAAACAAAAAATATGGATGTGTGGCTGCTTTGTTATATCACCTAACTATTGAGTTATTCTTTTATTCAATATAATATAAATCACCCAATCTAGCTAACAATTTTCGTACAATATTGTAAATCGCTTTATCAATGTACTCACGTCTACCACGGATTAAGTTGATTTGAGATACAAAAGCATTTCTTATAAATTTTTTCGTCCCTTGACTATTCGGATACCTATCATAATATCATTATAGAGGTATGGACATTTGTTGTGACAGGCGCTCTAGCTTTATTATATTAGGTTAGAAGACTAACTCCCTAGTCATAATATTTCTTTAAATTCGTGCTCTAAATTATCTGAAACTGTTTGAAATATGACCAAAGTGAAAAATATTGACATCAGTATTAAAATTTTATGCAAAGTATTTGGACTCGACAAAAATATATTATTATTCTGTTATATTTTACATACACCCTAGTTGTGAAATTAATATCTCCAGTGCTTTATAATTTATAAATACAATTATTATGTAAAACATTTAATTTTTATATTATTCAATTATAATTTGACCCAATTCGGTGATAGTTATAAGAGCCATCGACACGATAGATTATTTAATTACGATATATTTGTCTTAAAGAAAAATGATTTATTACAATATTTATCTATAAATTCGTTTAAGAAGTGCGGAATACCGAATGAACAGTTATAATTTCACTAAGTGTATTTCCTAAAAAGTTGTTTTCATACATATTTGAGCTTTATCATCTATTCGTCAGCCCCAGACAACGGATTTATATTACCTAATTTGTCGCGAATCAATCTCTAGTACAATGTACAATATATACAGGTGTTGCAGAAACGTGGTATCAATAACAATTCCAAATACAGGAAGAGCGATTTAAAACGTAATGGTAAAGGTGAAAGATAAAAATAGAATTTAAGATTTTTAATCAATTATAATAGTAGCGATGGAAATAACGGCTAGTTTTTGTCATTAGGTTATGTCGCTTAGTTTTGCTTTACAAAAATATTATTTTAAGTTGCTATTTAAAGCTCCCAGCAATTTTTAACCGCGCAATTTTAGTAACGTTAGGTTACTTTTTACAAAGCGACTTCTTGAATCGCCGCAGCTATCTTGAACCGCCCCAGCTATCTTAATAGTTGTAAGCTTTATTATTAAACGCGATTTTCGCGTTATAATATTATTTTGTAAATCGCGGTCGTTTTGTCGTTGTTGTTGTATTATGTTGTATTTGTGCATAATTTTGGATAAGGTATATATTTGGTGGTGATTCCATAAATAAGACTCTGAACAATAACGTTAGTAGCTATATCATAATCACCACTAATATTGCTTTAAAATTTTTTTTCGTCATAAATCTAAGTTCCCATTATTCAAAAATTAGTAGGTTTACGAACTTTTTAACTTCACCGCTAAATTGCTAGCCATCATCCCTTTAAGTGTAGTGATTATTGGTACCACTTTTATGCAACACCCTGTCCTGTATACGTGGATTGCGATTAGAACGCCAATATGCGTTGGTAAAATTCACATGTTTGATGTACTACATGGTCTAATATATCTATGGTCTATGGCGCTAGTATAATATCTAGTCTTCTAGGTATAAACGTTATTATCTGATGTTGGAACACGGGCTTCTTAAACGAAAATCACAATATTATTATATCAACAATATTCTGTAATTCAATTACATATCCCATGGACTTAATGGTAAAGTCGTTTTGTAATGGAGGGCTATTTTGATTTAATTATATATTTCGTATGAAAACTGCCTTTTCAATTCTGTTCCCACATAATTCTTCCCTGTTACACTTGTTATGAATTTCGGGGAAGGATAGAGGCCAAATCATCACCTATGAAAGTGGACGTACGAACGACGCTACACTTTTAGGTGAGTTAAATACATTATATTAAATTATTATAAACTCTGTCCTTCCCTGTCGTTTAATTTCTAGTGCGTTACAAAAGTTTTATGTGGGAAGGACAGGGTTCCAGAGGAACATAAATCAATTTCAGTTATCGTTTTCAGGTTATAACTATGATCAAATTATACCTCAAGAAAAACCAGTTGTGGATACCTACAAATCGCCGCAGATAGTACAAGACCCGGATTTGTCGAAACGCCTCGCCGCGTTAGAGACTTGGGCGATGAGTGTCGACAACAAACTCAAAAACTTCGATCAGAAATTGTCCAAATTTGACAACATAGAGATAAAGATTGAACAACACTCGCTAAAACATTTACAACAAAACTTAATGCAGATATTAACTCAAGAGAACATAGAGGCCATCGCTGCCCACTTGAAATCTTACTTTGATAAAAACTACGTAACTAAAGAGCAATTACAAGCGATCAACTTGGAAATTCAAGAGAGGTTAATGAACTCTTTGAAACCACATTTGGATGAGGACAGAATCCGTCAGTTGATTCAGGAGCATGTGTCTACTTTCGAGGCGCGTCAGATGGAGCTCATAGCGGACAGAGTGAATAATTACATGAAGGAAGTTAGAGTGACCAATACGGAGTCTGGATTCGACGCTGAAGAAGTGAAGAGGATTGTGAGCGGTATGTTGGATGTGTATGACGCGGATAAGACTGGGATGGTGGACTACGCACTCGAGTCGGCAGGTGAGTTGGTTTACAACCGAGTTTAAGAGGACGTGCTCAATTCTTTATCTATTTATGAGTGTTATCCATCAATATATTATACCCTATATGCAAAGTTCTTTGCAAATATCCTCCTAAAAAGTGGTCTCAGAAATAAAACAAAGAAAACGATCACAAGTTGTAATTAAATCAACACAAATATAACCCTAAGCACGTGTAATAAAGTAGGTTTTTAAACGAAATGAGCAAGCGTTCTTTAATTTGAATTTTGAAATTTAGTATTCTATCGACGTCCGACTGTAGGCAAAACGAGAGCTTAAGCACTTCTTTGCTGTCCCATTTTCCGAGCGTCAACTGTGCATCTAGGTAAATAATATATCGATGGTGTAATCCGATATCTTCGGCAAACAGACAGGTTCAAAATTATTTTTTTAATATTCGATAGTTTACTCTATGGGTTTTGTTTTAAAATTGTAAATAACACTTGCAGCTCCGCAATAAATCTCTATTTATCACACATCTTAATTTAAAGATAGGAGTGAGCTGTAGGATAAATCGAGTTTAGGTCTAACTCCAGGCTAGTAATAGCGTTGCAAGTGGCTCTAAGAGCTCAAATAAAAATAATAGTTTTTATCTACCCTCATCAGAATATCTGTGCACATGACTGACAATGCATGTATATTGTATATATGTATATAACACTTATAATACTTATATATTATGTTATACTAATATAATAGCAATCATTGGCAGTTTATCGTCACTTAGTTTTCATTGCTAAGATTTTATTACTTATATATAATATGTATATCTCGTACAACTTTGTTAATTCTAGAACACAAGTTTTGGGTTATAATTATGTTAAAAAGAGGAGGCCCGTGCCCAGCAGTGGGACAGTAATATTACAGGGCTAATATTAATATGTTAAAAAAACCTTGTTTGTAGCAATTTGTACCTATATTTGATTGTAACCTGTTTTGTGTTTTTTAAATAAATAAAAAAAAAAAAATATAAGGCGGCGAGGTGGTGTCGACGAAGTGCACGGAGCTGTACCAGATCAAGACGAAGCAGTACTCGTTCCTGGGCGTGCTGGCCGTGTGGGTGTACACGTCGCCGCGGTACGCGCTGGCGCCCGGCGCGCTGCCCGCAGAGTGCTGGGCCTTCCAGGGGTTCCCGGGATATCTCGGTAACTTTCTTTCTTTCTACCAGCTCTTATCCCACCTTAATGTGGAGTCGGCGCAACACATTTTTCAAGTATGTTGCAAAGAGGATTTGGCTTAGTTTTTACGACCGGCCTGCCTGACGTCAACCCCCTATGAGGGATCCAGTCCGGGGCAAATTAAATTAGAAAATTTACTTTGCCCGACCTGGGAATCGAACCCAGGACCTCCCGGTCTACAGAGGATACCTCGGTTACTAACACCTTACAACTACTACCTATTTTCTTACTCCTACCTATTACCTATTGTCGACCGATTTCCAAAAAGGAGGAAGTCCTCAATTCGTCTGTATTTTTTCTTATGTATGTTACGCGATATCTCTGCCATATATGGACCGATTTTCAAAATTCTTTTTGTGTTCGATAGAGCTTATTTCAAGGGTGGTCCTATATAAATTATCACGATCGGATTTGAATTCGGTCCGTTAAGTTTTTAAACTAGTCATTATTAACTGTTAGGGTGTAACACGACTGAAAAACCAACGTAAGTCGATAAATAACCTCAATACTTGTAAATATGATCCCCGAAAATGGATAGTTTCAAGGTTATTTGAGTTTGAATAAATTATGTAAATAAATTTCTAGCCTAAACGCAATTGCAGCTAAACTTAGATTTCATTTGTCATTGTCTGGCTGAAATAGGACTTTTCGAACTGAATCAGAATATACCATAATATACGAGTTTAACATCATAATTTACATCCTATTCCAGTGGTCCGCACATATGCAATCATCGAAGTGACAGGTTTCTCTATTGAACACATGTCGAAGTTACTAGCCGCCGATGGTAAAATCGAGTCTGCACCCAAAAACTTCTCCGTTTACGTAAGTAATGCATTATTTATTCACCTCTCTATTCTTTTTAAAGGCAAACGATGAAATAATTTTGGTACTGTTGAAAGTCGTGATGAAATATATTTTGACTAGTTCGATCAATTATACAAAAAATACGCTTCACCACTCTTTAGAAACTCGTTTTAATAAGTCATTTTCTACTACCTGCTTGTATCCCACTCCACTGCGGGATCGGCCACACTATTTCAAGCATGTTGCAGATAAGACTCGGCTTTATCAACCGACTGTCTGCCATAATAAATACTCTCGAAAATTACCTTAAAGGGTCTGCAAGGCGAGTTGGACCCGGAGCCCCATCTGTTCGGCGAGTACATGTATGACGCTAACGGTACATCCATACAGTATTTCCCCGTGAAGTACCCAAAGACAACCAACATCGGAGGTATCGAATACCCAGTCGCGTACAACATCGTAGAGCTGAGGGTCGAGAGCAACCACGGCAACCCGAACTACACGTGTCTATACAGATTCAGGGTGCACGGCAACCCACTATCCGACATTCGAAAGGCAACCGAAGACAGTATAAAAGACAGTGAGACGTAGCACGCGTTCAGGACGCGCCAAGACGCTATCATTAAACTTAAAATGTTGTTCGTAAAAGATTTCAAATTTTGTGACTATCGAATAAACAGTGCACACCAATGGATTTTAAAATAAAATTGTGTTCAAATTAGATCATTCCTAGACGTAATCAGTGTAGAATAAGAATCGTGGCCTTAAATGGATATTAAAAATATTTTACGAAGTACAAATACGTGAAACCGTCGACTTATACCATGTGCTTATTTCGTTAAACTGTGTTGTGCTCTGTTATGGATTTGTGAATTAATTTCTAAGAAATATCGATATTTAACAAGTCTCATCTCTATTACGCGCAAACTTTATCGAAATTAGGCTAGTGTTTTTGTTTTATCGTATTAAACCATTTCAATTCATTATACTAACATATTTGTATTATGATAAAGCTATATTATGTTTCACAAATAATTTCATAGTCGAATATCGGTTCTATACTTATTGGTCTATCTGAGTTTCTCTTACCTTTATAACGACCGGTCCCTATGAACGACCTCAGATCGAAAGTGTGATAGACCGCGAAAATAAACTAATCAAACTAAGACTATTTTATTTAACGGCGTCAAGCGTCATGTTCAAACATTGTTCTTATTGGCTAATATTTGTAATCTATCTGTACATTCGAACTAAGATCGTTTATTGAATCCGGCAGTTAGAGGATAAATTTAATTTAAATCCAATTATCAGGTTATTATTATTCGAAACTTTTCCAGTGTCAAGGATACAAATAATCATTACCTAATGAACACATTTTACCTTAGTTTTAACAATAATTTATAAGTATCACTTGTAATTTATAAAATTAGAAATCTCGTTTCAATACCGCACAACGGTCTTTTTAAATACGCTTAGTTCTGATATCTTTATTACAATATTTATAAAGGTCTTTTTAACGTATCTTAAGGTTTTTAATTAAGTTTTGGATTTTAGAATAAGATTTTAGTGTTTAAAGTTTGCTTTGGAAACGACTGTATTCATTAATTAAAATTGGCGCATATTATACAAAAGACTTACATTTCTACACTCGCTCCTAAATTTTATTCCTTTTACACCCGAAATAGGAATGTTTCTTACGTTTTTAATAATCTTTCTCACAGCTGCGATATCATCGCAGCGTTTGTTTCTTTATAATATTTTTTATCCGTGTATTTGTCGTGTGGCGCTCAGCATTATTATGACAGCCATGCATTAGATAGTGTGTACAAAATACGCTAATTTAAAAAATGTCTCGTTAACGTAGTCGATAATATCGCATCTCTATTCGACACCCCTTACGCCCCATTAATTGCTAATTTATTTGAACTTGAAGGCGAAAATTTTACAAAAATCTGGTATTTGCAAGGTCGTATCATACAATTTGAAAATGATAATGTTATGACGTGGTCTCGTAAACAACAGTTCGCTGGTATTATCGTCTCGGACGCGCGATAATAACGCACTATTTAAACGGAGTATTACTGCATGCTACCACAACTTGTTAATTGATTCTGTTTTTCCCCGAGTAGGTATGTACGTCGCGTCGTTTCCATGTCAATAGTGCTAATTTTAACGGATCGAGTTAGGCATAGTGAAGGAGCTAGTCCAGTTAGACTGTAACAAATATGCCAATATATTTAAATGTTTTAGCTGTCTCGAACATTTACTGTAGTGTTTAGTAGGCTTAGCGAGAGGAAGCTGGATTGTGGAAATATCATGTCTCCAGTTGTTTTACCATATACAGTGAAAAATCCCTAATAGTGGCGTGATCACGCAAGTCGCGTTTTGTCATCAGCGAATATCTAATAATACCAGGCCAGCATAATTCTGGCGACTAAAGACATAAAGCCTCTTGAATATCGTCAATCTTATTATCTTTGCTATTCATTGTTGTTAGCGTTAGATCCAGTGTAGACGTTTTCCCATGCTAGTAAAAAATTGCTCATAAAGTATAAATAAATAAATAGTAAATTACATAATGTCATTAATACTAAAAAAAATTAAGACTGCCCCCAACTAACGCTGGACTTTTGACCTTACATTACACATAAAAATTTAAAACCAAACTATTACATTTAAAACCTTTTATAACCGCGAGTACCTAATATACAAAAACTTTAAGGCAACCCATCTTCTAGCTGGGCCTTATATTGTAGTCTGTAGCGCACGTGTTATCTAGCTACTAACGTGTGACATTTTTATTAGAATATCTAGATTAACTCACATTCATCGCACCACTAATTTAGTATAATAATTAACACATTTTTATTGACTGAATGATTTACAAGTTCCGACTGTGTGTAATTTGTGAATTTTAATATATAACATACGTGTGGAGTTATGGTTTATACGTCAATATATAAAATGTAATAGGTTTGTTGATTGTCCTGGTTATTACTAAATATGTGAAGAATAAGCGTATAAAAACTATAGATAATTTATATATAATATTGGAATGTAATTTTATAACTTTTAAAAAACTTATTAATGTCTGAAGACAAGAAGGTTTTAAACATTTTTTGTGTGTGTTGCGAATGACAATTCGAATAAAACCGATTTCGTACTTCGTTACTCGTTCGCTGTTCGCTGCAGATCTATTTTAGGCCAAAGACAACCAGGCCTTTTGTTAATTTACTTTGTCTACAATAAAATCTACGTATAAACGTGTTATTGCCTATCGACATATCGATAAGAATCTTTGGATAAGAATTAATTCTATTTTAATACTGTAGTTACCACTAACAATATACATTATACTTGTTTTCTAAATGCGTCCGTGTCAACTGTTGGTAGGCTAAAAGTATGTAACTACATTTTAAAATACGATTTGTGGATTAATATTTTATAAATATTTTATCGATTTGTAAACAACAAATTATGAAATGAATTATCTTTTATATATAAAATCACTGTGTAAATAGTGAACATTAAATAATATAGACATTTCCGGTATTTTCCTAGCACTAACAAAGAATAAAACACAAATCCTTCCGCATTCCTTTCTTGAAGTCACACAGTACTTCATACGTACCTATTACTGCCGTAATAAAAAATTATCGGCTTTACTTTGAAACTCTTCTTCTCTCATCGCGGTCATCGGCGCTGATTCATAAAAAACTTAAGATTTATAAAACTTCAGGAAAATATCTAATGTTCATTTTGTAATTAGGCAATATTAGTCCTTTTGTTTGTTGTATAAAACCATAGAAATATAACACATATAAAACCTAAAAACAAAACAAACTAGCAAGGTTGCCCTAGCCAGTTTGTGTTGTGATTTGGTTTTAGGTTTCCCTAGTTAGTTTTTGTTGTGATTTGGTTTTAGGTTGCCCTAGCTAGTTTGTGTTGTGATTTGTTTTTGTCATATTAGAAATGTTATATTTTCATCTCCGTCTCGTATGTACTCTGAATGTTTTGTAATTTAGTATTTACTAATGAGTCGTCGTCATTGCAAGCTGTTACCCGCGGCCAAAATTCGAATCATAAATGATACTTTTTGATCTCCGAAGTGGTTTAACGAATTAACTTATTAGGCATTTCAAAAAACATACTAAAGAAGAACAACAGAGAAAAACGTTAACTGATTATAATTTTTTATATAGCACAGATTGGCAAACGAGCAGGTGGGTCACCTGATGGTAAGTGATCTCCATCGCCCATATGTCTATGGGATTAACGCACCCATGATTCTTTGTGTCTTGGTTGTCACCAAGACACAAAGAATCATGGGTGCGTTGCCAACCTAAAAGGAGGGAATGGAAGGGGATGGAAAAATAATTGGGCAAGGGAGAGGGGGGAAATGGGCCACCGGAAATCTCACACACCGAACGAAACGCGCCAGCAAGCTGCCACTTTACGTCGGTTTTCTGTGAGACAGTGGTTTCAAACCGGTCGAGCCGGCCCATTCGTGCTGTAGACGTTACTGTCCAAAGTGTGACTCTACCACTCAAAACTCAAAAATAATTGTTTTTCGCAAAAAATCTCAAAGTACCTAACTTTAAAAATATGACCTCGACGTTTTTGTTGTTTAGTAGTTCACCGTGATCCGCGCACGAAATCATTGTAGTCCATCAGTTTGATTTTGTACAGCGAAGATTGTTGATGTCCACAAATGTTGTTTTAACTATATTTTTTATATTTCTCGAAAATTAATTCGAGATGTAAACACGTCGTTTTTATTTATTTATCAGATTGTCTACATTTTACAAGATTTTGACAAAAATGTATTTCTTGTATAGCACACTTTACTAACCAAATTATAGCTGCTTAAAACTATGTAATTATGTAAAATGTAAAATTATTTGTGATGTTCGAAATAAACAGTTGTAAAAAGGAATGATGTCTTTAAAAAAAAATACCACCCAACAGTCACATACATAGTCCTGACCTCACACTAAGATCGACTCTTGTGTCGTGGGTATCAGGAACTACGAGAGCCTTTCGGTCTCACAATACCCAGACCCGAAACAAATATCTGTAGGCCATACAAACATTTGTCTCGGTGTGGGGATCGAACCCGCGGCCTCTCACTTCACAGCCGGCTACTCGTCGGCTGCGCCACGGAGGCTGTCTGAAAAAGATTTTTCAAAACCACGGGTCAAGCTAACATTGGATAGAATCCCGCAAGCGAGAACAAAAAAAACTTAACGGAATGACTTCAAAATTTATCCAATAGTGACCTAATTCATATGGGACCTTGGAATAAGTTCTATGGAACACAAAAATAATCTTCAAAATCGCTCCACATTTATAATATATAGATATCGGGGAACATATAGAAAAAAATACAGACGATTTAAGGACCTCCTTTTTTGAAGTCTGTCGATAAATAATAGAGGACGTAGGTCTAGACTCAACAGATGCTGCGCTAGTAGTATCTATTTGCGAGAGCCAAAATGGTCTTAAGCAGTCTTATTCTGGTATATCCTACCTAGTTTTTGATATCCTCGAGTTCAGTCAAGATATTATAGAGGTATAGGTATGCCTCTGGCCGGTAGCGTACTAAAGTTGTGAACCGCGAGTTCAAAATTTCAAATCATAGCTCGGGGTCAATCAGAATTTCAAATGAAAAATCCACCGGAGCCTGTGTTCTAGTTCATCTCTGCCTAACCCCTTCGTAATATTATGCAAAGTTCTTCAAACTGTGGTTGCACTTCAATGTCATAGGTGCAGCTGCAGTTATAGGGTAAACAATCAATCCTAAACATACTTCAAAGGTCATTGTTAGCAGCAGTAATGTGCAGCGGGTTTATAAGATAAGAAACAAGAACCATGGACGTATAACTAGCTCATTTCCTAGAATTACGCCCTTTGCGGACGTAGATTTTGCTCGCTAGGTGTCTATCAAAGGGTTATGTCCCTTTTCAAGTCTGCTAAATGAGCTTACAAATAACATGATGCAGAGTATGAAGTGATGTGGCTACCGTCTCACATTAAGTTGTGACTTCGAAATTTCCTAAGTAGGGAATCTATCTAGCTACAACCTAACATTAAAACAATCGTTAAAACTTGACCTTTTATTAATACTTCGACATAAATGCATAAGGAACAAAACATTGCAAGCGTGCGTATATATTTATGGCCAAGCGCGCTCCAAGTTGTTCTATTTCTGTTCGTAGGTCAATGTCGGTCGTTGCGCTCGGGCAACAATCTTCGCTCGAGTACGAACGAAATATTGGGTAAAATGGAAACACAGATGAAATTTTTCAGATTTTTTTTTGTATTTTCATTATTTTTTATAATTTATAAATGACCTAGTAAGAAAGTAGTCTTATCCGTTTCAGCACATACAATCATCATTCACGAGATTACAAAAAATCCTTTGGCGAGTGCAGTACCGAGGCCGGCGGTCGAGGCGCGCCCGCGGCGCCGCGCTCCGTCCTGCCGTCACTATTACGATTTAATTACAATAATATCTTACGTACAATTAAATTAACGGAGATTACAAGCCTGAGTAGAGCAGCCGGCCGCGGGACCGGAGAACCGGCCGGGCCGCGGGCTGCAGCGCGGCAGCGGACCGCGGTGCTTAGAAGCACTTCCTGTGTACAATCGAGGGGCCAGACTCGTCGTACTCCTGTTTCGAGATCCACATCTGCTGGAAGGTAGAGAGGGACGCGAGGATCGATCCACCGATCCATACAGAGTACTTCCTCTCTGGGGGCGCGATGATTTTGATCTTCATCGTTGATGGGGCTAGGGCTGTGATTTCTTTCTGCATACGGTCGGCGATACCAGGGTACATGGTGGTACCACCGGATAATACTGTGTTGGCGTACAGATCCTTACGGATGTCGACGTCGCACTTCATGATGGAATTGTAAGTGGTCTCGTGGATGCCGCAAGCTTCCATACCCAAGAACGAGGGCTGGAAGAGGGCCTCAGGGCAACGGAACCTCTCGTTTCCGATGGTGATGACCTGACCGTCGGGCAGTTCATAGGACTTCTCGAGCGAGCTGCTGGAGGCGGCGGTGGCCATCTCCTGCTCGAAGTCGAGGGCGACGTAGCAGAGCTTCTCCTTAATGTCGCGCACGATTTCACGCTCGGCCGTGGTGGTGAACGAGTAACCGCGCTCGGTGAGGATCTTCATGAGGTAGTCTGTGAGGTCGCGGCCGGCCAAGTCCAGACGCAGGATGGCGTGCGGCAGCGCGTAACCCTCGTAGATGGGCACTGTGTGGGAGACACCGTCGCCGGAGTCCAGCACGATACCGGTGGTACGACCAGACGCATACAGCGAGAGCACGGCCTGGATGGCGACGTACATGGCGGGAGTGTTGAACGTCTCGAACATGATTTGTGTCATCTTCTCTCTGAAACAGAACAACTGCGTTAGTATCGGAGACGCAAGGCACTGTCTTCCAGTGCATAACTGTACTCACTACTGCACAAGTGTTGTAAAGAGCTAATACATACCTGTTGGCCTTAGGGTTAAGAGGAGCCTCAGTGAGCAGCACGGGGTGTTCCTCGGGCGCCACACGCAGCTCGTTGTAGAAGGTGTGGTGCCAGATCTTCTCCATGTCGTCCCAGTTGGTGACGATGCCGTGCTCGATGGGGTACTTGAGCGTGAGGATACCTCTCTTGCTCTGGGCCTCGTCTCCGACGTACGAGTCCTTCTGTCCCATACCGACCATCACACCCTGATGGCGGGGCCTGCCCACGATCGAGGGGAACACGGCACGGGGCGCGTCGTCGCCCGCGAACCCGGCTTTGCACATACCGGAGCCATTGTCTACCACCAACGCAGCAACTTCCTCGTCGCACATTTTGAATTAGTCTGGAAAAATAGATAAAACTTGGTTACAAACACTGTCACTACACGAATTTTAAGAATCCACCCACAAATATTAAACAAAGTTTTAGAAATCATGACCATATATGAAACCGGTGGGTAGGATACCCACGCGACCGTTACGAGACAAAAGGTAAGTGGGCGCTAGCCGGCAACCGCAAAAGAAAACCAAATAAGGTTAGATTTGTCTTGAAAGGTGTGATACAACTTGAACGTGGCACTCGAGTCGCGGCATGACCACATTTCACGTAGACAGACCGCTCTTACCAATCGAGAAAGTCAGATCAACAGATGAGCGACTTTCTAATTGGCTTTTGAACTGTTCTAGTTGAAATACCGATCACCGAGCAAGGGACCACGCCCCACCGCAACCGGCTATCCCAGACTCCCGGACCGGTGTCACGCCGCCCAACCCTACCGACCGCGACGTGTCACTGACCGCACACACTTAATTGCACTAAATTTGCGAATAATTTCACTAATCACGAAATAGCAATGGCACATCTGTATCAACTTACTTTTAATTTAAGTCCTAATGTAATAAATAAATTAACTCGCTATTGCACAGCCTCGGTATTGCTGCACAACGCCACAGCTCGAGCTCACTTCGTGGAATGTCAGCTAGCGCGACAGGCGGAGTATATAAATGAGGCTGGTTATCGGGGCGCCCCTGCCCCGCCGCAGCCGCTATTCCACCAATCGCACAGTACGGCACAATACATGAGGTTTCGTGGCCATATATGGTATTCCGCTGCAGGGAGCATGCGCGTACTCCCCCTCCTCCCGGCCCGTCTCCTACCTCCCCTCGAGACACCCCGCCGGTGATAGAGCAGCGCTTGATAACGATGAGATTTTCAACGAAGTTCACATTGGGAACTTGGCCACCAGACGAGCGTACAAGACGGGACGTTTCGATAACACGCACTATTTACTCATACTTACAAGTTACACGTAACAAACAGTGAACGATAAGGAAAGTACTACCTAACTGTATTGGCATTGGCAACGATCCAAGATAAATGATGCAGCTTTGCTTGTAGTTTACACTTTGCACTTTATTAAGTCAATGAAACATAGGCAACCATAGGATTTACGATTTATCGTATTTATCAAGTACCTCAAACTTATGGCATGCATGCATATCACATGTCATGTTGCACAGTTGGCTAACCCACGAAACTAAATGTGCACACAATTTAATCTAATTTTAATAATGCAAAAAAGAAAAATTAAAGGACTTACCAAGTAATTATAACTTTGTGGAGAACAATAAACTCGGCGTTTGCAAACCGTGAGAAATGAATGCCGGCCGGTTTCCTTCTGTTGCTTGCTCGCTCGTGGAGGTCGATCTGCTTCACTAGAATACGCGATACGCCGGCGCCCCGCGACAAAATCGACTCGCCCAACCGACCCCTACAAGTGCTAGAAAATACACAAATTCTCTATTATTTCGTAGACAATGGCGGTTAAAATGACATATAAAATAAATATCTAATTAGTTATAGTGACAGCTATCAAGCAATTGTTAATATTTCGAATTTAGAGCAACATTATTTATTGCAAAAATATGGACTCGCCCAAGCCCCGCCACTCAGCGCAACCGATGGCCTTACCATATATGGGCATCAGTAAAATCCTGGATTCTGATTGGTGGAAGATGGCAACGGTCGTCGTACCGACGAGACGCTCACAAACACATGCAGCACGGAATTTTTTGTTTGTGTTCGTCTCTAGTAACAAGACCGTTCCATTCAATATTATCGTCTGCACTTTGCATGGAGGTAGAGTAACCTGTAACTTGAATAAGTTACAAAGACTTTATATTAAGTAAATAAGCGATTGTCTAGTAACATTTTTATTAAGTTAGATTGCTAACAGAAATCGCGTGCTTTATCTGCTTTTAATCAAAAGATTATTAAAAGATCCTTACAATGCGCTATAGTACTTGTAGTCGTAGATAGCCTGTAGGTAGTGTAGCCAGGTATATGCTACATCAAGGCTCTAATTGATGTTTTATGCTTTTTTAGTTTTAGGTAGGTAGTAGATTAGTAAATAATATTAATTGTTGTTTTTTTTCATCTTAACTAGGTACCTATAGATAGATAGATAGTAACTCTTTATTGTCGACACACACAGAAAACGGGTAACATTAAATAACCACAAAAAAAATGTGTCACAAGTAGCGGCCTTATTGCTAAAAGCAATCTCTTCCAGGCAACCATTACCTATGTCCTAGTTAGGACGTCCACTGCTGAAATATTTGCAGATCGACCTGTTGAAAGTGGCCTGCATCCAGCTATGGCTGATGATGATGATGATGTCGTAGTTTATCACGACGACCCCAAAATTCAATTTAAGGTACCTACGTAGGTATGTTGAAGAAGCGATCTACTAGTCCTACTACCTTCTAAAAGAAATGCAAAAGAATTTAATGTCGCTGGCAAAGGTCGCTGGCTTGTGCTGGGGATGGGAATTTCCGCCAAGTATCAAGATTTGACGGAACGAAAAAAAATCAAGATTATGAGTTATTGATGAGTTTAATATATTTCTACAACCGTTGTGAAGGTCTGGCTGTGAACGCACAAACTGGCTCTTGAGTAGCATAAGAGATAATTAGCAGACCGCAAAATAAAACTTTAGTAGATGGACCTCTTTTGTGAATAAGTTATAAGAAATTCTGTTTAAAGGCGAAAAGGCGACTATTTCTGGCAATGGCACACTTCACATACACTAGACTAGAGCAATGATATGTGTAGAGCCACGCTGCTGAAAATTTACCCTACAGCAGGCTATAGGCTTAAATGATGCCCGGGTTGTTATTTCCCAAACCACAAATCCCCTCCATCCCTTTCAAATAGTAATAGCGAAGAAGAGGAATACCTTTTCTTCGAGGTCTGCTACTCATATACAATTTTATTATTCTATTAGTATAATAGACATCCAAGGGCGGTGATCCCAGGTGACTCACATGCTCGATTGCAGAACTCTGCTTTTAAAAAAAAAGAATATCTTGACTAAAGTGTGGTGAGTTATCCGTCGTCTGTGTGAGTCATGTTGCACTCGCGCGTGCGTACTACGTCTTTGGTACTACGTTGACTCAAACAGTACAACCAGTTACTCCCTTTTTCTCATGACTAATCTTTATTATATTCGAAGCATAGATATTACATACTACAACTAGTATGTTCATCTGAGAAACAATACTTTACTATTCGCAAGTTATGTCAAAATTGTTGCTGTTTTAGTTTGGAGATTCATTTACCTACAACTTATTATAAAATGTCTTTGCCTACGCTTTTCCTATTTTTGGATTTCCTAGTTTTGTGTGGTGAGATTACCGGCAGGCCTAATTATCTCCTCTTCTTATCCCTATCCTGTCCACTTTCCACAATAGCCAGCAGCTTAGCTTTGCCAAAGACATTCAAAAGTATACAGACGGGACAACAGCACATAACGAAAGACTTTTGGTCTCAAAACACCCGGACCCGAAAAAAAATACTTAGCTTATTTTTTTTGCTGTGCTACAATATTCAGTAGTCCTTAAACTTAGTAGTAGTTGTAGACATAGAAGTATGTAGGTACCTACCTACATTGTACAAGCTAACCTAGGTAGGTATACAAAGGCAAGAGATGTTCCGTCATGAAAAAATGAGTGTTTTCAGTTAGTCCTATAATTGAGAAATCGAATTGAAAACCTCTCTACCTACGAAGGCAGTTAAAAATCATGACGTGAGGACTAATGGAAGTAACAATATTTTTTAAGATCTATTCCGATTGACATTATCTTTCTTTATTTGTTGCATATAAATAAAGGATGTAAGCAAGATTTATAGAAAAACTGTTTATTTTTTACAAGAGAATAAGGAGAAATGAGTCAACGAAGGAAACTCGCAGACATCGTACAGAATTATAAACGCGTATACCATTGTATTTTATACGTCTGTTGTAGAATACATAATGAATATTATTGAACGGATGAGTCATTAACATGTGTATGTTTGGAAGACGCTGGTGACGACTGGATCCAGCAGACAGCCATAAATCGGTGTAGGTACATAGTAGTCAGAATGCATTTCACTGTTTTGGAAGTAATGTTTAAAAGCCTTACTTTGCATTATGTTAGGATTGGATTGGAGACTCTTTAATAAATCACTATTCTGATTAATGGTTACAAAAATAACTCTAAAATATTAATAACTTAAGGGCCATAGTGATAAAAGCAATATTTGCCAGCCAATAGATTTGGTTTCTGTAAGGCTTTATGCTGTAGCAGCAACATGACGAATGAAGGACATTTTGAAGCTCATCTATTGTTTTCTAAGAAAGCTAGAAGCCGAAATGTATTGATTATTGAAAGTATTATATAAATATTTAGTCTAGATGCGCAAATATTCTCTATTCTAAAACCTTAGGTTGGAAAAACGAACAAGGAAGTCAAGAGTAAATTAGTTAAATTGACCTTACCAAAATAATAACGGAAATATCCTTATACAAAAAATTACCTACTTCCTGAATCCTGAGACCTTGATTTTAAAGGACATTCATGATAATTTTATAAAACAAAATAAATAACTTGAGGAATAAACCATGTCTATGTCAATGTCAATGTCTAGTGTAATCATGAATAGAGGAATAGAACATTTTCTAGAAATTACTGACTAGGTATAAAGTCTTCAAAAATTACAAATTAAAGACATATAAAAATAGGAAAACCTGCCCTTATTCAACCTTAATAAAATTAATATAGGTAGGGTCTGCGCAACACTCTTTATCAAGCATGTTGCAGAAGTGATTGAGCTTGGTTTTTACCGGCTGCCTGTCTTACGTCAATCTCCCTCGGGGGAACCAGTCCCGGACAAATAGTGTTAGAAAACCCACCCGACCTGGGAATGTTCGATTACCAGTTCCAAAACATCCCGGTAGATAGCTAAGTACACTAGACCTAGGAGGCGACAAAAATGGGAAAGCCCAATGTATAATAAGTAATTTTTAAGTAATAATTTTACCTGCCCTTCCCACTCCAATGTGGAGTATTATATATTATATATCCATAAATATTTAGGATAGCCGCTGATGTCGATCTCTCCGCCTTTTCGAAAATATCTGATTGCGTCGTAGCGGTTCATTAGGAACTAGGGCAGAAGTTAATTGTCCACAATCATATTACACATGATCGCATCATTTGTCAACAATCTGGCCTACACTATGGCTCAGTTGCTAAATTAAATATATTTATCCCTATCACATGAGTTTATAAATGCTATACCGATGTGGGGCAAAACATCAAGTTATTGAGTTTGAGTAAAAAAAAATGTATGGGTTAAACGTCTGCTTTGTGATTTTTTGTCAACCTGACCGAGGAGGCGAGGACCATACGGGTTGTTGCTATTTCGAGCTCTCCCGTGTTATTTTAGAGGGTTAACTTACCATCGTTAACGTAAATTGTTTTTGTATGTTTATTTTAAAATAATAAGTATTCTATCAAAAATATAACCTAAAGTCTTAAAATTATTTCGTTATCAGCATGCAAGTTACCAATTCAACAGATACCAAATTCTTACGAATTTCTTTGACTAGAAGCAATGAAAATGGACGTTAACACGTTGGCAAATCCAATTTTCAAATACATCATAGCAAAACTACAAAACCAAATTAAATTCATCACTCAAAATGGTATCGATTGACTCGCAAACCGTAAACACTGAATAACCAAACTTATTGCAAAGATATAAGAGCATAGGAGTTGCACGAACCAAATGGTTAAGCAACCACATGCCCGTCTAGTCGGGCAGACGCATTGCGGGGCTAGGGAGGGCAGGAAGGGCGGGAGGGCGAGGGAGCGAGATCGATCGTCCTCCTGCCGCGCCCTTGACCCTCGCCACTGCATGCCGCATGCAGGGTGGCGCTGCCCAAGAGGGCGGGATGACTGCGAGAACGAATTGTCGCTTGTCGCACAACTGAATATTTTACGCGAATACTGGGTACATAGTCACGGGCGGCTCGGCCTCCGGTGGCCCATACGCTTATGTAACATGTGCCGCCTTCGAAGGGTTAAAGATAGAAAACCCTTTTTTTAATTTTGGCTACCTAATTCCAGTGGCGTGCATTTCATATAGACAAAGAGATATTGTCTACCCTGATAATTTGCTAAAATTACATAATGAAAGAAATAATGGTCACCAAAAAGTGTTTTTCAAACAGCGCTGGTGTGTATTATTTAAAATCGACGTGAGAATTATTATGATGATTAAAGTAAAGCAAGAATAAATTGAAGATAATAATTATGCAAGATTTTTGTCTACCCTAATCTAAATGCCTGTGCACGTCACTGCCTAATTCGGTACCTACTACTTAGGCTTTTCACTTTATGGGCCTTACTTATAAAAACAGTTTAGCTGAGCAAATGGCTACGAATAGGCTGTCACTTTTTTCTATGTGTCACATCGTTTGAAAATAAAAGCAACAGGCTATTCTTTACCATTTGCTCAGTTAAACTGTTTTTATAAGTAAGCCCCTATATGTCCGGTAATGAATATAATAGGCATTTAATTTTGTTGATATCTAGGTAAAAGCTTTCCGCATTCTCAACTTTCAAGTCTACTACTCTACAATTCATTAATAAAGCATGTTTTTTTGTGAAGTTAATATATTTTTTCATTACAAATATGGATTCCTTACCTATAATACAGACTAAAGTCCAACATAGTGAGTATTACGCAATGCGTCAAAACTTAACTTAGGTGGGTACTTAAAACTTAGATTGCGTTTAATTCTTTTCTGTTAAACGTCAGCAACATACGAAATACAATATAAAAAATTGGTAGATGGTAAGAATTTTATATAATTTATGAAAGTTAATTTAATAGATACATAAAAGATAAGCATAAATTATCTGATGAATTTGAGGACACTACATTTTAATTTAGAAAGATTTTAAATTTTATATTCGAAAGTTAGAGATTCATCGTTGTTGTTCACGGGTAATCCGTGCAAACAAGTACGAGTATAAGGAAAAGAAAATATACCGGCCAAATGCATGCTGTATATGCTGACCACGCACAGTGCAGGGTTCCGAAGTAAGGATAACTGTCATATAAATATATCTATAATCTAATATACCTAATGTATAATTATGTATATTAGAAATAATTTAATGTATATGGTCCATAAACTCATATCGACTACCTGTTTACATAACTAACAACTTCATCTTAATTTAAGTGAAAAATTATGTGATATTCAATAGAATTTGTACGAAATTTTACTTTTACTTCTATTCCTCGTAATTATATAGCCTGCTTAGCCGTGATAGTTTTCCTTTAAAATAATTATAACCACATATATGCTACTCTGCTACGTATTTTACGTTTGGTAACCAACCGTTTGTTAGATAGGGTAAGGGGGAGGACGCGACTCCGCACTCTGCCAAGCATTTCGCAAATAGAGCTTCGGATCGAAAAACAATTTTAACAAACCCGCAATATTTTTGAATGACCTATGGCCTATCCCATGAAGAAAAAGCACCCTAAAAATATGCCAAATTACGGACATGGCTAAACTATAAGTGTTACTTTTTTGCTATTTGGCTTCGAAACCATACTTTTAGCTACCTTGTATAATTCAATTCATTCTGATCACACACTTTCCTGAACACTAGGGTTTATAATGTAGTATCAGTAATCACGAGGAACTTACAGTCGCTGTTCCGCAAAACCCCAGTCCATACAAATATTGTTGAATTCCACGGTTGAATCACACAACTTGCCTCAACCATAGAGTAACTTGAATACACTGTCTCAACTCTCAGTTCGGGGATCTATCCCGCAGCCTCGTTTCATAGTCACCTATTGTCCACTGCGAAAATTAAAAAAGTAGTAACGAAGCGACGTGTTAGTAAATATAGGCCCACGTTAAGAACAAAACAAATAACCAGAAATAGCTGCACAGCGTACGGTAACGCAGCAGACAGTGCCACCGACCACGGGTGTGTCCGATCTAATTTTAACCATTTATATTTGGATGAAACTAAATGTTGTTCTAGGTCAACTATATGAACTGCATACGATCGTCTACGCTTTCCGTGATAAATCACGGCACGGTACGAGGTAAACCTAATGACAGTCTGGTTCATTCAGGCCACAGATATATGTATATGTAAATTAAGGCAAACATGACTATCAGGATGCTGTACCCCACCTTAATTACTAATACCTTACATATGTAAAGCTGGTATCGAGCCCTAATACAGAAGTAGATTATGGGCCTTACCTAAAACAGCATTTTTAGCTGAGCAAATGGTTAAGAATAACCTATCACTTTTTTCCTTGCGTTACATTGTTTAAAAATGAAAGGGACAACCTATGGTATAAAGAAAAGCAGCGCTTAAATATTTTTATAAGTAAGGGGCTATATGGTTACCAATACGGCTTAATATTGCAAAGTAGTAACCCTTTTTTAATCGAAATATCACGAGATTAGTAAACGCGGTTGCTCTTTGTTTTATTTTTTCTAAACGTCTTAAAACAAGAATAAGATCTTTAATTAATGTCATTATTTTATCTCCTTTGAAATCTTATCAGCCCTTAGATATACTTCCCACTAACAAATCTCGATTTATTTTACTAGCTTAGCGCATATTTTTCGCTGTACCTGAACATTGTTGGTCTTCGCTTTAATTACCTAGGTATATGAAAGTTATTTAACAATTAAACAAAGGAATCAGAGATTTTTAAAAAGTAATCTAAAAGTATTTTAGTAGTTGCTTCTTTGGAATTGAATTGTGTATGGACAATGGACATAATATGCAAACGAACGTATATGGTTGTCGATAATGATATTTAAATATGAATATTAATAGCTGCATCCAGTGAAAGC
Organism: Clanis bilineata; assembly: GCA_036417725.1. Classification (NCBI taxonomy): domain Eukaryota; kingdom Metazoa; phylum Arthropoda; class Insecta; order Lepidoptera; family Sphingidae; genus Clanis; species Clanis bilineata. The sequence continues at coordinate 6,058,153 of CM071153.1, forward strand.
TGACAAACAAGATGCAAATGTATAAAAAGTAAAAACTGTCCTAAAAAACAAAGAAACCTGATATCTGGTAGGTAGATATTATTATCTTGTAAATTAATATTACCTGTATTTTAGACAACACATTAAATATCAGCATCTAGCCGATAACTAAAATACCTATCCTATCCATATATTTCTAATCAACATTCTCTCAACGTACACACCAAGGGCCTTACTTATAAAAACATTTTTGCTTATCTTTTCGCTAAGAATAGCCTGTCACTTTTTTCCTTGCGTTACATTGTTTAATAATCACAAGTTTAAAAACGTAGCTGACATAACATAACATAACATAAGCTCACGCCTGTATCCCCGAAGGGGTAGGCAGAGGTGCACTAGCGAACTAGCACACCCACATTTCACCGAGTTCCGTCCCAGATGTGATAGGGGACGAGCCTATCGCCATATCGGGCACAAATTCCAGACTCCGGGCTGATATGGAAAATCCAATATCACTTTGCCCGACTCGGGGATCAAACCCGAGACCTCAGGACCGTAGTCATACCGAAATACAACTACGCCACCGAGGCAGTCCTTTAGCTTACCGACTTAGCTGACCAACTTCCAATTTAAAATCGTGACCAAATTTATATGAGACCACCCTTGAAATAAGCTCTATCGAACACAAAAAGAAATTTGAAAATCGGTCCACATTTGGCGGAGATATCGAGTAACATACATTTAAAAAAAAAACAGATTAATCGAGGACCTCCTCCTTTTATGGAAGTCGGTCGAAAATGAAAGGGACAACCTATGGTTAAAAATAAGCAGTGCTTAAATATTTTTATAAGTGACTATGCCCCATAGTGCACATATTTTAAAGATTCTCAAGTTTTATGCGTAAACGATTATGTTTACTAGTACGTATGTAAATTTAATGTAATTTCGAAATCACTAAACAAGAAATGAATCACCGCAGCCAGCTGTATGATTTTTTCTTCGAATTGACAACACCTGTTCAACCCGGGTGGTCTTACTAAGATCGAGACTCACACGATGAGTCCATTAAGGATTTAAGGTACTGACGTTTGTATGTATATTGTCACCTATTGTACATATATAAGGTGTTAGTTTCTAAAAAATAAAAACAAAGCATGACTCTTTAGTCATGATTTACTCAGAAACAGTCATTGCTTACTTTCCTTAGCTTCGTAAGTATTAGATAAAATATTGAGTCATTCTGATATGGAGTTTCTCCGCGATCGTCCCGTCCTACAAACCTTTGACCTTCGAAGCTTAGTCAAAACAAACATTTACATCTCTCAAACAAAATATTTCAACAGCTCATTTGTATAATGAACAACAAATTACGGTAATCATCAACATTGTAGGTCGTTGACTTCATTAGTTCATTACCAGATGGTAACAAGGGCTACTGGTACTCGTGTATCGTGTTTGTAAAGGAACATACGATATGTCAAGGTCATGGTCATAGCATTACAGATAGTTGGCGGAGACTTGACTAGTACGATAACATAGTAAAAGCTATGGTAAATGCAAAAGTAATTTATACTAACAATTAAAAGCTGAGAGTGGTTTTACATCCGTAAAGGACCCACTAATTCTATTACGTAGGAACAAAGTAGGCCTCGCCCATAATTCTACATACAATGTTTCCATTAGTATTTAGCTTACTGGCGTCACGAAAACCTTGTTGTTAGGTAATTTGTTTAAATTACTTAGTTTTAATACTCACTATTAGGACACTATTACTCTACCATTTACTTAGCCAGTACTTAGCGTGATAATATTAATTTATTCGTATAATCATTTTCTTATCTTGGTCACTGTATCGTGCAAGCACATACATCCTGTGAGTTACGGGACAGAGGATTAGAACTGTATTTAGTAACTCGTATTACGGCACAAACGGTACAGTTCACTTCGCTGTAAATAATATACAGTTTTAGTACGTCAAGAGGTAAGAAAAGTCATATTTATACCGGTATATAAATTGTTTTATTACAAATGTTTGGGTTAGTAACGATTCATAAATAAATAAAATCTTTGTCAAAAATAACGGAATCAACAATATTCCGTTCAATTTACGTAATATGCATATTACGACACCTTACAACCTATTTAAATACTGCACTTAAATACAAGATCACAAGCGTAATTTGAGCCGCCCGTTTGGTAGCAGGGTGCAGGGCATCATTTAGGAATAGTCTCATTTGGCATTTAGAAGCACTTCCTGTGCACGATTGAGGGACCAGACTCATCGTACTCTTGTTTCGAGATCCACATCTGCTGGAAGGTAGAGAGGGACGCGAGAATCGATCCACCGATCCATACGGAGTACTTCCTCTCTGGGGGCGCAATGATTTTGATCTTCATCGTCGATGGGGCAAGAGCAGTAATTTCCTTCTGCATACGGTCGGCGATGCCAGGGTACATTGTGGTACCACCGGACAATACTGTGTTGGCGTACAGATCCTTACGGATGTCGACGTCGCACTTCATGATGGAGTTGTAAGTGGTCTCATGGATGCCGTTGGCTTCCATTCCCAAGAACGAGGGCTGGAAGAGGGCCTCAGGGCAACGGAACCTCTCGTTTCCGATGGTGATAACCTGACCATCGGGTAGTTCATAGGACTTCTCGAGCGAGCTGCTGGAGGCGGCGGTGGCCATCTCCTGCTCGAAGTCGAGGGCGACGTAGCAGAGCTTCTCCTTGATGTCGCGCACGATTTCACGCTCGGCCGTGGTGGTGAATGAGTAACCGCGCTCGGTGAGGATCTTCATGAGGTAGTCTGTGAGGTCGCGGCCGGCCAAGTCCAGACGCAGGATGGCGTGCGGCAGCGCGTAACCCTCGTAGATGGGCACTGTGTGGGAGACACCGTCGCCGGAGTCCAGCACGATACCGGTGGTACGACCAGACGCATACAGCGAGAGCACGGCCTGGATGGCTACGTACATGGCGGGAGTGTTGAACGTCTCGAACATGATTTGTGTCATCTTCTCTCTGAAACAGAACAACTGCGTTAGTATCGGACACGCAAGGCACTGTCTTCCAGCGCATAACTGGACTCACTACTGCACAATTGTTGTAAAGAGTTAACGCGTACCTGTTGGCTTTAGGGTTAAGAGGAGCCTCGGTGAGCAGCACGGGGTGTTCCTCGGGCGCCACACGCAGCTCGTTGTAGAAGGTGTGGTGCCAGATCTTCTCCATGTCGTCCCAGTTGGTGACGATGCCGTGCTCGATGGGGTACTTGAGCGTGAGGATACCTCTCTTGCTCTGGGCCTCGTCGCCTACGTACGAGTCCTTCTGTCCCATACCGACCATCACGCCCTGATGGCGGGGCCTGCCCACGATCGAAGGGAACACGGCACGGGGCGCGTCATCGCCCGCGAATCCGGCTTTGCACATACCGGAGCCATTGTCTACCACCAACGCTGCAACTTCCTCGTCGCACATTTTGAATTAGTCTGGAATAATAAAAATAAATCGATCAATACTTGAACCTTTCCGAAAACACAACTCTTCTTGCTTAATGTTTTAAAAAGTTATTTCCAAAATATTTACTATTTTCCCACACTTATAAATCTCTTATCATGTCTCATGAAACATTCATTAAATTAATATATACAGTTTCACAAGATCCAAAAACTGTATGATCTTTAGTAAATTTTCACTTCACTGGTTATGTAACCACTGACTGACTGTTATGTAATTTATCTCGGCACACTTTTTTTATTCACAAAATCACAAATTGCAGTTTATTTAGAATACGTTTTAACTATAAACACAAACTATTAAATTGTAATTTTAAAAAAGTTAAAAAAAAACTTACATTTAAATAAATTAAATCAAATGACTAGTCGTGACTCCGTGCTGCTTCGCTCAAGCACACCTTACTAAATGAGAACCGGATCGTGAGGATAAACTATATAAAACAAGCCTTATCAGAGTTCACACACTATCGGCAACAATTTATTTCCGACCAATCGCGCGCTGACTCAGTTTTTGTCACCATATATGGTAACGTTGACTCTATCAACACACGTTGATAAGGAGACGATGCCTCGATAAGTGATTGCGTCCCTACGCGTATTCATATCATTATACACTCACGTGGCTTACGGAGTTACCGATTACACCTGCGAGCTCTTGTTGCTATCACATTCTCTCTTCGGACAAAAACTTGGATTTCACTACATTCAGTGCTTTCTCTGTGAGACGGCAGATCTGCGCTAATTGTTACAAACGACTGACATTAACCTAGAAATGTTTTACTAGCTCAGATTTCGTAAACTGACGAGTGCGTAATTGCATTAGAGGAAAATAAAATTCATTATAATTACGATAAGATCAGAAAGCATTACTAACTGGCGTGAAAAATAATAGTTTTTTATTTAATTTAATACAATGATGTTATAGCTGTCAGCTAGTAAATCTACATGAAATCTGTTTCTTTATGAAAATTCTCAATATGAATGTAGGTGTGGCGTCTACCACACCAGTACCTATAAAGGCGACTTGCACCACTATTACTAACCTAGGTGCAAGTCGCCCTAAGTAGTGTGCCTTATTCCTCGCGATATCCACATAGGTACCTAATAACATAAAATTACTTAGCTCAAACCTGGCTCAATTTAAAATGCTAATTAAAACGATAAACTACTGATTATTATAAATCATAAAATGTAAAAATTTAACACCACAATATAACTGTCAAGTTACTTGCGTTCAATCATCGATGAGGATCGTTGTAACACATCGATTGTTGATCGTTGTAAAACTTCTAAAGTTCCACAATCCTAGGAAATAAAACTAATTATGTTATAATGGTTGTATTTAACACAGAATTATGAAATATGTCATTTAGTTCTCAGTAAGCTTATGATCGTATCTCCGAGGCAGTGTAGGCAGAGTAGTAGGCCTATTACTCTAATTAATATAGGAGCGGACATAAGCAATATTTTCAAACCTATATATTGATTTTATTGTAGTTTAACTGTTGCTGATACTAGAGGTATAATGAAATGAAGTGTAATGTAGTATAAATTCTTTTCCGCTTAGGCGAAACACGATGAATTTCGAAAATCTGACTCACTTAAGCCTTTTAAATTACAACATACATTCTGAATCATACACGGGTCATATATTTTTAAGGATCTTTGTTTCTAAGACGTCAATCATGTAAATCTATGGAGAAGGAAATCATGCGATCCAGCTAAATGATCCGTAAATGGCAGTGGACCGTGGAAGAACTTGACAAAATGTACGACAATGAATAAAATGAATTACTATTGACAATAATAAATGATTTGACTTGTTGTTTGTATAAAATAACTGTCTTATATAACTTTATTCGTAAATATCATCATCTAAGACCATTCAATTTAAAATAATTCAATTTGTCTTTGATGTCTTCCTCTAATATAAGACAGCTTCTTGTGCTAAAGACTGGTGACTGTTTCGAATTTATAATACATTAAGGGAAGTATGTACATACAAAATAATTTCTAACACTTAAATACATTCACCAAGATCAGCTTGAATATTATTTTCTTTATATTCATGAATCTCACGAAATATTCCTGAATGTGGAAATCCAATGATGTTCAGTATTTTAAGTGGATAATACTAGTCGCATTCCTTGGCATCATATGATCAATAGAAACTTTTTTATTTAAATACAATTACATTGTATTGAAAACGTCCTGTTAAGAAACGGATGAGAATGTGGTGAAATACCAGCGTGTGAAAGTGCGTGGTATAATCGCGTGAACTCTGGATAATAAGAACAACGACACGAGTTCACATAATACCTGCCGTGATTATGAGTAAATACTAAAAAGCTTTTTTATAAATAGATTCCAGCCTACTAAATAACAATATTTTTCAAAGTATGTAGTTCGTTTTAAAGATCTAAACAAACACCTATAACCAATAGTCACACACATTGCTACATTATGTTCTAAACCCACAATATGGTTAACCCTCAGAACACAGAAATGTTATTTAACATGTATCATGAATATTGATAGAGACAAGAATATTTAAATGGCACTGGTATCAGGAACTGCGAAGTATTTCTGACTCCACAACATCCAAAGCCCAGACCCGAAATCAATACCTGTACCCCTAATACGAGTTTATTTTGACAGTTCTCGACTCTCGAAATCGTTTGCATTTTTCCCTTACATTTGACTTGCAGTGCTAATTTGCGGAAACTACAACTAACTAAAAATGGAGAAACTGTAAACTATCGTCGATTACGAGAATCGAGAAAAACTAAGGGTACTATAGAACTCAAATCTCACAATTCGTCTCGGTGCGGCAATCGAACCCGCAGCCTCTCGTTTCACAGCCGACCGAGGGTGTAAGTCTGAATTAACTCTTCGTTAAAATTAGAAATTTCTATATAATTCATCTCTTTACTTACGGTATCAAAATAACGTCGAAAATATTTAAGCAGCTCAAAGCAATGACTCATTTCAACAAGTATATAAGAGATCAATACTTTCCAGACCCCTTCGAGAGGACTGATTCACAAATATGTATAAAACTCAATTTCGCTGTTGTCTGGTATTGATTTTTGTTCACCCTCGCACGATGGCTGGTGCAGCGTCGCGTCGGTTAGGGTGCGCCATGCCCATGGGGCTGCAGCGTGACTCACCCCCTCGACAACACCCTTGATGGTTTGAAATATGATGAGTATTTTCTAATATCCTTCATAGTCAACATAATAAAAGATATTAGGAAAATACTCATCGTCGACAGTTGGATTGTGTGAAAACGTTTATAAAGAATACGGGTGGTGTAGGGTAAGCCTGGCTGATATATATTTTATCCCTTTTCCAGTGTGGTACCAGCACAACACTTTTATGTTTGTTAGTTTTTACTGCTGTCTGGCTAACGTTCACCAAGTCCCTCTGATGAATCACGTCCTGACACTCGGACAAAGATTGATAATAAAACCGCATTGATATAATATAGAATAACTTAATGAATCATACATAATATTAAATACGATATATTTATCTCCTTGTTAATAGATAATTGTTGTTAATACTTTAATTAAAAATACATGGATAACAATATAATTAATCCGAGACCCTGGTCACCTAAATGAAAATAATCCCAAATGATTCTAACGCGGACGTGTAGTGTAACCTCAGAGGCCCTCTGCATGAGTCACCGATCGATTTCCAAGAACATTTGACACGGTGACTCATGCATATTACACTTTGTAATATATTGATGACGATTTATCTCGACAACGCAGCTATTTTATTTACGATTCATTTGTAAACAGCCTTTACGTCAACCAAAAAAGTGTGACGTGTTTTTAATATTAGTTTGATTTCAATATGTACATGTTTAGAATAAAAATATTACTCTAAACACAAATACTATGGCCACATATAGATACTACAAAATAGTGGATTGAGGACTTGAGGCGCGTTTAATTAAGGATCGAAACAGACTTACTAACCAGTAATTTCCAGAAATGTTGTTATATTTTCAACTTCAAAAAGAGGAGCTACGAACCGATCAAATTAATTGTTAGATAAATTAAATTATCCAACAGTTCCATCATGTTTTCCAAGTCCTGCCTAACACAGCTACACCGAAATAAAAAGGTTGTTTTTTGAATATCAATATCTATGTAAAAAACTAGATTTGAACGAAATATTTGCGGATCACAACAACATTTGTTGCCTGTGGGTGTGTGGGTCCGAAAAAAAGGATCGTGGCCTCGCATTCCAAAGTTCCAAATGTAGATAGGCATTAGGCATCTAATGGGTTTTCGACCATCACATTGTACCTTAGAAACTAGTAAGTTAAGGCTATTTATCAGTCGGAAAATATGAACTAAAATAAGGACATACATTAATAGAAAGGATAAGAAGGTAAAAATATCACCAATGTGACCATAATAATTATATCTATTAACTTAACAAATCTGAAAGGTTTGATTGTTTCAAAGGTTTCAACGCACCAATCTCTGGAATTATTAATCCATTTTTTAAAGAATTTCACTAATAGATGGCTACAATGTCGCGAAGTCGCAATTTACCCTGGGGAAGGACTTATCATGGGACTAGGGAAACAGCTGGTATAATATAAACAAAGCTCTACCTTGCTTACGCTACTTTATATGATATGGAATACCTATCCTGATATGGAAAAATCCAATATCACTATGCCCGACCTGGGGATCGAACTCGAGATCTCAGGACGGTAGTTGTACTTGATATACAACCACCCCACCGAGGCAGTTTTGAAATCTACAAATAAATCACACGCAGCATCTTTTTTTTTATCGAATTATTATTTGACAGCAGTCCACTTCTATCAACCATTCCACAAAAATGCAAGTAGGTACGCAGTCAAAAAAAAAATAAGTTATTTACTAGAAAGCGGAATTAAAGTTTAATTCTGCCATAATGAATAACTTATATAGAATTAATGTAAAAGATCTTGTTTGAGTTGAAACTAAAATTTATTCGAAGAGAAAGGGAGAGGTGTAATTTCTTCCGACACAGATTAAATACCTACCTAATTATTATGTTTAACGTATTCTACGGCCGTTACTCCCGCATTAATAACTTCATGATTAGATTTCTCTTGTTGCGAAAAATTATTCATTTTCATATAATTTCATTTGAAAATTAGTAACATGAATATTAACCAAAAATCAACATAAGTACCTAATTAATACTTATCATCATCATCATTATCCTCAGCCATAGGACGTCCACTGCTGAACATAGGCCTTAATTATTAAAACTTATATTGGATTGAAAAAAATATCGCATGAATTAGTTGAATCATCATATTATTTTATTAAATAATAATCGTTGTAAATAATATAATTTATTATGCATTTTTGCTTTCAAAGGGAAAATGACTTCGTAAGTATAATAATTATAATTTTAATAATGATTTCATTACATAATATAATCATACCTATTTGCGATGCGATCTAAACTCTACCAACCAACCTTCGGGCAATGTATTAAGGGCATTACCCCTGGTACGAGTAGAAGAGGTCTAGTAGTTTACAGTCTAAGGCCAGATTTCAGAACATTGCACTCAGGTACGTAGCTTCAAAGCTGTCTTGCGGAATGGTCTTAATCTATAGAAATAGATGCATTAGACTGTCAAATTTATGGTAAGTTGGTACTTAAATATTAATGTAAGTAAAGTTGATAATATTCAATAACTACGTAATGTGAAACTCTAAAGCCTTTTATTGATTATTCTATTTTGAGTTGCTCGGTCGGCTCAGGGTTGTGTGCGCAGTTTGCGGTCGCGGTTGTGCTTGTGGACTGTGGACGAACTTCAGACCAGCCTACCTAATGCTATAGAAGTATACATCTATTACCTACTGATTTTGATAAGATTATTTTAGAGCCACTGCCCACTGATTTCAAAAATAGTCAACAAATCTACGGATCAAATAAACTCTCAATTGACAGAGCATGAGTTTTGACACCGTACCGCGCTGATAAACACTTCGGGATTTTTACAAAAGCTTTTCACAACGATTCATGTTACTGTTAAACTTGATATTGATTTGGCAGATATTTAGCATTGATTAGTTTTCGAAAAACCGGGCGTTAGTATCCTGATATTCTTTATTGCCTTACATGAGCAAATGTAATAATGTAAAATTTATATTTTGACTACTAAGACAAATTCCTACTTCAAAATTAAATTGAAGAATAAAATAATACTATAATTTCATTATAAATTTTAACTTACAATGAAACCTGATAAAACAGCCGCTGACATACCTTATCACCTGATTATCAGAGTTGACGTCAACTATCTTTATGATTAGGTACTTACATTCTCGAGTATTCGTCTATATAATTTACTTTGTATAGATTTTTCCGTTACATCATGCCACAAATATGTTGTAATGTCGCTTAAATATCTGCTGATTGCCAATTTATTTTGAACATACATTACATGTATTTTGAATATTTCAAAAAACATTCAATTACTTAATTATCGTTTTCTTGCTCATATTAGAAAGTATATGAGCTGTGAAAAGGCTTGGCAAAGCAGTTTTCAACCGACTTAAAAAAAGGAGAAGGTCCTCAAATATGGACCGATTTTCAAGTTTTTTTTTTGTTCGATGGAGCTTAGTTCAAGGATGGTCCCTGTGGTCACATATTTGGTCACAATCGGATAAATTTTGAAATTGAATCTAGAGTAATAAAAGCCCGTAATAAAAACTCAACCGATTCCATTCTTCAACATTCTTGTAAAAGTGTGTTGTTCCGACCCCACATTGAAGTGGGATAGGCATGTGAGAATGTAATGTAGTTTTCTAAATGAGTTTTCCATAAATATAGCTCACTGGACAGTCTACGACTACGACAATTGCATTTAATTGACGTTATGAAAAGGGCTCGTCTGGCGGGATCCGGCAGGATCGGGCGGGATCGTCTATGTTCGTCTTTGAGCGTACGGAGTCGGCGCGGGGGTGGCAAATGGGGCAGAATCACAGGGGCGGCAATGATGCGCAGTATCCCCCAGCCTCTATATCGGTGGTTATAGAGTCCACGCTCTATGTGTGAAGGGGCGCCGAGCACCTACATTATAGGTCTTTGATTGTATAACTGTTATTTTAATGTTCATCGAAGCCTACACATGTAGTAAAATTCTGAAACCTAAGTCAAATATGTTTTAGTCAGTGGGACACTACATTGTTTCAGAGAATTCAAAACAAAAAAAAAACACGCCATCCTCGATTTTATAAATACATAGTATTTCCTGTTGCTGTAAATGTGCTGTTTACATCAGCAGGAACAACACATTCATCCTTTGCCATATAAGGAGATTTTAATCCAGGAAAAACATTATTTGTTTGGTCCAGTTACAAGAATATACACAGCTTTGACGTCATTAATAATATTACAAGAATATTTAATTGTTTCTATACGGTTTATTCTAAATGAGACCTCTATTTGTATATTGTGATAATCTTTTTCCTTATTTTGTTTGCTGCATATCTATCTAATAACGCACGGCCCATGGTTCCGATGTAGGGTTAAATGTAACTGAAAAATAAATTCGTTATAAATATAGGCGACTAGGTACCATGAATTTTTTTACACTTCCAGAACCAACCAATTAGCTGGTAGAAGGTGCCGGTGCGCACACATGATTCTAACAAATATTAGCACTAACAAAATCTTAGATAAAAACTTAAATATTAGATTCTTTTTAAGCTTCAGAAAAGGTTTATTTCGATTTTGAAACGCCATTTCAGCTCTTGACACTCGATTCGACTTCGAATTCGATTCGGTTTAATTTATTGTCCTAAAAATCCACCAAATTCGAATTAAAAATTGCGCTAACGTTGCATTGTTATTTGGTAATTTTTAGCGTGACTTTAGTGCACTTTTTAACTCTATTTCGATGGAATTTTGAGTCACTAAATGAAGTCGAATCGAAATCAAATTCAAATCGAGAGTCAGCCCCCAGGAAGCCGAGTTTTAAATAACAACAGATTTTAACCGAACACGTGATCATATAAGTATTCTTGACGAGCACAAGGTCGAGGCGATCCAGTCGGCACTCGGCTGAGTTCGACGCATGCCCCAAGTTCATTGCTCACTTGGGCCGGGTGTACTCACTGTGGGAGCCTACCTACTAACTTTTCATAGATGAACGTTTAACGATCGCCGCCCGCCATCTTGGCTGTGTCAACATTTGGTAGCGAATTTCGAAATAAATTAATGTATCATAAAATGGCTTTCAAAAAATATTATTGTATAATTTCCTGAACCAACATTAACTATACCTACACATATTTCAGATAATAACAATTTGTTTTGCAATTAAATTGAGTGGGAATATTGTAAGACAGTAAACGATTATTAATAAGATGCATTGCCAAAATAAACGGTTATCTCAGACATTCAGTTCAATTTATCTTCTGAATAACAGTGAGCAAACACATATTGAATAATCTCTTCATTGGCAAAGAGGTTTAACCTTTCAAAGGTCTTATAAAATATAATATTTTGTATTCTAAATAAACACTTATCTCTGTTAATATCAGTAATATGCAATACGCGTAAAATGGTTTATAAACACAGCATGTTCTAAATTTTTAAGAAAGTATTTTTTGACATAGAGTCTACGGTCCACGTTCATGTTACAGAACAATTTTTAATCTAATTTTAAAACAATTTATTAAAACTACTTTTAAATCTAGATTCAAGCCTGAGTGCCATGTTGTTACGTTACTGTTATCTACATCTGAGGCTTAGACCTCACTTCATGGATACTAGGGGCTGACTTAAATCAGGCCGAGTTATTTTGCGCGCATTATCTTCTGTGTTTATTTTCAAATACAGTAATGTGCACAGGTTTTTAGAATAGGGTAGACAAAAAAGTCCAAAATTATTTGTTACATTCTTGCATCATCGTCATTATAATCCTCACCATTGCTGTGTCGATTCAAAACATAAAAGGATCGCAAAAATGTTGTAATTTTTTGGTTGTATTTCTCTTTATCGTATTAGCAAACTGTCAGAGTAGACAGTGTCTCTATGGACTGCATGCCTATGTTCAAATTGATTAAATTGATGTTTACTCACATATTAGTCAAGGAATTCATATTATTTACTTAAAATCTTTTTTCAATTTTTATGCCCTTATCCCATTCCAATCTCGCCTCCTTGGTCTAGTGGCAGCATGTATAGTTTGCGGACCGGGAAGTCCTGGGTTCGATTCCCAGGTCGGGCAAAGCAAATTTTTCCCTCTAAGAGGGTTGACGGCAGGCAGACGGCCGTTCGTAAAAACTAAGTCAAATCCTTTCTGTAACATGCTTAAAAAGGGTAGTACGCCGACCCCGCATTAAGGTGGAATAAGGGCAGGTCGAACTGCTTTGGTGCCCCCTAATCATACACAAAGGCATTAAATAGTATAATACATCGTACATGATAAATATGTTGAGCATAGATATTATAGGCGTGGATGTTTAGATCTATAATGAAATGTTATGTCTATAGTACTCTATAGGCATATTCATAAAGGAAATACGAAAATAGTCCACAATGTTAACAGCAAAAATTCCGAAACAGCAGCAGTTTATATCACGATTACCTTCGGCACATGGCTCATGGTAAAGCAGTTAGCCGTACAAAAGGCTCGTAGGAAACCGTAAATGGTTTAGTACCCGCACTACCCGCGCAGGCGATACAGACCGACCACAAACCCATTTTTGGACGACACTGGCTTTAAAGGGAAGGCTTGAGACCATATCTAGATAGATTATTCCACAACAAACGCCCATGTTAACGTAGTGAACTTCTCTATGTTTAAAATTGTTTTGCGCATTTGGGTTGGAAACATTTAAATAGTTAAAACCGAAATAATAATATAACATGAAAATCCTCGAAAAGACAGGCAGAAGCGCTTTAGCGAACTAGAACACCCGTATTTCGCCGAGCTTATTTCCATCCCAGATGTGATAGGGGGGGCAAGTCTATTGTAATATCGGGCAAAAATTCCAGTCTCCGGGCCGAAACTGATGAATGAAATGAAAAAAATCTGATGAATTGAAAAACCTAGTATCACTTTGCCCGATCCGGGATCGAACCCAAGACTTCAGGACGGTAGTCGTACTGAAATACATCTACGCCATCGTAAATATTTCCAGGTGGTAGAGCCACGCTGTAAACAGTAACGTCTATAGCACGAATGGGCCAGCTCGACCGGTTAGATACCACTGTCTCACAGAAAACCGACGTAAAGTCGCAGCTTGCTGTCGCGTTTCGTTCGGTGAGTGAGATTTCCGGTGGCCCATTTCCCCACTCCCTTTCCCAATCCCCTTCCCTCCCCTTCCATTCCCTCCTTTTAGGTTGGCAATGCACCCATGATTCTTTTTGTGTCTTGGGTGTCTATGGGCGGTGGAGATCACTTACCATCAGGTGACCCATCTGCTCGTTTGCCAATCTCTGCTATAAAAAAAAATAATAATAATATTAGCCTTATAATATTAGTGTCCCACTGCTGGGTACGGGCCTTCTCACATTCTTCTTACTCTTCTTCCAGCCGTAGCCTTAGCTTGAGCTAGCTCCTAACTGAGCCATCGCTGCATATACGAAGAATATACATATTTTATTTATAGAACAAGGACATATTAAGGAAAATATGTTTATTTGTTTATTAGGTACTGTACTTGGTAGTCATTATTAATTATTTGTGCGACAAATGCCAATGCCCTGACTGTAATTAAAATGAATATGAATAATCAGTATGTTGTTAATTGGGTACTTGACTATGTTTGATTTTATACATATTGTTATATGAAACGGCAAATAAATAAAAAAAGAAACACTTCTGTAAAAACTGCATCAAAATTGGAGGCAGTAATTAATATTTTAAATTCTGCAATGAGCAAGAGTGGGGGTGTAGTGGAGATATCTTGCTATCCCTTACTAACGGACGCACCGTTATGGCCGTGACGTGATTATACTGATGCTTCTCTTTCCCGCAGTTTGAAGGTTACACCAAACTTTAAACGCTTACAACTTACTAATATTTGAGAATATTGCAATATTTCATTTTGAGCTATATTTTAGATGACGTAAATTTCATATAAAATCAATAAAAAAACTAGTCAAACACCCAATTATTCTACCCATTAGTTGTTGTAGCTAAGCTAAAAATTTCACTACTATACGGTTTACATGGGAGTTTGGACGTTCTTTATAAAACTTAGAGCGACTTGCAGTTATTATCTGGAGTTTAACTTACATGCCATTCGAATATTTAAATCAAAATAAGAAAATCCTGCAAGTAGCTCTTATGTACCTACAAGTGGAACAAATTCTAGACTCCGGGGTGATATGGAAAAATCCAATACCTATCACTTTGCCCGACCCGGGGATCGAACCCGAGACCTCAGGGGCATTAGCCAAGTGGCTTATGTGCTAGTCGAATAGAATAGTAAATGTATGGGAAAGGAACGCCTATATGGCGTATGTGTATGTCATTCTCATACATTTATTCTATTCGACTATTCTGTTCGAATAGCGCATAAATTACTTGGCTAAGCTCGCAGGACGGTAGTCGTACCGAAATACAACACCCAACCGAGGCAGTTTTGAAATCTATAAATAAATATAAACCTGAAAGCAGTTATAGAATCTAGATAATAAAACCAAGTAATGTACCTAGATCATATTATTATGTATGGGTATAGTTCATCCATCTTGTTATCGTTGACATAGTTTTAGTAAGGATATAAGGACAAAAAAGAAACATACCCGCAGAACATCTGGCGGAAGGAAGGCATGCAGAAACAACAGCCCCGTTGTGTCAAGGTAACCGCGAAGCGTCGAAGTTAATTTTAATTAACACTAGCTTTTGATGATGACTTCACTTGCGGGATGGCTTTATGGCTAGTCTTAACTTTTAATGTGAAACTTATAAAAAGTGGTCCATTTCGCCCCTTCCTTTGCCAATCCCTATTTCCCCTCCCCTCCCATTTCCTCCCTTTAGGTTGGAAACGCATCCATGATTGTTTTTGTGTCTTGGGTGACTATGGGCGGTGAAGATCACTTACCATCAGGTGGCCTATCTGCTGGTTTGCCAGTCTCTGCTATAAAAAAAAATCCTACAAGTTATTTTCAATATCACTTATATATAACTATCAACGTTATGTAAAACAGGTAGCAAATATGAGTTTATGCACGTAACATAATGGATAGAGACAATTGACTTTTTTTTCATTCGTTACTAGCACAGGGGGGTTACCACCACCTCTTATAGCAATATTATTACAATCTTGCTTGTTCCGATTCCCGTAAAAAAAAAGTAGTAAGATACATCTATACTAATCTATACTATCTATACTAATATTATAAAGCTGAAGAGTTTGTTTGTTTGTTTGTTTGATTGAACGCGCTAATCTCAGGAACTACTGGTTCGATTTGAAAAATTCTTTTTGTTTTGGATAGCCCAATTATCGACGGTGGCTATAGGCTATATAACATCACGCTATGACCAATAGAAGCGGAGCAGAAATAAAAAATGCTGCTAGCGGGGAATTTTATATCTCAGAAATTACTGGTTCGATTTGAAAAAATATTTTAGTGTTGACCAAGGGGATGAATGGTAGGGTGACTAAGGGGTGACTAACGGGGTGATTGATGGGGTGACTAATGGGATGACTGACGGGGTGACTGACAGGCTGACTGATGGGGTGGCGGACGTGGTGACTGACGAGGTGAATGACGGGGTGACAGACGGGGTGACAGATGGGGTGACCGACTGGGTGACAGCCGGGGTGACAGATGGGGTGACCGACTGGGTGACAGACGGGGTGACAGACTGGTGACAGACGGGGTGACAGACGAGGTGACAGACGGGGTGACAGACAGGGTGACAGATGGGGTGACAGACGGGGTGACAGACGGGTGACAGAAGGGGTGACAGACGGGGTGACGGACGTGGTGACAGACGGGGTGACAGACGGGGTGACCGACTGGGTGACGGACGTGGTGACAGACGGGGTGATAGACTGGGTGACAGACGGGGTGACCGACTGGGTGACAGACGGGGTGACAGACGGGTGACAGACAAGGTGACGGACGGGGTTACAGACGGGTGACAGACGAGGTGACAGACGGGGTGACAGGCGGGTGATGGACGTGGTGACAGACGGGTGATCGACTGGGTGACAGACAAGGTGTCAGACGGGGTGACAGGCGGGGTGACAGACGGAGTGACAGACGGTGTGACAGAGGGTGTGACTGACGGGGTAAGAGACGGGGTGACAGACGGTTTGACAGACGGTGTGACTGACGGTGTGAGAGACGGGGTGACTGACGGCCGAAGTAGATCATCCCATTACCTCTTTTGAATTATTGTGCTATAGGTGCCTACGACTCACTCTTTCAACCCTCTCTCTCATACGCAGACGAAGTTGCGCGGGTCAGCTAGTATATGATAATACTGCTATAAGAGGTGGTTCCCTCCAGTATTAATATTAGATAGAAGCACTGCATGCATTCATAATAAAATTCATTCCGGATAGCACAACATCTTCTGTAGACGTGAAATTATTAAAATTGCTACACCATTCTGTATTGCCGTTATATTTATTACACGAGATTTCATATCAAATTGAATTCACATTCAGTAGGTATAACAGTGCAGCAGCCAACAACTAGGAACGAAACCCATACGAGATATTTATTAAAACTGGACTAAATTCAAATTTCGAAATTCGGCGCGGCTGTAGGATTCTTAATTGCCTTTTACAAAGCAGACGATAATTTTTTCTTTAAAGAAGACCACAAAAACGAGCGGCCTCAAAATAATTCTAGTGCCCAAATATGCGAAGAGTACGTGGGCTAAGATAGTGTTGCCAGATGTCCCGATTTGCGCGGGACGTCCCGATTTTCAGGGGTCTGGTGACCCGTCCCGATTTAACCTTAATCGGGACGCCGAATGTCCCGATTTCTGACTATCCTTCTTAGCATGTAAACACACACACATGTACTTTAATTGAAATTTTCTATAAGTCAAACAGTCGCTCGTACTCGCTTACCGACAAAGTAGTAAATATTATGGTGGTATGTTGAAACCATTTTTGTTGAGACTGGCTCCGCGGAGATAAAGACTCAACCATACTGCGGAGAGGCCCTCTTCGTAATACTATCGTGGATGAATAGCTAACCGGGCGGGAAAGCACGAGTGCGGGCTCTAGGACCATCGCAGGAGTGCGTCCTATCTTTAGAGAATGGCGACAGGCGCCACGGCGCGCCGACATTTAGTCTGTCGTAGGCACTGACCGGGTATGGGTGCTTCGGTTGATTCTTGTAAGATAGGATAGGAAGAATTTGTCGTGTGCTACCATTGTGGCATCTGCCTCGAGGATACGTCCCAGCACACTCTCGAAGTGTGTCCAGCCAGGGATGAAAAACGCGTTCTCAGAGCTGTACCCGGTAACGGCTCCCCTCTGCCGGTAATAGAAGCTACCATGGTCGGTAGTCGGAACTTGGGAGGTCGTGTCGCGGTATGGCCCTCCTTCTGTGTACGTATTATGTTGCACAATGAAAGCGCCGGACGGGATTGGAATAAGAGAGGCGCCTGGCCATTCACTGGCGCCTCCAGTCCTGCAGATTGAGATCAGGGCCGTAAAGCGGGGGATGTGCGGCATTTGTATATTACATTGATGCCACCCAATGGTTGCATATCAGGAGATTTACAGCACAGCGGCACGAAAACATCGTGTATTGTGTTTGTCAAAGGCGGAATAAATTTGTGGGGTTCCCGCCCCAAAACAGACGGACCGAAATGCAACATGCGAAGTCGGTTCCAGCAGCAATCCAGAGGTTACTCCGCATCCTCCGGACCATATCACATACGCTGTAGGCACCCACGGGATTTTTAGTCGATAATGTCCGTGTAGGTATTTGGTAATGGATCCGTCCTCGGAAGGCCGACGAGTCGGGTATAACCATCCCACTGCCCCCAGGCTGGGAGATATCCGTAAAGAGTAAATTTTTCCCCGTGGATAAAAAAGTGTCCCGTTCTGCCAGCTAAATGGTTGTTTTGTGTAAATGTTTCCACTTCACTCGGTCTTGAACATCCAATGAAATAATGAAACAATGAAACCATCAGCTCTTATACTTTTTTCCAAAATGACTAGCCGCCACTTTTTGGGCCATCTACGGGAACACATCCCTGGCACGATTGGTCCAGACACTTGCGACCGACTGCTCCCGTGGTTTGCTCAAAATGTGACAATATCTTTCAAGCGACATTCCTGAAGTTAATCTGACACTAATTTGAGTATTCGGTCTAAACGTGTAACGTTGCACAACCACCGCTACATCTTCATCTCTACGGAGTGGTTTTCACTAACATGACCCTTACGGGCAGGTCAAGTCACGTCAAAGTTTTTCTGTTTATATACTTATATACTTTTAACGTAGCTAACTAGCGGACTAATCTTGGAAATCAAATTTCCCCTTTTACTACTGACGCCATCTCTGGGAAGATACGTAACGGTTATATCGGAGTCACCGGTCATATGGTCCAGGGCCATAATGCCCGGGAGAGATGGAAAATATCCCGGCGCCACTGGGCCGAATCAATAACACATCCTGCACTAGCTATATCGATTAAAAGCCTGGTGGCGATTAGGAATTACTCCGGATTTCCCTAGGCAAGAAGCGTCCAGGCTTTGGTTGGTATCGCTCCTAAGCGGTGCCGCCTTGTGGCTCGTCTCCAATCGCAGATCGCTCATATACCCTAACCTCCGATGGGTACCCTTGGCGTTAATGACAGAACTAGGTCGACCATCGGCGCTGCCGTCCATCTTGGGGGCGCTACGACAGCCACCTGCTACGACCCCCGTTGGCCCCTTAAAGTCGAAGCTTACGACAAGCAGGCGAAACTGGGATGACATTTTTCTAATGCCCCCAGTCACAGAGTGGGGACGAGGGTCAGTCGCGCCTCCTATGCCACCTCTGGCGGCTGGAGTGCTCAGATTTAAAAAAAATCACAGAATCAAGGATTAGATCGTTCCCGATCTCTCTCGGCACTCTTCTTCTATGAGATGATCATCTCGTAAAAATTGGCCCCTGCACGCTAGACCTCTCAGATCTCAACCATGGTTCAGGTCATGCCTGGCACCGAGAGGTTTTTTTCGACGATGACGTGACTACTCTGAGAACGGTGCACTCTTTGTCCTAGGCTGGGCATATTTCGAGTGTAGGTATAGTGGAAGTTCGGAGGCGACCTCTCGCTGCCGGCCGTGGTGTCCGCCATGGTCGGCAGCATGAAGTCATGGCGAACGACGGTCTCCTTCTGCGAGCGCGTCATCTCGCGGAAGGAGAGCGCCGAGCGGGATCGTGACCGGAACGATCCAACCCACCGCCAAATGAGACGTAAGAGACGCCGGGTGGATGACTGACCGGCGTCTCCCGCCTTGTGGAACGGGGGCGTTTGGAGAATTCGGTAACCCCTGCCTGTCGTAAGAGGCGACTAATAGGGGCCTTCCGGAGTCGCGGGCGCGCAGCGGGAGGGCTGTGCGCCCCTTTTAGTACTATTGAACATGCCGGACGGACGGCAGCACGGATGGTCGGCCTCGTGCTGATGTAGACGCCGAGGGCGTCCTTCAGCAGCGGGGGCTTCTGAGACTCCCCAAATTGGAGACGGGCCGCAAGGCGGCACCGCGCGGGGGCGGTTCCGGTAGCAATCCGAGTATATTTCCGGATATCCCGGGACCGCCCCATTAAGCGCCGAAGTAGGCCACCGCGGGGTTTTTAGTCGGTATTGCCGGTGTAGGGACTTTGTTAGGGACTCGGCCCAGCATCGCCCAGATGTCGAACATCTCTCCCAGGCATTGCGGCGCTGGGTCGTAAGGCTGGCAAACATATCCGCCACGTCCAACCGCCCCGGGCGCGGCAGCAATGATAAATCACTTTTCCCCGCAACAAAAAAAAAGGTAAAGTGGAAGTACCAACTCAATCGACCTAGGATTGAATCCTCTAAGTGTGGGGTATACAACTGCGATTAAAAAACGCATTCAAATTTCGCCGATGCTGAGATTGGACCATAAATTTTAATTATTTAAAAAAAAATACCTATTATAGTTTGATTTCTTTGTTATGCTAATCGGCCGGTAACGTCCCGATTTGAAAACCTATGTCCCGACCATTTTAACCTTGTGTTCCGATATTTCACAAAATTAATCTGGCAACACTAGCTAAGAAATATTAATGACAGACAAGATTTGAACTCCTCATTTACACATATCACTGTTCATATTTACACTTTGAACTTTTTGAACAACAAAATGATTATGGTTAATGAACCAAAATCTTATTTTAAATAAGTAACCGGCGGAAATGTATGAAAAGATGCATGAGTGTGGAAGAGGCAAAAGAGGTGTGTCAGGATCGTAGCTTGTGGCGCTCAATAGTCTCTGCCTACCCCCATGGGATACAGGCGTGAGTATGTATGTATGTATATATGTAAATAAGTAACTTTCCAGTTCCATGAAAAGTATTTCCTAAAGGTACTTGTATTGAATTTTAATGTTTTAAAGCAAGGAGATGTAGAAAGAACTATCGTTCTTTGTAATGGGAATCCCAGATCCTACATAGATTATTGGATCGCGCATTGTCTATGTAGGTCCATGAGATCGAATTACAAAAAGAGAAGAAATCGGTATTATAAGTTATTAAATACTAATAATTAATTAGGGAACGTACCCATATTACGTGGCCCGTTCAGGGAGGGACGGGGGTCTTCAAAATACCACGCTTGGTCACAGGGGTGGGAGGGGGTTTTTAGGTTTTCGTCACTTAGTGAATATCCTCTAGGGAAATCTCGTGCTTTTTCGAGCTATAATTAAATATGGCACGCAGCGTTTTACACTTTTTAAAGTCACAGGTGGCAACGCATCATAATATTTTATTAATCAAAAAAATATTTAAAACCGTATTTATAAATTACTAGGTGACAACTAGAGGGGGAGGGGGGGTCTTCGCATATACCTCGGAGGTCACCGAGGGGGGAGAGGGTATAAAAATAGTAAAAAATGGGTCACGTAATATGGGTACGTTCCCTTAGTTAATATCAATGGGTCTAAAAGGAAAGAAACTGAAATTCTGTTCGCTGGGTAAATGGTAAATATTTTGAAATTAAAGGAACTTATTAATATATTGAAACAATTATTATGAATCACATTTCCATTGAAAAATTAATCTAAGCTTTCTATTCCATTTCTATTACCATTGAACGTCTTTGATAAGGGACATATCTGCCGACTTGATGATCTCATCGTCTAATAATTTTAGTCCTTGACTTCGTTTTGTGCATAACGTAAAATAATATGTTATGGCGCCTCCCACGCTGAAGGGTACAGTTGAATTCGAGCGAACAGGATGACATTCTTATTTTCTCTGAAAGCATAGGGCTCCGTACATAATATAAAAATGATGAGAATGATAACACGGTATCTATGCTAAATCCGAATATAAATATGAAAGTCTCCTGAGTAAACATAATAGAAAAAGTCCGGATACGGGTTCTACAGTTTTTTGGCGGAAGGCTATTAAAAAGCTTTTACTTTCCACATCTCCCTCTATATGAAGAAATGGTTGAAGAAATAGAATAAATCAGCATCTAGAAACCAATTATTGACGGATTACTGATAACTGAAATTCGGACTTAGAAATAATACCAGCGACAAAATATGGATCTATATCTTGTCCCTGATAATACGTAGCGTACAAGGATCTCCGAAGCTAACTGCGAAACCGGTTTTATAATATTATGAATAAGCACTAAAATTAGCGCTAAGACAAAACGGAGAGAACTTCCTATACATGAGTGCGGTCTTTGGCCTCGAGTTGGGGCATATCCGTTACAATTTGAATTCAAAGCGTCAACGGTGAGGATTTGGCTAACGGATGCGCGCCCGTCACTAGACAGTGCCACCCGCCTCGTCAATACTCGATCCGCTGCTTCATAGAATAAAGCCGCGTCTCCTGCACTAAAACATTACACAAAACACGGTATTTTTGCGTAGTACGGTCCAATGTTCTATGAGCAGGAGACAGCGAAATACGTTGTGTTGTGTAGGTGTTTTTGTGTTATGTTTCGAAAAATCAAGTGCAGGAGACGTGGCTTTACTTGCGCTGCTTGGTCAGTTGTATCTAATCATAACGTAATATATAGCGAAAATGTTTTGCACCTATAAAACATATTTTTTAATTAACATGTTGATAAAGTGTATATCAAAGTTTACATACATTCGGTTTTTTATTTTATTTACGTATTTCTAAATAATGTTTTTTTGGCTATTTTTCTTAATCGTTAAACATATTTTACTTACTGGTTTTACCATGATCTTGATTAGATAATGTCCAAAATTTTTTACTATAATTTGTGTAGTGGAAACTAGGAATATTCGTATGATTTCCAAGCATGCAGACCACGAGGTACAGGATTGATTAAAAAATAACAAATTATATTTCATTGAAATACCTATTACACCAACATCCAACAGTGTACTTGGTTTAAATATAATTATTATAAATAAAGAAATTGACTGTCTTAGACACAGTACCTGCAGGAGTAGACTAAACTTTTTTTATTACTATTTAGGCCTCAGAATATAAATTTAGGTGTTACCGTCATTGTCATAATAAGCTATCTTGATTTAGCTTTAAATTATGTGTAATCATATTTAAAAGGAATTTTACTACAATCCGATAAAAAGATTATTAATTTCATGAAACTCATGATAATGTTATTGTTAATAATGAGTATTATAATATTTAATGATAACATACGGCAAATTTAGTAGGTGTTACGTATAATCATTGAGATTAATCACATCCAAATAAAATGTTCTGCCATAATTACTAATCAAATCCACACGATAAATAAAATAAACGGACGCAGAACAGCAAGCCAAGCCAAGTTATTGACCATTTTGGTTTATTGATAAAGAGGTCATGGATACAAACGTAAGGTAGAGCCACGCTATGGGCAGCAGCAGAATACACAAAGAACAGATTAGCTCGACTGGGGTGGTACCAATGACGTGTTGGTGGTACTACTGTCATTAGGTAGTAGGTACTGTATCACAGAACAATCGCAAAGTGACAGGCAGCTTGCGATTTTTTACAATCCGCAAAGTCATCAACCAAGCAGAATCTTTTGATGGTAATCACACGTCACAACTGCTATTCTAATTCTAAAAAATAGTAGGTACCTCGTTGCGTGGCGCACTTTATGAAAGGAAAGAGGGAGTGAACTAGAAAAAAGGTAGAGATTGTTGGTTTCCATATAACTTAACACCACTCCGTTCTAGAAAGCCTAGATTAACCTGACTAGATTATAGCTCTGTTTGTTCTGCGTTTTCTCTGAGTCTACCTGTATTAGTAGCAATGCTTTTATCACATGAAATGCAGACAAAGCCGCCATGACCCTGAACTGAGTAAGGAGAGGCCACGCGTTTAAAATTCGTACGTTACATACCTATTATCAAAATGTACGTCATCGAATTACATCATCAAACCATCGCGTGAGACATATTGACAAAACATCATATATATTTATAGAAAACTGGATAACAACGTTTAATCTTGGCAACTGACAAGCAAAAGTGTATATGTTTGAAATGTCGTCACTGAATATAGTATGTTTTTCATAGTTTACGTATTCCATTACCGGAAAAGGAGCAACGAAGACTTGCTTCATTGTTTAATGAACTTTTGCAAAACGATGAATTTGAAATTATCATTACATCTAAAAATCATATCATGAACAAGAAATAGTATTCAAACGTATGTCGTAAAGCAGAATATACACTCGTTTAGTTCATAGATTAATTCGTATTTTTTTTTTCGTAGATGCACATTCAGTATACGTGGAAGAACTATTTAACTTATCAAAGGGCAGTTTAATTTGAAAACAATATATTGATATGATAAAACACTGCATGAATAGTAGTCACAAGAAATATACATATTCAATTACCATGGTATCGTGTCTTAAAACATAAATGAAGTTAAAAATTTTCAGTAGAAAAGAAAGAAAATAATGGAACTTCGTAAGATATCGATAATGAAGGCGAGGCGGGGCAGACCGTCACAATTGTCAATATTAGGATAGATCTTGACAAGGTTGAAATAATATTAGTTTAAATTTGATTTCAAATGACGATTAAGAAAAGGGAAGAGGAAAAATAATGATTAGAGGTAAAGATGTGGTGAGGCTAAAGCGAACAGAAATCGTTTAATGCCAAGAGATTCAAATCGTAAGATAAATAACTATTACAAACAGTTACAAAACAATCCGATTACAATAAGATAATTCACCATAAAAACAGAATACGAATGTAGCAGAAACTTGCTGTCTACAAAAGATAAATCTTTTCGTACACGATTGCCAATTACAAGTGAACGAAAGCCCATTTCATCTTAATTAATATTTCGATATTTCACATCGTCGTGTATTGTGGGTTAGTAGGTAACAAGAACAATGATGAGTTTGCACGAATACAATCGCGTGTTGTGAGCTGTCGCATCGATGCAGTAGCTGGTGTA
The DNA here is from genome assembly GCA_036417725.1 of Clanis bilineata. Lineage (NCBI taxonomy): Eukaryota > Metazoa > Arthropoda > Insecta > Lepidoptera > Sphingidae > Clanis > Clanis bilineata. The sequence goes on from CM071153.1 coordinate 6,083,254, forward strand.
AAAATAATTGTTTGTTTAGTTTTTCGCGGTAGACGGTCTATGCGGCTTTCATCGAAATTCTTGAAAAAATGACATCCGAATATGGGTCACTGCAATCATTATATCGCAAAAATCATATTATTTTAATATAAGATATTTAGTTACTATCAATTGATCGTCACTCCGCTCCCGTCAAAGTCTGGATAAATTAAAAACTTAACGGACCCACTTCAAACCTCATTTGATCGTGACTAAATTAGACCAAAAGGTGGACCGACGACCTGATAAAGGTCGCAGGAAGTCGCTGGATGCAGGCCGCTTCCAACAGGTCGATCTGGAAATCTTTGGGGGAGGCCTATGTTCAGCAGTGGACGTCCTATGGCTGATGATGATGATGGAGTAATCTCTTTCGATCACACAAAAAGAATCTTGAAAATCGATCCACATTGGACCCCATTTGGGTGAGATATCGGGGAATATACATAAATAAAGTACAGACAGAATTGAGGACCTTCTCCTTTTTGAAGTCTGTTGAAAATAGTAGGTACATCGCTGTCAGCGATAATGTCGGTAATTGTTGATACAATTTCCAGTCTATAACCATCTATACTGATATTCACAACAGATTTTTAATGTGTTATAATTGCATTATTATGACCGACTACTTTGGGAGGACTATTATTTAATTCATCTGTTTCATAGATCTCTGTCTGTCACCCTGAACACCACTTTTATTCATATTACTATAGGATACTAGTCACGTGCCCTGACCAAGTTCCACTGTACAAATTTTTGGAAAAGTTCAATCTGCTTATACAATGCTTATTGAATCAGAATGTGTCTTGGGTTTCGTACGACCTACGACGTCATATAGGATCACTAATTCCCTTCAGCGGGCTTAGTCAAGAGGCTTATGGGCTAGTCGAATAGAATAGTAAATGTATGGGAATGACTTGAGAGTACGCTATATATAGCGTACATTTACCATTCTATTCGACTAACGCATAAGCCACTTGGCTAAGCCCGCAGGTTAATCGCGTCAATATTATGCAAACAGTCTTAGATGTATGTTCGTATGCACCGTCAATCAATGTTGTTTGGTGATTTGTTGTTCGAAATGTGGAAAGTACCACACTTTTTGTTAATGGATGCTTAAAATCAACCCAAACAACAGCTAACGCACACCGCATGCATTTTGTTGTTCACATTAATGCGTTTTGGCACTTTTGGCCTACTATTATTACAATTTACAACATCGATGAAAATAAAAAGCACCTACTTAACGAAGCCCATTTTATTCAAAAAAGACCTTTTACTTTTTTGAGAAAGTGTTTGGGGACGGAAATGTTATTTTTTTAAATTGATTTTAAGCTTTAAAACTGCGACGTAATTTAAGTTACTACTATTTAGATGTTATAATATAATATCATTTCACATTAACGGAGACGAGTGTTCACACGTGAAAGCGATGAGATTGCATGAATAGAGAAAGTGCTGTACCTGATGTGAACAACTTTATGAAAGTAACATCTACATATTGCTATAGGAAGGAAAATGACCTCGACACCTGTTTTAGAATTTGACAAACTTCTTAAAATATTTTTTGTCTAGAGCAGCTACTACAGTGTAGTCCAAATACCTATTATAGTTGATGATAACAGACCTTTGATGGTTGATAGATCTATATCTGGTCGCTGGTTGATAGTTATGCTGGCGCAGCGTGAAGTTGCTGAATAATATTGATTGACTCCGAATATTATAGCAGGTTTTGCACAATTACGGTGTTCGCTATTCAATAGGGTACCTATAAGATGGTAGTTACTAGGCTACTGATGCCGACTTTTGCCGCACCCAAAGTCACATACTAGTGGGGGCTAATACAGCAGCCATCAATCACTACACTGCGGCTAAACTGCAGATACCTCTACACTTTAGGCACCTCAAACCACAGCTCCACAGACTCAGAAATAATAATAGCATTTCTTTTAAATTCTCGCATCATCATAACCAATATCACAGACTCGCAATCTATTATTATATCTACGTCATTAGAGGTCTGCAGTAACGAAGGTCTGAACTGATGGGTTAATTCTTGATTAGTTCTAAAATAGGTATAAGCTGAAGCTTAGAGATTTATTAATCCTATTAGAGGTGGTCATTGCCAAATTGGATGCTTGAAGAGGCTTGAAGATATGCACGTCTCAATCATACCACTTTGAATTATAAAGTAATGAGGCCAAAACATGAAAATTTATCATCATATGATGAAAAATGACCTTACAAATTTAATCGGTTACACGAGATAATCCATCATGCGTAGCCTAGCAAATCGGTCGTCATTAGCCCGTAAAATATAGGTTATAGAGTTACAGAGCAATTTCCCACGCCCTTTCTTCACAATGGAGTTTTATAGGAGCGGTGCAGACGGCTGATCAGAGCCATATAAGGCGAATTCCACACGACGCACATCACGCCGGACAACCGTAGTGTCATGCGCCAATGCACCCGAGACGAGCACGCGAGAACCTCACACATCCCAAAAATGATACCGCACTGTAACGGAACGGTTAATTTGATAATTTACCAGCTCTCACTTGAATTTTTTAGAGTTTAAACACCGTTTCAGTCTGTTGCCACTTGAATTTCTTAATACGTATGCGTTGTAAGATGTTCCGCTAAAATTAAAATTATACCGTTAATCTACAATCTAATTGTCATTAGAAAACCCGTGCACCTAATTACTAGATTGTAGGTTAAATCTAAATAAGCACTATTTGCCAAATCATATAAAATCTAGTGATGCGTAGTTAACGTGACAAACAGATGAGACCCTGGGTTCAAATCCCGGGGTAGAATTGCGTTAGAATCAACGATTCGATAAATATTTCACAAGTGAGATTGGATGTCAGATGTATGAACAATACCCAAAACTGCCCGTACTCTTTAGTGAACCAGATTTTCGAACTAGTGGAACAGAAGAATTAACGGAAATAACAATAATCTATAAAAACATTATTAACATATACCTCTATATAAGTATCCTATTTATATTTTGATTGGAATTGATTAGCGCTAGCCGCTTTGAATATCTACGGCCTATGTTACAGTATTAATTATTACGCTAATACACTGCATTATTTAATGTTGGTTAGGTACGCGTTTTCTGCTGTCTAAAGTATAAACTACTATGGTGTCAGTATGCTGGAGATTTGTTTAACCTAAGCTCGATGAATCTAAGCTTCGTGGTGTTCATCGCGGCATTAATGTGCATCATCATTACTTTCCAAGTCCATCGGATGAAGCTGTTTAAAGCAACAGGTGTTGTTCTGTATATCCATAAAAAGGTGGAAACACGATACCTTCTCGCTAGCCTTGTTTGGACATATTTCAAGTCACTGCGACTTTGACCATAAGGGCTACGTAGTAGGTATGTAAACACTGAAATAATTTAAAAACTAGACTAAAGAATTAACAGTTATACCAGCGCTTCAGTTTTTGTGTTATTAACTGTAGGAATCATACGCTTAGAAGTTAGCCAATCTTTCTTATAGTTCTACTGTTTAACGGGTCACCAGATCAACAGATCACAGTCACACAGACCTCCACGATTTCAAAATAATCATGAGTTCGTTACTATAGTCTCAACGAACTGTAACTTCACGTAGATTTTCTGTTTTTAAAATTTCATTTTGCCCTTTTTATACTATGCTGACTTACAATGATTTTTAGTATTTAGGTTTTACTGCCTCGGTGGCGTGGTGGTATTTCGGTACGACTACGATTCTGAGGTCTCGGGTTCGATCCCCGGGTCGGGCAAAGTGATATTGGATTTTTCCATATCAGCCCGGAGTCTGGAATTTGTGCCCGATATGGCGATAGGTTCGCCCGCTATCACATCTGGGACGGCTAAGCTCGGCGAAATGTGGGTGTTCTAGTTCGCTAGTGCGCCTCTGCCTACCTCTTCGGGGATACAGGCGTGAGCTTATGTATGTATGTATTTAGGTTTTAAGAGTTTAGCTACGATGCCAACACACAGACGTATTAAACGGACGAATATGGAGACGGAACCCTAGTACTTCAGTACTTAGACGAACTCTGAGATAAATGACGATAATTATGTATGCAGGTTTAGCGTTACGTTATATACATAATACATAAACTCACGCCTGTATTCTCGAAGGAGTAAGCAGAGGCGAACTAGACAACTAGATCACTCACATTTCGCCGAACTCATTTCCGTCCCAGATGTGATGGCGAGCCTATCGCCATATCACAAAAATCGACTTGCCCCTACCCAGTGATCGAACTACAGACCTTAGGACGGTAGTCGTCCCGCGTAGACAATACAACTAGTGCTACGCCACTGAGGTAGGTTATATTTAGAATTAGTAAGTTACATAGATTCCACAGATTCATCAAAGATAACATATAAATATTAATGGTCCTTTGGAACCACAAAGTCTGGAACGCTTACTCATACATCCATGACAGGCATAACAGTTTGACATCCTTTGTGGCCCAGTGGACGAGTAGCCGGCTGTTAAGCGAGGCTGCGGGTTCGATCACCGAACCGAGTCAAATTTTTGTGACTTTGTGTGGATTGGCGTCCATAAATATTTGTTTCGAATCTAGGTGTTTTAAGAACGGTATTATTTTATATTTATTTATCAGTTCATACTTCTTTCTGTTCCGTGCATGAATTCCGTGTCTGCTGGTGTCTGCATATTATGACGAGTGCTGCCATCTGTGTTCCACATTTAAATAAAATTATATTGTTCCTTTACGCCGTGTTACGCCACCTATTGTCGTAATATAGTATTAGCGATATAGCATTGCGGGCTGCGATTTGCCAGTAAAATATTATCTATTTATTATATTATATATGTAGATTTACCCTGATTTAAATAAGTTTAATTTATTATCTACTCAACTATAATCCTCTTTTAAATTAGCATAGATAAGTTATTCTTGCCAGTTTCGGAAACAGCTGGTGCCGTTCATTTCTTTTACTAGTCTATGGTTCACTACTTCGTAATTTTAGCATGCCTTTTATTGCATCTTTTTCACACTTACACAGGAACGCCTCGTCTTTTCTTTTTCTAATGTGATTAAGCACTGTACAATACTTTAAGGTGAAACATGTGTGCATGTTTTACATTTTGTAGTTGTACGTCATTTGATATATAAAATTAAGGGTATTGTAAGAAGAATTCTGTCCAATTTTTAAACTCAGGCTTATTATTGATTGTGGATACTCTAGGATTTTTCAATAAACAAATGACTTTTGGTAAAGACGCTATTTCAGATTGGAATTTGTGTATCAGCAATAATGGCAATATCTTTTACCAAACGATGACAGAAAATAGGTACATGTCTGATTAAAACACAACAGTTGGAAATTTATTTTAAGTACTTGGAAAATAATATGGTTTTAATTGTTTATTTTTTAGAAAAAGATCTCGAGAAGATGACATGTGCGAATTTATGCCACTGTCAAAAAGAATCAACAATTTGCATATAAATAACAATCTAACAAGTGCAGTGCCATCGCGAATACAAGAAACTAGTCAAGTTAACGGAATAATTAACATAGAAAATGCAGCATCTTCATCGAGCTCGTCAACTGACTCTGAAAGGAGACCAAGCTATGACCCAGGAATCAGTTCTTCCCAAAGCAGTTATTATTATGATAACAAATTACTATTCGAATTGCATTTAGAGAGAATACAAAGATCTGGACAACAGTTTCCCTTTTAATATAAGTTTAGTTAAGGTTTGTGCGTATTATTTTATTATGTAGTATTTTATTAGCATGTAAAAATGGAAACTAACAACTTATTAAAATCTTACGTTAGGTATGGTTGTATTTACTTTACAAATATTTTATTTTTCATTGACTTTGCTCATTGATTAACGTCAAAACATATGACATGTTTTCTACCAATCACTATACAGAATTTATGCGCCACCTGGTGATAAATTTGACAAACTCCTAAACAGTATGGCGGATTTCGTTTGTCATAATTTGTAAAAGAGAAGGGGCGTTGTTATTAACATGATATCTAGTAATAAAATATAGATTTTACTCAAAATTAAGTAGTTAAGGAGGTGGTGATATTTTATCGAGTCGAAGAAAATTTTATTCATAAGGTAAGTAGTTGTAAATTATTGATTTGTTTACAACGTGTGAATATCCATGACCTTATTTCTGAAGCGGTACTCAGTAATACCGTTAGACGGGGCGCGTGGCCACCAGAGTGCCCGCGATATAGTGCCGCGAGGGCCGCGTCAACCCCTCCTCTCGCGATTTTCCTGGCGGTGGAGGAAGGAGCCGGGAGCGGGAGTGATTTGGTGACGGCACATGGAGGGGATCCCGCGTCTTGGTGGGGATGCGTCGCGTCCGCGTGATGGACGTTCTGCCGGTCAAAAGGTACTGGTAGGGGTGAACAACCTTCCATTTCTGCGTGGATCCACCCACGACCATGTGGGCGCCCTTAAATTTTTTTCTTTTAGTCCCTTGCTTCGTCGGTAATTGCGTAACATAATAAAACTTAATTCGGCCATATTTGATACGAATTTCTTTGTCTCTGTTGTATGATGCTGTATGAATGTCTCATCAACCAAAGTAGTATTTTATATAAAGTTCACGTACTTTTCCATTAGTAGTTTATTTTTAAACCATTTTGTTAAATTGTTATGAACAAAAAAGACTTAACAATAGGGTCAAGATCACACACATTCACACTTTTATTAGAAACTTTCAAGGTGGCTTAGGAATAATAATAATAAGTTACAAACACAAATCATATAAATAATAATCCACACACTCATGTACAAGTAGCATTAGCTGCGATTACCCAACAGACTTGCAGCCACTGATCCACACCACACAGTGTGTCTTGTGAAAGTACTGCAAAGAGAAAGTGAGCATCACACTAGAGCTACATACGCACACACACAAATTGTCAGTATGTATAACTAACTGGTTGGGCCTGCACAAAAAACTTTCTTTAACCCACTTTCTTGGCTGTGTACGATCATCTTGTGCCTCTCACTGGTGATTCGACGTTAGTGTTGTGCGTCTGGTGGTTGGCAGTGGTATGCCCTACCAGTGTCCCAGTGTAGTCCCGTGGCGGCGCGCGGTGGTGGGATGTCGGGACGTGGGGGTATACAGCTGTGAGTGACGGAAGTGGGACAGTGGTTTTTATTATTGTTCTTCTTCGGCGGCGACGAAACCGAAGACTATGTGCGATATGCAGAACATGCCTGCAACAGAAGATTCGTCTTGGTACTTAAAATACTCACATTATAGTGGTTAAAGCCTTTAGAAAGTAGTTAAGTGTATTATGTCATCCTGGGTGTATTTAAGTTTATCATTGAATGAGGCATAAAGTAATATATACTATGAAAGAAATACATAATTATCCATTTAACTCAACCATACAATTCATACATTATACTTTCACTTTTATATCAGTTAACTTAATATCTGTTAAAAGAAAACTTAATATTCATTTTCACAGTTCTATAAATATATAAGTTCCTGGTATTATGGCTTTGTTATTTATTACAACAAATAAAATATTTGTTGTAAGTGATGCAGGTCAAATGCAATTTGAACGCTCCAAATTAAGTTATAGAACTTTTTGTATATTTTTTATTATATCATTAGCGGTTTATACCCTACCGTGCATTGATACATAACTAAAGAAATTAAACTGTGTTGATAACTTATTTATATACTATATAAATATTTTAAATACTTTCTTTACTAATTAATCCTTTATTGACACTGAATATAATTTATCTGCATGAAAATAGAAATTTCTTAAAATTCCCTTTGAAATAAAAATCACTTTTCCATAAGTACATGAAATATATCATGCCAAGTTTGCAAAGTAGTCATCAATTTTTTAATACAATGCAAAGCCATGAAATATGAAATAACAATGTTAGTTCAACAATAGCCAACAAAAATCTGAAATTAGCTAAAAACATTAATTTATGATTAACTCCAAGACAAAATGTATCTTTTTAATTTAATTTTTACATAAAACCTTATGTAATGTTTACTACCTGTGTTCACTACATAATTATTAAAAAAAATATATAATATGATTCTTTACAAAACGAAACCTTATCCATGGTATAACATCAGACGATATCAATATGTAACATCATCATCAACCACAGGACGTCTACAATATAAATATTATGTTCTATATAATTTCTTTATCTTTTTACACAGGCACCACTATGTTCCTAAAAGAAGGAGGCAAAGTTATTTTTAATATATACATAATTCTACATGTACATTTGCATTAGAATACTACCTCCTTGCTGTGAACACAACAAGATGGACAGAATGCACAAATTATACAATTGCACTATCTATTTGTTACAAATAATGTTTCCAATTACGTTATTACTATAAACCTATCATCATACTGGACCCTGTCACATATTGTGTTTGTTGAGAACATTAGTGATTGCCTGTTCTAGGTAGCACAGTCTAAATACTATGCTACTAGGCAAATGAAGCAATTACCATTCACTTCTATAGGTATATTGTGTTCATACATGACTGTTACCTGGTAAATATAATAACTTTCTCATAGCATACACTACTATATAACTACCTATTTATATTTTCTATGCTTAATTTTATGGAAAAGATCAAATAAAAATGATACTAAAAAATTATATAAATTCATAATAGTTTAGCGTTTAGAGTTTTCTCTAAGACAATGCGAGGAGAATAAAAATATTTACTACTATCCAATGAGTTATTTTCCCATCTTCCGTCTTCAAACTTGTAATCAAGATATGGGACAATAATTTACACAAACACTAAATTACCTACATTATCGGTTATCACTACTAGAGGACTTTCGGTCGACGCTATGTCTGGGTACGAATCTTTACCTACTGCAGACTGTTTCACTGATCACTCTCGTCAAACTACTACTTGTTAAAATCTACCCAGAAAAATAATAATAAAGGGTATTTTGGTAAGGGCATAGGTATCTTTGGGGGAGGCCTATGTTCAGTAGTGGACGTCCTATGGCTGATGATGATGATGATAATAGGAATAAGGTTTTCCTGAACTGACCCAGATTTTGAATTAACAAAATTTTATTATTTAATCTGGGGTCGGTGCGACGACAGTGACGTGCAGTCCATATAGACAAAGAGACACTGCCCTGATAATTTGCTATTTCCGTAAATAAAGAATAAAAATCACGACTAAATACAGATTTTCAAAATAGCAACGCTCGGCTTATAATTAAAATTGACACGAAGATGATAATAGTGATGGTGATGCAACAGTTGAAGAAAATAATTCTGAAAGCTTTTTGTCTACCCTGATCGGAATGTCTATGCACGCTACTATGCTTCTTTAAACATTTTACAGAAAGGAATCTCGTATATTTTTAGAACCGGCATGCATCATGCCTGATGTCAATCCTCTCTGAGGAACCAATCCCGAAAATATCGTATTAGAAAAACAGCTTCACTCGACCTGGGATTTGAACTCAAATTATTATTGAGTTTAGAACCACGCTGTAGACAGTTACATGTACAGCATGAATGGGCCGGCTCGACCGGTTTGATACCACTGTCTCACAGAAAGCTGACGTAAAGTGGCAACTCGCTATCGTGGTTCGCTCGGTAACTTAGGTTTCTGTTGGCCGAATTCCCCCTCCATTTCCCAATCTTTATTTCCTTCCTTTTAGGTTGACAACACACCCATGATTCTTTTTGTGTCTTGAGTGTCTATGGGCGGTGGAAATTACTTACCAGCAGGTGACCCATCTATACGTTTGCCAGTCTTTGATATAAAAAAATATATAACAAGTCTAGAACTGAATTTACAGTTTTTGCTTGCGATTAAATTATAAGATGTTTCGAAAATCGAATAATAAAACATCAACTCCGTCTAACAATTCTTAATTCTTGAGGTTGGAACTAGGACTACTCTAAGGGTTGAAAGTACAGAAGCCCTAAAAAGACTTGACAGAAAATTTGTATATTAGTATTAAGAGATTTAGTACGCCGATACTATTTGTGGCATTGGGCCGCAGTCCAATATATTAGATTCGTATTGTGATAAGGTCACGATTTGTAATCGTATTACGTATCATTGGGAGCAAATAACTAATCTACAATAGTCAATAGATTATCTAATCGCGATGTTATATTTTCGCCATAAAATCCATTAAAAGTATAATTGGCGTGTTGTCAAGGGATTCATATAATGATAATAAAACATTCGAACTTACTTACATGGATTTTGTGGCGCTTAGATAACATTAAACTGCGATGGCTCAGTTGGTAGTGTTGGAGTTGTACTGTCTGCCATAGGTTTGTATCTAGACCCAGAATACTTTCAAATGTGTATTAATTATGAATTTCCTTCCTTGGTATAAAGGGCTAACAACAGGATTTTAGTAACATTTGAGATTCTCATCATCTCACACTTGAAATATGAAGTCATTTTCTTCCATCTGCCTTTAACCTACTCCCATGGGTTTGTGCAACACACATTTTTAGCAAGTTGCAGAAATGATTTGGCGTTAGTTATTACGACCGGCTCTATGACGTTAACGCCCTCTGTGGGAGATATTTATTTATTCGTTTTAAAAAGGCTTACTGACTAATTCATCGTTATCTATTAGATGTGTATAATGTATATAATCAAATTGCTAATAATGAGCCTCCACATTTGAATATATATATATAAGAAAACTATTATCGGTGTTGATATTAATTAAGTACTACACTAGCACTGATCAATACGTACATAATATGAAAAATATTCATTTATCACTGCCCATCTATTGGTTACAGTGAAGAGGACCCGGAGATGAATTTCGCTACGTTCTCGGCGGTGGGCGCGGGCGGCACACACTTCGTCACCACCGGGGGTCAGTTGCCAGTTGCTAAGTTGCAGCAAAATGTCACCAACAACGGCACTGCGCTTTCACAGGTACAGACATTCTTCCACCAAAATACCACCAGTATATTATGAAACTCGCAGTGGTCTTTTTACAAGTAACAAGGCGCCAGGAATCTTGACTAGGTGATAAGCTCTATTCTGGAATGTTCTCGATCTGGACTGATGCTGGAGATGCAATTATCCAGAGGTTGCGGCCTTTTTTTCTAATGGAACAAATATGAAAATGGACGGGAATAGTGTTGGCACAAAATCGAACATCTCATATTGGCTGCATGGGGCTTTTCTCACCACTTTTCGGTGGAAACTGGAAACCCAGCTTTACACTGGGCAAATCACTGTAGATGTTTACCCACATTTCTCACTAAAACCGCAATACACACAGATCATGTATTGTTAAAAATACAGTTAGATGTAAAAGTATCAATTATTTTAATGTAAATAACATTTTAGAAACTTTGATATTAAACATATTTAAGTAGTACAAGATATTTGCAACATGACGTAATCACTAAACATAAATGTCAACAATATAAATGTTGTTCAATGCGGAGCAATAACTGATATTACGTCGATTGTCTTCATCAATATAACAATAATTTAAATATTTATTATTCGCTAACGCTAAATTCAGGTAACAATGCCAATTTTATTTTTACACAACAACGCCGTAAATAATTTCGTAATTATTGTAAAGTCTGGATTAATAATTTAATATTGATCCTCGCCATAATTAATTATTATTTGTTTTATAATGCCAACACTCTATAATCATCATCAACAGCCATAGGACGTCCATTGCTGAACATAGGCCTCCCCAAAGATAAAATAAACGATTTAATAATCGTCATTTACGTAAGATGTCAAATATAGTTTCACTTGCTGGTATTTTTTCCAAGAGCCCATGAACGGCAGACCTACGTCACATTATGAAGACTGAAAAATGCTCAAGTCCTACTAATATTGTAATATAATAAACATGAAAGTTTGTGAGTATGTATGTGTGTTTGATACTGTATCACTCAAAAACTACTAAATAGGTTTTTAAGAAACTTTACAGTTATATAGATAGATTATACATCAGAATAACACATAGCTACTTTTTATACCGTTTTTTTTTTGCGCTAACGGAGTCGCGGGCAGCAGCTAGTATTTCGTAGCAAGAACAGTTTTTTACTATGAACCTTGAATTTGGTAGGAAAGATTGATTATTGTATAAAAATCAATTGTTTCATAGAACAATTTATCGAGAAAAAATTGCATTCTTGAAAGCTAAATATCACGACTCTTGTAAGTGAAACGCACAACAATATTCAATGTTATTAATGAATTTTATTATAATTTATTAAACCGTGTCTAGAACATAAATCTAACAGCTCGGCGTTGTTTATTTTAAATGTCAAATATATATAAATAGTTTAAAAAAAAACAGTTTCCGTGTATTGCTACTTTATTGCTAACATTAGACAATTGAATTAACGGTTGCACACGTAATATCTGAAGTTGCGTATCTATTCTTTTAATATTTCTGTGAATACGAGAGACGCCATGGCGCACTAGACGTCACGACTCATGAGCTCTACACTGATCTGCAATCATTTGTCTCAGGTCCGGGTTGTTAGATTATGAATCAGAACTTTATGAAAATACATACACCTAACAGACATATATACCTCTACATAATCATGGCCCCACACTACGATACAAGTCTGGAGTTGTGATGATCCTGAACTACGAGCGATTTTCAGTCTCCCAACACCTAAACTCGAAACAAATGTTGATGTATCACACAACATTCGATTCGGAATCGAATCCCCGACCTTGTTTCACAACCGGATCTTCGCCCGGTTGCCGCTATACTATTAGGTTTAGTTATTTTTTATAATAATATGTATATGGAAAATAAAGGATTCTGCTTAATTTTTTACAACCGGCTTTTTGCCTGCATGACGTCAATAACCCCCTCTGGACATTTTGTTTAATAAATAGTAAGGAAATACCAAAACACTCATACGTAATAAGTGTTAATTGATACAAGTGCCAATACAAATCCGTCTTGAACGTTTACGTAATCAAGTGAAAGTTAACGTACGTATATCTAAAATTGTACTGGATTAGATAGAGACAATCCCACGCGTTTGTTTTTAATAGGAACGGTTGAAATAAAAAGCAGGAAGTGTTCAAAACATGGTATCTATAGCCGTGTCTCCTGCACTAGTCTTTCTCGAACATACGCAAAACAACGATTTTAGCTGTCTCCTGCTCGTAGAACAAAGGACCATAGATAAAAATACATGTTTTGTGTAATGTTTTAGTCCAAGAGACGCGGCTTTAGATGAGCATGTTTGCTCTCAGATTGCTCTATCCTAAGTCCTAACCTGTGCATGATGCATACTAATATTCTGCTGAATGTTTTGGCGAGACTTGTACAACGAGTTACGAGTGTAATCTGTGAGTGTAGGACACTATATATAATCAAGTAAAAGTAAAAATAATTATTTAAGAAACTTGATTATATATAACACTGTTAGGTGATAAGTACAAAACTTACCTCCACTGTTTTTCGTTCGGCCAGTCTGCATGCCTCAGCTCATGTATGAAGCGGTCGTATCACGTATGTCTAGTCTACTGTCCATGTGTGATAGAAATAGAGCCTTTAGTGTACTTCATTTTAAGTTTATTTCTCGTTGGATGCAGATTGTGCGCAGTTTATTTTACAAGCCATATTAAGATATTTCAATCCGGCTATTATATCCTTTTAAGGCGCTTTAATATTTCCGAATGGTCTGTACAAAGTCCACGAAGTGTCCTACAATAATTGTTTTACAACTAGGTTTCACTCGTGACTCCGTCTGAGTGAATGTTTTTTGGTATAATATATTGGATGGTTTGTGAGATCCTAAAGTAATTTTTATCCTCTGTATACAAGGGGATATCCCCGTGTCTGCATCAGTCATCAGTCTGTCTTGTCGCAAGCCCCTCCATTTGCTTCTTCCCTCTTCGGATTTGGAGTGTGAAGAAGCATAAATAGGCCGGCATAATTCTGGCGACGATTAAACCCATTGTGTGTCAGTGGTCGCTAGTTTTTATTTTATTGCAATACGCTTACCATCAGGTGCAGTGTAGTCACTTTGCCGTGCCCGGATAAAAAAAAATAACCTTCTAGTAGCGATCGAGCTTTCTACATATCAAAATTGAAATCAGGTTGAATGGTCTAGGTTTGACATCAACAGACAGACAGATCTACTTACACATTTACAATATTAAGTAAGGATTTAATTAGCATTTTATTTCTTGGTAAATTTTGGTTTTCCTCAAATTCTTACGAATTGAAAACACGTCCACACGTTGTCGTCGGCGTTACATGAGTCACCGACCGTTGTAGTTAGTAAAATGATAATAGGCTATACTACGTCGTATTCTTGTAAATATTAGTATTAAGACAGGAATTTATTTTAAAACAAATACAAGTTGTGGCTGTTGGAACAGGGATTTGTATTTATTTACCCAAGATGAAAAATGAAGTGACTTATTTTTTTGTTTTTGTTTGTGGTGCAGGTGGTCAGCATGGTGGGCGAGGGCGGCGTGCAGTACGTGCACGCGCTCGAGGGCGGCGCCGCGCTGCAGCACGCGCCGCAGCTCATCACCGTGCCCATCGCGCTGCCTGGAGCCAAGCCGGGTAACAGCCCCACTACAACACACCAATGCACCAACACATCGACAAATCAACATCAATGCACCAACACATCAACACATCAACGCACCAAAATACCAACACATCAATGCACTAACACATCAGCACTCCAATGCACCAACACACAAATGCACGGCCACACCAACACATCTATGCACCAATATACCAACACACCAATGCATCAACACACCAACACAAAATCACGCCATCACATCACCACACCAATACACCAATGCACCAACACACCAACACACCAACACATAGACACACCATCACACCAACAATCCACTTATTCCTACTAATGGTGGTATTAGGCTTAAGATTGCCATCTAGTCTAATTCTAGATATGGCTTCTGTTTTTGTTATTCACCCTTTGCTACTGCAAAACATAATAAATTCCAAAAACCCACCCAATTCATGAGGATGTAAAATATTATCTTTTTATCAACTGTTTATTCAGGTGATCCTCAACAGACGGTGCAGATCCAGGTGCTAGGTCCAAACCTGCTGCAGACACAGCAGCAGTCCAAATACCACATGCAAATACCCATACAAGGATTACAACAAGGTATACACAGTTTGCGTTAAAAATATTATAACTCCATAAGGTGGCTAACACTGGTGGCACTATGATAACTTTTTTTCGGGCCCGGCAAAGTGACTACACTGCACCTGATGGTAAGCGTAGTGCAGTCCAAAAACCTAGCGACCACTGACAAACAATGAGTTTATCAGTGGTCCTTAGAATCATGCCGGCATATTTATGCTTCTTCACACTCCGAATCCGAAGAGTATTCATTAGGCTATAATTTAAAGGAACAGAGAATGACCTTATCTCAAAATGACCTTATCTAACCATTTTCGTGCTAGGGCCACAAGTCCGCAGAAAATGGTGTTACCCCATTGACATGGGAGACTAAAAATAATATTATTTTTAGTATATTTTCACTTAATATATTAATATTAATAATGTATGTTTTATATTATTTATATTTAAAAATGTAAAAAAAGAAAAAGTGAACATAAATGAAGAATAATAATAATAATTAATTATCAGTCGTGACTCATGTCCCGAATGATAACATGATGAGAATTCGTATAGAATTTTTAAAAAAGAAATATCATTTGTGCCAAACCGCGATAAGATGCATCGTACGTTGTATCGTGGTAACGCGGCAACGTCTTTTAGTGGGTTTGGGTTCGATTCCCAGGTCGAACATAGCGCTTTGGCTCACATGATCCCTTAGAGGGAATTGACGTTAGGCACGTGGGCAATCGGTCGTAAAAACTAAGCCGAAATCATTTTGCATCATGCTTGAGTTGATTATACTTTTTCTTTCTTTCTACCTGCCCTTATCCCACCTTAAAGTGAGGTCAGCGCAACACACTTATTCAAGCGTGTTACAGAGAGGATTTGGCTTAGTTTTTATGACCGGCCGCCTGCCTGACGTCAACCCCCTGTGAGGGATCCAGACCCAGACAAATTAAATTAGGAAATTTGCTTTGCCCGACCTGGGAATCGAATCCAGGACCTCCGGGTCCACAGCCCATACATACTGCCACTAGATCAAGGAGGCGCTTTAGTAGACTCTACTTTATAGTGAAATAAGTGCAGGTGACTGACAGTAGATGAAGTGCGTAACACACTCATTTTGAACTGTATGCATAGAAATTCAAAGTCCTGAAGTTGGATACTAAATCAATCTTTATATCTGAAAACTACAGCGAATTGACACTACGAAAGGCTACCTTCAATCCGGTCAAGACATTTTGCGTGTACATATTGTTGTCTCAAATAATAATAAAAAAAAAAAATGGTTTCTTATTACCTGGTATCATCGATATAATAATATACCTAGATGCACAGTTCCATACAAATATCATTGTAAACAGTGTCCTCGACAGACAAAACAAATAAACATCACAAATTTAATTAAATTAACACAAATATGACCTTATAGACGCGGCATAAAGTAGCTTTTTAAATTGCATGTTCAAACGTTCTTGTATTCGAAATTTTTGAATTTCCAATAGTTTTTGAATTTGACAATAATTTGACGTTATTAAAAGAAACATTCTAGTCACTTGGACAAAGATTGAATGGAGTCGATTAGTTCTTGTATTTATTTGTGAGAAATGTTGACCACATGGCGTACAATGTAGATGAGAATGGCGATATCTGTATAATAATTTTACTTACATTAAGAGATAGATAGAGTATAAATGTTTAGAAGATAACAAAGCTTATTAGTTATGAATATGAAATAAGCACTGTTTTGCCTTAACGTGATTCATAAATAAATAAATAACATCCAACAGTCACATACATAGTCCTGGCCCCATACTAAGATCGTCCTTTGCTCTTTAGATTCTTAATAATTTATTTTAGACTATCATTTCGTTTTCTTAATCTTTTGTTCTGCCTTTTTAAGTTTCGCACTAAATTAGATTTAAGTTTAAATTTTTGGTTGCGTTCTTTCAAATTAACTGTAAAAAATAACGTCTTAGGTGTGTTAAAGATTGATGAAAATTCTGATGGTATTGGTGATCCTTCATTATTTATTGGTTCAATTGCTGGTTCCTGGAAATGAATATGTTTCCAATAAATGATGACGCCACAATTACTGTTGTAGTAATTATGCCTAACGACCGGTTCCAATAAATGATCTCAATCCGAGAATCAAAGATAAAAATGAAAAAAATAAAAAATGAAAAATCGCGAGAATGAACCATTAAAATTATTATTTGACAGCGGAATGTTCAACTTTGTTCATGTTGGCAAATTTTTGTGATCTGCACACTTTGATTGAAAACATTTATTAGAATTAGCCGCAAATTATTAAATAGTCATTTTACATGGCAGTATGTACCTAGTATATGCTTGCTATTGATGAATTCTGTATCAAATATTTTTCAGCTATTACACTTGTACTGCACCCTGCCTCATTTAAACTTGTAGTTACGACAATCTAGAATAAAGTCAATAAATGTGGCAATATTTATTTATAGGTACACCAACAGCATACATATTGTTAAAATAAATAGTAAACATTAGTTAAGGACAATGTAGCTGATGACATTTTATCACCTTTATTTTTGGTACAGCATTCTTTTTAATTTTCCTAATCTATTTTTCTGTATAATATCCATCGGAATCGGCAAAATGGTCTGAACAAACCACACTTGAGTAATTGGGTTTAAAATTTTCTAGTCTCCTTTCTTCGGAAATAATTTTACGCCATTTATCTCTTATTATTTCATTTCATGGAAATCTGTAATTAATAAATAAAATTAATAAAAAAAATCATAAACTTAAAATAAATATAATATATTTACAAAAAAAAACGACTCCATGTATTTCATTGTTCCAAATCATGATTTCAAAAGGGACAAAATAATTTATTAACTGAATTCGTTAAATTAATTATTTATACACGTTTAATACTTATTTTAACATGATTAAGGTTTTAAGAATCAAGTAAGGGAATTATACTTACTTAAAATATGAAATCCCATGTGTTTTGCGCTTTGTAAGAGTGTTATTTTTGTACTCTTTCACAGAGCATTTAGGCATCTTCACAGGCGAACGGTCGGCGCCCGACTGACAGTCAATAAGTGCTTACTTACATTTTAAGCACTCGTTGGCTGTCCCACTTTCTGAGCGTCAACTGTGCATCTAGGTATATTATTATATCGATGCCTGGTATAAACATAGACCATTGGTAAATTAAATTATATATCAAATGTTAATTATATTTTTATTTGTGAAGCGGGTGCGTTGCTGAGGGTAGCTTATTCGCCAGAAAATAATGAAACCGGTGGCATTCAGCTTGTGGGACAGAACACATTGGGAGATGGTGAGTAATACATCGTTCGATTGTCTTTCAAGGTGCGCTTCGTAGGTTTGTCCATATATCGATAATTTTTAATCAGTTTATTAATATTTTGATAAATATATCGATAGATTTATTACCAGCATCGGAAATGTATAAAATTTAATATTTTCGTTCATAGGAACACAGTAATTTAACATAGTTATTTTTTCTTTCATTTAGGCAAGGCATGTTTAGCCCATTTTTCATGTTTTCTCAAGAACGGGTAAACACGAATGTAGCCACTATCAGTGTTACTGGATTTTCGACATCAATTCCTCCCAGTACGCAAATTTTTAGATAACTTTTCCGAAAGCAGAAAACATGTTTTTGTTAACAAAGTGTAATCCAGACGCCATATTTGGCATACCTACAATGGCACATTTGTACAATGTTATATGATATTAGAAATAACTCAAGTTTTTCACACATCCAGGTACTTACAGGATGAGATCAGGTGATTTGACATTTTAGTAAATTATTGCCTGTAAGTGTTCCACAAATTATTCACTCAATGTGCATAACTCGTCACAGTTAATTTAGTTTAAGAGCACTGTTAAATATTTAATAATATTTTGTTTATATTTGTTGTTATTGAATGTTTATTGAGCTATCTTTGTATTCTTTAACATATTCGATTCAATATGGCACTTGCACCAGCACAAAACGACCATAATTTTATTACATTAACATCGTGAAATACGTCGTCTGCTACTGCTTGTATTGAAGATTATTTAAATTCAAATTTTTATACTGATTTCTTATTACTGTCCGACCCGTGACCACGAAGGCTGCAAAGCCTTCAAAACGTCGAACCTAAAAATAAAAACAAGTTGTGATAGAATCCATATTAAAATAGTTTTATTTCAATTGGGCATTTTACAAGTAATTGCATAAATCTTTCCAAAGACATTCAACAGTACATAGACGGGACAAGAGCGTCAAACTTGTAATCCAAAAGTTGTGACTTAGTGTTTATTAGCCACTCAGTATTCACTCGTATCTAGAAAGGTCGTGCCAGCGTAATTAGATAATATGTTATTGATGCCAACATGTTCTAAATCATTAATAGACCATATTGGCGTCAACATTTTTTTTTGTATTCTTGTGGGTTGGATCATCTCTGCGTAATACGGTTCAACTGTCTTATGTGCTTCTTGAACATCCACAGAATATTCTAGGGTGTAAATTATAATAAGCGCCTTCGCATTGTAATAAGTGGTATTTGGCGTTATTGACGTTTAGGATCACTTTTTAGTACGGAAACATGCTCGATAGCTCTTGCATAGTTAGTTAGTATCTCTTTGAATCTACTGGAGCGTTGAAAAAGCTCACTGGTCTGATAAGAAGCACCAATTCTTGCTATAACTAAACTCTCACATGCCATTTGGGTAGATACCACCACTGTGTCTATTTCAACTACAAAGCAGAACGTGACGAACGTGCTTCTGCGGGCTTAGCCAAGTGGCTTATGCGCTAGTCGAATAGAATAAATGTATGGGAGTAATATAAGAGTACGCTATATATCAGTGGCGTGCATTTCATATAGAAAAAGAGACATTGTCTACCCTGGCAATTATCTAAAATTACACAATGAAAGAAAAAAATGGTCACCAAAAAGATTGTGTTATTTTAAATCGACGTGAGTATGATCATGATGGTTAAAGTAAAGCAAAAATAAATTGAAGATAATAATTATGCAAGATTTTTGTCTACCCTAGTCTAAATGTCTGTGCACGTCACTGCTATATATAGCATACTCTTATCATTCCCATACATTTACTATTCTATTCGACTAGTGCATAAGCCACTTGGCTAAGCCCGCAGTGCCTTGTTATTAAACGTTGGAATGGTGTCGCTACTATTCGGGAGTAGTAGTATTGCTCACCACCAAGCAATCGACTTGCTAATCTCATCATTCATTTGCAATTCTTTCTAGCTACCTCATTATGCCACCTTAATATGGGGTCGGCGCAACACACTTTTTCAAGTATGTTGCAGAAAGGATTAGGCTTAGTTTTTACCACCGGCTGCCTGCCTGTTATTACAAGACTGTCCCGCACACACACCCGCCAATGCAACTCCTGTAAGCCAGGATCAACAATTTAAAAAAACGCATTTTACGACACCAAGCATTGAGCAATAAAGCTCGGCGAGTCTCAGATAATGCAAAATTGTCTTCATCCCGCAACGAAATTAATCAAACAGAAAGATAGGGAGGCGTAGGAATTATAAGATTTCCACTTCCCTCCGTAAAAATGCAGGAGACAATGTAAAACGGCTGCCTGCCTGACGTCAACCCCCTGAAGGGTCCAGTCCCGGGCAAATTAAATTAGAAAATTCGCTCTGGCCGACCTGGGATTCGAACCCAGGACCTCTGGGTTCACAGCCCATACATGCTGCCACTAGACTAAGGAGGCGACTCATTCAATTGCAATAAAAAATATATTTGTAACAGGTTTACAAGTTTTGGCCGCCTTACCACAGGAGATGCAACTGGTGCAACCATCACAAACGCAGACAGAAAACACTGAACAAATGCAACCTACTATGCATCAGGTAACATGCTTTTTGCTAAAGGTTGCCGATATCGGATATACCTTTTACCCACCTTCTACAACACTCTCTGATGTTGGCTTTTTCAATAGACTTCAAAATAAGGTGCTCAATTAGTTAGTATTTAAAATAATGTTTTATAACTAAGGGGCAGAATTTGTCACTAACTTTTGGAGTGGTAGAGCCACGCTGTAGACAGTTACGTCTACAGTACGAATGGCTCGACCGGTTAGATACCACTGTCTCACAGAAAACCGACGTAAAGTGCAGCTTGCTGTCGCGTTTCGTTCGGTGAGTGAGATTTCCGGTGGCCCATTTCCCCCCCTCCCCTTCCCAATCCCTTTTCCCTCACCTTCCATTTCCTCTGTTTAAGTTGGCAACGCACCCATGATTCTTATTGTATCCTGGGTGTCTATGGGCGGTGGAGATCACTTACCATCAGGTGACCCATCTGTTCGTTTGCCAGTCTCTGCTATATAACTGTCGATTAGCAGACTGTGCTGCAAATTTTGCTTATAATACTTTGGTTATTAACTGTACTTCGACTTCGACCGGTTTGATACCACTGTCTCACAGAAATCTGACGTAAAGTGACAGTTCCGATAAGTGAGATTTCCGGTGGCCCAATTCCTCTCCTCCTTTTCTCAATCCCTATTTCCCTTCTTTTAGGTTGGGAAGGCACCCATGATTTTCTTATCTTTGGTGTCTATGGGCGATGGAGATCACTTACCATCAGGTGACCCATCTGCTCGTTTGCCAGTCTTTGCTATAAAAAAAATGCATCGAGTTTAGAAGTCGCTTGTTTGAATATAAAGCTTAGATAGATGATAAATTTGTGTTAAACTTAGAGCCTTTATTTCAGGTGTTCATAACGCCCAACCAACAGATCATAATCAACAGTCCCGACGATCAGAAATTGTTCAACAACAACACAAACACAGCTAACAACAACAACTCGGAGATCACCAGTATTGTGATCAAGGAGGAGTGTGACGACATACACATGGATGACGTAAGTCGATGCATGTGTTTTCAATCAAAATCAGTCTGGAGTGGAATGGTCGCTGTCATGTCATACATGCTTGATATTGCCAGATATCGCTGGATGCAGGCCGCTTCCAACAGGTCGATCTGGAAATCTTTGGGGGAGGCCTATGTTCAGCAGTGGACGTCCTATGGCTGATGATGATGATGATGATGATGATGATGATGATGATGATGATGATGATGATGATGATGATGATGATGATGTTGATGATGATGATGATGATGATGATGATGATGATGACCACCGTACATGGTGTTAAAACTTACCATAGGCTGAGATCTTTAGAACGAACTTCGTCCGAGTCTGATATAAAGTCTGAGTCAAAGAAACGAACTCACTGATTTGGATTTTTTAAATCGAACTCTTGATTTAGTCCAAGCCATTTTTTACAAGAAAATCTTTGCTTAGCTGTCTGTTTCACAGAGTTCGTTACTTTGACTTAGGCTTAATCGAAGTTCGCTTTATAGAACTCAGCCGTAGTGACCCACACTGTGTGGATCGCGTTCCAGGATCAGCCAGTGTATATCTGGTTCTCTCGAGGGGCTTTCGTCATGACATGATAGTTATTTGTGGCGGGTATGGGGGTAAATCCCTGTGTGAACATCGGACATCCGCCTCTCTTGTTGCAAGTCGAAATAGACCGGCATAATTTTGGTGACCAATACACAAATTATTATATATCTACACGAGTGAGTGGTAGAGTCAAGCTGTAGACAGTTACGTCTACAACACGAATTGGCCAGCTCGACTGGTTTGATACAATTATCTCACAGAAAACCGACGTAAAGTGGCAGCACGCTGTCGCGTTACACGTTTCGTTCGGTGGTGAGATTTTCGGTGGCCCAATTATCCCCTTCCCTTTCCCAATCCCTATTTCCCTCCTTTTAGGTTGACAACGCACGCATGATTCTTTTTGTGTCTTGGGTGTCTATGGGCGGTGGAGATCACTTACCATCAGGTGACCCATATGCTCGTTTGCCGGTCTGTGCTATAAAGTAATTTCTGCGAAATCATGTTTAATTAAATGGTGTTTCATTATTGTAGGAAAGTTCACAAGAAACGGAATCTGGTGAAACAGTGTCGTGGCAAATTCATACTGGACAACAGGAGTTTGCCAAATATTTCAGTCAGATCCCACAGCAAGTGAGTCGATTTGAACTACCATTGTTAATGTGACAGTGTGAATGTTTAGTAATCAATCATGGCTAAACGGCTTCACCAATTTGTATGAAGCACATTGTATGTGGCAGTGGTGAAGGGTGAATAATTTCAAAAGGGAAGCCAGTGCTACTTTCTCTTCTAGATAAAGCCTAGATAATATTTATTATTAGCCTACAATCTGGAAATGGGAAGCCGGTACGAATCTGGTTATACGGACACTCCGCCACTGGTATTTGGAAATATTGTATTACGGAATTTGTAAATTTGTTATAGACTCGCCCCCTGTCGAATCTGGGACGGAAATACGCTGGGAGGAATGTGAGTGTTCAAGTTCTTTGATCCGGCTCTGCCTATTTCTATAACTGGCTGCCTGTCTGACGTCAACCCCCATCTGGGAAGTCTAGTTCTACATCGTATTAGAAAGCACACTGCCTGACCTGGGAATCGAACCCAGGACCTGAACTGCGCTTATATTCTGCCACTAGACCAAGGAGGCGACATTTTATAGCTGCACAATTATAGACCGTCGAATCCGATAAAACCGCAGAACACTTCCTCCTGACAACAAAAACAAAAGTACACTTATGATAATGTTTTTCAGCAAAGACATGTGCTGCCAGTACAACTACAACAGTTTTTAAGACTGAATACGACTGATGTGAAGAAGCAAGAAAACAATCAGATCGAAATAGAAATCACGCCAATGGAGGAGAAGAAAGACGAGCCAGTGGCTGAGGCTATTTTGAGTGAAGGTAAATCATTACAGCATGCTTACACACTACAATTCGATAGATGTCTCGATTCTTCTGCAGTTAATCATGAGAGGCGTTAGATATCAGACAGCCTCCGTGGCGCAGCGGGCTGTGAAGCGAGAGGCCGCGGGTTCGATCCCCGCACCGAGACAAATGTTTGTATTGCCTACAGATATTTGTTTCGGGTCTGGGTATTGTGAGACCGAAAGTCTCTCTTAGTTCCTGATTCCCACGACACAAGACTCAATCTTAGTGTGGGGTCAAGACTATGTATGTGACTGTTGGGTGTTATTTATTATTTATTATATTGTGTTCAAGAGGTAAGAGATAGAAAGGCAACAAAGAGGCCGTGGATACCTACGAAATGAGTGGAACTAAGTTCGCATGATGGTTTATAAGCGTATAAGTCGCCCATAGACAATATTAGGGTCACAGCTACACTACCGCCTGTCGTGGAATTGAACTTGACTGCCTCGGTGGCGTGGTGGTATTTCGGTACGACTACGGTTCTGAGGTCTCGGGTTCGATCCCCGGGTCGGGCAAAGTGATATTGGATTTTTCCATATCGGCCCGAAGTCTGGAATTTGTGCCCGATATGGCGATAGGCCCCTATCACATCTGGGACGGAACTAAGCTCGGCGAAATGTGGGTGTTCTAGTTCGCCAGTGCGCCTCTGCCTACCCCTTCGGGGATACAGGCGTGAGCTTATGTTATGTAATGTGGAATTGAAAATTATTTGGTTTAGGAAGAGGGGACAAGATAATTATTATTTAGGTCTTTGGATTTCTCACTCACTGTATGAGATAAATACGTAGTAATCACGGTATCACGGTACACACCAACCGAACGGAGGTGAAAGAACGTTCGCAAAAGGTCATCGCGATGGAGACCGAACGTTCTCGAACAATCGCGAATGTTCGCTGTTGCGTTCACACAAACAAACCTTCGCGGTTGCGTTTACATAAGATTCGCACACATGGGTGATCAACTAAATTATTAGAACGATTTCACCTTAATTTAAAAGAAGTAGGTAATCAATTTGCTTTTTATTTTACGCGATATCTCCGCCAAATGTCGGCCGATTTTCAAGAATGTTTTTGTGAGTATTTTTCGGTAGAGCTTATTCCAGGGATGGTCATATAAATTTAATTACGATCGAATAAATTTTCGACTGACTTCCACAAAAGGAGGAGGTCCTCAATTCGTATGTATTTTTTTTATGTATGTTACGCGATACTAAATTATTAGAACGATTTCACCTTAAGTAGGTAATCAATTTGCTTTTTATTTTCCGCGATATCTCCGCCGAATGTGTACCGATCTTCAAAATTCTTTTTGTGTTTGATAGAGCTTCCTTCAAGGGTGGTCCCATATAAATTTGGTCTCGATCGGATTTGAAGTCGGTCCGTTAAGTTTTTATGTAGTCAGTTTTCAAGTTTTTAAACTTGCGTTTATTAAAAATATTGTATTTACAATGACATCTTCTTACAGACGGCACGTTTCGGATACAAAGTAAAAAGAAGAAGAAATACAAGAAAAAGCCCCCGAAACCGGCTCGTCCGAAGCCCGGTCAAGTGGTGATCACCACCGCGTCGGACGGGACGCCGATATTCTGCTGCCCCGAGTGTCAGATGGCCTACCCCGAGAAGGAACAGCTCGAGATACATCTCATCGTGCACAAGATCGAGAGGAGGTTCATATGCGGCATCTGCGGGGCGGGGTCAGTGCACATATTCTATTACTTACATAAGCTCACGCAGCGGCGTGTAACGTGCAGTCCATACAGACAGAGACACAGTGTACCCTGATCCCTGAATTTATTAATTAAATAAAGAAAAAATCTCGAACAAAGACAGAATTCCAAAATTGTTGAACTCATGGCCCAAGTAGGTACTTGGGTCATGACGCCAGCGAGGTCAGCAGGGAGGTCCCTGTCCTGACACGCGTTCTTTTAGGTCACTTTGAGTGCTATAGTCAGTAACGTCTACAGCACGAATGGGCCGGCTCGACCGGTTGGATACCACTGTCTCACACAAAACCGACGTAAAGTGGAAGCTTGCTGGCCGTTTCGTTCTGTGAGTGAGATTTCCGGTGGCCCATCCCCCCCGTCTTTCCCAATCCCTATTCCCTCCACTTCCATTTCCTCTTTTTAGGTTGGCAACGCACCCATGATTCTTATTGTGTCTTGGGTGTCTATGGGCGGTGGAGATCACTTACTATCAGATGACCCATCTGTTCGCTTGCCAGTCTCTGCTATAAAAAAAAAACCTTTGACGTTTCGAGGGACTCAGACCTTGGGTGACTCACCTAAATACCTATTTGTTCCAGATTGAAGCGTAAGGAGCACCTGGAGCGGCACAAGCTGGGCCACAACCCCGAACGGCCCTACGTCTGCGCAGTCTGCCGCAAGGGGTTCAAGCGCAGGGAGCATCTCAACCTGCACACCGTCATACACTCCGGCGTCAAGACGGAGATGTGTCTCGAGTGTGGGAAAGGTACTACGATACTTTGAGCACCCGAGTCGAGCGGCTGCTTCGACTTGCTGTATAGATATGATGCGGCAGGTTGACGCATTTCGCGAGTTAAGCTAGGCAACCGTCTTGCGAGTCATCTGTATTATCTACACAATAAATACATTAAGAATCCTGCAGCCCGAGCAGGAAAATTTCTGACAACCGTTAATGTATTCGTGGTCGATGCGCGTCTATGAAATTTGTATGAAATATTAATCAAATGTCATCAGTGCGCAGCGAGTTTACATTTACATTAGTTTTTCGTGCTCGGGCTACTGTTGTCGAATTTCCGCAACGCTGGGCATAAGTACCATCTCTGAACAACAACTGGGAGTAGCCACGTCAGGTTAAAAAGTATAGATCGATAAGTCCGTTTTTCATTACTGGCAGGTTACCATTGCAAATGATTGTCGTTGTAGGTTTCTATCGTAAGGATCACCTGCGCAAGCACACGCGGTCGCACGAGAGCAAGCGCGCCAGGGACGAAGCGGAGGCGGGGGGCGGCGCTAGTGCAGGGGGAGCGGGAGCCGGGCCGGGGCTGACGCAGGGGGCGGGGGGCAACACCCTCGAGGACGTCAAGCCGATCGTCTCCAACACCATACTGCCAGAGATCACCATACATGTAAGTCTAGTTACTTAGTTACTACAATCTTGCCGTCTGTGATTACTCAATGTGGGATGGTATGTACCTCCCTCGTACGTTCTTGCATCAACTAGTTTTCATGGTTATCGACAATTTTTTGACGAAAAACATCGAGTAGGTAGTAATAAATAGGCCGGCATGATTCTGGCGACCACTGATAAACCCATTGTTTTTCATTCATTTGTCAGTATGATAGTTTGTTTTGGACTGCACTACGATTACCATCAGGTGCAGTGTAGTCACTTTGCCGTGCCCGTGCACTTAACATAGAAAAGTCAGAGGTGTATGCTCTATTTGGGGTTCCTCTCGAACCTCCGATACTCGTCTCGGTAGTCCGTACCATTCCCAACTCAGCTATCGCTGCTTTTAATAGCTAGCTAGTGTAATATTTAAACATAAATATAATTTGTGGGGCAGGTACCGACGAGTGCGAACATGCAAGTGCCCATACAAATCAACATCCCGCAACATGTGATGTCATCCCTCGCGGCCGCGCAGCAAGTCTCGCAGGCGCAGACCAGCTCGCAGCACAGCCAGGAGACTTCACACAACGATGCGCACGCGCAGCTCGAGGCCTTGTTGGCGCAACACACATGACACAGCGGGTAGAGCGGCCTCTCACTCACTAATACATCACTATTATATGATATCATAGGATTTTAATGTTGCCTTCGAATTTACGTGTGGTGTGTTTGTTTATATTGAGTTTGGAAATAGCAATATTATGGTGTAGTTGAACGGGGCGTGAGAGCGTTAGTTGAGTGATACACGAAGCTTCATAACTACAGATACTGGCATAAATAATAAATAAATACACCCAACAGGCACACACCTAGTCCTGACCCCACACTAGGTATAGCCTGTATCGTGGGTGTCAGAGACTATGAGAGACTTTCGGTCTCACAACACCCAGACTTGAAACAAATATCTGTAGGCCACACAAACGTTTGTCTCAATGCGGGAATCGAACTCGCGGCCTCGCACTTCACAACCGGCTACTCGCCCGCTGCGCCACGGAGACTGTCATCGAATCAATCGAATCGTTCTTACCATGTCTGTAGATGTGAATGCACCACAAATCGTGTACTCAGCGTCTCCAAAGGTACCGGCGTTTTAACACCTGAATATAAAATTCAGTGTGGCATCATTTAAGAATCGACCATAACTCCGCTGACACATCTCGCGACGTTTAACTGCGCAGATTCCTGATGATGAACTCGGCAGAATGATGCAAATTATTTCAGTATCGTCTCGACCTTCGCAAAAAACGTGAATCAAAATCAGAAATATAATCCGGCCTGAAGTTAGTCACGAGTCATCACCACGAGACTAATAAATGACAGATGTTGTAAAAAGCCAGTGAGTGACTAACTTCAGACTGACCAGCGAGCCTAGTACGAGTTTGGAAAGTCATTAAAATGATGACAGTTTTCAATTTCTCCATACGTTTTGCTAGCAATGTCCCTTGCGAAAACTACAATGAACTAAAATAAAAATATGGAGAATATTATTACTATCATCATTTTCGAGAAGTGTCAAAACTCAAAACTGACTCGTACTAGGTATTGCAGATTGAAACAATGAAATATGTAAAGAATATTTTAACTGCTATTAAAGGTGAGTGAAAACGAAGTATGTCGGTGTAACGTGATAACGGATTCTTGTATGTAACATGACATCACATTACGTTGTGAATGATTTTTTTAAACGAATTTTTCTAGTGTTACGATCTGTAACCGAATATTGGCAGCTATTATTTTACCCCCTTACTTATAAACATTCTTAATAACTATTATTGTCACATTCTTGCTTGTGTTAAATTATTTAAGAGTGAAAAAGCCAAAGTTATTATAGGTTATCCAGAATACAACTAAACCCAAGAGTCATCAACAAAAAATAGTGAGGTTACAGTGCTGTAGCAATTGAAATTTGTTTGGTGTTCATTTATTTTCGTTTAAATATAGGGACATGGCAACAGTGTCATTTTTAATAAGACGCTGTATAGTTAAATCTTCGATTGAACAGTTTATAAGTGAGGGGCGTTATTGGGATGTAATAAAACGCACATTGATGAATACATATCAGCGTTGTTGTATATATTCATTACGAAGTAAGTTATTGTACGCCATGACACGTCTTAAGTCATTTATCTTCGATTGTATGTGTTTTTCACCCAACCATGAAATATTAAAGTTAAATCGAATATTTAAGGAATCGATTCTGTCCAAAAACTGATTCAAAATCGATTAAAATTGGGTGTGTTAAATCAATTTAGGATATGTCAATTTATTCAGAATACGTATGTAAGTTAAAATATTATTATAAACTTTGAGGAATATTTTCAATGTTTACCATTTTATATTACAGGTTATTGTATGAATAAAAACCATTGCAACAATCATTTCACATTGTAAATATCATTATAACTGTGATATTGTCATTCTAAATAGACTCATTGTTTGTTACAAGTCAATAATCATGTTTTGATGCAATTTATTTTCCGAGTATCGCTCTCGGACAGAAGCTAAACTGAACTCAAAATCGAAATATATTTTATTATACTTATTTTTATATTTTTCACGTGAATCAACATGATAGACATTTTAAATTATAAAAAAAATATGATACATGATTCATAATACCGTTTTAACAAAATACCGATACTAAGTTTTTTTGAGAATTATAAGTAAAAAAATCGATATTAAAAAAAATATGAAAACCAAAAATATTTATATGTATCAATAATATTACTCATATTTTTTTAGATACGGTATTTTAAATATGGTAATTTGTTATTTATGGTTCTTGTTCCCATGCTTATGTTCATTCTTATCACGTTTAGCTTATTGCGCACCATTCGCTTGCTAGTTAACTTCCAAAATAGCTTGATGAATATTGTATGTGTGATAAATATAAATTTTCATTATAATATTGAATTTACCATGCTCGCTAAATAACTTGGCCTGTCTGAAGTTAGCCTCTTGCGGCATCGCAGCTAGAAATGGTGGAGGGAAGAGTAGCTGGGAGAGGTGAACTGGAGTTGTTATCATCACACTATGAAGATTGAAGCCGCTTTCATAATTTACCGTCACAATAACTACTTGTTGTGAAATGTTGTTGTATTTATTTATCCACGTTAGTGTCTGTACTCTTATTAATTAGAGAAAAATTATAAATTATGTCCTTTAAGGTTTATTCCCATTTAATTATGGTATTTATAATGCCCTAAATCTTACTCTCCCTTTTGACCTCTATGGTTACACAAAGTAATTCATTGGTAAATTATCAAAGCGGTGTTTGAAATCATAAATTATTGAGCGTTATAATAATAAATCTTAATTGAGCAATAATATGTCTAGAGATATTACTGACAATAACTAATTACGGTAATAAATCGACGATCATTATAGATCGCAATTAACTTCGATGACTATTATCGATTATTCATAGTATCGATTATCACACATGCGGAATTCGTTAAGAAATCGAGCCCAAACCGGTACTACCACACGATATTGTCAGCTTTAATGTAGGTGTAAATTGATTTGAATTATATTTTTGTACGTAGAAATAAGTTTGAAACAGGCATCACTGATTGTGGCATGTTTGTAATATTAGGACATTAGGAACTACTTAAAAGGTGCTCTAATACGTACTTTCACAGATCTCGATCCGTTTTCTGTTATACATTGCGAGCACTCTACATTATGTGATTTTCTTATGATCGATTTACCCTAACACTAAAAGATACGCGAAGTAACTTGACCGGATTGACGTTAGTCACGAGTGGCGTCATTGCTTTTGTTTTCAAAGACTACTGTCAAGAGGCATAGAAAGCGAATGAAATGACTAACTTCAAAATTGGTTAAATACCGTCTATTGCAATCAATCACTAAAGAAAAAATAAGAGGACCCGGTATAATTAAAACAAAAAACGTGTTAACTATGAAGCCGGTTCTGCCATTTTAGTTTCGTGATCTATTTACATGTAAATTGTCATCGGGTCATAAAAATTAAATAACGTAAATATTTATTGAATTTATTGTAAATACGGTGTTTTATTTACAATAATACTAATATGAAGAAGATGCCTTCCTGTTATATTAATGGTATCTTTCTTTTACAAAGTCGCCATTTTGGTTTGGTTCCATACATTAAGAATGCTTCATTTCTTCGTAGTTATGCCCTGTCTTTTAACTTTTGTATAAGATTGCAATAGATTGAGGTTATCATACTGTACGTATAACTTGTCAGTATTGCAGTGTTGCTCAATTCCTATGGTCTTTGAACGTTTCTCGCTAACGACTAAGTAAAATATTTGTATGATTAATATTCCATCACCTCTAGTGATTGTGAGAGATTAATGTTTCTCATAGAAACATTTTACGTTGTCATTAACAAGAAACGTGCAAGACATCTCATGATTGAGCTGTATAACCGTTTTTGATCGAGTGAACGTGAAAGATTTACGTTTAGACAATTTCCACTATACACTTCCCATTAGGCTGTAAGTTCGTAGTGGTTAATTATGATTTAGGCTTTACTCACCAATGTTTGTACCTCTTGCTTTATAAGAAATTGTTGATGTCTAGTTTTGGAGCAAATACTTTATTGTCTGAAATGCGTTACATACCTATTGAATAGAAATTAAGACGTAAGAGCCATTATCTGTTTTAATACTCGTATTTAAGAACAACACTAGAGGACTCTGCTATGCGTACATTTCCGTGCACGTGATTGGTCTATTTTTCGCCCTTACCAAAAACCGACCAATGACGGATTGTAATTTTTTTCATAGTGAAGAGCTTATTTTATTGTCCTACAATATGAGTGTTATTTTTATTTTAGCATAGCTCTAGTATTTTGACTAAACTCTTTGTTATCCGGAATTAGTAGTTGCAAGTATTATAAAATTAAGACATCGTATTAGATAATCTCACTTCCGTTCGGAAGTCGTATGTAAGTCTTTTGTAAGTTGTAAACTTTTGTATGAAATGTTATTTATAATGAAACCATCTGGAGAGTATTGAGATTAAAAAATAAATCACTGATTGGAAATAAAAGTGCTTTTATTTGTTTTCTATGTGAGGTGATTTTTTGTTTCGTAGAATGAATTACCAAAGGATAGCAAAGGTGAGGGAAGCTGCACCTCAGTTGAGCTTCGATATTTCAACCGACTTCAGAAGGAGGTTCTCAGTTCCTCGGTATTTTTTTTAATTTATGTTATAAATACGGCAAATGTGTACCGATTGTCTTTTCGTATTCATAAACCTGGAGACCACGGCAAGCGCAGCGTAGGACGTCCACCTACAAGGTGGACCGACGACCTGATAAAGGTCGCAGGAAGTCGCTGGATGCAGGCCGCTTCCAACTGGTCGATCTGGAAATCTTTGGGGGAGGCCTATGTTCAACAGTGGACGTCCTATGGCTGAAGATGATGATTCATAAATCTTCAATGGTGGTCGTATATTTGGACCAAGATACGATGGGATTTTAAAGTTTGTTTTTAAGGTTTAAATCTTTTGATTATATGGCAAACATTTTGTCACCAATCACCATACCAAATTACCTCCCTGTGACCCCTAAAAACGGCGCCTGGTAACTGACCTGTCCCCGGTTGGATGACGAACCCCGCGAGGGCATAATTAATTTATGGCTTTCTTTATTTTATTTATTGTCGAGATTGAAACATACAAAACATTACCTAATTGTCATTAATTTAGGTAATTATGTATTATGCCTATGCCCACATAGGTACAATTTATACGTTTTAGGTATTAGTAATGTCTACAGTTTTATCGTTTTTTTTCACTAAATGTTTATCTGGATGGTGTGATCTTTGATGTGTTTCTACAATAAATGTATAATGATCGACTGTATGGCGTTAAGGAAGGTCAGTTGTGATGGCCATTCCCACGCCAAGCGGAACACAATTAAGGTTATCCGTCTGTCCACCCCCATGCTACAACCACCCAACCCCAATCTTAAGGACCACCCTGCAACTCGTTCCCATGAACCAAGTCCCCTTAAGGAAGACACGTGTACTAGGAATGGCGCCCCCGTGCCCACTCCGCAGACTTTACTGCCCCTCGCCCCCTCCCCTGCCCCACCGGCGCGCAGCCGCGACCCCGCGCGCAACATGTCCGCGCAACCAACATCTCCCACCGATCTTATTTCAACAACCACGAACAATTAAATCGCTATGAAAATTCATTCTCCGCACGAGGAAAAGGTAACTGTTTACTTATCTTTCCGTTCTTTTGCGCGCTTCTGTGCCGGGGCTTCGCGTCGCGCGTTCTAAGATTGATGGTGTGAGAGCGCGGGTCGGTAAAAATAAAGCGTTAGAAACGATTGGGGTGAGGCAGAATGGCGGGGGTTGAGTGATCGCCCTACAAGGGGTCGCACCCTTTGATTCATTGTGTTGCGGTTGGAACGGCATTCACTTGTCCGATCGGGCGAGTGCATTTTTGTCCGTGCATTCTTACCGTTCAGCCACCTGACGTAACGATGCTTCGCGCGATTCCAGAGTCTTTAAGCTACGATGAACTTCACTCCGTTTTCTGGGCACATACCGACGGCCGCGGCGATCCCTACCATCCACCAGTTTGCCGCAAAGTTTGGTTACGAAGGCACTGGAAGCAGTTCGGGCGGTGTGCTGCAGGAGACGAGATATCACACGTCTGGTAGTGGATCTGGAGTGCAGTTCGCTGTCGCCCCCGCTTCCAATAGCGTTTCGATAGACGGTGTAAAGTTTAGACAAGCTGAGAGCGTTGTGGTGGTGAGCAGCGCACAACCTGGGACAGTGGCACTTGCTGGAATAGCTCCTATACACACCGGTATGCAACCTAGAAAACTAATTAAATTGATTTTATTAATATTAACTCTAACGCCCGAATGATCAAACGCTACTTAACTTTAACGGCTTCTTATATTGATTTTCGCCATAGAATTTTGAGATATAAAGCGGCCTTAACGACATAAGGCGACCTTAAGTGTATGAACATTAGGCAGTTAAAATATTGCGATAATTCTATTTTAGAATAATCGCAGCTCATTTTGTCTATAGGTCACTGGTTAAAATCCGCAATCGCTACACTGTAAAGCTTTCAATTGTAGAAAAAAAATTTTGCTCTAAATTGGAATTTGTACGGTACAGTGGTAGCCTCTGCGTACCCTTCCAAAGATACAGAAGTTCGCTTATGTCAAAATGACTAAACTTTGAAATATTTTGCAGTGAACACCGGGGTGAAGTACCAAACTATATCCGCTTCGTCGTCATCTGTGAATCTTGGCAACATAAGTTATGGCGGACAGTCGAGCTATGTGCAGACGGAGACGGTGCAGCAGCAACTCAAAGCTGAACAGAGGACTGATAAACGAGAGTACCGCGAGGAGCTGCAGCATGACCTTATGGCCACCATGATGCACCAGCACCAAGGTAGGTTGGTAGTTATACATGCTAGCTATGTTTTGCTAGCGGCTACGCCCGCGTGGAATGATTTTCTGGTATCCTGCTTTATATCATGTAAAGACGATTTACGTACTTGCATACTTATAAAAATTTGAATCTGTGAACCACTTTTATTCCCCATTTCATCCCATATTTTTTTAGATAAGTTAGTGTTTTTATGGTTTATATTCTTTCGCACCACATTTTATCAAAATCAGTTCAGTGGTTTACCTAAGCATGAAAATGTAACGAACAAACAGACTAGTTAGGTATATTCGCTTTTATAATATTAATAATAAATAAAAACACCCAACAATCACACACATAGTCCTGACCCCAGACTGTGTCGTGGGTATTGGAAACTACGAGAGACTTTCGGTCTCACAACACCCTGACTCGCAACAAATATTTATATGTAGGTCACATAAACATTTGTCTCTGTGCGATAATCGAACTCGCGGCCTCTTGTTTCACAGCAGCGCCGGTTGGTCATCCTCTGCACCACGGAGGCTGTCAAATTAAATTCAATTATAAATAATATGAGAATGGACTCCGACATAATTTATTAGGTTCTCACTTTCATTCATACATAAGCTCACGCCTAGATCCCTGAAAGTGTAGGTAAAGGCGAACTAGCGAACCAGAACACGAACATTTCGCCGAGCTTATTTCCGTCTCAAATGTGATAGGGGGCAAGCCTATCGCCATATCGGGTACAAATTCCAAACTACCGGCTGATGAATTGAAAAATCCCAATATCACTTTGCCCGACCCGGGGATCGAACCCGAGACCTCAGCACGGTCGTCATACCGAAATACAAGTACGCTACCGAGACGGTCAATTTCATCTACATTTTTCCCATTGTCCAGTGAAGGGGGAACGGGGATAGAGCTATTTATTCACTATTTATTGACAGCCTCCGTGGCGCAGCGGGCGAGTAGCCGGCTGTGAAACATAAGGTCGCGGGTTCGATTTCCGCACCGAAACAAATGTCTGTGTGGCCCACAGATATTTGTTTCGGGTCTGGGTGTTGTGAGACCGAAAGTCTCTCGTAGTTTCTGATACCCACGATACAGGTTACACCTAGTGTGGGGTCAGCACTATGTGTGTGACTGTTGGGTGTATTTACTTATTATTATTATTTATTTACTTGATTTTGTAGGTCAAGCACCTCTACAGCAAGGTCCGCAGCAGTTGCTGGTGGTGCTGCACGAGCCCAAGGAGGCGGCGGCGCTCGCCCGCGCCATCAAGCAGGAGAGCCGGCACGACCGGGCCGCCGCCACCGCACCCGCCGAGTTCATTAGTAAGTATTCTCAGGAGTTTCATCTAGATATTATTGCCGTCATTTCGGAATACTTTGGCCCTCAAGGTGTGGTTAATAGGCTATTGGTTTTCTTACCGCCAATAAATGAGACGATCGAAATTATGAAAATATTAAAGCACTGCTTACCTTTAACCATAATTTCTTTTAATGTCCCTTTAATTTTTAAACAGTGGAACGCAAGGAAAAAAGTGACAGGCTATTCTTAGCGAAAAGATAAGCGAAAATGTTTTTATAAGTAAGGCCCTTATTTTATGGGAAAAGTTATTGGTACTCGTAAATAATTCTGTTATTTTATATTATGTTAATTATTCGGTTTTCTGAAATACTTAAATGCTATATGGGGAAAAGCCAGTCTGATAAAATACATAACTTGCGTTAATGCGGACTTCGTATTGTTTTTCTGATAATGATTAGGACAGAGGGTTCGATTCCAGTTAAGGTCTCAGAGTTCCGAGGAACTGCTGTCACTGTATGAATAAAGCTTATTAGTGGGTGTAGCTATAAATTATTTTCTGTTACGACCCCTAACTTACGGGTCGAAGTAGCCCGAAAAGACGGTACACCATCGTAAACATTATCCAAAAGAATAAAATGTTGTTTTATTTCAACCCATTTGTTGTAGGTATCGGTGACGTAACAGACACGTCGACGTGGCAGTCGCTAGGCGGCGGCGTGGCGGACTATCTCTCCGCGCTGCCGTTACCGCTGCATCATCTCCTCAAGTACTCCTCGCCTGCCACCATCGCCGAGACCAAGAGAGACGACCAGCCCACTATCATCACAGCTGTTAACCCTAACTCCTTGAATACGGTTCCTATCGCTGCGGTAGGTGATATTCAACATCACAGGATGTTTAAACAGACTTCGTTCGAAAAACAAACTAAATGAGAAGTTCTCGAATTCATCGCGACATTAGCGCACTGTTTAACTCAATTTCGGTGGA
Source organism: Clanis bilineata (assembly GCA_036417725.1). Lineage (NCBI taxonomy): Eukaryota > Metazoa > Arthropoda > Insecta > Lepidoptera > Sphingidae > Clanis > Clanis bilineata. Next base: position 6,120,147 of record CM071153.1, read on the forward strand.
ATCACTAAGGGCCACTTGCAGTTCCGCGATAAATCTGTATTTATCCCAAATCTTGATTTAAAGATAGAAGTGAGCTGTAAGATAAATCGAGATAAAAGTAACTCTAGTTTAGTAGTCGAAATCGAATCGAGTGTTTAAAGTCAGGGAGCTGGATGCAGACTTCCAACAGGATGGTCTGGAAATCTTTGGGAGGACGATGTTCAGGACATCACACATAAACTGAAACTCACGTTAAGTTAGCCTATGCTATCAAAATATAAGTACGTAGCTACTTGTGGATCACACAAACATTTCACTAGTTCGCATCTGCCTACCCCTTCGGGGATACCTGCATGAATCTATGTCTTTCTTTCTTTCTACCTGCCCTTTTCCCACCTTAATATGTGGTCGGCGCAACACACTTTTTTCAAGAATGTTGCAGGAAGGATTTGGCTAAGTTTTTACGACCGGCTGCCTGCCTGACGTCAATGCAGTCCCGGTCAAATTAAATTAGAAAATTGACTTTGCCCGACCTGGGAATCGATCCCACCACCTCCTGGTCGACAGCCCATACATGTTGACACTAGACCAAGGAGGAGCGTGAATCTATGTATGCTAAAATATTTCAGATGCCATCGAATGCAGTGAACAGTGTTGTAGTACAAACTGCAACAATAGTCAACCAGACTATAAACACAAACAATAATATCTCAGTATCAAAGAAAAAGAAGAAGAAGAAATCCGTCAAGGAGAAGAAACAGCGACCCAAGCCAGGGGAAATACGACTTACTACTGCATTAGGTACTCGTTTATTTTTGTAATTAACATAACATAAGCTAACGCCTATATTCCCGAAGGGGTAGGCAGAGGCGCACTAGCGAACTAGAACACCCACATTTCGCCAAGCTTAGTTCCGTCCCATAAGTGATAGGGGGCGAGCCTATCGCCATATCGGGCACAAATTCCAGACTCGGGGCTGATATGGAAAAATCCAATATCGCTTTGCCCGACCCGGGGATCGAACCCAAGACCTCAGAACTGTAGTCGTACCAAAATACCACCACGCCACCGAGGCAGTCCAATTTTCGTAATTACTATTTCGTAATATTAATAATTAAATCAGAAATGTTATGACGACCATACCTTTTTCAGAAACAAAAAAAAATCTACTTACTCTTAGTTATTTTGACTGCCTCTGTGGCGTGGTGGTATTTCGGTACGACTACGGTTCTGAGGTCTCGAGTTCGATTCCCGGGTCGGGCAAAGTGATTATGGATTTTTCCATATCAGCCCGGAGTCTGGAATTTGTGCCCGATATGGCGATAGGCTCGCCCCCTATCACATCTGGGACGGAACTAAGCTCGGCGAAACGTGGGTGTACTAGTTCGCTAGTGCGCCTCTGCCTACCCCTTCGGGGATACAGGCGTGAGCTTATGTTATGTTTATGTGTCTTAGTTATTTATATCCAAACAAAAGTAGGTCGCATTCATTAATATAACGATCCAATAACAAGTTTTAAAACTTAACGAACCGACTTCAAACTTATCTGATCGTGACCAATATATGGGACTACCCTAATAAGCTCTATCGAACACAAAAATAATCTTGAAAATCAGTCCATATTTAGCGGAGATATCGCGTAACATACATAAAAGTTAAAACAAATATAGACGAATTGAGGACCTTCTCTTTTTTTGAAGTCGATTGAAAACTAAATTATTTCAAAGTAATTTTTATTTAAATAAACAAGTTGTAAAGTAGGTACGCTGCTTGAGATCTAGGTCTATACCAAGCAATTATTTGTTTTGGTGTTAATTATCAATATACTTGTTTTAGATGGAAGTACACTGTACTGCTGCCCAGAATGTCACATGGCCTATCCAGAACGTGGACTTTTGGAGCAACATCTAGTCGGGCACACTATGGAAAGAAGGTATACTTTTTGTTTCATAACAGAAGCGAACTACGAGCAATCGGGTCACCTGATGCTAAACACTACTGGCCAACAACACGTTGCTTTCCTAAGAAAATAACATTAGTGGGATCGGCGGTGCTTTTCGATTTCTAACTCTAGATTTGTTTAGGGTTTTATAAGTTAACTCACAGGTGACTTTTTGTGATTTTTGCCCGGGCTAAGTACCTATTGATAATCACGTTTCTTCAATTTATAATCAAGTTTGAAAACTTAACGGACCGACTTCAAATCCGATCGTGACCAAATTTATATGGGACCACCCTTGAAATAAGCTCTATCGAACACAAAAAGAATTTTGAAAATCGGTCCACATTTGGCGGAGATATAGCGTAACATACATAAAAAAACAGACGAATTGAGGACCACCTCCTTTTTGGAAGTCGGTTGAAAATCACCCAGTTGTCACGTCGCGTCGTATCGTAACGTCTGCACATCTCCATATATTTCCTTAGATCGGACAAGAATGACAAAAGTCACTATGATGAAAGTCACCCGTGCGCGCTAGCTGTAATCCTAGCTCGATTTCCGGGATAGCTTTTCTGTCGCCCTTCAATTTTGCATAGGTATTTTCCCTTGGCCCTCCTGTTGGATCCGAAAGCTCTACGTAACTTTTCCTTCCCTTCCTGAACGATAGGGCTTCAAGCCTGAAATAACACTTATTGATAGACGCACAATCATATTCATCTCTGTACAAATTCCAACAAATCGTTCACACACCCATCTGCTAAAATGTCTTGACCTACTAAAGTCTCTCTGTTTTAAGGTTTATTTGCGACATCTGTAACGCGGCACTCAAAAGGAAAGATCATCTGACGCGACACAAGCAGTCACACAACCCGGAGAGGCCGCACGTTTGCTCCGTGTGCTTGAAGGCTTTTAAACGAAAAGAGCAACTGACTTTGCACTTCGTGATACATTCGGGCGAGAAAAGGCACATCTGCAATGAATGCGGGAAAGGTGAGTTTTTTTTTAAATATCAACTAAATGCGAGTATACGTATACTGGCCCATTTCTGCATACAAGCTTTTGTTATTGAGAGGGATTATAGGTCATTGTCCACCACGTTGGCCTAATTGCTGCACTGATTGGTTCCGATTGAAAAAATCTGATATTTCAGATTTTTTCATTTTTTATATTATGAGCTATTATAATTATTCAACTACGAATATACATAGGTATATGACTGAAAAGTGAAATATTTCGATGTTTGGAATCGAATCCGTGGCATGGATTTTCGTAGTCTGTTACCAAATATTTTTAATGTATGCGGTTATAACGTTATTGTATATTGCAATTGCTTTTATTTTTGACTTCAAAATGCAGACCGATCTCTATTAAAATAGTCTCTACCTGAATATTTTTATGTACACGAAATCTTTGTCTTTATAAACTACTCGAAGAGTGGTCCAAAAGTCAAAATGTGACGCAAAGCATATCACCACCAGCGAACATTTGGGGCCTTACTTATAAAAGCCTTTTTGGTGAGCAAATGGTTAAGAATAACCTGTCATTTTTTTCCTTGCGTTACATTGTTTAAAAATGAAAGGGACAACCTATGGTATAAAGATAAGCAGCGCATAAATATTTTTATAAGTAAGGGGCTTGATGTCGTTGTTTTATTTAAATATTCAGTTAAAGTATTTTGTGATCAGGTTTCTACCGCAAGGACCACTTGCGCAAGCACACGCGGTCGCACATAGCTCGGCGCGTGAAGGCGGAACTGTCCCAGCAGGGCTCCGGCTCCAGTGCCGCTTCACCCCCGCTGCCGCAGTCGGTACCGGCCCCGGCCCCCGCCCCCGCACCCGCACCGCACCCCGCGCCCGCCCCTCACCCCGCACCCTCCTGACCCGACGAAGACAAGAACGATCTCCTCACACTCATACAGGCCACCAAGTACGCCTTCTGATCACCACGTAGACAAAAACAATCAATCTTAAAGGGTACTTAGAACGAACAACTTAAGGCGCGTCTCCTGCACCTGTTTTTCTCGAAACAAAACACCAAAACACATACGCAAAACAATGATTTTCGCTGTCTCTTGCTCATAGAACAATAGAGCATAGATAAAAATATGTAGCGAAACCATGTTTTGGGTAGATGTTTTGAGTAATGTTTTAGTGCAGGAGACGCGCCTTTAGAACAATATTAGAATCGAGGACGTGTCAAGAGAGAATGTCGACAGCCATTGTCAGAAAGGAACAAACCAGGAACAATTTTTATAGGGTGATGAATGAGGGGTAGCTACCTGAATAGATTTCGAGTTTCTAGCGGTTGGTGTTTTTGCCCTACTGGCTACAACCTTGAGCTTTGCGATTAACGCATTTTCTATGTTTCAAAGGAATGCGTTGAGTGCGGAACGTGCTAGATTCGATATTTATTCAAAGATTATTGTGTAACAATATAAGTTAATGTCACAGTGGTAAAAAAAGATAGACGGACCGCTAGGAACATTGAAGGTTAAGCAGGGTTTTCAGCTCATTCCACCTATCGACACGTAATGGCGGCGACTGATCGAATGGGCCTAAAACCCTGCTTCACTTTCAATGATCCTAGCGCTCCGTCCATCTTTTTTTACATCCGTGCTCCATGTTTGTGCTATAGTCTGGCAACGTGCATCGTGCGCGACCGTCCTGCAGGGACGGGATACTCAAGATGTCAGCGGGTATCGGGTGATGTAGTGGGGAAGGGTAACGTGTGCATCTGCGCATCAATATACGGCTAAAATAACGTACTACATCGTCCCCGCCATCATCTGTCACCCAGCAGGGCGGTCGCGATCGAAGTTGCCGGACTCATACACACTCTGGCTTTGCCGAAACGATGTAACAAATACCGGTAACACTAGTATGGAATCAATGTCCACCACAAGATATTTTTTTTCAAATTGTAATAACCTGACATTGGATTTGAATTCCAGAACTTTACAATCTCACCCTAAGCCTCAGCATGTTTCCATTTAACCGAAATATAATTTTATACTAGGAATTCGTTTTAATAGTACGAAAGCAAGTAGTAGTAACTCCGGCTAAAAATATTACTTTAGACCAGAGGTTCCTAAACTTGTCTACTGCACAATTTCAAAATAAATAATTTTTAGCGCCGCCCAATTTTTACTTACTTAAAAACCACTATAACGTCAAATTAAATATTTTTTGTAAGCTACATATATCAGCGGATATCCCCTTTTTTCTGGGTCTCTTACCTCTTACTTTAAGCAAGCATACAGCGCCCACAAGGGGGCGTTATCGCCCACTTTGAGAAAGACTGCTTTAGACTTTATAGGTACCTACCGGCTACCAACTGTGTTCTCGAACTTTGTTATTTCGTTTCGATATACATCATAGCTAACGTTAATTAATTAAGAATCTCGATTATTTGCATTAAAATTTTACCCTTTTTATACTAAAACATATTCGATACGATGAATTAAATATCATTGTTTGGTATATTTTGCTGTGATGATAAAATATTAATGATTTTGTTGATTGTTATTGACCTCTAAAAGAGATTTTATTTATCAGTAAATTATTTATACTTAAAATTAGTTTGTTTATATTTATATTTGTGATTGTATGAGTTTAAATGTTTATGTAATATAGTGGATAATTGTACATTTTAGTTGTTTTAGGTATAAGGGACCTGCGTGTTAAGGTCAGTTTCATTACATTTTCAATGGTGTCCTTAAGGCTCGTCTCCTGCACCTATTTTTCTCGAAACAAAACACAAAACATATACGCAAAACAACGATTTTTGCTGTCCCTACTCATAGAACAATGGACCATAAATAAAAATGTATAGCGAAACGAAAAATGTTTTGTGTGGGTGTTTTGTTTTAGTGCAGGAGACGCGGCTTTAGTAACGTAACTCAGTTTCATATAGTGGCTCGTACTGTGGCTTCCGTCTCGGCCGCGAGGTCACCTATTTAAAAATGTTATTTTATAGTGATGTGATTGTACCCTTATATATTTTTCTAATTAAAAATATAGTAAATTTTGAAGCAGAACACCACTAGCCGACTAAATCGACAACCTCCGTGGCGTAGGGAGAGGCCGTGGGTTCGATTTCCGCACCGTAACAATTTTTTATACCATAAGTAAAATTATATAACGTATTTTGAGACGGTATAACAACACCGTAGAGTAATATCAATTGAGGGTACAATCCGTAAACTTATTTATGGTGCAGTAAAATAATACGTACTTACAGCCGGTTTCAATAAACGATCTCAGTTTAGAGTGCAGATAGATCGCGATTATGAACCAATCAAATCAAGTCATTTGACGGAGTCATGTTCAAACTGTTTTCTTATTGGCCAATTTTTGTCACAATCAATCATCAAAAATCACAATCAAAAATGTCAAATCTACACATTCGAACTGAGATTGTTTATTGGAACCGGGCGTTGGTGTACATGGCGCGTTTGTTGTTTAACTGCGCCATAGTACGTATCACTGCCAGTATTCTTTATTCCGTGGTAGGGAATTTATTTTGTAGTATAAATGCTCTCTTATTCGCAAATATACAAAAACACGCGAAATAAAACATATTTTTATAGAGATTCATAAAGTTCGTAATTAAGAAATATGTATCTATGTATAAAGTACAAAATTTGTGCATAATTATTTGGAAAAATTATATGAGCATTTCTTTACTTCCACATAATATAAATAGTGAAAATAATATTAGAATTTTTAAATCCATAATCACCAACAGAATAGAAACGCTTTCAGATTTCATTATAAAAAAGTATGGTTATATTGAAATAAATCAAGTGGTTTTTTGTAATGTGTAAAATATTTCAGCAGCAATTTTTTTTTCATAGTGCTTCCATTTTCCATGTTTAATATTTCATAATAAACATTTGGACTTAAATATTGTTTTACTATATAATACTACTTTTTTATTTTAGGAATAATACTCACCAAATCCCAATACTGGAAATCTTTGGGGAGGCCCATGTCCAGCAGTGGACGTCCTGTGGCTGATGATGACTCACCAAATAATTACAAGAAAATATAAATAATTTAGTTACAATTAAAACAACTAGAGAGTGTCCAAAATACTTTATATTTGTACTTTAAATTACATACAACTTATGAGAAAATCACGTATTTGCAAATTAAAAACATAAAAACCATTATGAAGTTATATAATAAATTGACAAAAAATGTTTCGCCCTAAAATAATAGTAGAACGGAATTAGTCAATCTAAATTTTAATCCTGGTAATGATCACAAGTAAATAATTCTATGATTATGGTAATTAGAACATACTTGTGAAATAATTGGCCGCAAACGAACTTACAAAAATCTATAAATAAATAAAGGAAAATTAAATGTGTTATGTCGGTGTTACGTGCCAATAAAGTCTATAATATTTATGGACGAAATAATTTACATCAAAGTTAGATCAAGAAATCTGGTATATCAAACTCTACTAGATATCATATTAAGGGCCATTGCAGGTTGCAAATATATTCTATTTAAATTTAGTAGCAGTTTAGTATCAGACAACAATGGGCCTTACTTATTAAAATATTTAAGCGCTGCTTATCTTTAACCACAGGTTGTCCCTTTCATTTTTAAACAATGTACCGCAAGGTAAAAAGTGACAGGTTATTCTTAACATAAAGATAAGTGACAATGTTTTTATAAGAAAGGCCCTATATGCCAGAAATTTAAACAAGTATCAACCCCCTTTTAAATAATTATTTTTAGAATGATAATTCTGACCTCATTAGTAAAGCGTAATTTAGTTTCGGTATACTACTATACAAAGTTTCATTTGCCACATAATTAATTATACATTAAAAAAAAACATGGAATTACATCAAACATAATTGATAAGTGGGTATATATTTGTTTACATTTACGGAAAAACAATGCTGAATACACTTTAATGGGTCATTCAAATATGAAAATATTTCGAGATATAATACTATTACCGATTCATTCTTAACGTCACAGTGTTAAAACTTGAGGTTGAAAACTGACAACATTATTCAATTATGAAAGTAACTGTTAATAATTTCATCAAATAATATGTTCGCAATCACCAGCTTTAGGTAATTCTACTAAGGGAACCTACATAACCATTATCAGAAAACGTATCTTCACAATTTGCAAGTGAGTGCTCAAAATGTTTTAGTGATAAAACTTTTACAATATCATATTAATGACTTATGTAATGTATACATAATTTAAAGATTCACACTTCATTAGTTTGAATAAATTACCTTCATAATGAACACAAGATCAAGCTATAAAAAGGATAAAAGTAGTAAAATCATAAACATGTTTAATTTTATTAATTTAAGATGTTTATTTAATCATCACATTTATGTAAATACACTATGCAAATAATACATACTTCTTTTGACATCTCCCTCTAATGCAAAGTAAAATTTCACTGGACATTTGTGCTTGCTATGTTAATTATGTTAAAACTCACATTCAGGGATAGAACATATGGTATTATCAAATTACCTCACATCAATTTATCTATGCTTAGAAACAGTTCAGATTATTGAAGAAAACTTTGTGATGCAATTGCACTATCTGTCCATTGAAGTTAAAGTTATTTTAACAACCAATCGTTTACGAAATATTCTTGACGTTTTGATAGTTATGAAAAGAAACACAACCTCTGCCTCCATGGCTCTGACTGCCTCGGTGGCGTGGTTGTATTTCGGTACGACTACCGTCTCCCGAGGTCTCGGGTTCGATCCCCGGGTCGGGCAAAGTGATATTGGATTTTTCCATATCAGCCTGGAGTCTAATTTATGCCCGATACGGCGATAGGCTGGCCGCCTATCACACTGAGGACGAAACTAAGCTCGGCGAAATGTGGGTGTTCTAGTTCGCTAGTGCGCCTCTGCCTACCCCTTCGGGGATACAGGCGTGAGCTTATGTAATGTTATGAAAACAAACAAAATGATATTTAATTAATAACGTGAACCACTGCCTCGGTGGCGTAGTTGTATCGCATAGGGCATTTGTCTTAAGGACTCGGATTCGATCCCCAGGTCAGACAGTGAATTTAAGTTTTCTATTCAGTATTAGCCCGGAGTCTGGAAAATGTATGCCCGATACGGCGATAGGCTCAACCCCTATCACATCTGGGACGGAAATAGGCTCGGCGTGATGTGGGTGTTCTAGTTCGCCTCTGCCTTCCCCTCCGGCGATACAGACGTGAGCTAATATACATGTATCTGAGAAAGAACCCACTGCTTTAAAATAACTAGCTTTAACTGATGGATAATGCAATTGCGCCTTCAGAATGGCACGATATGTTACAATATACTATATACATTAGACGAAGGGACATAATATCTTTACTTAGTTGAGTATTTTACATGTATATTATAGACAAACCATTACTTAAAATTGTTATTGAAATAATGTCAGAGCAATGAATACTTATAAGATATGTACAACAATTTGAGATCTTTATAGCATATCTACCGCTTGGACCCAGTTCATTTATCTTTGTGCATTTCCAACCCGAAACACTTTGAATAGTCACATATCACGTACAGAGTAATTTTGGGATTAAATTCAAAATAATGAAACCAGTCTAGTACTCGAAAAGTATTCAATTTTGAAATAACTCTTTTGCATGGATTTTTTAAGGGTTTGATCAACTAAAGCATAACAAAACCTAGTTTGTGTCTATTCACTCAAAAGTTTTTATCCATCTCATTATAAGCTATCTTTATCACATCTCGCTGCTATGAACTTGGTCACCTTATTTATCAGAAGTGTTACACTTAAAGCGGCTCTCCTGCTCATGTTTTTCTAAAGCCACGTCTCCTACACCAAAACATAACACAAAACACCTACACAAAACATGTTTTTATCTATAGTCTATTGTTCAACGAGCAGGAAACAGCTAGTTTTTTTTGTTTCGAGAAAATTAGGTGGAAGAGACACGCCAAAACATTTGCCCAAACAATGTTTCTCGATGTCTCGTGCTCATGGAACAATGAATCATATACAAAAATGTGTAGCGAAACCATGTTTTGTGTGATGTTTTTTTGCTTTAGTAGTGACAGCGCGCGGGTGTATGACCCCCACCCCACCCCAAGCGCGCGGTTCCGTTTGATACCTAATATTAGGTTCTGCCCATCGAATCGATGTTCCAAACCGCAAAATATTTTATTTTCTAATACATATTGTATTGTAGAGCAACACAAGCTGACCTGCTTAAGAGAGTATCATTTCGGAGGAGTGTCCGCCCGGGTTTATAGTGACCGCGCACTGTTCCCCGCTGTCCGTCGACATCACCATCTGGTACGGCACTTTAATTTGGAGCGGTACACGTAGTTTGGCGTTAGATGGCGCCTGTGTACAAAAATATAGAAAAAATCAATAACAGCAACAGGAAAGTACCTACTGGGATAATTTCAAATCGTGTCGTATCGAGCTAGCTGGGCGAAATTTATCTGATTTTGGCCAAAGTTGAATTACTCTCTATTGAACTCTAAAATAAACTTTAAAATAGGTCCGCATTTGCAAGATATCGAATTAGATACATAAAAATACCAACGAATTGAGATAAATCCTCCCCTCTCCTATTGAAGTCGTTTGAAATTTAATATTGTTTGATAACAACACTATTTGTCAGAGGGCAACACTATTTTAATGTCATTAATTTGCAACACCGGAGTCTGCCTGTTATTTATAGGTGGGTGTACCTTAGACTAAATGGGTGTACGATGATTGAATGGAGAATCTCCACTGGAGATGGTCAATCTAGTGATATTATTAAATCGAGGAAGTAACATCGTGTAAGACATTTTGTTGTTATTTATTTGTGAGTCATTACAAATTACTAATCGTGATTTAGTGTCGCTATAATTATGATAATGTATTGACATGTATTAATGAATTATTTTTACAATATTATAACTCACATGAATGGTGATTTCCGGTTTGACGTCACTCCTCGGCGCCATGTTAGTGATCCGCAACAGCTGCGGCAGAGTTTTCTTTGGCTTCAGTTTGTTGTTTGTTTTGGCGTGCACTTGTACGTGTTTCTGCATGTGGTCCTTTCGATAGAAACCTGGAGCAATACAATTATTATACACTCAATTGAAAACCGGAAAATAATTTAACAAGCAGGAAATACATTCATTTTTTATAGCAAAGACTGGCCAACGAGCTGGTGGGCCACCTCATGGTAAGTGATCTCCATCGCCCATAGATACATATACCAAGACAGTAGACACATAAATAATAAAAGGTGCGTTGCTAACCCAAAAGGAGAGGAATAGGGATTGGGAAAGGTAAGAGGGAATTTGGCCACCGGCCAGTTTTGTTAGCCTTCGTAGGAAGCGAGAGATCGACAGTGTTCGATTCTCTCACTAAGTGTGAGAGATTAACCACTCCCTCCATCGCGTCAGCGAAAGTAAGCAAAGCTCTTCCATGGTAACGTAAACATGGTACATAAAATTAAAAGAAAACACAATAAAGTTAAAAAATAAATACTGACGTAATCACCATCCAGACCCCCCATCCCCCATGTCATCAAAACTAAGCAAAGAAAAGACCCCCTCGCCCCCCGTAGCTCTTATGTAATACTTAAAAGGTCCCTTATTGAAGCTCGGCTCGCGTCGATTGCGTGTCGAAAGTGTGGTCACTCTCTGCGTCTTTATACGACCTCACTAGACACGTGGGCGACCGCCTGAGGCGATAAAAATGTACTAAACTGGAAGCATCTAGCTCAAGGGCATACTAAACAGATACAGGCTTTCGTTTAGGTCATACCTAGATCCATATGACCTTTCTATGCAAAAAGTGCATCAAAATGAAAAGAGTGATAAAAAATTTGTTAGTAATTGATATTTTAATTTGTGCAATGAGTAAAAGTGGGTGCGTAGTGAGGATATTTTCCTATCCTTTTCTAACCCTCGCAGTTTGCACCATTATGGTTAGTGACATCGTAATTCACTAATTCTGTTATTTAACAATTTTATCGCGCTTTCCACCAGATTTTAAATAAAGGCTTATAATTTTTTATTTTCGATAGAATTTCATCATTTCTTTATTAGGTTTTGAATGACGTTATATAAAATTATAAAAAAAATATAAATCAACTATCAATAGTTTACGGGTGACATGACTGTGACATTTGGACGAACAGGCGGCCATGACGAAATTACAAGGGTTCTGGAACCCTAAAAGTTACATTATGGCTATTCGACATACCTTTCCCACATTCAGGGCAGAAGAACGACCTGACGCCGGTGTGTATGTGCAGATGTATCTTGTAGTGGTCTTTCCGCTTGAAGGGCTTCCCGCAGTACTTGCACACGTACACACGCTGCGGCACCGGCAGCGAGCACTCCTCACGACCCGCCCCCCCACCGCCTCCCACTCCTCCCGCCTCTCCTCCGTACTCCTCGTGATCGTAATCGTGCTCGTCTGCTGCACCCAGGTCCACCTGCAAGTCGCACAATATTGTTTAACTAGCTTTTACGATCACATTTGCCTGCGTTAAACGTAGGATTGAAGGAAAGTTTTTGAAGTAAAAACTTCATTAGGCGCGTTGTGAGCTTTATTTTGTGCATAACCGAATGAGACTGAGACGTCACGCTCGACTATGTAACGCTCTTTCGGGTAGTGGCGGCTCGAATCGACTAAGGGAGCGAGAGATAGTAATGCCACTGTTATACTCACTAGTCGGTACATGAGCGAGCATGACGCATCAATAGCATTCAGATAGACATAAATACGGTATGTGTCGTGGCTATACGTTTTATTTGCGTGGTGTAGTGGTATTGCATGCGCAGTACGACTATATATTGTTCTGAGGTCTTGAGTTCGATCCCGGGGTTGGGTAAGACGATATATGATTTTCCAATATCTGGAATATCTGTCTGGGATTTGTGCCCGATATAGCGATAGACTATGCCTATCATATCTAGGGTGGAACTAAGCTCGGTAAGCCTACACGTTCGGGGATACGAGCGTGAGCTTATACTATGTGTACATATTATGTAATCGTGACAAAATTCGTTATGTATGTATAAGACATTTTCAATAAGATATAGGCTGATCTCTATAGAGCGAACTTTGACTAAATCCGATAAATTTTTTACAAGAAAAACTGACTGACAGATAGACTAAGCAAAGATTTTCTTGTAAAAAACGACTCGGACTAAGTCAAAGTTCGATTTACTAATGTCAAATCCTCACTGAGTTCGTTTCTTTGACTCAGACCCAGTCAAAGTTCATAATTATAAGGCGAGCTTGCTTGTGCTAATCATTTGTGCTTGATTACAATCAAAATAACGTACCTCTACAAACTCCAATGGATATTTATTTTCCTTCTTCGCCTCTTGTGGAGGGTTCAGTTCCTCCTCGTCTTGGTCTTCGACATAACCCACGTCGCATAGAGTTTCGATCTTCACCGGACTGTCGTCGTCATACTGTTGCGGCATGCATGGATGGTTCTCGAATTCATGGTTAGTGCGGAAACCTGCAATTTCAAACAGTTCATTTAAAGTAATATTTACTGTAAGTACATTTAAAGTCGATATTTGAATTATTTGTCTGTATTTAGCAAAATACATACAAATAATTCTCATGAAGCGAGCTGCTTCCCACACCCTCGTGTTCAACACCTCTCGGCATGATTCGCCCAACGTGTGGAGCGAGCTTTACATTACAGTATATACGATAGGTATTATGAATAATGGTGAAACACATGTGTGGCAAAGAGAAAATATTTTCAAAGGCACGCCGATGCTATTTTCTCTTTTATTAAAAAAAAATATTATGAACTCGGCAAAAAGACTAAAACCTGGAGGAACTCTCAAACAACAGAAAAGAGAAGAATCAGTTTATTCACGTCACGGCCATAACGGTACGTGCGTTGGAAAGGGATAGCAAAATATCCCTACTACGCCCCAATCGTTTTCAATGCAGAATTTATAACACCAAATACATCATCCAATCAATTTTGATGCTGTTTTTACAAGAATGGTTTATTCTGGCCCGATATGGCGATAGGCTCGCCCCCTATCACATCTGGGACGAAACTAAGCTCGGCGAAATGTGGGTGTTCTAGTTGGCTAGTGCACCTCTGCCTACCCCTTCGGGGATACAGGCGTGAGCTTATGTTATGTTATGGTTTATTCTTTGTTTTATTTGCTATTACATATAAAAATATGTATAAAATCAAAAATAGTGAAGTACCCAATATTTTACAAAGGTAGGTAAAGTAAGGTAGTAACTGTATTGCAGAGACTCCACGTCACCACTAACTACTGCTTGGGTCCTACCTCTATGACAATCGGAGCACCACACAGTGTACTCCTTGTTTTGTTCCTTGCGATGTACATTGCCGTGCACCTTCAAATGTTGTTTCCTTTTGAACCGCTTGTGACATATCATACATTCGTGTTTCCTCACTTCAGATTTGTATTTTGGCGGTATTGGCACTAACAAACTTGTCTCGTCGACCTGTGGGACAAAGAAAAGATTTTCTTTATACCTATATATTAGATTTTGTTTATACCTATATACATATTACTGCTTTAGGGCGACTTGCAGCGTACTAATGTAGAGTTAAACCTAAACTAGATTTATCCCATAGCTCACTCCTATCTTTAAATCAAGATTTGGTATATAGACTTACCGCCGAATGTTCATACACTTAGGTCGCCTTATGTCGTTTAAGGCCGCCTAATCTGTCAAAATTGTCTGACGAAAATGTAAGAAGCCGTTAAGTTGAGTATTGTTTATCGCGGAGCTGCAAGTAGCCCTTAGTTATAAATTATTATCTATTGTGCCTTGCACCTGCACATCATTGCTGGACACTGGTCGTTTCTACGGATGCGGCTTTAGTCTGCCACGGTGGATTAATAATAGTATTTCTTTCTACCTGCCCTTGTCCCTTTATGTGGGGTCGGCGCAACACACATTTGAAATTTGCATGAAAGAATTCTTATAACATAACATAAGCTCACGTCTGTATTCGCGAAGGGGTAGGCAGAGCCGCACTAGCCAACTAGTACACCCACATTTCGCCGAGCTCAGTTCCGTCCCAGATGTGATAGGGGCGAGCCTATCGCCATATCGGTCACAAATTCCAGACTCCGGGCTGATATGGAAAAATCCAATATCACTTTGTCAGACCCGGGGATCGAACCCGAGACCTCAGGACAGTAGTCGTACCGAAATACAACCACGCCAACGAGGCAGTGTTTAGTTTGTTCAGTTTCTCCTTTAATATACTATACATACATAGATAAGCAAGGCTTAACTTAACCCGTTGGAGTCGGCACATATATGTATATGTGACATAAGTGTCTCGACCTTTTCTCTTTCACTTTCAAAGTAAAGGAAAAAACCGGCTTATTTTTGTAAGTGAGGAACATAATGTCGATCGACTCGGGACATTGCAACTTTCGACACGAGAATGAGTCACGATGACGGTTACACTGTGGGGGGGACTTTTTTGTTTTGTGGGTCTTCACAGCTTGTGAAACATTGTGGGCTGACGAGTTTATTTCCTTTAAGTACGGGAACGGACACGTTTTTTAGTACACCATTATTTAATTATAATTGTATTCTAATAATGGAAGCTCAAATTTAACTGGAGCTTTGAGTGAGTTGAGAGTGAGTGAGAGAGCTTTTTGCGTGGTAGAGCCACGCTGAAAACACTAATGTCTACAGATTTGATGTTATATTTATTATATTATTATTTTCATTATATTATATTTCGACCGATTTGATACCACTGTCTCATAGAAAACCGACGTACAGTGGCTGTCGCGTTTCGTTCGGTGTGATTTCCGGTGACCCATTAAATCCCTTTCCCCTCCCCTTCCATTCCCTCCTTTAAGGTTGGCAACGCACCCACGATTCTTTTTGTGTCATTAGGTGACCCATTTGCTCGTTTGCCAGTCTCTGCTATAATGCTATAAGCCTGCAGAATTTATGTTGTTTTTAGGTTTAAATTTAAAAATCACCACTGATAAAATCCATAAATTAACGATCAGACGATTACTGTGACTGTGATTTTGCCTATAATGTGACTTAGAAAATCTCTATTTATTCCAAAGCTTGATTTAAACATAAATGTGAGCTGTACGATAAATCGAGTTTCGATCTAACTCTAGATTAATAATAGCGCTGCAAGTGGCCCTCATCTAGTATATTTCTACTCTGTTGATATAGATAGTATATATTGATATATATAGTTTAAAAGATTATAGGAATATTCGTATTCATACTACATATACTATATTCAAAACATACAACGTTCGACATTATCTGCTTATTTGCGTCTCAGTGCGGAGTGCCGTCATGCCCTCATATTGGATGGAAGGAGGGAGGGTCATTGAACTCCCCCCCTCCTCCCATAACGTGAAGGGGGGGCCTGTGGAGTACAGTTGGACGTGTACCGGCCGATAACGGGGGCATACCATACTCTACAACCACATCCTATTTCCTGCCTATCAAAGTGGAATATGATAAAAATAATAGAACAAAATATAGTTTTATTGGTCTAGTGAGAGTGAACATAAGTGATGAAACCGTGGGTCCTAGGCTCGAAAATGGGATCAGAGAATCAATTTGCATCGGATTTTCGTTTAAAAACAATTTTCATATGCTAATGTAATCTCTGTTATTAATCACATATTGCAATTTGTGGTTAAAATTGGGATTGGTCGTCCCCAGGAACCCCCATCACATCACAGGACGGAATATTCTCAGCGGAGCATTGTCTGGTTGTACCTCTGCCTACCTCAGGCGAGACTATATAAAATAGTTACATCGAACTCTCCGACTATTAAGTAGCAGCTCGCCGAGTTTCGTTCGGCGCGTGTCGAGTGAGATTTCCGGTGACCCAAATCCCCCTCTTCCCACTTCACATTCCTTTCCTTGGTTGGCAACACACCCATTATTAGTTAGGTATCGTGTGTATCTATAGGCGGTGGCGATCACTTGCCATCAGGTGACCCATCTGCTCGTTTGCCTGTTATAATTGGCTCGAGGGGGATTGCAGGTGGTATCGAGCGAGGTTAAAGTGGGGAGGGGGAACGCAGCGGGTGCATTACTTTCCCCCTCCGATCCGAGTATAACCGAACCACCTATTTTGGAACGTAGCTAAAATTTCCCCACGCTACGCTCTACTCTTCCGTTCAGCTATGTTGTATATTGGTGCTTCGCTGCTGGATGTTATATAAAGTGCAGAAAACATAACATAAGCTCACGCCTGTATCCCCGAAGGGGTAGACAGAGGCGTACTAGCGAACTAGAACACCCACATTTCGCCGAGCTTAGTTCCGTCCCAGATGTGATGGGGGGCGAGCTTATCGCCATATCGGGCACAAATTCCAGACTCCGGGCTGATATGGAAAAATCCAATATCATTTTACCCGACCCGGGGATCGAACCCGAGACTTCAGAACCGTAGTCGTACCGAAATACCACCACGCCACGGAGGCAGTGCAGAAGGACTAAAGTAAAAGTATATGAACTAGTAAGCCCGGGTGACTTATCACCGTGACACTTTTGTCACTCTTGTCTAGTCTGGACATACGTATGGAGATTTGAGAGAGAGAGAGAGAGACGAGTTAAGACACGACAGGTGACAACTAGGAGATTTTCGATACATATCCCTTTACAAATCACGATGCCCATTCTTACGACCAGTTCATTTGCCTGGACTGGGTGAGATGAAAGCGGCTCTCTAGTCTCTACATTTATGTCTACCACAGTTATAAGCACAAATATACAAGAGAGTATGATGATACCATTTATACAGCCAATACTACTACAATATACTTAGCTATATAGCCAAGAATCATAAGCAAAACGAATATACACGAGACAACACGAATATAGTCAGACGCTTGCTCCCTCTCAACTCTCGCCAAGTCGCGTGTAATTTCGGGGGGAATGTAGAGCGTGCACAGACATGGATCTGAGAGAGGGGGCTTAGCTCTAACGGATGTGACGTAATACAGCGCTTAGCCCAGCAAAAACCATGCCGCCACGTCGACACTATCCAGAGTATTCAGAACAGACCTTTCCCGCCAAATATAACTACCAGTGGTAGTATGTCTATAAAATCTTACGCCCGAATGGACAAATGCTACTCAGCTTTAACGTCTTCTTACATTGATTTCGCCTTACACTTTTGACAGTTAAGGCGGCCTTAAACGACATAAGACGACGTTAAGTGTATGAGCTATGATTCTAATCCATGGTCTACGTTTCGTACAAATATGTCCAGCCTTAAGTCGTGACTTATTCGACAGCGTCCATGGCACAGCGGACGGTTATCGACTATGAGGCTGTGAAATAAGACTGAGTTAGATTCCGCATCAACACACGTTTTATACTACTATCGATATTTATTTAAACTTTAATATTCATAATACTATAATGCCATACTCACAATCATTTCGCTGTGGTGATCATAAACAATTGGCTCCCCCACCTCTTCGTCATCAGGTTCTTCTGTCTCATTTGGTAACATGTTTAAGTGCGTATTCATGTGGACCAATAGTTGTTGATCCCTGTGAAAAGCTGAAACAAATGAACAAACGTTCGCATAGGTTTATTGTGACGAGAATTCGTGCTATTCCCCTACAGCCTCATGTTGACTGAAACTATAATATGTCGGAAAAAGAAAGATCGTAGGTTCGAGACCAAGACATGAATTATCGCTTGCTATAACGGTGAAGGAAAACATCGTGAGGAAACCTGCATACCTACCCGAGAATTTCTCCGCAAGACGTTCGAAGGTATGTAAAGTCTATCAATCCACATTAAGCCAGCGTGGTAGACTAAGGCCAAACCCCTCTCATTAGTAGAGGAGGCCCGTGCCCAGCAGTAGTACAGTAATATTGCAGGTCTATTATTATTATTTTATTATTATAATATTGACTCGACTCAACTCGGTGGCATGGTGTTATTTCGGTACGACTACTGTCCTGAGATCTCGGGTTCGATTGCCGGGCCGGGCAGTAATATTAGATTTTTCCAATCAGTCTGGAATTTGTGCCCGAGATGGCGATAGGCTCGCCCACTTTCACATCTGGGATAGCACTAAGCTCGACGAAATGTCGGTGTTCTGGTTCGCTCGGACGCCTCTGCCTATCCCTTCGGGGATATAGGCGTGAGCTTTTTGTTATTCCCCTGCAGCCTTTCGTTGAGTGATAATAATAATATAGTAAATTCATAGTTGAGACAACAACGAAGCGTCTTTGTATGAGAATCTGACGTTTCGCCGCAGTTTCAGCGTCGACCTCAAGCTTTAGGGGAATAGCCCCTCAGGAAAGGATTAAGGCTCCCCTTTCGCTTATTATGCAGGAATTTGGTAGAGTCAATACATGCATGCTGTGGCCGATGGCGTTTTAGTCTAGATGTAGTATATACGACATGTGGACTAGGGATTCGATGTTCGAATCTCATTAGGCAACCCCATGTTTTTCTGAAACGATTGGCTTGGAACTGCAAACCAAATGATTTTGACGCCAGGCTTAGATTCGGTCGTAAACTCTAAAGCCAAAATCCTTCTGCAACATATACATTTCGCCACACTTTTCGCCGAGCTTAGTTCCGTCCCAGGTGTGATAGGGGGCGAGCCTATCGCCATATCGGGCACAAATTCCAGACTCCGAGCTGATATGGAAAAATCGAATATCACTTTGCCCGACCCGGGGATCGAACCCGAGACCTCAGAACCGTAGTCGTACCGAAATACCACCACGCCATGGAGGCAGTTAATACAATGACATAGATAACGAATATTTCCTTTTATACCCTACATAGTGGTGAAAAAATATTTACGTAAAGCTTTTATTGGCCTTTTGGAATAATTCAGGGTTTCTTAAAATTCATCTACAAAAGAAAAAATGCTGGAAAATGTTATATAGAAAATTCAGTAAATGCGCACAAAATCTAGTCTACCATGTACTGTGTACATAATGCCATTCGGTACTACATAGACGTTGTATATAGCATTAAACTCCATTCGTGCGGGGATTGAAGGGGGGGAGGGGAGGGTTGGCTGGGTCGAGTCGAGCCCACCCTAGAATTTTGGAATTGGGGTCGGCAAGGGGGGGAAAGAGGAGGGTTGCGGCAAATGTTCCCTTCACGATCCCTAAGCTCTTGGGACTCAGACCTAACCCCTCTCCCCGAGATTATTCTAGTTATATACGCCTTCACTGTAACAACTACAAAGGATTACGGAACGTTGAAATAATTTGTGAACCGTAGGCTAATCATGAGATTTTTTGCTGAGCAAATGGTTAAGAATATTCTGTCCCTTTTATTTTCAAACAATGTGACAAGGATAATCACAAGTTTAAAAACTTAACAGACCGACTTCAAATCCGATCGTGGCCAAATTTATATGGGACCACCCTTGAAAAAAGCTATATCGAACACAAAAATAATTTTGAAGATCGGTCCACATTTGGCGGAGATATCGCGTATAAAAAAATACAGACGAATTGAGGACCTTCTCCTTTTTGGAAGTCGGTCGAAAAAAGTTACAGATTATTCTTATGGCGGGTACACACCGGCCGAACGAAGGCGAAAGAATCTATGCCTGTTGCGTTCACACAAACAAACTTTCGCTGTTGTGTGAATGAAACAGGCATAGATTCTTTCGCCTTCGTTCGACCGGTGTGTACCCGCCATTAACCATTTGCTCAGCAACATTTTATAAGGCCCATAAAATGCTGACTGCCTCGGTGGTGTAGTTGTATTGCGTGCGCGGTACGTCTACCGTCCTGAGGTCTCGGTCCCGTTCGATCTCCGGATCGGGCAGTGATATTGGGTTATTTCAATTCAGTATCAGCCTCTAAGAAGTCTAATTCTGGAATTTGTGCTCGATATAGCGATAGGCTCGCCCCCATCACATCTGGGACGGAAAATAGCTCGACGAATTGTGGGTGTTCTAGTTCGCTAGTCCGCTTCTGCTTCCCCTTCGGAGATACAGGCCTGAGCTTATGTATACTTAGGTCTTCGGTGGTCGGACACTACGTGAAAGTTGTTTTAAAGTATTCACTCATAACGCATGATTACAAAACCATTCGCAACGCCAACAAGCATCGGAATTGGGTACTTGACTATGTTTGATTTCATATACATCTTTTATGTAAGTATATAAAACTAAAAGAAACCTTTCTATAAATACTGCATCAAAATTGGTTGAAAAATGAAGCAGTAATTCATTTTTAAATTCTACAATGAGCAAGAATGGATGCGTAGTGGGGATATCTTGCTATCCCCTTCCGACGCTCGCACTCTTATGGCCGTGACGTGATATACTGATGCTTCTCTTTCCTGCAGCTTGAAGGTTACACCAAACTTCAAACGTTTATAACTTTTTACTTTTGGGAATATTTCAATATTTATTTCTGTGCTATATTTTATTTGACGTAAACATTTAAAAATAATTTAAAAAACTAGTCCAGTACCCAATTTTGCAATGGCCTACCATTTTCCATCTCACAATAGTCGTTGGCCTCTTCTGACCTTGTCAGCATCAACTGGTTAGTGGTTACACGGGTAAGGCGTAGCAGAGAAAGGGGACAGAAATTGCCTCAAGGGCGCTATTAATAAGCACTTTGTAGGGGGGACCGGCCGCGAAAAGGAAGGGAGCGACACGATTCGATCAGTATACGGTAAGAGTGGATGAGATTTATGAAAATATTACTTTAGAGCTTAATAAAATTGCAGGTCGCAGTGACTGTAAATAAATTTTATACATACATAAATAAGCTCACGTATCTCCGTATAATGAATAACGTAACGTATGTAGTAGAACATAGCAGATAGGGAAAGTACCCATACATACGTGACCTATTTTTGAAACCCTCCCGTTACTTTAAATAATCTCTCAGTACCTACCTTTAGTAACTTTAGTGCAGAAACAGCCGAGTAGGTACCGCTGTGGTCTCAGAAAATGATATTGTATTATTTATAGTATGTTAATAGTTATCTTCTATAACCGACCGACGTCCAAAAAAGGACAAGGTCCTCAATTCATGTGTATTTTCTTATGTATGTTACGCAATATCTCCGCCAAATGTAGACTGATTTTCAAAATTATTTTTGTGTTCGATAGAGCTTATTTCTAGGGTAGTCCCATATAAATTTGGTCACGATCGGATTTGAAGTCGGTCTATTAAGTTTTTAAACTTAAACTTAAACTTTATAGATGCTATTAATAACCCTTACAAAGTCCGCAGATCTGTACCCTCGTGAAGCTTTTAACGGGCGATCGGGCGACGGCCTAAGAATACCAATCGCCCTCTACTTATCCCATGGGGGCCGTGAGGCGACCGAGGCGACCATCTGCTCGGCACGATGGTAGGGGTAAAAGGTAGCACCTGTCTGGATACTGGATATCAACGGATGTGCTGTATAAAACCCGTCACAGCAACACGCCTTTAGCAGTTTAAGCAATGACCAAAGAAAAAATAAGGACCTGGCATAACTACGAAAAATACGTGTTTACTTTGAAGCCGGTTCCATGTTACATGTTAGATGTCACCGTGTGATAAGACTTAAATTACGTATACATAATTGATTTTATTATAAATACGCTGTTTTATTTACAATCATATTAATTTCGGAATATGAAGAAGATGCCTAAAATCGCCATTTTGGTTTCGTTCAATACATTAGGAATGCATCATCTTTTTGCAATTATGCCTCGTCCTCTTATTTTTCTTGAGTCATTGATTTAACACAGGTACGGCGGGTACGTCATATAATTAGTCAGTAATAAGTAGTAACACGTTTCGCCTTTGCAAACAATTTATAAACTACATAACATTATTTTTGTCTAATAAAATTTGGGCTTTAAATGGTATGGAAAAGGACTAAATTGAACCTAATGATAAATACGTTGTTAAAAATTAATACACTGACGTACGAGGTCCGACTACCGTCCTTAGGTCTTGGACCCTCCGGTCACATCAGAGTCGGAAATAACTACTAGTTCTTAGCGCTTTTGCTTACCCTTCTGAGATACAGGCTTGAGCTAATGTGTGAGGGAACTGAATATTAAATCAGTACCCTTTGGAGACATATCTATGCATATCCAACTTATACATCTATTTATGCATACCGACCCGCATTGGATCAGAGCGGTAGCTGCGGCCCAAACCCCCTTGTGAAGGGAAGGCAACCCTACAATGGGGCGCGTATAGCCTGATTCTGTATTGCGACATAGACAATTTATAACCTACTTCGCATAATATAGACTTTCAAAAATTATAATATAAATATACAAACTGTGTTGTTACTACTATCTATAGAGTGGCTATCAAGCAAGTTTCCATACAAAAAAATATCTCAAACGTCAGTAACGCAATCTACCATTTATTGCAATGTAAAGGTGATTATTACAATTTACACCCTAGAATGTTTTGTGAATGTTCAAGTATCACGTAAGACAATTTTATTGTCTAAACATTATGACGCTGACACGACCTTGCGCGCGTATATTTCAAATACGACTGAGTGACTTATGACCACGAGGTGACAACTTTTGGATCCCAAGTTTTGTGCTGACGTCCCATCTAGGTAGTGTTCAATGTCTTTGTTACTATATCACTACTGGGGACGTGGCTTCTTCACCGATAAGAGAGGTTATACCTTACCCCGAATGTTACACTTAAGGTCGCCTTATTTCGTTTAAGCCCGCCTTATCTGTCAGAATTGTATGGCGAAAATCAAAATAAAAAGCCGTTAAAGTTGAGCAGCGTTTGACCATTCGGGCGATTGTCTACCAAACGCGATTAATGCAAGTTTGCGTACATAGACATAGACGAACCGTTACAAGTTGTTATACTTCTCATACCTATTTACGCAATTATTTCCAGAGAATTATCCGGTATGCAGGTTTCTTGATAATGTTTTCTTTCACCCATAGTAGGTGATAACTCCTTGAAAACACAAATAGAAAAATCAGAGGTGCATGCTTTCGCCGCGCCGCGCCGTTGATTTTGAACTTGCGGCCATCGTCTCGGCATTTAAGAAATATTCAAATTAAAATGGACGCAAATATTTTGGACTTAAATGCCACGATTTCTTCATAACATTTCAATACTAAATTTAAATAAATTCACGCTCAATAATTCTAATTCTAGTTTAAACTCAAGTATAACAAGTGCACATTTCGTACCCGTTTTCATTGGCGACACAGTAACCTTAATTTGGCTAATGGTTGTAATTTGACGTCCGTCTGGTTGCAAATTAATCACAACACTTAGCAAGAGCACGATTAAGGTGCTTCACCACCTACACTATCGGGTTATATTGGGCATTGGTATGCCTTTGTGTGGAAAGTCATATTCGATTGACTCGATTATCGAATATTTTAAAACACACCATGAAAAAAAACGTCGCCTCCTTGGTATAGTAGCAGCTTATTTGGGCTGGGGACCGTAAGGTCTTGGGTTCAATTCCAAGCGATTTTTCGAATTCAATTTGCCCGGGACTGGATCATTCAGAAGGGATTGACGACAGACAGACAGCCGGTCGTAAAAACTAAGCCAAGTAAGTACTTTCCGCAACATGCTTGAAAAAGTGTATTGCGCCGATCCCACATTTAAATGGGATAAGCGCAGGTAGCAAGAAAGAAAGACAACATAAAAAAATTTACGACCGATACCTCCGTGTATGGAAATACCAAAAAACAAGCATAGTGTACCTACAAGCACCTATATGTATGTATAAACGAATATTCTATCACAGCATTATTTCACAGCAAAATAATAAAAAATACAGGCACAAATTCGAAGGCAGAATAATCCGGCGTCGCCCGAAATAAACCGGATCCCTAAATCCACAGCATCCTTTAGTTATCCCTCCCCCTATTTACAGCCCCCAGTCCCGAGACCCCACGCAGCCACTGGCCCATGGGGCATCGCCCCTAGCAGGGAGGGTCTAATAAAGGTCGACTGGCGAGCGTGCTACTCCGCCTACATATATTCATCTATGTTATTATAGCTACCTACGTATAATATACTAGCCGTTACCCGCGGCTTTGCACGCATGGATTCATGTTTTACCCGATTCCTTCGGAAGGAAGGTAACAGTTTTCGTGGTGCCAAAGTAAAAATGTAATTGCCCAAAAAAGGAGCGATACATTTTTCTGTAGGTAACTCGAAACGATACTTTTACCACCGTTTCCCCCCTTTAAAATGTGTAAATCCAAACGAAACGAATTATTTATTTATGCTCAGAAACCTAATTAAATTTTTCATGTTTGTAACTACAAAGAACAAAGACTTTCGTATAAAATCCCCCCTTCAACTTCTTTCTTCAAGCCTAAAGGAAAATCGCGAAATACGTGTAGTTTGCCATTTTTGTTTTATATTCCTCTATTTCACAGACATGTATGTAATACTTTTCTCCATACAAACTTACTTTCCCCGCTTCATCACCTAGGGAACTAATATTTGAAAAATCTCCGAAGTCATAACTCATAGTTGCTTATTTAAGAATTAAGAGTACCTAGTACTTTTACGAAGGTTTAAGTCCAAATATATATTTCAATTTATTTCTCCAAACAATCTTCAATCCAAAAAATCTTAATTATGGATAATGCATAATAAATAAAATACCATATCCCCGCGGATCATCCCGTGACGGAAATAATCTGGACGGGGAGTACGTACTCTTTTTACGTGCCTGCTGCATGCCTATCGTTTGGCATGAGATTATACATATGTACGTATATCATATACATGTATATTTAACAAGACTGCCTCGGTGGCGTGGTGGTATTTCGGTACGACTACGGTTCTGAGGTTTCGGGTTCGATCCCCGGGTCGGGTAAAGTGATATTGGATTTTTCCATGTCAGCCCGGAGTCTGGAATTTGTGCCCGATATGGCGATAGGCTCACCCCCTATCACATCTAGGACGGAACTAAGCTCGGCGAAATGTGGGTGTTCTAGTTCGCTAGTGCGCCTTTGCCTACCCCTTCGGGGATACAGGCGTGAGCTTATGTTATGTTATGTGTATATTTAACAATACATGTTTAAATATACAATTCAATAAATCAGTGAATGCACAAAACTGGCCAGTATTTGCGGTCCTCTGTATTCAATAAATACATTATAGCAATAAAACAATCGCAGTTTCCTTCGTGAAGTATTAATATAACTTACATTTTATTTCATTTGGCGCCTCCATTTATTTCAACACTAATGATCGCCCGTGACTTTGTTCTTGGTGACCGAGATATAACGCGCCCTTGACAATAACCCGACAGTCGACACGTAAAGTTACTGTGCAAGTTCAATCGCATCCAACACTTTCATAGGGGTGTGCGTGAGGGGAACACCGAGCAAAATTACTCTTTGTTATGAGTTTTTAATGATTTTAGAACGATCTCAAGTAGCTGACTGTACCCCCCTGGGGTTACCACCACCTCTTATAGCAATATTATTACAATCTTGCTTGTTCCGAATCCCGTACAAAAAAAACGACGTAAGATTATAATAATACTATTTTTACGGATTATATCACGATTTGGTTTTAATTTTTATGAGTCTGACCCGTGACCACGAAGGCTGCAAAGCTTTCGAAACGTCGGGCATAAAAATTAAAACCAAATCGTGATATAATCCGTAAAAATAGTTTAATTTCAATGAATAACATTCACGTAAACCTAAGAAATCATTATTATACCTCTAATAATACTGCTGTAAGAGGTGGTGGTAACCCCCCAGTTTGACAGAATAACGAGTACGTATATATGTAAACCGGGGTGAATAGAAACTCATAGGTGAATAGAAATTTTGCTTTGTTTTTTGGCTTAATTGTTATCAGCAAAAAATAAACAATTTACCGTCTATTTTGGACACGAATTTAATAGAGTTCATTCCCATATTATTCATTCATTCATTTTCATTCAATAAGAATCTGGAAATTGTGGATATGGCGGTGCGCTCGCCCCTTAATATATCTAGGATGAAAAAGAGCTCGGGTGGGTGTTCTAGTTCGCTATTTCGCCGCTACCTATCCCTTCGGGACTCGAGACTATGTATGTATAGAGGTACATTTGTTTGTAAGGCCGTCCTTGTCGCACTCGCATATTATAATACAGAGTACGGTCGTAGGCTTGCGTCAGCATCTCTCAAACATTTTTAAATAGGGATCCTGGCGGAAGGGGTTTACCCCGCGGTGTTGCGACGTGACGTCACTTTACAGAGAATAATACTCATCGACTAAAGCCAGAGAGCAAACGTATAAAAACAAGGTCAGGCCTTTCACCTCAAAAATTGCACTTGCAGCGATAAATCTTTATTTATCCTAAATCTTGATTTAAAGACAGGAGTGAGCTGTAGGATAAATCGAGATAAGGTACGACTCTAGATTAGTAATAGCGCTGCAATTCGCCCTATGTACCGTTCTGTTGAATACGAGCTTAGCGGTGTCACTAATTTATCATATCAAAATGCGCACTTTAACAACTGTTAAGTTGAGAATTTTTAATAAAATTTTCTTATTCCAGAATACCAATGCATGTAGCTATCCTTATGATATTATCTTCAGACAGATCCGGTCGGGTCCCAAGAGTTTCACCATTACGAGAGGAATAGCGGTCATAACCTCGTCTCCCCCTCCCATTTTAACCTCCACCCAACACCTAAACTAGGCTGGGCACGGTCTCCCCGACCAACGCCCATGTTTGCGCCAAACCTAAGCTATGCTATGGACAGTATTATATAAAAAAACATTGTTTCAAACACATAGTAATATTGATTTAAATATTTAAAATAGTTTTGAAACAAAAATTCTAAACTAAAAAAACGATTTGTTTTGGAAGAAGTTATTTAGATCACCTTATTGTTTGTGTTCAACAGTTATTCTGTTTTGGAATAAAAGTACAAAAAATCAACCATCATCTTAAAAACCTAAAACAGATCCATAAAAAAATCATTAAAACAAATAATGTTACGTATACATAAAGGTGGCCGGTCGTAAAAACTATGCCAAATCCTGTCTGCAACATACTTCAAGTGTGTTGCGCCGACCTCACAGGTGGGATAAGGGCAGGTAGAAAGAAAAATACATAAAGGCATAAATTCAAATAACCTCGATTTTTTTCCTGAATTTCTGGAGCGGGAGGTTTTTGAAGTCAGCCAGGAAGCCGGTCGTAAAAATTAAATTTTGAGCTTGAAAAAGTGTGTTGCCCCGACCACTTACTGAGGTGGGATAAAGGGCAGGTAGAAAAAAAGCTAATGCAATCAATTAGTTAAAAAATAATACTAAATAATATTAGCCCTGTAATATTACTCTCCCACTGCTGGGCACGGGCCTCCCTAGCTAATGAGAGGGGTTAGACCTTAGTCTACCACGCTGGCCTAATGCGGGTTGGTAGACTTCACATACCTTCGAAATCCTTGTGAAGAAATTCTCGGGTATGCAGGTTTCCTCACGACGTTTTCCTTCACCGTTGAAGCAATCAATTAGTTAGACAATAATAATCATTCTATTTTAAATCTTATTCCGTAATAATAATAGGGGACAGGTTTCAATCTTATGTAACTATTAATAGGAGATACTCCCGAAGTGAAATTAATGTATGGAGTTGTCTAGTCTTCGCAATATACCGTTTTTGGCGCTAGAACAACGCAACAGGGCGGTCGCCAGGGACGAAAGCAGTACTCGTCACTCGGTTTTAAAATACAAGGGGGCTGCATTCTCAAGCGTCAACCAGTATTGTACAGTTAGGGGGCGTACAGAGCTGGGGTGATGGCGCGTTACTTCTTGGAATTTTATATTTTTATCCTTACGCCGCAAAGTGTATCGATCAGTGGATAAGTGGGTAAAAGTTATGAGGTAACAAAGACAACCTGTTTTTTTATGGTGGGGGACAGAAAGTCGGCGATCATTTTTATAAAATACAATATATTATCATACAAGACTAACGCCCGAATGGTCAAACGCTACTCAACTTTGACGGCTTCTAACATTGATTTTCGCCATACAATTTTAACAGATAAAGCGGCCTTAATCGATATAAGGCGACCTTAAGTGTATGAACATTCGGCATCGGCGGTTAAAAATATGCAAGCTTGGATGTTTATGAATTTGGTCATTTGTTAATCCCGTCAACGGCTGTGACTATTTCGTTAGATAGCCCTCGATGTTTGTCACGATTCGGGATATTGGGTTATCGCGGGTTCCTTATAATTCCTTCAATTTCAAAATATTATTTTCAAAAAAAGTTTTGTGCTATCGAACTGGGTCGTATTATACTATACTGTGACACAAAAATCGGTGACATTATACTTTGGGATGGCGCCAAAAATATATGTATGCCATACACCTCATTAACTTACAATACCTCATTGTGCTCTTTTGGTTAGTTGCTATATACTTCAATACTAAGCTGTATATTTGGGATCATATTAGTGACAACATACTGCATAGTAAGTGATACCCGTAATAAGGCAATAGATCAATTGTCCTCTGATGCATGTTTTAAAATTGTGTTTTATCTTGCTCAGAAAATCCCAAACGTAATTCGAAATATCGATAAATTTATGTTTCTAAATCACTACTGATTTCTTAAGTTTACGCGAATATTATACATTGAAATAAAACTATTCTTACGGATTCTATCACGATTAGGTTTTAATTATCATTCCCGACGTTTCGAAGGCTTTGCAGTCTGACCCGTGACAACGAAGACTGCAAAGCCTTCGAAACGGCGGGAATGATAATTAAAACCTAATCGTGATAGAATCCGTAAGAATAATTTTATTTCAATCTAAATCACTAGTTGAGCAGAACAAGTAGCTTCATAAATATCGGACGATCATTTCTTAAACATCAAGGTTTTGTTTTCCGTCACATTTGGATTACACAGTATATTTTTTTAAACTGGGTCAGTATGAGGCTATCGAAAACTATATGAGATACAGTGAATCAGTCTTAGGAACCATTTACTCGTTTTCGTTAAAATAATTTTGGCATACTTATTTTTGGTCAAGGGTGAATTGTCCATAATAATTGATGAAAGTGTCACAAAAATTGTTATTGTTCTGATCAACTTAGGATATCAGGATAACATGTCATGATCAATAATTTCATTGTATGGGAAGAAATAAATCCGGACAGCGGAAGTTGGTCAAATTTAATAAAATGATTTTCATAGTTTGTAATCTGGTCTGTTGTATGAAACCAGTGTTAGTGCTCATTCACATGAGGCAGATTAGTTTTATTTGATGAATCGTCTGTTTTCACGATTTTTTTTTATGGTGGTGGTACATTTTATATGCCCGCAGCCCCTGTTCACTCATATGACGAATGGTGAAATATGACGGACACGTTTTAAATCACGTATCATCTTATAAAAACCACGTTCATCAGAAAACAGGGATCGTGAATTTTTTATGACGGATTCGCTGATGCGCTCGCGCCCCGCCGGCCCGCCGAAACGTATGTGAACATCATCAATTCGAATATTTTGCCGAATCGTGATAAAACTCGATTTCGTATGCAATATGAACGTCCATCCGTCATGACGTATCGTGTGTTTTGACTGGTTGTTAAGGACGGAATCCGTGTGGATGAGCCCTTGTGAGGGTTTGTAAAGTACCACAATAAAACATATTAGGCCTTACTTATAAAAACAGTTTAGCTGAGCAAATGGCTAAGAATAGCCTGTCCCTTTTATTTTCAAACAATGTGACACAAGAAAAAAAGAGACAGGCTATTCTTAGCAATTTGCTCAGCTAAACAGTTTTTATAAGTAAGGCCCTATATGAAAATAAAATAAAACAATGTGTATTAACTAACCTTTTCCACATTCACGGCATACTTTATCCTTCTTCAAATGCGTCAAGCTGTGCAGTTTGAGATGGTCTTTCCTTTTGTAAGTCTTGTTACAAACGAGGCAAAGGAAAGGCCGTTCTGAGTTCTCGATTTTTATGTAACTAGGCTCCGTTGACTGGTCTTGACCCTAAAATGAGTTAAGTCCGTTTGAAAAACAATTTACCAACACAGGTTGCGATAACACGTTGTATATTATCCAACTAATATTATAAAAGCGAAAGTTTGTGAAGATGTATGGATGTTTGTTACTCTTTCACGCAAAAACTACTGTATGAATATTGATGAAACTTTACAGTTCTATGGATTTACTAACTGTTTCCCGCGACTCCGTTAGCGTGGAAATTTATTTTGGAATAACGTGGAAATGTATTGGGATGAAAAGTAGCCTGGTAATCCTGGGCGTCGGTTACCTCCACAACAAATTTCATCAAAATTGATCCAGCCGTTTCAACGCGAAGAAGTAACAAACATACAAACACACCCACAAACTTTCGCCTTTATAATATTAGTGTACAATAACATCAGAATAATGGCTATAAGCTCGGGACAAAACTAAGCTCCGCGAGATGTGGGTGTTTAGTTTGCTAGTTCCTTATCTGCCTTTTCCCAATCCTTCGGGGATACAGACGTGAGCTTATGTAGGTATATAAGATTCAAAAAAAAATGTAAGTGGGTAGATGGAGGTCAATCGCCTCGAGGGAACAGGTCCGCTAAGCTGGTCTAATTTGGCAATAAGAAAAGTAATCCTACCAAGACTGCCTCGGTGGCGTGGTTGTATTTTGGTACGACTACCGTCCTGAGGTCTCGGGTTCGATCGCCGGGTCCGGCAAAGTGATATTGGATTTTTCCATATCAGCTTGGAGTCCGCAATTTGGGCCCGATACGGCGATAGGCTCGCCTCCTATCACATTTTGGACGGAACTAAGGTCTGGGAAATGTGAGTGTACTAGTTCTCTAGTGCGCGTCTGCCTACCGCATTGGGGATACAGGCGTGAGCTTATTTTATATTTGATAACATTTTTGGAATTACGATCGTGAATACACTTTAAGTTTTCGAGAGGCGCAACGCACCGACTACCGAGACCCGGGGAGGTGTGGGTCGTCACACAGCCGCCCCCCACTGTACGGACTATGGACAGATTGACCTGATAAAGGTCGTCGGAAGCCGTTATACGCAGGCACGTGATCGTAGGCGACGTCCATCTATTGAGTAGGCTAGGTATATTTCACATGGTTGATATTTTTATAATATTTTATTTGTTTTACTTGTACGGGGTCTAGATTCTATTCGGAAATGTAATTGTAGTAACGTTTCTCATAATGAACCATGTTATTCATTTGTTTCCACGCTAGGCTCGATACACTACGGGAACGTATTTTGGGGACAAAAAGTTTCCTGAATATATTCTGTAAAGCGTCATTCATTTATTACGTTATTTTTGCTAGTTTTTGACGCCCCCTTGTAAGAAAAAATAAGAGACGGTACACCCCCCTTCCCCTTAAATCGACTTCCATAATAAATGGATGGCCCCTAATAGATCCCAGTTCTATTTTATTCGCGTAGCTTAATTTACAACGAAATTTCCACAGGACGCGTGCCACAACTTTGTATAAAAAATCATCCCAATTGGTCCACAAATGAAGACATTCAACATTATATAGATGGGACAACAGCACAAAACTTGTGATCCAATAGTTATGACCTAGTGGTCATAAGTCGCGCAGTTTATTTGAAATATACAACGCCAGGCCGGCCAGTGTAATGATAGAGAATAAACTTAACTTACGTGATTTTTAACCATTCTCAAAACATTCTAGGGTGTAAATTGTAATAATCGCCTTCCAATTGTAATAAGTGGTTGATGGCGGTACTGAAGTTTGAGAAAAAAAATTGTATGGAAACTGGCTTGATAGCCACTCTATAGTTGGTAATATTAAATATCTTTGAGTTATGGGAATGCATAATAATAAAAAACACATGCAGTAAAATTGAGAACCTAGTCTTGTTGAAGTTGGTAAAAAGACCCAAATGTGCTCACCTCCATATCCAGCCTGTCGCTGTCGTACTCTATAAATTCCTGCTTTATGTCCAACTCCTGATCACTTGTGGGTACGATGTGCTCCATAAATAACTTGGAGTGGGTCTGCATGTGCTTTTGCAAGTGGTCCTTACGGTAGAAGGCTGAGTGGAAAGAAAAATATTTTCATAATCAACCAAAGAATTCTATGTATACTACATAGAAGTACATAGTATATAGAGGTAGTATACATAGAAGTCTTTGTAATCAACAAGTCTACTGTGTTCCATAGGCCATTTTTTTTTCAATAAACAAATCGTCATAGTCGTAGAACAGTGACGGATCATGGATCTGACATATATTAAACTTTTCAGGGCAGTAATTTTAAATAATTATGCTTATTTTTGTGTTTCTTTTTATGACATAACTTTTTTAATTCTAAATCTGTAGTTATGAAAATTGCCATATATCTAAAATGCATAGATTTTTTAAATGTACCTAGTAATATTTAGGCAGTGTAATATATAATAAAAATAATAAACTATACTATTATACTATTTTAGTATTGTAAAAAGTGAATTTCATATTTTTTTAGAACCAACATTATTCTACAATCAAGACGATATGACTAGTAAGAACAGGTCAAGA
The DNA here is from genome assembly GCA_036417725.1 of Clanis bilineata. NCBI lineage: Eukaryota > Metazoa > Arthropoda > Insecta > Lepidoptera > Sphingidae > Clanis > Clanis bilineata. Next base: position 6,153,607 of record CM071153.1, read on the forward strand.
TAATCCTAAACCGAAGCGAATACATGAAGAGATCGATGAAGCGGAAGTAGTATCTATATCATAATCCCGAAGGCAAAGTGGAAATCCATAACCTCTGCCTACCCCTATGGGATACAGGCGTGATATTATTTATGTAGATAACTTTTATATCGCGAATAATATAAAATTTATATCTGGGGAGTTATTCGCACGTTTTGACAGTTAAACATCTGTCAAAGCTTCAGAATTATTCGCGAGATAAAAGTTAATGATCTAACTATTACTTAAAATAGTTTAAGGTTATGAAAACATTGTCATAAATTACATAATAATAAACAATAATTTCAGTTTTTTAAAGTATTATTTATTATTATGTAATTTAAAATTACTCTATAGTGTGACGCCAGCTAACTCACATTGAATTTTCTTAAATAAAACTAAAAACTCAATCTAAATTTTGTTCAGACACACGATGCGACCCAAAATTCATGTGGATCGGGGGTAAGAGCCGAGGGGACGGGGGACTAAACCACCCCTCTAAAGTGTCCCTTCTACATGGCAAAAAATTGATGCGTAGTCCCAACTCCCAAATGCTCTGTCCCCTTTTTTCTATTTTCATTCACATTTTTTGTTCTGACTACAAAATGTCGGCTCAAGAACTTGACATGAAAGTTATATTCCGATGACGTATCCTCGAAGGGGTAGGCAGAGGCGAACTAGAGAATTCGAACACCCACATATTGCAGAGTATATTACTGTCAGATTTGATAGGAGACGAGTCTAACGCCAAACCACTGACTTCATTTAGTGACATAAAATTCCACCGAAATCAAGTAAAAAACTTAACGGACCGACTTAAAATCGGATCGTGACCAAATTTATATGGGACTACCCTTAACATAAACTCTATAGAAAACAAAAATAATTTTGAAAATCGGTCCACATTTGGCGGAGATATCGCATAACATACATAAAAAAATACAGACGAATTGAGGACCTTCCAACAGGTCGATCTGGAAATCTTTGGGGGAGGCCTATGTTCAGCAGTGGACGTCAGTCAGATGAGGACCTCCTCCTTTTTGGAAGTCGGCCGAAAAGTACATTAATGTCGCGTTAAAAATTACTAAATGACAAGTTATCGAATCCAACGCGACATTAGCGCACTTTTCAACTCGATTTCGGTGGAATTTTAGGTCACTAAATGAAACGGAAACGTAGTCGAAATGGAATCGAGTGTCAAAATTGAGTGTGTTATTTCGACTCGGGCGAAATGACTACATTACACTTGTAGCTTGACCATGAGGTTTTTTGGCATTTCACGCTAGCGAGTGGCGACTGGCGACTAAGTAAAATATTTATATGACAAACACCAGAACGCCTCTAGCGGTTACGTGGGGAATCGACGTTTCATACAAATTACTTTACGTAGTCGTTAGCGTGAAATGTCAAAAACTCATGGTCGAGCTGTGTTATCCAAAAAACAACCAACGAAACCCAATGAGCAGCAATTCAGAACCAGAATGGTGATGACCCTTATTAAATTTGTTTCCACATACGAAGAGGAAAGAAATGTTGTGCCCTGCAACCAGTGCTCGAAATGGACCTTTACACGAAAGGGATCCGTTTTCCCTCTGCGTCCATGAATTTATGGAACGTTGCTTTTATGGAACGCAATGGCTATTTCATGAAAGGGAACGCCGTTGCCACAAGTTTCCGTCCATTTCAAGCACTGCCTGCAACAGAGTAATTTACGGAGAGTACTCACATTTCTTGCATATGAAGCACTCTTGTCCCTTGTAGCCAGTGTGTATGGTAAAGTGTATGTTTAGATGCTCTTTCCTCTTGAACCCTTTGCCGCACTCCCTGCACACATGCGGCCTCATCTCCTGGTGCTCAGCCGTGTGCCTTTCCAAATGCTCCCTACGCTTCAATCTGTTGGGAAAACTCTATCATGAGTATTTTTTTCCAACTGCCCTTATTCTACCTGAATATTGGGACGGGATTTTGAATTCGATTGTAAAAATTATGGTTTGGTCGCTATACTGTATTAACAATCAAAACTACGTAGAAGTGCCAATGATATATATCTAATTATTATAGATCTAAGTTTACAGTAGGTGAGAATGTTATCTGTACCCCTAGTACGAGTTTATTTTGACAGTTCTCGATTCTCGAAATCGACGATAGTTTGCATTTTGTCCATTCATTTGACTAGCAGCGCCACTTTGCGATAACTACAACGAACTAAAAAATGTATGGAGAAACTGTAAACTATCGTCGATTACGAGAATCGAAAAAAACTCGTACTAAGGGTACTGAAGTCACAACCAGGAGCGTGCATTTCATATAGAGAAAGAGACATTGTCTACCCTGACAACTTGCTAAAATTACGTACTGAAAGAAAAATGGTCACCAAAAAGAGTTGGGTGTATTATTTTAAATCGACGTGAGGCTGATCATGATGATTAAAGTAAAGCAAGAATAAAGTGAAGAAAATAATTATGCACGATTATTGTCTACCCTAATCTAAATGCCTGTGCACGTCACTGGTCACAACCATGTAATGGGTAGCTCGTTAGGTGTTTCATACAGCCCCCTGACTTTTGACTCTCGATTTGATTTCATTCAGTGACTTAAAGTTTTACTCAAATCTAGTAATAATGCGATAATGTCGCGTTGTATTCGAGAACTTGTCATTTGGTAAATTTTAACGCGACATTAGTGCACTTTTTGCTTTGATACCGGTGGAATTTACAAGTCATTAAATAAAACCGAATCGAGTGTCAAAAGTTACTGGATTATCAATTTTCCAATAGGTACATTCGGTACGTGACACATGACATTTAAGAGTCTATCACCCGTGGTCTATCACACGTAAAAAACACCTAAGATTTCCTAAATTACACTCAACATTACCTCGTCGGGGCTAGCCGATACTATCGCGTACTCCATGAATCCACAAACACTTCACTGTGAATCAATTGATATTGATGTAAAAATGAGAGTTGCGAACTAGACGCGAGTATTCATGTGGAGCTTTGCACCGTATGTGACGACAGTTCGCAGACGGGTGGTGTCCCGAGTACCCCACCAAACCGAACAGATGGTCGCTCGGGATCTCTCGTCTCTCGAGTGACGACCCCCCTCGGGATAATGTACATGTAAACAATGTATATAGCTATACATAATTTTAAAGTGCCTGCCTCGGTAGCGTGCTTGCATTGTATGACTACGTCCTGAGGTCTCGGGTTCGATACCCGGGTCGGCTAAATTTTTTTCCATATCAACCCGGAGTTTGGAATTTGTGTCCGATATGGACAGGTGTGATAGGCTCGCCTCCTACCACACCTGGGACGAAACTGAGCTCGGCGAAATGTGGGTGTTCTAGTTCGCTTGTGCGCCTCTGCCTACCCATTCGGGGATACAGGCGTGAGCTTATGTATGTATAATTATAAAGTTAAGGTGGTGTCCAAGCTTTGCAATTATTTCAAATCACTGTTACTAGTTTCCAACTCCTATCTTTCTGTTTGATTTCAAGAGACTAGCTTCAGTGTTTTGTGTCGGGCTGTGGGCATGCTTTTGTTGTTCTGATGTTTATAAACCAACCAACCAACCCTATGGGTTGCAGAGACGTATGTACGTGGATAGCATAATGTCATATTACTAGTCTGATGCCCGAAAACTGGAACGCTACTCAATTTTAATGGCTTCATACATTGTTTTTAACCATACAATTTTGACAGAAAAGGCGGCCTTAAATGACATAAGGCGACTTTAAGGCGACTTGCAGCGCTACTACTAATCCAGAGTTACACCATACCTCGATTTATCCTGCAGAGGGGTTACCACCACCTCTTATAACAATATTACTATAATCTTACTTGTACCGATTCCCGTACAAAAAAAACGAAGTAAGACAATAAAAATACTGCTATAAGAGGTGGTGGTAACCCCCCAGCTCACTCCTATCTTTAAATCAAGACTTGGGATATAGACATTTATCGCGAAGCTGCAAGTAGCCCTAAGTGTTTAAATATTCGGGGGAATTATAGGAATAATTATAAGAATTAATTAATTAGACATAAAAAGTAAAAAACATATTAATAATTAGGTAACAGAACACTCAACAGTTACTGGGTGACCCAGATCTGACCCCATCCTAAATTTTATAACTAGTATCTCATAACAGGATCTACGATAAAATTTCGGTATCGCATCACAAACATTTTATAGAACGGTGCGGTAATCGAACCCGCGGCCTCTCGCGTCACAACTCACAACCAACTACTCGCTCACTGCGCTACAGAAGTAGAACTGTACAAATAATTTACCATATCAAAATAAATAAATTAAAAACTGGTACACAAGGACATCTCATAACACCCACACTAGGTAGATCTCGTCTCATAAATGGCTTGGTGTTACCAACAATTCTAAGGGCGACTTGCACCTCTATTAGTAACCTACAGTTAGTCCTAACCTCAAGTTAAATTGAAATAGAAATATATGAAGGACATGTTATTCATTACATGTAATTAATTAAATGTCATCATATATTATCTGTAATTACATGTAATGAATTACATGTCCTTCACATATTTCTTTTTCAATTTAACTTGAGGTTAGGACTAATTGTAGGTTAGTAACAGTGGTGCACGTCGCCCTAACAAGTACCTAATTCATTATTATGGTAAATAACGTCAGTACGATTTTCAATGCCCTCTTGGTGTGCGGCTGACGCACTTATGACCCTTTAAAGGACGCAATCTAACACTTTTGACCTCCACCCCACGCCAGCTCTTTCTCCCCTCCCCTCTGTAACTCGTACCCAAAATGCGTGGACTGAGGATGTTAAAGTTGAGTGACCTTATTTTAAAGGAACATTATGGGCCTTACTTATAAAATCAGTTTAACTGAGCAAATGGTAAAGAATAGCCTGTCCCTTTTATTTTCAAACAATGTGACACAAGGAAAAAAGTGACAGGTTATTCTTAGCCTGTCACAGCAGTGGACGTCCTGTGGCTGATGATGTGAACTAAGATTCATTACGAATTACGATAGATACCTGTATCTTTTGTTTTCCCTTCAGGGTTAAGCAGTAAATTGAAATTTATATTACTTAGGGCGACTTGCACCACTATTACTAACCTAACCTAACCTCAAATTAAATTGGAAAAATATATGAATGACATCTAATTCCTTTATGTAATCAATTAAATGTCATTCATATATTATCTGTAATTACATGTCGAATATTACACGTAATGAATTATATGCTACTTATCATTCATATTTTTTTTTTCAATTTAACTTGAGTTTAGGAATAACTGTAGGTCAGTAATAATGGTGAAAGTCGCCCTTAGCCATATATTACAAATATCATATCATGTATAGTATAACTATTCTCTAAATATGTAGCAAAGCATACACAGACTTCGAACTCAACAAAAGTATGGAAAAAAATCTCAATTTGGCGATCCAAAAATTCGATGAAAAGTTATATGCTTGAATGTCAATAACCGTCGTGTGGCCCGCAACGAACGCCCGGGGCAGGCATGTACAATAAGGCCACAGTACCCTAGCCCGACGTAAAAGGCAACCGATAGGGGTCACCGGGGACTGAGCGCGAGGCGGGGGCGCCAGCACGGCATGGCCTCGTGATGTGTGGGGGGGATTCTAGCTCCCCCCTCTTTTTACCGAGGAGTGCCGCGGCCTGCGATGGCGGCGCGCCGGTGTCGGCTACGGCACTAATTTCATGTTATTTCAAACGTATTTGGAGGGAACCCATTTACTGGGGGAACGGCTATCCGAGGATTTGACCCAATTATCATACATTAAAAACTAAAAAAGACGCTCCATGAGTATACAATAATGTGGTATCAACGTTTTCGTATTACGTAATCAAGGATATATTGAGACATAATAGCAATCCTACTTTATCAAAATGCAACATGCATGCAATCACCGACTGTGGAATGAGAGGCTATGGGTTCTATATCACTTCTATACCGCACCAAGACGAAATAGGTTCGTATGATTACAAGAGTTTGATTTGGATCTTGAGAGTTGAGATCTCTTTTTTGTATCGTCTTCGTCTCAGGATTATGTGTGTCTATTGGATGATTCATCGCTTAGAAGTGGGAGCATACTTCGGCTATGGGATGCTGAATTAATTTGAAATTCTGACAATAACTTGTAGATGTTTATTTATGTATAGTTACGTGACTGCCTCGGTGACGTATGTAGTTGTATTTCGGTACGACTACCGTCCTGAGGTCTCGGGTTCGTTCTCCGGGTCGGTGAAAGTGATATTTGTTTCAATATCAACACGGAATCTGGAATTTGTACCCGATATGGCGATAAGCTCGCCCGCCAACACTGATGGGACGGAACTAAGCTCAGCGAAATGTAGGTGTTCAATTTCGCTAGTGCGCCTCTGCCTACCCCTTCGGGAAAACAGGCGTGAGCGTATGTACATATACATAGTTCGTATTTATTCGTTCGAAAATATTAACCTGGGATTTGTGAGTCAAAAGGCACACCCACTGTCACATCCACGCAGAACTGATTTACCATTGTCGAAATGTAGGCGCAGTGGATAGTGGGTAATCTGCGTCCGTAGGCGGACATAAAACGGGTGTTCCATGTCCGCCTACTTACTCATACTTATTGGGGATGATAGCAGTGCAAGTGTAGCATATTAGCAAAAGATATGAAGTTTGTGTATCTTTTTCCACCAGTCTTTATTTCCATTGCGGAATTGGCGCGAGTGACGCAACATACTTTTTCAACCAAGTGCAGAAATGATTCGGCCATCATTTTTACGATCGGCTCCTGCCTGACGTCAGACGTCCTCTGGAGGACATGAGCTTTATGTGTATTAATAAAAAAAGTATTAGTAAAAATATTTTGAGAAAATCCTGTTATATTCGTATGCTTTATATTTTAATTTCGACGTCACAATTATCCCTTAACGACATAAGGCGCCATACTCTTACCTGTTGCACACAACAGAATTGAGGCAATAAATATCGTACTTGCATCGTTATCTCAAGAATGTGGTGTCAAAATGGCACGTTTAAAGGGCTTTAGTCAATTTTTAAATCCAATTTGGACTTAGTCAATGTCCCAAAAATAAAAGAGTTATAAGCCTTTGAAATATGCTGGAAAATTCTCAAAAAGAAAAGAGAAGCATCAGTATATTCACGTCACGGCCACAATGGTACGTGCGTTGGAAAGGGATGGCAAGATATCCCCACTACATTCTTGCTCATTGCAGAATTTAAAACATGAATTACTACCTCATTTACCATCCAATTTCGATGCAGTTTTTGCAGTAGGGTTTCTTTTATTTGCTATTCTATTACATATAAAATGTGTATAAAACCAAACATAGTTAAGTAACCAATTTTATAATGTTGGGAGTTTACCCGCGCCCGCCTACCTGACAGCAACCCTCCTTGGGAATAGTTGGTGGGCACACGCTACCCGGTCGATATACAGGGTGGTATGCTCCTCCCGTGGTCACAATGTGACGCAGCATCCCCACAGAATGCTGGCAAACTTGCCATAAACGGCTTCCACATTCTTCCAAGGGTACCGAGTGCTACAGATGATACGTAATCATCCACGGAATCCAGATATGGGATTAGGAACGTATCATAACATTATTTTGTTACACGATGTTTTTGCTATAATGTAACAGTTTGCGCACTAAAGAGGTTTGATCAACTTTAAAAATAGTGGTACGGTTAGCAAGACCATCGAGTGAAATTATTGACCGAATGAAACTAGTAAAATTTAATAAATAATATAACGATTCCTTAAATAAAATAAAACTTATGGCCTCTTACTTATAAAAATATTTAAGCGTTGCTTATCTTTAAGGTAACGAAAGAAAAAAAAATGACAGCCTATTCTTAACAAAAAGATAAGGGAAAATGTTTTTATAAGTAAGGCCCATAGTTAATAGATCATGCGCCTTACTTATAAAACATTTTAGCTGAGCAAATGGTTAAGAATAGTATGCCCCTTTTATTTTCAAACAATGTGACACAAGAAAAAAAGTTACAGACTATTATTAACCATTTGAGCTAAAATGTTTTCATAAGTAAGGCGCTATATTAGTAATTACTAATAAGTACTTTATCTTTTAAGGTACCCCTTATTTATAAAAAACATTTACGCGCTTCCTAACTCTAAAATTAGTTTGTCCCTTTCATATTTAATCAATGTGACGCAAGGAATAAGTGAGAAACCAATTTTAAAGTAGGAAGCGCGTAAATGCAAAAGGAAGGGACTGTCCCTTACTTATAAAAATATTTAAGCGCTGCTTGTCTTTAAGAATAGCTTGTTCCTTTCATTTTCAAACAATGTGACGCAAGGAATAAGGTGACAAACTATTCTTAAAGATAAGACAATTGAAAGTGTGTTTATATGTAAGACGCATATTGTCTAAAAATATATTTGTACCGTAATGTCTATGTCAGAGACAAGTGGGGGAGTAAAGGGGAGGCCTTTGCTCAGCAGTTGGACACAATGTACGCTAGGAAAAGAATCTGTTTACATACATTACATATGTAGATTAAAAAATAAAAAAAACCTCACCCAGCTCCACATAATCCGCACAAGTATCTATACTCCTCGTTGTGCACCAATAAGTGATTTTCTAGTTTCTCTTTATCGTCAGATCTGAACTGACATTCAACACAGCAATACAGAGTCACATTATTCTTGCATTTCACTATGTTCGCCAACTTATTTTTAGGAAAGACGGTGCGCCTCACCACTCTTTCCATTTCCAATATATCAGGTTCTGAAATGAAAATCTTCGTAAATCCATTGACTTTGTTATTCAAATTACTTTATGTGTGCGAAAAAGTTCATCCACAAATCGTATCATTATTGGTCAATAACCAATAAGTTAATATTTTTTGTTTTATTAGAATGATATCTATGAACGACATCACCCCACTGCTACGCGCTATGCTATTACGCCCTGGGTCTGCGCGTACAAATGAGATATCAATTATCAGATACCCAGATGTACTCTTTACGCCCCCAGTTCTCCTTACTACTAAACTAATGTTAATGCTTTTCCACAGAAGGTACCTAAATGTATTCACGACCATTGTTCCAGAATTGTATATAAATATCTACCCAATTTTAAATAACTATTTATAGATTCTATGAATTCTGACCACGGACGTATTAAAAAAGATGGACGGAGCGCTAGGAACATTGAAAGTGAAGCAGGGTTTATGGCCCTTTCGATCTATCGACACGTAATAGCGTGTGTGTGTGTAGGGCACGTTTGTACAGGCGCGTTTGTGTGTGTGTGGCTTTTCTGTGGCGTCCGTTTAGCAATAGTTCAGATGGTGTCCTTTTTTTTCTTCACGTCCATGATTCTGACCTAATAAGTAAGATAATTGCAATGTACATATATATAGTACCTAATACTGTACGAGGTTAGGGAACGTACCCATATTAAGTGACCCATTTTTATACCCCCTCCCCTCCTCGGTGACCACCCGTAGTATATACCAAGATCCCACTCTTCTAGTTGTCACGTAGTAATTTATAAATATGGTTTTAAATATTTTTTTTGTTGAAGAAAATTTAAAAACAAAATATGATGTATTGCCAACTGTGACTTTAAAATTGCTAAACACTGTTCGCCATATTTCAATATAGCTCGAAAAAGCACGAGATTTCCCTAGAAGATATTGACTACGTAACGAAAACCTAAGACCCCTCCAGGCCATGTGATCGAGCGTGGTATTTTGAAGACCTTCCTCCCCCTCCCCCTGAACGGGTCACGTAATATGGGTACATTCCCTTACATTTATCACAGAATTATAACACTTTACCTAAAAAAAAAATCAAATTACATCAGACAGAACAGACACAATTGTTATGTGGGTAGATATTTGTTGACATTTCTGGAATAGCCATCATGAAAATACTTTATATCATAGGCGCATCAAATACCTTCTCAAATTTCTAGTAATGGCTGACAAGTTAGTTGTGGACCTTCGCCATATTGCAGAATTGTAATAATAAATAAATACACCCAACAGTCACACGCCTAGTCCTAACCCCACACTAGGTCACACAACACCCAGACTTGAAACAAATATCTGTGGGCCACACATACATTTGTCTCAATGCGGAAATCGAACCCGCGGCCTCTCGCTTCACAGCGGGCTACTCGCCCACTGCGCCACGGAGGCTGTCAAATGTAATGAAGTTTTTTATTGTAATGGTAACAATTTATAAGTGGCATTTGTTATCACTTTACGTAAGCTGTCAAAGTAAGTTGACAGTATTATATACGAAGAGCCCGAGAACTCCAAACCCACAACAGCACATTACGGCTGAATTATTTTCTGCATAAGTACACCATAACATAATATATAAAAACCGACACCTTCGTCGTTTTGTCTTGCCAATGTATTTGTCACTTCAAAAAAAATATTTCGGGAGTAACTTGTGGAAAGAAAAGTTGTTATTAATAAAATATATTATTCTATCTCAAATAATCACAAGTTTAAAAACGTAACTGAGTTACTTCAAATCTGATCGTGACCAAATTTATATAGGACCACCCTTGAAATAAGCTCTATCGAACACAAAAAGAATTCTGAATTTTGAAAATCGGTCCACATTCGGCGGAGATATCGCGTATTATACATTAAAAAAAAACAGACGAATTGAGGACCTTCTCCTTTTTAGAAGTCGCTCGAAAATAAAGATGTATTTCACCAAAAAAATTCTGAATTATTTGCTGACAAAGTTTAAATAGACATGACATTGCCATTTAGAGAATGGTTTTACGGGTTTTAAGGTCGTCTTGCAACGCTTTTACTAATCTAGAGTTAAAAATCTAGATTTTTAAAGGTATCTAAACAGTGATTTATCGCTGAGCTGCAAGTGGCCCTGAATATTTAAGCATAATTTTTACGTACTTAATTTAAATATTTTGATAAGGTATCGGTTCACTAACATTGTAATATTGTATTGTAACGTAGCAGGTATATCGTCCAAATGGTCAAACGCTACTCAACTTTAACGGCTTCTTACACTGATTTTCGCCATACAATTTTGACAGATAAGGCGGCCTTAAACGGCATAAGGCGACCCTAAGTGTCTGAACATTCGGCGGTTAATCTACTACAGCAGTTATATACTAAAATGAAATATCCGTCATTTATTGAATGTACCTAAATAGTTAGATAATAATAATATTTTGTCATACTATTGTCATACTGTCTAATGAGTAATGAACGACAACGAATGATTGAATGATAAATTAAAACAATGATTTTGCTAACCCTACAAACAATTTCAAAACTACAGCTGATTTTGACATAGGACTTCACCAAATTCACTCTTTTAGACTTTAGTACATAGGGTACCTATTACTAAAATTATGACAATTTGTTAAATAACTCACCTTCAGTTTTGTTCTCCATTGGATTTAATTCAACACTATTTCTTCTATTACTACATATGTAGTACCTGAAAAAAACACCAAAGCAAATCTACAAAATCAAATTATAAAGCTTCCCACACTCGCGTAACGGTTAGAAGGGTAAGTAGGTAGGTAGGTACCTATAAAAAAAGTGAAGTCGAAATCCGAAAGCGATCCCTTCCCCTACCAACGGATATCGCCCGAGCCCAAGTTCCTCTCTGCGTTAGGGGCGCCTACCCTTTGTCTGCCCATGCATCCCCTATAGAGCTGAAGGGAGGGGTCAGGGGACCCCACTCCGAGCCAATAGGAGGGGTGGTCGGTGGATTCAACGCTCCCGGCATCGATTCAAAATCCCTCTACCTGAGCCCAAGGCCGGTTGTTACTAAATATAATAATAATAAGCACGAAACCGTGCCAAAATCACTGTACGATGAATAAAATATGAAAACTATGATGTTTTTACCGTCAGAAAGTTTTGTAAAGTAAATAAAAACAAATGAAACTTACCTTTGAACTTTATCTCTCACTCCCTCTCTCTCTTGGAATAGAATTCAACATAGAAATTACGTTCACAGTTAATGCTATAAACACACCAACATTTGCAAAACACCAATAAACTATAAAACACTGACTAATTATTATTAATTACGAAAAATTTTAAACACTCAAAAACCACACGCGCACTCTCCACGCGTTACTTCGTTACAGTGAATGAATGAATGAAGTGAATGAATGAATTAATGAACTGAATGAATGATAATAGTGTATACTTAGATGTGGGCGTTTTAAAGAAAGCAGTGTTTTTTAAAATAAGCAAATAAACATGCTGAATATGATAACCCACTTTACGTTGTATGCTTATTCGAAATTGAAACTGATTTGTGACAAACATTGATAAAATTTTAGTTCAAATCCATTAATATATAATATTCAAATCAACGAATGTAATAGGAAAACATTCGTACAATTACAAGAAAACATTCATTTGTTATGTATTTAAGCAAAATGTTAACAGCCATTATAAATGCATAAACTGAGTTGGCTAAACAAAGTCGCCAGGCAAGCTAGTGGGTTTGAACTTTGCATACATCGAGAGGGAGGGAGCGTGGGCCTATACAAAAGTATAGGCTACCTAAAAAGGTAGAAGGGAAGCGTGAGAACTTAAACGTATGTGTTAATGAAGTTAATAAGCAATTAAGCAATAAAATAAGTTGTTTATTTAAATAAGCACAACGTTTACACTTGTTATCCATTTTAAGCAAATAAGCTCAGTTCTATATACACTGTATCTTAGATTAATAAAGTCACTGTATGTTAGCTTTATAAACCAGATGGTATGTAACATATTATACAGTGCTAAACTCATGTGCATTTAGTTTACATGAAGCATTTGTTACTGTCAAAACAAAACAAAAATATATTACTTAAATATTGATTGAATAGTAATTTCTAATAGTGATAAATGAAATAATTTTCATAGCTGAATAATTAATACTTTATCTCATGATCACTCATTTAGCTCATCTCTACTATTCTGTTGAGTTGACAGTAGGGATGATCGATATTAGAAAAACATCGACATTGACATCTATGTTAACATCGTTCAAAAGTATCGATAGCAAAACATTGATATGTCTGAAACATCGATGTTTTGTAGCAAATAAAACTGTCTATTCTATTTATTTTTTATTGTTATTGAAAACACAAAACAAGAAAAAATATTAACATTCTTAGTATTTTTTGGGCACACTCTGTAAAAAAATTAACTTTAACAGATATTTTCCCCTTACTTTGTGCATGGAAGTCGACATTTTTTTTAATCCCTTAGGTAATGTAAAGAAATAACTATTCGTACGGCTTACTTCGATGACGTTGATCAGTGTCATCTAGTGTTAAATAGTTGTACTTGATAGCTGTCTAGTCTCTAACTAGTACATCCAACGCTAGATGGCCCTAAAGGATAATTATTTTCGTTTCAATATTTTATTCTATTAGCATCGATGTGTCGATGTCATCGGAATCATAAAATCGATGTCAAAACATTGATATTATCCAGCTAAATATCGATGTTTATTCACCATCGATAAATATCGATCATCCCTAGTTGACAGTTGAAGTGTCGACTGTGTGATGTGTCCCTATTTCCTTAGTCCCTTTGAACACTTTAAATTTTATTGGTTGAGTGTTTTGTTCACGTGTTGTTTTTGCTTCTCATTGTTAACTCCTTCAGAATGGAAACACAAAACACAAAGCTTGCGGATTTAGCTATCAAGTTGTTTTCTATAGATGCTGTTAAATTTGGAGAATTCACAACCAAAAGTGGAATAAAAACACCGGTTTATTTTGACTTGAGGGTTATAGTTAGTTACCCTGAAATTATGGTATGGCATTTATTGTTTTTAAATGAAAATAACTAAATAAATGTTTATTGCGACTAAAGCAGTTCTTGATTCATGTGTTGCCCTATTGTTACAGGAGTTGATATCCAATTTACTGCACGAATATGCTATGAAAGACAGTGTGTTTGATCACGTGTGTGGAGTTCCCTACACGGCACTGCCGATCGCGACGTTGCTCAGCGTTATGACTAAAAAGTCTATGCTAATGAGACGCAAAGAAACTAAAGCTTACGGTACGAAAAAGTCAATAGAAGGTCATTATAAGTCTGGTCAAACATGTCTCATTGTCGAAGACGTCGTTACATCAGGCTCCAGTGTTTTAGAGACTGTTCATGACTTGCGTAAAGAAGGGCTCGTAGTCAACAAAGCTATTATAATATTGGACAGAGAACAGGGAGGGAGTGTGAACCTTAAAAAAAATGAAATTCGTATAATGTCATTATTCACTATGTCGTCACTGATTGAAATATTGTTGAAGCACAATAAAATTACTGAAGAAATGGAGCTTAAAGTTAAAACATATTTAAAGGAGACACAAGCACCTGTTATAGGTAAGACTTATAATTTTTATTTATAACTTTGTCAGCTTGAAACATCCCTATTATATTTATATGGATGAAAGGAGGTTGGACAAAGCGAATATATGTATATGGTAGAGTTGGAAGGGGAAGACCTCAGCGGACATTCTCTGACCAAGTCAGAGATTTACTCGAGAAAGGTCAAGTTAAAAGTACCCTAAACCGACGTGCATGCATGAAGAATGTAATGAGACTTAATGAGGCGAAAGAGGTGTGTAAGGATCATAGCAAGTGGAAATCCGTTGTCTCTGCCTACCCCTATGGGAAAAAGGAGTGAGTCTATGTATGTATGTATTATATTTATACCAATGTATAAAGAATACATTGTGAGACTGCAAGGATACTTTAAATTGTCATATAACTTACTTTTTATTGCAGAAGCATCACAAGACCGTTTACTATTACCATATGAAAAACGAGCAGAACTAGCCATTAGCCCAACAGCCAAACAACTATTCAACATAATGGCCACAAAGAAAACTAATCTATGTTTATCAGTTGACTTAACTTCCACCTCAAGTATCTTAGACCTATTAGAAAAAGTTGGTGAACACATATGCATGGTGAAAACTCATGTGGATATCATAGACGACTTTAACAAAGATTTTGTTACACAATTAAAGCAATTAGCTGATAGATTTAATTTCTTAATATTAGAGGATAGGAAGTATGCTGATATTGGGCATACAGTATCTTTGCAATATTTGAAAGGAGTTTACAAAGTTGGTGAATGGGCTGACTGTGTCACTGCCCACTCCCTGCCAGGTGATGGCATACTGAAAGCACTAAATGGATCAATGAATGGTGCCAGCCGTGGTGTGTTTCTTTTGGCAGAAATGAGTAGTGAGGTATGTAAAAAAATATTTGTCAGTAAATAGTTAAAGTCTAGGTGATTTCAAATTCAAAAAGGTATAGTTAAGTGTTGTAACATATTATTATATCGATGGTTGTAACTTTACATTCTATCATTAAAAATCTTGTTTCTCTTGACCTGCAAATTTCTATTGTCTATACAATTTCATGATTAATTCATTCATTTATTTTGCAGGGCAACCTCATTTCTCCAGAATACAAAACTGCAACAGTCAACATGGCAGCAAAGTATCCAGATTTGATAACCGGCTTTGTGTGTCAAAATAAGGACACATTTAAAGACCCAGGACTCATACAGTTGACTCCAGGTGTTCAACTCGAAAGTTCTAAAGATAATCTTGGGCAGGTTTACAACACTCCCGAAAAAGTAATCTTGGAAAATGGAGCCGATGTTATTGTTGTTGGACGTGGTATTGTAGCAGCAAAGAGTCCTGAAACGCAAGTTGTAACTTATAAGGATGCACTGTGGAAATGTTATACAAAGAGAGTGTCTGGCAAATTAGAGTGAGGAAATTTAGGAGGTAGTACTTAGTACTGTATTTTTATTAGTTTGTAAGTTGACAATAAATTAGGTCTTTTATAAGACACTGGTGGTTGTGCAACACTTTTTAAATGATCAATGACAGAATAAAAGTGAAATTCAGACTAATGTGTAAAGTAGAAACCCTACCACCTGTTCAATAAAAAAATATGTTTTTATTGTACTGATATTTAAGTATTATTTTGTGTATAAGGGACTAATAAATGTTATATAAAAACTCATTCTTTATTTGGACATGTGGTAATGTGCTGTAACCATTCCAAGCAGACAAATGAAATTGGGATTTGGGGCTGATGTGTGTTTTGAGAAATTATGAAATACCTATATGAATAAGTACATGTTTTTAATATTGTCTACACAATCCAATAACTAAATATAAGATTAAGCATTTTTTAGGATTAGAGCTTAATGATAATCGATTTTTCAAAGGGGCCTTATTTTAAATATTGTTTATAGCTAAGTATAAATTCTTGATCAATCTTGATAATACAAAGACTTCTATGTATTTATTAGACAAGCTGTTTCGAATTAAATTTGTGGCACATGACGGCGAGTGTTTGACGTTTCACGGCTAAGGAAAAGAGCAGATGTCTATAGTGAGTTGAGGTCGATTAACTGAGACTTAGTGCGCACATCCTATGTCCCGAACAGCCAGTCTAGTAGTATACATAGAAGTCTTTGTGATAATACGACTATTTTTGACTACCTCTTTTTAGAATGTATATTTTTATAAGACTTCTAGAGACAACATTTGTGGTAGTTGGAGGAATAATTGGAGTGTAAATGGGTAGTGGTTTAACTGCAGAATACATGTAAGCCATTGATTATTATTTATACTGGAGAATGTAATCTAAGCAAGCACTTCCTTGTACAATTTTTCATGCATCTATCAAAATGATAGACTCATGGTCTTCATCTAGGTTTGCCAACCTTGCTATTGATATTATATTTGATATATAAATATAAGTGTAGCCACTTCAGATGCAGCATACTGTTTCTTCTCGTGTAATAATTTTCATTCTACTAAAGTATCCTTTATTTTTTATACCAAAAGTTGGCAACCCTACTCTAAGAACACATTCAGAAAATTATTATTTTGTAATTATCTAAACATAATTTGTATGTATTTGTATACTATTTCAATTATTTTATTCCAAAAAAGTCCTGGGGTTAAATATCGCTGTGATAGCTTTATCTGAATGTATTGGTGCTGCCCGTGACTATTCTAATGATATGATGATGCAATATTGTTTGTAATTAAGAATGTTATTGTTTTAGTAAAGCCGCGTCTCCTGCACTAGTTTTTTCGAAACAAAACACTAAAAACACATACACAAAACAATAGTTTCATTGTCTCCTGCTTCTATAATAATGGATCATAGCCACAAAATTGTAGATATACCCAGTTTGGTGTAGGTATTTTGTGTAATGTTTTAGTGCAGGAAGCATGGCTTAATATACCAAGGCATGAATAAATAATAATTTAAATGTTTGAAAAATATAATTACACTTATTATTTATTTTCTTAATTCTAAAATAAATAAATAACACCCAACTGTCACATACATTGTCTGACCCCACACTAAGATCGTGTCTTGTGTCATGGGTATCAGGAATTACGAGAGACTTGGCCTCAGACACCCAGACCCGAAACAAATATCTGTGGGCCACACAAATATTTGTCTCGGTGGGGGGATCGGCCGCGGCCTCTCGCTTCATAGCCGGCTGCTCGCCCGCTGCGCCACGGAGGCTGAAAACATTGACTATATACAGTGCGTTCCACTAAGCGTTCACAACGATCACGCTCACGACCGCGGTTTTTCCCGTTCCACTTGCTTGTGAGCGTTACTGTCGTAAACTCAAGTGGAATGGATTATAGAGCGTTTTGAGCGTGGAGGTAAATAATACAAACGGCGAGTTAATAAAAAAGAATGCAAAATATTTAACAGGTTTGGTTATAATCTCTAAGCCTTGAAAATAAACTTAATTAATTATTGTTTAAATCAATTTATATTGAAAAAAAAATATAATTTAATTTTTTTTTTACCACTGCAGAAACATTCACTTCTACTAAAATATATCTTTCCGCATGAAATAACGTAAGCTTAACGGTCGCCATTTTTGATGCATTGAGTTTTGAAAACGCCGCTAATTTTCTCAACGATCACGACGACCCACCTTTTTAGATGGGTCGTCGTGAGCTTCGCGTGAGCGTAAGTCATGACGTCATAAGTGACGTTTTCGCCGCGACCACAACGACCGCGGTCGTCATGTGGAACGGCTAAAGGAGCATTTTGATCGTTGTGGACGCTTAGTGGAACGCACTGATAGTAGCTTGACAAGTAGGGATTATGTATATGTCGTGGAAATTTTGAAATAAGTGACTTTCTTAGGACTGAATTTGGAGGATTTTTGTTTGTGTGTTTGATGATGTTTGGTAAGTCAAATAAAAAAAACAATACTTTTATAGCGGCAGATTCGCAAACGGTCTTAAGTCATAATAAAAAATATAAACAGTTTAGAGATGAGGCATTGGCCAATTCGATTTTATTTCAAACACGTATTAACTTTAATTCAAATAAATATTGTTGTGCAAAAAGGGAACTCCGAAAAATTAAAAGTGTAATGACAGTTTAAATATTTAATAATTAAATTGTAATCATGACAATATCACTGCTGGCATTGTGGAGCTATATTAAAAGAAGAAAAATTGTACTTAGAAAACTAATGTTTGCCATAACTATTGCAAAATTTACAATAGTAATTAGATAGTGTGATTTTTATGAGATTATTATTTTTTCTTTTGTCATTGGATTGCTCTACCTATTGTTTTGTGTATTATTTTCTGTATTTATATTTTTCGAGACACTGTACATAATTATGATTCTGGATGTGTGTTTTTAATACCATGAACGTGATCTTTCTATAACTTATGAGTCGTATCATAAGAAATATCATTATTGTCATTCACTTTGGCAAATAATTCTAAATCGATCGTAAATGGGTGAGTGAGTGGCCGCTCTAGTAGTACTATGCACATTTTGACATAATATAATTTTGACATTCTATCTGGCATTTGGCAACAATTACCTTCGCAACAAAACAAAACAGAACACCCAGTGGGGCATAAAATGGAACATATAGCAAAAGAATTAGGTATAAATATTAAATGCATATACCCGACTACATCATCTGGACTATTTGTAGTGGTAGTGCACACTAGTTGGTTAAAAAAGTGGTTGAAAAGTGTAGAAGTTGATGAGTTTGTGAACAATGTGGTGTTTACACTACAACCTGGTGAAAGTGTTCCTTATCCGTGGAGGAAAATATTTATAAGGGTAGGTAATTAACCACGAAATTGTTTTTTATTTGTATATCCTTAAAATTGTTTCAATACATGTCACTTGTCTTTTAGATTCTCAGTAAAAAAGTGTCCAAGGTCCTGCCATTGCCGAGGTACAAACTAAGTGAAAATAATGTGGAAACGCCTCTCACGTTCTCGCAACTCCTGCAGCATATCTCACAGAGCAACCAAAGGACATTATGGAAAGAATCTTATAAAAAATATTGCCATAACAACGACAGTAGTAAAGAGAGCACCATAGTAAACCTATTAGAACATGATCAGCTGTTGTCTGACGTACTGCTACGGTTTTACGGTTGTAATATAATAAGAATAAAGGCAGACAGTGCTGGCAAGCATATAGAGTACAAAGAAATGATTTCAAACAAAAATGTGCTGAAGTCTTATGAAACACATGTAAATTTGTTAGGGGCTATGTTCACTTTAGAGACAGACAATAACTTCTATGTGATATATAGGGGGAGCTATGACAATACACTATTGGACTGTTTAAACTTCAGCCCAAACCTGTTAGATATGAATTATTGTCGTGGACTTTTTATAATATACCAGTTGTTGAACCTGTCCAAAGCAATGAGTGACAGAGGACTTAGTTTGGGAATGTTGACATTACATGACATCTACATGTCAGAGAATTTATGGTTGCAAGTATCACCTGTGATAACAAACAATGTTCACTGTCTGGATGCTTCATTGATTTATGAACAGAGTCAGGGCAAGCCAGCGGTGCCTGTTAGCTGTCAGAGCCCTCACAAGAGAGCAGAGGAGAGTTGGCGTAAAGAAGCTGTCCAATTGGAGAAGCTATGCATGTTGTGGGTGAGAGGGAGGATCTCTAACCTGGATTACTTGATGCATTTGAATGTGCTCGCAGGTCGTGGTAACACTGATCCACAGGCACACTTCATGGTGCCATGGGTAACAGATTTTGCTTCTAGATGTGGTATGTATATGAAAATCATTTTTTAAATTAAAGTTAATTTTTTTACTTTATTGTTCATTTAGAGGGTTTGGCCAGACATGATAATGCCGCCCCCCATTGGTATAAATAAAAGTTATGTCAAACTCTCTGTAAATTGATTTCATTACCATCATTATCCCAATTTTTTTTGTGTTGGGTTTGATATCACCAACCCAACAACACAATAATGAGATACTAATGGTTGCAGTGTTAAAAAAATGACCATAATCATTAATTTAATGAACTTTATATAAAAAAATTGCTTTATTGTTATTCACTTTTTCTCCATATAATCATCATATACAATTTTCTTTAAAAGTGTATAAAGTTTTCACTTCACATATTATTATTATTATATTAGATTAAGACTGAGTGTTTTGGTGCTTATTTACAGATCATTATTTAAAGTGCTCTAAACCACTTAATTTTATAATATTTATAATATTATGTTAAGCAACCCATAGACTGCCTCGGTGGCGTGGATGTATTTCGGTACAACTACGGTTCTGAGGTCTCGGGTTCGATCCCCGGGTCGGGCAAAGTGATATTGCATTTTTCCATATCAGCCCGGAGTCTGGAATTTGTGCCCAATACGGCGATAGGCTCGCCCCCTATCACATCTGGGACGGAACTAAGCTCGGCGAAATGTGGGTGTTCTAGTTCGCTAGTGCGCCTCTGCCTACCTCTTCGGGGATACAAGCATGAGCTTATGTTATGTTGTCTAACACATTCTTTTTTTCTACCTGCCCTTATCCTACCTTAATGTTGGGTCTGGGCAACACAATTTTTAAAGCATGTTGCAGAAAGGATTTGGCTTCGTTTTTACGACTAGCTGCCTGCCTGACGTCAATCCCATCTAAGGGATACAGTCCTGGGCAAATT
Source organism: Clanis bilineata (assembly GCA_036417725.1). Taxonomy (NCBI): domain Eukaryota; kingdom Metazoa; phylum Arthropoda; class Insecta; order Lepidoptera; family Sphingidae; genus Clanis; species Clanis bilineata. Next base: position 6,174,654 of record CM071153.1, read on the forward strand.
AAATTAGAAAATTCGCTTTGCCCGAACCAGGAATCGAACCCAGGACTTCCCGATCCACAGCTCATATATGCTGCCAGTGGACCCAGGAGGCGACAAGCTAACACATTAACGACAAAAATCGCCATGCATTTCGGACATATCATTATTTCAGGTAGAAACTGGCGAGATTTGACGAGATCGAAATACCGTTTGAACAAAGGCGACCGGCAGTTGGACATGACGTATGACGTCACGAGCGGCGCCGATCAAATTCCGCATCACGTGTCGGACGCGCTCTCAGATATCACTTGCTATGTGTATTTGGCGCGCAGGTTTGTATATCAGATTTGTTGTTGTGTTTCGTAAGAAGAGACTTCCAGAGACCTAGTAATTAATTGTATTATAGCTATATTATGAGCTCTTTATACTGCTGTTATAAAGAAATAAGACTTATCTGACATTCCGTTATAAACAAAAAATTATGTATCTGTTTTAAAAAAAAATTAAATACATCTTCATTCCTTATGACGGAATGTCAGATACGTATTTTTTCCTTATGACAGCAGTATAGTCGGCCGATATTACTGCACTCTTATATTAATAAAGTCATACCTAATCCACGCGTAAAAATCTTGCCATTCATGTAGAGCTACTTTAACCACCTTTAGTCGCTGGTTCCACAGTTGTCATAGAAACGACATCGCGGCAACGTCTCTTACTATAATTTTAAAAATGCTTTCCTGTTGTATACTGTCGTGCAAAAATTATTCAGGAAAAACTCACAAATGTCCTGGGATCACATTTCAAACGGTAAATAATCGAAATCAGTTTATTTTGATTGATAAATTACGAAAGTAAAATAATATTTTTGAAAGATGTCAGTTTCAATTCAGTGTTACCATAAAAAATAATTGATTTTCCCGAAGAAATATTAATATAACAAGTAATAATTAACCCGTCAGAGGCGGCACATATATATGTTCCATAAGCGTATGGGCCACCGGAGGCCGAGCCGCCCGTGACTATCTACATCATCGAAATATTTTTGTTGTATATCGTCAAATTCATATAAAGTAATAATAATATCATGTTTTAGGTTTCCATCCGATTTTGTGCCGCACGATAAATGGTTAGGTAAATATAATAAGAAAATGTCGTGGTGAGTATTGGTGGAAACTAGCAAAAAACACTCAAATATGTTCTGTTCACTTCGATGAGGAGGCTAAATACTTAAGTAAAGTGGATTACGAAGAATTTGTTAAGATGCAGTTCCGACTAGAGTGGTTATTTTTTGGGTCTATTGTCTCCATAGAATAGTGGTTTAAAATAATATATTAGAATTCAGCATTTATATATGCGCACGTTATATGGTTCGGATTGTAATCATAGTAATCACACTGAAATTCCCACAGGCCAAATATTATTTCCGCAATGATTAGTGATTTTTTTAATTCATGATCATGAATAGCGCATTATAGATTTCAGCATGTGATCTTGCTGTTTATTATACAACGCTTCAAGTGCTTTTCTGTGGGTAACACAATTGGAATATCACGATAAGTATGATTTATTTAGCTAAAGCACACGCAAAAGGAATGGTGCCTGGGATGTTCATAATATACTATCTTTTGTTAAGTGACAGCGTATAATTATGAGTTGCGAATCGGGAGGTCGTGGGTTCGATTCCCATCCCGGGCGATTGTTTTCTAATACCATTTGCTCGGCATTACATACCCAGTATGGGTGACGTCAAACAGGCAGACGGTCGTTAAAACTAACCCTAATCCTTTCTGCGACAAGCTTGAAAAATTGCATTGCACCGACCCCACATTAAGATGGGATAAGGGCAGATGGATGGAAATCATCTCTTTTTAGTCTGTGCCTTTTCATTTTGACTATTGAACCTGGCACTGACTCCAAACACAGAATTAAATTTTCAATTTGATGTCGGTTTTTGTAAACTTTAAATTTCCAAATTTTAATGTGAAATTAATTCTGAAGAATCATCCAAAAACCTCTTAATTTGAAACCGACTGAAAAAGAATTGTCAAAATAGGTCTGAAGAAGACGGAAACGCTTCCATAAAATCTTGGGCGTAGATTGTAGAAGGATGAAAGTGGTGTCAATTAATACATAGTATATTATGACATCATTACTGAAAATTTGGCGACTTTTGTAATCTGAGAACAGAGTTTTCACTTCACTTCACTTTGACTTAAATAAAAGTGAGGTTATGGAGCAAACTATACGCAAACAACCGATGTTTATAAGTACAAATCTTACCTATTGATACGTTTTAATGTAGATAACATAAGTTCACGCCTATGTCCCCGAAGGGGTTGGCAGAGGCGAACTCGAACACCCACATTCGATAACTAAATGTTGGTCACAAAGACGATTATTCTCAGGAACAAAATATTTTTATAGCTGAGCACATTGTTCTAGTAGAAAATTATTAAAACGATGGAAAACACTCAAAACGCACACGCACAAAACAATAAAAAACGAAGCAAATGAAAACTATTATTAAAATGTCAATTCATAATTTTTGGTTTCATATGGAACCAGCTAAGGTGAATGCATGCCGTCAAGCTATTCAGTTACTATTTAATTTTTAGAACGGTTTATTATGTTAGTTCCAATGTTTTTAATTATTTTTACTTGAATTAATCATCCGGATCTAGTATTATATATTTTTTTAACTCTTTTCATCTTAATCGATTCTATTTAGTGTCCTTTACTTATTTTTCAGATATCTCATTTACTAGATTGTGAATTGGGCTGATTTTTTATATTTTGAAATAGAAAAAAAAAGACGATTTTTTGAGCCATATCTCAACTCATTACATTTTGACCCAAAGATCCCCGTATCCTTTGGCAGAAATATAGTGTAATAAATATCGTGTACTTAAAAATACGAATGAGTAAAAAACCGTCTTCTTATTTTCCGAAATGGTTATAAAGTAATCTCCCTGTTTATTGTGAAAATTTTATTTTTATAAAAGAACGAAAATTACCCACATTTAGGAAAATGGAGTGAAACCTGGTATCACTGACACGCACACTACGATATGCAAAATTGCCTCATCTCACATTGACACTTTGTTTGAGGCTATCCTTCTAGGCGTTTAAATTCTTTGACTGCACTATTACACGAAACTGAATAAAATAATATATAAATGGACTTAATCCTGTAAGCATTGTTCATGTACATTCAGTAACGTAAGGTTATATTCGGTATGGCGTATAATATACAAAGCCTGATCATGCATGTATGGAATACCTATTTGTATTCACAAATCTCTAGAGACATCCTGCAATTTGCCCTCCAAACAACCGTTTTACCTTGTGACGATAATTATAATCGATCTTGATAGCACGACCTTCAGGTTTCACATTTAACGCTCTGCCTTTGTTTATTATCTATTAGTTACTTCTATTAGTACAAGGTAGAAATTGATTTTTTGTAAGTTTTTTGTAGGGTAGTTGCTGGAACTACTGAGTCGATTTTTAAATTTTTTCTTCTATTAGAAAGCTATAGTATTTCAGAATTATGTAGGCTTCTTTTTATTCTGTGATTTTCACGGCAAAGTCGTGGCAAAAAGGTAGTAAGTAATTTACTCGTATGAGGCATATGTAATATGTTTAAAGAGAAACATGAATCTTGTCCATTAGATAACGGTAGCCGATTAGTACATTGTATCGAGAGGGTATTAGCCTTGTGCTAACAAATCAGCGCTGATAACGGGTGTCAATGACTGCCAATGTTTATTTTGCTACAATATTCAAGATTATTAGTATTTTTGGTCGCCTCCTTAGTCTAGCAACATATGGCTGTGGACCGAGAGGTCCTGGGTTAGATTCCCAGGTCGGGTAGAGCGATTTTTTTAATATAATTTACCCGAGACTGGAACCCCCACAAGTTGACGGACAGACGGACGTAAAAACTAAGCCAAATTATTTCTACAACATGCTTGAAAAAGTGTGTGGCACCGACCCAAAAAAAGTTTAAAATTGAAAAATATTGTTAGCAAGTGGGGACTCTTCCTCTTGCATGCTATGAAATCTGGGCTATAAGTTTACGAGGCAAACCTGGGGCTATTTTAGGCGGGAACTCATATGGGCACCTTACCTTATTTACAGGATTTAAGAAAAGATGTTGTTATTCACAGGACACCAAAAGAAGTACTGTGCAGATATGTGCGTAATAAATGGGTGCCTGCGGAGTATCCGGCGTCCATACAAAGGATGCAGGAATGGACCCCAGACGAGTGTATACCAGAGTTCTATACAGATCCCACAGTCTTTAAAAGCATACATGAAGACTTGCCGGTAAACCATTTAGATATATTTTCATGTGTTTTATTATACACATATAATTCGCCTAATATCTTGGCTAAAACTTATAAGTATGACCAAGTGTCTCTAACTTAGTTGTGTTGTGGAAATAGAAAGACTGTTAGAAAAATCCAATAATATTACAAGCCACACTTAGTATGCAGAACTTCTTGTGGTTCGCTTTTACTGTTTCTGCCGTTAAGAAATACGAGTATGTAAGCACTGTTTGACAAACATTCGTTGTAGGATTTAGGCGTACCGTCTTGGGCGACGTGCGCTGAAGATTTCATCACCAAACACAGAGAGGCACTGGAGAGCACACATGTATCTGAGAACTTGCATCACTGGATTGACATCACCTTTGGATATAAGTACGTTACTATTACTTATTATTGTAATGGACGCGTATTTTCTGACATGACTTTCCTTGGATAGGATTCCCTAGACGTCTACCCCCGTAGACGTCATGCGGGTAGTTGGTCGAAAGATCTAATACGAATCTTTTAGGCAATATGCTGGTAAAAATATCATACATTCACATCTGCCGGGCGTTTCGTGACGGAAACACTTTTTGACATTACATAACGTTTGTCAGGCTGACAGGAGCAGCAGCGATAAAGGCGAAGAACGTGTGCCTGTCGCTAGTAGACGGGCATACGCGCGTGCGTCGCGGCGGCGCGGTGCAGCTGTTCACGGCGCCGCACCCCCCGCGCAACACCCGCGCACCCCCCTCCGCGCCCCCGCGCCTGCACTGGACTGCACCCCGGGACGCTAGTGAGAACTCAATTCTTTTATAGCAATGCCCAGCAAAGAGCACGTGAGTTACCTGATGACCCGTCTATAAACTTCACGGCGTCGCACCCCCCGCGCCCGCGCCTGTACTGAACTGCACCGAGGGACGCTAGTGAGATACTTGATGGTTTTAATAGTTCAAGTTGAGAAAAAAATTGGTTGATATTCCCCACCCATGATCATCATGACACTATACCCTCCTCGCCCTTACAGGGAGGGAAGCTACTAAAACAATTGAAATTTTTATAACCAAGGTTGTCACACTAGTGAACGAGATCACTTCTTGGTAATTTCACAGTAAGTATGGTGCAGTTCAGATATCATTTCAACCGTCGTGAGACATATGCGTCCTTCCGAAGCTCAGCAGACTTACTGATATACACTGGTTGTCCTAGAATGTGACTCGCCTTAACCGAGCCCCTGTGACTTTACCACCCTAAAAACCTTTTTCAATATTTTCCAGAGAAATCAATAAAGAACGACAGTTCAGATGACATGTCCGACGATGAAGAAGAATCTACCAGTCTCCCGCAACACGTGTCTCGATTACACGTGCCGCCATTACGGACGCGTTCCAGACATAAAAGCAGTAATAGAGCTCGCTCTCTCTCTAAAGGTCAAGGATTAGATGATTCACAACCAGTCATAGAGACCAGGGCGTCTTCGCATTCAAGGCACTACAGGGTACAACGATCTGAACTAGGAAAAGGAGTTATATACTTGCCTAAAGAATTCAATCCTGTCGCATCGATACAGGCGATGGAAGCCCTTGACAATTTCAGAACCAAGTGTTTTTTCAGCAAAGCAGAAGAAAGAGAGAAACATAAAGAAAACGTAACAACGCTCAATCTATTTCCATTTCAGCAAGAAGCGAACTCTGAAAATCATGTTCCAAAAGTAAACTCTGATGATAATGCGTTTACTAATCATATGTTCTTGGCATCATATGATCAGAATTATTTGAAGAAATTCACTCAAGACGCACATCTAGAGAGTGTCATGAAAGAAAGGAAGCATAGGTCCTTCAATACAAAGTACATTACTGATGCAGCTGTTTACAAACAGTTTGTAACAGAGAGCCGACGGCAGGATATGTTGGTTATTGGATGTTTGATCGTCGAAATATTCCTTCATAATTACATGCGTCCTTTAAGAACTTCCAGCGGTAATTTCCTCGAAAGATATAACAGTTGTCGTACTGTATTGAAATATAATTTCAACAATTTACCTAAATGCGTGAGCTACATTACTTCGCTGCTCTTGAATGTTCAACCATCAAGTTTGAGTTTCAAACAAGAATTAATGCCAAAAAAAGAAGAGCCTCTAAAGAAAATTGTAGTCACCGATAAAGGTTTGCCGGCGCCGACACCATCGCAGCTACTGCAACCGTTGTTGATGCAGCATTTGATTCCGTTTCCACAGACATTCATTACTTTATACAAATTATTAAGCACACTTCATGAGTATGAACTGACTAGCAATGAGTTGAATATACTTTACATGTACGAATGCGACGGAGTTCAATGCGAAAAATATCAAAATGTGGATAAAACCAAACTGTACTTCACTCAAAGAATCGCTGAAGGCAAAATTCACTCTTGCGCCATGCATTTAGAAGTGCTTCTCAATCAAATTACTTGTTACAACCAGTTCGATGTTCTTGACATTTTTCTAGCGCATTATATCGAACTTTTGCAAAACAAAGATACGTCGATACTAGCCGTTTGGTACCTCTTTGATACTGTAAGTAAAGCATTAGGTCCTGTTCAGACAAAGAAGAAATTGCTCAAACACGTATTGAATCTCTATGAAGACGATGATTATGTCGTAGAGAGATTAGAGCGACATAAAGTGACAGATGTTGATAATCTTAGCGCCGCAGGTTTGGTGTCGAGTAAACAGAAATTTGTAAAATTGTATCATAATATATTTTTATTACAATTGATGGTGCGACTAGGCCTTCAATGTTTCCTCGACAATTTTACCCAACATTTAGTTGAAGCTGTTGGAGGCTACAAGGATCTCAGTATAGAAAACGGTTCACCGGGACATTTATGTCACAACCGCGCTACATCCAATAAGAAACCTAGGTATTCTGACGACAACGTCAAGAATGCTTTATCGACTACCACTGATATATTTTCTCCAGACACTTCCTATGGATCTGAAAATGTGTTGACTCCCAACATAGAGAAGACTGTCGAAGTGAATGACGTTAAAGAAAAGGAAGTTGACAGCCGCAGTGAAAATGAGTTGTTCCATTTCGAAAGCGATAAAGATCGACCATCCAGAAGTAGTAGAAGTAAATCTCCTGCAGAGTCAGTTGATTCGGGTACATCGAATGTTCATGAAACTAGAACACCTTCGCCAGTTAGAGATAATATCTCCCCTGTAAATTGTAAACATTTCGCTCTTAATTCTAGGGATTCAATTCATATCAAAGAACAAAATGATATATTGTCTCCAATAAAATCGACTTCACCCACGATAGATATACCAACTAAGTCAATGTTCACAAGCTATTTACACTTCGGTGAAAACGACGACAGCCTATCCGAAATGGAGATGCGTAAAGAATCTCACTCCCGAACTGTTAAAAGTTTGGAGTTCAACAAGAATGACTCCAATGCTTCGAATAGATACAATTATTGCGAAGATAATATGCACAATGAAGACTTGGGCTCATATAAAATATCGGATATGAGTTCCCAGAGCCTCATATGGCTTGCTCATAGACTAGGACCCGTGCTCACATGTAGATATATTACGAGAAATTTGCTCAAAATGCTCACTTTATGCTATATCGGTAAAGATAACTTGGCTCCTTGGGACGGAGACGATAAGGATGAGTTTGATGAGATATCTATTGTTAATAGTAGAGTTGTAGGGGACAAGAACGCTATGAAGGTTATAAAGTGCCTGACTTCGATTGTTGGTAAGTACAGTCCCCAATTTATTCGTACTTTATCATTTCTAATGACTCCGAAGAAGCTAGCGAATATTATATTTTATTCTAGTTATTTTTTGTCTTTCATCGATTTTCATTCATGTCAGTAGTTAAATACATGCTGAAAATGTGTCGATATTTTTTATTTGGTATTATATTTTAACGAGCTTTTTTATCGATACCATTTTCATTTATCAATATTGATATTTTAATACTTTCCACGTTTCATCAGCAGTAAGCAAAACGAAATAAGGTTATTTCAATAATCGACAATATAACTTGATATGTCGGCTATTACAGCGATGTACGGCGAGCAGTTAATAGTATTCCAATACCTGCCTCATATGGGTGAACTGATCGCGTCGTGCCGCCGTCGTCTCTCGTCGCCGCTGGAGGGCGGGGTCGTCGCCTGTCTCCAGCTCGTCAAGTACCTCGTGCCTTTCATGTCTGACGTCAAGATCATGGAGCAGTTGCAGGTTAGTATTTCTCGTTTAAGTTATTATATGTGCACCTGTATTCGTTTTCGGAATTAAGGCGAGTCTGCTGATACTTTTTCGAAACATTACATAAAACATCTACACAAAATATGGTTTCGCTACACATTTTTGTCTATGATACACTGTTTCATGAGCAGGAGACAACGGGTGTCTAAACAGAGACACTGTTTTGTGTTATTTTTTATGTAGTGTTTTGAGTAAAACATTAGTAGGAAACTTTAGTTTTAATATTAGTGGAATTTTGATTACTTTTCAGGCAGAATAATAAAGTATAATACTTAGCATCTTTTAGCATCGATATTGATTTTTAGTCCTTAAAATGTGCTCACGGGCGAAATGACCTTTCCTTCGACTACACCGAAATATAAATCTTTGGTGTTATCCCAATCCCTATTCCATTGCCCCTTCCTGTGTCTATGGACGGTGAAGATCATTTACAATCAGATAACACCTCTACTCTTGTTGTGGTGTGATCGCAGGACACATTCCTGAAGATCATCGTGCAGCCGGCGCTGCGGCTGGCGGCGACGAGCCGGTGCGCGTACCCGAGCGGCGCGGCGGCGCGGCGCGCGCTCACGCGCAAGCTGGTGTGCGCGCTGCACGCGCTCGCGCTGCGCGTCGGGCCCGAGATGACGAGACGACACCTGTGCGTGCCGCCGCTGCAGAGGTACTGCCTCACATACTTTACACTATAGATTTTAGTAATTTTATCAGTGGACTAACATCTCATAGACCGGCGAATATAAAGAGAAGAAGTGAGATTTCTCATATGTTGGGACGAGATGGTCGATGAAACTGTTCACGAATGCTATACTGAACTATAGGGGTTTAGCGCTAATCTTGAATTATACAGTTTACCATATTTTTTCAAAATTCGGAGTTTTGTCCATATAATTAAATAAATAAATAATAATAATAAATACACACACCTAGTCCTGACCCCACTATATATTGTATCAGAAACTATGAGAGACTTTCAGTCTCACAACACCCAGGCTGAAATCTATAGTTCTTACTTAAGTCTTGTACCAAAGTCGACTCAGCGTAGTCGTCTTTGGAGTGAACTAAGCGAAAGTCAACTTTTGCGTATTTATAATTCGAACTCGAACTCAGGCTAGCCATAGTTTGACTTTGCATAGTCTACTCAGACGTTATCGGTTTCACGCAGTTCCTTTGACAAAAGAAACGTAAGATTTTTATATATTTACAGGAGACGCGCCTTTATATTTGTAGGTTGTAAAGGAACGTATTACGTAATTAACAGCTGATAAAATGGCTGACGCTCTTTGAAATGTCAAGTGAAAAACAAACCGCATTATACATAAATCGTCTTATAATCCTTTCAGCAACATGCTTGAAAAAGTTTGCTACGCCGACCCCACATTAAGGTGGGATAAGGGCAGGTAGAAGAAAGAATAAACATGAATCGTCATCATTTGATAGTCAAAACATGGATTGATTATTTATTACTATTGTTGGCAAAATCATTAATATTTTGAAGAAGGCCATAATTTTTAAAGTAAGAAGAAACAAGATGATGATGATGAAAACATGATGACATAAAAAAAGCATTCTAAGCTCTAAAATGATGAAGTAAAATGTAAACCACCAAGAGAATTACAACGGCTCAAATATGCCAGGAGTCACAATCAGGTGAGTGAGTGAGGTGATCGACTCTGTCATACCTATTCCTGGAGCTCTAGCTAATCCACTGCCATTATTTCATATTAATATATTGACAAAAGTTTTATTAATTTATCAAAATTGTTAAAACAAGGATTTTGTATTTTGGAGACTGTTTACTAGCAAATTGTCTGTCTGTCTGTTTGTTTACTAGCAGCCCATGTAGAGTATAAATTGCATCTCAGTCAGCCAGCAAGCCCAAAGCAAAACCATGCCTTATTAACATTTCCTGCCAGCGGTAAACTGTTGAGGCATTACCATCTGGGTACCATCTGAGTGGTTAACCTGCCAGGCAAGCTTATTGTCAGCTAGACCATGCAAATTGACATTGCGGTGATCTGCTGATTAATAATGAAAGATCTGAGGGAAACTCTGTCTGATATTTATTTCTTCTGTTTCAGAAATAACATTTTGAAGTTATTAAATTTTCACACATGCAACCAACTGCGGAACAAGTTATCAAACACAAGCAATATTACAGTAGTTTGTGCAGTAGGTATATTGCACAATAGTTGAGAATACCATTTATGTACTGTGTGGATTGAAAGAGGAAATAATAACGAGGATTGAGAAAGGAACGTTGCGGTGGTTTGGGCATGTAGAAAGGATGGATGAAAGGAGGCTGACAAAGCAAATATATATGGCAAGTGTGAATGGTAGAAGTGGAAGGGGAAGACCTCATCGAACATTCTCTGACCAAGTCAGAGATTTACTCGAGAAAGGTCAAGTTAAAAGTACCCTAAACCGACGTGCATGCATGAAGAATGTAATGAGACTGAATGAGGCGAAAGAGGTGTGTAAGGATCGTAGCAAATGGAAATCCGTTGTCTCTGCCTACCCCTATGGGAAAAAGGCGTGAGTCTATGTATGTATGTATGTATGCTCACTCAAATAAACAAAGGTTAATATCAGAGATTGTAATAAATAAATATTATTCATGATAATTATTATTTTATTTACCTACTGCAAATCAATTTCCTGACAACATGTAACCAATTCATTCTCAAAATATCTATACATTATTTAGGCCGACAATTAATAATTAATATAATATGTACTTTCACTGATTCACTGTCTGTTTAATATGACTGCTAGGTGGACAGACGACCTGACAAAGGTCACATGAAATCACTGGTTACAGGCCGCTTCCAACCGGTCGATCTGGAAATCTTTGGGGGAGGCCTATGTTCAGTAGTGGATGTCCTGTGGCTGATGATGATGATAATATTATTGGAGCAATAGCATGATGGTCACTGTTGCATTGTGGGTCGCCGCGATGAAGTCCGCCGTCCGTCCATTCCCACTGGTTCTCGGGTCACCTTTCGCGCTTTGCAAATGGCTCAGCAGAACGATTTTTTTAATTCTGAGCACGGTTTCGGGTTTAATGTTATATTAATTATTATTCAGGACAATACTGGAAGTTGTCAAAACATTTGTCTATTTTTTTGGCATTTTCTGGGTTACAAGTTTATTCCAAACAAAATTATCTATTTTCGTTAAACTTTAATAATTAATAGATCGATTTACAGTATAATAAACGGTACTGCAATATAAGAAAATCTCGTACCTTTAATTATTAAACATTTTCTAACAATAGTTTTGGTATTTTAATTTAAAAAACGTTAGAATGAATAAAACAATTTCTACATTTTATGTCAGTATTTCGATACTGGTATTACTGCATGCCGAACTGACAGACCGAAGTCAAGGTTTTGTGGACTTGGACTTAGCAAAGTTTTTCTTGTGAAAAATGACTTGGACTAAGTCTGAGTTCGATTTATAAATTCCAAATCCTCACTAAGTTCGTTTTTTTGACTCGGACTTAGTCGAAGTTCGTTCTATAGATCTCAGCCCCAGACTTAAAACAAATATCTGTGGGCCACACAAACGTCTGTATCAATGCGGAAATCGAACTCACGGTCTCTCGCTTCACAGCCGACTACTCGCCCACTGTGCCACTGAGGCTATCAATTGTTTATTAAATGATAAGTTTTATGATCCATTGTTTGGCTTAGATGGTCTCATAACAAACATTGTGATCGATTTTGAATTCTAATGCATCACAACACTTGACAATGCTTAGTAGTTAGTAGTGTAGTTTAGTAGTTATTGTAACTGAATATTTTTTAAACTACTGTCTTGAAATCTCGTGGTAGATTCCCGGGTCGGTATAGTGATTTGTTTTTTTTATCAGTTTCGGAGTCTGAAATTTGTGTTCACTTCCTGTCACATTATGGGACTGAAATGAATGTGGTGAAAAGTTCAGCGATAACAGGCGGAAATCATATACGTACGTTGTACGTATCCTGAATCAATGAAATAATTTATTTACAGGTTTTTCTTAACATTTGACAAGGCAAATGGGAAGACGGAAAACTGGCCGAAACAAGACGACGGGGCCCCTGAAAAGGTGATTATAGACAATTATTAATAAAAAAAAAATGATATTGATAAAACAAAACCCTATTAAACACTTTTCAATGCATCACATTGATTGAATATGAAAGATACTAGACTAGACTAGAGCTATTCATAAAGATGAGAAGCGTTTAAATATGTTTATAAGTATGGGGCATCGTTTGTAGCCGTTAGAGCAGGAGCCGGTGGAGATGAAGATGGAGGGGTTCCTGGAGATCTGCCGCGACGGCACCACGGCGGAGTGGAGGGTGCAGGAGGGGCGCGTGGTGCGCGCGGACCTGCCCGACCTGGCCTGCTCGCCGCCGGACCTGTCCGACCAGCCGCCCGACTCCGCCAGGCTCACGGTCACTATCACTATAATTACCTTCAACTTTCTTTAATGGCGGATACACACCGGGCCGAACGAAGGGGAACGAATCATGCCTGTTTCATTCACACAACAGCGAAAGTTTGTTTGTGTGAACACAACAGGTATGGATTCTTTCGCCTTCGTTCGGCCGGTGTGTACGCGCCATTACACGCTTCTATCCCACAGGGAACACACATTTTTCTAAACGGTTAAAAAATATTCATGAAAATTTCGAAAGTCGACATCAAGATAGAAATATTTTTTTACCGATAAAATATTTAACTTTTTAAGTAATTTCAATTTGTGTATACTCGTAGAATTAGGAGTCAATTTACTTATTACTTTGTTTATTGTGTTTCTAAATTCTTCGATTTTATTTGACCCAAAAACCACATTAAAGTTGTCATAAAAGCTATTTATTATTATTATTATTCTACATGATAAATAAAATTACGTTATAAATATTTTATAATTATATAATAGGCACAAGAAGAACTACTGATGGTGTTCGACGAGGAACTAGCTTTCCAAACATACACCAACTTCACGAAATTCATCGGCACTGAGATGATGGAGCGATGCCTTAAGAACGGCGACACGATACGAACACTCTGTCGAAAATATGAACAAAATCATTCCATTAGGTATTGTATACTTACATTGGTTTTTTCTTTGCAATGAACAGCACGAAAACCGTGATTATATTTGGGCTGTACAGTACATGTTTAATGTATTAATTGCAGTTATTTTATGTGCCAAAGTAAAATAACTTGATCAATTTGAAGTAAAGCCATCTACACTTACCGCTACTGTTTAGTCCCTAAAAAATAAACTCTCACACTGCGCATGAGTAATGCCGACGAGATCTGTCGACTTATATAACCTGTAGTCTACATTAGTTTTTTTGTTTTTAGCTCTCCGCTTAAAATAAATAGAAACGACAAGCGTTTCCAGTCGTCGTACAGTGACGAGCCTATCAATCGCAAAATGGAAGTGACTCCGACGAAGCATGACGTCATAATGGATCACATATCCAGCTCGAATAGTTTCGGATCTAACGTCACTTTGGTTGGGAACAGGATAGATGTCGCTAGTGATGTTTGTGAGGATACATCGAGGCAGGGCGAGGGCTTTGATGTAGTTGCATACAAAATGGATAATGGGATAAAGAGTGACAGGTAAGGTTAATTTAGAAACAAATCTTCTTATATCAATAATTAGGTAGGCTTGTTGGAATATCGACTAATGTTGGAAACCAATTAAGGTCTATGAAATCGAAAATAGAATCGATATTTTACTAATGCTACACGCCCTTCTTCATTTGGTACGGGTTGTTCTACAAAAATTAGTCGTTTGCTTAATAACATAAGTTTGAGTTTATTTTGTCATCAATTCTGTCCCCTAAAACATATCGATAATACAAAACTATTCTTAAAGGCATTTACGCGGTGACTGGTTGATATACTGGGAGCACGAGATAGGGCGGCCGGATAAGGAGACGCGGTTCAATTTAAAGCAGATAAAACTGCAGACGTTTGTCGGTCACACTCACACAGTCAAGTCGATATATTGTTTGGACAACGAGAACAGTTTCATGAGCGGTTCAAAAGATAAAACTGTGAAGTTGTGGTCTTTGAGGAATCAGGTATGTGTCATTACTAGGGTAGTAAGATTCGCTATCGTTGTCGATAGTCGATAAAAAACGCCTGTCGTGAATTTTTATTGTGGCTTTCTTATAATATCCATCATCGCTTAAGTAAGAGATATTTTGAAGTGGGTTTTAAGTATTCAAAAAAAATCTATCGATAATTGTGAAAATGCCAATATGTTGTCGAGCTGAATAAAAATTATAATAAGCATGCTCACTAATCTGCGAGGGGTTAGTCATCTCACTTACAATAAATCGCATTTTGTTCTACAGGGGGATGGCAACGCGACCACCCAATGTAACTGGACATACACGGGACATAAGAAAGGAGTTCTATCACTTTCATTCCTGGAGTCCCTGCGTCTCGCCGTCTCAACTGATTCTGTGGTTCACATATGGGATCCGTTCATGGAAAGTGTTGTTTCACAGGTGGGTTATATTAAGTTTTCTAAACATTCAGCTTAGTATAAATCAAGCCAAAGTAATACAATTTCTACATTAGACTAAAAGACTGTTGGTTGTAGAAATAAAACAAAGTTTTTTCATTGATGAAGTTTATATATGTTTGTTTGTAATCTAGTTGGACAACATAAAAACCCCAGTAAGTATAGTCCGCACGCTGCCGGGCGGGTCGGCGGCGCTCGTCGCGGCCACTACAGACGCCACGCTCAGGATCATCGACGCGCGCGTCACGCACTATACACACGAGCTGAAGGTACGGGCTACATATGATTTTAGTAAATCATCGATTGTAATATCGATATTAACATCGATGTTTTACTAAACTAGTTGCCTTCTGGTAATGTCAAGATTATCAATGTTATGTTCTATTCAATGTTTATCAATTCGAATTGAGAGCATCGATAAATAATATAAAAAAAATATATTAAATTTTGTTTTTAATATTATGTCGTAACCTAAATGTTTTGTTGTCAGCTGCCCCTGAGCGCGACGACATTCATCCGTTGCATGTGCGTGCGCGACAAGTGGACGGCGTGCGGGCTCGCCAGCGGACACGTGTGCGTAGTGGACACGCGCACCGGACGAGTACTCGCGCACTGGAAGGCGCACGACGGAGAGGTACGTCACCTGTACACTGTACACACACGGTGTCAGGTGCGTCTTCCGCTGCATTATATTATAAAATAATAATATTGTTACGCGTGCATAATAGAACCATATCTTGCCGAACGCGCCGCGTTTCATCCATAAATGTACAGAACGTTCGAGTGCGTTCGAGCCGCGACCAGTCGGGCCGCGTGACGTCACGCGGCGATAAGAGATTGACGAATATAAAAGGCGTGTGTGTGTGTTGGCGAGAGACAGTGTTTCTTCGGAAGCGATCGAGTGCGAACAACAAGCGACAAGCGAATATTCGGAGCGATTATTTCGACGCGTATTGTGTGCAGTACAGTGTTTAATTTTAAATAAAGTGCTGAGTCAGTTTCGAGAACAGTCGGCGTTTAATTGTTTGTCCTGAACCCCGTTAGCCCGTAACATTTGGTGTCAGAAGTAAGGACAAATGCCGGTGTTCCCGAAAGACGACGAAGGTATCCGTACCCGAAGCCAGCGCCAGCAAGAGATGGACCGAGGGCGTTTCGAAGACAGTCCGGCACAAGAGCCGGTTTCGCAGCCAATGACGCAGACGACTGCAGGCCCATCTGGAGTGTCGCCGACGTGGGCACCTAGTGAATTATCGGCCATTATGTCGATGCTGCAAGAGCAAGCTCGACGTCAAGAGGAGCAGGCTCGTGAGTTGAAGGAGCAGCTCCAACGTGACAAAGAGGAGCAAGCTCGACGTCAAGAGGAGCAAGCTCGACGTCAAGAGGAGCAAGCTCGACGTCAAGAGGAGCAGGCGCGTAAATTGGAGGAGCATCTGCAGCGTGGGCAAGAAGAGCAGGTCGTACTTATGAAGAATTTGCAAGCTACGGTCGGAAAGGAATTAAAAATCATGAAAGACCAAGTGGACCAGCATGAGCAGCGTATTGCAAAGGCCGAAGCCCAAATCGCCGACGTCAAACAACTTGTGGAAACACGTGTGTGTAGTGCCGCAAGTTCTGTGGTGGCTGCACCGTCAGGACGTGGTTTTAAAGTACCACCATTTGATGGCACATCATCTTGGTCGGCCTACAAAATTCAATTTGAGGCCGTGATGCAGGCAACGGGTGGACCAAGGATCAAGCCAAGACTGCTCTAACCTTAGGTTTACGTGAGCAGGCCTTAACCGTCCTGGAGGCTCTTGGCAGAGATGTTACATATGATCAGCTGGTCGAGGCCTTGGAGTCGAGGTATGGTGATGCCCACCTGGAACACGTCTTTCGTGCTCAGCTTAAGGATCGAGCTCAACGTAATACCGAAAACCTACAGCAGTGGGCCCTGGAAGTTGAGAAGCTGGTTCGTAAAGCTTACCAGTCCACACCTGCACTGATTGATGGAATTCTAGTGCAGGCTTTCGTCGACGGAATCCGCGACTTAGAGGTGCGGGCTGCTGTGAGGCTTGGGCATCACGAGACCCTGAAAGATGCGTTGGCTCACGCGCTGGAAGTGGAGGCTGTACGACAAGACCATCGAGCTCATCGCATTAGAGAGGTTGTGGCATCACCTCCACCACGCAATCGTATTCAGGGGTACAGTCCGCGCTGCTTTAACTGCGGTGAAAGAGGCCACCTCCGCTTGAATTGTAGAAAACGACGGGATGAAGGAGAAAATAGACCTGAGGAGAGGGTGGTTAACACCGCCGAACAGCAGCAGGGAAACGAGTAAAGGCCAGGACTATGGGGCGGGTGCTGGCCGGGGTCCAAGAAGCCCCAAGGGTGTTGATCTCACAAGCACATGATGGGAATAGCTTAACCATTAGAGGCGAAGTCAACGGAACACCTTGTAAGCTGACGTTAGACACTGGAGCTTCCCGCACGGTTGTTAGTATCAGGCTGGCGAATCGGTTCCTTGGGGACTATAAAGGTAACCGTGTACATATAGAACTTCTAACAGCCACCGGTCAGCACATATCCGTCCAGGGTGAGAAGAGTGTACGGCTAAAACTAGGTGAAGTAATCTATCTGCATGATGTCATCGTGGCTGATATTGTTGACGATTGCATTCTGGGCCTGGACTTCATGCGAAAACATGGATGTGAAATCGACGTCAAACAGGGCGTGCTGAAATGCGGCTCAGAAGAGCTTTTTATGGAAGGAGCACCAACAGGAAAAGCATACTGCTTGAAGAAGACTGTGGTCCCACCTAGATCAGAAGTCATTGTACCAGTTAGTCTGCCACGGAATTCTGGTCCAAAAGAAAGGTGTGTCCTTATTGAGAAGATTGACAATGATCATCCATGGAAAATAGCGAGAACCCTGGTAAGGTCTGCAAATAAGTCGGCTGTACGCGTACTCAACCTCAGTACCGAGCCACAAGTATTAAAAAAAGGCGTGATAATGGGTGCTTGCGAGGAAGTGGATTGGATGCGCAAATGCCAAGAATTACCTACGGTGACGAGCATGGCACCTGCGAAAGTCGACGTGTCATCACTTTTGAAAGACTGTGGTGAGTTGTCTTTAGAAGAGATTAACAAGGCCAAGAAAATGTTAAAACAGTACGCCGACATCTTTTCTTCTAGTGATGCTGACATAGGAAGAACTAATTTGGTCCAGCACAAGATTAACACAGGCAACGAGTTACCAATTCGTCAGCGACCAAGAAGATTGCCAGTTGCCAGAGAGAAAGAAGTGGATACCATGATTTACGGGATGCTGAAGGATGGTGTCATAGAGCCTTCATCTAGTCCATGGTGCTCCCCAGTGGTCTTAGTAAAAAAAAAGGACGGCAATATGCGGTTTTGTGTAGACTACCGTCGATTAAATGACATAACAAAGAAGGACAGCTATCCTTTACCGAGGATTGATGACACTCTAGACACGCTTACCGGAATGAAGTGGTTTAGCACGCTAGACTTGAAGAGCGGATACTGGCAAGTGGAAATTGACTCAAGAGACAAGGAGAAAACTGCTTTTTCTACTGGTAAAGGTCTATGGCAATTTAAGGTTATGCCATTTGGATTGTGCAACGCTCCTGCGACTTTTGAGAGACTGATGGAACTTGTACTTACCGGACTGATTGGGGACGCTTGTCTTGTCTACTTGGATGACATCATCATAGTGGGCCGCACATTCGAAGACCATCTTCGCAATCTTGAACGTGTCTTATCGAAGATCCGGGGGGCTAATCTTAAACTGAGTCCCAAGAAATGTTCACTTTTCAAGAAGCAGGTTAACTTTTTAGGACACATTATTTCAGCAGCTGGCGTACAAACAGACCCCGACAAAGTTGTGGCAGTCAAGGAATGGCCAGTTCCGAGAGACAAGACACAAGTTCGTGCGTTTTTAGGCTTGTGCTCCTATTACCGGCGATTTGTGAAGAATTTTGCAGACATAGCCAAGCCTCTACATAAGCTTACAGAAGAGAAGAGACAGTTTTGCTGGGATGAGAATTGCGACACCGCATTCCAAACGTTAAAAGACCGTCTGTGTAATACACCTATATTGGGTTATCCTGACACTGCAAACGACTTTATAGTGGACACAGACGCAAGTAATACTGGTATTGGCGGTGTGTTGTCACAACGAAAAGGAGAAAAAGAGGTTGTGATAGCTTACTTCAGCAAATCCTTATCTAAACCTGAACGGAATTACTGCGTCACAAGAAGAGAACTGCTAGCCGTAGTCAAATCACTGCAACATTTTAGTAAATATTTGCTCGGGCGGAAATTCCACCTACGAACAGACCATGCTGCCTTGAAGTGGCTACTGCAGTTCAGAAATCCAGAGGGTCAAGTAGCAAGATGGATTGAGTTACTACAAGAGTTTGACTATGTGATAGAACATCGCAGTGGGAAATCTCACGGTAATGCAGACGCTCTATCAAGAAGACCTTGCGCAGAGAACTGCAAGCACTGCGTCAAACAAGAGGTTAAGGAAGAAGTGCCTGTGCGAATAATAAGGACAGACCTCAGCAACGAGTGGCGAGACACGCTACTGGAAGCGCAGGATAGTGACGCAGATCTAAAACCGATCTTTGAGCGGTTAAAAGCTGGTACCGCGAAACCTAAATGGCATGAAGTTGCAGCGTTAAGTTCCACTACGAAGAGCTACTGGGCCCAGTGGAACAGCTTGGTTATACATGATGGAGTACTGTGCCGTAAATGGGAAAACGCAAAAGGCGATCGATGTCATTTGCAAATGGTAGTCCCTAGAGCTAAGATCCCAGAAGTTCTGCAGCTCTACCATAATGGATGCTCAGGAGCTCACATGGGGGTCAAAAGAACTCTGCTGAAGATCCGCGAAAGATTTTATTGGATCCACTGCCGAGACGATGTTGAGGAATGGTGTCGTAAATACACAACTTGCGCGGCTGTGAAGGGTCCTCATACTCGAAGTAGAGGAGCATTAAAAATTTACAATGTTGGAGCTCCATGGGAGCGAATTGCTCTGGACGTAGCAGGACCTTTCCCTGTAAGTGACAGGGGGAATAAGTACTTCATGGTGGTCATGGATTACTTCACGATGTGGCCGGAAGTATTTGCCATTCCCAACCAGGAAGCTTCAACAGTCGCAGATAAATTGGTCAATGAAGTATTCTGCCGGTTTGGAGTACCTTTGGAAATTCACAGCGATCAAGGACGTAATTTTGAATCCCAAGTATTTCAGGAAACATGTCGAGTATTGGGCATTCACAAAACTAGAACGACCTCCTATCACCCACAATCTGATGGCATGGTGGAACGATTTATTCAAACATTAGAGAGATACCTGGCAAAAGTTGTAGAAAGCAGACAAAAGGACTGGGACAAGCACATTCAGCCATTTCTCCTGTCATACCGAAGTGCGGTTCACGAGAATACGACGGTGACACCAGCTTTCGCTAACTTTGGAAGAGAATTACGACTGCCTGCTGATCTGATAACTGGTATCCCTCCTGACACTCCGCGTAGTGTAACAGACTACGCGGACGATCTGCGCAAGAGATTGAATGACGTATATGAACACGTCCGAGTATCAGGTCAGCAAATGTCCGAGAGGATGAAGACCCGCTATGACCGAAAAATGAACAACAGCGGTTTCGACGAAGGTTCACTAGTATGGTTGCACAACCCAGTTCGATGCAAAGGCAAGTCTCCCAAATTACAAGCGAAATGGGACGGACCCTATAGAGTTGTCACCAAGATTAATGATGTCACCTACCGAATCCAGAAAGGCCAGCGATCTGCACCTAAGATAGTTCACGTCGACCGTTTAGCGCGTTATTATGGCTGTAACAATGCTCGGGACGAGCATGTCTTAGGAGGGGGCAGTGTTACGCGTGCATAATAGAACCATATCTTGCCGAACGCGCCGCGTTTCATCCATAAATGTACAGAACGTTCGAGTGCGTTCGAGCCGCGACCAGTCGGGCCGCGTGACGTCACGCGGCGATAAGAGATTGACGAATATAAAAGGCGTGTGTGTGTGTTGGCGAGAGACAGTGTTTCTTCGGAAGCGATCGAGTGCGAACAACAAGCGACAAGCGAATATTCGGAGCGATTATTTCGACGCGTATTGTGTGCAGTACAGTGTTTAATTTTAAATAAAGTGCTGAGTCAGTTTCGAGAACAGTCGGCGTTTAATTGTTTGTCCTGAACCCCGTTAGCCCGTAACAATATATATTATTAAATAATATATCAATAATGCCCAGACACAAAATTATATAATAGGGTGTGATAATAATTAATAAAGTCGTCAAAACAAAGTCAAAATGAATCGTCAAATCTTTATCGAATAAAATAGTGATTTGGACTTATTGGATATCTGGCAATTACTTTTAACAATCCATTCAATGTGTATTTCATTTATCAGGTGCTAAGGTTGGCGGCTGTGGACGACCATAGATTACTAAGTTCTGGATTGGACCAAGTAACAGCTTTATGGAGGCCAGACGACGGTGAATTAATAGCTCATCTCAAGTAAGTAACGTTTAATTTTAGGTTATTAAAGAATTTTAAAAATTATTTTGTAAGAGCAGTATCAGTACTGATGAAATGTCGATACTGTATTTCGATAAAAGATAAGAAGTTATTAAAATTATTGCTGATATTCATATTCAATACATTTTTAAAATCGAAGAGAATTACAAATGAAGTATGGTTAACAGAGGCAGCACGGAGCCCGTCCACTGCCTGTCCGTGTACTACAACGAGCTCATATCGGGCACCACCAACAATCGGATCGGTGTCCACACGTCGCTCGACCAGGACGCGTCCTTCTCCAGCACTAAGCTACGTTCCGACACATTTAAGGGCGTGTTGACATGCATGTCGGTGCTGCCTCTAAACAGGCTGCTTCTGTTGGGCAGTGATAATGGAACTATCAGTCTTCTTTGCTGACTTACTGATGAGTAAATCGACGTGATTGCGTTATAACTATCTCAATCCCACCACATTATATGTGGATCATTGGAAATTTACAAAGTGCAGGGGTGGTTGAAATTGTCTGAATTTAATTTTATCGAGTGGTGAATTCATTCGGATGTCGTCAAGCGCCTGGCTATAAATAAGAGCAACATCATTACAGCGCTCATGTTAAAATATACTGCGTTAAGTATCGAACTGAACATTAATATCATTCCTTGAATAATTGGGTAGTTGACTAAAATATTTTTATTAATTTTATGTAACATTTACGTCATATAAAATGTAACAGATAAATAAAATGTAACAGATAAAGAAAGATTGAATAATTTAAAAATAAAAAAGTAAGCTTTTAAAATAGCTTTTGGAACTCTCAAACAATATAAAAAGAAAAGCGCCAGTATATTCACGTCACGGGCATACGTGTGTTGGAAAAGGATGCAAGACTCATTGCAGATATGAATTACTGTCTCATTTTTCAACCAATTTCGATGTCGTTTTTACAGAAGGGTTTCTTTTTTATTTTATTTGGGATTACATAATATAAACATATAAAATCAAACATAGTCAAGTACCCAATTCTTCGTAATACGAAAGGTAGTAGATTAAAATTAAGATTGAATATTCCGGTCCATCTTGAAATGTCTGGTGTTCATTGAAGTTTTCGTATAAGAGCCCAGGGTTGTCAAGTTTCTTGATAAAGTAGCATTTAAAGGCCAACTACGTCATACAATCTAGTTCAATCACATGCTATAATTTCAATCCAATTATAGTGTCAACATTAATTATCAACTTTGTTGCTGTTTGACACTCAACCTTATTTTTAAATCGATTTTAGAGTCGATAAAAGTTCACTGATTTATGTATCGTTAACACTTTCAAAGCTTTAGGATTCTTATAGAATAAGCATTTTAAAAATATCGAAGTATACATTTATGTTAAAGAGTCATTCAAATGATCTTTAAGGGTGTAACCATAAATTCAACCCATTAATTTTATAAACATACATAGCTCACACCTGTACCCCGAAGGGGTAGGCTAGGCACACGTGAATCACGGAGCTAAAATACACATTTTAATTTTAAACAACACAATTCATCACATTAGCTTTTATCACAGTCATGTAACACTTATATTTGATTAATTCGATTTTATTTGGAAACTCGAAAGCGAAAATTACTCACACACTCACACTCACACATTTATTACACATGTGTCACTGGTTTGAGGTCAAGCTTGTCCTAAACATAAACGGTGAAAAACGTTGACATGTAATCCGAGCTTTATTTATGAATTATTGATTTTTTTGCAGTGAAGATTGATTGCTCTTAAGTTTATAAGTTAGTTCATAAGTGTTTATAGCCGAAGTAAAAAGTCCTTTTATAAAAAAAAAAGTCACAATTATATTCATTGAATTTATTTTCTATTTGTTATATCGACGTATATAGTTATAAGTTATGATGGTTAAAAAATATTTAAATTCGATCTCATAATTTTTATGTAGAGATCGTCTAATCTGAAATGACTTGTTAAGTTGCCACTCAATTTTGAACCTTAAGCCCCGTTTACACGACGCCGTTTTCTTGCCTGTTACAATATTTAAGCAATTAATGATTTGCATAACTTCGCTTTGTTACAGTGCCAGTAATTTATGCAATTTTATTATAATACATGATATTTTAGGTGTAACTGACAGCGTCATTTGGGATTAGACGACTAATGATATATTGATTTAGTATAGATTTCTGATCAATTTATCTTAAATAGTCTGCGCTTAGCAGTCATTAGTTAAAAATCTTTGTTATTCGCTAAGATATGATGATATTTTGTCAGCAAGCAGAAGTAAAGCTTTAGGTGTGCTTTTGATCTATTCCATTGTACTTTTGAGGAGGTTAGTTTGCAAAGATTTATTAAGCGAATGCGATTTCGATTTCATATTTATTTAATCACAATGTATTTAAAACTTTATTTATTAATAGTTAAAATATTTTTCGCCACAATAACTTGTGAGCAAAGTAACTGCATAATATAAGTTTTAATAACAATACTGTATATTAGTAGTTAGTACTACAAATATCACTTAGGGTCGATTTTTCAATAGCCAGAATACTTTTATTTGGGGAAAAATTCTGAGTTGATGACAGATAATGGCATATCTGTCAAAGCAACAAATTATTCCTGAAAGTTATCTGGCTATTGAAAATATAATTATATAATTTTGCAAACGTAAACATTATATTATTAATATCTCACTAATGTAAACTATTTTAGTGAAAATAATATACTGTATATAAAGAAAAAGATGTATCTAATGATAAATGGATGCAGTTATGCACAAAGTATCCAACCCACAAAATAACAAAAAATATCTAGTTAATCTTATTGACTTTGTTCAACATTTTTTAACGGTTGGATCCTTTTTGCATGTCTACGTCTTAATGAGACAATACGACTATATAGCATTTATGCTATTAGGAGCACGTCGTATCCTCTAGTATTACCATTTTGTAACATTCCCTTGTATACAATAATCGCCAACACTGTACCAGAAATCTAAACAAATATCTGCTAATAAGAGTTAGCACGGGTGAATTGTGTACTTGACTGATTTTTTTTATTGATTTTATATGGAATTTATGCCATCTTAAACATACCATAGAAATAAATATTGCAATAT
This sequence comes from Clanis bilineata, assembly GCA_036417725.1. Classification (NCBI taxonomy): domain Eukaryota; kingdom Metazoa; phylum Arthropoda; class Insecta; order Lepidoptera; family Sphingidae; genus Clanis; species Clanis bilineata. Next base: position 6,199,420 of record CM071153.1, read on the forward strand.
TCTTAAAAATATGTAAGTTATAAGCCTTTGAAGATTGGTGTAATCTTTAAACTGCGTGACAGAGAAGCATCAGTATAATCACGTCACAGCCATAAAGGTACGTCCGTTGGAAAGGGATAGCAAGGTATCCCCACTACACCCCCACTCTTGCTTATTGCAGAATTTAAAATATTAATTACTACCTCATTTTTCAACCAATTTTGATGCAGTTTTTACAGAACGGTTTCTTTTTTATTTATTTGCGTATAACAATATGTATGTATAAAACATAGTCAAGTACCTAATTGGGTACTTGTTTTTGTACACATTTTTATATGTACTACAAATAAAATAAAAAAATAAACTCTTCTGTAAAATCTGCATCGAAATTGATTGAAAAATGCGTCAGTAATTCATATTTTAAATTCTGCAATGACCACGAGAGGGGACGTAGTGGGGATATCTTGCTATCCCTTTCTAATGCACGTACCGTTATGGCCCTGACGTGATTTTACTGATACTTCTCTTTTCCGCAGTTTGAGGGGTACACCAAATTTCAAATGCTTATAACTTTTTTATCTTTGAGAATATTTCAATAATTCTCTCAGTGCTATATTTAAGATGGCGTCAATTTCATATAAAATTAATTAAAAAATATTAGTTAAGTACCCAATACCCGTGACTGTGACTTGTCAAATGTATAAGTCCCCAGCTTTTATGTAACATGCGCGCAGAGTGAGTGCGAGTGACAAAAAATCACGCGTGCGCGGTAACTCTTAATAATCGTTATTGCATTTTAGTGTAATATTAGAAGCTCAATCACGAAACATTTTGGTGAACGAATTCGAATCGAGTTCGAGACGCGTTCGTGACATTTGTATAAAGTGTTTACTAAATGTCATCAGTGCGTTGCAGTTAATCTTACTTGTACCGACCCCTGTACAAAAAACATAATTAGGATTATAGTAATACTGCTAATATAGTAATAAGTCGTGGTGGTAGCCCAACTGGTTCCCTATCCTACAGTTCAAATCAAATATTGTCCAGGGCGGTTACCACCACCTCTTATAGCAGTATTATAATTTTACTTGTACCGATTCCCATACAAAAAATCCAAGCTTTCTGCGCGCGCGTCCTTTCATACTTAAGTACTGTGTCAGTAGGCTAGCGACTCGCGTGCTTGAGTTCAATGGATATATTATAGCAATAATGGAGTATTCCACTTGCAAGAATTTTACTTTCTTTCGGTTTTCGGGTATACTAAAACTCACATTGTATATAATGTCCCTTACTTATAAAAATATTAAAGAGCTGCTTATCTTTAACCACAGGTTGTTCCTTTCATTTTTAAACAATGTAACGTAAGGAAAAAGTGATAGACTATTCTTAGCGAAAAGATAAGCGAAAATATTTTTATAAGTAAGGGCGTATTTGTTTAGTTTCTGGTAGAAGGCTGGCCATAGAGTGCATATATAATACCATACAGACCAAAGCTCAAGTAAAAGCTCATTTAAAAGTAACCCGCGATACTGTGTCACTTGTTATGCATAGGCTAACCATGAGTTTTTTTAACATTACTCGCTAGCGACTCGGTAAAATATTTGTATGACAAACACCCGAACGCCTCTAGCGGTTATGCGGGGAACTGACGTTTTCCATACAAATATTTTACGTCCTCGCTCGCGTTAATACGTGCAACAAACTCATAGTTGAGCTACTTATCTCATAAGTAAGGGTCTATTTGTGAAAATACTCCCTCTTTAACAAAGTATTTTAATGTGCATTTTCATAATAACTAGTTTTAAGACATGTGTATATCAAAGAACGCATATAATCCACATTTAAAGTAGTTTTGTATTAAAATTATATTTCTGTATATTTGTACCGAACAATAAATAAACAATAGTTATGTCCGTTTGTAACTTGATAGTAAAGTATAAAGTACAAAAATCGTGTTACCAAAGATATCAATATGCATTATAATATTCTACTGGTGAGATTTTTATTTTGCACAATGTGGTTTGATCAAATCAATTAAAATCGTGTTAGATTTTTGTTGGATAATGCCCTTTATTATTGAATCAATTTAATGTTGGATAACTAAATACGTTATTAATGTCTGAAATATTTATAAAACATAACATCTCACGCCTGTATCCCCGAAGGCGTAAACAGAGGTGCATTAGCTAAATAAAACACCCACATTTGTTATACTTTGCGCGTAATGAATAGTCACTTCGTACGAAACGTAATGGGAGGAAAGAAGAGCGACTCAAATATCGTTCATAAAAATCCTTGTCTTGGAAATATAGCAGCTGTAGCTCGACTGTGTATTTTTTCCACACTTTAAGTTAGCGTCTACGTAAAATAATGTATGAAAATTATCAATTTCCCGCGTAACCGCTAGAGGCGTTCGGGTGTTTTTCATAAAAATTATCTACGTAGTCGCTAGCGTGAATTGTCAAAAAAACTCATCGAGTTACTGTAGGCCAACCACGAGTTTTTTTGGCATTACTCGCTAGCGACTCCATAAAATATTTGTTTGACACACACCCGAACGTCTCTAGCGGTTACGCGTGGAACTGACATTTTCCATACAAATATTTTACGTCCTCGCTCGCGTAAATACGTGCAACAAACTCATGGTTGAGCTACTGGTGTAGATTTAGGAAGTATTTACGTATCCAAAGACATTGGCAGAAGGTGACTAAACTTGCGCACGAACTATTGAACTAGTAACTTATACATAAATAATGATATAAGAATTATGCAAAAATCATATCAAAATAAAAAATCACAGCCACAAATCACAAACCCAGTCATCACTTATTGTGTGACCATAATAATTGTATAAATGACTTATAAATTCTAGTATTTTTTTATTTCGTTAATAATATTATTAGTCTGTGTTTTTCAATCAATAAGAAATAACGCGTGAGGAACTGTAGGTACTTTATAGAATATTATATTTTCGTACCAAGTCGAAATAAAAATAATTATGAATTTTATGTCCCTTAAAAATTTTTCGTTATTATTTCGTACAATGCTCTAGACTCGTGCTTTGTATTATGTATATAATATATTATGCTTTATTGATAAAAATAACGGATTTTTTGGCCTCAAATCTTTTCCAATCTCGTTTATATGAAAAGTATTTCTATAATACTATAAACAGTGCGAACACTTAAAAACTAGTTGCAATTAACTGTCCTTATATGATATAATGCACAATACTTCAGTCTTATACAACGATAAAATATAATTTTATATTCGGTTACCAAGTGCATTAGAGAATTCTGTGCCAAGAAATCCATTAATTATAAGTAATTAAACACAGAAATCACACCAATATGTAGCGTATACCGAATAGAATTTTGTAATAAAAATATTTTTAATGATACATGTGATCGTTTTATTAAAAAGCTTTGCTTGTGTTTCCCACTGATTTACGTTTTTTAGAATATACCCCCATTATTATCATTGACCCCCATCTAAGATCCTCAAGGGCTCATACTTATGATCCTCACCATGGTCCCTACGGATACTTCCCATACATTCTCCTTGAAGCAGTCTTAACATTTGTGGCAGAACGTAGACATATTGTAACTTCTCATACAAGTTGACATAGTCATATAAAAGTCTGGAATGACAGAAGGATATAAATGTCAAATATTGCCAAATAATTTTTCTTTATTATAATAAATTTAAATTTAAAAACTACATTTCTATTGATTTGATAAGATTGTTCAATTACGCTTTTTAAAATGCCGCATCCAACAAGGAGAAGGTCGAGCACTTCAGTACTGGCCAAGCGTCGGCCAAGTCTGATGGGGCACGCTGCCTCCGAAATATCCCAGCTGAATCTTTTCAAGGAAGAGACCCACACAGGTGATCACTTCCTTTCTCCTGCTCAGTTGGAGGTAGTCTACAGAACGAACGTCAATACTGGTCTCTCTGAAAACTTTGCTAAAGAGCTTTTAGAGAATCATGGACCAAATACATTGAGAGAGCTAGGCGGATCCAGCTACTGGAGAGTCTTCCAGCACAATCTGTTCGGATGGTTTCAGTGTGTGCTCTGGGTTGGTGCACTACTCAACTTCATAGCATTCTTCGCCTCTGGTGAGATGGACCCTGGTGATGTTGGAGGACATTCGCAAAAAGAATATCTTTATTTAGGTCTCGTCATAAGCGGTACAGTCATCGGAACTGGATTATTTGGATTTTATCAGGAAGCTAGAAACATTGCTGTTATGAGCGGCTTTGAGAAAATGGTCCCACCTAACGCTGTGGTTCTACGCGATGGTGTCAAGAAAGTAATACCCAATAGTGCGATTGTAGTTGGCGATATAGTTGAGATGTCAGGAGGGGAGATAGTACCTGCAGATGTTCGTATCCTAACGTGCACTAATTTTCAAACTGATATGGCGTCTTTGACGGGAGAGTCAGAACCTATTAAACACAGGCCCGAGTGCACGCATTCTAATCCGCTAGAATCCAAAAATATGGCATATTTTGGTTGCCCGATCGTAGAAGGTACTGCAAAAGGTATAGTGGTAGCGACAGGTGAAATGACACAGATTGGAAGGATCGCCGGTCTTGTAACAGGGTTGGAGAAAGAGGAAACTCCAATTGCTAAGGAAATCACACATTTTATTAAGTTAGTCTGTGGCGTCGCTTTTACTTTTGGTATAATGTTCTTTTTTATGGTATATTTTATACAAAACAGTTGGCTATCGGCGTTGCAGTACATGCTAGGCATTATACTAGCTAACGTACCTGAAGGATTAATAGTCACATTAACAGTATGCATGACTTTATCAGCGAAACAATTAAAGAGAAAAAACTGCCTAGCGAAAACACTGCAAGCTGTTGAGACTCTGGGTTCTACTTCATGCATTTGTTCTGATAAAACTGGTACATTAACAGAAAATCAAATGAACGTGTCTCATTTGTTTTGTAATTTCAACATTTACAATAAAGATGACCGCACCCACGTATCTGAATCAACCTATTCGACGCTGTGTTTGGCAGCATCGTTAAATTTAAAAGCTGTGTTTGTTAGCGATTCTAAGAATGTACCTGTCGAGAAACGAAAGATATTGGGGGATGCTTCAGAATCTGCAATATTGCGGTACATGGAGATTAATCGATCAGCTACACAGATTCGTGAAGAAAATCCAAAAGAAGCAGAAATACCATTTAGCTCGGCTTATAAATATCAAGTCACGATACATAGATTACAGGCGACACAGAGTTATTATTTGATTATGAAAGGAGCTCCTGAGATTGTTGTAGAATATTGCTCGTATGTATATACTGCTGAGGATATTCAGCCTCTTACTCAACAAGCCAAGAAAGAACTGAAAGCTAATTTTATCAAATTGGCAAATATGGGCGAACGTGTCATTGGTTATTGTGATTTAAAATTGCCACCTAACGATTATCCTTTAGGATATAAATTCGACACGCAACGGAGAAATTTTCCTGTTGAAGACTTAAACTTTCTTGGTGCGATATCAATGATCGATCCTCCCAGAAAAAATATTGATCAATCAATAGCCCTTTGTAGACAAGCGGGTATAAAGGTTGTGATGGTAACGGGCGATCATCCTGTCACGGCTTTAGCTATATCCAAACAATGTGGCACAATTACGCAGCCAACTGCTTATGATTATGCTTTTGAACATCACATCGAACTATCAGACGTTCCACCACACATAAGAAATCAGTTTACAGCAGCAGTTATCACTGGAGATGAACTACGAAAAATGAGTGTAAATGACTTGAAAGCTGCTCAGCAAAGATATGAAGAAATAACGTATGCCAGAACGAGCCCACAACAAAAATTGTTTATTGTTGAAACATATCAAGCGCTAAAACATGTAGTTGCCGTGACGGGAGACGGTGTGAACGATTCACCGGCGTTGAAAAAGGCTGACATCGGTATAGCAATGGGTATCAACGGCACAGAGGTTTCCAAACAAGCGGCTGATATGATTTTATTGGATGACAATTTTGCGTCTATTGTTCTGGGGGTGCAAGAAGGTCGGAGGATTTTTGATAACTTAAAAAAGACCATTGCTTACACTTTAACTTCGAATACGCCTGAAATGCTACCGTTTGTCCTTTATGCATGTCTCGGAATGCCGCTACCGATGCCGTTAATGCTTATATTAGTAATAAATGTGGGAACTGATTTATTACCGGCGATGAGTCTCGCGTATGAAGATTCGGAAGAAGATATTATGTCGATACCTCCACGTAAACCCACCGATCATCTAGTCAATAAAGTTTTAATATTCATGGCTTATTTTCAAGTCGGTTTAATTCAGTTCTTTGCAGGCATGTATGCATACTTCGTTGTGTTTGCGCATGACGGTTTTTTCCCCTCCAGCCTCTTGTTTATCCGCTCTGATTGGGAGTCACCTACGAAAGTCATTAAAGACACGCTGGGAAGAAGCTGGTTTTTTGTTGATAGAAAACGAATTGAAAGGAAGGCACAGACAGCCTACTTTGTGTCTGTATGTTGGACACAAATTTCTGACGTCATTATTTGCAAAACGAGACGAATTTCTCTACTGAAGAAGGGTATGAGAAATCATGTCTTAAATACTAGCATATTGGTTGATTTAATTGCGGCTTTAGTTGTGACCTACCTGCCTGTATGTAATGAGGTGTTTAGTACTGAAGCGCTTTTGTGGTACGACTTCTTTCTTGCCACACCGTTTATGGTGTTGATGATATTTGGCGATGAATTGAGGCGTTATTTAATAAGAAATAATATCTCTAAATGGGTGGAAGAAGAGACTTATTATTAACTGTACACTATTAGTTTTAAATGTATTTTAGTGCTTTATTCGAAGCGCAATGTAATTAACTTTTAATTTTCACTTTTAGTTATGAATAAACCGAAAAATGTTATCGTTATCAGGAGTTTTATTTTTAGAGTGGTAGAGCCGTCGTGGCGTCGTTTCGTTCGATGAGTAGTGGCCTTTCCCTCTACTTTTCAATATCTGTTGAAATTCTTTGAGATTGGCAATGCACCCATGATACTTCATATTACGGGTAATCAGTCTGCTATTTCTCCTATGTCTGTTATAAAAACATGTGCATTTTAAATATTAATATTCAAATACCCTGCTGCGTAAAAAGAGAGAAAAACAAGCTCTCAAAAGCTCTAATGCCGACGGGTGTTTTGTTTTGTGTGGATTCGAATTTCATTTGTCTCGATGCAGGGATCGAAACATCAGCCTCTCGTTTCACAACGGACTAGTCCGATTACTCGCCGGCACGGAGGATCTCAGTATAGTGTTAGGGTCACTTGCGGCTCCGCGATAAATCTCTATTTATCCCAAATCTTGATTGTAAGATAGGAGAGGTGTAGGATAAATTCAGATAAGGTGTAACTCTAGTAATAGCGCTTCAAGTCACCCTTAGATAAGAACCCAGTTAACAAATATAATGCAATTTCATCTCAGTTTGCAATATTGGAGCATGTCCTTGCAACATACGCACTCGGGTATGCTCCGTAATCTACTTCTTGAATTATACGCGCGCACATGAGGGCGCGGCCGATATGAATTTTAAACCTGCTTGCCCATGCGCTGTAAGATACCGGAATAACCTACGTAGCGAGTCGAATGTGACCCACATTGCACCGAAATAACATTACCTAGGTATCGGCTTAGACTAGAATCAAGATACTGTATTGCTAGGCTGCGTCTTAGGTGACAGCGAGAAGCGTGGTTTACTTGTATTAACTTTAGTAGTATACTATTGGTACTTTACTTTGTGTTTACTTCGACTGCCTCGGTTGCGTGGGTGTATTTCGATACGACTACCGTCCTGAGGTCTCGGGTTCGATCCCCGGGTCGGGCAAAGTGATATTGGATTTTTCCATATCATTCGATATGGCGATAGGCTCGCCCCCTATCACATCTGGAACGAAACTAAGCTCGGCGAAATGTGAGTGTTCTAGTTCACTAGTTCACCTCTGCCTAACACCCACATTTCATCGAGCTCATTTCCATACCCAATGTGATATATAGCTAGCTTATCGCCATCTCGAGCTCAAATTCCAGACCCCGGGCTGATACTGAATAGAAAAACCAATATCACTGTCCGACTCGGGGATTGATCCCGAGACCTCAGGACGGTATTGTACCAGTAGTACTTTAATATTTACTTTTTATACAAGCAGGTACCAATTATGCTATTAGGTGATATTTGGTGTTTGTAACGGATATTGTTTTTACCAACGGTGACAGGTTTGTGAGCCAAAAAGTAATGTTTTTATTTTCATTTTCTTTCTCGTCATTTGGGACATACGATGTTCGGAGTATTTATAAGATTGACTAACATCTAGGCGGGCGAGTAGCCGGTTGTGAATTGAAAGGCTGCGGGTTCGATCCCCGCACCGAGACAAATGTCTGTGTAGCCCACTGATATTTGTTTCGGGTCAGGGTGTTGTGAGACCGAAAGTCTCTCGTAGTTCCTGATTCCCGCGAAACAAGTGAAACAAGACTCGATCTTAGTGTGGGGTCAGGACTATGTGTGTGACTGTTGGGTGTTATTTATTTATTATCTCTTTACATCTTTTAAATAAACAAAATTCATTTTATTCTTCGCTCCTACTACCTGCAGGCTGCATGTCACCATTAAGCCGCAGCTGGCGATGTCTATTGAATAGCGTAGCCGATCGGTATCGCGTATGGCGAATGTATAGTTTGACCTGATAAGGGCCTCGATATGATATCTGTGAACTATGACAAACATTAAATCCGTATAAAGATAATTTCGTACAATAACATAACTTTATATAGAGTTTAAAAACACTATGTAGGATAAAAATTGCATTATGTGCACCTGCGTTGTTTAGGTGACTTTGATCGTTTGATTTTTAGAGTTCCGTACCCAAAACTGAAACCTACATTTTCTGTTCGACCTAACAACCTCAAAATTATGCCAATTTACTTTGAACTGCCTTGGTTTAATGATTGGGTAATATGTATCTATCAACTTCGGGTTTCTATGCTACAAACATAGAATTTCTAAACAAACTGGCTGTTGAATATCTAAATTTTAGAGGAAAATAATAAACAATAAAATTGGTTAAAGGTTGTCTCACCGATCATTGTGCGGAATCCTTGATGCGCGAGCCCGATTTACACTTGACTGTTTTTTTGTGTTTGTTGAAAACTTTGAATTTAATTACTTTTCAAATATTGTCAGTATTTAATAATGATTCTGAGAGATTTATGGACTAAGTATTTCGGCCATTGCAACGAAACAATTACCAAAGACCTAATAGAGCTTACAATAAGTTCCACAAACTATTTATGTATTATTACTTAAAATATTAAGGTCTATGCGTTTTGATCAGAAACACTCATTATTAATATAAATAATTTAAATAGACAGGCATTAGTTGCAATGCGGAGGCCCTGCTAATGATGGGATTCTCCTCCGGTAAATACTCAAGTGGGGGTATATACCCATAAACACCCTTTGTACCCGAATATTTATCATAGATAACATACATAGGCTGTAGGCACATCCAGCTCACGCCTGTCTATTGGCGTAGTGGTATTGCGTGCGCGGTACGCTTATCGTCCTGGGGTCGCGGGTTCGATCCCCAAGTCGGGCATAGTGATATTGGATTTATTAGTATCAGCCTGGAGTCTAGAATTTGTGCCCGATATGGCGATAGGATTGTCCCCTATTACATCTGGGACGGTTAGTTCGATTCCTGCACCGATATAAATGTTTGTGTGACCCAGAGATATTTGTTTCGGGTTTGGGTGTTACGACGTGTTTTGAGTGGTAGAGCCACGCTGCAGACAGTAACGTCTACAGCATGAATGGGTCGGCCCGACCGGTTGGATACCACTGTCTCACAGAAAACCGACGTAAAGTGGCAGCTTGCTGTCGCGTTTCGTTCGGTGAGTGAGATTTCCGGTGGCCCATTTCCCCTCCTCTCTTTCCCAATCCCTTTTCCCTCCCTTCCATTTTCTCCTTTTAGGTTAACAACTCACCCATGATTCTTATTGTGGAGATCACTTACCACCAGGTCACCCATCTGTTCGTTTGCAAGTCTATAAAAAAAAAGAAAAACATGAGATCGAAAGTCTCTCATAAGTGGTTAAATATGAGTCAAACTGTGTGTGACTTGGGTGTATTTTTTTAAATAGGTATTGTGTTTAGATAATCACTATGTTTTCCTTTTTGGGGATCGATTCGGTTGTATCACGTTTTACAGGCTCTTGCCCACTGCGCCAGGAAAACGTCTCTCAGTTTGCTAAAAAAATAAAACGAAGTATTATGATCCTAGTTTTAAAAATAAGAAGCACGTAAATGTGTCTTTAGGAAGGTAAATGACTATAATGATTAATGTTAACAACGGCTGTTATCAATGTAATAAGCCCATTTCAAACGGCGTGTTAATTTATTTTATAGGTAAATTGCAGAGTGAGTATCTTAACATGGTTTTAACCGAACCCGTGTATGTCCAAAACGGTAATCAATAATTGATATAAGTGACAGTTTGCGGCAAAAGTTTGCACAAATTGCATCAGAAACCTTACCGAGAAACAAACTCGTTAGAAATGTACACGATTCATTTAAATTCATTATATTGACACGACCTGTAACACAGAATATAAAATGTGCTTTTCTATCCTTTTTATACGGGAAATACTTTAATTAGATTAACTTATTTCGGCGGCTTTTTAGCTTTTTCACGAGATATGTGCGAGTAAAATGAGCGGTAGATAAGTCCTACAGTAGTCTTCTCCGTCCTGCTCTAATTACACTAATGTGGGGTCGCCGGTCGGCACAATATACTTTTTAAGCATGTTGCAGAAAAAAATCGGCTTAGTTTTTACAACCGGCTGCCCGTCTGACGTCAGTTGCCCTGGAGGATCCAAATCGAGTAAATCGTGTCAGAAAAATAGCTTTGCCGGATCTGTGATTCGAACCTAGGACCTCCCGGTCTATCAATCCATATAAGTAGGTATACTCTGTCACACGAACACAGTATATTTTTATAATGCTAGACTTTACTTTTCATTTCTTTGGGAGTTCTCATGCATGTAAGAAACTTAACGAAGCGCTTCATAAAAAATAAGAAATAAAGAACTTTATTTGGCCATGTACAAGAATTTCATTGACTTCCATACTGAACAATGAATATGCGAAAACTCAATATTCGCAAATTCGAAGTACGAATGCAAATTATATTAGAATAGTTTGATAGTTCTATAACGTGGAACTATCCACCCTTGAAGTGAAGTCGAGTCAATAAAGGGACACGAATGTAATACGCAGGTCCTTGGTTGCGAAATGTGTATCAAGTGGTCAGCTTGCAGCTCCTGGGAACCTTTATAAAGCAAGCGTGAGGTGAACACACCACACGTGCTTCTCAACCAACGTAGTGCGCACGCGGCTAACATGATTGCTAAGGTAATTACAATTACACTTTAACAATATTTACACCTAAACATGTAATTCGAAATGTGAATAGACATAAGTAAATAGACATTTGTTTTAACAAATTGTGAATAAGATAAAATGTTTATATGAAAAACTTACTGATAAATTATTATGTTCAATGTATCAAATCTATTAAATTGATTTCGTAAGAATATTATGCGTTGTTCTTTTTATTAGAAGATTAGATGTCTAAAATTTATAATATCAATATTTTGACGCACCGCAAACTGATGTAAGTGTGCGTTATGTAGTCTTATAGACATAGGCAGTAAAGATGAAGATTGTCGTTTTGTATTTTGCCCAGTTTCTATTTTTATGCTCTGCGATCTGTACACAGTTCACGTCTGCCTATACCTTCAGGGTTATAGGCGTGAGCTTATGATAATTTTTTGTCCGTAAATTATCATTATAATACCAAATAAAAGTATAAATTATTTAATTTAATATTACAAGATTTGATTACAGACTAACAGACAACTGGACAGGTGAGACTAAATATAAGTTTGTAATAATTATATGTAAAATTACACTATTTGACAGTTATTCCTGTTGTGTTGCGCGTGCGCATCTGCTTTGGCCGCGCCGGGTATCTTGGATGTAGGGTACGCGGCACCGGCTTACGCCGCCCCCATCGCCCACGCGGTAGCTGCGCCCGCGTATGCTGCGCCGGCGTATGCAGCGCCGGCGTATGCTGCGCCCATCGCCCATGCCGTGGCCGCTCCCATCGCACATGCTGTGGCCGCCCCGGCGGCTTATGCGGCCCCAGCGGCTTTTGCGGCCCCAGCGGCTTATGCGGCGCCGGCTTACGCTGCCCCTATCGCCCATGCTGTAGCTGCGCCCGTTGTTAAAGCAGTAAGATTTTATTGCATTATCTTGTTATAACCCCATTCTGGCAGTGTGTTTGAGTTGAGAAAGAACAAGATCAGATGCCATTACGTCGGGCATTGCCATTTGTACCCAATAATTTTGCCACAAATCACTTATGACTTACCTAACAATAAAGTTTGTAGCTTGTGTTCACTTTGCTGACAGGGTCGCTCGATAGTTCAAAAAGGGCTACTTAATACCTAATGTTACCAGCAAGAGAATCGCTTCAATGAATGCATATCTCATAATGACCTAGTGAAGTCTCACAATTTTCAATAACCGGTTCAGGTCACTTCATAGGCACCTTGATATCATATTTTTAAATGAATTTTGTGTGGACAGTCTACCTGATAGGGAATACCGATGGAAAAGAGAGAAAGATTATCTAGGCCTCGTAAAATCTCAGTTACAGTATGAAAAGGAGCAAGGTGCCACATCACACCAGTTTCTGTAATGAAGTAGTTCGACTTGGCAACCACAGTCATACTGCTAAAACCTCAAATGTCATCACAGCATTATCTTGCTCAAAACAAGTGACTTTTCTTAGGTAGCAGCAGTACGCGCCGAGCCCATCGATCCAAACCCAGCTTACAGCTTCTCGTACGGAGTAGCCGACCCGTCGACCGGAGACCACAAGGACGCGACTGAGACGCTGCAGAACGGGGTGGTGCACGGCTCCTACAGCCTGGTGGAACCTGACGGCCATCTTCGCAAGGTCACATACACTGCTGACAAGGTCAACGGATTCAATGCGGTGGTCGAGAGGACCGGAGCAGCGGCGCACCCGGTAAGTTACCAGCGGGCTTAGCCAAGTGGCTTATACGCTAGTCAAATAGAATAGTAAATGTATAGGAATGAGATAAAAGTACGCTAAATATAGCGTACTCTTATGTCATTCCCATACATTTACTATTCTATTCGACTATCGCAAAAACTCTTGGCTAAACCCGCAGTTCATTATAGAAGAGACAGGAGTAGGTAATTATTTTTGAAGTGAAAACTTCTTTAGCCACGTTGAGCACTTTTTGGTAAGGGGAAATCTAGTGAGTGTGCGTCACCGACGTGCTTTGTTAATTCATAATTGTATATGAAAACTTCTTTAGCTGTGTTGAGCACTTTTTGGTATCTTGTGAGTTCGCGAATCGCGTCACCGACATGCGTAATAACAATAAATCTGTAGCTATACAGATTTATATTTTGTCTGATCTTGTACAGCCCGTAATATATTAATTGAATAATAAATAAACTATATAAACATGTATGTATTTGTTGCTCGGAGTGTCAATACCTCTAGATGTGAAAACCAGATTGATGTTGATAATTTAAACATTACGAAATTTCAAATTTGAATACTTAAATTTTTCTGAGTTATAAGTTTTCATTACTATCGGCAGTCCTTATGACTGCCATTTTTTTTCCTGGCATTATTCCGGCCTTAAGCTAGCGTCCGCCTTTCTGCTTAAAAACTTAGCCAAACACTTCCTGCGACATGCTTGAAAAAGTGTGTTGCGCCTACCCCACATTCAAATGGGATGAGGACAGGTAGAAAGAAAGAAATACGTACCTATAATTGTTATAGTGAAACAATGTGCTTTGTTCAGGTGGCAGCTCCCGTGGCGAAGGTGATCGCTGCCCCGGCCCCGGTGGCCTTCGCGGCCCACGCTCCCGTGGTAGCGGCCCATGCTCCCGTCGCCATCGCCAAGTACGGCCTGCCCGCCGCCCACGTCGCCCACCCCTGGTAGCCCCCCACTCGACCTGCTGTGTTGCTGGATAACTAATATGTATTCTATTCGATTGACAAACCTAGACGGACAGCTAGCTGTATGGACGTAATGGTATGCAAAATGATTTATGACGGATTTACTATGTTAGTTTGGACAGAAATCATTTGTTAGGCCGCGGCTACAACGTAAAGACTTCGAAATTCATGAAAGCTTAGTATTATGTTTAATATATAAAGTAGTTAAGCCTGAGTGTCGGGATTTGAAGTTATAAGATATTCACGAATTATGAATAAGACATTGTTTATGTATTTTTATGTTTATATAGAAAATATGGGGGCTGGTTTTATGAAGCTTCTAGCGTATTTGCCTTTGCACTCTAGCCACAGTCTAAAAATTATATTACACATGGGGATGGTGTACTGAGTACTCGTATTGATTCAGCACTACAGCAGCACCGACAATTTGACCTCGCCTGTGAAACTTATGGAATTATTTATTTATTATAATGCTTTGACTGTTGCCTACGGACTTGATCTTGACGCGTTGTATTATTTACGTAAATGTAAATATTTTAAGTAGTTTATAAATAAATGCAGTTTTTGCACTATTTACTTATTTTATTTCATACCCAATTCTTCATTTCATGTAATGATTATAATGATCATATCGCCCACATGTTGACATCATGCAGGCGGCCGATCGTAAAAACTAAGCAGTTTTCTTATGCAACATGTTTCAAAAATTGTGTTGCGCTTGCGCCGATACACGGTGGTAGAATGAAGCCACATTCAAGTGGGATAAGGAAGATGGAAAGAAAGATGGCCGATTAAAATGAATATAAAAACCTACAATGGCCTGATTACTCTGTATTATTGTATTATACGTAAAACCTGGACCTAAGTAGAAAACTAAATAAATCATAATTTTAATTAACTTACACTTAACAAACTTGTTTGATTAGAGATTTATTGCCTAGCTTTGGTCGCGTTCTCCTAGTACAAAATAAATTATACATAGTAATACAACATTTAATTACAAGCTCAGAAATAAATCAGTTTTTGCGGCCTGATTTAGTTGCAGTTTCCAAACCTAGGCGAACTAGTAAATGTATTCCAGAAAAGGCCATAATGCAGTCTAGCTCAAGACATTAAGAAATAACATTCGAATAATGAATTCGCGAATGCAACGACATAAATATTCAAGGGGCGGCCGGAAACCACTATTACGAGTATTACTAAATACGCACATTCTACGAAAATCTTGTTCGAATACTACTCGTAAAGGCTTAGATTGGGTAACTTCCGTCTGCGTTCTTAGTTGAACACATTAACAACACATTTTATGAACCTTATGATACTTATCGAAGACAGTATTTTATTTATGATCGTTAGACAATTTCCAGATCGGCCTGCATCTAGCGACTTCCTGCGGACTTATCAGGTGGACCTCGAAATCTTTACGGGAGGTTATATAATTGATATTTGATAATTAGATCTCATCTGGTTATCAGATGAGTGAAGGTCGATGTACCGCGGTCTCTTAGACCATAACATTTCAAAGTTAAACAATTTACATGACAATTACATACGTGAGCTAAGCTAAACGAAGTGGGCCTCATTTACGTCGCGATGTGGGCTGTGTACCTTCTTCGAGGCTAGGTAAGAACGTCTGAAACCTATGGTAGGGCTTAGACTGAGATCTATATTTAGAGCGAATTAATTCGCCTAAGTCTAACTCAAAGACGGACTCAGTGAGGATTTGTATTTTTTAAATCGAACTTCGACTAAATCCGAGCCATTTTTTACAAGAAATACAGACAGACAGACAGAGACAGTCCGTGTCATTTTTCTTGTAAAAAATGACTGATTAAAGTTCGATTTAATAATTCCAAATCTTCATTGAGTTCGTTTCTTTGGCTTAGCCTTAGTCGAAGTTCGTTCTATAGATCTCAGCCTCGAGAGTGAGCATTATGCCTCTATATTTTGTCTTCTTAGAAATATACGTTTAGTAGATATTTGATAAATAAAATTAAACAATTTCTATTATTTTAATCGGTGTATTAATTACACATTTCACACTGGTATCCTATTTTGCTGGGCCCACCTAGCTATAGGTCGTACGATGTGGTCAGCCCTGGGATGCGCTCTCGGGCCCTTCAGCAACGCCAGGGCATCTCGCAGGTCCACCGCCGCCCCTGGCTTGCTCGCCGCAGCTGCTTGAGCACATCCACACACTGCGCCTCTGAGCCCCTCCCACATTTCAGGCCCACCGTCTAGTCTGTCAAGCATGTGGAACGCCTTTGCTGCGACCAAGAACTGGCCCATCCGGTAACTATCATTAGCCACGAGCTGCAGTAGAGCGAAGCTGTCTGGTGTGCCTGCTGACTGTAGAATAGGACATTAGTAATATTTTTTTATTGGCAGTTTCCGTGGCGCAGCAGGCTCTTCGATAAATGTTTTGGGTGTGGGTGTTGTGAGACCGAAAGTTGATACTTCCTACTTGAAACTTTTCTACTTAATACTTGATAGTTTTTAATACCCACGATACAGGTTACATGTACCTAGTGTGGAGTCAGGACTATGTGTGTCTGTTGATCACTGTTGAATGTATATATTTATTTTATGGAAATTGAATAATGAGACGAGAAAGTACGCTTGATGGTAAGCGATACGATTTGAAAGTGCGGGTGGTGTTCCTCAAGGCTCCGGAAGGCTGCTAAGTACCTACTTATATTCTCATATACAACAAAAGCACATTTAGATTAGAGTCAGTCTTGTACTGCAATAGTTATGGAGGCCCGAAACCCTAACTAGATTACTGTCTAAGTAAATCGACGTCAAGGGGTAGTACCTATATTTACGACGAGCACTTGGTCTTCCATGATTAGTTTGGCAACGTGAAACATGTCTGGCGACATTAACATCAGGTGACCTACACTTGCCCTTATAAAAAGCCCTGGTTAACAGTAACATTTACCTTAACACAGATGTCCCAAGCATGGTGTGCTTCCTTATTCATAACATGGCATCGGCATAGACAAGCTAAGTACGTAAATGAGATACGCATATTCTCGTCTTGTATCGCCAACAGACGTTCTTCTGCTTCGCGGTAGAAACCGGAAGCTACTTTTGCCTGACAACAATTAATTATCTTGACTTATAAAATTATCGTCATCAGGCACAGGACGTCCGTTGCTGGACATAGGCCTCCCCCAAAGATTTCCAGAAGCACCCTGCATCCAGCGATAATATGCAAAATTATAATTAATTAAACTGTAGTTGTAAGGGATTCGTTTTTCTTCGGAGATCCAACTAAACGCTAGTCGAAAGTTGGTCGTTTCTAATTGTAGGTCAGACTAAGGTTCAAACCCGGCCGTGGTCTACCTATGAGTTTATCCAAATCGGTTCATCCAGACACAACTCAAGAATTACATAAGGAAATATTTCCTTCATAATTAAACAGAAATGTGAGATAGTTACTAAATGTAAGGACATTTACTCAGAGTCAAATAAAAGTGTTTACTTGATTATAAATACGAATGTAAACTGCGTCTTATTCTAGAATCGTTTGCATTAGTGCATTTGTTTATGTTATACAAACCTGAGCATAATTAAAGTTAAATGTATCATCGTTGTCGAAAAAGCTTTTTATAGAATTCAGGTATACAAGCACTTCTTCGAAGTGTCCCGCTAGGAAGTACGAGGATGCCATGCACTGCCTCCCTGGAATGGTATCGCATTCGGATGCCGAACTCCCGACTAGATGGAAACTCTGTTGAGCGAGTTTCATCTGTTCCTCCTGCAAATTAGTTATTAAATATTTAGAATTTTGATGAATCAATCCAATAAATAACCATTGGTATATAAATATAAACGACTGCACTCTGTGAGTGCAGATCGATCCAAATGAATACATCATATTATACCTATAATTTAACGGCGTCGGGTTGTTTTCTTCTTTGACATAAACTCGCCTCCTACGATATCATGGGACCAAAGACTTCTATGTTTACTACTAGACAGGTTGATCGGTACATAAAATTTGCGCACTAAGTTTCCGCCAATTGACCGCAACTCAATATAGACTTCTGCTCTTTTCCTTAGCCGTCAAACGCCAAACACACGCCATAATGTGACACAATTTTACTTTTAAACAGCTTGCTATTTGTACTCATTGGACGGATAAAGTTAGCGAGAAATGGGTACACTAGTTGCATCTCCGCCTACCCTTTCGAGGATAATAGGCCTGAGTGTGTGGAAAATGTGAATACGTACGTCTCCCGTCTCATTATAAAGCTTCACTGCGACAACGGCGCGTAGAATATAGTGCAGCGGCGATGTCGGCTGCAACGGTTCCAACAAGGCGCGCGCTTCCAAAGGCTCTCTGTTGCGAAGACGGTATCCGGCGAGATTGAGACGAGCTTCTGGCACCACGTCTACCAGTTCTGGAAGTATCTAAAATGAAAATGAGCTATGATGGGCTACATTATTTCTATTATTCGCACGTCTCCTGCTCATGTTTTTTACGATACACTACACAAAAATATTTACACAGATCAATGTTTTTGTTTAGACACACCTCCTGTTCATGAGACCATAGACAAAAATGTGAGCGTGGAGCAGTCTTATTTTGTGTAGGTGTTATTTTTTATAATACTTTGACTCGATGTGAATTCTCTTCTATACGAAAATCTTCAAATAGCTTTTTAGCTGAATTTTTTTGGAGATGTCTTTATTTTTCATCACCCCAGTTAAATAGTGGGATAATTCTTATTTCGTCCGAGATAACTACGAATCTTTTCTGACCTGTAACTGTCGATGTAGGTGCTTACCTTCAAGGCACCTTCTCCATTTTTAAAAACAACTAGATTATGTTTAACTAGATCTTGGCCGAAGGTGTGTTGTTCAGACGATATCTGCTTTAGCTCGTTTTCCGCCGCTTTTCCGTTGTAGAGTCTGCAATAATGTAGTTTATGTCTGCATTTCTATTACGTGTTGTTTTCTTTAAACGTTGATAATACATTTTTCACTTTGTTCTCATTTTTTTTAATTCCAACAAGTTTCTTAAATAGTTTTAAGCTAAGTCCAAGGTACAGTAACTTAACGTACATAATGGCATTTTTTAATATCTTTGCTAAACGAAATAAAAGTTCAAAGTTTGTGAATTACAAATATATGTATTATTTTAGGTATATAATGTATGAATTACCTAAATAAGTTGCAAGCCTTAAGATTTCCCGCAATAGTAGATGTCGGGTGTTGCGCCAAATATACCCCCAGAACTTCTTGGGACACGTCATAATAATCCAACTTGTAGTAGCATAGAGCCACATATACATTCAAAGCCATGTAGTTTCTAAAAAAATAACACACTTCAGGATCACATTTTTTTAAGTAGAAAATCTCATCACATTCTCACAATAAGTATATAATAGGACAATATCCTTATACAATATCGCTATAATATAAACTATCTAACTATCTATCTATGACAAAAACCTTTAAATAATAAGTATTTAAATATAGTTATTATCAACTTAATACGTTTTCTTTCATTAGTACACATATTGGTTACCCTGTAGTATGCGTTAGAACTTTAATCCAATCATTGTCATCATTGTCATATCTTTTATATCTGTAATATTTTGCGATATTGAAGTATCGATTAAATTAATAAATGTTTCATTATTAATAAAAATGAATTTTTTTATACATGACGTAGATAGTCACAGGCGGCTCGGCCTCCGGAGGCCCATACGCTTATGTAACATATAGAGGTATATGTGCCGCCTCCGACGGGTTTAATAATAATGTCGGGGACCAAAAATGTCAACTATAAATTCCGAAAATAACATGACAGTATGTTAGCTATAGATAGTTATTTTTGCTGCTACTCCATTTTCACACTTTAGATATTACGGTATTCTATTGAAGAGTAAATTAATATGTGATAACTTCATTATTTATTCATTATACATGGTAGAAATTTATGGCACGTTGTAGGTACCTTCTTTCTAACAATAACTTTTTGTAAACATCAATGGCTTCTTGGTAATGTGCTCGTAAGTAATGCACTGAAGCTAAGCTGAGCTGGTCTTCGGGAACATCTCGTAAAGCCGCGTGAGTCCGCATCAGACCTTCTTCGTCACCCAACTTGTGAGCCAAGTGGAACAGCAATCTATTCTGCAATAGTTTATTACGAAAATATGTACATGTACTTATGCATAATATAAAACAAAAGTTTGAGTTGTCTCCACTGGCGTAGCGTGGGGGGGGCCGGGGGGCCCCGGGCCCCGGGCGGCACTTGAAGGGGGGCGGCAAATTAAGAGAGGCGGCACCTGAAGAGGGGCGGCACACGGCGCGGCGCAACGAGCGCCGCAATTATTTTCAGCATAGCATAGCCCTGAACCCACACTAGGTATTACCCACTGGCGTAGCGTCGGGTCCATAGTACCGGGTGGCACATGAGAAGGGGCGGCAATCGTTGCATTTTTGTATAGGTACTTATGTAATTAAAAAATCAAAACGTATGCGCTAATTCACCATGTGTCTCGAGTGCGACGGATTCACGCGACACAATACGACGCGAGGGGGCGGCGCGGGCCCTGGGCGGCATTGGCGTCGGGGCGGCGCGGCCTCGGGGCGGTTCAGGCGCTGGGGCGGCGCGGTCGCTGGGGCGGCGTGGGCTCTGGACGGCGCGGGCGCTGGGGCGGTGCGGTCGCTGGGGCGGCGTGGACTCTGGACTGCGCGGGCGTTGGGGCAGCGCGGTCGCTGGGGCGACGTGGGCTCTGGACGGCGCCGGCGTTTGGGCGGCGCGGGTGCTGGGGCGGTGCGGGCGGCGTGGGCGCTGGGTGTCGGGAGCGCTGGGGCGGCGCGAGCGCTGGGACGGCGTGGGTGCTGGGTGGCGCGGGCGCTGGGGTAGCGCGGGCGCGGGAAATGGAGCGGTGGGGGAGGTGGGGTGGCGCGGGCGCGGGCCCTGGGGCGCTGGGGCGGCGTGGGCACTGGACGGCGCGGGCACTGGGGCGGTGCGGTCACTGGGGCGGCGCGGTCGTAGGGGCGGCGTGGGCTCTGGACGGCGCGGGCGTTGGGGCGGCGCGGGTGTTGGGGCGGTGTGGGCGATGGGGCGGCGTGGTTTTGAGCTACACGGCTTCTAGGACCGCGCGGTCGCTGGGGCGGCGTGGTCACTAGGGTGCGCGGGCGGCGTGGGCGCTGGACGGCGCGGGCGTTGGGGCGGCGCGGGTGCTGGTGCGGTGCGGGCGATGGGGCGGTGCGGTCGTTGGGGTGCACGGCCTCTGGAACCGCGCGGTAGCGTGGGCGGCGTGGGCGCTGCGTGTCGGGAGCGCTGGGACGGCGCTGGGTGTCGGGAGCGCTGGGGCGGCGCGAGCGCTGGGTGGCGCGAGCGCTGGGTGGCGCGACCGCGGGAACTGGAGCGGTGTGGGAGATGGGGCGGCGCGGTCGCTGGGGCGGCGTGGGCTCTGGGCGGGGCAGGCGCTGGAGCGGTGCGGACGCTGGGGTGGCGTGGACTCCGGACGACGCGGGCGTTGGGGCGGCGCGGGCATTAGGGCGGCGCGGGGGCTGGGTGGCGCGGTCGCTGGGATAGTGCGAGCGATGGGGCGGCGCGGTCGCTGAGGCGCACGGCTGCTGGGCCGGCGCGGTAGCATGGGCGGCGTGGGCGCTGCGTGTCGGGAGCGCAGGGGCGGCGCGAGCGCTAGGTGGCGCGGCCGCGGGAACTGGAGCGGTATGGGAGATGGGGCGGCGCGGTCGCTGGGGCGGCGTGGGCTCTGGGCGGCGCAGGCGCTGGAGCGGTGCGGACGCTGGGGTGGCGTGGACTCCGGACGACGCGGGCGTTGGGGCGGTGCGGGCATTAGGGCGGTGCGGGGGCTGGGTGGCGCGGTCGCTGGGATAGTGCGAGCGATGGGGCGGCGCGGTCGTTGGGGTGCACGGCCGCTGGACCCGCGCGGGCGCTGGCCCGGCGCGGGTGCTGAGTGGCGCAGACGCTGGGGCGGCGCGGGTGCTGGTGCGGTGCGGGCGATAGGGCGGCGCGGTCGTTGGGATGCACGGCCTCTGGAACCGCGCGGTCGCTGGGGCGGCGTGGGCTCTGGGCCGGCGTGGTAGCGTGGGCGGCGTGGGCGCTGCGTGTCGGGAGCGCTGGGGCGGCGCGAGCGCTGGGTGGCGCGGCCGCGGGAACTGGAGCGGTGTGGGAGATGGGGCGGCGCGGTCGCTGGGGCGGCGTAGGCTCTGGGCGGCGCAGGCGCTGGAGCGGTGCGGACGCTGAGGTGGCGTGGACTCTGGACGACGCGGGCGTTGGGGCGGCGCGGGCATTAGGGCGGCGCGGGGACTGGGTGGCGCGGTCGCTGGGATAGTGCGAGCGATGGGGCGGCGCGGTCGTTGGGGTGCACGGCCGCTGGACTCGCGCGGGCGCTGGCCCGGCGCGGGTGCTGAGTGGCGCGGACGCTGGGGCTGCGCGAGCGCTGGGGCGGCGCGGGTGCTGGTGCGGTGCGGGCGATAGGGCGGCGCGGTCGTTGGGGTGCACGGCCTCTGGAACCGCGCGGTCGCTGGGGCGGCGCGGTCGTTGGGGCGGCGTGGGCTCTGGGCGGCGCAGGCGCTGCAGCGGTGGGGACGCTGGGGTGGCGTGGACTCTGGACGACGCGGGCGTTGGGGCGACGCGGGCATTAGGGCGGCGCGGGGGCTGGGTGGCGCGGTTGCGGGCGCTGGGATAGTGCGAGTGATGGGGCGGCGCGGTCGCTGGGTGGCGCGAGCGAAGGGTGGCGCGGGCGCTGGGGTGGCGCGGGCGCGGGAACTGAAGCGGTGTGGGAAATGGGACGGCGCGGTCGCTGGGGCGGCGTGGGCTCTGGGCGGCGCAGGCGCTGCAGCGGTGGGGACGCTGGGGTGGCGTGGACTCTGGACGACACGGGCGTTGGGGCGACGCGGGCATTAGGGCGGCGCGGGGGCTGGGTGGCGCGGCCGCGGGCGCTGGGATAGTGCGAGCGATGGGGCGGCGCGGTCGTTGGGGCTGCGCGAGCGCTGGGGCGGCGCGGGTACTGGGTGGTGCGGACGCTGGGGTGGCGCGGGCGCGGGCGCTGGGGCGGTGCGCGCGATGGGGCGGCGCGGTCGCTGAGGCGCACGGCTGCTGGGCCGGCGCGGTCGCTGGGGCGCGCGGTCGCTGGGGCGCGCGGGCGCTGAGCGGCGCGAGCGCTTGGGCAGTGCGTGCGATGGGGCAGCGCGGACCCTGGGACGGCGCGGGCACTGGGGCGGTGTGGCGGGCGGAATACAGCGTCCCGGCGCCCGACGACCACTAGATACTTTGACGACCGAACTTTAGGACATTATCTGGGACATGTACTTCCAATTCGAGTCTTTAGTTTGCACTGCTGTTGGTGACACCAAATATTTCCCGATGACAGTGTCAATTCCCACACTGCGATAGATTTTTTAGTGAGTTTTGCTTCAGGTGTGGGTGAAGCGGAACCGCAAGGCCCTTGTAATTCTTGATACCCATGATATAGGTTCAATTCCACCTAGTGTGGGGTCAGGATTACGTGTGCGATTGTTGGGTGTATATTTTATTATGTTTAGTACTCTTTATTTTAGAAGCTTTTTTAAATTATTAAATATATATTAAAAAAAATAAAACATATTTATAAATATAAATGTATTCCCCTCCGATGGCGAGGCTCGGGGCCCAAACCATCGGCGGTTAAGACCCCCGAGTGAGGAACCCGAATTCGTATGTACGACTACCATGATTTTTTTCACATTTACAGAACCAACCGTTTAGGTGGTAGGGGTGCGGACACTTGACTCTAACAAACATTCGCAGATTAAAGCTTAATATTTCGCAAAGGAATTTAAAATTCTTCAGATATCGACCAAAGGACAGTGTTCAAATCCGCCTATGAATACTCCCCCAAAAGACGTTAACAATTATTAGTAATTAATAGAGTAGTTTAGATATCAATTATTACTATCTCATGGATAGTTCATAATCCTGAAATCAGAAAAAAAAAATTTGGACGTGGTAGCTCGGGTTTATAGGGGATACCCATAACATCTATTATTAATAATACTTTTGTAATTATAAAAAAGTGAATTTTAGTATACCCGAAAATTTTAAGTAGTTTGTTCAGAATCAGTAGTTTAATCCAATATAGTTTTTACTTAGTATGCTATATATTTTCCTAAAACCAAAGTAAAATTCTTACAAGTTGCGTGCTCAATTACTACCATTGTATTCACTCATTATCTGAGACAAATTATAATTTAACAAGCAACAACGCCTTTTTCTTCTGCGGATTTACTGTCCGTGAACTTTACTTTATTTCAGTGTAATATTGTATTTGTTATCATCACACAAAACATTTTTTTTTAAGTGTTGGTGATTTGGGTTAAAAAAGTATGCAAGCTGCCCAATGTCCAAATATATAGGATTAACCACGGTTTACCTAAGCTTTATTAATAATAATATTATCCCTGTAATATTACTGTCCCACTGCTAGGCAGGGGCCTCCTCTACTAATGAGAGGGGTAAAATTATTAGGCCTTAGTCTACCACGCTGGCCTAATGCGGGTTGGTAGACTTCACATACCTCCGAAATTCATTCTCAGGTATGCAGGTTTCCTCACGATGTTTTCCTTCACCATTATAGCAAGCGATATTTCACAATGAAAACACACTTGACATAGAAAAGTGTGCTCTTTTTGAGGTAGGTCTCGAACTTCCGATAATCGTCTCGGCAGTCCGTACCATTCCCAACTGCTCTATTGAAGACAAAAATAATTTTATAAATCGGTCCACATTTGCCGGAAATGTCGGGTAATATACTCGTACAAAATTAGTCCGATGACTTGAGAATCTCTTTTTTTAAGTCGGTTGAAAAGGGCGGCAAATTTCGGGGCGGCCCCGGGCGGCGAAAACCCACGCTACGCCGCTGGTTGTCTCTCTGTTTTCTCTTGGTGGGTGGTTTATTCTATAGTTGTAATTTTAACAGACGATGCATTTGATAATGTTATTTATTTAGTTCCTTTTTACTATATCTTATGGGCAATACACACCAAACCCGTCGACCCGCTGACATAGCCCGCCGACACAACCCGGCGGCCTATAAGTTTTCCGACTTGCAAGGATTGAAGCCGCCGACAAAAGTTGCCGACCCAAGCCGGCGGGTCAGCGGCTTTGCGGTGTATTGCGTTTTATTTTAGGTTCTTTTTCCTAGCAACTAGTATATTAAATTGGTAAATACTTACTTTCAATGTGCATTTAGGAGCTTTCTCAGCAGCTTCCTGGGACTCTACGTACATTCCTAAATAGTAAAAAATAACGATAAATAGATAAAAGATTAATGTTTTAAAATATTGTTCTGGTTGAACGTATTCAAATATTTTAAAATTGTTATTACAATATTATACGAAACATGAATTGGTCAGCCTGTCGCACCTATTGTTCGGGAGGCGTAGCAGGTGATTATCTTCAGTTCGGATTCATTATTTAACAGGTGGTGTGAAGAGTGTTATTTATATTATTATAAAAATAATAAAATAAAATAAATAAATACACCCAACAGTCACACGCCTAGTCCTGACCCCACACTAGGTATAACCTGTATCGTGGGTGTCAGAAACTATGAGAGACTTTCGGTCTCACAACACCCAGACTTGAAACAAATATCTGTGGGTCACACAAACATTTGTCTCAATGCGGGAATCGAACCCGCGGCCTCTCGCTTCACAGTCGGCTACTCGCCCGCTGCGTCACGGAGGCTGTCAAAAATCTCAAGAACAACACCTTAAAATACGATTTCAAAATGTATCAGATCGCGATCGAATTTATATAAGATCACCCTTAGAATAAGTTCTATCTAACAAAAATAATCTTAACAATTGGCCCACATTTGGCGGAGATATCACGTAACAAACTAAAAAAATACAGACGATTTAATGACCTCCTTCTTTTGAAGTTGGCCGATAACTTAATATATCACTAATTGCCCTATAATATCCGATATAGGAAGCTGTTACATTCGGTTAATTTAGGGTAGAAACACGCACACATATATAATTAATGCATTTCCTCATACTTGACTTAACATTTTTGGTCCTTCGAACAGGATCTATGAGTCTACAGTTCACATTGAGTATTTGATTAATATATGGATAAAGGCGAAAAGTGAAGTAATGACTAACCACATAGTACTTACCTAAATAAAAGTAACAGATGGCTATATCGATATCGATGTTGTCTGCGAGGTGCGGGTTCAGGTTGGTCGTGTCGCGCACGCTGAGGTACGCATCGAGAGCGCGCCGGTACTCGCCCAGGTGGAACCAGCACCATGCGCACCAAGCATCGCACCACACCTCTTTGTTACCCTCGTGCTTTAGGAACTGTGGATATTTTTTTTTCTCTAATCTATATTTATACTTCTATAGGGATGAGAACTCACATGTATCTATCATCCTGATTGTTCAAAATTGGATTGTCTTTATAGCTTCGGATTAGTTAATCAGCTGTGTTACCAAGCAGATTGTGTTAAGAGTATTTATCTATACTGATGCGTATCCACCACCTAACTAGCGTCAGTACACTCGAATTTCTACATAACTTTACCAGCACATACAAAGTAAAGCCAGTACAGACATATAACTCTCTTTCTACTAATACAGAAGTAACCTTACCTCTAGCATAGTAAGGGCCCCCACATAATCTCTTTTTATGATAAAGTCTTCGAGTTCTGGAAAGTTTTTCTTCGCTGAGTTACTGCCTGTACTGCCGCGGCTGTCTGCTGCCGGCTTAGATCGGGATAATATCTGGATTTATTAAATAAAATCAGAATACTCAGCAAATAAATTGGCCGGAGCGATATAAATCATTTTACCTGGTTAGACAAGACTTTACCCAGTAACAGCAGTAGAATAGATATCTAGCTGAGACATTAACAAGACTACTTTTAGAAATACAATACATGACTTACCATTTTTAGATAATAATATAATGTTATTTAACTAAACAGTCTATAATAAAATAGTGACACAATAAGTGATCATCTCCAGTATATAATAATAATTTAGGAGTGACCAAGCGGCTTTTTTGTTGACAGTTTAACGGTTACTGTGGCAACAAAACTGTACTTTTTCCATAGATTTATAACTTTTTCTCAATAAGTTAGCAATACTCTTTGTCTTTGAGCTCTTTTTTTTCTCTTTCTTCTTTTTCTTTTTTTTTGCATCTACTTACCATGTTCTTTGCTACTTACCTCATATTATTCTGCACCTAGAGAATCTTTGGTGGAAATGTTATGTAAGCGTGGCGCGTATACTCATGGTACACGTGACACGTGAACATCCAATGAACGTTTGAACGAGGGGTATCATTTTTTTATATTTGATACCCTTCGTTCAAACTTTTATTATTAAAGTTACTGTCATGTTAAGTCGCTTAAAAATAAAACATTGACTATCTTTCAAACATCCTTTCAAACGTCTGCATTGCTTAGCAACAAACAACGCCCTTACTTTCGGATAACACTTTTGTACCATTTACAAATAACTATCGTTTTAATAAAGTTTATAAGCATTTTGATTCGTGATGGCTGAATCATCACGTTCAGAAAGTTTGAAGTGCCCTTGCTCTGAAGACTCAACGACTGATGACGCGCCGACATTTGTAGAATGCACTTGTCCCAGAGACGAGCACGATATAGTGATTCACGAGG
This sequence comes from Clanis bilineata, assembly GCA_036417725.1. Classification (NCBI taxonomy): domain Eukaryota; kingdom Metazoa; phylum Arthropoda; class Insecta; order Lepidoptera; family Sphingidae; genus Clanis; species Clanis bilineata. The sequence goes on from CM071153.1 coordinate 6,227,185, forward strand.
AAGCCTGCTTACTCTACAAGAACGAAACGATTATATTTCCTCACGTTAGTAGTTTATAAAACCAATACCGGATGTTCCAAGACCACGCCATATCGTGGTCGTGGAGGTGAAATTGGGAATTGTCTGCTCAATATTTAAGGTGCTTCTCCTCCACGTGGCGTGGTTATAGGAAATCGTGAATAACTTCTATCTATGGAGTGTTTGCTTGTACATAATAGTCTACATCTTTATTCTATAACGGATAAAGTAGTGGGTATCTACTTGACTCTTCTTAAATGCCCTACTTATCTTTTAAGTTTCCAGTCTGCTCGCGACTTCGATCCAGATTTCCGGTGGCCCATTTCCTTTCCCAATCCCTTTTCACTCCCCTTCCATTGCCTCCTTTTAGGGTGGGAACGCACCCATGATTCTTTTGTGTCTTGGAGATCACTTACCATCAGGTGACCCATCTGCTTGTTTGCCAATCTCTGCTATAAAAGGTCTCGGGTCCCTCGGTCGGGCAAAGTGATAATGGATTTTTCAATTTAGTACCTATCATCAGTCCGGAGTCTGGAATTCGTGGCCGATATATCGATATACTCGCCCCCTATCACATCTGGGACGAAATTAATCTCTGCGAAATGTGAAAGTTCTAGTTTGCTAGTGCGCCTCTACGTACCCTTTCGGGGATACAGACATGAGCTTATGTATGTATGTACGATGTATTGTATTTTAGGTGCAGGAGCCGCGATGCGAGTGCGTCAGCCCGGTGTTTGAAGATGGGATTTGCAAGTGTTGCGCTTGTCCTATTGACCAATGTCGTTGCAAAAAAGCTGGTAGAGAAGTATTCGATGAGTGAGTTGGCCTTTAGTGCTGTTAATTTCTGTGATTTGGCTTTAGTTTTATGACGATCGCCCGTCCGCCTAACGTCAACCGCCACTGGGGTACCAGTCTCGGTCTCCACAGCCTGTACTTATGCCAGTAGACCAAGGACGAGACAACTATCGGACTTGGAAACAAATATTTAGTTAAGTTGGGAGTGGTACGGACTCACGAGATGTGTGTCGGAGGTTCGAGACCAACCCAAAAAAGAGCATGCACTTCTAACTTTTCAAAGTTAAGTGTGTTTTCATTATGAATTATTGCTTGATATAACGGCGAAGAAAAACATCGTGAGGAAACCTGCATACTCAAGAATTTCTCTACAAACATTTCTAAGATATATGAATTCTACCAACCCGCGTTAGGCCAGCGTGGTAGACTAAGGCCTAACCCCCTCTCATTAGTAGAGGAGGCCCGTGCCCAGCAGTGGGACAGTAATATTACGGGGCATTTTTTTATAATGAACATTATTTGTTGTTAAACTAAATGAACTAAAAACATGATAACTATAAAGTGATTGGTGTAAATTTGTGTTTTCCAGGTGGCGTGGTAAACGCAGTCTTGGCGCGATGCCGGCTGTGTTGGAAGCTACGCATCCTCTCATGCAGCGCTTTCAAGCAACCTTAAAACAATTTCTTGAAAAGGAAAATGCTATTGCCGAAGAGGAAATTCTTAACTTAGTAAGAAAAACAAAGTCTTACGTTCATTATTTTAAAGTAACATAAGCTTACGCCCTCATGCTTAGAGCTAAAGTAGATAACTAGAACATCCCCGACTTGCCGATTATATCCACCCTGATATATAATAAGTCGACATAAATGGAATATCTCTTTTTTACAGTGGAATAAATAGGTATCATATCAACAACTCACGCTCACGCCCGTATCCCCGAAGGCTTAGGCAAAGGGGGACTGGCGACCTAGAACAACCAAATTTCGTCGAGCTTAGTTCCGTCCCAGGTGTGATCGCCAATCGGGTACATATTCCGGACTCCGTGCTGAATTGAAAACCAAACCCTTTGCCCGATCCGGGGATCGAACCTGAGATTTCACTACAGAAGTCAAACCGAACAAAAACCAATTATTCATACTAATTAAAAAATTGTTTTATTTATAGCGTGAAGAGCTTCGTCTCAAGAAGGCAGCGTATGAAAGAGATCTCGAAGCAATTTATCGTAGCGATCACGATACGAATGCGCAGAGGGTACGAATTTGCTTTATTGATGATTTTATCATGAGTCATGACCAATAAATATAAAATAAATAAATAAATACACCCAACAGTCACACACCTAGTCCTGTCCCCACACTAGGTATAATATGTATCGTGGGTGTCAGAGACTATGAGAGACTTTCGGTCTCACAACACCCAGACTTGAAACAAATATCTGTGGGCCACACAAACATTTGTCTCAATGCGGGAATCGAACCCGCGGCCTCTCGTTTCACAGTCGGCTACTCGCTCGCTGCGCCACGGAGGCTGTATATTCGATGTTTTTTTCTTTTCTGTAATCATCGACGTAAAGGCGTTTGCTTGGGAAAATACACCTACCGCTATTAGTTGCTTAGAAACACAGTTTGTGCAAAAGTACAAAAAGTTAAAGTTTATGCTGCTTAAATTTTCGATAGCGATTACGTTTATTTTGAAGAGTGGCATTTTGACAGTTAATATATGAAATATCTGTGAAAGTAACAAAATTATCTGCTGCATGCCTATAGGTATTGATACAAGAATATGAATCTACATTAGCTCAAAGAACAGCTGAGCGCGAGGAAGCCGAGCGGCGTGCTCGCGAATCCAACGAGAAATATAAACGCGCAATGGAAAAATTAGAAGAGGATACCATGAGAGGTAGCGCGAACGTATAATAATTTACTGGATCAAATTATTAATAACACAACATAACATGAATTCACGCCTGTTTGCCCAAAGGGGTAGGCAGCCGAACTAGAACACCCACATTTCACCGAGCTTATTTCCGTCCCAAGTGTGATCGGGCACATATTCCAGACTCTGAGTTGATACTGAATTTAAATACCTAATATCACTTTGCCCTATCCGAGGATCGAACCCTAGGCCTCAGAACGGTAATCGTACCGAAATACACGGAAACGGAAATACACTACGCTACCGAGACAGTTAGCAAAATATTAAAAAAAAACTTCGGGATTACTTTTAGAACGGGAAGCTACAGAAGAAGTGGAAGCGTTAACAACTCTCTGTAGACAACTTGAAAAGTGGCGTGAGGAGACAGAGTCAGACCTGACCGTCAGTCAGCGCATGTCTGACAAAATGAGAGCGGAGAAGAAGGCTCTCGCTGATGAAAAACGACAGCTGGTAAGGACAGAATATGATTATTAGTTGTTCATAGCAACAGAGTAATATCGGTTGAGATAATGATTTCCTAAGTTTACGCGAATGTTAACATTGAAATAAAACTAAATTATTTGTTTTTATTTATAATCTCGACGTTTCAAAAGTTTTAGAGCCTAGGTCATGAATCTGTAGATAATATTGTATCACTTGATAAATTATCTATTGTTAATTTAAGCTGGTACAGTGCGGTTACGATATTTGCTATCAATATCGATCACCTTTCTAAACCTACGGCTAATTAGTTAATTAGACCAAGAAACGTTATACGATACGTACAAAATTGTGGTTATTGTACTTTATTGTTCTAGGACATGATCATTTTCGGTATGAGCAACGAAGTATGGAAACTTGAGTCCAAGTTAGAAATGTTCCAGAAACAATTTGATATAAAAAATGCTGAAATGGAAAAAGTGAACGACAAAGTAAGTTGAATATAAGTATAATGATTATTAGACTCGCTTCTGACAATCTATTTATATAGTGAAATACATAATTTAGGTTACTGCCTATGCCACCGAGTTAGAAGATTTAGAATTGGATAAGCGTCGTCTCGTGAGTTTGTGGAACTCTGTGCTTGTAAATATTCAGCAACGAGACAAAGTATACGACTCTGTCAGGGATGACTACAAGTAAGTTGATTACATAGAAGGTGGTAAATTACAAACATATATACATTACATAAGAAATGTATCTCTTCAGTACAATCTTCTTCCACCTGCCCTTATCTCACTCGAATGTGGGGACGGTGCAACACAAATTAACTGTATTGCGGATATGATTTGGCCTTCGTTTTTACGACCGGCCGCCTGACAGTAATATTAATATTCTGGACAAATTTTTTTGTGCCTTGAAAAACCGATTTGCCCGGCTATACATATACACTGCTACGAGATCAAGGAGGCGACGAATTCTTCAGTACAATAATTGATAAAATAATGAAAAGTATTTTAAATTTCAAGGGCACTGCAAGAAAATTATCGCACGTTACTCAATAATTTAGAAATTACTAAAAAGGTTTTGATGGAAGAAATGAACAAAGGAAAAGAGATAGCAATGAATAAAGAAAAGCTGATGTATGATCTAGAATACGCTACCAAACTTTGTGAGTATTGTATTTTGAGCAATCATTTAAAATTTAAAATTATAATCATTACATAGATAGGCTTACGCCTAGATAGGCGGGGAAGACTCGGGGAGACCCCCAAAGGAGTTACGAATTAGAAGTTCTAACTTAGAACACCCACAATTCGCCAAGCTGATTTCCGTCCCAGATGCTATTTTGGGTCACACCCTTTCACGATGGCTTATCACCATATCGAGAAATATGGCGATATAAAAATAATTGTGACCACTTTTTCAGTTGATACAGAGGATGCAAAGCGCGTTAATCTTGAAGCACAGGTTGTTCAATTTACTGAATCAATTGAAATGACAGAAAGAGATCAGGATATGATCAAATCTGTACGTAATACTTTAATTCATGTTATGGATAAAATTCATATTTTTAGTGGCACGATGTAGTTAATGTTAGTTATGTTTAAACAGGAAAACCAAACGATGCAGAACATATTGAAGAGTACAGGGAAAGAATACGAACGCAAAGTGGAGCATAAGTTAAAGCTCGAAAATGAAATTCTAGCAAATCTTCAAGATTGTTTGCTTAACGATAAAGCGGTGGAGTCTATGGCTAATGGAATCAAGAAATTAAGAGAAATGTCTAGGAAACAGGTGAAATAGATGACACTGTTCATTTTTATGATACACAATACGTTTGTAATGAGCCGAGTGTATGGCTTTCTATTTGCTATTATATGAAAACGATATTACATAAAAGTTATATTTGTTCCAGGAACTATCATTGATGTCAATGGAAAATCAACATGCTAAAATGATGTTGGACATAGAGGTCTACAGAAATCGACAGGCGAAAAATAAGTTAATCCTGGATGAAAACCTTGAACAAGTTAGAGCCAAGGAGAAAGAGAATGATCAGCTCCAAGAGAAATACGACCAAACGGTGCTTGTCATCACGAGAAAGCAACGAGATTTGGACATCATTATGAAAAAGTATGCGGCACTGAAAGAAATATTTGATGTAAGTTGACCGTACAGAAAATATAGCCCGTCATTGCAATTTAGATAATCTTTTTTATTGAATATGAGATAATGTTTTCCCTTACAAAATAGATTAGTTGCTAGCAATTGTAAAGTATGTTATTGATAATTACAAACAACATTGTTATTGATAATATATGTAGAAGCAAGTTTGATAAGAAATATAATGTATATCTCTATCTGGTATTTAGATGAAATCACCTCAAGAACGTAGAATCGAAGAGCTGGAGCAACAGATCAAGGGGTTGCGTGAACGCACGGAGACCATGCAGCACGAGTGGTTGAGGTTACAGGGACACGTCGTCAAGTTAACTGAACAACATCACAAGATGGTCGCAGATATCAACCTGATAAATAAACGTTAGTGGCACATTATAATATTGCCTAACTACAACATGCAATAAATGAAGTAATTATTATGAGAGACAGAAGAGGACAATTATTTAGTTAAGTTACTTTAGTAAAGTGACGGTATACCTACTGTACCTACATTTTTGTACCCACGATAGGAATTAATAAGCTGGTGGTAAACTTATAAAAAAATGCACTAGCATAAACTCATTGGACATACTAGTATAACAATAACTATAATCACATAGTACTTAGTAGTTACTGATCCTGGAACTTGAGTTGCGTGAACAAGGTTTTCATCACATACAAGTTGTTTAGTAAAATGTTTATGTTCAGAAATTCAGATCTGCGAGCAGAAGACGATGCGCATTCAGGCGGAGTACGAGCGCGTGTCGGTGGAGCGTGCGGGCGTGGAGCGCGCGCTGCGGGAGCTGCGCGGCCGGCTCGAGGTGTTCGAGCGCACGCGCAAGGACGCCGCCGAGAAGAACGAACACGCACAGCGGTCCACGGTCGCGGTCACTCACGAGTACACCGCTAATCTTAAGGTATTCTTTATATTTTCAACTGGCAAGATTTTATTGGAATCGAATGAGACGAGCAAGCTACTCGCTTCACGATAAGCGATACAACTACCAATGACCGGAACCAACACTACTTTTACTTGAACCCGAGCTTTAGGGATATAATAATTTATCTCATTTTAAGATGAATTTGATTCGCAGGATGCAGAATTTGAGATAATTCAGTTGGAAGATGACATAGAAGCAATGGACAAAGAGAAAATTAATCTTACTCAAGAGCTTGATAGAGTTCAAAGAGAAGCTCTTATTTGGCAGAGAAAGGTAAGAGTTTCTACTTTCAAGACTTTTGAAATTAGTACTAAAACATAAGGGAAAAGCTTGTTTTAGTCCTTGGGGTAATTTTTTTTTAAATAACATGTTTGTTGCAGGGTATTTTAGCAGTCGATCTGAAGAAAAACATGCAGGCTGCAAAATCAGCTGCTGGCGAAATAGGACAAATGAAGAACGAAATACATAGAATGGAGGTACTTCATGTGACTTGTGATTTAGTACCATTTACCATAAAGTCATATCCTTGTTTCTGCTTCGGTGATCGACCTGTTTTGTCACAGCCCCGTGATTTGCTTCTTCCCTTTTAGAAGTTTGAAGAAGCAGAAATAGACGGCATGATTCTGGTGGTCACCGATAAATCCATTATCCTTACCTTCAGGTGTAGTGTAGTCACTTTACGCTGCTCGGACAAAAAAAAACAGTGCGCCGACACTATTTTTAACCTGTGTTGTTGGCTATCATGTATGAGGGATTTATGGCCATCACAGATGAAGCTCAGTTTTCTGTATAAGTATTTCTCGACCGACTTCGAAAGATGGAGGTAATCAATTCGTCTGTATGCATGTTAGTTACGTGATATCTTCGCCAAATATGGACCTATTTTCAAGATTCTTTTTGTTTTCGATACAGCTTTTTCCAAGGGTATGCGACCACCCTATTTGATTACGATCAGATTTTTTTTTAAATTCAGTCGGGTAATTAAAGTCTTTTAGTTGCGTAGCCTATGATCAATACTCACATACGGCTACACAATATCTCGTTTTACAGCTGTGTTAAATCCTTAGGTCCGCCGCGAACAGCTGCGTCGCACTGGTGAGAAGTTGGCGGAGGACCTGGCGCTGTACGTGACGCGGCGCGACACCGCCATGGAGAAGAGCCGCGCGGCCGCCGCCGTCGAGAAGGCGCACGGACACGCGGGTCACACCTCGCAGTCCGCATACCATCACAAGCTAAGGCTCGCGAGGGCCGACCTCGCTAGGGTTACTAAGGTATAAACACAAAGGTTTGTTTGTTGTTTGTTTGTTGTGTGGGCTCCATTTTCCGCAATCAGTCCATTTCGATGATGGACCATTGTGCGTGACGTGATGCCAGCTAAAAGTTTAGCCAGCCTAGCTCCGACCAGAAGCGCAGGATCTTCCTGGTGTCTCCGCAGGCTTCTCGGAGCGACCTCGGTGTGTTGAGGATTTTAGCCCGTTGTGCAGCAACGCCTTCGCATTCCAGGATGACGTGGGCAGCTGTTTCATCGGCCGACAGGCATCCCCTACACAGGGGGCTGTCGGTCATACCTAGAACATACAAATGTTTGTTAAGTGGGCAGTGTCCAGTTATGGTACCTACGACTATGCGTAGAGATGGCCTATCTAAGGACAGCAAGCGTTTAGTTAAGCGAACATCCGGGTGTGGCACAACATCCCGAGAGTGTTTGCAAGTGCTCATTGTAGCCCATTGATCAGCCTGTTGTTTTGATGTTCTTTGGCGGAGCCACGACCTTATCTGGTTGAAGGGCAGCGGTAATGTTGGACTAGGTCCAATCACTCGTTGGTCCGACCCCCTTCTAGCCAGCTCGTCTGCTGCGTCGTTGCCTAGAGAGCCACTGTGCCCTTTGATCCACTGTAAGGTGACTTGGTTCGTGGAACCTATCACCATCAGTGCTTGGTGGCACTCTAGTATGAGCCCAGACTGAATAATTTTACTGTCAAGGGCTCGTAGTACTGCAGCGCTGTCGGACACTATGCGTATATTTTGGCCTTTAATACATCGCTTGTCCACTGCGTTGGCGGCCTGTGTGATAGCAACACATTCACATTGGTAAATGGGGATGTCTTTTTGTCGCCTTACGACCAGCCGAGTACCCGGAATTGGTGACTCCAGCGTGGCTACGATATCTCGTAACCACTCGACGTCCTTTGTGTCCTCGCACTGTAACTTTAGCACTCCCTCACTGTGGAAAGGTTTCCCACGGAAGGAGGGCCAGTACGGGACAGTCGTGGCGGTACACGGAGTGTCTGCAATGCTCTCAATGCAGGATTCCAGAGTACCCTTAATGCTCTCCACCTGCACCGGTGTCAGGTCGGCGAAGGGCTCCGCCATCACGGCGACAAAGAGGTCGTTCAAGACCACAGTGTCAGCGTACGTGGCGGAACCTCTCACCGCACCAATACTGGTGGAGGCCTTGGACCTCTTCGCATCTCCGCTTGGAGGTGACTGTGTGTCATCGGGGCGAGGGCGCTTCGGTACTTTGCTTTGACCCTCAGTGCTATGGGCCGCCGCTTTTCCCTTCGCTCTGCCACCGCGCTTGTGTTTCGGTCTCTTGGGTGCTGAGGATTTCTCCCCCATACCCTGGCTAGGTTGGGTCACCTTTCCGGCGCGCTGCTTCGCTCCAACCTGGCTACCGCCAGGTTGGTTCGAGAGCTTTGCGCCTACTGGGGTGGTCGGGTCCGAAACCGGCCCCTTGGCAGCCTCCTGCCTTGCGGCGGGTGGCTGGTTCCTACCCTTTCCAGCTTGGATCCCTTGCGCTGCGCGCTTCGCCATACGTTTCTGTTTTTTATGCAGGTCCGATGGCGTGCGCTTGCGTTGGACTAACTTCCATACCTGCTCACCAACCAACGGAGGGGTGGGAGCTGTGGAGGTCGTTGGCCTTGGACAGGGCGCTTCAACAGCAGCAGCCTGGCTCAGTGTTGGTTGGGGCGCTTCCGTGGAAGCTGCGACCCGTTTATCTTTTTTGCAGGGCGCTTCCTTTGAAGCAGCGGCCTGCGGTTTGGGTTTACCACTCTTTTGTTTATTCATGTTAGGTGGATTTTTGTATTCATTCCCTATGGCGTCCCACCCTCCTGGGAGCCCGCAGATGGGGATGCTCATTCGAGCACCAGGACCTACCACGGGGAGTATAGGGTCCAGGGTCAGTGATGCAGCGAGTCTGCACGGTGCGAGGGGGACCATGGCTGTCAGACCGGGATTTTGATCTGTACTCGCCATGGACCCCGCGCTCCGCCGACTGCGCACCCCATGACCCTGCAACCCTCGCCAGCAACCCTTAATGGGTGCCCCTGCCGGTTACCTCAAGCTGGCTAGTTCCTGAGGCTGTCGTTTAGGTGGAATGCCGGACCAAAGAGGGCGTGTTGTCCCCACAGGTAACAACAACCCGACCTGTGGTAGACTCAGCCCCCCAGGACTCCATTATCCCACCCTACGACGTTCAACTACGCACGGCACAAGACGTAGGTGGGCTCAATCCTCTCCATGACAGAGAGGCCAGTCAGACACGCCCACAGGTCACGACCTGCCAGTCCTTTTTGCTGCATAGCTGCAAGGTCGCTGGTGTAGCCTCTTCGGAAGAAACTCCGGCGGTTTTTGGAAGATACTTTGCCAACAACGAGTAAGACCCCCTAGGAGGAGTTACTCGCTGTCGCCCAGGTATACCGGCGGTGAGGGGTAAGCATTCCATTAGGACGTGTCCACGTGGACTACCTATCCCGCCGCACACTAGGAGGTGATCTTCAGCATACCCTTTTATTACATTACCAAACACAAAGGTTAAGGTGGTTACAGCAAAATACACTTTCAACCACAGATGGAACGGACCAACTTCAAATTTATCCGATCGTGACTATTTATATGTGTAACAGATTTGGCGCGCGACAGCGGGCGCACACACTCCCGAGTCCCGTGACGTCGCCGTACGACTCGTGCGGGACTCGGGAGTGTGTGCGCCCGCTGTCGCTCCTAGTTTTTCGCGTTTTAGCAATGATGTATCTTTGTGTGTGCCTACTGCCTAATGTCCTTTAATTAAAAACTTAAAATCATAGTCGGGACTTTCATTTGGAAATAACACCGGTACCCCGCGCCAAATCTGTTACAATATGAGACCACCCTTAGAATAAACTCTATCGAACACAAAAATAATCTTGAAAATCGGTTCACATTTGTCGGAGATATTGGGGAACATACATAAAATAAAACAAACGAATTGAGGACCTTCTCTTTTGGAAGTCGGTCGAATTCAATATCACTGCCCGACCCGGGGATCGAACCCGAGACCTCAAAATAGTAGTCGTACCTAAACACAACCACGCGGACGGAAGGATTGCTATGTGGAAGCCCTGCCTCTCCGGAAGATCCCCCTACACGCACACATAACCGGCACACGTATCAAATAGTGAGGGCTCTTTTGCCGGGCACACCCCACAAGAGCCACGCTGTAGACAGTAACGTCTACAGCACGAATGGGCCGGCTCGACCGGTTGGATACCACTGTCTCACAGGAAACCGACGTAAAGTGGCAGCTTGCTGTCGCGTTTCGTTCGGTGAGTGAGATTTCCGGTAGCCCATTCCCCCCTCTCTTTCCCAATCCCTATTCCCTCCCCTTCCATGTCCTCTTTTTAGGTTGGCAACGCACCCATGATTCTTATTGTGTCTTGGGTGTCCATGGGCGGTGGAGATCACTTACCATCAGGTGACCCATCTGTTCGTTTGCCAGTCTCTGCTAAAAAAATATTTTTCTTAGGACTTGGCCGAGGCTACTGCCCGTCTGGAGCAACTGCGCAAAGAACAAGAGAGGCTGGATCGCGAAGTGGTCGACACTAATGCGATGAACGCACAGCTGGAAGAGCATGTCGCCACGCTGATGCGCGAGTGTAAGGACACTGAGCGAGAGAAACAATGGGTGAGATTCCATACTTTAGATCCTTCATAAAGAAAGAATAATCTTTTAATTTAAACTGTCCTCATTCCAATTCAATGTAGAGTCGACGCAACATGGTTTCCAACCATATTGCAGAATTAACGGACCCACGGGACTTCAACATTTCTCCGATTTTGACCTTAGAATAAGCTCCATCGAACACAAAATAATATTGAAATATTGGCATATTTGGCGGGCATATCGTGTTACACACATACTAAAAAAAACAGACGAGTTGAGTGCCTACCTCCTTTTTTTGAAGTCGGGTCGAAAAATAATCTGGTTATGTTTCTTATAAGAAACTACTACTATGCTATAAGTAAAGTGTTTTTTAATAACAATAAAAAATAAACAATAATTTATTTTTGGTCCAGAATTGGGTACTTGACAATTTTTTTTTTTTTATTGATTTTATATGAAATTGACGACATCTAAAACGTAACACGGAAAGAAATATTGAAATATGTACTCCCAAAAATAAAATAGTTATAAGCATTTGTAGTTTGATGTAACCTTCAAACAGCGGGAAAGAGAAGTATCAGTAAAATCACGTCACGGCCATAACGGTGCGTGCGTTCGAAAGGGATAGCAAGATATCCCCATTACGCCCCCACTCTTGCTCATTGCAGAATTTAAAATATTTATTTTATTTACTGCCTCATTTTTCAATCAATTTCGATGCGGTTTTTAGAAAAGGGTTTCTTTGTTGTTTTATTTGCTACTACATATAAAAATGTCTGAAATAAAACAATCAAGTACCCAATTATGCATTGACCGATTTTAAAAAAGGAGGTCTGTATTTTTTTATGTATGTTACACGATATCTCCGCCAAATGTGGAACGATTTTCACATTATTTTTGTGTTCGATAGAGCTTCAAGGGTGGTCCCGTAAATTTGGTCTCGATCGGATTTGAAGTCGGTCCGTTAAGTTTTTAAACTTGTGATTATATAGTATACATTGATCAATCCATTTATATACTCTTCTCCCACCCCAAACTCTTCGCCCCGCAAATTCCTATTCACCCCGTTTCACGTACTGTTTCAGCTGTTAGAAAGAGTGATTCGCAGCCAACGTCTCGGGAACGAATTGGCGACTGCCATCAAACGCCAGTCCGTCCGTGTCAAGAAACCAAAGAACGTGGTTCTACAAGAATATTCTCAAGCTCGCGCCCTCAACGACAGACTGAAGTACATAGTTGAAACTCTCAGCAGAGACTACCCGCATTTGAGCGACAAACTTGAATCAATAATGAACACTTTGGATATATTTTCTCCGGATGAGACCCCGACGCTAGTCGAAGGCGAATGTTGTTTTGAAGAGGGAGGGTCCGAGAATGTAGCCGAAAAACCTTTGTGTCCATAAGTACCTACATATATAGTAATAAGTTCGATCCCCGCAGATGAATGGCCCACGAATATTTGTCTCGGGTCTGGGTGTTGTGTGAAACCGAAAGTCTCAATGGTTTCTGATCAGCACGACACAAGACCTGCAGGTCGATTCTTTAAGAAACTCCAGAACGTTGCGATCGACGCCTCGCTTCCGCAGCGCACATCGTTGAGATCGACGGAACGTTCAACGTTGTTGGGTCTTAGAGAATACCATTTTCCATACATTTATGTCAATGCCTCGCTCGAGAGCTAGTTCGCATAAGCGCCGTCATCACGCATAGCGCTAGTGCGTGCGCTTTGCACCTTGCTGAATACAAAGATGAAACATCGTTGCCGCAACGATGCCGCAACGTTATTTTCACAAATGAAACCTTAGAGAATAGACCTGCTGATCCATGGACCAACTTGATCTTAGTGGGGGGTTAGGACTGTGTGTGACTGTTGGGTGTATATTTAATTGAAATGTTTGTTTCAATAGTGCTAATAGATTGTCCTTTAGTCTTGTTCACTATTGTGAAAACACTAAACGATTCCATAGCTCGACCATTAGTTTGAAAATTCACGCTAACGACTGCGTAAAATAATTGTATAAAAAGCGTCAGTTCCCCACGTAACTGCTAGTGGTATTAAGGTGTTTGTCATACAAAAATTTTACGTAGTCGCTAACGTGAAATACCAAAAAAAAAATCACGGTCGAGCTACTGTTGCAATATGGGTATAATCTTTTATACCAAAGATTGGTGATGTGGTATGTGAAGTTTGATTATCGGCAGGTATGTATTGTTTTGTGTGATTATGTAAATTTATAATTTAATTTTTTTTATTTTTTATTTGCCAACGAAGGCAGACGACCAGACGGCCCACCTGATGGTAAGTGCTTACCGTCGCCCATAGACATCGGCAATGCCAGGGGCACAGCCAAGCCGCTGCCTACCGTGTAGATGCTTTTTTAAGCCTCGTTTGAAGAAGGACATGTCATAGCGTTTATATGTATGAATGTGTTTTTAATGATGCGGATGATTTAATTTGGACGTTAATTTATTTTCAATTAAATACATAATAACATTTATATTAGTTTTATTTAGAAATATTTTATCAAAGTATAATGTTCTAACATAACAGTTAACAATCATCAAGGTAATATGGCCATACAAAGCTTGTATGGCCATATTTATACGTGTTTATAACATTTTGACGAAAAATAATAAACAAATTATCTACATTTATAAAATTTATAATTTGCTAACAACACCTTACCGAATTATCATCCATACACGTGATCATATACCACGTCATCATTTTATGTTGTCTGTCATACACAAACAAGACTGCTTAAAGCCGGGTCTCCTGCATTAAAACATTACACAAAACACCAACACAAAACATGATTTTTTTGTCTATGGTCCATTGTTCTACGAGCAAGTGACAGCTGAAATCGTTGATTTGCGTGTGTTTTTAGTGATTTGTTTCGAAAAAGCTGGTGCACGGCTTTAGAGATCAAGCTATTTGGAATTACAATAAAAATGTTTAAAATAAAATTGCACGATTTTAAAAGCTGTTCGTGTGCTGTTTCTGCGCATGCTTCATATTTGACCACGCAGCTTCGAATCGAAAAATAGTTTTTACAAAATCGCAATATTTTTGAACGACCTATCCACCGATAATCCTACATTAAGGTAGGCGAACCTTTATATAACAACGCGCCATTTTTATCCCACCTTAATGTGGGGTCGGCGCAACACACTTTTCAAGCATGTTGCAGGTGTGTGTGTGTGCATGTGTAGGGGAGCCTCACATTTTTGTTTAATATTTTATTTAACCGTTTTTTATAAACATACCCACTTAACGTGTAGGGAAGCCTTAGTTTTTTTTCCAATATTGTTTTGAGATGGTATGGCCACGTTTTGAGGAAGATATGAGAGCCAATAGCCTCACAATGTAGGATGCTCGAAGGCGAAGTTTAAATAGGAAGGTGGACCCTGGCAGAAGGCCGAGATAATGCCAGGCAAAAATAAATATTTTATTTCACCGTTTTCTTGTTTCATCCTCACTTTACGTGTCCATCCATCCATCTAATAGTTCCTTTGATGCTGAGGATCGTGACAGCATCTGGCTGAGGTTATAAGGGCTCTCCATCTGGATCTATCCTCGGCGAAGTGAATAGCTTCGTGCAGCTTTACGTGTACAGGAGCCTTAATGTTGTTTTCAATATTTTATTTTCCGTTTTGTTGTTGATATGTTAATCGGTCGAAGTGTTCAGGCGTCCCTGGAGTCTCCGGCGAGATGTCTCTTGTGCGCGGTGAACTCGTGGCGCCTGCGATGGTCGGAGCGGTGGAACTTCACGCCGCAGTACTGGCACGGGTAGCGCTTCTCCTTCGTGTGGCTCAACATGTGCGCCCTTAGGTACCTGCAGGAGACGACAGTCAATAAATAAGGGCGACTTGTGCCACTTTTACTAACCTACAGTTAGTCCTAACCTCAACTTAAATTGAAAAATAAATATATGAAGGACATGTTATTCATACATACATACATAATATCACGCCTGTATCCCATAGGCAAAGGTGCACTAGGGTACTAGAACACCCACATTTCGCCGAGCTTATTCCTTTCCAGCGGGTTTAGACAAGTGACTTATGTGCTAGTCGAATAGAATAGTTGAATAGAATAACCCCCTAATGGTCAAACGCTGCCTAAATATTTAGGATGGCCTTATCGATTTAAGCACTCCTTATTCTTCAATTTGGCATGGTCAAACAGAACCTATCTCTTCACATTAAATGTAAGCAGGACCCAGATTAAGGCCCGCTTATTTCGTAAAACGGCATGGCCAACAACTGCCTAACGTTTGACAGCTATTTAAGGCCCGCTTAACTAGCATTTGATCGAAATTAGTTTGAGATTGCCTGCGACTACTCTCAAATAAAACTAATGTTATAAACACGAAAGTTTGTGAAGATGTATGGATGTTTTGTTACTCTTTTACACCAGAATGGCTGAAGAGATCTGAATGAAACTTGGCACAGAGATGAATTAAAGTCTGAAATAGCACACAGGCTACTTTTTTCCCCGAAAAAATGTATGGTTTCCGTAGGATAGATTTGTTTAAATAAATAACATTTCACACGAACGGAATGGCGGGCATAGGTTTGTATTTAATAATTTCCGTGTTCCGTGTAGTGTTTACCTACCCCTTGATTTCAATAAAATGTATTTTTCCTCAATATCATTATCTAAACTAGAATATAGCTCACTCGAAGAAGTCAAGACAAATAAAACACTTCACAAATACAATGATTAATTTTATTAAATCCGATTCAACACTACTGCATGTTGCCGAATTCCTCTCCAATATAATGATTTTTAGATGGTTCTGATGAAGCCGGTGTGAACTGGGACGTCCTGAATTCCATTCTCAGATCGGGCGGATATTTTTCTTGGGACGGATTGCAGTCCGTGGCAAGAAAAATTCGAGAAGACTCCTTTTATTGAAACGCTCCAAGAAATATCCTCCATATCGAAACTTCAAAGTTTCCATAATCTCTCCATCTTCGTTGATGTTTATTACATAAAACAAAATCACTTCACATACAACAAACACAGTTATTTAAATACGAGAATAAATATAAACAAACAGGTCGCCATTTGCCAATTTTTTTTTTTCGTTTTTTTTTTTAATTTTCCCTTTCGGGAAGGCAAAGGGATCTAGCCCATACAGCCTCGTCTTAAGTGGTTTTTATTTCTTTATTTGCTTATATCTAATTTTTCACAAGTGCAATGAAATCGGATGTGTTTTTTTTTTCGTTTCTTCCACACAAATCATTGGCTAAGGACGAAAGAAACATTCTGCCAAGTGGTAAATATTTTAACAACATAATAATAAATATTAAAAAAAGATCCATTTTAAGTTCCGTTTCTATTATATAAAAATATTTTTACCTTCACTATAACAAAAGATAAACAGAGATAACATAAACATTACACAAAAATTTAGTACAGATGAAATATGATCGGAATGGCACATGAACAGCAAAAAGGTTAAATAAACATTTTTGAATCGTGTATTCTGCCAATTATTTCTTATATATATCTATAAAAAAAAACTAAATTAAATATAATGATTCTACGTGAAACGAAACAAAAATATAATTTTATTAAAATTTTGTAATCGAGAACAAACTTTTATTATCTGTAGCATAATGATTGATCCTCAGCTGATTTTTCCGCCAAGTCTTCTCAAGTGCGTACGACCATGCCGCTCAAAAATTATTGGCTGCTTAACTTTGGGTAGTGCTCAAATGACTTGGATGACTGAGCACTGTTTGACCATTCGGCCCTAAATGTATAGGAATGACATAAGACATGACATAAGGCGGCGTACTCTTATGTCATTCTCATACATTTATATTTCTATTCGAATTTTTTTTCCACTAGCGCTTAAGCCACTTGTCTAAACCCCCAGATGTGATAGGGTGCAAAACTAACGCCATACCGGACACAAAAAAAAAAATATATTATTTTCATACTAGTATAAATCTAAATTCACTCGCTTCTCTAGGCAAATGACAGCGTATATGGGCTGTGAACCCGGAGGTCCTGGGTTCGATTCCCAAGTCAGGCGATGTCATTTTCTAACACGATTTTCCCGTGAATTAATCTCTTAAAAGGGGATTGACGTCAGACAGGCCGACGGTCGTAAAAAGTAAGCCAAATCCTCTTGTAACATGCTTAAATAGTGCTACATCATTACATGTTTCGATTGGTATCGTTAGTACAAACGTATGATAAAACAGCGCTAACTTATCGAAGACGGAAAAGGACACCTAAATCGTCGCCGAGTGTTTTATACTCACCCACTTCTGATGAAGCTCATGTCGCAGACCGTGCACAAGTACATTTTGATGGAGCTGTGTATCAACTCATGGTTCTTCAGTAACGTGCTCGACGCGAAGCACTTGCCGCACTGCTTGCACGGGTACGGCTTCTCTTTCGTATGACTTCTACCATGGAACACAAGATTTAGAATTTAAAAAAAATCTCGCATATTAAAATATCCAGAATATCGCCGCCTTGGTCTAATGGCAGCGTATATGGGTTGTGGACCAGGAGGTGGGTTCTATTCCCAGGTCGAGCAAAGCGAATTTTCTAATTTAATTTGCCCGGGACTGGATCACTCAGAGGGGGTTGACGTCAGGCGGTCGTAAAAACTAAGCCGAATCCTTTCTGCAACATGCTTGAAAAATGTGTTACGCCGACCCCCCCTTAAGGTGGGATAAGGGCAGGTAGTAAGAAAGAAATATTAAAATATCCAAGATAAATGTGTACAAAAAATATATTACAATCTGTAAAATAAAACTGTACCGTAAATGGATTTGTAGATGATTCTTCTTGAAAAAGCTTTTTGAACAAAATTGACATAAATGTGTTTTTTCTTTATCATGCACCTGTCTCCTGTAATACAAGATTGTTAGTTAATAGTAGCCTTATCTCTGGTATGGTATGAACTGCAAGAGACAAATGACGTACATTCAAAACGAGACACCTCAAAGCATGCATCCTTGACATTAAAAATCAAATATATATCACGGTTGGGCTTGTTTTATTTATGTATGAGCTCATAATAGTTTACAATAATATATTAAGATGAAGAAAATAGATATTTGTTTACATTTCTGAAATAAGTATCATGAATAAACTTATAAAGTCAGTTCTAATTCAACCAGGAGCCTTTGACTCTACGCCCAAAGTTCAAAACGAGTTGTAATCCATCTCATCACATGAATGTTAATCCTTTCTGCAACATGCTTGAAAAAATGTGATGCGCAGACATTAATGTGGGATGAGGCAGGACCGTCTTAAGGCATGCCTAGGTCCCTGGGCACACACACACACAAGAATTCGGGGGCCTCTTAGAGAGTAAAAATAATTGATCGTGTAAGAGAATGTAGGTACTTTTGAGCGGTAGAGCCACGCCGTAGACAGTAACGTCTACAGCAAGAATGGGCCGACCGGTTTGATACCACGGTCTCACAGAAAACCGACGTAAAGTGGCAGCTCGCTGTCGCGTTTCGTTCGGTGAGTGAGATTTCCTGTGGCCCATTTCCCCCCTCCCTTTCCCAATCCCTTTTCCCACCCCTTCCATTCCATCCTTTTAGGTTGGAAACGCACCCATGATTCTTTTTGTGTCTTGGGTGTCTATGGGCGGTGGTTATCACTTACCATCAGGTGACCCATCTGCTCGTTGCCAATCTCTGTTATAAAAAAAAACTCTTCAGAGGGGGTTGACGTCGGGCAGGCAGCCGTTCGTAAAAATATAACCAAATCCTTTCTGCAACATGCTTGAAAAAGTGTGTTGCGCTGACCCCACAGGAGGAGGCGGCACATTTATATGTTACATAAACGTATGGGCCACCGGAGGCCGAGCCGCCCGTCACTATCTACGGTGGGATAAGGGCAGGTAGAAAGAAAGAGCACGTCTAACACCTCATTAAATATTTCTTTAAAAAAATGGCGCGTTGTTACATAAACGTACTACCTTACTGTAGGCCTAGGCCGTCGCCTACCTTAATGTAGGGTTGTCGTTGGATAGGTTGTTCAAAAATATTGCGAGTTTGTGAAAACTATTTGACCCATTTGCTTGTTTGCCAGTCTCTGCTATATAAAAAAAAAACTTATCAGCCTTTCAGGAGCCCCGTGTGGCCTTATGGTAGACACGGTACTGGGATGAGGGCAGCTAGAAAGAAACATAAAGGACTCACGTGTGCATGACCAGATTGACTTTGGTGCGGAACCGCTTGTCACACTGTTGGCAGGGGAAGGGGCGATCCTTGGTGTGCAGCGACATGTGCATCTCGAGCCGCGACTGGGAGATGAACCTGCGACCGCACGCGATGCACTCGTACGGCAGCGACGCGCTGTTGTGCACCACTAGCACGTGCTGCTTCAGGTTCACCACCTCTGCACACATATGTTGACTTGTGATGGTGACATAAAACAGTTTATTATGGCGGGTAAACACCAACCGAACGAACACGAAGGGTCATCGGCGCTGGGGACCGAACCTTCCCGATCATTCGCGCATCTTCACTGTCGCATTTACACAAACAAACCTGCGTTCACACAACAGCGAAGATTCGCCAATGATCGGGAATGTTCGGTCCCCATCGCCGATGGCCCTTCGCGAACATTTCGCCTTTATTCGCCTTTATTCGGTTGGTGTGTACACGCCATTACAATGAAACGGATCATTGACAAAAGAAAAATACGGTTCGGCATTACTATGAAAAACCGTGCTTATTTTGCAGCCGGTTCCGCTGTATCGCAATGTTAATATAAATACGGCGTTTTATTTTAAATAATAATTAGTTCGAGATCTGGATGTGAAGTAAATGCTGTGAAGTTATATTACTGCGATCTTTATTTCATCAAGGTGCAATATTGGGTTCTCTCGATACTTCAGGTTGTTATTACTTCAGTTTTGCCAAGTCCTTATATTTCTTTTGTAATTGAAATAGATTTACTTCATGTCAACTTGAATAATACAAGCAATATGTTAGACAGTAACATCTCCAGCATGAATAGGTCGGTTCGACTGGTTTGATCCCTCTCACATAAAGCCTATGGGGCATTTCACGTCAAGCGGGCAACGAAAAAAAAGTGAGGTTCTGAAATTCGTTCATATTTTGCTTATTTATACTTCTAGAGGGTATGAACGTGTATACAATTTTTTTTTTTTATAAAAGGTCTAATTGTCAAATTATGGCCTTCTAAAATATTGACCTCACCGGTGTAAGTGTTCCTTTGGGAGGTATTTTGCGTATTGAAGTAATTTATAATAAAATAACAAATGTAGTGTTTTGGGTAGTAAATTTAATGGACTTTTTGATTTTTTGAACCGATTCGAAATTAAAATTTTTCTCTTGTGCTAAACCGGAAGTAAAGATTTCAAAACGAAATTTTAATAGTTTGGGCAACAACATTTTTATTGTTTTTTATTCGAAAATAAAGCTTGACATACACAGATTCTACCATAAAAATTGTAAATGGGGTGCTACATTAGTTTAGGAATTATATCAATTCGAGTACGTACATGTCGTACTGGTCGAGGTACCTGACGCTTGCTAAAGTCGGCTATTTTGCGTAAAAAAAAATACACACAGTAAAATTGCTTTGAAGTCACCTTTTTGTGCATGATTACAATATTTACAGTTAATTTTATATTGATAACAGACTGATCCTGAAAGAGGATAATGTTTTTCGAGTATAGGTTTGTATTTATGTATGTCAATTTCTTTCGCACGCTCTTCAGCCCAAACGGCTTGAAGAATTTTAACATATGAGATGTCATTTCATTCGCCTCAGAAGTGGGAGTAAAATAAGATATAATAAAATTTTGATAGTGTTGCTATCTGATAAAAAGTGTTGCGAGTTTACAATAACAATATAATTACAATAAAAATCTTTTTTATTATCCTTTCCCATTTTATGCGCAGGCGCAACAACTGAATATTACATACTATATTACTCCCATTACTTAGACACATGAAATGACATCTCATATGTTAAAATCCGTCAAGCCGTTTGGGATGTAGAGCGTGCGAAATAAATTGACATACATAAATACAAACCTATACTCGAAAAACATTATCCTCTTTCAGGATCAGTCGGTTATCAATATAAAATTAACTATAAATATTATAATCATACATATAAAGGTGACTTTAAAGCAATTTTACTGTGTGCATTCTTTTTTACGCAAAATAGCCGACTTTAACAAGCGTCAGGTACCTCGATCAGTACAACATATACATATTCAAATTGATATAAATCCTAAATGAATGTAGCACCCATTTTATAATTTTTATGGTGGAATCTGTGTATGTCAAACTTTATTTTCGAATAAAAAACAATAAAAATGTTGTTGCCCAAACTATTAAAATTTCGTTTTGAAATCTTTACTTCCGGTTTAGCACAAGAGAAAAAATTTAAATTTCGAATCGGTTAAAAAAATCAAAAAGTCCATTAAATTTACTACCCAAAACACTACATTTGTTATTTTATTATAAATTACTTCAATACGCAAAATACCTCCCAAAGGAACACTTACACCGGTGAGGTCAATATTTTAGAAGTCCATAATTTGACAATTAGACCTTTTATTAAAAAAATATTTTGTGTACACGTTCATACCCTCTAGAAGTATAAATAAGTAAAATATGAACGAATTTCAGAACCTCACTTTTTTTTTCGTTGTCCGCTTGACGTGAAATGCCCCATATGTAAAGTATTGTTGTTGTTGCTGTTGAGTTTCATCCCCTTCGCAACAATGATGTGAACAGCAGAAACGTTGTGGAGTTGATAACCGACAAACATAGCTATACTCACTTTTGTCACACTCTTTGCAATGTTTCTTGATACCAAGATGTTTTCTTTTAATGTGTTTGTATTTTGAACTTGCACTGGAGAATGTTTTGTCACATAAACTACATGGGACCCGTATCCGTTTCCCGACAGGTAGATGTATCTGCATGTGCTCCTTTAGATTCCGGATTGCTACACCGCATTCCTCACATACTCGTTTCTTTTCAATCTTTATATCTTTCTTCTTTTCTTTCTTTGGTCTGCCTCGTTTTTTCTCGATGGGCTCTGTAACTATACTGTTTAAATTTAATTTGTGAGACATCATTTTGGGTCTAGAAATACAGTTTTATTGTGGGGTTAAGCAGCAACAAATGGCATAATTGGGTATGTGACTATGTTTGATTTTATACAGATATTTATGTAATAGCATATAAAACAAAAAAGAAACCCTTCTGTAAAAACTGCATCGAAATTGGTTGAAAACTGAGGCAGTAATTTATAATTTTAATTCTGGAGTGCGGGCATATTGGTTATTTCTTGCTATATCTTTCCAACGCACATACCGTTATGACAGTGACGTGATTATACTGATACTTCTCGTTCTCGCAGTTTGAGCGTTACGTTACTTCAAAGACATAGTTTTTTATTTTTGTGAATATTTCAATATTTCTTTCTGTTCTATATTTAAGACGTAAATTTTATAAAAGATTAGTTTTTAAAAAAATAGTCAAGTGCCCAATTGTACAAGCTGTAGATGAAAGTAATCCCCCTGCATGGGATGCACACTAAATAAAATGTATATGATAAACAAATTTAAAAACTAAACCAACTACAAAATTTATTCAAAAGTGACCTTTATATGGGATCACTCTTGAAATAAGCTCTATTGAACATAAAAATAATGTTGGAAATTGTTCCACAGTTGGTGGAGATATTGCGTAGCAAACACAAAAAAAATCATCATCATCATCATCAACAGCCATAGGACGTTCACTGCTGAACATAGGCCTCCCCCAAAGATTTCCAGATCGACCTGTTGGAAGCGGCCTGCATTCAGCGACAAAAAAAAACAGATAAATTGATAACATCCTTCTTTTAAAATAACACTAATTTTTTTCCTAGGTACATTATTAATAGATTTCCATTAGAATTCCATTATGTGAAAGTTACATGTCAGTGTTCATGTTCATAAGGGCCTTGAGTATGAAAAAATATATTATTATTACTCTTCCATAAAACTGATTATGATATATGATTACTTTATCACAATCTTTATATTGATTGATAGTATAAGATAATATTTTTACTGTCCATTATCATTGGGAAAATTATAAGTCACCAAAATTTGAAAACAAAATGACAGTAAATGTAAATTACATACCATTTTCCTTAGTGTCTCCATCTACATATTCATATTTTATTTTCTTAATGACACTAAGCAACTCATCATCAGATTGGTAATCATGTGATGTCTCCTCATTCTTCACTTCAAAATCATCATTAGCATCATTTTGATAATCATCCAATATTTCTTCATTCTTCTGAAGCAATTCATCCTTAACTGCATCACCACTAGCTGGTATGATTTCCATTTTAATGACATCCTCAATTTTTAATAAGATTTCGTTTTTTATAACACTATTATGGGATTTCAGGTATTCATCATTTTTTATGGCCAACATTTTGAATTTATGAAATGATACAATTTTCTTGTAGCATTTTGTGCATATTTTAGTACTGATTTTTGCATCATTTACCTGTAAGTAGAAAAACAAAAATATTTTTTACAATTCCTTTTTCTGCTAAAATTCACCAGACACTTTTGTTGACATTTATATTTCATCATTTTTTTATTAGCCTATGAAGGCAGGTGATCAGATGGTAAGTGGTTACTGTGTACCTCTTTATATTTCATTGATTCAGTACCTACCCTTAAATAGATCACAGCATTGCTTAGTTGGGGCTAAAGACATTCAACAGTACATAGATGGGACATACATACATTAACATAAGCTCACGCCTGTATCCCCGAAGGGGTAGGCAGAGGCTAGCGAACTAGAACACCCACATTTCGCAGAGCTTAGTTCCGTCCGAGATGTGATAGGGGGTGACGCTATCGCCATAGCGGGCATAAATTCCAGGCTCCAGGCTGATATGGAAAAATCCAATAACACTTTACCCGACCTAGGGATCGAACCCGAGACCTCATAACCGTAGTCGTACCAAAATACCACCACGCCACTGAGGCATAGATGGGACAACAGCACAAAAGTTATCTAAAAGGTGTAATCAAATAGTCATAAGCCGCTTGGTCCTATTTGAAACATATGCATGCAAGGTTGTGCCAGTATAATAATGATTAGACAATAAAATTGTCATACGTGATTCTTGAACATTCACAGAACATTCTGTGGTGTAAATTGTAATAAGCACCCACACATTGTAATAAGTGGTAGATTGCGTTACTGATGTTTGAGATCAATTTCTTTGAATGGAATCTTGCTTGATAGGCCCTATATATTTAATATTAAATCTATTTGTTTAGGGCACATAGTTGCTTGACTATTTTGTTTCTTATTACAGGCAGGTATATAATGAAACTAAACTTGAACTTTACGGATTCGTTTTCAAAACTAGAATATAGTTTTTTTAAGAAAGAAAACTATGCAGTATGTAATTGCAAATGCAATTAAAGTATGCAATAATAATGTGAATCTTTATGATAGGATAGCACTTTTATCTTACCTGAATATCTAAACAAAACAATATAATATCCGCAAAGGTTCTATTATCCATTTTTTTATTGGTTTGTATCTCATATACATCTTTATCTGGATTGGGGGAAAGACAAACCCTGCATAAATTCATAGTTTTTATGAAAATCACATAACATAAACCACAAAAACGTAAAAACACCTAATTGTTTCGTAAATAACCACGAAATCAATTCCAATCAATTCGTCGGACTTGTCATCAAAACTCATACAAATGTCAAAACTCAAAGTCCGTGAAGTATAGAGATGTTAAATAGTGACCTAAAAAACTGGTACAGACTACAGTAGTTGCTAGTCATGGTCGTTACAACGATCGCCGTTTAAGTAATAGTATTATTTCTTTAAAACGACATTAGTGGTGATTTGGAAATCACTACTAACGTTATTGAAAAGCTTTCAGGTTTTTAAAATTGATCAGAGACAGAGACTGTATGCGCCATCTATAAGAATTTGCTAAAACTAATGTCTAATACGTTTGAAGAGTGTATCAATTTGCTATAGTGACATCTAGCGACTTTTAGACACAATTTTCGATTGCCATCTATAGAAATAAGCTGGAACTATTATGAATCATGGGTTAGTAATTTTAGTGTTAAATTATTACGTAATTCAAATTGTTTAACAACATCTAGTGATTTTTTTGGAAACTATTTGCAGTCAAGGTAAGTAAATCCAGTTAAAAAGCCGACAATTCGGTTTATAAACATTGGATACTAGATCTTTATTTTCTAGATAATAAGGCGTATTTTTGGTCGTATCGAATTGCAACCTACGACCTTTATTATTTTGTAGACGAAAAAGCTATGTAATGATACTGATTTAAAAATACTTTTTTATTCTTATTTCAACTAGAAAGTGATGACCATCATAATTTAATATGTGTGTAAATGCTAGTCGCTATTACGACGATGCAGTTAGTTTGTTGACACTGCTTCATGAACTTCTACGCAGATTTGTTTGAGCACTGCTCGAAACTCGGAGATTCCCGGTTAAGAATTTATTCCTTAAAAACGTCAATTGTTTCATAACTCGCTTTAATGATGCTAATAAAAACTTTAAATTAATATTGTATAAAACTACCTTTTTCATTAAAACAAAATTATGTTATTAAATATCCAAATAAGAATTAAGAACACGTTACGATCCAAAATACGACAAGCACATCAACAAAACGGGCACGGGCACCAATAAAATGACCGCGATTCACAAAATAATATTAGAACGAGAAAACCGTGTTTCGTAATAAAGCTTACTGCTATGAACACAACTGCGGCGATTGTAGATAGCTGCGGCGATTCAAGACAGCTGCGGCGATTCAAGAAGCCGCTATCAAAAAAGTAACCTATAAGTTACTAAAGCCGCGCGGCGGAGAATCGCTGGTAGCTTTAAATAGCGATTTAGAGTAATAGCTTTGTAAGAATAGCCTAAGCGACATAACCTAATGGCAAAAGTCAACCGTTGTTTCCATCGCTAGTAGTTGCTAAAAATCTAGTGTAAAATTAGTACCTATTACTTTCACACTCTATTATGCATCCGTTCTAAGATGAAACTTGAAAGAATAATAAATTTTATGGTATTATATTGCCACAATATGATACCGACAAATTACCCGCGACAATAAACACATTAGGAGATTTATATAACATTTTTATACGTTCATGATATCAGATTGCGTACGGAGTAGGTATAATTTAACTTGGTACTTGGTGTCTTGTACCATGACACTGAAAGTTGGTATATGCACATAAAAAAGGCACGTAGAACATCCCTGGCTAACCCCTGGTGTTGCATGCCTTGGCTGTGTGTTGCCGCTGAAAATATCTTACCTACATACTTCAACCTATTGCATATGTCCTCATTGTATTCAGTGACGCCAACTATATTAGTCTGTGAGTGACGCTGGAGTATACAAAGTACTCTGTGCGCACTGGTCTAGGAGTCTTTGAACTGGTTACTGGAATCCAAATATACTGGAGCATACTCAGTTATCGACAAACAATAGACTGAGTATAGCTTATGCTTCCTCAACATTAGATTAGATATTAGTCTTCGCTATGGATTGTGTGAACTGTATTTATTTACAAGCATGGTAAAACTTAGGTGCTTAGCTGTATACATAGTTTTGGGCCCTTTTCCTATAGGGATAGGCAGACAATGGCTATAAACTTGCTAACATTCCACACTTGTGCGTTATCGATAGGTACAAACCATCCGCTATACCAGGGGTGTTGTCATATTGAGTGGTTGGAAGGTCTCGGTCCCTAGTTCCATATTATAACCATGATTAAAACCAATGCATGGATATTTTATGGATTTTTGGGTGAGTAGATATTTAGGACCCAAAGCCGCATTCATTAATGTATGATTTAGACATGCATTTCGAAAAAGATTTTGTTACAACTTTCCATTATAGTTGTTAATATATGTTGAATAATCATAAACTGCATTTTCGTTTAAAATACACCTAGGAAGAGTATGACAATATGGCGAAATAAAAACGCTAATGGCTTTATAATCTTAGCATTTATTTTCACGTAAGAATGTTGGGATACAAATCGTTCGTATCAAATATTTAAAAATGCCACAATAGATGAAGGAAAATTGTACATTCAATATAAACAGGGGCGCCTTGGATTCTACATCCGATGCGCCGCCCTCAATATTATACCTACAGCTCGACTGTAAAATGTTAAAAAGGCAGGCACATTTAACTTATATTATAATTTATATCTAATAAAAGTATAATGTCTAAAAAATTAAATCATTCCTTCATATTATCACGAGTTGTGATGTAATGTGCTTCAAATAACATTCAGTAAGCTGCCATAAGAAAACAACATGCCATCAAACGAAGTAGAATTATTCGTAAAAATGGCCAGAGGCTCACGCTCTCGTACAACTACTTCAAACAATATAAAGCAATTCGTAAACAGATAAAAATAAAATTAAAAAGAAAACTCTCATAAAAAGCTAAAAAGAATATTGCATATAAGTTTGCGTACTTTAATAGTTTATAATTTATTACAATTAATATTATACTGAATATACAATACAAAGAAAACTTGTGGTGCATTACAACAATTTTATTAAACTGGCAATAAAATTACTCAAATGTTGCCATTGAAAATCTAAAAGGTATTTTGATAATAAAATATTATACTCTAATCAATACTAAATTGTCAATGCTCTTACTCTACATTACCTAGATACAATTGTTGTAATTATAAAAAATGAAATAAATAGGCACGCTACATTCATACTGAATGTATGTATATTTATATAAACTTAAAAATCTACATTAGTAAATTAATTTCACATTTTACTTAATTTAAATACTTTCAACACAATCCACAATTATATTGTAGCTTCACTAATACAACAAATGTTGCTATGGCTTTCCGGGTTTTGTACTAAAATTCAAAACAATACCTTTTGTCAAGGACCACTTAGAAAAAACAAATCAGCTAAACAAAGCATTGGATATCTGAATTGAAAAAGTCGAGTCTATATTAATTTGTCATGTTCGAATTTTGTCAGAACATTTCCTTACCAATTTACATGTGTACCATGCATAATGTTATTAAAATATTAATTTATTGAAAATACTTAAGTGGACCATTTACATGACAATAATCTCCTTGTAATAGGTTATACTTTTAAGTACGGATTAAATTATAGGATTACAATAAAAGTGTATAAAAGTACTTATAGTTATATTATAAAGAAAATTACACCCAAATATATCGCTAAAATCAACCACGCATAATGAATTGACGAAAGTGTGGCCAACTATAGTAAAATGCATTTCAGTACTTATTATACACTTAATGTCATACAAGATGAACGTAGTGAACAACATACGTTCAATTCGAAGTTCGTAGCATATTATGTTTAGGTACATATTGATAATACATAAAAAGTAACTTCGTAATAAATGAATAAAAAGCCTTTACAGAAAGATAAAACTACTAGAAAATATAAAACAATTAGTCGACATATTTATTTTTAATTCCAACTCGGCATACCTAGATAATTATATAAATCCAATTCGGTATACAATTTCAATTTTTCCAAACATGGCAGTATATTTAGCTGTCTAGGTATTTTAGAAGAAACAAATCGTCACCCATAAATTTAATGATATTTTTAAACTAAACATTGTCTCACGGAGTACTTATAAAGAACAGTTTTTCCGACGTATCGTTTCGGTGGACTGTGTACCGGCAGAATACAAATCGAAAAGTACGGAACGAAATATGTAGTAAGCCGGATGAAGATTTCGTACAAAATCGATTCGAGTCCGGCCGTGGTCAGTATGAGGAGTGTGAGTGTGTGTACTGTATAGAGTAGTGTGGTGTGCGTTGTTACTGCGCGTCGGCGGGTGTGGGCGTGGCGTGCGCATGCGCGGGCGGCACGGGCACGCTGAGCGGCGAGCGCTGCCGGTCAAACATCTCGAGGATCAGCTTCGGGTCCGTGCCGGCCGGCACCGTCACAGTTCCCGTCTGCGTGCACAATGCGCATCCCTTATGAGTACCACCTCACGCTCTTCTCACCAACGCGTGGCTTCCGATCGTGCTTGCCGGGGTCTAGTTTCAAATTCAACTCTGTTTTACACATTGATAAAATTGTTCAGATGATGGATGGATCCCCGACACATGGCACAGACACGAGCGGACGCCACAACATTGAGAGACATTTTTCATGTTATATCGTTAGTACGTAAACAGAGATTAGTGTTTGTTAAATGAGAACTGAATCAGAAAAATATTATAAAAGTTTAAGAAGCTTAAAATAAAATGATATAATACTAGAGGAATCGATAGGCATAGACATGCGAGGGATACAGTGGGGTAAAGTATATAAGATACACAAGATATTTAAAGCAAAGTGTCGGATACCTCGATGCGCGTGATGACTCCCTCCTCGCGACTGTGCTCTAGGACTACGAACAAAAACACAAAGCGCCCGTCAAACATACAAACGGATAGACAGTGAAACGTCGACATAAAGATGAATGATACCGCAAGTTAGACTTGTAAGAACCTTATTATGTGAATAGAACTAGTTGAAATTGGAAACTTGTTAGTACAGAAACAAGATTCAAAATATAATATGAGTAGACAAAATCTGTGGACGGCAAGGATATTTTTATGATAGGCTTTATGAACTGAGGCTAAAATAGGTTTAGGCAATTCTAATCTAAATATTGACTTAATTATCTGTTGTATGATTGCAACTTAAAATATCCTAATTAGAAAAACTCTATATGATAAAGATGGAATTTTATTTGCATAATGTTAGACTTCCTTTTTTTCAATTGCATCTAGACCAGCTTTTTTTACTTAACGGATAAATAACCCCACTAGATAGATTTTTATTGTATGTTCTGACGAATTGCATAAGACGCTTTCTTCTGCACTTAACGCCTTGATACATAATGTTGTTCAATATAAATATTATACAAGCTTTTATAATAAGCAAAAGCGAATCAATTACTTTGATAAGTGGTTTTACAATACATTTATGCTCTTCTCAATTTCGCGTACGTTGTCGCGCATATCGATAAAACATATTAAACTAAGCCAATTCAAAGCGATAATTTTGCCATCATGCATTATAATTTTGACTTTATGCATCTCGTTTTAGATACAATATTTTTACATATAGTAGCACAAATAATAAGTTTTAAATAAAACGCAATAAACCAAATTGAAGTCCAGATATTATTAATTAATCCTTTCGATTCGGATATCTGCTTTGAAAAAGAGTAAGAAAAGTGATATTCATACTAATCAGTTTTTTTTTTAAATAACCGACCGATTACAAAATTGATACGACAGTGACCTTTATATGGGATAAGCTTTATCGTACATAAAAAGAACCTTGAAAATCGGTCTCAATTTGGTGGAGTTAGCAATAATTTAACAATAAAACAAAATAAGATATAGAGCAATAGAGTAACACACTTGAAGTTGGCCGTAAATATATTTTTATCACAAAAATAATTAAGGATTAGATAGCATTTCATCGAAAATCATTATAGATATAACTTTCTTATGTAAAGTACAACAATTGATGACTACAATTTATTGTCATTTAAGCCTGCACATTAGCGCCTCTATGGCAAAGTCGATATTTTTGTTGTCACCCTTTACACTAATAGCCCAGCTTAGTTAGGTACTTTCTTGACCAAGTACCCATTTATTGCACTTTTTTACCGACTTTCAAAGAAAGGTTCTCAATACATCTTTTTATTTGTGGTATTCGATACCTCCGGAAAATGTGGATCGATCATCGAAGTACTTTTTGTGTTCGATAAAGCTTGTATCGCGGGTGTTTCCTTATTTTGGCCTATCGCATATAATCTAGATCGATTATCGAACTTATTTCTTTGTTTGATAGAGCTTGTACCAAGGGTGGTTCCCTATTTGATCTATGGGATATAGATCGATGATCGAAGTTCTTTTTGTGTTCGATAGAGCTTGTACCACGGGTGGTTCCTTATTTTGCCCAAGATATGATTCATCTACTTTAAAGTATCGAATGTTATTATACGATGAGTCATGCAACCACTTACTGTTATCGCTGGCGTTGTTTGTGGTAGTGGTAGTAGTGGTGGTGGTGACTCCATCGGCGTTGGTCTCGTTCACGGTCGTCCGTGTTGTCGTTTTAACAACCATCGAGCTCGTGTTCACTTGCGTGTTCTGTGATAACCGTAGCCATTCCGAAATCATTTTTTCTAATATTTTGATGATATTTAACGCGTTTGTATGAAATTTACTTGTTTTTTTCCCTATGTCGTGATTGAAAGTGATAGCAGTACGTGCGCACACACGTCGTTTATTCTTTTGTCTTTGTTGAGATCCCATAGACGGCACCGATCACAATTGACATTTACATCAAGTAATTTTACTGATACATTTCCTTTTAATAAAGGTATTATTTTTCAGTAAAGAAAATGTATACAAAGCACAGCAATGTGGTTACATTAGACGTGATGTTAGGCGCAGTGCCATCCAAAAATGACGGATATTATGGGAATATCTTTGGCCGTTAAAATGACTTTGTCTTGCATAAGTTCTTCCCGCTCTAAGAGAGAAGAACAAAGACAGCACACTAGACTGTGAGTCGACCGACGCAGGCACAAGGACACAAGGGTGCATCAGACCTGCAAGTTGATGTTGAGCTCGGGGTGTTCTGTGGGCGCGGCGGTGTGGTCCCGCACCGAGTCCACCGTGATGTCGGCCGACGCCGCCGACGCCGCCGTCACGTCGTGCGCCGTCTCCGTGTCCTCCTGCTCACAAATGTTTATTATGGGCCTTTATTATAAAATCATTTTAGCTGAGCAAATGGTTAAGAATAGTCTTGTCACTTTTTTCCTTGCGTCACATTATTTGAAAATAAAAGGAACAGACTATTCTTAAATAGTCACGGGCGGCTCAGCCTCCGGCGGCCCATACGCTTATGTAACATATATACGTGCCGCCTCCGACGGGTTAAACATTTGTTCAGCTAAAATTATTGTATAAGTAAGGCCTCATAAACCTACGAAGGCAATGACCAGATGATAGTGACGTAATGGTGGGTTACCGTCGCCGGTGGTAGACATCGAAAACACCAGGGGCAGAAACTAAACCATTAGAAGGAAAGATAACCGTCGCCCATAAACATCGATAACATCTAGGAGCAGAAGCCAAATCGTTACCATTATAAGAAAAAGGACGTCCGGAAATAACAGCGCACGTAATGCATTAGCGAGTTGCCACTTCATATCTGTTTTCTGTGAGACAGTGGTAATAGGTCGGTCGAGAAGACCCAGTTCTGCTGTAGATCAAATATCTAAAGATTCTTTCTCCTTAAAAAAAGCTTCAAAATGCACATACCTTGTGTTCACCATTAGTTAGGGGTGCTTCTTCTGCCGATCCCCGCAGCGCGACCGCCCACGGCGACAGTAACACGTGACATTGTGCGATGGTTACCTACAAACAAACATTTAATATGATTTAATAACGATGTTCCAGTGGCTCAGACGGTTCGTTTATAATTTCGGCAACCCTTGAAACGTTACGTTTTTCGTTAATACTTATTATATTTTTAAGCCATATTTGCTATCAGGTGTATAATTATAATTTTGCCGTGCTAGGATAAGAATGTATGCAATTATTTACCTTAGTTGCCGAGACTGTGATCCGTTGCAATTCAGACGAAGAGTGCAAGTAGAGAGCTTCACCTCGTTTAGAGAAGCATAGACTTGAAATACCGCTGCGATTAAAACATAAATAACGTAAATAAAGTTTACTTTAAACATAAATATATTATTAATGTGTAAATAATACTACACTAATGTGCAAAATGGTATAGACATTGCATTTTCTGTGCTTTAAAGTTGCTAGGGACTGGAGATATCGGAGTCCTAAAATTAATCGACACTTTTTGTCGATATTGTTAAAATGTATAGAATTAAGAATTGATATTTTATTGGCTCGATTTTATTGGCTATTTACTCACATACACTACATATACACTTACACTTTTGGTGAATCGACCCCAATTTTATTTAATACAAGAAAGTTGATAGCTTGTTTTTTTTTTCAGGAAATCATTTATACGGAAAGAGAGATAGTTCCTTCTGATTGAGTAAATTATTATAAAAAGCCATTTTGGTTATATTATCAGGATTACTATAGAAAAAAGACAGTTCGTTCTCAGTTATTAGTCGGTGAAACGTTGAAAAGAGATGTAATAATCCATACTTGATGTCCTCCTTGCGCACGGCGGCCGCGTTGATTTGCCGCCGCAGGTCTGCGGAGAGCACGAGCAGGTCGCCCAGGTTGGTGAGGCACAGCAGGCACCACTCGCGGTGCCGCTCCGCCCGCTCCGGGCCCGACCCGCACTCGAACCACGAGAACGCGGTGCGACGCACCTGATGTCAAATATCACAAGATTTAGTACACGACCACCTCATGTCGAGAGATTATCATCGATCCGATCGATTTGATGAGTTTTGTTTGATGCGTTGGCTGGCATTGTCCGGTAGAATCGCTGAGTGAAAGTCATCTGAGGGGCATCGCGCAGTAAGGAATTGTGACCATAATCTCACCAGGGCATTGAGATCATCCATATCTATATATTATCATGGTCATTGTGAAAACTTGATTACCTTGACATTGGCTAAATCATCGCAAAAGCGTGGAAACCATTATGTGACGGTATATAAATGAAAAATAAACAAAAAGACACAGATACTGGCAGCAAATAAAGTGTCTTGGAGTCTAGAATTTTAAAGATAAAGTAAAGATAGAGTGATTTGAACAACATAACAACAGCCCAGTGTAATGAAGTGACATCTGATGAGCTGAAATGTTCGGTACTTGAGATCGATATCGAGATTGTTCTCAGTTGTAAGTAAGTAGTAAGTAGTGGTACCCTGGCGCCCTCGTGCGCGGTGAGCTTGTACTTGTTGTGCGGCTTGAGGCTGGGCAGCGTGAAGATCTTGAACTGCTCCTCCGAGGTGATGACGACGCGGTGCGTGCCCGGCTCCGGCAGCGGCGCCACGCCGCGCTCCACCTGCGACATCATAGAAGATACAGTTCATATACATACATAAACTCACGCCTGTATCTCCGAAAGGGTAGGCATAGGCGCACTAGCGAACTAGAACACCCATATTTCGCAGAGCTTAGTTTCGTCCAAGATGTGATAGAGGCGAGCCTATCGCTTTAAAGGGCACAAATTCTAGACTCCGGACTGATATTGAAAAAATAGAATATCGATTAGCCCGACCTGGGGATCGAACCCGAGACCTCAGGACGGTAGTCGTAGCGAAATACAAGAATACAACTACGCCACCGAGGCAGTCACACAGTACATAATGTAACAATCTTTCTTTCTGCCTGGCATTATCCTGGCCTAATGCCAGTTCCTTCTACTTATTTAAGCATTCCCTAATCCCCGTCTTATATCAGTACACCTAGAACAAATTAATTTACTTTGACGACGTTTATCGCCAAACGACTGCCTTGATGGTGTAGTTTGCGTGCGCGGTACTACTACCGAAAGCCTCAGATTCAATCCTCTATCACATCTGGGACGGAAATGATATTGGCGAAATATGAATATTTTAGCAAGAGGCGCCAATGGAATCAAAGCGAGCTGTTACGACTAAGTTGTGCACTAACATCCTAAAATAATAATTTTGAGAAATGTTTGTACCTCTAACGCTTCGGGCAGCGGTACCGACGCTCCGTCTAAAATTGTGATGCCTATGACTGGAGCTCTGTGTTTCAACTGGATCTCTTTCGCGAGTTGACACGTTACC
Source organism: Clanis bilineata (assembly GCA_036417725.1). Lineage (NCBI taxonomy): Eukaryota > Metazoa > Arthropoda > Insecta > Lepidoptera > Sphingidae > Clanis > Clanis bilineata. The sequence continues at coordinate 6,262,262 of CM071153.1, forward strand.
TGCAAACAAAGTAATGAAAACAGTCACAAATAACTTTAAAAAAATAAAGATAAGTGAATTGCGCTGACTTTTCTTTATGTAATATGGGTAGGTGGCAAAAATGGATGGATTGGTTAATTTTTGCACGAATTGTTGGATGACGGAGCGTATAGATTTGTCCATAGTTTTATTTGTGCGACAGTGGTTCCACTAGCCATCTTAAATTAAGTCAAAATACTCGTAACATACAACCATAGACTCCATACAATGGCGTCATCCGCCCATAGCAAGATTACTTTTCTCTATTTATTACTTCGATAAAATTTATCGACTTGATTTTTTTTTATAATAATAAAATATGTGTTACCAAATAGTGTTATACTCACGGGTTCGTCTTTCCTCTTGTTGCTGTTGGGTACGTTTAATGTGAATGCAAATACAGTGCCGTTGTTTGTGCCCGCCCACAGCGTCGGCGTCGATGTTTGTGCTGTACAAAATTACATTAATACTTAACATAATATTATCGAAAAATAGAAGACTTTTATATTCTTCATGGTTTCCCATCTCAAAGGCTTCTGAAATGTCAAGGGCACAGCCAATCCGCTGCCTAGTGTGAAAAGGAAAGGAATGGAAATTTGGGAGGTTTTGGGTCACCGAAACTCTCATTCATAATACGGAACTCAATATCATCCTGTCACTTTACATCGGTCTTCTTTAAGACGGTAGTAATGTCCCGGTCGAACCGGCCGGCTTTACTAACATTCTCGACATTATTGGTGAATTGGAGAAGTTTGGTGTCTGAAATACTCACTGTTGATAAGGAATGTCCGTGCGAAGTACAAGCAGCGCACCATGGATCCGAACGCGTCGTCCGTGGAGCGCGCCTCCACCGCTCGCTCGATCGGTTTGATCTCCGCGTCCGTCTCCGATGCCGCTTTGTCAATGGGCTTTTTGGGAATTGGCTGCAAGCGGAGTGTTTTGTTGTATAACCATGAAAGTCCCTTAAGTAGAGTCTACCTATAGAACTATGTAGGTACACATAACATGTAACGTTACTACATTATTTTGTAAGCTTTAAATATTGCATCGAAATGGCTATATACATTAATGTGTAGGGTAGTAATTAAATTATTTAGTGATATTACTATATTTACACATCGCTCTTTAGAAAGAGATAATCAGTTAACTTTGGTTTCGTAATTTCGTAAAATATTGTCTCTGGGTTTTGTCGATGATTTGTTATTGGCTGGCACTTCGTGCGACAGAGATGATGCTGTCTGAAACCGAAGTTAGCCAATTATCTCCTCTAAAGTATGTAATATTTACTGACGAATACAATACAATATTGATGTCGACAAAATATAATCTTATATCAGTATGCAGTTTCGCTAAGACATTGACATAAATAAAAATATATTGTAAAGGTAGCATTAACGCTTGTTAGTTGAAGTTTGGAGCGTTCTTACTTGTGTAGGTGAGGTGGGGTTCGATGTGGTCTGTCGTCGTTGTGATCTGCCTTTCCGAAGTCGTCTGAATGATTCTCTTAAAGATTTCTTAAAGGATTTTCTTCTTGAAATCGGCGTGTCACCAGCTCCTGAGTGATCTGCAGTAAAATATTATTATAATATTTTAGATCTACAGCAGTTCTTTGCCAATCCCTGCCATAGAAACACTTACGGGTATTAAACAAATTCTATTGAATATGACAACATACAATGAAATTATTAACCACAGTTATTTCAAGTAAATGGAAGTTTAAAAAAAAAAATTTTTTCCTTTTTTTATGTATGGTCCATTGTCCTACGAGCAGGTGATAACAGCTAAAAAACAGTTTTGCGTACGTGTTTTGTTTCGAAAAAGCTAGTGCAGGAGACCCTGTTTAAGTCATACCGTGCGGGTTGAGCGTGCACTTGTGCAGCAGCGGCACGTGTCGCAGCGCGTCGAGCAGCGCGAGCCCGTGCGCCGTGCCCGCCGCCACCAGCCCCCACTCCCAGTGCGCGCCCAGCGCGGTCACGGCGGCCGGCGGCGACATCTGGCACACGGACGTGGCCTGCGCACAACACAGTATAATACTACACCGGGCGTCACCACAAAACTCCTGATCCCTCACTTATGACCAGCGGGCTTAGACAAGTGGCTTAAGCGCTATTCGAATAGAATAATAAATGTATGGAAATGACATAAGAGTACGCTATATGCGGCGTACCCTTATGTTATCCCCATACATTTATTCTATTTGACGATTCTATTCGACTAGCGCATAAGCCATTTGTCCAAACTCGCTGCACACACAGTCTATTATCTGCACATGCGAACTCAGATTGTTTAATGGAGCTGACCGTTATACACATGCAAAAATATTTCAATATAGGCTGTATTTTAATAGCCAGATAACATATATACATATTTCGAGAATAATTATGACGTTTTGACAGATATTGAATCAAATATCGGTATAAAAAAGTTATCACCAAAAATAAAGTAATTTGGCTTTATCAATGAAATAACAACGTATGACGTATCGTGTGTGTAACAAATAGTTCAACGTATTAATTAACGTCTAAAAACTAGGTCTTTGAATTCGTATCTCTCTAACACTATTTGGTTGGTTAAGACTGAATCCTACACTTACTACAAGATACTTCAAGCTCACAAATTACGTGAGAATCTAATACTTATCACAATAACGTTCTAAGTACTAAGTACATTCACCAGTCACGATTAAATAATCCATAATATTACACGTTCAAAATTCTCACCTGATAGCCTTGCGGGAATGTATGCGAACCGGATCTGAGAGTAAGTTGGTCGTGACCCTTCCACACGAACCCGTCGCGGTCCGACACTATGTTCACTGATATCGACTGGAAACAACACGTTATATGAGGATATCTGTAGCCAGTCGATTTTAAAAATCATGGTGTTTGTAGTAAAAAGTAAAAAGAGTTTTCTATGTGAAAACGTTTGGAGTAACTCAACATTTTAGGAAGTTAAAAGTCAACATCTATTTTGTTAAAAAAATAAGATAAAAACTGATTCAAAACCCCACCACACCTTGACCAAAATATGACAACAAAATATGGCCTTTGAACTCAAAATTTATATTGAAAATAGGTCCACATTAACAAAGATATCGGGTGAATTACATAACAAAAAATGGATCCTCATTTTTTTGAAAAAATCTGTCACAATTCTATTTTGTATGCAAGACAATATTTCAAAAGACTTTTGAAGATTAATTTTCCAACTATGGCAAAGAAAAAGGATAGGTTATGATTTTACTATTACCTTGACTTCTGTAGTGTTTGATGTCGTTTTTAATGCAGCGATAACTATATGTCCAGCCGCACCGCCAATTGTTAGCATGCCGGATAATGGGCATAAAATTACCTGCAAAATAATACAATTAAATAACACGTGCAAGTAAAGTGAAAACATAGAAATATACTATTGAGAAGTTACCAATAATAATGCCATTTGTAATTCCTTTTTATTGTTATTTTTTATGTAACAACAATATACCAAAAAAGTAATCTACAATAGCGGATTGAAAATAAATAGCGCACTTACTCGTTTCACAGCAAGCCGAGGATCGTCACTGTAAGGATCGAATGTACCGACTCGTCTGAACGGCGGCCATTCTTCGTCGTCTGTTTGACTGTCATTGTTCTCGCCTATTTCTTCCCCACTGCAAGAAAATAAGACTATCTGAAATTAACGACCTGAAACGTAAAAACTATAAAAAATCATTTCAAATGTCGAGGCAAAATCTCATCTACTTTTTTCGTACATAAATATCGATATTTTTTATTTGTAAATAGTTATCAAAATACTATTATCTCTTTTATTCACATATCGATAACTTTTATTTGAAATAGACATTTTGTCGACAAAATAAAGCGGGAAAATAATACAAAATTGATGTATGACACAATGCAAATTATTGAGACGTGAAAATAAAAATTAACTTAATAAACATGCAGCTGCAGAGACATGCCTATAATGTGTTATTTTTACCTCGTGGTCGATCTTTTCAGCCCACTTCGTATCGAGTAAGCGATAAGCAAAAGATAAATTTGTTAGAGGCAAGCTATGTCAAAAAGCCTGAAAAATGTTAGTATTTGCTTCTCTGTTATTGTCGCTGAAGCGAGTAAGTATAAAAACATCGATCTTTAAATAATTTGTTATTACCATGTTATTTAGAGGTATAATATAAAAACAAATAGAATGATTTTGTATGAATAACCTACACATATCTACTCCTTCTAAAACAATAATTAATAATTGGGTACTTGACTATTTTTTAAAAAGTATACAAGGCTATTCATTAGTTTATCCTAAACATGTAAAAAAATATTTCTTAAATTATTTTCATATATTTAGTTTAAAAAAGCTAAAACTATTATGTATAATTTAATTTGCCGCCAAAACGCTATCCGTCTACCTGTAGATACGGGTGACGTCATCTTTCGACGTTATGTTCCTACAGAAATTTATTGATATTGGTTACTGCAGTCAAGTACCCAATTATGGAAATATTCAGTTTGTCCCGTTTCTATGACTGGCTTTTTGTAAAGATTTAAGAGCACAAGGGTATACGTATGTATGCATGATAGAATACATCGATATATTTTTTTGTATCATAATAATCCAATACAAGCATATGAGAGGTTCGCTAACCTGAAGAGCTGCGCAGTGGTGTACTTGTACAGAGGCGTCATGGCGACGTCGGTGACGTCCCAGAACCGCACCGAGCCGTCCTCGTGTCCCGTGAGCAGCACCTGCCGCTCCGACACGGGACTACTCTCCACCACGCCGCCGGATATCGGCCACGGACTCTCCGAGTACATGTTCTCTGTCTGATGTTGACCTGAGGGTTAATATTAACATCATTAATTATGTAACCCCGCATTTTACACAGGTGCCAAGTCCTTGCAAAGACCATGATCCGAGAGATAAAAAAAATATCATAATTATAAGTTCTAGTCTTCCAGATGGAGTTGACGTCAGGTAGGCGGTCGTACGGAAGTCGGTAGTACGAAAACTTTTAAAAAAAATGTGTGTTACGCCGATTCTACATTGAAGTGACATGAATACAAGATGAAAAAAAAATTGGAAGTTCACGCTTGTATCAGAAAGGGGTATGCACATTTAGCACATCTAATGTCCTGCCAAGCTTATTTCCAGCCTTACACACAAGGCGTTTTATACACCGGGCACAATCAGATAATCTTATCAGATGTACGAGCATTTTGTATGATTATCTTGTTATCGCTCTTGCCATTTGATTTAGATGGTTTTTCCTAACATATTACGTTGTGAATGGATTGAATCATGTATGTAGACTGTAGAGCAGAGGTCCCCAAACTTTTTTGTCTACTGCCCACTTTGAAAATAAATTATTTTTTAGCTACTTAAAAACCTCAATAAATTCAAATTAAATAAATTATTGTGAGCTATATCATAGTCATAGTCAGCTGTCGCGCGTGATCGTGTACGGTCGCATATGACATATCGTGGAGGACAATGACCTCGAATATTGTAAAGTGTGTGAATTGTGAAATCGTTATAAACGAACTGCTGGCGTTTTTAAGACATGTGTTGGACTACATGGACGAAGATAGTGTTCACCAACTATGCACTACATCGTTCTCGGAGGAGGAGATAATAACAGCCAAGACACTGTTATTTGAATCGCTGCCTAATGCGAAAAAGATGCCTCTTCGAAGGAAACCGGGAAACAAGAAAAGATCAAAAAATTTAGAAGACATCATCAATCTTTTGAAGAGCACAAATGCAGAGTTATTTCCTGTTTTCGTCGCAAAAGATCTACATAAACTGCCGCCAGTAACTTTTGACCATGTGGATGTGACCCGTCTCTTAAAGGATATTTTATGCATACAAAAGCAATTAAATACGTTGGAGGACAAATTTGTAACAACGGAGAATTTCGAATTATTAAAAATGGAGGTAGATAATATAAAACACGCCTCGATAATAGATAACATTCCTTCCCGTGTAAATATAAATAGAAGGTTAAGCTGTGTGCATAATAGTCCACTTGATAGTGGTCCCATCGGACTGCAATACGTACCTATTGAGCAAACGGAACAATCAGCTAATAGTAACAATTTGAATGACCGTTCGAAGCCTTCAATACATTCGCCATTTAGTGCAGGTGCAGTGCAAGATAGCTACGTCTCTCTTCTACATGAACAAAAAGATGCGACAGAACCACAACCAGAGAGAGTAGCGAATACATCGGTCTCGAAAGGTGTATGTGAGAGTAGATGCGAAGGTTGCATTGAAGGTGTAGGAAGTGCGAGTGGGTCGGAGCTACAACACTGGCGCATGGAGACCTCTGCAAATAACTCGCTTTCGCGCAAATTGATAAGTGAGCAGACTACCTGCGCGCGAGCATCGGGCTTATCCCCTACCAACAGCAAACATCTCACCGTTGTACCACCGGAAACAATTTCGAACGTATCTGAACAGGTAACCAACCGGGCAACTGCATCGAGTTCGATCACAAAGTGTGAACAAGTGGTAGTGGATAAAAATAAAAATACGGAATGGACTTTAGTGACGCATAAAACATCAAAACGTCATAAAATGCTTGGACAAAAAGGTAGTGCAGTGTCTAACGGCAATTTTAAAGCAGCGGACCTCAAACAACCTTTGTTCATATCTAATGTTAGTAGGGAGACGAGTGAGCAGGACATAATTACTTATATTCAGGAGAAGACGGGTGAAACCGTTTCATTAAAGAAAATCAATACTAAGACCCCAAAAGAATATAATGCTTATAAGCTGTATGTAACTAAATGCAAATTGGATGTATTTTTAAATGAAAAATTGTGGCCTGAGGGCATAACTTTTAGAAGATTTGTTCATTTTAAGTATCGAACAGACTTAGCTGAAATGAATGTTAATATAAATTAAGTTATGGATAGTACAAATAAGGATATAAATTATTGTAAATTTACTAGTTTTAATTGTAAATCTTTCAAACGTTCGATTGATAATATTAGGAGTATTTGCGCCAATCCGACCTGATAGCCCTCCAAGAAACATGGCTACTTCCCCATGATATTCCATTATTAGGCACAGTTTGCCCTAATTTCGAATATACTGGTAAATCTTCTGTGGACACATCTGCGGGGTTATTAGTAGGAAGACCTTATGGGGGAGTAGCTTTGCTTTGGAAAAAAGGTATTTTTGATACTGTGTCTGTGATAGTATGTAACAGTTCGCGCATTGCGGCCATCAAGGGCACTATTGACGGCTGTTCTATTATTGTATTTTCGGTTTATATGCCAACAGACTCACTAGAGAACTTGCCGGCGTATAAAATTGTTTTTATTGAAATCAGTCACTAACATTAATTTCTAAGTAATTGTTTTGTACTACTAACACTATGGATTTTTGTTGTCCGAAAATAAAGAATTATTATTATTATTATTATTATATCAGCGGAGATTCCCTTTTTTCTGGGTCTCTTACCGCTCCCATTTAGGCTCGCAGCGTCCACAAGGGGGTGTTATCGCCCACTTTGGGAAACACTGGTGTAGAGTGTAGACTCACCGGCCGCTACAATATTGTCGTAGACGTTGGCGGAGACGTTGTCGACGAGCTGCGCGGTGGTGACGGCGGACGCGTGTATGGACACCAGGTACGGCAGCCGCAGCGGCCGCCATCGATCGTCGCACAAGTCTATCACTACCAGCTCCTCTTCCGCCAGCACCACCTGTATAGGAAAATAGAGAACATGGAATAAAACTATTTTTATCGTGATTTTATCACGATTTGGTTTTAATTTTTTTTTAAATAGTTTTATTTCAATGAATAGCATTCGCGTAAACTTAAGAAATCAGTATAGAGAACATGGATCAGATGGATTCGATTTAGTGAGAAACACTGCCCTCCTTTATCTCAGGAAAACAAAGTGTTTCTCTTATTATCTAAACCAAGTAAATGGGAAGACTTTTTTTATTTCAAGTTAAAGCCAATGTTCAGATGTAGAGGAAAAGGTAGCAGTATTTCTCCAACAGCTGATGCTCGAAGGTTGTATAAGTACGTACAACGCGTCTCAAACGTTCCGTTACCGATTGAAGATACTTTCGTTAACGTGGTACGTGGAATGTAAATGTCCCCACATTCAATAATGGACACCTGTGGCTGATGATGATAAATTAAATGACATTATAAACGAACCAAAGCGGCGGCGACTTGGTTGACGGTCTGCACTTGTATCTGCGCGGGAGTGTCGGGGCGGGCCTCCTGCAGCGGCGCGCCGTCCGGAGGCACCGGCGACGTCGTGAAGAAGTCTATCACCTGTGATAAAAACCATTATATATCACCTTGTATACCAAGAGGGAGAATATGGATATGCCAACTGATCATTTTCTAGAGGGTACACTGGCGGTAAAAACATACTTAAAAAACTTGTGCATAGTTATAACCGCACAACGGAGTGGAATAAGGGTAGCTGGAAGCAGAAATATTTGCTTAGTCAATAAGGTATACTCAAAATGCTTGCATTGTATCAGAAATGTAAATAATCACAAGTATAAAAACTTAACAGGCCGACTTCAAATCCGATGATCCGTGACAAAATTTATATGGGACTACCCTTGAAATAAGCTCTATCGAAAACAAAGAATTTTGAAAATCGGTTCACATTTGGCGGTGATATCGCGTAACATACATTAAAAAAATACAGACGAATTGAGGACCTCGTCCTTTTTGGAAGTCGGTCGACAAATACATAAAATGAGTATCTGACTCAATCTTAAACCTGTACATACTATTTGCCTACCACTACGTGCCGTAGAGATGACGCTCTATAAAACCGAAGTTAGTTGGTTGTCTCTTTCTAAAATTCAATGTGCAATATTGACTGTCGAGTACAACATGTGGATTTCATTTTACATAATCTGTATGCTACATGGTCGCTTTCTGAAATGAGGTTTGCGATAGTGGTTGTACAGGTACTTACGCGACTTGTGAAATCGAACGCTACGTGCTTTTCACCCTGTTGCACCGTTACTGTGTATTTATCTGAGTATGAAGCACGTGGCATGCCACCTGTCACAAAAAAGAACAACCATTAAACACGGTGTCTAGCCCCAATACATTCTTTTCCCAGTGGAATCTATTTACAGATCTCTTTATGTCGGAGCTTGGAGGTATGTCGGTCTCACCGGCCCTAATGCTGTCCTGACGACTAAACCCAGCGGTTTTCCTCTCTGTTCATATTGCGAAGGTTACGGATACAATTTATTATTATTTATGGTTGTAATCGCATACGTGACGTGCTCATCCGCGAAAGACTTGCTGTCCGCGACGTGGTGGATAAACTGCAGGAATATCGTTTGAGATGATATGGCCACGTTTTGAGGAAGCAACAGGAGTACGTCGGTCGCAGGTGATTGGCCCAAATCGTACCAGGAGTACGTTACCGTGGACGGCCCAAAAAGCGCTGCCTGGACGTTTTGGAGGAAGATATGAGCCAATGGACTTACTGTGGAAGTTGCTGAAGACCGGGAAAAGTAGAAAAGTTTATGTAGGAAGGCGAATCCTGGTATAAGGCTAGGATAACGCCAGGCAGAATTATTATTTATGGTGGGGACGTCTGCAGTCACACAGACCACGCGTCTCTCTGAGGTCATTTATAAGAACTATTTCACTTTAATCCCTTACTGACACAATACCAATAGAGAGTAGAGAATGACCACTGTTTGCGCTCCACTATATCAAGAATTCTCTGGATCCACCCAGATTGAAAATAGCACCTGATTGCAATCTCTAAATGTAACGGCATTAAGTGTTAGTTTATGGGTTTTATTTAAATACCCGCGTAAACGATGAGCTCCTCGCCGTCGACGCTGGTCCTGTTGAGTATCTTGGTGATGGCCTTGCAGGGGTAGGGTCCGTATGGCGTGACGGGCTCCTTGAGCGGGCGGTCACTCGCCGCGCCCGCCACTTCCCACGTCACGTACGAGCCGTCGTTGTGCGACGACGTGAAGTGGTCACCTGGAACATAGTAACATTTGTATCGGACAGATACACTAGCTATTTTGTCGCCTAAGTCGCCTCCTTGGTCTAGTGGCAGCATGTATGGGCTGTGGACCGGGAGGTCCTGGGTTCGATTCCCAGGTCGGGCAAAGTAAATTTAATTTGCCCGGGACTGGATCCCTCATAGGGGGTTGACGTCAGGCAGGCGGCCGGTTGTAAAAACTAAGCCAAATCCTCTTTGCAACATGCTTGAAAGTGTTGCGCCGACCCCACATTAAGGTGGGATAAGGGCAGATAGAAAGAAAGAAAAGCAAGATACACTAGCTACCTAGAGGAGCGTATACTTCAGTCACAATATACTCACTGTCTATAACACTTGTTACTATACAAGTATTATAGACATACATACATACATAAGCTCACGCCTGTATCCCCGAAGAGGTAGGCAGAGGCGCACTATCGAAATAGAACACTCACATTTCGCCGATCTTAGTTCCGTCCCAGATGTGATAGGGGTCGAGCCTATCGCCATATCGGGCACAAATTCCAGACTCCGGGCTGATATGGAAAAATCCAATATCACTTTGCCCGACTCGGGGATCGAACCTGAGACGTCAGAACCGTAGTCGTACCGAAATACCACCACGCCACCGAGGCAGACAGTATTATAGACAGTGAGTGTATTTGTTTTATAAAACTATGTTTTGTACTAATTTTGTGTACTTGATCCTTGTTGGCGTCATATTTCAACCTTGACTAGGTGAATTGAAAAAACACCACAAGCCACCAACCAACCCAAACAACAAGTTGTCATTTAAAGTCAACGCGAGTATGATCAATGAATTTAAATTAAATTAAAATACAGATAGGTAAGTAGTTACCGGATGTTTCATAAAGTTGGTACCTTTAACAATTCCACATACAGGGAAAACGATTTAAAGAGCAATGGTAAAGTTAAAAAATAAAAATTGAATTAATTTTTTTTAATCAATATTAACAATGGGTATTTAAAAATCGGAATGTAACCTGTAAATCGTCGCAAATAGCAAAATAATGCCTTTGTGTATGCTAAAAATAATTAATTACCCCATACGTAGTTTGTAAATGTACTGCAGCTAACCCAATGAGCCAGAAAAAAGTTTTTCATCACAAATTCATGGTTCCTTTATTCCAAAACTATGAGCCTTACGAAATTTATAACTTTACCCCTAGATTGCTAGCCACCCTCCCTTTAAGTGAAGTTATTATGAATACCAACTTTATGAAACATCCTGTATAGACAAAGTTAAATCGATACCTTCCGTGAAAAGAAGGGGTGAAGAGGGAGTGAAGGGAAGAGATATTATATCGGAAATCTCTTTCACCATAATAAACGCATCATCAGTTTTTTCTATACAGACTCCTCTATTGGTGATGTATACAATGCGTGGCGTCGCTCTGGGGCAATGATGCTATTATAGAAAGCTGTTTAGTGGCTTCTCGCTAGTCCATTGACGCTCTAAAAAGCTATCTAAAACGTGGTTCTAGGAATTCACAATATTTTTGATAACATACCATCATCATTCCAGCACAAGCTCTCTAGCTGTTGGTTGGATGCGAATGTGTGTGTGGGCGCCGCTGAAGCTCTGTCCCACAGCACGACCAGACCTCTGTTGTACCCAATAATGATCTTAGCTGGCACCTTGGGATGTTCACAAATTGCCTCCACAGCACCAGGGTTCACTTTGAAGTCTTCTGGACAGCTGGAATAATGATATTAATATCAGTTTTTGAAAGATTATTGAATTTTGTCGCCTTTTTGGCCTAGCGGCAGCATGTATGGGCTGTGGACCGGGAGGTCCTGGGTTCGTTGTTCTTTTTATAGCAGAGGCTGGCAAACACATAGGTTACATGACCATGATACCTGCGCTTCCCACGTCAATGAGGGTTTGGCGCAAGCACATCACACATTTTCAAGCATGTCGCAGAAAAGATTTGTCATTTTTTTATGACCGGCTGCCTGCCTGACGTCAGTCCTATGGCAAGACGAAAAAGAAAAACACCTCACACGACCTTCGAATCGGTCCCAGGGATCTTCCGTTTCACAGCCCATATACGCTGCCTATTTCAAGGAAGCGACTATACATTTTCATTTAAATAATTTAAAAAATTACTCACTTCTGCATAACGACATCCTGGTATATGACATCTTCTGTGATTGTGAATGAGGCGAGGTCCAGTGTGTATATGTTGCCGCCCTCTGTGCCCAGCAGCAGGTTCCTCCCCGATGACTCGACACATAACGCCGAAATCTTCTTGTTTTTGCCCTCGGGAGCGTGCGACTTTATCTCCACCAGAGATTTCTCGTTTATCTCCCATAAATGCAGGCTGTTGTCGTCGCATAGTGCCACTAGGCGACCCGTGCCTAAAATGAAATTTATGTTTGAAAACAATAACACAAATTGCTCAACATTTTGTATGATGGGGTTGTATTCTTATTAGAATAGTTCCCGTAGCTAATATTTCTCACTTAAGATTTGTTTTCATTAGAGAAAGAAGTATTTTCAACCGATGTCAAACGAAGTAAGTTGTTAATTCACCAGTATTTTTTTTAAATTATTATGTTACTCGGTTGGTATTGGATCGGTTTTCAAGATTATATTTGTTCGATAAAAAAAATTTCAACTGATTATTCGATGTTGCTAAAATATGGAACATAAATTAAGTCGGATAAATGAGGTCTGTTTCAAGTCTCTAAACTTGTCACGCATATGTTCCGCAGTGGACATCCTATGGATGATGACTATCTATCGGCATCTGGTACTCATCATCATCATCAGCCACAGGACGTCCACTGCTGGACATAGGCCTTCCCCAATGATTTCCAGATCGACCTGTAGGAAGAGGCTAATCACTGTTACTCACCGGGTATGAATTTTATCTGTATAACAGCGGAGTCCGAGTTGGTGTGTTGTCCGTATAGTTCGACTCCTGGTCTTCCGTAGACCTTGAGCGCGCCGGTGGCGGTGCCGAATGCCGCCAGCCTCAGCAGCGGGTCCCAGGCCAGCGCAGACGCTCTGTGAGGGAAGCCGTGTTGGACTGTCTGTGGAAGACAATATTGATGAGTTAACAACATAACATAACATATATAAGCTCACGCCTGTATCCCCGAAGGGGAAGGCAGAGGCGCACTAGCGAACTAGAACACCCACATTTCGCCGAGCTTAGTTTCGTCCCAGATGTGATAGGGGGCGAGCCTATCGCCATATCGGGCACAAATTCCAGACTCCGGGCTGATATGGAAAAATCCAATATCACTTTGCCCGACCCGGGGATCGAACCCGAGACCTCAGAACCGTAGTCGTACCGAAATACCACCACGCCACGGAGGCAGACATTGAGTTAACAAGGAATATAATAAACTTTTGTTAATCAACTGCTAAATGACATTAAGATCATAAAAACATAATAAAAGGAAAACACAAACAAGATATTAAAAAATATTCTAAAGGACGTACTTTATGGGAATGTTATTGTGAGAGTATCGTAACTTTTCTGAATGATTTGACACCTTGAATGTGACAATTGAATGGGCCATTGTCAAGCAATCACCAGAAACAAGTCGGTGACTCACACTGTCGCATAAGTACGTAATCATGGAGTATCACATACACCACCCACATGTTGGCCGACATGGATATACGGAAATAATTCGAGCAGCACAGTGCTTATCAACAACTGTTTATTATATTCGCTGATATAAGTGTAGCAACATACCAAACTTTTTATGGCTGTATGATAAATTGTATTAATGGTAGGCACACTATAGAATTAAAGAATTAATGGTACATATATCTAATGACAAATCCTAGGAATTTCCCCTAGAGACGGTTGACGACAGATAAGGCAGCCGCTCGTAAAAACTAAGCCGAATCCTTTCGAAAACACGCTTGTCTTAGTGTAGTTATGTCGTACGCGATACGACTACCGTCCTGAGGTCTCGGTTCGATACCCAGGTCCTATAAAGTGTAGTCCATTTTCAACCTAGTATCAGACTGGAATTCGTGCCTGATATGGCAATATGCTCGCCACCATCGCATCTAGGAAGGAAAGTATGTAGCTCGGCGATGTGGGTGTTCAACTTCGCCTCGCTTTCCAGGATACAGAGTATGTGATTATACGGACAGAAAAGTTTGTTACGCCGACGGAAAACAGTATAAGTAAGATTATAATAATACTGCTATAAGACGTAGTGCTAACCCCTTGAAATTGAAGTAGGATGAGGTGGAAAGAAATATGTAATGAGAGATTTATCGATAATAATATTTGCCTAAAGTTGAGTGTATGACTTAATTAATTAACATTCAACGATCCCTGTAAACATTGGCTATAATTATTTACGTGGTTATTGCGTATTTCATAATATAAAGTATTCATTCACTAGAATATGTAATATAATTATTTTCTTTGTGCGCTTTCGTCAACACTGCGGAGGATTTTGTCATTATCAAATAAATCAATTAAATATAATATTGGTTATTTAGAGTTTCTGTCTATTACTGGAAAACGACTATCGGAAAATATTAGAGGTAGATCGTCTATAATTATTACATTGTATAATTTCTTTTATGTCGTTCTGCCTTCGAAACGGATCCTTCGCAGAGCCTTTGAGCACTTTCTCCGCAGCATGAAAAAAGCTTTTATCGTCGCCATTATGAAAATTAGTCTTTTATAATCTTTTAACGTCAGCCTCTTCAGTCAGAACCCCTTCTTCAACAAAGGACATTCTTCAGACTCAAATATCTCGTAAAAGATGTATAGATGTTTCATACGTGCTAAAAGAGAAACCCCAAAATGTATGCCAATTAGAAGGCGTTTCAGTAAGTTTGATTTTTGTAACTTCTACTTCTTTGTTGCATTTAAATACATAGAAATGTTACGAACAAAAATCTTGTCTTAAATTTTTAATATCAGATTAATTCGACCTATCCAAAGAATAAAGTTACATATGAAAATTAATCGAAATTGCTTTCTTATTTTTCTTAGCTTATATTTACCTATATATTTAACTAGTAAATATTTAAGCTATGTCTATATATGTATAATTTAACTTGTTATTATGTCATAACTTAATAAAAAATACTAATTAAATATATAGGTAAATATAAGCTTAGAAAAATAAGAAAGCAATTTCGATTAATTTTCATATGTAACTTTATTCTTTGGATAGGTCGAATTATACTTGAGTGTCGTATTGTAATACAGACCTAGAGGTAATTTTCATCCACGGAAGTGACAATGTTGATAATATATAATTCATCATCAGCCATAGGACGTCCACTGCTGAACATAGGCTATAACATAGGCCGCTGTTCAGCAGTGGACGTCCTATGGCTGATGCTGATGATGAATATATAATTAACCAACGATGCATTACATAGGTCATTTTTTCATGTAGTTGTAGTATTTGATATACACTGCATTAATATAACATAATTTGGAGTTTTTAATTATAACTAGTCAGAAAATCTATATCCAAAGTGTTTATCTTCAATAAGCACAAGTTTAAAAACTTAACTGACCGACTTCCAACTTGATCCGATCATGACTAATTATAATATGGCACCACCCTTGAAGCTCTAATTCTCAAAAAGAATTTTGAAAACGAATTGAGGACCTTCTCCTTTTTGGAAATCGGTCGAAAATGAGAATAACCAAAACGCATTTGTTGGCACATCACAATATGATTTTAAAACCACACCGTGATTTGACGGTATTCCCCCACCCCGTTTGCCAATAACAGCTGACTCATAGTACATGCCAGAGTTTCATAACAGTATTTCACCAATACTGTATACCTAACTATAGTTAAGTAGTATGTATAGTGAAATGGAACGTGAGAAATGTTCACATACGATCATTACATATTTCAAATCGTGTTTTATTGTTATACATCAATAAACAACATGATATACGAGCTATACGAGTTAGTATGTTTCATCGTATATCATTCAGTTACTTTTATTAATTTTCCTTACATTGTGATGACAGGTATTGTTTGTTTCGATGGTTGTTTCAATAATAAATATTGCAAGAAAAATCTTCCAGCGATAAGGAAAAATTCAATGGAAGCTTGATATAACGAACCTCAATATAACGATTTCCTCGATTTAACAGATTCTTCGAAATCCCGTAGAAACCCAACTTGTATGTAATAAACCTCATTGTAACTTTAAATATATTCGAATCCCCTAAGCTTTGTTATATCGAGGTTTCACTGTAGTTTGTAAATCGTAATACAGCGTTGAAATTACATAATCACTATTTAGTTATGGTTGTATACATATCAATGTGTAGATTATCTCTATGTAGAGATTAATATAATGGACGTATCCCTAATTTATATACCTAAATCTCTATTTATTCCTATTCTTGATGTAGAGATAGGATTGAACTATAGGATAAATCGAGTTTAGGTTTAACTCTAGATTACTAATAGCGCTGCAAGTCGCCCTGCTGCAAGCTACAAGTGGCTCTTAAACATGTAACCATTTCTTAACTAACAAAAGTTATTTGCTCAAAAACGTGGTTTATTTATTACATTTCATGATATTGCCACAATAAATAATCATAAGTTTAAAAACTTCACTGACCGACTTCCAATTTAGCGATCGTGACCAAATTATGGGACCACCTTTGAAATAAGCTCTATCGAACACAAATATTTTTAAAATCGGTCCACATTTGGCGGAGATATCCAACTGATTTGAAGAGGTTACTATACCACCTAAAAATTTTAAAATCGGTCCATATTTGGCGGAGATATCCAACTGATTTGAAGAGGTTACCATACCACCTATGCCCATCGGCAATGCTAAGGTCACAAGCCGCTGCGTAAAAACGAAGGAATAGCAAATAGGAATAGGTAACGGTGTCACGGTGTGTCCCTTACATTTGTCGCCATGAAGGCATGCAACGTCTTAGGCTGAGATCTATAGAGCGAACTTCGACAAGTTTAAGTCAAAGTCACGAACTCAAGGGGGATTTGTAATTGTTAAATCGAACTTTGACTTAGTCCGGGTTATTTTTTTACGAGAAAAACAGACTGACAGACAGACTAAGCAAATATTTTCTTGTAAAAAATGACTCGGATTCAGTAAAAATCCTCACTGAGTTCGTGACTTTGACTTAGACTTAGTCGAAGTTCGCTCTATAGATCTCAGCCTCAGTATATTAAGTATTTTTTTAATTATTGATCATTTTATGTAAGTAAGTTTTTCTTCTTTTTTTAATAATAAATGGCTTCCACGCATTTGCGATGATTCTGCTAATGTCAAGGTTCGATCGCACCAATGTTATAATTACAGAAAATTATCGTCTAAAAATAGAGATAATAAATGGTCCAACAATTCGATAATAATACCTCCTTAATATAAGTAAGTTGTCGCTTGTCCCTTTTTTGGTTTGACAAATAAACTTTCTTTCTTACTTCACGTGTACTTTGCAAATACTGCTTCGGTGGCGTAGTTGTATTTCGCGGTCTCGGTTCGATTCTAGGGTCGGGCAAGTGATATTGGATTTTTTCAATATCAGCCCGATGTCTCGAATTTGTGCCCGATATGGCGATAGGCTTCGCCTCCTATCATAACTGGGACGCAACTAAGCTCGGCGAAATGTGGGTGTTCTCTCGCCTCTGCCTACCCCTTCGGGGATACAGGCGTAATCTTATGTTATGTTACTTTGCAAGCATGTCGATTCGTGAACTCTAATGGACCGGTTTTATGACACCGTTATGGTAAGAACGTCCCTACTCCTCGGCCGTAACAGCTAATGCTTCTATTGTAAATTTTATTACAACCGGTTAAGGTTGATATTAGAAAACATCCTCTCGCAAATTGGTATGTACTGCAATGATAGCTTCTTGAAAACAGTTTCGCATTCTAGATGCAACATTTTAGATTAATTTTAAAAATAGTTCCTAAAACGTTGGTATCTAAAATGTTCCTCTTCTACTTATCCTACTATAGCGTAGGTTTGGCTCAACATTTTTAAGACGCTTTTATTCAAGCATGGTGCGAAAAGATCCGGCTTTAGTTTTACGACCGGCTGCCTGCCTGACCTCAAACCTTCTGGGGAGGGGGGGGGGGGTAATGTATATATGTAGTATCTTCCGTAAATAATTCTAAACCCATACTCACAAACAAATATCAATGACATTACGGCAACGAATTTACTATGCTCCTTGAATAATACCAAAAAAAAGTATTAGTGGGTTTAAATGCTAAATAATCAGCTACCCTAGCTCACCCAGCGACGTGCAATCTATATAGACAAAGATACACTCTCTACCCTGATACTTTGCTATAATAACATAAATAAAGAAATCGCAAAGAGACAATCGCAAATCGCTTTATCGCAAAAGAGACTTTAAAAATAATATAGCGACCGGCTTAATTCGACACGGAGATGATGATGATACTGATAGTGATGCAAGAATTAAAGAAAATAATTGGGCACGTTTATATCTACCCTGATCGTCATGCCTGTGCACATCGCTAGGCATGTAACATATCTGAGTTAATAACTGAATTACGGCTGGTTTCAATAAACAAACTCAGTTTGAATGTGCAGATAGATTACAAGAAATAGCCAATAAGAACACAGTTTGCACATGACTCCGTCAAATGATGTGATTTGATTGGTTCATAATCGCGATCAATCTGCACTCTGAACTGAGATTGTTTATTAAAACCGGCCGTTAAATACATACATACACTATGGTAGTATTTAATCACTACAATGTTGTGAGGAGACTAGGGCTGAGATCTACATATAGATCGAACTTCGACTTAAGGCCGGTTTCAATAAACGATCTCAGTTTAGAGTGCAGATAGATCGCAATTATGAACCAATCAAATCAAGTAATTTGACGGAGTCATTCAAACTGTGTTTTTATTGGCTCATTTTTGTAATCTATCTGCACATTCGAAATGAGATTGTTTATTGAAACAGGGCGTTAGTCCGAGCCATTTTTTACAAGTAAAACAGACTGACAGACAAGACAAAGCAAAGATTTTCTTGTAAAAAATGACTCGGATAAGTCGAAATTCGATTAAAAAAATCTAAACCCTCACTGAGTTCGTTTCTTTGACTTAGTCTTAGTCGAAGTTGTTCTATAGATTTCAGCCAAAACATGTGTCGCTGAGTCAACTGAAACAATAATAAATTCACCAACAAAACAGTCAGTTTACTATCAATTACGCGTAATCATATCAATTTAAATAACGCAGCTCATTCATATTCATGACACAGCGACGGATATTAATCAATGCAGACTAATTATCGTCAATTAGAGCTTCAAATTTTGGAGCCGACGTGTACATTGCATTGTATAAATAGGCGGATGGTAACATTGGTGTCTTCATTATTCAGCTAATGAGGACCAGGGGGCTGACTCTGGACACTCGATTCGATTTCATTTAGAGACTTAAAATTCCACCGAAATAGAATTATAGCCCCTTACTTATAAAAATATTTAAGCGCTGCTTATCTTTATACCATAGGTTGTCCCTTTCATTTTTAAACAATGTAACGCAAGGAAAAAAGTGACAGGTTATTCTTAACTATTTGCTCAGCTAAAAATGCTGTTTTAAGTAAGGCCCAAAAAGTGCACTAATGTCACTTTAAAAATTACTAAACGACAAGTTCTAATCTAAAGCCACATTACTGGCACTAGACCAATGAGGCCTTAAAATCTAATGTTAATCTATGTCTCCTTTCTTTCTACTTGCCCCTATTCCACGTTAATGTGGGGTCGGCGCAACACACTTTTTCAAGCCGAATAGATTTGGCTTAGGTTTTACGACCGACTGCCTGCCTTACGTCAACGCCCTCTGAGGGGGTCAATGAACAAAAAAATTATAAGTTTTTGAACCTCTCAGGTACAATACTGAAGGTGTTCACAATGACGCATTTTGGCTCTTAGGTCGTTGGTCTAAAAACCTAACGTTTGCTCTTGTTATTCTAATGTAGTTTGCTTGTCTAAACGATTGATGTGTGTAATAAAATCATCTCGTATGCTGTTATTGTAGATAACGCTCCTTGGCTCTAAGTTAAGGTCAGACAGCATCCGTTTTAAAATGCCATTCACTGCGGTAAGGAATATTTATATATTTTTTATAGCAGAGACTGGCAAACGAGCAGAAGGGTCACTTGACGGTAAGTGATCTCCATCGCACATAACCCAAAACAAGAAAATCATGGTTGCGTTGCCACCCTAAAAGGAGGAAAATAGGGATTAGGAAAGGGAGGGGGGAATTGGGCCACCGGATATCTCACTCACCGAACGAAACGCGACAGCGAGCTGCCAATTTACGACGGTTTTCTATGAGACAATAGTATCAAACCGGTCGAGCCGACCCATTCGTGCTACAGATGTAACTGTCTACAGCGTGGCTCTACCATCAAAAAAGACTATATTTTAAAACAGAAGATGTAAGATTAAAATTGGTAATGACTACATAGTCATGGCTTTCTTGGTCCGGTTTTATAAAATACACATTAAACTACTTAATAAAAACCATCAAAATATAACTAAAAAATGTAGAGTCTAAGGTAATGGATATTTTATCGCCCATATCCCTTAATCACCTTCCCCATTAAACTTAACTTTTAACAGGCAATGAATGCAGCGATATGCAGTTTAGGAGTTGTAAAAATGATGTCACCATGCCATAATACCTCTGACAGCTGTAGTTGTGGATGCCAAGTGACGTCACTTTATAGGAACAATTTGTACGGCGCGCCTAATCTGAATCAACGTAATGAGGCTACACTCTGATTGTTGAACATTGTCATCGCGGTAAATAGATAATTTAATGGTTTTATCTCTCTGTTACACATTGAATTAAATATGCAAGTTGAATTCACGAATGCGTATGTCCTCTTCACTACAGCATATTTTAGTTGTTGACAGTAGAATCGACAGGGTATAATCCTCACACTTATTCTCAAAATATCAAGCTACATTTAAATCATTTCCTTATTAGGAAATTGAACTTATTTTTTCGAATTGACTTGTGCTGTTAGCAAAATTGCTTCACCTAAATTTATAGTGGCGGTTATGGCGCTCTAGCCAGAAATATATTCATTTGACTGCGATTAAACACAGAGGTGCCTTTTCGAAGGCTCAGAAGTCAGACCTCATATTGAACTATCGCTGGGGACTAGAATTAAATTAGAGATCGTCTCTGCATACTGGTATGCCGAAGGTCTGTCTATAATGACAGCCTCCGTGGCGCAGCGGGCGAGTAGTCGGCTGTGAAACGTGAGGTCGCGGATTCGATTCCCGCACCAAGACAAATGTCTATGTGGTCCAGAGATATTTATTTTGGGTCTGGGTTTGTGAGACCTAAAGTCTCTCGTAGTTCCTGATACCCACGACACAAGACTCGATCCTAGTATGGGTTCAGGACTATGTGTGTGACTGTTGGGTGTATTTATTTATAGTTTCTATACGTAGTAACTAATGGGAAGATATGTAAGTTTAAAGTTCAAGCAATTAACTAAATTGCGAGCAAGGCGACCCCGAATATTGTCCAGTACGAAAACAGATCGCGCACGCCGCTGCCAAATACATAAATGTCAAGTTTACTTGCCTCCAATTTTAATTCAGTGTCATGGCCCATGGGCGAGTTGCGACAGAAGCAAACAAGCCTATCGACTTAGTCATCATAAATATGTTTATTTTTACTGAGAATAATAAATATACTGCATGTTGACGTTTCGTGTATGAAACGTAGAATTATATTATTAAAACAAGGAAAATTGAAGGCAAAATGGAAAATGTGGTTGTAAAAATTCCGTATTTAAAAATGACACCTCCGTAGGTGACGATATAAATACTCGGTTTTAAAAATGAGATACTGGAACATAGCAAGAAAATACATATTATTTTATGAGGCAAAATAATGTAAGAAATGCATGCCTTTTATGCCTTACTGCAGCAATTACTTATGCTGCGTGTTTTGGGCAGAGATAACGCGCTAGTAAAATGACTTTTTCAACTGTCGCGTACATAAAATTAGCTTATCTGGTGGAAAAACATGGAGCCGTTACGCTAACTAACAATGCCATCAAGCTATCTGCAGTCGGTGAGGACATTGCGCCGGAATTCCGACGACCACGACCGAGACCATTATTAGTTTAGTCATATCCCAAAATACTAAGCGCCTTTTATTTTTAGATCGGAAAAAATGGCGCTACTACGAGTATGTTCTGATTTCTGAAATATTCCTTTATAATCATTTTATATTCTATTTGAAATTCAACGAAGTCTAGAAAGCTTGTCAGGACTCAGGACTGTAAATGAGAAGGTTAAAAACTAACATTATATATACCAAATTAGGAAGTTCTAAAAAAATGGATATAGACAAAATTCAGGACGTCCACTACTGGGCATAGAATTCCCCTAAGATTTCCAGATCGACTGTTGGAAGCAGTCTACATACAGCAACTATGTCCAGCAGTGGATGTCCTGTGGTTGATGATGATGAGACAAAATTCTCGAAACCTAAAGTAAGTCCAATCAAAAAGCTTATAAGCATAAAGACTTAATGCCTTCGGCATTAAGTCCGCCTTTATACATATCCATGTATATGAAGTTTAAATAAATAAATAAATAAAGATTCTACCAATCTCGTGCCATAATGAGAACCAAATAAAACAAACAAAATACAAGTCAATTTAGAGCTAAACAGAAGCCGTTTCTAACGTTACATCTAAACCCCAATAGCATTGCAATCCACTTGAAACAACTAAGAAAATAAAAGGAAACGCTACCTACCAGTGCTCGTTGTTCGATAGTTTGAACATCTGGCAATTGGTGGGTGTATGAAAGTTGCGGTTTGGTTTCGCAACGAGCCAGCTTTTACATCTGGCTAGCCCTCGGCACCAAGTGGAACAAACTTTGTTACCGAAGAATATTTAACTGAGAAAGTTTCATTGTTTTTATTTTATCAGATTGTCGTATAATACAGAATTCGCCTCTTGAAAACAATATTTATAATGATGTAAGTTAAAACAATAGTTATAATGATGTAATAAAGAATATGCAATAATGTGTGAATAATGAATAATGGTTACAATAACAATTTCGAATGTTATGTGATCAGTGAATTATTCACTCTGTAAAACCCACAACTCTTCTTTCTACATAGGACTTTATTTATTGATGTAACAGGTTTTGTTGTAGTATGATTTTGTCGCCTCTATGTTCAGTCTAGTGACATATACAAGCTGTGGACCGGGAGGTTTCAGGTTCGAATCATAGTTTTCGTTAATGATATTACATTTATATACATACAATCATTAATCACGCCTGTCTCCCGTTGGGATAGGCTAAGACCAAGAAGTGTCAATTGCTTCGGTTCAAACACACCTCTTTCGCTTCTTCCACAGTCATCAGTGTTTTCATACACGCTCGTCGGTTACGAGAACTCCTTATTTGGCCCTTTTTTAAAAGATCGCCAATTTGGTCCATAAAGGTACGTCTAGGTCGTACCTTATATACGTACGTCATTTATATACGTGTAGGAAATTCTGCAAAGTAAACCATCGCGTCCACACAGTTCACTGTTAGGTGGGACAGACCAAAGAGCGGCGACTTCCCGTTCGACTTCCGGAATCCGGACGCACAATGTGAGAGCGACGACCGACCGTCGCGTCGCGACGTCGGTGCACCATTGTCGCGCACCCTGCTGCTGCCACTTACATGCCAGACTTGATCGTTCTACGTTTCACGAAGATATGAATTAAAATAATAATGTATTATTATTATTATTATTTATATTTGATGGTTATGACCAAGGAGCTTTAACGAAAATCTTTCAAGTCTCAGACGCCAGACCAAAACACTCACCGGCTTTACCATAGCGACTAACATAAGAGGTGACCTGTGCAACTCTCCCCCTTTTAAATGAGGTAAGGTATTTTTGCCTAGCAGCACTTAGCGGGGCTCAGTCATGATTAGAGATGTGTAATGATGGATCTATGTACAAAAAGGTTCCAGAATGTTAAACTTTAGTTTCGTTGTCATCTTGAAGCGCAAAAGCACAAAGTCGCGTTTCGTTCGGTGAGTGAGATTTCCGGTGGCTCATCTCCCCCGTCTTTCCCAATCCCTATTCCCTCCCCTTCCATTTCCTCTTTTTAGGTTGGCAACGCACCCATGATTCTTAATGTGTCTTGGGTGTCTATGGGCGGTGGAGATCACTTTACTACCAGGTGACCCATCTGTTCGTTTGCCAGTCTCTGCTATAAAAAAACCACAATGACATTCATGACATTATAAATATTATTTTGGTATCTCGCCAATATGAGCGATGTAGCAAATATATAAAAAGAATGTTCCCAGGAACTGTTACTTAAATCATAAATTAGGTATATGTGGGCCTACTAATAACTTTTTCATTCACGTCAAATGAGTGGTTATTTAATGAGACTTCAATAGAAATTGTGATGTATTACACATAGACAGATACCACTGAACCTCGTAACCAGTAGAAATTACATAATGATGAAAGCGTGAACAGAGGTGTTGAATTGTTATTAAAGCCATTTATAGCAAATCCAATCGTATTACATAAACTCTATTAGGCCCTTTAAGGTTTATTGTGCCGATAAATGTCCATAGTTCAGTAATCGGACTTGCGAGTCGGCACTTATATGGTATACTATGAATGATTTCCGTTAACGACGACCATTATTGGCGCGGCGCGTGCGTGCGTCGGCTGCCCATTCAAGAACCTGCGCCGGCGTCTGCCATACACCATTCATGATGTGACATTTACACCCAAATAATAAAACGCTACTCAATTTTAACGGCTTCTTACTTTGATTTTCGCCATACAATTTTGACAGAGCCTTAGACTACATAAATCAAAGAATATATATGAGCATTCGGCGCGGCGCGGCGGTTAGAATGTTACTTCGATTATAGTTATGGCATATGATGATCTTTAATTGAATATGTAATGAATACCCAGGACGTACTTGGTCAGTGACGCAAGAGAAAAAGAAGAACTTAGCAACGGGGCAATATTAAATCGTCTTCAACCAATGTTCGTGCTTCTGACAGTTGAAGACTTTCGTATTCAATAAAATGTCAAGTGTAATTAATTATGTCGTGAATGAAGTAACGTTGTAATTAAGTGAAGTGTCTTTAAATACGAGTATAGTAGGTGAACTCAAATAATGATTTGTGGTTTCTTATGACGTATTTGAATTTTCAACGTGCATTTCGTATTGACTAACCAACCACACAAACGGAAGTAACATCGAGTAACAACTCTAATAATATAAGTGTTTATTCTATGATTACGTAATATAAAGTTCGTCAAAATCTATGCTAACATTACAAAGTGAAAGTGTCTTTATTGGTTTGCCCTTCTTTCAAGTTACAACGGATCGAAATGATTTCTTGCACTAAGGGCGACTTGCACCACTATTACTATACTATACTATAGTAAGCCCTAACCTCAAGTTAAATTGAAAAAGAAATATATGAATGACATGTAATTCATTACATGTAAAGTACTACATGTTATTACAGATAATATATGACGGCATTTAATTAATTACATATAATGAATAACTCCCTCGGTGGCGTGGTGGTATTTCGGTACGACTACGGTTCTGAGGTCTCGGGTTCGATCCCCGGGTCGGATAGTGCGCAAAGTGATATTGGATTTTTCGATATCAGCCCGGAGTCTGGAATTTGTGCCCGATATGGCGATGGGCTCGCCCCCTATCACATCTGGGACGGAACTAAGCTCGGCGAAATGTGGGTATTCTAGGTCGCTAGTGCGCCTCTGCCTACCCCTTCGGGGATACAGGCGTGAGCTTATGTTATGTTATGTGTGTAATGAATAACATGTCATTCACATATTTCTTTTTCAATTTTATTTGAGGTTAGGAGTAACTGTAGGTTAGTAATAGTGGTGCAAGTCGCCCAAAGGAAGTTTCCAAGTCTACGCGACAAAAGGTACTTTGTGTACCGCAAATATGGTGGTTAATTTTCGACGCCAGGGGAGCTGTAGCAAAAGATAATATAAAGGCGAAAGTTTGTGAGTGTGTTTGTATGTTTGTTACTTCTTTACGCTCAAACGGCTGGACTAATTTTGATGAAATTTGGAATGGAGATAGGTGACATCCTGTATTAACACATAGGCTACTTTTTCACGCGAACGAAGTCACGATTAATATTTATTTATTTATTTAATAGCTACTATACAATAAGTTCGCTGGATGCAGGCCGCTTCCAACAGGTCGATCTGGAAATCTTTGGGGGAGGCCTATGTTCAGCAGTGGACGTCCTATGGCTGATGATGATGATGATGATGACGATGATACAATAAGTTAATATTCATTTTCATAGTTTCATACAGTGTGACAGTATCAATAGTAGGGGAGCCCAAGCGGGGATTTCGGGATTTACTAAAGCGCGTCAGATTAATATACAGGGGGATACCTTGTACCCGGTTAAGTACCTCCACAAAACATGAGGCCCATATATAAGGCCGCCCGTGAAGGATACAGGATCAGATTAGTAAAAAAAAATTGACCATCAGAAATTCTCGAGCGCGTCAGATTAAGGTAGGGTGAGTTAATTACATCCTAAAAAGTGTATATTCCACTAATCTGACAATTTGAGAGTGACGTAAAAAAAGGGGAGGGCAACAAAGTTGTAAAAAAAAAAACGTCATCTCGACATTCTCGAGCGTAGCTAAATTTTTTTGTATTTTGAAGGAAATAATTCAAGAATAATGAAAAATATATAATCTGACGATTTCCGCAAGCCGAAATAATAAAAATTCGTCGATAAAGTTAAATGCGTGCAGTTGCGTGATGCCTACATTTCTTTCTCCGCGCTTCTATTCCTCTCTCACTCTTTCTCTATCTATTACTCTCTCACTCCGTCCCCACTCTGGTTTCTGCTTTCTGAGCTTTTCAATTAATTAAGTTCAATGATTTAAAAAAAAAAAAAATTTTGAAAGTGGTTTTTTTGGAATAACTTTTAACCGGCGTTATCGATCAACTTCAAAAACTAATCCGCCTTTGAGCTTGAAAAACCACGTCGATCGCCACCTAGCTGGTCAAAATCGGTTGATTCGTTCGAGAGATATCGTGAACGAAAGAAACCCGAAAAAGGGTTTTTTCGGGATTACTCCGAAATTTGTGGTTCGATCAATTAAAATTGCAAAATTACTTATGAGGATGATAAAACTGCGTCGAATGCCGCCAACCGCGTGAAAATCGGTTGATCCATTCAAAAGTTATTGCGGTTTGAAAATTCCAAAAATAGTGTTCTATGAAATTTCTATTTCTTTGAACTCAGCGAGCTCAAAATATCACATAAATTATATTTTGAGCTCAAAAATGTCATAAGTACAATTTTAAGAGCCCAAGAATGGAATTAGCGGGAAGTTGCAGGGATGGCCTTTAAGGTGAACCGTTTTTCTAATTTTTTTTTGTCAGATCAGGCCAATCCCTCTAGATAATCGTCAGATTATGAGACAGTACGTTTAGAACATAAAGATGAACCATATATATCTTAATCTGACGCGCTTGAGTATTTCAAAATGGCGAATTTTTTTTGCACATTATGAAAATGGCCGCGAGTTTGCGTCCCATCGAAATCGTCAGATTAGTGAATGAGAGCTTTTTTTTGGTGCACTTAACACTACGTTAGAAAATCTGACGCGCTCGATAAATTTTTTTTTTTTTTCATTTTCAACCCTTAAATACAACCACTCGCATCATGCAAACGATCAGATTAACATACGTACATTATTAAAAATACGTAGGGCATTGATGCTATCAATATCTGACGCGCTCGAGGATGTCCATGCAACAGTTTTTTTTTACATATTTAAAAATCTATAGCCGCTTCCCCCACCGATGTAAAGGTATATATCATATAACATTTTTTTCTTCATATCATCTAAGCTTTGCATCCCAATAGGTCTCTACGACGCTCGAGTAAATCCCCATTTAGCATCGTGGGCTCCCCTACTACAACGTTATACTTGTACTTTCTACGTTATGACACGCCACATTATCACCAAATTATCAACATGGCCCTTAAGATAACTTGGATTATCCACTAGATTTTCCTCGGAAAATGTGATACCATACGGATAACCACGAATAGTATGATTCAAGTTCCGTTCATGATAACCTGTTGAACAACATTATATTGTATGACAAAACATTATGAATCAACCGCAGAGATAGCGATGTTTAATGTGTGTGTTTAATAATTAATTACATTTAGCTTTATAAGATTTTTGAATAAGTTGGTACCTAGTAGGTCTTACTAATACGAAAGTTCGTCTCGGTAGTACCAGCGCAATTTGAGTGGTAGAGCCACGCTGTAGACAGTAACGTCTACAGCACGAATGGGCCGGCTTGACCGGTTGGATACCACTGTCTCACAGAAAACCGACGTAAAGTGGCAGCTTGCTGTCGCGTTTCGTTCGGTGAGTGAGATTTCCTGTGGCCCATTCCCCCCTGTCTTTCCCAATCCCTTTTCCCTCCCCTTCCATTTCCTCTTTTTAGGTTGGCAACGCACCCATGATTCTTATTGTGTCTTGGGTGTTTATGGGCGGTGGAGATCACTTACCATCAGGTGAACCACCTGTTCGTTGGCCAGACTCTGCTATAAAAAAAATGTCTATTACTCCCACCAATGTTGTATATAGATTTGAATGACTTTGTTGCCAATATAATTGGGTATTTTTATTAATTTTATGTGAAATTTATGTTGTCTGAAATATAGAACAGAAACAAATATTAAAGTGTTCTCAAAAAGTTATAAGCCTTTGAAGTTCGGTGTAACCTTCAAATTGCGGGAAAGAAAAGTATCAGTATAATCACGTCATGCCGTAACACTACGTGCGTTGGACAGGGATAGCAAGATAACTCCACTATGCCCCCACTCCAGAATTTAAAATATGAATTACTGCCTCATTTTTCAACCAATATCGATGCAGTTTTTACAGAAGCGTTTATTTTTTGTTTTATTTGCTATTACATATAAATATGCGTATAAAATCAAACATAGTCAATTACCCAATTACATGGCATTGTGAGCCTTGATATGTACCTAAAGTCTCAGAGTGACGAACGCAGTTTAATGCTTTTTGCAGGTAATTTTGTATTTTAATCATTTGATGTAATAGAGTAGGATTAAGGATGGTAGAGACCTGTGAATAGGTCGGTGGTTGGTTCAAGACTTTGTTTAATACTATCCTGGCTTACATATTACACTCAACTATATACTAATGCTTATACACGCTTGGCCTTATTGGGTGTTACGCCATTAGCTGATGTGCTCGTCTTCAATTTCTTTTAACGCGTCTATTTACATAATGTGTAATGTTCTGTAAACGCTATGTTGTCATTGCGCTATACTTTAAGACGTTCACTAATGCATGTCTGCGATACATGCATGCTATACACCAATGGCGAAGTGTCCATACAACACGATTCGTACCGGCTTACCTTTGCTAAATTGTCAGCTTAATAAATAGGCATTATTTAGAAGAAAATGCAACATCGACTTCCCCTTTGCAAATTTTCACCATTCGCCATTACTATTCTGTGAATAGTCACGAAGACACAAATTACAAACTGAGACCGCATTTGTGTGAATAACATCTACAATAGTTGCATTTGAAAGCCAATTAAATAAATAATAATAAAATAAATACACCCAACAGTCACACACCTAGTCCCACACTAGTTATAACCTGTATCGTGGGTGTCAAAGACTATGAGAGACTTTAGGCCTCACAACACCCAGATTTGAAACAAATATCTGTGGGCCACACAAATATTTGTCTTAATACCGGAATCGAACCCGCGGCCTCTCGCTTCACAACCGGCTATTCGCCCACTGCGCCACGAAGGCTGTCAAAAATATTTAGGAACCGGTTGACGTAGCTGTCAGTTCATCAAAGGACATAAGATGAACTTCATAGAGCTGATGTGGATCAGATTTCGCGAGCTGGTACATACTGCAAATCAGAGTTGTGAGAGTTCGTATATTACCATCATCAGCCACAGGACGTCCACTGCTGGACATAGGCCTCCCTCAATGATTTCCAAATCGATCTGTTGGAAGCGGCCTACATCTAGCGAGAGTTCGTGCATACTTTGTCATAAACATTATTTGATTCGGTACGTTACCTAGAAACATGCAATAGTGTAACAGCGTCTTTTTCTTTTTGGTCTCTCCCACTTATTGTTGCCTGAGACATTGGCTGAATAAAGTTTATTTATTTATTTCTTTCATACGAGCGTTTGTAACTACATACATAGCAATAACTGGAGATAAAGTTGCATACACACTAACGCCCGGTTCCAATAAACAATCTCAGTTCGAATGTGCAGATAGATTACAAAAATTAGCCAATATTAACACAGTTTCACAGTTTGAACATGACTCCGTCAAATAACTTGATTTGATTGGTTCATAATCGCGATCTATCTGCACTCTAAACTGAGATCGTTTATTGAAACCGGCCGTTAGAATATTTCGACCGCAAATAGTCGTGCGGGGGTGAATGCCGCGGCATGCTGCTGAGTCACCGACACAACCGATCCATTGACATTCACATAGTGTGCGGCTGGTAGTGGCATACTATAGTCGTTTCCTCGTGACGTGGCGACACCTCACCACATTACTAAACAGTCTGGTTGGGACTTGTGATTAATTCGTAATTAATTGGCATCGGTATGTATTTGGTTACATAGATTTGGTAGTAGGGGTCGCCTCCTTGGTCTAGTGGCAGCATATATGGGCTGTGGACCGGGAGGTCCTGGGTTTGAGACCCAGCAAAGCGAATTTTCAAATTAAATTTGCGCGGGATTGGATCCCTCAGGGGGATGACGTCAGGCATGCAGTCGGTCGTAAAAACTAAGCCATATCCTGCCTGCGACAAAAGTGTGCGCCGACCCCGCATTAAGGTGGGATAAGGGCAGGTAGAAGAAAAGGTTGGGTAGTAAAGTATTTCTACAAGTATCCACAATCCATAACGGAGTGAGTGGTAGAGCTACACAGCTGTCGACTTGAATGGTTTCATACCACGGATTCACAGAAGAATTACGTGAATGGAGTATCGCTGTTGCGTTTTGTTCAGTGAGTGAGATTTCAGGCGGCCCCAATTCCGTCTCCCCTGCCCGATCCCTATATGCCCATGCTTTAAGGTTGACAACGCGTTCATGATTTTTTTGGTGTCTATGGGCGGTTTACATCACTATCAGGTGAATTTTTAGACAGTCTCTGCTATAAAAAATATAGCAAAAGAAACTAATGATTCATTAGACTAAATAAATGTTCGAGAGCACCTAATGCCTATCCAGTTGCTTTAGAGTCAAATAATCAATATACAAGTAGAACACCATAGTACAATGCCCACAGTCCACTTTCACTAGGTTCTTGTGCGCCTACAAACGCGAGCATGTCTAGATATTTAAATTAGTTCATGTTTATTCGTCTATCGCGTTGTAATGAACGCTTTGAATAGCAAGCGTTGCATTTCGTACGAGTTGACACTAACTTATCGTCTTTCTTTGCTGCCTAGTTTATACAGATGGTAGACCTTATACCCGGCAAAGCAATACGGTCATGGCTCAGCCATGTTATACAATTTTGATGGTAAACTATCAATTTTGGATTCAAATGGCATATAACAAGATCTTAAATCCTGAGTGGCATTTCAGTAATCAAGCTTTAGCGTGAAAATAGATAAAAATGTGAATTAAGTACATAAATTGTATTATAGGACATCTTCAGGTCAAAGAAACAGGATTGATCTAAAGTTTGATTCCACAACATAAAAATATGAATCAATTTGGCTATCCAATTAATAATTTACACATATTTTGGAAACTTTTAACATAGATGTATAAGACGCGTGTGTTCTAAAAACATCAGGTGTTAAGAATATACAACGTGGGTGCATTAACTGCGTTACTATTTAAATTTGGGTTAGCTAGTACTATGTAGAGATTACATCACCATACCTTCAGCAATAAAGTCTGAATTATGTTTCCTCTGGGACCGTTTTGTGTGATTACGTAAGTTTTTTCTAACAGTAATTCCATAAGCTTATTTGTTGCTAGATTGATTTTGAATATTTCTGGTTGCCTTTACGGTTCCGCCTGTATGTAAATATTTATCTAATTATATTTTCGAAATTAAGTTTATTTGCTCTGCTAACTGCCTCTATGCAAAAATAAAATTAATTCATTTGTTTACCTCTGCGTGATACAAAGATAAACCAATGCAACGTCCACACTTTCGCATCTATATAAAATTGATAAAATTAAACTGCAATAAACTAAATGACTGAACAAATCATGTTCATAAACATAAGCTCACGCCCGTATCCCCGAAGGGGTAGGCAGAGGCGCACTACCGAACTAGAACACCCACATTTTGCCGAGCTTAGTTCAGTCCCAGATGTGATAGGGGGCGAGCCTATCGCCATATCGGGCACAAATTCCAGACTCCGGGCTGATATGGAAAAATCCAAAATCACTTTACCCGACCCGGGGATCGAACCCGAGACCTCAGAACCGTAGTCGTACCGAAATACCACCACGCCACAGAGTCAGTCACAGAGGCGCCACCAATATAAAACTGTAGTAAATATTTAAAATATTCATCTAAAACTCTGTAAGGGTTACCTTCCGATCTAACTAGGTTTCCTTTTCCATGGTGCGGGATCAATCAAGATCAAAATACATCATCGTTAGCTTTCTCTATTTAACCATTACCTAGTTCGTAAGGATATATCCAGCAGTGGACGTCCTATGACTAATAATGAATGAAGGATATACAAAACAATTATATTTCTATAAGGACATAACTAGAAGTTTAAGAGACACCATAGTTACCATATTATGATAGCGGCTGGACATATGTATAGCACATATACGAGAAGCGACCACAAATGTTGGTACACCCGTATAAGGCCGCACACAATGCAACAAATCCAAAGTGAAATTCACTGAGGTCGGGTACAAGGAGGCGGGTACCGTTGGTTCTGACATTTGAACCTACATACGAGCACGCTGCCCGAGCACAATCTCTTTTGTGCATCGATCAGGCTAATTATACAGTCGCCAAATAAGTATTAAACATACCGCGTATCATACTTAGGCCCACTTGTACTTCTGAATCTCATTAACAAGATGAATTTTAAACTTAATTTAACTTATGTGTACTGATTTGAATATGAATCTATCAACAATCATTTTCAATGTTACGAATGACGATTTGTTATTTATCTTGCAAAGTCTAAAGAGTAAAAATACTATGTGAATCATAAAACAAATTTCTCTACATCAAATTATTGGAGGTAGTTATTACAAATAGTGTAGTAACTGATAATACATATAATTATGTAAACTTTCTTAGACAAAAAGATACAATGTAAATACAATGCAGATGTCAATCAAGTCGTTATTGAGAAACCGAAGACGCAACTGTCAGTAAATAAATATCATATTGTTCAACACCGTTGGGATTTCGTTATAAGTAAATAGCTCTCAACAGTTAGATGCAAAATGAAAGACGACAGCTGTTTGTCACCAGATTAAGTCCTGATTATGATTCATTGTTTATAATTAGCACTCGTCATTTGGACATGATTAATGAATATTCTGGGCATAACGGTTCAAACAAATGGACAGACTCAGTTAATTGCTTTCGACTCGACCCAAATATGTATTGAATTTCACTGTCGTTGTTACGTGACCTAATTTACGACAGATCTGATGATGGATTATGGACAGACAAATAAAATCACATGAATGTGGCAAAAACAAATATGTATGGTTTTTCAGTGTTATGCCTCACTGTAGGGTAAAGGCCGTTCTTCCCGTAAAAATAAGGGGAGTTTATGGTGATCTATTATTGGTTGGTGAATCTCTACAGTAAATACAGTGATCATGTCGATGGTATGATCAATCAGATTTGATAGTCGTCTCTCTCTCTCTCTCTTCTCGCGGTGCCTATCCAATAGTGGATGTTGGCTGTCAACTCTGCATATTCCTTTATATTTCTTGGTACCCTACCCTACCCTGGTAATTCCTATTCATTCTCTTATATTCCTGAGCCAGTATTTCCTCCAACGTATCTCTTTTCATCAAATTTTTTCATTGCATTATTTGCAGAAGATGATACTGCGGATGCCTGACCATATGTCCGATAAAACAGATTTTTCGTTTCTTAATGGTTAGTACTAGTTCGCGCGATTTTCGGACACGTAGAATTTGGTCATTCGTGACTCGTTGCATCCAGCTGATTTTAGGATTCTAAGCTGGATAGTAGTCGATAGAAGTATGTTGGTACAATAACTTCATCACATAGATTACGCCCTAGTGCGATATAATGAGCAGACAAAAGCATAGCAGATTATACACATTATAATATTTACATGCATCCTACGCAAACGAGTGTTAATTTTATCACGAACTACTTGATTTTCGATACCAACACTGTAAAATTGATTAGCAATTACGATCGTGAACGAACCCTTTAAAATGAATTACATTTCTCACATGGAAACGAATGCAGGCAAAAGTGAAAATCGATTCTCGTAAATACGGATTGAATTATGCAACAATCAGGAAATGGAGCACGCAGCGCGATCTCGATACCGACTAGCGGAACGGTAGGTGCGGTTGTCATTGAGAATCATTGGATACGATACGAGCTATTCGTAAGAATATTGAACGTTGTTATGCAAAGACGATCCAACCGTCTAAAAAAACAAAAATATTGTTAGGTATGGCACTAATATGGTCCCAAAATTAGACCATTTTGGCGTCAATAACTTATTTGATTTGTGGCTCCTTTACACAGAACTGCTTCCAATTTTTGTTACGCAAATGGAGAGGAACAGTGTACTGAAATATTTCACATTACGGGTTATGACTTCAGATTTTTCTATGTATTAATGTTACATTTGCGATTTGTGTAACTAACCATAATGTAAAATTAAATGCTCCACATTTTGCATCTGCACAAAATTCACTATTATGTACCTATCTCATTTTTGGCCATTAAAATAAATAATGCTTTGTCATCGTCATTAATTAACCAAGTATTTAGGGTCATCTGCATATTGTGTATAACTGTGCTTATCAGATGTTAGAGGTTCTTATAGATGACGATGATTTCATTCCTTCATCTTCCTGATATCCTCAATATTATATTTGCAATATCTTTAAAACCGCCTTCTTCGTAGTTCTTTGTATAAACATTACTTGTATAAAGGTGCCCTCATGGCGACAGCCACACATTCATGCACATTAGTATACCGATAAGGATTCGACGTGCGGACAGCTATCGGCCGATAACGTACCTGCATTGAGGGCGGATAATACGACCTTCATCATCACAAAGCGATTTCAAACCTCCTTCAGACGTGGTCAAGTGACGTGAAGACATTCCAGTAATTGGTGTTTTTGCTGTGCAGTGCGTTTTATTACAGGATTAGTCGCCTCCTTGGTCTAGTGGCAGCATGTACGGGCTGTGGACCGGGAGGTCCTGGGTTCGATACCCAAGTCGGGCAAAGCAAATTTTCTAATTTAATTTATCCGGGACTGGATCTCTCATAGGGGATTGACGTCAGGCAGGCGGCTGGTCGTAAAAACTAAACCAAATCCTTTCTGCAATATGCTTGAAAAAGTGTGTTGTGCCGACTCCACATTAAGGTGGGATAAGGGCAGGTAGAAAGAAGTACGTTTTATTGCAAGATCTATCTTATCTAAAGCTGGGATATTGGAAGGGTATATCAATGACATCTCCAGTGGCTTACATGATCTATCTCATCTAATGCTGGGATATTGGAAGGGTCGATCAATGACATCTCCAGTGACTAGAGGCAGTTATGAGTAGATTTTGGATCCCAGTGCTGTTACTATCTGCACCGCATCCACACAAACCGCATCTGCCGCGGTCCATGCGACTCTTGCGGTGCGGCACGTTGAGGTTTTATTTTCATATTCATCCTCAGTTTTTGAGTTTTAATTTAACTGGTAAAATCTATTACATATTACATGAACAATGTAAAAATTTCCGTTAAACTAAATCTATTTGTACGCAGCTATTTTAGTTTGTTTGCGTCCTGTGATTCGTAGATTAAATGTTTGACTGTTTGTTTCTAAATATTTGCGGACATCGAACGTTAGACCTTGCTGACTTGACGACCTCACACCCGTAATATAACGACCTCACTATCCAACGATACCCCACACCATGATACCGACAAAAGAAATATTCCAGATTTTATATTACCACTTTCTCAGTGTGATTAATATTTTTCCCAGATTTATAGCATTAAGAATCTCTGAGCTAAACCACGTGCAGACAGACAAACAGACAGACACACGAACGGACATGACGAAACTATGAGGTATCTATGTATGATTGCCATTTGGCTACGGGAACCGTAAAAACCGACTACTAATTCGAGGGTTGCCACCACGTCTTAGAGCAGTATTACTATAATCTTACTTTGTTTTTTTGTAAGGCAAACAGTCCAAGTAAAATAATAATACTGTTACAGAGATACCTAAAGAGGTGTGCTTTTAGATCCCCTGTTGTAAAGTAAATTGTTAAATAGAGCAAAGTGCCGCCTGATAACCAACGTAGTGATAAAACCTTTATAATCAGTATTTGTTAACACAATCGGCATTTTTGAGGAACACCTATTGTACGATAACATTACTGTCATATCATTATTCACGCAACGGGTACCTAAAATTGTTTATTTGAAAAGTTTTAATAATGTTGACTGGGGTATTATTAAATATTGTCCATTGTTTAATTGTAGAGTTACGATAGTTAAAAAGATGATAGCATCATAATATAATCACAAGTTTAAAAACTTAACGGACCGACTTCAAATCCGATTGTGACTAAATTTATATACCACGCTTGAAAAAAGCTCTATCGAACACAAAAAGAATTTTGAAAATCGGCCACATTTGGCGGAAATATCGCGTAACATACATAAAAAAAATACAGACGAATTGAGGACATTCTCCTTTTTGGAAGTCTGTCGAAAATGGGTACAAAATGGTTAAAATTATATATTAAATTTTTTTTACGACATCCTTACAATATTAATATTATGTACAATGAAATTTGAAAGAAAAATTGCAAGTATATTTTAAATTTTGTAAATTGTATACCCACAAATTTAAGTTTGTTAACGTCTTTGTTTAGGTTGTTTGGTCTTTTTTGTGGTTGCGTATAATCAGAGTTGCAATTATGTTTTCCTTACTACGCATGAAATATAGTACTAATTTATTATTGTAAACTCCGTCCAATCCTTAAATAAAATAAATAAATATCCCACTACACAGAAAGTATACTTTCTTTAATTTACAAGGGTTACTTGTAAACTATGTTTAGCAGTGGACGTCATGTAGCTGATGATGACGATGCATTATGAACTAGGAAAGCTAACTATTATACTAACGACACATAATATGTAGTGATTACAAGAATCGTAACTCTTTTCCCTACAGCAATTGTCGAAAATCCCGAGGGTACTACGATATTACTCTATGTTAGACGATATGTTATTTAATATGTATTGTAATTACGAGTACCTGTATGTTGTCATGATGTTAATCCTATCATAGCATATTACAAATTGATTTACTACCGGTGTAAACAAAAACGACCTAAAGTCATAGTAAACTGAATCGAACCGGGCCATCATGTAACGAACAGCTTAATGGACGAACATCGTAGTACCAAAATAAACAATAAACATATCGTAATAAAAGAGCAAACAAAAATAGATGGGCGCCGTTCATTACCAGGTTACGTCAGCAATAAATTCGTAACGACTAGCACAAAAGATAATGTACGTTGTAGAATTAGCTAACACCGTGGGAAACGTAAAACAATCGTAAACCGATGAAATCACACCCCGTCATGACGCAAAGAGCCCTCCGTGTACCATTTACAGTACTTTGAAGGCATCAGAATGTGTGATTGATTTTCATCATTGATATTATTACGCCGCTGAATACAAGTTGCTACTAATACATCATCATTATCATTATCATCAGCAATAGGACGTTCACTGCTGAACATAGGCCTCCCCCAAAGATTTGCAGATCGACCTGTTGGAAGCGGCCTGCAATACGCCAGTCTGAAAATACTTGAAGGCCTAAGTTCAATAGTGGACGTGCCGTGGCTGATGATGTTGAAAGTTAAGATATATTTGCATTTTTCGAGGTTACCAGTCTATCGGTCGAGATATAAAACGTATGTGAGTCACTCCTAAAAAACTATGAATTCGTCACCGCTATAGATACGCAACGCAGTGATTGGAAACGAAGCAACAGTTCAGTGTGTTTCATTACATTGGTTCCCAGTTATATTACATTGGTGAGGTTTTAGGTGTTTGTTGGTAAATCACAGTGCAAAGCCTCTAAAAATTAATGACATTGCAGATCATGAAGAATTAATTGAAAGCGTTAATAATTCTGCAAATATGTAAACCATAGGAATATAGGTGTTACAAGAACTATATGGAAATTGCATAAAGTGCATCAGTAATAAAACTTCAAGTACAACCCACGCGTAAAAGCTAGTGAGTAATAAAAGTCTAATTCGGGATCGCCCGTCTGAAGAAATTATAAAAAACCTTGTTGCGTTCGATCAACATTGACTCAGTACAACCAAGAGAGCGGCATAAAATCAGAGCGTTGCACATAAAATAAATACGTTGCAATGTTGTTATAAAATAATCTCAAGTCAGCAAGGTCTGGACGTGGTGCACGTGACTGGAAACTATTGTAAATTTAGATAGCCATGTAAACCATATTATGTTTACCAAATAGTTTGT
Source organism: Clanis bilineata (assembly GCA_036417725.1). Classification (NCBI taxonomy): domain Eukaryota; kingdom Metazoa; phylum Arthropoda; class Insecta; order Lepidoptera; family Sphingidae; genus Clanis; species Clanis bilineata. The sequence goes on from CM071153.1 coordinate 6,301,180, forward strand.
ATATTAGGCAACCGATATTAAATACGCAGACGCAAAGAAACTTAATAAACGATTCTGAATAAGAATAGATGTTGGGAGTTTGCTGGACGCGGCGTTTACTTCAGGACTACGGAATATAAGCAAAATAAAATTAATTTAAGGATAGATATTGGATTTATCCATATAAGCCCGGAGTCTGGAATTTGTGCCCGATATGGCGATAGGCTCGCCCCCTATCACATCTGGGACGGAACTAAGTTCGGCGAAATGTGGGTGTTCTAGTTCGCTAGTGCACCTCTGCCTACTCCTTCGGGGCTACAGGCGTGAGCTTATATTATGTTATGTTAAGTTGAAATTAATATTAGAAAAGGTTAGAACAATTATAATATACTTAACTCGCATACAAATCAAATCAATGTCACACTATTGCTTAGTCACCTGCGTTGATGTATTGCTAATTGCCAATGATGCGGAATGCAGATTGAGGACGTTCGCCCTAATAGTTACAAAAGAAAATACATTCAAGTCAGATATCGTAACATGGTATATCGTATACACAGAGTAACAAATAAAACCAGGAAAACACAATAAACATTGGAGTACACTCGAAACAGCGAAGTTGTGCAACGAAACGGTTACGCTAAATCAATAAGGAGTACGTCGAACCGAACCCGTAAGGCTTCTAAAACCGTGATTGCGAGCAGATGATCTCTGATATCTACATTACGGCTTCCTTCTTCCTGCTTGCTGAAAATAATAAATTTTACACAGCTTTTTACGATCCTATACAATTCTGAATATTGCATCGTTTGGGTGTGGCAATAAAATCAATTCCTATTTATTTTACGAGACAAGAGACGACGAAAATATTATCAGTTAGATATAAAAATTTACTGTGAAACGATACAACTGGGCCGTTTATACTTCTGTTATATAAATATGCAGTTTATCGTTGATGCGAAGGAAGACACTGGTCCATAAATCACTTTTGTTCCGCTGAGTGCAGTACAGGTGCCGTCGATCGTCACGTTAGGAATTAAAATCATTGCAGCAGTTACATTCGTCGATCGCATGACGACAGTTATATCATCCATAACTCAAGGCACTATATTTGATAATTCATACAATGCATTGCATAATATCGAATTGGTGAAGTGAGCGATTATCGGAATCAATATCATATACATACATAATTATTTGACTTTGACGAATAACTTAAGGTTCATAATTCTAGTACTTCATTGTCGTTTTAATTTTTAAGGTGTCGTTCAAACATTTATCATTGATCCCTCACTTCATTCAACTGATATATATACTGTATATATTATCTATATTGAAATACATATAAAGGTATAGTTTGGAAATACAATAGAAAAGCTGTAAGGACAACCAAGTAGAAGCGATAAAGGTCTGACCTTCGCGCAGAGGTGATCGCCCGACGACAAAGGCAAGAGTACCTGTCTATTACTACGTGTATCAAACGTGCTTCTATTGATCATTGAACGTACAAAAAGTGTGAAAATGTAATTTATTTTTTATATCAACGAAATGCGATGTAGGGAAAAAACTATATGTGTATTAGAAATAATGAGAAGAATAGGTACTGTGACAAGAATATTATGAGGCAATTAAGGAACAATAATGCTATTTTTTAAATCGAAGCCTACGTGTGTTCACTGGATTTTTACTACGATTTTTTATAGTTTGTAAAAGCGATGATAGTTTTAGTTTTCTCCATACATGTGACTAACAGCGCCACGTAAGGAATCTAGAACGAAATGAAATAAATGTATGGTGAAAACGAAGAAAATTATCGTTATCGAAAAATGAGAGAAACAATAAAACTAACTCATACTAAACTAGGGCCTCTTGGCACAGCGCTCTTTTATACTCTTGTGTATACAGAAATTTACAGAATAAATGAAACAATTAATGAACCAACCAAATCTACCAATATAAAAATAACTAGTAGTATATTAATAACGACAAAAGTGAGAGATTGTTCTAAGAATCACATCGGACAAAAGTATTATCGTCAAAGCTTTTATTAATTTTGTAATAAAGATAAATCAGATCCAATTAAAACATACTAAACTATGATCAAAACGTACTACATTATGAATGAAAATGGAGATTTCGTGTATAACAATACACAAACAAATATTAACAAGCGTAGACCATCCATTACTGAACGACGCGGCGGGCTCCGAGTTCCGACCGTAGATTCATTCGGCAGAGCTAATGACAAACGTCGGTTTCGTGGCGGTGCATTAATCACTGTTATTACGCGAATGACTGTTAATTTGTACACAAATATAGAATGAAGCTTATCGTCTGATATTACTACGCCAAATGAATATGTAGAACCAAATACGAAAATAACATTTTCTTCAAAAGTTCCTGCGGTCAATGTAACAATAGAAATAGAAGCTTAAATTTTACCCGGAACGGACAAAACACATTTCCATTTCATGTCTCAAGATGTAAAAGACGACGTGCCTAGCGCAATAACATCCACAATTCGCAATCCCGGAAAACCCTTGTTTTTTTATTGGAACCAAACATCCATACCATCGAAATTGGCCGACTAGGATCTCAGATTAGGTTTGCTACGCTGCCAGTGGAGCAATAAAACATTGTACCAATTAAATAACAATATCTTTGAATAGTCAATCGATAGTTTGTAGGTGTTGATAAAAAAATATAGTGTCTAACATCCCTAGTTTAGATAGAACGATGACCTACAGGAGGCGACTGAACGTAGCCGTCGAGGCAAGCTTGAGAGCTTTTTAATTGTTTTTCACTGTTCGCGTCTCACAGCAACAATCCACAGACGTAGCCTTAATTTACAAGGTACTAAACGAATTTTATTTACAGCTTGTTCTAATGTGACCATCACGATACAATATTTCCTGATTAAATTCGTTTTTAAAGTAGAATAGGTTGGTTCAGATTTTGATAACTTGATGAAGGCAGACGTTGTAGATGTAGAGTAAGTTTCATCAATCGAGAATTCGATCATGAAAAAGAAAATGAATAAATGTGCAATACATTACTGGTGTGAAAAGCTAGTAGTGTAGAACAAGAAACGATCTATTTTCCTTTAATGAGTAAGTATGAAATTAGACCTGGGGGGTTACCACCACCTCTTATAGCAGGATTATTATAATCTTACTTGTACCGATTCCCATACAAAACAAACGAAGAACGCTTATAATTAGCCTAAGACTGAAATATTTTTATAACACAAACGTGATTACGTGCAGCAAATATAAATCATACACAGTTATTTCGGTCCTGCTTTATGTCATAAACAATTAATTTTAGTACAAAAATATTGAATCCATGGCCATTTTGTCATTGTCTAGTAATTACTAGAAACTCTCAATATTTGAATGAATTAGGACTATTTAAATAAAGTCGATCTCATCACCAAAATAGCCTTTTGTATAAAAAGACAAAAATGAGAGTCCGGATCCCGGAGTTAGCTCGTACAATTAAAACAGATATCCAGAGAATGAACAGGGGCCCACTGTAAATACTGCCGCACGTGACCAAACTGTGGCCTGTGGAAATATCGTCAAAGCATCCTTTTGTTTCTGCCACCGACCATTCATACAACACAATTGTAAAAAGCGGTAGTTGTGATGAATAATTTCTAAAAAGAATAATTAATATTGCATTGTTATCACACAATGCACGAAATAAACATAATTTTCTTATGCCCATCAGTGTTAATTGTTACACTTAAAACAACAAATCTACTAATATTTAAATAAATAAATCATCGAATTGGTGCAATATCGACTCTGGAGTTCCTCAAGGCGGCATACTATCACCGTTATTGTTTTCTATTTTCATTAATCTGATTACCCAAAATCTTCAATGTACGTACCATCTGTATGCTGATGACTTGCAGATTTATGCTCAGGCTGGCGTCGATTGTGTGGCAGAGGCTATCGACATGGTAAATATGGATCTGGCACATATATTGAATTGGTCTGTCAGTTTTGGTTTAGCAGTAAACCCCACCAAGTGCCAGGCCATCATAGTCGGTAGCCCAAGGATGATGAGCAGGTTGGATATCTCTCACATTCCATCTGTTATCTTTAACGGCTCAGACATTCCTTGGTGTTATAATGTTAAGGACCTTGGGCTACACATTGACTCCACAATGAGCTGGCGACCCCAGGTTACCTCTGTCTGTCAGAGAGTTACCGGGACCCTTCGTGCTCTCTACCGTTGGAAGAACTTTCTCCCATCCAAAACTAAGATAATGATTGTGCAAGCCTTGATCCTTCCGGTAATCGATTATGGTGATGTGTGTTATTTTGATCTGAATGCAGACCAACTCAATAAACTAGACCGTCTTCTCAATAACTGCATTCGTTTTATTTTTAATCTTCGCAAGTATGACCACATTTCTTCATTTCGTTCGCAAATGGCTTCCGATTCGGGAGCGCCGTTCATTGCGTGCACTTACTACTCTTTTCTCGTTTCTGACGTCACCCTCTCCTCCCTCTTATTTATCTCCCAATTTTCAATTTATCTGTGATAGTCATTTCAGGAATCTACGTTCTTCTACAAATCTTCTTCTCAAGTGCCCCCCTCATAGTTCCGACTTCATTCACTCTTCTTTCCCTATTCAATCTGTACTTCTATGGAACGCACTCCCCTTAGAAATCAGGTCGCTTACGAGCCGGTTGGTTTTTAAAGTGCGAGTTCGACAGTTACTGTTGGATGGAGTGGCAGAATCTTCTCTCTAATTTGCATATTACGATATATATATTATAGTATGTATGTATAATGTTATATTTAATTTATGTATTTATATTATTATTGTATTTATACTGATCTTATTATATTCGTTACTTATCTTTACGAGTTTATATTACTTTATTTTTATTTTGCAAGCAATGTATATGAATATTTCACTTCTTTTTTTCCCCTTTCGTCCTCATTACACCTGCCATGTAAATTTCTCCACCACCCCAAGGTTGACTGGGAGAGAATGCTTTTAGCATTAAGTCCGCCTGTATACTTATTGTATATAAAGTGTAATAAATAAATAAATAAATAAATAATATTTCGAATTGATTTATTTAAAATCTCATACAAGTAATCCACGGCTTATTTTGGGTCGTTGCGCTTAGAAGGTAAATAGATATACCATATAAGTAAAAGATTGGGTAAAACCGATTGCTGATATGTTATTAATGCTGATACATTAGTTATTATCAAAATATGCGTTAGCGAAAGGTGATTTTTTCGGGGGACTACATAAATATTAACACAAAATGATAAGGAATCGCAATTATTAGATGACGTTCATGGACACAGACCGTTGGCAGTGTGAATGAACTTAAAACCAGTGCTTATCATGTCAAGATTGCAGAGTCGTGGAAATACTATGAAATAACGTTTGACGTTTGAAATAACTACGTAAACGTTAGATGAACAGCGGGTTTAGCCAAGTGGCTTATGCGCTAGTCGAATAGAATAACCCCCTTATTCATAATGAAATCTTGGTCTTATCGAAAGCATAACCCTACTTTTGCCTAGTTTAGCAAAAACAGAACTAATATATGCTTATCGAATACAATGTTGCTGGTTACAGAAAAAATATTATTTTTATCTCTGGCAAGCTTCGAAACAGATACGAAGTCTTGGCTATATATTTTTTATTAATTGTTTCCGAACAATTAATAAAATATATATATCAATCTTAGACGGAGTCGTAGACTATAAAAAATTAATATCATTAAGAAAGAACATCAAACTTGAAACAGCTGATCGGAATCGGCCATGTTTTCACTATTGAACGTTGGCATTATGAATACAATTTTTATGAAACGTACTTTTGCGGTCTCTTTACGCTCTGCTAAGTTATTATGAATAAGGGGGTAAATGTATAGGAATGCCATTAGAGTACGCTATAAACCCGCTTATGTGGACGGGTCTTTTAATATTATTTTCAGATCCTAATTAAATAATTACGCCTAGTTTTGTTGAAACATACGATCACTTAAGTTAACCTCAAGCAAGTCTCAAGATAATGACAGGGGAACAATTGGAACTTGTATAAGAGAAATTACAAATATTTTCTATCTCAATGGAATACCTAGACTCGTGAAACTATTGCTATAATAAGACAACAAAAGTGTATGATACTTAAGGAAAATGTGGTTTTTAATGTTACTTCAAGTAACGAAATCATTATTATCAATGCTCATGTATTGGATCTAAATCTCGATGATGATCCGTGACGACTGACGAGGCGCGTCAATGCCCTGAGCGAAGCATCTCTACAACTACGTAACACAGTTGATTCATACTGGAATGTGTGGTACTAATATGCACACTCGAATAGATTAACATGGGATCTTGACTGTATCTGTATTCTATGCATACCTGTTCTACATTTATTAATATCTAGTTTCACCCTCTTTAGTGGATTTGGGTAATTTGGTTAAGTATGATTCTATGTCTATCTAAATTACGATATTATTTTGTACTGATATAAATACAATTTTAAGAAATATAAAAGTACAAATGTATTAGCTGTAATTTGAAGAGAGAATGGATGTTACATGGTTTGTTCTCACATAACTCTGCAGCCGTCCAATAAATCCCTATCTTTGGCACGCGTATAATTTATGTGGTGGCGCAACATAAAATATAGTTCCTACGCTAAATGCTTATTTTTTCTTGGAACATAAACACAAAAATAAATCTATGAATACCACAAGTAGGTCGGTAAGGCGGAGAAAATTAGTTTCAATTTTGAAACTATATTAGATCATATGTAAGTGGTAAGCCAATTACCAGTAAACAGGACGAGTGACCGAAATAGGAAATGCCACCCTCAAGAATTGGACGAGATGTTTGTCCAAATGCGAGATATAATAGTTAGCCTGAATTGGCGATGGCTGGAGCAAGTAGGAAACCGTGGGAGGCGCACCATTCAGGCAATGACGCGGCTTAATGGAGGTTAAGATGTGTGCCCTCGTGTAACGAGGCTCGCGCCTCGTTTGAGGCAAGTATGCGCACAAATTGGATGAGTTCCTTGTGGCGTATCACGTGGATGTTGATTGAAAAGCTGTGATGACGAGTGACATATAGCATATACCACACACACGTTATACAGTCAGTAGTGACCAATTGACCAATACAATTACAACCAATTTTGAATCACATATCTATTGAGCAGTAATAAATAAAGATTTAATTACCAGCTTTTGCTAGTGGGGTCACCAACGTAAACAATAGTATAGACTTCTATATGCACGTTTTATCCCAAGTCGTACATACATAATGCGAATTTGATTAACATCCAAATTCATAATAAAGCAACTTTCACATTTACAATAAAAGAAGAGTTTAGAAAAATATTTGTTTATTTCTGTATAATTAACATCTAAACAAAGAAATTAATCGATGCCATGCGAGGTTTAATCACTATTACTCTTCACGATTTATTAATGACAACATTAACATATTTATGTTAATGATAATTGGAGTAATCAATACAAGTTTAGAATCGTAATACGTTACATCGTTTCATGTGGTAACAGTCATCAATACTGCCAGATGAAGGTTGTAAATAAAAACACTAACTTCTCAATCTTAAAAAGTAAATGTACAACAGCAGCCGAACATTCCACGATATGCATCATCAAATCAAAATATAATACAATCAAACACGCGGTACCTCGATGTCTGGACAGTATCACATGCGTTCGTTCTGGGCATTATAAAACTCGCACTACACAATAGCATTCCGATGCATTATTTTTAGAAATACGCATTATTTTGAAGCCATTAGAGATGTACACCATTACATTGGATTACATAATTAGAAGAAAGAGTTATTCGCTGAGCTTAGAAATGCATAAATTCTTTGAGAAAGAATTTAATGGTTTTGAATTTTGAATAGCAGGCTTTAAGTAACCGGCTACATACATAGGTATAAATAGCAAGCGCCAGAGCCACGTTTAAAAGACAAAATTTTGAATATTAAATTAAGGTTATAGTGTCTTATAGGACAAATATCGAGGACAAAGATACTTTTAAAGCTTGTTTGGTGAAGATAACATAAAGAATTCTTCACAATGCCGGTATCACATCTAGCCCTTACACTACCGTTACAATTGTTAGCAGCAGCAGAATCACAGCGGCGCAGCCAGCGACGGCTTCTGGCACGTACATTTCGTAAGAGCTTAGAGACAATACAAAAGGAACGGCAGTGAAGTCGATGGGTTCACAACAGCGTTGGCAGCCGGAATGCGGTCTCGTCAAGTCAACATAATTGATGCACATTATTACACTAACTCGATCTCGGTACGAAGCCTCTAGTTGTTAGACGTACTGGACGTTGTACCAGTTCTTGATCATAAATGATATGATCATAAATACATAACATTATCTGGAAGTTTAATACCAGAGATATCAGAACGCATGTGGAAAATTATTCCTTTTTTGATAAAATAAAACTGTGTTGTGATTTCGGTAATGTAAATATAAATTGGTTTCTTTCGTTAAGGCTTTAAAATCCGATTATTTAAAAAACACCTTAATTTTGTATTACAAATAAAAATTGTCTTTTGCAGCATAGAACTGGTAAAGTACGTTTTTATAATTACAATAGGTTCTAGACTTCCAAAAAATTTAAACAATAAAACAGAACGGTATTCCCAAAAGTTATTATCCCGAAACTAAAGACTCGACAAAATCTACCTGAGGTCTGAGCGCTATTTGAAAATACGAAAGGTCACAAAGATTTTCCTGGAATTTATTTTGGAGTTGGGGATAAATACCACGTTGTTATTGAGAATCGAGAATAGTTTTATCTTAGTACTAGAAACGTCAACAAATATAATAATGTGGAAGCAGAATCTTATTCTCCTTACTTACATCAAAAATTGTCACTTTACGAGGATGAGAATTTCTGCAACTACCTATACCCATTACCCAAACACGATGTAAATGCTAAAGCTCGATTACTCTGGCATATAATTTTGTAAATATGGTATGTATCCACTGCTACTATAATTACTAATACCAAGAACTATTAAGACATGGCAATATATAAATAATATTTGCTATGTCTTATAAATGTGGGGAGTAAATGAAGATGGTAAGGTTAGTTAGTTAGTGGCTGTTGTTCTTCAACAAGTTTATATTCATAACACGATTTATTTGTAACACGTTGAGTTTACAGGAAAGGTCTTATGTTAGTAAATTATTAATACCATTTCACTGAAAGCACATTCAAGTGATGTAATAAGCGTAAAATACTTCCACGGTGAGCGCTAAAATATAATTTGGGGAAATACGGGCACGGAAGAGTAATCTTTTACACCCGCACCTAAATATTACAAGCGAAAAGTAAGTTAATTCCGCAGGCCATTGGGTGTGGTTTGAACCACGACAGGTTATTGCTAATTCAACATAATTAGATTCATTTGTTTTAATTTAAAACCATATTATACGGTAATTTAAATATTATTATTGAACGGAAATCTAAAGACGTGATAGCTATCAGACAAGTTTGTAGGCGAAATTAATGCCATGAAAGGTAAGATGTAACATCGTAATGAATGACATATCAGATAATGTGTATATATGTATGTAATATTTTAGTGAAATAATATGAAGATTTAAAAATGAGTTATAAAAAAAAAGGAATTAGTTTCTTATTGTAGTATTGTATTTCTATATAATATTACATTGTATTTTCTATACAAGATATGCCTATCATGTACAGAAAATGCCTTTTCACAATATTTTAATCACGTAAATTACGAAAGGTATATTTTCATTTTGATAGAGGTAATGAATCTGTCTAAACATAAAAAGTCAAAACGTGTCAGACGAAAGCCTGGGGCTAGGCGTTCGCCTCGGGACATCACGGACTCGTTTCAATCAAGTTTGCTAAACTCAAGGTTATAACGCTGAGCTTTTCTAGATACTGCAAAATCTACAAAAAACAGTCATTGTGCCAACTAGTAGTAGCATTATAAATCAAGTTGGTATTAGATAAAACGTCAGCTCTGATGAAAACAGTCTTGGAATAGTCGGCGTTTGTTTTTATTTAGCAGCTGTTTGGTTTACGGTTTAGTGGTCGTGTACATTCGCCGAGAATCGAGAACTGTAGGGATTTCTGTTTGATCTTAGGAGTTTCGAAGAGGACCTAATATCAGTGCAATCATTGTCCACTAACAATACAACTCAAATGTATTTTTATGGATAGATAGAATATAATTTCATTTTAGATTTTATTATTTTGTTGACTCGCCGATAAAGATTTGTGTAAACTTGTAAAAAGTAGGTATCAATTGTTCGTTTTAATTGGTTGGAGATTGTGATGTTATGTATTCTATTTTGGTGGAATGTTAATGCACTGTGTGAATGTATGAAAAGTTCTGAGAATGTGGAGGTGACGTCACGCGAGAACCGGTGCTCGAAACAGGTTCATTAACAAGTCTGGATGGACTAGACCTAAAAAAATGTGAACAAGAAAGTAGATTCTACGGAAATAATGCTCCATAGGTATTCTAAATGAAACAACTAGATTAACAGTTAAATTATCTACTTGTTTTTATAGACGAGGCGACGTTTACTGAAGGACTTAGATATAATCTATTATGCTAATCAGATTAGCAAGTTTATCTACTAGACAAAAGTAAACATTAACGATGTTTCCACTATTCAGTGACACACAACTAGGTAGATGTGTGTAAGCCTTCAACATAATAAAATTATATTGAATGATAAAATACTCAAAACACAATATTAAGGAATACAACGTTTTAATTGTAACTATAAAGTGTTTGCACAATGATTATAGTACTATCTTGACTGAACACTGAAACCTAGACACTATAGCAACACAATGTAGATGGAAAGCATTGTTGTCAAATGCCGGTCCACCAAGATCCACGGGCGAATTCACGTAAACGACTAGCCCGGGAATAGATAACGAACTTGCTCAGTTGCATTGTGTTGTCGACATCAGCTGTATTCTAGAACCTTCCTTACAAAACCTCGATTCTATTGATTTTAGAAACCCGAGTTACTTTGGCAGTAAAACGTTGATTTGGATACCCTTGCATAAATCAATTACAGACGTATTTCAAGCTTTCTAGTGTTTTTTTCACGTCTTGAAGAAACAGCAGGAGTACATATATGGATATATGAAAAGGGCCCTAACACTAACCCGGGATAACACCAACAAAAATGTACATATACCATTATATTATTATTATTAAGTTATACACAAAACGATTTTTGGAAACCTTTATGGTGGAGGCTGATTAGGGTTTAATCAGATATCGAAGTAGTGAAACTGGCAATGGAATAACGTATGCCCTTTACGACCAATATCCAAGGTGATATATTCTTATCAATGTATTTAGGTGTAATATCGATAAAGAAATTAACGGCACGGGCGAGGCCGGGCGTGGCGGTTTATTGCTACATATTAATAACTTTAACCACGGATTTATAGTCAACAAACATCGTCATTTACTAAATCATTTTAGCAATTTCTAGATTACCTAGTTGGTCAATGAATAATACTTAATGTTTCTAAATGCCGACGTTTCCGGACAATTTGTATTTTGCACCATTATACATTCTAGCAAAGTACATATTTAAAAGGTCGTACAAGGAAATCTAGGTAATCACATGATATTCTAATACTATTAGTAAGATATTTTTGGTCAGTAAAATATGTTTAACCAAGCTCCATATCTGTTATATACTTTTATGGACTGCTCCTTTCGTATTTTTTGGAGAACTTTGAAAAGTAAAAAAGAGTAGTGAAGACCAGCCTTACAGAGGCAAGGCAACTTGTTATGCGATCGCTAAGCCGTCCGGTTGTGATTAGGTCATTCCTATTGTGTAGTGTCTTGGACAACTATATGATCGGCCCACGAACTCACTCAACCAGAACTAGTTATAATAATAAACATACACAAGTATCCTACTAATATTATTTGAAATGTTAATCAAGCACGTGAACGGATTTGGATTTTTGATACACAGATCTTTGAACTAGATTAATTCGATTTTGGTGGTCTACTTCTTTACTTACAGCGAGCAGAAACTAGTGAATCAGTTGAGGGAAATATTACGTATAAATGTTGGGGTTCCCAGGGCATAACCAGATATTAAAACAATAATTGTGAATATTAATTATATTGGGAAATAGAGGAAAATCTGTTGCAGTGCTGTGAATTCCCACGGACATAAAGTTCAATTTATTTGTATCCTTTTTAAACTTGGTTCACAATTTACATAATGGCACGATAACGTCACCACAATGAAGTAATGAAATTGAATGAAGAAAAATATGTGGTAGACTATCACAACTCGCCAGCGCGCAGAGTTGCTAATTTTGAAATGCTACTAACTGGATGGGTAATTCTGAATAGGTTACCACGGTAGAAAGCAGACATTAAATCCAGCGATATAACGAGGGTAAGTTGTTTCATCGTCTGTAACCTTACCGATTGTAACATTAACAGGGTTCTGATTTCTTAAGTTTACGCGAATGTTATACATTGAAATTAAACTATTTTTACGGATTTTATCACGATTTGGTTTTTAATTTTTATTCCCGACGTTTCGAAGGCTTTGCAGTTCGATCAGTGACCACGAAGACTCAAATCGTGATAGAATCTGTAAAAATAGTTTTATTTCAATTAACAGCGTTCGTAAGACGCAATACATAATTCCTAGTTTATCAGAGTTCAGTAAAGGATGGTGTTCTCAACCCGGTGCGACTGCGTACGTATAATATTGTTTTTTTGAAGTGTTTGCATAAAAATATATAAAATTTGTAAGGACAAACATACATACATGTTACAAATTACAAATACTATACAAAGGGGGCCTGATACTAGGAACGCTAAACCTATTTAGAGGATACTTTAGGAAACATTTTTAAAATCGTCCAGATATTTTTCTATACATCATGCACGAAGCGTACAATAGGAGCATTTACAGTATTTTCGAAAGTGAACACATAACCAATTCACCGTAAAGTACGTACTTGAAGTACAATAGTACTATTATTATCTATTCTATGGTACAGTATCGCGTTGTAGTTGTGATGAAAGAGAGAGACAGCAAACTTCACTGCAAGTCACCAAGCCCAAAAATATCGGTTACACATAGATATCGATTGAATTCTGAAATTATCAACATTATATCTGATAAAGTACGATAACCTGTGTACTAAACAGTTTTAACGTAGTTTTTGTGATATTATAATGTTTTATAAACAATGTTATGAAACAATAATGCCAAGCAAATAATAGAATATGAAGACTCATAGAGCAAGCTTTTCATAAGGCGGTGTCGAATATCGTCACTAAAACGATTAAAACTATAAGAAATTCTTAGTACATAAGAAGCTGTAGAAAGACACGACTAAGGTAGTTACAGTGGAGCCTATTTAGGAACGCGTTTCAATAGCTACATATGTACGACCATTTAAGGATCATTGAGAATTAAAACTTGCGACCATGAATATGCAGGTTTTGTGATTCCAAAAGCATTCCTGAAGTTGGATAACCGTATGTGGATGATCCACTTATTGTTATTATTGTTACCTTAATTCCTAAACTATTATCAACTAATAAATTAATTAATAATGGTTCTAAATAATAAACTATAAAATAAACTTCATTTAAGACTTTGGACTTGTTCCATCGATGCACAATAAGTAGGATACTCTTCTATCAATTGGTGCAATCGACAATCATCTTCATCGCTGTTCCTCGTAAACACCGATAGAATAGAATGTATTCAGAACATACCATTATTGACATCTTGTTCGATCTTTCTTGGTTGATAATGGTCTAACATATAATTAATGATAATGGTCTATTTTGTAGTAACAAAATTGTAATATAATATATACGTAATTGTATATATGTAATAAATTGTAATATAATATATACGTAACGACTTATCTATTTGTATCATTTTATGGACCACTAATAAGAGATATTGGAAACACGGTAACAGCTAAATGATGGTAAATTTTTTTAGTAATTAATACCTGTTCAATTAGTTTTCAATAGGTAGGTAATACAAAGCATCAGACAATTTAACAAGTTGAAAAGTATTAATCAAATTCAAATTAAACATAATTAGAAATTCAATCAAAATAAATAACAGACTCAGCAAGGATTTTCGTAATTTATAAGTTATTAATTTTGTTTTCAGAACAACACTATAATGGTTAGCATCAGTAAATGTTACATTTACCATAACTAACGGATGAAACAACCCAATGAGCTTCTTCAAGTTTATAGTAGGATTGCTAATTAAACGGAGTAAACTGACATTTCGAATGTTGCCACTTTTTCATGAAATTTAAATAGTGCTGCGGTAAAAAGATCAAGTTTATTTACACATTTCAATTCAGTGAACCATTCCATTCTTTATTTTTCTAAAGTCCAACTTAAATTCATAATTCCTGCCTAATGTATGATTAGTACTGCATGTCTACTGATTTATACTCAAAATAAATCACTGCATGCTAAATTAGGGCATGTTTACTGGAATTATAGTCTTTCATATAGTCAGGTTCATAATAAACAAAACTTATAAAAGCTATGAATGTTCCGAACGTAATTTTTCTCAAATAATAAAAGTAATATTTGTAATTTTCATTGTTATTATTTCCGGTATCTGTTGTGATTATTTACGCAAAATTATTTACTCAAACATTTAGTCGAAGCATTAAGCTAAAATTTCTAAAAATACGCAATAAAATTATAATTTTGCAAACTAGTGCTGAGTTATTGTTTCTTTGAATGATAAGAATTGAACTAGATCAATCACTACGTTTTGAAAGTAAGCAATATTATTTTCGAAAGTGACATTTCGATCTCTCAGTTTACTCCGTTTAATTAGCAATTGGACTATAGTAATGTTCCTTGGACTTATTATAATACACGTCATGATTTATTAAAATTATATTTCGTGACCTTTAGTAATTAATAATGTTCAACTCCCCCAAATACTATATTTACCCAAATGTTTTTTTTAGATAGACCAGTTTTGACAATTCTGCTACTATTAGTATTGCTTATTTATTCTACAAAATGGAATTCAAAGATTATGAACAAAAATAACCCTTAAATACTCAGAAATCACATAGTATCTTGTACAACATAAATGCCGAAGACTCCAAACTTCCTGTAGGAATCCCAAACGCGAATATAAATAATTTAAATTCCATACAAAGTTCATATGACCAAACATATGATACATGTTTTGAATAGATTAGTTTAACAAGTTACGATGAATGGAGATGACGGGCGAATATTTTAAATTAAAAACAATATGCTGGCCTTGATATCAATATAGGTATATCATAGTGCCATCGAGAAAACAAGCTTCTATTTGGCGCGGCTGTACAATATATTCAGCATGCATATTACATGGATAAGTACAATATCATAGTTCTGAATACAAATATTAAACATATGTCAGCCTATGTGGCGAAACGGGCGGGTAGCCGGCTGTGAAACGAGAGGCAATGGATTCCATTCCCGCACCGAAACAAATGTTTGTGTGGTCCATATTTGATTCGATTTGATATTTGTTTCGGGTCTAGGTGTTGTAGGACTGGAAGTCCCTTGTAGTTCCTCATACCCAAGATTCTAGGTAAAACTAGTATAGAGTCAGGACTATGCATAGATTTATCAGTCGACTAACGTCTCATATAGGACTGTGTGTGACTGTGGAGCGTACTTATTATATACATATTATTATTATATTATGAGACACGACATTCGTTTATTTCCGTAAAACAATCGCGTCATGATGGATTTAAATATCTGACAAACCTTAGTATTAAAAATTTACTTTGAGTGACTGATACCTAACATGGTATGGCATGGTAACACCTAATAACCTATGAAAAAGATTGCCAAAGCATATTATTACAGCTCGATTAGACATAGTTCCACTGTATTGCTGTAAGCATATCCATGAATAAGTGGAATATTTTGGCACCAAATATGCAAAGCATAAATGCTGATGCTGTGAGTAAGGAATTATAATGCTGTATTGTTAACTTAATATCTTTAATTGCACTTCCATTTTGAAAATGCAGATGCTATTGTGGAATGGGAAAAAGAGGAAAAATATATAGGACCATATTTTTTGCCAGCTGCCTCAGAAGGGGAGAGTGGTCTTACATAAGTATGTCTCAGCAAAGGCTAATTCATAAAATATATTAAAATGAACAATATATTAAGTAAGGCCTAACCCCTCTCATTAGTAGAGGAGGCCCATGCCCAGCAGTGGGACAGTAATATTACAGGGCTCATATTATTATATTACATTTTTATAATTGATGTATGAGTATGAACTTAATTCCTTAAAATATAATAATAATATATTTAATCTAACATCTGTTACTTCAAAAAATGACTAACATAATGCAGTATGTACCAATAATCACGAAGCTAAACAAATAATTAAACAATGAATACACCATGAATCATGATAAAATTGTTTCATAACACACTTTCCTGTGACCATGGCCCAATTTTACGAAGTGGTTCAAATTGCAGCCATTGTAAAAATTACTTGACACATCTAATCTGTAGGTAAATAACACAGGGCTCACTGTGATAAGATTGTGCAAAACAAACATTTCATAATCGAGGCTAACGGTTATAAGTTACTAATGTGCCGATTAATTTAAATGAAAATGTACATTAAAAGGTTTATGAGGTAACCGTTTATTACAAAATGACGAAATAATAATAAATACACCCAACGTAAATACTGATAAATGTCGCAGGAAGTCGATGGATGCAGGCCACTTCCAACAGGTTGATATGGAAATCATTGGGGGAGGCCTATGTCCAACAGTCACATACATAGCTAGATCCCACACTAAGTTACTAGTCTTGTCTCATTTGATCAAGATACTTTTGATCTCACGACACCCAGTCCAGGAACAAATATGTGGGTCAAAAATCAAAATACATAGAATCAAAATTGTAATATGAAGGGTATTTGTGTCATATGCGCCCATGGCATAAAAATATAAGATTCATTTTTAAATCTTTTATCATCATCACTAAAAGATGTCAGCTGCTGAATGCAGGTCTCCCATGATTTCCAGACCGATCTATCTTTGATCTGACCAATGATTGATTTGATCTTTTTTTTTTTTATTTCCATTTGAGCTTGAATTAAGAGTGATATGGTTCTCTGTCGATCTGTGCTACTGCAGATATCCCCACCATAAACAGAAAGGGTGTTGACATCAGGCAGGGCGTTAATCATCACCCTAATATTATAAAGGTGAACGCTTGCATGAGTGTTTGTATGTTTGTTACTTCTTCACACTCAAATGGCTGGACCAATTTTGGTGAAATTTGGTATGGAGGTAGCTGACATAAGACAGGCTTTTATCCCAGAAAATAAATTTTCATACAGACAGAGCTGTGGACAACAGCTCGGTAAAACTAAAACCAAATCATATCTTCTTGCTTGAAAAGTTGTGTTGCACCAATTTCACAATGGAGGGGGGAAAGGGCAGGTGGACTAAGGAGTTCATAACTATGTATGTTTTCTTGGTAGCACCTTAATCCATATCCATGCTTAGATATGTCAACTAACCATCAGTTAGTATTTTATGCAACACAGAATGAATTAAACAAATTGTGTTGTTATTTTAATAACAATTACCAATAATAAAATGAATCTTCAAGGTCTAAATTATATAGATGGTTACCAGAGCATAATGCTTGAAGACATTGCTCAAAATAATTTTGTTATTGATCATATTTCATTCAAAGTACATACTGACACTCAGAACTTGAGTATGATTGTTATGACTGACTCATTGCGAAATGTATTAACAAACTATACAATACGCAAATGACAATATAATTTTTGTATGAGTACACACGGTTATTTATATCTTACTCATAATGTTTCCTCTAAGATACAATACTTTACTTTTCTTCATATCTGATATATTTGGCAATTCATAACTAATATAAGTATGACATGTGGTATTAATCAACTGTAATCAAAACTCACTTCTAATGCAGTAAAAATGTAGGTAACATAATACCTAGAATTTCAATGAAGTGCCCTAATCTTTGAAGGCAATTATATCTTAGCAATATAGGGCCTTATTTATAAAAACATTTTCGCTTATCTTTTCGCTAAGAATAGCCTGTCCCTTTTTTCCTTGCGTTACATTGTTTAAAAACGAAAGGGAAAGCCTATGGTTATAAATAAGCAGCGCTTAAATATTTTTATAAGTAAGGGTCATAGTAAAAACTTGGTATTTATACTAATGTAGGACGTCCACAACACAATATTTAGTTGACAAGTTTCACTTACCTTGCGAAATGCAAACAGTTCGTTTTGGAGCTTCTGCCTGTCAGCAGAGGGCTGCTGGCCCTTGCCGCGTATGAACTTTAGCATTCTGCCGGCCTGCAACAGAACAACCACTTAGCCACTTGTCACAACACCACAACAAACAAACGGACAAAACAGCACCGCCCCACCATTATAATTGCATGCTTTGACGCGCGAACACTAGCACACCGACCGGCATCGAAAAGCCGACTGACTTGCTTCCACTACTGGCCACCAGATACCATCACCTAGCCACCGAGTAGAGATAATAACACGGCACACTCTTGGAATCGCAAGATAACCGGTAGATAACGCAATCGATAGCTGCCGAACCCAAAAAACATGGAATTTACTCAGACTTTTGTAAGATTTCGAATGACTTTATAATAAGTATGACAAGACAACGCCTGCTTGATTCCGTTCACTCGAAACAGTGCGTCAATTTCTTGATAAACTAGGTATATGTGGTATCAAAATGTAAGATTACATACCCAAAGACGACAGTTTGAGAAGTTTTAGTGAAGAAATCCGAATCTAGAGGAATGACAGACAAATCACAAACGGCGTCAGAAATACACACAAACATGAAAAAGCACTCACAAAATCATGAACGCACGAACACAGAACGCACTCACACAAACGTCTAAAGTGACGTGACTGGTTCGCAGTGTTGCTATATAGAAATATGTTTTCCTAGTAATTTGAAAAAAAAAATGAATTAATAATACATGGCATATTCAACTATATTTCATTGTGTATTTTTCCAGATTTTTCCAGTCTTAGGTCATGAACATAGAAGTTCTTAAGTACCTACACGATTATGAATACTAACTGTAACTTGAGCTAGCTGTGGATAAATAAAATAACAAAGCCGGCTTGAAGAGAGGGGTTGTAGGTTCAATGGGGAGCAAAAGTGAAAGCTGTGCGCAGATGGCGCTGTGAGCAACTATACCTTGTTTACGTTTTGTGACAAGAATGAAGACGTGATTTATGTGCTTTTATAATGGTAATTCTTTTTAAAATGTACGTATTTAGGACTGCACCTCAACTTCAAGTTGAGTTTCGAAAGAGGAACGCACAAATCGCCGGCAACAATGTCGATTTGATTGAAAGGTAATCTTTTATATTCTTTTAGGTTATAATTTTTTTATACGCTTTTACTAAGGTTCTTAGACTTACTAGGCTGTTTTTCTTTATAGATTGCAATATACATTATCAATTCCATCCCTACAAATATCATAAGCATAACAAAGCACTGAATGGCACTGCGTTGCGTTCGTCACTTTGAGACATTAGAGTCTAGGTCTCATGCCTAGTGATTTAATTGGCCACAATGGGATTTAAGCCTGAACATTGTTGCTTGCATAATGCCACATAGCAGTATAAATAGACATTGTAGTCATACCTACCGAAACAGACTTTCTGATGTGAGGGTCCTATCACCTGTACATACATCCACATAATAATTTTCATTAAAGTAATTCCAGAATTATTTTTTGCAGATATATTGATTGGCCTAAAGGACAGCTGCTATATGAATCTCGCCAGCTTGTGCTCGCTTTTACACCAACAGTGTATAAACCTATATGAGAGGATATTGCAAAGCTACTGTGAAAAAATATGTTATGAATATTTAAATAATTCAAGATGGAATCATCGAATAATGTAATTGTGGTTGTGCTGTGGGAAGCGGCACTCAAGCATGTTGCAAACATATAATATTGTGTCTATAATTATGCTCAAATTCAAGGCCATCTTTATTGTTCAACGAATTTGTAAAATTTTTATATACATAGTTTTGAACCAACTATTATGAATAAGTGTGTATATAAATTTTACCTATTTAAAATTAATAAAATGACTTAATTAATTGTAAAATTTTTATTTATTTGATGGTCTTCATAATTAATTCCACAAAATAACAACACATAACATTTAAGAGCTTCTGAGTCACAGCAGGCAGTGTGAAACAAGAGGCCGTGGGTTCGATTCCTGCACCTAGGCAACTGTTTGCTGGGTCCACAGATATTTGTTTTGGGTCAGGGTGTTGCGAGATTGAAGGTCCCTCATAGTTTTTGGTACCCACTATATAGGTTATACCAAGTGAGTGTTAGGACTATGTGTGTAACTGTTGTCTAGTAGATACAGTTTATTTAAATTTTTATTAGTCCTATCATTCTTTCTATATTATGAACTCTCTTGTTTGATAGCTCTCTTGTCTTTTATTCAGGTTTCAGATTAAGCACAATTGTTGTTAAAAGAAAGGTTTGTAATATCTTATTTTATGCACTATTTCACGAAGTATAGTCAAAAGTAAGTACCTAAATTAAACAATTTAAAAGCCTGTGTAGAACTTTATAGTGTCATTGATATCTTTGTAATTTAGCCCATACTTATGTTCATGATCACCTTGAGTGCTTTTTAACACATTTAATATTATATAAATCCTGCTGCACTGTTATTATCTGAGCTGGCTTCTTCATTACAAACTACTCCAGTACGGTTCAGTTATCATGGTAACCAATGACATTTCAACATTGCTACTTGATGGTTGTGAATCACCAACTTCCATTTCTTGAAAAACCTTCTGACTTCTTTCAAGACCTTACTGTAATTGTACGGGGACTGGATAATCTGTTTTTATCGTAATGAAGACGAAAACAGATGGTATTACACAGCTGTATTGTTATTAAAAAATCACGAGAGGTTCAACTTAAGTTTTTGATACGTAACACCGACTTCCATTGTTTTCCGCGTTTACATTCCCTAGGAAACAAATGTACTCTCCTGTTTTTATAATTCAAAGCACTGAATTGAGACAATAAAATACAAAACTACAAATATAAAACGTTTGTTTACTAATTTTCCATACAATTTGACATTTGGTATGTCAAATTGAGGTATAGTCGTCAATGCGCCCTCTGTCGGGATAAAAAGTTAGTTTTCCTCCCCATTTCGACACCGAGACAATTGTTTGAATGACCCCTTGGGGTGACCCACATATCTTGGTTCTGGGTGTTAGACTGAATGTGGTTCAGGAAACCTATGATACAGGTGATATGGGAACTATGTGTATAACTGATGGTTGTATTTATTATTATTCATTATGTTACAATTCTTCCTCAACCCACTCACTCAAAAACACTCACCAGACTTGGGAATTGAACCTGGGATCTCCCGGTTCACAGGCCGTATAAACTATTTACAATAATAAAAATAAATAAAAATCTACATCTTTTACTAATAATATGACAAAAATAGAATTGATGTCTCTAAATTCAGGTAATTATTTTACGTTGGCAATACTAATTTGGTGTGCGTTCAGAAAGTAACAATTAAAAAAATTATGACATGAAATTATATTTACCAATAAGTCTATATAAAAATTATAATAAATAATATCTAGTCTTCTACTTCCGTTCATAGTTGTATCAAATAATAATATTTACGTTGAAAATAATAATCAACAAATTATTAAAGGATCTTTTGTCAGTTGTCACTAAAGATCGTTCAAAAACTTAAAAAAAGCTTCAGATAAAAAAATCGATTATTCGTTTAGATTCACTTCACTTTTATACGCATTTTGATCCTAATTATCTTAGTCTAATTATAGAGGTAGTATCAATTAAAATTGTGTGCCTAATTAAAGTACTAATTAAATGTAAAAGAATGACCGCCTCCTACTATAGTATGTTGGCAAATATATAACATAACATTTAAAATTCATTGCACATAGCTTTACTGTAGGCGTAGAAAAATATTAAGAGTAAGACCAGTAGAGCAGATTCAAAAGCAAAGTCCAATAATAGCCAACTATTTAAATAATTTAATGATTGTAACCAGACTTGAGTGAAATAAATTTAAAAAAATTACAATCCACAGAAGTGGAATACTGGCCATCCTTCTGGGTGGGGTAACAGCCGAGTTTTTGAAGACTGATCAATATCAATTATGAAATACTTACCTAATTAAATCCTAATTTCAGTTCTAAAGATCAAGCAGCATGATCAAACGCTTTTGTAATAAAAAAAACGATTTGTTTAGACGTTGGTCGCAAATTCAATACTTTGTAAATTTAATGTTAATTCGATCATAATTTATGAAACCAACAATAGACTAACAGTTTTAGGAATAGATTAGCAATTTCACAACTTTTTTCTTTGTTTTTAACTGCCCTTATCCCACCTAAATGTGGGGTCGGCGCAACACACTTTGTCATGTATGTTGCAGAAAGGATTTGGTTTAGTTTTTACGATCGGCCGCCTGCCTGACGTCAACCCCTTCTGAAGGATCCAGTCCCGGGCAAATTAAATTATAAATTCGCTTGATCCAACCTGGGAATCAAACCCAGGACCTCCCATACATGCTGCGACTAGACCAAGGAGGCAACTAATCTAAATCAATTGATTTGGCCAGCAAACAAGATCACTTGATATTTTTAGAACATCAACAATGCTAAAAAGAAATCTGATTATGGAAAGCCGAGAAAGGAATGGGTTTTTGGGGCTTCGGATATCTCATGTAGGTACGTACGTAATGCAACAGTGGGTGATTAATCAAAATAGCTCTACAACTAAGTAAGATATTCTCACTTACAATTAGGTACATTATACATTACACTTAACTTTTTTTAGCAGGATAAAATGATTTTCTGCCGCCATGGTGACGATTACCTATGTCGGAGTCGGCATTTTGGCGATGTTGCACCGAACCAAGTACTTAACACCTAAAGCCGCGTCTCCTGCATATGTTTTTTCAAAACAAAACACCAAAATCACCTGCACAAAACAACGTTTTTCATTGTCTCCTATTTTATATAATAATGGACCATAGACAAAAAATTGACGAAATACAATGTTTTGTGTAGTTGTTTTGTGTATTGTTTTAGTGCATGAGATGTGGCTTTATACTGGCAAAACCAATATACACACAATGCGAAGGAAATATCGAGTGGAAAAAACCAAATAACGTGTGATAGTAAACCAAAAACATGAGTATGCCGTCGCGTCTCGTCGCTCAGTCAGTATGTGTGTATGGAGTAATCAGTGTCTGCATCAATGTGGAGATGCAGTCTGTCTGGTGTTTAGAAACCAAAACGAAATAAATAATTTAAGAAAAAGTATAGCAAAGCCAGACTATGTAGTCACTTTTTAAGACCACTTATTGGCTTACAATAAGTTACGATACTTTATCAAAGAAAAACATTCACGTGTTTAACATACATTAACGAGCCATTTCATAAATAAAATGCTACAAGCTGGTAAAGTGCTGTACCATTGGCGATGTCGTAAGTATCGAATTGAAAGCCTTCCGAGAAGTCTGCTGGGAAGTTTCCTGCAATGTTGTGGATAGATAATTTGTACAGTCATTTATAAAATTAGGATATAAACCTTTTTGGATTAGTAGCAGCTTAAACAGATCCCCTCTATTGAGAAGAAAAGAGGTGGGTAAACCACCCAAGGAAAACAGGGTGTGTAATTATTAGATAAAGATAGCTGTTGCCCGCGACTTCGTTCACGTGTAAATTAACAAATCTATCCCACAGAAACCGTAAATTTTTCCGAAATAAAAGTAGTCTATTGGTTAAAATATCCATCTAAATTAACATCAAAACTTGGAATTTATAATAGCAATTATTATTGTTACACGTGATTTTAAATACTTCTTATTTCCACTATATTTCACGCAAAAGCAGCGATAGCTCAGTTGGGGATGGTAGGGACTGCCTAGACGAGTTTCGGAGGTTCGAGACCAACCCTAAAAAAGAGCACCTCAGATTTTTATATGTTAAGTGTGTTTTTATTGTGAATTATCGCTTGCTATTACGGTGAAGGAAAACATCGCGAGGAATTCTGCATACTCGAGAATTTTTCCACAAGAATTTCGAAGATATGTGAGTCTACCAACCCGCATTAGGCCAGCGTGGTAGACTAAGGCCTAATGTATCTCATTAGTAGAGGAGGCCCGTGCCCAGCAATGGGACAGTAATATTACAGAGCTGATATTATTATTATTTCCACTACTAATAACTCAACAACATCAAGGCGAGATGTGGGTGTTCTAGTATGTTCTAGCTCTCTAATTCACTTCTACCTATCCTTTGGGGATACAAGAAAGTCTATGTAACAGCTTAACACCATACCAATAGAGGCAGATTCTGTTTTAAATGTTCACAACAGCATTTTTTTAACTCCCGTTTGAATTGCATATCAGTTGTGGTCGCTATCGAGAAGCACTTTTCGTGCATAATTCCCCCAATTTCCGGTCAGTAGTTTCCGCACAAAAGGGCTTATCGTCCCGTATTAAATAATAAAGAAGCCACATTTAATTTCCACATGTACGAATATTTGTGTTCGTTAATTAAGTGTACCTTGGCTTCCCCATTATCAATATTGTAGCGTTGATATCATATTCCCAGAGCCATTCATATCAACCAAGATATGTGAAGAGTCTATTATTATATACACCTAATAATAAACACCCAACAGTCACAGGCCTAGTCCTGATCTCACACTAGGTATAACTTGTATCGTGGGTGTTAGAGACTTTGAGAGACTTTCGGTTTCACAACACCCAGACTTGAAACACGGAGGCTGTCAATAATTAAGTATAATTTCTAATTTCGAGCAAATTAATCCTTACTAAATAATAAAAGCGAAAGTAACTCTATCTGTCTGTCTGTCTGTCTGTCTGTCTGTCTGTCTGTCTGTCTGTCTGTGGCGTTTTCACGTCTAAACCGCTGAACCGATTTTGATGAAATTTGGTATATGGGTACTTTTAACCCCAAGGACGGACATAGGGTACTTTATTTTTTTTAAATCAACCCCTAAAGGGGTGAAATAGGGGATGAAAGTTTGTATGGGAATTTCGGAACCGCTTAATGGATTTTGTTGAAATTTGGTATGAGGATACATTTGACCCTAGGGATTAAAATGGGGTACTTCATTTTTTTTCATCAACCCCTATAGGGATGAAATAAGGGTTAAAAGTTTGTATGGGGATTTTAGGTCCAATTAATGGATTTTTATAAAATTTGGTATGGGACAGTGGATACCTTTGAGTTTAAGGATACAAATGGGCCACTTTTTTAAATCAACCCCTAATGGGATGAAATAGGGGATGAACGTTTGTATAGGAATTTTAGGCCCACTTAATGGATTTTTATGAAATTTGGTATGGGATAGTCCATATCTTTGAGTTTAAAGACACAAATGGGCTACTTTTTTAAATCAACCCCTAATGAGATGAAATAGGGGATGAAAGTTTTTATGGGAATCCAGAAACCGCTGAACGGATTTTTAAGAAAGTTGGTATGAGGATAGTTTTAGCCCTAAGGACAGAAATGGGGTGCGATTTATTTTTATCCTACAAAGGGATGAAATAGGGGTTGAAAATTTGTTTCTTTGTTTCTGGACCGATTGACTTCAAAATCGATATCTGAGTCACTCCGCGGTTCCGAATGACAGAACCGCTGTCAGACCTGTCAAAAGTGGCCGCCATTTTGTTTTTCTTTGTTTTTGGGCCAATTGACTTCAAAATCGATATCTGAGTCGCCCCGTGGTTCCCAATGACAGAACCGCTGTCAGACCGGTCAAAAGTGGCCGCCATTTTGATTTTCTTTGTTTTTGGGCCGATTGACTTCAAAATCGATATCTGGGTCGCTCCGTGGTTCCGAACGACAGAACCGCTGTCAGACCTGTCAAAAGTGGCCGCCATTTTGTTTTTCTTTGTTTTTGGGCCGATTGACTTCAAAATCGATATCTGAGTCACTCCGTGGTTCCGAATGACAGAACCGCTGTCAGACCTGTCAAAAGTGGCCGCCATTTTGTTTTTCTTTGTTTTTGGGCTGATTGACTTCAAAATCGATATCTGAGTCGCCCCGTGGTTCCCAATGACAGAACCGCTGTCAGACCTGTCAAAAGTGGCCGCCATTTTGATTTTCTTTGTTTTTGGGCCGATTGACTTCAAAATCGATATCTGGGTCGCTCCGTGGTTTCGAATGACAGAACCGCTGTCAGACCTGTCAAAAGTGGCCGCCATTTTGTTTTTCTTTGTTTTTGGGCCGATTGACTTTAAAATCGATATCTGGGTCGCCCCGTGGTTCGGAACGACAGAACCGCTGTCAGACCTGTCAAAAGTGGCCGCCATTTTGTTTTTCTTTGTTTTTGGGCCGATTGACTGCAAAATCGATATCTGGGTCGCCCCGTGGTTTGGAACGACAGAACCGCTGTCAGACCTGTCAAAAGTGGCCGCCATTTTGATTTTCTTTGTTTTTGGGCCGATTGACTTCAAAATCGATATCTGGGTCGCTCCGTGGTTCCGAACGACAGAACCGCTGTCAGACCTGTCAAAAGTGGCCGCCATTTTGATTTTCTTTGTTTTTGGGCCGATTGACTTCAAAATCGATATCTGGGTCGCTCCGTGGTTCCGAACGACAGAACCGCTGTCAGACCTGTCAAAAGTGGCCGCCATTTTGTTTTTCTTTGTTTTTGGGCCGATTGACTTCAAAATCGATATCTGAGTCACCCCGTGGTTCCGAATGACAGAACCGCTGTCAGACCTGTCAAAAGTGGCCGCCATTTTCTTTTTCTTTGTTTTTGGGCTGATTGACTTCAAAATCGATATCTGAGTCGCCCCGTGGTTCCCAATGACAGAACCGCTGTCAGACCTGTCAAAAGTGGCCGCCATTTTGTTTTTCTTTGTTTTTGGGCCGATTGACTTCAAAATCGATATCTGGGTCGCCCCGTGGTTTGGAACGACAGAACCGCTGTCAGACCTGTCAAAAGTGGCCGCCATTTTGATTTTCTTTGTTTTTGGGCCGATTGACTTCAAAATCGATATCTGGGTCGCTCCGTGGTTCCGAACGACAGAACCGCTGTCAGACCTGTCAAAAGTGGCCGCCATTTTGTTTTTCTTTGTTTTTGGGCCGATTGACTTCAAAATCGATATCTGAGTCACCCCGTGGTTCCGAATGACAGAACCGCTGTCAGACCTGTCAAAAGTGGCCGCCATTTTGTTTTTCTTTGTTTTTGGGCCGATTGACTTCAAAATCGATATCTGGGTCGCCCCGTGGTTCGGAACGACAGAACCGCTGTCAGACCTGTCAAAAGTGGCCGCCATTTTGATTTTCTTTGTTTTTGGGCCGATTGACTTCAAAATCGATATCTGGGTCGCTCCGTGGTTCCGAACGACAGAACCGCTGTCAGACCTGTCAAAAGTGGCCGCCATTTTGTTTTTCTTTGTTTTTGGGCCGATTGACTTCAAAATCGATATCTGAGTCACCCCGTGGTTCCGAATGACAGAACCGCTGTCAGACCTGTCAAAAGTGGCCGCCATTTTCTTTTTCTTTGTTTTTGGGCTGATTGACTTCAAAATCGATATCTGAGTCGCCCCGTGGTTCCCAATGACAGAACCGCTGTCAGACCTGTCAAAAGTGGCCGCCATTTTGATTTTCTTTGTTTTTGGGCCGATTGACTTCAAAATCGATATCTGGGTCGCCCCGTGGTTTGGAACGACAGAACCGCTGTCAGACCTGTCAAAAGTGGCCGCCATTTTGTTTTTCTTTGTTTTTGGGCCGATTGACTTCAAAATCGATATCTGAGTCGCCTCGTGGTTCCAAACGACAGAACCGCTGGCATAACTGTCAAAAGTAGCCGCCATTTTGTTTTTCTTTGTTTTTGGACCGATTGACTTCAAAATCGATATCTGGGTCGCCCCGTGGTTTGGAACGACAGAACCGCTGTCAAATCTGTCAAAAGTGGCCGCCATTTTGTTTTTCTTTGTTTTTGGGCCGATTGACTTCAAAATCGATATCTGAGTCACCCCGTGGTTCCGAATGACAGAACCGCTGTCAGACCTGTCAAAAGTGGCCGCCATTTTGTTTTTCTTTGTTTTTGGGCCGATTGACTTCAAAATCGATATCTGGGTCGCCCCGTGGTTTGGAACGACAGAACCGCTGTCAAATCTGTCAAAAGTGGCCGCCATTTTGTTTGTCTATGTTTTTGGGCCGATTGACTTCAAAATTGATATCTGATTCGCGCTGTGGTTTCGAACGACAGAATCGCTCTCAAACCTGTCAAAAGTGGCCGCCATTTTGTTTTTCTTTGTTTTTGGGCCGATTAACTTCAAAATCGATAGCTGGGTCGCCCATATTTAGACTAAAACGACAGGGCGGATCGACAAATCAAAAGTTTTTTCCGTTGGCCCTACAAAATACGCGTGCGGAGCCGCGGGCAAAAGCTAGTTAAGAAATAAAATTTCGAATACAGCTAGTAATAGTCGATTTGAGCCATGAACTCTTATACCATAGGTATACGAGAATCCGTGTTCGCACTTCATGCATACTTCAGCCTCCGTGGCGCAGCGGGCGAGCAGCCGGCTGTGAAGTGAGGGGCCGCGGGTTCGATCCCCGCACCAAGACAAATATTTGTGTGGCCCACAGACATTTGTTTCGGGTCTGGGTGTTGTGAGACCGAAAGTCTCTCGTAGTTCCTGATACCCACGATACAAGACTCGATCTTAGTGTGGGGTCAGGACTATGTGTGTGACTGTTGGGTGTTATTTATTATTATTATGTTCAGTACTCTTTATTTTTAAAGTTTTTTTTTTACATTTTTAAATATATGCTATAAAAAAAATACATTTAAAAATATAAAAATATTCCCCTCCGATGGCGAGGCTCGGGACCCAAGCCACCGGCGGTTAGGACCCCAGAGTGAGGAACCTCCTCACAATTCGTGCCGTATCCAGTAATACTGCCTTCTGCATTTGGCTCTTGACCCAAACACCAACCGAGAGCCTCTTGAGGTGTTGGTCGAGGCTCAGTGGTATTAAACCATGGGCAGAAATGACTATCGGAACAATGATTGTTGAATCCACATTCCACATGCGAGTAACCTCATGTGCCAGGTCTAAATATTTGGACATTTTGTCTTTTTCGGCTTTCACAAGGTTCTCATCATGCGGAATCGTGACATCAACAAGCATCGCCCGGCGCGTCAATCGATCTACTACCACAATATCAGGCTTATTGGCCACAATAGTCCTGTCTGTGATAACAGATCGATCCCAATAGAGCGTTGCATGACTATTTTCGAGAACTGGTTGAGGGACATATTGATAATAAGACACCTCAGAAGCCACAAGGCAATATCGAAGAGCAAGTTGCTGGTGTAGGATCTTGGCTACAAGGTTATGCCTATGCAAATACTCGCCGTTAGCAAGATACGAACAACCGGAAATAACATGCCTGATGGATTCTCCGGGACGGTGGCATGCTCGACAAATGTCGACCGTGCCGTCCTTCATGATGTATTTCCTATAGTTGTTCGTCTTGATAACTTCGTCCATAATTGCAAAGACAAAACCCTCGGTCTCCCCAAAAAGGTTACCGAAACGTAGCCAAGCCACTGAGGCGGTCGGATCTACATATGGCCCATGAAGGGCACGGTAGAACCGCCCATGTAGCTCTTTGCCCTTCCATATCTCCCTGGGCTCCCTAGTGCCCAATACAACAGGCCTCCGCCAATTCCCGTTCGCCAAGGAGAGCGGAGTGAATCCTTTATCCACCATAACTACAACCCTATGCATATCCACATCACTATGAAGGAAATAATCCCTGAGATTGCACATCTCACGGTTATGGAGGTCCTTAGCGTTAAGTAAACCTCGGCCCCCACATCTCCGCGGGATATACAATCTCATCACCGATGATCGTGGATGATGCATACGATGTGCAGTCATTAGGGTTCGGACCTTTCGATCCAGGGCATCTAACTCAGTCTGAGTCCATCTGAGTACGCCAAAGGTGTACATGAGTACAGGCATAACCCAACCGTTGAAAGCACGGATCTTGTTCCCACCTGATAAAAGACTATTAAGTACTTTTGTCAGGCGACTGAAAAAACGTACTTTCACCGATTGTTTTACGTCTGCAACCATTATACCTAAAGCCTCGGGCATACCCAGATATTTATAGGTTTCCGTTTCCGAGAGGGACCTGAGCCGTATAGTCTCTGAGAGCGATATGTCATCAGAGACTATAGATTCCCCACGTGCCACATGGATAACCGCACACTTATCAACACCAAATTCCATATTGATTGAGTTGCTAAAATTTTCAGTTAATTTTAACAAATCAATCAATTCAGATTTTTTTGATGCAAATAACTTGAGATCATCCATGTAGAGCAAGTGAGATATAGGCTGACTCCCTCTACGTAAACGGTATCCTAACCCTGAATGCAGCAAAAGAGTGCTGAGAGGGTTCAGGGCTAGGCAAAACCATAAAGGGCTCAAACTGTCACCCTGGAATATACCCCGCTCAATCCTAATCGGCTCATCACAATCACCGGGACCCGCACCACCTGGATACCTAAGGACAGTGGTCCACTGCCTCATACATGCCTCAAGAAAGGCACATAAATTTGTATCAATTTTATACAAATTTAATACCCTCCTGAGCCAAGTATGAGGCACCGAATCAAAGGCCTTTTTATAATCGATCCAGGCAGCAGATAAGTTCCTACGATTATGACGAGCTTGCTGACAGATAGTCATGTCAATGAGAAGGAGTTCCTTTGTACCACGAGACCCTGTCTTGCACCCAGTTTGGCCGGGAAAAAGAATATTAAATGTGGTGATGTGTTCTGTAATTTTGTTTCTAATTATTGAGGTCAAAAGTTTGTATAGTGTGGGAAGGCATGTAATTGGTCTATAATTTTTTGGGTCTGTGGTACTTCCAGATTTATAGAGGAGGTGTGTAACACCTGATGTCATAAATGTCATCAATGTTGGGTATGCTGAAGATCACCTCCTAGTGTGCGGCGGGATAGGTAGTCCACGTGGACACGTCCTAATGGAATGCTTACCCCTCACCGCCGGTATACCTGGGCGACAGCGAGTAACTCCTCCTAGGGGGTCTTACTCGTTGTTGGCAAAGTATCTTCCAAAAACCGCCGGAGTTTCTTCCGAAGAGGCTACACCAGCGACCTTGCAGCTACGCAGCAAAAAGGACTGGCAGGTCGTGACCTGTGGGCGTGTCTGACCGGCCTCTCTGTCATGGAGAGGATTGAGCCCACCTACGTCTTGTGCCGTGCGTAGTTGAACGTCGTAGGGTGGGATAATGGAGTCCTGGGGGGCTGAGTCTACCACAGGTCGGGTTGTTGTTACCTGTGGGGACAACACGCCCTCTTTGGTCCGGCATTCCACCTAAACGACAGCCTCAGGAACTAGCCAGCTTG
The DNA here is from genome assembly GCA_036417725.1 of Clanis bilineata. Classification (NCBI taxonomy): domain Eukaryota; kingdom Metazoa; phylum Arthropoda; class Insecta; order Lepidoptera; family Sphingidae; genus Clanis; species Clanis bilineata. Next base: position 6,332,814 of record CM071153.1, read on the forward strand.
AGGTAACCGGCAGGGGCACCCATTAAGGGTTGCTGGCGAGGGTTGCAGGGTCATGGGGTGCGCAGTCGGCGGAGCGCGGGGTCCATGGCGAGTACAGATCAAAATCCCGGTCTGACAGCCATGGTCCCCCTCGCACCGTGCAGACTCGCTGCATCACTGACCCTGGACCCTATACTCCCCGTGGTAGGTCCTGGTGCTCGAATGAGCATCCCCATCTGCGGGCTCCCAGGAGGGTGGGACGCCATAGGGAATGAATACAAAAATCCACCTAACATGAATAAACAAAAGAGTGGTAAACCCAAACCGCAGGCCGCTGCTTCAAAGGAAGCGCCCTGCAAAAAAGATAAACGGGTCGCAGCTTCCACGGAAGCGCCCCAACCAACACTGAGCCAGGCTGCTGCTGTTGAAGCGCCCTGTCCAAGGCCAACGACCTCCACAGCTCCCACCCCTCCGTTGGTTGGTGAGCAGGTATGGAAGTTAGTCCAACGCAAGCGCACGCCATCGGACCTGCATAAAAAACAGAAACGTATGGCGAAGCGCGCAGCGCAAGGGATCCAAGCTGGAAAGGGTAGGAACCAGCCACCCGCCGCAAGGCAGGAGGCTGCCAAGGGGCCGGTTTCGGACCCGACCACCCCAGTAGGCGCAAAGCTCTCGAACCAACCTGGCGGTAGCCAGGTTGGAGCGAAGCAGCGCGCCGGAAAGGTGACCCAACCTAGCCAGGGTATGGGGGAGAAATCCTCAGCACCCAAGAGACCGAAACACAAGCGCGGTGGCAGAGCGAAGGGAAAAGCGGCGGCCCATAGCACTGAGGGTCAAAGCAAAGTACCGAAGCGCCCTCGCCCCGATGACACACAGTCACCTCCAAGCGGAGATGCGAAGAGGTCCAAGGCCTCCACCAGTATTGGTGCGGTGAGAGGTTCCGCCACGTACGCTGACACTGTGGTCTTGAACGACCTCTTTGTCGCCGTGATGGCGGAGCCCTTCGCCGACCTGACACCGGTGCAGGTGGAGAGCATTAAGGGTACTCTGGAATCCTGCATTGAGAGCATTGCAGACACTCCGTGTACCGCCACGACTGTCCCGTACTGGCCCTCCTTCCGTGGGAAACCTTTCCACAGTGAGGGAGTGCTAAAGTTACAGTGCGAGGACACAAAGGACGTCGAGTGGTTACGAGATATCGTAGCCACGCTGGAGTCACCAATTCCGGGTACTCGGCTGGTCGTAAGGCGACAAAAAGACATCCCCAGAAGGGTGAAGTCTGCTGTCCTGCTGCCGGCCTGTTCGGACGAGATCGGGACAATACAGCGTGTCCTGACTGGTCAGAACAGGTGGTATCGGGTCAGCAAATGGTCGCTTTACAATGCTGAGCGCCATGAGGGGAACCCTCCGGGGACCTTTCTGGTGCTCGGCATTCCAGCCGACGAAATACCCGGAATATTGGCGAGGGGGCGGAGGCTGTGCTATAAGCTTGGCAACGCCTACATTCGCTTCTTCGGCAGCTCGGGAAGGCTGCAGGACTTGCCGCCTGACCCTGCTGAGACTGCGGCAGCACCCACGGTCCCTTGCGACCCCTCCGCCGAAAGGCAGAGGGAGAGCGCAGGAATCGAACTGGGAGCTAGCGCGTCTATGTCCACGGCTAGCCGGCCAAACTCCGCCGAAAGGCAGAGTGAAGCCGGTAAACCAAAGGTCACCCAGCACTCCTCCGCCGAAAGGCAGAGGCAGGTTGGGACTTCAACCTCTTCGGCATCCCAGCCCGCCGGGCCGGTCGACTACGACTACCTGGTGGGGGAGGTCGAGAGGTTGATAGGCCTGGACATTCCTGAGGAAGCGGGTGGGGTGGTGGGAAGCCCAATTCACTCCTCCTCCCCTCACTAATTGCATACAAACTAACCTCCAGCACAAACAAGCCGCAGCGGCTACCCTGCGAAGAATGCTAGAGGTTAGCAACAAGACCATCGCCCTTATCCAGGAGCCGTGGATAAGGAAGGGTAGAATTTGTGGTCTAAACAACATCGGAGGTAAGATTTTACTCGACACTTCCGTAAATAATCCACGCACCTGCATATACGTACCCAAATCGATCAACGCAGTTTTAATGAATGAGTTCTGTTCCAGAGACCTGACCACGGTCAGGCTCCGGAGCGACTGTCCTAGCACCCCAGAGGTCATCATGGCGTCTGCCTATCTGCCGGGCGACGCTAACATACCGACGGCTGAGCTGGAAAATCTCATCAAACACTGCGAAAACAAGAAGCTGGAACTGGTTATCTCGGCGGACGCAAACGCCCACCACACCCTATGGGGCAGCGACACTTCTAACAAACGAGGTGAGGATCTAGTTGAATTTTTATTCTCCACTAATCTCAGGCTCTTAAACAGGGGGGCAGAACCTACTTTTGTCACCTCCAGGTATCAAACTATTATAGACATCACACTCGCTACGGAGAGTATATCGGAAAAGATTTCCGATTGGCATGTGTCGAATGACCTGTCAAACTCGGACCACAGATGGGTGAGATATAAACTGAACGTGGCCCCTAAAATGGCGGAACCTTGGCGCAATCCAAGACGGACAGACAGCGCAAGGTTCGAGAGGCTAGTATCGAGGAATCCGGCTCTTGCAAGGATTCCTGTGGTTTATGAAAAGCCGGACGACATAGAGTGGCACGTAAATACACTAACGGAAACGTTAATAGAAACCTTTAATAAAACCTGTCCGCTTACAACGCCAGTAGCACAGACCACCAACCGTAACGGTTGGTGGGGACCAGAACTTGAGAAACTACGGCGTAAAGTACGCAAACTGTTTAACAGAGCGAAGAACACACGGAAGGAAGCGGACTGGGATGCGTATAAGCAAGCACAAGCTACTTATAAGAAACGCATCCGAGTTCGCAAACGCGAATGCTGGAGATCCTTCTGTACCAATATTGAATCAAACACTCAGGCAGCCAGGGTAAGTAAAATTCTCTCCAGCGAACCTTACAAAACACTAGGCTCCCTGAAAAAAACAGATAACAGTTACACAGAATCGGATACTGAAATCTGTGAGCTGTTACTGAATGCACACTTCCCAGAGTGCTGTATCACAGGAAGCATTACATGGGAAGAGACGGATCAGAAGTATTTTGACCAACCAACTACTGAAGCCGTCAATACTGCCCACCGGATAGTTACACTGGAAAAGATAATATGGGCAATCAACAGCTTCTCTGCATACAAAACTGCCGGCCTGGATGGCATTTTTCCTGGACTCCTCCAGTGGAGCCAAAATACGATTGCTCCACATCTAGTTATGTTATATCGAGCATGCCTCCAGTACCGGTATGTACCTTTTAAATGGAGAGAAGTAAAAGTGGTATTTATACCCAAACCAGGTAAGAGTGATTATACGCAGCCTAAATCATACAGACCTATAAGCCTCACGTCCTTTCTCCTTAAAATCATGGAGAGGCTCTGTGATAGAGATCTTAGGGACGGAGCTTTGGCGCGTTACCCTCTACACCATCAACAGCATGCCTATTCTTCAGGCAAATCAACAGAATCAGCGCTTCACAGTGTCATTTCTCCAATCGAGAGTGCATTATCAACACAATCATCAGCGCTTGTAGCCTTCATCGATGTCGAGGGGGCCTTTGACAAGACGCAATTCAACAGCATAAGCCATGCACTGCTCAGACACGGAGCTGATCGGTCCACAATCGAGTGGATCGACAGCATGTTGAGGAAAAGAGCAGTGCAAGTAACAGTAAACAGCACAGTACGCGCCCTAGTGTCGAGGGGCTGCCCACAAGGAGGAGTGATTTCTCCACTCCTTTGGAACCTCGTGGTGAATGACCTGATAAGGTCACTCAACGAGGCGGGCTTCTATACTGTTGGCTATGCAGACGATGTAGCTATCCTCATAAGGGGAAAGGTTGAGTCAGTCCTTTGCGATCTTATGCAAGGGGCACTCAAAATCGTCGAACGATGGTGTTCTCAGCAAGGACTGACAGTAAATCCATCAAAAACGGAACTAGTTCTGTTCACAAAAAAGCGAACTATAACTAACCTTCGCTTACCAAATCTCCAAGGTACAACGCTGACTCTTACCAAAGAGGTCAGGTACTTAGGTGTTATCTTGGATGACAAACTGCTATGGAATAGACACATAGATAACAAACTACAGAAGGCCTGTACTATTTTTTGGCAGTGTAAGAGGCTACTGGGAAGAACCTGGGGCTTACATCCCAGAATCACCACGTGGCTATACACTGCCATTATACGGCCTATAATCACCTATGGTGCTGTGGTCTGGTGGCCCAGAACCACACTGACCACGGCCAAAAATAAACTGCAGCACTTCCAAAGGCTAGCTTGTACAGCTATATCGGGCTGCATGAGAACTACCCCTACAGCGGCGCTAGAGGTACTGCTAGGACTACCGCCTCTTGAGTTGTTCATTCAACAAGAGGCGGCCTCAGCGGCCGTTAGATTGAAATCACTCAATCTCTGGGGTTCAACAAACGGGGCTCACACTAAAATCCTTGAAGAAGCTATCAACTACCATCCAATGATAGCAGCTCCTAATGACAAGGTGCCCAAACAACACTTCTTCAACAAGAACTACACCGTTCAGCTTGTTGAAGAACAACACGACTGGTCCGGAGTACATGAACTGCGCATATATACCGATGGTTCAAAGACCAGAACGGGATCGGGCGCAGGAGTGTACTCACCCGAAATAAACATAAAGATATCAATGGCCTTAGGTGAACATAGCTCTATTTACCAATGTGAATGTGTTGCTATCACACAGGCCGCCAACGCAGTGGACAAGCGATGTATTAAAGGCCAAAATATACGCATAGTGTCCGACAGCGCTGCAGTACTACGAGCCCTTGACAGTAAAACTATTCAGTCTGGGCTCATACTAGAGTGCCACCAAGCACTGATGGTGATAGGTTCCACGAACCAAGTCACCTTACAGTGGATCAAAGGGCACAGTGGCTCTCTAGGCAACGACGCAGCAGACGAGCTGGCTAGAAGGGGGTCGGACCAACGAGTGATTGGACCTAGTCCAACATTACCGCTGCCCTTCAACCAGATAAGGTCGTGGCTCCGCCAAAGAACATCAAAACAACAGGCTGATCAATGGGCTACAATGAGCACTTGCAAACACTCTCGGGATGTTGTGCCACACCCGGATGTTCGCTTAACTAAACGCTTGCTGTCCTTAGATAGGCCATCTCTACGCATAGTCGTAGGTACCATAACTGGACACTGCCCACTTAACAAACATTTGTATGTTCTAGGTATGACCGACAGCCCCCTGTGTAGGGGATGCCTGTCGGCCGATGAAACAGCTGCCCACGTCATCCTGGAATGCGAAGGCGTTGCTGCACAACGGGCTAAAATCCTCAACACACCGAGGTCGCTCCGAGAAGCCTGCGGAGACACCAGGAAGATCCTGCGCTTCTGGTCGGAGCTAGGCTGGCTAAACTTTTAGCTGGCATCACGTCACGCACAATGGTCCATCATCGAAATGGACTGATTGCGGAAAATGGAGCCCACACAACAAACAAACAAACAAAATGTTGGCAACGAACCCATACCAAGAGCTTCCTGGAATTGTGTTGCCAAACGAGCATGAGACCTTGGAAACCATTTCAACCAGAAGTTATGCAGTCCGTCCGGGCCCGGAGATTTCCAATTATGGGCCGGACGGATTGCTTTGAGGATATCCTCTGGTCTGATTGAAATGGCCTCCATAGCCGGTATTTCCTCACATGCCCGTTCAACAACACTAAACCAGGTGCCTTCAGTATGAGAGACTGGCGACGACCAGATACTGGACCAATATGCGTGCATATTGCGCACATCTGGCAGCCGCCCATCTCCCACACCTTGTTGAGTACGTTCCCAACACCTATAAACCCTCTTTTGGTCACTTTGAAAAGCGCGATTCTGCTGAAATCTATCCCACCGAGTCCTATAGCGACGAATGCGGCTCGCCCACGCATAAACTTTCTGCTTCAGGTAGTCTATGCGTTCTGTGACACAGAGCCTGTAATTTCGTGGCCTGATATTAGTCCCAGAAAAGGCCTGCGTCACAAAACGCATGACTCTCGGCCTGGTATTGCCATCCCTGAAGCAGATTAGCTTGCCGATGAGAGTTCGAGCCTTGTCAATACGGTCCTCGATCCTACGCTGCCAAGCGGGTACAATCGCCGCATCTCGTGTGGTTCCATTTCCGTTTGGGAATTTCACATTAGCCACACGACATGCTGCGACTGCCGCGCAGTATAGGATCGAATGCGTGTCAACAAGGTCCCGACTGGACTCCAAATACGTAGGTAACATGGAGTCCAATGCTCCCACCAGTGCTAAATTCCGTCTATGCGTTGGCAAGCGCGGCACTCGCGGTCTACAGGTGGTTGGTACAGATTTGAATTGCAAAATTGCACCCTCCAAAGTCCTTCTCAAATGCTCTTCATCTTGGGAACTTACAGAGTTATCCAAGTTTACCACCGTCACGTCCTCAGCGTCATGAGCGATAGGTGAAGCCGCTCGTTGAGTAGCTTCCGACGCGACGGCATCTCGAACAACATGTAAGTCTGCACGCAACCGGTCAAGCACTCCATCATCCAACAACTTACGCCGCTGAATGTAGCGCACTTGATCCGACAATCGCTGTGCTGACACATTGGTGTCTGGTTCCAAAGCCTGAAACAGAGACAGCATCCTAGATCGATACGCCGTGAGGTTAGTTCCCCCCTCTGTTGCCCCATAGTAGGCCCGCATGACATTTTCATTAATATTTTTTGTCCATCTCATGCGGCGCACTACTCCACCGGTAGCGGGGACCATAGGCGGGACACTTGGCCCCACTGATCCCAAGCCCACCGGAGGAGGGGGTCGTCGTCCTCTTCGCCGCGCAGGTGTTGGTGGCGGCGGGGGCGACTGCAGCTCGTCGCGTAGGCTCGACGCGTCGTTACCCGGCGACGGCTCGAATATTTCCGAAGCCGACGCCCACGACGCGGAGCTCGACGAGCTGGACGTAGATTTTAAACGTGCGCGTGTCCTGGCTCGTAACATCATCTTGGTACTTAAAAATTTCCGGTAATTTCAGCTCTTCTTTCATTATTTCTTTACAAAACTATGATTTTAGTGGTTTTTATTTTCTTGTTAAATGTCACTGTCATTGTCAATGCACATATTTTACACATTTTGAGAATATTAATTGCTGTTTTTATAAAATATTGTTGAAATAGGATGGTTTTCGTGAAATACAACATATAAAAGTAAAATTGTAAATGTAATTGCACTTAAAATAATATTTTGTAAATATTTTTTCTGCTTGTACCAGATGACGTTGAAGTGTTGCCGTATTAATATTATTATTATACTGCACAAGCACCCTACCAAATTATAGCGTCGATTAACTAGATTATATAATAAATAATGCTGATATTGTTAGTAATCAATATAAGAGCTGAACTGAACGATAAACAGCTGAATATATTACTCATTAATTATTTCAATCATTTTCAGATAAGGAGTTTGTTTTTAGATTATAATTTCTTAATTTATGAAGGGTGTTAATCCCGATCTGTATAATGGATTGACATCCTTATTCTGAATTGGAAGCTCGCACAGACATACATATTATTATTATTTTTATTAAAAGTATCAAAATTCCCTTATAATATGCTTATTTTTTCCTTGTAAACTCAACTACCTTTATGTAAAGTAATTAAAAGTCAGAACCTTATATAACAGAAGAAATATGTATAAAGTGTAGGCATGTCTATCGTAGCTCAATAATAAACATTACCTCTGTCTAGGCCAATCGGGTAAAATATATTACGATTTCGAAATACGTACACAACGTACCTATAACCTTTTCTACCCGACGGCCCCGGACGCAGGTATTGTTTTTAGCGAGACAAACGAACAGCAAATCATTTCTATATATATAGATAACAGATAATGAATAATCCACATGGAGCCGCGCCCATTTATTTACAACATAAACAAAACAGTCATTAAGAAAGTAATCCAACACCATAGATACCGAATACGGATATCAGATGAAGGAAGTTTTCATGAGCTCGCCTCCATTTTCTACGTAAAATATGTAAATTATTTAGTAGATCCACGAGTCACGCCCTCAGGTGTGACACAATTTGCAAAATATAGTCCGATGTAGAGCTCTGAATGCTAAGCGGCTTATTTAAAATGCCTATTATATCGCCGGGTTAAATTAATAAAAGTATGATGCCCATTAGAATAATGTGAGGTTATATGTTAAATGCATAATTATTATATCCTAAACTTATTCCTACATACAACACAAATAATTTTATGTTCGGTTACCGACACGGGGGTCTTGACTATTGTAATCTTCGAATTGTAAAGGGACTGCCTCCGTGGCGTGGTGGTATTTCGGTACGACTGCCGTCCTGAGGTCTCGGGTTCGATCCCCGGGTCGGGCAAAGTGATATTGGATTTTTCCATATCAGCCCGGAGTCTGGAATTTGTGCCCGATATGGCGATAGGCTCGCCCCCTATCACATCTGGGACGGAACTAAGCTCGGCGAAATGTGGGTGTTCTAGTTCGCTAGTGCGCCTCTGCCTACCCCTTCGGGGATACAGGCGTGAGCTTATGTTATGTTATGTTATGTAAAGGGTAAGTAGTACTATGCTATGTAGACAATTTTACCTACAGCATAATACCGGCTTGACCGGTCTATAACCACCTTCGAAAACCGCCATAAAGTGGCACCTTACGTGTCGTACTATGAAATATTTCCAGAAGCCTGAACACCGCATCTTCTCTCCAATCTCCAATCCTTTACTTTAACCTCGGCATTGCACTTATTAATATATAACTTTTGGTATTGTGGGTGTTTACAATAAAGTGACCCACTTCGGTGTATGCCAGTCTCTACTGTAAAACCAAGTACATTATGCATTTACTTGTTTGTAAGTTCTCTACAATCTAGCTTAATAGTTGAGAGAGGCTGCATTGTAACAGAAAATCAGGAAACAGCTATGAAATAAAAATAAAACAACTTAAGGCAGACGGAGGGTGGATAGCATTTCTTTTATTGTTTTGTTTATGATTCCACGACGTTGAGAGCCTGGAGCCGGCATTGAATCGCGGAAAAGCTCATTTTTGTAGTAACTTGATCAATGAAGTTTTTGTATGGATCATCTTCACCATCATCATCAGCCACAAGACATCCACTGACGTTACATAGGCTTCCCACAAAGAATTAATTAATTAAATTATTTTCTTTAAATAACTCCATAGTTGTGTATTGAAGTAATATCTACTCTTATTACAAACTTGGTGCCAGGAAAACAAAATTATTAACTATCTACTTGCCAAATAATTCCTACATGATGACCTGTCAACAGTACCGGATCTAGGTTTTTTTCAAAACGGCGGCATGCTGCCATTTTGCCCGATTTTACCGCCCCCAAATTAGGGCGCCCTACAGACTTTGCCTCCTCCCAAATCCTGCCGCTCGGGGCACGTGCACTCTCTCGCCCCCCTTAGATCCGGTACTGCTTGTCAATAAAACTATTAGGGAAATTTGAAATGTGAGGATGTTTATCGAATTATCTACTCATTACATACCTATTTACTTTTCGTAAAAGTTTAGTGATTAGGGTGTATATTTTTACCGAAATGTGGAAACTACCTATGCACAGACATGAATAATTTTCATACTTTCTCAACTTCATATAAGATTTAATTTTCATCAACAATACTGTTCTAATCCAACTCTTAGTTGCAGCCGGTGTCTACGAACTCATAAAACCGCCGGCAGTCGGATGGCTTCGTGTTTTTAAAACTTATTTCGTCAGAGACCAAGAGTCCGGTAGTGGAATATAAAAGCGTTGTCGGGTGCTTACGGAGCTACGGAGTGGCGGACGTTGTCATGGCAACCGGCATCGATTGACGTCGCTTGCCGGCGCATCTTGCAGGCTGCACAACATAGCTAATAATGGCTTTGTCACAAATTCCAATTGCTTCGTGAACGTTGCGAAATTGCTAGATTGGATGTAGAATTTGGAAGTTTACGGTATACCTACCTAATAGGTACTGTTTACACCTAGGTGTTCAGTTTAATTAACTTTGACTAAATTCTAATTAACTCTACTGTGTTGAAAACAACTATGCCCCTTACAAGGTAATGCAAGGAAAAAAAGTGACAGACTATCCTTAGCGAAAAGATAAGCGAGAATGTTTTTATAAGTAAGGCCCTGTATGTTTAAGGAGCTTTACTTTAGTATTATTACATAAGTTCACGCCTGTATCCCCGAAGGGGTAGGCAGAAGTGCACTAGCGAACTAGAACACACATTTCGCTGAGGCAGTTATATTTTAGTATTATAAGTAGTAGCTTATTTATTTTATTAAGTATTAGCTTTATGTAGTGGTATATACTCGCACTCCTGTTATCCTGGAAGGGGTAGGCAGAGCGTAAATCGTAATTAACGCAGCCAATTTTCTTCTGAAGCTAGACTTTTAATATCAGGGCGAACATACGGCCAGATCGGGCACAAATACAAACTCCGAGCTGATACTGAATATAACTCAATACCTGACCCGGGAATCAAATCTCAATACGGCAGTTATACCGTGTGCGCAATGAAACCGCGTCTTTCGTAAAGATGGTGTGTAATGTGTATATCTGTAAATGACGTCATTATCGCCATATTTGGGGTACCCCACGTTTCTCCCTGATTTATTTACTTCCCGGACGTGATAAGTAGCGAACCTTTTAGTTAGTTGCGTTGTTTATCATGTTAGATGTATCTATTTATTATTTCTACCTGCCCTTATCTCACCTCAATATACGCGTCAAACATACCTTTTTTTAAAGTATATTTCAATTAAAAACCTGACGCAACCCCCTCTGGGAAATATATAATATGTAATATGAAGTACAAAACTGTAATATATTAATGAAGGTTCATAATTTCTGAACTTATGTACAAAGTTGAATGTTATTTCTACAGCACTAATGGGCCGGCTCGACCGGTTCGATGTCACTCTCATTTTTCTCTCTACCTGCCTTAACCCACCCAAATGTGGGGTCGGTTACACTTTTTCAAGCATGTTGCAGAAAGGATTTGGCTTAGTTTTTACGACCGGCTCCCTACCTGACGTCAACCCCTCTGAGGGATCCTGTCCCGGACAAATTAAATTAGAAATATCGCTTTGTACGACTTGCGAATAGAACCCAGGACCTCCCGGTCCGCAGCCCATATATGCTGCGGGCTGCCACTAGATCAAGGCGGCCACACGCGACCGGTTCGATACACTCCAACGAGCTGTTAATGAATTTTCCAGTGGCCAACATCCCCACTCTCCCTCTGTTCATAACCCTTATTCCATTCCTTATGGTAGGCATCGTACTCCTGATTCTTTTGGTATTGTGGTTTTCTATTGCGATGGCGATCATTTACCATCAAGTGACCCAGTTGCCCGTCTTGCAGTCTATGCTATAAATATTACCCCAAATTAGATATCGTGAAAGAGCAAGATCGCGGCAACAACCCGATAACCCAATCACAAAAGAGTTTATGAAAGAAACGCCGCGACTTGATTGGATTTCCACGAATTTTCGTGCGCCGTGAGGAAATTTTTAGGCTTCAATATTAAAACAGTAACATCGCTGTTATGATCTCTCCATGTTTACGACCGTAAGAAATTATTGATGCCTTTTATGTAGGCTTCATGTAAAGGGTTCTCTAATATTTTACATGTTCATCGAAAATTTTATCAAAAGTTTTTTTTTATTAGCAGAAACTGGCACACGAGCAGATGGGTCACCTGATGGTAAGTGATCTTCACCGCCCATAGACACCCAAGACATAAAAGGAATCATGGGTGCGTTGCCAACCTAAAAGGAGGAAATGGAAGGGGAGGGAAAAAAGGATTGGGAATGCAAGGGGGGGAAATTGGCCACCGGAAATCTCACTCACCGAACGAAACGCGACAGCAAGCTGCCACTTTACGTTGGTTTTCTGTGAGACAGTGGTATCAAACCGGTCGAGCCGGCCCATTCGTGCTGTAGACGTTATTGTCTACAGCGTGACTCTACCACTAAAAAATATGTGAACATAAATAGGGAATAACAATTTTTCATTACTTCATTTACGACACAAAATGGGGGAATTGTATTGTCACTTGACCAACAGGTAGCGCGCATCGTTAATACAATCTATTATTGTTATATTGTATCCATTCCATCGAATGGTATGCCGTACGAGTAATAACATTTTGTACGGAACATGTGCATGTAATATCCATTCGAACATAGCCATTTTTTATCTCCCAGCGAAACGCCTGGTTGGAATTTAATTTCGTTAGCTTATGATCTTGAAGATGTTTTGAATTATTCCCCCATCGAAAATCTTATTCGTCCAAGCTAAAATAATTATATGAAATATTGAGATGAAATGGAACTCCATGCTATGAGATTATTAGACGGGTGCGCATTTTTTTTTAGAACAGACTGGCAAACGAGCAGATGGGTCACCTGATCCTAAGTGATCATAGACACCCAAGACACAAAAAGAATCATGAGCGCGTTGCTACCCTAAAAGGAGGGAAACAGGAATTAAGAAAGGGAGGGGAGGGGCGAATTAGGCCATCAGAAATCTCACTCACTGAACGAAACGCGACATCAAGTTGCCACTTTACGTCGGTTTTCGTGCTGTAGACGTAATTGTCTACAGCGTGGTTCTACCACTACAAGCGTGGCTCTACCACTACAATACTATTATTATTAGTATTTAACACTAATATTATTATTATTTATTATTCTCATTTTGAAGTAAAATATGATAGGTATGTTGACAACTAGCAGCAGATATATGTACGTAGTTGATGCAAACTGACGAATAATTATTAAAATATTCAGGTTACAAAAATGTGTAGGTACGGTACATACCTATATAAGCTAGATGCTTATTTGTCGATACTCGATACACCGTCTGAATTTCTGAGAACACTTTTCTAACATCTATATCGGCAGTATATGATTTTGATACAACAATAGATTTTCCTCATAACAAGTTCGAGGAAAAATGTATCTCGAATATATGACATACAATATTATTTTCCGGGAATGAAAATCTCTTATTTTTTCTCAGTTTATGGAGAAAAATATAAGTAGATTTTAAGTTTGAATACATAGGACCTTTGAATATAAAACCATACACATTTATAAGGCAGGTAAGTAGTCGCTGAATGTTCATACACTTAAGGTCGCCTTATATCGTTTAAGACCGCCTTATATGTCAAAATTGTATGGCGAAAATCAATGTAAGAAGCCGTTAAAGTTGAGTAGCGTTTGACCATTCGGGCGTAGATGACTTCTACATGTGCTTATCCCACAGCACTCCGGGTCGACCACTTTTAAGCTAGTTTTTACGGATTTTATCGCGATTTGTTTTGTATTTATTTTATTTTTAGTACCGACGTTTCGAAAGCTTTACAGAAAATAAAATAAATACAAAACAAATCGCGATAAATCCTTAAAAACTAGATCATTACTTTTAAGCTTTTAGAAAAATACCTATATTCATTGAGGACATAACCTAGTCGACGATATTGCTACTAGACTAATAAATAGATAAGTGTAATTCCATTGAATTTAATCCGTAGTTCTTACTACCTGCCCTCATCCCACCTTGATGTCGGTCACCTTGGGTCGGTGCAACACACTTTTAAAGCATGTTGCAGAAAGAATTTGGCTTAGTTTTTAAGACCGGCGGCCTACGTCATGTCACCCTCCCTCCTCTGGGGGATCCAGTATTGGGCCAATGGTGAAATAAAAAAATATTCCGTCCACCCTGGGGGTTGATTCCTGACACTCGATTCGAACTTGAATTCGATTCGGTTTCATTTATTGACTTAAAATTCCACCGAAATCGAGTTAAAAGTGCATTAATGTCACGTTCAAAATTACCAAATGACAAGTTCTCGAATATTATGCAATATTAGCGTACTTTAATAGTAGATTTTAAGTCAATAAATGAAACCGAATCGAATACAAGTTCGAATCGAGCGTCAGGACTCAGGAGTCACCCCCCTGATCGGTTTCCCGGTCTCCCAGGGGGGTTACCACCACCTCTTATAGCAGTATTATTATAATTTTACTTGTACCGATTCCGATACAAAACAAACGAAGAACGATTATAATAATACTGCTATAAGAGGTGGTGGTAACCCTGCAGTCCACGAGTCGACAACGCATTTTGAAGGTTAATCGAGTCATAAGTCATACATAAGTATACACTTCGATTTCAAATAACAAGCAGTCGACGACGAACAATAAAATAATCATGAATACCACGTAAAAATATCGATGTCACCTACGACATTCACAATAAAATTAAATTTGAACGCAAAAGCAGAGGCGTAGGTACTTGTGATGTATGTATATTATGATTAAAACAAAATAGGTACCTACCTATAAAGGCACATTTTTTAGACAAAGAAAAAGCTGTTTTTATTTTAGGTGCGTTCGCTAATGAGTGCGGCTTCGCGAGTGCAGAAATTACCTTTTAGCTAAAGATGATGTGAACTCGTGAATTTTTTAACACCGTATTTCATGACGTTATAAACTTATTACCCGGCTGTAGCTAAACCATGAGATATTTGACGTTTCTCATAAGCGACTACGTAAAATAATTTATATGAAAAACATCAATTCCCCACGTTACCGGTAGAGGCGTTCGAGAGTTTGTTATACAATTATTTATAGTTTCTAAAATCAAAGTCATTTCTTGATAGTGCTTCCTGAAAGTAATTAATTGATTTAATATCACTTACTAGTGTATTTTTCTAATATTTCGATTACGTTAGGGTAATTTATAAGGGACAGTGGGACCACCGTTGGAGTATGCTCTATCGAATACTAAAACCATATTAAAAATCAGTTTTGCCGAAGATCGGTACCATTAAAATTGTCCACCAGTGAAGGCCAATGCAATTAAAATTTTCTCGTTTTCCTCCAGTCAAAAAGTGGAGGTCAACGGAAATAAACTAATACCAACCAATTAATAATCTGCTTCTTTTTAATTTGGTAAAAAAATTCATTGAATACGGCCCTGGCGTGATCATGAATCACATAATAACGATGACTCAGAATGATTCACTGAAACCTATACAAGGTTCAGGGTTGACGCCATCCCTTTCCGCGAAATAGTACAATGATTTCAGTGGCAGCATGTTGAAATTCGTGCTGATTCCTGTTACTAAAGTTATGCTATCGAGGTGCTTATTCACCCTACGATACTACGTAACAATGATGTTCAGAATATTCTGAACATTTATTCATAATACAGCACTAATGAAAAGAAAGTCTTATATATTGTTGCAAAACGGTGGTATCAATAATAACTACACAAAGAAAGGATATCTATCAATTTAACAGTAAAGTTTAAATTTTGTACAGCTCATCGTTTTTGAATAATGGAAACTTGAATATGTGACGAAAAATTGTTTCTGGCCCATAAGGTCAGTTTAATGTTTATCTTTTAACTTTACCATTACGTTTGAAATCGTTCTTCCTGTATGTGGAATTGTTATAGGTACCGCACCCAGTGGCGTGCAGACCATATAGACAAAGAGACACCGTCTACCCTGACAATTTGGTATTTACATAAATCATGACCAAAATTCATAATAATAAATATTCATGCTTCTTCACACTGAAAAATCAAATCGTAAATGCATTCGCGATTTTAAAAAGCTAGTCTGGATACTAGTTTAAGGCTAGAAACCTTCTAGGACAAGTCTTAACGACTCTTGTCATGTCTCCTTAACGCTCTTTAAGTTGGAAAGTTTCCGTGTCAACTTTAATTACTACACTCAGCACTGTAGGACATTCGTTAGGTGTGTGCCAGTACTGCCAGTATATAGAGGTAAGAGTTTATCGTTCGCTTGTTTAGTTATTTATTTAATATGTTCTAAGTTTTTTTTTTCTTTCTTTTAAAGCTGATTTGGCATTCGTCAGTCACTAGGTGGTCAACTGCAAACCAGCGCTATGTTACTGTGTGAACCATAACACAGAATAATGCTGAGCTGACATATTTTAGTATACAAGTTATTTTTTAATTATGTTTATTTTATGGTGGTTACCACCTCCTCTTATAGCAATATTATTATAATTGTTCTTCGTTTGTTTTGTATGGGAATCGGTACAAGTAAAATAATAATAATACTGCTATAATAGGTGGTGTTAACCCCCCTGTCCTTTTTTGGTTTGACAAATAAACTTTCTTTCTTTCTTTCAAACATGTTTAGTTGCTTTGAAATGCGTTTTTATTCAGTGATTTATTTTTATTTAGTGATTTTGCATTTCACAAACGAAGTAAAGGGGCTTTGTTTGATTCCCTTGTCAAAAAAAACATTAAATATAAACAATTGTCATCATATTTTGGAATCTTCAATCAAAAATATTTACAAATATATTTACGCAATTATAATAACACTAATTAAACAATGATCACGTCCGTGCATATTGAATCAAATTAATTGGATGCTCGTATTTATTGAAATTCGTTTAATTGGCCTCAACCGCAATAATGACAGCGTTTCGATTGTCAGGAACCATCTCGGCTATTAGGCAATATTATTGTATTTTATTGTATTTGCATAATATCACTAGATGGATTGGCGAGGCTTGTTCGCGTAAAAGCTCCCGCACAACAATCTATGGTGCGTGGCCGTAAAAAAAGCGACAAAGAATAAATAATCACCAGTTTTAAAACTTAAAAACTGACTTATAAATCTATTAGATCTTGACTAAATTATAGGACCACCATAAAAAACAAATTCAAATCGTAAACCCGGCTTGCCAGTCCACATCTCATATATTACAAGAAAAATGCTTCGGTGGCGTGATTGTGTTTCGGTACGACTACCGTCCTGAGGTCTCAGGTTCGATCATCGGGTCGAAAGGGATATTGAATTTTTCTATTCAGTATCAGGTCAGCTCGGCCCCTATTACATCAATGCACGGAAATAATTTTGGCGAAAAGTGGGCGCACTAGTAGGACCGCTGCGTACCGCTTCAGGGATAACAGCGTGAGTGTGTACGTGTATACAGGTAAACTACGGAAACGACCAATATAAAAAATAGTTTTATATGTTACTAGCTTAAGCCCGCGGCTACGCCCGCGTGGGTGTCTTAACAAACATTCTTCTCCCATTACATCCCTTTAGAAAAGAAGAAGATACCTTTAGGGGATGAATTTATGCATGTATTGTACATATAAACCTTTCTCTTGAATCACTCTATCGCAAAAAAAACAACATCAAAATCCGTTGCGTAGTTTTAAAGATCTAAGCATACATAGGGACATAGAGACAGAGACAGCGGGGAGCGACTTTGTTTTATACTATGGGGTTATACAGCTAGTTCCAAGGCCACAACGTAAGTAAGGACATGGTACCGCCTGACAGCTAATCAATTCTCGTTTGCTAGCTTTGCCGCCGCGCCGCGCCACGCCGCCCATCGCGGTTGCCATTTTTAATATCACCGCTGAATGGGATGGCTTTTTGGAGACAACGTTTTCTTGATGTTAAACGTAATTTATTTCTTGACGTTTAAATCGTGCATTGATATGAGCTGAATTATCGTTATTTTATAAATAGGACATGTGAGTGTGTGTTATGTTGTTCGTATTAACAAAATAGATATCATAATGTTTTCACGTTAAAGTGAGTTGCGCTGACCCCACATTAAGGGGGGATAAGGACAGGTAGAAAGAAAGTCGTACCGCGCAAGCAATAAAACTATGTCACCGATGCAATGTAGTCTTGTCTTCGTATATATTTTTGTAACTGGCAAGTAAAAGGTTGTTACTTGTAATACGGCCACTTTTCAAAACTAGTTTTTGTGAATTTGGGTTTCTCAGTGTGTAGTTTGTAATAAATCATTTCATCAAATGCCCTATTCTACAATAGAAACCTAAAATAAAGTGTTACTCTAATGGTTTTCTAATGTCCCGCAAGTTGTAAAGACAAGGTGACACTGTAACTTCGCCAATAACTTCCAAAAACTTGTTCAAGGTTAATTGTCCATCGTTCAATGTTTCTAAGAACTAGGTATGGATTGAGCGCCCTTTCATGCTTCAATGACAGTAAACAAAACTTAAACAATTTTCGTGGCCTCTAATTCGATAATTTTACATTTTTTTTATCAACCAATGTTTGGTTACAGCTGTAAAGTCCCATTTAGATGATATTTTACCGTACATTTGAGGCGAGATTTGTACCAAAAAATGTTAACGAACCAGCGTCATGTAATATGAAAGTAAGTATAATATAAAATGCACAAAAAGCACAAAATAATTTATACCTAAAATATTTAGATGAATCAATTATCACTGAAAATGTATTTTAATAATTTATAAAACACATATCCATGTAACAATATCTAATATACCTCTTTGCCATTTTACTCGGAAAAATAGAGAGGATCAAAAAATAGCCCACTATGCGCTGATGAAAAAATAGAGAGGAGTAAAAAAATGTTTTTTTTTTCTATTTCTTACGGAAAGTGACGTGCATGGAGTAAATAAAAAAATACACCCAACAGTCACACAACTAGTCTTGACCCCCACACTAGGTGTTACCTCTCTTGTGGGTAGCGTGGTCATCAGAAACTATGAGAGACTTTCGGTCTCACAACACCTAAACCCGAAACAAATATCTGTGGGTCACACAAACATTTGTTTTGGTGCGGGAATCGAATCCGCGATCTCTCACTCCACAAGCGGCTGAAAAATCCAATATCTAGGTCAGGCATCGAGGCAGTCTACATACACTTTCTCAATACGTATTCGTTTCCTATCCAAGATAAACAGAGCAGACTTAGCTGTGACCAGGAGGGCCATCTTAAGGCAAGCATGGACCAAAAGAGCAAGTAGAGAAATATCGACTAACATCCTAATGAATAACTGTTTATCTCTATTTCTACTCATATTTTATAAGCATGTGGGTAGAATTTGTGAGGATTTGTGTATACGAGTAGCTTATAAATAAGCAAGACCGCTTAATGAAAAATTCATATGTTAATAATACTTTCAGTGCTGAGCGTCCGCTGTTATGATTTGTGTTGGTATATAAATACAAGATAATTGGGAGTTAGAACGCTATGAGCTAGATGTTACATTGCTTCTTAGTGTCTAGATTGTAGGTGTTTGTAAATATTTACTGAATACATTCTTATAAGCCATAAAGCCATATAAATCGAGTGTAGAGAGAGATTTACAGGAAGGAAAATTCTGATAAATTCATATCAAACCTAAACCCAAACCCAAAATTCTTGTCATAGGCAATTAAAAATCAAAGAATTTTATTGTAAAGAAGTAGGTATACTAAGTTATATATTATTTACCCTAATTTACTTATCTTTTGGCTGCCATTTATCAATGCTTTGCAAATATATTTTAGATTTAGATACATATTTAAATAATTCTAATGGTATTTTACTGTTCTAAAACATATTATGTATCTACATACACCTTACTGCGTATAACTAAGAGTATAAATATGACACTCCACGAATCTTAGGCCATAGTTAAATTGCTAAACTTTTTCAACAATTAGTTTGAAATTCAGTCCTTGTTATTAGTTATGATTGAATCACAGTTCACTCAACTTAGGCGCGTCTTCTATTGATTTGAGTCCGACCACAGAATGTTAGGTATTAAGATAATAATATAAACAAATACAAATTCAATTCTAAGACATTAATTTATATTTATATTTATATCATTCTTATTCATCTTGTGTATTATAATATATTTAAGTAAGTCACTAAACTGTCTCCCTACTAGCATCTCATTAAAAATACTGGTGTTCTAAGTATAATACACAAAATAAGTACGTTCAAGAAAACTGTGGGTACTATTCTGACAGGCCGGCAAAGCTCCGAAGTTTTCTTCAGCTAGTATGAATATTCATTGGCGGTAGTGAATACTTACCATAAGTTGACTTATTTACCTAGGTAATGCTAGACTTATATATATATATATGCTTTCCGCCTCCTTTTACTTATGATATTTTTCCTTCGTCCTCTTGCTCTTAACTCACTCAACTTCCTCGAGTATTTTGCAGAAAGAATTCTATTTAGTTTTGAAGATCGGCTGCCTGCTTGACGTCAACCCCCTGTATGAGATACAGTACCGAGCAAATTGTGTGAGAAAAAACGATTTTTCTTATTTGGGATTGGACACAAAACCTCCACAGCCCATACATGCTGGCACTAAACTAAGGACACTTGTCATAAGAACGGCCTAGTACATAAGAAGTCACTATTACATGAGAAGTTTTTTTTTATCCAAGCAACGGCAAAATGACTACACTGCATCTGATGGTAATCGCAGTGCAGCCCAAAAAAACTAGCGACCACTGTCAAACAATGGGTTTATAAGTGGTTGTAAGAATCATGCCGACCTATTTATGCTTCTTCACTCTCCGAATCTGAAGAGGGAAGAAGCAAATCAAGGAGCTTGCAACAAGAGAGGCGGATGACCGAAGCAGATACAGGAACCCTCATACCCGTCTCAACCAACCATCAAGTCATGCCTCAAGCCCCTCGAGAGAACGGAAAGTACACTGGCTGATCCTGGAACGCGAACCACACACGGAGTGTGGGTCACTATGGGAGTTTTAGCACCATGTGCACGGTGGGCACCATCCGGTCAGATACTAATATCCTACCACGAGTAACAAAACCACTACCAGTTACTATTACATAAGACAATATTTGTTAATTACTAATTGTATTTATGAAGTAAGACGTACTGTAGCCCGAGCACGAAAAACGAATGTAAATGTAAATGTATTCGAGTTCGCTGCGCACTGATGACGTTTGGTTAATATTTCATGTAAATTTCATAGACGCGCATCGAGTTCGAATACATTTACGGTTGTCAGAAATGTTCCTACTTAGGCCGCTGTACTCGATGGTACAGTAGCGTGAACTACTTGTTAGGTGTTTATTAATTTTATGCTGGCAACATCGTCAGCGCCGAGAGGCTTTTACGCGGGTTGAGCACGGAGGAGTGTTCTCCACTCACCTGTCTCGTTAAAATCGAGTACACTCTACTTGTAATTTTTTTCACAATGTGTGTGGTACCATTTTATAATGACTCTGGTTAATGTCCATGCTGACGGTTCGTAAGGGAGATCTTTCTTTCTACCTGCCCTTATCCCACCTTATTGTGGTGTCGGCGTAACATACTTTTTCAAGCATGTTGCAAAAAGTATTTGGCTTAGTTTGGATACAAGCTAAATAGTAGAGGATTTAAAAATATAAATGAGCTTTTTGCCTCTCTTACATTATTTAATACATAATAGGAAAAATATTGATACAATTTCACAAGATACATTGAGTACATTATTTGCAATATACTTCGTAACTTTAAGTTTTATATAAGAATTTTCCATCGTACAGAGATCTTAAGAGCCTCCATCGAGTTCCAATCACGGCTCGAACGCGGAGTCTGCAAGTTCCGCTGCAACTGCATGCATCCAATTTAACTTATACATTGTACTAATGGTCTTTTTTCGAAGGCAATCGTCGTTTCGCTCGTCTGCTTTGTGGTTATCGATTGGCTCTCTCCATGTTTATCGCTTATCGAATTCAATATTGTTTTTATCAATTGCAACTTGGATGCTCTAAATGCAGGCATTATATTATAACGTGACATTAGCATTTGCTGATAGGTTTTTATATTTGGGCGCAAGGTTTCGTCTATAGCTTATTTGAATAGTTCAAAGACATTTTAGGTACTCGCTTTAAGTAACAGCGGGGATTGGCATATTTTCATTCAATTAAAAAATTCAAAGAAATTTACTTCTACAAGAGTACCTTGTGTATTATATTCTTTGATTCTAGTTAAAAATCTTTGATTATACTGTGACTTCAAGTAGTAAGTTTAAACTTTTGTACAAAAGATGATTGAAAAGCTTGCGACTTTATATAAGTAATTCACCTTATAATAATAAGTAGGTATCACCACTCTCGGTGAAACTGTGGTCGACTAAAACCACACATACCATAGTACACAAACTCTTCTTCCATCTGCTCTTGGCCTTGTCCCACTCCGATATGTCAGCGCAGTATACATTTTTTAAACTATAAGCATAATCCAAAAATGATTTGGGTTTATTTTTTACGACCGATCCGCCTGACGTTACCTTGTAGCATCTAGTCCAGGGCAAAGGGTATCAGAAAAACACGCGTTGTTCGATTTGGGATTAAAATCAATTCCCAAATTCAAATTTAGGACCCCCGGTCTAAAGCTGATGTACCCTACACTAGACCAAGGAAGCAACTGTAGATAGTCTTTCTATCTGCTCTGATCCCACCTTAATTTGGGAGCACACACAGAATTTCAAGCATGTTGCGGAAAGGATTTGACTTAGTTTTTACGTCCGGCTGCCTACTTCTAACAAATAGTGTTAGAAAAACACTCCGCTCGACCTGAGAATCAAACCCAGTACCTCCCAGTTTACAGCCCATATTACTAGACCAAGGAAGCGACTGTATGTAGACCTTCTTGTAACTAAACATGGCACATAGTACCTGAATACCTACATACCTAACACAAATATTTCGAATAGCTAAGAAAATCGATCGCCGTGAGACGACACCGTATCAGACGGGGTGTGGAATGGAATCCTGCTTGGGTGGCAGATTCTCAGATAAAATCGCAGAAAGGCGTTACATCAGTTGAAGCTATGATTGAAAATAGGTACTTATAGTATAAAAAATAGAATAATATCTTACAATATTTATACATTAATATGTACGTGAAGCGAAAAATTTGTACACCTGTTTAATTGAAATGGGCAAACGGATGAACGTGAAAGACACAGTTAAAGTTTATATGGAGAAGTTCCTACCCCTTCGGGGATACAGGCGTGAGCTTATGTTATGTTGAAGTTCATAAAGTTTTTTTTTATATCTTTAAAAAAAGAACCGTAATAAAGTTCAAACATAAAAACAGAATGAATTATGGTCGAATTTCAACGACTGGGCGACCATAAGTTCTTATAGTTTCCACACATAAACATTATGATGTGGTTATTATAATGTGATATAACCAATTAACAGTAGGTATATTTATAGCAAAAGTAAGTTACTTTACAAAATAATATTGTGTCACATAACTTGGAGTAAGTAGTAGTAGTATGTGTTTTTAACACGATCTGTCCGGGCCTGGATCTCATAGAGGGATTTCTTAGGTTTACGTGAATTTTATTCATGAAAATAAAACTATTTTTACGGATTCTGAGTCTGACCCGTGACTACGAACGCTGCAAAGCTTTCGAAGTGTCGGGCATAAAAATTAAAACCAAATCGTGATAGAATCCGTAAAAATAGTTCTATTTCAGTCCCATAGAGGGAGTTTGACGAAAAACTAAGCCGAATCCTTCTTGCAACATGTTTGCAAACGTGTGTTGCGATGAATTCTCATTGTGGTGGGCAGGTGAAGATGAAGGTTTGCCAGGCTGGAGAGCCCGAGTGCGGGCTTGAGGACCGTCGCGGCAGTGCGACCTGTCCTCGAACAGTGGCTGGACAGGCGCCACGGTGCGCCTACATTCCGGCTGACACAGGTACTGACGGGGCACGGGTGTTTTGGTGCGTACCTGTGTCGCATAGCCGGAAAAGAGGCGTCCGCCGTGTGCCACCATTGTGGCAACTGCCGCGAGGACACGGCCCAACACACTCTTGAGGAGTGCCCAGCCTGGGTGGAGGAGCGCAGCGCTCTCATAGCAGTCGTCGGAGGAGACCTCTCGCTGCCGGCCGTGGTGTCCGCCATGGTCGGCAGCCGGAGGTCATGGCGTGCGATGGTCTCCTTCTGCGAGCGCGCCATCTCGCAGAAGGAGAGCGCCGAGCGGGATCGTGAGCAGAGCGATCCCGCCCGCCGCCAAAGGAGACGTAGGAGGCGCCGGGTGGACGACTGACCGGCGTTTCCCGCCCTGTGGAATGGGGGCGTTTGGAGAATTCCACCACGGTAACCCCTGCGTGTCGTAAGAGGCGACTAATAGGGGCCTTCCGGGGTCGCGGGCGTGCAGCGGGGGGCTGTGCGCCCCTTATAGTACTATTGTACTTGCGACCCCGGGACGGACGGCAGCACGGACAGTCGGCCTCGTGCTGCCGTAGACGCCGAGGGCGTCCTTCGGCGGCGGGGGCTTCTGAGCCCCCCCCAAATCGGAGACGGGCCGCAAGGCGGCACCGCGCAGGGGCGGTTCCGGTAGCAATCCGAGGCTATCTCAGGATACCCCGGGACCGCCCCACTCATGCGCCGAAGTAGGCCACCGCGGGGTTTTTAGTCGGTATTGCCGGTGTAGGGCATTTGTTAGGGACGCGGCTCAGCGTCGCCCGGATGTCGACCATCTCTCCCGGGCATCACGGCGCTGGGTCGTAAGGCCGGCGAACCCGACATACCCGCCGCGTCCACCCCCCCGGGCGCGGCGGCAGTGGTAAAACACTTTTCCCCGCGACAAAAAAAAAAAAAAAAAAGGTGAAGATGAAGGTTAGGCAAAAATAATTGTTTATTGAAATATGTACCAATACTAATTAATGAAGGCATTTGGCCCCAACCGGCAGAAATGCAGAAGTGAATGACTTCTCCGATGGCCAAATTCATAATTAAGAGTAATAAATTAAATATCAATAAAGACAAACTTTAAAAAGGTATCGGATAAAAGTGGAATTTTCAAAATGAAATCATTTAAATTTTTTGGCAAAAATCTTCCTTAATCGAGCTTTTTCCTTATTTCTACTAATTTACATATCGGTATTCCACGGGTATTCAAAGCGGCAATTAAATATGTGTCATTCACCTAACAGCATGTTGAGTTTAGGATTCCGTAATCGTTAAACAAAATAGAATATATTATCCACATGTGGGTTCACATTTGTGAAAATAAACATTTTGGCTATAGATTTCTCGACTTTTAATAAATATAACAGAACTATTTTTTATATTAAGACTTACTTACTTTTTACTCAGACTGAGAACAACTCCCATGTCGGGCAATCATAATTTGTGTAAATTCAAGCATGTTGCAGTAAAGACTCGGCTTTTGTTTTTACGACCGGTAAGCAGAGGCGTGCACAAGTATACAAAGGTATACAACATTTACAAAAATATTTTTTCTATTATTGCATCGCCATCACTATCATCATTTCCGTGTCGATTGAAGTCGAGCGCTGCTATTTTGATAAACTGTTTTGTTATGATTTTTGTTCTTGATTATGATAAAATAGCAAGTTGTCAGGGTAGACAGTGTCCCTTTATCTATATGGACTACACGTCACTGCCGGAAACCCGCTAAGGGATGTACTAATGTAATAATTACGATGACTTTAAGATACAGAACCCCTCATACGCAAATCTTACTCGCACTCGACCGGTTTTTTAAAGTAGCGCAATGTTATACCAGTTTCTACTATTTCGGAATTTATGAGGATTTTCCTAAATCACTTGTGTGATAATAATATAATGCATTCGTGAAAAAACCCGATCTGCATAAATTATTCGAAAAGGACGCATCAGTTTACAAGAGCATTTTATATACGCATAACCTCACGCTTGTATCCCAGAAGGGGTAGGCACAGGCGAACTAGCGAATAGAACATCCACATCCGCCGAGCTTATTTCCGTCCCAGATGTGATAGAGGGCGAGCCTATCGCCATATCGGGCACAGATTCCAAACTTCGAACTAGTACCGAGTAGAAAAACTCCAAATATCACGTTGCCAGACCCGAGGATCGAATCTGGGACCTCAATGACGGTAGTCGTACCGCGCACGCAATACAGCTATGCTACCGAAGCAAATCCATTTCAATAGTTAAAAAATTGTAATGATTTTATTTCCCTTGACACCACATACATACACACGCACGCCTGCATCCCATGGGGGTTTTGTTGTTTGTTTGTTTGTTGTGTGGACTCCATTTTCCGCACTCAGCTCCATATAGATTGGGCCATTGCGCGTGACATGCGTGCCGACTATGTGCTCAGCCAGCCTAGCTCCGACCAGAAGCGCAGGATCTTCCTGGGGTCTCCACAGGCCTCTCGGAGCGACCTCGGTGTGTTGAGGATTTTAGCCCGTTGTGTAGCAACGCCTTCGCATTCCAGGATGACGTGGGCAGCTGTTTCCTCGGCCGACAGACATCCCCTGCATAGGGGGCTGTCGGTCATACCTAGAACATATAAATGTTTATTAAGGAGGCAGTGTCCAGTTATGGTACCTATATACGTAGAGATAGCCTATCCAAGGACAACAAGCGCTTCGTTGAACGAACATCCGGATGTGGCACAGCGTCCCGAGAATGTTTGCAAGTGCTCAATCCTGCCCATTGATCAGCATGTTGTTTTGATGTTCTTTGGCGGAGCCATGACCTTAGCTGGCTGAAGGGTAACGGTAATGTTGGACCGGGTCCGATCATCGGTTGGTCCGACCCCCTTCTAGTCAGTTCGTCCGCTGCGTCGTTGCCTAGAGAACCACTGTGCCCTTTTATCCACTGTAGGATGACTTAGTTCTTAGAACCTATCACCTCCAGAGCTTGGTGGCACTCTAGGATGAGCCCTGATTGAATTATTTTACTGTCGAGGGCTCG
Organism: Clanis bilineata; assembly: GCA_036417725.1. Lineage (NCBI taxonomy): Eukaryota > Metazoa > Arthropoda > Insecta > Lepidoptera > Sphingidae > Clanis > Clanis bilineata. Next base: position 6,359,480 of record CM071153.1, read on the forward strand.
TAATACTGCAGCGCTGTCGGACACTATGCGTATCTTCTGACCTGCAATACGTCGCTTGTCCACTGCGTTGGCAGCCTGTGTGATAGCCATGCACTCACATTGGAAAATAGAGCTATATTCACCTAAGGCCGTTGATATATTTATGTTTATTTCGGGTGAGTACACTCCTGCGCCCGATCCCGTTCTGGTCTTTGAACCATCGGTATATATGCGCAGTTCGTGTACTCCGGACCAGTCGTGTTGTTCTTGAACAAGCTGAATGGTGTAGTTTTTGTTGAAGAAGTGTTGTTTGGGCACCTTGTCATTAGGAGCTGCTATCATTGGTTGGTATTTGATAGCCTCCTCAAGGATTTTAGTGTGGACCCCGTTTGCTACTCCCCAGAGATTAAGTGAGTTTAATCTAACGGCTGCCGAGGCCGCCTCTTGTTGAATGATCAGCTCGAGGGGCGGTAGCCCTAGCAGTACCTCTAGCGCCGCTGTGGGAGTGGTTTTCATGCAGCCTGTTATAGCCATCCCATGGGGGTATGCAGAGACAACTGAGCGCCACAAGATCCTGACACACCTCTTTTGCCTCGTCCACATTCATGCATAAAACCATAATATACATATAGGAAACTATAAAATTGTTCGCTGACTCTCGCTTTAAAGTGTGACAACGTAGGACGTAGGTAATGGCCTTTGACAGCCTCCGTGCGAAGCGGGCGAGTAGCCGGCTGGGAAACGTGAGGTCGCGGGTTCGATTCCCGCACCGAGACAAATGTTGTTTCGGGTACTCGTAGTTTCTGATACGCTGAAACAAATATCTGTGGGCCACACAGACATTTGTCTCGGTGCGGGAATTGAACTCGTGAACTCACGTTTCACAGCCGGCTACTCGGCCGCTGCGCCACGGAGGCTGAAGCTGAAATGTGTGTGCTCTAGTTTGCGCCTTTGCATTAGTTTATGTTTGTGTTAATGCGTTTATGAGTAGAGCCAGTTGAAGACAGTTCCATCTACAGAATACATGTGCTGGTTCAACCGATTTGATACCGCTGAATCACAGAAAAGCGACATGAAGTGGTTTGTTGTTGCATTTCTTTCGATAAGTGAAATTTCAGGTGGGCGCAATTCACCTATCCGTTCCTAATTTATGTTCCCTTTTAAGATTGGCAACATACCCATGATTAATTGGTATCTTGAGTACCTAATAACTGCCAGTCTGCAAAAAAACTTTTCATACAGGAAACCTAATGTAGGCACAGTTAGAGCGGGGCGCGCGGCGGAAAACCGATATAAAAAGCCCACAAGCTCACTTCTCAAATCACAATCAAACAAACGCTACAATGATCGGAACGGCTTTGTGGACCCCCGCGATCCTTGTGCTCGCCACACTCGCCTCCGCACGCGTTTACGACCGATGCGAACTGGCTCGCGAGCTCATGAGTTACGGCAGCAGTCGCCATGAAGCCGCCACATGGGTGTGCATTGCAAACCACGAATCGGGTTTTAACACAGAAGCCCGCAACTGGCAAAGTGGTGACCATGGAATCTTCCAAATCAGCGAGCTCTTCTGGTGCGGCGATGGAAAAGCGTGCGGCGTGTCTTGCTCCGCATTGAGGGATGGAGACATCAGAGACGACTTCCAATGTGCAAGGCATGTGCACGGAGAGCATACCAGATTCCAAGGGAACGGTTTCCTGGCATGGACGGTATATCCTAATAATTGTCAGCACGTCACAAGCGATTACATCTCTGACTGCTAACCCAAGAATGGCACGGCGTTTTGTCTTGGTTGATCTTCTTCCGGTAAGATCTTCCACAACAACACGAGATTTGATACTGCCACAATTTCAACAAAACTTGATGTAAGAAAGCTCAAAATATTTCAGCTACGACCCAATCGTCTGTGTAATAAAATGTGTAAAAATCTAAAATAGTTTCTACTTTAACCCAAATAAGCATAGTTAGTCATTTTCCTATAACTTTATTAATTAATCCAATTGAACATTTTCTAAAGCATACCATTATTGGAATACCACGCTAGATCCAACAAACAAAAGAGTGGTAACGGAGAATTTTGCCGACAATGTATGTATATTGTCTACGTTGGATCAGTTGGGTGGTCACATTGTAGAGGTATAATCCTAAGCAGGTACGTTATATAATTAATCTGATGAAAAGCTTATGTAGTAGTACTTTACTGTGCAAAGTTAATTTTTATTTTATACTTTCATTTAAATGTACTTACATTAAAACTAGTAAGCCATGCGGTTTACTAGTTTTGTGGTATTCAGATGTCATTGAAACTCATCTAATTTATGATTCGATTAGGTAAATTAAGTTTAGTTTAATATGTGTAACTTTACGATGAAGCATTTATTATAACGACACGTTATATATACGACTTCTATAATAAACTTGTACGTATTATGTTTTGTGTATTATTTGCATGGCCAAGAAACATTAGTCGATTTGTATGAAAAATATTTTATCAAACTGTCTAGTTTTTTCCGATATAATGAAATAATCCTGGCATGAACCTAAGTTGATCGGAAAATGTTTTCTTTGATAGTTGCTTTAATTTTAGTGACCGTTGACCAAAAATTTGAGTATGCCAAAATTATTTTCTCAAAGAAAGAGCAAATGGTGTCTGAGACGATTTTTCTGTATTTCCTACAGTAATCGATTCCCCATACTGCCCCAGTATAAAAACACACTTTATATTATAAAATTTAATCTAGAACCTTGACTAATTAATTGTATCTGTCTTCGACAACATTTTGTATTACAAACGGTTCCTTTTCTCTGACAATATTACTATCTATGAGGCTGGTTGCTCACGTTTTCAGAAACACGAATAGCCTCCAACGATCCCGCAGGGTAAGGCGAGACACGATCAGTATTCTTAGCCGTCACCTTTCTGGTAGAAAATACAAATGCCTAGGTATATCTAACACGTATTTGTGTGTAAAAAACATTAATGTTAGTTTTCACAAGCACAATGAAAGTACTCAAATACTTTAAAAAGTAGTTTCCTTAAATATAACACATAACATAACATAAGCTCACGCCGGTATCCCCGAAGGGGTAGGCAGAGGTGCACTAGCGAACTAGAACACCCACATTTCGCCGAGCTTACTTCCGTCCCAGATGTGATAGGGGGCGAGCCTATCGCCATATCGGGCACAAATTCCAGACACCGGGCTGATATGGAAAAATCCAATATCACTTTGCCCGACCCGGGGATCGAACCCGAGACCTCAGAACCGTAGTCGTACCGAAACAAAAGCCCCAAAAGTCGTACCACCACGCCACCGAGGCAGTCTTTCAGTCTTAGTTTCCCTAAATATATGTCTCCTTTATACAATTTTTAAGCAATCGAATAAGAGGGTCGCCTGATGGTAATTGATAACTGAGTGTCGGCTTATAGAAAATTAATAAACATTGAGAGGGGGGGGGGAGCATTTGGCTAGCTATCATTTAAATCAAATTTTCTAAAACAGTGGCCATAACCAGGTCGAGACAGCTCATTGTATATGAAAAAACGTATTAAGCACTTTTCAGAATGGATTTGGCATAGCTTTTACGATTGGCAGCCTGGCTGACATCAACTTACTCTGGCTGGGGATCCATCAGTACCGTCTTTACCATAGGGGCACACGGGGCCCGTGCCCAGGGCCCCCCAACCTTAAGGGCCATCCCAAAGGCTGATAAGTAATTTCTTCTTCTCTTCTTCATATATGAAGTAAGTTACAAAAAAAAGTCGCCGACACCTGGCAAGCTAGTAGGTTTGCATACATCGAGGGGGGACGTGGGCCTATACATTTAGGGGCCCCCCAATACTTGTATGCTCAAGGGCCCATACATGCCACAAGTCGATCCTGGGATTCATCCTAGGTTAGAGAAAATTTTTCAACCTTTATTGTCCCACTGCGGCACAAAGGTAATTTATTCTTAATTACCGTCGTTTACCATCTTCAGGTATCTAGACTTTGGGCAATCTTTCGGGATGCATTCGGCTCATGTGGCCTGCCCAGTCCCATTTCAGCGTGCCTGTTTTGTGTCCAACATTGGCTATGACGGTAATAGCACGCAAGGGTGCATTTGGTACTCTGTAAAAAAAAAACTCTGTGAAACGCATAGGTTTCACGCCAAGCATACTACTATTTAGTTCTCAGAAATTAAATTATCTTCCTGTATTATCTTTCACTAGCTGACCCGCGCAACTTCGTCTGCGTATGAGAGAGAAGGTTAAAAGAGTGAGTCGTACGCACCTATAACAAAATAATTCTAAAGAAGATAATGGAATGATCTACTAAACTTTGAGAGATAGTACGTGACTTCGGTCCGGTTCCGTCAGTCTCCCCGTCCGTCATCCCGTCAGTCACCCCGTCAGTCACCCCCTTAGTCACCCTGTTGGTCACTATGTCGGTCACCCTGTCGGTTACCCCGTCCGTCGCGCCTTCGGTCACCCCACTGGTCACCCCGTTGGTCACCCCGTAGGTATAATGTATGTTGTAAAACATAATGTATGTTCGCAAAAATTTAATTACCTTTTATAAAAACAGTGAACTGCTTAGTATAAATACAACCCATAGTATGTGAATATAATTTGGTATAAGAAAAAAAATGGTGACAATTGATGAAAAAAATAAGCCCGCAGTTTCTTTCTGCCTTTTTTCTTCGGGTTGTCATCCGTAGGTAGCTAGAGAAAGGTTAGTAGGTTAGCTAGGATAGGGCTTTGAGGTTTTTTCATCCAATCCCACCAGCTTCTATTAATTCCCGTCGCTTCCCTGTCTGTGTACCTGCCATATCCCGTACCCTTTTCACGGTCCACAAACCGTTCCAATCCCCTTTCGCCATATAAACCTATTTTCTAACTGTATAGCCTGCCTGCCTGATTCCAAATTCTTAAATCTAAATTATGCTTTTTTGACATGTCATAAGTGCCTACGTGATCAATAAATATTTTTATTTATTTTATTTTATTTATTTATTACTTTTATTCAGTTCTTAGTGTCAAAAGTTAGACATTGAGAGTCTAGGAGTCAATCCATTTTTAAAATTGCTTGATGGATTTTGATGAAGTTTGGTATGTGGATACTTTTGACTTTAAGGACAAAAATTAAGTCCTTTTTTTTAACAACGCCATAAGGGACAAAAGTTTACTATGGGATTACAGAAACCGCTGAACTGATTGTTAAGAAAGTTGGTATAAGGATACTTTTCTAGTCGCCTCCTTGGTCTAGTGGCAGCATATATAGACTGTGAACCGAGAGGTTGTGGGTTCGATTCCCAAGTAGGCCAAAGCTAATTTTGTAATTTAATTTGGAACTTGATCCCTCAGAGGGGCAAGCAGCCGGTCCTTTCTGCAACATGCTTGTAAAAGTGTGTTGCGTCGACCCCACATTAAGGTGGGATAAGGGCAGGTAGAAAGGAGATGTATGAGGATACTTTTATCTCTAAGGGCATAGGATGTGATATTTGTTTAACCTATAAAGGGATGAAATAGGGATGGAAAAATTGTTTATTTTGTCCTTGATTCGATTTACTTCAAAACGATATCTGGGTCGCACTGTAGTTCTCAAGGACGGATCCAAGGTCAAAATCAAGAAAAGAGTCCGCCGTTCGAGTCGAGTCCAGTCCAGTCCCGTCCGGTCCGGTCCGGTCCGGTCCGGTCCGGTCCGGTCCGGTCCAATCCAGTCCAATCCAGTCCAGTCCGTTAGTTTAATAAACAGTTTTTGGTGATGATTTTTGTTCTTGATTATGATAAAATAGCAAGTTGTCAGGGTAGATAGTGTCTCTTTGTCTATATGGACTACACGTCACTGCCGGCAACCCGCTTAGGGATGTACTCATGTAGCGCAATGTTATACTAGTTTCTACTATCTCGGACTTTTTGAGGTTATTCCAAAATCACTTGTGAGGTAATAATATCATGCACTATGTGAAAAAACCCGCTCTGCAAAAATTATTCGAAAAGGACGTATCAGTTTACAAAACCATTTTACATACCTCTGCATAAGCTCACGCCTGTATCCCAGAAAGGGTAGGCAGAGGCGGAATAGCGAATATACACCCACATCCACCGAGCTCCTTTCCGTCCCAAATGTGATAGATGGCGAGCCTATCGCCATATTGAGCACAGATTTCAAACTTCGGACTAGTATCGAAAACAAAAATCCCAAATAATACGTTGCCCGACCCGAGTATTGAATCTGGGACCTCAGGACCGGTGGTCGTACCGCGTACAACTATACCACCGAGGCAAGTCCAGTATGATATTTCAAAACTATTTTCATTTCCTTTGGAACTGTGACTAACCGATATAGAAAACAATAAAATAATTGTTCGTCGACTCTGAACTCTCACTTTAAAGTGTGACAACATAGGTAATGCCTACTGAGGTACTGGCTTCAAATACCAGGATGGTGAATTTTGATTTATGTTGGAGTTTTTCGACTAGAAAATCACTGTATGAAGATAGGTTCATCTACAGAAGGCATGTGCTAGTTCAACTGGTTTGATACCACTATATCACAGAAAACCGACTTGAAGTGACTCGTGACTTTCATTCGGTAAGTGAAATTTCAGGTGGGTGCAATTCACCTAACCGTTCCCAATTCCAATTATTCCCTTTTTAAGATTGGCAACAAACCCATGATTCATTGGTATCTTGAGTACCTAATAACTGCCAGTCTGCAAAAAAACTTTTCATACAGGAAACCTAATGTAGGCACAGTTAGAGTGGGGCGCGCGGCGGAAAACCGATATAAAAAGCCCACAAGCTCACTTCTCAAATCACAATCAAACAAACGCTACAATGATCCGTACGGCTTTGTGGACCCCCGCGATCCTTGTGCTCGCCACACTCGCCTCAGCACGCGTTTACGACCGATGCGAACTGGCTCGCGAGCTCATGAGTTACGGCAGCAGTCGCCACGAAGCAGCCACCTGGGTGTGTATTGCGAACCACGAGTCGGGTTTTAACACAGAAGCCCGCAACTGGCAAAGTGGTGACCATGGAATCTTCCAAATCAGCGAGCTCTTCTGGTGCGGCGATGGAAAAGCGTGCGGCGTGTCTTGCTCCGCATTGAGGGATGGAGACATCAGAGACGACTTCCAATGTGCAAGGCATGTGCACGGAGAACATACGAGATTCCAAGGGAACGGTTTCCTGGCGTGGACGGTGTATCCTAATAATTGTCAGCACGTCACAAGCGATTACATCTCTGACTGCTAAGCCAAGAATGGCGCGGCGTAGTCTTGGTCTATCTTCTGCCCGCAATATTTTCCACAACGTAAGATTTGGTACTGCCACAATTTCACCAAAAGTTGATGTAAGAAAGCTCAAAATATTTTAGCTAGGACCCAATTGTCATGTTTTCTACTTTAACCCGTATATTCAAAGTTACTCATACTGCTATAACTTTATTAATTACCTAATACAACTGAACATTTTCTAAAGCAACCACGCTATATCTAGAACCAGAAACAAGTGAGTGATAACAAAGAACTTATCAGATAATGTACATTATATACATCGGGGTCAGTCATATTGTATAATCTTATGTACGTTATGTGATTAATCTGATGAAATGCTTTCATTGCTTTGCCAAGGTAATTAAGTTTTATTATATACTTTCATTTAAAACTAACAAACCATGCTGTGGTACTGAGATGTCATTGAAACTCATCTAATTTATGATTCGATTAGGTAAATTAAGTTTAGTATAATATGTGTAACTTTACGATGATGCATTTATTTTATAATTTCTATAATAAACGTGTACGTATTATATTTTGTGTATTATTTGCATGGTCAAAAACATTAGTCGATTTTAATGAAAAATATTTTATCAAAGACCAACTTCTGCTTCAGTCCCGTTTTTTTTCGACTTAATTAACTAATCCTGACATGAAACTAAGTTGATCAGAACAATTTTTCTTTGAAATTTTCTTTAATTTTAAGGGACAATTCATCCTTGACCAAAAATTTGAGTTTGCCAAAATTATTTTCACAAAAAAGAGCAAATAGTTCCTGAGACGATTTATTTGTATCTCCTACAGTTTCTGATTTCCCCAAACTGTCCTAGTAAAAAAAAACACACTGTATATTATAAAATGTAATCTAGATCTAGACTAATTAATTTTATCTGTCTTAGGCTCAATTGCACCACTATTATTAACCTATAGTTAGTCCTAACCGCAAGTTAAGTTACATGTCATTCATACATTTTCTGTCAATTTAGCTTGCGGTTAGGACTAACTCTAGGTTAATAATAGTGGTGCAACTGAGCCTAAGGACGACTTGCACCACTATTACTAACCTACAGTTAGTCCTAACCTCGAGTTAAATTGAAAAAGAAATATATGAAAGACATGTAATTCATTACATGTAATTAATGAAATGTCATCATATATTATTTGTAATTACATGTAGTACATTACATGTAATAAATTACATGTCCTTCATATATTTATTTTTCAAATTAATTTGAGGTTAGGACTAACTGTAGGTTAGTAATAGTGGTGCAAGTCGCCTTTAGACAAAATTTTTTATTACAAACGGTTCCTTACGCGGGTTTTCTCTATCAATATTACTATCTATGAGGCTGGTTGCTCACGTTTTCAAAAACACGAATAGCCTCCGACGATCCCGCAGGGTAAGGCGAGACACGATCAGTATTCTTAATCCGTCGCCTTTCTGGTAGAGCATACAAAATGTCTAACTATATCTAACACGTATGTTTGTGTGAAAAACATTAATGTTAGTTTTCACTAGCACGATGAATGTAACTAAATATTGTCGGTGAAAATAATTTCTTTGTTATAAATTATGGAATTTCCTTAAATATGTGTCTCCTTTATACGTTTTTTATCGCAGATACCAGCAAACGAACAAGAGGGTCACCTGATGGTAGATGAGCGTTGCCTAATTAAGTGGCTAGCTGTCACTTAAATCTAGTTTTCCGAAATATTGGTCACAACACGGTCGAGACGGCTCGGCCATCCTGTAGGCAAAACTGTTCACAAATAGGCTTATCACTTTTATTGCAATTTGCAGCAAAAAATTGGCTTAGTTTTTATGACGAGCCACCTGTCTGACATCAACTTCCTCTGGGGGATCCGTCCCAGAATAAAAACTACATAAAAATTAAACTCCTTTAATTCCAACATTTTAGCAAATGTGTACCTACATATGTATTATTAAAGGACGCTTGAATTTCGCTTCGTTCGGCAGTCGGCTCCCCATTATTATGGTTTGACAGTAACAGTTATTGCCCAACTTTCTCGGGCTGTGAACCTTTAATTTCTCTGTGAAAAGCCCTTGCAGGTCACTCGGTTTAACAACCTCTCGCTCATATGTACGGTTGTAGAGAAGGATAGAAACATTACTCATGGAAAATATAGGGTAACATAAGGGCACGGCTGGTTCGCTCAATTTCATTATAATTGAAAGTTGCAATATATTTGGAACGATTATGGATGTCGATCAATGGATAAAAAGCGGTTTTATATTTGTTTAAGATCATTAAAAATGTAAATGTGTTTCAAAAAGTTAGGACGCCACGGTCAATTTGCAAAATTAGAAGCCTGATGAATGTTATTTGGGATAATAAATATATTTTAAAGATATAACATATAACATAAGCTCACGCCTGTATCCCCGAAGGGGTAGGCAGACGCGCACTAGCGAACTAATACACCCACGTTTCGCCGAGCTTAGTTCTGTCCCAGATGTTATAGGGGGCGAGCCTATCGCCATTTCGGGCACAAATTCCAGACTCCGGGCTGATATGGAAAAATCCAATATCACTTTGCCCGACCCGGGGATCGAACCCAAGACCTCAGCACAGTAGTCGTACCGAAATACAACTATACCACCGAAGCAGGTAGATTTTAAAGGTGTCGTAAAATTAAGAAATCTTCTTCTGCTTCTTTATTTAAAAAATGTGGGCTCCGTCAAAGTTTAATGATTTTGCCAACGACAGTGTTTAATAAATACATTACTCAAAACAATAGCTGGTCAGACATCTTGAAAAAACTGTTCCAAATTACGAAATTATATTTTTTGTGGTAGAAAATAAATAAATCGACAAGTAATAGAGCTTGAAGAGTAGGTACTTACTTATTAATATTTCGATTATGTACATACAATCAGGCTCATTTTTAAGCATCCTTTAATGAGTAATGTTAACATTCGTGACAAGATAATTTCCTCTAAGCTAGTTTCGACATAGTCCGAAATTATGTATTAAAAACGTTTACTAATAAGACGCGTCTAATGTATCTTAAAAAAGTATATTTTAAAAAGCTTAGCTAGTCAATAAAGAAGGTATCTTTATTTCTTTCTATCTATCCTTATCCCACCTTTCAAGCATGTTGCAGAAAGAATTTGGCTTAGTTTTTACGACCGGCTCCTGCCTGACATCAACCCTCTCTGAGGGATCCAGTCCCGGGAAAATTAAATTAGAAAATTTGTTTTGCCCGACCTGGGACAGAAGGTATCCATGGGGCTTATTTATAAAAACAGTTTAACTGAGAAAATTGTAAAGAATAGTCTGTCCCTTTTATTTTCAAACAATGGAACACAAAGAAAAAAGTGACAGCTTATTCTTAGCCATTTGCTCAGCTAAACTGTGTTTATAAGTAAGGCCCTATATGTTTACTTAAAATTGCTACAAATGGTAGCGAATAGCGAAAGGTTGGAAACCATACATACATAAAGAGGTTAACAGCCTTTGTACCATAAAGAAAATAAAAAATCAAATGCGCAAAGGGTTCGATGATGGAAAATGTTAATAGGGAGTTTTCAGGTGAAACAAAGGTTCGCAAAGGGCCAGCGGACGCTTCCGGAGCTGAGCGTCGTATCGAATACATCCGCCTACCCTCTGAGAGACAAGCGACACAGATTAGAAAAATACGCAGATACCAATAAATTTGAATATAAAGTAGTAGTAGTATTCATTTCAGTTTTCGAGACACCAGTCCCATTTTGTAGAGCAATGTGACGCTTACATTACATTTTTTAAAATTATTTATTAGTTATTATAATTATAATCTCGCTTTTGGTCACGTCACGACTATCTAGGTCAATATTTCGAACATGTTTCTTTCCTACAACGTAGTATCACTGCCTATTTTCCATTCTGCGCGTATCGAATCTTTCAGGTTTTCGCGTGTTCTTTGCGAAGGGCGGCGCGGCGCAGGCAGGCTTGGTCAGTGCCCCGCGCGCCGCGAATCTGTTCGCTTGTACGTACCACTCTACCACCTCTAGCGACGGTTAATTACCATATTTGAATATTCCGCCTTTGTTAAACGGAATGCAATCTTTGCTATTTTAAAGAAACATTTTAGTTCGCCCTGTGATACCGTTGCAGGCAATCGTTCTCGGTAGTATGCAGCGGTTAGATTAAACAGAAAAGGGCTTAAACGGTAAGTACATTATTTATTTGGTTCTATTTTTAGCTAGCCAGGGATGAATGTTTATCATCATGTATCTTTTTTTTAATCCGTCATCTTTAGTTGACTATGAAACTGTTAAAACCGAATGCGTCCTTTCATAATAAAACTATTATTCCTTTCACCACAAAAATGAAAGAAATTTTGAAATAACAAAATATTCCGAAATTATATGAATTATTTACAATGTGTAGTGAAATAAGACTCTCATTTGAAAGATCATTTTCTGATCATAGTATAGGTATATATATGAGTGGAATATGCTAGTGTGCGTGTAATTATTTAGCAACAGAAAATTATATAGAAATTGACATACACCCGCTTTTTCATTGAAAGCAGTTTTTCCCAAGTCTTATATTTAATTAAACGAAAACTCAGTACAATAGTTGAAATTCCAGAACTCCTTCAATATGAAAGCCAGCTCATTACAATATGATTTAATTACGGCCCTTAATTTTCCTCGGCAATTAGCAGCCAAAGCTTTCATGGCGATCCGAAAGCAATTTCATTTTATTTAGCAAACGCTTGCTTTGTTTATTCGTAATGAAAAGTTGTCTTTTTTTAAATAAAAACCAGTCCTACTCGGTGTCCGTATCTACTTATTCCTTTGGTTTGCATTGGTTCTTGTACCGAATCCAAAGAGAGTAAGAAGTCCTGTTAAAAATAAGGGGCTGATGGAATTTATAACTAAAACCCATACTTTGATACATATTTTCAATAAATATTATTTTTATCTTTTAATTTTAAGCATGAAGTGTTTACCGTAGAAATTTGTGCACCTAGTTCCTAATATTTTAAGTAGTAATTATAAAATATTTTCCTAATATAACAATTGTGGTAAGCTAAATAAGTAAAAAAAAATCTAAACTATTGTTAAAAAGTGCACTAGGTATGCACAAATTTATATTTAAAACCGATTTGACAAGATCGGTGCTTTATAAATGCCCACTATTCTAAGAACTAAAATTACTTTAGCTCAAGTAGTTCTTTTCATGTATCTCATCTAAATTGTATCCCAAATTTATTTACAAACTCACACTTTTAGGAACAAAGGATATAGAGCTTTTGTCGGTCTTTGTTATAGGACCTTTGAATTTTTATATAATTTATTTAATTACCTATAAGTACCTACTTCTTTTTATTTGTCTGTCAAAGAGCAAAAGTCAGATGGTGACTTTTTAAATTAGATTTGTCCGTTTTTCGTAAACTCATGCAAAAACCTCTGAATGTATTGCGATGAGTCATCGACGGGCGATTTTATAATGGATTGGAGATTTTCTGCGCGAATTGCAAAGAAGCCCTTTTTACTAATATTTGATGAAGAATCTACATAATTATTAATATTATGTTTTTTTTATAACTCAGGATTGATTAATTCTAAAATGCCGTCGGTATTGAATAGGCAGCTTATTTTATACAGTGCAGACATTTTCTTTACACTATTTTGTACGAGTACCTAATAAATAAGGAGGTTGACAAAGTAAATATATATGGCAAGTGTGAATGGTAGAGTTGGAAGGGGAAGACCTCATTAAACTTTCTCTGACCCAGTCAGAAATATACTCGAAAAAGGTCAAGTTGAAAGTACCCTAAACCGACGTGCATGCATGAAGAATGTAATGAGACTGAATGAGGCGAAAGAGGTATGTAAAGATCGTAGCAAGTGGAAAACCATTGTCTCTGCCTACCCCTATGAGAAAAAGGCGTGAGTCTATGTATGTATGTGTATACCTAATAATGAATATGACTATAATTATGTAGAGCAAGATTTGGATCCCAGATCAGGAAGACGAGTTCATCTGGCACAATTTGTCCGAAATGAGATCACCTAGCGGGCGATGGTAAATTCCAAAGCCAAATTATTTCAGCAACACACTTTCAATTGAGTGGGATAAGGGCAGGTGGATGATGGAATATTGTGATAAGGAAGATTACGTTTAACTCTTTCTACCTACCCAAATACTAATTTCTAATGTGCGGTATGCGCAACACCCTTTTCAAGGTTGTTGCAGGATTAAGGCAGTGGACCGGAAGGTCTTTGATTCCCAGCTCAGGCAGAGAGGTTTTTCTAATTTGATTAATCCGGGACTGAATCACCGAAAGGGAGGGTTGACGTCAGGTTTTTTTGACTGGTAGAGCCACGCTGTAGACAGTTACGTCTACACGAATGGGCTGACTCGACTGATTTGATACCACTGTCTCTGATCACTAACCATCAGGTGACCTATTTGCTTGTTTGCCAGTCTCTGCTACTGTCTACCTAGCTTGTTTTTAATTATCTCAACTAAACTCACCGTGGCCGTGGGGTCACTCAGTGAGCCACTGTATTGTATTTTTTTGTATGTTTTTATTTGTATTATTTTTTTAATTTCATACAAAACAGGTTGCAATCATTAATATACAATTATTACTACAAAAAATCATTTGTATGTATTTTCTTGGCGGTTTAGCTGCTCTAATTTATATATCTTTTTTGTATATGGTACTTTATAAGCATTTATTGTCAACTGGCATTTAAAAGAGCAACGCCAGAGTTTCTTGCCCGTTCTTCTCTGGCGAAACGGCCTTCCGAACTGGCGGTAGAGGAACTTTGACGGAATCTAAATAATGTAGTAACATTTCATGGATTCAATAAATATTTTGATTTGATTTGATTTGATTTAAAAAAGCCGGCCGTAAAACGAAGGCAAATTTCCAAATTAAGGTAAAAAGAAAGAAAATAATTAACAATACACTATCACAAATTTAATTCAGTATTACTAGCTAGCATTTGCTAACTAGCTTATTTGCCTAATTAAATTCGCAGCGTATTCCAAATTTGGACTGCAGAATTCGTCTGTGTCAAAGACATTCAATAGTATATAGACGTGACAACAGCACAAAACTTGCGATCCAAAAATTATAATCTAGTCATAAGTCGCTCAGTTTATTTGAAATATATGCGCGCCAGGTCGGCCAACGAAATTATATTGAGAGAATAAACTTATCTTACGTGATTCTTAACCGTTCTCAACATATTCTAGGGTGTAAATTGTAATTATCGCCTTCGCATTGTAATAAGTAGTTGATGGCGGTACTGAAGCTTGAGATCAATTTCTTTGTATGGAAACTTGCTTGATTGCCCCTCTATAGTGAGTAATATTAAATCTCTTTGGTCTGTGTGTATGTCAGAATCAATTTTGTCCAGTAAAGTGTTTTCTTTGTTACCTCGCTAATATTTTGTTTAATTCCGATCGTTGTTACTTTTCCTAATTCGATAACTGCTTGCTAATGATCATAACGTTCGTCCACCCCTCTACCATTATCGTCAATATTATATGAGGGTCCATCAATAATGTTACTATTAAATTCCATTTTGTCGTCAATTAATCAAACTTGTTTAAAAAGGTTTGTTTAAAGAGTGTAGGGTAAATTATTTTTTAATTAACGGCATGAATGCATGGGAATAAATGAGTCATGTAGGAACAACTTTCTTTCTACCTGCCCTTATCCCACCTCAATGTGGGGTCGGCGCAACACACCTTTTTCAATCATGTTGTAGAAAGGCTTTGGCTTAGTATTTACGACCGGCCGCCTGACTAATGCCAACCCCCGTCTAAGGGATCCTGTCCCGGGAAAATTGCGAAAAAAAGCCGCTTTGCCCAATTTGGGATTCAAACCCAAGAGTTTCCCATTCACACCATATGTACGCTGCCAATCCACCAAGAGGACGACAAATTATTGATTTGTATAAAATATCTTCGTCAAGCGAGTTAACGTGGTAGGAACGGTTATGCGAGTAATTGTTAGTACACAGACCATCCTACGGAGCCATTAGCTTGTAACTGAATTAGCGTCACCGCTTCTACTTCCAAGATATTGCCGAGGAACTGGTAAATATAATAATGTTGCTGTATTTTCCTTTGTAAGCTAATTTCGTTTCACCACTTAGTTTGGGGCTGTATCTTGTTGAATCTTTCATCAGAATGTGGGTGATAAATAATACAATATATTTATTTATAATCATTTTTTTACCTGCGTCGTGCATCAAACCGTTAGCAAAAAATCATAAATATTTGTTCTTTAGATGATCATGTTCTAGAAAAGAAAAAAAGCTGCTTTATATCCTGATATTGAAATTCCGTGAAATACGACGTCACGTAGGTAACCCGAGCAAACGGCAACACTTAAAATACAAAACAATCATATTCAAAAAGGAGAATATCGGACAAGGACCGTTGATCAAAAGTTATAATATTTTAGGTAAAAGGCCGTACAATAACGATGGCAAAATCAAATTAACCTTTCAAACCAGTGCAAACATCGAGCTAACTTGTCAAAGGCCCAAATTAATCAATTTTAGGAAAGCTTTTGTTCCGCTTGTAACGGAATCCACAAAAAGTGACTGGTGCGTCCGTAGATTCCAATACATGGTATATCGTCAGTATATCCTTTTGTACCCCTTTATTAACGCAGTTTCCATTTTGTTACCTGTGAAACTTGTTTCGTTTTTATCGTATGCATTAATGGTTGTCATTTCCATTCTGTTCTTATTGCTAGTTTATGTTCTTTATGCATTTTTTTCAAATCGCTACTCTGTACCTACAGGGTATATATTAGATATATAGAAAAATGACACAGGCTGAAATTATAATATAAAATCATTAACACTCAATAATCACACACTGTAAAATATTAGTCATGATTGGGTGACCTATCAGAGAAATACGGTCACAACCACGAACACTCAATGAGCTTAAAACATAGACATAACACCCACGCTAGAAACAAATATTGATGGCTCACTCAGACGTTTGTCTCGCTGCAGGGATCGAACCCGCCTTTCACTTAACAACCGGCTAGTGACCCGCTGCGCCTTAGAGGCTGTCGAGTGATGATGTAATCAATATAACCTAGCTATACAGATACTTTGTTACAATATTTTATTATACAAAGGTATAAAACCACCAGTAACAAATACAATTATCTCGCTTTAGCAACATAAATGTTCGGGAATAAACATACATAATTTAATTTTGTCGATTTTTGGTAAAACAATGATCTATCGGAATAACCGGAGCACATGCAGATACGTCATAAGTGCACGTTGAAATGAACGAGGCGTGCGATTCACGTAGAGGGCCCTTCACAATGGAGCGGTGCGGCTGGCGGTGGCGGACCCTCCAAGCCTTTTCAGGCCCTTTCATTTCGAACAGAGCCTCTCGCGCTGTTGTTCTGGCTCTTGACCCTCGAGCTCAAATTAAGAATGTACCTGATTACTAACGACTGTGCCAAGCCACGGCTTCGACCTGACTTGATTAATCTTGTACTTAAAGTATTAAACACTTAACCTCAATCCACAAGAAGCCAACTTTCATCAACTTTATTTTGGGGTGCTCACGATTCTTAATTTGTTCGTTGGGCTATAGCGGTTGTGTTTCATTTACGTGAACATTGTATATTTTATAGACTTCTGTGCATTTTAACTGTTCCCTACTTCTTGCTTTATCATAAAATCTCTACTGTTTAGATCAATATTACATAACATAAGCTCACGCCTTTATACCCAAAGGGGTAGGCGAACTAGATCACCCATATTTCGCAGAGCTTAGTTTCGTCCCAGATGTGATAAATGATTATTATTTTGTTAGAGATATGTAGTTTATCGGTTGTAACTTGTAGAGCGACCCACAAAGGCTATTTTTATCCTGAAATTTATCTTATATAAAATACAATTATTTAATAGTTAGGAAAATAATATTCCAGCTGACAAGTATGATAGTTAATTTAGTTTCATTCACATCAATATAATATACCCTAGATGCACAGTTCATTGCAAATATCCTCCTAAAAAGCTGTCTCAGGAATAAAACAAAGAAAAAGATCACAAGTTCTAATTAAATCAACACAAATATAACCCTATGCACGTGTAATAAAGTAGCTTTTTAAACGTAATGAGCAAGCGTTCTTAAATTTGAATTTTGAAATTTAGAATTCCATCGGCGTCGGACTGTATGCAAAACGAGTGCGTAAGCACTCCTTTGCTGTCCCATTTTCCGAGCGTCAACTGTGTATCTAGGTAAATAATATATCGATGTTCATTCATCATATCACTAGTGTCAGCCGACATGTCGGTGTCATCACTGTCATAGTTTTTCCAACTTCTCGGTATAACACGAATCACAAGTCACAACTGATGCGCGCACACTTCGAGAAAACTAATCTCGGTCAACTTATGTAATTTAGATCGACTGGAGGAGGATCACGGGAGAAAAAAATTGAAAACGCAAGAAAAATACAGGCGAATTGAGGACATTATTTTTTTTTTAATTTGGTAAAAAATGTGTTCTTTCAACGGTAGCCGCGGAGTGAAAATTAAGCACGATATCGAACGATACGAATTCAACATCGTCGTTTCAACGTTTTACCACAGATTACCTAGTTACTACATGTAAGTTTTACATTTGTTCGGGCGAAAACGACAAATGTATGATACTCTAGCTCTTGTGGTCAGAAAATTATGTTTTTTAAAGGCATTTCACGCTATTACTGTAAATCTACCACCCCGATGGTATTACGTGTCTCGGAGACACTATGTTGAGCCGAATGCTAATCTCGTCGGAAAGATCTAGCCCCGAACGATTTGCATTTAAAATGTCTTTTAGAAATTCTATACATTTTTCACTTGATTCCACTTCTTTCCAGACGCGGAATCTTTTAAGCTCCATGCAAATAAGAAGAACCTTTACTTATTTAGTAAAATCATAATACAAAATTGTTACACATTTCTCATATAAATAAGTATGTTTTTAGGTTTAGCAAGTTTTTAGGTTTATGAAGGTTTTGCGACGAAGAATTTCTTTTGATAGAGTGCATACAATGTACATACATATATGTACAGTCGCATCCTTGGTCTAGTTGCAGTATAGTGAATTGCGCCGACCCCAAATTAAGGTGGGATAAGGGCAGATAGAAAGAAAGATAGCAACCAGTATGAGACCAAAATAAGTATTTTTTTTTGTTAAAGAAGGCAGACTAACCAATATCCATCTGATAATAAGCGGTTACTTCCGCCCGTATAGTTTGGTCACGATTTGTGAACAACACAAATGTCCTTAATTCCTGTATTCGGAATTATATAGAAAATCACGTTAAAACACCATTAATTCTTGAAATAGAATGTTAATCTAATATCTATATTCAACATTTGCGGAACAAACGACACCGCTCTGAATTGGTTACGCCGGGTCGAAGTAATTGAGTTATGTCCGACGAGAGCGCCTAATAGTCTATTTTTGACCTCCCCAACCGGCGATGGTTATTAAAAAGCAATGTTTTTAACCGACTTATAAATGAGAAGGTTCTCAATTCGTCGGTTTTTATGTTACTCTATATCTCTCTCTGGCCTTTACCCAGCAGTGGGACATAAATGGCTAAAATCAATAATAATAACAAAAGATCTCGGGGAAATGTGGTCCAATTATCAACTCTCTTTTTGTGATAGTGCTTACGCCAAGGGTGATCAATATAAATTCTCTTAGGATAAGAGACTCAATCATGAATTCTTAACGGTTCTCGCTAGCGACTACGTAAAAGAATATGTATAAAAACATTAGCTCACCAACCATCAGAGACGTTCGGTACCTGGACCATGAGGTGTTTGTCATTTAACGCTAGCGACTACGTATAGTAATTTGTATGAAAAACCTTAATTCCCCACGTAACCGCTAGGGGCATTCGGGTGTTTTTCATATAAATATTTTACGTAGTCGCTAACGAAAAACATAAAAAACTCACGGTTGACCTACTGATAAATTTTGAAGTCGTTTAAGTTTTCAAACTTATCATTATAAAGCCGCGTCTCCTGCACTAGTTTTTCTCGAAACAAAACACGAAAACACATACTCAAAACAATGATTTTAGATGTCTCCTCATAACAATGGAGCACAGATAAAAATGTGTAGCGAAACCATGTTTTGCGTAGGTGTTTTGTGTAATATTTAAGTGCAGGAGACGTGGCTTTAATCGAAACGTTGTTTTGAATCGGACGGTTCTTTGTAAACACGTCGATATTGGGTTTTTGTTTTGGGTGCAGATTGCAAGCGGGTTGCGCGCCAGGTGTAACTATTCCACGTTTCATTTTGTGACCGTGTTGTATGGAGCCATTTATTTGCATAGTGTAGTTAAAAGTTCTTTATAGGATCCGCAGCTTTTGTTTACATTTTTCATACTAGTTTTAAGGCTTGGGGCGTCGAAAAACAGAATAAATATACTTTTGATAGTAGTTATACGTTCTTATTTTATTTTACAGGTGACAATTTGTATTGCCTAAATATCTGTCATTGATCAATATTGGGTTTCAACCCTGGATTATCCCTTACTCTTAGTTTACATTAAATTATGAACATCATATCCTTAATATAAATTAGATAACTTTATATCAAAATATTCTAGTATTTTTTTTTTAAATATACCAGTATTTTTAAAATAGAAAATGTACGTTACTCAACGTTCTTGAAACTTCAATGTTAAAGATACCTGAGAGAAGTTTAGTCCTACACTCATTAACAGAGTATCATATTAATCACGCTTCCTGAGCTATGTGGATCTTTACAGCTTAGGCCGTCTCAGTGTAATTAAAGTTTATAACACCTTTTTCATACTATTTTTTTATTTTATTTTTTATTTTTATCCGGGCACGGCAAAGTGATAGTGACACTGCACCTGATGATAAGCGTAGTGCAGTCCAAAAAAACTCACGACCACCGACAAATAGTGATCGTTAGAATCATGCCGGCCTATTTATGCTCACTTCACACTCCGAATCCGAAGAGGGAAGAAGCAAATCGAGGAGCTTACGACAAGACGGGCGGATGACCGATGCAGACACAGGGATACCCCCATACCCGTCTCAACCAATCATCAAGTCATTCTCAGTCCAGTATCAGACCACTGATAAACCCTATTGCTTGTTAGTGGTCACTAGCTTTTGCACTGCACTACGCTTACTATATTTTATATAAAAAAAGAATTATTTTATTTGTCTTGAACTAGAACCTCCTCCTTTTTTGAAATCGGTTATTAAATAAATAGTTTCACGTGATATAAGCTACGAGTGAATATATCTATACATTACGCTTTGCTTCACACACTGAATATTAATAACAATACTAACCTACAAAAGGCCCTCATATAATATTTAGCATATTCATGTAAGTGCATAACGGCACACATCCTATTGAAGTCCCCCACAAACACCGTAGATAGTGGATACCATATAAACAAGTAATAGAGCGGCAGGCAAGGGCGGAACAATACGAGGGCCCTTCATATTGTCCGACGCATAAGTGTGCTGCATACAATCGCTCTACACGTAACACGTCAGGTACGTGATATAACACAGAATATAATATTAATTATATCTGGCCTTTAGCAACGATATCGCACAACATAAAGTGTGTTCTAAATGCTTATGCCAGAGATGTAAACAAATATCCACCCCTTTTAAATAATTATTATTTTATTATGACCTCATACATAAGATAAGCGCAACCTATGTATGATATATTATTATACGAAAATACATTTGCCGCGTAATTATACTAGACTACAAAAATATCCTATGTATGCATTCCTACCAAAACGTAACAAAAGCTATACCCAAAGTAATAGAACACGGCGTCACGGCCAAAGTAATTTTCGGCAAGTCGTATGTTACAAGATTGGTTATTAAAGCAAAGCAACAATTTATAATGCTTACATATTGTTTCACCGAAACTCAACCACGTGCAAACTTTGGTTTGAACAATACACTGGTAGTTTGTTGCTAAAAGTAATAAACGTGAAAACGGAGGCAAGTTCGGTAACAAGAACGAATGGGGTTGTTCGCTTTACTATGTAAGGACTAAGATTTGAGTATGTGGCAACGTAGAAATACGAAAGACTACATAATATGTCTCTTTTTCTGGGTTTATCCTAGTTTTTCATATACCTTTCATTTCACACATTTCAAATAATACATTGTCTTCCAGTCTTGCCTTGTGTTGGTGTTGGTCCAAATCACATTATAATTAATTACCAAGTTAAAATAACAAAATAATTTTTAGGCAGTTAGCATTGTAACCTTTTGCATTTTTTTTTTAGAATCGTGTGAAAATTAATAATAATGAAAACAAATCAGATCCATATTTCATTTTAAAAATACGTGGGTGAATAAGTAATTTAAGAATATGTTTTTTTTATATGTGTTTATCTAATAAAATTAATTAGATGTATATTTAGATGTATATATATATCTCTGTAAACTAAGACGTGGACATTATTTTTCCTTCAGTTTGCGATGTTTACACGTGATGTGATTTGACGTGAATGAAGTAATTTTAGAACAATGGTTGATATTGAAATCTTAGAATGAACTGGTTTATAACAATAGTAAACAAATTAACAATTAAATCTTGAACAATGAACAAATTCAAAATATTTAAAAACGTTACCTAATAGTTTTTATCAATAAGTTTCAATAATCATTCTGATACTATGGATTATTTAATAATATTACTAGAAAATGTGAAATTAGTACCTAGCTCAAATGAGGTCGTTTGTGGCGTCGTTTAGATCAATCATTGTGAATTTTAAAACGACAGCTAAATGATTAATGTTTTACACCATTTACCTATTTGTCGTGTAAACGAAACTGTATAAGATAATAATACTATAACTAAATGAGAAAATTAAATCGATTAACAAATGAAACTGGGTGGTATGATATGTATTGCTTGATGGGTTCTATTCTTCTACAGATCTTTACAACTTTGTCTGATCAAACTTTAATTAATTAAATTATGTCTAATTATAAGTTGGACAAGTTGTAACAAGGACGCCATTGTCAAGCTGTCGTGGAAGGCTTTTGTGTTCTATTTTAACCGTTATCATTATATTACGTTGCGTTTCGTTCGGTGAGTGAGAATTT
Organism: Clanis bilineata; assembly: GCA_036417725.1. Lineage (NCBI taxonomy): Eukaryota > Metazoa > Arthropoda > Insecta > Lepidoptera > Sphingidae > Clanis > Clanis bilineata. Next base: position 6,381,873 of record CM071153.1, read on the forward strand.
CGTCCCCATTCCCCCACCAGTTCCCAATTCCTGTTGCCTTCCTTTAAAGTTGATAACATTACCATAATTCTTTTGGTATCCTGTCTATGGATTGTGTAGATCACCACCAGGTGATCCGCCAGCTTTCTTTCTTTTTTTCTCTTTATTTTGGTTTGGGGGTTTTGTCGCTAAAGCTATAATGCCTGCCCCATAATAGACCCGCCAGCTTATTTGCTTGTTTCTGCTTTAAAAATAACATATAGGTACTTTTAGTCAGTTGTAGTACGACTGTATAAAAGAGGCTTTAGAACTCGTGTACGCACGCGGTGCGGCCTGCGGGTGACAGCAAACAACATCTCTCACGGTTGATCGCACGTATTTCGGACAGTAAATCTGTTTACGTTCCTTTGTCCCATTGTTTAATATAATGTTTAATATTAATTTAATGTCGCTTTATGTTCTTACTTAAGTCCCCATTTGTTTGTTTGTATTGTTGTTTTACGCTATAATGTGTATGTTTAGGACAAAACGCGCATATTTTATTTTCAAGAAGACTTAACTTACCTATGTACATTGTTTTAATATTTTCGGCCAACTTCCAAAAAGGAGGAGGTCCTCAATTCGTCTGTATTTTTTTATGTATGTTACTCGATATCTCCGCCAAATGTGGACCGATATAAATTTGATGAGATTTCGATTAGAGACCAAATAAATCACTAGTTTTTTTTTTTATTTGGGTCTAAAAGAGTTGGTGAAATGATCATTGATTATGAGATATAGCCGCCTCTACCACACCTTGACACGGAAATAAACTCAACCAACAAAATTCTTACTAGATATCTATCATTATGAATGAAAATGATACAACATACGAGTATTTGTGTTACTGTACTAACATTAGGATGGTATCATACATTTTCACTACTACCCCTATCGTTAGCATTTCATTATTATTCAGCGAATAAAATGCGTCCTCACGAAAAGAGAGAGTAGAGGTATATAAAACAAAATGGTAAATAAGACGAACTCAGTGTACTGAAAAAGAAGCAGAAACTAAAATAGTGCCACCCGACAGATTTCAGATAGTAAACCGTACCAGTTGGAACGTCATTGTTTCGCCAACACGGCATCGGGGTGAAATCGAGTGTCCTCGATGTCGGCGTTCATTATTCGGAATTTTGCCTTCCTGTAGACTTCATTGGAGTGCACTCGAGCACCGGCGCCCGCCGCACGGCGACGCCACTAGGGTTGCCATGTGTCAGGATTCAACCGAACATGTCCGGCTTATTGCGGTCTGTTTTTTCTTTCGGCCTGGCGTTATCCTGGCCTTCTGCCAGGGTCCGTCTTCCTACTTAAACGCTTCCACTTCGCCCTGTCTTGAGCATGCTCCCTAGTGAGGCCATTGGCTCTCATATTTTCCTCCAGAATGTCCAGCCAGCGCTCTTTGGGCCGTCCACGGGAATGCAACCCTGGCATGATCTGAGCCAGACACAGCGACTTATTGCGGTTATTCAGGCCAAATATTTACATGTCCACCCAGTAGCTCCACCATAGAGATTTTTGGTATTTCACACTAGCGACTACGTAAAATATGTATATGACAAACACCTGAACGCCTCTTACGGTTACATGAGGAATTAACGTTTTTTATACAAATTCTTATTGTATATGCTGATCCATGGTGCAGTGATGCCTAATGCAGCAAAGGCAACCGTCAAACAAAGTCCTCTTTTTTTGCAAAAGTAATGTCTGGCTTAATAAAAGGCATATTTGACCTCTATGGAAAAGAAAGATTTTACGTCCGAATTTTAGGGTCAAATTTCCGGCTTAATATATCTCCGAATCCGGCTTTTTTATTTTATGAGCTGGCAACCCTAGACGCCACCGCCTAGCCTTCCCATTCACTCCTCGCCGAATATTACAATTTTGTATTGAATCTCATTCAACTCTGACTTAGCAATTTAATATCGTCGCTACAGAACGTGATTTTAATGAGCTGCTCAATAACGTGTGCTAAATTTGGGCTCGTTATTTTCATGGTTGAGAGGGGATGTTAAAATGTTTCACAACATCGGTATGTCATGATGAACGACTAATTGGCCATCTAACGTATCATATTATAAACATCAGTGATAGCAATTAGTCCCTCATTGTTCGCCATGTTTATTTTCATCGTTTACTTTTAAAATCGTTTGAAGAAAGAAGGAACTACTTAGTACTAACGAATTCACAGTTTCCAGGTGTTCTTAGTCACGAACAATCAACTTTAACTTTCTTATTGATAACTTCATATTTATTTTGGATATATCTTTGAATTTCAAGTGTCTTCTATTTAAGTCCTCGCGACTGTATGTTACGATATTTTATTTCAAATTATGGCGTACATTTTCGAAGACTATTTTCGAGTAATTTGTTATATTGTTATTAAATATATACCTTATAATTGATAATTTTATTCGTAGATATGATAAAAAAGAAAAATTATGTCTTAGAATCAAACACAAAAATCTATAAATAATAAAAATACGAATACCTTTGTAGATTATAACTTAAAAATAAGGCCTTCAGCTGCAAAGCGCAACCCTCACTCGCACTGCGGTTTCAAGAACAGTTTTTGACGTTATTAAATTCTCGAAGCAGTAAATTACTTCGCTCTGTGACCTGAGGTCGAGACTCGAGGTAAAACATATCGCGCATAGCTGTGAAGATATTGCGGTAGATTTATTTCCACCCTGCGTGCTGTAATGCCGAGTACAGACTACAGACCAACCGAACCAAGATGCTGTAATGCCGGGTATAGAATAACCGAACGAAGACGAACGTACAAAATAAAATAAATAAATAACACCCAACAGTCACATACATAGTCCTGACCCCACACTAAGATAGATTCTTGTGTCGTGGGTATCAGGAACTACGAGAGACTTTCGGTCTCACAACACCCAGACCCGAAACAAATATCTGTAGGCCATACACACATTTGTCTCGGTGCGGGAATTGAACCCGCGGCCTCTCGCTTCACAGGCGGCTACTCGCCCGCTGCGCCACGGAGGCTGTCAAACGCGAGTGGGTCTCCGCGATGGAGACTGCATGCTCGCTCGTCTTCGCTGATGCGTCCACATTCGATCGCTTTCGTTTGTTCGCCTATGTTGGGTTGGTCTGGAATCGGCATAAGAATAAAAGGAAATTTCACTTTTCGACTGACTTCAAAACTAGAAGGTAATCAATTTGTCTGTATTTTGATATATGTTACACGATATCTCTGGAAACAATAGACCGATGTTCAAAATTCTCTTTGTGTTCAACGGAGTTTACTCCAAAGGTGGTCCTATATAAGATGGTCAATATCTGACGAATTTTAAAGTCGGTTTTAAGTTTTTAAACTTGTCGTTATTGAACTACTATATAAACTGGCAAGTAACACCACAAACAATCTACTATAAATTTTGGACACGAATTAGGCTTTAATTTGTTTATTGATTAATGCAATTGTGTTATAATTTCATTAATAATCTATTTACTTACATTCTATACATAAATGTGGGTGTTCTAGTTCGCTAGTACACCTCTGCCTACCCCTTCGGGGATACAGGCGTGAGCTTACGTTTTTTACGTTTTTCTATACATCATCTTCATATAATCATAATATATAAATCATTTAATTACATACGAAGGAAGATAGGATAGAGATGAAGAGGAGAACTAGTTAACTAGAACACCCACATTTTGCCGACCTTATTGTCTGTCCTAGATATAATAGGGGCGAGCCTATCGCCATATTGGGCACAAATTCCTGACTAGACTGACATTGAATAGAAAAACTCAATACAACTTTTGCCGAGCTGGTGATCGAACCGGAGACCTCGAGACGGCAGTTGCAATAAACTACGCCATCAAGGCAGTCTATTAACTTGCAAGATAAATCATAATAATATTATTCTACTAATTTGCGACTACCGTAATAGATAGCTCTATTTATAAATACAGCACGAACGCTCCTGATTTACGATATATGCTCGTGTTATTACTCTAAGGTCTTCACTCTTCCCTCAGAACACGTCCTGGTTGTTATGTTAATACAATCTTACGTATTAATTAACCCCATAGTTCAAGATGCCGTATCTCGCATTATATTACTCGTAAGTACATCAAGTATCAAAACTAAGGATGGCCTGTCCATGCTTCGATTAAACAATTCTTGTATCAAGAAATAATGCGTGTATAATAAATCCACCAGAAAGATTTTTTTCTGACACGTTTTTCCCGATTTGTCTGGTCGATATGAGACAGGCATCACGTCGTAAAAACTAAGCCGAATCCTTACTACTCTGAATGCTGTAACATTGAAGAGGGGATAAGAGTAGGTAGAAGAAAAAAAGAAGCAAATCATATTAGTCAATGACTATGTGAATAAAAAAGTGATTTATGAAAACAATCCAATGAAGTTATTTCAACGATACATCATGAGAGACTGCATAAACGTCGAGCCATTTTCAGTCCCTGTTTACATATTGGGATTTGGGACCGAATACCGATATATCATACTGAGTATAAATTATCCTGCTGAAATCAACTAAAACCACAGTATGGCCACTAACCTAAATAAACAATAAGTTTTAGCGTAGAAAGTGACCGAGGTACATAACCCAAAGTTTTATTAATTACGACGGTCCTTCACGAAGGGATCTGCTGCAAAACAGGAGAATTTAATTAAAAGCAAACGTTACAGGGACAATGAAATCCATTTGAGACGCGCACAACCTCGCTAAATAACGGACTCAGTGTTTTTTAGGGTTCGGAAGCGAAATTACAAAAATGGAACCCTTATAGTTTTTTCATGTCCGACCATCTGTCTGTCTGACCGCGTTTTAACTCAGTGTATAGCAAGTATTAGAAAGCTGCAATTTGGTATGGATATACATATCAATCACACAGACAAATTGGTAAAATAAAATCTTGAAAATCTTTTAGCTACCCTACAAGTTATTAGTTAAGTGTGTTCGACAACAATGCAACGTTTTTCAAACGAATATCAAATTCGGAATTCGGAACCCTTTGCTGGGTATGCGTGGTCAGACATGAACTTGGCCGTTTTTTGTTACAATTTAACTGGAAGTTAAGCTTAGTTATATCTCTGTCCCGTGAAGTTAAAGGCAAGTACTGAGAGGAAGATAACTTAGCGCTAGCATTAAAGAAACTTGGCGAGCATTAACTGTTATAAAGGAAGGCAATAAAAAGAATGGTTCTTTCAGTGTTCATCGGGAATCGAGATATATCAGCAAGCCAAGAATACTTAGAACATAAAGACTGTAACATGTTTGAAATTCACTACCACTAGCCGAGTAATTCTAATTTGTTGTGTTTTTTGGAAATTGTTGAACGTCAGTTTGTTATAATACTAACGAAAAATATTTTACACTATGTATACTGAATTATAATCATAGCAATTAATTTCCTTTACTAAACCTAAAAGCCACAGAACGTCCATTGCTAAACATTGGCCTCCGTTGGCTGATTATGATGATGAAACCTAAAAGTAATATTTTTAATTTTCTTTATCACAATATCCCGTATCTGTTGTGATTATTTGCGTAGAATTTTAAATTGAAAAGTCGAAGCAGTCCTACTAATATTATAAACATGAAAGTTTGTGAGTATGTGTGTGAGTATGTTTGTTACTCTTTCACGCAAAAACTACTGGATGGATGTTGAACTTTACAGGTCTATAAATATATCAGAATAATAGATAAGATTCCTTTTATCCCGGAAAATAAATTTTATAAAAACATAAACATAAGCTCACGCCTGTCTCCTCGAAGGGGTAGGCAGAGGCGCACTAGCGAACTAGAACACCCACATTTTGCCGAGCTTAGTTCCATCCCAGACGTGAAATAAAAAAATAAATAATAATAATAAATTTTATCTCTGACAATATTTCCACGCGAACGAAGTTGCTGGCAACAGCTTGTACTCTATATTAGTAGTGTAGTGATTATTTTAAAGTAAAATGGAGTTGATTAAGGGGCTAGGTAGGGGGTAGGTATTTAAGACCGTTGACATAGGATTTATTTCACCCGTATATCACCTAAATTGATTTACCTGGACAAGCGCTGTAGGTTACTAAATTGGATGCTGAAATATTTAGGTGCATATTTTATCCTCTTTTATGTCTTCCTTTTTGTATGTTATGTTATTTTCGGTGGTCTGATATTTTATTTTTATAAATTATTATTAAAAATAATAGGCATATTATAAATTTTGCTTTCATAGGATGAATATTTTACTTAAAAATCATAATACATAAAAAAATAGGTAATATAATTAATGTAATATAATTCTTTCTACCTGCTCTTATCCCACCTTAATGTGGAGTCGGCGCAACACAGTTTGACAAATATGTTGCAGAAAGGATCCGGCTTAGTTTTTACGAACGTCTGCCTGCCTGACGTCAACCCCCTCTGAGAGATCCAGTTCCGGGCAAATTAAATTAGAAAATTCGCTTTGCCCGACCTGGGATTCGAACCCAGGACCTCCCAGTCCACAGCCCATATATGCTGCCACGAACCCATATATGCTGCCACTAGACCAATGAAGCGAAAAAAAAAAATCTAAAAATGTTTGGGTCGACGTAAAGTTTTTTATTAAGAAATTCGTTTGTATCCGAGGATGGGTAGCATCGTCAAGGATCCGAAAATGTTACAAAAAGAAATGTAACCAATTTGTAAGTTTGACAGCAGCGGAAATCTCATCAAACTTTCTCGCAACATTTCTAAAAGCGTCGCGTCATGTACAAACTGTACAACTTTCCTTATAAAGATTCATATATCGAAACAAAGTAACTTTATTAAGAGTTATACAAAACAATATATAATAACAAACAGCTATTGCTTTTGTCATAGTAAATGCAATACGGAATAATGATTGGAATATTGCAATTGTACGCAGTAATCTATATTACATTTCTCTAATTGGTTATTATGGGCCTTAGCCCTTACTTATAAAAACATAAGCTCACGCCTGTAGTCAGAGGCGCCCTAGCGAACTAATACACCCACATTTCGCCGAGCTTAGTTCTGTCCCAGATGTGATAGGGGACGTATCACCATATCGGGCATAATTTCCAAACTCCGGGCTGATATGGAAAAATCCAATATCACTTTGCCCGATTTATCCAGTATCGAACCCAGGACCTCTCATATACGCTGCCACTAGATCAAGGAGGCGACATATAGTTGTAAGTCAGTATATAATTTATCTAAAAATATAAAACTCGATAGTTACAATCAAGAACACGTAGTTTAAGCTTTAAATAAATAAAAAAAGAGCAAATTTATTACGTTTTAGCTATAAGGTACAATTACTTAATTATATAAAAGTACAGAAAAACAAATCATACTATCAAATTATTATAACTTTCTCTATTGTATTAAAACGGTTCACGATGAAATGCAGACACACTAAACTATCGAATGTTCTCAATATGCAAATCCACGTCAACCTTTTAACTATATAGCTCAGTCAGCTGCTTTCAATTTAGTTTTACGAACAAACGTTGAATACATTAGCCCGCATTATGGGTAGAGAGCAATAAATTCAACGGAACTGGTTTAATATTGAATATCTCGATTCCCTTATAATACTCGGTTGCTGAGCTATTTCGTAGAAATTCCCGGTAGAGCAATACCGACGCCCACACCGTTTATTTCTTCCCACACAGTTCCACTACTTCCCGTCATATGTTGCTATCTGCTACAATGTACATATCTAGAAATAAATACTTGAACGGGATTACGTAACTTAACATTATAGGGCCTTACTTAAAACAACATTTTTAGCTGAGCAAATGGTTACGAATAACCTGTCACTTTTTTCCTTGCATTACATTGTTTAAAAATGAAAGGGACAACCTATGGTATAAAGATAAGCAGCGCTCATATATTTTTATAAGTAAGGGGCATAATTAGCAAATCCAAAGATGTCGTCGTAATGTGTCCGAGATAAATATCTAATTATGGAGCGACAGGGACAGGGCACAACATTTTCTTATTGTAGGATTATATTACAATCCACCCTCCCTTGTCCAATCCTTTTTCCCTCCCCTTCCATTCCCTCCCTGGTTGGCAACGCACCCATGATTCTTTGTGTCTTGGGTGTCTATGGGCGGTGGAGATTACTTACCATCTGGTGACCCATCTGCTCGTTTGCCAGTCTTCTTTCAAAGTAAAGAAACAATCACAGCAGTAACATGTTACGAAAATAGGTTTTGTTGAAGGATATTGAAGCCTTTACATAACATTTTCATACATTCTGTACCAATGTTTGCACGAGTGAATGTATTGCATCTGTCGTGCACATACAAAGTATTTGCATATATATTATGATATTATATTTCACAGAAACGAAGCGGAACCTGAATCCATCCATTTTCCGATGCGAATCAGTTCTCTTTGACATAAAACATCGCTGTGTTGGGCATGAATGATATTACGATTTTATTTTCTGTGCCAGCGTGCTATAAAATGTTTTTTTTTGTCAAAAACCAGTATCATTACCGTTAGTAAGGAATTCGGCATTCTATAAAAAATAGTTATTGTCACCTGATTTCGTGAGTAATTGGATTTTTTTAGTCAATTACGCCTGTTGTAATGTTAATTCATCACAGGATACTTATTACTTTTAAAACTTATATGAGTTCACACCTGTATCTCGAAGGGGCAGGCTAACTAGCTAACTAGAACTCCCACATTTTTCCAAACTTATTTCCGTCCCAGATATGATAGGGGGCGAGCCTATTGCCATATCGGGCATAAACTTCAAACTCCTGTCTGATTCTGAGTATAAAAACCCAATAACAGTTTACCCGACCCGGGGATCAAACCTGATACCTCATTGTACCGCGGACGCAATACAACCACGCCACCGAGACAATCTATTCTTGAATTATTTTGTTATACGTTATATTTTTTGCATTCTAGTATAATTAATTCCTTTCATTCTAGTATAAATGCCCTTTTTACCTCACAAGTTACAACATTCTTAGTTTTTTTCTTTCTACCTGTCTTAATCTCACTTTCACGTGAGGTCGTCGCAACATACTGTTTCAAGCATGTTGCAGAAAGGACGCCAGCCCCCCTCTGGTTATACTTAGTATATATGTTTGGAATATAAGTATCTACCCTAGTACTTGATAGAGGTCCAACACCCTCTACAAATCACCCGTGGCCATCGACGCGTTCTTAAACTCCAAACATCATTATAGTTTGATAATCACATAGCAGTGTAGTCCGCAAAACACCGGTCCGTAATCTCAGTTAGAGTTACGTAATGGCGGTTTAATTAAAGTTGCGCCCACAGCGGTTCGGCACAAATTGCTTGATATCGTGCCAAATTATTTGCAGACCCTCCCGTCCCCCCGCCCTTGGTTCTGAATGAAACACATCACAGTTAAATCCTCGTGAAATTAAAGTAGATTTGGAAAGATTCTCACTTTGGAAATGTTATTTCATATTCAAACAAGTTGGTACTGTTCTAATTTTGTTCAGAGTAATTTTCCAACGTGGAAAGATTTGAGTAATATTTGAAAACTTTATGGGGTTCTTTTCCTTTCATCCTACAATTCATCCCACAAATTAATTATATGGATTATATGCCGCAAAATGATCTGTTGAATAGATACTTTGGATTCAATAACGGAATATACCCAAGTGTTTTGTATAGAAAGAAGCAATGTTTGTTCATTAGAAACTACATAATTTATTTGAGAAAAATATGTGAAGACTTTTCGACGCAAGACACCCATCACCTTTTATTAAATCCAAGTGGGCGAGGATAATACACGTTCGATAAAGGACGAATAACCGCATGTTTAAAATACATAACATACATAAGCTCACGCCAGTATCCCCGAAGGGGTAGGCAGAAGCGCACTAGCCAACTAGTACACCCACATTTCGCCGAGCTTAGTTCCGTCCCAGATGTGATAGAGGGCGCGCCTATCGCCATATCGGGCACTAATTCCAGACTCCGGGCTGATATGGAAAAATCCAATATCACTTTGCCCGACCCGGGGATCGAACCCGAGACCTCAGGACGGTAGTCGTACCGAAATACAACCACGCCACCGAGGCACTATATGTTTATAAAATGTTTATGTTTTACCATAAATTTGAATATACATTTTATTTATTTATTTATTTATGTATTTAAACTTTATATACATGAAATGTATAAAGGCGGACTTAATGCCGAAGGCATTCTCTACCAGTCTACCTGAGGGTGATGCAGAGACGACAATGTGGGTGTATATAAATAGACGTAAAGAAAAATATATTTTAAACATACTGATTTTATAGGTACGCACAATCATCATCATCATCATCATCAGCCGTAGGACGTCCACTGCTGAACATGTTACATACTAGTTTTCATGTCGAATGAAGATAACGTAATCCTGCTATTTTACATTATCTGGGATTCATCTAAAACGACGAATCAATGTTTCCGAGTCTGTCTCAAACCATGAACCCCAAGTGGATCAATAGTTCATTGCTTTCACATAGATTACCTGCAGGAACATTCGGTCAACTGTCTACCCTTGTCAGCGTATATTCACAACGATAAAACGTTCTGCGCAGTTTACTCTGTTCCACATTAATAACGAAGTTTAATTGGATATCGCGTGTTAATAGCCCCTTCAATACCTACTACTGTTACATTGTTAATACTGTAGGCTTTCCATTATTTTATAACAAACACTTGACCCTTAATAGCCTCTAGAATAATCGAGTTACCTATTTCAAACTAAATTAGGCCAGCGTTGTGTCATCATATCCTTTGTATTTTACATTAATTTATTTCAACCCAAAACTAACTAGAGATTATAGCGGTGTACGCCTTTAATAAAGCTAAATTCGAAATTCCTTGATAAAGCTTAAGCATTTTGGCAAAGAAATGCCTAGGTACTTGTTATTATTGTTACAACCTATACCTGCAATTCGCGTGGGTATCTACGTAATAACAAAGTATCATGAATTCATTATTTTGTTATGTGTATTTATTATTTTTATTTTATTTGTGGATTTTAAATTATTTCATTATCTGTATTTAATTTTATAATACGTCTATATTCGACATCCAATAAAACTGACGAAGATTGAGGAAACGCAAGCTTTGATCCGTAGTATTGTATGTAAATTGGTACTAGTGGAAGCACTGTATGTTTAACGACTTGCTAGATACCGCCAATCCTACATTTACCAGTCCTCTAACCCACATCAAAGCAAACTCACTGGAATTGCTTAAGCATTTGCACACTTCGCTAGCTCTGGTCGCCTTTGTTCTCGTGAATTTCAAAAATAAAGTTTAAACATTCCAAACGAAGGCTTATATACCTCAACATATACATATAGAAACAAATAGGATTAGATAGTCATTTTGTCTGTGTTATTGCTGGTTACATACTCTTGTAAGTTTGATTTCTTATCATTATTAATTAGTTACTAATTATCTCGTTTAGTAAATAACAATTTGTCTAATTTAAATATACTAAACAAGTACACAGAATATATCTGTAGCAAATTTTAATTACATTCGTTCCCTCTATAGGAAATACCCAAGCTTTCGCCTACGGAGTATAACAGGAATTATTTAATTATCCTGTTATGACACTGACGGAATTACGCTTAGAATGTGTACAAAATATGTAGTACACAATTCATATATTTTCCGAGGCGTTAAATATATTAGAAAATAAGATATGAAATATTCAAGATGCTTTGAAAATATTGGATACCTTTTCACAAATGTCTAGGGAATGCGTAATCATATTTTTATATACATCCAAAGGCACGTAGATAGTCCCAGACTGATCAATATATATGCTTATATAGAGGTAAAGATAGAAATACCCCGCAGTCTCAGGTGGCTAGCCTACACTCTGCGAATACCAACAGAACCGATAAAACTATGATTATTGTAATAAACAAATATCAATTATACAATCTTCGAGTTTGGAATTTAGAGAAGAAGACTGACTTAAAATAGATCACGTAATTAAGTCGTCGGAGGCGCCACATACGAGTATATATGTTATATAAGCGTATCGGCCACCGACGGCCGAGCCGCCCGTCAGTATTATGTTGTAACATGTAACTACAAATATTTGACTTAACGTGTTCAGCTGAATGCGAATTTGTTAAACTTACTAATTTAATACCGACCAATAATACAGTAATAACATTTATTTATTTATGTTATACGTTCTAAAACCCGACATTTTTGGCGCCTAAAACTGATATTATTCAGAAAATATCGGCGGGCTTCAAACAATGGTTACAGTGTTATTGCGTTAGTTAATGTTCACCTCCCTGTATTTGACAGTTTGACTGATACGGCGGGCGCCGGGCACTCGATGCATGATATCCTCATGTAATTGACGTCTGGTGTAGCCACTAAATTGATGTTAGAATATCTAAATTAAATGACCAAATTGTGGGTTTAAAATAAATTATCTCCAGCATATTGTTTTCAACAAGATTCAAGACTGCCTCGGTGGCGTGGTTGTATTTCGGTACGACTACCATCCTGAGGTCTTGGGTTCGATTCCCGGGTCGAGCAAAGTGATATTGGTTTTATCCATATCAGCCCGGAGTATTACTTTTGGGACGGAATTAAGCTCGGCGAAATGTGGGTGTTCTAATTCACTAGTGCACCTCTGCCTACCCCTTCGAGAATACATTACATTATATTATGTTTTATTGTTTTCAATACTGCTAACATTTTTTTTACGTCAGGTTAAAGCTTGCTTAAATTTCTTATATGCAAATTTATTATCTTTGTTAATATAACAAATTACAATGATGAAAATGATCTGAGCAACAATGTTAATATTTACTCCAACAAATCACAAAGCTCAAAACGCTGATGAAAATTGAAAATGTAAGACCTGATTATTTATTAAATTTTTGAAGTGTTTACTATATCGCTTTGAGAGATGTAAACAAAAATCTTCAACAAACAAACTTATATTTAGAAACGGTATATAAAATTCGAAATAAAAAACGTAGGATCAGACAAAATGCCCTTCTTGTGACATAAAAGGTGACCTCCCTTTGACACCGCGAGTAGAAAACATTATGTGCCCTTCGTCCCTCTGTCTTCTTTCCTCGAGGAACACAATGGGCGTTACAGGCACGAAGTGAGACCTTTCCAAATCTTTATATAGTTTTAAAGTTTATTAGCTAAAAATGTCTTTCAACCCGCTCTTGTCCGACAATATGGGGTCGGCCCAACACACATTTTCAAGTATTTTGCAGTAAAGATTCGGCTTAGTTTTTACGACCGGCTGCTATATTGACGTCAACCCCATCAGGAGGTTCTAGTCCCAGGTAAATCAATTTAAAAAAATCACTTTTACCGATTTGGAAATCGAACCCAGCATATCCCGATGCACAGCCTATATATGCTGCCACTACACCAAGAAGGCGAAAATTATACCTAAAAATGTGATTAATAAAATTATAAATATTTTGTCAGCCCAATAAATATTTGTGGATAAATAAATAGCTATCTTTTTTGTATTGTAAAGCGTAAAATAAATCAAATGAGGCTTATATCAGTAAAAGCTCAGGGATCCGTCCCCTGTTTTATTGTCTGATTACGGATCTGTACTGTAGCCATTGTTCAAAACTAGGCTACCGTTAAAAGAGTCATATTCAGAGGCAAGCATCGCGAACAACGCGCCGTCACTGTAACATGTGAATTATCTTTAAAATATATTTTTCCTACTCCTCTATGTTTGTACAAAATTGTTTGCATCATGTATTTGCTACGGAATAAATATACATACATTGTAAAGATTTGACGAAAATAAATACATATGTTTAAATTCGTAGAGATTGATACTATGGCTGTTAAAAGTTATGAAGCCGCTATTATAAATAATATAATAAAAGCTCACGCCTGTATCCCCGAAGGGGTAGACAGAGGTGCACTAGCGAACTAGAACACCAACATTTCGCCGAGCCTACTTCCGTCCCAAAAGTGATAGGGGCGAGGCTATTGCACCAGGGCACAAATTTCAGACTCCGGGCTGATATGGATAAAACAAATATCACTTTTTCCGACCCGGGGATCGAACCCAAGACCTCAGGACGGTAGTCGTACCGAAATACAACCATGCCACTGTGGCAGGTTGTTATAAAGGTTATGTACAAATATAAAGTTTAGGGCTAATTTTTCAACAGCCAGATAATAATTTTGTCAGAAGCCCGAGCAGGAATAGTTTTGACAATCGAATCGAGCTCGCTGTGATGTTAGAAATGCGCTTGATTCAAATTCTATTGCCAAAATGATTCCTACTCGGGCCGCTGCCTATTGAAAAATTGAACCTAAATTAATTATAAATAAATAATATATTTGTATTTTATTCCAGGTAAAATGGTTCACGTCATCTGGCTGGTTCTTGCGGTGGCCGCGACCGTAGCGGCTATCGACGAGGCCTCCGACCCCGTAGGTCTTCTTGAATCAGGCTCTGGTAAGTCGAAGAAAAAACCACTTAGTTGTACATGTATATACATATATTCATACATTACATATTCATTCATACATTACATTCAAGTAACTGTCATCGAAAATAAGTATTATAAAATTATGCATACCTCATTCTTTCTATGCGATATATACAATAAGTGGTTTTCGACATCTTACATATTTTTGGTAACATTTTATTGAATTATGTTAGAAGTCTAACCCACTACGTAATAAAATAATGTTAGCGTTATTAACGTTGCATATATTTAAAGCAATGTTTTAATAAACAAGTAGCAACACTGCTAGATCATAAACAATGCAATGTCTCAATGACAGTAATAAACCAAAATGCACAAAATAAATCATAAATTGTTGAGTGTTTCCTCAATAACATAGCTTTAATTGCAGCTCGTAGCCACGTAGCGACGTAGAACTCTCGTAGCTCGTTGTGGTCGTAGTGCTCGTAGCCTCGTAGCACATAATTTCTGCGTGTGCGAGGCCATTATCCCGTTATTATGTTGTCTGGTGGCACAACACTGATAATAGCGACTTTTAACAAAAGCGCAAAAAATACGAGCTTTTTAGATAAGCTTACGGACTTTCATTTTATTTTAGAAATGGCCGAGGAAATGTTGTATCTGTTTTAACTTTAACGATAATATATTATTTTCACTAATAATATGTAAATTATTGTAATTCTGAGTTTATACGTGTTTTAAGAGCGTATTAAATAATGTTATTATAATTATTTTTTTTTAATTTTAAATATTAACCAGTAAAGGTGCTTCAACGTTGTTTATTGCAATCTAAATTATATGTAATCTAAATTATACAAAATTACGCCTGTGTGCGGCAAAAATGTATATTTAATTACCGCTTTCACTTTGTACTTTGTAAGGTCGCAATGGGGTCTTTTAAAATATAAAGCTCAATCGGCTTGACTACAAATTTATTAATACGCTAAATGGAAGTAAAAAGGACCAAGTTGTATTACGACCTATTTGATTTTCCCTATCGTACACTTTTAGGCTGTAAAAAATTGTATCAAAAAAGGTTTTCTCCAACCAAAATCATGAAAAAAGAGTAGAAATAGTACCGTTTGTGGATTCAAGGCTTCGCTCACGATATTGGAGAAAGATTCATGTTTACATCGAATTTGTTCGAAATATTTTTTCAAAAAATAAAATAACAGAATCATATTCTCCAGAATACGAAGGGATCTCCATCATATAATTACTTACATTTATAGAATACCTTATCGAAAGCTCATGTCAAATTCAATCGTCCCTCATCCGACGAAAGGGTCAGCATATATCTGAGCTTCCATCACAATATATCCCTAAAACGTCACGTTTGCATTATTACGGTACACTGAGTGAGGAGAATGAATGTAAATTTTATTATTCACCGAGCTTCTTACACTCGCGAGCGTTGTGCCTCGCTTATTATGTACACAAATATAATGTTTTTACGTTTTAATCTTCAATATCAGACCGGAGTCTGAATTTGTGGCATGGCAACAGGCTCGCCCCTTATCACATCTGGGACAGAAATAAGCTCGTTAAGATATAGGTGTTATATCGTTAGATCATATCTGCTGATTCCTTTAAGGATGCAGGCGGGTTGTTCATTTCAAGTTTTTCAACATGGAATCCTTTATAAGTATATACTGAAAGACCTTAGACAAGTGGCTTAGGCGCTAGTCAAATACAATAATACATTTATTTTATTTGATTATCCTATTCGACTAGCGTATAAGTCACTTGTCTAAACCCGCAGCAATGTCTTTGGTACTGTGTTCATGAGCATCATTACTTATCATATAATCCAGTTCCTATTAAGTAAATAAGTGCGACTAAAATATTACTTTATTCCTATGTATGTTTGTAACAAATGAATAAGCAGCACTATAAACAATTTCACTCTGCGGATTTTTAATTAGAACTAGCGCAGTAATAAACATAGGAAATCCGGCTGCAAATCGTATTTGTTTGAAATGAGTAAATAAGCGATATCCAATTTATATAAACAATATTAACGTTTTGTATAAACAATTTATATAAACACAATATCAGATCGTGTAATACAAGTTGATCAGAGTACAAACATCCGCGCCCGAGCTCGGCCCGCTTACTTATCTGCAGCAAATATGCAAACATGCTCCCGAACAAATAAACCCATGTTATTATACGTTTCTATGCGCTGAAAGTTTTTGCTTCCGCGGAGCAGCTAACATTAGTTACACTTACGTATATTACTGCGTACAGTGGCTCTATAACATCTCATTATTTGAATAATGAAAGAGAATAGTCTGGGGTGTTTTAATCCGAGAATATGGTTAAGTTCATTGAATTATAAATTCAAATGTTTTGTTAATTAATATAAAATGCTACTCGTTTACACAAGACAATACACATAATTGTAACAAATTATTTTTAGCTCACATAGTTTTATAGCTGGAGGTTCGAAACCAACCCTAAAATTGAGCATACACCTCTGACTTTTCTATATTAAGTTTATTTTAATTATGAAATATCGTTTGCTATAACGGTGAAGGAAACCATAGTGAGGAAACCATACATACATACCTGAGAATTTCTCCACAAGAATTTCAAAGGTATGTGAAGTCTACCAATCCGCATTAGTCCAGCGGGGTAGACCAAAGCCTAACCCTTCTCATTAGTAGAGAAAGCCCGTGCCCAGCAGAGGGATAGTAATCTTACAGGGCTAAATATTATTTATTATTATAGTTTTATTTTAAAGATGTTCCGAATATAATACTTTTGCGACGGTTCCAGTATTAGAGCTCATTCACCACAACACGATGTTGCTATACCTCTATAATTAAACACACTTGGTATACTTGCATAAAAACGCAAAATAAATGATGAAGTTTTCTGGGTCGCCAGTTAAAGTGAGTACACGGTTGTACGGCATGCGACCTAAACAAACATTCTGGCGTTCATGTTGGGTCGCGTCGCGTCAAGCAAATAGAACGACATTGATAACAAAAGAACCACGGTATCATTTCCACCACCGCAGGTCGATTCTCGAAGAAACGCCACAACGTTGCGGTCGACGCTTCGCTCTCGCAGCGCACATCGTTGAGATCGACGGAGCGTTCAACGTTGTTGGGTCTTAGAGAATACTATTTTCCATACATTTATGTTAAACGCCTCGCTCGAGAGAGCTAGTTCGCATAAGCGCCGTCATAACGCATTGAGCTAGTGCGTGCGCTTTGTACCTTGCTCAATACAAAAATGAAAACATCGTTGCCGCAACGATGCCGCAACGTTGTTTTTACAAATGAAACCTAGAGAATCAACCCGTTGTTCAGCAAGACATCGTCTTTATCAAAATGTGTGTATGCAGTAACATTATAATAATCTATTACGAATGTTAGCCCTCGCAGAATCTAATCTTAACGGACCAAAAAATCCAGAATAAAGAATTTCTTCCAAATAAGTTTTGTCACGAACAAAGATTTATGATAAAAATATGTTTATATAAAACGACATTACCTACTTAGCCATGGTAAAAGCAATCAACATCTTCTCGGCCGTAAAATAGTGTCAATTTTGACGACGTCGTAGGGCGTTAGGAAAGTTATAATTTAAGCAAAACACGCGTGTGCCGGAATGATAAGCTCCCAGTACATCGTACGGCTCGAGAAATACGGCACACAAAATATTACGTCGGGATTCGGGCACTCAGCCATTGCGTAATACATAAGCACAGACGTATAAAAAAGAAGGACACCATCTCGCCTATAGTTAAACGGACGCCACAGAGAAGCCACGCACACAAACGCGCCTGTACAATAGTGCCCTGCGCACACATTAACACTCATAAGACGCTCAGTCGCCACCATTACGTGTCGATAGATCGAACGAACCGAAAACGGCTTTATTTTCAATGTTCCTAGCGCTCCGTCCATCTTTTTTTTACGTCCGTGTACACAAGCACCCAACTAGTACAATACGTAGAAACTTGAATGATATAGAAATAACAATATTACTGTTGAGAACCTAATAATAATGAGTGGATATCGATATAGGTACATCAATAGGCTTTCAATCTATTATTGAATAAATATTATGATTTCATAACTATTATATTTTATGTCTATTTATTCACAAAAGATGTACAAAATCGTAATCGGCTTGGATAAAATTCGAATCTTCTGTTGTATATAAGCTTTCTACTCCACGTAGAGTAACATCATCAACCGTTAAAACTTCTCACGCGAGGAGAACTTCCATGACCTACAGGGTTACCACGACCTGTTATAGCAGTATTATTATAATCTTTCTTCGTTTGTTTTGTATGGGAATCGATAAATAAAATTATAATAATACTGCTATAAGAGGTGGTGGTAACCCCCCGGTAAATTATCTTTAAATGTTTGTCTTTATTTTTCGTGGTAAGGGAATAAAGTGTGAACAAAGTGATGTAGGCCGCTCTTTATACCGAAAATATAATAGGTACGTGATACACTGGTAGATCTGCCAGAAAAAAGGACTTACCGCCGAATGTTCATACAGTTAAGGTCGCCTTATGCCGATTAAGGCCGCCTTATCTGTCAAAATTGTATGGCGAAAATCAATGTAGGAAGCCGTTAAAGTTGAAGAGCGTTTGACCATTCGGACGTTACTCATATAAAGTAAATACACATACATACATAAGCTCACGAGTCACGACTGTGTCCTCGAAAAGGTAAGCAGAGGCGCATTAGCAAACTAGGACACCCACATTTCTCCGAGCTTTTTTCCGTCCCAGATGTGATGGGGGCGAGCTACCGTCATATCGGGCTCAAATTTCAGACTCCGGACTGTAAATCAAACCTTAGGTAGTCATACCGAAATACAACTCCACCACCGAGGCAGTCGTCAGTGAAAATAAATATCTGCCTCAAAATTTGTTACCAATTGTAACACAATGTCAAATGCCAGCCTAGTGTTGATTTTGTACGGAAACATTCGGTGATGGCACGCTTGACGGCGTCTTCATTTCCTCTGTTTCCGAAGTAACCGCCAGCGGCCGCGGACGGCGGAAACCTGACCGTCAGTACCGTCTAGTCATGGGCGTTATAACGAAAGCGGTTTAAATAATGGTATTATTTTTTAAAACTACAACAGCTGTGATTTAGAAATAGCTAACAATGTTTAGTTCGTAGTTATTTTTTATATGGGAAGTTCAAATTTTTTTTAAATTCATATAACACAACTAAACTTACTAGCTGGCGTGGTGACCTTTTTTTTGGTCGCTCCCACCAAACTTGCTGGCCTCAGTTCTAATGACTAATACCTAATGACAAATAGCAGCCATTATTTCCAGGTCGCAGGAAGTCGCTGGATGCAGGCCGCTTCCAACAGGTCGATCGGGAAATCTTTGGGGGAGGCCTATGTTCAGCGGTGGACGTCCTGTGGCAGATGATAATGATAATTTCCATCACTAATACCGTCACTACCGTCACGTTAGCTTCATGTGTGGACTTGACATCTCGTAAAGGAAGCCTTTATATTTTTATCGCGAGAATATGTTACACATTTAAATTGGCCGAAAGCCAATGTGAGGGAAACTTTTATCTGCGATAAGATGCGTGTTTTATTTTTATGCAGAGTTTTAAGTTGAAGTTTTATATGCAAAGGAGAACTTTATCAAAACGAATGCGAAGAAAAACATAAAATTATGACTTATATACATCAATATAATATAGGTACCCTAGATGCACAGTTCTTTGCAAATATCGTCCTAAAAAGTGGTCTCAGGAGTAAAACAAAGAAAAAGATCACAAGTTCTAATTAAATCAAACACAAATATAACCCTATGCACGTGTTATAAAGTAGCTTTTTTAACGAAATGATCAAGCGTTCTTAAATTCGAATTTTCAAATTTAGAATTCTATCGGCGTCGAACTGTAGGGAAGAGGAGTGCTTAAGCACTTCTTTGCTGTCCCATTTTCCGAGCGTCAACTGTGCATCTAGGTAAATAATATATCGATGCTTATATACGACTAGCTGTTGCTTGCGACTTCTTTCTCTGTGCCTGGCGTTATCACGGCGTTACGCAAGGGTTCGCCTTTGTACTTGATCGGTTCCACTTCGCTCGGTCTTGATCCTCCACATTGATACTATTGGCTTTTCATATAAGGTTTACATTTGAATCCGTCTGCATGGATCTCACATCTCACCGACACGTAACTATATAATCACAAGTTTAAAAACTTAACAGACCGACTTCCAATCCGATCGTGATCAAATTTATATGGGACCCTTGAAATAAGCTCTATCGAACACAAAAATAATTTTGAAAATCGGTGGAATTTTGAAAAGATCGCGTAACATACATACAAAATATAGACGAATTAAGGATCTTCTCCTTTTTCGGAAATCGGTCGACAAAGATAAAAGGCAAATAACTGCACTCACATACATTCAAATATTTAACAGTTAAAATATTACGGATATTCAATAATTCTACGACAAGTATTTTCCAGTCATTTCATCATCATCATTAGCCATAGGACGTCCACTGCTGAACAAAGGCCAAAGATTTCCAGATCGACCTGTTGGAAGCGGCCTGCATCATTTATAATTATATTTGTACGCGTACATACTTAATTGATAAGTCGATAAGTACGTACATTCTGGATTTAAACAGTATTATTAGTGAAAGAACAGTCAATATCCGCTATTTTCCAAGCGTACAATGTATGCAAACTGAAATTTACATGTTCTGTAATGGGCATGTGCACGCCTCGACCGCGTCGTGTAGTATATCGCCTACACTTATAGAACTTTACATATTTTCCACATTAAAGCTATCTTTAGTGCTGAATTACGTCGCAGTTCGATTATACGAAGTTTAAAGTAGATATGTATACATACATAAGTTCACATGTATACATACATAAGTTCACGCCTGTATCTCAGAAGGAGAGGGCAGAGACGAACTACAGAACTAGAACTCTTATATCTCGTCGAGATTATTTCCGTCCCAAATGATCTGTCGGGCAAAAATTCCAGACTCCAAACGAATTCTGAACTAAACAACCCAATTTCATTCTACCGAATCCGATACCTCAGGACAGATATCCTTACACACAGCACCACTGAAGCATTACTCAAAGTAGGAAAAATATTTTTTAAAACCGAATTTGTAGCCGCTTAGCGTATTGCCTCTGCTTAGAAATTGAATAGGAAGTAGGTGATGGACTCAGCCATTAAACAAATGAGGCAATCGTCATGTCCGATTTTAGACACACGATAAAACCAATTAGAATAAACTCGACTCAATTGAGGTTATTATCCAAAGTGTTTGTTTTGAATCGATAGACGGCCCACACCCCACCCCCACTCTCCACATACGCCCCTGCATCCAGTAACCCTCTAAGCCGGTATATTGATAATCTGATTACTCGCGCTTTATACAATATGTATATCACCTGCCAATTTTACTTAGCGACGTAATTTCCTACGCTCCATGTCAAGCTGTATCGACCGTTATGAATTTATTGTGCGAACAGAGGGGAGGAGTGGCTGTTTGTATTCACGTGCTTGTGCCCCGAGCTATAGATAATGTACTTCGATTGCTCTTATAATATTTGTAGGTGATATTTTATGTAATGTATGCGTTTCTCGCTTCATTAACGCTATTTATATCTCGCTCGCACTCACTCGAACAGCGTAACATACTGTTTCATAATTCAGCTTTATTTTTTATGACGAAATCTTTTTAGAAAAAATGCCTTGGCCGCCCTGGTATATAAACCCAAGACAAGTCTACAGCAGCCCGAGCAGGAAAATTTCTGGCAACCGTAAATGTATTCGTGCTCGATGCGCGTCTATGAAATTTGTATGAAATATTAATCAAATGTAATCAGTGCGCAGCGAGTTTACATTGACATTAGTTTTTCGTGCTCGGCCTACAGTTTACGAGCTATTTATTATTTATATCCCATTGAAAGGATGTAAATAGCTTGAAAACAGGTAGGAACACTATGTGGAGCATTGTAAGGGTTACCCGGTTATTTTTACCACATTTTCTTACTAACACTTTCGTGAATCCACTTCCTTCTACCAAGCCAACTCATAGACAACAACTTAGTGCCACAACAAGTAACCTATTTTGGACACCATCGTCCCCTGACTCGATAATAACAAATTAGTGGTCCGTTCGCCGGCAAGCTTTCTCCGTCGTGAAACATTGAAGCAACGTGCCATCCGCGCACTTTGCTTGCCAAAACACGCCAAATTGGATCCATTAGCGGGCATTAGACGTTGTTGAGGTAGCGTGCACCCCAGACGCAAGGATTTGGTAATATTTTCCTACGTTATTTTCCCCTACAAGATGAAAGTACTGTCTCACAGATTCACAAACGATAACATTTTATGAAACAATTTGTCAGCTCAAATCCCATATAAATTGTACGTGCCTTTTGTAACAAATTGTTAACAAGAAACTTTAAAGTATTGGGTTTTTTACGTAAGGTGTTATGCGTAGGTTAAAAATCTCTTTTTTAACTATTTAAAAAAAAAGGCTAAATAAATCGTAATCATGGCTTTTAAAATATACTTAATGGCAAATGTTCATATGCTATCTTCTATGTACTTATAAATATTTAAAAGATTCCATAAGATTTTATCGATACAAGAGTTCCATTACAGTGAAAACCACGATAAAAGCGGCGACAGTCATGAAATGCTTATCAAATTCAGGCAAATAAGTCACTTGGTATTCCTAATCTGTACGAAAAGTAATGAATGACCCTAAACGAATGTAGAATATGCCAAAACCACCCTATTTTCAGTGGCCATAAAAATTCAAAGCCAGCGGTGTACAATAAAACGGTGTCGACCCCCCAGTCCACGACCCAAGGAGATCGCGGTCACGTCAAAGTTATCGCCAAGTTTGTCCGAAAGAAATAAGTTTTAGCCTTTAAACCTTTTAACTAGACTTCCACTTAGGTTTTAACATCAATCCGTTGAAGATAAGGAATGGCGCCTTTGTGCACGAAATGGATTTAATAATCTAGTTTTTTCAAAGTTGTGAAAATGATGGCTATATTCCGACACGAACGTCATAAAATATTTGTAAGGAGATCCAACATGCTTTTATGGAGCAAAATTTAAATCTAAGTGATGCATATAAAAAGATTTTTAGTTGTGCAACGTTTAAAAGTTTATATTTATATAAACAAAACGATACTACGTCGGCTCTCCCTAATCGATGATGTCTCTAATACATCTCTCAGTGACCGTCCTGAGCCGAGGTTCGTAACCCGTTAGTGGGTTGCCCTCAGCATGGTCACCTAACCTTTTCTTGGGTTCGTAACGCAGCTGCGTTCACCCAATAGATCGGTGTAGCTGAGTAAGCCGACTCGGTCGGGCTGCCAGCTGTAGGACAACACAAAAAAAAAACGTTGGCTCTCCAAAAGATTTGCATTAGAATTTATTTTGAACTACAATATCTTAATTAATTTCTTGTATCCGACATAGAACAAACAAGCGTATCACGTAACAAACGTGTTAAAAAATCGCTTAATAAAATATGCTAATAGAAAACACCAGAAAATACTATATAATACCATAGGTGCCAAAGTATAAAATAACGACCGTTTCTTAATATTTTCTTTTGACGATAACAAGATATGGATTCATTAAAAAATCATCTTCCCTGTCAAACTTTTATAAAAGTCTTAACGGAGAATTAAATTTCCAAGCTATTTCTTTCTCTAAGTGCGCAAAAATATTACACAGTTTTTGGGCTTCACCAGTCATGAGTCATGACCCAACGATCTGATTTGTACTACTACAAATAAATAGCTAAGACATTAGTATTTTGACACTAGCAATTAATATTAAACGCCTTACCACCCTGCATTAGTCAGGAAATGCCCACCCTAAAGGACAAGCCTGTGTTTAGCAAAGTGTTTTATTTTTACCCAGATAAGTACATCAGAAAAGAAGTTATGCTTTGTAATAAGGTTATCTAGGTAGCTTCTGCTTCCGGGTTCGCTTCCGTAAATTGTTGTCTGGTGATAAAAAATAAGCTGTGTAAAGTTGTAAATGTTTATTTAAATAGTCACGGGCTTCCCGGCCTCCGGTGGCCCATACGCTTATGTAACATATATATGTGCCGCCTTCGACGGGTCATCACACGCTACTATTACAAGTTGGGTTATCCTATTTGATAGTGAGTTCTTATGACATAATTATTATAACTTAATTATGGACGAATTAAATAATATTTTATGTAAAGAAACAATAAAGAACATTTCCAAATAATTGTGAACAAAAAGAACAAGCTCTTATTCCATTAAACAAACTGACTTATATGGCTGTCCGACGAAGCATATTACTGCCTGTTTTTGACAAGGAAAAATAAATAACCAAAATCATCTCGTTATGGAACTGTGGGTTCGCCTGTTACACCGTAGTGGTAATATATAAATATTGAGTTATTAAGTAATATGTACATATTCTGTAAATTGATCACTCAGGCGTAAATCTCATAATCCCCAACAATTACTTTAAACGTTCAACAATAACAAAGCTCCACGTACATTTGTTTTTTTTTTACAATCAAGATAAAAGCGTGAACTTTTACATTTTCAACAAGATTAAGCATCTGTGCAGGTATCTCTATGGAAATGGCTTAATTTATGTGAGCTGTCCTATAAATAGAGAACCTGTATAAGGAAACTGAGATATAAATGTTACTAATTACTACTGCCTTGTCACTTAATAAAGTTATTAATAATCTGAACGCGGTAAGCGTCTTTAATTAATATACCTATAACAAAGAAACGATGACCGTACGGGTCCATATCCCACTGGATCCATACATTTAACCAGGATAAAAGGTAGCTTATGTGCTATTGCAAAATTAATATTAATAATTTATACATTATTAATCAATCATTTCCAAATCTCATCCAAATCCGTTCAGCCATTTGATTGAATTATCTAATAACAAAATAGTTACTGTATTTAAAAAATAGAATAACCTGAAAAGTGCATGCGTCCGTTGGTAATTATATTTCAAATTGTGAATTAATGGTCATCGATTTGATATTAGTGTCCATTAGGCAAAGATATTCAATTTTTACGTTTGCACGGCTATAAAATTAAATTGTGAGGTTTTGGCAGTAACATCAGCGGGCGGCGGGCGGCGCGGCGGTACAGCGATGTGAACGCTATGAACACGACGGGGCGTTTTATCGCCCTGTTCGCGGCCGCTTACGCCTGTAAAGCGCCAGATATAATACAGTCAGCCTCCCTCGACCCTTGGAGTATTTACCTCGCCCCTCTGTCACCCTGCATAATCGATCGACTCTGTCGCAAACCCTCTAAAGGCGATGTTACATCAATTACTCAACAATTTGTGACACGTCTTTATACGGCCCAATATTATTTATTATTTCAAACACTTCAGAGTGGAAAAATGTAGTGACCGTGCATAAAATAACTGATAGAATAAACGGTTCAAGTTGAAAGTTGTGAAACAGAGATTGATTTTAGCTGTGACAGAGTAATTTAATACATATGTAGTAACTAACAGTAACATTATTTTGAAGATTTTGGATGAATTACTACTGTCATACAGATATTTTGAGTGGTTTATTGGTGTGTATTTGTCATACTAGATGTTTCTAGAATACCAAAGTTATAATAATATAAAGTGAAGATATCTCTTAAATTCTTCTGTTTTTTATTTATATACAATTTATCCGATAATTAAGAGTTTAAGTATTAACTTAAATTTAATGAAGAGTTCACAAGCTGGCCATTATCTCCATCACTTTATAGCTGATGACAATAATGATACTTATTGTGTTCTTGTGAAAGAGAAGTTATAATAAAGGTCGTGACAGTCTTTGTGCCACACAAAACCTTTGTGTCCTCGAACGATACTTAATTAACTGGATATCGGGAAATTCACAAAACACATGTACTACGTTCCGCAACAATTGAATCGATGTTATTAATAAAGGCTTAGCAATAAACCGATACATCTGCAAACATAGTGGGTACAAGAGTACTAGTAACTACGTATTTAAATACTTTAGCTCTATTAACTTGGTATATTACTATCTTACTCTGTCGTTACTTGTCAAATTCAAATTGATGAAATGATGAGTTGCATCTTTCATTTCTCGGTCTAGCTTTTATGGGCTTTGGATCGAGAGATCCTAGGTTCGAATCCCAAGTCAGATAACACGGTTTTTCTAATTAAAAAAATTGCCGGACAGTGTTTGCCCAGAGGTAAAAAATATGCCGAATGACTTCTGCAATATACTTACTTAAAAATTATCTTACGCTGACCCCACATCGGAGTGGAATAAGAGCATACGTGTTTTCAAAAGCAATTTATCATCTAATCATCATAAATAAATTAAAGTGTTTTTTTATCGATTCAACCTTAATGTGGCGTAATAAATCAATTTTTCCTAAAAGGAAAAGAAAAGTTTCTTTAACATTTTATGTATTTACATTGTGTAAAATTACGCAGGTGTAAGACGTTTAAAGTGCTCAAATAATCATAACATCCGTCTGTCCGTCCGTATATTACAGCCATTTTACACAGAAAATATTAAGTCTCCGTAGATGAAAATACACCTGACATCCTGTCAGGTGTATTTTATGAACTGCTAGACAAAAGTGAAGTAAAATTAAGATTTTAGTGTCTTTGCATACATGTTAATGCAATGAAAAAACTTAATGTGTCTTTCTATACATTACACATTAATATATACTTTAAAGTAAAATCAAAGGTCAATATCTGCATCAATATCTTACACTTACATCTAAGACTAGAAATAATAGTATATACATATATGTACATAATATGCTAGTCCACAAATTATAGTCTCGGGCTCCCTTTGTTATGCGACAGTTGATAACTTTATTAGCACTCGCTACTGCGTCGGCGGCAAATTGTTTAGGAACACAAGCTCGTCGTCCTTATAACTAATCAAATAAACATTTAAAAGAAGCCCCTGCCTCGTTTTAGCCTACAATTTTATTTTACGTTAATCCAGTGAGGAAACACGGCGCACGCCAGCCACCTACTCACAGATCAAATATTTCGTTATTCCTTTCCTTATATTTATTTTAGGAAACCTTTTTTCATGAAAAATGTTTTGAAATACTATTTAAAGCTTTACTTTAATGAAATAAAAAAAAACAAGGACACAGTGCCTCTTAATGCTTTTAAAAAAATTACAGTATACCTTTTTGGAGCCTTATCATTTTGTACAAACGTTAATAATACGATATAATCAAAGTACTCATTTTGAATAAAGATTTTCTTTTAAAGATCTCTGGTAATCTTTTCTTAAGGAAAAAGTGTAAGCGTGGAAAGATCAATGTTTTCAGTGAGAACTTAGAATCAAATCACGATCTTACCTTAAAACGTCATTAATGTTACAATACGGGCACCCCAGTGAAACGAAGCAAAAAGATGGATTCGCGTTAAAGTAATTCGAAGAAAGGAGGGCGAATCAACGGAATTTATAAGCAGGACCTTCTTTCTTTATACTTAAATTCAAACTTTAACTGGAATAAACCATAGCGATATTATCGCAATAGCTGGATCCTTCTATCAAATTCTTGAGACGTTGTCTGCAAACAAATAAACAAGGGAATAAAACTATTTTTACGGATTCTATAACGATTTGGTTTTAATTATTATTCCCGACGTTTCGAAGGCTTTGCAGTCTTCGTGGTCACGGGTTGGACTCATAGAATCCGTAAAAATAGTTTTATTTCAATGAATAGCATTCGCGTAAACTTAAAAAATCAGTAAATAAACAAGGGATTGTAACCTACATACTCCAACAAGCAATCAATACTTAGTAAAAGCTAACACTAGTAGTCTAGTAAATATATCGGCAGATAGAAAATTGAACTACTGTCAAACAGATGCCAAAATCGAAAACGATTAATTTTAATCCCAAAGCGACTGCAATTATACCAATACAGAGAGCTGCAATTTCAATTAAAAACAGCTTAGCCGCCTTTCCGGCAGCTGGGTTGGACGAGGGAGGACTTTCTGGACACCCCACGGTTAAAAATAATGTGAAAATGTTGAAAACTCACATAACGTGCAGATAAACAAGTGGCCACGTCTACAACGTGCGTTATTAATGAGCACGAGTCGGGGGTAACACCCTACACAGTCTCTACATAGTACTAGGTATATATAGTGTTATATTTTGATATTTTCATTCCATCTGTAAGCGAGCCACGTCGCGAGCCGGTTTTATACAGGCGTGTGTACGACTTCATTCGTTTCATTGACCACAGCTGTACTGTAGCAGCACTTTAACTTTTCTTTATCCCGCCTCAATGTGGGGTCGGCACGACACAATTTTCCGACTTCCAATAAAAAGAAGGTCCTCAATTCCTTTGTTCGTTGTATTTTTTTTAAATATGTTATGCGATATCTCCGCCAAATGTGTACCGATCTGCAATAATCTGTATGCGATTTGTATTCGATAGAGCTTATTTCAATGGTGGTCTCATATTATAATTTGGTCACGATCGGATCAAGTTGGAAGTTGGTCAGTATAGTTTATAAACTTGTGATTATTTAGACCGACTCCTAAAGGAGAAGGTCCCTAATTAATCTGTATTTTTTTATGTATGTTACCTGATATCTCTGCCAAATATAGACCGATTTTCAAGATTATTTTTGTGCGCGACAGAGTTTATTCCAAGAGTGGTCCCATATAAATTTGGTCACGACCGGATAAGTTTTGAAGTCGGTCCGTTAAGTTTTTAAACTTGTGATTGTGTCATGTACTTCCGTTTAACAATCTATATACACTGCCACTAGACCACGAAGGCGATAAAGTTTTAGCAAGATGTACAAAATCTAGCTATTCATAACAAGAAATAACGTAGTAGCATACGGCTAAGGATTTTATGTTTACTGCTGTGGCTTTTAGATAATATTTACGACTTTGTCCTGATTCGAAGTAATAGGACACTTGGATTACCTTATTTACGTACGTGTACAGGCGTCAAGATTCTCACTATATATTTGGTATGACGAACCAAAGATGCTACAAAAACGCTTTTTACGCTTTACTGAGTTCACGTTAGTTGTACAAAAACTCGGGCCTCCACTTTCGCTCCACTGATTTATGAATATAATCTCCATGGTGACTGTTTCCTCCATTGTATGAAAAAGTGAAGCCAATAGATGGTGCGAGTTTATCGATATAAATCTTTAAGTTGTTTAATAAGACTGCCTCGATGGCGTGGTTGTATTTCGGTACGACTACCGTCCTGAGATCTTGGGTTCGATACCCGGGTCGGGCAAAGTGATATTGGATTTTTCCATATCAGCCCGGAGTCTGGAATTTTTGCCCGATATGGCGATAGGCTCGCCCCCTATCCCATCTGGGATGGAACTAAGCTCGGCGAAATGTGGTTGTACTAGTTCGCTAGTGCGCCTCTGCCTACCCCCTTTGGGGATACAGGCGTGAGCTTATGAGCTTATATCTTTAAGTTGACATTTTTTATTTTTTTTTTATTTTTTTTTAATAATAGTTGTATGTTGAGTTTTGTATTGGATGTTTATTAATAAAACCTTAACGGCTGAATCGATTGGGATGATGTTTGAACATCTATATTTTATGAACCAACATTAGTTTAATACTATATTATACTACAAACGTATTAATAAACAACAAGTAATTATTCGTATGTAGTCTTCTTAGAAACTTTGCCCCTTACTTATAAAAATATTTAAGCGCTGCTTATCTTTAACCATAGGTTGTCCCTTTCATTTTTAAACAATATAACGCAAGGAAAAAAGTGATAGGCTATACTTAGCGAAAAGATAAACGAAAATGTTTTTATAAGTAAGGCCCAGTATCATTATTTTCTCGGTTAAGTTAATTTATATAAGTTACACTATAATATCTTCTCTTCACAGCTCTGAAATAAATAAATAAATGGTATAGTCACGCTGTACATTACAGTAACAAGATTATTTTCTAAAATAGATAATAGTCTTAACTTATAACTTATAATTCACTATTATTAAAAGTATTATATTATAATTAACAAGTAGGATGGGTGATGTACCAGGTTAAACCTGGCGGGTGACTCCCGACGCTCGATTCGAACTTGAATTTGATTCGGTTCCATTCATTGACTTAAAATTCCACCGAATTAAAAATTGCATTAATGTCACGTTAAAAATTACCAAATGACAAGTTCTCGAATATTATGCAACATTAGCTCACTTTAAAAATCGATTTCGGTGAAAATTTAAGTCAATAAATGCAACCAAATCGAATTCAAGTTCGAATCGAGCGTCAGGAGTCACCCCCCAGATAATCAAGATCAAAAGACCATAACATTATTATCGGGGCAAGTATTCTTCTACTTACGCATCTTGAACAATGATAATGCGACACAGTTATACCATAACACGGTTAAGCTTTATCTTTAATCGTCATTAATCTTCTCGAAGGATTGTCCTCAATTTGTACAAGTATTTATCGAATTAATTCCTGAATAAATGTTATATATCCCAAAATAAAGTCACACGAACTCATTTTAAATTGTTGAAGTGGACTTCTTTAAGTGCACTGAGCACTTTAATTTGTGGACTGCACTTTAATTGTATGAGACTGAGCCGTCACGCTCGGCTGTGTAACGCTCGTTCGGCTAAAGATGGCCCGTGTTGACTAAGGGAGCGAGAGACATATAGTCAACGTGTCACTACGATTCACGTCTTATGGCCGTCCACACCGGGCCGAACGAAGGCGAACGAATCATGCCTGTTCCATTCTCACAATAGCGAAAGTTTGATTGTGTGAACGCAACAGGTATATTCGTTCGCTTTCGTTCAGCCGGTGTGTACCCACCATTATTAATTGCGAAAATTAACCTCCCCTTGGCAAAATTTTCACATCTGTTGTTAGGTCTTTAAGCACACACCGTTTTTTTAGATCAAACACCAACAAACAAACATCTACCCCCGGTGGTTAATTGAGAGCATAAATATAAAAATATTAATTCTATATAAATAACACAAGAGGCATGATCCGTCCGTGACAGTGATCCGTCAGTGTGGATGAAATCCTTTTACCACGAAGATATATTAGAGCATTAGACATTAGAGCGTCTAGTGCACAGATATTATTCTAAGGTCTAGTATTATAATGTGCTTGCAAAAAGATCAGATATTTCTAGTATGCACCTATATTTTTTTAATATCGTTTTAAAATTTCCATAATAATTTAGCGCCTATTTGATGTTATAATTGTTACAAGTTTATGTATATGGTTATATTCTATGTATTTTTATATTATTATATTCTATGTATTTTATTGATTATTAACTTTGATAAACGCAAAGTGGAAGCGTTTGAGTTAAAAGACAGTCGCCGACATTGTTTCAGAATAAAGCGCCAAGCAAAAATAAATATTAATAATTTACTTTATTGGCACTGTAGTTTAGTGACTAAAATCTAGCAGCTAGATTGCTTTTTAGAAACACTAGTTAAATACCCTAACCATTAAAAGGTAGGTAAAACGCAATTATATCGGCTCACAAAACAGAAATATTTAGTTATCCAATCTTAAAATAATTTCTCTAAAATATTTTCTATGTATTTTGCGTAAATAAAAACGAGCAAAGCTAAATCAACCCTCGACTCCCTTAAAATAAAAGCCGCTGGAAAGTAAGCGGCTTATTATAAAAATAGAAAAAATATCCCCCAACAATTTCGTACCTCTGCTATTGCAATACGTATGTGAATCGACCGCGTGGAATAAAGTTAAGAAGCATTTTCCTTGTAAATGCAATTTGTACCAATAAAAATAAAGGACTTCTTCGTTGTGAATATCACGCTTATAATCCGCTTTTTGGTATTTGGAAATGTTAATAGTTCGTAATAAAAATTGATGTAAAAAATGTACCTAATAGTCACGATGATTTGTTTGCCTATTTTGTTCAACAGGTAAGAGTTTTCATACCTTGTCTCGCTATTATCCCACTGCTGGACAAAAAACTTCACTTTATCTCTGGACTAGAAAGCCTTTGGCGAGAATACCTCGATACCTTCCTCAAAGGTGGGTGTTTGGTGTATCTGGGAATAGTTTCCTAACGTTAGAATCGGATAGCACAAAACCTATAAAATAATCTATGTTCATAATACAATGTAGCACACACACTACACCTGTTATCAGTAGTAGGCCGTAGGCACAGAATACCTAATTTTACTACGCCATAGTCCTTAATTGTAGACCTAGGCGCAACTAGTACATCCGGTTTTCGGCAAGGTCATGTCTGTAACGTTATGTGATAGGATAGGAGGTGCGCCTATAGTCATATCGACAAATTCCAGACTCCGGGCTAACATTGAGAATAAAACCAATATAATTAACCAGTACAATGAGAGAATTTTAATTTACCCGATACGGCGATAGGCCGTCCCACAAGACACGTGGGATAGAAACGACCTCGGCGGAATGTGGATGTTCTCTAGTACGGCTCTGCCTACCCCTTCAGAGATAAAGGCCTAAGTATAGACTAGCCTTTTGAATCATGACATCCTAACTATTGAAGTAATATCCTTCTAGGATTGCATTTACAAATCCAGATGCATCAAAATAATAGTCGCAAATATTACGTTTTCAAATGTAAATGGCACATAACTGCCGCCTCCTCTGGAGAAATAAAATATGTGAACGTGAAATACAAACGGCAAGGGTCACGTCGGGGCAACAATGGACGAAATATCGCACCACATTACACGATAAAAGCTTTTTAAGATGGAGACGGAATAGCCGAATGAAGAATAAAGACATGTTTGTTTATGTCTACAATGACCGTGATTTATGATTCATTAGGATAGAAATAAGTATATAATTTTTTATCTACGATGATTATAAATCTATTTGTGATTGTCGCCTCCTTGGTCTAGTAGCTGTGGACCGGGAGATCCTGGGTTCGATTCCCAGGTCGGGCAAAGCAAATTTTCTAATTTAATTTGCCTGGGACTGGATCCTTCAGAGGGGGTTGACGTCAGGCAGGTGGCCGGTCGTAAAAACTAAGCCAAATTCTTTCTGAAACATGCTTGAAAAAATGTGTTGCGCCGACCCCACATTAAGGTGGCATAAGGGCAGGAAGAAAGAAGAATATAAATCTATTATGTATGGGTAACTTGATATTTATGAACCCGTGTGACATTGGATATCTGTTATAACACATAAGATAACTTCATGCCTGAATTCCCGAAGGGGTAAGCAGAGGCCAATAACGAAAAAATTAGAGTACTAGAAGACCTTCATTTCCCTAAGCTTATTTCCGTCCCAGGTTTGATTTATTTGGCCATATCCAGTACTAATGACAGGTTTCCGGCTGAAAAACCGAATACTACCTTACCCGACCCGGGATCGAACCCAAACCCCAGAACGGTATTTGTACCGCGCAAGTAATACAACGCCACCCAGGAAGGATACTTTTATGAAAAGAAATTTATGAAAATATACGGAATAAAAACACTTTCCCAAAATATGTTTGACGCCTACGAAGGCTTATCACGGACCTACGAGGAAAATAATGGAAAAAACATAAAACACATTTCACAAACTAACCAGGATCAAAGTTAAATGACCCGGCGAAGGGTAGGTACCTTCTGTTTTCATTTCATTCTTATTGTTGCTTAAGATAAATTCTGAGCCTGTAGAGAGTAGGCACGAACTCTATAAATAAATCCTCTTTTGCTCCGGGCAGCGACCTGTACAACCCGAATTTGAAGTTGATCCAATAAACCAAATTGAAAAAGTTTTTATACGGCATATACGCGGAAAGTTATATCGGATTTGTAGCTGTTAAACGATTTTAAATGGAAAAACAAAGAAACAGGCGATTCATCATTATATATCGGTTAAATTTTTTAAAAGATTTTTTAATTCATTATTTTCATGTTAGCAAGGCCCATAATATAAGTAACGCATGCAGGATTACTAATGACAACTTAAAATATTACATAAAAATACTATAAGGACAAATAAATATGTTGTATATACCTAAAATATAGTAATTTCAAAATAGTATTTTTATAGCACTGCCTCGGTGGCGTGGTTGTATTTCGGTACGACTACCGTCCTGAGGTCTCGGGTTCGATCCCCGGGTCGGGCAAAGTGATATTGGATTTTTCCATATCAGCCCGGAGTCTGGAATTTGGGCCCGATATGGCGATAGGCTCGCCCTCTATCACATCTGGGACGGAACTAAGCTCGGCGAAATGTGGGTGTTCTAGTTCGCTAGTGCGCCTCTGCCTACCCCTTCGGGAATACAGGCGTGAGCTTATATTATGTTATTTTTTATATTCAATCACATATCTTTGCTAGATTACCGTTCACATTATGGCGGGTACACACCGGCAGAACGAAGGCGAAAGAATCTATACCTGCTGCGTTCACACAAACAAACTTTCGCTGTTGTGTGAGTGAAACAGATGATTGTGTAAGTGGCATGATTCGTTCGCCTTCGTTCGGCCCGGTGTGGACGCACCATTAGACGAAATATAAACCAATGTAGCGACAATTACATATAAAGTCTTAAACTAAAATTGAAGTAGCCTATTCCAGATAATTTACATGTTTTTTTACATCAAATCACTTCCATTAAGAAATGTTGGAACAGCACACACCCAAACATCTAAAATTTCAAATTTTAGTAACAAAATTTAACAAAACACCTTAATCTCGTAATAGATCCGTAGGGATTCATGAATAGTTCGGAAGTTAAGCGAACGGCTGCCTAAGCCTCAATATTTAAACGGTACCGCTTTCATTAGAACTGCTCTATTGTGCAAATGTATTCGCAGCTCAATGATCCACAATATTTGATTTCGATTTCACCACGAGCCGATCTTAGTGGAACATAAGCTCACGCCTGTGTCCCCGAAGGGGTAGGCAAAGACGCATTAGCGAACTAAAACACCCGCACATCGCCGAGCTTAGTTTCGTCACAGATATGATGAGGCGAGCCTATCGCCGCATCGGACACAAATTTCAGACTCCGGGCTGATACTGAATTGAACATTTTTCCCGACACGGAAATCAAATCCGAGAACTCTGGAGAGTAGTCGTACCGAAATACAACTACGCTACTGAGGCAGATAGAAGAATTACTTATTTTTCTTCGTCTTTCTATCTACCCTTATTCCAATGTAGGCCGGCGCAACACACTTTTTCAAGAATGCCTTAATTTTTACGACCAGTCCGCCTGCCGCCAACCCCCTTGGGAAAACAATCCCGGTCATACAGAGATAGAAAAACACCCTACCTGACCTTGGAATAGAACTCAGGACCTCCCAGGAGTAGGTCAGCACATCTTAATGGAACCAATTTTGTTTATATCTCACGTTACCATGATAACATTTTCTTCATCATCAGCCACGCGACGTCCACTGCTGAACATAGGCCTCTGGCAATGATTTTTAGACCAACCTATAAACGGCCTGTATTCAGCGATGCATAACTTATTTTGCAATATATTACAACCCGATATTAAAACACTTTTTATGTTGTAGAAGTACACGGCTTCCAATAAGGTAGAAAATGGATGTTTTTTAGGCAAACCCCATTCTAATTTACATAGATTACGGTCAGATCCTCCAGAACATTCCGGGAAAAGGTTTAAAGTAATCCAACCACCCGTATCGACTACCTACAATGGCCCCGAGTCCCCTCTAATACAACCTGTCTCCTTTATGTATTGAATAATATAAAAATATCTAATTTTATTAATTATGAATACATACATTCATATTACATACATAAACTCACGCCTTTATCCCCGAAGGGGCAGGCAAAGGGTAATTAAAGAACTAGAACACCCACAATTCGCCGAAATTATTTGCGTCCCAGATGAGATTGAGGCTGAGATCTATAGAGCGAACTTCGACTAAGTCGTAGTCAAAGTCACGAACTCAGTGGGGATTTGTAATTGTTAAAACGAACTTTGCTTTGTCCGGGTCATTTTTTACAAGAAAACCAGACTGACAGACAGACTAATCAAAAATTTTCGTTTAAAAATAAAAAAAAATGTATATTGGTCACGTAGGCACATCAAATGCACTTATGACAGGTCACAACAAGGTCTAGATATATTTATATAATAATAATCATGTTACAACACTATCAATTTAGAAAACAAGCAGACAGGTATGAACACAAATCAAGGATGGGGCTTAGATAAATGGTTGTGATTTGTAGGAAAGGGAACGAACGGGATATGGCAGGAATGCTAGCAGGGAATTGACGGGAAAATAAAATAGGAAGCTTGTAGGATTTGACTGGAAATGTGAGTAAGGAAAATCACGCCGTGGACTATAAGGCCCTATCCTAGCTAACCTACCAGCCTTTCTCTAGCTACCTACGGATGACGACCCGAAGAAGAAAGACGGAAAGAAACTCCGGGCTTTTTTTTTTCATCATCAATTGACTTTCCTTTTTTTTCTCAATTTTACAAGATACCTTCTTGTTAAAAATGACTCGGGCTTAGTAAAAATCCTCACTGAGTTGGTGACTTTAACTTAGACTTAGTCGAAGTTCGCTCTATAGATCTCAGCTTGAGGGCGAGCCTGTTGCTAAACTCAAACTCACACATTCCAGACTCCAGGCTGATAATGAATAGAAAAACTCAATATCACTTTGCCCGACCCGGAGATCGAACCCGAGACCTGCAGACGGTAATCAAGATGACGAGCGCACGCAACACAACTGCGCCATGCACCTAGGCAAACATTTTATTAAATATCTTTTTTTTATAGCAGATACTGGCAAACGAATAGTATGGATCACCAGATGGCAAGTGAGTTTCACCGCTCATAGACATCCAAGACACAAAAGAATGGCAACCTTAAAGGAGGGAAATAGGGGTTTGGAAAGGGGAGGCGGAATTTGGAAACCAGAAATCTCACTCACCGAACGAAACGCGACAGCGAGCTGCCACTTTGCGTCGATTTTATTTGATAATTTATTTGTGAATGGTAGAGCCACGCTGTAGACAGTAACGTCTACAGCACGAATGGGCCGGCTCGACCGGTTAGACACCACACTGTCTCACAGAAAACCGACGTAAAGTGCCAGCTTGCTGTCGCGTTTCGTTCGGTGAGTAAGATTTCAGGTGGCCCATTTCCCCCCTCCTTTCCCAATCCCTTTTCCCTCCTTTTAGGTTGACAACGCGCCCATGATTCTTTTTGTGTCTTGGGTGATTATGGGCGGTGGAGATCACTTAACACCAGGTGACCCATCTGCTCGTTTGCCAATCTCTGCTACAAAAAAGAAAAAAGACAGTGCTATCAAACCGCTCGCGCCGGCCCATTCATGCTGTATTCTACTGCGTGGCTCTACCACAAAACCTATATAAATATATCTTGCACAATGCATTTACAAAACATCTTACCTAACATAGTACTCAGACAGTTCAAGTTGCTTTATTTGCGATAAACTTCGCGGCGACTTTATTCATATTGAACACAAATTATACGTGAATGGGGGAATATACTTCGAAGTCGTTAAAGTTAGTTCAAAAGTCTTTGCCTTCTCGTGCAGACTATACTTAAATATAAATAGGACGTAACCAATGATGTACTTATTGAGAAGTTTACACAGAAAGTTCGTGCATTTTATTTATTTGTTTAGTGGCTCAGCATATATGGGCTGTGGACTGAGTTCGATTCCCAGGTCGGGCAAACCAAATTTTCTCATTTAATTTGCCCGGGACTGGATCCCTCAGAGGGAGTTGTCGTCAGGCAGGCAGCCGTTCGTAAAATACTAAGCCAAATCCTTTCTGCAAAACGTCTGTCGACTCCAAATTAACCGGGATAAGGGCAGATAGAAAGAAAGAAAGACTATAACATGTTACATCACGTAAATATACCGCAGTACACCAATATCGGTTATACGGAACTGCAATACCGTATGTACATATATTCCGGATCAATATCCGTCCTGTAATCCGGTTATTCCACGTCGTGTATGCAAGTGGCGTTGTCTTCGTGGCTCGTGCCGTCTGTGCAATCATAATGCAAAGACTGAGATTTACCCGCCGGCGCATCGCATTTGCCTAAGCTTATTTTAATCTAGGTTCGTTGCCAGCGAATTTGAACAAAGATTCAGCCACTCACCCCCGAATACTGAAATGCTACTCAACTTTAAGATCAACTTATATTGCAATACGCCATACAGTTTTGACATAAGGCGGCCTCAAATGAGATAGACGATC
The DNA here is from genome assembly GCA_036417725.1 of Clanis bilineata. Taxonomy (NCBI): domain Eukaryota; kingdom Metazoa; phylum Arthropoda; class Insecta; order Lepidoptera; family Sphingidae; genus Clanis; species Clanis bilineata. The sequence continues at coordinate 6,420,653 of CM071153.1, forward strand.
TCAAATGTTTGAGTGTCAGTGTGAACAAAAAACCGAATAAGTAAGATTATAATAATACTGCTATAAATGGTGGTGGTAAACCCCCTAACCACACATTAAGATACGATATTGCCGTGGGTATAGGGAACGACGAGAGATTTTCTTTCTCAGAACATCCAGACCCGAAACAAATATTATGTGGGGATCGATCGTGCGGACACGGAACTGGATTCACAACCCCACTGCGCCAGACTGTCAACTTTAAAAGTTTACAGCTTTCTTGCGATCGTCAAATAGTGAATAGATATTGGAAGACACACAATTCCTTACAAGAAACCGATAAGCAGGAAAATTGGAAAACAGATTAACGAAGCGTGACAAGTTTTAACCGAAAGACACTCAACAAAATTACCATTAAACATCCATAACCACTTTGACGTAATTACTTCATCAGCGGCAGCGCTTCGTTAATTTGATGAAAGTCAAACGAAACTCGATGAACGACTTTACCCGTTAATATTTTTTGATCCCTCCCATGCCGCCCACTTTTATAATATTACAGCGATCTCTTCAAGGGCTTTCGTCTGCTTGGAAATTGGCTTTTTATAACTAAATACAGTAAGTATTTCGGTTGGTTCACTATCGTTCTACTTTGGTGTAATTTATTTTTCGCTTAGTACCCTAAACTTTAAGTGGAACAATGTAGGAGAATTCTCATGTATGTAGGTATCTCATGGTGATTCCCTTCACCATGTGTTGTTTAGAAGAGGTGTGTGACCGGGACAATAGATTCGAACCTGCGGATTCTAAGAACTTTCACTTCCTGCTTAGCTATATAAAAAATACACTTATATAAAAAATAACTTACATACTATTAAAAAAAATTTAAGATAGTTGAATCTTTATTGAGAAGTTTCCAACACAATGCGATGGAAATTAAATCCTTGATTTACCATAATTTAATTTGTCCGAATAACTTGTATGCTCACTTTACAAAAAGTTCTCAACAAAGAGTCCGCTTCACGACCGACGGTGGAAGCGAATTGTCCCTTTTAATTAAATCAACTGCCATCACAGATTAAATGAATAAAGATTTATGGACCACGTTTTGCAGAAAATAAAAATTGTTCCCATTGTCATAAGTCATAACATCCTTTTTTGAATCGTTATTATTAACGAGCACCATGCTACACCAACATACATACATAATACAATATACATAGATACTAAGTAACTAAAAATATACCTAAACCACAGAATCAAACATGACGATGGTAAATTACCGCAAGATCTAACTATGTATAATGTATAACTACGTATATGCGTACTCGTAATAATATGAATCTTTCAAAGATTGAAATAAAACTGGTTTTTAAGTATTATATCAGCACCAAAAATCAAAAACATATCGCGATAGAATCCGTGAAAACTAGTTTTGTTTCAATCCTTAAAAGATTCATATATGCCTTGTATAGATGTCTAAGAAATCCTACGCTATTTTTAAATCATTTTTAAACCTGCGCCATTAAAACCTCGTAATGAATGTTATTAGTACATGGAGCCTCGAATGGCCGTGAACGTCGGGACCTGCAGTTTTCGCTCTAATTAATTAAGTGCGGAGGCTTCATCGAATTAGCTTCAGGAGGCGCTCGATTTGTTTACCGCCTTACCTATGGACCGGGAATTCAATTAGAACGCGCAAATGTTTTGAACAAACTAAATGCTTTGTATTGAGCTTTGTGTTTTATGAATTTAATTAGCTGTTTGAAGTTTCGTTTTGGTAATAGTAATTTTCATTACATAGATACTAATTTGGTAGTATTATTTTAGTTGTTGATAGCTTTTTTGAATTATGTTGCCTAATTCATTATTATTATATTTCTAGTTTTTTAGCACTGGCACGTCATTTTATTGTGCGAAATAGGTTTCGAGATTTAATTAACGAACAGTGATCTTAGACGGGAATTCAGTCGGATTCGGTAATATAAAAAAATATTCATCGCTTAGTCTGAGTTTCTTACGTGTGATATTAGTTGCCTCAGGAACTGTACCTATTAATAGCACTGACTTTCCTTTTTTTATCCGGGAACGGCAAAGTGACTATAGTGCACCTGATGGTAAGCGTAATGCAGTAAAAAAAAACTAGCGTCCATTGACAAACAATGGGTTTATCAGTGGTCGCCAGAATCATGCCGGCCTATTTATGCTTCTTCACACTCCGAATCCGAAGAGCGTAAAAGCAAATCGAGGGACTGGCGACAAGACTGACGGATGACCGATGCAGACACAGGGATACCCGTCCCAAGTCCCAACCAACCATCAAGTGATGCCGCAAGCCCCTCGAGAGAACTGCAAAAAAAATACTTTTAAAACATTTACTCTTCGCCACATACACACGCTACGTCGCATCGATGGATTTAATTTTGTAAAAAAGAAAATACTACTAGACAAGAGTAAACATGTACTCGTACTTACATACATTATTGTTTGTTTCACAATTAAACTAAAGCATCTGTCTGTCTAGATCACATCACTTATTTAAATGGAATATTGTGTGAACCGTAAAAAGTCTCAGCTGTAAAGAACATTGAGTTAAAGCGAATTGGTCCAATCTTCTCACACAGAGTCTAGCATTCACTATTTTCAACAAATCTACTTTGTGCACGGGAATGTGTGTTGCTTACATCGTGACATGATAAAAAGAGCCTGAATGTTGTTAACCCAAATAGTTCTCTGCACGCTTCATGCTTGTATAAATCACAAAATTTGTTACGGTTGCATTTGAAAAAGTAATATTTAAAGTACTAGTAGCTTCTATACTCAGTATAAGTATTATGTGTATCTCTAGAAGTGTAGTCAAACGAAATATTAAATGAGAAATGTAGACAAATCATATCATGGAACGTCATATTCCAACTATGTTCGTCAGTATCAGTATCTAAAATATCTATTTCTACAATTAAAAGATTATCTAAAATTTAGCAACCTTATATCAAATACGGATCAGACATGGTGTACAGACAAACAGAGAAGATAATCCTTTGTAAATTCAGTAGAAAGTATAATCAAATTGAACTGCTTCAACGTTCATTTGTAATTCGGCCGGTCCGTGTATCTCTAGAAGCCTGGGTTGTCGGCAACCACAATGCAAGCATGCCGCAGTATCGGCATCGACCGTTCGACACAACCATATTGTACGCGTAGTAATGTGGTCACTGGTCAGGCTACTAGAATAGTCTATTAGCTCGTCTATATATATAGCAGTGTTAATAATGGTTTATAAAGTGTAATAAAGGTGTTTCGTGAATAATATTGACGAATAATAAAACAAATGAAAGCAATTAATGCTTCATCATCATCATCAGCCGCAGGACGTCCACTGCTGAACATAGGCCTCCCCCAAAGATTTCCAGATTGACCTGTTGGAAGCGGCCTGCATCCAGCGACCATTCCTGCGAATTAATGCTTATACACTTGTGAAATTTGACTAATTGCCAGTTTATTATTATTTAAGTTATACATGACTACATACATGAGAGACAATTATAAGCTTTCATGATTGTCGAGTACCGAAACTCATATTAAAACAATAACATATATATGCCACAGATTGTAGTGATTATCGTCGAGGACGGGCATTGCATTTGAAATACAAAATACAATATATTTAATCCTCAGTGAGTATCATGGTCTGAAACAAAAGTTATACGTAATAATTGCTTACGTTTTAAGTAGAATCTTATGGTAGATATATTTATATATTTAACTATTTATTGCTAAAGGTTTATCAACAGCACTACCTTTCATATAAGGTACAGAGATACAGTTACCAATATGCGTTGACAAATCCACAAACCAATAGTTTTTTATTGTAAATGTTTTTAACATTTATTTTATTTCACAGACGCAGCAAAGGATGGCAAGTACTCTGTGTATGTGGGCCGGTGGACTGAATGCAGTCCCCTGGGGCCGGGCGAGCATGCCATCAGCTCCTCTGAAAGGTACGCACGCTTCATTCTTTACATTTTAAAGTCATATGATATTTCATTGCGAAAATTTCACCGTACTCTGCAAAAGTATTTTATAATGAGGTTTTCCACATGTATATGTACGTTTTTCAGGCGCCAACATTTTTTGCGCGCAATATTTTTATTTCTTTTGACACTGTTTTTCGCATCTAGTGGCGTAATTGATTCTAATTAGTATTTTATGCGCGAGACGTGATTATCACCAGAAAGTGTGGATTGAAACAATTGGAAATTCAAAATTGCGTATTCAAAACGGCGGCTGATGGACGAATAGGCATTCTGGGTGCGAAAGGCATGAATTTGAAATATACCTTTACAATTATCTTGTGATTTGATCTCATTATAATACTATTTTGGAATTGAGTTAATATAATCTATACTTTCATAATGGTAACTCTGTATCTTTGTTATATTTATGCGGCTAAATCACTGACTGATTATAAGGAAATTTGGAGGAAAATAAAGATTTATCCTCTAAAAATACGCAGTTACCGTTTTATGACCCTAAAACTCCCGCAAGTGGAGCTAAGATATGCTAATCATGTCCGACACAAAAATCAAACACTATTAATGATAAATAATTGTAACATAGGTTTTTGAGGTCAGAAGCGGAATCTCTGGTGTACACCCCTCGGCTAGGCCTGCAGCGGAGGCAAGTGCAATGCCGTAACAAGAAAGGACAATTTGTTGAAGCCATGTAAGTTCCACGTAAAATATTTACATTTATAAGGAAGTATTAAACATTCTTCAACGTTGATTGCATCGACTGGCTGGGATGTCGCCAGTCGCCAGTCACCATCTTACAAAGAAACTGACGTTTTGCACTCGATATTACAAGTACTTAGATTAATGAATGAGCCAATTAGTTTCTATACAAACTGGTACATAATTCTTGGCGCTTACTGTATTATTATTAAAGACTTATCCTCGAAAAATACAACTGTTCCGCTCCTAGGTTGGAGGCTCTGTCTCCCAGCACTTCTTCCACATATCCCGATGTTGAACGACGTCGTCATTCTAAGAAATTTAAGTTTAAAGTGCTCGCTGTGCAAACAACACTTTATATGAATTCAAACATTTTTATAAAACTCAAACTGGTTGATCGCAATTCACATCATGCATTCTTACGCTATTCTCCTCGAAAAGTGGGTCAAATGGTAGCGCATATTGATCTAATACTACTTTGAAGAACGTGTGTTATAAGTTAGAAGCTTCACATGAATGTAAACTATCTGATTTATAACCCTGCGACTCGTCAAATTAGATAGCAACTATAAGTTTATTAATGAATGCGTACTTTGTTAGGAGTTTACTGTGCGATTAGAACCAAACTTATATTTTAAGCATTCCCCAATTCTCTGTTCTATTATATATTACGCCTTAAAGAGGGTTTATAAATATGATTACTACAAATCATACGAGCATTTTAGTTTAATTTAAAAGTATAGCCATTATCCTGCCATTATCTGTACCTGTAGTACGAGTTTTTCTCGATTCTCGAAATCGACGATAGTTTACAGTTTCTCCATACATTTGAAGCTGAGCTGCTAGTCAAATGTATGGACAAAACGTAAACTATCGTCGATTTCGAGTATCGAGAAAACTGGTACTAAGGATACTGAGGTATCTCGATTATAACCATTATCTTACTAAATCATTCTTCACATAACACTGAGACAGACAGAAACAACAAGTAGTAGGTATTATAATAATTTATCTGAATTTCGTGATGAGTTCATGTCATGCTTACACAAATTAGTTACCAATATTGTAAATGCTTTATGTTCTTTAAAACAGCAAACCAGATATAAAAATAAATAACATGTAATTGTCAGACATAATATAGCCTCCTTGGTCTCGTGGCAGCATATATGGGCTGTAGACCGGGAGGTCGTGGGTTCGATTCCCAGGTCGGACAAAGCAAATTTTCTAATTTAATTTGGCTGGCACTGGATCCCCCAGAGGGGTTGACGTCAGCCAGGCAGCCGGTCGTAAAAACCTAGCCAAATTATTTCTGCTGACCTCACATTAAGGTGAGATGAGGGTAGGTAGAAAGAAAGTCACACTCAATATAGCACCGATTTAGCTCCATCATTCCTGATCGGTCACTTGAATTATGTTTTGTTTAGGTTTTGTGGTAATGCCATAACAAACGTGGGCACTACACGCGTGTGTGTGATACGTGAGAACTGCACGCTCGCTGAATGGTTGCCATGGCGACCGAGGACTGACGGCGCCCTAGTCCGCACGCGACGACTGAAGCGCTTGGCCCAAGGTAAAGTGCCTAGTTCCTATGCAAAACAGCACACAAATGATAACACATCCAGGGTAAATGCGGCCTTGTTAGATGTAATATTACTAATGCAAGGTCTCTACTTCGCCTTCATTTGTCGGTATTACCAGTAATATTACGTTAGTTTCTTAGAGTTAGTTTTTTTTGGTATTGTTTTGTTAGGAGGCGGACAAGAGTGTGATGTGGTAGAGGAAGTGAAACCAATAGCTTTAGAAGCAAGTGCCCATTGGGTTCCTGGAGCATGGGGCCCATGTCGTGTCGCTACTGAAGCAACTGTTCCCGCTTTACCAGGTAGTATACCATTACATTATTATAATGTACACCTAAAACGTTTTCGTGATAGCGTCATATTTAGTTGATCCAGGACAAGATTTCCAAACATTCGTATTTGAGCAATAGGAAAGCTTTACATTTTCAATACAATTTACTATCATGCGATTAACGATAGTAGATACAATACATCTTTTCATGAAGACACAACGTTAATCAATAAACTTGCAGTGAGTATGCAATGTATAGAATCACAAGATTAAAAACTTAACGGACCGACTTCAAAACTTATCCGATCGTGACCACACTTGGAATAAGCTCTATCGAACACAAAAATAATCTTGAAAATCGGTCCAAATTTGGCGGAGATATCGCGTATCATACATAAAAAAATACACACGAATTGAGGACCTTCTTCTTTTTGAAAGTCGGTCGAAAATTATCAAGGGCGTAGATAGTCACGGGCGGCTCGGCCTCCGGTGGCCCATACGCTTATGGAACATATATATGTGCCGCCTCTGACGGGTTAAAAATAAATTCAATGCTTTTAATTCAAAAGCTGTCAGTGATGAAGACGATGACGCTGAAGATAATGATGCTATCTACGACGATGACGATGACGACGATGAGAAGGATGATGAGAGAGACGCGAACGCAGCTAGCTGTGGCGGCGGCGTGCAGCGGCGGGAGGCGACGTGTGTACGCGCAGACGGACGGGCTCTGCACCCCTCACAGTGCGCACATGCTGTAATGCCTACACTGGTTCAACCATGCGAGGTAAGTATAGTATTATAGGTCTTAAGCCTACTCTAAAAGTGGCTTCAGATGACCGCTTTAAGACGTGAGTGTCAGTGACATTGTATCTGTGCGTTTGGAATATGCATAACATTTTGTGAACTATTTGACAGTAGCGATACGGTGCAAGTACGAAGGTGCAAAGACCCGTCTCCTGCACTAAAACATTACACAAAACACGGTATTTTTGACTATAGTTCGTTGTTCCATGAGATAGCGAAATATGTTGTTTTGTGTAGTTATTTTTTGGATTTTGTTTCGAAAAAACATGTGCCGAAGACGCGGCTTTATTTACTTTAAAGTCCCTCATAAAAATCTTCTTAATAATCGTAAAAAACTTCACGCATTCTACATTCTGCAAATTTTATACTCATCCTTACTATGGTATTGCTAGTTGCTACAAAAATATAAATAATAGAATTTTTGAATATCACTTAGCACAATAAAGTTATTAATACCCTAAAATAGACCCTTAAACAGCTCTACCCGTGAAAAAAACCCCATTAGCATGGCGGACTAGAAATAGTAACATCACCCATACGCAGGCTTAATGGGTCTAGCAGATTGCATGATATTATATAAAAGAATAGTAAATAATCATAGGTTTATCTTCATCACTATATTCAATATATCGTACAGGTTCCATGCCCACGAGATTGCGAAGTGGGTGAGTGGAGCGAATGGGGAGCGTGCCAACCGACGGACGGATGTCCTTTGTTCCCCGTGCAACAGCTTACCACTGTCGGTACGTGACTGTGACATCATTATAAACTTACTAAAATCAAACCTGAGTGTAGTTTATGCATTTTACGAAGATGCAGGTTTTCCCAATATCGAAATCTATTTCTGCTTGTTATACGGTTTATACTCGTATTATATAATCAAATAAACAATTCATATTTCCAACTTAATTACTTTGGAGAAATTTTGTGTATGGAAATATTTTCATTTAATTTTTGGCAGTATTTTTTTCAATCAGAGTTTAATCTTAATCACGTCAGTCGACTTGATTAAAATTGATAAGGTAGTGTTGTGATACAATCCGAAGACTCTCTAGGGAAATTTTAAAATAGAATTTCCGGTGTTTTCCTCGTACCATACCTCGTACATCTCCAAACAAAAATGCCAATTGGGAGGAGTTTATTACATTTTACCTCTCAATATAACTGAATAAAAAATCTAGCAGCCTTTCTCTTATTCTATTATTTATGACATTTTTTCTTCTTTTTTACATAATATAGCTTTCTTATCATTTAAAGTATCGTCTTATGTCTTCCAGGAAGATAAAAATGTCTAAATAGCTTTGTCTATAATATATTTTATATATTTAAGGTCAACTACTATGAGCCGCAAACTATTCCGTGCGCACGCATGCTATTTATTCTTGTAAAGGATCAACAATGTCAGGTCTTTTTCGACATCAACAAAGAAATTCTGCATTTCTCTCATCTCTGGGAATTTAGTTGGATGGAAAGTCTCTTGATAGTCGACGTCGAACCAGTATTTAGAATGTCCATCTCATTCCTCCACTAGGATACAGCGTCCGTCGTCGTCGTGTGATCTCTGCAGCATCAGGCGGTGGGGCCCCGTGCCCCCCACTAGAAGAGAAGAGGACCTGCAGTACTCCTCGCTGTGCATCCTGGAAAGCGACGCCATGGAGCCCTTGTGTATTGAGCTATGCACATACTATCTGTGGTCCAGGGAAGCGCAGCCGGGAGCTACGATGTGTGGGACATGATGGGGTATGTAGTTTCGATAGCTATACTTGTATTAATAAGTTATTGTATGTTAGTTTAAACTTTGTACTTGAAGAGTGGGTTTATAAGATGTAGTTTTTGGATATTCTTCACTTCTACATCTCTTTATTCCCCTCACCTCTACAACTATTCACCTTTTTCAAACCCTCCGAGCGAGTAACTGGCAAAGGAAAGAAGAGGCTGTGGAATCTATTCCACAATTTTCGTTTATTTTTCTCGTAATTCACGAGGATACTTTAAGGGGGGATAAAAGTGTAAAGCTTATGTGTATCCGTGGCGATGTTGGCGAGTAGCCGGCTGTGAAGCGAGAAGCAGCGGGTTCGATTCCCGCACCGTGACAAATGTTTGGTTGACCCAAAAGTATTTGCAGGCCGCATCCAACAAATCGATCTGGAAATCTTTGGGGGAGGCCTATATCCAGCAGATGACGTCCTGTGCCTGATGATGATGATGATGTGGTTGTGAGACCAAAAATTTTTCGTATTTCTTGATACCCGCGATACAGCTTTCAGCATGGGATCGGAACTAAGTATGTGACCACACACATAACATAACATAAGCACACGCCTGTATCCCCGAAGAGGTAGGCAGAGGTGCACTAGCGAACCAGAACACCCACATTTCGCTGAGCTTAGTTCCTTCTCAGATGTGATAGGGGGCGAGCCTATCGCCATATTGGGCACAAATTCCAGACTCTGGGCTGATATGAAAAAAATCCAATATCACTTTATCCGACCGGGGATCGAACCAGAGACCTCAGGACGGTAGTCAACTACGCCACCGAGGCAGTCATGTATGTGACGGTAGGCAGTATATTTGTGATTGTGCAGAAGGAAGCCCAGCGCGCGTGGTGCAGCGGCACGTCAGCGCCGGGCCGCAGCGAGCGGTGCCGCATCGCGTGCGCGGCGGACTGCGTGGTGTCGTCGTGGGGCGCGTGGTCGGCGTGCTCGGCGCCGTGCGTCTCCGCGGCGCACCCGCGACCCTCCAGGACGCGCCGCCGGCACATACTGGCGCACGCCTCGCCTAGTCAGTTCTTTAGCTCAACCAGGAGTTTGTTATTTACGCGAGCGAAGACGTAAAATATTTGTATGGAAAATGTCAGTTCTCTGCGTAACCGCTAGAGGCGTTCGGGTGTTGATTCTATCAAAAAACTCATCGTTGGCCTACTTCTTTTCTACGGCGTTATTCTCCTGATTTTCAGGTTTTATGAGATTTGAACTAGAGAATTGAGGAGGATACTCAACACATTTGTTGAAGCTATCTGGATATGACCACATAGTGAAGCAATTCATCACTTACCTACTAACAACACCAATGTTACCATTCATTGCCTTAAAAAAGGCGTATTTTTACAGGTTTCAAGTTTAATGTTATAAACTCACCTGCAGACTTAGTCATGTGGCTTACGCGCTAGTCGAATAGAATAGTCGATTAGAATAAATGTAATGGAATGACATAAGAGTACGCTATACATATGTGGCGTACTCTTATGTCATTCCCATACATTTATTATTCTATTCGACTAGCGCATAAGCCACTTGTCTAAGCCCGCTAATGCTTCACTCCAAGTGATACATACTCTGAATAACAGATCCATGTCTGTGTGCTGAATACGCTCATGCCGCATCATAAAATACAGTTCACGTTTCAGACGGTTTCCCCTGTCCCACCGAAGACCAGTTGATTCAGAACGAGACGTGCAACAACCACGCATGCGCGACGTACTCGTGGCTCGCGACCCCCTGGGGCCCGTGCCACCGCCGCCAGCAAGACTACGTGCCCGTCACCAACTACACTGAACTAACGGTGAGATAATAATAATCACACAAGCAGCGATAGCTCAGTTGAGAATAGTACGGACTGCCGAGACGAATGTCGGAGGTTCAAGACCAACCCCAAAAATGGAGCATACACCTCTGAGTTTTCTATGTTAAGTGTGTTTTCATTGTGAATTATCACTTGCTATAACGGTGACAGAAAACATCGTGAGGAAACGTGCAGACCAGAGAATTTCTCCACAAGAATTTCGAATGTATGTCAAGTGCAACAACCCGCATTAGGCCAGCGTGGTAGACTAAGGCCTAACCCCTCTCGTTAGTAGAGGAGGCCTGTGTCCAGCAGTGGGACAGTAATATTACTATACTAACTAACTACTACTAATATTATTATCATAGTTTGTGTTGCGAGTTCAAAGGTAGAAGCTCGAAAGTAGTCGTAAATTCGTAATCGCATCTTATCATATTAATTTAACTGAAATTCTGCATTTTGGCAACTTGGCACTGCCAATAAAAACCACTATAATAAGAGCCACTCCTTATTTGTCACCAAATCTAATGTGATGGGTAGAGTTAAGAAAAAAACAAGAGTATAATGTTTTCAAAAACAAATTATATTATTTTTACGTCTGATTTATTATGTCTCCTAATAAAGGATGGAGAAGCTATCAACGGAAACGATGAAGAAGAACCTTGTATTGAAGAAGGCGAAATGGTCAGAGATGTGATGTGCGTACAAAACAACGCCGATGTCGTTCGAGAGGCTCTGTAAGTACTTAACTAATCTAAATATAACATAAACAAAAAGGTACAGTTATTGACACTAACTTGAGGAATTTCAGTTATTTCAAAAAGAAGGAACCAAGTGAATTAGATACAAGAATTATTTCGTAATTTAGATTAAATTTAACTTGTTACCCAGATGTGCCCCTCTCCGCCGTCCTGCATCCCGTCGTGGATGCACCATAAGATGCAGGAAAGGATGCAAGGTTGAAGCTTGGATGCCTTGGTCGCCATGCCCTAACACATGCGGTAAGAAAATGTCATAGTTCATTTATAAAATAGGTACAAATCACTTCATTTAACTATGTCATTCTCAGAGGCTTTTAGCTAAATACATAGATCGTCTTTAGTATTTAAAATGAACCGGTAAAATTCTTGCAATTTAAATTAAACATTTCTTTAAAAATGTTTTCAGAAATAGTCATATTTTTAGTATTCCTCCACAGATCCTGGGAAACAGATCCGCTTACGTGTAGTGACTGGTGGTCCCAGCTGTGGGCCCAAACAGGAGACAAGGGATTGTCCCGTGCCGCGGTCGTGTCGGTCCCGTGACGTCACGTGGGTGACGGGCGAGTGGAGCACGTGCCGGCTACCACCTGGAGATAGGTGCGGCGTTGGGTATAGGGTGCGCAGTAAGTACTACACGTCTTATGATAACAGATAAAAAAATAAGCTTGAATCGTCATTTAGGATAAATGTGAGTAATTTCGTGAGTGTTAAGAAAGCGACCAAGGAATCGTCGGAAGAATTAATTTCCTATTCTTTACGTATTATTTAATTCTGTATCGTACCATAAACATACACATACATAGATTTCGCAAAAAGATAACCATATACAATGTATATTGCTTTATTGTGTTTTCAGAGGTGCACTAGCGAACTAAAACACCCACATTTCGCCGAGCTTAGTTCCGTCACAGATTTGATAGGGGGCGAGCCTATCGCCATATCGGGCAAAAATTCCAGACTTCGGGCTGATACGGAAAAATCTGATATCACTTTGCACGACCCTGGGAACGAACCTGAGACCTCAGGACTGTAGTGTGCGCACGCAATACAACTACGCGAATAAGGCAGGCAAATTCTAATCATCGTAACTTATCGCAGGTATCTGGTGCGGTTCAGACTCGCACCGAGTGGAGGCAGGTTCCTGTGCTGGTCAGAGAGTGCCGCAGAGCGTCGCTTCGTGTCAGGTCACCTGCGATCACATCGCCATGCTCACTTGCGATACTGTATGTGCTGATCCGCTCAGGTAAACCAATTGATCTGGTGAGAGTATACTAGATACCTAATTCTATAATATTTTACTTATAAAATCTTAGCTCGGGAAGACGTCGGTCAACGTGCGTATTTTATAAGGTGAAGATAGTACGATCGCAAAGAATGTTTATGTGTATATTGTCCCTGTAAAGTTCTAAATACCCTGACAACATGCATACGCATGATAGAGGCAATTCAATATAAAAGGGAATTGAAGATTTTCCTGATATAGATACTTAAGTTTTACTCAATCTGGATTTAGGGCGATTTTCTTCCTCTAACTTTCCTTATTTGTGTTCTAAGATTATCAAAAATGTATCTTTCGTCTCGACACACTATAATCTTTACATTTCTGTATTTCTAAAATATTCAAGGTACTTGGACGCGTCAGAGCCTGATGTTCCGAACTGCGTTTGCAAGAATGTCACATTGGAACTGCTACCAATGGACTCTGATTGCATTCTTCCTCAGGGGTAATTATGAATAATTTATTACATCACATGAGTTTGATTGTTTTGTATAAATGTAAATTGATTGACCTGCTCAAAAATATTTGGAGTCGTTCTCGTTTTTGGCAAAATTTTTAATTCGCTAGACCAAAGGAGCTGGTTTTAAATCCGGCCGACCAGCAAAACCTTATTCTTCGCCATTAGTTTTATTGATTGATATTTTTACTACAGGCTGGAATGTGGTGAAGGCAGGTCGCTGATAGCCGCGCGTTGTATGGTTGGCGGTCGGGATGTTCCCATGGATATTTGTAAGAAGTATCATCCGCTAACTGGTTAGTAGTAGTAATTGAACTTAAATGAATGTCTTTTATCGACCGACTTTAAAAAAAGTTGAAGGTCCATAATTCATCTATACCTATCATTTTATCTATGTTACGCGATATCTCTGTCAAATGTGGACCAATTTTCAATATTATTTCAAGGGTGATCCCATATAAAGGTCACGATCGGATACATTTTGAAGACGTAAAGTACGTAAAGTTTTTAATCTTATGATTATGAGCCTTACTTATAAAAACAGTTTAAGTAAGCAGATGGTTAAGAATGGCCTGTCCCTTTTATTTTCAAACAATGTGACACAAGGAAAAAAGTCACAGGCTATTCTTAGCCATTTGCTCAGCTAAACTGTGTTTATACATAAGTAAGGTCCTATATTTCTTCCAACGTCCAGATTCTGATGTTGTTGCGTAAAAATTATAACTTGGTTCGATCCGAGATTAAGAGTACAACCTACTGTTATAGAAACCTCTATAAACCAGCCTTCCTCTGTTATAAATAATTTATTGCTCGAATCGGAACAGTTCTTCAAATATATTTTCTACCAGGTCCAACCCGAGTTCGCGAAGCTTCCACAGACGGGTATACGTATGATGTGGAATTTCCTTCCCTGCTTCGTGGCGCATGCACAGTGCGGTGCGCCCGCGACTGCAGCGCCGGAGCTTGGGGCGAATGGGGACCCTGCGCCTCCGAGCCAGGATCGAAGGCTGCCTTCAGATTTCGGACCAGGTACGGTTCCATCGACACTCAATTTTGGAAAGTAGAATGTTATAATATACGCAAAGTTAAAAAAAATGGCGACGAATAATTTCCTTTATTCTAGAGGTATGCATGATGTACATGATGCGATTCGCAAGCGCTATGCAGGCTTGTACTATGTAAGGAATTACTGGCCTCAGTCAGGAAGGCACATATTTGGTGGAGGCCTATATTTAGAAGTGGAAATCATAATTAACAATTATTGGGCGATATATTTTCATTTCTATTCACAGTTTTACAGCTTTCATGGTCAGGGTTGTCTTGATGGTGATCATGATTTATAATTTATAATTGTTGGATCATGGTTTATAATTTATATACACTTAGACCGATGTGGGCCAATTGTGACTCCAACATTATAGTTTGCACACTGCATAATGTAAAACAGATATGTATAGTACTTATAAAAAACAACACTAAAACACACAAAACCACAGATCGTAACTAGATGGGATAATATAATATAGGGAGGTGATAGAAGAAGGTTCGGCAGGAGGTCGTGAATGTGGTGCGACTCTACAACGAGCTACTTGTGCTATGTCCGAGCCCCGATGGTCCATCAGCGAGTGGTCTGTTTGTTCGCCGCCGAGGTCTCTGTGCGGGCGGGCCATCATCAACAGAACTGTTAAGTTAGTACTAACATTATTATAATCTCTCTTTAATTTTATGAATATCTCCATCACCAACAAATACTTCCATCTGTTTATAAATAGGATTTCAAATACTGAAGTGCAAGGGGTTTGGTCTTTCTTATACGCAACTTGAAATAATTCATTAGTTGTTGGATCTCATCTACGTTAACCTCTAAGCCGGTATATTATTATATCGATGTCTAAGCCCATCGATATAATAATATACCTAGATGCACAGTTCCATACAAATATCATTGTAAACAGTGTCCTCGACAGACAAAACAAATAAACATCACAAATTTAATTATATTAACACAAATAAGACCTTATAGACGCGGCATAAAGTAGCTTTTTAAATTGAATGTTCAAACGTTCCTATATTCGAAATTTTTGAATTTCTAATCGTTTTTGAATTTGACAATAATTTGACATTATTAAAAGAAACATTCTAGTCACTTGGACAAAGATTGAATGGAGTCGAATAGTTCTTGTATTTATCTGTGAGAAATTTTGACCACGTGGCGTACAATGTAGATGAGAATGGCGATATCTGTATAATAATTTTACTTACATTAAGAGATAGATAGAGTATAAATATTTAGAAGATAACAAGGCTTATGAGTTATGAATATGAAATAAGCACTGTTTTGCCTTAGCGTGATTCATAAATAAATAAATAACACCCAACAGTCACATACATAGTTCTGGCCCCACACTAAGATCGTCCTTTGCTCTTTAGATTCTTAATAATTTATTTTAGACTATCATTTCGTTTTCTTAATCTTTTGTTCTGCCTTTTTAAGTTTCGCACTAAATTAGATTTAAGTTTAAATTTTTGGTTGCGTTCTTTCAAATTATCTTTCAAAAATAACGTCTTAGGTGTGTTAAAGATTGATGAAAATTCTGATGGTATTGGTGATCCTTCATTATTTATTGGTTCAATTGCTGGTTCCTGGAAATGAATATGTTTCCAATAAATGATGACGCCACAATTACTGTTGTAGTAATTATGCCTAACGACCGGTTCCAATAAATGATCTCAATCCGAGAATCCAAGATAAAAATGAAAAATTAAAAAATGAAAAATCGCGAGAATGAACCATTAAAATTATTATTTGACAGCGGATTGTTCAACTTTGTTCATGTTGGCAATTTTTTATGATCTGCACACTTTGATTGAAAACATTTATTAGAATTAGCCGCAAATTATTAAATAGTCATTTTACATGGCAGTATGTACCTAGTATATGCTTGCTATTGATGAATTCTGTATCAAATATTTTTCAACTATTACATTTGTACTGCACCCTGCCTCATTTAAACTTGTAGTTACGACAATCTAAAATAAAGTCAATAAATGTGGCAATATTTATTTATTTATTTATTTATAGGTACACCAACAGCATACATATTGTTAAATTAAATAGTAAACATTAGTTAAGGACAATGTAGCTGATGACAATTTATCACCTTTATTTTTGGTACAGCATTTTTTTTTATTTTCCTAATCCCTTTTTCTGTATAATATCCAGCGGAATCGGCAAAATGGTCTGAACAAACCACACTTGAGTAACTGGGTTTAAAATTTTCTTCTCTCCTTTCTTCGGAAATAATTTTACGCCATTTATCTCTTACTATTTCATTTCATGGAAATCTGTAATTAATAAATAAAATTAATAAAAAAAAATCATAAATTTAAAATAAATATAATATATTTACAAAAAAAAAACGACTCCATATATTTCATTGTTCCAAATCATGATTTCAAAAGGGACAAAATATTTTATTAACTGAATTTGTTAAATTAATTATTTCTACACGTTTAATACTTAATTTAACATGATTAAGGTTTTAAGAACCAAGTAAGGGAATTATACTTACTTAAAATATGAAATCCCATGTGTTTTGCGCTTTGTAAGAGTGTTATTTTTGCACTCTTTCACAGAGCATTTAGGCATCTTCACAGACGAACGGTCGGCGCCCGACTGTCAGCCAACAAGTGCTTACTTACATTTTAAGCACTCGTTGGCTGTCCCACTTTCTGAGCGTCAACTGTGCATCTAGGTATATTATTATATCGATGTCTAAGCCCCTCTAGATTACCAGAAATTTTATTTTCAGTGTCTTTACCACTAAGCAAACGACAAATGGTTTAAGGGAGTAATTACAACTACACTTAGGTTTACACTTAGGGTTACTGGCTCGGAAAAACTTAGAATTTTTTATTAATCAATTCATTATCTTGGGCTAAGGATCCCATACAAAAACTGAACTAGCAAGGAATGTTCCAATAAAAAAATAATATGGTATGTACAGCTGCGTGGACGCGGAGGGTGTAGTGGTAGAAGACGGCGTGTGCGAGGCGGCGGGCGCGGGCCAGGCGCCGGCGCGGGAGGCCACGTGCCGCGCGCCCTGCCCCGCTGACTGCGTCGTCAGCTCCTGGTCCGAGTGGAGCCCCTGCGAACAGGTACTACAAGAACAGGCACTACACTCACATCTGACTTCGAAAGAATGACGTTCTCAACTTGTCGGTAATTTTTATGTGTGTTACTCGAAATCTCAGACAAATGTGGAATGAGTTTCGAGGCTCTTTTTTCGTTCAATAGATCTTACATTGTAAGCCTTACATGATCTGATATTTATTTTTTTTAACAACTCGACAATAACGATACAATGCTTTTATTACAAAAGTAAACCACCTGGTCAGACTAACTGCCTCTAGTTTCGTAATCGTCTCCGTAGTTTTCATTAGTAAAGGCAATAAGTACTTCTTCAATTATTGAATAGAATTGCAACACTCTTCCAAACCATTCTGCTTTCGGCCTATCTGCCAGGCGTTACTTATTTTCGTAAATAACTCAGATTTGAATCGAAACAGCGAGGACGTAACAGTAAACAACATTTGCCTCCTTCAATACGAATTTTTCACTAACATACTGTAATTTAAATTGCTAAAGAAACTACGCTAAAATCTTCAACTCTAATTCTGTCATGTCTTGCAGACTAAATGGGGTGGTCGTCGCGACCGCACCCGAGTGGTCCTCCGCCGCGCTATGGAGGGAGGCACTGAGTGCCCACACCTGGTCGCTGCCGAGCCATGCTCGCCTCATGGATACTCCTGGCATGTTGCACCTTGGGATGACTGTCAGCCTCTCGGTAATGTTGAGTTACTCGCTTCTTTCACATGCTTTTCTTTGGATTGTTTTGATTTTTATTATTGTCCCGCAGGAGGATCGCCATGCGGTGAGGGCACCAAAAAGAGAGCAGTACGATGTCTACGCAGTGATGGTGTATTTGTTAATGATTCATTCTGCCCAGTGAGTTATAGACTAAAAGTAATATAATAATATTAGCCCTGTCATATTACTATTCCACTGCTGACACGGGCCTCCTCTACTAATGAGAAGGGTTAGGCCTTAGTCTACCACGCTGGACTAATGCGGGTTGGTAGACTACACATACCTTCAAAATTCCTGTGAAGAAATTCACTGGTATGCAGGTTTCCTCTCGATGTTTTCCTTTACCGTTATAGAAAGCGATATTTCACAAAGAAAATATGGTGTATGCTTCCGTTTTGGGGTTGTTCTCGAACCTCCGACACTTGTCTCGGCAGTCCGTACCATTCCCAACTGAGCTAAAATCTATTCATCAGTCACCATTACTTTTGCTACCTTCACGGACTATGATATTTTCCTTTTCAATAAAATATAAGATTTTGCCGGTTTACTTGAGAGACTAATATGTTTTTCTAGAACACGACGTCTACTGAAGCAAAGGAGTCATGGTGCTACGTGCCATGTGGTGTGGACTGCGAGCTCGGCGAATGGGGGGCGTGGGACACGACCGCGTGCTCCTGTGGCGACACATCCGCTGCTAGGCACATGCGTCGCACCAGGTCACTTACAACTATGTTTCACTGCACATGTACTCACCACAACTAGCAGTAACGTGCATAGGCATTCCGATCAGCGGGTTTAGACAAGTGGCTTATGCGCTAGTCGAATAGAATAAATGTTTGGGAATGACATAAGGGTACGCTATACACGGCGCACTCTTATGTCATTCCCATACATTTATTCTACTCGATTATTCTATTCGATTAGCGCATAAGCCACTTGTCTAAACCCACAGGGTAGACAAAAACTTGCACAATTATTTTCTTCAACCCTTGCATCAACATCACTATCATTATCATCACTCTGGACTGATATGGAAAAATCCAATATCACTTTGCCCGACCCGGAGATCAAACCCGAGACCTCACGACAGCCACGAAATACAAACACGCCCCCGAGGCAGTCATTTTTCGTATACAATTAAAATATTTATATATTCGTGGTGTTCAGACAACACCTGACGGCTGCAGTATGGCCGGGCCGGGCGTGTCCCCCAACGGAGCAGCGCGCGCCGTGCCCGCGCGAGCCTTGTCTCCGGCTCGTCGCCAGACCCTCGCTTGGATGCCATCTCCAGGTATAACTATATCATACACGGATTCATAGACAATTTCATATTTCGAATCGAATTCGATTTCAAAATAGCCGATAGTCGTGATCCCATTAAACATTTCTAGATACCCTGAACGATCCCGCGAATATGGTGTTCTATGGCAAAGCAACCTTGGGATTCAAATTGCTGGTCGACCAATCATTTGTGTTTGAATCTACCCATTCAAAATATCACCTGTTTGTTGCTCAGGATTGAATTAAACCATTACAGCATTATCGAACTGAATTAACAATAATTGCACCTTAGGTTAATGTCCTTAACTCAGCCCTTCGTGATTAATTAAACATTCCTCAGACAAGCGCCATTTTTTAATGATACTGGATCAAAAAAAATAATAACTTCAGTTGAAAATGATGTTATGATGCATTGGCATCATAGGGGATTGCCCCTATAAACCACGAAGTCCATATGTATCGTAAATACTATGTAATATAGTATGTATCGTTACTAAATCCATAAACGATATTACAGACATCATCAGGCGAGGAGGCGGAGGGCGTGTGCGGGTGGGGCGTGAAGGTCTCCCACGCTAGGTGTGAGCTGACGAGCGTGGGGGACGAGCCCCCCACCGACGCGTACCTCGAGCCGTGGCGATGTGCCACCGTGTTGCCCGGCCGGATTACCACACCTCCCATATATTACCAGGTATTATTGTATACTTCAGTGTTCTGATTTTGTATAAATAAATAAAATAGTAAAACGGTGGCCCAATAACCCCCCTCCCTTTCCCAATCCCTTTTTCTTCCCCTTCCATTTCTTCCTTTTAAGTTGACAAGGCACCCATGATTTTTTTGTATCTTGGGTGCCTATGGGCGGTGGACATCACTTACCATCAGGCGACCCATCTGCTAGTTTGCCAGGCTCTGCTAAAAATGTTATTAGACAATCATTTTATTATAATTGTATGCACAAAAAAAATGGAGACAAATACTGTTATCAAAGATTAGTATAAGATTTGATATCCCAATTACCATCTACTAATTTTAATATTGATACAGTGGTGTATCCACTATGTGATATGTGCAGTGCACTTTACTCTACCTAATGTTTTATTAGGAGGAAGAAGCATGTGAAGTAGAATGCGGCTGCAAAGAGTCTGAACAGGGTCAGCCGGGGCCGTGGGGGTCATGGGGCCCGTGCCGCGGCGGCGCCAGGTCCCGCACCAGACAGATGCTGGTGCCCGCCCGTAAGGCTTGCAGGACTCCTTCCAGGTGAACAACCATCTTACTCTTATCATTCCAATTCTTATTTGGTTTATACATCGAAACTTAAACTACAGCAGCCTTCGTTACATTGTCTCCTGCATTTTTACGGAGGGAAGTGGAAACATAATAATTTCAACTCCTCCCTATCTTTCTGTTTGATTAATTTCGTTGCGGGATGAAGACAATTTTGCATTCTCTGAAACTCGCCGAGCTTTATTGCTCGGTGTCGTAAAATACGTGCCATTGTTGATCCTGGCTTACAGAAGTTACAGTGGCGGGTAATTGCCCGCCCAATTGGGCGGGATAGTCTCGTAGAGAACCACCTAACTCTATCATTCCAATTCTTATTTGGTTCATATATCGAAACTTAAACTACAACAGCCTCTGGTTAGATAAATACTTATATTTGCCTTTAATATAACCCGATAAATATTTATCTTTTTCTTTAATATAGCCAAAAATGGTACATAAATTAGAAACAGGATAGTTTGATGTACTGGATTTGTGTATAGAGTAGGTAGCATAGAAAATTAATTATATATTAATTTTGAGTCGTGATTTCATCATATTTAACTTGATCATTTACATAGTTTGTTGTGATTGTAAAAGATACGTAACAATCGAATGGTCGAACTGCACGAGCGACTCTGACGAGATCCCCGACTTGCTCGCGATAGAGACGCGCGAGGAGAAGCCACGCCGCGCTTGGCTCGACAACGAAGTCTACCACGACGGATACATCGGTACGATACAATCACAAACTTTTTTGACCACAGTACACCAACTGAAGACTACTAAGTCCAGGCTCTCAAGATACAGGCTTGCCTAGTTTGAGAGCCTCTAATCACGTGTTTTGTATATTGTGTATGATATGCATAAATAAATAAATTCACAATAGTTTCAGCAGTAGATCATTCTACCTGCCCTTCTCCCACATCAATGTGGACCTGTGAGGTGGCGCAACACTCTTTTTCAAGCACATTTTAAGCTTAGTTTTTCGGCCGGCAGACGTCTGACTTAGACCCCCCCCTCTAAGAAATCCAGTCTAATCCTGGAATTATTGGTGTATTGGTGTATATTATCTGACTTTTGGTACTAATATTTATAAAAGGCTTTTTGAACTAATACAGAGGGCAGCAGTTCTGTACTAGCAGTGGTGTGGACCGCTACCATTGTACTCAGCTTGTACGGAGCCTTGATGCTGTATCGAGGATTCATCAGGTAACAGTAACGTTAGCATTTTTTATTATGCCGTAAATATTATTATAATAATCATCATTCACAAGATTTAATAGTTTTATGTACCTACTGGATTCATTGATATAACATTCACTGATATAATCTTCTCTCTTTTAGATGCCTCAGAAGCAGGAAACTAAAGACCGTCACCAAGGTGTAAAGGATCACTTAAATCTACAACGTATCCGTTGATTCCGCGGTAACGCTAACCACAGGCTCTGTCTCTCTGATCGTGTTGTATTTTATTGTTTTGTTATATACTTGTTATATTTGTTGATTTGTTTGTTCGATTTGAAGATATCTTTAAGTTTTTGTTGATATCCATTCACATAATGTACCAAAGAGTTAAGTTGATGTGTTACATTTATAATTTAAGTAGTTCTATTGTTTTAAGTAAAACACGTGCATTTATTTTGCATGTTGTTTAAAATGACATTTACTTTTACTAACGTGCTATTGTAATCACCGCAACTGTTGTTGGTTACTCAAATATTAGAATAAATTGAAACAAATTTATAGTCAGCAAAGAGTCTGTCCGCAGGAGTGCTTCCATGTTTTTACTACGTATATAAAGTTATGCTTTTAGAAGGTTTTTATAACTTTTCCACGCTGAACAGCAAGCCGCAGTTGTGGTCGGGCTTTCGATTGACAATATTCGATTAAGCGACAGTACTACGGACGTAGCTTCTAGTCAAGTAATGGACGTTGGTGTAATTTAGAGAATAGCGGTCGATTAGTATTTCGAGGGGAAGGATATAAATGCGATGTGGAAACACAGAACAAGAATCTCGTTTGATACGCTGTTTGAAAAAGCTCTAATTGGTTTAAAAAAAAATATCACAGCATTTGGTACATAATATATTGTATATGTTACGTGTATAATTATGCTTTAAAAAGGTTAACATTACCAAGACAACAATAATAAGTTCTTGCACAATTTTTATAATTTGAGTCTGTTCTAGTTTTAACAGATATTTTTACTAACATTTTACTACTGAATTTTTGCTAGGTCGATGGTATGAGGATGACTGAGAACTGCCCTATGTAGATTCGGAGCTTCGCGCTCTAGTGACCAAATAAGACGTGACACATCATGCCACATATCAGTGATTTTAAAGAGCCGCAAATGATCAGCGTCCTATCATAACTCGGACGATATCGTTTGCGGAAGGGTGTGACGGCGCTTGAACATCTACAAGTAGAGCTTTGGCGCACAAAAAACTACCTAATATGAATAGCTTATAAGACCTATTATTAACTGATCATACATACCGTTTTGAGATAATAATCGTATATAACATTTTTTGTAGATTTTGCATTTAAGCCCATGTATTGTGAAGTATCTAAGTATTATAATGTGAGTGTGTTCTACGTCTCGTCGACTTCTTTAACGTCCGTTTCATTTTTCCTTTCTCTGTCCTATTTGCTTTACATTCATGATGTTGTAAATCGATATCACCTGTAACATTTGCTTCTACTATATTTATCTTTGTATTTTCCTCGTGCACTTTCTATGTTCGTAAATCATCCTTGGCTACTTCTTGTTCCTTCATGACAATATTGATGTTACTAACATAAGTTACTATGTATGGCGTAAACTTTATTAAAACAATATTATTATGTTATCCATGTGTATGTATGTCTTTAGTATTCAGTATTTACTAAGTCTATACTTTAACAACACTTTAATCTTTGATCTGTCTCTATTTTCTTGACCCAATGTATTTGTAATCTTACCATTAAGATATTGGTGTGAAACATTATAGTTAAGGGATCGTGTTAGACAATACAATATTTGATATATAATAAAATTTGATTGTGTTTTTATATATTCGCTTTTTATTTACATATAAATTTAAATAACATCATTAGGAACCTACTGTGAAAAACAAATCCTAATAGAAATACTGATTGTTACTTACAAGCGACATAATAGTTGTAGTTATATTTATAGTCCCTTACTTATAAAAATATTTAAGTGCTGCTTATCTTTAACCATAGGTTATCTATTTCATTTTTAAACAATGTAACGCAAGGAAAAAAGTGACAGACTATTCTTAGCGAAAAGATAAGCGAAAATGTTTTTATAAGTAAGGCCCCATATGTCTGTAATACGGTACTAAGTATTACTAGCATGGATTTTTAAATTAGTAAATGCTTTGGGTTCATATCGTAACTCAGCTAGACCTTTCTGTACGATAGCGTTCACACGCGCTGCTTGTAGGTCTCTCTTCAAATGTGCTACGTCTTTCTCTGCCACTGCTAGATTCTCCAGATTGTTCAGTAGAACCTATTGTATAAACACAGCAGTCGTTAAATTGAATTGAATATAAACTTGTAAAGAAAAACGTACTGTTAGTTCAAAAAACTGTTGGTTTTAACTTTTAAGATGCAGTTTTAGCCGCAAATAAAAAAATATTTGAGAGAAAATAAGGGATCCACCATTGTATTCATTCAACAATAAAAGTAACAACAAGCAAAAAGTAGAGAGGTATTACAACATTTCTAATTAAATAATACCATAATTAGACGAAACAAGTTCCGCAGCAGCCTTTTGTGCTTTAATCATATTCATCGAATTATACGTAAAAACATCAGAGCAATAGTATTCGCACAATGTCTTCATATCGATGTTCATGGAGCCGCCAGGACTACAGCCAGGATGAAGTAAATAACTGATTAAATCGGCGAATAGTTTATCTTGATATTTCCCCAAGGAAACAAAATTGGGACTGATCTGCCCAAGTCTAGAGTGTAAAGAGTCTTCATCACTATACGGTAGACAAATGTCACTATACTCGGCTAGTGCACGAACTATTTTCCAGTCGGAACGGGCGTCTCCTGGCGGAGTGACGGCGGGCATCGCGTATTGAGATCGACACTCCATATTCAAATATGTACCACCAGCTTCTGTATAAGCACTTCCTGGTAATATAACAGACGCATATTCCGCGCCCCGATCTCCTTGAAAACCTATGTATATAAGATTACACGTTGGACACGGACACCAGTCGTAAAATATCTCATCTGCACCCAAAGATATCAATACTGCTGGATTGCACTGCTGTAATGCTGCTAGTGCACCTGGCTTCCATCCCGCCTCTAGAGCTCCAGCAAAACTAGCTTCTCGCGTTAATACATGTAATACTGGCCAATCTTGAATGCAGAAAGAAGATGCGACCCTCGTTAAAATACACATGATTTGACCACCTAAAGATGTCTCCAACTGTGAAACACCAACAAATATAAGAGGATTTTTAGCACCACGCAAGGCATCACCAGCCGTTGATAATGCGTGTATATCATCTCCCAAATGGTTAATATAGTAATTAAATTCACATCTAGGTCCAATCACGTAAATATCACATTCGTTGTTTAGATAGGCTTGTCGTATCCAAGCATTCAAAACTGGTGCTTCGAATCGTGGATTTGTGCCAACCAACAATATTTTATCGGCTTTAGATATATCTTTCATGTTTATATTCAACGAATACGCAGCTCGAATATCTATGCCTGATGCCGTATAATATAGACCGCGCTCAACATAAGTATGTTCAGAGCCAAGCATGTTAAGAAAATCTTTAGCCGTTACCAATGTTTCAACATTACAGTGCGGGCCCGCTATTGCCATTATATTAGACGGAGAAGCACATTTAATTAAATCTGCTGCAATTTTTAGTGCACGATCCCAATCCAAAGGACAGAGATTCGCACCAATTCTCTGCATAGGCGTTACCAGTCTTTGCATTTCAAGAGAATCGATAGCCCATCGACCTTTATCTGACAGCCATTCCTGATTAATTTCATCATGTTCACGAGGCAGAACCCGCAAAACTCTGTCGAATCTATGATTAACAACAATGTTTGTTCCAGTAGCGTCAGTAATGTCAATAGAATTAGTTTTTTTTACCTCCCACGGTCTCGCTTTGAACATATATGGTATAGCAGTTAAAGCTCCTACTGGGCACAAATCAATAATATTCCCAGACAATTCGGAGAGAAACATTTTGTCTACATAAGTACCTACAAGCATGTCATTACCACGGCCAGTAGTGCCTAGGACATCGATACCACAAACTTGCGAAGCAAACCTTATACACCTGGTGCAATGAATGCAACGAGTCATTTCGGTGCGTATAAACGGCCCCAGATTTTTATTTTCAGAAGCTCTCTTGCCTTGGAAATAAACATCCGTGAATCTGGAACGGTCATTTCCAAATCTCATTGACAAATCTTGAAGATCACACTCGCCCCCTTGGTCGCAAATGGGACAGTCGAGAGGATGATTGACAAGCAGAAATTCTAATACACCTTCTTGAGCTTTAAGCGTCGTGTTAGAATTCGTTCGTATTTTCATATTTTTCGCTACTGGCATAGCACACGCTATTTGAGGTTTAGGCATACCTTCCAGTTCAATTAAGCACATTCGGCAATTACCGGCGATAGACAAACGATCATGGTAACAGAATGATGGTATGGTCACTTTTTCTTGACGCAAAGCTTGGAGTGCAGTGAAGTAACTGGGTACCTTGACTGGTTTGCCGTTTATAAAGATGTCCACTTCTTGCGTCGATTGCCTTCGCGTAATTATGTCTTTCAATATATTGCGGCGTAATAATATTTTTGATAATGACTTGTACATTATTACTTAGATAAGTAGTAAAATATAAGTCAACCCCTTCAATAATATTAAAATCTTTGACAACTTGACATTTACTGTAAATATCAACATTCACGCAGGGTAAAATTAACAATACTTTTTACATAAAATAAGTAATAACTTTGTGCTTAGAGCATTGTGTAATGGACTGTTGGATACAAGGACGCATTTAATCATCGACATTTAATGCTCTAAGGTTGGATATGAGGTCATCCTGTAAGTCATTCTATATTCAAAGGTAGGTGGGTATATTATTATCAAAAATATTCAAATACAATTCTACGTTATTAACAACGCCAAAAAGTTCCTGGTTCCATGCTCTTAATATTATTGAGAATCCTAATAAATCATTTGAGATTCTTTTAATTAGTAATGCAGAGCTAATATTATATTTTAGAAGTACAGGGCCTAAAAAATACAGGATAATATTAAACTTACTTGATGTACTGATTCGATGAGCTGCGCCAAAGCAAACCTAAACTGTAAAAATATTTCTGTCGCCCTTTGATACCTGCACAATAAAATTCATTGCAAAATTAATTTGAATTGAATATTCTACACAGATTATAATTATGTGATACTGACGTATAAATTAAGTTAGTATCCAAAGTCATATTAACGGTCGCTCTAAAGTTAGGACGAGCGACGTAGCAGCTACTGTTTTCAAGAAATCATTGTATCAGCTTCCGACGCGTGGTGCGATGCAGCGGGAGCACACAGCATACATCAGGGCGTGCGCCTCACTTCAAACATTAACATGAATTCGCCGTGCGCTCCCAAATTCCCAAGTAAGTTAAATTCCTAAGTGTTGTGTTAAAACTCTAGACTGTTTTAACACAACAGACACGTAACTACTTATCGTGCATGAGGTCGGTAAATATGTAGTTCAAGGTTAATTGCAGCGTGCAATAGACGCAACGCGTAGTGCGGCGGGGGCTGACAGCACGCGGCGTGCGCCTAACTCCAGACACTGCGCCTGCACTAGCAGACGGCACGCATCCGCGCATGCCGACGTGCGCTCCCAAGTATCCTTCTAAGTTCTAACACTACAGACACCTACTTGTGGTCGTGCATAAGGTCTGTGAATGCGTAGTCCAGCGCCAGTCGCAGTGTGCGAGCGGCGCTAAGTGCAGCCGGGGCGGACAGCACGCGGCTTGCGCCCCGCTCCAGACACCGTGCCTGCACTAGCAGAAAAATACGCATCCGCGCATGCCGGCGTGCGCTGCCAAGTAGCCTTCTAAGTTCTAACACTACAGACACGTACTTGTGGTCGTGCATAAGGTCTGTGAATGCGTAGTCCAGCGCCAATCGTAGCGTTCGAGCGGCGCGAGGTGCAGCTTGGGCGGACAGCACGCGGCGTGCGCCCCGCTCCAGACACCGCGTCTGCACTAGCAGACGGCACGCATCCGCGCATGCTGACGTGCGCTCCCAACCACTCCTCAAATTGTAACAACAGATGTTTAATATACTCAGCCCAGCATCGTGTTATCGGAATCTACCAAAGCTAGTTAAAAACAGTCCAACAAATTAATATACATAATCTGCTGTTGTCCTTTGATCCAATCGTGTTGTAAGAGTAGCCTGCATGCAGTAGATACACTCAAATTTTTTACGGGATTTTAAGAATCAAGCTGTGAAAATCATATTGAAATTTCAGATAAAATAAATAGGTACTCCATGTTATGATTATAAATTAGTAATTGCACGCTTACTTGCCAATAGCAGTCAATTTCCAGGCAGGTATCGCATCATCCAACGCATTGACAGCTGCATGAGCGTAGTCCGCGGTTGCCCGTAACTTCACACTGACGGAAGCCAGGGCATCACGCAGGGCTGAGGCCTTCTTCAGGGAGTTTTCCAGTGGAGTTCCTGGACGCTGGTTATTGCCCCAAAGGCTGTCTGCCATTATATAAAGCATACAAGAATTTAACCCTTAATAATTTGTTAGTCGCACCTGACCAACTTCCCACCCCTAATTTCAATCCCATCAGTATAAGAATATCTATGAGTATATAATACATAATCACAAGTTTAGAAAAATTTACCGACCGATCGACTTCAATTTTATCGGACCACCCTTGAAATAAGCTCCATCGAACACAAAAAGAATTTTGAAAATCGGTCTACATTTCGCAAAGATATCGCGTAACATACATAAAAAAATACAGACGTATTGGGGACCTTCTAATTTTTTTGAAATCGGGCGAAAATATAGTCTAGGTTCTTCCCTACTTATCACCCAAAGTTTCTTTACACCAAATTCAGTCCCGTGGTTTAATCGTAAAAAAGTAACAAGTATAGATCACTTGACAAAGGTACAACTATATATCATGAAACAATGAAGTAATGTTTAAACATCAGTGTAATAATTCAATACCTAGCAATTGATTAATTTGTGCATACAGTGACCGGATCGCCAGTATCTGTGAGTGAAGCTCTTTTCGCTCGCGCTGTAATTCTTCGAAACGTATGCGCAACCAACTTAGTTCTAAACGGCGCATTTCCTGGAAATACATTAATTGCTGAATGCGTTTGGATAATAATTTAAGTATTTTCATCGGAAAATATACCAATAAGTATCCAGTTGTCGAAGAATCTAAATATATATGGTGCTGTAAGAGAGAAAGTTTCATAAGTCACTTAGTTACAATTCAGTGTCCAAAATGGCCCATTGTATATCGGTGACAATATTATTACTGTTTCCACCAATGAAAAATCTCTTTATTCGTAATACCTTTTCCGTTTGAAGTTTTACTTTACCTTTCGGTTCACATTGGCGATAAAATCTTCATTCTCTGAAGCCATTAACGGCCGTCTGTACAAGTCCAAGCTTACAAACAGCTAAAACACAACATGTTCACATCAGTAATAACCCCACATCGATACAAATGTATTAAATTATTTTATTATATACTTTCTTCTTTCTTTTTTATTTATGGCAAGTAGTGCCGATGCCGACAATTCTGCCAATGTCAAATGTGCGATGAGTACTCGTGTGTAATTATAATAAAAATTCTAAAGCAGAAGAAGTTAGGTTGATTCGGCAGTGAACTTAATGTAGGTAGGAGCAAGGAATTCAATTACAGCGACGTGGGTGGTTAGTAGTTAGGACACTGAAACAAACAGATAACCACATTTAAGGAATATAGTATTTAAATAGTTAGATACTTAATGAGAATAAATATTAAAAACATCGAATAAAACAATTATTCCACGCTAGAACTTTCACATTCTATGGTGAATCACAGTCTAATGGAGTTGGCCCTTATGAAGGTCATTATTATTTCTAGGAGTTGAGGAGAAGAATGGGATAAGAGGGAAAGAAAATAAATAGGAACAGGAATATTCAAAGAGATTATGTGTTTATATAGATCAAAAGATTGATTATTCCTGGGACAGCTGAAAAATATGTGCTCTAATGTACCTTCATCTAATCCACACTCACATAAAGACGAGTCCCGGACCCGAATTTTATTTAAAAAAACTGGTGAGGAGCAATGGCCTATACGAATGCGACAGATAGTCGATATAACGGGCTTTGATACTTTTTTGAATTTAAAGAACCATGGCTTTGATGGAATGATCGGTTGAATGTCATAATAATGTTTGCCTTTTTGTCTTGAAGAGATATTCCAATGAGCCTGCCATGAAGACATCAGAGATCTTTGTGGCAGGCTCACCAGATCATAACCATGGTGAACGAAATGTTTTGTGTCAGATAATTCAGAGGAAATTGCGTTTTTGGCCAGCCTATCTACACACTCATTACCATTTATGCCAGAGTGGCTGGGGATCCATGCTAATTGTACTATTTTTCCCCGCCTAGTGCAAGACAAAAGACATTTTTTAATTTCTAGTAGTATCGGACTGCGCAATTTGCTTTTGTAAGGGTTTTGTAGAAGGGCTTTAAGGCAGCTTGAGGAGTCTGTAAATATAATACCTTTAGTGATGTTATGGGATTCTATGTAAATACACGCTTCCAGGATGGCAATACATTCTCCAGTAAAAACCGAAGAACCTCTAGGACATTTAAATTGTAAGACAATCTTTGAATTTTGATAATACACTGCAGCACCTGTATAATCAGCATGTGATAGTTTGGATGCATCTGTAAAAAATTTTTGGAAGTCACTCCAATGCTGGCCAACCATCGCATTGAAGATTCTATCCGCTGATACAGATCCTTTCGAAATACCAATATCTAAAAGGATTTGAGGTCGGAAGTATAAAATTTCAAATTCATAATTAAAGAGTGGGAGTCTATGAAATTTAGCTATTGGGCCTTCTAGATTTTTAAGAGAAAGGTAAGACTGAAGAATAAGTGGTATTTCTTTATGTATCCAGTAACTAGATGTACTACAGACAAGATCTAATTTGAGAATTTTTTCAGAAAGGGGATGGGAGCTTTTACAATTAACTCTACACCAAAAGCGGGAGGCCAGAAATTGTCTTCTCAAGAGCAAGGGAGGCTCTGTACATTCAACCTGCAATGCGTTAAGTGGAGAGGACTTCATACAACCAGAGATGATTCGAAGACATTTAGCCTGAATCTTGTCCAGTTTTGATAGCGCACTTTTGTTACATGGAATAAGTAGGAATGTACCATAGTCGATAATGCTTCTCACCAAAGCGTTGTATACTAACTTCATTGTAAATGGGTGAGCTCCCCACCATACTCCAGCTAAAACCTTTAATATGGGAACTACACGTTCACGTTTTTTAATTAAGTAATTAATGTGGTGCACTCCGGTTAATTTGGTATCTAAATAAACGCCTAAAAATTTTGCTTTTGGAACAATTGGTATATTTTTACCATCTATATCAATTTCAATTGGAGGAAGTTGTTTCTTTCGTGAGAATATTACTACAGAGCTTTTCTCGGCTGAGAGACTCAGCCCATGTCTCAAAAGCCAATGATTCAAGGAATTCAGGGAAACGCAGAGAGATGATCCTGCATCCTGAATTGAGTTACTGGATACATACAACGCAAGATCGTCGGCGTATTGTAGAATGTGGCAATTGTTATTCAGACATGAACCAATATCTGCTGTATAAAGGTTGTACAGTAAAGGACTGAGCACTGAACCTTGAGGTAAGCCTTTCCATGTCAGCCTTTGTTCAAATTCTTCACCCTGAACCCTCAGCGTCAGCGATCTTGACGTAAACATTAAGCATATGCACTGAACCATCCTTGCCGGGAATCTCAGCTGGAGCATTTTCTGCCTGAGAGTGGGAAGGAGGACGTTATCATACGCAGATGATACGTCTAAGAAGGAGGCTACTACTGAGTCATTTTTAGATAAGGCGAGTCGAATATCCGTAACTAATATTCCAATGCTATCCATAGTACCGAGTCCTTTCCGGAAGCCAAATTGGAAATTCGGTAGCATGTCTCTCGATTCCACAATCCACTCCAATCGGTTTTTAATAAGGTGTTCGAAAATTTTTGTCAATACAGATGATAAGGCAATTGGTCTGAAGCTGTTGGGATCATCTGCATGCTTGCCGGGTTTTAAAATGGGTATGATGATTTGAGTCTTCCAGTGCTTTGGAATCAACCCATTGAAATAACACAGATTTAACAAATCTAGAAAGTACTGTTTTGCATTGTCACTAGAATGTACAATAAAAGAATATGGCAATCCATCAATACCTGGGGCAGAATCCCGAACTAGACTCAGAACCATGTCCAGTTCCTCCATTGTGAATGGAGCATCATAAGGGTCCTCTGATGAATCTACAGGGCACATGAATGTTTCAGCTAGCGAGGGTACATAAGGGGGGGCAATTTTGTCAAAGAAAAGTTCAGCAACTTCCCGAGAAATTGGAGACAGGGTTGAGGGAGAGCACCCAGACCTAAATCTGTTTATACTTTTCCAAACTACAGAACAAGGAGTTGAAGGAGAGAGAGAGTTACAAAAGTTGACCCAACCAACACGTTTTTTCTTTCTTAAAAGTCTTTTGGTTTTGGCAAAGATCTGTTTGTATCTTAGAAAATTCTGTCTGCTCATATCCAGATTGTATGACTCCTCTGCCGAATTTCTTTCTTTAATAGCCATAGTGCATTCTCTGTCCCACCACGGTGGTGATGGTATTTTATTTTTGCCGCTGTTTTTAATTGGAAAGCAAGAGTCTGCACATGAGTTTAAGACTTTCATAAATTGCTCACAACAGGAGTCCACGTGGGAATGGTCAATAATATTTAAATTTGTTTCATTTAAATTGGGTAATGATGTAATTTTATTTTCAAGTAAATGTGCGAATTTCGACCAATCTGGATCTGATAAGTTATATTTTAGCAGGGGAGGGGATGTCTTTTCTAAATATGTTCTTTGAGCAAGAGAGATAATAATTGGGTAGTGATCACTCCCATGTGTTAGGTCTAAACACTGCCACCAGGCAGATGCTGCAATATCAGGGGTGCAAAAAGAGATGTCTACACAGCTTTTTTGTTGACCAGGTAAGACTCGGCGGGTGGAGCAACCATTGTTCAGAATGCAAAGATTAAGGTCATCCAAAATTTCAACTAAGCCTATCCCGAAGGAATCACAGTGATCAGAGCCCCATCTGTAATGGTGGCAGTTAAAATCACCCATGACTAATAATGGACCATTTATATTTTGTAGTGTCGTCTCAATTAGGGGGAGAAAGTTTTGATCAGGATGGGCAATATAAATTGAAATTATTGTTATACCCTCCAGTCTACCAGTTACAATGTTTATTTCTCCTGAGAGGGAGCCTATGGGAGAAATTACGGAAGGGATCTGATTATTGATCAATAGCGCGGAACCTCCATAGCCATCAGGTCTGTCATTTCTGAAAATATTAAATTGTGGAACACGGAAGCTAAGACTTGGTAGTAACCAAGTCTCAGCAATAGCACAAGCTAAAGGCTTGTATTTATTTAAAAGAAAGGTGAGGTCGTGCTTCTTATGAGACACGCTCCTCACATTCCATTGCAGGAATATTATGGGGGAAGCCATTTTTAAAGTTTATTAATGTGTTTATTAACTGGTGAGCAACGTTGGACGGTTGATGTGGAGTTTGAGAGATGGGAAATTGGGAAGTGTTTGTTAAAAGAGATGTTAAAAGATGTATGATAAGGTCGATATTGGTGTATTCTAATGGTGAAGTACTGAATGCACAGCCATTATGCTGTGAAGATTGGGGGGGATTAATAATGGAGTGGTGTGCAGCTTTGTCATATGATGGGGATAATGGAACTTGGGTCTTGGGTTGCCTATATACTGTCTTGCGGTAAGAGTGGGAAACTTGAGGAGTTTTAACCGAGTCTGCATAGCTGCGGGATACTGCCGGTATGGATTTACTGGCTTCAGCATAAGATATTGTTTTTTCAGCCATGGCTGTTTTTATAGCCCTCTGTCTGCCATACTCCGGACACACCCTGCTATTTGCAAAGTGGTGACCAGAACACAGCACACAGAAAGCATCACTTTCTAAAATATCACAACCATTACCCGGGTGATCATGGCCACATTTAATGCATCGGGGCTTGGATCTGCAGGTGGACTCAACATGACCATATCTACAGCATTTCCTGCATTGAATAGTAGGGTATATGTACTGTTCAACTGGCAGGGAAGTATAACAACAAAATACTCTTTTAGGGAGAACCTGGCCATCAAAAGTGAGGACACAGGTCTCTGTGGGCTTCCATTCCGAAACTCCCTCTCTGGTAACCTTCCTATTGATGCGTCTTACTTTTAATATATGACCACATCCAGGTGGAACAGTTAAATATTGTTTAGCTGTTTCTTCAGACATATCAGTGGGGACTCCAGAGATAACTCCCATTCTGGTTACATTGAAGGTGGGAATGGAAGCTGAAAATTTATGTTTAGCTAAAAGGTTGTTGGTTAGAAAAGAGTTTGCATCTTGAGGAGAAGCAAACTCAACCGAGATGCGATTTCTTCCTACTCTCTTCACACCGTCTCTCACTATGTTGTGGATGTTTTGGTTAAAAAGGAAGAGACCAAAAGTAACAGGGTGAAGCGATGTGCCAGAGTTTGGTTGGGTTTCAATCCTGGATACATGTACCACAAAAGGAGCCCTATCTTCGGCATTATATCTAGTACGGCCGACTTGAGTTCTAGATTGTTTTGATGGGCGGATATCTGACGGTCTATCATCTTCTGCCGGTCGCTTATTCGATGTATTTCCTTGAGGAACAGGATTATCCATGTCTAACATACTGCAAGCAACTTCCGCAAATTGCGAAAGACGATTACGGTTATCTAATCTATCTGTAATATCGGGGGAGACGGACAAAGATGGGGACTGCGGTCTAGGAATATCGGGAGGATCGGGGGGGTCGGGAGGTTTATTGTTGTTCATAATGAACTTACCAAGTTATCTGGAAAACAAAACACAACACAGAAATACACACAGGACAGCACAAATAACAATGAGTTAAGTCACAGGCGTATCCAGTAAACAAAACGAGAAAAAAAAAATCTAGAATTAAAGAAATTATTCTAGACACACGTGTTGCTCAAAGACACCCAACGCAGAATCTTCCTTATTATATACTTACTTACCTGATGTATAGTTTTAGCATAACCATCTTTAGTCGCCGGATTAGTAGTCTCTTCAAATGAACTTATTTCCTTAAAAAAATATTTCAAAATCAATCAATCCTTTCGATATAACTACTTTTGATCTATGATTTATATGAATTTAAAAGAAGAGTAACTTAAAAATTACATACTTTTAAATATATTTACGTGCTTCTTACATTTTAGAATAATTTGTCAATATTTTTCATTGCGTCACGTTGTTTGAAAATGAAAGGGACAAACTATTCTTAAAGATAAGATGCGCATAAATGTTTTCTTAAGTAAGGGGCTTGCTGTGTAATGGCAATAAAATGCTACTGTGGCATTTCGTATCATTAGTGAGAAGGTTTGAAAAAAACCAACCCGATTCCTTTCTACAAAATCCTTGAAAATGTATGTTGCGCCGACCCTACATTGGAGCCCCCTCCAATATGGACGATATAAACAGGCAGTCCCTTATTAATAATTATTATAATATTATAATATTGTCGGAGAGCTAACTTATCCAAAATAATACCTTACACCCGGTGACCAGTGTTCAGTGCCAGATCTAGGGGGCGCAAATGGGTGCACGTGCCTCGGGCGGCAGGATTTGGGAGGCGGAAAAATCTGGAGGGCGCCCCTAATTTGGGGCTGGTAAAATCGGGCAAATTAAAGCTTTCCCCCGCTTTGAAAAAACCTAGATCCGGTACTGCCAGTGTTACCTGCTGGATGCTCTCAAGCTCAGCAGTGACGACAGCTAGTCTCGCCGCCGGATACATCTTCTCACTGGTGGTAATCTCGCTGTCGAGCCTTGCGAGTGCGGCCACCACCGTCTCACCTTTACCACCCGACGTCGTTTGCCAAGGTATCTATTATTCAACCCAATATTGCGATGTAAAATTGGGATTTAGCCACAAATGAAAAATTAAAACCCACAGTAAATACCACTTCTCTCGTTTTCGAGCTTCATCCAAGAGACCACTCTTACCATCTTCTTATATAATAATAACAGAAGTGTTGAAACCCATTTCTTGATGGGGTAAATGTATTAAAAATAGCTATTCTTCTTCATCTTTTAAAAATAATGGCTTCCACGCATTTACGATGATTTAGCCAATGTCAAGGTAAGTAAAGCAATTATCAAGTTTTCACAAAGACCATGAGCCCAGATATGAATGATCTCAAGGTCCTTCTGGGATTATGGCGGCAATTCCTTCCAGCGCAATGCCCCTCAGATGACTGATAAGAGATCTTACCAGTGACCACAATGACCCTATTTAAATGTCATGATATGATCTGAAGATGAACGAGTACGGAGTAAACTTAAACGATTATTACGATTGTCAGAAATTTTCCTGCTCGGGCCAATGGTGTAGTGTAGTCACTTTGCCGTGGTCGGAATAAAAAAACAAAGGCATAGACATAGCGATTTGATTTTTGAATTCGATTTTTAAACTTAATATTATTACGAGCTTTGATTACGAGTACATTAACTCACAGCCTTTACTCACAGCACTCACCGCGTGCACATCTGTCGTGTGCGAGCTCCCCACGCAGCCCATAACAAAACCATCACAAATGTGATTCAAAACCACACCACCCAGGCAAACACTTCAATAATAGTAGCTAAATATGCCAAGGTTATTAATTTATTTGAAAAAGGTTAGGGACAATACGAGGGAAGCGCGCAACGGTACCATCGGATTGAGGAGGGGAGGATTTATGAAGCAATGTTTTTATAGGATGCGTCATATAAAACACTGGAATTAGATGTGGCCGCGACTTCGTTCGCGTGGAACATTAACAAATCTATCATACGGGAATCGCAAATTTTACCGGAATGAAAAGTATGTTAAAGTAGGTACTAACATAGAAATATTATACAGGTACTAATAACATAACATAAGCTCACGCCTGGCCTAGGCAGAGGCGCACCAGCGAACTACACCCACACATGGCCGAGCTTAGTTCCGTCCCATATGTGATAGGGGGCGAGCCTATAGCCATATCGGATACAAGTCGTACCGAAATACAACCACGCCACCGAGGCAGTCTAAAGCCGAGTCTCGTGCACTAAAACATTAAACACAAAACATGCATTTTTATCTATGGTCCATTGTTCTACGAGCATGTGACAGCTAAAATCGTTGTTTTGCGTACCTATGTGTTTTGTTTTGGAAAAGCTAGTAGATAAGATGGGGCTTATACATACCACTTTCCACTAATTTGTTTTTAATAAATTAATCGATCATGAATCTATAACTAGACTGTAATCAAGAACTTTAAGAGGGCGTTCGCACTTTTCAGTGAATTCGACGTTTTTGCTTGACTTTTGAAAGTGTCTCGCTGAAAATTTTTGTACCAAACAAATCCTAAAAACATATGCATTTTGAAGGTCATTTCATTCCGGACGTGGTGTACATCTTAATTTTTTCATTAAATAAGACAAAACCTAATGATTCCGCGTACTAGAAGAGGTGTTTTCGAAAATGTTACTTTTTAGTGACTTTTGATAACTTTTTGAGAAACGATACATTAATATTATGACATACAATTGATGCACACATAACAAGAATATCTTCTTATCCGTGGTGGCTATTCTATTTTTTTTACGTTTTATACAAAAATGTCAAGAAAATAGCTTTTAAAACAAACACAATTTTGAAAACTGCGTCTGAAATCATAATTTATTTTGCGCAATATAAACTACACATGAAAATAAAAAATATCGCATAATAAAGTTTAATATCTTGGCTTTTATAAAAAAAAATATGAGGGCCAAATTATTTGATATAATATCTAAAATATGTTTCTGAAACCATAGCAAATATCGATATAAACAGCGAATAAATAGCCAGCCATTTGAACAGTCAAGTCACACCGCGCTGAGCGGTCTCAGAGTGAGGACGTATCGCATTTTTTCGTCATTTTCAGTTGTTCGAATTACGAAATTTTCAATTATTTGTAGTAATTATAGCGCGACCATACTCGACTTGATATTAGGCGATTTTTTTTTGTATTCATGTTTGAGATTTTCTCTAACTACATTTTTATTGAATTACATAATGGATTTTGTTCTGATTTAAATTATTCATCTCATGATTATGATTGATTGTAATGAATTAAGCGATAGCAACTGAATAGATCGCTGGATGCAGGCCGCTTCTTACAGGTCGATCTGGAAATCTTTGGGGGAGGCCTATGTTCAGCAGTGGACGTCCTATGGCTGATGATGATGATGATGAACTGAATAGAATTTAGAATGTGATATCTTTCTTTCTGTCCTTATCTCACGGCAGCGACCACGTGGGCTCAGCATACCACACTTTTTCAAGCATGTTGCAGAAAATATTTGGCTTTGTTTTTACGACAAATTGCTTGACATTAACCCCCCTCTGGAGTATAAAATGTAACAGTAAATGCGTACCCTTCTTAGGTAATATAATATTTATTTATTCCCAACTGTTCCAACTAGGGGTCTTAAAATGAACATGCATAAGACGACGATCATGTCAAATTTTCATGTTGTTCACACTCCAAAATTAGTATAGGAAACTCTGGATATAGAAAAATCAAAAAATGTCTATTACATGGGGTATCTACCTAAACAGGTTCAATTTTGAAAGACGTCAATCATAAAATTCAGTTCGACTGGATAGCATTCGGCAAATTATGTTGTTGAGTCTTCCCGTGAAAAATACCTCAGTGCCTGAATACAAAAGTCTTTGATCATAGTGTGTTACCGTTACTAGTGATAACTTACGGCCACTGAAACAAGTTCTTTGACTATGAGGAGGCCATGCTCGGAATCAGGAATAAGGTGATCCTTAGAAGAACGAACATTCTTGACATATAAGTCAACGGATTAGCAAGTTGAAGTGGCAGTGGCCCCTCAATTTAATTTACTAGTTCCCTCTTCTTAGTGTGAACAAGCATTTGAATGTAATATTTTGTGAATACTGGAGTTTTTTTGAGTGCACTGTGCTTACCATACGATATAAAGTGTGGGCCAAAAGTTTTTTCAAATATCGACCGTCTAAGTTTATTAAAGAAAACCATAAGAGGGATGGGCTCAGGGGTGGCGGAATATTATGCGGTTATTATGACTGCCTCTTCGTGTAACTTCTTCGCCAAAAAGAGTAAAACGGGATAGGACCCAACAGAGGGAGTTAGAGGAGGCCTTTGCCATGCGGAAAACTGAGATTAGGGATATTATTTAAAATCAGGTTACGAGAGACCAATCTAAGCTAAGCGAAATGTAATGTTCTATTCGCAAGTGCGCCTCTAACTAACCCTTCGTGGATACAGGGGTGAACTTATGTATACATCATGCGTCGCTACATGCAATTTTTGTCAAGATTGAGCCTTAGCGTGCTTTTGAGACTGTCAAACCAGCAGATAGGTCACCAGATGGTAAGTGATCTACACTGAAATAAAATGAAATGTAGGCTAATAAATACCTCTTATGACAAGTCAATATCATCATCATCAATACATATAATAAGAATGTAAATATCGCGCGTCTGTACATTACATAGATTTCCAAAAAAAACTAATTGGGGGGGGTTTAGAATTAGTAATAGGATACATTTTTATCATTTTTAGATTTTTGACTGTCTGTCTGTCTGTTTGTATGTTTGACCGCGCATCAAATGAAAACCACCAAAGTAATTTTACGGAACTGGATAGAAAATCGCAGACCACATCTTGGAAAAACATTTAGGCTTTATTTTATTGAAATCGGTCAACTCTATCAAAAGATATGGATATTTTTGTATCATCTGTGCGATTGTTGGGAGTTCTATAAAGCCTGAAAGTGATTTTTAAGTTTATCAATAGATGGCGTTACCATATTTTCTGAGTCATATTAAATATTTTACGAATTCTGAACCATTTTAAAGTCCTTAAGTAATCCGCGGTCAAAATCTAAAAAGTGACCACCATTTTGGTTTTCTTTGTTTTTGGGCCAATTGACTTCAAAATCGATATCTGGGCCACCCCGTGGTTCCAAACGACGCCACCAATGTCAAAACTGTCAAAAGTGACCGCCATGTTGTTTTTCTTTGTTTCTGGGCTGATTGACTTCAAAATCAATATCTGGGTCGCCCCGTGGTTCTAAAGGTATAATAATATTATAAGAAATACTTAAATCTAAATTATGCTTTTTTTGACATGTCATAAGTGCTTTTATATGCCTACGTGATTAATAAAGATTTTTATTTATTTTTATTTATAAAGCACGAAACCGATGTCAAAACTGTCAAAATTGGCCGCCATTTTGTTTTTCTTTGTTTTTGGGCCGATTGCCTTCAAAATCGATATCTGGGTCACTCCGTGGTTCTAAAGGACGGAGCCGATGTCAAAACTGTCAAAATTGGCAGCCATTTTGTTTTTCTTTGTTTCTGGGCTGATTGACTTCAAAATCGATATCTGTGTCGCCCCGTGGTTCTAAAGGACGGAGCCGATGTCAAAACTTACAAAAAAGACCGTCATTTTATTTTTCTTTGTTTTTGGGCCGATTGACTTCAAAATCGATATCTGGGTCGCCCCGTTGTAGAATATTTAGACCAAAACGACATGGCTGATCGATAAATCAAAACCTTTACCGTTGGCCCAACAAAATACGCGTGCGAAGCCGCGGGCAAAAGCTAGTAATAAAATGTAACACAAAACAATTATATAAATCAACCTTATATATATTTTTAGGTTAATATAAAAATAGTCAATACTTTAGTAACAGCAATTTTTTTTAAATATATTTTGGAACTTTTGGAACACTGCCAATGTTCCAAAATACTGCCTGTTGTCCTCTGTGCCCAGACGAAATATGAAAAACGTTACACGAAAAGAACCATAGGTTCATTGCTAAGCTAAAAGGAGGGGAATAGGGATTGGGAAAGGGGCGAGGGAATTGCGCTACCAGAGATCTCACTGAACGAACTAAACGCAATAGCAAACTGCTACTTTACGTCGGTTTTCTGTGAGTCAGGTATCAAATTTAACAAAAACAACAACTCCTACATTACTAGACGACGCTTGTGTAGAATTGAATATTGATTACCCGGTGTGAGTCTTAATTTAATGAAAACTTGACCCAACAAGAAGTTCGAACCAATTATTTCCATACCGAATATTAAAGAAGGCGGTCACGTTCAACAAGGAGCAAATAGAACATTTGGGAGGTTGAAATTTTCGTAAGAAACATAAGCGTTCGGTGGCTCCGGCAATACCAACTACAAGATATTCCATTGTCTCTGAGGAGCCCGGCCCGTACCTTGCGAATTTTTCGTGTGGAGGTACCTGAAAAGTTGTGTATATCTAAGAAACCGACGACAATATCCCGATTAAAATAAAACATCCACGAAAAAATCACCGGCAGCATGTGTTGCAGAGATTTTTCAAAGACTTGCAAAGATGTTTGCTAGATTCCCGACGACGAGACATCATTAAAAAAACATAGATGTTTGTTACGTCGAAGGAATCATTTGTATCATTTCTAGTTTTAATTATATTCATGTTTCAAATTTGCAAACGATTTTGGTCCACCGTTTATTTGTCTGGCTCGGAAAAAACATTCTTATCTCTGTTCTTATCTAATTCCCGGTAAATCTTGCTAGAATAACACACGTCTGACTTAAAAATCTATAGGACCTCCTGGTTCACAGCCTATTTACGCTATCACTAGATCAAAGAGGTGACAGACGTTTTATTATTATTTCCGAAGGGCAAGGCAAATAAATTATGCAATTTATTTATTTATTGTGCCTATAGGCATCGCTAACATAGACATTT
Organism: Clanis bilineata; assembly: GCA_036417725.1. NCBI lineage: Eukaryota > Metazoa > Arthropoda > Insecta > Lepidoptera > Sphingidae > Clanis > Clanis bilineata. Next base: position 6,462,729 of record CM071153.1, read on the forward strand.
AAACGAGCATGACTACCCAGACTGAGTACAACAATCAGTTAGAAAGCACCTTTCAGCAACATGCTTGAAATAAAGCGTGTATAAATATGATGCGTCGATCCGACATTGAAGTTTATTTTTCTAACTACTAACTACTAAGGATCAAAATTTTTCAATCCAAGTATACATTGAGTTTACGTGCTGGATTGCAACTCGGGCATGTGTGCGACGCACACAGGTGCAGCGCTGTCATAAAATACCTAAACTTGAGCGGAAAGGTTTTGCTAAAGCACTCTTAAGAGAAGTGAGAAACATAACAACAATAAGACTCAAAAAACATAATCAACCTTTTTACTTAAATTATATCGCTCAAAATATTCCTGTTTTTCGACTGACTTCCCAAAAAGGAGGAAGTCCGCAATTCATCTGTATTTTTTATGTATGTTACGCGATATCTCCCCTGAATGTGGACCGGTCTTCAAAATTCTTTTTGTGTTCGATAGAGCTTCTTTCAAGAGTGGTCTCATATAAATTTGGTCACAGTCGGATTTGAAGTCGGTCCATTAAGTTTTTAAACTTGTGATTATTTCCAGACTGTCTCAGAAGAAAGCTAATGTTTTTTACACCTACGTATTTGATCTCACTAAATCTTTAATGAATTAATCTGTAGATACAGCCTCCGTGGCGCAATGGGCGAGTAGCCGGCTGTGAAGCGGGAGTCCGCGGGTTTGATTTCCGCATTGAGATAAAGGTTTGTGTGGCCCACAGATATTTGTTTCAAGCCTGGGTGTTGTGAGACCGAAAGTCTCTCATAGTTTCTGATACTCACGATACAGGTTATATACCTAGTGTGGGGTCAGGACTAGATGTGTGACTGTTGGGTGTATTTATTTATTATACTTATTGTAGGTACCAACATTGTATGCCATATCCACATCAACTTAGTTAATCATGTAGTACGTACACGAAAAGCACACAATGCATGTCCTGAACTCACGAAACACCAATTACCTACCACACATTATTGATGTGCAATACTATACACAACATTTTATGAGTGGTAAGGTCACGGTATAGACAGTAACGTTTACAGCGCGAATGGGCCGGCTCGACCGGTTTGATACCACTGTCTCAGAGAAAACCGACGTAAAGTGACAAATGGCAATTCATTGTTTTTTTATAGCAGAGACTGGCAGACGAGCAGATGGATCACCGGATGGTAAATGGTCTCCGTCGCCCATATATACCCAAGACAAGAAAATCATGGGTGCATTGCTAACTTAAAAGGAGGGAAAGAGGGATTGGGAAAGAGAGGGGGGGGTGATTGGGCCACCGAAAATCCATCAGGATCCATCCAATCCAATTCAATTTTATTGTGGTAGAGCCACGCTGTAGACAGTAACGTCTATAGCACGAATGGGCCGGCTCGACCGGTTAGATACCACTGTCTCACAGAAAACCGACGTAAAGTGGCAGCTTGCTGTCGCGTTTCGTTCGGTAAGTGAGATTTCCGGTGGCCTATTTCCCCACTCCCTTTCCCAATCCTCTTCCCTCCCCTTCCATTCGCTCCTTTTAGGTTGGCAACGCACCCATGATTCTTTTTGTGTGTTGGGTGTCTATGGGCGGTGAAGATCACTTACCATCAGGTGACCCATCTGCTCGTTTGCCAATCTCTGCTATAAAAAAAAAACCGATATAATTTACCATCAGGTGACCTATCTGATCATTTGCCAATTTCAGCTATAAAAATAACTTATTAATATTAGTAGGTATATTCTTATCTAGGTCAGTGTATTATTTGACAGTCGATAGATAATACACATTACACAATCTAAAGCGATGAATCTGTGTCTAGCGTGTAGGTGATAAACTGAGAGAGAAGCAGCCCATAAAGGCAATATACATTTATGTAGGTATAATATTCAAGGATAGGACTTAGTCGCCAGAGAATTATATTAAGTCTCTAGTGATGAAATTAATTATCACTGGAAATTGGAAACGTTGGTCAATTCCGTAATACAAGTCGGTTAAGTAACATTCACTTAACATTAATTAACATATGAATACAATACAAAATTAAACGCTGTAAACATAATTTACATAATTATTATACCCTACTATTTTCCGTAATTTAAATATGTAACCAAAGTTATGTAACATTCAAATTATTTCACCCTCCTGGATAATTTCTGCAAGAATCATTGAAATTTTCGCGCCATTGTTTATATTATTTTGACTATAGAGTATAGGTAGACTAAAGAGTGGCGAAACAGTCACTATGCAACTCGTAAGGCAGAACTTAAAATGCAACAGAATTTCATCCATAAAATAACTAAAAATATACAATAAATATATTCTACTGACTTATGGTTACCAATTAGACATAATAATATATTTAATGTGAAATATAAAAATCTGTACAAAACGGAAAATCTACTGTCAACGTTAACAACCCCCCTCCCCCTCTTCACCCCGACGAATCATCATTCTTGTCACACAGTAACTTGTTGGGATTTTATATTTTATTAAATTAATTCTTTTGGTTACTTTTGGCCTTTTTCTTATTATTGGTGAAAATAAAACTAGTGCTGGAACAAAACAAATTAGGTACTGGTAAGTCAATATCATAACTTTAGTAGAAAGTGGCACATGTTGTTCGATGATCTATTTCATAATAATTTTATCCGTTATTACTTGTTTCAGGCTTGATATTACAACTCTTCGTGGGCCCCAGGCTTCGGCCTGCGGTCATCATACCTTATCAACCAAAAAACACCCCAATAAGTGTACAAATTTTTAGTCTGTCATACCCACTTTCTCATTATAATTTCACAATAATTAATTTTCAAGAATATTATAATGTCTCAGTGGAACAGCACATACGCTTACAACGGCCAATATCAACCGGGTAACGCATGGAATGGTGACATGAATGGTCAATATGTTAATCAACCGTATTACCCCAATAGGCAAGACCCTAGTGGACAGTATGTCAGTTTCAATGATTTTATATCACAAATGCAGACCAACAATGCTGTACCCAGTAATGTACAGCACTTCCCTAATGTCCCTTATGAAAATTATGCCCCAGCACAGTACAACTACCAAAATATACCATCCACATCCCAAGAACCACATCAAGAATATAATAACTATAGCACAACCTCTACAGCAGTGCCCAACAGTGTTGAATCCTACCATGTTAATGTACAAAGACAGTACGATATGAATCCTACATACTCTAATGATATGATACTTAAATCTAATCTCACACCAACAGCTACTGAATTTGTGCCAAAGAGTATGTTGAAGCCATCCTCAAGCAATCAAAATGTGTCTGAGACTGCCAGCTCTTGTAACGGTGTTCATGAACCTGTAAATAATTCAGGTAGCTCCTCTGACACCAACTGGAGAGAGAGACCACAAAGTTCCCACAAAATCAGTGAGACGAATGGTAAAGAATCAAATAGGTCACATAGAAACAATAGAAACTATGAGAGTGGTAGTCGTAACAGAGATTTTAACTATAGTGACAATAAAAATAACGAATTATCTAATGAAGGCTTCAGAAATAATGAATCCAGATACAGAAAAAATGATTCAAGTGGCCGCTACCATGACAACAGTCGTAACTATGAGCCAGGTAACCATAGTCAAGAGTCCAGTCATCAGAATCCTGATAATGATAGGCCGTACAACTCAAGTGGTCGTAATGATAAGAGGGGGCAATCTAAATTGAATAATAAATCAAGAGGCAAAGATTCAGATGTACGCACATTTTACAATAGTTCTGTTCCCAAAGATAGCCAAGATGTAAGGAACAGCAAAAATGAGGGTAAACAGAAGAATTGGGCAGGCACCCAACGGCTGAGGGGAGTAGACAGAAATAACCCTGATGATGAACAGTATGCTAGCAGCTACCATCATCAGAGAGATGATAAAATAGACAGGGTCAAAACAGAAAATGCGTCCAGCCCTATTAGATTTAGAAATAGAAATACAGACCAAGGTGTGTACTTTGTGTGAATAATTTGTTTTGCAGCAATATCTAAAAGCTATTATTATAAATTAAAAGATATTTAAAACAAAATGTGGGTGTACTAGTTTGCTAGTGCGCCTCTGCCTACCCCTTCAGAGGGACAGGCATGAGCTTATGTTGCTATGTGTGATGTTAAATTTTTTGCAACATTCATTTCCTCATCATTGTAACATTTCGTCTCTAAAAATAATTGCAAAGCACAAGTTATTATGCCTTAATTATTTCAATATTAGAGACATAACCATTACATCAGCAATGTATGTGCATTCTGTATAAACATAACTATAGATTTTGTATTGGTCTGCCAAGTATATTGGAAGTGTTTTTGGCACTTTACAGCACAAAAGGAGATGACTCAACGAGAGCGCCTGACTGAACAACTTGATAAAGGCACATTAGAATGTCTGGTGTGCTGTGAGCGTGTGAAACAGATAGACCCTGTATGGTCATGTGGAAATTGTTACCATGTACTACATCTCAAGTGTATCAGGAAATGGGCACAAAGCAGTACAGTTGGTAAGTAACTATTTGTGTGAAATATTTATATGGACAAAAACACTTATGTTTAAAAAAATAATTAATGAAAGATCCTAACAATTCAAAATGTAGATTGCATTCTTACATTCCTCTTTTCGAATACTAGTAAGCTGTACTTAATGGGCCTTACTTATAAAAAACATTTTAGCTGAGCAAATGGTTAAGAATAGTCTGTCCCTTTTATTTTCAAATAATGTGATACAAGAAAAAAAGTAACAGACTATTCTTAACCAATTTGCTCATCTAAAATGTTTTTATAGGAAAGGCCCAATATGTTCACAAAAAGTCTTAAAGAATAATGATTAACAATGCCATTATGTGTACAGAGGGTAAGTGGCGTTGTCCGGCATGTCAGAACCCAAACGAGGAGATCCCGTGTGAGTACCGGTGCATGTGCGGCGCGATGCGGTCGCCCGAGTACCAGCGCGGGTCGACGGGCGCGCACACGTGCGGAAAGGCGTGCAAGCGGCCGCGCGCCTGCCCACACCCATGCACGCTGCTCTGTCACCCCGGACCCTGCCCACCCTGCCAGGCTACCATCAACAAGTGAGAGCACTCTTAAATGACTTGTCAATGTTTTACCATTGCTCAATATTATCATATTGGTGCTTTAGCATTACTCAATATTATCACATCAGTACCTCTTTGTGCTTAATTTTACATAACAATAAATCATATATGAAATACTCCAGGGGGCCTCTAAATGTCCTTAAATCTTCAAGATGCTACTAGCTTGAGTGTAAAGATGTTTACAATTCACTCTATTCTAAACAAAAACCATAGACCAACCCTGGTTATCAACTATTAATTTTGTGCATAGACAATGCGGTTGCGGTGCGGAAACCCGATCGATCTTGTGCAGCAGCAAGCTTCCTCAAGTATGCGGACGCGTGTGTGAACGCACGTTAGAATGCAATGCCCACAAATGTACAAAGGAGTGCCACGAAGGGCCTTGTGACACATGTGAAGAGACAGTGACCCAAGGTGTGTATAATTATATATATCATATAGTATTGTGTGATTCATAAAATCATGTATGATATGTAGGCTTATTTACAAAATAATTTATTTTACTTTTTTTACTCTCAGCCTATTTGACGTAACACAAATAGACAGGATGGTGATATAGTTCTAAAGTTACTAACCATTTAATAATCACAAGTTTAAAAACTTCGGACAGACTTCAAATTCAATCGTAACCAAATTTATATGGGACCACCCTTGAAATAAGCCCTATAGAACACAAAAAGAATTTTGAAAATCGGTTCACATTTGGCGGAGATATCAAGTAACATACATAAAAAAAAACGATGAATGACAGACAAATTGAGGTACTCCTCCTTTGGAAAATGGGTATAAAATGGAATGGATGGTGGAAGTTGGTCGAAAACGGGTATAAATAAGTTGTGTAGACGATCAGTATCAACAATGTCATACAGAATAGAATAATGATGTGTGGTATGGTCACTGGTCAGTGTGCTACTGCGTGTCTGCGGGCACGCGCACGGTGCCGTGCACGTCGGAGTCGAGCGGGCGCGCGCGCTGGCGCTGCGGCGCGGAGTGCGCGCGCGTGCTGGCGTGCGGCGCGCACGTGTGTCGCGCGCGCTGCCACGCGCCGCCCTGCGCGTCCTGCGCGCTGCTGCCCGACAACGTGCTCACGTGCCCCTGCGGCAAGACCAAGTAAGTCACACTCTCTTATGCTGCAACAATAAAACCCTTCATATTATTATTAGATCTCAATATAACATGCTTGCCTGATGGAATTGTAAACTTAACACTTAAATCTGCAAAAGACTCAAGGTGTCTGAAGGTTACTCAAATTGGTTTCCGTCACTGCTAAGAGTAGTCATCATTAGCATTTATAAAAAAAGTTATATATGGCCATTTTGGTGTATAGACAAATTTATTTCATGTTTACGTAATATATAAATTTTCATAATGTTCTTAAACAACAGGGTGGAAAGAGACAAGCGAAAATCGTGCACTGATCCAATTCCATTGTGTGGGAATATTTGTGCCAAACCGTTACCATGTGGACCGGCCGGCGACAAACACTTCTGCAAGCTCAATTGTCACGAAGGTAAGCATTATAATATTTTATTTTATTTCTTAGATTAGACAAAATTATGCTCTTATTTAATACATTTCGCCTTGTTTTGTAAACATCTGTTCTGTTTATTGTTTGCACTATCTAAAGTCAATTGGTAGATAACGCTTTAAATATTAAACTCACCTATTACACAATACTATACATAATATTTTACAATGTATAAAGCGCTAGATAAAGTTATTAAGACCATTATAAAAGAATCCTCATGTCGCTCGTAGGTCCATGCCCTGCATGTCCTGATAAAACACTCCTACAATGCCGATGTGGTCACTCGAGCCGCGAAGTGCCTTGCGCTGAACTTCCAGACATGTTAAACAATGTGCTGTGCCAGAAGAAATGCAATAAGGTAAATCCCATATAAAATGTTCTAATTCTTAATTATTTGGAAAGATAATACAGTTTTAATCCAATTTATTCGGATGAGAGTTAATAAAATTTTCAAAATATCCGTAAATATTGACGGGCGAATCGGCCACCGGTGGCTTAGGCCAAGCTCAGACTAAGTCAAAATCCTCACTGAGTTCATTACTTTGTCTTAGTCGAAGTTCGCTGTATAGATCTCAGCTTTAGTCTAAGTTCGCTGTATAGATATCAGCCCGAGACGCTTATGTAACATATTAGATTTTAGAATAGAATTGTATAGTTATTCATAAATTTTATTTATGGTGTATTAAATTAGGGAATAAGTTTGTGTGTACGTAAATACGAGATCTATTCAACATGGTATAATATACTTGTTTAGAAACTGTCGTGCGGCCGTCACAAGTGTCGTTCAGTGTGCTGCGCGTCGTCGACGCACCGGTGCGGCGTGGTGTGCGCGCGCACGCTCTCTTGCCAGCTCCACCGCTGCGAGGAGTTCTGCCACACGGGCCGCTGCGCGCCGTGCCCGCGGCTCAGCTTCGAGGAGCTGCCGTGCGAGTGCGGCGCCGAGGTGCTGCTGCCGCCCGTGCGCTGCGGCGCGCGCCCGCCCGCCTGCACCGCGCCGTGCCGCCGCGCGCGCGCCTGCGCACACCCGCCGCACCACTCGTGCCACTCCGGGGACTGCCCGCCCTGCGTGGTGCTCACCACCAAGCGGTGCCACGGGAACCACGAGGTGAACACTCACCCATTACGATACTATCGTGACTGTGTGAACGTGATGTTTATTTAAAGACAATGGTTATGTGCGTATGTGTACGCATGACTTCATACTGCAGTAGGCCAACCATTACTTTTTTTTTACTTTTCACGTTTCGCACTCCGAAAAATATTAATATGGTAAACACCCGAACGCCGTTTACGTGGGGCACTGGCGTTTTTCTTACAAATTATTTTACGTAGTCGCTAACGTGATATATCAAAAAAACAGCCATTGACGCTTAATCACCACATAAATCAACAATAAATGTTTAAAAGCTCCTGTCAATATTAATATGTTGCTATGTGTACGGTGTACAAAATTGGTAATATATCTTATGTCAATGCCTAAAGTTTGATTATTTGTCCTACCAGGAGCGTAAAACAATACCGTGTTCTCAAGAAGAGTTCTCGTGCGGACTGCCCTGTGGGAAGCCACTGCCTTGTGGCAAACACAACTGCATCAAAACATGCCACAAGGGACTCTGTGATACTGGAAAGTGAGTGTTGATACTTCTAATTTTACAATACTAAACTATCTGTTGTCGAGTTTGGGTGATATTTTAGAAACATATAACTTTCGAGATAGTGTCATTCTAGAATTTTCTACACGCATATGGGACGCACTCCATGGTATCAAGAGTAGTGATACTAAAAGAATCGTGAATGCGTTGTCGACCATAAAGGCGGGGAATTCGGCCACCGAAAATCTCAACCATTGAACTAAACTCGACAGCAATTACCACTTTACATGTTTTTTTTTTGAGACAACAAGCTGACCCCATCATGCTGTAGATTTTAGTGTACAGTGCAGCTCTACGAGTAAGTGAAAGTTCGAATTAAAAAATCCAAAGCCTCACTGAGTTTGTTTTTAGTTGAAGTTCGCTCTATAGATCTCGGCTAATCTAAAGAAGCAAAGACCTGCAACTCACAAAGATACAGAAACATGTACGTAACGTAACGCATCGTCAGGTGCAGCCAGCCGTGCACGGAGAAGCGTCCGGTGTGCGGGCACGAGTGCGCGGCGCCGTGCCACGCGGGCGCGCCCGCCGGCAGCGCCGCCGCTGCGTGTCCCAGCGCCGCGCCGTGCCGCCGCCCCGTGCGCGCCACCTGCGCGTGCGGCCGCCGCAGCGCCGAGCGCGCCTGCTGCGACAACGCGAGGGACTACGACAGGTACACCATCGCTCACCGCTTCCGCGTGTCTAGTGCTCGAAATGACAGTTGACACGTGGGAACGACGTTCGTTTTTGTGAAATTACCGTTGCTTTTAGTAAAAAACTAATCTTACACCGTTCCTTTTCGTGAAATAATCTTTCCGTTTCATAAAAACAGCGTTTCACATATTGAGGTACACATGGGGAAAAACATTTACTCTCATGAAAAAATCCATCTCGAGCACTGTCCGTATACTACTAACTAGTCACTGTTCCCGTAGTACATGACGTCCACATTCCTATTCTCCATTCCCATTGGAGCCACAACCAAAACCAGCATTAAATTATAATCTACTAATATACCTCACTGTACATGCGATACAAGGATCGCCATTGCTTTTGTGCGCTATTGTTATCTAATTTAATTAGCCAGTTATGATAATAATATATGAAAAGGCTTCAAAAACATTTCATTTTGCAGAATGGTTAGTGCGCTCGCAGCAACCAAAATGCAAGATGGCGGTTCGGTAGACCTCGCCGACGTGCAACGTCCTACAAATGTGCTTAAAACGTAAGCATTCACAACTTTAACACAAAAGAAAACCAGTCAATGTATTAGTGGAACTTAACCCCAATAATGTATTTTCCATCAGTCTGGAGTGCGAGGAAGAGTGTCGCGCGGAGGCTCGTGCCCGGCGGCTGGCGCTGGCGCTGCAGCTGCGCAACCCCGACGTGTCCAGCAAGCTGGCGCCGCGCTACAGCGAGCACGTGCGCGCCACCGCACAGCGCGAGCCCGCCTTCGCGCTGCACGTGCACGACAAGCTCACCGAGCTCGTGCAGCTCGCCAAGAAGGTAACACTACACTACAACCCTGACATGTGCCGTATCCAACAAGCCGGCGCCGCGCTACAGCGAGCACGTGCGCGCCACCGCACAGCGCGAGCCCGCCTTCGCGCTGCACGTGCACGACAAGCTCACCGAGCTCGTGCAGCTCGCCAAGAAGGTAACACTACACTACAACCCTGACATGTGCCGTATCCAACAAGCCGGCGCCGCGCTACAGCGAGCACGTGCGCGCCACCGCACAGCGCGAGCCCGCCTTCGCGCTGCACGTGCACGACAAGCTCACCGAGCTCGTGCAGCTCGCCAAGAAGGTAACACTACACTACAACCCTGACATGTGCCGTATCCAACAAGCCGGCGCCGCGCTACAGCGAGCACGTGCGCGCCACCGCACAGCGCGAGCCCGCCTTCGCGCTGCACGTGCACGACAAGCTCACCGAGCTCGTGCAGCTCGCCAAGAAGGTAACACTACACTACAACCCTGACATGTGCCGTATCCAACAAGCCGGCGCCGCGCTACAGCGAGCACGTGCGCGCCACCGCACAGCGCGAGCCCGCCTTCGCGCTGCACGTGCACGACAAGCTCACCGAGCTCGTGCAGCTCGCCAAGAAGGTAACACTACACTACAACCCTGACATGTGCCGTATCCAACAAGCCGGCGCCGCGCTACAGCGAGCACGTGCGCGCCACCGCACAGCGCGAGCCCGCCTTCGCGCTGCACGTGCACGACAAGCTCACCGAGCTCGTGCAGCTCGCCAAGAAGGTAACACTACACTACAACCCTGACATGTGCCGTATCCAACAAGCCGGCGCCGCGCTACAGCGAGCACGTGCGCGCCACCGCACAGCGCGAGCCCGCCTTCGCGCTGCACGTGCACGACAAGCTCACCGAGCTCGTGCAGCTCGCCAAGAAGGTAACACTACACTACAACCCTGACATGTGCCGTATCCAACAAGCCGGCGCCGCGCTACAGCGAGCACGTGCGCGCCACCGCACAGCGCGAGCCCGCCTTCGCGCTGCACGTGCACGACAAGCTCACCGAGCTCGTGCAGCTCGCCAAGAAGGTAACACTACACTACAACCCTGACATGTGCCGTATCCAACAAGCCGGCGCCGCGCTACAGCGAGCACGTGCGCGCCACCGCACAGCGCGAGCCCGCCTTCGCGCTGCACGTGCACGACAAGCTCACCGAGCTCGTGCAGCTCGCCAAGAAGGTAACACTACACTACAACCCTGACATGTGCCGTATCCAACAAGCCGGCGCCGCGCTACAGCGAGCACGTGCGCGCCACCGCACAGCGCGAGCCCGCCTTCGCGCTGCACGTGCACGACAAGCTCACCGAGCTCGTGCAGCTCGCCAAGAAGGTAACACTACACTACAACCCTGACATGTGCCGTATCCAACAAGCCGGCGCCGCGCTACAGCGAGCACGTGCGCGCCACCGCACAGCGCGAGCCCGCCTTCGCGCTGCACGTGCACGACAAGCTCACCGAGCTCGTGCAGCTCGCCAAGAAGGTAACACTGCACTACAACCCCGACGTGTGCCATATCCAGAGATATGAGTACGTCGCCACGCGAACAGCCAGTCTGACGCACCGCTCCATATGTCTCGCATAAATAATGAAGCAATATATACTACATTTCATACTACAAATAAAACATTTGTTCACAGTCAAAGCAAAAGACTCGGTCTCACTCGTTCCCGTCGATGAACTGGCAGAAGCGTCAGTTCATCCACGAGATGTGCGAACACTTCGGGTGCGAGAGCGTCGCGTACGACGCGGAGCCCAACCGGAACGTCGTCGCCACTGCCGACAGGGAGAAGGTCAGTGTGCGTGCATTTTTAACATTACTTTTATTATACTTTTACTTTTCAACCTATTTAAAAAAAGAGGACATTCTCTATTCGTTTTTGTATATAAATTTTTTATGTACTTCTATAATAATAATAACATTAGGCCCTATATGTTATCTCACTGCTAGGAACAATAACTTATACTAATGAGAGGGGTTATACCCTTAGGCCTTTATCTATATATATAAAACAAAGACGGGTTTGTTACAACACTTATAACTCGAGATGTACTGAACCAATTTTCATGGTTTTTGATTCGTTGGATTTGTCTCCTCTCCGAATAGCAGAATACATATTAAAAATAGTGAAAAACTAAAAACTAAAAAAAAATAAAAAAAATATAAAAGAAAAAAAAAAAAAATAACTAACTAAACTCGATATGTGTAATGAATACTTAATCATGTCAATAAATGCTCATGTGTTTATCATATGTCAAACATTTGTTGTCCAATCCTGTCAAATGTAACAACTATTCATGTATGCGTTCAGAAATTTATTTTTCGTAAAATATCTCGAAAGTTCAGGTACTGTTGTATTTGTTTCCACGGTTTCACGGTTTCCACGGTTTTGCATTCGTTGGAAAGGTCTCGGGCTCCGTGAGGTTTATAGCAAAGAAAATTCAAGAAAAATTTCAACAGAAAAGCGGGAAAATCTTTTTTCACATACAGCGCCATCTCTGATACATAGCATGTACTACAAACCAATATTTTAAGTAGATGGCGCCGGTGCGTGAAAAAAGATTTTCCAGATATTTGAGATTTCACAGACGGGGTGACAATCGAGCAGACAGATGGGGTGACCGACTGGGTGACAGACGGGTGACAGACAGGTGACAGATGGGTGACAGACGGGTGACTACAGGGTGACAGACGGGTGACACACGGGTGACAGACGGGGTGACAGACTGGGTGACAGACGGGTGACAGGCGGGGTGACAATCGAGCAGATAGATGGGGTGACCGACGGGTTGACCGACAGGGTGACTGTCGGGGTGACCGACGGGGTGATTGACGGGGTGACTGACGGGGTAACTGACGGGGTAACTGACGAGGGTACTGACTGGGTGACTGACGGGGTGACTGACGAAAACGGACCAAAGTAGATCATCTCATTACCTCCTTTAGAATTATTGGATTATAGGTGCCTACAACTCATTCTTTCAACCCTCTCTCTCCGACGCAGACGAAGTTGCGCGGGTCAGCTAGTTCATAATAAAACCCCTAATGAAGATATAAACTCATATTGGTAAAAATGCATTTTAAGCCTATCGAAGGATCGATAAAATTCTTTATTCATAATAGTTTACTATAGCTTCATTAACTAAAATATATTTACCGTGTCACAATGTTGCTAGTACATAGATAAAACGTGATTTTGACAAGTTTTGTCTCTGGAAAGTCATGGAACGATGGCCTAATAAAAAAAACAATCATTCGCGCGCGCAATTCGACACACCCGTTGGCAAATGGCGACCATGGCGACCAGTTTGTTTATATATTTATTTAATTAATTTAATCAAAGTAAAACTATATTTGTTGCATGTGAAGTGATTTTGTTATATGCAATACCTAAACATCAACGAAGATGGGTAGATTATGGATATTTGGAAATGAAATTTAGATTTGGAGGAAATTCCTTGGAGCGTATGAATGAAAGGGAGCTTCCAGTCTTTGCAAATCGTGTAAGAAAAATACCTTGCCTTCTTTGAGAATGGCATTCAGGACCGGACTTTCCAGTTCACAGCGGCTTCAACATAACATTGTATTGAAGAATAATTAGGCAACATGCGTGCATAAGTATTTTTTGTTGAATCAGATTTAATAAAATTCATCATTGTATTTTTGAAGTGTTTTATTTCTCTTGATTTATTCGTGCTTAGATAATGATGATATTGAAGAAAAAGATGTTTTGTTGAAATCAAGGTATGTAATTAAATATCACACGGAAAATATTAAATACTAGCTGACTTCAAAAAAATTTATCCTACGGAGACCCTACATTTATGGAAAAAAGTAGCCTATGTGTTATTCCTCTATAAATAAATACATCCTAGAATGTTCTGTGAATGGTGAAGAATCACTTAGGACAAGTTTATTCTCTCAATATTATTACGCTGTCCGACCTGGCGCGCGTATATTTCAAATAAACTGAGCGACTTATGACCATGAGGTCATAACTTTTGCATCACATTTATTTGTCTTGTTGTCCTAGACATTTTTATTCTAGACTATAATCCATTTCTTTACCGAATTAAATTCAGATCCGTTCAACCATTCTGGTGTGAAAGAGTAACAAAACATCCATAGTCTAAGCATCCATACAACCTCACAAACTATCGTGTTTATAACATTAATTGCATTTGATAGAAGTCTCTCTGAAGTCTAGAAGCCTGCCTTGGTGGCGTGGTGGTATTTCGGTACGACTACGGTTCTGAGGTCTCGGGTTCGATCCCCGGGTCGGGCAAAATGATATTGGATTTTTCCATATCAGCCCGGAGTCTGAAATTTGTACTCGATATGGCGATAGGCTCCCCCCCTATCACATCTGGGACGGAACTAAGCTCGGCGAAATGTGGGTGTTCTAGTTCGCCAGTACGCCTCTGCCTACCCCTTCGGGGATACAGGCGTGAGCTTATTTTTTTATGTTTATGATAGAAGTCGCGGGCACCCTCAAATTAATCTCAACCAAAACTGGTGGAACGTCAATTACGAATCAGTTGATCGAAATCGGCCATATTTTTTGCTATTGAAGCGTTAAAGTAGGGTGCCAGCTTCTATAAATTGCAGACATTTTATGGGAGATTTTGGGAACGTTTTAACGCTATTGAGCTATTATGAATAACAATTTTTCGGAAACGTCCTACAGCGGTATTATAGCGTCCCACTAAGTCATTATGAATAAAGGCCTTAGTCTATCATGCTGAACGAATATGGGTTGGCAAACTTTATATACCTTCGAAATTCCTGTGAAGAAATTCTCAGGTTTGCAGTTTTACTCGCAATGTTTTCTGTAATGTGTGTAATGCATCTCATCACGGTAATTAAATATATACATAAAGAAAATGGCATAGACAACACTTTTCTATATTGATTGTATTCAGTTGAGGTGACAAAACAGCTTAACGCATTAATATTGTCAAAAAAGCAAAAAATATTTTGTATAATTTTATTTGTCGCCAAAACGCTATCTATTAACTGTAGATACGGGTGACGTCATTGTTTCTTACCCTAAATACAAAATTGTTCATAAAAAAACATTAAGGAAATAACATTTATGATTTCAAACTAAAAAAAACGGGTCAGATATTTCGTCCATCAGATATCGATCGTCGATTACATCCACGCTGAAATTAGGTTGAGCTTTAAACAAAAATACGAAAAAAATATACGAAACAACCTGGCAGTATGACTTTGGATCTTAGGTCTGAGGCTCTTATGGAACAAGTTTAAAAGAAAAATGAGTAAGTGACATCATGCGACGTGATTGGTGTTTACCGTCACGTGACGCACAGATAAAAAATTAAGTATTTAAATTACCAAAATAAAATTATCCTTTGAGTATTTTTAATAAATTTCTATTGCACAAGTTGTTTCCTACAAATTCATTAATATTGGTTACTATAGTCAAGTACCCAATTGAAGGAAACTTACGGCCGGTTTCAATAAACAATCTCAGTTCGAATGTGCAGATAATAACAAAAAGTAGCCAATAAGAACACAGTTTGAACATGACTCTGTCAAATTACTTGATTTGATTGGTTCATAATCGCGATCTATCTGCGCTCTAAACTGAGATCGTTTATTGAAACCGGTCGTTAGTGTGCAAATTCTATGTACCGAACAGCCTGTCAAATAGTATACATAGAAGTGTTTGTGTGGAAGGCATTATTTTTAAGAGAACAATGCAGTATAATGTGGTGTATGTGTGTTGCAGTCGTGGTTGCCGGCGATGAGCGTGCTGGAGGTGCTGGCGCGCGAGGCGGGCAAGCGCCGCGTGCCGCCGCCCGTGCTGCGCGCGCCGCCCGCCGCCGGCCCCGCGCCCGCCGCGCACGCCCCGCACGCCCCGCACGCGACACACACGACACACGCGCACGGACAACCCAACAAGTTAGTACACTACACACTACACACAGACGTTCGACTGCCTCAGTTCCGTAGTTGTATTTCGGTACGTGTACCGACTTGTGGGCTTAGGCAATTGGCTTATGCGCTAGTCGAATAGAATAATAAATGTATGGGAATCAGATAAGAGTATGATATATATAGCCAAGCCACTTGGCTAAGCCCACTGCCCGCCTAGCAACTGTTGTGTTATAATCGGTTTTCTCTATATGTATATAGACATTAACATGCGTCCTTGTTTATTTTCATACAATATTGTAGACAAAATCTCTAAAGTCGGTTATCGAGATATATCATGACACGCATGCTAGCAGGACGGAACTAAGCCCGGCGAAATGTGGTTGTTCTAATTAGCTAGTCCGCATCTGCCTACCCTTTCGGGGATACAAGCGTGCGCTTATCTTATATTTTTTAAGTCATTATAGTTTCTGCAAGTGACAAATCGTTTATGAAGAACGATAACTGTAAATAGGGTCATGTGTGCGACTGTCGGTCGTATTTGTTGCACAGATCGTCAGGCGGGGGCTGGGCTACGCTCACGTCGACGAACGCGTGGGCCGCGCGCAGCCAGCACAAGCCGCCGCTCGCGCCCGACAACAAGATCGACTACTTCGACAACCCGCCACACAACTAGCGCAACCGCATCTTAGCACAATTACCACCACTATGCTCTTACCGGTATATTGAGAATATACATTCGTTTATATCACTTTTGTTACAATCAAATGTTACATTTAGCTAGCAAATAAATTGGTAATACAATACTCATTAAATAAAATCGTCTATTACCAAAATTGTTAATATTTTATTGTGAATTTGGAAATAATAGCACATCGAACATTTTTCTATGCACAGTTATGAGATGATTTTCACCACGTCAACTCACTCGTTACGCAACTTTTTTGAACATTATAAAAACATGACTTAATTATTGTCTAAAGAGTCAATTTTGTTATCTTGCTTTATTTCATAACTATGTTGCGTATTAAAGGTGCACATACACACACTCCCGACGCCACCCCACACTGGTTGCAACGTCATCGATAGTTACCATATCGATATTTTGCTCTCAATATCCGTTACTCTAAATCTATAAATATTGTTCAGAATGAACAATACTGTCGATACTAATGATCGTATTCTTTACTGAGGATAGTATTTATAGCACTATCGAGATTTTAACTAATATTAAAGGAAAACTATCGATAACACAACTAGGGATAGAACGGGTGTCAATAATCTGTTCGCATCTTAAGGGTTCTGGATTTAAAAATATCACCAATATTGGACTAAAATAACTCGGCACTTTATTTCACTATAAAACACCGTATTATACTCGATAAACTTTTGGTCTGGCCTCTTATTGCTCCTGCCCGCGTTCCAATATGGACAGTCGCAGCGCCCACGCGCCCATTTATAATATATCACCGCATATTAGATCGTGATGTAGAACATCCAAAACTAACAATTTTAGGTCAATCGTCTAGTTTCTGTGACAATCAAGAAACATCGAAATGTTTATATTATCCAATTTAATTCTATGTTATCATAACTTTATGAAATTGCTTTATACGATAATATAATGCTAAATAGTAGTATATAAAAGTCAGTATCATACTTCATATAATACACAAATCAATTTTCTTAGAGTAATTAATATACACTAGAAATGAAAGTACCTGTTACGAGTTATGACGCTTCCATAAAACCCAGAATAACTGATATTGTGATATTATATTATTGTACACACGCGCTTTACGAGAAACACCAAATACATAATTAAGAAAACAAAAACCTACCACATAGTACCATACTAAAGTGATGTATCAAATGTTGTAAGATACATAAAACTAAGCTTCAAAAATAATATGTACTGCTAAATAGAATAATATTTAACCATAAATAAGGTTTCAATACATTTTGGAAGCTTTGGGATATTGATAGTTGTTAGTTTTAAAGATATTTTTCGCATTTTGCATGAATAATGATTTCTCTAGCATCATGTAAAAGTCAAATTATAAAAATAGTATAGCATAAATATGTTAAACTAAATTATATGTAACTTGTATAACTGATTGTACAATATCTATAGAATTCTATTGTGGTGCAGCGTTAGTTATGTAGTTTTAGTGAACACGTCACGTTAATTATTTATTTATTTATTTATTTTCCATAAACATTACTTTTACAGGATCATCATCCCAAGATAGTAACGTCAA
This sequence comes from Clanis bilineata, assembly GCA_036417725.1. Lineage (NCBI taxonomy): Eukaryota > Metazoa > Arthropoda > Insecta > Lepidoptera > Sphingidae > Clanis > Clanis bilineata. The sequence continues at coordinate 6,480,706 of CM071153.1, forward strand.
TACTATTTGCCAAATTATTGTACTATAATTTAACTTTCGTAACATATTTTCCATATTGCTACCCTTGTGAATTATGATATCCAATAATTAACCCGACTGCCTCGAATAAATGGTAATAGTTTCACTGCCCTGTTTAAACATGCATATGGGCAGACCGGTTCATTTTTGCACCTCTAGCTAGTGTAAGTGAGTTTATATAGATGTATATGTGGTTTGGTTTTGTGTGCAGTTTGGCTACCGTCGTCCTAAGTCGGATACAGACATTTTGCTTCTTTTAAAAACAAAATGGCTTCATCGCATTACAGTGATTTCGCTAATGCCAAGTAGTAGATAGCATGTTTTTCATTAGAGCGTTTGGTATCAATTTTTAAAGTGACCATGAAACCCAGATGTGTATAATCTCAAGGTCCTACTGGAATTTTGCCGGCAACTCCTTCCAGTGCGAAGCCCCTTAGACTTTACCTTATATCATTTACCTTACTTACTTGCTTACCACTTACTTACCAAATCGACCAAACAGTCTTCCAGCACAGCTAAGACAAAATTCATCAAGGATCACCAATTAAAAAGATTTCACATTATACTGTCCATCTTTACTGAAGTGTGGTGCATAAAACCACAACACTTTGAAACAACAAACACAACTTTAGATATTTGACAGAATTTCCGTCAAAATCCGAACACAGTCATTGTATCTATACAAACACATGACACAATGAATAATCATTATAATGCCTTTCTGATTTAATTCTGAATATACCGGTGAGGGCTATATTATTTTTATATAAACCATATAATTATTGTACCTATGTAAAATTATACATATTACGCGGGGTTCAGTTCCCATATGATTACTATGAGCATAGTAATATAGTTACCACCTTATTAAATATGAATGTAGGTACACAATACTTTTTCCTAAAACAATTTTAGTATACGGCTTTCGTAAACTCCATAGCATATATTCTCAGCAGCAATACGATCAAACCTCCAATATAAACTTTTGAAAAAATAAAATAAAATTACGAATATCTATGTAAGTGTAAAATTAAAGTGTTCGTATAATATCGATATTTGAATATTACATGTTTTGCACAAATATATACTACTTATCCCTTAGCCTCATTATGGATAATTTAATTAACTGATAGCCAAAATAAAACACGATTCTCAATCTGAACCAGTGATTTAGTTAGGAAAATATACACGTTAATACTTTCTGTACGTAAGCTGCGCCTGCACGTGTTTTTTTTCGGAAACACCTACACAAAACAAAGTTTTTCATTGTCTCCTGCTCATAGAACAATGGGCCATAGACGAAGAATTGTAGAAATACCATGTTTTCTATAGGTGTCTTGTGAAATGTTTCAGGAGACGCGGCTTTAAGGAGAGTCTCCTGAATTTAAACACTGCTCAAAACAATGTTCCTGTTCACGGGCGTAGCCAGGTTTTAGTATCGGGGGCGGGGTTTCAAGAAAATATTGGGTTACCTAACATTAGTATTCGGGTTATAAATATTATATTCAAAAAGAAAAAGTAATATTAGAAAGGTAGTGTAATATTTTGGATATTTCGGAGGGGATTTGAACCCCCCACACCCCTGGCTAAGCCCGTGTTTCTGGTTAGGGGCCGTTCCAATAATACGTAAGATTTTTTACAATCATCAAAAAAATAAATACTGCTGACGTAATCACCATCCGGACCCCCCATAACCATGTCATCAAAAATAAGCAAAGTAATGAAAAATTTGTAGCGAAACAATGTTTTGTGTTTCTTTTGTGTAGTGTTTCGAAAAACATGAGGAGACGCGTCTTTAAGCCCCTTATAAAAATATTTGAGCGCTGCTTATCTTTATACCATAGGTTGTCCCTTTCATTTTTAAACAATGTAACACAAGGAAAAAAGTGACAGGTTATTCGTAACCATTTGCTCAGCTAAAAATGCTGTTTTAAGTAAGGCCCTTTATGTCATGCATAGTTACTGTTAAAGTCTGTTCTTTCTGTTCCGTGGTTTACATTATATTTAGTTCAAAATAGTTATGTACCAACTATACTTTTGTGTTATATAATTTATAGAATAGTTATTTTGTGTATTGCAACATTGAGATGCATGTTTTGTTGCTACTAGGGTCCGAAATAAAATAACGGTCTATAATGTTAAATGCACCATGTCGTCTGATTGCCCCATATGAAATGACTATATAATTACCTACACTCTAACGACATTTCTAACAAGGGATGAATTTGAGGGGGTCTACAAATGTTTGCAAAACGTCAGAGGTCCACCACATTTCGATTTTTGCGTTTTTGCGTACCCAATCCATTCTCATTTTTATTACATATTTTATATATATTGTGCAATCTTGTCATCGTGTTATCCATATGAATAACGAATGTGTATACGTACAACGCCCCTATCGGACAGTAAAGTAAACTTGCTTGTAAATGCTATCAACAAATAAATTTCATTGTATGTTACAAGAATTCAATATGGGTACCTATATGGCTTAATGAAATTCATTTGTCTTGTTTTTCTCTATATATCGTATACATAATCGCCGTATTTTGTCGCGTATGTGGCCATTAATCGTTTTTATTCATACGCCCACGTTAATCGATTTGATATTAGCTATTTTATTTTATAATTTTACGATATTTTTATGGAATATTAACTGTAATTAGAATGTTGTATGTCATACGGTTTACGGCACCGGGGAATACTGCTTTAGGTTCATATTATTTATTTGTTTTTCATATTCTTGAACTAACATAAGGGCGCGATCTACTGACGGAAATATTTAATCAGAGGTGACGGGGATGCATTCTTATGAATTTTTCAAAGTAAAACTCTAATATCTAGAAAATAAAAAATATTGTAACTAACTTAAATTCGCTGTTGTACAGGCGACCAATAAAATGTTACATATTTGTTATATGGTATTTTTATTTCAAGTTTTTTCTTGGACAAAGCTTCAGCAGGACTTCAGACGGAAGTTGATAAATAGTATTTATCTTACCTTATCTTATTTTATCTTATCTTAACTGTAAAATATTTTTGGTAGTATTTATTAAATTTATTTAATAAATACTACCAAAAATATTTTAAAGTTTTATCAGATCCATTTCAAAAGCGGAACAACATCACCTCGTGACATTTTATTTACATCGTGTTTTCGTGCATCATCATCTATTTTTTACGTAGGTATATAACCTTTGCCAGGCACCGCAAAGTGAGTACACTAAAATCACAGTGCAGTCCTACTCGTACATATATAACCACTACATAGGATAAAACAAAGTCGATTCCCGTATTTTTTTTATAGCAGAGACTGGCAACGAATAGATGGGGTCACCTGATGGTAAGTGAGTAGACACCCAAGACACAAAGAATCATGGGTGCGTTGCCAACCTAGGGAATGGAATGGAAGGGAAAAGGGAAGCGAGGGGATGAATTGGGCCAACGGAAATCTCACTCACCGAACGAAACGCGACACCAAGCTGCCACTTTACGTCGGTTGTCTGCCTGTATGTATGCTTAGATCTTTAAAACTACGCAACGGATTTTGATATGGTTTTTTTTTTTAATAAATAGAGTGATTCAAGAGAAAGGTTTATATGTACAAATTGCACTCGTGCGGATCCGGGGCGGGTCGCTAGTCCAATATAAATCACAGGTTCGTATTATTTAAAATAAACGAAGATTGCCGAAGTGCTATATGTATAATGGTAGTATTATACATATCTACAGTTGAGGGGCTTGCGGCATGACTTGATGGTTGGTTGAGACGGGTATGGGGGTATCCCTGTATCTGTATCGGACATCCGCCTGTGTTGTCGCTAGCTCCTCGATTTGCTTCTTCCCACTTCGGATTCGGAGTGTGAAGAAGCATAAATAGGCCGGCATGATTCTGACGACCACTGATAAACCCATTGTTTGTCAGTGGTCGCTAGTTTTTTTTTTAATATACTACGTTTACCATCAGGTGCAGCGTAGTCACTTTGCCGTGCTCGGATAAAATTTTTTTTTACTGTGTATACTATATCAGGTGAAACATCATAAATGCTCTAAGGGTGAAACTTGGAAAGCTATAAATTAAAAATACAGTATTTTATATTATATGTAGTTTATTGAGCAGTACCTATGCAAGAATACTTGCATACTGTATAATATGTACTAAACACCCAAAATAAAATTGTACACAATTAATAACAATCGCTTAATATGTTGTCGATATACTGAGCTATTTTTAACATAGGATTCCTGAATTGTTTGCAACAACAATCATGGGAATGATTTCTTCGAAACATGTTTTCTTTTGAAAATGGAGGCCATATGCTGGCACATGACGAGTGTTCACTGCTGTCGTCTCTATTGGTGGTAAATTTAGGTAAACTTCGCCAAGGCTCGCTCGCCCATCTACTTTTATTTTTATTTTTTTCTAATGAACCTTTGGAATTTCGATGGCAGCAGTCTTCTGACCAATATTTTTTAGCAAGATTATTTCTGATTATCTGCACCTTCTGACTTGGAAGTTTCTGGAAGAATACATTTTTATATGACATGTCTTTATACCTGAAACATATATGTATTTACTAGCTTTTGCCCGCGGCTCCGCACGCGTATGTTGTAGCGACAACAGAAAAAGCTGTTGATTTGTCGATCCGCCGCGCCCTGTCGACATCGATTTTGAAGTCAATTAATCCAAAAACAAAGAAAAACAAAATGGCGACCACTTTTGCCATTTTTGACAACTGTTCCGTCGTTCGGAACTACAGGGCGACTCAGATATCAATTTTGAAGAGGTTTAACTGTGAAAACGCGACAGACAGACAGACAGAGTTACTTTCGCATTTATAATATTAGTAAGGATTTTTAATTCTTTTCTTCTTTCACCAAATATTCTATAAATCAAAATGGGACTTATCTATACATCTATACATTCAACACACAGATGAAAACAAATAAAATGTTAATTCAATAAGTAAATAATCTTAGGTAGGCTACCTTGCATCCAAAAGGTTTCCTGAATTTTTTTGGTTGTTTAAGCTTCCGTTTTACATTTTTATGGTATTCTGTCGAAGAGACAGATTCGTCGTCAGTAACAAATTTTATTGGTGAAACGTAAGGCTGCAAAATATTGCCTAAAATTATATTCTTTGTGGTAACAACATAAACGATAAAAATATAGTAAATGTTTCTATTGCAAAATTGAAAATAACTGAAATGGTAGTTTTTCTTATTAGAAGAAGAAAGCTCTAGAAGTTACTCGATTCGTTTCGGGTCGTCCGAAAAGAAACCCTAAAGAATCTAGTCAATCTGTAATCGCTCCAAACGAATATAAAAATCACAATAATCAACGCTTATCATTTTTCTGTGTGTGTCTACAGTAGAGTTACCTATCTAACTTTTTTGTTTTTGGTGATAACGTTGTGGAAATAACTAATATCAGCAGCGATAGGTCAGTTGGGTGTGGTATGGACTGTTGAAGCATGTGTCGGAGGTTCGAGACCAACCCTAAAAAGGGGCACACACCTCTGACTTTCCTATATTGATTTATTGTGAATTATCGCTTGCTGTAACGGTGCAGTAAAACACCGTGAGGAAACTTGCATACCCGAGAATGTTTTCACAAGAATTTCGAAGGTATGTGAAGTCTATCAATCCGAATTAGGCCAGCGTGGTAGACTAAGGCCTAACCCAAGACTAAGGCCTAATTAGTAGAGAAGGACTGCCTCGGTGGCGTGATGGTATTTCGGTACGACTACGGTTCTGAGGTCTCGGGTTCGATCCCGGGTCGGGCAAAGTAATATTGGATTTTTCCATATTAGCCCGGAGTCTGGAATTTGTGCCCGATATGGCGATAGGCTCGCCCCCTATCACATCTGGGACTGAACTAAGCTCGGCGAAATGTGGGTGTTCTAGTTCGCTAGTGCGCCTCTGCCTACCTCTTCGGGGATACAGGCGTGAGCTTATGTTATGTTATGTTATGTAGTAGAGAAGGCTCGTGCCTAGCAGTGGGACAATAATATGAATAGGCTAATATTATTAACTAATATTTAGATAACATTTTTACATACACATCCTAATGATGGCCCTTCGCAGCACGTCACAAGCCAACACTGCGGTTAAAAACTGAGAGCTGTAATCGTAGTAGCAATTACCTGCAAATTATGGAAATTACTAGCAACTGTTCAACACATGGTCAAAGATTCTGTTAAGAGATTTATTAGAACGGCAAAGATAAAAAATCAAAATGTTGATATAATAATTTTGTGTACTTATACCTATTATGAATCTATCACAAATTAATAAGGAACTCTAAAATATAAATTTCTCAACTGACCATGATTGATTTTTATAATTTGATACGCAAATGACACCAATCGAGACCATATTGCAAATAAATTATTGTTTTGTTTTTTAGGTTTCTCCCTTTCAGTGCTTATTTGTTTTGTTCTAATCCCCACGGTAGAAAGATCACTTTCTTTCTCAGAAACCTTTTCAATGTCGCTTAGTTCAATGAATTTTTCTATACACTCTATGTTTTCTTTAGCTATCTCAAGTTGCATGTTTAGGTCATCTGCAATGAATGGCCCCATAAGCGTTTTATCTAGACTATCCGTCGATTTTACATTTTCAATAACACTTTTAACACTCTCTGGGTAACTGTTGTCATCTTTTGGATCTTTAACGCTTTTAAAGTCTTCCGTAAAAGACCTCAATATAACAGAATCGTCTTGACTAAAGGAATCATCGGAAGAAGTGACATGTGTTATATTTTCGTCCTCGTGGAGTTCACAAAAGCTTTCAAAGAAGTCATCCGCACTGACGCTTGTGGTCGTTTTGTTATCGTTATTTATTGTTGTACTACTTTCCTTCCCAGGTTCACTTTGACATGATCCGAATTGATCGTAAAGCTTTCTTCTAGCTTTCCTTTCTGAAAGCTCTTGCCGTAAAACCCTGTCTTGATAAGATTTATCTTTTAGTCTTTTCGCAGCATCTAATTGATTCCTCTCTAATGACTTGTATTGTTCGTACAAGTACCACGACCGCACACGATGCGATCTTCTATGTGTTGTGTCTAGATCTAAAAAAAAATAGTGTAAATGTTTCTGCAAAGAATTATATAAATGTCTCATGCAATTAATTGAAGCTAGTGTATATCGTACCAAGAGAATTCAAATAATCCATCCAAAAATTTTCTTTCGTTCAGCTCGAAACTTATTTGCCGATTTTGCTAAATTAATTTGAAATTAAAACATAATTTAAATCAAAGTAATTTATATGCGATTTATTTTCACGTGATTGTAAAATATTTGTTGACAGTATTTTATATGAAAAGTCATTATGAGTAAAGAACAAAAAGAAGTTAAAGCATAGTGAAACAATCAGTTAGATAGAAAGACTTCTATATATTACTCGAAGTCGTTGGCTATACCTATTCATTAATCTTGCAAGGACGTTTTAAATGTTCTAAGGCCTAAGGACGTGACGTGGTTTATCAGTAACTTACTTATAACGCCTTTGCTTGGTAAATCTCTAGAACCTAACATAAAAAATCATTTAAAAACATAACATGGTTTAAAGACTAGCTAGAACTGTTTTAAATAAGACTAGATGTTAAATAAATAATAATATGTAATATTACTGTCCCACTGCTGCACTGCTGGGCACGAGCTAGAGATTTACAAAGAAACTAGGTCACGTCTTTAAGCACACGAAGATTTCACAGGTTTCACATGTCCAAACGATATTCGCACACACGTTAATACCTGCTACAACTTACAAGTGTGTTTGCGTGAATAGGGAACCCCGAGCAAAAGTTTTTAGAAAACAAAATCTAGCAACTGCTGTATTTATTTAAACATAATGTGGGTTATTAAATATTAAAGTTTTTATTGATAACACAAATTGTGTTGGAATTATTTTATTTATTTGGCTACTATTCATTGTAACATCATATTATAATGTATATCAACCTCTGATTTTCAAACTAAAGTTAGGTAATATTAACAATTTACCTACAACCAAATATATTTTAAACAATACCAAATGTAGATAAATATATTGCATTTTCGTAAAAAAATGTGTAATGCTAAGCAAATTAAAAAACATTAAGCTATATTTCATTATTTTGCAAGCAAGTAGATATGACGAAAGAAATAAAGAGGTATCTAGGAATGTAATATAAAATTATTGATTACCTAACTAACAAATGATAAATAAAACATTAGATTCTGTAGGACAATATTTGACTAGAAACTTAAGAAATGCAATTATTTCAATGTAAAAAAATTAATAGAAGAAAATAGCGCCACCAGCAGGCTGTCTGCTATATCCTGGATTGGTTTGTGACGAGTGAACGCCGGAATTCATAAGCTTCACACTAAATGGTGATTTTCGCTCCTTGATTCCGCCGCGTTTCATTGGGTGGCCCTGGTAAAATGAAGTTTAAATTGATAAACCTTTTCTCCATAAAACTGTAGATATCATCACGAACCGGGTACCTATGTTAAGATATGATACACCGACAATTTTTTCAAGTCAGTCTTGTGTCTTGTCAAAGAACTTATTAATAATCGTAAACCCTATCAAACGTTGAGGAAGTGCCTACTAAGTATGGGCTGATAATTATTATTATCTATTTTGAAAACGTGCCACCTGACTAAATATCTATATCTAATCATATCTATACCACAGAATATTACTCTATACCTACCTATCAAAGACCCGCTATCAGTCATTATCCATACCTAGCAGTGGTCACCTGATGGTAAGTGATTTCCATCGCCCATAGACATGATATTAAAATAATCATGGGTGCGTTGACAAACTTAAAGGAATGAACATGGATCATAAAGGACAAGGGGGTTTTGAGTCACCGGAAATTTTATTAATCGAACAAAACCCAACAGTGAGCTGCCAGTTGCCAATTCGCGTCGGTTTTCTATGACACAATGGTAATAAATCGGACGCCAGCTGAATCTACTTTTTGTACAGCTGGGCACCACTTAGTACGTAGGTAATATATATGTAGGTACTTAGTTGACAGCCTTAGCTTCGTGACAATACGCAGCGAGTTAATAGCCGGCTGAGAAGCGAAAGACCGCGGGTTCGATACCAGCATTACGGTGCCCCACCGCAACATGTTTGTGTCCCACGAACATTTGTTGCGAGTATGACTATTGTGAGACCGAAAGTCCCGTGTTTTTTGTGATCCACGACTCAAATCCGATGTAGTCTGAGGACTATGTACCTATGCATATTGTTAATGCACTTTTTATGTAATTTTTTTACCAAAGGAATGAATGCTAGCGGTGGCTTGGCGCAAGTATTTCTCAAGCGTCGCCACGTGTCACAACCATGGGTCTCTGGCTGTAAGTAGAGATCCTCTTTATCAGCAAACTCTTCTGTTGAGTGATTGTATGTCGAGGCGAGTATTAAATCCAAATCATCGTCCTGCGAACTGAAAGGAATATCGATTTTTTTCTTAAAATATTGTCGCCTCCTTGGTCTAGTGGCAGCATATATGGGTTGTGGACCAGGGAGGTCATGGGTTCGATTCTTAGGTCAGGCAAAGCAATTTTTCTAATTTAATTCCCCCAGGACTGGATCCCCCCCGAGGGCGTAGGGTTGAACTCAGACAAGCAACCGGTCATAAAAAAATAAGCCAATTATTTTCTGTAACATGTTTGAAAACTGACCCCAGATTAAGGGAGGATAAGAGCAGGTAGAATGAAGATTGTGGGCTTCTTCGGTTTTTTCTATAGGATAGACTGGCAAACCAGCATGTAGGTCACCCAATAGTTAAAAATCACATCATAACTGTGATCTCACTCGTCCCAAATAACCCTTTTACGGCCGGTTTCAATAAATGATACCAGTTTAGAGTGAAGATAGATCGCGATAAACCAATCAAATCACATCATTTGACGGAGTCATGTTCAAACTGTGTTCTTATTGGCTAATTTTTGTAATCTATCTACACATTCGAACTGAGATTGTATATTGAAACGGGCCGTTAGCTATGTTGGCATGATATAATAGCTATAGGGAAATAAGACCCATAGTAGCTTACTTAGCCATCAGGTTTCCTCAGAATCCACAAACTAGGTAGCTTAGATTCCTCCAAAAAATCTTTATCTGCATTTATTTTTGGTAGGTAATCAAAAGTACTAATTTCAGAACTATCCCACTCCAAACAATTTCTACGTTCTTATTGATGCTGCTCAATCAATACTTACAAAAATGGCCGGTAAAAATTTAATCTTCTCACACTTGCCAGAGTGTGGTGTGAAAATAATCTAGAGCCAACAGGCACACCGTGCTTCTCCTTCGTAGAGAGAACAATATCTTTGGTCAATTCACCTTCTTTTCTTAAATCTGGAAGAAGCTTTTTATTGCGAACTTGTTTGATCCCGGACATTGTACTAGACAAGTAGCGGATAACTATTCAATTTTTATGAAGGAATACGCAAATTTATCAGCTCACTAAATCATATAAGCGAAAGCAAAGAATAAATAAAGCTGTATCCAAAGAGCATGTAAACTTTAGCTGTGACAGTAGGTAAACAAATTTCCATGGTAACGAGTAATGACTATTGTGACCAAAGAGAATGGAATCACTACGTTTACGTCGCTAGTCGCTAAATGCAGGCGTGGATCTGAAATCTTTGGGGACGCCATGTTCAGCAGCGGACGTCCTATGGCTGATGTGTTATTCTCTAGTTTATCCCGAGATCCATATGTGTTTAAGCACTGATGAAATTATATATAAAGATAGTAAATTCAAACTCCCGTGGCGCAGTCGGCGAGCAGCTAGCTGTGAAGCGAGGCCGCGGGTTCGATTTCCGCACCCACCGAGACAAATGTTTGTTTGGCCCACAGATATTTGTTTCAAGTGTGGGTGTTGCGAGACCAGAAGTCTCTTATTGTTTCTGATACACGTTCATCGATGATCCAGACACATTTGAAGAGCAAAAATTGCAGCTAAATAACGGTTCATAACAATATAGGTAGTAAAAGTAAAATAAAACTCCACATCCTGTTAGATAGTTTTATTGACGTTACGTAAAACTACACAAAATCCAGTGCCAGGCGCCCTTGAATGTAATAGTTCTTCTTTCTTCAATCTTTACAAACATACCTAGTTCTCTTACCATGAACAAAAATAATAATATTAAAATAAAAATGTACACTTAGGTATCTGGAGGGCAGGGAGGGTTTTCCATTTTTACCGATAAACCTAGACGCGCGCAAATCTGCAAATCACAGCAATCGGAACAGGAAACTGCCACAGCAAACAGGCCAGCGAGCAGCACCGGCCTGCCAAACAAATGCATACGTTAGTTTGGACTCTGCTCGTCAGCCTCCACCTCCAAGCTTCGATCTTTAACACTCAGATGTAGTAAAAACTTAATGCATGTGAATAAAAAATGTTTTATGAAGATTGCCGTGCTGACATTTTAATCTTAAATATATTATGCACATGTACTACTAATGTATGGAGATAAAGTTATAGAATGAGATATAGTTATATTATATAATTATACTATGTTTTACCAGCAATCATCTGAACCTGTTTTAGCTCAAAGTTGCAATTTTCGTATTTTATTAATGTGTTTAATGTTCCTATTTAATGCGTGTCTCGGCTCGTCAATAATATAAAGGTTTACTCATAACTTTCATTCTGCAAAAACAGGAATTCAGCAGTTGTCAGCAACAGCAAACAACAGCAACAACCCACCCCCCTCCCCGCAAACAGGCTCGCTCCCCGCGCTCTCCTCACGCCCTGAGCATACCAATACATCGGTTAATGTACGAAACTAGTTTATTTCATTTACAAATTATATTTAACACTATCCGTTTGGCTTTGTCATGCAAGTTTACAAAACTTAAAAAAACAGATTTTACAAGTATAGGAGACCCAGCACTCAAGATTATATCAATTATTACATTTTAAAACTATTATACAACTAGGGTCTGCATGTTTATATGAAATAGATTTACCACAAACGAAGAGGTCACAAATTAATGCCCAATTTAGCCCAATTATCCCGTGTGGCGGTACATGTTCTTCTATTTTGTTATAATGAACCTGAAATTACACACCTAACCAATGTGTGGTGTCACACGTAGGTGCTGATTAATTCACACACAAAGGGAATCCAATAAAAATAATTACATATCAAGAGCATGACCATTATCAGTTGAAATACAAATTGTTTCTGAATTAACTTAAAACTACTAAATTAAACAACTAAAGTTACAATAACAGAAATAATAAAGCCCAGTTTTGTTATATGAAACAAAATTTCATATTCTTGTGTGCAACAATGGATCAGTCACACTGCACACACTATGGAGTAAGAAACAAAAAAAATTACAATATTTTAGACAGTAGTAAATCTAATGAAAAGTGAACTTAAGAATAATTTGTTGCATAATTTTTGCCACTATGTGAATCATAGTTAGGTCTGTGGATGGCTTATCATAACTGATGAGTCATAGTACCTTAGCTAAAGGCTGCTCAGAGTCATGTAGTAACAGCACTTCAGCTCACATACGGTACTCTTTCATTGAACCTAAGGAAAGATAACGCACACATTAGCAAAGTATAAGTAAACAATTGTTAAAATCACAATGCAAGTGTTGTATATAGTTACCCAGCAATCAATGCCTGGAGCGGGAACGCGAGCGGCTGCGGCTGCGGGTGCGGCCCCTCGAACTCTTGGAGTCGGAGCGCGACCTGGAGCGCGAACGGCTGCGACTGCGGCTGCGCGAGTACGAGCGGCGCCTCGAACGGGATCGGGACCTGGAGCGACGACGTGAACGAGACCGTGAACGGGAATTGCTAAAAACATAACCATTACACCGTTTTACGCTTATGTCTGCTAACTGTACATGGCTAGTGTGACCTACCCAAACTTCAATACGAAATCGGTCCTGTTACCATCAAATATTTCACTTGATCCAAAGCCCCTAAAAAGTTATAAAAATGACACAATGTTATTGTACGTTGTGTAGCAGTAGCAGCAGTGCCCGTACCAATGCAGATCTAATAAAAATGCACCAAACGCAAAGACAAATTATTATTCCACGCATTATTACAAAAAAGATGTACCTCCAACTACTACCATCAGTCCATTATTTGTGTTACCCCTATACAGAGTCCCAAAAAAAGGGTCAAGTAGAGGTCCAGAGATAGAACACCAAGGGGTGTTGGTTTGACAACCTTGGTTGATGGTACCCAAATCAACTCCATATATGTTTCATGATTTTTCATAGTTTTCAAGTTATGGTTTTTTTCCGAAAGTTTCACCTGAGAGAGAGATAGCAATAATTTGGTCTCATTATCAGAAGATAAGAAAAAAATTGCCATCTGATAACAATTTTGCACTTTCATTCCTAAGGTTTATTAGTTTGTTAACTAACTGCAGGAAAGCTATGATTTAAACATTTGGAGTTTTTTATGTTCAAATTATTAATTATGACATAGTAATGTAGGCACATCTCTTTTACCTGCAATCACAATGAATTGAGGGAATAAGATACCAAATTATTGCTCTGTCTCGACTCTGTCACTCAGTATAAAAATACTCAAAAAATCCTAAAAAAATTGTGGCATGGGGATGATTATGGTACCCCAAGGGCTGCTCTATCGCTAGACGTCCACTTGACATTATTTTTTAGGACACCTGTATAATTATGTATCCTTTTAGGTGTTCATAAAAAAATTAATTAACATACATTATTTACTTGATAGTAATGACAATGCCAATGTTATTTCATCATTAAGTTTGAACTTTGTGTACATAAGAAAATATATTACTTTTAATACATAATTTTTCTGTGGTATGTAGTATCTTAAATGTATCATGCTTCCTGTTGAGACAATGCTTTAGTAATCTTTATAGCCTTACTTTTGTATCCAAATAATTTTCATAATTCCAATACACTATAATGGCAGGCAAAATCAGGTCAACAAGATACATTTTTAATTATTTTTATACTGTTTTATTTTCAAAAATGACCTATCTTAAAAATGATGAAACTCTATGCAAATGGACAAAGAAAGAATATATTTATTACTTTGGAACCAATAAATACACAAAGGATCCTGTTGCCAAAAAAACGAATACAGATTTGTGTGAAATTAAATCAGCATACATTACTTATTGTAAGTCTTCAAAACGTATGTTGTTGTTCAAAATGTATCGCAAAATTTTACATCCATAATCCTAAACATACCTGCGCCGGCGGTCGTATCGGCTTCTGTGAGGCGAAGACGGGCGGCCATAGCGCGCCATCTGCACGCGCAGCTCCCTGCCGTCGAGCATGCGTCCGTCCAGGGAGTCTAGAGCTTCTTCCGCGTCACGCCGGTCGTAAAACCTACATTTAACACGGGCATTCAAAGTTATTACAAGCCATATCAATAAAAACACAAAAAAGCATATCCCATAACCACAAATTAGGACGCTTCATGGTATTTTTCCGCGCATCCATTTCACAAAGACTTGGATGTTTTGATTGTTGTTACCTGACAAATGCAAATCCTCGGCTTTCTCTCGTGTACCGGTCTCTAGGAATATAAATATCGCCGACATCTCCGCACCTTTCGAACACGCGACGCAGATCATCAGGCGTCGTTCTATAGGTCAAATTGTCCACTTTAAGTGAAACCATGCCATCGATGCGAGGCGGTGGTCTTCCGTAACTCATTGTAACTTATTTAATTATAAACAGCACTGTAATAAATTTTACTGCCGTACTACACTTCAAATAACAATAAAAATGGCGTCACATTTACAAAGCGCACGCACAACTCGACAACCCAAGCGACGAATTAAATATGGCGACCGGACATTGGAACAAAGCCATCAGCCAAAGGGATACATAGACTAAAGATATTTTTTTTATTTGGTCGTAGACATGGATATAAGTCTTTCAGCCAATACTTTATATCATCAAGCACATCATTCATTAATTATCTACGTCAATCCTGAGTCATTATTCTGAGATCCTGATGTGTAATGCCGGCTTTACCGGCTTCATTTGTCACTGTCACTATGTCAAAAAATGACATTTCATTAGAAAAATAATTCAACGTGCGGCGCATGCTTTAATAATTTTTAATTATAACAAATCTTGGAATTCATTCACACAACTTCACCTAAAGAGAAGAAATGTCATCATCGTTTTTCCTAAAAGGAAAATCTAGACAAGTGCAGAAACGTAAAGGGGAAAAAATAAAAAAGAAGAAACCCAAAAAGGCCAGTGGTCCTAACCTAGAAAATGGTCATGATTCTTCAGAAAGCGAATTGGATCTTAAGAAGTTTTCTGAAGCGGAAGAATCCGAGAGCGACCATGAAACCGCTGAGCAAAAGAAATTACGTTTGGCCAAGAAGTATTTAGAAGAAATAGAGAAGGAAGAAACTAAACGTGCCGAAGAGAAAGAACTAGACGATGCTGTAGAAAAACGTTTACAAAGAGATTACCTTGAACTGAAAGGTAAATTGAGAGTGGAGGTTGCAGATACATATGAGAAACCAACAGAGGACGACGTCAGATTCATACGATGTAAAGATCACCGATTAACACTGACTTGTGTTTGTGTTAGCGGCAATAGTTACGTATTTAGTGGTAGTAAATGTGGCACGATCGTCAAATGGTGTATAAAAGAAAAAAAGAAAGTTGGAAGCTTATCATATAAAACACATCCAAGTTTATTCAAAGGGAGCATCACATCCCTAGCAATATCAAGTAATTCAAAGTTTTTAGCATCATCAGATGAATCTGCTAACATCCAAGTGTGGGATCCAGTTAGTTTGAAACATTTACACACATTTAAAGGACACAAGGATATTGTAACCGGTCTTGTTTTTAGAAAGAACTCACATAATTTGTACTCTGCAAGCAAAGATAGGTCTTTGAAAATCTGGTCTCTGGATGAAATGGCATATGTGGAGACTCTCTTTGGACACCAAGCTCCTATAACATCCATTGATGCTTTAACACGGGAGAGAGCCGTCACTTCTGGAGGTAGAGATAACACGGTCAGAATATGGAAAATAGTTGAGGAGTCACAGCTTATATACAATGGACCTGCTGGCAGCCTTGATGAAGTTAAACTTTTGGATGAGGAACATTTTGTGTCCGGTAGTGACAATGGATCCTTGTGCGTGTGGAGTGTAATGAAGAAAAAACCTTTATGTAGCATACAGGAGGCTCATGGTTTTGAGAATGGGGTGCCTCGCTGGATTACAAGTATCTGTACACTACTCAATTCTGATGTCTTTGCCTCGGGCTCTTATGACAATAACATCAGGATATGGAAAGTATGTGATGCATACAGGAAAGTGATTCCTGTGTTTAGTATAGAGATAAATGGTTTTATAAATTGTATGCATTTCACATCTGACGGCAACCAGCTTTATGTGGCTGTTGGTCAGGAACATAAGACTGGCAGGTGGTTTAAATTAAGCAGTGCTAAAAATGGATTGTTAGTTGTTAATTTACAACGAAGTCTTAGTGTTGATAAGTGATACATAATATTATAGGCATTCTATAAACAATAAAATCTTTTACTTTATTAAATATTGAATTTTATTAACTGGTCCCATATTTACGTCACAATTGTAGTGTTTCTAACTTTTTAAACATGATTTTGATTTTAGTCTTAGTTGCTATGTATGTATGCAGTTGATATTACCTTTACAATTGTACTCTGACTGATTTAATATAACCATTTAGGGCAACTTGCAACGCTATTACTAATGTAAAGTTAAACTCGATTTATTCTACATTTTACTAATATGTATCTTTAAATCAAGATTTGGGATAGAGATAGTTTGGAATTTATTAAAAAAGCTGTTTTGTATCACCTTCATTTAATTACTTCACAAATTAGCCTACAAGGTTGTTTGCTCCACGTAGTTGTAAATATCCTGCAGTTATATCCATTGGTAAGCTCCTCACTGTCGCAAATTCTTCAACATTTGCATAGAACAGTTTTGAATGGCGATCTACATATGGGGCAGACAGGCCTGATATGTCTGAATATTTCTTTGTTGGTTTGAATGTCGGAGGGGCATTAATTGAATAATCTGAAAAGTGAGGTTATACAAAAGATGTACTATAAATAATAATGAATGTCCAGAAAATGTATTCATTTCCTCACATAAAACTGCTTCGTTAGGCCATAGTAGCATACGTTCCGCCGTTAATATCTGCTTGAGAGATCTCCACATACGTTTTTTACAACCACTTTTCACGATGAATTTATTTTCTGTCTTAAAACAATAAGGTTTTTCTTCTTCTCCGGTCATAATCTTACTATAACCTATCACTTATTGAATGACCTGCTTAATTAACAAAGATTACCAATTTTCGAGTTTCCATTGATTTCGAAGCTGAGTATAAAAAGAAGCAAACAAACAAATAATATTAAACAGATCACAGATGTCACTAGCTAGAGGAGGCGATAGCCGATATCAGACATATCAATTAAACTATTCGATTTTGAAAATAACTAAGTTCTCGATTTGTCTCGATTACAAATAAACATCAATAGACAATAATGTATTTGTCATTAAGGTATTTGTAGGTTACTATAAAATTTAAATTCACAACCCTCTATGGCAATCCTAGTCTCTATTCCTGGCTCTCCTAGCTCTATCCCGCGAAATTCAAATATTGCTTTTGGTTTGTAGTCCTTCGAATACCAAGAATAATAATACCTTAAAAATCTATGAAAATAATTTCGCTCAAATAGTCACTACGGACGCTCTAAGCTATGGACACGTGGAATAATAACAATGAATATTAAAAATATTGTTTTCAGGGTTATTAAAGGACTAAAAATGATTAATTTGAAAAAAAAAATATCTATTAATAATATGATTGTATCTCAGTAGGTAGAGATATACAGTAACAAGATGCGCAATTATTTTTTTCATCACTTTATTCTTTTTACCTGTCGGCGCAATACACTCTTCATACTTGAAGGAAATTATTTGCCTTAATTTTGTACTACCGGCTACCTGTCTGAAATCAACCCACCCCACTTTTTTCATCGCTACTCTAATAAAAAAAAATGGAATATCCAAATACACTAATATTTGAATTTCGCGGCTAGCATCGGTCAGCGATGAGCGAAGCGTCAAGCGATTATCGAGAGAATTGAATGTATAGTTTAGTGTTCTGTTATTCTGTAGCTGTAGAAGCCAGGAACAACAGTTCCTGTGTAGCTGTGCTTTATAGGTAGTTTTATCGGATAGTTTGTTCCGTATTTTTATCATGTCAAGCCCTTTTATGTATATACTGGAGGAAAAAAAAGAATTGCTCGTAGGCTTTTCGTTGTTCGTTCTTTACATAACATATTATATCGTGGAAGTTGTGAAGGTAACGTTAATTAAGCTATTTTGCCATTATTATATTATGGTTAAATTATGAACTGGTGCGGTATATGATATCATTTTAAAAATGTAAGTACATATTACGAAGATTGGTTTATAAAATAATTTTGTATAGATTTATATGAAGTGTGTTAGTAATTGGTCCATGATCCATACACATTGCACTGGATGAAACTGATGTCTAGAAATTGGTCTGCTAGAGGCCTAAAGCTAACGCATTATATACTAATTTAATTTAATTTAATTATGAATGTGTGTTAATAGAAAAATATTAAAATAATAACATAAATCTCCTTTTGCAGAAATAGTTCCTTTTGTGTCTTTACATTTTAGAAGTAACGTAATCATCATCATCATCATCAGTCATAGGGTGTCCACTGCTGAACATAGGCCTCCCCCAAAGATTTCCAGATCGACCTGTAGAAAGCGGCCTGCATCCAGCGACTTCCTGCGACCTTCTGGTTGTCGGTCCAACTTGTAGTAACTTAATTTGAGATCTCAATAATATGTACACATAACATACTTAAAGTACGTAAAATACGTACTGATAATTTATTTGTTTCGTGTCTGGGCTATGTGTTATAGGACCCTTAGTTTCTCGTACCTAGCTGTTAATAATATCCAGGATACAGATTGAACCTGGCTGTGGCAAGACTATGTGTGATTGTTAGGTGTATTTAATTTAAAAATAAATAATTATTTGAAAAATGATATTAGTTTTAAAAAAAGTGCGCGTTAAGTTCTTAAATATAATATTACGAGTTCATCACTATGCACCAACCAATGTTGACCTACTTATTAACCCTCTGGTTTAAACCCATTGTTGATTACGAAAAATGGCACTGGACAAAGCAGAATCGCGGTCTTGAATTACATGACGCGGATCGATGATGCGGTAGTCCGACCTTTGTACTGCATGTTCAATATGCCGTGCCGCGCCGCGCCATGCTACGCGCACGTTGGGTCCGCAATGTTTGGTCCACACTAGCCTAGTCGCCGCGCCGCCACGCGCTGTACAATATTATTTGTTAGCATGGAAATCTACTACCAAACTATTCGTGCTGTAGTCATAAGAATATGTCGATAACTTTACACGGGTATTGAAGTTACGAGTGGTAGAGACTGCTTTAGATTTCACTGCGGCGGCGCGGCGCCAAGTCGTTTGGTTAATGGTTTTACTAACCAATGGGGAAAATATTGCCATTTATTTGTTCAAGGTAATTGAGGGGATTGGTAGGACGGCAATTTCCGTCAGGGCAGGTCTATGTAAAGTCATAACAAAAAAAAAACAACACATAAAGCCGCGTCTCCTGCACTAAAACATCACACAAAACATATATTTTCCACCTATGGTCCATTGTTCTACGAGCAGAAGACAGCTAAAATCGTTATTTTGCGTATGTGTTTTTGTGTAATGTTTCGAGAAACACTAGTGCAGGACATGCGCCTTTAGATACACCTGTGTGTTTTGACTGTTGAAGAATATACAATGCACATATTTTATAATTCTCAAGGACCATCTAGCTTGTCCGTACTACAATTTACTGTGGGAGTAGGCAACTGCAGCTTTAATAATTTAAATAATAAATTCACCTAATAGTCATATAACATAGTCCTGTCCCCACACTAGGTATAACTTGTATCGTGGATATCCGAAACTACGAAAGACTTTTGGTGTCACAAAACCCAGACCCGAAACATTATTATATTGTGATCACATAAAAAATAATTGTATCTGTGCGGTAATCGAACCAGCGACATCTCGTTTCACAGACGGCTACTCACTCGCTGCGTCACAGGCTGTTTGGAGCCTCCCACACGCAACATCTCGTCATTCATGATCCACCTAATATGCTATCATCTCAATTGCCTACTTGCAGTAAACATATTTGCCAGATTTCAAGTGCTATGTACAAATGCTATATTCAAATCTCGGACGCGATGCGATGAGATTTTCAGCTTTCATATTGTGTCCCTAGAAAGATAATTTATAGCAAAAATAGCACCGGAAATTGGAAGCACTTGTACTTTTGCCTATCTCTTCGCGAAGTATAGCGTAAACTTATGTATGTATGTAATTTGTATATACATATTACATACATAGGTATACATGTAACTCATACTAAATTAAACAGCTACTTTGATATTATGTAGTTGACTCAGGAAGTTAGGGATCCGTGCCGCAATGGGGTCGTAGTAATTTATCTTCATTGTACCTCTATAATGTTTACTCAGTTCCCATAGGTATGTGTACCTCTACTATTGTTATAACATAACATAAGCTCACGCCTGCATCCCCGACGGGGTAGGCAGAGGCGCACTAGCGAACTAGAACACCCACATTTCACCGAGGCTAGTTCCGTCCCAGATGTGATAGGGGGCGAGCCTATCGCCATATCGGGCACAAATTCCAGACTCCGGGCTGATATAGAAAAATCCAATATCACTTTGCCCGACCCGGGGATCGAACCCGAGACCTCAGAACCGTAGTCGTACCAAAATACCACCACGCCACCGAGGCAGTCTATTACTATTGTTATACTCAAAGAAAATACTGATTTTGCTCTCCTTGGAACATTTAAATGGATAAGCCATTCGGGATGTTTAAGAAGAATGATCAACATAGAGATGGTATTTCTTAAAGCGCGTCTCCTGCACTAGCTTTTTCGAAACAAAACACTAAAAACACATACGCAAAACCACGATTTTACCTGTCACCTGCTCGTAGACCATAGATAAAAAAATGCATTGTTTTGTGTAGGTGTTTTGTGTAATGTTTTAGTGCAGGAGACCCGGCTTCGGCGACAGCCTCCGTGGCGCAGCGGGCGAGTAGCCGGCTATGAAACGAGAAGTCACGGGTTCGCTTCCGCGCTGAGACAAATGTTTATTTCGGAGCCCACAGAGATTTATTACGAGTCTGGGTGTTGTGAGACCGAAAGTCTCTCGTAGTTTCTGATACAGGTTACACCTAGAGTGGGGTCAGGACAATGTGTGTGACTGTTGGGTGTATTTATTATTATTATTTTATTAATACTACTCGTTTAAGTACATTGGTTACACAAGGCACCAATTTTTTCCCTAAAAATCTGATTGTGTGATTCAGGAGTGGCAATGCTACAAAAAAATAGAAC
This sequence comes from Clanis bilineata, assembly GCA_036417725.1. Taxonomy (NCBI): domain Eukaryota; kingdom Metazoa; phylum Arthropoda; class Insecta; order Lepidoptera; family Sphingidae; genus Clanis; species Clanis bilineata. Next base: position 6,502,253 of record CM071153.1, read on the forward strand.
AGTATTATATTATAAGCAGTATATTATAACATCACTTTTAAGACAACAATATCTTTAATTTTAACAATTTTCCACACTTTATCTAGACGCAAAAAATAAGCTTGTTTTTGTCATTTTAATCTGCCTGATGTATAAGATGTTGGTGTCTCTCTAATCTAAAATTATTAGGCCTTTATTCATAATGACTTAGTGGGACTCTATAATACCGCTGTAGGACGTTTCCGTAAAATTGTTATTCATAATAGCTCAATAGCGTTAAAACGTTCCCAAAATCTTCCATAAAATGTCTGCAATTTATAGAAGCTGGCACCCTACTTTAACGCTTCAATAGCAAAAAATATGGCCGATTTCGATCAACTGATTCGTATTTGACGTTCCACCAGTTTTAGTTGGGATTAATTTGAGGGTGCCTGCGACTTCTATCATAAACATTAAAAAATAAGCTCACGCCTGTATCCCCGAAGGGGTAGGCAGAGGCGTACTAGCGAATTAGAACACCCACATTTCGCCGAGCTTAGTTCCGTCCCAGATGTGATAGGGGGCGAGCCTATCGCCATATCGGGCACAAATTCCAGACTCCGGACTGATATGGAAAAATCCAATATCACTTTGCCCGACCCGGGGATCGAACCCGAGACCTCAGAACCGTAGTTGTACCGAAATACCACCACACCACCGAGGCAGTCTTCTAGACTTCAGAGAGACTTCTATCCAATGCAATTAATGTTATAAACACGATAGTTTGTGAGGTTGTATGGATGTTTTGTTACTCTTTCACACCAGAATGGTTGATCGGATTTGAATTTATTTCGGTAAAGAAATGGATTATAGTCTAGAATAAAAATGTCTAGGATAACAGGACAAATAAATGTGATGCAAAAGTTATGACCTCATGGTCATAAGTCGCTCAGTTTATTTGAAATATACGCGCGCCAGGTCGGACAGCGTAATAATATTGAGAGAATAAACTTGTCTTAAGTGATTCTTCACCATTCACAGAACATTACATTCTAGGATGTATTTATTTATAGAGGAATAACACATAGGCTACTTTTTTCCTGAAAATGTAGGGTCTCCGTAGGATAGATTTGTTTGAAGTCAGCTAGTATTTAATATTTTCCGTGTGATATTTAATTACATACCTTGATTTCAACAAAACATCTTTTTCTTCAATATCATCATTATCTAAGCACGAATAAATCAAGAGAAATAAAACACTTCAAAAATACAATGATGAATTTTATTAAATCTGATTCAACAAAAAATACACGCATGTTGCCTAATTATTCTTCAATACAATGTTATGTTGAAGCCGCTGTGAACTGGAAAGTCCGGTCCTGAATTCCATTCTCAAAGAAGGCAGGGTATTTTTCTTACACGATTTGCAAAGACTGGAAGCCCCCTTTCATTCATACGCTCCAAGGAATATCCTCCAAATCTAAATTTCATTTCCAAATATCCATAATCTACCCATCTTCGTTGATGTTTAGGTATTGCATAAAACAAAATCACTTCACATGCAACAAACATAGTTTTACTTTGATTAAATTAATTAAATAAATATATAAACAAACTTAACTGGTCGCCATGGTCGCCATTTGCCATTTCGAATTGCGCGCGCAAGACGCGCGTGAATGATTGTTTTTTTTATTAGGCCATCGTTCCATGACTTTCCAGAGACAAAACTTGTTAAAATTACGTTTTATCTATGTACTAGCAACATTGTGACACGGTAAATATATTTTAGGTAATGGAGCTATAGTAAACTATTATGAATAAAGAATTTTATCGAACCTTCGATAGGCTTAAAATGCATTTTTACCAATATGAGTTTATATCTTCATTAGGGGTTTTATTATGAATAAAGGCCTTAGTCTGTAAGCATTGCAGGGGTCCATTTTTCCCTGATATTTTTTTTTCTATTGAAGCAATATCTGGGTAGAATCGTTCATCTCTCACAGCACTTTGATTTTTTCTGAAAATCTAGATGCGAGTATAGATAGTGCATCTGTAATGACATATTGCTCCTAATTCTTTATAAGTTAAGCCTTTAGCAATTGATTTACCCTTCCAAGTAAATAAAAAAGGGGTGTTTAAAATACCTAGTAAAAATCATCGTTCTGCAGGGTGACCACCTCTTATTGCAGTATTATTATAATCATTCTTCGTTTGTTTTGTATGGAAATCGGTACCAGTAAGATATTAATAATACTGCTATAAGAGGTGGTGGTAACCCCCCAGGTAAACATTAATTATAATGATTGGCCTTTATTCATAATAAAACCCCTAATAGCTCCATTACCTAAAATATATTTACCGTGTCACAATGTTGCTAGTACATAGATAAAACGTAATTTTAACAAGTTTTGTCTCTGGAAAGTCATGGAGAGATGGCCTAATAAAAAAAACAATCATTCACGCGCGTCTTGCGCGCGCAATTCGAAATGGCAAATGGCGACCATGGCGACCAGTTTAGTTTGTTTATATATTTATTTAACTAATTTAATCAAAGTAAAACTATGTTTGTTGCATGTGAAGTGATTTTGTTTTATGCAATACCTAAACATCAACGAAGATGGGTAGATTATGGATATTTGGAAATGAAATTTAGATTTGGAGGATATTCCTTGGAGCGTATGAATGAAAGGGGGCTTCCAGTCTTTGAAAATCGTGTAAGAAAAATACCCTGTCTTCTCTGAGAATGGAATTCAGGACCGGACTTTCCAGTTCACAGCGGCTTCAACAGAACCGTCTAAAACCCATTGTATTGAAGAATAATTAGGCAACATGCGTGCATAAGTATTTTTTGATGAATAAGATTTAATAAAATTCATCATTGTATTTTTGAAGTGTTTTATTTCTCTTGATTTATTCATGTGACGCTATACGTGTTTAGATAATGATGATATTGAAGAAAAAGATGCTTTGTTGAAATCAAGGTATGTAATTAAATACCACACGGAAAATATTAAATACTAGCTGACTTCAAACAAATCTATCCTACGGAGACCCTACATTTTCTGGAAAAAAGTAGCCTATGTGTTATTCCTTTATAAATAAATACATCCTAGAATATTCTGTGAATGGTGAAGAATCACTTGGGACAAGTTTATTCTCTCAATATTATTACGCTGTCCGACCTGGCGCGCGTATATTTCAAATAAACTGATCGACTTATGACCATGAGGTCATAACTTTTGCATCACATTTATTTGTCTTGTTGTCCTAGACATTTTTATTCTAGACTATAATCCATTTCTTTACCGAATTAAATTCAGATCCGTTCAACCATTCTGGTGTGAAAGAGTAACAAAACATCCATAGTCTAAGCATCCATACAACCTCACAAACGATCGTGTTTATAACATTAATTGCATTTGATAGAAGTCTCTCTGAAGTCTAGAAGCCTGCCTTGGTGGCGTGGTGGTATTTCGGTACGACTACGGTTCTGAGGTCTCGGGTTCGATCCCCGGGTCGGGCAAAATGATATTGGATTTTTCCATATCAGCCCGGAGTCTGAAATTTGTACCCGATATGGCGATAGGCTCCCCCCCTATCACATCTGGGACGGAACTAAGCTCGGCGAAATGTGGGTGTTCTAGTTCGCCAGTACGCCTCTGCCTACCCCTTCGGGGATACAGGCGTGAGCTTATTTTTTTATGTTTATGATAGAAGTCGCGGGCACCCTCAAATTAATCTCAACCAAAACTGGTGGAACGTCAATTACGAATCAGTTGATCGAAATCGGCCTTATTTTTTGGTATTGAAGCGTTAAAGTAGGGTGCCAGCTTCTATAAATTGCAGACATTTTATGGGAGATTTTGGGAACGTTTTAACGCTATTGAGCTATTATGAATAACAATTTTTCGGAAACGTCCTACAGCGGTATTATAGCGTCCCACTAAGTCATTATGAATAAAGGCCATAGTATATATACGTGATTGAGATGATTATTATATAAGGAAAAAATCGTAGCTAGCTATCTACGGAATATTTCCCGGGTTTTTGTTATTATTTGTCCATATAAAGTCGGTTGAAAGAAATTATCGGAGTTGAAAACGAGTTAATTAATGAATTAATGAGGATTTTTTGGGATCTTGCACACACTTGTACTTTCCTATTTTCAGTTTCATAACGGCATGGATGAATAATATTATGTGTTAATGATTTATCCGACGCCGCACTATGCGACGCGGCCGAGCCGATGTTTATGGTGACACAGGAAAATAGCAAAACCGTACGAGTAAATAAGGAAAACTATATAAAGTCTTAGCGCTGAATAGAAATAATAATAGAATTAATTAAGGAGTAATCCTAGCAAGTAACGCAGATAAATCAGTAAATAAAAAAATAATACCTAATTACAGCTTCTAACTAGGTCTAGGGGGTTACCACCACCTCTTATAGCAGTATTATTATAATCTTGCTATACATAGGCTCGCCCCCATCACATCTGGGACGGAACTAACCTCGGCGAAATGTGGGTGTTCTAGTTCGCTAGTGTGCCTCTACCTACCCCTTCGGGGATACAGGCGTGAACTTATGTTATTAAACTTACTTCGTCTTTTTTATACGGTAATCGGTACAAGTAAGAATAGTAAAAGTGATATATAATATCCTATTTGCAGAATAAATGATTTGAATTTGATAATCATCATCATCAGCCATAGGACGTCCAATGTTGACTACTGAACATAGGCCGGGAGTTTACCACCAACTCTTATATAATACTGCTGGAAATCTGAAGGGAGACCTATGTTCAGTAATGGATGCCCTATGGCTGTTAATGATGAAGATTAATATTCGCAGAAACCGATATTAGTATGCGGTAATGCAGCGTTTCGCGAGTTCCTGCAAAACAACGTGCCACTTCTGGGCGAGTTCTACTGGCCAACACCATGGTGCGTCGAGTCGCGCCTGCAGACCGTGATCGGCTCCATTTTGCGCTCATGGTTATCGCCATCCGCACTCTATCGACGGTGTGTATACAAACATTTAATAGCAAAGTTGTATTTTTTTTTATCCTGACCCGGCACAATGACTAAACTACACCTGATGGTAAGCGTAGTGCAGTCCAAAAAAACTAAGGACCACTAACAAATAACGGGTTTATCAGTGGTCGCTAGGATCATGCCGGCCTATTTATGCTTCCTCACACTCCGAATCCGAAGAGGGAAGAAGCAAATCGAGGCTTGCGCCCAGACAGGCGGATGCCCGATGCAGACACAGGGATACCCCATACCCGTCCCGACCAACCATCAAGTCATGCTGCAAGCCCTTCGAGGGAACCGGAAGTACACTGGCTGATCCTGGAACGCGAATCACACACAGTGTGTGGGTCACTATGGCAGGTTTTAGCACCATGTGTACAGTAGTCGCCATCTGGTCGGATATCTGAATATCCTACCACCAGCACATTATTTTTAAAGAGAGTATCAAGTTTTTAGGGAACGTACCCATATTACGTGACCTGTTCAGGGGGGGAAGGGTCTTCAAAATACCACGTTTAGTCACAGAGGCGGGGGGGGGGGGCGGAGGGGTTGGTCTTAAGTTTTTGTCACGTAACTAATATTCTCTAGGGAAATCTCGTGCTATATTCAAATATGGCGCGCAGCGTTTAGCACTTTTTAAAGCCACAGGTGGCAACACATCATAATATTTTGTTATTAAACTTTTCTTCGTCAAAAAATGATTTAAAACGATATTTATTAATGACTACGTGACAAATAGAGGGGGAGAGGGGTTCTTGGCATATTACTATCGGTGGTCACCGAAGGGGAGAGGGGGTATAAAAATGGTAAAAAAATGGGTCACGTAATATGGGTACGTTCCCTTAAGTATGTGATGATGATGATGTCTGCAGGGAGGTGCTGGTGCTGTCAGACGGCGGTCAAGTGGCGCTCGACTGGATAGAGCCGGAGGTTTCCGAACCGCGTGCAGTGATCCTCGTGCTGCCCGGTCTCACCGGTAGCGTGCACTCCGACTACGTGCGCTGTATAGCCACCGCAGCGCAGAAGCTACAATCACGCTGCGTCGTCTTCAACAACCGTGGCCTCGGTGGCCTACCACTTACGGTGTGGATCTCTTACGCCCGGTTCCAATAAACAATGTCAGTTCGAATGTGCAGATAGATTACAAAAATTAGCCAATAAGAACACAGTTTAAACATGACTCTGTCAAATGACTTGATTTGATTGGTTCATAGTCGCGGTCTATCTGCACTCTAAACTGAGATCGTTTATTAAAACCGGCCGTTAGTCTTATACTATCTACTTATTATATCCAATTAAAATAGTAACGGGTGGCCACCGGTGCCGAGCCGTTAATGTAATGTCATCGATATATTATTCACCTAGATGCACAGTTGACGCTCGGAAAATGGGACAGCAAAAGAGTGCTTAGGCACAAATCATCATCTATCAATCACAAATTAATCATGCTCAAATGCTAAACTTGGGATTTAATTGTTTGCATCTTTTATGTGATAGTTTTATGGGCGTCACACGTTGTCAAGTGTCGTAGTATTTAGCTACTATAGGTACTGTTTAAGGTCTTTGTATTTAGTATAACATTGGCGTGTGTGAGACTAACTAACACCTCCCAGAGGCTGGATTCCTCAAAGGGTTGTTGACGCCAGGCAGGCAGCCGATCGTAAAAACTAAGCCAAATCTTTTCCACAACCTACTTAAAAGTGTGTCGCACCGATCCCGTATTAAGGGGTATAGGGATAAGGCCAAAAAAGAAAGATTGTATTGTTATTAATCTAAGATTGTATTGTATGTGAATGTGTCATGGCGGGTACACACCAACCGAACGAAGGCGAAAGAACGTTCACGAAGGGCCATCGGCGATGAAGACCGAACGTTCCCGATCATTCGCGAATCTTCGTTGTCGCATTCACATACACAAACCTTTGTGAACGCAACAGCGAAGATTCGCGAATGATCGGCAACGTCCCCATCGCCGCTGTTCCTTCGCCTTCATTCGGTTGGTATCGTCGGTCCGCCATCAGACGCCGCGTCTGTACTGCGCGGTGAGTCACGACGACCTGGCGGAGGTGGTGCGCGCGGTGCGCGGGCGGTGCGGCGCGGCGCCGCTGCTCGCCGCGGGCGTCTCGCTCGGCGGGCTCATCCTCGGACACTACCTGGCGGCGCAGGGCGAGCGCGCGCTCGTGCACGCCGCCCTCGTCGTCTCGTCGCCGCTTGACGTCATCAAGGGTGAGAATTACCAAAATCCCCTCCAACATGTACAAACTGAGAGGAGCCAACTGAAAAACAGTGCACGCACTGAGTTGGCCCCTAGACACTCAATAATATATGTAGATATAGGTACTAATATTGATTATGTTCTTTGCTATATATATGTATTGTTTGTGGCAAATACATGGTTTTAAATGGTTTAAACATACACGGAACACATATAAACTGTACAAGTCGACAACTGGGTACTTGACTAGTTTTTTTTTAATTAATTTTATATGAAATTTTCGTCGTCTTCTAAAATATAATACAGAAACGAATATTGAAATATTATCAAAAATAAAAAAGTTATAAGCCTTTGTATAACCTTCAAACTGCGGGAAAGAGAAGTATCAGTAAAATCACGTCACGGCCATAACGGCGCGTGCGTTGAAAAGGGATAGCAAGATATCCCCACTACGCCCCCACTCTTGCTCATTGCAGAATTAAAAATTTGAATGACTGCCTAATTTTTTAACTAATTTCGATGCGGTTTTTAGAGAAGGGTTTATTTTTATTTGCCATATAAAAATTTGTATGGAATGAAACATAGTCAAGTACCCAATTACCAAATCCCCTCCAACGTACACGGACCACGTATAAACTGTACAAGTCGACAACTGCAGGTCGATTCTCTAATGGCGGGTACACACTGGCCGAACGAAGGCGAACGAATCTATACCTGTTGCGTTCACACAATCAAACTTTCGCTGTTGTGGGAATGAAACAGGCAGGATTCGTTCGCCTTCGTTCGGCCCGGTGTGGACGGCTATTATTAGACGTGGGCTTCGCCTTCACAGGTACTGACTACATGAACCGCTTGCCGTTCAACGCGGTACTCTCGTACCTGTTGGCGCGCGACATGCGCAACACAATACGATCTCACGCGCCGCGACACGGACTCTTGTGCGATTGGGGAAGAGTGGAGCGTGCCAAAACCGTTCGGCAATTCGACGAAGCATTTACAGCACACCACTTTGGGTTCGACTCCGTGGAAGCGTACTATCGAGCGGCAACGTTACGCGACAAATTAGAGGATGTGCGAGTGCCTCTGTTGTGCCTTTGTGCAGGCGATGACCCTTTTCAGCCTCTTGACGGTGGGTGCAGTACAATTTTCCACTTTATTATTATAATCTACTAAAGACGAAATGCGAAATTGCTCATTTGATGGTGTTGCCAATCTACAAAGTACAAAAACTGTTTTTTTTATAGCAGAGACTGGTAAACGAGCCTAATGGTAAGTGATATACACCGCCCTTAAACACCCTTATTACCAAAAGAATCATGGGTACGCTGCCAAACTTAAAGGAGGAGAATAGAGCTTGGGAAGGGGAAATTGGGCTATTGGAAATCTCATACCAAATAAAACGCAACAGCGAGCTGCCACTTTAAGTCGGTTTTCCGTGAGATGGTATCAAACCGGTCGAGCTGGTCCATTCACGCTGTAGATGTTACTGTCATAGAGTGGCTATACCACTCAAAGTGACTTTAAATTACACTGAAATAGAATTAAAAAGTGCACTAATGTCACGTTAAAAAATACCAAATGACAAGTTCTCGAATCTAATGCAACAATAGCGCATTTTTAACTCGATTTCGGTGGAATTTTAAGACAATAAATGAAACCAAATCGAATTCAAGTCGAATCGATTGTCAAGAGTATCGGCTGTATGGCGTGTTGTTTCAGCGATCCCAGTGCGCGAGGCGGAGCATGCGCAGTACGTGGCGCTGGCGGTGACGGCCCGCGGCGGACACATCGGGTTCCTGGAGGGGTGGTGGCCGGCGCGAGCCCCCTCGCACCAGTACCTCACGCGACTCACTCACCAGTACTTCTCGGCGCTACTCACCGACACATCACTACTGCACAATGCGCCGGAGCCCACGTACTGACGAGTAAGTCCCCAAAAATTTGGGTACCTTGACAATAGTAACCAATGAATTTCTGTAGGAACATAGATTTATCATCGAAATAACGTTTGCCATAGGAATTTATTAAAAACACTAGAATCATTTAATTTAGTAATTTAAATACTTAATTTTTTATCTGTGAGTCACGTGACTGTAAACACCAATCACGTTGCATGATGTCACATTACTCATTTTTCTTTTATATTTGTTCCACAAGGTTGGTTGGTGTTGCCATATTTAATATATTTTTTTCATATTTTTGTCGTAATTTCAACCCGGATATAATCGACGATCGATATCTGATCGACGAAATTTCTGACGCGTTTTTTTTAGGTTGAAATCATAAATGTTATTTTGTATCTATGGTAAGAAACAATGACGTCACCCGTACAGTTAACAGGTAGCGTTTTGGCGGCAAACTAAATTATACATATTATTTTTTGCTTTTTTAAACTAAATATATGAAAATAAATTACGAAATAATTTTTTACATGTTTAGGATAAACTAATAAATAACCCTGTATACTTTTTAAAAAATAGTCAAGTACCCAATTCCAATGACGAAAACTGTTTAACTATATAAAAGCTGACTAGTGTAGTACAAGGATTTGTAAGTTGATGAGCCTGATTCATCGGTGTCGGTCCGAAATCTTTGGGTGAGGCATATGTTCAGCAGTGGACGTCCTGCGGCTGATGATGATGATGAATTTGACTAGTCACTTAGACTGAAATCTATAGAGCGAACTTCGACTACGTCCGAGTTAAAGAAATGAACTCGGTGAGGATTTGGTTTTTGTAAATCGAACTTCGACTTATTCCGAGCTATTTTTTGCAAGAATAACAGACTGATAGACAGATTAAGCAAAATTTTCTTGTAAAAAATGATGCGGACTAAGTCAAAGTTTGATTTAAAAATTCCAAATCTTTACAGAGTTCGTTCCTTTGACTTAGACTTAGTCGAAGTTCGCTCTATAGATCTCAGCCAGCACAAGTTCAAATTATGGTTGAGATTCTAATTACGCAAATCTGGAATTTAAGGAAAGTTCCGTTTCTACAACTATTGGGTGATCTGCACGTGTCATAGTTGTTTGATATGATAACCTTTCGACATTTTACAATCAGATTACATCCATAATATATACATCCATAGAAACAACCTTGAAACTCTAGGGATAATATAATAATAATTTCCCTTAATGCTAACTACAGTATGCCGATATTATGTAACGTTACGCTTCAATAAATCTATAATGTACTTAGTACGAGCAGGGACAAGTACGACGTATAGGGCTTTACTTATAAAATTATTTTCGCTTATCTTTTCGCTAAGAATAGCCTGTCACTGTTTTCCTTGTGTTACATTGTTTAAAAATGAAAGGGACAACCTATGGTTAAAGATAAGCAGCGCTTAAATATTTTTATAAGTAATGGGCATAGTATACAGCATAATACATAATAATATGTTTATGTTAATAATATGTTATATGTTTTCAGACGGTCCAAGCGGCGAGTATGTGCGAACGTGGTGCCACACACACTACACTACTTCGCTGAACTAGTTCATTTTTAGATAGGAATATTGTTCCTTTTTATAAGGTTCCACAATAATATTTAGGTTGTATGTAGTAGGTACGTAAGATTGTATGTGAACTTACTTTCAAATACATCGCCTGTGAAATCAAGTTGCTTAGAGATGCATTACTTGCATTCTACAACATACCAATAGGTATCTTGAAGCTATATCTAATGCATGGACGTAAAAAAAGATGGAGGGAGCGCTAGGAACATTGAAAGTGAAGCAGGGTTTTCAGCCCCTTCGATCTATCGACACGTAATGGCGGCGACTGATCGAGTGGGCCGAAAACTCTGCTTCACTTTCAATGTTCCTAGTGCTCCCTCCATCTTTTTTTTTACGTCTGTGGTCTTATGTTACAATAATTAGACCCGCAAATCCCGCGTTAGATACGCACCGTGCACGTTACTGTCGTTTGAATTGTTTCAATTGGGAATATTAACATAGGCCAACAAAATCGCACTTTTTGTGTTTTTCCTGGGTTTTTTTAACGTTTTATAAATTAATGAAATGAAATCAGAAATTTAAATTTATTTAGAGCCAAGAATAAAACTAGGAAAAAATTACTGTTGGCCAGTGTAACGTAGGTACTCAATATAGTATTAAGATGTCACGCCAGTGGCACTATGGACCGGAAGTGCGGTGACATCCGAATGGTACCTAGTATTTCCTGTATAGCTCGGTATAATACCGAAATCTTCAGATTAACCCTCTAATATTAAAATAATGTCGGCTAATATTTTGAAACTCATTGAACGGCGGGTTGTAAGCCGAAACAATAGTAATTTTATTGTAGATTTGTAAATACGGGTATTTTTTAAATAAGTGCAAGGCTTGGTAGGTAATTTTCATAGGGTAAGTAACAAAATCGTCAGTCGTAGAACAGTGACGGATTTGAAAAACATTAAACTTTAGTTCGTTAGTGCACCTCTGCCTACCCCTTCGGGGATACAGGCTTATGTTATGTATGTGTGTTAAACTTTACGTGACACCACTTAAAATAATTATATTTGTTTTTTGACATAAACTTTTTAATTCTAAATCTGTAGTTATGAAAATTGGTGTATATATAGGGCTTTACTTATAAAAGCGTTTTTAGCTGAGCAAATGGTTAAGAATAACCTGTCACTTTTTTCCTTGCGTTACTTTGTTTAAAAATGAAAGGGACAACCTATGGGTTAAAGATAAGCAGCGCTTAAATATTTTTAAAAGTAAGGGGCATTAAATACGGTGATTTTTTTATGTAAGGCAGTGTTGTATTCAAATATAGTGAAAAGTGAATTTAGATTTTTTCTCATATCCGTCAGTGTTCTACGGCTATGAGGAAATGACACCATTAGTTAATAAAAATACCTTTAAATTATGGTAGGTAGTAAGGTATATTCATTGGATAGAGATATGGCGTCTGTGCTACTCGCTATGGTATGGTTGTCAACGACACCGATTGTTACCACTAACTAGGCACTGTGATATTTATTTTAGGCATTAGCTCAACTAGCCGTTCCTAAAGCTAAAAGCACATTTTAATCACAAATCACAAGCATGATGTCCCTCCGTTTGCTGAAGGATTTCAAAGATCTCACTAGTGTTCCAAACTAAATGTACCTACTATCTATATTCACTGAGATTTTATGACATTCCTAAATTTTTCGCTTTTTAGTATTTCAGTAATAATACTATACCTAAATAATTAATAATACTTAAGTTGAGTCAAATCTATTCTACAACATGCTTGAAAAAGTGTGTTGCGACCCCACATTAAGGTGGGATAAGAGCAGGTAGAAAGAATAATAATACTTAAGTGTACCCAGAACACACGGGTGACTTTTATCTTCGTGACTTTTGTCTCTGTTATACGTAGGGGAAAGCAGGTAGCATTCGTACAGCGGGAGCATTCGTACAGTAGTCATATCTTTTAAACTAAACACGTCGAAGCGTTTGTATTTTTGTCCATAAGTCCTGCTCATACGCATAGCCTTACCGCGGGGAGGCAGGGCAATGCGGCTGCTGCTTTTGCCGAAACGAGCCATTAGGTGTTTTCGCTCGGTGTAAGTAATTTTTGGACTGACATTTAAATGTCGTTGTAAGAGCAAGCTTTGCCCCGAACATTTAATATATTTTATTATTGTATGTGCACAATGTCTTATTTTACAATATAAACATCAAATTTGGATTATTTATAATGGGTATTTTTGTTTTAAATTAATTTATTGATTTTATGTGTTGAGGAGTATTCGTACAGTTATAAGTGGGGTACATTCGTACTGTACGAATGTACCCCGCGTGTGTTTATGTAGACTATATACATCATCATCAGCCCTGTATTATATACTGTCCCACTGCTGGGTACGGACCTACTCTACTAATAAGAGGGGTCAGGTCTTAGTCCACTACCTGACTGCCTCCGTGGCGTGGTGGTACTTCGGTACGACTACGGTTCTGAGGTCTCGGGTTCGATCCCCGGGTCGGGCAAAGTGATATTGGATTTTTCCATATCAGCCCGAAGTCTGGAATTTTTGCCCGATATGGCGATAGGCTCGCCCCCTATCACATCTGGGACGGAACTAGGCTCGGCGATATGGTAAAAAATGGGTAACGATAACGGATAATGGGTACGTTTCCTAAGTTATCGCCGCTAGACTATATACAAAGCATATTATCAATTTGTTATGCTTCAGCATAATATAGGTACAAACATTATATTAGATAGCTTACTATAAACTGCTTTAACAACAAGAACTGCTAATATCTATAGCTTCGACAAAGATCTTTGTTCAATATTCAACAGTAGATAGACCTCGTAAAGATTTCGATTTGTTAGCCTTAAGATTCTTTTTATAGTGTTGATTGGTTTCATTAGGAACATAAGAAGATTTTATGAAAAATGTTAAACTTTTACAATGAATAATTTGCTAAATAACAGTATTGTTATTTATTACTTGAAACTGATGCTCTTTTGATCTCATTAAACATATATTTTTTGAAAAAAATGTATTTATAATCATCGTGTACGTAGGCTCCCCACTATGTACGAATGTGCCCCACGCGGTGTACGAAGCTACCCCGCGTGCGGGGTGCTTTCGTACATTTTTCATTTTCTGTAAAAGCTTGAATATCAATGCCAAATTGATTTGTGTTAATCCTGAACTATAACATGATTTAAGCTAAATATACAGGTATTATGTTAGCATTGAAACTATCTTGAAATACCAATAAGTTTTTATTTTATGGGACTTGGAGTAAAATCTGTACGAATCCTACCTGCTTTCCCCTATGGAACTCTTATTTCATTCCCATACATTTATTCTATTCGACTATTCTATTCAAATAGCACATAAGCCACTTGTCTAAGCCCGCTGTTGTTACCTTGATACATTTCCCGAAACTGTAAAATAGATTAAACACTAAACAGTCGCATGTCGCGGTGAGAAGTCTCCTTTGCGCGTCCGCATTAAAAGTTGAACATCTGAGTGGGATTATGATATACGAATTAATAATAATTTACAATACAAACGTAAGTACGAGTAGGTAAGTAACTCCTAAGTTATAACAGGAGTGGACCAGACTAGTAACTGCTTTCTATTAACAAATGTCATCTGGGATTTAGATTTCAGGAAGCTATTATTTATAGACTTTGGGATTTCAGGGTTGGACAGCAAACTTATACTGCCTGCTTCGGTTTTGTAGTTGTATCTCGGTACAATTACTATCCTGAGTTCTCGGGTTCGATCCCCGGGTCGGGCGAAATGAAAAATGGGTTTTTCAATTCAGTATCAGCCCGGAGTCCGGAATTTGTGCGCGATATGGCGATAAGCTCGCCCCCTATCACATGACGGAACTAAACTCTGCGTAATGTAAGTGTTCTAGTTCGCTAGTGCGCCTCTGCCTATACCGTCGGGGACACAGGCGTGAGTTATGTTATGTTAACGAAATTATAAGGTGGGTCTACAGTCTATCTTCTAAGAATGCTCAATGAAAACATTTGAATATTATAAATTATGTTAGGGAACTCATTGGAGTCTGTGTTTTTTTTATGTTCTTACAAAGCATCGTGGAATATCATTTTGAAAGGATAAGAGCTGATAAAATAGTCAGATGTTCGTTGTTACCAATGTAATAATTTTACTGTTGGTTTATTTAAGTAAATAAAAGCTTGTGTTTCAAATATTGTGTTATAATATTATTCTATTTATTTTTACCTACTTACACGTTCCGATTTATAAAATCTAATGTTGATTTATGGCGACTTCCAGCGCCATTACTAATCTAGTGTTACACCTTATCTTGATTTATCATGCACCCCCTCCTATCTTTAAATCAAGATTTGGGATAAATAGAGATTTATCGTGGAGCTGCAAATGGTCCTTAGTGAGTTACAGGGCAAATTTTTTAGAAGCAGCTAACCTTATCCGCTGTACTTCGTTTAACTCCATCTTACTAAAAAGTATAACTTAACATAACGGATACGCAAAATAATTCACGTATTATATATATTGTACAATCATCGATATATTATTTACCTAGATGCACAGTTGACACTCAGAAAATGGGACAGCAAAGGAGTGCTTAAGCACTTCTTTTGCATATATTCGGACGCCGATAGAATTCTAAATTCAAATTTTAGAACGCTTGCTCATTTCGTTTAAAAATCAACTTTATAACACGTGCATAGGGTTATAATTATGTTGATTTAATTAGAACTTGAGATCTTTTTCTTTGTTTTATTTCTGAGACCACTTTTTAGGAGGATATTTTCAAAGAACTGTGCATCTATGGTATATTATATTGATGTGTACAGTAGAATTATATATTTGAAGGCTCGAGCTACAATTTCCAACGAACTGGCTCATATTGTTATTAAACCTCAGATTAAAATTCGAATTTCGCGGGCTAGTGGTGATTTCGATCGACTTCCTTTCTAGAATACCGCATCATGTAGGGAACATCAACATTTGGTTGTAATCCCAATATCGTAGAGTATTATATTCCTTGAATCCCATCAATGAATAATGACTGCTTGACGATTTTATTTTCATAAAAAGCCTTCTTTTGATGTTTAGTTAAACAAGCTGAAAATTATTTGTTGAAATGCAATGGTGTTCAAAAAGAAATAAGGCACAAAATTTAAAACTTTTGACCTGGCAGCAATGTCAGTAATTTTAATCGATTCCTTTTAAAACAAAAAACTATTCCTTTATTTTTAAAAATATGTACATTATTGATGTCTATTTGTAATCGAGATAAATCGAGATAGCTCGAGTTATTTTCAAAATCGTAAGTTTAACTGATTAACTTCACAGTTCTATTTGTTTACTGTTATGGTTGATAAATAGCCAATAGGTGGCTTGAATGAATTTATCACACTTTCTTGAGTCAATTATTATTTTTCGTTTAGGACCTAGGTTTTAGAATATCAATATGCCCTCAAGAATGCATGTTGTTTTTGCATGATGTCAATATAATTACTGCATGCATGACTGACCGATCTTGGGCTGCTTAAGGCACACGTGTGATTTGTCAAGCAATGTCAAAAAGTCAAAAACAATAAGGTTATATTTTGTGTTGTGGACTTGTGGATGTGAACGTGAGAATTGGTTTTAAAAATATATCATGGATATCGTTAACGAAATATTAGAAAGAGAACAGAAAAAAACTGAGAAATATAAAACAATCACTGTTGAAAAGCATTTAGAGGTAAACTTCGATGTCGGCGCTTTACTAGCTTTCGACTCTAACGACATTGAAACGAAATTATTAAGGTAACTAAAAGCTCATAAAGATAATTTTCACGAAGCGTGACAGGGAATGTAATACTTTAATAACTATAATAACTAGTCTTACATTTTTAGTTCCAATACTGATGAGTATTTACAATCGCTTGCTCGAGACAACACGCAATTACTTCTGAACAAGGTATGGGAGCTGCCTACTGAAAGGATCGAGGAGGCTATAGTGGTACGGCTGCCGCCACCCACAACAATATTGCCACGAGCCAAGCCAGTGCCCAAGCCACGGCCTCTCACTAAATGGGAAGAATTTGCTAAAGCTAAAGGAATTACTAAGAAAAAGAAGGATAAACTACAGTGGGATGAACAGTTACAGAAATGGGTGCCTCTATTTGGGTTTGTAATTTACATAATTTCTTCAGCCTTTAAAAAAGGTACTTCATCAAGACACTTTTGCTAATCACAATGTTTGACATTAAACGAGAGCTTAAAGAGTCAGTTAATGTAGAATTTGTTTGTTGGCATACTCCCCAAAGTTGTTGCCTCCTTGGTCTAGTGGCATACATGAGCTGTGGACCGGGATTTTCTTCGATTTCATTTAGAGTTATAAAAACTAAGCCAAATCGTTTTCTACAACATCCTTCAAAAAGTGTGTTGTGTGACACCACATTAAGGTGGGACAAGGGCAGGTAGAAAAAAAGGCATACTCCACAAAGTTCTACCACTATTTGGAGTGTAAAGAGTATGGAGTGTTAAAAATTATAAAAACAACAAAAGTAAGGTTCCATATTAATAAACATTTATTGTGAAAAAAGTTTATAAAAAATAGCAAAACATAATTTCTGAAAAACTACTCTCATTGAAACCAAATTTCTGTTGAAAGCACTTATGTTATGTTATGAATCTACTTATCTGACATCAAATTCATCATATCTGACAGGCATCAATGCTCACCTTCACAACTTAACATTGTTTCTTTTTACAGATTTAAGAAGGCTGCAGCAGAAAAAGAGAAGAATTGGCTGATAGAGGTGCCTCAAAATGTAGACCCTATGACAGACATGTATGAGAAGAAAGCAAGTGAAAAATCAGAAAAAGTTGCCAAGAATGAGTTGCAGAGGCTCAAAAACATAGCCAGAGCTAGAAAAGTTAAAATTCCCAGAGTAGGCCTTCCTGTAACTTCTGATAAAGCCTCTGCCAATCAGGTCAGTTTGGTTATAAACATTGAAAGCACACAGTAACTAACAAAAACTTTTTCCATATAACATACATTAACATAAGCTCACACCTGTATCCCAGAAGGGGTAGGCAGAGGCGCACTAGCGAACTAGAACACCCACATTTCGCCGAGCTTAGTTCCATCCCAGATGTGATAGGGGGCGAGCCTATCGCCATATCAGGCACAAATTCCAGACTCCGGGCTGATATGGAAAAATCCAATATCACTTTGCCCGACCCGGGGATCGAACCCGAGACCTCAGAACCGTAGTCGTACCGAAATACCACCATGCCACCGAGGCAGTCAAAGTTTTTCCATATATAAAAAGGTAAAATTATATAAATTGTTTTACAGCTATCAACTGCAGCCACTGTAGCTAAAGCATCTACAGCATCTCTTGGCAAGTTCCAAGATAAGTTACCTAAAGAGAAAGAAGCTCGTGGGAAAGGCATCCATGAACTTATACCAGGCAAGGAGCGTAAACGTAAAGCTCCTATACCTACCCCACAGGCAGAAAAAGAATATAATTTGAATTTACTTGACAATATTCTTAATAAGAGGCCCAAAATTGATATGGACAAAGCTGTTGCTAGGCACATAAACAATGAGCAAGTTCAGTAAGTATTCAAAATTTAGTTAAAAATGTTACATTTAAATAAATTAATTTTTCCTTAATGAAGGGTTGGCGCTACATACTTTTTCAAGCATGTTGCAGAAAGGATTTGGCTTAGGTTTTAATGACCGGCTGCCTGATGTCAACCCCTTTCTGAGGATCCAGTCCTAGGTAAAACAAATTAGAAAAACCAATTGGAAGTAGTAGAATTAATTATTGTTTATTATGATAAGTTTTTGAGTGTACTATTTTTATTTGTCAATATATTGATTGAAACTATAAACAGACATGTTTTATACAGAAGATCGGAAGATAAGAAAACCATGAAACCTCCCAAGGGTGCACGCAAAGCAAAGGGCAAAGGGAACACAACTAATTTCTCTGCCAAAAAGCCTAAAGCAGGCAAAGGCAAAAGGGCACCAAACAAGAAGTCCACTGGACGGAAGAGGAGGTGAATTAATATAAGAAATATAAAATAAACAGTTACTTCAATACTGTTGTTTCTTTATAACACATTTTGTGCCCACACATAAGTAGTTTGATACACTTTTCATCAACAGTAATTCATTTTAGGAGTTATATTAACAGGTGCATATTTTCCCAAATACAATAATATCAGAGAGATTCAATATTACTTACTACTGTTTGGTGTCTTTGAATGATATGAAGGACATACATCCAGAACCTAGAATATTTTGTTAATAAGTTATAATTCAGACAAACACTTGAGTGATTTTGTAGCAATAACAAGAACCAGTGTTATTTGTGATATTCATTTAATACTTTGGTCTAGCTATTCACATCATTTAAAATAGAACATGTAATAATATGCATGTTTTCAACCTTTATGTCAATCATCATCATAGATGAAGGAATTCAACATGTATGATCATTATTACATTTAATTCATTAATTTACAATGATATTTTCCTTATTCTAATAAAGCCTACTACTGTGGCGTTTTTATACAACACATATTTTGTGTTAAAATATGTTCACAGCTGGTAGATGAACATTATATTGATAAAACAAAGATGATAAAAAAGAAGAGAAATTATTATAATAAAGCAGATACCTATTATGAATTATAGAGGACATTAATTTATATGCATGCATAACTTGTTTTTACATAACTTGTTTATAATGGCAAAGGTCGATTATGTCGATTAGCAATATTAATAAAAACGCCACCATCACTGATTGTAATGACTACACGAATTATATATTATTCTAAACTCTAAAGGAAAAGGTATATAATCACTAATACTGTATATTAAGAACGTCTAAATATTTGGCGCTACACAACATATCCTACTTTACATCTATAAAGCTATGCTGGAAGCATCTACTTTTATAATGACTAATTATTATTGACTCACAGTGCCACTGTTAAACATCTATGACATTAAATATCCATATTATATGCCTAATGTCACAGAAATTATAACAATGAAGAACTACTTAGAATTAGTATTGCTATCATTTGCAACTATTCACTACCTATCTTATGTAGGTAAACAATTGTCACAAAATAGGTTTTCTGATATAATTAATTTACTTGTTACAATAACTTGAGGCTGTTCCACAGCCGATAATTAACAAACTTACTAAAACAATACCGATATTATATAAATAATGCTTACCCCCGAATAGTGAAAGGCAACTCACAACACTTGAGGTCGGCCTAGGTCGGTTGAGGCCGCCTTATTTGTCAAAATTGTACGGCTAAAAACAATGTAAGTAGCCGTTAATGTTGAGTAGCGTTTCAGTATTCGGTAATTAAAGTATCAACTGTGAAGCATGTTAACGTAAACACCAAAATATTTTAAAATTATAATAAGTACCCACATCATGGGCGTATATAAGAGGGGGGGGGGGGCTGAGCACCCTCTTAGCCTACGCCAAGGGTCAGCAACAGGCAAAACCCAGAATAACTTATTTATGTTCTAACACGTAAAGTCATTAACACATCATCAAACATTGACGGAAGGGGCTGTGTAGAATGGTCAGACACACCCCATTTCATATGCCCGTGACCCACATAATATAAAAAATCACCTATATAAAATATTTATGAAAAGGCTGTGAAACAGACACTCGTAAAATAGACCTTATTTAATAAACATTAACTACATATTCGATTTCACTAAGAAGAAATAGGGCATATTTCATCCATTTTGATGGTATAGTACGAAATCAATAGCACTATATTCCACACAACCTTCACGACCATATTACAATATACATATTTGAATTAGAAGAGGTTTAAAGTTTTAAACATTATAAATATGATAGGTAGCTACTTCTGTATTAAATTATGCATCATTTAAAAATATATCATAATGGGAAAATAGATTTATATAAATCAAAATTATTAGCTCCACTGTAGCAGTTTTTGTGGATGGTGGAATCACAACTCGTCTTACTACCTTTTTTATACCATACAAAGTTTGTTGTGGTTTCCAATTTTGAGGTGAGCATAATTGCTGTGTAGACTAGTGACAGACAGTCCCTCACGGAACCATAAAAAAAATCATAGATACAGCACTGGAGGAAAAAGCTAGTAGCTTTAAAACCAAGATCCTCATACCTTTTCATCTAACAGTGATAATGCCTATCTAATGTAAAATAGGAAACACCAACAATAAATTCAGATAATATCTAACAAAAGCTTGTAAAGAGTTTTTGTTCTATCAAATTCGATAGATTTGGCACTTTGTACCCTCAGTCAATAACAAGAAATAAATGTCTTAACTTTAAAACATATAACAAAGTTTATTTAATTTTGAAACAATTGTTTATGGCTATCTATAACCCTGTATATAACACTGAGATTTTACTTTCCTGTTTTAAATTGAAAGTTATAAAACAGAGTTACTAAACTTAAGAATGACAGATTTTAAATAAAATACAGTATGATTCAAGAAAACATATAAGGTCGTCTTATGTCGTTTAATGCCGCCTTATCTGTCAAACTTGTATAGCAAAAAGCAATGTAAGAAGCCGTCTAAATTAAATAGCGTTCGACCATTCGGGCGTATAACTCGTAAATATAAAAACCGGGCAAGTGCACGCTGCAATTTTTGACCACACGCACAGTACAGGGTTCCGTGTTATGGGAACTGTCCATAAACTCATATTTACTATCTGTTTTACTTAACTAACAACTTTATCTAGTAATATTCAAAATAAATTTGTACGAAATTTTATTTGGTCGTCTATTACTACTTAACTTGTAAAGCCTGCTTAGCCGTGATAGTTATTCTTTAAAATTCATTATATATGCTACTGCCTACTACTGTGAATTTTTTCACGCATCCAAAATTAGAAAATAGAGGGTGGGGGCCACCCCACTCTACCAAAAATTAGAACTTTAAAGCTTAATATTTCGCAAACGGACACTCGAATCGAAAAAAAATTCATAAACCTGCATTGTTTTTGAAACATCTATTCAACGATACCCCATACCATAGGATAGTCGAGAAAAAAAATTTTACTATACCCACTTTACATGTATGTTTTTATTATTATTATTCCATGTAGGGGAGGGACCTAAAAAAAATATTTGGCATGATTTTATTCTACAATTTTTTCAGTGTGATAGATGTATACCCATGCCAAATTACAGCCCTCTAGTACATAAGTACTAGTCTCTGAGATAAACTACAGTCAGACAGACGGACATGACTAAACTATAAGGTTTCCTTTTTGCGATTTGGCTTTGGAACCCTCATAAAAACGTTTATGGCTGAGCACTCCTTCCGCTAAATATTAAATTATAATTTAATATTCAAGAAACTATACCCAACAATGTAGAAATTCTATGAAATTGTTTTTATAAAATCTGTCATTCCCGAATTTTCATTGGATCGGACTATTCATAGGATTGCATATCTGTGTACAGAACATTTACATTTTGTATAAGTATTTTAGTTTACAAAACTATATAAACTTAAAACTTAACCATATGCTTACATCTAATGAAGGGATTAGGAGATCAATTAAGGAATAGAAAAATTTAAATCACAACAACATCTTAAAATGGTTAGTAACTACATTCAAAAGGCTACAATCACTACTGTACAAAGACTGTTCATTGTAACATACAAAATAAATATAAATACAGTGAATAGTTGGCTATAATAAATTCATTCATTATCATCATCAAATTAATATAAAAACTTCATTTTAAAACTATTAAAAATAATAATCTTAAACAAAAAATATTTGTTCTACATGTTCACAAAATATAAACCAACAGGTGTATATATAACATTTGTTAAGTACATTTTAACGAGCAATAAATTAATTTCATAATTACAATTCTCGAATGTTTCACCTATCACAGGTCATAATTTTTAAAGTAGCATAATAATGCAGAAAAATAGTGAATATATTGCATATAAATATAAAGCTTACCAACTACTTATTCATAATGAAGACTATGGCCACTGAAGCATTTCCTGCAAACAACAAACACCCCTGACTGAGCATCATGTTTACCTTTATAATGGCATACAATGTGCACCAGTTTTAGATTCTCTCTAGTGAATATCTGCAAGAAATATCTATCTGTTTCAATGCCACCGGATTTAGAATACTTGTCGCATGAAACACATTTTAAATCTCCATTGTAGAGACATGTAATAGCTTCAAGTATCTTCGGTACTATTGACCGAGACAGCTCTACTTTGTGGTCCAAATTCCATGTTTGAAAAATAATTCGCTCCTCACGACTCCTGTAAGGATTGATGATATGTTCTCCTTTATAGGTGCAGTTGTCGACGTTCCACAAACCACCACATTCGAACACTCCCTTTTCGTCACAGAGACGTGTGCTTTGATCAGCTTTGCGGTTAAAATATGTTTCATTATACTTATTGGCTTCCAACAGTTTCCGAAGCTCTGACAGGAACTGGTCAATAAATTTTTTGCCCCGTACATTTTTTGAATATACATAAATATCTGATGACTGTAAAGCAGACTTCGTTTTGTAGTAGTATCCACGCATTCGTTCCTTTACGCGTTTTGACATTGATTGCTCTTTTGTTTTTTCATTTGGTTCTAGTCCTGAAAGATTTGATACCTAAATATATTGTGATCATTGTGCTATTTTTTCTTTGACAATATTATAATACTAATATTATTTATAATCTATTAGGTTAAAGGAATGACAAAACAAAGCTTTTTCCAGTATATTTGGTTTATTTTTCAACAACAAATTTCAAGGGTCGAAACTAGTCAGATAAATCAGTCAGATTTTCACACGCCTGCTCCTCGATGTATTGCAAAGCTTAAACCTACTTTAGCTTGCCTGGTGACATTTATTAGCGATTTTTTTTCAATTTGATGTGAACAACCTTTACCATACTGCTCGGGTTTCGTTCCGTAATGGTCAGATAAAGTCATATTTTTTTATCTGAATCAGCAAGATCAGACTTTTAGGACTATTTTATAGCCCAAAAAGTCTGATTGTTTCGACCCCTGAAATTTGACTGCCTTGGTGACCTAATTGTATTTCGGTAGTACTACCATCCTGAGGATCGAACGCAAGAGGGTTCGATCTCCAGGTTGGTCAAAGTGATATTGGATTTTTTAAAATCAGTATCAGCCCGGAATCTGGAATTTAGCCCCAAAATGGCTAAAGGCTCACCCCTTATCACATCTGAGTCAGAACTAAGTTGGCGAAATGTGGGTGTTCTAGTTCGCTAGCGCCTTGGCCTCCCCCTTCGGGAATACAGGCGTGAACTTATGTGTGTGTGTAATAAAATTGGATACATAGATTTTTAGTTTTATACACATTTACATAAACAAATAAGATCAGACCAAAATTTTATATTTTGGTCAAAACGATATTATTATTTTGCTGTAGTTGCGTTTCATAATAATATTCATAATACAATGTAATCTGAGGGCAAATCAAACATACTTTATTAGAGGATCGTAATTACCTTCAAACCAGCCAGGATCTTGTGTGCGCTCACTGATCATTATGCGTGTATCATCAGCAGAAGCTATGTACCTCTGGAACACTCTAAACTTTTCTTTTAGGTTTGTGCTAAGAAATTGTTTAGCTGCAGCTCCTGTCTCTATATAGTCCTGTTTGGAAGACCGGATCATATTGTAGTAGTAGTCAAAGTCTAAAAATAATAATTGACTGGGTTTAATAAAATATTATGTATATCACCAGGTTGGTATTGAAATCTTTGGAGAAGACTTATACTCAGCAGTAGACACCCGTGGCTGTGATATCACTAACATCATCACATAATATACTCACAATGTAATATTACACATACTTTATTTAGGTTTGGTTTGGTTTTCATTTTGCTTTTGCTGTTTGTAATTATAATTACTTTATTAAATAAACCACTATGAACTGCATAGCAAAAGAGAACTCCCAGTTAAAGATTCGAAAGTTTCAAAAATATAATATATGTATATCTAGTGTCAGTGATGTACACAGGCATTCCAATCAGGGTAGCCAAAAACTTAAAAATATTACTTTCTTCAACTCTTATATCACCATCACATTATCATCATCCCAGTGTTGATTATGCGTAAACCGCCCCAAAATAGTAGTATTTTGAAAGATATTTTTTGGTCATGATTTTTATTCCTTTTTTATGCAAATAGCAATTGCAAGGCTAGACAGTGTTTCTTTGTTTATATGGAATGCACGCCACACTTCGTGTGAAAATGGGTATGAATTCTTGAAGGTGTTCAAAACATACTAATTCTAATTACATCTATGGAGATCTATAATAAAGGGGCCCAAACTTTACAATCTCATTCCAATATCAGATAATTTCCCTTCAGAAAAAGCAAAGGTTTCTAGTATTATGAGTGTATATACTCTCATATAAAATATGTATATGATGTGTTACCTAACTAAATTACCACTATAAACTATAAACCAGATAAAGGTTGCAGGAAGTCGCTGGATGCAGGCTGCTTCCAACAGGTTGATCTGGAAATCTTTGGGGGAGGCCTATGTTCAGCAGTGGATGTCCTATGGCTGATGATAATGATGAAACTATAAACTATTTCAATGTTCAGGTTTCAACAAGCCCATACACATAATAAACACAAGCACCTATACCCTTCAATATAATTATGAATAGTAGACATACCAGTTACCATATTTTCATTGTTTTTTAACAATATGAATAGTGTTTGTGGTGGTAATGTTCTTAAATACTCGTCGTCGTCCACCTGAGTTCCATCTTCGGCTACAAATAGGCGACATTCTGCGCAGCTGACATTGAACTGAAACCCGACGTACAACCATGTAAATAAAATTAGGTCAAGGCAAGCCTTATATCGGCCAAGGCCTTGACAACCCTGACCCATTTAATGCATTTCAAGGATAAACATTACACTTTATGAATGAAAATGGGACTAAAACCGAGCTCTGGGTTAATATATCACAAATATATTCGCAAACTGCATTCTAAATAAGATATATTTTACTCACTCCTAACTTTTTACGCGACTTTTCAATCAACTCATCCAAATTTTCCGCGGCCACACCAATCTTCTTGTCACGATTTACATCGGTAACTTTATATCCTTTCTTCATGGCTATTATGAAAAAAATGTCACCTACTTTATTAACTTAAATCGAAAACTAATAAAAACAAAGAAAATCCAACAAGCAAATCACAGCACAATTCCCTTCGAAATCTGAAACAAAATTCCGAAAGTGAAACGATTTTCTCTAATTTTGTAGGGACCCGGCTAAGATCTAAGACCATACTGCCAAATTCTAAAATATTGCCACACTAATCACTATTTAAAAAA
This sequence comes from Clanis bilineata, assembly GCA_036417725.1. Taxonomy (NCBI): domain Eukaryota; kingdom Metazoa; phylum Arthropoda; class Insecta; order Lepidoptera; family Sphingidae; genus Clanis; species Clanis bilineata. Next base: position 6,528,333 of record CM071153.1, read on the forward strand.
ATCAAAAAAGGTTTTCTTGGCCAGACTCTATGAGGGTGATTAAAGCAGTTAGACAGGACTATAAATATAAAAAAAAATGTAACTTATGACTTGGCAGCACGGTTTTTAGATCTTAGGCGGTTACATTTGGAATAAAAAAAACTACCAGCATGCCTTTTGTGACTTGTCAGTAGGGATGATCGATATTAAAAAAACATCGATGTTGATATCGATGTTAATATCGAATCAAAAGTATCGATGTACGATAAACATAGATATGTTAAAAACATCGATGTTTTCTGTAGCAAATAAAACTCTAAATTATTTTTTTTTATTCATTTCTTATTTTCGACCGTCTTCCAAAAAGGAGAAGGTCCTCAATTCGTCTGTATTTTTTATAATGTATGTTACGCGATATCTTCGCCAAATGTGGACTAATTTTCAAAATTATTTTTGTGTTTGATAAGCTTATATCAAGGGTGGTCCATATAAATTTGGTCACGCTTAGATTTGAAGTCGGTCTGTTAAGTTTTTAAACTTGCGATTATTTATTTGTGTTTATTGTTATTGAAAACACAACAAGAAAAAAAATTGCATTCCCAGTATTTTTGGGCACAATGTAAAAAAAAATAACTTTCTCAGGTGTTTTTCCTTTAGTTTGTGCATTGAAGTTGACAGGTTTTTTATCCCTTAGGAAAGGCAAAGAAATGACTACTCGTATGGCTTACTTCGATATCGTTGATCAGTGTCATCTAGTGTTAAATAGTTGAACTTGATAGCTATCTAGTCACTAGCTAGTACCTCTAACGCTAGGTGGCCCTAAGGGATATATTGACGTTTCGATGTTTTATTCTTATAACACGTTTTGATATTTTTCACTTTTTCATTTTTGGCACCATCGTTGAATATCGATCATCCCTACTTGTCAGTTATCTTGTAATTTGAAATTGAATATACTGGAAAAGTGAACTGGAAAGACCCTGGATTTGAGCAATGGGCAGAGTTGGGTTAAGCATATAAATAAAAATAGCGACTGTTAATAGTCAAGATGAAACGAGGAGCTTTAATAGTCATTGAAGGCGTGGATAGAACCGGGAAATCAACTCAAAGCAAAACCTTAGGTACATAACCTATTTATAGGAAATTATTTTCCACTAATAAGTAAATTCCAGTCGTTACTATTTGGTATCTTTTAAAATAGCTGGTATAGAACCAGCACCGAGATAATGTACGATAACCCTGTCTTATTTCCAGTATAAAAAACCCATGATGTCACTGTCGTACCCCCAAACCTAATGAGGCATGTAAATAAACCACCTAGGTATAAAAGAAATACATTGGACGTTCTATGGTTGCTAGACAATATATTGACTGTGTGAAAAACTAAGACAAAAACTAATAACTTTCGTGTGCTATTTGTGTTTATATTAAAGGTGATTATAGACTAAAAGACTATTTGTGTTGTGAACATTATTCTATTTTATTATCTTATGTCAAATCCACTAGTTACCACTGGTAAGCCACTTAGATTAAATAATGATTCCTCTGGTATTGTGGATGTTTATGGGCGGCGGTGATCACTTAACATCAGGTGACCCACGTGCTCGTTTGCCCCCTCTTCTATAAAAAAAAACATCTTACATCTACAAATAAAGTGTTACTAACCACTGGAACGTCCAGAGTGACCTCCCGGGTCTGGCACAGTGCCCAGCCTGAAAGACTTGAATTCCTTTTTCACAAAAATCATTATATCTGAACAAATACAGTAGTTATCCCCAAATAAAAAATATGTATATAAAGCTTAAACTTCACAGAGAAAAGTTTTCTATATAACATATTACAAGTTTCAATAAAAATATTAAAATTAAAGTTTCACCTCGACAATACAGTAGAATGTTCAAAAAACTTTCTACAAATATTTGCACAACATGTAGCTGAATGTAAAACATATTTAATAATCTTTCATAAATAAAATAAAATATTTGTTTTCCAAGTGTTTTTTTTTAATAAATAAAATAGAATACATAAGCGAAATATTCAACATAAAGAAGTAAAACATCAATACTTATGTTGTAAATACTTCACTGAAAAAACAGAAACAAACCCTTTAGAATGCCGAGAATACAAGAAGAATAATTATTTTCTCCGATTTTTATTTAGCATGAAAGCCTCTTATTTCTATGAATAGGACCTTTATCTAATAAATTGCGACCTTTTATCAATGGTTGATGTCAAATAACGCTTATCACAATAAAATATGCATGCCAAAAATAAGAGATGGCTGGACGAAGAAATAGGCAGAGGGGACCTAACAAACAAGAACAGCCACAATTCAAGGCCTAATTAAACATCTTTGTTTGTCCCTAGCCATTATTTTTAAACTTCATTTTGTATTCATACTAGTGTGGTCCACAAATATTTGTTTCAGTCCTTGGTGTTGTCATAGTTTCAGAAACTATGATACAAGACTCTTAATGGGTTCAGGAATATGTGCGTCACAGTAAGGTGTTATTTTTTTATTGCAGTGGAGAATTTAAAGAAGCATAATATCCATGCAGAGTACAGAAATTTTCCCGCACGTGAAACAGGAATTGGACAAATGATAAATAAATATTTGACTTCTAATGTGAGTTCCATTATTTGCATAACTCTTACTTATACTTCCAAAATATAAAAGTGACATGTGTAGACAGCTTGTAAAGTGATAGTTATTATGTGTGTTTTTTATAGTGGAGAGTGACAAACAAGCAGATGATAGTGATCTCCACCATTTCCGTATTGCCAACTTTAAAAGATAGATCAAATACAATTAAAAAAAAGATTCAATCTTAAATAGAGAGTGGGAAAGAAGGGTGACAATCAGACTTGTCTGTTTTCTATGGGACAGTGGTATCCATCTGGTCCAGCCGGCCTATTTATGCTGTAGATGTTACTGACTACAGTGTGGCTATACAGTTAAAATAATAGTAAAAGTATACATAATATTTTTGTCCTAAATAATTACAGATGGACCTGTCTGATGAGGCCATTCATTTGCTGTTTTCTGCCAATCGTTGGGAAAAAGCTCACAACATTATCAAGACACTGGAAACTGGCACCACACTAATTTTAGACAGATACTGTTATTCTGGTGTTGCATTCTCTGCTGCTAAAGGTATATCCATAGTTGTGTGTGTGTGTGCGCGTGTGTGTCTGTGTGTGTGTGTGTGTGCGCGTGTGTTGAATATGTTTTATTTCATAAATATAACATACATACATATATGTATTATGTAATAGCAAATAAAACAAAAATAAACCCTTGTGTAAAACCTGCATCGAAATTGGTTGAAAAATGAGGCAGTAATTCATATTTTAAATTCTGGAGTGGGGGCATAGTGGAGATATCTTGCCATCCCTTTCCAACGCATGTACCGTTGTAGCAGTGACGTTATTATACTGATACTTGTATTTCCCGCAATTTGAAGGTTACACCAAACTTCAAAGTCTTACAACTTTTTTATTTTTGAGAATATTTCTATATTTCTTACTGTGCTATGGTTTAGATTATGTTCTCTCATCTCATCAGAGACGGAAATAAGGTCGCCGAAATGTGGATGGTTTAGTTCGCCTCTGCCTACCATTTCGAGAATACAGATGTGAGCTTATGTACGTAAATATAACTTTAATTAATGTTGCAGGTTTGGATTTGAAGTGGTGTAAATCCCCAGATGCTGGATTGCCTAAACCTGACAAAGTATTCTTTTTAACTATGCCTTTTGAATCCATTACGGAAAGGAGGGGTTTTGGGCAAGAAAGGTAATTTTACTTTATAATGGAATAAATAAAAATAAAATTAAAATAAGCTGGTTAAAATAAGTAAACTGGATAAAGATACTTACATACTAGCTGACCTGACCATGTATTTCTGTGTGATTTTATACAATACAGAAGTATTCAATTAAGTTAATTTAATAATTACTTATAATTTATGTCTCAGTCTTTGTACATAAAATTTGCAATACTGCTCCTTGTTCGACTATCGTTCTGAGGTATTTGGTTCGATCCTTGAGTTGGGTAAAGTGCTATCGAATTTTGATACTCATTATTGAACCAGTGTCTGGATATTGTGCCTAACAATAGTCTCACGCTCATAAGGGGCTGTAATAAGCTCGACGAAATGTGGCTGTCCTAGTTATCTGGTTCGTCACTGCCTACATTTACGCCGTATATATAGGCGTGGGCTTATAATTTAAAAAAGAAGTAGAGTTTAGGTAATGTAATGATATTTGACATTTTATTTCCAGATATGAAGTCCTGGAGTTTCAAAAGAAAGTTGTCAATGTATTCTCACAGTTGAAAGAGGAAAATTGGGAGGTTCTAGATGCAAATAGGTAATTCCTACACCAAATAACATTTACCATACCTGTATATTTTAACGTAATAACCAGATCAACGAGTACTAATGCAGAGCGCAAAAGGCACTCCGTTCAATAGAACTATAATAATTTATTGTAGAGAGAGCTGGCTCCAAACATTGTGCCTCATATTTTTGTGCTGCATATATAGCACATACACGGATGTAAAAAAAGATGGACGGCGCGCTACGAACATTGTAAGTGAAGCAGGGTTTTCGGTTCATTCGATCAGTGGCCGCCATTACGAGACGAATGGGTCGAAAATTCTGCTTCACTTTCAATGTTCCTAGTGCTCCATCCATCTTTTTTTACGTCCATGAGCACATAATACATAACGTAAACCGACGTCTCTAGTCGCTGGGGTGCAGCTAAAGCATCTACAGTAACTTAACTAGCTTTTTGTTCAGTCTCGTGGGGACGGCCGGATATAAAATCGTGATATCTATGGAATAAGGGTGCCTTTTGTGTCGCAGATTGCCGCAACGTTGAGTATTTTTAAACTACCCAAGTCCCAACATACCGCCGAATGCTCATACACTTAAGGTCGCCTAATATCGTTTAGTGCTGTTTTATCTGTCAAAATTGTATGGCGCAAATCAATGTAAGAAGCCGTTAAAGTTGAGTAGCGATTGACCATTTAGGTGATGACATCCAAACCAACCAGTCCAACCAACAATTCTTCACAATAAGTTTTCTCATAAATGAAAGTACACACTCACGGCGTCCATTTAGTTTCTTGATTCATATCTTGAGCTGCTTTATAGTATTTGAATTTTCAGAACAATCGAGGATATTCAAGAGGATCTAGTTAACAGGACATTAAAAATAATTAATAATACCAAAAACGATATTGGGAAAATATGGGTTGAAGAAATATGACATCATGTGCGAACAGTATTAGTATACGTAATAAAGTGAATAATAAATAAATAAATACACCCAACAGTCACACACCTAGTCCTGACCCCACACTAGGTATAACCTGTATCGTGGGTGTCAGAGACTATGAGAGACTTTCGGTCTCACAACACCCAGACTTTAAACAAATATCTGTGGGCCACACAAACATTTGTCTCAATGCGGGAATCGAACCCGCGGCCTCTCGCTTCACAGCCGACTGCTCGCCCACTGCGCCACGGAGGCTAATAATAGTTCTATTTAAGAGATCAATCATACATTTAGCTTTACTAAGAGTTGTTTTTAAGATTCAAAAGTGTATTTAATAATAGCTTTAATGAAATCATAATTTCATCCTGTCTACCTGTATTGATTTTACATAGCAACTATTTTCTATGTCATAACTCATATAGATAATAATTAGAAATGAGCCGTATAATGTACTTAATCGATCAACAATGTAGCATTAGCATACAATCAAGCATAATAATTATTTGGGATGGCTGTGTAGGAAGTCAAAATCCCAGAACAAAGATGTGCACCTTGGCACAAGCCAGAAAGCAGAGACATAAGATGAGGATGCGCACCTTTAAATGAATTTTCATGCTAAATGTGTAGAAGCGTTTCGGCCCAAAACTTTATAGAAAGGTTACATTACAGGGCATGAACACGACACTTCGTCTCTCCTGCATCCTATTGTAAAACATGCCAAAAAGGGGACGGCGGTTCCAGCCGCTTGTCCTTGAGTTATTAAAAAATCGTGATTTAGCTAAATATGTTGTATAATAATGTGTTGTGAAATTGAAAATTATCAGATTCTTGATATTCATATACGCAAACGCACGTCCGCATTGTGTGTGGTCTGACCGCATTCTTAAGTTCTGTGTCTGGCTTACACCTAAGGTTGCAGTATTTGTTATTGTGCATGTCAATTACTAAGTATTGTATTCAATATATTGTGTTCAACAAAATAGCTTTGATAATAAATGTGTAGTATTATTATATTTATGTATATAAAAATATTTTTAAACGTGAATATTAATCACAGAAAGTTCCTTCATGTACCCACTACTGTATTTTTCAACACGTTTTGCCGGTTTTTGATGTAAAATCCAAATCGTTCGGAAGGCTGCGGCTGGTTCGCCAGATGCCGGGTACACACCAACCGAAGGCGAAAGAAGAACGCTCCAGGAGAAGAACGGGCAAGAAAAAGCAGTATTGATATATTACTGTATAATTTAAAATAATGAAGAAACTAAACACTATTTTTATAGGAATATATGTATAAAAGTAGTAAGTATAGGAGCGGAGACGTGCACGGGCATTCAGATTAAGGTAGACAAAAAACGTATAAATATTTAGCAAATTGTCAGAGTAGACATTCTCTTTGTCTATATGGAATGCACGTTATTGCATAGGAGCACAGAAGAATGTATAGAAGTCATTTATTAATGGATTAATCTAAGAATCTAAGATATACATTTAAGGATATAATATTTTGTTGATGGGACAATAATTGTGACGTTGTGTAATGTAATGAAAGGAGAATTAAAATAAATATTTTTTGGATTGGCAACATAATCATGTTTTTTTATTTCTGAATGTATTGCAACAAAATTTTTGCACCTTCTGTTGTCTGTTTTTTCAACAAGCTTGATTGCGCTCTTAATTTCTTACACAATTTGCTCGCCGTATTTTCATTATTGCTCTCAATCAGTTTTAACAAGAAGAAACACCCTCTATTAGTCTGCAGCCACATTTTGATCTGAAAATATAATTAATTACGATATTATGTTGCACGGGTTAGAACAAAAGTTACGACAGTCCGCATACGTAAGGGCTCCCGCTCACGACACGAGTCAATAATATAATTCCAAACGTATACAAGTAGGCACGCATGCGGTTGCGGTTCGTCGGAACTCGCCCTGGGAGATTTTCAACAAGTTACTGGCGACTGGACAAACAATTTAAGTGGGGTATGTTTTAATACCCGACTGCCGCGGAAGGAGAGTAATGTTTTCAATATTTGTCGAGAATGTTGATTCCTGCTACCCAACAATGTATAGTCAGACACTCAGTATTTCTTCTCTAACACTAACCGTATCACTGTCTCGGTGGCGTGGTTGTATATCGGTACGACTACTGTACTGAGGTCTCGGGTGATATTAGATTTTTCCATATCAGCCCGGAGTCTGGAATTTGTGCCCGATATGGCGGTAGGCTCGCCCCCTATCACATCTGGGACGGAACTAAGCTCGGCGAAATGTGGGTGTACTAGTTTGCTATTGCGCCTCTACCTACCCCTTCGTGGATACAGGCGTGAGCTTATGTTATGTGTTACTAACCGTATCATCATCTAAATTATCCGCTACAGCTTCACCCAATGTGCAGTCATCTTTGTCTTTATCTAGTGCTGCCAACTTTTTAAGGCACATGTGTATGCCAGCATCCTCCACCGCTAGTATATCCTTTTCATTCATTTTAATGCGCCATTCTGGGCGACAAATAACTTTCGCAAAGCTTTCCAAAATACCTTTGGAGTTGTCTAAAAGAAGGAAAATAAGCCTAATATGATCACTGATAACAGGTATATTACGTAACTATACACATAATACAGTCCTATCTCAGTCCTGTAATTTATTCAAGAGTAATTAAAAAAATGTATTAACCAAAATAGACCAACTGAAGTGGAGATGGACTGGATATATGTTACGAGCTAACGAGGAAAAATGGAGCAAAATCCTAACCGAATGGTATCCAAGAGACGGAAATAGAAATAGAGGCAAACAATACAAAACTCACAATACAAGGGAAGATGAACTCAAACTCACAGCAGGTCTTAACTGGAGGAGAGTTGCAAAAAGGATAGAATTAAATGGAAATTGTTGAAGGAGGCCTTTGGCAAAAGGCACTCTGATCTCAGAGATATTTTATAAAAACCGAACCAAACATAGCTCAGGATAAACGGCTTATTGATTGGTTGATTGAATTTAAAAAATATTTGATGGAATCATAATACTTCCGAATGTTTATGGCCAATCTCAGGAACTCAAGCCTTTATCTCAAGACAACTAATATACAGACAATAAATATACAAAACTAGCTTTTGCCTGCGGCCACGCCCGGGAGAGTCTTGACAAACATTCATCCCCCATACATCCCTTTAGGGATTAATAATTTTATTCATGTATTATACATATTTATTCATGTATTATACCTTCCTCTTGAATCACTCTAATTATAAAAAAACCGATTAAAGTACGTTGCGTAGCTTTAAAAATCTAAGCATATAGACAGACAGACAACGGGAAGCGACTTTGTTACGACTTGACTTTGCGACGAACTACGTGTGAGGAAATATGTCTCAAATAATCTTTTAGTTCTGTAAGTCACTTTGTGAAAACACAAAAAAATATTACCAATTGACAAAACGGCTATAGCTAATAGCATATTAGCTTTGCTGCTTAGCCAGAATTCAGGATCAGATTCAAGATCTTGTTTCAAAGGTGGAAAGACAGCTTCTCTCAACTCGCTTACACGAAGTTCTGCATCTTTCTTGGATGTACCATTCTTGGCTCCTTCTTCTAAGAATTTCACAAATGTAGGATGAAAGGCTGCTGAATCTTTAGGTTTAACAAGCCAATGCAACACCTAAAAATAATATTATGGATAATTATAAACAAATAAAATGTCCCTCTAAAGATAGACTAATACAGTATATTCGACGCTATTTTAGCGAAAAAGTATATAAATAGTATGAATGTAGTCAAGCTTTAGTCACTCCTGAATTTAATTACAAACCCATCCTCCATGTCTCTTATCACCCTATTCTCTTGAAAACAGTCAATATCTGTTTATCAATCATCATTACTTTTTATTAAAAGATACAAATATTTTCAGGCAAGTTCCACACACTATATGAAATGAAATAAAAGTATGATTTAGAAGTCCTCAAGCCATTTTGTCTAACAATTTTGTCAATATTTATTGCATTAAAATTACAACATAAGCTCACGCCTGTATCTCCGAAGGGGTAGGCAGAGGCGCACTAGCGAACTAAAACACCCACATTTCGCCGAGCTTAGCTCCGTCCCAGATGTGATAGGGGGCGAGCCTATCGCCATATCGGGCACAAATTCCAGACTCCGGGCTTTTATTTAAAAATCCAATGCAATGCATTAAAAAAAAAACATTAATTTTCTATTTATAGTTAAGTTTCATAATTTTATTCTAACATAACATCGAAAAACCCGCCAGGTGTGTAATTTTAAAAAATATTTTTATTTGGTACAATTTATTTCATGAAACAAAGTGCGCAGAACTTGCGATAGATTATAATTTCCCTTTGGATTTGTGATTTTTGACTTGGAGCTACCTGTCGAACTGCCAAATAATCCTTTTATAGATCAAACATGATTAGGTTTATTCTGTAACGATTGACGACTCTTAAATACAAGAAACACTGAAAAGTACAAGAACAATTAAAGTACTAACCATATTTCCCCAATGATCTTTCGCGATATCCTTTAGATTGGCAAGTATAGTTGTAACAATAACCTTCTTAACAAGAACTGTGTCATCAACAGAATCGAATATTGCAATCAGAAGACGGTAACCAGTCTTATGTTTACATAATGGTAATACATGTTCTTTTACCACTTTTAAAATAGTCTGTAAGAAATGAGTAGGTTTAATATAAACAAAACAAAAAAGATTCAGTAGTATTTTATAGCGTATGTGCTGCAACTGCTTGCTAAATCGGAACATTTGATGAATATTTTTATTGGATAGTGTTAACCTCAAGGATAGTCCCATATAAAGTAAGCAAATACATATTATGTTGCTAAAATGTCATAATGAAGTACTCGGGAAAAATAACAATCTATTTTCAACAAATAATAAGCTCACTTTTGATCAGAGATTATAAATTAATTTATAGCTTTTAGGATAATTTATGAATGTAATCAGAAATGATTCCACATCAATCATTGTGTTTCCCAAATAAGTCCTTACTTTTTTATCTTTATTAGTGCCTTGCCATATGCACAGGCTGGCTGTATTGACACCAGGCAGAGAATTACTCAGAGGGACTATAAGTGGACTCAGAGTAGAAATCATCTCAATTCGGTCTTCAGTACTACATTCCCTGATATAATCATACAAAACAGAGTGGAACAATCTGTAATAGAAAAATATTTATGTACTTGCACATAAGTTAACCAACATTCAGAAAACATATTGTAAGAAAAAGTCATCCAAGTGCATGTCTGACCAGTGAAGGGTTCAAAAGTTAATAAAATCCCAGTTTCTCAAAAACTATTGAACATAAAGACTTCTATGTATTTACTCGATAATCATCTCTTAATTGTGGCACATAATGAAGAGTGTTTGACGTTTGAAAGCTAAGAAAAAGAGCTATTTCTATAGGAGTTGCGGTCAATTGACCGAAACTTAGTGTGCACATTCTTTATACCGATAAACAAGTGTAGTAGTAATACATACAAATCTTTGACTGAACATGACAAAGTACTCTGCTTTACTGTCATGATTCTTGCAGTGACAATATATTGGGTAAAGGTCAGACAGGCAGCCGTTCATAAAAACGAAAGCCAAAACTTTTCTGTTACATGCTTGAAATAGTGTGTTGCACTAACTCCACAGTGATGTGAGATAAGGGCAGGTAAAAGAAGATTAGGTATTACAAAAATCATAAGAAATCTTGTGTAAAATTATTAAATATAATTTAGCCAATAGTGACAATACATACTCGCCATCATGCAAATTCTTGTCAAGAATTCGTTGAATGTTTGCCTTACACGACTGCAGTATGGCTGGTTTCATTCCTTGTGTGTCCTTATACGCATCTGCTAAACATTTCACTTTGTCATCCTTTGACTAGAATTATAAAAAATAAAGGTAGTTACTAAGATTCCAAATAAATAGCAAGAGTGAATGGTTTCATTGGCAGTCATAAATATAATTTAAAATGATTTTTATTATTTAGTTAAGTTACCATCATAATAAATCTCATGCCTTGTTTAATTTTTAAATATATATACAACATTAATTGTTAACCTATCCACCTATCCAAGGAATAAAATTACATATGATAATGAATCGAAATTGCTTTTTTATTTTTCTGAGCTTAAATTAACCTATATATTTAACTAGTAGGCTCAGAAAAATAAAAAAGCATTTTCGATTCATCATCATAAGTAACTTTATTCTTTGGATAGGTCACTATGTTAATAAAAATCATTCAGAAAACCACTTTGTTATAATAGGTAGTACAAACATAACATTTTACAACATATTGATTTATACTATATTATAAGTACAGACTACAAGCGTTCACCTCTTTGGTCTAGTGGCAACATATAAGGGTTTTGAACTGGGAAGTTCTGGATTCGATTCCCAGAGTTGCAACTTGGTAAAAATTTGTACCAACCCCACAGTGAAGTGGGATAAGGATGAGTGGAAAGAAATAAAGCCGTGTCTCCTGCACATGTTTTTATTGAAACAAAATACCATAACCACCAACACAAAACAATGTTTTTCATTGTCTCCTGCTTATGTAACAATGGACCATAGACAAAAAAATGAAGAAATACCATGTTTTGTGTAATGTTTTGGTGCAGGAAACCCGGCTTTACAAGCAATTTTATAACTTCAAATGAAGCCCCATGCCATTAACAAAATGTTTCAAATAATGTAACGACTTACATTCTTGTATATGTCTCCATAAAATTCTTGCTGCATATAATATTTTTCTTTTTTGGTTGCAAATTCACCATATGCATAATCAAGTAGTGGAGCGCTTATTGTGTGTGTTGCCAGTGACACAATGTGACCAAAAAACATTTTTATAACTTCATGTCTGATTTTATCAGTACCATATTTTAAAATCCTTTTGACTGCATGCTGAGCATATTTAGATTGAGTCATCTGAACCATAATCTCCAGTAGTTCTTCAGTAATTTCAATCCTAACATCCTCAGGACTGTGCTTCAGCAATACTTGAATAACTCTGCTCAGATCATGTGTCAAAGCTATGGCTTTGTACTGCCCCTTAAGGACACCATGCAGCTCTTTACAGGACTTTTCTCTAAAATCTGGTTTTACCACTTTTCTGAAATAGAAAGTTAATGTTTCATTTTGTGGATATGGGATTGATATCAATTAAATAATCAACTATTCACTAAAAGGACAGGACAGAAATACGTGGCGCAGCAGGAGTAGCCAGGTGTGAAGCGAGAGGTTGCGGGTTTGATTCCCGCACTGAGACAAATGTTTGTGTGACCCTCAGATATTTGTTTCGGGTCTAGGTGTTGAGATGGCAAGTATCTCATAGTTTCTATACCCACAATATATATTATGATACCCACGATACAGGTTATACCTAGTGTGGGGTCAAGACTATGTGTGTTGTCAGGTGTATTTATTATATTCACCTCTGTATTTGTGCTGCGAGCAGCTTTGCTTTATGTGACATCTCAAATACTTCAGCTGTGGATTTAGCCTTACGTCGCACTATTCTCAGTTGTTTCTTTTCCTTTTTCATCTCTGACCATTTTGGCTTTTCACCATTACTTTGGTCGTTTGTGTTCGGCTTTCGTTTCAAGTCGGTTTTACCTTTTGATCCGAATTTGTTAAATGTTTTACCGGCTTTCCCATCATTTTTGTACAACTTTTTGCTGTCGCTTAATTTTTGTTTAGTACGGCCCTCAATTTTTTTATTTTCAATGTTTAATTGCTGGAGTTTCTTCTTTTTATGAGGCAAAGGTTGGTCTTCGTCACCTTTTCTCTTAACTTTCTGCATGTTTTGTTTTTAGATGTTAGGTTATATTGAAGTAAGAGCGAAATTATATCGTTTTGTTTTCAATACAAACTTTTGATCCAATGTCCATTAACTTGCTACAATGTACAAATACATAAACTTATTTTACTTTTGAACAATAAGTGTACCACTTATTGCGTACCAGAATAATCTGAAACCACACGTGTGGAACCAAATAACAATTGGCTCATGGCAGTCATAGAGTAAGACATAAGTAAATACCACAATTTTGCCTATTACTACCTATCGAGTATAAAATTTGATAGATTTAGCCAAAAATAATGTTATCTCTATTTTACTAATGGGTGTCAACCCAGGCAAAAAAAGGATCAATATATATAATTGTTTGTTTCTATAGACCCGCATCCGTCAATAAGCCACGCCTCCGAGCCAAAATAATATACGGCAACAGGAATGGCGGTCTAGTGACGAGGGGTCCTAATTCATTGCGTATATTATCGATATCGATAAAATGTTTTATTCCGCTATTTTACGATATATATTTGTACATTACATATCTACTATCCTTAAACAAAAGAAGACAGAGGACTGGGCATAACTACGAAAAAATGAAACATTCCTAATGTATGGAACTATTTAGTCTAAGTATCGAACGAAACCTAAATGACGACTTTGCAAAACAAAAGATAACAGTTAGGCATGTTCTTCATATTCTAGAATGAGTATTATTGAAAATAAAACACCGTATTGACAATAATATTTATAAGTTTTTATACGTTGATTAATTCTTATGACACGGTGACAACTAATACATGTAAATACAACTAAAATAGCGGAACCGGCTTCATAGTAAACACTTATTTTTCGTAGTTATACCGGGTCCTCTTATTTTTTCTTTAGTCATTGATACTATCATACCTGTATACCATAAGAGTAAACAGAGACTATAATGTTCTAATTCTTATGATTAGAAAAGCTTTTTTGCGCTTAGATAACGATTTTTCATAGCAGAGATTAGCAAACTATTTTTTGAGTTATTCTCATGATTGATGTTGTCATTGAGTTAATGTTTAAAGTGTACATTCTGGGGCTGAAGATGATTATATTATTAAAACTAATCATACCAAGAATACTCTAATATTTTAATTGAATAATGAACGTAACGTTGATAATCTTAAATAAATCAAATAAAAGCAAGTCATAAATAATAAACGGCCAAAATTATTCACGTTCGAACATTTATGTACTGCTTTGTAAAAAAGAATACGAAAATATCTTAGAGCATATATGACGAAAATATTTATCGACAAACCATCGACTATATTATTTAGACGCACTAAACTTTCCGCCATAATTAGCTGTCAGGCTGGTGCCAAGGTCACGGTAAAATTATAGTCTCTGTCTACTCTTATGGTTTACAGGTGTGATAATATGTATGTAATGTAAAAATATATATCGCAAAATAACTGAATAAACAATTTTATCGATAACGATAATATACGCAATGAATCACGACCCTCGTCATTAGACCGCCATTCCTGCTGCCGTATTATTAGTACTTTGGCACGGAGGCGTGGCTTATTGACGGATTCGGGGCTATAGCAGCAAACACTTGTATATTTATCCTTCTTTACCTGAGTTGATATCCGTTAGTTGAAAAGAGATAGCATTATTTTTTGCTAATTCTATCAAATTTTATACTGGAAAGGTTGTGATGGCGGGTACACATCGGCCGAACGAAGGCGAACGAATCTATGCCTGTTTCATTTACACAACAGCGAAAGTTTGTTTGTGTGAACGCAACAGGTATTTTCGCAGTCGTTCGGCTGGTGTTTACCCGTCATAATAGACAATAGCCCTCCCCCCCCCCCTGTGCTTTGTATTTTTAGTTGTATATATTTTTAAGAATTAAGATTTGATAATGAGTGATTAGCAAAGAGTACATACGTACATACAACATACATTGAATACGTATACTGAGATGATTACTGAAACATTCCGATTCCGAGCTTAATTCTGGATTTTTCAGTATTATTTTACGTCATAAAAAATACTATAAAAATAAAATAACGTAAGACGGTGAGAATTTAGGTCAACTAAATATGAAGGTTACGGTGACTATATCAAATTAATACAAGCGATTAGCGAACACAAAACACGTATAAAAGGGAGAAAATGGGATAACAAGAGCGTTCTTATATTTCACACTTTGAGCCAATAGGTACATATAAAATATATATTTAATGGGAGCTTAATCATATATAAGTAAATAGATCTATATACTAAAAACAATGGTGGATGTTAACAAATATCTCGAAAATCAGCTGGCATTGGCTAAACAAAGATCTGAGTGTAAAAACGGCAAGAAATCCGATATATCATTGAAAAGTATAACTGCAGCAGACCAAATATCAAAAAGGCAGGTCAAGAATTTTTCGAAAGTTTCACACAACGATGGAAATAAATTAGATAAACAGTCAAAACCTTTTAAACATGAAGTAAATAAAGAAGACAATAAAACTGAACTAGTTCCTAGTTCTTTATCAAAGGACTTTGACAGTGATATGGATTATGAGCCTTCAGAAGATGAAGATGAAACTATTCATATTATGCCATTAAAAATTCCATCAATTCCATCTCGGAGTAAACAAGCTTTACAGAAGATAATTGATGATGGTGACATAAATCTTTATAATGAAAGAATTAAGTCTTGGCGTACACATTTGGTGGCAGCTCGTGCAGGGAATTTTGAATCAGGCTGTCTATCTGCTGATATTCAGTATATACAAAATGGGAATAGCGATCTAGAAGAAAACCATGCACTTCAGAATGGCCTACAGGTACCAAATTATATTTGGAAACAGTTATATAAGTTTCAGAGAACTGGAGTAAAATGGTTGTGGGAATTACATCAGTCACAGTCTGGCGGCTTACTTGGTGATGAAATGGGGTTAGGCAAAACTATACAGATTATTGCATTTTTAACAGGACTCTCAAAAACTGACTTGGGATGTTGGGGTGGTCTTGGCCCTAGTATCATTGTAGCACCAGCAACAGTCATTTACCAATGGGTTTCACATTTCCACTATTGGTGTCCCTATTTAAGAGTAGCAGTGCTCCACCACACAGGTTCACACACTGGCAATCAAAATAGACTCATTAAGGATATAAATTGCTCTCATGGTATTTTAATAATAACGTATGCTGGTATTGTTAAGTATCATAAAGAGCTAATGGCAAAAAAATGGCACTATTTAATTTTAGATGAGGGTCACAAAATCAGGAATCCTGATACTCAAGTCAGTAAACTTATTAAGAAAATACAAACACCACACAGGTTGATCATCACTGGTTCTCCACTTCAGAATAGTTTACAAGAACTCTGGTCATTATTTGATTTCATGAAACCAAGGCTTTTAGGAACATACAATACATTTAATGAACACTTTGCCCACCCAATCACACAAGGAGGATACGCAAATGCTACAGAAATGCAAGAAGCAACTGCAATAGAGATAGCTAAAGCACTAAAAAATATAATCACACCATATATGTTAAGGCGCACCAAAATTGAAGTCCAGGAGTATATAAAACTGCCTGAAAAAAATGAGCAGGTTCTTTTTTGTGCATTATCAGTAGAACAAAAAGATCTTTACATGGGATACCTTATGGGTAGCACAGTCAGAAGTATTTTAGATAAAGATAATAAGTATCGAGATCCTCTGAGAGCAAGAGTATTGGTAGCTCTATCAACATTACGAAAAATATGCAACCATCCAGATTTATATCTCTATGAAGCTCATGAAGACTGTGAAGAAATAGATGCTGAAAAATTTGGCCACTGGAAAAGATGTGGAAAGATGTCTGTGGTGAACTCATTATTAAAAATATGGCAAAAACAAGGACACAGGGCTCTTATATTTACTCAGTCTCGGGCTATGTTGTGTATTCTAGAACAATATTTGCAAAATCAAAATTTTAAATATCTAAAAATGGATGGATCTGTTAGTGTAAGTCAAAGACAAAACTTAATCAAGACATTTAATGAAAAATCAGAACATTTCGTTTTTCTTGCCACTACAAGAGTAGGAGGCTTGGGAGTAAACTTAACAGGTGCAGACAGAGTTATTATTTATGACCCTGATTGGAACCCTGCTACAGATGATCAAGCCAAAGAAAGAGCTTGGAGAATAGGCCAAGCAAGAAATGTAACTGTTTACAGATTGCTATCAGCAGGAACAATTGAGGAAAAAATTTATCAAAGGCAAATATTTAAACATTTCTTAAGTAATAAAATATTAATAGATCCAAATCAAAAAAATATTTTGACCACTAGTACTTTACAGGGGCTCTTCACCCTTGAAGAACCAAATTGTGAGGGTGATACTGAAACCGCAACACTTTTTAAACATACAAAAATAAATTTAAATAATACTAAAGATATTCAAGGTAATCCACATGGTAGTACAAAAAATTCCAATCAGAAAAAAATTAAAGCGATGAGAAAAATGGCAAAAGAAATAAGCAAAAAAATATCTCAGGAATCTGTCAAATCTAGAGTTAATACAGAAATTAAAGATCCAAGAAAAGAGTATAAAGAGAAACTAGATATGATTAGAAATCCACCAGTAATTTTAGCCCCAGAAATAAATTTGGTTGATGACAAAGAGACAAATGCTGCATTTGAAAACGTATTATCAGAACTAGATATTATTAACAAGCATGCAAAAAATAACTATGAAGAAACTTTATTAAAAAATGTATTGAAGAGTCAAGAAATAAACATAGTAGTTGAAAATTCTCCACATTCCATAACTGCTACTGAACTTGATAGTATAAGTGATAAGCCTTCTAATATTTTAGCATCTGATGACAATGAAAAACTAAAGAAAGTGCATAATAAAAATCACATTGAGCACAGTAAAGTTCATAAGAGGAAACATTCCAGCTCATCGGTTAGAGATGAAGAAACTTTGGTATCAGTTAAAAAAGTAAAAAAGAATAAACACAATATGAGTAAAAAGCTTTCAGACAGTGATGATGACTATATATTGAGTAAGTTATTTGCCAAAGCAGCAGTAAAAAATGCGTTGCAACATGACGAAGTTGTGGGTTTAGCAGAAAAAGAAAAAAGACATAGAATGAAAGAAGAAGCTGAAAGAAAAGCTAAAGATGCAGTGCGAGCTTTGAAGTTCTCTTCCACATAAAAAATAATTTTGAAGATAATGTTATCTGTATTTTATTAATCTTTATATGTATTAAAATATAAAATATTTTTTCCGTATTTTATATGTCGGAGGGCCAACGCTGACGTTGTTTTTAAAAATGGTGACGTCAGCATGGCTGACGTCACTTTTGACAATAAGATGATTACTCATCTTATTTATCAACTGTGAACACTGAAATTGACTAACTCCCTTTATTAACGGTGCTACATAGCACCGTCTAGTCAGGGATGTGGACAGTCCGAGTGCCGGAGCACGACTGTGTCGAATTTTTTTTTTTTTTTTTTTATGGCCCTACAGCTGCTTGCCCGACCGAGTCGGCAAATTCAGCCACACCGGTCTGTTGGGATGAACGCAGGTGCGCCCAACCCATAAAGTTAGGTGACCACGCTGAGGGCAACCCACTAACGGGTTACGAACCTCGGCTCAGGGCGGTCACTGAGAGGGTGATGTTGAAGACATCAACGATTAGGGGAGTGTGGACGTGTTTTCCTAACTATCCATTTCTGTCATCGGCACGCGGGCCGGAATTGTTAACAGGGTCGGGGGGGCTGCTACTGGGAGCGCGGCGTGGTCCTCGTCGGCGGGGACGGAACATCGGTCGTGTGGAGTGTGGGAGCGATTTAAGATGCTCGATCTTACGTTGAATGGCCAGAGTGATGGCGTCATCAGGGTCTGACAAAACGGATCTAGGACGTCTCCATTTCGCACGGTCAAATGGAGTATATATTGACGCTTGACGGACAAGCGTGTTTGGGTGGTGTGCCGCCCGATCGAAGTAGCGTCTGCTAGCCATCTGCATAAAATGCCTGATGGTCGGCAAGTTGGTGTCAACGTGGAGGTCGTGGTTACGGATGTACCACGGAGCGTTAAGCGCTCGTCTTAAAAAGACGTTTTGCAGGACTTGCATACGCTTAAGTCGAGCGGGCGGTATGTGAGCGAACACGGGCGACGCGTAAGTCATTATCGGCCTAATACACGTTGTGTAGATCCTAATCTTGTTGCGGGCTGACAACTTGCTCTTACGGTTTAAGAGAAAATGTAATCGTGCTAACGCGATTGCGGCTCGCGCGCGTACCGCATTTACATGAGTGATGAAGTTCAGTCTCCGATCAAGGTTGACTCCTAGATATTTGGCGTTGTTGGTCCAAGGGATAGCCTTATTGGCCATGGTGACTGAAGCGTTAGGCTTTTGGGTGAAAATTCTCTTGGTAAAGAGAATTGCCTGACTTTTGGCGGGGTTGACAGTGATTCGCCATTTGCGGAACCACTCACCGAGTTCATCGGCTGCGGTTTGCAAAATGCGAATCACTTTGTCCGGGTCTCTACGTGAAGCGTAGATTGCCGTGTCGTCAGCGAAGAGCGCCAGATGGGCGTCTTTCGGTTTAGGGATATCGCTTGTGTATAGCGAGAAAAGAAAAGGGGACAAAGCGGAGCCTTGCGGGACTCCGGCAGTGATGGTGTGTCGGGAGGAAAGAGTTCCCTCCACGCGATATTTGAACCCGCGATTCGACAAAAATTCTCGTATGATGTGCACGAGCTGTGTGGGCACATTGAAGGTATACAACTTGTAGAGCAAGCCGTTGTGCCACACTTTGTCGAATGCTTTTTCAATATCAAAGAAAAGAGCACCGGTAGGGTTTCCGCGCCTAAAGTTGTCGTGGACATGCTCCGTGATGCGGAGGATCTGATTCACGCAACTGTGCCTACTACGAAAACCAAACTGCTCTGGAGGGAGCAGATGGTGAAGGTGGGCGACTATCTTGATGCGATCGAGGACGATTCGCTCGTAGAGTTTACCCAGAGCGCTGAGTAAACTGATGGGACGGTAAGAGGAGGGTTCGAAAGCGGGTTTCCCCGGCTTGTGAATACCTATCACAACCGCCTCTTTCCAGACGTCTGGAAAGAGGCTGTTTTGGAACGCTGCATTGAAGATGTCAGCGAGAATTTTAACTAGATGCTCCGGGAGCATTTTCATGACTCTATTGGATATACCGTCACCCCCGGGGGCTTTTCGTCTTTTGAGCGCCTTGATCAGAGAACTGACTTCTTCGATTGTCACCGGCGCGAGTGGGTCGGGCGGTTGGTCGACATCCGGGTCGACGTTTGTCGGGCGCGGACGCGGAACCGGTATCGGTGGCGGCGGGATTGCGTTCCTACTTTCGACAAAAGTGTCAACCGCAACGAGATGCTCTGGGTCAATGGGAACTGAGGTGAGTGAACATTGAGCCTCCAGGCTGTCGGCAAGCAATTCCGCTTTCTCGTCGTCGTCAAACGCCGGGCGTTGATTCGGACGATTGAGCGGGGGCATGGTGACTGTATCATTTCTCCTGAAGGAACGGCACAACTGCCAGAAAGCCTGGTGAGTTGGATCTAGCTCTGATAGGTGAGTTTCCCACCTCGAATCGACGGCCTCTTGGATGCGACGTTTGGCCTCACGTTGGAGGAAACGCGTTAGATGCCGTTGATCCGGGGAGGGATTCGTCTTACAGGCTCTCAGCGCGGCGTTTCGCCTCCTCACCACACATTTCACGTCTTCGGGAAGGTGCCAATGGCTAAGCATAGCCTCCGGCACCCTCTCGGAGCTGTCGCTCACGACGTTTTGGATATGTGCGGTGAAGGAGCGAATCGCGCCGGACGTCTCTTCAGGAGTAACTATGTTGGTCGGGATCGCGGAGAGATCAGGGGATGAGGTGTCCTCGAGCTTGGTGCCTAGGAGACGCCAGTTCGTTTTCACCTTCATCGGTACGTTAGGACCTGTGTCTGTGGGACCGTTTATAGGGACTAGATCTAGGATCACAGGTCTGTGGTCAGAGTCCAACTCTTGTAGCACCTGCATGGAACGCACGCGTAGGCATACGTTCCTTGCAAGCGCTATGTCGAGTATGTCAGGTCGGTGATTGTCGTTAATTCTACTATAATGGGTGGGTTCTGATGGAACTAGAATTTCCATATCAATAGTGTCTAGACACCGCTCTAGTGCTGCACCTCTGCTGTTGGTAGAGTTGCAGTTCCAGAGCGTGTTCTTGGCGTTGAGGTCGCCCGCCAGAAGGTGTGTCGAATTTGCTCTGAACACTCCTTTTATAGGGTGCATATTTGCAACTACCTACTCGATACCGAATATCGAGTGTCAAAGGAATAATTATAACGATTATTTTAACTTTTTAGAATCTTTTAATGATTCAGCAATTTAACAATTGCTAAATAAATTAATAACGTGAAATAACAACGGCTTTTTTAAATAAGCTCGTTATTTCGCGCCGACATATATTATATTTGAGCTTGTCGTGAGCTCTTTGGTCATGAGCTATTTAAAAGCCTCAGAGCAGGGTAAATGCCCAATTAAAGCCGCGTCTCCTGCACTAAAACATTACGCAAAACGTGCATTTTTTATCTATGGTCTATTCAGGTCCATTGTTCTACGAGCAGGAGACAGCTGAAATCGTTGTTTGCGTATGTGTTTTTAGTGTTTTGTTTAGAAAAAGCTAGCACTAGCTTTTACACGGCTTACACGGAGACCCGGTTTAAACCGACGATTTTTTTCTCGCCTGTATTCTTTGGTGTAATTATTCACTATTATTTTACAATCTAGCTGAAACTAGCAACATTTATTTAAACGTCAAATTGTAGACCTGCAAGTACCAGCGAGTATTTGCACGTACTTGTATTACATTTTTGGGAATGTAACACTATTTATTCAAAAAATTGGCAGACTATATACCCTAATACTTCCATTGCTATATAAGGTGATGTTCACGATCTCATAAAATATGTTTGTATACAAATTAATTAATATCAATTGTAACTTGCATTGACTGCGATAACGGGCGGTTTAGAAGCGTTTGGTTGTAATCCTACGAGTTTAGTGTGAAATTAGAGATTTAGTGCTACTTGCGTTTAGTAAAATAAAGCAATATGTCACGGAGAAAACCACCACCGCCTGGTTTCAACTTTAAATCACAGGAGGAGCAAGTCGTGTGAGTATTTTTCGGTGTCTACTCTCTACTCAATATGTGTCTTTGCATAGCAGTTCACCGGGTCCTGGGCGGGATAAACTTTTATGTCATTATTAACCTTCCGTATCGAACGTTTATTTACTAACGAGTTACAAATTCTACAACCCAGTCCCAGTCAGTACAATCTTTGTGGTAGGTAGGAACTAGGTATGCATAGTTTCTTTGAAGGATAATATTATAATGTAATAATTAAGAATATTGTGTTATTATTGACCTACACTAATTGGTCATGATGATTCTTGCTACTGTTGGTATTGACCTTATTATAATTGCTATATGACAAACTCACTTATGTAATTTTACTGTAGAAGAATCATGGTTGTACACCACAACCAAAGACTTCTATGTATACTATTAGACAGGCTGTTCGATACACAGAATTTGCACACAAAATTTCCATCAATTGACTACAACTACACTATAGAGATCTGCTCTTTTCCTTAGCCGTCAAACACTCCATAATGTGACACAATTTTACTTCTAAACAGCTTGTCTAGTAGTATACATAGAAGTCTTTGAACACAACCAGTGTTTATTATTATTCTAGTTTAATTTATAGAAATTTAGTATGATGATGTATGATGTTCACATTGATCTTTGAAACTGCCAACCAGCTCCCTAAGATTAACAGAAAATTTATTAGGAAATTTTACTTGATATGAAATTGTGAATATAAACCATAGATGTGTATAATTGGAGAGTCAGATTAAGGACCAAAATTAAAACAGGTACATTTATTTTATTAATTAAATAGGACACCACCTGGCAATCTGGACAAACAGACAACAATTACAGTTGATGACAAAACATTTACTGTACATGCTGATGACCTGGTGAAGATCTGTGACCTGGGCCGAGGGGCTTACGGCATTGTGGAGAAGATGCGTCATATTCCCAGCAACACTGTGATGGCTGTCAAGGTTTGATTGCATTATAGAACATGCTTAACTGTTGTGTATATCTCTTAGATCACAGAATATTTTATAGTTTTACATACACATTGCATCCCACTGTGATAAAAACCCTAATCCCATACCCCATCAGGCCGCATTTGGTTGCCAAACTGGATTTCGTCAGTCATCATTCAATCACCTTGTGACACTACACATTGTAATGTAGTATAATTACACTATTTGTTTGCTTTTTGAAATCTTTGTTTATAATAACTATATGGAAATTAAAAGTCTGTTAACGTGTTGGGAAGAGGCATAATACACCTTATATTAGCCACCTGTCATAAGTTAGGTATACCTACATTCACCACTAGTCTTATTGTTAAAATTATTTATGTGGGTACTTTACACATCCATAACATGATAAACTGTGGCTAGATATAAAAAGTTGCTAGAAATTAAGCAAAAGAAAAAATAAAAGCAATAACTTTATTTCCAATAAAGCTTTAAAAAGCTTTTCTCTTAATTACGTTCAATTGTATTATTTTTTTTTTATAAAAAAATAATAGTCAAGGTATTGCTTTTACTAATTAGGTATGTAGTTTTATTAATTTCAAAAATTGTTTTATAATTTTCAGAGGATCACAGCAACATTGAACAATCAATCTCAGGAGAGGAAACGTTTACTCATGGACTTGGATGTGTCGATGAGAGCCAGTGCATGTCCTTTCACAGTACATTTTTATGGTGCTATGTTCCGAGAAGGTGATGTTTGGATCTGCATGGAGGTGATGGACATGAGTCTTGACAAATTCTATTTGAAGGTGCATAAAAATAATCGCTCCATCCCAGAGAATATTCTCGGAAAAATTGCGTTTTCTGTTGTCAGTGCCCTGCATTATTTATACTCTAAGCTCAGAGTTATACATAGGGATGTGAAGCCATCAAATATTTTAATCAATAGAAAGGGAGAAGTGAAAATGTGTGACTTTGGTATCTCAGGACATCTTGTTGACTCTGTCGCAAAAACTATAGATGCTGGATGTAAACCATATATGGCTCCAGAAAGAATTGATCCTATGGGCAATCCAGGGCAATATGACATCCGTAGTGATGTTTGGTCACTGGGCATATCCATGATTGAGCTTGCAACTGGTACATTCCCATACAGCACATGGGGATCACCTTTCGAACAATTAAAGCAAGTTGTAAAAGATGATCCTCCCCGATTGCCAAGTGGCAAATTCTCTCCAGAGTTTGAAGATTTGATCGTAAAATGTTTGCAGAAAGATTGCAAACAGAGACCTAATTATACTGCATTGTTGTCCCACCCATTCTGTCAAGAGCACAGTGAAAAGGAAACGGATGTGGCTTCTTTCGTTCAAGAGATACTAGATTTAGCAGATGACTCCTAGTGATAGGAACATTTACTATACGTATATTACTTATTACTAAGTACAAGTGTTTATTCATTAACAATACTATAGATTGTTATTAATGTTATTAACAAACAAATGTATGGCTAGTGAGGGTTAGCTATTGACATTGTTTTAATGTTTTATAGAACATCCAAAATGCTAGTGTTACATATTTTTAGTGCGCTGCTAACCTGAAGATGAACAAACGAATTAGCGTTATGGACTCGATTGCAATAATTAATACTTTAGTGAATGCATCACAAAATCAATTAATATTCTTGATAAACATTTGTTTTTGTCATTCATTTTTTATTTCACGTGAATTTGAGATACTGATTAGACCAGCCTAATTGTCATTATTATAAAAGTATTGCCGACTTAAATGCAGTAATTGAAATACAGCATAAGCATTGAAGTGTCATTATAGTAGCTTATAAGTTCTTTTCACATTAAAATTAGCACATCACTAATGTGATAATTATTGATTATTATAAAAAAATGCTGTACATGGCAATAAAATACAATAAATGACACTTGAGCTTCTCTTGTCTTTGCACCCTTTTTCTTTAGGTGAATAATCTAAGCTTTAGGTAAATGGTATAATAACCCTTCTTTTTTCGACCGACGTCCAAAAAGGAGACGGTCCTCAATTCGCATATATATATATTTTTTTAATATATCGACATCCGCCAAATGTGGACCGATTTTCAAAATTCTATGTTGGATAGAGCTTATTTCAAGGGTGGTCCCATATAAATTTGGTCACGATCGGATTTGAAGTCTGTCTGTTAAGTGTTTATCATTGAATAAATAATTCCGATTGGGCACACCAATATTTCGTGCGTCGCGCCCGACGTGCTGCATCGAGGGAAATTGTGTGGGATTATAGTTTCGCGCAATTTAGGGATTATCTTGACCAAATGCGGATCCCAAGTGGGGCCAATGAAAACATAAGTGAAACGATTGCTTTAAAAGATAGAAAATAATACAAAGTCATAGAAATTGCTATTTCCTTGTTCATGAAATTTTAGTTGTATTTAATATGGGTCCCATCTTACCTGATTGTTTAGTTCAAAACCTTCATGAACAGTTTCTACATTGGGGAGCCTAAATATTTAATGCATATTTTAACATTTATCTCATGCTTATATTAAAAACAGATAAATATGATTTTTTGTATTCTTTTTATTTAAAATCACCAAAACAGACTGTCAACGATATAAATAAGTAAAATAAGTACAAAATATTACGTACAGTACTAAGTACATAGTCACATTTTCTCCTAAAACTAAATCGTATTGGCTTTATTTTAGGACAGTTTTGTTTGTTATCCAATAAAATATACTAAAGCGTAATTGACTAGATAATTCCGTTTGTTCAGAACGGAGAATTCATTCCCAGCTTTGTGCCGAAGTCTAACCGAGCGCGTCTTTGGTTGCGGATGTCCGCCCTGAAACAACACATACGAATCAATACCATAAATATTGTATTGATGCCTAGGTAAAATTAAAGGCGCAACCTGGCGAGGCGTGTGTTTATATTGCCTTATATAGAGACGCTTGAAGCATCCCATACAGAAGTGTGAAATCGAAGTAAGATTAATAATTTATTTAGACCTTCGCTTCACTGTAGTCTGTATATGGCCGGCTTATCTAAGTTCTGCAAGTCGCCCTATATAACACAAGTTCTCTGGCATATGTTAATGATACCTTTTACACCTCAGCATGCCCATATGGATAGGGGTGTGTGTTTACTGCTTATGTTTGTATTTAGATGTTGAAGTATGAAACCGAGTACTTACTTTATCTCTTGCCACTTGATGAACTCGTTAAGCGCAAACACTAGGAGGAGCGAGCCGACGTACCCGAGCGCGAGCGGCCACTCCACGCGGTACTGCAGCGAACACAGCGACCATCTCTCGCAGTACCCGTACCTGCTGCTCAGCATCACCGCGCTGAATATACCTTGGAGCAATATCCTGGAACAGGCAAATTGTATATTATGTTTAATAATTATAAAATTAGCGCTGTATTTAATATCCACTCCTGCAATGCTATTCAATAAAAAGCCAAACTCGTCATCGAGCTTCGTGAGTGAGGTAATTTGAGTTCATTTGCAAAATTGCTCTTTTTTGTTAGCAAAGACTGGCAAACGAACAGATGGGACACCTGATGGTAAGTGATCTCCACCGCCCATAGACACCCAAGACACAATAAGAATCATGGGCGAACCTAAAAGGAGGAAATGGAAGGGGAGTGAAAAGGGATTGGGAAAGAGAGGGGGGGAATAGGCCACCGGAAATCTCACTCACCGAACGAAACATAAGCTGCCACTTTACGTCGGTGTTCTGTGAGACAGTGGTATCCAACCGGTCGATCTGACCCATTGGTGCTGTAGACGTTACTGTCTACAGCGTGGCTCTACCACTCAAAAAACTTGTAACCTATAACTTGATCTCACCGCGGATTCAGATGTCAAGTTATACAGAATAGCACTGGCCTGCTGGGCATGGGTCTCCAGTCTCCACCAATGAAAGTGGTACCTTATTTTAATAAAAATTGAAATTAAATAATTTTGATAAGGTTTTATGCAGTTTAAAATACTTATAATTATGTATACTTATTGGGGATGATTTGGGACTTATTAACTTAAAAAAATAATTCATAAATACTTACAAAATAATTACAGTTCCTGACCATACTCTATTTGTCCAGAATTTCCTCTGCCATATAGAAGAATGTCGATGTACGAATGATAATGAGATCACAACTGAAAACAAATTCATGCTGTTAATATGATGAACAGGAGAATGAACTAATTAGTATATAGAAAATACGTAACTATATTGATGCAGTGAGAAAATATGGTTATTTAATTTTTAAATGACATGTATGTATACCATATGACACCATAATATATGTACTTAAAATATATACTTTGCATGCTGACACCTTGCTCAATTTTTAATGGGTGACGTACCTACTTTAAAGTACATAATAGTGAAATACCTATATTAAACTGGTTCGTTTTAATAGATTGAAGTTAATATAAAGTGAAATCCAACAGCTTATTCATTTAACTTGAATATGTGTTAAAAATACAGTAAAATACATACTTAAATGCAATGTAATTAATGCGAGCGTTATATGTTGCGCCAAGTAAAATCCGTCGTAGAAGTCATCGCCCCAGCCGTGCCAGCTCTTAGTGGTGAGGTCGTGGCTCGTCGAGAAGTTACCGACATTCACTGGGTATACTATCCAACACCCGGTGGCATTGGTGGCCGCGGATATTTGCTCGCAAAAACTACGCAATGTAAATGCGTACAAACATAGTATCGCTATCGCAGAAGGCAGGAACTTGCACGCGTAACACCAACACACGAATATTGCCATCTGAAAATAAATTTATTATTGTTTGTTATAGGTGACGTCCTGAGCTAAGGCATATAAGCATATTTCATTATGATTTTTAGTGGAGGTTTATGTGGGCGCGCACGGAGACTTTTCACCGCGACTGTTAGTGCTTTGTAAGTTGTAACTGTTATCGGGTGACTTTCGATAATTTGAATATGATTATTTGAGATGAGAAAAAATCATGAATACAAAATAATTTCTGTGCGCGTCGATCTTTAAAGACATTTGAGTATGACAATAATTAGGGTTGTGTGTCCCCTGCACATGATTTTTTCGAAACAAAACACAAAAATACCTACATAAAACAAGGTATTTTTCATTATATCTTGCCCATGTAACAATGGACTATAGACAAAAAATAGTAGAAATACCACGTTTTGTGTAATGTTTTAGTGCAGAAGACGGTGCATTTCGGCCGATTTTCAAAAAGGAGGAAGTTCTCAATTCGTCAGTATTTTTTATGTATGTTACACGATATCTCCGCCCAATGTGGACTATCAAGATTATTTTTGTGTTCGATAGAGTTCATTTCAAGGGTGGTCCCATTTAAATTTGGTCACGATCGGATTTGAAGTCTGTCTGTTAAATGTTTAAAGTTGTGATTATGTGTTAGTATAGTATTGTATATAAATAGTTAGTAACCTGTATATGTATGGTGGTGATGGGCCTGGTGGCGGCGCGCGTCATGACGGCGGGCTCGAGCGGCGCGAAGGCGAGCGCGGCGCCCAGCAGCGGCACGCTCGCGCCCGCGCCCCACACGCACCCGCCCACGCTCAGCGGCAGCGGCAGGAACGCGCACAGCGAGCCCGTCTGCACGCAAACACATTACACACATTACACACATTCCCTGCTGGCATTCCTGCCATATCCCGTGAGTTCCCTTTCCTACAAATCAAAACCCTTTATCTAAGCCCTATCCTTGTTATTGCGTCCATACCTGCTTACTTCTTTTCTAAATTCATAGTGTTGTAAGATTGTAACATGATTATTATATAAATGTATCTAGACCTCGTTGTGACCTGTCATAAGTGCATTTGATATGCCTACGTGATCAATAAACATTTTTATTCAATTTTTTATTTTACATTACAATTACACGTTACACACACACACCACACAATTGATATTGGGCCTTACTTAAGCAGTGTCTCCTTTTTGTTTTTTTTTATTGTCGCGAGGAAAGCATTTTTTCCAAAGACATTCAACAGTATATAGACGAGACAACAGCACAAAACTTGTGGTCCAAAAGTTATTACCTAGTGGCCATAAGTAGCTCAGTTTATTTGAAATATACGCGCGCCAGACCAGCCAACGTAATAAATATTGAGAGAATAAACTTATCTTACGTGATTCTTACCCATTCATAAAACATTCTACGCTGTAAATTGTAATAATCGCCCTCGCAATGTAATAAATGGTTGATGGCGGTACTGAAGTATGAGATCAATTTTTTTGTATGGAAACTTGTTTGATAGCCCCTCTATAGTTAGCAATATTAAATCTCTTTGGTTTTTCCGCTACCACCACGCCTGGGAGGAGAAGTATCGGTTATGTCGAGTTCGCCGGTCTTACGACCCAACGGTAAGCCGTCCGGGATAGATGGAAAGCATCCAGGCGATCCTTGGGCCAAGTCCCTAACACTATGTACACCCTACACTGGCAATACCGATTAAAACCCCGCGGTGGCCGTCTCTCATGTCTCTTGCACCAAAAAATTACACAAAACATGTATTTTTTGTCTATGGTCCATTGTTCCACGAGCAGAATACAGCGAAAATCGTTGTTTTGCGTATGTGTTTTTGTGTTTTGTTTCGAGAAAAACAAGTGCAGGAGCTAATGTTTTAGAACAACAGACCATACATAAAAATGTGTAGCAAAACCATATTTTGTGTAGGTGTTTTGTGTAATGTTTTAATGCAGGAGACGCGGCTTAAGAATAGTTTGTCACCTTTTCCCTTGCGTCACATTGTTTGACGATAACCCTGAAAGGGACCAACTATTCTTAAAGATAAGTAATGTTTCCACTTAATTCTCATTGGTTAAGAGATCCTTTCGACTAGGCATACATATTTACCTTGTATGTATATCTTTTTCATTCATCGCTTAGGCACCATCCATTCTCTCAATATGTCTTGAATCACCTCAACAGTCAAAATACCGTTTTATTTCTTTTTTACCCGATTGCATCGGAAGGAGGACAATGTATTCTTTATTATTATTTGGTCAAGATCTATAATAATACAAAATTCATCGATAGTAGCAAATAGACTGAGTAGTATTTTAACGGTAATTATCTGAGAGTTTGATTTTCACTTACCTGTAAGAGAGCTATAAAACACATGCTGCATATCCAGAACTGCGTGCTGTTCCACAAGCACATCATGTAGTGTCGCGACATCGTGATCAACGTGAATAACGAGACGTCCGCGTCGCGAGACATCTACACAACAGAATACACGGTTTATACATAAGCGGAGAAGCTCATGCTTTTAAGCCGGGCCCCCTGCACTAAAACATTACACAAAACACCTACACAAAACATGCGTTTTTTATCTATGGTCCATTGTTCTACGAGCAGGTGACAGCTAAAATCGTTGTTTTGCGTATGTGTTTTAATGTTTTGTTTCGAAAAATTTAATGCAGGAGACCCGGCTTTATCGTAACACTACACAAAATAATCTACACAAAACATAGTTTCAAGTCTCCTGCACTACACAAAATATGGTTTCGCTACACATCTTTGTCTATGGTCCATTGTTGCATAGACATCGAAAAACTTTGTTTTGTATAGGTGTTGTATTTTGTTTAGAGAAAACCATGTGCAGGAGACATAGCTTTACGCTACATTTTCATTCATGGTCATGGCTCTTGTTCCAACTACCATAAGCAAGACACGTGTGTCTAAACAAAAACATTGTTTTATGTAGTGTTTCGAGAAAAAAACGCAAGCAGGATACTCGCCTTTACTTATACATGTTTAATGTTTATATTTGTGCTGTGAATGATACAAAACACAATGAAAAAGGAAATTATGTATGGTTTACAAATAAATACGCTCTGTACTTACTCTTTGGTTTTTATTGTAGCTACTTAAAGGTTGGTTTTGCCATTTGTTTTTCAACTGTGTAGCATGAACAGTGAACACACATAACTGTATTATTAATTTATTACAGTACAATTTGCAATGTATTGAACTAGTACTAAAAGGTGTCGTAAGCAAATTTCAAAAGTTTACATTCAAGACATACACCCCTAGTACGAGATAATTCTGCTCGAAAACTATGATAGTTATCGTTTAATCTCCATACATTTATTTAGTTCATCGTAGTTTCCGCAAGCGGCGCTAAGAAGTCAAATGTATGGAGTTTTAACGATAACTATCATAGTTTTCGAGAAGCATTAACTCGTACTAGGGGTGCAGAAGTATAATCATGAATTTTTTGCACGATTCTCCCTAGCGACTTCGTAAAATATTTGTATGGCAACTATTATTTCTTCTCAGGGATAGACACGAAATGCCGACGCCATATCTTTAAATCCATATCTTTATCAATATCTTAAAATCAATATATACTCGTAATTGATATGTGAAAGTGGTATAAAATATCCTATTTGCAGAATAAATTATTTGAATTTGAATTAATTCTCAGAGTAACTCAAGGCGTTGGGCTAATTGTCATACAAATATTTACGAAGTTGCTAGTGAGAAACGTACAAAAAAACCTTATAGCTCCTTACCTATAAAAATATTTAAGCGCTGCTTATCTTTAACCATAGGTTGTCCCTTTGATTTCTAAAAAATGTAACGCAAGGAAAAAAGTGACAGACTATTCTTAGCGAAAAGATAAGCGAAAATGTTTTTATAAGTAAGGCTTATGGTTGACACGCAGTTTGGTTCCAGAGTGGGCTGGTTCGATTGTTAACTTACCGATAGCGAACACGGCACAGAATTGAGAGTCCTCGCCAGATCTATGGGTCCTATACACGAGTCAGGTAGTCTGTATGGAGGCATTTTTTGACAGAGCACTGGATACAATGGCTCCACCGCAATACTGAGATACAAAAACATTTCCACATTATAATATTATGTCGATAAAAAAAGCAACAATAGCTCAGTTGGGAATGGTACGTACTGCCAACCCCAAAAAAAAGAGCATACACCTCTGACTTTTCTCTGTTAAGTGTGTTTCCATTGTGAATTATCGTTTTCTATAACGGTGAAGGAAAACATCGTGAGGAAATGTGGCTACCGGAGAATTTCTTCACAATAATTTCAAGGGTATATGAAGTCTACCAACCCGCATTAGGCCAGTGTGGTAAACTAAGGCCTAACCGTTCTCATTATTAGAGGGGGCCTGTGCCCCAGCAGTAAGACAGTGATATTACAGGGCTAACATTATTATTATTAATATTATGTAGATAATTGATGGTGTTCCTATAAGCAATACAATAATGCACTTGATGCGAGCACTGTCTCCGCCATATTTATAAAATTTTACCTAAACAAGTATACCTTTATGGTTCCTTGATGAACCATACATTAATTGTATGAAAGGTAAGCCGCTGTTGACATAGGAAAGGATTTGGGTGTTAGCTCATCAGGGAGGTTACCACCACCTCTTATAGCAGTGTTACTATAATCTCGTTTCGTTTTTTTTTTGTACGGAAATCGGTACAAGTAAGATTATAGTAATATTGCTATAAGAGGTGGTGGTAACCCCCTAGTACAATGTACTATATCCTGATAAACATGTACCTCGCGTCAGCCTGCATAAATATCTCCATATTGAGACAGTTGGCTGCGGATCCCATCACGCACACTACTTCTCCGTAATCCTGTAACAAATGAGAGTTCGCGAATTGCAATGCGACACAGAAAATGAACAGAGGGCCCGGTTATGCGAGTCTTATTTTTCGCGTTGTGTTTAGTTGGAGAATAATTGTGACGTTTATGTATGAAACATCTGTCAAAGCAACATTATGGGAATTCTGACAGAGTGGAAGTCGCTTGTTAGAATTAAAAATTATTTTATATTTGTCTAAGGTTGTGGTTGTTGTTTAAAAGTGATGTGGTTTTATGCACTAGACTTCAGCGAAGGTGGACAGTATATTAGGTACCTGCATAATCTGAGTCATGAGCTGCACGGAGCGCGCGGTGCAGTCTGTGAACAGCGACACGAGCAGCGGCACGTTGTCCACCTGCTCGATATGCGGCCGAATGTTCTCTATGCCACGGGGTAGTTTCGCCTGGATTTATAAGCAAAACGATGGTTGGTCATTCGTTAATTTTATAAAGATAGATGCTTTAACATCCAAAACTAGACTAGAAAAAAAGCAATTGCTTAATAAAATAAAGCTCACGCCTTACGTATTTATGTGGCGTGCGAATTACACTATCAGTTTCACACATAGTAGTAATATATGGGCTGTAGACCGCGAGGTCCTGGGGTGGATTCCCAGGTCAGGCAAAGCAAAATTTCTTATTTACTTTTCCCGGGACTGGATCCCTCAGAGGGGGTTGACGTCAGGCAGGCGGCCGGTTGTAAAAATTGAGCCAAATCCTTTCTGCAACATGTTTGAAAAACTATGTTGCGCCGAACACATTAACGTCGGATAAGGGCAGGTAGAAAGAAGTCACGGCAGTGCGACCTGTCCTCGAACAGTGGCTGGACAGGCGCCACGGTGCGCCTACATTCCGGCTGACACAGGTACTGACGGGGCACGGGTGTTTTGGTGCGTACCTGTGTCGCATAGCCGGAAAAGAGGCGTCCGCCGTGTGCCACCATTGTGGCAACTGCCGCGAGGACACGGCCCAACACACTCTTCAGGAGTGCCCAGCCTGGGTGGAGGAGCGCAGCGCTCTCACAGCAGTCGTCGGAGGCGACCTCTCGCTGCCGGCCGTGGTGACCGCCATGGTCGGCAGCCGGGGGTCATGGCGTGCGATGGTCTCCTTCTGCGAGCGCGTCATCTCGCAGAAGGAGAGCGCCGAGCGGGATCGTGAGCAGAACGATCCCGCCCGCCGCCAAAGGAGACGAAGGAGACGTCGGGTGGACGACTGACCGGCGTCTCCCGCCATGTGGAATGGGGGCGTTTGGAGAATTCCACCACGGTATCCCCTGCCTGTCGTAAGAGGCGACTTATAGGGGCTTTCCGGGGTCGCGGGCGTGCAGCGGGGGGCTGTGCGCCCCTTTTAGTACTTTTGTACATGCGGCCCCGGGACGGACGGCAGCACGGACGGTCGGCCTCGTGCTGCCGTAGACGCCGAGGGCGTCCTTCGGTGGCGGGGGCTCCTGAGCCCCCCCAAAATCGGAGACGGGCCGCAAGGCGGCACCGCGCAGGGGCGGTTCCGGTAGCAATCCGAGTCTATCTCCGGATACCCCGGGACCGCCCCACTCAAGCGCCGAAGAAGGCCACCGCGGGGTTTTTAGTCGGTATTGCCGGTGTAGGGTGTATATAGTGATAGGGACTCGGCCCAGCGTCGCCCGGATGTCGACCATCTCTCCCGGGCATCACGGCGCTGGGTCGTAAGGCCGGCGAACCCGACATACCCGCCGCGTCCACCCCCCCGGGCGCGGCGGCAGTGGTAAAACACTTTTCCCCGCGACAAAAAAAAAAAAAAAAAAGGTAGAAAGAAGTCTCACACTCTCATATTACTACGAGGGACTTACGGTCCTACACCACCCATACCCGCAACATCTTTGGATCACAGAACTATCTGTCTCGTTGCGGGAATTGAACCCACGGCCTCTCTTTTCACAGCTGACTACTCTCACGCTGCGCCACGGAGGTTGTATAATAGTAATAAAGAATGATTACTCACCCGGTTGCTCATGTCGAAGTTGAGCGGCGCGGAGTGATCGGTGGAGTCGGTGAGGCAGGAGAGCGAGCGGCACGCGTCTGCGGGAGACTCGGCGCCGGGCGACCGACCATCCCCCCCGTCCACAACCGCGTCCCCCCCGTCCCCCCCTTCCCCCGCCAGCAGCGAGTCCACCGACGGCTGACTCGTAGGGATGCTGCTGCGTTGACTCTGATTATTATAATTTCATCCTTACTAGTTACTGGTTACCGTTTCGGTGGCGTAGTTTGTATTTCGTTACAACTACCGTCCTGAGGTTTCGGGTTCGATCCCCAGTGATATTGTTTTTTTTTATCGGTATCAACCTGGAGTCTGGGATGTGTGTCCGATATGGCGATAGGCTCGCATTAAATCTGGGACGGAAATAAGCTCGGCGAAATGTAGATGTTCTAGTTCGCTAGTGCGCTTCTGCCTAACCATTCGGAGATATAACAAGCGTGAGCTTATGTATATCTATGTAGTTACTATCGACCACAATCGGATAATGCAATAATTCTTTAAATCAAGCCAAAACATCTTTTAAATCAACGAGTTATATTCATGCTGCATATACAGTAAGTTTTTGAAAAAAATCAACTTTTCAGTCTCAAGACTTCTTTAAACATTTTCAATATATCAATAGTTTGCATTTAACCATCTCCGTATATACCTATTACCTACATTGAAAATCACACTCTATATTTATTAGAAATTTTATAGGCCAAGACGGTGTGTACTGTGTATACTTCTTAGAGCTACTTATGTATCTATATAACAAAACTATTAAGAAAATAATGAAATACATACCTTCAAACCAGTAGTGATCGAATGTCGGGCCTTCTTAATTTCGCTGTCGAATTTGACCGTGGTGTGGTCCAAGTTAATAGCTCCCGGCGCCGACATCGACAGCGCTTTAGACGATGCTATGTTGTGACTATTGACGTATCGTAAACGCATATTTTACTATATTATATAATAAGTTGTATTAACTGTTCAAAGGGTATTTATTCATTTTTAAACTTAGTTTTTTTTTAACGTCCAAAGATCTAATATCAATCCCTTCCATAGATATTAATTCGCAAATAGAAACATCTATCATTAAGTCTAGGGAATGGCAGAACTATGAATTTGGAAGTATTATTATATTTTTTATTCTCTAAGATCTAATAGGGTCAATAATCAACCTCGATCATATTATATTATTTTAGTAATAAAAGGGGTGCTGGGTGAATACTTTTGTTAGTTCCATTCGATGTCGTGTAGATGTCGTGTTATATTGTGTGTTTCAATAACACTAACAATCGAAGCATTGAAAATAATAAAGCTTACAATAGGTTAAGATAAATGCAAAGCTTAAATAAAAATAATAAGTATTATTTTGTTCACATTTCACAGTTAGTAATCTAGTCAATAAGCATGCTTACGTGTTCTTACTAAAACTTCAAATATTTCTAATGGAGTCAAATTTATACAATGTGATCAAAATAATCTCTGATCTATAATTGAACTTAGCAAACTTTACGTCACGTTTGTGTGCAGACAATAGAAAATATAATTTCTATGCTTTTAAGGGTTCATCCAGAGTAATATGTAACAAAGAATTCATAGGATACCTCTTTCTACCTCTACATTTTCTATGACAAAATATTTTTTTCTGATTGATCTATATAAATGAAAACGTGAGGTAAGGCATTGCGTGCGATAGAGCGAGTTAGAGACAAACCTATAGCATAAGCTGAGCGCGGGCACGTGATAGGTTTGGTACTGCCTAGCGAGCTTGGCGGCGCGCTCCCGGCCCGCCGGCGCCAGCGTCTGAGACGACAGCGGCGAACCGCTCTTGCTGGCGGAAACAAGTAACAACACGGGCTCAGTGACTCGGCACTCGACACTCGACACTCAGTACTCAGTACTCGGCGACCGCTGCACACTAGCGCCATCACATTAACCGACGCGACGGCGCACTGCTTGCACCACTGTCTACCCTTCTCAAATACAGCCGAACACTATGTTGGTGCTGTGTTATTTGTTTAAATATTTATTTATATCAAAAGAACATTATACATTAAAGTTGCATAAACTGATTGAGCTCCGCACTAAGTTTATTACTTGTGTCGTGCAAAAGTTATATATTGTAATTAGTGTCAGAACTTTGGAGATATTGTATATATTATATCTTTACAATTATTCCATCAGGTGTAGTGTAGCCACTTTACAGTAAAATAAAAAAAACCTATGGAGAATAGATTATTAGAATAAATAGATAATTAGATTTCAATCTCGGTAATATATTGTAGATGGTCACGGGCGGCTCGGCTTCCAGTGGCCCATACGCTTATGTAACATATATATGTGCCGCCTCCGACCCCTATACGATTTATAGCCTACTTCCTAATATTAATAATTATGTCTTCTACACGTATTTGTATGCCTTAAAAAAGTCTTTAAAGTCGACAATCTAAAATCAACTACTCTTTGTTCAACGAAGTAAGGCAAAATTACAAAAGACCAGCACACATAAAAAGTTCGAATAAAAAATCCGCTTACCAACATCGACAATTATGCTGACATTTAAATCAGTGGCGTAACTATTTCTGGTATTAACATTAAGGCATCTTTACATTATAGGAAATTTGTAGCATGACCAAACAAAGTGTTTTTAATTTCCTCCAGTTAAAACTCGTTTAGGTTCGCCTGTAATATTTATATAATCGAATTACGGACACTAGATTACATATTATTGTTATGCCACTGACGCTAACTAATTTACACATCGATAGAAAAGAATATTACCTATAAAGTGAAATTAAATTAGAAAGAAAAACATCTAAATGTTGTGCCGTGTAGTATGTGCAAGATGAATGAATGTTATGATGACTCGTTATCGAACATGTAGCAGCTCCAAACGTGTTACTCGATACACCTTCAAGCGTCACAGTTCACACAATGATTTCATTAACTCATATCCACCAATTTAGTTATTACATGTAATTAATAAAAGCCTAAAGATTAACGACCCCCCATCCAAGAATATAATTATGTGTCTTTGAATCCAAATTCCCAATATCATTTTAACAAATTGTATGTTTATTTTCATATTTTACGAATCCATCAATTACCGATATGAAATAATCATGGCTATTTTCAATCAATTATTTCAATCGGAGTGGGCAGATAGATCGCGAAAATGAACCAATCAAATAAAAAAAATTGGATGGCGTATCATGTTCAAACTTTGTTTTTATTGGCTAATATCTGTAATTTATCTGCATATTTGTGTCTTGACTGTCTCTGTGGCGTGGTTGTAATTCGGTACGACTACCGTCCTGAGGTCTCGGGTTCGATCCGCGGGTCGGGCAAAGTGATATTGGATTTTTCCATATCAGCCCGGAGTCTGGTATTTGTGCCCAATATGGCTCGCCCCCTATCACTTCTGGACTGAACTAAGCCCGGTGAAATGTGGGTATCCTAGTTCGCTAGCGCGCCTCTGCCTACCCTTCGGGGATACAGGCGTGAGCTTATGTTATGTTATTTATTGACATAATTTTTTATACCAACTTTAAGTAAAATACATTAATTTAAAATTAATGATAATCAACATAAGAGATAAATATCGATCAATATTATGTTTCGATAAAATAATATATGTACTCTATACACTTATGGGTCAAAATTACGACTGATGTATAAAAAAAATGTATAATATTATACAGGTTGATTTATGTAAGATATTATTCGTACCTATATGTAATTAGCAATTACTTCTTCTATAATTTAGTATCCCCTTACCCCATTTATACATGTTAGCATATGAGGAGAGTGTACCTGACGTTTTCATCGCTCATGAGCGATATGTGACAATTCCAGCCAGACTCGAGACCCATTTTCTCACTGAAGACGCGCGAACGCAACTCATTCTCCTTACTGAAGTGCACGAAGCGGATGCACGCGCGCTCAAGCCGTTCTATCAGTTCCACCATATCACTTTGGGCTTGGTATTGCATCGTCACCATGCCTATGAATACCTGCAGATAAATACATAGTCCTGATCTC
Source organism: Clanis bilineata (assembly GCA_036417725.1). Classification (NCBI taxonomy): domain Eukaryota; kingdom Metazoa; phylum Arthropoda; class Insecta; order Lepidoptera; family Sphingidae; genus Clanis; species Clanis bilineata. The sequence goes on from CM071153.1 coordinate 6,567,251, forward strand.
ACACTAGGGTTATCCTGTATAGTGGGTATCAGAAATTACGAGTATTTACGAGGGACTTACGGTCCCACAACACCCAGACTGAAACAATTATTTGCGAATCACAAATATTTGTATTGGACCGGAGATGGAACCCACGGCCTCTCGTTTCATCGCCGGCTACTCGCTTTTTGCACTATAGAAGCTGTCGATAATGTAATATGTTAACAGCGCTATTGTCTTTAATAGCAGAATAGTTTTTAATAATAAGAATAAATTTGTCGTCTCGTTAGTCTAGTGGCAGCATATATGGACTGTGGACCGGGAAGTCCTTGGTTCGATTCCCAGCTCGGGCAAAGCAATTCTTCTAATTTGATCTGCCCGGGACTGGATCCCCCAGATGGGAGTTGACGTCAGGCAAGCAGTCGGTCGTAAAAACTAAGTCAAATCCTTTCTGCAACAACCTTGAAAAAGTGTGTTGCGCTGACATCACATAAGGTGGGATTAGGGCAGGTAGAAATAATAAGAATAAAGTTTGAGCACTACTTTTCCACTAACTTGATTGCACTGTAAGTCGAAATATCCATCGGCGTCTTTGACGTCATCATCGGTCACCTCGTTGAACAACAGTGAGTCTGAAACAATAAGTCGAGTGCTTTCATTGTTGCCTTGTAGAGTTTTGCTTGGTGCGTTGGTTGGCTTTGCCCGGTCGATTCACCGAGCGAAGGTCACCTGAGGGACATCGCACTGGAGGGAATTGCCGCCATAATCCCAGCAGGGCCTTCAGGTCATCCACATCTGGGTCTCATGGATATTATGAAAACTTGATAATTGCTATACTTACCCTGACCTTGCCTAAATCATCGCAAATGCGTGGAAGCTACTATTTTTAAAAGAAGAATCGTGAACCTTATAGGGCCTTACTTATAAAATGTTTTCGCTTATCTTTTCGCTAAGAATAGCCTGTCACTTTTTTCCTTGCGTTACATTGTTTAAGACTGCCTCGATGACGTGGTTGTATTTCGGTACAACTATTGTCCTGAGGTCTAAGGTTCGATCCTCGGATCGGGCAAAGTGATATTGGATTTTTCCATATCAGCCCGGATTCTGAAATTTATGCCCGATATGGCGATAGGTTCGCCCCCTATCACATCTGGGACGGCACTAAGCTCGGCAAAATGTGGATGTACTAGTTGGCTAGTGCGCCTCTGCCTACCCCTTCTGGGATACAGGCGTGAGCTTATGTTATGTTATGACATTATTTAAAACTGAAAGGCACAACCTACGGTTTAAGATAAGTAGCGGTTAAATTTTTTTATAAGTAAAGGGCTCAGTGTGTAGGCAGTTTGTTACCGGTGGAGTGGAAGTGCAGCGCGGGCGCGTCGGCCCAGTGCTGGTCGTGCGGCGCGTGCGGCGCGTACAGCGCGCGGCTGTCGGCCGGCAGCTCCAGGTACGCGTGCGCGAGCGCGGGCTCGATGCCGCGCGTCACCGGCCTGCGCACACGCACCACGCACACAACCTTTATACCGAGTGGCGCCCGCTTAATGACATTCAATCATCACAGTTATCGACCGACTTCCAAAAAGGAGAAGGTCCCCAATTCGTCTGTATTTTTTTATGTATGTTACGCATCGATATATTATTTACCTAGATGCACAGTTGACGCTCGGAAAATGGGACAGCAAAGAAGTGCTTAAGCACTCGTTTTCCATACAGTCTGACTCCGATAGAATTCTAAATTTCAAAATTCGAATTTAAAAATGCTAGATCATTTCGTTTAAAAAGCTACTTTATAACACGTCCATAGGGTTATATTTGTGTTGATTTAATTACAACTTGTGATCTTTTTCTTTGTTTTATTCCTGAGACCACATTTTAGAAGGATGTTTGCAAAGAACTGTGCATCTAGGGTATATTATATTGATGATGTTACGCGATATCTCCGCCGAATGTGGACCGATCTTCAAAATTCTTTTTGTGTTTGATAGAGCTTATTTCAAGGGCGTTCACATATATTTGGTTACAATCGGATTTGAAGTCGGTCCGTTAAGTTTTTAAACTTGTGATTATTATACCTTACAATGTTGTAAGGCCTTGTACCAAATAGGTCAAATAGTTTAACCACAAGATTGATTTTCAAGATTTAGTTTTCTCAATCTTTGTACATGATGTACGTTCGACGACTTAAACAGCTGATATTAGCGGTCAGACATTTGTCGATAACAGACTTGTCTAGAAAGACCGAGATGCGAGGGCCGCGCCGCGTACGTATGTACATACTGAACATAACCTACATGTATATTTGCCCGCGCCTAATTAAGTTGACGCCACTCGGTATGTCGCCCATTCTGTAGCCAAAACTCATCTAAAAATAATGATGTGTGTGTTTTTTTAAAGGACATTGATTATACACAGTAAGTAAAACTATAAAGCTAAGAATCGAAAAGATAAAAGTCAGGAAGAAAACATTAATTTAAATTTTGTGGTTATAAACATCTTTTTAACAAAAATACGAATATAAGCCAAAAAGAACAATAATTTTCATTACATACTTATAAGCAAATGCTGTACAGTAGGCAGTGAGCGAGTTCCTTTGGTAAAAGTCGATTATTTTCTTGCGATCCGACGGCGATATGGGAGTGAGATCGCGCCCGTTCCAGTAGTCCACGCACGAGTCCATCACTATGTCTGCTGTACCCTATAGTTTTAATTAAATTAACATAAACATAAAATATGCGTATCACGTATGACATAGGTTGCAGTTGCCTTATTTATTATGAGTTCAGAATTAAAATGTTTATAAGAAATATTTAAAAAAGGGTACTTAAATATTTGTTTTCATTTTGTGATATAAGCAACCTGTATAACCTTGTTACAAATGACAACAGATATCTTGTGTAAAGGAAACTGACCTAATTGAGAAACTCTTTTTTGAACTTTGTTTAAAATAGTTAGTTTTAGCTGTAAGAAGTAGGATTTAGGGTGACCTGTGTGAGCATCTGCAGCTGGTTGGCGTGGTCCTTGACGAGCACGGCGAGCATGTGCGGCAACGGCACCTTCACGCGCGTGCTCAGCTGCAGCGAGCGCACGAACCGCGTCTCGCGCCGCAGCGTGTCCGCTTGCTGAACATCACACTACCACATCACCACCTCACCACCTCACCACCTCACCACCTCACCACCTCACCACCTCACCACCTCACCAACTCAACACTTAACAATAGACTCTCAACACTATCCTCCCAGGGCGTCTTGCACCACTATTACTAACCTACAGTTAGTCATAACCTTAAGTTAAATTGAAAATAAATACATGAATGACATGTATTTCATTACATGTAATGAATTATGTGTCATTCATGTTTTTTTTTTACTATTACTAGGTCGACATTTCGTTCTTAAAATTTGTTGTTTCTATGATGGTTTAAAATTAATTTTCCTCATATAGTCTAGTACTATATACTTGTTCTGAACAATCGTCATAGTAATTAACTATCATTTACAAAATATGAGGAGGCATCAATATATTTTTATCTGTTTAGTTGTTTATAAACAAACAAGTTATTTTTAATGTTTATTGGTATTCAATGTTTTTACTGATATATCTTGATTATATTTTACGGCGTACATAATATATACACACTTACCAAATGCCTGAAAATAGACAGGCATTCCTGTACGGTGTAAGAAGCGGCGACGGTTTCGTTGAAGCCAATTTGTTTCGCCAACTCGCATAAGCACCGCCGGTTCGTCACAGGGACTAAATGTTCACTGAACAAAATTTTATTACAATTTACTTCTAGTCAAACGCTAAGACTGTCGGGGAGTTTGTACGTAAATTTTCAACAGACTTCCAAAAAAAGGAGAAGGTCTTCAATTCTTCTGTATTTTTTTAATGTATGTTACGCGGTATCTCCGCCAAATGTGGACGGATTTTATTTTTGTATATGTATTCGGTAGAGCTTACTGAAATTGGTTCATGATCGGATTTGAAGTCGGACTGTTAAGTTTTTTCATGTTTTGCTAGGTGAGAGATTTCTCCGTTAACCCAAATACCTCTTCCCCTTTCTAATCCGTATTCTTTTAACGCCTCCTTGATTCGCTTTCATATCAGTCTGTCATGAACGATGGAGATCATTTGCCATTATTGATCCATTTGCCTGTATGTCAGTCTTTGCTATAAATATGTACTTATATTGCAGATATTCGCACCGTAGTTGGCGTGGATGTAGCGAGATGTAATGCAGTTTAATCAGTGTTCGAAATGGACGGGAACGCGTGGAAATGGCGTTCCCTTTCGCAAAAAATAATCTTACAGGCTCTCTCGTTCTTATTTGCAGTTAGTTAAAAACCAGGAATATGCGTTCCCACTCGTGAAAAAGTCCATTTCGAGTACTGTGCCACCATAGATATGTAAATAAATATAAATAAAAAGAAGAATAAAAATAAGAAATAAATGTAAAAAAAATAAAATAACATTAGTCCTGTAATATTACTGTCCCACTGCTGGGCACGGCCCTCCTCTGCTAATGAGAGTGGTTAGGCCTTAGTCTACCGCGCTGGTCTAATGCGGGTTAGTAGACATCCCATATCTTTTTTTTTGTGTTGTGTTGAATATCTAATATATAAAATTCTCGTGTCACAGTTTTCGTTGCCATACTCCTCCGAAACGGCTTGACCGATTTTGATGATTTTTTTTTGCTTATCCGGTATCTATGAGAATCGGCCAACATCTATTTTTCATCCCCCTAAATGTTAGGGGTAGTCCACCCCTAAATTTTTTTTTTATTTTTTAGACAAAATTTTTAATTTCTATTTTTTTATGATACAACATACAAAAATACATACAATCCTCAATTTTCACCGTTCTACGATCAACCCTTATTTTTTAATAGCTATTTTAGTAATTCAATCATTTTTCCTCTCCGGTCGAAAACTGATCAATCGTCATTTAATTAGTTATCCCCGCCAGATGTCTACAGGTGACAGACTGGGTGACAGATGGGTTACATACAGGGTGACTGACGGGTGACACACGGGTGACAGACGGGGTGACAGACTGGGTGACAGACGGGTGACAGACGGGATGACAATCGAGCAGATAGATGGGGTGACCGACGGGGTGATGGACGGGGTGACTGACGGGGTAACTGATGGGGTGATGGACGGGGTGACTGACGAAAACGGACCAAAGTAGATCATCTCATTACCTCCTTTAGAATTATTGGATTATAGGTGCCTACAATTCATTCTTTCAACCCTCTCTCTCCTACGCAGACGAAGTTGCGCGGGTCATCTAGTAAATACATATAAATCTGTGTGTGTCACTGTGTGTAGTGTAGTGTAATGTAATGTGTATAGGTGGTACCTGAGCTGCGCCTCGCAGGTGAGGTGCGCGCAGAAGTGCGCGTATGTGTGAGCGGGCGCGGGCGCGGGCGCGCACGTGTTGAGCAGCGCCGCCAGCCCCAGCGGCTTCAGCAGCGCCAGGTGCTGCCGCCAGCGCTGGTCGTCGAACTCCACGCTGAACGGAGCGTTCTGGTCGTGCGTCAGGTCCAGCACCTGCACACCACACCTGACGACTCGACAAATACAACTCAACTCAACTCGCCTACAGCGCCACTCGGGTTAGAAAATTACTAAAATCCTACTTTTTTTATAGCAGAGACTAGCAAGCGAGCAGACGGGTCACCTGATGGTAAGTGATCTCTACCGCCCATAGACACCCAAGACACTAAAATAATCATGGGTGCATCGCCAACCTAAAAGGAGGGAAATAGGGATTGCGAATCTGAGGGGGGGAATTGGGCCAGAAATCAGAAAAATCACTCAACGAACGAAACGCTACAGCGAGCTGCTACTTTACGTCGGTTTTCTGTGAGACAGTGGTATCAAACCGGTCGAGCCGGCCCATTCGTGCTGTAGACGTTACTATCTACAGCGCGGCTCTACCACTCTTGGCTCTACCTACTTGCTGCAAACTACTCCTTGTAACATATTATTTTCAAATATTTACGTTAAAAGCATCTTTACCATTTATAAGCATTACTGCTTTAATTTTTTAAAATTAAATCCTAAAAACATACTTATTATAGCCCCTGTTACCTCTGCTATGGTTGATGGTTCCGGATTTTTCATTTCACCTGGTTGATTCAACGTCATGTTACTCTGATGTCCCATTGAACCGACCAGACTTGTTTTACTAGAATTATGCGATGTGGGATCGGAATTACGAAGAAAAAACACCTTTTCTGCTGTTGGATTAGGCCATGATAACACACCTTTCTTGTCCACACAACATAGAGCCTGCAATGACGTATTTATATAAAATTCGCTTGACTTGTCAATTCATCATCATCACTATCAGCCATAGGACGTCCACTACTGGATATAGGCCAATGACTTGTCAATTATGTATTAAAAATCTCGTAACTATCCTTGTGACAAAATGTCGAAACAAACTTGTGTTTTTGAAACTCCAGTCTTGTTTAATATAATATGTGCACACGTTTACGCCTGTATCCCTGAAAAGGTAGGCGGAAATGTTGCTGAATCCACTATTCAAAGAGTATATTTCTATACCATGGTGTGTGGTTAGGAGGCGAGTTTATCGCCATACCGGACAAAAAATCTACACTATACCCACCTTGGGATTTGCCCTAAAAACTTCGCAATTTCGAGGTATACGTAAGCTGCTGGCAAGTTTAAGTTTATGATAATATAATGATAATTAGATGATAGGAGATTAAGAAGTTTTTAATTATTTATAAATGTTTGCACATACAGACAAAGATCCCAGCACGTGAACAATATTAGCCGTCCTCGTCACCATGTCCTCGCGCCCAATCAATATGTTGAAAAATATCTTTCCAATAGACTTGATGGTATCCGCTTTAAGACTAGACTCACTGAGCGCTTGTATAAGTGGGTCGCTTGCGTCCTCTGATATTGAACACGATTTGGGACGTATATATTTTTGCCGCGTTTCTGACAATAATTTGAATCTGAAACATTAAAGTTCAACAAAACCTTAAAACCGACAAGTGTGTGAAAGTTTAAAACTTAACGGACCGACAAACGATCCGATCGTGACCAAATTTACGTGGGACCACCCTTGAAATAAGCTTTATGGAAACCAAAAAGAATCTTGAAAATCGGTCAACATTTCGCGGAGATATGGAGTAACACATATAAAAACTATATATTCAAAAAATATACAGAAGAATTGAGGACCTTCTCCTTTTTGGAAGTCGGTCGAAAAAAGCTTACCTAGCCAACCCATAACAGTTGAGTGTGACCCACGCGATGGGGAATACTATTTGCAGGAGAGGCAGCGAGGCCGCGATGGTCTGCAGGAAGTATATCTCGGTCCAGTGCGTGACGCCCGGCAAGTGATACACGTGCCGAATGAAACTTGCGACCACCACCACCGATATCACTAGCGGCAACACTATACCCTCCATTATTTTGACAGTGCACTGCAAAATTAATTATGATATTCATAATTGTTATGGTTAAAAGTTTAAAAGTTTGATTTAGAACGGTTTTCTTGTTTTCGTTTTTTCTTTTGAACGAAAGAGATTCCAAATAAATAAGAATATGTAGACTGTGATGTAGACCTATGATTCCTGAATCTCTACAAAGATTTTCCAATATTCCTTGCTGTATCAAATATGTGTTTTTAGTCAATTGTACCCTTCTTTTTTTTCAATTAGCCCTTCCCCTCCCTTTCTTTATTCTGTAGTTTTTAAAAATAAGTCTTACATTCCTATTAATATTTGGTGAAGAGGTTTTTCTATATTTTTTTAACAAGCTATTTTTAACAAAAAAAAAGACTTGTAATAACAATCCTTTCCTTATCTGTTTGTCTAAAATTTTACTTGGTCCGAATCTAGCGAATTTTAACAGATTTTTTCTTATTTTCTTCCTTAAATATTTTTTTATTTTACTATTATTCTTTTTATAATTTTTTTACGGGCCAGATGCTTAATCAAAAGGTGAATAAAATAAAATAAATTACTGGGACACTGGCAAAATCACCGCCAGGGCGGTGGAGCCATATTTCTTAAAAGAAGAAGAAGATATTCATAATAATAACTTAGCCAACCTAAACTTCATCACACTGCACGGTTGCTGCGTCTTTTATTTTCGGAACCAAGATGGAGGGATTGGTGACTATGTTCAACTCAACATTTTATTTTGAACATTTTATCAGGGATAAATCACACTCATCAGATCAAATTACGTCTGTATAAGTAGGAATAAGGAAGCGCTCGAGCACGCACACACATATGTACACGCGAACACAAGTGCGCATACACACACATTGCTACCTGTTGGAGGTGGCATAATACAAATTAAATTAACGTATCGGCGACCGGTGGCCGGGCCGCCCGTCACTATTTGAAATAAAGCTACTTGCCTTTATGCCCTTGGTATTTTACAACCTAAAACTATTATAGAATAAAATGTATGCTTACCAAATACCTTTGTTTCTCAAAGATAGTAACAGGTCTAGCAGTGGCTTGCTCAAGTGCCAGTTTCAGGTTTTTCAAATAAGGCGTTTCACACATTGTGTATGCTTTATTCTGATGAGGCATTCGTATTCGTGGCGCACTGAAATTCTCTTTCGACTGCAAATATATTTTACACATTTGACATTATTTATACATAGCAGTTATCTCCTACAGATTTGGCGGAAGTACAACTCGTGTCCTAAAGGTTCCAACCTCGCGTCGCGAAAATAAAGTGTTTTTGAACTAAAAACTCCGGCAAAATTTGGTTTCATATAAATAACTAGCTGACCCGCGCAACTTCGTCTGCGTATGAGAGAGAGGGTTGAAAGAGTGAATCTTAGGTACCTATAATCCAATAATTCTAAAGGAGGTCATGGGATGATCTACTTCGGCCGTCAGTCACACCGTCTGTCACGCCGTCTGTCACCCCGTCTCTTACCCCGTCTGTCACCCCGCTTGTCACGCCATCTGTCACCTCGTGTCACCCGTCTGTCACCCAGTCGGTCACCCCGTCTGTCACCCAGTCTGTTACCCGCCTGTCACCCCGTCTGTCACCACGTCCGTCGCCCCGTCTATCACCCGTCTGTCACCCGTCTGTCACCCGTCTGTCACCCAGTCAGTCACCCCGTCTGTTATCCAGTCGGTCACCCCGCCTGTCACCTCGTCTGTCAGCCATCTGTCACCCCGTCTGTCACCCCCGTCTGTCACCACGTCGGTCACTCGCCTGTCACCCCGTATGTCACCCCGTCTGTCACCCCCGTCTGTCACCACGGTGGTCACTCGACTGTCACCCCGTATGTCACCCCCGTCTGTCACCACGGTGGTCACTCGACTGTCACCCCGTATGTCACCCGTCTGTCACCCCCGTCTGTCACCACGGTGGTCACTCGACTGTCACCCCGTATGTCACCCGTCTGTCACCCCGTCTGTCACTACGTCGGTCACCCGTCTGTCACCCGGCTGTCACCCCGTCTGTCACCTCGTCTGTCACCCAATCGGTCACCCCGTCTGTCACCCGTCGGTTACCCCGTCTGTCACCCAGTCGGTCACCCCGCCTGTCACCCCGTCTGTCACCACGTCGGTCACCCGTCTGTCACCCCGTCTGTCACCCCGTCTGTCACCACGTCGGTCACCCGTCTGTCACCCCGTCTGTCACCCAGTCGGTCACCCCGTCTGTCACCCCGTCAGTTACCTCGTCAGACACCCCGCCCGCCACCCCATCAGTCAGCCTGTCAGTCACCCCTTAGTCACCCTACCATTCATCTCGTCGGTCAACACTAAAATATTTTTTCAAATCGAACCAGTAGTTTCCGAGATATAAAATTCCCCGCTAGCAGCATTATTCATTTTTGCTCCGCTCCTATTGGTCATAGCGTGATGTTATATAGCTTCTAGCCATCCTCGATAAATGGGCTATCCAACACAAAAATAATTTTTCGATTCGAACCATTACTTTCTGAGATATCAACTTCCCCGCTTTTCAACATTTTTCACTTCTGCTCCGCTCCTATTGGTCATAGCGTGATGTTATATAGCCTTTAGCCATCCTCGATAATTGGGCTATCCAACACAAAAATATTTTTTCAAATCGAACCAGTAGTTTCTGAGATATCAATTCCATGTTTTTTATTTCTCATCTCTGCTCCGCTCCCATTGGTCATAGCGTGATGTTATATAGCCTATAGCCACCCTCGATAATTGGGCTATCTAACACAAAAATATTTTTTCAAATCGAAGCAGTAGTTCCTGAGATTAGCGCGTTCAATCAAACAAACAAACAAACAAACAAACAAACAAACAAACAAACAAACAAACTCTTCAGCTTTATAATATTAGTATAGATTATCTTAACTCTAGTGAGACTAACTTCGTTGTTTGTTCTCAGGGATAGTCATTAAATGCAAACACCATTGAAGCATATAATCGATTGTCTCAGTGGCGTAGTTGTATTTCGGCACGACTGCCGTCCTAAGGTTTCGGGTTCGATCTCCGGGTCGGACAAATTAATATTAGGTTTTTCAATTTAGTATCAGCCCAGGGTGCGGAGTTTGTGCCCAATAAGGCGATAGGCTCGCCTCCTGTCACATTTGGGGCGGAACTCAGCTAGGCGAAATGTAGGTGTACTAGTTGGCTAGTGCGCCTCTGCCTTCCTACTAATAAATTGATTATGATTATAAATTATCTTATTTGCCGACTTAACAATTTTTTTTTTTTTTGTGTTGTTTAGTGTTACCTGTTTTCTGTGTGTGTCGACAATAAAGAGTTACTATCTAACTATCTATCTATACTGTTAAAATCATAATGCATAGTGCCACAAACTTAGTCTTCATGAAATTTTCTCAGAAATTAGGTAATAAATAATAATAATAATATAATGGCAAGACTTTTTTAAAAATCAATTTATTCAAATTGCTACTACACAAAATCAATACCTGAGAGCTGGGTTGAAAGGTTTGGCCAAAAAATAGTTCAGGATCTTCAGGTTTCAGCCCTTTACAGTGTCCTGGAACTTCTTGTCCAGGCCTGAGCACGATAATATCGCCCTCCACAAGTAATGCCCATGGTAGATTCACTATAGTACCTATGACAACACAATTTGTTATGAAATATAGTACGACATATTATACAGTGTCCTGCATAAATCTATTACTCCCTCCATGCACAGAAGGGGGGTTGCCGCAGGCAGCCGGTAGTAAAAACTAAGACAAATCATTTCTGCAATATGCTTGAAAAAGTGTGTTGTGCCGTGCGCATATTAAGGTGAGATAAGGAAGAAACAAAAGTTTGTAAGGAAGAGGCTCAAAAACTACTGATTCCATTTTTTTTTTTTCATATCAGAAGTATTGTATTGGCACCTCCTTGGTCTAGTGGCAGTATGTATGGTCTGTGGACCAGCTGATACTGGGTTCGATTCCCAGGTTTGGCAAAGCAAATTTTCTAATTTTATTTGCCCAGGACTGGATCCCCTTAGAAGGGGTTGACGTAAGGCAGGCGATCTGTCGTAAAAGCTGAATCATTTCTGAAACATGCTTAAAAAGGTGTGTTGCGCCGACCCCACATTAAGGTGGGATAAGGGCAGATAGAAAGAAAGATATCAGTAAGTATTGTGTAGGCTACTTTTTATTCCTGAAAAATGTACGGTTCTGTAAGTATCCACGCAAACGAAGTCGTGAGCAACAGCTATCACTATATAAAAGCTGATATTGTTTTCCATCATAGTTTGTTGTACAGGCATAATTACCATCTCTATATGTCCATTGCAGTATGACACATGGTGAAAATGGAGCACACAAATGTGGATAGTGATCCTGTTTCCATTTTGCTTTTTCTATAGCCTCATCTAATGTATCTGTATAAAAAATGTTTTAATACTTAGAAGTTAAATAAAGACGCGCCAAAAGCTGCGTATGCTGCACTGAAACATTACTCAAAACACCTACTCAAAATATAGTATTTCTATAATTTTTGTCTATGGTCCATTGTTATATGACCAAGAGACGAATGAAAAAAATATTGTTTTGTGTAGGTGTTTCTTGTGTTTTGTTTTGAAAAAACATGTGCAGGAGATGCAGCTTAAAGCCGGGTCTTCTGCACTAGCTTTTTCGAAACAAAACATTAAAAACACATATGCAAAACAATGATTTTAGCTGTCACAATGGACCATAGAAAAAAAAAACGTGTTTTGTGTAGCTGTTTTATGTAATATTTTAATGCAGGAGACCCGGTTTAAAACATTACAGAAAACACCTACACGAAACATGATTTCACCACACAATTTTTTTTCTATGATCTATTTATTGTTCTATGAGCAGTAGACAGCCAAAATCATTGTTTTGTGTAGGTGTTTTGTTTCGAGGAAAACACGTGCAGAAAACGCGGCTTTTCACCAACATGTAAGGCATAGGGAACTGATGTTTTCCATACAAATATTTTACATCCTTGCTTACGTAAATACATGCAACAAACCCATGGTTGAGCTACAGACCCAGATAGTACCCAAATAGGGAAAGAATTTGCTGTAAAAATTGATATGTTTCAGTACCTAAAGTTGGCACTGCATGTGTTAAAAAAAATAAACCCCATTACTGGTTTTAAAGGTTGAACCATAAAAAAATGTGAATCCTAGTCTCACCATCATAACATTTAAAGAAATTACTCATTATTTCATTAATTTCTAGTCAATTTCAACTAAGTGCCTGGGGTTTATTGAACCTTCGGCTTCCGAAGCCGTTGTGGTTGTGGCAAAAACCAATTGCTCGGCTTCACCTTAGGCCAGAAATCAACCTTCAGTCAAACACAAGTAAATAATAAATAATATCAAATAATAACACCTTCTACTTACCCAAAACTTTCCTTACTCTATGAGGTATTTCGTTCCTGTACAAGTACTCTTCATTGAAAGCTACTACGAAATTCACAACAAGTATTACAAACAAAAATAATGCTTCCCAAATCAGATATGCATGTGCTTGGACCGAGACTCCCAGAAGATATGTTAATATCAAACAGATTATATAGACAAATGTAATGGTATACGCAACTCCTGAGAGTAGAACCTTCTCTGATGAAAAAGATATTACATCTCGAACTATCCTGTATCTGAAATATGAAATATAACCTTAAACGATGTTATGAAATCCCTTGTAAATCTAACAATGATTTAATATACTTAGTTTTTTTTACTTCTAGTTGTCTATAAGTTGCAAACTACAGAATTAATAATAATTGTATACAAACCCAGTGGGATTTTTTTTTATGTACTCTTCAATTACACCACGTATATCATTGCGAAGTTTAATCAATGCATCTTTTGTTGAATTTCCTAATACGTTTTGTAGATTATCATCCATTGTCCAATATGCCAATCACATAATTTTAATAATAGGAGAATTTACATAATTATTTTTCAATCACAAGTCCACCCACAACAAATAGTCCCCCAAAGCCATAGATAAAAGAATAAATAGGCTACACAGTGGGGCCCCTATTGTCTTTTACAAGCTATCGAGTATAAAATTTGATAGAATCAGCAAAAAATAAAGCTATCTCTTTTTTACTAATAGATGTTAACACAGGTAAAGAAGGATCAATATACAAGAGTTTGTTTCTATAGGTCCGCACCGTCAATAAGCCACGCCCCCGGAACAAAGTAATATAATACGGCAGCTGAAATGGTGGTCTAGTGACGAGGGGCATGATTTATTGCGTATGGTATCGATATCGATAAAATGTTTTATTTAGTTATTTCACGGTATATTATTTTGCATTACATACATATTGTCACACCTGTATACTATAAGAGGAGGCAGAGACTATAATTTTCTAATACGTATAATTAGAAAAGCTTTAGAGCGCTCAGATAACGATTTTTATAGTAGAGATAAGCAAACGATTTTTTGAGTTGTTCTCAAGATTGATTTTGTCACTGAGTTAATGTTTAGAAGTGGACATTCTGTGGCTGATGATTATATCATTGAAACTAATCGTGCCAATATTACTTTAATATTTTAACTAATTAATGAACGTAATGTTGAAAATCCTAAGTAAATCAAATAAAAGCAAGTATTAAAAAATGTGCACATTTATGTACTAGGTAATGTTTGTAAAAACAATACATTTTTTTTTATTGACAAATCAACTAAATTATTTAGACGCACTAAACACTCACTAATAATGTAGTTTTAAAATCGTTGAGATGTTTTTGAGCCTAATAATTAAAAACAAAAAACAAATCTTTCCTCTTTATAATTTAGCATTAAAGACGTTATAAGACTCGCCTCGAACCTATTACTCTGAGGAAAAAATTCTGACAGTTTTTGAGGGGTCCTCGGGGAAGGAATAACGATAGGGACAGTCGATATTTACAATCGATAGTTGTATCGATAGTCTGAATTGTTGGGTGTTATATATAGCCTGAAAGTGATTTTCAATTTTATCGATAGATGTCATTGGCCTATTTTCTGAGTCACATTGATTTTTAAGACTCCCAAACCTGCCTACTTCACAAAAAAAGGAGGTCATCAATTCGGCGCATATCCAAAAAACATATGAGTCCACCCTTGTTGTTGTTGTTGTTGTTGTTGTGTGGGCTCCATTTTCCGCAATCAGTCCATTTCGCTGATGGACCATTGTGCGTGACGTGATGCCAGCTAAAAGTTTAGCCAGCCTAGCTCCGACCAGAAGCGCAGGATCTTCCTGAGGTCTCCGCAGGCTTCTCGGAGCGACCTCGGTGTGTTGAGGATTTCGGCGCATATCCAATCATAATTGCGAAAGTATATCTGTCTGTCTGTCTGACGTTTTCACAGCTAAAGCGATGAACTGATATCAACCTCTAAAGGGACGAAATAAGAGATGAAAATTTGTATGGCTAATGGGAGTTCAGAATCCACTTAATGAATTTTGATGAATATTGGTATGAGGATACCCTTAGCCCTAAGGACAAAAATACTGTGTGTTATTTTTGTAACCCAAAAAGGGGTTGAAATTTTGTTTTTCGTTTCTAATCAGATTGACTTCAAAATCGATATCTGGATCGACCCGTAGTTCCAAACAACGAATCCGTAAACTAAATTGAAGAAAGAGACCGCCATTTTGTTTTTCTTCATTTTTCACCCGATTGACTTTAAAATCGATATCTGGGTCGTCCCGTAGTTCCGGAGAACGGATCCGGGGTCGAAATCTAAGAAAAGAGGATGCCATTTCTTTATTTTCTTATCTATTCTTTGCTTAATTATTAATATATCTCGTGTATGGAATATATGGACTAAAAGAACGGATTGGATCGACAAATCAAAAACCTTATATTCCTACAATACACGCGTGCGAAACCGCGGGTAAAAGCTAGTATGTAATATAACTCCATATTTTTGTCACTTGGATGTATTGGAACTCTGTTTGTACGTGCTAACTGCACAAACTTGCATTTTTAACGGAGAACGACACAGGACGGCTCGCAGTGAGAACAATTGTGACAATGACTGAATCGATTCAACAAACAGTTTCTATAAACGTGGTAGATTTTTGAATCTTGTACCTCGGCAGAGGGGAGATGCTATGAATGCGAGCGACGTTTTCCTATGGGTGTTGGACAATAAAATTATACTAAATATATTTTCGATATATCACTTTTTTTTAAATCCAAGGGAAAAATGTAATATTAATAATAAAACATTTTGCACTGACAAACCATGAATTATTCTTTGTATTATTTTTTTTACGATAAGTAGCCTACGGCGCAGCTCTACCCTAATCCTATGTTTTCGGTTTTCGACAGTTCTATTATAGTGAAGTTGGCGTTTCTGAGAATAAACTCCGATCCGAAGTTTCCTTCTGATTTTTGTAAGTACTTGTTGTAGGCGTAAAAAAGTTTTGGTGTTAATACAATTTTATGGCATTTTGAGCTCGCAGTAGCGACTTTCATAAAGTTCTGCAGGTTTATAAGAATAGTAGCGTTGCGTAAATGTAGTGCGCGAAAGGTAAACGTGTTAAGTGTTCACCAAGGACTCTGCGTTCAGTCAGTGCAGTGTGTTGTGTGTCATCGTGTTGACCATTGGTGCGCCATTTAGCTCATCGAATAAAAACAAGGAATGCATCGATCAGTTGCCAGATTATTCGGGAATAGTATCAGTTCATAATGGAGTGACATTGTAAACATTTAGCAATGGCAAATATATGTAGTTGCCTGTGGAGCCGACCACACGGCGGGCTGTGGATGTGGTTTGTGTTAATCCATAGTTTAATCAACTTATGGTGCGTACCAGCAAAGTGTCTCGGTGTTGACAACATTCCTGTGACCATATACCCGACGGGGACAGTGCTTGTAAAGTATGGCGAACCACTCCAGCTGTTTTGTGTCGATGAAACATCCTCTTCGACGGATCTCGAATTTTACGTAGGAAGGAACATAATTCCTTCTGAACCAGTGAACGCCACTACCAGGAGATTATATGTCGAGAAGCCTAAAAAGCAAATGACTATGTACAGCTGCAGAGATAAGAAAATGCATAACAACAGTTGCTTTACCAGAGTGTTAGTTGACTCTCCACCTGAAAATGTGACAGATTTTGCATGCAAATCTCATAATCTAGAAGTGCTGAATTGCACTTGGACATCTTCAACAAAAGATAGTAATAGTAAACCTGATTATAATCTTACATTCTTGATTCATGGTAATCCTGTAGAGCCTTGTCATGTAACAAGAGTTGGAGATATAAGATACTACTGTGTCTGGACTACATATAGTCAACCAAGGTATCGTCAGATGGAAAAAGAATATTTGTTCAATCTCACTACTTGCAATAAGTTTGGCTGCAATATTCAATTTATCAGCATAGATCATTTTTCAATTGTAAAACCGAAGCCTCCTGGCAAAATTATATCTGTGTATAACTATACACACAGTGTTTTACTTCAATGGAATATAGATATTACTTTGGACCTACTACCGGATGGTGTTGATCATAGAATAGAATACCAGATTGCTAAAATTGATAATATGACATACTTTCGAAGTGTTGATGCATCTAGTTTGCCAGCCAAGAATAGAACATATAAATTTCTTCTCACAGATTTACCATATGCCCATATGCAGTATGAAGTAAGAATATATATCAAGTGTAGAGGTGCAGCAAATGGAGGTATTTGGTCTGATTTTACTTACAAATTTATTTATACTACTAGTGAAAGACCAAAAAGGCCACCTGATACTACAATTGGTGCATTTGGGCAGGCAGTATTTAACACTAAAAGAGTGATATATATTTATTGGAAACAGTTGGAAGAGTATGAAGAAGCAGGATCAAATTTTACATACAAGGTGGTGGCTACATCAAATAAAAAAAATCCCAAGACACTAATTGCTGATAAAAACAAAAGTTTGAGTTATGTGCTTTTGGATAATGCACCATTAGATTCTATAGATATATCGATTTGGTCTATGAATAATAATGGATCATCAATAAACAGCAGTTATCTCTACATTCCACCAGAAGCAAAAACAAAGCAGAAAGTGACATCATTTACTAAACTTGCATATGAAAATGGTACCTACAAGTTATCATGGGTTGGAGTACAAAATATAGACAATTACACTGTGTTTTGGTGTATCCATAATACTACAGGGATTTGTGCAGGTAGAATGGATTTTACAGTACTTAATCCCAACAGGACCACTTACGTGATAAACTTGCCAAAGGAGCATCGTTATCAATTTGCAATATCTGCTAATAGTCGAAAAAATACAAGTGGAATGGTTTGGGCAATTTGTGACATATCAAAAGACACAATTCAGATGTATGGATTTCCTGTAAAAATGGACCGTGATGTACCAGGGCCATCATTTGTTAAAATAAAATGGACAATGGATTGTACACTACAAGATGGTGTGATTACTGGATACCAGATTTCATATTGTCCAGTTCTAGCTACAAGTAGTGTTTGTGCAACTAGAAACACAACCATACTTAATATAACTGATCCCAAACAGATGGAAAAAAATATAACAAACTTGGAGCCCTACACAACTTATTCCTTTACATTGGCAATGAATACTACATATGGACTTAAGACTATAGAAAATGCTTCAATTGGAGTAACTACAATTGAAGATACTCCCACAAGCCCTGTAAATATAACCATTTCTGATATTGAATATAATTCATTGTTAATATCTTGGTATCCTCCCATTCATAAAAATGGAATAATTGGAAAATATGTTATCAATAACTATGGCAACAAATTTTACATTGATAATGTTTCTGATAAAGATAAGGATGTAATGAGAAGACAAGTCAATTTAACTGGACTGACTGGATTCACTAACTACTCATGGACTGTGCAAGCTTGCAATACTGGTATAGGAAGGTGCTCAAAAATAAATCCAAGTGATGCAATATTTGTAAGGACAAGGATTGGTCCACCAGATAAATTAAAAAGTCCCACAGTTAAGAACAGACCTGACATTGTTTTGTGGGAACCTCCAGTCATTCCTAACGGAATTGTTAATTTTTATCAATTACAAAGAGTCAGGGATGGAACTGATGAAATCGAAATGTTCAACACAACCAACTTATCATTTTCATTAGTACACTGTGATGGTGGAGTAAGTGGAGAATCATATAGAGTTAGAGCTGTGAATTATGAGGAAGATGAATATTATGGAGCATGGACTGACAGAATTGAAGTCACACTTTCTCACAAAAATAAAAACATTCCCTTGCTATATCCAGGTGAATGGAGTGATGCTAGTGCAGTAGCTTGTGGTGGTAAAGATGGTCTAATGATGACTTTTATTTTAATGGCCGTATTTGCGTTAATGGGCTTGATGTATAGCTCAATCAAATGTTACAAGAAATATCGCAAAATGGAAGATATAAAACCAGTTTTGCCTAACGGTTTAGGTGTTCCAGAGAAGGATATATCTAAATATGCATTTGGCGGATGGAATCCTTCAAACAAAGATGAAAAGCCTTCATCTGACGAAATGTTGCTGTTACCAAATAATGGAACTGTGTCCACTACAGAATCAAAACAAAAAGAAAATGATAATTGTGCTTCTAGTGATCACACAGATAGCACTGCCCTCTCAGATACTTCACACGCTCCAGTAGAGAGACACGTCTCCACTTCAGATGATTGCTCCAATTCGTCTCTTCATCTTGAAGTTGAAGCAGCCCATATTCAGGATAAAAATACAAATCAAGAATATGAAGATTCGTCTAGTTCTGATACAGAAGTATCTCAAGATACTACACCATATTTCAGTGAAAATTCTTTTAAGAGAAATCCTGCAAGTGGGTATGTACAGCAGCAAGTTAATCCAGTTTCTGGATATGTTCAATCTGCAGCAATGACTGCCAAAAGCCCACCGGCGAATCCAATTGGACAAAATGCAAGTTCCAGTTACGTTATGGCGTCTCTTTCAACGCCTATCTTTACGACTGGCGTACCACACCCTAACGCCGCGAATCACGTACCCGTCTCTTCAGGATATGTACGTACTGAAGACGCTACAGTTGGGCTGAATTTCCCTAAACTAGGACCATCACCTACGAAATTGTTTGGCCCAGAAAGCTTGCCAACAATGCCTACCTTGCCTTCGCCTGCCAAACTTGGTACCGATAGCAGCTACATCCAGTTGCAATCACTCGATACCTTGCCTAGTCATAAGCAACCTGTATGCAACACAGTGCCATTAAAGCCGCAAGCGTCAAGCGGCTACGTTAGTCCAGGAGACGCAGTCATTAACAAGCATTTTAATAATATGTTGTCTGGCGGCCAGTTAGCTGAAGAATCAGCAATACTAGATCCGGCGATGTCACACGACGCTTATTGTCGCTTTTCGTGGAGTACTGACCCTGCCAATGATAATCTCCACTCGCTGCTCGCTGACTCTACTAGGATAAACTCTTCAAACAAGTGATTGTACTATAACTCAATTAAGTGATACAACTGTTAATATATCTATTAGTGACTGAATTGTGAATATTAAACTGTAAGAGCTTTATTACGCACTACTTTAAAATATGGGACATAATATTATTCCACACAAGAATGTGTATGTGTTGTTTAGTGATAATTCTTGTGCCTTATTAATTTATTTTAGGTCATTTTTTAGAAGCTCTGTAGGTAAGAAAAGACCGTTTACAGTTGCTCAATATCTTGACAGCTTATCATCACACATTTTTTTGTGAATGGCATTTATTGTTACAGGAATTAATTTATGACCTTAACATTAAAACATGGAGGGTCTATACAAGATTAAAATAGTGTCGAGCGACTTGAGCACAGAAGAAACGGTTCTCCAAATAGCTGACACGCTTGATAATATTAGCGGAATCATTGATGATGTGTTTTCCCGGCTGATGTGTAGAATCAATCAGAACATGGACAAGACAGCAAAATTAAAAGAAAGGATAGAAATTTCTAAAGCCAAAGTCGACAAACTAACCAGTGTGCAAAAAGCAATCAAAGTATTCTCGAGTGCAAAATACCCTGCTTCGATATCTCATGCACATTATCAATCAGTTTTCGGTTTTGAAGGCTATAAACACGAACCTAAAAAAGTTACTTTGAGCGGTAAACCTCAAGGGCTGCCTTCTGACAAGGGTATACAGGTATGATTTTAATAAGCTTTTTTTGATGTTTGAAAACAATTGGTTAGTGGATAGTTTTAAAACATTGGTTTATTTTAGGAGAAACTTCATTTTTACCACGTAAAAGTTGCGGATCCAACAACGCCGAGACAAAAACAAGATTACAGATTAAATGCCGTGATTGGCAACATAGAGACTGTCGGGGAGCTGCTGATCTTCAACACCGATGAAAGTCCTTATCTCGGTTCATGCAATAAAGTTTCTGCTTATGTACCAGCAGTGAAAGCAAATATAGAAAACACAAGTTTGTTAGAAGCAGCACCGCATACAATAATGAAAAAAGATTTGATGAAGCGCGAAGTCGACGAATACATGTACGCGCCTGGCATGGGAATGGTAGGTAGTAATAAAACTCGGGCTTTGTCATGAGTTGTAAGCATATTATTCTATTAAACCTAGTGCTTGTTTTGAAACAGGTGCCGGAGTTCGATATGCCGCTGGACCTGCCGCATTTGCCGGGAGTAGCTGGAGATGTTCAGTTTGTAATCAACAGTGAAGGATCAATCGCACCATCTGTAGTGACGTCACCTGTTATCCCAGCGGTATCTCTGCCTGAATCCGAGTTGCCGGATTTGAAAGAGCTACCAAACATCGAGGCAGAAATAGTGGTTTCGTTAGATGACGCTCCGGACGCTGCTCCTCCAGCGGCGGCTGCGAGTGCTCCAGCTCTACTGCCTCCGCCCCCACCGCCACCGCCGCCGCCTCCGCCGGCACCAGTCCAACTGCCACTTACCACTCATACTAAAAGGTAAGAATTTTACATTTTAATTTCATTTTGGATTGTATCTTTATTGTGAATTAGGAAGAAGCGACCCTTTTTTTTATTTTCGAGGAGAAAAGCGTTATAACGCTGCCGCCACGCCTTGCAGGATACGTGACAGTTATATCGGGTTCGCCGGTCTTACGACCCAACTATTTGTTTTACATGATTTGTCCCCGCCATAATATGTGATTCCGATACGTCAGTACTGAGTACAAAGTTAAAATTATTAAAAATATAATCAGAATACCGTATAGACATATACATGTATACACACCGTGTTCATTGCTTAAACTGCTCAGTAGCAAGATCTTATGTTCATAGCCACAAAAACTATGTAAGTATTGGCATTCATTTCATTAACGCAATGGAATTTTGATTAATTAAAAGGACTTTTAATTTATGCAATTAATACTGAAAATGCTGTTTTGTCAGTAGGCAAGATATAAACTACAATCCTTACCAGTCACTAATAAGATAAGTTGGGCCCAGTCGGACATATATGACACCGATTAAGCATAGAAAAACATATTATGTACTTTTAACTTGATATTTGTGGCGCTATACCTGTGAAGTATGCTACCGTTGATGGAAGTATATCTAAGTGATTGCATTTTTTGCTAATGGTTTTAAATTAATTATTAACATCAGTCATTGCGAGATATTTTTAATTAAATATCTTGGCGTACAATATTGTTTTTTTTCTTTCGAATAATATTATTGAATTACGTATGGAATCGGCATGCTCCTTTTAACATCCTATAACTACATGTTATAAATATGATTAAGCGAAACGCGGAAAGTTAGTTGAGTAACGTTACATGTATAGAAATGGTTTCTAGGAAAAATGTAAATAGCCGCATTTTCCACGGGACTCAAAAGACGGGATTAAAATTATGGGTCACTTGACCCCCGTTTACACTCTCGGTAGAATATTAAGTAGCTTCAACGTTAGATTAACATGCTTTTACTGTATTCTAAAGAGTTGCGTAATAAAATAATATGACTGTTTAAAATGTTTTATAAGCATTCGGTTTGTTTACCTAAAGTAGGTAATATTAGGTGTAAACCGAACAATGTTTTTTAGGATTTGTTATTCATTAGTACTGTTTTTAACACAGACTGTCTCGGTGGTTTGGTTGTATTTCGGTTCGCCTACCGTCCTAAGGTCTCGGGTTCGATCCCCGGGTCGGGCAAAGTGGTATTGATTTTTTCTATATCAGTCCGGAGTCTGGAATTTGTGCCCGATATGGCGATAGGCTCGCCCCCTTATCACATCTGGGATGGAACTAAGCTCGGCGAAATGTGGGTGCTCTAGTTGGCTAGTAAGCCTCTGCCTACCCCTCCGGGGATACAGGCGTGAGCTTGTGTTATGTTTTTAACAAATGAAAATGTTTCTTTTATTGTATTTTTAGTACAATAACGAAATTACGCAATATCCCCCAAGTATGAACTTTTCTAGGATAATTTTCATATCACTAATTTGGCCTTACTTATAAAAACATTTTCGTTTATCTTTTCGCTAAGAATAGTCTGTCACTTTTTTCCTTGCGTACCATTGTTTAAAACAAGAAAGGGACAACCTATGGTTAAAGATAAGCAGCGCTTAAATATTTTTATAAGTAAGGCGTATAGGGCCTTACTTAAAAAAGCCTTTTTTGCTGAGCAAATGGTTAAGAATAACCTGTCACTTTTTTCCTTGCGTTAAAGGGACAACCTATGGTGTAAAGATAAGCAGCGCTTAAATATTTTTATAAGTAAGGGGCAATATGTTTATCGTTGGTTAAAATCTAATGAGGTGCCTCGCCAGTGAGAGGGAATAATTGGAAACCTCAACTTTGATTTTGTGTTAGGGTCGACGTGTAATTCAGGCTTTCTTAGTCTAGAAATAACTATAATAACAGTCTAAAACCGAGCTTTTAAAATCTTTTAACACTTCATCATCATCATATCTATGTATATTATATTTGAGTGGTAGAGCCACGCTGTAGACAATTACGTCTATAGCACGAATGGGCCGGCTCGACCGGTTTGATACCACTGTCTCACAGAAAACTGATATAAAGTGGCAGCTCGCTATCGCGTTTCGTTCGGTGAGTGAGATTTCTGGTGGCCCAATTCCTCCCTTCTCTTTCCAAATCCCTATTCCCCTCCTTTTAGGTTGGCAACGCCCCCATGATTCTTTTGTGTATAGGGGCGGTGGTGATCACTTACCAACAGGTGACCCATTTGCTTGTTTGCCATTCCCAACTATAAAAAAATCCACTGAATTCAATCATTTCCACGCAGGCTTCCTGTTACCCTTTTCAACTTTTGGGCTTAAAATATAATACTTAAAAACTTATCTCTCCCTTTTGCTTCGCCGTAGTCGGGTTAGAAACATCAAATAGCATCAATGCATTACTATCTATTATATTCTTCGTTATAGGTAGTGTAGTCGTTCAGTTCTATTATGCGAACATCGATTTTGGCTCCGAAAAGAATAAGGTTGTTAGGATCTGAAACCGATATTGGAGCAAAACTGTATTTTATAAGTATTTGATAATTTTTGTTTCTTATGAGAGGTATGTTTTTAAAGACGCATTTCTACGGTTTTGTAAGTTCTGAATCGACAAATCTATTTGTGAAGAATACTAAAGGCATTGATTCTATAAAATTATTTTATGGACAGCAATAAACGCATTGGATTTCAATTGCTACCGAAAAAAAGGATGTCTCTCGATCCAGTCTGGCCACCGACTCTCATTATCACATTGTAGGCAGAAAAAAAGAAAATGACTCATTAATAGTTGGATCTTCATCTGATAACTTGTTTTAACATGTTGATTAAAAGCAGTTTGTGCATCACAGACACCATCAATTAATGCGCATGCTTAATCCAGCATTTATTTATAAAAAAAATTGTAACGTTTTTACACTATGTTGGTATGTTGTTGGTATAAATTAGCCGATTTGATCCATAATGAATATCACATTGAGAGCAGTTTGTGTCTTTACTGAAGACGAACATGGTTTTATACATTATTCTCAACATTAACTTCGTATAAATTATGTTTGAAATGTTCATAAAAATCCAATTTGTATTTCAATTTAAACGATAGGCCAGTGCTGAGAAAATGTCTATAAAACTATTTCAAGTAACTAAAGCCGTTTGTGAATTACGCATTTGAAATCAGGAATCGCCATGTAAAAGGAAAGGCAAGAACGATAAATGGTGTAGAGCCTGCAGTGCAATTTGCACGGTAATGAGAATAAATAATTCGAATGTAAACATTTTTGTATGTAAATGAATACAACATGAACAAACATCAAATTACTAGGCATTGTAGCATTTGAGAAAAGGGGACTATTTACAAACCACGACGGTTTCTCCGTAACGTGTTCCTAAGTAGAAACAACCGTTTTGAAAACAAAGCTCGTGCGTACTTTCCACAGAACATCGTATTATACAAATAATGTTAATGTTTGCTGTTGATGGTCCAACTCGAGAATCCGCCCTCATCAATCCCATTGGCTTTTTAAGCATAAAGACTTGCTTGTAGGAAATTGCCAAGAGTTTGTTCCGAGAAGTGACACTCTGTGCACGCATCGCATATAGATAGATAATGTTCAGTATCCATTATCCACTGTATTCTGTACAAACTGCTGAGTCCTGACTCCTGGCAGGCTGACGTGGTTTATTTGTGTTGTTTTAGTGAAATGTTTGGAGTTCGCAACAAATGGTTGCGAATAGGTATTAGAGCAGGTTGGATTTAGATTTGTTAGAACTTGGACCAAAATAATTATCATCACGTAATTAAGATCTCGACACAAATTCAAATAATTTATTCTGCAAATTGGATATTTCATATTACTTTTACATGTCAATTATATGTTTAAAAAAAAGGCGGAATTTCATAGCTTTCCCTGTGCAGAAATGCCGAAACAAAGTCGAGGGTTATCGCCTCTCTTAAATGTTCACGAGCGGCTAGGCCACCGACGGCCGTGCGGTTAATGTAATGTGTATTACTATTATTAATAATGCCGCCTCCAGGTAAAGTCCAGAGAATACATGATAACCATAGAAATATCATAATGATAACATAAAATCACAATTTAAAATCTCAACTTAAAGGTAGAAAGAAAATACAATACGTTGTTTTCTTTCTACCTGGCATTATCTCTGGTAATCAGGAGAGCTATGAGAGCGATGTTATAAATCTTTAAAATTGTTAGGTTCTAATGCTAAATTCTAAAGGAAAACATTGCCTGGAAGTGAGCTCTTTCTATTAAATAAACGACCGGGGCCGTATCATGTTATCACAAGGGATTTATCAATTTACTTTTGACATGCAAAAGAGCCAATTGCTATAATTTAAACTGTTACGAGTACATTGACTGGTGAGTTGCGACGAACATATAAGGCCTATAGTAGCCTATTACATTTGAAAGAACGTCTTATTTCTTGGACGAACGTTGTAGTTCGTCCAGTGATCACGTGCCTTACTGAATCTGATATGCCTCTTATGGCTTGAAAGCATCGATATAATAATATACCTAGATGCACAGTTCCATACAAATATCATTGTAAACAGTGTCCTCGACAGACAAAACAAATAAACATCACAAATTTAATTAAATTAACACAAATATGACCTTATAGACGCGGCATAAAGTAGCTTTTTAAATTGCATGTTCAAACGTTCTTATATTCGAAATTTTTGAATTTCCAATAGTTTTTGAATTTGACATTATTAAAAGAAACATTCTAGTCACTTGGACAAAGATTGAATGGAGTCGAATAGTTCTTGTATTTATTTGTGAGAAATGTTGACCACATGGCGTACAATGTAGATGAGAATGGCGATATCTGTATAATAATTTTACTTACATTAAGAGATAGATAGAGTATAAATGTTTAGAAGATAACAAAGCTTATTAGTTATGAATATGAAATAAGCACTGTTTTGCCTTAACGTGATTCATAAATAAATAAATAACATCCAACAGTCACATACATAGTCCTGGCCCCATACTAAGATCGTCCTTTGCTCTTTAGATTCTTAATAATTTCTTTTAGACTATTATTTCGTTTTCTTAATCTTTTGTTCTGCCTTTTTAAGTTTCGCACTAAATTAGATTTAAGTTTAAATTTTTAGTTGCGTTCTTTCAAATTAACTGTAAAAAATAACGTCTTAGGTGTGTTAAAGATTGATGAAAATTCTGATGGTGTTGGTGATCCTTCATTATTTATTGGTTCAATTGCTGGTTCCTGGAAATGAATATGTTTCCAATAAATGATGACGCCACAATTACTGTTGTAGTAATTATGCCTAACGACCGGTTCCAATAAATGATCTCAATCCGAGGATCAAAGATAAAAATGAAAAATTAAAAAAATGAAAAATCGCGAGAATGAACCATTAAAATTATTATTTGACAGCGGAATGTTCAACTTTGTTCATGTTGGCAAATTTTTATTATCTGCACACTTCGATTGAAAACATTAATTAGAATTAGCCGCAAATTATTGAGTCATTTTACATGGCAGTATGTACCTAGTATATGCTTGCTATTGATGAATTCTGTATCAAATATTTTTCAGCTATTACACTTGTACTGCACCCTGCCTCATTTAAACTTGTAGTTACGACAATCTAAAATAAAGTCAATAAATGTGGCAATATTTATTTATTTATAGGTACACCAACAGCATACATATTGTTAAATTAAATAGTAAACATTAGTTAAGGACAATGTAGCTGATGACAATTTATCACCTTTATTTTTGGTACAGCATTCTTTTTAATTTTCCTAATCCATTTTTCTGTATAATATCCATCGGAATCGGCAAAATGGTCTGAACAAACCACACTTGAGTAATTGGGTTTAAAATTTTCTTCTCTCCTTTCTTCGGAAATAATTTTACGCCATTTATCTCTTACTATTTCATTTCATGGAAATCTGTAATTAATAAATAAAATGAATAAAAAAATCATAAATTTAAAATAAATATAATATATATACAAAAAAACGACTCCATGTATTTCATTGTTCCAAATCATGATTTCAAAAGGGACAAAATATTTTATTAACTGAATTCGTTAAATTAATTATTCATACACGTTTAATACTTAATTTAACATGATTAAGGTTTTAAGAATCAAGTAAGGGAATTATACTTACTTAAAATATGAAATCCCATGTGTTTTGCGCTTTATAAGAGTGTTATTTTTGCACTCTTTCACAGAGCATTTAGGCATCTTCACAGGCGAACGGTCGGCGCCCGACTGACAGCAAACAAGTGCTTACTTACATTTTAAGCACTCGTTGGCTGTCCCACTTTCTGAGCGTCAACTGTGCATCTAGGTATATTATTATATCGATGCTTGAAAGACTTTCGTATTTTGAACTATTTTGTTGCTGTTTTATACATACATACATAATCTCACGCTTGTATCCCCGAAGGGGTAGGCAGAGGCGCCCTAGCGAACTAGAACACCCACATTTCACCGAGCTTGGTTCCATCGCAGATGTGGTAGGGGGCGAGCCAGACTCCGGGCTGATATGGAAAAATCCAATATCACTTTCGACCCGGGGATCGAACCCGAGACTTCAGGACGGTAGCCGTACCGAAATACAACCACGCCACCGAGACAGTTGGCTTGTAGAGGACGACAAAAATAATGAATGGAAGTCTGACGTGTTCTGCGAAGGTCATATTGTAAGAATCACGTTCAAGATTAAGATAAATACATAGCATTCGCGTTCGTGGGTGAACAAATAAATATTAATATTTGGTATGCAATAAGTACGTTACATAGAAACGCATTAGCAATGGTAAACGATGTCTTATATATCGCGATGGAGTAAGAACTAGACAGTAATATCAGGATTATCAGGTCACTAGACCAAATTATGCTAGTAGATATTATATTAAAATAATTATTATTCTCTATACAGGCGACCGAAGCGCCGCTGTGGCCTGATTGAGCTAATTACTTCTTCGAACTTGTCATTGAGATATTGCCAAGATGGCGTCGCGTCAGATGGTTCATTGCCATAAGGTCATCTAGCGTGATAAAGGTTCAAGTTTTGTTGATACCCTCGGAACTTTAAACACATATGAATACGTTCGTTGTGTTAATGGCTATTCGAAATGTTGATCTATTGACTATAAATTTAAAGTTAATATTGCCTAATGCATATCAATCAAACACAAATCATCGGCGCATTACAAATTATATTTGCAAACGTCCTTGTTGCAAATTAGCATTGTTCTGAATGTAGATATGCTAATAATGTCCCCTATATGGATATTCACTGCCAGCGGCTGCGGAGTGCGGAGTCAGACGTTGAGCTATTATACTTGTATATAATGCTTGCTTTATGTTTCCTTCATCGACTGTTGTTCGAGTTACCAGCCATAGTGTATTTATAGAATTCTTTTGAACAAGATAAGTAAGTAGTACTTATCATGGACTTGAGTACTTTCTATGGTCATCGTTTCACGTAGAAAGTGTATTACAGATAAACTGCAAGGTATGTTAGTTATGCTAACCTGTTTAGGTGTTTGACGTCAAACATACGTGAACGCTACATTGTTGGTTTGTGCCATAGTTGGAAATAATAGAGTTGTAGAATGAGAAAGGCTGAAGTGTTTCCGTTAATTCCGTGCATTTCCAAGTGGCACTACGCTTCAGGAGAAGGTTATAGTAATAATAATTTGTAACGGGCATCAGTAATAAATTAATGATCAGACACGCGAATGTAATTATCTAACGTATGTTAATAACGCATTGTTCTTTGTTTTCTATGGCCCGTGAAGTGTAAAAGGTACGTACTATGTATAAACTTTATTAATTTCATTTTCTTTGGCATACATTATTTTGTATGTCCTTTTTATAGCCAACTTACTAAATTCGCCCGTTGACACCAATCTACATATGTTTACTTATGATTTATTATTATTGAAAACATTTCCTAAGAAATCAATCATTACTTCGTATTTCTATTATGGGCCTTCTGTTTAACGTTCATTTTGCGGAATTTCCTTTTTAAGAGAGAAACCATAAATGGAAATTACTTAATGTACAATTTTCCTTGAATAATCAATAAACATGCTAATAGATATAAAGATGTGTGGTCAGCGAAATATAAAAGATAAACCGCGAAAATTTCGTAAGTCACTTCAGTTAAGTATTTTGATTAACTCTATTCTTAAGAGAACTGATCACTCAGATATATTTTTTTTATAGCAGAGACTGGCAAACGAGCAGATGGTCACCTGATGGTAAGTGATCTCCACCGCCCATAGACACCCAAGATACAAAAAGAATCATGGGTGCCGTTGCCAACTTAAAAGTAGGGGAAATCCCTATGGATTGGCAAAGGGACGGTGGGAAATGGGCTCTCACTTACCAAACGAAACGCGTCAGCCAGCTGCCCATTTAAGCCGGTTTTCTGTGAGGCAATGGTATCAAACCGGTCGAGCTGCCCATTCGTGCTGTAGACGTAACTGTACAGCGTGGCTCTACCACTAAAAAATTAACTATTCTTAAGAGTACTGATTACTCGGTTAGATATTAATAGTTGTTTGAACCACATGATGATCTGCATTTAATGTTCATCGAACGTCCTAATGCTCGATACACACGTGATAGGACGTATCTATAATTTAATATTTTTTCTCTATGAATGTTTATTTGATGTTAATTTATATACGAATATTTTAAGATTTTTATACCTAAGTTTTAACAATACAGTCCAACTGCATAAAACAGTAGCTCAACCATGAGTTTGTTGCACGTATTTACGCGAGCGAGGACGTAAAATATTAGTATGGAAAATGTCAGTTCCCCGAGTAACCACTAGAGGCGTTCGAGTGTTTGTCATACAAATATTTTACGGAGTCGCTAGTGAGTAATATCAAAAAAACTCATAGTTGGCGTTCTGTTTATAGTTTTGTCTATAGCTATAGACACACATATCGAAACAACTTGTAAATTATAATTATTATGTGTATAAAACTTAAGCAAATAAAATAGCCGAATCAGTCAGTAACATAGAGGCGCACTAGCCAACTAGATAGAAGGCGAGCCTATCGCCATATCGGACACAATTTCCAGACTCCGGACTGATATGAAAAAATCCAATATAATTTTGCCCGACCTGGGGATCGAACCCGAAACCTCACGACGGTAGTTGTACCGAAATACAACCACGCCACCGAGGCAGTCAGTCAGTATAAGGTACCTAATTAATTATTTTACCAACACATTCATTTTATTTACCTATCTGTTAGTTAATGAATCTGTTTACTTCCCATTGAATTGCTTAGAAGTTAGAATTCGTTAATTAATGTTAATTAATTATGTTTAGCTTTTATGTTACATACTCAATGTTTGGTGTATTTGTATCTGTTTCAAAGGTATTTTAAGTAATTTTATCATTTGCGCACCTATACTAAACATACTTTCAGTGGCAACTTCTGAATTGTATGAAAATACAATAATTTATATAAACTTAGGGTGAATTCATTTTACAGCGTAGTGCTTTGTCGTGTCACAAAAATATGCACATTCTCATACAGAATAACACGAAATTCTGATTCAATATGATCATGATCCACAGAATATTATGAATCCACCATTACCTATTAATTATGTTTTCTATGGTTAGAATTTACTCACAATTAGTCGCAAGGCTATGTCGCGTGGCGCTGCGTGTCACGGTCCGGTCGCGATGGTTCACGCATCTTGTCACATTGACTTTGACCCACATATTGGAGGAGCCAGCGCTAAGAGTATGTCCCCTATAAACCACGATTACGATGTAAATATAAACCATCATTAACATATACAGATACTTTATAATAGTCAGTCCTTTGATAACATTAACTCGTCAATAGCGAAAATAGCTGCTGTACAAGAAAACAGTATCCGTTGACAAACGGGGGGGGGGGGGGAAGGCCGAAACCTACCTATTGATCTGTTTTGTCTCCGTATGGGAGTACATAGTCTTCGCGTGGGATGTATACAGCACCGGATCTCGGTCTGTTCAAAGCGAGGGCAAGCCGCCAATTTGCCCGACTGTACCGCCCCCAAATTAGGACGCCCTCCAGATTTTTGCCGCCTCCCAAATCCTGCTGCCCGGGACACGTGCACCCTCGCGCCTCCCGCCCCCTAGATCCGGCACTGGAGGTGTATTTTGAATTTGGAAAATGTAGGTCGTTGGTTAGCAATGTTAAGAAAAATGTATTTAATTAGAGGCACATGTAAAAAAGGGCAATCTGTATTTCTTTGTTTATTATAAAAGTAGCTATTATAAATATGTAGACTAGGCCGCGTTAATCGTATTCTGAGGTTATTGATCTTAGATGTATTTTTGAATACCGTAAATCATAATAATATAACTGGATTTATTTACACGCGATTGATTGAACTTTTAAAATGTTGCATGTTTCTTGATAATTATAGAGAACAACATAATTATACATGTTCTGTTATTAATATCAGGAGATATGTACCTATTACGTAATACTGTAATTAGTAGGCGTGTGTAAAAGATGAGATTAATAATAAAATAAAACGAATAATAAAACTTTCTACCTGCCATTACCCACCTTAATGTGGGGTCGACGAAACACACTTTTTCAAGTATGTTGCAGAAAGGTTTTGGCTTAGTTTTTACGACCGCTTGCATGCTTGGCGTCAACCCCCTTCTGAAAGATCCCGTCCCGGATAAATAAATTAGTAAATTCGCTTATCCCCACCTGCGAATCGAACCCAAGACCTCCCGGTCTACAGCTCATTATATGCTGCCACTAGACCAAGGAGGCAACAAAACAAAACATATAATAAATAATAACCGGATTAGGAGTTCTATATTAGCAAATACACAAGAAGAAGCAATATGTAACTACATTTAACTACATAAGTTTATGATGTTCTCATACTCGTACCAAGAAACAGTAATTCTGTTAGCGACCGCTTTCAGGCATCACTGTACGGCGTACGCATTCTACGAATACGAAGTTCCAATATGCAATGTTCTGCGAGCAATGAACAGTAAAAGTTTTATTCTTGGAACATTCAAAACCCGTCTTTATCAGTTTTATGTTAAAAATGACTTAGTGGTTTTTAGACAAATGTGCTTGACTATGCTACTAAAGCCGCGCCTCCTGCTATAAAACATTACACAAAACACCTATACAAAACGTGTTTTTGCTAGACATTTTTATTTATGGTCCATTGTTCTGTGAGCTGGTGGGAGTTTGCTGCTGATCGTGATGAGTGGAGAGATAAAGGAGTAGCCTTTGCCCAGCAGTGGGATAATATGGGCTAATAAGATGTTCTGTGAGCAGGAGATAGTGAAAAACATTGTTTTGTGTAGGTGTTTTTGCGTTTTGTTTTGATAAAAGCACATACCAGAAACACGGCTTAAAGTGAACTTCATTTACGCAATCGAACTCAGTTTTAAAGGTTTATCGTTATAAAAATAATATGTTGTCTGTCTCTCCACGTGGTAAAGTGAACAATACAAACTGTTCGTAAAGGGACGTAGCCATATTCCCCCTTCCCGTGCCCACCCGTAGTATATGCCAAGACCCCCCTCACCCTCTTGTTGTCACGTAGTAATTTATAAATATGGTTTTAAATCATTTTTTGTCGAATAAAAGTTAAAAAGAAAATATTATGATGTGTGCCACCTGTGACTTTAAAAAACTCAACAGGTCGACTTCAAATCCGATCGTGACGAAATTGATATATGGGACCCTTGAAATAAACCTCTATCGAACACAAAAAGAATTTTGGAAATCGGTTCACATTTGACGGAGATATCGCGT
The DNA here is from genome assembly GCA_036417725.1 of Clanis bilineata. Classification (NCBI taxonomy): domain Eukaryota; kingdom Metazoa; phylum Arthropoda; class Insecta; order Lepidoptera; family Sphingidae; genus Clanis; species Clanis bilineata. The sequence goes on from CM071153.1 coordinate 6,600,478, forward strand.
AACATACATTAAAAAAAATGTCGGATGTATTTGGATGTCGGTCGAAAAGTGCTAAACGGTGCGCGTCATATTCGAATATAGCTCGAAAAAACAGATTTCCTTAGAACATATAGACTACGTGACGAAAACCTAAGACTCCCCGGCTCTGTGACCAAGAGTTGTATTTTTAAGACCCCTCCCCCCCCTGAACGGGTCAAACTAATATTAAACAGAGATATTTGTTTTACAAAATTTTTGTTTGTAGTGGATAAACTCTAAAACTACTGCACTCATTTTGAAAATTCTTTCACCTACAAAAAGGTTAATTATAAGTAACATAGGCTGAATTTCCCAGAGCGGATTGACGTTGACGTGCTAACATCTGGAGCCATTTATGAACTATGTTGTACATTGAACTCTATATAAGTCAATTTTAGTTTGTAGACTTTACTTCGTAACTACACACTCTTAAGTAATTGCTCTGACGCGACGCGACGGATCAATATAGCGCTGAGTAAATGCGAGCAGCGAGCTAATGTTATAGTCCAATTGCTAATTAAACGGAGTAAACTGACAGATCGAAATGTCACTTTCCAAAATAATGTTGCTTACTTTCAAAACGTAGTGATTGATCTAGTTCAATTCTTATCATTCAAAGAAACAATAACTCAGCACTAGTTTGCAAAATTAGAATTTTATTGTGTATTTTTAGAAATTTCAGCTTAACCCTTCGACTAAACGTTTGTGTAAATAATTTTGCGTAAATAATCACCACAGATACGCGAAATAATAACAATGAAAATTAAAAATATTACTTTTATTATTTGAGAAAAATTACATTTCGCACATTCATAGCTTTTGTAAGTTTTGTTTATTATGAACCTGACTATAGGAATGACTATAATTCCAGTAAACATGCCGTAATTTAGCATGCAGTGATTTATTTTGATTATAAATCAGTAGACATGCAGTACTAATCATACATTAGGCAGGAATTACGAAAATAAGTTGGACTTTAGAAAAAGAAAGAATGAAATGGTTCACTGAAATGAAATCTTTAAATAATCTTCATCTTTTTAATAATCTTCATCTATTTCAATTTCATGAAAAAGTGGCAACATTCGAAATGTCAGTGTACTCCGTTTAATTAGCAATCCTACTATATAAAATTTATGTAAACTAAGGCTCAATTGCACCACTATTATTAACCTAGAGTTAGTCCTAACCGCAAGCTAAATTGACAGAAAATGTATGAATGACATGTAACTTAACTTGCGGTTAGGACTAACTCTAGGTTAATAATAGTGGTGCAATTGAGCCTAAACAACATAATAGCTATCACTACTTACGTACGTATTATAAAACAAAGTCGTCCGCCGCGTCTGTCGTCGCCTGACGTCCGTCTGTTCGCAGTGAAAACAAAAGCTACTAAACGGATTTTCATGCGGTTTTCACCAGTAGGTAGTGATTCATGAGGAAGGGTTATGTATATAATTTACGGTGTTGTGTAAATTGGTTTGAAGTGTCTGAAAATGTCGAGCCGTCTGAGAGATTTCATCGAAAACGTTGCTTAATTCGTTGGAGAAACAAAACAAAAATTAATTCTTCTTTTAAAGATTTACAAAAAACGTCTGTGGTGGCATACATATATCTATCATTTAGGGATAGCTTACTATAGGTACTCAATCCATTTTCTAAAAATTTTAACGTACAATGCGGTAATTGAAAATCTATTTAGACGGATAATCAAACAGAAATCACAAGAAATATTTTAAATAGTCCTGCGGACTTCACAAGTTGCTTTATGCATACATTGTTTTTTTATCATTGATTTTTTTTAAATATCATTGCCTTTTCATTCATCATTCATCATTAATCATCCATCATCCTGCAGTTGCCCATTATTGGACGTAGATGTTTTAGTTCTTGACGATCCTACTCTTTTCTCACTTCGCCTACGACCCAGCCTGGATTAAGGTCCACTAAAGCGTTGCGGTTCGACAATCACGAATCCCTTTTTGTGCGTGTGGGTGTTTTATGACACAACAGTTGGTATCGCCAGAATGATGTGGCAAAAAATTATGCTAAAGCTACAAAAATAAATATACTAAATGTATTCTCGGATTTCGGATGCAATCTAAAAATTATGATGCAAAATACAAGGAAAATTGTTCGATCTGAGAATATATAAATGATATAATATCCTTATACGTGAAAATATCGTATAATGATGATTTATAATATACTAGCTATTGCCCGCGGCTAAGCCCGCGTGAGATTGTTGACAACCATTCATCCCCATTACATCACTTTAGGGGATGAATTTATGCATGTATTATTATTTATACATATAAACCTTCCTCTTGAATCACTCTATCTATTAAAAAACCGCATCAAAATCGTTGCGTAATTTTAGAGATCTAAGCATACATAGGGACAGACAGAGAGCGGAAAGCTACTTTGTTTATACTATGTAGTGATAGTGATAACATTGCTTATTTTTTTTTATGCGTAGGCCTAAAGGATAACCCGATAGTAGTATTTTGTGAGCAATATTAATATTGTGTATGTTTCGTTACTATTCCGAATTAGGAATCCTTGACTAGTAGATACTTTCGTATTGTACTTTTCTGTGTCTGACCAGGCGATGTAGTAGTAGTAAGTGTAAAAGACTTACTTAAAACGTGCCTCTTATATGCACTATATTCGCTACACAACTTTATTGTATATCTCGAACTAGTTGTGTACTCTTCCAGCTCCAAAGGGAGATTGCCTCAATAATGATAGCTCCCGCTCTTTTATACCTTTTGCTTTATTTAATAAAGAAATACCTTCTACAAATATTGTGAATTACTCAGAGGGTAGTTGAAATAAATATAACTAACGTACTACCCTTCAATATCGTGTACTAAATCCCGATAATTATCCGAAATCACTACATAAGGGAGTAGAAGAAGAATATAGTTATATTTTTTTGTTACAGTGAAGAAAAGTCATCGACGTCGGCACCTCCGCCAGCGACAGGCGATGCACACGCTGATCTCATGGCTGCGATCAGACGAGCCGGCGGGGCAGGTCGGGCCAAGCTCCGGCCAGCCGCAGACACTGATGCGCCAACGGTAAGTCTGTACCACACATAAGCAGAAGCTTCAAGCCTACGTCATAAAGTTCTCTCATCATTTTATGTGGGTTCACTAGAACCTGAGTCTATCCTACATACTAAAGATACATAATAATAGCCCTATAATATTCCTGTTCCACTTCTGGGCACAGGCCTCCTCTTCTAATGAGAGGGGTTAGGCCTTAGTCTACCACGCTGGCCTAATGCGAGTTGGTAGATTTTACATACCTTCGAAATTATTGTGGATAAATTGTCAGGTATACAGGCTTCCTCACAATGTTCTTGTTCACCGTTATAGCAAGCGATAATTTACAATGAAAACACACTTAACATAGAACAGTCAGAGTATGCTCCTTCTGGGGTTGGTCTCGAACCTCAAGAGTCAAAACTAATGAGAAATATTTTAATAAAAAGTTCGATACTTATTAGTAGTAATGAAACTGATAGCTGTTTGGTTGGTTACCGGTTACTGGATATCTAACGAAGTGAAAATATTACCGAAACGGTTCGATTTGCCTTAGGCTTTATCGTTCATTTCGGCAATGAAAAGAATGAAAGACGATGATCGTTTAGTCATTTCGCCTTAAGAGTATATTTGAAGTTTTAATTAAGTGTGTAATATTTAAGTTGTAAGGAATATAATTACACACATACACATACATAAGCTCACGCCTGTATCCCCGAAGGGGTAGGCAGAGGCGCCCTAGCGAACTAGAATACCCACATTCCGCCAAGCTTAGTTCCGTCCCTGAAGTGATAGGGGGCGAGCCTATCGCCATATCGGGCACAAATTCCAGACTCCGGGCTGATATGGAAAAATCCAATATCACTTTGCCCAATCCGGGGATCGAACCCGAGACCTCAGGACGGTTATCGTACCGAAATACAACCACGCCACCGAGGAATATAGTTATGAAATATATTTTTTGATTCACCTGAATTCGAAAAACATAATCGATACACTAGTATTTACACAGTCGTATCGTATTGTGTGTTTGCCGCCGAAGAAAGCTATATTTATTCTGCGAAATTGTAAACGTTTCGTAGGTGTTGACTGCGAACTTGTTCGGCTTATTGGACTTAAATTATACATATTAGAGGTATATTCAACATAGAATCCCCGAACGAAACGTGTCTCAAATTGGGTACTTGACTATGTTTGACACACATAACATAACATAAGCTCACGCCTTTATCCCCGAAGGGGTAGGCAGAGGCGCAATAGCGAACTAGAACACCCACATTTCGCCGAGCTTAGTTGCGTCCCAGATGTGATAGGGGGCGAGCCTATCGCCATATCGGGCACAAATTCCAGACTCCGGGCTGATATGGAAAAATCCAATATCACTTTGCCCAATCCGGGGATCGAACCCGAGACCTCAGGACGGTTATCGTACCGAAATACAACCACGCCACCGAGGAATATAGTTATGAAATATATTTTTTGATTCACCTGAATTCGAAAAACATAATCGATACACTAGTATTTACACAGTCGTATCGTATTGTGTGTTTGCCGCCGAAGAAAGCTATATTTATTCTGCGAAATTGTAAACGTTTCGTAGGTGTTGACTGCGAACTTGTTCGGCTTATTGGACTTAAATTATACATATTAGAGGTATATTCAACATAGAATCCCCGAACGAAACGTGTCTCAAATTGGGTACTTGACTATGTTTGACACACATAACATAACATAAGCTCACGCCTTTATCCCCGAAGGGGTAGGCAGAGGCGCAATAGCGAACTAGAACACCCACATTTCGCCGAGCTTAGTTGCGTCCCAGATGTGATAGGGGGCGAGCCTATCGCCATATCGGGCACAAATTCCAGACTCCGGGCTGATATGGAAAAATCCAATATCACTTTGCCCGACCCGGGGATCGAACCCGAGACCTCAGAACCGTAGTCGTACCGAAATACCACCACGCCACCGAGGCAGTCTATGTTTGATTTTGTACACATTTTTATATGTACTAGGAAATAAAACAAAAAAGAAACTCTTCAGTAAAATCTGCATCGAAATTGGTTGAAAAATGAGCCAGTAATTCATATTTTAAATTCTGCATTGAGCAAGAGTGGGGACGTAGTGGGAATATCTTACTATCCCATTCTAAAGCACGTGCCGTTATGGCCCTGACGTGATTTTACTGGTAGTACTCTTTTCCGCAGTTTGAAGGTTACACCAAACTTCAAATGCTTATAACTTTTTTATTTCTGAGAATATTTCAATAATTCTTTCAGTACTATATTTTAAATGGCGTAAATTTCATATAAAATTAATTTTAAAATATTTGTCAAGTACCCAATTGTACATAAATAAACGTCGCGTTGATACGATGATACCATAATCTATACTTCTATAAATCTATACTAATATTATAAAGGCGGCACATATATACATATGTTACATAAGCGTATGGGCCACCGGAGGCCGAGCCGCCCGTGACTATCTACAAGTTTTGTCTCGGTGGCGTGGTTGTATTTCGGTACGACTACCGTCCTGATGTCTCGGGTTCGATCGCCGGGTTGGGAAAAGTGATATTGGATTTTTCCATATCAGCCCGGAGCCAGGAATTTATGCCCGATATGGCGATAGGCTCGCCACCTATTACATCAGGGACGGAACTAAGCTCGGCGAAATGTGGGTGTACTAGTTGGCTAGTGCGCCTCTGCCTACCCTTTAAGGGATACAGGCGTTAGCTTATGTTAGGTGTGTGTTAAAAGTTTACATGGATGGTTGTTTGTTATTCAATCACGCCAGAACAGCTGAACGGATCTGGATGAAATTTAACACAGAGATAGATTTTAGTCTGGAATAGCACGTAGGCTTTTTATCCCGCAAAAATATGGGATACATTCGGGCAACAGCTAGTAACAATATAACTGTTCCACTTATACTTATATTTCTATACATATGTGCTCGATGCTAGTTAGCACAATAAAAACATAGAATTTTATTGTCGTAATAATCTCAGTATTCACGGAAAGAGTTTAATGTCAGACGTATCAATTAACATTTAATGGTTGTAAGTTTACACGTTATTATGTAGAACTTGCGAATAAGCCCCGACTCGTTTTCAATATCAAGCGTGAATTTGCGTTATTGCCTTTCTGGGAATTTTTAATTAAAGAAAATTATGTATACACTCTTAAACTTGTTTTGTACAAAATAATGTCTTATAGATAACCTCTAGGCGCGCAGATAATTAAATTTCTTAGATTTGTTATGAAAAATATTTTATTACGTATGGGTTTTACCTACAGCAGCCGATAGTACTAATAGGCAGCCGGTTGTAAAAACTTAGCCAAATCATTTCTGCAACATGCTTGATAAAGTGTGTTGCGTCAACACCACATTACGGTGTGATAAGGGTAGGTAGAAAGAAAGATGGGTTTTACCTACAATGGTTTTACCCATCATTAATAACAAATATTTAATGAAAAATAATGCGTATCTCGGCTTAGGTTAACTGCTTCAGGTCATTTCACAAGTAATAACTAAACTTCGGAAATAATAATATATACACTCATAAATGATAATTAATACTTACTATGCATATTTGTACTGCACCCAGTGTGTTTTAATTTACAAATAACTGTCGAATTACATCGCTATGGACTCACTCATTTTATTGATACTCAAATTGTTTTTGATAACTAAGAATTGCTAGAATGCTAAATGTTAGAGCCTTACTGCTTTTTATTGTTGTTTATTCTAAGAAACATCTATTTGCTGGTAGTGTAAATTACAATATCTTACTTTTTGTTACACAAGGACGTACAAAGGTGAATTAAATTGAAGGAGGTGTTGCTAATTTACACTATGTTTAATTCTTAGATAACGTAGTTGTAGAGTGGTAGTTTTCTGATAATATTTTCAGAACAAATATGCAAGAAAAATGAGTAATGTGACACAATGCATAGTGACTGGCGTTTAGAGTCACGTGACTCACAGATAAAAACATAAATATTTAACTTACTAAAATAATATTATCCTTAGAATTTTTTTAATAAATTCCTATTGCACACGTTATTTCGATGATAAATCTATGTTCCTTCATTGATATTGTGTTACTATAGTATAGTACCCAATTATATTCATTTGATACTCGCTGTACTTCTACAATTAGGAACTCGACCATGAGTTTTTTTACATTTCACGCTAGCGATATTAGATATAAGATGAGATGTTAGCGATTAAATGAAAAACACCCTAGCGCCTCTAGCGGTTACGTGGAGGATTAAGGTTTTCCGTTTTCATAAAAATTATTTTACGTAGTCGCTAGTGTATATTGATAAAAAAATTCATGGTCGAGCTAATAGGCATGGGCGGCCCTCATGGCCATGGCGTCACAAAAATCAATAGAGTGGCGCGGCGTGGCAGACAGACGCATTGCAATGTAAACACTGTTTAATTTATACTAATATTATAAAGCTGAAGAGTTTGTTTGTTTGTTTGTTTGTTTGATTGAACGCGCTAATCTCAGGAACTACTGGTTCGATTTGAAAAATTATTTTTGTGTTGGATAGCCTATTTATCGAGGATGGCTATAGGCTATATAACATCACGCTTTGACCAATAGGAGCGGAGCAGAAATGAAAAATGTTGCCAAATCGGGAAAATTTATATCTCAGACAGAAACTACTGGTTCGAATTGAAAAAATATTTTAGTGTTGACCGAGGGGATGAATGGTAGGGTGACTAAGGGGTGACTGACGGGGTGATTGATGGGGTGACTGATGGGATGACTGACGGGGTAACCGACGTGAGGAATGACGGAGTGACTGACAGGCTGACTGATGGGGTGGCGGACGGGGTGACTGATGAGATGAATGACCGGGTGACAGACGGGGTGACAGATGGGGTGACCGACTGGGTGACAGCCGGGGTGACCGATGGGGTGACAGACGGGGTGACAGACGGGGTGACAGGCCGGGTGACAAACGGGGTTACAGGCGGGGTGACAGGCGGGGTGACAGACGGGGTTACAGCCGGGGTTACAGCCGGGAGACCGACGGGGTGACCGACGGGTGATCGAAGTGGTGACAGACGGGGTGACAGACGGGTGACAGACGGGGTGACAGACGGGGTGACAGACGGGTGACAGACGCGGTGACAGAAGGGTGACAGACGGGTGACCGAAGTGGTGACAGACGGGGTGACAGACGGGTGACAGACGGGGTGACAGACGCGGTGACAGACGGGGTGACCGAAGGGTGACAGACGGGTGACAGAAGGGGACGGGTGACAGACGGGGTGACGGAAGTGGTGACAGACGGGGTGACAGACTGGGTGACAGATGGGGTGACCGACTGGGTGACTGACTGGGTGACAGACGAGGTGACAGACGGGGTGACAGGCAAGGTGACAGACGGGGTGGCGGACGTGGTGACAGACGGGTGACCGACTGGGTGACAGACAAGGTGTCAGACGGGGTGACAGGCGGGGTGACAGACGGTGTGACAGAGGGTGTGACTGACGGGGTAAGAGACGGGGTGACAGACGGTTTGACAGACGGTGTGAGAGACGGGGTGACTGGCGGCCGAAGTAGATCATCCCATTACCTCTTTTAGAATTATTGTGCTATAGGTGCCTACGACTCACTCTTTCAACCCTCTCTCTCATACGCAGACGAAGTTGCGCGGGTCAGCTAGTTATAATATAAATAAACAAAAGGCCCGCTGTGCAATCTGGTGTTGCAACTGGTGACAGGGAGGTTACCACCACGTCTTATAGGAGTATTATTATAAGCTTACTTTTTTTTTGTACGGAAACGGTACAACTAAGATTATAATAATACTGCTGTAAGACGTTGTGGTAACGCCCCTGGTTAAAGAATAAAATGGCTAGTTTCTTTGGCAGCCATTTTTAAGTATTCAATAACTAATTAAGTAATGACTGGAGTTTTTCTTTTTATATGGTGAATGAGTGCCCCGTGTTGTTCTTTAGTTATCCTAAGTCCTAAAGCATTGTGGTATTAACATTGACACAATATGATTTTATGGTGTTTTGAAATATACAAAGACGTTAGATTAGGCATACTTATATAATCAAAATAATTATTATTATGTATATTTAAAAAAAAAAACGGAAGTTTGTGGCTACAGTTGACGTGATCCTTTGTGATCGTTGCGTAATTTACATACCATCTACGAATATAATATGTAATTTGTAAAATAATTGGTTTATGCTTGATAGTGTAAATAATTTTGGACGACTTGGATAACATATTAACATAATTATATTTGTTGGATGTACTTTGGCTGATGATGCTGATGACGATGATTATATTTGTTTTATTTTTCTACGTATTCACACATGCATCTATCATCATTTAGGCATCACACATAATATTTACTTTTGCACTAAGTTTTATTTGTGTAAACAGTGTTTTAAATTTAAAATTGAATCTCTTTTTATATTGAAAATTAAAAAAAAAATTATTTAAAAATTAATTATTTAATAATTTAAAAAAAAAAAAAAAAAAAAAATTTAAAAAAATTTTAAAAAATTTTAAATTTTGTAATACCGGTCATAGCTCCCCAGCTAGCTTTAATTTTTAACTCTTGTATTAGTAGTGGTATATTTCCTGACAAGATGAAGCTTAGTAAAATTATTCCACTTTTTAAATCTGGTAGTACAGAAGACCCCACTAATTTTAGGCCTATATCTGTGCTACCTTCAATAAGCAAAATATTTGAAAAACTTTTACTCATCCAAATTCAAAATTATTTTAGCTTAAATAAGCTTTTACATAATAAACAATTTGGTTTTACACGGGGTCGCTCCACCTCTGATGCTGGTGTTGAGCTTCTTAATAATATATTTAATGCATGGGAGAGTTCACATGATGCTTTGGGAGTATTCTGTGATTTATCCAAAGCTTTCGACTGTGTTCACCATGACATTCTTGTCAGGAAATTAAGTCACTATGGAGTTAATGGCTTGGCTCTTGACCTATTTAAATCTTATTTAAATAATAGGGTTCAAAGTGTAGACATTAATGGCAATAGATCTCCTGGGTCTGTTGTTACAATGGGAGTCCCACAGGGCTCAATTCTTGGACCTTTTCTTTTTCTAATTTATATTAATGACTTACCTTATTTCATAAGGGATAATTGCGAGGTAGTGTTGTTTGCAGATGATACTTCCTTAATATTTAAATTAAATCGACATCAAACTCTTCTTGACGATGTAAATAGCACTCTCTCAAAAATATTACAATGGTTTAGTGTCAATAATTTACTACTAAATAGTCAAAAAACTAAATGCATTCGATTCTTGACACCTAATGTTAAAAAGACTGACGCAAATATTTTTATGAATGGCGTTCAGCTGAGCCTTGTGGAGACAACCAAGTTTTTAGGTATTACATTAGACCCCAAACTTCAATGGGGACCCCATTTATCTACGCTAGCCAAAAAATTAAGTACCGCATCCTACGCAGTGAGCAAGATACGTCAATTAACAGACGTCAATACGGCTAGATTAGTTTATTTTGCGTACTTTCATAGTTTGATGTGTTATGGAATTTTGTTGTGGGGTGGTGCTGCTGACATTAACACTATTTTTGTACTCCAAAAGCGAGCCATAAGATCTATATACTCGCTTAGTTCCAGGTGTTCTTTGAAAGAAAAGTTTAAAGAAATAAATATAATGACAGTAGCATCTCAATTCATATTCGCTAATTTAATGTATGTCAAGAAGAATATAGATATATTTCCCAAAGTTTCTGATATACATAATTTGAATACCAGAAATAAAAATAATTTGGCTCAACACAAAACCAGGCTCCATAAAATCGGCAATTCTTTTAAAGGTCTTTGTACACGTCTTTATAATAAAGTTCCCACTCATATCAAACAGCTAGAATTGAATGAATTTAAAATTACAATTAAACGTAAGTTGTGTAATAAAGCCTACTACAAGCTTTCTGAACATCTAGATGATAAAGAGGCTTGGGAGTAGGATGAAACTATTTTAGGAGCATAACCAGTTGCTGTTTCAGGGAGCCTTATTAGTTTATTCATATGTTTTATTTATAGTGATGCTGTGTGGCTTTCGCGGCGGCGGTGTTGTATTGTGGCGTACTTTATTTGCCCATTGCATCAGTCTAGGTAGTCATGCTCACTTAAGGTCTATGCTTGTGGCGGCGTCGTGTGCCGGGTCGATCACTTCCCTGCAACGTGGTTGAGGAGGTCGATGGCTGGCACATGCGTCATACTCGTGAACGGGTGCTGCTTGTGGAGACTGGTCTGCCTGGACTGTTTTATTTCCCTTGTGTCAATTCAACTTGCCGTGGCTGCGGGGGTCGCTCAGTGTATCTTGTATGTTACTTTGTCCTATATTATTAGATGTCCTATACTATTGTTATCATGGTTTAGCTGCTCTAATTCAAGCTCTTTCTGTATCTGGTGCTGTACTTTATTAGTAGCTGACTGTAAATTGGTGTTAAAAAGAGCAACGTCAGAGTTTCTTGCCCGTTCTTCTCTGGCGAAACAGCCTTCCGAACAGGCGGTAGAGTTAAAATTTGACGGAATCTAAATAATGTTTGAACATTTCATGGATTCAATAAATGATTTTGATTTTGATTTTGATTTTGATTTTGATTTTGATTGGACTAGCTGTCCCGGCGAATTTCGTTCCGCCTAACAGTCGATTCTTTAATTTTTTAGGTTTTTTTATTATATCTAAAATAAATGTAGCCTAAGTTACCCCTTATTACATCAGCTACCTGCCAATAAAAGTCCCGTTAAAATAGGTCCAGCCATTTCAGAGATCAGCCGGAACAAACAGATAGACAGACAAAAATTGTAGAAAATGTTATTTTGGAGTATATACCGTATATATATTCATATACATGTCGTAAAAAACTGTTATTTCAATATTACAAACAGAAACTCCAATTTTATTTATATGTATACATGATATATGTATAATCATAGTAATAGTTTCCTGGATCTTCAATATGTATTATAAAAAAAAACTTGTGGTAACTATCAACAAAAAAATGTAAATTCCTGCAGTGGCTTTTTGTGGTTTGGATACAACTACGTATATTTATCATTATATTAATTAATAAAGATTTCGAGACGATAATTTATAATTGTAGCGTCGTGCTACGACCTATTGGAATATAGTTGTAACATGCATGAATGCATGCAGGTAAAACCGCGTGGAATAGCTTGTCTTGATATAAGATGGCAAGAGGCGCCCGCGCGCCGCGCCACGCCGCCCGCCCGGCCCGTGTTATTATGAATATACTCCGTCGATTCACAGAAGCGATAATTATACGCTCTAGCGTTGTTTCTACGAAATAGTGTTAAATGGTTGATAACGTAATGATAAAGATATCAGCAGGTTCCATTGTGTGACACCCGAAGTTGTGAGCTATCGCCCACCATATGTATTTGTCTTTAGTTCTAGTTTATTTAGCAGCCGAGTGGCAAAAGCGGGACCCTTCAAATTACGTCATTTTACTCGGAAACTATTGGCGGTACAATCTATATAGATATTTGGATGGTATCTAGGAAGTTATATAAACTGCTGCCCAAAGTGGATTGAAATTATAAAATATATTTTAGGGTGTCTTTCCATACATGGCATACATACTTCTATATACTTATTTTTCGAGCGACTTCCAAAAAGGAAAAGGTCCTCAATTCGTCTGTTTTTTTTTATATGTATGTTACGACTTACGCGATATCTCCGCCAAATGTGGACCGATTTTCAAATTTTTTTTTGTGTTCGATAGAGCTTATTTCAAGGGTGGTCCCATATAAATTTGGTCACGACCGGATTTGAAGTCGGTCTGTTAAGTTTTTAAACTTGTGATTATTTATTTTAATCAATACCTAATTGGCGAAATGTCCACTTCTAAAGTCGTAAAAATTAAGTATCCTCGCCGCCGCGCCGCGTCCTTTTAATTTTTAAACGGCGGGGTGGGAAAATCTGGCGCCTACGTGACCAAAACTTTTATATCACATTTCTCGAAATAGAAGACATTTATCACGGCGACATCGCAAGCGCCAGCTGGCACTTGTCCAGTGGTAATTTAGGCTTTCTATAAGAACTGACAATTTGTAAAGCATCATACACACATACCATCTACAGTAGAAAATACTCAAGTGCGTGTGCATGCAAATTGCAGTGTAAATGTTTTCGTGTTAGAGACGAATGTTACTAAAACCTTATTTTAATACAATACCACATTGTTCAAACCAATTTTCGTTGAAAGTACTTATTAAGCTCTACTATATTGATATCCAGGTGTTATTTCAACTAAAGGTTTCGAGTACTAATACGCCAAAACGTAGATAAAATTAAGTGTTTTGCGTTCTGAAAAAGTTAGGTCTAAATTCTGAAACGTTCTGAAAAAGTTAGTTCTAAGTTCTGAGAATTAGTGAGATACTGCAACGAAAGTGTGACTGACATCTGGAATAACTTTTGATGTGTGGCCGTGACGAATAGCATTTGTTCAAAACCCTCTTTATCATGGAACTCCAGAGGTTGTTGTGCTGTGGATTTCCTAGTAGGTATATAATAGATCAGGGTCGTAACTATGTAACTTGTAAACACCTTCAGCGATGAAATTCTAAGTGTGACGAATCTGCAGGCCTTATACGCTGGCCGAATAGAATAATAAATGTATGGGAATGACATAAGAGTTCGCTATTTGTGGCGTTCTCTTATGTCATCCCCATACATTTACTTTTCTATTCGACTAGCGCATAAGCCACATGGCTAAACCCGCTGATGTGTTATTTAAAAACAAAATCGATTGAAATAAAACTAGTTTTACGGATTATATCGCAAGTTGTTTTGTTGGCTGGCATAGTGAAAAATGTCATCAAAAGCCCCTAAAATGTATAAGATCATAAAAATTCCGTTTTTAGGGTTCTGAAGCCAAATTGCAAAATAAGAACCGTTATCATTTCGCCATGTCCGTCCGTCTGTATGACCACGGTTTATCTCATAGACTATTAATACGAGAGAGTTGTTGTAATTCAGCATGATTTTTGGTAGAGTGGGACGTGTCTCCCCCCATATATATAACTAGTATTCGCGTAATAGTTGCAATTCGACTATAATATTATATTTTTTTATTAATAGCACTAAAGCTCGTCAAATAGCTACTAAAGAAAAATAATAGAAAACAGATTGACTAACAAATGAGAAAATAGTACTGAACTGTTTTGTCTTATCTACTATATAAAAATAAGTCGGGTTTTCCCTTCTGACACTATAACTCCAGAACGCACGAACCGATTTCCACGGTTTTGCATTCGTTGGAAAGGTCTCGGGCTCCGTGAGGTTTATAGCAAAGAAAATTCAGGAAAAATTTCAACAGAAAAGCGGGAAAATCTTTTTTCACATACAGCGCCATCTCTGATACATAGCATGTACTACAAACCAATATTTTAAGTAGATGGCGCCGGTGCGTGATACATTGTTTGACAGCTACTCATTGTTCTCTGCTCAGTTAATTTCATGTGACAAACCGGTATTGTGTTCACTATGAAATTGTGAAAAAAAAAAATTAAAAAAATAGTTATTCGTTTCCTAACATTTACCATCAAATCAATCACGTGTATTGTGCAAATTATATGTTTACATCGTTTAAAATATAGAACAGAAAGAAATATTGAAATATTGTCAAAAATAATAAGTAATAACTGACAGGCTGACTCATGGGGTGGCGGACGGGGTGACTGACGGGGTGACTGACGAGGTGACTGACGGGATGACAGATGGGGTGACCGACTGGGTGACAGACGGGGTGACAGACGGGTGACAGAAGAGTGACAGACGGGGTGACAGACGGGGTGACAGACGGGTGACAGACTTGTGACAGACGGGGTGACGGAATGGGTGACCGACTGGGTGACAGATGGGGTGACAGACGGGTGACAGAAGAGTGACAGACGGGGTGACAGACGGGGTGACAGACGGGTGACAGACGGGGTGACGGAATGGGTGACCGACTGGGTGACAGACGGGGTGACAAGCGGGGTGACAGACGGGGTGACAGACGGGTGACCGACGTGGCGACAGACGGGGTGACAGACGGGGTGACGGACGTGGTGATAGACGGGGTGACAGGCGGGTCACAGACTGGGTGACAGACGGGGTGCCCGACTGGGTGACAGACGGGTTGACAGGCGGGGTGACAGACAGTGTGACTGATGGGGTAAGAGACGGGTTGACAGACGGTGTGACAGACGGTGTGACTGACGGGGTGAGAGACGGGGGACTGACGGCCGAAGTAGATCATCCCATTACCTCCTTTAGAATTATTGGATTATAGGTGCCTACGACTCACTCTTTCAACCCTCTCTCTCATACGCAGACGAAGTTGCGCGGGTCAGCTAGTTATTTATAAATGTATTGTCCTAATAATAGCGTATACGGTCAAGTGCTTGGTGAATTGGATAGACTCGCTGTAAGTTGTAACTGCACGATGTTGTTAATTATTGTGTGGCTACTGGCTAGTGGACAGGCACTGATGCGGACTGGTTACAACTTACAACAAATGGGCAAACAATGCAATTCGTCTGACGCGCGCTTCTGCCTGACCGTTAATTCGAGTTTTATGACATAGATTGTTTATGATGTTAGAGCTGTGAGCATTACCTCTATTAAAGCTTATTCTTCTTGTCTGGATATTAAAAATCATGGATTAGTTGCCAACATTCAAGGAAGATAGTGGGGACTGAGAGAGGAAGGAAATCTAACTCACCGATCGAAACGTAACAGCAACTTTACTCTATTTTCTGTGATACAGTAGAACAAGGTATTTAATTGTGCTAGCCGGTCGATTGTGCTGCCATAAATAACTGTCAACAGCCTGGCTCTATGTGTTGAAAAGGATACCACTGTGAGGCAATATCATCTCTCGTCTTCATTCTCTTTTCACAATATCAGTATGATGATTTCATTTATTATAAACTAATAGTAACCTGAATGTCAATCGTTAGTTAATAATACTTCCGGTAGTAAATGGTAACCTCATTCATCATAACGTTATACACTAATAAAAACAAGTTGGTTGTTCAAAGAATTATTTTACTTTCGCATTCTTCGTACGTCTGAATAATGTATTTTGTAGGATAAATTAATCGTATCAATCATTATAAGTTACGTAGCGTAGTTAAAGTGTTTCCATGAATTATACAACGGGGAGTGCTTCGTAATGAATATCTTCATAAAGTTATGTTTGAGACTTCAACCGCATTGACTGCCTCGGGCCCGGCTTCTACCCTAACAAATTGAACCTCAGAATAACTTCTCGTTTGCTATTTAATATAATCTTATTAGTATTCCATGGGCAAATATTATTGTTTGGTTTATAATTTCTAAATATGCGTAATGAGGTGCGCCAAGCCATGTTTGACTGAATTTGCAATAAACTCTTATAAATCTTATATCGATCGAGTGTTTGTCGGGACTCGTGCTGAAACGGTATAATGGACGATGAACCTTAGGTAATTTTGCTGGTGCTCCGTCGCTTAACATGTGTTATGTACGAATGTGAATAATGTGAGCTAGTGTTAGGAAACTATGTTTAATAGCCCTATGCCGTATGTGATGATCTTGGATAATGATCGAGGGACACTGGACAACTTTTTTGTCAGATCCCTAGGATGTAAGTTGCCATAATCATACACGATCCGTATCGTCGATTCATGCCGCGTCGCTTATGAACTACAACAGGGTTTATGCACCTCTCACGCAGAGGTTATTGAAGATGTTCCCGCGAGCGAGAATCTCGTGTAACGACTTTTCTGCCGACCTTATGCGGAATGTATTCCGACGATTCAATCTCATGAATTTTTTCCTCGTAAAATGTCTCCACAAGGTTGACAATGATACAAGAAAGAGGTACGTTCCACGAAAGCCATTCATTTATGGTAATGATTGAGCGAGATAGCGCGATAATAATTCATTAGTCAGAAGAACAATCTGGTGAAAATAAAAATAATATTTAAAAATACTACTCAGTGCGCCCTACTATTAAATTCTCGCTCTCGGCACTATGCCACTGTTATAATTTTCATATTAAGCAGTAATTCTTTAGTATTTCAGGTAAAACAAAAGAAAAAATAATACTTGTATGCTTTGCTTTTGTACCTACATTTAAAATATGATATGTATTTATGTATGTATAAAATGTAAACAATTACCAGGATTGATAATATACTATCTACAATTTAAAAACCTATGTTACACTAGAAAACAATCTGCGTTGTATTACTTGTTTTCTTAATTTATTATCATTTTATAAATGATATGGCGCGGCGCGGCGTCGACCTCTATCTACTTCTGCGTAACCTGTAGATAACCACTAATTGATAACGACGCAGATAGGCAAGTCAGTTCTCAGTAGAATAATCAATTAAATGTTATGTTTTCTCGATAACATTGCTCCGAATTCTTCTTTTATCCAAATTATTATTATCAGACGCATGAATTTAATATTAATGAAACATTCAAAATATACGACGAAAACATCGCATTAACAATTCCAGTGTCAGGTTAATAAAATGAACACAAACCTTTGATATTATGCTATAATTTATTAGTTTGTCAGAATTTATAAAGATGTCAAATTGGTAAATAATTATGGCTATGTGCTCGACTTGCGGTCTGCGGGCTTTTATGTTCAAGATAACCTATAACGAGCTTGCAAATAGAAGGCGATATTTACCTATATAGCTAAGAGCTCATTTCGAGCTATTGGTAGCCCATCAAAGGGCTTACAGATACGGATACATATTTTATACGCGCTGACATTGCGCGTTCAACGCAGTCCAGAAGCTCGGTAAAACTGATAGTCACAAGTTCTAAACGAAGCCCAACCGTATTAATTAGATGTACATATGTACCGTGGCGTGTTCATTGTTATTGCCTATTATTTAACACTGCCTCGGTGCATCAGTTTTATTGCGTCATGTACAATAATCTCCTGAGGTCTCGGGTTCGATCCCCGGGTCGAGTAAGTGATATTGGGATTTCCTTTTCAGTTTCATCCCGGAATCTAGAATCTGTGCCGGATATGGGTAAAGGCTCCGCCCCCTATCCCAACTGAAACGGAAATAAGCTCATCAAAATGTGTGTGTTCTAGTTCGCCTTTGCCTCGGTGATATAGGCGTGAGCTTATGTTATGTGTTTGTTAAACAGAGTACGAAAGCTGCTCCAACCGGCGACTTGATGGCGGATCTGCACGCGAAGCTGTCGATGCGTCGGCGCGGTATATCTGGAGCGGAGAGGGCTGGCGGGTCGGTGCTGCACACGCTCGCCAGCGTCATACCGGAGCCGGCTGACTCCTCGCCGCAACGCTCCTCTGACGACGACGACTGGGACTGAGATTCATTGCACTAAACAACCGTGATTGCCGTACGTAAGTTTACATCAATCATCAGCCCGTACTGTTATGGCTATTGTAATCTTAGAACATCGCATTCGTATTTTATCGTATTTGTACGATTAGGAAGCTAAGATCAATTCTACAGACCTTTTATGAAATTTTGCTTGTGGTAATCTTATTAATATACAACTGCAAACAAAAAAAAATTGTGTAGATGTTGTTACTTGTTATTCAATTATTGTTAAATAGAGTGCTTAGGTGCTATGAAACAACTGATCCAAACGGAATATATATCTGAAGTTACAAAAATTGATACGATTTTAGCTATAAATATCGATGTATAATATCCACTAATAAGAATTTCTTAAAATTTAAATTTTATTATTTCTGACACGCCGAAAATGTTGAAATAAAAGGTATTGAATTCTATCGAGATATTTTAACTTTTACCGCTGAATGTTCATACACTTAAGGTCGCCTTATGTCGTTTAAGGCCGCCTTATCTGTCAAAATTGTATGGCGAAAATCAATGTAAGAAGCCGTTAAAGTTCAGTAGCGTTTGACCATTCGGCAGTTAGTCTGTTAGTTTTCAAAACATCCTACTAAGAATATAACATTTCGCGATAGAATCCGTAAAACTACTTTTATTTAAACGTGTAACAATCGTGTAAATCTAAGAAATCATTATGTTTATTCCTGGTTTGTGAAGAAATTCTTATAGATGAGCATGATAGTAAACTCGTTTGATTCGATCTTTGACGGCCATGCTCATATTTTTTATGATTCACTATAAAACTGCTTTATTATAATCTGTCGGTATGATTGTGCAGTTTGTACATTTTGCACCAATCGCCTAATGAATTGAACTGCAACCCTAGACAAAACACAAGCGTGACGTTTGATAACGCTAGGTATTACCGCTAATGTTTTTTTTATCTGTTTTTATCTACAAGTCACGTGACTTTTCGGACGCCGGTGTCAACTCCATACAAAAAAACATACATACATACATAAGCTTTTGTTTTTCTGTATCCCCGAAGGGATATGCAGAGATGCATTAGCGAACTAGGACACCCACATTTCGCCGAGCTTAGTTCCGTCCCAGATGTAATAGAGGGCGAGCCTATCGCCATATCGGGCACGAATTCCAGACTCCGGGCTGATATGGAAAAATTCAATATCACTTTGCCCGAGACCTCAGGACGGTAGTCATACCGAAATACAACTACGCCACCGAGGTTATCAAAAGTCTCGCTTGGTTTTTGTCTAGGGCCTTTGATAGGATGAGATTAATAGTTTGGGGCTATAATTGCGGGACAGTGTATTTTCCTGGTACACCTTGATATCTCGTATGCAAGTTCTCGGTAAGAACATATTAATACGTTCTCCGAAACGCTCGTATTGATTGTTGCTTTAAAGCCACATAAGGTAAATGTCTCAAAAGCGGCGAGTTCCGCACATCGCGTGGGATTTTTTTTGTCTTCAATCTAATCTTTAGAGCTTCTTAGAATTGTAGGTGTTATTTAAAGTCGATTACGCGTCCTAATTACCTCGCCCGTGTTAGTTTCTTAGAACACGGTATTAATTCTTCAAATTATGTTAACATAATTATGTACCTTTTGGTAGAGATTCCTAAAATTATCTTTTTTTTTCAAATAAAAATACAGGTCGTACTTTATAAATATGTACTCCCTTAATTATTGCAAAAATTATATAAAAAAGGTGCCTATGAATTTGTTATTCTATACAATGTAAAATGTTACTTTATACATAAAATGTATTGAACTACGTAGCCTAGATGTGGCCCGTCGCGTCGGATTTGACATTTACATAAAGACACTTACACATTCAATAAATGTCATATCGAATGTACTGTGTACACTAGTCCGTACAGTGTAAGTAGCTATTAATCAAGCTAAAACGTAACAACTAAGTAAGTAGTGTGAATGATTAGTACTAATCCGAATGACAAGTATAGACTGATTTCTCAAAAAGTGTTTTCTATTTACAAACCCATGGGTTCTTTTTCCATGAGGTTATTACGATAATCGCATTTCTTACTAGAGGCTATATCGCTTTCGTTTCGTGGAAACGCGCGGCGCACCGTGCATACACCTAACACCATACACACAGACGCGACTCGTCAGTCGTCACTAGAGGTGGGCGTTTAAACGAAAGCAGATAACAAAGGGTACTTTTTAAAATAAGCAAATCAGCACGCTAAATATGGTAAGCAATTCACATTGAAACGTAAAGTAATTAATGAGAAATTGATAAATAGGAGTAGGTAGAATTGCAACCTTATTTTGCATTGCATTCACAACCTGCATTGCATACATCGAGGGGGAGCGTGGAACTATACAAAAGAGGTCGCCAGACTATATATAATATGTTCATGAAGTGAACAAGCTATTAAGTAAATTAGCAATAAAATAAGTTGCTTATTTCAATAAGCAACGTTTCAACTTATCCATTTAAAGTAAATAAGCCCATCTCTAGTCGTCACTCGACGCGGAGTGCGGACACATTAGCGGGCCTCCCCCTCCATTCTCCACGCAAACTATCTACGTCTCTGGCGATTAGCATTTCCAGAATCGAGAGAAAAAGTAAGACGTGATCAACAAACACCCGGCACCGAATACCTATACGCGGAACTCGGAAGCTGACAACTGTCATTTACCATAATATATGTATGTATGTCAATGTTTTAAAATAGTAGTAAATCATTAAACTAGCAATTATAAATATAACGTCAGATCTGAGTAGTTATTTTACATTAAATTCATAAGATATTTAGTAAGTACCTTTAAAGTAATTCGAAGAATAGGTCCTATGCGGGAAAGAGACAACACCCAGAACTTGCAAATGCCTCGTCCAGGAATGAAGTGTCTGGGAATCCTAAGTAGTCGAAGACAAATGTAATGAAATATGTAAACATAAACTTATGATCTTAGTTTTGGACACGTTTATTATCCGAGACTATAGTTAATTGTTTTTTATCTTTTTAG
Organism: Clanis bilineata; assembly: GCA_036417725.1. NCBI lineage: Eukaryota > Metazoa > Arthropoda > Insecta > Lepidoptera > Sphingidae > Clanis > Clanis bilineata. Next base: position 6,621,957 of record CM071153.1, read on the forward strand.
TATAAGTAAAATGTATAACGGACAATAGAGCCAAGATTTATAGGAATGGAAAATATTTTCAACGCTTGCCTTTTCTGAGAAAGCAAGGAAAACAGAGGTCAAACTTTATAAATCTTAGTCGATTTTTAAGAAGGGATAATATTATGATAGGTTTGTTTAGGGACCTGTTATTCACTGTTCATAGAATCGTTTTTCTAAGAATAAAAAAACATCTTTATTCAATTATTATAATGTGTATGTTTATAGTAATGAAATTTTTTGCTAAATAATGTTTGCGTCACGTTACCCGTAACACCGTATGTTGAGTGTGAGAATCGAGTGCGTCACAATTACGCGCCGCGCCGCACCGGGTTGTTAATAATCGAATTTATAAATACCGATACGAGCAAAATAATGTACATTTTGCACTCACTTTGCACCACATAGTACATAGTATACGCGTTCTGTGCAAACATGCGTCATTCAACTTCGTTAGGAATTTAATACCGACTCGTGATGGTAATTTCGTACTAGATAGATGGCACACAATCTAATTGAAGCAATGAATATGTATTCCTTCATCTCATTCTTTATTATCCTCCATTGGACAGGTTTTTCTTGAACGAATACCAAAATAATAATAACATTTATATCTTTCACGTCAAATAGGTGCAATGGCTGTCTGAATATGTGTTTATTAACTATTCAACAATTTATACGCGCACCCGTGATTTATCAAAATGAATTTACGTAGAAACGTGACAGGTAAAATAATGTATGAAATATTGTTTTGTACTACTATAAATTACATTTTAATTATCACATTGCGTATACAAAATCATTATTGGGCTAACTAAAAGGGTAACCGTGCATCTCGCATTTGAATGGTTAGCTCTTGAGGGCCACTTGTAGCTCTGCGATAAATCTCTATTTATCCCAAATCTTGATTTAAAGATAGGAGCGAGCTGTAGGATAAGTCGCGATAAGGCGTAAGTCTAGATTAGTCATAGCGCTGCAAGTCGCCCTTAGTTGTTAACGTATGTATATTTGATATTGGCATTTGGCAGAATTATTGTAATGGACAGCCATATTAATAATATACAGCGACAAATAGGTAATTAAACATGTTTTGTATTATAAACAATGTACACTTTTAGGGAAGAAAAAAAAGAAAAACATGAACCCCTTATAGGATCACTTTGTTGTCCGTCTGTGTGTCTGTCACGACCATTTTTCTCAGAATCGCGTGGAGGTATCAAGCTGAAATTCATTCAAATACTCAGACCTACTGTCCCTTGGAGCTCTGAAAAAAATCGATCTTCTAAGCCGACGCAATCAAAAGATACAAACGTGCATGCCGCAAATTTTCGACACTCGCAAGAGATTGATTCTCTTGCGAGTGTCGAAAATTTGGGGCATACCTACGGGGTATTTCCCGTAAACTCAGAATCTTGAAATTTGGTACAAAGCAACTTCTTATAGCACAGATAAAGGAAAAACTGCGAAATTCATTATATTGTATCTATAGGTTTGTACAGAACCCTCGGTGCGCGAGTCCGACTAGCGCTTGGCCGGTTTTTTATCAGAGCATGGCAAAGTGACTACAATAAATAACTGCAGCTCAACCATGAGTTTGTCACTAAACTTATATATATGTATGTATACAGGTTGTGCGTTGGGGGACGTAAAATATTACCGGGTTTATATTTTTGGTAAATAAATGTTTACTGTTATTAACTTTATTAGTTGTAATATTCGCGTGTCCAATACTAATGTAATACATGCACGTGACAGGGTTGTGGAATGAACGAATTAGGTAAATTGTAGGCGGTGGACTCCTTTTTATTTCGGCCCGACGACATTTGTATGCCGTGCGGAGTACACGCGGAGGACACGCGCAGCGGACAGTTAAGTTCCTATGAGTAGCTGTAAGCTGCGTTTACTCCTCATGCGTTTGGATTAGGGACATCGCAGCGCTCACACAGCCGCATTTAACACAATAGAATAATAAATATACACTAAAATGCTTAAATATTCTTATTAAACTACGTATTTAGGTAATTTAATGATTAATATAAACGAATCTTACTGTATATGGAAACTTGGTGTTATTATATATTTTGAATCGGTGTTATCTGAATGTTGAGCCTTAATAAATTACTGATAGATGTTGATAGCTTCGTTAAATGTGAATCGATTTAAATATATTTATTATGCGTTAATTATATGTCAATGAACTTTTGAAACATTTGAAGCGTTAAATTGATTGTTGTAAAAACGCACTGAGTTGGTTTGTAAATCTGAATGTGTTATTTACAAACGATGTGTATAAGTATAAAGGACGTAGTAAGATTAGCTAAATATTAATAAGTTTGTTTCGAGATAACTTATCACGGAACGAATTCGTAATAATGTTACAATCGTTCGTTATGTACTGGCTAATAATGTGTCCATATAGTGGCAACAATCAATATGCCCAAGTAAATATAACCTGTCATACGAGTATGTATCTTTAAGCAGTTTAAATAAAATCCAATTTAAAAAAACTCAAAGCGGTTTTACAATGAGTAAACACTGCGGCTCTTAGTTTATAATTAATGTGTACTGTATAATTCGATGAACTGCATCGTTGTGAGTGGATAATGTATATTCTATAAATAAGTTAAGGGTGGCAACTCGCAATATTACGCGTTGGAACATCGTCGACATGGTCTACAGTTCTACTCTTAACTCCAGTGAAGTCATCCGTCATGCCAATGTAATATTGTCCTAAAGAAACATACTTGTAAGTCTTGTGACGTTGTTTGATTACGTCGTTTTATACCTACTTATATCGTTAACTTCGTTATAATTGTCTACGAACTCAATGAATTTATTACTAAGCTTTAAATAATACGCTATATCGTAGTGCGCAGGCGTGCGCCTGTTCTGCTTGAGTAAACTATTAGCACGACATATTATGAAGTTGAAGCGTCCTCACCTCCGACTTCTCTATATTAAAAATTAAATAATGTGGATAATAATAATATGGCTCGCCACCTATCACATCTGGGACGGAACTAAGCTCGGTGAAATATGGGTGTACTATGTTATGAATAAAATTTACAAAAGAATAATTGTAGAAGTCACTGATATAATAATGTCATACGTCCGCGTTACTCCATGTTTTATTGGTAAATATAAAAATACAAAAGTATCATGTATTTTAAAATTAAAATAATCTCAGAAGCCGGGTCTTGCCTTAATTACGCCAGACCTCAATAAGCTTTTTCCTATAATTTATATAGTAGACGTACATAAGAAGTTCCGTTGGAAATTACATTTTCCCTTGGAAATCGATTCCCAGTAATCACGAATCATTCGCGTTTTAGGCAAAATTGTGCAATCACGCGAAAAGTATCCATGAGTATATGTAGATAATACACGTCTATTGCAGCTATTTTTTTTTTTTTAGCTGTGCTACTCAGTTATAAGAACAAATATTGCTAGGTGTGCATATAGCATACATTAAAGCAAACTCTTTAATGTAAAAAGAACATTTCATGAACTCGTTAAAGAACTAGCTAGAATTAAATACTAGAACCACGTGGCTGAGTTCCACTGCTTCTTAATATTGATTGTAAATGCACAGTGCGTGCTTTACCTTTGTTTAACTATGTCTAATGTATGTACAACTTGGCGAACTGTTTGGTCGGCTACAAATAATGCCCCTTATTTATAAAAATATTTAAGGGCTGCTAATCTTTAACCATAGGTTGTCCCTTTCATTTTTAAACAATGTAATGCAAGGAAAAAGTGATAGGCTATTCTTAGCGAAAAGATAAGCGAAAATGTTTTTATAAGTATATTGTGCGCCGAGAATCGCGACTGCTCGGAGTTTATTAGTCGGCTAAGTACGCATTAAAGTTCGCTAAGTTGGACCCACTCTAGCGTTTGATATCTGAGAACTTAGAATTCCTATTATAAGAACATCTTAATTTTTGTTGATATTATAATGATAGATTAAAACTGTATATAACTATTAAAAATATCTATTGCTATTGTCTTAATGTAGAAATTTTATTTGTATATAAAAATAGTTTAAGATAATATTATTACTTGCCTTCATGAATTTTATTATAAGTTTTCGACTGATTGATTTATACGATCTACATGTTTATACTTATCAATAAAAGTTTTCACACTCCATGCATTTGTTTCAAGTCTATGTAAAGCCGCGTCTCCTGAACTAAAACATTATACGAAACACCTACATAAAACACGATATTTTTATCTATGGTCCATTATTCCATGAGCAGGAGACAGCGAAATACGTTGTTTTGTGAAGGTGGTAGGTTGAGTTTTGTGTTTTATTTAAAAAAAAAGGATGGGTTGGAGACGCGGCTTAGTTTTACAACTGTATGTAGGTACAACAAACAATAGTCAATTATGTTTGTAAGTCATTAATTTATTTGCAGCAAGTTAGTAACATGGTATTAGAATAATAAATGTTTTCTCTCAATAAAGCTGTGTAGCCACTAGCCACTAATCCATCTGATAGTTTTATAGTGTAAATAATGCCGACTTTGCTGTTTTTATCGTAATCATATTGTCGTACGTCCCGATACATACGTTAATGTATGAATGAATTTTATAGATAAATGTTGCTATGCAAGTTATAATGTCGTTCATTCATTAAAAGGAATTTAAAGTATTGTGTTTGTTTTATTTATAAACGTTTCCAGTTTCCTTAATAATACTTATGAAAGGTATATTGGTTGTTAATCGTTAGGATAATAATTAATATTCTTTTGAGTTACCTACACCTTACGTATTTTCGTTATTTATAACGTCTGGCAGACGTACCTCACTAGAAAGCTACGTCTTTCGGGTTTTACACGATGCGGCATTGCCCCAGAATAACACCCGTCGAAATTTCCTGGTATCAGTGCGCCGGGTATTTCGGAATCGGAAATAAAGTTTCTAAGAAATCGCTGGCCTCAGCGCGGTCGATGTGCGGTGTGGAGGACACGCTGTGCATGTGTGTGTGTGTGTAGTGTGTGGTGTTTCATGCAATTTTTGATACAAGTTTTCGCCCACCAGTACTCTGAATCTAAAAAATCTGTAGTCACTCACTTAAAAATGTATATGAGACCAATAAAATTATCAAAACAAAATTGGGTACGTGACAATTTTTTTTTTCGGTTTTATACGAAATTTACGTCATCTGAAACGTAGCACAGAAAGAAATATTGAAATATTCTCAAAAATAAAAAAGTTCTAAGCATTTGTAGTTTGGTGTAACCTCCAAACTGCGGGAAAGAGAAGTATCAGTAAAATCACGTCACGGCCATAACGGTGTGTGCGTTAGAAAGGATGGTAAGATATCCCCACTACATCCCCACTCTTGCTCATTGCAGAATTTAAAATATGAATTACTGCCTCATTTTTCAAGCAATTTCGATGCGGTTTTTAGAGGATTTGTTTTTTGTTTTACTTGCTATTACATATAATAATGTATATGAAATGACACATAGTCAAGTACCCAATTGCCGTTCCTTGGCGTAGGCTGCCCACAGTGTGAGGGCAAATCTTGAGGCGGGTTATCTGTAATTCGGTCAAATACCATGTTTGAGCACCGTACGGGTAGAATGAATACAGATGTCGATGAATTTTTGTTTAAAAGACATTGGATGGTTGCCCTTCACGCATTGTTTCATGGACCAGTAGCTTTTCCAGGTAGTTTTCCAGCGTTTTCGATGCGGCGATTAATTTCCCGATCTTGTCTGCCCTGCGGGTTTAGACAAGTGTGTTATGTGCTACTCGAATAAAATAGTCGAATAGAATAGTCAAATAGAATAGGCGAATAGAATAGTTGAATAGAAAAAAAATATGGGAATGACATAAGAGTACGCCGCATCTAGCGTACTCTTGTCATTCCCATACATTTATTCTATTCGACTAGCGCAAAAGCCACTTGTCTAACCCACTGGAAAGAGACTTACTGGCCCAAGTAGATCATCTCTCATTTTCTCACTCATCATCATATTGTATAGTCTGCCCATCGACTTAAATATTCCGTTTCGTGCTATTTGTCATCACTTGAGTCTGACCGATTCATGACCAGCCCCGCCTCAAGACCAGGGAAGCTCGCCAAGCTCAGGTCTTGGATCATGTGATCGCTGCCGATGACGCAATAAGAACTATGTTATCGGCAAGGCGCAAATTGGTTAGTGATCTATCACCAATTTTTAGGGTGCCGAAGCCAAATAGGAAAAAGGAACCTTATAGTTTCGCCATGTCCGTCGGTCTGTCTGTCTGACGTTATTGTTACGTCTGCGCTGGAAGGAATTGCCGCTATAATCCCAGCAGGGCCTTGATTAGATCATCCACATCTGGGTCTCGTGGATATTGTGAAAACTTGATAATTGCTATACTTACCTTGACATTGGCTAAATCATCGCATATGCGTGGAAGCTATTATTTTTAAAAGAAGAAGAAGACTGTCTAATGAGTTGGAAAAAATAATAATTCAAACTAGTTCAAACGAATTCAAAAAACACGTTTTCATGGTGCGTCCACACCGGGCCGAACGAAGGCGAACGAATCATGCTTACTTCACTCACTAACATCGAAAGTTTGTTTGTGTGAACGCAGCAGGTATAGATTATTTCGCCTTCGTTCGGCCGGTGTGTATACCACACTGCACTAAAAAGTTTACTTTTTTTTTCAGTATAAAGAATTTGTTCTAGAAATCTATAGTGATTTAAATCAAAAAACGTGCTTTTACTACATTACCAAAAATACTTTACTTTTATGAGTAGCTTATTATCAGAAGTTTATTAATAGGACATTAGTAACATTTTATATTTGGCACCCCACGGTTTATTAAACTTTTTTGGGAGTTTAGGCGGGAATTCTGACGGTGCGGGTGGTTGCTTGTTTTCATGATTTCATATTCTAGTCTAAAGTTGTGTTTGTGGTTTAAATGTGATGTGTATCTAAGCAATAAACATCAACGAAGATGGACAGTGTGTGGAAGCTTTGAAATAAGTGATTTTGGATGCTTTTCGTCGGGTGGATGGGTCGACCATGTTCGATTCCTCCGCTGCGAGAAAATCGTCTAAAAACCATCGAACTGGAAGGAATTGACGCCAAAACTCCAGCAGGGCCTTGAAATCGAACACATCCGACTTCATTGCACTTTCAAAAACATAGATATAGGAAACAAAGTTTAAAAAATATAAAAAGTATACGGCTGAAGGACATTGTATCCATGGCTATGAAAAAGATAATAAAAACTTTCTTTTTGACTATAAAAGCGTTATCTGTAGGTACATAATTACAGTCTTACCTCTTATCAGAGACTTGATTTTCAGTAAATCGCTCTTTATTTTTTTTTTATCCTGATGATCCTGGTCAGGATACCAGGACAAAACTATTAAATTATCATCGGGCCTTGGTACGTCAGACATCTGAAAGATGGTGAAAATCTCGTTGAAAGATTCCATTACATAGATAAATGATACCTAGATACTTAGATTAATCCTAGATACTTAACCATGCCCCTTACTTATAAAAATATTTAAGCGTTGTTTATCTTTAAGAATAGCTTGTCCCTTTTATTTTCAAACAATGTGACGCGAGGAAAAAAGTGACTATTCTTAAAGACAAAATCTAAGGACAAGATAATTGAAAATGTTTTTTTAAGTAAGGCCCTATATATCTAGGTACCTATAATAAATTAATGAATAAGCCTACGGTAAATAAAATTCGTTGATAAAAGGGTGAACTTGCTTGGTTCAAAGATCAATCCAAGAAATATAAACTCTCTACAATCAGTGTGTGGTTCAGTGTATTATAACTTGTGCAAGCTTGTGTGTCATTGTGTTAGTATTATTAATTATCGTCGAAAGGTAGTATCACTTGGTAGTCGGTACATCAATTTACAGTTCGCAAGTTAGTAATTAAAACGGGTCAATTCTTAATAGTGTGAAATTAAAAATATATGACAGAGCTAGTTGGATTCGTAATAAATAGGTACTTATTGTAGGGCGATTTGCAGCGCTATTACTAATCTAGAGTTAGTCCTAAACTCGATTTAACCTACAGCTCATTCCTATTGTTAAACCGAAATAAGGGAGAAATCGAGATTTATCTAAGTGCTGCAATGCGTCCTATAACTCCTATAACGAATAGCGTTTATCGAATCAAAAAAATAAAAAACATCAAAATTGGAAGTAGGTTCTGTCACCTCCATACAATGTTCTTTTTTAAACTGGAAGATACAGAAAAATCGTCCTTTGCTTTTTTGTGGAAAATACGTTATTATTTTTGGCATATTTATTTTTGGTCAATGTTGGGTTGTCCCTTAAAATTAATATAAATAACAAATAAATATTATTTTCCTACTCAACTCAGTTTCATGTCAAATCATTTCGTTAAAAAAATCGGGACAGCGGAAGTTGGTCATATTCATAAAATATTTATTATACAAATTGTTAGTAGTCCGGTAGGTACTTATTTGTCTTAATTATGTTGCTGCAAATTCACACTTTTGACACTCGATTCGATTAAGACTACGATTCGGTTTCATTTATTGACTTAAGATTCCACCGAAATCGAAGTAAAAAGTGCACTAATGTCGGGTTAAAAATTACCAAATGAAAAGATCTCGATTCTAATGCGACGTTAGCGCACTTTAACTCGATTTCAGTGGATTATTAAGTCAATAAATAAAATCGTAGTCAAAATCGATTCGAGTGTCAAAAGTCAGAGGTTTGGTCAGAGGGCTGGACGCAGCTGCGTAGATACCTACGGACACAGAATAGCTCTAGAGTACCCTTTGATAACGAGATAGAGAGATTTTTATAGCAAAGATTAGCAAAAAATTATGTGGGTCACATGATGATAAGTTTATTAATTGCACCGAATTATCAACGTGCGATACATTACATACCTACACACTTACGCCTGTTATCCCCGGAGAGGTGGGCACAAGTGCAACAAGTGCACCCACTTTGCACCACTATATACCTGTATATAGCTATCTATATAACATTAAACTAAAGTAAGTTATCAATTTGTAACAAGACATATAGCTAATTGAATATTTGGTAGCTATAAACATCCAACAAGAATATTTTGAATTTTCATAGGAACTTTTCAGAGCGAGATTTGTTACGAATCCAGTGAATCCTGTCACGTATTTTTAATCGCAGTAGATACCTACATGGATACCCATGTTATTCCTGACATGTGAACTTGACTCGCTCATTGGATAAAAACAAGGAATGGGTCGATTGGTTGACGAATTTATTCCAGAATAGTGCATCAATTCGTAATAAAGTGACATTGGAAATACTTAACATTGCCAATGGCAATTCACAAATATAGTGGCCTGTGGAGCCGACTGGACTGCGGGCTATGGATGTCGTTTGTGTTGATACTCAGTTTGATCCACTTACGATTCGTACTAGCGAATTGTCTTGGCATTGACAGCAATCCTGTAACCATCTACCCGACGGGGACAGTGCTTGTAAAGTATGGCGAACCGCTCGAGATTTTTTGTATAGACGAAACATCCTCTTCGACGGACCTCGAGTTTTACGTAGAAAGGAACATAATTCCTTCTGAAGTAGTGAACACCACCACCAGGAGATTATATATCGAGAAACCTGAAAAGCAATTGTCTGTTTACACCTGCAAAAATAAAATTGATAACAACATCTGCGTTACTAGAGTGTTAGTTGACTCTCCACCTGATGATGTGACAGATTTTGCATGCAGATCTCATAATCTAGAAGTGTTGAATTGCACTTGGACATCTCCAAAAAATGGCAAAACTAAACCTATATATAACTTAACACCCTTGCTCCATAATCATCCGGTACAGCCTTGTCATGTAACAAGAGTTGGGAATGCAAGATACTCCTGTGTCTTGACTACATATAGTCAACCAAGGTATCGGCAGCTGGAAAAAGAATATGTCTTCAATCTCACTACTTGCAATGGGTTTGGCTGCAATATTCAATTTATCACCATAGATCATTTTTCAATTGTAAAACTGAATCCTCCTAACAAATTAATATCCGTGTATAACTACACGCACGGTGTTTTACTTCAATGGAATATAGATAATACCTTGGACCTACTACCGGATGGTGTTGATCATAGAATAGAATACCAGATTGCTAAAATTGATAATATGACATACTTTCGAAGTGTTGATGCATCTAGTTTGCCAGCCAAGAATAGAACATATAAATTTCTTCTCTCAGATTTACCATATGCCCATATGCAGTATGAAGTAAGAATATATATCAAGTGTAGAGGTGCAACAAATGGAGGTATTTGGTCTGACTTTACTTACAAATTGATTTATACTACTAGTGAAAGACCAAAAAGGCCACCTGATACTACAGTTGGTGCATTTGGGCAGGCAGTATATAACACTAAAAGAATGATATATATTTGTTGGAAACAGTTGGAAGAGTATGAAGAAGCAGGATCAAATTTTACATACAAGGTGGTGGCGACATCAAATAACAAAAATCCGAGGACCCTAATTGCTGATAAAAACAAAAGTTTGAGTTATGTTATTTTGGAGAATGCATCATTAGAAGCTATAGATATATCGATTTGGTCTATTAATAACAATGGTTCATCAATAAACAGCAGCTCTCTTTACATACCACCAGTAACAGACACGAAATTGAAAGTGACATCATTTACTAAAATTGCATATGAAAATGGCACATATAAATTATCATGGAGTGAGGCACAAAACATAGACAATTATACTTTATTTTGGTGTATTCATAAAACTACATGGCTTTGTGCAGGAAGAATGGATTTTACAGTACTTAATGCTAACCAGACCACTTATGTAATACACTTGCCAAAGGAACATCGGTATCAATTTGCGGTATCCGCTAACTATGGAAAGAAGACGAGTGGAATGGTTTGGTCAATTTGTGACATATCAAAAGCCACTATTCAAATGTACGATTTAGGTGTAAAAATGGACAATGATGCCCCGGGAACATCATTCGTTAAAATAAAATGGACAATGGATTGTATATTATACGATGATTTGATTACAGGATATCAAATTTCATACTGTCCAGTTCTTGCTAATGGTAATGGTTGTACTAGAAACCCAACCATTTTAAATATAACGAATCCAAAACAGTTGGAAATAAATATAACGAACTTAGAACCCTCCACAACATATTCATTTACATTGGCCATAAATACTACCTATGGATTAAGGACTGTAGAAAATGCTTCAACTATAGTAACTACATTTGAAGCTACTCCGATAAGTCTCTAAATCTAAATATATAATCTTTATATCGACGGTTCCAAGGCAAAGTGCGTTAAGCGACATTTTTGAAATTTTACAGGAGAGAGGTTCAAAGTTTTTTTTTTTGAAAAAAAATTCATTATAAAAAAAGTACTTGGCGGATTTTAGCAAAATTAATATATTTCTTGCGTTTGCACATATCGCAACTTTTTAAATATAAATTGTGTTTAAATGAGCTGTATTTTCAAAAATAAGTGTCGCTTAACCCAATATGCATCAACTGAAAAAAATTGAAGAGTGAGGCAAAGTGACTCAAGTGCCCATCACAGATATTATAGCGGAGACGAAATTGATTCATACCTTAATACGATTACGTTTCAGGAATAGCAAAACTGCTTTATCCTCCATGTATCATAATGTTCATAAAAAAATACTTGCCAGAAATTAGCACAAGTGCTATGTTACATGGGCGCGGCGTAGGGTAAAATGATGCAAACCCAAAATTATTTTACGATTTTATGTTATTGATATGACCAAAATAATAACATTTACAACAGATTTGATTTTTCACCAATTTTTTTATGGTTAGTAAATATTGTATTATGTGGGTAGTTTTATATTACTAATATAAAAAAATAAAGGATCTAGATTTACAGTGATTCTATACCTCCCTTCATTATCATTAAAATAATTTGCTCATGAGACTCCGAGCTGAACATAACAGACCATACTTACAAAGCATAGCCAACTGCGAAGTAGTGCAGAGATACACATACCTCGGTTCTACTATATCAAATGAAGGAGGCTGCGAGGATGAGATAAAACGACGGTGCGCAGTCACAAGATCTGCTGTGGAAAGGTTGGGAAAGATTTGGAAAGATAGAAGAATAACCAGAAACACAAAGGTACGACTGATGAACTGTCTAGTCTTTCCAATCTTTCTCTATGGTGCTGAAACCTGGACCATAAGACTACAGGACCGCCGTAAAATTGACGCGTTGGAGATGTGGTGTTGGAGGCGCCTCCTACAGATACCATGGACAGCTTTCCGCACAAACGTGTCAATATTAAAGGAACTAAAAATTAAGACCAGACTTTCGTCGATTGTCCAGCAACGAATATTAAAGTTCTTCGGGCACATTTCCAGAAATGAAGACTCTATGGAAAACCTTGTGGTCCAAGGTCAGGTAGAAGGAAAGAGAGGTAGAGGCAGGTCCCCTACTCGCTGGACGGATACTATCAGAACGACGACACGGTCCTCCATAACAGAATGTGCACGCAATGCTGCTAACCGCCAAATGTGGAGAAGAATTACAAGTTCTATCACCGCCGCCAAAAAGACTGATGACGTTGACGACCTACCATGTACCACCATCTCAACAACCACGACCACTCTGCCAAGAGTGCACAACTAAGAAGAAGAAGAATTTGCTCATGATGAAGTACTATCTTCTTCTTGCACAACTTTCTGAACGACCGGCTTGAAGCGACCCGAAGCAAATATTACTTGCTCCGATTTCACCTAACAAGATTCTTAGTTATCTCCATCACTTGAAGAAGGCTTTAATTACTTTCTTATCGAGGCGTGGGCACTGGGCTCTTATGGTGTAGAGCTGTTTGGCTCCCTGTTCAACCATTATACACAATAAAATACTTAATATACGAGGGTATGGTCAGTATTCGAGATTGTGATCAGTACCGCGACATTCAGCTTATTTGACATGCTGCACCAAGAAGAAAACACTGTCGCTGAATGAATGAATAGCTTTAAACCCAGATATGATACCATAGGCCTGGTGTTTGCCATTAAATCGTTGGGCGAGACATACAGGTCGATGAAGACTGTAGAAATCTGAAACTAAATGTAGCGAAGATCGAGGACATAACCTATTGAAGGTACAGACATGGATAGTATCCAGATAAGGAGCAAAAAGATAAATATTTATTAAACATACTATGTTGTTTACTATGGTTAAAGTAAAAGCGAAAATGTCTTAAATACATTGGGTGTTCAAAATAGTAACTGCAAAAATGATTTAACCGACAAATGAAATTAAATCAAGTAGAAGCCTAAAAATCTTAAGTGACCGAGGGCCGAAAATGGTAAATCCTGTGTCGTTTCAATCAATGAACATCAAAATGGAAGCTATTTTTCGTGTTGTGTTAAGCGCCAAAAAAGTCGTCAAAAAAAAATGAAACTAGCGTCAAAAAACGCAGAAAAATTCGCTGATTCCAAATATATATATAACTCAATATCGCAAAAAATGTCGCTTAAAGCACTTTGCCTTGGAACCGTCGATATATATAATCTTTATAATAATACGGAAATCTTTAATATATTATTGTGCTGCTACACTTACTCAAATAAAGTTTATTAAAACTTTAAAAATGTGAATCGGTGCTTCGTCACTAGTTTGCGTATTTTTGAAGTGAAAATTTCTTCAGCATCGTTGTGATTTGAAAGTCGATGAAACGAAAAAGCTACAGTAAAAAAATGCGCGCATGCGTAGTACAAAGTTTGGGAAAAGGCATCACACAACCGTGGTGTTTGGTATATCTATACGTATTATCCGTTTGTAGAGTCTTTTCATCATTTTTATAATAAAATCTATGGAAATATACGAATAAAATATAAAATAACTATGATCATTACTAAAACCTAAAACAATTATCCTCTTCCCGAAATTTTACATTCGTCTCATTATCTTGAAGCCAACATTTTTGAAGGTTTCACATCTACCACGTGTGAATTGCATTTTATCGCTATCGATACCATACGCAATGAATTACGCCTCCGTCACTAGACCGCCATTCCTGCTGCCGTATTATTATTACTTTGTTCCGGGGGCGTGGCTTATTGACGGATGCGGTCCTATATGAACAAATACTTGTATAATGATCCTTCTTTATCTGAGTTGACATCCATTAGTAAAAAAGAGATAGCTTTATTTTTTAGTGGCCCCCCTGTGTTATTCATCGAAGTCTTAATTCAAAACAAGGCTTCAAAACAAAGACAATATTGAATCTCTCGGCTTCAAAAAGGCTTCAAAACAATGTTTTTCAAGTCCAATGACTACTAATAATTATGTATCTTGAAAATCTACTAAATACATAGAATTTCATGGATATTAATTAAGAAATGGCCGCGGCTTTTCAACAGCAAATCTTTGCGCTTGATGCTCGATTCAACGCATACAGAGCTCCGAATAGCCCTAATTTCAGTAAGTAGCCTATAAATTATTTATGTAGGCAGCATATGACGCTAAATCACTTTTAATCCAATGCTATAAATGTGTTTAATCCAACCATTGCATCCAACCATCGATATAATAATATACCTAGATGCACAGTTCCATACAAATATCATTGTAAACAGTGTCCTCGACAGACAAAACAAATAAACATCACAAATTTAATTAAATTAACACAAATATGACCTTATAGACGCGGCATAAAGTAGCTTTTTAAATTGAATGTTCAAACGTTCTTGTATTCGAAATTTTTGAATTTCTAATCGTTTTTGAATTTGACAATAATTTGACATTATTAAAAGAAACATTCTAGTCACTTGGACAAAGATTGAATGGAGTCGAATAGTTCTTGTATTTATCTGTGAGAAATGTTGACCACATGGCGTACAATGTAGATGAGAATGGCGATATCTCTATAATAATTTTACTTACATTAAGAGATAGATAGAGTATAAATGTTTAGAAGATAACAAAGCTTATTAGTTATGAATATGAAATAAGCACTGTTTTGCCTTAACGTGATTCATAAATAAATAAATAACCCCCAACAGTCACATACATAGTCCTGGCCCCACAATAAGATCGTCCTTTGCTCTTTAGATTCTTAATAATTTCTTTTAGACTATCATTTCGTTTTCTCAATCTTTTGTTCTGCCTTTTTAAGTTTCGCACTAAATTAGATTTAAGTTTAAATTTTTGGTTGCGTTCTTTCAAATTATCTTTCAAAAATAACGTCTTAGGTGTGTTAAAGATTGATGAAAATTCTGATGGTATTGGTGATCCTTCATTATTTATTGGTTAATTGCTGGTTCCTGGAAATGAATATGTTTCCAATAAATGATGACGCCACAATTACTGTTGTAGTAATTATTCCTAACGACTGGTTCCAATAAATGATCTCAATCCGAGAATCCAAGATAAAAATGAAAAATCGCGAGAATGAACCATTAAAATTATTATTTGATAGCGGAATGTTCAACTTTGTTCATGTTGGCAAATTTTTATGATCTGCACACTTTGATTGAAAACATTTATTAGAATTAGCTGCAAATTATTAAATAGTCATTTTACATGGCAGTATATGCTTGCTATTGATGAATTCTGTATCAAATATTTTTCAGCTATTACCTCATTTAAACTTGTAGTTACGACAATCTAAAATAAAGTCAATAAATGTGGCAATATTTATTTATTTATTTATTTATAGGTACACCAACAGCATACATATTGTTAAATTAAATAGTAAACATTAGTTAAGGACAATGTAGCTGATGACAATTTATCACCTTTATTTTTGGTACAGCATTCTTTTTAATTTTCCTAATCCATTTTTATGTATAATATCCATCGGAATCGGCAAAATGGTCTGAACAAACCACACTTGAGTAATTGGGTTTAAAATTTTCTTCTCTCCTTTCTTCGGAAATAATTTTACGCCATTTATCTCTTACTATTTCATTTCATGGAAATCTGTAATTAATAAATAAAATTAATAAAAAAAATCATAAATATAATATATTTACAAAAAAAAACGACTCCATGTATTTCATTGTTCCAAATCATGATTTCAAAAGGGACAAAATATTTTATTAACTGAATTCGTTAAATTAATTATTTATACGCGTTTAATACTTAATTTAACATGATTAAGGTTTTAAGAATCAAGTAAGGGAATTATACTTACTTAAAATATGAAATCCCATGTGTTTTGCGCTTTGTAAGGGTGTTATTTTTGCATTCTTTCACAGAGCATTTAGGCATCTTCACAGGCGAACGGTCGGCGCCCGACTGACAGCAAACAAGTGCTTACTTACATTTTAAGCACTCGTTGGCTGTCCCACTTTCTGAGCGTCAACTGTGCATCTAGGTATATTATTATATCGATGCATCCAACGCTATAAATTTATAAAGGTAAAACATGATGCTGTCAAGCTGTTAAGTATTATGCAGTAAATAATAATAATTACATAAACTTTTATCAATGGGTCGATATTTTCAACCATCTTAACAAAAAACAGCATTCTGTAATATAAATAGGTTACCATCTAAAAGATACGTTTTTATTTTTTTAGAAACATTGTATATCAGAAGGCGCAGTCAACTATTACGAGAAAATGCCAAATTCAAGGTAATAAAGAAACTTATAAAAAATCAACAAACACACATATACTATGATTTATGACTAAAGACCAGAGTATGCAACATAAAGAGCTTGAAATCTGCATGAAAAATATGTAAACTATGCAACATAAATGATATTCTTTAGAAAAGTAAAGATGAATGCTATTTTAATTTTTTTTAATCCTAAATCAGCACAAAATCTATTTGAAACTTGAAATATGTTGGTTTATTAGAAACTTTTTTGTGCACAAAATATCTTTCTTGCATATTAGACAATATGAAACATTTCTGTCATATACAGATGTTCTAGGATAGTCAGATATCCACGAAGGGATACTTTTTTTGGGGGACATCGTACACATTCGTTTTTAAACAAATAAATAAAAACCTTAACTAGTGCTAAACACGTCGACAATAACTTGCATTATAGTGGGAGGAGTACTGCCAACCCCACATTAAGGTGGGATAAGGGTAGGTAGCCCTACGCGAAAAGACAACGAGGACGGCAAAGAAAAAGATGGGTCGATGATATAGTAAAGGCAGCTGGAAGAGGCTGGATGGCCGCTGCTCAAAATAAGGAAAAAAGGAAAGGGATGGAGGAGGCTTTCTACCCTGGAGGGGCCGTATAAT
Source organism: Clanis bilineata (assembly GCA_036417725.1). Lineage (NCBI taxonomy): Eukaryota > Metazoa > Arthropoda > Insecta > Lepidoptera > Sphingidae > Clanis > Clanis bilineata. Next base: position 6,639,225 of record CM071153.1, read on the forward strand.
ACAATACAAACACAAATGTTTTTTTTTAAATGTAACTTTTAAATATTGTACGGATAAATAAAGCTATAATAAAAAAAAAAAGGGTAGGTAGATAGAAAGATATGGAGAATATTTTTGTAACAGTTAATTTACAGTTATCAATAGAGAAACTGACCAAAACATTTAGTAAATATACTGAAAAGATGCATGATCACTACATTTTAGACAAAATATGCAATGATTGCTGAAAATGGGGTAAATATGCAAATGCATATATTCTGGTCTTTAGTTATAACTGTAGTGTAAGCCATAGTATATAAGTTGAATGTAACATATAATTATGACAGTTGTTAATAAAGTCTATAACCAACCACCGGCCTATTGACACGTCTCTCAACCTTCTCTCCCCTACATTACAATAATATTATATATTAATTTTGGGTTCTTACCAAATTACAAGCTGCATATTATTATGCACTAGAGACTTCATCAAGTGACATCACATGGTGAAGTGCTGCCATTGAGACAAAGTTCTTCCATGCTCAGCTCTAAACTCACATCATTTTTTTATTTGTATTCTAATATTTTAAAGACTCTTTTTAAGTGAATTCTAAAACAGGAGAAGTATATTGATGTAATATTGACAGAATTGAATAATATTTTTATGTGTTAGGGCGACTTGCACCACTATTACTAACCTACAGTTAGTCCTAACCTCAAGTTAAATTGAAAAGTAAATATATGAAGGACATGTAATTCTTTACATGTAACGTACAACATGTATTTACAGATAATATATGATGACATTTAATTAATTACATATATTAAATTACATGTCCTTCATATATTTCTTTTTCAATTTAACTTGAGGTTAGGACTAACTGTAGGTTAGTAATAGTGGTGCAAGTCGCCCTTAGTCTATATGGGTTATCTGAATAGTAGGGTAACTTTTGACACTCAATAGTCAATTCGATTGTGAGTATGATACGGCTTCATTTATTGACTTAAAATTCCACCACAATCCAGGTAAAAAGTGCACTAATGTGTTATAAAACACCAAATGACAAATTATTGTATCGAATGCGACATTAGCGCACTTTTTAACTGGATTTCGGTGGAATTTTGAGTCAATTGATGAAACCAAATCTTAGTCAAAATCTAATTGAATGTCAAAAGTCAGTGGACAGATGTGCCAAATTTCATAAGTGTATATATGTGTGTATGTATGTATGTTTATATATGTCGACAATCTCTAAAACCGATTCATCAGTTTTCCATAATTCTTTTTTATTGAACTAGGTATCTTCCAACTTAAGGAATAGTGCGTTTCAAAATTGGTTTAGTAGTTTCCAAGATATGAACTTAAATGTGTACCAATGATGGAAATAAGTTATTGAATTTTCATGCAATAAACATAAAAGCTTAAAATTTACTACAAAAGTTAGTTTTCGACAGCCTCCGTGGCGCAGCGGGCGAGTAGCCGGCTATGAAGCGGGATATCGCAGGTTCAATTCCCGCACCAAGACAAATGTTCGTATGGCCTGCAGATATTTGTTTCGGGTCTGGGTGTTGTGAGACCGAAAGTTTCTCGTAGTTCCTGATATCCACGACATAAGATTCGATCTTAGTGTGAGGTCAGGACTATGTATGTGACTATTGGGTATTATTTAATAAAAATTAGTCTAGTAGGTTTTAATAAGAGTTTGAGTAAAGGTATTTTTTATTGTATCCTTCTTAATCTTAAATCTGTTTTTAGGACATAGAAACAATCAAAAAGTATATAAATATAAGGAGCCAATTGCTGCAGAGACGGTATGGAGTCCAGGACAATATTTCTATCAGCTCTTCATCATCCCGGCCAAGGTCAAGCAGTAAAGTAAGTATTCAATTACAGATTATATTCACTCCTGTTGTATTTCCGAATCATCCAGGTCATAATAATATAGGCATTACCAACCATAAAGTGTCTTTAATATTTGTAAAATATTTTAGTATCATTGCTGTATTCTGAATATTTTGAAATAATGTTATATGGCCTATGTCCAGCAGAGTGGACTTCCTGTGGCTGATGATGATGATGATGAATTAATACACAAAACCTTTTTCTACCTGCCTTTATCCTATTCCTTTGGAGATACAGGCATGAACTTATGTATGTATGTGCAACCATCAAAGTACAACACATATATTTAAAAAAAATAAAGAAATTAAATAATACATTTAGATATTCTGTAATACATACCTTTCTTTCAATCTGCCCTTATCTGACCACTATGAGATGTCAGTGCAACAAACTTTTAGCATGTTGTAGAAAGGATTTGGCTTTATCTTTGAGAACTGGCTACCTATCTGATGTTAAATCCCCTGTGTAAAATACCACAAGATGTTTATTTTATTTTACTTTATTTTATTTTATTCTCACAAGAAAACTAACAGCTAGGTAACAATACAATTTAAGTAAGTAATATGCAAGTTAAAGCTAATTACAAGTTTTCACAACTATGTAAATACAATTACATACTTACCAAAGATATACCACAAGATAATGATTGTCAATGTCAACTAAATGTTATTTTGTTTTAGGCTAGTATTGCTGTTGAAGATTCACCATCCAAGAAAAAGAATGATTTGACAATATCAGAAAATTATGCATTTTCTGGGGTTCACCATATATTTGATCAGGTTACATTTTTGCTATATGGTTTCTTAAACCCATTAATTTGTGTGTGTTTTTTTAATACCTAGAAGCTTAGATTAATAAAGTCATAAATTCTTTGCCTAGAAATTAACAAATTACATTCAGAGCACTTGAAGGTAAGTGATCTCCATTACATATCAGCAACCAAAAGTAAGAATTTGTCCATTCTTAGAATACAGATAACAAATCACATAAAATATACAAGAATTTTGACATTGATCAATCCTAAAGTAGCTTAAGTATGAATGTAAAGGTTGAAAAGAAGGGTGAATTTGGGCTCTAGGTAATATTGTCAGTTTTCATTGGTATGGTAAACGTAAGAATATCCTGTGTGTTGCAGCACACGGAACAAGTCAGTGTGGTGAAATTCGCAAACAACGACCGCTCGAAGCTATGCTGCGCTTCCAACGACGGCACCGTGTCGATATGTGACGTCACCGCCACGCCGCCGCGCGTCACCCTCGTACTCGACGGACACACTAAGCCAGTCACTGGTAACATTATGTACAGTTTTATCACTTTGATTTCACAATTTTCAAAGCATTATTTTCTTTTGTCCTATTGAATAACAAAATCATTGTACATTAACAATGTTCTGTCTTGTGATATTGACTGATATTTAATATCAGAGAAAGCAAGACTAAACATTTCATAAGTGTGTGCTGTGCGTGTGAGTACAGTGACGGGTGTTCAGGGTGCGACTGGTCCGCGTCGAACGAGCTGCTGGTGACGTGCGCACTGGACGGCGTGCTGTGCGTGTGTGTGTGTGTGTGTGCGTGCGTGCGTGTGAGTACAGTGACGGGTGTTCAGGGTGCGACTGGTCTGCGTCGAACGAGCTGCTGGTGACGTGCGCACTGGACGGCGTGCTGTGCGTGCTGTGCGTGTGTGCTGTGCGTGTGAGTACAGTGACGGGTGTTCAGGGTGCGACTGGTCCGCGTCGAACGAGCTGCTGGTGACGTGCGCACTGGACGGCGTGCTGTGCGTGTGTGTGTGTGTGTGTGCGTGCGTGTGAGTACAGTGACGGGTGTTCAGGGTGCGACTGGTCCGCGTCGAACGAGCTGCTGGTGACGTGCGCACTGGACGGCGTGCTGTACGTTTGTGCGAGTGTGTGCGTGCGTGTGAGTACAGTGACGGGTGTTCAGGGTGCGACTGGTCCGCGTCGAATTAGCTGCTGGTGACGTGCGCACTGGACGGCGTGCTGTGCGTGTGTGTGTGTGTGTGCGTGCGTGTGAGTACAGTGACGGGTGTTCAGGGTGCGACTGGTCCGCGTCGAACGAGCTGCTGGTGACGTGCGCACTGGACGGCGTGCTGTGCGTGTGTGTGTGCGTGCGTGTGAGTACAGTGACGGGTGTTCAGGGTGCGACTGGTCCGCGTCGAACGAGCTGCTGGTGACGTGCGCACTGGACGGCGTGCTGTGCGTGTGTGTGTGTGTGTGTGCGTGCGTGTGAGTACAGTGACGGGTGTTCAGGGTGCGACTGGTCTGCGTCGAACGAGCTGCTGGTGACGTGCGCACTGGACGGCGTGCTGTGCGTGTGTGTGTGCGTGCGTGTGAGTACAGTGACGGGTGTTCAGGGTGCGACTGGTCCGCGTCGAACGAGCTGCTGGTGACGTGCGCACTGGACGGCGTGCTGTGCGTGTGTGTGTGTGCGTGCGTGTGAGTACAGTGACGGGTGTTCAGGGTGCGACTGGTCCGCGTCGAACGAGCTGCTGGTGACGTGCGCACTGGACGGCGTGCTGTGCGTGTGTGTGTGTGCGTGCGAGTACAGTGACGGGTGTTCAGGGTGCGACTGGTCCGCGTCGAATTAGCTGCTGGTGACGTGCGCACTGGACGGCGTGCTGTGCGTGTGTGTGTGTGTGTGTGTGTGTGTGCGTGCGTGTGAGTACAGTGACGGGTGTTCAGGGTGCGACTGGTCCGTGTCGAACGAGCTGCTGGTGACGTGCGCACTGGACGGCGTGCTGTGCGTGTGTGTGTGTGTGTGCGTGCGTGCGTGTGAGTACAGTGACGGGTGTTCAGGGTGCGACTGGTCTGCGTCGAACGAGCTGCTGGTGACGTGCGCACTGGACGGCGTGCTGTGCGTGTGTGTGTGTGTGTGCGTGCGTGTGAGTACAGTGACGGGTGTTCAGGGTGCGACTGGTCTGCGTCGAACGAGCTGCTGGTGACGTGCGCACTGGACGGCGTGCTGTGCGTGTGTGTGTGTGTGTGCGTGCGTGTGAGTACAGTGACGGGTGTTCAGGGTGCGACTGGTCCGCGTCGAACGAGCTGCTGGTGACGTGCGCACTGGACGGCGTGCTGTGCGTGTGAGTACAGTGACGGGTGTTCAGGGTGCGACTGGTCCGCGTCGAACGAGCTGCTGGTGACGTGAGCACTGGACGGCGTGCTGTGCGTGTGTGTGTGTGTGCGTGCGTGTGAGTACAGTGACGGGTGTTCAGGGTGCGGCTGGTCTGCGTCGAACGAGCTGCTGGTGACGTGCGCACTGGACGGCGTGCTGTGCGTGTGTGTGTGTGTGTGCGTGCGTGTGAGTACAGTGACGGGTGTTCAGGGTGCGACTGGTCTGCGTCGAACGAGCTGCTGGTGACGTGCGCACTGGACGGCGTGCTGTGCGTGTGTGTGTGTGCGTGCGTGTGAGTACAGTGACGGGTGTTCAGGGTGCGACTGGTCCGCGTCGAACGAGCTGCTGGTGACGTGCGCACTGGACGGCGTGCTGTGCGTGTGTGTGTGTGTGCGCGTGCGTGTGAGTACAGTGACGGGTGTTCAGGGTGCGACTGGTCTGCGTCGAACGAGCTGCTGGTGACGTGCGCACTGGACGGCGTGCTGTGCGTGTGTGTGTGTGTGTGCGTGCGTGTGAGTACAGTGACGGGTGTTCAGGGTGCGACTGGTCTGCGTCGAACGAGCTGCTGGTGACGTGCGCACTGGACGGCGTGCTGTGCGTGTGTGTGTGTGTGTGTGCGTGCGTGCGTGTGAGTACAGTGACGGGTGTTCAGGGTGCGACTGGTCTGCGTCGAACGAGCTGCTGGTGACGTGCGCACTGGACGGCGTGCTGTGCGTGTGTGTGTGTGTGTGCGTGCGTGTGAGTACAGTGAAGGGTGTTCAGGGTGCGACTGGTCTGCGTCGAACGAGCTGCTGGTGACGTGCGCACTGGACGGCGTGCTGTGCGTGTGTGTGTGCGTGCGTGTGAGTACAGTGACGGGTGTTCAGGGTGCGACTGGTCCGCGTCGAACGAGCTGCTGGTGACGTGCGCACTGGACGGCGTGCTGTGCGTGTGTGTGTGTGCGTGCGTGTGAGTACAGTGACGGGTGTTCAGGGTGCGACTGGTCCGCGTCGAACGAGCTGCTGGTGACGTGCGCACTGGACGGCGTGCTGTGCGTGTGTGTGTGTGCGTGCGTGTGAGTACAGTGACGGGTGTTCAGGGTGCGACTGGTCCGCGTCGAACGAGCTGCTGGTGACGTGCGCACTGGACGGCGTGCTGTGCGTGTGTGTGTGTGTGTGCGTGCGTGTGAGTACAGTGACGGGTGTTCAGGGTGCGACTAGTCCGCGTCGAACGAGCTGCTGGTGACGTGCGCACTGGACGGCGTGCTGTGCGTGTGTGTGTGTGCGTGCGTGTGAGTACAGTGACGGGTGTTCAGGGTGCGACTGGTCCGTGTCGAACGAGCTGCTGGTGACGTGCGCACTGGACGGCGTGCTGTGCGTGTGTGTGTGTGCGTGCGTGTGACTACAGTGACGGGTGTTCAGGGTGCGACTGGTCTGCGTCGAACGAGCTGCTGGTGACGTGCGCACTGGATGGCGTGCTGTGCGTGTGTGTGTGTGTGTGTGTGTGCGTGCGTGTGAGTACAGTGACGGGTGTTCAGGGTGCGACTGGTCTGCGTCGAACGAGCTGCTGGTGACGTGCGCACTGGACGGCGTGCTGTGCGTGTGTGTGTGTGTGTGCGTGCGTGCGTGTGAGTACAGTGACGGGTGTTCAGGGTGCGACTGGTCTGCGTCGAACGAGCTGCTGGTGACGTGCGCACTGGACGGCGTGCTGTGCGTGTGTGTGTGTGCGTGCGAGTACAGTGACGGGTGTTCAGGGTGCGACTGGTCCGCGTCGAATTAGCTGCTGGTGACGTGCGCACTGGACGGCGTGCTGTGCGTGTGTGTGTGTGTGTGTGTGTGTGTGCGTGCGTGTGAGTACAGTGACGGGTGTTCAGGGTGCGACTGGTCCGTGTCGAACGAGCTGCTGGTGACGTGCGCACTGGACGGCGTGCTGTGCGTGTGTGTGTGTGTGTGCGTGCGTGCGTGTGAGTACAGTGACGGGTGTTCAGGGTGCGACTGGTCTGCGTCGAACGAGCTGCTGGTGACGTGCGCACTGGACGGCGTGCTGTGCGTGTGTGTGTGTGTGTGCGTGCGTGCGTGTGAGTACAGTGACGGGTGTTCAGGGTGCGACTGGTCTGCGTCGAACGAGCTGCTGGTGACGTGCGCACTGGACGGCGTGCTGTGCGTGTGTGTGTGTGCGTGCGAGTACAGTGACGGGTGTTCAGGGTGCGACTGGTCCGCGTCGAATTAGCTGCTGGTGACGTGCGCACTGGACGGCGTGCTGTGCGTGTGTGTGTGTGTGTGTGTGTGTGTGCGTGCGTGTGAGTACAGTGACGGGTGTTCAGGGTGCGACTGGTCCGTGTCGAACGAGCTGCTGGTGACGTGCGCACTGGACGGCGTGCTGTGCGTGTGTGTGTGTGTGTGCGTGCGTGCGTGTGAGTACAGTGACGGGTGTTCAGGGTGCGACTGGTCTGCGTCGAACGAGCTGCTGGTGACGTGCGCACTGGACGGCGTGCTGTGCGTGTGTGTGTGTGTGTGCGTGCGTGTGAGTACAGTGACGGGTGTTCAGGGTGCGACTGGTCTGCGTCGAACGAGCTGCTGGTGACGTGCGCACTGGACGGCGTGCTGTGCGTGTTTGTGTGCGTGCGTGTGAGTACAGTGACGGGTGTTCAGGGTGCGACTGGTCCGCGTCGAACGAGCTGCTGGTGACGTGCGCACTGGACGGCGTGCTGTGCGTGTGTGTGTGTGCGTGCGTGTGAGTACAGTGACGGGTGTTCAGGGTGCGACTGGTCCGCGTCGAACGAGCTGCTGGTGACGTGCGCACTGGACGGCGTGCTGTGCGTGTGTGTGTGTGTGTGTGTGCGTGCGTGTGAGTACAGTGACGGGTGTTCAGGGTGCGACTGGTCCGCGTCGAACGAGCTGCTGGTGACGTGCGCACTGGACGGCGTGCTGTGCGTGTGTGTGTGTGTGTGTGTGTGCGTGCGTGTGAGTACAGTGACGGGTGTTCAGGGTGCGACTGGTCCGCGTCGAACGAGTTGCTGGTGACGTGCGCACTGGACGGCGTGCTGTGCGTGTGTGTGTGTGTGTGTGCGTGCGTGTGAGTACAGTGACGGGTGTTCAGGGTGCGACTGGTCCGCGTCGAACGAGCTGCTGGTGACGTGCGCACTGGACGGCGTGCTGTGCGTGTGTGTGTGTGTGTGTGCGTGCGTGTGAGTACAGTGACGGGTGTTCAGGGTGCGACTGGTCCGCGTCGAACGAGCTGCTGGTGACGTGCGCACTGGACGGCGTGCTGTGCGTGTGTGTGTGTGTGTGTGTGTGTGTGTGCGTGCGTGTGAGTACAGTGACGGGTGTTCAGGGTGCGACTGGTCCGCGTCGAACGAGCTGCTGGTGACGTGCGCACTGGACGGCGTGCTGTGCGTGTGTGTGTGTGTGTGTGCGTGCGTGTGAGTACAGTGACGGGTGTTCAGGGTGCGACTGGTCCGCGTCGAACGAGCTGCTGGTGACGTGCGCACTGGACGGCGTGCTGTGCGTGTGTGTGTGTGTGTGTGTGCGTGCGTGTGAGTACAGTGACGGGTGTTCAGGGTGCGACTGGTCCGCGTCGAACGAGCTGCTGGTGACGTGCGCACTGGACGGCGTGCTGTGCGTGTGTGTGTGTGTGTGTGTGTGCGTGCGTGTGAGTACAGTGACGGGTGTTCAGGGTGCGACTGGTCCGCGTCGAACGAGCTGCTGGTGACGTGCGCACTGGACGGCGTGCTGTGCGTGTGTGTGTGTGCGTGCGTGTGAGTACAGTGACGGGTGTTCAGGGTGCGACTGGTCCGCGTCGAACGAGCTGCTGGTGACGTGCGCACTGGACGGCGTGCTGTGCGTGTGTGTGTGTGTGTGTGTGCGTGCGTGTGAGTACAGTGACGGGTGTTCAGGGTGCGACTGGTCCGCGTCGAACGAGCTGCTGGTGACGTGCGCACTGGACGGCGTGCTGTGCGTGTGTGTGTGTGTGTGTGTGTGCGTGCGTGTGAGTACAGTGACGGGTGTTCAGGGTGCGACTGGTCCGCGTCGAACGAGTTGCTGGTGACGTGCGCACTGGACGGCGTGCTGTGCGTGTGTGTGTGTGTGTGTGCGTGCGTGTGAGTACAGTGACGGGTGTTCAGGGTGCGACTGGTCCGCGTCGAACGAGCTGCTGGTGACGTGCGCACTGGACGGCGTGCTGTGCGTGTGTGTGTGTGTGTGTGCGTGCGTGTGAGTACAGTGACGGGTGTTCAGGGTGCGACTGGTCCGCGTCGAACGAGCTGCTGGTGACGTGCGCACTGGACGGCGTGCTGTGCGTGTGTGTGTGTGTGTGTGTGTGTGTGCGTGCGTGTGAGTACAGTGACGGGTGTTCAGGGTGCGACTGGTCCGCGTCGAACGAGCTGCTGGTGACGTGCGCACTGGACGGCGTGCTGTGCGTGTGTGTGTGTGTGTGTGCGTGCGTGTGAGTACAGTGACGGGTGTTCAGGGTGCGACTGGTCCGCGTCGAACGAGCTGCTGGTGACGTGCGCACTGGACGGCGTGCTGTGCGTGTGTGTGTGTGTGTGTGTGCGTGCGTGTGAGTACAGTGACGGGTGTTCAGGGTGCGACTGGTCCGCGTCGAACGAGCTGCTGGTGACGTGCGCACTGGACGGCGTGCTGTGCGTGTGTGTGTGTGTGTGTGTGCGTGCGTGTGAGTACAGTGACGGGTGTTCAGGGTGCGACTGGTCCGCGTCGAACGAGCTGCTGGTGACGTGCGCACTGGACGGCGTGCTGTGCGTGTGTGTGTGTGTGTGCGTGCGTGTGAGTACAGTGACGGGTGTTCAGGGTGCGACTGGTCTGCGTCGAACGAGCTGCTGGTGACGTGCGCACTGGACGGCGTGCTGTGCGTGTTTGTGTGCGTGCGTGTGAGTACAGTGACGGGTGTTCAGGGTGCGACTGGTCCGCGTCGAACGAGCTGCTGGTGACGTGCGCACTGGACGGCGTGCTGTGCGTGTGTGTGTGTGCGTGCGTGTGAGTACAGTGACGGGTGTTCAGGGTGCGACTGGTCCGCGTCGAACGAGCTGCTGGTGACGTGCGCACTGGACGGCGTGCTGTGCGTGTGTGTGTGTGTGTGTGTGCGTGCGTGTGAGTACAGTGACGGGTGTTCAGGGTGCGACTGGTCCGCGTCGAACGAGCTGCTGGTGACGTGCGCACTGGACGGCGTGCTGTGCGTGTGTGTGTGTGTGTGTGTGTGCGTGCGTGTGAGTACAGTGACGGGTGTTCAGGGTGCGACTGGTCCGCGTCGAACGAGTTGCTGGTGACGTGCGCACTGGACGGCGTGCTGTGCGTGTGTGTGTGTGTGTGTGCGTGCGTGTGAGTACAGTGACGGGTGTTCAGGGTGCGACTGGTCCGCGTCGAACGAGCTGCTGGTGACGTGCGCACTGGACGGCGTGCTGTGCGTGTGTGTGTGTGTGTGTGCGTGCGTGTGAGTACAGTGACGGGTGTTCAGGGTGCGACTGGTCCGCGTCGAACGAGCTGCTGGTGACGTGCGCACTGGACGGCGTGCTGTGCGTGTGTGTGTGTGTGTGTGTGTGTGCGTGCGTGTGAGTACAGTGACGGGTGTTCAGGGTGCGACTGGTCCGCGTCGAACGAGCTGCTGGTGACGTGCGCACTGGACGGCGTGCTGTGCGTGTGTGTGTGTGTGTGTGCGTGCGTGTGAGTACAGTGACGGGTGTTCAGGGTGCGACTGGTCCGCGTCGAACGAGCTGCTGGTGACGTGCGCACTGGACGGCGTGCTGTGCGTGTGTGTGTGTGTGTGTGTGCGTGCGTGTGAGTACAGTGACGGGTGTTCAGGGTGCGACTGGTCCGCGTCGAACGAGCTGCTGGTGACGTGCGCACTGGACGGCGTGCTGTGCGTGTGTGTGTGTGTGTGTGTGTGCGTGCGTGTGAGTACAGTGACGGGTGTTCAGGGTGCGACTGGTCCGCGTCGAACGAGCTGCTGGTGACGTGCGCACTGGACGGCGTGCTGTGCGTGTGTGTGTGTGTGCGTGCGTGTGAGTACAGTGACGGGTGTTCAGGGTGCGACTGGTCCGCGTCGAACGAGCTGCTGGTGACGTGCGCACTGGACGGCGTGCTGTGCGTGTGTGTGTGTGTGTGTGTGCGTGCGTGTGAGTACAGTGACGGGTGTTCAGGGTGCGACTGGTCCGCGTCGAACGAGCTGCTGGTGACGTGCGCACTGGACGGCGTGCTGTGCGTGTGTGTGTGTGTGTGTGTGTGCGTGCGTGTGAGTACAGTGACGGGTGTTCAGGGTGCGACTGGTCCGCGTCGAACGAGTTGCTGGTGACGTGCGCACTGGACGGCGTGCTGTGCGTGTGTGTGTGTGTGTGTGCGTGCGTGTGAGTACAGTGACGGGTGTTCAGGGTGCGACTGGTCCGCGTCGAACGAGCTGCTGGTGACGTGCGCACTGGACGGCGTGCTGTGCGTGTGTGTGTGTGTGTGTGCGTGCGTGTGAGTACAGTGACGGGTGTTCAGGGTGCGACTGGTCCGCGTCGAACGAGCTGCTGGTGACGTGCGCACTGGACGGCGTGCTGTGCGTGTGTGTGTGTGTGTGTGTGTGTGTGCGTGCGTGTGAGTACAGTGACGGGTGTTCAGGGTGCGACTGGTCCGCGTCGAACGAGCTGCTGGTGACGTGCGCACTGGACGGCGTGCTGTGCGTGTGTGTGTGTGTGTGTGCGTGCGTGTGAGTACAGTGACGGGTGTTCAGGGTGCGACTGGTCCGCGTCGAACGAGCTGCTGGTGACGTGCGCACTGGACGGCGTGCTGTGCGTGTGTGTGTGTGTGTGTGTGCGTGCGTGTGAGTACAGTGACGGGTGTTCAGGGTGCGACTGGTCCGCGTCGAACGAGCTGCTGGTGACGTGCGCACTGGACGGCGTGCTGTGCGTGTGTGTGTGTGTGTGTGTGCGTGCGTGTGAGTACAGTGACGGGTGTTCAGGGTGCGACTGGTCCGCGTCGAACGAGCTGCTGGTGACGTGCGCACTGGACGGCGTGCTGTGCGTGTGTGTGTGTGTGTGCGTGCGTGTGAGTACAGTGACGGGTGTTCAGGGTGCGACTGGTCCGCGTCGAACGAGCTGCTGGTGACGTGCGCACTGGACGGCGTGCTGTGCGTGTGTGTGTGTGTGTGTGCGTGCGTGTGAGTACAGTGACGGGTGTTCAGGGTGCGACTGGTCCGCGTCGAACGAGCTGCTGGTGACGTGCGCACTGGACGGCGTGCTGTGCGTGTGTGTGTGTGTGTGTGCGTGCGTGTGAGTACAGTGACGGGTGTTCAGGGTGCGACTGGTCCGCGTCGAACGAGCTGCTGGTGACGTGCGCACTGGACGGCGTGCTGTGCGTGTGTGTGTGTGTGTGCGTGCGTGTGAGTGCAGTGACGGGTGTTCAGGGTGCGACTGGTCTGCGTCGAACGAGCTGCTGGTGACGTGCGCACTGGACGGCGTGCTGTGCGTGTGTGTGTGTGCGTGCGAGTACAGTGACGGGTGTTCAGGGTGCGACTGGTCCGCGTCGAATTAGCTGCTGGTGACGTGCGCACTGGACGGCGTGCTGTGCGTGTGTGTGTGTGTGTGTGTGTGTGCGTGCGTGTGAGTACAGTGACGGGTGTTCAGGGTGCGACTGGTCCGTGTCGAACGAGCTGCTGGTGACGTGCGCACTGGACGGCGTGCTGTGCGTGTGTGTGTGTGTGTGCGTGCGTGCGTGTGAGTACAGTGACGGGTGTTCAGGGTGCGACTGGTCTGCGTCGAACGAGCTGCTGGTGACGTGCGCACTGGACGGCGTGCTGTGCGTGTGTGTGTGTGTGTGCGTGCGTGTGAGTACAGTGACGGGTGTTCAGGGTGCGACTGGTCTGCGTCGAACGAGCTGCTGGTGACGTGCGCACTGGACGGCGTGCTGTGCGTGTTTGTGTGCGTGCGTGTGAGTACAGTGACGGGTGTTCAGGGTGCGACTGGTCCGCGTCGAACGAGCTGCTGGTGACGTGCGCACTGGACGGCGTGCTGTGCGTGTGTGTGTGTGCGTGCGTGTGAGTACAGTGACGGGTGTTCAGGGTGCGACTGGTCCGCGTCGAACGAGCTGCTGGTGACGTGCGCACTGGACGGCGTGCTGTGCGTGTGTGTGTGTGCGTGCGTGTGAGTACAGTGACGGGTGTTCAGGGTGCGACTGGTCCGCGTCGAACGAGCTGCTGGTGACGTGCGCACTGGACGGCGTGCTGTGCGTGTGTGTGTGTGTGTGTGCGTGCGTGTGAGTACAGTGACGGGTGTTCATGGTGCGACTAGTCCGCGTCGAACGAGCTGCTGGTGACGTGCGCACTGGACGGCGTGCTGTGCGTGTGTGTGTGTGCGTGAGTGTGAGTACAGTGACGGGTGTTCAGGGTGCGACTGGTCCGCGTCGAACGAGCTGCTGGTGACGTGCGCACTGGACGGCGTGCTGTGCGTGTGTGTGTGTGCGCGTGCGTGTGAGTACAGTGACGGGTGTTCAGGGTGCGACTGGTCCGCGTCGAACGAGCTGCTGGTGACGTGCGCACTGGACGGCGTGCTGTGCGTGTGTGTGTGTGTGTGTGCGTGCGTGTGAGTACAGTGACGGGTGTTCAGGGTGCGACTGGTCCGCGTCGAACGAGCTGCTGGTGACGTGCGCACTGGACGGCGTGCTGTGCGTGTTTGTGTGCGTGCGTGTGAGTACAGTGACGGGTGTTCAGGGTGCGACTGGTCCACGTCGAACGAGCTGCTGGTGACGTGCGCACTGGACGGCGTGCTGTGCCTGTGTGTGTGTGCGTGCGTGTGAGTACAGTGACGGGTGTTCAGGGTGCGACTGGTCCGCGTCGAACGAGCTGCTGGTGACGTGCGCACTGGACGGCGTGCTGTGCGTGTGTGTGTGTGTGTGTGTGCGTGCGTGTGAGTACAGTGACGGGTGTTCAGGGTGCGACTGGTCCGCGTCGAACGAGCTGCTGGTGACGTGCGCACTGGACGGCGTGCTGTGCGTGTGTGTGTGTGTGTGTGTGTGCGTGCGTGCGTGTGAGTACAGTGACGGGTGTTCAGGGTGCGACTGGTCCGCGTCGAACGAGCTGCTGGTGACGTGCGCACTGGACGGCGTGCTGTGCGTGTGTGTGTGTGTGTGTGCGTGCGTGTGAGTACAGTGACGGGTGTTCAGGGTGCGACTGGTCCGCGTCGAACGAGCTGCTGGTGACGTGCGCACTGGACGGCGTGCTGTGCGTGTGTGTGTGTGTGTGTGCGTGCGTGTGAGTACAGTGACGGGTGTTCAGGGTGCGACTGGTCCGCGTCGAACGAGCTGCTGGTGACGTGCGCACTGGACGGCGTGCTGTGCGTGTGTGTGTGTGTGTGTGTGTGTGTGCGTGCGTGTGAGTACAGTGACGGGTGTTCAGGGTGCGACTGGTCCGCGTCGAACGAGCTGCTGGTGACGTGCGCACTGGACGGCGTGCTGTGCGTGTGTGTGTGTGTGTGTGCGTGCGTGTGAGTACAGTGACGGGTGTTCAGGGTGCGACTGGTCCGCGTCGAACGAGCTGCTGGTGACGTGCGCACTGGACGGCGTGCTGTGCGTGTGTGTGTGTGTGTGTGTGCGTGCGTGTGAGTACAGTGACGGGTGTTCAGGGTGCGACTGGTCCGCGTCGAACGAGCTGCTGGTGACGTGCGCACTGGACGGCGTGCTGTGCGTGTGTGTGTGTGTGTGTGTGCGTGCGTGTGAGTACAGTGACGGGTGTTCAGGGTGCGACTGGTCCGCGTCGAACGAGCTGCTGGTGACGTGCGCACTGGACGGCGTGCTGTGCGTGTGTGTGTGTGTGTGCGTGCGTGTGAGTACAGTGACGGGTGTTCAGGGTGCGACTGGTCCGCGTCGAACGAGCTGCTGGTGACGTGCGCACTGGACGGCGTGCTGTGCGTGTGTGTGTGTGTGTGTGCGTGCGTGTGAGTACAGTGACGGGTGTTCAGGGTGCGACTGGTCCGCGTCGAACGAGCTGCTGGTGACGTGCGCACTGGACGGCGTGCTGTGCGTGTGTGTGTGTGTGTGTGCGTGCGTGTGAGTACAGTGACGGGTGTTCAGGGTGCGACTGGTCCGCGTCGAACGAGCTGCTGGTGACGTGCGCACTGGACGGCGTGCTGTGCGTGTGTGTGTGTGTGTGCGTGCGTGTGAGTGCAGTGACGGGTGTTCAGGGTGCGACTGGTCCGCGTCGAACGAGCTGCTGGTGACGTGCGCACTGGACGGCGTGCTGTGCGTGTGTGTGTGTGTGTGCTGTGCGTGTGAGTACAGTGACGGGTGTTCAGGGTGCGACTGGTCCGCGTCGAACGAGCTGCTGGTGACGTGCGCACTGGACGGCGTGCTGTGCGTGTGTGTGTGTGTGTGTGCGTGCGTGTGAGTACAGTGACGGGTGTTCAGGGTGCGACTGGTCCGCGTCGAACGAGCTGCTGGTGACGTGCGCACTGGACGGCGTGCTGTGCGTGTGTGTGTGTGTGTGCTGTGCGTGTGAGTACAGTGACGGGTGTTCAGGGTGCGACTGGTCCGCGTCGAACGAGCTGCTGGTGACGTGCGCACTGGACGGCGTGCTGTGCGTGTGTGTGTGTGTGTGTGCGTGCGTGTGAGTTCAGTGACGGGTGTTCAGGGTGCGACTGGTCCGCGTCGAACGAGCTGCTGGTGACGTGCGCACTGGACGGCGTGCTGTGCGTGTGTGTGTGTGTGTGTGTGCGTGCGTGTGAGTACAGTGACGGGTGTTCAGGGTGCGACTGGTCCGCGTCGAACGAGCTGCTGGTGACGTGCGCACTGGACGGCGTGCTGTGCGTGTGTGTGTGTGTGTGCGTGCGTGTGAGTACAGTGACGGGTGTTCAGGGTGCGACTGGTCCGCGTCGAACGAGCTGCTGGTGACGTGCGCACTGGACGGCGTGCTGTGCGTGTGTGTGTGTGTGTGTGCGTGCGTGTGAGTACAGTGACGGGTGTTCAGGGTGCGACTGGTCCGCGTCGAACGAGCTGCTGGTGACGTGCGCACTGGACGGCGTGCTGTGCGTGTGTGTGTGTGTGTGTGCGTGCGTGTGAGTACAGTGACGGGTGTTCAGGGTGCGACTGGTCCGCGTCGAACGAGCTGCTGGTGACGTGCGCACTGGACGGCGTGCTGTGCGTGTGTGTGTGTGTGTGCGTGCGTGTGAGTGCAGTGACGGGTGTTCAGGGTGCGACTGGTCCGCGTCGAACGAGCTGCTGGTGACGTGCGCACTGGACGGCGTGCTGTGCGTGTGTGTGTGTGTGTGCTGTGCGTGTGAGTACAGTGACGGGTGTTCAGGGTGCGACTGGTCCGCGTCGAACGAGCTGCTGGTGACGTGCGCACTGGACGGCGTGCTGTGCGTGTGTGTGTGTGTGTGTGCGTGCGTGTGAGTACAGTGACGGGTGTTCAGGGTGCGACTGGTCCGCGTCGAACGAGCTGCTGGTGACGTGCGCACTGGACGGCGTGCTGTGCGTGTGTGTGTGTGTGTGCTGTGCGTGTGAGTACAGTGACGGGTGTTCAGGGTGCGACTGGTCCGCGTCGAACGAGCTGCTGGTGACGTGCGCACTGGACGGCGTGCTGTGCGTGTGTGTGTGTGTGTGTGCGTGCGTGTGAGTTCAGTGACGGGTGTTCAGGGTGCGACTGGTCCGCGTCGAACGAGCTGCTGGTGACGTGCGCACTGGACGGCGTGCTGTGCGTGTGTGTGTGTGTGTGTGCGTGCGTGTGAGTACAGTGACGGGTGTTCAGGGTGCGACTGGTCCGCGTCGAACGAGCTGCTGGTGACGTGCGCACTGGACGGCGTGCTGTGCGTGTGTGTGTGTGTGTGCGTGCGTGTGAGTACAGTGACGGGTGTTCAGGGTGCGACTGGTCCGCGTCGAACGAGCTGCTGGTGACGTGCGCACTGGACAGCGTGCTGTGCGTGTGTGTGTGTGCGTGCGTGTGAGTACAGTGACGGGTGTTCAGGGTGCGACTGGTCCGCGTCGAACGAGCTGCTGGTGACGTGCGCACTGGACGGCGTGCTGTGCGTGTGGGAGGTGGGCGCGCGCCGGCGCCTGCGCACTGTGCGCGACCAGCTCGCCGCGCCGCTGCTCTGCTGCGTCTTTCAGCCCGCAAACAACAATATGGTCATTGTATCCTTTTACCTATACACAATTGAAACCTACTTACAAAAATGTCACCATCTAATGGACCAGACTGGATATCCAATGGATTCAAAGCGGCGCGACCCAGCCATAATCTGATCCAGCGAATCAGATTCGGCAGGCTTGTTTTGGGTCCATACATACTTACCGTTTTGGTTACGTACAAGTACTCTGGATGAGATCATAATTTGCCCGCAGTTTTTTTTAATAAAGCGTTGGTATCCGTGACGGTAATTTTGCACCGTATAATATTATTCTGAACTTATATTACAAGGCCGGGAATGCCCGTGGAATGGTGGAAGTGTTAAACGTCTCAACTGGAATATACCCAAGAGGTGAGAAATAATTGCTATTATAGTTCGAAGCAATCTTTAGGGCGGCTCGGCGGTTCGTACATTTCGATTACTATCGATGCGCATAACACATCATTAGATATTACCTCGTGTGTACATAAGTTTTGAGACGAAATAAAAGTTGCATAACTTTTTTAATAATTAACTTATATTTTTAAAATTTTCAGTAAGCATTAAGTAGATAATATTCAACAATAAAATATAATTATTATTCAAAATGACCACCCTTGTTTTTAATACAGGCCCTTAGACGATTAGGCCAGTCATCAATGGCGGCACGAACCTTTTCCAGCGGAATTCGGTTTGCTTCTCGGACGAGAGCTTGCTTCAGTGACTCCAAGTTTGGGTGGGACTTTCGGCAGGCCCTGAGCTCTAATTCACACCATAATGATTAATCCAGCGGGTTGAGGTCGGGGCTGGAGGAGGGCCATTCGTCCGCTGCGATAAAGGCCGGTACATTTTCCCTCAGCCAAGCTTGGGTGGATTTTGCCTTATGGGATGGCGCGGAGTATTGCTGGAAAACCCAGTCCTTGTTGTGAAATAAAGTACGTGTCAGGGGTTTCACAACAGGCTCTAAAATTTCATTTTGGTAATTTTTAGCTTTAACCTTAACGCCATGTTGGCAGAAAAGGAGCGGAGTCACACCTTCATATGAAACGCCCCACCATACCATAACACTAGCCGGATAATGGGTACGCGAGACATTCTGTGCTGAAGCTGGGACGTCCTTGCTGCTTTTGGCATACACTTTGTTGTTTTGTTCGGTTAAACTTTTCTTCGACAGTAAGTATTTTTTCGTCGGTGAAGAGGATCATCCTCGCATCGTGTCTCTTGAGCAGTACTGGACAACGTTCGCGTCGTTCGTATTAAAAACAAGGGTGGTCATTTTGAATAATAATAATATTTTATTGTTAATTACGATCTACTTAATGCTTACTGAAAATTTTAAAAATATAAGTTAATTATTAAAAAAGTTATGCAACTTTTCTTTCGTTTTGTAGGCCTTCTTTTCACTTGTGTGTCTATTGTCTAAGTACAGTCGAGCGCAATGGTTTGTTGTTATGAGTTAATCGTGTTGGTAATGTCGTTGTTCAGATTCAGCTTAATATTTACCCTTACTATTTTTATATTTTATATTATATATAATATTTACCCTTTGAGGATCCAGTCTCAGGAAAATCATGTTGACGCAATCCACACAAATGTTTTCTGACTTAGGATTCAAACCCATGACTTCTTGATCCACAGCTTATATACCGTGCCGGCTGCCACTGTTTAGAGACAACATAAAATCAAAATTTCTTATTTGATTAAAGTATTTTTTCTCTTAAATTCCAACAGATACAACAAATACTCAACAGTCTTATCAGCATTTTTACAGTAACAAATTATAGTTTGCCTTAATAATTAATAGAAATTTAAATAGACCAATTATTGTTGATTTGGCTGGACCTGTGCGCAACGCGGTCTGTTATAATTCAAGTCTCGTATATAATAGTGCCTACCCCTTCAAACCCCAGTAAGCAGTTTCTGGTAGCACATTAGTTTTTCATCCCCCCGAGAAAGTCAGATCGTGGAGGACACTCATGCGTGACACTAGCCCTGTATGGTCTACACCTTTTTTTTGACATAAATGAAACACCGTAAATTGTTTCAACTGATTGATATATTGAGTTCACTTATGATAATGATAGATGTGTGACGCGGACTCGTGATGGTGGTGAACTGATTGATTTTTACAATATAAATGCATGCTATTTTGATATGCTGAGTCAGTCGTTTACACGGCGCGGTTGTTATGTGCAGTTGTACCGTACAAGCCCCATTAAGAGTCTGAAATGATAGTTTTAAGGTACGTTTTTTTTAAAAGAACTTTAAATAATCAATCCTTATAACAGAACCATCGTTTGCTAAATAGTTAACTAACTCCACAGCCGCCATAAAGTTTGCTTCGTACTGTACATTGTAAATGTTGATGATGTTTGTTTACGTCAATTACAGTTATAATGTTATAAAGGTGGCAGCAGCATACTTGGCGGCAGGGTGTTGTCAATAGCTTGCGAATCCAGCGGCAGAATGTTCTGGGCTGCCAATGATAAGGTAGGAACCTTGCATTCTTGTTTTCTCATTTTTTTAAACAAAGTTTTTTCATTCATTTAAACAAAGTATCAAGTGATCACTAGGTTGCTTTTGTATTATATTTTATTCTCCGTGTACTTTTTACCTTAACAGTATCATAGGAACCGACGACATTCCATAAAGGCACAAACTTACTAAGATTTAACTTAAAGAGTTCGGAGTAAACTCTTTTCACGTGATTCATTTAACCAAGTTTCTCTCATATTTACTTTACTTGACACTTCAATCCACAACGTGTCCGGTGTTTTACACTAAATTCTTGCATTTAGGAACAGCACAGGTTAGTAATTCATTCTTAAATTGGAATAATTTACAATTCCAATATTACGCGTATTTGTTACTCTTCTAATGACATCTTGAATAGGAAGAAAAATAGCGTCTAGCGCGCTTAGCGTTTTCGCCAAATGACGCTCGGAAATTTAAAATATAACATTAAAATGCATTTTTAAAGCACTTATCAATTGAATAAAAATGTTGTAATTTTTTTTGTAGTTATATTATTACCTTAAGATCGCATTAAAATACATTTCAAAAAATGGTGTAATACCCTATTAGCAAAATCATGACAGGTAGGTAAGTAAGTGTGCGTTATGTGTATTCGTATGTGTATCGGTATTCGGTATTCGGTAGGGTGTAATAGTGTCGTACCGGCTGGAGGGCGGCGGCGGCGGCGCGCTGAGCAAGCTGCGGCGCGCATGCGTGGGCGGCGCCGTCACCTGCCTCAGCTGGAGCCCGTGGCTCGCGCGACACCCCGCGCTGCTCGTCAGCGCCGCAGACAACTCGCTCTATCTTTTCAGGTCATATAACGTTTCAAATTATTAACATTAGATTCTTCTTCTCCTTTTAAAAGTAATGACTTCCACGCATATGCGATGATTAGCCAATGTCAAGGTAAATAGAGCAATTATGTTTTCACAATGACCATGAGACCCAGATGTGGATGATCTCGAAGTCCTGCTGGGATTATGGCGGTAATTCCTTCCAGTGCGATGCCCCTCAGATGACCTTCAACGCACCAAGTAAAACTCATCAAAGATCACTGGTCAAAAACTCCACATTATCCACTGTCCATCTTCATTGAAGTTTGGTGCATTGAACCACACCACTTAAAGACAACAAACACAGCACTAGAGAATAATATGAAATAATTTTAACAAGCGACGCCCCTTGTCAGACTTCCCGTGCCATACGACTGCCTCGGTGGCGTGGTTGTATATCGATATGACTACCGTTCTGAGATTTCGGGTTCGAACACCAATAAAGTGATATTGGATATTACGTAACAGTATTCACTTTATTCTTGTTTAACTTTAACCGTCATGATAATTTTTATGTTGATTTAAAATAATACACCCCAGCACTGCTTGAAAAACTCTTCGTAGACCATTTTTTTCTTTCATTATGTACCTAATATTAGCAAATTGACAGGGTAGACAATGTCTCTTTGTCTATATGAAATGCACGCCACTGGTCGGGTGTGGTGTTTTTCTAACACTATTTTCTCCCATATGGGGGTTGACGTCAGGCAGGCAGCCGGTCGTAAAAACTAAGCCGAATCGTATCTGTAACATGCTTGAAAAAGTGTGTTGCACCGACCCCACATTAAGGTGGGATAAGGGCAGGTAGAAATAAAAATGTAGATATATGTACGTAACAACTAACAGAGAGTGAGATTTGAAGTAAGGTTCTGTGATCAGGATAGCGGATCGCGAGGGCTCCCTGGTGTTGAAGAAGCGTTTCGACGTGATGCAGACGCAGTACAGCGTGAAGTCGACGTTCTGTCCGATCATGTCGTTCCGGCGCGGCGTGTGCGTCGTCTCCGGCAGCGAGGACTCGTGCGTCTACTTCCTCGACATCGAGGGACACACCGACCAGCCCGTCGTTAATAAACTGCAGGGTAAACTTTATGCTGATTGTGTATATCGAGGCGTTCCTGCACATGTTTTTCTCGAAACACAAAGACGTCTGTACAAAATAATGTTTTATTTAAGCCGCGTCTCCTGCACTGAAACATTACACAAAACACCTACACAAAACATGATTTTTTTTATCTATGGTATTTTTATGGGACAGCTAAAATCGTTTTGCGTATGCGTTTTTGTGTAATGTTTCGAAAAAACCTAGTGCAGGAGACGCGGCTTTAGACACATCGCATGTTGTCTCATGTACCTAGGTACCATAAACAAAAATTTGTACTGAAACTATATCTTGTAAAATGTTTCGATAAAAATATAAGCAAGAGACGCGCCTTCATACCCGCTTGTATTGTTTAATATTAAACAGCAATTTCTATACCTATTATTCACGCAAATAAACGTGAATTAGTTTGCAGGGGTGAATAGAGACAAAAGATCTATGGTAATTATTGTCTTTTATATTGCTGACAAGCATGTACAAAGTACTCGTATAATAGAGCGAACATCCTATTTTGTTATGGCAAGGCGTGAATCTGCCAGTGAAATTATTGACAAGAACTATGAATAAACTATTCATCATATTGTGTTACCTCCGGAGCCAACTCTCATATAACTGTGTATATAAATTAAAACGTTTTTACTCACTTATCCCTATCCATTCCAGTTGACAATACATTGAATTATAATGTCGTTTGCAGGACACGCCTCCCCGGTGTTAGGAGTCAGTTTCAGTTATGACGAGAGTCTGTTGGCCACCAGCGACGTGTCCGGTCTCGTCATCATTTGGCGACGGAGTTGAACTCCCAACAACATTCCACAACTCACGTATAATAATTAATTAATGATCTGTCAGAAATATATATTAATACTTCATAATATATCTTAGTTTACTTGACATCTATCTTTGATGTTCCCGAAAGCATCTCCACCCGACGACACTCTATGGTTATAACACGTCGGTATAGCAACTATAATTTACCTTTGATATCAGTTAGACAATAGTAGACAGTATTGTCAAGTTTGAATATTATCGATAGTCGATAGCTACAACACTAACGTGAGACAATATTAATGTATTGACAGCCAGTGGTTGTTACAAAAAACTTACTCCAAAAATATTGGGTGGATTAAGATTTGCATCATACTTCCTGTTATCGACTGGGACGAAAGATAAAATAAGTGCATTTGGACCACAGGAGACATGCTAAGTGCATTTGGACCACAGGGGACATGCGCGCCACGCCTACTTTACATTTTCACTGATCTCTCTGTTCTGACTGTCTCGGTGACGTAGTGGTACTGCGTGCGCGGTATGACTTCGCACTGAAGTCTCGGGTTCAATCCCCGGGTCGGGCAAAGTAATATTGGATTTTCAGTATCAGCAGGAAGTCTGGAATATTTGCCTGATATGACGATAGGCTCGCACCCTCACATCTGAGACGGTACTAAGCTCGGCGAAATGTGGGTGTTCTAGTTCACTAGTACGCCTCTGTCTACTCCTTCGGGGATACAGGCGTGAGCTTATGTTATGCTCTCTGTTCCTTTGTTATACAAATTAAACACCAGAATATGACTCGCTATTTTCTTGGTAAAATTTTCTGAGAATAAAAGCAACTTAATAAAAGTTAAAAATCTTTAAAACCGACTTCAAAGCGACACTGAAAAGTAAATAATAACTTTGAATTGCAATAATTAAAAAATACATAAATAATAATGGAGGTATTTTTAACCGACTTCAAAAAGAGAAAGTTATAAATTCGACCCTTATGTATGTATGTAATATTGTCAGAATTGCACAATATGCGGATATGTTAATCTATATGTGCTTCAGAACAGATGTGCAAACATAAATGTATGTATGTGTGTATGTATGAATGTTTGTCAACGTATGTATATCTCTGGAACTATTCATCGGATTTCGATAATTCTTTCTTTTATTGTACTAGGTATCTTCCAAATTGAGGAATAGTGCAAGTTTCATCAAAATCGTTTTAGTAGTTTTCAAGATATGAACTTAAATGTTTGCCAATGACGGAAATTAAGTGTTTGAATTTACATGCAATAAACAAATATATGTACCTAATACTAAAGTATAAACAAATTAAAATTTAACAAAAACTGAAAACCATCTACAGAACTGAACACTTGAAAGTTAAAAATAAGAAATTTCTTACTCTCTTTGGAGTCCGTGTGCCTTTTCATGTGATCTGCTTCAGTCCCTGCACAGACACCAAAGATAGCAAAGAAAGTTTTGAAGTCGGTTTTCAGTTTTGTTAAACTTTAATTGGAGTCGGTGATCAGTATTTTGTAAAACTTTTAGATATTTTGTAAATTTTGTTAGGTACAGCTAGGTACTACTTATTATGCATCGTCGTTGGGTACAGCCATTGCATACGAATTAAAACTCAATAACACAATTGCGACTTTTATGCTGTTGTTAATTGACGAGTTTCTTTTTTATTCCATACTCATATGTGGCCACACTGCAAATAAAGCCTAAGGAACAACATATCTATGAATTACTAGCTGTTGCCCGCGACTTCGTTCGCGTGAAAAATTAACATTTTTCAAGCATAAAAACTAGCGTATGTGCTATTCCAGACTATAATCGAGCTTAGCCGTTCTGGCGTGATTGAGTAATTAACATCCATCGAAACGTTTGCATTTATATTAGTACAGTTAAGACTCGTAAATTGCTCGAAGTATATCAATAAAAGGCGTTTATTGAGTCACAAGTTTTATTTTAATATATTTTTTCATAGAAATACTTTAAAAGGACTCGACAAAGTCACAATATGAAAAGAGTTTTGATGTGTTCACATTTACTAAATTCAGCTGACTGCTTGTACAAATTAATAACAACTTACAAACAATAAATACCATAATATTGGACAATTCATTCAAATAATTCCTTTGTTCTTGCATTATTATTAATATTATCAAAGTGTAATTAACAAAATAATTCATTTTCTACTTGGTTCACAAATTATACGACACGAAAAATAACTAGTCTTACAACATAGTCTATTACGAAGTAAAGTTTATATTATATTTAAACGAAAGTGAGCCACATCTGACAGTAGACTCGCCTACTAAACTGCCTATTAACTGCTTGCACTACACAGTAACAAAATGAACATCTATTATCGTGTATTTACATCTGTACATTAACGAAAACTTAATACACTGTAAAAAATAATGTTTAGAACAATAAACACAGTTATCAATATTTTTTTCATATTCAAAAAGACTTCTATTTCTTTTTAAATACATAACATTAAAATTATAATATTTACAGTGTAACTAAACAACTAAAACACGATGATATGAAAATGAGGAGAATTGCACAATAGGTTCACTTGGACGTATTTCCATATTTTGATGAAGTTATTTTAGTGGCACACGCTTTGTGGGACATGGTCAGCAACAGCGATTCTCTTCATTTGTTCAAGTAAAATCGTCTGTTTCTTTCAAATTATACACAAGAAACTGGGATTTACGAATACGTATACGCCTCAACCGATAGAAGTTTTCGAGACATGTGAATGAACACCATACGCTGATTTAAGCACTAGTTTCAAAAATCGATAAAATTGCAAAATTAAAGTGATTTTAGGATTCGCTAAATCAGCACACACTTTCAAATCCTGTTGCTGAGGTTACGATCTTGCGATGCATGAGGATCAGTCACCACAACTCGTTCACATCTATCGCTACACTTAAATTATATAATCTTACTTACACTAACAATTGGCTCTTTAACCTCACCTATACGATCGAAATTTTGTTTTGTAAATCATATTTGGAGGTTCTCAAAACATGGAAGATGCATGCTCATTTGTGCGTAAACATATAGACCGTCACAAATAAGTTAATTTAGATAATATTAATTTTATATTACTAGTTTGGATACACGCTACAAAAACTAACAACAACTACCTACGTTATACTGATAGCTGAAGTCTCAACTGCACGACATTGTGATATAGTAACAGCTCGTATTAATTTACTTCGAATTTCTTCAATATCCTGGGTCCTTGTCCTTTGAACAGTATTATATTATTAACACATAACTTTTGTGTACACTTTAACCTTTGACTGTATCATACTCTTGCATTATACCTTGACGCAAGTTTGTACCAAAAGTGGATGACTCAAAGTAGACCTTGCAAACTCAAGTGTGGGAAAAGTCCCAAATTTAATTTGTAGTTAAGCGTAGAATTACCATCAACAATTCCACCATCACATAATTATTATCAATAATTTTAAGTTTATTATAAATTATTTATCATAAAAACCAACCTTTATTCATCGAAAACATAATATTAAGAATTATTTAATATTTTATAGTTTGTAGCAGATCATGCAAAATCAATACCTAACATTCATATCAATATAAATGATAAATCATAATTTTTTGTGGCATGTATCACAAACGCAATAATTTACAATCTACTTCACTAATATACTACGAAATAAGAGTAAAATGTTCGCATCAAATTACTAGCGAATATATTTATGTGTTTTCTAAGGTACAGAGTTTTTAAAGAAGTCGATAGATTAGTGTTGTTATTTGCAGACCATTGTTCGATTCTACGATGGAACTACATAATATCATCAATCCATGTAGGCTTTGACAACCATCGCGCTCACTTACATCCCAACAGTTCTAACGACTGGTTAGGCCATTTTATCAAAGCTTCATCATATTCTAAAAGGTTTCATTATTTCCTCGCGAAGACATTGATAAAACGATAACTCGAGGCCTTACTATGCTGACAGCATCACCATAGTGATTTTATATAATCTTTAACACTAGGTTTACGAGACTATGGGGCATCGATTTTTTAAATAGGCATAAGAAAGCTATTTAGGTATTTTATTTAAATTACTTAAATATATTAATAAATCGGTTTTGGTATTTGGTGGTCACTAGTAATGGGCATATAAAACCACTGTACATAATAATCAAGATATAAGATTGGAAAGTCCGTAAATCCAGTATTAAAAGTTAATTTAAGCAATAGTTAAGAAAACGATTCTCAAGAAATTATTCACGGTATATATAAGTTAGGCTATTTTGTTTGTACGCAGTAAATATAGGACTTAACAAGGCGCTTATAATACTATAATAGGCAATGATGAAAGCGATACAACTATATTTTATAATAATTCAAGTCTATTTGTACCATATTTCTGTGTGATCATCAAACAAATCACTGGCATATTCGTTCGTTAATATTGATAAAAACTATTTTTTATTGTATAACCCAATCATCATTGAATTTTAATGATTGTAATGTAGGATTATACTGAACAGTTTTTCAGTCCTTATTAATGTTTATACCATAATCAATGTTAATCCTTGAATTTCTATTAGTGTTACCAGCTATTTTGAATACTTACTAAAAACATTTTGAAATAGGTAAAGAAGTATGTATGAAAAGGATAGTGCGAACATCTTATTTGACAAATTATTGTAATGTAACAAATGTATGATGACTTAATGAGTGTGTTTGCAAAAAAAATATAAAATGTTATCCCGATATGTATACAGTTACTATCCATAGTAAATAACAAATTGTCGCGTGCACATTCAGTATTGATACTATTTACTATGATGGCATCCATTGCATGAAACCGTCACGGTATTACTAATGGCGTATTTGTATACCAAATCTTAACAATGCACTTTTAGTAAACATGAATATATACAAACATTTAGTTGGCCAGGAAAACATTAATATATTATAAATCTTGGACTGGAAAGGGTCATAAATTATATCAAAGGTATTTTGAATTAAATTCTGCCTAACTTTTATAACTAAGTGTTGAGTGCTAACCTGTAAAGTTTCTAACACATTCCAATAATAATCGCCACTTTTTCACCTCGTTAAAAATCGACGAAACAAATAAGGGGCTATGTATAATCACGAAGAATTTTCATCGCATTACGACACATTCGATGACTTGCTCCTCTCTAAAGTCGCTTTAGAACTACTCTCGATGCCAGAATCCTCGTCGCCGCTGTCCAGCACTGTACCCTCTCCTTTGACGGCCTCCACAACTTTGGGACTCTCCTCTTTCACTTCGACATCGGTCTCGAGATCG
The DNA here is from genome assembly GCA_036417725.1 of Clanis bilineata. Lineage (NCBI taxonomy): Eukaryota > Metazoa > Arthropoda > Insecta > Lepidoptera > Sphingidae > Clanis > Clanis bilineata. The sequence goes on from CM071153.1 coordinate 6,666,852, forward strand.
TCGGTCAGAATCAGCTTCTGTTCAGGTTCAATTTTCTGCACACTCTTACCGAACGTCGAAAACGTAGGTTCAGGTACAGGCAAATCGTCGCAGTCGTTCAGCAGCGGCAGCGGCGCCGTCACCACGGGCGTGTCGTCCGTCATCACGAGCGGGTGTTGTGGCGGCTCGGTCGGCTCGGTCGCGTCGGGGCGGCGCTTCGGCTTGTCGAGCACGAAGTTGAACACCCTGTTGTGTCGCGGCGAGGGTAGCGGCGCGCGCGGACTCGGCGGCAGGTCGAGCTTGAGTCGGTCGCGCGTGTGCCGCAGCCCGCCGAGCGCCTCGAGCGCGTCGCCGCCCGCCGAGCTCGGGCTCACCGACTCGCTGGAGCTGCCGCTGTCGGGCGGCCGCCACGGGATCTCGCCGTCGGTCGGCTTGCGGACCTTGTACTCGTCGTCGCCGGTCGAAACGGTCGAGCCGGGCGTGATGTCCTCGACGCCGGAGTCGGGCGTCGTGAAGTCGAGGCTGGCGGTGTGCGCGTGCAACACCGTGGCGGGGGGCGGCGGCGAGGGGGGCGCCACCGGAGCGGCGACGGGGGCCGGGGCGAGGGAGGGGGCGGGGAGCGGGGACAGCTCGCCTGACCGCTCCAGGATGGACATCTTGGCGTGCATGCCCGGGAAGAATTGGCTCGTCGTCGACATTATACCGAGACTCTCGAACGGACGCGCCGATGAAGATATGAAAAAGTCTTCGTCGTAATCTGTGAGACAAAAAAATATTCATTGAAAACAATTTCGTTCAATATGTACAATTTAATATCGCCTTAATCCTTGTTTTATTTTTAAATTCTAGGTTTATGTTAGCAAAATGTATTTGTAAAAATATTCAGCATTTCTATAAACCAGACAAGTGCAAACTGACTTACCGGCACCAAAAGCGATACCGGAGCGAAGTGGATATAAATCAAGAGGACTCGGGCCTCCGAATAGTTGACCGTATCCTAGTTCAGCCTCTTCGGAACTTGTGGGGTCCCAATCTGGAATAATATACAAAAGTCACATGTTCTGTATGAACGTTTTGTTTTCCTCAAATGGCAAGAATTTTTGTTATGCGATATAAGCGCGCCTGAGTTAGTGGGTGATATTTTGTAGAAAATTAGAACCTTATGCAAGTATTCTCTTGACGTCAAGCAGGCAGCCGGTCGCAAAACCTATCGGTCCTAATAGTTTCTGCTACATGTTTGGACAGTATGCTACTAACTTGTAGCGTCTCTTTCTAAAACTGGGTGTTGTGAGACCGAAAGTCTCTGGTAGTTTCTGATACGCACGACACAAGTCTCGATCTTAGTGTGGGGTCAGGACTATGTGTGTGACTGTTGGGTGTATTTAATTTATTTAACTACTATGAAATAAATAAATGTATATATAACGATAACCATCATTAACTCGTACTAGGGATGACGTGCGACTAAACTATATTGATATTTTTTTATTTATTGTACCTCAGAAAGATATAAATTCATTCCAAAATCCAGTTTTTATACACCGATAGATGCGCAAAAATCAGACCTTTGTTGAATACATAAATAAATAATTTCTGTAACTTTTAATTAAATTGACCAGTATTAGATTCATAATTTTGTGCCGCACATTTTCACCTCACCCATAAAAATTGTGTTTCGGTGGTTGATGTATGGTTTCGAGGTACAGTGTACAGATTTGTCAAACGAAGTGTCACCTACCGGCGTAGGTGGAGAAGTCGGGCAGGTAGGCGGCGGGCGAGTGCGCGTCCGCGTCCGCCGCGTCGGGCGCCTCGCGCGGGTACTCGTACACGCAGTGGTACTTCTGACGCTTGAACACTACGCGCTTCTTGTTGTCCTACACATATTGTACCACACCTCACATATTTAACGCGCTAATAATCAGCGGGTTTAGACAAGTCGCTATGCGGTAGTCGAATTATTTGTCTAAACCCGCTGGTAACATATCAATTGGGTACTTGACTGTAGTAACCAATATCAATGAATTTCTGTAAGAACGTAGATTTATCAGCTAAATAACGTATGCAATAGGAAAATAAAAAAAATAATCCAAGGATAATTTCATTTTAGTAATTTAAATACTTAATTTTTTAACTGTGAGTCACGTGACTGTAGAGGTAAATACCAATCACGATGCATGATGTCAGATTACTCATTATTCTTGTTTATTTGTTCCACAAGGGCCTAACCTAAGACCTAAGATCCAAAGTCATATTGGTAGGTTATGTTTTTTATTTCGTATTTTTGTTTAAATCTCAACATAATTTCAATATCTGATATCTGGTCGATATGTTATATCCTCAATATCTTTTCTAAAAGCGATTATGTATCTATGATATGGAACAATGACGTCACCCATAGCTACAGTTAACAAATAGCGTTTTGATGGCAAACTAAATTATACATATTATTTTTTGCTTTTTTTAACTAAATATATGAAAATAATTTACGAAATAGCCCTGTATACTTTTAAAAAGCGCCCAATTGTCATCGCTATACTTTATAATATATGAGATTTTATTTAGCCTAGAGCTCCAATACACCCCAATAAAAGTAGACTTAAAAAATCAATATAATATTATGAATAGTGGACTCATTGGAAATTAAAAAATATATTTTCGATACAAGAAATTACAACATTTGAAGGACTGTGTAGTCTGTGCATCTCACGAAGATTCACTTTCACCAAACTCCTTAGTATTCGTCAAATTCAAATACATAAACTATCGTAAGCGACATGTATGTAAACGTAATGTTACTAACCGGATGTGCTTGTTCAAGGCTCCTGAGCGAGGACTTGGCAGGTGCGGCGCGACAGTCCCACGAGGAGGGCACGAACTCCACCTCATCGCCTTCCGAGCCCGAGCCGGACTCCCCCGAGCCGTCGGAGAGCGCCCCCGACTCCGACCCGCCCTCCCCGCCATCCCCGCACTCCCCGCACTCCCCACACTCCCCGCCCTCCGCGTGTCCCGACTGTGACCCGCCTTCCCGCTGCTGTGTCACACCAGAAAAAGCACACATACAATATGTTTACAACAAACTTACTAAAACCGATCATATACAGTTCCATAATAATCACAAGTTTCAAAACTTAACGGACCGACTTCATATCCGATCGTGACCAAATTTATATGGGACCACCCTTGAAAGAAGCATATACAGTTCCATAAACATAGGAAAGCAAACCAACATCCATCCACGATAATGTTTTTAAAACGCTTCTTATAATACTGTAATTTCTCAATACACATTAGTCAACTATTGTTATTGTAATAAAAGTAAGGAAATACCAAAATACTAACTTATAAAATATTAAATTGTATACTGATTTCTTAAGTTTACGCGAATATTATACATTGAAACATAATGTTAATAATTAAAACATAATCGTGATAGAATCCGTAAGAATAGTTTTATTTCAATATTAAATTGTAGTTTATATGAGGTTTTAAAAACAAATGTGTCATAATAGGGTACTTGACATTTTATACACATATTGTTATATGTATGTAATAACAAATCAAACAAAAAAAACATTCTGTAAAAACTGCATCGAGATTGGTTGAAAATATGAGGCAGTAATTCATAGTTTAAATTGGAGTGGGGGCATACTGGAGTTATCTTGGTATCCCTTTCCAACGCAAGTACCGTTATGGCGGTGACGTGATTATACTGACACTTCACTTTCCCACAGTTTGAAGGTTATACCAATCTTTAAAGCTTATAACTTTTTTAATTTTGAGTTTTTCAATATTTCTTCTTTTTTTTTATTTTATATTTTAGATGACGTAAATTTCATATAAAATTAATTAAAAAAAAATGTCAAGTAGGTACCCAATTCTAGATAGCGACTACGTACGTAGACAACATTTTAATTATATACAATGATAAAATACAATTGATATTGTTTAATGGCATAACAGACAGAGTAGATACTCACATGGTCGAAGTGGGTGGACGGCACGACGGAAGTCTCGTGCCCGCCGCCGTCCTAACGCCACACACAAAGTAACATGTACATGCAAGCACACCGACACCGATATATCAGCATTTATACATATGTACATGTGTATCTTCAATTTATCATGTGCACCAGAATATACGTCAATTTTATTTGGACCATTTTGCATAAGTTATGACATGTTATGTTCAGAAAAGGAAATATATAAGTAAATTATATTTTTAAAGCATTTGTAGTTAATATAAATTAATTAGAGGTATATTAGTAAATAAACTAGAGTTAGTTGGAATATAAGTTGAAAAAATATAGATGTATGTATCATATTATACTTATTAACTGAACTGGAAAGATTTAATTTGTTTGTTAATAGTGCGAAATGTGTGAATGAAGTGCTATCATTCACATACTTTTTTGTACCTGCCCTTATCCCACCTTAAGGTGGGATCAGCGTAACACACTTTTTCAAACATGTTGCAAAAGTATTAGGCTAAGTTTAACGACCGGCTGCCTGCCTGACGTCAATCCCTTTTGAGGGATCCAGTCCCGGGAAAATTAAACTATAAAACATATACTATTGACATAAATTTTATCAGCATAAATTTTTAAAAAGACGTAATAAAAGAAGCAATGACTAATGTTATTAAATACACGACAATTAAAGCAAATAGAATCAAAAGTAAACTAAATTTACTTAAAGCTAACATACATGTAATTTCAAATTCTATAAATTACAAAAAGTCCGAATAAAATGTATGACGCATATACATAGTCACACAAACATGTAATTACGCATGTAAATTTCAAAACCCAAAATAAACTACAAAAAGAATATTAATTTCAGCTGTACATACATATAAATAGAATATGTAATAGCTTATCTTATACAGCATTATAAAAGCAAAGAGTTTGTATGTTGTATCTGGGATGCATTGTTCAACTACTAAATTTCAGTCACATATAACTTGATAGTCTTTATCTCGAATTTAGGGAACAACACTTAATACATATAGCTACTATTTTATAACAGATATGCTTACTTATATAATAGATAACGGTACTTAACCGCTAGTCGCCACCGAGGCACTTTCAGAATGAAAGATACAAAATATTATTTAAATTGAATATAGATTAAGAAAAATATAATATCCACTGTATAATAAAGAAAACACACAAGGAAAAATATTTTATGAAAATTCATATTAGAATATGGTTCAAAGTAGCTGAAATAAGTACATTTTTAAAGGAGTTGATTCCCTATTATAAGTATATGTGGATAAAATGAAAAATATATGTAATATGTTTTACAACTGAAAAGACTACCAAGTTCCACTATTGGGGGAAATACTTACACAAGATTTACAAGACGACTAAGCAGATACAATTTCCACGCCATTGCATTAATCACAACGAAAGGCATTTCCGCACAGGGACTAAATACAAAAGCCCATTTCATAGTTATTAATCTACTATTTATTATTAATAACCATTTTATTAGAAACATAAATAAAATGTTATTTTTTTATTGAATCCAATCTATAACGTTTACTTTTTATTTTATATAATTAACATTTTGAATATGTTCCTGGAATTAAGTTCGTTTAACATTTGAAATCGAAACAATGACCAAGAAGAACGTTATAAACTATATCCATGAAGTGAGTATCACACAACCACCCATATTATTTATTTTGTATTCACAATACGTGCAATTTTACTCCACCGGCTCGAAGTTTGTCATGAGCATGCATCACGATTTTTTTATTTGTGCCTTGTCATATAATCTTTGTTTTTTACCCGACGGCCTCGGAAGGAGGGTAATTAGTTTTAGCTATATAATCTATGCGCAACTTGATGATGTCACTCTGTGTATACATATTATTATTTAAAGATTTACACGCTTGAATTCTATAAACTGATATGTTGTGTTATATCTACCCATAGTCTCAGTTTATAATACTATGTCGTCCTTGTTTCTATTTTTGGGATAAAGGTTTGACGAAGGATACTCTATATCCTTAGCTACTGAAGTAAATTCAAACCGGTGAAGTTGTTTTGCTCGTATTGTATAGTATAGTACATACCTTCCATATGAACTCGCCACTAGAAGAGTTGGTGGAGTGCGAGTCGGTGTCGCTGTCCCACTCTTTGATGATGTCGATGGCCGCGTTAGGCTTGCCGTCCCGCTCGCACTCGGGCGACGTCGGCTCCGTAGGCGACTCTTGCGTGAAGGACGTGCTCATTATTTCTGTTGCGGGCCCTAAACACAATAACGACAGGTAAAACTTTAAAATATAAAACACAAAAACCAATTATGATTAGGTATTAAAACTTTGTAATGCAGTTGAAAGTTTACACATATAGACTCTTTAGACATAACACATATCGAAAAAAAATAGAATCTTTATCTAAATATTCCTAAGATGACCTTTGTTTAATAAAGAAGTAAACTTCAAATTTTAGAGAGTTCATATTAAAAAAGGGGTCAATTCAAAGTGGCAAAGAGATAAACCTGATCACGCTAGCGAAACCACGGACGGTAATGTCAGTTCTTTGCGTATTAAAACTCTAATCCCCACATTTAAAACTCAAAACTTAAATTACATGAATACAAAAAAACTGAAATACACTTACCAGTAAATCTGATATCACTTAGTAATGGAAATAAAGCATCTAGCTGGCAAAATTTCTTTTCATTTTGTAGAAAGTTTTCAGTAACTGACGTCATTCTGTGGCTCTCCGTATCCGCAACACCGTTAGCTTTCACTGCGACGCGTTCACATGAACTGTCCCTTGATGTTGGTAGTGTCTCATCATTAACACTTCTATGTTCACAGGTCTCTTGTTGTTCGTCTGGTACTTCAGCACTTTTTACATCTTTAACATCCCCGTCGTCAACATTACTTTCTATAAGTTCCTCAAATGTTTCGTTTAAAAAATTTACCGTTGCATATTTTTCATTTTCCCCCGAGACCTTTGGACCGTGTTTTATCACAGCCACAGGTTTACAATTCGACACCGAAGCGTGTGAAGATTCAGTACTTTGTGCAACACTTTCGTTGACCATAGACGACTGCGTTTTTGAGGATCCAGTTTTCGGATCATCAGCATATTCTTCCCTCAAATTTACTTCACCATTCATTTTAGAGCTGAGCCTATCAACATCTTTCTTGGGATATCGTTGGTGAACGTGTGAGTCATACGTAGCATGCAAATCTACAATGTCTGCTTTCGTGTGAGAATCAAAAGTATTATCTTTGATAACATCTAATGGTGCTTCAGTAATAATTATAGAATGGGGCTGTTCCATTTCATCGTCTACGTCAAAATTTATTAAAAAAGTACTACTTGGCTCTCTAATGTTAATTAAACTGTGAGATTCTATTAAATTCGTATTATTAGGCGGACTTATATCTACAGAATGACCCGGCTCACTCAGTCGACTGGTAGATTGACTTATTTGGTCATTTGTGAATCCCTCCAAGAGAATTTCACTGGATATTCTTTCGCTTTTTAATAGTAACGAAGTGGCATCAATTACCGATGAGATATCCTGGGGCCGATTTCTCACGGAATTCTCAAAATGTCGAAAATCTTCCGAACTTATTCCGCTTTCTACACTTTGACTAGACTTTTCTCTTGCATTTATATCTTGAGGTTTTATAATAGCCGAACTTTCGAAATCTGAATACGTCGGAGTGCGTTCAGACACACCCAAACTATCCTTGTTGCTAATTTTACTTAAAGTTTTGCTATCTCCTTCAAGTAAGATTTCGGTTTCTTGATTCGTTCGTTCGTTTTCTACATTAGACGATAAATCTTGTGGTCGGACTTCCGCTGATTGTTGAAAAATCTGGAAATTTGGTAAGCTCTCCATGCACTCAAGAGTTTCAATTTTAATATCTGGTAATTTCATTGGTATACCCTCAACATTTTCAGTGTCTGTATCCAGTTCAGTTAAGGGTGTACTTGTGACAGATGGCATATAGTCTCGGTAATGGTTATTAGGACTTTCTTTTATATCAATCAACACGCTTTGGTTCTCTGAACCTGCTGATTTATCTTGACTATCAACGAAATTATCTTGTAAACAAGATATCTCTACACTTTCCATTTTTTTGATGCATGGTTCTGATGTCAACTGAGGACTACTACTATCCGCTTTCTTATCATCACCCAAGTTTGGAGGAGTTATATTAACATCATCTCCCATAGGAGATCTCCTCACTAATTCGGGTTGAGCGAGCTTCCAGGGATCGTCAAGGCCAGAACCAACTTCAGTAGTGCAGTTAGAGTAAGATGGTAGTCCAGACATTAATGTGCCATAAGCCAGATCTTTAGTTTGACTATTTTTCGAAGAATCATTCATTTCCGATTTAGTAATGGCAGATGGTGTCGTCCCAGCCGCATCTGTCTTTATTTTCGTATAAGTATAGTTATCGTTTGCCGTTATTGAATCTGGCGAAAACGTCTCGCATGCTTCGGATTTACTATCATGTATGATGTAAGTGGAACAATGACTAATTTCCTTCTCGTCGTCGTTATGTGTTAAAGTGTCAGTGCTTTCGCTGTTACCCTCTTCCTTTTCCGGAACGAAGTCTGTTGGCAAGTCGGGGTCCATGGCTAAATCGTCGAAATTCTCTTCGACATTGTAAAGTGTGTCATTTGAACACCACGAGTCAATGCTTGTGGCTTTTGAAAGGCACTCGGATGGTTTCGATAGCTTGGCATCGGTCGGCAAGGTAGTTTTGGACAAAGTCGATACGCCAGTGGCATTGTCGAAGTTGTCCGAGTTGTCGGGTGCGGAGGTATCGGTCGTGGGGCTGAGTAAGAATGGCGACACTTGCGATATACGTTCGCAATTCGATTCTTTCTCATCATCGTTTTTGTTGTACGTCCTGTCGTCGATAGGAGATTGTCCATCAACCTCTCTATGTTTTTTATATGGACTGGCGTTCAAGCTGTCTGCACTCATACTAATTCTGAAATTTTGATTTGGTTATAATTACATTTAAATATTTTTGAAACTTAATGCAAAGTAATTAATACATACATATTATCAAAAAGTTTTCTATGCAGCCTAGATCTATCCCTATGTTATGTTTATTACAAATTCGCTTACCATAATGATATAACCGAAATCCAAATCTATTAAACAAGGTTTAAAAAAATAATTAAATGGTAAAAATGTTCTCTTACTCTTTACTACTGGCGACTTCCTTTTGCATCGTAAATGTGATGTTAGGAGAGTGCTCCTTGGATTGTATGGTGTAGGTAGACTGTTCTGGTGAGTTGTGCGAGTGTTGTGAATGTTGCGGGCCGCTGTTGGCGCCGGTGGGCAGCTCGGTCGCCTCGTCGGTGGAGTTGTTGCACGGCTCCGGGTAGCTCTCCGACGAGTCCGTGCGGATTGAGGTGTTCCCTGTTTTACGTCACATTACAATATTTCACGCTATATATTGAATTAATTAAGTCTATACCGCCCTAATGATGGTGATGGGAAAATAGCATTTGCATCTTAATGTACCTCAGAATTCGACAAAATAATATTTGAATCAAACATTATTTTCCTAATATAGAGTGGTATGTGTGGTAAAATATGGTAAAATTATAAATTCGTATAGAAACTAGTATCGCCAAACAAACACAAATGAACGTCAATTGGGTACTTGACTATAGTAACCAATATCATTGAATTTCTGTAGGAACATAGATTTATCATCTAAGTAACGTATGCAATATGAATTTATTAAAAATACTTCAAGGATATTTTAGAAATTTCAGCACAACACTTCGACTAAATGTCTGCGTAAATAATCACAACAGATATACGCGAAATAATAACAATGAAAATTACAAATGTTATTTGAGAATAATTACGTTCTGCACATTCATAGCTTTAAGTTTTGTTTATAATGAACCATGACTATAATTCCAGTTAATGCAATAACTTAGCATGCAGTAATTTATTATGACCATAATTCAGTACACATACAGTACTTATCACACATTAGGCAGGAATTACGACTTTGAGTTAGACTTTAGAAAATGAAAGAATTAAATGGTTCAATGAATTGAAATTTTTAAATCATCTTGAACTTTTTACCGCAGCACTATTAAAATTTGATGAAAAAGTGGCAACATTTGAAATGTAATTTTACTGTGTTTAATTATCAATCTACATTATAAATGTCACAAACACACTGTTGGTTGCAACTTACAGTTGGTGTCGTTCTCGTACGCGCAGAGTTGCTGTCCGGTCTCCTCGGCGATGGGACTGAGCGCGCCGGGGTAGCTCACCACCAGCTCGGGCGGCGGCGGCAGCTCCAGCGACCACTCGCTCTCGCATGGCGGCTCTATGGCTGCCACCTACCGTCACATCATACCATCCTATACTGGCGACCCTACTGCTTTCGGAAATACTTTTATTTTGCGGCCAGGGACAAATCAAGTTCGTCCCCTCTTTGGTCTAGCGGCAGTTACAGGCAGTGAACCGGAAGGTCCTGAGTTGGATTCCCAGGTCAGAAAAATTTGCCCAGGTCCAGATTACCTAAGGGGGGTGTTGACGTCAGGTAGGCAGCTGGTCGTAAAAACTAAGCTGAATCCTGAACGTAATGAAAAGTTTGTTTTGCCCACCCCATTATGGAGTGGGATAAGGGCAGATGGAAAAAAAGAAAGATAGTTCGAGTACTATAGATGAGATACTAGGACCGTGAACTTGTAGAATAGCTTAAAAAGTGGCAGGCGGTGAAATTTTCTAAAAAGTTAGCCAATGCTAGTTTCTCCATAAATAATTTCCTATTTATTAGTAGATATTTTGGCAAATGTAAGCCGGAAGTAATAGTATTGCACGGACTGCTTGCCATTGATTGTTGTGTAATTATTGATTTGTATAGCAATTGGCAATGACACATCAGTCATCACCTATACCTACTGTGTACACAAGCCTATGAAGTACATTGCAATAATATACATAATATTATGTATGTATATTAATCAAAATATGTGGACACATTCGAATATGTACAATATTAAAATAAATAAATACACCCAACAGTTACACATCTAGTCCTGACCCCACACTAGGTATAACCTGTATCGTAAGTGTCAGAAACTATGTGACTTTCGGTCTCACAACACCTAGACTTGAAACAAATATCTGTGGGCCACACAAACATTTGTCTCAATGGGGGTTCGATTCCCACGAACCCGTGACCTCACGTTACACAGCCGGCTATTCGCCCGCTGCGCCACAGAGGCTGTCAAATGAAAATGAAATGATGACGAGTTTAGGGTTGTACAAAATGGCTTGTAGTTAATATAGCCTCCATAGCTCAGGGGTTAGAGCACTGGTCTTGTAAACCAGGGGTCGAGAGTTCAAATCTCTCTGGAGGCATGGCTTATCATTTTTGTTATTTTATGGCGTTTATAGTTTTTATTGTTTTTTGTAACTTCGCGGGTCGTGTAAGATTTTTTAATATGGGGGGGACGGGACATATGATTATAAACATATAAAACAGTCCATTTTCTTTAAAACTGGCATGTAGAGGTACATGATGCATTGGACACTGACATAACATTATAACAAGGAACTTACCTGCGCCAAGGGTAGTTTGAGTTCAAGTTCATTTCTCAGGGCTTTCACACATTCTTCATCTAGTGTCAGGCCCCCTCGCAAATCTTCTGTCGACCCGCCGTTGCCAGCCAAATAAGACTCCGGCATTGCATCGCTGACCCCTTCGTCTATTAAACCTTCTACAGTTAACGGCCCCGAATATTCAATATTTAGATTGTTCTCGTTTTCCGCCATGGCTAATTTCGACGTGATTTGTAACTCAATCTGATTCAAATCTATTTCATCTTGTAAAACTTGGGAATGTGGGGGATGTGGAACTGCTTCGATCGGTGGATTCAAGTCGATATCTACCAAGTATTTTTGTTGTGATGTCGAAGCGAGAAATATTCCAGGTGAATTTGGCGGCGTTGAAGGCGATACGCGCTTTTCCGTCACCGATTTACCACTTTCATCCGTATTGGTCTCGGTCTGTGGGTCCGAAAGACTGACCTTAGATTCACCTGTGACAATATTCTGTGTATGTAACTTGTCTAGTTTAGCTTCACTCACAGATGTTATGTCATCAAACTGTAGATCGTCGTGCAAGATATCCGGCACTTCGTTCAGAAAATTAACGTCACGTAAAGGCGAAGGAGTTTCGAGGTTTATCTCACTGAAGTTTGAGGAGAACGCTAGTAATTCCTCTTTTGGTAAGTCCACTATTTCCGCAGATTTGATACCCTTGAATAAGTCTAAAGTGCAATTTTCAAACGGACCCAATACGACAGAGCTGTTTTCATCAAAAGTATCTGAATGATGACTTTTTGTAGGTGACTCAAACGGGCTCATGCTTTCAGGAACAAATGTTTGTTCAAGTTTTGTTAAGCACACACCAGGGCCGTATTCAGGAACTTTTGTTTCAGAGAACATTTGAGGCTCGTTCGTTTTGATGGAGTTTTCTAAAACATTTTCCATGGAATTATCACTTCCTAAAGGAGTACTTGTGGTTATTACGCTTTCTAATTCTTTACTAGCGTTAATTCTTTCCGTGTGCAAAAAGTTATCTGTTTCTTTTTTAGTTTCAATACTAGGGAGATCTAGATATACTGTTGATTCATTTTTGGCCATAACATCATCAGTCGGCAATGAGTCTAAGCACGAATAAATAATATCTCTTCTAACTTCAACTTCATCAACTACAGTCTTATCGCTTAAAATTTTACTATTAGTGCTATTAATGAGATCCATATAAACAGTGCTATCATTCGAGTGCTCTTGTAATTCTATAACTACATAATCAGATCTGGGCGTATTATTAGTAGTATCTTCATTATTGTCAAGTTTTACATCAATTTCACAAAGAGATCTTTCCTTATCATTATTTTGTACTATAACAGGTGGCAAAACCGGCATTAGATCTTGTTCAAGACCTGAGTTGGCTCTTACCAGATCGTTATTTATATATTTCGCGCTATTACTAAGATCGAAACTTGATAATTGTTCGGTAGACATAGATGGTGGTATTTCATAATTTGTTGTTTCAAAGATTGTCATGAAGGAATTAATGTTAGTGTCATCGGGGATTTCAGTTTGTCGCTGTTGCATCAATTCAAGAGAGCGTGTAATTTCTTTTTTGGCATCAAATTCGATTATATCAGACCCCGTAACAACAGAATTATCATTTGATAATACGTTGAGATCTGATTGTGATGTTTTTGTTGGCTCTAATAATAAATTAACGTCATCGTTATCATTAATAATGTATTCGTTAGTTTCATTATTCAATTCCATTACATTTGATACCAACTGATTAATTCTCTCAGTACTGTGTAGAAGATCTTTTTGCAATGACTGTGCAATTTCTGCATTGGGTGTTATTTCTATATCACATTGTTTATTATGAAGTAATTTTTCTTCGACATCAGTTTTTTCCTTGATATTTTCAACGCAACTTAAGTCGGTAATAGTTTCGTTATTGATCAATTTAAGGGGTACTTCAATGTTACTTTCTAAAAGATATTCTATATTCTTATTATGAGATGCAGCTGGCTCTGTTTCACTAGGTTTATTGTCGTCACCTATTAGGCTTGAGGCTATATTTTCTGATGTATTCACTATTCTTAAAATATTATTAGATGCAACATTATCGATGCACTGATCTAATACTCGCGGTCTTCTATCTTCCTTTGTATGACATTCTGTTGGTATTTCAATGTTTTTAGATTCAACAGCTGAAAAATCTAAGGTTGTTTGAGGTACAATGTCATTTTTATAAGACATTTCGGTGGATACTTTGACTGGATGTTTTCCTGAATTAATAATTTCATTTTCGAGAAATAATCTTACCAGTTCCTTGGCTTCTGAATATTTTACTTCAAACGAATGTTCGTTAGTTTTAATGTTATTGAAATTGATTAACGACTTTGGTGTGTGTTCGAATTCTTCGATATTACTTTTTATCAATGTACACTTATTTAGTACTTCTTCATCAATATCAAGTGTGGGCATGTTTGGACTACTTATATGCTCAATAAGTTCATCATTATTTAATTTTGCCATGTCATTAATATTTTCTGTACATACTGTATGGATTGTTACGGCCGCGGCCACCTTTTCCACCTCGTTTACTTTACTGTCAACGAGGGTGTTAATGTTTTCAAGATCATCTGTGGAAGGTTTATCACTATTGTCCTCGTGTGGCAACATTATTTTATCGGGCCATATTTGTTCCGCAGCTACAATATGCCCTTCTTTTTCAGCAGTAAAATCACTTTGATATTCATGTTTTACTCTGTCTACATTATCTACAGACTTAGTTTCATTGCTATTATCAGATCTTAATTCTAATTTACTATCACATATGACAATTTCATCTATACTTGATTTTTCAATGTTATCACTTATACTAGGTAATGAAGCTACACATAAGTCCTTCAACTTTGGAATATTATCAATATCACTAGTTCTTATTTCCTTATCTTTTGGCAATTCAATAGTTTCATGTGCAACGGATAGCACGTTATCGCATATGCTCGAACTCTTTTCATTTTCTAAAAATATATGAGAGTCATTCAAATCTTTTGTCGGTGTTTCTGGCGTAAGATTCTCCAAAGTTTGCTGACTTATAGTATCACTGTGCCGTTCAAAGGAATGACTTAACGTTCCAATAGTATCCCGATCAGCTTCGTCATCATCACATGCATCTTTATACTCTGTATTTGTGTTAAAACCTGTTTCTAGAATATTTTGGAAATTGCTTATGCCAGGCGACTTTACCAAATTAGATTGCATTGGGTAGTCTTTTTTACAGTCCAATACTAGATTGTCACGCGAAGGACTGGCTTGATGGCTAGATTCGGAGCTAGAAGTTTTTTCTGAATTCAATATATTATCGAGATTCTTAATAACATCGCTTACATCTTTATAATAGCTGACGTCATCTTGACTACCCGCTATAATGTCTTTTAACCAGGGATCAACAGAGCTATCTGATCGATCATGTTCTTTTTCTCTGCTTTCTTCCAAACTTATATTTCCCTGATGACATTCTAGAACAGCCATTTCGTTATGCGTGAGGTAGATATTTCTAACGTCCTCCAGGGATCCGTGGAGGTTCGTGAGACTTTCCGATTTTATTTGAATAGACAATGGATCTTTATCAGACATAATACTACTGGATCTAGAAATTGCTGTGTCCATGTCGATGCTTAGCGTATCTTGCACCGTTTGGATATTTTCTAACTCTTGGTCAGAGCCAGTGAAATGAGAGGCCATGGACGTGGACGGAGCATGCACAATAGCTATATGTTCATCTAGTTTCGGTATTGTATTCGGCTTTAATCTTTGCCAACGTTCTTCAAAGTCACTGCTGCCGTAACCATCATCCTGTGAAGGTTCACTGGCCTCAGTGTGTGTTGTGTATAAATGGTTAATTAGCGCGTGGACTTGGGCTGAAGTAGGCCGATCGGCTGGATTTTGATTCCAACATAACTGCATTACTTGGTACCTGAAAATAATTTAGCATGTTAATTTTATACTCACTTACATATATGTGTAACATTATGGTGTATCTACTCACAGATGGTTTCTGTATGGGCAAGGTAAATCAGGTACTGGGGGCGGGTGTCTTGTTGGAGTGGATCCCCAAGCGCACACCTCCCACACCAGCGTGCCTAGACACCACACTTCACTGCTGGCCTGCAACATGCACAACATGTCATAATACAACTAAACAAATTATTATAACATTAAAGATTATGATAATAAGTTAAAAAAGGTAGATAAATTATTAAATTGAAGATTATTTAAAAGAGCAGTCAATAGAATATTATCTCTATGTATTTCTTTAAACATAGGCCTCCCCCAAAGATTTTCAGATCGACCTGTTGGAAGCGGCCTGCATCCAGCGACTTTCAGCGTATGTTCAGCAGTGGACGTCCTATGGCTGATGATGATTTCGTTAAAACCCGACATAGGAAATAGACAGAGCGTAGAAGTTGCTAGAAGAGTAGTTTTGTTACGCCGTTCTTACCGCATAGGCAGGAGGATGACGCCTAGTTTCTGGCGCACTGTAGTCGTACTGTGGATCGGCGGACCCGTACCGACCTAATACTGCACGAGCGTTGTCCGTATTCCCACGGATTAGTACACTTCCACACCACAAATTCCTGAGAAAAAAGAATAACGTTTATGCAATAAAATTTACCCGTATTAGGCCAGCGTGGTACTCTAAGGCCTAACCCCTTTCATTAGTAGAGCAGGGGCTAATATTATTTATTATTATATTACAAAATATGTGTACATATATATATAAGATAATACTGCACGTTACTATATGTAGTACTTTATAGATTAGTTTATTTCATATTGCTATTGCAATAATTTATTATTGGAGATAGGCTATTACCATTATAAATATACTATGAGTGACTGTTATTGGCACTCCATATAGCGTCAGATTCGACACATTCCGGGACCGAGGATTTAAGACTTTGAGGATACAGACATACGAAGTATGTAAATGATAAAAATTCTTTGCTCACCCGTACAAATATCCCCGTGAATGAAGATAGGCCAGCGCAGATGTGACGTCACACATTAGTCGTAACGGCACGCCGCTCTCGTTTAGTATTGCCATTTTGGGACGGTTCACTATTAGATATTGTTGGAGATCCTTCAAGAAAACATAAAAGAATAAGCGATTGCTAAAAATATATAAAATAGGCCAAGCCTTAGGCCGTAGGCGCTGTCTATCACATGAAAAAGCTAGAGTACTCTAAATTTCTGCCAGCCCCTTTAGGATATTCGGGATACATGCGTGAGTTTATACATGTATTCATTTAAAACAATTGCAAAGATTTTAATGTACAATGTCTACATAATTCTCACAGCGTAGAAACAGAAAAAAAAAATATTAGTACACATACCATGGGACACAATTCAAATATCAGTATCCAGGGATCCTCCTGCAAGCACTTCGCGATGAACGTCAACACGCTGTCGTGATTGAGGTCGCGGTACATTTTGTTCTCGTCGAGGAACCGCGCCTTGTCCTCGAGACTCGCATTCTGGTTCAATATCTTCACAGCTACCGTCGACGTTGTGCCACCATCCTCCACTTCGCCTTCCACTACCTGATTACAAATATAATTTAGTTTTGATTATAATAATTTTGAAATATGGTTGTAACTCGTAACAGAGATCAGAGGGGTGTGCAGTCAATCAGACAGACATTCGTAAAAACAAATTCTTTCTGCAGCATGCAAAATAAATGCCTATCGCTGACTTCACCTTGGTGGAAGAAGAGGAATGGAATAAGGTCATAATTAATTTAATTTATTACTCAATGTACACAAATGAAACAAATAGTTTAATTACTATATAGCAAAGGTATCTTACTCAATAACTAAAACGTGTGAAATTTTGTTGTCTACAATTTGGTCATAAAATTATGGAAGTACTACTAGATATAATGAAATAAAGGAAAACATGATAAAACGGCGTACATTTACATTGCTTTACTCATCATTAATTACATATGTACAGGTGTACACTGTACTGCACTTCTCAACTTACTTCACACAATCTAAAGTTTTAAATAAATGTGTGACCCCCCATTTTTCAACTACATCTGCTTCTACTGAAGCTCTCTTACGACTAATAAGAATGAAGAATCAAACTAAGAATCAACTTACTCTGCCATACCATCCGCGACCTATTTCCCGTAAGTACTGCAGCGTGTTCCTGGGAAAGTCCTCGCCGCCTGAAAATAATTACAATAGCATTAAGTAATTAGCTTTCAAATTAGGCGTGACCGTTGGAGGCACCGCGCCGGCCGGCTGGCCCGCGGCCCATCGTCGTTCGTGGGAAAAATACTCAATGCTCCACCGAATACAATGCCAATGGTATGTATTGTGACAAGGTCTCCAGTTCAAATGTCAAATGATACGTACCTTATTTGAATCCGATCCGTTATATAATATACCGTGTACCGTTTGGATTTTAAATAGAAAGAACAAATACAATAAATCTTGAAATAGTACTAAACGAACGGAAAATTGTATTTTAAAAAAATCACAAGTTATAAACTTCATTGACCGACTTCCAACTTACCGATCGTGACCAAATTTATATGGGACCACCCTTGAAATAAGCTCTATCGAACACAAACATTAAAAAAATACAGACAAAAAAATTTAGGACCTCCTCCTTTTGTGGAAGTCGGTCGAAAACCCGTGAGAATATTTTAATCTAGAGTTACACCTTATCTCGATTTATTCTACTACAGCTCACTCCTATCTTTAAATCAAGATTTGGGATGAAAGAGATTCATCGCGGAACTGCAAGTGGCCCTAGAACTTGTTAACATACCAAACCAATCGACGCATCTCTCCAGCGGGTCTGCGACCCTGATCCCCGTGGGCAGCGGTTCGAACTCGACGACGGACTCGCGGCTGACCCTGTTCCGCTCCTCGTTCTCGCTGACAATGTACGCGGCGGCGTTGTTGTTGGCGATGTTCTGCATCTCCCGCAGCGAGATGGGCCCATTGTTGTTGTCCTCGCTGATGTTGTTGTTGGCGGGCTCCGAGAAGCCCGAGTCGGGCGGGTGCGCGCGCCGCGCCTCGTGCAGGTGCGTCGCGCTCGCGGTGAACAGCTGCGGCACATACACACTTTAATTAATACATTTGCAACGTTGTTTCAATACAGACGTTACGAACCACAGGCAGCCGTTGTCGGTGTCACCTAACTACCGATTGGTATTAAACTACTGACAGCTACAGATTAAATTAATCTTATTTAGATCTATGAAGTTATCCCCCAAAATTACTTAATGTCAGGAACACATAAAATGGACATGTTTTTACAAAAACATATAATATAATTTGACCAATAGTTCTCGAATACCTACACACAGATATGTCAAAGGTTAGTCGACGGACAGTGTTCATGCAGCTACGAATTTTAGCATTGATGGATTACCTGATTGTCCGCTCCTTCGTTCTGCTACAGACAACAGAAAACAATAACGTGAGACGTGTAATGAGTAATTTATGCACAAATAATAAATATATATTTTCTCACTAAAATCTTTTATAAACTGTATAGAAGTGCATAAAACTTACATCCTACTTCATTACTAAAGATTAGCTATTCGAGAATTATATCCATTTTAATGAATCAATATAATTATGTACACAAGTATTCCCCTAGAAGGTATTGACGTCAAGCAGCGAAGGGCTATAAAATCTAAGCCGAATCCTGTCTGCGACATGGTTAAAAAGTTTATTGCGCTGTCCCACATTGTAAGTGGGATAGGGGTAGATGGAAGAAGAAAATATATTTACTGGTGAATATAAAGAATGTTGAATTTCGCGCTCGTGTTTTGCATGGGCGGCACACGCAACGTGTCGTGTGAACGGGGACGGTTGTCAGTATCCGCTACAATCAACAATCAGCAATTCAATCAGTCACCAACCCACTACGACACTCATCTCGAGTGTATTCCACATACACATCGAACATACAATGTATTTCAGGGTAACTAGGTAAATACACGGAATTTGAATTGGATTTTAAGACAAATTCAATGGGTTTCTTCAAGAACATTGAAAATTACTATATTTTAATGCTTACGCTTAAAACAACTCCTTGGTAGTTAAAAGTAGATCCAGATTGACTAATGGAGTAATTAAAATGAGGATTTATTTGCCCTTTATAAGAAAAAATAACTTAAAAATACAAGTTGTACGGGGTTATATGACGTACCGGTTATGTAACAATTAAGTATATGTTTTAGCACGAGTAGATAATGTGCTTCCCATTTCATAGTACTAGCTATATCGTGTATGTAATACGCATCGTCTAACTCTAAGTCAATGAGACTACTGTTTATTGACCGTCGAACAAAACTGACTGGTAATAAATTACGCCGTTATTATCATACAACACATTGTGTGCATCATGACATCATAACGCGGTGAATGATGACCTGTAGCTAGAGCCCGTAGAGGTATAGAGATGACATTGACTGTGTTAGTGCTTGCGTGTGCATGTGTGTGTGTGAAGCGACGTGCACACGCTCCGCTCCACATGCGCTTTTGTGGCACACTGTTTGTGTCCTCAACAGCCAATCTACATACAGGGTTACCATATATAATGTATAGCCAAACATTGGTACCTACATATTATATCCAGTTTTTGTTTCCGACTTTCTAAACTTCTGCCTTCATGATACTCTACTTAGTAAGCACTGTAGAAAACTATCGTACGAACAACGAAACATTATGCTTTTATACGGTTTAGCAACCCTAGTTACGTCAGTTTTATCACAATAAGAGTTTTATTTATATCCTATAGCTATTATTGTATTTCCGGTTAACTGAATTATGGCGGTCAATGCAATTATACTCCTCGTTAGCGTATAAAAGAGGAATTACATACTAAGGTTTTGAATAATGCGCCCTCCCATTAATGGCAGGTATTGAATTTCAATTCAAAATCTTTATTTTAGCGAAAACAAACACCCACATAATTTAAGTGTAATTATAGTATTACATACAACATTACAACCAACCCACATTAGGCCAGCGTGGTAGACTAAGGCCTAACCTTTCTCATTAGTAGAGGAGGCCCATGCCCAGCAGTGGAACAGTAATACTACAGGGCTAATATTATTTTTATTATAATAGGTATTACAAATAAAAAATAGATTATTTGTTACAAAAAGCAAATACATACAAGAAAGCAGAAAAAAAATTAAATTAAAATCCGTTCATCCGTTTAGGAGCTACGATGCTACAGGCAGACACACAAAATACTCAGTCGCAGATACACACGTCAAACTTATAACACCCCTCTTTTTGGATCGGGGGTGAAAAATGACTATTAACGTATTTATCTTACATTATTAATTTAACAAAACAACTAACTGACAATTTTAGTTGTTACTGAAGAAACGTCAAAACAAATGTAACATTATCATTGCCCTAAATATAGTTGTCTAATAAAAACAAACGACGTCAAGTGTTATGCTCTTACAAACATAATTAATATTGATGTAATGTGTCCAAAGTGATTTTGGGAGTCAATAATTATTTTAAAGTCACCTTAGAAATTATAATATCATCTTTGATGTATGTATAAATATGTATAACGTTCGAGTAATATGTATAAGGGAGAGACTACGTGCAAAAATATATTTTTATGACAGAAACCGTTGGTGAACACTGTGCATCTAGTATTTTATAAGCGAGTTAAGCCCATAAGGTTCTAAATGTTATATCATATACCCTGGTGGTAGGATATTCGTATCAGACTGGATGGCGACCACCGTACACAAGGTGCTAAAACCTGCCATAGTGACAGACACTTCGTGTGTGGTTTGCGTCCAAGGATCAGCTAGTGTACTTCCGGTTCTCTCGAGGGGCTTGCGGCATGACAGTCTGCATGACTTGGTTAGTTGGGACGGGTATGGGGGTATCCCTGTGTTTGCATCGGTCATCCGCCTGTCCTGTCGCAAGCCCTTCGATTTTCTTCTTTCTTCTTCGGATTCGGAGTGTGAAGAACCACTGATTAAGTGACTGTTTGTCAGTGGTCGCAGGTTTTTTTTTGGACTGCACTACGCTCGCCATCAGGTGCAGTGTAGTCACTGCCATGCCCGGATAAAATACTCCTACTGCGAATTAGCGAAACCTCGGACACCTTGCATAAAACATCAGTATGACTCATACACATTAGTTAAGAGGTGATACTTGCATGTTTTTAATGAAGTTAATGTAAATATGCTTGAATCGGTTTCTCAGTAATGTCACTAAAAAAACAAGTTAAGAACAACTCATTGGATTTCCTGCGAATTATTATTAAACATTATGACGGGTGCTAAATAAAATTAAGTGTTTCATAGAAAATTGTTTTTTTCCAAGGCAAATGCGCGAGCACTCATGACCAACTTCTTGTGTTGAAGGAAAAGGATACTGAATAATGGATTCTTGGAGTGAAACTCTGTAATTGCTAAAAGCCGTAATTGCCAACTATGTATAATTATAATTGTCCTACTTTTAATGTGATATGGAAATAATTTGAATGTTAATGTTCATATATGAGATGATACCATCTCACGTATGAACATTAACATTACCATTACCATACCGTTAACATGGCCACACGGCCACGTTTTGAGGAAACCTCAGGAGTACGTCGGTCGCATGTGTCTGGCACAGATCGTACCAGGAATGCGTACACGTGGACGGCCCAAAAAGCGCTGGGTGGACGTTCTGGAGGAAGATATGAGAGCCAATGGCCTCACTAGGGAGGATGCTCAAGACCGGGCGAAGTTGAAGCATTTAAGTAGGAAGGCGGACCCTGGCAGAAGGCCGGGATAACGCCAGGCAGAAAGAAAAAGTTAATGTTCATATTAAAATTTAATAGTTTGAGTTTGTGACGAAAGAAAATATGGTACGATGAGGCTGGGTTGGACCTTAGAGCTTTATATAGATTTTAAATTTCTTTTTTTTTTAATAACATGAATATTTAATTCAAAAAAATACTTTTTAAACATATTTTTTATGTCTGTTTCGGCGAATCTCCGTAACGTCTGGACAGATTGTGACGAGATTTTCAAAAGATTAACTTAAGCTTATTTAAGACAGAATAATTAGTAGTAGTATTCAAATCGCGGGTTGCAGCTAGTTTAGAATAGATTAAAAAGCAACGGAGGTGTGGCGTGACGTCGACTTATGACATTAATGTGAAAGGTGGTGACTGCCGAGTGGCGAATCACTAAGTTTGCAACGAGACACGCCGTGCCGCGCCGCGCCGCGCCTCCCGGACCAGAGCGTGCACTAAGTAATTAAACCCCACTTGAGTAATTATGTTAAGTGGAGGAGTAAATGACGCTTCTTAGATCTTTATAATTCAATACAATTGAACTAGTAATATTGTATGTGTGCGTAGAAATTACTTTAAATGCAAGTAGATACAAAAAGTTTGATCTCAAACGTTATTAACGCCGACTCTCGTAGAGTAGCAAAAATATTCACAACACTGTTTTAACAACGTATTCTCGGCTATAACACGGCAGGTGGTGCTAGGTATCATACTTAATGATAAGATGTTGCCATGGAAACATGGATGAAAATAACAGGATATCGAACCTATGACAACGCGATTCAACAAAAGAGGACGCTTTTAGAGAATAAATTAATAAATTTCTAGAATCATTTAAGAAAGTCGTCTTCTTGGTCTAGTGGCAGCATACATATATAGACTGTGGACCAGTAGGTTCTGGGTTAGATTTTCAGGTCGGATTAATTTTCCCGGGACTGGATCCCTCAGAGGGGGTCGATGTCAGGCAGGCAGCCGGTCGTAAAAACTAAGCCAAATCCTTTCTGCAACATGCTTGGAAAAGTGTGTTGCTTTGACCCCACATTAAGGTGGGAGAAGGGCAGGTAGAATAAAGACATGATGTCACTGCAACTAAATGATAAAATGACAAAATAGATAATTTGTACGGCAAGGTAGACACAAAAATGACATTACAAGACCAAGGCATGCATTTCGCTGTACCTACACCACGGACAAATTGTGGATTCCATACAAAAATAGACTTAAAATGAATGACACTGTGTTGTTGCCAAAATAATTCGAATAGCAATGTGGGCATTGACATTATTTAAAGAAAATTTAGGAAAAATTCAAGCATAGCATCAAGTTTACTTTTCGGATAAAACTAACTCAATTAACTAAATTAAATTCAAATAGTGATTCAATCAAGATGAGATACAAGCCAATCATTATTATTTCAGAATTTACGCAACGTAATTTAAACTGCGTATCAATCTACAAAAATACCTAGCGGACTGCAGAATCGCAATCAATAATAATTCAAAGAAATATTAAAACACAGTCACAGAACCAAGAAATAAGAATCACAACGTATGATATTGAAACTAGCCCGGCCCTCGCGTTCTGCTTGTTTCGACTCGCAACTCCCAAGGTACCTATATATAATTGAATTGCAATACAAGGCCCGCTCATTAACAGGCGGTTATCAATAAGGCACACGTTTGTATCGGAGCACGTGCTCGCGTATTGTAATTAGCCTGGCTACTCTCGGTGCACGGTAGCCGCGGCGAGTGACTCACGATAATGATGCGCCAGGGCAGCACATAACGTATAAAAGCATTATCTTGTCACAACGGTGGTTATCTAATGCTATAAACATCACGGATAGACTAAATAACAACGGATTTTGTGGAGCTATTAACAATTATCTCCTAGTATTTTTTGGGACGTCGCGTTGCATGGTTCGATCTGCATTTGTTGTATCGAGTCAACGTATCTTTTATTTCTTTGTTGCTTGAGTCGCCGTCAATACTACCTTTGACAATAGTGTCACAGACCGCAGTGTCATGTATCCATCCAGATTCCAGCCTATAATTATCCTGATTCTTTCCCGTCGGTATAATTCGCCATAAATGGAACAAGTAAAATACGTAGAAGTCTTTGGTTGCGAGTCGTATCCATTTTTAAACCATTAAAACTCAAGACCTACTTCGTTATCCAGCTGGACACGGGCTGTATAGCTAATGAAGCATCAGGAAAATTCATACACTTTCAAAATTCTTAAGCTTCCAAGTATCGTAAAATATGCCCTAATTTTCATATTATTATGTAGTGTTGATTCAAAAAGAGTGTGACTAATTTTAAAAACAAACGTGACTAAGCCGATGAACACTGAACTTGACATTGGGATCATGTGTTTGGCTATTCGGCCCTGCCTCAATGTTAAGCTTATTCTGTAAATGTTTGATTTTGATAACGTTGTCAGAAAAACGAATGATGTTTTGTTAGTTATGTAACTTATATGTATTCGAACAGTTGTTTCTACAAAATAAACATGCCAAACGAGAGTAGTAGCTTTGAAAACCAAAACCTTGGATAAACCTTGTAATTATATAACACTCCCAAAAAGCCCGGTTCATGGTAATTACTAGAAGTTTTAATAATTTAACATAACATAACATAAGCTCACGCCTGTATCCCCGAAGGGGTAGGCAGAGGCGCACTAGCGAACTAGAACACCCACATTTCGCCGAGCTTAGTTCCGTCCCAGATGTGATAGGGGGCTAGCCTATCGCCATATCGGGCACAAATTCTAGACTCCGGGCTGATATGGAAAAATCCATATCACTTTGCCCGACCCGGGGATCGAACCCGAGACCTCAGAACCGTAGTCGTACCGAAATACCACCACGCCACCGAGGCAGTCAGTTTTAATAATTAATTCTAGTATAAGCTCAAATATTTGATACAGCCTCCTCAAGAAAATCATCAAGTTTAAAGTCCAATTAACCAGGTTACGCTCGTAAAATTATAGAGCACAGGCAAGATAACAATCACACTAATATAAAAGCGAAAGTTTGTGAGTGTGTTTGTTACTTCACGCTCGAACGGCTCGAACCAATTGATGAAATTTGGTATGGAGGTAGCTGATACCCTGGATTAACATATACGCTTTTTGTCCTGGAAAATAAATTTCCGCGTGAACGGACCCTGGCAAAAGCTAGTAAAATAATAAGATGTGCATACTAAATATCTATAAATATCAGATGATTTATCAGATTCCCACGAAACAGGATTCTTGAGAGTGAGACAGCATTCGAAAGTTTTAACTTTTAAAACATAGCCAATTTAAGAAAATATTACATCGACCGATAACACATGAGTCACGACACCAGTGGAAATCAAATCCTGCCCTCAGTTAAAAGTGATATTAGATAATACTCGTGTAGCTTTAATAAAATCAGTAATAAAAGGAGAATTGAAAATTTCCCATTGTTTGTTTAGGTCGCAAACACACCCATGATACTTTTCGTACCAACATAGATGTTATGGGTTATAGTGTATGAATCAATGTGGGTGGTGGTAATTATGTACTGAAAATCACTAACATACTATCAAGCGAGCAACCTGCTCGTTTACCAGCCTGTGTGAGCTTTCGTATAAAATTATTAACATTACCACTGATATGGACCCTAGAGCAACTTGTTGAAATATAATGAAAATATTTGACACACAACTCACAACGTATCATGTTCATGACAATCATTTAGCCATAAATAAAGAGCATCTTAAACACTGAATCTAAGTACAATTCTAAACACTGGCACATATGTATAATACCATTACTGAGGCATCCGCATCGCTCCTAGATTCATCTAAAAACAATTTTTAGTGTTACATTGCCGGGTTTATATGTGGCTATTATTTTAGTGTATGAATCACAACAGCGATGGGGGAAGTGCGGAGCGATGACAGCGTAGGAGGGGCACGGCTTCGGGGTGTGCTAGCCCCGGGCTCTATGCCAACTATAAGCGCCACTGCATCGCTAGAATACCATTTTTTCTGTGTAGGCCAATCCAACATTAACTCGTAGCACGTTTGCATAAAGTCTATATTACATACAACGACAGCAAATGTAATTTTGTTTTTATATCGTATGAATGTCTCGCGCGTAGTCTAGGGTTTTTATGTGATCTCAAATTCCGCAGTCCGCTGTGCAGAGTTCACGTGGAGTGTTTCAGAGCATTGTGGAGAATGTGAGTGACTCTAGTTGTCGCGTCGTCAGTCGCCTACTTGTCCTCACAAAGGGATATAAATTACCTCTACATACATAACTTTTCTGTGTTCACCTGCGTAATTATATGCGTAATTTACCATCATAATTAGTAGGTAATTGTCTTATATAATTTCTCAGAAAAGTATCTACACATTGAATATTAATCACAAGTTTAAAAACTTAACGGACCGATTTCAAATCCGATCGCGACCATATTTATATGGGACCACCCTTGAAATAAGCTCTATCGAACACAAAAAGAATATTGAAAATCGGTCCACATTTGGCGAATATATCGCGTAAGCGTAACATACATACAAAAAAAATACAGACGAATTGAGAACCTTCTCCTTTTTGGAAATCGGTCGAAAAACAAGTCGAAAATTGTCTTATGTTTACCAACAACAAACAAAGTTGATACTTCTTTATTCCCTTATAGCCTCGTCTGAGGCAAGATGGTGTTTTTCTTCGGGACTGACGGCAAACATATCTACGATTATTCCGAGCCATTTCCATGGATAATCTGATAATTCTCTCCAATTTGAGGGATGTCTTTGCAAAAACATCGACGTCTGATGATTCTACGGATAATCTATATAGGTTGTATTGTAATCAAAATATTGGGTACATGCGTGCATGGTTAATTTGTGCTGAAATCAAACTTTAACTTAAATTTTCGATGGAAATGGACAAAAATGACTGGACTGACTCATGACCGAGGCAAATGGCATGAATTAAGGGAGGCCTATACCCAACAGTGGGATGAAAAAGGGCTGTGAATGAAAATGAAATGGACAAAAATAGAAATATAATTATGTAAGTATTGGTCCTATTGGCACCAAACTCAGGATCTGATGATGGGATCACAGAATAACCGGGGAACATACATAAAAAAAAGATTCCGACGAACTGTTAACCTCCTCTTTTTTTAAGTCGGTTATAAAGCCTTTCGGGGAATATTCTGAGATCGGTGATGCGTGCATAATATTGCACGTAACACCTGTTTACGTTGAGACTTGAGGCGTTGTCATCGACCGCCAGATGCGTGGCTCCGACTCACCACATATAGCACCTTGGTGGACCTACGTCATGATATCAAATGACATGCTATACGAGTACTAGCGAGAGTTTAATCTGTTTAGAGATAAACACACCAACACATTCAACAGTCTATAGACGGGACAAACAGCACAAAATTTGTGATCCCTAAGTTATGCCCTAATGGTCATAAGTATCTCAGTTTATTTGAAATATACGCGTGCCAGGTCGGCCAGCGTAATAATATTGAGAGAATAAACTTATCTTACGTGATTCTTAACCATTCACAAAACATTCTAGGGTGTAAATTGTAATAATCGCCCTCGCATTGTAATAATGGTTGATGGTGGTACTGAAGTTTGAGATATTTTTTTTTGTATGGAAACTTGCTTGATAGCCCCTTTATAGTTAGTAATATTAAATCTCTTTGACACCACACGAGTTTCGCCTTTTAAAGAAAATACGAAGAGGTACAGGATGACAACAAATATGAGGAACTTTTTATGAGGATGCGACGCTAAAGCAGTCCTAATATGAGTAATTACTGCAGTACATATTAAAAGTAGAAATCTTTGAGATCGTACATTAATAATTTCAAAAAATTGCATTGGAATCCAACAGACACTGCGATCGCTGAACAATGTACATAAATGACCGGCAAGACCTCCAACGAATCGTAAAAAAAATGCACTTTTAAAACCTTTATTATCTGTTCATATTTTCACAGTCAACACACAGATTATGTAAACTTCGTAATTAACAGAAGTACGCGTTTGTTTAACCAACAATGAGATGTATGAATAATTCTGTTTACGTCCAACGTGCGTCGCTCTTCGGGCCGCGGGCTGATGAATCTGGAACGATGCAATTGAGATTTCGCACATGGTCACGATGACTAGATATCGAGT
Source organism: Clanis bilineata (assembly GCA_036417725.1). NCBI lineage: Eukaryota > Metazoa > Arthropoda > Insecta > Lepidoptera > Sphingidae > Clanis > Clanis bilineata. The sequence continues at coordinate 6,695,442 of CM071153.1, forward strand.
GAAGAATGAAACTTTACCAAACAATGCGTCGTGGACGTAAATTGCGACTGTGTTGACGTGTTTACTGCTTGTTTCGGATTAGTTTGATGCGCTGTTTTTCTTTTAAATTAAAATGGATTTTCTGGCATGTGGTGAATCGTGAGCTTCGTGATTAGTATCTATTCTATTCATTCAACAGCATTTGACTTTTTTATAAGGTCGTCTGATATTGTAAAATTATTGACCAAAAATATTTGTACATACATATAAATGGATATCAATAGTAATTACATAATAGTAACTATTTAAAAAAAATGTGTAACCCTTTGTAAAAATTGTAAACAGTTGTAAATAGTTTTTCGGCTACAGAAGATATTCTTCAAAATATAAGTCAACTAATTAGCGATAGATTTTATAATTCAGACGCTAAAAATAGATGACCTAAGCTGGCATAAAGCACATTAAATTATAATTATATTGGCAAACAAAATACGGCACCTACACAGGCCACAAAGTTATTTACTTTTAATTTGATACGCTTTCACGAAAACGCTCATCCATTAAGCTAATTAGAATAATGATCTGCAATGTCGAGCCTTTGGGTATTTAATAAATATTGTATGAAATGGTTTGTCATAGCGTCAAAGGTAATGTCTTTGCATATTAGAAATTAAAATAAAATAGAAAATAGTGTATATTTAAAACAGGCTTAACAATAATATCAGCCTTGTAATATTACTGTCCCACTGGTGGGCACGGGCCTACCCTACTCACGAGAGAGGATAGACCTTAGTCTACCACGCTGACCTAATGCGGATTGGTGAATTTCACATACCTTCGAAATTCTTGTGGAGAAATTCTCGGTTATGCAGGTTTCCTCCCGGTGTTTTCTCTCACAGCAAGTGTTTTCAAGCAATAATTCACAAAGATGTTTTTGTGTTGTAAAAACAGGCTTAAAGGGAAATAATACAGGAAATGTTATTGGCACATAAAGATAATCGCACGAGAACATTTCAACTCGAATATCATCTAAACAAAATAATAATTAAAATAATAATTAAATTAAATAATTTCTCTGCTCTCCCATCGCATGGAGTCATATCTTATAAGCTAAATGTAAAAACACGTGCAATGACTAACAACAATTCATATGAAAACATATACATAAACACATGTTTAGTACGATACGCAATGTGGATCGTAGGCGCATCGCAGCAAAGAATAGAAGCGAGACAAATGCCAAATGTCTTCAGCTTGATGAGTAATTGTCGGGCAGTCCCGTCCGTTAATGACTCACGTCGATTGTACATCTCGAGTAATTAGTACAAGTGGATAGGGCGTAATTACTTTAGTTGGGAGGGCTCGTAGGCAAAGCCGCAGCTCTTACTCATTACAATTGTGTTGAAGTAACGCCAAAAGCTCCCTTGAGTGCACAAAAGCGTAGCTTTCAGACAGACACTTGAAGCCCTTTATCGAAGAAGCACTTGCGGATGTATTACTAAAAGTGGACGTGTTGAGATTGCGTTCATTGTGTAAGTACTATGTTATAATAAAAATAGGCAACATCAAATATATTGCCTCACATCATTTATTGTGAGAAGTTACATTTTAACATTCCAAGCACGAAGTTGATCAGACATCCTGTGTCCGTGTTTTTTAAACTTTTCAATATTTTTTTTATTTTTAAGGCTTCTTCGCGACCTCCCAAATGAACAACTGTTCAGTGTCTAAGTACGTAGGAATCCCATGGAACTTGGCTGCGCTTCTTTCCTTTATAGTGACTCTACATTGGAACTGGACTCTTCATATTTACTGAACTCTTCATAATTGTTATAAAACTTGTCTGTCATACTTAATGCACTGACTTTATGGAGATAGAAATTCATATAAGTGTGCGGAATTGATCGAAGACTGAAAAACTACAAAAAAATGCGTTATAGAAATACAAAATCGATCTTTTTATTCGCATTCGTAGTTTTTTTAAACAACTATTCGGCCTGTGTTCAACAAAAGGACATGTGTAAAAAATAAACGAGTATTTAAGTGTATTAGTGCTATTAAAAAAACGCAAATATCGTTAAATATTATAAGAAAATTTGGTGCAATGAAAGTGTATATAAAAATATAGTACATATTTTTAGGTACGGGCGCACGGGACAAATATGGAAAATGTAGGTAGGTAACTACCTACATCTTTTTTGATGATCACCATATTGTACTTTGTTATTTCTCGTTGATACAATAATAGACGGCAAGGTCAGAGTGTTTCCTTGACTCCGGAGGTATTAGTGCTAAGAGGATTACGTCACGAAAGTGACAGTTAGGCCTTGGATGAGCCAACGCGAAGGCGTGTGTGACGTCACAGTCGACTTACGCACTAATGCCTTTTTTCTCCATCATCAGACACATTTTCACACAGTTTAGTCTGCGAATTGAGTAACTGCGTGGTGCAAAATTTCAACGTTATAATAAAATTAAAAGTAATATCATAAAAACGACTAAACACTACTTTTTATTACACTTATTTTATTTTGTTTGTTGTAGATGTAATTTCAAGAATATTTATTGAAGTTTCCAATAAAATGGAGATGTATGATCTTGTCTACGGAAATAGTTATGTACCTACTTTATCACTATCTATAATATGTTTATAATTCTATACGTATATTTTATAAAATAAAGTATACCTACATATTTACATTCATAAAGATTCGAGGTCCTTTAATGTGAATTAATTTTTTTTTATGAATATTTTACGAAAATATCTATTTGCAATACTCTAAGTTTGCAATCAATAATCAGTAAGATCTGCAATGTGCACTATACGGTCCGCGCTATTTTCTCCTTATTGAAAATTAAAATGAAATAAGCAAATCCGTACAAGCTGGGATAAATAAAGATCTCATCGCAAAAGCATGTCATTGAGCCTATATGTAGATATTTTTAGTCGAAAAATTAAACACTTCCATTATGTTTAATAATACAATCAAAGATAACTGATTAGTGAGATAACCCGAAATTATCTAATACTGTAACATAAATGTTTGCTCGAAACTATAGTTGTCAAATAATAATGGCATACATAGCACAGATTCAAAATACGGAGGGCGCGCCGAGTGCGACGACCCCGTCATCCGTTGATTAGATACCTACACTACACAACTGCTGCTGTTTACTGGGTCTGTTTATTAACCAACATCCTACGTATGAGAGTGAGATTATGACGCGGCGACCGCACCGCTACGGTCCGACCGCCATCGGCGCGGACGCCTACGGGTTGAATGATTTCCTGATAATGTGCACATTGTTTTACGAGAAATACGAGAATACTTTATTGTATTATATACGCAATTACAAATTGACAAATTGATTTACATAATTTGCATATAACACACGAATGAGAAACCTGCCATTGTGTCTGAAACACATAATTGATAAATCTTGACAGGGAGTTGATTAGTCTAAATGAAATATGGAAATGAGTTCGTAAGACATCATTGGCTATTTATAATATAATAATATTAGCCCTGTAATATTACTGTCCCACTGATGGGCCCGAGCCTCCTCTACTGATGAGAAGGGTAATGGCTATTTATATTTTCAAAATGTTGCTGGTATTGTTGGGCATGATCAAGCAATTTCTACCGCCATAAGGCAGTTATAAAGAGTCGCTCATTGTTTTTTTCCTAAATGACAAAACCATATAAGATTCTTGTTGGATTTTGTCCTATGACATTTGGACACTCAGATTTAGATTTGAAATCAAATCTGTCACATATATCTGTACCCCTAGTACAAGTAGTTTTATCAGTCCTCAATTCCCAACAATAGTTTAAATTTTCTCTATTCATTTTCGAATAATCAGTCAAATGTATGCCAAAGACAAAAACTACCATTAATTTCGAGAGTTGCGAACTTTAAAAAATCTACTTGTACTAGTTGCATCAAGAGGAATTAAATAAGAAATAAAGTCTAAAAACTTAACATGCCTAACACTATTTGTGATAATCTACCATATAAAATAGATGTTAATTATAATTTGTATATAATTTTACATGCTTGAATATTATTATTTGTATAATCTTATGCTTAGGTTAAGAAATTATTAAGGGAGTAGGTAAATAAACTAAAATTGTCATGTTGTAATAAATATTATACATAATATTTTAACTAAGTACCATTTAAAAATATCAATAATTTTAAGTATTAAAACATGTTTTAAAAAAATAAAAATTTGCATTTTTATCCATAATTTTCATATATTTTCTCCATGGTGTTTAATTGAATTTTATTATGTCAATGTATGTATGTCAATATTGTCATGTGATATTATTTACCTTGCAATCTTTATGTCGGTAGCACCATGTGCAACCAAACAACAAGCCGACTGCAGTGAGGACCAGCGCCAGCGCTGGCACCGCTGCGTACAATCCTCCATCGGGACTCCAGCCCTCAGATGTATGACCACTAGCATCTGCAATAACAGCAACAAGCTCTGCAATTTCATACACCTAACGTATTTTCATGGATATATTTCCAATGTAAACAAATATGTATGCACTAATCAATCATGTCTATTGTGTTTGTGATTACATTTTTTTTTTAATAGCAAAGGTAACCTTGTTTAATAGTATACTATGCATAGCAGTGGTGAAGTGTGAACGTTTCTAAAGAGGAAGCAAATGCTAGCTGTATTAGCAAACATTTTGGCAAAGATAAGCTCGAAGGAATCGTGTTGTATGGACCTTTCGCCACTGATACATATGTAGGTTGCTCTTGACTTACTCATGAGGTCAGAATTAACAGATTCTAAATATACCTATATGGCCATACTTATATATTATCTTTAAAAATAATTTTTGACACTTTTTTCCTAGCATCACATAGTTTGAAAACTAAAGGAACAAGCTATTCTTTAAGATAAGCAGTGCTTAAATATTTATGTAAGGAAGGGGTATTGTTTTTAAATGTTGATAGATATTTGTTTAAATTAAATTGTGGATTCACTCCACAATGCCTAATCATCTTGTAGAACTTACTTGAGATGACATCAAGTAGTCTTTTTAGAGTGCTCTGACCTTAGCTTCAGGTTACAAATATTCATTTCACACATATTTTTTTTACTTTGATATGTGAAATGTAAATTGTAAATTGATTATTTATACCAATAGATTTATTACCAATATATTATCATTACATAATTTAAACAAAATCAATAACTTGCTATATTAAGTGGTGACATAAAATTGTGTATATTTTTTAAGTAAGACAAAGTACACTACACCTGATGTTAATCACAATAATTAAACTGTTACACAATTCTTCATTGTTCTACTGACAGCTCAATCTTAATCAAGAATTGTAAATATATAGCCACAACTCTTGCACTAAAACATTACACACCTACACAAGGTACAACATGATATTTCAAATCTTTTTTTCTGTGGTCCATATGTATAAGAAGGAGACAATGAAAAACCCTGTTTTGTGTAGGTGTTTTGTTTCGAAAACACATGTGGAGAGGACGCAGCTTCACTAAGCTATTATCTAATAAAAATTAAAGTTATACATGAAAAGAAAAACAAGGTTTAAGTTCCAGCCTAAATAGCATAAATTCAGACAGAATACAGCAATAGTGGAAGACAGCTACATTTGGTTGAAGGGAACACTGTGTTAGATAAAAGCATAGTTCTATCTTTCGTCTGGTTTCCATTTAACAAAACAAAACATGTTTACAAAATATTATGGTAGGTAATATAGGTTTCGGAAAATTCTGTACAATATTTACTTTTGCCCTCTTATATTTTGGAATATATGACGACCGTTAAAAGTTGTACCCTCTTTGAACGTCACCTAGGCACATGGATACCTGAGAACATGTTCCTGATTCTATCCAGATGTTAACCAGTGTTTCCAACAAAACAACGCATATACATTGGGCGCGGTAAATTTTAAGACCACGACTGCAGCGGATATTAATCTATTGCGATATAAGTTTGTAATTATTTAAAAACATGTTATTTTTCTGTAAAATGACTCACCGTGAGGGTAGTTTTGCGGCGTCGGCCGGACTGGTAGCCCGTCACCAACGCGTGTGCCGGTTGCGGCCACTAATAACACCACCCATAACACATCCATCATTGTCACATTATTTGTACAGCCGCATTATTTTCGGTTTCATTATTTATCATTCTCATACATCACCACAACACAAAAAATACACGGTCCATGACAACCTTGCACTTATCCAATATTAACTGTATGCTTTGTGTTAATTACGCTATTTTATTTGTTTAAAAGATCATGCCCACTTATTTATATTATTTTCCGCACTTAAAACTTAAAATTATCAATTAGTTTCATGCACATTTACATAAAAATTGCGCAACCCACAGCTGTAAAGAACGCCATTTTTCTATAACAATGTTGCTATACGCAAAATTTTGAAACGTGTGACACGTTATTTTTGTAATCTGGCACCATTTTTATCGTTCGAAAACATTTTCAGATACTGCTGAGTGTATTGATTATGAATTATCTTGCTATAACGATGAAATCATGCTATGAGCGGCGTCTCCAGTCATAAATGCAATGGAATCATCTGAATGTGAAAACCTCGTCTTGTTATAGCGGGTACACACCAGCCGAACGAAGGCGAAAGAATCTATGTCTAATGATTTCTTAGGTTTACGTGAATGTTATTCATTGAAATTAAATTCTTCGTGGTCACGGGTCAGTCTGACCCGTGACCACGAAGGCTGCAAAGCTTTCGAAACGTCGGGCATAAAAATTAAAACCAAATCGTGATATAATCCGTAAAAATAGTTTAATTTCAATGAATCTTAGACTAAATATAGACTGGACAATACTCACTGACATATTGAAGAAACGGGATGGTGCTATACGCATTTAAGTGTGTTGAACAAAGATGCTAATCTAGTGCTTTGTCTCGCGTCGAATACCCAGAAATTCTTGCTTTGTGCGTTTGCTTTGAGCTCAGAATTTGACAGCATATTTTATTCTGCAGTTTACGTGGATATAAATCACTTATAATTATTCAATTCTTATTATTATATTGAAACAGTGAGTTTGCAGAGTCTCATAATGGTGGGATGTTGCATTCGCGGGTGTAAAAGCAATAACAGACGAAATGAAATTTGTGTTACATTTCATACGTAAGTAACGATGAAATCTTATTTCTGAACATTTTATTAGTATTGGTGTGATATATTGAAGAGTATTTAATAAGATATGTGGAATAATATGCATATAAATCGCAATATAACGTGAAAATATAATTTCCTGACGTAATCATGGTGTTACCGGCTACTAAAATCGTAAAATCCGTAAATTGGTAAATTAATAATGTCATTGAATATCAATTCTTTAATAATGTATAAAGCAATAAAACATTACTTATAGGCTCTATACCCTCGGAGGGGTCGGCAGAGAAACTATTACGCTCATTGTTCGCTCACGTTATTTCTGTCCCATTATGAACCTAGTACCTACTATTAATTAAATATTTATTATTTTTTTAAGGTTCCGTCCCTCAAAAGGAAAAAGCCCTTATAGGAACACTTTGTTGTCCGTCTGTCAAGATATATATCGGTATCGCAGGGAGGTATCGAGTTGAAATTAAAACCATATACGCAGATCTGTAGATGTTTGAAGCTTACTGACGGGGGCGTCGAAGTGTATTTGGGGGCGCACTGGAATTGGTGAGCGGTGTTGAAAAGGATTCCCCGAACGTGAGAACCCAGTATTTTGTTTTGGAAATCCCCATACACGCCCGCGGCCGCGCCTCGTAACGTTAGCATTTATTTCAAAACTGACCAATAGAAGTCATTATGATAATAAAAATGGATATGCAAGTTATGAGAGTTTTTCCTTTTCGTTTTGATATTTGTTTTTACCGCCCCCTTGAACATGCCGCCCGTGTGCGGTGCACACCTTGCACGCCCGCACGTAACTCTTGCGGCGATTACGATCAGGTAAGTTTGGAGTCGGTCCATTAAGTTTTTAAACTTGTAACTGTTTTACGTTTTCCTCTTACTTTGTCATTAAATTATAACCAAATGAACATGGTACCTTTGAAATAATCTCTATCGAATACAATAGCATTTATCAGGATTGGTCCACATTTGGCGAAGATATCACATACACTAAAATAGTACATACGAAGTACGTACAGTCTTTCTGCCTCAGTGGCGTAGTGGTATTGCGTGCGCGGTACGACTATCGTTCTGAGGTCTTGGATTCGATCCCCGGGTCGGGCAAAGTGATATTGGATTTTTCAGTATCAGCCTGCAGTCTGGAATTTGTGCCCGATATGGCGATAAGCTTGCCCCCTATAATATCTGGGACGGAACTAAGCTCGGCGAAATGATCTACGATTTGCAAGAGGGATGACTGGACCGTAGGTAGCTTCACCTGGTGTCTGGGCCTAGAGCGTCGATTAAGAATGGAAGTAAAGCTGATTCGCATTCGTGATCCTTTTGGCCAGTGAGTATAACACACAGGAATGGAACCGATACCCCGACCTAAGTGACCGTTGGATTTCCAATATCGTGCTGTATTTTAACAGCGAACGGTCCGGTCAGTGAGTATCAGTACATAATCATTACTCTCCTGCGGTTAGGATCATAAGATCCGTATATAGATTTCTCACGCAAAGTTTAATGAGCAGTGTTGAATTGCGTATATTTGTGTTTTTTTTAATGTTTATAAATATTATAGGTACTAATTACATCGACAGCGTATTTTACTTACTTTGTGTTTACATATTTTTTACCTGAACTTATTCAAATCTTGATTCCAATTACAGAACATTTACATAAGTAGTTTTCATTCAACTTAAAAAGTAGGAGGTTCTCAATTCGTCGTTATTTTTAACGGGAGGCCGCGGGTTCGATCCCCGAGCCAAGACAAATGTTTATGTGATCACCAGATATTTGTTTCGGGTCTGGGTGTTATAGGACCGTAAGTACTGATACCTACGACACAGGTTAAGCCTAGTTTGGGGCCACGATTATATGTGACTGTTGGGTGAAAAAACCCTTTCATTCAAGGGCAGTTGTCTTGGTATGTTTGAATAACGTACCACAAAAAAAGCCTCATCAATATCCATAAGTATATATATTATAAGTTTTGTATATAGTAACAGTAGGATAATATATTACCAATAATATATAACTGAATATAATAGACAGGAATGGGCTCGGCGAAATATTGAGTGTTCTAGTTCGCTCCTGCCTACCCCTGAATACAGGCGTAATTATATGTATGTATGTACACTACTAATATTTCGATTAATATTCCCAAAAAAAAACCTGAATTCAGAAATTCAGGATTTTTTTTACAACCTAACCACACAAGCGATGGCTCTTGCTGTCTCATGTGTCGGTACGACGTGGTGATATCTATTAGTGCGTTCCACTTAGCGTTCACAACGATCACGCTCACGACCGCAGTTTTTACCGTTCCACTTGCTTGTGAGCGTTACTGTCGTAAACTCAAGTGGAATGGATTATAGAGCGTTTTGAGCGTGGAGGTAAATAATATAAACGGCGAGTTAATAAAAATAATGCAAAATATTTAACAGGTTTGGTTATAATCTCTAAGCCTTGAAAATAAACTTGATTAATTATTGTTTAAATCGATTTATATTGAAAAAAAAAATATAATTTATTTTTTTATATCCACGGCAGAAACATTCACTTTTACTAAAATATATATTTCCGCATGAAATAACGTAAGCTTAACGGTCGCCATTTTTGATGCATTGAATTTTGAAAACGCCGCTAATTTTCTCAACGATCACGACGACCCACCTTTTTAGATGGGTCGTCGTGAGCTTCGCGTGAGCGTAAGTCATGACGTCATAAGTGACGTTTTCGCCGCGACCACAACGACCGCGGTCGTCATGTGGAACGGCTAAAAGAGCATTTTGATCGTTGTGAACCCTTAGTGGAACGCACTGTATAGGATAATCTAAGCAATGAATCTATGCCTGTTTCATTCACACAACAGCGTAAGTGTATTTGTGTGAACACAACAGGTATAGATTCGCCTTCGTTCGGCCGGTGTGTATACGCCATTATAGAAGGAAAATAATAATTTATCTATGGCATGAACTTGCTGCGTTAGGGTAATTCCCAAAACAGTGAGGAATCTTGACTCCATTGGGGATTGTGTGGGTATTGAAATTTTATAATTTCAAGTAACTGTTGCAGTTGTCTGTTTTTGCAATTATACCTTACTGTAGGTTTGTATAATTGCAAAAAGTGGGCCATCAAATATATTTATTTTGAGAGTATATTAACTCATTATCACATTAGACCCAAGGTATTTGACAAAACATGTTATTTTATTTAACCATATACATAATAATACAATAAATGCGATCGTCCCCATTTTAATGCGCAGGTGCAACAACTAAATATTATTGACTAATTCACAACTACTACTGAGAAAATCAAATGACATCTCGTATGTCCGTATCCATCAATCCGTTTGGGTTGCAGAGCGTGCCAAATATAGACATACATAAACATATACCAAGGACAATGCTCTAAGACACATACCTATACTCGAAAAACATTACCCTCCTTCCGGGTCAGTCTGGTAATAATATAAAATTAGCTGGTAGTATTATAATTATACATAAATACGTGACATCAAAGCAATCATACTACATATGTGTATTATTTTTTTACGCAAAACAGCCAACTTTAGCAAGTCTCAGGTACCAGTACATGTACTCTGATTTATATATCTCTCAAACGAATACAGTCCCCGTTCTAATTATTTTTATGGTACAGTCTACATTATATGTATTAAACTTTATCTTGCCAAAAAATGAAAAACTTAATATATTATGGGAATTCCGAAACCGCTGCACGGATTTTTAAAAAGTTAGTAAGTGGATACTATGAGAGCCAATGGTCTCAGTATGGAGGATGCTCAAGACCGGGCAAATTGGAAGCGTTTAAGTAGGAAGGCGGACCCTGGCAGAAGGCCGGGATAACACCAGGCGGAAGAAAAGAAAGAAAGTAAGTGGACACTTTTAACCCTAAAGCCAGACATGGGGTACAATCTTTTTTTAACTGAAATAAAACGTATAAGCATGATATATACCGTGTTTATGCCGATACTTAATGCGACTGATGAGTCATGCTGTCTCATGTAACGCTCGTTAAACGAGTGTAGCACTGACGTGTTGACTAATCTTTCTCACTCGGCCAACGGTAGCCGAGACGCTTATGAAATATATATACATAACTAGCTGACCCGCGCAACTTCGTCTGCGTATGAGAGAGAGGGTTGAAGAGTGAGTCGTAGGCACTTATAATCCAATAATTCTAAAGGAGGTAATGGGCTGATCTACTTCGGCCGTCAGTCATCCCGTCTCTCAGCCCGTCTGTCACACCGTCTGTCACCCCGTCTGTCACCCCGCCTGTCACCCCGTCTGTTACCTCGTCTATCACCCATTTGTCACCCAGTCGGTCACCCCGTCTGTCACCCAGTATGTCACCCGTCTGTCACCACGTCCGTCACCCCGTCTGTCACCTCGTCTGTCACCCAGTCGGTCACCCCGTCGGTCACCCGTCTGTCACGCCATCTGTCACCACGTCGGTCACTCGTCTGTCACCCCGTCTGTCACCCCATCTGTCACCCCGTCTGTCACCCCGCCTGTCACTCCGTCTATCACCCAGCCCGTCACCCAGTCGGTCACCCCGTCTGTCACCCAGTCTGTCACCAGTCTGTCACCCCGTCTGTCACCCGTCTGTCACCCAGTCGGTCACGCCGTCTGTCACCCAGTCGGTCACCCCGTCGGTCACCCCGCCTGTCACCCGTCTATCACCCCGTCTGTCACCACGTCTGTCACCCGTCTATCACCCGTCTGTCACCCCGTCTGTCAGCCTTCTGTCACCCGTCTGTCACCCGTCTGTCACCCAGTCGGTCACCCCATCTGTCATCTCGTCTGTCACCCAGTCGGTCACCCCATCTGTCACCCCGTCTGTCACCTCGTCAGTCACCCCGTCCGCCACCCCATTAGTCAGCCTGTCAGTCACCCCGTCAGTCATCCCATCAGTCACTCCATCAATCACCACGTCAGTCGGGGTGACTTAGTCACCCTACCATTCATCCCGTCGGTCAACACTAAAATATTTTTTCAAATCGAAGCAGTAGTTTCTGAGATATAAAATTCCCCGCTAGCAGCATTATTCATTTTTGCTCCGCTCCTATTGGTTATAGCGTGATGTTATATAGCCAATAGCCATCCTCGATAAATAGACTATTAGTCATGGTCGTTACAACGACGGCCGTTTAAGTAATAGTATTATTTATTTAAAACGACATTACATGAAATTAACTGAGCAGAGAACAATGAGTAGCTGTCAAACAATGTATCACGCACCGGCGCCATCTACTTAAAATATTGGTTTGTAGTACATGCTATGTATCAGAGATGGCGCTGTATGTGAAAAAAGTTTTTCCCGCTTTTCTGTTGAAATTTTTCCTGAATTTTCTTTGCTATAAACCTCCACGGAGCCCGAGACCTTTCCAACGAATGCAAAACCGTGGAAATCGGTTCGTGCGTTCTGGAGTTATAGCGTCAGAAGGGAAAACCCGACTTATTTTTATATAGTAGATTGTGCGACGGAGTTTTATTCAATATGCACAAATCAAAGTGGTTAGCGCGCATAAAGAAGTCAATTTTATTTACACTTTACAAATCATCGTCACCCTACTAGACAAAGACAAAACTGCTTTAAATCAATCTAAAGGCCCCAGTACACAATGGCCTGTGATGGGCCACGCTTTGCAATGCACAATTGTAGGCCACGATCACTTGGTGTTCACACAATGGCGCATGGCTCATTGCTGCCTAGCAAACCACTTGCGATGGACGTCGAAGTAATTACGGCTGCGGCTATTTATTTGTATACTGTTTACAAGTATTACAGAAGTGTGTACCGTCACAATCTTATCCTTGTGCAGTGCATTACTGCCTCGGTGGCGTGGTGGTATTTCGGTACGACTACGGTTCTGAGGTCTCGGGTTCAATCCCCGGGTCGGGCAAAGTGATATTGGATTTTTCCATATCAGCCCCGAGTCTGGAATTTGTGCCCGATATGGCGATAGGCTCGCCCCCTATCACATCTGGGACGGAACTAAGCTCGGCGAAACGTGGGTGTACTAGTTCGCTAGTGCGCCTCTGCCTACCCCTTCGGGGATACAGGCGTGAGCTTATGTTATGTTATGCATTATTTGGGTCCCAAATTGCGGGCTCAGATTGATATAATTGAATAAACTTGAAAGTTTCTTCATTGCTCCATGATGTTGACATTTTGGACGATCGAAAATTCTAGTTCTAGCACGCAACACAAAAGTGTACTATCCCGGTCAGCGGCCGGTGACGAACTAAGCAATGGCCGATTGTGTAAACACCACAGGCCACGGTACGCCACGACTCCTTTGAAGTGTGCCCAAAAAACCGACAACTCCCCGATTGCGCGCCACGATTGACAATTGTCCGCCATCATATACCATTACCCCCTGTACACAATGGCGATGGCCTGTAGTGGGCTCGCATGGGCCATTGTGTACTGGGGCCTTTACACTGGAAGCATTTTTGGCCATCAGAGCGCGGTCATCTATAAGGGCAGCGATTTCAATATTCTGTTATCAAATACATTAAAGTATTACGAAGAGTTTCAATACCAAAAGGAAACACCAAAGTCTATGTAGTTCACACTTGGCTGTTCTTCTTCTTATATGGCTCAAAATCATAGAACTTGGTGAACAAAAATATGACGAAATCTTCGAAATGTGGTATTGTCAACATTGGGGCCGTGCTGACCTCCGTCAGACAGTGGGACTCTTCCTATGGACATAAAAAGCTAACGTTATTAATAAGGAAGTAGTACATCTATACCAAACATCTGGCTACAGTTTAGACTTTTTATATTGCGAAGAACTATCGACAACAAGGGAAGTGAATAGTGTGTTCTTACATTTTCACGAGAAGATTTTTTGTAGAATAATATTGAAGATCTTTCACCGTATCACAGATTAATTGTATTTGAAATCGACGCTGACACGGTGAAGTTGAGTTTTTATGTATTTACATCTTATAATTAAAGCAAAATGTTATAAGCCGCAGCACAAGGCAACCTACAAAATAAATTACTGTCAAACGTCCAGGCAGCTAGAGTTGCCCAAATAGTCAGCGCCATCTCTTATTTTTGGAACGCGTATTTTATTGTAATAAGCGTTATTTGACATCAACCATTGATAAAAGGCGGCACTTTATTAGATAACGGTCCTATTCATAGCAATAACAGTTTTTCACGCCAAGTAAAAATTGGTGGAATTAATTATTTATTTTCTTGTATTCTGGGCATTGTAAAGTATTTAAATAACTTTTCTTTATGAACTTTAAGCTTTCCATGTGTATTTTTTTATTTGGGGATAGTGTTGTATTTGTTCAGATAAAACATTTTTTGTGAAAAAAGGAATTCTAATCTCGCGGGCTGGGCATTGTGCCGGATCCGAGAGCTCACCCTGGACGTTCCAGTGGTTAGTTCAAGACTGGCAGTAGGCACAAGATATTGTCTTTTTGCTAATAAATGATGATGATTATTATTATGTTGTGAACTTTGTTTCTCCTCACTTACGAGGGTAGTTAAGCACGGGCCAAAACCAAGTGCATTATATTATATATTCAAGAATCCTCAGAGTTTGAGAAGAACTTACGCGTTGTTATTATTATTGTATAATAATACAAAATCAAAGAGCATGCAAGTAGAAAATATGAACTGAACTCAGTACCGGCAAGGTCGATCTGGAAATCTTTGAGGGAGGCCTATGTTCAGCAGTGGATGTCCTATGGCTGATGATGAACCATAATCGCCAGCAACAAATACTGTTCGCATGTTTCATCTTTAGAAGAGGAATTAAAAGAAAAGAAGTTATTATATTATACATAATATTTATCGCTTATTTTTTTCCAAAGCTATAATAGGAAATTGCCTTGGAAATTGCAGAGGCGTGTGATATTTTTCCCCCATGGTTTTCGAGTTGAGTTTTACACCAGTTTTGGGGAATTACCAATTATGACATAGGCAACGCTGTTCATTCATTTGTCAATTTGATTGTCATTTGATTTGATACATGTCACAGCACAGCAACTGGCAAGGCGAGAATTTAGAACTCAAAACTCAAATTCTAAATCTGAAAATGCGTCAGACTAACCATTAAAAAGATGAATAATTAGTGCATTAAAAATAATTCTTACAAAGAAAATCAGCAAGACGAATGCTCGTAAACTTTAACCTTCCCTAGAATAACCTTACAACACATGTACGGTATAGGCTTAGTCGGCGTAGAATTTAGTAAACGTGTAGTTACCCTATGTAATGGTCGTTGTTACTCAGCAGAAAGAAATAAGAAATTGTTCCAATTTCTAGCAAAAATGCCCAAAGAAACTGCAGCAAGAATTGCGGTCGCACAGCGGCAAAGGCAGGTTATTGCAAAAAAATCTGAGAAGTATACTCCCAGTACAGTGTACCTACAAGTGTTGGGCTCTGGGGCACGCGGCGTCGCCAACACATTGTACTTGTTCACGGATCAGAAAAGGTATTCCTGAGTTTTTTTAATACACCTATTTTTAACGGTGCAAACTGCAATGCAGGTATTATTTTAAGATATACTATACATAATATCTGTAATGTGTAGAGCAAATAAATTATTTTGGATTTATTATAGGGGCAATGTAGTGTAGTGATCATCTTAAGTACAAAGACTTCTATGTATACTAGTAGACAAGCTGTCAAGAAAAATTGTGGCACATGACGGTGAGTGTTTCGACATTAACAACTAAGGAAAAGAGCAGATCTCTATAGTGAGTTGTGGACAATTGATGGAAACTTAGTGTGCAAATTTATGTACTGGTCAGCCTGTCTAGTAATACATAAAAGTAGTGCCTTCTAGATTACATTAATGATTATTTTTATACCTTGCAAGTGAAAAAATAAGCCTTACTTCATTTAGGGTCATCAAAACCTTTTAATATCTATTTTTATATATTTTTACTACATTATTAATTAAAAAACCACAGTAATCTGTTGTATAGAATTAGCAAAATTTCAGACAATATTTTGGTAATGTAATAAGTTTGTGTTATTGTGCAATATTGGTCTCATTATATGTATGGAATGCTTGTTACATCATTTTTTAAAACCGACTTTGCTAGCTATTTGGTTGATTCTAATTGAACAATTAATCAACTTCATATAAAATTTAACAGATTAAAAAAAAAATTTAATTTATCAATTATTTCATAAAAAAAAACTTAAGATGTTCACTGTACCTAATTGGTGTGTAGCACCACAGTTTACCATACACTAACGGCCAGTTTCAATATACAATCTCAGTTTAGAGTGCAGATTGATCGTGATAATGAACCAATCAAATCAAGTCATTTGACGGAGTCATGTTCAAACTGTGTTGGTATTGGCTAATTTTTGTAATCTATCTGCACTTTCGAACTGATTGTTTATTGGAACCGGGCGTTAATTGTCATGATATTTGACAAATCCCTGTTTAATAATAGATACAGTCCATACATCTCATGGCAGGCTAAGGATGTGCCAATATTATGCAAAACATGTGTCATTATATCAGATGGTGATAAAATTAGGAACAGTATCTACATAAAATTATAATAATACACATAATAATAATACACCCAACAGTCACACACCTAGTCCTGACCCACACTATATAACCTGTATCGTGGGTGTCAGAGACTATGAGAGACTTTCCGTCTCACAACACCCAGACTTGAAACAAACACCTGTGGGCCACACAAACATTCGTCTGCGGCGGGGGCTGCATAATTGAATAATAATAATAAATTCTTATAGTGAAACACTAGAAATATTATTTTTTATTAATAATTTCTAGATATCTGTTCAACTGTGGTGAATGCACCCAACGCCTAGCCCATGAACACAAGGTGAAACTGTCACGCCTGGAACACATCTTCATAACCAGCAAGACTTGGCGGAACATTGGTGGTCTACCAGGATTGTCACTTACATTACAAGATGTTGGCATACCAAAACTTACTCTGCATGGACCTGAAGGACTGGTATGTTAAAAAAATTTGGTTGAATTATTACTAATAAAGTTAAATGGCTTGAAAAAGTGTTCGATTTAAGCTTTTATTGCAATATGTAGTTTTTAGGTGTTCTAAATCTATCAAATATTTACCAACATAGTTTACATAACTACTAATTAATAACACTAAAAAGTTTTCTTGAGATTAGTCCTTTCTTTCTTATTTATTTCTTGAGACTAATGTCACATTACGTAAGCTAATTTCTTAATTGGGTACTTAACAATAGTAATCAATATCAATGAATTTCTGTAGGAACATAGATTATATAGGAAGAATAAAATTCTGTAATTAATAGAATTAAATAGAAGAATAGAAGAATAGAATTCTGTAGGAAGATAGATTTATCATCTAAATAACGTATGCAATAGGAATTTATTAGAAATACCCCAAGGATGATTTTATTTTAGTAATTTAAATACTTATTTTGTTATCTGTGAGTCACATGACAGTAAACACCAATCACAATGCATGATGTCAGATTACTCATTTTTCTTGTTTATTTGCTACATAAAGGCCTGAGACCTAAGATCGAAAGTCATACTGCCATGTTATTTGGTATCTTTTTTCGTATTTTTATTTAAATCTCAACTTAATTTCAACGCGGATGTGATCGACGAAATATCTGACCTGTTTTTTTTACTTTGAAATGATAAATGTTATTTCATCAAAATCTTTTTTAAAAGCGATTTTGTATCTATGGTAAGAAACAATGACGTCAGCCGTAAACACCCGTAGCTTAGCAAGCTAGCAGCTAACACCCGTAGCTACAGTTAACAGGTAGCGTTTTGGCGGCAAACTAAATTATACATATTTTGCATTTTTTAACTAAATATATGAAAATAAATTACGAAATATTTAATATATATATATAAACTAATAAAGAGCCCTGTATACTTTTAAAAAAATAGTCAAGTACCCAATTCCTAATGGAATTAAGACATTAGCTTACATAATGTGTCAAGGTTACAAATGAAATTCAGACTTTATGAAATCAGTTTGTCTCCAAATGAGAATGAAAGTGATGAACTATCTGTAATTGATCTTGTAATATTATATAATTCAGGATGAACTGTACCAAGCGACACGGCGGTTTATCATAATGAAAGACATGAATGTTACAATGGCCCAATGCAGCCCAAATGAAGATTTCGAAGACAGTGTTATGACCGTCAAGTATGTTTTACTGTGAGTATTTGTTTATTTGTGAGTTCAGGGAAACTTTATATGTCATAATTAAATAAATAACACCCAACACTCACACACATAGTCCTGACCCCACACTACGATCGAGTCTTGTGTCGTGGGTATCAGGAACTACGAGAGACTTTCGGTCTCACAACCATCGATATAATAATATACCCTCACAACACCCAGACCCGAAACAATATTTGTTTGACCTGAAACTATATTCTGTGGGCCACACAAACATTTGTCTCGGTGCAGGGCTCGAACCCGCGGCCGCTAACTTCACAGCCGGCTGCTCGCCCGCTGCGCCACGGAGGTTGTCGAACTTGAGTAAAAAATATTGTTACATGAATGTCTATTGACTATAACTTACCATAACTTTGCTGAGTATAATATGTATGGTATTAGAAAACACATATCATAACATAAGCTCAGGGGGGCTACCACCACCTATTATAGCAATAATATTGCTATAATCTTACTTGTACCGATTCCCGTACAAAAAAAAAACGAAGTAAGACTGTAATAATACTGACATAAGAGGTGGTGGTAACCCCCCGGTCTGTATTCCCGAAGTGGTAGCAGAGGCGAATTAGATCACTCACATTTCGACGAGTTTAGTTCTGTCCCAAATGTGATAGGGGTTGAGCCTGTCACCATATTGGGCACAATTACAGACTCTGTACTGATGTTAAAAAAAAAACACGGCTCCCTGACCCAGGGAAAATAAATAACTTAGGGTGACTTGCACCACTGTTAATAACCTACAGTTACTCCTAAACTCAAGTTAAATTGAAAAAGAAATACATGAAGGACATATAATTCATTACATGTAATTAATTAAATGTCATCACATATCATCTGTAATTCCATGTAATAAGTTAAATTAAAAAAGAAATATATAAAATATTCTTTTTTAATTTTACTTGAGGTTAGGACTAACTGTAGGTTAGTAATAGTGGTGCAAGTCGCCCTTAGTAATAAATCTGACCAATATTATAAATGTGGTGTGTGGGTGTTTATGAATTTGGGTGTTTGTAACTGAATCACAGCTCAAACTGAACTTATTGGAATGACATGATTAACATGTATACCTTTTTTTCTACTTGCCCTTATGCCACCTTAATGTGGGGTCGGCACAACACATTTTCAAGCATGTTGCAGAAAGGATTTGGCTTCGTTTTTACAACCGGCTCCCTGCATGACGTCAACCCCATCTGAGGAATCCAGTCTCGGGCAAATTAGAAAATTCGCTTTATGTATACCATATTATTAAAACATAGAATTCTTGAATCCCGTGTTCATAATGGGATCCAAACATAGTAGAGACAATAGTATATTTTGGTCTGTACATAGGTTACTAATGATTCATACAGGTTCGAACATATGATTTGTTACAGAGGTCCCCACGACAGTATTCTACCTAAAGACCCAAAACCAGCGGCAAAGAAACCCAAGTTAGACGACTGTCCTGATAGGGAATATGAAGAATTTATGCACGACGACACGGACTACTACAGGCCTGAGATAAGGAACTTGGAAGCCAAGAGCAAAGGTGGCTCACCAGAGAAAACAAAAGGAAAATCCAGCCCTGAAAAAGGTATTCGCACTTTCGGTATCATGTTTCAATTTATAATATGTGTCAAATAACACGATTGTAGTGAATTAAGCCGCGTCTCCCACATGTTTTTTTCGAAACAAAACACTAAAATCACTCACACGAAATATATTAAAAAAATAAGGACAATGGACCATAGACAAAAATTTGTAGAAATACCATATTTTGTGCAATGTTTTAGTGCAGGAGACGCAGCTTTGGTCACAATCAATGATGTCCATTGTTTTTAGAGACTTACACAGTTGAAATGATCTGCTCTAAAGTTTGATGTAGGTTGGTAAGGATGAAAGGTTGATGTTAGCAACTTCTTTTTGATTGATATTTCTAACATTGTATATATTATTATATTGAATATTATAAAAAATATCTGATGGTGTCAATAATGTGAAATAGTGCCAAAAAAGAGCAAATTACCGGTCGCAGCGACTACAGTTGTCTTCACTATAAATACAATGGTTTAAAAAATATTTCAATTTAATTTAATTTTTTCTAGATACGAAGAAGAAGACTGAAAAGGTTCTTTATGATTTGCAAAAGAAAACAAATTGCACGGTCGCATACATTTGCACTTTGAAGGTATGTATAATTTCGCCAAAGACAGATCCAGATGGAGGGTGCTTACAACCTCAGCCTGCTGTGGTCATGATCCCCAGATCCTCCTTGGGTATTTGACTATTTTTTTAAAATTAATTTTATATATTTATGTCATCTAAAGTACAGAACATAAAGAAAATTAAATATTGAAATATTCACAAAAATAAAACAGTTATGAGTCTTTGGAGTTTGGTGTAACCTTCAAACTGCGGGAAAGAGATGTATCAATATAATCACGTCACAGCCAACGATATGTATGTTGGAAAGAGATAGCAAGATATCTTCACTATCCCCCCACTCCGGAATTTAAAGTATGACTTACCGCATCATTTTTTAACCAATGTCGATGCAGTTTTTCCAGAAGGGTTTATTTCATTTGCTGTTACATATAAAAATGTGTATAAAGTCAAACATAGTCAAGTAGCCAATTGAGAGAACGACTGGATGGATGAATGGATCATTTCTCAACTGTATCTATTTCATTGTCCCCAATTAATCTAAACTTAACTAAAAATAGTTTGTCAACGTTAATTGCCTGATAAGAGATTAAAATTACATGACTTGATAACATTAAACCTAGTTTGACAGAGTTATGTTACTTTGAGTGGACTTCATAATTACTATTACCCGCGACTCGGTTCGCGTGCAAAAAACTTTCGGTTTTTGCAACTTTTTTGATTGATGCTCTGCTCCTATTGGCCATCGACTGATGATATATAGCCTTATTCTCTATATCTCTAATTTATTAATTGGAACCAGTAGTTACTGAGATTAGCGCGTTCATACAAACTCTTCAGCTTTATAATTTTGGTATAGAATAAATAGATGTTTGTTAATAATTAATTACCACTGACTGCCTCGGTGGCGTAGTTGTATTTTGGGTATGACTACCGTCCTGAGATTTCGGGTTCGATCCCCGGGTCGGGCACAGTGATATTGGATTTTTCCATATCAGCCCGGAGTCCGGAATTTGTGCCCGATATGGCGATAGGCTCGCCCCCTATCACATCTGGGACTTAACTAAGCTCGGCGAAATGTGGGTGTTCTAGTTCGCTAGGGCGCCTCTGCCTACCCCTTCGGGGATACAGGCGTGAGCTTATGTTATGATATTATACTTTATTATTAGAATAAATAGGTGTGTTTGTGAATAATTAATTACCATAACATACATGCTTTTCATGTAATCCCTCAATGATCGCTATATGATATGTCAAGATTTCAGTTTATATTTCTTCCACATATACAGAAACGGTTAGGCACCCTCGACCTTGCTAAATGCGTGGAGAAGGGAGTCAAGCCGGGGCCTCTGCTTGGACAATTGAAGAACGGACAAGATGTGGTGTTACCTGATGGAACGCTAGTATTGTCTAAAGATGTCAAAACGCCTGACGATCCAGGGCCTGTTTTTATAGGTAAGCATTTAATAATTCATTAACATGACAAGACTGGTTCAACAACAGAATACATACATACATACATAAGCTCACGCCTGTATCCCCGAAGGGGTAGGCAGAGGCACACTAGCGAACTAGAACACCCACATTTCGCCGAGCTTAGTTGCGTCCCAGATGTGATAGGGGGCGAGCCTATCGCCATATCGGGCACAAATTCCAGACTCCGGGCTGATATGGACAAATACAATATCACTTTTCCCGACCCGGGGATCGAACCCGAGACCTCAGAACCGTAGTCGTACCGAAATACCACCACGCCATCGAGGCAGTCATAAAATAACAACAGAATAAACATTCAAATATAGATTTAGAGTAAGGCTTTGAAGGTGCATTTTACATTTCAATAAGCCAGTTGCTGCACGCCGTTGACTGTCTTTTATTGTCTTGTGTTGAATTGTCTTTTGATCAACTTTGTTGATTTCAGTACTGGAAGTTCCCGAACTGTCGTATTTAAAGCCATCAGAATTTTCTGCACATTTCGACAACGGCGAGAACCCGCCAGAAAATATTCCTACGTTAATTGTCCATTACACACCACCAGATGTGTTTAACCATCCCACGTAAGTACAAGATAATGTTGGTGACGCTAAATTATTCAAAGGCTTCGGAAGTAAGATTAAAGATTCCCCAAAACAATGACATTAGAATAAAGTTTGAGCTACACTGTTGCTTTAGTTCTAGGCTTTGGGCTCATAAAGGTTTGCGGTAATACGAAAAAGTTAAAACTAAGTTAAACATCATTCGCAGTTCTAGTAACAGTTAAAGTGTTATTGAAATAATCGCAAGTTTAAATACTTAACGGACCTAATTCAAAACTTATCCGATCGACAGAATTCAAAAAGAATCTTTAAAATCAGTCCACATTTGGCGGAGATACGAGATATTGCATAACAAAATAACAAATATAATCACAAGTTTAAAAACTTAAGGGATCAACTTCAAATCCGATCGTGACCAAATTTATATGGGACCACCCTTGAAGTAAGCTCTATCGAACACAATAAGAATTTTGAATATCGGTCCACAGTCGGCGGAGATATCGCGTATATACATGCATATATAAAAAAATGCAGGCGAATTGAGGACTTTCTCCTTTTTGGAAGTTGGTCGAAAATACAGACGAATTGAGGACCTTCTCCCTATTTGAAGTTGGTCGAAAATATAGAGTTTGTTACTTTTCCGGTACTAGATATTTTGAAGAAGGTCAGGATGACATTTTCGTATGTTATATTTTCAGTGCGTGTCCAGAGATCTTTTTTCCCACGCACCTGTAAACTCTGGAACGAACTTCCCTCCTCGGTGTTCCCTCAGCGCTATGGCATGTCCTTCTTCAAACCAGGCTTAAAAAAGTATTTTTCACAGTAGGCAGCGGCTTGGCTGTGTCCCTGACATTGGCGATGTCCATGGGCGGCGGTAACCACTTACCATCAGGTGGGCCGTCTGCTCGTCTGCCTTCTCATGCCAATAAAAAAAATAAAAAATGTTGTGTTTTGTGTGCAGGTACCGCGAGTTCATGTGCACGTTCGGCGCGGGCACGCGGCACCTGGTGGTGAACGCGCAGAACTCGTGCCTGGGCTCGGAGGCGGTGCACCGGTCGCAGCACAAGCTGCACCTGCTGGACGCGGACGTGTTCCCGCTGCTGCGCGACGCGTCCGTGCCCGCCGAGTGGAGCGCGCCGCTGCACTCCACACACGAACACCTCAAGGGAATCGATCAACTCAAAAACAAGGTACCGATTACATACATAGGGAACCATATTACGTGACCCATTTTTTACAATTTTCATACTTCTCCCCCCCCGGTGACCACCCGTAGTATAAGCCAAGACCCACCCCCTCCCCTCTAGTTGTCACGTAGTAATTTTTAAATATGGTTTTAAATCATTTTTTGTCGAAGTAAAGTTAAAAAATGAAGTATTATGATGTGTTGCAACCTGTGACTTTAAAAAGTGCTAAACGCTGCGTGCCGTATTTGAATATAGCTCGAAAAATCACGAGATTTCCCTAAAAGATATTGACTACGTGACACTAAGATTGCCCTGTGACCAAACGTGGTATTTTGAAGACCCCTCCCCCCTCTGAATGGGTCATATAATATATTTCATACCTCTAGGCAGAGGCGAACAACTGAACAAGAAGACACATATTTAGCCGAGCTTATTTCCGTCACAGATGCGATAGGGGGCGAGACTATCGCCATTCTTCTTCTTCTTCAGCCTCTCTCAACCATTTTGATGTAGGCCTCCCACATCAACTTCCAAGGAAGGCCTAGGAAGATCGCCATATCTGGCACAAATTCCAAACTCCGAGCTGATAATGAAATGAAATTACGCCTGGGAGTTGGGACATAATTGTGTGCCTTGAGGAAACAATTACATCTACAAAACATAGCTTTGTTTGCATTTATAATTACATGGTGTGAATAATAAGTAGGAAAATAATCATTATAACATTATGGCTGGATATTGTAAGTGCTATTATTATACTGCTTTTACTTTTATTTCGGTGTTTGTATACCATTTTCCGCTGAGTTGTCAAAAGTAATAATCTCATTTATTTTTATGTTGTAGGTATTTGTTTCACTGTAAATAATATAATAATAATATCTCACCATTATTTATGCTAGAAATCATAATTTTCATCATCATTGCATTTTACTGACGGTGACGGGTACAACAGAGTGACGGAACATTTGTAGATAGCGCTCGCGCAGTTCCAGAACATAATAAACATGGAGGCGACGTGCAAGGGCGACGGCTCGTCCACTGCTGAAGACGATCCCAGCGCCAAGCTCGAAATCATCTCCGCTCGGACACTCACCATGTTCCAACTGAGGCCTAAGAAACAACTTGACAGGTTAGTTTAGGAAATATAGCTTAGGTTGAGTTCATTAATTATCAAATTCGTTCAGCAATTTTCATTAATAAATAACAACATAAAGATGGAAACAGTGTGCAGAAGATAGATTATAGTGTACAACTACAAGGTGTTATATATATAAGTCTGTAGATGAAACACCAGATATGTACTTCCAATAGATGTTTCCAACAATGTAAAAATCTTTTTACGCTATTTTGGAGTAACCTTGTGATGAACCTTGTCCCTTGTAAAAATCTCGAAATGGAGCTAATAACATAAGCATATGCCTGTATCCCCGAAGAGGAAGGTAGAGGCGCACTAGTGAACTAGAATATCCACATTACGCCGAGCTTAGTTTCGTCCCAGATGTGATAGGGGCGAGCCTATCGCCATATCGGGCACAAATTCCAGATTCCGGGCTGATACTGAAAAGTCAAATATCGCTCTGCTCGAACCGGGGATCGAATCATTGATCATTGATCATTGGAGGTTCTATATATACAACGAGCTGTGCAACTTTTGCCAGTGCGATTCAGATTCGATCGGTTGATTGGTTGTGTAGGCGCCTGTTGCTCAGTGAATAGTACCGCTGTGCGCAGGCGCCTGGTGCTTGCAAGTAGTTCGGCGCGTGTTGCATAAATGTCGCCACAGTATAATTAACATACAATAATATTGTCATTGGTCATTTGTATGTCCATCACATTCCTACAGATCAGCCGAACCGAAGCTACATATCCAAGAGTATATTGAGGAGACGATGGACATCGATGGATTCGTGAGCAGCTTGGAGCAGTTCCGGCGCGTTGTGGACGGTATCAGGTACAAGGCGACCACCCATCAGGAATACCCCAAGGTGGTGTTCCTCGGCACTGGCTCCTGCATACCCAGCAAGACTAGAAACACCAGCGCCATCGCACTGCAAATTGAGTGAGTAATCATCAAATTGACTATTCCAAATAGTGACGTGCACAAGCTTTCAGATTATGGTTAGGGATTGCTATCCGGTTTTCCGGATCCGGTACTAATTTACCGGTAGTAGTCATGCCAAGTTCTTATTTTTCTTTTGTCATTGCACTGTGTGGAGATTAGACTATTTTAAGGTATTTAAGTACCATATTTCAGAGCAGTTAATTTGGTATAAAAATGTATTCCTTTATCGTCTTATAGCGAAAACCATTCAATGTTACTGGACTGCAGCGAGGGTACTTTCGGTCAGCTGGTGCGGTTCTTCGGGCCCAAGAAGGTGAACGCGTTCCTGAGGACGCTCACAGCTTTGTATGTGTCACATTTGCACGCCGACCACCATATTGGTATGTTTAAATATTTTTTATGCGAAGTATTTGGAGTCATAGTGTGTCTTTCAGGAAGAAGAAAGAAAAAACATTTAATTATCACAAAAACTACATACAGCATAACACAATACAGTACACAGATGTTATGTAAATTAAAGAATCGTCAATAGGGATCACGTTGCACATATGAATTGTGACAATTAGGTAACCAGCTCAGCTTAATGCTGTGTTGTGACGTGACTACGTGAGTCACAACACGTCACTGGTTTTCAGTGGTCACCGAAGTGACGCAACGGAGATAAATCAGCACAAAAAATTACCCGAAACAAACACTTGTCGGCCACACAATCACCAGTCTCGGTGCGGGAAACGAACCTGCACCCGTTCCACAACCGCATTACAATTATTTTAATCTCCGTTTTAATTCTTACGTTAACATTGAAATTGTCTTTTTTATTGTATTGTCTGATAATTTCGATATAGATATATGTATCATTTATTACATAAACTGTTCATGTAAAAGCATTTACTTTCGCTATAATTCGGAAATAGCGGATTTTTTACATATCTTATTGATTCCGAATACAAGTATAATCGATTGACGTGTCACTATTTTGATTTCAACTTTTTTTTATAAATTCCGTGGTATATAAAGACAGTGCCTGACTGCCAGACTGCCTCGGTGGCGTGGTGGTATTTCGGTACGACTATGGTTCTGAGGTCTCGGGTTCGATCCCCGGGTCGGGTAATGTGGTATTGGATTTTTCCATATCAGCCCGGAGTCTGGAATTTGTGCCCGATATGGCGATAGGCTCGCCCCCTATCACATCTGGGACGGAACTAAGCTCGGCGAAATGTGGGTGTTCTAGTTCGCTAGTGCACCTCTGCCTACCCCTTCGGGGATACAGGCGTGAGCTTATGTATGTGTATGTATGTGTATAAAGACAGTAGAAACTTTGAAATCTTGAGGTAAAGAAAAGCAATTATTACTATCTTCTATTTATTATATTTTTATCTGGCAGGTCTTATCGGTATTCTACAGGCGCGTCGTGATGCTTTCGAAGAAATATCCCAAACTGAGAAACCAGATCCAGTATATCTATTGGCTCCAGGACAGATAATGTCGTGGCTGTCCATATATGACCAACGATTCGAGAGGATACGACAAGAGTTCACTCTCATACCCAATCAAGATCTGGTAAGATTTAATATGCATTGTATACTATAATCAGCTATATATATTTGTTAGGAGGTAGAGTCGGCTTTCGTAACTACTCATAGTCGTTAACTCGTACTCTATTGCACTAACTAATGTAACAAATCTATAAAACTATTAGGATCGTTAATTAATTCATGTTTATTAATTTTATCTAAAATCTGTTAGTTAAGGAATTAAATATTGGAATTTTCTCAAAAAAGTTATAAGAAATTGAAATCTGGTGGAAACTGTCAAATAGCAGAAAAGACATGTATAGTAGGATTGCTAATTAAACGGAGTAAACTGACATTTCGAATGTTGCCACTTTTTCGTGAAATTTAAATAGTGCTGCGGTAAAAAGATTAAGATCATTTAAACATTTCAATTCAGTGAAGCATTGCACTCTTTCATTTTCTAAAATCCAACTCAAAGTCGTAATTCCTGCCTAATGTGTGATTAGTACTGCGTTTCTACTGAATTATAGTCATAGTAATATACTGCATGCTGAGTTATGGCATGTCTACTGGAATTATAATCATGGTTCATTATAAACAAAACTTACAAAAGCTATGAATGTGCCAAACATAATTTTTCTCAAATAATAAAAGTAATATTTGTAATTTTCATTGTTATCATTTCGCGTATCTGTTGTAATTATTTACGTACAATTATTTACATAGACATTTAGTCGAAGGGTTAAGCTAAAATTTCTAAAATACGCAATAAAATTCTAATTTTGCGAGCTAGTGCTGAGTTATTGTATCTTTGAATGATAAAAATTGAACTAGATCAATCACTATGTTTTGAAAGTAAGCAACATTATTTTGGAAAGTGACATTTCAATCTGTCAGTTTTCTCCGTTTAATTAGCAATCGTACTATAGTAGCAAACTGTTACGTCATCGGCCATAACCGTGCGAACATTAGAAAAGGATAGCACGATGCCCCCAATACGCGCCCAGTTTTCTACACTGTAGACTTTAATATAATTGTTTTACGATTTTGGTACCGTTTTAGAGAAGGTTTTTTTGCTATTGTATCAAACAATCTACAAACAAAAAATTACCTTATAGTAAATTCACTCGAATACGAGCTAACTGAATTAATCGCGCCATTAGTTATACAACAGTTCGAAGATCTCCGATGAGCTGACGGGCGCAGTGTTGTCTCGTATCGGCGCGCATCAGATCCGCACGTGCCTCGTGTCGCACTGCCCCAACGCGTTCGGCGTCGCGCTCAACATCGGACAGTACAAGATCACATACTCCGGCGATACCATACCCTGCAACGAACTCGTCAATCTAGGTACGTGGTTATTTGTTTTATCTTGGTTTGACAGTGACTATAATAGACTCTATGCACAAGGACTTCCCCGCCAATTAAGCTTAGGATTTGAGGTATTGCTGATTTGAAAAAGCTATATATTATGGCTACTTACCTACATTATTTTTTAAGTACTACAGGCACTGATTCAGGTGTGGACAATGGGTTCGAATGACCCCCCAACTTCTAGCTGTAGGATTTATTATTGAAAAACAAAATTGAATAATGCAACAAATATTTTCTTATAAATTAATTATGGTTTTCTAGTAGAGGTCACTTTTAGCGATAAAATCGTAAATTCAAACATTTTACAGTTTCAAAGTTCTTGGTGCTCTATAAAGAAGTATAATTCTATTATAATAATAAATTGAACAAAGGTGAGGATTCAACTCTGCTGATTCACGAGGCTACGATGGAGGATCAGCTGGAGGACGAGGCGCGCATGAAGATGCACTCGACGACGTCGCAAGCGATCGAGATCGGTCGCAGCATGCGCGCGCGCTACACGCTGCTGACGCACTTCAGCCAGCGGTACGCGCGCCTGCCGCGGCTCAACCACAACATCCTGCACGACAACCACAGCGTCGGCATCGCCTTCGACAACATGCAGGTAACTACTACCCACCGACCACATCGAAAATCTATATACAACTCTACTGCATGCATTGACGTCCTGTCACCGACTTGATAAACTAGAATATTATGTCGTTAGTCGGTACGCAAAATGACAAACATAGATACACCTTCTATTTAAAATTGATCTATCATGTTATATTTCCTCTGGAATGCGTTATATAGCCACCATGCTTGCAAAATAGGTAGTATTCGACCATTTCAGAAAACAACGAAAAAATATCGATATGAAAATTATGTTGTGGGCAAAATTTTGTCAGACATTGTTGCCGCATTAATGCCATGGTATCATCCTATCTAATGCCAATTGCTTCATGCCATTTTTATCTGAACTTAGGACTTAAATAGACAATTAATGAACATTTTGACTCCTTTCAATCGTTTACTTTCAGATTTCAATGAGTGACTTAGAGTTATTACCGCATATGTACGCGCCGCTGCAACTGATGTTCGCAGACCACTGCATGGAAATGGAACACAAAGCGGAGAACCGCGAAAGGAAACGACTACTGACAGATAAGATAACGACGTCGGGTATGAATCAGAGATCCACTCAAAGACAACAAACAGAAAACACCATAGATAATAGTAGAAATTCACCTAAAACAAAAATATCAAAGTTCGATAGTGAAGCTAATGAAAGTGTCAGTAGCAATAGCTAACAGTGTATTTAACATTAATTTGTTTGCATCTGTAAATTATCATTATATATGGCTGTTTTAGTAATAGTAAGAATTCGTTTTCTGTTGTACATCATTATGGTTGCAAAATGCAAAGTGCTTTGAAACTCATGTAAAGCATTTAGTTATTGACTGTATTATAATTTATTTTTAATAAAGAAAACCATGTTGAAATTGTATTTTATTCCATCCTTTGTTCCATTTACGATATCTATTACATAGTCAGATTTAATATTCAGAAACAAGTAATTATAGAAGTTTTGATTATACTTAACGCCGTAATTTAGTTCCACACATAAAGCAAACAATATGAGTATAAGTTAAAAGACCTTGAGTAGGACCTTCGATTCCAGAATCCGTATTGAATTTCGTCTCGAATATTATAACAAATATTTTATTATATTGGATGTGGGACTCGAACGATTCCGAAAGGACTATTTCATATCTTACCTTTCTACTTACGTTGCCTTTCAATGTAAGACAGATTATATGGCATATACGGCAATTTATCGCTTTTTTTACAAGTGCCAGAAGTAAAGGAAAAGCGGCATTGCAACAGATCACCGCACAGAGGCAGTAAACGCTCGTCTCCTTGTCGAAGCGCAGGCTCCGCGCCCAACTACATTAACTACAGAGAGAGTAATGCCTCTAGTAAGCTTTCAACTATTTCATTGTAGTCCATTGTTTTGTTAGCGATAGTCAATTTATATTTCTATTTGATAGGGCGATAGTCTCGCCTCTTTATAACGAGTCTCGACGAACCGTAGGTATCCTCTTTACGTCCACGCGGTCTAAGGCCTCATTCCCCTTTTTTTAAACAAAATTAATTTCTAAATTATTAATTAATTAAAATAAATTTAATTTCATAACTTAAAGAGAAAGAATTATTTGTTTCTGTCTACAGGGCTTAGACAAGAACTTAAAGGAATGACAGTATCTGGAATTGTCAGACCACGTAGCAAGTCATCATCACCAACGAAAATACCTATAAGTACGTGAAAATACATTTATAATGGATGATAGAGAAAACTTTTTTTTATCCGGGCACGGCAAAGTGACTACACTGCACCTGATGTAAGCGTAGTGCTGTCCAAAAAAACTAGCGACCACAGACAAACACTGTGTTTATCAGTGGTCGTTAGAATCATGCCTATTTATGCTTCTTCACACTCCGAATCCGAAGAGAGACGAAGTAAATCGAGGGGCTTGCGACAAGACAAGGCGGATGAGCGAACGTTTTTGAACGAAAGTCAATGTTTTTTTTTAATAATCCAAAAATCTGTTTCCAAGGATCACTTAGCGAAAACGCGGCATCTAAGCGGCGACGTGAACCGTCTCCAGAAAAAATGCCCGTACAGACAACAGTAGAAGTAATCCCTACATGTAAATATAAAATTGTATTATTACATTCCAGTGTGAATGAGTTTATATTTACAGATACAGTATGTACCGTATCGCAAAAACTGAAGGTTTAAATTGAGATTCTTTTTGGGGTTAACTGCGAACTGTTATGGAGCTATATGTGTTGAAAGTGAAAAGTATTTATACTAACTCTGTACCGCATATTGTATAGTAATTAATGGCACGACTACCACCACATTGAGGTATCGGATTCGATCCCCGGATCGGGTATAGCGATGTTGGAATTATCTACTCAGTATTATACTCAATATTAGACTGGAACTAGATATTTGCGCCTAACATTGCCTTATACTTGTCCCCTAACATATTATCATGGTACCGAAATCGATTTGGCGATACATGGGTGGACTAGTTACACCTTTGCCTACCCCTTTGGAGATGATAGGCGTGAATATGTGAGTGAAATAATGATAAAGAAGTCATATTTGTTTTGAGTAGATGACTATTGTTATTATTAAGTTAGTATGTCCTCATAGTAAGTCCTCATAATAAGTCCTCATCTTATTATATATATATATATATATATATATGAGTAATGGAGTCGTAAAATAACAATTTCACAGCTCGTACTGTAAGCGAGTGTTCCGATTCGAGTAAAGATGCTAGACCTCCGGATCGACTCAAGGTGACAATGAAAAACTCTTCTGGTTATGTAATTGACAGTAAGTAGGTAATAACATTATTCACAGAGTCTAATCATCATCATCATCATCAGCCACAGGACGTCCACTGCTGGACATAGGCCTCCCCCAAAGATTTCCAGATCGACCTGAAGAGGCATTTCACATTTTATGCGCGATTTCCAAGATTTTGAGCGCCTAATTTACCATGATAAGAACGGGTTGAATGCCATTGAATACATTCAAAATATAGATCGATTCTTTTTGTTGACGTTTTGTTTAAAACATTTACTAATACTACTTTGATTTTTTAGTAGCGATTAATCTCCCGTACCTTGTTTCTTGAAAATAACGAAACAGGTCATCTTCAGGCTCCTAATTCTCTTATTAAAAGTCATTAAATGGACACGAGAAAAATCCTAGATATCAGGCATATAAAACTGTTGACGTTTGGTTAACAGAATATCGATAATTAATCACACTAATTGTAAAAAAAATAAAGACTGTGACGATTTTTACGATTTATATCCGAAGTTTATCGCGAGTTTTTGCAAGGAAAAAAAGCAAATTACAAGAAACGATGTGTACCAAAATAAACTTTGTTTTATAAACAACCTTATTTTGTAGGTCAAATGAAAATATTTTTATTAATAACTTTTTTATTACAAAAAATACATCGCACAAAATTGCAACGAATTTGCGTTCGGAAATTAGTCGCGCGCCAGCGCTCGTCGGAGCAGGACCTGCGTCGATTTTTTTCGTGCTGGTCCCGAACACTATAGAATTCGTAATTACAAAATACACCACAACTGACAAGTTTTGATCCATGAGAGTTTATTTTTTTTAGTACGTTATATAATTTTAATTATTGTACCTCATTGTACTGTAATTGCATTTTATTAACCGACTTCAAAAAAAGGAGGAGGTTAACAATTCGTCGGAGTCTTTTTTATGTATGTTCCCCGATTATTCAAAGACGCCTAGGCCGATTCGTGAAATTAGTTTTTTGTTGAAAAGGGTATACTTCCCAGGTGGTCCCATTGGCACCAAATCAGGATCTGATGATGGGATCCTAGAAAAATCGAGGGTAACCATCAAATTTTATAGGGACCCATAGTGTGTTTTATATATTTTCTAAAACTATATTGGTATTTGCGTCTGGTACTCATCATCTCATGTTGCTGAGCTGATGTAAAATATAACTCCTTAACTATTAAGAGTTGTTGGATAATTCTTTCAATATTACACTAAAAATAGATAAATAATAATTAAAGTTTAACAAAAACTGAAACGCGATTTAAGAATTGAAGACATTTTAAGTGTTCGTTTTTGAAGTCGGTTTTCAATTTTTGTTATAATCATCATCAAAGTAATATAAATGCGAAACTTAGTGTAAGTGTATGTGTGTGTGTATGTTTGGTACTCTTTCACGCAAAAACGACCAAACAGATTTTGATGATATTTAGTATGGGGGTTGCTGACATCCTGGATTAACACAAAGTCTCCTTATTTTTTAAATCAACCCCTAATAGGATAAAACCCCGCTTAATAGATTTTGGTAAAATAAGGATACTTTCGGCCCTAGGGACTCAAATAGGGTTTATTTCAATCCCTAAAGGCATGAAATATGGGATGAAAGTATGTATAGGAATTCAGATACCGCTGATCAAACTGTTTTTGATGAAAGTTGGTATGAGAATACCTTTAGCTATAAGATCAGACAGAGGTTGTGAAATTTTTTACCCCGAAAAGGGATAAAATAAGGTTTGAAATTTTGATTTTTTGTCTTTGATCCTTAGTGCGACATATTCTGTGATATTTTTTTTTGTTGTCTCCCACACACAACGACGGATCTGGTGTCATAACTAAAAAGGTGGTCGCCATTTTTTTTTTGTTTTTGACCCGATTTACTTCAAAATCGTTATTAGGGCCACCGAGCAAGTCCGAAAGGCGGATACGGGGTCAAAACTAAAAAAGTGGCCGTATTATTGCGTTGTATTATTTGGCAGCTGGTAATCTATATAGATAAAATATATAATACTAGCTTTTACCCGCGGCTCCACACGCGTATTTTTAGGACTAAAGAGATTCTCTCTCAATAAATAAATAAATACACCCAACAGTCACACACATAGTCCTTACCCACACTAAGATCGAGTCTTGTGTCGTGAGTATTAGAAACTACGAGAGACTTTTGGTCTCACAACACCCAGACCCGAAATATATATCTGTGGGCCACACAGAGATTTGTCTCGGTGGGGGAATCGAACCCGAGACCTCACGTTTCACTGCCGGCTACTCGCCCGCTGTGCCACATGCGCATGTAGAATATTCAAATTAAAATGATAGATCAGATCGACAAATCATAAACTTTTCCCTTCAATCCTACAATTTTAAGCATGTGGAGCTGCAAGTAACTATTTTTAGTCCGCCCTCATGATGTAGTATTATTAGAATAGTTAGTTTTGTTGTTTCACAAATAGTATTAATTTTTAGTTCAAGCAATGGGAAGCCTGCAAACAGCTTCATCTATTTCGAAAACACGAAGATATAATAATAATAATGGTGATATAAATGCGGTATATAGTTTAAGAAAGTTGGTATCAAGAACAATTATTAAAAGCGTAATAGTAAAGTTAAAACATAAAAATTGAATATCATCAATATAATATACCATAGTGGCACAGATGCACAGTTCGTTGCAAATAGGTATCCTCCTAAAAAGTGGTCTCAGGAACAAAACAAAGAAAAATATCACAAGTTTAAATTCAATTAACACAAATATAACTCTATGCGTGTGTTATAAAGTAGCTTTTTAATTGACATGAGCAAGCGTTATTAAATTTGAATTTTGAAATTTAGAATTCTATCGGCGTCCGAATGTAGGCAAAAGAAGTGCTTAAGCTCTCCTTTGCTGTCCCATTTTCCGAGCGTCAACTGTGCATCTAGGTAAATAATATATCGATGCCTTTACGGGATAATTTATATAAATTTAATTTGTTTTTTTTTTATTTGACATTACACTATGTTGTAATAAGACTAGCTTGTTTTAGTATACATCTACATATTATATATAATAGTTTACAATACATATAGTACATTATGATAAAATAATAAAATTAAAATTCGGATGACTCGAGTTTAGTGAGATGCAAAAGTATCAAAATGTTTTAGTCGCGCCATGATCCCTTATCTTCTTCGTACGCGGCTCGGCTGTTTATTTACCTACTCAGGAGCAGTCGAATTTTGTGAAATGGCTCTGAAGTCGCTGGATGCAGGCCGCTTCCAACAGAGTCATAATATTTTGAATAATCTAATAGCTATAGCTACAGATTTTATACCTATGTAGTACATAGGTATAAAATCTGAGTTTTACCAAAATTTATTACATACTCTGCCTCGGTGGCGTGGTGGTATTTCGGTACGACTACGGTTCTGAGGTCTCGGGTTCGATCCCTGGGTCGGGCAAGTGATATTGGATTTTTCCATATCAGCCCGGAGTCTGGAATTTGTGCCCGATATGGCGATGGGCTCGCCACCTGTCACATCTGGGACGGAACTAAGCTCGGCGAAATGTGGGTGTTCTAGTTCGCTAGTGCGCCTCTGCCTACCCCTTCGGGGATGCAGGCGTGAGCTTATGTATGTATGTTATTACATACCTATAGACTCGTCAAAATTGCCTAATACAGTAGTCGTTGATAGCAAGTTTTGACAGCCTTCGTGGCGCAGCAAGCGAATACGCAGCCATGAAATGAATGCCTGTGGGTTGGATTCCTTCACTGTGACAAGTTTAAAATATTTGTTGGGCTCTAATCTAGTCTCGTTGTTCTTAACATCCATGACATAGGATGTGTATTCGGGAGTAAGTTTGATTCAGATATATTTGTGAGAACTATTCAAATATTTACGAGAGTATGTAGTACAGCAGTGGTCGGCAACCTTTTGGCAGGCAGGGGGCCACAAAGTGGCAAAATATAGTAAAGGCGGGCCTCACCTCATGTTTTCTATCTAGAATCTATAACATTTTAGATATTTATGACTAATTTACAAAACAATCACGGTCCGCAAATAGGACATCCACGGGCCGCGTGTTGCCGACCGCTGTAGTACAGATATGGATGTAAGTGGGTACTATAGAACCCACAGGTCCCAGAATTTCTTGGTTGATATAGACTTTCCGTAATAAAGTCTTGCGCTTGTTATTTAATTATATTTAGATATCTGTGTAGAACTTTTAATTTCCAGCTCGCTCTAAAACACTGAACAGCGCTGCTCCCATTCCTAAGACAGGAGGAATTTTGGACATTGTGACAAGTAGAATAAAAAAGAAGCCATCCATAACACCAACGCCTCCTAGTTAGTAGTGTTGTTTATGTTACATTGCATTATTATTCTTTACACTGTGCTTTAATATCATAAAATGACGAGTTAGCTCTATCGAAAAATGGTTTCAGTGTAA
This sequence comes from Clanis bilineata, assembly GCA_036417725.1. Lineage (NCBI taxonomy): Eukaryota > Metazoa > Arthropoda > Insecta > Lepidoptera > Sphingidae > Clanis > Clanis bilineata. Next base: position 6,731,950 of record CM071153.1, read on the forward strand.
CCATTTTTTTCGATAGAGCTAACTCCAAGGGTCTCATATAAAAGTCAAAATTTTGAGTGTGAAATAAACTCTCTAACAAACATCAAAATATACGTCGCGATTGGGGTTCGAAGTCGGTTTTTTAAGTTTGTAAAGTGTCATTTATTAATGAAGTTTAAACGCAGGTCGCCCAAATTCGGGCTACGGAAAGCCGTTGGTAACTCCTGTCAATAGAAAGCTAACAATCAGAAGGGAGTCGCCACCGCAACGCCAAATAGTAGCACGTAAGCTATTGCTTTTCAAATATTCTCAAGGTATACCAGTTTATAATACATGTTTTATGGAATTATGAAAATACCACATTTTAGGCCATAGGACAATTTGCAGCGCTACTATTAATCTAGAGATAGTGCTAAACTTGATTTAACCTACGTGTCCTTCGCATATTTAAATTCAGTTTTATCTAAGTGATGCACATCGCCCACTAATTGCCACAATATATTTCACTTTAATAAGCAATATTAATTCTTAACTGACATAATAATAGGTAGTGCCATCTTCCTCCTGAATGTATTGTCCACAAAACTTCGATTAGTATAGGTACCTACTCAATGATTCTGTATATTTTATAACCTTTAACAGATATGACTACCGAAAAAGTATCACCAGTTCTGCAATCGAAGTCACCAACTAAATCTTTAAGTAAGTTGCTCATGTGATCGTGTCTAAAAAAGGCAATAATTGTGTGTATTAACACACTCTAATGAGGGCATAATAATTCTTCTTTTTTTTTAAGGAGATAGTACACATTCAAATAACTCCAAAAAGAATGATGTGAATAAATTCAGTCAACGTGAGTACTGCTTTCTAAATCGTTATACGTTGTTTTAGCATTTAGTAGATACACATGAACATACGCCTAATGTTTATAAACATACAATTAGATGTCTAATGTTATTATCAATTAATAACGTATCTTTTACCTGCTCTTATCCCACAAATGTTCACTAACTAACGCTTTGTTATGAAATCCAGTGTATTGGACGATTATCTACCAACAAAGCATAAACCATCGTCCGTCCACATTCTATTGCAGCACACACACGTTATGTAGATGTTGTAACGAGTGTCCTTATCCACTTGATATACTGGCGTTTGGCTCAGGTCGTCTGTTGCCTCTTGCTTTATCAGTGGCTATGGCTGATCACTATTATAGCGATTGGTGTTTTATTTTGGACAGCTACAAAGGCTCTGGCCTCTGGGAACAGGTTGCGCGGAACACATGTTGACACTAATTCTAAACATGAGGCTAAATTAACTACGAAAAACAACGTTGCAAGTAAAAGTGAGTTGTTTATTTTATATTTTATATGTGAGACTAGATGAATAAAAAAGTACAAGTTATCTTATTAGACTGCCCCGGTGGCGTGGTTGTATATCGGTATGAATACCGTACCGAGGTCTCGGGTTCGATCCTCGGGTCGGGCAAAGTGATATTGGATTTTTCCATATCAGCCCGGAGTCTGGAATTTGTGCCCGATATGGCGATAGGCTCACCCCATATCACATCTGGGACGGAACTAAGCTCGGCGAAATGTGGGTGTTCTAGTTCGCTAGTGCGCCTCTGCCTACCCCTTCGGGGATACAAGCGTGAGCTTATGTTATAAGTTATCTTATTATTACTAGTTTAGTATGTTTGTCAAGTGATGAGCAAAATGTTCGAACAGTTTCATTGATAAATATCGAATAAACTTAATCACAATTAAAATAATTTACACTGAAAAGGAAATATCCGAGCAAATATTTGAACACTTAAAATCGAGCACTCCAAAGGGGGGTTATTTTTATATAAAACCATTATATTTACAGGTGCCAAAAATTCTGTACCTCAAAATAAAAACGTAAAATTGACTAAGCACGATTTACCGGTAAGCAACAACAGAAGTTGCAATCAAGGTGAGTGAGGATTACAATTTATAGATATTTTCGACCGCCTTTTAAAAAGGAGAAGGCCCTCAGTTCGTCTGTATTTTTTTTATGTATGTTACGCGATATGTCCGCCAAATGTGGACCGATTTTCAAAATTATTTTTGTATGTATTCGATAGTGCTTATTTCATATAAATTTGGTCACGATCGGATTTGAAGTCGGTCTGTTAAGTTTGTAAACTTGTGATTATTAACTTATTGCCATAGATCGAGAAAAACTTATATTTCCATATTAACTATATTTTAGATCCTGTACGAATAGTATCCGCACCGATTCAAGATTTAACGGGAAAGAGTAAAAAATTAACTACCAACTCTTCACTTGGTAGACCGAATTGTAAGTAGGTACCTATTATTTATTTTGTATTTCATTGCAGTTATGTCTCATAATTAAAATTAAACCGATAACATCCGTTTGAACTGCGCGTTTGAACCGCAAATCGTCAAAACTCAACGAGTGTACAGCTTAAAGTAATCTCTAATATCTTACTTTCGCTCCCATTAACACCACCTTGATTCGGCCCTGTAATAGAGTGAGAAATGCGGCTACTCGCCGCTTAAAAGTTAAAACTACCGTGCCGACTACCTCCCCATTGGGTCTTAGAGAAAGAATGATATCTAAGCATTGGGTAATGGAATAGGTACTAGGTAGGTATGTATCATGTAGCCCGCGAAATTCATAGTAGGTAACCTTTTTTTAACTTTGTATCTACAGCGCCGATAACCAGTCTTCCGAGAAATCAAAGACGAGGCTTTTAAATGTATTGTTTTATTTTATTTGCAGTGGCCGTTCATAGTAACAAAAGTTTTAAACCGCAATTAGAAGACATAAAAAGTTCGTATCTACTTCTTAATAAAAAAAGTCGAGATAAAACGAAACTCCTCTCTGGAAATGGTAATCAATATTTAAACGTATGTAGATAGGTAATTGGTTATCAATCGAGCCAGGAGCAGAGTACCTACCACTATGAGAAATTTCCTTTTTTTTTCATTTCGTTTTTACGAACACGACTTACAATAGTAGGGGAGCCCACGATGCTAAATGGGGATTTACTCGAGCGTCGTAGAGACCTATTGGGATGCAAAGCTTAGATGATATGAAGAAAAAAATGTTATATGATATATACCTTTACATCGGTGGGGGAAGCGGCTATAGATTTTTAAATATGTAAAAAAAAACTGTTGCATGGACATCCTCGAGCGCGTCAGATATTGATAGCATCAATGCCCTACGTATTTTTAATAATGTACGTATGTTAATCTGATCGTTTGCATGATGCGAGTGGTTGTATTTAAGGGTTGAAAATGAAAAAAAAAAAAAATTTATCGAGCGCGTCAGATTTTCTGACGGAGTGTTAAGTGCACCAAAAAAAAGCTCTCATTCACTAATCTGACGATTTCGATGGGACGCAAACTCGCGGCCATTTTCATAATGTGCAAAAAAAATTCGCCATTTTGAAATACTCAAGCGCGTCAGATTAAGATATATATGGTTCATCTTTATGTTCTAAACGTACTGTCTCATAATCTGACGATTATCTAGAGGGATTGGCCTGATCTGACAAAAAAAAATAGAAAAACGGTTCACCTTAAAGGCCATCCCTGCAACTTCCCGCTAATTCCATTCTTGGGCTCTTAAAATTGTACTTATGACATTTTTGATCTCAAAATATAATTTATGTGATATTTTGAGCTCGCTGAGTTCAAAGAAATAGAAATTTCATAGAACACTATTTTTGGAATTTTCAAACCGCAATAACTTTTGAATGGATCAACCGATTTTCACGCGGTTGGCGGCATTCGACGCAGTTTTATCATCCTCATAAGTAATTTTGCAATTTTAATTGATCGAACCACAAATTTCGGAGTAATCCCGAAAAAACCCTTTTTCGGGTTTCTTTCGTTCAAGATATCTCTCGAACGAATCAACCGCTTTTGACCAGCTAGGTGGCGATCAACGTGGTTTTTCAAGCTCAAAGGCGGATTAGTTTTTGAAGTTGATCGATAAAGCCGGTTAAAAGTTATTCCAAAAAAAACACTTTCAAAATATATATTTTTTTTTAAATCATTGAACTTAATTAATTGAAAAGCTCAGGAAGCAGAAACCAGAGTGGGGACGGAGTGAGAGAGTAATAGATAGAGAAAGAGTGAGAGAGGAATAGAAGCGCGGAGAAAGAAATGTAGGCATCACGCAACTGCACGCATTTAACTTTATCGACGAATTTTTATTATTTCGGCTTGCGGAAATCGTCAGATTATATATTTTTCATTATTCTTGAATTATTTCCTTCAAAATAAAAAAAAATTTAGCTACGCTCGAGAATGTCGAGATGACGTTTTTTTTTTACAACTTTGTTGCCCTCCCCTTTTTTTACGTCACTCTCAAATTGTCAGATTAGTGGAATATACACTTTTTAGGATGTAATTAACTCACCCTACCTTAATCTGACGCGCTCGAGAATTTCTGATAGTCAATTTTTTTTTACTAATCTGATCTTGTATCCTTCACGGGCGGCCTTATATATGGGCCTCATGTTTTGTGGAGGTACTTAACCGGGTACAAGGTATCCCCCTGTATATTAATCTGACGCGCTTTAGTAAATCCCGAAATCCCCTCTTGGGCTCCCCTACTACAAGTTACACGACACATTTTATGAATCTAGAGACGCGTCTCCTGCAGTAGTTTTTCTCGAATCATTACACAAAAACACATACGCAAAACAACGATTTTAGCTGTCTCCTGCTCGTAAAACACTGGACTATAGTTAAAAAATGCATGTTTTGGTGGTGATGATTTGGTGCAGCAGACCCAGCTTAACACTATTTAAAGTTAGTTTTTGATATTACTGTATATAATAGTTGTGGCTATTTTTTACATTTTAGTGAAAACTGGGCTGGCTTCAAATATATAAAATGTAATATTTGCAAGAAAACTATATCAAAAACAGAATAAGTGTGAAACACAATCCAGTCCAATTCTCACAAGGTAATCAAATCATTGCCTAATAATTCATCTTTTCATATAAAAATAAAATGTTTCTTTATAGAAAAACCTGACCTGCAACAAATATTGAAACCAGAACCATTTTGTGAAACTCAGAGAAGGGAACAGCTGTTAGAAGCAAAAAAGAAGTTCCAGAGTAAACAATTTTGGAATGATGCTAGTTAGTAGGAATAGTAACTTGTAAACTATCTTCCATGTTTAAACTTTCATGCACCTCAAGCAATCAATCAAATAAAAGATCTATTATTTTCACAATATGAAGAAAGATTGGAAAATGTATGCTTAAAACAAATCTCCTAATCTAATCATTTACTAATTTTATGTTGTTCTTCTATTGCAGAATATGACAAAATTGAAGGTTTAAATTGGATTTCATGGAATTAAGAGAAAGATTGACATGTATTTGTAATTTATTACTTTTTTTCACAATAGTATTACAGAGTGGTGTCTATAATGAAGTTTACAAGCATAATGTATCTATTAAAAAAATTGGAAAACAGCAGCAGTTTTACTTAGATCCTGAGCTTTTCCCATCTTTGTCTTTCTGTTCTTTATCATCTTTATCATCCTTATCCTTCTTGATGGTGGACATGGCATTCCGGATGGCCTCACTTTGTGGGTCCACTCCAGGTAGGTTCTCAAGCACACTTTGCAAAAACGCTGGGTCATTCATTACTTCAGCATATTCTTCAGAAACATCCATGCTTTCTTCTGCTGCTGGAGCTTCTTGCTGCATGCTCATCTGCATAGCAAGTGCAATCTGCTCTTCCTCAGACAGATCCATTGCCTCACGACCCAAAGACATAGACATAGCAATAGCTCTCTCCATGACACTATTTTCGTTATCGCCAGTCTTTCCGGCTTCGCCTTCAGTAGTAGCTTGCTGCCGACGTGATTCTTCTTCTTGGCGCTGCCTTTGCTCCTCCATGGAGACACGCAGAGCGAGAGCAAGTTCCGGATCTTCATTTGGATCAACTCCAAATTCAAATGGAGAGAGACCTGAACCTGAAGGACCTGCTCCATCACCACCAATCAATGGGCTAGATATTAATGCTTCAGATAGCACAACACACCCTCCAGCTGGGACTGAGACTAGGTGACTGCCTCCCGATGTGTTGTCCTTTCCATTCAAAGTGTTAACAAAGGAAGTGAGCAGAGGATTATTATCTGTGTCTTCCCCGAAAGATATAACATCGCAATTTACTTTCTCCTTTTTCAATCTTTTAGCCAGTTTTACCAATTCCTTTTCATCAGAGTTTATTGGAGACCCAACGAATACAACAATACGCATTTTATGGTTCTTCCCTTGACGGTGTTTCAACGCCAAATGTGCAATTCTGATTCCAGTTAGTAGATTGATGTTTCCGTTTGGCTGAACACGGTGGAGCTTGGATAAGATGCGCCCAACATCACTGGTTAAGGTAGCCAGGACTTCTACATTGGCCAATGTTAATAAACCGACATTGTTCTCAGGGTTTGACCGTGTTTTGGAATGACATACCAGGTTTACGGCGTCTTGCTGAGCTTGTAGTCTTGTTGGCAAGAAATCTCCATTTCTCATATAGTCGCTGTTGTCCACACAAATCATAGTACTTTCTAAGACCATTTTGCTAGTTTAATTAGTTAAATTCGTGAACAATAAACTTCCACAACACGAAAATATGCTGTATAATCATAGACAAACTATGACAAGTGACAACTTATTTCTTTATTTTTTTTTACATTTGTTTCACAGGGAACCGGCTAAGGTCGGAGACCATGCTGCCAAGTCATTAGTTACATTTTTTTGTATGACAACCTATAAACTAACTATAACTAAGTTTTCACAAGAACAATGAAACACGGATATGCCGCATTCAAGGTCTTGTTGGAGTTTTGGCGGCAATTCCTTCCAGTTTGATGCTTTTTAGACGATTTTCTCGCAGCGGAGGAATTGAACATGGTCGACCCATCCACCCGACAAAAATCGACAAAAAGCGTCCAAAATCACTTATTTCAAAGCTTCCATACACTGTCCATCTTCGTTGATATTTATCGCATAAATTCATATCTCATTTAAACCGCAAGCACAACTTTAGACTAGAATATGAAATAATTAAAACAAGCGACCACCCGCACCGTTAGAATTCCCCCCAAAACTCCCAACTTATTTCTTTTTTCGATACATACTATATAGTAATCTGGCTGAGGCCAGAGACCATGTTGAAAATCTTAACACAGATTAATATTAGTAGCAAGCTAAATCTTAAGTATAAGTGGGTTCACGCAATAAATCAACGGAGTTGGACAGTTTCTAAAAGCTATATGTTTATGCTAAAAACAAAAAAGTATTTGGAGGCTTTTTGTGGTAGTATACCGTTACACTTTAGGACATCGTCTTAAAAAAAAGCATCGAGGAGTTTTGGCGGGAATTCTTACGGTGCGGGTGGTCGCTTGTTTTAATGATTTCATATTCTAGTCTAAAGTTGTGCTTGTGGCTTAAATGTGATGTGAATCTAAGCAATAAACATCAACGAAGATGGACAGTATGTGGAAGCTTTGAAATAAGTGATTTTGGACGCTTTTTGTCGGGTGGATGGGTCGACCATGTTCGACTCCTCTGCTGCGAGAAAATCGTCTGAAAAGCATCAAACTGGAAGGAATTAACGCCAAAACTCTAGCAGGGCCTTGAAATCGAACACATTCGATTTCATTGCACTTGTGAAAATTAGATATAAGCAAATAAAGAAATAAAAAGCACTTAAGACCTGGCTGTATGGGCTAGATCCCTTTGCCTTCCCGAAAGGGAAAATTAAAAAAAAAAAAAAAAAAGCATCGATAGAAGAAGTTAACGCCAACTCTCCAGTAATTTGAAAACAATCAGCATTTAAACGTTCTTGTGCAAACAGAGATTTATTAATATTTATAAGTTTAGGTTAGGTTTAAGATGTTTGTAATTATGAAAAAGAATATATATTTGGTAGTATGATCTGTTACTTTAGCTGATTCCCCGCGAAACAAATTAAAAGAAGTCTATGGCCATTAAAGAGAGTGAAGAAATCGGTTCCATCTCCATGACCTTGGCACCAGACTGGCAGTTAAAGATGGCGGAAACTTTAGTGCGTTAAAGTAATATAGTCGATGATATGTCGATAAACATTTTTGTATTGTTTTTACAAAGTAGTACATAAATGTTCAAATGTGAATATTTTTGTACGTTTATTATTTGTTACTTGTTTTTATTTGATATATTTAAGATTATCAAACATTACGTTTACTAATTAGTTAAAATATTAGACTATTACTGGCACAATTATTTCAATGATATAATCATCAGCAACAGAATGTGCACTTTAAACATTAACTCAATGAAAACATGAATCATAAGAACAACTCAAAAAATTGTTTGTTATAAAAATCGTTATCTAAACGCACTAGAGCTTTTCTAATGATACGAATTAGAAAATTATAGTCTCTGCCTCCTCTTATGGTATACAGGTGTGACAATATGTATGTAATGCAAAAGAATATACCGTGAACTTACTAAATAAAACATTTTATCGATATCGACACCATATGCAATGAATCACGCCCCACGTCACTAGACCACCATTTGAGCTGCCGTATTATTATTACTTTGTTCCAGGGGCGCGGCTTATTGACGGCTGCGAGCCTATAGGAACAAACACTTATATATTGGTCCTTCTTTACCTGAGTTGACATCCTTTAGTAAAAAAGAGATAGCATTATCTTTTACTGATTCTATCAAATTTTATACTCAATAGGTTGTAATAGACATTAGGGACCGCCCTGTGCCAAAGCGCTAAGTTGGCAACATCGGTCTTATGTCAGGATGTCATATTGGCCGACCGATTATTGATATTTCACAATTATAAAATTTTGAGGAATCATGGCTATCGGCGACTACCCGAAAGAATATAACCCAGCTGTTCACGGGCCATATGACCCAGCCCGTTACTATGGCAAACGTAAGTGTTATGAGGAAGTTATGTATTGTCTTTTTGAGTTCGTATCTGATTATGTAATATTGTCGTTTTCAGCTGATACTCCATTCGGCCAGGTAAAAATCAATGAGATTGGTGCATGGTTAGGCAGGAGAAATAAGACTCCCTCTGCTATCGCGGGTGCTTTCAGCCGAGGTAAGTTTATTGCGTTAAAACAATTTTGAAGGTTACGAACAAAAAATATTTGAGGTTATTGAATTTATTATTACCAAATCTACCTGATTACTTAATATTTAATTAATGTCGGCTACAATAAATTAAATAATGTAGTTCCATTTGAGCAAATTATAGTGGTATTTTTTCAAAAATACCATTTTTTAAAAATGTATTTGCAGAACCTATGAATTAAGTCGTATGAAATGCTTTAATTAAGTCAAAATACATTCAGGAAATCGATGTGAATGTAAAGCCGCGTCTGCCTTAAAACATGACACAAAACACTTACACAAATCTTGGTATTTCTAAATTTTTTTCTATGGTCTATTGTTACATGAGCAGGAGACAACAAAAAACTTTGTTTTGTGTAGGTGTTTTCTGTGTTTTGTTTCGTAAAAACATGTGCAGGAGATGGGGCCTAACTTTTACAAATTTATCTAAAAATGAAACACCAGAAAGCTGCAATATTAAATTGTGAAACAAATTGACATACATATTGGTATGATAAATAATTTTGTATGATTATATTCTTACTTTACAAAAATGTAGTGAAACTAAAATTGAATACACTGAAACAACACAAATTCAATTATCTGTGCATTATTCACAATCTCAGTTTTTGTTATATCTGCTGAAGTTCTGTTCATTCCATTTAAAATGTGTAATGTGTTTTCCTCCTGTCCAGCTTGGTGGAGATGGCAGCACAAGTATGTGCAGCCTAAGAAGGTGGGCATGGCCCCATTCTTCCAACTGGTGGCTGGCAGCATGGTATTCTTCTATGCAATCAACTATGGCAGGATTAGTAAGTTTCACAATTGGACTGTGTTGCACAGAAATGATCCAACCCACAAAAATACCAAAAAAAAATTGTTGACACCAATATGGTCTATTAATGATTTAGAACATGTTAGCATCAATAAAATTTTAAAAAAAATTGTGGGTTGGATCATTTCTGCATAACACAGTCCAATTTATGTTTTTATTATAATAGTCTAAATTATTTTGCCACTTTAAGCATATGGTCAGCAGCAGGCGCCCTTATATTGAAAAAAGTCCCATAAAAATGATTTAGGGGTCTTGATGTTACTAATTTTAGTAAAATAAAATAAGTAGTTTGTTATTTTGGTATTATCAATACCCAATCCTATAAATATAAGGTATTTTCATTTGTGACAATGTAACTAGCATAATTATCCAAGTCTTGTTATATTTTTAGAGTATGAGAAGTTGTTTTTAATTGATTAAACATTTATTGTTTTTCTCTTGGAATCTTCAAATTGTATTAGCAATTAAGAGTATTGAATGTTCATAAAAATTATCCATTTTGTTGCAGAGCACCACAAGAACTACAAGTACCACTAATCGGCAATACAACAAAAAATATATTCAATTGTATGCAACTGAAACTATATCAACAATACTTATGCTGGAATAGATCATGCATTATACAGTTACTGCAATAAATTTAGTTCGGAATGATATTTTGTGTTATTTAAATATTCATAGGGTATAAAGTTATAGTAGTTATTAATTATTTGTCTGTATTCCTCCTTTCTTTAAACTTATTCCTCTGTGGGATTGCAGTATAACCATGTTGAAGATGCTTTAAAATAGACTAAATGACTGCCTGAACTGAGACCTACAGCCCATGTCAAAAGGGCAGCTAATGGTATAATGTCATTATTTAGCTACATTAAAATCAAGCCCTGTAGTACTCTCAATGGGGAAAAAGAATGTGTATATTATTTATTGAGAAAATTGAAATTCAATAAAAAAATCCGATTGTCATTTTAGAAAATGTACATTCCCTATAACTATATTTTTTTGTATACTGGATTTAATGCAATATGGTTACATTACATGGGTAAGGTGTCAAAGTAAAACAATGAGTATGTAAAAATATTTACTTAATTACATTAATAAGTTATTAAATCACATGCACACACACTCAGCAACTGGTACACTAGTTAACTGTTTGTAAAATGCTTTGTTTAATTGCTCAGAGTTCACTGCTCAGCTAAACATATAGCCTTGGTATCACAATGTGACAATTTTCTTTAGTATTTACCTGAAACAAATATAAACATCACTTATTACATAAATAACAGTAATGTATGTAGTTAGTGTCTGTCCATGCATTGAGGTGAAGTTATATGCAACTGGTTTTTCAAGTGAACATTCTTTAGAACTATTGTGTTTTGAAACTCGATGAAACAGAAATGAGTCACAACAAATAATCAAAAACACATCTATAGGGTTACTCCTGCTAGAGGATGAGATAGAATATGTTATACAGTGCTTCATACTCCCTTTTAGTGAAGTGGAATGGAGAGTGGAGTGAAAGTTCACAAGTGAAGTTTCTGTGTATGACCTACACACAGACATTTTTTTAATAAATCACAGAAACTGGCTTATGAGCAATGTGTGTGGAAGGTAAGTGATCTCACCACCCCTAAACCTCCACTGTATGATACTAAAATAAGAATATGGTAGATTTTATGTCCATAGAAATTATTGGCTTGGCTGTGTAAACACTTTGTTCTATGTTTCTTCTACCTACCCTTATACCACCTTAATCACAGTTCAGCACCACACATTTTGTCAAGCATGTTGCAAAAGGCATTTGGCTTAGTTTTTACAATTAGCTGTCTGCCTGATGTCAACCACCTGGGAATGTCTGGGGATCCAATCTAATCAAAAAAATATTCTACCCACCCTGGGAATCGAATCCAAGACCCCTAGTTCACAGCCCATATGCGCACCACTAGAAATAGGAGCGAGCAACTTTGAGGCGGCGACTTTCTTCCTACATTACTGACAGAAAAACTTTAAAGTTCAAACTTACCTATAATATTAGGCTATATTACAGTTCAGATCTACCCATGTACTTAGGTTTTAGTTCTTCTATTCTTTTGATGAAATCTGTCTTCTCAATGCAACCATCGCAAACCTCGTCCCAATCGTTCAAAATCTTTTTCAAATCGCGCACTTTCAACTTTTTCAAATCAACATTCTTCAGGTCAATTTGCTTATCGAATCTGAGATCGCAAATCTGTGCGTCTTTCTTTTTTAGTTTTTCACAAATCTTGTCAGCTGGCATTGACCAACTTAAGGGCTTTGACAACTCTCCGAGAATGCCGGTGGCGGATTCTTCTAGCCCGCCCAAATAATAACAGAATCTATTCTCTTTATTCTTTGTTGTTTTACAGAATTTCTTAAACTCGGCTTCAATCAATTTTGGATCCTTTTTTACATCATCTGATAACGTGGCTGCAAATTTCTCGACTGTTTTCACACACACTTCACAATCTCCTTCCCTCAATGAAACTACAACTTGCATGGCTGCAGCCAGAAATAGTAAATGAAAAATTCCTGGTTTATACATGATTTTTAAATATTTTAAATTAATGGAAAAGTGGGCTTTATTACGAGATGATACGGACACTGAAAATAGGACAACGTGAGACCGAAACTGAAAAATGAACGAAGAATCTCGTCTATTCATAGAATTTGAAGACGTTGACAGCTTTACTTGGCTTGCTGTGATTGGTGCACGTTTTCGTTACAGTAGAGTTTGTATATACTGGTTTTCGTGTATCTTTTCCAAAAGATGACATTCTCGTATATCAAATTGATGTCATACAAATCTTGTTTTAGATGAATATATTATTGTGAAACTATTTTTTTAGGCGTGCAATCATTAAGCTGCGTTTCCTGCACATGATTTTTCTGAACAAAACACTAAAAACACATACGCAAAACAACGATTTTAGCAGTCACCTGCTCGTAGAAACATGTATGGAACATTGATAAAAAAAATCATGTTTTGTGTAGGTGTTTTGTGTTTTAGTGCAGGAGACCTGGCTTTAGATTCGACTAGTAAACGAAAACAAACACTACGCGTAACATGATTTGTCAGGGCAAATCTATTGTGTAACTCGATTTATTTACAATCGATAATAATCATATATTACTTCTACTCTTCATTTTACCCTTACGATTTACCCTACTGTTCTACACTATTCATTAATTTAGTTAAAAAAAAATAGTCTATCTATGGTGCTGTCAAAAACTTGTTGTCATGGAAACTAAACTTGTTTACCAGAGTCTGTTATCATTTTGTTTTCCATGGTTTTATCAATAAAGTTGCAATAAAGTAACACTGAGTTTAAAGGGAGACATATTGCAACGATGGCTACTATAAAATGCAGATTACAAGATGATCCTCGTGGCTTCCTGGAGCCTCAGATATCCGCTTTGCAGAGTGAATCAAAAATGGCCCGAAAGCTAGCACTGGTGAAAATAAACGAGGAAATATTCAACAATGCTGAGAATGGAGACTGTGACCTGACTATTGTGTTTCCGGAAATCTACGCTTATGTTCTTAAAAGTTTTTCAGATCCGTCTGAAGCATGTCGAGAAATGTCGGCGCAGATTATTTCGAATTTCATTGAGAAATTGCCTTTGAACGATTATTATTTAACTTACATATTACCAGTAGTGGTGCGCCGTATCGGATGCCCTGAGATCGTAGAAGATTCTGAAGAAATACGCTTGGTATTAATAGAACTAGTGCATAAAATCCTAGATAAATATAAAGTGACTCATCTTCTAACTCCATTTCTAAACGACTTAACGAGTATCCTGACTAAAACAAGTACAGATCCGTTTCCTAAAGTAAAGCTCCAAGCTTGTGAATGCATTATTTTACTAACAAAAGTGCTCCCAAGAGATTTCCACTTCCAGTCAGAGAGCTATGTGAAACCTATATTATCTAACTTCCCCCATCAACATTACAGAGTTCGTGTTGCAGCTATAAGAGCAATAGGTAATAAAGAAACACTGCCAAATATTTCATTACTTTGTTAAACATTTTATGGTCAATTAGTTGTTTAGCCCAAACCACTGTCAAACTTTATATTAGTAATAAAACTCCAGTGTGTATTTGCTGCAATAAACATAGTGTATATACTGTGCCTAAGCACCATAGGCACCACCATATAGTTATAGTATTGGTCTAACATTTGGACTGTGTAATTACAGTTCATAACAGTTCACAGAGTTCATAATGTAGAGGGGTGTAGAAATGTTGATACCAGTACCAAGTTTTGGTTCATGCTTTAGTGCAGTTGCAGAACCTCACATAAACAGCTAGCTATTGGTACTCTGTTAAAGTACTTTTTCTACCTACCCTTATCCCATAATGTGGGGTGGCATAACACACCTTTTCAAGCATGTTGCAGAAAGGATTCGGCTTAGTTTTTACGACCAGCTGCCTGCCTGTCATTAACCTCCTCTAGAGGTTCGAGTCTCAGGCAAATAGTCAGGTCCCAGGACCTCCTTGTAACAGCCCATATATGTTGTGGGCTGCCGTTAGATCAAGCAGGTGACTATGTCAATACATGATGGTAAATCAAATATGTACATTTTTGATATTCAGCCCGGAGTCTGGAATTTGTGCCCGATATGACAATAGACTCGCCCCTATCACATCTGGGACGGAACTAAGCTAGGTGACATGTGGGTGTTTTAGTTCGCTAGTTCACCTCTGCCTACACCTTTAGGGATGCAGACGTGAGCTTATGTATGTATGATATTTGCAGGTGCAGTAGTTCTTGCAGGTAATGCAAAATGTTTTGAGTTGTCTATCACTCCAATGGCTGAGAAGTTGTTTGATGAGAACACTCAAGTTCGTCTTCAGGTGACACTTGAAGTAGGAAACTGGATGCTTAACTATAAGGACAGATATTCATTCTGGCATCGAATGCTGCCACTTTTATTGACCAGGTATGTAAATGAAACAAAAACAACAACTTGATGTGGATGTGTGACAACTGACAATATAATCAACAATAATAGTACCTATTGTAAATCTTTAGCAAATATTTTAGTTTGAGTTATGAATGGAGAGGTCCCTGGTTCGATTTCCAGTTAGAGCAGGTATTCTTCTGACATTATTTATTCGGTTCAAAGAAATTTTTACACTGGATCCTCCAGAAAGGATTGGCGTCAGGCAAGCTGCCTATTGCAAAATCTAAATCTAACCTTTATTGCAAGATGCTTGAAAGAGTGATTTGTTCTGACACAGCATTGGGGTGGGAATTGGGATTAGGGCAGGTAGTAAGAAAGGATTCATAATCATCATCATCGTCAGCCACAGGATGTTCCACAGGTCGCAGGAAGTCGCTGGAAAAAAGGATGATAATATAGTTATAATTAATTAATAGCAAATTAATGAAATTTGATTCCATAAAATATTTCATTCGTTCTAACAGTTATAAATACATACAGCATATTTCTTAATTCGATTCTACTGATTGAATATGGTTTTAGCCTAAGTGATGCAATAGCAGATGTCAGACAAACTGCAACTAAGTTTTGGACAGATATAGGCTTACAATACATGGAAGAAAATGAGGAGGACCTTAAGAAAAAAACAGACTTTCTTAAAGATGTGCCATCACATTACCCTGATGTGAACAGACCCAATCTTGGATGTAGAATCTTAGTACAAAGTAATATTGGCAAAATAGTTCCAGCTATTGGAAAAGGTAAATTGTAAAAAATATAATCTCTCTCTCTCTCTCTCGCTTATCCACTACTGGATGGTGGCTGTCAACTCTGCATATTCCTTTCTTTTCATATCAATTATCAAACAGGCATTTTCTGCTGAAATATGAAGTAGCTGGTATCTGCTGAAAAATAGAATATTTACAGAAAGTTTCTGATGGTTTGTAGTCAGAACTGTCTTAAGGCACCCGTGAAATGCACAAGAATTTGGGGTCCCCTTGGAGAGTAAAAATCAATATCGGATGTAGGTTTTCAATATTGGGCCAAGCTGCCAATTTGCCCAATTATACCACCCCCAAATTAGGGCGCCTTCTAGATTTTGCCACCTCTCAAATCCTGCCTCCTGGCACGTGCTCCCTCTCGCCTCGCCTAGATCCGGCACTGGTAAAAAATATTGAAGAGTCAACTTATCGGGGCCTCAGTCTTAGCCCAGGTTGGGGGCCCTGGTCATGGGCGCCATGTGCCCTTATAGTAAACTCTGTACTGCTTGTAGTTGTGGATTAATTAGTCTTATAAAGTTAATACGACCTAGGACCTGATAAAGGTCGCAGGAAGTCGCTGGAAGCAAGCCGCTTCCAACAAGTCGATCTGAAAATCTTTGGGGGAGGCCTATGTTCAGCAGTGAACGTCCTGGCTGATGATGATGATGATGAACTCTTATACTATTGAATGTAACAGAAATGGATGGTTGGCAAGCGGACGCCCGTCTCCGTGTGTCGCAGCTGTTGTGCTGGTTGGTGCTGTGCGCGGAGGAGGGATGCACGCAGCACGCCAACACCATTGTGCGCACGATGCTGCGCGGAGCCGCCGACGAGGACTGCCGTGTCGTCATTGAAGTATTCAACATTTTACCTAAATTATACGTTGTTAGCCCTATGGAGTTCAAGTATTATGTAAGCAGCTTTTTACAATTTTAACCCCTCCTGCCCCTGATTCTTTATAAAAAGAAAATTCAATAAGGTAAAAAAAATTTTTTGCTGATGTATTCACCATCCAGATCCCGCCATCGCCCATGTCATCAAAAATAACCAAAGAAAAAAATCCCCCCTAGTGCTTACGTAATACTTGCATGGCTCCTATTCCCCAGGGGGGGTTTGACGTTATGCAGGCCTCCAGTCATAAAACATAGAATCCTTTCAACGACATGGTTGAGGAAGTGTGTCGCTCCGACCCTGCTTTGAGGTGGGATAAGGGCAAGGTAGAAAGAAAGATAAATTATTAGCTAATATTACTTTATTAAGTAATATTACTGCCTCACTACTGGGCACGTGCCTCCTATAACTAATAACTGGAGTTAGCCCTTAGTCCACCATGCTGGCATAATTCTGGCTATTAATCAGTAACCCTCTCATTAGTGAAAGAAGCACGTGCCCAGCATTGGGACGGTCATATTATCGGATAGCTATTGTAACCTTGCGGCAGATAAAACGCGCCGCCGAGCTGTTCGGTTATTTCATCACACCGGACACGTGGTGGCCGCTGTTGGAGGCGGAGATGGACGCGTGGTGCGCGTTGCTGGTGCTCGCTAACATTATAAAGGGGTCACGTGGCGAGCTGGTCGCCCAGAAAGCCTTGCCCGAGATCTGCAGGGAGCTGGCTGATCCTGACCGTTGTACTGTGAGGAAGGTGAATGTTATCAATTTCCTAAGCGTGTCAACTGCTTATGTTTTTATCGAAACACTACACAAAAACACACAAAAAAAATTTACTGTTTCGTCACACATTCTGTCTCGCTCATGGAACAATATACCATAGACAAAAATGTACAGAGGCGAACTAGAACCGAGAAATGTAATGGCGGGTACACACCGGCCGAACGAAGGTGAAAGAATCTATACCTGCGTTCACACAAACAAACCTTCGCTGTTGTGTGAATGAAACAGGCATGATTCGTTCGCCTTCGTTCGGCCCGGTGTGTACGCACCATAATATGGTTCAAACATACCTCGCTCTTTTGCATATCTATGTACTAAATTCAAGTAACTTCATACACTGACCCGGAGTGGCATCACATGTTACTTTGCTGCCGATGGAGACAGTCTCTCAGCTCCAGTAGAGTCAAGCCATATTATTTTTTTAGCCAAAATACCAAACAAATATGCTGTACGTATGCGAGGCCCTGATGAAGTTGTGCGGTGAAGCGTGCGCCTCAGTCGCCGACGATCTGTTCACGATCAACTTCACCGTGTATGCGATGCCTGTCGACGATCATATACAGCTAATGGCTTTGTGTGAGTACCTTACATTCTTTCAGTGCTTTCACTCATACTTCTCTCTTTGTCACTTATTTATAATTAATTTAAACAGAATAATAAGCAATACAAGTCTTGAGGTTTTGGCTTTCAATAACATAAAACACTTAGGACCATTTGAGATGTGGTAGGCTTTGGATTAGTTTGGATGACTGAGTTAAGGGATAATTTAAAGTAGTTTCCTTTTAATCACTGCTTTGTTGCTATAATAATTGCTGCTACATACTGAAAACAGCAAAAAAATGTTATCAGCGAATCTGGACAAGCTCCGTGAGATAGAGAAGTGCGGTCGCACTCTGACGACGCTGTACGAGCGACACATACGTCACGTGCTCGCGTCGATCACGAGCGACGCGCTCACTTGGACTCTGCTCACCCCCGACCGCTGCCTGCTTGAATGTGTCCTGTTGAACGCAGGTGTTTACGTGCTTGTTATTGTATCATGAGTCATGACAATTTAATGTTAGAGATTTCTTAAATAGTAAACTCTTAAAAATCCGTATCACAACAGATACGTTAATCGACCGACTTCCAAAAAGGAGCAGGCCCTCAATTCGTCTGTATTTTTTTATGTATGTTACGCGAAATATCCGCTGAATTTGGACCGATTTTCAAAATTATTTTTGAGCTTATTTCACGTTTTTGGTCACGATGGGATTTGATGTCGATCCGTTAAGTTGTTTTAAGTACCCTAAACCCTAAACGCTAGTTTTTTTTTATAACTAACACCAATCCTTTATTTATTTATATGGAAGAAAGTATGATCATCAGATTGAGATTAGAATTGGTGATTTAAGATGCATCATCATGTATATGATGTGCGAAATCCTCACACCTGTACATGGCCAAATTTTATTGTACTTCGATTTGAAGTAATTGAGTTATTAAATTATAAAGCTATTCACAGTTGAATTAATAAAATTTAATTTTGATACTCAGGATCTGCAATAGGATCTCAACTACATCTCATAGCTCCTCTTTTGAAAGAGTGTTTGGCGACTCCCAAAGTGGACCCTGAAGTGAAGCTGAAAATATTCACTACACTGTCGACGGTCCTTTTGAAGCGAGAGGACAACTTCAGAAAATGCGACAACGATAAGCTCGAGGCGTTTCTGAAGATTGTTATTGAAGGTTAGTTTGATAAAATCTTTCAATTTAACTTGAACTGTATTCATGCTATACATTTACAGAATGGACTGAGCAACGATTTCAATAGAAACTGTATAGAAAGAAACAAAACAACTGTATATTTGTCTTTTTTTAGTAGGCCGGTTATATTATTTATATTGGTATCAATGCAAGTCCGTGATACAGACGGTGAGGTAGGCCAATTCATAACTATAATAAGAGACAAGTACGGCCCGTATGGTCGCTTTATCTCTCTCATACTTCACTGTTCACTTACATTCTAAACTAGGGAATTCTCAGTCTATTCTACATATTGTATGTCTATGAATGATATGATATAGTATGTACTGTGTACCTTCTGTATAAGCCTCGGCCTAGGAGGATGCATTATCCATCTGGGTGAAATAATACCAATGGTGACATCTATGGATGCAGTGTAGCAAGGACGTGCATAGACATTCAAAATAGGATAGACAGTTGAAAAATTCATATTTTCAATTCTTGCGTCATCATAATAATCATAATTCTTACCATCGTTATAACAATTATAGTGGGCTCCGTGTCGATTTAAAAGTAGAGCGTAATCATTTTAAAATTAATGAATGTTTTCGGTCACTTTATCTTTATTTATTAAATTATCCCGGTGTATCCAATGCAGTGTAGTTATAATCGTGTCAGGATAAACAATGTTGGTTTAATATTATGTTATCAGAAGTGATAATGCCGAATCTGGTGTGGTCTGCCGGTCGTACCGCAGAGGCGATCCGCACCGCGGCCGTCGCGTGTCTGTGCTCTGCGCTGCAAGACAACCCGCGCGAGGAACCGCTCACCTTGGACAAACGGGGCGACGGCGATCACAATGATAAGGTCATTCTTAACATCATCATATCTAATACTGGTATATTAAATGTAACCATTAGCATCTAACATCTTCTAAAACATCGATATCGATAGTCATAACTTAATAGCACCCCTAGTATGTTTTTTGACAGTTCTCGTTTCTCGAAATCGATGATAGTTTTTGTCTTCTCCATACATTTCACTATTACCACCACCTTTCTTTCCACCTGCCTTAATCTGGGGTCGGCGCAACACACTTTTTCAAACATATTGCAGGGATAAATGATTTGGCTATGTTTTAACGACCGGCTGCCTGCCTGACACCAACTCGGGACTGGATCCCCCAGAGAAGATCCCGTTTTCTGTCAAACCCTAGTTTGACAGCAAACAGATTTCAAGCAGTACCCCTAGGTACTGTGGTACTCGTTATATGGATGATAATTCTATGTTCGTACTGAAATTCATTGATATTGGTTACTATCATCAATATAATACCCTAGATGCACAATTCTTTGCAAATATCGTCTTAAAAAGTGGTCTCAGGAATAAAACAAAGAAAAAGATCACATGTTCTAATTAAATCAAACACAAATATAACCCTATGCACGTGTTATAAAGTAGCTTCTTAAACAAAATGATCAAGCGTTCTTAAATAAAACGATTTTTACAGATTCTATCACGAAACGTCGAGAATAAAAATTAAAACCTAAACGTGATAGAATCCGTAAAAATAGTTTTATTTCAATGTATAATATTCGAGTAAACTTAAGAAATCAGTAAGCGTTCTTAAATTTGAATTTTCAAATTTAGAATTCTATCAGCATCCAACTGTAGGGAAAAGGAGTGCTTAAGCACTTCTTTGCTGTCCCATTTTCCGAGCGTCAACTGTGCATCTAGGTAAATCATATATCGTTGGTTTCTATAGTCAAGTACTTAATTGTGTCAGGAAGTGAACCTGTTCCCGAGCAAGGAGTGGGTGGAGCCGTTCGTGGAGGGCGCGGTGCCGCTGGTGGCGGGGCTCGTGGACGACAACTCGCCGCTCACGCGGGAGCACGCGCTGCGGGCCGCGCGCTGCCTCGCCGCGCTCGCCGCCGCACGAGCCTGCTTCACCGCAGACATACTGCACAAACTGTACTTCGGTCCGTCGTACAAATAAATAATAATAAATACACCCCCATACAGTCACACACCTAGTCCTGACCCCACACTAGGTATAACCTGTATCGTGGGTATCAGAGACTATGAGAGACTTTCGGTCTCACAACACCCAGACTTGAAACAAATATCTGTGGGCCACACAAACATTTGTCTCAATGCGGGAATCGAACCCGCGGCCACTCGCTTCACAACCAAAGTCAAAGTCAAATAAATAATAAAAATACACCCAATAGTCACACAAATAGTCCTGACCCCACACTAAGATCGAGTCTTGTGACGTGGTATCAGGTACTACGAGAGACGCACGGTCTCACAACACCCAGACCCGAAACAAATATCTGTATTGCCTACAGATATTTGTCTCGGTGCGGGAATAGAATCCGCGACCTCACGTTTCACAATCGGTTACTCGCCCGCTGCGCCACGGAGGCTGTCCGAACATACAACATATACAACATGTATCCATTATGTTTATCCTTAATTCAATTTTTACTTAAAAGTAAAGAAATACAAAATAATAATAATAGTGGAAACTTTTTTTATAGCAGAGGCTGGCAAACGAGCAAGGGGGCCACCTGATGGTAATTGATCTTCATAGCCCATAGACGTAAAAAGGATATAACATTCGGCGGTATCAGTCGTATGTTTTGTCTTGCGTTTCATACATCGACGATTCAATATATTCATGAATTTCATACCGTTTCATATTTGCTGTTGAAAACTGTTAAAACTCAATTGGGTACTTGACAATTTTTTTTTAATTCTTTTTATATAAAATATACGTCGTTTAAAATATAGAACAGAAAGAAATATTGAAATATTCTCAAAAATAAAAAAGGTATAAGCCTTTGAAGTTTCGTGTAACCTTCAAATTGCGGGAAAGAGAAGCATTAGTGTAATCACGTCACGCCATAACAGTACGTGCGTTGGAAAGGGATATCAAGATATGTACAATATCCACTCCAGAATTTAAAATATGAATTACTGCCTCATTTTTCAACGAATTTCGACACAGTTTTTACAAAAGGGTTTCTTATTTGTTTTATTTGCTATTACATATAAAATCAAACATAGTCAAGTACCCAATTAATGGCCATGGTCCCACCACTACCCGTCTGCTCGTGTGTATTAGTGTCGTGAGGTAATGTTTGTGATCGCAGTGGTGTTGAAGCGGCTGGACGACAGCAGCGACAGGGTGCGTGTGTGCGCGGTCGGGACCGTGTGTGCGTTGTTCTGTAGCCGGGCGCGGCCCTACGACACGGCGGTGTACGGCGCGCACGTGGACGCGCTCTACGGCGCCATGCTCGTGCATCTCGACGACGCGGACGAAACCTTCCGGGACCTCATGCTTGGTGAGACTCTACCGTGTGTTTCATAAAGTTGGTACCGATAACAATTGGGTACTTGGATATGTTTGATTTTGTACACATTTTTATATGTACTATCAAATAAAACGAAAAACTCTTCAGTAAAATCAGGATCGAAATTGGTTGAAAAATGAGTCAGTAAGTAATTCATATTTTAAATACTGCATTGAGCAAGAGTAGGAACGTAGTGGGGATATCTTGCTATCCCTTTCTAACGCACGTGCCGTTATGGCCCTGACGTGATTTTACTGATACTCTTTCCCGCAGTTTGAAGGTTACATACAATTTCAAATGCTTATAACTTTTTTATTTTTGAGCATATTTTAAGAATTCTTTCAGTACTATATTTTAGATGGCGTAAATTCCATATAAAATTAATTTAAAAAAATTAGTCAAGTACCCAATTACACATGTAGGGAGATCGATTTAAAGCGTTATGGTAAAGTAAAATAATAAAAAAATGTACTTTTTTTTTCTGTTATTAAGCATGGGGATATTAAAATTCCCTGACCTCTAAATTGCCGCAATTAGCATACGAATGGCTTTGTGTATGCTAAAAATAAATTAATTACCCCATACGTAGTTTGCAAAAGTACTGCAGTTGACACAAAAAGCCAGAAAAAATATGTTTTTGTCACAAATTCAAGTTCCCATTATTCAATAACTATGAGAATTACGGAAAATTAAATTTCACCGCAAGATTGCTAGCCATCTCCTCTTTGTGTAGTTATTATTGATATCAACTTTATGAAACATCCTATATTTAACAACTTTCAAATCAGACCCTGATCTACAACATGAGTTTAGGTTTTACTCTGAAGCTTAAACACCTCAGTTAAATGACTGCAAAGTTTAGACAAAATATAAATTAATAATATTTAGTGAAAACTGACACGATGACAGTTAACGAATATCATCATATTATTATCCTTCCAAAGTTAAAACTTTTTGTTTTGTCATTGGTTAAAAACTAATTTATATATGGGACCACCCTTGGAATAAGCTCCTGTAAACACCTGCCCTTTTCCCACTCCAATGTGGGGTCGGTGCAACACACTTTTCAAATATGTTACGGAAAGTATTCCGTTTATTTGCGACCGGCTGCCCACCAATCCCCTTTTGTGTGACCCAGTACCACGCAAATCATGTTAGAAAAACTGCTTTGCCAAGCTCAGGGATCGAACCCAAGACCACCCTGTCCACAGCTCATATATGCTGCCACTAAACAAAAGAGGCATTTGGCTAATTTATATTGTGGTAAATAAATTGTTAACTGTATTGGTTTGGTTAAGTTATATAGACTATCTTAGACTTATCTTCTTCTAGACGAATATAATATGGAATAAATATGTATTTTTTATATTTCAGACGCCCTAATGAAGCTAAGTGACATCGATCCAAAACTACTGATGAAGAAAGTGAAGGCCAATATACATATTTATAGAAACAAATCCGCGTATGAGAGATTGTCTAGTCATCTTGAGAAATTAATTTAATTGTTTTTCATTCACGGATCTGATTTCTTTTTTATTTGTGAACAAGGCTGAGGCGGTGATAATGCACTAGTCAAAGCATAAATATGATGCTGACATAAATATTTTATATGCTTAATATTGTGGCCGAAAGAGTTATATTTGAACAACAATATTGGTCATTCTGGAAATATTTGCCTAGTGTGCCATCGCATTTAGAAACAAAAAGGAAAACGAATGACTTGCGAAGCAAATGATTTAGTTTAATCTCTGTTCATTCAAGAGTATGATTTAAGTTACGTGACGTAATAAAATTGTTCGATCTTATTGGAATTTTTGTTTATGTTAACCGCGTCTCCTGCACCTGTTTTTCTCGAAACAAAACACAAAACACATACTCAAAACAATTATTTTCGCTGTCTCCTGCTCATAGAACAATCGACCATAGATAAAAATATGTAGCAAAACTATGTTTTGGGTAGATGTTTTGTGTAATGTTTTAGTTCAGGAGACTGGACTTTAGGTAAAACCTGATGGCGGGTACACACCAACCGAACGGATGTCCGCGAATCGTCGCCTGTTACGTTCACACAAACAAACTTTCGCTGTTGTGTCAATGAAACAGGCATAGATTCTTTCGCCTTAGTTCGGTCTGTGTGTAGCCGGCATTACAGTGCCCACAGTATGAATGAGCTGGCTCGACCGGTTGTAGCTTAGATAAAGAATACTATAGATTGGGCGTCTAAGTAGTAAAATCAAGTATAAGTGAGATAGATAAATACAGTTTACAGTGTGAGTGATAGAGACAGACGAAAAATTTGTTATCTCGTTCTGCGTATACATTTGGTGTCATGAATGGAATTTAGTGTTACCAGGAAAACAAAAACTTAATTTCCCAAATAATGGGAAGTTTTCATTATGTCGCGTCTCCTGCACTGAAATAATGTTTTAGTACATATATAATACAAAGCACCTAAGCAAGAGATGGTTTCGCTACATATTTTTATCTATGGTCCATTGTTCTTTGAGGGGGAGACAGCGAAATTAATTGTTTTGCGTATGTGTTTTTGTATTTTGTTTCGAGTATTATTAATTATTAATATTTTTTCGAAACAAAACACGAAAAACACCTACATAAACCAAGGTTTGTCATTGTCTCCTGCTCATGTAACAATGGAGCATAGACAAAACAAAAATAGAATAGAAATACCATGTGTCAGAATCGCTATATCCGGGGAACTTTTAAAGTAATGCCTATTCAGGACAAGCTTACGGAGTCGCGACTGCGATGGTACGGCCACGTCATGAGAAGACCGGAGGACCACATGAGCAGAAAAGTGCTGAAACACAAAAACACAGTGAGAAAGCCCGGAAGACCCCGACCTAGAATATAATAATATAGACCCGTCGACGGTCCAGAATAGACACCTTCGGAGACATACGAGTAGGAGAGCCGACCCCAAATAGAAATGGGATTAAGGCCGGAAGAAGAAGCCATGTGTCCCCCAGCTCCTCATGTTTTGTATACATGTGTTGTGTAGTGTTTTAAAGCAGGAGACGCGGCTTAATATACAACTTGTGTTCCGTATCTTTTTGATTTTTTTATTTCTTTCTACTTGCCTTTATCCCACCTTAATGTGGGGTCGGCGCTACACACTTTTTCAAGCATGTTGCAGGTAGGATTTGGCTTAGTTTTTACGACCGGCCGCCTGTCTGACGTCAACTTCCTATGAGGGATCCTCCCGGGCAAATTAAATAAGAATCGTCTAACCTGGGAATCGAACCCACGACCTCCCGGTTCACAGCCCATACATGCTACTAGACCAATGAGGCGACTTCTGAGGGATTATTAACCAAAAATAAACTTGTTAGTTATTGCTGTAATAACGCTTTTAAATATTTATTACCGAACAAAAAAAGAAAAAAAAATTAATATGAACTACATTTCAAATCTTAGATTATTCTCTCTAAGTTTCAAATAAATGTCGGGTACATTATCCAACACGGTATCCCTGTGTCTTATATTCTGTCCCTTACGGGTATACGCGCATGGCTACTCTATTCATTCTTTCTCTAAGGGTTGTAGTCATGCGCGGCTCGGCCTCCAGTGGCAAGATTCAAGAGAGTGACCTTGGCACCAGACTGGCAGCTAAAGATGGCGGAAAGTTTAGTGCGTGTCGTAATATAGTCGATAAATATTTTTGTACGTCTATTATTGATTACTTGATTTTATTTGATTTATTGAAGATAATCAAACATTACGTTTATTAATTAGTTAAAATATTAGACTATTATTGGCACAATTAGTTTCAGTGATATAATCATCAGAAACAGAATGTGCACTTTAAACATTAACTCAATGACGACATCAATCATAAGAACTCAAAAAATCGTTTGTTATAAAAAAAATTGTATAAACGCACTAGAACTTTTCTAATCATACGAATTACAAAATTATAGTCTCTGCTTCGTCTTATGGTAAACAGGTTTGAAAATATGTATGTAATGCAAAAGAATATACCGTGAAATAATTAATAAAACATTTTATCGATATCGATAGCATACGCAATGAATTACAGCCCTCGTCACTAGACCACCATTTAAGCTGCCGTATTAGTATTACTTTGTTCCGGGGGCATGGCTTATTGACGGATGTGGGTCTATAGGAACAAACACTTGTCTATTGATCCTTCTTTACCCGAGTTGATGTCCATTAGTAAGAAAGAGATAGCTTTTTTTTGCAGATTCTATCAAATTTTATACTCGATAGGTTGTACAAGACTATAGGGGGCCCCCCTGTGGATGGACCGATAGCCTTTCTCTCTTTAGTCTAAGGTCTTTGTAGTTTGTGTTTTGCCTGTCCGTGCAGCACATTTTTGTATTTTTAAATAAGATATACCAAATAATTTAATGAATATAAACCTCTCATGAATTAGATTTCATATTTTTCATGTAAAAAATGGAGGTAGTTAGAAAAAGTGAGTGAAATTAGTTAAATATCGAGAATGTTTATGGCACTTTGAAATGCTTTACAGTTTCAGTTCTTTTTCAGATTTTAAACAGACGTTACCATTAATAAGTGCGTCGATTGACAAAGCGGACTTTTTAGTAATAGATACGGAATTCACGGGACTAATAAATGGACGGGATGTGTCTGCTTTCGACACTCCTGAAGAGTACTACTATTGTTTGTTAAAAGGCTCACGGGACTTTTTATTGATACAGTATGGTCTATGTGCTTTTTATTGGGATGAAAATGCGAAGCGTTACATGAACGACACTTATAACTTCTATTTATTCCCGCGAGGAAAGCCGGGCCCGGAGAAAATGTTTTTGTGTCAGAGTTCAAGCTTGGATTTCCTGGGGTCTCAGGGACTAGATTTCAACAAAGTATTCAAAGAAGGTAAGAAGTGATACGTTAACTCCGTACGGCTGCAATTCATACCTAAAATACGCTTAAGTACACTTAGGATTTGCTTATGTATATTGAACTTTCTTATCCCATAAATACACCTTAAATTATAGGTATATCATACATGACAGAGCCAGTTGAGACACGGTTAAGAGATATGTTGTCAGAGAAACAAAAGACACAAGCTAAGGAAAAAGATAATATCACAATACCTGAGGAAAATAAAACATTTGTAGAAGATGTCTGGTAAGTTTGTTTCAACATCATTCCCCTTGTCTATCCTTGTCTAGTTATAACTCAATAATACTGTCACCATAAGAAAAAAGATGTATTTGACATTCACATTGGTAAGGTTGTAGTAGTTGTTGATGAGTTGGAAGAGTGTTCAGTACTTGACTACATAGGCTGAGATCTATAGAGCGAACTTCAACTAAGTCTGAGGCAAAGAAACAATTCAGTGAGGATTTGGAATTTTTAAATCGAACTTTGACTTAGTCCAAGACATTTTTTAATAACAGACTGACAGACACACTAAGCAAAGATTTTAGTTTAAAAAATGACTCGATGTAAGTAAAAGTTCGATTTAAAAATTCCAAATCCTCACTGAGTTCCAAATCCTCTTTGACTTACACTTAGTCGAATTTCAGCCATAGACTCACACCTTTACCTCCAAAGAGGTAGAACTTACGCACAATTAGGTTATGCAATATTATTAGTAAAGACATTTAGTCGAACGGTTTTCGTAAAATACGCAATTAAATTCTAAATTTGCAAGCTAGTACTGAGTTATTGTTTCTTTGAGTGATAAAAATTGAACTATAGTAGGATTGCTAATTAAACGGAGTAAACTGACATTTCGAATGTTGCCACTTTTTCATGAAATTTAAATAGTGCTGTGGTAAAAAGATAAAGATTATTTAAACATTTCATTTCAGTGAACCATTTCAATCTTTCTTTTTCTAAAGTCCAACTTATTTTCGTAATTCCCGCCTAATATATGATTAGTACTGCATGTCTACTGATTTATAGTCAAAATAAATCACTGCATGCTAAATTACGGCATGTTTACTGGAATTATAGTCATTCATATAGTCAGGTTCATAATAAACAAAACTTACAAAAGCTATAAATGTGCCGAATGTAATTTTTCTCAAATAATAAAAGTAATATTTTTAATTTTCATTGTTATTATTTCTCCTATCTGTTGTGATTATTTATGCAAAATTATTTACACAAACGTTTAGTCGAAGGGTTAAGCTGAAATTTCTAAAAATACACAATAAAATTCTTATTTTGCAAACTAGTGCTGAGTTATTGTTTATTTGAATGATAAGAATTGAACTAGATCAATCACTACGTTTTGAAAGTAAGCAACATTATTTTGGAAAGTGACATTTCGATCTGTCAGTTTACTCCGTTTAATTAGCAATTGGACTATAGATCAATCACTATGTTTTGAAAGTGACATTTCGAAATGTCAGTTTACTCTGTTTAATTAGCAACCCTACTATAGCATGCAGTAATTTACTTTGATTATAATTCAGTAGACATGCAGTACTCATAACCCAATAATAGTAAAAGTTACAGTTAAAAGTTCTAAAGATGTACACATGCCTTTAAAAAGATTATGTTTTCAGTAAACAAATCCGGAAGTTTATAGATGAAAACAAGTCTGATGAGATGGAAATAGAGAAATGCAATTCATTTGTTAGGTTGCTTCTTTTTCAAGAGTTAAGGGCAAGATTTAAAGATGAAGTTTTGGTTGAATCAAAAATCTTGGAAAATAAAACCAGGTATAATGTTTATATAACAATTTAATGATGGAACAAATGAATTATGGTCAACACTCACTCTTCTTTTTAGAACATGAATCATGATACATTCACAAGCTACCTGTGGATGACTACATGTGTAGGATTGGGCGAACAATTAGAACTTGGACTGTTTTATGAGAATTTTAGTTTTATCATACTGGAATTATGCCCCTTACTTATAAAAATATTTAAGCACCGCTTATCTTTAACTATAGGTTGTTGCTTTGATTTTAAAACAATGTAATGCAAGGCAAAAAGAGACAGGCTATTTTTAGCGAAAAGATAAGCGAAAATGTTTTTATAAGTAAGGCCCTATGTGTCAGTATGATCATATTAAAGTGATGTCATCGATTATCACTCCACATAATATTAACTAATTTATCCTACCTACTATATTGCCATAAATATGAATCACTTTGTCAAACACTTATATAATATATGTTTGTTTACAGAGTGCTGAAAGTAATAAGGATAAAGTCAGAGGAGGATGCAAAGAACTTCAATGAACAGAAGATGGAACGCGAATGGGAAGAGTTGGAAGAGGCCGTGGGATTCTCAAAAGTGGCTCGCATGATCAGCCAATCGGTAATATTATATTGTTGTTTTTATTAGTGCTACATGGGTGTAGAATGTAGATGTTAATTTTCTATAACAATTATTATTAGCTTTTTTGGGAAAGCAACACAATACTAAAAACGGCTTATTAACAAAAGTTCTTTTGCATCTGATCACACTCACTCAATTTCATTTCGAGTCTTTCTTTTTACCCACCCTTATCCCATCTTAATGTGGGGTCGCCGCAACACACTTTTTGATCAAATTAGAAAATTTGCTTTGCCTGACCTGGAAATTGATCCCAGGACCTCCCGGTCCTCAGTCTATATATACTGCCACTAGACTAAGGTGGCGACTTTCATTTGGAGTGCTTATAGTAAATTTTTCCGATAGTTGTAACAAATTTAAAAAATCAATTTATTGTTACAGGGCAAGCTGGTAATTGGCCACAACATGCTGCTGGACATTCTGCATACACTTAATCATTTCTTTCAACCTCTGCCAGCAGACTACAATTCTTTTAAAGAATTCAGTAATTGCATGTTTCCAGTGTAATTTTGCTTTTATACTTATTTCTGTTTATATGAAGGTTTGGGCAGCATACCAAGTGGCGCCGACCTAACGACATTAAATTTGATAATGAATAACATAGGTGTTTTTAAAGTTGTAATATCAATACTGAAAAAATGAAATTTTCAAACAAAACAAATAGCAAAAGTTTGGTTACTAAGTTTTAATGTCACTCCATTAATTTATACTGTGTAAAAGCGGTATTATGCGCGGTATTATTAAAAGCGGTACTACATGTACGTAAACTTCAGTAGGTACGCGGCGTGGTCCTCGCTCCCGAGTCTTGCCAGACAGGTCAGTTCATGTTTTATCGACAAAAGTCTGACCGCTAATATCAGCTGTTTTAGGTCGCCCCGAACGTACATCTGCAAAAATTGAGACAGTTAAAAATCAATCCTGTGGCTAAACTATTTCACCTATTCGTCTGATTTTTGGTACAAAGCCTAGCAACGTTGTAAAGTATATCTGGTATAATTTAATGTTATGTCGACGCCGCTCGGTATATGGGCTGTGTACTGGGTAATCCTGGATTCGATTCCCAAGTCGGGTAAAGCGTTTTTGTAATTTAATTTGCCCGGGATTCGATCAACGCCAAGAGTAGTTGACGTCAGGCCGGCCGCCGGTCGTAAAAATTAAGGCAAATCCTTTTTGCAACATGTTCAAAAAGTGTGTTGCGCAGACCCTACATTAATGTGGGATAAGAAATACAGATAAAGAAAATATTTCCTAGACATTATGATTTATGCCCCTTACTTATAAAAATATTTATTCGCTTTTTATCTTTAAGAATAGTTTGTCCCTTTCATTTCAAAACAATTTGATGCAAGGAAAAAATTTGATGCAAGGAAAAAAATTATAAACTATAAGATAAGAAGAGCTTAAATGTTTTTATAAGTATGAGGCATCAATTTTAAGATCAACTATTTGTTTCAGAATATTAGACACCAAGTACATGTCAAGCTTACCACCTTTTAAAGACAAAGTGAATTCGAGTGTTCTGCAGCATTTGTTCATCACTTTATCTAAGGATCCATTCTCAATACCTAAAGTTGGTATGTAGTGAACATTTTTTTGACTGATCTGATGGTTAGTTGTTACCATCTCGTCATTCATGGACATCGGCTAAAAACACAGCCAAGCCGCCGCCTCCTATGTAAAGGAAACGAATGGCCTTAGGGAGAGTGTATTTAGGCAATCAGAAATTTCTCACTGCACCCTATATTGTGGTCTTTGTGTTCAAAGTACACCTAAGAAAACGGAACATTTCAAAGGTACACCATAAATGAAAAATCATGTTTTATCATAACATTAATAAATATTTGTTATCAATGAAAAAATTCATAATTTTCGTTCATCTATTTACTTTTCATATTACCTTAATGTTTTCGAAGCACACCAAAGGTCTGGTAAAGTGATATTGGATTTTTCCATATCAGCCCGGAGTCTGGAATTTATGCCCGATATGGCGATAGGCTCGCCCCCTATCACATTTGGGACGGAACTAAGCTCGGCGAAATGTGGGTGTTCTAGTTCGCTAGTGCGCCTCTGCCTACCCCTTCGGGGATATAGGCGTGAGCTTATGTATGTATGTATGCATTGTAGGCAGTTTGGAGGGCCGCGGGTACCGTCACGCGGACGACAAGCACCACGAGGCGGGGTACGACGCGTACGTGACGGGGCTGTGCTTCCTGTCGATGCACGCGCACCTGTCGCGCATGCGCGGCGAGCACTCCGCGCGCCCCTCCGCCACCTCCGCGGTGCTGAAGCCCTTCATCAACAAGCTGTTCCTCTGGAAGACGGCGCATCAGGACTCGCCCTACATGAATCTCGCCGGCGCTGACCGTCAGTATGTCATATAATACAGACAGGGTGAAGTGGTAGCGTTTGTGTAGGAAGGCGGACCCTGGCATTATGCTGCAATAAAGCCAGGAGGTAAAGTTATTCATCTCGCAGAAACTCACTGGATGGAAATCTTTGAGACCTATGTCCAGCAGTAAACGTCATGTGGCTGATGATGATAAAAGCCAGACGGAAAGAAAAAGAAAATCAATACTGTAGGTCGTCACATTAGGTAACATTTGTGTTGAATCGACAAAAATATCGATTACAAGAAAGATTCTTAAATTATAATACAATAACATAGTTATGTTTTCGTAACCATATTTAATCAATCAGAACTTTTATTTAAGTCCGTGTCGTCGCTTATAAGTTCTTTGTTTTAATATCCCTAAATAATATACCTAATTACTATTGTTTGCAGCGACGCCATCAAGGGATCACGTGTTTTATGTAACATTCCCTAAAGAATGGCAGAGGAATGATATCAACCAACTGTTTAGTCCATTTGGTGAGTTAATATGTACATTTTTCGTTGATCTAATTTCAGTTTGTATGCAATATGCACTAGTGGTTTTAGGGTGTTCAGGTTTTTATAATGTAGTGTAGTGAACTTCGATATAAAGTATTGATACTTGA
Organism: Clanis bilineata; assembly: GCA_036417725.1. Taxonomy (NCBI): domain Eukaryota; kingdom Metazoa; phylum Arthropoda; class Insecta; order Lepidoptera; family Sphingidae; genus Clanis; species Clanis bilineata. The sequence goes on from CM071153.1 coordinate 6,764,694, forward strand.
AAAAGTTTCGTTGTCAATTTTGATATCGATAAAATAACGATTTTATCGGTATATCACATTTTGTGCATTCCAGTAATTAAGGCGCTTTAACTAAATAAATATATGTGTGAGTGAATGTGAGTATGTCAATGACAAAAGAAGAATAAGGACTTGGCATGAAAAAAAAATTAGTATGCCTAATGTATGAAGAGAAACCGAATTAATAAAATAAAACACCGTATTTATAATAAAAGTAAATATTTAAACGTTTTTTTAAGTCTGATGACTCGGTGAAAACTTAATTTTAAACAGATCGTGAAACTAAAACGGCGCAATTGGCTTCATGGTGATACGTATTTTCGTAGTTATGCCAAGTGTTTATTATTCTTTTATCGATGTTTTTCTTTATAGTTATGCCAAGTGTTTATTATTCTTTTATCGATGTTTTTTTCATAGTAATGGCAAGTGTTTATTTTTGTTTAGTTTTGTGATTGATGTGTGTGTGTGTTGTGTGCAGGTCCTGTGACGGTGCAGTTCATGGAGGAGACGAGCGCGCTGGTGGCGCTGTCTCGCCGCGAGCAGGCGGGTGCGGCGGCGCGCGCGCTCGCCTCGCACGCCCGCGTCGTCATGCTGCCCTATGCCGTCTACAAGAACAAGCTGCACCCGTTCGCTGACAAGGTACCCACCCAGAACCTACAAACATCATAACTAATATGAGTCATATAGAAACAATGGTGGCAATTTGAAAAATGAATGACATTTATTTCGATTGTATATGTTTTTTTGCAATATGATTTAATCTTGTGTTAGTATGCCAATTTTATATCGCTTGAGTAAGTTATTTTAATATAACTGTAATGAAATTTAAAAGCAAAAATATTGAATAGCCACAAGCCACAATTCATTCATTTTTCAGATTGCCGCCTTGGTTTCTATACGACTCATATATCACACACATATATTGAAGCGCAATGTAGATATAACTTACTAAATATGGAACGTGGTATATTCTGTGCTTAATAAATAAATAAAAAGTAATAATACAACTACCTAATACCACCTGCGTTATTATAAACACTAGAGATTATGGACGCTTAAATATTGTATAATATACATAGTAAAATGACAACTTATTTTTAAAATATTTATTGAATAATTAGGCTACTACGGGCACATATAAATAATGCCACATTATAAACAAGTAATTTTCAATCTTCGGTTCATAAAATGTGGTGCTTTGAAACTTTTTGTTTGAGAATCAGCCCTCGCGGTCGTTTAACCTTCACTTTTCACTTTCATCGGTTCATCTAAAAATCTCCAAATTTACATTAATCAAACACGCAATGTTATCTGTAGAATCATAGATCACTGGTTTAGATCCGGTTCGAAGGACCAAAAATGTTGAGTGAAGTAAAGTATAACGAAATGCATTAATTTTATATGTGTGTAGGCATGTGTACCGTACATTAACCGAACGAAACAGCTTCCTATATGGGATAAAACATACATAACATAAGCTCACGCCTGTATCCCCGAAGGGGTAGGCAGAGGCGCACTAGTGAACTAGTACACCCACGTTTCGCCGAGCTTAGTTCCGTCCCGTATGTGATAGGGGGCGAGCCTATCGCCATATCGGGCACAAATTCCAGACTTCGGGTTGATATGGAAAAATCCAATATCACTTTGCCCGACCAGGGGATCGAACCCGAGACCTCAGAACCGTAGTCGTACCGAAATACCACCATGCCACCGAGGCAGTCGTGGGATATCCTAAATCTATTAGGAAATATATTGAGGTTTTTGTTCACAGACGGCGAGGAACGACGCAGCCTCCGGCGACTGTAAGATAATGTGTGTAACCAATACATTATTTAAAGGCATGGCGTGCATGTGTGTCACAATAATTGTTGTATACGTGCTTATGTATTTGATGGGTTGCGTGGATTCACGATTGTCTCATTGCGAGCAATTTCCATTCCTCAACGAAATATTCTAAAGATTTGTAGTATAAGGTTCATCATGAAAGTACATTCAGTAGGTACATAGTATTACTAAAGACCTTTATCGCTAGTAATATTTTGTTATAAACATGCAATGTGCATACATGGGGCCTTACTTATAAAAAACAGTTTAGCTGAGCAAATTGTTAAGAATAGTCTGTCTCTTTTATTTTCAAACAATGTGACACAAGGAAAAAAGTGACAGATTATTCTTTACCATTTGCTAAGCTAAACTGTTTTTATAAGTAAGGCCTAATATTTTTATCGAACAATAGCAAAGTACCATTAGTACTCCATACACTGTCTTTTTTGTATAATTTTTTTTAAAGATTTTTGTACGTGATTTTTATTTTAGGAATAATTTTTATAATGTTTCAATTTGTTGACAAGGTTTTTCCGCTTTTATTTTTGTGCATCGTCATTATACCTATCATTATCTATTTATAATCATTAGATAATGGACAACTAAATAATATACAGGACTTTTAATATGTCTCTGTTTAAGCACAAGTAAGATCTATATATCAACTGATTTATCTTTTTTTTTATATTTTAAATAGTTATAGACAATGTGACTCGAACATTTTTTGATATTAAGTTTTAATCGATAAGTTTTTAAGTGAGATATTAGCGCTTTAACGTATGTTTGTTACCGCAGAACGATAGTTGTATGTCTCGAATTATATTTTTAAAAAATATTGTTCCTGTTCAAAATTATATTTTAAGTTAATAAAAATATAATTTGCCATATTGTTTCATTTATTTATAGAGAGATGTTGGAGTCACATTGTGGTTTAAAACTGTCATCCATTGTGTTATTTTGCATTGCTTGCGTGTGACTTTACTGTGATTTGTTACTCCAACATTTATGCATCTTGTTTTTTTCCTGCATGTTTTATTTGGCTTGTACTGTGGTTATTCCTACATGGTATATTGTTCTATGAGTAGGAGACAACGAGAAATATTATTTTGTTAATTTATTTTTCTTGTAGTGTTTAAAATATATGAGCAGCAGATTCGCCTTTAAAAAGAGCACATATAATAAGAAGTAATATCAGATATTAATTGAAATTATTTTTTTTACAATTCATTGATGTAGAAATCCCTTTAAGATCATAGTTATAAATAAGAAGATTATGAACATTTCTAGATATACCATTATTTATATTATCGCAATAAGATGGAGACAGAAGTATTCCAGATTGGTTTTCGGAACTCAGAAAAAAGTATAGTTTGTACTTTCTTCCTCTTCACTGTATAGAGCCTATAATATTCTAGTAGCTAAAATAAAGTTATCGTAACACCTGACTGATTAATGGTACATTTTATAATACCCTTATAGTCACCGGTGGCTCGGCGTCCCGTGTCCCATACGCTTATGTAAAATATATATGTGCCGCCTCCGACGGGTTGAAACTCATTTTCATGTGTAATCTGTTAAATATGTGCTGGGTCAAGAACCTCACAGGGTGTAGATATATGTATATGCTGTATTACCAGTTTGATTGCTATGATTTATATGTTTAAGTTGTGGTTGATTTTATATATTTTTTCTAATAGTGCCGTTCTAAGTTATGTCTATCTAATCTAAATCATCGCAAAATATACGTTTTTGTTACAGACCACCATCGGAAACAAAAGTGCGACAAGGTTGGTATATTTATCAGTGGCGATGGCGAGGCTTCCCTTTTCTAGATTGTAGGCTAATATATAAGTCTCATCCAGGTATTATCTAGAAGGGAAAGTGGCTTTGGCTTCCTATACGAAAAAATGAAGCATTCCTAATGTATGGAACGAAAACAAAATGGCGACTTTGCAAAAGAAAGATCCCATTAAAATAATTAGTTAGGCATTAACATAAATAAATAGTTAGGCATTTTCTTCATATTCCGAAATTAGTATTGTGAATAAAACACCGTATTGATAATAAAATCAAGAAGTATTTATACGTTATTTAATTTTTATGACACGATGACAACTTACTTAAATAGGTTGCGAAACTAAAATATCCAAGTCAGAGATTTACTCGAGAATATTCAAGTTAATAGTACCCTAGCGTGCATGCATGAAGAATGTAATGAGACTGAATGAGGCGAAAGAGGTGTGTAAGGATCGTATCAACTGGAAATCCGTCGTCTCTGCCTACCCCTATGGGAAAAAGGCGTGAGTCTATGTATATATCATAGAGTATATATGTACTAAAATGGCGGAACTGGCTTCATAGTAAACACGTATATTTCGTAGTTTTTCTTTAGTCATTGATTTTGACAGTATCAGCGACAGCGAGTAACGTGAACCCGCACACCCAGTCGAGTGCAGTGAGTACAGTGGGTGCAGTGGGTGCAGTGGGTGCGACGAAAGTGGCACGGGAAAAGGCCGAAAGAGCATCGGGCGAGGGTTCGAGTCCGGCCGCGACTCCCCCTGCCAACAACGGCCGCAAGAGGACCTCGTCAGGAATGTTCCAGGTCGGTGCATCCTGGAATCAGGTTAAACGCAATATTTAATACAAAGATTTGAGTGGTAGAGCCACGCTGTAGACAGTTACGTCTACAGCACGAATGGGTCGGCTCGACCGGTTTGATACCACTGTCACACAGAAAACCGACGTAAAGTAGCAGCTTCCGTTCGGTGAGTGAGATTTCCGGTGGCTCAATCCATTTTCCCGCCCCTTTCATTTCCTCCTTTTAGGTTGGCAACGCACCCATTATTTTTATTGTGTCTTGGGTGTCTATGGGTGGTGGAGATCACTTACCATCAGGTGACCCATCACTTCGTTTGCCAGTATCTTCTATAAAAAAAAACTTGCAGTTCCGTGGTAAATCTTTATTTATCCCAAATCTTGATTTAGGGCCACTTGTACTGCCTCGGCGGCGTAGTTCTAGTTTGGTACGACTACCGTCCTGAGGTCTCGAGTTCAATCTCCGGGATGGGCAAAGTGATATTGGATTTTGCAATATTATCTCGGAGTCTGGGATTTGTGCCCGATATGGCGATAGGCTCGCCCCCTATCATATCTGGGACGGAACTAAGCTCGGCGAAATGCGGGTGTTCTATATCGCTAGTGCGCCTCTGCCTACCCCTTCGGGGATACAGACGTGAGCTTATGTATAAATCTCTAATTATACCAAATTTTGATTTAATCATTTAATCAGTGAGCTGTAGGATAAATCGAATTTAGGTTTAACTCTAGATTAGTACCTAATAGCGTTGCAAATCACCCTTGAATTCTATAACCTTCGATTAAAGCTGGATCACAACTTCACAACGCAAATTCCTTGGTTTATTTTAGGTTCGAATCTGAACAGGCTCAATATCGTTTATCGATCCTACCTAATATCCACCAGTCACTGAGTGGAGCTTAAATAAATCCAGGTCGAAATTCACATAAGTCTTATGTCCACAGGTCGATGAATTCGAACCGCCGCCGAAAAAGTCCGAGCACAGCCGATCCGACTCAGACGTGTCGCAAAAACGGCCCGAAACTTTGAATAATGGCCGTCGAAAGTCGTCGGGAAATGGCAAAGTACAACATGACAAAGTAAAGGAAGACAAGAAGAAAGTTACAGAAAGATTTGACGGAGAAAGCAAGTCGAATTGTGTAGCACCTTTCAAAGAAAGCGATAGTTGGGATTAAATTATGTTATAGGACATACTTAATCAGTATACAGTGGTTTTATTTATCCTGTTTGACTTGCCTTTGGAATCGATATCGACAAAGAGTTACTCAAAATATACCTACATTATTCTTAGTGCGACTTGCAGCACTATTTCTAATCTAGAGATTGTCCTAAACTTAATCTCATTCGTTTATTGCCGGGTACACATCAACCGAACGAAGGCGAAAGAACGTTCGCGAAGGGCCATCGGTAATGGGGACCGAACGATCCCGATCATTCACGAATCTTTGTTTTTTTTTTTTTTTATTTAATTGAAAGGCTTTGTCGCTTAGCGACTATATCAACTAGTACAAACAAAACATTTATATAAAATTACCTTAAAATTAACTTATACAATTCAGTAGCTCTGGTTGACAAAGGATCAGCGAGGATGGAATTACATAAACCAATGTAATATTTGTTGCTGTCGCATACACACAACAAACCTTTGCAGTTGTGTGATCGCAATGACATTAAGTTTAGGATAATCTCTAGATTAGAAATAGTGGTGTGGTGTGTACGCGCCATATCTAAATCAAGACTTAAAATAAATCGTGTTCAAAGATTTTAAAGCGGCGGGCGGGTCAGTTCGGCTGTTGGTTGGCGACGTGACGCGACGTAGTCTGCGGTGGCGACGTGGCCGCTGGATTATGGTGGACGATACTCGGCGATGGTGGGCGGTGGCGGTAGGGGGGATCCAAAAGGATGAAGAGGGATGAGGTGGTAGAGGGTGGTTGGTGCTTAAAGCATGTGGGGTGTGGGTTATACATTCGATGTTTCACACCTGCCAGGCGTCCCGCGCCGGCTCAATTTTTTTATCTGAATTTGCGAAATAAAGGAGATTACAGTAAACGTAAGATGTGTTTACCGCCATGTCAGAGCGTATGGGCTGGGGACCGGGAGGTCCTGGGTCCGATTCCCAGATCGGGCAAAGCGATTTTTAACTAGGTACATTTGTTCGAGATTAAATCGTTAAAAGGGGGTTGACGTCAGGCAGACAGCCGGTCGAAAAAACTTAACCGAATCCTTTCTGCAACATCCTTGAAAAAGAGTAGGTAGAAAGAAGCCATATAAGTACTGACAAGAAACGGGAGGGTTAAAATTTTGGAATTGAAATTAATTTAAATCAGTTTATGATAATTCATGTAAAATCCAACTTTATTATTTACGATGTTTATTACAACCGCTAATTCTAAGTTAATAATTCTCTAACATTTCCCAAGACAATGTGTTTTAACTGGGATTCTAGTCTAAGTGAACGAGCCTGCGTCTATTGTGCACAACAATTCTGCTGATCGTGAGAGGATATGTAGGTGCGCTGTTTGTTAGTGAAACGCTGGATAAACGCTCGTCGCTCTTGGACAGTGCTATTATTTAGTTTCACCGATATTTTCAGTGTGTAATATACTCGTTTTTATTAAATTCTAAATACTTATGCCGCGTCTCCTGCAACACCTACACAAAACAAGGTTTTAAGTTGTCTCCTGCTCGTATAACAATAGACCATAGACAAATAATTGTAGAACTATTATGTTTTGTGTAATGTTTTAGTGCAGGTGATGCGGCTTTAAGCCAGGTCTCCTGCACTAAAACATTACACAAAACATGCATTTTTTATCTGTGGTCCATAATTCCACGAGCAGGTGACAGCTAAAATAGTTGTTTTGCGTATGTGTTTTTAGTGTTTTCCTTCGAAAAAGCTAGTGCAGAAGACCAGGCCTTAGTGCAACAAAGTAAGACTTTATTAATTTACAAGTCCACGCATATGCGTGTACTAGTACTACATATTTACGCACGCTATAAAAGGGTTACGTTTAAAATATGTATTTTTATTATCTAATTATCTAATTGTAATGTTTTAGACCAATTACCTACTATTGCTTGTGTCTGCCATAATAAAAAAATCATACAGAACTCTAAGTTTAGTACGGCCGCCACCAAAAAAATAACTAACACGTACAATGAATATACATTACTCTCACGCTTTTTTCTAAAGGGGCAGGCAAAGACATCACACGAATCGTAGCAAGTAAAAACCCGTTGTCTCTGCCTACCCTAGAAAATATATAGGTAAAGATTGAGCCTACAACCAAAACTCTGTTAAGTTGCAATAAATACTGAGGATGGTGTGAATTGTCCGGCTTTTGTCGTGTTGTCACTCGAGACTTGGCTTGGCACAGTAGTCGGTGGCGCGGTGAGCGGACAGCGGAGTGCGGACAATGGCGCGTGGCGATAGCGGCGACCCTTCGACCTCGCGTGCGCGCTTCCGCCATCTTGCATTTTAATGCAGCGCATGCACAGAACTGCATTTGCATACCGCGAACACGTGCGATTATATTTTATTCTCATTTGCCCGGTGGTAAATGTGTCATTTTACTGTTACGGCGTTCGATTTTAGCTTAATCTTTTGACTTCCAAAAAGGAGTTCTGAATAGTAGGTACCTTAAGCAATAGTCAAGGTCGATTTACCTGTTAGGTGTTCCGATGCTGTTTTTTTTTACCGACCCACTTACCACTTAGTATTGTGATCTATCACTTGGTGTAGGTACGCCTCGAGTGTGTAAGTGGTTTGCAAATCTTATCTTGGGATGAACCTGTGGTATTTTGGCGGCACCACCCTGTAGTTACGCCACTGCCTTTTACTTACCCTTCATCATCATCATCAGGCATAGGACTTTCACTGCTGGACATAGGTCTCCCCCAATTATTTCCAGGTCGACCTGTTGGAAGCGGCCTGCATTCAGCAACTTCATTTGACCTTTATTTGGTCGTCTGTCTACTTACTTACCCTTATCTCACTCCAAATCCAATGTGAGGTCGTTGCAATGTACTTTTTTAAGCATGTCACCTGCATGACTTCAATTTCCTCTGGGTGGTCCACCGGGCATTCGGGAACGGTTCGAACCCAGGACCTTCCAGTCTACAGTAGTCCACTAGACCTAGAAGGCGGGTGCAATGAAAGTATTCACTATTACTTTATCTATGCATTATAATTTCGTTATTTGCACAATATAGCAGTGGCGAGGGGTGTAATTTTATAAAAGGGAAGCCGATGCTAGTTTCTCTTTGAATAATTACCTATTTATTAGTAGACATTTTGGCAAAGATAAGCTGGAAGGAATCGTGTTGTATGGACTTTTCGCCACTGCAATATAGGCAGGTACCTAGTAAAAGATCGGACATCGTGGCTTCGCGTCTATGAAGTAAAATGTGTTGTTCAGTAGAGCGCGGCACATTCGTAAATCCCATTTCATCGTTGGCACTCGTGCCGATGGTATCTGCGACGGCTGAGCTATGTCCTGCCTCGCATAGTTTAACTCGACGTTTCGGGGACAGAGCGGACATTCATTTGAGTCCGACAACGTGACACTCTTTATGGATGTTGTGTGATTTCTAGTATTTGAAGCAGTAATTTTCACAGTTTCACGCGATCTGTGAATATTTACTATCTTATTTGGAGTATAAATCAGTTGTAGATAATTCGTGTTTTAAATCTTACTTTTTAATAAACCAGATACTCGTTTCGTTTTTGGAAAGCTAATAATGATATTCTTGAAGCATTGAGCATACCTTACACCTTACCTATACCTATAGAGATACAGCAGCGAATTAAGATGTTAATAACTTTTCTCTCAATTATAGTAGATAAGATAATATCAATTACCAACTATTTTTAGGATTTTGTGAATAAATTGAATATAAAAGCAATAAGTAATATATTCCAACTAAATCTAAGTCCAAGGTTCATATAAATATAGGTAAATATCAAATTAGAGATTTACCAATTTAATTTACCTGTTGTAAGAATAATCTCAAGTTTTTACCAGACTATTTGGTAGCTTAAGGCTTGAAATTTGTGGTGTCTGGTCTGTATCAATTGTTCTGTGCCATAAGGTGCGCACGCGCCGCGAAGTGGGTCGTTCGCGCCTCCGCTGATCGTCGGCTGCGAGCTGACGCTGCGCCTGAGCCGCCGGTTGCGCATTGTTCTGATTTAACAGTTCGTGATGTGGCGCACACGCTAATGTTAGCAAACGACACGCTGTCGATTCTGCGATAACAGCTTTTGTTTATTTACACTGTAGTACATGCGCACTTCTTTCTGTCTTAACAAGAAGGGTTGTTGCCTGTTGAGTTTTTTAATTTCATTTTTGAAACATTGAAACCCAGAATAGCTGCAGTATTCATGAGCACGGTATATGATAGCTTCATGTGACTAGCATATTATTTGTTTATGTGTTCTTTACGAAATTTCAACCGATTTCGAAAAGGGGTTTCTGAATTAGCCTGTATTTTATGTATGTTGCGCAATATATCCGGCAAATGTGGATCGATTTATAAGGTTCTTGTGTTCGATAGAGCTTTCTCAAGAGTAGTCGCATATAAGTTTAGTCAAGATCAGTAGCCCGAGCACGAAAAACTAATGTAAATGTAAACTCGCTGCGCACTGATGACATTTGATTAATATTTCATACTTTCATAGACGCGCATCGAGCACGAATACATTTACGGTTGTCAGAAATTTTCCTGCTCGGGCTGCTGATGAAGGAGTAAGGAGTATACAACAGCGTAGACATCACGACTGACTTCAAAAAAAGGAGAAGGCCTTCAATTAGTTTGTATTTTTTTAATGTATGTTCGCCAAATGTGGACCGATTTTTAAAGTTTTGTTTGTGTTCTATAGAGCTTATTTCAAGGGTGGTCCCATATAATTTGGTCGTGATGGGTTCAATTTTGATGTCGATTCGTTAAGTTTTTAATAATCATTATGTTTATTTTAACTCAAGCCAAACTATACATACAGTCTCACGCCTGTATGTTTAATTTGGCTGGTATGTAAAAGCGAACTAGAGGCCTAGAATACTCACATTTCCCCGAGTTCATTTCCTACCCAGATTTAAAAGGGGGTGAGTCTATCGCCATATTGCATAAATTTTAGACTCCGAGCTGATACTGAATAGAAAAATGCAATATCACTGCCCGACCCGGGGATCGAACCCGCGACCTCGGGACGGTATCCTATTACGCAAGCAGTGTCATTACGCCACCGAGGCAGTGGTAAAATTTAATAAACAGATTTAATATTGTTACTAGTAAATATATGTAGATGAGACAAGTGACAACTCTAAGTTACCAAGTTTGCATTAAGTGGCGTCTTCTGTACAAAAACATTACACAAAATACCTACACAAAATACGTATTTTCTATCTATGGTCCATCGTTCTTCAAGCAAGAGTCATACAAAATCATTGTTTTGCATATGTGTTTTTGAGTTTTGTTTCGAGAAAACCTAGTGCAGTAGAGGCGGCTTTAGAAAGAAATAAATCAATTAGAAAAAGAAATAAAGTTCGCTCTACATAGCGCAACATTGTAATGAACCCTAGCATATCGCGCAGGCATACCTATGACAAACGCTCGCTATTGCCACTCCAAAGTGGTTTTCTCGTCAGATGAACACTTTCAGCCGCGATAACATTCAGTGGTTACGAGAAACTCGTTCTCAGTATAACTAAGAGTTAAGAACTTTAGATGTAGTCACACAGACGCTCTGTCTTCCACATTTAAGATGTAGGATACGACACGTTGATTCATATATCCACGTCAGATGCTCAACAAAATTGTTTTAGATCATTGCAGTAATTTATTTTCTTTCAAAGAAATACGGTCTGTTATAATAAAATTATGCAATAACAATTACCTATTAAAATAAAACTATTTTTACGGATTCTATCACAATTTGTTTTAATTTTTATGCCCGACGTTTCGAAGGCTTTGCAGTCTTGGACATTCTTGGACAAATTACATTTCAGTTCAACCCGTGACCACGAAGACTGCAAAGCCTTCGAAACGTCGGGCATAAAAATTAAAACAAATCGTTATAGAATCCGTAAAAATAGTTTTATTTTAATGTATAATAATCGCGTAAACTTAAGAAATTAATAAACAATTACCTACGTTCGGTTTTCCAATGATCAATGCTAAAATGTATCAAACATCTGGCAAATAAAAAGTGAAAAAAAAAATGCAAACTAGAATCGTCAACGAACTAGAATTGTTTTACCATGTTTGAAAATTAAAACTCGTTTAATTGGATGGTAAATTTACAACTCTTTTAGACCCCTTGCGTTGATTTGTGCCCGATCCACAACCGCGTTTTGAGTGCTTAGTATTATTACTCCTTTCTATCTGCCCTTATCCCACCTTAATGTGGGGTCGGCACAACACCCTTTCCAAGCATGTTGCAGGAAGGATATGGCTTAGTTTTTACGACCGGCTGCCTGCATGACATCAACCCCCATATAGTGGATCCAGCTTCCTGCAAATAGTGTTAGAAAAACACCCCGTCCGACCTAGAAATCAAACCCAGGATCTCCCGGTTCACAGCCCTTATACACGTCCACTAGACTAATTAATTATTAGTCCTACATAATTATATTATGTTATGTTATTATAAATATAAATTATTGCAGAGAAAGATGTCCTTTATAATGACGCAACGAACATAACGAACCAAAGAGGTTACTTGCGATAACCTCGAACCTGCGTGTGCCCCGCCGACACATGGGGGCCCTGACGTAATACTAATGGTGCCACCCGACGACGCCTGCGCTATATTGTTCACCTCCAGCCGCTAACGACTTACATTCATCTGCAACATGCCCTTCACAGGCGAATAATGAAGATTGTACTGTAAAAGCAAGCTTGAAAATAGACGCAATAAATTCCGCAGTACAAACGTGTTGTCTTTCTGTATGAGGTTACATGATTCATACAAAATGTAAGGAATCCTTACTGAGGATGTTTTGTTATCCCATGGCCTTATTTAAGCCAATAAATAATACATAATAATTAATACAGACTCACTGAAATGCTATTCAACTGATTAATTACAACATCCAAATAAATAACACCCCATACTTAGTCACACACATAGTCCTGACCCCATACTAGGATAAGAGTCTTGTGTTGTGGACCGTGGGTGTCAAGAACTACCACTTTCGGTTTCACAATACCCAGTCCTGAAACAAATATCTATATACTAAAATACATATAAATATACAAGCATACATTAGCATACATTTAAATTTGTCTCGGTGCGGGGATCGAATCCGCCCAGAGCGCTACGGAGATTGTCAGGATCAGGAAATCAGGAGACTAATAATGTCCGCTTATATTACTTAAAGTGCCGTACAGTTTTTGACATAATAGGTATCAGACTCTAGAGTCTGACATGTTTTTCATCACATTGAATGCATGAGTAAGGTTTCACTATTTGATACTTAAAACGGTCATTAGAAATTTTAAAACTTTCCAAATAATGTTCCAAATAATTAACATAATATAATTTACCAAGTGCAATGTATTTCACAGTGCAAGATATTTAAACCATGTCCGGGAATGCGTTTGTCAATTCGTGTGATTGACGGCTGTTAGTGGCAGGCGGCGAGACGGGGCGGAGTGCTGCCGACCAGCGGCGAGCTTGAAGAGCTTGCCAGAATCTGCTTGCGAATCTCATCGCGCCGAGCCCGACCGTTTCGCACATCTCGGCTATCTACGATCTCGACGGGGACGTTTCTCGTCTCGTCGCCTGCCCGCTGTCATCGTCAGCCACCTAACGGCGTGCGTTCGATCGCAACCAATACCTATTCGCTTTGCTCCCGCGCCGACCAGATGTTATCGCGAGATATCATTAGCTAATGGCCAATTACACTGAATGACGTGTCCGGGGCAAATTGTCCATGGCTCGTCGTATTTGGGTCCGCTTTCGGCGATCGCGTTTGTCGGACATGTGTCGTGTCGTGTCGTGTAAGTGCTCGTCAAGTTTCCAACTTGCTACCAACTAGGATTTCTCAACATTCTGTAATCGTATCTTTACTTGAGGAAGTTTGTATGCTACTTAATTAATCATTAATGTTGATTGAGAAAGCTAACTTACTTGATTATTTTTGTTAAGTATCATGAAAACGATCAAGCCAAAGATATACTTCGAATATTTCGGTTTGGTAAACCGGAGATGTTTGCGTACTTTATAAATTTTTCATTGTCCATATAATTTTCAACAAAAGTTGAAGAAAGAAAATAGCATTCTAGTAGCCACAAAAAGGTATTTACTAGATGCATATGGGTATCTACAGGCTACAGGTTCTATTTAGATTCACGGTGTGACTGAGTGATATATTTTGTGCACGTGACGCTAAACATCTGATGTTCGCCGATTAGTGCTAGGTGCGTCTTGTCACATATGCAGCGGGACTACATGGATGCCTACATCTGACATTAACTCATTATAATACACAATTATAAGTATTCTTTATAAACATTTTATGAAAATCGATTTTGAAAACTAGATTGCCAGTTTCTATTATATGGAACCTACAAATCTTGCTTTATGACAAGAAATTATTACTCACAAACACACGAACGATAGTTTACTATTGGATGCTTTAACTGTTGATCAAACTAAACAGTACATTTTTAAAGATAGAGATTTTAGATTTGATGTATTTTATATAATAGAAATCAATTTAATATGGTCACGTTTTAAATTTCTCATCCAAACGTAATTTTCACGCGGCGATGCCGCGGGCTAACGTTGATGTACACCAATATTGGGTACTGTTATTATTGTGGTAGACTGTGACTAAGGGATTTTAAATGATAGTTTCCTTGAATTCAAATACTTGAGACCATCGCCCACGTTTTGTTTAAATTAGTCTTATCAACGAATTTGTGGAATGCCAGCTATAGCTTTAACTTGATATCATACAATTTCATGTTTTGGTAGCAGCCGTTAATCATTCAACATTTACGTTTTAGGAATACATTAGATATTAATTTTCCTCCATAGTGAGAGTGCCTACTTTGTTTTCCTCGGATAAAATAAATCAATTTATTGGGATTTAAAAATAAATATTTTTGTAACAGACATATTTATTGATGCTTAAATTCTATCCCCTTTGTTCATAATAACTTAGTAGAGCCTAAAAAGACCGCAATAGTAAACTTCATAAAAATTGTATTCATAATCGTTCAATAGCGTTAAAACATTCCATCGTTCGATAGTGAAAACATGGCCGATTCCGATCAGCTGTTTCAAGATTGATGTTCTTTCTTAATGATATTCATTTTGTTATAGTCTAGGACCCCATTTAAGATTGATCTAGCCAATCCCATCTAGCCAAGACTTCCTATTTGTTTCGAAGCTTTCCAGAGATAAAAATAATATAACACACATAACACAAAAATAATATATTTTCTGTAACCAGCAACATTGTATTCGATAAGCATATATTAGTTCTCTTTTTTCTAAACTACGCAAAAGTGGGGTTATGCTTTCGATAAGACCAAGATTTTACTATGAATAAGGGGGTTAGTGTATAACTAAATGTGTTTAAATAGCGAACTAGTGTCTGCTTTCGGTGTATCGGTTTACGTAACAAGGCGACACTATTCTTGTTCGTTTAGGATCTTGCAATATTTATCGCGGCGCGTGGGCATGTTCAACAATACAGTCGGCTGTCGTGTACATCGTGGTCGTCCCATAAGTTACCAATTATGGCGAGGGTGGTACAAAATGGGTGTTATCGCCATGTAAGCCCGCGTTATAACACCGCTGCAGGTGATATAGGGGAGAGTTGGATAATACCGCGCGTTTGATAATTCCGCGCATCAACATAATGCAAAAACTAAACGCTTGTACTGCCATCTACTGCTTAAATATAATAGCCCGAAGCGCCTACTCTTCCCCGCGCGCACTGCTAGTTTGCTCCGAACCGCAAGAGAGTAATACCGCGTCGTGCAAGTTTTTACTTGAGTTCCTTATAATTTCGGGTATATTTTTAACAAGAGGTAAGCTATACTATATTTATTTTATTACATATTGTTTCCTTATATTCTAAAGCTTACATATTGTAGAATTAATGCCCAAATGGATTTGAATACACAAATAACTTTACTGTATTACTTTGAGGTTATAAAATTAAATTATAGAGTTTGTGAATTCCGCGCCCGGGGCGCGGTATTATCAAACGGGGTGCGAAATTGTAAACTATGAAAATGATAGACTAATTCCTTTTTTCTTAATTTTAGATGGATAAATCTCTACAGAAAAAAAAGAAGTGGAATCTAGAAAATATGAGGGCTGCTTTAGAGGCTATACGGAATGGTAGCAAAATAAAGACAGCTGCTAAAAACTTTGATGTCCCGGAATCCACAATTAGGGATCGATTAAAATTGGGAGAAGATTATAACCCACCTATGGGCAGAAAAGCAACGTTTACGAAAGAAGAAGAGGAAGAGATGGTCGCATTCATCACTCTGATGGCAAAAAAGTTTTATGGAATTACTCAACAACAGTTGCGTAAATTAGCTTACGACTTTGCCGCTGCAAAAAATATTAAAAATATTTTTTCATCTGAAAAAGGAATGGCCGGAAAGTGTTGGGTTTATTCGTTTTTGAAAAGAAATCCCGGAATTTCTTTAAGGCTCCCGGAACCAACGAGCTTAAATAGAGTTTTAGGATTTAATAAATCCGAAATAAACATTTTCTTTTCTAACCTCGAGACTCTCATGGCAAGCCATAATTTTCCAGCCAATCGCATTTTTAACGTCGATGAAACAGGTATCAGTAACGTTCAAAAGCCTGGAAAAATGTATGCCCCAAAAGGCCTCAAGCAAGTTGGAAAGGCTACTAGTGCAGAACGCGGCCAGAACGTAACAGTGGTTTGCGCACTTAGCGCAACTGGAATATATGTGCCCCCAATGTTTATTTTCCCTCGACAGAGAATTAAACCTTCTCTCACCATTGGTGGCCCACCGGGAGCGCTTTATAAATGTTCGAAATCAGGGTGGATAAACGAAGAGCTCTTTGCAAAATGGTTGCAGCATTTTGCTACAAATATTGGTGCCCATACTCAAAACCCAGCGCTTCTCATACTAGATAATCATTGCAGCCACCAATCGCTCAGCGCGTTTGAATTTTGTCGCGAAAATGGTATTCACCTTCTGTCTCTGCCTCCTCATACATCCCACAAGATGCAACCACTTGATGTAACATTTTATGGGCCACTAAAATCAGCATATTCTAGAGAATGTGACTTGTTTATGAAAATGCATCCGTATGAAAAAATCACACATGACCATTTAGCTTCAATTTTTAGTAAAGCTTATACTCGAGTGGCTTCAATGGAAAAGGCTGTTAAAGGATTTGAAGTGACTGGGATATATCCATTAAATCCACATATTTTCGATGACGATGATATTCTAACTTCTGATCCTATTGTAGAAGAAGTAACCTCTTTGGGACAAGTTCATCAAACTGATGCTGTTGACAATTCATTTATAGAGCTAATGACTGGAAATGATGAATCCACCCGTAGCCTAACATCATCACCGTCAATTTTAAGCCAGCCTAAAGTTTTAACACCTGGCGCTCCCAGGCGACAAAGCAACCAAAACCAGAATGCTGAATTAGTTGCTGAAGAACCACTATCCAACAAGGAGTCTGTAGGCAAAAATGAGAGCATAAGAAAAGATTATGTTGTACCAAGTACTTCACGAGGTATTTTACAAAATTTGAGTCCTATCCCACAAAAAATAATAAAAACGCAAAGACGTTTAAAAAAACAGCATTCCATTATTCTGACATCAACACCGTTAAAGCAGCAGCTCGAAGAAAAAGAACGAAAGCGACAAGGAAAGCAAATGAATACTGAAAAAGACAACAATTTTAAAGAGAAGAAACAAACTAAAGGAAAGTCTGTTAAAAGGAAAGTTTTGAACAGCAGCGAAAATAATGGCGATGAAGACTATCTGAAAAACAAAAAGACAAAGCTTGCAAAAGAAAAAAAAAGACCTAAAATTAGATCAAAGAAATGTATCAGCAGCAGTGAAGATAGTGAGGATAACATTCCCATCGCTCAGTTGTGCGATAATGATGACGATGTAGAGAATCGTGATATTTGTGCCGTATGTCAAGAATTTGGTCGTGATAGAGAAATTTGGTTCCGTTGTTGCAGATGTTCGAATTGGATACATAAGGAATGCAGCGGAAAAGACTCTCCCGAAAATTTCTTATGTGATTTTTGCGTTGATTAATAATTGAACATCTTTAATTATTCTGATTATAATCTAGGCTGATTGTACCTCTAGGTAATGCTGAGACTGATTTGTTGTAATTTTATTCAAAAATTTACTAGTTTTAGAAGCTAGTCCTTCATAAAATAATAAATGAAGAAGAACATTTTATTGGTCATTTATTATTTATTGAAAATAACAATATTATTATGAGCACGGTTTTATCAAACCTCGGCACGATATTATCCAACCAGTCTGATAATACCACGCTTTCTCGTTTTTTTTAATATCGCAATAATTTCTTTCTGTTTATTTTTTAAATATTATGCCATGCTGTATGTGTAGCTGAATAAATTCTATACTACTTAAACGCATTTTTTAATCAATATATCAAACCCTGTCCGAATTATAGGTCTAACTTCTTAGGGGCGCGGTATTATCCAACTCTCCCCTACGCGATTTACAGACGCGCCCTAAACGTTACTTTAACACCCTAATGCCGCCTTCACTTTGTCCTAGTTCCATTACGGTTCTTGCAACTGTGTTTTATTCAGATGCTTTGTGGATATTTGATACTAGTTTGAAAGAACGTTACTTTGGACCGCAGGTCCTCTGCTTTTGGAATATTATTTAAATTAGCGTTGTTACGTCGAACCAATTTATTTCCATATTATGATTTACGAGTAGTTGTCGCCTCTTTGGTCTAGTGGCAGTGTATATGGATTGTGATTAGATGACAGCCTCCGTGGCGCAGCGGGCGAGTAGCCGGCTGTGAAGCGAGAGGCCGCCGGTTCGATCCCCGCACCGAGACAAATGTGTGTGGCCCACAGATATTTGTATCGGGTCTGGGTATTGTGAGACCGAAAGTCTCTCGTAGTTCCTGCACCCACGACACAAGACTAGTATCTTAGTGTG
The DNA here is from genome assembly GCA_036417725.1 of Clanis bilineata. Taxonomy (NCBI): domain Eukaryota; kingdom Metazoa; phylum Arthropoda; class Insecta; order Lepidoptera; family Sphingidae; genus Clanis; species Clanis bilineata. The sequence continues at coordinate 6,783,316 of CM071153.1, forward strand.
TGGTCAGGACTATGTGTGTGACTGTTGGGTGTTATTTATTTATTTATTATTTTATTTACTGTGGACCGGGAGGTCTTGGGTTCGATTTCCAGGCTCAGTGGTGTTTTTCTAACACTTTTTTGCCCGGGACTAGATTCTCCAGATGGGGGTTGACGTCAGGCAGGCAGCCGGTCGTGAAAACTAAGCCGAATTATTTCTGCAACATGCCTGAAAAGTCTGTTGCGCCGATCCCAAACTAAGGTGGGATGAGGGCAGGTAGAAATAAAGGTTTACCAAGTAACAGTAAACAAATTCTAAATACTGATTTGCATTATTGAAATTCTTAGCAAAAGCCATACATCAAATATCCTAATATCGTCTTAATAGAACGATTATATTTTAGTTTCCGTAGACCCAAATGATCGTAAGCGGCGATAGCTCAGTTGGATGTGATACGGACTGCCGAGACGAGTGTCGGAAGTTCAAGACCAACCCCAAAAAGGAGCATACACCTCTGACTTTTCTATGTTTAATGTGTTTTCATTGTGAAAATCGATTGCTATAACGGTGAAGAAAAACATCGTGAGGAAACCTGTATATCCGAGAATTTCGAAGGTATGTGGAGTCTACCAACCCGCATAAGGCCAGCGTGGAAGACTAAGGCCTAACCCCTCTCATTAGTAGAGGAGGCCCGTGCAAAGTAGTGGGACAGTAATATTACAGGGATAATATTATTTAGACCTAAGTAGTCGCTTGAAGTGCTTACACTGTTTAGGTACCTATTGTAAATTAAGTTTAATTTATTTATTGCTTTATATAAGGTGTTTGTAAAGGTGTCGTTTGGGTAAAGCTAGATATAGCGATAAAATAAATCTTAATCCGAATCTGCGTCGGTCGACCAATAATAGGGTTACATTAAACGTTCCGTGACACATTTCAACCGTTACAGACTGGTATATAAATCTGGTGCACAATAATAGCAATTCACGGAACATTATAATCGTTGGAGGGATCGATAAAGTCCGATTGGTCGGTGCGGAATATGACACTAGCAGTTAGCACCACGGGCTTCATTATGAGATGGGCTTATTGTTTTAACCGTACATTCTCTGTATAGACCGTACTATTAAAGAAAACCGGATAAATTATTTTAAATTATTTGAATAGTAGAGATAAGCTGGAGAAAATTATGTCTACAGAACGACTGGGTTGGCTCGACAAAAAACCGATATGCAGTGAATATAAATAATAAATAAATAAAATAAATAACACCCAACCGCTGCAACCGCCGCAATCCTGACCGCACACTGATACTAGTCTTGTGTCGTGGGTATCAGGAACTACGAGATAGTTTCGGTCTCACAACAACCAGACCCGAACCAAATATCTGTGGGCCGCACAAATATTTGTCTCGGTGCGGGAATCGAACCCGCGGTCTCTCGTTTCACAGCCGGCTACTCACCCACTGCGCCACGGAGGTTGTCAAATGAACAATATTTGAAATCTTCCATTTCCTTCACAATTCCTATTCGCATTATTCATTGTATTTTCCGCAGGTGGTGCTGCATTCAAATGTATGGACAAAATGAAAAATATTGTTTTCGAAAACTATCGAAACTTGAACTAAATGGTGCTGCAAACGCACGGTAAATACAATTTTTAAGACACCTAATTATTATTTACGTATCTATATTCGTTCAACCGCAGCCGGTCGTCAAAACTTAGCCAAGTCCTTTCTGCAACATGCCTGAAACAGTGTGTTGCGTCGACCCCATATTAAGGTGGGATAGGGGCAGGTAGGATTCATTCATCGACTCACATTTATATAAAAAAATAACAGCTAATGGACTTTGAATTATTAGTTACTAGCTGACCCGCGCAACTTCGTCTGCGTAGGAGAGAGAGGGTTGAAAGAATGAGTAGTAGGCACCTATAATCCAATAATTCTAAAGGAGGTAATGGGATGATCTACTTCGGTCCGGTTTCGTGAGTCACCCAGTCAGTACCCCCGTCAGTCACCCTGTCGGTTACTCCGTCAGTTACCCCGTCCATCACTCCGTCGGTCACCCCGTCGGTCACCACGACAGTCACCCTGTCGGTCAACCCGTTGGTCACCCGGTCTGTCACCCATCTGTCACCCGTCTATCACTCGTCTGTCATCCATCTGTCACCCCGTTTGTCACCCAGTCAGTACCTCGGCAGTCACCCCGTCCATCACCCTGTCGGTTACCCCGTCAGTCACCCAGTCGGTCACCCCATCTGTCACCCGTCTATCACCCCGTCTGTCATCGGTCTGTTAGCCGTCTGTGACCCCGTCTGTCACCCGTCTGTCACCCGTCTGTCAACCATCTGTCACCCCGTCTGTCACCCGTCTGTCACCCGTCTGTCATCCGTCTGTCACCCCGAGTTCTTCTTTTTAGTTTTTTTTTGTTTTTTTTTAGTTTTTAGTTTTTCACTATTTTTAATATGTATTCTGCTATTCGGGGAGGAGACAAATCCAACGAATCAAAAACCATGAAAATTGGTTCAGCACATCTCGAGTTATAAGTGTTGTAACAAACCCGTCTTTGTTTTATATATATAGATTAATTATTATTTAGTGACCCAGAACAAAGCGAATGTATCCATACATTCATAATGAAATGTGGAATTTATCGCATAATTCCTAAAATAGGCGTCCAGTATTACTGTCGGCGAATGTTAAATATCATTCCCTAACATTCCCTAATATAAATTAGTCATTGATCGTGTTAGTCTTCTCAAAATGCGACCCTAACCAGCGAACGTGCTCTTCGTTGGAATTATACGTGCTTGTGACCGCGCTTGCTCGTTAACCACAGGTAATGGTTAACTTAGCTTCTCCATACTTTATTATTAAGAGTTACGCCAATGTTCGTTGTATTAATTCTTGCAAAGGGTAACATGCTTTGGAGAAGGGACATGGGCAAGCGTTGAGTTATGTGATCGCCGGCAGTTTTGGAAGAAATAGTGTTGGAGCTGATAATTTCATTTCGGAAAGTGGCTGGACAGGTAATTTTAGGATTTCGTCAGATAATTGACATCAGATGGGCAGCCGGTCGTCAATATAAGCCGAATTATTTCTACAACATGCTTAAAAATGTGTAGCTTCCACTCTATATTGCAGTGGGATAAGGGCAACTGGAAAGAAAATACACATTTGGTAATCGGCAAATTAAAAGAGTTATTTATTGCTTTTAAGATCAAAATATCAACTCTAAATAAGCTCAGATACAAGTGCACGTCGTTTATTTCAATTTTAAGAATAATTATCTTCAAACCAAAGAGATACTGTTGAAAGTCTGTCTCAAACAGCTAGATGAAGGCCGCATATTACGCATCATGAATATAGAAACCGTAGTAGCACGAGCTTGCTCGCTATCAGTGTTTCTTAGTAACAACATTTATACCGCCTCCTAATAACACATTGTCGCATTAAATCCGCTTTATGATCATTAATGGCGGCCTTACAAGATCGATTCTCGCTGCTTGGAAGTGTTATTTTAATATCTAATAAGTGCTGATGACTACATGGCTACACTAATTTGATTTTACATCAACAGGGTTGGCTTTAGGGAAAGAATTTTTGAAAACATATTGCCGCCTCAGCGACTTTCATTAAAAAAATGAAGGCTATTTCCTGATGTCTGAGCCGAATCATTGTTGCCGCATCCAGATGCGATACATACTTATGTATGTATCACATACACCAGTGTATGTGATACATACATAAGCTCACGAAAGTAGCTTCGAAGGAGTAGGCAGAGGCAAACTAGAGGTAGAATAGCCACATTTCACCGAGATCCTTTCCTTCCCAAATGTAATAGGGGGCGGGCCTATGTCAGTAATGACGATATGAGTGCGTACACAATACATATAATGAATTTGTTGGAGGAATATAGCTTCTAAAATTACTCATCCGCGAATATATTGTAATGCTTATTAATCTGGAACGTGGAACGTCTGGATTATGAACGTGAACTTATCTAGAGGGGCTTGTGGAATGACTTGATGGTTGGTTGAGACGGGTATGGGGGTATCCTTGTATCTGCATCGGTCATCCGCCTCTCTTGTCGCAAGCCCCTCGATTTGTTTCTTCCCTCTTCGGATTCGGAGTGTGAAGAAGCATAAATAGGCCGGCATGATTCTGACGACCACTGATAAACTCATTGTTTGTCAGTGGTCTTTGTTTTTTTTTGGACTGCACTACGTTTACCATCAGGTGCAGTGTAGTCACTTTGCCATGTTTAGATAAAAAAAAACTGCGTCAAAATATCGATAAAGCTTCACGATAACAATTGATAAGAAATTAATTCGTTAAACTAAACGGGTAACTTTGCATCACTGAAGACATAATAAACATTTATTATTGTATGATTTTTTTTACAGTTTCCGTAACGAATAAAATTATTAGTGATCGGTTTATTGAACGAAGCACGTTCACAAAGACAACGCAGTGAGCTAAGTAAAGCCTCAGTTAGCGCGACACAGCCGCAGCCGTCCATCGGGCGTATTCAACAGAAATTGTTGAACAAAACGAACGGTAATTGACGGAAGTTGGAATGGTTTCGCATGTCGGTGATCGCTGACCCGGCGCGTGTTTCCTATAAACCTGTCTCCGCGACATTGAACCCCAGACCTCTCTCGTTTCGCGCTCTTAACTTACAACGCAGCCGCGCCGCAGCGTCGCACCGGTGAGAGCTTTCATGTACCTACAGCATCGTGCTTGTAATTTGAAAAGTATATTAGACATTTTTATGGTTATTTATTTACCGCTTGTGAAAGGCGTAACTGGTTTAAAAGAGGGAGATTTTATTAATTATAATTTAGTAATATTATAAGAAGCCTATTTGTCGCAACTCGCAATAGTGATTTATTGAAACTACTTATTAATTATAACAGTAATGGGGAGAGGAATATTTCGTAGTATGTACCATTGATAAAAGTTTATTCAAATTTATGTAGGGACAAACATCATGTGTCAAGTAGAGTTTAATGGTGTACTAAATCAAAACATAAACAAGTCTAATTAAGATCGTAAGCTACATAAATGATAGGATATATTTTACTTTCAAAGCCTATTTATGTGCTTCGTTGAATGTCAATCTCAAATGTGGCTTCCTCGACGTAGCGGTTGAAAATTGACACATTCATGTCGCGATCTGACATGTTACAGGATATATAACAACCATATACAGGTAATGCGGTGTAAAAGCGCCCATTATTATAGACAGCAGGATATATGGTTAGTGTGATGGAGAAACTCATCAGAAAACAAAAGTACAGCTTGGCTAACTTTTCCGTGTGTGTGGCGAAATTCCGAAATTGCACGGATTTATTATTTGTTGCTGATAAGTTTATATTGTCTTTGAGTATTTCAATGACTTTTAGCATTAAAAATATATTTTTATAAATAAAATATTTGACTATCTGCAATTATATCACTCCAATGCAACCGTGCAACACACTATTGTTGTAAGTTGCAATTTTTTGTTGTTTACAACAGCTACTAGCCTGACGAAAATTCTCTCTGGGGATAGAAATCGGATTGGAGGGCCGGGGAAATACTATTAGAAAACCTTCGTTGCACGACCTGAGATTCGAATCCACGAATCCAGGTATACAATTCAAATTGGGCTTACACTAAACCAATAATGAGTGAATTATTTGTTATATAATATATTAAAATAAATATTCGTAAATACGAGAATATCTGTTAGCAGTCAGCGCTAACTTTGATTGTGACGCCTACGTCGTCGTACGCATAGAAAAATTCGCCTAGTTGCAAGGCGGGCGGACTGTCAAACGGCCATCAGTGCGAACGCGAAGGGCGCGGCGCGGCGCGGCGGGGCGGTACGGTGCGTCGCATCCGCGTCGTAATTACGCACGTGCTGAGACTTGCGTACACTTCTGATTGGCTTCCCACAACGTTCGGATACATGCATAAAAATGTCACATAACATATATGTACGTTAGAAACTTAAAACATGCTTGGGATGATTGTCAATTTAGAGAAACCTATAATTAAGTTTAGATTGAACAAGATACATAGTACCAGATGTTGTGAAGTTATATGACATTCTTAAATAACAAAGAATTAACTATTTTTTCTTTTAAATGCTGAACTAAAATGTGCTAATGTTTTCTACATTATGTCCGCATAGTTGTTAATTCTAACGGCGAATGGAGTTTTTTCGTCTTCGACGGACCTCGACTCCGAAGCCACCGATGACGCCTGTCTAGATAAGAAACATTGTATTTGTTCGTAATTAAAAGGATTGTGGCAGTGTATCCGAACTTGCGTTCATTAATGGCGGGAATATAGCTTATTAGCGATTGTCCGTACAAAAACGATATAGTTACAAGTCAATCAAACGTTGCGGCAGCGAGTGTCATCCGTGTAGTCGCGCCGCTCTCCATATTTGGTCATGTGTTTGATAAATGAAGCGTCTTGTTGAGCTTTTACTTAGTTATGTCTACTGGTATAACGTATAAATAAAGTTTCTTAGAAATTGCATTAAGAAAATAATAATGTTAGCTTATAATGTTATCGACGTCGTGATGTTTTCCATTTCTTAATTGATCGCTTCGTACTCGTTATAAAAAAAATGACGAGACGACAGCGGTGATACATCATGTCTCAAAACAATTAAGCTGTATCAAATACCGCATACTTCCGTTTACTGTAGCAATTATTCGACAAGACGTCTCGTTCGTCGCAAAAAATGTTAAAGCGATTAACCAGTGCACGATTTAGAGGAAAAAATAATGTGCAAAAAGAGGGACGCCAGTCGTGACCGTCTGCGAGTAATTTGGTTCAGCGGAGGCGTGTTCCCGCGTCCGGCGTCGGTGGCGACAGGTGAATGCAACCCAGCGGCGCTAGTTTCGCCTGCAGCCTCACCCACAATTAGCTGTAGCTTTCCGATACCAATTAAACCTGCCGACACGGCGACAAGCCCTTGCTTGCCCCGCAAAAAAACCGCCACACCTGCCTTTTCTCAAATTAAAAATTAGCGCCATTTGTTATCGCCAACTATTCCACGTTTAAAATCTTGCATAAACGTTCACTTTGTTAGAAATGTCAGTTAGGCTGTCCTCATCGTAGGTAATAAATAACACGGTCAGTTTGAGTGTTGCTTGTCTTTGGTATTTATTTTGCCGATGATTGAGATCTTCCTTACGATCGGTTTACGTTAGCTTTTTCACGTTGGTAAATTGAAGTAGACAAGGTGGACACATTCTATTACGCCATGTATAAACGAAAGGTGTACCTAGGTATAATCATTAGATATGTTTTTTTATGTTAAGTAAACAATTTTACTAATATTTTAAGCGTACTGCCGTGTCATCGACTTTTCATGTAAGTGGATGCGTAGGTACTTCACTGTTTACACAAAATAATACTTTATGGCAATTTTATGACATATAAATGACAAGAAACAACTTATAAATTACTTACCTATATTGTTACAATCAGTTTGGATAGAAATATGTAGATAGCCCATTTTTGCCTGTTTGTAAAAACACTGTTTAAAATGTTAAGGTTATACGTTAATACATCAAATATACAATTATATGTTACAACATTAATTGCAAGGTAGCAGCACAATTATTTGTAGTCGGAATACGGCAGAAGAAAGAAAGAAGCATTTATTGACACTACATAAAAATTAACAGGTACAAGCATCGGTACAAGACGTAGATACATATTAACAGGTATATTACATATGACAGTACAAATATGCAAAGAGTCGCTAATATGTCGTTTTTTAATATAAAATGCATAAAGTATATTAGTATGTAAGTACCTCTTCTGCAGAATTCCCGATTACGACCATAATTCTTAGAACACAATTTGACAGTTTAATGTCACGTTTAATGATGGCTCCAAAGATTTTGATGACTCCCACTCAGTTGCGCGATCATTCACAGTAATCTTGCCACGAGCGAGTGAAGCGACGTGTCGAGATCCTCGTCGAGCAGCGGTCGCCAGCACGTTTGGGATTTCCAAGGGCATTGCATGACGGGAGGCACATGCCGCTTTGAAACCCCAGCTCTACGGCGACATATCTTATCTTTCACTATATGAAGATTAACAGCAGACATCAGCTACTTCGCAAAATATGCTTAATTTTTAAAGCTGTTTAAATTTAATTCATTTTTTTAAACTTAAAATTTTATGGTATTTAAAATTAAGCATATTTTGCGATTATATTACATATTGTATAACAATATTCACATAAAGCATTGATGACATAAAGGCAAAAATACGATCAATTTTATACATTTAAGTGTGATTGTACGATACTCAATTATCCTAAATCTTAGAAGCAGCTATATTGACCAATGAAGCATATTGTCCATTACTTATAAAAATATTTACGCGTTTCTTATCTTTAAAAATAGTTTGGCCCTTTTATTGTATACACAATGAGACGCAAGGAAATTAAAGATAAGATGATAGAAGAATGAATAAGTTGAAGGTATTCTTAAAGATAAGATGCGCGTAATTTTTTTAATAAGCAAGGATGACTATACTGCCGTCTTAAAGCTAAAATGCCACTAAGTGAATAAACCTAATTTTGAGACGTTTCCAAAAACGTGGAAAATATTATCCTTAGAGGTTTATTAGAGTGTGGTTTTTATATATACTTAATAACTTGTTTACTTTAAGATTAAAAATAACCACTATTCTGTGAAATCTTTAGGGACCATATTTTCCATGTTTTTTGGAGACATCTCAAAATTAAGTTTATTCACTTAACGGCATTTTAGCTTGAGGACGGCAGTATAGTTTATTGTCAAGCGTATTGTATACAGAACAACGAAGCAATTTGGGAGATGATAACATAATAATTATGAATTGGTATTTTTAAATACTATGATATTGTATTTATTCTACTCAATTTGCAACTTATGCACTTTATTCCTAACTGAAAGCGTTTTGTTAATGCATCCTTTATTTAAGTGGCAACCCTAGTTAACCCGAGACCAGCTAATGACAATACTCATTGGCCTAAATGAACATGAGAATGAAATTGAAGAGTGACATGTCGCCAGCCGTCAGCCTTGAGGAGTCCTGCCAAGCTTTGCAACCTGTGACTGTGCCCTCAACAGTTGCAATGCCAACGTGTCCTCGTTGTCTGGTCTAATGCTTGTGTCAAACAGATAGCGATGCAAAAGCTGGCAGGTAAACTGAACCCTTATAAAAAACTGCCTCGGTGGCGTAGTTGTATTGCGTGCGTGGTACGACTACCGTCCTGAGGTCTCGATCCTCGGGTCGGGTTAATTTGGGTTTTACTATTCAGTAGCAGCCCGGAATCTGGAGAAGGGTCTCGTCCATTATCACATCAGGGACGGAAATGAGTATGGCGAACTGTGGGTGTTTTAATTCTCTAGTTCGCCTCTACCTTCGGGGTTACATGGGGGGGAGGGAAGTTACAGGCCTAGCCGATTGCCCCGTGATGGCCACTTTTTTAATTTGTTGCTTATCTTTAACACACAATGTGTTTCTGTACATTTTATTTGATCGCTACGCTAAGCGCAAGCGTCGCTTTCTGTTTAACACGAGCACTGCTAACATTTAGTTAGTGGTGAACTCCCTGATCTACAATACAATGGTTGGGTACGTCGCGCTTACTTCAAAGGGTTAGCGGCGGTCAATCAGCCCACCTCACTTAATTAAGTCGTGCACTGACATTGCATGCAACAATTATTGACATTCAATGTTATTATACTATAAATTGTTTTTGTTACGAATTGTTTACGTTACGATGTAGTAATTTACATGATTATACTTCAAATGTAATTTAATGTTTAAAGTTGTTACGCTTTAAATGTGACATTTATTATGTTACGCATGTCTTTAGTTTGTTTATTTTTGTTGTTGACGACAAATTAAGTCAGTTGGTATGGGTAAAAAAGCAAAACAAGTTTTGTCCGAATACACCCGCGTGTCCCTACCACATCGTTATATGGTACTGATATCAACCCTCTGTGGTGTAGTAATTATCGCTTAATTAGTGCACCATAGCGTAAAAATAACGTGTAGATACTTTAACGGAACAACAAAGCATACAAATAAGTATTAATTATAGGAATAAGGCCTAACGTTGCTTTATCTATACGTGATCTATACTGGCGGATAAATATAGTGAAAATAGGTACCAGCAGTGTAAAGTTAAATATAATATTGGAATTCTGAACTAACATACATATATTACCATACTAGTACACTGAATCACTAGATACCATACACTTAATTTGAAGATAAATAATTAATAAGAATATTTTAAGCTGTTACTAATATTTTCTGATACTTAATATGGTAAATGCGAAATTAGTTCTGTTTGTTTGTATAGTTTTCACGGCTAAGCCATTGAACGGATTTTGATCAAATTTTGTATAGAAGCTTGAATTCCAGAGAAGGATACAGGGTAGGCATTTTTTATCTTAAAAATCTGAGAGGGATGATATGGATGCGATGAGCGCTTAACAAAATGTCAGCACTTACGAAAATGCCAATATAGAGGGCATGATTCTAAGAATGACTCACGCCGGCTCGACGGCACAAAAGATGGTCTTAAGCCACGTCTCATGCACTAAAACATTACACAAAACACCTTCACAAAACATATCTACACATTTTTATCTATGGTCCATTGTTCTAAGAGCAGGAGACAGCTAAATTCATTGTTTTGCGTATGTGTTTTTGTGTTAGGTTCGAGAAAAACAGGAGACGCGCCTTTACATAATGTTGTTTACAATACATATTCATTATCTAAACAGTTACACTGGTTAAGAATGGGAGGTTCCCGCCAGAAGCACCTGTTCCGATTCATAAAACGTGTTAACAAGTGTGCGAGTGGGCTTTACAATTAATTACAACTAATATTTACAATTTACTATTTCAATGGTTGTATAATTGTTTGTCCCTTCTGAAATAGGCTTTTGTCAAGATAATTATATCTTCGTTGACTGCAGTAATCTAGTGGTTTTACTATTTAAACAGCAAGTAACGCCCATCGCATATTTGTTAGGTTGTTTGTTTCAAACCGTTACCGTAAAAACTTTTGTATCAAAAATTAGTAAGCGATTTTACAATTATATATCTTTTTAATACTTCAAAATATGATTTAAAAAAAGAAACTTAACCGACCGACTTCAAAATTGATCTGATCGTGACCAAATTTATATGGGATCATCTTTGGAATAATCTCTATCGAACATAAAAATAATCTTGAAAATCTGTCCCCATTTGTCGGTGATATCGCGTAACATAAATAAACAAATACAGATAAATTGAGAACTTCCACCTTTTTTGAAGTTGGTCGATAAAGTAAGCATAAATAAAATATGTATTTCTGTCGAATTGTGAACCAAGATAAGTGAACAAGACAATCTGTGAATGACCTCGACGATTGCTCCTTACGAAGATTCCGAAGAGTCCGAAGAGTGTGCTCACCGCGGCTTGGGACTTAGCAGGCCAGTAGGAACTATAAACCGACCAGACCGCCAAGACCCTCGCCGAAATTGAGCAGTTTTGATACAATTCCCATATAGCGGCTCTTAAATCTACGTAATTTATATTCTTTTTATTTTATTTTATTTATCTAGGATCGCCAAGGGGTTACAAATAAACTTAAGTAACTAACACTTATATCATTGCTCCCAGTTACAGGCAACCACAGCATGCATTATTGTGGTGTTTACACCAGACAAAAATTATCAAATGTTTATACAAAATATAAACGTGTTCGTTAAAATAAAACTATTTTTACGGATTCTATCACGATTAGGTTTTAATTATTATACAATCTATATATAACACCGACACGAAATATTTATGTTATTTTTTATTATTGTAAACCTAATCGTGATAGAATCCGTAAAAATAGTTTTATTTCAATGTATAATATTCGCGTAAACTTAAGAAATCAGTACGTGTTCGTTAATTTAAAAATGTTACAACTTTAACGCCTGATGACTTTTATACCACTGTACGAAATTAAAACAGACCTAAGATAATTATTTTAAAGATTCTTCTTGATTATAGCGTTTCTTAGATGACATTAGCTTTACCACTGCGCTATAAATCGTTCTCCCTGTAGTGGAATTATTATTTGTTCCAACTTTATGAAACACCCGGTATAGAATAGTTTTATACCGTGATAGTAGGTACCTTCTGCTGTGCCGTGGGGTGTAAAACGTATTCACACGGCTGCGCTGGCGAGTGGCGATAGCTTATTTTTCTATGAAATGAAAAATGAAACTTCGATGTCTCTTAATATAAATTAATTGTGTTAGTTTTTATTGTCTACAATACCGTTGTTAATTAGTTGCAGTATTTCATTCACGGCAATAAAATTCCATTTACGTCTCGTGTGGCGAAAATAGATAAGGATGTGAAAGTTACACGTTTTAAATTCTTAGTTTTATTTCTACAATGCAATAAATTTATTTTCGTTTTGACCTCTATAAATAAACAGACAAATATTTAATTACTCTGGTGAATTATAGCGAGTATGTGTGTATTTCGTGTCGGTGTTATTTAGATTGTTGTTATTTGTGTTTCAAGCAATATCTATAATAAAGTAATTTGACGTATTAAATATAAGGACGAAATTACAAATTCTCTCCATTGATGACAGGCAGGCAGCCGGTCATAAAAACTAAAGATGAATATTTTATTAAAAGTGTATTCCGCCGACCCCACATAGAGTGTAGAGTGGATAAGGGCAGGCAGAAAAAAAAATGAACGAATTACGCAAATTACAGTTTACAAATTACAATTATAGTCGCCTCCTTGGTCTAGTGGCAGCATATATGGGCTGTGGACCAGGAGGTCCTGGGTTCGATTAGGTTTAATTTTCTAATTAAATTTGTCCGGGACTGGATTCCTCATAAGGGGTTGATCTCAGGCAGGTAGCCGGTAGTAAAAATTAAATATTAAAACTAGAAATTATTCCACACTAATGTGGGGTCGGCGCAACACACTTTTTGAAGCATGGTGCAGAAAAGATTCTGCTTCATTTTTACGACTGGCTGCCTGAGTCGACCTTCTCTGGAGATCCCGGCGAACCGCGTTAAAACGCATTGCCTCGCCAAGGTTTGAATATAGGACCTCCAGATCCATAGCTCATAGTAATTGTGTTACCACTAGGCCGTTTGCCCGACACATTACTTACTCTCAAACAAAACACAACTACAAACAGCCGCACACCGTCATTTATCTCAAAACATTTTGTGTTACCAAGTAGTACTTTCTCCTTGGCGCCAAGAACATTTGTTCTGCCGACAATTAATAGCCGATTACTTACAGAACTCGGCACGGTTATCAGTCCGGCGAGCCACTTACATCGGATACCCTGCTTTACACGCCATCTGAAACAAAATAAAGGCATTTATACACGCACTGTGACTAAATACGTGATTAGTGTATGCAACCATTCATTTCGTTTAAACTTCGAAGCATGCGTCTCTAAGCAGGGAGCTGTGGAATCATAAATTGCATGTCTTTTGTTTTGTGAATGAAATTATTGTTTATCGGCAAATATATTCAACCTAAATTAGCTAAGCGTGGGTTGTTTTGATTGCAACCTCAACTGAAGTTACAATGGACCACGAGGACAGGATATACATATCATGTATTTTACAAATGGAACATGTTACCCTTAATAAATTGCTTTTCATTGAAGGAATCATTTTAGGAGACCTGAGATCGTATTATTGTTTGTCGTCATGTCCATTATATTGATTGTTGTTGACGCTCGATTATCTGAATTATCATACACATATAAATGTATAGACTTCTCATTGGTAAATAAACTTCTTATATTTTTATAAGCTCACGCCTATATCTCCGAAGGGGTAGGCAGAGCCACAATAGCGAACTAGTACTCCCAAATTTCGCCGAGCTTAGTTCCGTCCCAGATGTGATACAGTTCGAGCCTATCACCATATCGTGCACAAATTCCAGACTCCGAGCTGATATCGAAAAATCCGATATCACTTTGCCCGACCCGGGGATCGAACCCGAGAGTTCACGACGGTAGTCTTACCGAAATAAAACCACGCCACCGAGGCAGATCTGAATTAAGGACAGTATGATAGTTCGGGTCCTATGTTTCCAACACGAGACGGACAATTTCGCTACATTGTAAGGATGGAGATAATCCTTGGAGAATCAATGCGGTTATACTCATGGACAGAGAAAAAGCATGTCGGTTGCTATTGTAGTAACCCTGCCTATCCTGGACATACAAATATCATTCATTGCTCTTTCATCAACTTTGACATCAAAAGAACACAGTCTCACTATGATCTGATGTTAGACACCTAAAACACATGCTACTTAAGAAGCTAAAGGAGCTAAATAGTCAAGCAAATTGGCACTTCGTCGCTGTAGTGACAAAGATTCAGATCTCACGTAAAATTTGCTCAAATCGCGTTCGGAGAGTGATCTAGTGGTAAGTCGAAAGGCTCGGGGCGCGAGTATCTACCGGTTTGCGATTAATCAACACCACATCGTCGGCAGGTGAGGAATGGCCTCGTGCTGCCTCGCGGCTGTGATTACAGATTGCGCCACAATACCTAGTTGTGTGCTGAGATTTAGGATTCAAATACGGTCATTAATAGTCACCTGTACGGTAAAACGCTTTTAATCCCGGAATGATACGATGTATCAGCGTTTATGTTTTAACGTCTCTTTGTTTCATGAACCATAAATAACAGGAGTTTCTTCATGTTTCGTTATAGTAATATGGTTTTAGGGGAGCAAGTTATTGTGCTTGATAGTTTAATTTTCGCATTACGTTGACACCTAAGAAAGTCAAATTTGCACTTATTGTAAGGGATGAAAATGACTTTCAAATTTATTTTTTTAACATAACATTAACATACATATATACATACATTATTTAAATTATTTGTATTAGTAAATGAAATAAAGTATGGCGGTATTTAAGAATTAAGAGGTTTGGTATAAGGTCCATGGGGGTTAGAATAGTAGAGTCAACAAAAGTTTAAAAAATTAACTGACCGACTTCCAACTTGATCTGATAGTGATCAAATTTATATGGGACCACCCTTGAAATAAACTCTATCGAACACAATAATTTTGAAAATTGGTCCACATTTAGCGGAGATATCGCGTAACATACATACATTAAAAAAATACAGACGAATTGAGGACCTTCTCCTTTTTGGAAATCGGTCGAAAATAAATGGCTGGTCGGTCTACTTGAAACAGTTGATGACCATCGCGGTAGTTTTACAACACAGTATTGAATAAAATAATTCTATATAATCTGTTGGCAATTTAATTTATATGAAGTTCTGGAAACAACACATAACTATTTCATTATCGGAAAATGAAAGCATATTGAACAGCTAACTGTAAAATGGAATAATTGTATGCCGTAGGATTGGGGCGTCTCTGCTGTCGAAGGAGGAGAGCCGCGAGCTATCACGCACATTCGCGTCGCGTCGTCTTATCGAGGACGTCAGACTCGCGATCGCGATTCGCGACACACGACGCACGCACGCGTGCGACAACGACAATAACCGTATATCAATAACTAATGCGCTGTACCTTCACTCATAATTCATTTTATATGAAGAAAGTAGGTGATTTATTTTGACTTTTTGTCTTACGTCGCGTGTCACTGTAAGCTTTCCTTGCGTATAAAAAGATATTTATTGCTTTATAAAAACGGTATGTATTTCTACATAGTTGACTTTGGTAGCTGTCTTTGGTACCTACATAAATATTGGTAGGTATATTCTGTAGCTCTTGTAGCAGGTGTTATTCAATTTCTTGGATTGGACAAATTTGTCCGATAATGTTTATTTTAATAAATACGTTCAAAAAGAATTAATGAACACTTTTCTTGATGACGTCTTTCCATAAACTATTTATTTCAATATCTGTGAAAGGAATTAATTTGTCACTAAAGTATAAAGATATACATAGTTTGTGTTTTCCGAAATTCGATATGTTAGTAAGTAAATGCTCAGCGACTTATTGAATATAGACTTCTCATTGGTAAAGTTAACGTCTTATATTTTCAGCAGCCTATGTTCAGCAATTACTGATGACTTATGGCTGATGATGACGATGATGATGATTTTTTTTAAAAGCTCACACCTGTATTTCCGAAGGGGTAGGCAGAGGTGAACTAGTGAACTAGAACACTCATATTTCCCGGAGATTAGTTCCGTCCCAAATGTGAAAGGGGTGAGCCTATCGCCATATCGCGCACAAATTCCAGACTCCGAGCTGATATAGAAAAATTCAATATCATTTTGCCCGACCCGGGGATCGAACCCGAGACCACGGTAGTCGTACCGAAATACAACCACGCCACCAAGGCAGAGTATCCTTAATTCAATTAATTTATACAAGACGACACGAGACATGGGTAATAAAGGTTTTCAAGATAAATTCGTATTCCCGTCTTCAAGTCAGGAATAATAGCTGTCGCGGAGTCGCTCGCCGGCGGCAAATCGATGTATTCCAATAGAATAATAGAATTCAATCGTCGTCGGCCATGATTCAGCATTCGATAGGTTTGTTATTATATCGAGTGCTGACGGGAATCGAGTGAATCGATTATTCTGATGTAATGCGCCGCTTCGGGCCAAAGTAAATAAAACGGGAGTAATGCATACAATATTTAATCGATTCCGATATTATATTATACATATTTTATGGCATCAGAATGAATAAGCATAAATTTTAAACGCATTACAAGTTGCTATCTTTTCTAGTAGTATGATGTAACATATTTGCAGGCATATATATTTTTATATTCCTGTTCTAGGTATATAATAGTGATCTCGTATGTATGAATATGTGTCATAAAGTCTTGACTCATGATTCATTTAAAATGCTTGTCTTTCTCGATCGACTTCAAAAAAAGAAGGTAAAAAAGTCGGTATTTTAAGATTCCTCTTGTGTTCGATAGAGCTTATTCCAAGGTTGATCCAATATATAATTGGGTCACGATCGGATTGAAGACGGCCCGTTGTTTTTAAGCTTGTGTTTATATTAGTTTTACTGGATAGGACCATTGTAGTATTTGTGCATATTATTGTGTCGACACCTACAACATAAAGATCATTAAACAGACGTATTGTCTTGAATTGTTTGGAACTGTGGTTAGATCTACATATAATTAAATGAGAGCCACCAAATACTTTTATCGCGATTATTTTATAATAGTACGTGTAACAGTAATCACTAATTTATGTACATTATTCTACCAATGTCCAGTCTGTTAACAAAATGCGTAAAGGCGGGTTAGTGCTCATGTTTCTATGAAACATCTTTATTAATAGAAACACAAGTTATGTCCACGTAGGGAGGTATGAAAGTATAATATCAGAACATTTTTAGATTCAAGCAGTAACATGACTTCACTATACGCCATTACTAAAGTTAAACAATAGGCGAGCTGGCGTGTTTTAAATAATATCTGTTAACAGAACCAGGCTGCATCGGCATTGACAGGCACGGATTAGGAGCGTTGGGAAAGGGGCTTGGACGGTGGACCCCCCTGTAGGCCCCAACCCAGTAGAGCTTGGATAAGAGGTTTAGACGTTAAAATCAACTTTAAGGGCAAGCTGTACCACTTAAATTTAAGTAATTTTAATATACGAATGACATGTAAGTTAAATCGAGTTTAGGACTAACTGTATATTAGTAATAAAGATGCAAGTCGCCCGTAAGGATGTAAATAAAACCTAATTACTTTTTTCATATTTTATAAATTTTTTATCGAACTTTACTTATTACACATTTACTACAACTTACACATTTCGATACTCTCAATAGTTGAGAATCAAATTTTTTCACGGCATTAATGTTTCTAACAAAACATCATGTGTCTGTAAACATGTACGCATTTACAAGATGATTTAGAAATGTATGCGTTAGCTGTACGTGTATGGCCTAGATCTAAGATGTACAGAAGTATCTATCGATTTCAGAAAATGGTACCCGCATTGAAATTCCAAGTACGTGGCTGGCGAGCGTTATCATTAAAACGGAGTACATATCTGATACATTATTTATGTGTGCCGATACTAACGGGGATCCAGTGTAATCTTTTGACATAAAATCGAGACTCGAGTCTTCCTACGTTTGTTTTCATGTAGGTACCGGGGATACCTATTGTGTTATTAGAATAATTTATACAGAACATAAACACTAAGTGAGTTCATTCGAAGGTATTGACGCTTTTGAGGTCAAAGTATCGAGCTATATCCATTGCTTAAGTATGCTACATAAATTGAATGTCTGCATTATTTTAAATGTCCCATTACTGAACGTTATGGAATGGGTATTAGCAGGTCCGGATCCAGGTTGAGTTAGTAAGGATATACGTCCTTTTCTCCGGTTAGTAATTTAAAGGGTGCGAAATTCATGTATTTATTTATAAATGTTGTTGCACTAATACATGTTAACCAGTTTAAAAACATGCTACGGGTACCTTACCCGTGGCTACGAAAGCTGTAAACTTTTGAAACAAGAGGTGGTTGGTTGTTCTAGTTCGCTGGTGTGCATCAGCCTACCCCTTCGGGTATACACGCGTGAGTTTATGTTTAATACATTTTATATTTTAGCACAACGGTGGTGATTACACATTAAATGGAACATGGCAACTTGAATTTTATTTATTGCAATGT
Organism: Clanis bilineata; assembly: GCA_036417725.1. NCBI lineage: Eukaryota > Metazoa > Arthropoda > Insecta > Lepidoptera > Sphingidae > Clanis > Clanis bilineata. The sequence continues at coordinate 6,802,003 of CM071153.1, forward strand.
TATATACCTACCTAATTCTCATGAATATGAATAATTCATGCAGAAATGTGTATCGATTTTTATACAAAACAAGTGTGGGAGGTTGCGCGGGCGTTGTGGTAGACACTAGACAGTACAGAACACCTGTTCCTCAGCGAAGCCCTGCAGGCCGGAGGTTCGGATCGAAGTTCACTCGAGCCCACAACGCCCGGCGCCCGGGGACCCGCTCTCAGAATATACCCTTTATTTAAACATCTCGTTATTAAACATTGTTGTTTTATGGTTATGTGCGGTTATGTGAAGTGAGACTGTTTGCTGCATTTTGCGTTTGAATACATTGGTTTTTAATGTAGAGATTCTTTGAAATAAAACTAGTTTTTACGGATTTTATCGCGATTTATTTTGTTTTCATTTTATTCGTAGTCCCGACGTGTCGAAAACTCTTTACAGCCACTAGTTTTATTTCAATGAATAACATTCGCGTAAACCTAAGAAATCATTATGTAGAGATTCTTGTTAAGAATCAGTAATTCTTACTTCAATTTTTAAATGCTGTATCCTAATACGATCCTTTTCCTTACATCAAATAGGTTGAAAAAGAAATATATACAATAACGTTTAAGTCAATATTTCTAACGGTAGAGCCTATGACTGCTGCTTCTTACTCGCTACATGCGTAAATTGAATAATATGATGACAATTGTAATGCATATACCTCTACATAATACACATATATTTTATGCATATTGAATCCTCAGCAGTATCTCAGAAATGTTATTTAATGTCCAAATCTTAGCGTTATTTTGTAACAATAAACTTATTAATTTAATGATTTCTTTCTATCTGCTCTTCATCATCATCATCAGCCATTGGATGTCCACTGCTGAACATAGGCCTCCCCCAAAGATATTATCTATCTGACATTATCCCTCCTTAATGTAGGGTCAGCGCAACACACTTGTTCAAGCATGTTGCAGAAAGGATTTGGCTAAGTTTTTATCACGGGCTACTTGCCTGACGTCAAACCCCCTCTGAGGGGTCCAGTCCCAAGCAAATTAAATTAGAAAATTCGCTTTGCCTGACCCACGACCACCCAACCCACGACCTCCCGGTCCACAACCCATATATGCTGCCACCAAGAACTGAACTTATTCATTTAATTAAAAACTTTAAAAATGTGTCAAAGTCAGATTAACCACTGAATAAATTATTGAAATTTGAATTAACAAGCAAAATAGAAGTATACACAAGTCCGATGTCATGTTAAAAGCGTGAACAAGTTAGAACTTAGAGAGGTGTCAGCGCGCGTGCCTTTTGTAGCAACTAGCAGCATTGCATGATTGTGCCACGTCACACGGCGCTTCCTACTACGGTGTCAGAAACTTAGCCGGCCATCAACAAATAAAATCGTTCACCGATGTCGTGTGAGGAATTCCTCCATTCGAGTCGTGACCAGTTGATCGGAGCCGCAACAAAGGGCGCGCTGCGGAGTGCGGACCAAACCAATAAATCTTGGACGCTGGCTGCCGACGCCCGATGAATTATCAACTATTGAATTAGACCAAAGGCTACTCATGCGCTCTGCGGAGGTATTGCACATTAACGGGTCTAGGGATCGACAGTTTTCGTTTCGTTTCTCTGTTCAAATATGCCTCTTTTGTTGGTCGATTTATCGAAGTTTATTACGGCACCCCGATTTGGTTAAAACCTTACAAGTTGTCATAAGCGCATATTGAGCTTAGTTCGATTTTGATCAAAATTTTTACGTACCTTGGATATTTATTGCAATAGATATGAGATGGTAAATATGAGATTAAAATATTTAACTTCACTGTGCCATACCTTTGAAATCAAGATAACGAAGAAAAATCTTTAACGGAAACTATGGAGAAATCTAGTTACAATTATTGACACTTTTTGAAAGTCCATACTTATATTAAAGAACAAAACAATCTTTGCTTCGTAACTGGGTAGGAATAGCGCAATTAGACTTAAACTCTCCAGGTCATTAATGTAGCTTTATTGAGTATTTATGAATACAATGGAATAATTAATATAAGTTAGCACAAGAATAAACGTCGTATATGTAAGTGTCCTTAGGGATTTATTCTGCGTCTGCGCACAATGAGTACAATGCGAGAGGATTGTATTTGTTAAATGCGAGCGAGCCACGCGCCGGCGACCAGACATTTCGCTGAAATTAAGCTAAATCTCAAATATTTGTACCGATAGCATACTAGTTGCACACAATGTCTCAGAAACATTCCCCATTTCTACACAGCTATTGTGAAAGGGCACTGGGAGCAATATTGCTTACGAATTACGATAATGATTTACAAAGATGTATGTAACGTCAATTATAATTATTTAGGCGTGGTCCTATGCAATAAGACGGTTTTAGGTTATATTAAAAACATTTTTGTCGTCATCTTAAAAAAAATATGTTTAACATAACTCGTCTCTCTTTTGTATCATAAATTAGAGAAATTAATATGCGAAGGAGCCGGTATTATTTTTAACTATAAACCCGTCGGAGGCAGCACATATACCTCTATATGTTACATAAGCGTATGGGCCACCGGAGGCCGACCATGACTATTTTCACTATTCCTACTATTTTATTTCCATTAATATAATAAATAATATTTTGTAGTTGGAATCTTCGGATTACTTTTGAAATCAGCTTTCCGAATATTTAATGTTTTTTTCAATATCGATACGTGAAATCGAATGGCCTCCCAAAATATCATTGCGGTGTGCTGAATGGACTTATGAACCTAGAAAGCTGAACATTTGTCTTGATTCTAGCCGTTCTCTTTAATTATCTAGACGTTCCCTTTATAATGTAATGAGAAAATATATTTTCCAAATTAAATCCTTAACGTTGAGTTTGTATTAAGAAAATTGTTTCAGAAAATCTTGTCTTACGTTCTGAGGTCCTAGACAAAAACCAAGCGTGACGTTTGATAACGCCAGGCATTCACGCTATTTTTTTTGTATCGACCAAGATTAGCAACAGTCACGTGACTTTTCGGACGCCAGTGTTAATGCCTAGAGTTATCAAACGTAACGCTAGGGTTTTTGTCTAGGGCCGCGGTTCGGAAAATCTCAGTCTCTACTACTCTCCCCCTGCGCCACGGATACTGTCAAAATAAATATAAGGTACTTATCTATTAGTCTCCGTGGCGAAGCGGGCGGCTAACCGGCTGTGAAACGAGAAGCCGTGGGTTCGATTCTCGCACAGAGACAAATGTTTGTGTGACCCACAGATATTTGTTTTGGGTCTGGGTGTTGTCGGACCGTGAGTCCCTCGTAGTTCCTGATAACGATACAGATTAAACCTAGTATGGGGTTAGGAGTATGTGTGAGACTGTTGGGTGTATTTATTAATTATTTAAAGTTTGTTATGCACACGATACAAAGGGACAATGTATAGCGCGGGGGCGGCTCGGCGAACCACGCGGCAGTCGACATGTCTCTAATTAACCACTGCCCGCCTCAATTAACTGCGCAACACGATTCCATACATAATTGTTTCACTGTCTACATTATCCACGCAGCGCCTTTTGTTTTCACATACAACCTGATAACGGCTAACTTGCATATCGTACAAGCTAATCGAGTGGGAAATACTTACAACTTGAAGATGACTTAATGTTCGCATTTTTTGTTGAGATTACGGTACATATTCTTTCTTTCTAGTTACCCTTATCATATCATAATATGGGGTCGCCGCAACACACTTTTTCAAGCATGTTGTAGAAAAGATTTCGCTTAGATTTTACGATCGGCTGCTTGCCTGAAGTCAACTCCCCTCTGGAGGGTTCAGTCTCGGGAAAATAGTTTTAGAATACTGCCGGGCGGGCCTGATATACGTCTTCTATTACGCATATCGGTGACTCGAACCCATAAGATTTTCCCCTGCCAAAAAGTGCTCAACGGGGCTAAATAAGTTTTCATATACAATTAACATTAGCATGTCGGTGACGCGAACCCATAAGATTTTTTCCTACAAGAAAAGAGCGGCTAAAGAAGTTTTCACTTCAAAATTTTTCGGCAAAAATTCATGTTTCCATGATTTAAAAACTATGAAACTACTGCTAGATTGCTGGCCAATGGCTGTCCACTCTTTATGTGGAGTTATTATTGATACCAAACTGTATATTGCTTGCTACTTAAAATTCGTACGTCTTCGTACTTAGGAACGTAATTAAGGTTTTTAATTTTTGTTACAATATTTTTAGTTATTATATTTAAGAATTATAATTGTCTATAAATACTGATGATCTTTTCAAAAGTGTGTCAATTATATTCATGATGGCTTTATAAAGATTTATGTAAGTTGAGTCAATATAATTAGCTATCAAAAGCAGTATTTCAATCCAATTAGCGTAGAGTCGAATCAGTCAGTGTCGTGGTCGGTGGCGAGGCGATCACAGCGCACAGGCGCACAGTTGGTGCCCGGTGGTCACTGCGCAGTGTTACCAACACTGTAACGGTCGGTAAATTTGTATCGGGAAAACCATTAACTTTTATTGTTTGAAACTGAATTTACAGCTTTTGATTCTGTATACGTCCACAATCGGGGTTGCTATGAAACTGTCTAGTGCTTACTGCCAACATTTATTGCTCTATTTGCATAATTAGTATATTTATTAAGGAAGGACTAGAAAAATATTGTGGGCAAAACTAAATGTTGTTCCATTAACACCATAATACTGAACCGCTACTCTAAACATTAGAGTAGAGACCCTAATTTCTACATACATTGTTACGGGCTACACAATTTTATCAGATTATGTGGCCTTTAACTTTAATCGAGGTGACGAATGGATATGACGAATTAAGAAGTGTAAGTACTAGTAAATCGATGATATTTACTAGCTATAGAACGCCGCCAGCGCCGGCTTTCCTGCCCGGTGAAGCTGTAAAAGCAATATAAGCTAACAGCAAAAGTTCATTCGTAAAGAAATCTGTAAATCAAGTATGAGGGTTGGTCACACTAACGCTGCGGCTGCGGATGAACGTGACGTGCGTCCCGTTCGCGGCGCACCACGTCACGTGAACGCGCGGTGTGGCGTGACGCAGCGCCGCGTTCGCAAGTCCCCGCTCCGCCACGCCCACGCGCGCGCCCGCCGTCAAACTGTCTACCGCCCTTTGCATATGTCACCGCTCATTTAAATATGTGATAGATTGCCGTTGGATTGCAAGGGATATTTTTACCGGTGACAGGCCCGTAATCGCACCACACACTGTATTTCCATATTTTATAGCGCGCGGATTAGTGCCGTCCACGTTTATCTAATTGTACTTTATATTTTCCTTAGCAGGTAAGGAATTAATTAATATTAAAACGTCCGTTCGTTCGTGTTGCGTAGAGCATATTGAAATATACGTGGGTGGTATTATCAGATCGTTATAGCGTGTTAATTAAATAAAATTGTTCTAAACCGATTGTTAGACTCTTATGTCGTGCTTATAAAATGCTGCACGTCTAGTAATTTAAAAATTAAAATGAAGGTGGTATTAAATGGCACAATAATCCTCGCGACGACTGAAATATCCTGACATATTACGACGTGTTATTATGAACGTTGCCCTCATTAACATGATTACTATAAATTGAGTTGAATTTGATACAGGTGCAAGATGAAAAAATACTCAAAAGTATAATCCATTCTTCTTCTACCTTGTCCTGCGTCATGGTGAGGTCAATTTTTGAAATCTGTTTCAGAAAAGATTCAGCTTTAATTTTTACGATCACATGCCTGCCTGTCGTGCATTCCTTTTGGGGCATCCTGCAGCTCTGAGTAAATCTTATTAGGACAAGTTGAAAAACTTAACGGACCGATTTCAAAACTTATCAGATCGTAAGCATTTTTTTCCTTTTTGGAAATCGGACAAAAACTGCTTTGCCTTTCGAATTTGAATTTGAAACCTCCCGGTCCACAGCTTATAATGCTCCGACTAGACCAAAAAGGTCACAAGCATAATAATAATATTCAAAGTTCGACCGACTCCCAAAAAGGAGAAGGTCCTCAATTCGCCTGTATTTTTTTATGTATGACCGTCAAATGTGGACCGATTTTTAAAATTTTTCTTTGTGTTCGATAGAGCTTATTTCAAGGGTGGTCCCATATAAATTTGGTCACGATCGGATTTGAAGTCGGTCTCTTAAGTTTTTAAACTTATGTTTATTCATAACAATTACAAGATATCCAAGCCTGAAGGTATACTGGTATACATTCGAATAAACGTTTCGCAACCGTACTGAACCGTCCAGTGGGCTTGTCAGATCCATTACCGTCTCGCATATTCCGCTATGGTCATCATAAAGCACTTGAGCAACTAACAAAATCGGGCACTTAATCTAATCCGTTTAAGTGGGAGCTAATGCCGCTCGTGACAAGCACGGTATTTATTTATTTAGCGTAGTTACAGAGTTATCTTCGGGTTTAATGGGCGGCTAGCTAAGAGCTTGATTATCGACCTATTGGTGTGACCACTGCCTTGCGGAGACTTATGAAATTAGATTCTGTATGGATTTATTTGCGATTGATATTTCCAAATTGTGGTACGTTTTATCATCATCATCGTCATCTTCAGCCACACAACGTCCACTGCCTTCCCCAAAGATGATGTCGTATAAGTGTACGTTGTACCTCAGTTATCTTTTCAATTAGCTCATAAAAAAGATAACGTACAAATATAGAGTATCTAAATATTCACAATGATAATCATAAAGTTGAAAATCTTAAAGACTGACTTCAAAATCTGAGTCTTCTTCTAGCTGATGTTAAGGAGTCTACTCCGTATCTTCTATTTTTATCATTTTATCACGAGACTCTTGGAAAGTTCTTTCGAACACAAAAATAATCTTCAAAATTGACCCACTTTGCGACCTGCTGCCTGTCAGAAGTCAACCCCCTCTGGGGTTTCCAGATGGTGTTAGAAAAACATCTGCCCGACCCGGAAATCGAACTGAGGACCTCTCAGTTCATAGCTCATTTACGATGCCAGGTTGGTCTAGACCAAGAAGGTGATTGAAATAGCTTCTGAAATAGGACAGTAAAAAATAATAATACTTTCAAAGATGTTTCTCAAGTCCACAGTGAGTTTGGCGCGTGTCGTGCCGATGAGGTAGCTTGTGCCTGGTATCTATCGTAGCTTCAGTTAATTCCAACGTTCGATTACATCGGATGCACAACTGAGAAACCGCTAAACCGTTTTCCTAATACACTGACCGTTGTCTTATTTAATGTCTCGATACTCTTAAGGATGGGAGTTAGAAGACATTTGTTTGATTAAATACGACCTGAATATCTTAGTAATAGTTTATTTTAGGAGTTAAAATATCTACGAGTACGACTCTACAAATACACTACTACTTAATAAATTCTTAATTATTTTTACTGAGACGAGTGTCGAAGGTTCGAGACCAGCCCCAAAAAAAGAGCATACACCTCTGTCTTTTCTATTTAAAGTTCATTTTCATTGTGAATTATCGCTTGCTATAACGTTGAAGGAAAACATCGTAAGGAAACCTGCATAACAAGAATATTCTCGACAAGAATTTCGAAGGTATATGAAGTCTACCGACCCGCATTAGGCCAGCGTGGTAGACTAAGGCCTAATGATTTTCACTAGTAGAGGAGGCCCGTGTCCAGCAGTGGGACAGTAATATTACAGAGCTGATAGTATAACTCATCCGGAAACGATTATTTCTTGGTTATGATATTCGATTATTATTAAATTCGTAGAATATTGTCTGGCACCATAACGAAATATAGATACGAATGCTACTATACTGTATTTTCATAAAAAGCCAAATAGGTAAGTCGATGAGTACGATGAAGCGGCAGTCCCTGTTTCGTAAGCGATGTATTCCTTCCAACATCGAAATTTTAATACATACTCGTAAATACACTTAACATACAAACTCGTTAATGTCAATATTATTACGTATTAGTTAATGAATATGAATAATATAATATTAACAGCAAAATGCTAATGGAATAGGCTGCATCATAATTAGGACCCTCCAACGCCAGTCATAGAGCCGCCACGCAGCAATAATCCTCGTATTTGCTGTAAATATAAACATTTACACGCACTCAATAAATATGTTTACGTAATAAAATAAACAGTTATACTAAATGAACTCATGGGAGCCAAAGGGCTCGCAGTCGTGATCGTAAAATGTTTTAAAAATAGAAAGTGACTTGATCTACTTTTGAAAATCGTAAATGCCTCGCAGACGATTTAAAAAGCATAACATATAGCTTTTTATTAATTAAACCCAAGCCACTGAAATGACAAGCAATGATACAGCCTTAATTGTTGTTCCTGGGTTTAATATATTTTTTTATTAAAATAAAATTATAATTTCAAATTTTGAACCCCATATATTGTAGTCGGAGCATTGTCAGTGAGGTCGTAAAGCAACCGCGTTGGGGAACGCTGCCCGTATAAAAGCTACTTTATAATGTCAGCGACTAACATATGTACGGAGCGACGTTATCGCATCGAGATCGGCGTGTTATCGACAATCGAATCTACTCGTAAGCCCGCAGATATCGATACTTCAGACGAATCGATTCATGTGCTACAAGCTTGAATAAATTGTAAAGCATTCATACTTTATGCCGATAGGTACTGCACATTTTGTAGCCACGAAAAGATAAGGTACATTTTCTCATATAAAAATAGATAATTTGTGGAGTTTAGCGTATCCAATGATAGAATTCAGAGATAAGATTTCGATGTGATTCTTTGTGTACAATATATGTTTGAAAATAAATGCTTCGTTTTAACTTACCTACTTGGTTTTACACCTTTATTTGAATTAAGATTCCAATAATCTTGTACGTTACCCGTTGTTTCCAAATCTGAAAAAAGCAAACAACATGTAAAATTAAAAAATATATCTATATCCAACTACAACTTGAACAGAAATTTAGAATTGTTTGGATGAAAAAACATCGCCAAGGCAAGATACTACATTATTTCTAATGAGAAACCTGCATAATTTTAATTTTGAAACACGCCTATAAATTTAACTGAGGGCTCGTTACGCCTAACTAAGGTCTCATCGGGATCTAATATGCTGAGTTTAATTAATTCCCAGTGTAGAGGGTGCTTGTGCAGCGTTTGTTATAACGCAGAACGTTATCGCATGTCGAATCAACAGCGCGACCTTATCGATACATCGAAACATCGATGAAAACGCGATATACCCTTTGGATCGTGCCACACTCTAGGTATAGGTCGCGTCGGTGCGAAATCGAGAAATCAATACAAAGGAATTAACTTAAAACATATTTTTATATAATATATTTCATTGTATACGAAACATAAGTATTTTTAAATAAATATGAATAAAACTACATTTTGATCTTAGTTAATTTAAATTTATTCAATAACGACGAAAGGAGAGTATACGTTTCTTTGGCAATTACATTTGATACTTATCTACTACCGCTTAACAAATACATACATAGGTAAGCTAATTAATATATATTTTACGAAATGTCTGAAGTTCTATAAAATGTAATATTTTCGTAATGAAGGCTTATGTACCATACGCTGTAATGCTAGATGCCGTGTACTCAGAGAGTGAACATATTCGCGATCATCCACGCGACTATTTTACAAACATTCTAATAACCAATAAATAACACCATCAAATAAGGCGGCGAGTGGTCTAAAGTGAAACACAGTCGTTAAGTTCTGCTAACTAAACCTTAACTACTATCACACCCACCAACTCGTAGTAGGTAAACCTTTTGTAACACTACTATAATACTATGAATGAAAAGATTTTCTTTTATGGAAAGTGGAATGACATTATTTTATACATATGTACTGCAGATCGACAGACTGTTTTGTATTACAAATACGAAAGATTTTTAAGCGAAAAAGTCGCTTGTAATTTAATTTTTTTGACAATAATTAAATAGATGAATAAAAATTGGATTCCGTTTTTGCCTTTTTAGGTACGAAGAGTTTTCGTCTTCGTTGAAGACCTAAAATGACTAGTAACATAATAAATTAAATTTGGTAAATTGTAAATTTGACTTTTTAATGGCATCTTGACAAATTCATACAAATTGTAGTTAATTCCATAGATTTTATCTTAAAATTTAAAATTATTGTAAAAGACAAGTTGGCCAAGCTTGAGCGCCGTGTGTATCACGTGTAATGACTAGGGAGCAATTTTAATATTTTACTTGTGCAGTTAGCGAGTGGCGAACAAATAATTGTTTCGCGCTGCCATCGCACGCTACCACCACCGTCTCCATTAACCAGCCGGAAGTTGTCAACGCACCATTACAGACGCAACATATTGGTTATCGTTAAAGTCTGTATTATATTGATAAATTATTTGCATTGCTTTAAATTGAATGTTTCAGATGATGTAATGCAGAATTGGTAATTTGTATATTTGCAAGCGAATTTAAAATCATCATCTCATTCATAGGTATGTTATTTTCCGCCAAATATGGGCTGATTACATGCTTAACCCGTATCTTTTAAACTTTATTTGATGAGACTTAGTCTGAAGTTATGAAAGAATATCGTAAACTGTTCTTGCATTGTTTTGAAGTAGCTTGTTAGATTTGATTAGGTAAGGTTAGGTTAAAAGATAAGTTTCAAGACATAACTATTTGAATAGCATGTTACAGAAATTATTTGCATTACTAATACAAGATAATGCTATAGAAATACTCCTCAGAAAACGAGTTACTGTTCATTGTTATAATTTTAATATACAATTACTATTCATTATTTTCTAACAAGCTTTTTGTCACATAAATTCATATACGTTTTATTATAATTACGTGGATTGAAGAATTTTAATGCAATGTTAGAACGGTTTAAATATGGAACTACCTGTTATTACAAAAAATAATCTAAGGAGCATGGAAGTGGCGGATGCCGTTAAACGTTTATAGTGAAGATAATAAGGGCGCAGACACGTTGTAGGTTTTATGCAAATACAGGTGGAATTACCTCGTGATATAACGGCAGAGTAATGGACGAGATCACCACTGTATGATCTGAGCTAGTTCTTATAGTAAAGCCACAAGAGAGCATGGGGAGAGTCGTATTCTCATAACATATATACGCTCCGCATGTGTTAATTATGCCTCCGTGGCTTGGTTGTATTTCGGTATAATTACCGTCCTGAGGTTTCTGGTTCGATCAAATGATATTGAATTTCGGGCTGATATGGACAAATATTACTTAGCCGTAGCCGACGTAGTCAGCCAGAATATCGTTTTGTAATACGGGACTAAGAATATTATGCACATATTGTAAATTAAAACTACCGAAATTGTAAAAAAAGAAGTGGGAAGTGTTGAAACGGTCGGATAGATTCAATGGTTGAACTAACAAGAGGTCAATAAGAAACTTAAATCGCCAAAAATATCAGTGCCACCTCGCGACGATTTCCAAGTGTTCCGGAATCAGAAATATTTAGATTGTTTCCTGTATATATTTATTGTATTTTACTGCGATTTTATGGCTATGTTTATGCTCTGTGATTTCTATAATAGTAACGACTGATTTTATATTATAAAAACAATAAGTCAACAATATCTAAAAATTTACTGCCTCGGTGGCGTGGTGGTATTTCGGTACGACTACGGTTCTGAGGTCTTGGGTTCGATCCCTGGGTCGGGCAAAGTGATATTGGATTTTTCCATATCAGCCCGGAGTCTGGAATTTGTGCCCGATATGGCGATAGGCTCGCCCCCTATCATATCACATCTGGGACGCAACTAAGCTCGGCGAAATGTGGGTGTTCTAGTTCGCTAGTACGCCTTTGCCTACCCCTTCGGGGATACAGGCGTGAGCTTATGTTATGTTATATCTAAAAATGTTATCGACCAACTTCAATATGTATTCGATCATTACTATTGGCGGATATATCTTTCTTTTGTGATATATATTTTTTTTCTTTGAAAATTGTGTCAATATTTATCGTATGAAGCAAATATTTTATGAAGGAATTAAGTAATATTAAATGGTAAATTATATAATATTAAACCATGGTTAGAGACTCTGTGTAAAGTCACATGAATTTTTTTTTTGATTTTTTATAAATAAACCTCTCAAGCAAATAGGTAATCTAAAATCTTCAAAATATTACACGATCAAGACAGATCTCGCTCTACCAACTTCTGCTAGCACACTGTGTGGCTAATAATCGAGTTCATTCAACCGCGTTCATTGCCCAATTTATTGCAATAAAAGGTAATGATAATGTATTTGTAAGCCAAAAGCAGGGCTATCAATTTCCGCCATTTGCTCACAAATACACCCAATCTAAAGGTCGCAATGCGATGAACTGTATCATTAGAGCTACGCCACAGTACCACCGCGCCGCGCCGTACCACCAGCTGGTAATGAAAATCGCCTGCGGCAGACTCTTTGTTATACAGATCTATCTCGTTAAGCTGTTTCATTTCGTATTATCACATTGTTTCTGTTCTTCACTGTTCTTGTTATATTGTTTTGTTTTATTGCATTGTTATGTTCTTATTGTTCGATTGTTTTACCACTTGGTTTTAATTGTATTGCACTTGCATGTAGTAGTTATAAGGGTTTATTATTAAATAGGTACTTAATAGGTTATGTTAATTTGATATCGTTCTTCATCTTGTTACTTCCTTAGTCTATTGCCAACGAATATGGGACGTGGCCGGAAGGTCTTCAAATTAGGAATAGAGAGTTTTCTAACATTATTTGCTCGGGAACATATTCTTGGTAACAAGATAAGTTAGAGAAGCTTCTGCCTGCCCCCATCCCACCTAAATGTGGAGTCAGCGCTTTTTCAAGCATGATGCAGATAGGATTTGGCTTAGTTTTTTCGACCGGCTGCCTGCTTGATGTCAACTCCTCTTTGGGGGATCCAGTCCGGGGCAAATCAAATTAGAAACAATAGCTTAGCCCGACTTGGGAATCGAACCTCCCGGTCTCTCCCGGTCCACGGCCCAGATATGCTGCCACTAGGCCCAGAAGGCTTTAATTTTAAGGCTGTAATAAGCTTCATAGGTAGAAAAACAGTTCGAGTTTTTTTCTCAAATTGCCAATACGTTTTATGTTCTACCAGAGTTTATGTTACACACAGGTTCTATGTAAAACATATTATTAATTTACAGTGCATAGTTTTTAAAATGTTGCGTAAATAGAATTTATCGCTAGTAGTAGTTTTTATCTATATTGAAGATCAGAAAAAATCCCAACTCAACCCATATTTATACTCGCAACATCCTTAAACACTGGGAAAGTTAATAAAGCATTAGGTGCATGTAACACCAACTATAATCAAATTTGAGCTTTATACTATTACCTTAGAGTTTGATATAGGTGTTTCGTATATTGTAATGAGCGCCCGCGCCCCTTGCAATGCGCGGATCGTGTCGTGTTTTTTATAGAGCCGAGTCAACAGACGAATAAGGCAATTTACTACTCAGTACAACTACGATGAAGCTGTTCGAGCGACGTGAAAAACTCGAAGTCGCTGGTGTATAGAGCACGCTAAAAACTCAAATGTATAAGGACCTTGTTGAGATTCTGTGACTGCCTGCTGTGTACACTGAGGTGATCCATTAAATGCTTAATTGATGTGTTTGATTTTTTATATTTAATTTGAATGCCATTTTAATTAAGGGAGCACGAAGCGACACGGATTAAGTGTTTATGGGATGATGACATGAATTCTTTTAATTCATTAAATTGTATTATCTAACATGTTTCATCGAAATATTTTTAATCATTAAAAAGTTAGAAGGTATTCTCATCTGTAGCCCGAACATGAGTTTTTTATTTCTCGCTAACGATTACGTAAAATAATTATTTGTTTGAAAAACATCAATTTCTTACGCCAGAGACCTTTCTGTGTTTGTCATAAAAATATTTAACTTAGTTGCTAGCTAGACACATAAACAACTCATGGATATGCTACTGTTAGAAGGAGTTACTGTCAAACGACAGAAAAAGGATGCACATTGCGGCGGTGACGTCACTCCATGCATGTATGAGCCCCTCTCAAAGATGTCTCCACTATCCGTCAATTTTGCTCATAGTTATAAATAAAATCCTTTTTACATAACATAACATAACATCCTCATCATTTTTGCATCCTCATTATTGATCATATTTCCATAGAATGCTCACAAGTCTTTTTTTCGACCGCCTTCAAAAAAGGAGGAGGTCCTGAATTCGTCTGTATTTTTTTATGTATGTATGTTACGCGATATCTCCACCAAATGTGGACCGATCTTTAAAATTATTTTTGTGTTCGATAGAGCTTATTTTAAGGGTGCTCCCATATAAATTTGGTCACGATCGGATTTGAAGTGGGTCCGTTAAGTTCTCAAACTTATAATCACAAGTTTGAGAACTTATAATAACAAGTTTGAGAACTTAACAGACGGTTTTATTTAGTGATGCGGACAAATTCGGTCAGAGACATTTACTCTATTCCCTCCATCATACAAGATTCCCGGTAGAATTTAGATCAACAAGTAAATAATTCCTGCCCACAATAATTCGTTTGGTTGCGATTTAAATACCAATTGAAACGGGTATAAATCAAAATTATTAAATGCTATATCTGATATTTGATTGACTTGATTAGGCTCATTCTGAGTTTAAACTGTTTTGTATCGGCTCAAGCGACTTTCAGTTGGAAACAGGATTGCGTTGCAATATATTCGCAATCCGAGACAGATTTCACTAATCGAACACTAATACTAGCTATTGTAGACCAGTGATGCATAAAATGATTTGCCGATTTGCGTTTACTCATCTTATACTATAGATATTTGTTTTTTGATTATATATATGCATATTTTAAAATAAGTTTTAGTGGTAGCGCAATGATTTAGACAACGTAACGTCTACAGCACGAATGGAATTAAAATGAAAGTAATTACAGAAAACGAGTTATAGCGGCAGGTGTATGACTGGGATATTCTTTTTGAGACATGGGTCACTAAAGGACATGGCCGAATCCTGCCTTAAATATAGAAAAATCAACTGAAATATGCTGTCAATACTGTAATAAAATTAACTAGAAAATTAAATAAAATATAATATAATATAGAGACACACACACACACAGAGAGAGAGTAAGAAAGAGACAATCGTGGGCTACTTTCAATGGATGTTAAGGTTAATTTGCAGCGTGAAAGCCCGAAAAGTATCTCCAGCGACACTGTAAACATTGGAAAATCTAGCTCAATCACCAAACCGACCAGTTGACGTTTACAGACGTAATTGAATAAATGTATTTACAGTTTTACACTAACGTTATTTCTCAATCAATTCCACCATATACAAATGTAAATGTTATTCGAATTAATGATTTACACAAATGCATTATCGTTCACTTACTGATAGCGATAATATGTAATAGATTAATGTTCGGCTCAAGTTGGAATTGATAACGGGAGACCAATACGATATGTCGGAAAATCTAAATAAGATAAATGCTTTAGAAATGTTGTATTTATTCAGGCTATACTTTAATCAGGCCACACGCACCCCTGTTTGATCGCAATGTGTTTTATATCTTGTTTTGACAGCCTCCGTGGCGCAGTGGGCGAGTAGCCGGCTGTGAAACGTGAGGTCGTGGGTTCGATTCCCGCACCGAGACAAATGTCTATGTGGCCCACAGATATTTGTTTCGGGTCTGGGTGTTGTGAGACCGAAAGTCTCTCGTAGTTCCTGATACCCACGACACAAGACTCGATCTTAGTGTGGGGTCAGGACTATGTGTGTGACTGTTGGGTGTATTTATTTATCTATCGACCGACTTCGAAAAAGGAGAAGGTCCTCAATTCGTTTGTATGTTTTTTTTATATACGTTACTTGATATTTCCGCTAAATGTGGCCCGATTTTAAAGATTCTTTTTGGGTTCTATAGAGCTTATTTCAAGAGTCGTGATTGGATAAATTTTGAAGTCGGTTTGTTAAGTTTTTAAACTTGTGATTATTTCTTCTGTTCTGTTCATCTTTAACCAGTCTTTAGCATCCCTTACAGTAAGAACAATTAAATTATTAACATACCCTTCAAATATTAATTGGGCCGTCCGCGGGGAAAACGGTTGGGATAAGTCAAAGCAAAGTAATAGCGACTACGACACAAACCCCTTGAAGAAATAGTTACTTCTTCAGTAAAATGCATCATAAAGTTTTTTTTTAGAATGTGTAATATTGCTCCTGACACTAGATTTATCGTTTTTTACGATGTTTTATAACTCGTCCCTGACCCGACTTAACTTACATCTCATTCGTATATTTAGGGCAACATGCAAACGCTTTCTAAACACCCTTAATGATGTAGGTGTTGTCTTTAAGTGATAGCTATTATATGGAGAAATAGTTTACAGCAGTCGCCGTTTAATCATTGAAACTGGATAAAATAACTGCCCATGGTACTAAATCACTCGAGGTAAAACAGTGACATTAATTTGACTATAAAGTTCCCCATACGTTTAACCGTCTTCCGCCTGCTCTTAGAGACGACGGAGTAGAGAAGGGCCGTAAATACGAATTGAGATAGATATACAAAACTAGTATTATTGTGATGTATTACTCCGATAAAGGTCGCAGGAAGTCGATGGATGCAGACCGATTCAGGTCGATCTGGAAATCTTTGGGGGAGGCCTATGTTCAGCAGTGGACGTCCTATGGCTGATGATGGTGATAATTACTCCGGTTCCTAAAGGATGTAGTAAGTATGTATGGTATGCGGAACCTAAAGGTTCCAAAAAAATCACTAGGTTTCCGCAAAATTATTTTTTATGAAGTCATGTTCACAGTTCAATCATGACATTGTTTAAAGGTTGTTAAATTACTGAGTGACGCTTATTATTTTGTATAAAGATTTTCGATCTCCAGTGTCTTTCATTTATAATTAACTAGCTGTTGCCCGCCACTCCGTTCGCATGGAAATTTATGTTCCGGTATAGAGGTAATATAGCCTATATGTTAATCTAGGGTGTCAGTTACTTCCATATCAAATTTTATCAATATTGGTCCAGCCGTTTGAGCGTGAAGAAGATACAAACATACAAACACACTGACAAACTTTCGCCTTTATAATATTAGTGTGATTATTTAATGTGACATTCCATAAAATAAAGAACTTTTTTCTAGTATCTATTTCGGAAATTGGATATAATTATTGGTACCGCTGATAATAGGTATACACTATATATAGAATAACATAACACATAATAACATAACAAGAACACGAATAAACATAACAAGAATACTTTATTAATATTTTATTTGCTTCTGATACAATAATTTTTCACTACTAAAAATTATTATAAATATTTTTCTTACACAAAGTAGACAAGGAAAGTAAGTGTCTATTAAAATAATAGAATAATGAGTAGAGATTATACAAAAAGTATTTTTACCTACATATTGTGTGCTATAATGAAATAATTTATAAATAGGTTGCCTCGGTGGCGTGGTTGTATTTCGGTACGACTACCATCTTGAGGTCTCGGGTTCCATCTCCGGGTCGGGCAAAGTGATATTGGATTTTTCCATATCAGCCCGGAGTCTGGAATTTGTGTCCGATATGGCGATAGGCTCGCCCCCTATCTCATCTGGGATGGAACTAATCGGCGAAATGTGGGTGTTCTAGTTCGCTAGGGCGCTTCTGTCTACCCCTTCAGGAACACAGGCGTGAGCTAATAATAATAATAAATAAATACACCCAAAAGTCACACAACTAGTCTTGACCCCACACTAGGTATAACCTGTATCGTAGGTATCAGAAACTATGAGAGACTTTCGGTCTCACAACACCCAGACTTGAAACAAATATCTGTGGGCCACACAAACATTTGTCTCAATGCGGGAATCGAACCCGCGGCTTCCCGCTTCACAGCCGGCTGCTCGCCGACTGCGCCACGGAGGCTGTGGAGGCGGAGCTTATGTTATATAATAATAGGGAACTTGCGTGTAATTTTTTTAGTGGTTAATTGCAAAGAACTACGTCTCAAATAAACACACCAGAAACAAAAACATAAAAATATGCATAAATCATTTAATTATCGCAAGTCTAAATATGACTTACGAAACCCCGCGCTAAAAAAGGACGTGACGTCACAGCTTAAAAATGCCTTTTTGTTGACATCTTAGTTGTCACTGACGGCTAGTGACATTGTCTGGAATGACGTTTGAACCGCTATAATTGCCTATCGTTTAAAATTTCCCCATGCCGAACAAAAATTTCCCCAAAAATGTTGAAGCTATTTCATTAAATAACGAAGTAAAAATAAGTTGCACCCTTGAATCCTGAGCGGAGAGGTGGGAAAGTTACATGAAGAAAATAATTTGGAAAGAGGAGGACCTCCGAAATCTCATTCATCAAGTACCATACTAAACATAACAACAGTTTTCCGCAAAATTGGGAAATATACCCCAACGTGGAAACACTGCCTAATGCAACGACGTCACTTGGGTTTTGTAATAACGTTCCATTACACGTAATTTCTAATTAAGATATTTTGTAGAATATCAATTATTTTATACTACAAATTTTATCATAGCACATTTCAAGGTTTTGTTTATTGATTTATCAAAGCAATTTCTCGTTATAATTTTCGTGCAAGTTCCCCATTAGGTTGTATATATTTGCCCTTTTTCTGCCCCCAGTTATATAATAGTACAGTGAGTAATTGAGTTTATAAATAATAGTGGTATTCAATCGTATGTAGCACGGCGCGTGCCTTCTGTCGGTATCTCGCTGTGTCTCTGTGGAGGTATAATTTCTATTGAATCACGTGTGTCGAGGCCATTAAGCTATCTTGCCATGCGCCATACGCCGGTACAGCATCCGGGCTTCGGTTTGTTAATACAAGCATATGAGCTTCTTTGATTCGATTTAGAGTCAATTTGTTTATTTATATTTACGTACTATAAATGGTCGCCTCCTTGGTCTAGTGGCAGCATATATGGGCTGTGGACTGGGAGGTCCTGGGTTCGATTTACAGGTCGGGCAAAGCAAATTTTCTCATTAGGTAGGCAGCCGGTCTAAAAACTAAGCCAAATCTATTTTGTAACATGCTTGAAAAAGTGTGTTGCGCCGACCCCACATTAAGGTGGGATAAGGGCAGGTAGAAAGAAACTGTACAATATATAAAACCGTCGCCTCCTTGGTCTAGTGGCAGCATGTACGAGCTGTGAAACGGGAGGGTGTTTTTCTTCGTAAACACTAAGCCGAATACTTTCAGCAACATGCTTTAAAAAGTGTGTTGCACCGACCCTACATTACAATGGCAAATGAAATTGGTTTAGTTTCCCAGTTTGACCAGCTGCCTGCTTGACGTCAACCTCTTCTAGGGGAATCTCTTCTATCTACCATAGAAGGGAAAAATTGTGTAGTGGTATAGACATGTTGTAGGCGAAATTGTCCCAGAAGCCTTTACCGCCGAAGGACGCCCTGGGCGTCTACGGCAGTACGAGTCTGACCGTCTATGCTGCCGTCCGTCCCGGGGAACCCAAATCTAACCAGCCAATAAGTCACATTGCAAGATCTATAATTATGTTTGTCACTATGGCAGGTTTTTAATTCACTTTGCCAAATCATTTCTGCAACATGCTTAAAAAAAAGTGTGTTGCACCGACCCCACATTAAGGTGGGATAAGGGCAGGCAGAAAGAAAGAATATGACAGGTTTTAACACTTTTAGGTTATAGATCGCTATCCGGACCGATATGATTTACTACCAGCCATCACTGTATATAATAATAATATTAGCCTTGTAATATTACTGTCCATCTGCTGGGCACGGGCCTCCTCTACTTTTAAGAGGGGTGAGGCCTTAGGCCATCAATGTATATTGTTCAAAAATGTATTAAAAGCTACAAGATTATCGTTAAGTATTCTTTTCACAGGCTTGCTAAATCGACAAGATAGTATAAAATGTGGTGCCTGCCGCGTGACGAGCATAAACAAAATGCTCAGTAATATATATCGTTGCTAGTTAAGTCGACTTAAAGACGGACAGGGCATGCGTTTGCGCATCCGCTGTTAAGAACAGTTTTTGAATATATACATCCAATTTACTTCCTCGTTGCATATTTAATGTTAAATAGGTCGTAGAAACCGTGAAGGTTTCCTTTAACTTTAATTGGAATCGGCCCTTTTGCTAAATAAGTTAATTCTCATAATTCTACGACATAGCCTATTCTGCTACTTTTGTGATTCTAAAGAGAACAATTTCTTATAACTTTAACTGTAAACCGCGTAAATGTTGTCCTGTAAATGTTGTAAATAAGCACTTGTCCACTTTACTATTGGAGGTAGCATGTACGGGTGAGTTTTGTCCGCCCCATGAAAATGTATGAAGTCTTAAGTCTCCCAGTCGTTACTGTAATAATAATTAGTCCTAACTTGGGTCCCGAGCCTCGCCATCGGAGGGGAATATTTTTATATTTTTAAATGTATTTTTTATAGCATATATTTAAAAATGTAAAAAAAATCTTTAAAAATAAAGAGTACTGAACATTAGTCCTAATAAATATACGAATGACTTTTAAGTGGCACCGCAAGTCGCCCTAAGGCCCGAAAATTGGAACGGATTGGAATTTAGCGGCTTCTTACATTGTTTACCTCATACAATTTTGACAGATAAGCCGGCTTTAAATAAAATAACACGACTTCAAGTATTTGAGTATTCGAGGGTAAGACCGTAAAACGTTCTTTACGGGCGTATTTGCGTTCGAAGCCAGCCGCATAATTGCTTTTCCTTATTCAATCTTCGCCCGTGTTCCTTGTGACGTACCAGTGTACCATTACACGAGCAACTTCACGCTATACGCATTTAAGTAATCATAAATAATCATAATAATTGTAAAATGGTTACTAAGTGCCATGTAAATCACTAGTACTCATTTGTGAAATAAGTTATTTTTAATGAAAATGTAAGGAATTAATGCATTAAAACCGCCACGGCCGCCGCGACGGTTGATATTCCCTCAAGAGGTTTGCGACATGATTTGATAGTTGGTTGGGGCAAGTTCTGGGGTAGGTGTGTCTGCATCTGTCATCCGCCAGTCTTGTTGCAGGCCTATGATTTGATTCTTCTTTCTTCAGAGTCTGAAGAAGCATAGATGCCTATCTATGCTTCTTCACACAATGCTAGCCTCAGCATAATGCTGGCGACCACCGATAAACCCATTGTTTGCTGATGGTCGATGGTTTTTTTGGACTGCAATGCGCTTACTATCTAGTGTAGTGTTGCTAATTTGTCGTGTTCGGTAACAAAAAAAAATGTCCACCATATTACTTTATATTTCCTATTCCACTCCACTTCTTGGTGGGAATCAGATCATAAACACACCTGCCACTGGACCGTATATCGACCTATCCAAAGAATAAAGTTACATATGATAATGAATCGAAATTGCTTTCTTATTTTTCTGAGCTTATTTATTGACCTGTATATTTAACTAGTGAATATTTTTTTAAGCTATGTCATAATTGAACTTGTTATTATGTCATAAATTTAAAAAAATACTAGTATTAGTTAAATATATAGGTTAATTTAAGCTCAGAAAAATATAAAAGCAATTTCGATTAATTATCATATGTAACTTTATTCTTTGGATAGGTCGATATGTATATTTTGTTATACAATTAGTTAGTTTTAATAAATCATGCGTCGATTCTAAAAGGAAATAATGTTATTACGAGTGGATAAGGTGCCGTTTTGTGTAACAATGAGCCAGTAATGAAACAATTTGGTGACAATGCGCCGATTGCGCGAGTAATCGTGAACTATCACAGCATTTATTACATTGTGGTGTAAGCGATACGATTATAGCGCCTTTAGTATTTATTTTATTTGCTTTTGTTTTTAGTTACAGAATAAACTCTATGTACGAATGGTTTCAGTAAGCCGCTCTTCGGTTTTCTGTGAGTGCTTAGTGATCAATTTTGCATAGGGAACCCATATAGAATCATGTTATATTATGGATCTTCGCCACTGTAGGACAGATCGAAGAACGGATGAAGTAACTATTATCAGTGTGGCCTATTTCATTATAATCTTATAATTACTGTTTCCCCCAAAGATTTCTACATCGAACTGTTGGATGCGGCCTTCATCCAGCGATAGGAAATCTAACAGGGCGATCTGAAAGTCCAGCAGTGGTCAACTTGTGGCTGATGATCATGATGTTGATGAATTACTGTCTGAGACTCACTGCTACACCTGCGCCTCCATGTTAATATGTGCGTACAGCGCCCTTAACCCTACCCCAATAATGCTTAAAAAAGCGTGTTGTGCTGACCCTATTTTAAGGATGGATAAAGGCAGGTTGAAAGAAAGAATGACATGCAAAGTGCCGATAACACGACAGTCGCTTGTGATTTGGACTGAGACTGGGGGGTCTATTATCTGTTACCATTTAAGCAAAGATGTCGTCCATTGTGCGGACTGCGAATGTAGTGATTGCGGCAAACACGCACCACGCATTCACACAAAACACATTTTATGGACATTATTTTCAATAACAATTCATTGAGAATACGGTTTTATTGTCTAAATTAAAACAATGCTATGGCTATGAAATGTTACGACATTACAATAGCACAGAGCCCTATGTTACGTCTGTTAATAATTAATTACGAGTATGTATGTCTGTTTAAACATAAATATATAAAATCAATTGCCTTTCCTGTGTGTGAACTTTCGGCGTAACACCTTAAAATAGATTTGTTAAATCTCCAAACTATTTCATTGCGTTGCAGGTTAAATGAATATCTAGGTGCCAAACGTTTTTGACTATTTTTGTGTCAAAATGAATGGACTAATTCTACGTCTATACTTCACATTTCCTTTTCCATGAGACTGACCAAAACTCCATTTATCATTCCTTTCTCTTATTTATTGCTTTTTCTACTGGCTTATTGATTGATTTTTCACTGTTGATTTTATATTGGTTTAATTGATTGAGGGGGTTTACATGAGATGGTCTTTCGTGAAATCCGAATCCTTTTTGGAACATACTAAAGTCTGTGGTACTTATACCACAATGGAGAGGGATAAGGGCAGTCGGATTAGCGTAATTCTTCATATATCCTAAGACAAATTTCATCGTCATTACTGCCGGGCGACTTTTTCACAAAATATATATCTCCATAAACAATTTGATACTAAAATGGGCAGACATCACCGCGGGGCGCTGGAGCACAATGAGCTAACAAGAGCTGCCGCCCGCAACAATAGACTACGGCGGAATTTCTGAACAAACTGTAATTTCTAGCTTGTAGTTGGGATTGCGCTCAATTACAGACCGTACAAACAAAGATGAATATTATAGGCTTTATTCATTTTATTATTATACTTTCTCAGAATCTTTAGTACGAGAAGTTCCCGTGGAATAGATATGTTAATAAATTTCCACGCGAACGAAGTCGAGGACAACAGTAAGTTCTTTATAATTTTAAACAGTTATATCGAACATTGTCTAATATTGCGATACACATTTATAAATTTTGCAATTGTTTTTAATGTAACGCAATGCAATGGTAAATTTTTAGTTTAACAAACCTGTTATATATTGTTATTATTTCATTTTAATGCCTACAGTATATTGTAATTAAATGAGATAAACAACGTAGTGCCGAATCACAAATCAAACAAGAAACATGTAATATTCAATGTGTCGCTGTATTATTTGCAGAACTTACAGAAAGGGTTGCCGGTTTACACTTACGATTTCCCTTAATAATAAAGTGTTTACAAATTATTTTCCAGTCAATAATAAGAAGATAAAATACAATATAACAGTTTATCGACTTGTCATTGTTGTAAAATCATTATTGTCTTCGGCCTGCCTTATCCCATTCTAATGTGGGACAAAAAGATTCGCCTCAATTTTTGGGAGTAGCTTTCTATTAATCCACTTGCCGCTCTTTCCTTCTGCGGTATTCAGTCCCCGAAAAATCGTTTTCCCACCCAGGACCGTATGCAAGACCTCCTGGTACACAGTCCATATTTATGTTGTCACTAGACCATTGTGGAAACGTTATGAATATCCACATAATAATTAAAATGGTAATACATATACACGTAGCATTTTATGTCAAAGTTATTATTATAATGTTTGTATCATACCTGTTAATATTCGGTGATATTTACAGATCAATTCATTCAATAGATAATTGGCGTGTGGTCTTGGTCCTTTATTTTTTAACTAGAAAAGTGAAATAATAACTATTGAATTAAATATATTCAATGATAACCGTGTGTATAATTGTCCGAGTAAAGCGTGAACGACCGAGGCGTGAATAGGAAATCTTCAGATACTGATTGTAGCATGATTCGGCATGAAACGCAAGCACTAGCATCATTTAAACATTTATTAATTAACGGTTATCAATATAAGGTCCATTGTTTGATATTTTATGCCTTAGTTACATCTTCCATTCCTCGACAAAAAGCGGAACACCGTAAAAAGTTTTATTGAGTTGGGAACCCTGCGGAGACTGCAGTTCGTGTATGTTGCCGCCTTCTGACACACTCCTTCATCATTGTTGTTCGTTTTTGCTTCTGCATCTTAAGTATTTTCTTCCCATATGTTACATTTTGAACTTTATATCATGGCGATAAGGAGAACACAACAGTTGGGATAAGTTAGTATTTTTTCGGCCAAGGCACGCGTAGGCCGATTGTAAATATGAATCTACACGACTCACATGTATCCTACAACATGTTTAACATTGCGAAATATATGTTTGCTTGTCTAACATTCAGGTAGATGTGAAGTTCGATAGAAATAAATCTTATTTCAAACTTAATCTTTTTTCTTTCTGCCTGGCGTTATCTCGGCCTTATGTCAGAGTGCGCCTTCTTACTTAAACGCTTCCACTTTGCCCGGTCTTGAGCATCTTTTATCACCCTTCCTAAATAAGAATAATTTATTTATTTGTTTCTTTTAGTTTATAGTCACAAAATCTATTATAAATTGAAATAAAACTATTCTTACGGATTCTATCACGATTAGGTTTTAATTATTATTCCCGACGTTTCGAAGGCTTTGCAATAAATAAGAAGAAGAATAGTTTTATTTCAATGTATAATATTCACGTAAACTTAAGAAATCAGTATCTATTATAAAATTTTATTTTCATGGTTTAAGTCTTGTTGTCATTTGAATTATTGGAATTTCAAGTTTAGCTGTATTTATTTTCAAAGTACCATCATCTTCAGCTACATAATGCCTAATGTCCACTACTGAACATAGGCCTGCCCCAAAAGTTTTAAATGCTAAATGCTTTAACATCCAAACTAACTGAAAGGAATTTATTGGTCCATCTAACTATAATATTATTATATTTATGTAAAACGCTGTTGTACCGGTGCTTCGATTCTGAGGAATTATCTACCAACAAAATAGTCCTTTCCATTTATAAATTATAATTCATACTAATAGATTAGAAGATTGTAATGAAAAATCATCTGTATCATTTCATTGCTAATTATAGTCTACTAAAGCGCTCCCGCGGTACATCTTGCCTCGCTCAGTTGCTAGTGATGCGGAAAGACAGATCACTATCTATGTCTCACTGTCCATCTCTCGTATAAAATGACGTTAAGATAAATTGGAAATTGTTTTGATAGATTCGTTAGTTCGGCCAGATATTATTACTGGTATCTGTATGACGTCAAAGGCCGCCGCGATGTTCCATGCCTTGACAGACTGTCGTCTGTACGGACAGTCGAGCTTTTATTGATTAGTTGATTGTATTGAAAAAGCAAGTGACACCGGATGGATAAGATTAACTTCTGGCTTTGTGTTTTTTGTCGCCTAATTTAGTGGATGCTTAACTCCTGTCCGATTGATTAGAAATCAAAGATTGCGATGTTGATAGTGGTGCTGATGATCAAGATTATAACACACATAGCATTTTTAATATTCGACCTGTAATATTACTGTCTCAGTGCTAGGCAAGGGTCTAATGATAGGAGTTAGGCCATAGTCCAACACGCTAACCTAATGTGTGTTGGTAGATTTTACATACCATCGAAATTTTTGTGGAGAAATTCTCAGATATGCACGTTCCTTACGATGCTTTCCTTCACCGTTATAGCAAGGGAAAATTCATAATTAACACTTCGCACAGAAAATCTTAGGTTAAAATGTTGCTCATATAACACACACCCATACATAACCTCACGCCTGTATCCCCGTAGAGGATACCGGCGCACTAGCGAACTAGAACACCCACATTTACAAATATTATTTAATACTTAGATATGAACTCTTGAAGGGTTTGTTTTTATATCATATTTCCAGTGTGTTTAGCCATCAATCTCAACATGCATTTCGTTATAGTTTG
Source organism: Clanis bilineata (assembly GCA_036417725.1). Lineage (NCBI taxonomy): Eukaryota > Metazoa > Arthropoda > Insecta > Lepidoptera > Sphingidae > Clanis > Clanis bilineata. The sequence goes on from CM071153.1 coordinate 6,828,370, forward strand.
CTCTACGTATATCTTGACCCCAAGAAGTTTCGTCATCAAAGTATTTCTCGTTTTATAATAGGTGCATAAATAACCCCACGCCAATTATTTCAAAATCTACGTAACTAGCTTTAATGGATCATCAGGTCTAAACATTGGTGGTCATTTATTTGAAGCAGTACTATATATATTTCATATTGGTAATGCCTTGTAAGCTGTCATCGTTACGTTCCATTTTACGAAGGCTTGTCTTATTACCATTGTACGGTATGTAAAATGGAACGGAACTCTCCTAACGTCATACGGAGCGCCTTTTGCGTACCCATTTGACAAACCTTTATTTCTTGTATTGGTATTATCATTGTTATTATGAATCATAAAATTGTGGCTGGAAGGTTGAGATTAATTTTCTATGACGGAAAAGCTGTTTTGGTTTTGTGTGAGACGTCATGTTAGTCATGGACAAAGGTTTGATTGTCTAGTAGTTGGGTTAATTACGGATTTGTACGAGACAAAGGCGGGAAATCTAATGTTTATACTCCCTTGTGTGTTCTAATATATTTAGTCTTTATATATTTTATAAATAAATAAAAAATAAATACACCCAACAGTCACACATAGTCCTGACCCCACATTAGGTGTAACCTGTATCGTGGCTATCAGAAACTACGAGAGACTTTCGGTCTCACAACACCCACACCTGAAACAAATATCCATGGGCCACACAGACATTTGTCTCGGTGCGGGAATCGAACCCGCGACCTCACGTTTTACAGCCGGCTACTCGCCCGCTGTGCCACGGAGGCTGTCATTTTAGTTTGGAGATGTTTTAAAGATTTTAATGGGCTTTTCGTCACTCTTTAAATCAGTACGTACATAATTATGTAGATAAACATAACACAAGCTCACGCCTGTATCCCCGAAGGAGTAGGCAGAGGCGCTCTAACGAACTAGAACACCCACATTTCCTCGAGCTTAGTTCTGTCTCAGCTGTGATAGGGGGCGAGCCTATCGCCATATCGGACACAAATTCATTAATTATGTACCTATATAATATTTTAGAATACCTATTCTTACAAATTATCTTATATAATTAAACTTCCGAAATTTCATTACTTTATAATATTAGAAATGTATAGTGAAGACAGGATACGACAGGAGGGACATGGTGGATAGACGACCTGATAAAGGTCGCAGGAAGTCGTTTGATGCAAGCCGCTTCCAAAAGGTCTATTTCCAGCAGTAGACGTCCTATGGACGATGATGATAGTGAAAAAATTCAAGTATATGATACATGTAGAGATGATGTACATGCAGATTATTGTTCGTTGTATTAAAGGAAGATTATATTACGTGTTTTCATCTGATTTAAATTTTAAATGTAATATCATATATTTTTTATTACAAAAATTATAATAATTGGATAAATACAAGGCAAGATAATGATTTATGTATGATAGTCAGTTGATCTGAGTTTTTCACTCATATGTCGTATGATATTAATGTAATTGAACTATACACATTATTAGTCGATCATTAACCAAATATGTAAGAAAAATACGTCTAAAAAGTCTTGTATGAAGCGATTTATAACTGTAACTAGACGCATTACAATAATATATTCAGCAAGTAATCTATATTATGTATGGGAGTCGCACGCGTTGTCGTAACGAATGCTATCCCCTGAATATCAAGCGCAGATTTGACTGATGTAGTCACGATCCAGACACGCGCTTCCAACGTTTTTCTTATACATGTGAGACAAGTCAAGCGCTCGTTTACATCGCCTTATGGACGACCCGCAACCGGCGGACCATTAATTAATCCCATAACGGGCCGCGGACTGGTTTCAACGATTTTGAATGACAAAATTGCTGCCCCCGACAGAAGATAGACTTGACGGATGGTGTAATTGATGTTTGAAATATTATTTCGCGTTTGATGGCTAACGATGCCGCGCGAAACAAATATGGCGATGTTTTCGCGCGCTACGTAATTGTGATCGCGCGTGTGAAGTTCTAATTTTAAATAGATAACTGTGATTGGTTGGGTGCGCGTGTCGGCACAGCGGGGAGGGGTGAAGCGATGAAGGCGTCAACGGACGTTCCGATACACGTAAATGGCGTAGTACGCTTTGTAACGCAATTGGCGGGTATTACGGCTGTAGAAATCTTTCCGGCTCGCGTGAACGTGAGGAATCAATTGCAAGTTGTCTACACAGTCACTCACAAATCACAGGGAATTGCAAAAAATAATTTACGGAATTGGATGATTATTACCTGTACTCGTAGGTAAATTATAATTGCAAAGGATATTAATTACTGAATAACAATGAATATTGAATATTAGTCCATCACTAGGGTAATTTATGTTGCTGTAATGGTAATGAAATATAACAATTATACATTGGGTACGTTTATGTCATGTATGAGCTAAAATAGATTCTGTTCTACATAACTACACAATATTTTTTGATCTTTGGAACAAAATTACAAACAAACATTGTTGTAATTTATCTTAGAAATGTAGTAAAATTAAAATACCTTATGATAAGTTTTACGCATCTAAGCCTAACTTGAGATAACATCGGCTATTCGTTATGATGCGGCGACCGTTTATCCTCTTCAAAACAAAACGGAAACGTATATCTTATAGTCTCGAATCACGAGAATTCAACATTCATCGTATGTAAATAAATCCGAACGGTTAACACCGTAAAATAATAAATTGCGACAGTAACACGTATAAATCGCGCGTGGCTAACGATGCGACGCGACGTGAAGTCGAAGAGGCGACATCGCGCGCCGCGCCTGCGTTACGTTTTGCGATTTGCGACTTGCGAAATTCGCACGCACGGCGCGGTGCGTCGCGTCACGTCGTCGTCTGGGCGTCTAGTTGCGCATTTGTCGGCCCACAAGTGACAACCGTGAAGAGGTGTAATTTCCTCAATGTCACTTGTTTTCAATGTTACGTGCGTTAGATTTATGATTTCATAATTTTGGTGTAACTATATTACAGTTTTATTTTGGATTATTGGTACAGGCAACAGCACACATATCCGAGTAATATGAACAAATCAGAAGAGTAATAAATTAAGAGTCTCTGAAATGAGGACTACATTTATCGAAGTGGAACGCATAACATAACATAACAAGCTCACGCCTGTATCCCCGAAGGGGTAGGCAGAGGCGCACTAGCGAACTAGAACACCCACATTTCGCCGAGCTTAGTTCCGTCCCAGATGTGATAGGGGGCGAGCCTATCGCCATATCGGGCACAAATTCCAGACTCCGGGCTGATATGGAAAAATCCAATATCACTTTGCCCGACCCGGGGATCGAACCCGAGACCTCAGAACCGTAGTCGTACCGAAATACCACCACGCCACCGAGGCAGTGGAACGCCTAATATATATAAACAACTTTATTCCGGAAAAAATAAATGTTGGTAAAACACAATCAGATAACCCTAACACAAAATACTCAAATTATATTACACAAAAAAAAATTTAATTGAATTTTCAATAAAACAAAATGTTTACGAATATGACACCAAGAACTTATATAAAAATTACCTTCGGAGTCCATACATTTTCATGAACAACATTCAGACGAATTGATAACCTTTTTAAAGAGGATTAAAAAAATGTCTGCACCCGGTAATGGCCGATATGGAAAACTCCAAGCATTGTGCTAACTTACGACCGAGACGGACCGTTTAATGGATCGATCTATTTATTTATACGTTCTATCAATTAAGGACAATCGAGTGAAGATAAATCACGACTCAACACGACTTTGATGAGCTCTTTGCCTAATAAAGTAACGTACGCCTATTCTATACAGACAGCTCGCTTATAGATGCTGAAAGAATCACGTATTCATATCTATTAATTAAGTTTACCGGCTAATTAATCACTACCATACATGCGACGTTAGTTACGGGTACCGCATAGTTTTTCCTGAAATGATAGATATCAGTTTTTGTTGCATGAAGTATTAGCGCTTGTCGCCTCTTTGGACTAGTAGCAGCATATATGGGTTGTGGACTGAGGGGTCCTGGGTCCGATTCCCAGATCGTGAAAAGATAATTTTCTAATTTAATTTTGACGGGTTTGGATAGAGGGGGTTGACGACATGTTTGAAAAAGTGTGTTACGTCGACCCCACATTAAGGTGGGACAAGGGCAGGTAGAAAGAAAGAAAGAAGTATTCACTTTAAAGTTGGATTGGTTTCGCGATTTGGTTTATATTGGTCCTTTGGGGTAATATTAGTCTCTGAAGTATTTTAAGACTCAAATCTACGAAGTCTTAAACCTTAGAAACCAATACACTTAAGAACTTTTGAAGATGGTTATTTTCTCAAGATTCTTATATAATAGTGAATTTATGACCACTGACATCTTCTCGACCTTCTAGCAGTGTATGGGTCTGTGAATCGAGAGGTTTGAATTCCAAGTAAGGCACGCGGTTTTTAATACAATTTGGGCGCAAATGGGTTCCAGAGCGCAATCGTCAAGTGAGACAAAACCGTCATGAAGACAAAAGTACTCCCGTACGTACGTAGTAACTACGTCCGCACTCGTAACTAACGCCAGGCTACACACTCTGCGTATATTGTGCGTGTATCTTATCATGATATCGTCAGCAAATTGCTCATAAATGGCACATAATTTAGATCTTCTGATATTAATCGAGAATTATAGACTTAAAACTTGATCACCATGTCTTATAGTTTTTAAAAAGGGCAACCAATGGTAATTTTTAACTTGCCAAGCAATCTCTTATCGTTAACCTCGTATGAGAGAACTCAGGGCACTTATTTAAAGGGACTAATAGGCCGATTAATCAGCTTGCATAGTAAAATGACGTATTAAAGCAAGTCCGATGTAATCGTGCGCACGCGTTGCCGACGAAGTATATTCCAAATGAGCCCTTGACACGCTAACGATCAGTGTTTGGTTTTTTATTTCTTTTTGGAAGAGATGCAAGCTTGGATTATACTTGGCGTAGGAAACCGCACACATTATTCGAGCTGTGGTCTGGTTCTTGAAGGATAAACTCTGAGAGTCTGAAGTGTAAAGGTTTTTTGTTTTATGGACTTAAAGAATGAAGAAGTAATTTCAAATTTCAACACTCTGTTTAAATGCTCGGCAAATAAAAAAAGGTGGTGATCTAATACAATTGGCGGTTTTATCGCTCAAGGCAATATCTACAGACAACCATGAGTTGAATATAAACGCTAGAGAGAGAAACGATGCGAGGTGTTGAGTAATATATCACACAGTTGATGCTAATTTATTAAAATGATTCCCCATTAGCATGCGATTTGTACAATCACATTACATGAAACAATAAGAATTAAACAAATGTCCGACAAAAAGTACAAAGCTGCCGGTCACGCGTGTTTCGTGTCATTATATCAACATGCAAACTAACGAAACAAAAAATTATCAGATGAAGATATCCGTGAAGTAAATGATATGCTAATGATAAGTGTGTGTAGTTTTATTAGAAATTAATTGATAATCTTGATATGTCGGCAAAATTATTACGGTCGGTCTTTACTTCTTTATTTTCAAAATAAAAATGTTCAGCATTAATGCGAGTTATTCCTATTAACTCTCTTGTTAATATATTTTATTATTTTGTTTTCATTATTTCTTCATTATTTGTTAGTACTGTATGCGTGCCAGAATTTATCTGCAATGCTATAATAGATTATTATAGTTAAGTAGCCATACTTATATCAGAACATATGCGACGGCTTGTTGATACAATAAAGTACTTGTTACTAATTTTTTTTTAGTAAAATATTAATAACTATTCTTGGTTTCAAGTATTATATTTATTTATTAAGTTTCCCATTCAAGTAGAGGGGTACCTTTACACCTACATATATAAGAAATATATTTGTAGATACTTGTCCAATATTTCAAAAAATAAAACCCAATTCTATGTATTTAAAAATAACCTCGTGTGGTGCTTGTGTAACAAAAAAAATAATAATGTAGGAACACTATTTGACAAGAGATAAGGAGGCGCAAGCATGAATAATTTTGACAATCGAATTCGACCGAAATCGAAAGCTCGGAGGTGTTTTGTGTCATTATTATATAAATATTCTAACACCTCTATACGAATTCGATCATCAAAACTATTCGTATTCGGTCGCAGTGGTCAACGCTACAGCATTGTCAGCGTAGATTATGTATGATTGCTACAGGTTGGTTTACGTTCAGCCAACCATATGTAAAAGTTATTACCATTGTGCACACAGATTGCACGTGGCACGTGCCCACTGAGGGCACCGACCACTGAGGCACACGGGCCGCGTCCCTCGTCGCTCGCTCATTACAATATAAAACCACAACAATAATATTTACATAATTGCATACAAAACGTGGGAACGTGTCGTTTTCACCTGACTAACCGCTACTGGTTGTTTATTGGCTTCGATAACGTCCTTATCTTCACATCTCGGTTTGTTTACTAGGCAATTTTCCGTTTAAGAGTTGAGAATGAAGCGATTTATAAATATGATTATTTTATGATGTCATGGTGACGGAGTCGTCATAAAGGTACACTTTCGATGGCCGCGTCAAGCGTTAGATTCGAGTCTCGAGTGTAGTATAGCAGCATACAAAGTATGTGAAAACAACGTTGACGCCTTAAAGTGGTGCATGGTATCGTCCTGCAATATTGTGTAGTAATGTGATTCATAAAATTTCAAAGCAATGTAGAACTGAGGGAACATACATCAGAATATTATGTGCACCGTGCACGTCTTTCATATCATTATTTATTATTAGAAATTTTCCTGCTCGGGCCGTCAAGGCATAGCCAAGCTACTGCACTGCCTACTGCAAGAAAGAAAGAATTTGGTTCGGGGGTGGTATTTTGAACTTCAGAAACCTCACTCATCGTATATAATGCATCATTTATGTTGTAGACAAAAGTGTGTACAGCGTTGCTCTATCACTTGGAAAATGTACGTACTTATGCAGTGCATTGTATATTTTTTAGAAACAGTATCAGCTACTCTTGCGTCTGATGCTTGACGCGACCTTCCGAAGCGCACCTTAAGCGCTGTTTCATATAGGATTATGTTACTAATGGCGTCTTACTTTCAAATCAGTGATTCTCTTGCAGTTCAAGCGTATAAATTGTTTGAAAAGTAGATGCTTAGCATATCATAAGAATTTAAACTGACGTTTTATTGTGTGTCTTATCGTTTAGAAGCCGATTGTAATATATTGATAATACGATTGTCTAAACTAATAACTGCCAGTACAAACCAATCGCGCTTATCTGAAGAAAATGCTTTTGATAAAATTATGTTTATAGAAAGTTAAATAGTTGGTTATGTGGTTATTTCTGTCAGTGATTGTAAGAGTTTATAAAAGCGATTTCTTCAAGCACAATTTTGTTTTTATCATCTTGGTACAAATAAGACTAAATCATTATTTAATTCTATATAGTTTTGCACGTAACCTCTTTAAATGTTTCCGTATTAGTAAAATAAAGTTTATAAGTTCTTTTCTATAATATTGAAATATAGGATTTGAATTACCTAGATATAATATTCACCCTGTATTTAAAATCTAAGTCGCAAAATAAATAGGTACATACTAAACGATAGAAGTACTAAAAGCCGATGTTTCTGCATTTATATCTACATAGGAGCTGTGCAAACCATAACATTTTACGAACATGTGTTCCGCGCAGGCATGTGCGACAAAGGCGTGGTTTTAGGATTACATCTGCACTGTTATCTGTGAACGTAAACCTTCTTTCACATTTACCCTTCCTTTATGGACGATAAGTTGATATTGTGTTTGACCTGAGTATCTGAGAGCAATACGTGCGCAGTGTGCACTCTGGTATAAAGCTTCTTATACATAATCCGCATTCTTAAACGTTCAAAGGGATTTTGTTTAATGCTTTGTCATCTTGAGTTGATTATTTTGAAAGTGGTAAAGCCGTAGAAAAAGAATGAAGAAGTTGTCGTATACAACATTTATTTACAGTACTATTATTTTGTGGTTTGATTAATATACCTACAGGTTTTCAGTAAATATCCAATGATTTAAAATTTCGAATATTCCAGCAATGATTCCAGTTCCATAAGTACTCTGGTCGAAATGTATCTCATCAATAAATGTCAAATGACTTAATTTCGAATATTTCAAACAATATTCCAGTTCCATACGCCACAAGTACACTTCTCGACATGAATCTCTGCGAAACTGTCAAATAACTTCAAATTTCGAATAATCCCAGTCCCACACGTACATAAATACACTGATCGAAATGTAAAGAGTACAATCGCCTTTAGATTCCCCGTGTGTGATAAGCATAATACGAAAGTATGCGGCGCGTCGACTGGTCCCGTCGTGCAGGTTTGAGCGCCACTATGACGTCCTCTGACGTGTTATAGCGCGGCGGCATCACGTGGCAGAGGTAGCAGACACAGATAAGATACGAAATTGATAAAGCTGCGCCGCTATACTGACGCACCGAGGTCTTCTTGAAAAACTTTATTAGATGCGAATTTTAAATTATACCCTTATTTATCGCTCCCCCTTTCCATTATTCTAGTGGTATCTAGCGTATAAGTATGGACTGTAGATCAAGTGGTGTCGAATCGACCGGAACCGTCTGTTTTCTGACTCAATTATCCTAGATCACGTTGACGTGTTAACGTCAGCAGTCGGCTGGTCGTAAAAACTAACGCTGAATTATACAACGCGTTTGAAAATTGTTGCGCTGATCACATATTGGAGTGGGATAAGGAAGGAAAAAAGCAAGGATCAGTAGCCCGAGCACGAAAAACTAATGTAAATGTAAATGTATTCGAGTTCGCTGCGCACTGATGACGTTTGGTTAATATTTCATAAAAATTTCATAGACGCGCATCGAGCTGAAATACATTTACGGTTGTCAGAAATTTTCTTGTTCAGGCCGCTGGTTATTCATGCCGAAATAGAAAATACGTGGATAGTCTAATGTTTTACTATACTAATAAGAAACGAGAAATAAATACGTTTGAATATCTATACGAAAATTTTCGAGATCATTAGTAATTATGAATACGTCACGTCTGTATCCCAGGACAGGTAGGCAGATGCGCACTAGCGAACTAGAACACCCACATTTCGCCGAACTTAGCGGAACTAACTTCCAGACGTGATAGGGGACGAGCCTATCGCCATATCGAGCATAAATTCTAGACTTCGGGCTAATAAAAAAATCCAATAGCGCTTTGTCCCCGGGGCTCGAACCCGAAACCTCATGACGGTAGTCGTACGGATATGAAACTACGCCACCGAGGCGGTCGAGAGATAACGTATCATTTGTAATTCCGTCCAGAGATAAGGACTTACATTTCGTAGGGTATCGTGGGTGGTATTGATGACAACCACGCTGATTGCAGAACCTGCTTCACAAATATTTGCTCCACTTGGCGATTCGTTTTCGCTACGTCTACCAGTGGCGAAGAGTGAAAATTTTTAAAACAGAAGCCAGTGCTACTTTTTCCTGTAGTACCTAGATTATACTTATATACTAACCGTTATTGGGCAAAAAGGGAAGCCGGTAGGAATCGGGTTGTATGGATCCCTCGCCATTATCGTCTACTCTTACTACATACATAAGCTCACGCCTGTATCCCCGAAGGGGTAGGCAGAGGCGCACTAGCGAACTAGAACACCCACATTTCGCCGAGCTTAGTTGTGTCCCAGATGTGATAGGGGGCGAGCCTATCGTCATATCGGGCACAAATTCCAGACTCCGGGTTGATATGGAAAAATCCAATATGACTTTGCCCGACCCGGGGATCGAACCCGAGACCTCAGAACCGTAGTCGTACCGAAATACCACCACGCCACCGAGGCAGTCTCCTATTCTATTCCTCATTAAATCACGAAAGTTTTGTTTATTTCCTTGTTCCAATCTGAAGAGGTCACTGCACCATTTTTTTCTTGTTGCATAAAGGATTCAACTTAGTTTTTACAACTGGGCGCTTTCTTACTAAAACCCCTTCTGGTAGATCCTATTCCGGCCATATTGTGTCAGAAAAACCACTTAGCCTGACCTGGGCATCGAACACTAGACCAAGAAAGCGGAAACCTAATTAATTGGCATATTATTTGTTATTCCGAATACATATTGTTCTCTTTTTCTACTTGTCACATATTTTTATAAAATTATAGATACAAAACAAGAATTATTATGACATTAACGTTCTTATTGTTATTTAGAGTCGTAAATTCCACAGATAATTTTATGATGTCGTTTATCTTTTAATTGTTTTATGGTTTGATATTTCAAGCAATCTATGCCTAATTGATTTTATATAATACTATTTTGGATGAATATTTTATGAAATGTAAAATATATTATTTATTTCGTAACAAAAATGTATTTGATGTAAAATTTATTTAGTTTGAATTGTATATTGTAGGTAAGTATCAAAAATGAGTCATTATATCAGTAAATATGATGCCGCATACCTTAAAGGTATGGTGCAATATACATAGACTTGATGGCAACAGGTTACCCACCATCACATTATAGGGCGAAAAGTGTGGGCATCAGTTCCAACTTTGCTCACTCCATCAGTAGTATTAGGCGCAAGTGTATATGTTCTTACTTAACAAGTTATTTATTGTTTGTCAAACACCATTAGTCAACAACAAAATACATTTTGTCGTTACGTATTATTTATTATTCCTAACAAAAGATTTCAACGACACAAGTCCATCATTCTAAAACAACGATCAATATTGCTGACGATAAATTCCAATTTCCATACGGAAAAATGGCTACAACATTTCATGATAAAGTGCTACTGATAGTAAAATTACTTCTTCGTTTAGATAACATCTAAATATCAATTTATAATGGAAAAAGATGAAGACTGACGACGTTGTCGATATTATAATCTGTTGAAATATGTTATGTTGCTCTGTCTAATCGCATACCAAAGCGCGGAAGTTCTTGTGAGCTGGCAAGTGGGCAGGCCCCCAGGGACCAGACGGTCGACTCCAATTATTCAAGATAGTACGCGTTAACAAACATAGGAATACATTAACACACAATATATTCTGTTCGAGTACCGCTTTACACGGCCCCTACATCGGGTGGCTACGTATGCTGCGGACTTGGCGGATTCAAGGCATAAATTTTCTTGTTTCAAATATCCCAAGGCAAAGACATTCAATGGTACTTAGACGTACATAGACAACAGCACGAAACTTATGATCCAAAAGTTGTGACCAAATGGCCATAAGTCACTCAGTCGTATTTGACACATACGCGCGGAAGGTCGTGCCAGCGTAATAATGTTTAGACAAAATATTGTCTTAGATGATTTTTGAGCATACAGAGAACATTCTAGGGTGTAAATTTTAATAAGCGCCCTCGTATTAAAATAAGTGGTAGATGGCGTTGAGTTTGAGATCATTTTTTTTGTATAGAAACATGCTTGATAGCCCCTTTATAGTTAGTAATATTAAATCTCTTTGCTCAAAGGCATACAACATTAAGCGCCAAAATACAAATTTTACAGGAGAGGCGAAATGTGCGCCGCAAAACTATGAATCCAATACTAGTCTATGTAATTAAAAGTTACAGAAATTTTAATATTTATGAATTCAATATTTTGTGTTTGATACTGATAAAGATCTGGTTCTTGCGCATCTATCGGTGTAAAAAAACAGGATTTTCAAAAATTTTGTTACTGTTGTATCACTCTGAGGTTTGATTTGATATTCAAATTTGTTAATCACCTACCGTACTATAAATTTAGTTTGATGATGCCCATAGCCTGTGATCATAAAAAATAAATTAATTTAAGTTTTTGTCAACCATAAAGTCGCCTCTTTAGTCTAGCGGTAGTGTGCATGGGCGTTGGATCGAGAGGACCTGGTTTCAAGTGCCAGGTCGTATAAAGCTATTTTGCTAACACAATTTGCCCGTGACGGGATTCCTCAAAGTGAGTGAGGGTAGGAAGTCAGCCGGTCGTAGAATCAAAATCCGAATCCTTTCTGCTATTTGCTTGTAAAAGTGTGTTTCATCGACCCCACACTAAAGTAGAATAAGGGCAGGTGGAAAGAAAGACTTATGTGATCATAAAAAATAATTTGCTTGAATTTCTAAAAATCTTATAGAATGAATAAATTAGATATTCAGGTTCGAAAAACATCTTATGGAATGAATAAATAGATATTCAGGTTAAAAAGATCGCAAATAATATATTCCATAAATATACATACATTGCTTGTTATTCCACGATATGATAGGATATGCACAACCAAAAAAGCACAGCTCGGTTAATAGGAAGGAAAACTAGAATATCGTAAAGTTCGCGTATTACTGGTTCGCAATCGCAAATACCGCCCTCGTTGATTTATTCAAGAGATACGATCGCGAGATTGTCATGATAACAATCGAAGATATGAGGCATAATGTGTAAGGAGTTGGGTTGCTTTTTATTGACTCGGTACTGAGCCTTGTGAAATGTCGGTATTACTTGTTAGCACTCATCTCCGACGCATTTTTTCCTTTGCCGAAGACACACTTTTTCGCTCAAGCCTTATAGAGATGCATTCGATCATCAGGTTTTTTAAATTGGTGTGAGAGTGACCACATTGAGCTTGATGGTAAGAACAGTACGGCAGTGAATATTATGGGTGTTACTTATAAAAACATTTTCGCTTATCTCGCTGTCACTTTTTCCCTTGTGTTACATTGTTTAAAAATGAAAGGGACAACATATGGTTAAAGATAAGCAGCGCTTAAATATTTTTATAAGGGGCTATATTATTTATACGTAATCTATAAGTGGTATAACTTCAACATGTGCAATTTACATGCATCATCATCAGCCATAGGCTTCCCCAAAGATTTTCCTTCGATTCATGCATGCTCGTTCGGAATATGAACACCATCTCACAGAAAAATGTACAAATTATTGTCTCTGCAGTTCTGCATCTCACACAGGTATACCGGTATAGAATGCTTCGCGAATTAAATCCGCCTTTATCCATGTATATAAAGTTTTAATAAAAGCAAGACTGACGTGAAGTGACTTTATGAAAATTTGAGATGATTTGTCTACACATGTTGTTGTCTAAAGTATTTTCTGTGGGCAAAATACAAACAACTTTTATGCTTTAAACAAGACTATTATATCCATATTTCCATATTTTCTTTGACTTGCAAACTCACACGGCTATCAACGGCTATGTAAATCGCCAGTGTTGCCATTAACGAGAAGATAAGAATTTACTAACGAGGTGGGATATTAATAACCGGGGTTGCCAGTCGTGACTGACGTCCGCGCAAACTGTCCGTGCATGACGACTGACAAACTGATGAAGGTTAACTGTTAATATTAAACTTTACTTAAAGTGTGGTACTAAAATTAGCTGTCATGATAATTGATGACGCGCGAACTAGTTGAAAATATGTGGGAATCGATAGATTAGTGCTTGGTACATTTATCTTTGCATTCTGCCAAATTCGGAAACAGCATAGTTGTATCATCGGAGATAGTAATTGATACTTAACTTATTGAGTTAACCGTAGGTATAGATTTTAAGTCTTAATTTTGTAGTTATATTTTTTATGATGGCATTAAGAAAATGATCTGTAGCCCGAGCATGAAAAACTAATGTAAATGTAAATGTATTCGAGTTCGCTGCGCACTGATGACGTTTGGTTAATATTTCATACAAATTTCATAGACGCGCATCGAGTTCGAATACATTTACGGTTGTCAGAAATTTTCCTGTTCAGGCCGCTGATAGTTTAAGAAGTAAATATTCCAACTTGCACATCTAGTTGGTACATGTCATTACTGATCAAAATTATATTTCAAATTTAGTTTTATATGAGCTCTATCTTCTGCCTTGAATTATAGCTATTGAGAACCGTAAATGCTGTAAGAATACGACTTAAATTGTACTTATTTTAAAAACGGCTTGAATGATCAGAAACAAATTGTGATACTTAAATAAGAACTTAATGAAAGTATATACAAGTGACTAGCTTACAACTTCAAAAAGTATGTTTAAAGTCTATCTGTAATGCGAACGAATTTTAATGATTATTGTTATATGATTTTGGCTTCAAGGGTAATTTGTGTACATTTCATGAAGGTATAATTTCTCGGTTGACTGATCAGATTTGAAGTTATTTGTTTCTTTTTTTTTATGAAAAACTACAATGAGGCATTTTCCCTATATCCATCGCTCCATTGCATTATTCTCTATGTCCATTAGATACTACTACGATAATAACTGCCAATTATAAATGTGTATTAAGTTCCTGAGCGTAGTTTAGCAATTTCTAACAAGTGTCAAAACATGCTGGCATGTGGAGATGTTGTTCAATTTCCCCAGACACTCGATTAGTGTAAGCTCACACACTATTTACTTTACGAAATTTGCTATTCAAATGAGACCGCATGTGGCGCTTACACATTAGTAACTTTGACACTATCGTCTTAAAGCAACACAAGACTAAGGCTGAGATCTATAGAGTGAACTTCGACTAAGTCTGAGTCAAAGAAACGAACTCAGTGAGGATTTGGAATTTTTAAATCGAACTTCGACTTAGGCCGAGTCATGTTTTGCAAGAAAATCTTTGCTTAGTCTGTCTTTCAGTCTGGTTTTCTTGTAAAAAAAAGGGCTAAGTCAGAATAAGTCGAAGTTCGATTTAAACATTCTAAATCCTCACTGAGTTCGTTTCCTTGACTGAGACTTAGTCGAAGTTTTTATAGATCTTAGCCTTAGTTCCAAGTTTTGAATGCAGTGGTATTTTGGTTGGTGTCTCAAGTTGTTATAATGCCAGCACTACATGATCATCAGTTCAGCTATTTATCAAAACAAACTATTCAACATCAGGAAATATGTACTTGTCTTTACTAGTTGAGGGTTGGACGAACAGTTGAACTATTGAACGATCGTCTAATGCTGGGACATATTACATTTAATAAACAAAAAGTTCGTTTCAGTCAATTGGAAACGGAACGGAACGGAATTATACAAATGTTTTCCAACTTTTCAAATAAATATTTAGAACTTGTAAATTATAATAAACGCCTACGTTAATGTTATTCGCCTCTTTGGGTTAGTAGCAGCATATATGGGCTGTGGGTCGGGACGTCCTGGGTTCGATTTCTAGGCCGGAAAAAAATATTTTTCTTATTTAATTTTCCCGGGACTGGATCCCTCAGAGGGGGTTGGCAGGCAGGCAGCCGGTCGTAAAACTAAGCCAAACTCTTTCTGCAACATGCTTGAAAAAGTGTGTTGCGCCGACCCCACATGAAGGTGGGACGAGGGTAGGTAGAAAGAAAGTAAATTATTATAAACGCAATTGAAAAGTAGGAAAATACTTGTTATCATTTTTTCAAAACACATATTTTGTGTTCGCCAACTTTGGAGTAGGATAATGGTAGGGAAAAGAATTAAGAGTAGATATCATTTGATACCATTCCATTTCATTTCATTCTAGTATGTATACATTGAAAATCTGATTTTGGTTAGACCTCATTACAATTTCCCTGACTTGGAAAGTATCGTAACCTACTCCGCCAAGTTTTACATACTTTATTTGATGGAATGAGAATCTATCAGTAAAATGCTCAAATAAATCTCTGTGGAGGAATGAATGCGAAAGGCCACTTGCATACCCCGCATACTTTGCCAATTGAGTTAAATCTTCCTCCAAGTTGTTCATGGGACTGTTAACAAAGTTTAGATGAACTTATTGGCGACATTGTAATTCTTTAGAATACCATTTTGCATAATTCATGAGATGGTTAACATTTCCCATATTTGAATTGCCTACTTCGTATCCGCTTTGTTAAAATTAAATTTAATTGCCTGACTGCCTCGGTGGCGTATTTGCATTTCGGTAGGATTACCGTCCTGAGGTCTGGGGTTCGATAATCGAAAGAAAAGGAAGTTCGATTGAATCGAACTGATAATTGAAAAAGTATTCCATATGGCTGTAGCTCGCTTGGCGAAATGTGGGTGTTCTAGTTCACTAGTGCGTCTCTGCCTGCCCTTTCAGGAATATAGGAGTTAGCTTTTGTAATGGTAAATTTTATTCAGCTTTGTGGTTACCGTCGCTTAACGGCAATGCCATAGCTGACCTATGCCGCTGCCAACTTTTGAAGAGGAAAGGAATGGGGATTGGGACGGAAATTTGGGCCTCCGGAAATGTCACTCATCGTACAACACACAACAAGCTGTCATTTATTTTTTTTCTTTAAGACTGTAATAATCTGGTTAAGCAGGTCACTCCACTCTAAATTAACGACTGAGACCGTAATAACTGTTTTTCGAGGATCTGTTTATATGATGCGTTTATGATCTGAAATGCCGTATGTGCCATAATTACCTGTAACTATTGATTCATGATATTGGTTTCTTAGGTTTACGTGAATGTTATTCATTGAAATAAAACTATTTTTATGGATTCTATCACGATTTGGTTTTAATTTTTATGCCCGACGTCTGACCCGTGACCACGAAGGCTGCAAAGCTTTTGAAACGTCGGGCATAAAAATTAAAACCAAATCGTGATAGAATCCGTAAAAATAGTTTAATTTCATGATATTGGATTAGAATAATTATCGCCCGAACAGTCAAACGCTTCTCAAATTTAACAGCTTCTTAAATTGATTTTCGCCATACAATTTTGACAGATAAGGCGATCTTAACTGTATGAACATTCGGCGGTATGTGTAACAATTTAAAGTAGGTAATATTTTGGACTGTTCAAGCGCTATTAGATACTTGTGGGATAAATGATAATATCACGGAATGCTATAAACAAATTTTACCACTAGGTTCAGCTCTTTTAAAATATCAAGTGATGTTCCACGATATCAAAATTAATAAGTTATAAACTAGTACACTTCAGTAATTGAAAACAATTTTAAAATTTTATACTAGAATTATATTATGCATGATATTTTTACAGCATTGAAAATATCAATATTACATCTCCATTTAAATCGCAAATACACTTCATTCATTCGACATCATAACGTCAGAATCCCTGTTCTCGACGATTCTATTTTATTTTCTTACGTTATTCCCTTTAAAAACTTATTGACAGCGGATAGGTGTAAGCGAATACACTATAGATCATTTTATGATGGATAACCTGGCAACATCCGCGCAGGTGCAGAAAACGTCAACACTTTGCACAGACAAAAAAGCATCATGGCGCCGATCGTCATACGCCATTCAAGTCAATTGCGTTACAATAAAATTAATGATGAAACATAACTCTGTCGAGTGTATGGCATCATAAATATTTAACGGTATTAATGCAGGCTCTGATTTGTGTTTCGTATTGTAAGTGTGCATGTCATGTTTACATTTATACCGCATAATGTGTTAGGTTTACTTACGCGAATGTTGCACATTTAAATAAAACTATTTTTACGGATTCTATCGCGATATCCTTTTATCTTTTAATCCCGACGTTTCTTAAGCGTATTCACGGGTTGTCAAAATATACCTGCTCGGGCTGCAGAACGAATGCCGTGGGTTTGATTTGATGGATCCTATATCGTTTGATAGGATATAGTCCTATATAGGACAGTGTTTTCCTGACGGAGGGCAGCGGCTTGTGCCCTTGATATTGCTCAATTTAGGAGGCGATAACCTACCGACACGGGGATCCCGGGTGGATCCCGATCCCGAATCCACTAAGCTACATATTGCTTATTTCTTCTTTTTTTTATTACATGGTATTTACTCGTTTGCATAGCGACGAAAAACGAAAAGCTTTAGAAAGTTTATATTAATTGACCTAAAGTTCATTTTGATTTTGCTCACACATAAAAATGTCTTAAACATACTAACGTATAATAAATCAAATATCGAACAGGGCTGAGAATCAATTTTCATGTCGCAGGAACTAATGAGTCGGATTTGTGCACAAAAAATTAAGAACATGGGTATATATTTTTTATACGGTTGGATATGCTATGCATGCCGACGCAAGTGGAATGTACTAGAAGACCAGTTACGACATCCGATGGCCCGGATAAATATTTATAATAACGACAAGAAGGCGCTTTGAAAATGCTATATACGTTATGACTTTGTATGGTTGACAGCTGGCCTCAGGCACTTATTAAACTTTCATAAATTGTTCTTATCAACCAGATTTTGCTCTTAATACTAGAGTTGGGAGCTGTCAATAACTTAATTAATTAACACATTATAGAAATTGGTTTTAATATCAGAACATATAATATAATCCTCTGACAGCTCTAGAATCTGACAGACTCCGTGGCGCAGCGGGCGAGTAGCCAGCTGTGAAACGTGAGGTCGTGGGTTCGATTCCCGCACCGAGACAAATGTCTGTGTGGCCCATAGATATTTGTTTCGGGTCTGGGTGTTGTGAGACCGAAAGTCTCTCGTAGTTTCTGATACCCATAATACAGGTTATACCTAGTGTGGGGTCAGGACTATGTATGTGACTGTTGGGTGTATTTATTTATTTATTTTTATTTTATTTATAATCACTCAATCAAATCTAGGTGATGAGATCTATGATGTTATGCAATATAGATTACAGGGGATGGGTTGCATTTTAAAACTTACACTTTTTGTAATTTTAAAGCGTTTAAAGTTGTAGGATTGATTTACGGGGCTGAGTCATAGGGTTGGTGTAAGGAAATAGTGACGGCTTTCTTTTGAAAATTTTTGCCCTTTGCTATTGCAACGCCGTGACTGAGAAGTGATTGTTTTCTGCTATATTCCGGCTAAAAGAAAAGTAGTTTTGCAAACTTATAAAAAGCTCCAGGCAATGTAAATATCGTCAAAGAAAAGTGTAGTAGCAAAGATAAGCAAATCATAGTTTAAAACGAGATAAATATATGCTCGGCCAGTAAAATGCATATGTTAATTAAAGATTATAGTTGGTAATTATGAGCTATATAGCAGTTGCTTTTGATTAGCAATTATGGGTGATATTGCCTTACACTCTGTGATTTTTGAAGATAAAACGTGATAAATGGATATTATGTAAATAGCCACTTTGTTAATTTGTGTTAAATATATAATTTCTAATATATTCGTAATGGTATATGGTCGGTAACAGCAGATCAATTTAAATGTAAATATGTAGTATTTAAAGTGAATTTAGTAAATACTACGATTTAATTTTCTATGCTGTTATATTATTCTGTTATATCAAAATCGATATTGTTATTTTTTTCAACAAAATTATTCTATAAACGTGGTTAAAATTTACATTCTACTTCATAATTATGTTACTCCTTAAGGATGTCTAGTTTTTCCCTCGTACTTAGTTATTACATGGTTATAAGCTTATTACCTCTATCACGATCGAATTTGAAGTCGATCCCTTAAGTTTTTAAACTTGTGATTATTTATATTGCGTTTGAGTGGTTTATTTGCCAAATTTGATGTTGGCAGAATTGTCCTAAAGGGTTAAGCTGCCCAAAAATATTATTAATAATAAATAACCTTATTTTTAAGTCGTCACCTCCTTGATCTAGTGGCAGTATAGAGGTACATTATTAAATTCCCAGGTCGGGCAGAGCGATTTTTCTAATTTGATTTCCCATAGATTGGAACTCCCAGAGAGGGGTTGACGCCAGGCAAGCAGCTGGTTGTAAAAACTAAGCCAAATTCTTTCTGCAACATTTTGAAAAAGTGTATTGCGCCGACCCCACATTAAGGTGGGATAATGGCAGGTAGAAAGAAAGAACCTTATTTTTAATCTGATTATTTCTACCTGGCGTTTTCCTGCCCTTCTGCCAGGGTCCGCCTTTCTTCTTAAATGCTTCCACTTCGCCCGGTCTACAGCATTTTTAAGTCTGATTATGTGATTAAAATCAAATGGATATGATCGATAAACGGCGTATTATTAACAGTCGGTTATTACTTTATTAATTGGTCACAACATTTAAGCGTTCATTAAATGCGGTCGATCAGAGCATGTTACCGATCAATCGCTTCTCAATCGTCAGTCGCGCCGGGAGGTAAATTAGTGTTGCCAGCAAAAAGAGCCACTCATCGCTTACAATGTGTAGCGCGGCTCGAGTGCCGTAATAATCTTTTCAAACGGTGAAAAGCAGAATATTTTTGAATTGAAACGCTGTCTGGAACTTTCAAAACGATAATTAGAAATTGTTTCAAAACGATTATAGTATTAATAGTATGTTGGTCTCAAGTGTCTGGACCAGATCGTACCAGGGTCTCTATAAAATGTTATCGGATGAATGATATTGGGCCGATATTCTACTGCACAGATTAATATAGATGCACGCGGATCAAATAAATGTCAAACACCGAAGAATGGGCTATCAAACGGCTTACAGCATAGCATTCTCCGAAACGGTACTAATAGCAGCCATATCGGTCGGACACGTGAGCCACATAGAACAGCAAAACGTCGGAAACGAAGTCCGCAACTGCGGATTGCCAATGATCATGATCTCCAATGCTCTCTGATCTCTGTGTACGATGCTGAAGTCGGGGCGATGTAGAAGCGATTAAGTGAGAAGGTGGGCCGTGACATAAGGCCGTGATAACGCCAGGTATAAAAAAAAATACTATTATAGTTCAATAATATATTACAAACCTCTGTATAATATTTTTCAAAGTCGAATATAGCTTTTATTATACTGCCTCGGTAGCGTAGTTGTATTTCGGTACGACTATCATTTTGAGGTCTCGGGTTCGATCCCCGGGTCGGGCATAGTGATATTGGATTTTTTCATATCAGCCCGGAGTCTGGAATTTGTGCCCGATATGGCGATAGGCTCACCCCCTATCCCATCTGGGACGGAACTAAGCTCGGCGAAACGTGGGTGTACTAGTTCGCTAGTGCGCCTCTGCCTACCCCTTCGGGGATACAGGCGTGGGCTTATGTTATATAGATACCACGGACGTAAAAAAGATGGACGGAGCGCTAGGAACATTGCAACTGAAGCAGGGTTTTCGGCTCATTCGATCTATCGATACGTAATGTCGTGTGTGTGCATAGGACACTTTTGTACAGGCGCGTTTGTGTGCGTGGCTTCTCTGTGGCGTGCGTGGCGTTATGTATAGCTTTATTCTATTTGCAGAATCACGTTTTAACGATTCCCCAAAAAATTTGCTAATGTTAAAGCTATTTAGGTAAGATTTAAATTCGTTGTTAGATTGTTTGTACATTTCAGTTTACCTCCCAAGATAGCTGTAAAGTTTCCATTACATTTTCTTAATCGAACAAAAAATACCAACCACGTAGACCGTTGAATGATTACGTTATATACGGCAAGATGTATTAGATCTGGCAGGATGCAAAAAGACGAAAGGAAAAACTATAGAAACACTGGGAGACCAAAAGCGGCTCCTTTATACTTTCCAAAGGAACAGCGAGCAGCTCTCGTATTATGAACTTATACGAGCAATACGACCTTATAGAGAAACGGTAATCAATAGACAGACACAATTTATTAGAGCGTATTAGCCTTATGAAGCGCGGGCGAGCCACAGAAAAACTATAGTCCACTATTTGTATACAGCTTCATACGAGCTTATCCGACGGATTTATCTCGATGTTAATGCGTTGAAGCAACTTATTAACTGGACGAGCTTAAGTACCCGCGCCTGGGTGTAATCCAGAAACGCATGTTACTGCAATTAAACCAGCATTGCGACCAATCATAATTTTTTACTTAAACAGCGTTTGTGAATAAGAGATTGGATATAGAAGTGAGGAGACAGCGGTTTAAATGTTACAATATAACATAACATAACATAACGTCACGCTTGTATCCCCGAAGGGGTAGGCAGAGGCGCACTAGCGAACTAGTACACCCATATTTCGCCGAGCTTAGTTCCGTCCCAGATATGATAGGGGGCGAGCCTATCCCCATATCGGGCACAAATTCCAGACTCCGGGCTGATATGGAAAAATCCAATATCACTTTGCCCGACCCGGGGATCGAACCATAGACCACAGGACGGTAGTCGTACCGAAACACAACCACACCACCGAGGCAGACAATACAGTTACAATATTTATTAAATTTTAAATGTTACAATATTAATTACAAGTAAGGTTTTGGATTTTGTGCTCGATAGGGCGATAGGTTTACCGAAACACTAATATGAACCATGGATCATTGCACATTTCGCTACCTTTTTTGGAGATTTTATATTTGGAAATTAAGTTTCCTAAATCCTAATATAATATGGAAATTATTTTTTTCTTAAATGACCAATATTCAAATATCACCGTTTATTCTAGCAACTGATTAGTCAAAGAAAATTTTTTTCTAAAGAGGTAAGTACATTTTGCAGTGTATTTATTTATTTATTTATTTTCAGGGAACATACGGTGATACAAAAACAAAGCTATACAAATCACTATACACCAATTACATGTTTCCATAGATAGGTATTTAAAGTAGGTAATTAAGTAGAGCGCTTTCATTATATAATACAAATACAGAGGTACACATTAACATACATACATGTAATCCTACCTAAATATCTTATTATCTAACAAGTTTAACAAATTTTGAGTTGCCTCAAGAATATGTTTTGATGTGAGACAATTGATCATAAATAGTTTTCTTCAGCGTAGGACGTCCACCTACAAGGTGGACCGACGACCTGATAAAGGTCGCAGGAAGTCGCTGGATGTAGGCCGCTTCAAACAGGTCGATCTGGAAATCTTTGGGGGAGGCCTATGTTCAGCAGTGGACGTCCTATGGCTGATGATGATGATGATGAGAGTTTTCTTTTAGTCATTATCTCCACTTCTTATTCTTCTTGTAGGTGCCAGTATTTATGTACGCCTTCGTAAAATGTTTCACATAATAGCCAAATAATAAATAATCATTGAAAGTTTTATTCGAAATAAAATTTGCTGTAGCCTTAGTTGCAGTCATAAAAACTTAGCAATCATTGCAATTATAACGCAATAAAATCTTCGAGCATTTCTTCAACGAGCTTAGCATGAAAGTACGTGATGAATAAATTTGTAATATCTCTGGGATATTCACGTAATAGGAAGATATGCAAACCGGCCCTGCATTATGCCATTCAGACGCAAATACTAAGTTATCGACCAAAGAATACCATTCAAATGGTAACCAAGTTTAGAGAGCGACGCGGGTAGGGTCAACAAACAAGCGTTTAATTTACGGCAATAACTTGCGACTGTACACGGCTCAATTGCCGCCATGTTTGTATTCAAATCGATTTATAGTGTGAAAAGGATTAGATGTTTGAAAGAGGTCCAGATGAAATAAGGGAATGCTCCCAATACTAGCACGACACAACACGGCGCGACACGACGGTGGTAAACTTTACCCCTGTTCCTGAGCGGTTCAGGTAATAAAAACAAGCGTTATGGATGCTTTAGAAGCAGCTCCTGTATTGTGGTGTCGTAATTTAAAGAAGCAAATGCTATTCATTAACATGGAACATTGTAACGATACAACGCACAGTGGATTCTACAAAACGGTTGAAGTAGGTTTTAAGTTTTTGTTAAACTGTAATTATAGTTTCTGGGATATATGTACGTGGACAAACATACTTACACTTATGAAATTTGGCACATTGTTCAGAAGCCTACATAAACAACATAAGCGAAAATTATGCAATTCTGACTATACTTACATACTTACGGGTCGAATTAATAACCTCCTTTTTTGAAGTCGGTTAAAAACAGATGACATACCTAATAGTAATTTCTTATTTTTCAACACAAGGTTTTCAAATCGTCGGTATTTATCGGCGATTTTCACTACATTTCCCTAAGATGGCCCATTTTCCCCCTCTCTTTCCCAACCCCTTTTCCTTCCCCTTCCATTTCCTCCTTTTATGTTGGCAACGCACCTATGATTCTTATTGTGTCTTGGGTGTCTATGGGCGTTAGAGATCACTTACCATCAGGTGGTTCGTTTGCCAGTCTCTGCTATAAAAAATATATATATATATAAATTGTATGAGTGGCTTTTGTCACCATGAGTGTTTTGTTACTCTTAGGCTGAGATCTATAGAGCAAACTTCGACTAAGTCTAAGTCAAAGTAACGAACTCAGTGAGGATTTGGAACTGTGAAATCGAACTTTGACTTAGTTCGAGTCATTTTTTACAAGAAAAACAGACTGATAGCCAGACTAAGCAAAGATTTTTTTGTAAAAAATTACTCGGACTATTTGAAAAACACTGAGTTCGTTACATTTACTTAGACTTAGTCCAAGTTCGTTCTATAGATCTCATCCTTAGAGACAAAATCGGACATGAGTGACAAGTCACCCGTCAAATTTATGACCTCTTCTACCGGTACACTAAATGCCCACACTGTATATTGTAACTTAAGTCTCTATTATATTGATTAGTCGCTCGATACTGATTTGAAGAACATATTTCGCATTCCATTCATAACTTGCGGTAATCTGATTAGGAAATAATAAATAGCTCTTATTAAATGGCCAATTTATCTCGACATATCCTGTTGAGTAAGTGAGACTCCGCAGATGAATAGAAAAACTATAAGACCCATGGACGTAAAAAAAAGATGGATGGAGCGCTAGGAACATTGACAGTGAAGCAGGGTTTTAGGCCCATTCGATTTATCGACACGTAATGGCGTGTGTATGCGTAGGGCACTTTTGTACAGTTGCGTTTGTGTGCGTGGCTTTTCTGTGGCGTCCGTTTAACTATAGGCGAGATGGTGTCCTTCTTTTTCTTTACGTCGGTGGTTAAATCGCGTGGCAAGAAATACATTGATAGTCATCAGTAATTATAAATGATGCGAAATGATTTGCTATGTGATCGGAGACCACATTCCTAAACTTATAAATTTATTTGTAGGCGGCTTAAATGATTTGCATATGGTGTTCAAGTATCGTCAACAGATCTCTCAACTGAGAGGCGAGAGGCTGCGGCTTCGATTCCCGCACCGGGAAAATTTTTTGTGTGACTCACAGATATTTGTTTCGGTTTGTGAGACCTAAAGTCTGTCATAGTTTCTGATACCCACGATATAGGTTATACCTATTGTGGGGTCAGGACTAGATGTGTGACTGTTGGGTTAGGTTAGCTTTTTATTATTATTGATTAACTATGTATGTTTTCTAAAGAATATTTTTCAGTTTACGGATGCCGCTATTTAATATATCTTCAAAATCAATCGTCATTGTCATAGTTATGGGGAGGAAGTGAAGTCACTCAACGCAAAACGATCAACCATTAAAAATGACAATTTAATTTTGAAAGTTTATTAAATTCTGGCAATTGGCTTTTCCCTTCGCTGTCAACTCTGTCAATGAAAACAGTTGAAAAGATGACGGTTGTGGCTGTTGGCAACACCAACACAAAATTGTTTATTTTTTATACTTGCAACACTACCTTTTAAGAAATATACGAAGCTGCAATGCAATCACCACCGTTGTAAGTTTAATTTTAAAACCAGCCCCTATAGTGGCTACACGGGACACCTCAAGTTTTCAACAGTGGCAGCTTAAGTTGTTTATCGGTGAAGGACTTGGCACAGGGTCAAAATATAATATTATCGAAACATCATATTCTCACATTTTTTGTAGAAAACTTACGTGAAGTTGCGGATTGTTGGATTTCACATGGTGAGTGAGATATCTCGAGGACCAAATCGTCTTCTCTTCATTGTTTTTTTACGAGTGAAGCCACGTCTCCTGCACCTGTTTTCCTCGAAACAAAACACGAAAAAAACAATGAGTTTCGCAATCTCCTGCCCATAGAACAATGGACCATAGATAAAAATGTGAAGGGAAACCATATTTTGTGTAGGTGTTTTGTGTAATGTTTATTGCAGGAGTCACGGCTTTAAGTAATACCCGATTCGTAGAGTTCACTTAAATTTGACTATCAGGTTTTAGCTCGTTTGCCGGCTTTTGTTATTTAAAAAGGTAACAGTAATGGATTAAAACGAAATTGAAGGTTAAATTTCTGGGATACGAAAGGCACTCATGACGTATTCCAAGTGTCTTCATGCTATCAAACTTTAGGCTTTATCTGTCACGTGGTTCGATAAGCACGTGTACTGTTATATAGGTTAAACATAATTGCCTTTTTCAGTATCGGAAAGGATAAATATACCTTTGTTGTGAAAAGCATTAAATTGTTTTCGTCCGTTTCGCCGATTAATCAGCGCTCTTTTTGTAAAACTCCGCAGGTGAACCGTTAAATATGAATGCCAAATGATAATAAAATACACGTGATGGCAACGTTAAGTGTCGTTTATTACCTATTTTCGTTATGTGATAAGGATTTAATGATGAGAATACCTTACTAAGTAACAGAAGATACAATTTATAGATATTTTAAACACTTAACAAAGTGCGAAAGAAAATGTTGTTCATATGTCAGTGTATGGTTAATAAGTTTCTATTGTGTTAACTGTTTCTGTAGTTTACGCTGAGTTATTTCCACGTTTCTGGCTAGCGACTACGTAACATATTTATATGACAAACACTCGAAAGCCTCTAGCGGTGAAGTGGGGAATCAATATTCGTCATACAAATTATTGCTTCCGTGGCGCAGCGGGCGAGCAGCCGGCTGTGAAGCGAGAGGCCGCGGGTTCGATCCCAAAACCGAGACAAATATTTGTGTGATCCACAAATATTTATTTCGGATGTGGGTATTGTGAGACCGAAAGTCTCTCGTGGTTCTTGATTCCCACGACACAAGACTCGATCTTATTGTGCGGTTAGGACCATGTTTGTGACTGCTGGGTGTTATTTATTTATTTTACATAAACGCCAGCGAGAAACGTCAAAAAGTCATGTGACTCTGATTTTAATCCTCACTGGGATTACGGAAATGAGAATTGCAGCCGTCAATTCGGAGAAAAGTAGAAATAACATTTCGAAATGACATCGAAGTAACAGTTTGAGATAAGTCTTAAATAATCACTAAATAAATACAAGTGCCGCACTCACAGCTTTATTAACATTAAGGCAAGCAGTCATACCCGTTTTTAAATCCCAACTCCCAAGTCTATCTTCGAACATCAACAAAAACGATGAGATAAAGATATCACTTTCACAGAACTGAACTTAAAGAAAAACACTTGGAATATGCAGACAATATGGCGATCCTTAACAGGACAGCACGATCATTGATGTCATATTGGTCCAGTTTATTTTATGGTACCTGTGACTGAGAAAAAATATTGTGACGCGAGTTGTGAGAAATTTAAAATTCGATTTGTGTTATATAGGGCCTTACTTAAAACAGCATTTTTAGCTGAGCAAATGGTTAAGAATAACCTGTCACTTTTTTCCTTGCGTTACATTGTTTAAAAATGAAAGGGACAACCTATGGTATAAAGCAGCGCTTAAATATTTTTAATAAGTAAGGGGCATAATGCCTATTTTATCCGTGTTTTTAACATAGGTCAGGCAGGTGCCATAGTCCTTAGTACCCAATCCATACCTGCAATAGTCCTACACTAACCGGGGGTTGTCCTTGGGTGCATTTCTATAGTGTTCACAGGGATAACTGCCGGTTTGTGTCACGTCCCATATTAAATTTAACTTGTCTTACGGGCCTCTACGTGTTGGCTTCGGCCCCATGCACGCCTACCAAAGGTCCGGGACTTTTACAGTCCTGAGATGTGGAAAAGACATACATAATAATATTAGCCCTATAATATTACTGTTCCACTGCTGGGCATGGGCCTCCCCTAGTTCCTCTACCAATGAGAAAGGTTTAGTCTACCACGCTGGCCTAATGCGGGTCGGTAGGCTTCACATACCTTCGAAATTCTTGTGAAGAATTTTCTCAGGTATACAGGTTTCCTCACGATGTTTTATTTCACCGTTAAAGCAAGCGATAATTTACAATGAAAATATACTTAACATAGAAAATTCGGAGGTGTATGCTCTTTTCGGGCTTGGTATCGAACCTTCGATACTCGTTTCGGCAGTCCGTACCATTCCCAACTTAGCTATAGCTGCTTTTTAAGATAAAGAAGTATTTAGAATAAAGAAGATAAGTTTTTGTTATTTCGTTTTCGTTCGTGACAGCCTCCGTGGCGCAGTGGGCGAGTAGCCGCCTGTGTAGCGAGAGGCCGCGGGTTCGATTCCCGCATTGAGACAACAGTTTGTGTCACCGAACCGAAAGTCTCTCATAATTCCTTATACCCACGATAAAGGTTATACCTAGTGTGGGGTCAGGACTAGGTGTGTGACTGTTGGGTACATTTATTATTATTATTCGTTTTGTAGATTTGTGTAATTGCCCGTCAGTTCGAATTGGGTATATCCTGTAATGACTGTGTGTGTTGAATAAATAAATAAATAAAAAGTTATATAAAGAATTTAAGATAAGTTCTAAGGGGAATAGATATCAGGTTCTTGATCGTGAAGCTATATAAAAAATCTGCGGCATGCATATTTATTTACTTTCCCAATGTGGCCACAAAGTTGATGTTATTTAAGATAATAAAATTTTAATATAAATAAATACAACCATACAATATGTTTATCCTGGTTACTTCTTCTTCCTGTATAACATCCCGTGACATCGTAAAATATGAACAGATTTTCAGTAAACTTCCTTACGAAAATTTCTTCCTATTAAAAAATTATTTATTTATTTATTTAAATAAATAAATAAATACACCCAACAGTCACACACCTAGTCCTGAACCCACACTAGGTATAACCTGTATCGTGGGTGTCAGAAACTATGAAAGACTTTCGGACTTACAACACCCAGATTTGAAACAAATATCTGTGGGCCACACAAACATTTGTCTCAATGCGGGAATCGAACCCGCGGCCTCTCGCTTCACAGCCGGCTACTCGCCTGCTGCGCCACGGAGGCTGTCGCACATTTATTTAGGCACATAGAACATATTATTGTTATTTAATTATTTTTTTTAGCATAGACGTGTTCTAAACTAAACAATAATCCTAGGGGCATGCACTCAGAGTAAACAATAACAAGTAGACTAAATTAGATATTATCTTATTATGAACTCAATAATTATAAAATTACTATTTATGAGCAAAACAAAATAAAATAAAATTTAAAATGAACGCAAATTAATCAATGACTAATGGAGAAAATGACAACTATCCTTGTTTTCGAGAAGCGACAATTGTCCAAAATATATTAGAAAACTAGGGGTACGGTTTAGGGGTAGTCACTTTGCCGTTGCTCGAATAAAAAAGTCAATGAAAATAAACTAAACGTCTTTGTTTTGAATTCGAACAGATAATCAGTTAATTGTGATAAATAGATCAATCATTACATTGATCTACATTTTGTCCAGAATGCCATTGTTCTACTGTGACGTTACTGTTCAGGCAATAAATCACAATTACGAACAATAATAGATTGAATTTACAGTGCTATTTTAATAACCTATGAAGTTCGATCAGTTTCTTGCTAAACACATACGGTCTTATTACATAACCGAACGACCTCCAAACTTATCTAATCATCACCAAATTTATATAGGACCGCCATTGGAATCAGGAATAATTTCTGTCGAACGCAAAGAGGATCTTGAAATACGTCCATATTAGGCGAAGATATTGCGTAACATATATAAAAAAATACAGATGACTTAACGAAAATAACAGTCGAAAATAAGAGACAGAATCGAGGACATTCTCCTTTTTTAAGTCGGTCGAAAAATATATATCCTACATTGAAAACAGCATCAGTGATGTTTATTTATTTATTTATTGCGCATAATGTTGCATAATCTTATAATTATGAACATAACCTTGTTAGTTTCCAAAAACCATATGCATTGTTCATGATAATAATTGATTCTACAACTAATACAAATAAAAAAAAATACAAGATAAAGTGGGCTGTAGACCGGGTGGTCCAGAGTTCGATTCCCAGGTCGGGCAAAGTAAATTTTCTAATTTAATTTGCCCGGGACTGGATCCCTCATAGGGGGTTGACGTCAGGCTGGCGGCCGGTCGTAAAAACTAAGCCAAATCCTCTTTGCAACATGCTTGGAAAAGTGTGTTGCGCCGACCCCACATTAAGGTGGGATAAGGGCAGGTAGAAAGAAGATAGAAAGAAAGACAAGATAAAGTAAAAAGTATAAATGCATAGAATGTGTGGCCACCCTAAGATACACCCGAGCTTCATATATTTTCGACGTTCTCAGTTCTCATTTAATAGTGTATAGAATTTCACACATTTGTCATCGTGGACGTGCTGATTGAATTCAATTTGTTATCATACCTGGTTTCTAACACGATTCTTTTGCAGCCTTTTCAATCGACCTTAAAGGAGAAAGTTTTCGATTCGAGTATTCCTTTCGTTTAATGGGTATATTTGGGGTTAATTAGTTTAACGTTTTTTAGTACTCGGGTAGCGGGTAACGAAATGTGGACCGATTTTCAACCTATTTCAAAAAAGGAAAATGTCCTCAATTCGTCTGTATTTATTTTATGTATGTTACGCAATATCTCCGTCAAATGTGAACCGATTTTCAAGATTCTTTTTGTGTTCGATAGAGCTTATTTCAAGGGAGGTCCTATATAAATTAATGGTCCTGCAGCCCGAGCAGGAAAATTTCTGACAACCGTAAATGTATTCGTGCTCGATGCGCGTCTATGAAATTTTTATACAAATATTAATCAAATGTCATCAGTGCGCAGCGAGTTTACATTTACATTAGTTTTTCGTGCTCGGGCTACTGATCGGATAAATATTGAAGTCGGTCCGTTAAATTTTAAACTTGTAATGAGAATCTTTGTGTTCGATAGTTTTAGTTGATGTCTTATATTGGTCAAGATCTGAAGAATAATCAAATAAAATAAACAAATAAATAACTCAACCATGATTTTTTTACTTTTCTCGCTATAATTAGATTACATAATATCCCTCAGAGGGGGTGTCAGGCAGGCAGCCGGTCGTAAAAACCAAAATCCTTTTTGCAACATGCTTGAAAAAGTATGTTGCAAAAAGGATTTTGTTTTTTTTTGGTTCACATCCCACATTAAGGTGGGATAAGGGCAGATAGAAAGAAAGAATTAGACTACATCGTAAATTATTTTACAAATTAAGCACCCGATGTTTCTGGCGCTTACCTGGGGATAAGATTTCACTTCACGCGTATTTATTTTTTTAAAATACTCTTAGTACTACTCTAGCTTTAAGTCTATAAACCTTCGATAAACACCATTCAAATTCGAGGGATAGATTTTTAACCCATGCGAACGTAATTGCCATGGCTAGTATATAACTGAACAAACTGGGTTTTTGTGACGTAGGCAGTGATGCCAACTCTGTCAATGTGAAAGATGTGTTTCATTTTGGAGTGGGCTACACGTAGGTTGACGATATCAACTCGTTTGAATGAAACAAGGATGAAGGATGTGAACATTTCTAGACATATACAGTTGACAGCCTCCGTGGTGCAGCGGGCGAGTAGCCGGCTGTGTAACGCGGGGTCGCGGGTTCGATTCCTGCACCGAGACAAATGTCTGTGTGGCCCACAGATATTTGTTTCGGGTCTGGGTGTTGTGAGACCGAAAGTCTCGTAGTTCCTGTATTCCACGTTACAAGACTCGATCTAGGGTACTGTAGGGTCAGGACTATATGTATGACTGTTGGGTGTATTTATTTTTTTATTATTATTTATACATAAGCTCACGCCTGTTTCCCCGAAGAAGTAGGCAGAGTCGGACTAGCGAACTAGAACACTCACATTTTGCCGAACTTAGTTCCGTCTTCCGTCCCAGATGTATTGGGGGCGAGCCTGTCGCCATATCGGGTACAAATTCGAGACTTCAAGGATTTTAAGGATTTGAGAAGCGAAGCTGGGAAAATGTAGTGATAACTATTATTGAATTGCTTTGGTGTCTATTGGTCATTTATCTCTCACATCTCTCAATTAATACATTATCACCATCAAAATAACAAATACGCTTTAATGTATTGATACATAATCACAAGTTTAAAAACTTAAAAGACCGACTTCAAATCAGATTGTGACCAAATTTATATGGGACCACCCTTGAAATAAGCTCTATCGAATACAAAGATTCAAAGAATTTTGAAAATCGGTCCACATTTGGCGGAGATATCTCGTAACATACATAAAAAATACAGAAGAATTGAGGACCTTTTACTTTTTGGAAGTCGTATGATAAGTACACATAGACAACTGTTTATGTCAATGTTTCAGTTCATAGTAATGACCTTTATTGGTTTGTACGGACATTTGCTACATTCCGACAGCCTTGTATCGTACGTGATCGTTCTTATCTAAACACGTAGCGGTGCATCGAATATGCAAATATCTCCGATTGTGCAGATACGGCCGTTTGGCTTCCAACCAAGATAAACATCGCTTTAATATCGCGATTAAAACGATGTAAGTCTCTAATTATTGCTTTATAACGCGCCGCGCACACGGGGCCAGTACTCAAGCCAGTCTTGGACAGTGATAAATACGTAATAATGACAGTTTACCTAGCAGATGAATGGTTTGCAGTTCAGTTTCTTCCGAATAGAGTTCGCTGTGGTTAGATAGCGTTTAGATAAGTCGAGAATTCCGAGGTTTTACACAGTTGTGCCTACTGCCTAATGGTAGGATGATAAATTGGTCAGTTGTACGTAATGTTATATGTCTTGGTGTTTGTGAAAATTATGTACAAAGGTATATTATCTTACCTTTTATTACATTGGATGGGTAATTTACATACTATGTATATATACCATTTAAATGTAGTTCATGCGATATATGTCTCTGTTAACTAATGAAACATAACGAAAAACTAGTTTGATTTGAAGTTAAAATAATGTCATTGTCACCTCTATTAACAATATCAGTATATTAATCCTATTTACTATTGTAAAATATCCGCTAAAAAGTAACGGATTACATATCCTTTTTCCACAGATATCCGCTGATATCCAATACATCACTATCATCATCATTATGGCCTGTTCTTGGACATAGACCTCTCCTCTTCTCTTCCATTCCCGGCGATCTTGTGCCCGGATCATCCAGTCCTGTCCTCCGAGTCGTCTGATGTCATCTACCCAGCGTCGTGACGGTCTTCCGCGCTCTCTGGTTTGGCTCTAGGTCTCCACTCGACTATTTTCTTAGAACAACGGCCCGAATCCATTCATCCATCCATTCATCAATACATCTCACATCACTATACAAAAATATAAATTATTGAAATGGGTTATACAAGCTGATGATTAAACTACGGACAGTGCATAGCCATTAACCTTTTAAAAAGCGTGCTAACACCGACGATTGATGAATTGTTATTTAATAAACAATAATTTATTTATATTAATCGATAAGGAATACTTTATAGTGAACAAGTTTCTGCATAGTCATAAATTAAAATCAAATTCTATTTTTGTAATTGCTGTCTGCGCTGTCTATGAATATTCCAGTAGCCATTTGTAAAACGAGATTTTATTATAAACATACTATCGACGTGCTAACGTAGATTTACTGATACTTTAGTAGTACTATTTATTAATAATTTATTATAGTTGCAAGTTTAACAAATTATTATTTATTTTTGTTATAACGCCAGCAGGATTCTTTTATGAAGTGGTAATTAAATTATTGTTAATTAATTACTGACATTCTAAATTTACATTCGAATTAGAATAATATAATGAAACATTATTCATTTTATAATATCGTTTGTTATGATGATGTTGTGATATAATACTTAGCGAATGTTGGAGCGAATGCCCTCTTTAATCTTTCCACGAGTCCTTAATCTACTACAATATGGAGTCGGTGCACCATACAATACACTTTTTCAAACATGTTGTAGCATGGATTCAGCTTAGTTTTTTTTTACGACTGGCTGTTTGCCTGACGGCAATTCATCTGGAGAATGTAGTCCCAAGCAAATCGTGTTAGAAAACACCCGCCTGATATGGGAATCGAACCTATGACCTCCCGGTTCTACAGATGACTACGTATCTACTACTACTACTATATACGTTGCCACTAGATAAAAGAGGCGGCAATGGAGTTTCCTCTCTTAATACATAGTATTAAAATAAATATTTTTAGTAATAGTGGAACTTTTTATACTCCATGTTTTTCTCCCTCACACCCCCTAAAAGCTGTAAGGCTGTCTCTTTTAGTGTGTTTATTTCAGTTTAATGCACATAAAGACATGGCGCGGCGAGTCGCGAGTCCGGCCGCGTGTGACCGATACATATCAAGCTAATGATTGATGCAGCCGCCCATTTGCCGGACTAGTTTCGTACAGACCGTGGGGCTATTAAACTAGCGGGTTTATTTGCTCTCTTTGTGTTGCTATTTGCTCCTTGTATAGGTAGGAGATAAAGATTGTAACTGCATGAGTTTGTGTGAAAGGGAATTTCTCAAATTCACTAATAAAATGTTAGGTTATTTTCAACGCTATAAATTATTTTCCATTATGACTGGTGATATCAAAAACTTAACGGACCGTCTTCAAAACTTATACGATCGTGACCAACTTTATATGGGACCACCCTAGAAATAAGCTCTAACGAACACAAAAATAATCTTGAAAATCGGTCCATATTTGGCGGAGATATTGTGTAACGTATATAAAAAAACATACAAAGGACCTTCTCCTTTTTTGAACTCGGTCGAAGAGTGTAAGTAATAAACCAACGCTGATAGTTTAGGTTAGATAAAATATTCCTACTTCATCATCATAATCGTCATCAGCCATAAGACGTCCATTGCTGAACATAGGCTTCCCCCAAAGATTTCCAGATCGAACTGTTGGAAGCGGCCTGCATCCAGCGACTACAATATTATTACTTACATAATGAACATTTACTATCTTCTTTACCTACTAGAACGGCACAAGCCGCTCGCCCGGTCATACCTAAACGATACTACCCATGAACGGTAGCAACATTATCAGCACAGCTCGACCGGTTTGATATCACTGTTTCACAGAAAACCGACGTAAAGTGGCAGCTTGCTGTCGCGTTTCGTTCCGTGAGTGAGATTTCCGGTGGCCAATTTCCCCCTCCCTTGCCCAATCCCTTTCTATCCCCTTCCATTCCCTCCTTCTAGGTTAGGCAATGCACCCATGATTCTTTGTGTCTTGGTTGTCTATAGGCAGTGGAGATCACTTACCATCAGGTGACCCATCTGCTCATCTGCTATAAAAAAAACTTTGAATAACAAGCACTGCATTGCACCACTCTGATATATTAGATGTTGAGATTTTGCTATTTTGCGATTTTCATTGTCAATTTGCGGCGCGTGATACCTATCCGCTAGCGCTGTGGCTTCTCGATTAAAGGCACTGATGCGCACTGCCTACAGCCACATTGAGTTCAAATCGTGATTAATGTGACATACCCCCGATCTTAACTCCATCCGGGACAGAGCCGAGAGTGCTGCGAGTGCGGACTGCCACGATTGCTCTGTGTCCAGTTTGCCATTATTTATTTTCGGTTATCCAAGCTTAATGAGGTGTTAACACTCGGATTGAAGATTTATGAAGCGGATATAGTTTTGTATTTAATGCGCATATTGATGGTATGAAAAATACAGTGTGTGTTTTAGTTGAGGGACATATTTAAAAAATTCATGCCTGCATGTAACTGAAAAAAATATAAGCGGAAAGAAAATAATGACAAATGGCAGAGTAATCTTTTTTTTTCCTGAAAAGTTTCCTAACGTGTCGATACCCTTGTGCCAGCTACTTGGTGACCTATCTTATTGGTAATTACGTTTGAATAACCTTCAGGTATGATCCGTTTTCCATTCATGCTTCCAACTTGGCTTAGGACAGGCAAAAATGGAAATTCCTGTAAAAAAATATTGTTTATATAAATTTGGGACGAGAATCGAATACTGTGTGACCTCCTTAAACAGGTCCTTCGACTCAACTTACACTCTATATACTTTGTCTCATTAGAAAATACTTGCGTTATATTTATGTAAAAAACGATTAATTTATATGTACTACGTATGTATGTCCATACGCAATCACCGATACCACGACTAGAGAACTAGAATTCACACATTTCGCCGAGCTTATTTCCGTCCCATGTAATAAGGGGCTAGCCCCTATATACCCCCTATCGCCATATCGAACACAAATTCCCGACCCCGGACTGAGACTGTGAGTGATGTGAATTATTATAGTAATTATGGTACTTTTTTAAGGTTCGTCCAATTAGTTTAGCGGCAGTGTATATGGACTATGTACCGATAGGTCCTGGATTCTGGGTCGGGTAACAAGGTTTTCTAACACGATTTGCCTGTTTCTGGTTTCTCCTAGTTCCGTTCCAGATGTGATGGGGGCGAGCCTGTCGCCATATCGGGCACAAATTCCAGATTTCAGGCTGATACGGAAAAATCCAATACCACTTTGCCCGATCTGGGTACTGAACCCGAGACCTCAGGAGTCAGGACGAAAGCCATACCACGCACGCAATACCACTACGCCACCTAGGCAGTCACAAATCACAATAAATTCGCTGCGCGCTATACCTTATCGTTTGTAGTGAAAAGTTTGCAAATACGACTAATGGGATGATTGTCTTGTTTGTTTTTAAACACCGTTATAAAATCAGCATAAGCTGAGAGCAAATGTTATGCGAAATTAATGACCACTTAGTTTGTATAATAAGGAAAGACAACTTACCATTAGCATAAATATGGGTGAATTAGTCTCAAAAACTGCAATATCACACCTGGCTTAGCACCGAATTAACACGAGTTTCTATTTTAGGTATTTCACGAATTGTTTCGCGACAAAATCTTGCACACGGCTGTTTCCGGCGACATTTTGTCTACATTTCGTGGCGTATACGTAAATTTTAGAGAGCTCATTGTGCTTTAAATCGCACTTGGGCTGGTATCATTTTACTATCTTGAGCATTTGTCTTCCATAGTGGATTGTAAGGCTTGCTACAGACACGACGGTAAACATATTTAATATTTCATCCCTAAAGGGGTCTAAAAAAAAATTGAAGATTAAATACTTAATTTATTACTTTAATTAACTATAGTAGACATAAATGATTTATGTTTTAATTAACAAAATATTTATGGACAAAAGTTCAAGCAGTAAATAGTGAAAAACCGGAAAACCGTACAGCGACTTCAGCAGGAAAAATTTTGACAATTCTAAATGAATTCGAGCTCAATGCGCGTCTATGAAATTTGTATGAAATATTAACTAAAAGTCATTAGTGTGCAGTGAGCTCGAATACATTTACGATTTTCAGAAATTTTCCTGCTCGGGCTGCTGACCGCATATAAATAGGAATGTATCTATCTACAGTATTTACAAACATAGTTGTTTGTTAAATGTTATGTGTTGTGTTATGTTAATATAATTACAATTATACAGCCGCCGTGGCGTAGCGGGTGAGTAGCCGGCTGTGAAACGCGAGGTCGCGGGTTCGATTGGATTGTAAAATATGGTCGGATCTACATCAAAACACCCAATTACGATTATTTCTCTCTACCTGCTCTAATGCCAACTTAATATTAGGTCGTCGCATCTCACTTTTTCAACCATGTTGCAGTAAGGATTTGGCTTAGTTTTTACGACAGGCTCCCTGCTAGCGAATCTAGTCCCGAAAAATAGTGTTAGTAAATCACCCGGTTAGAATTGGAAATCGAACCCAGAATCTTCCGGTTCACAGCTCATATACGCTGGCACTAGACCAAGGAGGCCCGTGATTCAATTGTTCGACCGACTTCTACAAAAGGAGGAGGTCCTCAATTCGTCTGTATTTTTTTTATGTATGTTACGCGATATCTCCGCCAAATGTGGACTGACTTCAAAACTTATCAGATCGTGACCAAATTTATATGGGACCACCCTTGAAACAAGCTATCGAACACAAAAAGAATTTTGAAAATCGGTCCACATTCGGCGGAGATATGGCGTAACATACATAAAAAAAACAGACGTATTGAGGACCTCAATCACGGTTTTTTTCAATTTTTATTTTATTTTGATTCTATCACGATTTGTTTTAATTTTTATGCCCGACATTTCGAAGGCTTTGCAGTCTTCGTGGTCACGGATTAGACAGTCCAACCCGTAACCACGAAGACTGCAAAGTCTTAAGAATCCGTAAAAACACTTTTATTTCAACGTTAGTGTAAATTAGGCCTTATAACCACACCTCTACAAGGCCCGCCAATTTCTGCCAATGTACGTCGTCCAACCATTATTTACTGCACAAACCGGCGCGTGGTAAATCAAAGGAGCCGCGTGTGGCGCTCGCACTGTTGTCATGGCAACCAAAATGGCGTATCAGATCTCGCTCCTATGATGGAAGGTGTTCTGGGCCTGTTTTCTCTTTTGGGTTATATTTATGTAGTAAAAGTCACTACATCTAGTCTATTGTCATACTTTCGCCTAATTGCCAGCCTCGGTGGAGTGGTTGTATTTCGGTACGACTACCGTCCTGAGGTCTCGGGTTCGATCCCCAGGTCGGGTAAAGTGATATTGGATTCTTCCATATCAGCCCGGAGTCTGGAATTTGTGCCCGATATGGCGATAGGCTCGCCCCTTATCACATCTGGGACGCAACTAAGCTCGGCGAAATGTGGGTGTACTAGTACGCTAGTGAGCCTTTGCCTACCCCTTCAGGGATACAGGCGTGAGCTTATGTTATGTTATGTTTTCGCCTAATTAAATAAATAACACCCAACAGTCACATACATAGTCCTGACCCCACACTAAGATCGAGTCTTGTGTCGTGGGTATCAGGAACTACGAGAGACTTTCGGTCTCACAACACCCAGACCCGAAACAAATATCTGTAGGCCATACAAACATTTGTCTCGGTGCGGGAATCGAACCCGCGGCCTCTCGCTTCACAGCCGGCTACTCGCCCGCTGCGCCACGGAGGCTGTCAATTGTCTTGGTAGCATTTACTTTGAGATCAAAAAATGTAGTACAGATTCTGGTTTGAGATTATTTTTGAGGTTTTGGGAAATACCGGTTGAGTCACGCTAACGCTGAGAGTTTAGATAAAGATTTTTGTTTGGTCTTGTGAGTTTAAGCTTAAAGATAAGTTTTGGGCATCATAAATAGCACTTAGAATAGTATTTAGATTTTTTTTTATAGCAGCGATTGGCAAACGAACAGATGGGTCATGTGATGGTTAGTGATCTTCACCGCCCATAGACACACATGACACAAAAAGAATCATAGGTGCGTTGCCAACCTAAAAGGAGGGAATGAAAGGGGAGGGAAAAGGAATTGGGAAAGGGAGGGGGGAAATGGACCACCGGGAATCTCACTCACCGAACGAAACGCGACAGCAAGCTGCCATTTTACGCCGGTTTTCTGTGAGACAGTGGTATCTAACCGGTCGAGCCGGCCCATTCGTGCTGTAGACGTTACTGTCTACAGCGTGGCTCTACCACTCAAAGTAAAAGATTATAGTGAGTTATTATAACTAAATAGTATTTACCAAACCATTTTAAATTATCATTTTTCTTATCTAACTTCTATCCATATTCTATTTGATTCGCGGCTAATTACGAAAATGTATAAAAAGAGTTATGCATTTTAACACTTACTAGTTTTTACGATGTCGATGTTATTAAGCGTTGATAGAAGCAGGTTACCTGCAAAAAGAATAAAATCATGTTGTAAAATATACATAGATCGGTT
The DNA here is from genome assembly GCA_036417725.1 of Clanis bilineata. Lineage (NCBI taxonomy): Eukaryota > Metazoa > Arthropoda > Insecta > Lepidoptera > Sphingidae > Clanis > Clanis bilineata. The sequence goes on from CM071153.1 coordinate 6,868,022, forward strand.
TATTTTGCATGTCTTGTATGTGCATATGAGATGATAGTTGAATGCCTCTGAAGTTTGAATTTTTAATAATTTATTTATCATAATTTTTAACGACAGCCAGGTTAAAAAAAGGTTAGGTAGCCTATCGAAAAAACTAAGCCAAATGGTTTTTGTGACATGCTTGAAAGAATGAGCTGCGCCGACTCCACATTAACGTGGGATAAGGGCGGTAGAAAGATTTATATTTTTTTTATGAACATGTAGCTATAACTTATCTATACGGTCACAACACTTTACCTACAAGAATGTGTCGAATTACCTATATTTTTCCTTCTTGTAAGAGTGCAGTCGTACTTAGATTTAAATCTATCTACCCATTTAAAACCTCTACATTTAACATTGTTAAGTATATTTTACATTGTTATGTTAAATGTGGAGTTTTTAAACAGTTAGATCTAATTCTAAGTACGACTGCACTCTTATAGATATGCACTTTATAGGTTCGATCAACTCTTGTTAAAACTGCCAGGTATCATTTCTTTACAAGTAAATCATGTGGAGGATCTTTGGGAAAAGTGTAATTTGATTTTTCTACAATTAATGCTCATGTTGTAAATATGTAACAACCAAAAGGTCGATCGAAAACTACTAACAAAATTTAATTAATTAATATTCCAACTAGTATTCCATATTTTCTTCTTCTTTTTTCTTTCTTTGGCTCCTTTTCTGGAGCAACATTATACCCACAACAACTCATTATATTGTCCATCTTCGCTGAAGTTTGGTGCATAAAACCACGTCATTTTGAAACAACAAACACAACTTTACACAATAAAAAGAAATAATTTTAACAAGCGACGTCCACCCTGTCAGAATTCCGGTCAAAATCTATATCCCATATTTTAAAATTGACTACAACTGTATATAATGATTTCTTAGGTTTATGCGACCAAACCAAATCGTGATAGAATCCGTAAAAATAGTTTTATTTCAATGTACAACTGTATAGTCAAATGTCAATGATCTACCTTTACAGCAAATACATTGAAATGTTATCAGCTGATTTAGGCGTTGCATTGTGTATATTATTATAAAAATATTGATAAAACCTGCGGCCAGATAAAACTATAAGGTCAAGTATTTCTTATCTCTATCAGCAAGTTACAAATTGCTCTCTCAACTATTTGTATACCTGCAATTAATAATCTTTATACATAAACATGTGGTGCGTATGTGTATGACCATGTACATTGTACACATTATATTATTTTGTACGTGGTCATACTCAGCAGTGGACGTTCTATGGCTGATGATGATGATGATGATGATGATACTCGCACCATATTATTGTTTATTTTGTCAAGGCGATATTGGTTCATCTCGTAGGTTATCTACACATGACGGTATGTTCAACTGCGAAGAACAGATAGATAGTTGATTATACACTACTCTTCGATCAAAGCATCTAAGCACTTCTATCTACGTTTTGATTTGAATAATGAATATACAATCCTTTCTTTTTTCTTTCTTTCTGCTTTGTGTTATCCCGGCTTTCTGTCAGTGTCCGCCGTCCTACTCAAACGCTTCCACTTCGCCCGATCTATATACAATTTCCTCTATCTTACTAATTAATTCATAGATTTTAAATAAAAAATAAATTTTAAAATATAAAGAAAGGCAAATCATCTTTCGATGATGAGGCTATTTGTGGTTACTGGCCCAGAGCACAGGTTCACTAATACTACGTCCCAGAATGAGGAAACACACTTTTTAAGATATTGCAGAAGGATTCGGTTTCATTTTGAATTGCCTGCCTGACGTCAACCACCTCTTAGGGATGAAATATCGTAGAGCGTACAAAAAATGCAGATGAATTGAGAACCTCTTTTTCAAAATCGGTTTAGAATAGAGTTGCATTTACATTTTTTGTGGCACCACGCGTAGGAATCTGATCGGTTGACAAGCTGTGATCGAGAGCTTATTGTTGTCTGTACGAGTTTGATAACGGTATAAAAAATACATTAATAACCAACATACGAACTTATTAATACCGCTCAAATGACTTATAATGAACAATAACCTATTCAACCCGTCATTGGCGTTGGGCGGTTATTTAATGGCGGGTACACACCGGCCGCACGAAGACGAACGAATCTATACCTGTTGCGCTCACACAAACAAACTTTCGCTGTTGTGGGAATGAAATAGGCATGATTCGTTCGCCTTCGTTCTGCCCGGTGAGTACGTGCCATGATATGTCATATATGACGTATGGAGTATCAGAAATTATATACCTACTAGATGTTGCCAGTAACGGCCTCGGTGGCGTAGTTATATTTCGGTACGACTTCCGTTCAGAGGTCTCGGGTTCCCGAGTCGGGCAAAGTGATATTGGATTTATGAATTTTATTTTTCGGGATAAAAAGTTGCCTAAATGTTATTTTATGGTGTCAGCTAAAATATCGTCCTTTCAACCGACTTCCAAAAAGGAGGTCGTCAATTCGTCTGTATTGTTTTATGCATGTTTTTTTATGTTTTATGATCTTTTGGTCACGATCGGATAAGTTTTGAAGTCGGTCCGTTAAGTTTTTTATGAAAATTGGTCCAGCCGTTTCAGCGTGAAGAAGTAGCAAATATACAAACACACTCACAAACTGTCAGGTTTATAATATTAGTATGAGTCTAATATAGATTATGTTTGACGTTATGACCTGATCTTTGCAACATTGGTGATTAAAGTATTAACATTAAAATGTGACTACTTACTTCTCAGTATGCAGTTTTGTGACTCAAGGGCAGGTTGAAATGAAATCGATTTAGCCAACTTATGTTGGCGTTTAATATTTGGAAATTATTTGTGATTTTATAATCATAACTCTTTTTTAATATAATCCTATTCAACACTGTTTGATCCTTTTATCGGTTAAATTAAGAGTTTTAACCATCGACAAAAGAAAAATAAGGACTTCGCATACCTACGAAAAAAAGTGACTGAAGCCGGTTTCACCATTTTAGTTTCGCGATCTATTTACGTGTAAGTTATCACCGTGTTTTATTCGAAATAATACTAATTTCGGTATGTGAAAAAGATGCCTAACTGCTGTATTACTGGGATCTTTCATTCGCCAAGTTGTCATTTTGGTTTCTCTCCATACACTAGGCATGCTTAATTTTTTCGTAGTCATGCCAAGTCTTTATTTTTCTTTAATCATTGGTTTAAACTAGCATTCAATCGTTTTGTTAACTCATACAAAAAAATCTATACTGCATTATTTGACAATTGTGTCATAGAATGCAGTTCAACAAGCGAAAAAAATGTAAGGCCACTCACTTTCTAATTGGTTCTAGATTTTGTGATTCATTCGGTACTGTTGAATATATAAATAATACGTGTCATAAACATAAGTCTATAATTCAAATAGACGTCGCCACATTTTCCAATCCATATGAAAGTGTCTCATAATATGTATCAAATCAAATCAAATTAAATCATTTATTGAATCCATAAAATGTTCAAACATTATTTAAATTCCGGCAAAATTTTAACTGTACCGGCTGTTCGGAAGGTAATAGGTATCTAATAATATAGGTCAAAGTAATATACAAGATAAACTGAGCGACCCTTATAGCCACGGAAAGTTGAATTGACACAAGCAAACAAAACAGTCCAGGCAGACCAATCTCCACGAGCAGCACCCGTTCACGAGTATTACGCATGTGCCAGCCATCGACCTTCTCAACCATGTTGCAGGGAAGTGACCGACTCGGCACATGACGCCGCTACAAGCATAGACCTTAAGTGAGAATGACTACCTAGACTGATAGTAATGGGCATTCGTGCAGATCTAATTTAAACTGTTATATAAAATAATTCATCTTTTTGCGATCGACAAATATTTTATTATCTATATGTTACATACATATACACTCTCAACTCATTGTTTTTTAGTAGCGTAGTTGCCAATGAACGGAGAGGGCCTTGTTATGGCTTCTCTTTTGGGCAGGCCATTGCTCTTTTGGAAAACCCAGGCCGTTCATCCTTGGAAAACCCATGACAGTTTCCGTGGGCGAGCAGACGGTTATGAACTGAGATGCCGTTTTCCTCGCATTGAGATTAATAACTGATGGTGTAGAATAAATTCTACATTATGGTGATTGCGGAGTCGCCTCTTTGGTCTAGTGGCAGCACATATGGGCTGTGGACTGGGAAGTCGTGGATTCGATTCCCAGGTCGGGCAAAGCGAATTTTCTAATTTAATTTGCCCGGGACTGAATCCCTTAGAGGAGGTTGACGTCCGACAGGCAGCCGGTCGTAAAAACTTAGCCAAATCTGTAACATGCTTGAAAAAGTGTGTTACGCCTACCCCACATTAAGGAGGAACAAGGGCAGGTGGAAAGAAAAACGATTGCGGAGCTTGTGGTTCTAGTATTTAGATGTACATATTCATTTATACAGAAAAAAAAATCGACCCAAAAATACTTTTTAGATCAAAACACAATTTTCATCAAACAAAACTCTAATTTTAAATCAGTGTTAAAATATTTCCACTGTCTGTACTCGTAAGTCCTTATTTTCCACCGGCACGATGATGTAATGACATAAAGTCATTTTAGCTCTGCACTTAAGTACTTAGTTCTAAATGTTACACGGTCCATATAACAAGTATAAAGCGAGATGATCTGGGCCCATAAAGGCGACGAAGCGACATCTTATATCTATCTCTCTATGAGGGAATTATTCAAATATGTGCACTAAGTTCTTCATGCCTAGATAGTACGGGTCAATGAACTATGGAAAACATGAACCTACTTTTTTTGGATAACTATAATGATGTTAAAAGTTGTGCCATGTTATTACAAATCGATGCTGGTCAATTGATCATGTCCCATTTTTGTTTCGCGTTTTCCTGCTTTAGGGCGACTTGCCGCTACATAGCGCATCATAATAGCGCTCTATTACAAATCTAGAGTTAGACATGACCTCGACTTATCCTAACTCATTCTTATATTTAAATCTAGATTTGGGATAAATCGAAATCTACCTAGGTGCCGCAAGTCGCCCTTAATCAAATGAGCACTTGAATAATGTGACATCAGTGCGTCGTAGCATTATAATGATTCTTTTATGTTTTTTGAGTGAGCTATTAATGATACTAATTAATAATGTGCAGTTATTAGTGATGACATAGTCGCCTCCTTGGTCTAGTGGCAGCATAAATAAATAATTAATAAATAAACAAACCCAACAGTCACACACCTAGTCCCACATTGGTATAACCTGTATCGTGAGTGTCAGAAACTATGAGAGACTTTCGGTCTCACAACACCCAGACTTGAAACAAATATCTGTGGGCCACACAAACATTTGTCTTAATGCGGGAATCTAACCCGCGGCCTCTCGCTTCACAGCCGGCTACTCGCTCGCTGCGCCACGGAGGCTGTCAAGCATATATGGGCTGTGGACTGGGAGGTCCTGAGTTCGATTCCCAGGTCGTGCAAAACTGGATACCTCAGAGGGGGTTGACACCCGGCAGGCAGCCGGTCGTAAAAACGAAGCCGAAGCTATTCTACCACATGGTTGAAAAGTGTGTTGCGCTGACCCCACATTAAGGTGGTATAAAGGCAGGTAGAAAGAAAAAGTCATAAGTGATGACATAAGCGGATGATTTTTAAAAAATGCATAATTTAATAGTTTATTTATAATATTTTATTCAATGATTGTATTGTAATTTGTAACCGGCATAGTTAACTGATCCGAACCTCGAGCAAAGTAATTGTTTGAAAAGTAGATGAATAATTGTTTCTGATACTAGGCAGTGAATAGGAAATTTTACACTCACCCACTGTTGTTATTAAAAGAAAAATAAAATAGTTCTCAATTTTAATAATAACACCCAACAGTCACATCATACAAACATTTGTCTTGGTGCGGAAATCGAACCCACGACCTTACGTTTCACAGCCGGCTACTCGCCCGCTGCGCCACGCAAGGCATGGAGGCTGTGAATTTCGTTGCACAAATTCGATACAATTCAATTCTCGAACAATAAATAAAATTGAGTCTAGACTATTTCAATTGGTTTAATTAATTAAATAAAAAATTGGACTGTATTAATCGGCGAATAATTACTAAGGATAATTCGCAATCAAGATTCACTTTGGCCGGTTTGCTTATCTCTACTTCCCATCATAAATTGTATCTCGGTTTATCGTCGCTCCAATTTATCCACACATATTTTTCGCTAACAGACCCTATATTAAAATGTGTCTATTAAAATGCAGATTTCCCGTTCGATACATTAAAGCGGCAATAATGTATTCAGATAAAAGAGTTTTAAGTTAATTTTACGACCAGTTTCACCGGTTGTGATCGGGTTGACAAATGACTGTTGCCACAATAAGTATAAATTAATAATTTAATTACGCTCGATAGAGAGTAAGTGAATGTTTTCAATGGATACTTATCAACAAAGTTTAACTCTAATCGATTCGTATAAATGCAGTAGTAGTGGCCTTTTCTGTTGATGACCGTTTCATTCAATTGAATAATAATGTGGTTGTTGATTTTTTCTCGGCTCGCCTATCACATCAGCGGGTTTAGACAAGTGACTTAGGCGCTAGACGAGAATAGTCGTATATAGCGAAATACGCCGTATTAAAATAGTATATGTCATTCCCATACATTTATTCTATTCGACTATTCTATTCGTTTAGCGTATAAGCCACTAGTATAAACCCGCTGGGACGTAAATAAGCTCGGCGAAATCTGGGTGTTCGTAGTTCACTGGTTTTCCCAACCCTTCAAAGATACAGGCGTGAACATTTGGCGTGACCATTTATAGGTTTTGATACCGATAGTTTCTGATGCTTGCGACACAATACTAGTAACTTCGTGTGCGATCTGCGGCCCGAGTAGGAATATTTTTGACAATGGAATTCGTATCAAACTTGCTGTGCAGATGATATTTGTTTATACTTCAAACAAATATCATAGACGCGCAGCGATCTCGATTCGAGTTTGATTGTGAAAAATATTCCAGCCCCATGACTTTTGAAACTCAATTCGATTTTGACTACGATTCGGTTTCATTTATTGACTTAAAATTCTACCGAAATCGAGTTATAAAGTGCGCTTTTGGCGCATTATATTTGAGGACTTGTCATTTAGTAATTTTTAACGCGACATTAATCCACTTTTTACCTCGATTTCGGTGGAATTTTAAGTCACTAAATGAAACCGAATCGTGGTGGAAATCGACTCAAGTGCTAAAAGTTATACTACTGAGGGGACCACAGGACTATATGTGTTACGGTTGGGAAGAAAATTGATGCTACAATATCCCTGAGTCACATAGGTTACGTTTTACGAGCCGCCAGCAAGAACAATATTTATAAAATCAGTTATTCCAAGGGGCAGTTTCACAGTATGAGGCTACGGTATAATAACATGTGTTTACACAGTTTGTAGTAATGATGGAATGTAGTAACCTCTCATTATACACGGACAGACAACTTAAAATTCTTGCATGGAATCGTTTGGAGTAAACTGCTCAACTCGGATAACATCTTACGGCTGCAATCTGTCTCTAAAATTAATTCTGTTATTCACGTATCATATGTGATGATAAGTGTAAAATAATGGTAGGCCTTTTGAAATAGTATAGAGATGATATTCCATACGCAAACATTATTCCTGGATATAAAAAATAAAAAAATAATCAAAATGAAATACTACATTTTTGACGGATATTAGAAATCAGCCCATGTCTTACTTTAGCGCCTAGTTCTCGAAGTTACGAGTATTATTGGCAACCGCCCAATAAATTAAAGTTTGACAGTGTTCGTGCAGGAGCGGGCGATTAGCCGGCTGTAAAGCGACGGATTGCAGGTTCGATTCCCGAGACAAATATGTGGTCCATAGATATTTGTTTCGGGTGTGGGTGTTGTGAGACTCCGTAAAGTCTCGCAATTTCTGATACCCACGACACAAGAGTCGGATCTTAGTGTGGGGTCGGGACTATGTGTGTGCTTGTTGAAATATATTTTTGTTTAATATTTTTGAAAGGTAATGCCATTTTTTTTGGAAACACATCCATAATTTTTTTCATGTCTTGGGTGTCTATGGGCGGTGGAGATCACTTATCATCAGGTGATCCATCTGGTCGTTTGTCAGTTTCAGCTATAAAAAAATGGAAATATTAAACCGTGAAGACCCTATCACAAGCAAGATTATATTTGCTTGAAACTCGATTGTTGATACAGTTCTAATACATTTTGCGTTTAAGAGCAATCCCGCTAAACGTTTTGCTAAGACCGGCAGGTTGGAGTAATTCCTTCGCGGAATAACACCCGCCAGCGACATGCAATAAACTCCACTCGGAGGTTGCAGCTGTTTAAATTGATATTTCGATCGCAGTGCAAGAATAATAAATAAGAGAAAGTAACCGAATTCGTACCTACTATAAAAATGAGATTAAAATGATGTTGGCAATCTTACGACCTTGATTAATAGAGAATTTTAAGACAATTTTTTTTTCTTAAATGACTACATCTGGGCTAATAGGATATATTTTTTATTGAAATTGAATGATGACTTGGGCCCTGAGTCGCCTTCTTGGTCTAGTGGCAGCATATAAAGGCTGTGGATAGGGAGGTCGTAGTTTCAATTCCCAAATCGGGCAAAGCTATTTTCTAATTTAATTTGCCCGGGACTAGATACGTCAGGCAGGCAGTCGGTGGTAGAAACTTAGTCAAGGTAGTAAGAAATAAATCGAATGATGGCCAGCAATCCGCTCGTCTGATAGTAAGCGATGAACGGCAGTAACACAACCCAGACTTTAAATAATAAAAACATAGACATTATCAAAAACCTATAGAGTTCGAAATTTATTCACCACAATATAAATTATATTAACAAAGTTTAAAAATCCATTTCAAAAGGTGAAAATGTCTTTCTATCTTTGGAGCTTGTGCTGGGGCCAGTCAATAGGCACCGACTTGAAAGGGACAAAGAAAAAAAATTAAACTTTAAGGAAATCCAGTTGCCAGCTTTTCACATTATGGCAAATCGACTTTTTAACTTATTCACGCCAGGAACGGAATTTTCTCAAGTAGAAGTGCCATACAGAGGCTTATACAGGATATACATTATGACAGTTTTACCAATTATCATAATAGAACGAAGCCATCCGCGTATGGGACGAGCACTGGCAAGGCACCATCTATCACCGACATTATAATAATGGTATACACAACCGCAGCACGTTGCCACGACAATTATCGGATTCCACTTCACCTATCGGATCTCGGCAAAAACGTGTCGCTACCAACATGGACTCTACGTAATTATTCACGTAATTAATGCAAGAATTTAGCGACTTTTTGTCCGGTATGGCACAGGGTTGTCCGGATGACGTTGATTTATCTATGACGGCTTGAGATGACGGCCAATATTTGATTTAAGAAATGTCACAAGAGCTATTAGGAGCATAAATACATAATGCTTTTTAATCACGAGGTGAGATTTATTATTCTATAGAGTTATGCAATACATAGGGCCTTTATACATGGTCCAACTATAAACCTGGTTATTTTATAAAGTTTAAATTTAGTTCAAGTTTCGTAATAAATAAATACACCCAACAGTCACACACATAGTCCTGACCCCACACTAGGTGTAACCTGTATCGTGGGTATAAGAAACTACGAGAGACTTTCGGTCTCACAACACCCAGACCCGAACAAGTATCTGTGGGCCACACAGACTTTTGTCTCGGTGCGGGAATCGAACCTGCGACCTCACGTAACACAGCCGGCTACTCGGCCGCTGCGCCACGGGGCCTGTAATAAGTGTTCAGTGAATTTTCCACAAGAATACTGAACTATTGAATTTCATGAACAGGGAGTTTAGTGTTTATGTTTCTTATTACTAATGCGTCATCCATAGATACATCGTAAACCGATTTTATGTCAATTTGTTTCTGACCGTATTTATTTATTGCATAAATAAATGTATTATAATTTGGTCCAAATTTGTTTTTTTTTCATTCAATTGTCTTCAAAAGTGGTTAATTAATCTTCAATTATTTAATTTACTTAATTGCAATACACTTGCAGTTCATACATGGTAGAATAACATAAGCAAAACAAATGTCCTGGCACTAACAATCTCCTTACCAGTGCCTATTGTTAGATTAAACAATTTTGCCTCGTATGGATGTGGTGTCGCTGAGAAAAAGCCAGATTAGATCTCCGTGCTTTAGACCTGTTTCTTAGTTTTTTGCCGTTATTTGCCTTTAATGAAACTAATGGAAAAATGTAAGTAAAAAGTGGAGTTCTATTTTTTGCTATGAATGTGTGCGATTTAACCCCGTGGTAGAAAATACTCGTGATATAGATTTTGTACGTAATAAGTAGTTTAAATCTAGATTCATGTCTGAGCGCCGTCATGTAATACGGGCCTTATTAAGGTAAACTCGTAAGGTCGGTAAGGTCGTACTCAAAACATCGTCAATCGTCGTACTCAACACAAAACAAACAAAGCAAACGATTTAAAAGTGGTTTGGCTAAGTTTTTTTTTAAGGTAATGTATATTTCATCATCAGCTACAGGACGTCCACTGCTGAATATACCCACAGTTTCTAGATCTACCTATTGGGAGCTGTCTGCATCCAGTAACTTCCTGTGACCTTTATCAGGTCATCTGTCCAATGTATATATTACACAGGACGATTTAGCTTTAAATAAATCGTTACCTGATATTGAATAAGCATCGACACACGCAGCGAAGTCGCGAGTAATAAATGTGAAACGTAAATGGCGGAACTAAATCTAAACGTGACAGCTTTAACAGCCTCCGCAAACTGCAGACTTTTTATCAGCCAATAGTTTAACCGGGCTGTTAATCTGTATTCACGTGTATGAAAGTACGCATATTACAGCGATTTGGTATCGGCCGACAAAAAGTTGGATGGGCTACACGACTGTCTTCAAACTGAATAATCGGCAAACTATCGGCCAGTGTGCGCGCTCAATAGCCCGACCGACAGCCTCCGTGGGGCAGCGGGCGAGTAGCCGGCTGTGAAACATGAGGTTGCGGATTCGATTCCCGCACCTAGACAAAGGTCTGTGTGGACTACAGATATTTGTTTCGGGTCTGGGTGTTGTGAGACCGAAAGTCTCTCGTAGTTTCTGATCACCACGAAACAAGACTTGATCTTAGTGTGGGGTTAGGACTATGTGTGTGGCTGTTGGATGTATTTCTTTATTTATCAGACGATAAAAAAGTTTGTAGTTTGCGGGGGCTCTTATTGTGATCAATGCTAACGCCATTGATGAAGCAATTTTTTTATATTTAAACTATCATAAATGTGGAGGAAAATATTTATACATCCAAGGTATGGTGGAATGGCCATTTCGGATTTGAAATATGAAAGTATGACGACTTAATTTTTCGTAAAATGTTTAAAATTCTATATAAATAAGTGAAAGCTAATTGGACCGTGTTACGCGTAAATGATCCAACTCACAAAAAAAAAATATTGATACCACCATGTTCTAAAGTTTAGAACATGGTGGTATCCATAATTTTTTTTGCCAATATGGTCTATTGCCAGGTAACGTATCAGGTAACGATTATAGTTAATAGACCATATTGGCGTCAACAATTTATTTTTGTATTTTTGTGGGTTGGATCATTTATGCGTAACACGGTCCAATTATTCTTTCGTTTTAATACACAGATTAAAAAATAATATAGTAAAGATAAGATGGAAATTTAAAACCAGCTTAAAGTTGGTTTCTCATTAAAACCATGTAGGTGAATTTAAGATAAGGGTTGTTTTAAGTACCTCTAAATTTGGTGTAGGAGCAAACAGGTATCGCTTTATGGACTTATTAGTTTGGTTAGTTAATTTAAACTGACACATATGGCAACCCTAGCAACTCCAAAATAACGAAAGCACAAAGGATGGCCGTATTTAGTGTCGGGTCCATATTAAATCGTGAGGTCGCGGTGGTCCGACACTAAATAAAGGTCTTAGCTGTTATAACTCTAGGTAATGCGCCGATTTCCAGTTAAATTGAAATGTATTACAAGTGGGGTGGAATGCATTGTCGGTGTTGCCCTGTCGTGCACTAGTAGGGTTCCCAAAAACAATTAACGGCGATTTGCGGCGCTATTATTAATCTAGAACATAACATAAGCTCACGCCTGTATCCCCGAAGGGGTAGCCCAAGGCGCACTAGCAAACTAGAACACCCACATTTCGCCGAGCTTAGTTCCGTCCCAGATGTAATAGGGTGCGAGCCTATCGCAATATCGGGCACAAATTCCAGACACCAGGCTGATATGAAAAATCCAATATCACTTTGCCCGACCCGGGGATCGAACCCGAGACCTCAGGACAGTAGTCGTACCGAAATACAACCACGCCACCGAGGCAGTCTTAATCTAGAATTAGACCTAAACTCGAGTTATCCTAAAGCTCATTCGTACATATATTTAGTTGCAAGTCGCCCTTAGTCACTAATATTCGTATTGGCAACGGGAGCTCGCTTAATGAAATATCGAATAATACATTTTGAATCGAATGTCGAATCGAGATATTTTCACAAGCTAAGGCCCGATACCACCTGCACCTGCAATCACCGATAGCTTCCAAACTTATTCTTTTATTATAGTAGAGATGAGCTAACGAGTAGGTGGGTCACTTGATGGTAAGTGATCTGCATCGCCCATAGACACCCAAGACATAAAAACAATCAAGAGTGTGTTGCTAACCTAAAAGTAGGGGAATAGGGAAAGAGAGGGAGGAATTTGGCCACCGGAATTCTCACTCACCGAACAAAACGCAACAGCGAGCTGCTACTTAACGTCGATCTATGTGACAGTGCTATCAAACCGGTATCTGGTAACTTACTAAAGTGATCTGTAATTGCAACGCGACAATCACAAATTTTGTTTAAAATCTGTTTCGCGAAGTATCTGGACGTAATCTAAAACGTTTTCTACTATACGTTTCGATTCACCAACGTAACGCGTTCAAAGCAAATCACTTAAATGGCTTTATAGCAAAGCTAAAACAATCTTTATGATACAAACATTTTAAGAGTTCTCAACATTGCTATTTAAAATATATCCTTTTTATCTAAATAAGGCCACGAGTAGATTTCTACATACAAATGGCATAATCAATGCGAACAGTTTCTGCACATGCAACTGATCAAAAACAATCTTTACGAGATGAATAATTTATTTTAATTTTTTGCCGCTGTCCGCGCCGCTTGCGTATGCACTTACTTTGTCCGATGTTATCATTATATATGTGTTAATGGCTGTATGGATTTGCAATAAAGTCATATGGATGATGTTTATTCATTATTTCGTCGATTGGATCATATGTCTCTGTTAGGCTCGCCACTTCAGAGGTGGAGCTTGGAATAAATTGTGACGGGGCGTATTTAATAATCTTCGAGGAAATTGCACTGTACCGAGTATTTGATCGCTTCACTTACGTGTAGTGGTTATTGAGTTTTTTATAAAAACGATAAAAGACTATTTTTCTTTCTAAAAACAATGTACAAAGTTAAATTACGGGATATTCGTCACATTAACTGTTTACTTCTGTAGATGGCAAAAATAAAACATATTATATTTCCTTCATGATTTGGGTATTAATTTTGTAGTAGCATAACTTGGTACTGTTTAATTTATTCAACAATATTTGGTTTGGAAAAGAAATCTCTTGAAAGACAGACATGTTATCATTATATACGTGTTAACGCCACATTCTTTTATTTATTTATAATTTACACAGTACATATCTCATTTTCCAGATCGACCTGTTGAAAGCGGCCTGCATCCAGCGATCTTTATCAGGTCGTCGGTCCACCTTGCAGGTCGATCTGGAAATCTTTGGGGGAGGCCTATGTTCAGCAGTGGACGTCCTATGGCTGATGATGATGATGGTGATATTTATTAAAAAATAATTATTTATTTAATTAGTATGCTGACGGTACTTGGGATAGGACGCCAACTTACGGCGCTGTGCACGTGTAAATCACGCAAGTTCGAGTTAGCGCGCGTCAGTCGCCGCACGCCGCACGACCTATGCACGCATTGCTGACACATTGCAAACATTTTTAAAGCTCCTTTTAGATAAAGAAGTGTATCGCACGGCACTTGAGAAAAGAGAAACTGTCGTTGTTATGGCGAAGGTTTTCTGTCCTAGTCTGCAATAACACATAGAGTGCCTTCGGTCTAAGCTTAGGTTTACGCCGTTAAAAATTTTGACGGGAATTCTAAGGGTGCTGTCAGTCGTCATTATTTTACTTTACTCTAAAATAATTATTTTGTTAATTCTGACCTCAAAAGTAACGTGTTAATACCGACCTCATAAGTAAGGTAATTGTAATAAATAAATTATTAAATATTATGGCAATTTGCCATATTACACAAGCATCGTGGAATTATAACAAACATAATATGTAGAAATAAGCTGTGGAAATGAGCGATAAGTAATATTATTTACATTTCTGCAATGACGATCGTGAAGAATCTTTGAGATGATGATTTTTTTTATTTTTTAAATGGGTTTTAATCCAAAAGGGTATGTCAACCCCATAAGAGACGATGATGTAAACGGCTTTAACAGCCTGCGTAGCGGTACAGCGGGCGAGTAGCCGATTGTGAAGCGAGATGCCGCGGGTTCGAACCCCGCATCAAGTGTTTGTGTGGCCCAAAGATATTTGTTTCCGGTCTGGGTGTTGTGAGACCGAATGTCTCTCGTAGTTCTTGATACCCACGACACAAGACTCGATTTTAGTGTGGGTCAGGACTATATGTGTGATTGTTGGAGCTCTACATTATAGTTGTAGGCAAAGACATTCACGTACATAGACGGGACAACGCGACGCGCGACGGCTCGAATCTTGTGATCCAAAAGTTGTGACCTCGTGGTGATAAGTCGCTCAGTCGTATTTGAAACATAAGCGCGCAAAGTCGTGCCAGTGCAATAATGTTTAGACAATAAAATTGTCTTACGTGGTTCTTGAACATTCACAGAACATTCAAGGGTGTAAATTGTAATAAGCGCTCTCACAGTGTTATAAGTGGTAGATGACGTTACTGACGTCTGAGATCATTTTTTGTATGGAAACTGGCTTGATAGCCCCTCTATTAATAGTTAGTAATATTAAATATCTTTTTTTATAGGTAACTCTAACGCTTTATATCGATAGAATCGTCATGACTCCAACGTCACATTATGTCACTCAATCACGTGATATTATTATTTTTGGGGATATATTCACGTGATTCCTCGTCAATGAATTTTTTGACACAAATTGGGTGTTTTATGATCTTGTTTACTGACTTTCACACTTATGATATAACTTCAAAATATAAAATATATAGACACTATTGAAGTTTTTATTAAATGTTATTTGTTCAATCGGTGGATTCAAATAAATACGTATAGATGTAGCATATATAGGCTGTGGACCGGAAGGTCCTAAGTTCGATTCCCAAGTCGGGCGAAGCAATTTTTCTAATTTGATTTTGCCGTCGTCAGGCAGTCGGTCGTAAAAACGAAGACAAATCATTTGTACAACACACTTGATAAGTATGACCCGACCCCACCATAATGTAGGTTAAGGGCAGGTAGAAAGAAAAAAGTGAATGCAAATAATTACTGATTCCTTATAGTATATTTTAAATTTAGAATACTTTTTATTACCGATATTACCGATATTCAAGCAAATTCTAAAAATATCAACGTAACTCCTATCAAAGTCTGTGCAAATATTTCAATGTTATCCGAGTTTCATGGATATTATGAAAACAAATGGACGCTAACCTTACCGGCCAAAGAGTATTCCGATTTTGTTAGAATATTGCATCTCATGTTCCAACCGTTGCGTTGTGGGCGTTGTATAATTTAATATAATGTGGGTACCTGACAAAGATGCGACGAAACTCGATAACCAATACAATATAAAGGGTTAGAGGTATAAATTACCCTTTATCCCACGTTAATGTGGGGTCGGCGCAAGATATTTTTCAAGCATGTTGCAGGAAGGATTTGGCTAAGATTTTACGACTGGCTGCTTGCCTGACTACCCCCTCTGAGGGATCCAGTTCCGGGCAAATTAAATTAGAAAATTTGCTTTGCCCGATCTGGGAGTTGAACCCATGACTTCCCGGTCAATAGCCCAAATATGCTGCCACTAAACCAAGGATATGTATAGATTATTATAAATAATCACAAGTTTAAAAACTTAACGGACCGACTTCAAATCCGATCGTGACCAATTTATATGGGACCACCCTTGAAATAAGCTCTATCGAACACAAAAAGAATATTGAAAATCGGTCCACATTTGGCGGAGATATCGCGTAACATACATAAAAAAAAAATACAGACGAATAGAGGGCCTCCTCCTTTTATGGAAGTCGGTCGATAACATATCCCATGATAAGATACGAGTCTAGCATCGTGGGTACCAGACACTATGAGGGTCCTTCGGTCTCACAACACCCAGACCCGAAACAAATATCTGTGGGACACACAAATATTTGTCTCGGTGCGGGATTCGGACCCGTGGCCTGTCACTTTACATTCGCTACATATATAATGCAAACATGTTGCAGAAAATATTCTGCTTGATTTTTTATGACCGACTGATTTGAGCCATTATTTCTCAAATAACATAACGCTTATGAAATTAGCAACCAATAATATTCAAACTATAAATAAAATTATTAAATATGTTTATGTATAAAACCTATTAAATATGTTATTTAATGGATATAATGACCATTTTTTATACATTTCCAGGAGCTAACATGATATTCTAAAAAAATAATGTTAACGTCCTAGGATGCAGTCAAATAAGGCTTCTGACGCGTGGGCGGTAACTATAAACGCGTAGTTTTTTACACTACAGTCGCAGTTTTATCATTTAAAATATTCTTTTTATTCAATTATAAAACTATAAACGGCGTTTTTTACACTATCGACGTAGTCTCTACATTGCCATATAATTTTAAATATGATTTTTATTGGGATTTAAAAATAAAAACGACAGTTTTTTTCACTACCGACGCAGTTTTTGCAATTTTAAATATACTTTTGTTGAATTATGTGGCCATAAAAATAATTAAGTGTCTGATTTATACGCAATAATTATGATAATTAATTTGAATAATTAACGGTTTGCATCAAACTATTTGTAATTTTATTTGGATTTACATATCATTTTGTTTATTAATTTAAAATAATTTGTTTTATAGTTTGTAAATCTATTGAAGTCTTTTTATGCCGTATATTTATAATCATTATGTTATAATGTCATCATTATCAAGCAATTAATTTTATCTATTAGTTCTTATTTTTTCATTTAGCATTTCAATTATTCATTCTACTTAAATAAATATTGTAACTCTCGCTTACCTTGCCTTTTATTTTGAAGGGGTAGGCATGAATTAGTATTTTTGTCAAGCTCATTTCTGTCTCAGAATGTGATAAGAGACGAGCCTTTCGTCGTCGTCGTTACGTAGCACACACAACACGTGACGGCGACTGATCGAATGAGCCGAAAACCCTGCTTCAGTTTGAATGTTTTTAGCGCTCCGTCCATCCTTTTTATTTCGTCCGTGATCAGCCCCCTAACTTTTGACAATCAATTCCATTTCGTCTAGGATTCGATTTTTAACTCGATTTTGGTGAAATTTTAAGACACTAAATGAAATCGAGTCGAAATCTAATCGAGTGTCAAAAGTTATCCTACAGGCACGAGTTACTCGACCCTGATATCTAACATGAGACCTTAGTAAACTCAAAATGACAGTCGTTCCGCGTTCGCAACATAGTACGCAATATAATAGCTGTATAATATATGTAAGTTGATGTTGGTGATCTAAGAATTCTAAAGCTGAGATCTATAGAGCGAACTTTGACTAAGTCTCAGTCACACAAACGAACTCTTAAATCGAACGAATTTTTAAATCGAACTTTTGACTTACTCAGTCATTTTTAACAAGAAAATCATTGCTTAGTCTGTCAGTCGGTCTGTTTTTCTTGTAAAAAATGGCTTAGACTAAGTGGAAGTAATAATAAATACACTCAACAGTCACACACATAGTCCTGACCCCACACTAAGATCGAGTCTTGTGTCGTGGGTATCAGGAACTACGAGAGACTTTCGGTCTCACAACACCCATACCCGAAACAAATATCTGTAACACAGACATTTGTCTCGGTGTGGGAATCCCGAGAAACCCGCGACTTCACGTTTCACAGCCGGCTACTCGCCCGCTGCGCCACGGAGGCTGTGAAGTTTGATTTAAAAATTTCAAATCCTCACTGAGTTTGTTTTTTTGACTCAAACTTATTCGAAGTTTGCTATATAGATTTCAGCCTTATTAGACACCTATCAATACTCAATACAAATAAATAAAATTGGAGTATCTGTTTGTAATTTCAATTTAAATTCAATTTAAATTTAAATTTAACAGCTTTTTACTAAATGCATATGAAAGTATATACGGTACTTATATCAGAAAATCATATTTTTTTGTCTGTTCCCGCTAATCTCTGAAATGGCTGGAACGATATTGACAGGATTTTTACTGGCAGATAGCTAGCTGATCACGCTGATGTCATAAGAAGTAAACTTAGGCTACTTTATTTTGTCAATTTTATCTCGGAAAATATATTTCCATGCGAATGGAGTCGCGGGCCTAGTTTATGTATTTATGCACTTATCATATGTATTTATTTTTCTTTGAGTGACTGACCGAACCCGGATGGGCGGGCGATCTTAACATAGTACCTACATACAGTACTCGTTCGTCAAACAAAGAATGCCGACGCGCATAATTAAAATCGTATCTTTAGATATATAATCCTCTAACGGCGAACGAATTAACAAGTAACAGAAGTTCCGATGCGCAAGGCTACGTGTAGATAATTTGGAGAAAAACGCGTAAAAGGATAAAGATAAAGAAATTATTTATTGGCAACTAATTGGGTTGTTACAACTAGAATACATAGGACCGCCGCACACGAACCACACGCGACAGCCACAAAACACCGCCACCGGCACATGCCCTGCAGTTTTCATACATTTTATATTTGTAGCGTGTGGCGACCACCGGCGTCAACTGTGTGCGGCGATTCCATATAAAATGTATGAAAACTACAGGAAATATGCCGGTGGCGGTCTGTGTGTGTGTGGCTGTCACGTGTGGACCGTATGCGGCGACCCTTATAAAAGATAAAGACTATAATACAATACATTAAAGATCGCTATAATGTGCTCGTATATTACGTGCGTTCCAATATCTTTAATAAGTAATGGGTATACAAAATAGCCAGTAGTATACACACTTGGTATAAAAAGATTATCATAATTCTAAACTCTGTACCCTGACTTTTGACACTCGATTCGGTTTCGAGTCACTAAATGAAATCGAATTGCAATCCAATTCGAATCGAGTTGCAGTCCAATTCGAATCGAGTGCCAAAAGATGCCCTGCTGGTTGTAAAACATATATTATTTGGTGTAACTAGTTGTATGATTTATAGAAAGGACATAAGATTAAACTAAATTACACTGACATTTTCCCGGGACTGGTTCCCTCAGAGGGCGCCGATCATAAAAGCGATTCCAAATTCATTCTGCAACATGCTTGAAAAAGTGCATTGCCGACATAAGAGCAGGTAGAAATAAATACTTAAGGGAAATTGAAACCTAATTTCGCGCGTTCCGACCGTACATTGTACTATCAAACGGCGATTGGAACATCGTACATAAACAACTAAAAATGCATCGATAGCCGCGGGCGGAGAGGCAGTGTCGGAGTATCCGCAAGGCCGCGCGCCCCGCGTGGGCGGACGCTTTGCATTCAATAAAGTATCCGCATGTCCACATTATATCCGCTTTGGTTTACCTTAACAACAGCTTTTGTAGCATTAACACAGAGTAAGAACACGTTCCAATTACAGCAAAATTAGGTATATTAGCTTAAGGAAATCGTTCAGTTATATAATACATGATCTTAAATGGTAGAGTCGCATTCACAATTAATTTGTCTGTATAAAGTGGACAGTTTGAATGGACAATCGGATCACTATCTTCGAGAAAACGGGAGTGAAATGACAATTTGTTGTTGCATTTTCTACGGTGCCTAAGACCATTAGTGATTCCCTCCCCATCGCCATTCTTTTCGATCGACTTCCAAAAAGGAGGAGGTCCTCAATTCGTCTGTATTTTTTGTAATGTATGTTACTCGATATCTCCGCCAAATGTGGACCGATTTTCAATTTTTTTTTGTGTTCCAAAGAGCTTATTTCAAGGGTGGTCCCATATAAATTTGGTCACGATCGGTAAATTGGAAGTCGGTCAGTTAAGTTTTTAAACTTTTGATTATTTCTGTCCTACTGTTGCCATGCTAGTTGGCGCATATAGACCTATAATACCTAATCTACCAAGAAGGATAGGTACTGTAATTTGTTTGTATATAAATATCTCGTACATAATTGTATATTTGTCCTTTCTGATTTCGTAGGATTTTCCAATGCCTACATAGCATCACAATTCAAACGGTATTAACTAAATAATTCCGATTATATTTAAAAAATGTGATTGAATTTTACAACGAATGAGATAGAGATTCAATAAAAAACAACCACTGTTATCTACAATTGGGATCTCTGCTATAGTATTTCAAAGAGTTCGTCTTTTTTCTGAACTCATTCTTACACGTGCGGAATAGTTTAGAGAACCAAAAGGCAATGGCCTATTCATTATAATATCTATAACAGATTTCCCACGTGACGACTCGGATCCGTGTTATAAAGTCGTTGACCGAATTTATTATGAATATAATTGACGAATAATCGCTTATTCTGTTTAATGAGGCGCATATTTATTGATACGTGTCTTAATATTTGCTTTTGCATTTTAATCAGTTTCCGTTTGGCATAGTTACATTGTTTGAGGTTATCACTCTTTTATTCAAGAAATATCATTATCATATATCCTTTTAAGCCTTTTCTTTCCAGCCTTTTTCCTTTCTTTTTAAAAGATCGCCCCTAAAGTGTTTTAACTCCTGGCAGACGGCCGAGCGTAAAAACGAAGCCGAATTTCCAAAGGAAATCCTACGTGGGGGTTGAGTAAGCGTAGGTAGAAAAAGAGTATATCTAGGATTAAGGATAATACTTTTTTGCAATTTTGCAGTTTTAGTTATAGCACGAAGGTTTTTAAACACATGTTTATCCAAAAAAATACGCTTCGAATTTTATGCGGAATTGAACTTTATGCGGAATTTGTTAAAATACCGCTCTCTACATATTAAAACAAACGCGACGCGTGCTAACTTTATTCTGAATCAACCTGCTCCCAACGGCAAATACCCAGTTATATTCTATAGTTTTGTATCGGGAATCGAACCGGGGCCTTTAATCATCGGCGACAGTGCCTCCGGCGGTCTCTAACTCATACCGAATGCGTCTGCGCATAAATCTAAAACGCTGATTAAAACTTGCTTAACAATGACACTAGTTATGTCCGCGGTGCTTCTGATGCCTAATTGTGTGATAATTTTGCTCGTAACTGATTTAAATTACGTATTGCTGATATAATTTATGGTATTATGCCTCACAGGTATATCGGCATTATATTGAAGTTAAGAAACTTGCGGAGTTTATAACCTATATGTAAAGTGAATTCGTGATCGTTGTTCCAAAATAGTAAACAAATAGCAATCCAATAAAAAAATTTCGCTTACCTTTTCGCTAAGAATAACCTGTCACTTTTTTCCTTGCGTTATATTTTAAAACTGAAAGGGACAACCTATGGTTAATGATAAGCAGCGCTTAAATATTTTTATAAGTAAGGAGCAATATGTTTACACCCATCGAGCCATTGAAACTGTAGAGAGCAACAAATAAATAAATAATAATAATTCCTTTGGTTCGGTTAAAAAATATCACTTATTTCAACTTCCACGATGGGATAGAAACAAGTTCAGCGAATGTGGGTGGATCTATAATGTAATCTGAACAAGATAATACAGAAATATCCATATTTCGAGCCGAGGTACATAGCATTTATATCATAAGTACGCAATACCTTAAGTAACAAGTATTGAAAACGTTTGTTCAATAAATGGTTATGTCTATACTGAATTAGTGATAGTGTGGATTAGATAGAGCAATCGCGGGTCGTACGCAAGACCTGCCACGTATAGTACAGGTAATATAGATTAAAATACTTAGATACATTGTAAATTTTTTTGAGTGGTAGAGACATGCTGTAGACAGTTTCGTCTACAGCACGAATGGGCCAGCTTTGACTTCGACCGGTTTGATACCACTACCCCAGAAAATCGTCGTTAAATGGAAGTTCCCGTTTCGTTCCCATTTCCCCTTTCCCTTTACCAATCAATTTTTCCTCCCTTTCCGTTCCCTCCTTTTAGGTTGGCAGCGCACCCATGATTCTTTTTCTATCTTGAGTATCTATGGCCGGTGGAGATCACTTACCATCAGGTGACTCATCGGTTCGTTTTCCAGTCTCTGCTAAATGAATTGAACTGAACATGAATTATGGTCGAATTTCGACTACTGGGCGACCGCTAGTTATATTTAAACATTTTTTTTTTCAATTGATCAAGATGACAGGTACTTACTATAAACATATTCAATTATCATCCAGCCCATACATTTTCACTGCAACCATTTAAATCAGCGTAGTCATTGGCATATACACGCGTAATAAAATGCACATCAAAATTTCACCTCGCCACACTCAGTCAACTAATTAAATGCGGTAATAAAGTAGCGATGGATAGCCGTAAGCCAATGCAGTGTAACTTACTAATTGCCCTGAGGCATAGTCGGCCAATACACTACCTCGCCAGGATCGTTTTTCAACTATAACAAGCAGATTTGATATAAACCTTTAGTTATTCTGGTCCTTAGGAAAGGAAATTTAATTTACGTTAATGAGTTTACTGAATACTCCGTCATATATAATGTGAGAAAGTTATTATAATTAGCTAACATAAAAGGCTCGCCCCCTATCACATCTGGGACGGAACTAAGCTCGGCGAAATGTGGGTGTTCTAGTTCGCTAGTGCGCCTCTGCCTACCCCTTCGGGGATTCAGGCGTGAGCTTATGTTATGTCTAACATAAAAGGTAGAAACCAAAATTAACTGCAGAAGCGGGTTGACGTCAGGCAGGCAGCCGATAAAAACGAAGCTGAAACATTTCTGCAACTCTCCTTGAAGTGGAAGAGACTTATTAGGAAGTCGGATTTCCGGTACGAGGCTGGAAAAACGAAATATTTTTATAAAGGTAGATAAAAGTTTTAAAAAGTTGTCGCTTCCTTGGTCTAGTGGCAGCATGTATGGGCTGTGGACTAGGAGGTCCTGAGTTCGATTCCCAGGTCAGGCAAAGCAAATTTTCTAATTTAATTTGCCCGGGACTGAGTCCCACAGAGGGGGTTGACGTCAGGCAGGCGGCCAGTCGTAAAAACAAGCCGAATCTTCTCTGTAATGTGCTTCAAAATAAAGTGTGATGCGCCAAACCCACATTAAAGTGGGATAAGGGCAGTTAGAAAGAAAGAAGACATAAAAGTTTTAAAAAATCACAATTGGTTTGAATTTAACATATTTAAAAAAAAAAAATAGAAAACAAAATTGTTCCACACCGTTCAAATTAAAGCAAGTGTTAGTGAAATCAGCGCATGTTAACATTAGAGAGGCTACATAATGTCTGGGAACATCGATGTTCCTTATCTTAACATTGAACGTGGACGCATGTTACGGTAGCACATGTTTTGTGGAAAATTCTGCACATTGTACCCCCTACTTTACTGTAACTATATGCATTGACTTTATTTAACGGTACCTTTTACCGATGCAAAAATTCTCATTATTATCGACGTGTATATCTTTTAACGACCTGATAAAGGTCGCAAGAAGTCGCTGGATGCAGGCCGCTTCCAACAGGTCAATCTGGAAATCTTTGCGGGAGGCCTATATCCAGCAGTGGACGTTCTATGGCTGATGATGATGATGATGATATCTTTTAAATAAAAATAATGAATATCACCTAACATTTACACACATTGAACGAATTTAAAATGTTACCATCAATGACGCAATGCAGTCCAAAAAACTTGTGGCCATCAACAATCAATAAGTTCTTCGCATAAAATATGCTTCTTCACGATCTGAAGAGGAATGAAGTGGCCTGAGATAAGACAAGCGGCTGACTGATGAGATAGATTATTAGAAGCTATGGGTATGTCTACAAAATTATTATATGATACTTCATATATTTTGCTAAAAGAACTGGATACAAAGAGCTAAAGACCGAGCTCAATGGTGTGCATTGGGAGAGGCTTATGTTGAGCAGTGAACGAGGCTGATGTGATGTAAACGTAGGCTGATGATGATGATGATGATATATTGCTATATTTCCAATGTTTAACTATTATGACTGATTATTAAATTATTATAAATAATAACGCAGTAATAAATCTTAACTCTCTTCGAATAACTATATCGAAAATGCAGAAGCAAAAACAAATCAAAATAACTCCTCAATCAACACAAGCAATAATTTATCACTCGACAGCAATAAACAGTTTAACAATTATAAAATCATTAGAACGCTATTTATTTATTTTATAACGGACGGCATATCCATACAATTAAGTCGTCAATGTCGAATCGGTAGTAACCTAATGAAATTTAATAATGACCGGTTCTCAAAGTGATTTCAAACAGTACGGACAAGTGGTTGTTTGCGTTAAGGTGTGATTTCGAGCTCGGGGACAGGCTGTAGTCACTAGCAATAATATCCTTCCGATGTTATTTGTATGTATATTATTGTTATTAAGTAATAATAACAAACAACGCCTAGTTTTTTTTATTCAAAGCAAAAGTCAAATTTGAGTGATAGAGCCACGCTGTAGACAGTCGAATGGGGCGGCACGACCGGTTTGATACCACTGTCTCACAGAAAACCGACGTAAAGTGCAGCTCGCTGTCGCGTTTCGTTCAGTGAGTGAGATTTCCGGTGGCCCATTCCTCCAATCCCTATTTCTATTCTTTTAGGTTGGCAACACACCCATGATTTTCTTGTCTTGGGTGTATATGGGCAACTTTTGTCTTTAACCTCTGAATTGTTTGCCAACGGCAAATTTCGAAATACGGATAGTATTTTCAAGTAAAGAATTAGTTTGGTTTATTTGTTACTTAATTACCTCTATACATGAAGAACTAGGGATGAGAGACTATTTTTTGTTTCCACTTGCCTTTGTTCCGCTATAATGAAACCTTGCGTAGAGGGCTGCGGCAATGACGAAACAGCAGAATTTTCAAATAAAATCTGATGTATTTTCGCTGGGATAACGCAACGCTAAACTGTATTTTGTCGTAAAAGTACCTACTATAATACTTTCACTGCAGTTGGGCGTTACTGTCCACTGTTGCTGCGATCGTTCATCTTCGATCTATGTAGAGCTTGGAGTCACACCTGTTGAATATTGCATCTACAGATGCTTCCAAAAACCAGGGCTTCTTTATAACGTCATTTTTTTAAAATATTTCTCCCTACGCCGCGGCCATCTCGTTAAGAAACCATGTATTGATTTATACCTTCATATCTTGTGCAGCATTGTCTACAATGGAAGATTCAAACAGTTAATAATTAAACTGTGGTCCGCATCGGTTTAAGTGTTTTTATATTAGGTTACGAAAGTAAACTATTAAAGTTCAGTGGGCTTAGACAAGTGGCTTAAGCGCTATTCGAATAGAATAATAAATGTATGGAAATGACATAAGAGTACGCTATGTGCGGCGTACCTTCATGTCATTCCCATACATTTATTCTATTTGACTATTCTATTCGACTAGCGCATAAGCCACTTGTCTAAACCCGCAGATGAGGATGGGTAACCACTTGGTTACCATCACTCATACTGGAGGCATAGTCGAGCCACTGCCTACCATGTTTACTATGAAAAGAAAAGTAATTATATGAAGTAGCTTTCGGAAATGTCATCCACTACTTGCACATACGTACTACTTCACATCGGTTTTCTGGAAGAGAATGACATAACCTTGGCCGACCCAGCTCATTCATATTGTAGGCAAAATTACTTGCAGTATGTATATAAGTTCATTGACCGACTGTTCCGGACATAGCTTTTCTAGTCAACAGTAATCTTTCTTTTCATCACGCGTATATACAAAAGGGAAAATTCCTTTCCCATGTTACGATTTCATATATACCAGCACATTAATGAATACCGCCACTAAGTTAATAACTCGATAGCAAATAGCTAAATGATAGAGTACGTAGATTGTAAATACTACTTGTGGTACAGCCGCGGGACGTACAAGTAAATACCGTACAGTTATATTGTACAAAATGACATTATTTAATGATTGGATCGTTTCATCAAACTGGTACAGATTAATGTGCATACGTCAAATATGAGTATTTGAGTGAGATCATAAATTAAAATTACAAACGTCCTTTCCACCTATAAGGGTATTTCTATCAAATAGAGACTAATTCTGTAGATACTTAGGAAAACCTTCAGTGTTTTATGTCTTCATGTTGTGGCGTTAAATCATGGCATTATATTTGGTATTCTAATCCCATAAAGAAAAAAAAAACAATCGAAAATATAAACTGACTTCAAAATGCATGCAAAATACTTCTCGATCATAATGGGCTAACTCTTGAGGGAAGCTCTACATAAATAATTTTGACTACCGGCCCACATTTGCACGAGATATCACATACACAAAAAATAACGAATTGACAGGTGTCCTTTTGAAGTAACGGCAGTATGTCCAAGTTATGAGGAATGTTATAAAAACAGTAGCTCAGTCAAGGGTATTTTTGACATTATACGCTAGCGACTACGTAAAATAAGTTGTATGAAAACGTCAATTCCCCACGTAACCGCTAGAGGCATTCGGGTACGTACAACGAGAACGTAAAATATTTGAATGAAAAATACCCGAACGCCACTAGCGGTTACGTGTAGAATTGATATTTATCATAGAAATTATTTTACTCAGTCGCTAGCGAGACATGTCAAAAAACGCATGGTCGAGCTACTGCGGGGTTAGACAAGTGGCTTATGCGCTAGTACGCTATATGCGGCGTACTCTTATGTCATTCCCATACATTTATTCTATTCGACTTGTCTATTCGACTAGCGCATAAGCCACTTGTCTAACCCTGCAGATGATATTACGTATCATAATGTCATCAACAAATGGGTACTTGACTAATTTTTTAATTAATTTTATATGGCATTTACGTCATCTACAATATAGAGGTAGCACAGACAGAAATATTGAAATATTCACAAAAATAAAAAAGTTGAAGTTTGGTATAACCTTCAAACTGCGGGAAAGAGAAGTATCAGTATAATCACGTCACGCCATAACGGTACGTGAGTTGGAGAGGGATAGCAAGATATCTCCAGTATGCCTCCACTCCAGAATTTAAAATATGAATTACTGTATCATTTTTCAACTAATTTCAATGCAGATTTTACAGAAGGGTTTCTTTTTCGTTTTATTTACTATTACATATAAATATGTGTGTAAAATCAAACATAGTCAAGTACCCAATTGTCATATAGGGCCTTACTTAAAACAGCATTTTTACCTGAGCAAATGGTTACGAATAACCTGTCACTTTTTTCCTTGCGTTACATTGTTTAAAAATGAAAGGGACAGCCTATGGTATATAGATAAGCAGCGATCAAACATTTTTATAAGTAAGGGGCAATATGTCCACATCGGACTTGATTCATTCATCGAATTCGATTGCCATAATTATGCCTGTTTGCTGGTTCAAAACCCATAAAAACTATTTCAAACTAATAAACGAGATAGGCATTTCAATGAAAAAAATATTTAAAAAATTTGGACCACCTACAAAATCAACGAGCGGATAGTTGAATGATTGAAGTCAGCCGAAAGATATTTATTTGAGATAACAACTAATATTCTTGCAATCCGTCGATGGTTATCTGGTTGCCAATACTTAATGAGAACATAATTATAATGTTAGTA
Source organism: Clanis bilineata (assembly GCA_036417725.1). NCBI lineage: Eukaryota > Metazoa > Arthropoda > Insecta > Lepidoptera > Sphingidae > Clanis > Clanis bilineata. The sequence continues at coordinate 6,896,119 of CM071153.1, forward strand.
ATACCAGGGAATTATAAACTAGAAAGCGTGAGCCCTGCTTCTATAACGTTATGTAAAGTGAAGGTTCGGTGGGTTTCTCTTTGATTCTAGATATAAAACCTCTTTTATTAGAATTTATATTTCAAAATCATCGATATATTATTTACCTAGATGCACAGTTGACGCTCGGAAAATGGGACAGCAAAGAAGTGCTTAAGCACTCGTTTTGCCTACGATTTCGATACAATTCTAAATTTCAAAATTCAAATTAATGCATATTTCGTTTAAAAACCTACTTTATAACACGTGCTTAAGGTTATATTTGTGTGATTTAATTACAACTTGTGATTGTTTTCTTTTTTTATTTCTGAGACCACTTTTTAGGAGGATATTTGCAAAGAACTGTGCATCTAGGGTATAATATATTGATGTTCAAAATGCATTCTTTTCGACCATCTTCAAAAAGGAGAAGGTCCTCAATTCGTCTGTATGTTTTTTAATGTAGGTTATTCGATATCTTCGCCAAATGTGGACCGATTTTATAGATTATATTTGTGTTCGTTAAAACTTATTTCAAGGGTGGTCCCATATAGATTTGGTCACGACCGGTCGACGGTCCGTTCAGTTTTTTAACTTGTGTCTTTTTGCATGTTATCGCGGCATATTGTCAGGGTCCACCATCCAACTTAAGCGCTGCCGTTTCGTCAGGTCTGGAGCACTCCACAGTGAAATCATTGGTTGTCATATTATCTTCTTACAAAACGTCCAGCCTGCGATTTTTAGGCCATCTAAAGGGATGCAATGGTTTAGTGGGTTTCTATAGGTGGTGAGGATCGCTTACCGGCAGGTGACTGACCTGCTAGTTTACCAATCGCTGCTATAAAATAATGATATACTTTTCGCTGATTTAACATTACATACATTAACATAAACTCACGCCTGTATGCCCGAAGGGGTAGGCAGAGGCGCACTAGCGAACTAGAATATCCACATTTCGCCGAGCTTAGTTCCGTCCCAGATGTGATAGGGGGCGAGCCTATCGCCATATCGGGCACAAATTCCAGACTCCGGGCTGATATGGAAAAATCCAATATCACTTTGCCCGACCCGGGGATCGAACCCGAGACCTCAGAACCGTAGTCGTACCGAAATACCATCATGCCACCGAGGCAGTCGCTGATTTATGAATCTTTAAAGTCTATAGCATAATTATTGTAGATCTGTCACATGAGGTTACTAGCATGTGAGATGTGGAGTAAATGTCCATCATTTATTCATTCAGTCATTTCTGCCCATGGTTTGATACCAATGAGCCTCGACCAACACCTTAAAAGGCTCTCGGTTGGTGTTTGGATCAAGAGCCAAATACAGAAGGCAGTGTTACTGGATACGGCACGAATTGTGATGAGGTTCCTCACTCTATGGTCTTAACCGCCGGTGGCTTGGGTCCCGAGCCTCTCCATCGGAGGGGAATATTTTTATATTTTTAAATGTATTTTTATTTTTATATCATATATTTAAAAATGCAAAAAAAATATAATGAGCACTGAAAACATTACAATCATAACATACATATATACGTTTATACAACGATAACGTCTAATGATTAATTGAATATTACAGCAGATTAAAGGTAGATCATAATCATTTTTAATTAAAAACTAAGAACAATTAAAAATTACGGTCATATTGTTTGTAAGTACGGCAGTCATCTGTAGTGAGGTCGAAGTATCGGTGTATCAAAGACTGCGCACGCGCAATGAGTAAGCGCATATAAATCAAATGCCCAGGTATTTGTTCTGCGGAGTGAATAGGCTGCAGTGAGCCTAAATGAGGCAAACGGTTTATGCGGATGTAAAACGATTTTACAAATCCCCTTTTCACCGACTTCAAAAAAGTATGTCATTAATCCGTCTGTATGTTTTCGACCGACATCCAAAAAGGAGGAGGTCCTCAATTCGTCTATATTTTTTTATGTATGATATCTCCGCCAAATGTGAACCGATTTTCAAAATTCTTTTTGTGTTCTATAGAGCTTATTTCAAGGGTGGTCCCATATAAATTTGGTCACGATTGGATTTGAAGTCGGTTCGTTAAGTTTTTAAACTTGTGATTATGTTTACGTCTGTGTATTTATCCGACCACCGTAAAGTGACTACACTACACCTAATGGTACGCGCAGTGAAGTAGCCCGACATCGATATATTATTTACCTAGATGCACAGTTGACGGTCGGAAAATGGGACAGCAAAGAAGTGCTTAAGCACTCGTTTTTCATACAGTCTGACGCCGATGGAATTCTAAATTTCAAAATTCAAATTTGAGAACGCTTGCTCATTTCGTTTAAAAATCTACTTTATTACACGTGCCTAGGGTTATATTTGTTTTGATTTAATTAGAACTTGTGATTTTTTTCTTTGTTTTATTCCTGAGACCACTTTTTAGGAGGATATTTGCAAAGAACTGTGTATCTAGGGTATATTATATTGATGTAGCCCGAGCACGAAAAACTAATGTAAATGTATTCGAGTTCGCTGCGCACTGATGACGTTTGGTTAATATTTCATACAAATTTCATAGACGCGCATCGAGTTCGAATACATTTACGGTTGTCAGTAATTTTCCTGCACAGGCCGCTGATCTCATGTTTTAAATATACAAGTTGCAATGACTATATTTTGCTATTGACATAGTAATTAGAAGTCTACAGATACTCCACTCGCTATTGACTTTGCATCCAATAAACAAAATGGCTTAAAGATACCTCTCCATCTTAGAATTATTTAATTAACATCGTTGTTGGAAACTCGGCCAATTATTCGCTTTATAATAGACTCAACACTGCACTTACACAGATTGGTTGCAATTCAAGATGTGTACAAATTGCTGATCGTAAACGTTTTTATTTCTTCATCTGGTGTATTTTCATAAACATCACAATCTCAATTATGAGGTCTAGTAAGCCACATTTTCATTTTAATATTTCCGTTTTATTACTTCATTCAGACTTAACGGCGACAATCGTCATAGACTAACGGACTATGACTCAGTTGCTAAGATTGGATCTTAATTCCTAATGTCTCAAGGACTTTATCAATTTCACAGGCCGAGATCCGACTGCGAGATCACTACGTTCATCATGTATGTAGTAAAAATCTATTTTTTATGTATAATTATAAATGGAGGAATCTATTTTTGCGAAGATGCCAATCAAAAGTTGCACGCGATTATTTTTAATGAATATTATTTTAATACATAAAAATTAGGTATTCACTTCATACTTTATGAACGTAGTGATCTTGCAGCCGGATCTCGGTCTATCTTAACGAAACATCCGTCAAATCTACCATCAAGTCAAAATTGTATTAGTAAAAGCGTGGTCAAATGGTTTTGAGAGTTGTGTTAAAATCAAATCTCGCTGTAAAATGCTTAAAATGTGTGTTGCACTGTTTCCACGTTGAAGTGAGATAATAATAGGTGAAAAGTAAGATCTATAAGAATAATTGATGTTACTTGTATACAAAATCTGTTACCTATACTTCAGAAAATACCAATCGCAAAGACAGTAACAAATGTTCCGAAGATTTCAATCGTGCGCGGTGCGAGACATGGAATCCGCTCCCACCGGCTTGACAGCGTAATGAGCGCGTCCAGAGCAGTGCCGTGTGCCTAACATTGTGTGCTGCGTTTTAGATAATCTATGCAAATATGGACACGTCAGAGTCTATATCCGGGATCGACAGATTGAGATGGAATGTTTTTATTCGCAACGTGCAAGCAGATTGAAAACGAACTACAGTTATCTGCCTTTTTTGCATAGGCAACCAGATGAGCAACCACAGTTGTCGGAGCTAATTACAGGGGCATTGTAATAAATGAAACATAATACAACATAAATTCACGCCTGTATCTCCGAAGGGGTAATCTGAGGCGCACTAGCGAAACTAATACACCCACATTTCGCCGAGCTTATTTCCGTCCCAGATGTTATAGGGGGTGAGCCTATCGCCATATCGGGCACAAATTCTAGACTCCAAGCTGATATGGAAAAATCTAATATCACTTTGCCCGATCCGAGGATTGAACTCGAGACCTTAGGACGGTAGTCGTACCGAAATACAACCAATGAGGCAATAGATAATAAATTATGGTAAATATGATTACTATTATGTTATATAATTATATGCATATTTATCTTTATTCGTGCATTTTCAAATATTATTTTCGACCGGCTTCAGAAAAGGAGAAGGTCCTCAATTCCTCTGTATTTTTACTTATGTATGTTACACGATATCTCTGCCAAATGGGGACAGATTTTCAAGATTATTTTTGTGTTCGATAGAGCTTATTTCAAGGGTGGTCCCCTATATTTGGTCACGTTCGGATACATTTTGAAGTTGGTCCGTTAATTGAAATTAAACTATTTTTACGGATTATATCACGATTTGGTTTTAATTTTTATGCCCGACGTTTCGAAAGCTTTGCAGCCTTCGTGGTCACGGGTCAGACTGACGAAGGCTGCAAAGCTTTCGAAACGTCGGGCATAAAAATTATATAATCCGTAAAAATAGTTTAATTTCAATGAATAACATTCACGTAAACCTAAAAAATCATTACGTTGGTCCGTTAAGTTATTATCTATCTTGGTCAAAAGATTAAGGGTAAGATTCAATATTTCGAGGTTAATCTTAGCTGGGTTGTTTAAAACCTGTCCCATTGTTGAGCACGGATCGCCTCTAGTAATAAACAGGGTCAGGCATTAACACACCACGCTTCTCTAATGCGCTTTGGTATTCATACAATTATGACAATAAGTATCTGAATACACAGTCGTAAGTGAAGCTGTCTTCAACTTATAGCAGAGCCTATTTATAGGCCTTAACAACAGTTAGCCACTAACAAGGAACCGCTGAAGATAAATTGAAATTACACCAACATCCGCGAATTTATCTGCATTTGTTGTTAAGATTAAAGGGGGATTAATTTTATTCAGAATACTGGCGCATCGGACGCGCCGCACGCGACTCTTGTGTCCACATTTTAAGCTTGAATGGAGATATTTATGCCGCCATGACGTTTAGCTTCAAACTGTCTGTGGTCCAGACGGCGTGAGTTTAATATGTCTACTTTATGAGAGACTAGCTTTTACTCGTGGTTACGTACATGTTAATTTCCCACTTATTGCACTTTTTCGGGACAAAATATCGATCTAATTTAATATGCGGATTGTGATTCATTTAACTGATATGTTAAAATCGTATTTTTAAAAAGTTCTTGTAATCAAACGGTAAGCAGTAATTTTAATTCAACGTTTAGTCATGTAATTTGCTTTGATAGGTTGATGTCAGGCAGCAGGCAGCCGGTCGTAAAACTAAGCAAAATGACTTGAATGACTGTGCTGCGCCAACCCCACATTAAGGTGGGGTAAGGACAGGTAGAAAGATTTATAAATGTAATTTCACCAAGCTCATAATCAAGATTATTCTAACAAATTACAAACAACATGGAATGTCCACAGTATGATCACTTAGTACGCACCCTACTGCCCATCACAGCGGGAGGCAAAGGCCACAAGGGTACAGGCTGCCAACTTTATAAAGCACTAAAGCCACATAATGCGGTTCTTATGTAAATAGGCGTCGCTGATCCAGCTCGTGACTGGACTGAAGGCCGTGAAGCCTTAATTAGCTTCCAGTAATTAAATTTGCATGTGATAGGAAATGTACATCGAGATTGATTACAAGAAAAGTGAGGTAAAGTTCCCGTTTGTTTTATGTAGATAGAACAAAATATTAGAAGGTTTAGTATGAAAATATTACTTCGTGCTTAGAAGTGAAATATTGTAATTAAGAAATAATAAAACGAGGAAATATTTTTAAACTATGCGCTATGATATTAAAATTATTCTTCTTTCATTTAAGAGCAGTAAATTTGGTAACAGTTCACTTAAAATAAGTTTAGGTATATGTAGCTTGTCTGACTGCCTCGGTGGCGTGGTTGTATTACTCATTAGGTCTCGGGTTCGATCCCAGGGTCGGGCAAAGTGATATTGGATTTTTCTATATCAGCCCGGAATCTGGAATTTAGCGATATGGGGATGGACTCGCCCCCTATCACATCTGGGACGGAACTAAACTCGGCGAAATTTGGGCGAATGTTATATTATGTATAGCTTGCGTTTGGAACAGACGCGAGCTAAAGATAGCTATATTACCTTTTTAAAATTTTGTATAGATTACAATAGTTTAGTCGTGAATTTTTACTTTATGGGTTTTTGCGAAATCACCCAATAAAAGGCACCGCATACGTATTTTATAACCTACGAGTATTAAGTCACGAACCCTGATATCGAATCGAAGAAAATAAAGATATTGCGAAAGAAAAGTATAGGCAGTTGACTAAGTGAGCGCGTACGATCGACGCTTTAATTATGACAACGAGTATCTGGAATCTGGTCTGACACCAGTTGAGCAATGACTAATTGTGCTAAATATCTGTTACAATACGGTGGCAATTTACATTTCAACATGATTTATAATCGTCTTGGTTTGTGACTCATTCAGTTCACGCGCTACCTCGTCTCACTACGATCGGACAGTCTTTATGTATTGTAACGAGAAATTGTTGAAAATTATCAGTTAGTTACTTTTGTATGGTGCAGTGTAAAGTAAGTATTAAGAGGCTCTTGATTCGAATCCCAAATCAGGCTATGTAGTTTTATATTTACGTCAGTAAAAGAAAGAAAGAATCTGAATTTATTTATATGCAAAACACGGTCAGATAAATAAATAAATAACACGCAACAGTCACACACATAGTCCTGACCCCACACTTAGATCGAGTCTTGTGTCTTGGGAATCAGGAACTACGAGAGACTTTCGGTCTCACAACACCCAGACCCGAAACAAATATCTGTGGGCCACACAAATATTTGTCTCGGTGCGGGGATCGAACCTGCGGCCTCTCGCTTCACAGACGGCTGTTCGCCCGCTGCGCCACGGAGGCTGAAGGGAGATGTAAGGAAATAATCAAATTTATTATCATAAGTAGTTCGTCAAAATATTTTGTCGCCAAATCATCACTGTCGTAAAAGCAGCAAAAAGTTTAAATATCAAGTGAACTTTTATTTACGTTATTGTCATTATATTGTCTTTTTAAATGTCACAAATAAAATTCCTACGATATCGTACAACTTAACAAGACTTAACTTTTTCACCACACGACATGCGAAGTCTTTTACACGTTCCGACACCGCTATTGAAATAGCTTTCTATAATAATTCAACAATTAGCGATAATTTGTGGAGACAGCCGGCCACAACGAATAATAAGTTTTTGTTTTATTTGCTTTGAACCTTCTTATGCGTATCTCTATTATAAATCATAATTGAATAATATATCAATATATGACATCGATAGGGTCTTTTTGAGACCATAATTATTAGTATCTGATGGCCTTTAGTGCACTACAGCACTACAGCAGGTGCTGGAATGTGAGTGAAAACAACTGGTTCTTGAAATATACTCAAATATTGAGATGTATGAACATCCCAACTAATATTCTAATTGCGAAAGGTATCTCTTTCTGTAGCTTTTAAAGTTAATTAATCGATTTTATAAAATTTGGGATGATAATGAACTCTGAGGAAGAATCTATATTTCTTGTAGTCGCAAAAAACCTGACAGAGAGGATTCAAATTTTATTCGCAACCACCCAAGTGATTTCAAAAATCTTTCATGCTAGCGGAACCGCGGGGTAATCCTAGTGTCAAAATTATAGAGAAAATGTTCATGATCTTTTATTTACCAAATACATTTTGTGCAATAAAATGTCTGAAATTAAAATAATTTTAAATAGGACGTACCATATAGTTTTTTTGAGAATAGTATCTACCAAAGTGTATATAACGCCTTACTTATGTATTTGTTATATAATAATATCTCAAATCACATATCTGACGCCGCAAATAGGCCGCTGTAAAAAATAATACTTATTCAACCGATAAAACTAAAGCCTGATTAATTCTATGGGATGGCAATCACATTTTGTAATTATAAAATGACAGGTGACGTTTGTTATATTATGTGCTTATAACCTACTCGCAATGAGTCGCAATGATGTTGGAGTTGCCTACTCGTATCAGATGACTAGTACAGTATAACTTGTCACAGCGCAGCGAATATAATGGTTTCTTTTCCTTTTGGCTGTCATATTTTGACATTTAAAAAGATACTGTCATAGGGGCTGATTATTCTATAATGTAATTACTGAAATATTTTTATGTCATCTTTAAACGGTGTAAAATATCCAACACGCGTGTAATTTACACTATGTGAAGTTTTTTTGTATACTGTAAGATTAAGTTGTAGATGTAGAATGTACTCAATTAATGTCTTCAATTTGTTTGGTTTAAGTTACTCCTTAACGAGTAAAATAAAGTTAAAGAAATTTGTAACTATTCATACAATACTTTGTCATATCGGACACAGACGTTATTTTCCCGTCATATCTAGTATTTTCGAAATAAAAATACACACGAATTTATTTTTATAGTTAGATACACGTAAATATAAATATGTATCAAATTTTCTATTAATTACATGCTTTATGTTCGTATACCTATAATTATTAGGCCAATCGTGACTCCAACTGGTTTTTTGTTTGTTATACAACTTGGTATAAGCTTTAGTCTGCTTAATTGATTCCATAAATAATAAAATTGATATTATTATCTGTATTTTGTTGAAAAATTGCAAAGATAAACTTATTATTAAGATAAAATTTAGTTGATTTTATTTTTTATTACTCTATGTTTACTTTTATTTTGAGGTTAATTAATAAATAAATTATATCGAAATTAGCTATATTTCAAAATAAACTAGTAATGATAATATTTTTCTGTTCCTTTTATTATATATTCATAGGGTACTTATCCCTTATGCGAGTTAAAATAATATTTTTAATTAAGAGAAAATACTTTCTTTTATAATATTTTATTAAGAGATATCGAATCGTAGTCGCGTCGTGTCGGATAATACAAAAGCCCCTATTTAATTATTGGTATTTAATTCGTACACCAATAGTTCAATAACGGTTAACAAACGTAGTAAAAAGTGTATATGCGACCAATCCGTTTACATGCTGACGTATTACATTCTTTATGACATAATTATATAAAATGCGAATTACGCACGTAATCGACCAATTGTAGACCCTAAATAAACTCTATTAACTGACTCATAAGTTTCAAAATCGTTCAATAGATTTTCGTTAAGGCTGAATTTATGGCATTGGGTAATTATGTCATAAAAACTACTCATGTATGAGACAGTAAAATTATCAGTAATTGTCATGTAATTGACTGTTCCACAGCTAATACAAGCGTAAGAAAAGTTTTATTACTTCTCGGATCGTTAATACAGACTTATGAGTCGATTTGATCATACAAAACGACCGTTTTAAGCACAAGCCCATATTAGATTCTTATCATACCACTAAAATTGATTCAACTTCAACTTGTTTTTTAGTGCTAGAGTAGTTTAGTAGTGTATTATTAATTGGTATCAAAATTTAGTATAGGATACCTTTTACATCAAACATAAATCAAAATTATAGTTTAGAGTGCTGAAATCTGTTAATTTTTATATTAGAAAGAAATATCAAGCTAGGCTTGATTATTATTAGTTATAAATCTGAAAAAGTTATATCCGTAACATTGCAGTGTTAAAACCCTTTTGTGTTTATTGGCTTAATTAATTTATTTTAGGTACATATTTTTACAGGACAAATAACACAAACTGGAAACCGTTCCAGTTACCAAGTTTCCATATAATTATTAAATAAACTAAATATTCAAAAATCATCTGTTGGTACAGCGTAAATACATAGATAAACGAACGGAAAACATTACCCTATTTCCGAGGAAGTCGGGTAAAAAGAAAGTGAGGATTAAAAAACCTAAATTAGGCAAGCACTTTTTTAGTTTCTGATTCGAAACATGACATGTGAGTAACCCGAAAACTATGTGTTATTTAGTGTCATCCCTTATAAGGGTCCCATCCCTTATAAGTATACTAAAATCACAAAATTAAGGAGGTATTCTTATATTTTTGAACCATTTACATTTATCTACATATTTTTATAGTAGACAATTATGACAGCTTTCATGGTACAGGTGGCGAGCAGCCGGCTGTGAAGCGAGAGGCCGCGGGTTCTATTCCCGCACCGAGATAAATATGTATGTGTGGCCCACAGATATTTGTTTCGGGTTTGGGTGTTCTGAGACCGAAAGTCTCTCGTAGTTCCTGATTCCCACTATACAAGACTCGATTCAGTGTGGGGTCAGGACTATGTGTGTGATTGCTGGGTGTTATTTATATAATTGTCTGTAATTGTAATCTTGGTGCATCCAACCTTGGCATTGGCAGAATCAGCGCAAATGCGTGGAAGACATTTATTTTAAAAGAAGTGTTATTTCCCATTCAACCTCTTAAAATATCCTATGTCTCCTAGTCATTATGGCGATAGATCTCTTTCCATCTATATATAGCAATAATCTTCGGAACCGTTCTAAGTCACACATCTGTCTACTCTTTCGAGGACACAGCCGTAAGTTTATGCTGTATGTAAAACACACGGACGTAAAGAAAAAGTAGGACACCATCTTGCCTATAGTTAAACGGACGCTACACAGAAGCCACGCACACAAACGCGCCTGTACAAAATGCCCTACGCACACACACGCCATTACGTGTCGATAGAGCAAATAGGTCGAAAACCCTGCATCACTTTCAATGTTCCTAGCGAACCGTCCATCTTTTTTTACGTCTGTGGTAAAACAAATTATCAACAATATTTATCCACACACATCGTAATGATGGCTTATGTTTTTGTCCCAAGATCACTTAATTTGCATGTAAAGGTGAAGGCTTCATCAGTGTATGGTACATGTCATTACCGTCGGCTAGCTCTGTTATTGAATATGACATACTCCACGGTAAGGACAATGTAATTAGTGTTATTATAGCTATAGTTAAGGATGCAGGCTTTAATGCTATGTAGAGGTATAATAGTAGGGAGTTTTCAAGTACTTTGCTAAAATAATATAGCGTTAACAGAATACTTTACTAACCAATTGGTATAAAATATGTTGTAATATGTAGAGGTATATAAGTACTAGTTAAGTGTAATAATATAACCTAACCTAATTAATAGCTATTTGTACGTTTGTGACAACGACGTAGTAGGGTAGTTTTATTGTTTGGCGCCGTATACAACATTTTGAGTTTTGTACATTTTGTATATTTTGTCATTTGTTAATTTTCCCCTTTTTGAGTATTGCACATTATGGCCCATACTTATAAAAGCAGTTTTAGCTGAGCAAATGGTTAAGAATAACCAATAACTTTTTCCTTGCGTTACATTGTTTAAAAATAAAAGGGACAACCTATGGTTAAAGATAAGCAGCGCTTAAATATTTTTATAAGTAAGGGGCGAGGCGTTTTATAAATTTTGCGTGTAGTTGTTTTTTTGCGTACTGTAACTTTTGTATATTTTTCCATTTTTTCATATTGCGTTATGCACATTTTGCATATTTTTTTATAGCAGGGACTGGTAAACGAGCAGATGGGTCACCTTATGGTAAGTGTTCGCCATCGACCATAGACACCCAAGACAAGAAAATCATGGGTGCGTTGCCAACCTAAAAGGAGGGAAATATGGATTTGGAAATCTCACTCACCGAACGAAAAGCGACAACAAGCTGCCATTTTACATCGGTTTTCTGTGAGACCATGGTATCAAACCGGTCGAGCCGGCCCATTCGTGCTGTAGACGTAACTGTCTACAGCGTGGCTCTACTACTCAATGTATTGCACTTTCTACGTTTTATACATTTTGTGTGTGGTTTTAATTTTCCGTATCGCACATTTTGCGCTGAAGGTCTTCTTTTGAAGTCGGTTGAAAACTCGAAAATAGCTTTGTATGTTACTACCTAAGTGCTATTACGGATTCCACTTTAATTCAAAAAGAGTATTTGAAGATTGATCTTTAAAATTGTATAAATAAACCACATAATTCAATTGAAACCGTGGGCAACAGTTTATTATAATTAATTAAAATGCTTCACTTATTTACTAGCCGTCATTATTTTATCAAACGAGAAACATAGAGGCGTATTTACAACCTGTATCTACATAAAGGTTTATGAGTTTGAAACTGGAGGCATCACTAAATTAGGCAATCTAGATGGATCAGTAAACTGTGCCCGCGAGCTCTCAGCCCCTGTCTATTTCCTTGCCAAAGACGGCGATGTAAGAAGTTTGCAAAAGGATATGTCGTGCAAAATTATCATAACTATACCATAATTTATTAAGTATTACGTGGCACATTGAGTAATATCGACCGTAAGCCGCCAATACCTCCTAAGTGCTTTGAGATTAAGTTTATAGGAGACAATAAAAACTAATAAAGCTAGATATATTAAAAAATATAGATGATATTTATGCACCCAAAATCCAAGTTTATTAATTTTACAATAGTTTAGCATTGCTAATAAGAAAATATTTACATTGCTATATTTTGGTAAAATGTGAGTTAGGAGGTATTGGTTAGGAGGCATACGGTCGATATGTAACAATATAGTCACTATCTTATGAATTTTCATTTATGTTGTAATAAAACATAATCTCACGCCTGTATCCCCGAAGGAGTAGGCAGAGTTGCACTAACGAACTAGAACATACATATTTCGCCGAGCTTAGTTCCGTCCCAGATGTGATAGAGGGCGAGCCTATCGCCATATCGGGCACAAATTCCAGACTCCGAGGTGATATGGAAAAATCTAATATCACTTTGCCCGACCCGGGAATCGAACCCTAGACCTCAGGACGGTAGTCGTACCGAAATACAACCACGCTACCGAGGCAGTCTAATATTTGAAAATATATGACAGAATATATATGATATGTTTTTGTTATAAAAATATTACTCAAAATCTTCTTACATACGCGGAGATGTGTCAGATGGGTCAGACGGGATTGGGATAGGGTTGGGGGGGGGGGGGAGAATTGGGCAACCGGAATTCACACTCACTAAACAAAACCACTTTAGTTTTCTTTTTTCCGGCTCATTCGTGCTGTAGACGTAACTGTCTATAGCGTGGCTCTACAACTCAAATCAAACGGATTATTGGTGTATTTAACAATGATATTTTACACCGAATAAAATAAATTGGTAAAGTCGCAGGAAGTTCTTGGATTTAGGCCGCTTCCAACAGTTCAGTCTACAAATATTTGGGGGAGGCTTGTTTTCAGCAGTGCACTGATGCAGTCCTGTAGCATATATTTTGCTATTGGTGTTTTGTAGCATAATTATATATGCAGAACAGCTACTAATTATACTTAAGTTGTAATTAATAAATACATAAGTGGCCTCCTTGGTCTAGTGGCAGTATGTATGGGCTGTGGACCGGGAGGTCTTGGGTTCGATTCCCAGGTCGGGCAAAGCAAATTTTCTAATTTAATTTGACTGGATACCTTAGAGTGGGTCGACGTCAGGCAGGCAACCGGTCGTAAAAACTAAGCCAAATCCTTTCGGCAACATCCTTGAAAAAGTGTGTTGCGCTGACCCCACATTAAGGTGGATTAAGGGCAGGTAGAAAGAATTAACAAATACATAAAAAAGTATTTAGACGATATTTTATACAAATAAATTATGTATACAATATCATATTGACCATTGCATTCGTAGCTCACAGGTACAGACACATAAACCAGCCTATATTAGTGACATAATGGTTCCTAGATAAGGTTTAAACGCATAGTATAAGGGGAAAGCTTTATAATGCCCGACAGAAGGCGTAAATGATAGATTTAATGCCTACTAATTAAGTGATTCCAGATCGCTTCGCCTTAATGTCGTTTATCTGATTTTTGGAGTTATTTACAGCTTGTTATCGCTTTTGAATGAATCGCGAGTTGGTGTTGCTCAGTTTAAAGCGTTGCTCTCCCAAGCATCAGCTATCTATTTTTGGTGTTGCTAGACGTAATAAATATACAAACATAAATCAATATTTATTCAATAAATTAATTGATGTTCAAACACTTTTTCTTGCTTTCTACCTGCCCTTACCCCACCTTAATGTGAGGTAGCGCAACACTATTTAAGCATGTTGCAGAAAGGATTTGGCTTAGTTTTTACGACCGGCTGCCTATCTGACGTCAACCCCCTCTGGGGATCCAGTCCCGGGCTAATGAAATTAGAAAATTAGCTTTGCCCGACCTGAGAATCGAACCCACGAACTCACAGTCCACGGCCCATATATGCTGCCTCTAGACCAAGGAGGCGATAATTGATGTCCAAACACATTTAACAAAAAATCTTGATTTGTTAACGAACACGAATATTCATCAATATTTATAGATATTAAGAATATTTATTGCAACCATAAACCGTTTCGTAAATCATAACGAGGACCGAAGTCAAGATAAGTAACATATAAGTTTTTAATATAAATATAATAAATAACACACCACTCACACAAATATTTCTGACCTCACACTGAGGTACGTTGTAACATAACATAACATAAGCTCACGCCTGTATCCCCGAAGGGGTAGGCAGAGGCGCACTAGTGAATTAGAACACCCACATTTCGCCGAGCTTAGTTCCGTCCCAGATGTGATAAGGGGCGAGCCTATCGCCATATCGGGCACAAATTCCAGACTCCGGGCTGATATGGAAAAATCCAATATCACTTTACCCGATCCGGGGATCGAACCCGAGACCTCAGAACCGTAGTCGTACCGAAATACCACCACGCCACCGAGGCAGTCGAGCCTTGTGTCGTAGATATTATAAACGACTCTCGACTCAAATATCTGAGAGTCACACAAACACACTTTGTCTCGGAGCGGGAATGGAACGCGGCCCCTCGCCTTACAGCCGGCTACTGCCACAGAGGCTGTCAAATTATATATTTATTTTAATTAAAGTCAAGGCTTAAACAAGTAGAATAAATGTTATTATCTAATATGATAACCTAATCGCCGGATTGTATGTCTATTAATATTATTGGTCAGTTTATCGATTATTTAAATCAACCTGTGCTGGCAACCCAGTCTCCAACTGGAATGAATAAGATAACAGAGTGCGCTAAAACGGTTCTTTATCTCAGTTTTAATTCGCAATTAAATCTCAGCAAAGCCATTTTATCTTGTTGCCCGATAATGGAAATTAATTCTCGAACGAATTATCCAATAAAAGGTTACATTTTAATCGTCGTTATTTTTAAATAATTGTTTAGAACAATTTGGTTTATAAGTCTGGTTTTAATGGCAGTGTATCATCTGTAGACCTGCGGCCAGTAGCCCGAGCACGAAAAACTAATGTAAATGTAAATGTATTCGAGTTCGCTGCGCACTGATGACGTTTGGTTAATATTTCATACAAATTTCATAGACGCGCTCGATGCGCACGAATACATTTACGGTTGTCAGAGTTTTTCGTGCTCGGGCTACAGAAGGTCCTAGATTCCATGTCAGGAAATAGGTGTTGTATATATATGACAACTAATCACAAGTTTAAAAACTTAACGGACCGACTTCAAAATTTTGCCGATCACCAAATTTATCATCTGGAACCATCTGGACCATCTGGAATAAGCTCTAATGAAAACAAAAATAATCTTGGAGATATCGCATAACATACATAAAAAAATACAGACGAATTGAGGATATTTTTTTGAAGTCAGTCGAAAATCGGTACTCATTTGTCCAAAATACCGAATAACATACAAACGAATTGAGAAACTCCTTCTTTTCAACATAAGCTCACGCCTGTATCCCCGAAGAGGTGGGCAGAGGCGCACTAGCGAACTAGAATACCCACATTTCGCCGAGCTTAGTTCTGGGACGGCCCAGATAGGGGGCGAGCCTATCGCCATATCGGGCACAAATTCCAGACTCCGGGCTGATATGGAAAAATTCAATATCACTTTGCCCGACCCGGGGATCGAACCCGAGACCTCAGAACCGTAGTCGTACCGAAATACCACCACGCCACCGAGGTAGTCTTTTCAAGGAACTTGCAAATACAAACACCAAAGAGAGACTAAAGGAAATTGTTATCCGAAATTCATCGCTCTACAGTTTCAAACCAATAAATAATTAATTTCTAAACTTTAAATGTCAGCAATACCTCAGCCGTACATTACACAAGCCGAAATGCCAGCCGGACAACAATCGTCGGATATATCTCGACCTTTATTACACAGCAATTATATTGAAAGTGGAAGGAGATAGGATCCGAAGCTACTGGCTTCAAGTTGCGAACGGACGCGAAATTATTTCTATGCGTAAATTGTTTTAGAAATAAATTGGGGTGTTAATATTTATTGAATTCAATACTAATAGGAGTTGCTATGACGCACAGTTAGCTCTATTTTAATCAAAGACATTCAACTATAAATAGACGGGACAACGGTACAACACTTATGAACCTAAAGTCAAAGACTTCTATGTATACTACTAGACAGGCTGTTCGGTACATAGAATGTGCGCACTAAGTCTCTGTTAATCGACCTCAACTCACTATAGAAATCTGCTCTTTTCCTTAGCCGTGAAACGTCAAACACTCGCCGTCATGTGCCACAATTTTACTTCGAAACAGCTTGTCTAGTAAATACACAGAAGTCTTGCCTAAAGTCGTGACCTCGTGGTCATAAGGCACTCAGTCGTATTTGAAACATACGTGGGCAAGGTCGTGCCAGCGTAATAATGTATAACAATAAAATTGTCTTAACCAAAGATTACGTGTTTCTGGTATAAACTGTAATAAGCGCCCTCATATTGTAATAATTGGTAGGTATATGGTGTTACTGACGTTTGAGATCAATTTTTTTGTGGGAAAGCCCCTCTATAGTTAATAATATTAAGTCTCTTTGATTTTAATAAAGCTGACAGAGGTGAGAGTGAGCTTGAGTGGTAGAGCCAAGCTGTAGAATTTATCGTCTACAGCACGAATGGGCTCGCCCGATTTAATACCACTGTCTCATAGAAAACTCGCGTAAAATTAGGTCGCTGTTGCGTTTCGTTCTTTGAATAAGATTTCTGGTGGCTCAATTCCCTTCTCTACTCCCAATCCTTATTCAAAACATAACATAAGCTCACGCCTGTATCCCCGAAGGGGTAGGCAGAGGCGCACTAGCGAACTAGAACACCCACATTTCGCCGAGCTTAGTTCCGTCCCAGATGTGATAGGGGGCGAGCCTATCGCCATATCGGCCACACATTCCAGACTCCTAAATAATCCTTATTCCCCTCCTTTAAAGTAGGCAATGCATTTTGGTATCATTAATTAGTTAAATGTAATCGGTAATAATCAAAATTTAATAATAAGGTCTTTTCAATCATGCTCATTATTACGATCTACAAAGATGTTATGTTTGCTTACAACACGACTAATAAAATAATAAAAATCGTGAGCAATAAAATACCTTAATGTTAATGTCGATAAGTTCAAAATGCTTTACGAAACCACATATTTTAAATTCGCGATTGATAAATTTATCATTATCTGTATGAATATTGAAATAAAGGAGCCGAATCGAAAACGGCGTACCTGGCAATTTGTATAATCCACGTATAGTAATTATTGCGTTATTTTATTATAAATGGACATAAGAACAGGTGATATGACGATCAAGGCAATTGACATTTGCACAAAGTAAAATTAACTGATAGTTTATATCAGTCGATTAATATACGACATAGAAGTTTATTTTGTGGTTTCCGAGTCATTTTTCAAACGTTCGTTTTGATATTAAATCAGATGTTTATCTGCGATCTTGTTCGCTGCGGCCGCCGACCCGGCAACGAAAGTATGTCGATGTCTAATTGTTAATACGAAATAATTAATTACCAATATTAATTACGAGTCATTGTTACCTGCTGATTCGCGTGTGTGGCCATATTTATATACAGGACACTTGGCACTTTTGCTGTTAAAGAAAGCGCCATATTTTTTATAGCAAAGCCTGGCAAACGAGCAGATGGGTTACCTGGTGAGTGGTCATCACCGCCCATAGACACCCTAGACCCAAAAATACTCATGGGTGCGTTGCCAACCTAAAATGAGGGGGGAAACAGGGATTGGGATTGGGAAAGGGAGGGGAGAATTGGGCCGCCGAAAATCTAACTCACCGAACGAAACGCGATAGCAAGCTGCCACTTTATGTCGGTTTTCTGTGAGACAGTGGTATCAAACCGGTAGAGCCGGCCCATTCGTGCTGTAGAAGTAAATGTCTACAGCGTAGCCCTACCACTCGTAAGTAGTATTAGTATCATATTATTACTTTATAGTTCGTCCTATATAATTATATGCATTAGTGATCAATATTCGTATTAAAATATGTTACTCCCAGTACCTCCGGGTGTGGTCTTGGCTCTACACTCTACAGTATCGTCTTTCTTATATTGGAGTTTGGTAACGAAGAAAGCTTATCAATGAACGCAAAATTTACGAATCTTGGTCTAGCGATAGTATATATAGATGTTTCGTGGCCCGGGGAAACCTGGATTCGATGCTTAGGATTTTCTCGAGACTGGATGCGTCAGAAGTCATATAATTAATTTAAGCTAAATCCCTTCTGAAACATGCTTCAAAATGTGTTTTAAGCCGACCCGAATAGCCGAGAAACACAATTCACTAAGTATGTTTATAAAAAGAAAACTTCAAAGTTAGCAAATAATAAACAAAATAAAACAAAACACACAAAATAAACCTACATGAATATTCTTAAGTCTAAGCCGCAGGTGACATTGGAGTGTCATGTAATCATGTGTTATTTAACGGTCCATTATTTTTAAGTCCAAATAAAAGATAATGCCTTCTCAACTGTGAGGATTATTCACTTTAAGTGTTAGTTAATGAAGTTCTTTAACAGGTGGTAGATTAAGTAAATGACATCAAGAACACAGTGTGTTTTTGTTTTAATAAAAGAAAGTGATTAAACTACGCGTAAAGGTAATCAATTAAAAAACCAGCGACCACCGACAGAGTATGTCTGTGGTATATTTCGGTATAATATATCAATACCTCTGGCAAATATGGATTTTCAAGATTCTTTTTACATATGACAGCCTCCGTAGTAGCCGGTTGTAAAACGAGAGGCCACCGGTTCGATTCCAACCGGCTACTACGGAGGCTGTCATATGTACCAAATGTTTGTGTGACCCACATATATTTGTTTCGGCTTTGGGTGTTGAGACCGAATGTCTGTCATAGTTCTGATACTGAACAATTCATGACTTTTTTTTACAAACCACTAATGCAAATGAATTATTTCATTTGATGATTCTTAGTGGCCGAACGTGCCGGGTTCTTACAAAATTTGAATTCGTTCAATGAATGAATTTATTTTGTGTCTTGCAATATTGTATAAAAAATACAGTGACGGTTATAGACGGGTCACTATAATTTTTTTTCAACTTGCCTTTTTCCACAATATGGGGACGGCGCAACACACCTCTTCAAGCATGTTGCAGAAAGGATTCGGCTTAGTTTTAACGACCGGTCGCCTCTTGAGATTTTCTAATACATACATTTAAATATTGTACGTTTAATATTTATGGAGCAAACAAATTATCAATCCAATTTCTTAAAGTACGACTTACTGACGTTACGCCTGGCCAAAACTTAAAACTTAATTTCACCGATCCCTGAACATCGCAACAGCCATTAGGCAGTCGATATCTCTAACCGATGGTAGAGTGTTACGCGAGCTCGTTAAAGGAAAATGGGGGTTTGTCACGAAGATCTCTCGTTCAATTTATGATTGCATGCATTCGCAGGGTGTTCCAAGATGCTAGAACTAAGATTATTACTGAATGAAGAGGCTGATCTAACGATACATTCGGTCTAATTTAGACAAGTAATAGTATTTAGCAACTAGCTAAAATATAGCTGGAAATACGGTACTGAGAAAAGGTGTTTTAAATGAAATTATTTATCAATTCATTTGCCTCCATGGTCTAGTGGCAGTGTATATGGGCTGTGAAACTCCAGGTGCTGGGTTCGATTCCCAGGTCGGACGTGGTGTTTTTCTAACACTATTCTCCCGGGACTAGATCCCCAGATGGTTGTAAAAACTAAGCCAAATCCTTTCAGAAAACATGCTTGAAAAATAGCTTCCAATTACAATGTCATTCTTGCACCAATCAATACGTTTATAATCAAGTAATTGCAAAACGTCATTTTTGAAATTATATAAAATTGACTGATTATGAACAAATATGTGTCTTCGTAATAAGCAAAAAATGTATTGAGTTCATCGTGTTAGTCGTTAAACTAAACAAGGAGCTTACAATAAGTGCTATTTAATTTGGAAAATTGCTTATTTGCAGTTTCAAAATAACTGTAAATATCTACGCTAATTGTAAAACTGGTATTTAAAATGTTGTACGTTTTGTATTTCCATTAAAATATCAATTATTTTAAGTAGATATAGTACAATGTTAATTGTCTTTGTTTCACTTTGGTATTTTACAAAATTGCATGTAATATTGTTTTATTTGAATGCGAAGTAGTTCAAACTTGTATCGTATAAATAATAATAACTTTAGAAAACACTTAGAAGTAAAATAGGTGAAAAAACTAAAGTAAGACTCATGGTAAAAATCAAAATTTTACCTCCCAATTACCCCCCTCCCTTTCCCAATCCCTAATTTACGCCATTCAGGTTGACAACGCACCCTTGAGTCTTTTTGTGTCTTGGGTGTCTATGAGCGGTGGAGATTACTTACCATTAGGTGACCCATATGTTCGTTTGCCAGTCTCTGCTATAAAGAAACAAAAAAAAACTTGCAGAGGCAATACCTTTCCTAGTGTTGCCAGCGGCTTGCTGGCTGTAACAAAAGAGTCTGTGGATTCGATTCCCGGACTGAGAGAAATGTTTGAATAGTTCAGATCTGACAGATGAGAGACCATTGGTCCGTCGTAGTTCCTGATAACCCACCGTACAAACCTAGCGGGGGGTCAATATTATGTGCCGATGGGGTGTATTTTTATGGATCCACGCTTGGAATAAACTCTATCGAACACAAAATGAATCTTGAATATTGGTCCACATTTAGCGGAGATATAATGTAACTAACATACATTAAATAAATATAGACGAATTGAGGACCTTCTCCTTTTTCGACCGACTTCCAAAAAGGAGGAGGTTTTCAATACGTCAAATTATACAATATTTTTTTCTATGTATGTTACGCGATATCTCTGCCAAATGTGGACCGATCTTCAAAATTCTTTTTGTGTTCGATAGAGCTTATTTCAAGGGTGGTCCCATATAAATTTTGTCACGATCGTATTTGAAGTCGGTCCGTTAAGTTTTTAAACTTGTGATTATTATTTGAAGTCGGAGGAAAATAGTAAATGTACTGGATTCGAACCGATTTCAAACCGATTTTAAACCCTAGTCGCGACATATATATATATACTGTTGTTTATTACGAAAACTCTGTACCTTTTCATCAGATCTTGAGATATAGAGTACCTCCATTACGAAGTTTGTTGAAAATTGTACGGAATGTCGATCGAACACTTCGCTATTGTAACAGGCTATTTATCGAGAAGCTGTATTAGCCCATAATTTTGAATGCCTCAAATATTGACAATCATCTGGTAGTTCAGTACAGTTAGTTCAATTCAGCGGCACGGCGCGGCGCGGCGCGGCGGCTTCTCGACGCTGGAGATCTCAATGTGATTGGACAACAAATTGTCGGACGGTGCGCGTGCGCAGGGGCTCTAAAACACTACTTATTATTTTGCTACAAACATGTTTTACTATTATGTTAGTTGTTCACTCTGAATGCTTTAATAGTTAATTGGGACTTACTTATAAAAACAGTTCAGCTGAGCAAATGGCTAAGAATAGCCTGTCCCTTTTATTTTCAAACGATGTGACACAAGGAAAAAAGGGGCAGGCTATTCTTTACCATTTGCTCAGTAAAACTGTTTTTATGCGTCACCGAATATGCGTCACCTCGAAGTTATTTATTATTTTAATATAAAATTATGGGTACCAGGGGTACGTTCCCGTGAACGGCCCAAAAAGCGCTGGCTGGACGTTTATGAGAAATATATAGCCAATGGTCTCATTGTGGAGGATGCTCAAGACCGGGCAAAGTGAAAGCGTTTAAGTAGGAATGCGGACCCTGGCATAAGGCCAGGATAACGCCAGGCAGAAAAAAGAAAATATAAAATTATGGAAGTTAAACATTATGGTATCATGTTACATTAGGCATATATTTTTAATGAATATATTCTATTTCTTTCCTTTGATTTAATCTTCTTAATTAAACAATAAATAGGGAACCATTTCCAGTTTATTTAAACGTTACTGGTCCACAAGGTACAGGCTTTATCTCGACAACCCTAGCGTGATCCAGTAGAATGAAGATGGTGGATAAAAGGCGAAATAATTTCATTTGGCCCTCAAAGCCGTTAATCCGATACATCGGTGTTCAATAGAACGGGACCGACTCACGATTGGCTCGCACGAGCCCCTTGTAATGTTCCTGTACAACAATTTGCAAAATTGAGCAGATTGCCTCGGTGATTACTTGTAAATATTGTATAGGTGTGATCTATCTAAACTGTGCCTGTAAATTACTCATTATTACTCCAAAACTCCATACCCGCCTGCTTGTTTTCTAAATTGATAGTTATAACATGATTATTACAAAAATGACCCTTTACCTTATAGCTATGTTTGTTTTGACTTATGACAGATAAGTGCTTTTTATATAGAGGTATATGCCTACGTGACCAATAATTTTACCACCAACATTTTTATTTTTAAAAGAAGGATGTCTTCAATTCGTAAATACTTTTTTATAGTAGATAGTAGATACTGGCAAACGAGGAGATGGGTCACCTGATGGTAAGTGATCTCCACTGCCCATACTCCATAGACACCCAAGACAAAAAGAATCACGGGTGCGTGGCCCACATAAATAGGGATTGGGAAAGGGAGAAGGGAATGGGTCCACAGAATCAACGAAATCTCACTCAGCGAACGACATAGGACAGCAAGCTGCCACTTTACGTCGGCCATTGGTACCAATGGTACCAGTAGTACCATTCGTGCTGTAGACGTAACTGTCTACAGCGTGGCTCTACCACTCAAGATCGAGTTTTATTTATATTTTAAGTGTGTTACCTGATATACCACTTAAAATTAACCGATTTTCAAAATTCTAAAAGGAACAGTAATCTAATTAATAAGGGCCCCTTGCAATTCTATGATAAATTTATATTTACCTCAAATGTCGATTTAAAGATAGGAGTGAGCTGTAGGATACATCGACTTTAGCTTTAACTCTAGATTAGTAATAATAATGCAAGTCGTCCTTAGAGAACAGTTGTAGATGATAGTCACGGGCGACTCGGCCTCCGGTGGCCCATATGCTTATGTAACATTCCATAATTATTCCGCGACAACATCGGAGTGTGATATGTTTAATTGAACAGTATATCAAATAAATTATAGAGTCAAGCACAAATAATATTAAAAACAACACGTTTAATGTATGTGTATGACGGATGACGAGCGAGATATGCAAATCGACATCAATTATACTTGATGACATTTTGCTTTATCGTCAAAGAGTTTTATGATTTCCGGTTCACCCTTCATCTATTAATATCAACTCAAAACATTCATTAATCAAGCGGCTGACGCACAAAACAGATATTTATTGGTTACATTTTACACACAAAATAACCGATTAATATTGTAAATTGTAACGATTTAATACTAAGGCACCAGGAGCGTAGAGGTAGTGGAGATGTCGGTTGGGATAAATCGATTCGACCTTTAATAGTGGCACCCGCTGGAGGAATGAACAGCAAATTAACTATTTAGGCTGGAATTTTATAAATTTTGACGTTTGCCTCCGTGGCGCAGCCGTCGCGTCGAGCGCACCAAGATAAATGTTTGTGTGACCCACAGATATTTGTTTCGGATCTGGGTGTTGTGATACCGAATATCTCTCGTAGTAAAGACACAAGGACTCGTCTTACTGTGGGGTCAGGGGGACTACCACCACTGAAAAAAACGAAGTAAGATTATAATACTGCTATAAGAGGTGGTGGTAACCTTCCAGGACTTTGTATGTGACTGTTGGGTGCCATCATTATTATTAATAGTATTTGTGATCACCCTAATAGTCAATAATATCACATAGTAGATTCTGCCTTATTAGTAGTTAGCATGATTTTAAACTAATACTTTTAATAAAAGGCAGACATTCTTTATCAAAAAAATGATCTCAAACGTCAGTAACCACTTATTACAATGCGAGGGGGCTTTTATTACAATTTACACCCAAATATTTTAGAATCACATAATACAGTTTTATTGTCTAAACATTATTACGCTGGCACGACCTTACGCGCGTATGTTTCAAATACGACTGAGTGACTTATGACCATTAGGTAACAACTTTTGGATCATAAGTTTCGTGCTGTTATCCCGTCTATAACTATGAAATGTCTTTGTATCGCACCAATGTCATCCAAGAATAGCGATCTCGCGGTGGAAAAAAAATAATGTCTTACTATTAAAAACTGTCATACCCAATTCTCGTATGTAATAAATGGTCATATGATACTTAACTAGTTTTAAAATTGTTTATTATCAATTATTTCAATCGAATAATTCGTTAATTTGTAGATATAAAATTTTATTGTGCCATTGTCGCGTGACTTTTGTGCGTTTCAGTCCTAACAGAAGTCACAAATGCGCTTAACATTTCAAAGTAAATATAATAATAAATTATATTTGTCATGAAGGTTTTGAAAGTATGCCCTTAAAATGTACATGTTACGTGTTCTGAGATCTGGTGCTAATGATAATTGTAATGTCTAAAATTGATGTAGTTTAATGTAATAATATGATTAATATTTTTCCTAAAATTATATTTGAAATGCTTAACTATATAAATAAAACACACCTTTGGCTACCATAGAACTGCCGTAAAATTACTTTTGATAATAATAAATACACCCAACAGTCACACACATAGTCCTGACCCCACACTAGGTGTAACCTGTATTGTGGGTATCAGAAACTACGAGAAACTTTCGGTCTTACAACACCTAGACCCGAAGCAAATATTTGTGGGCCACACAGACATTTGTCTCGGTGCGGGAATTAAACCCGCGACCTCACGTTTCACAGCCGGCTACTCGTCCGCTGCGCCACGGAGGCTGTTTTATTTATGTAAATTCAAGTTGTTTATTAAATACCATGACCGGTTAAATAAATCTTTAACTTTTTCCAGTTTTACGATAATTTCTATTTAATCCGTTGAAGATTTAATAAATTGCTCTTAAATAATTACTCAATTCTAAGGGATAATTTTATAACTCTTAAAAGTACTCTTATAACGTCAAAATAAATCTCCAAGTAAGTTATTTACCGAATTTAAACCGAATATTGAAAAATTTGGCCCAAAAACTATCTAAATAAATTTTTTAACAATCGAGATTGAAATATAAAATACGAAGTATGATTTATGATTGTCCTTGGGCAATTCGTTGTTAATATAATTTTATTGGTCAAAACGCAGGCAATAAAAGCGTCATATTGATTTGATAATGACGTGGTTTGGTACCGACAGCGATGACGTACCCTAATAGACACCTAACGTTCCACATTTTTCCTCAAACCAAGTTTACCAACTAGCCGAGGTATGAGGAAGCTGGTTACCCTGGCTACTGGTATCTCAAAATCTTGTTTTGACGACACCGTCGTGTCGCTGAAGAAGGTATTATAATATTTATCTAGATTTTTTAAATTTGCTAACGCGGAATATTTACGACTCGGAAATGTGATCGAATCTGATTTGAATCTATTGAGCGGTCCGCCATTCTATATGTTGTCAGATGACGATCGCCTGTTGATGCGGCGTCTATTAGTGTGTATCGTCGTTGGGTACCGAGAAGTGTGTTCTTTAACACAACTGCCAGCTCGATGAGACTACCGGCGCGGCGCGGCGCGGCGCTCCGTGATTCACCACGCCCATCCTTCGACTGACCTTCTCGATTATGGCATGCTATTGTCGTGTTAGAACATGGCTTCATGTTGAATATATTGTTCAATTAAAAATGGCTATCTACCGTCGCCTAACTTATGAGATGGGAAGACCCATTAGCATTAATTAGGATATCCCATGTACGGCGTAATTTATTATGAAAGTTTTATAGTTCGTAAGAATATGTGTTTAATATTTTTCTACTCCGTGCGTGGCTACGTACCTAATTATTTTTAACGAATTAATGCAAGAATTCGATGTAAGAATTATTTAATGTATTAAATATGTAATTTTTATTATTTGATATTTCGGAACCTCTTTCATCTAAAGCTGCTTTCTAGCATGATTAACTCGCGACTGCATCAAAAAAGTGGTTGACGTTAGCCAGTCGGAAATCTAAGCCCAACCCCCTCACTGCAATACGCGTGAAGTGAAAAGTGATAAATAATAAAAAGGTCTGAATCGCGTGGCAGCAGTTCACCCATATACCTCTACTCAGTTCTGATGCCTTGGTTCATAACCGTATCTACCGCATACCAATGGTTAAATAAAATGACGTACAAACCCAATGCATAGTTTTCTTATGAAAGAGGGAACAAAAATGGTATTAAAGATAATGTCATGTTCCCCTGTTATTAGAGATTTTGTGTAATGTCTGCTCCCGGGGCGTAGACTACCGGGCGCTGCGTGAAAATCCACGCCCATTTACCGTACGATCGTCTCGGACTTATGAGAGCCTGGTACATTTTCTGTATATTGATGTAATGTCACCGTGGATAAAATATGTAAACCGGCTAAAATATCAAAATTCAAAAAATGTTTCTTTACTGTCTTTGGCTTAGATAGAATAATCTAAAGAATTTGGCAACGACGAAGTTCGCTGGTCTTTGGAGTCGCTAACTTTTCATTTGATGCTCATTGGCGATCGACTCCAATGAGGCTAAATTATATTTGGCTTTTTGAGCCGGTTTTCAAATGTATAACGGACCAGGGGCTACTAAGCAAGTTTCCATTCAGCTATGCTATAAACATTCAATAAATAAAGATAATTCATGTATTGTATACAGTAATTTCGTCGTCGACAGACAAGGCGCCGTGGCTTAGTTGGTTAAAGCGCCTGTCTAGTAAACAGGAGATCGGGGGTTCGAATCCCCCCGGGGCCTCAGGATAGTAGTGGATCTTGTTTTTGGAACTTTTTTATGGCTCCGTCGTCTATCTGTTCATCTGTCTACTGACCCCATTTTAGCTCAAATACTCTTAATACTAGAAAGCTTTAAATGGGCATGGGTATATACCCATACTATACTGACTATACTAGCTACAATACTGACTGCGTGATTGATAATATTATCAATCACGCAGTCAGTATTGTACCTCCCCTACACGTAAAGTTTAAGGCCTTTATTCATAATAACTTAGTGGGACGCTATAATACCGCTGTAGGACGTTTCCGAAAAATTGTTATTCATAATAGCTCAATAGCGTTAAAACGTTCCCAAAATCTCCCATAAAATGTCTGCAATTTATAGAAGCTGGCACCCTACTTTAACGCTTCAATAGCAAAAAATATGGCCGATTTCGATCAACTAATTCGTATTTGACGTTCCACCAGTTTTGGTTGAGATTAATTTGAGGGTGCCTGCGACTTCTATCATAAACATAAAAAAATAAGCTCACACCTGTATCCCCGAGAAGGGGTAGGCAGAGGCGCACTGGCGAACTAGAACACCCACATTTCGCCGAGCTTAGTTCCGTCCCAGATGTGATAGGGGGGGAGCATATCGCCATATCGGGCACAAATTCCAGACTCCGGGCTGATATGGAAAAATCCAATATCACTTTGCCCGACCCGGGGATCGAACCCGAGACCTCAGAACCGTAGTCGTACCGAAATACCACCACGCCACCGAGGCAGTCTTCTAGACTTCAGAGAGACTTCTATCAAATGCAATTAATGTTATAAACACGATAGTTTGTGAGGTTGTATGGATGTTTTGTTTCTCTTTCACACCAGAATGGTTGAACGGATCTGAATTTAATTCGGTAAATAAATGGATTATAGTCTAGAATAAAAATGTCTAGGACAACAAGACAAATAAATGTGATGCAAAAGTGATGACCTCATGGTCATAAGTCGCTCAGTTTATTTGAAATATACGCGCCCCAGGTCGGACAGCGTAATAATATTGAGAGAATAAACTTGTCTTAAGTGATTCTTCACCATTCACAGAACATTCTAGGATGTATTTATTTATAGAAGAATAACACATAGGCTACTTTTTTCCATAAATGTAGGGTCTCCGTAGGATAAATGTTTTTGAAGTCAGCTGGTATTTAATATTTTCCGTGTGATATTTAATTACATACCTTGATTTCAACAAAACATCTTTTTCTTCAATATCATCATTATCTAAGCACGAATAAATCAAGAGAAATAAAACACTTCAAAAATACAATGATGAATTTTATTAAATCTGATTCAACAAAAAATACTTATGCACGCATGTTGCCTAATTATTCTTCAATACAATGTTATGTTGAAGCCGCTGTGAACTGGAAAATCCGGTCCTGAATGCCATTCTCAAAGAAGGCAGGGTATTTTTCTTACACGATTTGCAAAGACTGGAAGCTCCCTTTCATTCATACGCTCCAAGGAATATCCTCCAAATCTAAATTTCATTTCCAAATATCCATAATCTACCCATCTTCGTTGATGTTTAGGTATTGCATATAACAAAATCACTTCACATGCAACAAATATAGTTTTACTTTGATTATATTAATTAAATAAATATATAAACAAACTGGTCGCCATGGTCGCCATTTGCCAACGGGTGTGTCGAATTGCGCGCGCAAGGCGCGCGCGAATGATTGTTTTTTTATTAGGCCATCGTTCCATGACTTTCCAGAGACAAAACTTGTCAAAATCACGTTTTATCTATGTACTAGCAACATTGTGACACGGTAAATATATTTTAGTTAATGAAGCTATAGTAAACTATTATGAATAAAGAATTTTATCGATCCTTCGATAGGCTTAAAATGCATTTTTACCAATATGAGTTTATATCTTCATTAGGGGTTTTATTATGAATAAAGGCCTAAGAATATTGCAGGTGTGTGAACCTTATTTGGATTATACTGTTTTTAGTCAGATTAAATTTTAAAATCAGTTCGCAAATATGAGAAAGATTGACATTTCTTCGTCCTTACATATCTTCATATTTTCGACCGACTACCAAAAAGGATAAGGTCCTCAATTTGTCAGTGTTTTTTATGTATGCTACGCGATATCTCCGCCAAATGTGGACGGATTTTCAAGATGCTTTTTGTGTTCGATAAAGCTTATTTCAAGGGTGGTCCCATAATTTAGTCACGATCGGATAAGTTCTGAAGTTAGTCCATTAAGTTTTTAAATACACACATACATAAGCTCACGCCTGTATCCCCGAAGGGGTAGGCAGAGGCGCACTAGCGAA
Source organism: Clanis bilineata (assembly GCA_036417725.1). Lineage (NCBI taxonomy): Eukaryota > Metazoa > Arthropoda > Insecta > Lepidoptera > Sphingidae > Clanis > Clanis bilineata. The sequence continues at coordinate 6,925,676 of CM071153.1, forward strand.
CTAGAACACCCACATTCGCCGTGCTTAGTTCCGTCCCAGATGTGATAGGGGGCGAGCCTATCGCCATATCGGGCACAAATTCCAGACTCCGGGCTGATATGGAAAAATCCAATGTCACTTGGCCCGACCCGGGGATCGAACCCGAGACCTCAGAACCGTAGTCGTACCGAAATACCACCACGTCACCAAGGCAGTAAGTTTTTTAACTTGTGATTATTTTAGCTGTCATTAATCTAAGATTACTTATCATTGTGAAATTCGATAACATAACAAATAGATAGATAGATAGATAGATAGATAGGCAACATTCAGCTTCATCATCAACAGTCACAGGAGAATAAAAAGAGACAAGGTGGTGGACCAGTTAAAAGTTGCAACATTGCGATATGGTAATCTTTAGAGGAGGCCTATGTTCAGCAGTGGACCACATTAATCAAATCAAAATTACGAGTTACCAACAAAACAACAAAATAATTATTGTAATCGTTATATCAAGCACAAGTACTTGTTAATTATTATATTTAATTATCGCTTGTTACAAACGTTGCAGTTGTCACGAGATTACAATCATTCGGTTAAGATTGATCGTGTACGACACGGCTGTGGTAAAACAATTTGTATAGTGGTCGCTATACCGAGACTGTCTTTAAATATAAATAATGTGCATTGTACTGTGACTGTTTTTCTGTCTACCTGTCCTTATCCCATTCGTATGTGGAGTCACACTTTTTCCAGCATGTTGCGGATTTTTTTTTTATGATCAGCTTCCTACCTGACCTGAACCCATATACCCCGCCACTAGTCTAAAGAAGCAACCCGTTTATTACAAAGGGGAAAGATTAGTTTCTTTTTATTTTTGTTTGTAAGAAATAGGCTCAAAAACTACCAAATCGATTTTAATTTTTTTTTTCACCTATGGAAAGCTACGTTATCAGCAAGTAACATAGGCTACTTTTTATCTCGGATAAATTTTCGGTTTCCGTGGGATATTCATGTTTAAAAAGTCGCGAGGAACAGCTAGTAATATATATATATTATTCTACCTGCCCTTATCCCACCTTAATGTGGGGTCAGCGCAACACACTTTTATTTAAGCATGTTGCAGAAAGGATTTGGATAAGTTTTTACACCGGCTGCCTGCCTGACGTCAACCCCATCTGGAGGATCCAGTCGCAAGCAAATTAAAATAGAAAATTAGCTTCGCCCGACCTGGGAATTGTACCTGCCGGTCCACAGCCCATAGGTTCATGCTGCCACTAGACCAAGGAAGCGACTCAGCTAGTGTTATATATGTATAATAACATTTAATACTTTAGAACTGGACTACAAATCAAATCAAGTCAAATCGTTTATTGAATCCATAAAATGTCACTAATTGTTTAGATTCCGTATAAAATGTTAACTCTCCCGGCAGTTTGAAAGGCTGGTTCGCCAGAGAAGAACGGGCAAGAAACTCTGACGTTGCTCTTTTTGAGAATAATAAGCAGTGTATAGTCAGGTATTAATATACAACCAAAATAAGAAGGTAACCTCCATGTGAAATAAAATCAATAAAACGTACATTTGATTGCTGAGCATTAAATATTCAAGTTACTGATAAGTATAAAGAACGTTGACATTTGACGTCAATTTTACATGTATGTACGAGTACCAAGCTTCGACCGGTGACGAGTTACAAAATATTTATAATTGAATAAGCATTTTATCAGCATTACAGCCGCCCATGGGTCGCAACTCGCAGTATCAATGCGGGACGAATCGTAAAAGATTAGCATGAACGCAGCGACGCGATTAGCATAATTACTGGAGATGGCACGCCATAATGCCGTCGTGACATGGCATGCCTGTGGCAAATTGACGCCAAGTTTGTAGCGTTACACGTTTTTTACATGTTCCACTTGTTATGACATAGATATGATTAAAATGAATATTAATACCGCTACTGTTGTTATTACAAAGCTTGCATTCGAGCAAAATAACACGATCCGCCTCAAGTCACGAGCAGCGTAACAGGTATTTTCAAAGACTAAATGCCAGTGGAAAGTGTAAAGGTGACTAATCGACCAACTTCAAAATAATCACCAGTTTAAAAACTTAACGGATCGACTTCAAATCCGATCGTGACCTAATTTATATGGGACCACCCTTATAAATTTTATTATGTATGTTACCCGATATCTCCGCCAAATTTGGAATGATTTTCAAGATTCTTTTTGTGTTCGATAGAGCTTATTTCAAGGGTGGTCCCACATAAATTTGGTCACGATCGGATGAATTTTGAAGTCGGTCCATTAGGTTTTTTAACTTGTGATTATTTTATAAAAGTGTTAACACATAACAGAACACGTTACATAAGCTCACGTTTGAATCACCGAAGGGGTAGGCAGAGGTACATTAGCGAACAAGAATACTCACATTTCGCCGAGCTTAGTTCCGTTTCAGAAGTGATAACGGCGAGTCCATCGCCATATCGGGCACAAATTCCAGACTCTGGGTTGATATAGAAAAATCCACTATCAATTTGCCCGACCCGGGGTTTGAACCCGAGACCTCAGGACGGTAGTCGTACCGAAATACAACCACCGAGGCAGTCTAAAAGCGTTAAGTAAAATGTAATTGAAATAAAACACTTTTATTCGGATTCTATTGCGATTTGTTTTTGTTTCTAGATCCGACATTTCAGTTGAACTAACACAGCTTTTGAAACGTATAACAATTTCAATGTATAACATATGCGTAAACCTAATAAATCATTATAAAATATATTTCGTAGCAATTACCAAAAGAAACATGGATGTGTTGCATCCCTTCGGAGGAAGAAATACCGATTGGGAATGGGTGATAGAGAAGCAACTGGAAATCTCATTTACTGAAGGAAACTTTAATAACGCTCAATACCAAACCATTGAATGGTATCTGTATTATAAATAACGTAAGCTCACGCCTGTATCCCCGAAGGGGTAGGCAGAGGCGCACTAGCGAACTAGAACACCCACATTTCGCCGAGCTTAGTTTTGTCCCAGATGTGATAGGGGGCGAGCCTATTGCCATATCGGGCACAAATTCCAGACTCCGGGCTGATATGGAAAAATCCAATATCACTTTGCCCGACCCGGGGATCGAACCCGAGACCTCAGAACCGTAGTCGTACCGAAATACCACCACGCCACCGAGGCAGTCGCAGTATTTTATAACAAAATAAATCACACAATGTAGATTCATGCACGTTGAACCCGGCGCTTGCGCAGACTAACGGACTAGATATGTATTAGCGTGGCTTCATTTCATTGAATATGCAATATCATGGTACTTATAAGAGCACGCTATCAATTATTTCGCGTATCGCCGTGGCTCAGCACTTTCTAGCCCTCGTCCCGACGCAGCCGCTCTGTCAAAATTTACACAATCTGACATCACAGGACGCCGACTGGCTTTCGTCTATACAGTTAATGAGTATCTAGGCTTTATATGTGTATAGGGTAGCCCTCGTGACATCTGGGACGGATATAACCTCGGTGAGATTTGGGTGTTCTAGTTTGCTTTCTTGGGGATACTTATGTGACCTTATGAAGAATGTACTGAGGACCTAGGATAATTGGGTACTTGACTAGTATATTTTTATCAATTTTATATTAAATTTACGTGGTCTAAAATATAAACCAGATAGAAATATTGAAATATTCTCAAAAATAAAAAAGTTATGAGGCTTTGAAGTTTGGTATAACCGTCAAACTGCGGGAAAGAGAAGTAACTAATACTTCTCTTTCCTGTGATTATATTAATAATCACGTCATGCCATAACGGTACGTACGTTGTAAGAAATAGCAAGATATCTCCAATATTCTCCACTCCAGAGTTGAAAATATGAATTACTGCCTCATTTTTCAACCATTTTTTTTTTCAATCAAAGTTTTTACAGAAGGGTTTCTTTTTTTTTATTTCCTATTTAAATATTTGTATAAAATCAAACATAGTCAAGTACCCAATTGTTGATAATATTTAATACACAAATACATCTCTACTATAACTAGTGCCTCCAGTTTTCGTCAAGTTATTTCCGTCTCCTGACGTTGTAGGGGCAAATCGAGCGCCATCTCTTTTCCTTCTTACTTAAACGCTTCCACTGCACTTGATCTTGAGCAATATCATCAACACCATTTTTATTTAATTATTTAAACTTCATAACATAACATAACATAAGCTCACGCCTGTAACCCCGAAGGGGTAGGCAGAAGCGCACAAACGAACTAGAACACCCGCATTTCGCCGAGCTTAATTGCGTCCCAGATGTGATAGGGGGCGAGCCTATCGGAATTCCAGACTCCGGGCTGATATGGAAAAATCCAATATCACTTTGCCCGACCCTGGGATCGAACCCGAGACCTCAGAACCGTAGTCGTACCGAAATACCACCACGCCACCGAGGCAGTCTTAGTTAAACTTCATATACATAAATATGTATAAAGGCGTACTTAATGCCTAAGGCATTTTCTACTAGTCTACCTACCGGTGATGCAGAGACGAGACAATTTCAGCCACAGGACATCCAGCAGTGGACATTCTGTAACTTGAGCATATATCGGGCCTAAATTGCAAATTCTGGGTTAAGAGTATGTAGAAAAACATAAGGTTATTCTATCACTTTTCCCGATCCGGGAATCAAACCCGAAACCTCGGGACGGCGCACGCAATATAACTAACTACACTATCAAGGTAGTAATATTTTTATTTTTTTCAACATCAACATTCGGGCAGGACAACGTCTGTCGGATCCGCTAGTATTATATTTATGCCGACATCCCTTTATCCACGTAGTGTCGAACTGACAAATGGACTCTTCATACTGATTTCTTAAGTTTACGCGAATGTTATACATTGGAATAAAACATTTTTTACGGATTCTATCACAATTTGTTGGACTGTCCAACCCGTGACCACGAAGACTGCAAAGCCTTTGAAATGTCGGGCATAAAAATTAAAAATAAAGTGATGATTCCGTAAAAATAGTTTTATTTCAACGGACTCTCCATTTTTTTATTTATTGATCACCGCACAAAAACAAACAAACGTTTTGAATTTAAATGTGTACAGCTAATTTTAACCACGACAGCAAGTTCAAGAGTCTAGAGCGCATGTCATCGAACTTTGGTTCCATGAAAAGTAGTTAACCGACCAAATTTCAATCACACGATGATCGGACACTCGAAGCGATAGGCTTTTTGTGTTGAACACGAAAAACATTATAAAATCGCACTTTTTGTCGTCGCAGACGAACCGACCCGCGGAGTGGCTATTGCATTTTTTAGCTACATTTCGCGGAATATGTCTGTTTCGAATGTAAGTGTGTCACGATTTCGAGAAAAAGTATTCAAAGTGCTACTTAATGTTTTTAAAAGTCACGTTTTAGTATAATCAGTTATTTTCGCAGATATTTGCTGTTGCAGCGCTGTGTTTGATCTCTTGTTTGTGCAATGACAAATAGCCTGTGTTTTAGGAACTGATATTCCAACCGTTGGCTTTCGATGAAAAAATAATCAATCACTCGGTTTCTTAGTTATCTTATCGTCACGCGAGCTGGTAATATAGATAAAGTCATTATAAAGGTATATTAATATACATTTCTCAATTGCGCATTTAAAGATACTTAAGCGATGAAATTTATCGACTTATCAGCGCTGCCTAACAAAAATTCAGCTAACGGAGGAGATAGTTTTACTAAATACATTCAATATATTTATGTATATCAATTATGATTAACAGAAAAAAAATATACAACAAATAGCGGCTTCACTGCATCCGTTGTGCCAAGTGGCGTTCATCTGTTTTTGTACGGTCGAGATGGCCGATACGCGTTGCATTAAATCTTATAATTAAACTCAGATAGGCGTATTACACCGGCCCAGTATGACAGTGGGATACAGACATTGCTCGGCTCAGCGTAAATCTCTTTTTATGCGAGTTGAAACGTTTAATCGATTTTTAAAGACAACTTCATGTCGAACGTTGAGATCAAATGAGTGGTGTTTAACAAGTTAGTAAAAAGGTTATACAAATAGCTGCATTTGTAATATTTTATTTCTTGAAAGATAAAACACAGTGGCGTAACTACAGGGTGCCACGGGCCCCTGGCCATAGGAGGCCCCAGTATCGATCAGAAGAAAGCCCTGGACCAAAAAAAATCTTGAACATAGGGAACCGCGCACCTGAAAGGGTCCCATCCCACAAATTTGCCACGGGCCCCGAACAGTATAGTTACGCCAGTGAAAAACACACTATATTACTATGACAGAAAGCTATTCATAGTGCTCATTTCTTACCTAACAAGTATTAGTTTAAAAAAACTTGAGGTTATATTTTGTCATTTGAAACCGCCTATCCGTCAAAATTGTGTGGTGTAAAATAATGTAAGCAGCCATTAAAGTTGAGTAGTGTTTCAGTTTTCGGGAATATGTAACACAAAATCATGGGCGCAAGAGCTTCTATGCTTATACTTTAAAACACTTTTCTAAAAGTATGTGTATTTTACGTATATATTTTTTTTTATACATGTTCTGTAGATTTTTCTGTGCTTTTAACCCCTTTCATTTGAGATCGGTCTTCGTAATGGATCGTGTTGTCGCTAAAGGTGTCTATTTATATCAACATTACGATCAAATGTATTCATTTTGGAAAACATATTACAGTTACTAGTCGCTTGTAAAACTTCAATGTCCAATTTATCTTCATTCATAATTTTAAACAATTTTAAAACTCATCAATTTCCTGACGCACTATGGGGTCAGGAAACCGAGACTTAATATAATTTATGATAGTTACTTATAATATTTGTGCATCTGTAAGGAAAGCCGATCACTCATAGCCTAGAAAACAGATCGCGGTAAAATATAATTGATTACGGCTTCCTAGTTTCGTAATAATTCTTAACCATGAAGCGAAGGTAGGTATAGTTTCATATGCAAATTATATTTTATTGACATTAGGGTTGAAGTATTGACAGCCTTTGTGGCGCAATATGCGAAAAGCCGGCTGTGAAACGAGAGGCCGCGGGTTCAATTCCTGGATCGAGACTAATGTTTGTATGAACTACAGCTATTCATTTTGGGGCTGGATATTGCGAAGCCGAAAGTCTTTCATAGTTTCTGATACCCACGACACAGGTTATACCTAATGTGGGGTAAGAACTACTTATGTGTGTTACTCCGAGAAGCCTGTGGAGACACCAAAAAGGATCCTGCGTTTCTGGTCGGACCTACTAGCTAGATTTCTAGCTGGCATTTAAGACACGCACAATAGTTCGATTTTTTAACGAACTAAGTGCGGAGAAGAGCCCAAAACCAATACCAAAATACATATTGTGTGTGACTGTTGTTTTTTTTTATAAAAAAATATCAAAAGGTTATGCATGAAAGTGAATATTGTGTTTAAATAGAAGATCTCACCGACGATAAAGCATATTTAGAACAATAGCATGTCAATTAGGAAACAGGAATTAAGCTGACAATACCATCAGATAATTAATTCATTCTAATTACCAATCAACACAAAAGCTCTGAATTTTTTTATAAATCTAACCGCTGAATGTTTATACACTTAAGGTCGCCTTATGTCATTTAAGGCCGCCTAATCTGTCAAAATTGTATGGCGAAAATCAATATAAGAAGCCGTTAAAGTTGAGCAGCGTTTGACCATTCGGGCGTAAGAGAGACGAGACGAGAGCCCTTTGCTCAATAATGGAATAAAAACAGCAACGAACGTATATAAAATTATAATTAAAACTTATAATATCTACAGATTCTCATTATCTATTCTCTAGTTTAAACAACAGCTACGCGACAAAATATTTCCAAGATATCTATTATCTAGAATTAACGAGCGGATTTTGCTCAGTGTAATATCTTAAACAGATCCATATTAATTAGCTGAGCAATTACAGTTGCCCGCATTACTGCGTTTGCCGACGTCTTAATTTTGCAAATATATTTACACCGTCCGGCGACGACGGGACGGACACGTTACGACAAAGATTTATTGCGACAAACGTGTGATTTGCTCGACGATTAGCCGTCAGTCGCTATCCGTGTGTCACTTTTAATCAGTAATTACTAATTATCAGTGTTATTACTTTTTCCAGTTTAACATCTTTTAGCATTCCGTATACTGCATAAGCGTTTTATTTATAGCTTAAATTATTTATAGGTTTAATTGCGTCTAGCTCTTGTTTATTTATTATGTATCGTGATGAGAATAGCTACATTAGTGTAGGGAGGTGAAATAATAAATGCAATCTGAATGGTGCCTTTGGGACACATTAAGAAATGTAAGATGTCTTCGCAGCAGGACAGTAGTAATATTTTCAACTTGAACTCCAATCATTTTAAGTAATAGAAAAAGTATCTAGAATTTGTTGATTCTATCAGACATTTTCGTATGTGATATTTTGCGTAAAAGTAAAATTATAATGGCAACTTTAGTCATTCTATCATTGTGATAGAATCCGTAAAAATAGTTTTATTTCAATGTATAACATTCGCGTAAACTTAAGAAATCAGTATAACTTTAGTCATTTTAGCACATTTACGATGAACAAAATCAAAAATAAGTACCCGAATTTTCTATGTATTTTTATTTTCACCTAGCACCTAGAGTACAAAAAGCAACACTGATCCTAATTTTAAACAGTCCAAATAAAACTAGCGACACTAAACAATGAATTTATCATTGGTCATCAGAATAATGTTGACCTGCATAAAACCTAAAACATTTTACAAACTACAAATCTAAGAGCTTTATTGTTATTTCTTTCTAGAATAATCGGCTACGATTACGAATAATGTCGTGCTCGTATCGTGCGGTGTAAGTGCGGAAGTCGGACCGGTCGCACCTATTGGATATTCATGAGCAAATACCCAAGAGTACCCGTGATCACCGCAGACTCCTCAAGTAATTAAAGCCCGTGTTCATAAATTTTAATTGTGATTTTAAGCATCCACTAAGCGGTGCCCTGCTGCGAGTAATGAATACAAATTCACTGTTTGTTAATAAAATGATTTATTGATGATTCGAATTTGTATAGCCTTGTTAACTGATTTAAAGTGTTGCTTAATGGCGCCGTCATTGGCAGTAAGATACGACTATAATTAAGGTTCGCGCCTACAAATTATTATATTGATTTTAAATGTTTTTCTGATAGAATAGTATTATGCATTTCAATTTCTAGACCACGATAATGATCCAAAGGCATTATTATTTTAAAACCTATCCGCAAAACACTAAAAACACCTATACAGAACAAGGTTTTTCATTTTCTCCTGCTCATAGAACAATGGACCATAGACAAAAAATCATAGAAATACCGTGTTTTGTGTAATGATTTAGTGCAGGAGACGTGGCTTAATATGTACATACATAACGTGTACATTAATCCCGGTCTCCTCGAAACTTTTAAATTGACATACAGTCGGGTTATTGCCATTTGAGAAGTTTTATATACGAAGTAAAAATAAATCAGTAATAAAATCATTAAAAACTCTCAGCTCCTTTCGTAAAAAATCAATTTGAATGGAAATTTCCTTTATCTAGACATGGGTGTTTATAGATAGATATAATATTATTTAGCCAAGTATAGTATATATACCTACATATATAGGTATACACTAAAATGATCTGACTTTATAGCGAAAAATAATGTCCATTTTATATCTAAAAATCTCATACACGTAATACCTGTAATGAATCAACGCCTTTCTAAAGTTACTGGAAGAAATTTGTAATATGCCCTTAGAGTGTACGAGATTATATCAATTTTTGCTTATAAAACCCCTCCATAATGGTAGCAGAACAAAATTAAAGCCTTCAGAGGCGTGTTGTAGTTAATTAGATGAAATTACCCATCTACGGCTGAGGGGAAATTGTTTCATGTACACATGGTATGCGGCAGGGCTGCAGTACTTCGCTATGATTTTTTATATGTTCCGATGCAACGACGACACACCATAACAGACGCCGCATTACAGGCGACCGACATCAGACAACACATCTGATTATAAGATCTGATGTAGCGGATAGCTCAATAAATTCGAATACCGAAATACAACTACGCCACCGAGGAAGTCATTTTTTTAGTTACCAATAGCAAGAGTACCCCGTTTCCTCATACTTCGGCTAGTTGGTGGACACGGACATTAAATAAAAGATGGACGGAGCGCTAGGAACATTGAAAGTGAAGCAGGGTTTTCTGCCGATTCGATCTATCGACACGTAATGGCGGCGACTGAGCGTGCTATGAGTATTAATGTACGCGTAGGGCACTTTTGTACAGGCACGTTTGTATGCGTGGCTTAATTGTGGTGTCCGTTTAACTATAGGCGAGATGATGTCCTTCTTTGTTATACGTCAGTCGGCAGACATATTTTGACGAAAAATGACGAACATTAGGTGTCTATTAGGTTATGTTGTCGCTGTCCCAATGTAATTGAAAGTAATTTATTGTTGCTCTTGTTCTCCTAAGAATGTTCGGAATTATTTTATATGATTAAATAGGTACGTATCAGCCGCATGCGACTATTATCTTAGAAGGGGTAGGCAGAGGCAACTAGTTCACCAAAGTTTTTGTCAAGCTTATTTCCGTCCGTAAAAAACGAGACTAACGCCATAACGGGCACACACTTGCCAACATTAATGGAAGGGTATAGGCATTTGGAAGAAAAGAGGAATTTGGTCTTCCAATCCTCACTCATTGAAAGAAACGAAACAGGAAAATGCCATTTCACATCGGCCAGAAGGTGGTGTGGAATTGGTAAAGCCGACCCGTATGTGCTGTACTTACTCAACAGTGTGAGTACCACTCAAAAAATATATTCGTAAAATAAATATATGTACCCAGAAAATAATGTGAAACGTAGACCATGCCACCATGCGTTCTCAAAGGGACATGGTACGGTTCACCGAGCAGGGACGTACATGGGCTCTGAGAACACATATTACAACACTAAACACATCCAAAGTTTGTTTATTCAATTCTTTCTTTATCGACAAAATCATCTTTATAGCAAAATCGCGATTAGAATCCACATTGTAGCCAAAAAAAAAATTATCGGAGGTTATTTTATTTACTATTTATTTATGTTCATTGTCAGTGTATAGTCTATTCTACACGCCGCGCCACTACACCTATTTAATTCCCATCTCAAAATATGATAAGGGGTGAGGTTAGAGCTGTACCCGGCCCCAGTGGCGTGCAATCCATATAGACATAGAGACACTGTCGATCCTAACAATTTGCTATTACATAAATAAAGGATAAAATTATGACTAAACACAAATTTTCAAAATATTAAATACTTAAACTATTATGTTTTAAATCGACATAGAGGTGATAATCACTATGATGGTGTCGCAAGAGTTGAAGAAAATAATTGTGTAAGATTATTGTCTACCCTGATCGGAATATCTATGCACGTCACTGCCTGGCTCAAAATCTTAACCCTTTTCGATTCCTATCTCACCATGACAATTTGCTAATTGTTAAATAATGTTTGATTTACAAGAATAATGTATAAACATCTAACAGATTACTGAGTACAGTCGATATATCACCACGCGTCATGAGCAAGTAAACCGATTATATTAATGAGTGACGCCCAGGTTTAAGGAAACAAGTGGTGGGAGAATGGAGTTCTACCTTCTAGTTAATAAGTGGGAGGTGTCGCGAACCGTCGTAATGGTGGGGAGTGCGTGCGCGCAGTATTGCCGTGTGGTGTAAGTCACTAGCGCGTGGAGGGAAACCATTAACACAAAATACTACGAGTTTTGCGGTCTGGTAAACTTGGAATATTTTAAAAATATAAGATTATAATATGTGATGGGGGAGTCCTTTGCCCAGCAGTGGGACACAATAGGATAGAATAGAATAGAATAGAAGATTATAATATCCATAAGTTCTAATGTAGATTTGTTACAATTCTAGATTATTTATTTATATTTCGAGTTACTGACCAGGAACGGTGATTGCCGAAGTATGTAAGTTTATGTTAAAATGAATTTATTGTAAATTATAAAATATTTTATTATACTATATAGTAGTAAACTTTTAAGTTTAATACCAATATGTGAAAACCATTTCATTTTTGCATGCTCAATTAACTCTATTGTGCGTTAAAATTCGACCCTGTAATTTTATGAAATAGGATAATCGAGGTTTTATGTACTGATTTCTTAAGTTTACGTGAATATTATACATTGAAATAAAACTATTCTTACGGATTCTATCACGATTAGGTTTTAATCGTGATAGAATCCGTAAGAATAGTTTTATTTCGAGGTTTTATGCTTATCATTCTTTATCTTTGCAGTCTAATGATATTAAATATAATGCCAATAAATCTCAAATTACGCAAAAATATATAAAAATTTACTTAAATGGTATTCATTTACTTTTAGCTTAAATTACAAAATTGTAGCAACTAAAAAGTAACACTTATTTTCTAAAATAAATAAATATTGTTGTGTGACACAAATAGCATTACACCATAATCGTGGGAATAAATTATATTTAAATATTAAAATCAACCACACTCGATCATTAGTAGTTGCAATAAATTAATTTATTTCATACTTTTTAATTCTAATTACAATGTGTGGACGTAATAGCTTTGTTCCTTTAACTTTATCATTGTGTGCATTAAAGGGTTAAGGAATGTATCGCTTACATAAACAATACTTCGCCAGACATAATTATCACCTATTTCACAGAAGAGGGTGTGTTTAACTACGTATGCGATGGTTGTAAATGGTGATGAATGTCTATCTATATAGCATAATTATTATTTGCGTATTCAGTATGTGTTGAAATGGTTGTAACATAACAATTTAAACCCGAGACGGGTACGGAATATATTATTTTTTAAACTTCATTCGTTGTAAAAGTATATATACGTATGTATATGTACTGCGTTATGCCGGCGGTCGTTTATTGTTTGTTGATCGTGAAGACTAGTTGTTTTATCCGCGTATATTACTTGTTGATCGTGAAGATTCTTATTACTTTTATGTTATACAAGAAATAATTTCATTTAAATTAAACAGTTCATAATTTAAACTAAGTCAAGCATGTAATGAAATAGTCAATATATACTTACACTATTATGGTAATATAATACACACGTCGATGTAAATCACTGAGGCAGACTAATATTGATGTAAAAAACTGAGCGAAATCTGAAACAAAAAGACAATATTTTAGAATTTACAGTTTTTTTATTTAAATTAAAATTATTTTTCTTCCAACTGTTGACATCTCGCTCTACTCTGGGGTCTGTGCAGCATACTTTTTAGGCATGGAGAAGAAAAAAATTGGGCTTTAGTTACTGCGACCGTCTGCGTGACTGACCTAGAAATACCGTTTGCCATACCTGGGATTTGAACCATGGACCTCCCAGTCCCCAGCCCACTAGACTAAGAAGGCGTGTACCTATCAGGAGTTTAAAAGAGGAATTATACAATCCTTAAAATCAAAACATATTTTCAGAGTAATAAACTATATTCGATATCAGTTGTATTACTCATGTCAAACTATTGTATCACGACCACAACGCATAAACATCAAACCAACAACATCTACCGTACCTTAAACGGCTACAAGTCATGGCTTACAAGTCGTTTAAATACAAGTTATAATTTACAAGTACCGCAAGCAGGGCATCGTCGCTCATCGCTCATGGCTTAACACGCGCAATAATGAGAACATGAGTGTTACTAAGCGACGCCATTTATGCTAGAGATGTAATTTCCGATGCGATACACTCCGCGTTATGGGAGCTTGTAACAAATGAAATTAGATAACCAGTTTGCTTGCTGCCGTTTCGCCGATGCTTGTCTATCTAACTTTAGCTTCGGTGAATTATTAAATACTAGCTGTCGCGCAGTACTTGGCGTAAATAACTCACGGGAGCCGTTCAGTTTTCCTGGATAAAAAGTCAACTTTGTTATTTGCTGATAATGTAGCTTCACATAGATGACAAAATTTTAAAATCAGTTCAGTGATTTTTGAATTTTTTTGTTTAAGTAATTAATAATATGAGCACTGTAATCATTACTGTCCCACAGCTGGGCAAGGGCCGTCTCTATTAATGAGAGGGGTTAGGCCCATGCTGGCATAATGCGGGGTGGTAGACTACACATACTTACGAAAATCTTGTGGAGAGATTCTCGGGTATGTATAATTTCCTCATGATGTTTACCGTCACCGTTAAATCAAGCGAAAAATTACAAAGAAAATACAATTAACATCTAAAAGTTAAAGGTAATATGCTCCATTTTGGGATAGATCTCGAACCTCCAACACTCGTCTCGGCAGTCCTTATAAATCACAACTGAGCTATCGCTACTGTGAATGAACAAATGAAAAAATATTTCCGAAATTATAGGGTGCAATAATCCTTCGACATGCTCATCACATTAGCAATAAGACCAACCTGAAGGCATGAAAACGATTCCTATATTTTAAAAATATTTTTGTTGGTTTGTGGTTTTGGTTTCGCGGATCTACTACCCGCGCCATCGTCAGCGGGCCGAGAAGGAATATTTTTATCAATCGATTTACTACCGAGATAGCTGCGCACTGATGACATTTGGTTAATATTTCATACAAATGTCATAGACGCGCTTCGGACTCGATACGAATTTGATTGTCAAAAATATTCCTGATAGGGCCACTGTTATGTCGAATGCCTACCTAGTGAAAAGTTAACACAATATTAGCCTGGTTCCTTCTCAGTCACCGACGACTCATAAACGATATGCGAATCTTGAACTACTTAATTATGACTTTCCTAAAAACCATCAAGATCAAAACTTTAAATAACTGTTTAATAAGTCAATAAACAACATAATATGATGATGTAAACCGACATTATTCTGGTGACCACTTTAAATCAAAATTGTTCGTCGGCATTCTCTGTTTATTTTGGACTGCATTACACTGATAGTGTTCTGTGTTCGTATAAAACACAGCTTATCAAAAGAAAGATAATGGTATCGATCTGGTCGAGCCGGATACTCAGGCAGTAGACGTTACTGTCTACAGCGTGACGTTACTACTTAAAACCTTCTACTATAAAACAATGTTTACTAACGGAAACGACGCACGATGTGACATCACTTTAACAAGACATTTTCATATAAGCTTACTAATTAATATATGCACATATATTAATGAACAGAAACAAAGTATCATAGTACTCGGAGTTTAAACAAACGTAGATTTTTATAAAAGTGAACTTTAATAATATATACACAATTACTTTTCTTAAGTAAACACCTAGTGATTGTATGTCAAATACCGTACCTAATTGACTTACAAGCAATAAAATGATAGACATTATTATTGTTATGTTTTATATTCCATAACTTATTAGATAAAATCCACTAATTTCTTAATAGATATTAAAGTTTACTCAGTTTTAGACAAACTAACTTCACTTCGCTTACCGTCTTTTCAATATCCAGCACTTATGCCTGTATCGGACGAACAGCAAAGCGATACGAAAGTGGGCGAAGCTAGCCGTATTTATTCTGAGTAAAAAAACTGAAGAAACGCTGCGATTTGGCTTTTTATGTTCTTAAAATTATAAAATAAATTGCAACATTTCATCTCTATTTGTGTTCAGAAAAACGCGAACGTCGATACGACTTACAGATTTTTTAATAAATATTTCTATGCCGCAAAAATTATGAAGAATATTGCATACGTCGAGAATGTAAAAGTTTGCAGTTATATTTCAATAAAAAGTAAGCACGGTACTAAGCTTCCACAGTATTATAAAAATCCTTAGAGATTACCAATGCTTGAACAACAATCGATGTCGATGATATCCGATCATGTAACACCGTAGAATCGATATATTTCATGTTCCGACACTTTATCATGAACGCACTTAGAAAACCGGCACGGTAAATGACAGGTGTCGTATTTTATCATAAAATAATAATTCTATTGTTGGACAACCCTAAATCTATTCATGGGCGCAATAAATTATATGTGTATACGAAATGAAGTGATAATATGCGGAACAATGCCTTCGCGGTGTTAGATTTCTTAGTGATGTGACATGGGGAAATCTGCATGGTTTACATATTTACAACTACACAGTGACCACAAATCTATGTCGGAAGAGGAAAGTTCTTTAATACAAAACACACGATCACCACTCATGTGGATCTGACTCAATATTACTCTTTGATGTAGGTATTAGGCACTATGAGATGCTTTCGGTCTCACAACACGAAATAAATATTTGGGAGTCACACGTACCTTGATGCAGGTATCACACTCGAGGCCTTTCCTCATAAAAGCTACTACTAACTCAGTATGGAGAGTATGGACTTTATCATCTGGTCTGTTGATAATAAAATAAAAGAAATTAAACTAATTTTGTTTAAATAGTCACGGGCGGCTCGGCCTCCGGTGGCCCATACGCTTATGGAACATATATATGTGCCGCCTCTGACGGGTTAAATAGTTACAACTTGAAATCAGGAAATAAAACGGATTTTTTTTGGTTATGTCCAAATAGAAGATTTTGTTCGACAGTAGACTTGAACCTAGATTAATTGAACGTTGCTGCGAAAGCATATTGCAGGGCTTTTGATCAGGCATACTTTAAATTAACTTATATTAATCACTACTTCTCATGAAGAAATAAGTTATATGTGTATATTATTCATTATTTTAATTACTACTTTTACCTTGGTGGCGTAGAGGTATTGCGTGCGCGGTACGACTATCGTCCTGAGGTCTTGGGTTCGATCCCCGGGAAAAGTAATATTGGATTTTTTAATATCAGCCCAGAGTATGAAATTTGTTTCATTATAGCTGAGACTGGCAACCGAGCAGATGGATCACCTGATGGTGAGTGATCTCTACCGCCCATAGACACCCAAGAAAAGAATCATGGGTGTGTTGTCAACCTAAAAGGAGGGAATGGAAGGGGACGGAAAAGGTATTGAGAGGGTGGGAAATGGGCCACCAGAAATCTCACTCACCTAATGAAACGCGACAGCAAGCTGCCACTTTACGTCGGTTTTCTATGAGACAATGGTATCAAACCGGTCGAGGCGGCCCATTCATGCTGTAGACTTTACTGTCTACAGCGTGGCACTACCACTCTAAATTGTGCCTGATATGGCTATGGCGATAGGCTTGCCCCTATGACATCTGGGACGGAATTAAGCTTGGCAAATAGTAAGTGTTCCATTTCGCTAGTGCGCCTCGGACTACCCCTTCGGGGATACAGGCGTGACCTTATTTTATGTTAACTACTACTTTTTCGCTCTAATCAGGTGTATTTCAAATTTACTATAAATCTATTAGTTATTATCTATTAGCTCTACACTATACACGTATAGTCAGTCTTGCGTCAAAATACAGTATATTATCTTTTTATGAAGGTTGAAAGAAATACGAATTATAAATGCAATTTAATGCTAAATTACTGATTAATTGGAAATCGTTGAAGATGCAGCTAACGTAATTGATATTTGAAATTTATATTACGATCAGAGATGCGATTTATGCACCATACGTTATAAACTCGCATTATACTATCACGAAATGGAACAGTATTGGCAAGTCTAGATACTTATAACAGCCTCCGTGGCGTAGTGAGCGAGTAGCCGACTGTGAAGCGAGAGGCCGCGGGTTCGATTCCCACGGTGAGACAAATATTTGTGTGGCCCACAGGTATTTGTATCAAATCTGGATGTTGTGAGACCGAAAGTCTGTCATAGTTTCTGATACCCACGATACAGGTTATACCTAGTATGGGGTAAGACTAGGTGTCAAAAAATTACTTCTACTTATGTTAAACTGATGAAGCGAAAATGTAGATAACAAATTCAGAAGTATGCTCATATATGATCACTTTGTTCAGCTGTTTTATTTACAGAAAAGAAATAAACATTAAGGAATAACTGGGAAATGTGTTAAGAGAGTTTACGAATGAAGTAAAAAATATAGTTTAATAAGTTTGCTACTTCACCTGCCTCTGCTAAAAAAACAATACTTGCAATTATTATTTAATTTATGATTAGTTAACCATACATCATAACTCGCAAGTTATACATAAAAGCAGACGGTTTTGTTCTTTTCTAAACAAAACCGTTTCATATCATTCATGAAAGAACGACTAACGCAATAACTAACGCAGGTATCGACCGCGAGCGTATATTATCGATATACAAGTCCCATCACTAAACCGCTCAATGACGCGTGGCAGTTACGAGGTAATAACTCATCGGTGTTGTACGAAACGACAGTTACAGCACTAGTCCGCTCATTAATGTACTTCGAATGACTTAAACGGATTAATGTTGACGTGTCTTTGTGTTTATTACGACTTTGATCCTCGCCGGTTGCGTACATATTTTATTTTTTATTAATAACGTTCTTTGTGATATCGTTATAAATTACCATATAAAAGCACAAATAAAATTATTAATTATATTATCCGTCTCACGCGGTTTTACCCGTATTCATGTTACTCCACTGCCTTGGGTATCCTGATGATAATATCTATCATATTCTTGCAGCTATGATTACTTTTTATCGCCTTAGTAAGTATGTAGAATGGAAATGATCCCAGTCGATTTTGTATTTTAAGATTATAAAGATAGTATGCTATACATATTAAAATGAATTATTTTATCAACAAAAAGGCAAATAACTATAAAAAAAAACAATCCCCGCGAATCGAAACACGAAAACAAACTCTTACAGTTGAATAAACCGTAATATATTTTTTGCAAAGTTCCATTAAGAGTCGCTGATCTGAGAACGCCGGGAGTTCTCTGTTAAATCTGACACTTAGCCGGCGGTGAAATCTCTTAGTGCACAGCTGGATGCAAAGTATATTAGTTCGAAATAAACTGTAACCTGAGCTACACATCACCCATCAGACGTAATTAATAGCGGCTACAAGTGACTTTAGCTACTCGTTTAGAAACTGTATAATGTAGAGGTATGTGCAAATTCATCGTTATTTGCAGCTTATTCAAATGAGAAAATACGTGTGTATTTTTAGACGACTTCATATAATGTCACTTTAAAAATACTAACATGTATGTTTAGATTGTATTATTATTTATTTATTTTTGAGAGGTAAAGTCATGCTGTAGACAATTATATATATGGCACGAATGGGCTGATAGGTTAGATTTCCGGTGGCACGAATTATTTATACCTTACCTAAATTCTACCATAATTCTTACCAAATCCATAATTCTTTGAGTACCATCCGGTACGGACCATCTGCTAGTTTGCCACTCTGCTATAAAAACAATATTTTTTAGGTTTTCGACCGACTTCAAAAAAGGAGGAGATCCTCAATTCGTCTGTATTTTTTTTATGTATGTTACGCGATATATCCGTCAAATGTTAACCGATTTTCAAAATTATTTTTGCGTTCGATAGAGCTAATTTCAAGGGTGATCCCATATAAATTTGGTCAAGATCGGATTTGAAGTCCTTCTATTAAGTTTTTAAATTTCTTATGATTACTTATCAAATTGTCAGAAGAAACAGTGTCTTTTGTGTCTATGGATGGCACATCACTACCTTTCACCCATAACTTTTTGTCCTTACAGACGTGTCAAGTAAACTTGGAAATATAACATTTAGATACCAAAGCAAGTTGCAATCAATTTGGAATCGGTGTTGTCATCGATCAATGACAGAAAACGGTTATAGCATAGATCAAGATAAGATTAAAATTAATTTAATTAATAATTGCTTTATATTTTTTATGCAAAAAAATACAAAACTGGTTTTAATCCAATTAAAATGATATATAACGGTTCTATAAGTTTACTACAAATAAGAATAATATTGTTGGAATTTGTGCCCGATATGGCGCTAGGCTCGCCCCCTATCACATCTGGGACGGAACTAAGCTCGGCGAAACGTGGGTGTACTAGTTCGCTAGTGGGCCTCTGCCTATCCCTTCGGGGATACAGGCGTGAGCTTATGTATATTGTATTTTAAAATTGTAGTATAATTATTTGTTTGCGGATATTATCGCAATTTATTTTTATTTTTAGTTCCGTCGCGACATTTCCAAAGACCGTGACCATAAAAAAGGCTAAAACCTTTTGAAACGTGAGGAATAAAAATAAAATTAAATTGCTACAAAGTTCGTAACTAATGTTTTAATATACACCAATAAAATCAAAGAACAAAATAGAAAGTTTTGTTTCGAATGCCTACCGCCACAGGCCTGGAAACAGTAACTGCGCATTATGCAGTAAACTTAACCTTTCCGGCTGCCGCCTGCCACATTTATCTAGCTTGAAACGAGCTCTAAAAAGGTACAAAATCGGTGGTTTCCAACTCCTTAGTAGGTGACACAAATTGCCCACACATTTTTCCGTATAATTTTCGCGTCAGGTCCTAAGCCCCGTTGGAAGGCCCGAAGCTACTGTTTCCTAACAGTTTCCAAACGATAATAGTCGATAAGCGCGATGAGTTATTGTGGCGCCACACAATACTTACGTCTCTAATACTGTGGGCGAAGGATTGTATGATGGATTGGAGTCGCTTTCTGTCCGTGATGACATTTCCTACAATATCCTATAATATAAGTATATAAGTGAGTGGTAGAGCACGAATGGGTCGGCTCGACCGCTTTGATACCACTGTCTCACAATAAATCGACGTAAAGTGGCAGCTTGCTGTTGCGTTTCGTTCGGTAAGTGAGATATCCGGTGGCCCATTTCCCTCCCTTCCTTTCCCAATCCCTTTCCATTCCCTCTTTTTAGGATGGTAACGCATTCATGATTATTTTTGTGTCTTGAGTGTCCGGCACCGGTCGTAAGCCAAATCCCGTCTGCAACGTGCTTGAAAAAAATTGTGTTGCGCCGATCCCACTTTAAGGTGCGTTAAGGGCAAGTAGAAAGAAATAAGTGTCTATAGGCGGTTCAGATCACTAACCATCAGGTGACCCATCTGATCGTTTGCCAGTCTCTGCTATAAAAAAATATCAGGTTGGTAATATACTAGCTGATGCCCGCCACTTTGTTGGCGTGTATATTTCTAAACAAATATATACTACGAGAATATTTTTCCGTGACAAAAAATTCTTCATACATATGTTTTAGTGCGTTTAGTTTGGCATTCTGCCTCTGATATCGGCAGGGATAAGGCCAGAAAAAAGAACTCTAAATAAAAATAACAAATGTAATATAACAAAGTAAATGTCGAAGCGTTGGTAAACCCATTGGGAACGTGTTTATCCAGTAAACATGTCCGTAAATACAGCAGACGTGATAATACTGCTATAAATATGTTCTAAGATGAGTTACGGGGCCGTACAATAGAGATTGTTAACTTAGATATATCGCTGCCTACGTACTGCCGCGTGCCAGCCCGCTTGCGAAATGTACGCATACAAACCAAAAATGTTTCACGTATAGACATGCATTAAAACTAAATACCTTATATTCTATTTCATTCGGGGAGTTTAGTTTCCTTCATAAATAATAAATTTAATTTTCTTTCGGGGAATTTAACGTAATGAAACTGGAAAAATTCTGGACGCATTGTATAGAATAATCTATGAACTAAAAGACCTTATACAGCTTGGCAAAAAAGAGTATGTCGCAGTGAAAATTTGAACTATAACAAAACTATTTTTTATCTGACATATTATTTTATTCTACAAATCATTTTCACTTGGAAATCGAAAATCACCCCCAAAAGTCCATTATATAACAATAAATAAGAATATTACATTTTATATCACAGTATATTGGGTTGTCATGTTAAATTAAGGGCCCTCAGTAAATCCTTACTCTTTTTTGCCAAGCTGTATTTTACACATTATCCAATAATTAGCCAGTTTTTATACCATTAACATATTTACATTCGCAAGTATCCAGTCTCTCAAATATATATTACATTTCTGTTTACTGTAATGAAATGTTTTAACACATAAAATAATAAGTGATTACAGGAGCAAGGTCTAAAATAACTAAGTTTACTCCACAACACAATAGCGATCGTTATCTCGATACTCACTTGAGTATTAGGTACTTACCTACATAGTTGTCGAATGGGATCACGATGCAACTAAATTGTGGGCCAAAAGGTTTTCTGATATTCTAAGGCTTAATTGCACCACTATTATTAACCTAGAGTTCGTCCTAACCGCAAGCTAAATTGACAGAAAATGTATGAATGACATGTAACTTAACTTGCGGTTAGGACTAACTCTAGGTTAATAATAGTGGTGCAATTGAGGCTAAGAAATTTTCTTATATAAAATAAGCTGATAAATATATACAGAGTGGTAAGTTCACAGTGTCCATAAATCAACGCCTGTCCAGTTTACACACTTGCTTCGAATAGGTATAAGTTGCCACATAATTCATAAGCTCACACCTATATCTCCGAAAGAGTAGGCAGAGGCCAACTAGAGAACTAGAGCACTCATATTTTGTGACGCTTATTTCCGTCCCAGATGTGATAGGGGGCGAGGCTACTACCATATTGGGCCCAAATTCCAGGCTTCGAGCTGAAACTGAGCATAAAATCTTTTTTAATACCGGGCCCGGGGATACAATAATGATAAAAAATGGTAGATTTTTATAACTGTAGATTTAAATTTATAAGATGTTCTAATTAGTGTTTATGCCTGCCTCGGTGGCGTGATTGTATTTCGGTACGACCAGAGGTACCGTTCAGAGGTCACGGATTCGATCCCCGGGTCGGGCAAAGTGATATTGGCTTTTTCCATATCAGCCCGGAGTCTGGAATTTGTGCCCGATATGGCGATAGGCTCGCCCCCTATCACACAGCGAAATGTGGTTGTTCTAGGTCGCTAATGCGCCTCTGCCTACCCCTTCCGGGATACAGGCGTGAACTTATGTAACGTTTATGTGAAATATAATTTAACGCTGAATAATAAGTCTAACTAACTAATCTGTTTTAGTAGAAGAACGCATAAAGAATTTTCGACAGGTCAAAATTACCCACGATATAAAATAACATAAATTAACCTCCAGAGTCACACAAATCGCCTCCTTGGTCTAGTGACAGCATGTATGGGCTGTGTGTGGACCGAGAGGTCCTGGGTTCGATTCCCAGGCGAAGCGAATTTTGTAATTTAATTTTCCCGGGACTGGATCCCTCAGAGGGGGTTGACGTCAGGCAGGCAGCCGGTCGTAAAAACTAAGCTAAATCCTTTTTGCGACATGCTTGAATAAGTGTGTTGCACCGACCCTACATTTAGGTGGGATAAGGGCAGGTAGAATAAAAGAACAAGTATAAGCTTATAAATTTATTTATTTATACACTTTGTATTTAGGTGGTCTTAATAAATAAATCCATCAGGTTATATTTTCACTGCGTGGTTGGTTAATAATATCTCTAATCCAGCCAATACGGAATTATCTCCCCACGCGTTATGATTTGTAGGATAACGATTATTATGAGTTAATAACACTGAAAGTCAAGGAATATCAATTTATACACACGACATTTATATCAACGTAACATTAATTTCTTCGCTTCGTAAACTATTCTCAAACTAGATATATAGGGCCTTACTTATAAAAACATTTTCGCTTATCTTTTCGCTAAGAATAGCCTGTCACTTTTTTCCTTGCGTTACATTGCTTAAAAATGAAAGGGATAACCTATTGTTAAAGATAAGCAGCGCTTAAATATTTTTATAAGTAATGGATATGATTTTTGGAATTACTAATTCCATTAATATATTTTTTTATTTAGAATTAAGTTGACATTTTAAATTGTGATTTTATATATCAAGTATTGTCTGGACTTTAAAAGACGCGAGATAACCCTTGAGTTTGTTTCGGAATTTCTTCTCAGAGATAGCCACGAAATGCCATTTTTATTTTTTATATATACGAGTGTAATTGTCATGTAAAAGTAATATAAAATATCTTATTTGCAGAATGATTTGAATTTGAATCAAATCATCTTTTCAGGAAAGGTGCCTCTCCCGCACGTCAGGCAGGCAGCCGTCCGTAAAAACTAAGCCAAATCTATTCTGCAACATGCTTGAAAAAGTGTGTTGCGCCGACCCCACATTAAAGTAAGATAAAGGCAGGTAGAAAGAAAGAGCACTAATATTTAAAAGATTTTCATAAAATATTTAAAAAATTTTAGTCCCCAAACTATTTTCTTTGAAAAACAATTTAAGTTCATAAACAATTTTACCCAGTATACACGTTGTACGTAGAAAATTAATAGTAGCACGAGGCACCGAACGGTCACCGCTAGCCGCTCATTTTCGTGCGCCAACAAGCGCCTGATGCAGACGTGATAATGCGCCAATAAATATCTTCAGATGACTTATAACTGTGCTGGACAATAGAGATGCTTATCACAAGACGTGTCCCGTGCCCCGGTACTTGTACTCGTGGTCGATCTGTCGCGGATAGTTACAAGATTACGTTGTTTTGCGTTAAGTCTAAATATCATTCGTTGAGTTATTGCGTATGTTTCGACTAAATATAAAACTTTAATTGGGATTTTGTTGTGTTTTTAAGTTATATGTAGTTATATATAGATATAATAATATTAGCCCTGTAATATTACTGTCCCACTGCTGGGCACGGTGCTCCTCTACTAGTGAGAGGGGTTAGGCCTTAGTCTACCACGCTGGCCTAATGCGGGTTGGTAGACTTCACATACCTTCGAAATTCCTGTGAAGAAATTCTCTGGTATGCAGGTTTCCTCACAATGTTTTCCTTCACCGTTATAGCAAGCGATATTTCATAAGGAAAATACACTTAAAATAGAAAAGTCAGAGGTGTATGCTCCATTTTGGGGTTGGTCTCGATCCTCCGACACTTGTCTCGGCAGTCCGTACCATTCCCAACTGAACTATCGCTGCTTTTTATATAGTAGTTATTATAGTTGCATAGGATTATTTCAATGCAATACGTTGCAACAATTCTATCAATATTATTATAAAAAAAGGATAAAATCTTTGCGACCATGTCGGAGTACTACGAGATATTACCCAAGATCTTCTTTCCATAATAACTCAGCGTTTGAAGAAAACAATCTTTAATCATTATGGTTACCATCAATTGTCATTATTTTATAAATACGAAAACCATAACTGACACTATAACATAAAAGTTAATCAATATAATTAATTAATATTAGTTACTTTATTCTGAGGGTCAATTTTGTTGGTATGTACTGTTGTAACGTCAAAATTATTCCAGAAATAAAAGTAATCTGACTTCTAAAAGCGGCTTTTACATGTATAAGCTATCAAGCAAGTTTCAATATAAAGAAATTGATCTAAAACTTCAGTACCACCATCAACTTCTTTTTACAATGCGAGGGCGATTATTATAATTAACACCCTATAATCTTTTGTGAATGATTAAGAATCACGTAAGATAAGTTTATTGTTTCAATAAAATTTCGCTCGCCGACCTGTTGCGCGTATATTTCAAATAAACTGAGCGACTTATAACCACTAGGTCATAACTTTTGGATCACAAGTTTTGTGCTGTTGTGCCGTCTATATACTATTGAATGTATATTTTTATTTTATTCATATTATAGGTTATTCTTCATAAATACTTTTTATCACAGAGTTACCTCAACTAATTCACTTTTTCTGCTACTATAGAAATCCCTTTGAATGAATAAGTCATTGTGTCTTAAGAGCTTGAACGAGTGTTGTAAATACAATATGTATTATAAATTGAACATTTTAAAGAGTAGCTGTATAAGCTAAAAGCTATATAAGGGGCATTTCACGTCAAGCGGGCAACGAAAAAAAAGTGAAGTTCTGAAATTCGTTCATATTTTGCTTATTTATACTTCTAGAGGGTATGAACGTGTACACAAAATATTTTTTTTATAAAAGATCTAATTGTCTAATTGTCAAATGACATCTCATATGTTAAAATTCGTCAAGCCGTTTGGGCTGTAAAGCGTGCGAAAGAAATTGACATACATAAATTCGTACCTATACCCGAAAAACTTTATGCTCCTTTAGGATCAATCGGTTATCAATATAAAATTAACTGTAAATATTATAATAATACATATAAAGGTGATTTCAAAGCAATTTTACTGTGTGTATCCTTTTTTACGCAAAATAGCCGACTTTAGCAAGCGTCAGGTACCTCGACAGTACGACATGTACATACTCGAATTAATATAATTCCTAAACGAATGTAGCACCCCATTTAAAATTTTTATGATAGAATCTGTGTATGTCAAGCTTTATTTTCGAATAAAAAAAAAATGTTGTTGCCCAAACTATTAAAATTTCGTTTTGAAATCTATATTTCTGGTTTAACACAAGATAAAAAATTTAAATTTCGAATCGGTTCAAAAAATCAAAAAGTCCATTAAATTTATTACCCAAAACACTACATTTGTTATTTTATTATAAATTACTTCCATACGCAAAATACCTCCCAAAGGAACCCTTACACCGGTGAGGTCAATATTTAAGAAGGCCATAATTTGACAATTAGACCTTTTATAAAAAAAATATTTTGCGTACACGTTCATACCCTCTAGAAGTATAAATAAGCAAAATATGAACGAGTTTCAGAACCTCACTTTTTTTTCGTGGCCCGCTTGGCGTGAATAATAAACTTTCATTAACCAATGGATGTGCTAAATGTGTTTTTATAGCAGAAACTGGCAATCGAGTAGGTTGGGTCACCTAGTAGTAAGCAATCGCCATCGCCCATAAACATTCACGAAACCAAGAGTATCATGGGTTCGTCAACCTATAAAGAAGTGAATACGGATTGGGATATGGCTCACCAAATTTGTACCATAATTTTTGTTCCAATTTTAGATTATATTTTTTTTAGATTGCGACTTTATAATTTTAATAAAACATTTATCATGTAATTTTTTTAACTGTATATAAGTACACGGACAGAAAGAATCTATATAGCTTTTTTCCTAGAAAAGATTTCAACGCGAGCGGATATTGGACCAAAGCTATCAATAACATTATATCCAAGATACATTCCTTTCTTACACCAAATACGTAACACAGAATATCATGTACCGGATGCGCGAAGTATTTTATTCATTGTCACTAATACGTCGTGGAATCTATCAAACGCTAAAAACAGAACAACTCAACACTTCCTTCGCAGCGCAACAATTTTCTATGAAAAAGTTATGATATTAAGACTCGTACAAGACTAGCACCATCCATATGTATTACATCCTCAATTAATGTTCAATAACGTTTATCCTGATTGGAGAAGTAATGCTTCAATACAGACCTTTGATTAGTCATCATAAAGGTCCATTCAGATGGAGAGATTTTATCGTACGTTCAATTCGAAAACCAATGCCAAGGATGGCATCCCCTAGAGGTGGTAACCGTCTCTGATAAAAACTAAACTGAATCCACACCATGCCTGAAACGTGTTTGATTGCACCAATCCCACATTAGAGTGGGATAAGGGCAGTTGGAAGGAAAATGCTAGTACTTATTAGTAATATATATTGAAAACTTTTTTTAAGTGATCAGAAGTAATATAACGCAATTATTGCAACATGATAACATTGTTTCTGTCGCTTAATGATCATGCCTGATGATATTCGTGATAAAGTAAAAGCCATAAATTCATTTGTCGACGCTAATCATTTTAATTAATTACCTTTGGTAGTTCATCCACAGTTAAAGTCGTTACTGATGTCGTAAATTACAACATAATATGGCATTTAATGGGATAATTCCGAATACTTTTGATAACATTGTACCTTAAAAAGGTATAAAAAGCTATAATTTTAATATTATTTATGATTATCTTTATGAATAATTTGAAGAATGATATTTTGAATAAGATGCAATGTAATTTTTTTTTTTAAATATAAACGATCATTAAAGGTCACATGATCCGTTCTGAATGATCTGTCATAGTCATTTTATATAGAGTTACCATAATAACGTACGACCTGTGCTTAGTTGGCATATTAGAGCTTGATTGCAGTTGTATCTTTGATGCAGCAAGCAATTAAGTATCTAAATATTATATTCATACATTCACGCCATTCCGAAGGAGAGGCAGAGGCAAACTAGCGAAGTAGTACATTTCGCCGTGCCTATTTTCATCCCAGGTGCTATGATAGGTAGCGAATGCCGAGCATATCTATATCCGGCACAAAATCCAGATTCTTGACTGATACTGGGTAGCAAAACCCAATTTCAATACAACTAGTGACTACATTTAATAAAATGTCATTATCAAACAATATTCAAAATCTCAAATGATCTTATTTGTCCTTTAATTTTAATTAAAGTACCGTAACAGACAAAACTACGTATACTAGCAAACTAATTTAGGTCATACAAAATGTAAGAAAACGAGGCTTTGCAAAACAAGTTATCCTGCTTTCTATAATTTAATTAGTTAAAAATAAAAGTATCTGAATTATTTTGCAAGCCACGTACAGCAGTTAATAGTTTCCTTTCCATTATAGAAGTTGCACACAAAAGAATCAATTTAAACTGTGCTACAAAACCTTAGACCTCACAAAACTTATCAAATGTTCCGCATCTCTGTTTTTATATATTTTTTGTACCTAACATAGTTAAATAAATTTATTTTGCTAAGAAAAATCATCTTCTTATTGGCTGAATTTTCTACTAATGTAGTGAAAGTGAGTACTAGCTTTAAAATCCCGGTTTTCAATTTGGAAAATGATACATAACTTATTGACAGTTCTTATTTCTCTGAAAAGGTAAACATTTTCGATATCTAAAGCTGTGTCTTTTTCGAAACAAAACACAAAAACACCTCCACAAAACAAGGGTTTTCGCTCCTCTCCTGCTCTTGGGACAATGGACCATACACACAAATGTATAGCGAAACCATGTTTTTATAGGTGTTTTGTGTAATGTTTTAATGCAGGAGACGCGCTTTATTACATTTATTTTAGTTTGTTGTAGAAGTTGGCGTTGCTAGGAAAAAGTATAGAGAAAACGAAGGTTTTGCGATCTGTCAAAACTCGTACTAAGGCTCCTAGTCTAAACGCAGTGTGCGAGCATTAAGTTCTACGAATTCGCTGCGACTTTTTTACGCAGTCGTTTTATTGTTGTATAGTAATAGTTTTTGCATGTAGATATCGCATACCGTCTCCCCATTGACACATTTACTGCTTTTCGTCTCAGGCGGTCAATAATTGAATACAAGAAATATGAGCATTCTATGTTAACAACCAAATACTAAGAAAAATGTATCAATTAAATTACTTATTTAGTTACCCACATAACAGTGAGGTCGACGCTTAATTTTTAAGTATGCCGATGAAATTGTTGCCAGGTGGTCTAGGTAGAGGTAAAAAGACAACGTATTTCGTTTGTGTTAATGTCAGATGTAGCTTCTTTTCCAGATAAAACGAACGTACTCTTGGCGTATCTGTCTTATTGTTGGTATTTGATAGCGCGCAAGTAGCCGGCTGTGAAGCGAGAGGCCGCGGGTTCGATCCCCGCACCTAGACAAATGTGTGTGTGACCCACAGATATTTGTTTCGGTTCTACAGATAGTTGTTCTCGATCTTATTGTAGGGTTTGGACTATGTGTGTGATTGTTGGGTGTTATTTGAGTATTTTGGTTGGTTGGTACCAATATCATTCCGGGTAAAGTAATAACATACTTTCTTTTTTTTTCCGGGCACGGCAAAGTGACTACACTATACCTGCGGCTCGAGCAGGAAAACTTCTGATAATCGTAAATATATTCCAGTATTGACTGATGGCATTTGGTTAATATTTCATACAAATTTCATAGACGCGTATCGAGCTCGAATACATTTACGATTGTCAGGATATATTCTACTCAGTCCGCTGGTGTTGTAAGCAGTCCAAAACTAATTTCGGAATATGAAGAAGATGCCTAACTGTTATATTAGGCAAAGTCGCCATTTTGGTTTATTTCCATACATTATAAATGCTTCATTTTTTTGTAGTTATGCGCTGTTCTCTATCTTCTTTTGTCTAAGACTGAAACTCGTTCAGTTATTGCGTCGCAGTGGTGGCAAAAAATCCCCCATGCACACAGCTTGGTGCCTTTGAAAGAAACACGCATAGTGCGGCGCGCGACGCTGCGATCTGCAGTCTGCGAGCCATCACGCGCAGACCGGAACGGGATGCGTTCCAATGTTAGAGACGTCTTAAGTATAACTTGATAACCGGTAGCTTCTATACATAAAGTTATTACTCTTCATGATATAAAATTACATAAACTGCGGTTAAATGCGAGTTTTATTATCTTACCTGACAACAACTAATACGGAAAAACAAATACCTGCCATTAACCATATATGGCAATTTTGTATTGGACAACAACACCTTTATGTTAATTTGACATAGAAAACTGTGACTATGTTATAGGAAACCGATTAGTTAACATTATGTTTCGATAGTTTTCGTTTTGTTATGTAAATTAATTGTGTTTAAAATCCATAGTTTGTTATTTAGGTTTATTAGTTTGATCTTTTAACATCATGGAATACAAAATATTTTTCCGATTGTGTCACGAAGTGTTTTGTTTCTACCCAATCCTACGTATTGAACTAACATTCACATAATACATTTTTTTATTAGCCCTGTAATATTACTGTCCCACTGCTGGGCACGGGCCTCCTCTACTAATGAGAAGAGTTAGGCCTTAGTCTACCACGCTGGCCTAATGCGGATTGGTAGACTACACATACCTTCGAATTTCTTGTGGAGAAATTCTCGGGTATGCCGGTTTCTTGACGATGATTTCCTTCACCGTTTTAGCAAGCGATATTTCACAAAGAAAACCCACTTAAAATAGAAAACTCAGAGGTGTATGCTCGATTTTGTGGGTTAGTCTTGAACCTCCGACACTCGTCTCGGCAGTCCGTACCATTCCCAACTGAGCTATCTCTGCTTTACACATATATCACAACATAATTAATTTTGACCTACGTATTGTTTACATAATAAATATGTTAACAAACAACCACAAACACGTGTTTTTGATAACTTCATCTCAACTAACCTTAATATTTAAGTGGATATTATGCTCTATTGCATAAGCCTTACATCCATATTTACAAAACTATAATTGTGCAAATTGATAACAAAATGCAATTCGGGTCACTGGAAGAAGAAAATACTCTAAATGTTGAAACAAGAAGTAAACATTCTAAATGTTGAAATAAAAACAATTTTGAAATTTCCTATCACCGCTCGAAAGCCCCGCCATGCCATTATCGCCATATGAATTGTGTTTTTATTTAAAATTACGACGCCATATTTGTTAATTAATTTTCCGGAAAGGTAAAAGAATGTTTTCAGAAATATAGTAATTGGCTAGTAAAGACCATATCCCCACCTCCAGTTATAAAAAAGTATAAGCCCAATTCGCAGTAATGTACAGCCCAGAACAAGCTCCGGGAATCACAATTTTCTATGCATTGAGCACACGTTAAATGTTCGGTGGAAAATAAACATTTATATTATTATGATTTATTATGGTATTTATAGTGTTGTTTTTGTAATACTACTTAATCTTTCTACTATTAAATTAATGCGAAAGTTTGGATGGATCTCTACATAATATATACATACATAGACTCACACCGAGGCGAGGCGAATTAGAAAACTATAAGGTCCATTTCGCTAAAATTATTTTTGTCCAAGATGTCATGGATTAAACTCAGGGTTGATACTGAAAAAAAACCAATATCACTTTATCCGACCCTTTTTTTACAGCGAGAATCCCTCTTCGCTGTCAACCATGGCTGCAACCAGAGTTGAGAGCGACAAATTGTCTCCGACGGACGCGATGAGTCCCATGCGGGACAAGCGGCCAATGTGTGCTGCGACGAGTTTTCGTCGCAACCACAATAATGGCACTTCGATGTCATCTCACGACGGATGCGACACAGGTAGTTCCCAAAACAACCGTGCCTTGAGAGCACTAGCGTCACCCTAAAGCGTAAAGTGCCGTGTCGCCTCGGAACTCATTTCGCAAGTACAGGTCGAATGGCTTCTATTGACACCGCGCCGGAGCTGGGATGCTCTAATCGCTGCTCCCTTTCCGCCTCCCGGATTTGTTGAAGTTGGTTTCTGCGGCTTTTAATTTCACGACGCGCAAATGTCAAGCCCCGTTCGAGTGCCTCCCCACGCCAGTGACGTGCACAGGCATTCCAATCAGGGTAGACAAAAAAAATGCAAAATTATTTTTGTCAGCTCTTTTAGCACTTTTACTATCATAATACAAACCTCACTTTTTATTTAAAAATATGAGTTGGTGCTATTATTGTTATTATCAACATTTTTGTAAATAGCGAATTGTCAAGGTAGACAGTGTTTCGTTGTCTATATGGACAGCACGCCAGTGCCCCGCGCTACTGCAAAAGTGACGCAAGTGCTTTCGCCTCCAAATCCCAGGGCGGGAATCCGGCCAAGATGGAGGACTTTATCCGATCCTGAGACCGAACCCGAGACTTCAATAGACATTCTCCGCACAAAACATAACAATAACTACGCCACCGAGACAGGCAACTTACTCTTATCATAAAGACATAAACAATGACTACTCGAAGTAGTTCAGTATGTAAGTATGTACATGACATTAAAACAAGCGATTATCTTATCATGTAAAACACCTGTTGATTTCTACGCTTAATGGCGAAAAGGAATAAATTATTTATTATTGTTTTATTTATAAACATGTACAATAAGCCTAGACCTCCCTAAGAATCTTAATGGATATTAAGGTCAGGAATTATTTTACCAACTTTTACTATTTTAAAGCAGTCGATTGACGCATCTTAATACTAAAGCAAATTAATAATGGATGGATTTCGTCATACTGGCAATATGTAACGTTCTCAGACAAACATAAGCTCACGTCTGTATCCTCGAACGGGTAGGCAGAGGCGCCCTAGCGAACTAGAACACCCACTTTTCGCCGAGCTTAATTCCGTCCCATCGCCATATCGGGCCCAATTTCCAGACTCCGGACTGATATGGAGTAATCCAATATCACTTTGCTCGCCCCGGGATCGAACCCGAGACATCAGGACGGTAATCGAACTGAAATACAACCACTCCACCGTCTGATATGAAATACAAGCAAATTGCTTGCAGCAATGAAAAACGCCTAACAAAGATCTCACAATATTTAGACATACATTTTGGTATTCTAAAGTGCCGTAACGAAGTCACCCACGGCGGTATGCAGATGTCCGCCCAGGAACTTTGATTTACATCCTACCTTGTTACCAACTCCATGTTGAAATATAAAAAGCTTTACAACGTTCGCTATACACTACAAGCTACTTTTTCAATACGATGTAATGAGCATAGATCTCTAAATATATTTTAGTTTATAATTGCTGCAATAAAAATCTTACAGCCAACATTAGTCCGACATAAAAAACTCCTACATTCCAAACTAATGATATAAACCCGAAAGCGACGTGTGTTTTAACGGTTAAACCGCTGAACCGATTTTGATAAAATTAGAACCCTAGAGAAAGACATAGGCTACCTTTGATCTCAAAAAACTTGACACGGATGATATAAAAGTAAAAGGATAAAAGTCGTTCTGGGGGGTTACCATCACCTCTTATAGCAATATTATTATAATCATAGTTGTACCGATTTCCGTATAATAAAAACGTAGTAAGATTATAATAATACTGCTATAAGAGGTGATGGTAACCCCCCCATGAAGGCCTAACAAACTTTAATCCGCAAACACGCCTATTAGTTAAATATGGCAATATAAAGGGTAGTATTCCAAAAAAAACCGTTCTCATAGGCGAAGAATTTTTTAACCCTCTTTTCTTCTCACGGAGAAAAGTTGTACGTGAAATCTATTTTTTTTTCTCAGAGAAGACTTCAACGCGTGTGTAGTTTTCAGCAAAAGCCAGATTCAAATATAAAACTTTCATTACAGTTTTTATCGCCATATTTATATAGAAATATAAATTGGCAATCTTGATTTTGTAAGCTTTTGAGCTACTACAAACTTTTTACTCAAAACTATAAAGTTGATATATTATAACACAGTGACCGTTAATAGTTTGCGAAAAAGTTTATTTATAATCCTAAGCGGCTAGTGAAAGCAGACACGTAAATGTCAACAAGATTCTAGCACCCTTATTTCGCTGAATTAACGGGTCATTTTTCTAAATATATAACTAATTATCACTTTATAGTAGTTTTTTTAATATTTAACTGTGTATTGCTAACTTTATACTATCTCTAGTTATATCTGTTGTATAATCTTTGGTTGAATTATGTATATGGATACCTTTATATTATCTTTATGACGAATGCTATTCTAGTAGGCAGAATAAAATTGAAAGTTCTTGCACAAACGTGTTAGAAGTCTTTCTCATATTTATATATTTTGTAAAGAAATACATTTTATTGTTGACGAAGTGTTGTGGGCTAATCGGAAAAGATCCTTATAATAAGCATTTTGCATTATATACTGTAAATCATTTATGCTAATTTGTTGCATAATAAAATTGATGGTCAACAAAAAAGTGAAAATCGCCATAAATAAGTACTTACTTACCACGAGACCAGCTAGCCAGTCCCGCATCGTCAGAATTACAATTTGATTTACATTAACAAACCTCAAAAGAATATTTTCAATTTGTCTGTATGTTTTTTACTATCTAGGCTTTGAGATGTTTATCGATCCGCTGATGAATACATTTATTAATGAAGGGGTTTATTAAGGAGTCTAATATTCAGTTTAGCGTTTGTATTTTTTATTATATGATTATTTTTTAATAATATGTCCTCATCCATCGCTATATTATAGCTCACAATATACACATACCTAGAGAGCAGATAGAGTCATACGTATCTGCCGAGAATTATGGGAGCGAACGTGGATATTTATAGTTGTACTAATAGATGGGGTTAGACAGTCGATTCGTTTTGTTCCTAGCTAGTTGCCGGCATAGAGGCGCATTCGATTTTTCTTATTGACGAAGTTATAAATCAATGTTATTGATACATAAAACATTTTAACCCAATATATTTTGTTAATTAGACAAAGAATTTGCTTAGGTCTTTGTAACTGATTTATAGTATATGTTGCAAATCATCGACGAGTCCATGTTATGGAGTATTTGTAGAGTCAATACAATGACTGGTAATGAATCTGTAAAGATTTTATAAGACAATAAAGCAAATGCAAGCTGCAGGTCGATTCTCTAAGGTTTCATTTGTGAAAACAACGTTGCGGCATTGTTGCGGCAACGATGTTTTAATTTTTGTATTCAGCAAGGTACAAAGCGCACGCCTTAGCACTATGCGTGATGACGGAACTTAGGCGAACTAGCTCTCTCGAACGACGCTTTTGACATAAATGTATGGAAAATGGTATTCTCTAAGACCCAACAACGTTGAACGCTCGTCGTCGATCGCAACGTTGTGGCGTTTCTTAGGGAATCGACCTACTGAAAATAATATGATGGCAAGCGCAACCGACCGACCGACAAACGACAAGTTTAACAATGATCGCCAGAATCATGTGTACATAATTTTCTCTTCATACTCCGAAGAGGAAATACATACGCTGGATGATCCTGGAACATGATCCCCACAAGGAGTGTCTGAATGGATAAAACATTATTTTCGAGTACCTACTATTACAATAATTCAAATGTGTTTCCGACAAACACGTTATGTATTTTTATAGCAAAGACTAGCAATCAAGCAGGTGGGTCACTTAATAGTAAGTTATCTCGACTGCCTATAGACGCCCAAGACAAAAAGAATCATACGTGCGTTGCCAATCTAAAAGGATGGAAATAGGAATTTGAATTGGTCCACCGGAAATCTCACTTACCGAACAAAACGCCACAGCGATATGCCACTTTACATCGGTTTTCTGTGAGACAGTGGTGTCAAACCGGAAAAGAATGCATTATAGAAGTAATTGGGTTACAAAAATTATATGTCCATTTTCTCGCAGGTATGATATTTCTTAAGATTTATAAAATTATAGCGAACACCGACATCCTGCTCAAAAAATTAAACTGTAATAGTGCATGTTCTTGTTGATACACTACCACCATATCTGTACCGAAGCATAATTGGAGTGTAATCATTTAATACCTCCATGTTTTATGAATAAAAACTTATCATAACCAACCGCTACGAATATGGACCACCTTATTAAGTTGGAAAATTAAAATTGCAATTGATTGCCACATTTTCTTAACATGTAGAACAAATATAGTAGCGATATGCTGATATCAATAAATCATAGCTATCAATTTTATTTTTCTACGGCTTTATGCAAATAATTTGTTATGCAAACGAATACCAACTTTTAATAATAGATTTATTAATTTAGGTATTCCAGCAGACATGACATAATACCTACAACATCTTTCTAATTCTAAACGCTTTGTAGATCATTATTTATTATGAATCGTGTAAAGATTTGGTTTTTCATAAAAAGAGCCTCAAACTCAAAAATATTTCGTCACCTAAATTTAAACAAAAATATTTCTTGAAATAAAACTATTTTTACGGATTCTATCCCGATTTGTTTTAATTTTTATGCCCGTCTCGAAGGCTTTATTTCAATGTAAAACATTCCCGTAAACTTAAGAAATCAAAATATTTGTTGTTTATTATGTATACAATAATAAAGAGACTCCGTGTCTCTCCATTGAAATTTTGCAGATAATAAACACCTGACTGTACGACTAAGTTGTTCCTCGAATTACTACCGCCTACAAGATCATATCAAATATTCTGAATATTAAAAAAAAACCATCAGAATGTTTCATCCAGGCACGTCCTAAGACGGATAACTTGACGATTTTAATTAGAGGAACACACAATTGCAACTCAACTAATTGAAATTTCTTAAGAAAAATTATTACTCACAAGTTTTTACTTTGTCTGTACGAACAGCGTTTAATCGTCCGTTTTTGTGTCGGCTGTGTAAGATAATTCCTGTAAGTGGTTGAAATTAAGGCGCAAATGTCAACATAAACATTCGAATAAACTATTTTAGCTAGTGTGAGTTACGCTGTTAAGGGCAAGTCGGTTGCACCGTTCCCATACGATACGTACGCGTTCCTATACCGACGCAGCGAATGGGAATATAATAACAATGTATCATATAATTTTGTGGTAATTCAATTTTATTGCTTTATAATAAGTTAGAGTGCACAGTTACCTGTTGCAATTAATTATATTAGAGTTCAGTGTATGAATATGTTCAGAATGTATGCTTTATAATTAGTAAATAGGTATTATAGTGTTATTAATGACATTATAAATGTATTTCAAGAAGCTGTTTAAATTACTTTAAATAATAAAGACGCCTATTTTGCTGTGTATTTGAAGAGCGTTTTGAAATACATATTATAATTTAAGACATTTCGTTGGAATGCACTCAAATCTAGCGAATGTAAGTGCGATCATGTAGGCTTAATATAGGCCGATAATTCTTGGCGATAATAAGACCTCATATCTGCGCAAGTAGCTAGCCTGTCTACAAGAATAAATGAAACTAAGACTATGTAACAAATATAAAATAATTTCATTTTCGATTTTTATTTACTTTATATCAAGTTAATAAAGTGTGTATAAAATATTTACCTTTTAAGCGGTTTTAAAGGATTTTTCATAACCTTAATTTTTATACGTTTTTATTATAATAATATAATGAGTTTATTCCGTTGTTTTTCTTATTACAAATTAGTCGTCAATTCATGAACATTCTCATAAAACCTTCAACAATTCACACAACAAAATATATTTTCTTTATTATAGCTAAACAACTTTAGAGCAAGGGTTAATTAAATATTGCGAAATTACTAAATTAATTGTTAATTTTACAATAAAAAGAATGCCAGTTTTATTGCAGTTATGAAACTACCGTGTAGCGAGCTCAACTTGCAGTTTTTACAGAAAATGTTCCTGGCTTAGAAGGTCAATTAATAATAAGGTAATGGGTTCTATCCGGGACCGAGGCATAAAAAACTAGTTAACATTAACCTTGAAGTACCTTTTTAAATACACATTATCAAAGGGCCAATTTCATTTATTCAAAAAAATTAATGCAGTATGACATTTTCGAACATCTGGGGGCTAAATATAACCTACGTTGCAATTATATTAGCTTTTCTTGTTCATTGGCGTGTACTCTTCACACTGCTAAAGGTTAATTTGTCCAAAGTATAAAATACCACCTGTCAGTTAACTTTCAATACTTTACAGCGAATTGTCACAGGCTATCGAGTATTCTTTGTATAGACAGAAATAATAACCAAACCGTTACAAATGTTTCTTTTATAGGCAACCTTTAGTTTTAATTTGTGTTAATATTTCGATATAAAGATGCGAGTATCTCCTACATTGCCTATTAAATTGTTATTAGTGATATTGATACGAATTAACGTTACCTATGAAAAATATTAATAGACCTCTATTAATGGTAGTTGTTAAATATAGAGGTATAATCTAAGTTTATCTAAATTATACCTAATGCCAATAAGTGATATTTTGTGAACTGAATTAAATAAATTAACATAAACAAATAATTATAACAATAATATAGTAGGTAGGTAATGATTATATTATCGTCTACATAAATAATTAAAAGAATAAATAATTTGTAACTACTAATTAAGTAAACGGAATGTTAAAGTTCAATACTATTATTTGAAATGTTTACAGTTGTTCCTACTTTTTATAATTATTATTATAATATATGTATTATTATAATTCAGATTTACTTGTAAATATTACGTAATAAACCGAAGTTCTGAAAGTTTAAGGACCTACTTTAAAACTTATCCCATCTTGACTAAATTTAGAAGCACCTATAGAATAACTTATACACAAAAAATATCTTTAAAAATATGTCCACATTTACACACAAAATACAAACGAATTGATTACCTTCTTCTTTTGAAGTAGGTCCAAAACTAAAAGTAACATTTGTATCAATTATAAAAGTGAAGGTTTTATTCATATATACTATTGCTAGATAGACTATTTCATTACATCGTCTATGGCTAGAAATAAAATCGACACTTCATAAAAACAAAACATTGCAATCATCACGAGAATGTGTTTAAAATAAACTTAATCCCTTAACGGCTTGGTATTCCTCACAGATATCTGATCTATTCATATTTTCATCCCGTGTATGAGCTGACCGCATGTGTGACAATAAGTACAATTAAATTTAACTTATTTATTAAATTACAACACTATTCTATTCTTAAAGTCACTCCTCTTTCTTATTATAGTTTTATCGTGCTATCAGTCTGCTTTTTTATAAAACATTTTGCATGAAATAAATTAAAAGCCACTCATACGTGGCCTAACAATAAAAAGTTCAATACTTCCAGTATACAATCAGTAGGGCGGAGTCGTTTTACAGTAGGGAATAAATAAGGATGTTAAAATTTGAAAAGGAATAATTCACCACACTACTGCACTTTCATTAAATTGTTCCGTACTAACAAATTATATATACATTTGTATTAATTATTTATGTAATTTAGTGCCTATGCAGTAATAAGAAAAAGTAAATAGTAGCTGAAGTTTGATTAACATACAATAAACTGTTAAAATAAAACTTAGATTTTTACTCTCGTCTAGATATTCTATTCACAATAAATGAGTATTTTTAATATTCCATAAATAAAATGAAAAAATATAATATCAATTCATATAATGCAAATATTTACAACCCAAAAATGTCCTATATCAAGCGTAGTGACTGGGAAGACCTTTTCGAACTGAGAACTAAACTGGGAATTTAACCTTCAGCGGCCGACAACTTCACGTGCTCACTGGGAAAAACGAGTTGTAGAGTGAAACGGCGTAATGAGTGTGAGGGAGAGGTGAAGTGTTAACCGTAGGCATCGTAGCTTGCATACGCTGCGGCCCGCGTAGTATGATGGCGGTGGGGCTGGCTACACAGTGCACACCTCTCACTTAACACAATACAGAGGGGAATTTCTACGTGTGTGTGGTTGGCGTATTTTTTTAAATGCATTTAAACGTCGCAGGCAGGACGCAACGCGTGCGGGATTAGTTGAATAATTATTATACCGTCCTTACCATTTGTGCTACTCTGTTTTATTGTAACTCAATAATAGTAAGTCTGCGCACCAAAAAAAATACCTGTTTAGGGCGTGAAAAACCATTTAAATTCACATGAAACCTTAAAATATTAATAATTAAGTGATGATGGCATTAATACTGAACTTTTATCTGATAGAGGTTTGATAGAATTATTGGTATTTGTATAGCAATACCGTATACCGTGGT
The DNA here is from genome assembly GCA_036417725.1 of Clanis bilineata. Lineage (NCBI taxonomy): Eukaryota > Metazoa > Arthropoda > Insecta > Lepidoptera > Sphingidae > Clanis > Clanis bilineata. The sequence goes on from CM071153.1 coordinate 6,966,016, forward strand.
TCCAAGTTACAAATATTCACAATAAGATTGATGAAAGCAAAAAATGAACGACATAAATAGTCGGAGTCTGTCAAAAAATAACGCAGCAAGTACGCAACACATTTTGAACTAAAATGCCCTTCATATTTGTATTTTTTAAATCGATCATGGCAGCGAGTAATTCTTACTTAACAAATTAAAAAAATAACTAACGGCATTAAAATTAATAAAATTACCAAAATTATAAATCGCCTTGAATTCAGATTATATTAAGATATTGGATAAAGATTAGACAAAAATATAATAATTTGAATATCATGTAATAATTGATATGGCTTCATAAGTTTTTATTTTTATTCGTTATTTAATTACAAATGTAATTCCTAAAATAAGAAATATTTGAATTTAAAAAAGTATTTTCTAAAGCGCACAAATAAAAAGTAATAAAAAATCAAATTATTAAAAATAATATTATATATTACTGATTATCGTTAACATTATCTCAGCTAATAATGGCCCATAATCACTGCGTAGCGCAAAATATTATTTTATGAAAACTGAGCCTTAACGTAGTTATGTGATTTTTATTTTAAACACATTACATTAAATCAACCATATTTTATTTATTTTTTTGACTTTTTTAAGGACATGGATAGTTGTATCCATATTTTTGTTTACTTTAAATGTTAAAGACAATAGAATATCGATATAAACACCGCGGTCGGTCGTAAATACTTGAAAGTGAAACATAGGTTTCTACACGCGCTTGTACTTTTTATAAAATGTCCTCATATGCATTAAAAACCCATTGCTTATTGAAAGGCACATGCGCTCTACATTCTGCCGGACATATTGTAATTTTTAACCCATTTTATTAGTACGGACGTTAAGAAGTATAGTGGTTCTTATGTGACTAACTGCCGAATGTTCATACACTTAAGGTCGCCTTATGTCGTTTAAGGCCGCCTTATCCGTCAAAATTGTATGGCGAAAATCAATTTAAGAAGCCGTTAAAGTTGAGCAGCGTTTGACCATTCGGGCGTAAAACAAGCATTGGGCATTAAGAGATAATCAAACGACTACAACATAATCAATAATTAATTATTTAGCTCGATAGTGTTTCCACAAACCAGGTTAGAATATCCAAAAAATAGTCCTTTACTAAAAGGCCAAAGTCCAATTAGCCACGTCCAACTTTGAGAGAGGTCAATCGTAGAATCTAACTTGGCTGGGCAGCGTTCTAAAAACTACGCAAGGTATTCTCGTCCAAAGTGTCGTGCTTAAAGTCAAAATTCTTTGATAGTTGTGTGTTACCAGTGATGACTTACTGCACTGAAACGTGGCCTCTGACTATGGGCCGAATAAGAAAGCTCATAGTCACGCAGCGCGCTATGGAGAGGGCTATACTTCTCTCCTACAAGTCGTTAGATGCAGGCCGTTTCCAACAGGACAATCTGGAAATCTTTGGGGAAAGCCTATGTCCAGCAGTGGACGTCCTATGGCTGATGATAATGATGATGAGTCCTTTACTAAACCTTGTTATGCAATTTGAAAACAAAGTCCTACTACCCGCTCTCGTGATTGAAAGATTTCTTTCTTATTCTCTTCTATTCTGAACTAAAAAATTATCTATATAAATAGAGCTTAAAATATCTGTAACAAAAATTCTATTTATCAAATTACGAGAAACAAAGAATTAAAATCGTTATTAGTTTATTCTTGAATAATATAAATGTATCATTATATTTTTATATGTATATACTTACGAAACACTGCCTTTGCTACCCTTATCGCTTCAAGACCATTAATTAAAACCTTCGTAAACATTACAGATCTGATTAACACAAGATATATATTCAAAATATTGCACAGTATATTTAAGATAAAACGTGCTATTCAATCGAATTAAGTTGTGGGCAAAAGGTAATGTTAAATAGGCCAATAATTTCTATTCAAAATGGGTGTTGCTCCATCTGGTTCGATACTTGTTCAATGAATAGTGCCGCGATGGTTAAACAAGATAAACAAATTCCTTAATTTTGCTGTATTATTTACATTACATACTTGTGGGGTGACCACTTGGTATCGAAATAACAGGACTGTCTGTTCTATTGTGTTTTATTTGAATATCTTGTAATAAAGAACAAATTCTATGGTAAAATGAATACTATATTAAATTTTATAATACTATATTAATATATTTTTTATGAAGACTATGTATTTTTTGTCTTTTAAGGTCTTTAAATAATGTATGGATGGACGCAAAGAGCTAAAGACCGAGCTCAATGGTGTGCATTGGGAGGGACCTATGTCCAGAAGTGGACGAGTGCAGGCTGGTGATGATGAAAGTCTCTAAATATTCAGTAGTTAACACTTAAAATATAATTAATTCTAAATAACGAAAACAATTCTAAAGTAGTTATCTTAACACCTGTAGGCCAACCATGAGTTTTTTTGACATTACTCGCTAGCGACCCCGTAAAATATTTGATGGACAAACACCCGAACGCCTCTAGCGGTCACGCGGGGAACTGACGTTTTCCATACAAATATTTTACGTCCTCGCTCGCGTAAATACGTGCAACAAACTCATGGTTGAGCTACTGCATGAATTCAAACCGATGGACGTATAGACTAGCCAAATATTATATGATTATGAGGCACATAGAATACAGTATACTCAACTTATTAAAATTAATAAGTACCTTTTACACAACACCCATAAACTCGACCCTAAATGTCTCAAGTTTCATATCAGATGTATGCACCCTACAGTTATCAAAGTATATCTTCGGCAGGTAAACAACGGCAAGTCTACAGATGTTTCAACACTAACCCGACGGTTTACAATAGAGCTCGCACCTCATTTACTAAATATCCTGCAAGATAAAATTGTAATCAACTTATCTAATAGCATATACACAGATATACATTTGCATAGAGGGCTTTCGCACTAATGTAAAATTAACGCGTGGCAAAAATAAATAAATAAATAACACCCAACAGTCACATACATAGTCCTGACCCCACACTAAGATTGAGTCTTGTGTCGTGGGTATCAGGAACTACGAGAGACTTTCGGTCTCACAACACCCAGACTCGAAACAAATATTTGTAGGCCATACAAACATTTGTCTCGGTGCGGGGATCGAACCCGCGGCCTCACGTTTCACAGCCGGCTACTCGCCCGCTGCGCCACGGAGGCTGTAAAATTAGTGATCAAAGTAATGTTATTTTTAATTCGATCACATCTTTCTCACTAACCTGATCAAATTATTTATAAAAAAAATTACTTTAAACCTAGTTTTTCTCTTTATTCCTTACGTAAACTTGTTTGAGATTGTAATATAAACACAAAATTACTTTAATTTGTTTTATAAGAAATGTGTTTTAAAAGATAATGTATATATTTCCTTTACAATAAAGGAGAGAACAGCAGTTGCTACTGAGGAGCCTGCCTACTTCATATATTATTTAAATAAAACATACAGAAGAATTGAGAGCCTCCTCATTCTTTAAACTCGGTTATAAATTACAAACGTTACTGCGCAGATAGCGATAAAACCGTCATACTACTTTTGCATTTTAAGCTTCTTTTCCATTTTTGATCCTTAATTATGTTATAGGATGTAAACAGTTGTATCTATAATATTTTATGTTTTAATTAATTTTTTGTCCGTGTGCTCAACCCCTACTTGATCTAAGCTGGTCCTGCATAGTGCATACATCCTACCACTTTCGTATGCACGCAGCTGAATCAGCAACAAAGTAACATGAACCAATTACATACGCCATTCGAATCGTCCACTCCGGCTTCATTTGTATATAATGATAACACTGTTTTGCATTAACAAGTTATTAAGACAACTTTATTCTGTGCCAACGCATTCCGTTTAAAAATTATGAAGTTTGCAGTGCGTAAAACTTTTAATTTATTACATTTTGGCTAGTGTGAATAATATACACTGGGATTTAAAATGTTCTTATTTTTAAGAACAGTGTAAAGATTACCAAAGCTCTATTATATACTAGATGTAGAATATTGGAGTATGATTTCGATAAGTGTCATATTTAAAAAGCACGTCAAAATCCATGTATCTAAAATAGAATGTTTCTATTTATATCATGCTTCTTTCATCTTGGGGTCGGCGCAAATTTAATCAAGCATATCGCAGAAAGGATTGAGCTTAATTTTTACGACCGGCTGCCTGACGTCAACATCCTCTGGGGGTAAAAAGGTTTTACCATGCTTTATGACTAAATAGTTAAGAATATATAAATTTTATCAGAACATTTCAACAATGAGCTGAGAACCTCCTCATTTTCGTAGTCAAGTCAAAACGTGCCTTAAGACGCCTACACACTGGTGGTCTGTCGGTACTTTACATCCATAACTATTCGTGCTGTGTTGAGCTTTAATAACAATAACATAGATCGCACGCAGTCCCGTTGACTGAGCAGGTAATATTGTAAATCAATACTGTCTCCATCCTATGTTTCAGCTCAGATCGGTACTTATTTATTTTATTATCATATTTTGTTTATGATCACTGGGCCCAGTCTGAGTAGATTGATTACTACTACCCTATAGGCTTTAAACAGATTACGTTTCGCATATAATATTACATTTTGGTTCCATATTCACGATTTCAACATGTTTGTTGAACCACATCACAACACTAATAGCTAGGTAATTAAATTAGCGCCTGATTTATTTAATGAGTCAGATCAATTATATTTGAATTATGTTGGACAAAAACTGAAATTTTAACAGCTGTTTATAATTAGCTATTTCGCCTATTCTCTAACTATGATACGTGAAATTATTGGTGGTGGTGGTAAATCTTACTTAATTTATTCTTCGACCGACTTTAAAAAAGGAGTAGGTCCTCAATTCTTCTGTATTTTATTATGTATGTTACGCGATATATCCACCAAATGTGGACCGATTTTCAAAATTCTTTTTGTGTTCGATAAAGCTTATTTCAAGGTGGTCCCATATAAATTTGGTCACGATCGGTAAATTGGAAGTCGGTCAGTTAAGTTTTTAAACTTGTGATTATTTTTCGACCGACTTCAAAAAAGGAGTAGGTCCTCAATTCTTCTGTATTTTTTTATGTATGTTACGCGATATATCCACCAAATGTGGACCGATTTTCAAAAGCCTTTTTGTATTCGATAGAGCTTATTTCAAGGGTGGTCCTATATAAATTTGGTCACGATCGGATTTGAAGTCGGTCTGTTAAGTTCTTAAACTTGTGATTATTAAAGATATCATTCTCTATGAATGGCACTGCTATTGATCACAAGTTTTTATAGATAAGCTGGTGGGGATCGTATTATACGTGTTATAGCGTATTCCTTAGCCACCGGAGGTTAAGTTACGTCTACGCCCACAATATTAAGAGAAACAAGCATCGAGTGTAATCCGTCTTGTGCCATGACAACAGCATCAGCACAAACGTCTTGTTAACAGTTGATGTTTTCATCCACCGCGCCGCGCCGCCTCACGCCGCTCCGTCCCCACAGCGATTGATTTATGGCCGTCAATTATATTCGATAGCGTAATAACAAGTCTGCTGGAAAACTGTCCACTGCACATGTATCAAACAATCGTTACCGGTTAACGATTTCATAATGATCAATCGGTTAGGAACAATGTGATTGATATTGTGATGCGTGGTCAAATGTTTGTTGTCTACCGATAGATTCAAATGATGCTGTAGACAGTAAAATATACACTGATACATACGCTCACGCCTGTATCACCTAAGGGGTAGGCAGAGGCGCATTAGCGTACTAGAATACCCACATTTCGCCGAGCTTAGTTCCGTCCCAGATGTGATAGGGGATGAACCTATCGCCATAACGGGCACAAATTCCAGACTCCGGGTTAATATTGAAAAAAATCTAATACCACTTAGCCCGACTCGGGGTTCGAACCCGAGACCTCAGGACGGTAGTGAAATACAACTACGCCACAGAGGCAGCAAAGTATATTGACAGTTAATTATGAAAAATTCACTGCCTCTGTGGTGTAGTTGTATTTCGGTACGATTACCGTCCTACGGTCTCGGGTTCAAACCCCAGGTCGTGCAAAGTGATATTATATTTTTCAATTTAATATCAGCTTGGAGTCTGGAAGTTGTTCCCAATATGGCGATAGGCTTGACCCTAGCATATCTAAAATGTGCGTGTTCTAGTTCACTAGTGCACCTCTGCCTACCCCTTTGAGGATATAGGTGTAAGCTTATGTTATGATAAAATTGTTGAATTGAAACAAACAATGACAGTAGGTGTCCAATAAGCTATAAACCATGAAAATGTCGACTTTATCGCTGGTTAAAGTAACTAACTGTCCGTACTAACGGTTAGGATAGGCGACAGTACTCTAAATGCCCGATAGACCAGTCGGAATCTCGATATAATAACGCGAGCTATGATGTTTTTACTGGCGTTCGAGAATAATATGGACCGACATACCTTAGAGCCGGGCTTCTGAATGGAATTGATGTGTTTCGAGCGTGCCGCGGCGCGAACGCAACATTAAACTTTATGCGCAATGGCTAGTTACGGAAAACTTCATAATTTACCTGAGGTACCTCGTGTATCGAATGTTAAACATAATATTCCTATATTATATTTAAATTTTATCATCCACAGGAGGTTCACGGCTAAACAGACCCCGAGGTGACTGATGATGACGATGAGCCATCATCAATGTCATAAATAATGATTTCATCATAAATTCATAATCATAGGTGCATCTGCATGATCGCGTAAGTTTAGAACGACTTGATCTGTTGAGTATAAATTACAGCCAAAATCATTTTCCCGACCATGGCAAAGTTACTACACTACACCTCATTGTAAGACTAGAAGTCCGAAAAACACAGTAACTACCGACAAACAGAGAGATTATCGGTGGCCTGAGTAAATACTTCTTTACACTTCGAAGAGGGCAGAAACAAATCGAGGGTCTGTGACAGGACAGGCGGATGATCGATGCAAGCATAAGGAGTAGAGACACAAGCTTTTACCCTGAAACAAGCCCCAAACATCCAGCAAGTCATGTTTTAAGCCCCTCGGAAAATTGGATATACACTGGCTAATCCTGGAATCAGTGGAATCCTGGAAGTGGCGATCCACACAAGTTTTCCCAACAATGGCTCATATGACTCTACGACTAAAAGAGGATAAATACATGAGGGTTAAACCAACCACAAGGTTTAAGCAAAGCACTTTTTACATATTTCTAATATAACATACACATAACATAACAGCTACATAATATATGTACAGCTTACGCCTGTACTCCAAAGGTTTAAGCAGAGGCGCACTAGCGAACTAGAACACCTATATTTCGCCGAGCTTAGTTCCGTCCCAGATGTGATAGGGGGCGAGCTTATCGCCATATCGGGCACAAATTCTAGGCTCACATACATATTTCTATAAGAATTATAATAGACGGCCCTACGCATTTTAAAATATTTTGGATAACTAACTCAAAATATCGAAATTTTAAATTTACCGACGCGACGGCAGAAGGAAATCCAATAATTCATAATATTATTGCGCCGTAATACACTTATAAAAATAAATCCGACAAACATTTTAAAATACCTGTAACATCAATTAACAGCTGTTTGCCTGAAGTTTACGTCCCCATACCCACACCACCCACTAATAAAGGCATCTGATGAGTCTATTACGAGCTGTAAATAAAAGCAAACGGTTTTATGTGTGTTTAATGCCCAACAACTTTGATATACTACTTGTCGAGCTTATAAGTATGAGTTAGAAGTCTTATACAGCCTATATTATTCCATGTAATTCATAATAATTGGTTCATCATCAGCCACAGGACGTTCACTGCTGGACATAGGCCTCTCCGAAAGATTTCCAGAAATAATTACTTACTGACTTAGAAAATTCTCAATTCGCTTGTACCTATTTTGTTTATTTTGCACTTATCGACCGATTTCAAAAAAAGGAGGAGGTCCTCAATTCGTCTGTATTTTTTTATGTATGTTACGCGATATATCCGCCAAATATGGACCGATTTTCAAGAGTATTTTTGTGTTCGATAGAGCTTGTTCGGTGTTTCAAGGCTGGTCCCATATAAATTTGGCCCCGATCAGTTAAGTTTTGAAGTCGGTCCGTTGAGTTTGTTCAGACAATATTTTCACCAAATGTGAATAGTATTTTTGTGTTAATTGTTTTGGTACGATACAATTTTTACATTAAATCTACATCCAATATAAATATTGGATTTATCTAAGTCTGAGTCTGAGATTTATCTGTCTGAATTTAATTGAATGGCAAATGAGGCAAAGTTTAAAAACTCAAGTGATATTTAGTTTAGCAAACACCGCGAATTTTGACACAAAAAATATTCAAATAGCTAGTAATGAGTATAAGAAGTTCTAAGTTAAAATTGGTTCGGTTTATTTATTCAGCATTTCTCTAACACATAACGATACCAAGAATGTACCATTAGCGTAAAATATTTTCCAATTTAACACATTCTTAACAGAACTATGCACAAACAGAGGTGCCATTAGCAGTTCTCCAATCAATTCTGTTAAACTGGATCCCGGGGTAATACTGAAGAATGTTATTCAACAACGGATATCCTTTCAATCTGGGAAAGAATGTTGGTATCTTAAAGTGGCGTGCTTTATGCCGTGTCGAACTACACTTTACGAGTTCGGAAACCAAAGAACGTAGTATTAACGGGCGTCGCAGTTTATAAGGATCACCGCCCTTATTTAACACTAAGGTATGTCAATGGACAGAATTAAATTGCCTAAGAGGAACGATATGGCGCTACAAAGTTTATGTTACTACACTCTGTTATTCGATATGTTCTCGTTTGTTCTGTTATGTGATTTGTTAAGCTGAGTATAAATTATACAGCCTCCGTGGCGCAGCGGGCGAGTAGCCGGCTGTGAAGCGAGAGGCCGCGGGTTCGATTCCCGCATTGAGACAAATGTTTGTGTGGCCCACAGATATTTTCAAGTCTGGGTGTTGTGAGTCCGAGAGTCTCTTATAGTTTCTGACACCACGATACTAGTTACACCTAGTGTGGGGTCAGGACTAGGTGTGTGACTGTTGGGTGTATTTATTTATTTGTATCAATATTTTTTACGATTGGTTGAATGGTTTGCATGGAAAGCATAAACTGAAGACAAATCCTTTCTTTAAGCTTGAGCGATGATGGACAGTATGATATGGGAGGTTAAATTGGTGAGTTTGGATAAATTTTGTCTTGGTAGGAGCAGTAGTGTTGGCTGGCTTTGTACGGACATTGCTTTGTAAACTTGATAATTGCTCTCTTAAGAAATATACAACTACTTCATATTGATAAAATCACTGCGACACGTTCTAATCACATCAACAATCTCGTCTAATCACACTAATATTATAAAGGAAAGTTTGTGTGTATGTTTGTTACTTCTTCACGCTCAAACGCCTAGAGCAACTTTGATAAAATTTTGCGTGGACGTAGCTGACACTCTGAATTAGCACATAGGCTTCTTTTTATGTCGAAAAATACAAATCAACACAAATGGAGTCGAGAGCAACAGCTAGTTAATATATATTTAAGCAACAGTTACCCTTACTTCAGAACCCTGTATTGTGAGTGGTCAGATATGCACTCTCAGATCACTTGGTCGGTTTTTAAAGAATAAGAAGAACACGCGCAGTCAAACACGTTATCAAATGTTTATTTAAGTCTCACTATACTAATACCAAAGTAATTAAATATACTTCGAAAGCACTCCCAACAACAATTCCATTTTTTTTTCGTTAATTGCGCCTACGGATCCTAAGTTTTGCATAAATATATCTATGATGTATCTGCGCTAGATCAGTTTACATGGCGGATTATTCATATAAAATGCAAAGACATTACAAACAAAACACGCAATGTACCTATCAGATGCTATCATATACTATAATGGTAAGTAAGTTCTAGCAATCATAGTTCATTTTATATACTATACTGATCGTGTAGCGACACAATAACTGAGCCCATTGAATACAGCTGTCAAGTAAGTGGATTGGTGGACAAATGGATTTTAAACATTAGCGGTGGCCGTTGGGCCCGTTATTGGAACTATTAAACTATGTACTACTATTAGTGATAGAAATATGACTTATGACCGCTAAATATTTACGATTTGCTAGAAACAAATGCAACTTATTTCGACCACATGTCTGTACAAACTAAAACTGCTCAAGTGCTTATAGCCGTTGGATTATGAGGACAATTAGTAAGGTCTACAGCACGAATGGGCCGGCTTGACCGGTTTGATGCCACTGTCTCACATGAAACCAACATAAAGTGGCAGCTCGCTGTTGCGTTTCATTCGGTAAGTGAGATTTCCGGTCCTTTTTTTTCCCAATCTCTATTTCCCTACTTTTAGATTGGCAATGCACCCATGATTTTTTTGTCTTAGGTGTCTATGGGCGATGGAGATCACCTACCATCAGGTGACCCATCTGCTCGTTTGCCAGTCACTGCCAAAAAAAAAATTACTTGAAAGATTCCTAATATTCACATAGCTTGTGTCGTTTCATCGGTCAGCGATATTCATTTCTAACAGCAGCAATAGTTCACCTAATTTCATTCCACTTTTAGATGGCTATATATCAAACCTGCATACCCGAGAATTTCTTTACGGGAATTTCGAAGGTATGTGAAGTCTACCAACCCGCATTAGGCCAGCGTGGTAGACTAAGGCCCAACCCCTCTCATTCGTAGAGGAGGCCCGTGCCCAGCAGTGGGACAGTAATATTACAGGGCTAATATTATTATATTTTTACATAACATAACATAAGCTCACGCCTGTATCCCCGAAGGGGTAGGCAGAGGCGCACTAGTGAACTAGAACACCCACATTTCGCCGAGCTTAGTTCCGTCCCAGATGTGATAGGGGGCGAGCCTATCGCCATATCGGGCACAAATTCCAGACTCCGGGCTGAAATGGAAAAATCCAATATCACTTTGCCCGACCCGGTGATCGAACCCGAGACCTCAGAATCGTAGTCGTACCGAAATACCACCACGCCACCGAGGCAGTCAAATTTTTATTATATTTTTATATATGTATATACCTCTATAAGACGTATGGAACTTTCAGGTGACCATCCAAACATCTATGTAGCGCCAATATTTTCAAAATGCATCGAGATCCCATTAAAAAAAGAAATATTTCCAACAAGACAAAATTGATTGTCGTTATAAAGTGTGCGGCGTCGTTTGTCGCCCATTACTTCTTGTTAGACTGTTGTAACTATAACTCAAAGTGGAACTGAATCGCCATTGGATGGACGAACGACCAACGCGTCACAAATGAAAATATATGAACATTTATACCAGTGTTTCGACGTGAAGTCCGTCACGGTTATTTGCTCCTTCACTTTTATTAACGCGAATTTAATATTTACGTAGATTTCTTTTAAAAGAGTCTTAAATCAGTTGCTAAAAGAGATGTAACGGTTATTCAAAGTATCTATTTTTTTATACCAGGGATAAGCAAATTAACAGCTGAGTCAAGTTATCTCCACTATCCATAGATACCAAGATAAAAAATGCACGGTGCCTCGCCAACTTTAAAGGACAAAAATAGGGATTTGAACTTGAAATCTCAGTAACTAAATTCAATGCAATAGCGAGCTACCACTTTACATCGGTTCTATGCGAAAAAGGTATAGGAGCCCACATAAGAGGAGACATAACCACTCAAAAACTGCCTATACAACCAGAAAAATCATTAGGCAATAATGATAAGCGAAATATTAAATTAATCTGAAAGAGAGATGATCTATAAAATTATAGAGAGATTTTAGGGGGACTTTCTAAAACGTACCCGCAGCACGAATCGTCAAGTACAACAGCGGCCTGAGCAGGAAAATTTCTGACAACCGTAAATGTATTCGACCTCGAAGCAAGTCTATGAAATTTGTATGAAATATTAACCAAACGTCATCAGTGCGCAGCGAACTCGAATACATTTACATTTAAATTAGTTTTTCGTGCTCGGGCTACAGGGCTTATTTTTGACACGATTTTATTCATACTTTCGCGTGATATTTTTTTGCGATTGGATTAACGGCAACTGGTATTTGACACAACTTGCTACCCGAGTACGAGTTTAACGTGTCTTCCAAGACAGACTCTATTTTATTCCTTTTAGTCGAGCCCGCTTTGCATCCTCTTACAACGAGGGATTATAAAGAGCTTACGAAGAATTTGTTTTTTAATTTTGTGTCGTACAAATAATAAATTTTATTATATTAGTATATCGTGACTCTATAAAATTACAACAGCTTTATGCATCTATTTTCCTATAAAAATATTTCATACAAAAATGATATTTTAATCACTTTATATCACATATTTTTTATAGCTGAAATTAGCATACGAGCAAGGGAATTTGATGTAAATAATCACTACCGGGATAGAAACCCCCAAACTATTATTAGTACGTTGCCAACTTTAAAAGGAATATTTTATAATATACTTTTTGAACAACTGTCATAATAAATAAGTAATTAAATTATAATTCACTTACACATTTTTTTACGTATTACAACTTTTTTTATATAAGCTCACAATAACTACATTAAAAGTCTTGTATCCGACTACTGGAGTGCCATTTCCCGTGGGAAAATTAAAAGCATTTATTACTATCATACAGTAATGTTGACATGTGACGTTACAACATTGAAATACATTAATCCATCGCATTGCGATGACCAATCTGGAAGCGGCGTATAAGGACAGGGGCACCGCGACGCGACAGATACAATCAACTGGAGATACAGAAGGCACAAATCATATCGACTTTTTAAGTGAAAATATGGCGAATAACGGGCCGCGATATCATTCACTGTACTTGCAATAAATACTCTATTAGGCATTGAATTAAATAAAAATATGCCTCGACGACATACTTACATTGCGTGCGCGGTATGATTAATGTCTTGAGGTCTTGGGTTTGATCCCCGGGTGGGATATAATGATATTGAGTTTTTCCAGTCGGTTGATACTGATGCCCGGAGTCTGGGCATTTGTGGCCAATATGGCGATGGTTTTGTCCCCTTTTATATCTGGGATGGCAATGAGGTCGACGAAGTGTAGGTGTTCTAGTCCACCATATTGCCTCTGCCTACTCCTTCGGGGATACATGCATGAGCTTATTATGTAAAAAATAAAAATTTCGCATTCCTAACCTAATGGAAACGTATGTTGGTAGGACCTGACTTAAAATGTCCGGTTGGGCAACGCAATTTTAATATCACGAAATCCCCCAGAATACTTTAAAGTCCTACTGTCACGGAGTCAGCTAGTTCTAAATTTATTCTATGTCATTATTATTTAAAAGTACCCTAAACCGACGTACATGCATGAAGAATGTAGTGAGATTGAATGAGGCGAAAATTATTATTTAACTTCAGAATTTTAAATAAATGGAAGATTCATAAATATTATGAGTAGTATATGTATTTTATGGTAAAGCCACGCTGTGGACAGTAACGTCTACAGCACAAATGGGCCGGCTCGACCGGTTTGATACCACTGTCTCATAGAAAACCGACGTAAAGTGGCAGCTTGCTGTCCCGTTTCGTTCGGTGAGTGAGATTTCCGGTGGCGCATTTTCCCCTTACCTTCCCCAATTCCTTTTCCCTCCCCTTTGATTCCCTCCTTTTATATTGGCAACGCACTTATGATTATTTTTGTGTATTGGGCATCTATGGGTGGTGGAGATCCCTTACCATCAGGTGAACCATCTGATCGTTTGCCAGTCTCTGCTATAAAAAAAAGATTCACTCTTACGTCTTTAGTATTAACAAATGTATGCAAATAATACGTACAATGTACATTATAACAGCACATAAACGTTTAGCATTATAGACAATTTTCATAATGGCGCTTATGATTAATATGTGATTGAATGGCATAAGTTACATCCAGTACATATTACAACGAGCTATATTAAGCCGTATAGCATGAACATACATTGTACCGGCATTCAATGTACAAGTTATGAGTATTCTGTCCCGGCATGTTTTGTAGCATTTCTCGCATGAAACATGTGAGCCACGTCTTATTATACAATTAAACGTAACAGTCGTGCCTTGCCCTACTATAGCAGCGATTTTCACGCCTAGCACACTCAGGACTGGCGTCATTTTCTTGTTCATCCGTGTTGTTCAACAGTTAAGTATGCAGCTAGTGCATGAATTGACTATTATTACGAGCATAGGTAGACTTATAATGCAATGTTGGTATTGCTTGTATCGGACAGGCGTTGGCATTTTATGGAATTGGAACATAAGGTTATTTGATAAATAACATTACGGGTATTTTCTGAAATAGATCATGGGCAGTATTATTTAGGTATTCCACCGAAAGGGCAGCTACTGCCCATGATCTATTGACTTTTTACGTTTCATGATGAGGTAGCGGTCTATCGTTACGACATAATTTCTAAATGTGGACCGATTTTGAAGATCCTTTTTGTGTTCGATAGAGCTTCCAAGGGTTGTTTAATATACATTTGGTCACAATCAGATAAGTTTTGAAGTAGGTCCGTTAAGTTTTTAAACTTGTGAATATTCGAATCGCAAAACTTATTATCGTAGTTATATAAGTTTAATACATGCAAAACAGCGGCCTTAACAGGAATATTTTTGACAATCGAATTCGTATCGAGCTTGCTGTGTACTGTTGACGTTTGAGTGGTAGAGCCACGCTGTAGACAGTTACGTCTACAGCACGAATGGGTCGACTCGAGCAGTTGGATACCAAAGTCTCACAGAAAACCGACGTAAAGTGGCAGCTTGCTGTCCCGTTTCGTTCGGTGAGTGAGATTTCCGGTGGCCCATTTCCCCCCTCTCTTTTCCAATCCCTTTTTCCTACCCTTTCATTCCCTCCTTTTATGTTGGCAACGCACCCATGTGCCTTAGGCATCTATGGGCGGTAGAGATCACCCATCTATTCGTTTGCCAATCAATGCTATAAAAACGTCATACAAATGTCATAGACACGCAGCGATAAGAATTCGATTGTCAAAAATATTCCAGCTCGGGCCACTGTAGATAAACACTAATACATTACAAAATTGAATTTATAAGATAATATTATGTGCTATAATAAATTAATAATATGTATGTCCGTATAGGATCAAACGACAGAAACAAGTCATCGATATCATCAGTCGTTTGCCTACAAGATCCATTTAGATCTCGTGCCGGATAAACGTAATGATAGCGCCTCGTATCAATTACAAATGCATCAGGAGACATTATAGAGGTATATAATTTTTTTTCGTATGATGGTTTTTCTCTATCTTTCTTTCTTTCTGCCTAGCGTTATCCCGTTCTTCTGCTAGGGTCCGCCTTACTTAAACGCTTACATTCGTCTCAATGTCATAATTGTCTCAAATACATCGAGCGACATAATCATGCGATTTTTTTAAAGACAAATCACCACTTAAAACTCGGATCTTTATATTCCTGTGAATATACCTCTAGATGTTTCATGAACAAGACACAAGACAAGAGCCTCACTAAAATTAGGTCATAAAACACTTTTATCACATGCATTTCTGTGAGCTACATACATACATACATAAGCTCACGCCTGTATCCGAAGGGGTAGGCAGAGGCGCCCTAGCGAACTAAAACACCCATATTTCGCCGAGCTTAGTTCCGTCCCAGATGTGACAGGGGGCAAGCCTATCGCGATATCGGGCACAAATTCCAGACTCCGGGCTGATACGGAAAAATCCAATATCACTTTGCCCGACCCGGGGATCGAACCCGAGACCTCAGAACCGTAGTCGTACCGAAATACAACCACGCTACCGAGGCAGTCTTTTTGTGAGCTATGTGCAAAAATAGGCGATTTGATAAAAATAACTTCGTCACAGAAATTAATATTTATATTGCTAAGGAAAAAACTCTTAATATTATATCAGAACCTGCAAACGACCACGTTGGTAACCTGATAGTAACAATCTTCATAGACTCCCACGTTAGCGAAATAATAATCAGGGAGTAAATTACAATATTTTTATTCCCACTTAATGTGAATATTCATGTGTTCTGCTTATTAAAGCAATTGAACCTTTCATTGCGTGTGAGATTGACAGCACTTCTCTAACTTATTGATGCAGAACTTTTTAATTTCCTTTGTAATTTAAATATATTTGTATCTAATACTACAGTATATAAAATCTAATGCAAGTATCTACTGTATAAAAATGGTAAGTAATAACACAATAACTTTCATACACTTAAGGTCACCTTATGTCGTTTGTAGCCCCCTTATCTGTCAATATTGTATGGCGATAATCACAAGTTTAAAAACTAAACTGACCGACTGCCAATTTACCTATCGTGACCAAATTTATAGAACCACCCTTGAAATAAGCTCTATCGAACACAAAAAGAATTTTGAGAATCGGTCCACATTTGGCGGAGATATCGAGTAACATACATAAAAAACACAGACGAATTGAGGACCTTCTCCTTTTGTGGAAGTCGGTCGAAAATGTATTTACGGAGCCGTTAAAGTTGAGTAGCGTTTGTTCATTCGGACGTAAGTCTTTGACGTTTTTGACGCACACGGAGTTGACGTCAGGCACATTCGGTGGTAAGAAATAAAGCCGAATCTTTTCTACAACATGTTTGAAAAAGTCTATCGTGTTGATCCCACAATAGAGTGGTATAACAGCAGGTAGAAATATCGTTTTACATGTATGAAGTGCCACCCCTAATCTTATTTATTTCGTATCTAATGTAATACCATCGATGTATAGCAGTTCATAGAAGGCACATACGAATTTCAACCATATTTCATCTATTTTTAAGGGATAGAGCCACGCTGTAGCCGGCTGTTCCCATTCTCTTTTCCCTTCCCTTCCATTCACTCCTTTTAGGTTGGCAACGCACCCATGATTGTGTCTATGGGCCGTGTCCTGGGTGTCTATGTGCGGTGGACATCACTTACCATCCGGTGACCCATCTAATCGTTTGCCAGTCTCCGTTTTGTTCCAATATGTCGTCAACGAACAAACTGACATGAAAAAATTATAAAGGTTCCGTTTTATCATTTGGCTACAGATCCCTAAAAGCTCAGCTACACATAAGATTGGTCATCTAAGCCTACGTAGAAGCTAATTTACTATATCAATAGTTAACTTTAAGATGGCTTTAATTCTATCAACTCTACAATAAACATTCTTAGAAACGCCTACCAACAATGTATTGATTACAACTATTTAAACTTGCTTTATGGAATCTCAAAAGAATTCAAGGAAGTACCACCCGCAAGAAATAACAAGGAGCGGGTTACATTTATTACAGCAATACAAAATTTGTAGCAAAAATGTGTTGAAACTTGTTACTTTTCTGGAACATGCTTGAAAAGCCTTTTTTATATGTTTAAAGAAATTTATTCCCAAAAAGACTATTAGTCACTTACATGAGAATAATATCGTTACTTAAGTATAAATATAAATACAATGGTCGCTAAGTACTTAGTATGTGCTCATTTAATGTTAATAATGTTATTTTTTTAACTGCTTTGGAATTGTTAGATTATTTATTTAATATCATACATATTATGAGAAAAGTAATGGATTTTGTATAATGAAGTTTGCAAGATCCGTCTTGAAAGTATTAAATGAGCTTACACTTTTTATTTTACATGGTATTTTATTATAAAATTGCACTCCTTCAAATGTGATATTCTTTTTTGCATAATTTGTTCGTACCTTTGGCAGAACAAGTAAACTGGGTCGACAAGTGCTACGATTGCATAATTGCGATTTTTTAATAAAACATAAGTTACTGTGTATTGATTTATCGTTAATCTTTCTAATTAATATACAAGTATTATATACATAGAGCCTTTTTTGATAACCGTAGGCTTGCCATGGGCGAAATTGTTGTTTATCACGACACGGCTAAATTAAGAAATTGAAATAGGAATTAAAATAAATAAAATAGGAATTAAAAAGGTAGAAAAGAAGTCGCCTCTTTGCTCTAGTGGCAACATACACGTGGCTGCAGACCGGGAGATCCTAGATTCGATTCCCAGGTCGAGAAAAGAGAATTTTCAAATTTAATTTTCCCGGGACTGGATCCCCCAGAGTGGGTTGACGTCAGGGAGGTCGTAGTCGTCGTCGGCAGCCGGTCGTAAACTAGTCCAAATACTTCTGAAACATAATAAATAAATACACCCAACAGTCACACACCTAGTCCTGACCCCACACTAGGTATAACCTGTATCGTGGGTGTCAGAGACTATGAGAGACTTTCGGTCTCACAACACCCAGACTTGAAACAAATATCTGTGGGCCACACAAACATTTGTCTCAATGCGGGAATCGAACCCGCGGCCTCTCGCTTCACAGCCGGCTACTCGCCCGCTGCGCTACGGAGGCTGTCTGTACATGCTTGAAAAAGGTAGACGAAGAAGAGTCAAGTGAATCACCTAAGCAATAAGGTAGCCGTCTAATTTTGCGGTCCCTGGCATTGCTACTCCGGCATGCCGCCAAACAGAAAAAAGAAAGTCATATAAATATTACAAATATCGTCATAACAGAAAAACTTATTTCCAATTTACAACATTTCGTTTACAGAAAAACGTACTCCATCAGATTTTTTTTCACCAATCAGTAACGACACGAATAAATGGCGTGATATTCCATTCAAATGAGTCGAGCGCGCCGCTCAAAAAGAAGAAAAACAACTTCTGATTGGTCCAAATTCTTCGATGACTTGCAATACACAGCTACGTGCAAGTGAATTTTATGAATAAAGTTTTTAACGTTGTTAAGAAATAAATTGAATGCCTAATCGTATATTGTGCGACGGGAAGAAAATTTCGTACAACATTGGTATTGGTCGAATTAATCAAATTGTTTAGTTACGGTCAACTTTCTAAACAAACTCGATTGAATTTCAAGCGGGTTGCTTTTTCATCGGTTACGAAATTGTACGGCAATTATATGGAGTGTTCCCGATTGCTAAATTATCCGAAACATTTCAAAACTGTGAAGCAGTCAAGGTCTTCTTGATAATTGCCTGGACATCGATATCATTAAAGTAAGTTGAAAATGATGATAAATAAAAATATACACAGTCACACACATAGTCCTGTAGCCCGAGCACGAAAAACTAATGTAAATGTAAATGTATTCGAGTTCGCTGCGCACTGATGATGTTTGGTTAATATTTCATACAAATTTCATAGACGC
Organism: Clanis bilineata; assembly: GCA_036417725.1. Taxonomy (NCBI): domain Eukaryota; kingdom Metazoa; phylum Arthropoda; class Insecta; order Lepidoptera; family Sphingidae; genus Clanis; species Clanis bilineata. Next base: position 6,985,278 of record CM071153.1, read on the forward strand.
GCATCGAGTTCGAATACATTTACGGTTGTCAGAAATTTTCCTGCTCAAGCCGCTGACCTCCATTAAGTTTAACCTGTATTATAGGTATCGAAAACTATAAGAGACTTTCGGTCATGACCCATATCACCCAGGCCTGAAACAAATCTCTATGGGAAACACACACATATGCCTCGATCCCACCCACCCATCAAACCCACAGCTTCTCGCTTCACAGCCGGCAAGTCAATATGATATTCCGCATCTACTGAATATATTGAAGAAGCTTTTAGACTTACTCTTATCCCACGCCAATGTGGGGTTGGTGCTTTCTTAAGCATGTTGCAAAAAGCATTCGGGTTTAATTATTACGACCAGGATATGCGTCTTAACTCAATCACGCCAGAACGGCTGAACGGAGTTGGATAAAGTTTAACACACATAGAGATTATAGTCTAGAAAAGCACATATGTCACTTTTTATCCCGGAAAAAATTATGGTTCCCGTGGAAATATGTAAATAAATTTCCAAGCGAACGAAGTCACCAGTCAGCTTTAATACTTATTTAATAATGGTTAAGAGTTATTTTGATCGTTACCACTACTCGACTGCTTAATCTCGGTGCTAAAAACACTAGAATACCACTTAGTAGAGTTTTCGAACCCAATTAGCCAGTTGGATATCCAGCTGTTTATTCTACGATAAAAAGAATGCTAAAAGCACGAGATGTTGCCCTTTTTGGGCGAGATGACCGGTTTTTGGGGGTCAATGTATGTGTCTCGTTCATTGAGGTTGAATTTAACTGTTTTTTTATTAGTGGAAATTTATAATTAATTAAATAATTGGCTGGTAGCATTAATGTATACTTTAAGGTATTAATTAGTTACTTCAATGAAAATAGGAAAATAATCGATGAAATTGAAATAACCGTTACAGTACAGCGGGCTTAGCTAAGTGGCTTATGCGCTAGTCGAATAGAATAGTAAATGTATGAGAATGACATAAGAGTACGCCACATATAGCGTATTCTTATGTCATTCCCATACATTTGTTCTATTCAACTAGCGCATAAGCCACTTGCCTTTGGGCTAAGCCCGCAATATTCGTTTCGACTATAGTTTAACAATTGTTACTAGCCATAATGTCATGAAAAAAAAAATTCTTGTTCGGGCCGCAACACGCCCTGGTGGTCTATTTGCCCTTAGATTAGTGTATATGAGGCCAAATTTTATGTTTTTCTTCATGTCTTCTGACTTTCGTTCAACAATAACGCCCAAAAAGGAGTTATCACTCAATAATGTTTCGATTGGTTGATTCATAGAGCTTGCGAAAATTGAATCCACCCACTTAATCCGCCATTTTTGCGTGCATTTTAATTGGTTATTAGTCATTATGCAGGAGATCGTCATTTATAGCCTGTACGTGTTGATCATCACAGTTTGAATACGTTTAGTGTCACGTCAGACACATAATTTGATGCTTTAAGGTCATGCCACACACGATGGATAGTTCGTCGCGTAATTCATATACAAAACTCTAATAACTTTTTTTTCACCTGCCCTTATCCCACCTTAATGTGGGTTCAGCGCAACATACTTTTCAAGCATGTTATTGAAACGATTCGGATTGACAACAGCCTCGTTTGGGGAGTCTAATCCCCGGCAAATCATGTTAGAAAAACTATAAAAATCAAAAGTTTAAACATTTAAAAAACCGGCTTTATAAACTTCACTTTACTCTACGGAATACGCTCCATCAGATCTTGGCTATGGATCGGGGATCCTGGGTTTGAATCCTAGGTCAGGCGTTTTTATAACACTGCCTGGCGCCGGATCCCTTAGTGGGGATAGACGTCAGGCAGGCGTCCGATGGTAAAATCTCAGCCAAATCCTTAAACGAAATGCTTGTAAAAATAAAGCAATGTATGTTGTGCACTACTGCCGACTTGAAATTGGATAAATAAGGGTAGGTAGAAGAGGATTGCGTCAAATCAGAATTAACGTTTAATTACCGTTTATTTTTTAAGCAATTCACATGTCAATCAGAATTTTGTCGCTCTATCTTTAGACATGAATTACATTCTTACACCGTCTTAATAACCCAAGTGTTGAATTGAGTAGTATCCGACTTGTGTAAAGCAAACTCGTATCCATTTTAGGAATGAATATATTTGTATGAGAAACGATTCATAGGCTTTTTATCGCGCCTAGATGATGAAGGCGAGTATTAACTGCGACACCGAATAGGTTGGGCAATGTTAGAGTTATCATAGAATCTATTTAATGTTGAGTAGAGGGTGCTAACTCATGGAAATGAAACGGCCTAATTAAGGAGAGAAAATGAGATTTCAATCAGTGCAAAGTAACACCTTTCACAAGTTTGGAATAGGTTTTAAGACCTAACTTTAGAGCTATCAGCTGTGGTTTGCAGTCACTTAACAGCCTCTGTGGTGCAGCGATCGAATAGCCGATTTTGAAATGTCAAAGGTTCGATACCCCAGCTGGATGGGTGACGTGAGACTGAAGTGTGTTGTAGTTCCGCGTGCATGTAAAACACATTTCTTAATGTAGGTTCAAATATTTTTGTAACTGGATTTCAATTACTAACAGTTACAAAAATGTATGAATACAAAAAGCCACAAAATCGGTAAACAATCAGATTATTGTTTACAGATTTTATATTTGCAATTTTATATTTGCCTATTTTGTAGAGGTATATTAGATATATTTAAAAATACAGACGAATTGAAAACCCTTTACATTACAAAATTGGATGATAAATTACACAGTAATCAACTAACAAAAAACGCAGGAACAAAACAGTGCTTTTTACAATTAATTTAACAGAATGACTTCGTTTGCGGTATGCCTTAAAGGTCTAATTTCTCGGCAGCTTTTTAGATACGTTGTTACCAGAACATCCGCGGTATTTAATTAAAACATTTTTAAAGTTACCCGACGCAATGTGCAACCTGAATCTCTTTCAAGAATGATGATCACAGCAATAAAATGCCACATAAAAATATCGAGTCCACACTTCGCGCGAAATGATGTCACTGAATACATATCGTAAAATGGAAATGTTTTAATATTCAGAATATAGTCACTTTTTAGGGTTCCGGCGCCAAATGACAAAAACGGAAACCTTTTCATTTCTTCACGTCTATCTGCGTCCTTCTGTCCATGTTTATGTCATAGCTTTTATACTCTAAAAATAGTTCCACTATTTGATATTGTAGATAGTCACGGGCGGCTCGGTCTCCGGTGGCCCATACGCTTATGCAACATATCGAGGTATATGTGCCGCCTCCGACGGGTTAATAGATGATACATAATTACGTATTGTAAAGGGCTACCCATAATAAATATTTATCATTTTTTTCCAAGAGGTTTTAAAAATAATCACGTTGTTTTTAATGTTAGTCAATATCTAGTTAAATACACAGAGTGTACAGTTAAAACGGGTACAGTAAAAGAGTACAATCTAAGACAACATGTTTGAATAGGATATATTACGTAGTTAATTTCTTAAGTTAACGCGAATGTTATACATTAAAATAAAACATTTTTTACGGATTTTATCACGATTTGTTTTAATTTTTATGCCCGACGTTTCGAAGGCTTTGCAGTTTTCGCGCTAAGGTCCAACCCGTGACCACGTAGACTGCAAAGCCTTCGAAACGTCGGGCATAAAAATTAAAACAAATCGTGATAAAATATTACGTAGTTTATAATAAAAAGAATTTTAGTAACATCCCTACTACGGAATACTTGACTGTTGGTCAGACTCGTACTTGGATGATTTTAATAATCTGGGAAATAAAGTAAACACGCCAATAAAACAAATTGCCTAAAATTGGGACTTAATCATCACACCGCAATTTCCTTTTTGTCTTGTTTTACGATCTATAACGAAAAAGTTTAAATTGCCAAAACCCAACATTTACTGTGAAAAAGAAACGTGTAATTTAAAAATATTATCTGTAAAACATGCATTGCTGTTGTTGCAATTATTTCGCCTCTTATTAACTTTGCCTTTAGGCTATTATGTAAGAAATTATGCACTTATTTTTTGCCTTAAAGTGACGTTAAAATGTGATGTTAAAAATTAATAGCTTTATTATTACACCTACGCACGGTACAATGTGCATAATAAACTAACTTATTCAGTAGGTTCATAATTTTAAAATTCTTTTGAAAACTCTTTTGTTCAATCGTAGTTGAACAATTTTGTGAAGAATAATATCTAGAATAAAGAATAATAAATTATGCGTATTTGTGACATAACTTAAGCTAAGTCAGAGCAAAATCTAAATGCCTTCTACAAACAGCTTTAGTATATTTGACTATTTCTACATCATCATTACAAGAATGACTGCCTCGGTGGCGTGGTGGTATGTTATGTTATGTTAAATGTGCTGCACGGTGCACCTGACAATATATTATAGATAGCAAATTAGTTTCTAATTGACTAAGCAAAAATCAGAAATAATTAACAATCTTAATCGACATCAAAAAAGGATATTTGGATTCAATTTAGATATAGTTTTCGGCCGATTTCATAAAAAAGAGTAGGTCCTCAATTCTTCTGTATTTTCGACAGACTTCCAAAAAAGGGAAGGTCCTAAATTCGTCTATATTTTTTTATGTATGTTACGTGATATCGAGGTTGTTACCTACAAGGTGGACCGACGACCTGATAAAGGTCGCAGGAAGTCGCTGGATGCAGGCCGCTTCCAACAGGTCGATCTGGAAATCTTTGGGGGAGGCCTATGTTCAGCAGTGGACGTCCTATGGCTGATGATGATGATGATGATGACGTGATATCTCCGCTAAATGTGGTTTTCAAGATTATTTTTGTGTTCGATAGAGCTTATTTCAAAGGTCGTCCCATAAGTAATTTGGTTATGATCGGATAAATTTTAAACTCGGTCCCGTTAAGTTTATAAACTTGTGATTATTTTGTATGTTACGCGGGATCTCCGACAAATGTGGACCGATTTTCAAGATTATTGTTATGTTCGATAGAGCTTGTCACAATAAGTTTTGAAGTTGGTCCGATAAGGTTTTTTATTTATGTATGTGCATCGATTTCTTTGACATATGTGGGCTGATTTTATTGAAATTTGTTACATAATCTGTGCTACATAAAAACAACTTAGGTAACAGGAATAATATCAGTATATAAAAAATAAGACCTTTGTGGCGACGGATCTAGAACATAACACTACCGTAAGTGCCCACAAAAAAATGTCTATAAATGTTTAGTCATAAAACAGGGCATTGACCTCTATTAACGGCTCTCTCCATTCTATTATTTCTAAAACATCCAGACCGTCTTTTTCACTCCAACAGATCATAATAAAAACATTAATATTTAATATTTCTTGCAGCATACCCCAAATATTTCATAACAAAAGTAGTCGTTATTTTTTTGCGATATGAATTCAATCTGATCTGAACTCTGAAGATACGGGACATCGTTATATCAAAATAAGACATCTTTAAACGCGATTTATATTGAACGCGGCGCATAGAATAAATAATCCGATAAAAAATCCAAAATGTGGCAAAAAAGCATGATGGGATCGTGTCACGCGCGAGCGGTCGCGCGTCTCTAGCAACAAATCTTGAATGATGTCAAAGACATTGACACTACACGTGGAGTGCACAGTACGGCATCTGATTGATTTTATCTACCATAGCGCGGCGCAGCCAAAACGAGCGTAATGAATTGCACTCATATTATAATTCGTGTTTTTATTACCGGACTTCAAGATCGAACACTTCAATGTCAAATTGCATGAAACGTGGTAGAGATCTTTTGAATTTGATTTGAGTGACACCGGCTGCATAGATATTTCGAAATATGGCATACTATTTTCGAACATATTGAAATTGAAGTCGTTTGTACTCACATCGCAACTCAATAAACTAAAGAGCATACCGAGATAAAAAAAATCTATTGTAAGAGGAGTCTCAAAAACAATTTCACTGGTGTCAAGCAGACAGCTACGTGAAAGTCAAGCGATAGAATATAGTAAGGATAAAAACACTTCGTTTTGCATCTGTTTTATATAAACACTTCAGCGGTCCTATTAGAAATCATTTTGAAAATCGAATTCGAATCGAGCTCAATGCGCGTTCATGACATTTATGTTAAATTTTAACGAAACGTTATCAGTGCGCAGCGAACTCGATTTGAATTAGATTGTCAAAAATATGCTCGAGTCATTGTATAACAAAATAAAAACGCCTCGACAAGTCTTCGTGTCACTATCTGCTTACACAAACCTAAATGACAATTTAGCCAACATACTTTAATTTCTTAAATTCCATAATAATATTATATTAAACTCGTTTTTGTTTACGTTATTCATACTATTTATTTCGTTCATCGTGTCTTATCCACTGCGATCGTCTGGTGTAAAATTTTATGTAACAGTTTAGTGTCGCAAATCGATACTTCTTCGATTTTAAAGCTCTTGAATATTATATTATTATATACTATGGTATTATTTAACCAGACGATAAAAATTTGGATATTCTCAATTATTTATTTATTTTATTTTTATAAGATAAGCCTTTAAACATAGCATTATAAGTGTCATGAAAATTACTTAAATTATTAACATAACCAAAAAGCTTTTCCCTTCGTTCATTAAAATGTATATACCTCTATACATCCACTTTTCCATTATGGATATAAACCGCAAAATAAATTCTAGAAAAAATACATACTCCTATTATCCCCGAAAAGGTAAGCAGAAAGTAGAGACCAACTAGTGCATCCCCTTTTGGAAATACTAATTTCTGTCCCGTAATAGGTTAGGGCGCACCCTAACTCATACGCACACGCAAATATATCGCCATATCGGGCACAAATTCTAAACTCTTGGAGGAAAAACTAAATATCACTATGAAATAATTTTAAATACATTGTTTGCATAAAAATGCAAATTGCATAAGACTATTGATTTAAAAGCATTTACATGTATTTAAAAGCTATACCGCTAGTTTTTTCGCCCGTTAATATAATCTTTGTACGGGAGAGCACCTTTTCTAACGTTTCCTGTTGACATTAAACGACCACCCCTTTCAGGGTCGGCGTGAAGATATGCGGCTTGACGGTTCATAACAATTACATTTTTATTCCGCCGCCGACGTTCATACCATTTACAATGTTACCAACTCCAATGGTAAAGAATGACGGGAAAAACAAAAGCTTCAATGGCTATTGGATTATGTGATAAATATTGTATAGTTTTACATACGTTGTCATGGATGCTTCTATAGAATTTGTTTTGTTTCCCGCCCCTATGGATGTATTTTCCTGGAATAAAAAAAAGTTTATGCTGACAGCGTACATTAAATGACCGGGAGGTCCTGCCTTCGATTCACAGGTCGGGCATCTGTGTGGGCTTTTTATTTATTAGCATAACGTTGTCGCATCTTTGGTCTAGTGGCAGCATATATGGGCTGTGGATCGAGAGGTCGTGGTTTCAATTTCCAGATTCAAAGCGAATTTTCTAATTTAAGGTAGTCTATCGTAAAAACTTAACCAAACTCTTTCTGCAACATGCTTGAAAAAGTGTGTTGCGCTGACCCCACGCTAAGATGGAATAGAGGCAGGATAGGTAGGTAAGACCGCTTCCAACAGGTCAATCTGGAAATCTTTGGGGGTTGCCTTTGTCCAGTAGTGGGTGTCCTGTGACTGATGATGATGATGATGATGATGAAGAGCAGGTAGAAAAAAAAATTAGGACAACAAAACAAATTTTTAAACAAGACTTTCGCAGGATCCCTATGGGGGATGACGTATGGCAGACAGCTAATCATAATTATCACAAGTTTCAAACTTTCACTTATGGCTTTCAAAATTCGTCCGACCTTGATCACTTTATATGGGATTACCTTTGAAACAAACTCTATCGAATAGAAATTAATCTTGAAAATCTATTCACTTTTGAGATATCGAGTAACATACATAAAAAGTCCCGACGAATTAAGAACCTCCTATTTTTGAAGTCGGTTAAAAACTAAGCCAAACCCTTTTTGAAACATGCTGAAAAATGCGCCGACCTCACATTGAAATGGCTTAAAGGCAGGTGCCATAAAAAGAAGATATGCTACTCTTTAAGATGGAGATAGCGAATTTTTTAAATTGGTTTCATAGATCCATTGATTACTACCTATATCCCGACAAAAAATAAGTTATTCTTTAATAATTAATTTAGACATGGTGGCCTTTCATACCAGCTGTTTAATTACATTTCTCGGATCAGCTTCCACCCCTGTGTAGGAATGTACCGAGTGAAGATAATACTTAAAATAGGTGTACGTTGTACCACATTTCAAGACTCTACCACTTAATTTGGCTAAGTGTTTGTGTTTGATTTGGGGAAACAAATTACGCTTTCACATAAAACACATGCACGCAGACACACGCTCACGCACACACTCGCATACACACACGCACGCACACATACATATCAGAAATGTAACTTAACAGCCTCCATGACGCAGCGGGCGAGTAGCCGGCTGTGAAGCGAGAGGCCGCGGGTTTGATTCCCGCACTGAGACAAATGTTTGTATGGCCTACAGATATTTGTTTCGGGTCTAGATATTGTGAGACCGAAAGTCTCTCGTAGTTTCTTATACCCACGAGACAAGACTCGATCTTAGTGTGGGGTCAGGACTATGTATGTGATTGTTGGGTGTTATTCATTGATTTATTTTCTTTCCTAATGGTCTTATTCATAATAACTTAGTGGAGTTGTATACGGCCGTTATAGGTTTTTCAGTCTTTAGTAGATGTTGATCGTCACCTGTGAGTGTTCGCCATAATCAGATGACCCCTTAAGCTGCTTCCCCACCATGAACATAAAATTCTTAAAATTGTTTGTTCTGAATATTTTATAAAAGACTGTTGGTAAACTTGCATGTGGGTGGTTAATGCAATTATAAATGCATTCACATCACTACATTAATTATAGTGATGGCTTCCGCCGAATCTCGTAAAACCGGTTATGTGCAAAAACGTATGGAATAAAGTCATAAATGGTGATGCCATGCGACACTACCAGCTCGATGATATGGACCCGTCAGAATAATACGGAAGGTCTGAAAAAAATGAATAGCATTTTATCAAGGTATAAAAATCACTATTGGACACCTTTGTCTATATTTAGATATCATGGCATATTAATTACATAGATGTATTTTAATAAAGTGATTAATTTTAATTTTCTTATCTCATATTCTTTATTATCGTATTCCAATATAATAAAAATACTGATCTTTATAAATTATTTCAATAATAAATTACACCCAACAGTCACACACATAGTCCTGACCCCATACTAAGATCGAATCTTATGTCGTGGATATCAGGGACTACGAGAGACTTTCGGTCTCACAGCACCCATATCCGAGACACATATTTATGGGCCACACAGACATTTGTCTCAGTGCGGGAATCGAACCCGCGACCTCAGTTTTCAGAGCCGGCTATTCGCCCGCTGCGCCACGGAGACTGTCAAATAAATCTTACATTCTGTATGTCAACATGTGTAAGGTTGCTACTGTTTGAACGCAAGCTCTGATTAAGCTAAAGTGGACCATTTAGGCTCCTACTTAGATTTTAATCTGATAATCCACTCCGATACTTTGAAGACTTATCATTATATCAGTCAAAGTTACTCTACTCAAATAAGCCATGTCATTTGATTATATCGGAGTTACTAAAGTCTGTGTGTAGTTATTTTTAAACCGACTTGAAACGTTTGTATGCCTCGGCGGAGTAGGTGCGACTATCATGTTGGGTTTGATTCCCGGGTCGGGTAAAGTTATATTGGGGATTTCTGCTCAATCTCAGTCTGGAATTTACGCCCGATATGTCGATAGACTCGCTGCCTATAATATCATGTGACGAAAATTAGAAGAAAATAGGAGCACTAGTTATGCCTCTTCCCGCCTCTTCAAGGGCAAAAGGCATGTGTGTGTGTGTGTGTGTATATGTATGCCATTTATGAATATTAAGTAACATAATTTTCTCGAACGTCTATTATATTTCGACTGTAATGTTCACCGAGTCCAATGTGTCGCTAATTTGTCGTGCCAATAAAAATGGATTTCAATATAAAAAGTACTTTTTATTCAAAAATACTTTATTTGAGATGAAGCCGCGAGCAAAACCTAGTATTTAATTGGCAATTGGCATTTCATCAGCAATAATGCAACTAACCTGTTGTTCTGGTATCTGTGTTTTTCTGATGATTAATAAGAAATAACGTGAGTATGCATACGATTAATATTCACATCGCAACATCGATATTTGCTATGAATATGCATAATGTAATATGTAAGAACTTAACTAAGAGTATGGCAGTGAAATACTTTGACTATCTTTGTTAATGCAAAGCAAAATATTCTTCGAGATTTTTTTAATAAATTACATGCTTTCCGCTATTCACCGACGATTAAATATTGAAGTATATTTCGCGCTTTTTGTCGCAACAAGATCCAAGCCCGTAATAACGATTAAGTACTTCGATCTTTTAAATTCAGAGGTGGTTATGACTAATTATTTTGCCTCTGCCTGCCCCTTCTTAAATATAGGCATGAGTATAATAATATAATTATATTGGATTTTGCCATATGAGCCCGGAGTCTGGAATTTCTGCCCGATATGGCGATTAGCAAGTTGAAATGGCAGTGGGCAGGGCACATAGCTCGTAGAACTGATAGCCGATGGGGCAGAAAAGTTCTCGAGTGGAGACCACGTACCGGCAAGCGCAGCGTAGGACGTCCACCTACAAGGTGGACCGACAACATGATAAAGGTCGCAGGAAGTCGCTGGATGCAGGCCGCTTCCAACAGGTCGGTCTGGAAATCTTTGGGGGAGGCCTATGTTCAGCAGTGGAAGTCCTATGGCTGATGATGATGATGATGATGATGGCGATAGGCTCGCCCCCTATCACAACTGGAACAGAACTAAGCTCGGCGAAATGTGGATGTCCTAGTTCGCTCGTGCGCCTCCGCCTACGCTTTCAGGGATACAGGCGTGAATTTATGTTAGGTTATAATAATATATATGTATAAATCGGTATATCGAACTTACATCTACTCGAAACTTCCCTAATTAATGGCTAATCCCTTGCTTCGAGAACTTGCTTGAGACGCATCCGAGTTATAATCTTTTCCATCGTTAATTTACTTCACAATTTTACATCTACCATAAAGTATTTATAAAGTGTTGGCCGTGGCGTATTAATTACTATACTAACTTTATTAGCTAATTTTACTGCACACATATGCATACACACATGTATACGTACATATGGGCGCATCTGCATTACACCCTCAATTAAGAAACAAAAATATAAAGTTGTTACTATCTGAAAAACTAAGATCATTGTAATTTTGGAGTGAATTGCGTTATATTAATCATTTAATATTATTTGCTGTTTTATCTGAATGTTTAAATTGTTTTAAAGCTATGTTATAAAGTAACTTTCAGTAACCGGATATATGTTTGTGTAATAATTATTGAACTTATAAAGCATGTCGTAAATTTATGTTTTATCACTCTAAAGTGATTTTAATATTTATCTGATTTTAAGGTTTGGATTACAATTAACCAATATCATACTTTAAATTAATAATGCTTGATGGATATCCGCCGACTGTAATTTTATGTTACATTGTTATAGCGTTGTTTTAATTACGCTGTGAATTAATAACAATTCATTATTTAAAGGCCTAGAGAACTCTTAGTTTTTATAATAATTATTTGTCTTGTTTTAAATTCGTTTCAAAGAAAATCATTAATGTTATCGATTATTAACAAAAACTCGGACGGTATTTCTATTATAAGTTTCCTATTTAAAGCCATCGCTGTTCAGCAGCAGTGACAGTAATTTCGTGTAAATGATGTTTGATACATGCAGTGCTACTTTGTGTAAATGTGTAATAATAAGTTTAGTTGTCAAAAAGTGCTATAAGTGGTGTTGTGAACTTCTGTGACTCGTTTTACTGACTTTTGGAAAATATAAAAGATGTGTTTTTGTATTACGCCATGAATATGGGTGGTTGCCCGATATGGCGCCGACATACACACACATACATGCACGAACACGCATTTTTATATGCGTTTTAGAGCTCTTAAGTAAAGTTGTAGAGTTCAACAAAATAAAAGCTGTTATAATACCGTTAAACTCTATTACTTAACGTTAGATTATTTAATTAAGTAGCCATTAAATTTACTTTAAAGGAGCGTTGAATGCTCTTTAACTCCGTGAATATAATGTGAATGTAATTTATTACAATAGAATTAAAAAGGGCATGTTGTGATGTGTATAAGTTATTTAAGTTAAAATGTAGTTTTAGACTTTTTCCGAATACAAACTACTGGTCCAATAATTGCATTGTAGATAAGAATAATTATCAAAATGTTCTAAATCTTTCTACATACATACATATATAAGCTCAAGCCTGTATCCCGAAGGGGTAGGCAGGGTCGCGCTAGCGAACTAGAACAACCATATTTCGGCAAGCGATGCTCCGTCTCAGTTGTGATAGGGGGCGAGTCTATCGCCATATCGGACACAAATTCTAGACCCCGGGCTGATACTGAAAAGATCGGGTGTGGTATTTTCCCAGGACTGGATCCCTTAAAGAGGGTTGGCTTTGTCAGGCAGGCGGTCGTAAAAACTAAGCCAAATCCTTTCTGCAACATGCTTGAAAAAGTGTCTTGCGCCGACTCCATATTAAGGTGGGATAAGAGCAGGTAAAACTAAAAAATCATGGTCTATTCATGTACTTCAAATTAGATGATCATTAGATCAGTATTTTTGTGACTTGCATCATTTTTGCACAACATGGTCCTATTCACAAAAAAATCCAATTTCAGAAACTTCAAGCAATGACTAGTAGCTCAAGTTATTTCTTTTATTGAAACGTTAGTGTTAATTGTACTGCAGAACTTTCATTTAAAATAAATCTAAAATAACAAATGATTAGAAATGGTGCAAGAGTAATAGCCGTAACGGTATCTGTTCAATCCATTGTCACTATATTAAAAACTGTTGGGTTGAATGCCCTGTAAATAAAGATTCACAACAACTTGAACCGATTTTAAAAAAGTCAAAAATAACAACAATTTCTTACTATTTTTGGTGTCGGTGCATTTTCATTTGATCTGCATTGGTAACGGGAAACGGCACTGTTTTTTTAACGTTGAAAATTGGACCCAATGGTGCACATTAAGATATACTAACAGATTATGTTAATTGTTTTTATTGTTTTCTGATAAAATAGAGTTAGTAACATATAATAATATTAGCCCTGTAATCTATATATTGTGCCTAGTAATAGAACAGTAATCTGTTCCATTACTAAGCGCTGGCCTCCTCTACTATGAGAGGGGTTAGGCCATAGTCTACCACGCTGGCCTAATGCGGGTTGGTAGACTTCACATACTTTCGAAATTCTTGTAAAGAAATTCTCAGGTATGCAGGTTTCCTCACGATGTTTTCCTTCATCGTTATAACAAGCGCTAATTCACAAAGAAAACTCTTATTATTCCTATTTCCTATTATTTATTATTTGTTGTTAGAAACATAAAAGTATATGTGTTTCTAGCTTCTCCAAAGATCAGTTTGATAGAAAATTATCAGTATCACTAAAATATTGATAACACCAAAAAGTATTTCAATAAATCTTGAATTCTACTAATAAAAGCAAGTAATACATTGTAAACTTCATACTTATATTATGAACTTCAAACTTAAAAAATATTTTCACAAAAATGATGCCTGGAAAATGACAATATTATAAGGACTTTCCTGCGAACAATAATTTTGTTCAAAATGTACAATCTAAAACATGTTACAAAATATATATCAACTGATTTCACTTTTGCACAAACCATGAAGATGACTCAGCCATCTATTTCATTGTGTAAGCGCTAATTTCGTCGAATAGAACTAGTAAACTCATATTAAAATACTGATATCAAATTAAACACAAAATTATACTATTGCCTTTAGCCAAACACTAAGTTTACTTCATATGCTATTTTATGCATTTCTCGTATTGTTATTGATATTAAGCCACACCTGGCCCTCGATATGATTATACAAGCGAAATACAACTAATTTGTATACAAAATTTGTTTATAAAGAGAAATCAGACATAAAAATCGCATATAAAATGTAAAGCTTTTTCTCAAATTTAATTTTTTATATAAATAATCACCATCAGAGTTTATAAACTAATGTTTTCCAATGAAAATTGTAGGAAAAATAGGTTAGGTTAAAAAATGCACGCTTTCATTTGTCATTCTGCCTGAGTAGCCATTAAGTATTTTTCGCTTTCTCTTTAACGTAATTTTTAATGTAGTTTTCTCGATTAAACTGTGCATAGTAACAAACACACACAAATGATCGGATGGCCGCCTTGTTTTATTGAATATGAGAGAGACTCACCTCAGGCTATCGACTCGGTGGTCACGATCATCACAGGCACAAACACTACACATAAAAAATTAACAATCGCGCACTTCACAAATCCAAAAATTTTGAATATCGAACACATCTAACAATTAATCACTAAACATTTAACAATAAATTTATTTACGCACGGGATTTCGGTCAGCTGATCGCGCCATCCGCAAGGACGTGCCGTTAAAAAAATGACAAGCGTATGATATAACCTGAGGTCGTTGTACCCGAAAAGCTCTCAGTTGGCGGACCGTGAATGAACAGGTATCGTATTTTGGTTTTTATTTTTTCTTATATTACAATAACGAACGCGCGCGCTCTGCCCGCGGTCTCCGCAGCGAATGAGGAGCCGAAGAACTATTTCAAACATCTTTTCTCTAATCCTTTTCTGCGCGTGCGCAAGTGTGCTGTTATCCGTAACAAGTGCTCTCGTGTGCCCCGGAGCGGAAGTGGGGCTATCTTGTTAAACTAATTTTATATTGATTTTATATTATTAAAAGATCAGGTTGATCTAAATAATAAGACTATTCGCTCAGAAACACACATAATAATATTATGTAGAGTTTCGTATCATGATATCTTCATTAATACAGAGTGCTATTTTAGAGATGTAGATACATCTTATTTTAGAATTGCTTGTTTTTAAATGTAGTAATCACATGATTCCATTAATTATGACATAATGTTATTATTATAGTCCCCAGTTACGGCTAAAATGTGGAACACGAGTTTTACAACGCGTTGATGTCTTTTGTATCAGGTTTGTTTGGTTCCGTTCACTGTCGATAACGTATCCAGAGTATTTCGTTTTCTTTTTGTATTCCGTACGAGTTTCTTTTCATACAAAATGAAATGAAAATTTACATTTTATGCTTTATTATGAAACAAAATGTTTACACATTGTGTGGTTAAAACCATGAATATTTTTCGAATAATTTGCAAAGAAGAAAATAATTTAATAACCGTATTTAACGTGTTTACACTATTTATGTTATTATATGTCAAATAACTTCAATATTTTTTCATATTCATTAGCAATATTCATAACAAATTATTAACTCTTACTCTCTTAAACTACTAGATCTGTAAAGAAATATATATAATCCAATGTTATAAAAATGACTGTAGGTGGGCTTAGTAGTTGTTAGTTGTGACTGCTGTGAGCCACCCTTTTATCAATATGATGCATTACATATATTGCCTTTGAACCCTACGGGAAGAACTATTTTGAACTCTATTGAAATGAATAAATATTTTAACATAATATGCCATTTTGATAAATGTTAATTTTATGCAATAATTCAATTAGAGTTTTAAGTTCATTCGACTCAAACTGTCTTGGGGCCAAAAAGTGATGCTATAAAGGTTATCATACGCACAAACTTTGTATGAAACAACCCTACTGGAGTTACCTTGAAACACTTGTTTATAATTATTTATAAGTTTAACGGCAGGCCACAGCTGTCTTTTTTATCAATATTATAACACCTTTTTGAAGCATACTTTCACGAAGCACTACAATGATTGATAGCTTCCTTGATGGATATTTACTTATTTTTTCTATGCATTTTTTATGATGTGATCAATGTTAGCCAAAATATATGACCAATTAAAAATTCACGATGACCATGCCAGAGGCTATTACATTACATGTGAAACAGATAACGAAGAGAGTTGTCATTTTTTATTTAGTAATGTGTAGAATTTGTACCAACCCCTCATTAGGTGGCATAAGTTATAATATGTGGAATTTCATAAACTATTTTCCATACTAATGTGAAGAAAAAACGTATTTTACTATATATTATTCCGGTTTTCTTCGCCATATTATCGCTTCGCTATCTGTTTGACACGTACATCAAAAGCCAAGTGGCTGTAATTATATTATTTCTTGTATATCAGATACGTTATTTTATTAAATAAGGTATATTGAATAAGGTATTAAAACTCAGTTTACAACCTACAGTACACATTTAGGAATAAATTGGCCTACGTACAGTAGTGGACGGCGATAGGGTGAGAGGAGGTATCATCTATATATATAAAAATGAAACCCGTTTTCCGTTGTCACGCCATCACGCGTGAACGGCTGGACCGATTTCGCTAATTCTTTTTTTAGAATACTCATCGAAGTACGAGGATGGTTCTTACGGAGAGAAAAAAATGAAAAATTGTCTGAAAAAGTCTAAAAACAACACTTTTCTGTAGTCCCATACAATCGATTCGTAATAATACTTAAAAGTCAATTTGAACTTTAATACCATACCATAAAGTTCAAGTATTAGTGGAGAGGTTCCGGGAAGGCAAAACAATTGAGTGTCGTTAGTATCGTATAAATATTAATGTCAGTATTTGTCAATTGAAAAATTCTTTTTATGTTGGATAGCCCATTTATCGAGGACGGCTATAGGTTATATAACATCACGCTATGACCTAAGGGGTGACTGACGGGGTGATTGATGGGGTTACTGACGGGGTGACTGATGGGGCGACTGACGTGAGGAATGACGGGGTGACTGACAGGCTAACTGATGGGGCGGCGGACGGGGTGACTGACGAGGTGACTGACGAGGTGACTGACGGGGTGACTGATGGGGTGACGGACGGAGTGACAGACGGATGACAGACGGGGTGACAGACGGGTGACAGACGGGGTGACAGATGGGTGACAGACGGGTGACAGACGGGGTCACAGACGGCTGACAGACGGGTGACAGACCGATGACAGACGGGGTGACAGACGGGTGACAGATGGGGTGACCGACTGGGTGACAGACGGGGTGATGGACGGGGTGACTGACGGGGTAACCGACAGGGTGATGGACGGGGTGACTGCCGGGGATACTGACTGGGTGACAAACGGGGTGACAGATGGATGACAGACGAGTGATAGACGGGTGACAGATGGGTGACAGACCGGGTGACCAACGGGTTGACCGACAGGGTGACTGTCGTGGTGACCGACGGGGTGACCGACGGAGTGATGGACGGGGTAACTGACGGGGTAACCGACAGGGTGACTGACGGGGGTACTGACTGGGTGACTCACGAAACCGGACCGAAGTAGATCATCCCATTACCTCCTTTAGAATTATTGGATTATAGGTGCCTACTACTCATTCTTTCAACCCTCTCTCTCTTACGCAGACGAAGTTGCGCGGGTCAGCTAGTTACTAATAATTATGATACGATCACAGTTTGTATCATTACGAATACTCATGATACGACTACAGTTTTTACCATTATTAATAACCATGATACGACCACAGTCTGTACCATTAAGAATCATGATACGGTCACAGTTTGTACCATTATTATAATCATGATACGACCACAGTTTGCACCATTGGTAATAACGGTTATTAGTAGTAACCATAATACGACCATAGTTTGTACCATTATTACTAATCGTGATACGGTCACAGTTTGTACCATTATTATAATCATAATACGACCACAGTTTACACCATTGCTAATAACGGTTATTAGTAGTAACCATAATACGACCATAGTTTGTACCATTATTAATAATCATGATACGACCACAGTCTGTACCATTACTAATCATGATACGGTGACAGTTTGTACCATTATTATAATCATGATACGACCACAGTTTGCACCATTGGTAATAACGGTTATTAGTAGTAACCATAATACGACCATAGTTTGTACCATTATTACTAATCATGATACGGTCACAGTTTGTACCATTATTATAATCATAATACGACCACAGTTTACACCATTGCTAATAATGGTTATTAGTAGTAACCATAATACAACCATAGTTTGTACCATTATTAATAATAACCATGATGCGACCAAGGTTTAATGATTAAAGCTTCATATGAACTTAAACCGATGTTTAAGTTCATGTGAAGCTTTAATATTTCATTATGTATTATTTTTAGGTATTCATGTTTTAAAGTGGGTACTTTAAAACATGAATACCTAAAAACAATACATAATGAATTATTTCTTACATGAGCTATAATAAAGTTATTTACGAGTATCATTATCATCAGCCATAGGGCGTCCACTGCTGAACATAGGCCTCCCCCAAAGATTTCCAGATCGACCTGTTGGAAGCGGCCTGCATCCAGCGACTTCCTGCGACCTTTACGAGTACATAGCTCGCTAATACTGAAATATACCAGTAGTACCAGAGACTAACTTACAAACTCTTTATAATATTAGTATTATAAACAGTTATAGTAACCAATTTTATCTACATTCGCTTGCAGCTATATGCCGCTAAATCAAAGAAAATTGTAAAATGTAATTTTGGTTGGTACATTTAGTCACATACAAATCAGCGAATAACAGCCAATTAAAAACACATTAACCAACCTCAGAAAATTAAGTAGTTGTTTACAGAGGTAAAACTTGTTTGTTTGTTCATACGTCAGAAAGAAGTAGAAGCTACAACTATAACACCGATTGTACAGTGCAATGACTCACATTGTTCCGGGAAATTATTACATAAGCTCACGCCTGTATCCCCAAAGGGGTAGGCAGAGATTCACTAGCGAACTAGAACACCCACATTTCGCCAAGCTTAGTTCCGTCCCAGATGTGATAGGGGGCGAGCCCATCGCCATATCCGGCACAAATTCTAAACTCCGGGCTGATATGGAAAAATTCAATACCACTTTGCCCGACCCGGATATCGAACCCGAGACCTCAGGACTGTAGTCATACTGAAATACAACTACGCCACCGAGGCATTCAGAAAAATTATTATGGATAGTATAATATATGGTATTACGATTTTTGACGTTGTAAGAGAATAAAGACTCATCTGAATGACGAGACCTCCGGTAGCTCCCAGAGCTTTTGCCTTGAGTTAACGACTGTCAAGTGATAACAGTTTAACCGGTACCGCAACACCTGCACGTGCGGTAATACCACAATTAAATAGCATTAATCGAATAGCTAATTGACTCGTACTATTGATTCCGGGAACTACACTTAGGGTGTCCACATTCGTTATCATTCCGAAACAATACTCCAACAAATTGATATTAATTTCACAAAGTCGTCCTACTTATAATTTAATTTTACAATATCATTTTTTTAAATTCCTACTTCTTTTAAGTTCCAACTTTTTAAATTCCTACTTTTTATCGTGTTCTGTACGTGTATCATTTTTAGCATAATATAAAATAAAATGTCGATACATGTGCCAGTGACGTCATCGCGTCATTATATTAACGAGAAGATATTTTTTACCCGAAGTCTCGAAATTCCATGTTCAGATATTGATATGTGAATTACGCGATAAATTTCAACAATCTAAGAACAAGTAAAAATAAATAAAACTCGTGGTATATTATAATAGGTAAGACGATGATTTCCCAGAATATGTTTTTCCATATTTTACTATTCAGCAATATAGAGGTAAAATGCAATAATATCATCGTAGTATGACGTGAGCCTTAAATATGTCATACGATAATTTTAAATGTAATCCATCAACTTGTCCGCTGTCCAGTTGATTTTGTAAATCAATGAGCAAGTTTGAACATAGGCACAATACAAGATTAAACAATTAGAATGCTGCACCGTTAGTAGCTCAAATGTACGAAAGAGAGATGGAAAATATTTTACTCACCATGTAGTTCTATGTGTTTACCCCCTAAGGTGATTGACAATAGGCAGCCGTCGTAAGAACTAAGCCAAATCCTTGCTGCTATATGAAAAAATGTGTTGCGCTGATCCCACATTATAGTGGGATAAGGGTAATTAGAACGAAAGTAATTTCATGTGGCATGCTTATTAGATTCTCAACGTGACTCTACTATTATGTGTGTAACGTTTCCCACTAGCCTGCAGAGCAATTCGTAGTGTCGGAAAGTATTATTTTTCTATTTCTTTCTACGGGACATAGAAATACCCACTATCATGTTTCCTCTATGCGTGGTTACCTCTGTGGATTTGAGTGGATCTAAACAGGACACAAACTTCTAACAAATAAACGGTCTCAAGATACTCGATTATCCTCCTTTCACTATCAGGTGACACATAAACTATGTTTGACTTAGTCACGGGCGGCTCGGCCTCCGGTGGCCCATACGCTTATATAACATATTTATGTGACGCCTCCGACGGGTTAATAACAGGACATATTCAGTCCGATTCCTCCAGTTGTATATTCATTTGATATTTATTATTTTATTTTCAATCCCCTCCATGGTCTAATATGGCAGCAAATATGTCCTGTGGATCGGGAAAACCTGGGTTTGATGCCCAGCAAATTTTCTAATTTAATTTACCCGAGACTGGATCCCTCAGATGGGGTTGATGTCAGGCAGGCAGCCGGTCATAAAAACTAAGCCACTAAAAACTAAGATACGGAAAAATCCAATATCACTTTGCCCGACCCGGGGATCGAACCCGAGACCTCAGAACCGTAGTCGTACCAAAATACCACCACGCCACCGAGGCAGCCAGTAAAGATTTTCTTTTAAAAAAATACTCGTAGTAAGTCAAAGTTCGATTTATAAATTCCAAATCGTCACTGAGTTCGTTTCTTTGACTTAGACTTAGCCGACGTTCACTCTATAGATCTCAGCCTGAGTCTTATAGAGCGCTGCCACTATAATCTAGTAACTATACGAATGAAGCGATAACGCAATGTCTATAAAATGTTAGGTCATACAACCTTTAGTTAAGCAAACAAGAAACAAAAACAGCTGTCGTTATGAAGACATTCATCTCTAAGCAGCAAATGATATAGTATCGCGTGGCATATTCATACATTTTGCAGAAATAATTGGCCTGTATATTGTAATCGTATCCGCAGGTGGAGCAAGGAGTTCAAACTCGATCATTAAACGATAAACTGAGCATTAACTATCAATACATAGTCACGGCGAAAATAAACTATGGTGATGGCTTCATCTAGGGGGTCCCCACACGGTCCGATGAACCATGACACGAATAGGTGAATGAGCTTTACGGAGGATCAATTCCCTCCCCCCTTCGAACTCCTTGTTCCCCTGAATTAAGGTTGCCAACACTGCAATAATACTTTTGGTATTCTTGCATGTCTATGAAAAGTGGAGATCACTACCACCACCTACATACTCGTTTGCCGGTATATATTTTATGAGTGTTAGAGCCACGCTGTAGACAGTAACGTCTATAGCACGAATGGGCCGGCTCGACCGGTTAGATACCACTGTCTCACAGAAAACCGACGTAAAGTGGCAGGTTGCTGTCGCGTTTCGTTCGGTGAGTGAGATTTCCGGTCGCCCAATTCCCCACTCCCTTTCCCAATACCTTTTTCCTCCCCTTCCATTCCCTGCATTTAGGTTGGCAACACACCCATGATTCTTTTTGTGTCTTGGGTGTCTATGGGCGGTGGAGATCACTTACCATCAGGTGACCCATCTGCCCGTTTGCCAATCTCTGCTATAAAAAAAAATATATATATGCTATTGAAAAAATGTTCAATCTACCTTACACATAATATGACAACATTTCATACGATCTTTTTCTACACTCGACTTGGGCCTAGAACGAGTTTTAAAAGTATATAAAAAGGATACCAAAATTACAATGGAATAAAATTCATTTATAGAGGACACGAAAACTAGTATATTTTTGAGTGGTAGAGCCACGCTGTAGACAGTTACGTCTACAGCAAGAATGGGCCGACTCGATTGGTTTGATACCACTGTCTCACAGAAAATCGACGTAAAGTGGCAGCTAGCTGTCATGATTCGCTCGGTAATATAATATGAATGATGTGAAGTGATGAATATAATAAGACGTAACGAGGTAAAGATAGTCTAAAAAATCGTAACAAGTGAAATCCGTTATGCTTCCTACTTGTTTCCCCTATGGGAAAAGCTTATGTTATATAAATGTTTCATAAACTAACCATGGAATATTACTGCCATACATCACATGTACTTGTGGGTCAGGAAATGGTCATTATCGCAGTGCAAACTCTATCAGTCATTGGCCAACAAACACATTGTATATTACATTCAATTAATTTTATTCCAAAGTAGAAATGTGTAAAAGAAAGTGAACACACATAGATTTGAATCGCCTATAGAGAAATTGGCCAAGGCCCATTTAATCGGGCACGTCAATTAATAAAACGCATGACGGATGGGTGCATTGGTAACCTACGATGCAAGTGGTTTATCAGTGACCACATCAGAGATGAGAGATCACTGCGTCAGTAACCGCACCTGATTTACTTGCTCTTGGCACGCGACCGCCTGACTGATGGCCTGGAAGCCACCAATGACTACATACGACCCGTATTTATACGAATATAGCGTACCATCACGCCTGTTCTATGGGAGTAAAGTCTAGTGCGAGTCAGACTCATCGACTCTTAACGTTCTGCCAAAGACGCACCAAATGCTACCATCAAATATTGTTCTATTATGTATAGATCTATGTACTGTACAAATGTGTTGTTACCGACGTATTACGTGAAGTAGTAGTGAACGTCTGTAGTCTGCCTTAAAAACTAGTAATTGCGATCACGCCCACATTTCGTCGACTAAGCTATAATAGATAAGTCTATTGCTATATCGGGCACAAAGACAATTTCACGAAGGTCGTGTTTAATTGTTCTGATAAATTATTTATGCACATGTCAAACATAATAAAGCGGGGGCGTGGCGAGTCATTTTTTAATTTCAGGCCTGCATAACTTAAGCGACCAGCACCCTTGCTGGTCGCTAAAATTATGCACGCCATGCATCCCTCGACATCTCAATTTTATACATTATGCACTATATATTATTACTATTTATTTTACCCACTGACACCCAACGACGTTATATTTATTATGCACTATACTTACTTTCAGACCCGGTGTAATTACTTTGCCAGTATGAAAGTACTCAGAGAAATGTGATTTTCATACATTTTTCAGTTGGCTGACACGCGTTCGCTTTGCTGCTTACTTGTACTCGGATGTACGAATTTTAACATTTTAATTAAACTGAGATGATGAATAACGCCTTAACTTGCCTGGCCTAGCAGTAATTACAATACAAAATTGAGAGTGATTTTGGATTTTGTGCATAGATAAACTTACCATGCTAGAGCCAGTGATATATTTTTTTATAGCACAGACTGGCAATCGAGCAGACGGGTCACCTGATGGTAAGTGATCTCCACCGCCCATAGACACCCAAGACACAAAAAAAATTATGGGTGCGTTGCTAACTTAAAATGAGGGAAATAAGGATTGGGAATTGGGCCACCAGAAATCTCACTCACTGAACGAAATGCAACAGCAAAATGCCACTTTACGTCGATTTTCCATATGACAGTAGTATCAAACCGGTCGAGCCGGCCATTCGTGCTGTAGACTTAACTGTCTACAGCGTGGCTCAAAAACAAAAACGTAACATACGAAATGCTAATTATTGACAAAAGTAGTCAATTAGCCACGGATCGTAGTATTGTTTTAAAAGCTGTCGACGTTAATTAATAATCTCGCTGCATACACAAAGGACATTTTATACGACAATCTTGCAACAATGTAATGGTCATGGATGGTGAGTTCTGTTAATATCCATTTTCACGCGATTTATTTCCAAATTACCGACATCGCATGCTCGCTTCGCTTACTTAGGTCGCACTTAATGTCGACTTAAACAGGAGTAAAGCCGCATAATATGGTCTTTTTATTTTTTTATCTAAAGAATCTCTTGATCCTTGAATCATGATATACCGCAGATGCGAAAATAAAATGTGTTGTTCCCATCGTTCCGTATATTTATTATTCTCGGTTCGCTTTGCCACGTCTTTGCTTTGCTGTCTATTTGACAGTGTATTTTTTTTTCCATAATGTCGTCCATAATGTCGAATTACCTAGAATTTCCAAATACAAAGAATATCTACGCAATCCGAGTTTATCTATAACTATTTTTATTTTAACTACCTATCGAGTTACGCCCAATATTAGCGAAAGGCTGAATAATATAAAACTTAGGTCAGCTGTTATAAGGTTTTCTGCTATTTTTGTAACACATTTTGGCAAACGAATAAGTATATTACCTGACTTTAAGTCATCTGTTCTGCACCCACAATAAAATCTTATAAATGTGTGCGTCGTCATGCACAGCAGCCCGAACAGCACGTCGATTCTCTAAGATTTCATTTGTAAAAACAACGTTGCGGCAACGATGTTTTAATTTTTGTATTCAGCAAGGTACAAAGCGCACGCACTAGCGCTATGCGTGATGACGGCGCTTATGCCTACTAGCTCTCTCGAGCGAGGCGACATAAATGTATGAAAAATGGTATTCTCTAAGACCCAACAACGTTGAACGCTCCGTCGATCGACCTGCAGGAAAAATTTTGACAATCGAATT
The DNA here is from genome assembly GCA_036417725.1 of Clanis bilineata. Lineage (NCBI taxonomy): Eukaryota > Metazoa > Arthropoda > Insecta > Lepidoptera > Sphingidae > Clanis > Clanis bilineata. The sequence continues at coordinate 7,010,115 of CM071153.1, forward strand.
CAAATCTAACCCGATGCGCGTTTGTAATATTTGTTTGAAATTTTAACTAAACGTGAATATTGCTCAGCGAGCTAGATACAATTTCGAAAGTAAAAAATAATCCTGCTAAGGTGGCAGAAATGGTTTTTGAGTGACTTAGAAAAGAATAGGGATTTAGAAAAAGGGTAAGGATTTGGGCCTTTAGTCGGCTATGAAAAAGCTGTCGCTTCACGTCCATTTCCTGTAAAATATTAACATTACCGTCTCTGGTGTCTATACTACTTTTAAAATGGAATCCACATTGTAAACGGCTCAGATTCAGCACAAAGCGCTGTTGACACTTTTACCCAATAATAAAGTGGTGTAATCGTAAAATAATATGACGTAACCTTTTGTACCGACGTATTAAACATTTAACAATTAAAAATCAGTAAATGGCGTAAACCCTTCGATTCGACACATCAATCATATTTCTACTACCTCCGGTCATTACTGATGCACTTAATTACCGGAATCACACAAACATACGCACGCACACACCGGCACTCAAGCGAAGTGCAACGGTGAGGAATGAGGCACACCCAACACCGACTATTCTACACAATGTTGGCCTAAGAAACGCCTTCTTTACACTAATATAAATGATCGGTCGACCTGTCCGTCGTGTTGTTATTTAAATATTTGTTAAAATGTTTTAAATTATTATTATTATACGGCTCGGCCTCCGGTGGCCCATATGCTTATGTAACATATATATGTGCCGCCTCCGACGGGTTAATATAAAAAAAAATATTTTCAAAACACCATTTAGGTTGAGGATAAAATAAAAAAATGTTTGGAACAGCAATTCTGCAAGTGAAAATTTGGCCAGTTATTGTATATTCATACAATAACTGGCCAAATGCACACTGCGTATCTAATTACGCACAGGATAGGGTACCGAATTAGGGTTAAATGTTACAGGAATATAATTTTATTAGACATATTTTTAAGCATATTCTTATTGTCTATAAACATAACCTGTGTTACATAGGTAACGACGTCGTCTATGTTGTATTCAATAGAATTTTTACGAAATTTTGCGCTTTACTTTGGTCGACTATTATTCGTTAACTTGTAAAGCTAGTTTTCCTTTTAAATTAATAAATAAATAAATTTCATCCTCCACTTTACATTAAGGGGAGGTACTGTCATAGATTTTTTTTTAGATTTTACTTTATTGTCGGCGTGATTGATATATCCACGCCAAATGACTACTTTCTATTAGTAATCTCCGGGGTAATCACTCATCAGTTATATAGACATAATTCTTTTTGTGTCTTGGGTTGACACAAGGTTAAATATAGACATAGGCAGTAGAGATCGTTTACAATCAGGTGAACCCATCTGTACGTTTGTCAGCCCCTCCTATAAAAAAATACGGATTTCAGCCCCTTTACCAATGCAATTTGCAGAAAGCAGCGGTTTTATAGTTATGTCTATGGATGGTCCAATTTGCAAAGCTCCCACAAAAATGAAAATGGTGATAGGTGATTTTTAAGCATATCGAAAGTGATATTTTATCTTGTTTGATGACGTTGGGAACTAAACGCATTCTAAAGCACTTATTGCAATAGAATAAAACTATTTTTACGGATTCTATCACGATTTGGTTTTAATTTTTATGCCCGACGTTTCGAAAGCTTTGCAACCTTCGTGGTCACGTGTCAGACGTCGTAACGTCGGGCATAAAAATTAAAACCAAATCGTGATAGAATCCGTAAAAATAGTTTTATTCTCATGAATAACATTCGCGTTAACCTAAGAAATCATCACTTATTGCAAGTTTACATATTCGAAAATGAAGTTTTTTTTTAATACGACGAGTAAAGTCACGAGCGAGCACATGTTAAAGCGTAAGTCAAGCTGAACGGCCACGTAGAGGTGGCGCATACGCAACCATGCTCAAGGAGGCGTGGTGGTGGCCTACCAGCCGTGGTGGGATTGTGAAAACGCCGCTTTACCTAACTCACTACCTGTTGCGTACATATCTTATACATAATGTACTCCTTAGAACATAAGGCGTTGATACACGATATAGGTTTTAATTGAATGTCATGACAGTGATATCCGTGAAAGTAACATTACAAAAATATTTTTATAGATAACTCGAATGAAAGTCATTTGTAAAGGTCGCGTGCTTCAGGTAACATTGCGAGTTTTTATTTTTTTGTTGCAAGCTTTAAGGATTTATATTATACCTCTATGTATCTGATAGGTGTTCAAAATATTTACAGTCATAGGTATTTTATTTGTTTATTAATATTTTATTTATTTATTGTCCATGATCTTGTGGCTGCGTATATTGTTTGTGGACAGGGATGTCGTGGGTTCGATTCCCAGGTCGGACAAAGACTGGATCCCCCAGAGAGGGGTTGACGTCAGGCAAACAGCCAAAAACTATCCAACTCCTTTCTCCACCATGCTTAATAAGTGTGTTGCGCCAACTTTGCATGTAGGTGGGTTAAGGACATGTAGAAAGAAAGATATTTTATTTATTGTGAATTACGACACTAATAATCCGGATTATTAAACAGGGCCTAAGTATAATTATATCTATAAAGTTTATTAAAAATATTGATACAAATAGGTACTTACATTTTATAATGGAACTAATATTATAAAGGTAATCTCTGGCATCATTAAATACACCCAACAGTCACACACACATAGTCCTGACCCCACACTAAGATCGAGTCTTGTGTCGTGGGTATTAGGAACTACGACAGACTTTCGGTCTCACAACACCCAGACCCGAAACAAATATTTGTAGGCCACATATACATTTGTCTCGGTGCGGGAATCGAAGCCGCGACCTCACGTTTTACAGCCGGCTACTTGCCCGCTGCGCCACGGAGGCAAAACACCTACAAAAAATATGTATTTTTTTATCTATGGTTCATTGTTCTACGAGCATGTGACAGCTAAAATCGTTGTTTTGCGTATGTGTTTTAGTGTTTTGTTTCGAAAAAGTTAGTGCAGGAGACCCAGCTTTATTTACGTATGTATTTATTATTTACAGTATGATCTATAATACTTTAATTAAGACTTAAACACTCAGCTAATATTGTGAAGGCATCACGTAACCCACATAAAAATTACTTAAACTAACTTAAGTTAAACAATTTTTATCTTAAATAGTCACGGGTGACTCGGCCTCCGGTGGCCCATACGCTTATGTAACATATATATGTGCCGCCTCCGACGGGACAATCTCTCGTTACGTATTGTATTCGAGGATTTTTCAAATTTCTATGTCGTTCACTTTCAGAAATCTTACACCTAATATATATAGAAAAAACTAAACGGACGAACTTCAAAACTTATCCGATCTTGACCAAATTTATATGGGACCACACTTGAAATAAGCTCTATCGAAAAAAAATTGAAAATCAGTCCACATTTGGCGGAGATATTGCGTAAAACACATCATTATCATCATCATTAGCCCCACCGTCCGTCCACTGCTGGACATAGGCCTTCCCCAAAAATTTGCAGATCGACCTGTTGGAAGCAGCCTGCATCGAGCGACTTCCTGCGATCTTTATCAGGTAAAGGTAAAAGGTCTGATAAAAGTCGCAGGAACTAACATACACACTAAATAAAAAATACGAACATAAAATAGGCATCCATTTGGTGGAAATATTATACAAGAATCTACTTAAAACAAATCCTACTATCCTACTAGTCGTACTAATATTATAAACGTGAAAGTATGTATATTTGTCACTCTTTCACGCAGAAACTACTGCATAGATTTTGATGAAACTTTATGCATCAGAATAACACATAGATTACTTTATCCCGGAAAATCAATTCTATCCCGGAAAGAATTACCACGCGAACGGAGTCGCGGACAACAGCTAGTATGTATATAGACGAATTGAGAACCTAACCTCATTAAAGTCTGTTGACAAAAGAAAAAACTTAAGAATACAAATTGTTAAAATAAAACAGGCGGCCCGCTCGATACACCGTTAAAATTGCCACCTAATTTGCTAATCGTCTTATTTTGCTTATTAACAAATACATGGGTAAAGGAATGATGATCAAACAGCCTTGTCTGTCGCGCAATTGTTATTTCCTGCACACATTTCAAAAATAATGATGCAGCAATATTAAAAATACGCTATTAAGCGATTAAACTCACTTCGTCTGAATAGTATTGAGAATCAATTTTCGAGAAATTCGTGTAACACGACAGATGGATGGATCATTACGATTTCTGCTTATTCTCTTTATTGCTTGTTTATACCATGACAACGACACATTCTTACAAACTCCAACAACTTATTAAACGCTATAATTTCGCAAGCATTTTGATTGTTACCGTTAAAATTGTTTAATTATGCACTACACAGTAATTCATTTTATGGTAGCACAATAGGCGTAAAATAACTATCCATTATGAGCGACCGGCGGCGCCGCCCAGCTATTGTTTTAGTACCTAAGAACTTATTCAGGAGTGGGTCATAATCGAGCAGTTCCAGGATCACGAGGGTTACTTCCATAAACGCCTTCAGTAATTATTTAAGCGTAATCGCGTGTTTAACCCTGAATTTATGTAAATAATAAGTGCGTGTGATTTTGGACTTTCTAAAACTGCGCAATTGCCGCCGACGAATTAGTTTTCAACCGACTTCAAATATCGTTTCTCAATTCGGTTCTCCATTCGTCGGTATATTTTGAAATCGGTATTTAAGTTTTTAAACTTATCATTGTGGCAGTGCACACTTCTATAAATAAATTGTTAATGATTTTCGTTTTTTAACTGACTGCTTTGGAAAAAGGTTAATAAAGCTTTTCCACCCATTTAATAAGTTCGTTATATCTTAACAATAGCAGTACTAGTTTATGGACAAAATGAAAAATATTATGGATTTGGAAAACAAATGACATTTGTATTAAAATGACGGCTTATTTTATCGGAACAGGTAATAAAACCAGCTATAATGTTCATAACGTTGTATTTATTTAAAAACAAATTTATGTCTATGTCGCGACACTCAGTGAGATGATCTATTAAAATGTGTATGAAAGCCGTAATTATATTTAATACTAGTTTTTGCTCGCGACTCCGTTCGCGTCGATATCCGTACAATACCGTACATTTTTCCAGGATAAAAGTAGCCTAGGTTATAGGTACGCGCTGATAATTTAGCTTTCTATGGGTGAAAGAATTTTTGAAATAGGTTCAGTAGTTTGTGCCTCCTTGGTTTAGTGGCAGCATGTATAGACTGTGGACCAGGAGGTCGTGGGTTCGATTCCCAGGTCGGACAAAGCGAATTTTCTAATTTAATTTGCCCGGGACTGGACCCCTCAGAGGAGGTTGACGTCAGGCAGGCAGCCGGTCGTAAAAACTTAGCCAAATCATTTCTGCAACATGTTTGAAGAAGTGTGTTGCGCCGACCCCACATTAAAGTGGGATAAGAGCAGGTAGAAAGAAATAGTTTTCCTATTCATTGCAAACAAAAACAAATCTTACCTTTTTATAATATTAAGTATAGCTTTAAGGCGTAGATTTTCTTTTAAATTGGCGTCAAGAGACTACACTACTATAGTCCGATTGCTAATTAAACGGAGTAAACTGACAGATCGAAATGTCACTTTCCAAAATAATGTTGCTTACTTTCAAAACATAGTGATTGATCTAGTTCAATTTTTGTCATTCAAAGATACAATAACTCGGCACGAGTTTGCAAAATTAGAATTTTATTGCGTATTTTTAGAAATTTCAGCTTAACCCATCGATTAAAAGACCGTGTCAATAAGTTTACGTAAATAATCACAACAGATACGCGGAATGATAACTATGAAAATTACAAATATTACTTTATTATTTGAGAAAAATTACGCTCAGGACATTCATAGTTTTTGTTAAGTTTTATTTATAATGAACCATGACTATAATTCCAGTAAACATGCCATAACTTAACATGAAATAATTTACTATGACTATAATTCAATAGACATGCAGTACTAATAACACATTAGGCAGAAATTACGACTTTAAGTTGGACTTTAGAAAATGAAAGAATGAAATGTTTCACTGAATTGAAATGTTTAAATAATCTTGATCTTTTTACCACAGCACTATTTAAATTTTATAAAAAAGTGGCAACATCTGAAATGTCAGATTACTCCGTTTAATTAGCAATCCTACTATACGTGCACACACACTATATGCACGCCTCAAATAATTTTCATAGGTACCTACTAGTGTTGTGCGTGGGACTCCACCACGATACTAAATAATATTTTATGAAATGAGTAATCAAAACTAGAATCCAAAATAACATCAATAATAATTATAAAATAGTTTTGAATATAGAACACCAAATGATATTTAAACTCAATCCCAAAAATACGTAAACATTGTCTATGGAAAAATATTATCTGCATGATAATTCAAAATGTTGGGTAGTTTCGTTTTATACCGTTTTTAATACGTTACGAAAATTTCCTAAGATTTAATAATATTAAATATTATTCTGCACTTTAATTATATTCTTAAATGTTATTGATACTTTATGACTATGAATCGAAGAGTATTCGGAAACAAAACAGTAAGTACTGTAATATTTTATAACATTATTCAGTCAAATTCAATCGCTTTTGGTTTGTGACAGTCCTTTTTTGTGTGTACATTTAAGTTTTAGTTTTATATGGTTTAAATTCTCTGGAACTTAATTATTGTCTTATTCTTCAATATTATTATTTAACTCCACAATAAATAACATAAAAGTAAATTATCGCATTTATTTATTTACGGACATCGTAGTTTTCAAACACTCAATTAAATAATTTTGTTAATGTCTCACGTTATTTTATTTTATTTTTTAGATGTTTTACAAATATTAGTTGTCATTAATTATACCAGTAAGATAAAATAACATTTATTTATACTTAGACAAGTCTCAAAAGCTTCAAGTGCCTAAATAAATATGAAATTAAATTCAAAAGCATCGTCATTTACTTATCCTAAATTTAGTAGTGATTATTACATTTAAATCTTACAGGTTCCTGGCATTACAATATGTGTTCAATTTAGAATTTTTCTAAAAATCCCCGAATTGTACCGAAAAAGGGTAGGCTTTTTCGTCCCGTGATGTGATATAGGACTGATATAGTCGCCTCCTTGGTCCAGTGGCAATATGTATGGGCTGTGAACCGGGAGACCCTGGGTTTAATTCCCAGGGGTAGGAAGAGGCGGACTAAGGAACTAAAACACTCACATTTCTCAGATCTCATTTCCATTCCAGATGTGATAAGTGGCGAGCCTCTATAGGCTGTCTGGAATTTTTGCCCGAAATGGCGATAGACTCGCCTCTTATCACATCAGGGACGTAATCAAGCGAAATGAATGTGATTAGTTATCTTGCTCGCCTCTGCCTACCCCTTGGGAGATACAAGCATGAGTCTATGTATGTATGTATGTAAAAAATACCCTAACAAGCATCAAGCTAACAGTGAGATAATCAGTGAGCGCAAAAACACACACAACATACTCGTAAGTTGCGATCGAAGCGTTCACTGCGCATACATTCGCACCGACTATAGTAATAATGGATTTTAGTGAAAGTGTTTATGAATAAATTCATTACATACCTTATTGGATTGAATTGTAATCGGCCTATATTCATGCAATGTCAATAAATTAGTTAAAAAAATATCTTACATGATTATTGCAGCAATAATAGATAATGACTTAATAATATAAAGGAAATATTGGAATATACCGGGTGCTTCATAAAGTTGGTACCAATAACAATTCCACATATTGGAAGAATGTTAAAAAATAAAATTTGAACTTATTTTAATCAATTATTAAACATGGGGATTTTAAAATTGGAATTCGACCTGTAATCGTCACAATTAGCATATGAATGACATAGTGTATGCTAAAAATAATTAATTACCCCATAGGTGGTTTGCAAATGTACTGCAGTTGACCTGATGAGGCAGAATTTTTTTTTTCGTTACAAATTCAAGTCTCCGTTATTCTAAAACTATAAGCCTTACGAAATTTTAATGAAAAAAAATCAAATAATGAAATGTCATTTTTTTAATTACATGTAATGAATTACATGTCATTCATATATTTTATTTCAATTTATCTCGAGGTTAGAACTAACTGTAGATTATTAATAATGGTGCAAGTCGCTCTAAGTATAAAAAAAGTGTAGTAATTATTGATATCAACTACATGAAACAGCCTGTATACCAGCCAACCTTACTGCATCTACTGTGAATTGCGATACCATAGTTTTTTAATATTTAATACGATTAATATACTACATGGACCTAAAATGAAGTATATTCCATGTCAAATATAATGAAGAATGTCGAGAGACTGCGCATCTTAACCTTTTTTTCTACCTGGCGTTATCCTTGCCTAGTGCCAACGTCTTCCTTGCTACTTAAACTATACGCCTTTTTTATAGCAGAGGCTAGCAGACGAGCAGGTGGGTCACCTGATGGTGAGTGATCTCCACCGCCCATATGCACCCGAGACGAATTATGGGTACGTTGCCGACCTAAAAGGAGGGGAATAGGGGTTGGGAAAGTGGATGGGAATGGGAATGGGCCACCGGAAATCTCACTCACCGTACGAAACGCAGCAGTAAACTGCCGATTTACGTCGGTTATCTATGAGACAGTGGTATCAAACCGTTCGAGCCAGCCCATTCGTGCTGTAGACGTAACTGTCTACAGCGTGGTTCTACCACTTAAACCACTTCTACCAAAAATCTTGATAATCGACCACTATGCTATTGGCTGATAAACAAAAACAGTGCTTTCTAGGATGTCCGCAGAAACATCCCCTAGTTAGACCCAAATGATCAGGCCCATCAACGTTCGCTATAATTATGTCGGATTAAATAAATGAAATTACAAATCCCGAATAATCCACAGCAAATACCATAAAATATAACTAAACAAAGTAGGCCAGAGGAAACCACTTTCATTTTCCATAGTAAAAGAACAGAATTACTCTAGCAATAGATACATAATATTATAAATATTCCAGTAAAAAAAGTCATAAGGAAAAGTCCCGGAAAAAGTTCAGTTCGTGTCTATGATTTATTTATGGGGTCTTTACGGGTGAATAAACATATATTTAACACCACACTAAATGCTGTAACGGATTTTACAATCAACAGACAATATAATAATAGCCGTATTGATCTTTCAATAAAGCACATAATCCACCATATTATATCCCCATAAGGCCGATTATAGTTCTTATAAAATAAATAATAAGTATGAATTGTATTAGTTTTACTTTCATTCTAATTATTATGCTGAGCGTATAATCTACGTACAAAATTAATTCAATTTAATTAAAAATGTTTTGTAAAATTATTCTAAATTCGAAACAATTCGCCAACTAAATATAATGTTTTATTAAATTATTTCAAATTCAAAATAATTCAATTAATCAATTAGAAAAACATTTTCCTACCTTACAATAGGCGCTCGTAGATTTTCCAACTGCAGGCGCCGCGCGGCCCGACTGTCGCGCGAGTAGCAAGCCCACCTTGACAGAAGGCAAGGCCCACATGGCTGACAGGGATCTAACCTGATCCGACCGACCAACTCGACTGCTGATGATTGACTGGCATCAAAAATTGACTAAACATGCATCGACAACTAATAAGAGTAATTTTTCTTGAAATTTCTTAGTCCATCACTCAAGCACGAAAGCCAATTAGTTTGCAACTCCTCATCCCATATACATAAAAATAAGTCGTTACGAATGATCGTAATCATGGTTGGTACATATTAATGCGTTGGCGTTAGATACAATATTATTCTAAAAAAAGTGTCTAAATGACTGCAGTTCAATATCACATTTTGTTGACCCTCATTTTGTAATGTGGCTTGCATTGGCAGCGTTAAAAGAAAGAACTCTATGTGTCTATGAATTTGAGATTTTTGGGCTATTAACACTTTTTTATTGAATTTTTGATACTTAATTCTTCTAGTAAGATACCCTGCTAAAAATTAAATATTAATAAGAATTTTTCACAAATTTTTTTACATTTCCTTGTTTTTTTTTAAAAAAAATTATGGTCATCAATTTTCTTGTAATTTTATCACTGAACCCATGACTGACAGACAAGGAGACACTCTTGGCCATATCTTTTTCTAAACATCTCAACAAATACCAGAAATTGATAAATAAACAATGTTCACGCGCTTCGCGTCTAACTATGCAACCATACTTCACTGGTCAGATTCTGAGAAGTTCGCCAAGGCGAGTGCACAGGTTCCCAGAAATCGACCGATGGTCCGCAGAATGTTGAACGCTACTAGCGCAATGTTTTTCAATTATTCCCAGTATTTCGACTAATGTTACTGTGAAAACTAGTTATGTTTCGCAGTATCACCCTCGTATTGTATAATGATAGTAAAAAGCTCAGTTACAGTTGAACACACAGCGACCCCGGCTTGATAGGTTTGTGCCGACGCGTGATTCTTTGCCGGATATTCGAAGACGATTCACGTGGAGCCAACGCTGCGACGACACTGATGACGATATTTGGGCAAGTATTTTCAATAAATTCACATACTGATGTAATGTTTAGCAGAAATGTTAGTGGTACAAAGCCGTTAAAGATATATTCACAAATATAGGTACCTCGAACTAATTTTTTTTTTTTTGAGTGGTAGAGCCACGCTGTAGACCGTAACGTCTACAGCACGAATGGGCCGGCTCGACCGGTTTGATATCACTGTCTCACAGAAAACCGCCATAAATGGCAGCTTGCTGTCGCGTTTCGTTCGGTGAGTGAGACTTCCGGTCGCCCATCTCCATCCTCCCCTCCTTTTCCAATCCTTTTCCTTCCCCTTTCATTCCCTCCTTTTAGGTTGGCAACGCACCCATGATTATTTTTGTGTCTTGGGTGTCTATGGGCGATGGAGATCACTTACCATCAGGTGACCATATGTTCGTGTATATTATTTATTTATATCCACTTACTGTATTTCAGTCTGCAAAATACATACAACGAAAAAAGTACGCGGACTACTTAGCTGAAGCATTAGAACTGGTTCCCTTCATGAAGATGCAAGATCCTCAAACAAACGAATCTCAAATCGATGACTTCTACGTGCATCCATGGCCATGCGTGCCTCGAAAGAAAAACTTTTTGACGTCAGCCGATAGCATTCTGGATTTACCTACCTATAGCTACGCTCTGTGTAAGTTTCCAAATTTCATAACGGTGTTTAAAATAATAAAGCCAGTGTGGCAAATTATAATACAAAATAATTTATTACCTAATTACTGTTTTAAAATAGAAGATAGTAAAAAATAATAATAATAAAATAAAAAATCACTCCTTAGATACAATAGAAAAAAACATAAACCAGCATAGTGTTAATTATGAGAATGACGAACATACATCATCATCATCAGGCATAGGCGTCCACTGCTGAACATATTTGAGCATTAAAAATCATAAATTAGTTACCATTGAGGCATGCTTCCGATGGTTAAGCGTATATAAGTAGCACAACGTCAGTCGTCAATACCGCTCTATATATTTATGATACACACTTTGTACGTGCCTGTACACTGCAAAAGCGCAACAATCGCACGATTTCGCCGCCGCTTTAAGCACCATCAACAATACGTCAAGCGTCAATAACGATCACGTTATCGACGCTTGACGCAACCATTGTAAGCTCACCTTTATAAATAACCAATGATGTTAATAATATTTTGCTATCTGAAAATGAGCATTATTTATACTTTTATACCGATAATAACTTTTTGCCTATTTGCGCCAAATCTGTATCCAATTCAGTTCCTAGATTTCTTTCTTTCTACCTGCCCTTATCCCACCTTATGTGGGATCGGCGCAACACACTTTTTCTAACATGTTGCAGAAAGGATTTGGCTAAGTTTTTACGACCGACCGCCTGCCTGACGTCGACCCCCTATGGGGGATCCAGCCCCGGACAAATTAAATAAGAAAATTCGCTTCGCCCGACCTGGGAATCGAACCCACGACCTCCCGGTCCACAGCCCATATATGCTACCACTAGACCAAGGAGGCGACAATTCAGTGTCTAGATTAGTGTTGTAAAATTATTTTGATTCTTTCTCAGTCCCTGAACTTCTGGACTGGAGCAGTCACAATATTCTCGTAGCTGCTCTCGGCCGAAACTACCATAAATGGAGCTGGCACACTCAGAGCCTCATCAGCCAAGGTTACACGCAGCATGAAATACTATGCAGTAAATTTGATCCAAGAGGGGAGCTTTTGGCAGTAAGTTAAAACATAAATAAAACACAATATTAACATGTTTATACAACTATAATAGAGCTAGAAACGATATTTAAAAACATTATAGAGGTAGATATTGAAGAGTTTTGAGATATATATGACTTCTAATTTAATGCTGCTGGTTATTTCAATTTGAATCCCATAAATTAATTTAAAAATAACGTCCACTGCAGTTCTGGACATAGGCCTCTTCCAAAGATTTTGAGATCGATCTATGATTGATGATAATGATAATGAATTTGAAAATAAATTCTCGCATTTTTATCTAAGCACGGCAAAAAACTCTTCTAAAGGCCGGTTTCAATAAACAATCTCAATTCAAACGTGTAGATAGATTACAAAAATTAGCCAATAAGAACACAGTTTGAACATGACTCCTACAAATGACGTGATTTGATTGGTTCATAATCGCGATCTATCTGCACTCTAAACTGAGATCGTTTATTAAAACTCGCCGTAAACCAGCAGCCCTAGCAGCAATATTTATGACAATCGAATTCGTATCGAGCTCGCTGCGCACTGATGACGTTTAGTTAATATACAAATGTTATAGACGCGCATCGAGCTCTATACAAATTCGATTGTCAAAAATATTGCTGCTAGGCCCACTTGATTGATGATAAGCGCAGTATAGACCAATATGTTATGCCGGCCTGCAAACGTCGTTTGATGGTATGTTCCTCATGGAGGGTATATTTTGAATACACCGTCAAGCCTAGTGTAATCATTGGCAGGATCAGAGTAAATCAATATTTTTATATTTATATAATTAATATAAAACGACGACGGACCGACGACCTGATAAAGGTTGCAGGAAGTCGCTGGGTGCAGGCCGCTTCCAACAGGTCGATCTGGAAATCTTTGGGGGAAGCCTATGTTCAGCAGTGGACTATGGCTGATGATGATGATAATTAATATCAACAACACCCAACAGTCACACACAATGTTCTGACCCCATACAAAGATGCGAGTCTTGTGTCGTGGGTATCAGGAACTACGAGAGACATTTGGCCTCAGAATACACAGACCCGAAACAAATATCTGTGAGCCACACAAACATTTGTCTCGGTACGGAAAGCGAACCTGCGACTTCACGCTTCATAGTCGGCTACTCGCAAAGTGCGCAACGGAGGCCGTCTGAATTTAAATTTTATATGATTAATATGATATTGCGCTTACCGGTACGTGGTCTCGACTCGAGAAATTTTCTGTCCCATCGGCTATCAGTTCTACGAGCTTTGTGCCCTGCCCACTACCACTTCAATTTGCTAATCCTCTGGGCTATGTCGGTGACTTTCGTTCTTCTACGGATCTCCTCACCTACAAGGTGGACCGACGACCTGATAAAGGTCGCAGGAAGTCGCTGGATGCAGGCCGTTTCCAACAGGTCGATCTGGAAATCTTTGGGGGAGGCCTATGTTTAGCAGTGGATGTCCTATGGCTGATGATGATGATGATGAATATGATATTCCTCAGCTTGGTACTGATAGGAAAATGATAGAAATCCACGACAACTCACTCAGCAAAAGGATAGGTGAAACATTTTGCCGTTGCGCGAGCTTCGAAGACCCGTGCTCCATTACTGCCATTGATTGGAGCCCCACTGGAAACTCATTTATAACGTGAGTTGTACACATTATAATAGCTACAACAGTACATAGATGGGACAACATAATGTTTAGACAATAAAATTGTCTTACGTGATTCTGGAACATTCACAGAACATTCTAGGGTCTAAATTGTAATAAGCGCACTCGCATTGCAATAATTGTTTTTTTTTTATGAAAACTTGCTTGACAGCTCCTCTATAGTTAGTTAAATTAAATCTCTTTGATTTATAACCTCACATGTGCAAATGTATGTATGTTACAAATTCCAATATTTTGGCACTGCACTGTACAAGACTTTTTAATGTAATTTTAAATACTATGCCTTTTTACCTGACGTTAGAAGTAGGATGTGCAGAAAGGATTTGGCTTAGTTTTACGACTTGCTGCGTCGACTGATTTTCAGTTTCCAATTTCAGGTTCTAGTTTTTTCCGGTTCAGTTTCAGTCAGTTTCAGGTTCAAGTTTTGCGTAAGTGAAGTTCTATTCTGTGTATGTAAAGTTCTGTTCTTATTCTGAAGTGAAGTTCTGCGTTTAAATTCCAGACCGAGAATTTAAATGCAAAACTACGTAGTACGAAGTTCATAATATTATATGTGGCCTCTAGAACAAGGCGATAACATTTAACTTATAATATCGTATGTGTATACTATTGTAACAAATGTCTACGATGTTGTGGGTCCGTAAGTCTCTAGTAGTAAACTTTGTAAGTTCTGGGGTCTGGAGTATACCGAATATTTCAGAAAGTTGGTACCAATAACGATTCCACACACAGGAGAACTATTTAAATCGTAATGATAGAGTTAAGAAATAAAATTTTTACTTAATATTTTTTATAACTATTATACATGGGGATTTTTTTAAATCGGTATGCGACCATGTAAGTCGTCGCAATTATCATAGGAAGGATTTCGTATTGTGCTAAAAACGATTACTGCAACTGACCCAAAGGATCCAGAATCAATCTTTTGTCACAAATTCATGTTTCCATTATTCAAAAACTATGAGCCTTACGAAATTTTAAATTGTACCGCTAAATTGCTACCCATCCTCCCTTCAAGTGATACCAACTTCTTACAACATGTTTATGATTGATGACTGTATTTATTTATTCAGCCTCATTTCTTATTCCAGAGGTTGTTCTCTAGGTATGCTGGTATCGTTTACTCGAGAATGTGAAGTAATAGGGCGGCGGCCCGTGCCTGCCGCCGTGCTCGCAGTCAGGGTGTCTCCGGACGCGCGCTACGTAGCCGCAGCCACGGTAAATGGACCGGTGGCTCTCATTATGACCTGGCCTGATCTTGATTTGTACTCCAGCATAAGCTCCAACTGGACCATTAAGGTGAATTAATTTCGTTATTTTTTTTTTCACGTGTGTTTTTTTTAAAAAAGCCTGTTATCCTCCACGACACAGCCTGGTAGAAACTCGAATGAACTAATGTTACATCTGTTACATGTTTCATAGCTTCGTAATTTGCCATTTATAAAACCATATTTTTATGGAATTTCGTTGACTGTCTGTAAGTTTTAAGTTGTGTGTTGTAAGTTGGTTTTTAAAGTGGTAGAGCCACGCTGTAGACAGTAACGTCTATAGCACGAATGGGCCGGCTCGACCGGTTAGATACCACTGTCTCACAGAAAACTGACGTAAAGTGGCAGCTTGCTGTCGCGTTTCGTTCGGTGAGTGAGATTTCCGGTGGCCCATTTCCCCACTCCCTTTTCCAATCCCTTTCCCAATCCCCTTCCCTCCCCGTCCATTCCCTCCTTTTAGGTTGGCAACGCACCCATGATTTTTTTTGTGTCTTGGGTGTCTATGGGTGGTGGAGATCACTCTCCATCAGGTGACCCATCTGCTCGTTTGCCAATCTCTGCTATAAAATAAAAAAAGTTATTTTTATTTTATTTAAGAGACAAGATTTTTAGATTTAATAGAGGTATACTAAAAGGAACAAACTTTGAATTTACACAGTTTGCCACAACTCTAGTAACTCCATACATTTTTTTTAATGCAACCGAACGAGACTAGCAAACCACTCGCCTGGTGGGTGAGCGATACGAACCATGAACAACAGTATCCCTTACTGTGTGTGGACAGTGTAGGCTAAGCTCATTACGCTAAGACATTAGATGTTAAGGCTGAGATCTATAGAGCGAACTTCGACTAAGTCTGAGTGAATGAAACAAAATTAATGAGGATTTGGAATTTTTAAAATATGTCTCGGACAAAGTCAAAGTTGGATTTATACATACATACATACATAAGCTCACGCCTGTATCCCCGAAGGGGTAGGCAGAGGCGTACTAGCGAACTAGAACACCCACATTTCGCCAAGCTTAGTTCCGTCCCAGATGTGATTTATACAATTCTAAATCCTCACTGAATTCGTTTCCTTGACTTAGACTTAGTCAAAGTTCGCTCTATAGATCTCAGCCTAGGTCCCATAATGCCAAGTAATTCCTCGCCACACAATGTCCTTCAAACCAAAACACAACGCTTGCTCAATACTGCTTGTTGATGGAAATTGACATTGCGGTGGTACCGTGACGGACTGTTGCAAGTGATAGTCCTACTACCACTCTTAGGCTAAGATCTATAGAGCGAACTTGTACTAAGTCTGACTCAAAAAAATGAACTCGGTGAGGATTTAGAATATCTAAAATCTAACTTCGACTTAGTCCGAACCATATTTTACAAGAAAAACAGATTGACAGACAGACTAAGCAAAGACTTTCTTGTAAAAAAATTCTCGGACTCGGAGTCAAAGTTCGATTAAAAAATTCCAAATCCTCACTGAGTTCGTTGGTTTGACTTAGACATAGCCGAAGTTCGCTCGATCGCTTCGACCTCAGCCTTAGTTAGTTTAGCTTATACTTTTGAATGGGCATATTTTAGACTATAACGTGGCATCCCTGGCGAACTGCCTTACTAGGCGTTGGCACGGTGACTGCGACCCACCACGCGCACGTTGCCGTGTGGGACATCCCCACAGGAAAAGTTAACGAGACGACTCTCAGCCAAAGCCGGTACAGCCTCGACGCTATGTTGTTTAGTCATAAAACTGGAGAGCTTGTTGTTAGCTTATGGAATACAGGTAAACTTACTAAATTACCTTAAAATAATCTATACGTATATAACTGAACTCCTAATCGGCCGTTTTTTTTGTTTGTGTTTAGGTCTTACATTCATAATAATTCGGATCCGGCAGTTACCGCAGTGATCGATTTTTTTCCTTGAAAACAAATGTTCGGATAGGACAACATCGGTCCGGTCCTCTAGATTAAATATTTTTAATGGAAAAATAAATAAATGACACCCAACTGTCACATACATAATCCTGACTCACACTAAGATACTTATCACGAGTCTTGTGTCGTGGGTTTCAGGAACTACGAGAGACTTTCGGTCTCACAACACCCAAACCCGAAACCAATATCTGTAGGCCATACAAACATTTGTCTTGGTGCGGGGAAACCGCGACCTCTCATTTTACAGCCGGCTACTCGCCTACTGCGCCACGGAGGCTCGTCACTGCTGGAAAAGTATTAAGGTCCTTGGTTGGTCTAATAACAGTGTATATGGGATGTGGAGTGATTCCACATACTATCATCACTAGACCAACTATTGTCACTGTGGCTGTGAGTTATCCTCATCGTAATTAGAAGCCCTACCTTGTAAAGCGCGTATGTTTTTACATTATTTGGCCGGTACTGGGGGGTTACCACAACCTCTTATAGCAGTATTATTATCATCTTACTTGTACCGATTCCCATACAAAACAAACGAAGAACGATTATAATAATACTGCTATAAGAGGTTGTGGTAACCCTGCTGGATTCCTTAGAAGAGATTGATGTTGATGCGACCGGTCGAAAAAGGTAATGCAATTTTTTTTTGCGTCAACGTGTTTTTGCACAGTTCATATTTCCATTCTTCTCAACAGACGGACCAACATCGTCTGTGAAGACTTGCTCCCAGCTGGTGGTGATGAGTGGACCCAATACAGTAACAGACCAGTGGGGCGAGGGTCAAACAGGCGTCGACCGCGTGAGGACCATGGTATTCAGCCCTGACGGAACTAAACTTGGTAGATATTCACGTAATTATAAACCATTTCTTCCAGATAATCTAGTTTTCAACTTTTTATATAACAGTCTAAATGCAATACATAAAATAAGTGACACGGTTGTATAAAAGTATATTTCCAATTATCCTTAAATCGACGATGATGGTTGAGTGGTAGAGCCATGTTGTAGGCACATCTACAGCGGCTCATGTTACAGAATGGGCCGGCTCGACCGGTTTGATACCACTGTCTCACAGAAAACCTACGTTAAGTGGCAGCTCTCTGTCGCGTTTCATTCGGTGAGTGAGATTTCCAGTGGAAGAATTTCAACACCCCCCCCCCTCCCTTTCCGAATCTCTATTTCCCTCCTTTTAGGTTAGCAACGGACCCATGGTTCTTTTTGTATCTTGGGTGTCTATAGGCGATGGAGGTCACTTACAATCAGGTGCCCCATATGCTCTTTTGCTAGTCTCTGCTATCAAAAAATGGTAACGATGTCCGTTACACAAGAATTAAAAGTAATTATTTTTCAAATTTCACATCATAGGTCATAATTTTTTAGGAACTGCAAACTTAAAACGTAGTGGTACTTGAAATCCCACATAAGCATACCACAAAAAAAATATGACTTTCATTTCAGCAACAGCAACCGCTGAAGAAGACTTGATAATATGGAACTTTTTGCCAGAAGACAATGCTAAAAAGAAAAAGGCCACGTGCAAAAGATTTTCTTCCCTTCCCGCCTACCTGGACACGGTCACGCATGGCCTTTCCCTCAGATGAATTATTTATTTTGTTCGTGAAATCGTTATGCTGGACGTATATGTACTTCTATTGAATAGTTTGTATGAATAAATTTTATTGCTATTTGATTTGTGTGTATCGCATTTATTAGCATTTCATACTTCTAATTGACCGACTTCAAAATTCGTCTGTATTTATTATGTATGTCACGTGATATCTCCGCCAAGTGTGGACCGATTTTTCAAGATTCTTTATTTTTTTTTTATCTGAGCACGGGAAAGTGTATTGTGTTCGATAAAGCTTATTCCAATGGTAATTCCACATAAATGTGGTCGCAACTGGATACATTTTGAAATAGGTCAGTTAAGTTTTTTTTATTAAATATTGAGTCGTAGAACCACGCTGAAAACAGTTACGTCTACACTACGAATGGGTTTGATAACACCATCTCACAGAAAATTGACGTAAAGTAGCAGTTTAGATGCAATATTAACATCAGGTGACCCACCTTCTCGTTCGCCAATCTATGCTGTAAAAAATCTATAATTTTAGAAATGCTTGTTTGTTTATTCGAGCATTTTACATGAACTCTATGAACATAATTGGAATAAAAAGTCTTTAACCCCAACTAAATTCATCATCATCAGCCACAGGACGTCTAATGCTGAACATTGGCCTCCTATAAAGAAAAATAATCCAAATAAGAGATAATATATCAACGACAGCATCTATGAACATGCTAAAAAAGATATTTTTACGAGAGAAATTGATTTTAACTAAAACTAATTGTACGGGAATCATCATCAGCTTACACTCGTTCACTGCTGGACATAGACCTTTCCCAATGAACACCATTGAGCTTGCTTGTGTAGGTATAGTGTCTTACAACTACGGTTTGGGCTGGATGTTGCTGAATATTTTTTACACGAATATCATAATATGTCGACTGCCTTGGTGGCGTGGTTATATTTCGGTACGACTACCGTCCTGAGGTCACGGGTTCGATCCTCGGGTCGGTCAAAGTGATATTGGATTTTTCTATATCAGCCCGGAGTCTGGAATTTGTGCTCGATATGGTGATAGTCTTGCCCCCTATCACATCTGGGACGGGACTAAGCTCGGTGAAATGTGGCCGTTCTAGTTCGCTAGTGCATCTCTGCCTACCCCTTCGGATACAGGCGTGAGCTTATCTATGTATGTTATGAATATCATAATATAATATTGCAGGTATAATATTACCATGCTTGCAGTGTTAACAATTCGAAGCGGCACCACGTAGGGGCGGGCGGTTCCAGACGAAGCCTAGGCACTACTCGGCTAGGGAAACCGGGGTCCGGCCGCGCCTAAACCGCCGAAGAGGGGCCATCGAGTAGTTTAGCCAGTATTATCATTGTAGGTAGTTATTAGAGGGACTCGGTCCAGTGCCATATCTCCCAGATATTCTCGGTCTCAACCGAGCATTACGGCGCTGGAACATAACTGTCACGTATGGCGGCAGTGGTAAAACACTGTACCCCGATATAAAAACGAAACAATAAAAAATGGATACACAAACAGAACTACAAACTGTTGTTTTATAGTATACCGTTTAGAAAAACTAAACTAAAAAAACTTACACGGATGAATGACACTAGCGTGTTAATCAAAGGTAATAGATTATTCTAATTTGTCGATGCATTGTGGAACGACTACTCATTAGAACTGCTAATGGCACGGACGTATAAAAAAGATGACACCGTCTCGCCTTTAGTTAAACGGACGCCACAGATAAGCCACGCACACAAACGGGCCTGTACAAAAGTGCCCTACGTACTCACTAACACTCAGTCGTCGCAATTACGTGTCGATAGATTAAATCGACAGAAAACCCTGTTTCACTTTCAATGTTCCTAATGCTACGTCCTCTTTTTCTACGTCCGTGGCTAATAGTAACTAATGTTACATCTGTAATACTTACGAGCTCACATAAAACTTTGTACAAGCCTCACTGTAACACACATATTTGTATTATAAATAGTCGTAACTCGTAGGCCACAGGATCACATTTTAATGTCGTAGTATCACTCTACGTAGGTAGTTTATAAACCTTATCTATCCTACATGCTATTCACATAACATAAGCTCATGCCTGAATGCACTAGCCAACTAGTAAACCCACATTTCGCCGAGCTTAGTTTAGTCCCAGATGTGACAGATAGCCTGTCACCATATCGGGCACAAATTCCAGACTCCGGGCTGATATTGAAAAATCCAATATCACTTTGCCTGACCCGGGGATCGAACCCGAGACCTCAGGACGGTAGTCGTACCGAAATACAACCACGCCACCGAGGCAGGCATGTTATTCGTATAATATTTAATTCAAGATTTAAGACAAATCTAGATTTATCTAAAAACTCAAGTCGCCCTAAAATGACAAACGTCTGATATGATATGTAAAACGTTTGTTGGTAGGTGTATTTGAGTGGTTGTAGGAGTATGTTACACATATATATATTATATTCCTGACCAAGAGTGTAAATGACAGTCTAGCAAATGACAATTCTCGTCACTATTAAATTTTACAATACAAGATAAGTAGTAATACCAATTTAGTATAGACTATACTATAGAGGGGTGAGGTTACATCACAGGCGCGTGTCACAAATGTACCAGGGCAACGCTGTCGCCAAGCGAAACCACATGTTTTGATAACTTCGCTAAAGTGTGTGTTCCTACACGTCCAAGTCAGTGCTGTACGTTCAATCCACTGAAGTGATGTACGAATAAGTAAGAGTTTGAGACAGTAAATTATTTACAAAGCAAGCAGCAACGGCACCCGGGCTCCTCAGCCGACTGTCGGCACACTGCACAGCACAATGTGCACACAATGGCGCACGCCACGCGGGCGAGCAGCCTGATTTACCGACCGATTGAATAACTTATACGGTGTGAACACGACGATCGACAACCACTATTTATGAGCTATGGCATAGATGGTTTGAGTTCCATTAATATTTAATTTGCGGCTTTTGCAAACTTCAATGCTGAATATTTGTCGAGTTCGGAATTAAGTGGTCGTTTTGTCGAGTGTCAGTTTCTTGACACTGCTTCGATTCGCTGTCTAGCTGCTAGATGTCTATTTTACCCAATGACTAATACAGGTATATGTTTCTTTTGTCATTGATATCAACGAAAAGGATGAATGGTGATTCCACTACGCTTGTTTAATGCACTTGTGGATTAAAACTAGTTCTTACGGATTCTATCGCGATTTGTTTTGTATTTATTTTATTTTTATTTTTAGTCCCGACGTTTGTGTTTTATTCGCGTAAACCTATGAAATCATTATGCACTTTTGGATGCTAAATTATGAGTCACAATGCCGAATTTCGAAACTTAAATAAACATACAGGATGCTGGTCAAGCTAAAGAAATAGTTATTATTATTATATAGTTACATACGTACAGTACACACTTGAAAGGTGTTACCCCTTTTCCAAAGTAGTTGAATAAAAAATATATTAAACTGCTTCTCCTACACTTGATTACACAAAGATTACACAAAACATGGTTTCGCTACACATTTTTATCTATGGTCCATTGTTCTATGAGCAGCAGACTACGAAAATCATTCATTTCCGAATCTGTTTTAGTGTTCTGTTTCGACAAAAACAGGTGGAGGACACGCGCCTTTAAGGAACTATTTAATTACTATTTATTGATAATGTCACGTTTATAATATTTGTCATGTGTTTGATGCATAGTGGTATTCATCTTAGTATGGTCATTTTAAAACTAGGAATCAGTGCCCGATGGGCTGCGAAAATGTATAACCTTAATGTTTCTCTACGATGAAATAAAAATATCTATGCCATTTCTGTAATTAAGGATACATTATATTCTGTGTTTTTAGATACTTTTTCATCTTAAACACAAGAACTGGTAGAAAATTGTGCGACATAATATTTAGATCTGTAGAACTTTCTAGTTTAATAGAAGTTTCTGACTTCGCTGGTGTTTTTGCATTCATATTTTATGTTTTTCATTTCATATTTTTATACGAAACATTCAATTTAATAAGTAATTAGTGGAAGTTAACAGTCTTATGCCATTTAGCACTCTTTTTGATGTGCTGCTAATTAATATATTCGAAGAATGTTGTACATTAATTAATAGTGTATATATTTAACGTTTTTATGAATATAAATAAAGATTCTGTTATTATTGACTTAAATAATCGTCAACCTTTATTACTTATGTTTTATTACATTGTATAATTACAAAGTATTTGCTGCCGTTGAATTATTTTAAAATGTAACAAATGTTATTCAAATAAAACTGACATTATATTTTCAATAATGTCAGTTATTTGATTTGTTTACAAGTTCCATAAATTAGAGTAATCCATTAATTTTCGATCGACTTCCAAAAAGGAGGAGGTCCTCAATTCGTCTGTATTTTTTTAATGTATGTTACGCGATATCTCCGCCGAATGCGAATCGATTTTCAAAATTATTTTTGTGTTCGATAAAGCTTATTTCATTTGGTGACGATCGGATTCGAAGTCGGTCCGTTAAGTTTTTAAACTTGTGATTATGCTTTACAATAAATGCCATATGAGCACTTTAAGTATCTTGAAAATTATATAACTTATTAAAGCACAAAACTGTTGGTCTGTCAAACTAAACGCGGACATATTTATTGTGTGCGCGGGCGCAGCCGCTTGAATGGTTCTCGGATGCGTCCACAATGAAGGAATAAATTAGCCAACCGCCTTATTGCGATGTCCCTCGCTGACGTCGACGACTCAATGACTCGTTTCAAACATGTTACACTGAGATTTGTGTCTATAGTCAAATATATTATATAGAAAAACAATAATTAATCAAGGATACTCAAGCTACCTCTGACCAAGTGCACTATGTATTTCTACATACACGCAACGTATGCACACCAAATCGTATACACAAACATTCTCATCATCTGCAGCGGCCTGAGCAGGAAAATTTCTGACAACCTTAAATGTATTCGAACTCGATGCGCGTCTATGAAATATTAACCAAACGTCATCAGTGCGCAGCGAACTCGAATACATTTACATTTACATTAGTTTTTCGTGCTCGGGCTACTGGACATACGTTGCTGAGCATAGGCCTCCTCCAAATATGAACTTACACAAACATGCACAGATAGTCCGTGTCTGGGTGTCTATTTTATAAAGCGTTATCGGATGAACGATATCGGACCGGTACTCTACCGCACAGACTAATATAGATGCACTCGGATCAAAAATTTCAAACACCGAAGAGTGGGCTGTCAAACGGTTTACAGCATATCATTCTTCGAAACGAAACTTATAGCAACAATATCGATTGGACACGTGAGCCACATAGAATAGCAAAACGTCCGAAACGAAGTCCGCAACTGCGGATTTCGTTTTACAAACTAAGCCCCCAATTTTCTTTGTAAACTCATACCCGTATTCTCGAATAATATGCACTCTCTTGTCACTTCACACACAGATTATTTCCTTCTCTACAAGTAGGTAGTATTCTAATCTCCTAGATTAGAATCCACTATTTGTTATACATCATAGTTTACGTAACGCGACGTTTACTTAAGTAAAAGTAGTTACTTGATTATAATTACGACTGTTAAAGAAGTTTCGAAGTATTTTAACATGCCATCTTAGACCTAATCCAAACTTAGTCGAATATTAACTAATTTTATTTATTTTACTCTATATATAACACAATATAGGCCCATACATGTATACGGTAAGGTGTTCCCAAAGAAGAAATTAATATAATACAGCGAGGTTAAACTCTACTGATAAGTAATTGGCCTAACCTTAGTCTCATGGTTGATCGACTGTTGATAACCCATAATAATTATGAGAGGACTATTATAAAGTCTTTATAAAAAGTTTTGCACGCCTTATGCAATATCATGATCAACGCACTTATACACAATACATTTCAATTACCAACTGTTCCATAATATTCTTATTTAAAGCGGTGTTTTGTCTTCACCATAGATCGATCTGACCTTACATTTTATAGTCATAGATTGTTACTTCTAGACATGACAGGCACCTAGCAATCGTATCGCAAGTGATTATCTTTAATCTAGCTTTTGACCTGAATTATTAGCAACTACATTTTGAATTGAATCGCGACTCGCGGTGCCGGCAGCGTAAACGGTAAATAAAAAACACGCTTTTATTACATACCGCACTAAAATAAATTACATAAAGTTTCAGTATATTTTTTTAGACAAAGAGATTTTATACTACTAACTATAGAGGGGCTCAAACATGTTTCCATACAAAAAAATTGATCTCAAACTTCAGTACCGCCATCAAACATTTATTACAATGCGAGGGCGATTATTACAATTTAAACCCTAGAATGTTTTGTGAATGGTTAAGAATAACGTAGGATAAGTTTATTCTCTCAAATATTATTACGCTGGCCGGCCTGGCGAGCGTATATTTCAAATAAACTGAGCGACTTATGACCACTAGGTCATAACTTTTGGATCACAAGTTTTGTGCTGTTGTCCCTTTTATGTACTGTTGAATGTCTTTGGTTTTAGAGCGATAAAAATCATTATAAAAACTGTTATTCTGGTAATCCTGGTCAGACCAGGACAAAATTATTCAATTATTGTATTGTCATCGGTTCTTGATACATGTGTCATTGGATATTTTTGGATTTTTGGAATTTTTACCATGTTCCAGCAGACGTCTTGAACATGGTGAAAATCACGTTGAAAGATTTAATTACATAGATATACAGATTCATAGATCGAATAGCTTGACGCAAGTAAGTAATAGCTTGAATCTAGAACTGCATGTAATTTAATTAAAACAATAAAGCATGTCCCTCACATTCATCTACTAAGATATCAGTGACTCTGTATTACATGACTGCCGCGGAAGTAGAGTACCTTGAATGTTAGTCGAGAACGTACATGATATATCACGTTTATTTTACTCTTCGTTATCAGACATGCACTGCGATGATTTTGTATAGTTACTTATCTATATTTAAATTAGAAAGAGGAAAGATTTGTATTTTTCTTTGTAATGAATAGGCTCAAAAACTACTAAACCGACTTTAAAAATTCTTTCACCTATGGAAAGCTACATTATCAGCAGACAACATCGGCTACTTTTTATCCCCAAAAATGATCATTTCCTGATGGATATCCCCGAACGAAGTCTCTAGCAACAGCTATATTTTTATAATTTTTCTCACAGGACCTAAGAGCCTATGCACACAGCGTTTGTTTAACGGCGGCGTCGACGCGCAGATGACGCGCGCTAACGATGAGGCCAACTAAACTTTTGCACATGGTAAAAAAATTTTTTTTCTTTTTTTTTTAAATGAACCCACACTAGGTGTAACCTGTATCGTGGGTATCAGTAACTACGAGAGACTTTCGGTCTCACAACACCCAGACCCGAAACAAATATCTATGGGCCACACAGACATTTGTCTCGGTGGGGGAATCGAACCCGCTACCTCACGTTTCACAGCCGGCTACTCGCCCTCTGCGCCACGGAGGCATTTGTATCGTCACAAACGGTATTGTCATCAATAGATGCAAAAATCTCTGCTACGAAACAGACGGGCAAAACAGACGCGCTGGGAGCGCGCTTCTCGTGTGCGTTTGTATCGCGTTGTAAACGCGTTTGAAGCGATACAAATGCTACAATCTGCTTTTCGGTCATCTACAGCGCCGTGAACGGTTGACAGCGCGTTTAAAATACGCCGTGTGCATAGACTCTTAGGGAAGTGACATTTATTTGTAATTTATCTGTTCACTTATTCAGGACTAAAATTAAACGTACTCTTATCAGGACCCTTTATAATGTTCCTCTACCTACATGTATTATAAAAGTAATTTTGTGTTGCAACTAGTCATAACATATGTACGTTGGAACACCAAGCGATTATTTTATAATTATTCAGCTGTTTAAAAGTTATAATTTTGTTCTTTAAGATATCGGATAACCTTTTAAATAATAGCACAACTGGTTATGAATTCAAAAAGCATGCTAATACCGTACATGACGCTAGATTACGAGCAATTTAATTGTTTTACATTAATATAATGGCCCAAAAAAGAAATAAAATAGCCTTAAGTATGTGATGTACAATGAAACTACACGCATGTCTACCTTCCGTTACCAACTTTGTGTAGATTTTAATTATTTCTTATGACAATAATGGTGTGTTAATTCAATATTTATATTTTAATTTAGTAGATATATTATTGGCTCATCGGGGTGTCCTCTAGGTGAGGGTTATGTTAAACAGACAGCACATCATAAAAACTCCGCTGAATCTTGCAAGATGCCTAAATGTTACACCAAACCCACATTAAAGTTAGATAAGTATAAGTAAAAGTATATAGTACTTATAGCACAATAAATAGTTTATAGTATGTGTCATTGCTATACGCATATAATTTTCTAAGTGGTAGAGCCACGCTGTAGACAGTAACGTCTACAGCACGAATGGACCGGCTCGACCGGTTTGATACCACTGTCACACAGAAAACCGACGTAAAGTGGCAGCTTGCTGTCGCGTTTCGTTCGGTGAGTGAGATTTCCGGTGGCCCATTTCCCGCCTTCTTTTCCCCATCCCGTTTTCCCTCCCCTTCCATTTCCTCCTTTTAGGTTGGCAACACACGCATGATTCCTTTTGCGTCTCAGGTGTCTATGGGCGGTGGAAATCACTTACCGTCAGGTGACCCATCTGCTCGTTTGCCAATCTCTGCTAATAAAAAAAAATATACGTAAACAATTTACCAGGAAAGATTTACTTTTCCATAAATTCCTTCCTTTAAACATTATAAAGAACAATATTTTAGATATCGTGCTCTGAAGTCCGCACGCTGTTTGGTAAGTATTCAAAGTATTTTAATGTTAAAAGCAAAGCGCAATTATACGGTTCACTGGACGAGTTCACAAAGCATTGCGATTTGCTGTGTTCCAAGACTTCCAACTGTTATAACAATAAAATTTTAAGGTTACTCGAGAGAACGCCCCGAGCTAGATTGTGGATATTACCAACGCGATGTACTCTAGTACATTCGCAAACAATAATTGCGAATATCGATTACTGGCGCTACAAAATTAAATCATATTTGGTTCATCTCGGAATTTGAATTCGATATTACACTATTATACTGACTAGTTTCAAATTTTCTAAATAATATATCACGTTCATTTTACTATTGGTTGTCAGACATGATATGTGAAATTTTGTAAGCAAATAGATCCGAACATAAAAATAATGTCGTCAAATGTCCGAAAATCTTACATCGAATTTCAACGACATTCAATTCAGTATATAAAAAGTATATAGTCTGTGATCATAACTATTATATAAATACAATGATTTACGAAATCATCTGTACAGTAATTTTAACTATTCTAAAATGCGTGTCTATAGTCATATGATACCAAAAGCAAGCAGAATGGGAGGTGCGGTGCGGTAGGCAGCTCTAGGAGCATAACATAACCACGTCTTGTTACTATAACGACACTAATTACAGTTTTCACAGTTATTTTACTACGAATTTGCGTAACTGTCGCTATTTTAACATTGCGTTAAAACAATCTCTGACTGCTTGACTGACTGCCTCCGTGGCGTGGTGGTATTTCGGTACGACTACGGTTCTGAGGTCTCGGGTTCGATCCCCGGGTCGGGCAAAGTGATATTGGATTTTTCCATATCAGCCCGGAGTCTGGAATTTGTGCCCGATATGGCGATAGGCTCGCCCCCTATCACATCTGGGACTAAACTAAGCTCGGCGAAATGTGGGTGTTCTAGTTCGCTAGTGCACCTCTGCCTACCCCTTCAGGGATACAGGCGTGAGCTTATGTTATGTTATGTTAAAACAATACTTTCCGACATCAACTGTACGCCATTTTAAATAATTCTAAAATACTTCCATAAAAGTTGATTTAACTGACGAAAGCGAGCCAAGTGGTAGGCGTGGTTGCGACAGCTCTCATTAAAGCGGTTGCGTTATTGTGACAGATGTCAATTGTAGCACATAAGTTCGTTACACCACTTTCACGGTTATTTTACCACATATTTTTGTGATAATGATCTTTATGTACTTAGCAATAAAGGTGATATATGTAAACTAACTATAGACACACAGACATCAATATGCGTCTGCGACCTACCACCTTATTTCGTTATTTATTAGCCAGGAGTCTGATATAATATACGATAAAACCGTCAAGAATGTTTGTATTACGTTTGACAAAAGAATTTATTGTTTTACTGTTTATTTACTGTCTTGTGTAAATCTAAATTATACTACGAGTTTATAAATGATGGAAAGTCAACAATCTAGAAATAGGCAATAAACCGATAATTGATCGTTTTCAGAATCTATGTTCCAGCCGCATCATGCAAAAACTACCAGTCTGGACTTAGCCCCGGGCAAAAATAGTGTGTACCACATACCTCTCCACACTTTGCAATTTATACGGACATATTTTATCGAACGGTAAAACAAAATACACTACTACATAAGGGTGTACGAGTTTTTTCTGATTCTTGAATCGACGATGGTTTTCAGTTTCTCTATACATTTTCGACGGACTTCCACAAAAGGAGGAGGTCATCAATTCGTCTGTATTTTTTTTATGTATGTTACTCGATATCTCCGCCAAATGTGTCAAAATTCTTTTTGTATTCGATAGAGCTTGTTTCAAGGGTGGTCCCATATAACTTTTGTCACGATCGGTAAATTAGAAATCGGTCAGTTAAGTTTTTAAACTTGTGATTATTTAGTTCCATGTAGTTTCCGGAAAGTGGCGCTGTTAGTCAAATGTATAGAGAAGATGCAAACTATCGTCGATTTCGGGAATCGAGCTTTGGACTATCTCCACTTGAGGTATACTCTTTAGTGTATTAAGTAGTAGTCACTACTATTTTGTGTAGTCACCGATGAGTTATGTGACAGTCTCCATGGCGCAGTGGACGGGTCGGTGTGAACGATTGGCCGCGGGTTCGATTCCCGCACTGTAACAAATATTTGTGTGGGCCACAGATATTTCCTTTCGGTTTGGGTTTTGGTCTCAAAACACTGTATCCCTGAAGGTGTAGGCAGAGCCGCACTAGCGAACTAGAACACCCACATTTCGCCGGGCTTAGTTCCGTCCTAGATGTGATTGGGGCAAGCTTATCGCCATATCGGGCACAAATTCCTGACTCCGGGATGATACTGAAAAATCCAATATCACTTTGCCCGGACCGAGGATCGAACTCGATACCTCAGGACGATAGCCGTTTCGCGCACGCAATACCTCTACGCCACCGAGGCATTCTACAAAAAGCAATGACGCGACGTTGGAATCGCTTCGCTTATAAAAAGTCTAAAAAATTATCAAATATACGAAAATCTGAGGTTTCACCGCTATTTGAGCGGCGAACGTGAGGCTGTTTTTTCGACCGACTTCCAAAAAGGAGAAGGTCCTCAATTTCTCAAATATGTATTTTTTTTATGTATGTTACGCGATATCTCCGCTGAATGTGGACCGATCTTCAAAATTCTTTTTGTGTTCGATAGAGCTTCTTTCAAAGGTGGTCCCATATATAATTTGGTCACCTCCAGTGGTATTGAGGATGCGTGAATCCATATAAATATGATTATCAATTGTATTGACAATTTGTAAATCAAATTTTTTTAAAAAAGGAAAATAGACAAAAGAAAATAAAAAAGAAATGGTGACAATTGATGATGAAAAAAATAAGCCCGGAGTTTCTTTCTGCCTTTCTTCTTCGGGTCGTCATCCGTAGGTAGCTAGAGAAAGGCTGGTAGGTTAGCTAGAATAGGGCCTCACGCACCAATCCCAACTGCTTCCAGTATTTCCAGTCAATCCCCTGCCACCATTCCTGCCATATGCCATTCCCATACAATCCATTCCCTTACACTCTATTCCTATTTCCCCTTATCACCCTATCTCAGCCATCCCATCGTTATTATGTCCATACTTGCCTGCCTGTTGTCTAATTCAAATATATAATGTAAATTATATTAATCCTAATTTAAAAATTTACTTGTGTTGACTTGTCATAAGTGCTTTTTTACATGCCTACGTGATCAATAAAGATTTTTATTTTTATTTTATTTTATTTTTATTATCGGATTTGAAGTCGATCTGTTAAGTTTTTAAACTTGTGATTATTAGAGGAATAGCCTCAGATCTTAACTCAAGTACATCTCATACAATTTGCTCTACATTAAACGCGCGACATGTGAGTGCGTTTTTTTGCTATTTGTATGTCGTAAACGCCAATAAAACTGGCCAGTTAATGTCGTACAGGCATCATTACTCGTGGTAACGTATCATTATTGTCCCCATAAGTCGTATTAATGCAGGTACTAATATAAGTTATAATATACACGCTCAGTACACGATATATAAACGCTATCGTTCGATACGACCTGAGCTTTCGCTTTGTGATGCCGCTGGGATGTATACAGGGATGGCACGTGCCGCCTAGATAAGAGACTCTTAAATAAATATATAACGAATTGAAATAAAACTAGTTTTTTTACTTACGTACTTGCATTTTGAATGCGGTATGGGTAAGTTCTTCGTTCGTTCATCTTAAGTTCTGGTTCTGTCACCGGGTTGTGTAGAATTATATTTCGGTTTTTCTGCTCATTATCAGCCTGAAGTCTGGAACTTGTGCCTAATATGGCAATAGACTAGCCCCCTATTATGTCCGGGACAGAAATAAGCTCGGCGTAATGCTCGGGTGGTCTAGTTCTCTACTTTCTTTCACCCTTTCGAGCGTATATTCTTATGCTTATGCATGTGTATTATTCGTATAACGACAGATTTTGAAACGGACAACCCTTAATTGAAGCGCACACAATACGGAACGAACTCTCGTTTCGTTATTCACTAGAGATATTGCCCTTGTAGACATGGCATCGAAACAGTTGTATATAATAAAAATTAAACCAATATTAATCAACTCTAGTTTGTTATTTACATTCTACGTCATTTGTTAAGTTTCGACCGACTTAAAAAATAAGGAGAAGGTTCTCAATTCGTGTGTATATATTTTTGTATTAACATACATGCGATATCTCCGCCAAATGTGGACAGATTTTCAAGATTATTTTTGTGTTCGACAGACCTTATTTCAAGGGTAGTCCCATATGAATTTGGTCACGATCACATAAGTTTGAAGTCGGTACGTTAAGTTTTTAAACTCGTGATTATTTTAACTAAACCCTAAGGGCCACTTGCAGCTCCGCGATAAATCTCTATTTATACCAAATCTTGAATTAAAGATAGGAGTGAGCGTTAGAATAAATTGAGGTGAGGTGCAACTCTAGATTACTTTTTTTATAGCAGAGATTGGCAAACGAGCAGATGGATCACCTGATGGTAAGTGATCTCCACCGGTCATAGACACCCAAGACACAAAAATTATCATGGTTGCGTTGCCAACCTAAGAGGAGGGAATGAAAGGTTAGGGAAAAGGCATTGGGAAAGGGAGTGGAGAAATGGGCCACCGGAAATCTCACTCACCGAACGAAACGCGACAGCAAGCTGGAACTTTACGTCGGTTTTCTGTGAGACAGTGGTATCTAACCGGTCGAGCCGACCCATTCGTGCTATAGACGTTACTGTCTACAGCGTCGCTCTACCACTCAAAGAGCTAAAGCTAAAAGCTACTAATAGCGCCGCAAGTTGCCCTAATTGTATAAAACATTTTATTTGAAGTAATCTAAAATTATTATTTTAAAGTGTGGAAAGAATATATGTATTAGATAATATATTTAAGCTTGCTTATTTTTTCATAGTGGAGGATATTTTTTCTAACAGGATCTATCGCAGAATATGTAGATCGAAATGAAAGCTATTGTTGTCGGAGCCCAAGACTCATTTTGGGTTGCTGGCTTGCTGCACCAATTACAATGATGATAATTTTTTCATAGATCTCTTTTGCTAACTGCTACTTTTTATTCTGGGACATGCCTCTCACGGGAGCAAATTACAAGTAACATCACTTATAAAAATTATAAAATAATATAAACATAGTATGTAACATGATATTGATAAACAATTAAAAGGTCAACCTACAAACTGCCACCTCTATTCACCATTGATTCGTATAGCGGAATCGGCCATAGATATAAATACATTTTGTGATGCACGCACAACAATTAAATTATCATAGGAAAGTTACCGCACGCGCCCGCTGAGTTATGGAGACAAGTATGATGCCATCCGCACACCGTGAACAAATAGAACAACCTGCGTAATAGAAAATTATGTAATTTTTATTAATGCCCCACTATTATTGCCTTCAAGTGCTGAGTTGTGACATTGCAAATTCAATTTAAATAGTATGAATTATAGTCACATAACATGTGGATATTTAATTTAAATTAAGTGTGAGTATATGGCATATTTTTTTTCTAACTAGTTCATTGTGCGTTAATATGATAAAGTGGGTAATAAACCATTATTTAATGTTAATATTAATAAATGTCAATAAATATGTCACACTGCCTCCGTGGCGTGGTGGTATTTCGGTACGACTACGTTTCTGCGGTCTCGGGTTCGATCCCCGGGTCGGGCAAAGTGATATTGAATTTTTCCATATCAGCCCGGAGTCTGGAATTTGTGCCCGATATGGCGATAGGCTCGCCCCCTATCACATCTGGGACGGAACTAAGCTCGGCGAAATGTGGGTGTTCTAGTTCGCTAATACGCCTCTGCCTACCCCTTCGGGGATACAGGCGTGAGCTTATGTTATGTATGTAAATATGTCACACTCGTAAAAAATATGTTGTAGTGGTATTCCCTGCTATATCGTAACTTTGGTTAATATGCAATATATTACAGATTAAGTAATAACTCCTATTTTGAGCTGTTATTAGCAATTAGCATTAAAAGTTATTTTTTATGACTAATTTAATATGCATATTGTACACTGGATAGTGAATCCTCTGATCCCTCTGAGAGGGTTAACGTCGGGCGGCAGCCGGTCGTAAAAACTTAGCCAAATACTTTCTCCATCATGCTTGAAAGAGTGTGTTGCGCCGACCCCACATTAAGGTGGGATAAGGGCGGGTAGAAAGAAAGAAGGACATTAGATAGTGAATAATAAAGCTTTACTCAAGAAAAGGTCGATCTGGAAATCTTTGGAGGAGGCCTATGTCCATCAGTGGACGTCCTGTGGCTGATGATGATAAAGACTCAAGAAAGTTAATATATCATCATAAGTCAGATTTCATTTTCTATATGACCTCTAGTCTTTTCAGCTAAGCAGCTATTAAAATATTACTACTACCAAACATCATAGCATGATCATGATAAGGCACATATATACAGGTTTACCACAGATAAAACAAAACCAACACAAAACTGCGAATTATAATAACTTATAAAACCATACTTACACCGCTTTTCCTGTCGAGGTCGGTCTGACTGGGTGGCTAACGTCAATTACCGGAGTTATATTGCAAGGACAGATCGTGAGGCGGGCTCGTGTCGGTCCCGGAATGCATGTAAGGTGCACTGCGGAACCACGACCGGCCAACGAAACAATTGAACTTCTTGTAGATGAAGGCCGCGGATATCCAAAGCGGCGGCAATGCGTTTCATATCGACAACCATTGCATTTGCACGTGATACATGATACATCATACACGATGAAGCGGGTACGGGGGGGTTACTACTACCTCTTATAGCAGTATTATTATAATCTTATTTGTACCGATTCCCATACGAAACAAACTAAGAACGATTATAATAATACTGCTATGAAAGGTGGTGGTAACCCGGCAGTAGATCAAGCATGAGCTTTTTGACGTTTCTCGCTTGCGATTACGTAAAATATTTGTATGACAAACATTCGAGCTCTTATATTTACGTAGTCGTTAGCGACAAATGTCAAAAAATCTCATGGTTGTGCTATTCCAACTTCTTTCTTTCTACCTGCCCTTATCCCACCTCAATGTGGGGTCGGCGTAACACACTTTTTCAAGCATGTTGCAGAAAGGATTTGGCTTAGTTTTTACGACTGGCTGCCTGCTTGACGTCAACCCCCTCTGTGGGATCTAGTCCCGGGAAAATTAAATTAGAAAATTCTCTTTTCCCCAATCAAGTGTATATTTAATATATATAGTAATGTGGTCATTGGCTCGATGGCAAAATTAATAAGAGCAAAATACAAAACTTTATGAAGTTCTTTATAGTATCATCATCATCATCAGCCATTGCTGAACATAGGCCTCCCCCAAAGATAGCAATAGCCTTTATGGTATATACATATTTGCATAAATGTCAGACTTAACTAAAATTTTCAGAAGTATTTGTCACGGACGTAAAAAACGATGGACGAAGCGCTAGGAACATTGAAAGTGAAACAGGGTTTTCCGTTCATTCGATCTATCGACAGGTAATGGCGGTGACTGACCGTGTTATGAGTGATAATGTGTGCGTAGGGAACTTTTGTGCTGGGTCGTAAGACCGGCGAGTCCAACATAACCATTCCACTAGCCCCCGAAGTGGATTGGTAGCAATAAATCGTTTTCCCCGCGTAAACAAAAAAAAAAGGTGCGTTTGTGTGCGTGGGTTCTTTATGGCGTCCGTTTAATTATAGGCGAGATGGTGTCCTTCATTCTTATATGTCCGGGGTATTTGTCTTCAGAAAGAAAAACAAGGCCAAGGTACAAACGTCAGCGGCTGCGAGCAAACTGTTGTTGCTCTCAATATGTTTCATGTGTACTTACTACTATATTGCTTCGCCCGGTGCTGTACCTGTTTCGGCAGAAACAATTACGTTACGTCAGACAAGACCTATTGTTAAGATTTTTGCTTATTGAATAATAGGCTACATAATATTAACAAAAATAAAAATATGATAGAAATTATATTACGTTACGTTATGTAGGACAGTATAATTAATAAATAAAAGTAGCGCTATGACATGTCCTTCTTCAAACGAGGCTTAAAAAAGCATAGCGCTATGACATGTCCTTCTTCAAACGAGGCTTAAAAAGCATTTTTCACAGTAGGCAGCGGCTTGGCTGTGTCCCTGGCATTGCCGATGTCCATGGGCGGCGGTAACCACTTACCATCAGGTGGGCCGTCTGCTCGTCTGCCTTCTCATGCCAATAAAAAAAAAGTGTTCTCATACGACAATATAAAGCTTCCCGCCAATATCGCTTACAATACAACTAACAATGCCTAGATCGCGTGAATGAACAGCTATGCCTTTACATTTATCACACATCGCTCTTTGTACCTTTAAGTTATGGGTTATACAGCTCAACTTGGAAGAGTTAAGCGCGGTTCCCGGTTAAGACTTAAGTATAGTAAGGTGTCTTAAATTGAACAGATTTTGTGGTCCAAGGGACAAAATTACCCTCTTAGTTAAAGAATTACTGATTTTATTCTTATTATTATATATATATTAACATTAATACCATTTAAATTGATTTTAGTGCATCCGACAAAATCTTTGAAAAATTAAAAAACAATGTTTTGAAAAACTACGCATCTCTTACAGGTATATTCTTTATGTCATGCAATTACGTGTTTTGTAAATTGAATTTAAATATCATGTTTTTAATTATACCTCTAGATAATGTATAATTACGTTTGTATTAGGTCAACAATCTACTAATTCTGGAGTCCCACTCCATAGTGGGATCGGCGCGGCGCACTATGGGACAGAACCGCGCGTACCGTCTCAAAAATCTGTAACTTTTTTGTTATCCACGATAAACGTATGAAATTTTGCACACAAAATCTTTAATATATAGGCTTTCAAATAACAATAACAGTAAGATGTAAAATTAAACTTTCGTAAGTAAAAAAAAAAAATAAAATAAGAAGATACAATTTTTCAATACAAAACATTAGTTTTGAATAAAATAACAAATAGTTATATACAAAATTTTACCAAAACTGTAAAATTTATTTAAGTTTACGTAAAAATAAACATTATTTACAAAAGATTAGTTAGCTATTTCTTCAATATTTAAAAAATCGATAGCTTCTTCCCACAGAGCTGTTAAAATCAGGCATCTTCGCATCTTCAGATAATTTACTCATTGACAAAACGGCAAAATCTTTTATGATACTTTCTCCGTGTATGAGAATTTTATGTACTGATACTGGTATGTAATACCAACTATATTTTTCCACATATAACTGGGCTGTTTCTCGGGAATCTTATCCGAACCTTTCTGGAATGATAGACACGCCTGATGCTAAGCTCTGTAGAATAATGTTATAATCTTTTTATTCGTCTTCTTGAATTTTTTTTATTTTTCTGATCGCTCTTCATATAAAGACAGCTCATCTATACCATACGGTTTCACGTTCCCTGGATGACGTTGATGTCGAATTTGAAAGCAATTTATCAACAAATTTTACTTTAAATTCCTCATACAACCACTTATTATTTTTGCAAAACCTAGCCGCTGTACGATTAGATGTTGTCCAGCATCTATTGAAGTGAGAAAGAAAATATTGACTGATATTGAGCACAAATTCTTGGCTTTCGGAGGAAGATAAGCTATTCATAAAAAAATATATAACTCACGCCTATAAATTATGAATTCACTCATATTGACTAATTATTATAACAATTAAAATTATAAAAAGCAAGTAAGTTCGAAGTTCTTAGTACATTGTTTAGTAAACCGTGAATTTCAGTGCCTTATATAGTATGCTTTTGACTAGTGACATGTGCTTTAATAAGACTATTGTACCTGAAATAACATATTTCGTTAAATATTATCGTGGTTGAGTCAAATAATATGAATTGATCACTATTCGCATTGTGGCAGATAGCAAAATGAAAATACTAAGTAAGCGAATAATCACCTCACGTAACTTCAGGTATGTTTCAAACCCGAGATAAAAGGTAAAATATGTAAACTAAAGTACTTTGACAATAGTTAAAATAATATTATAAAACAAATAAATACATTTCTTGACTAATTACACCTCAAAATTTAATATTTAAATTTTTGACTTTTTGGGCTTGACATACTAAAACGCATGTAGTCAAAAAGCGGGCAGATTCGGGCAAAAAAAATTCATGCCCTTATTATTAAAGGTCTATGGTATCTTATTGTATAAAAATCTAAACAGCGCAACGCAGCGCAAACCTTCAAAAGTCTATTTGAAAATTTATAGAGTGAAATTTTTGACGTCCTCAGAAATATTTTTTATTTCCAAAGTACACTTGCACTTTTTATGTTTTACTTTTTTATTTGAAAAGACGACACTAGAACCTTTATAACAATATATAACACATATATGTTTGGTAAAGAAAGTACACAGAATTAACGCTGTAAACTTTTGGTACGCTACAATAACTAAATGGCGTATTTACAATTGTTAACTTCAAGTGCCTATTTTAATATTAAAAACACGTTCAGTATATATATTTTTGCTGATAAATTATACTTTGGACATCCCTTAACATATATCCACCATAGATATAACTGAAATCGTACTTTCGTCAAAGGTATTTTTGAGACGGTATGCACGGTTCTATCCCATAGTGCGGCGTAAAGATTCGGCTTCAGTTGTTACGACCTGCCTATCTGCCTACCTGCCTGCCTATCGCAACCCATTGTGGGAAATAAACTACTTATACATTATAGATACTAAAAAAACCAATGAGTTTATTCAAAATGATGGTTTTAACAGCAGTTTTTAGTAATAATATAAATTAAAGGCACATTTAATATGTAAAATATCCGCTACTTCCTTAACCTTGGATCACAGCTCGGTAGTAACCATAACGGACGAATTCAAAAGGAATCATTCTACCACTGGACAAATGAAATAATATCCACGACTTGGTTAAATTGTACGAGCTCTAGGGTGGGTATACTTGTGATTTTATAGAAAATTAAGTGACATCTTTTTAATATTAGTGGAGACAGAAACGAAACAAAGACCTTTTTAAAGCAAACCTCATATAAAAAATAAAAAAACTAATTTGAAACCCCATCACATTTGAACAAATTATATATCGATCTAATACAGAAAATAATCTTGAAATTGGTCTACATTTGCAGGAGATATCGTGTAACATACAAAATTACCGACTAATCAAGCCCTCTTCTTTTAAAATCGGTTGAAAATCAACATACACGTATTAATCTGCCCGTTGACAAATTTTAATTTCCCTTGTGTAACTAAATTGGTACCTATATTTAAAAAGAGACAACCGAACGTGATCTTGAACGCATTTGTTCGCCCATTGTCATCGCGCGATACAATCCGAATAAAGCCGAATATGCCGATACGCATCTCCCCGCTGCGCCGGCGCATGACATAGATAATCTAAACCACCCGCGGAGCAAGCGCAGATATTATATAGCCAACTTAATAAATGCCCATTAAAATAAATTGTTTGCCATTGTTGGCTTCCGATTCGCGTGCTTGGTATGCCTGATTGCACTGTTTAGGCCGCGTGTACACGATCAACCTTCAAATAAGGCCCTTACTTGCCGCATTAATCACTCATTTTAGTTTCTAAGGAGCCATTTTAAAATATTGCTTTTTTTCACCTAATGTTTAAAACACGTCCATTAATTTACACTGAAGGCGTGCTTAATACTTAAAGAAGGTGACTTTCATATTTATAGACTTGATATATCAAATTCATTTCAAATGAAAGTTATTTTTTTATATTTTTTTATTTATTGCGAAGTGGGATAACTAGATTGGTATACCAATCAGTGTAACTTGATAGGTACGTACTGGCCTTCGATGATTGAAAGGACTTATTTTCTCGGAAATATAATAGTTCTAGTTTACATTTCAATAAGACTGATTTATATAATAAGTAATTATATCATGATATCAATTGTCACATACATACATACATACATAAGCTCACGCCTGTATCCCCGAAGAGGTAGGCAGAGGTGCACTAGCCAAGTAGAACACCGACATTTCGCCGAGCTTAGTTCCGTCCCAGATGTGATAGGGGGCGAGTCTATCGCCATGTCGGGCACAAATTCCAGACTCCGGGCTGATATGGAAAAATTCAATATCACTTTGCCCGACCCGGACATCGAACCCGAGACCTCAGGACGATAGTCATACCGAAATACAACTACGCCACCGAGGCAGTCATCAATTGTCAAGGATATCTTATTATTTATCTTTTGTCTTATTACCATGTTCGACAACTTTTATGGTGATATTCCTATAACCATGAGGTATAAATGAGATCACCTGCAAACAGACATGAGATACAACTATTATGTACACGCACCTTATAATGGATTCTCTTATAAAGCATTGATGATAATTCATGCTTCAAACTATGTCCATAAAGAATAATAATGGTCCTACCACGTTTTATTGGCACCGGCAATTAAGATCTGAATAAACATTGCCTTTATATAAATCCTGCGGAGCTTCAGGCGTTGCCTGACTGGCTGTGATTAATTCAAGACTCTTGTAGAATGAATACGTCTAGAACACAGATCTAGAAGGTTCTACAGCTTGGCAATGTTATCTGTGCGTGCGGGTAAATTCGAAAATACTATCGATATTACGATAACTATTTTATTCAGTGAACACTCAAAGGACCTACAATTGTATCCCTTTTTGTTGTTAAAAAACTGTTAATCAATCATAATTAAATCAATAATAATTAACGCTTCTTATTATCTTCTTCCTGACACAATCCCGGTGTAAAGCCAGGATCTGTCTTCCCACTTAAACCCTTCCACTTCGGGCGGTCTTGAGTATCCTCCACAGTAAAATCATTGGCTTCCAGATATTCCTCCACAATATTT
The DNA here is from genome assembly GCA_036417725.1 of Clanis bilineata. Lineage (NCBI taxonomy): Eukaryota > Metazoa > Arthropoda > Insecta > Lepidoptera > Sphingidae > Clanis > Clanis bilineata. Next base: position 7,050,677 of record CM071153.1, read on the forward strand.
AAACAAGCGTTTTTGAGCCGGTCACGGGAGCACACCTTGATACGATCTGGTGCAGACACTGGCGACCTCCTCCTGTGTTTCCTTTCACCACACGCAACAGATAAGTTTGTCAAAGTTATATGACAGTTGACTACCGACGTTATTGAATGCTTTTGTGGCGTCTGCTTGCAATAAGTAGATGGAATAATTTACTGTGACGTATCCTCCTATCGAGGCGAAGTCCTCGTATCCTTGTTTGTCTTTGTCAGGAAGCGATGTCCAGCCATTAATATGATTTTACAAAATGGACGTTGTCTTAGTTAAATGACGGATTTGAAATGAAGACAATGATAATTGACAACATTTGCGGAATTAAGCTAGAAGAGCACTCTCCGATCCGGTAGTTACTACTTTGATTCCGCAAATAGGGTATACTCAATACCTTTTTTTTATAGCACAGCCTTGCAAACGAGCAGATGGGTCACTTGATGGTAAGTGATCTCCACCGCCCATGGACACCCGAGACACAAAAAGGATTGGGACTCCGCAAATCTCACTTACCGAACGAAACGCGACAGCGAGCTGCCACTTTACGTCGGTTTTCTGTGAGACACTGGTTTCAAACCGGTCGAGCCGACCCATTCGTACTGTAGGCGTAACTGTGGCTCTACCACTCAAAAATCTTGTTTTTAAGGCTCACCAATCATATTTCTGAAATATGTAACTAATTTTTTTTTAGTTATGTACAAGGTATAAATAGATAATATGGTTATTATTATTAACCATATCATCATCATCATAATTGTTAATTATATATCAAAATAAGTTATGTGGTTTGGCTATGGCTTGAGTTGTCTATGGATGTATTAAAAAAAAAAAAATTTAGTCTTGTTTGCAACCAACCGGTGTTTTAATAGGTTATGGGCCCAGAACCCAGATTTTTCCTGTTACAAGTTTATTTCTAGAATTCTTTCGTGTAAATCTCAAAATGTCGACTTCAAGTTATCTGGTAAATGTTCCAAAGTTAAAAGGACGTGAAAACTATGATGATTGGGCGTTTGCGGCAAGAAATTTTTTACTGTTGGAAGGGATTGACATCGACGCCATTCCCACAGATTTGAGTGAAGCTGAGCAAAAAAAAGCTAAAGCCAAGCTGGTGATGACAGTTGATTCTACTCTATACGTTCATATCAAGAATGAAAACACAGTGAATGCCTTATGGAGTAAGCTGAAAACACTATTTGATGATACCGGATACACAAGAAGAATTAGTTTACTTCGAACACTGATATCCATCAGACTCGAAAATTGTGGATCCATGACGAGCTACGTGTCTCAAGTGGTGGAAACAGCGCAGAGATTAAAAGGAACAGGCTTCGAAATTAACGAAGAGTGGATAGGATCATTACTGTTGGCGGGACTTCCGGAAAAATTTGCCCCAATGATAATGGCAATTGAGCATTCGGGGATCGCCATTAGTGCAGACGTCATAAAAACGAAGTTGTTAGACATGGGATCGGATGTTGGCAGTACTGACACAGAATGTGCTTTATGGTCTAAACGTCGAACATTATTTGATAAAACTATCGATAAAAATGGTAACACTGGCGAAAAGTCAAAGCAAACGTCAAGCGGTAAAAAAATAAAATGCTATTATTGCAAAAAAATGGGCCATTACAAAAACCAATGTCCTGAGTTAAAAAACGTTAAAATAAAAACAAAAGATATTGGTGTCTTTAGTGCTGCTTTTTTAAACGGCAAATTCAGTACTGAAGATTGGTATCTGGACTCTGGCGCGAGTGCACACATGACGGCTCGCCAAGAAAGTTTATCGCAAACTCGACAGGTGCATGAAATGAAAGAAATAGTGGTTGCAAATAAAATGTCCATGCCTGTAACATGTGTTGGGGATACACAAATCACAACCATAGTGAACGATTCACAATTTGATATTCCAGTGAGAAACATATTATGCGTTCCTAACCTTACCATCAACTTATTATCAGTTAGCCAGTTAATAGCGAATGGAAATAAAGTCATATTCAAGAAGAATGCTTGTTATGTTTATAATAAACAGAATATGCTAATAGGAATAGCTGATTTGGAAAATGGAGTATATAAATTGAGAACACTGAAATCACAGAATAACGTTGTGATGACAGCAGTTTCAGCTGTAAGTGCAAGGCAGTGGCATAGAAGACTGGGACATATCAATAGCACAGACCTTGAAAAAATGAAGGATGGCGTTGTAAAGGGAGTTTCTTACATTGGTACGGCTGATATTCAAAAATCCAACTGTGAAGTATGCTGTGAGGGGAAGCAGACTCGTTTACCCTTTCCATTGGCAAATCATAGAAGTGAATCTTTATTAGAAGTGGTTCACTCAGATTTATGTGGGCCTATGGAGACCAGATCTATTGGTCAGGCAAGATATTTTCTTCTGTTAGTGGATGATGCCAGTCGGATGTCCTTTGTGTATTTTCTAAAGGAAAAGAACCAAGTGTTGCAGCGTTTCAAAGAATTTAAAAATGAGGTTGAAAATCAAACTGGTATGAAGATTAAAACTCTAAGGTCAGATAATGGAGGGGAGTTTTGCTCAAGTGAGATGGATAGCTACTTGAAGTCAGCAGGTATTATTCATCAGAAGAGTAATCCTTATACTCCAGAGCAAAATGGACTGTGTGAGCGTTTTAATAGAACAGTGGTTGAACGTGCTAAATGTCTACTTTTTGAGGCAGAGTTAAGCAAAGTCTTTTGGGCAGAAGCTGTTAATACAGCAGTATATCTTAAAAATAGATCGCCCGCCTCTGGACTTGGACAGATGACTCCATATGAGAAATGGACAGGTAGAAAACCTGATATGAGTCATGTCAGAGTATTTGGTAGTACTGTCATGATGCACGTACCCAAGAATAAAAGACTCAAGTGGGATAAAAAGGCTATTAAATACATTTTAGTTGGTTATCCGGAGAATATCAAAGGGTACAGATTATATGACCCGAAGAAAAGAACGGTGACTACGAGCCGAGATGTAATAATTATGGAAAACAGTGGGAGAAACACAGATATGGCCCAGATAGTGGTGACAGAAAAGGATCAAAATAAAACTTTAATTGAGGAAAATTCTCCTCAAGATACAGATGATCCTACATTTGTATGTGAAACATCTATGTCAAGTTCATCAACGGATGATTCATGCTATACAATTTGTGAAGAAGTTGGAGAGTCAGAAGTTGAAGAAGTAACAGCAGGGCCTATAGCACCCAGTAAACGCATGAGGAAGCCGGTGGAAAGATATGGTTTCACAAATCTTTGCATAGCAGAGGAGACAGAAATTTGTAATAAAGTAGTAGAAGATAGAGCACTACAGGAATCAGTTGGGGAAACCACACAGTCAACACTGTATAACACTATTTATGACACAAGTGATTTAACCTTGAAGGAAGCCCTGAAAAGTCCTGAAAGAGAGGAATGGCTTGCAGCAGTTCAAGAGGAATTTAAGTGTATGGAAGAAAATTGTGTATGGGAAATAGTTGATATTCCAAATACAGGTACAATAGTGCAGTGCAAGTGGGTATTAAAAAAAAAAATTGGAGCGGACAATAAAATCCGTTATCGTGCCAGGTTAGTGGCTAAAGGTTTCACACAACAGTGCGGAATAGATTATGTAGAAACCTATTCTCCTGTTATTAGACATAGTACTCTAAGGCTACTTTTTGCTTTATCAGTAAAATTTAAATTTGATATATCACATTTGGATGTGGTGACAGCTTTTTTAAATGGTAATCTGCATGAAACTGTTTATATGCAAAAGCCTGAAGGTTTTAGTTGTTCAGAGACCGGTAAAGTGCTTAAATTGAATAAAGCCATTTATGGTTTAAAACAGGCTTCACGAATGTGGTATCAAAAAATTGATGATTGTCTAACAAAAAATGGATATATCAGTTCCAAGTATGAACCATGTTTGTATGTTATAACAAGGAATAAGTGTAAAACTATAATAGCATTATATGTAGACGATATTTTCGTTTTTTCAAATGACATTCAGGAAACTGACAATTTGAAAGCTATTTTAGAATCTCAATTTAGGGTTAAAGACCTGGGTCACATAAGACAGTGTATTGGGATGTCAGTCTGTTATGATAAAGAAAAAGGTATTTTAACTTTGGATCAGAGTAAATATATAGATCAACTGTTGTTAAAATTTAATTTGACCAATTGTAAGACTGCGGAGACTCCAATGGAGTGTGGGTTGAAATTAGCAAAAAATAACAATTGTATTCCTAATTTGCCTTACCAACAGTTAATTGGATGTTTGATGTATCTAGCAGTACTTACTCGTCCTGACATTGCTTTTTCTGTTGGATATCTCAGTCAGTTTAATAATTGCTATACTAAAGAGCATTATACTCATGTAAAACGTATATTAAGATATCTTAAGAAAACAAAAGATTACTGTATTACATACACCAACACTGGTAATAATGAGATTATGGGATATGTAGATGCAGATTGGGGTAGCAATATTTTGGACAGAAAGTCTTTTACGGGTTATTGTTTTAATTTGTCTGATGGTGTGATTTCTTGGAGTTGCAAAAAACAAAGAAATGTGGCTCTATCAAGTATGGAAGCCGAATATATAGGTATTTCAGAAAGTTGTAAAGAAGCCATTTATCTAAGGCACTTACAAAAAGAAATTACAAATTATAGATATTGTGTTGTTATTTTAAATGACAACCAAAGTGCTCAAAAACTATTACTTAACCCATTGTTTCATAATAGATCTAAGCATGTCGATATAAGATATCATTTTAGCAGAGAATGTGTCACTGATAAAATAGTAAATGTTAAATATTTGCCAACAGCAGACATGGCTGCGGACCTTCTTACAAAAGCATTAAGTTCTATCAAGCATTATAGGTTCCTAAAGTTAATGGGTATACAACCAAAACAACAAGTTATTAATTAGTATGTATTTGTTGTTCTTAATACATATGTACATGTAGCGTTTATTATTGTAAGTCTATTTTGATATAGTGGGAGTGTTAATTATATATCAAAATAAGTTATGTGGTTTGGCTATGGCTTGAGTTGTCTATGGATGTATTAAAAAAAAATAAATTTAGTCTTGTTTGCAACCAACCGGTGTTTTAATAATAATCAGCCGTAGGACGTCCACTGGAAATTTTTGGGGGAGGCCTATGTTCAGCAGTGGACGTCCTATGGCTGATTGATCATATATTATGTTTGGGTCTGTTCTGAATAGACCCGCTATGTTATATTAATTTAGCTACCTATCGTTACACTTTATGTACTTTTTAAATACAAATACCGGTTTTCTGTTCAAACCTTTTACCTTTTTTTTTACCTTGTCATCAGAAGCTACTATAATTGCCATTAAAGTATTTTTTGTTGCTTAAAATCTCTTACAACAACTCAATCAAGGCATTTCCCAATAAACCGCGAAGTAAATTATTATTTTTATTTTATTTTATCCAATGTGATTTCTAATAATGTGCCATATCAATTGACCGAGCGGTTCGCCACCTTGTTAACAATAAAAAAATCCCTAAGTGCTTTTTGCTATAAATTCCACAAAACAAATCCGATCAAAAGACTAGACTGAGAGGCTATTCTGGGAATCACTTTCAGCACTGATTTTAATAACAAAAACTCGAGATTGGAACCGAACTTAGTGTAACGGTCCGAGATGAGCGTGATCATTTTTTATTATAACTTGTTAACAGTCTATTTATAGGATCTTAATAAAATGGCTTACATTGTTGGCTATTTTAAAGAACTAAATTATTAAAAATATAGTTAATCTGTGGCTCAAACTTTTATAATTAGTGCAAGTGTGAAGAATTTTGCACTGTTTCCCATTTAGATACTATATTGTGCTTGGTGGAAAGGCAGCTTGGAGTAAGCTTTCTACGTTCATTTTCATCTGTATATTTTAATCATTAAAATATGGATGGAGTCCAGGACCACTCTAATATCTTATGAGACCACCCCAAGAGCCTAGTGATTTCTAATCTGGATCACCCGAGGGCAAGCTTATTGCCGTTGTCCATAGAAGTTACATTGATAGAAAAATTTAGACACTCACAAACCTTTGTGGAATTGGTGACATATGTATGGACTTTGCCTAGATGCGCACAGATAATAAAAGCATTAAGTTAATCTCTTGCAAAATGCTAATAAAGTCAGATACGGTCTCCTATTTAGGAACTTCGAACCCGTGTTATTCAGTAACATCGTGTAGATACAACATGGGGTGATTTAAATGTAAAACAGCCCATTACCCAATGCACGGCCGGTGGTCCGGTCACTCGACTCACGAGCGTATTTACACGACACAACTGAGGCACATCTATGAGTTTATAACAATCTTATGTGCTACTAAATATTTACATACTGAATGGCTGCCTCGGTGGCGTGGTTGTATTTCGGTACGACTACCGTCTTGAAGTCTCGGGTTCGATCCCCGGGACGGGCAAAGTGATATTGGATTTTTCCATATCAGCCCAGAGTCTGGAATTTGTACCCGATATGGAGATAGGCTGGCCCTCTATCACATCTGGGACGAAACTAAGTTCGGCGAAATGTGGGTGTACTAGTTCGCTAGTGTGCCACTGCCAACCCCTTCGGGGATACAGGCGTGAGCTTGTGTGTGTGTGTGTGTGTGTGTGTGTGTGTGTGTGTGTGTGTGTGTGTGTGTGTGTGTGTGTGTGTGTGTGTGTGTGTGTGTGTGTGTGTGTGTTATACTGAATGGTTCGTTACGCTGTAGGATCTGTGATGTTTGAAATCTATTTTATAAGCACATTCTGTCCCTTTCACATGCGACATTTTTCTCAGTAATCGTGTTTCGTTAGTTTTCCGATTCTTAAAGCTTTTCTTACTAAATCATCAGCCATAGGACGTCCACTGCTGAACATAGGCCTCCCCCAAAGATTTCCAGATCAACCTGTAGGACATAGGACATCCACCTACAAGGTGGACCGACGACCTGATAAAGGTCGCAGGAAGTCGCTGGATGCAGGACGCTTCCAACAGATCTTACTAAATATTAATATAAATTACTACACCGCCCTTAAACTCCACAGTACAACTACAATACAGATAAAATATAATATTGTCTATTTAGATTTTTTTATTTAATATCACAAGCCTTCTAAAAAGTTAGTGTTCGAATTTAAAAAGATTTACAACTTTCTCTCCACCTACCTTAATCCCACCTCAATGTGGGTTTCGCGCGACACACTTTTTTAAGCATGTTGCAGAAATGATTCAGCTTAGTTTTTTTCGTAATGAATATTTTATTATTTTTAATATTTTTTTTTGCCTGATGTCAAGCCTCCACTTTCAAGAAAATCGTGTTTAAAACACACCCACTCGATCTGGGAATCGAACCTAGGACGTCCCGGTAATCAGCCGATATACATTGCCACTAGACCAAAGATGCAACTACAAAGACCTGCAAGTTGCAACAATCAACTTTTATATCCGCCGATTGCAAGTGGTCCATTTACTTGGATCGTGTTAAATGTTTAAAGGTGTTGAGGCCTATTATCTCATGCCTACACATCAATTTCCCTTGTACATTTTTTTAACTGCACCTTTAATTGCAGAAAATTAAAAGGTTGTTTATTTTTAAAGGTCGTACGTTTGCCGCTGAAACTAATTAGCATAGCTCAATATTCTGTTCAGACAAATTAATTGACCATTATTTATATGGGTATGCTCTTTGTACATCTATTACCGACCTATATCTATTAACAAAACACGTCGAGTAATAAAAATGTATTCTTTTTTAATTGAATTATCCTTGTTTAATAGCTGCCTCGGTGGCGTAGTTGTATTTCGGTATGACTACCGCCCCTGAGGTCTCGGTTCGATCCCCGGGTCGGGCAATATGATATTGGAATTTTCCATATCAGCCCGGAGTCTGCAATTTGTGCCCGATATGGCGATAGGCTCGCCCCTATCACATCTGGGATGGAACTAAGCTCGGCGATATGTGGGTGTTCTAGTTCGCTAGTGCACCTCTGCCTACCCCGTCGGGGATACAGGCGTGTGCTTATGTATGTATGTACATATGTATGTTGTTTAATTGCAGCGATAGCTCAGATGGGAATGGTACGGACTGCCAAGACGAGGGTCGGAGGTTCGAGACCAACCAAAAAGAGCACACCTCTGACTTTTCAATATTAAGTGTGTTTTATTTTCTATGTGAAATATCGCTTGCTATAACGGTGAAGGAAAACATCGTGAGGAAACCGCATACCCGAGAATTTCCACACAAGAAGTTCGAAGGTATGTGAAATCTACCAATCCGCATTAAGCCAGCGTGGTAGACTAAGGCCTAACCCCTCTCATTAGTAGAGGCGGCCCGTGCCCAGCAGTGGGACAGTATATATTACAGGGCTAATATTATTATATTATTATCCTTGTTTACATTAAACTTTTGTCCATCTATTACAATCACACTAATGCCATAGAATATAAATTCTAATTAAAGGTATTGCGATTTTTTGCTAACTGATCCGCATGTAAAAACACTAATTACGTTTGTTTTAATGTCCCAAAGACAATATTGTATAAACGAATGATAGTGTCTAAAATTAATGTAATATTACATTGTCGCCTCCTTGGTTTATTAGCAACATATATGGACTGTGAACCAGAAGGTCGTGGGTTCGATTCCCGGGTCAGGCAAAGCGAATTATCTAATTTAATTCTTTATTTTAAAAAATAATATAACTTTTCAGAATAAAGATTACTAAACATAATACATGCAAATTGCAATGTTAGTCCAGTGCAAAAACAAACCACCCGTATAAATGAAATAACATAACATAACATAAGCTCACGCCTGAAATAGTACCTGTATAATCACCAGTTTAAAAAATTTAAAACTAACTTCCTTTATCCGATACTTTATATTATAGGACTACCCTTGGGACAAGCTCTATCAGTCATAAAAAAAAATCTGTCTATATTTGGCGGATATATCAAACAAAAAGTAACGGCAAATTCAGAACTTCCTGCTTATATAATACTACCTGTTGCCCGCGACGCCGTTCACGTGGAAATTAATTTTCCGGAATAAAATTAATTTTCCGGAATTAAATAAAAGTAGCATGTGATATTTAGGTGTATAATCTATATAATTGTAGATAAAGTTTCATCAACATCCATTCAGTATTTTTGTGTGAAAAAGTAACAAACATCTATACTCACAAACTTTTGCGGTTATAAATAAATAAATAAATAAATAACACCCATATAATATTAGATAAGATTACATTTTAGTAATTTATAAAAGTCATGCTATTATAATAATTATGACAGAAATGTCTATAACACATATTTCAAAGTTATAAAGAAATGCAGCAATAACATTTCTAATAGATATCGATTGATAGAATTAATCATGTCGATAGATATTTTCTAACTCTTTATATCGAGCTCACAACTTACATAATGATGTTATCAGAGCTTCAATATCCTTTATCGACGTTTTATTGATAGTATGCGAAATAGATATGACTGTAAGTAAGAAGATATGAGCGATTTTATCCCAAACATGTTAAGGTGCTTTGTAAATGGCGTTCAAAATTCGTTTATCGTATTATATCAAGGAGTTCTGCAGACGTAACTTAAATTAAGAACTTAGGCAATCGATTATAGTTTTCGATTGCCAAAATCGAGGAACATAATGTTTGTATGACAAACACCCGATCGCCTCTAATGGTTGCGTGGAGATTGAATGTTTGAAAAAAAACTCAAAAAAGAAATGTAAAAAAAAACTCATGATTGAGCCTCAGATCTGTGGCCTGAGAAATATTAGAGAATATATTATAGAGAAGAATATTTTTGATAATCGAATTTGTATCGAGCTCGATACGCGTCTATGACACTTGTATGTAATATTAACGAAACGTTACGCATCGAGCTCGATTCGAATTCGATTGTCAAAATATTCCTGATCGGGTCACTGTAAATAAATAATGAATCATTTATTACAAAATATTCGCTATTAAAAACATATTCACTATAAAACATATTCGCTATGCGTTTTTGCTTTAGGACACAAACATTTCAAGTCAAATGAGTGAGCTTTACAGTGATCGATCGAACCAGAACCGCCCAGTTCGAGGGTTTGTCTTAGCAAATTAACTGGTACTTAACGTGCTGTCAGACTGCAGATTAATATAACTTGCTCCCATCACGTTTTCAAGTAATATCCGGTTATAAACAATAATTTATAAATATACCAAGATTTTGATCTCTTCAGTCACCTTTTGAAATAATATACACGCGCATCTTAACGAGATCTACATTCACACATCCCACTCCAATGTGGTAACACAATTTTTAAATATATCGCGGGAAAGACTTGGCTTAGTTTTTATAACCGACTACCCCTATCCTGGATCCCCATCGAATTCCGTGAAAATCGTGTAAGAAAAATCACTTTGTCCGACTTGGGATTTTACCCAAGGACCTTCCGGTTTAAATCTCATATACTCTACCACTAGAGCTACATGAGAATATATTACAGGAGATTACAACAGATTTCATCTTCATCGGTCCATAACCACTGTAGCAGTCTCCGTCACGCCTATGCTAGTATAACTTAATCATGCCACCGTAAATTGGTCCTAGCTGGTACATTAATCGCTTAATTACATCGAACCATTATAGCTTACAGGCAGAAGCTAGGAACCACGATGCAGGTTCTAGATTCTGCATTTAATAACACGATTGTAAATGTTACAAAATGTTTAATATTTATTTTCATCTTTCACCTGTGTAACCCCAAAATGCTCTTCAATATGGGGTCGGCGTAACCCTCTTTTGCAAGCATATTGCAGTAAAATTCGGGCTAGTTTTTATTAATAATTATATTGTTAACTGGATTTGTAAACTTATCTTATCGATTACGTTTCTTGTCTTCAGTGAGACAGATTCAACAGTGGAAGTGATAATTAATTTTGGTCTACACCACGCTTAGCACCCCTTCAATAACGATAATAATTATCGTTAAATATCCATACATTTGTTTAAGTTTATAGTTTCCACAAGAGGCTCTGCTAGTCAAATATAGGGATTTTTGGACCTATCATCTTATCGTAATATTAATATTTTTCGAGTTAATACTCGTACTAAGGGTATAGATCCAATGAAGCTGTGCAAAAAAGATTATGTAAATTAAGAAATATAAAAAAGGAGAGAGAGAGCGGGAGAGAAAAGAAAAGAGACTCCCATTAGCAGAGGAGGCCTGTGTACAGAAGTGGGATAGTAAAATACAGGGCTGATATTATGTTGTTACTATATGAAAAAATGGATGCAGGCCGCTTCCAACAGGTCGATCTGGAAATCTTTGGGGGAGGCCTATGTTCAGCAGTGGACGTCCTATGGCTGATGATGATGATGATATGAAAAAATACGGCATTTTTTTTCTACCCGCCCTTAGCCCACTTCAATTTTGGAGAACTGATTCGGCTTAGTTTTTACAACCAGCTGCCTGCCTGGCGTCAAGCCCCCAGATTTTGTTTATTTTGTCAAATAAATACGGCAATTACAAATCATATTTTACAATAACATTACAAAGCACATAATGCACAATAGCACCAATAATTCTAGCGCAACCATGAATAGCTGGACATGCTGAATGGACACAATTTCATCACAGACAGACACGAGTGAGCATCGATCCTTCCACAATATCCATTGTTAACTCTATATAATTCAATTGTAATAACACTTATGTGGCGAGCATAGGTTTGCTTGCACTTTCTTGTAAATGTTTATTTTCTCACTTCATGTTTGACTTTTGACACGGCGCCATACGTCATGCAATGGTAATGATACAGAATTTTAACATCAATGCAATGTGCTGGATCTGAATCTGTGGATAATATTCTCGATTCCTATGATATTTTTGCCGCCATTTTGTGGTTATGCTATGAATTCTGCAGTGGTCAAGCTAAAATGCCGTTAAGTGAATAAATCGAATTTTGAGATGTCTCCAAAAAACGTGGAAAATATTATCCTTAGAGGTTTATTAGACTGCGGCTTTTATATTTAATAAACTTAATAACTTTTTACTTTCAGATTAAAAATAACCATAAGTCTATGCTTAGGGACCATATTTTTCCATGTTTTTGGAGACATCTCAAAATTAGGTTAATTCACTTAACGGCAGTATAGCTTGATGATGGCAGTATTGTTGTCCATACGAAGAAGTAGGTATTTGCTTGTCTCTTCAAATATTATTTTTTCAGGCAACAAAGAAGCAAGGAATGGATAATTTGCATAGATTTTGTGGGCCGGACTATATGACTTAAGCAACTATTTAGCCCAGACATACAGATATAATAGAAAAGGCTTACTCTTAGTTACACATACAACAATTTCGAATTCTTTCTATTGAAATCATCATTCATCTGTACTAATTTAAACCTACTAGTCAATAATAAAGCACGACACAAATCATTCATTCATAAAAGCTACAAGTTACAATACAACCTGGTGGTCTTGTGAGATGAGATTTATTTGATTGTAATGGTACAAACTGACACACAGCACGTAGTGTATATTATAGGGTAGAACTCCTAAGAATCTGATAGATCAAGATAAGTTTTCTTTACAACCTTTTGTACACAATTAAACAATACTATTAGGTTAGTCTACAATGCGCAGGCGCGGGTCTCTCTGATCCCAAATAAGGACCAGCCTAGAACTAAATCGTGAGATCTCAGTATAAATACGGAACAGTTTTTGATTATTACCTATTCGATCCCTAAGTGAAATAATAATTGTTGCCGTAATTTATCGTTTTATTCACCACTACATTTTACTGCCAGCGCCGCTATCTAGGAATTCTTGTTCGGCAAAGATGGCACTGAGTCATAACTTTTTCTGTTGAGTTTGTAGTTACAGAGGTATTTGTTGATTTGTATTTAGGTAGTTATCTCCAAAAATTAAGCATACTTCTTTATAATATTCGTTTTCTTTCCAATATTAGTTTATTTATATTATTATTTGTGTTTTAAGGAATTGTAATACTGTGTCGAAATAAATTTTATTTTTAATATTTTTTTGATACTTATTTACAACAATAAATAACTACAATATGTTAATTAAATAAAAATATAATTAATATAAAAAAATATTGATATAATATAAATACAAATAACTAAATGAATAAGTATAATAAATATATATATATATATATAATAGTATATATACTTGATATACATCATACATATATGAAGGCAGTCTTAACACATCTAAAATGAGATGCGTTTTAGTATTAGGTCTCAACTCGTAAGTAAGACATGAATGATAAATAGGTATACATAAAACAAATTACTCATAAAGCGTCGCTGAAACTTAGAAATCTTTTTATTTTTGTTTTATTTAATGCTCTGTTCCTCTAATTAGGCGGAAGAAAAGTTATCTGACACTATAGATTTTTTTCTATACGTTGATTTGCTGTCGAACTGCATGTCATGTGACCATGATTTTTATTTCACATCATCTTTAATTGGCCTGCCAGTGCAGCGGTGTGTGACAGCTCCGACATATTTAACTTGCAACCCGTGTCTTCGCGATTGTGAGATATTTCCTGGAGAGAAATGTCGAGTTGTGGTTAGGTCGGTAATGGCTGTATGGTCACCCACCCAAGTGCTAACCCTAGTCACAGACTAACTAATAGTTACTATGTAACCGTAGTCACAGACTAACTAATAGTTACTATGTAACCGTGGTCACAGACTAACTAATAGTTACTATGTAACCGTAGTCACAGACTAACTAATATTTACTATGTAACCGTGGTTAATGTTGTTTTAATACTTATGTCTCTGTTACAACTTTGCCCCTTATAACAGTACATTTAGATACCCTTTCAGGCGCAGCGGGTGTGTAGTCTATAAAATGAGGGCTAAGGTTCGATTCCCGCACTAACACAATCGAGACGTCAATCATCATCATCATTTCAGATAATGAGGATGTAAAACTGTTGTAAACTGTTGTTAATCTGCATTAGTAATAGAGTTAAACATAAAACAGATTTTAATATTCATATGGAAATTGTTAAAAAAGCACATTACTTTCAGAACAACATAAAAAAGTAAAACCCCACATAAACCTTCCTAATCTGCGCGTCCTAAATCTCTTGCTATACACAATTGTACTTTCTCATCTCGTTAAATTCCACAAAGTTAAAACAATATAGCGAAAATCCCATACTCCGGAGCCATATTCCATTTATATTCGTCGGATTATTATATAATTGGGCATTTATTTTGTCACTAGCCCATTGAAATTGTGCCTTGTAATTGAGTATTCAAATGCACTTAATTGACAGAAATGACATTGTTCAGGGTGAGGAGAGTTCCGCCGGTGGGCCCTTGTAAGGGCATACGCCTGCATTAACGTGGACAATAATGCCACCATACAGACCTTAGGCTTTGTAAGGCCATTTCACTACTAATCAAATTACTCTTTAACAAGCATCAATACGGTTGATTACCACTTATTTATTTGATTACATTATACAGAAATTACGGTGTAGTAATTTGTTTATATTACATTTGCATTATTTTACGCCATACGTCATCAATTTATGAAAATAATTATGAATTTATGATTATACAATTTATGAATGTATGAATGACTGCCTCGGTGGCGTGGTGGTATTTCGGTACAACTACGGTTCTGAGATCTCGGGTTCGATCCCCGGGTCGGGCAAAGTGATATTGGATTTTTCCATATCAGTCCGGAGTCTGGAATTGGTGCCCGATATGGCGATACGCTCGCCCCCTATCAAATCTGGGACGGAACTAAGCTCGGCGAAATGTGGGTGTCCTAGTTCGCTAGTGCGCCTCTGCCTACCACTTCGGGGATACAGGCGTGAGCTTATGTTATGTTATGTTTTATCTATATTCTTTAAACTTAAATATTTTCCTTAGTTTATATTTATTCTTTAAACTTACCTTAAAATAAATTAAAGTTTTAATTAAATTATAGCATCCAGTTGAATGCACCGGCATTCAGTTACAACATAGTAATATTTATCGGAATGTCTTTATAATTAAATGCAGTTGTCAACAGGGGCGAAATGGCCATGAGTAGCGGGTTCCAATTTACTATCACACTTATGGTATGGTTAGAAAGACTCCAGACTATGGTATGTGACACATTACGTATGCTAACAATTTAGATCACCTATTAGATTCAAAGCAGTGATTGCTCAGTTGGGAATGGTACGGACTGCTGAGACGAGTGGCGGAGGTCTAGACTAATCCCAAAATGGAGCATACATCTCTGACTTTTCTATGTTAAGTGTGTCTTCTTTGTGAATTATCGTTTGCTACCTGTATAATGGCGAAGGAAAAAATCGTGAGGAAACATGCATACCCGAGAATTTGTCCACAACAATTTCGAAGCTATGTGAAGTTTACCAACCCGCATTAGGCCAGCGTGGTAGATTAGGCCTAACCCCTCTCATTAGTAGAGGAGGCCCAGCAGTGGGACAGTAATATTACAGGACAAATTATTTATTTTTATTAGATTCAATAGTTCTCGCCTTCTTGGATTAGTGGCAGTATATGTGGGCCGACCTGGGTTCGAATTCCACGAGAACCGGGAGGTCCTGGGTTCGAATTCCAGGTCAGACAAAGCGATTTTGTAATACTTTTTGCCGGGAATGGATCCCCCGCGGATTGACGCGAAGCAAGTACTCGGTAGTAAAAACAAGAGGCCAATGTTGTCGACTTCGTTTTATGTAGGTGTTTTTAGGGTATTGTTTTTAAAAAATAGTGCAAGAAACGCGGCTTTAGAAATTTTAATAAAAGACATAAAGATTAGTAAATTTTCATAGCATAACAGCTAAAGTCAGTAGAAACACGATACCGTTATATTACTATACCGTTTATAATAACAGTGTTATTGCTAAGTCATTATATTAGCTCGACCATGAGTAATTTTGTTATTTCACGCTAGCGACTATGTAAAATATTTGTATGTGAGACACCCGAACGCCTCTAGCGGTTACGTGGGGAACTAACGATTTTCATACGAATGATTTACGTAGTCGCTAGCGTGAAATTTAAAAATCTCATAGTCAAGCTAAAGTTCTAAGTTAAAGTAATATGCATTATTATATCCATGTCTTAGTAGACATTCTTAGATTCTAGTGAATCTATACACATATTCACAGAAAATATTTGCACTTAACAACAACCTTATAAGGTAAACTAGTTGCCGTTAATTTGGCAATTTAACTGCCTAAGGTAGCGCGCACGCTCAGGCCTTGCGGCGCACCAGAATAAAGTAAATTAAAGTTTCGTGTTTTAATCCAGTGTAATGAGTCTGTAATTATCAGACTTAATTACACACCGTGATTCCAGTAACGACACAACTTTCTCTAACCATAAGCTTACGACTGTATCCCCGAAGGGGTAGACAGAGGCGCACTAGCGAACTAGAACACATTTCGCCGAGCTTAGTTCCATGATATGATAGGGGGCGAAAGCAGCCAAGAAATAACTTTATTATTTTTTGACCTATCTTTTTAGGACAATATTATTGCTGCTATTCATTCTTACAGGACATGGACGATAAAAACGCTGGATAGAGGCTTTGGGGGAAGATATGATGCCAATTTTCTCACTGTGGAGGATACTCAAGACTGGGTGAAGTAGAAGCGTTTAAATAGGAAGTCGGACCATGGTATAAGACGGGCATAACGCCAGCCGCTTTTATAATACTTCGCATTCTAAATACATACTGTACTTTATTTATCATTGCAGTGGTTTATTTACTCTATAAATTGAAATAGTAAAATACTCCTTTTCCACAAACTTGAATTAGGACCAAGGGTAAAAATATATGGATCTTGTGCAAATCTGTATCATTAATGATCTAACTTTTACTTAAATATCAAACAAATAAATGTAATGTATACATGTTTTTGCACAAAACCTATGTAAGATAGAAAATCTAATTATAAAACCGCAATAACATTTTATTTTGTGATGCACTTTGCTTCGGAATTTATTTTAACATTTAACCGAGAAGGTTCAACACTAAAACGCAATTTGTATGCGCTTATAGTCGACTTAATGAACAGGCGTCGAATTTAACACGAGCTCAACTCTTACAATGTTCTTTGATGCGGAAAAGGTTCGTAGAGGCGACGCGGACGGTTTATTTAAATCAAGTGAATAGTATTGTAAAGAAATATAAATGTTATCGACTATAATTATCTTATTCAATTTAAATAAAAAATATTCCTAATTGAGATCCTTCTCCTTTTTTGGAGTCGGTTAAAATCAATTTGAAAGGACGCTGGACGCTGAAGATGCTGAACGCAGGCCGCTTCCAACAGGTAGATCTGGATATCTTTGGAGGAGGCCTATATTCATCAGTGGACGTCCTATGGCTGATGATGGTGATGATGAAAAACAATTTAAAACTGTTAGTCTTTTCGGCTATAAAAACTATTGTGTGCATTAAAAAACTTAATTATTGTCAGACTTTGCATATACCATATTCGATTATTCGATTGTCAAAAAAAATCTGCTCGGGCCGCAGGTATCGAAGAACTTTTAGCTCCCAATCAAATTATCTTAAGATGAATTCTGAATCAGTCTCTACCAAAATTATTTTTAATTATAGATTAAAGCACAATTTACCATCTGTCGGTTAAAGTTAAAGTTAACAATAACTTTTATTCTCTGGTTCATGATAAAGATTTTTTATTTATATCAAAAATGCTTGTAACAACCTACGGATGGTGCAATTTCACCTTAGTAGATACTGTACTTATTGTGATACTTACAGGTATAAACTTAAACTTTCCAATAACTACTCCGTTCGTTGTGTCCTGCGATGTCATCTTAGGCGTGAAGCCCGTCCATTACGAGCTATCGGCACTTCGTTAGTCGAACACATTTATCTAATACATTGCTTTAACAACAAAGTCCAAATTCCCTTGAACAGCACTACCTAGCATCTTCAAAAACGTAAGTATAGTTCTACAAGCCCACATAGAATTACCGTCTTTACTGCCCCTAGGAATTCTTCAATTGTTTGTCACTGGAATTGAATATCTGTAGGACGCCAGCTTGCATTTGCCGCTACGTAAGCCATTTCTCTAGGATTTTAAATCGTG
Organism: Clanis bilineata; assembly: GCA_036417725.1. Lineage (NCBI taxonomy): Eukaryota > Metazoa > Arthropoda > Insecta > Lepidoptera > Sphingidae > Clanis > Clanis bilineata. The sequence continues at coordinate 7,068,849 of CM071153.1, forward strand.
GTACACTTACATAGAAGACAGAAAATGATGTGACATTTACCAAGGTTATGCCAGTTGAAATACGCCACCCGCAGGCAGATTGCGTTGGATAAGAAAACTATAGGTTTAGTAATGGTATGTGTATATATATTTTGGTATTATATATTTACATCCCAGTTATTAAAGACTACTACAATATAAGAAAATGGTTACTGTGCAGATGTGACTGCTCGGGTAAAACCTCCACGATAGGAAAGTAGTGAATATGAGGCAGGTAAGCAAACAGATTCAGCGATCTCGCCTTACGTTACGATAACTAAGCTTGCGTCGCGTCGCGTCGTGCCTCAATGTAGACTGTAAAGACACCACTACTACCGAAATGTTCATGTGACATTTCATATTGACTGCCTCGGTGGCGTAGTTGTATTTCGGTACGACTACCGTCCTGAGGTCACGGGTTCGATGTGCAAAAGCAAAGTGATATTGAGTTTTTCAATATCAGCCCGGAGTCTGGAATTTGTGCCCGAAATGGTGATAGGCTCACCCCTATCACATCTGGGACGTAAATGAGCGTGGTGAAATGTAGGTGTTCTAGTTCGCTTCTGACTACCCCTTCGGGATACAGGCGTGAGTCTATTTCATATTGTAATTTGTCCCAAATCTCAGTTCATCATCATGAGCCATAGGACGTCCACTGCTGGATAGGCCTCCCCCATGAACATAGGCTTCCCCCAAAAACTTCCAGATCGACCTGTTGAAAGCGTCCTGCAGCCATGGACATTCTGCGACCATTTCGTCTGGCCACCTTAAAAATCAAAGATAGGTCTTTATCTAAAATAATAGGTATGATTTGTGAGTCATCACAATAGCCTTTCAACAATCATGGAATGTTTTATTTTGAATGTTCAGGATTCTTTAGATTAATTTCTGATTAACACTAGGTTGCCACCAAATTAGGCTTTTAACTTCATAAACGACAAAACTGTTTGTTATAATAAGCCGGCGTAGTTTTCGAGATCCCATAGTATCAATGAGTAGACCAATATCGAGCCACGAGCCTGAGATCAGATACGAGCTGTTTACATCCAACTGCTGCTGGGATATTTAAATGTACCGATGTTGTCTCAGCCCAACCTGCGGGTTGCCTCGCTAGATAGTCGATAGCTACCGACGACTCTCCGATATCGAAGAATTGAGAGATTTAGACTTCATATTTGAATATAAACTACGTGTAATGGCTTTAGCATGCCTCTGATTGGTATCGGCTGTACGTGTTATATCAATAAAAATATGTTACTACTTTAAGTTGGTGTAGATAATTTTATGTATATAGAGAAATTCGACCATCAGGCGTGAGTCATCATCATCGAACAGCCGTGAGTTTATACCAGTGTATACGTATCGACCATCATTCGATTCTATAAAACATTTTTAAACATCGAACCAATAAAACAAATGACTTTCTTTAGCTTTTCTCATGTTAGTATTTCAACTATTTAATCCAAGATAATCACTGTCCGATAAATTATAATCGAATAGTAATAAAACAAAAGAGGAACGAACAACGAAGTAGCAGACAATAATCACGATAGCAAAACAAACAAGGGTATCGTAATCATTCTCCAGTTCGAAATGAGCTGTTTCAAACAACAGCATTAAAACGAACTAAACTAAAAAGTTATTAAAGGTATTAAGAGTAAGTCGGTTGCGTCAGAACACCCAGATCCTCGATATAGATTGGTTTAGATTTGTTTGTGGCATAAGTAACAAGCGAGTTCGGTTGTGAAACAATGTTATTTTACAAATGAAATAAAAAATATTTGCTAGTTATTCGTGGTTTGTTCAGTGCAATAGTGCTGTCATGTGCAAATAAACTACACTATAGCAACCATAGTTCAAATGCTGTTAACATGTCTGCTGTCCCTTAGTGACCCACACGCTTTGTATCAATCATTTTACAGGGTCAGGCAGTGTTCAACCGGTTCTTCCAACATTGCACATGACATGATAGTTCGGACGTGTAACTTACATCGCTAGGTAAGCATCGCTCATCGGCCGTCCTTGACTTTCTTCTTCCTTTTTGGGGGTGTAAAGAGACGTCTATTGAGATCGATATGATTCTGGACTATTTTTGTAGCCACTTTGTCACGTTCGGAAAAGAATTGTAGTCAACTTGCCTTTAAATTCAGTTATAGCTTTCACAGAATCAACGGACTTGTGACTGAAATACTGTTACGTCAAGCAGAAGAAAACTGCTTAAGCTTTTTTCTTTCTTTACCCATTGAAGCTGAACAGTGATAAAGAATAGTCTTATGATTTCTTAGGTTTACGCGAATGTTATTCGGGTCACGGGTCGGACTCCACCACGGACCACGAAGGCTTAAAACTAAATCGTGATAGAATCCGTAAAAATATTCTTATTTCAAAGACTAGTCTATGCGCAATTCTACCCGCTTGTCACACCTAACTTAATCCATACCGCGATTGTGGCACGAACGTAAAATATAGTGGGTATTTACGCGCGTGCGCAACATTTGTACACGACACCGCGCAGACGGGCTCTGATATTGCTTCTGCATTTGTGATAAAGTGATAGATAAAAATTACTATCTTTCGCCCACGACTTTACTCCAGCGATAGTCATCCAACCGGCCGGCTGTCTTGGGTAACAAATTAATGAGTTATGTTGCAGTTACCCGGTTTGCTCCCGATATCCTTCACGTCTTGTCATTCGTAACAAGGGTCCTTCAACTGCTTCTTTTTATCTAATAGCTAATTGAAGTCTAAGATAATATTTTCACCCATTACTTGGTAAACTTCTTCGACGATGATTTATACGATGACGATGTTTTATTATAGATTTTATAAAATTATCTCAATTTACTAAATTTAATTACAGCAAAACAATATGACTATGTCGTCGATTAAGATGACAGACATTGTTGACTGATAAATAATAATATTCAAAACTCCTTGACATCGACATAATTAACAATACTAGGTTTTGTCTCTTTCACTTTTTCGAAATAAAACGAATTCATGACAAGTGCTTGAAATGAAGCGAAATCAAGAAGTCTCTTTCCTGTTTCTTACCATAATTTCAAATGTGCTACTGTCAATTGTTCAGTAATTAATTTTTCACTCAGTAGATCCGTGTCAAGCTATGCTAACAAGTAATAAATATTATGCCAACTCTCTCATTATTTCTTGTTAGTTTCTAGTCGAAATATTGCAAATAATAGTAATTTGAAAACTAATTTGATTTAAAGTATGAATATTTCATGATGTTCCTTATTTGATTTTGCCAGATGGGGGTTTACGTCAGGCACCCGGTCGTAAAAACTAAGCCAAATCTTTTCTGCAACATGTTTGAAAGTGTGATGCACCGACCCCACATTAAGGTGGGATAAGGGTAAGTGAAAAGAAAGAAAAGTTATTTCATTTGATCCGATCATGTGGTAGGAAATTAGGAATGGTAAACTGGGTACGGCACGTTGTAGTTCCATCACTGTACAGTGAGTACATTGAGTTACTACTACAAAACTAGGGCTCTACCACAGACTCTACCATATGTGTATATCTAAAATCAAAGACATTCAACAGTATATAGACGGGACAACAGCGCGGAACTTATAATCGAAAAATTGTGACGTCGTGGTCATAAGTCAATTGATCGTATTTGAAACTCACGCACGCAAAGTCATGCCAGCGTAATAATGTTTGGAAAACAAAATTATGTTACATGATTCTAGAATATTCATAGAACATATATGGTGTTAATTGTAACAAGCGCCCTCGCATTATATAATAAGTGGTAAATGGCGTAACTGACGTTTGACATCATTTTTTCTGAATGGTAACTTGCTGGATAGCCCCCTGTGTAGTAAGTAATATTAAATCTCTTTGCCTAGAATAAACAGTACACCAATTAAAACTAAATATTGCTTTTACCTTCTAAGCCTAGTAGTTCAATGTAATCATCATCATCATTATCATGACTGCCTCGGTGGCGTGGTTGTATTTCGGTACGACTACGGTTCTGAAGTCTCGGGTTCGATCCCCGAGTCGGGCAAAGTGATATTGGATTTTTCCATATCAGCCCGGAGTCTGGAATTTGTGCCCGATATGGCGATAGGCTAGCCCCCTATCACATCTGGGACGGAACTAAGCTCGGCGAAACGTGGGTGTACTAGTTCGCTAGTGCGCCTCTGCCTACCCCTTCGGGGATACAGGCGTGAGCTTATGTTATGTATGTTATGTTATGTCATCATCATTTCCAGCTTTTTGGCACCCACTGCAGGGCCTCCTCCCTTTTAATGATATCAATGCAATATCACTACATAATATAAAACAAAGTCACTTCCCGCTCTCTGTCTGTCCCTATGTATGCTTAGATCTTTGAAACTACGCAATGGATATTGATGCGGTTTTTTTTAATAGATAGAGTGATTCAAGAGCAAGGTTTATATGTATAATACATGCATAATTTTTTGAGAGCTACCGTTGCGTGCGCTGTTATGCATATGTGACGCAGGCGAAGTTGCGCAAGTCAGCTAGTTATAATTAATTTAAACACTTTTCGATGGCATTTCGCAGGGCAGTGATTTGTTCACCCGCAGTAGTCCTTATATTAACCATTATGAATGGATGTTACGATCAACAACCAATTTATTGCCTGAAATTGTAGGTTAATAAAATACGGAAACATTCCACGCGATAACCTTTGTAGTTTGTAGTATGATTAATTAAACCGAAATAATTTTAACGAAAGCCTAACCGCTCTCAAACAATTAAAACATAAAAGCACATGCCTGGAAGGGACAAGCAGAGGCACACTAATGAACTAGAACACCCACATTTCGCCGAGCTTAGTTCCCTCCCAGATGTGGGGCGAGCCTATCGCCATATCGAGCACAAATTCCAGACTCCGGGCTGATACTGTAAAATAATAAATAAATAACTACACCCAACAGTCACACACATAGTCCTGACCCCACACTAAGATCGAATCTTGTGTCGTGAGTATCAGGAACTACGAGAGACTTTTGGTCTCACAACACCCAGACCCGAAACAAATATCTGTGGGCCACATAGACATTTGTCTCGGTGCGGGAATCGAACCCGCGACCTCACGTTTCACAGCCGGCTATTCGCCCGCTGCACCACGGAGGCTGAGAATCCAATATATTAATTGAACATGGAGACAAATTATCCCTTACACGTTATGTTTACCTAAAACCACTAACGAAAAATATGTTCTGTTCAGTAGATTTCGCCACCGCGCGTGCCATATCGCCTGTGCGATTGGTGGAAACAATGCAGTTATAAAATGGCGTCCATCTGCTAATAGCGGCAACAATAGCCGAGATAACCGTCTCACCCCATTAGAGCTCACGGATTCTGAATACTGTACTGGTTTTGTAAGGCCTTCGCTTGTAATTATTCATTCAATAGAAGGAAGCGAATTTAAATTATTTTAGATTACAAAGGAAAATAGACTTGGATCGTAGATACGAACATAGTACTTTTAAGGGAGTTTAGAATGTATTGACAACGTAGTATAGGAATAAACTGGAACTTATATGGAGATTTAAAAGAATCGACAATCGTTGAAATAAAATTAGACTAACACAGTGACCATTTAAATAAAATACAGAAATACGAGCCCGTATTTAGAACACCGAAGCAAATTGGCAGCTTGCTGTTGCGTTGCATTCAGTGAGTGAAATTTCCAGTGGTCTAATTCTCCCCTCCCTTTCCAAATTCCCTTTCTTTTAATATTGGTAGCGGACCCATGATTCCTTTTATGTATTTGTCTGTGGGCGGTGGCGATCTCTTACCATCAGGTCACCCACTCGTTGGCCAGTTTCTACTATAAAAAAATTATATAATTTATCTTAGCTATCGAAAAAACACATAGTTATAAGAAAATGAGAAGAATAAAATTGTATCGTGTTAGAGCCCACTCGGCACTGGAACAAGTATTCTACAAAGGAGTTAAATCAAAGCAAGATTCCGCAGACTCCTAATTCCTAAATTCCCTAATGTTATCAAGGTATGGACAACCGGACTCCGTGGCCATAAATCAAGAAATTCTTGAGACAATGCAACTGCATAGAGCTAATTATTATTTGTTCGGCGCCGACCCGCTATGGGGACAGATAAGCCTATGATGTATTATTTTGTTCAACAATTAGTGAGTTTGTTACTCCTGTATACAATTTGTACGAACGCTTATGGAAGACTAGGCGGGAACAAGTTGTATTCGCTGATCAATTTTGAGTAGATCGCGTGTTTAGAAGAATTATTTTAATGAAATTACAATCGAATTTCGAAACTCTGGAATAAATTCCCTCCTCGATGGGAACACCGAAATGAGACTTAAACATTATTACACAATGGCTTGGCTGTGTCCCTACCGCCTGGCTTTGCTGATCTTACTGGCCGACGGTGACTACTGAGTATCAAGTTAGCCGTCTGCTCGTTGCCTTCGTAGGCTAATAAAAAAAAACATATATTTCATATTTAAATAGTCACGGGCGGCTCGGCCTCCGGTGACCCATACGCTTTTGTAACATATTTATGTGACGCCTCCGACGGGTTAATTTACATTCTATGAGAAAAATATCTGACGCCTGATATTTAGGTTTCAGAGTTCACACCCAAGAGGCCGATGTTAAGAACCTCAAATGACGAAACCCCATGATGCATGCCGTCATTCAGGGCGGTGGAACGAAATTTCCAAGTATGTTAGAGAAAAGATTCTGCTTAGATTCTACGACCGTTCGCCTACCTGGCTTTAACCCCTCTGGGGGATCAAGTGCAGGAACATTTTATTAGAATGACCCCGTTATATGACCTGGGATTCTATTCTAGGACTTTCCAATTCACAGGACATGTTGCTTCACCAAGGAGGCGACAAATTATGTATTACAGCTTATGAGACTACAGTTGAAGCGCATTCGTTGGCGAATATCGAGGTCGCTGCGCACCGATGACAATTTGTCAATATTTCATACAAATGTCATAAACGCGCATCGAGCTCGATACGAATTCCATTGTTAAAATTATTGCTGCTCGGACGACTGGTCCTTATAATCTGTTACATACTTACGTCTTTTAAAGCTTATAAACCTCAGCATAATCGACAAGTATACTAAATTCCTTTATGAGCGAAGATTGCGTCCGAATCGTGAAATGCGTATATAATTTGCCTGAATCTTGGAGTCGACAGCTGGTAATTAACGAGCTTGAACAATGCCCCAATACGAGTACAACCGGTGACTCACCGTTGTGCAATCTATTGTTAATTGTGCCTAAATTGTTTATCTTCCACAAGATTTGGTCGCGACAGCCAACAACGCAATTAATTGTCCCAATGACACGCACGCAAATTTTTGGGCAAACTGGTTTCCATTTGTTCCCTGTCGTCGGATTTTTAGCAGTTAGGTTATTAGGGCACATACAATTTCGATTACCACGTATATGATCGTCGATGTATAATTCAATGGCTCAATCTATAAGATGGTCACAAATGATCTGTAGATGTAGATACATAACATAACATAACATAAGCTCACGCCTGTATCCCCGAAGGGGTAGGCAGAGGTGCACTAGCGAACGAGAACACCCACATTTCGCCGAGCTTAGTTCCGTCCCAGATGTGATAGGGGGCGAGCCTATCGCCATACCGGGCACAAATTCCAGACTCTGAGCTGATATGGAAAAATCCAATATCACTTTGCCCGACCCGGGGATCGAACCCGAGACCTCAGGACGGTAGTCATACCGAAATACAACTACGCCACCGAGGCAGTCCATGTACATACATGGTATTCAGTAACAACCTTAAAAAATATTTCACTGCACAAAAACCTCGGAAGGGATTGAAGTCAAGCAGGCGGGTGGGTGTAAAGACCAAACCGAATCATTTCTGCAGCTCACATAAAAATGTCCAACCACACATGAAGTGGGATATGAAGTAGAAGATTCAAGAACAAAAAACCTGTAAAACTATAATTTACATATCGGATCACATGTTAGATGACAACATCCAACTCAAAAATCGGAGTAAATATAAAATGTTGCTCTGAAACCTCATCAATCAGGCAATATTCCTACGAAAACCTCAGGCAAGTTAAAAAATAATAATATTTTATGGCCAATCAACAACAAATTAATAGGGCTATGAAACGCACATAAAACTTGATGTAAATTGACCATTGAGTGTTTACTACCATACATTGCTGACAAACTGTCAGGAACATGAGAAGGGGATTGTTAGCGTACGTGCTTGTATATTTTATAAACCATGTTGGAAACCTCGACGGATATATTGTTGGAGCGGGCTGTAAGTCTAATTTAACTGGCATTGTCTTTGAACTATATTTACGCATGTTGGATATTATATTACATCAATATATCAGACAATCATTCAGTGCATACAAGTCTACGAATTTACCTTATAAATCAAAACAGGGCTTTTCTTCATTATAATTTAATTATTGAACTGTTTCTCGGTCTCCACGTGATTTCTATTATGCCTGACGTCAACCCTTCTGTGGGGTCTAGTCCAAATTAAATCTTGTAAAAAAATCACCTCCCCCAACCTGGGAATCGAACCCAGGACCCCCGGGTTCAGAGCAGCTTATACAAGCTGCCACTGGACTAAAGAAATTATAGAACAAATGCTCAATATAAAAAAATCTTATCAATGTTTAAGTGAACGTCCGCTTCGCCCAAATGCTACACACCGACAGCAAGTACCAGGTCCTTCGCGAAGAAATGGTGAAGACAAACACAAGGAACCTCGTGTACCACTGTCGAGCTGACAAGAGCGACTGCGACGCAGCCCTCGCCAAGATGAGGTATAAAGCCAGCAAACATTTCTACGCACTTGCAAAAGCTGTTGTGGACTACGTGAAAAATAAAAGACAAGCGCGCCCTACTGGATATGTCGGTAAGTAAAAATTTATAAAAACTCATATTAAACACTAAGCTAAGATTAATTTAATTTGTTAGGGGAAAAGGGGAAACAAAAGCTGTAAAGCATCTTGAGATACCACGATACGCTTCGCTAAGCAATTAAATCTGTCTAACAATTTTATCTCAGACACGTTTCTAATTTATAATATACCTAGGTACTTTGACATTATACCAGACAAACTAAAGCTATAATTTTATTTCAAGGCAGTCACTACTGTAAGCATTGAAATTCTTTTTCTTTTTTTTTTTTTTTAGTTTCTAGCCAATCTAAAAATCACCTTTTCAATTTGGTGGATCTAGCATTTGTTTTATAACTTGTACAAGATATTTTTTTTTCCAGGAACAGCAACATTCTGTCAAGACAACATATGCGTGCCCGACACAGACCCTCCTATTGTATTTGGTGGGTGCTATACGCTTGTCTCCTGCGGCGGCAACCAGACATGGCACTTGGATCCTGTTATCTACAAAAAGAAGAAATCCAGATTCTTTTAAACAAATATAATATTATACAAATTAATTATTTAGACTTTCATCAACTTTTCTTTAATTATCATTAAACGCTTCGTGTGAATAAATAACATATTGTAGAATTCTACATAATATGTGGAATCTATCAAACTGCTTTAGTGCAAATTGAGAGACTACACTTTAACTTCCATGGTTAATAAAGTAGGCCTAGGCCTGTATCCAGTAAATAGTACAGCTTGTATAATAATAATAATCTGAATTATAAATAACTCTTTCTCACCTCCCTTTAACTCATTGGAAAAACAACTTACAATTTTATGAAAATAGTACCTACAGAAGATGCAGAACGTTATTTTACTTTAGGAAGATAGACCCTAACATTTTTTTAACCGAAATATCTTGCACATTCTCCAGTACTAAAGCTAAAATGCCAAGTTCTTACCTACTCACATTGATGTCAATCAATTCGATGCCAGATGTATATTCACTTTACCATTGCACATTATAAAAAAACTAAACCAAAGTGCACCTGTCGTATTATCGTCTAAACAATGAATTCAGCGGGCATTGTTACGTTATGCTAATAAGAGTAAAAATTAATGAGAGAAGCTTTAAAAGACTTTACCTCAGAATACTACTGGTCGTTTAGATTTATGAACTGAAGAACATGACCATTTTATAAAATGGACGAAATATTTTATTTTGTCACTTCAGTGCTAGTTTTTGCTTCTGGTGAGATACGAGACAGTGCAATTATAAACAGGTATGTTTGTTTTGTGTATCTTTAATTTATTTCCGCTTTTAAATCCCCCACGGATAAGCGTATGATAACGACGAGTTAGATATTTAAACGATTTTAAAGCAACTATACATACATAGCTCAGTTAGGAGTGGTACGGACTGCCGAGGCGAATGTGGAACGTTCGAGATGCTTATAAGAGCATGTTTATTCATTATGAATGATCACTTCCTACAACGGTGAAGGAAAACATCCTGGGGACACCGACATACCTAAGAATTTCGAAGGTATGTAAAGTCGACCAACCCGCATTAGGCCAACGTGCTACGCTAAGGCCTAATCCTTACAGGCCAAGAAGAAGCAATAAGACAGTAATATTATAGAGTTATTATTATAACTGACGAGTTATTAACAAAGGAAACAGTCACCATCTAGAATATGGTTGTAGGATATACTGGACTTACAATATCTAATAATTAATTCCAGATTAATAAAAATCAAACCTGTGGGTGCTAGCGTGGGAAAATCGTTTATCCCGCTAACTGAAATTCCACCACCAGTTAACCCTCACATCCACTCCGGTCGGCGACATCTAGAAAACTGCGTACAGAAGCAAGAAGGACGTGATGTCTACGAAGGCGCCAAAATTAACATGTTTGCTGACTATTACGACGATAAAGTTGCAAAGACTGTTGCGACTGTTGTTATACCTGATCACATTGATCGTGAGTATGAATTAATTAAATCATTTATGTAACCACGTTAGAATTCCATAGTAGCTACCTCACAATTATGGTTTATAATAATTGCTAGCGTTCAATCTAGTTTCATCAAAAACTTTCAACAGTCTTCTCAATATCTTTAAGCTCCAAGCTTAGCTCCAAGTATAAAAATATTGTCGTAAATAGTGAATTTATAAGGCATCTCATTATTTATAAGTTTACTTTTCGTAAATTTATTATAGGAGTAGATTCTTTACATTTTCTTCTGTTTTATTTATGTCCATCAAGTTGACAATAACATGCCGGACCTTAGACTCTTATAAAAATGAGAAAAACAATAGGACTCGGAGCTACTTCACTCTTCACAATCATCACCATCATCAGCCAGAAGACATCCACTGAACATAGGCATCCTTAATAAAATTCCAGACCGGCATGTTATTATGCTCTTCTCAATAGTGATATTTTTTTTCAGGGAAACATTTCGAAGTAACTTCGCCCGTTCCATACCTGACGGTTGGTCACATCGATGCTATTGGTTTCCATCCCAGCACTATGAAAAGTGAACACCCTAATGAATGTGAGAAAATATACCAAGATCACCTCGATGACCAATATTCAGACGAAACTACTGATTATTCCGAGGAGTCATTAGAAATGGCCAGAATGCCTCTGTTTCCCGAGGGCCACAGACCCTCCTCAATAGAAGAACGTTTTGAAAAAATGTATAGCGACCTTGATGTATAACTTATTTTTTTCAAAGTAGAATGTGTTTTTGTATTTTCATACTCTAAATATACTTTTATATAAAAAAATACCAAATGTGAAATTTATTTACGCATAAAATTTTGTGGTAACTGAGTCTAATTCGGCACTCGAGATAAATCTACAGTTTTCTTCTTCCTCCTTATCCCACTCAGATGGGGTCGGCGCAACGCAATATTTAAACATATTGCAGAGGGCATGGTATCTACGGCCGGTTATGGTACATAAACCCAAAGTAAATCATGTTCCATGTACGCTGCATATGAACCAAGGAGGCGACAATCTACAGTAACATGTCAAAATGAATCTACCTTCTTTCTACCTGCCCTTATCTTATCCTACCTTAATGTAGGGTCGGCGCCACACACTTTCTCAAGCATGTTACAGGAATGATTAAGCTTAGTATTTACGACCTACTTGACGTCAACCTCCACTAAGGGATCCAGTCCCAGGCAAATTAAATTAGAAAATTCGCTTTGTCCGACCTGGGATTGAACCCAGGACAACTCGGTCCATAATCCGTATATGCTGACACTAGACCAAGGAGGCGACTCTACCTAAAATAAATCTACTTTCTTCTACAGTTCAATCTCTTTTTTGAAAAAAAAAAAAGGAAGAAGACTGTCGTAATCTTCTTTCGTAGTAGGTAGGTACTCCTATTACTATACATTTTGTCAAATAGCTCTTTAAAACTACTGTTGATAGTTAGTACCTAAATTAAGTTATGTACCATAATAACTGCAACACTAATCAGAAACATTTTATTTAAACAATTACATTAATATTACGAGTATATGTTTAGTTTATACAGGTCCCGCTTGCAAATTGTATTTGTTTGGAACCTTGACATCTTTATCCTTATCATCAAATATTTCTTCAGTGTCGTCGTCATCAAAATCTTCCATATCAAGAGGATTTCTGAAAACAACGCGTAACAATATTATTTTAGTTAAAGAATACAACACACGCAAAATAGTTTTTTTATGTTTGTTTCTTAACCATGAAAATTGATTCTCCCAAAAGGGACTAGACTGGACAGGTAGGTAGCCAGTCCTAAAAACCAGGTCGTAAACTTTATGTAACATGCTGGAAAAAGTATCTTCCAGCCACATGATTCCGCCGAACCCCAATAGAATGTCAGACAGGTGGAATGAAAGACTTTTTACGAAGGCAAAACCACGTTATGTTATGTTTTCCATATCGAAGAACTCCTTAGAATAGAACCTAAGACTAAAGCCGTTAGAACAATAGGGTAATTAATTTAAATACTGTTCACTTACTTATTCCAGTCAATTTTATGCCTTTTCCTGAAAACAAATAAAATATTTAGTTAAGTACAAACAATTTCAAAATTTACCAGGGCATTTCCGCGAAAAAGAAGTCATTACCGTCGTAATGGTAATGACTCATATGACCACGGTAGTGACAAACCCTTAACAGTATTGTAATTAATAATTGTTATCTATGTAAATAACTTCAGACATCACCTGTACTATATTCTGCATATCATGGCATGAACGTACATGACATGAGACACGTATAAGTATTAATAATCCATGAGAATGATAAAGTATATACATAGATAACAATTATTAATTATAGTACTATTAAGGGTTTGGCATTACCGTGGTCATATGAGTCATTACCATTGCCTATACTTAACGACGGTAATGATGTTTTTTTCGCGGAAATGTCCACCTCAATTTCTAAAAAAAGTACCTATTCAAACTATCCTAAGAAGCACGGTCACACAGTCGGAAACTAAAGACCTATCAGAATCTCTCCTATAATTCTATTTTTGACCATACTTACTGGGACAGCCTAGACTTAAGCAAAAGTAATTAATACATAGAAGATATATACAGAAGCAGCTTGTGTACCTATTAGTGGCTATATAATCTTGATCCATATACTCTTCTGAAACTTCTACTGAAAGCGGTTGACCCCTGTGGTCCTGTAATATACCAAAATATCGAGGAGCCCGAGTAACAGTGAACAGCAACGCTGAAATAACAGAAAAAAAACTTGTAGTTTATATAAATTGGGTATTTATTTATTAAACTTAATCACGCCTGTGTGTCCAAAGGGATGGGCAAAAGTGCAATATTAATAATCCGATCCGACAACCGATCTTGGGATTTCACTGATTTTTGGGGTATTTCATTCAAAATTTAAATTTTCAATAAACAACGACAAGAAACAAAATTATACATATTTGACTTCGGGAGACCAAAATATTAAAATTGACTATAAAACAATATTATCCTGACTGACTGAAAATAGTAATTACATAATTTAAAATATTTTGGAGAGCAGTCTACGTGTGACTTTACTAACAATAACTATGTCTACTAATATATTTTACAATCAGTATTCTGTATTAGTATTTCTAATATTCCTTACGTCCTTTACCAAATAAAAAACCTGGGACACTTGTGTTATTAACTAAAGATCAACTAATTTAATAAACGGCCGAGTACTTTAAACATACTTACAATCATCTACTGAGCGGCAATATTTCAGTAACACACATAAAACAATCAGTACAATGTGAAGCTTCATCTCGCACATAATGACTAAACCTTAATTTTCGCTCTACAAATATAAAATTAAATTAAAGTAGATAAACTACATCTATTATAGTATCGTTTAAGACACAAGTCAATAATTAGCCATTTTAAAATGGAGGTTAAGAACAATGTTATACATAAAACGGGTTCCTATGTAATGTATTGTTAGCATAAAACTCGACTACGGTACTTCCGCTACGAACAGAGTTTATAAAATATTCACTTGTTTACTCAAACCGTAATTGTTTTGGCTCGCGCCAAAATGTACGGAACTTTCAGTACATTTTGTAAACAATCTTTATATTTTTGCCTGCCGTTTCCCGTTTTACTTTTAGATCTCACTTTCCTAGATGCTTCTACTTCGCCCAAATTGCCAAGTGATACCATTCACTCTTCTAGAACGTTAAGACACCAAGAATCCCTAGTATAATATTGTAAACAATAGAGTAGGTAACACATATCTAAATAGACTTATATCTACGCGTAAAATACTTTTTTATATCATAGTTATAACGATCTATGACGGACTTCCCCGTAATTAATAAAGTATACTCTTCCCCACACCGACTTTAAATTTGTACACAAGAAAACATTTATGATAAAACAAATGAAAGCTGTTACCTACCTATATACAGCAGCTTAAAATAGTAACTGGAAAAGACTACAAATAGTGGTAGAGACATTTTGTAGACAATTTGGCTTGTAGCATTAATGGACCGACTCTACCGGCTTACCACGTACAGGATGTAACACGAGTGACACAACTGACAGACTAACAGAAGTAGGTTGGTAGAGCACCTTAATGCCTATCGATTGAACCCTCATGTACGTTGTCGGAAAAGAATAGTTCAAAATTATTAACATTTTCGTAATTATTGCCCCTTACTTACAAAAATATTAACGCGCTTTATCTTTAAGAATAGCTTGTCTTTTTTATTTTCAAACAATGTGACGCAAGGAAAGCAACAAACTATTCTACAAAGCAAAAATATGTTTATAAGGCCCATTAAGTCTACAGCGCTGATTTTTGGCACTGTTAAGACTAAGGCTTAGGCTAATGACTAAGGATAGGACCAACAGTAAGTTTGACTTTTCGAACCATAATCTTATGAAGCTAAAAGTCGCGTGGTTTGTTAAGGTCTTCTCATTGCTCTTGTATAAAAACTCTACTGTCTTTTAAAAGCAAAGACCGTTTAACGAACATGATAGTAAGTGATCTCCACCGCCCACAGGCAACGATGATACCATGAGAATCGTGGATTGCCAACCTTATAATAAGAAGCTAATATTGATTGGAAAGGGAGAGGATATTTAACGCAGAGGTAATTCAAGCCTTTTTGAAAAAAAAAAGGCAGATACGAACAAACAGACCGCTAATTGGTCTTTCACTGAGTTCTATATTTCTATTATTTATTTCCACCTGCCTTTATTCCACTCCAAAGTGGGGTCGCCGCAGCAAAATTTTTCAAGCATGTTTCAGAAAAGTTTCGACTTAGTTTTTATCACTGAATGCCTGCCTGACGTCAACCTACTCTGTGGTCCAGTCCCAGGTGTCATGTTAGAAAAGCTGCTTTGTTCAACTTGAAATTCGAACCTAAGACCTCCCAGCCCATAGCTCATATACGCTGATACTATACCAAGGAGGAGACTTCTACCCGAGTTCTATTTTACCATTACAAAGAGAGAGATTCAATATTACTTACTAATTAATATACCAAACACTAAAAATGCATAAAAATAATCACTGTTTCACCTATGATTAGTACATATAATATTTTTAATTATTTAGATTGTATAACAACACCTAGAAAATTCTATTTAAGTAAATGTGAAGTAGGTAAATAAATATAAAACAGCATAGTTATATGTTATCTTATTTTTATAATTATTTATTATATAAGTAATTAGACATAAACATTATTACAAAAACAATTAATTATCTTTTATAGAACAGATTTCCCTCTCCGCCCCAAAGTCGCCGACCTCCGTAACCGATTAGTTCTTGCCGAAGAGAGTTGTATTTTTTGAAAAACAGCTTTTTGAGAATTCTTTTGCGTCGTTTGTCTTCTTTTAAGCACGACTCAAGCTTGTCCATACATATGTCTTCCCTGAAAATAGATATTCATGTATTAGGTATATAAATTACATAATATATTTATATAATATACATACATTAATATACATAATAAGTAATTATTATAAACTTAATTATATTATGTAAAAAATACTTATAGGAAGATCTCGTCTTTGAAGTACATATGTATATAACTCTATATAATATTTTTAGTACGAGTTTTACTAAAAAGTTATGGATAGCTTTCATTTTCTGCATATATTTCACTAGCAACGCGGTTTGACCGATTTGATACCACTGTCTTACAGAAAAATCAACGTAAAGTGGCAGCTCGCTGTTGCGTTTCGTTCGGGGAGTGAAATTTCAGGTGACGCAATACCCCTATCACCTTCGCAATCCCTATATCCCCTTCCTTAAAATTTGTACCAAAATGAAATAATATCTTACTTATAATTTTGGTCCAACAGCAGTTTGATTGGTTCCGTCTTGGTAAATTTATCGGGAAGTCGAGAACCAGGCGGCATTTTAGACAATTCTTTCATAATTCCCATGATAGTATTTTCCAGCTGAGCCAATTTTGGCACCATCAATCGTTTTATTACCTGACAACGAAATTATTTTATCAATAGCTTTTGGTCATAACTGTTATCAGGATAAACCCCTGAGAGCAATATGTGCTTTATTACAGCGTCGACAAATCAACAGATTTTCGTGTTCCAAGTACCTACTTATTTAAACGGAATAGAATGAACATTTTAAAATATATTTCAAAAATTCTTCAACAATATTGACAGACCAGTCAAAAGACTGGTAGGTACTTTTATGTAGGTTCCATAGTTCCCAAAAGTTTTACATTGGGTCCGACCTTTAAAGTTTATCTTTCGAAAACTTAGGTGGCACAATTACATTTTATTTTATTTCTAAAACTTACCTTCCCACACCTATTACCGGTTTTACATGGAGTTCTAAATCTTCTGCCCAGATCCATGGTAGGTAAGTTTTGTATTTGTGTTATCACATTAGAGAAAGTGCCAACCGCAGTTTTCTGTGCTGAAATGTAAATATGAAATGAAATAAACATAGGACGTAAATGCTGTACCTGCGCTTTCTTTACGTTTCTATTCAGCATATTGTTTTTACCCTTTCAGTTTTTTTTACGAAATTCTGACCACCATATTCAGATTGTTGAATAATTATTTTTTCGATTATCCGCAAATCAAAACGTTATAATAAGCTTTATAATCCTCTTACCCATTTTTGCCTTTTTTGTTTTCCCCATTCTAGCGACATCTGGTTTGTTAGCCTCGTCTGAACTTTTACCTCCACATACATATGTAAGAAACAATAATGTTACTACACATTTTGAAAGATTTCTTTTGAAAATCATTGAAAGTGTACACGTGTATAGTTGCCTAATATTAAATGCAAAGAAGGAAAATGTTAACGGAATGTTTAAAGAACAGTTTTATCGGTGATTAAAGTGAAATAAACTGAAAGGAAATCATTACGTCACAAAAGCGAATGTTTGTAAATTCATGTATGTATGTTGTGTTATTGTATATTCAGAAGGGTACTCTATAATAAGGTAACGTTATTAAACACCATACACATGTTTAAACATAGTATTAGGGAAAACAATTAATTGTCTAGGTTGTAAATAAATATCGTATAAGTATATAAACCACTATTAAACCACCTGATAAGCCAGAAATAAAGAGGTAGGTATTCCTAAGGAAACTATGGATAACTCGGCAAGCAAGCGTGTTCACAACGACGAAGAATATATACGGGAAAAAGTGATGAGAGAAAACAATACAAAAATAATGGGATTAGTTGTCTGATATAAAGTGATAGGTACAGACTGATACAGGAGACGGACAAGCGAGAGAAGGGTATATAATTATATATAAGGGTATACCTAATAGGCTAATAGATTTGAAAGGGAACGATATCGTTGATATAGCGCCGAGGTTTCGCTTCACTAGGGAGAACGAAATATTATTATCCTAGCATGCTCAAACAGCCTAGCTAACTTACCAATCTCTCTAGCTATTTACAGATAACGATCCGAAGAAGAAAGATAGAAAAAAACACCGCGGGGTCCAAATGACATTCCGATAGGGGGTTATCGCCATAACGGGCACAAATTCCAGACTCCGGGCTGATACTAAAAAATCCAATATCATTTTGCCCGACTCGGGATCGAACCCGAGACCTCAAAACGATAGTCGTATCGCGTACGTAATACCACCACGCCACCGGGACACTCTCTGGATATAAAATCTCTGAGGCAACATTTCACAATTCATTTTTATGATGGTAGCCGACACGTGTCGTTGTTACAGCTTCAAAGCTTTGTTAGGTGTAATGTTACAAGACTGGACGTACATTGAATACCAACTTTTAGCGACATTTGTACCAGGTTTTTTGAACCACTACCTGTGTAATCCCTAGTATTAGTCAATCATCTGTGAATGTCTATGGTGAAGGGTAAACTGTCAGTTAGGGATGATCGATATTAGAAAAACATCGATGTTGACATCGATGCTAACATCGAATCAAAAGTATCGATGTACGATAAACATCGATAGCAAAACATCGATACGTCAAAACATCGATGTTTTCTGTAGCAAATAAAACTATGTATTCCATTTATTTTTTATTCATTTCTTATTTTTTAATTTATGTGTTTATTGTTAGTGAAAACACAATACAGGATTTTTTTAACATTCTCAGTATTTTTTGGGCACACTCTGTAAAAAAAAACTTTTCCAGGTGTTTTCCCTTTATGGCGGGTTTCAATAAACGATCTCAGTTTAGAGTGCAGATAGATCGCGATTATGTACCAATCAAATCAAGTTATTTGACGGAGTCATGTTTAAACTGTTTTCTTATTGGCAAATTTTTGTAATCTATCTGCACATTCGAACTGAGATTTTTATTGGAACCGGACGTTAGTCTGTGCATTGAAGTTGACAGTTTTGTTTTAATCCCTTAGGAAATGCAAAAAAAAGCTATTCGTATGGCTTACTTCGATGATGTTGATCAGTGTCATCTAGTGCTAAATAGTTGAACTCATAGTTTTCTTGTCCCCAGCTAGTCCATCCAACGCTAGATGGCCCTAAAGAATATATTGACGTTTCGATATTTTATTCTCATAACATCGATGTTATCGAAATCAAAACATCGATATTTTCCAGCTAAATATCGATGTTTTTTAAACATCGATGAATATCGATCATCCCTACTGTCAGTTGTCAGTTGTCACTGTCACTGCTCGTAGAATGTAGTGGGCAAAGTTCTCAAGAAAGTTGTGATTATTATTGAAATAGAATGATAAATAATAAAAGAAGATAAATACTAACTGATGGAATATTTTTAATAATTCATCGACATCCGCTTAGCGCAAAACAATTGCATGAAACAAACATATTATCCATGGAGAACACAACTATAGAACAACAGAAAAAGAATGGGTTGTGTAATGGTCTAAAGAAACTGGATTTAAAACTCATAACTTATTCTGAAAATGTCACAGTGCTGGATTTGAGCCATGCAAATATACCAAATAAGAGCGAAGAAATCAAGCTTCCAGCAAATATAAATGAAATTTGCCTCTCACATAACAAATTGACTGAGGTTCCTAAATTTGTTGTGGAACTAGTAAATTTGAAAATTCTAGATATATCGTACAATTCCATAGAATATTTTGATGACCCTCCAAAATGTTGTGACACATTGAAACAGTTAAATATATCTCATAATGATTTAAAAAAACCTCCACTTTGGATTTGGGTTTGTACACCAAAAAATTTAGAAAAACTAAATATTAGCTGTAATGGAAATATTACTAGTGCTCTAGAAGGAGGCCAATTAGCACAGATAGTGAATTCAAAGACTCTACTTGTCAATATAGATATACATAATTGCAAAATAAGAAAACATATTGACCTGTTATCAACATTTTCAAATGCAAAAGTTTTGAAAATTGGTGACAAAGATTATGACCATCATGCTGCAAATAGTTTATTAGAGGTGCCATGTAAAGGATTAAACAAATGCTGTGATATAGAAGTATTTAATTTATGTAATACAAACTTATTTACTGTAAATTCAAACATAGATATTTACAAGCATATCATTCATATAGACTTGTCACTTAATTATATACATAGTTTGCCAGATGAATTTTGCAATTTGTTGAACCTGGAAACATGCATACTTTCTTGCAATAAGCTCTTATATTTACCAGATAGCATTAATAAGTTAACAAGACTAAAGAAATTCTTGCTAGATAGTAATGAACTTTGCATGCTACCTGAAACTATCTCGCAATTAAACAATTTAAAAATTCTTGACTTGTATGACAATAATCTCTATGAGTTGTCCTACAACATTAGCTATCTGGAAGAAGTAGATGTTGCTCAAAATTTTTTTGAAGAACTGGAAAATGATGAATATTTGTTGAAAAAACAAAAGTTAAGACTGAATCAAGACTACAGAAGCGATGGAAGGTATAATTTATTATAATTTTATAGGAAATTGTAACAATAGCGACAACAAATACCATTATATTGGCCTATGAATGTAGCCAAGCATCTGCTTGGCCATCTGGCCCATTCGATGGTAAATGGTTACTGTCACCCATGGACATCTGCAACGCCAGGGACACAGCCAAGCTGCTGCCTACCATATAAAACATATATCAACTTGTTTAACTGTCACTGAGAGCACAACTGGCTACTTGCTAGTTTCACAGCCCATATAATCTACCTCTTAATCAAAGCGGCAACCAAATTTAATTTATAATTTTTCAGAAAATTAGAAGATTATAAAGAATCAGATGAAGAATTCTCAGATGATGATATTTCCGAGCCTGTAAGTGCAGGTTAGTTCAAAAACATTTATATTATAAATTGCATTATTTAGTTTGCATGACCCACATATGTTTCGGATCCACATGTTGTGAGACCAAAAGTCCTGTTAAACCTAGTATGGGGTCTGGACTTTGTATATGACTATGGGGTGTAATGTAATGTAAATAAAACAATAGAAATGTAATTTGAATTATTTATTGAACAAAAACCACATTTTCCAGAACATCTTCAGCCACAATACGATCCACCAAGTTCACCAGAAGATTGGGATTCTGATGAGTACTGGATACCACAATATTACCATACTGCCACACCACCAATATCTCCATGGGTTTACTTTGTAAAACAGAAAATAGCAGAGGGTAACTTTTGCCCTATGGATGCTCACCCTGTATCTATAGCAGAAAAAGTCAAATATGAAAAACTTTGTAATCCAGCGGAAGTTCATGAATCAGATGGACAGTTTGATGACTGTTCTGATGACGAAAGTTGATTGTTAAAACGTAATCGAATAATTGCTGAATACTGATACACTTTGTCATTTGATGACACATTATCTGTAAAATTGTATGCAGATTAACACATAACAATATAAGTAGCTGCTGATAAAGTTGACTAACTTTCTGTATTCAGAGGAATTCATTTCATTTTACTGGCTGTAGGTGTACATTCTATGTTCAGCAGTGGACGTCCTATGGCTAATGATGATGATGATGATAATATGAATGTGTATTATCTTGAAACTTAATTTTAAATTTTTTTACAATGCATGTGCCTTAAAACTGTAGGAAATCACAATATAATATAGGCTTGACAAGATCTTCAGAAAATATTAAAATTATGTAATAACAATGTAAGTAGCTGTTAAAGTTGACTAGCATTTCGGTATTCCAAGGAAGTCAATTAAAAATTTTGTTTGCTGCTTATGTGTACTATGTTAAAACATAATAATAACAATTTTTACAATGCATGTGCCTTGAAACTTTAGGAAATCACAATATTATGTAAGCTTGACAAGATCTGTAGTAAAGATTAATATAAGGTACTTACTAAAATGTTTGGCCATATTGAAAGTGTCATAAATTATTTAGATACTAAACTTCTTTCTATTTCTCCCAATATATCTTCATGGATGTAGTTTCTGTTTTCACGAGTTACCTGAAAAACATGTTTTTATGTATTTATTATACTTGTAGAGATTCCAATGTATTAATTTTCTGTAAATAATTAATGCTTAAAGTCTTTATGGTAAGTATCCCCCATGTGGGGGTTGACATCAGGCAGGCAGCTGGTTGTAAAACTAAGCCAAATAATTTCTGCAACATGCTTGAATGTGTTGCACCGACCCCACATTAAGGTGGGATGAGGGCAGGAAGAAAGAAAAGAAAAGAGAAGAAAAGTCTTTGTAGTAAGTGAAGGTCTTGTTCATTTTTTCCTAATTATTCTGAATAAAACCTATAAGAAACTTACCAGCCACACCTTAGTTTTGCTATCATTTCGGATATTTTCTATAAGTGTGTCACTTTTCCTTACAGGTATTGTAGCCAAAACAATGCAATTAGATTTTGGGCTAAATATGTTTGTAATTTTATTTTTAAATGCATTGCTAAATAGTTCCATTTTACCAATTTCATCTATAACAAGTAAACTTTTAGAGTCGTGTTGCTCCTGTAAATGTGTAAAAATATTAGTAACATGCACAAACAAGATAATTAACCTGTCAGAGGTGGCACATATATATGGGGCATTTCACGTCAAGCGGGCAACGAAAAAAAAGTGAGGTTCTGAAATTCGTTCATATTTTGCTTATTTATACTTCTAGAGGGTATGAACGTGTACACAAAATATTTTTTTTATAAAAGGTCTAATTGTCAAATTATGGACTTCTAAAATATTGACCTCACCGGTGTAAGGGTTCCTTTGGGAGGTATTTTGCGTATTGAAGTAATTTATAATAAAATAACTAATGTAGTGTTTTGGGTAGTAAATTTAATGGACTTTTTGATTTTTTTAACCGATTCGAAATTTAAATTTTTTCTCTTGTGCTAAACCGGAAGTAAAGATTTCAAAACGAAATTTTAATAGTTTGGGCAACAACATTTTTATTGTTTTTTATTCGAAAATAAAGCTTGACATACACAAATTCTACCATAAAAATTGTAAATGGGGTGCTACATTCATTTAGGAATTATATCAATTCGAGTACGTACATGTCGTACTGGTCGAGGTACCTGACGCTTGCTAAAGTCGGCTATTTTGCGTAAAAAAAAATACACACAGTAAAATTGCTTTGAAGTCACCTTTTTATGCATGATTACAATATTTACAGTTAATTTTATATTGATAACAGACTGATCCTGAAAGAGGATAATGTTTTTCGAGTATAGGTTTGTATTTATCTTAGAGCATTTATGACTGGAGACGCCTCGCACCTAATACTCTGAGGAAAAAAGTCTGTCAGTTTTTGCGGGGGAAGGGGGAACGAACACATTGAAAGAGTAACACACACACTCAAATAATTTTGTGTAATTACAAACGCACTCATAAATAAATACTGAACACATGTCTGTTTTACGCACACTAATATGTCAAGCACATCAACATGCGAAAATTTATTCTTATAATACACCCAGACTAATAGGGATAGACTACAGTCGATAATTGTATCGATAGTCATTAGAAGTGGTCGTTGCGCAACGCAACTAGTTGACGAAACTAGTTAACGGCTTAATCATCTGCAGGTAGTTTTTGGAATTCAACGACACCTGACAACGGCTATTAACATCGTGGGCTATAGCTATAGCGGTCAACGCGGCATGGTGAATCACGACAAAGCTGCAACGCCGATTGTATATACTGCGCAACGGATCACGGTTAGCATTTAGCAGCGGGGCGTTGCGTTGCGTTGTCGAAAGCCGTGACTGTTTATTTCACGCGCTTTACGTTTGACCTTTAGCTTAATCCTTTGTATGATCATAAAAACCTTTTTGAAGTGAAACATGTTTATTACTATGCAGTGGGATTCAATGGCCGCCATTTTGTATTTTTTTATATTTCAGCCGAGTGACATCAAAATCGATATCTAGTTCGCCCCCCAGTTTCGAACGACGAACCTGGAGTCAAAACTGAAAAAAGTGGCCGCCATTTTGTTTTTGACCCGATTAGTTTCAAAATCGATATCTGGGTCGTCCCGTAGTTTCTAAGCACAAATCTGAAATCAAAAGTGTAAAAAGTGGGTGCCATATTGTTTTTGACCCGATTTACCTCAAAATTGGCATCTGAGTCGGCCCGTACTTTTGAAAGATAGAACCGAAGTCAAAACTGAAAAAAGGTTTTTTAGAAAAGCGTGTTACGATAACCGCTAATCATAATGGATAACTAATCTCGTTTCATTAATCGAAAAAGACGTTATTACGCATCGCTGCTAGTCATTTTTTTTATAGCAGACTGGCAAACGTGAAAGCGGATCTCCTGATGGTTAGTGATCTGCGTCACCCATTGACGATAAGAAATCATGGAAGCATTGCCAACTTTAAAGGAGGAGGATAGTTATTGATAAGTGGAGGGGAGAATTGTGCCATCGGAAATCTCACTCGGTCTGCTTAAGCCGCGTCTCCTGCACGTGTTTTTCTCGGAACAAAACAGAAAAACACCTACACAAAGCGATGTTTTTGGCTGCCTCCTGGTCATGGGACAATGGGCCAGAGACAAAAATTCATAATGTTTTAGTGCAAATAAATACCCTTTATATTATTTGTTTTTCTTACAACGTTCTATGAACACTAAAATAACATTTTATCGATATCGATTTTTATACACCATATCGTATCACTATTCAAAAAAGCATAATTATTTCGTTTGTTTTGTGAATTATAAAAATAGAACCTATTATGTTATAGTAATATGATCTAAAATTGTATAATCAAAAAAGGTAGTCTCGTGGGGAGTGCGTGAGCGTTTAGTGCAACGAGACTAACGCACTCCCCACGAGACTACCTATCTGAGTTTAATGCTTAGCAATTTGAAACTATGTGGTAAATGTGTAAGGAATAAAATTGCATGGACATGTCCGTGACCGTAACGTTCTTGGCCATTCGATTGTTCCGTACGCAAATTCTCTGTAAATTGAATATCGATTATATTCTGTATTTTTTACACAAATCTATATTATCAAAACTTTAAATGAAAAATGGAATGATTTCCATCCAAAATAATTATACGTGAAATGTAACTCCATCCTTTTGTGAAATTGATGTATTCGACTTCTTTTTACACGTGCTAACTGCGCAAACGGGCATTTTTATCAGAGGACGCAACACATTGAAAACGATTACGATACTGACTGAATCGATTCCACAAACAGTTTTTATAAACGTGCTAGATTTTTGAATCTTGTACCTTGGCAGAGGGGAAATGCTATGAGTGGCGTCTCCAGTCATATATGCTCTAAGGTATTTATGTATGTCAATTTCTTTCGCACGCTCTTCAGCCCAAACGGCTTGAAGAATTTTAACATATGAGATGTCATTTCATTCGCCTCAGAAGTGGGAGTAAAATAAGATATAATAAAATTTTGATAGTGTTGCTATCTGACAAAAAGTGTTGCGAGTTTACAATAACGATATAATAATAAAAAAATCTTTTTTATTCTCCTTTCCCATTTTATGCGCAGGCGCAACAACTGAATATTACATACTATATTACTCCCATTACTTAGACACATGAAATGACATCTCATATGTTAAAGTTCGTCAAGCCGTTTGGAATGTAGAACGTGCGAAAGAAATTGACATACATAAATACAAACCTATACTCGAAAAACATTATCCTCTTTCAGGATCAGTCGGTTATCAATATAAAATTAACTGTAAATATTATAATCATACATATAAAGGTGACTTTAAAGCAATTTTACTGTGTGCATTCTTTTTTACGCAAAATAGCAGACTTTAACAAGCGTCAGGTACCTCGATCAGTACGACATATACATACTCAAATTGATATAAATCCTAAATGAATGTAGCACCCATTTTATAATTTTTATGGTAGAATCTGTGTATGCCAAGCTTTATTTTCGAATAAAAAACAATAAAAATGTTGTTGCCCAAACTATTAAAATTTCGTTTTGAAATCTTTACTTCCGGTTTAGCACAAGAGAAAAAAATTAAATTTCGAATCGGTTCAAAAAATCAAAAAGTCCATTAAATTTACTACCCAAAACACTACATTTTTTAATTTACTATAAATTACTTCAATACGCAAAATACCTCCCAAAGGAACCCTTACACCGGTGAGGTCAATATTTTAGAAGTCCATAATTTGACAGACCTTTTATAAAAAAAATATTTTGTGTACACGTTCATACCCTCTAGAAGTATAAATAAGTAAAATATGGACGAATTTCAGAACCTCACCTTTTTTTTCGTTGTCCGCTTGACGTGAAATGCCCCATATGTTACATAAGTATATGGTCCACTAAAGGCCGAGTCCACTGTGACTATATAAAAATGGAGTTTTTGGATAAAAATACTCAACAATTTGTAAGCTTTAGTTTACTTTTTAAGTTCCTTCTTTCTATCTGCCCATATACCACCCCAAGTGGGGTTATCACAACACAATTTTTCAAGCATGTTGCAGTAAGGATTTGGCTTATTTTTTCCCTTGCTATAATATGTGGCCTTATAAGTTATACAGGCAAATATGAGATAATGGGGATATTAAATGTATGTAAATATAAATTATTTCAATAATAGTATACTTAACATAGAATTTGTTATTACTTTAAGCTTACTATGCTTAAATAATTATCAATTCTTTTTTTTGGGAGCCCTATTTTCAGCATTGGCAGCTTTCCAATGGCAGATGATGATACTTCATTTGTTCCCTATCATATCCTGGTATGTATACCATATTGACCACTAGTTGGTTGGTGAACCATTTTTACTTATACTTTTATTTTCTTATATAGAGATAGAGACATGGGTTCACTTGTCTGTCAACTACCCCAATGCTGAATGCAAATCTCTTCTACTAATTAATCTGGTTGAGACCATACTGACCATTTTTGTTATTGTGGGCTTCTTTTCTCCACTACTAGCAACAATACAATGTTGGACTATTCTGAGTGACCACACTGATCCTAATGGCTTATAATTGTTGCTAATTTATGGAAATACAAGAAAATTCACCTTGTTCAAATATGGTAATGCAACACTTTCAAATTCTTCAATGAGTACAGCATATTTTCCAACCCTGTATTTAACAGGATTATTCAAAAGAACTTGATCTCTTGCTAAACGACCCCTAACTCCGTCCAAAGAGACCACATCGAAACCTTCTCTCGTCCCATTCCTTCTTATTTCTTCAGTATAAAAACCATACACTTTAACATTATTCGCCGCAATTGTTGAAGATATCTTTTTAATTAAGGTAGTCTTCCCAATTCCTAAATAATACAATTGTATCTAAGTACATTTGAAAATGCCGCAAAATAAAGCATTGTGTCAGTCATTCAATTAATATTAAATACTCAACCTGGGTCTCCTGTTATTATCAAATATTTGTATGCCATGATGATAAATCAAGCTTGCATAGCCGATTAAAAATTAAAAATGTTTTTTTGCCGTTTGAGTTTGTTTACATATATTACAATGAAATAATGAATGTCAAAGGATGAATGTTTATTTTTATTTTTTTCGGCCGTGAGCCAGGCTATAGTCATTCGACCATACTGCCTAGTCTTGCGTGTAATAATGTTTATTAAGTTGTCAGTTTTTTTTACCCCTTTTTAAATCTCCTTTTATCGGGAAGGCAAGGGGTTCTAGCCCATGCAGCCTCGACTTATGAGCTTTATTGCCTGCATTTTTTTTAACCTAAGCTACCACAAGCGCAATGAAATCGGATGTGGACGATTTCAAGTCCCTGCTGGAGTTTTATCGTCAATTCCTTGATCCTTCCAGTTAACCATAGATGATACATTATCTTGATAGCATGGTCTCAAACCTTAGCCGGTCCCTAGTGGAACAAATAAAAAATCAATCAAAGAATTAAGAAAATGAGTAGAGGCTCAATGTGTTTCGTCTTTTTCTAATGGTGGATACACACCGGCCGAACGAAGACGAAAAAAATCTATGGCTGTTTCATTCACACAACAGCGAAAGTTTGTTTGTGTGAACGCAACAGGCATAGATTCTTTCGCCTTCGTTCGGCCGGGTGTACCCGCCATAACACTTGTGAATCGACTACGGCTGGTGCGGGGAGCGGGGAGCGGCCGAGCCCCATATCTATCCAATCAGCAGGCAGTCGGCGCTTGCTATCAAAATTCGCTATCACTGTATCAAAGTTCACGTCTTGTAACTTGTTTGAAAGTTATTTTTATTGTCGCATACATTAGCTTTTACGGCAACGTGGCTGCTAACTGCAAATTAATTAAAAATATGGCTTCGGTTGGTGTTGTCTCGAGAATCCTACTAGGAAAAAATGTAATCAGTAAATGTAGGATTGCCGCGGTATCCAATACCGGCATCAAATTCTATAGCACAGGTTAGTAACATAAACACTTAACTTCTTTTTCTCTACCTGAATATATTACATAAGGTTAGTTTATACAAATGAATGAGACGAACCATGTTCTGGCCTAATGATAGCCCCATAACAGAACTGCCCATAACATTATCACACTACTTAAAACTTTGATCTTTGTTCTATACTAGCGACTACCCACGATTTCGTCCGCGTAGATTACCCTAATTCTTTCTCTAAAATATAAGAAGCATACTTAGTATTTATACGATCAGTCATCTTTCAGTGAAAGTCCCATCAAAACCAGTCCAGCTGTTTCAATAGATTATGCTCTGGCCAACTAGCATAGTACTTCGAATTTTTCTCAGTTTCCAAACTGTAGTTTAAAAATTAGATAGAGGTGACAAATTTTATGACTACTGAAATAAATATCTTGCCAAATATCTACCTAAAGAAAATGTTAAAGAAAAATATATTCTGTATTGCAAGTACACAAATAACAAATTATTTTATTATCTTATCTATCTTATATTTTGTGATAAAATCTATATCTCCTGTTGTTAGGGTAAAGTGAAGTTAATGAAATATTAGTAGTGGATCTCTGGTGGCCCCATTACCCTCTCCCTTTCCCATTCCGAATTACCCTCCTTTTTGGTTAGCAACACACCTGTGATACATTTGTATCTTGGGTGTCTATGGGCAGTGGAGATAACTTACCAGCAGGTGACCTACCTGCTAGTTTCCCAATCATGCTATAAGAAAAAAAAATTTAGGTGTATGAAAATATTAAAAAAAAATAATGTTCAATACATTTGTATTCAATGCTTGACACTGCATGGCACAAAGCAATACAAATAGGATATAATTAGCTATTTGTATGCAAATTCACAATACTCTATTTATGTAACCAGTAACAAATGTCTTATTGATAAGATGACTATTATTAAATATGGCAGATAAACTCTATCAAACAACAACCGGTCTTCATACGACATGACTGAGTAATCAACGTGCAGACCTACATAAAAACAGGCTATGAAAATTGAAAAACATTAACATTCTTCTGGGCAGTGGGGTAAAGTACTTGACCTTGATGGAATACTTTGGTGGCATGGTTGTATTTCGGTACAACTGTCATCCTGAGGTCTCGGGTTCGATCCCCCGGTCGGACAGCAATATTGGATTTTTCCATATCAGCCCGGAGACTAGAATTTGTGCCTGATATGGCGATAGGCTCGGCCTGCTATCACATCTGAGACGGAACTAAGCTTGACAAAATGTCGGTGGTCTAGTTCGCTAGTGCACCTCTGCCTACCCCTTCGGGGATATAGGCGTGATCTTATGTATGTATGTTTTGATGGAATTACCCAATTTTAATAATGAAAAATTAAATATTAACTAACTTGACAAGACAGACTTGCTCAAGACAAGGCCTGTAAAATTGCAACTTTATAAAATCTGTTTAGTGGTAGTCATTAATATTAGACAGGCAAAAACGATAGTCCACCACTTTCTGACAATCATGGATATGACCACCTCCCACATCCCACTGCATTGTCAATACAGCACACTTTTTCATGTTGCACAAATGATTCGGCCCAGTTTTACGATGGGCTATGATACTTGCTTGATGTCAACAAATTGTGTTAGAAAACCGGTTACACGACCTTAGATTTGAACTCTGAACCTTCCGTTCTACAGCTCATATGCTGCTACTAGACCCTTAGATGATGCCTTCTAGCTCCATGTACTAGACCAGACCCGAGGTGGCGACGCGCTATGTATGTACACGCGAATCTTTTTTCTTGTCGTACGAGTGCAGAATAGATACAATTTTTCATTGACAGAGCTCATGGTACAAGTGCAACATGTGTGCATGTACAAAACTCCAATGTATTGAATTTAATAAATAATGCAACCATTGCGATCATTAAATCATATTATTTCATTAACTAGGCCTTGATCAGAGGTTATTAATATTATCTTATCTTAATGACCATTATGTTAAACACTGATTTATTAAGTAAATAATTATGTGAATAATCTATCTATATTAATATTATAAGT
The DNA here is from genome assembly GCA_036417725.1 of Clanis bilineata. Lineage (NCBI taxonomy): Eukaryota > Metazoa > Arthropoda > Insecta > Lepidoptera > Sphingidae > Clanis > Clanis bilineata. The sequence goes on from CM071153.1 coordinate 7,099,619, forward strand.
TTTTTTGTTGTAGGCGGTAATCTAGATATTAGTTCTAGAGAACTATTGAACTAGTTTTAAAATGTTTTTAATTGGAAGGAAGCATTATCACTGGGTCGCTAGATATTTTTTTTACTCAGGATAAGACTTATCACGAGAGTTGAGAATCAAGAATATTTTACTATGTTTAAAAAGGAAGACCATTCCGACTATTGACACGTAATGGCGTGTGTGTGCGTAGGGCACTTTTGTACAGGCGCGTTTGTGTGCGTGGCTTCTCTGTGGTGTCCGTGTAACTATAGGCAAGTGGATTTAGTGGATGTAACCTACGTATGTATTATAATACCTAATCCTCCTTTTCTTCTCGTAATTTTTGTCTCCAGCCTCCTGCCCATTTGAACTTTATACTTCATTGAAGATCTTTCCTCATACCTTTCAAACCCTGAGAGTGACCCTCTAGGTGCCAGTCTCCATCTTCCTTTATCCCTAGATTGGGGATGTAAGTCTTAAGCAATTTAACATAGGTATGTACATGAAAAACAAAAAGAATCATGGGTGCATTGCCAAAAAAGGAGGGGGAATAGGGATTGGGAATGAGGCGGGCGTAATTGGGCTACCGGAAATCTCACTCACCAAAAGAAATGCAACAGCAAACTGCTACATTACGTCGGTTTTCTGTGAGACAGTGGTATCATACCAGTTGCTATAAACATTACTATCTACAATGTGGCTCTACCACAAAAAAAATATATGTATTGTATCTATCATCAGTATTATTCACTAATCTATAACAGGATTATCACAGAAAAAGTTAGTACATTATGTTTCTGTTTTAGCACCTGCATATGAAAACATCAAGATAGAAGTTGTTGGCGCAAAGAAGAATGTTGGCCTTATTCAACTGTATAGGCCAAAAGCTTTGAACGCTCTTTGTAAACCTCTCTTTGTTGAGCTTGGAAAAGCTGTAAATGACTTTGATGCAGACAACAATATTGCGGCCATTATTATTACTGGTCGGTAAACTTTATACTAATTGAGCAATAGAATTTAGGCCACTTATATAGAAATAAATACTACTGTTTCAAAAAGAACACATTATAAGTTTGTTTAAAATTCCCCTTTCCAACAAATAAGCTATGAAATAGATTGTTCAAGTAATGTTCAAAATTCAGCTGGTACATAGTATTAAAATACTAATAAAGTAACAACAAATCAAAATTAGCAAACATCTGTTAAAAGTTACAATTCCAAAGAATAATTGACTCTTCCTCAGGCAATGAAAAGGCCTTCGCAGCTGGTGCAGACATCAAAGAAATGCAAAACAACACCTACAGTCATAACACAAAAGAAGGTTTCTTGCGGGAATGGGAGGATATCTCGAACTGCGGAAAACCAGTTATTGCCGCCGTAAATGGATTTGCAGTAAGTGACATCATATTTTTATAAAAAAAAAACGCAATTATGAAGCTAATTAATGGGGATAATGTACATACATCATATTGAATATAACTTTCAGACAAGTTCACAGTAACAGCATTGTTTGAATTCCTCATCATTCAATGTTTTACTAGCTATCAAAGAACCTCAATAATTCTACTAAAATATCTAATTAATAAAAATCATAGCTCAAGTGACCATAGGTCTTATTAAGACAAGACAAGAAAAGACAACAATATATCAAGAAGCTCAATTTGTTAAGTCATGTCTGCAAGTTCTGTTGTTAAATATAAGTGACACTTATGTCTCCCTACAGCTAGGTGGTGGTTGCGAGCTAGCTATGCTGTGCGACATTATATATGCTGGAGAAAAAGCTAAATTCGGCCAACCAGAGATCAATATTGGTACCATTCCTGGTGCTGGTGGCACCCAGAGACTTCCTAGATATGTCGGCAAGTCAAAAGCAATGGAGATCGTCCTTACTGGCAATTTCATCGATGCTCATGAAGCTGAGAAAATGGGTATATAAATGTATTAGCTATTTTCAACCAAGTTCCGATTTTTTTTATGTATGTTACGCGATATCTCCGCCAAATATGGACCGATCTTCAAAATTCTTTTTGTGTTCGATAGAGCTAATTTAGGGTGGTCCCATATAAATGTGGCCACGATCGGATTTGAAGTAGGTCCTGTTAAGTTTTTAAACTTGTGATTATACTATTATAGTTTAACCATACAAAAATTATATAATTTCTTATTTTCTCCAAAGACTTTAATGATTTACTCACGTGACAACAGTGAAAACAGTGGCGTAACTAAACTGTTGGGAGCCTGTGATAAATTCATCGGATGAGGTCCTTTTTGCCGAGTCTGTAGGAGCGATGGACTGTGTCTTAACCTAATAGTCTTATGGCGTGTAATAGATTCGCGAAAGTTCCTTCGGTTGGTGTGTACCGGAGTGCGCGCGATTTTATTGTCGCAGCTGATGGGAGAGACCTTAACTTGTGATTCCGACCAATGGGACTTCGGCGTCAGTTAAGTAAGTCGCGTTAAATACGTATAGTATCGTGGTCACAGCAATTCTGAAACGACGTCCCGTTAGTTCCGCGCCGCCGAACTCGTGTTGCTCGGGATCACAGCTAGGTACCATTTCTAATAATCTTCTCAATTATTTTATTTAAACTGAAATTGAAAAGAATTTCTTCTTACTTAACGCTCTAAAATGTATATTGAGAGTTAAATTGTTATATATTTGATGTGCAGGTCTCGTCAGCAAAGTATTTCCTGTTGACAAATTATTAGAAGAGACAATTAAGTTAGCTGAAAGGATTGGCACACATTCGCCGCTTATTGTCAAGTTAGCCAAACAATCGGTCAACCAAGCATATGAGACTTCTTTGAGGGCTGGTCTTCAATTTGAGAAGTCTATATTCTATGGCACCTTCGCTACCGTAAGTGTTTTATCTTATACTTACATACATAAGCTCACTTATGTGTCCCCAAAGGTATAGGCAGAGCCGAGCTAGCAAACTTACATTTCGCCGAGATCATTTCCATTCCAGCTGTGTTGTGGGCGAGCATGCAGCACTTAAATAAATCTCGATTTATCTTATATCTCGATTTAAATATACGAATGACATGTAAGTTAAGTCGAGTTTAGGACTAACTAGCTTAGTAATAGTGCTGTATGTCACCCTAAACAACATTAAGTTATCACTGTTTAAGGTGAATTGTAATAACTTCTTACATATATTTAATAGTAATCAGTAAATTTGTTTCTTTTTACAGGAGGACCGTAAAGAAGGAATGACTGCGTTTGTGGAAAAGAGAGCGCCAACATTTAAAAATGAATAATTAATTTGTTTTTCTTATAATATGTATGTATAAAAAAAATCAGATATTGATTAAGGAAAAGTGTATGTATGAATTTATATCTAAAATCATGAAAATGTATATATATATTGTAATTTATTGCACAAAAAAATTTATAAATATAATGCCTACAATACTGAAATGTTTACTTATATACAAAAATATACGAATTTATTTTTTGCCTATATTTTACTTTTACAATAGACATTAGTTCCGCTTTACTAAGTTCTGAGGCTGAGGTCTATAGAGTGAACTTCTTGATTTAAAAATTTCAAATCCTCACTGAGTTCGTTTTTTTGATTCTGACTTAGTCAAAGTTCGCTCTATAAACCTCAGCCTTACATTGTTAATAGCTATGGGCGGAGGGACTGTTTACTATCAGACGGGCTACTTGAAGCCGTGCCTACATAAAAACAATTATTTAATGACTGCCTCCGTGGCGTGGTAGTATTTCACTACGGTTCTGAGGTCTCGGGTTCGATCCCCGGGTCGGGTAAACTGATATTGGATTTTTCCATATCAGCCCGGAGTATGGAATTTGTGCCCGATATGGCGATAGGCTCGCCCCATATCACATCTGGGACGGAACTAACAACATAACATAAGCTCACGCCTGTATCCCCGAAGGGGTAGGCAGAGGCGCAATAGTGAACTAGAACACCCACATTTCGCCGAGCTTAGTTCCGTCCCAGATGTGATAGGGGGCGAGCCTATCGCCATATCGGGCACAAATTCCAGACTCCAGGCTGATATGGAAAAATCCAATATCACTTTGCCCGAGACCTCAGAATGGTAGTCGTACCGAAATACCACCACGCCACCAAGGCAGGGACGGAACTAAGCTCGGCGAAATGTGGGTGTACTAGTTCGCTAGTGCGCCTCTGTCTACACCTGCGGGGATTGAAGTGGATATACAGAATACCTACAGAAGTGTAGATTATTAGGCTCATGGCTACAAATAATTAAAAAAACGTAACTGGTGATTTGGCATCATGGTCTCAGATCATAGCCGATTCCTTGTAGAACAAATAAAAAAAAATTCATGACGCACCGACCGATCACTAGGAATGCACCATAGAATTCTTAAAAAATATCGATGTTTGAACTATATTTTTATCAAAACTAAATTGTTGCGGCGATTGAGAACTTGAGAACGATATGCTAACTAAAAATATGAATGAGGTCTGAAATAATAGATCACTGTATAAGTGAGGATTGAAGAAATGTTACAAGCAGTCGCGAATACAAAACCTAAACCACAAATTACAATATGTCATTGATGTTAGGGGTTTCAAAATCGATGTATCTTGTGCATCCCTACCGATCACCGTCCGTAGGGATGATCGATATTAGAAAAACATAATTAAAAGTATCGATGTACGATAAACATCGATATGTCAAAAACATCGATGTTTCTGTAGCAAATAAGACTGTCTATTCTATTTTTTTTTTTCATTTCTTATCTTTTAATTTATGTGTTTATTGTTAATGAAAACACAATACATGAAAATTTTTAACATTCCCAGTATTTTTTGGGCACCCTCTGTAAAAAATAACTTTGTCAGGTGTTTTCCCTTTAGTATGTGCATTGAAGTTGACAGTTTTTTTAATTTCCCTTAGGAAATGCAAAAAAATAACTATTCGTATGGCTTACTTCGATGATGTTGATCAGTGTCATCTAGTGCTAAATAGTTGAACTCATAATTATCTAATTCCTAGCCAGTGTATCCAACGCTAGATGGCCCTATAGAATATATTGACGTTTCGATATTTTATTTTCATAACATCGATGTGTCGATGTTATCGAAATCAAAACATCAATGTCAAAATATCGATGTTTATTAAACATCGATGAATATCGATCATCTCTACGTTCGAGTAATAAAGTTTTTATTTTGATAATTCGTGATTGTTTACTTGCATTTTTCGCATATGGAAAACTAGTTAATCTATAGGTATGACTTTATTTATTTCAAGGACTGGCCGTTCACGCAAGTAATGGGTACAATACTGAAATAAGATCATATTTTCGGAACTTCTGAGCTTCAAAGTATTGGCAAATCTTAAAAACATCGTCAATGTTTTGGGATCACATTTATAGAAGTCGGCAGATCATGCAGGAGTTTGAAGACACTGATGTGCATAAAACTAGTGTTTCTGTGTTCGTGGCGTTATTTTATTTGGAAATGTTGTATATCCTTATCATGACTCTATCAATTTTAAATAGATTAAACCAAAATCTGCTTTAGATATTTCTCCCTTTATGGTATGTACACCAGAACTTTATTTACTATTTTTCTCACTTATAATAAAAATATGCGAAACATTTTGTATTTTTTTATATTGCCATATCTTAACAATTCAAGTTAGTACTAAATTATTGTGTTTCTTACATTATAAACAGAACGGAGATTAATGTTCAATATGGAACATAATAAATATTCCGGTCGTTTGTACCTTGCTAAAGGTAATGAGCAGATCTATGTGGATGTCCACCAACTTGTTCAGCATCAAATTGAGGGAATCAGATTTCTGTACAGACAGTTTAAAAAGGTTGGTTGCCTCTTTCTCTTTCATATCTCTCTCTGTCTCACACTGTTTTCTTTAATAATGTTCACTAGAAATTTTAATGAGAAATACTACACTCAACATAAGCTCATGCCTTTATCCCCGAAGGGGTAGGCAGGGGTTCACCAGCGAACCAGAACACGCACTTTTCGCCAAACTTAGTTCCATCCTAGTTGTGATAGTGGATAACCTTATCGTCATATTGGGCACTAACTCCAGACTGGGCTGATATTGAAAAACTCAAGACCGCTTTGCCCAACTTGGGGATTGAACCCGAGAAGTCAGGTCGGTTAGTCATACCGAAATACAACCAATTATGCCACTAAGGCAGTCATCCAGGCAAGCTTATGAATATCATATTTGTTGTTGTTTGTTATTCTCAGGAACACTCTGGTATTATACTCAACGATCCTGCAAGCAGTGGAAAAACCCATCAAGTGGTATTGTTTTTGAAGGCCATCAAACACTTGTTAGACAAGCCAATACTAATATTGTGTGGTGGTCATGAAAAAAACCATTGGTTAACACATTTCTATGAACTCACAGACTTTGGAGATGGTAAATATTAAACGAAAATGCAATTCTAATACCAATGTGACAGTTGTTGATGCAAAATTTACAATTTGGCTCTGAAATGAATCTTTTGGAACCTTTTATTTCTGCCTGGCATTATCCCTGTCCAGGGCCAGGGTCTGCCTTCCTACTTAAACACTTCCACTTTGTTTGGTCTTGAGCATCCTCCACAGTAATACCATCAACTCTCATATCATCCTCCAAAACACACCCCTGGTATGATCTGGTCCAGACACTTGCGACCAACATACTCCTGTGGTTTTCTCAAACTGTGATCATACCATCGCAAGCGACATTCTTGCAGTTTATCCGCCACGTCACGGACACCGAGACTACCACGGATGTTCACATTCCGTATTCGATCGAGTAATGTAATGTTGCACATCCACCGCACCATCATTATTTCTGCAATGTGGATTTCTTGAACATGTCGCTTAAGGATGAGCCATGTCTAATAAATTTAAAACATAATCCTATTAAACAAAATATAGTTTTCAGTAAAACTTTGATAATAATGAATGCAAATATTGATGGAGGTGGCTGATCTGGAACAGCAATAAAATGTGCGAACAGTTTTGTTGATATTGTGTTCTCACTTCTTCTTACACATCTGGCTATTGACTACGGACTACCACAAATGTTTTCCGTAATTACAATACTTATTACTTTGCATATCCATAGTAATATTATAATAATATTTTCAGGTGTATTAGTAGAACCATCTAATTTGAATACAAGACGTCTGTCTGTATGCATTGACACTAAAATCAATCTAGGATCACTTGTGAAACATAATTGGAGTATTGTGGTTGTAGATGATGATAGTGCAGTTAATGAAGTATTAAAAAGGGTATTCAACACTAAATATAAAATTTGGATCAGTTCTGTTGATATGAAGGTAAGGTACCCTTAATAAACCACTTTATTTACATTTAACAATAAAATCTTGCAATTGAATTTTAACTCACTTGCAATTCAAGTCTAATAAAATATTGTGTGGATAGCCCTGAACTGGATGCCGCATAAGAGATCGACGTCAGCAGTGGCGGCGCGGCGCTAGACCAAGTTAAACATCTGTGACATGAGCTTTGTGAGACCACTTGACTTTTCTGGCAAATTATATTGGCAGTTTCATGATGCCCTCTTGGGGGCGAGGCCGTCGTCGGTCGCTGACGCCTAACGCCGCCACTGGACGTGAGGCAAGCAGCAAGTCATAAAAACTATTGACAAATCTTTTCTCCGATATTCATGAAAATGTGTGTTCTGGAGTGTGTGATACGAAATATTTTCAATTGTATGCTATTTTCAGTTTATTGGCTGATATTAACACCCATCCACACACATTTGAATGATTTTTTGATGATACTACATTTTCGTATCGTTTTCATTTCAGACAAATTTAGAAGCATTTTGGAGTATTTTTGGTTGGTTGTATCCTAAGGACAAAGATACTGCACAAAAAATTATAGCAGATGCAAAAAGTGGTACAGACAAACTAATATTGCTTGATGCTGTAATGGAAGATGTTGTCCTGAGGAGTATGCCCTGCGACACGACAATGAGCTTCTCACCAATAAAGGTATGTGATGAAATAAATAATATGATCATCCTAGGCTTACGCCTGTATCCTCGAAAGCATAGCAGAATTAGCAGTACCGGCACACATTTCTCTGAGCTCATTTCCGTCCCGGATGTGATAGAGGTGAGCCAATGGCCACATCGCGCAAAATTCTAGACTCCGGGCTGTTACTGTGTATAAAAAATCAATTCACTTTGCCCAACTCGGAAATCAAACCAGAGACCTCAAGATTGTAGTCGTACCGTAGACGCAATTTACAACTATGTCACTTGGGCGATTATAGATATTAACATAACATAAGTTCACGCCTGTATCCCCGAAGGGGTAGGCAGAGGCGCACTAGCGAACCAGAACACCCACAATTCGCCGAGCTTAGTTCAGTCCCAGATGTGTTAGGGGGCGAGCCTAACGCCATATCGGGCACAAATTCCAGACTCCGGGCTGATATGGAAAAATCCAATATCACTTTACCCGACCCGGGGATACCGGGGACCCGAGACCTCAGAACCGTAGTCGTACCGAAATACCACCACGCCACAGAGGTAGATTATAGATATTGGATACTACTTTATAGATTCAATAACAAAAAAAATCCAAATCTACATCTTTCACCTCAAAAGGATTTATCACTTGGGCACAGACTAAAATAATGTAGGTACTATCATACAGAAAATAGAAAGAAATAGTTGTCTTTCATCTCGTAATCGAGTACGGGCAGATTTTCCAATAGCCAAATATTTGAGAGATAATTTTGTTGCCTTGACATAAACTTAACATTAACTTTCTTACATTAACTGCCAAAACGTCAAAATTATTCCCCCTATAAAATGTATCTGTATATTAAAAATCAGCTCTTATGACACAAAAATACTTTAAGTTTTTAAACATCACATTGAAATTTGGAATAATATTTTCAGACACGAAATAAAGTAGCATATTATGCTGAAAAAAACATAAACATAAAGAAAAAAGATGTATCGGGGAGTAAGATTAAAAGGTCTAAAACAAGCACTACCACCTCAGAAAAATCAGCTATGTCTAGTGTGCCTATCACAATAAAAAATATGGAAGAAAACTCAGAAAATGTTAATAATAGTATTGGTAATGCTAAAAATAGTGGTAATCATCCAGAAGAACCTATTACAACTGTTGAAGATATAGTTCTACAAGAGACAGAAGGGATTAATGAGTATGTAACTGATGAACTAAATGATCAGGAAATAGTGAACGTAATAAACGAAACAAAACACGTTGATAGCGGAAGCAAGATAAGCAATGATTTTTTAAACGATACACTAGATGTACACATGGAAAATGACGAAACACCTGAAATTATAAGTGAACCAAATACTCCAATAACTGTTGATACAAAAGTGGTTGACGATTTAAATTTATTGAATAGTGATGAAGTTAAAGTCGATACAAGCAAATTTCATATGCTTGGTGCCAGAGAACAGCTCACGATTAATGACAATAAAGAAATTAAAAACAAAAGTTGTGTAAAAACTATTGATGACGTTATGCGAGAAACGGAAGAAAAAGCGTTACAAAAATTTAAAGGATCGCTTTTAGATAGTATATTTGGAGATAAGTGAGATTTTCGCATAAGAGTAATTACTATGTTAATATTATAATTATTTTATTATCAATGTAAATTGTGAGATATGCATGAATTTCGATGTTAAATAAGATCTTATAACATAAGTATTTTTTATGTCTACACTGGGTTAATGAATGAGTTGTAAAAATAATATAATTGCTTTGCAAAAACAAAGCATAGCTATAAGGGTTATATTGAGGCGTATCACGTATGCGCAAGATAGCAACGTTATTTTTTTTAACATTACCATTTATCTGGACATTGGCCTCCCCAAAGATTTCCAGTTCGACCTGTTGGAAGCGGCCTGTTATTGTTGTTATTATGAACGTTACATTTATTTTTCATAAAATTAAACAAAATTAATGTTTTTATACTATTTAGTCTAAGTTTTATACAATAAATTATGTCATTGTTCAAAATTCAAATCTTGTCAAAACTGAAATAAGCCTTTTTTGGAATTTTCCGTGAATTGTGAATATAGATTTAATTGGGAATGCAAAATGCAGGGAGTCGCCGTTATCAGGTAATTTTTTATATAACTTAACGACATTACTATTGTAATATTGATACATATTTCAAAATGACCACTGTTCACGCATCAGGGAACGCGTTGAGTTGTCGGTTCCTGCTCTTTCATGGGATAATAGTTGTTAATTTGAGTCACAAAAAAGCTTGTTTGATGCATTATATTATGAAACTAACCAGCGCGACGCAGCGGTTACAATAAGTTCTGTGTTACCAACTTCGTGTAGGTACATAGACATAACGAAGTTCTGAAGTAGGTATATTATGTATAGTACATATACCTACTAGTTGTCCGTATCGTAGAAATTTGGCCTATGTGCTGTTATTCTGATGTATAATTTATGTAACTATAAAAGTTTAACCAAAACCTATTTAGTAGTTTTTACGTGAAAGGTAACAAACAAACATCCCATCCATACATACATACAAACTGTCGCGTTTATAATATTAGATATATTTGATGTGTATTTATGTCGCTTAATCGTAGTCTTTCATGATGGATTTCTTAGGATAGTGCAGTGGTTTCCTCTTCTGCACATAATCTTTAAGGGAGTCTAAAGATCCCGAGGCTATCGAAACCTCTTCCGACGTTGTTTTATAATAAAATAATCTTTATTGGGAAAACTGTATGGTGTGTGTTTATTCCGTCACTGTTTTGGGGCCAGCGGCTCGAGTAGGAATATTTCTGACAATCGAAAATGTATCCTAGCTCGATGCGCGTCTATGTATGAAATATTAACCAAATGTCAGTGCGCAACGAGCTCGAATACATTTACGGTTTTCATAGACTTTCCTGCTCGGGCCGCTGAGCTTCGTCCGTTACTTAGAGACAGACAGACATCTTGAAGTCATGTGATGGTGCATCCACACCAGGGGGCCGAACGAAGGCGAACGAAGAACATCCCTGTTTCACTCACACAACAGCGAAAGTTTGTTTGTGTGAACGCAGCAGGTATAGATTCTTTCGCCTCCGTTCGGCCGGTGTGTACCCGCCATAAGCCGCCTCTGCGAGTCATTTATACAAACCACTGGAGCGTGCAGGTAGAGATGACATCTTGGGTCGGTTTATATCGTAGTACCGTCACCTGGCGCTTAAGAGGGCCTCGCACCCGCCCTCATTTGGAAGGGGGCATCATCGGATGAAACTGCCAATATTTTTTGCCAGAAAAGTTAAGGGGCCTCGCAAAACTGTGTCGCCGATGTTCAATTTTGGTCTAGCGCCGCCACTGCCTTATGTTGTTCAAAACAGATATGACCTTCAGAAACGAAGTGCGACCAAGAAGATTTCGATCGCAGAGGGGCTGTAAAGATTTATGGATAGTTCTGCAATGAAGACTGACGTTTATTATTTTCATCGTTCATATTTTACTTCTCGTCAAAGTTATTTTCCTATCTTAAAAATTATTTTATTTTTCTAATAAATCCCAGATTTTTATGATATGGGGTTTTAAATGTACATTTTATTGTCTACGAGCTTTATAAAATGTAACCACTCTATCCTATAAAATTTAATATTATTGTAAGATATTAATAGGTATGCTTTAAGTTTTCTGTCATTGTCCTTTTATTATTAAGCAGCTAAAATTAGGGTTTTGTGATTTATTTCAATGTTGTACAAAGCGCGGTAACAAAGGAATGGTCAAGATTTACCTACTCCATATCGCAATTCAAAGTTCAGCGGCCCGCGCTCTTTTAGAAATTGTATAGGTTTGTATAGATATTCAGTGATTTATCCTGCCCCTAAGGATGTAACATAAAGGCCTGACGGGCAGGCCGAGTACGTGTTTTTCATCATTACTAATTTCCAAGGTCCTATCCTATTCAGTCTGATAAAATTACAAATAAATTAGCCCAACCCACCGTCAGTAGGATACCTAAAAGTTAATACCGAATAATTCGGTCTGAATTATATATTTGTGAAAGAAATATCAGCCTTTGTTCTATATGGCAATAATGCCGTAACAAATTAATTAAGACTTGGTGCAATTCACAATTTTTAATACTAACATCAATGAAGTATTACATCGATTAAGTACAGGAACGAGGCCGAGATAACGCCAGGCAGAAAGAATAAAAAATGGTGCCTCGAAACATGACTATTGTTTTACTACGAATTATATGTAAAAAGTATGTAAATGTTTCAATGAACTTGTTTTGATTCAATTGAATTACTGTATAACATGTTGATAAGGTATAGAGATCCATAAAATGGCAAATAAAACAAATAGAAACAATGCAACATTTTATTTATATATCTTATATTGTATGTAAATAATAGCATCTGTATTTAGAATACATAACGTATAAATAGCGCAGAGCCAGCCTGCATAATTTATGGAAATTTATTCGTAAGAATAATAATACCTAATCAAGTATCCTTTAGCTGGTACCAATGTCTTTTGTATATACTTGAACAGTATAACTAAATCTACTTAATTTTAGTATACAGATACATATTTATAAGTACTATTTAGTGGAATGTAGGGCTTTTAATAAAATTTTTACAAATATTACATGTATACTCATTTACATCTAGCCCTTCCTGTTCCGGTGGCTAACTCTGCAGAATTCGTTTATTCCGACACTGCACCACCTCAATAAATATAACTGCTTCTAGACTACACAATTTGAAATATGGCGAGTTATAAAGATACTCATTATTTTAATATATTTCCCAAAATATGCTGTATTTCACACAACCAACATAGGAACAAAATATATATTATCTAGCGTATAAAACATTAAAATTCTTATAATCTGAACGAGGAATGGCAAAGTTTCGCGTCGAAAAACACTTCATGATAAATTGCAAATACATTTATGTCGGACGAATTCCGTGAAATAAACGGAGCACGTTAAACGTGACATTCTGGAATGCGTTATAACTTTATCATTATCGTTATAGACATCTAGCAGTAATTATGTAGTCTCAATTATCTTATAATATACAATCCTTTTTCATGTGCAACTACAGCGAGCCGTTATCACAAGCCATTATTTGTACCATGACTTACGATGCATGAATGAGTGTCAGGTACAGTGATCTAATAAAAAACCGACGTAAGCTATGATGTACCTGTAACTGTGTATACCACCTTATTACTAAAATCTTGAATAAACTTAATTTTTATGTCATCAAAAAACGTGGAAAATATGGTCCCTAGAGATTTCATTGACTTATGGTTATTTTTAATCGTAAAGTAAAATAAGTTATTAGATCTATTAAATATAATAGCCACGGTCTAATAAACCTCTAAGGACAATATTTTCCACGTTTTTTGGGGACATCTCGAAAGGTTTATTCACTTAACGACAACTTAAGGTCTGTAACTTGACCAAGGCCTCACTGCTCAAAGCTTAATTTCCTTTAGGTGCTCAATTAGCAGAGTGCAATGCAATGCAATTCTATGTTAAGTGTATTTTCATTGTGAAATATCGCTTGCTATAACGGTGAAGAAAAACATAGTGAGAAAACCTCCATACCAGAGAATTTCATCACAGGGAATTCGAAGGTATGTGAAGTCTACCAACCCGCATTAGACCAGCGTGGTAGACTAAGGCCTAACCCCTCTCATTAGTAGAGGAGGCCCGTGCCCAGCAGTAGGACAATATTACAGGGCTAATATTAGTTATTATTATTAATGCAATGTACCTACAACTTTGTAGCGTAACTGTTCAACAAAAAGGATATATTAAAAAAACTTACGTGAATTAGTTATAGAAATTATGAAACACGTGAACTTTACATGTCATAAAGCATTTAAGTCCGATAATAATAATTAGATAAGCTTTGCTTCTAATAAAAGAGCGTGCGCAATCAAAACACTTAAATCAATACAATTTATATTGTAAATGAGATTATTTCATACAAATTGAAAAAAGGCACTTGAGTTGCTATAGTTTAAAAATACATAATTTGTTAGTAGCAGTAAGCATATTGTAATAATATCGTAATAATTATAATAATGTGACCGGGTTGTAAAGCCCTTAAAATACGCATATAAAATATAAAATTATATACTGATAATAGTAAGCTATGTAAGTATTTGTATTTTAAAAGGTCACTAGGGTCAGTATCGCTTAGAGTTGGGTAAAAACTAGTAACATAATAACAAATTGACAATAGTCATCAAAATAATTAAGTTCACATATAAAAAATACACAAATACGATTTCAAAAATCTGTAAGGTAAAAAATAAACAAAATGATATTTTGGAATGATAGAAAAGGTACAATTTAATGTTTTATTCAAAATAACCGGTGTGTTTTACTGGGAGAGTATGGTATAAAAAAAACGGCATAAATAATTTTATTATTAACCTAATTGGTAAGATTTGTCGCAACATACCTCTAGAGGCGATAACTCCAATGATGTTAATCTAATTAGGTTATGTAAGGAATGTGGATCGTGTATTCACAAAATCGACTTTTGCCGAAATAGAGGTGAAAAGTCTTGAACCACATGTAGAAGTAAATAGTGTCTTTAATCAATCAAACAACATTGTGTACATCATCATGTTCGTATGGGCGCCACTTGCAACCGCAAGATGCCAATAAGCCTTAAAGGTCTCTGATACAAGACCATTATTCGGCCTGTGCTCCTATGGGTGTGAGACGTGACCTGCCCTCAAGCGTCATGTTAGGGTAATCCACGTCGCGTCACGAAGATGAAGATGCTGCGGCCGGCGGCGGATGTACAATGTTACACGACTGGATCGTATACGTAACGTACATCCACGGCAGTCTTGGTGTCCGCGACGTGGTAAATAAACTGAAGGAATGTCTCTTGAGATGGTATGACCACGTTTTGAGAAGACCACAGGAGTACGTCGGTCGCAGATTTCTGGCCCGGATCGTACTACGAGTACGTTCCCGTGGAAGTCCCAAAAGAGCTGACTGGACGTTTTGGAGGAAGACATGAGAGCCAATGGAATCACTGTGGAGTATGCTCACGACCCGGGCGAAGTGGAAGGATTTAAGTAGAAAGGCGAGATTTAACGCATAAGGTTGGGATAACGCCGGGCAGAAAGAAAGAAAGATAACTCTTGACAGCAAAATACAATAAAATATTTTACTTCTGCCTGCACTTTTATGGGGTCGGCACAACAAAGTTTTTCAAACACATCACAGAGAATGTTCGACAGAAATTTTAACGATCGGCTGCATGCCTGATGTTAAACAACTTTGGGGAATCCAGTCTCGGGCTAATTGTAAGTATTAGAAATACAGCTTCAGCAAATACAGCTCCTGGTCTATATATGCATAGCCCATATATGCTGCCACTAGACTAAGGAGGACCTATTACGTATAATACAATAGGTAGAAAGAAAAACTATAGGAATGTAATAAAGAAAATGAAGTTGATATTTAAAATTTTTGTTATCGTAGAAAGTTCACGCTTAATAATGATTAGTCATTGTTTTATCGTAAGAAAATCTAATGGTTTTTATGACCCTTAACATACATATTCCTATTGTAAAATATGTATTTTGTCAGGGTGCAATAACTTCATGAGTAGAGTAACCTCAATTTTGAATTAAGCATCAATACAGTTAAGTATTCAATGTTGAACACATTATGAAAAAATTGGTAATGGGTATTTTCAGCTAATAACATCTTAAATCTAAATAAAAACGTAAGTACCACACAGTACGTAAATTGTTACACAAATTACGATTTGCTATTACTTTTAAAAATGTTGCGCTTTATAATTAACATAACATAACATAAGCTCACGCCGGTATCCCCGAAGGGTTGGCAGATGCGCACTAGCGAACTAGAACACCCACATTTCGCCGAGCCTAGTTCCGTCCCAGATGTAATAGGGGTCGAGCCTATCGCTATATCGGGCACAAATTCCAGACTCCGGGCTGATATAGAAAATTCCAATATCACTTTGCCCGACCTGGGGAACGAACCCGAGACCTCAGAACCGTAGTCGTACCGAAATACCACCACGCCACCGAGTCGCTTTATAATTAATCAATACAATACTTAAATTAGGAAAGACGTAAAGGCCAACACAAAAATAGATGATAAATACGTACTTACAACTTACTAACGTCAAAGTTATACAGGTGCTATCGCACTTGCATGGACAGGTGTAATTTTTAGAGTATTTTTTTTATTTACTGATTTCTTAAGTTTACGTGAATATTATACATTGAAATAAAACTATTCTTACGGATTCTATCACGATTAGGTTTTAATTATTATTCCCGACGTTTCAGTCTGACCCGTGACAACGAAGACTGCAAAGCCTTCGAAACGTCGGGAATAATAATTAAAACCTAATCGTGATAGAATCCGTAAGAATAGTTTTATTTCAATATTTGTTTTATTATTCAAGCACGATAACAATCAAGTGACCGATCGTCTTCTCATATTTTTACATCTTAAGTCTTGTTTCAGCTTTTTATAAACTCTAACTTTAGTTAAATCGTACCGAAATATTAAAATGTCATCTGGAAGTAGTGAGCAAAGCAAATTCCGTTTCCAGAGTTTTCCATTATTGACATTTCTCGCTAGCGACTAACGTAAAATAATTTGATGTATTCCCTACGTAATTCATTAAGGCGTTAGGTTTATTTGTCACACTTTTTTTTATATAAAGTGACTGGGAAACGAGCAGATGGGTCACCTGGTGGTGAGTGATCTCCACCGCCCATATAACACCCGAGACACAAAAAGAATCATGGGTGTGTTGCCAACCTAAAAAGAGGGAATTACGAATTGGAAAAGGGAAGAGCAGAAGTGGGTCACCGGAAATCTCTCACACACGACACAGATACGCGACAGCGAGCTGCCAATTTACGTCGGTTTTCTGCGTACCTAATCGCTAGAGAGAAATGTAAAAAAAAATTATGATAGAGTTACAGACGTGACATGTTGTGCTCAACGTTAAAGCTATAAATTAATTACCTATTTATACTCGTAGGGTCCAGTAGTGTCAATTGAAGATATTAGGCGTCAAAAATCCTTGAAACTGTGTCGCTATGATAGGTGTAAGTATTCGGCGGTGAAGACGCGGAATATCTTGTTCAAATTCTCAATAGTCTTGAAGTCTAGAGCTGTCATGTCGTCGCCGGCCGTGTGCCACACATCCGGGAACGGTGATGGTATCACGTGAAGTATGTCGACATCTGAAAAAAATATCTGATATGAAGGACATTATCGACTAACCACATCTGTGAAGCTGCTGACGGCTAAGTTACTTGTTTCCGTTATACAGAATGTTTCATAAAAGTGGACCCAATAATAACTACACTTAAAAAGAGGATGGCTAGCAATCTAGCGGTAAAGTGTAAAATTTCGTAAGGCTCGTAGTTTTGAAAAAAACATTTTTTCTGGCTCATTGGGTCAGCTTCAGTAGGTACTATTGCAAACGACTTGTGGGGTAATTAATTATTTTTAGCATAATAATAATTAATCAAAAAAATAAATGTCAATTTTCATTTTTTAACTTTAGGATTGCGCTTTAAATCGTCCCCCTGTATATGAAATTATTATTGGTACCAATTTTATGAAACACCCGGTATAGCAGAGACTGGCAAACGAGCAGGTGAGTCACCTAATGATAGTCGGTAAAAATCACCGCGGATAGATACCAAACGAATCATGGGTGCGTTTCCAACCTTCTCAAAAAATAATGGTTGGGTTTAGAATTCGGTTTTTAAGATTTTATGATATCAAGTTTACAGTAGCATTAACAAATCCACACACGAATACAATGCGATCAAAACGGAATTGATGTTTTGATAAGATACAGTGATATTTTTGTAAGTGATAAAATTCACAACTTCTACAATACTAAAAATGTTGCAATTCCTCAATTTATGAAAAATATACGATTTTTATCATACCACAATATATCGCCATGAGTGACCGACTGACCAGTTATCGAATACTCTCTCTGACCTTTGACATTCAATTCGAATTCATAGTGACTTAAAATTCCACCAAAATCAATTTAAAAAGTGCACTAATGTCACGTTAAAAAATAACCAAATAACAAGTACTCGAATTCAACGCGATATTAGTGCACTTTTTAATTTGATTTCGGTAGAATTTTAAGTCACTAAATGAAATCGAATCGAGTCTCACCAGTCTTGAATCACTCACACACGGAAAAATAAGTGCTTTACTTTTTGTTATGACAGGTCTGTAGCATGGTTAAGTGGTAAAGCACAAACAAGCTGATTCGACGGGTTATACAACTGTCTCACAGAAAACCCAAAGAAAAGCAGCAACAGTGATAAGTTATTGACAGAAGATTATGCCAAGATTAAGAACAAGAAGTTGATAAGAACATCCATGCTTCTGGTTCAATTTATGTATATTAGCTCAACGTTCTTTTGTCATGGGTAAAATAGTTTTGTCCAGTAATCATTGTACTTTGTAGGTAGGTTTAGTTTTAATTAATAGATAAAGACATAACAATCCTTAGCCACAAGGTCACGTTCATACTGCGCGACACGTCCGCTCCGGTCACTTTTCAAATCGCCTTCAACCTTCAAATCCATTTTATTATGATTCATGTCACAGATCATAATAGTGCGAGGCTGTGTTTATCGATTTTAATTAAAGTATTATGTTTCCTGTATGTACGCCCAAAATCTTAAACGTGGTTGGGATAAACCCAAATGTTAAAACAGGTGTATGTATACCTATTATTTTAATTGGTTTCTACATTGGTTAGCATACGCTTATAAAATCACATACTTCCTGACGCCTCATTGGTTTAGTGGCAGTGGACCGGGAGGTGTTAGATTTGAATATAGGTCGGGTTACAGTATAGGTTTTTCGTAGATGATAATCCCGGGATTGGCACCTTAGTGAGGGTTGATGTCAGGCAGGCGACCGGTCGTAAAAGTTAAGCTGAATCCTTTCTGTTACATCCTTGAAAAAATCTGTTGCGCCAACTACATATTGAAGTGGGGTAAGAGCAGGTGAAAAGTATACACAACTAGACTAGGTACAAATGTGAAAGGTTGACATTCTCAAATTGTTATTTATTTCGATTAATTTCTACCATACACATTTTCGAGATCGGATCAATACGACTCATGTTTGAATCTTATTCTTAACGGTGGCGCGGCGTAGGATTACTTATAAAGTTATGGGCACATATTTCAAACCTATTATAAAACGATTTACCAATAAAAATAGATAGTTATATCAAACAAATAATACGAGTTACAAAAGTGTAGGAAACGTTTCATCTAACTTGAGAAACAATTTGATGACGTGTATCGTGTTCAGTAATTACACATCCTTCTGATTGGAATTGTTTGTTATGCATAACAAGAATGTAAGCTCAAAAATCGAATAGCGCTTGAAATCATAATTTACGATCAACATATGTATGTTTTTAAAGCATTCGTCAACAACAATAATTGAAAATTATGGATTTACTAATTAAATGTTTTAAATGATGTACCAAGAATATAACGAATTCTGAAATTCGTTGATGAGCACGTTTAGATATACGATATCCCCCATACTATCCCAATTTTGTATTCGTGATCATTTGTTCGTTTGCCTGTTCAGAGTTTAGACATTAAAAAAAAAACACTTACTTCGTCTCATGAAAGGCACGTGATCATCCTCGATCACCGCTCCGGAGCTCATGAGTCTGAAGTACGTCTGCTCCGATTTTCCTCTTGTGTAACCTTCAAACTGGTCGAGTTCGGCTAACCGGTTTTCCGCAACCGCAAGTCTCACGTACCACTTCTCCGTTGATTGGAAATAACTAAAGAACACCGGATCCGGCGCTCCCAGTAGATCGAGAAGAACCAACACATCCTAAAAAATATCACATAACTATACTAATGCTTTTAGCTCTGAGGAGCACCTATTTTCGATACAAGTAAATTAAACATATGTAAATGAGATGTAGTTGGCAGTATAAAGAAGAGTAACAGATTTTGCGGCAGGCCATACTCAACCTAACAACCCTGTCTATAAACCCCAAATATACCGGGTGTTTCATACAGTTGGTACCAATAGCAATTCCACATACAGGAAGAACGATTTAAAACGTATGGTACAGTTTAAAAATAAAAATGGAACTTAATTTTTTTATCAATTATTAAGCATGGGGATTTTAAAATCGGAATGCGCCCTTTAAATAGTCGCAATTATTATAGGAATGGCTTTGTGTATGCTTAAAATTATTAATTACCGCATAAGTACTGCCGTTGACCTACTGAGCCAGAAAAGATGTTTTTGTCACAAATTCAAGTTTCCATTACTCAAAAACTGAGCTTTATGAAATTTTACTTACTATTGATACGAACTTTATTGAAACTCTATTGAAACACCTGTATATTACATATGAAGCGAAAAGGAGCGTACAGGTATGCAGCAGTAGCCTAAAAGACGCCTAATCCGTATTTAGATGGCACTGTTGACAACGTAGACATTCAACGCGACGAGAGACGAAAAACTCTCCGTCCCCGCGGACTTACAAGGAATATAAGGTGGGGACAGGTTCCACGGAGCATTGCTTCTTTGTAACTTGTTGTTAATAAACGACTTCTGTATTATTACAATGTTATTATTAGACAAATTATTACAACGTTAATCCTATCAAAGATCAGTGCTATTCTGATAGTCAACAAAAGAGCATGACATTTAAGATGGCATTAAGAGCATGTAGTCAAAATTAATTTTGACATTAGCCCCGCCCTATTACCTTGTCGCATCTAGTGGGAAAAAGGTTGAAAATAGCGTGAGAACTTTACAAGGAATGGAAAAACGTAGCTCACAAATCTATTTTCTGACTTCATTTGCGTGCCATCCCACGGAAACCGTACATTTTTCCGGGATAAATAGCCTATATTACTCGCTAATAACGTGCCTTTCCATGGGTGAAAGTTTAAAAATCGGTTCAGTACTTTTTGAGCCGTCATTACAAACAAAAATACAAATAAATCATTCCTCTGTATAATTATTAGCATATTTATGCTTGACTCAGCATATTTATGCAAAGAACCGTAAATGACAGCATACTCTTAATTTATCTAAAATTAGAATGATGGCCAAAAAATTACAAAAGTCGATAATAATAATATGTACCAAGGATATAACAAGCCATAGCCCACATCATAGAAATAGATAATAATATTACTAATATACTGCTATACCATCTGTTGACACTTGACTTGACAGTAAATAGCAAAAGCTGATAGGTCAGGCATTCATGCCTACACTTGTACGTATTTATGATAACAGAACTATTTGTGTAAAGGGATTTCCCAATATCCTAATGAATTCATACTTTATTATGTATTGTATGTCTATTTCAATTTAATATGCACAAAGTACTGATATACATAATCTTTACTAATATTATAAAGCTGAAGAGATTGTTTGAACATGCTAATCTCAGGAACTACTAGATCGAATTGAAAAATTATTTGAGTGTTGGATAGCCCATTTATCGAGGAAGGTTATAACAACATGCTATGACCAATAGAAGGGGAGCATCAATGAAAAATGTTGCATATGATGAAAATGTATTCCTTTTGAGAGCTTTCGTTGCGTGCACTGCGTAAATGGTTAAAGTTACGCATATGTGACGCAGACGAAGTTGCATGGCTCAGCTAGTCTAAATATAAAGCTGCATCTTAATTCTTAATAGAGACTGAAAAAGTTTGTATGTACCTAACTACATTCAAGCTCAGACAGAGCCAGAATCAAAAGCTAATATTTTAATAAAAATAATAATATTTTACTTACCATTCTTTGAAGGTCATTTGCTCCATCTTTGTAATCTGTGTTTTCCCACATCTGGGCCAAGTGTCTGGCACCATATATTGAGTCTTTAGGTCCCCATTGTCTAAATGCCTCTTCGCCATCAAAAAATATAAACATAAGGCTGAGGTTTGAATCTTTCACTTTGTTCAGTTGCTTTGACATCACTTTGGCAAGATTAATCATCATGGCACAAGGCACGGCAGAGTCAGTTGCACCTTCGCACACAAAATGTAAAACATTTAACTTCTTCAACAAATTAAATAATAAACTACAATACACATTGCCTGTTTTATTAAAAAAAGGATATGTTTTATATTAAAATGAGAAAATAGTTCAACATACTTCAAAAGGAGGAAGTTCTCAATTTGTCAGTATTCTTTTAATTAACATGTTGGCCAATATCAGGGACAAATGTGGGCTGATTTTCAAACATGTTTTTATTCATTTTTACATACCAACACACCACAAACTTAGTTGCATCCTTGGTCTAATGGCAGCATATATGAGCTAAGAACCGGGAGGTCCTGGGTTTGATTCCCAGGTCCGATGGGGGGTGTTTTTCTAACACAATTTGGCAGGGGACTGGATCCCTTGGTTAACATTGTTGGTTGACTGGCAGAGAATGCTTTTAGCATTAAGTCCGCCTATATACAACATGTATATGAAGTGTAAATAAATAAATAAATAAACATTACGCAGGTAAAAACTAAGCCGAATCCTTTCAGCAACATGTTTAAAGTATGTTGCACTGACCCCAAATTGTAGTGAAAAAAGATACATACCTACAAACACATGTTCCCTGGTATATTTACTATCATAATGGCATGCAAGTACCAAGTACCTGTCCGCATTTGGGTTCAATTTTGCTATAATATTTCTAAAATGCAGGGTTCCAAACACTGGTGTCTGATCCGGAAACACATTCTCAGTTACATCCCAACCCAAGTTTTTCATTTCATTCACTATAAAATTGCCAACTTTCTCATGGTTTGGTGTGCCAACAACTCTAGGAATGAGAATTTCATCTAAAACTTTTTTGAAGTGGTCCATGTCAGATAACTTAGCAAAGTCTTTAATATTGTCATCTGATAACTCTTGAGCTTCATGAAAGTTCTAAAAAGTAAATTTAATTGCTTAATAATTAAAATAGGGGCTTCTGTATCCAATCCACTGGAGCTTTAGATTGTTGGCCATCAAATTTGAGATGAGTGAGGGTGATCTTTTTTAGTTTGAAAAAAAAAATGAAATTAGCTTCATGTAAATAGTTCAACATGAGCAATTTATTTTTGGCACTCAAGGGCATGTCTGCACCACCTTGCTCGCTTGTCTCTTATGTAGATAAATACAACAAATAAATTGCCTTACATATACATTACCTACATATTAACTAACAGATTTTGGAAAAAACACATTGACAGACAGTAATTAGAAAGTACATTTTCATTTAAGTTTGGTTGAAACTGTGACTTCCTTCCAAAACCGAATTTATGGTAAACAGAACTATTTAAAACTACCTAGCTAATTTAATATTGTGGGCATGAACAGATGATATGCCTACTAATAGTTTAACGAATAAATAACTGAGTTATAGAAATAAAGATAATTTATTTCATCAGCAAAAATATATACCAAGAGAGACATTGGCAATACAAAGAAACAATAAATGAATTCAAAAATAACACATGTTTAAACAAATGATACAGCCTGCCTGTAACAATTTACAAATAGTATAAAAACTCTTTTCAACAAATATTTACCCCATAATCATATCTCAGAACGGAGGTAGTGCAGATTTCTTTCAAACTGGTGACTATCCACCTCGCCCCCTTTCCCGTCCTTCACTAACATCTCTGAATTCCATGTCAGAAAATAACAGCACTACCATTTCAAAATACTATCCTATTTTACTGAATACAAAATACTTCCTGTTAAGTACTATATACTTACTTTTTCCTGGTAGAATTTTAAGCCCGCCTTATCCGTATTAACAAATGCAAAACACAATATTGCCACAAATGATGTTATTGTTGTACCCATTATTACAATTTCACTGATTTTGTGAACTTAAAGTAAAAGGTATAAAGTAACAAGACGTTTCCACTTTCCAGTAGCGTTAGTACTATTGCCAGTTTTATTTGGAAATTAAATAATTAAATTAACCGTTGTTTTAACATATATCCTTCACCTTTCACCTTCGCTACAGTAGGCTACAGTGGCTACAGTACAGAATTAATAAACTTTCGTCTTTCGCCGTGTGGCTGCCTGCTTGATTCAGATTGGATCACAGATGCACACAGATGACAGAACAACAGGGGGGGGCTTACTGTCCATTATAACCTATCGAGTATAAAATTTTACAGAAACAGCAAAAAATAATGCTATCCCTTTTTTACTAATGAGTGTCAACTCAGGTAAAGATGAAACAATATACATTTGTTTGTTCCTATGGACCCGTAACTGTCAATAAGCCGCGCCCCCGGGTCAAAGTAATAATAATACGGCAGTAGGAATGGCGGTCTAGGGATGGGGTCGTGATGTATAGTGTATATTATCGATATCGATAAAAAATTTGATTCCGCTATTTTACCATATAATTACTTTACATACATACCATGACACCTGTATACCATAAGAGTGTACCGTACCATAAGAGACTATAATTTTCTAATTCGTTTGAATAGAAAGGCTTTGGTGCGATTAGATTACTATTTTTAAAGCAGAGATTAGCAAAGGTTTTTTTTGAGTTATTCTGATGATTTATGTCATTGAGTTAATGTCAAATGTGAACATTCTGGGTTTTACTTATAAAACAGTTTAACTGAGTAAATGGAAAAGAATAGTCTGTCCCTTTTATTTTCAAACAATGTGACAGAAGGAAAAAGGTGACAGACTATTCTTAGCCACTTGCTTAGCTAAACTGCTTTTATAAGTAAGGCCGTCTGTGGCTGATGATGATTGTACTATTAAAACATTTAGGCCTTTATTCATAATAAAACCCTTATCGAAGATATAAACTCATATTGGTAAAAATGCATTTTAAGCCTATCGAAGGTTCAATAAAATTCTTTATTCATAATAGTTTACTATAGCTTCATTAACTAAAATATATTTACCGTGTCACAATGTTGCTAGTACATAGATAAAACGTGATTTTATCCAGTTTTGTCTCTGGAAAGTCATGGAACGATGGCCTAAAAAAAAAACAATCATTCGCGCGCGACCATGGCAACCATGGCGACCAGTTTAGTTTGTTTATATATTTATTCAATTAATTTAATCAAAGTAAAACTATGTTTGTTGCATGTGAAGTGATTTTGTTTTATGCAATACCTAAACATCAACGAAGATGGATAGATTATGGATATTTGGCAATGAAATTTAGATTTGGAGGATATTCCTTGGAGCGTATGATTGAAATGAAAGGGGGCTTTCAAATCGTGTAAGAAAAATACCCTGCCTTCTCTGAGAATGGAATTCAGGACCGGACTTTCCAGTTCACAGCGGCTTCAACAGAACCGTCTAAAACCCATTGTATTGAAGAATAATTAGACAACATGCGTGCATAAGTATTTTTTGTTAAATCAGATTTAATAAAATTCATCATTGTATTTTTGAAGTGTTTTATTTCTCATGATTTATTCATGTGACGCTATATTCGTGTTTAGATAATGATGATATTGAAGAAAAATATGTTTTGTTGAAATCAAGGTATGTAATTAAATACCACACGGAAAATATTAAATACTAGCTGTCTTCAAACAAATCTATCCTAAGGAGACCCTACATTTTCTGGGAAAAAAGTAGTCTATGTGTTATTCCTTTATAAATAAATACATCCTCGAATGTTCTATGAATGGTGAAGAAACACTTAAGACAAGTTTATTCTCTCAATATTATTACGCTGTCCGACCTGGCGCGCGTATATTTCAAATAAACTGAGCGACTTATGACCATGAGGTGATAACTTTTGCATCACATTTATTTGTCTTGTTGTCCTAGACATTTTTATTCTAGACTATAATCCATTTCTTTACCGAATTAAATTCAGATCCGTTCAACCATTCTGGTGTGGAAGAGTAACAAAACATCCATACAACCTCACAAACTATCGTGTTTATAACATTAATTGCATTTGATAGAAGTCTCTCTGAAGTCGAGAAGACTGCCTTGATGGCGTGGTGGTATTTCGGTACGACTACGGTTCTGAGGTCTCGGGTTCGATCCCCGGGTCGGGCAAAGTGATATTGGATTTTTCCGTATCAGCCCGGAGTCTGGAATTTGTGCCCGATATGGCGATAGGCTCGCCCCCTATCACATCTGGGACGGAACTAAGCTCAGCGAAATGTGAGTGTTCTAGTTCGCCAGTACGCCTCTGCCTACCCCTTCGGGGATACAGGCGTGAGCTTATTTTTTTATGTTTATGATAGAAGTCGCAGGCACCCTCAAATTAATCTCAACCAAAACTGGTGGAACGTCAAATACGGATCAGTTGATCGAAATCGGCCATATTTTTTGCTATTGAAGCGTTAAAGTAGGGTGCCAGCTTCTATAAATTGCAGACATTTTATGGGAGATTTTGGGAACGTTTTAACGCTATTGAGCTATTATGAATAACAATTTTTCGGAAACGTCCTACAGCGGTATTATAGCGTCCCACTAAGTTATTATGAATAAAGGCCTTAGTCTAAGATTAAAACGAATCATGCCAATAATACTCTAATATTTTAATTAAATAATGAACGTAACGTTGAATATCTTAAATAAATCAAGTAAAAGCAAGTAATAAATAATGGCCGTACAAAAATATTCACTTTTGAACACTTATAAACTGCTTTGTAAAAACAATACAAAAATCTTTATCGATATACTCGAGGACTATATTATTGCGCACTAAACTTTCCGCCATCTTTAGCTGCCAGACTGCTGCCAAGGTCACGGAGATGTAACCGATCTATTTCTCTATAAAGTCTGATCATTCCGAGTATATGACACTATTCCTACTAAGCACTATTTGTTTTGGCGGGAATTCTGACAGTGCGGGTGGTCGCTTGTTTTAATGATTTCATATTTTAGTCTAAAGTTGTGTTTGTGGTTTAAATGTGATGTGTATCTAAGCAATAAACATCAACGAAGAGGCACAGTATGTGGAAGCTTTGAAATAAATGATTTTGGATGCTTTTTGTCGGGTGGATGGGTCGACCATGTTCGATTCCTCCGCTGCGAGAAAATCGTCTAAAAATCATCAAACTGGAAGGAATTGACGCCAAAACTCCAGCACGGCCTTGTAATCGAACACATCCGACTTCATTGCACTTGCGAAAACTTAGATGTAGGAAAACAATTCCACTAACTTGACATTGGCATAATGTATTTCAATTGCCATAAAAAAAGCACTATTCAATGTTTGCACGTTGATGTATTTCACATATTAGTGTGCGTAAAACTTAGATGTGATCAGTATTTATTTATGGCGTGGCGTCTACCGCCCAAAAATAATACAATAACTATTAAGAGTCCCTCTTTGTAATATTAATTTATTTTACCAAAAAAAGTAGGTACTTTCCAAGTAAATAATTACAAAATATAAATATCGAAATAAATATAAGTAGGTTTAGGCACATAGGTACACATTTTTTTTGATATACCGATACCTATAGATGTAAGCTAAAGTCATATTGTTATCCATTTTTAGCGATAACATGTTCCTTTAAATGTTTACGTAAGTTCGTATCATATCCCACACTACGCCTGAGTTTGTATTGCGTGATGTGAAGATGCGTATCACCTCCGATCTTCACTTGAATGGGTCTCTTCAGATAAATTCGACTTGAGAAAACCACTTCACCCATACCACAAAATATTTCAATGGAGCTATAGTCCACGAAAATTCGCAAATGAATATGTCCGTTAGGCAACCAGTCTGCTCTCCTTACACCATCTTTCCCACCGCGATC
Organism: Clanis bilineata; assembly: GCA_036417725.1. Lineage (NCBI taxonomy): Eukaryota > Metazoa > Arthropoda > Insecta > Lepidoptera > Sphingidae > Clanis > Clanis bilineata. The sequence continues at coordinate 7,127,466 of CM071153.1, forward strand.
CACGGATATATGTCCTTCCTCTGCTATATAACCGATGGTGTACTGCCGTTGACCATTCCACTCTAATATTATAATCATGTCATAAACTACCGCAGTCGAGTTTACAATCAACTCAAATGACTTAGTACCTGCATTGAATGCCTCCCCCGGGCGGTACCACGCGTCTTCTAAAATTTCTGTACGTAAAGCTGTGATTTCTTTTACCGGCATCATAAGAAGCCTTCCGTGTGAAGTAAGTTTAATCTCTCGTACCAACGTTAACAAACTCGCCCATCCATCTCTAGATTCTTGGAAATCGCTTTCCCACATTCCTAACCAAGCAATCAATAATCTTCGTCCATCAGATGTCTGTACGGTTTTAGCAGCATAAAAATCATGTCCATAGTCGAGCTCCTTGAACGTAGCCGTAGACACTTCCAGATCTTCGAGCTGGCACGTAATATAGTTAAACTTTCCCACCACGTAGCCGGTTTGATAAAGATTTCTGAATCTGTAACCCTCAGGTTGTATTCCTTGGACTGATAAAATCAAAATGTGTAGGCCGTCCATTTCGAATAAATCTGGACTCTCCCACATATGTCCCATGTCGCCGAATGATTGTGCGATGGTACCATTCAACGTCCAGGTAAACAAATCCGGTGAAGTATAAAGCAGCAAATGTCCCAGTCCGTCTTTAGTAGTTCCTATAACCATATACCACCAATTACGGTAATTCCATACCTTAGGGTTTCGGAACTCGGATACTCCATAAGGGCCTTTCCTTATAACTGGGTTATAGAGATATTTTTGGAAGACAATACTGTCGCTACTAATCGCCACGTTTTGTGTTTGATAAGTTTTGTTGTTGGAAATGACGTGTCCGGTGTAGAATACCGTCAGATAGTTATTGTGTACCAAAGCAGATCCAGACAAACATCCGTGTTTTTCGTAATACTCCTTGGGAACAAGCGCCGGAGGATAATGCGCCCAATCCACGAGGTTATCACTGATTGCGTGACCCCAACGGGTATGCCCCCACGCTCCATTGTACGGATGATACTGATAAAAAACGTGATATTGCTTTTTGAAGTACACAAAACTGCTGGGATCGTTGAGCCAGCCGACAGGCGCTGATATGTGGTACACTGGCCGGTATTTTCTTCTGAGTAGATATTTTTCTTGTTGAATAAATGCTTCGATATGAGCGAGATCCGTCGCGAATTCGGCAGTGGCTACACATAGCCAGGTGGCTAATAGAAGCACATCCATCTGTGAAATAGTGCTGATGAGTACTAGCTCGTATAAATCAATGGTTCTATTTGGGAGTTAATTGAGATGCTAATGACAATAGGCAGTGTTTATAAACACGAAGGCGCATTACGCAAAAGTTACGTAATATTTTATCATTGTAAACAGATGTTGTAAACAGAATAGAGTAATTACGTATGTACCTACCTATCTTGGGTTATCTACTTAGATCATCTGTGCGTATAATTAATATGGTTTAATTCCCAAACAGTAATAATAGGTGAATTTCTTAGATTCAGTTGTTTTCTAAAATAAATATAATTAGGTATAATAATTAACGATTCATCGACGACGCCGTTAGAAATTTAATCCTTTCTGAAAAATGTAAATCAAACAAACCCAATATAACGATATTACTGCATTTGGCATTACCTGTGCCTTTTTCCTAGATCGGGTTAAAATGAGGCAACCCGTCGTGAAAATTAAGCCGAATCCTCTTTTGAAACTAAACATGCTTGAAAGTGATGCGCTACCCCACATCAAGTAAAGTTAAAAAAATTATCATTGAGGGTAAGTAAAACATAAAAAGAGTGTGTGTGTGTGTGTGCGCGCGTGCGTGTGTATGCAGTTTACACGCAGTGTAAGTATGACACCTTAGAACACTACACTTCGAGAGAAAGGACTTGATTTGACTTCGGTTAGTCGGTCAGTGAGTCATTCACTCCACCACTGCACACCACTCCACTCCACCAAAGTCAGTCAGTCCGTCAGTCCGTCTGTCAGTCCGACCGTCAGTTAGTCAGTCAGAAAGGCTGACAGTCAATCCGTTAGTCAGTTTGTTAGTCAGACAGCATAATTACAAATTATTGTTATATCCTACTCCGATATATCGTATATACACTTTTTGTTTTGTCTTTTGACACATTACCGTTTTATTGTGACGCATTCTGTTTTAAATCAATGATTCTAAAGAAGTCTCACTTTAAAAACTTTGTGGGCAGATAGAGAATAAAACCCAATTTTATTATAAACAATATAATATACTTTTATAAATCATATTAATGAATAAACAAGATATATAATATGTACCATGCATGTATATAATAGAACTTATAGTATATAATTTTCTAAACTTAATAAAATGAGGGTATTTATTATAGTTATGATGATTTTTTTTATTTATAATCTGTCAGCACAAAGTTTGTCAAGGTTTCCTATTATACTTAACTTTACCCCTGGGATGTTACTGATCACATTCAGTATTATTGATGTTTCTTTATCGATTTATATAGATTTTGAGATCCTTTATATGGATTGCTCTATTAAATTCATTGTCTAATAAATTCCTGGTCACATGCCAATTCGAATGTTAAAACTAGTCGAATTGACACAGAAAACCAATTTATTGTAATTTACACAACATATAAATTATAAACAACAATTACTTAAAGTATATAATATGATTGCTATTAACGCATTAATTATATTATGGAATCCTTTTTTTACTTACACCTTATTTGGAATGTTCACATAGGCACTTTACTTAAAAAAATATTATGTTAGTATATAATATTGTTCTTCTTCTGCCGAGTACACACCAACCGAACGAACGATCGCGAATCTATCCCTGTTGCATTCACACAACGCCGAAAGTATGTTTGTATGAACGCAACAGGCGTAGATTCGCAAACGTTCGTTCCGTTGGTGTGTACACGCCATTCTACGCTATTCTTATCTACTATATTCTTCTTACAATCTAAAAAATATATGAGCAAATATTTGTACTTATATATTCGCAAAAATAATATCGATGTCTTATGTTAAATGAGCATTTCGCGCTGTGTTTACAAAACAACTTTAGCCGACGATCTGGCAACTTATAAAACGTTTTACAAAGGTCAACTTACTAATCTAACATTGTTTGGGTATGGTAAACTTTTAATTTACTATATTACACATTATTCGAGAGTTTTTCAGAGAAAAGGTGAACAAAAGATCAAAAGATACATACATCAACAGACACAATTTGTTTCGAAAAATAAAAAATTACACATATCAAAAGATTCATAAGAAAATATTTTTTATGTCTAGTTGATGTCCTTTCAATCCACCTTTGTCATATTGTCATGTTAATTATGGGACACCTGTACGAGTCTACTTTTATTGTTGAGTAGCAGAATACAAACACTGTGAATATTTGCACCGTAATTCTAATGACTCAAGGTTACTAATGTACTGAGATTTAAAATTAATACATTTACAAAGGTTTCGAAAGCAATCTCTTATTTGTAATTAGAAATGGAATTTTACTAACAGGCCACCAGTTTACATCATTTAGTATTAAGGAAGTGATTTAAAAAATAATTCGTCAAAGGTAAACAAAATCTGGTATGTATAACATAAAAATCATAACCGCTTTGAAGGAAGTCATTTCGCCTTCTACTGAAATCTTTATTACTGACTCTTATTGATGAGTGGTAATCAGTGACGTGCGCAGACATTCCGATCAGCGGGCTTAGACATAAGACAAGTGATTTATGCACTAGACGAATAGAACAGTGTCTCTTTGTCTATATGGTATACACATCAATATACCTCGTGTATACATAAGTTTTGAGACGAAAGAAAAGTTGCATAACTTTTTTAATATTTAACTTATATTTTTAAAATTTTCAGTAAGCATTAAGTAGATAATAATCAACAATAAAATATAACTATTATTCAAAATGGCCACCCTTGTTTTTAATACGAACGACGCGAACGTTGTCCAGTACTGCTCAAGAGACACGATGCGAGGATGATCCTCTTCACCGACGAAACAATATTTACTGTCGAAGAAAAGTTTAACCGAACAAAACAACAAAGTGTATGCCAAAAGCAGCAAGGACGTCCCAGCTTCAGCACGGAATGTCTCGCGTACCCATCATCCGGCTAGTATTATGGTATGGTGGGGCGTTTCATATGAAGGTGTGACTCCGCTCCTTTTCTGCCAACATGGTGTCAAGGTTAAAGCTAATAATTACCAAAATGACATTTTAGAGCCTGTTGTGAAACCCCTGACACGTACTTTACTTCACAACAAGTACTGGGTTTTCCAGCAAGACTCCGCGCCATCCCATAAGACAAAAACCACCCAAGCTTGGCTGAGGGAAAATGTACCAGCCTTCACCGCGCGGACGAATGGCCCTCCTCCAGCTCCGACCTCAACCAGTTGGATTATTCATTGTGGTCTGAATTAGAGCTCAGGGCCTGCCGAAAGTCCCACCCAAACTTAGAGTCACTGAAGTGAGCCCTCGTCCGAGAACCAAAGCGGATTCCGCTGGAAAAGCTTCGTGCCGCCATTGATGACTGGCCAATCGTCTAAGGGCCTGTATTAAAAACAAGGGTGGTCATTTTGAATAATAATTATATGTTATTGTTGATTATTATCTACTTAATGCTTACTGAAAATTTTAAAAATATTAGTTAATTATTAAAAAAGTTATGCAACTTTTATTTCGTCTCAAAACTTATGTACACCCGAGGTAATATACCCTAGATGCACAGTTCTTGGCAAATATCCTCCCAAAATGTGGTCTCAGGAATAAAACAAAGAAAAAGATCACAAGTTCTAATTAAATCAACACAAATATAACCCTATAATACGTGTAATAAAGTAGCTTTTTAAACGAAATGAGCAAGCATTCTTAAATTTGAATTTTTAAATTTAGAATTCCATCGGCGTCGGACTGTATGCAAAACGAGTGCTTAAGCACTCCTTTGCTGTCCCATTTTCCGAGCATCAACTGTGCATCTAAGTAAATAATATATCGATGGGTATACACCACTAGCGGTATTTGACATTGTCGAGAGGTATGAACTGTACGTTTACGTGTGCTATGGTGATATATCATAGCCACGTGCAAGGTGGTGTCGGTGTCAGCGCAGCGCGGCGTAGAGTCTGTCCCAGCGGCGCGCGTGCGCAGCGTGGGCCGCGTGCGCCGCGCCCGCCGCCGCGCCCAGCGCCTCCAGCGCGCTCACGGCGTATGCGCGACACACGCTCGTCTCCTGCAGTTACACAGACACAGGCACGCAGATATTATACTTAACTTAACTGTACTACGGACCCTTATTAAATAGGTATATTTGTACTTAAAGATGGCGACATTAACCGGCGGGTCGGCGGCTTTGGTGTGTATGGCACTTAAATGAATATGCATTGCTAGGTTTTGTCTGCAGCTGAAAATATAGTAAAGGTCAGATTTTCAAGAGTTTGAATTCAAACATGACCTCCGTGGCGCAGCGGGCGAGTAGCCGGCTGTGAAGCGAAAGGCCGCGGGTTCGATTCCCGCATTGAGACAAATGTTTGTTTGGCCCACAGATATTTGTTTTAAGTCTGGGTGTTGTGAGACCGAAAGTTTCTCATGGTCTCTGACACCCACAATACAGGTTATACCTAGTGTGAGGTCAGGACTAGGTGTGTGACTGTTGGGTGTATTTATTTATTTTTATTTTAATTTTTAATTCGTGTGTATATGAGCCAATGTTGAGTGTCGAGTAGAGTAGTAGAGTGTAGTACCTGTAGAGCGCACCGCAGCGCGTAGTAGTGTCGGTCCCGCAGCAGGCGCGCGGCCGGGCCCGCCGCCGCCGCGCCCGCCGCCGCGCGCTCGGCGTGCAGGCCGCGCGTGAGCCGCGCGTGCAGCTCGCGCCCGCCCGCCAGCACCTCGAGCGCGAGCGACACGCGCTCCATGGCCTCCGCCGCCTCGCCCGCCTCTGGACGCGACTCCGGTTCATCGACTGAGCGGTCCACGTTCATTGCCAACCTGCAAATTAACTAAATGTGCAATTTGGAAAAAGACAATATGACGGAAAATTCAAAATGTTCAGGAAACAAAAAAAAAATATATTTTGGATATTATATGTGCTAACATAATACATGACATTTATTTTCACTTATAATTTTGAGGTCAATTAGCAATACAAAAAGGTTTGATGTTAACCGCTAACATATATACCTCTACATATTTATTTACAGATATATATTTATATAAACATACATACATAAGCTCACGCCTCTATTAGGTATTAGGTAGGCAGACCCGAATAAGCTAGGTGCTCTAGCACCCACGTTTCGCCGAGCTTGCTAGTTGCTATTTGCTCATATATCTGATATATCTGTCTGTGAAATACTCTTCCCCTGGGAATCTTGGGGTGAAACGTAGCCAATGTCCAGGCTAAGGCATATTCCATCCTTTGTCCAATGAGCGTGATGGGAAAACAATTCACAAACTCTCTAATTTATAACTAGCTATGCTAGTTTTTACCAATAACGATGAATTGTTTATGAAATAATTAAGACTCACTGCGCGGCGTTGGCAAGTGTGCGCTTGACCCGGGTCCAGCGCGGGGTGTCGGCGGCGGGCGCGGACAGTGATTGCAACGCAGCACCTAACTCGCGGACGTCGTTCATTTCCGCTTCATACCTATTTTCCACTGGAATATAAAATGTTTTGAGATTCATGCTTGTGGATTTGACAGTCAACCTTTACGGTGCACATCATGACTGACTGACTTATAAACAAACAGCCGAAAGTATTGGAACTAGAAATGTGAAATTTTACACATAGCTTCATTTTTGACATAGGTGTGCACTAAGAAACATAGAAATTCTTCCTCTGAGTGGTGTAGTGGGGAATAAAGTTTATGCAGGCGTAACCGCGAGCAAAAGCTAGTGCTAGGATAAAATACCATTTATCAGTACCCTCAAGCAAGACTGATCTAATATAAGTCATGTTTAGTATATAAATTAATGTTTAAATGTTGAAAAAATATTTTTAGCTAACCTCTTTCAAATATTTGTGCCATTCTGTTGAGTCCTAGTTGTACTAAACGTAATTGTTCCTGTTCAGCTACATACTTCGCCTGCATATCCTCTGGTGATATTTCATTCTAAAATGTACACAAAAATATTTTTATAAAATATGGTAATTTTATTTGGTTGCTTTTTACTATTTATTAATTCATTTTAGTTAATATAGAACTCATACTTCCTCGCAATGCTAAGTTCATATCATAATGATATGGGGTTACATTATACATTTAGTTTGATACAGCATTAAACATAAGGCAACTATCAAAACTCAACTCTACTACTAGTTCTGTAGTAGCTCTAACCTAACTATTCATAAATCATTATCTACCTCTACAATTGGATATAAAAATAGAAATATGTACTTTAATTTGTATGAATACCAACTTTGTCACTTTAGAGTTCTCTAGGTCATACAGAGTTCTCACTCAAAATAGTATTCATTTGCCTACAGACCACCAACCAAAGTACTTACTTTAAGTCCCATATTGGTTGCTTGAAACAACAGTAAAAGTTTATATTAAAAGATTACATACTTGATGTATAATCTTTTTATGTTGTCAAATAACAATTTAGTGATGTTGATAACTTATAGATAGAATCTTGAAATATATTCATTGAAATAAAACAATTTTTACGGATTCTATCACAATTTGGTTTTAATTTTTATTCCCGAGGTTTCGAAGGCTTTGCAGTCTTCGTGGTCACGGATTGAACCAAATCGTGATAAAATCCGTAAAAATAGTTTTATTTCAATGAATAGCATTCGCGTAAACTTAGGCAATCAGTATTGAAATATATTTATATGGGAGCACTGTCAGTAAAATCCGATTGCATTTTTTTAATAATGACAGCAACACATGCATTTGATATATTCATTAAAAACTTACATAATCAACATCCTGAGTGCCCGCTAGCACAAACTCATCATGTTTAGGCTTATCTAACTTTGGAGATATTTCACATAAAAACATCCTGAGGTCTGCATCGTGACTGAGGACCGGATGCCTCGCTATTAGTGTTAACCAACGTTGAAGGGCAATCCGACGTCGTTGTAAGAAGTGGGGGCTACCACCTCCAACCACTACCCGTTTTGGCGGCAAGCGACTTATGGCACTGGAACAATTCTTTTTAATCAGACATGTTTATAGCAAATAAGCAGTTTAATTGACCAACTTCAAAGAAGGAGAAGGTCCTCAATTTGTCTGTTTTTTTTTTTATGTATATTACTCTATATCTCTGCCAAATGTGGACCGATTTTCAAGATTCTTTTTGTGTTTGATAGAGTTTATTCCAAGGGTGGTCCCATATAAATTATTATTAAATCCCACAAGTAAAAGGGTATTGATGCTTAAGGGGTGAGAAATCCAATATAACTTTGCCCGACCCGGGGATCGAACCCGAGACCTCAGGATGGTAGTCATACCGAAATACAACTACGCCACCGAGGCAGTGTAGTTTATGTAAAGTAATAAATTTGCGTGTGTCTATTTTTCTTAATATATCAGGTTGACCATGACCTGATACAACTTATACTCACCGGTATGGATATTTTGCATATAAAATTTCATATAGTTGAGCAAATTCATTGTATCTCCTGGTAACTGTGGTGCCGTGTCTCCTAGAACTCACATAATATTCACAATGTTTCAGGATAAGACCTTTCCTCTCTGGCACTAACTCTACGGTGATCACATCTGCAGCCTCCAACTCCTCAAATGTTACAGATTCTGTGATGTCAGGCAAGTTTGTCATGTTTTTTTCTTCTAAACTATGGTAACATAAACTGAAAATTCCAAATTTGTAATAAGTGGTAGTGCCAAAAACAAATCTGTATGAATTTTAGTAGGTGACTCTAGTACAGTGACGTGCATCAGCATTCCAATCAGGGTAAACAAGAAACATAAAACATTTCTTTTTTCAACTCTTACAGAACCATCTCGATTATTATCATCTCCATGTACATAGATTTTAACTATAATCCGAGTGTTGCTATTCTGAAAATCAGTATTTAGTCATGATTTTTATTCTTTATTTATGGAAATAGCAAATTATCAAGGTAAACAGTGTTGCCTTGACTATAGGGACTGCACTCTACTGCTCTAGTATAAGTATGGATTGTGTCGCTAATTATTAGAAACTACTTCACATCAAAATACTCCTCAATTTTGTGTAACTAAAGTTTGCAGGACTTGAAGCCAGACAATAAAAACATATTAGGGTACAGACCAATGTGGCATATCAAAACATAGCCATCAAACATCTGTATGTTACAGTCAGTCACAGGCAACATGATAAAATGAAATTATTTACCTCTTAGGTTAACTTATTAAACTATTTGAGGTTAATCAATTAAACCGGCATCTACCAAGGCATTCGCAACCTGTAGATCTTCATAGGAATCCACTTCTAAGCTATAGATGTAGGGCACTTCCACTATGGAGCAACTGTTGAATAAAACATTTCAAATTATTATACATACAGTCTCTATTGAAAATTTTGCATTCTCAAAGACTCGCCGAGCTTTGTAACTTGGTGTCGTAAATTGCGTGCCATTGATGATCCTAGCTTATAGCAATTATAGAGGTGGGTATATGGCATTTAGTAACCCCATTGTAAATTGGTCAACGCCTGAAAACCATAAACGTCAGCAAGAGGGGAGGGAGATAATAATTTAATCGCTGATCTATCCTCTCACCGTGGTTGAGCCGACCCACAAAGACCGTAACTGACGCAGTGTTTACAGGACTTAATAATAACGCTTATTCAAATGAATTAAATACTCTTCAGTCTTTGGAAAGTTGGTGCTTTACTATTCCGAAAATAAAACATTTTTTAAAAAGTCTTCTCAATCTACTAACTGTGGCCCCACTACCGTGCAAAGAGCATGTAAATACAGTGTGGCAGTCAATTAAATGTTCATTAATATTTCCACATTGTTTCCAGAATCCGACAGTATTCGAAAGAATTCAGAAATGAGAATCAATGAGAATTGTGAAAACCAAAGATTTGAAGGAACTGACATTTTATTTGACAGCTTAATTTTTAATTGTTCTACACGGAACCGGCCAAGGTCTGAGACCATGCTACCAAGTCACTAGTTTATTTTTTGTGAGGAATTGGGTACTTGACTATTTCTCTTAAATGTATTTTGGGGGTGACTCTTGACGCTTGATTCGAATTTGAGTTCGATTTAGTTTCATTTATTGACTTAAAATTCCATAAAAATCGTGTGAAAAAGTGCGCTTATGTTGCATTAGATGCGAGATCTTGTCATTTGGTAATTTTCAAATTCGAATCAAGTGTCAAGAGTCACCCCCCAGGGCTATTTAGTTTATCCCAAACATTTAAAAAATATTTCGTAATTTATTTTTATAATTATGTTTAGTTAAAAGAAAGCAAAAATTAATTGTATAATATAGTTTGCCGCCAAAACGCTATCTGTTAACTGTAGATACTGGGTGACGTCATTGTTCCTTACCACAGATACAAAATCGCTCATAAAAAACATTGAGGTAATAACATTTATGATTTCAAGAATGAAATGAAAAAAAAACGCGTTAGATATCTCGTCAATCAACTATCGATCGTCGATCACATCCGCGTTGAAATTAGGTTGAGCTTTAAACAAAAATACCAAATAAATATACGAAATCACCTGGCAGTATGACTTTTGATCTTAGGTTTTGGAATAAATATGCAGGAAAAATGAGTTATGTGACATACATTGTGATTAGTGTTTACAGTCACGTGCCTCACAAATAAAAAAATAAGTATTTAAATTACTAACAGTCACACACATAGTCCTAACCCCACATTAAGATCGAGTCTTGTGTCGTGGGTATTAGAAACTACGAGAGACTTTCGGTCTCACAACACCCAGACCCGAAACAAATATATGTGGGCCACACAGACATTTGTCTCAGTGCGGGAATCGAACCCGCGACTTCACGTTTCTCAGCCGGCTACTCGCCCGCTGGGTCACGGAGGCTGTCAAAATAAAATTATCCTTGGGGTATTTTTAATAAATTCCGATTGTACACGTTATTTCGATCATAAATCCAGACATAAATCTATATTCCTACAGAAATTCATTGATATTGGTTATTATAGTCATGTAACCAATTTCGATATTTATAATAATAATTCGGATACCTCGGTTGATCAACTTAACTACCATACTTAATTTCTGTAGGAAAATAAATTTATCATCTAAATAACGTATGCAATAGGAATTTATTAAAAATACTCCAAGGATAATTTTATTTTAGTAATTTAAATGCTTAATTTTTTATCTAATCACTCGTTTAAAAACTTAACAGACCGACTTCAAATCAGATCGTGATCAAATTTATATGGGACTACCCTTGAAATAAGCTCTATCGAATACAAAAATAATTTGAAAATCGGTCCACATTTGGCGAAGATGTCGCGTAACATACATAAAAAACACAGACAAATTGGGGACCTTCTCCTTTTTGGAATTCGGTCGAAAAACTTACTTCTTGTTTTGAAAAACACTTTCTTCAATAAGATGTTTACGAGTTACGTAAAACGCTCCAGTTTCTAGCAATTCGCCATTCCAATCTTGTCGCCGTGGTCTATCTTTTATATGGAAGTTTAAAGGTACAATCATATCATTTTTAATTTTCCATCGTAATTTTTGACTTCTGAAAACTTATAGAAATTAATAAACTGAAAAATCATCAATATGGATTTTTCCATATCAGCCCGGAGTCTGGAATTTGTGCCCGATATGGCGATAGGCTCGCCCCCTATCACACCTGGGACGGAACTAAGCTCGGCGAAATGTGGGTGTTCTAGTTCGCTAGCGCGCCTCTGCCTACCCCTTCGGGGATACAGGCGTGAACTTATGTTATGTTAAAAATCATCAATAAATTTCAAAGTACTAATCTCAAATAAATAAATATGTAAATGCATGCATAAAAGATATGTACACACTACACGCATAGTCATGACCTCACACTGGATCAAATCGTGGGCAGTAGCGGTGTTAGGTGTTAGCGACGTCAGCAACCCCGTTACACCCTGCCTTGATACATTTTTCCAGAAAAATCAAGGGGCCTTGCAAAGCTGATGTTGCTGATGTTCAAGTTTGGTGTACCGCCACCACTGATCGTGGGTATCAAAAACTATGCGAGACTTTTGATCTCACAACACCGAGATCCAAACAAAAATCTGTGGATCACACAAACATTTATCTCGGTAAAGGAATTGAACCCGCAGCCTCTCGCTTCACAGCCAGGTGACATAACAGTTTAGCTGGTGTGAATAATTCTCAGTGGAAATGGATAGCAGATCGTACCTCATAGCAGAAAAAACGCAGTCAAAAGATATGGGTTGTATTATTATTTTCATTGCACGTCGCAATTGTTCAGGTTGAACGAACGGAGAAGTGGCTTGAATTAACATCAATATATCGATGTCAGATCTTTGCTCCAAAAACTCTTGAGCTCCCCATATTGATGGTGCCCAATCACTAGCAGTGGTAGGATTGCGATGAAAAATAGTGGCATTGCCTTAAATAATAAAAAAATCTATGCCAGCAATACAATATAACCATGATATATATTATAATTATTGCGAAGAAGATTTAAATAGATTACAGTAGCTTCGAAATTTGTACTTACATTTGTTCGCTTCTAAAGCTATTAAGGGGTGATCTGTAGATACTGTAACGTCATCGTATCCAGCCTCTTTTGCTACGTTTACTGCACGGCATACTAAACTAAGTCCACCAACTGTTTTTAGGTTTTTTAAATATATACTCTTGGAACCACCTCTCGCAAGAATTAAAACTCCTATTTTAATACTACTAACAATTATGCAACTGCAAATAAATAAAAAATAATAATACATATTATAGTGTAATTTTATGATGGGTAGGTACTTATAGTTTTCTTTTTCATTATCTTACAGAGTTAACACTAAAAACACATTGGGCCACATTGTTGCACTGACTACAGGAAATCATTACTTAATACTCTGAGATCATTATCAATTATATCAGTGTGACATCGTTGCGCGCATCCTATCCGACAATTGGTTACTTGACTGTTTTTCTATAGTACACAGGGCTATTTGCGACCGACTTAAAATAAACAAGGTACTCAATTCGTCTATATGTACGTCTTTTATGTATATATGTTACGTTACCAGATATCCGCAAAATACGGACCCATTTTTAGAGTTCCGAAGTCAAATGGCAAAAAAGTTATAGTTCCGCTATGTCCGTCTGTCTGTCTGACCACTGTTACAAGAGTGCTGTAATTTGGCCCGAGTATACATATCTATCAAACTAAGAAAGTAGTGAATATTTTTTAGGGTACCTCCCCTACATGTAAAGTGAGGGTGAATCTTTTTTCTCGACTATCCCATGGTGTGGGATATTGTTGGATAGGTCTTTAAAAAACAATGCGAGTTTGCAAAAACTTTTTTCGATTAGAGGCTCTGTTTTCAAAATATTAAGCTACGTGAACATTTTTAGTTTTTTTTTAGAAAATTTCTAAAATGGTTGGTTTTGGATACGTGAAAAAATTTACTGTAGTAGCATATATCATGAATATCAAAGGAAAACTATAGCGGCTAACCAGTCTTTACAAGTTAATGAGTAATATAATATAATTAATAGACGACCAAAGTAAAAAGAAAAAAATCGTAGAAGTTATTTTCAATATAACTTATACCTTTAAGAAGTTGTTATGTAAAACAGGTAGTAGATATGAGTTTATGGACCATACACTTAAAATAATCTACTATATAAACATAAGTCGGGTTTTCCCTTCTGACGCTATAACTCCAGAACGCACGAACCGATTTCCACGGTTTTGTATTCGTTGGAAAGGTCTCGGGCTCCGTGAGGTTTATAGCAAAGAAAATTCAGGAAAAATTTCAACAGAAAAGCGCGAAAATCTTTTTTCACATACAGCGCCATCTCTGATACATAGCATGTACTACAAACCAATATTTTAAGTAGATGGCGCCGGTGCGTGATACATTGTTTGACTGCTACTCATTGTTCTCTGCTCAGTTAATTTCATGTAATGTCGTTTTAAAAAAATAATACTATTACTTAAACGGCGGTCGTTGTAACGACCATGACTAATAGTCTATTTATCGAGGATGGCTATTGGCTATATAACATCACGCTATAACCAATAGGAGCGGAGCAAATATGAATAATGCTGCTAGCGGGGAATTTTATATCTCAGAAACTGCTTCGATTTGAAAAAATATTTTAGTGTTGACCGACGGGATGAATGGTAGGGTGACTAAGGGGTGACTGACGTGGTGATTGATGGAGTGACTGATGGGATGACTGACGGGGTGACTGACAGGCTGACTGATGGGGTGGCGGACGGGGTGACTGACGAGGTGACAGACGGGGTGACAGATGGGGTGACCGACTGGGTGACAGACGGGATGACAGATGGGGTGACCGACTGGGTGATAGACGGGTGACAGACGGGTGACAGAAGGCTGACAGACGGAGTGACAGACGGGTGATAGACGGGTGACAGACGTGGTGACAGACGGGGTGACAGACGGGTGACAGGCGGGGTGACCGACGGAGTGACCGACTGGGTGACAGACAGCGTGACCGACTGGGTGACAGACGGGTGACAGACGGGGTGACGGACGTGGTGACAGACGGGGTGACAGACTGGTGACAGACTGGGTGACAGACGGGGTGACGGGCTGGGTGACAGACGGGTGACAGACGGGGTGACAGACGGGGTGACAGGCGGGGTGACAGGCGGGGTGACAGACGGGGTGACAGACGAGTGACCGACGTGGTGACAGATGGCGTGATAGACGGGTGACCGATGGGGTGACCGACTGGGTGACAGACGGGGTGACGGACGTAGTGACAGACGGGTGACATACTGGGTGACAGACGGGGTGACCGACTGGGTGACAGACGGGTGATAGACGAGGTGACAGACGAGGTGACAGGCGGGGCGACAGACGGGGTGACAGACGGTGTGACAGACGGGGTGAGAGACGGGATGACTGACGGCCGAAGTAGATCATCCCATTACCTCCTTTAGAATTATTGGATTATAGGTGCCTACGACTCACTCTTCAACCCTCTCTCTCATACGCAGACGAAGTTGCGCGGGTCAGCTAGTGTCTAATAAAAATATATTTAAGTAAAAGTTAGTAACGGTCGCCTCCTTGGTCTAGTAGCAGCATGTATGTGCCATAGATCGGGAGGTCCTGGGTTCGATTCACAGGTCGGGCAAAGCCAATTTTCTAATTTAATTTATACTGGATCCCTCATAAGGGGATGACATCAGGCTAGCAGCCAGTCGTAAAAGTAAGCCAAATCCTCTCTGCAACATGCTTGAAATAATGTTGAAGTAATGACTTACATGTCCTTCATATATTTCTTTTTCAATTTAACTTTAGGTTAGGACTAACTGTGGGTTAGTAATAGTGCTGCAAGTCGCCCTTAGTGGAAAAAATCCACACTCGCGTAGTCGCGTCTACACCTTTCACCGAGGGGGAGGGGGTTCGCGGCGTGCGTCTGGAGTGGCCTCACTACTTGACTTATCGAACAAGTATTGATCGCCTATCACCTCGCATTTAGAGTTAAATTTTAGATAGACTTGGCATCTTGGTCGTAGACCTTAGCCGGTTCAGGAACTTTGACAGTTGACACCAGTGTTGCTATGTTCACCGTAATTATGGTAGATCTTCCGTATTTATATTCACCGAAGTGTATATAGCCTTTGCATGGCATTTCTATGGTTTTTGGCAGATATGACGTAGTGTAATATATCATAAACCATAAAAATGCCAATACGAGTCAATTTATTACCAGTGTCTATTCGCTATTGTCTTCACTAGGATAATCTAAGGTCTTCACCATAGTCATTATGGTATTCCAATAACTTATTGGCAACATGGTTTTTCGGTTGCGTTTCGTATGACATTTCCGGAGGCCCAAACATCCTCTTCCTTCTATAACCATTATTTATCCATAACCAGTTCATCCACGAAATATATCAATTGGTCTCGTAAATAATATTTGAAAAATGTGGAATATACTGATAACTTATGTTATTAACGGAAAATTTACAAAGTAGGCCTTCTACCTAGGCCTAGTAGGCCTTCTATTGGAGAGATAATACTTGCCATGCTACCATTGCTTCTATTTGATTTATTTAAGATTATTAACGTTAAGTCCATTATTTAATTAAAATATTAGAGTATTATTGGCACGATTAGTTAATAATGTAATCATCAGCCACAGAATGTCCACTTCTAAACATTAACTCAATGATAAAATCAATCATGAGAACAACTAAAAAATCGTCTTCTAATTTCTGCTAAGAATATCATTATCTAAGGGCACTAGAGCTTTTCTTATCATAAGAATTAGTAAATTATAGTCTCTGCGTACGCTCATGGTATACAGGTGTGATACTAAGTATGTTATGTAAAAACATATATCGTAAAATACCATATTTTATAAAGAAGAAAGAATAAAGCATTTTATCGATATCGATAATATACGCAATGAGTCACGACCCTCGTCACTAGATCGCCATTCCTGCTGCCGTATTATTATTACTTTGGCCCGGCGCCTGGCTTCAATAATGAGGATGCGGGTCTATAGGAACAAATACCTGTATATCGGTCCTTCTTTACCTGAGTTGATATACGTTAGTAAAAAAGAGATAGCATTATTATTTGCTAATTCTATCAAATAAACTCGATAGGTTGACAATAACAACCCAATGTAAACTTCCCTAATTGCAGAACTCTGTTATATTTTATTATGATTTTAACAGGATAATCTAAGATTTCAACCAAATAAACGGATTAAACTGACATTTCGAATGTTGCCACTTTTTTAAGAAATTAAAGTAGTGCTGCGGTAAAGAGATCAAGATTATTTAAACATTTCATTTCAGTGAACTATTTCATTCTTTCATTTTAACTTAAAGTCGTAATTCCTACCTAATGTGTGATTAGTACTGCATGTCTATTGAATTATAGTCATAGTAAATTACTACAGGCTAAGTTATGGCATGTCTACTAGAATTATAGTCTTGGTTCATTATAAACAAAACATACAAAAGCTATAATTGTGCCGAACGTAATATTTCTCAAATAATAAAAATATAATTTGTAATTTTCATTGTCATCATTTCGCGTATCTTTTGTGATTATTTACGCAAAATTATTGACACAGACATTTAGTCGATGGGTTAAGCTGAAATTTCTAAAAATACACAATAACATTATAATTTTGCAAGCTAGTGTTGTGTTATTGTTTCTTTGAATGATAAAGATTGAACTTGATCAATCACTATGTTTTGAAAGTAAGCAACATTATTTTGGAATGTGGCATTTCGATCTGTCAGTTTACTTAGAAAGCAATCGGACTAATCGGACTTTATGATAAGATTGAAATTTGAATTGATTCTGAAAATCTCAACACAGTTTTATGTTGGATTATTGTAAATTATGTGTTGGTGGTTGTAATAACTAGTGAAGTTTATAATTATAGTCGCTGTATTCTGAATATTATTATTAAGAGATAGTTTGCTTAAGAACACCATGACTTCTGTAGACGAGCTTGAAAAAGACTTGAAAAATATTGACGCCGAGCTATGTGCTGTGGAATCAGAAATTGCACGGTGGAAAAATCGTCAACGTATACTACATGAAAAAAGATTTCATTAAAGAATGCCATTAACAAATTTAAATCTGATAAATTGGCTGAAGTAGATTGGGAAGGCTCTAACTATGACTGGTCGGAACAAGTGATGAAAATATTACGAGAAGTCTTTAACTTAGAGTCATTTCGACCTAAACAGTTGACTGTCATTAATTCCACATTATCAGGCCAAAATGCTATTGCAGTTATGCCCACAGGAGCTGGAAAAAGTTTGTGTTATCAACTTCCTGCACTGGTTAAACCAGGATTGACAGTAGTTGTCTCTCCTCTTGTGTCACTAATGGAAGATCAAGTTCGTTCACTTGTCAAAAAGCAAGTTGCTGTGAAACATATCACCAGTGCAACACCTAAAGATGAAACAACACTTATTTTAAACATGTTAAAGGATAAAAAATCTGAAGTGAAACTGTTGTATGTGACCCCAGAGAGGTTTGCTAAAAGTAAAAGATTTATGTCCAGCTTACAGAAATGTTATGCTGATGATAGGTTGCAGAGAATTGCAATAGATGAAGTACATTGTTGTTCTCAATGGGGTCATGATTTTAGACCTGACTATAAGTACCTTGGCATCTTATCTGGTATGTTTCCAAAAACTCCAATATTAGGTTTAACTGCAACAGCTACTGCTCATGTTTTGTCTGATGTCCAAAAAATGCTCAATATCCCTGGCAGTCTAATTATTAAATCCACATTTAATCGTCCTAATCTGTATTATAAAATTATAGAAAAACCTTCCTCACAAGATGACTGTATGTCAATATTAGAAAATTTGTTAAAGAGGCGTTATCAAGGAGAAACTGGAATTATTTATACCAACAGTATAAAAGACTCTGAAGATATAGCAATGGAATTACAGAAAAGAGGATTAAGGGTGGGTTGTTACCATGCCAACTTAGATGCAGATAAAAGAACCAAAGTTCATACAAAGTGGCATGAGAAACAATATCAAGCAATAGCAGCAACAGTTGCTTTTGGAATGGGTATTGACAAACCAGATGTCAGGTTTGTCATCCATCATACAATAAGTAAATCCATGGAGAATTATTACCAGGAAAGTGGCCGAGCTGGTAGAGATGGCCACCGCTCTGAATGCGTTACAATGTACCGCATGCAGGACATTTTCAAAGTTAGTACAATGGTATTTTCCTCAGTAGGAAATTTAGAGCATTTGTATGGCATGGTCAAATACTGTCTCAATGGTACTCTTTGTAGAAGACAATTAATTGCAGAACATTTTGATGAAGACTGGGGTGATGCAGATTGCAATAAGATGTGCGATGTTTGTGATAGCATTCAAAGTGACCAGAAAGAATTTGAATTGCAACCACATTGTGTAACAATATCATCCATTATTGATATTGCAGATAAACAAGACACAAAACTTACAGCACAAAAATTATTGGATGCATGGTTTTTAAAAGGTCCTGTGACACTTAGACATAAAGGAAAAGCACCCAATTTTTCCCGTGTACTGGCAGAGGATGTGCTAGCATATTTATTAATAGAGAATTATCTTGTAGAAGACTTTCACTTTACTGCATACACCACCATAAGTTATATTAAAAGGGGCTCATGCATGGATTCTGTTTATGACAAGAATTTCTCTTTGAAGATGCCAGTAAGAAAATACACGCCATTTCCACCAATTAGAAATAATGAAACTAATAGTGAAACTGATCATAGTAAAGAATTGTCTGGAAAACGCAAATCTAGTAATAAATTAAAATCTCAGCCAAAATCATCAAAAACTGCCATAAACATTGATGAATAATGTGATGAACATTTATGTATATTTGTAATACAAGAATAACTATTATACTCTTAAATGTTATGTTCTGTACCTACCTACATTATAAAATAATCCAATAATGCAGGCTCAGAGATGATGAATGAAATGGAAAGGATCAACAGAGGCATGCAAAGATAAGCTCTAGCAAGCAGAGTATTATCACCAATTTCGAATAGATATGTGAGCGGTAGGCCAATCATGAGTTGTTATGACATTTCTCACTAACACACCAGAATGCCTCTAGCAGTTACGTGGGCAATAAAGGTTTTTCATACAAATTATTTTACGTAGTCGTCAGCGTGAAATGTGATGGTAAAATGTCAAATATTTCATGGTCTCTCTCTACTTCGATCATAATTTTAAAGTTTTTACGCCCTTGCTGTGCCGCACCGTTAATCAGCATCCAAGCGCCAGACACGTGGCAACACTATGCAGCTATGCATAACGTATCTGCCGAGTGCAGGTCATCTGAGGGGCACCGCGCTGGAAGGAGTTACCACCATAATCTTAGCAGGACCTTGAGACCATCCCCATCTGGGTTCCATGGTCATTGTGAAAACATAATTGCTCTATTTAAGCCGGGTGTCCTGCACTAAAACATTACACAAAACATGCATTTTTTATCTATGGTCCATTGTTCTACGAGCAGGTGACAGCTAAAATCGTTGTTTTGCGTATGTGTTTTTGGTGTTTTGTTTCGAAAAAGCTAGTGCAGGAGACCCGGCTTTGCCTTGGCACTGGCTAAATCATTACAAATGCGTGGAAGACATTATTTTTAAAAGAAGTAGTATGCATAACGTACTACGTATTAGTAAACGACGAACAACCATTAACTATAACTACTACGCGTCGCGCACTTTCTCGCGGCACACCACTCTCATCTCCATTGCATTGGTCCGTAGCTAGTCTCCTAATCAAATCTAGAGATTGGTAGGATTAGAATCCACTTGAAGCTATTATTTATCTTTTTCTGTTATTATTTTGTAGAATTAGTTAAACGAAATAAATTAACTTTTAAATATTTATTGACATATTAAAAATAATACAAAATTAATTGTAGGTACCGCAATAAATTTTGATATTGTAAGTAAGATAGGAGGAATAGTCTTGAATCAAGGCCCCCACGTTCAGCCCGTTGTCCAATTCGCAAAATGTCCAGCGTGAGAAAGACGTCCAATTCTCAGAATGTCCAATTCTCAAAACGTCCAATTCGCAAAATGTCCAGTTCGCAAATGGTCCAATTCGCAATATGTCCAATTCGCAAACGGTCCAATTCGCAAAATGTCCAATTCGCAATACGTCCAATTCGCGAAAGGTCCAATTCTCAAAACGTCCAAAACGCGAAATGCAGTATTCGCAAAACGTCCATTTCGCAAAATGTCCAATTCGCAAATGGTCCAGTTTGCAAAATGTCCAATTCGCAAAACGTCCAATCCATACATATAAGTTAAGCCGGGGTCACAAGTAAATTATATTAATATTATACTATGGGGATCTTGGTTCTTTTCATCACTATTATAACTTCGGCTTACTTAAACGGTATTTAACGGTAACCCAAATAAAAATAAAAATAATAATAATAATACCAGAGTTTTCTTGTACTTTCTTTCTACCTGCCCTTATCCCACCTTCAAGCATGTTACAGAAAGGATTTGGCTTAGTTTTCATGACCGGGTGCCTGCCTGACGTCAACTCCCTCTGCGGGATACAGTCCCGGGGTTAGCTCACCAGGCAAACTAGTAGGTTTGAACTTTGCATACATCGAGGGGGCGTGGCCTATGCGTTTAGGTAGTAGGGAGGCGTGACAACAATAAGCTTGGGAACCCCTGCATTACATTAACATAATTATTTGGTTTCCTAATTGTTTGAAATTATTGAACAAAAAAACGTGCACATGACTTATTTTTCCGTCTTTCCCTGGTTTGAGACAGGGCTGACGAACTTAAAGAGCTATGAATTATACTAGTTCGCTAAGGAGCTATTAATTAAAACTGACCTCTTCTACTGAAGGAGGAGGTAGGGATTAAACAAAGGAAAGCATGGTTGCATTTTAACACACTTGTATCCTTCATACTTTATTGCACCAACTTTTTACCATTTACTGTTTCACATACTTGAGTGTTAGAGCCACGTTGTTGTAGTCAGTTACGTCTACAGCACGAATGGGCCGGCTCGACCGGTTTGCTACCACTGTCTCACAGAAAACCAAGGTAAAGTGGAAGCTTGCCGTCGCGTTACGTTTGGTGAGTGAGATATCCGGTGGCCCATTTCCCTCCCCCTCCCTTTTACAAATTGCTTTCCCCTCCCCTTCCATTTCTTCCTTTTAGATTGACAACGCACCCATGATTCTTTTTGGCTTGGGTGTCAATGGGCGGTGGGGATCACTTATCATCAGGTGACTCATCTGCTCGCTTGCCAGTCTCGGATATAAAAAAAATACTACTATTGCACTATTACAATCTACTCATTACGAACTGTTGTCTAATTGCACCGTATTTGATTAAACTATAAACTAGCTGAACTGATGATAAAGAAAAGAAATTATTGTCAGTTCAAAAAACGAATCTTCGGTGGGCTTTAAAACATTAACGGACGTACTTCAAACTTATCTGATCGGGACCAAGCTTATACGGGACCACCGTGGAATAAGCTCTATCGACACAAAAATAATTTTGAATATCGATCCACATATGGCGGAGATATCGCGTAACATACATAAAAAATATAGCCGAATTGAGGACCTCCTTTTTTTGGAAATCGGTCGAAAAGGAAAGGATTTAAAAACCGTTTAAGTATGCCGAACTTATAATAGTTAACAGTGATGAAAAGGACCAATTTGTGACCCCGACTTAATTTATGTAAGGATTGGACGTTTTGCGAATTGGACGTTTTGCGAATTGGACTTTTTGCGAATTGGACTATTTGCGAATTGGACATTTTGCGAATTGGACCTTTTGCGAATTGGACATTTTGCGAATTGGACGTTTTGCGAATTGGACATATTGCGAATTGGACGTATTGCGAATTGGACATTTTGCGAATTGGACCTTTTGCGAATTGGACTATTTGCGAATTGGACGTTTTGCGAATTGGACATTTTGCGAATTGGACGTTTTGAGAATTGGACATTCTGAGAATTGGACGTTTTGCGCACGCTGGACATTTTGCGAATTGGACATTCTGCGCCTAAACGGTTCAGCCACCCCTACCGACGTTCGCCTAGATAGTCATTATTGTATTTAACGTAGCGGCCATTGCGCCGCTATGTAAAGTTTGAATTAATTAGGTACAATTACTTAAGTAGTTTTAGTAGTAATTGTATTTTTTTATTAAACTCGTCGCCTCGGCGAATACTGAAGTGATGGCAGTTGGCTATAACTTGCAACATTCTCGTCTTGACTACGTGTAGAACTGCTCAACACCGGCGTTGCGGAACCCTTAGCCTTAAGTGGACGCGCTGAAAAACATCAAGAGATTGGAAATCTATCTTTATATACCTAGTATCAACATAAGTTTTTAAACATGTAATTATGCAAACTTACCTGAATTATTGCCACTTTTTGGGATTGGTTTACTTAATGGCAATGGCTCCCTGCTTCTAGTTGTGCTGAAACCCGAAGCCGTCGATTTAGCTGATGAACATTCGCTATCGATACCCAGAGCGTCGAGAGCCCGTATGCGTTCCGTTATTTGATCGTTTATGATTCGTTTATGTGGCTCTGCTTGTCCCAAGCATTCCATCTCGGCAAGCCATTTCATTCTATCACAGATTTGTTTAATCACTGAAATAAAATTGTTAGTCACTATAATATAGAGGTAGAATGAAACTAGGGTAATAACACCATAAAATAAATGTGTTGATTGTCGCGTCGCGTTATTTGTAACGTTGCAATTTGCAATGGAGCCCTTTTCGACATAATTTTATGACACAACCTAGAATCAAGATAGTAGAAATTGCTCGTACTTTTAACAAAAATTGCTAGACTAAACAAGATATGTTAGCAGTTTTTTGAATATGTACGGGGATAAAATTATTGTCAAAAAGCGTGGAATGCTTAATATAAAATAATGTTACAAATATTTTTCGGCAAAAAGTTATTTGATAATTTTTTTAGTTGTATTTTTTTTGTAGTTTTAAAGCTGTGGCATGATTTTTTAGGCAACAAATATTTCTTTCTTCTTCTAGAAAAGCATGTTAAAAATGCGTTACTAACTTTGGAACCCAGGACCTTCCAGTACACACCTACATACATATACAGCCACTAGTCTACGATTACCTACTCTAGATAGAGATTTCTATAGCATTTATTAGTGGTAGTAACTAGTAACTAGTATATTTTTGAGCAGTAGTAGTAGGTACTAGATAAACATCGAATTTATATGAACACAAATATTAGGTATAATTATAAATATGACTGTCTCGCATTCTGTTGGAGTCTATCTCGGATATTACACGTAGTTTGTAATCCGTGACTAACCAAAAATGGGTAAGGAAAAGGTCCACATTAACATGACTGTCTCGGTGGCGTAGTGGTATGTCGGTACGACAATCGTCTTGAGGTCTCGGATATGATCCCCGGGTCGGGAAAAGTGTATAGGAGTTTTTTAATATCAGCCTACAGTCTGGAATTTGTGTCCGATATGGCGATAGGCTCGTCCCTTATCACATCTGGGACGGAACTAAGCTCTGAAATGTAAGTGTCCTAGTTAGTCTGCCTACACTTCGTGGATACTAGCGATGGCTTGTTTTTTTTCTACCTATTCTTACCTCCACTTTAATGTGGGGTCGGCGCAACCTTCGTTTTTTTTTCAAGCATGTTGCAGATATTATTAATTTTTACGACCGGCTACCTGTCTGACGTCAACCTCCCGCTGGGGGATCCAGTCCCGGGAAAATTAAATTAGAAAATCACTTGGGAATCGAACCCAGGATCTCCAGATCCATACCCCAAATACATAATATGCTGCCACTAGACCGAGGAGGCGACTATATGGTATAAATATTATAATAGACAGTGCTTACGTTCATTTTTCATTTCTTTAGAAGTTGGTAATTTGGGAATAGGTTTCACACCGAAGGTTGGTGACGCAGCAATTTTTTCTTCAATGTCTGTATCGCCATATGTCATTATGTTTGCCAGTCTTTCTTTCATCTTCTCTCTATCCACGCCACGTTTTTGTGGACAGTATCTGCAGGAGATACAAAATAAATAAAAAACCAGACATTGATAACCCAAGTTTCGGGCCCCACGGAAGGGTCTCGTCATTAGATCCAAACACCCAACAGTGTCGTGGATATCGGGAACTACGAGAGACTTTCGGTCTCACAACACCCAGACCCGAAACAAATATCTGTGAGCCACACGAATATTTGTCTCTGCGGAGATCGAACCCGCGGCCTCTTGCTTCACACCCGGCTACTCGCCTGCTATGCCACGGAGGCTGTCAAACCGCGGCCGTTACAAAATATCACATAAGTAGATCACTATTGACTCGATCTTAGTGTGGGGACTGAGGTCAGAACTATGTATGTGACTGTTCTGTTATTTATTTAATTTTTTTTTATTACAAAAATATTGGAGATGAAGAGAAAAAGTTTGGTAGGTACATATATTTTAAAATTACACCTAATACTTACTGGTCATCATCAATTTCTTTAGACGCCCTGATAGTTGATAAGGATCGACGTCGTGATGTACGAGGCCGAACAACTGGTCTCGAAGTATTTTTTTCTGGTTCTCTTTTATGTGTTAAGGATATCTCGGATAAGGCTTTCTTTCGCTGTGCAATAGTGAGTTTGGATTCTTCTAGTAGAACTAGAACAGAAAGTTTCATATTCCGTAATACTAATCTTTTTTCTTTCTACCTGCACTCATCCCACCTTAATGTAGGGTTAGCGCAACACACTTTTTCAAGCATGCCAACGACGGGGATAGGCATTCCGATTAGGGTAGACCAAAACCCGCACAATTTACTCAATTCTTGCGTCACTACCGCTACGATCATAATCTCCGTGCCGATTTGAAATATAAGCTGGGAACTGATAACTACGCAATGGATTTTGATGCCTTTTTTTAATAGAGTGATTCAAGAGGAATGTTTACTATGTATAATATATGTATAATGCTTTGAGAGCTTCCGTTGCGTGCGCTGTTATGCATATGTGACGCAGACGAATACGATAAATAACCATAGGCTCACACCTGTATCCCCGAAGGGGTAGGCAGAGGCAAACCTCTAGATAGCATAGATTCACCCACAGAACACTAAATCATTTATATTTCGCATTTCCGTCGCCGATGTCTTGTTATAGATGGTGAGCCTATCACTATATAGGTAAGTACTAGCTGATACTGTGTAGTAAAATAATTATCACTTATATTAGGACCGAAACGCCGCGACCGCGCGACTCTCAGTATAGCAATCGTAACGCGCACGCAAATCGATTGCGCACCATAGCAGTCTTATTCATTTACTTACTAATCACTTGTTAGATTTTAGAAGAATATATTAATTACTAACATTGGTTCATATTTGGCGTAAATATTGTAAGAAATACATACCTACTATTCCTACTAAACCAATGACCGATGCCATACTACGAGTATTATTTACTTTCATTGTTCCTATCTCCTATGTCCTCGGCTAAAATATGAGGCAATCCTAGCAATGTCCTAGCTGTATCCCCTTTCTATTTTGACGAGGTGGCTAAGTATCAACCACTTCTTTGTTGTTTCTCGTAAAATCGACACAGATATCAATGCGGTATAAAATGAAGGCGAATGAACTTGGTAGGTATTTAGATACCTCCAAAAACAAAAGTAAACTTATAACCTATCTAGTACCTACTTAGATAGAAACTTGTGGAAGGAAGTTGTCCAGCATGTTACGATGGTGGAGGGCTAAAAAGATTCTTCGTTTAACACATAGAAATATAACTAAATCTGTATCTCCAAAGGAGTAGGTAGAAGTGGAACAGTTAGGTAGGTATACTTTATAAGGGTAACTTGACTGCATAAAGGTACCTTTAAGAAATTGTTGTTGTTCTGATGAAGGAGCTGCAATCTTTGTATGGAATATCCCTCCATATTGAACATTTGTACTCGGCCAATTAACATTTATAAAGCCATCTGCATCAGGTTTTTCCATTATAAATTGATAATACAATATTATTTTTTAATAAAATAATATTATCTGCGGATGCAAACCAATGATACCGGATTTGACTTTGTTTGACTTTTAGTTTTTAGTTCGTGTTAGTTGCTATGGTTGCTATAGTGATTAGCGACCATAGTCTATGTAATACGGCCTCGGTGGCGAGGTTGTATTTCGGTACGACTACCGTCCTGAGGTCTCGGATTCGATTCCCGGGTCGGGCAAAGTGATATTGGTTTTTCAATATTGGCCTGAAGTCTGGAATTTGTGCCTGATATGGCGATAGGCTCGCTCCCTATAATATCTGAGACGGAAATCAAAGCACGGCGAAATGTGGGTGTTCTAGTTCGCTAGTTCACCTCTGCCTACCCCTTCGGGGATACAGGCGTAAACTTATATTATGTTATGTTAATCTATGTATTAACCCGAGATCTCAGGACGGTAGTCGTACCAAAATACAACCACGCCACCGAGGCAGTCAGATTTTGAAGTAAATTTGGTTCAAAAACATAGAAAAACAAAATGGCGGCCACTTTTTCCAAATTCGACACTGGATTCGTGGTTTGGAACTACGGGGCGACCCAGATATTGATTTTGAAGTCAATCGGGTCAAAAACAGAAAAACAAAATGGCCGCCACTTTTTCAATTTCAGCACCGGATTCGTGTTTTGGAACTACGGGGCGACCCAGTAATCGATTTTCAAGTCAATCAAGCCAAAAAATGTCCACACCGGATATGTGGTTTGGAATTATGGGACGACCCAGATATCGATTCTGAAGTCAGTCGGGTAAAAACAAAGAAAAAAAAGGGCGGCCACGTTTTTCAATTTTGTTTCCGGAGTCATGGTTTAGAACTACGGGGCGACCCAGATATTGATATTTTTGTATTATGTGTGCGGTTGTTGGGTGTTCTATAAAGTCTGAAAGTGATTTTCAAATGTACCGATAGATGGCGTACGACTATTTTCTGAGTCACATTGGTTTTTTTTTAAGAATTACCATATCTACCTACTTCACAAAAAAGGAGGTACTCAATTCGGCGCGTATCCAATTATCAATGCGAAAGGAAATCTGTCTGTCTGTCTGTCTGACGTTTTCACAGCTAAAGCGATGAACTGATTTTGACCTTTGACTTTGACCCCAAGGAGGGTACTTTATTTTTTTACCAACCTCTAAAGGGATGAAAATTTATATGGGTAATGTGGATTTTGATAAAAGTTGGTGTGAGGATACCCCCTTAGCCCTAAGGACAGACATACGGAGTGTTATTTTTGTATTGACATATGCTGTATGTTTGAAAATATAAGCTGATGATTTTTCTCCAAGCTCGTCTTGTTCTGTCAAAAATAATACTTATCTCAACATTCTGTATGCAAAACATTTCATTTGCCCATAAAATCACCAAAGCACACAAATATAAACCATATTCACCATAAATCATAATGCCTGTAGTAAGGCCTGTAGCCATGCTCTTTGATCATCAGCCACTGGACAGGACAATGCACAGAC
This sequence comes from Clanis bilineata, assembly GCA_036417725.1. NCBI lineage: Eukaryota > Metazoa > Arthropoda > Insecta > Lepidoptera > Sphingidae > Clanis > Clanis bilineata. The sequence continues at coordinate 7,155,708 of CM071153.1, forward strand.
TGCACAGGACGTCCATTGCTGGAAAATATTTGGCGGCAATTCTCAATGATATATTTTATAATTAAAAATAAATAAATGAATAGATAGGTAAACTTGTGCGTAAAAATGGACAACTCTATTAATGCGACTATTGAGAAAATAAATATTCAAGAACAAATAAAAGAAGCTAAATTAAAGGAAAAACGAGAATGTAAGTGCCTGGGAGGACAATAATTTATACATTAAATAACTCAAAAGTATTAAACGACTTATTGTTCCTGTTGTAACTTGTAAGAGCATCCTTATATTATTAACAGTTATAAAAATAGAAGTCCTCACTTTATTAATTTTATATAGGTATTAAATACGTACGTAACCTTTAGATTTGTAAAAAGTTTGTGGATGTTATATAGGTACTTATTACTACTTGGTAGGTTGAGAGGTAGAGGTACGCTCTAGACCAGCGGTCGACAACCTTTTGGCAGGCAGAGACCACATGGTGGCAAAATATAGTAAAGGACCTCATATTTTCTATATTTTATCTATTAGAATCTATATCATTATAAATATTTATGACTAATTTACAAAACAATCACGGGCAGCAAATAGGACATCCACGAGCCCCATGCCGCCCGAGCGCCACGTGTTGCCGACCGCTGCTCTAGACTAGACAATTACGTCTACATTATGAATGGGCCGGCTCGCTTGGTTTGATACCACTGTCTCACAGAAAACCGACGTAAAGTGGCAGCTCGTTGTCGCATTTCCTTCGGTGAATGAGATTTCCGGTGGCTCAATTCCCCCCTTTCCTTTCCCAATCCCTATTTCCCACCTTTGAAATTGGCAACGCACCCATCATTATTTTTGTGTCTTGGGTGTCTATCCATCTGCTCGTTTGCCAGTCTCTGCTATAAAAAAAGGTATATAATAACACACATAACATAAAAGGTATATAATATTATTTATATAAAGAAAACTACGTGATATATAATTACTATGCGAATGGATATAGGTATTACTTTACGACGGTTTTATAGAAAGCTAAGGTACCAGTCAAGCCGGGTCATTCGTACTACAGCCCCCACTGTAGATCTATGCCCCAGCCTCCTGAGTGTAGACTAGATAATAGATACACTTCTACAGCGTATCTATCATTCAAACTGAAAACCACTACATATTACTAAAATATATGAGAGTTATTGTTATTAATCACAATCTGGGAATAGTTGATGTTACAGTTGCCGCTCTCAATCGGTCGCTTCGCGACACTAAAACTAAAACAGATAAAATAAAACAAGATATTATACAAATACAGGCAGCGATTGAAAATCTACAACGTCAAGTACACGTTGAGAAATTAAAGAAGGACGCTCTATATAACCAAGTGGAAAAATGTAATGCAGAACTTTACCAACTACGAACGGAATCGGTAAGATGCGCATTATCATGACGAATAACAACCATGGGCCTTCCTTATAAAACAGTTTAACTGAGCAAATGGTAAATAATAGTCTGTCCCTTTTATTTTCAAACAAAGTGACACAAGGAAAAAGCGACATACTATTCTTAGCCATTTGCTCAGCTAACTTTTTATAAGTAAGATCCCCATGTACCTAATGTTTGAAAAAGTAGGTTGCTACGTGCTGATTTTATTTTCTGAGATAGAAATATGTGACTTCGAAGGCATACATGTTGTAAACGCCAAAACACGAATACAGGAGAGGTGAAAGTGTGCTCCGTAAAACTATGATAATCCACAAACTTAATTAAAAGTTACAGGAATTATTTTAATATATATATTTAACATTCTTAAGTTTTATACCATTATAAAAATCTGGTTTTTGCGCATCTATTTGTGTAAAAAAAGGGTTTTGAACAAAATAAGTTTTTGTAGATCCGTATAGGTAGGCTACTTGATGGTAAGTAGGGGAAAGCAGGTAGCATTCGTACAGCGGGAGCATTCGTACAGTAGTCATATCTTTTAAACTAAACACGTCAAAGCGTTTGTATTCGTGTCCATAAGTCCTGCTCATACGCATAGCCTTACCGCGGGGAGGCAGGGCAATGCGGCTGCTGCTTTTGCCGAAACGAGCCATTAGGTGTTTGCGCTCGGTGTAAGTAATTTTTGGACTTACATTTAAATGTCGTTGTAAGAGAAAGCTTTGCCCCGAACTTTTAATATATTTTATGATTGTATGTGCACAATGTCTTATTTTACAATATGAACAAAAAATTTGAGTTACTTATAATGGGTATTTTTGTTTTAAATTAATTTGTTAATTTTATGTGTTGTCGTACAGTTATAAGTGGGGTACATTCGTACAGTACGAATGTACCCCGCGTGTGTTTATGTAGACTATATACATCATCATCAGCCCTGTTTTATATACTGTCCCACTGCTGGGCACGGGCCTCCTCTACTAATAAGAGGGGTTAGGTCTTAGTCCACTACGCTGGCCTAGTGCGGGTTTAAGCAAGCGAAAATATACACATAACTTTGGAAAAGTCAGAAGTTCGCGACCTTGGAATTCGAACCTGCGGACATCGTCTCCGCAGTCCGTTCCATTTCCAACTAAGGGAACGTGACCCTTTCAGGGGGAGGGCTTCAAAATACCAAGCTTGGTCACATGTAGTCTTAGGTTTTCGTCAGGTACTCAAAATCCTCTAGAGAAATCGCGTGCTTTTTCGAGCTATATTCAACTATGCACTATGTTTAGCACTTTTTAGTCACATGTGGTAACATATCATAATATTTTGTATTATAACTTTTCTTCGATAAAAAATTATTTAAACCACATTTATAAATTACTACGTGAAAACTAGAGGGGGAGGGGGGGGGGATCTTGGCATATACTATGTATGGTTACCGAGGGGCGGAGGGGTATAAATATGGTAAAAAATGGGTAACGAAAATGGGTGCGTTCCCTAAGCTATCGCCGCTAGATTGTATACAAAGCATAGTATCAATTTGTTATACTCCAGCATAATATAGGTACAGGGCACAGGCTGTTACAACACTTAATATTCGATAGCTTACTGTAAACTGCTTTAACAACAAGAACAGCGAATATCTATAGCTGAAAAAAACAGACAAATATCTGTCTTTGTTAAATATACAATAGTAGATAGACCTCGTATAGATATCGATTTGTTAGCCTTAAGGTTATTTTTAGATGTATAGTGTTGATTAGTTTCATTAGAAACAGAAGGAGATTTTATGAAAAATGTTAAACTTTTATAATGAATAAATTGCTAAATAACAGTATTGTTACTGGTGCTCTTTTGATCTCATTAAACATATATTTTTTTGCAAAAAATGTATTTATAATCATTGTGTACGTAGGCTCCCCACTATGTACGAATGTGCCCCACGCGGTGTACGAAGCTACCACGCGTGCGGGGTGCTTTCGTACATTTTCCATTTTTTGTAAAAGCTTGCATATCAAGGCCAAATTGATTATTGTTACTTGAGACTGGTGCTCTTTTGATCTCATTAAACATATATTTTTTTGCAAAAAATGTATTTATAATCATTGTGTACGTAGGCTCCCCACTATGTACGAATGTGCCCCACGCGGTGTACGAAGCTACCACGCGTGCGGGGTGCTTTCGTACATTTTCCATTTTTTGTAAAAGCTTGCATATCAAGGCCAAATTGATTTGTGTTAATCTTGAATCATGATTTAAGCGAAATGTACAGGTATTATGTTAGCATTGAAACTATTTTGAAATACCAATAAGTTTTTATTCTATAGGACTTGAAGTAAAAACTGTACGAATCCTACCTGCTCTCCCCTACATAATCTCCATAGCCACCTGTGATAGGTACAGACTACAGCCTATAGACCCCCACGATATCAAATGAATCATCGATATGTTGCTAATTTTGAAGGAAAATAAAATATGAATGAAGAACGAGAATATAACCAGAAATCTTACTCATGATTATCGAACGAAACCCAACAAAGAACCATTTGACGATTTCTTCGAGACGGTGGTATCAAACCGGTCGAACAGAGTCCATTCATACTGTAGACATAATAGTCTACAGCGTGGCCCTACCACTCAAGGAATGATAAACATAAGCTCACGCCTGTATCCCCGAAGGGGTAGGCAGAGGCGCACTAGCGAACTAGTACACCCACGTTTCGCCGAGCTTAGTTCCGTCCCAGATGTGATAGGGGGCGAGCCTATCGCCATATCGGGCACAAATTCCAAGGGCACAATTTTCAAGGAATGATAATTATGTATTATTAATTATTATTATTTCATCAACTATCCTAATCATTCAGGAACGCAACATTGTCTCAGTGTGGCGACTCCGTGCAGATTTAAGCGAAGAAATTAAACATATTTCCGAATCCTGTGATATAAGAACGCTGTTCATTAAATCTACAGCCTTAGATTTAACACGCACCCTAAATCGCAACCAGCAGCAATTTGAAGATGTTATAACGAATAGAAAAAAAATAGAAAATGCTTTGAAAAGGCGAGAAGACGCAATTAATAAACAAAGAGATTTGTTAGACCAACCAAGGAACGGTGATGAATACATGCGGTGAGAGTAAATAATTTACTATTGTATTCCAATTCACCAGTTGTCGGCCTTGTAGGTTACCTTCGTTGACGCATTTTTTTTTCAGTTTTTGTCTCCTGCAGAGTTACCACCACCTCTTATAGCAGTATTATTATAATCGATCTTCGTTTTTTTTGTATGGGAATCGATACAAGTAAAATTATAATAATACTGCTATAAGAGGTGGTGGTAACTCCCCTGCACTAAAACATTAGGTACACAAATCACCTACATAAAACATGGTTTTTCTACAAATTTTTGTCTATGGTCCGTTGTTATATTCCTTATACTAATCCTTGTTTTGTGTAGGTGTTTTAGTGTTTTGTTTCGAAAACATGTGCAGGAGACACGGCTTACCTACATACTTACTTCAAATTATGACTTTCTTTCTACCTGCCCTGCCCTAGGCATGGGCGCCACGAGATATTTCGATAATCTACAGTCGAGATGTTATCTACGTGTTGTCTACAATATAGTATGAAAATAAACGAGGACGCATATTAGTTTCCATAGACAAATAGAGAAAACCGGTTATAACAGGACAAAAAGTGTAGACAAAATGTTCCCGTGGCGTGCATGCTAGGCGGGCTGGGGTCTGGTAGAAACTCAAGCACTTTCTCAAGCATGTTGCAGAAAGGATTCGGCATAGTTTTTGTTTTTTACCAGCTGCTTGCCTCCTCTACCTCCCCTTTTGGGGATCCAGCCCCGAGCAAATCAAATTAGAAAAATTGTTTTGTTCGACATGGGTTTCGAGCCCAGGACCTCCCGGTCCACAACCCATACACATTGCCACCAGACCAGTGAGGCGACTTAAAATTATGTCTAATAAAATTATATTTCATTAACTTTTAACCTTACTTCGCGTCGGAACCCTTTACTGTACATGGTCACATAATGCTGCATACACCTGGTCGGTTTTTATTAGTCATTTTAACTTGCTAGTCAAACTGATTTCTTAAGTTTACGCGAATGTTGTATATTGACATAAAACTATTTTTACGGATTCTATCACGATTTGGTTTTTAATTTTTATTCCCGACGTTTCGAAGGCTTTGCAGTCTTCGTAGTCACGGTGGTAATAAAAATTAAAAACCAAATCGTGATAGAATCCGTAAAAATAGTTTTATTTCAATTGCTAGTCAAAATTACTTACTAATTTGTATTCCACAGTATAAAAGAAGCTCTGAGATATTCTGAACAAATGGTTGCTTCGATGGATCAAACTATGAAGTAGTCCAAATATAACTTCGATCAGCATTGTCATGGTAGGCGAATATTATATATGCCGCATCTAAGTAGATACCTGAAGAGTGTTGTGAGTAGGTGGCCTGGATACGGGAATAAGGGAAACGACAACTTCACTATTAAACGTGTAATCGCAGACTGGCGCGACCAGCTCAACGGTACATAGTTTGAACTTATATCTAATTAGCCACTATTTACAAATATCTCACACCTCCACCACTATACAATACTACAGCTTAACATACTTAATCTACGAGTAACAATAATTATGATCAATCATAAACCTCTCTACAGGTGTCCGTATACGTTTGGAGTATCGATTCACCGGAGGTATAGATGGCGATGGTAACTGAGGGGATAGCTGTTCGGTATTAATATCGCGTTGGCTATCCTCATTACAACTCTCAGTTTGATCACCCTCGTTTACCATAGCCGTTTTGGAGGGACATGCAAGCGCGCTCTCGCTAAGAGGCGAGACGACCTTTCCTTCCTCCCCCTGGGTCTCATTTGTACTTTCTGGACAAGTAACATCTGATAGTCGCGATCTGCGACCTATTTGATCAACATTTCTTTGAAGCAGTTGACCGTCGTCCTTCACGATTGAATACCTACGCGCACTATTCATTCCTTCCACCCTACCCTTCACCCATCTATCCCGAGTTCCATATTCCCTAGTCCAAACCGCGTCGCCCTCTTGAAACCTCCGTGGAGTTCCCCCTGCATATTCGAACTGACGCTGCTGGGCGTCATGAACTCTGTCTTCGACGACACGCTCCGTACGCAGTAAATCTATTCTCGAGGTTTCCCCCGTCGTACTATGCACGGTATTACGATATGCCAGAAGAAAAGTTTGTATAGCCGTATCTTCATCTACCCGATCCCTATGCGCTTTTTTTATAGCCCGCTTGCATAATTTGACCGCATTCTCTGCTGCGCCGTTTGAGGAGGGGTGAAAGCAGGCGAAAAGAACTGCTTGATACCGTTATTCTTTAGAAACAATTTAAACTCGGCACTAGTAAACGGCAATAATGATATATAAACAAGGAAAACCAGAGAATGAGGTTAGCTCTTACAGACCAATTAGCCTGTTGCCTATTACCGCAAAACTGATGGAAAAGTTGATTCTACAGAGACTTAAGCTGGTGATTGCCGAGCGGAATGTAATACCTGACCACCAGTTTGGTTTTCGTGAGGGGCATTCTACAATAGAGCAGGTACATAGAGTATGCAACAAAATACGACAGTCACTTGAGCTTGGAGAGTATTGTACTTCAGCATTTCTGGACGTGCAACAAGCATTTGATCGGGTATGGCATGAGGGTCTCCTCTACAAGATTAAAACTCTATTGCCACACAGCTACTATGGTATCTTAAAATCATACCTCGTAGGTCGCCTATTCCATGTTCCGGAGGCAGATAGTTATTCGCAGTTTCACGAAATCAAAGCAGGAGTTCCACAAGGGTCTGTGTTGGGTCCTATACTCTACACAATATATACTGCGGATATTCCACAAACACCAAACGTGACTATAGCAACATTTGCCGATGATTCAGCTATACTGTCTAGCCACAAAGATCCTGCAACAGCCTCGAAAAACCTACAACAAGCACTAACCTGTGTAGAGGGCTGGTTAAATAAATGGAGGATAACTGCAAGCACATCTAAATCTACATAAGTAACATTCACTCTCAGAAGAGGTGGCTGCCCCGTTGTTCAGCTGGGTAATAAAGACTTACCACAAACAGACTGTGTCAAGTACTTGGGAGTGCATCTTGATAGAAGACTTACCTGGAAATCGCATATTAAAGCCAAGAGAGACCAGGCCCGCTTTAAAATGAAGAGTTTGTACTGGTTGCTCGGACGAAAGTCGAAGCTATCTCTGCAGAATAAATTGCTGGTCTATAAAGCTGTAATTAAACCAATATGGATCTATGGAATTCATCTGTGGGGCAGTGCCGCAAAATCAAACATCAGTATAATACAAAGATTACAGAACTCAATACTGAAATCGATATCCAATGCGCCATGGTTTATAACTAACTCAGAGCTACATGAGCAACTGAAAATTAACACAGTAAGGGAAGATATACAGTCTGTTGGAAAAACCTATGGGGAAAGACTTACTAACCACCCAAATCAACTGGCCATGACTCTGCTGCATCCATATACCACCAGACGTCTCAAGAGACTGCACATACTTGAAAGTGAATAAATAAGTTGCATAACTTTATGTGCAGTGCTCACAGAAACCCTGCACACATCACGTCAAACATCCAGCAACATATTTGCTTATAGCCAAGAGGCTGATCGCAGATGAATATCTGAAAAAAAAAAAAAAACTAGTAAACGGCGGTCCCTGATCTGACACTAATTGTTGCGGTAATCCAAATCGTGCAAAGGTAGACCTTAATAATTTAATTACGTTTGCCGCATTAGTACGACTCATTTCAAATATGTCTAACCATTTCGAGGTAGAATCAATAAGAACAAGTAAGTCACAGTACCTACGTATAAGTAGGTAATGTTTCTCGCAATGGTGGTCATAAGTGGTCATAAGTCGCTCAGTTTATTTGAAATATCTGCGCGCCAGGCCGGCCAGCGTAATAATATTGAAATAATAAACTTATCTTACGTGATTCTTAACCATTCACAAAACATTTTAGGGTGTAAATTGTATTAATCGCCTTTGCATTGTAATAAGTGGTTGATGGCGGTACTGAAGTTTGAGATATTTTTTTTGTATGGAAACTTGCTTGATAGCCCCTCTATAGCAAGTAATATTAAATCTCTTTGCCTGTATCCCATAATGTGTGCTCGGCGCAAAACACTTCTACAAGCATGTTTCTGAAAGGATTTGGCCTAGCTTTACGACCGGCTGCATACCCGACGTCAAACCACTCTGGAGGTTCCAGTTCCAGGAAAATAACATTAGAAATATATTACTTTGCCCGACCTGAGACATGAACCCAGGCCGACTCGGTACACAACCCATACTATGCGTATGCTGCCAGCTACTAAACCAAGGAGACATTTGATATTACTTAATATCTTTCCTTTTTACCTGCCTTTATCCCACCTTAATATGGGATCACACCAGTGACGTGCACATCCATTCAGTTTAGGTTACCGAGACGAAAAAGCAGCAAAATTAATTACTCAATTCTTGCATTATCATGACCATCACAATTCCTATCATGATCGATCCGCATGATGATTAAAAAAAATAAGCGCCGAAATTTTGAAAAGCTGATTTTAGTAATAATTTTTCCTTTAATTGGCAAATTGACAGGGTAGACAGTGTTTCTTTGTCTGTATGGGCTGCACGCCACTGGATCACTAGATCACATACATGATACAAGCATATTGCAGAAATTATTTGGCTTAGTTTTTACGACCGGCTGTCAGCCTGACGTACCAGTATATTCAAGTTACTCTATGGCCTGACGGCTTAGATAAAGAATGTAATCAGGACAAGAATGACATCTGTAGCCCGAGCACGAAAAACTAATGTAAATGCTTGGACAAAATTTTAAATGTAAACTCGCTGCGCACTGATGACATTTGATTAATATTTCCACACTCCACAAATATCGATAAAATTATCGACAATATTTGTTAACGCGCACACTACAATTAGCCGCCATCTTATATGCTCTTTGATCGCCATTCGCCGTGTTTATCAAGTCTTGTCTCTAGCATTAATCTATATTAAATTAGTAAAACGTCAGTTTAGTTATTTTCATAATTCTTACATTTGATCGATATTAAAATAAATACTATTAAACTATTTTGCAATTAAATCATTATGCAAGCATTACAATTTTGGTACTTTTATATGATTTATTCTTAAATATTCGAAGATGTACCGAATATTACATTTGCCCAGGTATTCACTTTGTTGTAAACGTAATATAATAATTCTAAGAATGGAAATATTTGCGTAACATACAAAGATCTTATTCGGGGAAGTACTCAATGTATTAATGAGTCAATATATTATGTAGAATAAAACAATTTTTCCTTGTACCAAGGCAAAAGTACTTACCACTTCTACATGATGGGTTTATACTATTATGTAGCCTATTGTCATACAATAATATGATCCTAGTTGTATATAAATATACATTTTTGTATGTATTTCAATATTAGTCTAGGGTTATCATATTTCCATTAATATGGATGTATATGTTATGCTTTTCAGAAAACCAGTCTTCCGTGGCTATGGAAGACTTTTTAGTAGTAAAATAGAGGCTTCAGAAAATGAACCAATAAAATTTTCAACAAGTGGTGCAGCTGGAAAAGTGGTGAAGCCAGTAGTTTTGAATAAAGTAAAGATTGACATGCCCTGGTATCAACCTTATGCAGTCATCACTAGTGTTGCTGTATTTCTCATATACTTTTGCATTTTAAGAGAGGAAAATGATGTTGATTTGGAGTTTAATAAGACTCTTTATGATAGAATTAAAGGTTTAGAAAAAGAACAATTACTTCAGTCATATAAGTATAATAAAGAAAATGGTAAAAGTGTTGAAGATATTGAAAGGAGATTAAAAGAAATAGAGATAGAAGAGTCCAAAATGTTGTATTAGTTTATTGTTATAAGAAATGTAGCTGTTAAATAAATACCAAAAGTTGGAACTTAATATTTTGTTTGTGCTTTATACCTTTGTCTCAATTTCTGACTGACTGTTTCAGAAGAAAACCTGCCTAATACTGATACAATTGATAGGCAAAAATATAACAAAAAGAAAATAGTTAAACTATCTGTATAAGTGTATAAAATTAGCCAAATTCCACAAAACAATAAATTCTTAACATGTCTGAAAAAGTTTAGATTTCAGCCGAAACTGTGACAAATACCGAAGATTCTGTTTCGGCCAAACGCTAGTTTTAATGAGCCTGGACAAGCTGCAATAGAAGCATAAAATAATTGATTAGCCCTTATCCTGTGTCAGAACCAAAACGATTTTTTGGCTTAGTTTTGGTGTTTGTCGGTTACCAACCTCACCTGGGGTATCCAGTCCAGGACAAATAGAGTAAACATGTTGCCTGGCCTGAGAATGACTTTGGGGACCCCTGTCCACAGCCTAACAGAAAAGTTCTAGTGTATATTGAACATAGATCGATACCAAGCAGAAAAACCCATCAAATTTGATGTTGAAGTTGTTGAATGTCTAGACATTACACAGCAGTTGCATACACAATATGAATTTACACCACTAAAGTAGTACTCATTATTTTGATACATTACTCAATCCTGTACCTATGATTTCCCTGTATTTTCTGAATTTGTATTGACTGTATGCACCTGAATCATACTTTGTATACTATGAAATCTGAGACATGCATATTACCCAGGTGTTAGTAATTTAAGGAAAACATGTTAACATGTAGCAATAGGTAACTATGAAACATGTATGACAATTCAATAAAACCATAAGTTCTAATTTCTTTATTCAACACCAATTTCCTCATTACAAATTATCAAAGAATGCATAAGTCCGAACACAATTTACACAATGATGTGCAACTGGCAACATTATCAATTACACTACCTCAAGATACACCACAAGCTACTAAATTATTATTATAAAGCTATGTCAAACATGACATACTGCATTTAGACGACAACTTTGGTCCAATACAGTATTTCATGCAAATGCATAGTGCTTCTTATACAATAAGAATGTAATTTAAGAGAATTCAGTTCTGCTGTCTCCTTACGATAATGATTACAATGTTACTACAAGTTAATTATGATCAATTATTAATGTGAGACATCAAATGTTATGAAAATTATAACTATTTTAATTAAAAATAATTTACGGTAAAATACACTAAGTTAAGCACGTTCCCCACGGATTCGTCGGGCGAGCTGGATGTCTTTAGGCATGATGGTTACACGTTTAGCGTGGATAGCGCACAAGTTGGTATCTTCAAACAGGCCCACTAAGTATGCTTCACTTGCCTCCTGCAAACAATAAAAAAATAATGACACACCTAGATGACATCCAAGTAAATGGTCATGTTTTATTAGATAGTGAAATAACTTACTTGCAAAGCACCGATCGCAGCAGACTGGAATCGAAGATCAGTCTTGAAGTCTTGAGCAATTTCTCTCACGAGACGTTGGAAGGGTAGCTTACGAATAAGCAGCTCAGTCGACTTTTGATAACGACGGATTTCTCGAAGGGCTACAGTACCAGGGCGGTAACGATGGGGCTTCTTCACACCTCCTGTACTGGGAGCTGATTTTCGCGCGGCTTTAGTTGCCAATTGTTTACGAGGAGCTTTACCTCCGGTGGACTTGCGAGCAGTCTGCTTGGTACGTGCCATCTTTAACTAGAAACAAAACAACAAAATGTGTGAATATTTAACCCAGTATGAACTAATGTTTCATGAGTTGTATGACCTCAAGAAACGTTACCCACACAAACAAGTTCATAAAACACCATACAATGCTATAAATAACGAAATTATTAGACACCATCAAATATTAGTAATTACAATTACCTTATTTTATTGTTTTGTCTGCTTTAACAAATTTAATCACACTTTTAACTCGACTAAATGTAGTACTTCAACAACAACGATCATATGCTCAAGATGGCGTCGAAGAGAATGGCGGGTGAAAATGACGCTAAGGTACTGCGATTTGATTGGCTGTACGAAGGTTGGAAATGATTATGCTATTGGCCCATAAAGAGTCTTTCTGATTGGTTACGACTATGTTACTTTGTAATGTTATTGGTCGACGCAGAAATTGTCTTTTTATTTCATAACTTTTAAAATAGTTATTTTTTCAGGCAAAGATAATTAATGCTAGTTTTCGTTAGTCATTGTAATTAATCCATAAGATTCAAACTTATTACTTATGTCTATGCTAACAAGTTAGATAGACCCTTGGCATGAGGGTGAGGGCGGGCAACAATAAATTTAAATTATATATGTCACTTATATCGACAAATAAGTCAAACTTAGATTAATAAAGTCAAAAATATTTTTAGGGAAATACACCCTAAATCTTTACTGTTTCTTGAGACAGACGATGTATTTTTATAATAACAACGTTTCATTCCACAAATTAACCCCAAAAGGAAAACATTTTGAAGTCAATAATACATTGGCAAAATAAATAGACCAAGGTCTCGTTACTGCCATGCCTTCCTTATAATGTAAGGGCTGATTTTTTCTGTGCAAGTAACGTTTTACAAGTATCAGAATAAACCTAGCCAAATGTGGGAACTCGTGGAAACGTGTCAAATGTCAATTCTGTTAATTCCTCTACATTGGATTACAAAAAACTGAGTCAAGTACCCTCATTTAAATGTCATCGGCGTTCATTACGATCCTTGTAGAGCCGTGCACTAGCAGGTAAAACGGTTGATTCTTCAAATGTGTGGTAATCTTCGGAATTGTTTGGATACAAACAAACCAAGCGATTAACGCATTTGGAACGCACTGCTCCCAGTTGACCGTATCCGTCACAGTGCAACTGCGTTCCAGGGAATACACCACTGGTCTTAATTTACTATCCTTTACTACTACTAACGTTTACTATCCTTGATTTATCCAAAATCAGTACCCAGATCGGTCGTAGGCACCTAGTTATAAGTAGATACCCGTAACCATTGGAGTGTTAACAATGGATGATGTGATTTCTATTAGGATTCGGCAAAAGTATAAAAAATAGTATTTCCTGTCAAAATCAGCCTGGCTCGTAAGTTATAGTCACGGGCGGCTCGGCCTGCGGTGGCCCATACGCTTATGTAACATATATATGCGCCGCCTCCGACGGGTTAATAGTTGTACATTGTAGTTCTTATGCAGAAAATAATTTAGCCCTTGTAGTGTCTCATAGGTTCGGAATTATTGGGCTCTTGGTGTACAATAGTGTCAAGTTGACAGCTTATATAAAGTAATTGTCAATTATAAATTGTTACCATTAAAATAAAAACTTTATTACAATACCGCAACATGGCGAAGGTCCACAACTAACTTGTTTATTATTATAATGAAGTTTTTTTATTACAATGGATAAATAAATGTCATTTATATTCTTATTCTAAAAAAAGTCTTATAAAATATCCATCACGTTGCAGTTGGTTGCAGTATCACTCCACGTCCATACTGTCAAGTCACGTTGACAGTATTGTAAACCAAGACTCCGAGAACTCGAAACCCATGACACAGCGTAATGGCTGAATTATTTTCTGCACAAGTCTTAAAACGTCCTTGGCACAAGTACAATAAAACAGCTACATAACATATAAACCGTTAGTCACTATGAACTTGTCACATTTACTGTATCAGGCAACAGATGGTTAACCCGTCAGAGGCGGCACATATATATGTTCCATAAGCGTATGGGCCACCGGAGGCCGAGCCGCCCGTGACTATCTACGCTTTAATTTATGCTTTTGCGGAATTATATTACGAATCACGTTATCCATTATTCATCATTTGGTTTGTTGTATTCATACAATCTTGAAGATCCCGTCACAGTTTGCCACACAGTTGAAGACCCAATCGTTTTACCTGGTATAGTGCATATTTGTGTAATGGGACTTACTGTGGAGAATGCTCAACACCGGGCAAAGTGGAATTTAAGTAGAAAGGCGGAACCTACCACTAGGCCTGGATTACACCATGCAGAATGGAAAAAGTGCACAACTCTTCAAACCCCCTTAATAAATACCGATGAGGCCGATTACATATTAATGCTCTAAACATCTTAAAGATTATGTGTTTGACTCTATTTTTTGTACTTCAATCTAGAGGAATCAACATAATGGAGATTTGAGTACGTTTCTGTGGATTCACGACCTTGGAACCGTACGTTTCTGTGGACCTTTGCCCATGTTTATTATTATGATACTTGTCAAAAATTAATTTACAGAAAAATCAGCGTTTATACTGTAGGATAGCTAAGGCAGTAACAAGATATTGGTTTATTTGTTTTGTTAGTAGTATATTTTTGCCTTCAATCACTTTGCTGTGCTGTAAAAAAATGTTCTCTTACATAGTGTATATGCACAAAAAATCAGCCTTTATACAATGGCGTAGGTTTGGGGTTCATGGGCTCTTGACTTTACACCACTGTGAACTAGGCAGATGCATAATTCATAATTATAAACTGACACTGAGTGACGGCAAATGACAATAAATATTGTTTCAGTTGTTTGTTACCAATAATAAAAAAAAACTACCATCATAATAATCTAAGATCATAATTCTGAATAACATGGAAAAGTTATATATACATATAGGCTTGACCTTACTAGGCTTGACGATATGGTTTTAACTGGGTCTATTGTTTTCATTTTTTATTTCAAAGCTGCAATTTCGTCATCGTGATATGGAACAGTGTTTACAAATATTTGTATAATTTTTTGTCTCCGTCATTCTAATTGATATAGTCCTAAGATAGAAAGAAGCAAATAGAAAACACTGTGTGACAGATCTGTCAAAAATTTGTCATTTGTGGATTTGTGATGTAGTTATAACTTGTAGATAATTTCGTTAAGATAATTATTAGATATTAATGAAATAGCTTCGAATTCTTCCAGAAAATGTACAAGCGATGATATTTTAGAGACATTACAATGTTTTTAATCATGATTTTCTTTATAAATATTGTTGTATAGTGTGTATCACGTGATCATATCGCATATTGAATTTTAATTGGTCCTCGGTGAGCGTGCCCTGCGCGTCGAGAGAGGCGCATTAATAGTTTCCCAAAATGCCGTCGGAATCTAAACCTTTGTTAGCAGCCCAAACAGAAAAGCCAAATCATTATAAGTGCTGGTCATTTTATAAAAATAATAATTGCATTGTGTTGTGTGGATATATAATGAATCTGCTATTGCGTGTTACAGATATTTGAAGGAATTCCGAGTTGAGCAGTGTCCGTCATTCTTACAACATAAATGTACACAACATAGACCCTTCACATGTTTTCATTGGCATTTTAATAACCAGAGAAGACGCAGACCTGTGAGAAAAAGAGACGGATCGTTTAATTATAGCGCCGATAATTATTGTACTAAATATAACGAGACGTCCGGAATCTGTGAGGATGGTGACGAGTAAGTATTGAACCACTTTCTTTGGTCTTTTCTTTGTTGCTCTCATCCTCAAATACCATTTCTTTAAAGATAAGTGTTTTTCCTGGTATTATTCGTAATGTTTGCTATTGTTTACTTTTTAATATATTTATGTACATTATTTGCGAATATTGCATTCAGTGAATAGTAAAGAAATAGCAATGTTTAACCTGTCGGAGGCGGGACATATATATGTTACATAAGCATATAGGCCACCGGACTACAAAAATACTACCTGTGACTACAAAAATATCTGTATAGTATATTCATGTTGCAGGCCTTTGATGAAAGTCATAGCTAAAGGTGCCGAGTTATTATAATATACTAGCTGTCACCTGAGACTGTTCATATGTTTTTTTTTACAAATGATTTCCACGAGACCTTTGTTTCATTGAAATACATCCAGTAGTCTAAAGAAAGAAAGAAAGTCTTGTGTGAAAGAGTAACAAACACACAAACACAAAGTTGTGCCTTTGTATGATTATGCATGTCTTTTCCTCATTTTAGTACCATAACACTATTGGATAAATTGATATAAGGCTTCAGTAAAATATTGTGTAAAGATATATTTTAATATAAATTAAAAGTAAAAAAATATTTTTAAAAACAAGCTTTTATCTATATAAGGCGCTACCTGTTACAAGTTACAGGTGAGGTACTGACTATACTTCTGTGCCTCAAGATTTTAAGAATATAGGTGAGTACCTACACACCAAATACTTCATCATCATCAGCCATAGGACGTCCACTGCTGAACATAGGCCTCCCCCACAGATTTCCAGATCGACCTGTTGGAAGTGACCTGCATCCAGTGAAAATACTTACTAGGATTTTATATCAACTTTTTAGTTCTTTGTCTCAGATAAAAGCTTGTTTTTATTTTAATTAATTTTTAACTTTTTACTTTAGGTAGGTATAGTAAAGTAAGTAAAAAGCCCAAACTCAATGGGTTTATCTTGTTTAATGCAAAAGTTCCTACCGTTTCCATCATCAAACCAGCTCCATGGTACCATACCATCGTATTGTCACTGAAGATACATAATTACACCAAATTTGAATTCAATTGGACAACAGGAAGTGGGTCTAATTTAGCGTGCAAGATATGATTACTGACAAAGGGACAGGTGAAACTAAATAAAGGCTTGATAAAACATTACCCTCATTCAGCAATGAGGAAAAAACAATATAAATTGAGGCACAAATACAATATATTAAAATAATAGAGAATTTAAAATTTATTTAAGTCTTATGTGAAGAGAACACCTTACATGTATACAAATAGAGAACAGAAAATAGAAGCAGCTGCAAAGCAATTCGATGTAAACAATATTGATCATATTTTTATAACCCAAGTTCCTATATACCTTATTAATAAATACATCAACATCCTTTTGTTTCTTTGGTCATTGTAATGTAATGAAGGCAAGGTATTGTTATGGTATCCTAAAATAGGTGATATTTGTATTTGATAGATGCCCATACCTGCATCGTACAGCGGGAGACACGGAGCGGCGGTATCACTTGCGCTATTACAAGACATGTATGTGCGTACACGACACGGACGCGCGGGGGCTGTGTACGAAGAACGGCGCGCACTGCGCGTTCGCACACGGCGCGCCCGACCTGCGGCCGCCCGTGCTCGACGTGCGCGAGCTGCACGCGCTCGAGAACCCCGACGGCGCCGACGGGGACGCCGCCGCGCCCAACGCGCTCGACCGCGAACGGAACCTCATGAACGAAGACCCCAAGTGGCAAGGTTCGACAAAAACTTGTTTTTCGCAATATGTTTATGGCAAGCTATTGCATGATTAATTTTTGTTTTTCATAAAAATATACCAATTCCTTATTTATTTTGCAGATACAAACTATGTCTTATCTTCATATAAAACTGAACCTTGTAAAAGACCACCTAGATTGTGCAGACAAGGTTATGCTTGTCCTCAATATCATAATAGTAAAGTGAGTATCTCATTTGTAATCGTTTTTATCTGACTCTGAATATGGTTTATAATGAAAAAAATTGAACGAATAATCTCTTTACCACTAGGATAAACGTAGATCTCCAAGAAAATATAAGTATCGTAGTACGCCATGTCCAAATGTGAAACATGGCGAAGAATGGGGCGAGCCGAGTAATTGCGAGGCGGGCGACGCGTGCGGATATTGTCATACTCGCACCGAGCAGCAATTCCATCCAGAAATATATAAGTCCACCAAATGCAATGATGTGCAGCAGGCTGGTTATTGTCCGCGTGGCTTGTTCTGCGCATTTGCACACGTCGAACGTGAGTATAAATATCAGCATATAGTATTAAGCATTATCAGTTGGTGTTTTCGCCGCTTAGGTGAACGTTTTACCCGCAGCGGAGGAGCCCAACATGCGAGATCCCGTGCCACAAGAGTGTGGCACCAGTCTCGCCGAACTACTCTCGTCGGCTTTGCCCGCCGACAAGAAACACGATCGGGCCGCATCGCCGCTCGCGCCGCTCACCAACGGCGCCGGCGACGGGTCCGAGTGCGCCTCCACGTCCAGCGGCGGCTCGGGCGGCAAGCCGATCGTCACGCGCCTCGCCCGCGCCGCACCTTTCGACGCCACCGTATTGCAAGAGGTGGTCGGATGCGCGCTCGACGATCTGCACCTCGACGATCCTCTCAATCTAGTCGCGGCGCTCGATCGCGACCTGTCCGACGGCGAGGGACCGCTCGGCGGGTCCGCGCCGGTGAACATCCCGCAGCCGCGCGCCGCGCTGCGCGGGTTCAGTCCGCCCGGAGGAGGCGGCGGCGGTTCGCCGCTGCCGGCGTTCCTTCGCTACAACAGCGACGCGTTCGGTGCGCTGAAGGCGGGCAGCTTCGGCGCGTTCGAGGGCGGCACCGCGGAGGTGTCGCGGCTGCGCGAGGAGGTGGCGGCGGCGCGCGCGGCCGTGGCGCGCTGGGACGAACGCGTGTCGCAAGCGCGCGCCGCGTGCGAGGCGTGGAAGCGCGAAGCGGAAGAGGCGTCGCGCAAAGCGTCGTTGGCGGAGCGACAACGCGACGAAGCGTTGGCGCACGCGCTGGCCCTGCGCCGCGAGCTGGACGCGCTGACGACGGCGCGGCGCGACCCGCGCGGGCTGCCGCTGCCGGCGCTGAAGGCGCTGCAGTCGCGCGCGCGCTCCGACCTCGAGGAGATCGAGAAGGCGCTGTACCTGGAGACGGCCACCAAGTGCATGGTGTGCGAGGAGCAGCCGCGCGCGGTGACGCTGGCGCCGTGCAACCACTACGTGCTGTGCGACGCGTGCGCACCCACTACGGAGGAGTGCCCCTACTGCCAGACACCGGTGCAGCGCCACCAGTAGCACACGCCGAGGCACTCTTCAACTACACATCAATTTATCAATCAATATTGAAACAGGTGAACTACTGTGCCCTACAAGTCGGTAAACAATCATTTTTTATTCTTGCTTTAAATTAGAGTTTGAATCTTTTGTATAAGTTTTGTATTATGGGCATACCCAGGTCACGGACGTATAATAATAATCTCAAGTGTAAAGTTAACGGACCGGCTTTAAAATTTATCTGACTGTGACCAAATTTATATAGGAAAACCCTTGGAATAAACTCTATCGAACACAAAAAGAATCATGAAAATCAGTCCACTTAGGTGGAGATATCGAGTAACATACAATAAAATACAAACGAATTGAGGACCTTCTCCTTTTTTGAAGTCAGTCGAAAAAGAAGAACATCACGCCTATCGTAAAACGGACGCCACGGATAAACTACATGTATAAAAGAGCACACACTGACACCCATTATACGCTCCGTCGCCGCCGTTTCGCCGTTAGATAGATGGAATTGGCAGAAAATCTTTTTAGTAACTTTTGACACTCGATTCGATCTTGACTACAATTCTTTATCATTTATTCACTTATAATTCTACCGAAATCGAGGTAAAAAGTGCACTAATATCGCGTGAACAATTACCAAATGACACGTTCTCGAATCGAATGTGACAATAACGCACATTTTAAATAGATATCGGTGGAATTTTAAGCCAATAAATGGAACCGAGCCATAGTAAAAATCGAATCAAGTGTCAAACGCCAGGGGACTGATTTATGTTCCTAGTGCAACGTCCATTTTTTTTACGTCCGTGACCCAGGTATTGTAGCTAGGGTGGGTAAGACAGGAAATTGCTTTCATTGTATAATCAGATGTTATTCAAACCTGGTTTTATTTATCCCCTTGAACCAAGAAAACTTTATTATAAACCTGAGAATTCCCAAATTACAGATATATTACAACATTTTAAATGATTTTCCGTTTTATAATTCATATTACTTCTTAGAAAAACTGCAAACAGCAAACTAAAATTTCTTTTCTAGAAATGTTAATATTCACTATTCAAAAGGAAAACTTAGACAACGACTTTCATGTAGATATTATTGTTGTGCATTATACTTTGTGCATTTACACACTCAAAGCCAGCTGCATGAACAAGTTTAGTAAAGAACAAGTAATATCAGTTTTTGATAGTCTTTAATATTAAATGTTTTATTGTTATATTTAGATATGATATCATATTCAGTTAGTCATGTAGTAAGGAAAATACATAAAATTATGTTTTTTCTAGTTTACTCCGCATATTTTAAATATCACGTGATATGGATATTGCTTTCAGTGACAGTGTTAAGGATAACTCACAATTAAATCGATAAAATTACGGTAATTCATACATTGTAAATGTACTTTTTATATCTTACAAAACCAAACTAGGAGTGATAAACAAGCAATATGTATCTTGTGAAAGACTTACTAAACAATCAGGTACAAAAAATAAATGCTATATACATTATTATATATGAATATATTTAATGGGTAATGAAATATTAAAACTATACCAATTAGTTTATCATTTGCGAATAAAATATAGTTAATATGCCACGCAAGTTGATCTTAATTTTTATAATCACAAGTTATATAAAAACTAAGTAGCTACGTCGGAAATCGAAACCAACGTACCATACCTAATAACAGTAACAATATGGTATAGTTTCAAAATCAGTACCTAGATGGCTGCGGAGGTGAACAAAATTTATATTGTATTCAAAAATAATATTTAATATGGAAAATAGTATAGATTCCGGGACATTCATTAAAAACTAGAGAAGCAATGTCTGCAGATCACACTAACATTTGTGTCGATGATGGAATTGAACCCGTATGTGGATTCTCGTTTCACAACCGATCTCTCGCCCGCTACACCTCTCAGGATTATGTGTCTAGATACATGAGAATCGAAGGTCAATTTTGCTTTCTTAATTTATTCAGTTTTGAAACATAGTATTGTGAATTGCTATGGTTTTTATATGTGGATGAATATTGAGGATTTCTAGGAGACTAGCACTAGAATTTGTTTTTTTTTTATCTCTAATCACAAAGTATTTTTCTATTTGATCGGTAAATTAACTTTTCTCACCCAAAGCACTAATGTGTCGTCTTTGGTCGTGTTTTTTCGGCGATAGTAGAAACTAGTCCCATGAACGAGTAATTATATACATATATTTTATTATAAATCCGAATAATCGTATCTCTATAATATATTTATACAGAATTTAAATATTATTAATGCACATCAGACTTATGTAAGTTACGTATTTTTGTTTAACTATGTATTCGCCAAAGTACTAGGCACATGTTATAGAAACTGCATGTTAATTTTAGTATTTAAGTGAGAATCTGATACACTATGATTTATATACCTACGTTATTACTAACAGGTTGTAGATTTATAGCAGTTTTAGATTAGGTGTAATTCTGATTTCCTAATACATTATATATTGCGCGCACATTCGCGTGTAATATTTTGGCAAAAAACTATTAGTCGCAACTCGCAACACGTTTGGAACTATGTAGTGTGTGAATTTTAAACTACCCTCTTGTACGGACCAATGATAATATAAGCTGATTATTGTTGCTTTATTCAGCTCAGATGTCTGAAATAAGACTATGAGGAAATTCATTTAGTGCACAGCGGAGTGTATTACTATATTTGTTGGTAGTATGAAAGCTTCGACTCGTAATTAATTTACTAGTTAATTTGTCTTGGGGTAATTAATTTGAATAATAACCCAGTTAAACAATAAAATCTAGCAGACCTGTTAGTGTCCGCTTGCCGCATTTAAAAGACATGGTTATCCGAATGGATACTGCTTTCTTGTGCATTTATTGGGTGTAGTTGACGTTTATCTTGTATGTGCAAGTAGAGTGATTTTTGGTTTATTCCGGATATGTTGCTTTATGTCTCCTGTCCCTATTAACAGTGTCGAAACTGCAAATCCATAACGTTTCATATGGGGCACGTGAAGCGGGCAACGAAAAAAAAGCGAATCGCATTTTTTATAACACTTTGAAGACAGTTTATAAAGTAGATTTTAGACTGTTATCAGAAATACTTACAGGAGTGCAAACTTGAGATGTAGAAAACTCAAATTCCAATTTTATTGATTTCTTGATCTAAACGACGCGATGTGTTGATACCTTTTATTTTGTCGGACGAATTTACGAAACGTCATCCAGGACTATAGAATGACATAGGGCCTTACTTATAAAAACATTTTAGCTGAGCAAATGGCTAAGAATAGTCTGCCCCTTTTATTTTCAAACAATGTGACATAAGGAAAAAGTGACACACTATTCTTAACCATATGCTCAGCTAAAATGTTTTTATAAGTAAGGCCCATAAATGTAAATTTTAAATTTTTAACCGAGTTCAAAAACGTTCGAGGTTCTCAAGTTTGTCAGTTTTTTCCTTTTTTCCACTTATCAACATTTACAATACACATAGTGAAATGAATGTTCTTATTCTTCAACACAAATCATTGTAATCTGAATATAAGTTTCTTAAATGCATTAAAACACGTTCTGTGTTCGGATACTGCCTGAAGTATAAGAAGTTATGAATAAGTAAAGGTTTTCTTTTATAACGAATAATAACTATGTACATTAGCGATTAAAAATATTTTATGTATTTGAGATATATGGAAAATTCTCCTTTTTGTACCGATATATTATGATAGTAATATAATGCATATAACTTAGATTAAGCGTTAGATTAAGTAGTGTTTTCAAATTGTAATGGACTTTATTTTAAATTGTAGTTGCTAATGTCTCATGTATATCGTAAACAAAGCAATACTACCTTAATCGCCTTTAATACATAATATTACGTATCGGGTCGCCGTTTGTGTGCGAACTAAACTATGACAATATACGCCAATTTAGTCTTGAGACTTGCGAATTACGTACACTATACGGTATACCTACATTATACAAGATCGATGATAGTAGACATACGATACTTTGAATATGATTAATTTAATTATACTTACGCTGAGAGATTCATTAACAATTTGTTTTTTTTTTTACTCAGACACTCAATCGACTTGTCTACTATTAATAATTACATATGTTTCAATTGTATGGTTCAGTTCGCATCCTTGGACGGTCACGCGAGTTTTCATGTTGTCAAGCAGGTCACTTACAATACTAATGAATGACATTTATTAGCATTTCACTACAAAATTTACTACTTAAGAGTAGAACACTGTCAAAATATATGAAAAAATATGCATTGAGAATGTTCTGTGCTTATCGACAGTATTCTGTAACATTCTAGTGATGAATGCATTGGCTAATATTCTGATCTGAAGAAAGGCGTTGTCAGAATTGGTTTAAAGTTTTATTCGATACATTTCATATGTTATCAAAGTGTGGTCTATTATAAAAACTATAATAAAGAGACTAGAATGCATAGTGTCCCTCAGACAGGTGTGTTATATCTTGATACTATGCTTTCCATAGTTATTTGCTATGTCAGTTATAGCATATTTTGTATTAGGACGCAGTAATTTTGCAAGCGTTCCCAATTAAAATTCTTAAAACATAATACAGTAGCGTCATTTATAACATCGAGTTATAGGGTCATTCCACACCAGTGTGTGATAGGCTTTATTTTTATGTTGAATATTGCAAGTG
This sequence comes from Clanis bilineata, assembly GCA_036417725.1. NCBI lineage: Eukaryota > Metazoa > Arthropoda > Insecta > Lepidoptera > Sphingidae > Clanis > Clanis bilineata. Next base: position 7,179,628 of record CM071153.1, read on the forward strand.
ACTTCTGTTTCCGATTGACTATCGACTACAATCGACTTAATACATATTTTGATTATTGAAATTTAATCAAAAGTTTCTTCAAAGATGAATTTTTAAATTTGTACTTGGTATTGTACAATTGACCGATTATAGGTGAAGGATTGAAAACTATATAAATTATTGAGTCTCAAGAATGTATGTCTTGGTTCAAGAAAGGCCGGGTCTCCTGCATTAAAACATTGCACGAAACACCTGCACAAAACATATTTTTTATCTATGGTCCATTGTTCTACGAGCAAGTGACAGCTAAAATCGTTTTTTTGCGTATGTGTTTTTAGTGTTTTGTTTCGAAAAAGCTAGTGCAAGAGACCCCGCTTAATAATATAACTGTAAAGCAAAATGTTCTGTGTGGCAATTGTGTGTATGTAGCTTGCTAGTGTTTTCGATGATTTAAATTTAGATGTGTATTAGAGTCATATTTATTTTTATATATTTAGAGTATATATCACATGGAGGGATATATTGAAGAAAATAATATTGATTACACTATTTATGGATCCCGAGTGTATGTACCTACTGTGTTAATGTTACGATGATATTAGACATTTAAGAAAAAGTTTCTTGTTCATTATAATTAACACATTATTTCTGTATGGATAATACGATAAAGCATCTTTCATTGCCCAAGCTAAAAATGTGCATTTCAGAATAAATAAATGAATTAAAATTTATTTATTTCTTTATCATAAAAAATGTCTGAAGCCAAATAATGTTTGAGCGAAAATTAAAACGTTTGTTTAAACAACGTTACGTTTCTTTTAACATACAATTTAAATTGTATGTTAAAAGAAACGTATTATACCCACATTGAATTTATACATGATTCGGACCTATATTCGGACAAATACGACATAGTTTTTATAAGTTACTTAAAACAAGTTATTTTTAATTTTATGAGAGTTTAGGACTTATAAGGCAGAACATAGTCTTGTAACAGCTGAATACTCATACATTTAAGGTCGCCTTATTTGTCAAAATTGTATGACGAAAATTAATGTAAGACGCCATTAAAGTTGAGTAGCGTTCCAGTTTTCGGGCGTAAGTCGTAAAAACTAGGAATAGTCTTTTTTCCAACACCCAAAAGAGTTATTGGTATTTAATTTATTTCGATGAACAATATGGATCACTATATAGCATAACTAATGTAATGACACTAGTTATTCTGCGTTCTATTTATCTTATGTTACGCTGATCATGAATAAGTGCAAGTATAAAGGAAACAACGAGATCAACGGTCTGAATTTCTAAATTTAAACAAATAGTTCAATTGAAAGTCTTGTTCGTAACGAGGGAATGAGAGATGTTTTACACCATTTTTATATGTTAACCGCCTATAATATACTCTAATATCTTGTAAGTCTGAATAGTAATATTAGAAATGCTTTCAAATGTGTTGTAAGTACGTGGATTTATAAGTATGACGTTATTAATAAGGATTTAACATGTTTTAATAATGCATCATGGTTATTACAGCCTATCATTCCGCGGAGCGATATCGTATGACAAATATTAGGCGCTATAACGTGGGCCTTGAAGGGCGAGAATGTTCCGTATAAACACAAAACATTCCTCAATGTCGTATAACTGGAATTGGTCGAAAGACCAACGTATGTAGTCTACTACATTTTGTGACATCACATCGACCAATCATAGTTAAACGACATGGAGGCGCGTTGCGTTTATATGGAACATTCTAGGTGGCAGATTCTCCGAGTTCTATGACCAAAATATGAACGTGTAATGCCGTTGTGTCATGTCAATTTATTGACATTTTGATGGATAATAAATAATAATAAAATTCTTTGTAACTAACGCGAGGCTGCGTGCGTTACACTCATATTAAACTGTATAACGGGTCCCTGTTTCTAAGATCTTAACATAATTATGTCATTCAACATTATACTTTTTATTAATGTCCTGTTTCTGAGGTCTTGTTGACATTGGTTTATCTACTAAGCATCGTATAATTAAATACAATTTGTCTTGCTGTGTAAGAGAAGACATACATAATATTTATTATGGCGCAATTACTCTATCCGTTCAAAGTTGGTTAATGTAACAAGCAGTGGACCACGTCATGTAAAGATTGTTTATTTTGTGTCCAGAACTATCAAATGTTAAAATATTTGTATTTCGTGAGCAACTGCTTGTTACAATGACTTTAACAGATGGTGCAATTACACTATATTATACAAATGTATACAGCGATTATTAGACACTATAGCTAAGTATCGAATACATAAACCACCGTTAGTACCTTAGAAACGAGGCGCAATAAGTATATCACACAAAAATAAATGTCTATTTATGTAATCGGTATATACAACGCTGCTGCTGTGTCGTCGAGTCGCGTCATTAGGATAACGTTGTACCTGTGTGTTTACGTACTGACAACACGGTTTTTGTTATTCTATAGAATTATATCTACATTTTTGCTATATTTCACTTAAACATAGAATTTTAAGCTTAATCGGTTTTGGAGTCGGTTCCAAATGTATTTCTACATGGTGGACAAACTATAGTTATTATTTACTAACATATAATAGAATTCAACATATACTAACGGATACCTTATTAATTTTTTGACCAATACCAATAACATTTTTACTACTAAAATTATAGAAGCAAGAATAATAGCATTGGAAAACGACTCCTGAATTCAGTAGAACTAGTTTGTTTACTGTTCACCAATAGGACTGTAAAAGCCACAAAATGTGCAAGCGTTAGTTTTGCATTTTAATGTGTTTATAATCATTTTACACACCATACCTATATAATTTGTTTTTATAATTTGCATTTTTGTTAGGACCAAATTTGTTTATGTAGTATGTTTGCGTAAGTTACGTGCGCATAATAACGCTATTCGAATTATTTGTAATTTTGAGTTAATAATATTCATGTAATGTTTTTTTGTAACTTTATTTAATCTTTAGGTAGGTAGTTTCAACAAATTCTTTCAAATTATCATTGTTATATTAGATATAAATAATATTTTAGCAGAAAAATAATTATTGATACATGCTTTCACGCACTGATTACGATCAAAAGGAATTTTTTACTCTTTTTTATATATTTATTGATTGAAAAAGAATAATACATTCAAGATTGTCATAGTAGATATTCTATAATGAAAATGATGTCAAATCCATGTGATACAAACGCAAAACAGATGTGAAGGCTATAATTATTGCATAGATAGGTAGGATTAATAAATTTTTAATTCCATTCAATAATAATAAGTGTTTTATTTACTATTAAAAAGATCCCAGAAGTCTGTAGTAGAAGTAATGTAGGCTAGCAGAATTACACTGTGTAAGTGGGTGCCTACATAGTGTAGGCGGTTAGTACCTTTTTAGTAAAAATGGTGTCCCACAGCCCACTCTCAACACCAAGGTCTGTTGATAGCGAATACCCAGTGGAGTGGGTACGTCGTGTTTCGTCTGTAGTCGCTATATAGTGTTATTGTGAATTATCACGGTCATCGTCCCTTGCTTCTTCTATACATACACAGGAATGTGCACCGATTCAATAATTTCAATGGCACAGGCTGCTTAGTCCAGTAGTCGTGGAAAAGTAGGTTTGCACTCGCCCTTCTAGACTGTTACAGTTTATTCCCACTTTATGTCTGTCGTTACCCAGCTTAATGCCAGGTTCGGCCTTCCTACTTCACCCACTAGGCCTGCTCTTCAGTATTCTTTACAGTGAGACACTTGGTTCTCTTATCATCTTCCTCCAAAACGTCCAGCTTTTTCAGTTACGGTTTATTTCCTTACTTTCACCATATTGGGTCGTGTAGTTCAACCATGAGTTTCTTGAACAACGACTAATATCCCAACTGATCCCAACGATTCTTCCGGTAACGTAGGAAATTAACATTTTGTTATACAAATAGCCAGCAAGAAATGTGGAGAAAAACTCATGGTAGCGCTACAAGTTTCTAATGTAAAGGCCAGTTTCCAAATACAGAACCTATTATGAAATTTGTGGAATTTTTGTGGTAACGACGGATTTTTAAAAGTAGTCGGCACCACTGTTTCAATAAGTCTGTAAGATTGCGAACAGTGGGGAACTCTTGACACTCGATTTTATTTCATTTATTTAATAATTTATTGAATAAATGACAAGTTCTCGAATCCAATACGACATTAGTGCACTTTTTAACTCGATTGCGGTGGAATTAATTTCAAGTAACTCATGAAATCGAATCGAGTGTCAATAGTTACCGTACAGGGTATATTTTACCGAAGAGAACAGACAACCGGCAAGCCAGGAAACCTTTTGTATAGCAATAAGGAAGAAGGTGATTTTATTGGTTTTTCGTGTCTCTAGAAAGTTAGCTGCTTCCTTGGCGACATCCATGAACATACTTAGTTATTTAATTTTAAAAAAAGTATCGAGTGAGTATTATTACCCGTATATAAATAATACTTGTATAATCATCACCATTCTGTGAATATGAAGAAATTTGTGACAATAAAACTATAAATAAAATGAAAACTTTATTACTTTCAAATGTGACCTTTAAAATTAAATAATACACCAAATTGTTGTAGCATTTAAATGATTTGTGGAATAATAAAAGTTGTTTAATATTAGAATAATATACCAATACGACTAGGTTTACATATTTAGATGAGCAAACGTGATTCACAATGTGATGAACGTAGGTACACCTAAGTGCGAAATGACTTGACCAGATTGAAGTTAGGCACGAGCAATAGCAGAATATTGTTTTAGAGATTAAATGGCTGGAGGTGCAGAAGGCGGTTAAAGTCAGAATGACTAACTTCAGTTTCATCAATTTATTTCACACTTATTAGAAATAGAAATTCAATAATATATGCTACTCGTAGCGCTTGTATAAAATAAATGCAAATAAACAAGTCTTGAAATAAAATCTAATGATTAGACCTCATATTGTCTATTGCAACCGTTTTATCGAACTTATAAAAGCTGTTTGAAATCATAAAAACAAAAATTTTCAAAGTTTCCTTAGTCAGAGGTTCTAACAACCGTTAATACAACCTAGCCTAAGCATTTCGATGTTTGTAATTGCTTTCAACAAGTAAACATTACCCAAATATTCCGGAAGGAAGGTAATGTTTTTTGCGCCGTCTAATTCTAGTTTCAGTCTGTTAATACGTTACTCATTGCTGCATTTTCAGTATTTACCTATTAGCCTGCAAGATCACAAAACTGTTCATCAATACTGAGACAAATTAATAACATAATTACCAACATGTAAATTAGATATTATATGTAATAGTTGCGTCCTATATACGTTTATGTTCAATTACGTGTCATAATTACTCGAGGACGATATTATAATAGTAGGTATAGGATTTGTACAGCAATTGACGCAAATTCCCATTTAAATACATGGAAAAAACATAATTATGTTATGGACTTCTGATTTATTCGCTTATTATACAATGTAAGCGTCATACACGACGAAACTGATTATGGCTGCCATTTATTGCCAGGTACCTAGGTACACCTAAATAATTGCATAGCAAAAGCAGCACGCGCCGCTGTTTTTGAACTTAAGCCGAATCTCCGGCTCATGTCTATCTCGAAACACTACACAAAACATGGTTTCGCTCTGAAATTTGCTATTTGATTTTCTGTCTATGCTATGATACATTTGTTTCGGGAAAAAACATGACCAGGAGACGGGTCTTCAGAATTCGTGGGAGAATAAATGAGTGGCGCATGCAGTTCTAACGGCACGTTTAGATGTACATTTACCCTCACCTACAGTTATTTTAACATACCTTTTAATTCTCGCTGTGGACGTACACTCACATGATTATTCAATATTATTTTTATTTGGTTTTTATAGATGTCAATATTGTATGTCCCTCAAGGATATGCCCAAAGCCTGAATGTTTGCATGTTTTTTGAAATGGTCAAACTTTGACCACTGTTCACAACTGATGTGGCAATTTCTATGCGTTTTCGGACAAACACTACAATTGGGTACTTGACATTTTTATTTGATTTTATATAAATTTACGTCGTCTAATATAGAACAGAAAGAAATATTGAAATATTCTCAAAAATAAATAAGTTATAAGCCTTTGAAGTTTGGTGTAACCTTCAAATTGCGGGAAATAGAAGCATCAGTGTAATCACGTCACGCCATAACAGTACGTGCGTTGGAAAGGGATATCAAGATATCTCTAATATGCCCCTACACCGGAATTTAAAATATGAATTACTGCCTCATTTTTCAACTAATTTCGATACAGTTTTTACAAAAGGGTTTTTTTTTTTGTTTTATTTGTTATACATATAAATATGCATATAAAATCAAACATAGTGAAGTACCCAATTCACAACATAAATAAATCGGACTTTTCTAACTGCCACGTTATACGTTTTGATCTGTATTTTCATTGAGTGTACGTATGCCTTAAACCATTTAACCGCGGACTGCTTATTGCAACGACTTTGTGAGGAGGACGCGGATATTTTTATATTGTCATTATGCACACACATATAAAAAAATATGTTCAACACATGTCAATTTTACGCACACTAATATACCAAATATATTAAACGTCCTAGAACGCTTTAGCTTATAGCTCTCCGGTGAGGAAATATCGAGTCGGGTCCCTAGGTTAAATGATCTAAGTTTTGTTCTAGCAATATACCCAATCCACAGACTTAAACTAATTACTGGCCAATACTACTATTTACATAATTATAGCTCGCCACAACGTCTATTCTAGGCACTATTAGTTTTATTTTACAATAAATATATTTTGTATTTCTATATCCTTAATATAAACGAGTATTTAATATTATCTTTGCGATAAGTGACTGTTAATTCTTTGGAACTTGAGTATTGTTAATAAGCTAAGGTATTATTGATTGATGATTACATTGATAATAAATCATTGAGATTCATGGTGAATGTACAAAATGTACTTTAATTTAGGCCTGATATTGAATACTATTGACTTATTTAAGACTATCTAGATTTGATTTTATTTATTGATATTTGATTTCATCAAAATCATGTATAGTTCAATTCAAATCATGTATAAATCAATTGAATCTTCTTCCATGATTTTTATTTTCTCTGTTGTCTATGAAGAGCTTTTGTCTACTTTGTCTATGTTGTCTTGAGACAATATTATAATACTATATTGTTATACAAACGATAGCGCGTATACTTATTATAACTAATCAAATATACAAAGTAGGCATAAAAATTCAATACAGCGTGCATATTAAACCTGTCTTGAGGGCACGTTGACAAATTACAAAACGCACTATAAAAATTTCATAAAAAAATAAACATTTTATTATATTCTCCACATGAAATTATAATTTACCAGCGTATAAAGCGTTTTTGTTTATATTTTTATTTCAAAAACTATTGTTTCTCGCGAATCCAAGTAATGACTTGGATTCCATTCCATTTCATTCCATTCCGTTCCGTTTCTTTTTATCCTGTGAATGCACAGGATAAAAAGAAACGGAACGGAATGGAAATATTTTTCAAAATTATCGGAGTACATTAATATGATTTAAATTTATAATTCTACTGGGTTCTGAGGATATTGTTACAATAATTATGACTGTGATATACGAATGAAAACAATTCCAAACTATAATTTTAAACATTATTCTCCAAACATTGGAACTTATTGTCTCTATGGGCGATGTTTACAAAATGCAGTGATTAGGTGGGGGTAATTGGTCTAATAACCAAACCAAACCCAAAACCAAAGCCAGATACCGTCTTTAGGGGTCGACAAAAGGTCCCTCCTTTAATTTAAACATTAGTGCAAAAAAAATGGGTTCAGTAACTCAATTAACCTCTTTATCTTGGCAACGCCCATGATCCGTAAAAATTCAAACGCCTATTAAATTTCGCTGAATCTTTTTTTTTCTACCTGCCCTTATCCCACCTTAATGTGGGGTCAGCGCAACACACTTTTTAAGCATGTTGCAGAGTGGATTTGGATTAGTTTTTACCACCGGCCGTCTGCCTCACATCAACAAGTTTCGCTGAATCTATTGTGGACATAATATCTATATTATTTGTGCATGCTAGTTCCGAAATAACGACTTTCATTGAAATAAAACATAAGCCCACGTCTGTATCCCGAAGCAATAGCCAGAAGTGCAACAAGTACACCCACATCGTGATAGGGGGCGAGCTTATACCCACACTGGACCTGTGCCTGAGGTTCGTGTTTGGATTCGCACCTCGGGCGACTCATGTAATATTTCTCATTGAAAAACCCAAACACATACTGTCCGATCTGGGATTTAAACCCGGTACTGACAGTCTTCAGCATTCGTTAGACTAAAAAATCGGCCTCATTTCACAACATGGTCTAAAAATTTTAGTATAAATATTCTAATTACTATTGGCTACCAGTTGACATGATATTAATAACGCACAAAAAGTATAATATGTAAACAGTACACACACAAAAACTCTCTATATTACTGTTATGCAAAATTCATCACTTATAGCTGTCGTTGTTTCAGTTAAATTGCACTTTTACCGAGGTAATGTTCGTATATATATGTATATATAACGAAAAGTTTGCAAAAAACACACACCCACACAAATCAGACACGCACACACTTACACATTATCGAGTATCGAGATTCTGCGATTATTTTTACAATATTATAAGGATGGAAAAATTGAGAATGCTTATCCTATTATATAATATTTCTGTTTACTACCGTATTATTTATTTAAATGTTAGTTGAACAAAAGATGCGAAAATAAATATTAGCGGAAAAATATTTTTTTTAAAAGCTATAATTAAATAGATATTTATATGGGGCAGTTATATACTGTATACAATATTTTCACAACGGGTTTTTCCTACAATGCAACGTATGTATAATTATACATATTGCAGACCTAAATGTAATGATAAAAAATGTGTCATTATCTCATAGTATTTCCTATGCATTTGTCAAATGAGTAGACTGTTAATATTAAATACCTTGAAGATATTTACTCTTGACTAATACAGTAAAAACATAATTTCAGTTTATGTAAATAATGATAATTAAAATGCTCTACGTCTTTATCTTTAAAAAAATCGTTATGTCATGGATGGGAGTATTATCACAATATTAACAATAACGATCCTATTATATAAAATAATTCAAATTTGCATGTTATTGCCAAGCTAAAATATTTTAAAGCCGTTTTTTCGATCGATTCATCTACAAAACATCGATAAAAATTCCTGGCGCGTACAAATAGCATGCCTCCGTTAAACACCACTTATTGGAGCCGAAGCGACGTGTCCCGCACGTCTCTGCACTAATATTAATGTAAGTGCAAATCGATCACTACATAGATTTTGTGTTTTTCAGGTTACATCGTTTCAGACGAGTTCCGCTCGGTCATAAACTTTTTGCTACTCGAAAGATAGTGTTATAATTTTATTTTTATCGATATTTATGGCGTCAATGGTTTGTCCTAATCGCGCTATTTGGTCGATATGAAGCTAGATGAAGTCGGGTACCTGCCCGTGTGTGCATTCTGTACGATGTTGTTATCGACTACACAACACTTGACGGTAAGCGCAGTCACCGACAGAGCACGTGTCGGTCGGAGGACGGGCAGCAGCGTGCAGTAGGCGTGCAGTTCAGACGGAGGTGCCGGAGTGCGGCCCGTCCGCGTCGAGCGTCACGTCCTCGGGGCTGGCGAGGTCGGCGCGCAGGCGCACGCCGCGCCCCGTCAGCGTCCAGCGGCACGCGGCGCGCTCGTGTCGCGGCGACACGCTGACGGACACGCGACACATATAGTACACTACATAATTATGTACCCACTCACGCTCGACAATTGACAATTTCAATGTAAAAAAAACACGGTAGTAGTTCAGTACATCAATACTGAATAACTTAAAGCGCGTCTCCAGCTTGTCTCGAAACTCTAAAGGAAAACTTTAAACAAAACATGATTTCACTTCACTACACAGTTTGGTATGTTGTGCCATGAGCAGGAGACAACGTGTGTCTAAACAAAAACATTATTTTGGGTATTGTATTTTTGTATAGTGTTGCGAGAAAATTATGAGCAGGAGACGCGCTTTTATTTTGACAATCCCTGGCGATCAAGCAGGTAAGTCGCTGGATAGACTGGTACCAAAAGGAATACTGGTATGTTGCCAACCTTAAAGGAGAAAACGGATAGAGGGAATAGGCCACCGCAAACTCACTCCGAAACGCAACAATGAGCTGCCAGTTTACGTCGGTTTTTATTCGTCAACATTTACTTGAGATATCAAATGCCTGATTAGTTCACCAAGTCTTCAGCAGACAGCAACTCCATTCAACTATCAAGACGAATTGGACCGTCAGGCATAAAGATTAGAGACTACGAAGAAAGTATAGTTCCGTTTATGCAAATCTATAATATTTTATAAGCATCCATAATCGCAAGTGCGTCATCGTCACGTAGTCAGCATCGATAGTTAATTGTATCGTGGTAGAGGCTCACCGACACAAGCCCTCCTGCTCGTAGTGTTGTGCGTCTCTCCTGGCGTCGTCGTCTTCCTCCGCGCTGCCGTCCGAGCTGGAGCCCTCGGTGCCTCCGCCACGGTAGCGTTCTGCATCATCTACAGAATGATAATCCTCTTTACAAGTGGAATCCATTCAGCTGTTTTGTAATAATGGTTAATATTTTCTCACCTTGTCTTTCGACACAGTCTGGAGCGTCTTCCAAACTCTTCAAGATTTCCGCATATAAATCAGATTCCAGAGGAACGGGGTTGTCTGAATCCCTGTGACAAATCGGTGTTAATTTTTATTATCTCAGCCTATCGCCGTCCACTGCTGAACGTAGGCCTCCCCAAGTGAGCGCCAACCATCCCGGTCTTGCGCAGCCCGCATCCATCCGGTGTTAATACACATTATTATAATATTTTCACTTTGTTACACATTAATAACGGAAAGATAAGTGACAGTGAGTTCTATCCTACACGGTTCTCATTTTTATATACATGCACTTTTTGCTATTGATTAATATTTGTTATTGTACACTAGTTATTATATTAAATACTAGCTGACCCGCGCAACTTCGTCTGCGTATGAGAGAGTGGGTTGAAAGAGTGAGTCGTAGGCACCTATAGCACAATAATTCTAAAAAGGTAATGATATGTTTTGCTAAACTTCGAGAGATAGTACGTGACTTCGGTGCGGTTCCGTCAATCACCCCGTCTGTCACCCCGCCTGTCACCTCGTCTGTCACCCCGTCTGTCAACCCGTCTGTCACCCGTCTGTCACCCGTCTGTCACCCCGCATGTCACCCAGCCTGTCACCCGTCTGTAACCCGTCTGTCCCCCGTCAGTCACCCCATCAGTCACCCTGCCTGTCACCACATCTGTCACCCCGTCTGTCACCCTGTCTGTCACCCCGTTTGTCACCCCGTCTGTAACCCGTCTATCACCCCGTCAGTCACCCCATCAGTCACCCTGTCTGTCACCCCGTCTGTCACCCCGTATGTTACCCCGTCTGTGACCCCGTCTGTCACCGCGTCTGTCTTCCCGTCTGTCACCCCGTCTCTAATCCGTCTGTCACATCGGCTGACACCCCATCACTCACCCTGTCTGTCACCCTGCCTGTCACCCTGTCTGTCACCCTGCCTGTCACCCCGCCTGACACAGTCACCCTGCCTGTCACCACATCTGTCACCCCGTCTGTCACCCTGTCTGTCACCCCGTTTGTCACCCCGTCTGTAACCCGTCTATCACCCCGTCAGTCACCCTGTCTGTCACCCCGTCTGTCACCCCGTATGTTACCCCGTCTGTGACCCCGTCTGTCACCGCGTCTGTCTTCCCGTCTGTCACCCCGTCTGTAATCCGTCTGTCACATCGGCTGACACCCCATCACTCACCCTGTCTGTCACCCTGCCTGTCACCCTGCCTGTCACCCCGCCTGACACCTTTCTGTCACCCCATCAGTCACCCTGTCTGTCACCCTGCCTGTCACCCCGTCTGTCACCCTGTCTGTCACCCCGTCTGTCACCCCGTCTGTCGCCCCGTCTGTCACCCCGCCTGTCACCCATTTTTTACCCTGCCTGTCACCCTGTCTGTCACCCTGCCTGTCACCCCGCCTGACACAGTCACCCTGCCTGTCACCACATCTGTCACCCCGTCTGTCACCCTGTCTGTCACCCCGTTTGTCACCCCGTCTGTAACCCGTCTATCACCCCGTCAGTCACCCTGTCTGTCACCCCGTCTGTCACCCCGTATGTTACCCCGTCTGTGACCCCGTCTGTCACCGCGTCTGTCTTCCCGTCTGTCACCCCGTCTGTAATCCGTCTGTCACATCGGCTGACACCCCATCACTCACCCTGTCTGTCACCCTGCCTGTCACCCTGTCTGTCACCCTGCCTGTCACCCCGCCTGACACCTTTCTGTCACCCCATCAGTCACCCTGTCTGTCACCCTGCCTGTCACCCCGTCTGTCACCCTGTCTGTCACCCCGTCTGTCGCCCCGTCTGTCACCCCGCCTGTCACCCATTTTTTACCCCGTCTGTCACCCCGTCTGTCACCCGTCTGTCAACCCGTCTGTTACCAGTCTGTCACCCCGCCTGTCACCCGTCTGTCAGCCCGTCGGTCACCCCGCCTGTCACCCCATCTGTCACCCAGCCTGTCACCCCGGCTGTCACCCGTCTGTCACCCCGCATGTCACCCGTCTGTCACCCCGTCAGTCACCCCATGAGTCACCCCGTCAGGTATCCCTTAGTCACCCCATCATTCAACCCGTCGGTCAACACTAAAAGAATTTTTCAATTCGAACCAGTAGTTTCTGAGATACCAACTTCCCCGGCTTTAAACATTTTTCATTTCTGCTCCGCTCCTATTGGTCATAGCGTCAAAAAGAATTTTTCAAATCGAACCAGTAGATACTAACGACACTCAATTGTTTTGCCTTCCCGGAACCTCTCCACTAATACTTGAACTTTATGGTATGGTATTAAAGTTCAAATTGACTTTTAAGTATTATTACGAATCGATTGTATGGGAGTACAGAAAAGTGTTGTTTTTAGACTTTTTCAGACAATTTTTCATTTTTTTCTCTCCGTAAGAACCATCCTCGTACTTCGAGGAATATTCTAAAAAAAGAATTAGCGAAATCGCTCCAGCCGTTCACGCGTGATGCCATGACAACGGAAAACGGGTTTCATTTTTATATATATAACTAGCTGACCCGCGCAACTTCGTCTGCGTATGAGAGAGAGGGTTGAAAGAGTGAGTCGTAGGCACCTATAGCACAATAATTCTAAAAAGGTAGTGATATGTTTTGCTAAACTTCGAGAGATAGTACGTGACTTCGGTGCGGTTCCGTCAATCACCCCGTCTGTCACCCCGCCTGTCACCTCGTCTGTCACCCCGTCTGTCAACCCGTCTGTCACCCGTCTGTCACCCCGCATGTCACCCAGCCTGTCACCCGTCTGTCACCCCGTCTATAACCCGTCTGTCAGCCCGTCAGTCACCCCATCAGTCACCCTGCCTGTCACCACATCTGTCACCCCGTCTGTCACCTCGTCTGTCACCCCGTCTGTCAACCCATCTGTCACCCGTCTCTCACCCGTCTGTCACCCCGCATGTCACCCAGCCTGTCACCCGTCTGTCACCCCGCATGTCACCCAGCCTGTCACCCGTCTGTCACCCCGTCTGTAACCCGTCTGTCACCCCGTCAGTCACCCTGTCTGTCACCCCGTTTGTCACCCCGTCTGTAACCCGTCTATCACCCCGTCAGTCACCCCATCAGTCACCCTGTCTGTCACCCCGTCTGTCACCCCGTATGTTACCCCGTCTGTGACCCCGTCTGTCACCGCGTCTGTCTTCCCGTCTGTCACCCCGTCTGTAATCCGTCTGTCACATCGGCTGACACCCCATCACTCACCCTGTCTGTCACCCTGCCTGTCACCCTGTCTGTCACCCTGCCTGTCACCCCGCCTGACACCCTTCTGTCACCCCATCAGTCACCCTGTCTGTCACCCTGCCTGTCACCCCGTCTGTCACCCTGTCTGTCACCCCGTCTGTCGCCCCGTCTGTCACCCCGCCTGTCGCCCCGTCTGTCACCCCGCCTGTCACCCCGTCTGTCACCCGTCTGTCACCCCGTCTGTCAACCCGTCTGTTACCAGTCTGTCACCCCGCCTGTCACCCGTCTGTCACCCCGTCGGTCACCCCGCCTGTCACCCCATCTGTCACCCAGCCTGTCACCCATCTGTCACCCCGGCTGTCACCCGTCTGTCACCCCGCATGTCACCCGTCTGTCACCCCGTCTGTAACCCGTCTGTCACCCCGTCAGTCACCCCATCAGTCACCCCGTCAGGTATCCCTTAGTCACCCCATCATTCAACCCGTCGGTCAACACTAAAAGAATTTTTCAATTCGAACCAGTAGTTTCTGAGATACCAACTTCCCCGGCTTTAAACATTTTTCATTTCTGCTCCGCTCCTATTGGTCATAGCGTCAAAAAGAATTTTTCAAATCGAACCAGTAGATACTAACGACACTCAATTGTTTTGCCTTCCCGGAACCTCTCCACTAATACTTGAACTTTATGGTATGGTATTCAAGTTCAAATTGACTTTTAAGTATTATTACGAATCGATTGTATGGGAGTACAGAAAAGTGTTGTTTTTAGACTTTTTCAGTCAATTTTTCATTTTTTTCTCTCCGTAAGAACCATCCTCGTACTTCGAGGAATATTCTAAAAAAAGAATTAGCGAAATCGGTCCAGCCGTTCACGCGTGATGCGATGACAACGGAAAACGGGTTTCATTTTTATATATATAGATATAGACTAGCTGACCCGCGCAAATTCGTCTGCGTATGAGAGAGAGGTTTGAAAGAGTGAGTCGTAGGCACCTATAGCACGATAATTCTAAAAGAGGTAATGGGACGATCTACTTCGGCCGTCAGTCACCCGGTCTCTCACACCGTCAGTCACACCGTCTGTCAAACCGTCTGTCACCCCGTCTCTTACCCCGTCAGTCACACCCTCTGTCACACCGTCTGTCACTCCGTCTGTCACCCCGCCTGTCACCCCGTCTGACACCTTGTCTGTCACCCCGTCGGTCACCTCGTCTGTCACCCAGTCGGTCACCCAGTCTGTCACCTCGTCTGTCACCCAGTCGGTCACCCCGTCTGTCACCCAGTCGGTCACCCCGCCTGTCACTCAATTTATCACCCCGTCTGTCACCACGTATGTCACCCCTTCTGTCACCTCTTCTGTTACCCGTCTGTCATCCCGTCTGTCACCCGTCTGTCACCCCGTCTGTCACCCGTCTGTCACCCCGTCTGTCACCCCGCCTGTCACCCCGCCGGTCACCCCGCCGGTCACCTCGTCTGTCACCCAGTCGGTCACCCCGTCTGTCACCCTTCTGTCACCCGTCTGTCACCCCGTCTGTCACCCAGTCGGTCACCCCATGTGTCACCTCGGCTGTCACCCAGTCGGTCACCCCATCTGTCACCCCGTCATTCACCTCGTCAGTCACTCCGTCCGCCACCCCATCAGTCAGCCTGTCAGTCACCCCGTCATTCCTCACGTCGGTCACCCCGTCAGTCATCCTATTAGTCACCCCATCAATCACCCCGTCAGTCACCCCTTAGTCACCCTACCATTCATCCCCTTGGTCAACACTAAAATATTTTTAAAATCGAACCAGTAGTTTCTGAGATATAAATTTTCCCGATTTGGTAACATTTTTCATTTCTGCTCCACTCCTATTGGTCAAAGCGTGATGTTATATAGCCTATAGCCATCCTCGATAAATAGGCTATTCAACACAAAAATATTTTTTCAATTTGAACCAGTAGTTTCTGAAATATAGTCTTTTCAACATTTTTCATTTCTGCTCCGCTCCTATTGGTCATAGCGTGATGTTATATAGCCTATAGCCATCTTCGATAAATAGGCTATCCAACACAAAAAGAATTTTTCAATTCGAACCAGTAGTTTCTGAGATATCGCCTTCCTCGGTTTTAAACATTTTTCATTTCTGCTCCGCTCCTATTGGTCATAGCGTGATGATATATAGTCTATAGCCACCGTCGATAATTGGGCTATCCAACACAAAAATAATTTTTCAAATCGAACCAGTAGTTCCTGAGATTAGCGCGTTCAATCAATCAATCAATCAAACAAACAAACAAACAAACTCTTCAGCTTTATAATATTAGTATAGATATCGATGTGGCATATGCGATTGAATATTATGATTGTTGGGTGTTACGTAGATGAGAGAGGTGGTGAGTCGGGATCGATGTTACCTATTATGTAATACGAGCGCGACGGTGGCGGGGTGCGGGACGGGCGGGTGCAGCGGCGCGCGCGGACTGAACGCGGCCACGTCCAGCGCAGGCGCAGACACGCGCAGCGCCGGCGTACTGCCCCACTCACACCACAGGTCTACAATAATATACAATACTACTTATACACATTTGTGGCACATCATATATAGTTATTCATAATACTTTTGTGTGTATATCTTGCGAATTTACCAACACAATTTGACAACAGGTGGTTGCAAAAAATTAAGTAAAGCATTTTGACTTCATGGGGACTTTGATTTTGTTTGATTGATTGAGTTTGATAAGTCAGCATTTTGTATCTTGTGAAACAGTTAGTACGGCTTTCCCAGCGCTGCGTAATCAAGAGATCCACAAACGTTTTAGTGCATCATTACAAACTTGTTAGCGAAATGGACCTAGGCCGAATAAAAGTAGATGGAAAGAGTAGTGAAGGCTACAGACAGCGCGAGGCGTCGTCGTCGTGAGGCAGCGGTTGTTGCGGCTGCGGGTGTGGCGCGCGGGGCGGCAGCACGTCGGGCGGCGCGGGCCCGCCCCACGAGCGCAGCGCTTCGCCGCCCTCCAGCGGCAGCCGCGCCTCGCCCTCTTGTAGCGGCACCACTACCTCCGCATCGAACACCTGCATCGAAACGCTCAATATATCTTATAGATTTGAGCATGAAAGATAAATATAAGCCTGACCCTTCTTTCAAATGTATTATTAATGCTAAGTACAGACCAACCGAATGGAGATGAATGAACGAAAGCGGCAGGATATCGACGGCGGAGACGTTGGGTTGGGGTAACGTCAAAAACGAATCCACTACTCGTCATCGACATTAAAACCCTCCGTGTATAAAGTACCTCTACGAGTGTGTTGGCGGCGAGCGCGCGCCAGTGTCCGCGCTCGAGTCCGCGCTGCGCCCACCACTCGTCGGCGCGCGCCGCCTGCCGCCACACGCCGCTCAGCTCCGCCGCCGCACACTCGATAGCACGCTGACACAACACACAATATTGTCTCACCATTCATCGGTACTCACGACGCATTTTATATATAAACTGGCAGTGAAGAAATTTAACTACACAGCAATGAATTATTACAACCATATCAATATGTTAATCATACGGCTAATATGAAGCCGGGTCTCCTGCACTCAAATATTACCCAAAACACCTACACAAAACATGAAATTTTAACTTTGGTCCATTGTTCTACGAACAGGTGACAGCTCAAATCGTTGTTTTGCGTATGTGTTTTTAGTATTTTGTTTCTAAAAGCGAGTGCAGGAGACCCGGCTTTAGTTACTTATTTAATCAGAACGATGATAAAGAACAAGTGTTCACCGTAAGGTCTGGCGCGGCGAGTCGCACGCGCGCCCGCGCTGGATCTGTTAGTGACAGAGCGAGCTCTCTCCGGCGCGCGCGCATCTTCTCTCGAACCGACTGCACCAGCTCAGAGCACTCGCGTTCCACTTGTCGATACGAGCCTGTCTGCAGAACGCACCGTCGCTCCATTATAATTTAGTACATTTAGATAAGTGAGATAACATAGTTAGTTAGGTATAATGTTTTCATTAAAATTTAGGGAATAGCGAGATTAAGAGTGATCGACGCTTTGGTAAATTGAAGTTGACCTTAGCTATCTGCACGGAGAAGGGTCCGAAGCAGGCGTGCACGAAGTGTTCGTAGTCGCGCAGGGGCCGCTCGATGGCGCGCTCGGTGTCGGCCGCCCAGCCCGCCAGCACCTCCAGCTCGGCGCGCGCCACCACCGCCGCCACCGCCTGCGGGCACCTGGCAGGTGCCACCACACAGCTTATCAAATAACATGTAAAAGTCCAACAACATTTTTACATTAGTACCACCCATATACATGGTATAAAATGTTCTGTAATGGTGTTGTGTTTTTTCAGGTCTATATCTATTTACTAATTTAAAGCTAGAATAATTTTATAGACCGTCGAGTAATGTAATGTACCTTTCGTTGAAAACAGAATCGTTTAAAATACAATAATTATTCGCTGAGTTTATGTCGGTCACCGATCGGTTAACTCGTGTTAGCTTACGCCCGGTTCCAATAAACAATCTCAGTTCGAATTTGCAGATAGATTACAAAAATTAGCCAATAAGAACACAGTTTGAAAACAACTCCGTCAAATGACTTGATTTGATTGGTTCATAATCGCGATCTATCTGCACTCTAAACTGAGCTCGTTTATTGAGACCGGCCGTTAGTGTGGATAGAGAGTGTATGTTGTACTCGTAGCTAGTGTATTGATGAATACCGACGTGATCTGGTAGTATGTGGGCGCGTGCAGGCCGGGCCCGCGCACGCGGCGGCAGAAGGCGGAGTCGTGCGCGGGCACGCGCGCCGCCCGCACGATGAGCGCGCGCCACGCCGCCGCCTCCCACGCGCCGCGCGCCGCCCACCACGCCGCGCCGCCTGCGCACGCCGCCGGACATGGTGCACACACATAGACTCACTCTCTTAGAACCACGCTGAACAGTAATTGGGAACTTCACTATTTTTTTTATTGATTTTATACGAAATTGACGTCATCTAAAACGTAACACAGAAATAAATATTGAAATACTCCCAAAAATAAAAACGTTATAAACCTTTATAGTTTGGTGTAACCTTCAAACAGCGGGAAAGAGAAGTATCAGTAAAATCACGTCACGGCCATAGCGGTCCGTGCGTTGGAAAGGGATAGCAAGATATCCCCACTACGCCCCCACTCTTGCTCATTGCAGAATTTAAAATATGAATTACTGCCTCATTTTTCAACCAATTTCGATGCTGTTTTTAGAGAAGGGTTTCTTTTTTTATTTGCTATTACATATAAAAATCTGTATGAAATGAAACATAGTTAAGTACCCAATTGTCTATAGCCAAATCGATACAAACGGTTTGATGTCACCGTTTAACAGAAAATTGGCGTTAAGTGCCAACTCGGCTAGCTGTTACTTTTCTGGATTTGATTTCCATTGTTTTAAATAAAATTTATTGTACAAATTTATTTGTTGTGATAGCTCACCTGCAAGTAGTAACAAAGAGAATATTGGACAGAGGACGAGCGCGACTAGTAGCGCCAGTGCTACTTGAAATACACCCAATACGCCCATACGCCAAACTACCGCATCCACCAGCGGGAACCATCTTCAAACATAAAATCCACGGTTAAGATATTTGAGTAAAGATAAATCAGATAAAATATCGAACTTGGCAGGTATAAAAGTAAAACTGATTTAGGTAAATCGTGCTCATTTTGGCTTGCCCCGTGCTAGACCCAATGTCTATCACAATGGCCTCTATGGTTAACGTATAAACGCAGTACTAGTCCCAAGTATGCGAGTACTGTGAGTGCAGTGTATGACCTGTTATGTCGGTCGGGGTCCGGGCAGTCAACGTCGTAGAGTAGTGCGGCGGCGGCGTGCAGCGCGAGCGCGAGCGGCGGCGTCCACAGCGGCACGGTGAGCGCGGCCGCCAGCGCCGCCAGGCTCGCCGCGCCGCTCACCAGCGGGAACACCAGCAGCAGCGCCGCGGACCCCAACCCGCCCACGATGAAGTAGTTCCACACGCGGTTCGCTTGACGACTCAAACCTTTGCCTAGCAGACCTGCCGATAAATGCGCCATTGTCGACTCGTTTTATGACCTTTTTTATTTGAAAATTCATTAATAACGGTCCCGGGCGCCGGCGCCCCGTACCTATTGTTTATCTATTAACGTAACTAAATATCTTGAATGCAAAATATATTATAAATAAAACAAAAAAAAACCGCACCAGTGTCGGGTTCGGTCTCGAACCGTGTTCGTTCCTTCGACACGTGCCGCCAAAGCGCCAGCAACCGCGACCACATCGTTTGTGTTTCTTTACTACGTTTCGGATAAAGCGCCCCATTCACCTGCAACAAGCATCCGCGTTTGTTTCCCGTTATTTTAACTTTTATTTTCTCCGAAAAATGTTTTCTAGTAGATTTGCAGAAAGTCTTTTACCAGCTTTTTGTACACTATATTATTTTTAAATTATGTTCAATTTTTGTCGTATTTAATTGACACTGTACACAAATACCTGAGATAATTCTAAATCTGGCACGAATGGTTTGACACGGAATAATGTCCGCAGCGAGAGTGGCGAACACCACGGCACCAACACTCCGAGCACAAACATCAAGTTCCAGCTCCAACACCATATTCTGTAACGAAGTGACGCGTGTCGTAATTAACTCCGTAAGTTAGTATATAAGGCTCAATTGCACCACTATTATTAACCTAGGGTTAGTCCTAACCGCAAGCTAAATTGACAGAAAAAGTATTAATGACATGTAACTTAACTTGCGGTTAGGACTAACTCTAGGTTAATAATAGTGGTGCAATTGAGCCTTAGAAGTATGATTCTCTTTGTGATTTATTCTTTCTTTCTACCTGCCCTTATCCCATCTTAATGTGGGGTTAGCACAACACACTTTTTCAAGCATGTTGCAGAAAGGATTTGGCTTAGGTTTTACTACCGGCTGCTTCTCTGATGTCAAACTCCTCTAGAGTATCCAGTCCCGGGTAAAACAAACTAGAGAAATAATCTTTGCCCAACCTAGCAATCCTCAGCCTATATAATATGCTGCCACGAGACCAAGCAAGCGACCAACTACTCTTTGTGATTTATTGATAAAACAATACGAGATGCAAATGGGAAGGACTCACGGTTGTGATTTGTCAAAAATTTAAATCTATAAAGGTGATTCTTCGCCTTAAATATTAAAGTAAAATAAACTTACGGGAGAGATAAATTGTGAAACAAATTGGGCCGTGTCGACCAATTCATGGTGCTAAGAAAACTGACTGCAACATTATTGGCAATAGCCAATTATTTTCACCATGAGTGATTTTTTCATAAGGGCTCAGTTCTAAAAAGCAAACTTATAACCGTTTTTGGTCAATGGAGATCCAATAATCCAACAAGTGAAGAGGTGGTTGTAAATCTTAAGTGAACATATTTGCAGAACTATACCGACCTGTAGGCCAGGTTGAGTAGCCGCCAGGCGAGCCAGCGCGTGGAGGTGACGTACACCACGTGCCGCCGCACCAGGTACACGGGCTGCGCGGCGTCCGAGCGCGGCGTCAGCGTGCCGAGCGGCCCTCCCCCCGCACCCGCCGCACCGCCCGCCGTAGAGAGCACGGTGGGCACGCGCTCGGCCCGTCCGCGCCACTGCCGCAGCACCACCCACCGCCGCGGCACCCAGATGCGGCGCGACCACTCGAACTCGCGAGTCGGACTCTGGGCCGCGCGCAGCTCCTGGTACACACCACACCACACGCTTTACGACATACTATACACGTTTCAACGGTAGTACGTGGCAGTTGACACAGACAAATCATTTTATTATTTATGGTAAGGACGTTTACATTTCGCCGAGCTTAGTTCTGTCCCTGGGCTGATACTGAAAAATCGAATATCACTCTGCCCGACCCCGGGATCGAACCCGAGACCTCAGGGCCATAGTCGTACCGCGGACACAGTACCACTACGCCACCAAGGCAGTCGGTGCTCGGCTAAATGTCGGTGTTCTAGTTCGTTAGTATATTATATTATGCGCCCCTAGTACGCGTTGGTTTTATGTTTTCGGTTTCACCATACATTTATATTAGTTCATTGTAGTTTCCGAAAGAGGCGCTGCTAATCAGATGTATCGAGAAAATGAAAACTAATATCGTATTCGAGAAGTGAGAAATGTTAAATTATCTCTGGCTGACATAATAAGTAAGGCATCACATGATCTATCTGCTATACTATAAAATGCAATTAAAATAAACGCTAATAGTATTAACCTTTGTCAGCAATGGTTCTCTGTCCTTAAGAAAAGCCAGATCCCTCAGCAGGAAATATCGATGCTGGTGCAGTTTGTGCGCCTGCATCGCGGCTGCGGCGTCCTCCATGGCCGTCCACCTCAGTTCGCTGGTGAGCCTGTGCGCGGCGGCTGTTAGCTTCTCCCGACGCCACGCGTCCGCTCTCGACAGTATCGGGTGAGAGGCGCGTATCCGTGCCTCGGCTGTTGCCAGGCCGGCTTCTAGTTTACGTCGCACTCCTTCTTCCGCTCTAAGGGGGAGAATATTTTAGAATAGGGTATTTTACTCTATACGAGAAAATATTTAAAACTATACAAATGACATAGTTTAGACAATAAGCAGTCGGAAAATGTTAGTGTTAGTTCATAAAATGATAAAATACATTTTATAATACAATTCAAAGTTTTGAGTTTTTGTATCTGTTCTTTTACTAAGCGATATAGTAGCCGCCATGATATTACGTCATACAGTCATGAAAAGAAAGTATCAAGTGATCAACATTAGGTTGCTTTTGTATTATATTTTATTATCCGTGTACTTTTTACTTAAATAGTATCATAGAAACCGACGACATTTCATAAAAACACAAACTATCTAAGATTAACTTGAAATAATGTACGGAGTAAACTCTTTTCACGTGATCCATTTACCAACTTTCTCTCATATTTACATTACTTGACACTTCAATCCACAACGTGTCCGCTGTTTTACACTTATATTCTCGCATTCAGGAACAACACAGGTTAATAACTCATTCTTAAATTGCAATAATTTACAATTCCAATCAAAATTCCAAAATTACGCGATTTGTTTACGTTCCTAATGACGTCTTGACTATGGAAGAAAAATGGCTTCTCGCGCGCGTTAGCGTTTTTGCCAAATTACGCGCGGTATAAAATTAAAACGCATTTTAAGGCACTTATCGATTGAATAAAAATGTTGTAATTTTTTTAGTAGTATATTATTACCTTAAGATCGCATTAAAACACATTTCAAAAAATGGTGTAATACCCTATTTAAAATACAAGACACATTTGCATATTATTATCCAAATAATGAATTAATAAAATTTGTCTGGCTGCCTCGGTGGCGTGGTTGGATTTCGGTACGACTACCATCCTGAGGTCTCGGGTTCGATCCCCGGGTCAGGCATTGTGATATTGGATTTTTCCATATCAGCCCGGGGTCTGGAATTTGTGCCCTATATGGCGTGGGAAGGAACTAGGCTCAGCGATATGTGGGTGTTCTAGTTCAATAGAGCTCCTCTGCCTACCCCTTCGGGGAAACAGGCGTGAGCTTACGTAAAATTTGTCTCTACCTTGGTCTAGTATAGCTGCCTCTATGGACTGAGATCCTACACCATACGTCTACAGCACGAATAGGTCAGCTGGATCGATATGACACCACTGTCTTACATAAAACCGACGTAAAGTGGCAGCTCGGTATCGTGTTTCGTTCGGTGAGTGACATTTCTGGTGGCCTAATTCCCCTCTCCCTTTTTCAATCCGTATTTCCCTCGTTTGGCAACGCATCCATGTTTTTCTTGTCTTGAGTGTGTATGGGCGATGGAGATCACTTACCATCAGGTGACCCCTCCGTCTCTGCTATATAAAAAAAATATAGACCTGTTGAGAATGACGAACGCCCGCAGCTGCGCGACGAGCAGGTCGGGCAGGTCCGCGCCGAGCTCGTGCAGCGGCGCGCTCGCGTGCACGGCGCCGCACACGCGCGACACGTACTCGCGCATCGCCGCCTCGCGCACTTCCTTTATTCACAATCACGAAAAAAACTCAATGATAATCGACGGTTCTGGACGCCGGCGTCCGATATCTATTGTCAACACGTCGCGTCATTGACAGTTTAACTAGTGTTCGCCCGGTGGAAATTCGACCATGACCATAATTGAAACTAATTGCATGAAATTGCATAAAATAACAATTTGAAAAACTTCGTTGAGTACACCTTAGACATTTAAAAAAAATTATAATAACTTAATTTGCTTTATATAGAGTTATTTATACATGAATTGTATTTATGAAAATGCTACAAAAAAAAAACAGACAGAATATAGGAAGACCAGAAAGGTAAATTATTTTGCACTTTTGCCCGCGGCTACGCCCGCGCAAGGGTCTGTCCCGTCGTATTTCCATTCTCACCCTCTTAAGGGATGAATTTACAAAAATCCTTCGTTATAAAAGGAGTCGTGTGTAAAATTTCACGATCCTGGTTCCATTCGTTTCGGCTGTAGGTTGATACGTCAGTCAGTCATTCAGTTTCTCTTTATATATACAGATGGAACATGGTGTATGTAAATGGCGTACATGTAATATGAAACTCTTACATCTTCTATGTCTTTGACTGGCATCTTCTCTTTGGCTAGGTTAGCGGCTTGTCGTTCTCTGAAGTGCAGGAACCATCCGCGCGACTCTCTCTCCAATAATGTCTGAAGAATCGGCGCGGCTCGACGCAGCAACTCGCGCCGATACAGCCGCAAGTCGATCTGCATTTATTATACGAAAATTACATACACAAGTAAGTACTTAAATAGTGCAGTGAAAAAAATATGTGGTAATCGTTTTACAAATCAATTAACCTCTTGATATTATGTATGTTAAAGTTTATATGTTGTGTTTTTTTACATTTCGATGTTTGTGAATCAATCATGCCGTACAAATGGACGGATTCGCGTGTTTGTGAACACGACCATGGCCAAAAATAGGTCATGACAATTTTTATTGTGAAAAAGTGCGGTTCCATGAGATACAATTTACACAGCGAAGCTGCGAGCAGAAATATCGCACAACAAAACATAGAAATTATTAAGAAATTTTCTTCTGATTCTTATCTGTGACGTCGCATTTCTGATTAGTTCGCATGTATGTAATACCGCGGTTACACACAGGACCTATTTTATTATTATTCGTGCGTGCGTGCGTCTCTCTCTCTCTGTGTGTGCGTGTGTGTGTGTGTGTGTGTGTGTGTGTGTGTGTGTGTGTGTGTGTGTGTGTGTGTGTGTGTGTGTGTGTGTGTGTGTGTGTGTGTGTGTGTGTGTGCGTGTGTGTGTGTGCGTGCGTGTGTGTGTGTGGGTGCGTGTGTGTGTGTGGGTGTGTGTGTGTGTGCGCGTGTGTGTGTGTGTGTGTGCGTGTGTGTGTGTGTGCGTGTGTGTGTGTGCGTGTGTGTGTGTGTGTGCGTGTGCGTGCGTGTGTGTGTGTGTGCGTGCGTGTGTGTGTGTGTGCGCGTGTGTGTGTGTGTGTGCGTGTGTGTGTGTGTGCGTGTGTGTGTGCGTGTGTGTGTGTGTGTGCGTATGTGTGTGTGTGTGTGCGTGTGCGTGTGTGTGTGTGTGCGTGTGTGTGTGTGTGTGCGTGCGTGTGTGCGTGTGTGTGCGTGTGCGTGCGTGTGTGTGTGTGTGTGTGTGTGCACGTGTGTGCGCGTGTGTGTGTGTGCGTGTGTGTGTGTGTGTGCGTGTGTGTGTGCGTGTGTGTGTGTGTGCGTGTGTGTGTGCGTGTGTGTGTGCGTGTGTGTGTGTGTGTGCGTGTGTGTGTGTGTGTGTGCGTGTGTGTGTGTGTGTGTGTGTGCGTGTGTGTGTATGTGCGTGTGTGTGTACGTACGTGCGTGCCCTGCGGCGTGGTGTAGAGACAGGGCAGCGGCGGGTGGTCGCGCTTGTCGGCGGGGCGGCGGCGCACGCTGCGCACCACCCACGCGGCCAGCGCGCGCGCCCACCCCGCCTGCTCCGACTACACCACCACGCAACAAAACATAACATAAGCTCACGCCTATATCCCCGAAGAAGTAGGCAGAGGCGCACTAGCGAACTAGAACACCCACATATCCAAGTTGTGATACCGGATGAGCCATATCAGGAACAAATTACCAGATTCCAGGCTGATGATAAGCATTGAAAAACCCCAATATCACTTTGCCCGACCCGAGGATCGAACCAGAGACTGCAAACTGGACGTAGTCGTACAAAAATACAACTACGCCACCGACAACAAAACACTCATATTAATACCTTTGAGGGACTAAAAAAAGGCACGCCCGACCTGAGAATCGAGCTTAGGACCTCCCAATCCAGTTCATATACATTACCACTATACAAAGGAGGCAACTCATATATAATTAAATAATATTATGCAAACTCACCAAACTATTTGAAAGATGCAAGCTTTTTATCGTTACTGGCTTAGGTATAGAATTTACCATGATGAGCCATGCCTGAGAACATGAACGAAGTGGCAATCTGCTATTGAGTTTATATTGATGACGGATAAGTCCATGCCGAATTGTTTTGTATTTTACAAATAATTACCAACTACAGTTTTTATTCCAACTATAGGTATTTAGTACATTTCGACAGTTAATAGATTTTACAAATAATTAGATCTTGAAATATATCCGGCTCCAAGGACCGAAAAATTACCAACTACAGTTTTTATTCCAACTATAGGTATTTAGTACATTTCGATAGTTAATAGAATACATAAATACTACCTTGCAAATTAACTCTGCGACCAAATAGCGTGATCTCTCCTCTCGTATTTTTTTCTCCAAGTCTCGAGCCACCATGGACGGCATACCAAAAATGAGGTCAAGTAATCTGTAATTATTATTTTTTTATTATTGCAACTACAATAACCAGGTAAACACGTTTTTTTATAAAAGCAGAGCAGTAGTGCTCTGTAGCAGTGATGAATTAATGTGTGCATAAAAAAGTAATATATGTACAGCAGTGGTCGTCCTATGGCTGATGATGATGATGATGATAAAAAAGGAAATTAATTACCTATGCAATCCATATATGAGGGAGTTAATTCCAGCGCGCACGGAGAGCGGGTGGTCCCTGAGCAGTCGGTCGCGGGCCACCACCACGAGTAACGCCACAGCGCGCGCCACGTGCCGGTAGAGTTCCTCCCGCGCACGCGCCCTGCCGCGTTGTAGCCATCCGCTCACGCGCCACACATGCGTCTGACCCGGGAAGTGGCGTGACGGCACCTCGAACTCACTATCCAACAATTATTTTTTTGACACAGAACTATAAACTATACTTAATGTTGTAAAATTTTACTTTATTAAATTCGTTAAAGCCTCTTTTCTAACTTTGGTTTACTACATACTCAATTAGGCTGTGATACCAAATATGAGTGATAACTAAATATAAATCAATTATCAGCCGGATTGTCGTTCATATCGACGAATGTGTCTCGTATTTAACATAACATGCTATGAACAGTGTGAATTCAGGGTTATAATAAATAACCCACAACAAAATTATGTAAAAGTATTCTTTCATTACGATGATACTGACCATTTTTCAGATTATAGTACCTACACTTACGCCCGAATGGTCAAACGCTACTCAACTTTAACAGCTTCTTACATTGATTTTTGCCATACAATTATGACAGATAAGGCGGCCTTAAACGACATAACGCGACCTTAAGTGCATGAACATTCGGCGGATAGACACTAGTTACTAGTAACGGATGCACGGATAGAATTCAACTGTTTAGCATTAGCTTTGTCGGCTTAAATTGCTTGCGGTAGCTTTGCGGAAAGAAAATATGTTATAATATGTCAACTGGATCAATTATATTTTTCAAATTTTTGTGTTCGCCATTAAAACAATAAAATTGTTAATATACAATAGTTATTACCCAGGGAAAGCACTTAGCTATATCACTGCGAATTTTTATAATGATTATTAAACATGTTTTTACTTCAGAGAGAGACTGACACAAACCAGGCAAATAATATGTTTGCCATGACTATAAAAATATGGCATTATAATGGCAATTTTCGCATTGCTAACGCCATACCACATGTAATTATATTCTATTCTTTGGTACTTTTACTATCGAATTTCCCCATTAGCACAGCACAATGTATGTTTGAAGAAGGAATGAAGAAAATTACAACATAAGCTCACGCCTGTATCCCCGAAGAGGTAGACAGAGGCGAACTAGTACACCCACATTTCGCCGAGCTGTTAAATATGTTATGAAGTAATAATTGTCATTCTACGATGATTGATGACGAATAGCTAGGCTAGGGGCTACGAATGTAGAATCAAAATGGTTTATTAAAAAATAGATTTACAATAGACTTAAAGTTACATGAAATAATGAAATAAAATAGGTGTTAACATAGGTACTACACTCTAGAGATGCCAGGGGTTCCTAAACTTGGTCTGTATAATATCATTAGTATACAATATGAGTTTTTGTTTACCCTAAAGTTCAAACACCCCAATTAAATTTTTAATGAAACATTCAGAAAAAAATACAATTCAATAATAATAGTGTAAATTCACATGGTGATACCCTACGAATATTGTTTATTTCTCTCCAATGAATTCACGAATACCTTTCTGCGCGCGAGCTTTCGTACGTACTGTTTCAAATGTATAATAATAACAAAATATAACATAAATGTTAAAAACTGTAGTATTAGATTTTATTACTGATTCTGAACAAACTAAGTTTGATTTTCAAGTACACTAAAACTCACTTTCTATAGTTATGTATGTACATATGTATTTATAGTGCACAAGTACAAAATATTTTAGTTAATACTTTATATAGAATAATATCAGGCACACAAATTTATTATTAATCATATTTATTTTTGATTCATGCGTTATTTGGCATTATTAAGATTCAAATTTCATACAAATATATATGTTAGTTGCAGTAACACAGTAAAGTATGTATGTATAAGTAACAAACATTATTTTTTTCATAATGAAGATCTATTTATATCAAACTAAGTATTATACAATAAGTATGAGACGTCTGTAAGTAAAAATAAAGTCTTGGTCGTAAACATGTGCGGCTGGATTCTTTAGTTGAATATTGTGTTTATAGCATTTTGCATCTTATTCCTTCAACACTGAATTGAAAATCAAGAAATAACTCAAACAGAGACCCCCGTCAACAATTATTTTGAACGGGCGTCAGTTCAAAAGCCATAATTGAACTTAATGGAGTTATAAGGGCAGGCGCGGGATCGCGTCAGGTTTAATGGATGTACGTCGCATCTTCATGGCTTATACTGTCTACAACACACCCAACTTGATTTAAATTAATTGGCTGTTACAAATATTAAAGTAGGTAACAAAAGACTGTTAAACACACAAACCGATAATCGATATTTTAATGAGTTCAAGCAGTTAGATGATGTTTTTGTAGGTCTTTGGTAAAGAGCATTACCTAAAAGACGTGTTGTGTCACATCATCTGACTTTATTAAATAACCTCATTTTAAATAGATGTATTACATGAATATTTTTTAAGAATAACATTTTTTATAACCGATGCACGATGATGGATAACGGCATCAGACTGATAAATAATACAAGTAGTGAGTTGTATTAGACATGGTCTGTAGTAAAGACTTAAAGCTTACTCTTAGGTTAAAAAACACAAAAAAAATTAAACCATCTTCAAAATACTGCCTCAGTGACGTGGTTGTATTTCGGTACGACTACCATTCTGAGGTCTCGGGTTCGATTCCCGGGTCGGGCAAAGTGATATTGGATTTTTCCGTATCAGCTCGGAGTCTGGAATTTGTGCCCGTTATGGCGATAGGCTCGCCCCCTATCACATCAGGGACGGAACTAAGCTCGGCGAAATGTGGGTGTTCTAGTTCGCTAGCGCGCCATTGCCTACCCCTTCGGGGATACAGGCGTAAGCTTATGTATGTATGTATGTAGTATGTATGTAACTTCAAAATAGGAATAGGTTCTGCATCATTCAATTGTATTTTTTAAGATCAACAAATCATAATGCTACATCATAGTGCTACAATAACCCTTAAGTTACATTAATAATCTTACCCTTTCTCTCTGATGGAGTGTAGTTGTTTTGGCGAGAGTGGTTGAGGTTCAACTCCTGCGTCAAGTGCGGCTGCATCAATCTCATCACATGGTGGTGCTACAATTATATCAGATGGCCGATTACCCAGGCCCGTGAACCGAGATGGTGGTAGGACTGTAAGGAAAAATATACATTTTGTTGCAATTAAATATTTTTCTTTCTACCTGCCTTTATCCCAACTTAACCCGTCAGAGGTAGCACATATATATGATACATAAGGGTATGCGGTATGGGTCACCGGAGGCCGAGTCGCCCATGACTATTTAATGTGGGATCAGTGCAACAGACTTTTTCAAGCACATTTTGGCTTAGTTTGTACGACCTGCTGACTGTCTGACATCAACCCCATCTGGGGTATCCAATCCCGGGAATATAGTGTTAGAAAAACAATACACTTGTCCTGGGAATCCACCCCAGGACCTTCCAGATCACAGTCTTTATACACTGCCGCTAGATCAAGGAGGTGACTGTTGGTAGTTACCAACAGTTGTCAGTTTGTCAGTTGACAAAGCATGCTAAATGGCATGGGGCACTGCATTGAATTTGTTACCCTGAGACATTCAATGTTGAGTGTCATAGTAGAATAAGCTTGAAATCTAGAATGGAAACTGAAAACTATGTCCCTGGCTAATCACAATGTAGGCTAACCTCTTGTCTGTTGGATAAACAACCTAAGAAATGTTATGAAAATCAATGCTTGAGGAAGGAGGGAAGATTGTCATAGCTGATATCTTCTTGAGACAACTTACATTAGCTTGGACTAATAGTGGGCTAAATTCCAGTTAATATTTGGATTAAATT
This sequence comes from Clanis bilineata, assembly GCA_036417725.1. Classification (NCBI taxonomy): domain Eukaryota; kingdom Metazoa; phylum Arthropoda; class Insecta; order Lepidoptera; family Sphingidae; genus Clanis; species Clanis bilineata. The sequence goes on from CM071153.1 coordinate 7,210,482, forward strand.
ATCATGATACTATGGTGGTATCTTTTATTTTTACATAACCTGCAACAGACCCTACAATATAAAAGTTAAACAACAATAAGAAAAAGGGGAGAGAGAATGTAACAAGCAGATAACAATCCAAATAACAAATATATTTTTGGTGAAACAGTATCTGTCTAAATGAAAATAACTGAACTAAATATTAAAATTAGAAAATACACAGACAACTTTTCAGGCCACTCCAAACACACAAATATACAGGCATCTTTTTTGCATCTTACGCCACTCCAAAGAGACACATTGCAGAAAAGGCTGCTTTAATTTTTACTATAATTCCTTTGGCTGAATTACATTTGTCCGATTGGTTCTCTAAATACAGTGGGAATATAATAGGTATATTTAAATGTTTACTGAGAGTCAAATACTAACATGCTGAAAGGTAGTGTAATCAGAATGATACAAGTTTCTTGCTCTTACCAATAGGGAAAGTTTTCCAATGGTACAAAAAATCTTCAGCAACTTGCTTTATGTTGTTTACAAGTTGTTCTACTTCCGGCGGTGCGCCCACGAGCTGCACGTCGAAGTGCAGGGGTTCACGCTCCGGCGGCGGAGCCTCCAGCAGCAAAGAGTTAGGCCGCACCGCGCGATCTCCATCACCCGACATTTCTCCACCCGCTCTTCTATAAACCGCTGCGTTTCACTATGTACATATTTTTTCTAGATTCTCTAGTGGGCGGAAAAATCACTTAGTCGAACCTGATTGTTTTAATATTTACATTCATTTGGCCAATTTACTGGACCATGTCCGCTATAGTGAACCACACTATTGGGTCATTTATTTTTATCAAGGAACCTGATACTGTGATTATGAATATTATAATACTGTTTCGACCACTCAAAAATAGGATTAAAAGTATGCGAACGCAAAAAATTAAGAAAGAAAATCGTCCGTATCTTTAGGCCAAAACGAAGAATTTAATAATTCCGTTTCACGTAAAGTAAATTTTGCTGTCAAGACTACAACCTTATAGCTAACGAAACGTACTAATACTGAATACAATTAATTTCTATTAGATAATTTCAAAAGACGTTTCATTAAAAACAGTTTTTATGAGTCTTTTATTTTCAATATAATGTCTAAATTGTAATATATAAACATTTTTTCAGTATAATCTTTTGTACATTCTGTGAGTTTACATGCTCTTTGATTCTGTGGCCAGAATGCGATTAAAAAAATGTGGGTCTTCTGTCAATGTGGTGATTTGTGAAGTTGTTTGTTATTTACAATAAAATTATTTTTTGTTTGGGAAATTCATTTGCATTGACGGTGATTTCAGCACATTCCAACATAATTTTCAACGATTGTATTTCGTACCACATTTTCTGGTGAAATATCTTCTGCGGGAATCTGAAGGCGGTAGTATTAGGTATGTCCTACATTGCTCATTTAGTCATTTATTGTAGAATTTATCACTTATCACTTGCTCTGCGCGTACGGAACGCGACGTTGATCACGAAACCACTTATCGGTTAGATATAAGATTGGTAAGTTTTCAGTTCATGTGTATAATTCTTTCGGTTTTTGCTATGTTGTTAAAAACCGCCTTTTTTAGGCTGTCATGGACGCAATGGATATTCAGGCTGTGGAGTCCAAATTGAGCGACGTAACAGTGACGGCGATACCGATGAGTGGGAAAAATGTGCATAAAGACCTGAACCACGCGACAAGCAGTCATGCGACTATATCGACTGTCCCGGCGTCCTCCCCATCGTCAGTTGGAAAAGACAAGGACAACGGGATGTCGAAGTACGCTCAACTACTTGCGGTGATTGAAGAGATGGGTAAGGAAGTGCGTCCAAGTTATTCAGGTAGTCGTAGTTCCGCAGAACGTTTGAAACGTGGCATTGTCCATGCTCGTATCCTCGTAAGGGAGTGTCTCATTGAGACTGAGAGGTCAGCGCGTCAGTAGATATTTTACCAAATAGACGCCCAAGTCAATTTTAGTGTACCTCAAGTTCTGATTTAGCTTGATATTAAATCTGAAGGACAGTTTACGTTATTGTTGACAACATGATAGAACAGAATGTGATCAAACAGGGCAAATATTATTTAGTCACATAATGACACTACTCTGTTACACATATTTACAGATAGGTAATAAGTTTAAGATTAATACAAGAGTTGCAGAATAAAATATCAAAAATGGACAGCAAAAACATTAATTTGTGGATACCAGATACATGAATGAGTACCCAATTGAAATTGTCATTGTGAATGATGAATTATGAGTTTTACATGAATTTCAATTGTTACAATATCATCTTATAAATGCTATGTCTTCCTGCTACATACACTAACAAAGGGAAAGTTCAATATATAATACTTTTAATGGATGGTGCTGTACTTTCCATCAGGCACAGTGTTGTCACTTTGCTATTCTAAAAAAGATTTATTAGTATTGTTCTATATTCAAATTTATTTACTTGGATGGCATCTTTTAATTGATTTCTCTAGCCAACTGTGAAACATATTTCATAGATATCTGATTTTGATGCTAATAACAGAGTTACAACTAACATTAGTTGTTTGAATGAAATATCAAAATGGCTCTGTGCATATGGCATATACCTAGACAGGCAACTCACATGAAAAAAACACATATTCACTAAGAGGAAGGCACTAGGTCTCCAACTCAGAAAGCTATATTTTGGTTAATGTCTCGACAATCCAAATTATCATTGGACAACAAACTTCTAATATAAAAATGTATATTGAAACCCATGTGGTCATATGGAGTAGAACTTTGGGGCACCACAGCCAACTCAAATCTAGAAATCCTACAATGATTCCAATCTAAGATGTTGCACATGATAACCAACGCACCATGGTATGTCACCAATCAGCAACTCCACCGCGACTTCAAGATGCCTATGGTCAAACAGGCATGATACTAGAAAAACTCAAATGCTATGTGGAACGCATTGGGCAGCATCCTAACATTCTTGCATGTTATTTGATGGATAAAACCTCAAGGATCTTTCAAAGAATAAAAAGAAAAGCCCCCCAAGACCTTATTTAACATGTTGGGAAGAACTAATTGGACTAGCTACTGGGCTAGATCCATTCACGACTTAAAAAAAATACATAACCTCTAGCTAAATGCCAAACAGGCAGATTTCAAGAAAATAAGGAGACATTAATAAAAAAAAAACATTAGTTGGTTAGTCATTAATGTGTGCCTAATTTGATACATTTTATTTCCGTGTAAGTGGCAGGAGACATTAAGAGAACATCCAGATTTTAAAATATTGGGTTGTTGATAACAGCATTATTGAAGAATATTTTATTAAATGTCCAATTTTTCGATTTGCAATGGATAATTGGGTATAGAAGGAACATGAATAATGTAATTTCATAATCTGCATGTAAGTGTTGGTGTCAATGAAATATTTAAATCTAATTATAATATAATCTAATTGTTATTTGAGAATTAGTTGATTTTACTAAAATCATATGACATAAAATCGAGTAATCATTTTTAGTCTAGACAAGTCTTTTGCTTGAAGTATTACTATTTACCACAGTAAATTGAAATAAAATATACAATGAGCATAATAAAAAATTAAGAAGAAAAACATAATAGGATATGTGTGTTAATTATAAAAATGGAAATAGCATTTTATGCATTCAATTGTCACTGGACAAAATATTTGACATAATTTTGTGAAATTTAGCATCTATTTTATTAGAGTTAAAATGTACAATTCAGGGTACTTAGATTTAAATTTAAGGACGTTTTATAATTTTGAAGCAACAACTTGTTACATTCATTTGCAAATAGCAGTTTTATATGGATTACTCTGATAATTAATACCATCATTCAGTTATTTATATAGATTTAGGCAGTAAATAACTTTGGCAGTTGAAAAGTAATTTTTAATAGTGTCCGTAAGATAATAATCAGAGGTATATAATTTGCAGAGGTTAATAGGTTCATCAAGGCATGTTAGATTTTGTGTAAAACTTGAAATATTTTATTCAAAAAATACAGATGAGTAATATTGTGAGGTTTAATTTATTCTTACAGAAATGATTACATCTGCCAAAAAATATGATAAAGTATAATGTTGTCCAAATTGCCTCTGATTATATGAATTGCAAACAGATGTATGTTGGGAACGAACACAGGCTGTGATCGCAACATTTATTGTGAACATCTACCTCATATGGAAACAAAATGAATATTTTAATGTTTGTCATTATGTCATTGACATATTATCATTGTAATGAGTGACAATTTTGATGTTAAATTCCTGTAACTACCGATCGCAACATGATCCTGTTGGTATTAAAATATTAATATTATAATAATAATTAAAGTTTATATTTGTCTATGTCAGTAGTTTAGTTTGTGTGTAAGAACTTTTATAACATTATTGCACTCATTTTCAATGATGCAAGCTAGCAATATTCCTTTGATATTATAATTATTTTAAGGCTTGTGTATTTATGCTGTATTTACATAACTGAGATGAAAATGTGTAATGCACCACAAAATCTCTACATATTTTGGAGATGGTATAAATGTAACCCATAAGCGTGTGTTATATAGAATTACACCATTTATTATGTTACATGTATGTCCTATAATATACTGAATTATTATCAAAATTTTTGTATATGTCTGTTAACTGTTGTGGCATAGCCATTGCACTGGATTAGATGAATTTCGGTAATTGAATTAAATAAATAACACTCAGCCGTTATACATGTAGCTCTGACATTAAGATACTAGTTGATCATGGGTATAACGAACTATGAGATACTTTTGGTCCCATAACTAGACCTGAAACAAATATATGTGGGTTACATAAACATTTGTGGCAGTTCGGGAATCGAATTCGCGGCTTCTCGCTTCACAGCCGACTACTCGCCCTTTGCGCCACAGAGGTTGTCAATTCTTTTGCAATTGTTTGGTATTTACTTCGCCTTATACATATACTTATTATTGTGTTATTGGCCCTGGCCTGTGTCTATATAATTATATTGAACAAACAAGTAGCATTCTGTTTACATTAGAAAATTCGCTTTGCCCGACCTGGGAGTCGAACCCAGAAACTCCCGGTCCACAGTCCATAAATGCTGCCACTAAACCAAGGGGACAATAGACGAAATTCAACATCCTTTGCGCGAACGCCAACTAAAGAAAGACATTTTACGAATAGTTCAAGTTTGTGTCTTATCTTTCACAAAGATTTTTGTCTTTACACACGCTTTATGTAACAAGCCAATTTAGTGACCTCATTTTAGATATAATCTGTAATAGTGTTAAGAAAAATGTGCTCATGAATTTTTTTACTATTTTATTTCACTTTTAGCTTATAAGTTGTACATAATTTAGTTGTTAGTAATAATTTACCGTTTAACAACTGTGACAATAGTTCCTTGTACATTAAGTATAATTAAACGTATGGCATTGTTGTGCAACTTTCTTGTAAATCATCAATATCCATGTATAGTTAATTATACAAGGATTTAAATAACAGCCCTTATATATATTAAATCTATTATTTTTGTGAAAATAGAGCACTAAACAATATTTCAACTACAACTCAAAAAGCATTTCTTATAAATACACTGTAAAATATTGTGTGCTAATATGTTAAATAAGAATATGTGCATCAGTGCCGTACGGTTCCGATCTGTACTAATTCCAACTCCTGTAGGAATACTTATTTTGGTCCAACTGCCGCAAAGTATACTTTATACACATTTGATGAAGTAGATGTAAGGAAAAAAATACGAAATAGTTTTTAACATTTTAAACTAAGTTACCACTAATAATTAAAGTACTTACGTATAGTATATTTAAGAGTCCGTAACTTTTTATTTTTAATATTTCTCTCTTTACCGTACATTGGTCTTCATAAGTGATGTGACTGTATTGTTAGTCACTAGGTGTAATTTAATACCCCTTGTCACCCATCTTTTGATTATTTTTATTTCAAAAATATTGTCTGTTTCAAAATTACTAACTTATTCGAGTATGTAGAAAAAGTGTACTCAGATTAAAGGGTTGATTAATTCGGAGTCACAATGCAATGCGTTATGCGGCACGCCCTCCACAATGGCGCTTGCTTCTGCTTAATTCAACAATGTGACGTAGGTTTATTGTAAGACAGTGGCGAAGTGTTAAAATATTCAAAAGGGAAGTCAATGCTACTTTCTGTTCTAGATAATACTTATTTATCAGTCTACAATCTAGCAAAGGGAAGCTGGTAGGAATCGGGTTGTATGGTCCCTTCGCCACTGTTGTAGAAAGAAACATTTGGCATGACTACAACATGCGTCCTCCGGCAGACTGTCGTACATTTGCCACTCAACTTTATATGATTTTATGCAAGGTTATGATGCGTCACAGTCTCAAAGTAGCTCTTAGATGTATGGAGTACCGCTTAATTACCTGCTGCTAAAGTTACTTGATCAGCTCTGCATAATATGAGGGTTTTCCATTTGGACTATATGCATGCTATATAGGTATTGCATGCCGCATGGATGCATCTTGTGACTGGCGTAAATCTAGCTTTGTAACTACCTTTCAAATTTTTCGTTAGTTACTATGAACTGTTTGCAAGTTTCGTCAGTTCGTTTCCGTAATTATAAAATTAAATGTTAATGTTAATGATTGTTATTGAAAATCCCTAGATTATAAAGGACTGCTTCTGAATCACTGCATTGAACGTAGTATACCTACTGTAAGTGTGTGCTCTCACGAAAGACACTTTCGTTTGGCACACTATACCATTTCTGTATACGAGTAATATAATGAAAAAATGGTATATTTTTATATAAAAGTATCAATCAGTAAAAACTAAGTTCTACTACGATTCAAACAAGATTTTATACATAAAAAGTATCTCATACAATACTACTTAATCAGTCAATAGAACTTTCCAAGACTGTAAAAAATTCTACTCATTATTGCATTAAACTTAACTTCGGATTTATTTATATACTCACGCCTGTCATCCATGAGGTTAGGCAAAGATGAAGCGTATTTTTTGGATTAAAACACTCATTGTCATTCAAATGTGCTGGCCCGGTATGGAACCTCATAGCTTCACAGAAATACAAAACAGACTAAGTAATTTATGATTTACACGAATCTTAATGGCCTAATTATTATTTACATGAGAATTGCTCTGGTTCGAGGATGTGGGTTTGACGTTCCGTGTATTGTAGAAATCCATGCGCAACGGTGAACGGTACGTCCAAGTATTACCATCAGGAGGCTGCGCTCACCTAGGGAATAAAAAGATCTATACATATAATTGCATATATGGTTTTACACTGTACTTACATAAAGTTCTATTTAAAGTAATTTTTCATCTTAAAATCTTCAATAACAGCATCTGGTATTTTAGAATAGGTATTAATACACATGTTTCAATCGTTGTTTCCGAGTTGGTAAATAACGAACGTTTTTCGTCGTCCCATGCCAGTTTATTTTGGGCAGAAGACGCCTTAGAAAAATCGTATATGAAGCCCCTTCTTGCACTTGCTCAAACCAAAGTCAGTCCTTTATTTTTCATTGTTGCATATTTTGTAAATAAACTAACCACAGGGATGATTTCATGTTCCCATCTCGAAACAATGATTCTAAAATGTAAAATTATATACGATCAAGAGCTTTGTCAATTGTTTACACTTTTACACTGATTTACCAATGTGTTTCGGAGACAGTCCTAGTATATATGTAAGGTCGTCTTCACTCTATGTCCCCAAAGTAATGTGTAAGTCATGAACCATAATTCAGTACAAATTTTAGCATTATTGTCACATGTATACTTATGTGTATTGATGATGATTACTTATTTGTAAACAAAGTTGTATGCATTTCGACACGTAGTAGTCCGCCGAATAAATCGTGTATGGACATATTTTATTATAATAAACGATTTTAATGTAGTAGTTTTATTTTATTATGGTTGTCTTATGCCTACATATAATTTTTTTCCTTCATAATCCCACTTTCGAGAGCGAAGTTTTTGATAATATTAAGTTATAGATATATAGTTATAAGATTTGATTAATAGATAATTATTTGCATTATATTATCATTGGCTAAAAACTTACTTATCTTTTTTTAAAAGTTAATGTGGCGGATATTCCTCATTAACCAAATCGACATTTATGTAACATGCGCCGCTGCATATTTAGCTGTTATTTTCCCCCATACTAAACCCCATTGAATGGATTCAGGTTTCGCGACGGAGAGGTATCGTGCCTCTCTAACAATGAAATATTACACGGACTGGGGAACATCCTTTTTAATTTTAGCTTTACGATGTCAGTACTATGGAATACTAAGTGGCGTTGGAACACATTATACAGTGCTGACTCGGTGGAGTGGTGCCCGGTGGAACCTTACCACAACGTGTTAGTCTGTGGAACATATCAACTGGATAACAATGAAGGAGGTAACTAATAAAAGTTTCGATTAAATAATATCTTTATACCAACTAATATACAGACGTATCGCATTTGGGCTGCCAAATTGCGAATTCGATGCAAGATGAACTGACTGCCGACAAGAGTGACAAGCCGCCGACGCATTATTGGCACCACCACCAAGAATGGTCGATACAACTGCATATGATATGCAGTAGCACTTTCTACTACTATATATAAGTACTTGTATTATCTTTGAGTAGCACTACATGCTGCGCCCAGTCTAGTGCTACAGTTAACCTACCTACAGTTACATAGGTTACCTACCTACAGTTGGTAATGCAGGTGTACAAAATCTCACACTTAGCTCTGAAAAGATGCTGCTCTTATGTGTGAATTCTTAAATACCTACTTTAACTCTATTTTCAGAACAACAGACTCTAAAGCAGAAGCGAATCGGAAGGATATATTTATTCGTTATAAATGAGCCAAGTATGCTCGAAATTAATCCAACAGAAATTATTGATACACCTGGCATTTTGGATCAAAAATGGTGTCAACACTCCATACAGAGTGACCCAATTCTAGCCACTGTTACCTCAGACGGTACTGTTAAATTCTATCGTTTGATTGATCGCAACGGAAAATTTAGTTTAAAATTTTGGTTTGATCATGTGGTTGGTGAAAATGTGTTAGCACTGTCTCTTGATTGGTCGACAAATAAGACCCAATCTGAAGAACCAAGCATTGTCGTGAGCGATTCATCGGGTAAAGTGACCGTTATGAAATTAATTGGAGGTAGTATACAAACTGTAGGTACATGGAAAGCTCATGATTATGAGGCATGGATAGCCGCATTCAATTACTGGAATACCAATTTGTTTTATTCAGGTAAATAATATTGGCAAGCTTAATCAATGTGGCCTACGGTGTTAAAATGATTTGGTGGCAAGGTTCTTTCTCGTATTTGCCGCTGGACTGTTATCATCATCAGCCTTTATCCACTCACTGTTGGGTATAGGCCTCTTTTCTGATTAGTTGGTTTTTTCCTATCTTCTTTTGTTTAAGATTTTTTCACTGTTATGATCTGTGGTTATTCAAAAGTTTCGCAATCGTGCTAAATGTATTGTAATTAAATATACATATATGCGATAAGAAGGACTATAATCTTGATTATTATACATAGGTATATGCTATAGCATATACTATACACCTATAGGTGTAGGTATCGACAGATCATAAATCTAAAATTACTTGATGTTTCTCTTTGGCCCCAGATTCCTACTCAAAGAAACGATGATATTACTTCAAATATACCTAATTTAATAGATTAGCCTAAATGCAATATCACGGAACATAAATAACAATTAGAGCTGGACCTGGTTTCAGGAGGCGACGACTGTGTCTTCAAGTGCTATGATGTTAGAATTGCGGATGAAAGCATTGTCGTCAACAAGCGGCACCAAGCAGGTGTCACCTCTGTGAGGAGCCACGTGGACGAGGAACATCAGTTACTTACAGGAAGGTACGTATTTTTTATAGCAATAAAAGTAACAATAGAATCATGGGTGCGTTACCAACCTTAGGGTAGGGAGTAGGGAAGAGGAGTAATTGGACCACCAGAAATCCCACTCATCGAACGATACTCAACAGCGAGCTGTCACTTTTGTGCGATACATAAGACAGCAGTATCAAAACGATCGAACAATCAGCAATCATTTTCGTGCCAAGTAGAAATAGAAATTGCCATTCCTACGTATCTAGATCTACGTATTCTATATAAACATAACACTTAACATAAGCTCACGCCTGTATCTCCGAAGGGGTAGGCAATGGCGCTCTAGTGAACTAGAACACCCACATTTCGCAGAGTGATTATATTCTCCTTGTTAAAAATAGAAAATGGCGTGGGAAGTGAAAGAATATCCCACAAGTTTTGTGGCTAATAGACGCTGGCCGTAGATTAGTGAAACAGTTGAACTATATTGCAATATTCTTTCAGTTATGACGAAAAAGTTCGTTTATGGGACACAAGGAATCTAAAAACGTGTATTACTGACACCGATGTAAGAGGTGGAGTTTGGCGATTGAAGTGGCATCCTACAAAGCAAGATGTGGTATTGGCAGCTTGTATGTATGGAGGATTTCGCATACTCCGTGCTCGGAGTGACGTCGTAAATGTTGTCTGCGAGTATATGGAGCATGAGAGCATCGCATACGGCGCCGATTGGAAACAGGACGATTCTTCAGTAGTCGCTACATGCTCCTTTTACGACTGTAAAATGCATATCAGCCAAATACTCATTTCTTAGTAGTTCTAAATGCCTTACTATATAGGAATTTTGCCACGCCTAAAGATTTTGTATTAAAATATTGGTATTGAAATAAAAATGTTTTACCTCATTTAAACATGTTGTATTTAAATTTGCTTATAATGTCATGATAAATATAATTTATAACAATTACATACTTAATAAAGTAATCATTTGCCGTAAGTGTTAAAAAAAATCTTACACCATTTACAAATATCAAGGCTTTGGGATGCTCCGCTCGCGCCGGATTGATCACAAATGTCCCAAGTTTACTTTTCACAACTGCATAACTGGCCAAATTCTCCCTACAATAAATTTGTACCTTAATACTCTCTAAATAAAGCCTATTTTTCTATTCACTGGAATTAAAGTACATTATTATTAATAGAGCCGGTACGTGCACGCAGGGTCCGAATGCACGCTCTCGGCCAAACGAATATAATATTTCCTTAATAATTTTTATTCATGAAATACACAATATTTTCACGCGGTCTGATGATAACAATATATTTTTTTATACTTTGTTGTGATTCAAATAACTCTGTAAAGTCATGCCCTATATATTTGGATACTTATACAGCAATGTGTACTTTATTATGTGATGTATGTATGTATGTATGTACAGTGTAAAATGAGTGTGTTAAAACTTAAAATACATGACATTCAAAACTTGTCCGTTTCCTTCAGTTTCGATATCACATCAACAAACGCATTTGTACAGTAAGCGCAGTACGCGCTACATTTCTATATTCTATCGATTTCGGTCGGTGCTGTACATCAGTAGAATGTCGAATGCATCTGACGAGTTTGGGCGTGTGTTTAAATAATGTGCCATCACCTTTATTGGCATGAAGTGTAGTGCATAGTAGTCAGGGTACCGCCATAATTCTCCAATTTCATGATCAATATCAAGGTAAATGTGTATCTAGCTACATACGTCTGCATGATACATGTATATGTATCGAGACGATACTTTTCATAGTGTTTGCTATGTGGCTAACAAAGTGCGAGCCGTGAAATAATACATCCAACAGTCACACAGTCTTGACTCTACACAATCCTGTATCGTGGGCATCAGGAATTGGGTACTTGACTATTTTAAAAGTATACAGGGCTATTCATTGGTTTATCCTAAACATGTAAAAAATATTTCGTTATTTATTTTCATATATTTAGTTAAAAAAGACAAAATTAATATGTATAATTGAGTTTTCCGCCAAAACGCTACCTATTAACTGTAGCTACGGGTGACATTATTGTTTCATACCATAGATACAAAATCGCTTTTAAAAATGATATTGTGGAATAATAAAAAAACGGGTCAGATATTTTGTCGATCAGATATAAATCGTCGATCACATCCGTTGAAATTAAGTAAAAAAAATTAGATTTTATTGAGATTTAAATAAAAATACAAAAAAAAGTAACAAATAACCTGGCTGTATGACTTTGGATCTTAGGTCTTAGGCCCTTGTGGAGAAATAAACAAGAAAAATGAGTAATCTGACATCATGCATCGATATTGGTGTTTACCGTCACGTGACTCACAGATAAAAAATTAAGTATTTCAATTACTAAAATTATCCTTGGAGTATTTTTATAAATTCCTATTGCATACGTTATTTAGATGATAATTCTATATTCCTACATAAATTAATTGATATTGGTAACTACAGTCAAGTACCCAATTATCAAGACTTACAACACCGAAACACCCAGACCGCAATATTATGCCAATACTCGAATGTGATGGTCCAAATGTGGATAAGTTCGTTTCTTAGCAGAATGTTGAGGTAATTTGATTAAAACAGTTTCTGTCCTATAGAACTAAAGGTTTTGTTTAGAGTTCATTGCAATAATGTAAAAATAACAATATTTTTCATTTGCTATTGCATTTTAAATCATTCTCCTGTATGTGGAATCATTATTGGTACCAACTTTATGATACATCCGGTATATTACTCGCAACTATAAAACTAAGCCAAATCCTTTCTGCAACATGCTTAAAGGTGTATTGTTCCGACCCCACACTCAGGTGGGATAAGAGCAAGTAGAAAGAAAGTTTATTTTGAATAGCCACCCACTCTACCGCCTACCTTAACATCATTCCGAGATATTCACTTTTACAGTTGTAAGGATTGTGTCCCTCCCACCAGGAAGTTAAATAACCGATTAGAAAAATCTGAGAAAAAACTAGTGAAGAACCTGCGATTTTACTACTAAATTTAGTTTACTGATTGGGAAGTACAGCGGAACCCGACTATGAGGGATTTGTTAAAACTATTCTAAAAACGATATGTTTGTCCGTAAGTGTATGGACGTGATATATAAATGTAACAAGGGTAGATTGGATTTCTCAACGAATCATCAACCGCCTAAAAATATTGAAATGTTCCATTTAGTTTAAGCGTAAGTCGACGGTATAAGTAACCATATCAAGAATGCTACATGATCATGTGTCATGTTACCTTTGTTCAATTAATTCACTCCTATACAATGCAGCCTGACTCCCCAACTGTGTATTCATAGAGCTTACAATTATTTGTCAATAAATCCCCAAACAATTTATTTTAAAATCACAAGACACTATATTAGACTAGTTTTGATACTACAAATGGCAACTAAACAGACATTTAAATATACATAAAATATCATTATTTCAAAACATTTTTATTACTTTTCAAAAATATCACTGCATTGTTACATCACCTAGTAAACAATAATAGGGATATTGATATTTTAACAATTCTTGTAATGAATAAAATATATTATGCCGACGTTTATTTATTCGAACCTACGTAACACTGAAAATAAAAGGAACATATTCGTACATAAATATATTTTACTCATTTACGAATTGTCATTATTTAAACATGATTCCATTTAACAACAGATCGAGGTCACGTTAAAGACAATTATATGGAGTTTCGAGCGGACGCGACGGCCGTGCTCCGAAGTTTCGTGTTCGCATCCGCCATTAACTCTCATATAAAGGCCTCTATATTCAAATTTAATCTCATCGCATATTCAGTCTGCCTTGCCATAATAATGAAATATTCTCTTTATTACTCATATCTAATCCAATTAGAGACTAAGCAAAATAAAACAATCAAACTTTCGATTCTTTACACTAAGAAATACTTTGATTTGATTAAATCGTCACATGATGCCTGTATACATATCATATTTGCATAATAAAATGGTGTTCTGATGCATAAAACTGTTATTTACACATGGTATATTTACAAAAATGCTAGTGTTTCTATCGTTACGAACTACGAACCGATCAGCACTATTTTGTCACAATATGTAAAATACTCTGTACACATTTATATTCGTCGCCGGGATGTGAGTGCCGGAACAATGCATTTAATAAAGTTTAACAAATAATTTATCTACAATACTACCACTCACGCATCGTCACATCGCGTCGCGGCGGGTGACAGTCGACAGAGGCGCGAGTACCGGCAGAGATTCCCTCATCAGATACCGTGTGAGTATGTTCGTGTTCGTGCGTGATGCGTGCGATGCGGACGCTAGGCGTGTCGCGGACACAGCGCGCGGAACTCCCGCTCGTCGAGCGTCCAGTGCGCGGCGGCGGCGCAGGGCAGGTGCGCGCGCGCGGGGCAGGCGCGGTGCGCGCACGCGAGCGCGGCGCCCGCGCGGCCGCACTGCGCACACCGCGCCCCGCGCGCGCCCCACACCGCGCCCGCGAGCCCCCACAGCCGCGCGCCCGCCGCCACCAGCCCGGGCGCCCACACGCCGCACGACTCGTGGAACCACACCGCGCTCCCGGTCGCGCTGAATCGACGACGACTGTTCTCGTCTAAAGCCCTGTCGAACGTTTCTACTTAGTATACGAAGTAAAACTTCATTCACGTCACGCACACCGGAGCGATGAGGATGTACGATACCTGTACTCGTCGCAGTCCTCTTCGAGCTCGTAGGGTCCGAAGAGATCGCCGAGCGAAGCGGCGTGCGGGCCGCGCTGGCAGAAGGCGCAGAGCCAGGTGAGGTCGGGCGTGGTGGCGTCGTAGCGCAGGCCGAGGGTGCTCGCGTGCAGGCCGCGCGACGCTCGAGCGCCGTTGCGGAACTCCTCGCCCTTGCGTCGTGAGCCCGCTTCCTCATCCTCACCGGTAGAAGCGTTCATGACACTCACGGATACTGGCGAGTCACATGGGCCGCGAATCTAGAATTTGTTAATATTCTTGAAATAATGATTTCTTATAAACATCAAACAGTTCTGACGCCCGTCGGCATACTAAATTCTGGAATAAATAATCTATTGCTATAAATTTATCTTTACCTGAATGTAAGGACCTCTTGATCTACTTGAACTAGCATTGCTGCCCGAGTCATACGCATCTTTCATTGGCGCCTCTTTAGATTTTCGTACACGACCAGCGTCAGACTTCTTTCGAGGCGTCTTTCGTCTCGGACCTTCGTCTCTTGTTCGCCTTCTTTCCCCCCTAGCGGGCGCGGATTTTCGTCGCTTCCGGGCATTCGCCGTCGACGTAGATGGTTGCGCTGATGCTTCCTGAGTATCTGAATTAACGCTAGGTTTATCTTCTTCTAATGCAGCGAACATCTTTTCTAGTTGATTTTCTACTTCAACAAAGCTCGCGGCCGTCGGTTCTGCACTCCGAGAATCACTAGTTTCAGGCTCTGCAGGTTTGGCTTCCGATGGAGATTCTACCGGAACATTGGGCGCCTCGGAGTTAGACGTCCGCACACTGCGACGTCTCGGCGCTGCCGGTGTGGCGACGACCGGCGCCGGAGTTTGTTCTTTTTCTTCTGTCTTCGGTGGGGGTTCTACTTCTGGTTCTGCCGGTTTTTCTGGTTCAGGACTCGCCAACACGCTTTTTAATTTATCAACGGTTACAGCAGCATCCGTTTCCGGCTGAGAAGGTAGTGGTGGTGGTTCGGGGTTAGGTGGAGTGGGGTCACCGGTGTTCGCGATCATTGCGGCTATATCGTCTATTGTTTCAGCGGAACCGGACCTCGTTTTTCTCCGAACATGGGGACGTTCAGGTGCTTGAGTGACGGGGGATTTTTCTTCCGGACCGTTCTTTAAGTGCTCGGCTTCTCCATTTTCTAAGGGAGGATCCGGTTGCGGTGGAGATACTCTAGCCGGTATCGGGTTGGCCGCTGGAGGGTCTCGTGGTGGCTCACACGGTGCTGGCGGAGGTGGCGCCGATGGCACGCGTACCGTGCGTTCGGGTTTACGTTTTCTTTTTGAACCGGGAGGGGCGCCACAAGAATCTGCGGAATCCTGCAATCATTAATTAATAAATTGACTCGACATTCCAACAAAAACTTCGGGGCGTAAATGGGACACTCACCTCGTTTGAGGAGGGTGGTGATGGTGTCGGCGCAGCCCGCGAGTGAACGATGACCGAGTGCGGCGACACCGGTGAAGGCACCAGTCGCTCCAGCAGGGCGTCAACACGCGCGTGCGGGAGTCGCGGCTGAGCGCGCGCTATCAGGCTGTTGATGGTCGGCGCGTCTCGCACCGAGAGCGCGGGCGCTGTAGGTGCAGCGGGGGCGGCGACGGCGGAGGGGGCGGCGGGCGGCGGGGCCGAGTGCGCAGGCGGCGCGGCGGGGTGCGCAGGGGGCTGCTCCGAGTGCGCGGCGGCCGCGGGCGGGGTGGGGGGCGCGGGCGCGGGGGACGGCGCCGATCCGTTGGACGAGCGCGCGCTGCTCAGTGACAGGTCCACGCCTACACGCGCGTACGCCAGGAGTTCTTCTGCACGAACCAATTTATCTGTAATAATTAACAATTATTTTAGTAAACATCTAATAATTGTATAATTAAAATTGTGAATATGCCCTATAATCGGATTATTTTTAATACCTAAGTTTTGTTGAAATAGTTGAGTATATATTGCTTTTATAAAGTATAATATTCTTACCCCTGGCTGGTCCCATATGTTGGTACAAATCAACAGGAAGCAGTGGTCCACCGCCTTTGACATCACCTGGTGACGGCGTATGTCTGGAATTATTCATGAACAGTCACTACATTGTATTTGTACGCAAAAGTATTGTATTTTAGTAAATGGATGTTGATCTCGATACTTCAATGAAATGTATGATGTAAAAATAACGATTCTTTTAAGTCGTAGATCGCATCGCGCCGGTGTGCAGTGGATGAATAATCGGTTGTGGAAGGAATGGTCACCTGTTCGATTCCATACCGAAACAAATGTTTGAATAATTTCCAAATATTTATTTCGGTTCAGTTCTCGCGAGACGGAAAGTCATTCGTAGTCTCTAACACCCAACACATCTAATATATTACTGTGAAATATGGACTTTGTGTAAACAATTCTTTTTTTCAGTAAACAGTTAAAGACATTATATAAATTATACACAGTAATTACATTTTTAATAGTTATGCCGGCATTTTGCACAATACATGATTATTGTTTGATGGTTACCATTGTCTTCAACACGTTTTGAGTGTTTTACAACTGTGTAAATATTCAATTAATTGTTTCGTTTCGTTATATACTGTATGTGAATTTTAAATAATGAGGGAATATGCAGGAGAACTACACAAAGAACCCTGATAAATAACTAGTTTTAGTTAATCACTGCTAATATAAATGTGTATAAAGCTTTGTTTAAGGCAGCAATAGAGCGACAAATCGGTTAAATGTACAGACACAGCGAGTGCCATTGATTAATTACTTTTTAAGCCGTAATATGGCATGAAAGGTTATGAACTTATACAGAACACTGTAAGACTGTAGGATTACCAGTTACTCCATGTGTTCATCATATAAAATTATATAAGCTCTAACCTGTATCCTAGAAGGGGATCCTACATGTTACTGAATTTATTTCCACACATTTTATGTAAAAAAAGAGCTAATATAATCAAAACTATTATAGACATTGTCACATTTAGGATTACAGTACCAGTATGGAGTATAGTCTTAGAACACTGATGTATTGTGCGAAGTGTTTATAACACATTAGAGTGGCAGACTCAAACGGTCAAATTTTTATGCTTTGCATTAAAAAAGCTGAGATTGCTTTAAACAACAAGACCGCCTATTGTTTCCACTTTATTTAATGTTTTGTTGGTATACAATAAAGAGTTATCTATCTACTAAAGTCAAAGTGTTGCACGTTAGTAAGTGGTCAAATTACTTGGACACACGACTAAATGACAGACTAATATTATTATTCACCGTATACTGACGATATTAAGGTATAGCAGTTGCAACGTATAGGCGATTCGAGGTTTGAATCTCAGGTCGGGCAAAACGGTTTTTATCAAGCTTTACCACCAAACACACTAGCTCCCATTGAATGGATATATACTGACAGGTGACTGGTCGGTAAAACTAAGCCAAATTCTTTTTGCAACATGCTTCAAAAAGTGTTGCACGGACCCCCTTTATGGGACAAGGGCTGGTGGAAACCATAATGATGGTATTAACGTACACCTCAATTAACTAATCTTTCTGATTTAGGGGTAGGTTATATCCGCATATTTACAAATAATGAGCTGCAATTCCATAGCACCATGCTTTTGCTATAGAGTTTTGCTATTGTTAGAGGTTTGTGCAAGTTTGATTACGAAATCCACTGTGACGTGTGTAAATTTATAAACTAGAAGTTCGTGTGATTAAGTATTCTCGCTTTCTATTTATGATTATTATGCTAGCATATAAAGTGACTACAATTTGATTGCAAGCTCCATGCTACTGCCTCTTGCCATTGACTCCTCATACAGAGGTGACGATCGAAAACTTTCGCGTTTTTTATGTTTTCGATAGCGTCGTCGTCAACGAGAAATATGTATGAAAAAATACAGTACCTCCGTAATCCGCCAAGGTCGCTGAACGGTTTTTCATACATATTTTTCATTTGCTTGAAATCTCTGTAAACGTTAAAGCCCAAGTTAAAGTCAATGCGTTTTCACGCGGGGAATAAGCTGCGGGGAAAACGTATTTAAATAATATCCACTACCAGTTTAATTGTTAGAAAAGAAACTTAGAGGCGAAAGTGTAACCTTCAATAGAGCATATCTTTACACAATAGATTGTATTATCCAGTGGTCGGTGTTCACCTGAGCAGATGTTTGTCGGGCGGAGTCGGCGTGTGTCGGTACAGTTCGGGAGGCGTTGCCGTGTGACGGAACACCGAATTCCCTGCTACATTCTTCATCGCCTGTGAACATGACAATTTGAACCATATACCATAGTTGAACAAGTATCACCCATCACAAACGTGATTTTGATTATGTACCCTAGTATTACTGATAACAGATGTTTTGTAGTCTACGAGTAAGTAAGTAAGCAGCGATAGCTCAGTTGGGAATGGTATGGACTGCCGAGACAAGTGTCGGTGGTTCGAGACCAACCCCAAAATGGAGCATACACCTCTGACTTTTCTATGTTAAGTGTATTTTCATTGTGAAATATCGCTTGCTATAACGGTGAAGGGAAACATCGTGAGGAAACCTGCATACCCGAGAATTTCTTCACAGGAATTTCGAAGGTATGTGAAGTCTGCCAACCCGCATTAGGTCAGCGTGGTAGACTAAGGCCTAACCCCCCTCTCATTAGTAGAGGAGGCCCGTGCCCAGCAGTGGGACAGTAATATTACAGGGCTAATATTATTATTATTGAGTAAGTGAACACAAATATTGCAGGGTTTTCCACTAGCTAATTTTTGACACAATTAAGAAATAAATCTATGAATAAGGGTGATCTGGAAATTTTTGGGGAAAGCCTAAGTTCTGTCGTGTCGTGTGACTGATGATGATTATGAAGAAAGAAATTCTCTTGTGAGATGTAGACAAGATGGTAATGTACCTGTAATGGGTCTGGGGGTGAAGGTGCCTGTACGTGGTATAGATGTGGCGGCGGGGTGGGGGTGTGCCACGTCACCCCCCTGTCCGATGCCATGTGCGCTTGAGGTGCGCGAGCCAATAAATTCGCCATCTGTAACTAATTAATATAAAAATAACAACTAGGAATCAAAATTCATGTTATAATACTTATTTATAACTAATCTCAGTTGTTATTTTCCATTCCAACATATTTTGTTGATTGATTTGCACATTTAGGACAGTTAGGTTTAAAGTATAGACTGTGAGGTTTATAGTTTGTTCTTTAAAAATTACTGAAACACGTTTTTACATATTATGGCGGTGACTACATAATATTTTAAAGTTCATTACAGTTTTTCCATATATTACCATGTAGGTAATATCATATAAGTCATTATATTTTTTTATTATAGAAAGCATAACTAGTACTTATAACGTAAAATATATTAGAGAGTCTTAATCATATTCCAGTTTTACATGCATGGTTAATTTACTCTACAACAAATATTTTTGAATTGAAGGTTAAATGGAAATCACTGCATAATAAGGAGTCTCAATCTATTCAAATTAAAGAACTATGAATGATATTCATATTCTGTGAAGTTAGTCTAGAATGTTGTGGAGTTATTTGGCGAGTAGCGGTTTTGAAGAGAGAGACCGCAGGTTCGATTCCCGCATTGAGACAAATGTTTGTGTGGCCCACAAATATTTGTTTCAAGTCTGGGTGTTGTGAGGCCGAAAGTCTCTCATAGTCTCTGATACCCACGATACAGGCATACCTAGTTTAGGGTCAGGACTAGGTGTGTGACTGTTCGGTGTATTTATTTATTTATTGTTTTCACAGAAAGTTAAGCTAGGCATGACAGGTGTATATTCACCCTTAAAAGTAGGGTGTAGTGAAAAACCATGATATATATGTAACACTAGCTGACCCGCGCAACTTCGTCTGCGTATGAGAGAGAGGGTTGAAAGAGTGAGTCTTAGGTACCTATAATCCAATAATTCTAAAGGAGGTAATGGGATGATCTACTTCGGCCGTCAGTCAACCCGTTTCTCACCCGGTCAGTCACACCGTCTGTCACACCGTCTGTCACGTCGTCTGTCACCCCGTCTCTTACCCCGTCTGTGCCACCGTCTGTCACCCGCCTGTCACTCCATCTGTCACCTCGTCTGTCACCCGTCTGTCACCCAGTCGGTCACCCCGTCTGTCACCCAGTCTGTCACCCGCCTGTCACCCCGT
Source organism: Clanis bilineata (assembly GCA_036417725.1). Lineage (NCBI taxonomy): Eukaryota > Metazoa > Arthropoda > Insecta > Lepidoptera > Sphingidae > Clanis > Clanis bilineata. Next base: position 7,231,313 of record CM071153.1, read on the forward strand.
CTGCCACCCGACTGTCACCACGTCCGTCACCCCGTCTGTCACCCGTCTGTCACCCAGTCAGTCACCCCGTTTGTTATCCAGTCGGTCAACCCGCCTGTCACCTCGTCTGTCACCCATCTGTCACCCCCGTCTGTCACCACGTCGGTCACTCATCTGTCACCCCGTATGTCACCCGTCTGTCACCCCGTCTGTCACTACGTCGGTCACCCGTCTGTCACCCCGTGTGTTACCCGGCTGTCACCCCGTCTGTCACCTCGTCTGTCACCCGTCTGTCACCCAGTCGGTCACACCATCTGTCACCCCGTCTGTCACCCCGTCAGTTACCTCGTCTGTCACCCGTCTGTCACCCAGTCGGTCACCCAATCGGTCACCCAATCGGTCACCCCGTCTGTCACCCAGTCTGTCACCAGTCTGTCACCCGTCGGTTACCCCGTCTGTCACCCAGTCGGTCACCCCGCCTGTCACCCGTCTGTCACCACGTCGGTCACCCGTCTGTCACCCTTCTGACACCCGTCTGTCATCCCGTCTGTCACCCAGTCGGTCACCCCATCTGTCACCCTGTCTGTCACCCAGTCGGTCACACCATCTGTCACCCCGTCTGTCACCCCGTCAGTTACCTCGTCAGACACCCCGCCCGCCACCCCATCAGTCAGCCTGTCAGTCACCCCGTCAGTCACCCCTTAGTCACCCTACCATTCATCACGTCGGTCAACACTAAAATATTTTTTCAAATCGAACCAGTGGTTACCGAGTTATAAAATTCCCCGCTAGCAGCATTATTCATTTTTGCTCCGCTTCTATTGGTCATAGCGTGATGTTATATAGTTTCTAGCCATCCTCGATAAATGGGCTATCCAACACAAAAATATTTTTTCAATTCGAACCAGTAGTTTCTGAGATATCAACTTCCCCGCTTTTCAACATTCTTCATTTCTGCTCCGCTCCTATTGGTCATAGCGTGATGTTATATAGCCTATAGTCACCCTCGACAATTGGGCTATCCAACACAAAAAGAATTTTTCACATCGAACCAGTAGTTTCTGAGATATACATTTTCACGATTTTGCAACATTTTCATTTCTGCTCCGCTCCTATTGGTCATAGCGTGATGTTATATAGCCTATAGCCATCCTCGATAAATGGGCTATCCAACACAAAAATATTTTTTCAATTCGAAGCAGTAGTTCTGTCTGAGATATAAATTTTCCCGGTTTGCAAATTTTTTCATTTCTGCTCCACTTCTATTGGTCATAGCGTGATGTTATATAGCTTCTAGCCATCCTCGATAAATGGGCTATCCAACACAAAAATATTTTTTCGATTCGAACCAGTAGTTTCTGAGATATCAACTTCCCCGCTTTTCAACATTTTTCACTTCTGCTGCGCTCCTATTGGTCATAGCGTGATGCTATATAGCCTTTAGCCATCCTCGATAATTGGGCTATCCAACACAAAAATAATTTTTCAAATCGAACCAGTAGTTTCTGAGATATCAATTCCATGTTTTTTATTTGTCATTTCTGCTCCGCTCCCATTGCTCATAGCGTGATGTTATATAGCCTATAGCCACCCTCGATAATTGGGCTATCCAACACAAAAAGAATTTTTCAAATCGAAGCAGTAGTTCCTGAGATTAGCGCGTTCAATCAAACAAACAAACAAACAAACTCTTCAGCTTTATAATATTAGTATAGATAGGGGGAAGGGGTAGGCCGAGGCGCACTAGCCAACTAGTACACCCACATTTCGCCAAGCTTAGTTCCGTCTCAGATGTGATAGGGGGCGAGGCTATCCCCATATCGGGCACAAATTCCAGACTTCGGGCTGATATTTAAAAATCCAAATGATATATATGTATCAAGTAGTTTTATGAAATAAGTTGATAAAGTAATTTTTTGGACAGAATTGTAATTTTTGGTTCAAATAAATACCAATATATTCGAGTTTTTAATGTATTCCATGCAATGATAATAATCATAAGATTATAATATTCACAATTTATTTTAAAATGTTATACAAAAACTACACTTCAACGGAGTCACAAAACAGAAGAGATTAGCACATGAAAAACAAAATAACCTAAAGATTAATCTAGATTATATGTGCATTACTTGAACCTATATCCTCCAGAATATAGGAGTTACCATAATTACTATATAAATATAAATTTTACCATTATTATTATAAAATCTGTGGTTTCCTTGTGAACTTTCCTCCACTGATAAAGTGATTGCTAAATGTGAATATCTAGAGGCAAATTTGAAATTATAGGTGTGTGCCTGGGGGTTGACTAAAGTTTTGAAATTGTGGTTTGAATTTCCTACTTCACACAATATCTATTTCTGGCTAATGTTCTATTATGTATGTAGGAACATGAAATTAAAATTTTTGACCTCAGAAATTACTTATTAACTTATTAGAATATGTAACAATAATATATATGTAGAGATTCATATTTACAGGGTTACAAAAACTCCATAATTTAACTTTTCTTAGATACAATTGTATCAATTTGATAATTTGTATCAAATCTAAGGGACTGTGGCAAAAAATGTGGTACAGACTAATTTATGGTGGGGTCTGTAGTCACACAGACGAGTGATCAGCTCACTTATTAGAACTAATTTACCCTAAGTGGTACAAACTGGCAATGTATCAATGGCAAGTTCTTTTAATGACATCAACTATGGAAAGTCATCTGGCATAGACATCACCTGAAACAATATCTAAATAAAAACTATGTCATCACTCATCAGTCTACAATATTCATGCAGACACAGTTTCACATAAGTATTTTAATTATTATTTTCACACATGTGATAACATCACAATGATGTCATTTTATTGGAATTTTATTAGAGTGAACAAACAATCTCATACTCAAATGAATGTATTTATTGGGATGAGTATTTAATAAAGTTTAAATTAAATGTTTGCTACATGGTTCTAAGTGAATGAACCACCAAATGAAAATGTCATAATGCAACCAAGGTATTTTTAGACACAATTTCTTTAATGATGAAGATAAAAAATCTATTTAAAGATAATTTATGTTAGGCAAGTTAGTTGTGAACTGTAAAAAGACTGTTTTGAAAAAAGACTAATCAAGAAGATAATTTGATATGGTCATTTTGACTCATGTTTGTATTACATACATCAAATAGTCTGAGACAAACTTGTAAATATCTCTTAATAATTAGATGCCACTGTGCTTTCAAATGACATACAAAAACAGATGGACTTCATGTTTAACACATTATGACATGGTGTTTAGGTGTTATGCTTGTGATAGTTGTTAGTCCAACTGATGGATGCAAATTTCTCCTTTCAACATTATCCAGAGCATTTCTTTTGCATAAATTTATCTGACCTATGTAATTATTTCTATGTCTATCTCTCTCTTTCTTTCCTTGATAATGTTTTGTAAGCAACTGGACTATATTTCTTCCTCTAATTTACATCATCTCTATTAGTCATCATTTTATGCATGAAGTATATTTTTATTTAACAGTAGTTTAGAAATGTATTTTATTTTAACATGTGTAAGATATTTAAACATGTTACTTGCTGAAGTTGTACCTTGTAAGTCACAGATATAATGTTTATGTACTTAATGTTAAAACATATTCACTAGTACTTACTGCCAAGTGTCAATGCAAACAGCTGATTGGTCTGTGCTACATACTTACATGCTACATAGACACAAAGAAGCTATGTTTCGAACTACACATTGATGATATCCTGTTTGCAAAGATTACTTACACTTCTACAATAGGTTTCCAATCATGTTATTAATTGTATTATAGAGATAAGCATAAAGAGTTAAATGAGTAAATAAATGAATAATAAGCACCACCTGCAGAGGGCTCCAACCGGGGCCCAGCTGAGACTGTCGACCATTCGGGTTGTGCTGCGAACCGCCGGACATGGTGTGCGCAGTGCGGCCCTCACGCTCCACTGTTTACAATGTGTATCCAACACTGAACTGTCCACAAACAATCTTTCAGTCCACCATAATGATGCCGGCAACTTTGAAGCCTTCGCCCGCGTAACTGCGTTCCTTTACGACGTGTACAGAAACTTCTGAAACGTTCTCATGTGCACAACTTGTTCGTACAAATATCCAATGCATGCCACATGTGTTGCGAGCACGGAACACTAGTTTCTAACATTCATCAAACACTCGTTTGAAAGAAAACTGAATTTATTTAGTGCATGGTGTTCGTAAATCTGATGCTCACTTCGCGTGACATTTTGAACGCATTTTGATTTTGAAAATAAGCTGTTTTACAATAAACTGTCACTTATTTTGGATTTGTGAACTATTGAACGTTGTCACTGGTCGTAGAAAATGATTTATTTCACGCGAAATTATTGCAAAAACCGCTAAAATATTCAAAGTAAGCAATGAAATCTCCTTCACAATGGTGGCCGATTAGGATTTTGAAAGCAGCTACAGTGCCATCTCATGACAAAACTTTGAAAATATGTCGGTAAAACAGTACAACGGAAGTAAGTTGTGTTGTCTCTGGGTCATAAAAAAGTACACAAACATTAATAAGGGAAGTTTTTTCTATGTATGAATATTAAACAATAATATTAGTATGTATGTTTAAAAACACATTGATAATCGTTGGGATTAAATAAAAAACTTATCATGAAAAATAATGTCATAAAATCTCAATAAATAATTTTTTTTTGGTTTTTCTTACTGGCAACATTTATAGTAGTTGTCATAGCAACGAAATCAATGTTTTGTTTTGAATATTTTTTTGTCAAATAAAGTGCGGAATTCTATCAAATTTTAAACAATTTGTAAATGAAGGAAAACGAAGTAACTAAGTTTTTAGTAAGCTTTGGCGGTCAAATCGAATATGTGACCTTTCCTAGTGGCGTATTTGATGATAGCTTGGGTGTCCACTATGAATTTGTATGGGGTCCAGATTGGGCTCCTGTGTCGGGGCTCCCCAGGGGAAGTAGTCAGATGTCTCGTCCCGGAATTGACCCCGAAAAAGTTGTGTTCAATATGCCGATAGATATGGTTTTTACTAGTACAAATATATCTGGCTGTGAGTTTTATTTTTAATAAAACATTCAGTTGAATAAGAGTCTGGCAAAAGGATCACATGTCACAAACCCTAAGGGCGAGCACCGAACCGTCGCATCAGCGAGGCCCCTTTTCTTTCGTTCCCAAGATCTACCCAATAAGAGACGAGGATTTTTTGTGACGTTCTTTTTCGAGTATGATCAAATTAATTAAGTAATTTGTGGTAAAGTCTGGAGACATTGCATTTAAAGGGGTTTCACGAGGCTCCTCTATGTTGCTGTGGGTGAGAGCCTAATTCGCCCATGCCTAATTACCCTACAGGCTACTGCATGGGGTCATATTCCTTTTATTCTTTAGTGCCGCGTCTGCCAACGCTTAATAACAATACTTACAGGAATTTTATCTTGGGCGCCAATATAAACTGTCCCCTTTTTTAGGGCCACAATTAATAGTGACAGTTAAGGCTGAAAATACAATAACTGGTGCCTCCCTCAGAGGTTACGCACTGGCTCTTATGCCATTAACTACAGGAATGAGACAAATTACAGCGCCTATATTGCGACCTAGAGCATCGACGACTTTTGGCGAGTGGTTTGCATGGCTCACTGGAAAATATCCTGAGTTAACGGAACCAAAAATGCTTGCGCACGGCAAGGATAACTATTGTGAGTCACCACTATTTATAATTGTTTGAGTGGTAGAGCCATACTGTAAACACTAACGTCTCAGCACAAATGGGCTGGCTTGATCGGTTTGATAGCACTGTCTCACAGAATACCGACGTAAAGTGGAAGCTCGCTGTTGCGTTTCGTTCGGTGCGTGAGATTTCCGGTGGCCCAATTCCTCCCTCCCTTTCCCATTCCCTATTTCCCTGCTTTTAGGTTGGCAACCCACTCTTGTTTTTTGTGTTTTGGCATCTTTTCAATTCACAAATTTTACCTGTAGATAGTCACGAGCGGCTCGGCCTCCGGTAGCCGATATGCTTATGTAACATATATGGTCCGCCTCCGACGGGTTTTACGTCTAATATTGTGTTTATTATTCCAGTACTAAGAACAGAGTCTGAAGGCACATTAACTTTAAATGTGACGATGATGTCAAAGGATCTGCGGAAACTTGGATACGATAACCAACCACCTAGTTATAAGCTGTCATAATTTATATTATTTAAAGTACTCGAATTTTATGTATTTTTTCAATAAAACTATAGGTGTCTGTGCAATATGATGTGTTATTTTAATTTATAATATTAAATATATTTCAAGTGTAGAGCCACGCTATAGACAGTAACGTCAGTATATCTATAGACAGTAAGTAAGAAATGAGAGCCGATGATCTCATTATCTCACTCGTTGTTCGAGACTTGCGAAGAGTTTGAGTAGGAAGGCGGACTCTGGAATTGCCAGACTGGGATAACGTCAATTAGTGAAAAGTACGATACTTTTCTTTATTTTATAAAAATAATTTAGAAGTCCACGCATCAATTAGGCTTCGTTGCACTAAGTCGCTATACAGACGATGTTTGGTATTTTCGACCGACTTCCACAAAAGGAGGAGGTCCTCAATTCGTCGGTTTTTACTCGATATCTCCGCCAAATGTGGACCGATTTTCAAAAATCTTGTGTTCGATAGAGCTTATTTCAAGGGTGGTCCCATATAAATTTGGCCACGATCGGTAAATTGGAAGTCGGTCAGTTACGTTTTTAAACTTGTTGATTATGTTCTGATTTCTTAAGTTTACGCGAATATTATACATTGAAATAAAACTATTCTTACGGATTCTATCACGATTAGGTTTTAACTATTATTCCCGACGTTTCGAAGGCTTTGCAGAAGACAACGAAGACTGCAAAGCCTTCGAAACGTCGGGAATAATAATTAAACCTAATCGTGATAGAATCCGTAAGAATAGTTTTTTTTTGTGATTATGTTGTCACAAGTTGTGAGCCCTCAGCCAGGGTATAGCCAGCGTGCCTGTAAGATAAAGATGGAACTGAGTTGGTAAAATTGAATGTTAATTGCATAATTACGCCTTACAACCCGCATGTTCTAATTGCGGAATATTCAATGCCTATATTCCATAGGCATGACTGGAAATAATACCAATTGTTTTCTAAAAAGGAACGTGTTATCTTATACGCACTTAGATTCAGAAGTATAGACATCCATATTCAGTCCACGTCAGTCAATTCTAATTCAACGTTGAGAAGTTTTAACTTTTCCTCATACCCTGTTAACAGATCACCTTTGAAGTGAAACCTATTGAATCATCAAAGGAAGATTAATAATAATTGTTCTAAGATAATTCACATCACTAGCGTGTTTAAGACGGAAAACGTAGCTGTTTTCCAGTTTACGGCCAGTTGTTACAAGCAGAATTAGGTACCTATTCACATTTGAGGAGCACGATCGACTAATAGTTACTACCTCTAACCTACGTAATTGTAAGTCCCGATTCCCAAAACAACTGAGAATGTGAACCCTATTGTTTACAATATCTAGTCTAAATAATTTTGGAATTTGTGTCCGTTATGGTGATAGGGGATCACATAATCTGGGACGTGAGTTGGCGAAAGTTCTCTAGTGCACCTTTGCCTACCCATTCGTGGATACAGGCGTGAGTCTATGTATGTATGTCTAAATATTATTTGAACTGAATGAAGTTCGAAATTTCTACGTCCGTATGTCTTCCGTCTTCGTGAAATACACAAAGTACGAAGTAGTCTGTACCTATGGCAAATGAGACAAACATAGGTTTATGTACATAATTACGTACAGTCCCTTTTCAAAGCATTTATTCACGTGAAGTGTGTACTCTAATCACAACACGTACCGAGGGTAGGTGTGTCAGATTGACGCGTTGCAGTTTCGTCAGTGCAGTGCGTCACTGTTTTGAACATCGACGCACCGTCACAGAATACCTTTGTAGTTAGCATCGTCAACAAGTATTTCCCCGTTTGCTTCTACTGCAGCTGTCGTGCGAGGCCTCACGCATGCCCCATGGCTTCCAAATCACCTCCTATACACACGTGATTGGGATTTTAATTGATGGCGTTGATCTGTAGAGTCATGGATGCATGTTATAAGAAGAGACCCACAGTGAAGTAATTTCAAATTTGTAAAGGATTAAAAGGTGCGGCAAAGCTTGCCAAAGTTCATAGATTTGGTTACAGTCCGAGACGATTAGGTCTCCTTAGCATGTATTTATTTTAAATACAACTCTTATTACTTATACATTATAATATTGCCCGATATGGCCATAGGCTCGCCCCCATCACATCTGGGATGAAAATGAGTTCGGCGAAATGTAGGTGTTCTAGTTCGCTAGTTCGCTTTTATACTATATTGGAAATATAAGAATATGGCTTTTATATTTATATACCACGTTTTGACAATTTATCTAGAATAATCTTTATAATATAGGCACTACACCACCCCGTTGTAAATAACAACAATCACATCATTAACGAACATAATAATATTTTTTCATATTTCCGGCGGATTTTCCAGTTACGTGTAGTAAATTCCATGAAAAATCCCCATTATAACCTAAATGCCTAAATCAAGGGAGTTGAGGAGACTATAGGTACTCTATTATTTACAGGTGTCTGAGGAAAACAATCTAAATAATGTTGCTAACACTGTGGTTAGAAAACACACCCACAAATACATGCGTAAGCTGTTTCAATAATGAGTTGAATCTGTATTTGCAAACTGCGTCTTTTAAAAGGAATACCTAAAACCAGAATTGGAACTTGCATAATGTTTTAAATTGTACCTATTCGTGACGAATCTATCCTCATACGGAACGTAGTTAATTCTATTAATTACCAATTAGTTCATCCAATTTGTGTTTTTGGTATTTTAAGTTTTACTCGGTGGCGTGGTTGTATTTCGGTACGACTACCGTCCTGGGGTTTCGGGTTCGATCCCCGGGTCGGGCAAAGTGATATATGATTTTTCCGTATTAGGCCGGAGTCTTGAATTTGTACCCGATATGGCGATAAGCTCGCCCCCTATCACATCTGGGACGGAACTAAGCTCGGCGAAATGTGGGTGTACTAGTTCACTAGTGCGCCTCTGCCTACCCCTTCGGGGATACAGGCGTGAGCTTATGTTATGTTAAGTTTTACTTCCTATATATAATATTATAACATAATATAAGCTCACCCCAAAGGGGTAGGAACAGGCGTATTAGTGAACTAGAACACCCACGTTTCGCCGAGCTTAGTTCCGTCCCAGATGTGATAGGGGGTGAGGCTATCGCCATTCATATTATAGGTAGGTATACTATTATAATTAAGCGTCTTATTTTGTGTATGGTTTAGGTAATTTTAAATTTACACTTCAAAATACCCTTTTGAAGTTAGTCAACGATGTAGGATAATGTAATCAATTATCAGTGCATTTGTTTTTACCTGCCTCGGTAAAAGGGTAATATTTTCCAAGTATGTATAGTGTATACTATTACTTCTATTTCTTTGGCATGCACTGCAGCTTAAACGACTTGACGGATTTTAGCATTAATATATAGAGGTAGAGGTAATATATCGTTGATTTATTTCAGTATTGATATACATAGTCTAAAAGCTAAACAAAAATTACAAATATATATATGTTACACTTATTGTTCGTATATTAAAAAACGTATTCGTCTATTTTTATAGAAGGTTGCGGTGGAATACAATGATCATTAATTTAATATAAATGTCACACGTTCATACCACCCTCATTCATCACCCTCACTGCATGAGGCTGTGTAACGTTTATCATGTTTTTTAGTGCATTATGCTTGTTATAAATACTCAACAATCAACACTTTATTACCCAATTAGTTTAATTTATTAAAAATGTGGTTTGATAAAATGCGCATAAAGATATATTCGGCATTAATGAGCACTGAAAACTTGCTCCTTAATTATTTTTATGATAAAAGTTACAGACTGCTTTGAGGTCTCGGGTTTGTTCCCCGGGTTTTTTTTTATTATAGCAGGGATTCGCAAACGAGCTGGTGGGTCATCTGATGGTAAGTGATCTCCACCGCCCATACACACTCAAGACAAATATATCATGGGTGCGTTGCCGAACAAAAAGGATGGGAGTAGGGATTGCAAAAGGGAGGGGGGAATTGGGCAACCGGAAATCTCACTCACCGAACGAAACGCAACAGCGAGTTGCCATTTTAGATCGGTTTTCTGTGAGACAGTGGTATCTAACCGGTCGAGCCAAACCATTCGTGCTATAGACATTACTATCTACAGCGTGGCTATACCACTCAACAAGCGTATTGGGATTTCTACTCAATATCAGTTCTGAGTCTGAAATTCCTACTCTATATGGCGAGGCCCAAAGGGCTTGCGTTTTATAATATCATGGGCACGGACGTAAAAAAAAGATTGACGGAGCGCTAGGAACATGCAAGTGAAGCTGGGTTTTCGGCCGCCGCCTTTACGTTTTTTTTTATAGCAGAGATTGGCAAACGAGCAGATAGGTCACCTGATGGTAAGTGATCTCCACCACCCATAGACACCCAAGACACAAAAAGAATCATGGGTGCGTTGCCAACCTACAAGGAGGGAATGGAAGGGGAGGGAAGGGCATTGGGAAAGGGAGTGGGGAAATGGGCCACCGGAAATCTCACTCACCGAACGAAACGCGACAGCAAGCTGCCAATTTACGTCGGTTTTCTTTGAGACAGTGGTATCTAACCGGTCGACCCGGCCCATTCGTGCTATAGACGTTACTGTCTACAGCGTGGCTCTACCACTTTAAGATCACGTGTCGATAGATCTAATGGGCCGAAAACCCTGCTTCAATTTCAATGTTCATAGCGTTGCGTCCAACTTGTTTTACGTCCACGGTCATGGGGTGGAAATTTGCCACACCATAGACAGTTTTATCTGCACCATAAATAAATCATCTGTGTTAGAACAGAAATGTTATCTCACTTATCAAAGTTCCCATAAGATGTATATTAATTCGCAAGGCACACGAGCAGACGAGTCAGGCCACTTGATGTTTTTTTTTTTTAAGTTGTTCATAGCCATGGATACAATGTCCTTCAGCCGTATACTTTTTATTATTTTTGTTGCTTTATTTCCTACATCTAAGTTTTCGCAAGTACAATGAAGTCGGATGTGTTCGATTTCAAGGCCCTGCTGGAGTTTTGGCGTCAATTCCTTCCAGTTTGATGCTTTTTAGACGATTTTCTCGCAGCAGAGGAATCGAACATGGTCAACCCATCCACCCGACAAAAAGCGTCCAAAATCACTTATTTCAAAGCTTCCATATACTGTCCATCTTCGTTGATGTTTATCGCATAAATTCACATCACATTTAAACCACAAGCACAACTTTAGACTAGAATGTGAAATCATTAAAACAAGCGATCACCCGCACCGTCAGAATTCCCGCCAAAACTCCCCACTTGATGGTAAGCGATAGTGTTGCCAGATGGTTAGAACAATATTATGGTAAACACTAGGTCAAAATTACCTGAAATAATTTTAAGAGTGGTAGACACTAGACAGTTATGTCTACATCACGAATGGGCCGGCTCGACCGGTTTGATACCACCGTCTACGTTTCGTTCGGTGACTGAGATTTTCGGTGGCCCAATTTATCCCCCCTCCCTTCTTTCCCAATCCCCATATCCGTTTCTTTAGTTTGGTAACTCACCTTTGATCCTTTTTGTGTCTTGGGTGTCCACGAGCGGTGGAGATAATTTACCATCAGGGGACCCATCTGCTCATTTGCCAGTCTCTACTATAAAAAAACGAGGTTTCAGCTAAAAGAAATACGATCGATTTTTATTTATTCGGTTTTAATTACAGCCATCAAAATAACTTTTAGACAACATTTAAACGACTTTATGTTATTATGTAGATAATCAAAGACTCTTATAAAACGATATTTTTTTTATAAAAACAACCATTCATTTTTTGGTTTATGTCATGGGAAATATTATCGTTATTATTAATGGCTTGTTTTGACAATAAATCGTTAATAGAGCTTATTCCGATTCGTTATTATATTACATATTTAAGAAACCAATTTAAATCATTTCGTAGATTCGCCGCCGGTTTAAGCGAAAACCGTTTAAGATTCCCAAATCTAATACACAAATCAAAACGCAAGAGCAAAAGGCCATGTTGCCATTAACTTATTTGTTCGTCTGCGCTAAATGTTAATGTTCTTACAGTTAATAGTTACTTTGACGGATTTTTCGATGATTTAGATAATGATTAACGTATCATATTATTTATTAAGAAAATAAAAGTCAACAAAATCTGACAAAAGAGTAAATTTCTTCTTTCCTGTATACATATATGTTTGCAAACAAGGCCCAGATGAGCGACAAATGCCTCTCAAAGTTGGCGTAAAATTGAGTTTTGCATGAGTTAAAACCTTAAGGCCACTTGCAGCTTCGCGATAAATCTCTATTTATCCCAAATCTCGATTTAAATATAGGCTTATTTAAAGATAAGATAGTGAGCTGTAGGATAAATCGAGTTTACGTTTAAATCTAGATGAGTAATAGCGCTGCAAGTCGCCCTTATTGAAGTATTCATTTAATTTTCTCGTATACAATGTATTTATATGGAAAGCGTTAAAATACACAACACATTTATGAGTGGTAGAGCCACGCAGCGCCGTAGACGCAGCATCCGCAGCACGAATGGGCCGGCTCGAAGGGTTTGATACTACTGTCTCACAGAAAACCGATGTAAAGCGGCACCTTGCTGTCGCGTTCCGTTCGGTGAGTGAGATTTCCGGTGGCCCATTTCCCCCCCTCCCTTGCTCAATCCCTTTTCCCTACCCTTCCATTTCCTCTTTTTAGGTTGGTAACGCACCTATGATTCTTTGTATCCTGGGTGTCTATGGGCGGTGGAGATCACTCACCGTCAGGTGACCCATCTGCTCGTTTGTCAGTCTCTGCTATTAAAAAAAAACAAAAAAAAAAACATATACAATACCTACATTGTTTTTCAGCGCTTCAGGTTCGAAGCTTATCAATGTGGTGGTATATAAGAGGCGCGTACGCCAAGGTTTCGTCACTACCGTTCAGTTATTACGGGGGCGTTATTCTAAACGCACGTAGTGTTGTTCCGAGTTCCGAACGACTTCTTCAATCGAAATAAATACGATAATTGTTATAGATATATTAAAATCAAACGCATCGGACATTTTAATTACGATATCGCCGTGTTTTAATTACGGATATTTAATTTTTTTTATCAATCGATTTATTTTCTAATCGGTGCAAGTGAATGGTCACCCTATTAAAGGTAAGTCATGGATTTTATTCTCTTATTTATTATTATTTTTACGTATAAAATTAATTATTGGAGACAAAGCAGTTTAAGTATTTTAGGCTTTATATTTGCTTACCCCTTCGGGGATACAGGCGTGAGCTTATGTATGTATGTAGGTATGTATTTCGTTATAAAATAGGTAATTGACTGAGCGAAATATATATATTTTAATATAGAGACCATTCTCTACCAACGTTACAACTCAGATTAATTCCACTGAATTTATATGAGTTGGTTATAAATACAACTACTTTAGAAACTGAAGGCATTTCGGTATTTAATTTATATACCTACTGTACTAATCGAAGATTATTTCGTGTAAATCAGGAATTGGAGTAATTTTTTCCATGAACATATAACATAACTTTAATAATACACACACAAAACTTATTTTTGTGGTTTTTAAACATTATTCGTATGACATTCTTGAAGAGTCTACATTTAATTAATCACTATAATCATCAAGCTCATAAATTTCAATAACATCTTCAAAATTCATCAGATGTCAATCTTTACATAGAACCAACCTTGGAGTAACTAAGGTTTAATAAACAGAAAAGTAATTTAGAAAATCGGTCTAGATTTGCCGAACATATTAACAAAAATAATGATTAATACCAAGAACGTGACGAAGAGATATACTGAAACTAGCGAAATGTGTTTCATTTAGGTAGATCAAAAGGTGTAAATGATTTTATCAGTTATTGTTTTATCTTTTCGCATGATAACAACAGACAATCGGTGCAGTGCAGTATTCAGAACAAACTTGTTATAAACACTTAACTTGTTTCTGCTATTTTATAGATTTGATATCTGATAAAGTGTTTACAAGGAGTCAGTGGAAGACACAAACACAAGATAATTTCTTTCAAGAAATGCTCTATCTATTATTTGAATTTCTTGTTCAATTTCATGACGTGGTATCTCAAAATCCACAGAAAAATATTTTTTCAGCTCTCTCTTTAAGCTTCTTTTGAAGTTGGAATAATTTATCATTAGAATAAATTAGAAGCTATTCTCCTGCTATAAGAAGTGTAAACATTTCTGATTTAAACGACGCCGAACATATTTCCCTGTGCAGACTTGGCCATTTGCAAAGATAATTTTAAAATGTATAGATATTAAGGAAACTTATGTCCCAAGTATATTCATCAATGAATCATAATTTAAGTCCGTTAATACGGGGTTATTTTTTATTCCTGATGCAAAAAACCAGATGTTTGCTAAAGTTTATCCTAAACATGATATTTAGGGAACATTTTGTACTTTTACCTCCTTTTACGGTAGCGGAAAATGTTGAGGAAATATGTAACATATTCAAGAACAGTCGACCTGGGGATGTCCTGGTGAATTCAGTTTTAAGAAATCGTTATTAGGCGTAAGCAAATTTTTATTTTTTCCGGATTACGATCAGTATAGTAGGATGTAGGTATTTCACTTTTTTATTTTTTGTTGCCACCTTGGTCTAGTGGCATCATATTATATTACTAACTGACCCGCGCAACTTCGTCTGCGTATGAGAGAGAGGGTTGAAAGAGTGAGTCGTAGGCACCTATAGCACAATAATTCTAAAAGAGGTAATGGGATGATCTACTTCGGCCGTCAGTCACCCCGTCTCTCACACCGTCAGTCACACCGTCTGTCAAACCGTCTGTCACCCCGTCTCTTACCCCGTCAGACACACCCTCTGTCACACCGTCTGTCACTCCGTCTGTCACCCTGCCTGTCACCCCGTCTGTCACCTTGTCTGTCACCCAGTCGGTCACCCGTCTGTCACCACGTCCGTCACCCCGCCTGTCACCCCGTCTGTCACCTCGTCTGTCATCCAGTCGGTCACCCCTTCTGTCACCCCGTCTGTCACCCCGTCTGTCACCCCGCCGTCACCCCGTCTGTCACCCCGTCTGTCACCCCGCCGGTCACCCCGTCTGTCACCTCGTCTGTCACCCAGTCGGTCACCCCGTCTGTCACCAGTCTGTCACCCCGTCTGTCACCACGTCCGTCACTCCGTCTGTCACCCCGTCTGTCACCCCGTCTGTCACCCAGTCGGTCACACCATCTGTCACCCCGGCTGTCACCCAGTCGGTCACCCCATCTGTCACCCCGTCTGTCACCCCGTCATTCACCTCGTCAGTCACTCCGTCCGCCACCCCATCAGTCAGCCTGTCAGTCACCCCGTCATTCCTCACGTCGGTCACCCCGTCAGTCATCCCATTAGTCACCCCATCAATCACCCCGTCAGTCACCCCTTAGTCACCCTACCATTCATCCCCTTGGTCAACACTAAAATATTTTTTCAAATCGAACCAGTAGTTTCTGAGATATAAAATTCCCCGCTAGCAGCATTTTTCATTTCTGCTCCGCTTCTTTTGATCATAGCGTGATGTTATATAGCCTATAGCCACCGTCGATAATTGGGCTATCCAACACAAAAAGAATTTTTCAATTCGAACCAGTAGTTTCTGTCTGAGATATAAATTTTCCCGATTTGGTAACATTTTTCATTTCTGCTCCGCTCCTATTGGTCAAAGCGTGATGTTATATAGCCTATAGCCATCCTCGATAAATAGGCTATCCAACACAAAAAGAAATTTTCAATTCGAACCAGTAGTTTCTGAAATATAGTCTTTTCAACATGTTTCATTTCTGCTCCGCTCCTATTGGTCATAGCGTGATGTTATATAGCCTATAGCCACCCTCGATAATTGGGCTATCCAACACAAAAATAATTTTTCAATTCGAACCAGTAGTTTCTGTCCGAGATATAAATTTTCCCGATTTTGCATCATTTTTCATTTCTGCTCCGCTCCTATTGGTCATAGCGTGATGATATATAGCCTATAGCCACCGTCGATAATTGGGCTATCCAACACAAAAAGAATTTTTCAAATCGAACCAGTAGTTCCTGAGATTAGTGCGTTCAATCAAACAAACAAACAAACAAACAAACAAACAAACAAACAAACAAACAAACAAACAAACAAACAAACTCTTCAGCTTTATAATATTAGTATAGAATATAGATACAGGCTTTGAACCGATGAATCGAGAAGTCCTTTTTCGACTCCAGGTTGGACGTGGGATTTTGTGCCACGATTTGTCCGGGGCTTGATGCCTCTAAGGGTGTTGATATCAGGAAGGCGGCGCGGCGGGTTGTAAAAATTAAACCAAATCTTTACTGCAAACATGCTTAAAAGTGTGTTTCGCTGACCATCTCACCAAGTAGGAATAAAAAAAATATAAATTATGAGCACGTTGAAGAACGAAAGTGACAGAAGAGCTCCCAAAGAAACTCAGTTCAATCAGGCAAGAAAGAGATGGCAAGGCGTCATCCACCCCACTTATCAGGATTGGATACTTTAAAGTTGTCTCCAAAAACCCTTAATCGCTGTGACTGTGACTTTTTTATAGCAGAGGTTGGCAAACGAGCAAATGGGTCACCTGATGGTAAGTCCACCGCCCATAGACACAAAAAGAATCATGGGTGCGTTGCCAACCCATAAAAACGGAATGGAAGGAGAGGAAAATGAGATCGGGAAAGGGAGTGGGGAAATGGGCCACCGGAAATCTCACTCACCGAACGAAACGCGACAGCAAGCTGCCACTTTACTTCGGTTTTCTGTGAGACAGTGGTATCTAACTGGTCGAGCCGGCCCATTCGTGCCATAGACGTTACTGTGTACAGCGTGGCTCTACCACTCAAAATGACACGAAAGTAGAAGGAATAATAAATAATTAATACTTCCCTTCGTTGTTCAGGCGATTTGTTTGTTAATGTTCCGCTCGATTATACTTTTAATGCAAATTGGTTATTTATAATTGACCTCAAAAGTTGTGAAATCGGCATGGTTTTAGACCAGTTAAATAGGAAGTCTCGGTATTAATATTTGTTGTTGTCTCATTAGGAGCTCTGAATGACCCACTGGAGAACCGAACGATACAAAGTAGCTCGTTAATAGTAGTTAGTTAATAGTTAATAGTATTATCGTGAAGGTTTGCCAAATTGACGATCAGGAAATATGATTATTATAAGAGACATTAACATCGGCTCCCCTTTTAAAATGTTCCCCCATTGCCGCTGGCCACACGTAATTTTTTTTATCAGCAGCAGTTTTTATAAAACTGTAAGATACACGAGAGATGGAACATTTTTCAGCATTCGCCTTCTTGGTATTAACAACTTAAACCTTGCAAAATTATAAAATACTGCATACATACATAGTCTTACACCTGTATACCCAAAGTGCTAGGCAAAGGCGAACTAGAAAGCTAGAACACTCATATTTCGCCGAGCTCTTGCCCGTCCCAGATGAGAGAGAAGGCGAGCCTATGGTTTTATCGTTGAATTTTGGTACCTATAACATTATCTTCTGTGTTTGAAGAATCAACAATTAGAATTGGTACTTATTAAATTCTAAGCTTTATTCTCCAACTGAATGACCTTAATAAAGTTCCACAAGTTTCAATTAATTATATGTATGTAGCTATGTAGGTACCTAAATTAAATAAATAAGTATTCGTTTATTTACGGAAGTTGCAAGTTAATTAAACCGCTAAGTCACGGTGGCCAAGCATTTTTTAGGATTCCGCAGCCAAATCGCAAAAAAAGGAACCCTTATAGTTTCGCCATATCCGTCTGTCTGTCTGACCACGGTTTATCTCAGAGACTATTAATACTAGAGAACTATAGTTTGGCATGAGTATTCTTATCAAACACGCTGAGAAAATGGTAAAATATTTTTTTAAGGTGCCTAACTTATAGGGGATAAGTGATGTGGGTATGATTTTTTCTTGACCATCCCATGTGGGATTTCGTTTGATAAGTAATTCAAAAATATTGTGAGTTTGTAAAAACTAGTTTGATTCGAAGTTCTGTTTGCGAAATTTTAAGCTTTAAGGTGCTAATTTTTGCACCTCTCTTCTCTATATGGTAAACGGTTGTTTTAGATACTTGAGAAAATTCACAGTAGTAACTTACATAATGAATTTAAAAGGAAAACTATCACGGCGAAGCAGGCTTTACAAGTTAATGCACTTGGCCGAGTTTTTTTCAGTTGGTGGTTAATTTGATTGTATTGCAATGACTCTATTTTTCCTCTATTTTGGTTACACATGTGTTATATGTATGGACATAAATTCTACAAAGCGTGACAAAAATGTGTTTTAGGTACCTAGCAAACCTGTAGTTTATACTTGTTTATTATAATATATAGATGAAAAATTATATACCGCGCTTTAAGAAGAAATGTTTAATAAGACCCAAAGTTTTAAAATCCATAATTTTGTGAGTACTATTTGTGTTTGTGGTATTATATTATTAATAATTCTTGGGTCATACAAAGACTTTCCACAAAAAATTCGCCCTATAAAAATATTTTTCTATAAAAGCTTTTCGCGGAAGTTTCCATACCCCTGAAAACAATCCTAATGAGCCTAATGATTAATGTGTAGGAAAAACCTCGGGAGAGGTCGTGATTGTCAAACTTTGAGACAGTTGCTAATAATATCAAAGTGGAAACAAGACTAACTTGTGAATAGATAACAAAAACAAGTTTGTTGACATCAATTAGTTACGTTATGTAAAGGTGAACGAACACTTGCATATCGCGGAAAACTTGTATCTTATGTTAATTAATTTGAAGACTACGTGGACAGTATTGAGTATCGGAGCAGATAGGATAAGATTTTCCGCGCCAGGGTTTCAAACACACGTGAACAAGGAACATAATGCGTGTCCAATAAGATGATGATGATGCATTCCTAGCCGATTTCGGCCACAGCGACTGCGCGATTGGACACTGTACACGGACATTTTAACTGAACTAAAAAGCAAAACATATGTAATTAATGGTTATTGGGGGTTTCGCTATTCTGCCCTCTGATGTCTTATGTCCTCTTATGGGACTCATAATATCCAATTTGGGAATATGACATGTCAGCACTCCCCCAACGTAGTGCAATGAAATAGCCCCAGGTCCGGCCTTGTAACTCCTCTCGTTTTTTGTCAAGGTCCTTGCGACGAAGGTCCAATGAATTATGAATTGAACGACGAAACATGTGAATGAAATGGCGGATAATTCATATAACGTTCGTTATAATATTTTGTAAGATACTGCCTCGGTGGCGTGGTGGTATTTCGGTACGACTACGGTTCTGAGGTCTCGGGTTCGATCCCCGGGTCGGGCAAAGTGATATTGGATTTTTCCATATCAGCCCGGAGTCTGGAATTTGTGCCCGATATGGCGATAGGCTCGCCCCCTATCACATCTGGGACTGAACTAAGCTCGGCGAAATATGGGTGTTCTAGTTCGCTAGTGCGCCTCTGCCTACCCCTTCGGGGATACAGGCGTGAGCTTATGTTATGTTATGTGTAATATTTTGTGTACACTACCTACATAAATATCTGTCTAGATAATAATCGACGGTAATGTTATTATATTTATTTACTTATTTGGTAGGTAATAATCGTATATAAACACTAAGCCGAATCCTTTCTGGAATATATGTAAAAATGAGCGCTGCTACGTCGGAGTAGCATAAGAGCAGATGGAAGGAAGTAAAAACTTAGGGAACATACCCATATTACGTGACCAATTCTTTTAAATTTTTACACCCCTCCCCCCATCGGTGATGCGAAGACCCCCCTCATCCTCTAGTTTTCACATAGTCATTTATAAATATGGTTCTCAATAATTGCGTATCGAAGAAAAGTTTAAAAAATATATTATCATGTGTTGCCAGCTGTGACTTTAAAAAATGCTAAACGCTGCGCTCTATATTTGAATATACCTCGAAAAAGCACGAGACTTATGTATGTAATTTGCCTAATCAATAGTGAAATAATGTTGCAATTAACTAATTTACTTTAAATTATCATTTATATTTTTGGTTCTTGGTACTAACCCGACATGTAGAGTTGTTATACCATTCGCCTTATATTGTAATTAACTACACTATACGTTAGAGATCCGGTTTATCCGGCTTCTACATTAAATTAACAAAAACAATATTAATTTACATATTGTAGATGGGAGCATACCTTGTGAACTAAGAATACCTTTCTAGTAAAATAATAATATAATGAGGCTGCTCATTTAAAAAATAAATGTTTTTTTTAAGAACCCATTTCTTATAATTAAAATAGTTTCAAATAGTTTTTATGTAATTCGTAGTTGTCCATAATGTTATATAATTGTATCGTAGAACTCCATTAAATAAAAAAACTTGCAAATTAGTATTAAAGATAATTGAGATGGCTCAAGGTAAGATGCAACCAGCGCAAGGTATCATTTTAATTAATGACATGACGCGTCGTTTGCTTGGCGACTATATATTTTTAAAATTATAAATTAAAATTCACATAACAAATGAAACTAAATAAAACACACACACAGATGACACAGTCTCACAGAGAATATTCGAATGTAGAGGCCGTAGGTAAGAACCTCGCACCGAGGTAAAAGTCTGTGTGGCCCAAAATTATTTGGTCTGGTTCTGGGTGTTATAAAACCGAAAGTCTCGTAATTTCTCATATCATCTTGCAATGTTGTGAGACTTCACGTAGCTAGGTAGGTAGGTACTTTCAAAATATGTTATATGCACTTATGCAGATTTTCTTCTTTTTTTATATCGTTTTACATAATATATTTCTTCGTCTATGAATATATCCTTAACTTTTAAAAGAAGTATGTGACCTGAAATTAGTTTTGATCCTACGGCTTAAAAATATACAGGAACTAATTTTGTGCGGGCGTTTATTCTACTGTCTTCTCTTTGATTAATTAGTCACTGAGGAAAACGTATTTCAAATATGTATGTCTAAAAGGAAAACTATACATGATACACGAATACCTAAGGACGTTTCTTTTATCTGCTGGACAGGTTAAACCTTATAGTATTGTACTTTCAATATTGTGCGTCATATCGAATGATAACTCATATCGTAATAAGATCTTAGATTGTGAAATGATAGAGTTATACGAACTGCTTTCTCTAGTATTGAGATACATTCTATTATACAATATATGGGAGGTAACTGCAGGGTAGAGTAACTTTTATAATCGATTCGACTTTGATTCGATTTCATTTCATCACCGTCATCATCATCATTATCAGTCTTAGGACGTCCACTGTGAACATAGGAGATTTCATTCAGTTACTTGAAATTCCATCGAAACTGACTTAAAAGTATGCTCATATCAAAGTTTTTTGGTAGAAGCTTTTGTTTTCTATATTTATAGCCTTGCTAATAATTGCTCTAGTTTGTTATAGTTATATAATATTTTCTTTATACATGTTGAGAGGAAGAAAGACAAAACATTGAAAAATCGTCAACCGAGCATTAGGTAGAGCCGAGCATCTATGTGTATATATAAAATAATCCTTTTTGTTATTGGGCGGAGGTTAAGGAAAACATATGTGTGATTTCTTAAAGCATTTTGCATACCAAAGTTTTAACATATACGATAGGTAGATATAGTTCGGAAAATGTTTTTTTTTAATTTCAGAAGAATAATACATTGTGAGTTATTATCCTCTTTGTAAATGATGTATTTTCCTGTGAAAGCGATTGTCGTAGCTCACTCGTAGGCCGTAGCTAGTATGTAAACTAAACGATGCTGTATGAGTTGTAAGTACCTAGTACTACAAAATACATTGTAAACTATAGCTTATGTTACCCTTAATTGCATTCATTCACTACATTCATAAAAACTCGGATGAGTAGTTTAGGTGCTACGGTGAAACAACTGTACCTACAAACAAGACTGCTAAATGATAACCCTTCCTGGCTTTGTCCTCTGGTCTAAAACGCTATTAGTTAACATCAACAAGTAGAGGATCACTTAATCCTGCATCAAAAAATGTTTATACTGTTACTGATGATAAATGCGTTGATCATTCATTTCCTACATTTATGTTACAGGCAGGAAAATTGACAACTTGTGAGGTATCATGTTAGAAATGAATAAAGATTTTATTAGTGTAGACCAGTGTGCATTTGAATGTATGAATATCTCATCAGTCAGCCAGTGACATGCACAGGTATTTAGATTAGGGTAGACAAAAATATTGCATAATTATTTTCTTCAATTTATTCTTGCTTTACTTAATCATCATGATGATTCTCACGTCGATTTAAAATTACACATCCAGCGCTGTTTGAAAAATTATTTTTGGTGACCATGTTTTTCTTTTTTTTATTTTGTTTTTATTATGTAATTTACCTACACCTATTGACATTGTAGTAACTTTCTACTATTGTAAGGTATCTATTTTTTTATCTGGATTGTCTACTAGCATTTTGTGCACGGATAGGTATTTAGGAATTATTTATTGTACAGAGCGAAATATACTTTTATTTTATAAATAAATTAATTTTCATTGGCACTACAGTCTTTTGGTGCTCACGTACCTACATATAGGTACGTAATATTCTTTTGCAATAAGGAAAACCCCAAATCTTACTTACATATGTAAATATTGTTTCTGGAATTGCAAATCTTAAAATCAATATTCCGGAAAATAAAGAATTAGAAAATAGTTTTCCTGATTTGTTAAATAGAGAATTATAGCATAATACGCAGATGTTTATCCTAAAATAGCATTAATACATAAAAACATTTTAAAACTTTTGAAAGAAACTGTCTAAGTTTCGTGTTCGTCGTGAAATATTTTCAGCCTCTCAACTTGTTTTTTGAATTCCCTGACTTGGAAAATATATTCTTTTGTATATTCTTCACTTTCAAAAACATTTTGTTTTCATATTGTCCCCTACTATTCAGATTTTAATTAAGATTTACTATTTTGGTTAGAGAATGAGGTGTCCGTACTAGCGAACAGAAAATAGGCGTGACCAGCATAATGTCCTTATTGTCATAGTAGTACAGTAGTAGTATAGAGGTACTTGTTAATTTCATACATATAGTAACTTATTACCACATGAATGGACGGCTTCAAAGACACATCATCTTGAATCATCTGACTTCATGTCCAAACACTTTAAACATATTGAATACGTCATTACGGACTGCACATTAGGCTGTAAGTGTCCATTGTACTACTTAGATGGGTGTTGATGGGTACCACATTATGACGATTTTTTAAATTTCGCATCTGTGAATAAATTTCCACAATGTTTATGAACAATGCTTGCAGTCCTCGCAGACGATGACGCAAAGCGATAAGAATTGGGTGCAATTACTATACAGCTGTTTAAATTAAAACAGATAAATAAGACTAAAAGGATGTAAAGGCCCGCATCAGCCTGAAGGTCTCTCCCGTAGATTCCAATGATCTCCGCTCACATGACCTTAATTTCCAACACGATTTGTGTTTATGTGTCTACATAACTAGGAAAAAGTCATACAGTCTATGTATCAGAGAGTTTGTTACATTTGTAGAGTTACTTGACTGAGTATGTTTTTTTTTATTAATGTTTATGCATTGTAATTTATACCACAATAATTACCTATGTTTTTTATCCGCGCATGGTAAAGTGACTACACTGCACCTGATGGTAAAAAAAGAAGAAGACTGGTAATGCAGACTGGTAGTGCAGTCCAAAAATACTAGCGACTAATAACAAACCATGGGTTTATCAGTGATCGCCAGAATCATGCCGGCCTATTTATTCTTCTTCGCACTTCAATCGAGGGGCTTGTTATCTACATATTTTATATAGGTATGTATAGTAGACTGCCCCGGTGGCGTAGTTGTATTACGTGCGTGGTACGACTATAGTTATGAGGTCTCGGGTTCGATCCCCGGGTCAGGTAAAATGATATTGGGTTTTTCTACTCGGCATCAGCTTCAGCCTCTGCCTACTTGAGGGATATAGGTGTAACCTTTTGTAGATATGTATGCATAGTAGACTCTATGACTCTATTTACGGTCAATACGCCTAAAAAAATCAAATACTTCAATATGATTACCAAAAAAGCATTTTTAAGAAAGCCAATTGTACCTATTTTACAAAGTTTGACTTGACAATGAAGAAGTGACTACATTGATTTTTACGACAGAATATTATTAGTTGCAGCGATCACGTTCGCTATTGAGATGTTACTTAGCAGTTAGCACGAACCGAATCGTCACGGTCTGTGTTCGACGGGTTGGTTCTTTGATAAAAAGCAAGGGCAAGGCCTCTCGTGACCGGCTTGTATGGAATACATGAGCTATTAGGATAAAAAGTAAACATTTTTGCAGTGGCGTGCATTTCATATAGACAAAGAGACATTGTCTACCCTGACAATTTGCTAAAATTACATAATGAAAGAAAAAAAACGGTCACCAAAAAGAGTTTTTCAAACAGCGTTGGTTGTATTATTTTAAATCGACGTGAGAATGATCATGATGGTTAAAGTAAAGCAAGAATAAATTGAAGAAAATAATTATGCAAGATTTTTGTCTACCCTAATCTAAATACCTGTGCACATCACTGCATTTTTGTTTTTGGCAACATAATCACTACGTAGTATAAAACAAAATCGCTTCCCGCTGTCTGTTCCTATGTATGCTCATATTCTTATGTATGATCTTTAAAACTACGCAACGGATTGTGATGCGTTTTTTTAAATAAATAAAGTGATTCAAGAGGAACGTTTATATCTATAATACATACATAATATAGTAAAGAAACACTGATCATTTTAGATATTTCTAATGTGATGTAAATTAACACATTTTTTTGCGCTTAATTGCAAACCCTTGCTGAACCCTACGAGACAGATCAAAATAATGTATGTATATCAACAATGCACCCGTGCGAAGCCGGGGCGGGTCGCTAGTTAATTATTAAAACTGACGGAGAGTTGTGGATTGTTTTGTATAAATGGGGAGCTAGCTATAGCTTCCATGGCCAGTAGTGGACAAGACAAAATTACCTTACAATTTCACTATTTCTCTGTTCAGGGGTCTACAAATATTATTATCAAAGAGTTAGAATTGAGAGTCATTGCCTCGGTGTCGTAGTGGTATTTCGATACGATTATTGTCTTGGAGTCTCGGGTTCGATCTCGGGTCGGATGAAGTTGGCAAATCGGGATTTTTCAAAATCAGACCGTAGTCTGGAATTTGTGCCCAATATGGCGATAGATTCGCCTCCTATCACATCTGGGACAGAACTAAGCTCGACGAAATGTGGGTGTTCTAGTTCGCTAGTGTGCCTCTGCCTATCACTTTGGGTATACAGGCGTAGAATGTATCGTTAACTAAGTGGCAATGATATCATTGTTGAAGGAAGGTATTCCCCTTATAAGATAGAACATTGTCGATTAGGTGAAGTTGAGTGAAAACAAAGAGACATTTACGATAAATTATTAGAATATGAATAACTCAATATGGACATTATGCATACATTTATTATGTACCTATATATTTTTATTATCCAGTGTAAACTTAACAATTGTTAACATTTGTGGTCTCATGATGAGCTATAATTTATTTTTATTAAAAATAAAACGGAGCGTTATGCAGTTCTGACGTTGGATAAAAGAAACTTATATATTTATGGATAGTTTTTAGCCTCATAGCACCCTGACATGACGCGGGGACATGCAACAGGGCCTCATTCATGAGTATTTTTTATGTTTCTCGCTAACGACTTCCTTTATTGTCCACAATGTGGGGTCGGTGCAACACACTTTTATAAGCATTGTGCAGAAAGGATTCGGCTTAGTTTTTACGACCGGATGCCTGCCTGACGTCAACCTTCTTCAGAGGTTCCAGTCCCGGGTAAATTAAATTGCTACGCTCAACCTGGGAATCGAACCCAGGCACTCCCGACTCACAGCCCCTATATATGCTGCCACTAGATCATAGAGATGAATCGCTAACGATTACGTAAAATTATAGGTAATTAATTTATGATGTAATCACTGTAGGAGTTGTGTGTCTAACTTTTTTTCGTACCAATTATTTTACGTATTGTGATAGACGTCAAAAAATACTTATGGTTGAGATACTAAATATCAAGGTTACTTTTTGTGAGAATATTGAATGGAATAATAGGGCCTTACTTAAAAAAACAGTTTAGCTGAGCAAATGGCTATAGCTAAGAATAGGCTGTCACTTTTTGCCTTGTTTCACATCGTTTGAAAATAAAAGGGAGCAATTCAGCTAAACTGTTTTTGTAAGTAAGGCCCAGTATGTTTAGAATTGTCAATTCCGCATCGCGCTGTAGACAACCCATCGACCATTTAGATAAACTAGTTTGGTGTGGCTCTAGCAATTAATTATTTAATAGGGTACTGTATACTGTTTCTTTACATATATACATGTATCGCTTATTTAATAGGGCACTGTATACTGAATATTTTTTTAGTAAATTTAAAAAAGCTAAAATAATAAATTATCTCTAAATTCTAAAATACCTATGATTTTTGTGTGGTAAGAACAACGTTCCTCTGCACACGTGACGTTATATTAGTTATGCTGATAAGACGATTTTATATTAAGTTTATTCATAGCTCAGTATACATTTTATAGCATATGTATATGAGGTAATTAGGATTTATATAATAATAATAATATAATAATATTAGCCCTGTAATATTACTGTCCCACTGCTGGGCATCGGCCTCCTCTACTATTGAGAGGGGTTAGGCCTTAGTTTACCACGCTGGCCTAATGCGGGTTGGTAAACTTCACATACCTTCGAAATTCCTATAAAGAAATTCTCGGTTATGTAGGTTTCCTCACGATGTTTTCCTTCACCGTTATACCAAGCGATATTTCACAATGAAAATACACTTAACATAGAAAAGTCAGAGGTGTATGCTCCATTTTGGGGTTGGTCTCGAACCTCCGACACTTGTCTCGGCAGTCCGTAGCATTCCCAACTGAGCTATCGCTGCTTTTTTTAGGATTTAAAATGTTCTAAATGTTCTAATGTCTACTTTATCTCATATAAAGCCTGGCTCATCATAAATTAAAGTTTCACTTTCATTCACTATTGTTTGTAGTTTATATATGTATTGTAGAAACTTAATTAGTGCTTTGAAATTAAATGTCTGTTTTAGTTAAATTAAAAGCTTATTGATAAACATGAGTACATACGGCAAGTGATGATAATTCACTTTCGTTTACATTATCATACACATGACGAGCATGTGGCATTTGAAAAGAAAAACCCCTCGAAAATGACATAAC
The DNA here is from genome assembly GCA_036417725.1 of Clanis bilineata. Taxonomy (NCBI): domain Eukaryota; kingdom Metazoa; phylum Arthropoda; class Insecta; order Lepidoptera; family Sphingidae; genus Clanis; species Clanis bilineata. Next base: position 7,258,820 of record CM071153.1, read on the forward strand.
ATAAGCTCACGCCTGTATCCCCGAAGAGGTAGGCAGAGGCGCACTAGTGATCTAGAACGCCAAGCAGTATTGTTCACGCAATTGGCTACTTGACAATTTTTTTTAATTGATTTTATACGAAAATTACGTAATCTAAAACGTAGCGCAGAAAGAAATATTGAAATACTCTCAAAAATAATAAAGTTATAAGCCTCTGTAGTTTGGTGTAACCTTCAAACTGCGGGAAAGAGAAGTATCAGTAAAATCACGTCACAGTCATAATAGTCCAGGGTCGATAATTTTTAAAACCAAAAAAAATCATAGTAGGATGAAACCCATTAGAAAAGGAGGGAAATATTATAAAAATGAAAGGAAAAATAATTTACGGGCGATCTGAGGTCGGGAAGGGGATGGGGGTGAGTTTTTAAGGGTAAAAAACGGTTTTTCTCGATTTCCGTCAAAACTAAAAGTCCTATCGAAAAAAGTCAAATGGCAAAGTTGTAGATAATAAAAAGATCTAAAACTTTTGTATTTACACTTTTTTCATATAACCTCAAAATTTATGTGAAAAATTCAAAAAACCAAAATTTTGGTTTTTTATTTTTATCTTTTACAAATTTTTTTATTTTTTAACGAAATTTTGTGAAAACTTACCTTTTTACGTCCCAAATACGCTGTAATTTATTTGATTAAAAATATTAATTTTTTCACCTTATTTTGAATTAATATCGAAAAAACACCCTAATTTTCAATCGAAAATTCACCCGTCAAAATATCAGCTTTTTTCAAAAAGTTGGTACGGTTTCTGTTCGTTGAAATCTCTACTTTTCGATGGTGAAAAAAAAAAATTTATGTTACTATGGTAAATCTTCTCAGAAAATGCAATTGACTTTGACAACTTCGATGAATAAAAGCTGATGTCAAAGTCTCAAATTTTTTGTATTTATTGTCGATTCTTTTCTTGCTGGATACCACTAAACGATTCAAAGCTGCTTTTTTTATTGCATACACTTGCTTATCATCTGCCTTATTGCAAATGATACAAACAGATTCATCCATACTGATAATCTGAAAAGACAAAATCGAATTAATAATGTCTTCACTATTTAATCGTGAATAAACTCCCATGAAAAAAAAATATTAAAGAAATAAATGTCAAAATGTATGAATAATATATTATAAATCTATAAAAAATGTATAAAATATCAAAATGTAAAAAATGAAAATCGGCAAAAAGTTTGTTTTATTAAAAATATATCTACGATATATATCTTATATATTTTTTATAGAATTTAAATATATTTTTTATGTATTTTGAAATATATTTTTTTTCATGGGATTAACTAAATTTGTTTGTGCAAAATTAAGGAGATTATTATTTTTTTATCTTGTACAAAAATATCATTTAATTTCAATCTTTAGGTTATGTTACGTTAAGCATACTATTTTTTAAAGAAAATATTACGATTTTTATGGTTGAGTTGATTGATACAGATAAAAATAGAAATAGTATTTACCTTCCTATGCAGATTCGAAAAGTTTTTTGTTTTTTTAAGTAAACTTGTCACAATTATCTTCAAGAAACTCAGCGTGCACGTGTATTTTTATAAACGATGTTGTATACTGTACTGTATTTCGAATACTGGTTAGGCTAGCAGTTGTAACAGCTGCTACGAAATATATAGTATATAATAGTAGGTATGTATGTAGTAAGACCCAGACCCGCCTAGCCCCTTCCCCACTTCTCCACGAAATACCTTTAGATGGGCTACAATTTTTCGTAGGTCACTCAGGTATATCTACTCAGGTATATATATAATTTATCTCAAAATAGTTATAAATAGGCATCTACGCATATAATTTAAAGAAAATTAGACAACTTTCTCCAAATATTGTAGATGTCTTATTAAATATTAATTTAATTAACTTATTTGTTTCTTAATTAAAGTAGTATATTTTTATTTGCAATTTTTTTGTTATCAACGTCACATGAAATCTAACGTTTTTCGAGTAACTAAAGTGTAAATTTTAATAAATAGCTCAAAATAATTTATAATAATTAAAAAAATTCGAATTCATTTTTTTTTTTATTTTTGCATTTTCTGAGAAGATTTACCATAGTAACATATATTTTTTTTTCACCATCGGAAAGTAGAGATTTCAACGAAAAGAAACCATACCAACTTTTTGAAAAAAGCTGATATTTTGACGGGTGAATTTTCGATTGAAAATTAGGGTGTTTTTTCGATATTAATTCAAAATAAGGTGAAAAAATAAATATTTTTAATCAAATAAATTACAGCGTATTTGGGACATAAAAAGGTAAGTTTTCACAAAATTTCGTTAAAAAAAAATATGTTTTGTAAAAGATAAAAATAAAAAACCAAAAACTTGTTTTTTTTAATTTTTCACATAAATTTTGAGGTTATGTGAAAAAAGTGTAAATACAAAAGTTTTAGATCTTTTTATTATCTACAACTTTGCCATTTGACTTTTTTCGATAGGACTTTTAGTTTTGACGGAAATCGAGAAAAACCGTTTTTTACCCTTAAAAACTCACCCCCATCCCCTTCCCGACCTCAGATCGCCCGTAAATTATTTTTCCTTTCATTTTTATAATATTTCCCTCCTTTTCTAATGGGTTTCATCCTACTATAATTTCTTTTCACTTTTCATTATTTTTAAAGGCTTCTACCCTGGTCTATAACGGTGCGCGCGTTGGAACGGGTTAGCAAGATATCCCCACTACACCTCCACTCTTGCTCATTGTAGAATTTAAAACATGAATTACTGCCTCATTTCTCAACCAATTTTGATATGGTTTTTAAAGAAGGGATACTTTTTTGTTTTATTTGCTATTACATATAAAAAATGGATGAAATGAAACATAGTCCAATACCCAATTATGACTTGTATTTCGCTTCTATGGATATTTGTGCCTTGACCTGTTAGAATATATCTGGTATGGATTCGTGGTATTTGCCAATTAATTTATTTATAAGCATCGATTAAGGAAACTAAAAAATATAATAAACGTTTGAAAAAATCGCATATCATTAATTTTTATTAGCGTACGTATATATTTTCCTTTTATTTAGCTTAGCGTTGCTCATAATGGAGCATTATGAGGCTCATCACTCTCTCATTCATTTTAAATCGTTAAAAATTAAGACACAATTTAGCTATTATAATGGAATATCATATGTAGGTACCAAAGATAAGCCGAACACTAAGCTAAATAAAAGGAAAATATATACGTACGCTAATAAAAATTAATGATATGCGATTTTTTCAAACGTTTATTATATTTTTTAGTTTCCTTAATCGATGCTTATAAATAAATTAATTGGCAAATACCACGAATCCATACCAGATATATTCTAACAGGTCAAGGCACAAAAAAAAACAAATAAAAATCTCACATTGCCAATAATATCCAATCCCTATTGCCAAATGTCGACTCATGGTCAAATATTTTATTTGCATGTTGATTGTTCGACATACAAAAAATAGGTAAAAAAAACTAGTTTTATTCATTCTAACACACGATATTAGTTAATTAAAGTCAATTACGTTGGTCGCCATTAAAATATAAGTATAGATAATGAAAAATATGGTGGGTGTTTTTTAACACGATTTGAGCTTACAGTGTTGACATTGGGTAAGCACCTAATCTATAAACTAAGCCGAACAATTTCGGCAACACTCTCGAAAAATATGTTGCGCTTACCTCACATTGGGGTGAGATAAAGGCAGGTGAAAAACAAATAACAATCGTCATCAATCAAAGTTTGGTGTCGTTTGTGTGATGTGTCCAGAGAATTTCGATCTCACAATTGATCGCAGCTCACAATAATCAATTATATTGTTCCATTGCTCTTTCGTTTAAAGAGTTGGATATATCAATATGAAATATAAGTTAATTATTTTTGGACAATCCTTCAAATATTTGCAATTTTTTAAAATTGTGTAATACCTATGAACGAGATGTGTAAATTCAATGATCTACACAGTACAGTACCCACCCACTAACCGGTTAACGATAACTAACTGCAATATGTGGTTGCAAAATTACCTGCAAGCTTAAAGTTATTTAGGCGAGTGGTGAAAAACCGGCTATTAAACGATAGCGATTATTTTGATTCTTTCCTCACACAAACAGGAAAATGATAGAAATAATGCATAATATTCTACACCATTTTTAGGTAGCTACACTATATTAAAATAAATTATAGTTAAGTAAGTGCTGGCTAAGACAAGTATATGGGAAATGGGAAAGCCAACAGTGGAACAACACGCGACGATAGGCTGAGATGATGATGATAAGAGAATTTTGTTATTTGTTTCAGATGATACTGTTACTTTTAGTGGCGGCGGCTACAACGGTCTTCGCTGACGATCTACCACCGAGTTGCAGCAGACCTGTCTACTGTAATAGTGAATTATTGCACCACGTTCAAATGGCTAGACTATATAACGACTCTAAAACATTTGTTGATTTACAAATGCGTCAAAGCGAAAACACTACGCTCGCAGCCTTCCAAGAATTATTAAATCGAACGAATAATAATCCTTCGGTGGAACAAATCCGACAGTTTGTTAATGAATATTTTGACGAAACTAGCGAACTTGAAAACTGGACACCAACCGACTTATCTACAAATCCTAAATTCCTCGCTGGAATTCGTAATAAAGAACTTCGTCAGTTTGGCAGGGACATTATTAGTATTTGGCCAACTTTAGCAAGGAAAGTGAGGCCTATCGTTTTGGAAAAACCTGATCAGTTTAGTTTTGTACCAGTGACACATGGATTTATTGTTCCTGGTGGTCGGTTCACCGAGATTTATTATTGGGATACTTATTGGATTATTGATGGATTACTGATAAGCGAAATGAAAGACACAGCGCGAGGTATGATTGAAAATCTCATCGAACTCTTGAAGAAGTTTGGTCACGTACCGAATGGAAGCAGATATTATTATCAAGAGCGTAGCCAACCACCTCTTCTCTCCGCGATGATAGCATTATATTACAAATATACAAAAGACGTACAGTTCGTAAAAGATAATATACAGTATTTGGAAATTGAAATGAATTATTGGTTGGATACGCAAGCAGTCTCCATCCTCAAGGATGATCAAGCCTTCACTTTACTGAGGTATTACACACCAAGCGCAGGCCCTCGGCCTGAGTCTTATAGGGAGGATTATGAAAATGCCCAAAGATTAGATAATCAAAACAGCCGCAAAGATTTTTACATTGATATTAAAAGCGCGGCCGAGAGTGGATTTGACTTTTCGTCTCGTTGGTTCATCACACCTGAAGGCAACAATAAAGGAAATTTATCGCATATCAGTACAAGAAATATTGTTCCAGTTGATTTGAATGCTATTTTTGCTAACGCTTTAGAAAACACTGCACATTTCTATAGTATATTAAAGAAGCCACGTGAGGCTGCACATTGGGCATACATGGCTCAAGAATGGAGAAACACTATCGAGAAAGTTTTATGGAATGAAGAACATGGCATTTGGTTTGATTATGATTTAGTTAATGAAAAGCATAGGGAATATTTTTACACCAGTAACTTTGCACCATTGTGGATGAATGCAGTTGATAAGGCTCTAATTAAGAAACACGCTCCACGTGTAATTAATTATTTACGAGAATCTAAAACGCTGGATTTCCCTGGTGGGATACCTGTTTCTCTAGAACGCACTGGAGAGCAGTGGGATATGCCTAATGTGTGGCCACCAGAAGTTAGCATAGTGATTGGTGCTCTCCAAGCTACGGGTACTGCAGAAGGTCGAGAACTAGCCAAAGATATCGCTCAAGTATGGGTTCGTGTGTGTTATAAGGGATATACTGAAAATAGACAAATGTTTGAGAAGTACGACGCAGAGTTCCCTGGCAGATTCGGTGGTGGAGGAGAATATGTCGTTCAGCCTGGCTTCGGGTGGACAAACGGTGTTGTACTACAGTGTCTCGCTAAATACGGGAAGGACTTGACACCGTATGAACTGTTGGAGGAACAATCTACTGAAGTGTCCTCAGAAGTTAACGAAAGTACATCGAACAAATAATAATAATATACTTAACACAATTAAATTCTTAAATAAAACATTTTGATAATTATAATTAAAGTTACCAGCAAGGTATTTATAGTGTTAAGTTATTAGTATAGAGTACTATATTCCACAGAACTTAAGTAAAAGTAACGCATATTTAAATAAGTAAGAAAATGTATTAATTTTAAATATTTAAAACTCGTTGGTTGTGAACAGTGTAACTACATAGTTTCAAACGTAGTGCCATAAAACCTATCAAAATATGTATGTATGTATTAGCTTATTTATTATAAATAAGGAGTCGAAATTCGAAATGGCAAACAGAGTGAGAAACATAAGTTTTAAAGATATTATAGAGCTGTAGCCCGAGCACGAAAAACTAATGTAAATGTAAACTCGCTGCGCACTGATGACATTTGATTAATATTTCATACAAATTTCATAGACGCGCATCGAGCACGAATACATTTACGGTTGTCAGAAATTTTCCTGCTCAGGCTGCTGTATTGCCTCGAGTAAAACATAAGGCGATGTATACCAAAGTAGTACTAGTTAATCTCTATATGAATACCTATTACATTACATACATAGCCAAATAAGCACAGATATGGCAAATAAGCCACGTCATATTTATTAAAGTTAAATGTGAAAACCGAGTGCCTATACTAATATAAAAATAATATTTTTTTAATTTATATCGCAGACGTAATTTGTAAGGAAATCAATTTTGTATGCATTTATTAATGAAGTATCCAATTATCTCATAATATTATATCAAGAAAGTATCTTTTAATTAACTGTTGTCTTGTTATTATTTTATACATCATAGTGAACTTAGACCATATTAAATATAATCATGTAAATAAAATATAACAAATACTGAAAAAAATTGATGTACCAAAATCATAAGGTGTATTCGTATCACCGAATGATACTCAGGTATTAATCTAGTTTGAAACAAGTTAGTACGTAAAAACTATATATTAATCCAGATTAATCGTTTATTATGCCCTGTGATTTTGTAAGTGCCAACCCGGGGCGTGACACTCACTCGTTATGATCTCAATTCGAATATATAGACTTAGAGCAATTTGCAGAACAAAAGTTACATAGTCTCTATAAACATAGAACATTTGGCGGCGTAGTATGTAACACTTTATTTTTCGTCGCATTTCTGGGATCGATCGAAATTGGAGTGTGTATTGAACACGGCCCTTAATAACAAAGAGAACCTTTGAAGCGCAGTGAGTGCGAAACTGTGAAGCGAGAGACCGCGGGTTCGATCCCCGCACTGAGACAAATATTTGTACACACACAACAAATATTTGTTTCGAGTCTGGGTGTTAGGAGACCGAAAGTCTCTCCTAATTTCTGATACGCACGATACAGGACTCGTATCTTAATTTACTACCGGGTTAGGACTAGGTATGTGTATAAATATTTTATAATGTTCGCAATATTGATACCTGCGGATTTATGTACTTAGTATATTAAATAAATCAGTCCCGAACTACGATGGTGATAATGATTAGTCGACGACATAGAAGATACACCATTTAAAATATTATAATTTAACATAATTTATACCTGTATTTAAAATGTGAACAAAATAAGAAGATCCTTTATTTTTGATATTCACACTTTTTTGTTTTTGAGATTTTATTATACCTGTAGTACTTGATTTTAAGGAATCACCAGTTACTATTATTCACGCATTAATCATTCAATAATTATTCGAGTTAAAGAAATAATGATTTACTGTGTAAGATTAAGCATTAAGCATTTTAATAGTTGCAATTTTAAATGTACCCAATAAAGTAGAACGTGTGAAACTAGGTATTTATTTAATAAATATGACTTTAATATTGTCAAATTGTCTTAACTAAATTCTACTACACTCGATCTGCATGCGGAGCTTTATTTGTTACCACATCATGTGCGGTTCGCATTGTTTCTAAAAAAATAATAACTGTATATATGTACCTACTTGCATTTGTATCATGTATGTCATGAGATGCAATTATTTGTTTAAAGAGTATGTTCGTAAAAGTTATATTATATATTTTTATTACAAACCATGTAAGCAGCTAAATAGCGTACTTACATTGTTTATTATATACCTCTAAATTAATGTACTTAATTTTTATAAGGTTGTTGTTCCCTTACATTATATTTATTTGTGATATTAAGATTCAGTTGTTGATTTATAATAATTAAAACAAAATCCAAATCTTTGTCTTTCATTAACCTTGTATTCAACTAAATTCCCACGAATTCTGAAAATAATTTCCGTAATCGCTGAAATAAAACTGCATAACAGATATATATCGCTGTAAAACATGCGGAGGATAGCATTTGTACCTAATTATTTACTTGGTTACAAAGCATTACAGAATTATAATGAATACACTTGGTGGCACAGTTGTATTGGGTATTGTATCCCCTAGGATGTGTGTATGTACATCACATACATAAGCTCACGTCTGTATCCCCGAAATGGTAGGCATAGGCGAACTAGAGAACACCCCCCTGCCCGAAAGGGTAGGCAGAGGCGAATTAGAGTCTAGAACGCCCACATTTCGCCAAGCTCATGTCCGTCCCAGATAAGATAGGTAACGAGCCTGTAACCACATCGGGCATAAATTCCAGACTCCGGGCCCACACTGAGTAGAAAAGCTATATATCAATACCCGAGAATCGAACCCTAGACTTTAGGTCTGTAGTCGTACCGCACATGTAGTACCACTACGTCACCGAGGCAGTGAAGTATAAGGGGCATTTCACGTCAAGCGGGCAACGAAAAAGAAGTGAGGTTCTGAAATTCGTTCATATTTTGCTTATTTATACTTCTAGAGGGTATGAACGTCTACACAAAATATTTTTTTTATAAAAGGTTTAATTGTCAAATTATGGCCTTCTAAAATATTGACCTCACCGGTGTAAGGGTTCCTTTGGGAAGTATTTTGCGTATTGAAGTAATTTATAATAAAATAACAAATGTAGTGTTTTGGGTAGTAGATTTAATGAACTTTTTGATTTTTACAACCGATTCGAAATTTTAATTTTTTATCACCTTTTAAACCGGAAATAAAAATTTCAAAACGAAATTTTAATCGTTTGGACCACAATATTCTTAATATTTTTTAATCGAAAATAAAGCTTGCCATACACAGATTCTACCATAAAAATTATAAATGGGGTGCTACATTCGTTCAGGAATTATATCAATTCGAGTACGTACATGTCGTACTAATCGAGGTACCTGACGCTTGCAATAGTCGGCTATTTTGCGTAAAAAAGAATACACACAGTAAAATTCCTTTGAAGTCACCTTTTTATGCATGATTATAATATTTACAATTAATTTTATATTAATAACTGACTGATCCTGAAGGAGGATAATATTTTTCGAGTATAGGTTTGTATTTATGTATGGCAATTTCTTTCGCATGCTCTACAGCCCAAACGGCTTGACAGATTTTAACATATGAGATGTCATTTCATTCGTCTAAGTAGTGGGAGTAATATAGGATGTAATATTCAGTTGTTGCGCCTGCGCATTAAAATGGGAAAGGAGAATAAAAAAGTTTTTTTATTATTATATCGTTATTGTAAACTCGCAACACTTTTTGTCAGATAGCAACACTGTCGAAATTTTATTATATTTTATTTTACTCCCACTACTGAGACGAATGAAATGATATCTCATATGTTAAAATTCGTCAAGCCGTTTGGGCTGCAGAGCGTGCGAAAGAAATTGACATACAAAAACACAAACCTATACTCGAAAAACATTATCTTCCTTCAGGATTAGTCAGTTATGAATATAAAATTAACTGTAAATATTATAATCAAGCATAAAAAGGTGACTTCAAAGGAATTTTACTGTGTGTATTCTTTTTTATGCAAAATAGCCGACTATTGCAAGCGTCAGGTACCTCGATTAGTACGACATGTACGTACTCGAATTGATATAATTCCTAAACGAATGTAGCACCCCATTTACAATTTTTATGGTAGAATCTATGTATATCAAGCTTTATTTTCGAATAAAAAATATTAAGAATGTTGTGGTCCAAACGATTAAAATTTCGTTTTGAAATCTTTATTTCCGGTTTAAAAGGTGATAAAAAAATTAAATTTCGAATCGGTTGAAAAAATCAAAAAGTTCATTAAATCTACTACCCAAAACACTACATTTGTTATTTTATTATAAATTACTTCAATACGCAAAATACCTCCCAAAGGAACCCTTACACCGGTGAGGTCAATATTTTAGAAGGCCATAATTTGACAACTAAACCTTTTATAAAAAAAATATTTTGTGTAGACGTTCATACCCTCTTGAAGTATAAATAAGCAAAATATAAACGAATTTCAGAACCTCACTTTTTTTTCGTTGCCCGCTTGACGTGAAATGCCCCATAAGTAATAAGACAGCCTCTGTGGCGCAGTGGGCGAGTAGCAGGTTGTGAGGCAAAAAGCCGCGGCTTCGATCCCAGCATGTATGGCCTACAGATATTTGTTTCGGGTCTGGGTGTTGTGAGACCAAAAGTCTCTCGTAGTTCCTGATACCCACGACACAAGACTTGTATCTTAGTGTGGGGTCAGGACTGTTGGGTGTTATTTGTTATTTATAAGTACAACAAAGTTTATGTATAAAACCCCAAAAAAAATTAAAATTTCAAATTAAATACGAAATTTGACCAGGCGACGGCAAGGCGGTAAAATTGATCATTATTATTTTTGTATATTTATAGTCCCAGGTATTAGGATAACTTGTTTCTGGGTTTGTACCGCGATTATTGACCTCTACGGTTTTTTGTATTCAGTTTTATTAGACGCTAACCTGCCTCTCGCGGGTTCTGCGTTACAGGCAATAACCCCTTCTTCCAATAACACTTTAATTTTAATAGCATTTTTCCAGATAGATAAACATTAAACAGAGCTAAATATTATTCATAAAACGTCATTTATCGTTTCCAGCTTCATTTCTATCCTTTCATTGTCGTTGAAGTTTGTTAAAATACGTTATATGTATTTCAGGGTTCAATCAGTCTGTAAATATAATTTTATAATTATAGAATATTAAGTGCACATAAAAAAACGCAAATTATGGTAACTTTAGATTTTTATAGCAAAATAGCTCTTGCACGAAGTCGCGCGTTAAAATCTTTTGGGGGATAAAAGTATTCAATTTCCTCCTGGAATTCTACAATATATTCTTCCTCTTCTTTAGTGATTTATTTATGCTGTTGATCATTTTCTTAACGATGTGCAAGGCTCATGCAACATTAATCGACTGGACCACAGAAATATCAACCACTGTTTTACATAAACCGACGTAAATGGGTGCTTGCTGCTCGGTGCGTACCGTATCAAAGATTTCTAGAGGCCCAAAAAATGTTTACATCTCCCCCAGTAACCATTGCTTTCTGCTATTGTTATTTTTACGTGCTATGGAATCCTCCGTTATAAGTAACAATAATCGTAGGTATTGAGGTGCTTAACATTATCATTCATTGTTAAAATAATGTAATAAGACTGCCTCGGTGGCGTGGTGGTATTTCGGTACGACTACGGTTCTGAGGTCTCGGGTTCGATCCCCGGGTCGGGCAAAGTGATATTGGATTTTTCCATATCAGCCCGGAGTCTGGAATTTGTGCCCGATATGGCGATAGGCTCGCCTCCTATCACATCTGGGACGGAACTAGGCTCGGCGAAATGTGGGTGTTCTAGTTCGCTAGTATGCCTCTGCCTACCCTTTCGGGGATACAGGCGTGAGCTTATGTTATGTTATGTTAAAATAATGTTTAAAGCATGAATGGGCCAGCTCTGCCGATTTCATTGCTCTGGTTGTTAAAAAAAGTGGCGTAAATAGGGCCTTCCCTACGCCTTTACTTCCAATCCCCCCTCCTAAAATAACTAGCTCCTTGGTATTTATCATAACATAATGAAAGAAAGAAAGAAAAAACATTTATTTTCATAAAATTGTAGGCGACTAAAATGTGTAATTTATAGGTAATATGTAAATTATTTCATTATTATGCAGCTCATGCAGCTATTATTATTATTGTAACAGACGACATACACTACGCCATCTATGGATAATATTATGAATTTCATGAAAAACCTTGTTGATTGTGTTGACCGATTCTTCTTATTTTGCTAGATGGCGCCTTTTAGATAATTGAGTAAGTACATATCAGTTATCTTAAGTTATCACACAATGCTTGGCTAACTGCAATGGGTTAACTGTTAAAATCAATAAGTCTTAACTCAGACATCAAATTAGATATATTCTCATCGTGTCTGTTAAAAAGACGAAAATCTACTTTATATTGCTATAGCAATTTAGAAGAAATCTATTTATAGACCTAGAACATAATTTGTATAAAGCATGAGGGTTAAAAAATAAAATACTCTCACGAAAGGGGTTATTAGGGGTTACTTAATATTATGTTTACTCCTTTAGTCCTTTATACCTACTCTACCGAGTACCGACTCTACTACACTCTACCATGTACGCATAGCCCCGCGCCGTGCTCTATGTATAGAGCCTTCCAACCTTAAATTATTCTCTTCCAACAAACTAACTATTCAGCTTAATCATAATTAATATATTATCGCAACTCAGTTGTCACATCGCACAGCGCATACCTACTGTGCACATGCGCGAGATTTCCGCGTCCATCCGCCACTCAGACATTGACATTTGACACATATGAGATAAGAGAATGTAGGTAATGTCATTTTGACAGTTCATTTTCAGTGTGTGAGAGGAAGCCATGTGTTTTCGCTCATTTCTTTACGGAATAAATACAGATTGATGGTTTGTAAGTCGAGGTCGGGGCCTTGAGAGTGACCTACATTGTGCGCGTATCGCCGTCTAGCCGGCTCGGCGAGAGGGGCACGCCTCACGGCAGTGAAAGCGTCGCGCGAACCCGCTTGGAGCCAGTTGTAACTTGCAATAAGCGCGATGGGACGACGGTCGCACGCGCTAGAGCGCACTTGTCGCCGCTGACACACATCGGTCATGGCACACGCGATGACTTTAATAGCAGCTGCGCACCGGACGCGAGGCCACTCGCCCCGCGACACTCAGCATCGCGCCACGCCGCTCAATCGAAGGCTATGTTTATCTTTTTGCATATCCGCGCACCACGTATCGGCTAATTTCCGTTGGAACTTCTGATACTACGCAGAGACGGTAAAGATGCGCTTGCCGCGGTACGTACCCTTGTACCCAGTGTTGGGACTATTGGGTGCTTGTGCGCAGGCTTTCAGAGTCATCCCGGTCTGCAACTCTTCAATTTACTGTACCGGAGAACTTCTTCACAGAGTGCAACTTGCACGCGTTTTTCCTGATTCGAAGACATTCGTAGATCTGAAGCTAGTCTATTCTGAAAATGAAACTTTAGCTGACTTCGCAAAATTGATGCATGATACTAACCGTAATCCGACGCGAGCACAACTTGCCGGCTTCGTGGATTATCATTTCGTGGAAGGAAATGAACTGGAAGAATGGAAGCCACCGGATTTTGATCCAAACCCACCAGTTCTCGATACTATAGCCGACCCGAAACTTCGTCAGTTTGCTAAAAGTGTGATCAGTATATGGGCCAAATTAGGGCGAAAAGTGACACCTGAAGTAATGCAACAACCTGATCGGTACAGTTTTCTGTATGTACCCAATGGATTTATTGTACCTGGAGGAAGATTTAAAGAAATATACTACTGGGACTCATTTTGGATGGTACGCGGGCTACTTATTAGTAATATGACCCAAACGGCAAAGGCGATGATCGAAAATCTTTTCCATTTGGTGGACAAACTTGGTTACGTTCCTAACGGTAGTAGAATTTATTACCTAGGACGGAGTCAACCGCCGTTGCTTGCGGCAATGGTTGCAAGCTATTTCACCGCAACAGGTGATCTTGCCTGGCTAGAGAAAAGTATATCGATGGTCGAAAAAGAATTACAATACTGGTTGGATAAAAAGAAAGTTACAGTTGAAGTGAATGGTAAAAAGTATGTTCTCCTCCGATACTTAGCCAATAAAAAAAGTAAAGGGCCCCGGCCAGAATCATATTATGAGGATTATACTAACGCACATGCATTACCAAATGATGATATGCGTGAAGATTTCTTCTTGGAAATGAGAAGTGCAGCAGAAAGTGGATGGGACTTTTCATCACGGTGGTTTGTAACTGCTCACAGTGAAGTAATTGGGAATTTGACAGATGTCCATGCAACACGTATCCTGCCCGTCGATCTGAACTCAATATTTGCTGGCGCTCTAGAGCTTGCTGGGGATTTTCGAAATCGTCTCAAAGACAGACGAGAGGCACAAAAATGGTGGAGCTTAGCAAAATATTGGCGAAATGCTATTGAAAACGTTTTATGGGATCCTAATGATGGTGTTTGGTACGACTATGATGCTCAAGCAAAGGCACCACGACGGCATTTTTATCCCAGCTGTGCGACACCTTTATGGGCGGGAGCCGTTGAGAAATATGACGCTCCTCATTACGCGGCAAAATTAGTAAGATATCTTCTTTCGTCTGGCGCTCTAGACTTTCCTGGTGGCATTCCTGCTTCGGTATTGCACTCGGGTGAACAGTGGGATTATCCGAATGCCTGGCCTCCTCTGCAAAGTATATTGATTAGTGGTTTGGATATGAGTGGACATGAGGAAGCAAAGAAGTTGGCCAGAGAACAAGCAAAGCTGTGGATAAGGGCGAATTATATAGGATTCAGTACTTGGCAGAAGATGTTTGAAAAGTATAGCGCCGTGCAACCCGGTCATCATGGGGGCGGAGGCGAGTACGGAGTACAGGACGGGTTCGGATGGACCAATGGAGTAGCTTTAGAGCTTCTGCAGAGATACGGAAAAGACATGAAGTTTGATGAAAGGTTCCCAACCGGTTTGCCTTATGTGCGTCTAGTTAAGTAGATAGACCGAATCAATGTTTAGTGAGTTAAAGTACATTCTGTGTCAATTATGTTCCATTTATGTACATTATGTAAAACGGGCTGCGCACGAGTGATATAATCACTTTAATTATAGTTATATTTAAATTGTGATATTTACAATGTGAGTGTGAATCATAACAATATGTTGTTGGGTGTAATGTAAACATACATATAAAGAGTATATCCTGTTTTGGTTTATTTCTCCCACAATGGATCTTAAATAACCACAAGTTGAAAAAGTTAACACACCGACTTCAAAAAGTCCGATTCTGACCAAATTTATATGGGACCACCCTTGGAATAAGCTCTATCGAACACATAAAGAATCTTGAAATCGGTCCACATTTGGCGGATATATCGCCTAACATACATAAAAAAACGATAAAGAACTTAAAAACCGACTTCAAAACCATCGTATCTCGACCTTTTTACGAGACCATAGTTAAAGTAAGCTCTACTGAACACCAAGATAATATTGATAATCACAAGTTTAAAAACTTAACTGATCGACTTCCAATTTACCGATCGTGACCAAATTTATATGGGACCACACTCGAAATAAGCTCTATCGAACACAAATAATTTCGAGAATCGGTCCACATTTGGCGGAGATATCGAGTAACATACATAAAAAATTCAGACGAATTGAGGACCTCCTCCTTTTGTGGAACTCGGTCGAAAATCGGTCCACATTCGCTGGAATTGTCGCGAAATGTAGATAAGAACAGACAAATTGAGAGCCTTATATTTTTAAAGTCGGTTAACCAAACAAATTTCAATGACGGCTTTACCAAATATATCGGTCTACTTCAGAGGTCGTTTCGTTAATTTGTATTCAATTCTTAGATTAATAAAGTCAATTCAATTATTGTCCTGTTATTTTGCCTACGAAAGAAATGATCGTGGATTTTTTTCATATTTTATTATATATAACAGAATCAGCAAATGTGAAAAAGTGCTCGTATTGCAAGTGCAGCTCGAATTGTACAATAGTTCACGGAAAAAATACCTAAATGTGAAAAATTTTACTGTACACGATCATATTATAAAACTTTACGGTCATAATGAGAAAGATAGAGTAGTACAAATATATCTAATTAAATTATGAAATATATCTTTATGGATACAAACAATCTATTTCTGGGCAAAAATGTATATTCAATTAGTCATATTATGTAATATTTTGTGTCTTGTGTTAGGATAAATTATAGATAGATCAAAGAATTTAAAAGATAGATAGACTCTACTTGTTTCCAAGCAATACATAGAGTAGTGATGTGGATAATCGATTATTTTTCATAATCGATTATCCATATCTCAAGAAGTATTCTGCTTGTCGCTGTCTTTTATAGTATAGTATTTAGTAGTCTAAGATACGGTAGTCGTCGTACGAAAATACAACTACGCCACCGAGGCAGTCAGGTAATATAATAATACCTACGTCTTTAAAAAACCATCGATTATGAAAAATAATCGATTATCCACATCACTAACATAGAGCTAGGCAGAAACGCTCATGACTAATTTTTGTAGGTATTGTTACTTGTTATACGACCCTTTATTAGAATGTTTAATGTACAGCACGCCCCCTTGACATGCATGAATTGCAATCTAATATCTCACATTACTAGTTTCAAGGGTCTTTTCTGTGTCATATAATAGATAAAATTATAATATTATTGATAGAGAAACGGATAAATGTAGGTCGACTTGGGAACTGACTGGATTTTTTATATTACTTGGACTATATCCAAATAACTTAGGTATATTACAGCGACCCAGGTAAACATAGATTTACCTGATATTTTGAGGGGTTGGCAGAGGTGCACTAGAGAACTAGAACACCCACATTTCGCCGAGTTTAGTTCTGCCCCAGATGTAATAGATGCGAATATATAGTCATATTGGGTACAAATTCCAGACTCTGAGCTGATACCTAAAAATCCAATATCACTTTGCCCGACCGGGGGTCGAACCCGAGACCTCAGGATGATAGTCGTACCGCACACACAATACCACTACGCCACCGAGGTAGTAAAGAAAATGATTCATACCTAATAAACCAATTTCATACCTAATAAATATAAATTATATAAATGCTTTTACCTTCGGGTATCATAAAAAAAAATTAGGTATTGCTAGGGACACTCCGGTGAGAGTATGTACTAAAAACTACTACTATCTAACTACTATCATGAATTTTAGTCACATGACAGACACCTAAACGTGGAAAGTTATTTGTACTATAGGTACCGTATAGTAGGTCTGGGTAGGGAAACCGGAAAAGCTGCTAATTTACTTTACATATTGAGAGTAACATGTTGATATTTTGTCTAGGCCTAGCATAGCATGTCTAATCTCATTTGCAAGTTTGTAATTTGGATGTTTAGGGTTTAGCATAGATAATATATCATACTTACTACTTGAAGGCACTTGAGGAAGCAATATGCACAAATCGTTATCACAGGTATATTGAAGGTGATAATGAGCGACTCAGCAACTTGTAGCTATAAGCTATTAATTCATTATTTATTTACTGATTTCTTAAGTTTACGTGAATATTATACATTGAAATAAAACTATTCTTACGGATTCTATCACGATTAGGTTTTAATTATTATCAGTCTGACCCGTGACAACGAAGACTGCAAAGCCTTCGAAACGTCGGGAATAATAATTAAAACCTAATCGTGATAGAATCCGTAAGAATAGTTTTATTTCATTATTTATTTATTCATTAATTAAAGGAGAAGTAAATATCATCACATAACATAACTTAAGCTCACGCCTGTATCCCCGAAGGGGTAGGCAGAGGCGCACTAGCGAACTAGAACACCCACATTTCGCCGAGCTTAGTTCCGTCCCAGATGTGATAGGGGGCGAGCCTATCGCCATATCGGGCACAAATTCCAGACTCCGGGCTGATATGGAAAAATCCAATATCACTTTGCCCGACCCGGGGATCGAACCCGAGACCTCAAAACCGTAGTCGTACCGAAATACCACCACGCCACCGAGGCAGTCAGTAAATATCATCATCCTTAGTATAATAATAGTAGTATCGATAGAGCAAATGAAAATGCACGGACGTAAAAAAAGATGGACGGAGCGGTAGGAATATTGAAAGTGAAGCAGGGTTTTCGGCCCATTCGATCTATCGACACGTAATGGCGTGTGTGTGCGTAGGGCATTTTTGTTCAGGCGCGTTTGCGAGTGTAGCTTCTCTGTGGCGTCCGTTTAACTACAGGCGACATGGTGTCCTTCTTTTTCTTTACGTAGTACGTGTGAAAATGATAGGCGTAATTTCAACATGGTTTATTAAAATATCGATAAACAATGGTCGTGTATAATAATAATATTGACCATCCGTAAAAATGATGCTTCTTATTAACTCTTTGGTGAAATACTTTAAACTTCCTGGAGAAAATTAGCGTTGGCGCCGTAAAATAAAATTGAACTAAGTACTTAGTCTAGTCTTAGTCTTAGTCTTATATTTGCACGTACCTATTTAAAATGCTTATAATTTAAGTTAAAAAGCAGAAACGTACTTACATTAAGGGCCTCGTTCACCAACTCCAAGTAAAGTGTTGATTAGTTACTTTCCGACTAGCGTTAATTGACAAGTAAGAGTTCCGAGTAACTTCTGTTAATTTCACAAGCAAAATTAGAGCTCTGAGTAGCAACTTACTGGTTAAGTGAATGATATCACAAATCCTGCGTCCCATTCGTTCAATATTACGTCGAAAGTATCTTATTTTCGCAAAAAAACACTCGTGACTCATCCCGGGTCCGCACCACATGACACAAAAACCTACCGGATCCTTTTTTTGCTATATAAATAGTTACACAGGTACTAAATCGTGTGTCCATAAGGTCGAGTTTTGCATGACCCCGTCCGGACATCGGTGTTCGCTTCGCCCGAATTGCAGTTTGTTTTTGTTGAAACTACTTGATTTTTTAAATGTTCACGTTCATTTAAAACGTTAAACATCGTTATTAAGGTATGACTACTATAATTTGATTTTATAGTTTATTTAACTACGATAAAATGTACAATTAACTGCCTACTTTAAACTTTAACCGTCAAGTAAACGCGCTACTTGGCAGACGACGTGGCAAGTAGCTTACTGGCCAGTTTAATCATAAGATGCATGCTACTCGAACGTCGTGAAATTCACACGTGCAGTTACGGGTGACTTTAACTGACGATTAGCCTACTTGACACTTTACTCGAGGGTGGTGAACGAGGCCCTAAGTATAGTAAAGCTGATTAACGGCCGGATTCAATAAACGATCTCAGTTTAGAGTGCAGATAGATCGCGATTATGAACCAATCAAATCAAATCATTTGACGGAGTCATGTTCAAACTGTGTTCTTATTAGCTAATTTTTGTAATCTATCTGCACCTTCGAACTGAGATTGTTTACCGGCCGTAAGTAAGCAATAAAACTTATCTACCTCTAGTTGGTGTTTCGAGATAGGTATCTATAATAAACCCATAGCTAACGTAAAGTGCGTGAACTGTTTGTAGAACAAGGGTTGTATTATATCATTTTATAACTTTATATAAACTGTCGTTATTTCATTCACTAAATCCGCGTCTCCTGCACTAAAACATTACACAAAACACCTACACAAAATATGGTATTTCTAATTTTTTTTGTCTATGGTCCATTGTTATATGTTATATATATTTTTGTCGATGTTTTTAGTGTTTTGTATCGAAAAACCATATGCAGGAGATGCGGCTTTACGAATACTCGACTACATATATCCAACAAAACGTGAACAATAGGTTTTAATATACAAAAAAAAATCATTCTACAGCACCATTGTATCCGCACTCGCCTGGACTCACGTATGGCGACTCCATCTGAGTTCCGAATTCTGCTTCATAAAGCACTTGCTGGATCTTAAGTCGAGCGACTGCGTTCTGTTTGGAATTCAACCTTTTTAACGTCGAAGCGCAACTCAAGAGAAATAGTTCATCCGGATCTGTCCGGTTGCATTGGCAAGGGTTGTCTTCGTCCGTAGAGTTGAGGCGCTGTTTCTTTGGCGACGGTTGTGAATCTTCATCGTCATCGTACTTGTCGTGGCTGTACGATGAAAGATCTGGCAAGTTTGATATGGCACGTTGACGAGCTGCTTCTTCCTCCGCATCTGAGTCTTCGTCTTTTTTAGATCTATAAATAAACAATAAACTCATAAATACTTAGAAATATAGATAACAGCCTCCGTGGCGCAGCGGGCGAGTAGCCGGCTGTGAAACGTAAGGTCGCGGTTTCGATTCCCGCACTGAGACAAATGTTTGTGTTGTACATAGATATTTGTTTCGGGTATGAGTGTTGTGAGACCAAAAGTCTCTCGTAGTTTCTGATAGACACGATACAGGTTACACCTAGTGTGGGGTCAGGACTATGTGTTGGGTGTATTTATTTATTAATTTATTATTTAATGTATTTATTTATTTCACATTATGATGAGTAGACATGTAAGTAACTGCTTTTTTTATTCTGATTTCTGAATTAAACAAAGCATATCAAAGGTCTTCTTGTTCATTAAAAAAAATGAATGGCTTTCATGCATTTGCGATTATTCTGCCAATGTTAAGGTATATTTTCGGTCTTTTTCCATTATATTTTGAGCGTAGAAAATTTATAGCTTGGTGTTATAAGGTAAATATTTAACATTGTTACAATCTTACCCTCCTTCAGGTTTAGGTTCAATATGTGGAAGTAAGAACCGCATGGCGTGATGATAGGGCCATCTTGTGCGTCCGCCGTGCGTTCGTTGCAATTTTATAAACGAATCCCGGAGGGATCTCCAACGCTTTTTGCATTCTGACTCTAAAACAATAGTGTATCTAAAGCCGCTTCTCCTGCACTAAAACATTACACAAAACACCCACAGAACACGTGTATTTTTCAGCTATGGTCCATTGTTCTACGAGCAGGAGACAGCTGCAAATCATTGTTTTGCGTGATTTTATGTATTGTTTCGAGAAAAACTAATACAGGAGAAAAAATTACTACACACATTGATTATGTTTTCACGTCTCTGCATCATCCTGAAAGTCAAAATAGAGAAACTTGGCTTTAACGTAGCTCAAGTTTAACGTATGAATATTTTACTTCATACGTTATTTTTTTATTTGAAAGTTCTTGTAAATACTATCCACTACTACTGTTAGGTACTTTTCAATAAAAATCTGCAAAGTTATGCGTGGCGTGAAATATTCGTATGGATCATTTGAGCTACGTTTGGGTAAAGTTATGCGCTCGTTAAGCACGCTATCTCTTACTTATAAAAATATTTACGCGCTTCTTATCTTTAAGAATAGTTTGTAATATGATGCAAGGAAAAAATTGAAAACCTATAAGTGAGGGGTTTCGACCCTGAGTTTGACTGGTAGAGAATGCTTTTTATACACAATGTCCATAAAAAAATAGGGATGCTATTTAATTAATTCCATCAGCCAAATCCTTTCTGCAACATGTTTAAAAATGTGAGTTGCGCCGACCGCACATTGAGGAGGGGTAAGGGCAGGTAGAAAGAAAGTTATTTAATTTATTTGGTATAGTCCGTCGTTTAGTGGGCTGTAGCGGTTTAATCTTCTATGAGCTTAATAATCATCACAACTCTAATGAGTGATATATAGTGACTTTGGTAGGTACATGATTGCCGGGATATGTTATTTAGACTACATGAATTTAGTCCATAGTGAAGTTGGTTCAAAAAGTTCACGGACATGCTATGTGTATGTGGCATACCTATCTATATATGATTTCATTTCTTTTCAGTTACCTACTTACCGGACACATGGAGCGATTCTTGCACGTATTTCCACGCGTCGTCTCTCAATTTAGTCTTATTGAAACCACTCACTGACTTATCGTACAATATCGGATGTTTCTCCACTTCTTTTATCAAGTCCAGCTCATTCATATCTAAACAATATCGGACACTGAAAACAAAATGCATTGAAATTGATTATTTGAAAAAATTCATGATCAAATGAAATCCGCGGTAATTTTAAAATATTTCTAAGACAACTTTTCTTTTCTGTTTTAAATTTTCTCACCAAAGAAATGAATACTACTTCTTTATATTTGCAACTTGTTCAGTTGCGTGTAAGAAAAACAATACTAAGTTTATATTTTACTATAATTTTATAAAATAAACCGAGCTTGAAATGTTTCATAGCAGTCATTGCCTACATAAGTCTAGTGTATATTTTGTTTGTTAAATAAAATCTTTACCTTGTAATAAACGTTATATTTTGATTTAATTATTATCAATCCTTATTTGTCAGTACTCGGTAGGGTGTGTTAGTCACTTAGGTTTAGCAAGCACTGTGGATTTGGGGTACGCAAGATGCCGCACGGTACGCGCGCGCCGTGCGTATCGAGCGGCGCGGCCAGTGCGGCGCGTCGCCGCGTCTTGGACATAACACTCCAATCTAGATAGAATCACATCGGAATAGGGTACATATTAACCTAAAATTACTATAACGAAGGAAAAGGTATTGGATATCAAATTCCTAATTATGTGTAGCATTGGAACATAATTTTACTCCTAAGTTATAAGCATATTCAATTAATGTATGAACATCATATGTAGAACACGATTACAACTAATTAGGTATAACTACGTAGGTATGTACCTACGTAATACTATTATGTACACTTGAATACGTCTTGAGGTACGCATGTAGGTACAATATAAGTTGTAGTTAAACCTACCAGAATATGTTAATAGTATCCTTAGCAATGTATTGTATTTTAGATGTTACCTACAGCAATCGTTTACCTTCAGCTGTTATACTGTGAAATATCTACTAATAATGATCATGTATAAAGTCAGGGTCATAGATATACTTATTCATATTAGGTACATCAATTACGAATACAATCCTAGTATAGCATCTATCTCAAAAACATTTTCTCTTATTTAATAAATACATAGGTACCTAGTAATAAAGATATAAAAAAACGTATTGTCTATAAAGCTTAACATAATTGAAAACCGATTTCAAAATTGAATACTTAAAAGTAAAAAATAACAACAATTTCTTACTCTTTTTGGAGTCGGTGCTGGGGCCGAAATAGATCAAATGAAAAGGCACCAAATCAAAACGTTAATCATTATTTATTAATTTTCAATGTTCAGTAGCATAAAATTAAGATTGCAGACGTAATAACCGAAATAATTTAAAAGAATAAAAAAATGCGGTGTACCTATACGATACCTTATTTAGGAATGATCCCCTAACTTCCTAACTAACAAAGAGTGTTACCATCCAGCATTACCTGAATAACTCAAAGGTAGTACATAGTAGCGGTCTATTCGAGCCTATAATATTTAAAGAATTATCCACCAACTCTTTATAGTTAAGGAGTTATATGTTCCATTATCAGCTCAGCAATGTGAGATGATGCATACGATACCCAAATACCTAATTGAATAGTTTTAGAAAATATATTATAAGACACGTATAAAATGTAAAGGATGCCCTCATTTTTTCTGGGATCCCCTCATCAGATCCTGAATTAGTGAAAATGGGACCACCTGGGAAGTAACAAAAAAATAATTTCTCGAATCGGCCCAGGCGTCTTCGAGTAATCGGGGAACATACATAAAAAAAAGATTCCGACGAATTGTTAACCTCCTCCTTTTTTAGAAGACGGTTAAAACTAAAAAACAAACATTGTGAATAATATTATATTATAGACTTTATAGTCATCTTCATTATCAGCATAGCACGTCACTGCTGATTGCTGAACATAGGCCGCCCCCAAAGATTAATACTATGGAAATTATATTTTAGAACACTTTCAAGGATTATAAGGAAGACATAAGTTCACAGACAAATAAGTTACTTGCTCTGGTCTTAGAACACTGGCGGATTTGCAGTAGGTACGTATATACAAAGTACTTACTCTGTGATTTGCAGTGTTGGTCGTCCTTGGCCCTGTACTGGCTGCGGCTCCTTCTAACCTTATCGACCGACTTCCAAAAAAGAGAAGGTCCTCAATTCGTCTGTATTTTTTTTATGTATGTTACGCGTTATCTCCGCCAAATGTGGACCGATTTTCAAAATTCTTTTTGTGTGCGATAGAGCTTATTTCAAGGGTGGTCCCATATAAAGGTCACGAGCGGATTTGAAGTCAGTATGTCAAGTTTTGAATTTTTTACTGACTCCAAAAAACGAGGAGATTCTCAATTTGTCTATTTTTTATGGCAGAGACTGGCAAACGAACAGATGGGTCACCTGATGGTAAGTGATCTTCACCACCCATAGACACCCAAGACACAATAAGAATCATGGGTGCGTTGCCAACCTAAAAGGAGGAAATGGAAGGGGAGGGAAAAGGGATTGGGAAAGAGAGGGGGGGGGGAATGTATAATGTCTGTACACAACATTATTTCGCCATCGTTGGGTTGGTGTGTACCCGGCATTAGAGTATATTCTTGACTCTGCCAGAACGAAGTAAATCAGTCAGTTCATTCTGGATAAACGTTGCTCCCGATATAATATAAATTGATATAATATTTGGAGGAGGCCTTTACCCATACAGAGATTATCTATGGATAATTTTAAAATTAATTATTGTTATGAAAATTTAATTATCTCGAAATGGTTTCACGATCGATTGCTGCCCATTATTATATCTCGGTAAACAGAGCGATTCTAATATCATTGTTCATTGCTGTCCCGCCGCGCCGCGGCCGTCACATCAAAATATTATGTGTGAGTTGTGGCGGGAATTCTGACGATTATTTTAATGATTTCATATTCTAGTCTGAAGTTGTGCTTGTTGTTTAAATGTGATGTGAATTTACGCGATAAACATCAACGAAGATGGACAGTGTATGGAAGCTTTGAAATAGTGATTTTGGACGCTTTTTGTTAGGTGGATTTGTCAACCATGTTCGATCCCTCCGCTGCGAGAAAATCGTCTAAAAAGCATCAAACTGGAAGGAATTGACACAAAATATCCAACAAGACCTTGAAATTGGCACATCCGTGTTTCATTGTTCTTGTGAAAACTGAGTTATAGTTAGTTTAAATATTAAATTAAGTTAGAAAGAAAAATATGTAGCTAATGTTTAGGCAGCATGGTCTCCTACCTTAGCCGGAACAAACAAATAAAAAAAGGAGTTTTGGCGGGAATTCTGACGGTGCGGGTGGTCGCTTGTTTTAATGATTTCATATTCTAGTCTAAAGTTGTGCTTGTGGTTTAACCCGTCAGAGGCGGCACATATATATGTTCCATAAGCGTATGGGCCACCGGAGGCCGAGCCGCCCGTGACTATCTACATGTGATGTGAATCTAAGCAATAACCATCAACGAAGATGGACAGTATGTGGAAGCTTTGAAATAAGTGATTTTGGACGCTTTTTGTCGGGTGGATGTGTCGACCATGTTCGACTCCTCCGCTGCGAGAAAATCATCTAAAAAGCATCAAACTGGAAGGAATTGACGCCAAAACTTCAGCAGGGCCTTGAATTCGAACACATCCGATTTCATGGCACTTGTGAAAAATTAGATATAAGCAAATAAAGAAATAAAAAGCACTTAAGACGAGGCTGTATGGGCTAGATCCCTTTGCCTTCCCGAAAGGGAAAATTAAAAAAAAAATAAAAAATCAAGTGACAACTGTCAAAAATCAAAACAGTCATTTTAGCTTTTCAGTAATTTTATTTTATTATTTCCAATTTAATATAGTTATCTTTCTTATCATTTTATCTTTCCGCAGATATAATACGTTTTTTTATAAAAATAGGTAACAGAAATAATTAGCTAAAGGTACGTAAGGTATGTGTCTATTTCTTTATCGAGTTAAAACATCATTCTCGTTTTGTTTTATATTTTGAAAACAATAGTTGGGTAATAATTTGCCGGTTACCTATGTTTTCTTAGGTCTTATCTTAGGCCATAAACTTATGTTCATGACTATAATGAGTGCTATTATATCGTTTACAAATAATGCAAAATAATTTATCGCAAGTCATTGATAACATTTGCCTTAGATCTTAACTTTAAAAAGTTTTACTCATCAAGACGTGTGCAACTTTCATCATCATCATCATCATCAGCCATAGGACGTCCACTGCTGAACATAGGCCTTATCTTTAGTAAGTAGGTACGATCGGAGCATACCAAATTACTACACTTCACTATAAAAAGTGAGTTTATCGGCGGTGGTTTACCCTATGGTGGGATAAACCTATGAAGCAATTATGGTAAATAATTATTAAAAAGCTTAAATAAATTCATTGCTGTAGCAAAATATTTGTATTAATTATTATGTACTTAAAAACTCAATTCTGGACATCAGTTGATGGATTTATACAATTTATTTATAAATACAATATTTCAATTAGGGTCTAGTGGTTTTATAGACCATTAATTATAAAGTACCTACATGGTAAATGTTTCTTGAAGGTTATCAGTTATTTAATAAAACAATGTAGGTATGGTACAACATATTAGCATATTTAAATATTGATTACAATATGGTAATTATTTAACATAGTGATTTTGTACTTTCCAGTGAATGTACACATAGCCAGTGCCAGTTAGTTGTGCGTGGTTAATATAAACTGGAATGTTAAAGATGGCTTCACAGGTATACATTTTTAACTTTTTAATATTATTCATATTAAAGTCATCTTGTGAGAATCAGTCTTTCTTTCTACCTGCTCTTATCCCATTTTAATGTTGGTCATGATTTCGCTTAGTTTTTTAAAACCGGCTGCCTGCCTGATGTCAACGTCTGGGGGATCCAGTCCAAATCACAGGAAAGAAGAGATTATAAAATATTATATTTTCATGTTCATAGATCTATGATTATGTCTTATGACTATGCTTGATGCTTAGTTTTTTAATCAGAATTATAATCAACATATTATATTATATTTTTTTAAACCCTATTTTAGTCAGAACCTCGTATTAATGTTCTAGCTAGAAAATATTGTGAATGCTTACAAGACATTGTCAAAGATACCATCTGTAGCTGGAGCTAAATTAAATAATAAGGCTGATAAAATAACAGCTAAATGGTCCGTCCGAAACTTGGATAAAGGGAAAAACACTAAATACGTAACCAACTACATATTGAACGAAGAACTTAATGTAGTTTCTGAGAGTGAATTCGGCACTGATGTTAGCAATGAGTGAGTAATAGTGCAATAAGAATGTAAGCTCAACTTGAAACTCAGTCTGAGGTTAATTACCTCACTTAGCCCTGAATACTGAAATGCTACGTAAACGGCTATTTACATTGTATGCACCATACAATTTTGACAGATAAGGTGACCTCAAATGACATAATGTGACTTTAAGACTTGTTGTGAGACCCAAAGTGTCTCATAGTTCCCGATACCCACGACACAAGACTCAATCTTAGTGTGGGGTCAGGACTATGTGAGTGACTTTTGGGTGTATTTATTTATTTCTAAGTGTTTCGAGTTTCATTTCTGTATTCAGAGCTGTCAACTAGTTTCAAAAAAGGATGTTCTCTATTTATCGGTATTTTTTATGTATATTTCACAAAATCTCAGGCAAATGTAGACCGTTTTTCAATATTAAAAGACCAGTTCTAACAAATATATTTACACAGAATTTTAACCATAAATTAAAATTGAATTTAAAAAACTGTTTCAAGCAACTTAAAATATTGACTTTTGTTTAGATTACTCTCAGCTGTATCACCGCAGGAGACTTTCAAAGCAGTTGTGCGTGAAGAAAAGAATGGAAAAGATGCTAAGAAACAGTTCTTGGAAATTTGGAGTAAAAGCACATTAGCACACTGCATCGACCTAACTGCTCTCGATGTTCATGGAGATGTTTATGCTGATGGTAATAGATTATGGAATAATTTTAATCAAGCAATGTTTACAAAACATTGAATATTCTTATGCTTTGACTGCCTCTGTGGCATACTCGTATTTCAGTATGACTTCCGTCTTGAGGTCTCTGGTATGTTGCCAGGGTCGAGCAAAAAGATATTGGATTTATATTATTGTCCAGTGTTTTTCAAACTTTTATAATTGGGTACTTGACTATGTATGATTTTATACACACTTTTACAAGTAAAATAAAAAATAAACTATTTAGTAAAAACTGCATCGAAATTGGTTGAAAAATGAGGCAGTAATTTATATTTTAAATTCTGCAATGAGCAAGAGTGGGGGCGTAGTGGGGATATCTTGCTATCCCTTTCCAACGCACGGACCGTTATGGCTGTGAAGTGATTATACTGTTGCTTATCTTTCCTGCAGTTTGAAGAATACAGCAAACTTCAAAGCCTTATAACTTTATTATTTTTAAGAATATTTCGATAGTTCTTTCTGTGATATGTTTTAGATGACCTAAATTTGAAATAAAATTAATTTAAAAAAATTAGTCAAGTACCCAATTATCTAGGTACTTTACCGACCCAGTGATAAGTAACTGATGTCTGCATGACCGTTGAAACTGGATCATAATCAAATTACTGAGACACTAGGCAACTAGTGAGACACAGAAATAAAGAAAGAAACAAAGATACTTTGTTTAGCCAATGTCACAGGACACTGGAGGGCTTTTCATCATATATTTAGGTCACTTAAACTTGCTTGAATTGCAAAATACATTGCTTGAGTTGCATACTGCAAAACACATAACCTGGACTAGTAAGGGTGTAATATCTTCATAATAATTATGAATGACGTCAGGCAGGCGGCCGTTCATAAAAACTAAGCCAAATCCTCTGCAAAACGTGCTTGAAAAAATTGTGTTGCGCCGACCCCACATTAAGGTGGGATAAGGGCAGATAAAAAGAATAATTATGTATAATGACAATTGTAGGCGAATTCGGCAGTCTAGATTGGTCCCATGATGAGAGTGCAATTGTTTATGTAGCTGAGAAAAAGTTACAAAAGAATGAACCATATATCAAGAGGAAGAGTGAAGATAAATCCAAGGGTGATAATCCAGAAAATGCTCCTAAGAAGGTATTGTATTTTTGTGCTCCGAATTTACATAGTATGTATACTAAAAATATGTACAATATGCTACTTGGCAAAAAAGAGTATGGATTTAATGGAGGCTTAATTTAATATGACAACCCAATATACTAGGACGTAAAATGTATTATTCTTATTGATTGTTATTTAGTGGGCTTTTGGGGGTGATTTTTAATATCCAGGTGAAAATTATTTGTAGAATAAAATACTAAGATAAAAAATATTTTTGTTTTACTTAAAATTTTCTCCACATCATACTCTTTTTGCCAAACTATACACAGTTGTATATTGAACTTAGTTATTATTCTAAGGTTGTAACTATGAAATAGTATACAGGATGGCAAATGGATAAATAGAATAATGATATATTTAAAAAAAAAAATTTAGATAAGTAAGAAATGAACAATATGAGTTTTCCAATGCTGTATATGTTAGTTTTGTTTTATATCTAAAAAAAAATATTCTTGCAGGGAGAAGAATTTTTATACAGACAAGACTGGGGCGAACAGTTGGTGGGCAAACATTTGTCAGTTATTGTTGTTTGTAAGCTTGAGACTGAAACAATTACAGTGCTTGACGGATTACCTGAAGATTGGTGCCCAGGACAGGTATTAAGTCTACATTTTTATATATCAATCAGAATAAATTATTCGAAATAAGGTTACAATATAATCTGCATTACATGTTCAACATTTAGTTTCACAGTTGTTTAAATTTTAGTATTATTCATTAGTAGGTGACCTGCGTAACTTCGTTTGCGTCACATATGCATAACTTAATCTGTTTATGCAGTGCATACAATGGAAGCTCTCAAAAGGAATAAATTCCTCCTGTTTTTGCAATATGTTATTCATTAATGCTCCACTCCTATTAGTTATAGCGTGATGTTATGTATGTCCTCGATAAATGGGCTATCCAACAATAAAACAAGTCTTCAATTCAAACTAGTAGTTCCTGATATTAGCATGTTCAAACAAACTCTTCAGTTTAGTAATATTAGTATTGATTTACGGCGACTTGAGACGCTATTACTAAAATTAATGCTAAACTCGATTTATCCTACGGCCCACTCCTATCTTTAATTCAAGATTTAGGGAAAATAGAGATTTATCGCGAAGCTGCAAGTGGATCTAAATGACCTCTGTACAATATAATCACAAGTTTAAAAACTTAACAGACTGACTTCAAAACTTATCCGATAGTGACAAAATTTCAATATTCTTTATATAAAATTTATATATATATATATATATATATATATATATATATATATATATATATAAAGAATATTGAAAAACGGTCGACATTTGGCGGAGATATCGGGGAACATACATAAAAAAAAATACAGACGAATTGAGGACCTCCTTTTTGGAAGTCGGTCGAAAATGAACTGTTTAAGGTGCGGTTCACTCCGGATGGAGCGGGCGTGGTGGGCGTGGCCTGGCGCACCGAGCCGCGCAGGCTGGGGCTCATCTTCTGCACCAATCGACCCAGCTACATATTCACACTAACTCTCGATGGGATCTTCAGTGAGTACATTATCAATACTATACCTCTTATATAGGGTGTGGGTGTATTGGTCCATTTGTATTTAGCGATAAAATTGGACCAGTCACACACAAATGTGTATACATAGCAGGAGTGTAAATTTTTGAATTTTATCCTCCCGAATACTGAACTCAAACATTTGGGATGGTCTTATATCATTTGAAGCCGCCATAGGTCAGAATTGTATGGTGCATAACAATGTTAGTAGATCATAAAGTTGTGTAGCGTTTCAGTATTCGCGGTATGACTAATTTTTTGAGGAGTTGTCAGCAATGATTCAAGAAACACTTTTTTTTTCAGAAAAGTTATCCAAAGAAGGCATGTCTGTCCGTTCGCCGAGATTCAGTCCGAGCGGGGAGCTGGTGTGGCTCCAGCGGCCGGCCGATGGTCCGCATCACGCTTGCCACCAAATTATTCGTATGCAAGACTACGCCGTAAGTGTTGCGTTATTGTCTTCGTACAAGATAATTAAACTACCCATTAACATTATGAAAATAATATTGTATTGTTTTGTGAAAAGTTTTGTATGCAGAGTGTTAGGTTTTGTAGTACCTATAAGTATTTAGTTTATTCCTACTAATAATAATAAAGAGGTAATATTTATTTCGGCTTTATGCACCGTCATCTGTTGCATCATCTGGAACTGCCGAAATATCCATATTAGTAACACTATCCTACAGTTACATGGGTTAATTTTTATCTGCGGCTAAAACTTCTGCGGGAGTGGTATTACTGTAAAATCTAATTTAATTTTAAAGATACGCGTTTTTTTGCACTACTTTGTGCTGCTTTAGATTTTTTTATAGAAATAAAAATTTCGTTACAGAATTCCGACAACACGTTAACATTAATAGATATAGTGCAGACAGAGACAACCACGTCTAACAATGAGAAGTTCCACGGCGTGTACTGCCAGGCCCTGCCGGGGAAGTGTTTCAGTGTGGACGGCAAGCGACTCGTGTTCTCCACACCACAACAGAATGAAGTCAGGAGCTATGTTGTTGATATAGGTATGTAATATTTCATCTATCTGCCTAGTGCCTATATTATCCCTCCATAACGTGGATTTGGTGCAACATACTTTTTCAAACATGTAGATTTGGCCTTAGTTTTTACAACCGGCTGCCTTCCAGGGGGGTTACCACCACCTCTTATAGCAGTATTATTATAATCTTACTACTTTTTTGTACGGAAATCGGAACAAGCAAGATTGTAATAATATCGCTATAAGAGGTGGTGGTAACCCCCCTGATGTCCATATCCCTCTGGCCATATAGATTTGTAACTTGGCATGAAATAAAATAAATAATGTATCAATCAAGAATTTCGATGGTATGTGATGTCTACCAACTCCGAATAGGCCAACCTGGTAGACTATGCCTTCGTTTCTTATTAGATTCTTTCTTATTAGAGAAGGCCAATGCCCAGCAGTGGGTTAGTAATATTACAGGGCTAATATTTTTTACTAATATGTGTGTGAACATTGTATATTTTTGTTCAAAAAATGAATAATTTGTGTCATTATAAAATTTGTTTACATCTTATTTAGATTTAAAATTATTCTTTAGTCTTGAATCCTTTTTTAAAATGCTTAAAAATCCCCGCCGACCTCACATTGAAGTGGGATGAAGGCACGTAAAAATAAAAAATAAGAATAATTTAATGTATTGCAGAGGGAGGCAGGGTAGTGGACATATCTAACAGAGTATCGGCGGGATCGACGGCAGTGTTGGATGTAAGGCGTGACGTCATACTGGGCTCGCACTGCAGCATGACCTCGCCGGCACAGGTATGAGAGTAGCAGAGTGGTGATTTAGTCGCCTCCTAACGGGAGGTCCTGGGTTCGATTTACAAGTCGGACGGGTCTTTACGAGACAATTTCACGACACTATATATCCCAAAGGGAGGTTGACGTCAGGCAGGCAGCCAGTTGTAAAAAAATATGTTGCGATTATTGCATTAAAATGAGACAACAGATTACAAAAAATCATGGAATTACTGATATCATCGACAAGTGTGTACTGTGTGTGTGTGTGTGTGTTTACATGACTGGAATAACTACAATGATTACATTTTATACAGAAAACTATGCATAGCAAAGGGCATACTTAGTATCGTTTATGAATATGGACATTACCTAACATTGCAGCTGTATATAGCTCGGTTGCCAGCCCAAGGTTCAGAAGCGGACATCAAATGGCTCCCCATCACACAACCCTGGGTTGTACCTGAATCAATCGCTAACTCCACACTACAATATATGGATCTTGAGCATGCTGACTCCACAGACAGCGTTAGTAAGTGTAATTTAATTATTTTGTTAACGCGTTAATTGGAAATATTCATAATTTTGTGTTTGCCTGATAATTGAGTGGTAGAATTATGCTTTACACAGTTAATTCTACAGCTCAAATGGGCCGGCTCGACCGGTTTGATACCATCGTCTTAAAGAAAACCGACATAAAGTGACAGTTCGCTGTCGCGTCTCGTTCGGTGAGTGAGATTTGTCAGTGGCCCAATTTCCCCTCCTTTTCCCGATCCCTATTTCCCGCCTTTTAGGTTGGCAATGCACCCATGATTTTTTTTTGAGTCTTGGGTGTCTATGGGCGGTGGAGATCATTTACCATAAAGTGACCCATCTGCTCATTTGTCAGTCTGTGCTATAAAAAAAATCAGTAACCAAACTTTCATATGAAATATATACCACCATGGGAAACCATGATAGTATCAGAACCTGAATATGAGTATGGAAATAATTGGTATTTAAATATTTCGGCTTTTGCTATGAGTGCTTTATACGTTTTTTTAAACACCAGTGTCGTTTTCTGTTTAAAAGATCATAGCTGACATGTCACTTTGTGCACAAATAAACCGTAATATCTATATTTATTGGATAAGCAACCTGTATGTGGTAATAATTAAAAATATTTGATATCACAGAATCATTTTCGGCGTTATATTTCGCGCCAAAAGTGGAAGAGAACAAGAAACTGCCTCTGATAGTATGGCCGCACGGCGGACCACACTCTAACTTTGTGAACGCGTTCTCATTAGAAGCGGCCTTGTTTAACATGCTGGGTGAGTGCCTAATTAATCTTTTTGTTTATCTTTTGTCTCATAAGAATGCCATTAGAATTTTTAAACCTGAATAGTTGATAATTCTGTAAGGGTGACTTGCAGCACTTAGATAAATCTCGATTTACCCCAATCTAGATTTAATTATAAGAATAAGCTGTAGGATGAATAGAGTTCAGGTCTAACTCTAGATTAGTAACAGTGTTGCAAGTCGCCCGAAACGCCCGTCGGAGGCGGCACATATATATGTTACATAAGCGTATGGGCCACCGGAGGCCGAGCCGCCCGTGACTATCTACGAATGAATGCATGGTTAATCAGAAAAAAAATAGCTGCATATAAAGTGGGTAATTGTATGAAAATTATACAGAATTTATTGGTTTTGTGTTTGATTTTTCCGTTTTTCTCGCAATACCTGACTGGTGATAAGTTATCGTTTGATATGCGGCATGTTATTTTACTTTTGTTTTGATATTTTTTTATAATGAAACAAAATATTGCTTGCAAAATGCTTTTTGCCGGTAGAAATATACATTGCAGACGGACTCACAAGTCGCATTTAAAAATTCTAATAAGATGCATCTGATACCGATATATCGGTGATATATTTGATTTTCCCATATTATCGGTATCGACGATATTTAAAAAAAAATATCGGTATCGTATAGGCAAAAGTGCGTATCCATGTATCCCTACCCAATAGTAACGTAACATTACTTTAAAAAACGTTATCAAAAGAAACATTTTGTCAACAATAATCCAAATTATCGGAACGCTTTCACCGCAGGTTTCGCGAGCGTCCAAATTAACTACCGCGGGTCGACGGGCGCGGGTCAGGCTTGCGTGCAACTGTTGCCTAAAATGGTTGGGGACATTGACGTCAAAGATTGTAAATTAGCCACAGACGAGGCTCTAAAACGATATCCTGTGGACGCGACGAAATTGTGCCTGTTCGGAGGCTCGCATGGAGGGTTCCTGGTCACACACCTGAGCGGCCAATATCCAGATTTGTACAGAGTTGTCGTCAGCCGAAATCCTGTCATAGATGTAGCTAGTATGTTCAACTCGAGCGATATAGCTGACTGGTGAGTGGTGTCTTTAAAATTCTCGTCGTATTTTTTAAATTGAAATAAATTAGGTAGTGGAGGCTCATGTGACGGCATGTATTACAAACCTTAATATGATATTTTTTTGATATTTCCTCTATAATAATGTTGTATTTTGTCATAATCAATACTTGAACAGTGTTGTAACATTTCGCCTGCATCCAATAATTTCCGAAAACTCGACAAAAAGAATTTTAAATTATTAAATAATTATTAAATAAAGCAGTATATTGTGATTAAACAAATCATATTGGTCGCTTTGAGATTGACACAATACGCAAGTCTGACCACAATAGAAAACGCTTTCTTTCTGATTAACCAACAATATTGGATAAGAACAAGAATCGTTTATTAAATCAATTGTAACTGTAATAATACGATAACCTGCCTACAAACTATTTACAAAATACTAACGGCATGTATAACTCAACTTATAGACCAACACGTCACAAATAATAATATTCTTGCTGAAGAACAGAAAGGCTGCCGGAAACAAAGTCAAGGCTGTAAGGAGCAACTTATAATAGACTCAGTAGTAATGAAACAGGCACATACTAATAAACAAGATATCTGCACAATGTACATCGACTATCGTAAGGCATTTGACTCTGTACCTCACAGTTGGTTAGTCCAAATCCTACACATATATAAAGTCCACCCCGTATTAATAACATTTTTATCTCAGACAATGCAGCAATGGCGAACTAAACTTCAAATTGGTAATGGATCTCAAGCCATACAAACAGAGGATATACCGATCAGACGCGGCATATTCCAGGGAGATGCTCTTAGCCCCCTCTGGTTTTGCCTTGCATTAAACCCTCTTTCCAACCTTCTAAACACTCCCCACTCTGACAGCAACACAAACAATCATATAACACCTCCCATCCCAATTTTCCATCTCATGTACATGGATGACATAAAATTATATAGTAACAATACCACATCACTACATCAGCTCGCAGATATAACTCAGCAGTTCTCCAAAGATATACATATGCAATTCGGTATAGACAAATGTAAAACATTCGCTATCATTAAGGGCAAGCTACAATTAAACGACTACACACTTGGCACAGGGGAACGAATTGAACCATTAGAACACAACGACACCTATAAATATCTAGGATTTCAACAAGACCGACAAATCCAGCAAAAACACACAAAAACAGAACTCACTCAAAAATTTAAACACAGACTTAGTACACTACTAAAGACACACCTGAATTCACGAAATTTAGTCAAGGCTATTAATTCCTACGCCATCCCTATACTCACTTATTCTTTTGGTATTATAACATGGTCTCAGACAGAGCTTAAAAACTTACAACGCGTGATCAATACCACCATGACAAAGCAGCGCAAACATCACCCGCGGTCATGTACACAGCGACTGACTTTACCAAGAGATGAAGGTGGCAGAGGAATAATTGACATTGTCAATCTACATAACAAACAAATAGCTACACTTCGGAATTTCTTTCATAACCGAACAGAAAACTCCAACGTTCACAAAACCATAGTAGGAACCGACAAAAAACTCACACCTCTAAACCTCAACGATAGAAACACTCAACGTAATGAACATCTTACGGACAACAAAGCAAAAATAGCTGCTTGGGCCCAGAAGTCTCTACACGGTAGACATCGACAAGACTTACAACAACCACATGTCGACATGACAGCGTCGAACGCGTGGCTGAAGCGTGGCGATCTCTACCCTGAGACAGAAGGCTTTATGCTTGCAATCCAGGATCAAGTAATCGACACAAAAAACTACCAGAAACACATCATACATAGATCAAACATCACCGATACATGCTGCCACTGCCATAGCAACCCAGAAACAATACAACATATAACTGGTGCCTGCAAATCCATAGCACAAAGTGACTACAAACACCGCCATGATCAAGTTGCGGCAATAATCCATCAGTACTTAGCTTTCCAATACAAACTCATCCCAAATAAAGTACCATACTATAAATACCAACCACAATCAGTTCTCGACAATAATAAATGCAGGATTTACTGGGATAGGACAATAGTAACTGATAAAACCGTTCATAATAATAGACCAGACATAACACTTCTCGATAAAGAAACCATGACCGTATATATAATAGACATCGCCATTTGCAACACACATAACTTAACTACCACACATACTGAAAAGATTGCCAAATATACCGACCTAGCCATCGAAATAAAGACACAATGGAAAGCTAATAACACTAAAACTATCCCTATAATAATATCAACCACTGGTGTCATACCCAAATCGCTTCACACTAGCCTCAAAACATTAAATATTCACGCATCTGCTTACACACTTCTACAAAAAGCAGTTATCCTGAACACTTGCCGCTTAGTCCGAAAATTCTTATCTATCACTAACTAATACGATATATTATATAACTATACACTTGGCTTTGGCCCGTGTGTAGTTATTATATACCTTCCTCATTTGGAAGAGATTGCAAAACTTAAAACTAAATAATAATAGTAGTTTGTAAAATATTAATTAAACTGTATTCTTTCTGCTTATATATTACTATTTTGGTAAAAGCCTCATAAAAATCATTGTTCAATAAAAGTATAATCCATCTGACTTAAAGGTTACGCCTCAGTACGAATAAATTTCCGTGGCTCCATCGGTTACGGAGACGAACGCGTCCGCTCACTGATAGCGCACGTGGGCGTATACGATGTTCAAGATTGTTATCTCACTCTAACCACCTTGCTAAAAAGAGATGAAAGATTAGATGGAACGCTACTGCTGTTTGGAGGCAGTTACGGAGGATTCACAGCTGCACATTTGGCTGGACGGTACCCAGACTTGTTCAAAGCCATGGTTTTACGCAATCCGTTGATAGATTTGGCGACGAAAGGTCATTATGCGGATAATTCTGATGGGTGAGTTACAGTTGTACAAAGTTAATGTCATAGAAATATAGAAGTAGCGGTCATAAATAGTTTTGAGAACTAACGCATTTCATATACAATCATTTTTTTTTTATCAAGAGTTTGGAGTATCCCTATAGAGTAAGATTAAATTCAACATTTTCTTGTCCTTAAGCATATGGTCCATTATGGCATAGTAAGCCCCTAAAGAATAACATAATTTTGATTCGTTGTTTGAAATGTCATGTGCAAATTCTGAATCAGGATATTTAGACACAAATCGGAAATTGTTAGATGCAGGTTACACAAACATATCAGTACGCCATGCTTATTCCTATACTTGTATAGGAATTATCTTTATTTTATACGTCTTGACGTATAATCTTTATTTTATATCTAGACATATAGCCCCTTACTTATAAAAATATCTAAGCACTGCTTATCTTTAACCATAGGTTGTCCCTTTCGTTTTTAAACAATGTAACGCAAGGAAAAAAGTGACAGGCTATTATTAGCGAAATGATAAGCGAAAATGTTTTGATCTGTAAGTAAGGCCCATAAAATAAAGATTTGTATTAACTGTAACCTACATACATGATTGTGTTGATTCGGGTCTGGGTGTTCTGGCACCGTAAGTCCCTCTTAGTTCCTGATACTCAAGATATATATTAAACCCAGAACAAGGACTTTGTGTGTGGTTGTTGGGTGTATTTATTAATTTATTTGACAGGTGTGCAGTAGAAGCGGGCTACGAATTCACAGAGCAAGGCCCCGTTTCTGAAGAACAGTTGATTGCTATGCGTAGATGTTCGCCGATAGCTCACGTGCACAAGGTGAAGGCTCCCACTGCCATGATGTTGGGTAGTGGAGATAAACGCGTGCCTCACTACCAAGGGTTGGAGTATGCGAGGAGGCTGCGGGCGAATGGAGTACCCACCAGGTAACCTACTCCCAAGTATTCAACTTAACTTAAACGACTTAAATTATTTTGTGCCTCCTTGATCTAGTGGCAGTATGTATGGCCTTTGGACCGGAAGGTCCTGGGTTCGATTCCCAAAAAAAAATTCTAATTTAATTTACCCGGGACTGGATCCCTCAGATGGTGTTGACGTCAGGCCGGTCGTAAAAACAAAGCCAAATCCTCTTTGCTATGTGGTTGAAAAAAGTGTGTTACGCCAATCCCACATTAAGGGATAAAAGATTGTTTTGCGCCATACGAATGGCGTGAATGATAGCCGTATTGGCTACAATACATTTATGTAGGCGATTAATTGACCGTTCCATACAATTCGGAGTATACTTTCTATCTGCCTTTATCCCGCTGAACATTTATTAAGAATGTCGCTGAAGTCGATTTAGGGTTAGATTTTACAATCTGCCACCTGCCTGATTTTTTAATTGAAGTAAACTATAGACACAGAAGCCTAAGGGAGATAACTTGGAGAGAAGTATAGAATATATTGATCTCCGTGAATTGAGACATGTTGCACCATTAGACTACTATCGAGACTATCGATAGATCATGTAGTGCTGGCATCAGCATTTTGCAAAAAAGTGCGCACTTTATCTCCATCAATCTGCTTAATTCTGCTTCCATTGTTACACTTCGATAACGGCAATATTTCAAGCCTTTATAAAAACAGTGTGTGTACTAGATGCACCTCTGCTTATCCCCTCAGCGATACATGCGTTAGCTTATGTTATATCATTTCAGAATATACATGTATGACGACAATCACTCGCTGTCATCGATGCCAGCTGAAATGGACAATCTAATCAACAGTGCCCATTGGTTCTTGCAACACTTGTAATGATTGTGTTCAAACTGAATTATTTTAAAGTATTTATCACCATAAAAATCTATATCCACATACGTGATTTAAAAGAGTTGAGCCACGGTGTCGATGGTTTTGTCTATAGTATTAATTGGCCGAATCAATCAATCATAGTATCTATAGTAAAATATTTGGTACCTCTGCGCTAACAAAACATTTTGAAGAAACCAAATGGCCAGCCATTCTAAAGATCGGTTGTGGGCTCCTTTTTCCGCACTTAGTTCGTTAAAAGAATCAAACGAAATTGTGCGTAAAGATGAAATCTAAAGATATTCTCGTATTTCTCTAAGATACACATATTCTCTTTTGCGATACAAAATGTGTTTGTCTGCATTTGTAGTTAGTAACTTAGGTAGTTAGTAACTCATTTACCATGGTGCCTATAGTTTTAACTTCTTATAAGTCATGTTATCGTTCAGATAAGCAACAAATATGTTATTGTTTTATACATATCAATAAAATCATGTTAATAATACTTCAGTATTTTATTATTAATTCAATCATGTCTAAGTATTGGAAGTAATATAGCTGTTTATTTTTTCTTCTCACGTATTATGATTTAATTTACTGAGTTTTGGTAGTTGGCGAACGTTTTACTAATATATTAGGATTGCAACCGCCAGATTAACAAAGTTTTTGAGGTGAGAAAACTAATGCAATGGGTCTACGTCCTCGATGATTTATATTAGCTTATCAAACCCTCCATTGGTGTGGCGACGCGGAGTCTTGCCTCGCGGACATCACCCTGATGTCGTGTACTATGTTGTATTGTGGTCAGTAGGAGGTGATGGTGATGACTGTAAAGGTGTTGGCAACGGTGGTGTTTGTTACGACGGATGGACCCGGTGCTGAAACAGGAATAAGTGGCTGCCATTTTGTTTTCGGCTGGATGGGCTTCAAAAATAAGTGACAACTCAAAATTAACACGTACAAGGGGGCAGACTGATATCTTACCTTTAGGTATTTATGCTTCGTCATTGGTACATCGTATATCGTATATCTAGGGCCATGATTCACGTGATCGTCAGGCGTTTTTGGATGTCGTGATCGTCAGGCGTTTTTGGATGTAATCAGCAGCCCGAGCAGGAAATTTTCTGACAACCGTAAATGTATTCATGCTCGATGCGCGTCAATGAAATTTGTATGAA
Source organism: Clanis bilineata (assembly GCA_036417725.1). NCBI lineage: Eukaryota > Metazoa > Arthropoda > Insecta > Lepidoptera > Sphingidae > Clanis > Clanis bilineata. The sequence continues at coordinate 7,299,474 of CM071153.1, forward strand.
AAATTAATCAAATGTCATCAGTGGGCAGCGAATTTACATTTACCTACATTAGTTTTTCGTGCTCGGGCTACAGGATTTGGATTTGATGCGCTGAATAACGTTAGTGACAACAAATCTTTATGCACTATAAGTTGTCACCACGTTGAATAAAATTATGATTATATAGGCAGTAGGACATCGACTGCAGGACATTAATTTGCCTGCCATAGGTGGCATAGTTGTACTGCATGCGCGGAACACGTACTGTCCTGAGGTCTTGGGTTCGATCCCCGGGTGGAGCAAAGGTATATTGAGTGACAGTCTCCGTGGCGCAGCGGGTGAGAAGCCGGCTGTGAAGCGACAGGCCGCGGGTTCGCTTCCCGCATTGAGACAAATGTTTGTGTAGCCCACAGATATTTGTTTCAAGTCTGGATGTTGGTTTGGGCACGTGGAGAGGATGGATGAAAGGCGGCTTACGAAAGGTATTTATCGCGCGAAAGTAAATGGAAGGGTCGGAAGAGGGCGCCCGAGGAGAACATACATGGATCAAATAAGTGATCTTCTCCGAAAAGGGCAAGTGAGGAGTACCCTCAACCGGCGGAAATGTATGAAAAGATGCATGAGTGTGGAAGAGGCAAAAGAGGTGTGTCAGGATCGTAGCTTGTGGCGCTCAATAGTCTCTGCCTACCCCCATGGGATACAGGCGGGAGTGTGTATGTATGTATTTATGTATGTATCTGGATGTTGTGAGACCGAAAGTCTCTCATAGTTTCTGACATCCATCCGATACAGGTTATACCTAGTGTGGGATCAGGACTAGGTGTGTGACTGTTGGGTGTATTTATTATTATATTTGTTTTTCTTCTCAATATAAGCCCGAAGTCTCGAATTTGTGCCTGATTTAGCTATAGGCTCGCCGCCTATCAGAATGGGAGTAAGCGAAATGTGGGTGTTTCGGTTTTTAAGTTCCTACTGCCTATCCCTTCGGGGATAGAGGTGTAAGCTTATGTAGATAGTTTTATTACTATTACGATGAAAACAGCACTTTAGATATTGTAATTAGTGTAATCACTTGAAAATAGCAGGTACCCATAAATTCATTCACTTAGTATTTGTAAGAGAATAGTAAAACAACAGTAAGGCAATATGAAATCGACTTTTAAAATATTTTGACGTAGGTACGATGTCTGTGGTAAGTACTTATTATTTTGTTGTGGGTCTGGGTGTTATGGGTTGTGTGAATTGTAACTTCTCTTGTTGTCCCTGTAAACCTTTTCTTCCTTAATTTTCCGTCTTCCTACTTAAACGCTTCCACTTCGCCCGGTCTTGAGCATCCTCCACAGTAAGACCATTGGCTCTCATATCACCGTTTAAAACGTCCAGCCAGCGCTTTTTGGGCCCTACTACCTATGAACTGGTCCAAACACTTGCGACCGACGTACTCCTGTGGTTTCCTCAAAACGTGACCATACCATCGCAAGTGACATTCTTACAGTTTATCCACCACGCGTATTGTATTTATTTATGAGAAATTGTTTAAGAAGAGAATTTAATTTTCAAGTGGTACAGCTACGCTGTAGACAGTAACGTCTATAGCACGAATGGGCCGGCCCGACCGGTAAGATACCACTGTCTCACAGAAAACCGACGTAAAGTGGCAGCTTGTTGTCGCGTTTCGTTCGGTGAGTGAGATTTCCGGTGGCCCATTTCCCCACTCCCTTTCCCAATCCCCTTCCATTCCCTCCTTTTAGGTTGGCAACTCACCCATGATTATTTTTGTGTCTTGGGTGTCTATGGGCGGTGGAGATCACTTACCATCAGGTGACCCATCTGCTCGTTTGCCGATCTCTGCTATAAAAAAAAAAGGAATTTGTTAATTGTTCACACATTACACACGAGACCAGGGAATATGTTTTTGAGCCTTTGTGGCTTATAGGTACTTACATACTAAAATAAGTTACTAGTTTCCAATAACAGCAATTTTTGTTTAGCATCAAAAAGGTGTCCTACTGTTCTCATATTGACCGTTAAACCCTTGCATTTGACGACAGGTGTCCATGACATGTGGTCTCTACACGACACCGTACAAGTGACGCAATAACCATGTGGGGTGCCCGGACTATTTGTCCCAGCAATTAGTATTAAGTGCTTCTTCATCTATGTATGTAATAACGACACTTGAGGGTTATATACACGGGTCAGAAGTAGTGTGCACAGTGTTGATCTATTTATAAGGTTTTACACGAAAAGTCTACATTGTCATTATTTATTTATTACCGTAGGCCGTTACGTCTACAGCACGATTGGGCCGGCTCCACCGGTTTGATACTACTCTCTCACAGAAAACCGACGTAAAGTGGCAGCCTGCGGTCGCATTTTGGTTCGGTGAGTGAGATTTCCGGTGGCCTATTTCCCAAATCCCTTTTCCCTTCCTTTCTATTCCCTCCTTTTAGGTTGGCAACGCACACATGATTCTTGGTGGGCTAAAAGGCTAAAGACACAGCTAAAAGGTCATTAGAAATTAAAAGGGCATTGTTTGACCTTTATGCTTAGGTCAATGGATTCTCTGTACGTGATTCTTTAGGCAACTGAATACTTAATAGACGTCTTAAAGTATCGACGGCTATACGCGGGAATTACTTAATTAAAGGTTGACACTTTTATAATATTATAAAGGTTAATGACACAATCTATTGCAATTTTATTATTGTAGCGATTGCTTAAAAATAAGCTCAAAGCTTTCGTGCTTACGCATTTATTTCAGTATCGTAAGATTGCTTATTAATATGACATTTCTTTACATACATACATAGGCTCACGCCTGTATCCTCGAAGTGGTAGGCACAGGCGAACTACAGAACTAGAACACCTGCATTTCGACGCGCCCATTTCCGTCCCAGATGTGATAGTGGGCGAGCCTATCGCCATATTAGGCACAAATTTCAGACTCCGGGTTGTTACTGAATGGTAAATCCCAATATAACTGCTCGGCCCGGGTATTGAACCCGAGACCTTAGGACGACGTCAAACGCGCAAGCAATATCACTACGCCACCGAGGTAGTTCTTTATAATTGAAAAACAATGATTACGTACCTACTTTACCAATTTTGAAATGTAGAGTCGCTATAAAGGGCAATGCTTTTTATAATTTTGATTATAGATAACATCCGTGGAGTATGTTCGAGTGTGCTTGTAACCTCTTTGCCTCTACATAGTGTTAGTCATGAAAGCGATGTTAACTTTTCTACGAATCGTAAGCTCGAAAGTAATAACCTTATCGGCCATCATTAATTACTGTTACAAATAATTAGGGCGTTTTTTAATGTATAGGTACTTGATATTATACCTACTCATTAATAAACTATGTTCTTTAGTATGAATCTTATCGTATGACCCTATTAACAAAGTTGTAGGCTAATTCTAGACTCTGTGCTTATACTTAGCTGCAATCAATATCAAATTGCCTGACCCGAGGATCGAACCTAAAAACCTAATTATGGTTTGGTTCTTGGTCTAGTGGCAGCATATAGGGTCTATGAACCGGGAGGTCCGGAGTTCGATTCCCAGGTCGGGCAAAGCGAATTTTCTAATTTAATTTTAATTGGGGGTTGACATCAGGCAGGCTTACTAAGCAACTAAGCTAAATCTTTTCTGTAACATGCTTGAGAAAGTGTGTTGCGCTGACCACACATTAAGGTGAGATAAGGGCAGGTAGAAAGAAAAAGGTATTTAAATAATCACAAGTTTAAAAACTTAACAGACCGACTTCAAATCCGATCGTGACCAAATTTATATAGGACCACCCTTGAAATAAGCTCTATCGAACACAAAAATAATTTTGAAAATCGGTCCACATTTGGCGGAAATATCGCGTAACAAACATTAAAAAAATACAGACGAATTGAGGACCTCCTCCTTTTTGGAAGCCGGACGAAAATCAGATACGATACCAGACATTCGGGAATAGGGAACGGTGACAGGCACCTACCGTTACGTTACACGCGTTTCAATAACGCTTGTTGGGGTAGATTTAGGGGTGAACAAGGAATATATTATTTATATTCCTGATAGTGTGGAGCCGATGTTTTATTTCAAGGTTATGTAGTGTTTTATATTCAAGTCTTACCTACCTACACTTTTCTGTTACGAATCATGATAGTGTAGCTAATAGTAGCTACGTACGTACGTATTAATAGATACGCACTATTAGATATTCAGTAGAATATGTAATAGTCCTATGTAATTTCGTTTTAAACGAAATGTAGATCCCTTTAGTTCTATATTTGCATTTAGGTCGCACATTAATTATATTCGGTTGTCGAGGTTTGGATCGTGTGTGCTGGGAGACTTATGTAGTTTTAATAAAATATTTATAACATATTACTTCACTTTTATTTAATTACTTTACACATACATGGCGGCTACATTTTTGGTTAGCGGAAGAAGCTCAATAACCTCTTTGACATTTCTTACCATAAACTTATAAACCAATGACAACATAACATAAGGACTTAACTCTTTGTAACATGGGCATTGGATCTATACCTCAACACTCTCCCTCAATGTCCATGTTTCAAACCTAATTCATACATACATTGAATAAACTTATCTCTACTAACAGGTTTTGTGAATACATCTGCGAGCTGATATCTAGTGTTTACATATTCTACCTTAATAAGTCCTTCCTCTACCTTTTGCTTAACAAAATTATATTTTATATCTAAATGCTTTAATCTCTTTTGATCTGGATTCTTTACCGTTTTCATAGTACTCTGATTATCTTCAAAAATAGTTACACAGTCTACTTTTACATTTAAATCTGATAATAATTTTACAATCCAACATGCCTCCATAGAAGCCTCACATAAAGAAATTAATTCTGCCTCAGTTGTACTCAATGCTACTGTAGTTTGTTTCTTAGATCTCCAAATTACAGTATTTCCATAAACTTGAAATATATATCCAGATGTGGATTTCCTATCTGAATCTCTAGCATAATCAGCATCTGCATATCCCAAAATTGGTGACATTACTCTTCAGTTATTATCTTTTGAATAAACTAACATATAATTAACAGTTTTCTTGACATATCTCAACACTCTTTTTAAAGCTATCCATAAATTTTCACATGGTTTAGACTGAAATCTACTTAAATAACATATAGCAGTTGTTAAATCAGGTCGTGACCCCACTGTTGCATACATAAGAGATCCTATCAATGATCTACATTTGTGTTCATAACTCATATCAATATTACAATCTTCATCAAATTTAAAATTAAGTTCCATAGGCGTGTCACTACCTTTACAATTCTCCATACCATATTTCTGTAAAATGCTTTGCAAATAATTTATCTGATTAATATGAATTTCCCCTTGTTTCTTAATTATTGAAATTCCCAAGTATGTTAAATTCTCATTTCCCAAGTCTTTCATTCTAAACTGTGATGATAAAAACCTTTTAACATTCTCAATTTGCAAATTATCTTTTCCTAGTATTAACAAATCATCAACATATAATAATAAGTACAATTCCCCTTTAGTATACAAACAATAGTCATTTACAGAACGTTTAAACCCATATTTAGTTATAGTTTCATGAAATTTTTCATACCAATACTTTGGTGATTTCTTTAACCCATATAGTGATTTTGTTAATTTTAGAACATATCCCTCAGGTACATTTAAGCCTTGTGGCGATTTTAGATAAACGTTTTCATTAATGTTACCATATAAAAAGGCCCCTTTTACATCCATTTGGTGTACATCATAATCTCTATACATTGCAACTGACAATAATATTCTTAACGTTTGTAATTTTAAAACAGGTGAGTAAATATCTTCTAAATTATCCTTTTGTTGAAACCCACGCACTACTAATCTTGCTTTATGTATTTCTTCATTTCCTATATTTTTCTTTGTAAATACCCATTTACTGTCTAATAATTTTTCTTTCTTCGGTGTTGGTACTATTTTCCAAGTTTCACTTTCTTTTAATACTTTTAATTCTTCTTGTACTGCTTTTACCCATTTTAGCTTATCCGGTCTTTCATTTATCTCATCATAACATAATGGTACCTCTTGATTCATACTTAGTAGAGCAAATAACGCATCATCACTATCATCTTCCATATTTACTTCATAATCTTCTTGCCATTTTGGTTTTCTTGTTTGCCTTTTCATTCTATTATTTTGCTTATATCCTTTATTCTTTTCATCTTCTGTAGTATTCTTCTGCTCTTTTCCTTTTGTATTTGATATGTCTATTACTTCCTGCTCTTCATTTTCTGTTTCATCATCTCTCTCTGACTCCTTTTCATCCTCAAATGTAACTTTTTCTCTCTGTTGTTCCTGTGTATACATATCTGTGGATGCAGCTGGTAAGTGAACTAAGGGTTCTTCCTTTTGACGTTCATCAAATATTACATTCCTAGCATGAACTAACTTATCGGTTTCCTCATCATACAATAGATACCCTGTTCTACTATAACCTACCATTATCATTCGTTTCCCTGTGTTATCTAATTTCTGTCTATGTTCTTTAGGTACATGATTATATGCTATACATCCGAATACACGAAAATTTGAAACATCCGGCTTCCTACCTTCCCACAATTCACTTGGAGTTTTATCCTTTCCTACGGTTGGACTTCTATTAGTTACATATCCTGAATACAAAATTGCATCTCCCCAGAATTCTTTTGCTAATTTAGATTCCAATAAAATTGTCCTAGTCTTTTCTACAAGTGTCCTATTCATTCTTTCTGCTACCCCATTCATCTCAGGATTATACGGTACTGTATACTGTAATGTTATACCATTATTTGAACAAAATCTTTGAAATTCCCCAGATATATATTCTCTACCATTATCACATCGTAACTTTAATAAATCTGCATTAAAATGTTTAGTTGCATAATAAAAATACTTCTTAAAATTATCAAAAACTTCCGATTTGTGATGCATTAAATATACCATACAAAAATGTGTGTTATCATCTATAAATGTAACAAAATATTTATGACCTTCTCTATCTGTAGGGGTTATAGGTCCACAAACATCTGTATGTACTAACTCTAAAGGTTTCTTTGCTCGGTAACCTTGCTTATTAAATGGTTGTCTCGTCATTTTTGCGAGTAAACATGGTTCACACAACATATGTTCAATTTTATTACCTTTCATATCATTTAAACCATTTACCATATTTTTATGCAATAATGTATTAATGTTATTAATACCCAAATGTGCAAAACGTCTGTGCCATAATTCTGTCATATTACTGTTTGACTCTGTATAATTACATTTTGAAAAATCCACTTGCATTTCTATAGTATACAATGAACCATCACTGTCCCCAATCATTAATAAGCCATTATTTTTATAAACTCTAACTTTACCTCCTTGAAAACAAACTTTTAAACCATTAATTTCTAATTTATGAACTGATAACAAGTTTTTTCTTAAGTCTGGCACATAGTAAACATTTTTAATAGTACAATTAGAAGGCTTTTTCCCAATATATGTTTTTGCCTGTATATTACCTATTCCTACCGCTTTTAACATTACACCATTTTTTGCCGATGCTATATTTTTAGGTTTATTTAACTCTTTATAATCAGAAAACATATCTTTAGTATTTATTAAATGATCTGAACAGCCAGAATCTATATACCACACTAATTTATCCTTAATGTCCATATCACACTTATTCACTTCACAATTATTAGCCGCTCCATGTTTTGCTGTACTATTCTCCGCTGTATATGACTGGTGTCCTCTCCCTGAATTCCTGGCTCCTCTATATCCTTGTCCTCGGGTGTTATTACCACGTCCCCTCGGGTTATTAAAATATCCTCTTTCTCTTGTATAATTTTCTTTTCTTTCTTGATAATTTTCCATTCCTTGATTATAATTTTCTCTTCCTTGATTATAGTTATTCCTCCTTTGCATATAATTCTCATTTCTTGTACATTGATACTTCTTATGACCAGGTTTTCCACATGTATAACAGTTAAATGCGTTCCCACAATTAATTTCTCTATAATTTTCTTTTCCGTTAAATTTCTTTTTCTTTTCTTCTTCTCCCAGCAGCCTATTTTTCACAAAATCTAGTTTCAAATCCTCTTGTGTCTCTAATGCTGTAATAATTCCTTCATATGACCTTGGCATTGACAACAAGACATAATTTACTTTTTCTTCCTCGCTTAATTCTGAATCAGATTCCTTAAGATCAGTAAAGATTTGCTCCATTTCTACTAAATGTTTCATCAGAGACTCGTGCTCCTTGAACTTCATATCCGACAACTGTCTTCTCAAATATAACTTTGACCTCACACCTTTTTTCTTAAAATTTTCTTCCAAATTGTGAAACATTTGATGGGCACTACTTTTCTTTACATACTCTATATGGCTATCCGCCACACAAGCAATAATAATAGCCTGTGCTTTCGCCTCAGATGCCTTATTTTCTTCCTTCGCGCCATAACTCTCATTCTCAATGGCGTCCAATACTAAATTTTCTCTTAATATACTGCGTACTCTAAACGCCCAAGTATTAAAATTAGTGCCTTTGAAGGGCTCGACAGAATATTTTTCCTTCATCATACTGATTCAGTTTAATTATGAGTTTCTTACTTTAATTTCTTACGATGCGACAGCCATCTTCAAATACCGCGTGGACGAACAAACACGGCGAACCACGATGAACACGGTAAGCACGGGAACCACGATATGCTACCACTGTCGAGGTTTGGATCGTGTGTGCTGGGAGACTTATGTAGTTTTAATAAAATATTTATAACATATTACTTCACTTTTATTTAATTACTTTACACATACATGGCGGCTACATTTTTGGTTAGCGGAAGAAGCTCAATAACCTCTTTGACATTTCTTACCATAAACTTATAAACCAATGACAACATAACATAAGGACTTAACTCTTTGTAACATGGGCATTGGATCTATACCTCAACATCGGTAAAAGTAAGTACCTAATACAAGACTCAGCCTCTCTTCCTACCTATTTATAACATACGTGAGGTATGGAAAGGAATAGTCGCCTCCTTGGTCTAGTGGCAGCACATATGGGCTGTGGACCGGAAGCTCCTGGGTTCGATTCCCAGGTCGGGCAAAGCAAATTTCATTAGCCCGGGACTGGATTCCCCAAAAGAGGTTGACGTCAGGCAGGCGTCAGCTGGTCGTAAAGATTTAGTTAAATTCTTTCTGCAATATGCTTGAAAAAGTGTGTTGCGCCGACCCCGCATTAAGGTGGGATAAGGGCAGGTAGAAAAAAAGTGGTATGGAAAAGAATATAAACAGGAGATAAACTGGAAAGTTGTTCCCGATATGCCGATATTAATGTTTTCTAATTATACATATCATGCAGTTAAAATGAGTTCGGCGAACCAAAATTGCATAACTTATAAAACCTACCTGCAGAGAATGTTGCCGCAGTAAATTTACATATGTAACTTCCTATTATTATTGAAGGCAGAGTAAACATTAGACGACTGCGAATGCTTCGGACGACGCCCCAAAAGCACTTGTTTGATTGAAAGCCCTTGTAACGTTCTATGACCCTAACCAAGGGGTCGGCTCTTGATGTTTGAAGTATCTAGGTGGATATCTAGATACTTCAACTTGGAAAGTTGTCTAGTCTGTTTAATTTTATTCGTATATTATAGTTATATTACATTTACAAATTTATTAGTATTACCTCCTACTATTAGATACTATGTTTTATAATTCCAGTAAAATCAAGTATGACGTAAAATTAGTTCAGTAGTCTTCAAGATATGGATTTAAATGTATAGATACAAATGTTTGATAAAATGAAATGGAACAACAAATATCTGCATCTAACCCTAAAAAACTACAAAATTATTAAAATTAAACAAAAACTTAAAAAGGAATCCAAAATTGAACATTCAAAAGTCCAAAATAACAATAAAAGTCGGTGACGAGGCTGTTGCAAATAAAATGAAAAGACACCAACTCAAAAGAGAGTAAGAGTTTTTTTTGTTATTTTTGACTTTTGAGTGTTCAATTTTAAAGTCGGTTTTAAGTTTTTGTTGAACTTTAATTTTGTAGTCTTCAACATTTTATTGCAGTATTACAGGATTTCGCTATTTTGAAAAAAATATATGCGCTTTATATTTTTCATGTTTTTATATTGTGGCCTTGATTTGTACCTAAGTTTTACATGTTTATCTAATATTTTTTGCAGAATAAATGTATAGTTAGTGCGGAAATACCCGCAGCGAATCCTCTTGTAGACGGCAAACACAGTTGATAAGAAGTATCACTACAGAGGCAGAGCCGCATTCAGGCAGCCACTTTAGTTGTTGCATAAATAGTCTACGAACTACGTGTATGTCGGCGCCATATCGGGCAACCACCCATATTCATGGCGTAATACAAAAACAAATGTCCTTTTAAACACTTTCATATTTTCTACAAAAGTTCACAACACGATTTACAGCACTTTTTGACAATTAAACTTATTATTACACATTTACACAAATTAGCACTGGATGTATTAAACATCATTTACACAAAATTACTGTTACCGCTGCTGAACAGCGATGGCTTTAAATAGGAAACTTATAATAGAAATACCGTCCGAGTTTTTGTTAATAATCGATAACATTAATGATTTTCTTTGAAACGAATTTAAAACAAGACAAATAATTATTATAAAAACTAAGAGTTCTCTAGGCCTTTAAATAATGAATTGTTATTAATTCACAGCGTAATTAAAACAACGCTATAACAATGTAACATAAAATTACAGTCGGCGGATATCCGCCAAGCATTATTAATTTAAAGTATGATATTGGTTAATTGTAATCCAAACCTTAAAATCAGATAAATATTAAAATCACTTTAGAGTGATAAAACATAAATTTACGACATGCTTTATAAGTTCAATAATTATTACACAAACATATATCCGGTTACTGAAAGTTACTTTATAACATAGCTTTAAAACAATTTAAACATTCAGATAAAACAGCAAATAATATTAAATGATTAATAGAACGTAATTCACTCCAAAATTACAATGATCTTAGTTTTTCAGATAGTAACAACTTTATATTTTTGTTTCTTAATTGAGGGTGTAATGCAGATGCGCCCATATGTATTTGGTACTATTATACTTAGATACTCCTACTGGTTATTTTATTATTACGTATTGTATTCAAAATTAATAGTAGAAAGTGGGTAAAAGATGTATTATTTTTATGACTATTAAAATTGTTTAAAGTGACTCCAAAATGCCGAAGTGTGTGCTTAATTGTTGCAATAGATTCGACAACCCGCTGCGGTCCTGTTCCGATAACCGTGACTAATTGTCTGGAGCGATGCGGGCCAGCCGCCCCGTTCTTTCGCGGGCGGAAAAATATCGATCGGTGTGCACACACCTGTTCAGTGTTCAGCGGCCGGTAGACAATGGGGCCCGCGCACCTGCCCGCACAAGCTACCGCGCCGTGGGCTAGTGCGCACACACGCACCAAGCGCCCACCAGTCCCACCACTCTTCGATCGCAGCATGGAACGCGCGGGGGGCTGCTGACCACCGCGACGTCACGTTGACCTCGTGCCGTCGCCGATCGATTGCCGTCCGGCATCTTGGATGGTCACCGTCAACCACCACCTTCTCATGCTCCAGGTAAAATTTGTTCATTTATTTGGTGATTAAACTCGAAATATGAACTATTATTTAGCGGACTAATATATATTTTTAAATATTTTGAAGTGATTGCCTGCTGTTTTTTGGAATTTATTCATAATTATTGAGTGAGTCATCGAATATCGTAATTGTTTTCAGGTGCATCAAGCAATGTAGATCACGATGCACATAACATCGAGTTTATCTCCTGCCTCTGGCGAGATGTTGGATACATCAGTTTTGAATTTCTACGGCGATTCAGGAGACCAGTGCAGTGATTCGTACTTCACTGTGGATCACACCGTGCCTGAATCCTCCCATACAGTCGAAATAGAATATGTATATGAACAACCAGACAGCTATGCACAAACCCAAGAAATTACTGATGCAGACATGGTCGAGAGTGAAAGTGTTGACACAGAAGAAAGTAATCTTAAAAAGCCACGAGTAAAACATAAGCCAGAAAATGTAATAGAAGATGAGCAAGACCTCACAAATCTGACATGGTTACAAAACATAACGAATATAATGGCTGTCCCTCAATTTCCTATATCTCCCATGTCGCCGAATCCTCAAATTAAAACACCACCACAAAACACAAGACTACAGAAATTCAATCAGACCATAGCGAAGTGTCAGAAAGACTTCATGGAAAATAAAGAAGAGTACCAAAAAAATTGCGAGAAAAAGCCGCCGTATTCATACAGTACCCTAATTTGCATGGCAATGAGATATAATAACGATAAAATGACGCTATCTGCAATATATTCGTGGATTAGAGACAACTTCAAATATTACAGGAACGCTGACCCCACATGGCAGGTAAGTGTTATCGGCTTCAGTAGTGATCAGGATCCCGGGCTTAATTTAATAAACGGGTAATCTGCAAACTGTTCGTGATAAGATTATAGGTAATTAGATTTAGAGAATGAATTCAATATTCAAGTGGATGATATTTAATCAGATAAGAGATAAATGTGAGTAACATGGTATTTAAGATCTAATTAACATTTTCAATATACAGTTCAATATATAGTTACTAACTATATATTGCGTCACGAAATTAGGTTTTATTAGGACAATAGTCAAAGCTAAATTTATTTTTTTACAGAATTCGATAAGGCATAATCTTTCTTTGAATAAAGTGTTTGTCAAAGTGGCTCGCTCTAAACACGAACCTGGAAAGGGTGGTTTTTGGAAACTAGATTTGGCACATTTAGAGGGAACTAAACGAATATCCAATAGACCACAGAAAAAGAAGAAACGGACATATGTAGAAACCAAAACTGACAAAAGTGTCAACGAAGAAAAACTTGCTGTTGCGAACATTCCACCGCCGGACTTTGAAGTAATAACGAATGATATAGAGCAAGCCGTGACACTTCATTTACCAGAATTCAATCTAGACGGTATTCAGTCTATAGATAACATGGGTTTAGAAACAAATATAGGGGCGAATGTTATCGTTGAACCAGCTGTGCCTCCACCGCTTATTCCTGAAGATGATTTAACTAATCTTTTATTGAATCCTACAGAATGGGATGATTTGCAACTGGACATGCTGGATAATTACCTGGACTCTTGTTTCAAGTAAGTATGTGTTCGAATTTCAGTTACTATTGTAAAATGAGCTTAGCCTTCAATGAAAATTTAAAAAATATTACTTAAATTCAAAATGAATTGTAGTAATTTAAATTGCGGGTGTATCCTTTATATTTTCTCGGTTAATGTTTTGCACAAGTGTGTGAAGATTGATATTCAATAGACATGTGCTAATAAAGAAATATCTTAGTATTAACGTTTTCATGAGAGTGATTGGAAAATTCTTTATAATATCGTATCTAGGTTTAGTTCTAACATTAATATTTAGATGCAATAAATATCTTTTGATATCAAAAAGTCTAGTCAAATAAAGGCTTAAGCGAAAGAATAGTTATAAAATTCTGTATACAGCATAATGTTATATGTAAAATTGATTTGTACTATAAGTGGGACTAGTGTTGTAATTTGGCTATATGTAGGAGAATTTATCTTTACTACTACTATACGCATTACTGAAACAGAATTTACTTGTGTAACATATAATTCCGTCCGATTAAGATTCGAGTGTAAGTTTATCGGCGAAAATGTAACTAGTCATAAAATATTTGAGTTGCAAACCCAGAATTTCACGATTTCTGTCTATTAGATATTACTGCTAACATTTGTAGAAAAATTATATTCTGAACTTTGCCTTGTAGGTAAGTATAGATGTAGCAATAACTGGCACAATTTTGTTGTGACTACTGAATATTTAAGATAAAAAATTTGGCGAATTAAAGGTATAAAATACTTTAAATACATTCACCAATGAATAACTAATTTATTTGCTCAAAAACAACATGCTCAGTATTAGAAGCAAATATAATATGTATTTGAAATAGAACAGTATTACATATTAAAAAAAATGCAATTGCCAGTTTTAAGAAAATATAGCTACTTACGTAATTATATCACTACGATTTTATGTAAAAAAATAAAAGCCGTGGCGTTAAATTTAAGTTGTTTAAATTTTAAGGGTGTTGTTAAACAAACCACACTTATTTGTTGTTTGTCGGGTATTAAACTGGCGAAGGATGGATTTGGATAGATGGATGTGTAGCTACACTATAAACACAAACCCACAGATTTATAAGTATAAAACCAATAATGGATATATGGATAGCGACATACTATGATCACTTTTCGAAGTTAACGAGTACATTTTTTTCTTGTAAAGTGTAACTTAGGTTTAGAGAATGACGTATTTACCGCTCAGTATTATGATGTAAACTTATAGTTATTGTATAAATATAAATTACAAGTGTGAAAATAGAAACATGGTAGGGACATTTTCGAACACTATCAGGTATTCCGTCCAATACTATGTAATCAGAAATTACATTTGAGTGCTCATTATTGCAATTAGTATCTACGATTATAAACTGATTTTTGGAATAGACATAATTATGAAAAAACTACACGCGTTTTCATGAAATATTTTATTATACTAGTGGTTTTCAAGGAAGTCAATGTGCGTTCAACGCATCTTAGCTGATTATTGTTACACCCATTTCAAGCATGACCTAACATTGCTTTTCCAATTCTCATTCCATTCTTTAAGGTGTATTTTTTAGATCACAAACTATGTCGGCCATGCGTCATAAGCCCCTATCTATATGACCAAAGGCGGCTCTGCGCACGTCACAAATTCGAATACAAGAGACATCTACGAGAAAATGGCACGAAAATGATCAAATTAAAAGTTTTAAATTTACATGTTATTCCAAAAAACAGAATAAGTTGCTGTTCAATGGTGTTTTATACGTAACAAATAAAATATTTCTTTATTGCTGTTGTATTATAAATTAAGATAAATCAATTATTTAATAATGGCACACTATTGTGTATGTAATTGGCTTGTAGGTCTTAGAAAAATACGTAATACTTCCGTCCGTGTGTTGAATAATATAATCAATTGGTGTTAGAAGTAGAATAATTTGATATGTATCTGTTGATTACAAGCATAAAACTAATATTGCTGACTTAGAACGTGTGATGAGTATCTTAAATCTATATGCCCATATCTACAAATATTTACAAAAGTAATGTTATTTTTGGGATATATGTGGCCTGGGGTCACCACAATATATCGTCTGCGTACAGATCTACACGAATTTTAAGTAATTAACTATGTAATTTTAAATTATTGATGTCATTATAGAAAAAAGGTTTTTCCATGAAATTTCTATAATTCGATATTAGGTGACTCAATGGCTCGCAGCCTCGAACTAGTCTAAACTCGTAGTCAGATGTACCCTTTAAGTTCAAATACATAAAAACTCGAGCGGTGTAGTTTATTACTTTGTAAGTTGTACTTATGCATAGTGATTATCAAAATATGTATGACCGGTACCTAAATGGTTGCACATACGACAAAATACAAAAAAATAATACAAAGAAATGCATTAAAATATTTATTTTATTAAAAGTATATTTTACGACTTCCTCAATCAACTGGCTATTAGAGTGTGTAATATTTAGTTGTGGTAGTATGGTAATAATATTGATGCATTTTGAAATCGCATTAGTATAAAGTTCTGTTAAATATCTAAGTTACATTATTTGTATATGTAGGTACATATCTATGTACTACTTACGTACTAGCTATACTGTGTCCACAGTGTAAACGAATCTATCGTTAATTTAAACTATACTTATTAAAATTTTTGTTTAAGATATTTATTAATTGAGTATCAATAATGTGAAGAGTAGGTGAACCAATTTAGTTCCCTACTTGACGAATTTTTAGCAATATTAAGCATAGGTATACCTACATAAATATGTATTGAAAGATGTAATTACCTACTTTTCTTTATTATAAAAACCTATATTCAGGATATCCAATAATATATTAATATCGAAAACTATATTGTTCGTAGCTTTTGTATTTAAAATGCATTTTTTGTAGCTACTATATTTTCTAATCCGCACAGTTGTAATGATTTTTAATTTTTAAAGATTCCAAGTAAAGAATTAATAAGATCAAGTAAGTATTCTATTAGTAATGGTTTAGGTAAAGGGACCTCCATCCATGGACCATGGATTAACCCATTTAATATTACAATCTTACTTGTTTTTTTTTGTATGGGAATTGGTACAAGTAAGATTATAATAATACTGCTATAAGAGGTGGTGGTAACCCCCCTGTATATCCTGCAAGTCTATGGCAACAATATTTTTAAAAGAATACCTTTTAATGGCAGAGAAGCCACGGTTTTAAAATTTAAAACTCCCATTATTATAATTTTATGCAATATTTTTTAAAATAATGCTTTTGATAATTTGAAAATATGTGACTTACCGCCGAATGTTCATACACTTAAGGTCGCCTTATGTCGTTTAAAGCCACCTTATCTGTCAAAATTGTATGGCGAAAATCAATTTAAGAAGCCGTTAAAGTTGATTAGCGTTTGACCATTCGGGCGTAAGATGCCAGCAGAGATTTTGTTATAAGGCCCCCAATTCGCATTCCTAATTACGTTTCTGGAGTAGGTACATATTTTAATTTTTAACAGTCGTGTAATTTGCGATTTGTCATATAAATAGTGTCATCATGAGTGTATTGTAAAAACAGTTTACTTAGGTCTATCATATTTCCTAAATATGTTATACCTATTTAATTTAAACTTGTAATTAATGAAGTTAAACGCATTTATTACGTTGAAGTATCCCGTTTTTAATTTAAATTATGTGTACCTATTATAACCATTTTTTTTACTTTTAATTATATTGACAGTAATGCGGATGAAATGACCATCTAGAGTCTCGACTCTCGACACGATTTGACATGCTTTTTGACGATTTGTTGTAAACTAAAGTTTTTGTTGTAAACTAAAGTTTATGTTGTAAACAATAATGTGTGGCGGTAGAACCTAGTATTTTGTGTCGAACTTACTTTTGTAGTATTAAAGAGGTTGTTCTGAAATTGAAGCTCAAAATATATTGTACGCGATATTTCGTCCATAGAAGTGTCCTTATGTACTTTCAGTAAAGTGTTAAACATAATATTTCAATATTTTATTTATACCCATAAAATATTTTTAACGTAGGTATTAAAAGTAGCTAGTAGTATTGTCTAGTGCAATAGGTTATGTTATATGAACTGGGAGGTCCTGGGTTCGATTCTCAGGTCGGGGAGGTATTTTTCTAACACTATTTTCTCCAGACGGCGGTTGACATCAGGCAGGCAGCGGGGCGGTCGCAAAAACTAAGCCAAATAATTTCTTTAAAATGCGTGAAAAAGTGAGTTCCGGCGATCGCACAAGGTGGGTTAAGGGTAGATAGAAAGAGATTAGTTATCTATAAAAAGCAGTTAGCTAATACAGTTAGTCAATACAGTTAGCTTCATAGTAGTGGTGATGGTGGTTGGTGTGTGGCGCAGTGTGAGTATCGGGTTGTGAAGTGAGAGGTCTTAGGTTCTATTGTTACCAAGACTTGTGGACTACAATCTTTTGTATTTTAAAGAGAGTGATTTGAATGAATAAATAGCAAACATTTGTGAGCCATTGTATTGTATTTTTTGGATGTTTTTATTTGTATTTTTTAAAATTTATTTATTTCATACAAAACAAGTTGCAATCATTGGTACACAATTATTACTTAAAAAATTCATTTGTATGTATTTTCTTGGTGGTTTTTTAGCTGCTCTAATTTATATATCTTTTTTGTATATGATACTTTATAAGCATTTATTGTCAACTGGCATTTAAAGGAACTTTGACGGAATCTAAATAATGTAGCAACATTTCATGGATTCAATAAATATTTTGATTTGATTTCGGTGCGGGAATCGAACCCGCGGCCTCTCATTTTACAGCCGAGCAGCCGACTGTGACACAGGGGCAAGTCAAAAGCTTTGATGTTTGAAGCTGATTAGTAGAAATGATGTACCTAATTGGCGCTTTGTCTAATAAAAATTAAAATAGACGATCGTCGTAATGCAGGGGCCTGAGGGCGAGTCGCCGAATAGCAAGCGTGAGGCTGAGGGTTCGATTCCCGCATCGGAATTAATGCTTTATCGATCCACAGATGGGTTTCGGTCTGGATGTTAAAACGTTAGGCCCTCATGGTTCTTGATACCCATATGATACCATACAGGATACCATTCATGATACCATGCAGGTTAAATCTAGTGTGGGGTCAGGACTACGAAAGTGACAGATGAATTTATTTACCTATAATGGGGTGAGGAGTTAGGACCAGTGTGTGCTGGTGGGTGCATAATTATTATATAATAAACTTAAAATAAAAAAGTTTCATGTAAATGCTGTATATTTAATAAATACATTGGTCTTAAAATAATCTCAGTTGTAACAAACTAATTTATTATAATCATAGAATCTCTGCTTCTTACTACAATAAGGAAACTCGGTTTTTATTTCTAAGTTCGATATAATATTAGTGTCGACAAATACGAGAGCCATCATAGCAACAGCAGCATTGATATTGCCACTTGGCATCGTCGGTAGAACTGACGCATCGACCACATACAATTTGTTAACCCCCAGAACTTTAAAAGAGTTATCAACTACCGCATTATTCGCAGTCGGTAAACCCATAGAACACGTACCGACTGGATGAAAACTGGTTAACGTTAAATGTCTTACATAACATTCGAGATACGAATCAGTGAAAAAACCGTAACTCTCGCATCCCGGGAATTTATTTTCATTTATACGTGCACCAATATTCCGCATGGCTTTTGTATCGACAAACTGTTTAACAAGCCTTAAACCTTTTATGAGTACATTTAAATCATCTTTATCTGATAAATACTTAGGATCTATAACCGGTGGAATGTTTGGGTCTGTGCTATTTACGAACACTTCACCTCTACTCTTAGGATGTAAAACTACAGGTAGGATACTAGCTATATAATCATAAAATCCCTTAGAAAAATAATTATCCCATGCTTCATCATTAACATTTACAGAGGTTCTCAAATGAGTTCCTCTATCTGATGCCAATCCTGCTGATAACACCATGAACTGTAAATCTGCTGTTGAAATGTTTCTTGTAGATAAAAAGCCTATGCTTTCACAACCAGGTGAAGTAAAAGGCCCCTTTCCATTAATGAAATAGTCAAATGCATGAATTGGATTTATCATATCCATTGCATTTATTGATACACTTTGGTTAAATTGGACCAAGTCTAATCCAGTTGTTACATGATCTTGTAAATTTTTCCCCACTGGTAGGTCCTTCACTAGAGGTATGCCAAATCGATCCAATATATCTTTAGGTCCAATACCTGATAATTGTAAAATTTTAGGAGTGTTATAAGCCCCAGCAGATATGATTACACCTCTCTTAGCAAAGATTTTATTTATCTTCCCAGACAACAAAAAATCTACTCCATCTGCAGTGTTTCCATCAAAAAATATTTTCTCTACCAAAGCATTAGTAAAAATATGATGAGAAAATAGCGAATTATTTGAACTTGACCATCGTTTTCCATTTTTTTGGTTTAGTTTAACTTGACTAAAACCTAAACCAAAATCTAATCCTAAATAATTATATCCTAGTTCTTTAGCAGCTTCTATTATTGCATTAGATAAATAACTTTGGTACTTAACATTGTCTAAATATAGTATTTCCTTTTCTAAATATTTAAATTTATTTTGTATGTATTCTTTGGTATGTTTTCCATGGAACCAATCTACATAATGTGAGATATTGCCTCTTACATAAATCATATTATTTAGTGCTGAAGATCCACCTATTATCTTCCCTTGAGGATTTCTGCATTTCTGGGGAGAAGAAATGTAAAGAAATGTTTTTGGTGGGTTTTTAAAGGTTTAAGCTTTGTACTTATTTATATAAATTAGTATAATATACATATGTACATACAGCAGTCAGATTATGAGATATCTGGGATTCCTTTATTCAGTTTTTAAAAAGTGAAAGGGATTAAAAGAGAATAATAAATATTGAAATGAAATCTTCATTAACAATCCGAAAGGCAGACAGGCAGCTAGAGGTAAAACTTTATACCAATTCTTCTTATCTTCTTTGCAATGTGTTTAAAAGTCAAGTCTATGGGTGATGAAGATCACTTACGATCAGGTGGCCCACCTGCTTGTTTACCATTCTCTGAAATATGAATATGAAATATTACCTTTCCTTTCATAGCCAAGCAAGCATCTTGTTGAGGCACTGTTTCAAACTGCCAGTCATATAGTGACCCATGTAAAAAAGGACCCAACACTGGAATACTGAAGAGGCTATTACTTCTTCCCCCCGCTTCCAACATTATGAATGTATAATTAGTCTTGGATGCTAGTTGTTGCGCTATTACAGAGCCTGCTGTGCCGGACCCTACTAGTAAATCAGAATAATAGAAAGTATAATTAATCTTAATTAATCTGTACTTTAAGGGCGACTTGCTGCATTATTATTATAAAGTATAATATTGCTACAAAACACTTACCAATAATATAATCGTATTCCCGCTGAAAATCCATAAAATAATTACTATTTATTACGTCACCATAGTAAGTGATATATGTGAGCAAAGTAAATATATGCAAGCATGTGCTAATTATAAAAAACTCAACGAAGTGTATAGGAGTCATTATAAAAACAATGTAATTTACAATTATTTTAATTTAGAATTTGGAGTATTATGTTATGATCACAATTCACATCACCAGGTTTGATTTTAAGGTTATGTTTATATTTTGATTTGTTCTGTCAATTGTCATCTTGACTTTTGTGAACTGTCACATCCATCCAGAGAGCATCCATCTGCGTTATATTTTTATTGTAATCATCTTTTAAGCTATTAAAAAAAAAATGGAAATCGTTAAATACATCAGTAATAATATCTAACAAAATAACGAAGATTACTTAATCTTAAACTTATTTTAAACACCATTATTAAAACGAATCTGCATATCCTGACATATATTTATATTATTAACATAGAAATATATAAACACAATTATAAATTAGACAAGGATGACGGTTTTATAATTTATTATCGATATACAATACATTATTGTGAAAAAGATAAATGGAAATGTGATTCTAGTAATTGCTAGAATTCGATTTCAAAAATACAAAAATATAAAACGGCATACATAGCTATACGTAGCAGCATATGTAGTACATAATAAGAAAACAGTCTCTTGTAATAATTATAGCTTTAATAACAAAATTAGTGATTTATATTATTTTGGTCTTCAGTAACTGAATTATTTACAAATAAATTATATATGCAGTATTTGAGGCTCTAGTTTTAATCTATCTATCGTTTCTTGAGGCAAGCAGTATGTGGGATTCACAGCTTTTATACTAGTGTTGCCAAGTAATGAAAGTCCAGCCAATCCGAACAATGTATGGAACGGATCAGTGATATCTCCTGGTCGATCACTGAATCCGCCAGTTTCAGCATCTTGGCATGCAAGTATGAATTGTTCGAGACTTTTTTTATCCACCCAGTGTATCCTGTTTAGCATTGATAACGACGACATCACCCACCTAAAAATAAAGAATAATAATGGATTTAGGTATATGAACTATTGCAGGTGAATTGTAGAAATGCCAATCTTTGTATTCAACTGATCTATGTATTATTACTATCAACTATCTACTATCAACTTACAATAATAAATAATGTTTAATAAATAATAATAATAATCAACTTACAAGTCTGTGTATTATAATTAATAACTAATATCAAACATTATACCATGAATAACACAAGTCAGGCAGCTTTTCAGGTCGCCCATTTAAGCCTCCACTTGGCAGCTGTCGTTCACATAGCCACCACGCCAGCTCATCTGCATGGAGGGCGTCCATACGCTTGCATATAGATAGTGTTCCTATACAACAGTAGATCAGACCTAGAAAAGAGATCATTATACAATTATTATGTAATGGAAATATGAAAAATGAGACATTTGGTAATAAATAATAATAATAATAAAACTTTATTGACAAAAATGTTTTAGTACACAAACTTTGTTGATGGCGCTGTCTCCTGCGCTAGTATTAAACTGTATTACAGGAGCCAGTGTATGTATATGTGATTGACATATTTCTAGGTTAAATTATTTCTAGGATAGACAAGATTTTAATTCAATTTTGTTATTAAAAATAAAGATCAATAAATATGCGGTTCCTGAGATGCAATGAAAGAGAACCAACAGCATCTACCAAATAAACTTTATAATATTATGTTTTAAGTTATTTTCTATAACTTAAAACTTCATCATAACATGTACAAGCATACATAGATTTGTTGTAGACATACATTTTAAAGTAATCACACAAAATCTATTTAATGTTACCTGCATGACTTTCGGAACCAGGTTTAGAGCCAAATCCTCCATCAAAGTTCATACAACTTAATATAAAATCGACAGCTTTATTAATATTAATGTCATCCAGTCTATGCAGAAGTGAAAGGGTCATCACAGAACAGAATGTGAATCTAGTGTCCACTTCCCCCCATTTGTCACCTGCAATATAAATAATACTTATAGGGCTTTACTTATAAAAACATTTACATGTTTCTTATCTTTAAGAATTGTTTGTCACTTTTTTTTAAAGATACGAAGCTTTTAAATATTTTTATAAGTAAGGGGCATAATGTGGCAAAAAATGACTTAAATGATGTTTAACTTATGACAGGTGTCTTGACAACCAGCGGCCGAGCGGTTTTATGGTGCTTCCAACAGGTTAATTTATTTTCAGCATGTTATGAATAAATAATAATATTAGCCCTGTAATATTACTGTCCCACTGCTGGGCACGGGCCTCCTCTACTAATGAGAGGGGTTAGGCCTTAATCTACCACGCTGGCCTAATGCGGGTTGGTAGACTTCACATACCTTCGAAATTCCTGTGAAGAAATTCTCGGGTATGCAGGTTTCCTCACAATGTTTTCCTTCACCGTTATAGCAAGCGATATTTCACAATGAAAATACACTTAACATAGAAAAGTCAGAGGTGTATGCTCCATTTTGGGGTTGGTTTCAAACCTCCGACACTTGTCTCGGCAGTCCATACCATTCCCAACTGAGCTATTGCTGCTTATGAATTATTATGTTAAAATCATTAATGTCTAGTATTCTCCAGTCCTTAGAAACTCGTAGGATTATGGTCACATAAGGTTGTTTGTGATTCTGGAACCATTATCACTTTGTCTCAGTTACAATTACAAAAAATATTTTGCTAGTTTGGTTGGTTTAGTTCATTCATGTTATTTTGTTGCTAGTTAACATGACATTCAAAGCAATAAATAGTTGAATTTTTTTGTACCAAAAAAGCTGCCGTCGTCTTGTTGCATCGATACTATAAATCTTACAACTCCTTCAACATCAATAGCATCCAGTCTGTCATACATTGCCAGTACCTGGAGATAAAACAGTTTTCTTCCGTTATTTGTCCAATATGGCACATTTAAAAACAAAAAGATGGTAACATTATATTAAAGAAAAAAGAAACTGAGAATGCCTTTGGCATTAAGTTCATCTGTACATTATTTTTGTACCAAGTATAAATAAATAAATACAATTTATTAACCTGAACGGCACTTAAAGTATACAGCACATGTGGATCATGATTGATGCTGGCTGACATACCACCACTCTCACTATCCTGACATGATTTTATAAACTCAATTATTTCCTCCTTAGGCATCCTGCAAAATAACATTTATTTTTACAGCAGAAATTGTCAAATAAGCAGGTGGGTCACTGATACTCTTGATAGTAAGTAATCTTCATTGGCCATAAACATTTATGATACTACTAAAAGTGTCATGGTTGTGTTGTCAGCATTAACAGTATTAAAGGAAGAGATTAGGAAGGGAGATTGGGAAGGTAATGGGTATTGGGGATACTAGAAATATTTGAGAATAAAATATAAAAACGAGCTGCAACTATGTATGTGAACATATTCTATGAGACTGTTGTTTTCTATGTGGAAGAGCCTCATAGTGCCCTAAAGCAGATAAATGGTGTCATTATCAATTTACATTGTATTCTTAATGTAGTGAAATAATGTTTAAATCTACAAACAAATAAACATGTAATATATATGTCATTTTATTACTTGTGGTTTGTCGAGTTCAATTGTTGGTTCTTGACATACATATCAAATGACTTCATATTACATTAAATGATTATGTACAGTAGGTACTTTTACGTTACACTTTGATGTAGATATTTTAATAGGGTTTTGAATCTTAAATAGAAATTGTACAACAATAGGTCATTTCATATCACAATTAAACTTATAAAAGTGCTTCTGCTTCATCTTATTATTTTGTAGTATAAATGAAAACAATTAACATTAAGTACCTCGAAGATTGTCCCATGAGTTCCATAGCTGTTAAACTCCAATATATCCCGGACATTCGAAGATATTCAGTCATGCAGTACTCATAGTCATCTTTATTTAGTCCATAACTGGCTAAATAATCAGAATGCTTCTGTAAAAGCAATGTTTTGGGTCGGTCCTCTTTGAGTACCACGTCTTTCGTTGTGAACGACATTGGTTTAATTTAATTGAGAGTAGAAGTGAGCAGCTATTAATTACAGTTTAGACCATTTATTTCCAATTTTTTATTTAGATGTAAGATTTATGACAGTTGACACTTGATGATTTGATTTTTTTTTTAAAAATTTTCCCTTTCGGGAAGGCAAAGGGATCTAGCCCATACAGCCTCGTCTTAAGTGCTTTTTCTTTCTTCATTTCCTTATATCTAATTTTTCACAAGTGCCATAAAATCGGATGTGTTCGAATTCAAGGCCCTGCTGAAGTTTTGGCGTCAATTCCGTCCAGTTTGATGCTTTTTAGACGATTTTCTCGCATCGCAGCGGAGGAGTCGAACATGGTCGACACATCCACCCGACAAAAAGCGTCCAAAATCACTTATTTCAAAGCTTCCACATACTGTCCATCTTCGTTGATGTTTATTGCTTAGATTCACATCACATTTAAACCACAAGCACAACTTTAGACTAGAATATGAAATCCTTAAAACAAGCGACCACCCGCACCGTCAGAATTCCCGCCAAAACTCTTTTTTTTTTTTTTTCCCTTTCGGGAAGGCAAAGGGATCTAGCCCATACAGCCTCGTCTTAAGTGCTTTTTATTTCTTTATTTGCTTATATCTAATTTTTCACAAGTGTAATGAAATCGGATGTGCCGATTTCAAGGTCTTGTTGGAGTTTTGGCGTCAATTCCTTCCAGTTTGATGCTTTTTAGACGATTTTCTCGTAGCGGAGGAATCGAACATAGTCGACCTATCCACCCGACAAAGAGCGTCCAAAAACACTTATTTCAAAGCTTCCACATACTGTCCATCTTCGTTGATGTTTGTCGCATAAATTCACATCACATTTAAACAACAAGCATAACTTTAGACTAGAATATGAGATCATTAAAACAAGCAACCACCCGCCCTGTCAGAATTCCCGCCAAAACTCTCTTTCTTTTATTTTACAATTTTTCCTTTCGGGAAGGCAAACGGATCTAGCCCATACAGCCTCGTGTTATGTGAATTTTTTGGCTCAATTTTCTAACCTAATTTCACAAGCGCAATAAAATAGGATGTGGTCGATTTGAAGGTCCTGCTGGAGTTTTGGCGTCAATTTCTTCTAGTTTGATGCTTTTTAAACGATTTTCTCACAGCGGACAAATCGAACACGGTTGACCCATCCGCCCGAAGAAAAAGCATCTAAAATCACTTATTTCAAAGCACTGTCAATACACTATCTTCGTTGATGTTTATCGCTTAAACTCACATCACTTTTAGACAATAAACACAACTTTAGACTAGGTTATGGAATCATTATAAAATAAGCGACCACTCGCACCGTTAGAATTCCCGCTAAAACTCTGTTATTTTCTCATTTTCCCTTTCGGGAAGGCAAAGGGATCTAGCCCATACAGCCTCGTTTAACAAATAGCGTTTTAGCGGCAAACTAAATTATAAAAAATAATTTTTGCTTTTGTTAAATAAACATATGAAAATAAATTACGAAATATTTTTTTACATCTTTAGGATAAACTTATAAATAGCCCTGTATACTTTTTAAATAACAGTCAAGTACCTACCCAATTGGTCACTGTATGTAAGAACTAAGAAGCGACCCTTGTAATTAACTTCCGCACAGTTTGTAATGGCTTCAACTTAAACTTAGCCAAAGGGTCAAGGGTTATGTACCGAAAGTCTATTTGTTTAAGAAACCTGAAACCGTGTCAACAAACATTCAGGATGAGTTTGGTATTTGGATAATTTGATGTAATTTGGGGTTGTATACCTACCTCTTATAAATTCAGTTAAGTTAAACAGTGGACTAACATTATGCGTGGAAATCTAATATAGATAATGTAATAGGTTTTTCGTGATTATCTTATCACATAGCAGTTTACCCCTTGAATATCTTATATTATCCAGTCAGAATGTTTGATACCACAACATAATAGAGAGTTTATGTTAAACTCACGCCTTTATCCCCGAAGGTGTAGGCAGAGGCGCACTAGCGAACTAGAACACCCACATTTCGTCGAGCTTAGTTACGTCCCAAATGTTATAATGGGCGAGGCTATCGACATATCGGGCACAAATTCCAGACTCCGGGCTGATATTAAAAATTCAATATCACTTTGCACGACCCGGGGATCGAACCCGAGACCTCAGGTCGGAAGTCGTACCGAAATACAACTACACCACCGTCAAGACGTTTGGTACCAAGTTATTAAAAATAATATATTGTTTTCAGCTCATACAAAGAATAGGAAAAAACCTGGTTCAAATTAAGAGGTGTTGGTGTAACTAAGTGTTCCTAATATACCATAAACTACTTAGAATCACAAAACGTGTTTTTCTTCTGCCTGGCGTTATCCTGGCCTTTTGCCAGGGTCCGTCTTCCTACTTAAACACTTCCACTTCGCCCGGTCTTGAGCGTCCTACATAGTGAGAATGGTCTCACTATCTCTCATATCTACCTATAGAACGTCCAGCTAGCGCTTTCTGAGCCGTCCACGGGAACGTACCCCTGGTACGATCGGGGCCAGACACATGCGGCTGTTGTACTCCTATGGTTTCCTCAAAACATGGCCACACCATCTCAAGCGACATTTCTGCAGTTTATCTGCCACGTCACGCACAGTGTACGTTACGTATACGATCCAGTCGTATAACATCGCACATCCACCTCAGCATCTTCATTTCCGCGAATCTCATCGGCATCGAAACGAACTGAATTTATTACCATTAATGCATAGTCACACTTTTTTTTCCACATATATTTGAATTGTCGCGAATGATGGCGCCTAGCCCTACAGCTATAACGCTGGAGTTACGGGAGCATGCGAATAAATCCGCGTGGGACAGCTATTAGCTATCAAAGAGATTTAATATTACTAACTATAGAGGGGCTATCAAGCAAGTTTCTACACAAAAAAATTGATCTCAAACTTCAGTTCCGCCATCGACCACTTATTACAATGCAAGGACGATTATTACAATTTACACCCTAGATTTTTT
This sequence comes from Clanis bilineata, assembly GCA_036417725.1. Classification (NCBI taxonomy): domain Eukaryota; kingdom Metazoa; phylum Arthropoda; class Insecta; order Lepidoptera; family Sphingidae; genus Clanis; species Clanis bilineata. The sequence goes on from CM071153.1 coordinate 7,327,213, forward strand.
TGTGAATGGTTAAGAATCACGTAAGATAAGTTTATTCTCTCAATATTATTACGCTGGCCGGCCTGGCTCGCGTATATTTCAAATAAACTGAACGACTTATGACCACTAGGTCATAACTTTTAATCACAAGTTTGTACTGTTGGCCCGTCTATATATTGTTAAATGTTTTTGTTAGCTATGCATAAAATATTGGTAGGTATTATACATACTTGAAAATATCTTAATGCTTCAATAAATTCTAATATGATTTCGCGGTCGTTACTACTTGTCACGAAGTCAAAACTGATGCGTCTTGAAGTTTACTCGTGCCGCAATGGATTTGACGTAACAATAAAGAAGATGCAGTCACTGCACAGGACTTAATGTGGGTGTAATCATGAATATTTACAAATACGTCTTTCGACGAGATGTTAAACGTGTTCGTCTGAAAATTGATTTATTTATAGGACAGATTTATATTTTATGTACTAATGATTATGGCTGTTTTAATAATAGCTAGATATACGATACTACTAAGTCAAGGAGGCGACTAATTGATATATACATATAGGTACATAATAGCCATAATGTATTATAGGCATCTGTTTTTTTTGTTATGCTTACCTCTAGAATATTTTGGTAATACGAATTGTTTGCTTGCACATGTTTATTCGAAAGAAAAGACTAAAAACACATACACAAAATAAGGTTTTTCATTGTCTCTTGCTCTTGTGACAATGGACCATAGACAAAAAAAATACCATGTTTTGTGTTGGTGTTTTGTGTTATGCTTTAGGTTAGGAGACACAGCTTTAAATATTCAATTACATATCTAGTGATTCCAACACTTTTTAATACAAGATGTCATTCAATTTGAATTTATATTCCAAAGTTAGCAAAAGGCCGCAGGAGAAAACTAGGGTAACTTGTATGTATTAGAGAAGATTACCAGAAAGTTTGCGTCTTATTAGGGCAGCAGTAATAACATTAGATGGGTATTGTTGTCTTACTTATAGTAACGATGGGTTCTTAAATACAGTACCCTTAGTACGAGTTTTTCTCGATTAACGAAATCGACGATAGTTTACAGTTTCTCCATACATTTTTTAGTTCGTTGTAGTTTCCGCGGAGTGGCGCTGCTAGTCAAATGTATGGACAAAACGCAAACTATCGTCGTTTTCGTTAATCGAGAACTGTCAAAATAAACTCGTACTAGGGATACAGAACCTACCTTTACAGAAAACGCTTTTCGACCGACTTACAAAGATGGGAAGGCCCTCAATTCGTCTGTATATTGTTTTATGTCATGTTACGCGATATCTCCGCCAAATGTGGTCCGATTTTCGATATTGTTTTTGTATTCGATAGAGCATTCCAAGGGTGGTCACGTCACGTATTTTGATCACGATCGGATTTGAAGTCGGTGTGTTAAGTTTTTAAACTTGTGATTATAAAATAAAGTTTTAAAAGCGGTTTTGTATAATCGAGGTTTTCGAGATGTGCGATGTATTCAAAATAATTCAAATCCAATAACAATTTAACCTTCGTCTCATTTAATATAATTAAACCCCACAGGGGTAATGAGGTAAGGTCTTATCTGTAAAGTTAGACAGATTAAAAGGTTTGAGGATTATGAAGGGATTATTGAACTAATTTATTAGGATTGAATAAATTATTTATGTAAATAGCTTCCATCGTTGTTTACCTATGTAATATTTTTAAACTTTTCAATACAATTAGGTATTATTATTGCAGTTATGTTTTATGCTAGTTTTCGTTGTAAACGAGCAAGGCTGTAAAAGGAATTGGTCTAGTTGCAGCATATATGGGCTGTGGAGGGGGAGGTCCCGGGTTCGTTGTCCAGGTCGGGTAAAGCAAATTTTATAATTTCGTTTGCTCGGGACTGGAACTTCTAGAAGGGGTTGACGTCAGGCAGGCAGCCGGTCGTAAAAACTAAGCCGAATCCTTTCTGCAACATGCTTGTAAAAGTGTGTTGCGCCGATCCCACACTGCGGGATAAGGACAGGTTAAAAAAAGACCGGGATAAAGAAAGAGCTAGGCTGTGTGAATGGACCGGTTCGACCGAGGCAGTACTACAGTCACATAGAAAACCGACGTGAAGTGGCGTGGCAGCTTGCTGTTGCAATGTGTATGTTTCTATTATTATTGTGCTCAGTGTGTATTGTGTAAAGTATATTGGAGTTTTCGATATCAGCCCGGAGTCTGGAATTTGTGCCCAATATGGCAATCTTTGGGGGAGGCCTATGTTCAGCAGTGGACGTTCTATAGCTGATGATGATGATGGCAATAGGCTCGCCCCTTATCACATTTGCGACGGAACTAAGCTCGGCGAAATGTGTGCATGTATCCATATGTATATATGTATATTTGTATGAATATTATATGCTCCTAAGTACAAATAAAAGCAGATTTTGAATTTGTTGTTTAAATATTTAGATGAGTTATTCGCAACGAAATTTTTCTTGGAATCTCGCTGTTGTCGGAATTGCGACGGTAATATATTATGTTATGTAAGATGTGTATAATATACAAAGGGTTATCATAATATTAAGATAACATTATTTATTCATTATCTTGTCTGGAGTTCGGACACGGTTTTTCGACGCAGTTAACTATCTTTAATATGTATTTGCAGAGTCTCAGAAAACATAATTAAAGTTAAGAAAACTTAAAACCGACTTCAAGGCTGAACACTTAAAAGTACAAAAATAACGACAATTCCTTACTGTCTTTGGAGTCGGTGCTTTTTCATTTGTTTGACCTGCATTGGCTTCAGCACCGACTCCATAGACAGTAAGGAATTGTTATTATTTTTTACTTTTAAGTGTAGTGTACTGAAGTCGGTTTTAAGTTTTGTTGAACTTTAATTATTTTATAGTTTTTTTAGTGTTAGGTACAGATATTTGTTTACTGTATGTAAATTCAAACACTTTTTTTCAGTGATCGATACACATGTAAATTCATATCTAAAAAACTACTGAACCGATTTTGATGAAACTTACATTATTCCCTAAGTGCTAAGGAAGATGCCTAACCCAATAAAAATAATTATCGAAATCCGATTAATAGTTTCCGAGAAATACGTGGACAAACATCCTTAGAGGTACATACATACGTACATACATACATACGCTTATGAAATTTGGCACAATTGTTCAGAAGCCCACATAGACTAACATATCCGAAAATTATGCAATTCTGACGATATTACATACATACGGGTCGAATTGATAACCTCCTTTTTTTAAAGTCGGTTAAAAAGCTAAAAATCTTTACATCATAATATTGTTATTGAAAAGTAGTATTTAATATTTATTTATTACATGACCTACTCTGTTCACTCCGTCTGCCCAATATAGAACAAATAAAAAATAAAATTGAGGCGTGGGTGTTGTTTATCGACATTTTTTTAAGCATTTATTTGTTGTACCTCCGAGATATTTAGTTAAGCTATAAAGAAAACATTTTTTTTCTGCCTGCCTTTCTATCTTATCCCACCTTAATGTAGGGTCGACGCAACACACTTTTTCAAACATGTTGCAGAGAGAATTTGGCATAGTTTTTACGACCGGCCGCCTGCCTGACGTCAACCCCCTATGAGGGATCCAGTCCCGGGCAAATTAAATTAGAAAATTTGCTTTGCCCGACTTGGGAATGGAACTTAGGACCTCCCGGTCCACAGCTCATACATGCTGCCACTAGACCAAGGACGCGACAAAAAGGAAACAAATATAATATAGACTTCTTATCGAGATAGAAACATTACCCTTTCACGGATAGTGTAGGTTCCTATTTGTGAAAGAATTTGGAAGTGGTTCAAAATATTACGTAAAAGTCGTGCATACAAATAAATACATATTTAAATTATATTGTTAAAAGTAATTATTATTATAACGAGCTGATAATTGACTGACTGCCTCGGTGGCGTGGTGGTATTTCGGTACGACTACGGTTCTGAGGTCTCGGGTTCGATTCCCGGGTCGGGCAAAGTGATATTGGATTTTTCAATATCAGCCCGGAGTCTGGAATTTGTGCCCGATATGGCGATAGGCTCGCCCCCTATCACATCCTGGGATGGAACTAAACTCGGCGAAATGTGGGTGTTCTAGTTCGCTAGTGCCCCTCTGCCTACCCCTTCGGGGATACAGGCGTGAGTTTATGTTATGTGTTGTCGAGCCATCGATGTCGAGCTGATAATTGTGATTTAATTGGAAAATATAATAAAATGTTCAAAAATGAAAAAAACAAAGATAAAAATGTCTATGCAGTGAAATTAAATTCAAGTTTTTGCATATTTTTCGCAGCGATGACGGCTGTTATCAATCAAACTGTGATATAATGTATATTGTCGCAGTTAAAACGTAGTTGTTTTATAACTGCTATAGTTTTACAGCGACAGATTACCGTCCCAAACGCCTTATCAGCATCAACAAGGGGCAATATACAATGATGTTGACCCGGTGATAATATTTACCACGAATGTTAAGAGGAGTGCACACTTGAGTGTTTCATTTAATGTACCTACCCCTGACAATAAGGATTAACAAACCTTAAAAATCGACTTAATTTGTAAATAATAATTTATTTTTGGTGTCCGAGTCCCTTTCTTTTAATGACATTTTTAATCCTTTTTAAAGTCGGCTTATATGATATAATAAACTTCACATTATTTGTAGCTTTTCCAGTTTGTATGGAAGCAACTCTGAACAATATTCTTTCAAACAAAAAAGAATCATCGAAATCGGTCTAGGAATCCCGGAGTTATCGGTGAACATACGTAAATACAGACGATTTCAAACCTCCCACTTATCGAAGTCTGTCAAAATCACGTCCGCCATTTCGCTTCAAAATGTTTAATTGGAGTTTAACTGTGTATTTTGTGGACGAAGCCGCAGGCAATGGCTAATATAATATAAAGTATAACATAAGCTCACTCCTGTATCCCCGAAGGGGTAGGCACAGGTGCACTAGCGAACTAGAACACCCACATTTCGCCGACCTTAGTTCCGTCCCAGGTGTGATAGGGCGAGCCTATCGCCATACTGGGTACAAATTCCAGACTCCGAGCTGATATGGAAAAATCCAATATCACTGCCTGACCCGGGAATCAAAAAACCCGAGACCTCAGGACGGTAGTCGTATCGAAATACAACCACGCCACCGAGGCAGTCTTATAAACTTATTCATAAAATAATTGATAAACTACGTTGTCAGGGTATTATTCGTTAGCTTGTTTACACTACGACCATGGATACTACTTATTCTGTACTTAAAGTAGAATTTGTGTTTGAAATTGTTTAAATCCTGAATTTGTAACGATAATTCAAAGTATCACTTCAAAGTTGAAACTGATTGACGACGCGTCATTCCTCAATTGTCTTAAATTGTCGGTTATTGAGTAGTGGGTACTAAGCTTAGTACAACGTTTAATAACTGCTGCTATCGTTTCATTGTGGTGCCAGTGTGCGCTTGTATCCGTGTTGTGACTTGTGTCGAAGTTGGTTTAAGTGGAGATCGATATAAGTTTTATTCAGTTTGAGTGAAGGTAACTATTTTGAGTATCAAATCGACATCAAAATAGGATATTATACTCAACTTGTCTGTATTTTTTATGTATTTTACGCGATATCTCCGCCAAATGTGAACCAATCTTCAAGATTATGTATTCGAAAAATCTTATTCCAAAGGTCCCATACGAATTTGATCGTGATCGGATGCAAGTCAGTCCGTTTAGTTTTTGAGTATTTTTAATCGATTTAAAAAAAAGATCTACCTCTATTTAGTTCGTCTGTATAGTTTATATAGGTATGTTATGTGATATCTCCGGTAAATATGGATCAATTTTTAAACTTTTTATGTTTGATTGAGTTTACTCCAAGGATGGTCCCAATTTGATAAAGATCTGATGGAGTACGAAATAATCTCCATTAAATAAATTCAAAAACCGACTTCAAAACTCTAACCGCAATACCTATGCTATTGCGATTAGAGTTTTGAAGTCGGTTTTTGAATTTTAAACAACAATGGCTCTTTAATGCGTTTAAATTAACATATTAATATATCCATGTAGTAGGGATATGCATTAATATTTACAACATAACACATAACATAATTATTAATGAGTGACAAAAGTTGTAAAGGAAAATAATATAAATAGTGTGAGTCAATGGTTAATCCATCAGCTGTTCAGTTACGTTACCTCGAGCAAAGTTGAAACACTTTTATAGTTCATAAAATAATTTTGTATTTCCATTATAAAATTTCTTTTGACTAAATATATCTTGTACTATAATTGCTTTGTGGATAATACTTATGAGAATTGAATCAAAGGATTAAAGACACAAAGATTTAAAATGAATTATCGTGTTGAGGAATCGCACCGGGTTTAATGAATGATAATTATTTATGTTATGATTATGCCCAAAGAAACTGTCTTTCAAAGCCTTAATTATGTTGTAAACTTAAATGAATGACAGCTGAGTGATTAGATTAGATACTTACTGGCATTGTATGCCAGTATTTTGTGCCCTTAGAATTTACGGGAATATTATTGTTTGACAACAATTCTACTTATTCTCCGCCTTTATAGCAGCGTATTAGTTAAACAGAATTTCTAAAGTCCTGGGTTCAAATCCTGGATCGGACAATCACAATTTTCACAATTATTATATTACAATCCAAAAGTGGCATAATTATGAGTCCACTTATGCCGGACATACAAACAAACATGCGCTGTGATGTGGACGCAACAGCGAAGGTCCGCGAACGTTCGGTAACGTTCGGTCTGCATCGCCGATGACCTTTCGCGATCGTTCGTTCGCCTTTGTTCCGTTGGTGTGTACCCGGCATTACACTAGAATTGCTCATTGTGATGGTAAATTCCCTCCCCCCTGCACGAAGGGGAAAATACGTTCGGCACACAGTAGGTGTAATCTATATTTTGGGCATTTCGACATGTGCTCATATGGGATTTCCATATTCTGTCTACGTCCCTTATCCCATCTTAATGTGGGGTCGGCGTAACACCCTTTTTCAAGCATGTTGCAGAAAGAATTTCGCTTAGTTTTTACTGGCTGCCTGCCTGTCTGAAATCAACTATTCTCGGGGGATCCAGTCCCAGGCGAATCAAATTAGATAAATTGTTTTGCCCGATCTGCGAATCGAACCCAGGACCTCCTGGTCCACACATATATGTAGTCATTAGATCAAGGAGACGAGGACGGTGTTTGTATATAATTTAATATCTATAAATTACCTGGAATGAAATAGAAAAATCTATTTATTGCGAGTACTAAGAATAAGTATAAAAGTTTCCACCGTCGAAGATTTGCCGCGGCATGAGAGGCGCGGCGCCCTAGTGAAATTATTCGTAAGGTCGTGCTATCACACTAATATCATAAAAGCGAAAGTTTGTGAGTGTGTTTGTATGTTTGTTACTTCTTCACGCTGAAACAACTGGACCAATTTTGTTGAAATTTGGTATGGAGGTAGCTGACACCCTCGATTAACACATAGGCTTTTTATCCCGAAAAATAAATTTCCACGCGAACAGAATCGCGGGCAATGTTAGTTTTAAATATTACAGATGGGTAACAAAGTTTAGTTTTTGCTATAACAAAACCTCGAAGTTTTAATGAGTTGTGAGTTGTGACATCAGGATTTTATTTGGATGGCTGAATATATACCGATTTTTTCCAGTTGGCTTTGTTTTCAACAGACGAACGAAGGATGAGGTTCTCAATTCGCTTGTATTTTACCGACTGACTTAAAAAAAATGAGAGACTCGATTTGTCTGTATGTTGTTTATATGTATGGTTCGATGTATCGCTAATGTGATTATTGATCCGATCATGACCAAATTTATATGGGACCCTTGAAATTAGCTTTATTGAACCCAAAAAGAATTTTGACGGAGGAGGACATTTGTCGGAGATATCGCGTAACATACATAAAAAAATACAGACGAATTAAGGATTTTTTTCTTTTTGAAGCGGTTGAAAACTAGTATGTGGTGTTGTGATTTTTAGATGACAAACGAAGCTGTGCCTAAAGGCGAAGCAGTACTTGTGAAGCAAGCTCGGGAGAAATATGTGGCGATTTATGGTCGTGAGCCCCTCGTGGCAGCGGCGGCGCCGGGCCGAGTCAATCTCATTGGAGAACATATCGACTACTGCGAGGGATTCGTTCTGCCAATGGTTATTTACTTCTATAGCGTAACGTTAATTGGCTTTAGGTAGTGTGGTACCTTTTCTTCGTTAGGCTTCGCGGCGCAGTGGGCGAGTAGCCGGCTGTGAAGCGAAAGGCCGCGGGTCGATCCCCGCACCGAGACAAATTTGTGTGGCCCACAGATATTTGTTTCGAGTCTGGGTGTTGTGAGACCGAAAGCCTCTCGTAGTTCCTGATACCCACGATACAGGTTATACCTAGTGTGGGGTCAAGACTATGTGTGTGACTGTTTGGTGTTATTTATTTTATTTATTTATTTTTCGTTCAACGTATCTATAGGTCAAGTGCGTATAATTTTTCAGAAAAGACAAATCAAAACTGTTTATTTTATTTATTAAAATTATCAACCCCAACGTTGTCGATAATGGAAGTTTAGACATTTGTGCTTCCCATCAATTCAAATAATTGATCTTACGAGAATTTTGAAAGACGTTGAGAATAACAAAATGATTACTTTTCATTTTACGATAGCAGATGGCGAGCAGTTAATAATTAATGTCAGTAGGCAGTGATTCATTATAATCGTTAGCGCTCCTGAAACATAAGTTTATAATTGGCTTGAGACTTTGACAGCCTCCCTGGCTATGAAGCGAGAGGCCGCGGGTTCGATCCCCGCACCCAGATAAATATTTGTGTGGCCCGCAGATATTTGTTTCGTGTCTGGGTGTTGTGAGACCGAAAGTCTCTCGTAGTTCCTGATTCCCACGACACAAGACTCGATCTTAGTGTGGGGTCAGGACTGTGTATGTGACAGTTGGGTGTTATAATAAGTTTATTCGCGTGCGACAGTTTTCTAAACATTTCTTTCTTTCTTTTTTTCGATTAAAATATGTAGTGATGTGTTCATCCTAGTGGATTACGTATATACTACCTGTCTATAGCTATACATTGTCAATACGCTTTTTTAAGTATTTTGCAAAAAGAAGTTGCTTTAGAAAACCCGCTTTGCTCATTCTAGGATTCGAACCTAGTAGTCCTCGGCCCGTAGCCTATATGAGCTTTCAATAGTCCAAGGAGACGAAGGTGATATGGACTACGTCGTACGCACTGTATATTGACCTAATGCGAGTTTGTTCATTTGAGAATTCGTTTCATCACTAATTTGTATAGAATTGGGGGGTTACCACCACTTCTATTATAATCTTACTGCTTTTTTTGTATGGGAATCGGTACAAGTAAGATTATAATAATACTGCTATAAGAGGTGGTGATAACACCCCAGGTCCCTCAGAGGAAAACGTCAGTCAGGCGGATGCTCGTAAAGTATAACCCAAATTATTTCTGTAATATGTTTAATAATTTTGTTGCCCCGACTCTACATTAAAGAGAGATTTATCGACCGACTTCCAAAAAGGAGAAGGTCCTCAATTCGTCTGAATTTTTTTAATGTATTTTACGCGATATCTCCGCCAAATGTGGACCGATTTTCAAAATTCTGTTTGTGCTTATGCTCTATGGAATACAAATGAAACCACCTTGAAATAATTCAAGGGTGGTCCCATATAAATTTGGTCACGATCGGATTTGAAGTCGGTCTGTTAAGTTTTCGACCGATTTCTAAAAAGGAGGAGGTTCACTCAATTCGTCTGTATTTTTTTAATGTATGTTACGTGATTTCTCCGCCAAATTTTGTTACGATCGGATTTGAAGTAGGTCTGTTCAGTTTTTAAACTTGTGATTTTTTTTTTTTTTTTTTTATTAACCTTTATTGTCCCACTGCTGGGCAAAGGTCTCCCTTAATTTTCTCCAGCATTCTCTGTTTATTGCTATTGCCGGCCAGTTTTTTTCGAAGCGGTCAAGGTCGTCGCGCCACCTCTTCTTGTGATTATTAAGTACGCTTTATTATTTTTAATATTTGTGCAGGCCATACCATTCCTTACTGTTGTGGTAGGGGGCTACAACAACACAGATGAGTGTCGTGTACTCTCAGTACTTGCAACTGGCGAAGAACTTACGACACAGTTTCTTTCGACTAAAAATGCGCCATTAGAGCCAGATCAGTCTGGCTGGTCAAACTATGTGAAAGGCGTGGTCGCAAATTTTCCTGGTAAGCATTCTTCTAACACTAAATGAAATGTATTTTTGTAATGACAAATGACAATTTTGTTTTAACATAACATAATCTAGTACACCCACATTTCGCCGAGCTTACTTCCGTCCCAGATGTGAAAGGGGGCGAGCCTATCATATCGGCCACAAATTCCAGACTCCGGGCTGATATGGAAAAATCCAATATCACTTTGCCCGATCCGGAGATCGAATCCGATACCACAGGACGGTAGTCGTACCGAAATACGCCACCGAGGCAGTCAATCAGTCGAGCGATTTTGTTTTATATTTAGTAAATATTGTTTCAAATGTCTCATTTCAAATGATTCATAGTTAAATTGAAAAATATTTATTTGCACAGTGGCTTTTATTAGAATTAATAATTAATTTGATACACTACATGTTTTTTTACACAACTTTAAAAAAAATATGAATGACAGGTGAAAATTTGTACGGAAATGACATCGATATATTAATTACCTAGATGCATAGTTGACGCTCGGAAAATGGGACAGCAAAGGAGTGCTTAAACACTCGTTTTGCATACAGTCCGACGCCGATGGAATTCTAAATTTCCAAATTCAAATTTAAGAACGTTTGCTCATTTCGTTTAAAAAGCTACTTTATTACACGTGCATAGGGTTATATTTGTGTTGATTTAATTAGATCTTGTGATCTTTTTCTTTGTTTTATTCCTGAGACCACTTTTTAAGAGGATATTTGCAAAGAACCAGGTGCATCTAGGGTATATTATATTGTTGGGAAATAATATTGTTTATTACGAACGAAGTAGTAATCCGTAGCTATTGTAGATACACGTGTTCTTCACGTCCATGAATTAATGAGTTAAAATAATCGAATTTTATTGTGGAGTCATTGCCTATGTGACATGTGTTTAATACTGGGTGTTATTTCCCAGTTCTCATCGACAATGACGTTGCGTCAGTTACCCCCCATCTATGCGTCAGTACAAAGCCCTAATTTATTACGTTCTATACGAAAGCGTTGAACAGTATTGTTATCATTATGCTATGTCACCGAAACACGGTAGAGACATCACGGTAGAGTTAAGAGATGTCTATTTCTACGGCCAAGAAGCATTGTGCAAACATTGTTGTATTCTAGTTTTTTATGACAGCCCGACTGCCTCAGTGGCGTAGTTCTATTGCTGTACGACTACCGTCCTGAGGTATTTGGTTCGATCCCCGGGTCGGATAGTGATATTGGGTTTTCTATTCAGTTTCAGTATAATGATACACCCACCCAACAGTCACACATCTACCTTTAGTCCTGACCCCACACTAGGTATAACTTGTATCGTGGGTGTCAGAGACTATGAGAGATTTTCGGTCTCACAAAACCCAGACTTGAAACAAATAACTGTGGGCCACACAAACACTTGTCTCGATGCGGAAATCGAACCCGCGGCCTCCTGCTTCACAGCCGGCCACACTCGCCCGCTGCGCCACGGAGGCTGTCAAATAAGCAGAAAATGTTTTTATAAGTAAGGACGTATGTGTGACTGTTGGGTGTTTGGTATTTATTTTATGTTCGTGGATAGTCGGTATCGCTTACCATCATTTAAGATACAAGTTGTATCACTTGACTTGCACATTTTTTCATGCGCTTGCAATAAAAATATAATAAAGATTCCGTTTTTGTTTGGTTTTGAAACTCTAAAAGATGAACACATTTAATTGTCCTCAGCCTCCGTGGCGCAGCGGGCGAAAAGCCGGCTGTGAAGCTAGAGGCCGCGGGTTCGATTCCCGCATTGAGACAAATGTGTGGCCCACAGATATTTGTTTCAAGTCTGGGTGTTGTGAGACCGAAAGTCTCTCATAGTCTCTGACACATACGATACAGGTTATACCTAGTGTGCGGTCAGGACTAGGTGTGTGACTGTTGGGTGTATTTATTATTTATTAATTCTTTATACAATCATCGCATAGAAAGTGTATTTTATCAATAACGATCGATTGATATCAAGATAATATAGTCATCATTCATTATTCTTTGTTAATCAATTATGTTGTAAAGATAACTAAAGTCATTTAAGTCAATAATATAGTAATAAACCAGAACAAAAAGATTATGAATGTCGTTGTCGGTTTATACTATTAATACTATTTAGACGATAGTACATTATATGTCTATATAAGATGGTTTTTTGCATTGATATCGAGGCTTGGATGATTAAACTTCACTGGTATTAGAATTTTGTCGCCTCCTTGGTCTAGTGGCAGCATGTAGGGACTGTGAACAGGAGGTCCTGGGTTCGATTCCCAGGTCGGGCAAATAATTTCTTATTTAATTTGGCCGGGACTGGAACCTCCAAATGAGTTCGACGTTAGGCTGGCAGGCGTTCGTAAAAAATAAGCTAAATCCTTTCTGTAACATGCTTCAAAAAGTGTTGCTCCAAGCCCACATTACGGTGGGATATGGGCAGCTAGAAAGGTATTACATCTATTTTATCTTAACTCTTTATGAATTTCCAAATACTGAAACGCTACTCAACTTTAAACGTTGTTATTCAATTTTGTCTGGTAATTTGGCCGTAAATCTCAGTATTAGAGCACTATACATATATATCGTCTCTTACAACATAGGCGAGAATGTAAAATAAAACATTCTTATTAATGATACATGCCTTAGCTCTAAATGAGGCTTAATAAAAAAAAAGTATAATAAATAAAAAACATCAAGAAACATATAGGTAATTTTCATATTACTCAGTCGAATACCATCAAAGTCAAATAAATCGTAACGTGCACCACACAAGTAATTTCACGGGTAGAAAAGTCGCAATGGTGTAGTTCCAATCCAATCGACGCTAAAAGCTTTTGTTTGTTAATTTATATTGTTTGGTTCTGAGACGTGAAGAGGAAAATATTTTTAAAAATAAATAACAATTCGGTTTTTCAAGATCAGCATTTTGTTCGTAAATTCTTGTGACGCATTTTTCTTTCCAATAGTCTCAAAATAACAATAAGATGTTTAAAATACAATTATAATACATTTAAAGAGTATTTGTCCCTTTTTTCTGGCTTCTTCCGAAAAACATATATCAGTTTTGATATGATTTCATCATTATGTTTGAGAATTGCCGCTTTTATTATACAAAACCAATAAAAGCGGCGGCATTATTGTTCTTTATTGGCCTGTGAATTGTGATGTTATAATTATTATGTCAATATTACTTTGAATGTAATAATGTAATTTACAAAACGTTTGATTAGCATTTTACAGAATATTACATAACTTTTTTATAGCAGGGACTAACAAACGAGCACGTGGTTCACCTAATGGTAAGTAATCTCTATCGCCCATAGATATCCGTGGTATCAAAAGAATTGCCAATCTTAAAGGAGGAATAGGGATTTGAAAGGAGAGCGGGGAAATGGGCCACCGGAACTCTCACTCACCGAACGAAATGCAACAGCGAGCTGCCACTTTACGTCGATTTCAAGTGTCTCACTTGAAATCGAATTGAAATCTCAATTGAAATTGAATGGTATAAAACCGCTCTAGGACAATTCGTCATTTAGACATTACTGTTTTCAGCATGGCTTATATGTAACGGGGAAATGGGTTAAACCCCATTTCCTCCTCTCCCTTTGCCAATCTCATTTACCTTCCCCTTCCATTCCCACCTTTTAGCAAATTCCCTCCTTTTAGGTTGACAACGCATCCATGATTCTTTTTGTGTCTTGGGTGTCTATGCGCAGTGGAGATCGCTTACCATCAGGTGACACATCTGCTCGTTTGCTAGCCTCTGCTATAAAAAAAATGCCGGAGGTTTTCCCCGCGAAAAAAAGAGTTCCGAAGCTAAATGATAAAAATGGAACTAGCGATTATGGCATGTCAACCCAATGTAAAAAAGTTTTTTTACGATACCTCCCTTACTGCAGGTCGATTCTCTAAGGTTTCATTTGTGAAAACAACGTTGCGTCATCGTTGCAGCAACGATGTTTTCATTTTTGTATTCAGCAAGGTACAAAGGTAGCGCTATGCGTGATGACGGCGCTTATGCGAACTAGCTCTCTCGAGCGATCAGCGAGGCGTTTGACATAAATGTATGGAAAATGGTATTCTCTAAGACCCAACAACGTTGTACACTCCGTCGATCTCAACGATGTGCGCTGCGGGAGCTCGTCGTCAATCGCAACGCTGTGGCGTTTCTTAGAGAAGCAACCTGCAGGTTAGGGGGGCTGGAACCTACGGTTTATAAGTTGTGATTGTTATTGCTTATGGAGCTTTGGTTTTGTGACAGTATTCTTTTTCTTCGTAGATGAGGTAGACGGCTTCGATGCCGTTGTAGTGTCAGATGTCCCGATGGGCGCCGGTCTGTCCAGCAGTGCTTCTATAGAAGTAGCTGTGTTTACCTTCCTCGAGGGACTCACGGGGAAAACAGTTGGGTGAGTTTATTATTAGGAATTCAAGTCTGTCCGTAGTCGAAGGGTGATTTGCATCACTATTAAGTACTAACCTACAGTTAGTCTTAACCGCAAGTTAAATTGAATGACATGTAATGTAATATGGGTGCAAGTCACTCTTATGATGGTACGATCCCAATTTAGACAACGCGTATCTTCCCGGAACTGAATCACATAGAGGAGGTTGTCGTCAAGCAGGCGTCGTAAAAACAAAAGCCAACTACAAGCTTGAAATCGATTCCTATAGCCATATGAGGTACAAATTACAGTCTCCGGGTTTATACTGAGCAGGAATATCCAATATCACTTTACCCGATTCGGGGATACACTCCCAGAACGATACTCGTGCGTCGTATTAAACTACACCACAAAGGCTGTCTCCGACCTGGCACAATAAGATTTGGAATTTCACGTCACCTAGAGATGTCACTTGATTGTTCAGCAGCTTCAGCTTGTTACAAGAAAACATTGTGTATCCAGCCTTTATTTGAAGATCGGCCACACGCCACGTGATTATTTGCCTAATAGCAATAAATTAAAGTGGACAAATGGACCTAATGGTAATGTTCCACTTGACCACGTTTTGAGGAAAGCACAGGAGTACGTCGGCCGCAGGTGTCTGGTCCAGATTGTACCAAGGGTCCGTTCAAAAAGCGTTCCCGCGTTCTGGAGGAAGATATGAGAGCCAATGGTTTCACTATGGAGGATGCTCAAGACCGGGCGAAGTGGAAGCGTTTAAGTAGGAAGGCGGACGCTGGCAGAAGGCCGGGATAACGTCAGACAGAAAAAGGTCTACTTACATATTTGCCGGCGTTTGTTATAAAAAATACTTAGCACTGAATACTGAAATGCCTCAACTTTAACGGTTACTTACATTGTTTTGCGTCATTTAGGGCCTCGTTCACCAACTCCAAGTAAAGTGTTGATTAGTTACTTTCTGACTAGCGTTAATTGACAAGTAAGAGTTACGAGTAACTTCTGTTAATTTCACAAGCAAAATTAGAGCTCTGAGTAGCAACTTACTGGTTAAGTGAATTATATCACAAATCCTGCGTCCCATTCGTTCAATATTACGTCAAAAGTATCCTATTTTGGCAAAAAAAACAGTCGTGACTCGTCGCGGGTCCGCACCACATGACACAAAAACCTACCGGACCCTTTTTTGCTATATAAATAGTTACACAGGTACTAAATAGTGTGTCAATAAGGACGAGTTTTGCGTGACCCGCATTGCATTTTATTTTTGTTGAAACTGCTTGATTTTTTAAATGAAAGGCTATTTTACAGTTAACACGTTCATTTAAAACGTTAAACATCGTTATTAAGGTATGACTACTATAATTTGATTTTATAGTTTATTTAACTACGATAAAATGTACAATTAACTGCCTACTTTAAACTTTAACCGTCAAGTAAACGCGCTACTTGGCAGACGACATGGCAAGTAGCTTACTGGTCAGTTTAATCACAAGATGCATGCTACTCGAACGTCGTGAAATTCACACGTTCAGTTACGGGTGACTTTAACTGACGATTAGCCTACTTGACACTTTACTCGAGGGTGGTGAACGAGGCCCTTAATCTAATAGATTAGTTGACCTCAAATAAATTAATATAATAAATTAAGGTGATCTTAAATGTTCACTTCAGTTTGCGTATTCCACCGCAAGTGGGCTGTCTACCGACAAGAACTCTCGCGTATATATACAATAATACAAATGTTTATTATTTACTTAAATAAACATTTCCAAACAAGCAATAGTCATAACCAAGTCATAACAATCTGATTTCTGTGAGAATGCTAAGTTTGTATAGATTTTCAGCGTATTCTATTTTCGGCGCTTATTTATTTTGGGTATGAAGGGTTAATTTTTCAGCACCTAGACAACTTTTATTTAGTGAATAATATGACGTTTTGACATATAATGTATGAAACATCTTTCTTTTCTGTTCTATTGTGTCCAAGACAAGACATATGTCAAGGCAAAGACCCTAAGATAAAAGTTAACTGACTATTTAAAAATCGGCCCTGAGTAAAATAAACAACGTTTTAAAAATATAAAATAATTTATTTAATTATTATATTCTATCACACACGAGAGACAATCGAATAGCTTGGATATTTATTTGTGAGAGCTTGTTATCAGCTAAATTGTAAACTATACTTGCTATTAATAATGTTATTAGTCTGTAAGCTTTCCTAATAATAAATAAATAAATAAATAAATAATTCCACCTTACCCTGTTCCCGTCGCTGCTGAATGCAAGCATTGGCGGAGTGACTTTGGCTACTCTTTCTATCTGCCATTATTCCACTTAAATGTGGGGACGGCGCAATAGCTGCATTTTCAAGCATATTGCACAAAGGATTTGTGTTAGTTTTTACGACCGACTGCTTATCTCACGTCAATCCACTCTGTGGGATCCAGTCCTGGGCAAATTAAGTAAGAAAAATCGCTTTACCCGACCTAGGAATCGAACCCAAGACCACAGCCCATGTATGCTGCCGCTAGACCACTTTACTTTAGCTAATTAACAATTTCAGATTAGTTGAAAAAGCGAAGCTATGTCAAAAGGCCGAGCATGAATTCCCTGGGATGCCATGTGGCATCATGGATCAGTACATCGTCACGATGGGAAAGAAGGAGCACGCCTTACTTATAGACTGCAGGTGGGTTTTATCTTATAAATAACTAGCTGTTGCTTGCGACTTCGCGTGGATTTCCCATCGGTACCAAACATTTTTCCGAGATAGAAGTAGTATGATAATCGCTGTGCTCGCTGATAATCTGGTTTTCTTAAGGTAAAAAAATTGATAAAGCCGGTTCAGTAATTTTTGAGCCTATTCATTATAAACTGCCTCGGTGGCGTGGTTGTATTTCAGTACAACTACCGTCCTGAGGTCTTGGGTTCGATTCCCGGGTCAGGTAGTGATATTGGATTTTTCCATATCAGCTCAGAGTCTGGAATTTGTGCCCGATATAGCGATAGGCTCGCCCCCTATCGCATCTGGGACGGAACTAAGCTCGGCGAAATGTGGGTGTACTAGTTCGCTAGTGCGCCTCTGCATACCTCTTCGGTAATACAGGGGTGAGCTTAGTTATGTGTCATTATAAACATAAATGCAAAAAACGTATAAAATAACTTTGGCAAGTAGTTTCTCATTTCAATTATAGCAGACCTTTAAATTGCATTGAATTGGAAAAATAAGTCGCATATTTAGAACACTCGCTTTGTTGCTAAAACTTGCACCTTTGAACTTTAGCTGATTAAAATATAAAAACAATTTGAATAATCCTTGAAACATTCATTTCTCTCATGGTATGCACATGGTTTGCAATTTCGCGGAATAACTAAATTCCATCTCTACAACAGTTCGCTAGCTTGTGCTTGTCTGCAGCAAATTAACATATTCACACGAGTCTAACTACATAGTATTCTATAGGCGAAAGTTTGTGAGTATGTATGTACTCTTTCATGCATAAACTTTTGTTTGAGTTAGTAAAAAATAACTACTAAATGGATTTTGATGTAAATTTACAGTTATACAACAGTATCTCAACCATGAGTTTGTTGCAGGCATTTACGCGAGCGAGGACGTAAAATATTTATATGGAAAATACCAGTTCCCCGCGTAACCGCTAGAGGCGTTCGGGTGTTTGTCATACAAATATTTTACCGAGTGGCTAGCGAGCAATCTAAAAAGAAGTCATGGTTGGCCTACATAATAACATAAGCTACTTTTTATCTCTGAAAAATATACGGTTCTCTTGCGATATTCCCACGCGGACGGAGCCGCGAGCCTACGTGTGGAATATCCAGAAAAAGTATTTATACGATATATTCCTTTATCACATAGCATTCTACCCACTTGCCATGACCATTATAATTGATTGATTGTTAGGATCATGCAAAGCTTTATTTATAGGTACCTGCGGGGATCAAACAATCGGACTCTTATTTGACAACAGAATAATCCACGCTGAACCGTCGAACTCGTATAAAAATCTATCGTTTCGCTGATGTATCAGCGTCAAACGCATGAGCATTTTCGACCGATATCCAAAAAGAAGGAGGTCCTCAAATCGTCTGTATTTTTTAAATATTTTTTTTATATATATTACGCGATATCTCTGCCAAATGTGGACCGATTTTCAAAATTCTTTTTCTGTTCGATAGCTTCTTTCAAGGGTGATTTGAAGTGTCCGTTAAGTTTCTTTAGGGGAATAGCTTCATGACTAAAATGCCAATATTTATTTGCTATAAAATTATTTCAATATAAATAGAAATACGATTTGTACCGCACTTCTATTTTGTTCCCATACTTTCGAAAAGTGCCTAGAAATGAAGAATATGAATCGCACCTCGCAAACTTATATTGAATTTTTGCACACGATATTGAATAAAATATGATTTAAATTTTATTATAAGCAACTTAATTCTAGTCTAAGTATTTACTGGAAAGTGTAGGTGGTAAAAGTGAAATATATTTTAATAAAATATTTAACATTATCTCCTTCTTATTATACCTCTACTTTGACTCCTTGTTCTACAGGGTATGACGTCGCGTTAAGAATTACGCCCGAATGGTCAAACGCTCCTCAACTTTAACGGTTTCTTACATTGATTTTCGCCATACGATTTTGACAGATAAGGCGGCCTTAAACGACATAAGGCGTCCTTAAGTGTATGAACATTCGCCGGTTAGTGGTCTAAAATTAGTCAAATGCTGTTATGAGAGTATAAAGTACAAACCCGTTAGGTAAACCCAATTACATAGTTCTTTAACTATGTACATATTTTTAACCGACTAAAAAATGAGGTTATCAAGTCGACCCGTTTGTATTATAGAATTGCACGATATTCGCATATGTTAGTCTATATGAACTTCTCAATAAATGTGCCAAATATCATAAGTGTATGTATGTGTATATGTATGTATGTATGTCCACGTATATAGCAAGAACTATAATTTGGATCGCGATCTAGATCTTTTTATTGGACTAGGTATCTTCCAACTTAGCAAATAGTGCATGTTTCATCAAAATCTGTTCAGTAGTTTTGAAGATATGGACTTAAATGTGTGAAATGGTGAAGTCGGTTTTAAGTTTTTATTTGTTAAACTTTCTTGTTTTTTTTAAATTATATTTTATTTCGTTTTGGATTTGGTTTAAAAAATAGGTATTTTTAGATCATTAGAAGCAGTCCACGTGCCTCTTCAGACAGATGATGTGGCCCTGCTGGTCATCAACTCAAACGTGAAGCATCAACTCACTGGCAGCGAGTATCCGCAAAGGAGAGCTCAGTGCCAACAAGCTGCTGATAGACTCGGGTTACCATCACTACGAGGCGCCAAGAGAGAGGATATTGAAGGTGAGAGAAGTTAACACATTCCCTGCTTTAGGCTGCGGACACGAACTCAACGGCGGCAACGACGGCGCGGGAAGCGGCGCGGCAACGTACTGCTAGACCGGTTGTACGCTGCTCGCCGGTCGCGCCGCGGCTGCATTCGAGGCAAGTTCCATTGAAATTTATGCATTGAAACGCGACGCTCTTCGCGCCGCTGCCGCCACCGGTCCCAGCCCGCTGAGTTCGTGTCCGCGGCCTCACGGCAAGTATTTTGCCGTAATTAAATATCCACTAGTGCAGGGTCTTTCTCCTTGTCTTACACTCGGTGCAGGGGTGACTAATAATGTACGGCAAAATAGTTGCCGTAACGCATAGCAAAAAATGCACTGGCAGAAAGTTTAATTTTACTATTGCCGCAGCGAATGTGTTAAATGCGTGGGTAGGTCACAGAGAACAAAGTCTAGTCGACGTCTATTTTCTTGACATTATTGCAATAATTATTGTATGGTTGCCTGCAAGAGATCGCTTTTAGCGATAAGGCCGCCACTTGTGAGTTGTGGCACAGTTGTTTTTATGTTATGACACACATAGCAAAACAGGTACATTAAGTACCTGTTTTGCTATGTGTGTCTACAATAAAGAGCAACTATCAATCTATCTATCGATCAATAACCTCGTTAAGCCTATCGTAGAACCAGAAACACATTTCAGTCTAGACAGATATTTAGATTTTCATTTTGACAGACATTTTAATTGCCTGGCAATCGAACTTGGGACCGTGTATTAAAAACTTATGTCGACTAATGAAACGACTAATACTTACCAGTCATGAACATTATGTAGACTCTTAGGTACTTTGTAATCTCTGAAATCTTTTGGTTGATAGGTTTCATCTGACTTTATTCGATGTCGGATAGGCGCAACACAATTTTTAAACACGTTGCAGATATGTTTTGGCTTAGTTTTTACGATCAGTCACCTGCGTGACGTCAGCCCTCTGAGGTACCCAGTGCTAATTCACGTTAACCAACCGCGTTGCTTGACCTCTGATTTGAAGCTAGGACCTCTCGGTATAGAGCCTTATTACAAATGCCAGAAGGTAACACAATGAGACTGTCACAAGCTCAAAAAGTAGACTTACCTACTTGAATCAATAAAAAATATATTTCTTTGGCGTACCTAAGAAACAATAAAATAAAGTAGGTATAAAAATTATGTAAAACATTTAAATAACGAATTTTACTCTCAGCCAACTTCATGCTGTCAAGTTGCCGTAACGATATGTGCTTGTAGTTCTCAACTAAACGTGCTAAAAGAAGTATTACTTCAAAAATTCTAACAGGAAGTTACAACATCCCTGACTGATCAAAGCAAATTTTTTCGCGAGACATGATTATTAAGGCTGAGGAGCCGCGAGAAGCTATTTACTGATATTTCTATTTGAGTTACTAAGGGAAAATATTTCCAGAGCCCATTCGATTATTTGCACTACGTGTTTGGGTAAACGACCGGTTTCGATTTCAAAAAGGAATTGCTCTTTGTGGAACATGTATCGGAAAATAAAGTTTATTGAAGTGGCCTCACAGCCTCCGTGGCACAGCTGGTGAGGAGCCGACTGTGAAACGTGAGGTCGCGGGTTCGATTCCCGCACTGAGACAAATGTCTGTGTGGCCCACAGATATTTGTTTCGGGTCTGGGTGTTTGTGAAACCGAAAGTCTCTCGAAGTTCCTGATACCTACGACCAAAACTCGATCTTAGTGTGAAGTCAGGATTATGTATGTGACTGTTGAGTGTATTTATTTGTTATTATATTATAATTATCTCGCCTCAGAATCTCTCGTTTAGAGGAACAAAATACGGTTTATTTTGTTTCTGTCATAAATGTTCTACAATTTGCAGTCTGATTTTGTTGCAATTTGATCTACTACCAGTGGCATTACTATAGGGTGGCATACGTGGCAAAATGCCACGGGCCTCCGACCAAAGGGGGGTCTCGCGCTGGCCGGAAGTAGGCCCCAGATCGAAAACGCCTTGACCCCAACTCATCTTCACGCCGGCCAAAAGGCAGCCCCGCGCCCCCCGCGGTAAAAAAGGAACCTATCGGAAGAATTTGCCAGGGGCCCCAACAGTATAGTTACACTACTGTCTACTACATTGTAGTAGGTACGTATAATATTAGATATTGCTTTCGTTTTATCGTAGAGTTTTCACGTAAAAATGATCTCTCATTCAAATACAAAGTTTCGAAGGAACATAACGTTGATAAAACAACAACAGTATTTTATATTCAAACTTTCATAGTTTTCGATTCGAATTGTTACGAATTACGATACCAAACAGAATGAATATTGTATCATCATTTATTTATTTCTTCCGAATTTAAAAGTTCGGAAATCACGTAGGTCGAAGGAACGACGGAAGGCGTAGGTAGAGGCGTAAAAAGGCGTCCCATTGTTCCGCTAATTTCGTTTTCGTCATATGATGCCTATTAGCGTATTGGGCACAAAATCCAGACTCTGGGAAAATCTCACTATCTCATATTCTATATCATATTTTAACTTGCTACTTGATAATATAATTAGAAATGTACACTTAATTTGACGTTATAAATAGTTACCGGATTTAGGCTTATGTATGTAAAGTAATAACTAAGCATCTATTTGATTAAGTTTTAGTAAAACGGTCCATCACATTATTTCTTTTTGAATATATGTCTTTTTTGTCTGCCATTGTAGTTTAATCTGCAATAGCTTGCAGATTAAACAATTTAATAAAATTAATAAGTAATCCATCATTAATTTTAGACTTTGTTTACTTCTTCGTAATGGTTATGAAAGCAAATAAACTAATGGAATAGCCAAATTTTAAACTCATTAGATCTGAGTAAATCATGCTGGTAAATTAGATTTATCGTATCACAGTACTAATAAAATTAGGAATTTGTAAATATAGAGTTTGGATTTGACGGACAGTCTCCGAAAGATGTGATGGATTTTAGAAATGTATTCACTATTCACTATAGAATGCTAATAACGAACCAGGCTCGTTTTTATCCCGGGCAGACTTTTAGAAGGTTTGTCTAGCGGAGGTCACCAGAACTATGCCGGCCTAAATAGGCCGCAGCATATAATAAGAAGCATAAATATGCTTCTTCACAGTTCGAAGAGGAAAGAAGCAAATCGAGGGACTTCGAAAAGACAAACGGATGACAGATGATGATACATTGATGTACCACCATATCTGTTCCAATCATGTTATCCGTCGCAATTCGCAAGCCCCTCAAGAGAACCGGAAATACACTGTCTGTAACCGGAAATACATGGCAAAGAGGGAGATCAATATGACAGGTTTTAACACCATGTGTACGGTGGTCACCATCGGCCAGATACGAACACCCCACCACAAGCCAGTACACACATCGGCAGTGCTAGAGATAGCCAAACCTATGCTTACTGCGGCCATGGCAGGAATATTTTTGACAATCGAATTCGTGTCGAACTCGCTGCGCACTGATGACATTTGGTTATGTCATACAAATTTTATAGACGCGCTGCGCGCATTGAGCTCGAATACGATTAAGATTGTCAGAAATTTTCCGGTTCGGGCCGCTGATGAAATGAGATTAGAGTTTGGGTCACTGGAAATCTTACTTTAGCTATGCATGCAATCTTTATTATTGTGTATTTACATAACATCACATTTTCATTTAAATGATAATAATATATTTAATACATCTTTATTTTTATTATTTTTGAAGTGTCTTTTAATTCATAACTTATATGTAATTCAAACTCAATCTGACTGCAATCTCGCTGAGCAGTCCCTAACTCATTAAATTGTAGGAATTAGTTTTGTAACACAAATATTACACACAAACTGCGCGCAGTTATAACTTTCATCTCGTATATTTACGTACGGCGTCACGTATAAAAAAGAAGGACACCATCTCGCCTATATTTAAACGGACGCCACAGAGAAGCCCCGCACACAAACGCGCCTGTACAAAAGTGCCCTACCCACACATTAACACTCATAACACGTAGTCGTTACCATTACGAGTAGATCGAATGGGCCGAAAACCCTGCTTCACTTTTAATGTTCCTAGCACTCCGTCCATCTTTTTTTTACGTCTGTGCTCGGGTAACACAAGCTAGTGGTCGAAGTGCACTATTTTCTGTTATAACGTATGAAGTTTCCTTTCGAGTGATGCGGACCGTGGATACTTGCACCACTACACCTTTGGGAATACAAGTATGAGCTTATGTAAATTTTGATGCGAATTTTCGTTAATACACTAGTACAACAAGCTAATTGCCTCGGTGCAGTGGCGCATTGGTATTACGTGCGCGTACGTTTATCGTCCTGAGGTCTCGGGTTTAATCCTCTGGTCGAGCAAAGTGATATTGGGTTTTTACACTCAGTATCAGCAGGAAACCGGAATTTGTGCCCACCATAGACTCCCGCCTAACACATCTAGGACAGAAATAAGCTCGGCGAAATGTGGGTGTTCTAGTTTACTGGTTTGCCTCTACTTACCCCATCAGAGACACCTTCGTGAAACTATGTATGATGTATGTACTCGCACAACCGTAAAAATGATAATGCCAATAAGAGAGTGATAACTACACAATTTGCATTAAACTTTTCGATCATCTATGAATGTACGTATTTTTCGTAAAATTTCGGTCTGTGGTAACATTTATAGAGGCTGGGCCAGCATGGTTCCATTGGTTTTATCAACCGATTTCGAAGAAAAATTTTCGGTTTTCTTATGTATGTTACCCGATCTCCAGAAAATGTGGGCCGATTTTCAAGGTACTTTTTGTATTTATCTAGCTCCAAGGTGTCATATAGGTCATATATTTTCATAATGATACTAATTTCTTAAGTTTACGCGAATGCGAACGCCCATATATTTGAGCATAAAAATTAAAACAAATCGTGATAGAATCCGTAAAAATAGTTTTATTTAAATTTTTATGATTAATGATGTCATGAGGTTTATTATTATGAGATTCTCGGCCGGCATGATTCTGCGACCACTGTTAATTGTTAAATAAACCCATTGTTTGTTAGTGTTCGCTAGTTTTTTTGGACTGCACTACGCTTACAATCAGGTGCAGTGTATCACTGTGCCGTGCCCGGATAAAAAAAGGTTTAAAAGTAGGTTTATAAAGTTTTTAAAATCCTTTACAATCATTTATTTATTTAACACATAAAATAATTAATATTACAATCAAATGAAATAAGGCGTGTATTGTATTGTCATATCCGAGCTGGGTAAAAACATAAAAACCAACTTCAACCCGCGTTTAACCGAACTTCACGCTAAATTGTACTACGACGATCCAATAATTGTTGCCTTGTTGTTTAGTTCTGAAGAGGCTCGGTTGTGACGAGCTCGTGATCAAGCGGGCAGAGCACGTCATAGAAGAAATCCACAGGACTGAAGAAGTGGGAAAGATACTTGGCAAAAAGGATTTTAAGAGGGTAAGAAACTTACTAACTTATCTACGTTGGCGTGGGCATCCCTTGGGAACCATCCATTTTCCATTTTAAATCTCATTCAAGAATAATGTAGTTTTCCACTGGTGGATTTTTAAAATCTGTTCAGTAGATCAAGAGTCGCTTTCATGGTTTAGTGGCAACACATATGGGCTGTGGACCGGGAGGTCGTGGGTTCGGTTCCCAGGTCGGGCAAAGCAAATTTTCTATTTTAGTTTGCCCAGGACTGGATCCCTCAGCGGGGGTTGACGTCAGGCAGACAGCCAGTCGTAAAACCTTAGACAAATCCTTTCTGTTGTAGAAAGTGCACTGCTGTGTGTTGCGCCGACCCCACATTGAGGTGGGATAAGGGCAGGTAGAATTAAAGGTTCAATAAATCATGAGATTACATTTATTTACTTACAGACTCACAAACTTACGAACTTCAACTCTTTGTGTATTAGTCTACACTAATATCTCAGAGGTGTAGACTAGCTGTTGCTCGCGACTCCGTCCACGTGGAAATGTATTTTCCACAATAAAATTTCTTTTTTGGGATAAAAAGTAGCATTACTCATTATGGGGATTACTAATAAAAACAGTTTAACTGAGCAAATGGTAAATAATAGCCTGTCCCTTTTATTTTCAAACGATGTGACACTACAAAAAAAGTGACAGCCTATTCTTAGACATTTGCTCAGCTAAACTGTTTTTATAAGTAAAGCCCTATAACATCAGTTATCTGCCAGGGAAAGTCCCGCCAAAATCGGTCCAGCCATTTCAGTGATTACCGGAACAGACTAAAAATTTAGAAAAAAAAAAATTGATATAAGTACCGTATATACTTTTATATGCATTTAGTGTAAAGCTAATATGAAATTATAAATACTCCAGTTTTATGTATTTGTATATCTATACATAATATACAAATACAAATATGGGTGTAGTCCTGACTACACGCAACAGTCCCATCACAGACATGTAAGTCACACACATAGTCCTAACCCCACACTAAGATCGAATCTTGTGTTGTGGGTACCAGTACCAGTAACTACGAGAAAGCTTCGGTCCCGAAACAAATATTTATGGGCCACACAAACATTTGTGTCGGTGCGGGATCGAACCCGCGGCGTCACGCTTCAAGTCGACTACGCGAACTCCGCGCCACGAAGGCAGTCGTATAGTACTTATCTAGTAAAATACTACTACTATATACTAATACTAAATACTATATACTATATACTACTACTATACTACTATACTAATTACTTTTGCTTTGTTTAGTTGTTACTTTACCTTTACTTGAAGAAACAGGCCGTATAAATTAGGATAATTTAGAACACTTTAAATATACATAGATATTTAAAGTGTTCTCAAAATTATGTAGTTTGTTATTCACTACGAAGTTTTGAACAAAATATTTCAGTTCTAAGATATAATTAATATTGTTTTACCAATAAACCAAATTCGAATTTAAGATCGATGTAGGTATACGAAGTTATCGAGATTCTAAATAAATTAATTGTATAAAAGATACAAAATATACAAATTACGTTACGGTTTATCAATTACGATTGTGTCGCAGATTATTTTCATTTTTAATACATTTGTCAGGGTTCCGTGCTTTACCAACAAGGAACTACATAATCACAAGTTAAAAAATTAACGGACCCACTTCAAAACTTATCTGATCGTGACCAAATTTATAAGGGACCGCCCTTGGAACAACCTCTATCCAACACAAAAATAACATACATATCACACACATAAAAAATACAGACGAATCGAGGACCTCCTCCTTTTTGTTAAGTCGTTCGATAATTATCTAGATATCATATAACCAAGGTAGGAAAAAATTACCAAGTGCGAGTAAATCTCCTGGCAGACCAAAGATTCCGTACTATAAGATATTTGACATAGTTATTGTATTCGACTTCAAATAATCACAAGTTTAAAAACTTCAAATTCGAAATAAGCTCTATCGAACACGAAGGAATTATGAAAATCGGTCCACATTTCGCGGAGATATCGCGTAACATACATACATAAAAAACAGATGAATTGAGGACCTTCTCCATTTTGGAAGTCGATCGATAAATCTCACTTTAATGTAGATTATTTTTGTGTTCGATAGACCTTATTATAGTAGTACTAGCTGTTGCCTACGACTTAGTTCGCGTTAAGATTTATTAATAGATATATTTATTAATAGACATTCCGAGAAAAAGTAGCCCATGTGATATTCCATAATACAATCTATCTCATTGCGTGTCATCCGGATCCATATTGCGTTGGCTTATAAGTTATAAGCTCAGTTCTTTAAACCTCAATAGATTATTTCAACTCGACACCTCTCTTTGATTATAGGAACCCGACAACCGTCTGACCCGTGACAACGAAGACTGCAAAGCCTTCGAAACGTCGGGAATAATAATTAAAACCTAATCGTGATAGAATCCGTAAAATAGTTTTATTTCAATGTATTAACGGTTCCTACATTTTATTTTAACCAGTTGGAGGCGGCACATAATTATTACCACCGGTGGCCGAGCCACCCGTCACTATTTAATATAATGGATGGATACGTGACTGCCTCGGTGGCGTGGTTGTATTTCGGTATGACTACTGTCCTGAGGTCTCGGGTTCGATCTCCGGGTCGGGCAAAGTGATATCAGATTTTCCACATCAGTCCGGAGTCTAGAATTTGTACCCGATATGGCGATAGGCTCGCCCCCTATCACATCTGGGGCGGAACTTAGCTCGGCGAAATGTTGGTGTACTAGTTAGCTAGTGCGCCTCTGCCTACCCCTTCGGGGATACAGGCGTGAGTTTATGAGTATGTTATGGATCCGTATTTTATCTTCAGGCGGGCGAACTGTTCTACCAGTCGCACGATTCTCTAAGCAAGTTGATGGAGGTGTCGTGCCCTGAGCTAGACCAGTTGGTGGACATCCTTCGTGGAGCAACAGGCGTGTACGGAGCGAGGATGACGGGCGGCGGCTTTGGAGGATGCGCTATTGCTTTGGTAATACTCAGTTTGGTAATATATCAGCCATAGGACGTCCACTGCTGAACATAGATCTCCCCCAAAGATTTCCAGATCGACCTGTTGGAAGCGGCCTGGTGGGTGACTCCTGACGCTCGATTGAATTCGATTCGGTGTTATTGGTTGACTTAAAATTCCACCGAAATCAAGTTAAAAAGCGCGTTAATGTCACGTTAAAAATTATCAAACGACAAGTCCTCGAATATTATGCAACATTAGCGCACTTGAAAAATCGATTTCGGTGAAATTTTACGTCAATAAATGAAACCAAATCGAATTCACAGTCGAATCGAGCGTCAGGAGTCACCCCTCTGTTCTCAAAGAGGTTTAATATTACTAACTATAGAGGCTATCAAGCAAGTTTCCATACAAAAGCATGATCTCAACCGTCAGTAATGCCCATAGCAGATACATTTTGACTATTATGACTAGTTTGCCACCCAAACTTTGATATACAAGAACCACTATGTGATTCTTATAATTGGGTACTTGACTAATTTTCTTAAATTAATTTTATACGAAATTTACGTGGTCTGAAATATAAACCAGAAAGAAATATTGAAATATTCTCAAAAATAAAAAAGTTATAAGTTTGGTGTAACCGTCAAACTGCGGGAAAGAGAAGTATCAGTGAAATCACGTCACGCCATAACGGTACGTGCGTTGGAAAGGGATAGTAAGATATCTACAATATTCCCCCACTCCGATCTTTAAA
Organism: Clanis bilineata; assembly: GCA_036417725.1. Classification (NCBI taxonomy): domain Eukaryota; kingdom Metazoa; phylum Arthropoda; class Insecta; order Lepidoptera; family Sphingidae; genus Clanis; species Clanis bilineata. The sequence continues at coordinate 7,356,516 of CM071153.1, forward strand.
ATATGAATTACTGCCTTATTTTTCAACCAATTTCGATGCAGTTTTTACAGATGGATTTCTTTTTTGTTTTAGTTGCTATTACATATAAATGTGTATATCAAATCAAACAAAGTCAAGTACCCAATTACATGGCGAACTATGAGCGCTAGAAAAAATATGACATGTGTGTCAACCAAAATATTGTCCTGAATCTGCTATATGACAAACATGCACATAGCATTTTATTTGATCAAAATTATCAATAGCGGTTTTACATGATATTGTTTTTACTACATATCTCAAAGATTAACTTTTAGCACATAGCAGATATTAAATAATAAATAAATAAATACACCCAACAGTCACACACCTAGTCCTGACCACACTAGGTATAGGTTATAAACCCCCCCATCCTTTTCTATTCCCTATTTCCCTCCTTATAGGTTGGCAACGTACCTATGATTTTTAAGTCTTGGGTGTCTATGGGCGGTAGAGATCACTTACCATTAGGTGACCCATCTGCTTGTTTACTAGTCTCTGTTATAAAAAATATATAAAATGTATATAGAGTTCAGAATTGAGATATTATTGTTCGTTATTATTTCAACTTAGAGTAAGTACTAGATTATATCGCCCTTACAAATTAAACAAAAACTAATTTATTTTAGTGTTTATCTAACTGAAGCCTAAAATTCTACAATGTTTACCAATGTGAACTTTGATATACGTAATTTGTTACAGTTTGTATTGCAAACCCAATTTGGCATTCGGTAAAATTATCCGGTAATGTGGGATTTGATTGATTTTGTAATAACAGCTACATATTAAATAAATAAATACATCCAATCGTCACACACATAGGCCTGACCATATACTAGGTATAACCTGTATCGTGGGTGTCAGAGACTATGAGTTTGAGAGACTTTTGGTCTCACAACACCCAGACTTGAAACAAATATATGTGGGCCACACAAACATTTGTCTCAATGCGGGAATCGAACCCGCTTCACAGCCGGCTACTCGTCCACTGCGCCACGGAGGCTGTCAAAGATATTGGTTTGACATCGACAATAATATGTCCTTTAATCCGACCGATGCCCGGGTTCTGATTTACCTACAGCCTTGCTAATATTTCGTTGCACATCATTCTTTCATTATTGTTATACAAAGTTTAGTTTCGCTGTGTGATACTTAACATCTGCGGCCTGAGCAGGAAAATTTCTGACAACCGTAAATGTATTCGAACTCGATGCGCGTCTATGAAATTTGTATGAAATATTAACCAAACGTCATCAGTGCGCAGCGAACTCGAATACATTTACATTAGTTTTTCGTGCTCGGGCTACAGAAGCAACATAAGGGACACAACACTATAATTATAGAATCTAAATAACGAATACATAATTCATTGCTAGGGGCTCAGAAACCGGGCATGAATGTTGCAATTTACAATGTACTGTATACGTTTGCTGTAGATTGCAAGCTTTGATCAGCCATTAAAGCCCTACAAAGAGCCGTCACAAACGTGTGCAATGGACAGTTATTTCAGCCAAGCGTCGACGGTCATAACCCATTACTCGTACTATTGAGGCACATATACATAAGCTCACGCCTGTATGCTCGAATGGGTAGACACAGGTACATTGAGCGATTTAGATCATCCACATCTCACCGCGACATATATGATAGAGGACGAGCTTATCACAATTGGGTACTTGACTATTTTTTTTTAAATTAATTTTATACAAAATTCACGTCTAAAATATAGAACAGAAAGAAATATTGAAATATTATCAAAAATAAAAAAGTTACAAGCCTTTGAAGTTTGGTGTAACCTTCAAATTGCGGGAAAGAGAAGTAACAATATAATCACGTACGTCATAATGGTACGCGCGTTGGAAAGGGATAGCAAGATATCTCCAATATGCCCCTACTTCAGAATTTAAAATAAATAAATACAGAATTAGTGCCTCATTTTTCTACCAATTTTGATACAGTTTTTACAGAAGGGTTTATTTTTTGTTTTATTTGCTAATACATATAAATATGCGTTTAAAATAAAACATAGTCTAGTACCTAATTAAAATTTCCAAACTAAGAATTGAACTAAGAAAAAAGGAATTAAGATATTTAGTAAAAAAGTTCCTATATTTTCTACTATTATTACCCGACCCGGGCACCGAACCCGAGACGTCAGGATGGTAGTCCTACCTCGCACGCACCTGCGTTCTATAAAAGCAACATCTCTAAAGACATTTACTCAACATTCAGTCGTTGCCAGTTCCTAGATCACTCAGACCAGTCATTTTACCACTGAGAATCTTTGAAAAATATCTACTAATATAACTGCGATTATGACATTACGCTCTTGAAAAAATATACACTGACTATGTAAATAATGCATGTTTACAAACGGAAAGTTGTCAAAAGACCTTGCATTTATGAGATGGCGGTGTATTTCCAACAAGCTAGTTACAAAGTGTTCTCAGAACTCAAACAAGTTGACCCGTATACGTACGTACGAACCGTAGTAGATTTAACTTAGATACAATATTATTCGAGTTAACATAATCTCATATGAATCAAATATAATCGTATGGCCCAGAACTTCTGCTTATAACTTAATAGATCTTTCTAAAAATTATAAATAGTGTTCACGATTGCAATTTAGAAGACTGTAGGTGTCATCTATCGCCCAATTAGCGAACCAAAGCGCTGACGGTTGCCCAAAACGCGTCGTGATTGTTGTTTTTTGAAGGTTGTTCCTTTTTGTCCGCGAATTTTCGCACGTTACTTAATGCAAATTTTTTTGAAAATTTTATCCCATTTTTTCGACAGTTACTTGTTACTTGTTCGACTTGTCTTGTACTGTTGAGATCTAGCACAGTAAAAAAATCTATTGCGATATTTCGAAGTTTTTATTTTAAAGAAGTACAAAATCCAAAGCAGCCTCTAGCTACTACACAATAAGCCGCAACAAATAGAATATTGTGCATTGTTAATTGTCATAATATACGGTGGCGCAGTTGTATTTCGGTACAACTATCGTCTGAAGGTCTCGGATTCCATTCCCGGGTCGGGCAAAGTGATATTGGATTCTTTCAATATCAGCCCGGAGTCTGGAATTTGTCCCCGATATGGCGATTGGCTTGCCCTTTATCACATCTGGGACGGCATCAAGCTCGGCGAAATGAGGGCGTTCTAGTTTGCTAATGCGCTCCTGCCAACCCCTTCGGGGATATAAGCGTGAGCTTCTGTTTATATTGTTCATACTGTTCTTAATTTCATTTCCATGTTCGCAGGTAAAGAAAAGCCAAGTCGAAAATCTAAAGAAACTAATACTATCGCAGTACAAAAAACCAACATTCTTCGTATGCGAACCGAGCGATGGTGCACGCTTGATACAATTCTAATAAAATTGTTATTCAATTGTTTGTATTGTTTCCTTCAATAACGTATTGCAAATTGCAATAGAGAATATTATGATGCAATATGCATATAATATATTGCCCTAGCTTTCGTAATCGGCGTAGTTGTATTTCGGTACAACTACCGTCCTGAGGTCTCGGGTTCGATCCCCAGGTCGGGAAAAGTGATATTGGATTTTTCTAATATTATTCCTGAGTCTGGTATTTGTGACCGATATGACGAAAGGCTCGCCCCCTATAACATCTGGGACGGAACTCAGATTTGCGAAATGTGAGTGTTCTAGTTCGCTAGTGCGCCTCTGGCTAGCTCTTCGTGGATACAGAGGTGAACTAAAAAAGGGTTCGTATTGATATTCCAAATAACATTCACAAGTGTATCTTATGGTACAAACCCAAGGTATCTAGTTAAGTTAAGTTTAAAGTTTAAATATTCAATCGACTTTCCAATCGAATTCAAAAGTGGAGTTCTCAGTCGTCTGTATATATATTTATGTACCTGTATTACCTAATATCTCTGGCAAATGTAGCCCGATTCAAGATTATATTCTGTTTGGTAGATTACTTCAAGGGTAAAATGTTACAAGTAACAAACACATAACATAAGCTCACGCCTGTATCCCCGAAGGGGTAGGCAGAGGCGCACTAGCGAACTAGAACACCCACATTTCGCCGAGCTTAGTTCCGTCCCAGATGTGATAGGGGGCGAGCCTATCGCCATATCGGGCACAAATTCCAGACTCCGGGCTGATATGGAAAAATCCAATAGCACTTTGCCCGACCCGGGGATCGAACCCGAGACCTCAGAACCGTAGTACAGTGTTACAAGTAATAATCGGTGTAAATGTCGAAAATTTGAAGAAGGAGTACAGAGTAAGCTCCTTAACATACAACGGCATAGTCGTTGCGAATGGAATTTTCAAGAAGCAGCGATAGCTCAGTTGGGAACGGTACGGACTGCCTAGACGAGTGACGACGGTTCGAGACCTACCCCAAAATGGAGCATACACCTGTGACTTTTCTATGTTATGTTGTGTGTGTTTTCTTTGTGAATTATCGCTTGCTATAATGGTGAAGGAAAACATAGTGAGGAGTGAGAATTTCTCCACAAGAATTTCGAAGATATGTGTAGTCCAAGCCGCATTAGGCCAGCGTGGTAGATTAAGGTCTAACTCCTTCATTAGTAGAGAAGACCCGTGCCCAGCAGTGGGACAGTAATATTACAGGACTAATGTTATATATTAAGTTTTGTAAACTTTTGGTTACATAGCAAAGTAAAATCAAACGTGTGCATGTATGTAGAAGTGCGTGGAAATTGTTTTGTTCGGTGATAATTATGCGGACCGTGCTCCAGCCCCCAGACAGTACACGGCGCTATGCTCCTCAATGTAAACACACTTGCTCTAGAAGGCTTCTCCCGCTGATTCATTTCACCGCACTTTCATCCAGTCACTCTCGGCCGGTTGTGGGACGCTGACGTCTACGCTTTTCGAGACTTTCGACTAATATTCCGTGAACTGTTAAATAAACTCAGGAATATGTAAAATTATGTGAATTTATCTAGTGTTGGTTGTTATGACTAACAGTTTGTTTGGATAATATTGGTAAGCTAATTTACTTGTTAGTATTCGTAAAGTTTGTGTTTTTACTGCATTTATTTCTTTGAAATTATTTTTTCTATGATGTTTATTTTAATAAAGACGCACGGCGCGTAAATAAATAGTCGATATTTTTCTAAAATTTATCTCAGAAATTCTAGCGGTGGATGAAAGAATTGTTAAATATTAGTTTTTGCTCGTAGCTCCGCGCTCTTTACTAGAATCCTTTCCTTTATATCAACAAGTTTGCACGAGTGCGGATAAAATGTTTTTAGGCGCTCCTAAACAACTCATCTCTTACTTAATTCTCACGTGACTTCCAAGGGTACATAGTTTCTTTGTCCCAATTATTATATCGAAATTTCCCTTTCCCGACCTGGGAATCGAACCCAGGACCTCTTGGCTTACAGCCCATATATGCTGCTTTTTAATATATTATATTCAATATATTATATTATAATAATTGCTAAAATACATTAGTTTTTGTTTTATTTCTATGGGCTATATAGCCCCTTACTTATAAAAATATTTAAGCGCTGCTTATCTTTATACCATAGGTTGTCCCTTTCATTTTTAAACAATGTAACGCAAGGAAAAAAGTGATAGTTTATTCTAAACCATTTGCTTAGCTAAAAATGCTGTTTTAAGTAAGGCCCATAATCTAGTACCTAATCTAAGTTGAAATAATAACGAACTATAATATCGCACAGAGACTAGTAAACGAACAGATGGGTCACCTGATGCTAACTGATCTCTACCGCCCATAGACACCCAAGACATGAAAATCGTTGGTGCGTTGGCAACCTATAAGGAGGGAAATAGGAAATGGAAAGGAGGGAGGGAGGTAGAATCGCAATCACCAAACGAAACGCGTCTTTACGTCAGTTTAATAATACCATTTAACAATATCAGCGGCTTGAGCGAGAATATTTTTGGTAATCAAACTCGAATCGAGCTCGATGCACGTTTGGGACATTTGTATGAAATTTTAACTAAATGTCATCAGTGCGCGCGAGGTCGATGCGATTTAGATTGTCAAAAATATTCCTGCTAGGGCCGCTGAACTCTACATCAATTTTCCCATTTAACAATATTGGATTATCAAACAATCCGGAAAATAGTCGACATATTATAATTGTTTTGTATTATGAAGTACGAACTTTATTGTTCTGTAATTAACATAAATCAGTTTCTAGGACCCTTGCTATATATGGCCTCTTATAATTGATTTTAGTTGGACCCTTATAATTAATTTTTTAATCCTTATATACCCTCATAATTTATATTTGATTGACATCAAATGATCAGGGTTAATATCATGTAAAAATATTTGTCACACTTGATCTGGCAGAATTGTCTCAAAGGACAGAACTTCCTCCAGCCTAATTAAATTAATCACAAGTTAAAAAAATTAAGAGACGGACTTCAAAACTTATCCGATCGTACTCAAATGTATATGGGACCATTCTTGACATGCACGTTTAATTTTTTTTTAATGTATGTTTCGCGATATCTCTGCCAAATATGGATTAATTTTCAAGATTATTTTTGTGTTCGATAGAGCTTATTCCGCTTTTGGTCAAGTTCGGATAAATTTTGAAGTCTTTCGGTTAAGTTTTTTGTAGCATAAGTTAGTAAACCGGGTCGCCTCCTTGGTTTAGTGGCAGCATGTACAGGCTGTGGACTGGGAGGTCGTCGTGAAATTTCCTTATATAGCATTTGGTCTAGTGGCATCTTATATGGGCTGTGGACCGGGAGATCCTAGGTTCGATTCTCAGATCAGGCAAAGCTAATTTTCTAATTTAATTTACCCGGGACTGTATCCCTCAAAGCGGGTTGACGTCAGGCAGGCAGCCGGACGTAAAAACTGAGCTAAATCCTTTCTGCAAGATGCTCGAAAAAGTGTGTTGCGCCGACCCCACATTAAGGTGAGATAAATGCAGGTAGAAAGAACGAATCCTTATATAACATTTTGATTTGAATCTAGTTATTACGCCTTCAAATTCACTAGTCCTATATTTCTTGGAAAGTATATTAATATACATAATATGTACCTATTTTTATATTAATGTGACCTACATTGGTACAAAGTAATATTATGTATGAGAAAAAATATCAGCGTGTGAAAGATAAAAGAGGGCTTTCGCGCCTTTCATTGAAATCGACGTTTTTGCTTGACTTTTGAAAGTGTCTCGCTGAAAATTTTTGTACCAAACAAATCCTAAAAACATATGCATTTTGAAGGTCATTTCATTCCGGACGTGGTGTACATCTTAATTTTTTCATTAAATAAGACAAAACCTTATGATTCCGCGTACTAGAAGAGGTGTTTTCGAAAATGTTACTTTTTAGTGACTTTTGATAACTTTTTGAGAAACTATACATTAATATTATGACATACAATTGATGCACACACAACAAGAATATCTTCTTATCCGTGGTGGCTATTGTATTTTTTTCACGTTTTATACAAAAATGTCAAGAAAATAGCTTTTAAAACAAACACAATTTTGAAAACTGCGTCTGAAATCATAATTTATTTTGCGCAATATAAACTACACATGAAAATAAAAAATATCGCATAATAAAGTTTAATATCTTGGCTTTTATAAAAAAAAATATGAGGGCCAAATTATTTGATATAATATCCAAAATATGTTTTTGAAACCATAGCAAAAATCGATATAAACAGCGAATAAATAGCCAGCCATTTGAACAGTCAAGTCACACCGCGCTGAGCGGTCTCAGAGTGAGGAGGTATCGCATTTTTTCGTCATTTTCAGTTGTTCGAATTACGAAATTTTCAATTATTTGTAGTAATTATAGCGCGACCATACTCGACTTGATATTAGACGATTTTTGTTTGTATTCATGTTTTGAGATTTTCTCTAACTACATTTTTATTGAATTACATAATTGGATTTTGTTCTGATTTAAATTATTCATCTCATGATTATGATTGATTGTAATGAATTAAGCGATAGCAATTGAATAGAATTTAGAATGTGATATCTTTCTTTCTGCCTGTCCTTATCTCACGGCAGCGACCACGTGGGCTCAACATAACACACTTTTTCAAGCATGTTGCAGATAGGATTTGGCTTTGTTTTTACGACAAATTGCTTGACATTAACCCCCCTCTGGAGTATAAAATGTAACAGTATATGGGTACTCTTTTTAGGTAATATAATATTCCCAACTGTTCCAACTAGGGGTCTTAAAATGAACATGCATAAGACGATGATCATGTCGAATTTTCATGTTGTGCACACTCGAAAATTAGTATAGGAAACTCTGGATATAGAAAAATGTCTATTACATGGGGTATCTACCTAAACAGGTTCGATTTTGAAAGAGGTCAATCATCAAATTCAGTTCGACTGGATAGCATTCGGCAAATTATGTTGTTGAGGTCTTCCCGTGAAAAATACCTCAGTGCCTGAATACAAAAGTCTTTGATCATTGTGTGTTACCGTTACTAGTGACAACTTACGGCCACTGAAACGAGTTATTTGACTATGAGGAGGCCATTTTTGTATCATGTGTGCGATTGTTGGGAGTTCTATAAAGCCTGAAAGTGATTTTTAAGTTTATCAATAGATGGCGTTATCATATTTTCTGAGTCATATTGAATATTTTACGAATTCTGAACAATTTTAAAGTCGTTAAGTGATCCGCGGTCAAAATCTAAAAAGTGACCGCCATTTTGTTTTTCTTTGTTTTTGGGCCAATTGACTTCAAAATTGATATCTGGGTCACTCCGTGGTTCGAAACGACGCAACCAATATCAAAACTGTCAAAAGTGACCGCCATGTTGTTTTTCTTTGTTTCTGGGCTGATTGACTTCAAAATCGATATCTGTGTCCGCCCCGTGGTTCTAAAGGACGGAACAAATGTCAAAACTGTCAAAATTGGCCGCCATTTTGTTTTTGGGCCGATTGACTTTAAAATCGATATCTGGGTCACCCCGTGGTTCCAAACGACGGAACCGATTTAAAACTGTCAAAATTGGGCGCCATTTTGTTTTTCTTAGTTTCTGGGCCGATTGACTTCAAAATCGATATCTGGGTCACCCCGTGGTTCCAAACGACGGAACCGATGTAAAAACTGTCAAAATTGGCCGCCATTTTGCTTTTTTTTTGTTTTGGGCCGATTAATTTCAAAATCGATATCTGAGGCGCCCCGTAGTTCCAAACATCGGAACCGGTGTCAGAATTGTCAAAAGTGACCACCATTTTGTTTTTCTTTTGTTTCTAGGCCGATTGACTTCAAAATTGATATCTGAGTCGCCCCGTTGTAGAATATTTAGACTAAAACGACATGGCTGATCGATAAATCAAAACCTTTGCCGTTGGCCCAACAAAATACGCGTGCGAAGCCCCGGGCAAAAGCTAATAATAAAATATAACACAAAACAATTATATAAATCAACCTTATATATACTTTTAGGTTAATAATATCAAATACAATAATACCAAATACAAGATATTCCATTTTCTCTGAGGAGCCCGGCCCGTACCTTGCGAATTTTTCGTGTGGGGATACCTGAAAAGTTGTGTATATCTAAGAAACCGACGACAATATCCCGATTAAAATAAAACATCCACGAAAAAATCACCGGCAGCATGTGTCAGAGAGTTTTCAAAGACTTGCAAAGATGTTTGCTAGATTCCCGACGACGAGACATCATTAAAAAAACATAGATGTTTGTTACGTCGAAGGAATCATTTGTATCATTTCTAGTTTTAATTACATTCATGTTTCAAATTTGCAAACGATTTTGGTCCACCGTTTAGTTTGTCTGGCTCGGAAAAAACATTATTATCTCTGTTGCGGATCTAATTCCCGGTAAATCTTGCTAGAACAATACACGTCTGACTTGAAAATCTATACCAGGACCTCCTGGTTCACAGCCTATTTACGCTATCACTAGATCAAAGAGGTTATAGACGTTTTATTATTATTTCCGAAGGGCAAGGCAAATAAATTATGCAATTTATTTATTTATTGTGCCTATAGGCATCGCTAACATAGACATTTAAACGAGCATGACTGCCCAGACTGAGTACAATAATCAGTTAGAAAGCACCTTTTAGCAACATGCTTGAAATAAAGCGTGTATAAATATGATGCGTCGATCCGACATTGAAGTTTATTTTTCTAACTACTAACTACTAAGGATCAAGATTTTTCAATCCTAGTATACATTGAGTTTACGTGCCGGATTGCAACTCGGGCATGTGTGCGACGCACACAGGTGCAGCGCTGTCATAAAATACCTAAACTTGAGCGGAAAGATTTTGCTAAAGCGCTCTTAGGATACATCCCAAAAATTAAAGATATGGAAAAAGTGGATTCTAGACTAAGACTGCTTTTTCATGATGTGCGATGGAGGTGGTGCGCGTTGTAAAAGTCAATAGCTCCGCTCACCAATGGCGAATGGTAAGAATTTTCAAAAGGGAAGCTGATGCTAATCTGTCAACATTACAGCTACGTAAAAGTGAATCGTAAGATCTATTTCCTAATCTACCATTCGGCAAAGTTTTTTTTTTTAAATAACACCCAACAGTCAGTCAGTCCTGACCCCACACTAAGATCGAGTCTTGTGTCGTGGGTATCAGGAACTACGAGAGACTTTCGGGGAAGCTAGTAGGAATCGAGTTATATTGACATTTCGCCACTGCCACTCGCCTTATCACGCTGCACAGCAACGAGCCTGCATACAGCTAAAAAATGTCCGCCGCACTTCCTCGCATTAATAAGCTTTACATCGCTTCCACAACTTCGGGACGCAACTCATTACCTCGTATATTGCTAATAAAAATGAGATATTTTCAGAGCGGTTTCTGTAATTCCGGATTCTGGAATTTGTGCCCTACATGGCGATAGGCTCGCCCCTTATCACATCTGGGACGGAACTAAGCTCAGCGAAATACGGGTGTTCTAGTTCGCTAGTGCGCCTCTGCCTACCCCTTCGGGGATACAGCAGTGAGCTTATGTTTTGTTATTTTCACAGCACCGCTACTATTGACATGTATGTAACCGTTACACATCTTCGCGCTGCGCTGGCTCGTACATTTCTGGTGGGAACTAATTCTAAAAACTTTTTCGTCTTATTTCTCTTCTTTCCACTTGCCCTTATTCCACTACAATGTGTGGTCGACGCTACACACACTCTTTCACTTGTTGACAGGTAGGAATCAACTCGTAGCGCGTAGCAAATACTGCTACGAGTTCGCTACAAATTGCTACGCATGTTAAATCTATAAACGCAAGATGGTACCGAGTCACACGCACGGATATTGGGCACTTGTGTGAAATTGAGAGGTCAAATTTCCAAACTGTTACTGTTAAACTTATTGTTGTACAACTCTAAGTTGTACAAGTACTAAGTTCCGCGAAAATTACGGCTGCATGCATAATCTGATACGCCGCAACCGTTGATATAAGGGAGAAAGCGGAATATTGAGATGTTTTAACCGGTAAGACGGTTTTGGGTCAGTGAGTATGATATGATTTCGACATGGACGTACAATAAGGACTTTTAGCCGTATTTAATAATCAAGTAACCACTATTATTTGAGTAAGCTTCATAACATTTCTGTAAAAAAAATATTAATACTGAAGGGGAATTCTTTCTTAAGTTATTACTTGTGCTTGAACATAAAAACGAGGCAAGCACTTAAGTCTTAAATAGCCGCAATTATCTCTGCATCTACGTTTGTTTTTGCGGATACCAGTAAAATCTATTTTATGACTTTGTTTACTTATATACGTAGTGCACAGATTGCTATTTTCACCATAGATTTATTATACTTAATATAAAAAAGTTCATTTTTTGACTAAAAAAAATAAATCGCGATAGAATCCGTAAAAATAGTTTTACTTCAAATTATGTAAGCACATAGTTTATGCGTCGTTTATATATTTGATTTAAAATATCTCGAGTCATTATTATACATATTTGGAAGACCCTAAGTCCAGTGCAAAAAATTACAATTTTGATGATAAAAATAATCTAAAATATTTTTTTTTGTTCACAGATTAGTGACATGAAATATGGTGTAATATAAACAGCAAAAAATGGCGCCGCATATAGCATTGATATGTCTATTTCTTGTATTCTGCGAACAAATGGAAGCGAAATCCAATGAAACTGACGACTTCTTGTCTATAGATAATGAAACTATATCAAAAACAGATTTCGATTATTACAATGTATTTAAGGCGATAGAGGAAGATGCTAACGCTACAACAATAACAAGTGTCTCGAGAAAAATTCAATGCGAGATTAATAACACCACTATATCTGAGGCAGAAGTAGTTCCTAAAAACATGCTCGATTCCATATACCTCAACAATGTATATTCCAGTGTCACGACATCTCTTATTGAGGATAATGTCGCTGTAGAAGATATTGAGGTTGATGGAGTAGATTTATATGATCTGATTAGTGCCGATTGTGGTGGAGCTAAGCCATGTTTAAGCATGAGTGCGAAGCTAAGCAAAGACAAGATAATCACTGTTGGATTTCTTGCTGCCTACCGACGGAGTCAGGTAAGAATTCTGAATATTTTTTAGTTTCAATAATCTGATAATAAATCTGTTCTTGGTCTAGTGGCAGCATATATGAGCTGTGGACCGGGAGGTCCTGGGTTCGATTCCCAGATTGGGTAAAGCAAATTATTGAATTTAATTTTCCTGGGACTGGATTTCGCAGATGTTTCGTATTGGATTCGCTGCGCACTGATGACGTTTGGTTAATATTTCATACAAACATAGACGCGCATAGAACTCGATTCGAATTCATACATTTATTATATTATACATAAATACATTTATTCTATTCGACTAGCGCAGCGATAGCTCAGTTGGGAATGGTACGGACTGCCGAGACAAGTGTCGGAGGTTCGAGACCAACCCCAAAATGGAGCATACACCTCTGACTTTTCTATGTTAAGTGTATTTTCATTGTGAAATATCGCTTGCTATAACGGTGAAGGAAAACATCGTGAGGAAACCTGCATACCTGAGAATTTCTTCACAGGAATTTCGAAGGTATGTGAAGTCTACCAACCCGCATTAGGCCAGCGTGGTAGACTAAGGCCTAACCCCTCTCATTAGTAGAGGAGGCCCGTGCCCAGCAGTGGGACAGTAATATTACAGGGCTAATATTATTATTATTTTATAAGTCACTTGTCTAAGCCCGCAGGATGCCCATGTTATTAAGAGAAATCTTGATCTTTTTTGTACGTATCTCAAGAATGTCCGATTCTTTTATATATTTTGATAAACATTAAGCCTTTTCCGTTGTAAAAATAATGGATTTACGTCCCAGGAATACATAATTAAATAAATAAAATCAGAAAAGTGTCAATCTTTTCGATCGTTAATTTGGTTTTTTAGTTTCTGTGTCATTGAACATCGGAAAACAACCATAAAGGAACGATACGTAAAGCTTAAAGGACGTGACACAAAAGGGCATAAGGAAAATTGGTGTAGTGTGTCCTAAGACTGAATAAAGCCAAATCCTTTTCACTTTCTTTTACTTTTATATATATAATGAAGAAATAACATAAAAACAGAATGGACTAAAATTAGATGCATGTTTCATGAAGTTGGTATCTATAATAACTATAAAGAGAGGATAGATCTTGTTCTAAAATTTAAAATTTCGTAAGGCTCTAGTTTTTGAATAATGGAAACTTGAATTTGTGACGAAAAAATTGTTTCTGGCCCATTGGGACCGCTGCAATACTTATGGGGCAATTCATTATTTTTAGCGTTACAAAACCGTTCCTATGCGACGATTTACAGGTTGCATTACATTAAAATTGCTATGAATGATTATTTAAAAAATATTTAATTCAATTTTTATTTTTAACTTTACCATTACGCTTAAATCGTTCTCCCTGTATGTGGAAATTTTATTGGTACCAACTTTCTGAAACACCGGGTATATACTGTAAAGATATGAGAGAATGGAAAGCTCTAGCTTATTTTTAATGCTTGTATGGTGATTCGTCATGAAACGATAGCGTCGCGCCATTGTATGGTCAGTTATTACCTGTCACTTTTATAATATGTTTATTCTTAATATTATGCTTCCTCAAGACATATTCAAACACTTTCAATCACAACTTACATAACAATGTTGAATAGCTTTTAAAGGCAAACATAAATTACTGAAAATAAAATAAAATCCACGTTATATTTTTCATATTATGAAGTAATTGTGGAATTCTATGGATCCCGAAGGTTCATAATTAAAATAGTTTTGTTTTAATTTAGTAACACATTCTTCTTTTTTTAATTCTTTAAGTACGAATAACGCCAGGACAAAAAGAAAGATACAAAGTATAAATAGATATTTGTATTTTGTATAAAATACAAACTCCGTAGTTTAATTTTATTTAGTCCAGTTTGATATAATAATTATGAGTTAATTGGATACACATTGCATTTTTATCCTTTAATGGTCCTGTCCACGCCAGATACATTTTATCCCGATAGAGTAATTAATAGTTTAATATTTGTATTTGAATCTTTGCCAATTAATACAAATTAAAGTATATATTATATGATCGTAGAGAAACTTAAAGTTTCCGATGGTAAAGATTGATAATTACTAATTAATTAGGCACAACCATTGATTTAGGACGACTTAAGCACTTATTTTCTTTGTTTTCTTCTATTATTGACCCAAACATGTTTGCGATCTATTAATAAAAATTTGATGAAAAATAAAATAAAATAATGTAATCTCGTTATTTTTTGACGTAATACTCTTCAACTCCATCTTGTAATCCCATTATAAATACTCCGACTGGCCTTTGTATTTTTATCCACTAGGTCCGATATTTACATTTTGTCCACAAGATGTTTTTGCCACAGCTTTGCAAGGTTAAAACCCAAGACAACCAATGCTGCAATGTCTTGACACAATCTTATCTCGAGCTAATCCCGGTGTATTTAAGAAACATCCGTGGTTTTTAACTAAAATAATATAATACTTATTACACAGATCTATTTTTTTGTTGATTTACGGAGGCATACGAGCTGACTTGTCTAATGATAACGTCTAACGACGACGCCTATGGATATCGACGAAGAATAATAACCCTAAATCGGCAAAGCCGGAGGCAAAGTCAAGCCGCTGTATACCAAAGAAAGATACGGAATAGGAAATGAGTTAGAGAGAGGGAATAAGATCCTTCGAATAAGAGCATTTCTGAATAATGATTTAAATCGATTTAGATTAAAGTGTATTTACGATTTCTATTCCAGAAATGTAAATAAATATTTACCAGCTTGTCAATGTGCTCCTTACTTATAATAAAAACATTTATACGCTTCTTATCATTAAAATAATCACAAGTTTAGAAACTTAATGGACCAACTTCAAAATGTATCCGATCGTGACTAAATTTATATGGGACTACCTTTGAAATAAGCTATATCGAACACTAAAATAATCTTGAAAATCGGTCCGCTTTTGTGGAGATACCTATCGGGAAAGATACATAAAAAAACATACAGACGAATTGAGAACCTTCTCCTTTTTTTGAAGTCGGTTGATAAAACTAGTTTATTACTTTTTCGACCTACTTCCAAAAAGAAGGAGGTCTTCAATTCGTCTGTATTTTTTATGTATGTTATGCGATATCTCCGCCAAATGTGGACCGATTTTCAAAATTCTTTTTGAGTTCGATAGAGCCTATTTCAAGGGTGGTCCCATATAAATTTGATCACGATCGGAAAATTGGAAGTCGGTCAGTTAAGTTTTTAAACTTGTGATTATTTCTGATTTGACTTGATTTGAGTGGTAGAGCAACGCTGTAGACACTAGACAGTTAGTAACGTCTACAGCACGAATGGGCTGGTTCGACCGGTGTCACAGAAAAATATTGTAAAGTAACATCACGCTATTGTGTTTCGTTTGGTGAGTTAGATTTCCCGTGGCCCATTTTTCCCCACCCGTTCCCAATCCTTATTCCCCTGTTTTTAGATTGACAACGCACCCATAATTCCTTTTGTGTCTATTGGCTGGAGATCACTTACCATTAGGTGACCCTCCTGCAAGTCCGACAGTCGCTGCTATAAAAGTTCAATTTTAGAAATATTTTAAATTAAAAAGTCAGTTATTAAGGTCGACTTACTGCACTTCAATAAAACTCGATTTATTCCAAATCTTGATTTAAATATGGGACAAGATAAATCGAGTTTAGGTCTAACTCTAGGTTAGTAATAGAGCTGCAAGTCGGCCTTAGAAATTATTTTATGTTAATATTAGATTAATAAATCAATCTTTCACTTAAATTGAAACGTAAAGCAAAATGTTGGTTATAAGCTATTCAGCTATTTGGCTTGTGAGGGCAGAGTGAGGTGGCTGATAAACAATAGTTACATAGTTGAGGCAGCCAGAGCGTACCACTGCTCGACACAACCGACTGATTCAATAACTCCGCCGTACAGTACGTGACATCGCATACATTTCCTTCAAGACACGTTACAAATGGTTGTATCAATTTTCATTTTTTTAAATACACCCAACAGTCACACACATAGTCCTGACACCACACTAGGTGTAACCTGTATCGTGGGTATCAGAAACTACGAGAGACTTTCGGTCTCACAACACCCAGACCCGAAACAAATATCTGTGGGCCATACAGACATTTGTCTCGGTGCGGGAATCGAACCCGCGACCTCATGTTTCACAGTCGGCTACTCGCCCGCTGCGCCACGGAGTTCCTGATACCCATGACACAAAACTCGATCTTAGTGTGGGGTCAGGGCTATGTGTGTGACTGTTGGGTGTTATTTATTTATTTATTTAGTATCACTATGGCGATAGGCGCGCCACCTATCATACTATTAAGCGTATTTTTATTTATTTACTTGTTGGATAAGTACAAGCCTCCGCATAAACATGTGTGTTTTATACACGTCTGTGGCGACTTGTTACCACTTTTTGTTTGGGTTGAAAAATGATGACACTACTTTTTTGATATTAAAACATTTTATATTATATTGAATTAAATGTTACATTGTTTTTAACATGGTATTGTACCAAGTAAAAGTACTTTAATCCTAATAACAAAAAAAAATAGGTGGCTCACGCCATGATGAAAAAGGTAATGTAATGTGTAGACGCCGCGATGACGCTATCTAAAGTCCTACGATTGGTCGGTAGGATTCTTTGCCAATCTTATGCTTTCTCCACAATACGATGACAAGACACGGCGCATGATTGGCGCGTTTGCAATCGGCGCGCTCGATGCGCTGGCGCGGTTGTTTCAAATCTCCAACAACGTCCAATTTTAAATTTCCTGTCTTATTCCTATTGTTTCTTCATACAAACTTTGAACCGCCGGTTTAGCCCTTTACAAAGTGAAATTTTGAAATATCCTTCCTCATTTCATGTATAAATAAAACGGGGACATGTACAAATATTCAGCTTTCTAGTTCCATAATTAGGGTTTGGGCTGGACGTTGATTAATCAGCGAATGAGTCAGGACTTTTCTTCTTATTTACGGGCAGTTTATAAAAAAATTAACGGACACAGTAATTTATGTGACCGTGACCAAATTTGGGACCACTCTTGGAATAAGCTTTATCGAACACAAAAATAATCTTGAAAATCGGTACACATTTGGCGGAGATATCGCGTAACATACATAAATAATCACAAGTTTAAAAACTTAACTGACCGACATCCAATTTACCGATCGTGACCAAATTTAATGGGACCACCCTTGAAATAAGCTACTTCGAACACAAAAAGAATTTTGAAAATCGGTCCACATTTGGTGGAGATATCGCGTAACATACATAAAAAAAAATACCGACGAATTGAGGACCTCCTCCTTTTTGGGAAGTCGGTCGAAAAACACACATACATAATTATTTTGATGCAATTAATCATGCCAAGCTCTGATATGCGCTACGTAAGGTGTCACTTTCGTCTCTGTTCACAATGTACATAGTTTACGCAGTTACGTTGCAGTTGTTGTAAGTTTAAGTCAAATGCAAAGAAAGTAACAAATTAAACCGACAGTATTCCTGCAATTCTAAATAAATAAATACACCCAACAGTTACACAAATAGTCCAGCGGCCTGAGCAGGAAAATTTCTGACAACCGTAAATGTATTCGAACTCGATGCGCGTCTATGAAATTTTTATGAAATATTAACCAAACGTCATCAGTGCGCAGCGAACTCGAATACATTTACATTTACATTCGTTTTTCGTGCTCGGGCTACTGGCCCCACATTAAAATCGCGTCTTGTATCGTAGGTATCAGGAACTACAAGAGTCTTCTCACAACACTCAGACCAGAACAAATATCTGCGTGCCGCATAGTCATTTCGATTTGCCATGAAATGTGTATGGTAGATTCGATACTGTTCTTTGCGGCAGTCGATTTGTCTCGGTGCGGGAATCGAACCTCACGTTTCACAGCCTCACATTACTCGCCTGCTGCGCCACGGAGGCTGTCATTAACACATAACATAAGCTCACGCCTGTATCCCCGAAGGGGTAGGCAGAGGCGCACTAGCGAACTAGAACACCCACATTTCGCCGAGCTTAGTTCCGTCCCAGATGTGATAGGGGGCGAGCCTATCGCCATATCGGGCACAAATTCCAGACTCCGGGCTGATATGGAAAAATCCAATATCACTTTGCCCGACCCGGGGATCGAACCCGAGACCTCAGTACGGCAGTCGTACCGAAATACCACCACGCCACGGAGGCAGTCATTATTATATATTAAATTAATTGCTCTTGGGTTCGACGCAACATCTTTTCGAGCTGGGTAGCAGAATTTATCTAACTTATAAGAAGGCAATTTATTACTAGTGAAGTAATTGATGAGTAACCTACACAAGTTGTAAGAGTATTTTAAATCGATTGACAAGAGATAATGCCTCAGGGGACTTAATTAAACTGTTAACTATATTTTATAATAAATTATTTTTCTGAGACAATGTTCTGGAAATATTTATATAGATAATATTACTGTAGCGGAGTAGATACTCCGGATACCTACCATATTCGAAAATCTCTTCATTATAACTTCAAGTTATAGCGTACCCAGTGTAATATTAAAATCGTTCTACTAGCCCAGGAAAAAAAATAATGAAGGTACTGCATTGAATAATATTTTTTAACGGACTTAAAAGAGTGGGGTTCACAATTCGGCTATGTTTGGAAGAGGATTGATTTGGGAAGCTACAAAATAAAATAAATTTGATTAAAACTTCAAACCTACTACAAAAAGATTTTTTTTATAATTCTAAATTAATAAATAATATCCTGTGGCTGATGATGATGAATAACTAATAAAAATAATAATAAATATTTCTAAAATAATTCATATCCGAAATTGGTGCCAGGGCCAATGCAGATCAAATGAATTTACGGACTCCAAAGAGAAATTAATTTAGACTTTTTGAAATCGGTTTTAAGTAGGTACTGTTAAACTTTATTTTCCAGCACAGTGTCAAGCATTCGCAGACACGTTATTCATAATATGAATCGCTTGTTAACATTTAACTCCTGCTTGTATTGTATTATGCGAACAATAAGAATTCTAAGAGTTGAAAGTAAGTGCTCAGCGACCCGGGCACGAATAAGTTTGACGACAAAATCTATCGAGCTCGCTACGCCGGTAACTTAACCATGAGGTTTTTTCTCGCTAGAAACAATTATTAATTCATCATTTAACCCCTAGAGCTATCCGGGTGTTGGGTATATAAACATTTTACGTTGTTTACAATTTCATACAAATATCAAAAGCGCGCATCGGGCTCGATTCAAATTTGGTGGTCAAAATTATTCCTGCTCGGGCCGCTGACGTGTTTTTATGCCTAAGCAAATATAGGCGTGGATTGTATGAAAAATAATGAATTAGAATTTTAACTATATTCCATGATTTGGTCTACGTAAGGCAGAGAGCGTTATATATTACGATGAGCTCAGAATTGTTCGAGGAAATAAGAAATTAAGATATTCATTAAACCGCAAATAAAGTTTCTACAGAGAATAAAATATAAATGAGTGATGACAAGCTCTCGTCAGTAACTTTCACGGACAAGCTTTTGTGGAAATGAAAACTACGTTGTTAGCTTGTTGCTTAGACAATAAGACTTGTTGTGTGATTTGGACGATATTTTTTAAATGTTAATACCGCCACTGCACGATCGTCCAAGAGTCGAACGGTTCGCCCAACGCTCCACGTACAAATAGGTACATAGTTCGTAAATATTTAATGATGTTGAAGAGTCTGTATAGGTAGATCGTGTGTTGGAACTTAGTTGGAGACATGTTGGAGGTTTGGTCGATCGTGTACAGCTAGCACACACGAAAAGGCAATTAACATTTAGTAAATTGAACCTTAGTGATTTCTTAGGTTTACGTGAATGTTATTCATTGGAACAAAACTATTTTTACGGATTCTATCACGATTTGGTTTTAATTTTTATGCCCGACGTTTCGAAAGCTTTACAGCCTTCGTCTGACCCGTGACCACGAAGGCTGCAAAGCTTTCGAAACGTCGGGCATAAAAATTAAAACCAAATCGTGATAGAATCCGTAAAAATAGTTTTATTCCAAATTGAACCTTGATTTTATGTAATTTTGATACTTTGTCAAAATAATTCAGAGTCTGAAATCAAAAGCGTTGACCACGTCTCTAGCAATTTAATTTTTACTTGATGTGAGGGACAAATTTAGTTAATTTTAGCATTGAGCAGGTTTCGACAAAACGGCCGTAAAACTAAATTAAAAACACTCCCAAAATAATACAGTTACATCAATGATACATACAAATACACACACCAATTTGCAAGTACCTAATATAAGTTATAGCATACCTTAACAATAAAATAAATGAGAAAATACTTTTATTCCGTGGTTTGAAATATCTTCAAAAGCCAGCTGTTGATGAAATGTTATAGGAAAAAATATCACGATATCAAAACTCTAACCAGCTTCAAAGGCTTCATACATTCGCAAGTCTCACGAGCATTAATACTTACATAATAGGTGTGGAGATTACGAAGTGCCTTTGACCAAGTTTAATGATGATATAACTAGTTACTTTGTATAAGTAACTCAGCAATCATCATATTATATCAGTAAAGTAGATAGTTATAAATAAATTAAACATGATAGTATATTCATAATCGTTATTCCAGAAATGTTAACAAATAGGTATCATTATATAAAAAATATTAAATACAGTCACTCGCAAAGTCCCAGTAGTTCCACATTATGTATAACCTGTGTATAACCTAGGTATAACCAGACATTACGAAAGACTCAGTCTCACACCACCCAGACCTGAAACCAATATCTGTGTGCCACACAAACATTTGTCTCGGTGCGGGAATCGAATTCGCGGCCTCTCGCTTCACGGTCGACTATTCGGCTGCTGCGTCACGGAGCTCTCTTTGTAACCATACAAAATATATACCATAGGTATAGTATAATTATTCCGTGGTAAATGTAATCTCGTATAGTATTAGATAGATAGATGTGGTCATCTAATCTACAGATTTAACAGGTTTTAAAAATAATAATTAAAGTGGGTAAATATTTGTTTACATTTCTGGAATAATGTTCGTGAATGCACTTTATACATGCTCCTCTTATAGGAAAGTGTTCGATACTAATTGATTAATTTTCGACAGACTTCCAAAAAGGAGAAGCTCCTCAATTCGTCTGTATTTTTTTATGTAAGTGACGCGATATCTCCGCTAAATGTGGACCGATATTCAAATTATTTTTGTTTTCGATAGAGCTTATTTCAAGGGTGGTCCCATATAAAGGTTACGATTTGAAGTCGATTCGTCAAGTTGTCAATAATTTTATTTTGTCCACAGACAGTTCTGGGCGCGTTGCCGCTGGCGGTGGCCGCAGTGAACCGTGATCCATCACTTCTGCCTGGTCTGCGACTTCGTTTCGTTGCTGTTGACATTGGCCGGTCACCACCCTCGCTCTCTATGGATAAAGATAGCTTGGCTTTGAGGTACATTTTTTTTTTATAGCAGAGATTGGCAAACGAGCAGATGGGTCCCCTGATGGTAAGTGATCTCCACCGCCCATAGACACCCAAAACAAAAAGAATTATGGGTGCGTTGCCAATCTTAAAGGAGGGAATGGAAGGGGAGGGAAAAGGGATCGGGGAAAGGAGGGGGGAAATGGGCCAGCGGAGATCTCACTCACCGAACGAAACGCGACAGCAAGCTGCTACTTTACGTCGGTTTTCTGTGAGACAGTGGTATCTAACCGGTCGAGCTGGCTCATTCGTATTGTAGACGTTATTGTCTACATCGTAGCTCTACCACTTAGAAAATATTATGTTATTCATTCTGGCATAGCAACATTATGACAGTATACCTAAAGTGTATTTCAAAGACTTCTATGTATTTACTAGACAAGCTGTTTCGAAGTAAAATTGTGGCAGATGACGGCGAGTGTTTGACGTTTCACGGCTAAGGAAAAGAGTTGTTGCACACATTCTATGTACCGAACAGTCAGACTAGTAGTATACATAGAAGTCTTTGGTGTATTCCAGTCATTTCAACAAAAATGTACCCAGTTTTACAAAATTATTTGTAAAACTTGTTATATTTAAAACATCCGCAACCTAAGTGTGGTAACTGATGTACTATTAAAATACAAAGTTACATTTAACAATACTTGCCGTGATTCTGTTATGGACATAGGAATATGACTGAGCTAAAGGACAGTAGAAGCGGTGCTATAAAAGCCGAGAGGCCAAAATAAATGATTTACAATGTCTTACGGCACTGATGTAAGTTAAGTGCAAACTCATAGCAAGATAGTAGTTTGAAGTTTTACAATTTCAGTTAAGCTACAATTTAGAAGTTTTGTCACGTAGGTTATTTGGCCTTGTTAGATCGATTTGACGAAATATTGACTCGAATTGAATTACGAAATTTCAAGAGTACGGCTTTTTATGACACCGTGGTGGCAACGGTGCAACGGCCTACGTTCGTTACTATTAGATACATTATGAATAAATGTTTTTATTTCAGAAGCATTGTAAAATAGAAAACAAATTGGTAATAAATGAATAGATAATAATAATAATAAATACACCCAACAATATAATATACACATAATATAATACACACACCTAGTCCTGACACCACATTAGGTATAACCTGTATCGCGGTTGTCAGAGACTATGAGAGACTTTCGGTCTCACAACACCCAGACTTGAAACAAATATCTGTGGGCCACACAAACATTTGTCTCAATGCGGGAATTGAACCCGCGGCCTCTCGCTTCACAGTCGACTACTGGCCCGCTGCGCCACGGCGGCTGTCAATACTTATAATTATAGTATTTATTCTCACATAAAATAAAAATAATAAGTACTGGTTTTCATTCGTCGCTTCCTTGGTCTAGTGGCAGCATATATGAGGTGTGGACCGGGAGGTCTTGGGTTTGACTCCCAGGTCGGGCAAAGCGGATTTCCTAATTTAATTTGCCCGGGGCTGGATTGGATGCCGTTCGTAAGAACTTAGGCAAATCTTTTCTGCAACATGCTTGAAAAAGTGTGTGGCGCCGACTCCACATTAAGGTGGGATTAGGGCAGGTAGAAAAAAAAATACTATTTTTCAATTTAGCCTCCAAAAGAACTTAGTTTCGTTCAAAGGTGTAGGTAATGTTATAGAATCTTTGTTGAATTGCTTTGATGGATATACAATAGAGCTGCTTGATATCATGTCAAAGAAGGATTGTGTTTTATTAAAATACTTTTGAGAAACCTTTTGGACAAAAATCTTATTCTTTTTGCAGTTAGGGCTTTGTTATAATGTTGTTTTTCACCTGGATAAGAATTATCAGATCGCGAAATATTTCATTCTGATGGAATTGGAAATATACAATTTGGATTAAGGGTGAATTTATTTAAATTACAGTTAAAATACCGATAACTTCTTTAGCAACTCAAAACCTGTATATCAATTTAGTTCCAGTAGATTGTATTCTCCATTGGTTTTTGTTTTATTTTTTTTTATATTTGTAATTATTACTTTTTTATTACGAGATTGGCAAACGAGCACTGATGACGTTTCCATAAATACCCAACACAAAAAAGAATCATGGGTGCGTTGCCAACCTAAAAGGATGGGGAATAGGGATTGGGAAAGGGGGGGGGGGGGGGCAATGGGCCACCAGAAATATCACTCACCGAACGAAACGCAACAGCGAACTACTTGTTGCCGGCCCATTGGTGCCGTAGCCGACTGTCTACAGCGTGGCTCTACCACTCAAAGAATAAAAAAATAATAAAAAATTCTAAGCTATCGCAGAAGTAAACAAACGCTAAGCGTTCACAATTTCTCGAATCGCTTATGCAACACGATTGAAAAATGAGTTGCGCGTATACAAATTGGCGACGGACAGGGCAACTGGAATAAGAAATGCATTATTAAATTATGCCTCCAAGACATAATAAGTTACTTATCTTACTTTTTACCATACAAGATAAAGTTTCTAACTAAGAGTTGATTTTTTAAATACCAGATAACTTTTATGTAAATGATTATTTTGAAGCTTTGTCAGAAGTTTCATACAGAAAACACCTTACTTAAAAAACAGTTTTGGCTGAGCAAATGGTTAAGAATAGTCTGTCACATTTTTCCTTGTGTCACATTGTTTGAAAATAAAAGGGACACACTATTCTAAACCATTTGCTCAGATACAATGTTTTTACAAATAAGGTTTTATATGTCAAAACATCAGAGTTATCCCAGTAAAATACTAACTATTGAAAAGTTGGATCTAAAATAAACAAAGAAACCGTAACCTAAGACTTCTTATTTGGTTAGTCTCGAAGTAAGAACTTGATTTAAATGCTAATGATGACTAGACTATACTGAATACATTCTATTACTAGTACTAATAGAATGTTTTGAATACATCAAAGTTAGCTTGTGGAGGTTGGCTTTACACAAATACTGCAAAAGTCCTTCTATTTCCTAGTAGTTCATTATGTGAGCGTTGTGTTTGGTTTGAACCTTTTAGTTTATGGCGACGTTCAGTGTTATTACTAATGTAGAGTTAAACTAACACTCGATTTATCCTACACCTCACTCCTATCAGATTGGGCAGAAAGGTTCTGTAGAGAAGACCAGATACCAGCAAACGCAGCTTTGGACGTCCACTTACAGGGCGGATAGACGACCTGCTAAAGGTCCAATATGTCGATTTGTAAAACTTATGGGGAAAGCCTAAATTGAGCTGAAGACGATGGTCAAAGGAACCGATCTTTGGAATAATATCTATTAAACACAAAAATAATCTTGAAAATTAGTGTATATTTGCCTGCGATATCGAGTAATATACCTAAAATATACTGACCTATTCTTTTTGAAGCTTGTTAAAAATAATCACAAGTTTAAAAACATAATAGACCGACTTAAAAACTTATCCGATCATGACCAAATTTACGGGACCACTCTTGGAATCGGCACTATCGAACACAAAAATAATCTTGAAAATCCGTCCACATTTGGCCGAGATATCGCGTAACACATATAAAAAAATACATACAAATTGAGGACCTCCTCCTTTTTGAAAGTCGGTAGAAAATACAAACTAATTCATTACCACCTGGGGGGTGACTCCTGACGCTCGATTCGAACTTGAATTCGATTCAGTTTCATTTATTGACTTAAAATTACACCGAAATCGAGTTCAAAAGTGCATTAATGTCACGTTAAAAATTACCAAATGATAAGTTCTCGAATATTATGCAACATTAGCGCACTTTAAAGGTTGATGTCGGTGGATTTTTAAGTCAATAAATGAAACTAAATCGAAATCACAATCGAATCGAGCGTCAGGAGTCACCCCCCTGTTTTTTAAGGCGTTCGACAAAGGAACTCATGCCATACTATGACGCAATAGACGCCGGTTGTTTTACTTACCTCAAATTCCTTACCTGTTAAGTAAATACAAGAAAATACCGAGCTTACTAGTGACTATCCTAACATGACCTTTAAGATATTTTTGGTGTCGGTTGTGGAAGAGTACTTGCTCGCCTCAAGCGGCGTACATATTTTGTAACAGTATTTGCATTGATACATTTTGTGTTAGTGATACGAAGTTCGTGTAATATTTCTGGGAACTGGATTGCGATCATCGCTATATGCTAACATATGTGGAATTGACTTTCTGATGAGTTTACACATCGTGTGTTAACCAAAGTTGGAATTCCAGACTTCACTTATCAACCGATATTGGTCATGAAGTCCTATCGTTGCAATTTTAATCTATATTATTTTTATAAAGATTAAAGATTTTTTTGTTTGTAATGAATAAGCTGAAAAAGTTCTGACCTGATTTTAAAAATTCTTCATCTGTGGAAAGCTACATGATCAGATGATCAGTGAGTAAGATAGGCTACTTTTATCCCGGAAACGTACGGCTCCCGTGGGATATACACGCGAACGAAATCGCAAGCAACGGCTAGTATTATATATTTTGTAGTCTCTCTAAATAACCTCAAAAATTAGTCAAGTTATAAGGGAATTTTAATATATTATATTATATAATATTATATTATATATATTATGTTGTGTTATATAATATATATATATATATATATATGTGTATATTATATAACACAACATATAATATATATATGTGCTATATATATATATATATATATATATATATATATATATATATATATATATATATATATATATATATATATATATATATATATATATATATATATATATAGCACAACATAACATAAGCTCATGCCTGTATTCCGGAAGGGCTAGGCAGAAGTGCACTAGCGAACTAGAACACCCACATTTCGCTGATATCGAGCACAAATTCCAGACTCCAGACTGATATGGAAAAATCCAATATCACTTTAGCCGACCCGGGATCCAAACCCGAGACACAGGACAGTAGTCATACCGAAATACAACCACGCCACCGAGGCAGTATGTTATGTGTATGTTTGACGTACATATAACCGTGTATGACTCAAGAGATTTGACATGAGGGACTACCAAATTATTCATGCCGATGGATAAGTTATACCGAGAATACAACTCAACTCACACTTAACCTTCATTCGTAATCGTACTTATATTATCTAATTTAGTATAGTCTGGTTCAGATTTCGGGTCGACTAATCATAATTCATGTTTGGGTTTTCTATTCAGGTATAATTAGTGGTATACAGTAGCCCGAGCACGAAAAACTAATGTAAATGTAAATGTATTCGAGTTCGCTGCGCACTGATGACGTTTGGTTAATATTTCATACAAATTTCATAGACGCGCATCGAGTTCGAATACATTTACGGTTGTCAGAAATTTTCCTGCTCAGGCCGCTGATAAGTAAATATTTTGCGATGAACATTCAAAACATTCCTGTAAATATCTTGTATAATATGTTACTTTGTATTATGGGCCTTAGAAAATAATAAGAACCCTCTTAGGGTGGCAATTTCCGACTGACTTCAAAAAAGTAGAAAGTTTAAGTAATTACGTTTAAGACTGCCTCGGTGGCGTGGTGGTATTTCGGTACGACTACGGTTCTGAGGTCTCGGGTTCGAACCCCGGGTCGGGCAAAGTGATATTGAATTTTTCCATATCAGCCCGGAGTCTGGAATTTGTGCCCGATATGGCGATAGGCTCGCCCCCTATCACATCTGGGACGGAACTAAGCTCGGCGAAATGTGGGTGTTCTAGTTCGCTAGTGCGCCTCTGCCTACCCCTTCGGGGATACAGGCGTGAGCTTATGTTATGTGTTTAAGTAATTAGTCTGTATGTTTTTTTTATGTATGTTACTCGATATCTCCAAATGTGGACCGCTTTTCAAGATAATTTTTGTGTTCGATATAGTTTATTTTATGGGTGATCCGATGTCAATTTGGTTACGATCGGATAAAAGATGAAATCTTAAATTTTGAAAAAATAAACTTTTGTTATAAGTTCATTGTTAAGTCAATTTTGTCATTTTTGTCATTATCATGTCATTTTGACAGCCTCTGTGGCGCAGCCAGCGGCTGTGAAATGCGAGGTCGCGGATTCGATTCCCGCACCGATAAAAATGTCTGTGTGGCCCACAGATATTTGTTTCGGGTCTGGGTGTTGTGAGACCCAAAATCTCTTGTAGTTCCTGATACCCACGATACAGCTTACACCTAGTATGGGGTCAGGACTTATAAAAATTTTTAAGAGCTGCTTATCTTAAACCGTAAGTTGTCCGTTTCATTTTTATACAATGTAACCCAACGAAAAAAGTCACTGGCTATTCTTAGCGAAGAGTTAGGCGAAAATGTTTTTATAAGTAAAGCCCATTGTGTGTGACTATGGGTGTATTTATTTTACACTTGGTTATATTATTGCATTCTATATTTTTGCATCTACATTAACTCATCTTAAAAGCCCATATCATCCATAATATTGTTATTATTAGCCCATATCATCCCACTGCAGATCAAAGGCCTCCCCTTTGTCTCTTCTGATCACGATCTAGCAAACTCCCACCAGTCTTCGAGGAAGACATCGAGGTCACTTTTGACGTGATCTATACATAATGTAGTTAATTTTATTAAATAATTAAATTTATGAATAGGTAAGATACAAGTAAATACAATGGCTCGATTCTCAACGAGCTAAGTGCAAACAAACGAGCCTACAACCAATACCAAGTTAATTAAAACTTAAAACTATCGACCTTCAAATTTGTTTGACAGTAACTGTCTTGAGGAGTGCGCGAGTGCTCTCAACTTACCAGAAATAGAGGTACTTTTGTCATTCAATACATACGTGAATTAATTTTTCTTTCTACCTGCCCTTATCCCACCTTAAAGTGGGGTCGGCGCTACTCACTTTTCCAAGCATGTCGCAGAAAGGATTTGGCTAAGTTTTTACGACCGGCTGCCTGCCTGACGTCAATCCCCTCTGGGGGATCCAGTCCCGGGCAAGGTAAATTAAAAAATTTGTTTAGCCCGACCTGTGAATCGAACTCACAACCTACCGGTCCACAGCACGTGAATTAATATGGATACTTAATTACTTTTGAATAAAACTATTAAAAGACTCCCTTGACTGTCTCGATGGCAAAGTTGTATAGCGTGCGCGGCAGGACTAACCTCCTGAGGTTTTGGGTTCGATGCCCGGATCGGGTAAAGTGATATTGAATTTTCCTACTTAGTAACAACCCGAGGTTTGGAATTTGTGCCTGATATGTCAATAGGCTTGCCACCTGTCACATCTGGAACGGCAAATCCTTAAAGAAATATGTGTGTTCTAGTTTTCTTGATAGAAAAAACTGTAATTTTCTCAGATAGATCAAATCAGCTCATATTATGTGCAGAGCGTGTCATTTGGCTCATTCTGTGCGTCTCTTAGATTCGCGAGTAGTGTCGAGCGCCGTATGATCTCAGTTTCATTTCGACATTATATCCAGTTCTTCAAGATGAATCGGATAAGCATTTTCCTTATTATTCTGAATGAAAAAGAAATGTTCCTTTCATTATTATTTTTAATCGTGTAGTGGGAAGTTTTATTTTCTTACTTATGCTTCATTTTTCAAATAAGTAGTTTCATAGACGCGCATCGAGCACGAATACATTTACGGTTGTCAGAAATTTTCCTGCTCGGGCTGCAGATCATTATCTGAGCTTAGATTTGAAGTCTTAAGAAAATTCCTATGTCATCTTAATGTAAATAATTAAAACCGTGAATTTAAATATCAAAACGTAAAAAATCTGTAAACTCAATTTCTGTAAACTCATTATCAAAATACCTGAAAAACACCTAAGTTCAAATTTCTTTTGACAAAATTCTTAGAAATTAATACGAAACGATTTTTTGATAAAAAATATGTTTTTTGTCGTCATATATGAAGTTCGTCGAAATAATTATCATTGTTGCATAAGCGTTAGTATTTTTAGATGCTGTATGTCTCCATTTTCTCCAAAAAATAAAAATAAAACTGGTGGTAGGAGTAGTAAATAATAGTGTTAAAATAGAAAGGCATGAAGTCATGCAGAAATCGTTAAGCATGTGTATACTTGTACATGTGTATGTATAACTCACGTCTATATAGAAGTAAGGGTAACGTCCTTGGTCTGGTGGCAGCATATATAGGTTGTGGACCGGGAGGTCCTGGGTTCGATTTTCAGGTCGGGTGGGGTAGTTTTCTAACACTGTTTGCCCGGGACTGGATTGGGACGAGGTCGTAAAACCTAAGCCAAATCAACATGATTATAAAGTGTGTTGAATCGATTCAGGTGGGATAAGGGCATGTCGAGAGAAACAACGACGCCTATATATTAACTTGTAGAGTTTTCATATACTACGTGATATAATAAAACTGTAAACAATCTATACCTGTAATAAGAAGACTGAAAAAGCAATCTAATACCGCTGGCGCAAATAAGACAAGAATTCTAGATTTCCACGAGTTTAGACTGTTGTAGTTTACAATAAAGCAAGCTATGTGGGGGATTACGTCCACAGATTTATTACTGGCGATGTTATTCAGCCAGATGCGTTTACTTTTAACACATTATCACGTCTTCTTATTTTTTATTTTTTAAAACACTTTGTTCAAAGATATGTACAGTCGGACTTAATGCCAGCTGCATTCTATACCCGTCAACCTTTGAGTGTTGCAGACAAAAGACAAGGCAGGTATATGAGAACAAGATAAATAAAGGTGGTGTTAAATAAAATATGACTAATGTAAAATAATAAACATTAATTTAATTGTATTCGTGAGACAGCTAAGCTGCGAAAATAACAACTTTAATGAAATGAATATTGCATTATGCTTACTGCGAAAGTGACATTGACTTTAAAAACACAGGTATTAAAATTATGATTAGAAACAAAACTATATTTATTTTTTATTTCGCAGACAGTTCTGCGTAGGTGAGTGAGCCAAATTATTGTTTATTACAGAACTAATTTGAAATTAATCAAAGTAATGCTTAATCAAAATATGATTCATATTCAAAATCATAGTTTAACTCTTGTAATACGGATACAATACAAATTCATGAGAAAAGGGATCTGTAGGGAACAGGGCAGATGTTTCTTGCTTTGTATATTCGCATCCATCACCCTACATAATGATAATGTAATGATAACATGATAATGTTGAAGGAGAAATGTTGATACATTTCATTACTGTATTTGCGTAACTGTATTTATAACTACTTCCTATATTTCTATTTGATGCATTTCGTTGCGGGTTACAACTTCGCTCCTGGCCACTCCTGGCTTTCAGAACTTTAAGTGTGTTTTTTTTAAATCCTTATAAATGTAAACAACTATATCCACGTAACAATTATATCTAATATAATCTGCTGGACATAGGCCTCCTCCAATGACTTGTAGATCAACCTGTGGAAGCGACCTGCATCCAGCGACTTCCTGCTATATACTAATTACTAAAGACCGATCAAAACAAACAAGGTCTAGACTTATTAGTATTATGTGTGGAAAATATTTTTTTAAAGGAAGACTTAAATATTAATTATAATGTCATCGATTTTGAAACAGGCAGCTATGAACACAGTAACAAGGATGGCACTAAGACAGGGTGATTTGGGGAGATAAAGCATAGATCACCGTCCACACTTGTAGCTTGATACGTTGTGTAACATTCGCCTGTAGCTCCATGTTTGTCAGTTTCTTCGGATGTTTTGGATGGATCGTATAATAGCTGAAAAGTTTTCGTAGCAAATTACGTCTACACCACAGACACGCATCTTTGCTACAGCTACGGAGCTTTGTTCGGTGAGATGCTACAGGTCTGCAGGCTTAGCCAAGTGCCTTATACGCTAGTCGAATAGAATAGTAAATGTATGGCAATGACATAAGAGTACGCCGCATATAGCGTACTCTTATGTCTTTCCCATACATTTATTCTATTCGACTAGCGCATAAGGCACTTGGCTAAGCCAGCTGGACGTACCATAAGCGGTTCACATACCCCTATGAAGTTTCTAGTGTACATATGTCGTATGCGAAAGTATGTATGTCCGAGTAGGTATTGACACTTTGTAGTAGTTTGGGAGACGCCTATCTGATGATAAGTCGTTGGTGTTTCTATTGGACATCGACAATGTCCTGACATGACCCAAGGACCCAAGGAACAAGGACAGGACCCAAGGGCATGACCGAGACGAGGAAAGAAACGAAATAGTTATTGGAAACGTTTGAATTTGTGCTTCTGGAAATTTTACGAAATTTGTTGTTACAGAGTGATGACTCAATTGCGAGATTTGGGCGTTGTTGCTTTCTTCGGACCGGACGGCACATGTCACACCGAAGCTAAGCTGGCGGCTGCCTGGAATCTGCCTTTGATTTCCCATGTGAGTATTTCCATACTGTAAAACGGGGCGAATAGAAATTCGCGGATGAATAATAATGAGATTTTGAATCCGACGATAACACGAGTGCGTTGATAAATATATATTTAATGATATTTAACTAAATCGTAATTTGTATTCCAAATTGATGGTAAATTATTTATTTTTTGGTGTTGATTGCAAAGAATTTTAACGCCGTTGATTGATTAATTTTATAATCACCCGTGAGTTTCGATTAAACCCGTTTTACTTTAATACAATAATTATAATCTATCCCTTGCCGCAACATACTCGCCGACTACCTTTCCAAAAACAAATTATTTAGAGTGTGAGTGGTGTTGAATAATAATTTTAATTTGAGTTTCTGTTTGATGTTACATATTTTGCTTCTTCTGCCACATAGCATGTTATTACTTACTTTATGAAATAACCCACCTAAAAGGATTTATTAGTTTTTGAGTAATATAATTACACCTACATGTTCAATTCAAGGATACAGAAAGTCATATTTATTTTAATTCGATTGAGGGCCGATTTAATAGCCAGATAACTTTATCTAAGGAATAACTTTGATGTTTTAACATTTACTGTACGAAACATTTATTAATGTTAAATGATTTTTCTGATAAAATTCATCTGGCTCTTGGAAAATCGTCATTAAAATTCGTTAATTATAAATATCACAGATTGGGTGTTTGTAAATGCGAGCGGTTGTGACTTTGTACACGATATAATCAATCAACCGTTAACGACTGAACGGATTTCAATGTTTAACACAGAGAACCATGACGAAATGTATGATATTTTGTAACCCGGTAATTTATATTTCAATCAAAAAAAATTCCAAAACAAAAACAAGAAAATTATTGAATAAATAATTTTCAAGATGTCTGACTAGCTATTTTTTTGAGTAATGGATTTATTAAACACTGTCGTTGGCAAAATCATCAAGCTTTGATGGAGGCCATATTTTTTAAATAAAGAAGAAGAAAGAATAAATATTTTTTTTATATAAAATATCATTTGAACTTTTCATTTGAATTCCGGTTTCTTTTTCTGCGCGTACGGAAGCCCGTTTCGCTAGAAAAAATTGGCAAGAAACTGCTCTTTTTCTATTAGATGAGTTTCACGCGAGCAGTTATTTTTGTAGCTCATCATAAATACACCTAAGAGTCACACACATAGGCCTGACCCCACCTAGTGTGGACTAGGTATAACCGTATCGTGGCTATCAGAAACTACGAAAGACTTTCGGCCTCACAACACCTAAACCAGAAATAAATATCTGTCGGCCACACAAACATTTGTTTTAATGAGAGATCCAATCCGCGGCCTCTCGCTTCATATCAGAGCACGAAGCCGAACGAACAAACGCTTCATAACTGCTTTTGTCTATCAGAAATGTGCTGGTGACCACGGGCTGACGCACGAGAAGAGCGTCGGTCTTGGCGCCACGTTCGCCCGAACCCTCCCTCCTGCATACAAAGTGAGCAAGTCAGTGGTGTCGCTGCTGAAGGCATTCGGCTGGGACAAGTTCGCGATCATCGCAGGAGACGAGCATACTGCTGCTGCACAGCAAATGGACGCTATCAAGGTATATTAATTTCGTCTTTTAGAGCGAGGCCGCTCAAGTGATGTTTTCTCATTCTTGTTTAGGGACTGACGGTCGATTTTTCGAAAATCAATTATTTTTATTCTCCAAATTCTTGTGTCTTGCTCAATGGGTAAAGGAAAATAAGAGGACGAGGCATAACTACGAAAAAATGAAGCATCTCTAATGCATAGAACGAAACCAAAATGGCGACATTGCGAAAGAAAGATCGCATTAATATAGCACTTAGGCATCTTCTTCATATTCCGAAATTAGTGTTATTGTAAATAAACACGGTATTTATAATAAAATCAATAAGTATTTATACGTGATTTAAGTCTTATAACACGGTCCCGACTTACATGTAAATAGCATTGGGATACTAAAATGGCGGAGCTGGCTTCAAAGTTAATATTTCTCATTATTAAATAAATAATAATAAATTAATACACTCAACAATCACACACTTAGTCCTGACCCCACACTAGGTATAACCTGTATCGTGGGTGTCAAAGACTATGAGAGACTTTCGGACTCACAACACCCAGACTTGAAACAAATATCTGTAGGCCACACAAACATTTGTCTCAATGCGGGAATCGAACCCGCGGCCTCTCGCTTCACAGTCGGCTACTCGCCCACTGCGCCACGGAGGCTATCGGAATTATGTCGAGTCCTTATTTTTTTCTTTAGTCATTGGTCCTGCCCCTATTGCTTCTAAACCACAGACTTTTTACGCTGCCACTACGCAAAGCTATTATCATAATTTACTTCTTTTCTTTCTACCTGTCCTCATCCCATCTTAATGTGAGGTCGGCGCAATACACTTTATCAAACATGTTGGAGAAGAAATTTGTCTAAGTTTTTATACTGCAACTTTGACAGCCTCTGCTTGCGCGTAGTAGGCTGTGAAATGAGAAATTGATTGATGATCCCTTTGGAGTTAGTAGTTTGTGCGTGACTTTTTTATAGCAATAACTGGGAAACGAGTTTGGCCATGGCACTGATTGCCTCGGTGGCGTAGTGGTACAGGTACCGAAATGGTACCTGTAACTACCGTGCTGAGGTCTCAAGCTAAAATGCCGTTATGTTAATAAACCTAATTTCGCGATATCTCCAAAAACGTGGAAAATATTATCTTTAATGATTTATTAGACTGTGGCTTTTAGATTTATTAGACTTAATGCCGCCTATGTAGGGGATGCCTATTAGCCGATGAAACAGCTTCCCACATCAACCTGGAATGCGAAAGCGTAGCTACACAATGGGCTGAAATCCTCAACACACCGCGGTCGCTCGGAGAAGCTAGTGGAGACACCAGGAGGATCGCGCGCTTCTGGTCGGAGCTAGGCTGGCTAGATCTCTAGCTGGCATTAAAGACACGCACAACAGTTCGATTCCTTTAACGAACTAAGTGCGGAAAAAGGAGCCCACAACCAATACCACTAGACTTTATAACTTGTTTATTTTAAGATTAAAAATAACCATAACGCTATGCAATCTCCAGGGACCATATTTTCCACTTTTTTGGAGACGTCTAGAAATAAGGTTTATTCACTTAACCACATTTTAACTTGAGGTCGGCAGAGTTGAGGACCTCGAGGTTCTCAGCCCATATATGTTACCATTACACCTAGCGGGCGACTTTTCTGTAGTATGCCGGGTGTTTCATAAACTTGGTCCCAATAACCACATACAGAGAGAACGATTTAAAGCATAATGGCAAAGTTTAAAAATAAAAATTAAACTTAATTGTTTTAATCAATTATTGAGCATGGGGAATGATGGGGGTTTAAAAGCGGAATGTGACCTGCAAATCGTCGCAATTAGCATAGGAATGGCATTTGTGCTGCTAAAATTAATTAATTAATACCCATAAGTACATTAGCAAACTACCTATGACTGACTCAATGGTCAGGAAACATTTTTTTCGTCACAAATTCAAGTTCCATTATTCAAAAACTATGAACCATACGAAATTTTAAACTTACGCGCTTAGTATTCGATTGCTAGCCATTTTCTTTTTAAGTGTAGTTAATATTGATACCAACTGTATGAAACATCCTGATAATATGTGTGGAATATTATAGCAAAGTTCTTGGTTGCAGGATCTGGCGCAAGCTAGCGAAATGGCGGTGACAGCCGAACATCGATTCGCGGATTACATACCACGACACATATCTGACATGGAGAAGATTGTCGACCAAACATACGACAAAACTAGAGGTAATTTTACAACTTTAGTACTGATAATAATTGTTATTTGTTCTGTGCTGTTGTATCATTAGATAATTTTAATTGGTATGAAGTTCACCGTAGTAATATATTTTAAACATTCAGTTTGAAACTTATTGTTGGATTTGTAAATAAATTAGCATTAGGCTAAACCAATTATGTGATTAGTAAATTAAATAAATCAAAACATAAACATGTAATAATAACTAATTATAATAACTAACACCCAACCGTCAAACATAAGTCCTGACCCCACACTAAGATCGAGTCTAGTGTCGTGGGAATCAGGAACTACGAGAGACTTTCGGTCTCACAACACCCAAACCCGAAACAAATATCTGTGGGCCACACAAATAATTGTCTTGGTGCGGGGATCTAACTCGCGGCCTCTCGCTTCACAGCCGGCTGCTCGCGCGCTGCGTCACGGAGGCAATCAAAATTATGACGTAACCTAGTGTTAAAACCGCAGTGAACAATCTTGTGTAAATTGCATATGCGGATCTCCTGAGAGTCTTGCGTTGTGAGGATGATGGGTTGGGACGGGAATCCGTACAGCATGTGTCCCTGTGCCTCCATCAGTGATCAGTCACTCGCTTATTGTCATTACCTGCCAAATTAAATCTGACTATCCATATTGATATTACATGATCATAATTTATTGTCTTTAACAGCTGCCAGACGACATCAAGTACTATGTAATATAATCATGTAGACACGCCCTTAAAGCTGTAAAGTCAAGAGTACTTAGCATCAGAATATTATTAGTAAACGTGGAATACCTATAAAATGTATTGTCTAATAAATCTATAAGTATTTATTAGACAATAAATTGAGCTATACTATCTTTCTTTCTTTCTACGTGCCCTTATCCCACCTTAATGTGGGTCGACGAAACACACTACATTAGCATGTTGCAGAAAGGATTCGGCTTAGTTTTTACGACCAGCTGCCTGCCTGACGTCAACTTCCTCTGAGGGATCCAGTCCTGGGTAAATTAAATTAGAAAATTCGCTTTGCCCGACCTGGGAATCGAACCCAGGACCTTCCGTTCCACAGCCTATATATATTGCCACTAGACCAAGGAGGCGACTTGTACTATACTATATTAGAGGTATAATAAAAATGTACATAACTACTATCCTTTTTATCAGGAGAGATTTGCTCTACGACGTTAAAAAAAAAGAGGTATTTACTAGACGATGAATTTTACTATACTGATAACCAGATAAACCGATAAATCTATTGTTTGTCGGTGTTTGCTAGTTTTTTGGACTGCAATGTGCTTCCCAGTGTAGTAAATGGGTGTAGTGTAGTCTCTTTGCCTTGCTCGGTTAAAAATAATCACGTTTTAATCTACACCAGCTTATTTTAATTATGATTTTTTGGGTTATTCAAATTTATTAATTGAATATATGTATTTAAAGAACAAGTCATGCCTGTTCATTATATTATATTAACATATCTGTTTGCCACGGACCACTGAATAATATAAGGAAATGAGGAAAATTAAAAAAAACACTGTGAATTCAAGTTAACTTTATTTATACTATTCTTTATTTTATTTTCATTCAGCATCTAAGCATAGAAAAATAGGCAAACTTCTAATATCGTATTCGATATAAAGTATTTTGCTCATTAAAAAAAAAGTATTTAGCTACAAAAAACCAACTGCATTTTACGAGTATTTAAAGTAAAAAAGAAACATCTCTTTCGTTACTTCCTACGCGCATAGTACCAATTTCCCCTTTAAGATGGCTTTAAAATTGCATTTAAGAAAACAACATTTTTATAAGATTATGCTACAGATTGTGAATAAAAATCAGCGACTAAAAGAAAAATAAGATTTGGCATAACTGCAAAAAATACGTGTTTACTTTAAAGCCCGTTCCGCCATTTTAGTTTCGCGACCTATTTACATGTAAGTTGTCACCGTGTCATAAGACTTAAACAACGTATACTTAATAATTTGATTATAAATACAACGTTTTATTTACAATAATACAAATTTCGGAATATATGCATAACTGCTATATTATTGGAATCTTTCATTCGCAATTTCAGTCGCCATTTTGTTTTCTCTCCATACATTATTAGGCCTGCTTCATTTTTCATATTTATGACTTGTCTTTATTCTTCTTTCGTCTAAGAAAAAATAAACAAATTTAAAAAATAGTGGCATACACCAATGAAGTTAAATTCGTATCTGATTCTTGCTGGTAGTTCGCACTATAAGGTTACGTTCAGATATAATACGCTCTGACACATGTCAACGCGCGTTCCACACGTAGCCTGAAAATAGATTTTTTTGCGTTGATGTGCGCTCTTCATTATGTAATTGGTTGTAAGTAAATAAACCTGGATTTTTGAACGCACGATTTGAAAATCGCGTTAACGCGTGTTAAAATTTTGCCTTCTGAATGAAAGCTATAATACGAGTTACGACGTTTTATATTTTGGATGCTTATTGCTGGTTATGTATTACCTCTATTTTCAAGTTTCAAAATGTCACTCGGCGTTACGTTATCATCTTATATTTTAGGGTGAAGAGAGCAGTGCTTACTAATTTGTTATTTTGTCATCAAAAAAGTGACTTGGTCTTCTCGGCATTTGATTACAGTAAAAAAATACATAATATTTATTATCAAAGTGTATTTGAAACAAGTTTGAATGCCTACACAGTTGAATAAGATGTTAGTGCGACAAGAGTCTTACGATGATGTAAGCCGTACCTATATTGTAATAGTTTCTATATTAAACATGTCATTGAAATGGTCTTTTCCAAATAGTGTTCGGTTATTCTCATTGTTGTCATGTCAATTCGGAGTACGTAACAAGATCGTATTATGCTAGTCTGTAATATAAGTTTCACTCCTTGTTAAGATACATTCTGAGACATCTAGGTCACTTGTAACGTAGTACTAATTGGTTGTGTGAGTTCTAGTTTATTCATTTGAAGCCACATAGTAACAGATTTATTAGTTATTGCATTTTAATAAACCAATGATTAAAGAAAAAATTAAGAGCCGGCATTACTACGAAAAATACGTGATTACTATGAAGCCGGTTCTGCCATTTTAGTTTCGTGATCTATTTACATGTAAGTTGTCACCGTGTCATAAGAATTAATGGAGTATGGTTTCTCCACCAAGGGTTTGTAAAAAATACCTTGCATTTTTTCGATAGAATACGCTACCTCTTCGATCGATTTTATTCGATATAGTTTCTAG
The DNA here is from genome assembly GCA_036417725.1 of Clanis bilineata. NCBI lineage: Eukaryota > Metazoa > Arthropoda > Insecta > Lepidoptera > Sphingidae > Clanis > Clanis bilineata. The sequence continues at coordinate 7,395,973 of CM071153.1, forward strand.
TTTCAGATAAAATTCTTCTATAGAATTTGCAATGTCTATATTCTTTTTTCCAGCAGTGGGATGATATAACTTAGGAAAAAACACTTCGACATATCGTGTAGATCAAAATTTTCGAATAATACGACGTACCTACTACATATATTGAAATGGGTCATTGCTGTTACCGCCCTCTGCTTTGTAAATTTAAAAGGTATAAAGGCAATATGTAAATCGCAGCTGCGTGCACATCGCTGCACAACTATTTTTAAAGGGATAAAATAAAATGGGACTATATATTGACGATGCTTGTACAAAACTACGGCAATATGGACTAGTTATTAAATTCCTTTTAAGTGTATTGGTATCAGAGATTTTCAAAGATTCAATTGTGTTCCTTTCCTTTTTATAAGAGGCAGTGGCTTGACTATAAATTATATTGGTAACGGTAACCACTATACGGTAACACTATAAGGTGGGTCATTCGACAAAAAGCAAAAGAGTAATAACAATTGGTAGGTTGTGATTTTGACGGAAAGTCTAACAGAGGCCCACCCTGTTCGCTTGCTAAAATTATTTCATATTATCCTCTATCGCTGTATTTGTTGGTTTTAAGTGATGTAGTTTAATGCTTCAAACTTCAGTGAAGATGGACAGTATAATGTGGAAACGTTTTAACCGATGATCTTCGATGAGTTTTGCTTGGTGCGTGGACTGGCTTTGTTCGGTCGATTCGCCGAGTGAAGGTCATCTGAGAGGCACCGCACTGTAAGGAATTACCGCTATAATACCAGCGGGGCCTTGAGATCATCCACATCTGGGTCTCATGGTCATTGTGAAAACATAATTGCTCTATTTACCTTGACATTGGCTAAGTCATCGCATTGCGTGTGTCATTATTTTTAAAAGAAGAATTGGTGTGTTAATAACATTTACTTTCTTGTAGTGTACGTGTTTCTCGGCGAACACATAGCGCTGGTGGACTTCGTGAATGTGCTGCAGCGCCGCGGTCTCCTGGATAAGGGGGAGTACGCGGTGGTAGCTGTTGATGACGAGATATACAACCCTAACACAGCGGCGATCACACATGCCGGTGAGTACATACGACATACATTTTTTTTAAGTCCTGGCTATGATATTATGTTACTTACTTTGCATTATTATTGTGAATGTTGTACATACCTTCAACAGACATGTGCATCAGGACATTTTATGATCCTTTTTGTCATTATTTTAATACATGTGCAACTGGTGTGTCTATTCAAATAAATAAATACACTAAAATAAAAATTAAAATATAAAAATCTTGTCACGTAAGCATGTAAAAGCACTTATGATGACAGGCCAAAACAATAATCTATGATAACATATAATTTATACTATACTGCTATGCATTGGAAGGCAGACAAGAATGGAGCTAAGATAAGGTGATAGGGACACATTGTAAGGGTTTGTGGAATAGGGAATGGGATATGTCAGGAATGGTGGCTGAGTCGCTACTGGAAATAAATATGTAGATTAGATACCCATTTAATATTTTTTTAATGAGCGGTTGATTATTTTAGTTTACTCCGTTGCTGTTTGCACCAATTTATCATACACACGTTCAATAAAACTGTACTGAGGGACTGCACGAATCAATCGCTATGATATAGCGTTGCCGTAACCACTGTGTAGTAGGATTAGTGCTATTTGTCGTATAAGGCCTGGACAACTAATAACACGGCACTGCTCAGATTAAAATAAGTTCATTTGTTTACTCTCTTATCCTTTAAATACATGCACATTGTATCATTCACTGAATGAAAATATCATATCACGCGAAAACTATGTTTGAGAAAAAATATTTTTATTATTTTACTGTTTTTTCTTCTGTATTTTTATAGAATTTTGTAACTCTAATAGCTAAAACACAATACATTTGATTGTTTTTATTGCATTTGAGTGTGCTTTATTTGAATATATGAGATAATTTTATGTTATGATTCTTGGGAAGATTTATGTATGATATGTAATCTAAGGATATGTAATCTAAAATTGTAATGACTGCCTCGGTGGCGTGGTTGTATTTCGGTACGACTACTGTCCTGAGGTCTCAGGTTCGATCCCCGGGTCGGACAAAGTGATATTGGATTTTTGCATATCAGCCCGGAGTCTGGAATTCGTGCCCGATATGGCGATAGGCTCGCCCCCATTCACATTTGGGACGGAACTAAGCTCCGCAAAATGTGGGTGTACTAGTTGGCTAGTGCACCTCTGCCTACCCCTTCGGGGATACAGGCGTGAGCTTATGTTATGTTAATTATAAACAAGAATATAATTCGTAAAGCCTTCATTTCACTACAGACTATACACAAGTACAAATTATATACATTGAGACACGTATACAATAGGCGCCCTTGTCACTTAAACTATTCTACGTCGTCCTCTAAGTAGTTTAGTGTGCTCCTATGTATTCGACCTTTGGTTGGTGCGTACGCGTGGGGGCAAACTTTATTGCTCTCGGGAAATTGATGTGTCAGCGAAATTTTCCAAATCCGTGTATGTACCATATGGAAATATATATTTACAAATAACTAGCTTTTTTCGAATATCTTTCTTTTCATATACAGAGTGTTCATAAAGTTGGTACCAATAACAATTCCACATACAATGGTAAAGTAAAAACAATAAAGATTAACTTAATTTTTTAATCAGTTATTAAGCATGGGGATTTCAAAATCGGAATGTTACCTATAAATCATCGCAATTAGCATAGGAATGGCTATGTGTATGCTAAAAATAATTAATTACCCCATAGATGGGTTTTAAATATACCGCAACTGATCCAATGAGCCAGCAAAAAATTTGTGTTCACAAATTCAAGTTTCCATTATTGAAAAACTATGAGCCTTACGAAATTTTAAACTTTATCTCTAGATTGCTAGTCGTTCACTCTTTAAAATGTAGTAATTACTGATACAAACTTTATGAAACACCCTGTACATTTATCTTCTGCAAAGCTTTTTAGTACAGTAATACTTATTGAGATTTGATCCCCATCTATATCGTTCGAAATTTTTGTGGAGCATTTTCAACCAGTTTCCTTGCGATGTTTTCCTTCACCATCAAACCATCTTCTAATATATAAAATTCTCGTGTCACAGTTTTCGTTGCCATACTCCTCCGAAACGGCTTGACCGATTTTGATGAAATTTTTTGTGCTTATCCGGTATCTATGAGAATCGGCCAACATCTATTTTTCATCCCCCTAAATGTTAGGGGTAGTCCACCCCTAAATATTTTTTTTTATTTTTTAGACAAAATTTTTAATTTCTATTTTTTATGATACAACATACAAAAATACATACAATCCTCAATTTTCACCGTTCTACGATCAACCCTTATTTTTTAATAGCCATTTTAGTAATTTAATCATTTTTCCTCTCCGGTCGAAAACTGATAAATAAATAATAAATAAATAAATAACACCCAACAGTCACACACATAGTCCCGACCCCACACTAAGATACTAGTCTTGTGTCGTGGGTATCAGGAACTACGAGAGACTTTCGGTCTCACAACACCCAGACCCGAAACAAATATCTGTGGGCCACACAAACATTTGTCTCGGTGCGGGGATCGAACCCGCGGCCCCTCGCTTCACAGCCGGCTACTCGCCCGCTGCGCCACGGAGGCTGTCAATCTGATCAATTGAAGGCTGATCAATCGTCATTTAATTAGTTATCCCCGCCAGATGTCTACAGGTGACAGACTGGGTGACAGATGGGTTACATACAGGGTGACTGACGGGTGACACACGGGTGACAGACGGGGTGACAGACTGGGTGACAGACGGGTGCCAGACGGGGTGACAATCGAGCAGATAGATGGGGTGACCGACGGGTTGACCGACAGGGTGACTGTCGGGGTGACCGACGGGGTGATGAACGGGGTGACTGACGGGGTAACTGATGGGGTGATGGACGGGGTAACTGACGAGGGTACTGACTGGGTGACTGACGGGGTGACTGACGAAAACGGACCAAAGTAGATCATCTCATTACCTCCTTTAGAATTATTGGATTATAGGTGCCTACAACTCATTCTTTCAACCCTCTCTCTCCTACGCAGACGAAGTTGCGCGGGTCAGCTAGTAATAATATATAAAGAAAACATCGTACATACATCAGATATGGAAGCACATACAATGGGACGAGTGTTAAGCCGGTCTTGGGTAGCATTTATTATGAAACAGTCAGAATGAATATGGCTATTGATGTGAAACGTAACAAAACAGCTTTTAACACCTTTACATGGAATCAACAAGTTTTATGTGGGTCGACATCGGAGGCCGCGGGTTCTATTCCTGCGTCGTGACGTATGTGTGTTGTCATGTGTTATTATTTTATGTCATGTGTATTGTGTTGTCATGTATTTCCGATCTGGATATTGTGAGACTGAAAGTCACTCAGTTCCTGATACCTGCGACAAAAGATTTAAAGCTTGGTATGGGCTCAAGGCTTATAACTGTGGTGTTGTTTATTATTTATTTATTATGCCTTTATTTTTTTCTAAGCGCTGTCTTTGTTGTCTTTGGCATTGAAATAAAAGCTTTGTTGATGTTCTATGAAAGCTTTTCGTAAAATATTGAGGAAAGTGTGTAAATCGTCTTCAGACGACTTTCGAGTTGTATTGAAAAATATTTCATATTATTGCTTAAAACTTACCCAACAAGATTCGAATATAACTTACTATATAAAATACTTATTCATCTTCTGAATTTATTGAACAACGAATTATGAAATTTATTTCAAATATTTTCTTACCTCGTCGAATTTAAACGTTTAGTTGCTTTAAATGTATATTAGGCTCATTACAAATGTATGACGCTCGCGTCGCTGCTACCAAACACCCCGGAACTGCTATTTACAGGAACTACTAACGTTTTTATTGCTTCAACTGTAGACGAGTTCTTTGGAAAATAGACAGTTTCGGCAACTATACAGCCTCCGTGGCGCAGTGGGCGAGTAACCGGTTGTGCAGGGAGAGGCCGCGGGTTCGATTCCCGCATTGAGACAAATATTTGTGCGGCACACAGATATTAGTTTCAAGTCTGGGTATTGTGAGACCAAAAGTCTCTCATAGTTTCTGATACCCACGATACAGGTTATAACTAGTGTGGGGTCATGACTAGAAGTGTGACTGTTGGGTGTATTTATTTATTATTATTATTATTATTTATTTATAGTTGCTCGTGTGCAAAGTGATTCATATAGCTGACAAAATACCAGTTGACTGTGTGAGATTAAATTAATATATCGTTTTTGTATATATTCATGAGCATTTTTATACATTACTATTACACATAAAAAAATATAAGCTCACGCCTGTATCCCCGAAGGGGTAGGCAGAGGTGCACCAGCGAACTAGTACACCCACATTTCGCCGAGCTTAGTTTCGTCCCAGATGTGATAGGGGGCGAGCCTATCGCCATATCGGGCACAAATTGCAGACTCCGGGCTGATATGGAAAAATCCAATATAATTTTGCCCGACCCGGGGATCGAACCAGAGACCTCAGGACCGTAGTCATACCGAAATACAACTACGCCACCGAGGCAGTCACTATTAGTATTACATAATGTATGTATATCTTGTAGGTGCTTCAAATACTTTTTATGTGTTACGTCGATGTATGTATGTATGTTTGTCCACGTATATTTTAGAAACTATTTATCGGATTTTGGTAATATAATAATTTTTTTTTTAGACTAGGTATCTTCCAACTTAGGGAATAGTACAAGTTTCATCAAAATCGGTTTAGAAGTTTTCAAGTCCATATTCATATCATTGATATACATCAATGACGGAAATAAGTATTTAAATTTACATGCAATAAGCAAATATCTGTACCTTCTTTCTAACTGCCTGTATCCCACCCTAATGTGGGGTCGCAACACACTTTTTTAAGCATGTTGCAGAAATAACTTGGCTTAATTTTTACAACCAATTGCCTAGTTGACGTCAACCCCAACTGAGGGATCAATATCTGTACCTAACAATAAAATTGAAATAATTAAAGCATAACAAAAACTGAAAACTGACTTCAAAACTGAACACTTAATAGTAAAAAATAACAAAAAAAAATAGGTGCGTGTACTTACGTACGCGCGTGAGAAGTTATACTTCTTTTCATTAATTTATTCGAAACAAAAACTAAAAACATACGCAAAACAACCATTTTAGCTGTCACCTGCTTGTAGAACAATGGCCCATGGTATAAGATGCATGTTTTGTTCGTTTATGCGCAGAATGTCCAATTCCCACATGGTCCAATTCTCAAAATGTCCAATTCGCACAATGTCCAATTCTCAAAATGTCCAATTCTCATAATGTCCAATTCGCGAAATGTCCAATTCCCAAAATGTCCAATTCGCGAAATGTCCGTTTCGCAAAATGTCCAATTCCCAAAATGTCCAAATCTCAAAATGTCCAATTCGCGAAATGTCGAGTCCTCAAAATGTCCAAATCTCAAAATATCCAATTCGCACAATGTCCAATTGGCACAATGTCCAATTCTCATAATGTCCAATTCGCGAAATGTCCAATTCCCAAAATGTCCAATTCGCGAAATGTCCGTTTCGCAAAATGTCCAATTCCCAAAATGTCCAAATCTCAAAATGTCCAATTCGCGAAATGTCGAGTCCTCAAAATGTCCAAATCTCAAAATGTCCAATTCGCACAATGTCCAATTCGCACAATGTCTAATTCGCGAAATGTCCAATTCTCAAAATGACCAAATCTCAAAATGTCCAATTTTCAAAATGTCCAATTCTCAAAATGTCCAATTCGCGAAATGTCCAATTCCCAAATGTCCCATTCGCGAAATGTCCGTTTCGCAAAATGTCCAATTCGCGAAATGTCGAGTCCTCAAAATGTCCAATTCTCAAAATGTCGAATTCGCGAAATGTCCGTTTCGCAAAATGTCCAATTCCCAAAATGTCCAAATCTCAAAATGTCCAATTCTCAAAATGTCCAATTCGCGAAATGTCGAGTCCTCAAAATGTCCAAATCTCAAAATGTCCAATTCGCACAATGTCCAATTCGCACAATGTCTAATTCGCGAAATGTCCAATTCTCAAAATGACCAAATCTCAAAATGTCCAATTTTCAAAATGTCCAATTCTCAAAATGTCCAATTCGCGAAATGTCCAATTCCCAAATGTCCCATTCGCGAAATGTCCGTTTCGCAAAATGTCCAATTCGCGAAATGTCGAGTCCTCAAAATGTCCAATTCTCAAAATGTCGAATTCGCGAAATGTCCGTTTCGCAAAATGTCCAATTCCCAAAATGTCCAAATCTCAAAATGTCCAATTCTCAAAATGTCCAATTCGCGAAATGTCCGTTTCGCAAAATGTCCAATTCCCAAAATGTCCAAATCTCAAAATGTCCAATTCTCAAAATGTCCAATTCCCAAAATGTCCAAATCTCAAAATGTCCAATTCTCAAAATGTCCAATTCGCGAAATGTCCAATCCTCAAAATGTCCAATTCGCGAAATGTCCAATTCGCACAATGTCCAATTCGCACAATGTCTAATTCGCGAAATGTCCAATTCTCAAAATGACCAAATCTCAAAATGTCTAATTCTCAAAATGTCCAATTCGCGAAATGTCTAATTTGCACAATGTTCAATTCGCTAAATGTCCAAAACGCGAAATGTCCGTTTCGCGAAATGTCCAATTCTCAAAATGTCCAAATCTCAAAATGTCCAAATCTCAAAATGCCCAATTCGCGAAATATCCGATTCGCGAAATGTCCAATTTGCACAATGTTCAATTCGCTAAATGTCCAATTCTCAAAATGTCCAAAACGCGAAATGTCCAATTCGCAAAACGTCCAATTCGCAGAACGTCGAATCCTTACATTAGTCACAAGTAAAGTATATTAATTAATTATTATTTATATATTTAATATTATCAAAGAATTTAAACAATATTAAATTGCAATCGAAGTCAAATGGGTGCGTGTACGTGTACGCGGTTAAGCAGACAACTTCATACTGTAGACAACTTCATACTGTTAATTTTGTCTCACAGATGCGCGCGCATCTGAAAATTTCACTCTCATCATTTTTTCATAACGCGCCTAAAGAAGTATAACTTTAAAAAATCCTACTCCCTTTGAAGTCGGTGCCTTTTCATTTGATCTGCTTCGGTCCCAGCACCGACTCTGGGCCGAGAAATGTGATATTGAGTTTTCCTACTTAGTACTATACTGGAAAAGCATGAGTGGAGTCTTTGACGAGCTGCTTCCATACCACTCTGTCTTCGGCTTATTTCAAAGCGGTGGTAAAATTGAGTCCATACCTTCAGTAATGGAGATTACGAAGCAAAAAAAGAACTTGTCTGGAATTTGTTCCCGATAGGCTCGTCTCTTATCACATTAGAGATGGATCTAAGTTTTTTTTTCATGTATTTTTTTTTTATATAAATACACCCGACAGTCACACACATAGTCCTGACCCCACACTAAGATCGAGTCTTGTGTCGTGGGTATCAGGAACTACGATAGACTTTCGGTCTCACAACACCCAGACCCGAAACGAATATCTGTGGGCTACACAGACATTTATTTCGATGCGGGAATCGAACCCGCGACACACACAGCACTCACAGCCGGCTACTCGACTGCTGCGCCACGGAGGCTGTCAAATCAGTTCAACAAAATCAATATTCTAGATCCCTATTTTTCATCGACTTTTCTTTTAGAAATTTTCACCCGTCGCCTCTGGTATTAATATCACGTTAGGCAATAAAATAGATATTTCTTTGTAACCACGAATTAGAATGGTTAATAGCCTTGGCATAAGATTTTTTGTACTTTTTCGTCGCGATTATTGATAGATCACATCAGCGTGGGTGTCGACTGCCGACAAACGTTTTTATGTACCTAAGCGCTAGCGAAAAATTGCAACATTAAAATCGTGGTATAACTTTTCCCGTACAGTCCTCGTCGAAAATCCAATTAATTCTGTCAGTGCCTGTCGATACGAAACGGTTTCTATATGCTTTGTTAGTTTATTATATTTGTGTCGTATTAATGAATGAAATTTAACACCAAATTGTTATTTAATTAACGGCGGGATTATTCAGAGGTACTTCATTTTGTTTATTTTCCGGATAAGTCTCCGGTGTCAGCCATGTAAAACATAAAAATATTTAAATAATAAAGGGATGTAGTATCGCATTTCGTGATTTCGCCGACGCGATGTGATTTGTGAGTAGTGTCGGCGAGGGGCTACGAACGCTACATTCTCGTAGCCCTGACCACTACGCGCCATGCATTACGGCGTAGCTATTGAATTGTTCGTAGGCCGTAGATAGCAGTGCCTTTAGTACGAGTTTTTCTCGAATCGCGAAATCAACGATAGTTTACAATTTCTCCATTAATTTTTTAGTTCGTTGTGGTTTCCGCAAAGTGGCACTGCTAGTCAAATGTATGGGACAAAACGCAAACTATCGTTGATTTCGAGAATCGAGAACTGTCAAAATAAACTCGTACTTGGGGTACAGTTTGTATTTTGCATCGATAGTATGAAAAACGCACAGGGTGTGTAGCGCAATGCGTTCAGTGTTATTTTTTTTTTCATAACGTTTGAAGAGCATATTTACGAAACTAAACTAGGAACTAAACTTTATTTAAAGTTAGTCCTAAAAAGTTTAGCCATAAGGCATAAAATAACACGTACCTCTGAACAGCTTTCAAACTTTATTATTGAGAAATATATAGTTTAAGTATTAACCTCCAAAGTAAGTAGAATTTCGAAGGATAGTCATCTTATTTCGATGCACAGAAATTAATTCAGTTATTGTGTCCACAGATCACCTGGGATTGAACAACAGTAATGACATGCTGGCGTTCAGAGCTGTTCTGAGGCTGACACCTTCGTTCCCCACCAACCCCCAATATACGTGAGTATCATGTATAATTATGATTAATGACCATTTTCTGCTAACGGACGTAAAAAAAGATGGACGGAGCGCTACGAACATGTGAAAGTGAAGCAGGGTTTTCGGCCCATTCGATCTATCAACACGTAATGGCGTGTGCGTAGGGCACTTTTGTACAAGCGCGTTTGTTTGCGTGGCTTCTCTGTGGCGTCCGTTTAACTATAGACGAGATGGTGTCCTTCTTTTTTTTACGTCCGTGGTTCTGCTCTTGAAACTTTGCGTGACGTGGCACTTGAACGAGATTTTCGGTTTTTGCGTCGTATATAATATTTTGTATGTAGTATTTTTATCAGAATGCAGCAGATGGGTTGGATAGGTTATCATAAATAACGTCACGTCGAGGCTAGTCATGGTTTGTTCAAGATAATATCGTACGTAACTAAGATGTTTATTTTTTTTAACAAATCAGTTGCAAAAGTTATTCGAGTTACAATGAATTATTATCGTCAAGCAAAAGCGGGTATAAAGCGGAGTTAAAAAATAGTACAAATACACCTGAGAATTAAGGCTATATTCCGATTTGGGCAAATATCAAACATTCGAGCTCGATGCGCGTCTAAAAAATTTGTATAAAATATTAACCAAATATCATACGCAGCGAGCTCGAATACATTTACGATTGCCAGAAATGTTCCTGCGCGGGCTGCTGATCTATGGCCTCACTTATAAAAAGAGTTTAGCTGAGCAAGTAGCTCAGAATGAGCTGTGACTTTTTTCTTTATGTCACAGAGTTTAAAAATAAAGGGACAGGCTATTCTTTACCATTTGCCCCCAAAAGTTAAATAAAACAACTGACATCAAAATTCAACTCGTAGCTTTGACATTCTTTTGACACAGTGATCTCAAACTTTAACCAAAATTATATAACACCGTTATGTTATGTTATGTTATGTTATGTTACGTTACGTTACGTTACGTTACGTTACGTTACGTTACGTTACGTTACGTTACGTTACGTTACGTTACGTTACGTTACGTTACGTTACGTTACGTTACGTTACGTTACGTTACGTTACGTTACGTTACGTTACGTTACGTTACGTTACGTTACGTTACGTTACGTTACGTTACGTTACGTTACGTTACGTTACGTTACGTTACGTTAAGTTACGTTACGTTACGTTACGTTACGTTAAGTTACGTTACGTTACGTTACGTTACGTTACGTTACGTTACGTTACGTTACGTTATATAACACCGTTCTTGGAGAAAACTATACTAATACAAAATAATCATGAAAATTGGTTCACATTTCAGGGATATATTGCCACTAAAGAAGTAAATAGTCAATCGGATTATTGACACTTTCCACAATGTAGACGATGAGTTATTGGGGCGTAACATTTGTAATATCTGTTGATTTATTTCAAACAGGATTTATTCATCGTAACAAAATGTGTTTATGCCTTTGGTTTGTTATGACTTTTTACAACAGTCGAATTTGTTTTTGACTGAATTCCAATGAAAAACCGACTAAAGTGGCAGCTTGCTGTTGCGTTTCGTTCGGTGAGTGAGTTTTCCGGTGGCCCAATTTCAACCTTCTGTAAGGTACCAGCATATAAATTTGGTTACGACAGGATAAATTTTCAAGTCGGTAGGTTATGTTTTTAAACTTGTGATTATTTTCGTACTCATTTACCACACACCATCGAAAGTTGTAAAATGAGAATTAAAGAAAACAACTTGTATGATATAATGATTTATTGATTCTACCTCTATTATACGTAACATAGCAATATAAATAATCATTAATCAATACAAAAAATATAATTAGAATATATCTTGGCTATGTTACATATATGTAATGTGTGTTTCGCACATGTACTAAAACTCTTTTCCCTACCTCAGATTGGGACTAAATACAATACCAGTTATCACTAGATAAGGAAAGCGACATTTGGCATTACAGTAATCGCTTGTAAGCTAAGTAAGCTTGAAACGTAATTAGAAACATTTCTGTAATTTTATAAGCACCCTTTTCACTAACAGGAAAGTAGACGTAAGGGAAAATGATTGAAATACAAACACTTTCTGGGTACATTTCCTTAGTTTACTTAACCCGCGGCGAAATAAAGGTACAATGAGATCGGTGGGTAATTATATAATAGTATGGATATCTCAAATACGCTTCATTCTTCATAAAATATGTTAATTAAAACTGAACATTATTCATCTGATAGCAATCTATTCATGTCAGTATAAATATTATGTCCAATTTATCCAAACAATAGTTCTCACAACTTTTGATAATGGTAACTGATATAGAATCTATTTAATATCACTGTTGTTATATTACCTTTCTTTCTTTCTACCTGCCCTTTTCTCACTTTAATGTGGGTTCGGCGCAATACACTTTTTAGGCATGTTGCAGAAAGGATTTGGCAAAGTTTTTACGACCTGCTGTCTGCATGACGTTCTGGAAACTTCGATAAAATGTCGTGATAGTGATGATCTTTGTTCAGTGAGAAAACAGCCGGATCGGAATTTTTGATTTTGATGGCGTTGACTCTCAATTCTGTGACGCTATCGATAAGTTTTCTGCGATGCAAGTCCACCAGTAGCTTGTTTTTTCTTAGGAAATCGGCGCCCAGTATTGATGTTTTGACGTCTGCGACCACGAATGTCCACACGAAGCTGCGACGTAAACCTAGGTTGAGCTCTAATGTTCGCTCTCCGTAGGTACGTATCGGGGTGTTGTTTGCGGCGAACAGTTGGTACGACGTCGTTGCTCTTGCTCTGTCGTTTTTCTTGGCCGCTAACACGGATATGTCTGCGCCGGTGTCGATTAGAAATTTTTCCCGAGTACGGACATCCATGACGCATAGGCGGTGACTTGAGAGAGAGAGACATCGATATCCGCCACTACCGATGTCGTCTTTAGTTTAACTTTTTCACCATTTTGGTGCAGGGTGACTCGCATCGTCGAGCTTTGTCCCCGAAACGATGATGATACCAGCATAGTTCTTGTTCGTCGTTCGGGTTCATTTTTCTTGAAGGAGAGTACGCGCGCGAGCGGGAGCGGCGACGCGAGTGAGAAGAGCGGCGAGAGTGAGAGCGATAGCGATAACGGCGTCGATCGCTATCTCGCTCGGTTCGTAGTTCCGCGATTTCGATAGTTAGCTTCTCAATTTGTTTTGCCATTAGTTCCATTTGTAGATTTTGTGTGTTGGAGTTGCTTGGTGTGGTTACGCAGGCGATTGTAGGACCTATTTCTTGTTGCTCCAATATCTTGTCCGCTATCTCCGCCAGTGTGTAGAGATTTTTCTGTTGTTACGGCGAGAATGCTGCGAATTTGTTTGGGAATCTGGCGAAGCCATATATGCTTGAGGGCTTCATCGGCGAGCATGTTGCGGTTTAGGTCACGCATTTTGCGTAGGAGTTGGCTAGGTTTCTGGTCGCCGAGCTCCAAACCGCCGAGAAGTTTCTCCAACTGGCTGTTTGCAGATTCTTGGTATAGGCTTATTAATCGGTCGCGCAGTTTGCTATATTTAACGCCTGATGATGTCTCCAAAATGATATCGCCGACTTGATCGATGTCCCGTGTGTCTAGTGCCGGAATGACGAGCTCAAATTTTCTGTCTTCGCCGAGGTTTTGTGGAGCGACTACTGCTTCGAACTGTGCGAACCATAGGCGGGGATTGTGGCGCCAAAATGGTGGGATGCGCGCCTGAAGCGATACGGCTGCAATTTCTCCTTCTTGATGTTGAGCCATATTGTAGCGAGCAGGGATTCGGCTTCAGAATTCTTTCTCTGTATTTCTTAAGGTTATTCGTCGATTGCGAATCACGTCGGTTGAGAATCACGGCGGTTGCGAATCACGTTGATTGCGAATCACGTCGGTTGCGAATCACGTCGGTTGCGAATCACGTCGGTTGACAATCACGTCGGTTGCGAATCACGTCGGTTGAAAATCACGTCGGTTGAAAATCACGTCGGTTGAAAATCACGTCGGGGTCACCAATTTGGCAGTTGTCTTATGTCTTAATCGAGTAATGATTTCTGGTAAATGAAAGACTTGGGTGCCAGTAAAGTGTGAGCGATTCAGAGAGGCAAACTATGCGTGCGTGATCAATGCAAAATGGAATACTGTGCGTGTGCGATCAATGCAAATGGTATACTGTTGACTGAATTTTCTAACACCGTATTTAAGGTAGCTAGTCTGATTCATTGAACTGCTCTATCCCGTAAAGGATGCTGTGCCTCTCACTCTCACCAAATATTTATTAAAATAACAAATTAAATACAAAGGAATGCATAGGGAACAAAAAACTCGTTGTAAATACGAAACTAAACTATTAACGAATCCCTTAAGTACCGCGCACAAGTAAGTGGTTCACACGGGTAAAAAACAAATCCAAGTTTGGTTCACACATGTTTTCGCTATGTGTCATTGTTCAAGAATGCACTGTGCTGCTACAACGTCATCCCCCTCTGGGGGACCCAGTCCCGGGCAAATTAAATTAGATAATTCGCTTTGGCCGACCTAGGAATCGAACCCACGACCTACGCTGCCACTACACCAAGGAGGGGACTGTTGTTATATTACCAAATAGATTAATTATACCGATAAGGATTATTTTATTAGAAACTATATATTTTGTCTACGGTTTGGGACGCGTGGTGGTTTCAATCATGGTGGTCGTAGGACTTATTTGAAGGAAGAAGTAGCATGGCTACTTTACAGTGGCGAAGGGTGAAATTTTTGAAAAGGGAAGCCTGTTCTTTTATTTAATGCCTATTTATCCAGCCGATAATTCGAAAAGGAAAGCCGGTAGGAATCGAGTTATACCTTTCGCCACTGCTACTTTATGACATAGTTATTATGTAGAAAATATATCGATCCGATGAACCATTGCTGCTGGAATTAACGACAAACTAACACTTTATAAATGACTAGTTTTTGGCCACAGCTACTTATTTGTCCCGTCGTATTTCTGTTTTCACCCCCTTAGGGGATGCATAACTAACAATCCTTCTTTAGTGCTCGCCCACGTCATAAAAGCGTGTGTAAAATTTCTCGTTTCTAGTTCCAATAGTTTCGATTGTACCTACTCTGACACGCCAGTCAATCAGTTTCTTCTTTTATATATCGATGCTTCTATACAAAAGGGCCGCAATAAAAAAAAATATCAAAATCGTTTTTATTAAAATAATCACAAGTTTAAAAACTTAACGGACCGACTTCAAATCCGATCGTGACCAAATTTATATGGGACCACCCTTGAATAAGCTCTAACGAACACAAAAAGAATTTTGAAAATAGGTCCACATTTGGCGGAATTATCGAGTAACATACATAAAAAAAAATACAGACGAATTGAGGACCTCCTCCTTTTGTGAAAGTCGATCGAAAATGCAACGTTACTTGACCATAATATTAACATATATCTAAGTTAAAGTGTCATATTTAAAAAAGTTTACCGTGTTGGTAAGTGTGTATTATTTGTTGCACAACAACGGAGCAAAACACAAAAATAGAATTCCTAAACTTTAAACTGCTCCCCTGTAAAAAGTATGTGTTTGATATGTATCCCTTTTGTATTAAAGCAGCGATATACAGATTTAGAAAAATATACCGCTCCTATGACCCAATTCTGCTGGAATGACGGACAAGCTAACACTTTATAAATGATATTGAGCAGTGTTACACCATCTGTAGGTAATATTTCATAGCAATATAAAAATGATTTTTTTTATATAGCAGACTGGCAAACGAACAGATGGGTCGCCTGATAGTAAGTGATCTCCACCGCCCATAGATACCCAAGACACAAAAAGAATCATGGGTGCGTTGCTAATGTAAAAGGAGGGAATTAGGGATTGGGAAAGGGAAGGAAGGGGGGAATTGTGCCACCGGAAATCACATTCACCGAATGCAACGCGACAGTGATCTGCCACTTTACGTCGGTTTTCTTCGAGACAGTGGTATCAAACCGGTCGAGCCGGCCCATTCGTGCTGTAGACGCAACTGTCTACAGCGTGGCTCTACTACTCTTAAATTGCAAATGGTAATAAACTCCCTCGCATTATTGTAAGTCGTAGATGATGGAATTATATAAGTTTGTGAACTCTGAAGAGGGTATAATGCCCTACAGTGACAATCGATCATCTACACTCTATCGGAAGTTTATACTGTCGATTAATTTGAATTGTGGGTAGGTAATCCCCTCTACCAATCCCTTCTCCCGTCATCGATTGGCAAAGTGTCTTGATTTCTTTTGGTTTTGAGGATATCTATAGTCTGTCACTTGCTATCAGGTGACCCGTTTTCCAGTCTCTTGTATAAAAATGTCATTGACATTTTTAAATTACAATAGACACACGAGTGGATCTCCGTGAGATTTTGGGTTCAAAGATTGGTCATTAAGAACTTGTTTTATTTGTTGTAAAGGTCAGAGAGGAATTTTAAGGTAAAATATGGGTACCTCATTATCTCTATCTAGTTCTTAGGGTTATAAGCCTGAACTTTGTATTTCACTACAAATAATATAATACAAAGGCTAAATTCCGGGGCGGTAGTACGGCGCACCTAATTTAACTACGCCACCGAGGAAGCTGTTAATTAACTAACAAAGACATTCAACGGGACATAGACGGGACACACCATGAAACTTGTCATCCAAAAGTTATGACCTCGTAGTCATAAGTCACTCAGTCGTATTTGTAACATACGTGCAAGGTCGTGCTAGCGTCATAATGTTTAGATAATAAAATTCTCTTACGTAATTTTTAACATTGACAAAACATTGTAGGGTGCAAATGGTAATAACTAATAAGCTCCCTCGCATTGTATCAAGTAGTAGATGGTATTTCTGTTCTGACGTTTGAGATTATTTTTTGTATGAAAATATGCTTTATAGCCCCTCTACAGTTAGTCATATTTAATCTCCTTGTTAATCGAATTGTAGGATAAAAAGTTTGAAGTATCCTTAATATACTGATTTCTTAAGTTTACGTGAATATTATACATTGAAATAAAACTATTCTTACGGATTCTATCACGATTAGGTTTTAATTATTATTCCCGACGTTTCGAAGGCTTTGCAGTCTTCGTTGTCACGGGTCATCGGGTCATCCTTAATGTTAACAAGAATTTTCTGTTCACAACATAGCAACCGCTACGGGCCGTGATTTAAATAGCTGCTTTATGAATTCCATTTACATAATTTGGATTTTGAGACCCAATTACTGGATGTGAAATTTTACGTCCTAGAAACAATTCCGCAAATTGGGGAATACTTCGTGTGAGTTTTATACAGAAATGCCTACCTGTGGTAGGATATACATATGTTGGCCTTCTGCGAGGGATTTTATGATTGTACAAATATTTGATCTGATAAAGAAAGTTGGATCGAATTTATATCATAGCGTATAGAATCCTGTTATACCTCTATAATATTACTATTTACGACAGTCCCGATAGCGGGTTTGTAACTATCTGTGAAGCGAAAACTCTTGAATTTGATTCTGAGACAAATGATTGTGTAACTCACAGATCTGGGTTTTATCCGAGAACAGAAATTATAATATTAAGCGCAGTGCAAAAAACTCGGCGAAATAGTTCTAGTTCGGATCTGCTTACCACTTCGGGGATAGGCAAATAATAAAATAATAAATACACCCAACAGTCACACACCTAGTCCTGACCCCACACTAGGTATAACCTGTATCGTGGGTGTCAGAAACTATGAGAGACTTTCGGTCTCACAACACCCAGACTTGAAACAAATATCTGTGGGCCACACAAACATTTGTCTCAATGCGAGAATAGAACCCGCGACCTCTCGCTTCACAGCCGGCTACTCGCCCGCTGCGCCACGGAGGCTGTCTGTGAACATATGTTATCTTAATGTAACATCGACCAGTTAATTAAATAGATGGGTGTTGGTCAAATATAGTAAAGGCGAACGAACCTACCTAAATGCACCCTAAACCGACGTGCATGCATGAAGAATGTAATGAGACTGAATGAGGCGAAAAAGGTATGTAAGGATCGTAGCAAGTGGAAATCCGTTGTCTCTGCCTACCCCTATGGGAAAAAGGCGTGAGTCTATGTATGTATGTATGAACGAACCTACAAACATTTTACTACGTCTGTTTATACAGACACGATATTTAATTTACCTAATTTACGAATTTATAAAAAGATGTAATAATTACCTGACTTATCAGTGGTAGAGCCACGCTGTAGACAGTTACGTCTACAACACGAATGGGCCGGCTCGACTGGTTTGATTCCACTGTCTCACAGAAAACTGACGTAAAGTTCAGCTCGCTTTCGCGTTTCGTTCGGTGAGTGGGATTTCCGGATTTCCCAATTTCCCTCTCCCTTTCCCAATCCCTATTTCCCTTCTTTTAGGTTGGCAACGCACCCATGATTTTCTTGTCTTGGGTGTCTATAGATATGAGATAATTGAGTAAGATTTATTTCACAGGGTTTTATGCCAAATGATCCGAGAACTCTCTGCGACGCCACCGTTCTGCGTGCCAAACTACCATAAGATATTCGAGGACGCATCGGTAAGTCTATGAAAAATTACATGAATTGCATGAATACACGGTGAACTAAATTTGAATACATAATCGATTTAATAATCTATTCTATTTAATAATAACGACACTCATTTAAAATTTGTAGCTAAGCTCGAAGTGATTTTACCTGTAAAATCATCTCGTAAGTCTAGTTGCAGTGTTGACTCAGAATCCATGAAATTTTTAGGTATTTTTATGAGATGAGTTTTCAATTCGAAATATGTTACTCGACTCACGAGTTGCTCGGCCATAAATCTTGTGTGATGTGTCTGATATTGTGGTGTCATAGGATGACATTTGATAATTAATTTAACGAATTCTATATATTTTATATCTCTTTGGTTGTAGTCAGTGTAGTAAACTGAAAGACGGGTTGACCTAGGCTGTCTTTGATTTAAATTCAAAATAGATAATAATTAAAGTTTAACAAAAACTGAAAACTGACTTCAAAAACAACCACTTAAAAGTAAAAAATAACAACAATTTCTTACTCTCTTTGGAGTCGGTGCTGAGGCCGAAGCAGATTAAATGAAAAGGCACTATAAGAAAACACACTATGGGTAGGGACCCACTATATAATATTAGGGTTGCTCTCGATTTTTCTAGGATCCCATCATTAGATCCTGACTTGGTGCCAATGGGACCACCTGGAAAGTATACCCTTTAAAAACAAAAAAAGATTTTTTCGAATCGGCCTAGGCATCTTCGAGTAATCGGGGAACATACATAAAAAAATATTCCGACGAATTGTTAACCTCCTCCTTTTGAAGTGGGTTAAAAATAGAATACACATAAAAATAAATAATAAATTTAAAACCAAAGATTTTTTTAAAACATTATACATCTTTTCCCTTTCTTTATATGTAAACCTTATTCGTTATATTTTTATACCTTTTCGGGTATGAAAGCAAATAAAATGTGTGACTGTGTAAATATTATATCACACATACTCTAACATCGATTTAACCCAACTTCAATCATCCAATATACATATATTCCTATACATACACATTGGCGGAAAAGTTCTTGAGTGTTTACTCTAAACAAATCAAATTTCTCGCTAGAAATACTATTCGTGACAAAATAAGTGCGCCATTTTGCTATTACCTTTTCTCGTTCAAAGGTATCGCATGCATATTCAAAATTGTAATCGTCCGTGGATTAAAAATTTAGTTTAGGCACCATTAAATTTACGATTACGATTATAGTCTATACTGTGAGAAAATGGATAGATATAAGGGTCGATTTCGACCAAACGAGCAAAAAGCGAACGGGCTCATTCTATGCTAATTTATAAAATTTTCTTTTTGTAAACTGATCTAGAGTATTCTTTGGTTGCTCTATACTTTTTTACACTTAATACGAACTTTCAAGAATATGATAGGAGATAGCTCTTTGTTCGTCTAGTTATTACACGAAGTTAGACTACTCATCCCATCTCAAAACAAAAAAGATTCCAAAAGTCGAAGCTATTCAACAAAAAATAAATAAATTAAAGTAGTGAATATAATATCATTCACAGACGAGAAGCAATAATCCGAGACATTTCAAGTCCTCGATCCTTAATTTGCGGATGGCGTCACCGCGTCGTTTACCTTCGCCGAAATCTTATTTTGCCGAAAGTGTGTTTATTCTCATCTTTTTATAGACACAGTAAGACACTGTTTTCTTCGAGACAGATTATGGTCTATACTCTACACTTCAGTCACTACAGTAAAAAAACGCGTTTTATCTCGAAAATATTACGATAAAGTCTTTTTGACAAGCTGAACCGCGAGCATAAGTTAGTTTAACATATATTACAGTCCGCGTCTTTTGTGATGGAACTGTTTGGTATTCCACTGAATGTTTGATATTAGATGCGTTGGGAAAAGTGATGTGATGTGTTTTGAATAATCTGTTCCTCTCAGCATACGCTTAGAAGAACGTTGCTTCGTTTGTCATTATGATTGGGATTTGTGACAGCTTGCAAAATAGGCATGTCGAGTACAGAAAGTGTTACGAAAATCTTATATACAAATGTGAAAATGTTGATACATATTTCATCAATTACGCCAGAATGATTGTACGGATTTGAATACAATTTGGCCAGGGATATATTATATCAGCTATATGGTTATAGCTACCTTTTATCCCGGAAAAATGACCGCGGCAATTCGTTGGTTAATCAGTTTCAAAGCCAACGAAGTCGCGGACAATAGCTAGTTTTTTATATACGACTAACTGTTGCCCGTAGCTTCATCTGTGTGGAAATATCCCACGGGAACCGTACATTTCGGGGATAAAAATAGCCTCTGTATAATCTGTATAACTGGAAAGTCTTATCATAATCCATTCAGTAGTTTTGCGTAAAAAAGTAACAAACATAGATACATAGATCCTCACAAACGTTGGCGTTTACAATATTAGTTAGATTTACCCTCTGCTATCTATACCTCTATATTAAGTCATATAGTCATATCTATATTAAGTCGCAAGGTGTTCTAAAGGTGAACCATAAAAATGTTCACAAAAGAAACTATGTTGTAAACATTTATCGGAATGATTTTTATTTGTGATATTTTCATCATTGAGAAATGAGAATGTTACAGATACATACATACAAATACATACATACATACATACATAAGCTCATGCCTGTATCCCAGAAGGGGTAGGCAGAGATAAACTAGCGAACTAGAACACCCACATTTCGCCGAGTTTAGTTCCATCCCAGATGTGATAGGGTCGCCATATCGGGCACAAACCCCAGACTCCGGGCTGATATGGAAAAATTTAATATCACTTTGCGACCCGGGGATCGAACCCGAGACCTCAGGACGGTAGCCGTACCGAATTACAGCTACGCCACCGAGGCAGTCTCTAATGTTACAGATAATGGACTCAGGATTCTTGTAATCAATTAAGAAACGTCGGTATTATTTATATCCACTTATTATATTATTATAGCACATATGCAATAGGAGTCGCCTACTTGGTCTAATGGCAGCATGTATGGGCTGTGGACCGGGAGGTCTCGGGTTCGATTCCCAGGTCGGGCAACGCAAATTTTCTAATTTAATGTCATTTTTCAGTTATATGTAACTCAGAGACACCTCTAAAAGTAGGTACTGTTTCTGAATTTCGCCGTACGCACAGGCTAGTTTGCCCTGCTCTTTTTGAATTCTTGGTATATTCAAAGTCACAAACAATAATATAAAATGAAATGTTACACCGAGGTCGGGTATGTGCCAAACAAACCTATTCAACTTTTAATTTTAAGATCAATCTATAAAGTACGTCAAGTGACAAGTTAGATTATGAAAACTCCAATTTTATTTAATCTTGTTTTTTAAGGCGGTTGTAAAACAGACATCCGAATTATACTCAGGCTGTTCTCAGTCTCTCTGTAGGGTCTTAAATACAAAATCCAGGCTGGCTTTTTTTAACCTGTCTGAGGCGGCACATATATAGATGTATGTAACATAAGCGTATGGGCCACCGGAGGCCGAGTCGCCCGTGACTAAATCCCACATGATTTGATCGAAGTTTGTATTCGGTATATCGATATCGCCTTCCTATCATTAAAAGTTGCCTCCTTGGTTTAGTGGCAGCGTATTTTGGCTGTGAACGAGGAGGTTCCGTGTTCGATTCCCTAAGTCGGGCGGATATTTTTGTCAGACTAAATTCTCTAAAAGGGGGTAAAAGTTAGGGGGTATTCATTTCCGCAAAATACTTGGAAATGTGGGTTGCGCCAACCCTACAAGGTGGGATTAGGGCATGTGAAAATGAAGTCCCCTATCTCAAAAAGGGGCTAAAATCCAGTTCTAGTTCTCCAGTCACCTGTCTATCCTTCCAACGTCATGGCCGTGAGCTGTTACGAACGTCAGTAGGTATGTAAAGATAATTTCGTTTATATTCCCTAATCTGGGTCATAACTCGCTACATAAACGCCCAGTCCTCTCTCATAAAACATGATATTTGGATGATTAGGGTTGACATTTGTTGAATAAAACAGTGTTGATCCTTTTTTTACTAAATCCCAGTTCATCCTCACTTATAACTTTTCGCTTGTGGGTTTTACTAAGTAGATGTTGTTCTTATCCTGTATCAAGTAACCATTATTTGTTGCTTAAGGCTTTATTTGTGACATGGGATTTTTTATTGCGATTAACAAATATCCTCAGCGGATTGAGCAGGAATATTTTGGACAGTCGAATTACTATCGAGCTCGCTGCGCACTAATGACATTTGGTTTATATTTAATTCATAGACGTTCATCAAACTCGATTCGATTGTCAAAAATAAAATCTGCTCGGGCCGCAGATGTAACGGAATAATAATAATGTTGAGGGCTTAATGATACGGTGTCAGGATTCGGGAAAGCGTACTTCGATAATGGTTTGATAGACCTCAGTACTGATGATGACGATGATGATCATGATGTACTCATAGATAAAAAAAACTCAAGCCTGTACCCCCGGAGGTCTAAGAAGAGGCCAATTAGAGAACTAGAACACCCACATTTCGCCGAGCTCATTTTGCGATCCAAATGATCACATCTGGAACGGCCGACCTATCGCCATATCAGATACATCCAAACTCCAGATTGATACTGAATAGAAAAACCCAATATCACTTTCCGCGAACCGGGGATCGAACCTGAGAACTCAAGACTGTAGTTGTTTCGATGATGAATGACGATCCATAAACATGGCCATTTATAATCATTAGATCTGATTGGTTTCGTACATGTATTCCTAAGATGGTAGACGATATTAAAAGATAAGTTAGACCACGAATGGTGTAGAATAATTTTTTTTTCTACCATCCGATTAAGATTGAACAGGGAAGAAATATTTACATTGCTATACAATTATTATTCCGGTAAGGATAAATAAGTTGGAGGTCTTTGGAGTTTAAATAAATAAAGGCTCAAAGCTTTCGAAACATCGTGCCGGGACTAAAAATAGTAACAATCCGTAAACATCTGTTTTATTTCAATATCATTCTGGAGTCAGGAGTTTCATCCCCATCTCCCAAAACCTAACAAGTTTCGGATTCATCTGTTCGTGAATGTTCGAGTTGTTAATTGCTGTTTGCTTTCATATCACTGCAGTACCAACATAAGTTTACACAACCAAAGTTTCGCATTGGATGTCTGGACCGATACTCAGTTTTGTATTATCTGTGGTATGTTTTGTATGATAGATTCTGTAACATTCTACCTCTAGAATGTACGCAAACTAGTAACTACCCTTACATACGCCCGAACGCTTGCTTTGCTACACGATTTCCATTTATAAACGAAAATTCCTGTTGTGGTGATGAAATCTGTTTTCCATTATCTTGGAAATATCTCCAAATGAAGTAAAGATTACTTATATATGTATGTATAAAGGTGTAGAATCTCTTGGTTTTGATGTTTTAGAGTTCCGTACCTCAAAAGGAAAAACGGAACCCTTATGGATCACTTTGTTGTCCATCTGTCTGTCGGTCACGACTCTTTTTCTCAGGAACGCGTAGAGGTATAAATCTGAAATTCATATCAAATACGGAACCCTCGGTGCGCGAGTCCGACTCGCACTTGGCCGGTTTTTTTTAATGGATCTTTGAGTAATTATGTTACGTAATTATGTATTCTATCAAGTTAAAGTTGTCTGTTTGGAAAGCTAGTGAGTGGAATAGAAAGCTTTAGAAAGCTTTGAAATAAAATTATTTTTACGGATTTTATCACGATTTGGTTTTAATTTTTATTCCCGACGTTTCGAAGGCTTTGCAGTCTTCGTGGTCACGGGTTAGATAAAATCCGTAAAAATAATTTTATTTCAATGAATAGCATTCGCGTAAACTTAAGAAATCAGTATTTAGAAAGCTTGTCTAAACCAAGTTCTTAGGATATTTGTATCCCTCTGGATGGCAACCACCGTACACATTGTGTAAACCTTCCATAGTGGCCAACACTGTGTGGTTCGCGTTCCAGGATTAGCCAGTTCGGTTCTCTCTCGAACGGCTTGCGACATGACTTGTGATGGTTGGTTGAGGCGGTTATGGGGGTACATCCCTGTGTCTGCATTGGTCATCCGCCTACCTTGTCGCAAGCCCCTCGATTTGATTCTTCTCTCTTCGGCTTTTGAAGAAGCATAAACATGCCGGCATGATTCTGGTTATTAACGATAAACCCATTGAATGTCGGTGGTCGCCAATTTTTGTTACTGCACTGTTCTTACCGTCAGGTGTACTGTAGTCACTTTCCCATGGTCGGATAAAGTGGAGGCCTAGGTTCACTTATGTCCTGCGGCTGATGATGAAAGTTCGACATTTTATAATCACACTAGAGCACTCTCAATTTATGGGCCAACAATACCAGTAAATAATTTAACAAGTAGAAACCAAGTTCTTTGGAGTCTTATTAATGTTTGCAAATATTTTAAAAAATCGTGGGAAACGTAGAAGAAAAGTGATATGAATAGAATAATAAAATATACATTTCGTATGTGACATATAAATAAATAAATAACGCCCAACCGCCACGCATATAGTTCTGACCCCACACTAAGATCGAGTCTTGTGTCGTGGGTACCAGGAACAACGAGAGACTTTCGGTCTCGCAACACCCAGATCCGAAACAAATATCTGTGGGCCACACAAACATTTATCTCGGTGCGGGAATCGAACCCGCGACCTTGCGCTTCACAGCCGGCTACTCGCCCGCTGCGCCAGAGGCTGTCAAAAAACGGCTATCAAATTTTAAATAAACAAAGAACTTTGCCCAAATAGCAATCATTATAAAGAGAAAGCAAAATTCGGAATTCATTTACTGAATTTAATCGAAAAATGATTTTTCATTGTATAATTATTGGAAAAATCATTTTTAAGTCATCAATTATCCACTGCGAGCGTACGTGCCGACAATCATGGGTGAAATACGAATTAGTATTTCTCATATACGTTAAATCTTATACAATAACAGCACGCATTATCCATTTTCATTCGATTTTTATTTCGTGTTACGCCGTGTGATACATAATAGATTTTTAGTTTTCTTCCTAAAAATATATTTCCTCTCAGAGCTAAGTAGTAAGTACACGAGTGAATATCAATGACAAAAGTTCGGACATAGCTCGTAATGACTATCTACATATAAGTATATTACTAATGTTACATAAACCTAGATGCTTTGTGAGCGAGTGACATACGTGACTTTAGTTAAAACGTGCCCTGGGATGGGGCTCATCCAGACGCTTGTTGGCGCCCGCCATCTTTAGTATGAGTCATCTAAGGACAGTATTACAGAACGACACTCAGTCTGAGTGATACAGGTATGAATTTAGATTGTACTCTTTTTTGCCATGCTGTACGTGAGGGCGCCAAAGATGTCTGAGCTGCTGTTCAGTCATCGTTCGTGTGCAGTGGTACAGGGTTCATAGCAATAAATATTAAATACACCCAACAGTCACACACATAGTCCTGAGCCCACACTAAGATCGTGTTCTGTGTCGTGGGTATCAAGACTACGAAACGACGACTACGACTTTCGGTCTCACAACATCCAGACCCGAAACAAATACATATCTGTGGGCCACACAGAGATTTGTCTCTGTGCAGGAATCGAACCCGCGACCTTATGTTTCAGAGCTGGCTAGTCGCCCGCTGCGCCACGGAGGCTGTCAAATGTTGTATGAAAGTTAATAACTCGGTACGACTAAACCGACTCTGTCCTCATACCGCCTTTTATACTGAGCATCATGGCGTTTACCCTACATTTCTTAATATTAGTCAAAACAACATCTCATCATTTAAATAGCAATAAAAAAAGTGTCTGAATATTACAGAAATCGTCCATATCCATGACATATTATTACAAAAACCGTTATCCACGACATACGTATAAAAATGATGTTCAAAACTAGATTAATTTATGTAACTGGTAATAAAACATCTTTATTACAGGCCTGAGAACCATTTCAATAATTTCGTTTTAGGCGTGCAATACCCATCTGACTTTGCCATAATGAAGCTAATGCGATTTCCTAATTTCTTAACAAAATGAAAGCTTCGGGGCTTAAGGGATTTCCCATGATCTCTACTATCTCGGTAGCCAAATCCCATCTGGGGCATGATTTAAGACCTAACGTACATTTAACTCACTCATGTTATGTTGACTTAACGAAAATATGTAAAAGTATTCTTTATGTCGTTCTCTTTAAGTCTATTTTATAAATACGGTGAGGTGCAGTTTAAAATGTGTCAAGAGTAATGTTAATTAGTTAAGTACGATTTAGGATAAATTTAATGAACCTTTCTTATTGCGGCAGTTAGAGATTCATGTCCCTGGGCGTAATAATATTTTTTCAAGCTTGTGTAGTGCGCCACTATGGACCCAATTTTTGCCATTAGATCGCTAAGCGAGACATACAGGGCGAGGAAGAAGCCTCTGCATATCGCCTTTTTAGATCTGCAGAAGGCCTTCGACTGTGTGCCCCGACAGGCGATCTGGTGGGCATTAAGGGTCAAAGGAGTGCCAGAAGCATATATTGACATTATCAGGGACATGTACCTCCGATCCGAGTCTCTGGTTCGGACTGCTGTTGGCGACACCAACTCTTTCCCGATAACCGTGGGGGTACACCAGGGCTCGGCGCTGAGTCCTCTTCTATTCAACCTAGTGCTCGATGTCACAACGGCGGAAATACAGGAGCAACCCCCGTGGGTACTTATGTATGCCGATGACATAGCACTAATAGATGAGGACAAACAGCGCCTAGAGCAGAGGGTAAACCTGTGGAAGGAGACGCTTGAGAACGGCGGTCTAAAACTAAATGTGGCGAAGACCGAGTACATGGGCTGCGGGTGTGCAGACCCAGATAGTATCCGGATAGGGAACGAGCTTGCAGTGAAAACTGACAAGTTTAAGTACCTAGGGTCTGTACTGCACGAGTCGGGTGATATCGACTCCGACGTTACGGCACGCATTGGCGCCGCATGGGCTAAATGGCGACAGGTCACGGGTGTCACCTGCGACCGCAAGATGCCGGTGAGACTTAAAGGTCTCATATATAAAACCATCGTTCGGCCGGTACTCCTGTATGGATGTGAGACTTGGCCTGCCCTTAAGCGACATGTTAGGCAAATCCACGTCGCGGAAATGAAGATGCTGCGGTGGATGTGCAATGTTACACGACTAGATCGTATACGTAACGTGCACATCCGCGGTAGTCTTGGCGTCCGGGACGTGGCAGATAAAATGCAGGAATGTCGCTTGAGATGGTACGGCCACGTTTTGAGGAAACCGCAGGAGTACGTCGGTCGCATGTGTCTGGCCCAGATCGTGCCAGGGTTGCGTTCCCGTGGACGGCCCAAAAAGCGCTGGCTGGATGTTCTGGAGGAAGATATGAGAACCAATGGTCTCACCATAGAGGATGCTCAAGACCGGGCGAAGTGGAAGCGATTAAGTAGGAAGGCGGACCCTGGCAGAAGGCCGGGATAACGCCAGGCAGAAAGAAGAAAGAAAGTGTAGTGCGCCACTGCTCGATAAAGGCCCCGTACTTTTTCTTCCAGTTCTTGCAGTACCCTGCTTGTTCTCCCCATGCTGATTCGAACGCACCCATATCGTCTTTCCATTTTTTTTTTCGTCCATGGCTTCTGCGACTATTCGTCGGAACCTAGTCCGTGACGACTTTTGCCCAACATTCCGGATGCACTCTGATGAAAATACCCATCAAGTTCCTTTTAACATTATGAGAAAATAATATAATAACTTAGTCTTGTAAAAAAAATATAGTTTAAACATGCTTGAAAAAGTGTGTTGCGCCGACCCCACATTAATGTGGGATAAGAGCAGGTAGAAAGAAAGAAAGTTTAGTAGGGTTTCAAAATTATAAAAGGCTATTAAAATTTGATTATACAGAAAAGCAACATAATTCAAAATTAAACTTAATTTTAATATTATCTTCAACGTAAGCCGCGTGGAAATAATAATCTGCAATTTTATAACGATCGTGAAGTAAAATCTGTCGGAACAAATTACCGTCTAGCCATTAAAAAAGTTGACGAAAATATTTTTCAAGTGAAATCTAATTAAAATAACAGTAAAAATGTTTTTTTTTATAACATTGAAATGGTTTGTTTAAGTTATTTTTAATTAATGGAGTAAGCACTGAGTAGAGGAGTACTATTTAAAAAATAATGTAAGGAATAAAAAACATATTTAGCATTATAGCCCTCATTGGCAAGAGAGCTTTTCAACGCGCGTTAAAAAAGCGTTGAATTACATATTAATTCTAGTTCACACGCCGACGCATTTAAAACGTAATCTTTTTTGGGCGGTATGCATAATATACCTTATTAGAAACAAGACAATAATGATTTTCAAGGACTCATGATCAGCGGCCTGAGCAGAAAAAATTCTGACAACCGTACGGCGTACATGTATTCGAACTCGATGCGCGTCTATGAAATTTGTATGAAATATTAACCAAACGTCATCAATGCGCGAACTCGAATACATTTACATTTACATTAGTTTTTCGCGCTCGGGCTACTGATATGTTGAGTCGATTTTTTTATGCGCGTTGAAAAAGTTTTCGTGCGAATGAGGCCTTACTATTATACCTTGTTCACTCGTATCATACGCGCGTAGTAACTCGCACGGAGTACTTAGACGCTGGCTGGCGTCGTGTGACCCAAGCATTTCATTTATCTCAGTAATACTTGCTCGTAAACGATGTAATGTAGCTAGATGAATTGTGGGAGGAAATTATACGTGAGTTGTTTACGGAAATATTTTATCTCTCCTCTACTTTATAAACATTAAAGATATTTATACGGTTTTCCTTGTATTGTGTAAAATTCAATCTATTTTAGGATTTTGAGTAATGGCCCGGGATTCATTTCAATAAATATTTTTTGATCCCAAACTGTTATACCGTTACCTTGCTGAGGACAAGCCTCTTTTACTAATGAACAGGTTTTGTTTAACAGAGTTGTGTAGACAGGAATGTTTACAGCACTAATGGGCAGACTCAATCGGTTTGATACCATTGTCACAGAAATTCGCCAAATTCGAGTCGGCATAACCCACATTTTCAAACATGTTGCAAAAAGGATTTGGCTTAGTTTTTATAACCGGCTGCCTGCTTGACGTCAACCTCTCTCTGAGTAATCCAGTCCCGGGCAAATCAAACTGAAAAATCGCTTTGTCCGATCTGGGAATTAAACCCAAAACCTCCGTCCACAGCACATATGTGCTGCTTCTAGACCAAGGAGGCGAATAACTAATAAGAAATCTGTAATCCGCTCTGTTTATCTATATTGTTTATTAATATCACAAATCAATTTACAAATAATTTGTCAACGGTTTAATAAAGACCTGAGGACACCACCTCGCCTATAGTTAAACGGACGCCACAGAGAAGCCACGCACACAAACGACATTACGTGTCGATATATCGAATTGGCCGAAACCCTGCTTCATTTTCAATGTTCCTAGCGCTCTGTCCATCTTTTTTTACGTCTGTGGACCTGTAGATCAATTTGTTTTACAGGTCAAAGGCGATAGAAATGAGAAATGCAGAGGAATAATTGAACTAGTTCTGCTTATTACAAATTGCTCGTAGCACAACGCTATTTACAATTTATACTATGCACATTTTTATTTGGTTGGATAGCGTTTTGTTATTTATTTTTATTCTGGTAAATTCACGCTTGTATGCTCGACGGGAGTAGGCAGAGGTACAACAGATCTCTGAATGGTTCGCTCAACCAATTTTATCCAATAATTATGGAAATATCGACAGTCGGTCGTAAAAACTAACTTAATTCTTTCTGTATATTCGGTTACAGATTAACTAATAGTTACCACGTTCAGACCACATGCTATGGATATGAGAGAAGAGGCAGCCAACCCATTCATTTTTTTTATATCAGAGACTGGCAAGCGCAGATGGGTCATCTGATGGCAAGTGATCTCCACCGTCCATAGACACCCAAGACAAAAAAATAATCATGGGTGTGTTGCCAACCTAAAATGAGGAAAGGGGAGGGAAAAAGAGATTGGGGAAGGAAGGGCGGAAATGGGCCACAGGAAATCTCACTCACCGAACGAAATGCGACAGCAAGCCGCAAAAGTTTATTTTGGCTACATACACGTACACACATGGCCATACACATTTCAGAATACAGTAGGTAATATAACAATATACATTGAAAAGACATGTAAATATATTTATAGATACATTGTAGCCACAATCAGGCCCCAGCTCAGCTACATCTCAGTCCTATAAGAACAAAGCGCTGGTAATTCCGCTGGTGCCTGGTTTACAATAATAATGTAACGAAGTAATGAGTCTCCAGTATATCTCCAGGTACCAATAGAAGCGGCGCATCTGTACGACGCAGTGACTCTGTGGGCTCGTGCGGCTACGGCGGCGATGCGGGCCGGTCTGGCGCCGACTGACGGAGCTACTCTCATGAAACTACTGAGGCCCACCACTTACAGATCCGTGCAGGGATTTGATGTAAGTATCCTTAACTGATTTACTTCATATTTTTTAATGCAGATGCTGACAAACGAGCAGGTGGGTCACCTGATGGTAAGTGACCTCAGTCTAGCAGAAACTGCCAAACGAGAAGTGTCATCTGATGGTAGGTGATCTCCGCCTACTCTCAGTAAATACTAAAGAGTATACCATAATGAAAGAATCATGAGTGCGTTGCCAACCTTAAAGAAAGGGAATAGGGTTTGGGAATGCAAGGGGGTTTTGGGCCACCGAAAATCTCACTCACTGTACGAAATGTAACAGCAACCTCTCGCTTCACGGCGGTTTTCTGTGAGATTGTGCTGTTAAACCGGTCGAGCCATTAGTGATGTAGGTTATTAACTAAGACTTTTTGCTGTTGTGTTCTGTTTGCAATCAGCGGCCTGAGCAGGAAAATTTCTGACAACCGTAAATGTATTCGAACTCGATGCGCGTCTATGAAATTTGTATGAAATATTAACCAAACATCATCAGTGCGCAGCGAACTTGAATACATTTACATTTACATTAGTTTTTCGTGCTCGGGCTACTGAAAGGGGATCGGGATAGATAGATTATGGACTGCAAAGCGTCGACCCAATTACCAAAAGTAGGTTAATATTCATTTTTTTGTATATATAATTTATTAATACTAGCGTTTAATCATTCAGGTAACCTTTATAATTTATTTTGAAGCTAACATTGACAGATTTCGTAATTATTTTTCAACACTTGTAAAAATTGTAATTATAATTTTCCGATACAGATTTATGACTTCAAATTTAATAATTAGGCCGGTGAAATAAAATTGGTATTTGTTATTAAACTCAAAAACCCTGTTTAAACACTTTTCCGTTCCCGGAAAAAAGCTAGAACTCTATGAAATGAGTTATGACTAAACAAGAATATAAAGGAAATGATTATATTTCTAATGTCTATGTGACCTCATGCGATCTCGTGGGATGAGATTGGAGGTTAGGTAGTGTTAAGGTCTTGGTTTCATGGCCGAAGTCACAGTTTTAAATTTCACGGCCTTAAGTTGTGATTTATTAAGTTTTGTCAGCAGATCCACTTACGTGATTCATTTTGCTAAAATGTTATTGCCATATAATTAATATTATATATGGGGATATACTTTCTTACGTATATCAGGCCCGCCCGGCCCCGCGTTCTTTAGCGATAACAGGTATACCAAACGAATGTACTCATTTTCAAATTACAAGCGCTTTATGGTGGCCAGGCCAGCCTGACTTTATCAGCCCGGCCCCTCTGTAATTCAAAAACTACAAAACGTGCTGATAAAGTGATGGTACAGAAGAAATGTACTCTCCAAATTACGTATATGTATAGCTTAATATAACAATAAAATGCAATATCTTACGAGATATTCAATCAGGAAATTAGGGAATCAGGGCCGGGCTGAAATTATTTATATAGCTCTGTACATAAAAACTACTAGGCATTGATCTGAACTATTGATGTACATACAATGTACCCTGGATGTAGTTCATATGTACTTACTTCGTTTTCAATTATATTAAGTAATTATAAAAATATGTCCATTTGTAATTATTTGAGACCGGCACTTTACAATCGTCCATATCTTTTTAAATATAGCATCAAACTGATTAATATTGTGTTTTTTGGAATAACATACGATATTACATTCGTTTAGATTGCCTTGTGTGTCTATTTGCGGGTTATTTGAATAAATATTTAAATTATAACCTAATACTAGTAAAGCTGCAGTACAGTGACCATCAATCAGTCACAAACTAATTTCCGGACCATGATGTAAATAACATAACATAATATAAGCTCACGCATGTATCCCTGAAGGGGTAGGCAGAGGCGCACTAGCCAACTAGGACACTCTTTCGGGCCAGAAGAAGCAAATGCCCTGTTACCATACCATATATTAAACGGTACATATATTGCTAGAGTTGAACAGTTTAAGTATCTATTTAAGATGCTATCACGAATTATGTACTTTCTTTAATTTTTAATGTCTGTAACCTGATATTGTATAGCCAGCATGAATCCTTCTGTTTCGGGAAACAATTCGCCTCTCTGTAGCCATGAGTATGACGCTCGCTTGTCAACATTAGGACTAGTCAGAGCGAGACGGTGGCGGCCATGGAGAGATTTTATAGTCCAGCTATCAATTTACTGTCGATTTGGGCGAGGCCTATGTCCAGCATTGGACGTTCTGTGGCTGATGAAAATTATAAACAGATAATTTATATTAACATCTCAAACAAAATAAATGGTTTTCTACTATATTTATTATGTAACATTTCAAGTAAAACACGTGGAAAAGGATAGGTAGAACAGAAAATGTCTATTTTCATCATGAAAACAAAATAATTATACGCGGGGTACTTACGTTGATAATCATGCTGTATCTGTAATTACTCCAGTCTCTGGTAGAAAAAAAAATGATTTTGTTTCGCTATTTTATTTTGTATTAGAAAATGACATTATTTCATGTTAATAAGTTAAATATATAATATGGATGTTGGTTGCCACAAATTTATAAAAGTAATTTAATAAAAACGAATATTTTCAACGTAATATTGTTTCATTCCATATATTTACATCATGCCTAGGTGGCGTGGTTGTATTTCGGTACGACTACTGTCCTGAGGTCTTGGGTTCGATCCCCGGGTTGGGCAAAGTGATATTGGATTTTTCCACATCAGCCCGGAGTCTGGAATTTGTACCCAATATGGCGATAGGCTCGCCCCCTATCACATCTGGGACGAAATTAAGCTTGGCGAAATGTGGGTGTACTAGTTGGCTAGTGCGCCTCTGCCTACCCCCTTGGGGATACAGGCGTGAATTTGTGTTATGTTATATTATTTACATCATGGTCCGGAAATTTGTTTGTGACTGATGGTCACTCTATTGCAGCTTTACTAGTATTAGGTTATGATTTAAATATTTTTTCAAATAACCCCCAAATAGACACACAAGGCAATCTAAACGAATGTACTATCGTATGTTATTCCAAAAACACAATATTAATCAGTTTGATGCTATATTTAAAAAGATATGGACGATTGTAAAGTGCCGGTCTCAAATAATTACATATGGACATATTTTTATAATTACTTAATATAATTGAAAACGAAGTAAGTACATATGAACTACATCCAGGGTACATTGTATGTACATCAATAGTTCAGATCAATGTCTTGTAGTTTTTCTGTACAGAGCTATATAAATAATTTCAGCCCGGCCCTGATTCCCTAATTTCCTGATTGAATATCTCGTAAGATATTCCATTTTATTGTTATATTAAGCTGTACATATACGTAATTTGGAGAGTACATTTCTTCTGTACCATCACTTTATCAGCACGTATTGTAGTTTTTGAAATACAGAGGGGCCGGGCTGAAAAAGTCAGGCTGGCCCGGCCACCATAAAGCGCTTGTAATTTGAAAATTAGAGAGGTACATTGAAAATGAAAGCGGTACATATGATTTTCGCAATGAGTACATTCGTTTGGTATAACTGTTATCGCTAAAGGACGCGGGGCCGGGCGGGCCTGATATACGTACTTTCTTTGTACCTTTCCTTATCCCACTTTAATAACCAACTTTTTAAGTATGTTGTAGAAAATATTTGGTTTAGTTTTTCCGACGACAACCATCATAACATAACATAACATAAGCTCACGCCCGTATCCCCGAAGGGGTAGGCAGAGGTGCACTAGTAAACTAAAATACCCACATTTCGCCGAGCTTTGTTCCGTCCCAGATGTGATAGGGGGCGAGCCTATCGCCATATCGGGCACAAATTCCAAACTCCGGGCTGATATGGAAAAATCCAATATAACTTTGCCCGACCCGGGGATCGAACCCGAGACCTCAGGACGGTAGTCATACCGAAATACAACTACGCCAACGAGGCAGTCCGACGACAACCACTCTCTGGGGTATCCAGTTCTGGGCAAATTAAATTAGAAAAATCGCTTTGCCATATGGGGATATACTAGAGTATCCTATATCGTCCCTTTCGTGGTTAATATTATCTTATGAGTAGGACACGGACGTAAAAAAAAGAGGATGTAGCGCTAGGAACATTGAAAGTGGAGTAGGGTTTTCTATTCATATCTATAGACACGTAATGGCGGCGATTGAGTGTTAGTGTATGCGTAGAGCATTTTTGTAGAGACGCGTTTGTGTGCGTTGCTTATCTTCGGCTTCGTTTAACCATAGGCGAGACGGTGTCCTCTTTTTTAAATGTCCGTAGATTAGGAGTACTCGCTGAGTCTTTATTTTGCTATATTGTGAAAGTATGTAATTATGATTTATTTCCTTGAGGAATGTCCGCTGCTTCAATTATGTTTTGTACTAAAGACGGAATTGTATGAACGGTAATTTAAAAATGAAATTGTGGTTTTAGCAATAACGAAACTTCTCTGTACCATTTAGACTGAGAGAGTTTGGTTGTTATCAGACGAAAATATAATAGAAAACTGTACGCTCGTACTCAAACGAGTTGTAGCAGCACGGCACGAATGGGTCGACCGGTTTGATACCACTGTCTTATGCCGGGACTGCCGGGACTGCCGGGACTGCCGGGACTGCCGGGTACATACCAACTGAACGAACGTCAGCGAATTTTCGCTGTTGCATTCACACAATAGCGAAAGTATGTTTGTATCAACGCAACAGCGGAAATTCGCGAACGTTCTTTCAGTTGGTGTATACACGTCTTAGAGAAAACCTACGTAAAGCGGCAACTCGCTGTTGTATTTCGATGGCTAAGTAATAATTCCGGTGGCTCCATTCCTTTAATAAATTATACATTTATATATAACATAACATAACATAACATAACATAAGCTCACGCCTGTATCCCCGAAGGGGTAGGCAGCGGCGCACTAGTGAACTAGAACACCCACATTTCGCCGAGCTTAGTTCCGTCCCTGATGTGATAGGGGGCGAGCCTATCGCCATATCGGGCACAAATTCCAGACTCCGGGCTGATATGGAAAAATCCAATATCACTTTGCCCGACCCGGGGATCGAACCCGAGACCTCAGAACCGTAGTCGTACCGAACTACCACCACGCCACCGAGGCAGTCAAACATTTATATATTTTGTATTTATATAGGTAAACATGGATACCGCCGGGGATGCTGAGGGCAACTTCACAGTCATAGGACTAGTGGCCGACTCCCATACACCGGGCAGATGGAGTGCCCAACCAGTCGCTACCTTCAGATATCTAAATTCTACTGATTTGTTGCCGGTACGTATATTAAAAACCTTTTAAGAAAGCAACGATAGCTCAGTCAGGAGTGATACGTACAGCCAAGCTGAAAGTCACAGAATCCAAACCTAAAGCTGAGATCTATAGAGCACACTTTGACAAAGTCATAGTAAAAAAATCTAACTCAGTAAGGATTTGAAATTATAGTCTGTCTGTCCGAGGTAGAAGTCATTGGATTTTCTATTATTGCAAAAACTGGCAAATGAGCGTATGGTCACCTAATGCTAAGTGATTTTCCACCGCCCATAAATACTCAAGACAAAAGAATCGTGGGTGCGTTGCCAACCTAAAAGGAAGGAATGGAAGGGGAGGGAAAAGGGATTGAGAAAGGGGGGAGGGGTATTTGGGCTACCGGAAATAACACTTACCGAACGAAACGCGACAGCGAGCTGCCACTTTGCATCGGTTTTCTGTGAGACAGTGGTATCAAACCGGTCGAGCCGGCCCATTCGTGCTGTAGACGTAACTGTATACAGCGTGGGTCTACCACTCAAAAAAGTTGAACTGTTGTGTTATATTGGTCTGTTGGCCGATGGTGTAGTGCCAGTCAAATTATTACATATAATGTTTGGATGCTCAAACACAAAGGCTCCAATGTTTCTACATAAAAGGCTCGAATATCAAATGAAATGTAAGTGTCATTTCTCCAATATCAATTTTCATTAGATAAGCACGGATACTTTTGGAATTTGGATGCTGTCAAATACATTTCCTTTGTGTCCATTTACTGACGTATACTAGTAACGACGTCTTTTCATCTTTTGTATTTGAAAGTAATTTCTGGTCAGGTTTTCGGGGAAGATAGAAGATATTCAAATTATTGTGTAATTGTGTCTTTCAATCTGCCCCTATCCCATAATAGATAAATAAATAACACCCAACAGTCACATACATAGTCCTGACCAAAGACTTCTATGTATTTACTAGACACGCTGTGTCGAAGTAAAATTGTGGCACATGACGGCAAGTGTTTGACGTTTCACGACTAAGGAAAAGAGCAGATTTCTATAGTGAGTTGAGGTCGATTAACAGAAACTTAGTGCGCACATTCTATGTACCGAACAGCCCGTCTAGTAGTATATGTCGGCGCCATATCGGAGTAACCACCCAGATCCATGGCGTAATACAAAAACACATGTCTTTTATATTTTCCAAAAGTCAGTAAAACGAGTCACAGAAGTTCACAACACCACTTATAGCACTTTTTGACAACTAAACTTATTATTACACATTTACAAAGTAGCACTGCATGTATCAAACATCATTTACACGAAATTACTGTCACTGCTGCTGGACAGCGATGGCTTTAAATAGGAAACTTATAATAGAAATACCGTCCGAGTTTTTGTTAATAATCGATAACATTAATGATTTTCTTTGAAACGAATTTAAAACAAGACAAATTATTATAAAAACTAAGAGTTCTCTAGGCCTTTAAATAATGAATTGTTATTAATTCACAGCGTAATTAAAACAACGCTATAACAATGTAACATAAAATTACAGTCGGCGGATATCCGCCAAGCATTATTAATTTAAAGTATGATATTGGTTAATTGTAATCCAAACCTTAAAATCAGATAAATATTAAAATCACTTTAGAGTGATAAAACATAAATTTAAGACATGCTTTATAAGTTCAATAATTATTACACAAACATATATCCGGGTACTGAAAGTTACTTTATAACATAGCTTTAAAACAATTTAAACATTCAGATAAAACAGCAAATAATATTAAATGATTAATAGAACGTAATTCACTCCAAAATTACAATGATCTTAGTTTTTCAGATTGGAACAATTTTATATTTTTGTTTCTTAATTGAGGGTGTAATGCAGATGCGCCCATATATACATAGAAGTCTTTGGTCCTAACCCAACACTAAGATCGAGTCTTGTGTCGTGGGTATCAGGAACTAAGAGAGACTTTCGGTCTCACAACACCCAGACTCGAAACAAATATCTGTAGGCCATACAAACATTTGTCTCGGTGCGGGTATCGAACCCGCGACCTCTCGGTTCACAGTCGGCTGCTCGCCCGCTGCGCCACGGAGGCAAATGTGAGGACAGCGCAACATACTTTTTCAAGTATGTTACAGAAAGGATTCGTACCTAATTGCCTGATCTAGGGATCGAACCCAGGACCTCCCGGTCCACAGCCCATCATATATGTTGCAACTAGACCAAGGAGGCGGACTAAGCAAAAGCATTTCTAACGTCTTAGTATATTTCTTCTTAGGCTCAATTGCACCACTATTATTAACCTAGAGTTAGTCCTAACCGCAAGCTAAATTGACAGAAAATGTATGAATGACATGTAACTTAACTTGCGGTTAGGACTAACTCTAGGTTAATAATAGTGGTGCAATTGAGCCTAAGTAGCATAAGCTTTGGCCACATCAGCGTATAATTATACCGGATGTTTCATAAAGTTGGTACTAATAACAATTCCACATACTGGGACAACGATTTAAAGCGTAATGAGACCAACAGGTTTAGCCAAGTGGCTTATGCGCTAGTCGAATAGAATAGTCGAATAGAATAAATGTATGGGAATGACATAAGAGTACGTTATATGCGGCGTACCCTTATGTCATTCCCATACATTTATTATTCTATATTCGACTACCGCATAAGCCACTTGTCTAAGTCCGCTGTAAATCGTCGCAATTAGCATAGAAATAGCTAAATGAAGTGTATGTGTATGCTAAAACTAACTAATTACCAAATAGGTGGTTTGCAAATGTACTGCAGCTGACCCAATGAACCACAAAAAAAATATCTTTACAAATTCTAGGTTCCATTATTCAAATACTTTGAGCCTTACGAATTTTAAATTTTACAGCTAGATTGCCAGCCATCCTCTCTGTCAGTAGTTATTATTAATATCAACTTTATGAAACATGCTGTATATTTCTTACACCACTCAATATAACATTATTAAAAACAAACAACAACATTTGAATACCGACTTTACACACGAGGCCCCTTACTTATAAAAATATTTAAGCGCTGCTTATCTTTATACCATAGGTTGTCCCTTTCATTTTTAAACAATGTAACGCAAGGAAAAAAGTGAGAGGTTATTCGTAACCATTTGCTCAGCTAAAAATGCTTTTTTAAGTAAGGCCCGAGCTGATTAAAAAAAATTGTTCACAGGAACTCATCGGTGCTAATGCTATATCGTGGATAGGAGGGAAACCCCCAGCCGCTGAGCCTGCTTGTGGTTTCGACGGAGTCAAGTGCTCCTTACCCCATGACCCTGGGGTGCTCTCAGCCGTCTGCGCAGTAGCAGCAGCCGCGATACTCGCTGTAGCTCTACTAGTACGCCATTACAGATACGAGCAGAAACTGGCTTCGGTGCTGTGGAGGATTGAAGCAAAGGATTTGACTTTCATAACAGGATTCAATAGAAATGATGGAGATAAGGTGAGTGAAGGTTTTTTGAGACCCTGCATGCTTAATACCAGTATACACCTAGTTCAGAAGCAGTGCGGTGCCGCCCATATAGA
Source organism: Clanis bilineata (assembly GCA_036417725.1). NCBI lineage: Eukaryota > Metazoa > Arthropoda > Insecta > Lepidoptera > Sphingidae > Clanis > Clanis bilineata. Next base: position 7,435,770 of record CM071153.1, read on the forward strand.
CAAAGAGACATTGTCTACCCTGACAACTTGTCAACAATTTTTTTTTATATAGCAGATACTGGCAAACGTGCTGTAGACGTAAACGTAATTGTTTATACCGTGGCTCTACCACTCTTAAATTATAAATACACTCACGCCTTTTTCCTATAGGGTTAGGCAGAGACAACAGGTTATAACAAATATTTTAATAACATCACTATAATAAAGAAAAATCACCAATACAGATTTTCACAATAACAGCGCTCGGCTTATATTTTAATCAAGGGATGATGAACGAAGTGAAGGAAGAATTGAAGAAAATAATTATGCAACTTTTTTGTCTAGCCTAGTCTGAATGTCTGTGCACGTCACTGCTCAGAAGTCAGGGAACTTGCTAATTGTTTTGTAAAAGATATAGATAAACAAAAACAACGACATCCAATTCGTAGAACCTTTTATAATTGGTAGCAGGTACGCTGTAAGTAATATAAACAGAGGTTAAGTGAATTATATTTCTGAATAAAAGCGACATAACGTTTTAAGCTCGCCAACTCAGCGAGCACGATTTTATATTGCTAAGAATTAACATTCACTAATATTTGCTAAATCTTTTGTTAGCATATAATTTAAGATGTTTGCTTGTATATGTAATGAGCGATGAAACATTAGAAGACGGAGCAACGAGGGCATCAACCACTACATAAGTAATTTTATGTGCACACATGTGTATGTACCTCTATAAGCGTTTATGTATGTTCTGGAAATTACATACACTGTTATAAAGAGACTGAATAACACGGACGTAAAGAAAAAGAAGGACACTATGTCGCCTATAGTTAAACGGACGCCACAGAGAAGCCACGCACACAAACGCAACTATACAAAAGTGCCGTACGCTCACATACGCCATTACGTGTCGATAGATCGAATGGGCCAAAAACTGCTTCACTTTCAATGTTCCTAGCGCTCCGACCATCCTTTTTTTCGAATTAATCTAATTTGTACGGATACTATCGCGATGTGTTTTTATTTTTAGGTCCGACGTTTCAAAATTTTTGCAGTCCTCATGGTCACGAGCCCGACCAATTGCAATAGAATTCGTATGAACTATTGAAATAAAACTATTCTTACGGATTATATCACGATTAGGTTTTAATTATTATTCCCGACGTTTCGAAGGCTTTGCAGTCTTCGTTGTCACGGGTCAGACTGAGGTGTCATTTGTCCAAAAAAGGTTAGAGTTACAATATCTACCATCATTAAAAAATTATACAAAATCAAAAAAGGTTAATTATTTGTGTTCCGATTTATGCAGTACGAGCTCACGGTGTCTTGAGTTCTGGCAGCTGGTCTTTTGGGTTCCGATTTAATAAGATGTATAATTGGATCCCAGGTTTGTGCAAGCTTCCAACCATCTTCTCTATTGAAATTAGGATGTTTTTTAATTTCAATAGCCTCGCGTATCATCCTAGGGAGGAATCGGTGTTCTTTGGCGAGGATTTGTGGTTTATCAAATCTAAGATAATGTTTGGAGCCTTCCTCTGAATGTTCAGCAACTGCAGACTTCGTAGAGCGTCGGTGTTTTACGTCAGCTATGTGTTCTTTTACGCGGGTCCCTATATTCCGTTTTGTTTGTCCGATGTAAGAGAGACCACAGTCGCAATCAATTTTATACACGCCTGGGTCTTGCAGAGGTATGTGACACTTGACAGATGGTAAAAATTGACTAATCTTCTTGGGCGGCTTGAAGTAAGTTTTGATAGAAGCACGCCTCAGGATATAGCCAATCTTGTCAGTGACTCCTCTTACATAAGGTAAAACAACCGGGACGCGTTCGACGGTGGCTGGTTTCATTCGCTTTCTGTGACGGCGCCGTGGGATTTGGAGCTTGTTGTCTCGCAGGACTTGCTTGACATGACGCAGCTCAGCGGCTAGATGTTCCTCATCACAGATTCCTTGTGCTCTCTGAAACAAAGTTTTACCCACGGTAGCTAACTGTTTCGGATGGTGGTGAGATTCTCCATTCAGGTATTTATCGGTATGGGTCTTTTTCCTATACACAGTATGACTCAAAGATTGATCAGGATTACGGATAACTAAAACATCTAAGAAGGCAAGAGATTTATTATGTTCTAACTCCATTGTGAATTGAATTTTGTTATTAATGGAGTTAAGGTGATTTAAAAATGCAGTTACTTTATCAGATGGTAGAATTGTGAAAGTATCATCTACGTACCGTTTGTAAAACCTTGGTGAGACCGGGGCCGTGCTGAGTGCTGTCTGCTCAAAGTCCTCCATGAAAATGTCGGCGACAACTGGAGATACAGGTGAGCCCATAGCTACGCCCTCAATTTGTACGTAGAATTGATTATTCCACAACATATAGCCAGATGTAAGGCAGTGTTTGAGTAAGTCTGCATATGCCAAGGGTATGTTATTCTCTGTTAACCTCTTAGAGACTATTTCAATACAGTCTTGTATTGGTAAGCTTGTAAACAGCGACTGAACATCAAAACTGACCATAGTTTCATTGTCAGCTAATTTTAGGTGTTTAATGTCACTGACAAATTGGTATGAATCCTTGACAGTTGCTCTAGTGTTTCCTCTGAGAGGTGAAAGAACTTTTGCTACGTGCTGAGCCAGTCTGTAGGTTGGTGTGTCGATCTGACTTACAATGGGACGTAGCGGAGCATTTGTTTTGTGTATTTTTGGTATTTTCGTATGAACTAGTTTTATTTAAAGTTAAAAACATTCGGGTAAACCTAAAGGTGCGTCTTCTGCACTAGTTTTTCTCGAAACATTACACAAAAACACATACGGAAAACAATGATTTTAGCTGTCTCTTGCTTGTAGAATAATGGACCATAGATAAATAACATAGACCATAGATAATACATGTTTTGTGTAATGTTTTAGTGCAGGAGACGCGTTTATAAAAACATAATCTCACACCCGTATCCCCCAAGGGGTAGGCAGAGGCGCACTAGTGAAGTAGAACTCGCAGATGTGATAAGGGGCGAGCCTATCGCCATATAGGGCACAAATTTCAGACTCCCGGCTGATATGGAAAAATCCAATATCATTTTGCCCGACTCGCGGATCGAACCTGAGACCTCAGGACGATACTCGTACCGAAATACAACCACGCCACCAAGGCAAACTTTCTAAAACAACCGCTAACTACCTCTTATAGCAGTATTATTATAATCTTACTTCGTTTTTTTACGGGAATCGGTACAAGTAAGAATATAATAATAGTGCTATAAGAGGTGATGGTTGCTATGATGCATGGTACAGCAGCGATAGCTCAGTTAGGAATGGTACGGACTGCCGAGACGAGTGTCGGAGGTTCGAGACCAACCCCAAAAAGAACACACGCCTCTGACTTTTCTATGTTAAGTGTGTTTTCAAATATCGTTGGCTATAACGGTGAAGAAAAACAACGCCAGGAAACCTGCACATCCGAGAGTTTCTACACAAGAATTTCGACACATAACATAACATAACATAACATTTCTCATTAGTAGAGAAGGCCCATGCCCAGCAGTGAGACAATAATATTATAGGGCTAATATTATTTAGGGTTTTTTTTAATCGTAGAGACTGGCGCACGAGCAGATGGGTCACCTGATGGTAAGTGATCTCCACCGCCCATAGACACCCAAGACACAAAGAATCATGGTTGCGTTGCCAACCTAAAAGGAGGGAATGGAAGGGGATGGAAAAGGGATTGTGCAAGGGAGGGGGAAATGGGCCCCACCGGAAATCTCACTCACCGAACGAAACGCAACAGCAAGCAGCCACTTTACGTCGGTTTTCTGTGAGACAGTGGTATCAAACCGGTCGAGCCGGTCCATTCGTGCTGTAGACGTTACTGTCTACAGCGTGACTCTACCACTCAGGTGAAGGTAACTCCTGAGGTCTCGGATTCGATCCCCGGGTCGGGCAAAATGATATTGGGTTTTTCTAGTCAATATCAGGGCGGAGTCTGGAATTTGTGCCCGTTATGGCGATAGGCTCACCCTCGGACGAAAATGAGCTCGGCAAAATCTAGGTGTTCTAGTTTTCTAGTTCTCCTCTGCATACCCCTTCGGGGATACAGGCGTGAGCTTATGTTATTTTATGTTTGTTTGTAAATTTTTGACGTGATCAATGATTAATTGATCTACCAAACCCCACATAAATCTACATAAATAAACCAATGAATATACGGATGCTGAGCGTCGCGTCGCGCCTATCACATCCACACCTGTTAGCATAAATATGCTATTAAGATGATTTGTGCTTACAAATATTTCACGAGGGAATAAAATAAATTGCTAACAATGATTTTAATTTATCGTTTGTTTTACTTGGTCAAGGTTCTAAGTAGGTAAAAAATGCTACTAATTTTGAGCATAATAGTGTAAATAACCATCCACAAGTTATAAGGAGTAATGTTTACAAATATCTCTGAGTAACAAGGAACAACTAACCACAGATAATTTATGAAAGTATGGCTCGCAAAAAAGTTATATAATTTTATAACTTGTGCATTTCATGAATACGAGCACTTTCCCGCTTCCGAAGCTCGATTTCGCTTCGTGCCGTACCTTTTGCTAAGTATTATAACATCTGTACCTTTATATGCTATGTATGTATATACTAGTTGCTGCCAGCGATTTCGTTCGCATGGAAATTTATCCCAAGGGGACCGTATGTATATTTTTTCCGGGATAAAAAGTATCCTATGTGCTAATCTAGAGTATAAACGGTCTGTGCGCCTTTTATCCAGATCCGTTAAGCCGTTCTGTGTGATACATTAACAAACATCCATCACATAATGTACATCAGCGGCGAAGGGTCCGTACAACCTGATTGTAGACTAATAAATGAGTATTATTTAAGTGTTGTCTAAAAGAGAAAGTGTAATTGGCTTTCCTTTTGAGAAATTTCACCCTTCGCAACTGATATAGATACGGAAAAACATGTATGTGTGGACTGTGACCAATGAGGCTCGATTTCGCGCGGCTTCCTGAAGCGCATATTTAATCATGCTGCGATTTTTTTAAAGTAATAAGTTCGGTGTGAAGGCACCGTAATGTATACACTATACGGTTTACAAATTGAACTCGACAAGGTTACTGCTAACACTCGTCTAACTAGGCCATCATCCTGGACAAACAATGCTTCCGCGTTCCAGCTCTAGTATTTGCCGCAAAATTATTGGAGTTTGAGTATTCAAGCATAAATCCGTGCCTTATTCAGAATTCCTAGTATTATGCTTCATTTATTTTTCCTCTCTATAGTAAGATGCGTCAACGTTTCTTTCGTTTTTTCGTTTTCAACGTTTGACGAAGCAGACCTTTTCTAGCTTCCATTTTAATATAATAGGATCTAACAGGCAGGCCACCGTTTGGTATCTGGTCTTTTTTATAGTAGAGACTAGCAAACGAGCTGGTGAGTCACCTGATGGTATAATTTCCACCGTCCATAGAGACCGAAAAATAGTCATAGAGGCATTTCCAACCTAAAAAGAGGGAAATAAGTATTAGGAAAGGGAGGGGGTATTGGCTCCACTACTAACTCTCTCGTGGTCTGTCTTACAAACATCTGCGGTCAGAGATTTGTATGAAATATTATACAAATGTCATCAGTGCGCAACGAGCTCGAATACATTTACGATTGTCAGAAATTTTCTTGCTCGGACCGCAGTTTGTAATTTAAATTTATTATGTTTACCTCTTATTAACCAAAGTATCATAAGTGAGGAATGATTACGCGATATCTTAGATATATCCGAAGTAATATTTAATGTTCATCCCGCGCCATTTTATTTTACTTGTCACCTGTCCAAGACAAAAGTATAGTACAGTGACCCTCGATAGAATATATTTTATTGAAGGCATTGGCACATACAAAGTTTATTATGATATAAATAAATAACAAATTACATACATAGTCCACACTAAGATATGACTATTGTGTCGTGTCATGAATATCAATAACTACAAGAGACTTTCAGTCTCACAACACCCGGACCTGAAACAAATATCTGTGGGCCACATAAACATTCGTTTCGGTGCAGGAATCGAACCTACTGCCTTTTGCTCCACAGCCAGCTACACTGTAATGGGAGTCACGCAGGCTGTAGAATCATTGCGTTATTTGCATTTTTATGTTGTTGCTCTTGTACAATAAAATATTTCGTCGCGCTGCAGGAACCGAATCTCACAGCCACGAAGTTTGTCGATGTATGAAACAGACTCATTATAAAAAAAAAATCTTGCTCCCCTACGGTCAAACAAAGAGTAAACAAGTCAGAAATATCTGAAGTATCTAACTTTATGTTATCGACAACATTGATTTAAAACATTAGGTTCAGAGTACAGACTACAGACGCGTTAAATTTCCCACAGGAATAACCTAACTGTATTTGTGCTTTTGCTTAGGCGAGTGTGGACTTGTAAACATCTACACGTGCCCGCTTGATTGGTTATTTCAAGATGCCTTTTATAGCGGAGACTGGCTGGAGGGTCACCTGCGTGCTTAGACAAGTGCCTTACGCGCAAGTCGAATAGAATAAATGGATGGCAATGACTTTTGAGTACGCTATAAACCTGCTGATATAAGAGATCGCTATCGTAGACACATATCATAAGCTCATCCCTGTATCCCCGAAGGGGTAGGCAGAGGCGCACTAGCGAACTAGAACTCACACATTTCGCCAAGCTTAGTTACGTCCCAGATGTGATAGGGGGCGAGCCTATCGCCATATCGGGCACAAATTCCAGACTTCGGGCTGATATAGAAAAATCCAGTATCATTTTGCCCGACCCGGGGATCGAACCCGCGACCTCAGGAGGGTAGTCGTACCGAAATACAACCACGCCACCGAGGCAGTCACGCAGGCAGGCTCTATCGTAGACCAGTCGTAGTCATGATACCAAAATAATGGGTGTGTTGACAAAAAGGAAGATAATAAGGTTTGGGAAATTAACGGACAGGGAAATCTCACGCAGTGACATGCACAGACATTTAGATTAGGGTAGACAAAATCTTGCATAATTATTGCGTGTGGGTATGTCTGTCTGTCTCTCTCTGTCTCTCTCTCTCTCTCTCTCTCTCTCTCTCTCTCTCTCTCTCTCTCTCTCTGTGTGTGTGTGTGTGTGTGTGTGTGTGTGTGTATGTGTGTGTGTGTGTGTCATTAGGTAATTTTAGCAAATTGTCAGGGTAGACAATGTGTCTTCTTTATCTATATGAAATACACGCCACTGGGATCTGGAGAATGTGTGACAGTTGCGTGTGTTTATTTATTTTTAAGTGCTTCGGAGTGAAATACTTTTTAGTGATAGTAATGAAACTAGTATGTCCGAGACACGTTCCAAGAAGCACTACGTGTGACTGACCTAAATCCAATTTGGTTCGTAGTTACATTAAAGCCTACGCACTGAAGAAGATACCATGATCAGACCAAAGATATAGACAATAATAGACAACGCAACATCGTCTCCTTGATATAGGGTATTGAGCTGAAGGTTCTGGGTTCTAAGCACGTTACAGACAACACGATTTTTTCAACACTATTTGCCCGATGTTGATTTTTCTGAAGAGGATTGATGTCAAGCAGGCTGCAGATCATAAAAACTAATGTTCGGTAGTCTTTATTGTAAAAGGTTTTCTTAAATTTTTAAATATATTATATAAAAACAGAAATACATTTAAAAATATAAAAATATTCCCCTCCAATGGCGAGGCTCGGGACCCAAGCCGCAGGCGGTTAGGATCCCAGAGTGAGGAACCTCCTCACAATTCATGCCGTATCCAGAAACACTGCCTTTTACATTTGGCTCAAGAGCCAAGACCCAGCTTGGGTCAAGACCCAAGCTGCAACCGAGAGCCTATTGAGATGTTGGTCGAGGCTCATTGGTAACAAACCATGGGCAAAGATGAATATCAGAACAATGATTGTGAAATCCACATACCACATGCGAGTAACCTCATGTGCCAGCTCTAAATTATTATTATCATTTTTTTTTTATAGCAGAGATTGGGGGTATGGCTCGTACAAAAACTAAGTTGAATCTTTTTCGCAGTATGCTTGAAAAATAATAATGTCTCTGGTTTCTCGGAGATGATCAATACCATTAACTAAACATCCGTCAACTGTAGCTTAAATCCAGTAAAGCGCATAACATTATACTTACTATGGTCTCTTACTTTGCATCGGGAACCGAAGTTGGTAAACTGTAATTAAATATAGATATCTCAATTGTTAGCAATGTCTATTTAGAACTATATCTGTGGATATACACAACAAAGAGGCTAGAGGCTAACAGTATCACAATTTCGTTAGATTAAATGTCATTAAGCTCTATTGATTTTATCCGCTAACTTATACTCGTATTATGTATGTTTAAGGAAAATAATTTTTGTCTTACTTCACTTGTGCAGGTCACCTTTTGAAAAACAATCCAGGTTAATGTATTATTTCATTTGCTACACTTTTATACATCTGGATTTACGATACAGTTGATTTCTTAAAATCGTTGAAAATGTTAAATGTATAAAAATTATAACAATAAAAACGCACCCAATAACTCTATGATTGTTAGTTCAAAACTTATAGTCATGATCCCACACTAGGTTTATCCTGTATCGCGGATATCAGAAACTAGGAAGTACTTATGGTCTCACAACATCCAGCCCGCCTAGCATGCGTTTCACGAGAACATTTTTCTACGCTTTTTGTCCTGTTATAACCGGTTTTCTCTATTTGTCTTCGTAGACTAACATGCGTCCTCGTTTATTTTCATACAATTATTGTAGACAACATTTCGACAGTCGATTATGGAAATATCTCGTAGCGCGCATGCTAGGCGGGCAGGCTCGAATTGCGCCCCCCTGTTGTCCTACCCTACAAATACTATCATTTTAGATAGATTATAAACACTATAATCTATCCCGAACGTTATTCCAAAAATGTAAATATAATAATTATGTATATTAACCAACAAACATTATTTTCGTTATGTTTGGTGTATCCCATTTGTTTTGTTTCAATGTGGCGTAATACCGTAGAGGCCGTATACCATTAATAAATAATGAAAATAATTACTTATAAAATGTATATTTGTTTACACTTCTGCCTACACATTTCTAAATACACCTTAGATATTATTTCTGGTTAATAAATCGTAGATTTTTTTCTGACTGCCTCGGTGGCGTGATTGTATTTCGATATGACTACTGTTCTGAGGTCTCGGGTTCGCTCCTCGGGTTGGGGAAAGTGATATTGAATTTTTCCATATCAGCCCGGAGGCTGGAATTTGTGGCCGATAAGGTGATAGGCTCACCTCCTATCACATCTGGGACGGAACTAAACGAATGTGGGTGTTCTAGTTAGCTAGTGCACCTCTGCCTACCCCTTCGGCGATACAGTCAATGTTTATCAGAATGTTAGACAAAAGAAGGTAGAGGACGGGGCATAAATACATACTAAAAAATGATGCATTCGTAATATACGGAACGAAACCAAAATAGCGATCCCATTAAATGTAAATAGTAAACGGCTTCATAGTAAATACGTTATTTTCCTAGTTATGTCAGGTCCTCTTATTGTTTTTTTAGCCAATGATACACCGTCAAGAATACACCGTCTGATGAATATTGTACCTGTATTTATCATATAGTTGATACTCAATACGTTTTTCTCGCCAATTTATTCTTGTCACGTCTTCTAGTCGACTTATATAATAACTTTGTCAACTAGATCAAGGGCGTCTACAAGTTATTTTAAACTTTAAAGAAGTAAACTGAAGTATACGACGATACTAGTGGTCTCCCAGAGGTCGAAATACCGTAATAATAATATTAGTCCTGTAATATTACTGTCCCACTGCGGTCACCGAGGTCGCTCCGAGAGGCCTATGGAGACCCCAGGAAGATCCTGCGCTTCTGGTCGGAGCTAGGCTGGCTGAGCACATATTCGGCACGCATGTCACGCGCAATGGCCCAATCTATATGGAGCTGAGTGCGGAAAATGGAGTCCACACTGTCCCACTGCTGGCCACGGGTCTCCTCTACTAATTACAAATTGTATTTGGTATTTATACCGAATGGCGCCGACATAACGACATTAAATCATCCCAGATATACCTTACAACGTTGCAAGGCCTTGTTCCAAAAACCAGTCCAATAGGTAAAGTATATAGTTTAGTCAGAGGATTGATTTTTAATTTTTTGCACATGATGTACGTTGGAGTGACGTAAAACAGCTGATATTAAGCCGTGTCTCCTGCACTAAAACATTACACAAAAGCAGGTGACAGCTAAAATCGCTGTTTTTAGTGTTTGGTTTCGAACAAGTTTTAGCGGTCAAAGACTTTTGTCGATAAAAAACATGAACGGACTTGTTTAGCGCGACTCGGAAACGATGAGCGGGCCGCGTATCCACTGAAGTTTACCTACATGTAAATTTGCCCGCGCATAATACCGCTGTTATAGAATATAAAATGGTTTCGTATTTAGTAATCAAACTTTTGCTATTTATCTTGTTCTAAAAAGTGCTTTAAGAACTAGAGGTATATCGCCCGAATGGTCAAATGCTACTCAACTTTAACGGCTTCTTACATTGAAATAAAACTATTTTTACGGATTTTATCACGATTAGGTTTTTAATTTTTATTCCCGACGTTTCGAAGGCTTTGCAGTCTTCGTTGTCACGGGTCAGATAATGGTGGTGTTGTTTGATAAAATCCGTAAAAATAGTTTTATTTCAATGTATAACATTCGCGTAAACTTAAGAAATCAGTAGACTTCTTACATTGATAAGGCGCCCATAAGGCGACATTAAGTATATGAGCATTCGGTGTTAATCTCAGGGACTTAACACACTCACGGACTTTCTTGTTTTAGACCGCGATGCCACAAGAGATGGAGACCCGTCGAGCACACACCACCATAGCTTTGTACAAAGGAAGCATCGTCGCAGTCAAACGCTTGCAAAAGAAGAGTATTGACGTCACAAGGAACATCAAGAAAGAGTTGAAACAGGTAATCAGCTTCAATCGCCAGTTTTCCTTGACCGATACGATTTAGGACCTTTCAAAGTATAGTTTCCTCAAAGGCCGGCAACGCATCGATTCCTCTGATATCGTGGGTGTTCATGGGCGGCGGTGATTAAAAACTAAATATCCCCCAACAGTCACACACATAGTCCTGACCCCACAGTAAGATACCGAGTCTTGTATCGTGGGTATCAGGAACTACGAGAGACTTTTGGTCTCACAACACCCAGACCCGAAACACATATCTGTGGGGCACACACACATTTGTATCGGTGCAGGGATCTAACCCACGGCCTCTCGCTTGACAGCCTACAGCTTAAGCAGCATACGCTTGACAGGCTACTTGCCCGTTGAGCTACCGAGGATTACTTACCTAGCAGGAAAATTTTCGACTATGAAATTTGTAAAAAAGATCATGGTCGAGCTACAGTGTGCAGCGAGCTACGAATTCAATTGTCAAAAATATACCTGCTTGGGCTGCGGGTGGCCTCCTTACTAGTTTGACGCCTCTTCCTTAAAAAAGGTATTGATTACACCAATTGAATATGACAATTAGACCATAATTCAACCAATGGTTTTACTGTGGACGATGCTCAAGACCGGGCTAAGTGAATATTTTTACTTATAGCAGAGACTGGCAACGAGCATATGGGTCACTTAATGGTAAGTTATCTCCACCGCCCATAGACACCCAAGACACCAAAAGAATCATGGGTGCGTTGCCAACCTAAATGGAAGGGGAAATAGGTATTGGGAAAGGTAGGGGGATAATTGGGCCATCGGAAATCTCACTCACCGATTGAAACGCGACAGCGAGCTGCCACTTCACGTCAGGTTTCTGTGATACAGTGGTATCAAGCCGGTAGAGCCGGCCCATTCGCGCTGTAGACGTAACTGTCTACAGCGTGGTTCTACCACTCAAAAATGTATCTTGTTTTACGCCTCGGGTTTGCGCCACACAATTTTGATAGATAAGGTGACTTCAAATTACATAATGCGATCTTAGATGTCTGAGTTGCGTTTCAGTATTCGAATTAGGGCATTAGTGAAATACAAGGCAATATATTATGTATAATTATAAAGACAAACAAAGAACCAAGAAACCTTTCCCATTCATAATATTAGTAAGGTAGTACATTTTATTTAATATCATCTCAACAGTCATACAAATCTATGATCCCATATTAAGTTTAAACAGTATCGTAGATACCAGGAACAACGAAGAACTTCAGCCCCACATAAAGATCGGAACCGATAAAATTATCTATGCATCACACAAACATTTTGTCTAATACAGGTAGAATCTGTAATTATGTGTAGGTCGGTGGTCCATTATTCATTATCCATTATTTAATACTGATATTATACTGGATTATTTTCAACCAATTTTTACAACAAATAATAAATTCAACAAGCTGAATTATATTTTGTTAATGCTTATCGTACTAATGCATCGAGGTAATTGAAATTATAGAGTGACTACACAGTTTTGATACTATGAAGTAGAAAATGAATAATCGTAGTTTATGTTTCATGAATAGATGTATAAATTGGATGTAATTTTATGTGATTTGTCTGCAATTGGTATGTTAATATGCTTTCGTATTAGGTCGATCTCGCAGCATTATACAATTTGTTGTATATAAGTCTATATCAATATTACTACAATTTGCTAGTTGTATATGGAAGATAATTTATAAAAGTACTTTTCATATATTTGTTTTTTATTGACAAGTACTAAACTGATGTTAAAAACACTTAAATAACCGACTTCAAAATGGGTCCAATCATAACCTTAATCTTGAAAATAAGCTTTATCAAATACAAAATAATTTAGAATTTTTCCACATTTGGCGGAGATATCGCGTAACATACATAAAAAAAATACAGACGAAGTCTTCTTTTGAAGTAGGTCGAAAATCTTTCACTAATGTCTGTCACTCACCGTCCCTGAGTGTCTCAGTGACAAACGTTTTTATTCCGAGACTAAGTTTTTATTTATCGTGGGAACAAGCAATAACTAATGAATCTTAAAACTGTGTTTAAATGGTAATGGTTCACTTAGGACAGCTCCGCGATATATTTCTATTTATCCCAAATCTTAATTTAAGTATAGGCAGAGAGCTCTAGCATAAATCGAGTTTAGGTTTAACTGTAGATTTGTTATAGCGTTGCAAATCGCCCTTAATTGCCGTAATCCAAAATAATTACCTACCCAAGTAGACCTCCAATTACGAACAAATAAGTCAATATTCAAGCCTGGTAACTACGAAGTATTCATCGGAAATTTTAGATTATACATACCTACCCTCGAGCCGGTGGGTGGGTGATTTACCTGGGACTGGATCTTCCAGAGGGGTTTGACGTTAGTTTGTCGTAAAAACTAAACCGAATCCTTTCTGCAACATGCTTAATAAAATGTATTGACATAGTACAGTTATCACGAAATAACTCGGGCGAAGAAAGTTGCTCTTAAATTCATTCGAGATTATGACAATATCCGTAGGCTGTCACCGTGTGAATTATTTTTTCTGAATTTTTAAGCCATTAAATTAGGATATTTCGATTTTATGATAAACAAAAACTCTTGTATAGCTATTTAACTCACCGTCTCAACAAACTGATTTACATAATTATATGGCGGGAAGTTGACCTGAGTCGGTCAAGTCGGTCATAACCTAGACAATCACGAACATTCGTTTGTGTCTATTTAAACGTTGTACTAATTTGTCGTCGCACTATGGGGAGAAGATTTGATTTAGTTGGAGCATTTATGCAATTAACAAAAACTTAAAACTGTCCATTTTCGCATTTAAGTCCATATCTTCAAAACTACTAAACAGATTTTGATGAAACTTGCACTATTCCCTAAGATGGAAGATACATAGTCCAATACAAAAACCATCGCAATCCGATTTGTAGTTTCTGAGATATACGTGCATAAATATACATACATCATCATCATCATCATCATCATCATCAGCCATAGGACGTCCACTGCTGGACATAGGCCTCCCCCAAAGATTTCCAGATCGACCTGTTGGAGCTATGGAGAGGGCTATGCTCGGTGTTTCTCTACGTGATCAAATCACTGACGTAGCCCAGAGGATTAGCAAGTTGAAATGGCAGTTGGCAGGCACATAGCTCGTATACATACAAACACTTATGAAATTGGGCACATCCATCCAGAAGTCCATATAGACATATGCGAATATCATACAATTTTAACAATATTATATGCATACTGGTCGCACTGATAACTTCCTTTTTTTGATTTCGGTTAATAAATGTATTCATGGGTCATGTTGATGCACCGGAGGTTCTCTATTCGTATTCCGTGTTGGGTAACGTGATTTTTCTAACTCGATTTGTCCTATATTGGACAAAGGGAATTGACGTCAGGTTAATGTAGACAGTCTTTCTTTCTACCTCCCCTACCCCATCTTAAGGCGGGGTCGCCCAAAACACTTTTTCAAGTACATTGCAGAAAGGCTTTTGCTCAGTTTTTACGACCGGCTGCCTGCCTGACGATCCCCTTCTCTGGGGGATCCAGACCCGGGCAAATTAAATAAGAAAAAGCGCTTTGCATGACCTGGGAGTCGAACCCAGCACCTCTCGATCCACAACCTTTATATGCTGCCACTAGACCACGGAGGCGACACACTAATCCAAATAAATCTTGCGATAATAATATGAAAACTTCTGTCACCCTGAGGCTGATTCCATATTTGAACAGGATAAAAGAATCATGTCATGTGTGGTTGTATTTCGAGACGACTACCGTCTTGAGGTCTCGGGTTCGATCCCCGGGTCGGGCAAAGTGATATTGGATTTTTCCATATCAGCCCGGAGTCTGGAATTTGTGCCCGATATGGCGATAGGCTCGCCCCCTATCACATCTGGGACTGAACTAAGCTCGGCGAAATGTGGGTGTTCTAGTTCGCTAGTGCGCCTCTGCCTACCCCTTCGGAGATACAGGCGTGAGCTTATGTATGTATGTATGTAATCACAAGTTTAAAAACTTAACAGACCGACTTCAAATCCGATCGTGACCAAATTTATATGGGACCACCCTTGAAAGAAGCTCTATCGAACACAAAAAGAATTTTGAAGATCGGTCCACATTTGGCGGAGATATCGCGTAACATACATAAAACAATACAGACGAATTGAGGACCTTCTCCTTTTTGGAAGTTGGTCGATAAAAAGCAACAAAATATAGAACAATAATAAAAATACTTTGTTTTATTCATGTTATAACATACTGTAGTGACGTTATATTTTCTACAGCTTCTGGTAGCTTCTGATAGTTTAGTATACGAGAAAGTTTCTCTAAATTATGTACAAATTATTGAGATATTTCATCCAAAATTGTTAGGAACAGGAATAACAACAAATAACAAAATTAAACACAAATCTAAACTTTTACAACATGAATAAGTAATTAAAGTTGTAATCATACTGTCATCGAGGTTTTCCATTGGATATTTCAATAAAGGTCGATTTTCTTTAATATAAATACATTTTAAAATTAAATATTAAATGAGTATTATATTTTTCTTTTTACCAGCCCTTATCCCACCTTTAATGTGGGGTCGCCCGGAACACACTTTTTCAAGCATGTTGCAGAAAGGATTTAGCTAAGTGTTTACGACCGGCTGCCTGCCTGACGTCAACCTCCACTAAGGGATCCAGTCCCGGGCAAATTAAATTAGAAAATTCGCTTTGCCCGACCTGGGAATCGAACCCACGATCTCCCGGTCCATAGCCCATATGTGCTGCCACTAGGCCAAGGAGGGGATTAAAATAATATTATATAAATTAAATAAATTGCTGTTAAACTGAGGGTTAATTATGGAGTTTGTCAAATGTTTGAAGATAAAAATTGGCTGGCTATTACAAACTGGCAATTGGCAAATATAAACTCTCCCCTGTATGATACCGGCGTAGATTATATAGTATTTATAGTTTGACAGCGTCCGTGGCGCAGCGTGCGCGTAGCCGGCTGTGAACCGAGAGGCCGCGGGTTCGATCCCCTAGTGTGGGGTAGGAACTATGTGTGATTGCTGGGTGTAATTATTTGTTATAGTCTCACGCCTATGTCCCGAGCTCATTTCCATCCTATATAGTGATAGGACAAGCTTATAACCATATCGAACACAAGACTGAGTAAATAAACTCAATATCACTTTACCCAACCTGGAATTGAACCGGTGATCCCAGGACCGTAGCCCTACCGCGCACGCAAACAATTACGCCACCGAGGCAGTCATCCATCATTATAATAATAATAATAGCCCTGTAATATTACTGTCCCACTGCGGGCCACGGGCCAATGAGAGGGGGCTAGGCCTTAGTCTACCACGCGGGCCAAATGCGGGTTAGTAGACTTCACATACCTTCGAATTATTGTGGAGAAATTCTCGGGTATGCGCAGGTTTCCTCACGATGTTTTTCTTCAGCGTAATAGCAAGCGATAATTCACAAAGAAAACACACTTCAAATAGAAAAGTCAGAGGTGTATGCTCCATTTTGGGGTTGGTCTCGAACCTCCGACACTCGTCTCGGCAGTACGTACCATTCCCAACTGAGCTATCGCTACTTTAATAATTATAGTTATAAGTTAATTATTATCACTATAGAGGTAGTATCAGCGTACCGATTCTCATTCATATAATTGTTCCGTAGATCCGGGAATTACGCCACGAAAATCTGGTGGCGTTCGTGGGCGTCTGTGTGGAAGCTGCATCGGCATGTATCGTATCAGCTTACTGTTCACGAGGATCCCTTGCCAGGGTGTTGGCAGATCGTGACCTTCACTTGGACGATATGTTTGTGGCGAGCCTTGTGGCCGACTTGCTTCGAGGCCTGATATACTTGCACGACTCTACGCTGGTGTCCCATGGGAATCTGACGTCGAGCAACTGCTTGGTGGACAGCCGATGGGTCCTGCAGATTGCTGATTATGGACTGCATACTCTGAAAAGTAAGTACAGTAAAATTATGCGATAAGTAGAACCTTGTGATAACCTTGTAAATATTGAATTTGTTTAAGTCGGGGCATAACTTTATATTCAAGACAGTAATTTCGTTGCTTATGTAAAGCAGCAAAATGAATTCCTCTTCCTTTACAAATAATGCATTTTTTGGGAAATTGCTTTTAAATTAGGTTACAATCATCTTTTTGTAGCGCTTTTTGGTATACTGCTCCGAAATATTATATTTTGTAATGTAACGTAATGTAAGCGAATTTTAAATTAAGGCGCTGAGAATAATTCCTTCATCATGAACAAAATTTAAACCACGCTCGTGTAAAATATATTCAAATCGTTAAACATCGATTTGTAAATTGTAACTATGGGTGGAAAACAAATCGTTGAGATTGTAAAATCACGTAACTCCCGATAAAATTAAATCGGAGTAACTATGTAAGACGTGGTATTACTGTGTTGGTGTAAACCCTGATATATTAAATCGTTTCAGTCAATCGTGATCCGTGGTAAGCAGGATTTACGGAATTTCTTCAAGCCGCATAATCTTACCCACCTTAGAGAGACGCGAAGACTCAGCGATCGACAACAGGCG
Organism: Clanis bilineata; assembly: GCA_036417725.1. NCBI lineage: Eukaryota > Metazoa > Arthropoda > Insecta > Lepidoptera > Sphingidae > Clanis > Clanis bilineata. The sequence goes on from CM071153.1 coordinate 7,453,382, forward strand.
ATCCTGTTTTGAATCGCATTGGTCAGACTGTGGTATTTTTTAAATGCTAATGCTGATTTTATAATAGTCGGTCTAACTAAACCAAATATTTTCTAATCTTTTTTTATTTCCCCACTCCCTTTCCCAATCCCCTTCCCTCCCCTTCCATTCCCTTTTAGGTTGGCAACGCACCTATGATTCTTTTTGTGTCTTGGGTGTCTATGGGCGGTGGAGATCACTTACCATCAGGTGGCCCATCTGCTCGTTTGCCAATCTGTGCTATAAAAAAAAAAAAAAAACATGCTTGAAAAAGTGACTAACTCCATTGGGCTGCTAATAAGGGCACGTATGTCTAGGTGCAGTTCATTGTCGTCTATACTAATATTATAAAGATGAAAGATTTGATATTTTTTGTTTCTAATGAAAAAGCTCAAAACTACTGGACAGATTCACCACAGATTTTTATGGAAGACTACCAATTATCAGTAAATTACTTAGGCTACTTTCATCCCGGAAAAAAAATACAGTTCCCGTGGGCGGTGGGATATCCAGTCGCGAGCTACTAGGGTAAATAAACATATAATATAGAGGTATATTTTTATTATGATTACAAAGTGTATTTTTATTAATGGAATAAAATATTAACGTTGAGACTTCTTAAAATATATCAGATTTTTCGCTGTAGCTCAGTGTCCTTACATTTTATGGAATGGATATCTCCAGCTAGAAGGAAATAAACTACAGGAAAATTAATTACAATAACATCTTCGCGTGGGATACTGAGGCCGGGATCTATAGAGCGAACTTCGGCTAAGTCTAAGTCAAAGTCACGAACTCAGGGGGATTTGGAATCGTTATATCGAACTTTGACTTAGTCCCGGTCTTTTTTTATAAGAAAAACAGACTGACAGACAGACTAAGCAAATATTTTCTTGTTAAAATGACTCGGACTTAGTAAAAATCCTCACTGAGTTCGTGACTTTGACTTGGACTTAGTCGAAGTTCGATCTATAGATCTCAGCCTGAGCGTAGAGTTTCACTATGTAACAAGTCAACGAAAATCGAGGTTTATTTTATAAGCTTTAAGTTTTATAGCTTTTAGACGTCGTCGCCTCCTTGGACTATTGGCAGCGTATATGGGCTGCGGACCGAGAGGTCCTGGGTTCAATTCCCAGGTCCGACAAAGCAATTTCTTTAACATGATTTGCCCGGGACGAGAAGGATAAGCCAGGTAGCCAATCTTAAAAAATCTAAGCCAAATCCTTTCTGTTTGTGTTTTGCGCCAATCTCACAAGGAGTGGGATAAGGGTCAGTCAAAGAGATTTAATATTACTAACTATAGAGGGGCTATCAAGCAAGTTTCTATACAAAGAAATTGATCTCAAACTTCAGTACCGCCATCAACAACATATTACAATGCGAGGGCGATTATTACAATTTACACGCTAGACTATTTTATGAATAGTTATGAATCACGTAAGATAAGTTTATTCTCTCAATATTATTTCGCTGGCCGACCTGGCGCGCGTATATTTCAAATAAACTGAGCGACTTATGACCACTAGGTCATAACTTTTGTATCACAAGTTTTATGCTGTTGTCCCATCTATATACTGTTGAATGTCTTTGAGGCCGGTGGAAATAATTATAAGCTTTAGAAATACATGTAGGTACATATATCCTTCTTCAATGTTAGACTAAATAAAACGTATCCTATTATAAATAAATAAATAAATATTATTACGTAATATAAAACATTTAAAAGCATTGTGTTTCTTTGAAATTCTCTCTTTGAAAGATATACTGACATGAAAGTTGCAGTTAAAAATTAGTTCCGAGTGCATACACGCTCAGAGGATTTAAAGAAGGTATAGGAATTGGGAACGAGAGGAAAGATTTAGACCATATAAAATTGGTGGTGGTGTCAAACTGATTGAGCTGGGCCAATCGTGCTGTAGACATATTTTAGATATATTTTTATCATGGCTCTACCACCGATGAACTGCGGCCCGAGCAGGAAAATATCTGACAATCGTAAATGTATTCCAGTTCGATGCGCGTCTATGAAATTTGTATGAAATATTAACCAAATGTTATCAGTGCGCAGCGAGCTCGAATACATTTACGATTGTCAGAAATTTTCCTGCTCGGGTCGCTGTTTCCAACTACATATTTTGCACTATTCTATAGTAAAATCATATATGAAGTAGCTCATAATATGTCGTCCAATATCGTATCTAATATAAAATTGCTATATCAAAAATGGAATCGCTTGAAATTGTTCCGGTTCTGGCGGGAAGGACAATCCTTCGTGCACTTTATATTCTTGTTACTGGTACTTTACGACGCCACACGTCCCACTATCTAATAGAGCGTAACCCGAGTTATTGTATTGTTTTTCCTTCTTTACTTGTATAAATTTTTGACCGACTTCAAAAAAAAGGTCCTCAATTCGTCTGTATTTTTTTAAGTTTGTTACGCGATATCTCCGCCAAATGTGGACGGATTTTAAAGCTTCTTTTTATTAGAGCTTCTTTCAAGGGTGGTCCCAGTATCACATTACCCTATTCGGGGCATAGAATACTATATCGAACCCTCAAGACAGTAGTCGTACACAAACGCAATATAACTACGCCACTGAGGCAGTCTAGGAACAACTTGGGGCTATGGCAACGTAAATATTCGACGCGTCGAGAGATGAAAAATACGATCCCCGCCTACTTACAAGGGTCCCACGGCGCATTACTTCTTTGTGACTTGTTGTTAATAAACGCCTTTTGTATTTCAATAGAGTTATTACTATATAATCACAAGTTTAAAAACTTAACGGATTGACCTCAAAACATATCCGATCGTGACCAAATTGACCAAATAATATGGGACCACCCTTGGAATAAGCTCTATCAAACACAAAAATAATTTTGAAAATCGGTCCACATTTGGCGGAAATCGCGTAACATACCTACATAAAAAATACAGACGAATTGAGGACCTTCTCTTTATTGGAAGTCTGTCGAAAAGTACATTACTATACTAGAGGTAGTAGTTAACATCAGAAGTGTATATATGTACTTGGTTTTAGGTGGATGTGTCGAAGCTGAAGATGCTTTACGTATGGAAAGGCGAATGCTGTGGCGAGCACCAGAGCTACTTCGCGATCCTAATCCACCAACAAGGGGCTCTCAGAAGGGCGACATGTATTCCTTCGGAATCATTCTGTACGAAATATTGGGAAGGAATGGACCATGGGGCGATACCAACTTGACTAATGCCGGTAAGAATCCTACTAATATTGTAATCGTGAACGTTTGTGAGTGTGTGTATGTTTGTTACTCTTTCACGCAAAAACGATTGGCTGGATTTTGATGAAGCTTTATAGTTATATAGATTATACATCAGAATAACACATAGGGTACTTTTATCTCGGAAAATAATTCCAATCGAACGGAGTCGCTGGTAAAAGTTGGTATAAAATACAACTTTTATTTCATACCTTATTCCAATTTCCAATCGAACGGAGTCGCTGGTAAAAGTTGGTATAAAATACAACTTTTATTTCATACCTTATTCTTAAATCAAATCTTTTGATTAAATATCGTAATCAAAATATTTGATTTTCATAATGCTCTCAAATCAGTTAAAGTTTATAAAAGTCTATTATAATCGTATGTAGTGATCACACTTCAAACAACAAAATTTTAACGTAATATGATAGGGATGCGTATATGTTTAATTAATATTGATTAGCCTTGAGGAAAGTTATTTATTCTTCGATCTAGATCATAGTTAGATTACTCATAGATCCCAAAGGATTGCCGCAATTTCGAAGTAATCTATTTAAATATTAATAGCCCAATATTTCAATATCTACCGAAAAGTATCAGTATCGAATCATAATAACAAAATCGAATACAATAATTGAACATTGTGATTACTACATTCCCTTTGTGTGCATTTGACTGAATGTTAATTTGACAGCCTCCGTGGCGCAGCGGGCGAGTAGCCGGCTGTGAAGCGAGAGGCCGCGGGTTCGATCCCCGCACCGAGACAAATGTTTGTATGGCCTACAGATATTTGTTTCGGGTCTGGGCGTTGTGAGATCGAAAGTCTCTCGTAGTTCCTGATACCCACGACACAAGACTCGATCTTAGTGTGGGGTCAGGACTATGTATGTGACTGTTGGGCGTTATTTATTTATTTATTTATTTATTTATGACCCTAACCAATGTCCAATTTTATTTTAATTGCACATTCGTATTAGCTCTTTAAATTTCGATATTCCGGAGGAGTTATCGCTAATTTACTATGTTTAATTCATAAGCTTCTTTGTTTCCATGGCCTTATTTAATTCAATTAATTTTCGGAGTGCTGCTCATTAAAACTGCAAGATAATACAAGTATTTATAGGTAACAAAGATGTTGAATTTTTGGTAAACGATGTACTCTTATCTCGATACTCTTGTCTTTATTTTTTATAAAGTTTATATTGTAATTCAATATCTGAGATAAACCTAAGATTAATTAAACTTATAGTTGAAAGGTATTTTATAGTTTGTCTTCTCAAGGGGATTTCACAGAAAGCTTGGTAACAGTTTTCGACGAATGCTCGTCTCGAGCGTATCTCTCGTCTAAATGGGGCTCAAGTTAATCTTTGAAGAAAACGATTTTTAATACGATCTTCTATAGTAGAGATTGGTAAACGAACAGGTGAGTTATCTGATGGGAAATGATATCCAATCTCCATCACTCATAAAACAAAATGTGTGTGATGCCAAAATAATAATTGGTACGTTGCCAACCAAAGAACCGGCTATCGGCAAACTTACTCAAATGAACGAAACTTCATATTTCTCCCTCATATTATCCCATTAAAAACTCACTCATATTATAGCGCGTACACACCGGGCCGAACGAAGGTGAACGAATCATGCCTGTTTCATTCCCACAACAGCGAAAGTTTGTTTGTGTGAACGCAACAGGTATAGATTCGTTCGCCTTCGTTCGGCCGGTGTGTACCCGCCATTACCCCCAAAGGGGGGAGAGACAAAGGCGCAACGAGTGTACCTACTTTTACCAAAATATTTTTTTTCTACCTGCCCTTTTCCCACCTTAATGTGGGGTCGGAGCAACACACTTTTTCAAGCATGTTCTAGAAAGGATTTGGCTTTCTTTTTACGATCATCTGCCTGCCTGACGTTGACACGCTCTTTCCTAGCTCATAAAGAGCAAAGAAACTCAATATTCCTTTGCCCGACCCGAATATCAATTTCAAAGCCGAGACCTCAATACAACCGTAATAGCCGTGCCGTAATAGGTACAACTACGTCATCTTCAGATGTTGACACTTGACAGCCTTTGTGGCGCAGCGGGTGTGAAGCGAGAGACCGCAGGTTCGATTTCCGCACCAAGATTTGTTTGTGTGGTCCAGAGATATTTGTTTAGGGTTTGGGTTTTGTGAGACCAAAAGTTTCCCATAACTCTTGATAGCCACGACGAAAGACTCGGTGCTTAATTTGGTGTCTATAGGATGTACATAGTGTTAGAAACTCGATCCAGTGTCGCCCGGATGTTTCACATCTTTCCCGGGCGTCATGGCACTAGACCGTAAGACCGGCGACTCCGACATTTTAACCGTCACGTCTCCCCCCAGGCTAAGCGTGCCGGCAGTGTTAAAACACTTTCCCCGATGATAATGATAGGGGTTATTCCTTAGTCTACCACACTGGCCTAATGCGGGTTGGTAGACTACACATACCTTTGAAATTCTTGTGGGAAATTATCGGGTATGCAGGTTTCCTAACAATGTTTTCCTTCACCATTATAGCAAGCACACATTCACAAAGAAAACACACTTAACATAGAAAGTCAGAGGTGTATGCTCGATATTGTGGTTGATCTCGAACCTCCGACACTTGTCTCGGCAGTCCGCACTATTCTCAACTGAGCTTTCACTGCTTTTTATCTATACAGAATGTGACTCACTTATAATTTGATTATAAAATACTACTTTCTTTCCGGTAGTTTAAGAACACATTTGTTTCACAGAGATCATTGGCCGCGTTCGCCACCCGATTGGTGGTGTTCTGTTCAGGCCGCCTCTTGGTAGCGTTAATACGCATCCAGCTGTACTGGACGTGCTTAAGCAATGCCTGAGCGAGAGACCGGAGCGTAGACCCGATGTGAGGATCGCTAAGCTGAGATTAAAGCAGATGCATGCTGGAATGTAAGTAATGTTTAACAATACTCGAAGTGGTAGTACGATAAATCCTTGCGAAAGCTACTTTTCTTACCTGCTCTTATACCACCTTAACGTAGAGTCGGCGCAACACACTTTTTCTATCATGTTGCAGAAAGGATTTGGCTTCCTTTTTTACGACAGCCTTGCGAAAGCTACAATGAACTAAAACATAAGGAGATAAAATTATAAATTTTTAACTGATTACAAAAAAGGAGGGCGTTCTTAACTCTGAGCGTATTTTGCTTACTTATATTTATCAAACCAGAGCTCCCAGTAGTTAACGTCAATTAGTGAACCGGTCATAGAAATTAAAGCCAAGTCCCTTCGATAATTTGCTTGAAGACGTGTGTCGTGCCGACTCCTCATTGAAGTGGGATAAAGGCAAGTGAAAAGTTGTTTGTACAACAGTGGCTCGTTTCTGTACATAAATAGAGCTATAAACTTGTACGAGTAAAATAATAGATTTGCTTTACAAAAACAAAGCAATACGCAATAGCGTAATATTGTTGACTGTTTTATACAAACGCGTCTATAAACCGTCCGTCGTGCAGTTGATTGGCTCTTAATAAACGATATTGGAACGTTACGAAGCGTTATCCCCACTGAATGTGTTTCGAGAAACCTTAATACGGTTTCAAGTTTTCAACGCAAAGGAAACTGTCGACCTGAATTGAGTGCATGGCCTTTCATCTCAAAGTATTGCGTTTTACATATAAATTATATTTTTGACCGACTTCAAACGAAAGAAGGTAATCAATTCGTCTGTATTTTTTATGTACGCGATATCTCCACCAAATTTGGATGCGATTTTCAACATGCGTTCGATAGAGTTTATTCCAAGGGTAATATAAATTTGGTCACTATCGGATAAAAGGAGTCGGTCGGTTAAGATTTAAAACTTGTGATTATAGGAAGACCAACATATTCGATAACATGTTGGCCATGATGGAGAAATACGCGATGAATTTAGAAGCACTTGTGGCTGCGAAGACGGAACAACTTATGCAAGAGAAGCGAAGGACTGATGAACTTTTGAATAGAATGCTGCCACGGTAAGGTGTTTTATACGAAGGGCTTAAAAAGTTTCATTATAGCTTTATTAAGGACATTATACATGGATACTAAAACATAAAAATTGCGTGCGTTTTTTGTTTTGTTTGTTTACGGTGTATAGAGCTATTAGTCTCCTCCCTGGTTTAATGGTATTATAGCATCGATATATTATATACCTAGATGCACAGTTGACGCTCGGAAAATGGGACAGCAAACGAGTGCTTAAGCACTCCTTTTGCCTACAGTTGGACGCCGATAGAATTCTAAATGTCAATTTTCAAATTTAAGAACGCATGCTCATTTCGTTTAGAAAGCTACTTTACAACACTTGCATAGGGTTATATTTGTGTTGATTTAATTAGAACTTGTGATCTTTTTCTTTGTTTTATTCCTGAGACCACTTTTTATTTATTTGCAAAGAACTATGCATCTAGGGTATATTATATTGATGTATTATAGATTCAATTCCAGAATAAAGTCGTTTTATTTGATTTTTTTTGTCCGGCACTGGATTCTCCAGAGGCGGGCAGTCCGTCGTAAAAATAAAATAAGCCTGTTTAGGCATGGAGCTGTATCCGAGCTATATATGTGCCGCCTTCAACAGCTTATGCAACGTGATTTAAAAAGTGTATTGACGTTGCCCCACATTATAGTGGGATAAGGGCCGGTGGAAAAAGTTGTTATACAAGTTATTGAATAAATTTTGAAAGTTGTGCATATATTGAGCGCGTCTCCTGCAACTGCTTTTCTCGAAACAAAACATAAAAACACATACGCAAAACAATGTTTTTTTTTAATACTACACACAATTACCTATTACACCCAACAGTCACACACCTAGTCCTGACCCCACACTAGGTACAACCTGTATCGTGGGTGGCAGAGACTGTGAGAGACTTTCGGTCTCACAACACCCACTTGAGACAAATATCTGTGGGCCACATAAACATTTATCTCAATGCAGGAATCGAACCTCGGCCTCTCGCTTCACAGCCGGGTACTCGCCCCCTGCGCCACGGAGGCTGTCTATTTTAGCTGTCTCCTGCTCGTAGAACAATGGACCATAGACAAAAATGTGTAGCGAATCCATGTTTTGCGTAGGTGTTTTGTGTAATGTTTTAGTGCAGAAGACGCGGCTTTAGTCCATCAACACGCATGTAACTGCTCTGTTATGTATTCCAATGCCCCTACTTATGTATTCAGTGCATGTGATATTGTTCCTATTGGCAGGACGGTGGCTGAAGCTCTCAAAAGGGGAGAACGATTTCAAGCCGAGAGTTATGATTGCGTCACAATTTACTTCAGTGATATAGTTGGATTCACAAAGCTAGCTGCGACCAATACACCTATGCAGGTGAGATTACACAATGGATGAGATTACAACTGGCGGGTACAGGCTACCTCTGTTTGCCAGAGAGTTACCGGTGCTCTCCGTGCTCTGTATCGCTTAAAAAACTTTTTACCAACAAAAACTAAGATAATGCTTGTGCAATCCTTGATCCTTCCTATAATTGACTATGGTGATGTGTGCTATTTTGACCTGAATGCAGATCTACTCAATAAATATGACCGTCTTCCTAATAACTGCATTCGATTTATATTTAACCTTCGTAAATATGACCACGACTCTTCTTATCGTTCCCAACTCAAATGGTTACCTATCCGTCAACGCCGTTTTTTGCGTGCACTCACTATGCTCTTCTCCATACTTACTTCTCCTTCCCCACCTTCTTACTTATCTTCGTCGTTTCAATATTTAGACAGTAACCATGACAGAAATCTTCGCTCATCTAGTAATCTTCTCCTGAAGTGGACTCCTCATAGCTCTGACTTTACTCACTCTTCTTTCGCTATACAGTCTATTCTTCTTTGGAATGCACTCCCCCTCGAGATCAGGACGACTACAACTCGGATGTCATTTAAAATTAGAGTTCGGCAATTACTCCTTAACGATGTGTCTGAACTTTCTCATTAATATGGTTTTGTTTTTCTTCACTTTTCGTTTCAGAATATAATATGTATTATATAAACATATGTATTATTATATAAATATAGTATGTAGATGTATATATGTATAACTATATATTTTATTTATTATATTATGTAACGTTTGTATTCGTTGCCTATTTAATTATATACTGGAATTGTATTGCTTTTTTCCTTCTCAGCATGAATTTATGTTTTACACCTACTTCGTATTTCTCTGCATCACCCAAAGGTTGGCAGGTAGAGAATGCCTTAGGCATTATGTCCGCCTTTATACAAATTTGTATAAAAAGTGTAAATAAATAAAAATACATGTTTATTACTTAATGTGGCGATTAGCAAGGCTGGCGCGTAACGCCTCATTCATACGAGAGCTTTTTCAACGTTCGTTAAAAAAGTGTCTCAATACCTGTTCATATGAGTGCTTCAAAATGATTCTTATCTTGTTTCTTATAATGTATATTCTACATACCGCCCAACGCATGGCATTTTTTTAAATGTTTTAAAAGCGCCAGCGTTTGAAGAACTATTTGTTTCATTCCAACGCTTTTTTAACGAGCTTTGAAAAAGCTCTCGTGAGAATAAGGCCTTAGTTTTCTGTTCTGTTCTAAACTTCTATTTTATTTCTTATTTCTTTGTTCGATAATTTAATGTCTCATATTTTGTGATAAATAAATAATTATTATGATAAACTCGAAATGTAGGTATTATAATATCTTCAAGCAGGTCTCATTCATTAACGATACGATGATACAGAGAAACTAGCTCCGCTTCCATTCACGCTTCACCTATACGTTATATTGTATGTTAAACGTACGCTAAATGCTAGTAATTGTATCGCAGATTGCTCCTTAATTACCTACACCTGGCTGCAAAATCAGTTCCTAATAGTAGATACCTACGTATAACGTTTGAGGCTCCAACACATCTCGAACACTATATTAATTGAAGGTCAATGTTTAGCACACGATGTTCATGATGATAATAGCTTTTTATAAAGTGATGCAAATCTAAAATGAAAATTAACTTTAATAAGGATAAGGCTGAGATCTATAGAGCGAACTTCGGTTAAGTCTAAGTCTTGGTAAGATTTATAAATTAAAAATCCACACTGAGTTTGTTTCTTTGACTCAGACTTAGTCCAAGTTCGCCCTATAAATCTCAGACTAAGCTGCACTTTGTATTTACATTACTTTTATATTAGGTAAGAAAATTCTGTTTTATCGTTTCAGATAGTTGAGATTTTAAATGACTTGTACACTTGCTGCGACGCTATAATATCGTATTACAACGTTTATAAGGTAAGAAAAGTAAATTATTTGCTTCTCCAATAAAAAAAATTAATGATATTCAGTCACGTACAAAAACACCATTATCACTAGAAATGTATCATCGAACATAGATTGTTACCTAACTTATGAATTATGATTCCAACCCAAAATATTTCAAGTAATTTGAATTATGCTGCCTCGGGGGCGTGGTGGTATTGCGTGCGCGGCATGACTATACTGAGGTCTCGGGTTTGATCTCCGGGTCGGGCAATGTTATTGGATTTTTCCACTCAGTATCAACCCGAAGTCTGGAATTTGTGCCCGATATATCAAAAGCCTCGCCTCCTATCACATCTGGGAAACGAGTTCGGCGAAATGTGGGCATTCTAGTTTGCTAGTTCGCTTTTGCTTACCCCTTCGAGAATACTGGCGTGGGATATGTATGTATTCGAATCATTATCTAGGTAGAGACTATCGGCGACGCTTACATGGTAGTGGGCGGGTTGCCAGAGAGATGCGCGAGGCATGCAGCTGAGGTGGCCTCGTTGGCTCTGCACGTGCTAGACGCAGTGCCCCAGATACCGATGCGGCACATGCCTGCTTCAAGACTTCAGATCAGGATAGGTAAGCAAACATTACCACTGTGGCAATGCAATAATTAATTTCAATGTCGTAACTATAGTCTTGGGCAGTGATAGCAAGAGTGAAGAGCTAAACATGTGGGCAAATTATATTTCGCGATGCCCCTTGGTACTAATGGTACATAAACTGCAGGAATGTCACTTGAGATGGTATGGCCACGTTTTGAGGAAACCACAGGAGTACGTCGGTCGTATGTGTCTGGCACAGATCGTACCAGGGGTGCGTACCTGTGGACGGCTCTAAAAGCGCTGGCTGGACGTTCTGGAGGAAGATATGAGAACCAAAAGCCTCACCAGGGAGGATGCTCAAGAACGGGCGAAGTGGAAGCGTTTAAGTAGGAAGGCGGACCCTGGCAGAAGGCCGGGATAATGCCAGGCAGAAAGAAAGAAAGAAAAGATGCCCCTTGGTACTAATGATACAATGTGGTTTCGTTTTCTAAATTTGATGTGGGCAAATTATATTTCGCGTGGCCCCCTGGTAATATGGTACTGATGGTCCATCTGGTTTCGTCTTATTTTTCGTTACATTCGTCAATGCGCGAGGCTCTTCGGACCGCGAGGCCGTAGGCGAAGGCACACGTCACGCACGCCTTACGCCCGCCCCACTCTGATCTTGGGGGACCGTGGTAAATTCATTGGATGGAGGTCTTTTCAGCCCGCATCTCCCTATATGGTCACGACTTGTTCGGTCCGAGGCCTGATTCCGTTGACCACTGGGGCCCCTATGGTTTCGACCATAGGGGGCCTCGGCCTGTAGCTTTTTGCCGACCTGCCACCTTGTAGTTACGCCACTGCTTAAGGTATATTTTCGTCCTTTATTTTTTAGACGGATGGATAATATTACTGAAAAGGACGCCGATAACGAAGTCGCGTCATATAAATCGAAAGCGGCCTCTTAAATGATCGTTTCCAGTGGGGAAATTCGTCTATGTCATGCGAAAAACTGTTATCTAAATGGAGCTTTATTTTATGTTCAATAAATCTATTAGGTATAGATGACACAAGGAATATTTTTGTTGACACAATCTATAAAGTCAATCCAGTACTGTGTAAATAGGGACAATCGAGATTATTGGATTATGATTGTATGAATCAATGACTGGCTTGTCTTGGCATAGTAATTCGCCTCGTGTAGTAGGTCCATAAAAACACAATCTGTTACTCAAAACAATTTAATGAACAATCGATAGTGTCCGAGGTAATGTTAACACTATTAGGTACTTTGAAATACTCATATCACGCCTGCCCCCTGAATCTTATCACTCCATTCGATTTCATTTATTGACTTAAAATTCCACCAAAATTGAGTTAAAAAGTGCGCTAATATTGCATTGGATTCCAGAATTTGTCATTTGGTAATTTTAAAGTGACATTAGTGCACTTTTAAACTCTATTTCGGTGGCATTTTGACACTAAATGAAATCGAGCAGTGTCAAGAGTTGGCCCCCTCCCTGGGAACTAAGCTCAACGAAATGTGGGTATTCTAGTTCACTAGTGTGCCTTTGTCTACTCATTCGGGCAATACCGTCTTTATCATATGGGCACAGCCAGCCCTGCCCAGGGCCTCGCGGGGCTTCCGAAAGACCGATAAGTACTAATATTCCCTTACATGAATAATTATTTTTACTCTTTAAGGGGCCCTCGAATTCTTGCGTGCCCAGGGGCCCACGCATGCCTTAAGACAGTCCTGTTTCGGTGATATGGGCGTGAGCTTAAATTATGTGTTTTTTTTATCCGAGCACGGCAAAGAGACCACACAACTCCAGATGGTAAGCGATGTGCGGTCCAAAATACCAGCAACCACCTATAGACCTTCAACCTTGTGCCTATCGAAGGCCAGCAGTATCATGCCGGCCTGCATAAATGCTTCTTCACACTTCACATGTTTTTATTTAGGTATCCACAGTGGCCAATGCGCGGCCGGTGTAGTGGGCGTTAAGATGCCCCGGTACTGTCTGTTTGGAGACACAGTTAACACTGCCGCTAGGATGGAATCTAATGGCGACCCTCAGAAGATCCACGTCAGCAACGACACGTACAAGCTGTTGAAAAAACATGGCGGATACCATTTCAAGGAGAGGGGCATTATTAATATTAAAGTAAGTCTGTGTCATCGACGTAGAAAAAGAGGACGTAGCGCTAGGAACATTTAAAGTAAAGCAGGATTTTCTGCCGATTTTCAATATGTAATGGCGGCGACTGAGTGTTAGTATGTGCGTGGGGCACATTTGTAGAAGCGCTTTTGTGTGCGTGCTTATCTGTGGCGTCTGTTTAACTATAGGCGAGACGGTGTCCACTTTTTTCATGCGTCTGTGGTAACTGTGTTCTTTATTTCTTTCCATCGGCCATTATGGATGGATGGATGGATCAGCGCAATACACTTCTTCATTTAAATAGTCAGCATCATTATTACACACCACAGGATGTCCACTGCTGGACAAACAAATAGGATTACCACTAAGAAAATATCGATTATTATGAATTTAAAATTAATTGGACATAGGCGAAATCCTGTCGGGGTAACCTTGGAAACTGGTTTTATTTTGTTTTAAGAATTATCTGGTACCATAAGCTATATGTAGCTTAATAATTGTTAACGTTTTTCATCGTCATGTTGCATGAAATGAAAGAAGATTTATGCACATGAGAATTGCGTAGCAAGTTGTTAACATAGTTATTTCTATTGAAAACGTGTATTTTTCAGGGAAAGGGTGAAATGAAGACGTGGTGGCTAGTTGGAGAAGACCACGAAAGAAGGCGAAATTCATTTATCAGATATCGTAAGTGTTTAGGTACCGTTTATTTGTAGGTGCTGGTATAGATAGTACTTATGATCTTTATGATGCTCGATATTAAATTATACTTATTAATAGATGCCTACCTAATAGATAGTTATGAAGTAGTAATTTTATTTGTTTTGTGTAAATCGATAAACCTACATACAAACCCCATAATCCTGGTACCTTCTCTTGATGACCCATACAATACGATTCCTTTGGAAAATTGTTTGCTAATAAGTATTTTGAAGTTTTACTAAAAGGGAGAGTTTCCATTTTGCAAATATTCACCTTCACTACTTTTGTTCGCAGAGCCGGGTCTAGACAGCATCGAACCTGATAGCGAACCGTGGCGTCCTTCAGAACGTTCCATCCTCAACATCCGAGACAGGGCACGATTGTCTTGCGGCTCCGTCGTTTTTGGATCAGCGCTGTCCTCCCCGGGACCACCAGCTTGCGCATGCTTCGTCCCCCCCAGAGACCACCACTCAGCCCCGGTAGTATCCTTCTGCGAGGAATGATATTAACCACACGCAGACAGCTATAATACACTATTCTGGGTGAAAAATGATCCAGAGGTTCAAGACATAAACGACGATGCGGATAAACGTAGTTGTAATATGAAAAATGAATTCGTTGAAGTTCACGAAGTAAACAATGGTGCAGTTAGAAATTTACAAGGTAATGTAAATGATTATAAATATGGTAGGATGTATAAAGTGATAGATGAGGATGATGAAATTGTTGTACATGATGTTATTGATGTGAGAGCTAAGGACGTGGTAATATATCACAAATTAAGAGTTGATTATGAAGGCACTTGGTTGTAAGTTTCCATTAAGAGAAGTCGGTACTTAATGGAAGGTCTGTTACATTATTTAAGCAACGCACCGAAAAACGGCATATAAAGCATCGAACGAGGACAGTTAACAAATAAAGAGGATTAAAACCCGGATAATGACTATTTTCAAAACAGAGCTAATGAAAATAATTTGAGTAATACTATTATTAGGTAGGTACCCCCAAATCTCATTATTCAGACCTCGAATAAAAAAGCTAAGGTCATGTTTAGTGTTACAATTATAAATATCATATTATAATGTATCTATTTCAATATTAACAAAAATATTTTGATTGATGTTTGATACTAAATGTTCATAAAAAATGTTGTCAATTTGGTGAGGTTAAGAGCCTGTAAGATTTTTACAGTAGGTTTGTTCAATTGTACAGAAATGTAATGAAATGGATACTTAATTGTGACTTTCCAATATAAGCAAAAGTGATCAAGTATTTAATGGTCTAGTAACTAAAATGTAAGTAGATACCTATTTATTATTTATAATAGAAAAGAAAAAATGTGGCCACCTAAAGAGCTAATCGATTGTATTCATAAATTATCCATGAGAATAAGATGAGAATAGTTCATTTTACGTAGATCATTAACAATAATAGTACCTAAAAAAATTAAACGTCTTTTGATATTAGGTACAACTGTATGTGCGTATAGGAACATAGTACCTATAGTAGGATTGCTAATTAAACGGAGTAATCTGACATTTCAGATGTTGCCACTTTTTTATGAAATTTAAATAGTGCTGCGGTAAAAAGATCAAGATTATTTAATCATTTCAATTCAGTGAACCATTTCATTCTTTCGTTTTCTAAAGTCCAACTTAAAGTCGTAATTCCTGCCTAATGTGTTATTAGTACTGCATGTCTATTGAATTATAGTAATAGTAAACTACTTGATGCTAAGTTATAGCATGTCTACTGGAATTATAATCATGGTTCATTATAAATAAAACTTACAAAAGGTATGAATGCCCTGAGCGTAATATTTTCAACAATTATAAGTAATATTTGTAATTTTCATTGTTATCATTTCGCGTATCTGTTGTGATTATTTACGTAAACTTATTGACACGGTATTTTAATCGATGGGTTAAGTTGAAATTTCTAAAAATACGCAATAAAATTCTGATTTTGCAAAGTAGTGCCGAGTTATTGTATCTTTGAATGACAAAAATTGAACTAGATCAATCACTATGTTTTGATAGTAAGCAACATTATTTTGGAAAGTGACATTTAGATCTGTCAGTTTACTCCGTATAATTAGCAATCGGACTATACCTAGATCATCAGAATCATCCACAGCCTGTAGCCTTGTAGGCTCCCACTGCTGGGCACAGGGCATTTGTCATTCATGCCATTTGTCAAACTATATACTGTTTAGATACTTACTACAAATAAATGTTTACGCAAATTATGGGGCTATGGTACTTATAAAAGCGCTGTTTGTCTTTAACCATAGGTTGTCCCTTTCATTTTTAAACAATGTAACGCAAGGAAAAAAGTGACAGGCTATTCTTAGCGAAAAGATAAGCGAAAATGTTTTTATAAGTAAGGCCCTTTGTTATAGAAGTGTACATTTCGATGGTATGAGCTTTAATGAAGTATTTTGGGCCGTATTTGTATCCCATAATTTTATTTATGGCCTGATTGCCAAAAATGTAAGTACTCACTGTAAGTTACGTCACTCATCGATGGTTGATGTTGGGAGTTATTGATAGGAATTACGTTAGTTTAAATGTATACACCTACTTACCTAGTCTAAAGCTAAGATCTATAGTGCGAACTTCGACTAAGTGAACTAAGTCTGAGTCAAAGAAATGAACTCTTTCTAGAATTTGGAATTTTTAAATCGAACCCGAGCCATTTTTTTTTTACAAAAAAAAAACAGACTAACAGACAGACTAAACAGAGATTTTTATGTAAACAATGTCTCGGACTAAGTCAAAGTTCGATTTAAAAATACCAAATCCTCACAGAGTTCGTTTCTTTGAGTTAGTCGAAGTTCGCTCTTTAAATGTCAGCCTCAGAAAGCGGAAACAGAACTCACCTGAGTTCAGGGGTACGGTGGCTTTAAATATAGGATTCGCATTATTTCTTTCTACCTGCCCTTATCCCACCTTAATGTGGGGTCGGCGCAACACACTTTTTCAAGCATGTTGCAAAGAGGATTTGGCTTAGTTTTTACGACCGGCCGCCTGCCTGACCCCCTATGAAGGATCCAGTCCCGGGCAAATTAAATTAGAAAATTTGCTTTTCCCGATCTGGGAATCGAACCCAGGACCTCCCGGTCCACAGCCCATACTTCCTCCCACTAGACCAAGGAGGCGATAGCGCGTAATAGAATTCGCATTGGATGCTCTTATTTTTTTAATATAGAAAAGTAATATACCCTGAAGCACTTTAGCCTATTGTTGTTATTACGTATTGTAAAAAGCAACCTTATTTTCTGACCAATAAGGATTAATGCTATTACATTCTCTGACAAGGACTTATTTCATGGAATGGTCATTACCGCATAGCCTCCATAAGGGAACTTTAGTAGGTACTTATAGGTACTTATGTATAATAGGGTAGCGTAATGTCCTAAAAGCCTACATGAGTACATCATACGTACATGACTATGTTTGGATGAAGGATTTTATATTATTATTTATTAAGAAATTTAAGATAACATAGTATATACCATAATATATTATTTAAGTACCTAGAGGTACATTAAAATTTGATCTCTATTATATTGCGTTCACAGCAAATAATTATTTTCTGTGTGTGAAACAAATATTATGCAGTCTTTTCTAGTCACTGATCTCTTATTACACAATAATTTAGGTAGATACATGATATATCTATTGATTTGGTATATATACTATCTAGATTAATGTTTAAAATATTATACGATACGATTTACGAACGTTCCGTGTTATTTGAATTATAAAATTCCACTTAAGTGGACTGTGGAAGAAACATAGTTTCGTGCCATTTCGTACTTAGCTTGTGGCAAATTATAACTGTGATGTTATATTGTATAGATTTTTTTACTTTTTTAACACGCTTATATCGTGATGGTTTTTTATATTTTTTACTTTATCTCGATCTGTAACTATCTAAGTAGTACCTAGTATATTTTATGGAATTTAGGTGCATGCCTATATGAAGATATACAATTATTATAATAATACTTACGTTACGAGTAGGTATACATTATTGCTAAACGAAGCGAAATTACGCTTCTACCTACCCCGTGAATTTTTGTTTGGCCAAATAGCTCTTATTGGAAAATAAGCTGTAGGTAGGGCTCAGAAGGCTAAAGCCCTTCAAAAATAATATAGAATGTTATTGAAATATTTTACATAGTACCTACATATTATATCAACGACCTAAAAATCATTGTATTCATAAATTAAATTAATGTCCGTCTATGTGTACGTACCTACATACCAATATTGTCGTATATATGTATTTTATACAATATTTATCTATAAAATTAATGTTAAATGTTATTAAATTAAGATGAGGGATTTACAAATATCTTTGATGTTTTTATGTGGATCAAAAATTGGTGTTAATTGTCTATGAAATAAATTTTTATAATAAAATCATCTATTTTATTTTTTATTGTCCGAGCAAGGCAAGCTGACTACACTGATGGTACGCCTAGTTGCAGACTAAAAAAACAGGACTGACAAATAATAAGTTTATCTGTGGTCACTAGAAACATAACAGCCTGCATGGACGTAAAAAAAAGATGGACGGAGCGCTAGGAACATTGAAAGTGAAGCAGGGTTTTCGGCCCAGTCGATCTATCGACACCAATGACTAAAGAAAAAATAAGAAGACCCGCCATAACTAAAAAAAAATACGTGTTTACTATGAAGCCGGTTCCTTCGTGATCTATTTACATGCAAGTGGTTAAAATCTTAAGTTAAATGATACCTACAATGGTCAAAATGGTGCCTCGGCCAGAGCCCCCTAGTTTATTATAAAAATCTTTCTTTCCATCTGTACTTATCTAACCCCAATGCAGGGTCGGCGCTGCACACTCTTTCAAGCATGTTGCAGAAAGAATTCGGCTTAGTTTTTTACGACCGACTGCTTTCCTGATGTAAAACCCCCTGAGGATCTAGTTCATGACCAAGGAGGCGACAACTTAAAAGGATGTAATATCTTGCTTAATGCTCTTCATTGATTGAAAAAATATAATATGTATTCAATAATAATGGTTTATTTTATTCTCTAACATATTATTTACAAAAAATATTCTATTGAATAGTACAATTTCATGTCATCTACAAAATCATTTGGTGTTTAATCTTATATTCTTATCTTATTAGCCCATATCATCCCACTGCTAGGCAAATGCCTCCCTTTTATCTCTCCACTCATCACGCTCAGCAGCAAACTCCCACCAGTCGCCGCGAAAGGTATCCAGGTCATCTCGCCAACTTTTACGTGGTCTGCCCCGTCGACGCTGTCTGTCCTGAGATACCCATTGTACCCACTGTACTGCATTCCCTTACACAAATTGCTGATGTCGGCAGGAAGACTGCTCTTTTAAAGTGGAGTTGGGCTGGACATGTTAGCTGTATGGGCCCTGAGCGGTGGGCCCAGATTGTCACGCAATGGTGTTTAATAAACTTCAATTTTATATTCTTGGTTTTTGTTGGTATTTTCTTTTGTTTACTTCATTACTGAAGGTTGAGTCTTGAAAGTCCTTATCAGCAATTGAACATGTCAATTGTTTCAACCTTTTCCGGTTCTGATTTTTTTTTTGTTCAGATGTGAGAAGATTGTGATTACTCGGATACACAAATGGCTAGGTAATCAGCTGCAGAATTCCTCCAATTTTATTAACTACAACTTATTTGTCTGGGTTGTTCTTTACTTGCATAATAAGTGGTATGAGAACTGGTAATATCCCTAAGTTTAAAATTCCACTAGGCTACATATTCATTTTGTGTTTATTCACAGCCCAGATCTATATTTTTTTTAATATTGTACATTTCATATGTACAAAACATTCATTCTTCATATCAGCATTCAATCTATATCTATTTTACATAATAAAATAATTTAAAATCACAATATCTTCTCTATTACTATAAACATGAAGTCACTTTTTCAGTCCCCTTATTCTTAATTCCATTTCTAAATATGCTTTCATGGAAGGGTCGTCAACCATTTTCAAAATTTTCTCACTTATCTCTGGTCCTACATTATGCATCTTATTTGCCAGAGCTTCTGCCCATACAATAAAGACACAGTTGGAACATCCAGACTGGCAGCATGCTGTTGGAGGGTTGTCTATAGAGGCCTGAAAAAATAAATTATCTGTGCTTTTATCTGAGCAGAGCATGGCAAGTGACCTCATCTAATAAATATTAATATACCGAGTGGCGCCGACATAACAACATTCAATTATACCAGATATACCTTAGCCTTACAACATTGCATGGCTTTGTAAAAATCAGCCAAATAGGTGAAATAGTCTAACCACATGATGTATGTTCAAGACAACCTAAAGCAGCTGATATTAGTGTTCAGAGTTTTGTCGATAAACAAACATGAACGGACTTGTCCAGCGCGACGTGGCCGCGAGAACCACGCACCGTGTACCTACTGAAGTTTACCTACATGTATATTGTCGCGCATTATACTGGTTTTACACATTATAAATGGTGACAACCAATACTATTTATTATGAGGAAGAATTCAGTTAAAAATGAAAAATCATGAGTAAATCTAGTTCTTACAACATTCACCATTGGTGTGTCACTTTGACAATGACTATACAGAAACATTTTGTAGTAGCGAAACAGCAAACCTTAAACTGGGAACATACCCATATACTACAGGTGGTCACGAGGGGGACGGGTATAAAAATTGAAAAAAATGGGTCACATAATATGGGTACATTCTTTACCTTCAATTTTATTTAGTACTGATTTAAAAAGTCAGTAACTCTGACAGCTTCAATGTTGAATCACTAATGGAACAAACTATTGTTGAGAGGTAATTGATGTGTTAATAGATATTTAGGATAAATGTTACATAATTTATGCTATTTAACTGGACTTACTTACTTCTTTGGCTATCCTTTCTAATTCCTTTTCTTTTTCGTCTTCAGTGCCTTGACATTGGGTGGCGTATTTTTGTATATGAAATATATTTATTCTTAATATAGCTCTGACTTTGTACCTGGCCATCTGAAACAAAAAAGGAATTAGCAAATATTTTCAGCATTATTTAATAAGCTACTACATTAAATATACAACTAGGTACTAACAAACATAATTTATGTTTTTATGTTATTTCATAATAAAAACAAAATTACATCAAAATACAAATAAATAAACTGTTAACCTAAGTCGCAATATATGTCAAGTGTCAACCACAGGGGGCCCATAATGTCTATTATAACCTATCGAGCATAAAATTTGATAGAATCAGCAAAAAATAATGCTATCTCTTTTTTTGTGAATGGATGTTAACTGAGGTAAAAAAGGACTAATATACAAGTGTTTATTCTTATAGACCCGCATCCGTCAATAAGCCACGCCCCCGGTCCAAAGTAATAATACGGCAACAGGAATGGCGGTCTAGTGACCATGGGCGTCTTCATTGCGTATATTATCGATATCGATAAAATGTTTTATTCCGTTATTTCATGGTATATTTTTTATATTACATATTATCACACCTGTATATTATAAGAGTGGGCAGATACTGTAATTTTCTAATTAGTATGATTAGAAAAGCTCTAGTGCGCTTAAATAACGATTTATATAGCAGATATTATCAAACGATTTTTTGAGTTGTTCTCATGATTGATGTTGTCATTGAGTTCATGTTTAGAAGTGGGCTTTCAGTGGCTGATGATTATATAATTGAAACTAATCGTGCCAATAACACTCCAATATTTTAACTAAATAATAAACGTGACGTTGATAATCTTAAATAAATCAAATGAAAGCAAGTAATAAATAATAACAAATAATATATAATAATACAAAAATATTCACTTTTGAACATTTATGTACTGTTTTGTAAAAACAATACAAAAATGTTTATCGACAAATCATCGACTATATTACTTATCGCACTAAGCTTTCCGCCATCTTTAGGTGCCAGGCTGGTGGCAAGGTCATGGAGATGGGACCCATCTCCTTTCTCTCTTTAATCTAAAGCCGGGTCTCCTGCACTAAAACTTTACACAAAATACCTACTCTACGAGTAGGTGACAGCTAAAACCGTTGTTTTGCGTATGTGTTTTTAGCGTTTTGTTTCGAAAAAGCTAGTGCAGAAGACCCGGCTTAAGATGTCAACAGTCAACATGACAGTATTGACAGTTGATATCTCTGGACTTGGCTTAGGGCCGAATGGTCAAACAGTGCTCAGTCATCCAAGTCATTTGAGCACTACCCAAAGTTAAGCAGCCAATAATTTTTGAGCGGCATGGTCGTACGCACTTGAGAAGACTTGGCGGAAAAATCAGCTGAGGATCAATCATTATGCTACAGATAATAAAAGTTTGTTCTCGATTACAAAATTTTAATAAAAGTATATTTTTGTTTCGTTTCACGTAGAATCATTTTATTTCATTTAGTTTTTTTTTAAGATAATTATAATAAATAATTGGCAGAATACATGATTCGATAATGTTTACTTAACCTTTTTGCTTTCCATGTGCCATTCCGATCATATTTCATCTGTAGTAAATTTTTCTGTAATGTTTATGTTATCTCTGTCTATCTTTTGTTATTGTGAAGGTAAACACATTTTTATATAATAGAAACGGAACTTAAAATGGATCTTTTTTTAATATTTATTATTATGTTGTTAAAATATTTACCACTTGGCAGAATGTTTCTTTCGTCCTTAGCCAATGATTTGTGTGGAAGAAACGAAAAAAAATTTTGGCAAATAGCGACCTGTTTGTTTATATTTATTTTCGTATTTAAATAACTGTGTTTGTTGTATGTGAAGTGATTTTGCTTTATGTAATAAACATCAACGAAGATGGACAGATTATGGAAACTTTGAAGTTTGGATATGGAGGATATTTCTTGGAGCGTTTCAATAAAAGTAGTCTTCTCGAATTTTTCTTGCCAAGGATTGCCGTCCGTCCCAAAAAAAATACTCCGCCCGATCTGAGGATGGAATTCAGGACGTCCCAGTTCACACCGGCTTCATCAGACCATCTAAAAACCATTATATTGGAGAGGAATTCGGCAACATGCAGTAGTGTTTTATCGGATTTAATAAAATGAATCATTGTATTTGTGAAGTGTTTTATTTGTTTTGGCTTCTTCGAGTGCGCTATATTCTAGTTTAGATAATGATATTGAGGAAAAATACATTTTATTGAAATCAAGGGGTAGGTAAACACTACATGGAACACGAACATTATTAAATACAAACCTATGCCCGCCATTCCGTTCGCGTGAAATTTTATTTATTTAAACATATCGACCTATCCAAAGAATAAAGTTACATATGAAAATGAATCGAAATTGCTTTCTTATTTTTCTAAGCTTATATTTACCTATATATTTAACTAGTAAATATTTAAGCTATGTCTATATATGTATAATTTAACTTGTTATTATGTCATAACTTAATAAAAAATACTAATTAAATATATAGGTAAATATAAGCTTAGAAAAATAAGAAAGCAATTTCGATTCATTTTCATATGTAACTTTATTCTTTGGATAGGTCGATATCTATCCTACGGAAACCATACATTTTTTCGGGGAAAAAAGTAGCCTGTGTGCTATTTCAGACTTTAATCCATCTCTGTGCCAAATTTCATTCAGATCTCTTCAGCCATTCTGGTGTAAAAGAGTAACAAAACATCCATACATCTTCACAAACTTTCGTGTTTATAACATTAGATTTATTTGAGAGTAGACGCAGGCAATCTCAAACTAATTTCGATCAAATGCTAGTTAAGCGGACCTTAAATAGCTGTCAAACGTTAGGCAGTTGTTGACCATGCCGTTTTACGAAATAAGCGGGCCTTAAACTGGGTCCTGCTTACATTTAATGTGAAGAGATAGGTTCTGTTTGACCATGCCAAATTGAAGAATAACGAGTGCTTAAATCGATAAGGCCCTCCTAAATATTTAGGCAGCGTTTGACCATTTGGGGGTTAGACTGATAATCTAAGCTTAGACTAAATTATTTAGTCTAAGGACTAAATAATAATAATGATAATCTAAGGGACTAGGCCTTTGGGGGAAGGCAGTCACATACATAGTCCTGACCCCACACTAGGTGTAACCTGTATCGCGGGTATCAGAAACTACGAGAGACTTTGGGGAAGGAATAACGAATAGGGACAGACTACAGTGGATATTTACAGTCGATGGTTGTATCGATAGTCGGAATATAAATTTAAACGTTCATAAAAATAAATAATTGTTATGTAAGAAATTTAATCTTCAAACGAAAGCACTTAATAGCACCTTATATATAAATTCAAAAAAATATTATATTCAATAGAAAAGGATTATGGAGCTTCCTATCAATTAAAAAAATCATTTAAATATTTTTTTATTGTGAAACCGGCGCGGCTAGGCGTTTGACCATAGATCTTCTTATTATATATTTTCTAGACACTACATCACTTTAATGGTCGATGTGGTCATTCAATTGTTACGTATATAATTGATAATTGATCGATTTTACGTAATATGTATTACAAAAATGGAAATAGTTTACTTCTAAAATAGTCACATACGAAATATAACTCCATATTTTTGACATCTGGATGTATTATACTTTATTTGTACGTGTTCTGCAGATAACACGTACAAATAAAGTTTAATAGTTTGTGCAGACAAACTGGCATTTTTAACGGAGAACGACACAAGACGACCCGCAGTGACAACGATCGTAACAGTGATTGAATCGATTCCACAAACAGTTTTTATAAACGTGGTAGATTTTTTAATATTGTACCTCAGCAGCGAGGAAATACTATGAATGGCGTCTCCAGTCATAAATACTCAAGTTCAGAATTCATATCCGAGGTCCAGCAAAGTGATTTTCCTAACATAATTTGTCCAGGAGTTATCCACTGTCTAGATGGAAAGTTATGATAAGGAGTGATGATATGATCTACGTAGTAATATGTTTGCTTATAGTGCCTATTCACTTTAAATTCTAGCGAATAGATTATGAGATTAGCCAATTCGTCTATATTTTACTCATTTTAGTATCTATTTTCTGATCTGAATGGACACTTGAAATTAGATCCTTAAACACCCGACCCGCAGTGAAAATGATTGTGACAATGACTAGATCGATTCCACAAACAGTTTTTCTAAGCGTGGTAGGTATTTGAATCTTGTACCTCTGTAGGTATTTGAGAAATGCTATAAGTGGCGTCTCCAGCCTTAAATGCTCTCAGCGCAATAAAAAAAAGATTAATATGTAGTGAAAATTATCGAGTATTAGTAATCTCTAAACATTGTTTTTTTTTATTATTTTACACTTGAACCGGTTAAGGTCAACAATTATACTGCCAAGAGAGACTATGCTCTTGCTTCTCTTGCTTTTATCCCTAAGTTATATCCCAACAAGATGTTATAGATTTTGTACACCATTTTTTCTTTTTTTATTTGTGCTTTTGTAGATTACCTTAAAATGGTTTAAATAATAAATAAGAAATGTCATTCTCATTGAGAGTTTCCTGAAATAAACTGGGCATATTTTTAAAATAAAAAATGCAGTTTTAATTCAACAAAAATGTAATATCCCGTTCTTGTTTGCCAAGAACAACAAGGACACAAGGTGACCATGAATGTTTCATAGACAATCCGTGCATAAATTATTTTTTAGGGTTCGATGACCGCCCGGAAGCGTTTTGTCCGTCATTTTTGATCTATAGATTTTAGAAATCGTTAATTTTTGGGTGATTTTATCTTTATTTTTGTACACGTAACTAACAGTTTTTCAGAAGTTTTCGTAGTTTAGTTGATCAGCTTATATTAAAATTATAATAAAACGTAAGTACCTACCATTTTTGTGTTAATGTTGAACCGATGATAAGCTTTGGTTTTTAAGGACAGCAGTGACGAAGCCGCAAATTGTTGGTTGCTGTAAATATCCAATAAAGGTTATTATAAAGTTTATTTTTTATGGTGCCATTAAAACAATAATCGAAAACGGTATTGGCTATTTTGTCCGTTTTCATTTTTCAATTTTGATTATTATCTTTGGGCGGTTCCATAGCGGACAGGATATTTTGCAACGAAAGTCCTTGCTAACAATGTGAATGTTAATTTGCCGCTAATTGTAGCCATTCACGGAGATTAAGGAACGTACGTCACGAAAAACTATTGATTTGTAGTGGCAGATTTGACCAGACGTAATGAAGCATAGGTTATGAATAGGATGATTCATTGCAGTGTCTGCATGTGTTGAGTGTTATGTTGCCGTGTTATACATTAATTGCGCATTGTGGTACACTTGTGTCGTAGTTGCGCTTAATGTACTACCACTAGTAACACTGTGTTGAGATAAGCGATAGTAGTAATAAAATCTTATCACAGCGCCTTTTTCCGGCTCAAAAACATTTAAAAAGCCATATATGAGTGAAGTGTTCTTAATTTAAAACTACTTGTATTGCCTATGCCAGAGTAATCATGTCTGGTGAACCTGAGGTAGCACACACACCCGAGGAGGACACTGAAGAGGAAGAAATCAAGTCCTCGTACAAGCCTCCTCCAGAGAAGACCATAGAGGAAATCCTCGCAGCAGACCAGGAAGATGAGTCATTAAGAAAATACAAAGAGGCTCTACTTGGTCAGGCGCAAGCAGGGGCCGTCATTGTTGGTAAGATATTTTAATGATTATAAACTCCATACTGATTTCTTAAGTTTCCGTGAATGTTATACATTTAAATAAAACTATTTTTATGGATTCTATGACTTTGTGGTCACGGGTTGGACTGAAAGCATTTGAAACGTCGGTAATAAAAATTAAAACCAAATTGCGATAGAATCCTTAAAAATAGTTTTATTTCAATGTATAACCCCATACTCATATCAGTAGTAGTCATAATTACACAGATCTGCATAGAACATACTGCTACATCCTTTTTGCCTGACAAGCTTCAGTGCTGTGGTGTTCTGAAGGCCAATTCCCCACGTAACCACTAGAGGTGTTGTGGTGTTTTTCATATAAATATTTTATGGAGTCACTAGTGAGAAATGTAAAAAAACTCATGGTAGAGCTACTGGTTTGAAGAATGTTTAACATTTATGGATATGTCAAGTTTATATGAATGTTGCACATGGCATTAAAAATAGATATTGTCATGATTTCTTTTAGTCCTGACATTTCAAAAGCTTTATGGTCTTCATGATCATGGGTGGTTTGTTTTTAACACTTGGTCCCTAGAATTACTGTTACACTTGTAGCTTATTATTTTGGGTGCCAAACGCGATGTGCACTTGCAATAAAGTGCTATTTAAAATTGTGCACAGTAGCAACTGTCTATGCATACATGTGGTAAGTACCATTAAGCAACATTCTCAAAAAACATATTTGTTTTACATTATGAAGTTTAAAGTGATTACTGATTATTGAAAAACAATATCCATATAATTAATTTAATTTTTTCCCCATCATTTAATTATGTACCACTGTTCATACCAATTTTAATATTATTTGGTGTACTCTGACATGAAGTGAAATATTATAATATGGTATGAGTATCGTCCTGAGGTCTTGGGTTTGATCCTCGGGTCGGGCAAAGTGATATATGAATCAGCCTGGAGTTTGAGTCTGGATATAGTGATATGCTTGCCCCTATCACATCTGGAACAGAATGAAGCTGGGCGAGGTGTGAGTGTTCTGGTGGTTCGCTAGTGCGCCTCTGCCTGCGCCTTCGTGGATATAGACATGGCCTTTATGTATGTAATGAAAATATAAAAAAGCGTTTTAAATTATTCATTACATCCATATGTGTTACAATGCATGATAGCTATTATCCGCATGTTAACCTATGAATTGCTTATTCATAAGGAAAACATGCACATATGAAGGCAATAATGTATTTAGTGAAATAGCATACCAACTAGGATAATTTTTCCATAAAATTAAACTACTTTATTCAGGCTCACATTCCAGACTTCAGGCTGATACTGAGTATTTTTTATTTTTAAAATGGATGGAATATTGTATTTGCAGATGTATTTGTTCTAATTAAAACTGACATGTTCACATAAAGATAATAACATCACAAGAACTGGTAGACTATTTTTGACAATATTCTAGCCAATTGATTTCATCATTCAAAGCCAGCAAGATAAAGTTGTGATTTCACAACATTTTCTTATCAGTGCGTTTTGAAGTGTTGATACACTTTCACAAATAACCCATTTTGGACTGCAAGCCATCACTTTACTGTTTTAATGAAACATTTAAAACTATTATTTCCTTTGTATACATTAACCTCATTAATAATTCTTATACAATATGATTGCTAGTCTGCGGCTAAGATGAAAAAATAAACAAAGTATTTTAGAAAATCCTTGATGTTAATTTTTTTTGTCTCGGTATTGAGATGGCTTGTTTCAAAGCATTGGTTATAGTTAGTGATGTGAATAATCGATTATTTATCATAATATTATTAATCGATATTATATTATTAATCGACGGGGATGGTTGGCGCTCACTTGGGGAGGCCTACGTCCAGAAATGGACGGCGATAGGCTAAGATAATAGTTGACTAACCGATAAGTCGATCACGTCTTTAAAGATGATTGAATAATCGATTATCCACATCACTAGTTATAGTTATGTTTATAAATGTATTTGAAGTTAAATCCTTTACTACTGAATTTAATATATGTACAATGCACATTAATTCAGACTGTGCCAATTTAACGACTTTTGCAAACGCAACCAGTAGATTTCGTGAATCATTCCTTACAATTACAATAGTTCCAGTTGAGTGCAAAAGAGAGTCCACCTAATAATAACATTTCATAAGAAATGCTAATTGAGGAAATTTAATTACAATAATAAACTAAGTTTATGTAGACAACAATTTCACTACCTATTCAAGAAAATAAAATACGGAAAAGCAATAGAAACACTAACAATAATTCTTTTTTTTTTAAATATGACAGATCCAAATGATGAACGCAAGGTGATAGTGAAGAAGCTCGCATTGTGCGTCACTGGACGCGATGATCTCGAGCTGGATCTATCCGGGGACCTCACTGATCTCAAAAAACAGGTAAACATTACATTTATTTATAAGCTTAATATTTTACTTGACCATTACTGATACATTGGCAAATGGCAGTTCAAAGGCTAGAGGAAAATGTAACAAATGCATCAGTGCAACAAATAAATGCATCAGTGGAAATTGTGAAGTGTTAAATGTAACTATTGCATTTACACCACCTTACTTTGGCTTTTGCTTTTGATGAACTGGGAGTCTGTATCGTAAAACGCTATAGGCAGAATGATTTATTACAGTTGTACAATCACCAATTAACAATTTAAATATGATGACTTCTAACAATATGAGAGGCGTACCTCGTCAATCAACATTATGATGCAAAATATATTTATATTTAGAATAATGAATACTTGGTCTGTTGTAATTATTTATTTCACACTTTGATATTGGATTTTTCCATATCAGCCCGGAGTCTGGAATTTGTGCCCGATATGGCGATAGGCTCGCCCCCTATCATCTGGGACGGAACTAAGCTCTGTGAAATGTGGGTGTACTAGTTGGCTAGTGCGCCTCTGCCTAACCCTTCGGGGATACAGACGTGAGCTTATGTTTGTTATGTTATTTCCTTTTATTGAAGTGAAGTTAGAAATTACAGTGGGTGCATACGATTTTTATTCAATTAAACTAAAATTATTCCACTTGCACTAAAATTAGACCAAGTTATAAGGAATAACTTGGTCTAATTTTAGTGCAAGTGTAAAATAGCGCGGTGTGTTTGCCGACATTGCATGGCAATCCTGTCAATATTAGTAGATTTTTCTTGTAATTTGCCATAAGTGCAATTACCAGTGATAATTTTAGTTTAGATTAGTTTCTGACTTAACTTAAAAAATATTTTATAGAACTTGGGGCTAATATAACTTTATATCGATAAAAGGTTTTTTTCAGAATCAGACTACTAACTCCACAGATACGAACAAACTTACGATCTCTGTAACTATAAATGTAGATAAAAAATACCTCGCAATGCTTTTCTTGCACTGAACTGTCGCGTTTCACTGCATAAAGATATATTTAGCCGGTTCAACCGAGTTTCATTCACGGTGCCGTGTCGCTTAAAAGCAACAAAATTATATCTCATTAAACAACAGCTCGCTGCACGGTGGACACAAGTGCACCGACAGATTTATCACGTTGGCTTGGGATTCCTCAAAGCGTTGTATAGATAGATTTGTGTCCAGCGATTTGGCTCCGATTATTATGATTTGCACTTCGTACACACCTCGTCACATGCTGTCGTTATTAATGTATTTTCAGATTATAATTTATATTTTGTAGTAATTATTTTATGGTAAAGTTAAAGGACGTAACGGTTTTTTCGTTTATAGCAATTGAAAAACCTTGTTCGCTAGGAGCTATGATTTAAGGAAATTTGAAAGAACTTTGTATTCAGTTCAGTTCCATCTTGTCAGCTTTATTAACGAAACTGGTACGTGTATCTGAATAGGTGGTACGTACCTAGATTGAAGTTTTTTTTACGAACTTGACTTTTTTTTACATTTATTAATGAAATGTTAATTCAGGAAGGTTACCACCACGTCTTATAGCAGTATTATAATCTAATAATAAATAAATCAAAATAAATTATTTGTACGGGAAACGGCACAAGTAAGATTATAATAATATTGCCATAAGACGTGGTAACCCTCCTGATCCCACACTATTTATGAGTCTTGTGTCGTGGCTCGTGGGTATCGGAAACTACACGAGACTTTCGGTCTCACAATACCCATATTATTATAACAAATCCATATTAGGATCCATCCTAGTTATTTAAATTTCATGTACCTATAAGACAGACGTAGACCTAGTTCGCGTAACCATTTCTTCTAATCGGGATATATGAGGTACTTCAATAGTGCGGTGGCGAAGGGTGCATATAATAAGATTCCTCCCAGCTGACCTTCGCCACATTGTCTTCCAATAAATAAGTATCAATTCAAAGTGAAACAAACACCGGCATCCCATTTCGATTTTTCACCCTTCACCATTGCGATAGTGACGTTGGATGCACGTCATAAACTTACGTCCTTCGGTTGTTTATCATCAAGTGGACAGGTGTACAACGGCGGTGTCTGTTACCTCATAATTCGGTCGTTCGCAATCAGGGAATATGAACGTTCATCTGGCAGTATTCCAGTGCGGCTTAGTGTAATATGTTTGATTGGAATCAATTCCCGCATGGAATTATTTGGCGGTTTGATTGGCGGGCGATGCTGTGACGTACCTTTTGATGGACGAACCTTTTTGATATTTTTCTCGTGATTAGATTCGAATTTATGCGACACAGGTGCTAAGAGATTACTTATTATGTGTGTTCTTAACAATTTCTTGCTTCATTCTGAATGAGAAAAAATATATTTCAACGTATTCTGTATTGGGTTTAAAAATAATTTGAATTTGAATATTCTTGTGCCTGATGTAACCTCTCTTACGGCCGGTTTCAATAAACGATCTCAGTTTAGAGTGCAGATAGATCGTGATTATGAACCAATCAAATCAAGTTATTTGACGGAGTCATATTCAAACTATGTTCTTATTGGCAAATTTTTGTAATCTATCTTCACATTCGAACTGGGCATAAGAGAACTAGTCTCTGATAAATCGTGTTATAAATACTTCGTTGATACTGCGAATTCGAACCTGTGTTTTTCAGGTCCATATCTTATACCTAATAGGTTGCCACTAGACAAAGATGGCAACGGTATTATTGTTTTCGTTTCAATACTAAATAATGACAGGAAAATGTATGAGTATGACTAATTGTAATGCTATGTATATGTATTTTAAAACTGTACATCAGTTTTAAAATACTAGTATATTTATAGCATATTGTTTAATTGTTCTTAACATTGATTGACACGACTTGTTAAGATCCATCAAAAGCAAATTCTTACACGTTGGAGTATAAATTACCAATTGCATAAAATACATACTGTGTTATTATTCCATTCCAACCAATTACACGATAACTCGGACAGAGAGACACAGGAAGAGCGACATTTATCCTCGCGTCAAATCAGTCCTTGTGTTCAATACAACTCGCCGTGCCGGTCCACTAACGCCCGAATGGTCAAACGCTTCTCAACTTTAACGGCTTCTTACATTGATTTTCGCCATACAATTTTGACAGACGAGGCGACCTTAAGTGAATGAGCATTCGGCGGTTATATGGCGTGATAGATTACAATTTACACAACACCCATTTACAAATGAACAAACATTTAAACTATCAAATTTATAAACAAAAAAACAACAGTGCATTTTAAAAATGATGACATGATTATTTTATCAGCTACGAGGGGAATGGAAGGGCCACCCACTTGATAAATCTTCGTTATCGTCATGTCAGTTGCAGTACAGGACCTATTGTTGTGATACCATTGTTTAACCTTTTGTACTTAAGACTTTAGTCAGAAGACTTTATAATCTTAGGGCCACTTGCAGCTCCGCGATAAGTCTCTATTTATCCCAAATCTTGATTTAAAGATAGGAGTGAGCTGTAGGATAAATCGAGATAAGGTGTATATCGCTTGCTATAACGGTGAAGGAAAACATTGTGAAGAAACCTACATACCTGCGAATTTCTCTACGAGAATTTCGAAGTATGTGAAGTTTACCAACCCGAATTAGGCCAGCGTGATAGACTAAGGCCTAACCCCTCATCAGTAGAGGAGGCCCGAGCCCAGCAGTGGGACAGTAATATTACAGGGCTAATATTATTATTATTATATGTGTTAATTATTAATAAGACAAATGCCTTTTATTTCAGGTATTTGTAATAAAGGAGGGCGTGCAGTACAGAATAAGGATCGACTTCATCGTGCAGCGTGAGATCGTCCACGGGCTCAAGTACGTCCAGAAGACGTACCGACTCGGCGTGCCAGGTGATTTTCAACCTTATTTGTTACTATAATTATGACTTAATTTACTCGACTTTTGCTGTTAGAGTATGGAAATATGCGGGTAGTCCTCAAAAATTCGAGTTTTATTTTGTTTTAAAAATGAAAATCAAATCTCGTCGGTGTATGAACATGAACATCATATTTTATTTCATTCTCCTCGAGTTATATACATGAAACGCCATAATTAAATCATAATATATTTATTTAGTTACGAATAAGGAAAATTATTTTGGAATTCTTTATCGCCAAAAGTAAGATTCATATTGTAATTATAATAATACAACTACATATATTGTAAACTGACGTCTGAGCTTATTACATACATACCTCAAATTTATTATGGTAACTTTTCTATTAAAAATATTGATCAGTTCTATATATAATTATTTTGTTCAAACTATTACTATATAACTATATTGTTACAATTTTAATTCCGACCCGTATAATATGTATACTTTTTTAATTTACCGGCTGCTTAAGAAGCAGCGACAGCTCAGTTGGGAATGGTACGGACTGCCGAGACAAGTGTCGGAGGTTCGAGACCAACCCCAAATGGAGCATACACCTCCGACTTTTCTATGTTAAGTGTATTTTCATTGTGAAATATCGCTTGCTATAACGGTGAAGGAAAACATCGTGAGGAAACCTACATACTCGAGAATTTCTTTACAGGAATTTTGAAGGTATGTGAAGTCTACCAACCCGCATTAGGCCAGCGTGGTAGACTAAGGCCTAACCCCACTCATTAGTATAGGTGGCCCATGCCCAGTAGTGGGACAGTAATATTAAGGGGTAATATTATAAGTATAATTTTAAGTATACTTATGATGAGATTGGTATTGGTAGAAGAAGCCCAGGCCCAGCAGTGGGACACTACTATTACTGGACTAATGTTAGTTAGGGTTAGATTATTACCTATAATTATTGCAATTATTTCGATTTCTAATATTGTATTGTGTTTTTCCACGCATACGCGGACAGTGCCTGGTACGTAAATTAGTATTCAGAAGCTAACACAACTTATCCATATTGTAATGTGCACGTATGTCTGTACAGGTCGTGTGTATTGTATTCAATATCACATTAACACTATTCAACAACCGTATATGTCACTGAGGCCACGTTGAGGCACTAACAAGGGCGGGGCGTCCCAGTGTGTAGGAAATGACAGTTAATTTTTTTTTATAGCATATGGGCAAACGAGCAGATGGGTCACCTGATGGTAAGTGATCCCCACCACCCATAGACACCCAAGACACATAAAGAATCATGGGTGCGTTGCTAATCTAAAAGGAGGGAAATAGGGATTGGGAAAGGAAGGGGGGATTGGGCCACCGGAAATCTCACTGAACGAAACGCGACAGTGACCTGCCAATTCACGTCGGTTTTCTGTGAGACAGTGGTATCAAACCGGTCGAGCCGGCCCATTCGTGCTTTTTCGTAACTGTCTACAGCGAGGCTCTACCACACCTAAATTTATTGTCTATAGCAAAATATGTAAATATTTGATTGCTGATATGCGCAAGTTGTTGGCACGAAAGTAAATGCCATAATTTTTCGGATAAAGCAGTAATATGACCCAGAATTTTCAAAAAAGACCGATATTTCGGTTAAACTGCAATACGATTGGTAGGATTTCAGAAATTAGACTTCAGCGTGGCCTGTCCTAATTAGCAAATATTAATTTAATCTGCAATCGGTGTTGTAATATTCCACTTATAGCTAGAAGTATATACAACTATCACTATTGATTAAATACAAACACTGTAACATTATTACTAAGACACAAAATGCAAAAACATAAGCTCCCGTTCAGATGATAGAGGGTTTTAATGCGCTTTGACTGTAATTTTTTATAATAAAAACATTAAATAACTGCCTCGGTGGCGTGGTGGTATTTCGGTACGACTACCGTCCTGAGGTTTCGGGTTCGATCCCGGGTCGGGCAAAGTGATATTGGATTTTTTCCATATCAGCCCGGATTCTGGAATTTGTGCCTGATATAGCGATAGGCTCGCCCCCCTATCACATCTGGGAGGGAACTAAGCTCGGCGAAATGTGGGTGTACTAGTTCGCTAGTGCGCCTCTGCCTACCCTTTCGGGGATACAGACGTGAGCTTATGTTATGTTATGTTTTATACTGAATATATTAGATATCCATTCTCTTTGACTCCTTTTAGCTCTAGCTTTACATACAAGTAGTTTCCTATGTTTCAATATAAAATCAATGACTTGTACATTAATAATTTATGTGACTTTCCTGTTATTTGAGAGTTAGTTCTTCCACCAGATTTTGAGGGCTAATGAGATTTTATTTTTGAGAAAATCTCAATATATCTTTCTCTGCCAAACTCAAGGCTTGCAGCTTAAATAATTTTAGATAAAATTATTAAAAATAAATTTCAATATGCATTTTTCTAACTTGATTGACTTGATTGATGAACTTGGATGTCTTAAGCCGGGTCTCCTGCACTTACTTTTTCAAAACAAAATACTAAAAACACATATGCAAAACAACGATTTTAGCTGTCATATGCTCGTAGAACAAGGGACCATAGATAAGAAATGCATGTTTTGTGTAATGTTTTAGTGCAGGAGACCCGGCTTTATAATGGCATCCTCTGTCTCTGTGTCTCGTAATGGACGAGTAGTACCTGTGAAGTAAGAGGCTGTTTTTTGCAGCATACAAAATAAATAATCTTGTGTGATATACAAATATTTTCTTCAGAACTAGGCATAAGACGAATATACCGAATGCACATGACCCATACATTGTGTGGAGTCAGGAATATGTCTTTCGTGCGTAATTAAATAAGCAAGCATTGTTAAAATTTCAAAAGGTTAATCGGTGAAAAGGCAGTAATAAAATAACGATGCACAACCACATCCAATTTACTGAAAATTAAACCCTGCACAACAGCTTAAATAATATGCCTTACGACGACTTGCAGCTCTTAAATAAATCTCGATTTATCCCAAATCTTGATTTAAATATACGAATGACATTAGGTTAAATAGATTTTAGGGATAACTCTTGAGTAATAGACCTACAAGTCGCTTACATAATACGTACTGAGACTCATATCACCATCACTATCAATGTTAACCACAAGTTACTCATTGCAGTGGACAAAATGACGCACATGGTCGGATCCTACCCCCCCAAGACGGAGATCCACTCGTACACGACGCCCCCCGAGGACGCCCCCTCTGGGTTGATGGCGAGGGGCTCCTACACCGTCAACAGTCTCTTCACTGATGATGACAAAAATGTTCATCTCCAGTGGGAATGGAGCTTCGAAATCAAGAAGGATTGGAAAGATTAAAACAGCTTGGCTTAGACAGACTGGATTGGATGTCGCGGTGTATAATTTGCGTATACTTTACTGTCTGTGCCATAGCGATATTCAGTCAATTCACCACGGACGTATAAAAAAGAGGACACCGTTTCGTCTATAGTTAACGGACGCCACAGATAAGCCACGCACACAAACGCGCCTCTACAAAAGTGCGCTA
Source organism: Clanis bilineata (assembly GCA_036417725.1). Lineage (NCBI taxonomy): Eukaryota > Metazoa > Arthropoda > Insecta > Lepidoptera > Sphingidae > Clanis > Clanis bilineata. The sequence continues at coordinate 7,489,863 of CM071153.1, forward strand.
AGTTACGCACACACTCAGTCGCCACCATTATGTGTCGAGTGGATCGGCAGAAAACCCTGCTTCACTTTCAAAATTCCTAGCGCTTCGTCCTCTTTTTCTACGTCCGTGTAATTCACCTACATTCTATAATGTACTGAGTCAAAAGTCACGCACAGTTCGTTTTACTTCACGTCCAATCCAGTCGTCAGTAGATGTGCGAGTAAATACAATATTGATACTGACAAATTAGATTGTATTCTTCATCAATATAATATACCCTAGATGCACAGTTCTTTGCAAATATCCTCCTAAAAAGTAGTCTCAGGAATAAAACAAAGAAAAATATCACAAGTTCTAATTAATTCAACACAAATATAACCCTATGCACGTGGAATAAAGTAGCTTTTTAAACGAAATGAGCAAGCGTTCTTAAATTTGAATTTTGAAATTTAGAATTCCATCGGCGTCGGACTGTATGCAAAACGAGTGCTTAAGCACTTATATGATGTCCCATTTTCCGAGCGTCAACTGTGCATCTAGGTAAATAATATATCGATGGTATTATTGTTTAGATAATATGTGGACTTTTGTGCAATGGATTTAATTCGAAATTTATTCAATTGGCTTTCATTTTATTTTACGTTTCTAGGTTATATTCGTTTTCATCGTACCTAAAACTTGATGATTGAAGGTTTTCATTTGTAGTTTATTCAATCTTATTACTGACTTTTTTGTATTATATTTCTCTTATATAAAAGACAAACGCTGAGCGTTGATTTTGTGAGACTGGGTTATTATTTAGTTGTCAATTATCATTTTGGTGATATTTTTTGGAAATGAAATATTGAAATTCAGTTCACAATGTTGCCAATTTTTAGGATTAAAATGTGATTTTGTTGTATAAGTACATGAATTTTCCACGTCCACATATTGTCTAGCAGTTTTCATATTACGATAGTATTACCCATATACATTTAAAAAATAATTGTGATTATATACCATGTGAAAATACTTCATATTAGCATTTTATTTTCGTTCTTAACCATGAAATTAAGACATAGGTTTACAAAGACAATGTATTATTACTATGTTCAACTTAAAAACCTTGTATGTTTAAGATTTTCACAATATACAGTTGCAAAATTTAACTTACTGTAGGTACGTTTTATATACACCTGGGCAATATTATATACTTAATATACGAGACACGTTTTCTATTTTTCTAAATAGTCAAAGAAATTTTGCTGTGTGCATACATTGGAGTATTTTTTTTTAGTTACGAAAGACGTAATTGTTAGTTGCATAGACAAGTAATGCATAAAAAGTCAGATGGACGTAAAAAGTTGAAAAAGGAAAGAATTTTCTGTATGTTTTATTTTGGCTTAGTTATTTTCTTATTGTTTGCGAAATTTTCATTACATTTATGGCTAAATAATAATAATAATTTAATAAGCTCATCAAAGCTAAATTAGTCACAAATAAATAGAAAAATAAGAATATCGTAGCTTTGGTATATTTCTTCCCTAAACACCATAAAGTCAGCAAGTGGGAAGTAAACAAAATGAATTCACAACTGTCGTGCGGATATCGGCATTCCTGCATGCATTTTCAACAATTTACATCTGAATTTGATCAGTAATTTCAATATAGTTTCTTTGTAACTTTGCATTTGAATAATATAGAATTTAAAGAGATCCCTTTTTACATTATTAAATAGCAATATCGATGTCGATAGTATTTATATTCTTAAGCAAGCATGTAATGTATATTATTGATTTATTCTATTCACATTTTTTAAATTATTTCTATTTACAGTTTACAGTTGTAGGGTAGTTCCATGAAAAAATATGATCCATAATTATCGATATTATTTTAATAGTACTGTTGTCTATCGACATCTATTTTATATAATAGGGTATTTCGATTTTACCCTTCTTTAAAATCGAGGAGTTGTATCACAATAGGTCACAATACTGTAGAAAATTCAGCATGTAAGTACCAAACTTAGAATATAAAAATATATAAATTAAGGGTATGGGTGCACCAATACAAAGATATGTCTATTTTTAATATTTCACATATTGCTTCTGTATAATCAGTGCCAGTAACAATCGGGGCAATAATAAAAGTATTAATACATGTGGAATGAAGTACGCGCTATGGTTTGTATGCGATGCCCTTGCCTTTGCTACGCCACTGAATCGATACCATTTGCAATTATCGATATCGATTTTTCGAAAGGTTGCAATCGATGAGAATAAGTCAATCCGCTGTTCTAAATCATATTGATCCATTCACTCGAAGGTGCCAATAACATGAAACCTTTTAAAAGTCGATAAAATTACGTTACTAAACCTATAAACTAAGATCTCTGACAAATCTATGTGCGCAAGGCTTGGGTTCAGCTTGGCACAGCTATTCCCATACATACCTAGTGTGAATTTAGATTAAGGCATTTGCAATAAAGTACATAACGCCTTCAGGTACATGTACGCTTAAGCGTGGAGATGGAAGGTGCTTCAGTGTCGCCACTGGTGCTCTTCGGATTTTGAAATAAGGCTTCCCCTTTATATATTGTAGAGATATAATTCTTCATTACAATTTGATTTTATTGCATTTTTACATAATATGTAATTGCATATTTTGTGTGTATAATTTTTATTATAAATATTTCCGTTATATTAACTGCATTCAATCTTTCAAGGTAAGGTAAGGGGACTTTCACATTAGCGGTTTCTGAGTGTGGCCACCACAGCATAAGCGTTTTATGTACACTACCATATTTCGCGCAGATGCTCAAAAACCATTGGTGCAAATGCGTACAAGTCGCACATTCCAAATTCGCCTATATGAAAGGACCCTTAATTTTCTGATATCACAATTATTGATCATAATACTAGCTGGTTTGAGTTCGGCAGATTATGAATTGAGTTCATTCTCTTCGTTTTTATTTCTTTAGTGATTATATTTGAATAATGTACGTCTAAAGTTTTATGCAATGTAATAGTTTGGCCAAAAATAAAGCTTATTTATTCAATCTAGTTTTCTTTTTTATCTTTCGACATCCCGGGCTAGTTTTGGCAAGTTACTTGTATGACAAAATAATTTGTAGAATAAAAACAAAGGCTTAGAAAAATATGATAACTAACCAAAAATACCGACAGACGCAAGTCGATAGTTCGGAATCCCAGCACTTCTGTCTTTCATTATGTTATCGTATATCTTGCATACCTGCGGGCTTAGCCAAGTGGCATAGGCGCTAATCGATTAGAATAGTAAATGTATGGGAATGACAATATGACTACGCTATATGTAGCGTAAACTTATGTCATTACCATATTTGATTATTCTATTCGACTAGCTCATAAGCCACTTAGCTAAGCCCGCAGAGAAGATTGTGAGGATATCTGCATACCTGAGAAGATATAGTATTATTTTAAGTCTACCAACCCGCATTAGGTCAACGAGGCTAACTCATTAATAGAAGCGCCCGTGCCCAGCGGTGAGGCTAAATCTTTGACATGAATATAATTAACGGCCGAATGCTCATACACTTAGGTCGCCTTATGTCGTTTAAGGCCGCCTGATCTGTCAAAAATCAATGTAAGAAGTTAAAGTTGAGTAGCGTATGATCATTCGGGCGTAAGACATTTCAATTGAGTATCTCGTCTAAATTAACGTCATACATCCTGCTGGTGGCAGGTTTTTGTACTCTACCAAACTTACTAAGTGCTAATACGACAGGTAGCTTCGTCGTGGAACAGAACGCTGTCAATCGTGTTGGGACATAATAAGCGTTCAGCAACTTCAGAGGCATCGCCATTGCCATGCATCCGTACTCTGGAAAACAAAATAATTGTACATGTAGAATTTATTTTAGCTTTAATTGGTTACTTGATTAGGTTTTTATTATAATTTTATATGAAATTTACGTCGTCTAAAACATAAAACAGAAAGAAATATTAAAATATTCTCACAAATAACAAAGTTATTTGTTATTTGGCTTTGAAGTTTGGTGTAACCGTGTAACCGTCAAACTGCGGGAAAGATAAGTATCAGTATAATCACGTCACGCCATAACGTCACGTGCGTTGGAAAAGGATAGCAAGATATCTCCAATATGCCCAATTTACCGATCGTGACCAAATTTATATGGGACCACCCTTGAAATAAGCTCTATCGAAGACAAAAAGAATTTTCAAAAAAATCGATCCACATTTGGCGGAGATATCGAGTAACATACATAAAAAACAGACTAATTGAGGACCTCCTCCTTTTGTGGAAGTCGGTCGAAAACACCTATTCAAAACTATGTTTTTCATTGTCTCCTAAGCATAATAATGAACCATAGACAAGAAAAAATTTAAATACCATGATTTGTGTAGGAGTTTTGTGTAATGTTTTAGTGCAGCAGAAGCCGCTTAAGAGTAGCTATGTAGAGTCAAGATTGTACTGCGATATACCTACTGTTGACAGCCTCCGTGGCGCAGTGGGCGAGTAGCCGGCTGTGAAGCGAGAGGACGCGGATACGATTCCCGCAACGAGACAAATGTTTGTGTGGCCCACATATATTTGTTTCGGGTCTGGGTGTTGTGGGAACGAAAGTCTCGTAGTTTCTGATACCCACGATACAGGTTGTATCTAGTGTGGGGTCAGGAATAGTCCACGCATAGGCGTGTGACCGATGGGTGTATTTATTTTTATTATTTATAGATTACTTCTTTATAAATCATTTCCACTATGCCAATATCGAGAGAATAATATAGAGGTATTATCAAGCCAATGCAGTTGTAGAGGAACGGGTGTCTGTGTTCCTCCACCAGAGGGGAGATCTTCTCGTCAGGCGGATGTAGTGCCTGACCGCCGCGGCCCCTCCGATGGTTCATCTTCGGAGGTTGTATATATGCTACGTCCGCGGTAAACTTTGCCATTGTGATTTAGGATTCGATTGGCTCCATCTGTTGTTCCGTAGCTGAAGCTAGTGTCCTTGTGCGCTGACGCTCGATGCGTGTTAGTTCGGCGCGCATTGCAGAGATGTCGCCACATCACTTCCCCCGGAGATCGGAGGTCGAAGTCTTCAGCTGTCGATGCTTGAGAGAAGCTTGCCAGTGCCAGTAGAGTAGTGTCGGGAGAGTAGCGTCCCAGTGAGTCGGGAGAGTAGCGTCCCAGTGAGTCGGGAGAGTAGCGTCCCAGTGAGTCGGGAGAGTAGCGTCCCAGTAGTAGCAGTCGTAGTAGTCGTAGTAGTAGTAGTGCTGGGTGGCTGTGCGACGCTGAGTGCTGACTGGTTGGCTGTAGGGAAGTTATTGGTGATGTGTATGTGGCGACGATGCTGGTGGTTGGCTGGCGATGCGATGTTGCGGCTGTAGGTGTTCGGCGTCCGTTGTCATCACGTCGGGGTCACCAATGTAGAGGAACGGGTGTCTGTGTTCCTCCACCAGAGGGGAGATCTTCTCGTCAGGCGGATGTAGTGCCTGACCGCCGCGGCCCCTCCGATGGTTCATCTTCGGAGGTTGTATATATGCTACGTCCGCGGTAAACTTTGCCATTGTGATTTAGGATTCGATTGGCTCCATCTGTTGTTCCGTAGCTGAAGCTAGTGTCCTTGTGCGCTGACGCTCGATGCGTGTTAGTTCGGCGCGCATTGCAGAGATGTCGCCACACAGTATTAATAGTGAGTGAAATTATCTAAGACTGTCTGGACTGACTGTATGGATTGTTTAAATTTTTTTTTATCCCGGCACGGCAAAGTGACTACACTGTACCAGATGGTAAGCGTCGTACAGTCCAGAAAAATTAGCGACCACTGACAATGGATTTATCAGTGGTCGCCGGAATCATGCCTACGTTAATAATAGTTATCTAAATTATACTCAATAACTTTTCGGACCTTACCTGGTAATTTTCTTCTAAAATTCACATTTTCGATCATGTAAACACCGTTTTTGCCAAGTAAATTAGACACAGTTCTGCTGGTAAACTCTCTTGTTTCCTCAGATTCTAGTGTAGGCGCATCCGTCGCTACACCGACCACGTGACTCAAATTATTTGCAATCCACGAAGCTAGATCGTAACTTATACCTAAACAAAAATAAATTAGACCCTCACAAAGACATTCAACAGTAGTATACCTAAACATAGGCCTCCCCCAAATATTTCCAGATCGACCTGTTTGTTCAGCAGTGGACGTCTTATGGCTGATGATGATGATGAGGTATACCTACCTATAGATACCCAGCTCTATATTGTCCCAATGGTCAATCTGCGGTCTTGGTTTGGTGTAACCGTTAAACTGCGGGAAACAGAAGTATGCGGGAATCAGTATAATCACGTCACGTCATAACGGAAAGTGCGTTGGATTAAAATATTTAAATATTTTTAATACCAATTTCCATGCAGTTGTTACAGAAGGGTTTCTTTTCTATATTATTTGCTGTTACATATAAATGTGTGTATAAAATGAAACGAAGTCAAGTACCTAATTGTTTCATTTTTATTGGCGTAAATCGTAATTTTAAATACCTGTACATACCTACCTAATATGACTTTATTCACATAACCAATTAAAGTGATGCTGTAATTATGTAGGTATTTAGATAGCTTATTCATCGATTTATTAGGGAGATAATAATGAAATAAACAAATAATAAAAAATAATCATAATAAACTTTCAGCTTACATCGATAAGATGCTTATAAAAGATAGATTTAAAGATATAATAGGATTAATAAATAATGATTTAATTGTTATTTAACTTGTGCAAGTCATTGGCGTGGCGCTATCGCAAGTCAAGGTTATACACCGAGTCACTCAGTCGATATATGTAGGTAGGTACCTCGGCTGCAAGATTGCCAAGAGTGGAAGAGAGACGAAAACTAAGTCTATGATTATGGACCACGAAAAGGGGGGTTTACTACCACCTCTTATAGCAGTATTATTATAATCTTACTTTATTTATTTTTTGTACGAGAAATAGAAAAAGTAAGATTATAATATTACTGCTATAAGAGGTGGTGGTAACCCTGAGGGGTTGATCCTCAGGCCATGCTTGATGATAATGTAGTGCCGAATACAGTTTGTTTTTCGCTTGCCAACTCACTCAGTCAGTAGGTCGGTACCAGCCCGCCTAGCATGCGCGTCACGAGAACATTTTTTCTACGCTTTTTGTCCTGTTATAACCGGTTTTCTCTATTTGTCTACGGACAATATTACACGTAGACAATATCTCGACAGTCGATTATCGGCATATCTCGTGGCGCGAATGTTAGGCGGGCTGATTTGCAGTGAAATGACAACATTTCCAGTCAGCGTAGTGTTGCCAGATCTATTGTCTGAAATATCGGAACACAAGGTTAAAATGATCGGGACATAGGTTCTCAAATCGGGACATTACCGGCCGGTTAGTATAACAAAGAAATCAATCTATAATAAGTTTTTTTTTAAATATAAATTAATTTATGGTTGAATCTCAACATTGACGAAGTTTCAATGCCTTTTTTAATCGCAGTTATATACCTCATCGGCGGGGGTTTATGAGCCCCCACAATTGGGGATGGGCCGCAAGGTGGCACCGCGCAGGGACGGTTCCGGCTGAAGTCTGGGCGCTTCTCGCCTAGAGAAACCCAGGGCCATCCCTAAAGCGCCGAAGAGGGCCACCGCGAGGTTTTTAGTCGGTATTGCCGGTGTAGGGTGTACATAGAGCTAAGGACTCGACCCAGTGTCGCCCGGATGTTTTCCATCTCTCCCGGACACTATGGCGCTGGGTCGTAAGACTGGCGACACCGACATAACCGTCACGTCTTCCCCCAGGCGTGGCGGTAGTGTTAAAACACTTTTCCGCACGATTACAAAAAAAGTTATATACCCCACATTTAGAGGATTCAATCCCGGGATTGAGTTCATACTTCAATTCTACACACACTCGAAATATGCCCAGCCTAGTACAAAGAGTGCACCGTTCTCAGAGCAGTCGTCGTCGCAAAACACCTCTCGGTGCCAGGTGTGATGTAAACCATGGTCGAGATCCTGGGAGCCTAGCGTGCAGAAGCCAACTTTTACAAGATGATGCATCTCACAGAAGGAGAGTGCCCAGAGAGGGAACAATCTAATCCTTGATTCTCTGATTTTTTTTATCTGATCCCTCCAGCCGCCAGAAGGGGGCATAGGAGGTGTGACTGACCCTCGCTTCCCACTTTGTGGTTGGGGGGCGTTTGAAAAATTTAATCTCAGTATCGCTTGCCCGTCGTAAGCTTTGACTTATAGGGACTAACGGAGGTCGTAGCAGGTGGCTGTTATAGCGCCCCCAAGATGGACAGCAGTGCAGGTGGACCGCTTTGTTCTGTCATTGACGCCAAGGACGTCTATCGGCGGCTCGGGTTTATGAGTGCCTCTTCCGCGATTGGAGACGGCCCAAAGGCGGCACCACGTAGAAGCGCTTCCAGCCAAAACATGGACGCTTCTCGCCTAGGATAATCCGCAGTTGTTTCTATTCGCTGCCAGGCTTTTAGTCGGTATAACTAGTGCAGTATGTGTTAGGGATTCGGCCCAATGTCGCATGGATATTTTCCATCTGTCCCGGGCATTATGGCCTTGGCCTATGAAACTTGATTTCCAAGATTTTACCGCTAGTTAGCTTCGTTGAAAGTATATAAGTAAATAAACAAAAAATCTTTTGGAGAGGTAGAGCCACGCTGTAGACAGTTACGTCTACAGCACGAATGGGTCGGCTCGACTGGTTTGATACCACTGTCTCACAGAAAACCGACGTAAAGTGCAGCTTGCTGTCGCGTTTCGTTCGGTGAGTGAGATTTCCGGTGGCCCATTTCCCCCCTCCCCTTCCATTTCTTCTGTTTAGGTTGGCAACGCACCCATGATTCTTATTGTGTCTTGGGTGTCTATGGGCGGTGGAGATCACTTACCACCAGGTGACCCATCTGTTCGTTTGCCAGTCTCTGCTACAAAAAAAAAATGAAGTGACTGCCCGTAAACGTCATGTTAGCAAAAACCACGTTGCGGAGATGAAGATGCGGCGGTGGTTGTGCAACGTTACACGATTAGACCAAATACGTAAATTGGTGTCAGATATACTGCAGGAATGTCGCTTGAAAGGTATTGTCATATTTTGAGCAATCCACAGGAGCAGTCGGTCGTAAGGTTCTGGACCAATCATGCCAGGGGTGCGTTCTCGTGGACGGCCTAAAAAAGTGGCGGCTTTTCGTTTTGGTAAAAGGTATAAAAGCCAGTGGTTTCATTGTCACCTCCTTGGTCTAGTGGCAAAATATACGGGCTGTGGACCTGGAGGTCCTGGGTTCGATTCCCAGGTCGGGCAAAGCGAATTTTCACATTTAATTTGCCCGGGACTGGATTCCTCAGAGAGAGTTCACGTCAGGTAGGCAGCATGTCGTAAAAACTAAGCCAAATCCTTTCTGTAACTATATATACTGGAATAAGTATGTTGCGCCGACCCCTCATTAAGGTGGGATAAGGGCAGGTAGAAGAAGAAGATTTCATTGTGGTGGATGATCAAGACCGGGCGAAGTGGAAACGTTTACACAAACCAACCATTTAGATGGTAGAGCGGGACACTTTTTTTATTCACGGAGAAAAATCAACTTTTTACGGATATCTCCCAACTTGGAGTCAGTGGGATGGTTATACCCAACTCGTCGGCCTTCCGCTCTAGTCCACAGTGAGTATGGATTAGGACGGGTCCCTAACCAAAATACCTACACCGACACTACATACTAAAAAACCGTGGTTGCCTTATTCAACGCAAGTGAGATGGTTCTGGATGATGCGGAGTTATCTCTGGATTGCTGCTGGAACAGACTCTGCAAGTTGCCTTTCGGCCCGTCTTTTTGGGGCGGAAGCCATATTTATGCCGTCTTTGGTAAGCACGACAAGAAGATGTTTTCGTGCCGCCGTGTTGTACATCTCAGAGGTTGCATCAATGTAATATACAAATGCCACACATCCCCCGCTGTACGGCCCTGCCCCCCAATCCGCAGGACTGAATTTTCTATTAAAGTACATGCTAAGAAGGATAGTCAGAAATCGGGACATTCGGCGTCCCGATCAAGGGTAAATCGGGACGGGTCACCAGACCCCTGAAAATCGGGACGTCCCGCGCAAATCGGGACATCTGGCAACACTAAGTCAGCGGCAACAAAACTTGAGTTCGCATCCAGTTTACGGCTCAGAATCAACTGATGACAATCAGCCGATCTCAATTTGCCTAATAGGTCCGTAACCTAACTCATGACTGTCTTATGAATTTACCTAGGTACTAAATAGGAACTAGGTAGGAAATGTGGGTGTTCTAGTTCGATAGTGCGCCTCTGCCTAGCCCTTCTCTCATAAGCGTGAGCTTATGTTATGTTGTGTTATGTTTTGTTTATGTTATGTTAGCCTTTAAGAGCTGGTTGTTAACCATATTTAGATCAAGCGCATTTTAATTTGAAGTTACCACTTACCTGGCACTTTGCAAATGCAGCTTCTGACTTGTGGGTAATTCTCTTCTTTCCATCCAAACTTAAACACTAGTAGCGTAGGTTCCTGCGGATCATGTTTTAAAGGAAGCCACTGCAGTGCTACATCCAGTGTCAAGATCATGGCAGGATCTATTCGAGCCAATGTGCTTACGTCAATTATTGTTACTGTGGAAAATGATGTGATTAAAATACATATTACGAAATAGAAGTAATGAAAAAAATTAGATGAGGGAATATCCATATCTTACATATCATAACAACCATATCTTAATAACATAAGATATGGTTATTAAAATATTCCCTCATCTAATTTTTACTTTCTCCTTTCTCTTGAAAGGACATAAAACATCTAGATGTCTTCAAAAATAACACTCACAGCGTGTCATCAAGTAGTCCGTAGGTATAACAGCCGGATGCATCGAGCTCGATGTACCTGGAAGTTCTAGATGCATTCCGGTGCCTAAACTGGGAAATCCGCAGTTCATACATATTTTCCTGAAATGAAACTACTTTTAGCAAAGAATTCTATGTATTTCTTTGTGGTATACATAGAAGTCTTTAACTTTTAGGCACGTTATTTGATTAGACATGGAGCTGTCAGTGGCCTGAACTCAGAGACTTCTATGTATACTACTATAGTACATATAAGTCTTTGCCTGATCAAGAATAATTTTGACAATCAAATTCGTATCGAGCTCGCTGCGCACTGATGACGTTTGGTTAATAATTGACACAAATATCAAAAACGGAAAAAATGATAGTTGCTCGCCTTACATGGCATTTGGGCTCTGAACATCTTCTGAACACTAGACAGTACGGGTTTATGCCCCAAACAAGCACAGAAGATGCACTCTATGATGCAGTGGGCCTCATCCGGGAAGAAATAAAAAATAAGAAAATAGTAGCCGTTGTTTCCCTAGATATTGAAGGAGCTTTCGACAACGCATGGTGGCCTCTTATTCAGCTCCAATTGATCAATAAAAATTGTCCTAAAGATCTAATTGTACTCTTGAGCAGCTACCTCGAAGATCGTCAGGTAAAAGTGCAGTATGCGGGAGTAGAGGTCATCAGAAGCACTAGCAAGGGCTGCATTCAGGGATCGTCATGTGGCCCCCTCATGTGGAATCTTCAGCTGGACCCATTACTCGAGCAAACTATGAGCCTGAAAGCGCATATACAAGCTTTTGCAGACGACATACTCGTTATAGCCTCTGCCACAACACCGGATGAATTATCCAGGATCACAAATCACGCCTTGGAATGTATAGCAAACTGGGGCAAATCATGCAAAATTTGCTACACACAAGACACAGGCCATTATAGTCACAAATCGCAGAAAATATGACGTTCCGCACTTGGAATCCTCTGGAGTCAGCATTGAAATATCGAATGAGTTAAAGGTATTAGGCCTCACGCTAGATTCAAAGCTCCTTTTTAAGAACCACATAGAGGATGTGTGCAATAAAGCCACCAAGCTATACCAGATGGTGGCCAACTCTACTCGAACCAATTGGGGGCTAAACAGAGAAATTTTAAAGACTATATATTCCGCAGTGGTTGAGCCGACTGTTCTTTATGCAGCCAGCGTATGGGCACCAAACATTGAAAAACAATATATTGCAAGGAGACTCAATCAACTCGCGAGAAAATTCGCCATCATGATAGCCCGAGCACACCGTACAACATCTCTGACCTCAGTACTATGCATAGCAGGAATATTGCCATTGGACTTGCGTGTGAGGGAAGCTGGAGAGCTGTATGAACTAAAACGTGGAAAACAATTCAATGAACTTCCTTCCTATCAAGTAGAAAGAAATATTCCATACCATAAACTTCCGCATCCAACTGATAGGAAACCTATAGCCTTCAGCTTTCTTTACACGCAGGAAGATATAGAAAATATCAAAAACCAAGGGCCAAAGATTTACACCGACGGCAGTAAAATCCAGGGGAAAGTTGGAGGAGCTGTCATATGCTGGAATAACGGGACAGAAGAGCAACAAGATACCTTCTCACTAGCGCCTCACTGCTCTGTCTACCAGTCTGAGTTGGTAGCTATATTAAGAGCTACAAAGATGGTGCAGACATTTCGACTTCAGGACGCTAACATCATAAGCGACTCAAGATCCGCCCTGGAGTCCATAGCGCGTCCAGAAGCTACGAACCCTCTTGTAGCCGAGATACAAGATCGTATCCACGAGTTAAGTACAATAAATATAGCCACACACCTGTACTGGGTTAAGGCACATGAAGGCATCGAAGGAAACGAACGTGCAGACCAACTTGCAAAGGAAGCAGCTCTGGAAAACGTTGCAGAGCTGGCGTATGATAGAATCCCGGTTTCTTATCTCAAATACTCTCTCCGCCAGAAAACTATAAAGTCTTGGCAAAATAGATATGATGAGGCTAACACGGGGGCAATAACTAAAATATTCTTTCCTCAAGTTCGTGATGCACACCTTATACTTGACAAAATTAAATGTACAAACTTTATAACGCAACTGCTGACGGGGCATGGAGGGTTCAAAGCCTACTTACATAAATTTAAACTTATTAACGATCCAAACTGTTCTTGTGGGTCTGAGGTACCGGAGACAGTGCCCCATCTGTTGGATCAGTGCCCAAGATTCGGTACATGGAGACACGACACAACACAACAATTAGGTTACCAGATCAGTACAAATAATTACGCGAAAATATTGCTAAACGACGACGATCGCAGAATATTCTTACGCTATGTAGAAAAGGTCGTGAGGGCGGCAGCCAGGGGGAATGGAAGTACTGGGGTATAGCCTAAATAAGATACAGTGTATGTCATGTATAATAAAATAAAAGTATTACAATAACAATATTATATAATTGATAATAAATATTAAAATATATATATACAAATATAAATGATTAATGAGAGTGTAAAATAATTCATAATAATATTAGTGTTAGCATAATATAATTAAAATACAATAATCATAAAATAAGAAATAAATTGTAATTAATGAAAATATATGTAAGTAACAGAACTCAAAATTGCCATAAAATAAATAATGGCAGGTGTAAAAGAAATCAATTAAAAAAAAAAAAAAAAAATCAAAAACGCGCATCGTGCTCTATACGAAATTGAGTGCCAAAATATTCCTGCTAGGCTTAGATTAATAAAGTCTGCTAGGCCTACAGTCTACAAATCAATCTAAGTATTAAGAATTAAATAGGCATTCAAAATTTACCATCGCCGCTCAACAGCTCCATAGAAATCTTCCAAATCCTTCCACATTGTCGGACGAGTTAAATCTATTAAATCAATCTTCTTCTCTGTTTGTTCTGAATTTCTTTCCAATAAATCAATCACTTTAACTTCATTCATAACAATATAAAAAATAATAATTGATTTCCACGTTATCATTTTAAAGATCTCCCAAAAATCACAGTGTAGTCTAAATTATTCAATGCGTCTTAGTTGGATATAGGCTTGGTGTGGGTATAATCTAGAGACATTGTTAGAACTAAAGATTGTTGATCAAAATATTTATCTAATAACATTCTATTGTTTATTAGTAGATTGCCTAATCAATTGTTTGCTGGTTATTGTAGAACTCTATTTATATTCGTCTATCTTCATCTATGTTATAATTGCCTGATGCCTGATTTTGTATTTTGTTAGCTACGATTCTTATTCTAAAACCGAATGAAGTGAACTCATAAATAGTGCTTTCCATTTAAGTCCTGTTCTTTTTTTATGAAAGAGTTTCCCGATTTTAGTGTAAAAAATAGGCTCGCATAGTTATCTAGGTCTATCACCAATTTTTTGTAACTCCAGCGATGGGTTTAGCTGTTATATCCCTGACATTCGTGTGTAACATCCCTGAGCAGAGGTGACTTCTCAGCATCAGGTCGATTAGCCGTCTGTTTACCAACGCAACAAAAGTATAGGAATTATCATTACGATGATTGTATTTTATTATCTCATAATTAATTATACTTATGCATAATACAAAATACGAATAATGTTATGAAGAAACAGGAAGGTATGAATAGGACACATGCACTTAATTGATACGTCCATTTAGTCTGGGTTTGGAGTTTACGTCATCCAGTAGTTAAATTATTTCTTGGGCGTGTGTAGTCAACCTCGGTGACATGGTTGGATTTCGGTACGACTACCGTCGTGAGGTCTCCGGTTCGATCCCAGGATTGGGTAAAGTGATATTATTTTTTTTGGACGGAGTCTGGAATTTGTGCCCGTTATGTCGATAGGCTCGTCCCCTATCACATCTGGGACGGAACTAAGCTAGGCGAAATGTGGGTGTTCTAGTTCGCTATTGCGCATTTGCCTACCCCTTCGGGGATACTGGCGTGAGCTTATGTATGTATGTATGTATTATAGGTGCTTCATGCACATTATAATATGTACCTATTATGATAGACCCTATCTTTCAACCTGCCCCTGCTACACAATGTGTGGTCGGCGAAAACACTTTTCAGGTATGTTGCATAAAGGATGTGAAAGGATGTAACTTAGTTTTTACGACCGACTGCCTGCCTGACGTCAACCTCCTCTGGAGACGCCAGTCCCAGGAAAGCAAATTAGAAATTTCGCTATGCCCGACCTGGTAATCGAAACCAAGACCTCTTGATCCATAGCCCATATATGCTGCCACTAGATCAAGTAGGCGACTCATATGATAGGTAATGTACATAAATTATTATAAGTAGGTAATATACATATTTTAGTGGCTGCGTGAATATGCTATGAACTCTTCCGGTTCAGTTACTGGGTTCAAATCCCATGTCTGCCAGCGTGTTTTTCTGACGCGATTTGCCCGGAACTAGATCCCCTAGTTAGGGGTTGACGTTAAGAAAGCCGATAGTAAGAGCCATATCCTTTCTGCAACATGCTTAAAAATAATGGTGCGCCGACTCTACATTAAGATGGGATAAGGGCAGGTGGAAAGAAGAAGTGTCAGAATTATTCTTGATTTGCCAGCATAGAATTATAAGGCTACAGGTTATGTGGAAAATCTACGAATGCATGGCGCAGATCTTTTGCGATAGATAATCAAAATATCGTAATAAACCTTATAATCAATATCACGATATCTCTTCTTAGCGATTTACGTAGTATAGAAATTATGTTGTTTAGGACATTTATTCAGCATTAATCGATTGATATTACTGATTTGTGACGCGTGAAATGATAAAAAGCTTTACAAAAGGCAATGATAGGGGACGATCAGACTAGTGATCTGATGCCAACGACATGATTAAATTGTTTCTAGTTTTAGTGTGTGTGTCTGTAGCAGCTGCCAGGCGGTCGCCTCAAGCTGACTTCATAGATGAGTTAGAGAGGAGTAGGCAGGGTAGATACTCCAGCAATGTTCTGGAAGATGCCCGACTGGATGTGGTAAGTCAGGAATGTTGAGGCTTTGAAACGTGTCGTCTACAGTTACTTCTTGCCCACTTCGCCAATTCTCCAGCATCTTTTAATCATCCATTAAAGACAAAGTTAGGCGAACTTGTTAGGAAAACATCCATGGCTTAAGGTAACTAAAAATAGCATTATTTAAAATAATCTTTCTAATTCGGTCTTTTAGCCCGGTCTCATCTCAAAATACGGATACCCACACGAAGTCCACAATATTATAACCGAAGATGGATATATCTTGGAGGCACACCGCATCCCTCACGGAAGAGACAAGAACAACAAGCCCAAAGAAAACAAACCAGTTGTTTTTCTGATGCATGGATTGCTCTCATCTTCTGCTGACTTCTTAGTTTTGGGCCCCGGTAATGCTTTAGGTAAGTAAATAAAAAAACGACGACTTACGACGACGATATTTACGACGTAAATTTTAAAACAGAGTTTAATGAATTCATTCACTCCTTTAACATTAGCAGTACACCCATGATTTTTTTGTTATTAGAGGTGCCTATGGGCTGAGGAGATCCCTTACCATTATGTGATTCACATTTTGTTGGTTTGCCAATCTCTGCTATATTAAAAAATCTTAAAGACTTACTTATTTTAAACAAAGTTCGCTGCTTAGAATTTACATTTGTTTTAAATATGAGTGCGTAAAGAGTCTAATTCTAATACGCACCTACTCGATAGTCGTCCTTGGTTCAGCCATTATTCTGAGTTTACTCCCATAATTATGAGATGTGAAGGAAAAACAGTTGCTGATAGCATTTTTGTTAATTCACATATATAATACGAGTATCGTTTTCAGGTTACCTTCTAGCCGAAGCAGGTTATGACGTCTGGTTAGGTAATGCCAGAGGAAACTTCTATTCTAGACGTCACAGAAGATTAAACCCTGATAGTATACTGAGTAACAACTTCTGGAAATTCAGTTGGGATGAGATTGGCTACTACGATGTCGCGGCTTTCGTTGATTACATTCTACAAAGGACACGACAGGAGAAACTTCATTATATCGGTCACTCGCAAGGTGGAACTACCTTTTTGGTACTGAATTCGTTGAGACCTGAATACAATGACAAGTTTATATCGTTCCAAGGTCTCGCTCCAGCAGGTATCTTCACTCATAATGATCACGCAGTGTTCAGCGTACTGGCTCCATTTGAACATATCATAGAGGTAAGATTTTCTTGTAAGACATTTATCTATACCGGGTGCTTCATTAAATTGGTACCAATAACAATTCCACATACAGGGAGAACGATTTAAAGCGCAATGTTAAAAAATAAAAATGGTAGTTAATTTTTGCTTACAATAATTAATCACGGAGATTTTAAAACCAGTAAGCAACCTGTTAATCATCGCAATTAGCATAGAAAAGGCTTTGTGTATGTTAAAAATAATTATTTACCCCCATATTACACCTATGTACTTACCCAATAACTGAGAAAAAATATTTTCTTCACAAATTAATTATTCAAAAACCATGAGCTTTAAACTTTACCGCTAGATTACTAGCTATACTGTCTTTAAGTGTATTATTGATACCAACTTTATGAAACACTCTGTATACTATTGAAAATTCAGTTTATATCGGAACCGAACATTTTAACCCTAAAATATAATACGTATAATGCAAAGTGCCGGGAAGGTAATAATATAAAATATATAAATTTCCGACGTATTATTATTATATTAGGCCGTCTTTAATATTTTCAAGTTCGTCACCTGCCTTTGTACAGGCTTAATAATTTTAATGTTCATACAAAACAATCCTTAAGATTAGAGGGATGATATTCGGAGACAGATACACACTAAACAGAATTCCTTACTTTCAGCCTGCCGCTTTTGCTATGGGAGCTGCTGAAATCTTCGGAAACAGAGCATTCATTACGTGGTTTGCGACTAACTTCTGTCATGAGGGCTCGTTATTGCATCCTTTGTGCGGATACGGTCTATCAATTATGACATCTTCGGAAAAAATAAATCAAGTGAGTATATGGATAGATAGAAAGAAACTCTTTATAGTATGCACATACAGAAAACAGGTAAACAACATAAAACTGTGCCACAAGTGGCGGCCTTATCGCTAAAAGCGATCTATTCCAGGCAACCATTACCTAAGTAATAAAAATACTTAAAGGTTGTTTTTATAACTATTTTGTAATTTATAACAGCTCTTGAAGAAAGTTTTAGGGTAGGGTGAATTGACTATTAAAGTAAATAATATGTTCTATGATCAAATATAATTAGTTTGTAACATAACATACATAAGCTCACGCCTGCATCCCTGAAGGGGTAGGCAGAGGCGCACTAGCGAACTAGAACACCCACATTTCGCCGAGGTTAGTTCCGTCCCAGATGTGATAGGGGGCGAGCCTATCGCCATATCGGGCACTTTCAGACTCCGGGCTGATATGGAAAAATCCAATATCACTTTGCCCGATCCGGGGTCGAACCCGAGACCTCAGAACCGTAGTCGTACCGAAATACCATCACGCCACCGAGGCAGTCATTAGTTTGTAAAATATTTTAATATCATGCTATCTTTATATTTCAGACCATGATACCTTTGTTCCTGGGCCACTCTCCAGCCGGTGCTTCAATACGTCAAGTCGCCCACTACGGCCAATGCATTCGCTTCAATGCGTTCCGTCGGTACAACTTCAACTTCATGACCAATATAGCTGTGTATGGTCGGCCCACACCCCCTCATTATGACCTCTCCAAAATCACCGTCCCAGCCTACATCCACTACGGTTTGAGGGACCGAGAGGTCCACCACAAAGATTTACATCTTTTGGCTCAAAGACTCGGCAACACTAAAGGCATTTTCCAAGTTAATAGACAAACATTTAATCATTTTGATTTCATATGGAGTAGCGATGCCAAAAAACAGATTTACGATGTCGTTTTACGTAAAATGAAGGAAGCTGAGAAAAATAAACGTTAAATGGTTAATGCTAAAATATAGATACACTGTTAAATATTAATGATCGAAAATGCAATATTTGTTACAAATCATTCGCATAATTTTTTTCAAGGCCACGTCATATAACTTAAAACAAGAACCGTTTTACGCGGCTTTGTTTCTATTATGTTCTCACGTTACAGAACGTTCGAGAAACTCTTTCATGAAACATGTGTTTTAAGAATTGCCGTTCAAAATCAATTGAAAGTGCTTGTAATGCTATCAAGTAATATTTATTGTAACAAAATATCGTGTCTTCATTCTTCTAATAGAGCTACAAATTAAAGATATTATGTTATCAATGTGACTGTTTTAATAATTTTCGTTATAAATATTTATCAGTGTTAATGGAATATTCTAAATAAAACGCATTGAATTGTTATAGCTTTTCTTTTTGTCACCTTATAGTAAGTAGGTATGTTGTAGTTGTTACTTACCTTGGAATATAAAGGGAAACATTAGGAATCAGAATTCAGACAGATTTTTGCGAATAAGGCATTTAATCCAAATGTGGTGTTTTACACGAAGAAATTACATAAATGAAAATAAACATATATTTACAAAAATCTTCGGTGTCATTTATATAGTAAAACCGAATTTGGTTTACGAAAGTTTTATTTACAAATATCAATTTATTTACGAAGTTTTGAGCAAAAATTACAGATTCCGAAATATTTTGATAGCATCTTTCGACCAATCTTTAAGCTTCTCGATATAAATGCCAGATATAAGAAGATATTTATTCTAAAGTATATCAATTCTAAGTTTGGCAGTGATTTAAAAGAGGGTGTGCTAAATTTCGATCGGTAACTTTGTGGTTACTAATTGTAACTATTACAACTGAAGAATTAGAAACCCAAGTGACTAATATGTAGGGAAGTTTATAAATAATACTTCAAAAGCCATTGACTTTTTCTTGCAAATCAACCAAATATTTATCCTGAACAATTGGAGATAAAATAAACAGAATAGCAGGAATACACAGATTGCCTCCAATAAAAATTGCATAATGATTAATGTATCATATTTGAGCTCATTATAAGAAGCACGCTAAATGATTCTGAAAGAAAGTAGGTATCGAAATATGGTCATTTCATTTTAAATCTGTTTCGAGTGTAGACTCCTATTGTTTTGTGCTAAAGCTTTATAGTGCCGTGCTTGAAGGTTTACTTATTCGACATGGTATTTAATTTGTCCATTGTCGTTTATTTATTAAGTATGTATGTGTAATTCATTCAAGTTGATGCACGTATATTTATTGATGTTAATTTCTCGCTTATTTTAGGCTGTGTCTTCTTTTGCTGTTACTTCTTTCATCGGAGGTAATCTATGTTGAGAAACACAAGTTGCATTCCGCATTTTTCCTCAATTAAAAATCGAAAAACTGGCAACATTCGGAACGCACGTGATCTTAAGCCAATTTTGCTACTAACAAAATTACCAAGACACAAATTGATTCGAGAGAGTTTTTATATAACATCTAGTTAAATTAAACAAATAATAGAGTGTGCAGTCGGTAATGAAAGGTTGAGTATGGTGAGCAATTTGGTAGCTACGTAATATTGAAACAAATTGACATGCAAATGATTACCTACCAAATATTTGATTATTAGGTAATGGACAATGTCTTGTAATATAAAAATATAATAAGATATTGTCGCAATACATTGTGTTTTGAATTACTTCTGTAGCCGTTCTATATAAAATGGTACATTAGGTAAAAATCATTCAACAATAACAACCTTTCATACTATAAGGTATATCTTAATTATACAAAGTTTCCTAACACGACTATATTGCACTAGTAGAAACGTTATTACATAAAAATACTTAAATTAGTCGTTGGTCTTGATTACATGTGATTATGAGCAGCAGTTAATACATCCCTGAAGGCATGTCCGTCACTTTGTGTGTTCCAAATTTACTTCCTGTCGAACCAATCGGTGACAGCGTTCTTTTTAAATCTGCGTGGTTATGTGTCCCTGATACCACGAGTGTTGTCATACTTGCTGGTGCATCTCGTAGCATATTAGTGCCAGAGTAGAAACCTGCGTTGCTGTGACCACGTCTTATCAAAAATGTAGAACTATTAAAGCCTTGATTGTCAAGTGTACCCGTAGCAAGTTTTGAATGTGACAAGTAAAATTTTTTTTGGGAGTCTCCATTCATTAGCGGCTCATTTCTGTTATTCAGTGTTCGGGACTCGTACTTCTGGAAACTTGGCACTCTACTGTTTGATCTGGTGACAGGAATAACTGGAGATTCTTTTCCAGTGTCACTACTTGTCCTAGAACTAGATCTTTGCCTCCTTTCATGCGACAAATCAGACTTTTTAGTGTCAGAAAGCATAACAATATCAACCATAGAGTTCAAGCCCTCATCTATTCTATCTAGACTTTTAGTTAACTTTTTTGATTCTATTAAATTAATTATTTCATCTACACGACTACATTTTGAATTTGATATTTGATATGTAGTGTCAGCAGGTGAACCATTTGTTTCATTATAAAACATGCTGTCGATATATTCACGTTGACGAGACCCTTTTTCAGAACTTTGAAATGATTCACTTCTTTTGACTGGAGTTCTTCGACTTTCTTCTCTTGATCTTGTCCTGGAGCGTTTTGTTTGATTTTCATGCTTATCTTTATCGACTGTAGAATTGAAAACGGCTCGGCATTCACGAAAATCGAAACTTGATAACGAAGGCTTCTTTTTTATTTGATGTTGATAGCGAGATGCGCTCAGTAAAGAATCAGACCCTTCATCACTAGAATAAAAGTTATCATCATAAAGCTGTCTCGGTTTGTTGTATAGTAGACCTTGATCCATGGGTGCTGCAAACAAATGTAACAAGCTTTTAGCTTTCCTAGGTGGGTGTGGTATAATTTTACTCGGAACTATTTCTGTTTCATGATCATCATCAGGATTATCGTCTGGAAAATCATCTGTATTTGTTATTTTTATGCTATGCTTTGTGCTTGTTATTGAATCCTCTTTATCGTCTTGGTGTTTATGACATTCTCGAGCATTGGATACATTAATTTCGGAAGTTTGATTGCATCTAGATAGTCTCTCATCCGTCACATCTTTAGCGTAATGTTCTATTTCTGCGTGATTAACTATATTTCTAAGTTCTTGTATTACTTCATCTATTGTGGTTTCTTCTTCTTCATCAGATGACTTTTTATAGTCCGTGTTCTTTTTATTGTTTTCTATTTTTTTGTGTACAGTTCGCTTATTTCTCATCAGGTCGTAGGTTTCATTTTTCACATTAAATACTTCATAAACCATTGATTCTCTTTGGGGGTCGCCTTCGGGGCTTAAAGATCTTTCTGATGAACTGATGCCTTCGTCCTCTGGTGGTGATGAGTCATCTAGAAACAAACATAGTTTTAATGTTTTTGTGAATATGATAAAATTATTGAGATGATCGAAATAAAAAATATTCATTAGAAAAATTACTTATATATAAATGATTAGGTACGAGTGAAAAGGTACTTTGGCCAGTCTGCATAAAATTGTGCTATAATTCAATAATAATCACTAATCACCTTTGTTTTTATGAACCGAGTTCTTTTTCTTTAAAACAAAGCTTTTCTTTCTGTTCGAGTTCCCGTGTTCAGATCTAAGTGTGGACACTTCTTCCTGAAGTTCGCAGCATTTTTCTTTCAAACATTTTTCTAGTGATAGTAAAATGCCCTTCTCTTCTTGCAAAATCTGAAAGATAATTAGAATTTTTATAAATGAAACCAATAATCTTATTTAATTATGAGCGTACTACCGACACGCACCTTAACTCTTTTTTCTAAGAGTTCCAATTTGTTCCTGAGTGCATCTTTCTCCTTCTGTGCCTCATTTGCTTTTTCGCTCAGTGTATCAATGTCGATTAGCTGTTTCTCATACATTTCTATTTCTTTCAAGACTTGATCATTCGGTGTTTGTAGTTTTACGATCATCTGCAATATCATAAATAGTGAATCAAGATGATAAATTAAACTTAGACTAATTATAAAATATTATAACAAAAATTGGCGTTCACTGCCAAATTAGTATAACATTATTGTAAAAATTACCTTCTTTAAAGTAATTATGTCGAAGCCAGCTTGCTCCAACTCAGCTTGTATGTAGAGTTTTCTTTGAGGTGATGGGGCGCTGATCAGCAGAGCATTGATAAAAGCAAGTCCTGCTGCTTGCAAGTCACCACTTCCTCCAGCACTCTGTAGCATCCCTACTAAGAACCTAAATCGTACTGGTTCGCCGTAACGTAGCCTTAAAGTGGATAACGCTTCTGACACCATACTGTGGCCGTTGGCTGGAGGGTAACAAGATTTTGTGAGCAGCTGGAAAATATATGGTACGAGTTACAATCGTGTTATCAATATAGTTCAAATAATTTTCTTCTGCTTGAATTCATCAATCAATAAAGAATGAATTATTTTAAAAGGAATAAAATAGAAAAAGTGCCTCGTGGATCTAGCGGCTGCGTATGGGAGCTTTAGTCAGCGAGATCCTAGGCTAGAAATCCAGGTTAAGCAAAAGCATTTTTTCGACATGATTTGTATGGGACTCGATCTCTAAAAGGTGTTGATGTCAGGCAAGCAATTGTTCATAATAAAACCTAATCCTTTCATTGGAGTGGGAAGGACACGTACTTAGGAGAAGAAAGTGGAAAATGGTATCCATACCTGTAAGGCCAGTATTCTGGACTTGTTGACTGTAGACATGATGCACACTGTTAATGTATAGACACCGTTTGGTGCTGCCACCAGCCTCCTCACACAGTCCGGGTATCGACTACAGCAACTCCATAAGCACTGCCTGCAAATTTTTTTGAATCATTACGATCATGAGATGGTTGATGTTTTAGTATTCACTTACTACTACAAACTTTAGCATTTCGATGTTTTCGTGTTTTTGCAGTTTATGAATAAAGAATAAGAAAATAAAAATATCTCGCCATTACGCTATCTCATGGGGTACCGATCATCGGTGTGGACTGTGGAGTAATAAGCTAGTGCTCGGTGATGTACGACTAATGTAAATGTTGGAAGCCAATCCTCCCTCTCCTTAACATCTTCATTTCGGGCCGGTACAAAGTTCTGCTATAGTAAATGTTCTTAACCGATGGTGATATTTCATTTATTCCTTTGCTTGACTTTTTGCTTTAACTGCAAAACCAATATTACTTACAAGCACGCCAGTTCATCTAGGAGTGGTCTTCGTCTAACTGCTGGTGGTCCACGCATCCCTTCCGCAGATTGACTGAGCTGAACATTGCGCAGGAGTTCAAGCAGCAACGTGATACCATCTAGTGGCTCGCAAGCAAACTCCTGAACAAAACTGTAAAAAAATGTTTTATTTAGCAATTTTTATCTGTCAAATGATAAAAGGATTACGTTGAAAAGGAATTTTAACTGCTAAGTTTTGATAGTTGGCAGTTGCAGCAACAAAATGTCTCGGTTTACTATTGCCACTTTATTCCAAATAAATTTTTTAACTTATGCCTTTTGAATAACATAAAATCATTCTCCGTAACTTTAATGTGTTCTTAGTACTGGGAGGAAGTAAATTCGTTAAACGTGTGATGGTTACTAGTAGAGGAAAGTGGCAACTTGACAAAACCGGTATAAACTTCTAAGTTGATTGTTGTGGCTAACTGATATTTTTTGATACTTGAGTTTATCAGCGAACTGACAAGTTAAAATACGCAGTTTCATCTGGGCTTTCTTGAAGTGATATGTAAATCGTCGTAAAAAGGTAGTTGAGAGTTGTTATGCATTCTCGATAAAGTTTTTATATGTAATCCAAGATTTTAACTTTAGAAATAATAAAAGCAAAAGTATGCACCTACTCTAAAATTATGGTACAGGTGTACTACACCTCTTTTTTCGAATGTTATATAAAAACCCACCCCATTAGAGAAGAATGAAGGGATTCCAACAATTCGCAGTAAACGCTTGCCATATAATTTGAGGACATAAAGAAAAATTACACTCACAATTACGGTAGGATTCACTGGAATCGTCTAAAGCAATTTGAAATGTAAAAAACTGTGTGGCCACTAAATAGATAAGCGCAGAGTAAAAAGTTTGCAAAAAGTAGAGCAGTAGGCGTTATAATCCATAATTATTTTTATATTAAAATTTATACTAAATTAACGTTCTCTTATAGAATTGATTCTATTAGTTAGGTATAGTCCTTTGTCGCCTCCTTGGTCTAGTGGCAGCCTATATGGGCTGTGGACCGGGAGGTCGTGGGTTCGATTCCCAGGTCGGGCAAAACGAATTTTCTAATTTAATTTGCTCGGGACTGGATCCCCAGAGGTGGTTGACGTCAGGCAGGCAGCCGGTCGTAAAAACTTAGCCAAATCTTTTCTGCAACATGCTTGAAAAAGTGTGTTGCGCCGACCCCACATTAAGGTGGAATAAGGGCAGGTAGGAAGCAAAAAAAGGTTAGTTATAGTCGTTTAGAGTTATGGTATAGCTTAGTTACCAAAGCCATACATTATCGTCATTATCCTAAAACATACTTCCCTCACTATTGTCTTTAGTTTAAAAGATATTCATATGGTTATCTTATCAAGAACCTTTGCTATTATTCATTTTAAATCGCAGATAAATCAGTTTCTCGCGCGAAAGTAAAACGTTCGTGAAAGATCAATCGGCTTGGGAAATGGGAAATCGTACAAATATAACACGCCACACAAACGTGCATGCGATGTATTGTTGAGCAGATCGTAAAGCTTGAAAGCAATTTCATTATATTTTGAAAGACAAAACAATTTTCGTGAAAACAGCTACTTGATAGACAGATTTCGTGCAATTAAAATTTTAATAAAATTAGTTATTCATGTAGCTTGGCCTCGTTAAGATACACCTTTCGTGTAAGTATCGGTAACGAGACTTTTGTTCTCATAATACGTAAAAAAATACAATAAAAATTAAACACATACATAGTTTAGTAAGCTACACAAACATTTTATAATACAGCATTGAGATTTTTGAGACACACGCTATTTTACATAAATAAATAAACACACCCAACAGTCACACATCTAGTCCTGACCCCACACTAGGTACAACCTGTGTCGTGGGTATCAGAAACTATAAGAGACTTTCGGTCTCACAACACCCAGACTTGAAACAAATATCTATGGGCCACACAAACATTTGTCTCAATTCGGGAATCGAACCCGCGGCCTCTCGCTTCACATCCGGCTACTCGCCCGCTGCGCCACGGAGGCTGTCGAAATTTTGATTTAAGTGTTATTAAATTTACTGGGTATTTAGGATCTTTTAGCCCTAAATGATACTTTTAATGTTTATTACAGTGCCAACGCTCGATAATTGTAGTCTTAAAGTGAATAGAGAAACTATATTATTTGAAATCTACGACACAACTTTTATAGTCTATTAAAATCGTTTGCTATATAAACCTCTTGTTTTATGCCCACACAATCTTCAGCAGGGCAATAAAGCAGTGACCACAAGAACGGTTAGGGCAACGTGTCACATAATTGATGCCATAACTCCACTGCACCATGTGGTACGAAACATTTATGGTTAAATAATAATCTTTGTATAAGCAGCGATATCTCAGTTGGGAATGGTACGGACTGCCGAACGAGTGTCGAAGGGTCGAGACCAACCCAAAAAATATAGCGCACACCTTTGACTTTTCTATATTAAGTGTGTTTTCATTGTGAATTATCGCTTGCTATAACGGTGAAGGAAAACATCGTAGAAAACCTGCATACCTGAGAATTTCTCCACAAGAATTTCGAATGCAAGTATGTGAAGTCTACCAATCCGTATTAGGCCAGCGTGGAAGACTAAGGCCTAACCCCTCTCATTACTACACAACAATAATATCGTAAAAATGTCAGGTTAAAACTATAGTTGGTATGTAAGTATGCTATGCAAATGATAGTCACATGGCCCGGGTTTAATGTTTTCGGTATAATTTTAGGTCCATCTATTATCACTTGTAGGGATAGAAATAAGTTTCATGAAACCCAGGTGTATTTCTTACTGCAGCTGCCTCTTTTTTTCAGAAATACGGGCTACGGGACGACATAAAATATTGGCTCATGTTATATACATACATTAAAACTTCGCCTCCTCGGTCTAGTGCCAGTGTATATGGGCTGTGAATCGGAAGGTCCTGGGTTCAATACCCAGGTCGGGTGTTTTCTAACACTATTTTCTCGGGACTGAATCCCCCAGATGGGGGTTGGTGTCAGGCAGACAGCCAGCCGTAAAAACTAAGCCAAATCGTTTCTGTAACATTGTTATAAAAGTGTTTGCGCCGACCCCACATTAAGGTGCGATAAGGGCAGCAGAAAGAAAAAAGAAAGTTATATTACATTAAAAAGTGACCAGCTATGTAAAAGTATAAAATGCAGGAATTTGAACTTAATCTCTGTTTAATGTTCATTACAAATTAAATGAAGCGTAATATCCGTTTCAGACTCCTATTATATTTGTATGAAGACATTATGTTACACCCGCGAATGAATAGCTTTACATACTTAACTGCAAGTAATATACTGAGGCGATATTATACACCTATACATTTTTTTTTATCCGGGCACGGCAAGTGACTGTGTAGTTACTACGCTTACCATCAGGTGCAGTGTTGCACCTGATGGTAAGCGTAGTGTAGTCCAAAAAAAACTAGCGACCACTGACGAACAATGGGTTTATCAGTGGTCGTTAGAATCATGCCGGCCTATTTATGCTTCTTCGCACTCCGAATCCGAAGGGGGAAGAAGCAAATCCAGGGGCTTGCGACAAGACAGGCGGATGTCCGATGCAGATACAGGGGTATCCCCATACCCGTCTTAACCAACCATCAACTCATGCCGCAAGCCCCTCGAGAGAACCGGAAATACACTGGCTGATCCTGGAACGCGACCCACACGCGGAGTGTGGATCACTATGGCAGGTTTTAGCACCATGTGTACGATTGTCGCCATCCGGTCGGATAGAAATATCCTACCACCAAATAAATAAAATTGGAGTGTCTGTTAACAAACAGAATTTCAAATTAATAGCTTTTTATGAGGTGTATATGAAAGTACGAGTATGTACGATACTTATATCAAAAAATCATTTTTTTTTAATTTTTCTCTGTCCGTCTGTTTGTTCCGGCTAATCTCCGAAACAGCTGGACCGATTTTGACCGGACTTTCACTGGCAGATAGCTGATGTTATAGGGAGTAACTTTTACTTGGATGGTATTTCTTATAACCGAGGAAATAGTGCTTATGTTATATTATGCTTGCGCCTAACATCGCATGCGTTTCTTTATAGCTCATATATTAACTGTGGTTTCGCTCAATATCACAGCGAAACCTGCATTAAAATCTATTTAACCACTTTAAGTATATAAGTGACAGCCTCCGTGGCGCAGAGGGCGAATAGCCGGCTGTGAAGCGAGAGGCCGCGGGTTCGATCCTCGCACCGAGACAAATGTTTGTGTGGCCCACAGATATTTGTTTCGGGCCTGGGTGTTGTAAGACCGAAAGTCTCTCGTAGTTCCTGATACCTACGACATAAGACTAGTATCTTAGTGGGGTCAGGACTATGTGTGTGACTGTTGGGTGTTATTTATTTATATTTACTATTTATAAGTATACAATAAATTTTGTACTATTTTATTATAGTGCGTATATATTACACCGCAAATCACATTTATATCTCGCTACATCTCATAACATAAGCTATATTACAATTAACTTTTAGCAACTTAGTAAAACTGCTATTAAACTAAGCGTAATACTAGTGAAGTTTGTAATAACTGAATAGCCGTAGATGGAAGAATTATCTTTTATGAGATATTTTATTGGGCTGTTAAATTCAAACATTCACTCCTACTATTTATTGTAAAAACTGTTTACCGGAAACTGGCTCTTTTGTGTGATACTGTCTGTCTATTAGTATGTTATTCCCATTATTTATTGAAAGTTTTAGCTAAGGAATAAGATATATTTTGTTATATATTTTCGATTCTAGTCTAGGCCAGTTATAGTGTGTATGATCTTGGCCCGCTAAGCTTACTCACTTAAGTATACCTCGATAAGCTTCCTTAACTATATACTTAACTAAAATCTTTCTTTCTATCTGCCCTTATCCCACCTTTATGTGGGATTTGGCTAAGTTTTTACGACCGGCTGCCTGCTGACTTCAATCCCCTCTGAGGGATCCAGTCGCAGGCAAAATAAATTTGAAAATTTGCTTTGCCCGGCCTAGGAATCGAACCCAGGACCTCCTGGTCCACAGCTCATAGTACATGCTGCCACTAGACCAAGGAGGCGACTACTCTATACTTAACTAAAATACAGAAAATAAATATGACCAATTTAAAAGAACAACACCAGAGTTGCTGGGTTTTCTAAGACGATATGGTCTTCCGAACTGGGGGGTAGAGTTAAAATTTTACGGAAAATAAATCATGTATAAATACTATAGAATTTCAACAAATATTTTGATTCTCGTTTTTAAGATATCATTCAAGCCGAATATTTAAGTAGACATTTAATTAAACTTCGTACATTTATTGTAAATTGTAATGTCTTCTTTCGCTGTAAGGAAGTCGTAGACATTACTTTTAAGGTTTATGTTTCGGGTAAAAGGCAATTGTAAAAAAAAATACAAACTAATGTTACTTATAAAAACAAGAACGTATCAAGTATTTGAGTGGTAGAGCCACGTCTACAGCACGAATGGGCCGGCTCGACCGGTTTGATACCTCCCGTTCAATTCCCTGTTTTTGGGTTAGCATCCATGATTTATTTTGAATCTTGGGTGTCTATGGGCGATGGAGATCACTTTCCATCGGGTGACCCATCTGCTCGTTTGCCAATCTCTGCTATATAAAAACGAAGTCAAGTTAAGCAAGCTTTTGTATTTTTAACAGTAGCACTAACTCAAATTACCTGTTTGTATGTACCTTTATATTTTTATATAGAGGTATATTTGAATTACTCTAGAAGCTACTATGTTTATTCTATTTCTTTTCGCCGGCGACTCCGTAAAATATTTATATGAAAAACACCCGAACGCCTCTACCGGTTATTATAAATTATTTATTATTATTAATATTTTTCATACAAATTATTTTACGTATTCGCTAACGAGAAATGTCAAAAAAATCATTGTTGTTTAGTTTGACGATAATTGGTAAGTACCGCACCGCTTCGGCCCATGAACAGTAGCAATATAATTCAGAACTTTATGACTGATATTGCTATAAATTCCAGACAAATTACTTTATTTGCCTGTTTACCCTGTTTATGAGAAGCATAAGATGTTAGTTCTCACCAAAGACTTCCAAAGAGCATGAAAGACTTCTATGTATCTAGGCAAGCTATTTAGAAGTAAAAATATGTCATTACGGCGAGTATTTGATGGGAAAAGAGCTCTTTTCCTTAGCTGTCAAACAGCGTAATGTGACACAATTTTACTTCTAAACAGCTTATCTAGTAGTATGTATAGAATTCTTTGAATACGACTGCACTGCTTGTTTATAATAATAATAATAACAAAAATTTATTTCTTAACTTTTACATAAAATTGTGACATTAAAATAGTGCACCATAATAACTGCAATAGTATTAAACTGTGTTGCAGCTATTAGGCCCTCCACGGAACAAGAGTTGGTTACATAGCAAAGGTAAGTAAAGGAAAAATAAAAATAAAGTAAAATTATTAAAAAAATTATGGAAGTAAATAACGAAGAACACAAACAGGCTGTCCTTTACTATGTATGTACAGTTTCAAATAAGTAACAACGTACCTCGGAAATGACAATCTGAGATCGGCTCGTAGTTTTGTAAGGAGTTCGCTGGGAGTACCGAATTGGCGCAGTCGCATTTCATCCCCCAGACTCACACATTGATTCCTGTACATAAAGACACAATGTTAAAATTATAGGTTTTTAAAATTAGGCTAAAGAAACGAGAAATAGTCATAAATTCATACACACAGAAGAATTATAAGGTTTCAAAACGTTTTCTAAGCGTAAATTAGACGGAAATAATATAAAATAAATTATGTATGCTTTTTTCTTTCTACCCGCCTCTATTTCACTTGAGTGTGGGGTTGGTGCAACACACTTTTTCAAGCATGATATAGAAAAGAATTTGGCGTTTTTACGACCGGTTGCCTGCCAGACGTCAACCCCCTCTGGGGGATCCAGACCTGGCCAAATCAAATTAGAAGAATCGCTTTGCCCGACCTGGGAATCAAACCCAGGAAGTCCCGGTCCGCAGCCCATATATACTGCCACTAGACCAAGGAAGCAACCTATATTGTCTAATATCTTAGTGTGTACGTAATTTTTAAATAATGATAAAAATACAGGAGTTAGTTAAACAAAATCACAGATTAAAAAACAATTACAACTCGACACCGTGAAACTGTTATTTCGGTAGCGCTACTATAGCTATTATTTTAAAGTTTAGTATCAACTTTTATGTTGTAATATAATAAAAATATATGCCTTTTATAAGTAGCAACAGTTGCAATCTAGTAAGAGTAACCTATCTCATCGTAAAAAACAAATAACAGTTAAGACATTATTCTATGCATTTTATTTGTATCCGTATTTGATTTACATTTGAATTATATACCTAAAGGGTCTGTTTAAAAATCAGTCTTGCGTTTTGGCAACTTTGTTTTATAGCGGAGTAGCACCACAGTTTAGTTCGAGCTTTTTTTCACGAAGGCGTGTAGTCTCTAGAATTCGAATAAAATTTTGTTAAGCGGGTATTTTGCCCACGATTTGACCAGGCCTCGATCCTAGACCTAGAAGGGGGTTGACGTCGGGCAGGTGGGTCGTGGAAATACTAAGCCGAATACTTTCAGCAACGTGCGTGAGACTATGTATTACTCCGACTCACATTAAGCTGAGATAAGAGTATGTAGAAAAATATAAGTTAATTGCAATTAAAATATTAAAATTATTACCTAAAGTCTTTGCTATTTGGATTTGGCAGTGTCCTCGACTTGTTCATTTCTTGTCCTGAATCTAATTCGTAGAGATTCCCTCCACCAGCTTTCTTCCCCCATTTCTTAAGCGACGTGGCATAGTCTTCTGGATTGTATATCGGTGGACGTTGCTTATCCTGGAAACAATAACCGAAGTTACAAAACTGACGCTACTTAAAATTAACAATGTTGAAACGTATTTTTAACCGTCTTCAAAAAAGGAGGTTATCAATTCGATCCGTATGTATGTAATATGAAATAGTGCCCAGAACCATAACCATAACCCCAATCGCATCATCTATACTATTTGTTACGATAATTTAATCTTTAAATCGGTACACTTCTACCAGAGATTTCGCGTAACATACATACATAAAAACAGATAAATCACGAAACTCCTCAGTTTAAAGTGGGTACATTTTTTTTATCAAAAGTGTATTTTATCAAAAGTACGGGTCTTGATAGAAATCGCCCTGCAAAGTTCTTTAACTATTTTCCCTCGACCTCGCATTTGTCAAGCTGCATCAATTTGTCGAAACCATAGCCTATAACCGTTTATACATTAAGTTTCAAATCGGTATCGTATGAATGGTTAAATTCCATTTACTCGCCAACTATTCGTGCAGAATTCAATTTATCACAATGGTAACTGGTTCTAGCAGAAAACTGTTTGTTAATTAACAACGCATGGTGTGAGCGTGAGCGGAGAATTTGACAATAAAATATGAACATAATTGACTAAAATGAAACAAAAAACATAACTTAAATAACATTTGTCCGATTAATAAATTAATGCCATAGTTTCGTATGACATGGACCATAGCAAAATGCTTGAATATTTTTCATTCATATCATATCGAACACAATAAATACAATAATCACAAGTTTAAAAACTTAACGGACCGACTTCAAAATGTATTCGACCGTGACCAAATTTATATAGAACCGTTCATGAAATAAGCTATATCATACTCAAAAAGAAATTTGAAAATCAGCCCACATTTGGCAGTTATAACGATAAAAAATACATAAAAAAATATTCAGACTAATTTGAACCCTGAGAACCTTCGCCTTTTTTGGAGTCGCGTTGAAGTTAAAAAATAAAACAAAGTCGAAAATGGCATGTAGCGCCACACGAATTATTATCAAAAAACTATTGTAGACTATTTTCAAGTCAAGTAAGTTAATTATCTTGTTGTTAATTATCTTTTACTGCTCTACTGAGCACAGGCATTTTGATGTCTAAGTATATTCAAATTAAAGACTCCATTCAAACTTCTATGTTAGCCGTCGCCTTTCTTCCATTCAAATCCCTCTCACTGGGACCTCACTTAGTAAGAAGCTATAAAAAATTTATTTCACGCAATCATCGTACAGATAGAACAACAATGGGGCTGTTATGACAACTGGCACGGGATTTGAGAAAGCTTATGTATACTGATTGTAAGGAGCTTATTATGTATTGTACAATCAGCATTGTCATGAAAATATACTGATGTCTATGACAATCACATTTTTTTATAACAGAGACTAGTAGAATGAGTAGATGGGTCACCTGATGGTAAGTGATCTCCACCTCCACCATCTCCACCGCCCATAGACACCCAAGACACAAAAATAATCATGTGTGCATTTATAATGAAGGGAAGCAATACGTCTGTACTGTCGTGACGTCAGCACGTCCTAAACTAGCCTCAAGATGCAAATTCAAATTCAAATTCAAATCATTTATTCTGCAAATAGGATATTTTATACCACTTTCACATGTCAATTACGAGTATATATTGATAAAGTAATAATGGCGTCGGCATTTCGTGGCTATCCCTGAGAAGAAATGCCGAAACAAACTCAAGGGTTATGGCCTCTTTTAAAGTCCAGACAATACATGGTATATAAAATTACAATTCAAAATGTCAACTTATTACTAAATACAATAATATATAATATATTAATATGCTATTGATCGAATCGATCGAAAGCATGATAATATTATTAGTTAAATCGTTGCATTACTAAAACATTTAATATTCCTAAATTTACTAATGAAATGCAACAACCATGGAAGTTAGAGACATTAAATTTTGCAGCGCTATTACAAATCTAGAGTTGCACCTTATCTCGATTTATCCAACAGTTCACTTCTATCTTTAAATCAAGATTTGGAATAAGTAGAGATTTATTGCGGAGCTGCAACTGGCCCTTAATATTTTGCAAACACAAACTTATTAACATGACATAGATATGGATCCTAATAACCTTAAATTAATTAATGAGACTTACAGTCACTATAATAACATAATGGAAAGAAGACAATGAGAAAATATTATATGTTTACGACTTAGTAGACTGCCTCGGTGGCGTAGTTGTATTTCGGCACGACTACCGTCCTGAGGTTTCGGGTTTGATCCCCGAGTCGGGTAAAGTGATATTGGATTTTGCCATATCAGCCCGGAGTCTGGAATTTGTCCCCGATATGGCGATAGGCTCGCCCACTATCACATCTGGGACGGAACTAAGTTCGGCGAAATGTGGGTGTACTAGTTGGCTAGTGCGCCTCTGCCTACCCCTTCGGGGATACAGGTGTGACTTTATGGTATGTAATAGTTACTAACAATGCTATCAAATGTGTCTATCACATACATATTTATGTTATCTATACATCATGTCAAATTATTACGATTGAGGAAGATTAACAATCGTGATGAACTCTAGATAAGCAATTAACTTTTGTTTCGAGATTTCGACAACTTACATCACGGTCTGATGTGATTATGATAAAATTTATTACTCAATGGGCAATTAATTAGCAGATAAATAACCTCGTAAATTGATGTTTGAAAGGGTAAAATTTGAATTCTTTGTGTCTCTTGTAATTATTACGATAGCAACACTTGGTTCAAACCTAGATAAATAAATAATAAAAGCTATATTTAAACTTATTTTATCGAACAAACCAAAATTAATAATGATATATTAAATAATATATTGTTATATCCTTGTCAGTAGAGTATTATTTTTGGGTAGCTCTGTCCCTTGGCACAATTCTGTTAACATGCAGAAAAGATTTTTAATTTACATTCTTGGATATTTATTTATTTAAAATACGACATCGTCACATGTATTAATACTTGCATTGTAACAGTTTTATAGGTACAAACACCGATATAAATTATAATTTATTTCGACATATTTAAAAAAAGAAAAAAATAATAGAAAGTTAAAAATAAAAAAAATACACAAAAGACTTACTTTATCAATGTGAAAAAGTGTTTTAAAAATTAAATACAGATAATAAATCTTCAGTTTTACATTAATCCAGTTATAAGCTACTGATCATTATCATATAACTAATTGCCATAAGCGTAAAAGAAAGCAGCTGGCGACGTGGGCCAAATTCATTTAAGGCATTTAAGGTTAACGAACCGCGAGGCAGGCTATGTATGCGCTTGCGTTACCGTAATGTAATGAACTCAGTTAAAAACCTTAATACATTTAAAGAGATTTATTTTTTAATTCAGTATTTTTATTTGTAGTAATCAGAGACATTTAACAGTATATAGACGGGACACCAGCACAAAACTTGTGATCCAAAAGTTATGACCTAGTGGTCACAAGTCGCTTGGTTTATTTGAAATATACGCGCGCCAGCGGAGCTATTCGCTATTTTTGACACTTCGAGTGAGCAACAAAGTTTAGTTGGCAACTGAACTTTGATGTCAACTGAGATTTAAGATAAATCGGTATTGCGTATCTCATTGTTTATATATGCACCATGAGTGCCTATCAAGTTTCTTTCAACGATCACTTGACATCTCTATTTTTCTATCGACACTGTGTGACAGAGATAAATATACGCGTTGAATTAATAAATGAAAGGGATAGTAGATCGCCTTTATACTTGAACAAAATGTTTGAAATTGACGAAAAAATAATTTATGCGAGCATTATAAAAATCGTATTGTGATAATTCAGGATTTATGTTTATAAATTTATCGTGAAATAATTACTTCGACTGGCATGAGGAAAGTAGCTAAAACCATTTGATCTAGGTACATCTTTGTTGTGTGTTATAATCTATATTTTTGTATGATTTTAACCACTTTTGCCATGCTCTAAAATAATATTTAAGATTAGTTTTGTAACGAGTTTATTGTGTTTTATTTTACAATAAGTATCTATTACTAATTACATGTACTTTCGTGCTACAAATACTATCAACAAACTTCACAATGTGATCTAAGTATTAATTACATGCTTCAAGTATTCACTTATATACTTATTAATGTTGAAGGAAGGCTTATTAAAATAGTAAATGCTATAAGTTTGTAAACCCCTCCGTCGTGTCACAATCTTGCCTGGCGGACGTTGAGCACTGTCTTTGAACACCTTGCCGAAATCCAGCGTTATTTATGTGAAATATTCTCAAGTGATCACTTGCATGATAGGTACATTGCGCAAACTAAACGGCGGCACTCATATACAGGTACTAATAATATATTAGTCTTTCTATTCCAAAATCCTTCTTTTTCTCTCTTCATAAAGCCTCAACAAAATCAATCCGAACACATGTCGGAACATAATTTGGAAACAATCACACTGCTTACAGCACACAATCACGCGATTATGATTGTTTATAATATGGAATCCTTACAATGGAATCATAATATTATTATGTGTTGATTAAGGTGTTGATTATATAATTTTTTTAAATAACACAAATCTAATAAAGCACACACTCGCGCAGTCTCACAAAAAAGAGTTTTGTAATGACTAAAATCCTAACAAATTCAAAATCTGAAATATTTCAATGTAACAATCCACAAAACTGACTAATTTATCTAGCCGGATTATAGTGGTAATCACTTTGCATCTCAAAAACACTCCTCCGAGGTTGTGTCTTTCAAAACTCTTTTGATAGGCACAGTTACTTTCGATTTGATGTCCACTTTGCTTAGCCAATACCGATTTATCTTTTTCGATATACACTCACACGCTACGAAAGTCACCGTGACTTCACGGGTGCCAATCAATGTTCAAAGGCACTCGTGACGTCATTCTAGTTGATAACCGACGTTAGCCGATACCAAATTAGCAATTTGACAGTTGTTTGTTGTACACTTTGAAGAGTGGATATCATTTTCAGTTGCCAACTAAGATACATAATCGCCCTGCAGGTCGGTCAGCGAAATAATATTGAGAGAATAAACTTATCTTCCGTGGTTCTTAACCATTCACAAAATATTCTAGGGTGTACATTGTAATAATCGCCCTCGCATTGTAATAAGTAGTTGATGGCGGTACTGAAATTTGAGATCAATTTCTTTGTATGGAAACTGGCTCGATAGCCCCTCTTTAGTTAGTAATATTAAATCTCTTTGGTAGTCATGAATACTGTCGCCTCCTTGGTCTAGTGGCAGCATGTATGGGCTGTGGACTGGGAGGTCGTGGGTTCGATTCCCAGGTCGGGCAAAGCAAATTTTCTAATTTAATTTACCCGGGACTGGACCCCTCAGAGGGGGTTGACGTCAGGCAGGCAGCCGGTCGTAAAAACTTAGCCAAATCATTTCTGCAACATGCTTGAAAAAGTGTGTTGCGCCGACCCCACATTAAAGTGGGATAAGGGCAGGTAGAAAGAAAGAAAGAAGGTAGTCATGAATACTGTTTGAAACTATTGGCCTATCATATTTGAATAAAAGTCATTTTAGAGTGATCAATAGAATAAAACTGATCACGTAAGGGAAAAAGCTGCGAGAATTTTTGATGTTAAATTCATTATAGAACATCTTAAGAAAGTGCAAGTTTTATATTTGACGGCCTTCGAGGCATTAGCGGATTCATCCGTTTGGTTCTGAAGAAGTGTTTGTTTTGTTATAGAATTATAACTTTCTAGGTTGGAACAACTGTTAATTAGCATATTATTATACTGTCTCGGTGGCGTGGTGGTATTTCGATACGACAACGGTTCTGAGGTCTCCGGTTCGATCCCCGGGTCGGGCAAAGTGATATTGGATTTTTCCATATCAGCCCGGAGTCTGGAATTTGTGCCCGATATGGCGATAGGCTCGCCCCCTATTACATCTGCGACGCAACTAAGCTCGGCGAAATGTGGGTGTTCTAGTTCGCTAGTGCGCCTCTGCCTACCCCTTCGGGGATACAGGCGTGAGCTTTTGTTATATTATGTTATTATAATTGTCTTTAAGTATACGATACAAATTAAAGGGTTTTTATGCATTTTCATAGCATCTTTGATTATCAGTTTGTGTAATCTAAATTTAATTTCACACAGCGTTTTTCCACGAAATTCCGTTATATTAACAATGGGTTATAATAGTACCAAGTCGCACGCTCTCGATTTCTGCTACCTATACATTTTTTGTCTCGTTTCGACATGTCATTACCAAATTGGTGATTACACGATTTGTTATTATTTAATTATTTTAATTGATTGAATTTACATAACATAAGCTCACGCCTGTATCCCCGAAGGGGTAGGCAGAGGCGCACTAGCGAACTAGAATACCCACATTTCGCCGAGCTTAGTTCCGCCCCAGATGTGATAAAGATGGGGGCAAGCCTATCGCCATATCGGGCACAAATTGATTGAATTTATGAAGAACCAAAAGTGACCGTAGTTAGACCCATCAGGCTAAATACCCGAACGGTCTTATATTATGTCTGATTCTTGTCAATTAACAAATAGACCACTATAAAGATGACTCTTAAAGAATGCGGTGAGAGTAAAGCACGTATAGTTTGAACTTTGATGCCTATGAAACAGCATACACCGACAGGAAAATCCGATCCGTACCTTTTCCCATACTTTTATAATAAAGATGTGTCGAAAACTCAATATGTTGACCATATTGAGTTTTCTAGCCTGTGTTTTATACTAAAGTGACTAACCAAGACTCAACAAACAATATTCGACTACATTAGGTATGCCCTTACAGATAAAAATCACAAGAGATTTTCAGTATAAAATCAACTAGACACAATATTAACTTCAAAACTTGTACGACGTGACTAAATTTATATGGGACCGCCCTTGGAATACGCTCTATCGGACACAAAAAGGATCGCGAAAATCGGTCTACATTTGGCGGAGATATCTTGTAACATACCTACGTAAAAAAATACAGACGAATTGACCTTCTCGTTTTTTGAAGTCAGGCGACAAATAGGTCTTTAGGACCACACAAACATTTATCTGTGAGAGGATTATAACCGTATCTTACCTTGGAGACAGGCTCCTCGCTCCAGCCCCCATTGTTTGCCATACCTTCCAGCAACGTCAGTTCACTGCAACAAATAAGAAATAAATTAAACGCATTATAGTCTTTAGTGTTATACAAATAAGAGTGATTATATACTGCGCGAAAGTCTTGCGGATTATGATACGAATTTGAGATACTTTGGGATTTGTTTAAGGTACTTTGGATCTAACGTTCAACACCGTTAGGTACATCGAATTGACTTGGGTTCGGATTAGAAACATTGATAAATAACAATGATCATAGATGATGATGATGTGAGAATTGAATAAATTATTTTTGTAAACCTTTTGTCTAATTACCTAAAAGTCCTAATCTTTTATTTCTTAGGAATTACTGCTTATATAATATAACTGCTGTTTTATAACAAATCTGAATTTCTATTTTTAACATCAAATTTTAGATTTCTTAACTTTGTAGTTACACTACATTGCATAAACAAAATTACAAACAAAACAAAATTATGCTTGCGATTAAAGTCGTCATGCATAATAATCCCATTAATGTACAAGTTAAACGACTGTAATAACATGATGCCCCGAAATGAAATTATCTTAAGAAATGAAAATTCGGATAATTTATCTAATAACCAATGATAACCATCTTTCTTCTAATTTCAACAATAATGATGATGATGTCATCGAAATTGTCATTAAGACTGCAATCGTATCGATGTGACCTACTGAAGTAATGAACGCCAATTTGTTGGTCCAAGCGTAAGGATGTAGCGTTTGATAAATATTATTTGAATTGTTCTCCTTACGAAAAATGTATAAGTAATCTCGATAAAATTTGAATTATTTGAGCATATGGAGTGTTTTATATATATTGATTGACTATATGGCTATATATTGACTAGATGGCTATGCCCGTGTGAGAGTTTTCCCCGTTTTAGGGGATGAATTTCCAAAAATCCTTTCTTAGTGTTCGCCTACGTCATGAAATATTATTATAACCGTGTGTAAAATTTTACGTCCGCAGCTCCAATAGTTTCGGCTGTACGTTGGATACGTCAGTCAGTCAGTTTCTCTTTTTATTTTATATATACGGATAAACTTTCTTAACTCATGATCCGTACTATTTTTTAGAGAATTATAATTATTTTCCTAGTATTTTTTTTATTGAAATATTATGATCAATATATATTTATTTTTTACATTTAAATTCAGTTTTTAAAGTTGGCCAATTCGAATATACCTTAAACCTTGAGTTGTAAAAAAAAATTAGATTCTGCCACATTTTATAAACTTGCACCACGCAAGGTAACCCACTTTCATTGAAGCACAACACCGATGATAACCACAGTACCATCGCGGAATTATCTCAATCGCCCGCGGAAAGGCTTTTCCATTATTTGTGCACTCGATAATGGCAAATTTGCGAGACGCTCATAGTAATCAAGATCTCTGCAACCATACTTGATCTAATACGGTATTATTTTATCGAAAGGCAGTGTTAAGTCGGCCAATGTTATGAAGGGAGTTACCAATTTCACTATTTGTGTTAATTTAAGCTTGGAATCCTGTTGTCGAGTACTGAAGCTGAGATCTATAGAGCGAATCGAAAATCTTTGCTTTGTCTGTCTGTCAGTCTGTATTTCTTTTTTTTAAAGTCGAAGTTCGATTTATAAATTCCAAATCCTCACTGAGTTCGTTTTTTCGATTCAGACTTAGTGGAAGTTCGCTTTATAGATCTCAGCCTCAGATCTTGGACAATTCAGTTCTTTTGAATTGACAGCGAACTTTATATTTAGAATAATAATTAGCATTATATTATTAACAAGAATTAAATAACTATAATTTTCAAATTATAATTTATATGAGTTAGGAAACATTATAATGCCAATCACATACCTATTAGATCATAAAGGTTTTTATATTGAAATTTAAACAAGTTTATAAATAGAAATAAAAGTAGTAGCAGAAAAACAAAATACCACTGGATTTGTATTAAAGATTGTGCAATGTACAGTAATTGTATATACGAATAATAAACATTACATACCAAGTATGTCGAGAATGAGGCGACCGACTAAAAGCCACATAAAAACCACCCAAGTCATTAACACAGTGAAGAGCAGTAGCGGTACCTCCGCAAAATACTTGACCGTCAACTAAGGCGATAGTATGAGTAACTTTCGAGTATATATTCGAATGGAAATCACTGAAAACTTATTTTTACATGGTGTTAAAACCTTCTATAGAGACCAAAGCACCATGTATGGATCATGGTTCAGGTCCAGGCAGTTTGTGTGATGACTGATTGGGGCGGATGTGGGGGTACACCCTTGTACCATCCACGTTTAGCTGTCATCTGTTAATCCTTTCGATTTGCTTCTTGCCTCGCTAAAGTGACACACAAAGAAAAGATGGTGACCACCAATTAACTGTTTGCCGATGTCCGCTAGTTTTTATACTATTAATATTCATTTTGGCTTGCTCGGATATAGAAAAAAAAACAAAATAATTATTTTAATTGTAATATAAATACATTAAGCTCGATTCGAATACGCAATCGAGAGTTAAACGTGCAACAGCCTCTGGCCACTTG
Source organism: Clanis bilineata (assembly GCA_036417725.1). Classification (NCBI taxonomy): domain Eukaryota; kingdom Metazoa; phylum Arthropoda; class Insecta; order Lepidoptera; family Sphingidae; genus Clanis; species Clanis bilineata. Next base: position 7,531,532 of record CM071153.1, read on the forward strand.
TTCTTAATATACCCTAATTAACAACAAAACATGGAAAGGATACATAACATGTATACCTAGTATATAGTATAACTTATTACTTTTCTCATATATTTCCGGACGTCATAAACACGCGTGATACATGAAATGATTTTAGGTATCGTTTATGTAAATATGGCAAGTAATTTTGTACGCATACGTATTAGGTACGTAGTAGATGAGTTGATCCAGCGTAAAATTGCGTGATCTTGCTGTTATATTCAGGTTTATACTGGTGGAGCAGGATTTAGCATAATGGCTCACGTCTAGACATATAACTCATATTTTCATATAAGTCAAGATGTAGATGAATTAATGTTAATTTTGTTTCAAAAGGGTTTTTACTTTTTTATTAAGACTGTCATATAATAATTTGAGTGGTAGGGCCACGCTGTAGACAGTAACGTCTACAGCACGAATGGGTCGGTTCGACCGGTTGGATACCACTGTCTTACAGAAAACTGACGTGAAGTGGCAGCTTGCTGTCGCGTTTCGTTCCGTGAGTGAGATTTCCGGTGGCCCATTTCCCCTCCCCCTCTCTTTCCCAATCTCTTTTCCCTCCCCTTCCATTTCCTCCTTTGGCAACGCACCCATGATTCTTATTATGTTTTGGGTGTCTATGGGCGGTGGAGATCACTTACCATCAGGTGATCCATCTTTTCGTTTGCTAGTCTCTGCTATAAAAAAAAAAAACATTGTATAATACATAAAAATGGAAAGGATAACAGTTTTTGAAGGTTTTGTTGTATTGCGTAGGTAAGCTTGTAGATGTGTGTGACAGTAATCAGACTTTCTTGACTATTGCAACTAGTACTCATATGCAGCGCACAGAGTCGGTTTGATTTGGTTATATTTTCGTTAACAACCCATCACGTCCATATAGCAAAACTTAAACAAAAGAGTTGAGTTGATGATATATACAGAATAGAAAAATAGTCACAAATCTCTAAATCCTCCAAAAGTATCAAAGCTTTTCACGCAATCGTTTCTAACTATATACGTTCCATACCTTTTATTTATAAAAAGCATAATTTCCCAGTATCTAATGAAAGTGAAAAAGTCTCATTTGTTGCAAACGTATTGCAGAGACAACGCAAGCAATTCCGATTTCTAATATCGCGTGAAAAGTTAAATACAGTTCGTTTGCACCTATCACAACGCTTGCGGCAACAAACGGTACCAGTAGATAGCTAAATTACTATTTCTAGCACTCCCCATGGAGTGGAGTCGTGATAAAGCTATACACCAGTAGCTGTGTGGAGATTTCGCCTTGAGGGTAGTACGGTATTTTTGTGTGGCGTAATTTACAGACTGGAGAAAAAATAGCAGAAAAAATCACAGGATCCAGTAATTGACGCGGCAGTAAAAACTAAGCCGAATTCTTTCTGTAATATGCTGTAAAAGTGTATTATATCATAAACATTACATTGAATGAGGTAAGAGCAGGTGGAAAATAAACGGTATCATCACAGCTTAGTTATGTAAATTAATTCATAAAATTATTATTTATGCCATAAACAGCAGCAAATCGTTCAAAAAACCTCTATTTACGAAGAATGTGGCCTTTTAATTTAACGCATAACGCACTGTATTAGACACATTATGTGTAGATGTAAATTGGTATAAAATTGGATACCTGAATATTGCATGAGGAAACGACACACACGCATTGATTGATATCGTGCAATTTGTGATCATGGCCATATTGCGTCATTGTTTTGTTTGGACTATTGAATATTTAGAAAAACTGGATTAGAATACCTGTTTCTACAAAAACATTTTTTTAAACTTAATGCTAACTTATTGAATCATCAAGTAAAATAAAGCCACATTGCAGAAGCAATTTCCTTTGTGGTGTTTAATAACACAAAAACATAAGCTCACGCCAGTATCCCCGAAGGGGTAGGCAGAGGCGCACTAGCGAACTAGAACACCCACATTTCGCCGAGCTTAGTTCCGTCCCAGATGTGATAGGGGGCGAGTCTATCGCCATATCGGGCACAAATTCCAGACGCCGGGCTGATATGGAAAAATCCAATATCACTTTGCCCGAGCCGGGGATCGAACCCGAGACCTCAGGACGATAGTCGTACCGAAATACAACCACGCCACCGAGTGTTTAATAACTTGTCTGATATACTCTCGATTCCATAATCCCAGTCGAGAAAGTAGCTAAAAATAAACAATAGGAGTCCCAAACTTCCTATAATTACGTCGGGTTTTCACCACGTGTCAGTCCAGATGGGAATCCCACGGTTACCACGGGATAAAGGAATATTGGTATTCTATACTGTCACCTTACGACATATACTTCGATGGAACCAATTACTTGGGTGTGTTTACATCATCAATAAGGTAATTAAGCTTTCGAAGCTGTTCACGGAATAAGTAAGCATGTATTGTTCTTTAATTAAGGTACGTTCTCATCTTGGATCCTTCATGATAATAATATGCCCGCGGAATACTACGTGTACTTAATAATACAATTTTACTTTTTTGGCGGCAATTGCAATTATTCTTTATTCCAACAACAAAACCTCTACTAGATTTAAAATAAATATACCTACAATAAAGAATTCTATAATCATGTGGACTATAAATAGTTAAAATAAAATATTTTAAAGGAAGAAAATTCCCGCTCCCGCTGCCTCTTAAGCAGATACTTAACATTTAAACCACACAACAAAATAATACAGATGGAATTCAAATCAAGTTTATGTTTTATTTTGATTGGTGGTTTGAGGTTCTTAGACGCGAACACATCGTTCCAGGTGCACTTTGTATGTATTATTACAATATTTTAAGATGAACGTGGTTATTGGCATAGCTTCGGGATATACTATAGAAAGAATTATAAGAGGCATTCATCTAGGAAAAAGCTTGATAAAGTCGAACATTAAATGTAATTAGCTGAAAGTTTCTTACTGTTGATATTTAAATATACTGTCATCGTCGTCATCATCACCATCATCATCATCCTCATCAGCCATAGGACGTTCACTGCTGAATATAGGCCTCCCCTAGAGATTTCCAGATCGACCTGTTGGAAGCGGTCTGCATCCAGCGACCTCCTGCGACCTTTATCAGGGCGTCGGTCCACCTTGTAGGTGGACGAATACTGTTTATGACAGTGAATACTGGTATAATAAAATTAATTTGATAGAATTCACATTAGTATATTGTATTACACTGGTCGCCTCTTTGGTCTAATGGCAGTATATATGGGCTGTGGGCCGCGAGATCCTGGGTTCGATTCCCAGGTCGGGAAAAGCGATTTTTTAAATTTAATTTGCTCGGGACTGGATCCCTCATAGGGGCTTGACGTCAGGCTGGCAGCCGGTGGTAAAAACTAAGTCAAATCCTTCCCGCAACATGCTTGTAAAAGTGTGTTGTGCAGATCTCACGTTAAGGTGGGGTGAAGGCAGGTAGAAAGAAGTATATTTCGTTATGGCTCTACATGCATGTAGCAGAAGAAAATAAATAAAAAGATGAATTTACATTTGATTAATACTTTTATTAAGAGTTCGTTGAAAACAAAGATATTTAATATTACTAACTATAGAGGGGTTATCAAGCAAGTTTCCATACAAAAAAATTGATCTCAAACTTCAGTACCGCTATCAACCACTTACAATGCGAGGGCGATTATTACAATTTAAACCCTAGAATGTTTTGTGAATGGTTAAGAATCACTTTAGATAAGTTTATTCTCTCAATATTAATACGATGGCCGACCTGGCGCGTATATTTAAAATAAACTAAGCGACTTATGAACTAGGTCATAATATACATTTTGGATCACAAGTGTTGTTCTGTTGGCCCGACTCCCGTCTATATACTGTTGAATGTCTGGTTGAAAATAATAAATTCTTTCCGTATTTTTATTAAAAGTAATAAAATCTGTGTTTTTGAAATTGTTCTTTTAAAATATTTGTGAACGTGAGAAAGTACTTTCACTTTCCCTTAATGAACATTAAATTGTTTATGCCTTGTTTAATTAAGTACCGCCAATCGTCAACTACATGAAATATTACTTTAATTTAAGGTACCTTTTTATTGCGGTGTTTAAATTAAAAACGTTCTCGATTTACCTTACATATCTACGCTTGATTTCGCTTTATAATAAAAACTTTTTGCTGCTGTATTGTTCAAAAGTGAATACATACCTATATCATTTTGTCATTTGAGTCAATTTCTCTCAATACCATAAGGTACCAATACCATTTACCTGTATTTTTTTACGAATTAGGATTTTTATTATGAGCGCTAAGTGATATTAAAAACATCATGTAGCCATCCTTAGATTGGATACATTTTTATATCCATATGGAATAATAGCAACAGCAGCCCGAGAAGAAATATTGATTCGTATCAATCAAAATATATATAAATGTTTACGTATAAATTTTAATCAAACGTCATCACTGCTCAGCGAGCTCGATACCAATTCGATTGTCAAAAATATTCCTGCTTGGGCCGCAGTTAATTTTCTGGCAAAATTATTGGGACGTGTATCAATCTGTTATATTTTAATCGGTACCTAATGCTTTTGACTTCATCATCATCATCATCATCATCAGCCATAGGACGTCCACTGCTGAACATAGGCCTCCCCCAAAGATTTCCAGATCGACCTGTTGGAAGCGGCCTGCATCCAGCGACTTCCTGCGACCTTTATCAGGTCGTCGGTCCACCTTGTAGGTGGACGTCCTACGCTGCGCTTGCCGGTACGTGGTCTCCACTCGAGAACTTTTCTGCTTTTGACTTCGCTTATATAAAAATCTGCAAACACTTTTTTCCACCTAACTCAGAAGCCATGACTTGTATGACAATTTCTAACGCCACCTGCATGCATAACAACATTGAATAGTAAAATGTAAGTCTACGTAATGGTCTATAAAAACATGTGGCCGGGAATCAAACCCGCATCGGGGTCATCCGTAACACATTCGTCACAGACCGGTCCCGTAAACTCGATTACATGTGCTGTTATAACGACATCGTACTTTACTTTTATCGCTATTCTATATTGTTTTAACTTATAGTCAAGATAGTGATTTTATACGATGATCTTAACAAGTTATTATTGACAGTGACGTGCACAGACATTCAGATTAGCATAAAATAAAATAAGCTCACGCCTCTATCCCCGAAGGGGCAGGCAGAGGCGCACTAGCCAACTAGACACCCACATTTCGCCAAGCTTAGTTCCGTCCCAGATGTGATAGGGGGCGAGCCTATCGCCATATTGGGAACTCTAGACTCCGGGTGTTATGGAAAAATCCAATTTCACTATGCCCGACCCGGGGATCGAACCCGAAACCTTAGTACTATAGCCGGACCGCGCACGCAATTCCACTACGTCACCGAGGCAGCCTAACAGATAATAGTTGTTTTATCACGTATAAATCTCTTATACTTAAGGATTTGTAGAAACTAGAAATATTTGTGTTTAAATTGATTGCAATCACTAATTGTTATCTTAAGAAAACGATTTCAATAACAGTGAAATCTAGATATTTCAAATGCAACTGTACATATGGAAACAAATGAAAGTATTTAAGATTACAGTTATAGCAATAAAATGGAAATACTGGGTATTCAATTCCATATTGTGTTGTAAACTTTGAGGTACCTACTTTTTTATGCGTTTTATTGTTTAACGATATTAATAATGAATACCTACAAAAACTTTCGGAATTGAAAAAAAAAATTAAATTGTTATTTAAAACATAATAAACATATTTATTTAATTGTTATTTAATATATGCCACTATAGTCGTCTATTAAATATTCCATTTCTCCCTTACCATTGACGTAAGAATGTATTTGTAATCATAATATAACTTAGTAATTCAATTAGGCTGTTAAAGTGTCAATGATATCTTGAAATAGGAGAAAAGCATTATATATTTTCGCGTAGGCACGACAAAAGTTATTACTTGTAGTTATATTACTTGATCCAATAAAACAATTTATAGCACTGTCTATATTACTATTATCACTATAATATGAGTTACTGCACTTGAAGAAATACGTTGCTTGTAATATCTGCGTGATTTAAATACATGAGTTAGTTTTGTTTAGTTATTGTTAAAGTCAGTACATTATGCTTGGTTTATAGGGATGTCCTACATTGCCAAATTATAACCAGCTTCGACTAAGTTCCTTAAAGTTGACCCCACTTCACTTACTTTTTTAGGAAGTCATCTTATTTCTCATTCTTTCCTCCATACAGTGATGATTAATATTTTTTTTATATAGTAGGGACTAGTAGCTACTGGCAAACGAGCAGGTGGGTCATCTGATGTTAAGTGATCATAGATCCCCAAGATACAAATGGGGGAAGGCGGAATTGGCCCTTATCGAATGAAATGGAACAGCGAGCTGCCACTTTACGTTGGTTTTCTGTGAGACTGTGGTATCAAACCGGTCGAGCCGGCCCATTCATGCTGTAGACATAACTATCTACAGCGTGACTCTACCACTCAAAAATACTTAATTATTTCTCAATTACTTCAGATGCATTTTTTATTATCTTCCGATGGCAGATGGGTAGTAGGAATCGAGTTCATGGCAAGCGATTGCCATAGATATCGGTAATATTTGGCGCATAGCCAAGTTGCAGCCTACCATGGAACGGAAGGGAATGGGTCTTAGCAATAGGGAAAGTCGGTCCTTCGGAAAACTCACTCATCGTACATAATACAATAGTTGCCACTTCCACCTGTTTTCTGTGAGATAGTGGTAATAGTGCTGTCGAGCCGGAATTTTCAAGTTGCAAGCAAAAAAATATAGCGAGATGCTTTGTACATATTGCATAGAAGCAGTAACGTGCAGTTCATATGGACAAAGAGGCACTGTCTTCCGTGACAATTTGCTAATTAAATAAAAAATATCTGAAATACATCACCCGCATATCTTTTAAATCAACACATCTATTATGATGATGATCATGTGAAGCATAAATTAAAAAAACATATTTTCCTACGTTTTGCCATCCTACTTTAATCTGAATCAGGTGACGTCACTGCATAGAAGTTATATAATATTATGATTTAAACCGTCTACACTACACATTCAAAAAGCTGTATGAAACGAGTTTAGCATCGTAATTGATGTAATAACACACCTAACATCGTGAGCCATTTAATAGATTCACACTGTTGGTTCTTCCGGTGTTTTTATGCGAACTGGTTCTATCGATGCATAGCAAGACCATGACTATCGTGGGATACACAAATGCATTAAATAGATGATTAAAGGCGCCAAGGATCTAATTTTCCGCATTTTATAATACGCTTGTTCTTTGACTTCAAAATTTATCTGATCGTGTCCAATTTATATGGGACCTTGGAATAAGCTCTATCGAACACAAGAATCTTGACAATCGGTCCATATTTGGCGGAGATATCGGGTAACATACATAAAAAAATGCAGATTAATTGAGGACCATCTCCATCGTTGAAGTCGGTCGCTGAGCCCTATTAGCCCTTCGCCCAGAGCAATATTTTTGAAAATCGAATTCGCTGCGCACTGATCACGTTTGGTTGGATAAGAATTCGATAGTCAAAAATACTCCTGCTAAGGCCACTGTACTTATAACTTTTTAATTAAAAGAATATTAATTAAAATTGATAGCCAGCCTCCGTGGCGCAGCGGGCGAGCAGCCGGCTGTGAAGCAAGATGCCACGGGTTCGATCCCCGCACCGAGACAAATATTTGTGCGGCCCACAGATATTTGTTTTGGGTCTGGGTGATGTGAGACCGAAAGTCTCTCGTAGTTCCTGATTCCCACGACACAAAACTCGATCTTAGTGTGAGGTCAGGACTATGTGTGTGACTGTTGGGTGTTATTTATTAAAAAAAAAATTACTCACGGGCAAATTTTGATTGGCACATTGTAAAAATAGATTCCCCCATTTATAAAAATTAGATTTTGACTGCATACATGATGAACGTAGTGATCTTGCAGCCGGATCTCGGTCTATCATTGTCTAATATGGGACACAAGTCTGTGGACTGGGAAGTGCAGGTTTTATATCGGGTAAAGCGGTTTTTCTAACAAGATTGGGACCACACCTAGGAATAGATTCCCTAGAGAGGGACGTTATGGACGCAGCAGTTCGTAAACTAAGGTCGAGAAATAAAAAGGAAATTAGGCCAACTCCAAATTAGGGTGGATTAGACGTAGGTCGAAGAAAAACGTGTTTCGTACTACACATATCCTACGATTATAAAACAGTTTTAGACATTTAACCCATTAAAGGCGGCACATATATATAAAAAAAAAAAATAAAAATAAAAATCTTTATTGATCACGTAGGCATGTAAAAAAGCACTTATGACAAGTCAACACAAGTAAATTTTTAAATTAGGATTAATATAATTTACATTATATATTTGAATTAGACAACAGGCAGGCAAGTATGGACATAATAACGATGGGATGGCTGAGATAGGGTGATAAGGGGAAATAGGAACAGAGTGTAAGGGAATGGATTGTATGGGAATGGCATATGGCAGGAATGGTGGCAGGGGATTGACTGGAAATACTGGAAGCAGTTGGGATTGGTGCGTGAGGCCCTATCCTAGCTAACCTACCAGCCTTTCTCTAGCTACCTACGGATGACGACCCGAAGAAGAAAGGCAGAAAGAAACTCCGGGCTTATTTTTTTCATCATCAATTGTCACCATTTCTTTGTTATTTTCTTTTGTCTATTTTCCTTTTTTAAAAAATTTGATTTACAAATTGTCAATACAATTGATAATCATATTTATATGGATTCACGCATCCTCAATACCACTGGAGGTGTAATTATATGTTACATATGCGTATGGGCCACCGGATGTCGAACCACCCGTGACTTTTTTTTTTAATTTTATTAACCTTTTATTCAGAATAGCATGTTCATTTATGAGATAAGTTGATTACACTTTAGTTCGATTTTTTTCTGTGTGCCCTTTGGCAAAGGCCTCCTAAAACCTTTTCCAGTCTTCCCTCACTCTTTCCGACTATTTACCCCATTTTAAAACTGTTTACCGTATTTAAGCTGTTTAGTATATTAACTTCGATATTTCTGCTAACCCCATTAAAGCGGTGTTATCGTCGACACTAGATACCGACGCGAGGCGACGCGACGTTGCAGCGTTGGTGCGACACGTCCAATTAATTTACGATGTGCCGGCAGCTAGTTGGTATACTTTGTACGTAATAAATTCGTCCATGGTATCTTTAAATCATACCCTGTAAGGGACACGCATTAGTCTCAAATACGTGACACTTTAGTATAATGGCTTGGTGATTTAGATCTCAGATATACACAAGTATCAACAACAGAAATAGTATATTGAAATAAAACTATTTTTACGGATTCTATCACGATTTGGTTTTAATTTTTATGCCCGACGTTTCGAAAGCTTTGCAATCCGAAATAATCCGTAAAATAGTTTTATTTCAATTAATATCATTCGCGTAAACCTAAGAAATAATATAATTGAGTGAAATGAATGAACTGAAATATTTCAACACTAATATTAGGTTGTAAATTATGTTGACTGCCTCGGTGGCGTGGTGGTATTTCGGTACGACTACGGTTCTGAGGTCTCGGGTTCAAGCCCCGGGTCGGGCAAAGTGATATTGGATTTTTTCATATCAGTCCGGAGTCTGGAATTTGTGCTCGATATGGCGATAGGCTCCCCCCTATCACATCTGGGACGGAACTAAGCTCGGCGAAATGTGGATGTTCTAGTTCGCTAGTGCGCCTCTGCCCACCCCTTCGGGGATACAGGCGTCGACACAAATATTCAGATAAATATAATATACAAGGTAATCCAAAAACATAATATCTTCATCATTCTTTGATTGTCTTTTACTTATAAGATCTGTACCAAGTATTGCAATTATTAATAATTTAATCAAAGTACTAAAAGGAACGCACAAGTTTCCGCTACTACAAAAAAATAATTGTGTATACTGAAGTTTTAAGAAATCATTAGCGTGTCCAAGCTTATTACGCCGAAGGAGCTCGGTTTTTTACATTCAATTCCGCAGAACGTGTATTAACGATGGAACTTGTAATAACTTATTTTAAAACGTGACTTTAAACTTAAGCCAGAGTCGCATTCAGTTACAGCTAATAGGGGAAATAAATCATGGTGAATACGTGTGCTTGCAAATGGTGCGTGCGGCAGAATTTTATTTATTTGTTGTCGAGAGGCATTGTTTTATTGGCGTCTTGCCAATTTATTTAAGATGTTCCTTTAGAATATAGCTTTTTGAAACGAGATATACTCATATGTCTAAAGTTTGCTATTTATAAAAAAAACGTCTAAAGGCTACATAAACATATAGAATAAAATGATATATATAGACGTATATATAGACGATAGGTTGGGTTATGTGTGCTATGTTATGTGATCCGTCCGAAGTATTTTATTTATTATTTCCTTATTTTTATTCATTAGAGGGAGAATAATATTTAAAATGGCGTATCATACATTACTTTTCATATAATATTAAGGGACGTATTTCACAATCACAGAAAAAATCTCTTTTAGAGGTATTTTTCTGCAGGATCATAGGTCCATCGTTGTACCTCAGTTTACTCTTTCGGGGTTATTCCCCCAATAAGGCTTACTTTAAGTTATACTCATAACATTAGTCAGCGTTTAGGTCTCTATATTTTATGACATGCATTGATAAATTATTATAAGTACCCGGGAACACCTATTATGTATCATTAACATTAATTTACGCCAATTAAATTTGCCATCCGAAGACAGAGTGCAGGCGCCATAACCACCCTCTACACGCCTGAGTACGTCCATAACGGTGACAAAAATATGTAGGCATACAATAATAAATCTTTAGGTCGTGCGTACAGTGCGGTAGGTCATGTCCACGTAACGGTACATTAGCTGACGATACTTTATTTAATGCGATACCGTAGCTTACTATGCACCCAGTCGTACGGTCTGGAATAGCAATTAAATTCTATGAACGGCCCATTCATTTGGATTACAGGTGTGATGCTTTATAAAAATTACTAGCTATCGCTCGCGGTTCTGCTCAAACGATAAAGTCTTTAAAAACCCTTAATAAGTTTGTCACTTAAAATTATTTTGGATATTGTAACTTTTTAAAGAGAAAGTATTTTACGAAATCGTTCGGCAGATTTATAGATTAGCGTAGCGGTGGGCAACACGCGGCCCGCGGGCCACATGCGGCCCATGGATGTCCTATTTGCGGCCCGTGACTTTTGTAAAATATCTAAAATGTTATAGATTCGATATAGAAAACATTATAGATTCTAAATATATGCAAACTTCAGTTTTGGTTTTCATGTATGTTTTGTTATTCTTTATCATATAGTTCATTTGATTCTCCATCAAATTAAAAGAACATTTTACGTTTACGATGTTTTTAACCATTTTAATAGCATTTTTTTTTCATCTTTTCCATGGTATATGACCAATTACACGTACATTATTAACCTTCTTGGGTTTATGGGTTGACAAGTGAGGCTCGCGTTTACTATATTTTGCCACCTTGTGGCCCCTGCCTGCCAAAAGATTGCCGGCCGCTGGTTTAGCGTATTCAAACTCTCAGCTGTATCATATGCTACATATAAGTATAAATAATTATATTAAATGGATTAAAGAATGCTTTACAAGGGATGAAAAGTTAAAAGTTATAAAAAACACGTTCCTATATGCAATATATAAACTTATTTTTAAAATGTATAGATTTTAGAAATCATTTTCCTTTGATTTAAAATAGCTACATTCTTCATCCATCATATAAAGCCACAATGCACCACAAAAACATCTTTACACCTACTTTGACATGTTGGCGTCGTCTCCTACAACTTTCGAACATTTTTGCTATCAGTTTGCGGTTTACCAGCGCCATGGTCTGTCTGTACAGGTTTGTGGCACAAGTCTCAGGCCATCGAACCAAATATATCATATAGGTACATACTTAGAACATAACGATAAATAATTTAACTCAGTTTTGCACTCTCTGTGCACGTATTGTCGCCTCCTTGGTCTAGTGGCAGCATATATGGGAGTGGACCGGGAGGTCGTGGATTCGATCCCTAGGTTGGGCAAAGCAAATTTTCTAATTTAATTTGCCCAGAACTGTATTCCCCAGAGGGGGTTGACGTCAGGCGGGCAGCCGGTCGTAAAAACTTAGGCAAATCCTTTCGTTAGTCCTTTTGGTGTGTTGCGCCGACCCCACATTAAGGTGGGATAAGGGCAGGTAGAAATAAAAAAGAAAGAGTTGTGCACGTATTGCTTTTGTGTGTAATTTGTTAGTAAAGAGATGGCGATTGTTTCGGTCTGACTGTGACACGTATAAAATATAAGTATTATTAGGTACAAAATTATTTTTTGAATATTGGAATAAAACAAGATTTCAGTCTTTATTTTATGGCATTTGCGGTGTTTCCATATAATTCTGCAAGTGTCACGTAGAGTTTATAGCATTAATTTTGTTATGGACATGCAAAATTGCTGGAAAAAGTTAATGGCAACATTGTTGAAAAACGATAAAATATAGACATTCAACTTATCTTTTTTCGAGAACAAAGAAATGAGTTTAAACTTTATGCATCATGCTGCTAAATTGCCTTATCAGTTGCCAGTTATTTTTTATTCTGCTATTGTTTTAAATTGAAATGCAATGTGTTAGAGTAAGGGACATAATATTATAAACAGTTTTTATTCCATTCAGACGCTTTGGACAATGGGCTCACATAGTTTCTGCGAAGCAATAACCTCGGTAGTAAAGGCGATAATATTTTACGGTACCAGTACAACTACTTAGAAATGTGCAATATTACTTATGGTTGATTTTGAAGAAAATTTCATATATTAACGATCATAACGACCAATTATTCCTCAGATTAAAACTATTGGAATAGATTAAATGTCTTATATCTAATACCAATATATATTATTTTATAATGGTTATTTAATCATTGTGGGTTTAATTTAGTGGACCATAATAAGACTAAGAAATGTAGTAATAATCATACCAAATTAATACAAATAACTTTCCATTGGATGTACACTAAGTACATACTACAGTTTTTCAAAGTTGTCAAAATATTTTATTTGTCAATTCAGAAAAAACAGTAGTAAGGACATCATAAATAAGTAATAGGGATAATCAATAAAACCAACAAATATTTACAGATATAAATGTGTAAATATAAAACTGGATTATGACAGAAACCACTTGTGGGCAACACTGTCACAAAAAGTAAAGCTGGCTTAAAAAAATCCTAGGGGAGCACAAGCCACAAGAGACAGCGTCAACTCTAATATTTTATGTTAGAACATAATTTTATACGACACATTCAATATAATTCTGAACATACAGAAAACCGAGAATATACTGATGAAGTGTAATATTATTTTTATGCTTTATAGTATAATAATTATATTTATATTTAAAATGTGCATGGGTCCTTAGTATAACCAATAATATTTAATACCTACTTCTAAGGCAAATTGAGCGAGATTTTAGAGATAACAATTATAAAAGTTTTAGGAAAGGTATTAGGCTGTTTCCAACAGATTACTCTAAAAATCTTTTTTGAGGAAGGCCCAGTGGCGTAGGGTCCATATAACACGATGCCTACCGGCTTCCCTTTTCAAGATTGTAGTCCAATAAGTAAGTATTATTTAGAAGAAAAAAAATTGCATTGGCTTCTCTTTTGATAATTGTCACCGTTCGTCACTGGGGAGGCCTAGGTTCAGCAGCTGACGTCCTGTGGCTGATGATGATTATAATGAGGGGGATTGATTGAGTGATATATTCTAGTGCGTAATAAGTATCTATACCTATCTCACTCTTTATACTTATACCACGCAATTAAACTTGTAGTTCAAGATGACACGAGCAAAATAAGTTTAAACATTTTGTTGGTATGGTACAACTTTTTGTACTATGTTAATATGGAGTTTCTAATATATTGTTACCATAATTTAATGGTAAAATTATTGTGGTGTTTCAGCCAAGTAAATGATAATACAGCCCACTTTGTAACCACAAAGTTACAGGAGCAATTAAAAATACTGCATGGTAAGTGAAAAACCAGGTCATTTCGTATTAACCGATACGAGACTGTTTAAAACGAGCCCGACTCGTCTATACAGGTTTATCAGTTCTTTTTACATTGGAGAGTTTTAATGTAGCTTTATACATAACTTAATTGTGTCAGAATTTTAATTGGTATAAAAAGGTACTTATTTTTGGTACGAAAGAGACTTTATTTATAGTTGTTTCGATTCGTCATGAATCATTATAATTTAAAATTTTTGTGTATTTAAAACATTTTTAATTTACTCGCAGAAATACTATATCAATAATGTTCATATTACATGCAACTAGTTATTAGCATCTATCTTCTTTTGTATGAATGATACTATTTCCTTTTAAATCATTGATTAAATAAACTGTGATTTGAAGCTGTATAGTAACTAGTGTCAGATTAATTGACCTTTAGCATTTTTAGTTATAATGTATTAATTCAAGCAAGGTATAAGCAGTGTAGAATAAGTGACAAGTATTAACCATTAGTTACTAAGCTCATGTAAGTTTACCCTAACACTTGTCAGCTTATTTAAAGCTGATGCTATTTGCATGCTATATGCATTTTTACTATTTTTTTAATCTGACCGATTCCCTCGGTGGCGTGGTTGTATTTCGGTACGACTACCGTCCTGAGGTCTCGGGTTCGATCCCCGGGTCGGGCAAAATGATATTGGATTTTTCATATCAGCCCGGAGTCTAGAATTTGTGCCCGATAGGCTCGTCCCCTATCACATCTGGGACGGAACTAAGCTCGGCGAAATGTGGGTGTTCTAGTTCACTAGGGCGCCTTAGGGGATACAGGCTTATGTTGTGTTATTGCAATCCAACGTTCATTTGTAATATTAAACGCTATGTAAACATAAAAGTCTCGCACCATTCATCGCTATGCACCTATCTATCCATAACATTTACTACAAAAGAAAAGGCAGGTTTCACAAACCATTAATACTCAGCAATGGCTTATCCGTTAACTACTGTTTTTTATCGTCTCTACATAATAGTTCGGTTTAAATATCTATTATTAAACTCGCAGCATGCAGTCCAAGTGAAATCGTATGTACATTTTTCCATTACAGTTTGCTCAGCTTAAATAACGGCGTGTTTGGAGTATAATTATTTTTTATCTTACGTCCTGATACGAAACCTCTAATTATAACTTTCGTGTTATTTTGGACCATTGTTCCGGTGTCAGTTTTGTTAAAACAAGACATTATGTTATGTAAGATGAAACAAAATAATAATAGCTGTATAAAGTGAGAGCAAATGTTTAGCAATTGGATGAACCATTTGCCAATAATGTAGGGCGATGTCTGTGATACGAATAATATATGTAATTACCAATACAATGTATGTAAGTGTAAATGGAATTAGAAATTTAAGTGGATACTAAGGCTGAGATCTATAGAACGAACTTCGACTAAGTCTAAGTCAAAGTCACGAAGTCAGTGAAGATTTTTACTAAGTCCGAATTATTTTTTACAAGAAAATCTTTGCTTAGTCTGTCTGTCAGTCTGTTTTCTTGTAAAAAATGACCCGGACTAAGTAAAAGTTCGATTTAACAATTACA
Source organism: Clanis bilineata (assembly GCA_036417725.1). Taxonomy (NCBI): domain Eukaryota; kingdom Metazoa; phylum Arthropoda; class Insecta; order Lepidoptera; family Sphingidae; genus Clanis; species Clanis bilineata. The sequence continues at coordinate 7,547,224 of CM071153.1, forward strand.
AATCCCTGAGTTCGTGACTTTGACTTAAACTTAGTCGAAATTCGCTCTATAGATCTCAGCCTAAGCGCTGCAATTTTATGCATACTTTGCGGCTGACATTTGATTCAAGTTATCATTAAATACAATAATACAATTCGGTATTGATAGTCTTCGTGGTGCAATGGGCGAGTAGCCGGCCGTGAAGCGAGAGGCCGCGGGTTCGAGTCCCGCGCCCAGACAATTGTTTGTGTGGCCCACTAATATTTGTTTCGGGTCTGGGTCTGAGACCGACACTAGATTTGGGTCATTAGTATGGGATCGGGGTTATGTGTGTGACTTCGGTTGGATGTTATTAATTGTCTTTTGCGGAATGTCTCAATTTATCTGTAATTGTAAAATTGTTTGTAAAATCAATAGGTCCCTTTTTTTTACTCCATCTATTTATAAAGTTAAAACTTTGCTAAAAATATATACTATTTACTATTTTTCTACGATCTGAAACGCACATGACAGTAGGTAAAAAACAATAATTTATGGAAATACCAAACAAAATGTGCACTACGGTCCATACAAAAAGATAAAAATACTTCAAAAATTCCTCAAGCCATTCGACTGAAGTTAAAGGTGATTTATTCATAAATAAAAAAGAAAACAATACAAATTGCATGCAGTCGGGATATTCGTTGGTGGCTTCAAGGACAGCAGTGAGTGAATATTAATTTTATTTGCAAGTTTACATTGACAGGTGACAGCCGTAGTGCTGTCCTTCTATCGACAACATGCATATTTTAATTCGAAAACATTTTAATTTTGTTAAAACGTTTTGTTATTGCAAGATTTTAAGGATGTCATCATCATGTAGCCACGTTATAATAATAATATTATTAGCCCTGTAATATTACTGTCCCACTGCTGGACACGGGCCTCCTCTACTAATGAGAGGGGTTAGGCCGTAGTCTACCACGCTGGCCTAATGCGGGTTGGTAGACTTCACATACCTTTGAAATTCTTGTGGAATAATTCTTTGGTTTGCAGCTTTAAGCGATCAGGAACACGACGAGATACATTTCAAACTACATGCCGCCTCGTTAATGTCACTTTTCTGTTAAAACTCCCCCCAAGGATAAACTCTCAATCTAAATGGGGCTTTAAAACTTAATGCGATAAGAAATTATGTAGGGCCTAGCTAATAATCTCTCACATATTATTTTAAGCAAATTAATATGCGTATACTTTAGCGCAAATGGATCGTAAATGTAAACCGAAGGAAAGGTTGTTCGTTTACTCAATTAAAATATCGATAAGTCGATCGTCAACTATCAACAAGCGAGCAAACGGTCAAGCACCTACGCGTCATCTACAAATTATTAACATAAAGTTTTATGTGCATGACTGTACAGCGTCCGAAGAATGCATGATATTCGCATGCCACATGAGCGGTGTATCATCATATCCAATAAATATACATTAGGGGCCGTAGCACGATCATCTTTCGACTTTGTATTCGAATCGAAGAAGTTGTGAGCACAACACTTCATCAAACAGCGTCGTTGAGATTGATTCGTATGTATACGTATTGGAGAGCTATTCATGCCTTAGCTGGTAGGAGCAATGTCAAGCGTCCGAAGTGTTTGTAGAATCACATTTTAATAAACCATTTATATTTTATGCCGTACAACTATAAATAATAATTTGTTAACATGCATTTGTTTCTAATCTTGGTTTATTATTGTAAATATATAGTCAATAGTTTCAATTATATTATCGGCGGTAATTATAGTATTTTTTTCTAGCAGAGACTGGCAAACGCGCAGGTGGGTCAACTGATGGTAAGTGATCTCCACCGCCCATAGACACCCAAGACACAAAAAGAATCATGCGTGTGTTGGCACCCTAAAAGCAGGGGAATAGGGATTGGGAAACGTAGGGGGGAATTGGGCCACACTGCACTGAAAACTGTCTCTTTACGTCGGTTTTCTTTGAAACAGTGGTATCAAACCGGTCGAGCCGGTCCATTCGTGCTGTAGACGTAACTAGCACGTCTACAGCGTGGCTCTACCACTCAGAAAGTTATTGACTAACATTCTTGGACAAATGACATCTCAGTCCAACCCGTGGTCACGAAGACTGCAAAGCCTTCGAAACGGCGGGAATAATAAAAACTAAAACCAAATCATGATAGAATCCGTAAAAAGAGTTTTATTTCAAAGACCAAGTAAGTATTTTCACGTCGAACGTGGTTATACCAAAAGGAATTTATTTCAGTCTACCAAAGCCCATAAAACTAGTGATATGCAGTAAAAACAAAACATAATGGACAATCTTTTCCCCATAACAACTTGGTAAGTAGATTTGAGTTTTTATCGTTTATATTCATCTGAGTCAGTGGTTCTAAACTTTGGGTAGGTGCAGCTTTTAAGCTTTCCAAGTCCAACCAAATCTAAATTGTGTTTTTCCAGTTCGTTATTTAAAAATACAATTTAGACTTTTTAATATATTTGCTCCTGGATGTCGACCTTATCGCCAGATTTCAGGGTAATACCCGACTTTACCCGAGCCGGGTATTGTATCAGAGACCTCAGGATGGTAGTCGGCCGCGGACGCCACAGAACTACGTCATTGAGGCAGCCATTAAACAAAGTTTCAAAAACCACACATTAAATAATTATTTTATTTACACAGTTGTTGATTGTGTGGATGGATTACACAAAATCATGTTTCTTTTAAATAAAAGAAGGAAATAGAAGGGAATTAAACACGATATAAAAACATATGTATTTTGAATGCTATCAATGTGACCCCGCGATGTGCTTCAGCTAATAATAATAGAGTATAAGCCCTGTAATATTACTGTCCCACTGCTAGGCACGGGTCTTCTCTACTAATAAGAGGGGTTAGGCCTTAGTCTACCATGCTGGCCTAATGCGGCTTGGTACACTTCACATACATTCGAAATTCTTGTGAAGAAATTTTAGGGTATGCAGGTTTCCTCACGATGTTTTCCTTTACCGTTATAGCAAGCGATAATTCACATTGAAAAAAAAATAAAATAGAGAAGTCAGAGAGGTGTGTGCTCGTTATTGTGATTGGACTCGAACCTTCGACACTTATCTCGGCAGTCCGTAGTAGTTCGTACCACACCCAACTGAGCTATCGCCCTTCAGCTAATAACTGTAGAAATATGTCGTTTTAAAGTTTGAGAACCATTGATCGCCACCGGTCTTGAGCCTCATTGTAAGGCGATCCAAGATGTTAAAGCAATAGCATGACTCAAGTGTTAATACCATTGAATTAAAATAGCTTGCCGGCCCCCGGCATGTTGTAAAGGATCGGGTTACCATTGGCTCCTGTATTCTGCCACTTGGCTCATGTTGATAATATTCACTGATACTATGCGCTCCGGGCGTGACTGGTTAAGACTTTTAATGATCATAGAATTGAATTGAAAGTGATAGATCTTTAGGAATGAATTTTCTTTTGTATTGGGAATATTAACGTATTTTATTCATCTAGTCGTTGCATGTTCATTTATCATTTGAAAAGTTAAAGAAAAAAATAAAGAGGCCCGGAATGAAATTTTTAAAAATGTATTAATTTTTTTAATAATTCTTTTTGACTGCCTCGGTGGCGTGGTGGTATTTCGGTACGACTACAGTTCTGAGGTCTCGGGTTCGATCCCCGGGTCGGGCAAAGTGATATTGGATTTTTCCATATCAGCCCGGAGTCTGGAATTTGTGCCCGATATGTCGATAGGCTCGCCCCCTATCACATCTGGGACGGAACTAAGCTCGGCGAAATGTGGGTGTTCTAGTTCGCTAGTGCGCCTCTGCCTACCCCTTCGGGGATACAGGCGTGAGCTTATGTTATGTAATTTTTTTAAGAGGCCCTGAGTGAAATAAATAATTCACTCGACAGTCACACATATAGAGGTAGTCCAGACTAGGATGAACGTGTATCGTGGGTATCAAGAAATACGAGGGAATTACGGTCGCACGACACACAGATCCGAAACAAATATTTGTGGGTCACACAAATATTTGTCTTGGTATGGGAATCAAACCCGCGCCCCTTGTTTCACACCTACCTATTCGCCCACTGTGCCATGGAAGCTGTTAATTACTCAGATCGGGCAATCATTATTTGAGGATGAGTTAAAATACATGCGATAATTGGTATTAGCTTTCGCAGCTACTTATTGTACTGTAAATTTATTGTTACCTCTTCTAAATTAAACTATAACTTTGTCATTTTTTAAATAATTGAATACATTTAATTTACAGAAAACAGATTTAAAATAAATCAAAGGTAAGAATATATAAGAATATTCAATACATAGAGAGAGTAGATAGATGGCTCTATAATACTTCATAATGGCCAGTGACACGAGCAAATAAGCAACTAAATCTCTCGGACAAGTATCGACAGTCGTCAATCCTTATCGATATTTATCGTTACACGGAATCGATAAATTGATCCATCAACTATAGAATTGCATTGCGCCTGGCGCCATAAATGGCTCTATATCAGTGGTTGGGTGGATACGAACGGTGTTAGCTCATGCTATCTAGAATAGTCTAGATCACGACCATTTTGAGCTACGATGGAGATAATAAGATATATCGGAGAAATATAATTTTGTGTTGAAAGGATTTAACGTATGACAAATAATAACGTTGGCAAATAATTTTACACCGTAGTTTGCATGTCATTTTAGATGATAGGTATATTAGCGCAAGTTGGTCACCTCCTTGATCTACGGGCATGGCATGTTGTATGGTAAAGTAAGGTATCTTAGTTCATATCAATATTATAGATGCGAAAGTAACTCTGTTACGTTTTCACGGCTTAATCGCGGTACTGATTTTGATGGAATTTTGTGTAAAGAAAGGTTGAATCCTAGGAAAGAACAAGCTAAGTCTTAAAAACCTGACAGGAATGAGAATAAATTTTATTTGCATTTCTGTAAATCCGTTAAAGCGAATATAGGAAATTATTTCAAAGAACATTTCACGCAGTCGAAGCCGCAAGAAAATCTACAATAATTGCTAACTGCGTATCCCAAAGAATTCCTTCACAATTCTTTAAAATATTAAATCAAATGTAAATGTACGAGTCGGTTATAATTATTATACGACTTTATCAAAATTAGCCATCGTAAAGTTGCACATTTTCCACGACGTTTAACAAACATTTAACCATGCAACCGTCGGCTTTGGTGGTATGAATGCGTGACAGGACAGTGACTGGGAGACGGAAACGGACTGTGTTGTGAGTGCTGTCGCAGCATAGGACCGGTTTCCTAGGAACCTACATTTTATTCCCTCATACGAACGCGTCCTGTTGGGCCCTTGTTACTCTTGATGTATACTTCCTTTGCGAATGTTTTGTTAAGCTGGAATGAGTTAGAAATGTCTATAGACCGGTAAAACGTTCTTGTAGGTTTTAAATTCTTTTCATTATGGTTATGCGACTGACTTCGACTTTATATTTTTTCAATCGTCTATAATCGTATATAAATTATGATTATCATTAATATCTTGAGTATCATTGAAGATAACGACTTATTACTGAAATTCTTTTCATATAATAATGGGACAAATAGTCGCCTCCTGGGTCTAGTGGCAGCATAAGATAAAGGCTGTGGACCGGGGTCATGGGTCTGATTCCCAGGTCGGGCAAAGATCATTTTCTAATTTAATTTGCCCGGGACTGGATCCCACAGAGCGGGTTGACGTCAGGCAGGCAGCCGATCGTAAAAACTTAACCAAATCCATTCTGCAACGTGATTGTAAAAGCTTAAAACTGCATCAAAATCCGTTGCGTAGTTTTAAAGATCTAAGCCTACATAGGGACAGACAGACAGCGGGAAACGACTTTGTTTTATACTATGTAGAGATATTACCTTCGAAATCTGTGACGCGACAATATGTCTGTCGATGTAAGAATATTTATCATAAGTTGTATCAGCGTGCAACCGGCTATCTGATTATAAATTATGAAGTGGTCCTATTCATAAGTTAAGTCGTATCCATTATACTGCCTCTCTGAAAATAAATGAGGTTTCGAGTGCTATATATTAGTACCGCGGCTCGAAACAAGCGCAGAGTGTGAATCAGTATAGCTATTTATTATACGCCAACCGAAATACAGTTATGACATTTTGATATAAATCGAATACAACTTAATGTTTATCTAAAATGAAGTTTGCGATGTGATATGATAGTGATGTTGTCATTCTGAAAACGGTTGAATATGCCAAAAATTAATTTAATATAAGGTATCAAATTGTAAATTAAGTTTTTCCAAATTATGGTGAGAAGAATTTGAAATTTGATGTAATCTTATAAAAAAGTTCTACTTAAAAAATAAATAAATAAATAACACCCAACAATCATACACATAGTCCGGATCCCACACTGAGATATTAGTCTGGTATCGTGGGTATCAGGAACTACGAGAGACTTTCGGTCTCAAAACACCCAGACCCGAAACAAATATCTGTGGGCCACACAAACATTTGTCTCGGTGCGGGGATCGAACCCGTAAGTAAAGTAAAACTTTAGATAATATATAAATTGATTTGATATTAAAATTATTAAATTAATTAAGATAATTTTAATATGTGTTTTATATGTAAAGATTTGGTTCGAAATTCGAAATAACTGTTATTTAATTTAAGTTAATTAAAAGTATTAATACTTGAAAATCGTTTTCTGCTATTTCCATAGAAAATATACTTTAAAATGTCTACTTATGAGCAGTTCTAGTCAAATACACTACACAGCAAAGAGAGATTGCTGGACAGTTCGCGATAGTCTGGTCCTCCTAACTCTGAGTATTGTCTTACTATTTTACACTAGTGGTCTAGCAACTATAGGTTTGGTATCGCTATATCATGATCTAACACAATGTTGTAGCCATTAAGAAACGGAGTAGCTATTCTTACGACGCAAAAATAGAAGACACATGTTACCAACTTGACTTTTTATAGATACTAATCTTTATGGCGGAAACTAGAGAATTATGTCCATTGTAACCGGTACATCGGTGCAATCGGTCGTTACATCTGGCAATTCAATGTATTTGTTTTTTTATTCTAATTCTTTATAGGACACCTCGATTCACACACGATGAACAAGTTGGATGAATATCTTATGTTTAAAGAAGTTGTATTTGTGATGAATCTAGAAAGTGTTCTGAGAAAACTTCTGAATTACACATCAGCGAATTATTTGTTGTTTCATCTTTAAAAATACTAGATCAATAAACGATCTCGAATTTATATTTGTTTTGGAAAGCCTCGCTACTAGTCTTTGTTATATTTTTTTATTTAGTATCATTGGGAAACTCTTTGTAAAGTACTAAGAAAACATAATTTAGCTACAAGTATATACCTCTAAGTTACGGATAAAAAAGTTTTTATAGAGTTAATCAAATTAATTATATTTGTTTTGTACTTTATAAGGGTTCTTTCAGAAACATTATACAATAGTTAGTAATTAGGTAGTATTAAAACCTTAGACCTCACGTTTCACAGTCAGCTACTCGCCCGCTGCGCCACGGAGGCTGTCATGCATGCAAAATGCATTTAAAGCCCATAAAAAGAACTTGAAACTTGTAACAACGGAACGAAATCGGCCATGTTTACACTATCGAACGTTTATAAGCTCCACTAAATTATTATGAATAAGACCGTAATTGTTTAACTGTTAATTTTACGACCCAACTAAATCTACGAGGAATATTCAATAAATATTTATTATGGTTTTATCTACACTTTAAAAGCTATGCCAATTTTTGAATCTACTTTTTCTTACGTTTTTTACGTTTACGATGTATTTTGATTATAATATTATCGGTTTTATCAATTTTTTGCCCTTTTAGCTGTGAAATATGAATTTACAACTTATGTTATTACTTATTTTTTACTGTCATAAGTTTATAGTCTTAGCAAAGCCACGAATTACTTATCTAGATCGCATGCTAACCCTTGGTATGAAACTGGATAATCTTGCTTACCATCTTTTTTTTGTATGTACGGTATGTGGAACCGGTAATGTGTTATCTATTTAATCTTAGTTACAAACGAAGCGGGATCATGTGAGTTGATAATACGATAAATCATTTTGTCAGTCAGAATATGGCGGTCAAATGTAAATGGAAATTGCGATGCGAACTAGTCTGAGCGTTATGTTTGAATATTTATACCGGTAATACAAATGTTATGTAATCAATGTATGATAATGAAACTATAATAATTGCTTTACATGACGTATTACCTAGGTGTTAAAAAGAAGTGAATTAAATATAGCAGTATTTATGCAGTTTTGTGACGTTAATGCAATGTAAATTGGTACAGCGCTTTTTTAGTTTGATGTTAGAATTCTGCTCTGTAATTTCAACGAGGATTGAAACAAATTGATGTATAATTTTCGAAATTTGTTTATTATTACATACATACATGAGCTCACGCCTGTATCCCCGAAGGGGTAGGCGGAGGTACACTAGCGAACTTGATCCCAGACTTGAAAGGGGGTGAGCCGATCGCCATATCTAGCACAAATTCCCGACCCCGGGCTGGTACCGAAAAATTCAAAATAACTTCGCCCGTCTCAGGGATAGAACCCGAGACCTCAGGACGACAGTCTTATCACGCACGCACGCCACCGAGGTAGTCATTATTTTCTACTAATATTTTAATTTATAGAGCTAACAGCAGGTTCATTTATATTGTATTATAACACCGTTAACTCATAAGAGCCTATGAAACGCGTGGTGTGATAAATGGTAGTAAGGCGTTAAGCAGGCCAGCCCATCATTTGTAACTGCTTAGCAAGGCGCCTGTGTTTATGTTTAACAGTTTTTATATTATTTATTACATGATTATTATTATGGTTACTGTATTATAAATTTGACTATTATTGCCAGAGTAAGCAGACTGTAAGTGGTTAAAACTGCCTGTAAGCTTCAGCAAACCCGAGGCACAGTCAAGGCACTGCCTACTGTCATGGACAATTAACCTGGATCGCTTTTGAGAAGAAAAAATAAACTGTCGTAATAAGGTACCAAATAAGAAAATAAATGTTGCATCAAATTTGATAACCAATAATTATAAAACTCTTTTCATCGTGTACACATATGGATACACTAAAGATATCCTTACGACATAATAAAATACAGTACCTTTTTCAGCTAATGATACTTTAACTAATGAAGCTGTAGCTCACACGAAATACAGACAATGATACTTTTCAACTTCACTGTGCAGATGCTGTCATGATTTTTATCGATATCTACAGTCTTGATGTGAATACTAGGGATACTTATCGATAAAGTGTGTTAATGACAATCGGTAATGATAGTAAAAACTATGAAGATACGTGAATTGAGCGCGGAATGTGATAGTGATATTATGCGAAATCGTTTTTTTGACCCATTGACTTATCTATCGAATCTGTTATTTTGAGGTTTTTGATACCTTATAGCAAGTACTTGTCGCACCCCTCTTCCCCGCGCCTCTCACCCCCGCCATCGGTGGTCCGCGCGCCTCGCCAACCAACGCGCCGCGACAGTCACACTTTGAACTCAGAGCTCCGATAACGCGTTTTTTGTACAGGCGGCCGATTTGTATTCAGTACACCGCCTAATTCACAACTTGTGTAATGTGTATAATTATAAAATATACCCTATAAAATTGGCTCCCAACGTGTCGCGGTCCCGAATCTACGTAGTGCGTGTTAAGATTCCGGAACTTTCTAGTTTCGACTGCAATTTTAGTGCATCGAATAGCACTGAGTGTATTCTACTGTGTTTGTATCGACTATAGTGTACCTATATATTACGCAGTCGAACTTACATACGTAATAAGTGTGACTCTCGAATAGTGTGTTCAGTACATAGGTATTAAAACAGGATTAGGTATCCTAGTTTGCGTCGTGGACTGTGTCTTTGTCGGACGGCGAAAGATAGATTCTGTATACCTATTCACGTACTTTACGGACTCACGTTCGTCGTTGTTTATTTACGAAGTATTTTACGCGAAGTATCGTTGAACTGGTACCTACTTATTAGTAGTAATTGTGGTGAACTCTTTTCTGTTAGTATACCTAACTTTCGTCCCAGTGTTGCCGTGTGGGATTTGTTTGAGTTAGTGAGTTGTTTCGACGGAAACCTATACCTAAACTTTTTTCGTCGTCGGTTTTATCGTGACGAACTTTACGATGGTGTTAACGCGATCTCGTGCCGCGAGTCCATCACAGACCGGGGCTTCGTCGAGGGACACGGTCCCGCCTTCGCCGTCTGTGGAGGAGTTTTTGGAAGTCCTGGAGCCGTCGTCCGGCGCTGCCCGCGGCGTTTTCGCCGCCGGGGCCGCACTAAACATTGGTGCGTCGCCGCCTCCGTCCGCCATGTCAGCGACGGGGCCTTCGCTGGCGTGCGCGCAGCCTGCCGCCGCCGGCGCTGTCATGTTAACCAACGAGCAACTAATGCTACTATTAAACAGGATAAGTAAAGAGTCGTCGGTGAGTACCACCATTTCACATAATCAGAATTTTTCAAAATGTACTGCGCGTTTCAACGGTGAAGAATCATCGGATGTCTTAGCTTTTATTGACGCTGTAGAAACCTATAAAGAGTGTGCGCGCGTTGAAGATGACATTGCATTGAGAGGTCTATCCATGCTGTTAACGGATTTGGCTGCAACCTGGTGGCAAGGTGTCAAGGCCACGACGCTCTCTTGGTCAGATGCAATTTCGGCGTTAAAGAATACTTTTGGTCCGCGCTTACCGCCTCATCGAATTTATAGGAAGATGTTTGAAAGAGAACAACGTCATAAAGAATCCACAGACTTGTTCGTCTGTCATTTACGGGCGCTGATTGCTCAGTTACCGCCCAGGTCATTGACTGAAGAAGTACAACTAGATATGGTGTATGGGCTTCTTCACGTCAGCATTCGAGAGAAGGTACCTCGTACATGTTTTAATACATTTGGAGAATTGTTGACGGAAGCTCGACGAGTCGAGGATATTTTGAGGGAGAGTCATCCGCCGTCGTCCTCAACGTCATCTCCGTCGTCACCTTCAGCCGCATCGATGCCGTCGGATAAAAAGCGACTTCACTGCGTATATTGCAAGCAATATGGCCACCTGAAGGAGACTTGTCAACGTCTGAAGGATAGAAAGCCAAAAGAAGGCAATGTTGACAATGCAAGGTTAAAACCTAATATCACTTGTTTCGGGTGTGGGGCACCCGGGGTGATCCGCTCGAATTGCATGACGTGCAAAGTAAAAAAGGAAACGGTTGCGTCTGCGTTTCAATCTGTGTCCGCGAGTGTCGTAACCTTGGGTTCGCGCGGGCGACCCATTATAGGTGTGAGCATTTATGGCGAAAGAGGAAAATTGCTAGTGGACACTGGTGCTAAACATTCTATCGGGAGTGTTAGTTTAAAACGTCATTTGTGTAAAAATGGTCATACGTTTGAAACTGTTTTCACTGAGCTTAAGTATGCGGATGGTCGTTCTGTTGCGCAGAACGTAGAGGTAGCGCATGTTGATGTAAAGGTGCGAGGAATAGTGGTGACGGTTAGTTTCATTATGTTGCCATCTGCAACCGAGAGTTTATTAGGGATGAATTTCATTCAAAGTGTTGGCATGGTGTTAGACTTCGACTTAGGTTTATGGTATGTGAGACAAGATAGGACGCCTCAGCCGCTTTGTTTCGAAAGCGTTTCCAGCCCTCCGCTTGGCTGCGCATCCGTTAGTCTCCGCGAAGACGAGGGTTCCCACCTTGTGCCGCACGAACGAGATAGACTCTCCACCCTCCTAAATTCACATGAGGATATTTTCACTCCAGGGGGAGGGCCAACTAAATTCGCACAACATCGTATTGATACAGGAGATGCTGTACCGATCGCAGGACCTCCTTACCGCGTTTCTCCTGCAAAAAAGGAAATTATTAGAAAGGAGTTGGATAAGATGTTAGAAGAAGGCGTGATCGAAGAGGCCGAGTCTGAATGGGCTGCTCCCGTAGTTTTGGTACCAAAGAAGAACGGTGAGATCCGTTTTTGTGTGGACTACCGGAAGCTGAATCACGTGACCCGCACTGATCAGTATCCCATCCCAGTGATCGACGAGTTGCTTAAGAGTACGAAAGCTAATTGCGTGATGTCGACGATCGACTTAAAGGCCGGATACTGGCAGACGGAAGTTGCACCTGAGGATCGCCACAAGACGGCTTTCACAACGCCGTTTGGAACGTTCCAGTTTCGCCGTATGCCGTTTGGACTGAAGAACGCGCCAGCGACGTTCCAACGTTTAATGGATAGGATGAGATCTGGACTTAAGGATGTATGCGTACTTACGTATCTTGATGACATCTTAGTTATTTCACAAGATTTGGATCGCCATTTAGATGATTTACAGCAGGTTTTTGATAGGCTTCGTCTTTTTAACCTGAAAGCAAACAGAGATAAATGTGTATTTGCCAGAGAGAGGATTACTTACCTGGGACATGTAATTTCCGCGCAGGGCATCGAGCCTGATCCCTCGAAGGTGGAAGCTGTTGTAAGTATGAAGCCTCCGAAGAACTTGAAGGAATTGAAGACTTTTTTACAAACCTGTTCATGGTTTCGCAAGTTTATTCCGCAATTCTCTGAAGTTGCACGTTCTCTCACGGATTTGACAAAGAAAGATCGACGTTGGCAGTGGGGGGAGACCGAGAATAAGGCTTTCGAGGAGTTAAAGCTCCGGCTCTCTACAAGCCCGGTCCTCCGCCAACCGGACTTCAATGAACCTTTCATCCTACGTACCGATGCTAGTGCTTTTGCCTTGGGCGCTGTTTTGATGCAAGGCCCTACCACCACAGAAGAAAGACCCATCGAATACGCCAGCAGGTTGTTGACCTCTGCTGAGCGGAACTATCACACTACGGAGCGTGAAGCTTTAGCGGTAGTGTGGGCTTTGGAAAAGTTCCGAGGGTACGTGGAAGGCGCACGTGTGCAGGTAGCAACCGATCATCAACCACTGAGATGGCTGTTGTCGCTGAAGACTCCCAGTGGTCGGCTTGCTCGTTGGGCGATGAAAATTCAGTCCTATGATCTAGACATTGGATACACACCTGGTCGTGTTAATGTTGTCGCAGATACCCTTAGTCGACCAGTGATCGACGAGGAAGGGGAACCCGCTCCGGAACCCTGTAATGTTTGTCCCGTAGTTGTTGATTTGCCGCATCGAGGACCTGAAGATATTCGTACTGCTCAGATTGAAGATCCTGAAATAAAAGGGATTATTGAGGATTTTGAGGATTCTGCCAATCCAGACGCCGCTATGCGTTGGACTGACAGAGGATTTTACCTGTCACAAGGGGTCTTGTACCGTTGCGACCCAGACGGAGAGTCGGAAGAGCCTCAATTAGTTGTGCCCGAATCTTTACGTACCGAGCTGATGCAGGAACTCCATGATGCGCCTACTGCGGGCCACCTAGGGATTGAACGGACTCTGAAACGAATCAAGGAAAGATTTTATTTTAAAGGCATGAGGGCCTTTGTGACTAAGTACCTAAAGTCTTGTGATGAATGCCAAAGATATAAGGCTACCAATTTGAAGCCCGCAGGTCTTCTTCAGACGCCGGTGCTTCACCAGAGATTTGAAGTATTAGCGATGGATCTTTTTGGGCCGCTTCCTGAGGGCCCACGAGGGGAAAAGTGGATCCTCCTCGTAGAAGATACAACCAGTCGCTGGGTTGAATTATTTGCACTCTGTGACTCAACTGCTGAGACGTGTGCCAAGATTCTTATAGAAGAGGTCTTTTTGCGTTATGGAATACCGCGACGTGTCGTGTCGGATAACGGAAGTCAGTTTGTATCGGCGGTTATGCAGAAGGTTATGTACGTTCTTGGTGTACAGCAAACGCTTATACCGGTTTACCACCCCGAGGCCAATCCGGCCGAGCGTAAAAATCGTGAGCTGAAACAGCTTCTTGCCATCTTGGTAGGCCCTGAGCATAGACGTTGGCCCACGGTACTACCGGCAGTTCGATTTGCTCTTAACAGTGCTCACAACATAGGAACCGGACAATCAGCCGCCTATCTGACATTCGCTCGGGAGTTGCGTTCTCCAATGTCCGTGCACACTGATATACGCGCTATAGTTAGTAAGCAAAACTTCGTTCCACAAATAACGCCTTACCTTAAAGACTTTGCTCGCATTCTTGTTGATGTCAAACGACGAGTAGAAGACCAACAGGATGTCCGGAAGGCGGTAGGTGATCGACGCCGCCGTGACGTCACCCCGTACAAGGAGGGAGACCTCGTCCTAGTGTCGACGCACTTGGCCAGTAATGTAGCCAAAGGTTTTACTAGCAAGTTCGCTCCGCGTCGTGAGGGGCCGTATCGTGTCTCTAAGGTTGTTACTCCGACGTCGTTTGAAATTGTAGATTCCGACGGGGGAATTCGCGGGAAATACCATGCCAGCGCTTTGACGCCTTACGTAGGGGATTGTTCGGTTATTAGACATCCGCGTCGGCGTGGACGTCCAGCCAAGTCACGGTCGGGTCGTCCTGGTGACTTGGAGGGGGAGGTTATAGCAAGTACTTGTCGCACCCCTCTTCCCCGCGCCTCTCACCCCCGTCATCGGTGGTCCGCGCGCCTCGCCAACCAACGCGCCGCGACAGTCACACTTTGAACTCAGAGCTCCGATAACGCGTTTTTTGTACAGGCGGCCGATTTGTATTCAGTACACCGCCTAATTCACAACTTGTGTAATGTGTATAATTATAAAATATACCCTATAACCTACACCAAAGAGCTTGTATGAATTTCTCAAAATAAGTCGTGTCATATAGAGTGACGCGTAAATGGTGTGATAGGCTAAGAAAAAGGATAGCAGAAAAAACTAACTACCAGAAAAAAGGGCCCTCTATAATGGGGTCATAACATTGTAGGTATTGGGAATATTCAATTTTTTATTCAGTATATTTTTTATATATGTTCGTGATATCTCCGCCAAATATGGACCGAATTCCATTTTTTTTTGTGTTCGACAGACCTTATTTCAAGTGTGGTCCCATATCAATTGCGGTCATGATCGGATTTGACGTCGGTTCGTTAGGTTTTTAAACTTGTGATTAAATTCTTTGTTGTGATTATTAAAACACAATCGGTCTGTCCATGTCCAAAACACGTTTTATCAAATATCATTACGCAAACTTGGGAAGTAAATTTTTTTTTACAAAAACAGAACGGTTCCAGTTTGATCCCTGTCACCTAAAATTCTCAAAAATGAAACATACATATTTTTAAAGTCCCCGATTTATTATTTAAAGAACCTCAAAATACACTGTACCAGGAAAAACATCTTGTTCCGCGTGACAGATGCGGATCACTTCAAAGTTCACGAATGGCATCTCACAATACAGATTACTTGGCAGTACTGTTAATAACGGTTATTGTACATTGACATACACATTTTAACTATCAGCAACATTGCTTTCAGTTTACGGTTGGTGATAAATCTTTTGTTGTGACTATCGTTTAGGAACTTAATTGTTAATTTTCTTCGACCATTAATGTTAAGGGTCGTTTCGAAGTATGCAACTGACTGAAGGATGTGACGCCACACATTGCGATAGCGGTGCGATAACGTTACGATAACGTTACGATAGCGTTGCGATAACGTTGCGATATTGTTGCGAGAGCCACAAGTCGTATATAAGTAGTACGTCAGGTAAGTAGCCGGTCGTAAAAACTAAAGCCGAATCTTTTCTGCAACATGCTTGAAGAAGTGTGTTGCGCCGCCTCCAAATGAAATGGGATAAAGGCAGATGGAAAGGGAGTATACCGGGTGTTCCATAAAGTTGGTACCAATAACAATTTCACACACAATGAGAAGGTATTTAAAGCGTAAAGGTAAAGGTAAAATAAATTTTAAACTTAATTTATTTTATCATTATTAAGCATTAGCATAGGAATGGCAGTGACCCAAATCCCCCTCATTCTCATAATTCCTATTCCCTGCCTTTAAGGTTGGTAAAGTGATTTTAGAATCGTGAATGAATATGGATCGTGATTATAACTTATTAAAAAAATGTTATGTAAAATCTAAGTAACGTCAACAATTTTAGGATATTCCTTCATTGTATAATTAAATTCCTATTCCCTTACTTTGGTGGGTAAAGTACCCATGATTTTAGAATCGTGGATGAATATGGCATGGATTGTGGCTATAACTTATTATAAAAAAAAGTTATGTAAATCTAAGTAATATCGATAATTTTAGGATATAGATATTCCTTCACTACATAATTGTAAAGAAATTTTAGAAAGTTTTGTTATGATAGTAATGACTTGTGCTTCCTATTCAAAACGAGCCTCCAACTTTCATTCAAGTGATGAAGCGTTTTTTGAACTTATTGGTGCAAACCCAAAGGTTGTTAGTACGAGCGTTAGTTGAGACGTTAGAATTATTTTATTTGAAGATGTATTTAATCTTTTAAGTACTTTGACGTGCTTCTATATGGTGTAATAGGATTATTTAAGTTTTTTTTTAATGAAAAATTGTTTCATTTTTTTTTATTTACTTTCTACCTGCCCTTATCCCATCTTCATGAACCCACGACCTCCCGGTCCACAGCCCATATGTGCTGCCACTAGACCAAGGAGGCGAACTATATCAGTTATAGTGTAATTAAGTAAAAAAATAAGTTAAATATAGGAGTGTTTTTTTCTGCGTAATGGTGTCTATTGATTTGATTTTTCATTTCAGTAGACATATTTTGAAAATCCTGATATAAACATTTTGATATATAAATAAATGCACTCAACAGCTACACACATAGTCCTGACCCCACACTAAGATTGAGTCTTGTGTCGTGGGTATCAGGAACTATGAGAGACTTTTGGTCTCACAACACCCAGACCCGAAAAAAATATCTGTGGGCCACACAAACATTTGTCTCGATGCGGGAATCGAACCCGCGACCTCACGTTTCACAGTCGGCTACTCGTCCGCCGCGCCACGGAGGCTGCCAATCCTATGAATCTTTTGATAATATGTCATGAATCACTATGAATTTGGCTTAGAATTATGTTACAAGATATCTTAAGTTTGTCTGTCTTACAAGCTACAACTACTAAAACTATGAAGTTTTATTCACATTAGTCGATTTACAATTCATACTTATCTTATCCGTCTTGAATTTATTATAACTACTCAATGAATAATGCTGTAATAGTCAAAAGCAATTACATTCATTATTTACGAACGCTAACAAAACATACGGCAATTAAGCTTTGCATTTCAACTTCAAACATAAATAATAAATTATTAACAAGAACATTGCACTATATTATGCACACGTACGGACAGAATATTAAAAACATGAGTAGTGATGCGCATCAATTCGAACTTTCTATCGATAATTGTAAAGTGTCAACATCGTCATGGACAAACAACATGTAAATTGAGGCATGAATGTCGCAATTCTTTTGCCAAATCGATAAAGTCGACAATTGTCTGTGAATTATGCATAAGCTCACGCCTGTATCCCCGAAGGGGTAGGCAGAGGCGCACTAGCGAACTAGAACACCCACATTTCGCCGAGCTTAGTTCAGTCCCAGATGTGATAGGGGGCGAGCCTATCGCCATATCGGGCACAAATTCCAGACTCCGGGCTGATATGGAAAAATCCAATATCACTTTGCCCGACCCGGGGATCGAACCCGAGACCTCAGAACCGTAGTCGTACCGAAATACCACCACGCCACCGAGGCAGTGAATTATGGAATCGATAAAAGCGAAAGTTTCGTTTTACTTGCACCAGTGGATGTTAACTGAGTATGAAATTCCTTTTTGACGTAGCTCAAGCATGAAAAATGTCTTAATTAATTGAAAATTCGGCCAAAATTAAAGTTTATAATGTTTTTAGCGTTTATGTCGAAATCAGGATTTTTTTAACAACCATTGAATGTTTCATTCCTGATGAATATTTAAATTTAATCTTACTCTGAATGTAATATGATGGCGGTAAAATATTCACAAATATTTAGCATTCCTTACAATTTATATATCGAATACCGATATTTATGGTACATCACTACCAATAAGTTTCTCATGTATCGTCGTTACGTTTCACGGAGCTTGAACATCGTACGAGCACACAGTTATTAGTAAAGGGCAACGTTTGTAAATAACATTTTCAGGTTTGGTAAATTTAATAACAAAAGTAATTTTCTAACGGAAGTTAAGGCGGTTATAAACACATTATCGGAGAAAAAAATAAAATCGAATAATACAATCAAGTTTTTTATCCATAGTAATTTTGTTGAATATAAAAAAAAATGTAAATATACTTTACAAGTATTATATTGACAGCACGTAGTTCTTTCCTCTTATATAACTGTAATAACTTTAGAAAATTTCTATAATACTAGTTGGTATCCGCGGCTCCTCTCATGTGATAAAGTCTTTTTCCGGGATTCAGTGCGTTATCACGATTTGGTTTTAATTTTTATTCCCGACGCTTCGAAGGCTTTGCAGTCTTCGTGGTCACGGGTTGGTCCGTCAAAATAGTTTTATTTCAATGAATAACATTCGCGTAAACTTAAGAAATCAGTCAGTGCGTTATATTTGGCTTCTCCAAATGTAAATATCTTTATGCATGAGGTTAATACTTTTTTTTTTTTTTTTTTTTTTTTTTTTTTTTTTTTTTTTTTTTGGCCCTACAGCTGCTTGCCTAACCGAGTCGGCAAATTCAGCCACACCGGTCTGTTGGGATGAACGCAGGTGCGCCCAACCCATAAAGTTAGGTGACCACGCTGAGGGCAACCCACTAACGGGTTACGAACCTCGGCTCAGGGCGGTCACTGAGAGGGTGATGTTGAAGACATCAACGATTAGGGGAGTGTGGACGTGTTTTCCTAACTATCCATTTCTGTCATCGGCACGCGGGCCGGAATTGTTAACAGGGTCGGGGGGGGCTGCTACTGGGAGCGCGGCGTGGTCCTCGTCGGCGGGGACGGAACATCGGTCGTGTGGAGTGTGGGAGCGATTTAAGATGCTCGATCTTACGTTGAATGGCCAGAGTGATGGCGTCATCAGGGTCTGACAAAACGGATCTAGGACGTCTCCATTTCGCACGGTCAAATGGAGTGTATATTGACGCTTGACGGACAAGCGTGTTTGGGTGGTGTGCCGCCCGATCGAAGTAGCGTCTGCTAGCCATCTGCATAAAATGCCTGATGGTCGGCAAGTTGGTGTCCACGTGGAGGTCGTGGTTACGTATGTTCCACGGAGCGTTAAGCGCTCGTCTTAAAAAGACGTTTTGCAGGACTTGCATACGCTTAAGTCGAGCGGGCGGTATGTGAGCGAACACGGGCGACGCGTAAGTCATTATCGGCCTAATACACGTTGTGTAGATCCTAATCTTGTTGCGGGCTGACAACTTGCTCTTACGGTTTAAAAGAAAATGTAATCGTGCTAACGCGATTGCGGCTCGCGCGCGTACCGCATTTACATGAGTGATGAAGTTCAGTCTCCGATCAAGGTTGACTCCTAGATATTTGGCGTTGTTGGTCCAAGGGATAGCCTTATTGGCCATGGTGACTGAAGCGTTAGGCTTTTGGGTGAAAATTCTCTTGGTAAAGAGAATTGCCTGACTTTTGGCGGGGTTGACAGTGATTCGCCATTTGCGGAACCACTCACCGAGTTCATCGGCTGCGGTTTGCAAAATGCGAATCACTTTGTCCGGGTCTCTACGTGAAGCGTAGATTGCCGTGTCGTCAGCGAAGAGCGCCAGATGGGCGTCTTTCGGTTTAGGGATATCGCTTGTGTATAGCGAGAAAAGAAAAGGGGACAAAGCGGAGCCTTGCGGGACTCCGGCAGTGATGGTGTGTCGGGAGGAAAGAGTTCCCTCCACGCGATATTTGAAACCGCGATTCGACAAAAATTCTCGTATGATGTGCACGAGCTGTGTGGGCACATTGAAGGTATACAACTTGTAGAGCAAGCCGTTGTGCCACACTTTGTCGAATGCTTTTTCAATATCAAAGAAAAGAGCACCGGTAGGGTTTCCGCGCCTAAAGTTGTCGTGGACATGCTCCGTGATGCGGAGGATCTGATTCACGCAACTGTGCCTACTACGAAAACCAAACTGCTCTGGAGGGAGCAGATGGTGAAGGTGGGCGACTATCTTGATGCGATCGAGGACGATTCGCTCGTAGAGTTTACCCAGAGCGCTGAGTAAACTGATGGGACGGTAAGAGGAGGGTTCGAAAGCGGGTTTCCCCGGCTTGTGAATACCTATCACAACCGCCTCTTTCCAGACGTCTGGAAAGAGGCTGTTTTGGAACGCTGCATTGAAGATGTCAGCGAGAATTTTAACTAGATGCTCCGGGAGCATTTTCATGACTCTATTGGATATACCGTCACCCCCGGGGGCTTTTCGTCTTTTGAGCGCCTTGATCAGAGAACTGACTTCTTCGATTGTCACCGGCGCGAGTGGGTCGGGCGGTTGGTCGACATCCGGGTCGACGTTTGTCGGGCGCGGACGCGGAACCGGTATCGGTGGCGGCGGGATTGCGTTCCTACTTTCGACAAAAGTGTCAACCGCAACGAGATGCTCTGGGTCAATGGGAACTGAGGTGAGTGAACATTGAGCCTCCAGGCTGTCGGCAAGCAATTCCGCTTTCTCGTCGTCGTCGAACGCCGGGCGTTGATTCGGACGATTGAGCGGGGGCATGGTGACTGTATCATTTCTCCTGAAGGAACGGCACAACTGCCAGAAAGCCTGGTGAGTTGGATCTAGCTCTGATAGGTGAGTTTCCCACCTCGAATCGACGGCCTCTTGGATGCGACGTTTGGCCTCGCGTTGGAGGAAACGCGTTAGATGCCGTTGATCCGGGGAGGGATTCGTCTTACAGGCTCTCAGCGCGGCGTTTCGCCTCCTCACCACACATTTCACGTCTTCGGGAAGGTGCCAATGGCTAAGCATAGCCTCCGGCACCCTCTCGGAGCTGTCGCTCACGACGTTTTGGATATGTGCGGTGAAGGAGCGAATCGCGCCGGACGTCTCTTCAGGAGTAACTATGTTGGTCGGGATCGCGGAGAGATCAGGGGATGAGGTGTCCTCGAGCTTGGTGCCTAGGAGACGCCAGTTCGTTTTCACCTTCATCGGTACGTTAGGACCTGTGTCTGTGGGACCGTTTATAGGGACTAGATCTAGGATCACAGGTCTGTGGTCAGAGTCCAACTCTTGTAGCACCTGCATGGAACGCACGCGTAGGCATACGTTCCTTGCAAGCGCTATGTCGAGTATGTCAGGTCGGTGATTGTCGTTAATTGTACTATAATGGGTGGGTTCTGATGGAACTAGAATTTCCATATCAATAGTGTCTAAACACCGCTCTAGTGCTGCACCTCTGCTGTTGGTAGAGTTGCAGTTCCAGAGCGTGTTCTTGGCGTTGAGGTCGCCCGCCAGAAGGACAGACTCCCCCATGCTCAGTAGGGTCGAAATTTCATTGGAGTGAAGCTCCTTTTTGGGTGAGAGGTAAGCCGAGATGATAGTGATCGGCGGATGTCCTGTCATTGCTAGCCTGCAGACTGAAGCCTCAATGTTCGTCAGGTTTTCGGGGGGGT
Organism: Clanis bilineata; assembly: GCA_036417725.1. Taxonomy (NCBI): domain Eukaryota; kingdom Metazoa; phylum Arthropoda; class Insecta; order Lepidoptera; family Sphingidae; genus Clanis; species Clanis bilineata. Next base: position 7,568,829 of record CM071153.1, read on the forward strand.
CTAGAGGTATGCAGTGCAGGGACCTTTTAAAGTATATTAGGGTGCCACCAAAAGGGCCAGTAGTGCGGTCGTTCCGCACCATTTTGAAATTGGGGATATTAGGGTTTCGGTGAGCAGGTTTGAGGAACGTTTCCTGGATGAGGAAAACGTCCAGATTGTTATCGCGGACAAAGTGTGCGATTTCGGCACATTGGCCGCGAATACCATTGGTATTGAAAAAGCCCACTCTGAGGGAGCGAGGCTTGGTCCGCGACGGGGGGGAAAAAATATTATTGTTGTTAGCCATCGGAAGGCGGTAAAATTAAGTCAGCGATGTAGGATCGCTGTTCCCTATACAGAAGTTCTAAGTCCGACACCAGTCTTGCGTCCGGGTGGCCCTTGGCTGCTATTTCCCTTATTTTATCAGAGATAAGGGTGTAGTAGTCGATCGGGGGGTTTATGATGGCGTCGTAGATGGCATCTACTTCAGCCTTAGAGAGTGTGCGACCCGCCGCGGTAGGGGGTGCAGGGTTTTTGGGGCGCGGCTGGGCTGCCCTGGGAGGGTTAGCCCGGGCGGCCGCAGGAGTGGGAGCTGGAGCAGGAGTGGTAGGAACCGCGGTGGGTTGACTGGGAGTGGCGGGAGGTGTGGCCGGGGTGGCGGGAGTGACTCCGCCGGGGGCCTGGGTGGTGGCTGCTACCTCTTCGGCTTGCTTGCTTGGCAACTGCCAATGGTTGCGCGCCGGGATGGGTGCAGGGATGAATTTAGCCTGAGGGGCCTTGGGGGGTAGAGCTTTAGGAGCTCGGGTCGGTTTTTTGGGGGCATGCGTGCACCCACGATAACTAGCCGGATGGCCTACTTGGCGGCAATTGGTGCACGAAGGCGGCTCCGTGCACTGGGTCCTATCTTTGGGACGTGGGCACTGTGCAGTTCCATGATTTCCGAGGCACTTGACGCACCTGGCGGGCATGCGACAACGCAGCGATGAATGGCCATACAGTTGGCAGTTGTGGCACTGCCCGATTAGCCGTTTGCGGTGGGGGGTCTCCACGGTGAAGCCGCGGAATCCAAGAATGTCGCTGATGGCAAACAGATGTTTGGCATCAGCGGGGGTCTCTAATTCTACGAGGACCATCTCGTAGGGCTGCTGAGTGGCGTCTGCGCGGGCGGGACGGTGCATACGGGTAACCCGGACGCAAGAGATGCCTTTCTCTTGAAGGCCTAATGTAACTTCCTCGGTTGACATTTCTAAGGGGATTCCGCGTATAACAAAGCGGTAGGTGCGCTCTTCGGGGAGGGCGTAAGTGTAGTAATTAATTTCTGTGGAAGCCATCCACTTGGTAAGAGAGCGGTGGTCGGCCACCGTATCCGGCATGACGGTGACTGTCTTGTGGAGGCTATTCCACCTATTGTTTCTCAGGGTGATGCCCTGAGACTGTATTTTCGCGAGAAGGGTGGGTAGGGAGCTACCATCCGGGACGCGGATGTTGATTGGGGGAGGTTTTTTGCCCTTTGGCTCAGAGGGAGCGGAGGGCTTCGAGGGTGCGGCTGGTGAGGACGGGGGTGAGGGGGAAGCCGGCGAGTCGGTGTCGAAGGCCGGTGCAGAGGGCGCCGGAGTTGACACCGACACAGCGGTGGCCGATCGCGGCTTCTTTCGCCTCCCGCGCTTCACGGTCGTGAAACCTTCGTCATCCTGCTCGGATGACGACGATTCCGACCGAGAATCGCCGGAGGTTGAAGAAGCCGCGGGCCTCTTGGTGGATGCGGGTGAGTCGGTTTCCATCGCCGTAGCGATGGGCCCCGAGGGAGCGGTGGGCGAGGCGGAGGGTCCGTCGTCCGTTGACGTGCTCTCCGTCTCGTCGGCAAACAGGTCCGGCATAATCTCTCTAAAGAGAGATTCAATACGAGCCCACGCGAGTGGGTTTTCCGCCGCCTTCGCGAAGGCCACGACAAGCTTCTGTTTTGGCGGGGCCATCGCGAGTGCTTGGGAAATTGGTTTTAAAGCGCGAGTGTGTTCCGACGCGGGTGCGTTCCGCCCGGGAAAGAACACACAAGAAACCGGGCGGCGCTCGCACTGACGTACGGTCGCGGATCGCGGGTCGAGGGTCGCGGGTCGCGGTGGGACGCGTGAATTTACGTCCCCGGGTGGGTGTGCCCGGGGCTGAGTATGTGAATGACCCTCCTCGCCGGGTATAGGCGAGGGGGGGTGTACTTAAAATTAGGTGTGCCCTAAGCTGGTATCCCTTTGCCAATCTTAATGTGCGAAAGGGTTCCTAACAGTCCGTGCACCGTAAGTGGTATTGGTCCGAGGACCGCACACTCAACCGGATACACGGGATGGAAATCGGGATGGGTAGGGTTGGGAAGGAGATATGCGGGGGAAAGAGTGGTGTGCCTCCACTAATTCCTTATCCGCACCCGTCCGGCTTGCTTCAGCCCTGAAGGGGCGTGGCGCGGGCCGGGTCACCGCTAGCTTCGGCTTGTTGACACCGTGAGGTTTACCACCGAGCTAATTCCCTGAAGGGGACAATAAATAATATACCGAGAATTCGGGCTAATCCCTGTCCTGAAAAGGACGCGGATGGGCCCTTTGTCTGGTAACCGACAAAACAAAGCGGAGCTTTGTTTTATGGTCGGATTACCGAGACGGCAGCGCGGGGCTGCAATCCGACCTGACAAACAGGCCGGTAATCGGTTGTAAAATCACTGCAGGTGCAGTGACAATATGTCCGAGAGCGACCGCTGCCAAGAGCGGAATGTGAGGTTAATACATCTTTAGATCATTAGATATTTTGTCTCCCACTCTGATAAAAATTGAAAAAAAAAAACTTATATTTTCAAGATTTTATTTTTATTGATAAAGATAGCTTTGAATTTCCTAGAACTTATCGAGCTTCGTTGCACGGCGTGAAAAAATTCGAGTCATTATTGATCCTGGATAAATATAATAACCTATTAATATAACATGTATAGGTACTCTAAATTCTAAGATATCAGAAGCTTAAGCACAAGTTCTTTGTAGGTTTGTCGATAGCGACTTCGTGAAATATTTTGTATGATTAACGCTACGGTTAAATGGTTATTACCGGTTACGTCATCGCTGGCTGCTAACTGGAATAAAAAAAGAGGTTTTAGATCCTTATTACGATTTTTGACAGTTCGAAAATGACAATCGTTTTCGTTTTATTCATACGTTTGACTACCAGTGTCACTTGTACAGACAAAGTGTATTAAATGTATGGAGAAAACGTAATCTATCACCATTTTCGAGAAGTGAAAACAATACTCGTATAGAGGCTGTACGTACTAATAACTATATCACACGAGCATAGAATTCAGCGTCGTCATTAAATTTAACTCGGTATCGTGAACAATGCCAACACTATGGAAGTTTCATTTCACAGTAACTGCACAATGGGTGCTCCGTTTGATCGTGGACGTCGCAGTCATAACACTTCCTTTGTTATTGATTCATTGTAAATTGGAAATACAAATCCTTGCAGTTAACACTTGCGAAATTTGAATGTGTTGACAAGTAGAGTACATAGAAGTCTTTGGTTGACAATGCTTGGACGGAAATTCTTTGCAATGCCAACTTATAGTGCATGTTACAGGGAATACCATTGCTTTGAAGTGACTATCTATACAAGTACTTCTTAGTTTAAGGCTAGCAAGTTCCAAAATTATAGTTATACCAGACGTGCAAAGTGTTTAATGTATATCGCCCCTATCACATCTGGGGCGGAACTAAGCTCGGCGAAATGTGGGTGTACTAGTTAGCTAGTGCGCCCCTGCCTACCCCTTCGGGGATACAAGCGTGAGCTTATGTTATGTTATGCTATAAGAGGTGGTGGTAAAAATATCAAGCGTATTTGAGGCTTCTAACGTGCAGTTATGTTTACCGTAGGGCATCAACCCATTTCCGAGAAAAAAATCATAAAGACGAATAACTCAGATGATCTCGATTGATAACAATAACGATTATATTCGAGTAGTACAAAGTACATGTTCATTCATATGTATGAGGATAATGTTTTGTATTCAAGAGTTGAGATAGTTTATTGGTTACCAATGTGTTGGACATATACATGTTCTAGCGTTGTCGTATTGAAATAATATAGAAAGCAATGAATGGAGCAATAGTAAAATATTGTATACTGATTTTGATATAATTTTATTACTTACACAGTATTAATAAAACCAATAGTAAAAGTAAATAAATAATTATCTATGGTTAATATCATAATAGAAAGTATTTTAAACTATTGTAAAGTGACTACAATTCGTTTCTCTTTCTGACGTATTATATATAAATATTCTACTTATTTTACGTATGACATCAACATTAAAACTATCAGATTTTTAGTCATACATACTTTATAGTCTATACTGTACAAGACGTCATTCTATTTTTTATTGTACACCAATAGCAGATGAGGCGCATATAATACCTCATTGGATGTTCATGCTAAGAAGAGTCTACTGCACATGTTTTTTCAAAACATTATACAAAAACACATACGCAAAACAACGATTTTAGCAGTCTCGTCCGAAGACCAATGGACAATAGATAAAAACAGGAGACGCGGCTTTACTCGTTGTAGAAACACAGTTTAGCAATACAATAAAGTAATTTAAATACTGTCCAACAAATGTTACAGTGCCGTACTGAGTACTGAGAACGTTTTAGATCACAGCGGCCTCAAGTACTAAATGTTCAAAACAATGGCTCTTTGTCAAACATTCCCACACTTGAGAGTTTAGCTGTTTCCTCGTCTGCAGTAATGGTACATGCAAAAGCGCTTTACGTTACATATATTGCTTAAACGTTGCTTTAGAAATATATTTAAATGAATTTATGATTTTCACTAATGAATTAAAAGTCATTTTGAAAATATACTAGTGATAGAAAAGTTAAGGTAGGTGCTTTAACATATAAAATATGAGATATTAATGATCATATAAACGTTTTGACAGTAATTATGACAGGCGGAAATCACCTGTTAAAAATAATTTTATATTATTTATTGTTTAAAGTTGTGTTTGTTATTTGAAGGGGATGTGGTTTTATGTACTAAACTTTAGTGAAGATGGACACTATAATATGGAAACGTTTTAGTTAGTGATTTTGGATAAATTTTGTTTTAGAGTGTTGGCTGGGTATCGCAATGAAAGGATTTGCTGTCAAAATTCCAGCAAGACCTTGAGATTGTCCACATCTGGGATTCATGGTCATTGCGAAAACTTGATAATTGCTCTATTAAGAAACATACTATCTACTAATTGACTTTGCCAGAAGAACTGCAACGCGGTAGACTCGCTTTGTTTAAACAAGAAGAAGAATGTTAATATTATGATGAATTGTACGAAATACTGTAATGTGTAATAAGAGATGTAATGTTGGATTAAAGAAATAGCAGGGAAAAATTAATATACTGCTAAATTAAATATTCTTTTTAGTATTTTCTACTACAGTTAATATAGAAGCACAATTATTTAAAGAATAAAGAAAACTAAAGAACAATAACCATTAACAATTTTATATGTCTACGTTTTGAATCTTTCTCCTAACATACGACTAAATAATTAATTACATGGCGTAACAAGAAATGTAATTTTAAATTATATGTAGAAATTAACTTAGAAAACTAAACAAGAAAAAAGCAAAAATTCTTTTGAAAGTAACTTTTTATTGTAATATAATTATTTAAAACATTTAAAATCAAAAAAGTGTTTTAGAAGTTTTCGTTTTAAAACTCAAAAATCATCCAATCAACATATAATTTGAGCATGAAAGGTCGTAAAAACTATATAAAATCCTCTCTGCAATGTTTCCAAAAAGGGCATTGCGCCAATCCACATTGGAATGGGACACGGGCAGGTAGAATTAAAATGTTAGATTCAGTTCATCAAAAATTTGGAGATTCAAGTTCAAAACACTTTTGTGAGCGTCAGTATGGGAGTAAATCGGGAAGGTTAAATGAAGGAATCGTATCTGAACGCATTGTTCCACGACCAGTTTCAATCAGATTTATTGTTTACGCCGTTCTGTACTTTCGTGCTGCTGAGACAAACAGTTTTTCGTCGTACAGTTAATTTAATTTTAATGAATCAGAGACGTTGCGGAAATTTTTTGCTGGCATTTGAATAACTTTCCATTACATTGATCGTAATTGGCAGAGAGCGATGATTGATTTGAAAAAGAAGCTCGAACTGGCAGTGAATGATAATTACCTAATTATATTAAAAGTGCAAATGTAAGGTTTATATTTATCAGTATAATTATGTACGTGATTCTGTTCCTAAAGCTTCTGCTACATCATCATTAGCCATAGGAGCTATAGAGCATCAGCCAGAGTCCCCTGCTGAGCATAGGCCGCCTCAAAAATCCAAATGGATTTATTGGAAGCAGCCTGCATCTAGCGATTTCCTGCGACCTTAATCAGGTCGTCTGTCCACACTACACATGTTACTAATTCTTACGTCGTTTTATTTTCTAATATTAATTCAAGAGTGTAATTTATATCACAAGAGATTTAAGAAATCGGTTCAGAAGCTCATACTTAAGGTGAAAGCGATAAACGCTAATAGTTAACACTCTTGGGTGATAAAACTAATTTGTGTGATGGTCTGTTTACTTTACGAGCCGTCGGATTAAGTAAACTGAGTAATGCTATGATTCAAAATATGTCATTACTAGTGATCGTATTAGCTTGATTCATAAAGCTGTTTATATTTTAGAATATAATGTGGTTTAAATTAAATTATTCATATGTATAATACAATCTTTGAAATTAATTTTATGTAACTATGTCTGTCTAGAGTTTTAGACAGTAGCGAGAGACTTGGGTCTCTAAACTATTCTATCTTGACATCGTGACCACGAATTTTGATCACATCGATAGTTTAGTCGACACAGTACAAGGATAGATGGTTTTAGACTGCAGTCAAACCCGATTATTCAGATCAGGATCCACGACTTTATGGTAGTTGGTATTTATTTCACAGCAATTAGCTGGCAAATGATTTATTATTAACATTTTCATTTCTTGCAGATGAATGACTAAAATAAGGGTTATGGTTTAAATACTAATAACACATTTAATATTTTCGAGATTCAAATCCACCAAATCCATCTGTTAATTTTGGCAACGCAACAATGATATTATGAGTACTTGAAACCACTTGAAATTAAATTATCCTTCATAAACACTTAAAATAGCAAAGAATCATTTGGTGTGATTTGGGCCTTCGAATTTATATGCAGGTCGATCTGGAAATCTTTGAGGGAGGCCTATGTTCAGCAGTGGACGTCTTATGGCTGATGCTGATGATGAATATGCAATGCAGGTTGCAATATAGTACCATGTCACTTAAGAGGGCTTTCGCGCCTTTCATTGAAATCGACGTTTTTGCTTGACTTTTGAAAGTGTCTCGCTGAAAATTTTTGTACCAAACAAATCCTAAAAACATATGCATTTTGAAGGTCATTTCATTCCGGACGTGGTGTACATCTTAATTTTTTCATTAAATAAGACAAAACCTTATGATTCCGCGTACTAGAAGAGGTGTTTTCGAAAATGTTACTTTTTACTGACTTTTGATAACTTTTTGAGAAACTATACATTAATATTATGACATACAATTGATGCACACACAACAAGAATATCTTCTTATCCGTGGTGGCTATTGTATTTTTTTCACGTTTTATACAAAAATGTCAAGAAAATAGCTTTTAAAACAAACACAATTTTGAAAACTGCGTCTGAAATCATAATTTATTTTGCGCAATATAAACTACACATGAAAATAAAAAATATCGCATAATAAAGTTTAATATCTTGGCTTTTATAAAAAAAAATATGAGGGCCAAATTATTTGATATAATATCCAAAATATGTTTTTGAAACCATAGCAAAAATCGATATAAACAGCGAATAAATAGCCAGCCATTTGAACAGTCAAGTCACACCGCGCTGAGCGGTCTCAGAGTGAGGACGTATCGCATTTTTTCGTCATTTTCAGTTGTTCGAATTACGAAATTTTCAATTATTTGTAGTAATTATAGCGCGACCATACTCGACTTGATATTAGACGATTTTTGTTTGTATTCATGTTTTGAGATTTTCTCTAACTACATTTTTATTGAATTACATAATTGGATTTTGTTCTGATTTAAATTATTCATCTCATGATTATGATTGATTGTAATGAATTAAGCGATAGCAACTGAATAGAATTTAGAATGTGATATCTTTCTTTCTGCCTGTCCTTATCTCACGGCAGCGACCACGTGGGCTCAACATAACACACTTTTTCAAGCATGTTGCAGATAGGATTTGGCTTTGTTTTTACGACAAATTGCTTGACATTAACCCCCCTCTGGAGTATAAAATGTAACAGTATATGGGTACTCTTTTTAGGTAATATAATATTCCCAACTGTTCCAACTAGGGGTCTTAAAATGAACATGCATAAGACGATGATCATGTCGAATTTTCATGTTGTGCACACTCGAAAATTAGTATAGGAAACTCTGGATATAGAAAAATGTCTATTACATGGGGTATCTACCTAAACAGGTTCGATTTTGAAAGAGGTCAATCATCAAATTCAGTTCGACTGGATAGCATTCGGCAAATTATGTTGTTGAGGTCTTCCCGTGAAAAATACCTCAGTGCCTGAATACAAAAGTCTTTGATCATTGTGTGTTACCGTTACTAGTGACAACTTACGGCCACTGAAACGAGTTATTTGACTATGAGGAGGCCATTTTTGTATCATGTGTGCGATTGTTGGGAGTTCTATAAAGCCTGAAAGTGATTTTTAAGTTTATCAATAGATGGCGTTACCATATTTTCTGAGTCATATTGAATATTTTACGAATTCTGAACGATTTTAAAGTCGTTAAGTGATCCGCGGTCAAAATCTAAAAAGTGACCGCCATTTTGTTTTTCTTTGTTTTTGGGCCAATTGACTTCAAAATCGATATCTGGGTCACCCCGTGGTTCCAAACGACGGAACCGATGTTAAAACTGTCAAAAGTGACCGCCATGTTGTTTTTCTTTGTTTCTGGGCTGATTGACTTCAAAATCGATATCTGTGTTCGCCCCGTGGTTCTAAAGCACGGAACAGATGTCAAAACTGTCAAAATTGGCCGCCATTTTGTTTTTGGGCCGATTGACTTTAAAATCGATATCTGGGTCACCCCGTGGTTCCAAACGACGGAACCGATGTAAAAACTGTCGAAATTGGGCGCCATTTTGTTTTTCTTTGTTTCTAGGCCGATTGACTTCAAAATCGATATCTGGGTCACTCCGTGGTTCCAAACGACGGAACCGATGTAAAAACTGACAAAATCGGCCGCAATTTTGTTTTTCTTTGTTTCTGGGCCGATTGACTTCAAAATCGATATCTGGGTCACCCCGTGGTTCCAAACGACGGAACCGATGTTAAAACTGTCAAAATGGGCCGTCATTTGTTTTTCTTTGTTTTTGGGCCAATTGACTTCAAAATCGATATCTGGGTCGCCCCGTTGTAGAATATTTAGACTAAAACGACATGGCTGATCGATAAATCAAAACCTTTGCCGTTGGCCCAACAAAATACGCGTGCGAAGCCGCGGGCAAAAGCTAATAATAAAATATAACACAAAACAATTATATAAATCAACCTTATATATATTTTTAGGTTAATATAAAAATAGTCAATACTTTAGTAACAGCAATTTTTTTTTAATTTATTTTGGAACTTGTGGAACACTGCTTGTGTTCCAAAATACTGCCTATTGTCCTCTGTGCCCAGACGAAATATGAAAAACGATTACACGAAAAGAAACATAGGTTCGATGCTAAGCTAAAAGGAGGGGAATAGGTATTGGGAAAGGGACGAGGGAATTGCGCTACCAGAGATCTCACTCAACGAACTAAACGCAATAGCAAACTGCTACTTTACGTCGGTTTTCTGTGAGTCAGGTATCAAATTTAACAAAAACAACAACTCCTACATTACTAGACGACGCTTGTGTAGAATTGAATATTGATTACCTGGTGTGAGTCTTAATTTAATTAAAACTTGACCCAACAAGAAGTTCGAACCAATTGTTTCCATACCGAATATTAAAGAAGGCGGCCACGTTCAACAAGGAGCAAATAGAACATTTGGGAGGTTGAAATTTTCGTAAGAAACATAAGCGTTCGGTGGCTCCGGCAATACCAACTACAAGATATTCCATTGTCTCTGAGGAGCCCGGCCCGTGCCTTGCGAATTTTTCGTGTGGGGATACCTGAAAAGTTGTGTATATCTAAGAAACCGACGACAATATCCCGATTAAAATAAAACATCCACGAAAAAATCACCGGGAGCATGTGTCAGAGAGTTTTCAAAGACTTGCAAAGATGTTTGCTAGATTCCCGACGACGAGACATCATTAAAAAAACATAGATGTTTGTTACGTCGAAGGAATCATTTGTATCATTTCTAGTTTTAATTATATTCATGTTTCAAATTTGCAAACGATTTTGGTCCACCGTTTAGTTTGTCTGGCTCGGAAAAAACATTCTTATCTCTGTTGCGGATCTAATTCCCGGTAAATCTTGCTAGAACAATACACGTCTGACTTGAAAATCTATACCAGGACCTCCTGGTTCACAGCCTATTTACGCTATCACTAGATCAAAGAGGTGACAGACGTTTTATTATTATTTCCGAAGGGTAAGGCAAATAAATTATGCAATTTATTTATTTATTGTGCCTATAGGCTTCGCTAACATAGACATTTAAACGAGCATGACTGCCCAGACTGAGTACAACAATCAGTTAGAAAGCACCTTTTAGCAACATGCTTGAAATAAAGCGTGTATAAATATGATGCGTCGATCCGACATTGAAGTTTATTTTTCTAACTACTAACTACTAAGGATCAAGATTTTTCAATCCAAGTATACATTGAGTTTACGTGCCGGATTGCAACTCGGGCATGTGTGCGACGCACATAGGTGCAGCGCTGTCATAAAATACCTAAACTTGAGCGGAAAGATGTTGCTAAAGCGCTCTTAAGCATAGGTGATTCAACGTCTAATTATTTTGAATGAAAATAATTATCACGTCGAATCTGGGGACCTACATAACATTTCAAGACATGCAGCCGTATCAGAGGATCGCAAACCAACGGTGCCAATAATAAATACGGCTTCATAACACTTTAATATTACAATCCGGGAATCCGTTATTCTTACGTTATAATTTAAGAAATTACTCTAATTGAATCGTCATTACGTCGGGGTTATCGTAGAAAGTTCTTAAACTGGAGCAAGTTAACAATCGTTTGATTATGCTGATCCAACTGTTTTGTATCGAAAAGAGAGTTCTTTGCGAAAATGGGTAAATAATGTAGGTCAGGCTTGTGCAGTTTTTTAATGATAATGGGCAAATAAATAATATTTTCATATTGTAGTTACCAAAGTAATAATCACAATAATATTTTAAAACATTAAAGATGCATTTGTTTTTCAGTTCAGTTTTCCCTATTCATAATTGTTACTATATTAAATTACCTCTATTATCAAAATATTGTCTTGTGTGTTTTAATTTATAACATAACATAACGTAAGCTCACGCCTGTATCCCCGAAGGGGTAGGCAGAGGCGCACTAGCGAACTAGTACACCCACGTTTCGCCGAGCTTAGTTCCGTCCCAGATGTGATAGGGGGCGAGCCTATCGCCATATCGGGCACAAATTCCAGACTCCGGGCTGATATGAAAAAATCCAATATCACTTTGCCCGACCCGGGGATCGAACCCGAGACCTCAGAACCGTAGTCGTACCGAAATACCACCACGCCACCGAGGCAGTCGTCAGTGTTTTAATTTTATTGTCATTTTGTTAGCATATACCAAAACAACCCCAAAGTAGCCCCATAAACAACAGTGTCCGCGACGACATCTTTTAATTTTTTTGAGTAAATAATAACACCCGTTACCAGGCAATCATGATCTGGCAGGAGGTGGTTGACCGGTAGAGGAACAGTATAAAAACGCTGTTTGGCAAACGAATATGACCACTAATACTTTCGAATGTAAGTCGGTTATGGTTGCATTCTTATGGTGGTTAGGCAGATGAAACACAGATATGCACTTAACAAAAAGTAGATTTTATTACAACGGGGCAAGATCGAGTTCACAGTTTTATGTTGTGAATTTTGGAACACTTCTGTTTAGATGATTAAAAAGCACTCGCTTCTTGTTCTCGTTTATACAATTGTAATCCATTGTTATGTTCGTAAACATTAAAAAACTTCAATTCGTATAGTGGATTTGAATAGCATTATTCATTTGAGGTCGAGAGCTTGAAACTGTTTGATAAAAGCAGATGTCTGATTATTGTTGGTATACATATATTTGAGTTACATTATTATTCAGTCGAAAGTATATTTATCATAGAAATTGTTTTCGAACGCTTCAAAACAGGAGAAGGTCTTCATTCGTCTGTATTTTTTATGTATGTTACGCGATATCTCCGCCAAATGTGGACCGATTTTCAATATTATTTTTGTATTCGATAGAGCTTATTTCAAGGTGGTCCCATATAAATTTGGTCATGATCGGATTTGAAGTCGGTCTGTTAAGTTTTTATCGTAAAATAAACGCGAAATCACAATCATCATCATCATCAGCCATAGGACGTCCACTGCTGAACATAGGCCTCCCCCAAAGATTTCCACATCGACCTGTTGGAAGCGGCCTGCATCCAGCGACTTCCTGCGACCTTTATCAGGTCGTCGGTCCAACTTGTAGGTAAATCACAATCATATTTATATAATTATAAATTAAATGTACCAACACATAGTAAGAAAATATAAAGTACCTATTTAATTTGAATCGGAAATTACTATAATTACCTTTAACATAGGTTCTAATTTCAATAGGTTATAGCAAAAAGTAGATGACCTCAATGTAAGTGCCCACAGACCTTGGCTCCTTGATAGTATTTTTTTTGGAATGGCGAAATACTCCGGGGTCTTAGAGCAGTCATTTCATCATTCTTAAACCGTGCGTTCTGCACTGAAACATTCCACAAAACATGGTACCTTTGTCTATGCTCCATGAGCAGGTGACAGCTAAATACGTTGTTTTGTGTATGTGTTTTGTTTTGAAAAAACATGTGCAGGAGACGCGGCTTTACGGGTACATACCAACCAAAGGAATGTTCGCGAATATATGTACGCCTGTTGCATACACCCAACAGCGAAAGATTGTTTGTATCAACGCAACAGGCATAGATTAGCGAACGTTCGTTGGCATTAAAGGAATTTTCCCGCGTTAAAAAGGAAAAGATTTGAAAAAAGAAAAGGGAATACATATTCGTTCTATTCTCTTTCCCCCCTCTTCAAAGTGGCGCTGTTGCAACATACTTTTTCATGTTGCAGACACTATCCAGCTTAGATTTTAGGACCGGCTGCTTGTCAGACGTCAACCCTTTACCCAAAGCCCTTCCACAATGCAGATGGTGACAACTATGGCGTTTTAGCCTGTGAATTTCCGGAGTACCCTGTCTTGACGATGAAGATCCAGGAGGATTTCCCCATATATTTTATTTTATAAAAAAGTTGTATATGTACGTGGTAGTCTTATTTTGATGTCTACAGCAGTCGTTACCAACTCATAATTATGTAGGTACAAATTATTTGATGACAGCGTGTCCAAAGAGGCTATTTTTTTATAGCAGAGACTGGCAAACGAACAGATGGGTCACCTGATAATAAGTGATCTCCACCGCCCATAGACACAAAAAGAATCATGGGTGCGTTGCCAACCTAAAAGGAGGAAATGGAAGGGGAGAGAAAAGGGATTAGGGAAGGGAAGGGGGGAAATGGGCCACCGGATATCTCACTCATCGAACGAAATGCGACAGCAAGCTGCCACTTTACGTCGGTTTTCAGTAAGACAGTGGTATCAAACCGGTCGGAGCCGACCCATTCGTGCTGTAGACGTAACTATTGACAGCGTGGCTCTACCACTCAAAAATACTTGCGTTAAAATCCTTTGAGGCTACTATTAGAATTTCCCGAAATGTTTTGATACCATGTAATAAGAGACGTGCCACACATACGTCTAACCATACGTTATCTATTATCAATGCATCATACAAGTGCATCGTTAATCATACATCAATGTGCTATAGCCGGTCTCACGGAGCTGTCGTACGCTGAGTTATGTCAATATAACTACGTGACTGAGCTGATGAGAATGATGTTGCTAGATCGAGATGCCGGGGCTGGCGGGATAATAATTTGACATAGAAGTTTTCGATTCTCGATCATTCGATAGTTTATTTATAGTATAGCTTGAGCATAGTTTTTTTGGCATTTAGGAATTGACGTTTTTTATACAAATTATTTTACATAGTCGCTAGCGTGAAATATCAAAAGAACTGATGGTTAACCTACTGATAAGGCACACAACACGATTTCGACATAGTTTGGAAGCTACATAATATGTTTTCAATAAATAAAATCAAACCTTACGTCGTAAGATCAGGATCTTATTAGATCTTTTATCAGTTGGCTGTGTGTATTAAAACAATTGGTGTTCCTTATATTTTGTGATGGTTTGTTGGTTTTTGGTATCTACATTAAAAATATCTGCTCTATTTGCTTTTAATTTTTTGGCTAAGTGGATTAACTTGATGTGTTGTTCGTAGATCTATAATCTAGCTATAGTAGCTTTTAACTTTTCTTAATATTTATAATTCTTGTAGCTAGCTTCGATTCAAAAGTTCATCTTGACTCGAAATTAATCGCCGTGGGGGCGTGGTTTGGTGTACTTTGACAAATTATTTAGAAGAATATGAAACAGGGAACCAACAAATTATAATCCAATTTGAATTGATGAATAATTATCCTTTTCCCGGAACAAATGTTTACGTGGTAACCCTACTATGCGACCCGCAGCGGTCTCTGCAATTATGTATTACGTTTTATACTAATTAAACAACATCTTATATTTAAGTTGGAATAATCTGAATATTATTGAACGTGTCTAGGTTTCATAATATGCTTCTGTGTTGTATGGTTATATGGGTATTCGAGATCGCTAGTTCCCCTCTGCCAACTTTTTCGGAGCTTCGCTGGGTCAAGAAAAGAGACTATGTTGAGAAATAAATCGCCACTTTTCCAAAATTTCCAAAATGTTATAGGCTAAGTTATCGGACCGCCCTCGAATGTATGTGTAACTTCAAAATGTGAGTGATCAAAGGAAATGTATGCCTTGGAGGCTGGGTTTAAACCAACGATTTCCGTTTCACAGTCCGTTCTACTTATCACCTTCGCTCTCAGATTTAGATATAATTATATAGATTATAAAGAAGTAGAATAAAACAATAATTAATATCATTGTTGGTATGGTGTTCAAAATTGACCATTCACTTGTTATAACGGCCCTCATTTCCGTTAACAGTGCTTTAATAATAAGTCTACATGGTATTTGAGTTACATTTACTTTTAACATTATCTAAGATCATTTGTAAGTTGATTTACCTTGTCTAAATTATATTTTAATTTGAATAGTAAAAGTAATTGTAAGTGTATTTTATAATTTGAATAGTAAAACTAATTGTAAATTGTAGTTGAGTTCCGATAACTTGAGTACGTATTACGATTAGTAATCATGGATAGTAATATTGTATGATAAGGTAAAGTAAGTATGTATGTTCCTCTTTAACCCTCGAGAATCAACTCTATTAACTTTAATTTCTGATGAACGGTGATTTGATGTTTATTGCAGAACTAATAATTATGTGACTGCCTAGGTGTGGAGGTATTGCATGTTATTATTATTTATCCTAGCCGGTTCCGGCTACGGCGACCATATCACGTTATAATTGTATTTGTAGAGCTTTGGTGTTTCGCCCTTAGATGACTAATGTAGCCAATTTTTGCTTTAAACATGCGAGTGCAAAAGACACACGTCAATGTTCCATTTACATAGTTGTAAACTATATTACTAGGCGGTTTATTATTTATTTTGTCTCGCTTATTATCCAGTACGCGCCTTCTTTCATTTTCGAAGTCATACACGCTGTCCAGTACATATCGTCTCCATTCCCGGCGATTGGAAGCAAGAGACTCCCAGCGAGAAGGATCAATAGAGCACCTTTTCATGTGCCTTTTCTGCACATCTTTAATTATATGTATTGCTTTTGTTGTAATGTATTGCATGTGTACGACTATCGTCCTGAGGTCTCAGGTTCGATCTCCAGGGACGGGCAAAGTGATATTGAATTTTTCAGTATCAGCTCGGAGATTGGAATTTGTGCCCGACATGGCGATAGGCTCGCCCCGTATCACATCTAGGACTGAACTAAGTATGCCAAAATGTGGGTGTTCTAGTTCGCTAATGCTGCCTACCCATTCGGGGATACAGGTGTGAGCTTATGTTATGTAAACAATTATGTTAATAGATATCAGAGTTTTGATTTTCGTACCCGATATGGCGACGACCCGGATGAAAGTCAAATTAGGTCCACACAGACCGACAACTTTCGTGGCACGAGTTCGAACTCCGCACTGTGGCAATGTGTGAGAATACATACATAACATAAGCTCACGCCTGTATCCCCGAAGGGGTAGGCAGAGGCGCACTAGCGAACTAGAACACCCACATTTCGCCGAGCTTAGTTCCGTCCCAGATGTGATAGGGGGCGAGCCTATCGCCATATCGGGCACAAATTCCAGACTCCGGGCTGATATGGAAAAATCCAATATTACTTTGCCCGACCCGGGGATCGAACCCGAGACCTCAGAACCGTAGTCGTACCGAAATACCACCACGTCACCGAGGCAGTCTGTGTGAGAATATTGGGTGTTATTAATTTGTAAAAAGTTGAATCGAAGCCTTAATTTTCAAGATATTACCAGAATTCCGCATACATGTATGACTTATTATATTACTATCCGCCGAATGTTCATACACTTAAGATCACCTGCGGGCTTATACGCCGTATATAGCGTACTCTTATGTCATTCCCATACATTTATTACATTCGACTATTCTATACGACTAGCGCATAAGCCACTTGTCTAAACCCGTTGATGTCGTTTAAAATCGTCTTATCTGTCAAAATTGTATGGCGAAAATTAATGTAAGAAGCCGTTATAGTTAAATAGCGTTTGACCATTCGGGCGTATGGTACAGGAACTATCACAAAAGCGTACAACTCTTACATCACACTTAAAAGCCAAATGACGCTGTACAAATATAGTTACTGAACATGGTCACAAATAATTAGAGTTTATAGTTGTTTACAGTTTAGTTAGCATGTGTACCAACCGTGGGCGTAGGCGACGCGATGCTTTACATTCGAATCGGTTGCGACGATGCATCAACTCGGTTACATCTTTAAACACGTTTTAGCTGTCGACTTACAAAACTAAATTCTATTCTTAGGGCGATTGCAGCGTTACTATTAATGTAGAGTTAAACCTAAACTCGATTTATCCTACAGATCACTCCTTTTTTTTATCCGGGCACGGAAAATGACTACACTGCACCTGATGGTAAGCGTAGTACAGTCCTAAAAAAACTAGCGATCACTGACAAACACTGTGTTTATTGGTAGTCGTCAGAATCATGTCGGCCTATTTATGCTTCTTCACACTCTGATCAATCGATCAAGATTTGGGATAATAGAGATTTATCACGGAGCTGCTAGAGGCGCTAACTCTAGATCAGTAATAGCGCTGCATTTGCTCTTTTTTTTAATAATACACTCAACAGTCACGCAATTAGTCCTGACCTGACTAAGATCAAGTCTTGTGTCGTGGGTATCAGGAACTACGAAAGATTTTCGGTCTCACAACACCCTGACCCGAAACAAATATCTGTAGGCCGCACAGACATTTGTTTCGATGCGGGAATCGAACCCGCGACCTCACGTTTCACAGCCGGCTACTCGCCCGCTGCGCCACGGGGGCTGTCTTTATATTTAGCTTTTCAGGTTGGTATACAAAGTTAATGTATGATACATTTTCGCTCTTGATCCATTCATCCGTATATACTATTTCAAAGTCTAAGTAAAAATAATTAGAATGTTCGGCCTTACTTATAGAAACAGTTTAGTTGAGCAAATGGCTGAGAATAGTCTGTCACTTTCTTCCTGTCACATTATCTACTATTATGTATTATTATGTATTAATTAATGACTTGAATTATGTATTAATGAATTGTATAATGTAAAGTGTAATAAGTGTAACAGGTTTTAAAAGCCGTTCTTATTGCTAAATAAATAAAATAAATAAATCTAATAATCACAAGTTTAAAAACTTAACTGACCGACTTCCAAATTACCGATCGTGACCAAATATATGGGACCACCCTTGAAATAAGCTTTATCGAACACAAAAAGAATTTTGAAAATCGGTCCACATTTGGCGGAGATATTGAGTAGCATACATAAAAAAAACGATGAATTGAGGACCTCCTCCTTTTTGGGAAGTCGGCCGAAAATAAAGACAGACTATTCTTTACCATTTGCTTAGTCCAACTGTTTTTATAAGTAAGGCCCAATATACTCAGAAGATCTTCATAATATTAACCCTGAGGCCAGTACTTAAAATAAAAAAACAATAATATCAGTCGGACAAATCAAAGGTTTGTTTCCATGGATATTTTTAAAGACTTACGTCATTTCGGTGATTAGTGCTCTGCGATCTACTTCTCAGAATATAATATGGAATGCCAGACTGATGGATCTCGTGTTGGAATAAATTATATTTCTTAACGTACCTGGAACAAACAAAAAATGTTTTAACATGGCATCTATACCAGTGTAATTAATTATAGTAAATTATTTTTAAATATAAGAGATTGGCAAATGAGCAAATGATCACCTGATGGTAAGTGATCTCCACTGCCCTTAAACACCCAAGACACAAAAATCATGGGTGTGTTGCCAACCTTAAAAGAGGGAATGGAAGGGGTGCGAAAAGGGTTTGGGAAAAGAAGGAAAAATATTCTTTTATCCTCTTTTTTTACGTAATACCTATATGCGTTTTCAGCAGTCACATTTATTGACTAATAAATTTGAGGCATATATTCGCTCTTTTGTATAAAACAAGCAGAAGATAAAATACCTCAAGTGGGTAGGAAGCTATATGTAGAGCTTACCTAAAGCTTCCTACCCACTTGAGGTTTACTTAAGGTGGATTGAACTTAATCAGATTGTAATTTCAATTAAATACAAAACGAAGACCAAAGACAAGTTAGAGACTTATCAGTCGCATCATAATACCGGTATTTCGACATAAGGCATAGACTATTTAAACAATTTGTAATAATAAGAAATGTGTAACTATTTCGGAACACGTAGTTTAGAACATATTGAATAATCACAAGTTTAAAAACTTAACGGACCGAATTCAAGTCCGATCGTGACCAAATTTATATGGGACCACCCTTGAAAGAAGCTCTATTGAACACAAAAACAATTTTGAAGATCGGTCCACATTCGGCGGAGATATCGCGTAACATACATAAAAAAAATACAGACGAATTGAGGACCTTCTCTTTTTTGGAAGTCGGTCGTAAACTAGCTGTTGCCCGCGACTTCGTTCGCGTGGATATTTATTAACAAATATACCCCACGGAACTCGTACATTTTTCCGGGGTAAAAAGTTTATGTGTTATTCCATTCTATAGGTAATCTATCTCTGTAGTCGCCTCCTTGATCTAGTGGCAGAATATATGGGCTGTGGACCGGGAGGTCTTGGGTTCGATTCCCAGGTCGGCCAAAGCGTGTTTTCTAATTTAATTTTCCCGGGACTGGATACGCCAGATGGGGGTTGACGTTAGACAGGCAGCCGGTCGTAAAACTAAGCCTTTTTGCAACATGCTTGAAAGTATGTTGCGCCGACACCACATTAAGTTGGGTTAAGGGCAGGTAGAAAGAAAGAATTAAAGCTAGGTACTATTTTACATAAATGAGGTAAATTAATAGTAATAAAAATCGATAATTAAATTACATTTTAAATAAAATATAAATATAGTCGCTGGATGCAGGCCACTTTCAACAAGTCATCTTGAAATCTTTGGGGGAGGCCTATGTCCAGCAGAGGACGTCCTATGATGGCAATGATTTCGGTACGACTACGGTTCTGAGGTCTCTGGTTCGATCCCCGAGTAGGGCAAAGTGATATTGGATTTTTCCATATCAGCTCGGAGTCTGGAATTTGTGCCCGATATGGCGATAGACTCGCCCCCTATAACATCTGGGACGGAACTAAGCTTCGGCGAAATGTGGGTGTCCTAGTTCGCTAGTGCGCCTCTGCCTACCTCGTCGGGGATACAGGCGTGAGCTTATGTTATGTGTTATAAATTATAGCATAATGCTATATGCGTAACCTATTAGATTTATAATGAGAAAAATACAGTTCAATACGTCAGTACGCATAATATAAAATAGAGATTATAATCCTCTCAGAAGATGTCTTACTTAAGTCGGAAATGTTAGCAACTTTTATTTTCCATCTTTATTACTTTAATGAGGATATATGGATAGATAGTACATAGGTATAAGTTCATAATAGCGATGACACCCTATTTCATATTTGAATAATCGTGACCGTACTATGTTGATAATTCTGCGAGGCAGTGATGCAACTCAATTGTTCTGTCAATCATTTTGTTACGATAATGGTGTATGAATAGTTTTTGTTCCTCAGCCATTTTTATTGTGACACAAAAAATGAGCTTAAAGCTCTGATGTAGTCTTTTGTCTTTTAAATTTATGTGGGCGAGAATAAATTGTAGAAATTGGGCCACGGTGCCCACGGTTTTACTTACTTTACATACATACATTTTGTGGTGTTCAGATAAAAAACAAACCTGTCATATAAAATTTTATAAAGCAGATACAATGGTATCTTTAGGGCTGGTTTGAACAGTTGAGTATTTTTTAACTAAAAAATAGTTTTCTTATTTTATTAAATAGACTTACGAGTAATGACAAAATGTTAAAATATTCCCTAGACAACAATCTGGATTTTGTCGGGATGTCTGACAGGGTGGGCGTCGCTTGTTAAAATTATTTTATATTATTCTCCAGAGCTGTGTTTATTCGTTTTAAGTGTTGTGGTTTAATGCATTAAACTTCAGTGAAGATGGACAGTATAATGTGAAACCTTTTTAACCGGTGATCTTCGATGAGTTTTGCTTGATGCGTTGGCTGGCTTTGTTCGGTCGATTCGCCGAGTGAAGGTCATCTGAGGTGTACCGCACTGGAAGGAATACCGCCATTATCCCAGCAGGGCCATGAGATCATTCACATCTGTGTCTCATGGTCATTGTGAAGCCATTATTTTTAAAAGAAGAAGAAGAGGAATGGTTTATAAAAACGTAGCACTTTATTAACTGCAAATATCTCATTCAGTAAGAGCGCCATCCAATTCTACTTATGCTAGTTTATTAGATAACATTTTCATTTGTTTTTATTGCAGAGACTGGCAAACGAGCAGTTGGGTCACCTGATGGTAAGTGATCTCCACCGCCAATAGACACCCAAGACACAAAAAGAATCATGGGTGCGTTGCTAACCTAAAAGAAGGGAATAGAAGGAGAGAGAAAGGGAGGGGGGGGGGCAAATGGGCCACAACGAAACGAGACAGCAAGCTGCCACTTTACGTCGGTTTCCTGTGAGATAGTGGTATCAAACCGGCTGGCCCATTCGTGCTGTTGACGTTACTGTTTACAGCGTTGCTCTACCACTGAAATTTTAACAGACTACTTTGTAATTATAGTAATTTGTACGTCTATCGACATCGAATGACGTACTTTACCCCCTACATGGCCGGTTGTTCTTCAAGCTTCGCCATTTATCAACATAACAAGCGTGTTATTGATTATTGTTTAATTAATGGTTTCGGTATTTAATTATAGCGGCTTGGATGCGGATCTCGTATGCAATTATTCAACATAAAATTAAATTGATTTTTCCTCAATCAATTGATATGTTTACATGATAATATTTTTAATTTTAGATCAATGAAATAGTTACGGGCGGCTCGGCTTCCGGAGGCCGAGGCACTTATGTAACCGAATATATAATATAGTTACAAAAAATTCTGCAAATAACGAAAACAATATGAACTTATTACCTCGGAGATGTTGACTATCGTAAAGTTGGTCATAACTCAAAATAGCCGTATAATTTCTTTAGCGAGGATCGCAGACAGCTTGGTAGTAACATCGTGCGCACCTTTCTATTAGTTTCAAGTTCGACACGAGGTTATTCCCACGGCGAAACCTCATTATGAACTCTTTGTTCAGTACATTTCTTAAATTACTTTCGGTACTAACGATCTGTGAATGCACTTTGTCGGGTATATATAGAGGTACATATTACAAAGAATAACTTCTACTGTATTTAAGCAAAAAGTGGAGGGTCAATTTAATGAATTAAGTATGTATTTTTTTGCCACGGGGAAAATCCACACTACGGATACCGGCGGCGGTGAGATGGTTATGCCAGTACTCATCGGTCTTCCGCCCTAGTCCTCAACGATGTGTATTTTTTTTATCCGGGCACGGCAGAGTGACTACACTGTACCTCATTGTAAGCGTAGTGCAGTCCAAAAAAACTAGCGTGTTTATCAGTGGTCGTCAAAATCATGCCAGCCTATTTATGCTTCTTCGCACTCTGAATCCGAAGAGGGGAGAAGCAAATCGAGGGGCTTGCGACAAGACAGGCGGATGTCCGATGCAGATTCAGGAATACTCCCATACCCGTCTCAACTAACCACAAGTCATGCCGCAAGTCCCTCGAGATAACCGGAAGTACACTGGCTGATCGTGGAACGCGAACCACACACGTGTGGGTCACTATGGCAGGTTTTAGTTCCATGTGTACGGTGGTCGCCATCCGGTCGGATACGAATATCCTACCATTAGCTAAGTATTAGGACGGGTTCCTAACAAAAACCTACACCGACACTACTGACTAAAAAACCCGTGATTGCCTTCTTCAGCGCATGTGAGACGGTCCCGGGGGATACGGAGTAATATCTGGATTGCTGCCGAAACGGATCCTGCAGGGCTTTAAGTATGTTACTAGAATCTCCGGCAAATGTGGACTAATTTTCAAAATTCTTGGTATGTTCGATAAAGCCTATTCGAAGGGTGGTTATACCTCTAAATTGGTCACGATGTGACTATGTTAAGTCGGTTTTAAGCATCAAGCTTGCTGAGCACTGTTGGAGTTTCTTCTTCTTCTTTATTTAAAATATGGCCTCCATCAAAGTTTGATGATTTTGCCAACGACAGTGTTTAATAAATCCATTACTCAAAAAAACAAAAATCAATCACACCATTGTTTTTGTTGAAGTTTCGTTACATTTTCATACAAATGACATAAATGCCAATCAAACCCAACTCATTCGATTGTCAAAATTATTTCTGTTTGGGCCACAGTAACAAATAAGTATCTAAGGTTAATCTTTACACCGAGGTAAAAATATTTGTGTTTCCGAACATGGAATTTTACATAATTATGTATGTTATTGTTGATTTATAGTCCTTGCGACCAAACGAGAAAGTTATTTTTTATTCACTAAATATAATATATCTGTTTTACCGTAACTAGGAAAGTGTCACTGTTTATAGTATTGCATATGTATCAGGTAAACAATTTTGTCATACATTACGAGAGTACCTGTAACGTGATAGGAGTTTGGACATGCGGTGAGGTGTCCGTGTATATAATTGAATTGTAATCCACCGACACCAAAAAAGGAGGTCCTCAGTTCGTCTGTATTTTTATGTATGCTACGCGACCCCGCCAAATGTGGACTGATTTTCAAAATTATTTTGGTATTCGGTAGAGCTTAATCCAAGGGTGGTCCCCATATACCTACAATTAGTCACGATCTTATACCTTTTGAAGACGGTACGTTATGATTTCTTAGGTTTACGTGAATGTTATTCATTGAAAGACGACGTTTCGAAACGTTTCGAAACGTCGGGCATAAAAATTAAAACCAAATCGTCATAGAATCCGTAAAAATAGATTAATATCAACGTTACGTTATGTTTTAAAACTTGTCATTATTGAGTAGTAGTCTTCTTAGTTTCTTAGAGGCGTATATGGGCTGTAGACCAGGAAGTCTCTTGCTTCAAATCTCACGTCGGACAAAGTAACAAAGAAAATATTCGGCTTTTAGTTTTTGTCGCCTCATTGGTCTAGTGGCAGCATATATGGGCTGTGGACCGGGAGGTCCTGGGTTCGATTCCCAGGTCGGGCAAACGAATTTCTAATTTAATTTGCGCGGGACTGGATCCCTCAGATAGGTTTGACGTCAGGCAGGTAGTCGTAAAAACTAAGCCAAATCCTTTCTGCAACATGCTTGAAAAAGTGTGTTGCGCCGATCCTACATTAAGGTGGGATCTACGGACTATCTGCCTGACGATATTCCCCTCTGGGGATCCAGTCTCGGGGAAAAGTATGTTAAAACAGCTTTCCCGTGCCTTGTATTTGAATTCAGGACTTACCGGTCCATGGCACTTAAAACTTACCACTAGATCAAAGAGGAGACCAGTCTCTACTAAAAACTCTTGACATTATTAAAACAATAAGCCAGAACCTGTTATACAACCTTTGAGAGTTAATTATTTGATTGTTAGCTAAGGCATCTGAAATGCAGATGTTAGTAGGTCAATCAGTTGCGAAGGACAGGTTTAACTATTTTTGTTCATTTCAAATCAAAATGTTAAGGCTTTACGTGTTCGAGGTGTATAGTATAACTAGGGTGGAATCTGTATACCTAATATAACTTTTTCGATCAATTCAATATTGTTTTTATGAATAATAATAAATAAAATAAATACACCCAACAGTCACACACCTAGTCATGACCCCACACTAGGTATAACCTGTATCGTGGGTGTCAGAGACTATGAGAGATTTTCGGTCTCACAACACCCAGACTTGAAACAAATATCTGTTGGCCACACAAATATTTGTCTCAATGCGGGAATCGAATCCGCGGCCTATCGCTTTACAGCCGGTTTCTCGCCCACTACGCCATGGAGGCTGTCAGAGCTATTAAAAATAAACCGTGCTAATGCAACCAATAGTTCAAGGTAGTACCTTTCCTTAAGGTTTAATGTTCCTTTGCCCATCTCCTTGGGGATAAAAGCGTGATGTTTTATAGTACTTTTTTAGAAAAACGAAAAGGTAGAAAGTTATCGAAACTTCAAAACAAATATCCAACCATCTTTCTCCCAAAAGAAATCGTCGAACGTTATATTTTGCAAATCATTGCAGTTGGTGTGATGTTCTTTAGCGAAAGTTGTCAACGAGAATTATCATGTCTTTATTATTATTATGCTAATATTATTTACATTCATTTTATCTAATCCTCATATGTGTTACAAATCCATATTTATACACGTTGATAGTTATATTTTAGTTTTTTACAATATCACCATATACCGGGTGTTTTATAAAGTTGGTACCAATAACAATTTCACATACAGAGAGGTATATTTAAAGCGTAATGGTAAAGTTAAAACATAACAATCACAAGTTTAAAAACTTTACGGACCGACTTCAAAACTTATCCGATCGTGACCAAATTAGATTGACCATATTCCCATCTATTATTGTAATCGTGATTAATTAGACCAATAGATTGGACCACCCTTGAAATAAGCTCTATCGAACACAAAAAGAATTTTGAAAATCGGTCCACATTTGGCGGAGATATTGCGTAATATACATTAAAAAAATACAGATGAATTAAGAAACTTCTTATTTTTGGAAGTTGGTCGAAAATTTAACTTGATTTTGTTGATCAGTTATCAACCATGGGGATATTGAAATCATAATGCGTCGTGTAAATCGTCGCAATTAGCATATGTAGATAGCTTTGTGTATGTTAAAAATAATTAATTACCCCCAAAGGTAGTTTGCAAATGTACTGTTTGATCCAATAAGCCAGATTTTTTTTGTCACAGATTCAAGTTTCATTTATTTCATTTCATTCAAATCACTTTCAAGTTATATTCTAATTCCTTATGATATGACATGTTGATTTGAAATATAGTATGTGTTAAAGCATTAAAGCTTGAATATTCAAAGATTCCACAGGTTTTTACACTAATAAATCAGTCGTTTACTTTATTCGCTTTCTGAATATTAGTATAGATTTCAAATATCTCATAGATCTTATATATTAACTGCACGGTGGCCTGGTTGTATTTCGGTACGACTACAGTCCTGAGATCTCGGGTGCGATCCACGGGTCAGGCTAAGTGATATTAGGTTTTTCAATATCAGCCCGGAGTCTGGAATTTGTGCCCGATAGGCTCGCACTATCACATCTGGGACGCAACTAAGCTCGGCGAAATGTGGGTGTTCTAGTTCGCTAGTGCGCCTCTTCCTACCCCTTCGGGATGCAGGCGTGAGCAGTGTATGTATGTGTCTCATAAATATCACAATAATAATAGTTGGTCGAAATTTTAAGTAATAAAGAACACCCAAATACTACACAGTAGCTACCTGCTACACACATAGTAGTAGTAGAGTCAAGATCGATCTACTCCCAAAAAAATGGGTATCACCAGTTGGATCGTGTTGTGCAGAAATGATCCAAACAACATTTTTGAAAAAAGTTTGTGCTTAACCACTCCTTTGCTGTCCCATTTTCCGAGCGTCAACTGTGTATCTAGTTAAATAGTATATCGATGTCGAAGTCATGAAACACAGCTTAACACTTTCTTTACACAAGACCAAGACAAATGCAAGTCACCCTGTAATGCTAATCAGTAGATGACCTTCAACGGAAAGAAATTAAGGGTTTAAGAAAGAGTTACAAGAGAAACGATTTCTAAGATCACTTGAGGAGTTGAAAGTTAAATCCATTGGAGAAACAAATCAAGCTATTCACTTTGAAGACAGCTTGATATTTGACTGTAATGATGAGGCGTAATAGCTAACGAGGTATTAGAAAAATGTAATATACGCCGTCAAATGAAAGTTGTCATGGCTATGTAAGTAGAAGAGTAAAACGTTTAATGATATAATGATGATATATGTACTATAGTGCATACAAGTGTTACTTATCTATATATAAATCCGAAGGTTCTAGTTTAAAATTTCGTCGGTCGTGGTGCTAGATCACAGTTTTTATAACACGGTTTTCCCGGGGCTCGGGAGGCTGATGTCAGACAGGCAAACTGGCCTTAAAAAGCCTAATCCTTTTTGTAAAATGCTTAAGAAGGTATATTGCGTCAACCCCACATTGAAGTGGGGTTGGAAGAAGACAATAAAAATATTTTTTACGGATTTTATCGCGATTTATTTTACCACAACGTCTAGTATTCGCGTAAGCATAAGCAACCATTATTCAATCCATGATTTAAGGCTTACTTCTATACTACGAGTATAATAGTAGTAACTTCTTAATATAACATACCAAAAACATGCTAAGGTAGCAAATACATGGAATACTGAGCAGTATCTGGTACAAATCAAGTGTAAGATGATTTATTTATTATTGATCGTGTCCGTCATACATGGTTCATCAATTAAATTGAATATTTTTCCCGTTACCCTACATGGTGTTGAATTTATAACAGTCAGTCACGGAAACACTAACATGACATGCAACGAGTTTCTATAAAACTACGTGTCAATTAATAACGAGAGTATTTAACGATAACCTGATTTTGAACTCAGTTATAAATTCAATCGCTGCACAAATGTATGTAAATAATTACCATTGCCTATGGGTTACATGCAAATTTAAGCAATGATTAACTTTATAAGTACTTTGTTTCTTTCTTCCTTACGTCAAAGAATTTAAAAATGAACGAAACAAAACACTGTTTATATTAAGATCTGTTTTTTTTTTACTAAAGGCCCTTTAAATTTATCTTTCTAATGATATCGAAGCAATAAAAATATATTTACACACATATTCCTGATCCTACAAAAATTATGCGAATAACGAAGTTCAAATATCTGAAACCTTTGGTCTCGGAGAATGCGGAACCAAAACAAACACTTGGAAGCAAATCCATCAGGAAATCCTGGCTTCTAAATTCAAAACAGGCTAAACGATGTCCTACGAAAATTACCAAAATGTTTCCGTCTTCTAATTTTTGAGGCAATATCCGCCAAATGTTCATACACTTAAGTTCGCCTTATGTCGTTTAATGTCGCCTTATCTGTCAAAATTGTATGGCGAAAATCAATGTAAGTAGCCATTAAAGTCGAGGAGCGTTTGACCATTCGGCCGTTAAGTAACAAAAGCTGACACGACAACGCAGTCAAGGTAAGATTTTTTCAACATTCCACGACCACCGCAATCCAATGTTTATTTTCTTGTCTAATTGACAATTCAAGGCTCGTTTAGTTTGATCTTTGTTATTTATCTCTCGATTATTGAGATAAAACTCGAAGTGTCGGGGTTCACCCAACCGTGGTCGATAAACCCAAGCGTGACGCGGGAAGTCATGCTACTGCATTTGAATTTAATCTAGAGGTAGTACCTCCTTATTAAGAAATACTTAAAAATTAACGTGAATAACAGTAAATAGTTAATATTCTGATGTATAATATCTTTTTACTTGCCCTTATCCCACCTTAATGTGGGGTCGGCGAAACGTACATTTTCAAGCTTGTTGCAGAAAGGATTTGAGTTAGTTGTTACGACTGGCTGCCTGCCCAACTTCAATTCTCCTCTGGGGTTGCCAGTCCTGGGCTAATCAAATTAGAAAAATCGCTTATTGACGTATAATATAATTATGCGCCATTATTATTTACTTAAAGTTACTTAAATCTCGTAACAAACGTAACAGTGAACGATGATTTGATGGCTTATAACAATATTTTTACAGGTGTCAGTACTGGTCATGAAACACTAAAGTACTGTAATAGATAACATTGTTGAAAACTTTATTTGAAAGTTATGTGAATAATGATTTACAACAAACATACTGTAAGACAGATGTATTATGTTAAATAAGTGAAATGTCTGCTCACATTTTAACTCGGTTAATACTATACTGAATAAATTATGCTTTAGAGAATGTAGAAATTGAAGATATAGATACAAAACACATAATAATTCAGCGTTAACAACAAGGTTATGCCAATGATCAATAGAGCTGATATAGTA
Organism: Clanis bilineata; assembly: GCA_036417725.1. Lineage (NCBI taxonomy): Eukaryota > Metazoa > Arthropoda > Insecta > Lepidoptera > Sphingidae > Clanis > Clanis bilineata. The sequence continues at coordinate 7,597,977 of CM071153.1, forward strand.
CACGCAAATGCCTGTATTTATATAAAGGTACTTTAGAATAATAAATAAATAAATACACCCAACAGTCACACGCGTAGTCCTGACCCCTCACTAGCTATAACCTGTATCGTGGGTGTCAGAGACTATGAGAGACTTTCGGTCTCACAACACCCAGACTTGAAACAAATATCTGTAGGCCACACAAACATTTGTCTCAATGCGGGAATCGAACCCGCGGCTTCTCGTTTTACACAGAATAATTGACAATATGGAAAGTAATGGTACTTTTGAGTGGTAGAGCCACGCCGTAGCCAGTAACATCTACAACATGAATGGGCCGGCTTGATCGGTTTGGTACCACATGTCTCACACAAAACACCAACGTAAAGTGGCAGTTTGCTGTGGTGTTTCGTGCGGTGAGTGAGATTTCCGGTGGCCCAACTTCCCTCCTTCCTTACCTAATTCATATTCCCTCCCTTTCTATTCTCCTTTCGGGTTGGCGTTGCCCGTAATCCTTTTTGTGCCTTGGGTGTCTATGTGCGGTGGAGATCGCTTATCATCATGTGACCCATCTGCTCGTTTGCCAGTCTCTGCTTTAAAAAAAAGTAATAGCGATATTTTAGGAACTAAGTTACTCAGAAGCAATAATATTTTATGAATGATATTTCGTCAACACACGTTAGTCCCACGCACTACATCAATATTCAACTCGTGGTACTCACATCCTTTTTTGTCAACGGCACATGCATGCATAAATGCATAAAATAAGCCCTTTGTACAAAGTAATATTTCCCTCTGAGGCCGACAGATGGCCGCCCTTTTGTAGACCGACTAAAGTCGGTCTACAAAAGGGCGGCCATCTGTCGGCATGTATGCTAAAGCATATAAATTGGTTTCCATGTTGTCGGCCATTTCTATTATATTCAAATTCAAAATCAGCAGTTTTATCTTTTCCATGTATAGAATGGTTAAATGTCTGTAATTAACTAGGCATTGCTAATGTTATCATGTTGTAAATGTAAATCATTATTAATATGGAAGCTGTCAATGGAAAATATTATCTCATTAACGTAATATGCAAATGATAACTGTTGTAGAAGGAAATAAGCATTTACCTATTTAAAAGATAGAAACTATATTAGTATCTAGAATACTTACATGGTCAAGTTCAATTTCTTTACAAATTATTATGTAAATAATTATTTAATCAACGATTTTTGTGAATAAAATAAATAAATTGTTGATGATTGCAACAGTACTTCAAATGAGCCATAAACTTACTATCGTACATACTAACGTAATAATGCAAATGATTTTACAACTATGAAAAAGAGATCTCAAGGAATTGACACAAAGTATTTAGGAATAACAGTATTGTTTAAACAATAAAATAGCCGGCATTGTAATTATCATTAAAATGCTAAAATTAATTGAAATATATAATGATTATATCCGTAATATAAAATACAAGTTCAAGGAATCTTTAATGAACAATCACTAGACCAGATGTGCATAAAATTGATAGCTGTAAAACCTACCTTCCGTCCCCAACCGTTATCTAATAGGAAATTAAAAGCCATAACATTTCTAAACTGAGTATTATGAGTATTGAAGATATTATTAGTAACTCCTGGAGTCCATTAAAATCCAGTCCTAGTTTTAAGCGTTTGATCAAAGTGCGTGACCGATCTAGAACGGCGAGGCCGTGTAGTTGTAGGCTTAAGGCCTACGCACACCGGGACGGAATGGCAGAGGATTTTACGACCAGTCAGCCTACGACCTCGCGGCATGCCACGTCACTCCGAAGTATGCCCCGGCAGCACCTACTACTTGATACACATTACAGTTATAATTTACCCAAAAAGTTCGAATAATTTTTCGAAATTAGCTCCCTCTTGCACTGCCTCGTCCCGCGGCGTGTCACGGCGTACTTCGGCGTATCGTTGCATACTGCAGTGCGCTGCGGCATCCCTTAGCGTGTTTTCCAATGCCGTGTCAAGAAATCCCTGTCGATGCCACGGATTCAAATTAGAACATTAGAAATTATGTTGTATGCTAGATAAGTATGAATATCCTTTGGTAAGAAATTAAATCCGCTGCCGTTCCGTCCCAATGTGCGTAGACCTTTATTGAGACCTCCTGAGATGATAGTGATTAAATCCACGATAATGCTGCGATAATGGCCGCTTTATGTAATTATATTATGTTTTATTGTCGTCGGGAGGTGTTTTCCCAGGAGCTGGTAGTTAGAAGTACAGTTGAAGTTGTTATGTCAACTTTGACGTGCTACAAATAACTGTATATAACATAATAACGTAGTAAACGTACTCATACGTACATCTTAATATGATTGTTTAAAAAATATTGGTATTTCTTTACTGAGTAATGCGTTTATTATAGAAGGGAATATTTCAAATTAAAACAAATATGTATGATAAATGTGTGAATTTTCAATAACAAAATAATTATTTTATTGCATTTCATACTTATTATCTCAAGTGTTATCGGCTTTAGTTTTCTTGTGACCTTAAATTTGTGTGTATATTGTTTATCATAGTTAAAATTACCTTAGTTAAATTTATCTTAGTTATATTATAGATTGAGGCATTTCTTCATCGCAGGCGGGATGCATACACTACTATCTTCAACTTCGTTGTCCACGACTCAAACAAGTGAGCAGTGAACAGATTCAGAAAAACATACATCATTAGATAAGTAAATTGCACCTTAATCGTACAATCGTTTTTTAAACTCCGCGTAAATGTCAGAACTTGTGTCATCAGTCTCCGAGTCAAGGACCTTAGCGGGGCCAATAATAGTTCAGATTATGCGACGTTTTGCATCGGCGTGTGTATGACAGGTGAAGCGTGTATTGATCAATTGCTGTAAAATTTCATCACTGACCAAGAAATTGAATAACTTTTGATAGCGAATGGCATTTGATGTGTTCTAAGAGGGTGTTATAATCTTGGAATTGACTTGATAAAATACTATATACCGATCACATTTTTGTAATTGCTGTAATACAGATGAAGGGAGTTGATAACCAACAACACGAAGTGGCAGTGTTTACTAATTATAATCAATATACAGACAATTATAAAAGATGCTTAATCCTTGGATCTCCTATTTAAGTTGTAATTTTAATGAGTAAAGGATAAAACCCTAAGGCGAATGAGCATGATTGAAAATAATATATTTTCCCCTTCATAGATGTTATTGCTATTGTTATAATAAATGGTTATCTGGTAAGGCAAAAATTCATATTATATTGTCTGTTTATTCCGGAATACATTGATAATGCGTGAGCATGAAGGTGACATGAAGAGAATGTGAGCACAGTGATGGCTAGTCAGACTAGTCTCTGATGGGATCTTATCAGTACGAGACCGGCTCCAATGTTTATTTCATCCTCTACTGGTCCATTTCCTCTTTAACCAATGTGTTTTTAACTGATGAATTGACCGCTAATACTATAATGAGGTACATAATGCATGATCAAAAATTGGAAATGGGTAAATATGGATGTCAGACACAGGCAATACTGCTGTTAAATTTTATATTGTTTATTAATAATCAATTTATTTTAAACCTATCATTAGTAAAGAAAAGAAGGAAAATTTTGCATTTAGTCTTATGTTGTTACTAAGTACCTAATCCTATAAATGGCGATTAAATTGCCACAGGATAACTTAATATTTGCACAAAGGAAATACCTTCCTAAAAGACATAATTCCTTATAAACAAGATCAAGATATTCCTCAAGACTATAGAAAATCTTTTGTAGATCGCTAACTTGATTAAAGTTAATTAACTGACTCTCACGCATTCCGATCGGCGCGGGCGCGTCGCAACGGTTTCTTGTGAATAATAGAAAATTCAGCGGAAACGCCTAATACTTTTGATTTGGATAGTGAATGTATAAAAATTGTTTCTAAAAGATCGGTTTGCTTTTCTTTATTAGGAACTTCAATCAAGGAGTCTAGTATTTTAAACATTAGAACTGCGTTTGCTGAAATCGAAGCCAGAGATTATACATGTATGTATGTATGGATTATAAAAAATCTAAACATCGCTAAATCCCATGGTAGTATAAGAACATTCAATTGAAATCCTTTTTAAAATCTTTGAAGAATTTATCAATGGGAATTAGTTAGTAACCGGCAACGCCATACTATGCAATAATGATCATACTGCAATATTTAACAAAAAAATAAAGCCAAAGGAAATTCAACTGGAACTTTAAATTCTCATCGATATTGTCAATTATTTATTATTTAATCACATTACTAGACGATGATGAATTCGTTCAATATTAGCAGGAAAATTCTAATTTAATCAGATAAGGGTTTGTTGACCATCCCACGATCGCTGCTTTGAAGTACTTCTCATTTGAATACAATGTTCCAGCACTGATAGATTTATTTGAACGAGTGTCAAGACTAAAGCCTAATTGGTCTGCTGATGGACCGGTAACAGTTAGATGTTGTCGACTTTTATTTACCGCGGTGGAATAGCGCAGTTGTTAAAACGGTACCAATGGCTACTGGGCGTACCGCTGCCACAGCGTGGTGTAAAATTTATTATAGTGCTCTTTATTGGACCTTGATTTCTTAGTTTCTTATTTGTCTTTCAGTCTTGAGGAGTTGAGGGAATGTATTTACTTATGTTAGACGAATGTTTTCTTATTTTTTAATAGTGATTGATGAACCTAGAATAGTGGTCTAAATTAGTGTACAATCAATTATTAAGTGCTTCTTCTCAGTTTCATTTCTTATTGATTATAGTTGTTGGGAATGTGGGACTATGGATTCAATTTGAAAGGTACTTCATTCCTCTCGGTTTGTGTTGTATTAAATAAAGTTTATTCCGCTATATATGTATATTATACTTCGCTACTGCACCTGTGCCTACCCCTCCGGGGATACATGCGTGAGCTAATGTTATGAATGTTATATTACAGTGTGTTACATATTTTTTTAGAGTAACATATTTTTTGCAAGTTTGAAGCCCGTAAGAAATTGGTTTTAATTTTTTTATCGATATAATATTCATTTCTGTAATATACCATTATTTGAGAGAACCCTTTTGAAAATTTTACTCCTTAAACGTAATACATAAAAAATACGTATATACATAAAGAATTACAATATCATGTTTTGTTCCCTTAACTTGAAATTCTTCAAGTTAAATAGTCACACTAAATGTGCATTTACAGCAATAAAAGTACGAAGCGAATCATGGGAAAAATTCAATTCGTTACATTCTTATTTTAATACTGCCTTGTATTGAACATAAAGAATATTATAAAACTAATCGAACACGAACTAAAGATCTAATCAGCAGCATTAATTACAATCATCATGTAGCCGCCAAAGGACTTTGCAATAAAGCCCTCTGCGTTTACATGTAAATGTAACAAAAAGGAACGTATAACCTATATGGGCACTTATTAGGCAGGTGTGGCGTAGATAAACTGTTTTTTCTAGTTATTTTTATGGGACAGGAAAAGGTCCGCTGCGTTCCGGCGGAGCTAATGAGTTAGACAGGCTTTTAGAGTACCGTCGTCCTAGCAAATGGACTGTTAGTGAGGTATTTTGTTGGAATGGTAACAATTTATAGGAATCAACTGTGTGTACCGGATTAATGATATAATGTGCGTTACTTATATAAGTTCTGCTGCATTACTACATGTGTGGGCTTAACGTTCATTAAAGGATTTTTTTTTTGTGATTTGTAGTATAATTGATAAGGCAAGTACCTAACTTAAATGGTTAAATGGTATTAATTTCTTCATTCATCAATGAAAAGATAATAATTGCTCAGACTATGATCTGTTTTAATTATTACAGAATATATTTGTTCGTAACCTAGTTTTGTTACGATTGTATTATTTGTAATATTAAGTGATATTCAATTAATGTTTAGATTCTCTCTTCTTGGTATATGCTCGTTCTTGATTTTTCTTCTGAAACTCCTGGTGTATAATACAGGACATATTGATAGACATGTTTACCTTTTTCGTATCTCTCTTTTCATTTTAGTCATTACGCAGAAGAACGCGGTAAACTTAATATGAAAAGTCAATTCGAAAAGCAAACTATTGATTAAGCGTATAAAGCCATAGCTTATTCAATACCTGCAATAGTCAATCATCTTAACAGTTACCATCGATCATTGACGTGTTTAGCTGAATAAGGGCAGTTATATCAACCTAAAATGGAAGCCTTGATGGCACCATTGAAAATGGTTTATTTTGTGATCACATAACTACCATTGCAATTAGAGAACACTACTTAAGGTATACTGACGCGCCTTGATTGAAGTGTTCAGGCTGAGAACGATGGATGAATACGACAGCTTGGGAAACTATTTCAATAATATAACGAGGTTTAATGATACTAAGAAGTGTTAGTAGCCTCATAAGGAACAATTAAGCGTTGTCAATTAAGTAAGGCATCGCACGAAGAAACAGTAAGGTTCTCAGATCATACTTTGTGTTCTTACGGATTCAACTTGGTACGATTAATCGCCTTATTGCCAAATTAGACCAGCTTGGGAGACCAGCATCCTGGAGGCCATTGATGCTTTTCCTGACCATACTCACATACATATAAAATATGTTATAATGTAGCAAGAATAATTTTGGCAATCGAATTCGGATCCTGCTGTTTGCGCATTTTGGACGTTTATTTGAAATATAACCACATGACACCAGTGCACGAGGTTTATTGGAATTTGAATATCAAAATAATTCTTGCTTAGGCCTCAACAATATAATTATATTTTCTGTGCCCTGAGCAGGAATATTTTTAACAATCGAATTCGTATCGAGCGTCTATGACATTTGTATGAAATATTAACCAAACGTCATCAGTGCGTAGCGAGCCCGATACGAATTAGGATTGTCAAAAATATTCTTGAGGACCGCGCAGGAAAATTTCTGACCAAATGTCATCTGTGCGCAGCGAGCTCGAATACATTTACGAAAGTCAGAAAATTTCCTGCTCAGACCGTTATTCCTGTACTTTTGGCTTAAGTATCCTAAAATAATAATTTGATAACCTCAATCAATCTGATTCCTTAACACGTAATTGACTCTACGTAATGTTATTTTTATGTTGTGCAGTTGATATAATCAAGTCGAGATATGTAATCAAAATCTTTGTGTATACATAAATTAACAATCGCTCGGAGCAACTGGCGAGATTTAAATGGAGTTATCGCTGTGACGCAATCTCGTTTTGGGCGTTTTAACTGCACTTTTAACGGTATCAACACACTCGCTCTGGAGTATCGAACTCCCGGTACTAAAACTTACGAGTAGTTGTTCTAAAACTTACGAGTAATTGTTCTAAAACTTACGAGTGATAGCTTAACTAATGTAATAGTTGTTGTTCTGTAATGACACCTACAGGTCATAGATAGTTGTCTACATCACGAATAGGCCGGCTCGACCGGTTTGATACCACTGTCTCACAGAAAACCACAGTGGCAGCTGGCTGTCGCGTTTCGTTCGGTGAGTGAGATTTCCGGTAGCCTGATTCCCGCCTGCCTTTCCTAATCCCTATTTCCCTCCTATAAGTTGGCAATGCACTAATTATTTTCGTGTCTTGGGTGTCTATGGGCAGTGGAGTTCACTTACGATCAAGTGACCCATCAGCTCGTTTGCCAGTCTTTGCTATAAAAAAATATATGGAAATATTTTCTTATGTCCAGCAGAGGACGTCGGGTCGGGGCTTAAGCTCGTTAATTTTTCGGTTACGAAAATAAACATAGATATTCTCGAATCACTGAAGAAATGGTATACTATGTAAAAAGAGCTTATGAGAATAATAGTATATTCGATTTTTATCTATCCTATTTTCCAATGATTTGATTAGTTTTATTTATGGAAAAAGAAGTCTATCTTAGTGAAAGCTCCATTCGAATTTTCCCTAGAGATGTCAAAGTACATGTTAACAGTTCATCGTGCTTATTCCACAACCGTACTATATTCAATTTAAGTTATTTCATAAATTATAGTTATATGTGATGCGTCACAAATGTATCCTTTGAAATTCGCCGCACATTCATAATAACGGCAATTTTATTCATCGCATAAAAATGCATATCGGAGCTCGTGAATGCCATTAGAATTTCAGAGTGAGTATGAACTTCACATTAAATGATGTCATCGGGTTTATAATTATTTTTATTATGATTAATATTATTCGTTTTATATCTGTAATATAATATAACGATATCCTTTGATAGTCTGTACCTACGAACAGCTAGTGAATTGTAATGGCGATGGGTGAAAATTCTCGAAAGGGAAGTCGCTGCTAGTTTGTCTTTTAATTGCTATTTACTTAATTAGTAGAAATATAAAATTCGGCAAAAGTAACCCGGCTTAAACCGTTTTATATGGACCATTTGCCACTGGCAAAATGACATAGGAAAGTGGTAGAGCTGAAAACAATTTTGTTCAATTTTATCAAGAAATCGTGATAAAATCCATGAATACCACATTTATTATTACTTAAAGAAATAGTTTACATGTTATGTATGTATGTTAAAGAAATAGAGAACGGTTTTCCATATGAATTGAAAGTTGTCAAAAGACGACCGCCTAAAGGTTCGTCTACCTACTGCACTAAAACATTACATAAAACGTAGTTTCGATACTAATTTTTATCTATGGTCCAATATCCCATAAGCAGGAGACAGCGAAAAATATTGTTTTGTGTATATGCTTTTGTGTTTTGTTTCAAGAAAATAAATAATAAATAAATAAATACACCCAATAGCCACACACCTAGTCCTGACCCCACACTAGGTATAACCTGTATCGTGGGTGTCAGAGACTAACGGTCTTACAACACCCAGACTTGAAACAAATATCTGTGGGCCACACAAACATTTGTCTCAATGCGGTAATCGAACCCGCGGCCTCTCGCTTCACAGCCGGCTACTCGCCCGCTGCGCCACGGACGCTGTCACTTGCATGAGACCCAGTATAATAAATAAAGGCCCAGTTGAATTAGTGCAATATAACCGTATATTGATGCAAGCAAGCATCAGTCGTAGGCTCGTAGCGCATAATCGATTTGTGTATCAACACATGCCTGTCACCAACATTTTAAGTTTTGACGACAGGAAGATGGCTGATTGTGCATATCATTTTGGCGTTAGAAAAAAGGGCAACTGGGAAGTGAAAGTTGCTATAGAATATACATTAGGCGCCTATCTATGGGCATACCTTAATTAATATTTATATTTTAATGCATTACTCCGCAAAAACTTGTTACAAGTATTCATTAGGAAATCATATACGAAACTGAAAGTTTGGTAGTACGGATGTATTCATATGATACAGAAAAAAAATTGAAATTTCATTATTCTAGTGGCAGCGTACCTACTTAGGCTGGAATTCGTGAGATCCTAGGTTCAAATTTTTTATTTTGAATCCCCTTATTGTTGACACCAGGTAGTAAGTCAGTCCTAAAAACTAAGACAAGTCCTTTCGGCAATATGCTAAAAAATGTGTTGCACCGTTCCCACATTCAAGTGGGGCAGGTGAAAGATAAAGAGCATATATAATAATATACATAATATAATATTCCACACACGAAAAGTATTCAAAAGTTTCCAAATTAATACAAGAGATGTCGGATCATTCTCAAAGTACCCGTAACGCGCAACAATTTCGCATATTTTAGGCTAATTTAAACTTTAGTATTTCATCCAGCTTTCTGAGTTTGCACTTATAATTATTTATAAAACAGTTAGACTCTGTTAAAATCCGTCTAGAGCATTTGAAACGTGCGTCGCGTACAAATAAATAGGCAAAAATTATATCAAATGTTTGGAATGTTTTAATTTGAATTACAATGATTATCTAGGCAATTTAAATTTGAAAACACGAGATTTTCCCGGGACTGGAATTTCTGCGGCGATATACCCGACATTAGTTTCGCTCATATTAAGCCAACGCGGCTTGCACTAGTTTTTTCGAAACAAAAGCATCTTCACAAAACAAGACTTTTCTTTGTCTCCTGCTCATGTAACAATGGACCATAGACAAAAATATTTAGAAATACCATGTTTTGTGTAATGTTTTAGTGCAGGAGACGCGACTTAAATACAACTGTTGAATGTCATTGGTTTTGCGCAGGTCTGAGGTAGAGCCACGCTGTAGACAGTTATGTATGTACGTCTACACTCTACAGCACGAATAGTCTGGCTGAACTAGTTTATTACCACTGTCTCACATGGAAGCGACGTAAAGTGGCAGCTCGCTGCGTTCAGTTCACTAAGTGAGATTTCTGGTAGCCCAATCTCCCTTTCCCAGTTACTATTTCCCTTCTTTTAGGTTGTCAACACACTTATGTTTATGTTCATGTCTTGGGTGTCTATGGGCGGTGGAGATAATTTTCCGTCAGGCGACCAATCTGCTCGTTTCCCAGTATCTGCTATAAAAAAAGGTTGCGAAGTTTACATTTTTATGCTAGTCTAAGGTAATCGTCTTCGGAATACTACACCCAATACCAGATTATTAACGGTTGAGAGCTTGTTTTATTAATATAATCGTTGGAAACTCAGAAATGGAGGAACTTTTCCACTTATTATACAATAATAATTATGATATCAGCTTTGTTTTTCAATTTATCGACCGACTTCCAAAAAAAGAGGAGGTCCTCAATTCGTCTGTATTTTTTTTATGTATGTTACGCGATATCTCCGCCAAATGTGGACCGATTTTCAAAATTCTTTCAATATTTGTGATATTGATTACGTTCGATAAAGCTTCTTTCAAGGGTGGTCCCATATAAATTTGGTTACGATCGGATTTTAAGTCGGTCCGTTAAGTTTTTAAACTTGTCTATTTTATACGTGTTTATGATACAAAATTAATCAAATTCATTGACGTAGAGCGTTGACCTTTTATTGACGTAGGTCCCCTATATACAAGTAAAAAGGAAAGATCGACCCTTGAAGGGGTAAAATTTGGGATCAAAATGTGTTATGGAGAAACAATGAAAATATGAAGGGAACACCTGCCACACGGGCTCAGAGCAAATTCTTATCAACATTTAAAATATCTATAACGTATCGAAAAATACGAATTTATTAAGACTAGAATCGGAAATATTAATGCTTTTTTTATTATCGATGCATTAGCGTGTTTACAACTTCATCCAAAACAGGAATATCAAGAAGCAATAAGCATGCAGTAAATACATCTCGTATCTACTTCATTTACATACGTCAAACAAACTTGTCCGTCTGTCCAAGCACATATTAATTTAATATTCATAATGAGAGTAACTTAATAATGCGTGAAAATGCGACAAGTAAAAAATGCCTGTTGCTCAACTAAGTATGCATATAACTAAGTATATAGCTATTGATATACTATTTTACCAATACTATATCTATAAGTGCGTGCTGGATATATGCATTCTTCCGATAATGACTTCTGGCGCTCAAACCTGGGCTCTCACTAACCCTCAAAAACCGTCAGTGTTAAATTAATAGACCGCCTTCGAAATACTAAGCTTTGCACCAGAACTCGAATTATGGATGTAGCGCAGAAAGACGCTAAGCTTAAATGGAGCTAGGCTGGCGCGTTATGGGCCAGAATTACCACGTTGTGGCACCTGACACGGCTCGCAGGCGACGCGGGAGACCTAAAAAGAGATGGCGGGACGAACTGGATAAATTCAATGGACCTTGGTTAAACATTGCACATGATCGCGATTTATGGAAGGAGCTTGGGGAGGCATTTGCCCAACACTAGGACACCGCAGGCTAATACGATACGATACGATACGATATCTATCTAGATATTAGGTTTATGTTTCCTTAGATAATATATCGGGTATGAACGAAGCGTGAAGAAGCATTTCTATAGGCCGACATAACGATGACGACCGTCGAGAGATGCATCGTCACGTCTGTATCCCTAACAGGAGAGGCGTAATGAGTGCAAGTACATCACAAACTGTGCTTCCAAGATGCGTCAGAAGATAACAATATCAGGATCAAATCCAAGACCTACATCTTCTGTTTTCATTGGCCATATCAATAACATTAGATTTGAAGTGAATTACATTTTCACTCGTTTAGTTGTTATACATAAACCTAACTAATAAGTTAGGGTATAACATCAATAAACCGCCACCGTTCGTTATAATGCTGTGGTTAAAGTAATAATATAGTAACAATGGGAATTATGCATAATATTATGGTTATAAACCGTGCTGGAGAAGACTTCCTTCCGAGGCAGTCGGGTAAAAATACAAGAGAAATCAAATAATGTTTATATTATGCAATATTTACATTTGGTTTACGCTAATCTACCTATGTATAATACCAATACAATAGTAAGATTTCCAAGGATGGCGTCAAGGGTTTGTGACGCTGACGTCAGTGACGTTATCAGTCAACATCGCGTTAAAGGCGTTACTTCTGCTGTATTTTTTTAATACTTGTGGTGACTATAATATTGATTGGCAAACCGCATACATGACACTTGATGGCATAGAGGCTAGAAGCGTACACCTAAACAATATTTTGAGCTGCTGAGTTTTTTTAGCCAGATAATGTTTAATGTGGACAGTAAAAAATATACCTCAGATAAAAGGAATCAGACTATTTAAAAAATGAGTTTTCGCCAAAAATAGTATCAGCTTAAATATATCAGCAGTTATTCACCATGTCACGTACATTACGCATGACTGCTCTCCGATCAGTCGCGTCGTGCTGCTATGTTTTCTATCAAACTGGTACTTTATGGACTACAATCGTGGTACGGTAAATAACTTTCTTTCGATCGTAAATAAAGTTATTGTCGAGTTGAAATGGCCGGCAATTTACGAATACTTTCATGATAAACGAGAAATTTATTTTTGCGTGAAGCACTAATGACTTTTTAATGCAAAATGTGACGATTGCCCTTTGGTCCTTGATTATGAAAATAAAATACATACATAGGTACATACTTGGCAACACAAAACATAACATAAGCTCACGCCTGTATCCCCGAAGGGGTAGGCATAGTCGCACTAGCGAACTAGAACACCCACATTTCGCCGAGCTTAGTTCGGTCCCAGATGTGATAGGGGGCGAGCCTATCGCCATATCGGGCACAAATTCTAGACTCCGGGCTGATATGGAAAATGTATACTTGGTAAATAATAGTAAAATAAGGTTTATAAAAGCCGACTTTCATATCCCACCGCACCGTGACAAAATTTATATGGAGCCACCATTGAAGTAAGCTTTATCGAATACAAAAAAAAACTTGAAAAAATAGGTCCATATTTGCCTGATACATAACATAAAATACATAAAAAGGTTATTTATTGATTTAAACTTTAAATACATGAAAATAAAGGCGAAATAAATGCTGAAGGCATTCTTTACCAGTCTACCTGTGGGTAAGGCATAGACGAGACAATGTGACACAAAAAATTGCGATGAATCGAACAAAAAAAAAATAACAAAGGTGTTATTTATAATGTCATTATGATAATGAATGGGACCTCCTCCTTTGTTGAAGTGGGTTAAATATGGCGAAGAGTTAAACAGTTCGCAACAAGTAAAGGATGCGTGATAAAGTAAGTAGATGTTATAAAAATATTTGTAAGTTCAGCGGAAGCAATAAATTATAAATTGGATAGTTATATGACAAGAAAATTGCACCATAATGAATACACCGTTGTGTTGTATAATCCAATTAACAAGTACTGTTATTTTAACGTTTTTTTTTTTTTTTTTTTTTTTTTTTTTTTTTTTTTTTTTTATAGCAGAGACTGGCAAACGAACAGATGGGTCACCTGATGGTAAGTGATCTCCATCGCCCATAGACACCCAAGACACAATAAGTATCATGGGTGCGTTGCCAACCTAAAAAGAGGACATGGAAGGGGCGGGAATAGGGATTGGGAAAGAGGGGGGGGGGATGGGCCACCGGAAATCTCACTCACCGAACGAAACGCGACAGCAAGCTGCCACTTTACGTCGGTTTCCTGTGAGACAGTGGTATCCAACCGGTCGAGCCGGCCCATTCGTGCTGTAGATGTTACTGTCTACAGCGTGGCTCTACCACTCATAAAGTGATCCATATTCTACAGTATACAACCTCGGCAGATCAACTTTTTGTCAGACCAAACGTGTTTACTTTGATCCAGATAAGACGTAATTGGTGATTAATCTATAATACCTAGGTATATGTTACTTGATAAGTTTGCAAAGGAAATCTCTTAAAATTCGTAAGTTTGCAAAAGAGCGCTCATAGAAACAAAGACTTCTAACATAACATAACATAACATAAGCTCACGCCTGTATCCCCGAAGGGGTAGGCAGAGCCGCACTGGCGAAATAGAGCACCCACATTTCACCCAGCTTAGTTCCGTCCCAGATGTGATAGGGGGCGAGCCTATCGCCATATCGGGCACAAATTCCAGACTCCGGGCTGATATGGAAAAATCCAATATCACTTTGCCCGACCCGGGGATCGAACCCGAGACTTCAGAACCGTAGTCGTACCGAAATACCACCACGCCACCGAGGCAGTCAAGACTTCTGTGGTATACATAGAAGTCTTTGCTTGTAAATCGTCTTATAGAGCGCCTTCGCCACTACCATTTTGTAAACACCTTTAATTTTATCATTATTATTTAACAAATCAATCCATAAACAATTTAAACAATCTTCGATACAATTACAACACTTAATAATACTAAACGCAGTCCATATGAAATGTGATTGCTAATTTACGTGTTAAAAGAGCATAAAGAACAAAATAATGTATGAAAACGTAATGCCAGTTTATTGCAATTAAACGTTAACACCACGCGATACCTTGCGAGAGTTTACGATTACGTAAAAATATCCGCTTTAGAACCTTCACGCATTTTTATGTTAAGTCGTAAAAGACTGATTGCCTTAAGGACTTAATATGCTGGATGCAGGCACTTCTAACAGGGCGATCTGGAAGTCTTTGGAGGAAACCTATGGTCAGCATTGGTCGTTCTATAGCTGATGAACATGATGACGATGATGGGGATATTGATATTAAGAATTATTCCAGTTGTCAATATACCAGGCGGCTCTCGTTAATAGCAGTATCTAATGAAGATGGGTTCAAGTTTACTTCTCTATTCTTCTTTTCTTTCTTGAAAAGTATGCAACGTATTTATTCCTCCGGTATTATTGCTGGCAGACGCTAGAGATAATTTACCATCAATCAGAAACAAATTACTTTGGTTCTAGCTTCACGTAAGACATTTTTATGGTGAACTTAGAACTGACTATGGTAGATTTTGGGGTGAGGGACCACAGGACAGATAGGACTGAGATTACCCAGTATATGGGGAATAATGATTTATCTGCCTTGAATAGCATTATAATTATTTTAGTCTCTCACCCGAAAGTCTACCGTAGCCAGTTGTAAGCCTGTAAAAATCATTGTTGCCTATATACTTGGAAACTTTATTTATCCCAGGACGGTACTGAGACTATATTGCAGCTAGCATTGCATTCTAAAAATGTTTAATACAGGTCATCAGAATCACGGCCTGCATAATAGTCACACTCCAAAGAGAGCAGAAGCAACCCTTAGATTTGCTTCTCTCTTCTATAGGACAGGTAGAACTTGAGAGCGAAGGCTATGATCTTTCAAAATCTTTTTACTTATGACTTCAGGCTTGATAGTATAATGTAAAACTAAAAGTAAAGTGGTGATAGACGATCGAGCTAGTCTAATTGATAGTCTCCATGGCACAGCTGGCGAGCAGCCGGCTGTGAAGCTAGAGGACGCAGGGTCGATTCCCGCACTATGATAAATGTTTGTGCGACCTTCTAATATTTGTTTCGGGTCTGGGTGCTGTGAGATCGAGAGTCTCTCGTAGTTTTTGATTCCACGATATACGTTATACCTAGTCTCCTCCTGGTCGCCTCCTTGGTTTAGTGGCAACATGTATGGGCTGTGGACCGGGAGGTCGTGGGTTCGATTCCCAAGTCGGGCAAAGCGAATTTTCTAATTTAATTCTCTCGGGACTGGACCCCTCAGAGGGGGTTGACGTCAGGCAGGCAGCCGGTCGTAAAAACCAAATCATTTCTGCGACATGCTTGAAGAAGTGTGTTGCGCCGACCCCACATTAAAGTGGGATAAGGGCAGGTGGAAAGAAAGATATACGTTATACCTAGTGTGGGATTAAGATTATGTCTGACTGTAATCACAAGTTTAAAAACTTAAGGGACCGACTTGAAAACTTAACCGATCCGATTATTACATGGGATCCTTTAAGGTCTATCGAATACAAAAAGAATCCTGGACATCCGTCTATATTTGGCGGAGATATCGCGTAACATACATAAAAAAAAATTGAGGACATTCTCCTTTTTGGAAGTCGGTTGAAAAATAACAAATCTCTCTTTATGGGCAGTTGATTAACCTGATGGTTACGTAGCACAGTGTGTTATTTGGCTAAGTTGGTAACATGCCTTTTTATTTTTTCATATGATAGGATGTGCCCATTGAAAGCCTAATGTCGAATCCCGATGAATTTATCTTAACTAGTTTAGGAGATATGATTTTTTTTGTGAAGGGTCAATGACCTCATAGAAAAAGGTACTTCTCTATAAAAACCCAAGTATATGAAGAATACCATAATCGACAACGAGAAATAATGAAACCAATTACAATACCCAATATATATAAAACTCATCGATGTAACTAAGAATTTAACGCAGTAATTAATGTTGGCGTAAATTTTTCAGTTTACGTAATTTCTCAGTTCCAAGTTAAATTCTGCATTATATTTTTACTTTACAATGTGGAAAATCCAATTGCTTACAGTAGTACGAAAATTTATACGATTTAAGTGCAGGATCGTTGAGTTATTGAATTTCTTAAGTTTTTTAAAAAATCTATGGAAACAGGGTTGGCAAAAAGAAGTTGTTAAATAATGATTAAGTTAAATTGTACAGAACTTATATTTATGTTCTTAACACTTTATTATTAGGTACATTAAACAAAAATAAGGTGACTTGGGACAATTAGGCAGAAGTTTTCTTTAATGTAATAACTAGTAATTGCTAGCTAAATTCTCCATTGACTAGTACTGGTCAACCACTGGAGGTGCAGATATATGAATGCTTCAAAAGCTTTAAACATAGAAAGGGCAGAGATATAAGCATGATAGCATAAATATATACATAATAATATAAAATAACTATTTAATACGTATGAATTAAATGTTATAGAAAATATAATTTAAATAAATCTTATGTAATTTCCATATCCAAGTCATCATCAGAACAAATAAAAATTTCGTCACTAGTAAGTACTATGTCACTGGCATCAACTTCAGTTGGCATGTTGGTGTTATCATTTTCAGTTGATGGTTTTAACAGTGATAATACCTTATCAGGGACGGCGAGATGTTTTCGCTTTTGTTTGCAAGAGGAAAGCATAGTAATATATGGATCTGATGACTCTAGAGCTCGGTGAAAAAGATCGAGTATCGTAGTTTTCCGATCAAATTTTCGAGTGTGATGCTCTCTGTCGTACCGCCAATACTTATTACGCGACTCGCCTGCTTGCTCTGATAGCATACCGATTGGTAACGCACTGGACCTTATTATTTGACTACCATGCATTAATATTTTATGTAATGTGACTGACATATAATTCCAGCCATATATTTCTACATATTTAGTAGCAAGTTCTGAACAAAATAATTGAAATTTTTCTGTATATATTGGTAAACAGCATGAAAGTGTTACTAAGATAGTATGGAAACTGTCTACAAGCCAATACTCCAGCCCAAGGATATCGGCAAACGTGTGACGATTTACATCAGATAATGCTATTCTAGCTGTGTTACCGTCGTTAGTGGTGCCTGAATTCGGGCCGGGCGTACAACATCAACTAGAAGAGACATCTGACTCCTAATTTCGGTCTGTATACGTTTTTTTCTTTCCGCAACGATACGAGCCTGTACCACATGACATCTTTCATCGAAGATTATACATACACTAGTAAAAAATATTTTGAACGTTTTAGGGTGAATTTTTTATTACTTATTAAACAAATCTTTATTCGAATAATTTATATATTATA
This sequence comes from Clanis bilineata, assembly GCA_036417725.1. Lineage (NCBI taxonomy): Eukaryota > Metazoa > Arthropoda > Insecta > Lepidoptera > Sphingidae > Clanis > Clanis bilineata. The sequence continues at coordinate 7,616,071 of CM071153.1, forward strand.
CAAGGTCATTACTCCAAAATTTTATAACATGAACGGCGACTATTATAATATATAAAATACTACTATGCTGTACGATATAAATTGAAAATTGGTATTATTTATACTGAAAAATGTTGATGTGATAACCCTAACGTATAAATTAAAAATTCAATTACTCTGGTATCCTGCCCTCGTCACATTTAATATTTAGTACCGTGATAATACCCAATATAATTATAATTTTGAAGTAGAAAGAAAATGCGGAACTTGCTAGAATTTTGAGGAAAAAAATATTTCCTAAAAGTTATAAAAAGTCAAATATGAAACGCTATATGCTTTTTTTTTAATTTCTTTTAAATACAATTTATACTTGTATATGTTTTCTAATCGAAAATAAGATATTTAAAAAAAAATAGAAATGCATTGACGCGCAAAATCGTTTCTATGGTTTTTTCTATGGCTTTCAGAAACATTTCTTATCTCCTGAACTAGTGAAGAGAAATTCATCGGGATTCGACATTAGGCTTTCAATGGGCACATCCTATCATATGAAAAAATAAAAAGGCATGTTACCAACTTACCCAAATAACACACTGTGCGTAGGGAGGTTACTGAAGCGTGTCATAATAACCCCTCGGAAACACCAGAACGATATAGCGTTTTAATTGCATTGACTTAGGGTTACTTCGGTGCATCTACGATAAAATAGCTGACTAAATTATTTTCTTTTCCACCGACTTTCAAAAAGGAAACGGTCCTCAATTCGTCTGTACTTTTTTATGTATGTTACGCGAGATCTCTGCCAAATGTGGACCGATTTTCAAAATTATTTTTGTGTTGGATAGAGCTTATTTCAAGGATGATCCCGTATAAACTTAGTTACGGTCGGATTTGAAGTCGGTCCGTTAAGTTTTTTCAAGGATAAATTCTATCACATTCTTTCTTCTAACACATGCAGTTTCCAGTTCATTGTTGTTTTAGTTGGTAGTTATATACGCGCGCTTTAAATGATCACCTCATAGAGTTTTGTGCTTAGATATATTTTTAAAAGGAGCCTTTATTCGTTTCTTATTTACGTTTTTATAACATTATATTTAAATAATACTATAAATATTAAAAAAGAACTAATATAATATCTACACATAAATAACAAAATACTAGGTCAAGTAACTTCGTTGTCAAAAGAAGCACCAAAATGTTTTTACTAATTAAACATTTTAATGTATAAAATAAATGCGAATTTATTTTCCTGACAGAACAGGATTTTAAGTCTATGAAATGTGTATGAGGCTTAATGTACCAATTACGTGTGTCAATAATTAATATCATTCGAGGAATCGTACGAGAAAAGTACGCGCATTTCAATTTTTCCGCAACACGCTTCGGTAGCACCGCTTTGGTAGAGCAACTTTTTAATGTATTATTTCAAGCATAAAATCCTTGGAATCGAGGACGGAAAATAAAATAATAGATGTAAAAAGTGAAAAATATTATTAAGAGCTAATAAAAACAAACTTTTTCATCCCGGGTAAACTCTCAATTGAATATCCGCGAAAGTTAGAGAAAATCACCAATACCCCAAAATTGTCACATCAAAATACTATTTTTAAACGAAATAAAAAGCCTTACCTTTTGAAAAAATAACTCACTCCATTCGCACAAACACTTATTGTACTAACAATGTTATACGACACACACGCGATGTATTGCGATTTTCTCAGATGCGCAGGCGCAGTAACGTCGATATAACTCGCGTACCAGAGTAGGACTGACGTCGGTTCAAGTTTACGGGCGTATTCTCGTCGCCGCGTTGTCGTTTTTGTGTTGCGAGATTTGCGACTTGCGAGACATTTGTCTTGATTTGAATTACTATTCAATATTTATCATTGACTAGCGAACTGTCCCGGCTTCGCAAGGATGCAATTTATACATATAAACCTTCTTCTAGAATCACTCTTTCTACTAAAAAAACTGCATCCAAATCTGTTGCGTAGTTTTAAAGATCTAAGTATACAGACAGACAGACAGCGGGAAGCGACTTTGTTTTATATTACGTAGTGAAGACTCGAGTTATGTATTTGATATCGTCACCTGTTGTTTCTTGTAATATTAATTGTTGCTTAAACTTCAGGAAGGGGGGAAAAGGGCCACCGGAAATCTTACTCACCGAACGAAACGCGACAGCAAGCTGCCACTTTACGTCGGTTTTCTGTGAGACATTGGTATCAAACCGGTCGAGTCTGCCCATTCGTGCTGTAGACGTTACTGTCTACAGCGTGGCTCTACCACTCAAAGTTAAGTTACGAGAGCCTACAACAAAAACATTAAATAAATACACTCTAACTTAACATTCACAATCTCACTGCTTAATATATTTTTACTATTACATGCTGTCTTGGGCATCTTTACATTTCAAATCATACCTCGGATTGGAAAGTGACAAAATAACATAATAATATTATAATAAGCTTATCAACATTTATTCGAGCCATTCGTATAAATGTTGATCCTGCGCCATGAAAGTGATGTCAAAACGATAAAATGAACATATTTTAACGATGTCCAACGACTGAATAACACCAATGCCAAGTTTGTTTACAGGTTCAACTAAAGCCGCGTCTCCTGGACTAGCTTTTTCGAAACAAAACACTAAAAAACATACACAAAACAATGATTTTAGCTATCACCTGCTCGTAGAACAATGGGCCATAGATAAAAAATGCATGTTTTGTACACGCACTGCGCTGTGTAATATGGGTTCTAACTTTGCAGTTCATTTTTATCTTTATCTTATTTTTGATTATTTTTGATGACTTTTCCTTTTATTGTTAGTTTTCAAAGTCTAGGGTAAGATAGGGTCTTACCTTTTAAATAATAATACTAATATAATAATATTAGATCTGTAATATTACTGTCCCACTGCTGGGCAGAGGCCTCCTCTACTAACGAGAGGGGGATTAGGCCTTAGTCTACCACGCTGGCCTAATGCGGGTTGGTGGACTTCACATAGGTACCTTCAAATTCCTGTGAAGAAATTCTCAGGTATGCAGGTTTCCTCACGATGTTTCACAATGAAAATACACTTAACATAGAAAAGTGAGAGGTGTATGCTTCATTTTGGGGTTGATCTCGAACCTCCGACTCTTGTCTCAGCAGTCCGTACCATTTCCAACTGAGCTATCGCTACTTTTTACCTTTTAAAACATGATTTAAAATATAGATGGATACAAATATAACGTCTACTGAGATTTCTAGTTAAAATACATAAATACCGTTGCTATTAACTGTGGTATCATAACGATTTATTGTTTAATATTTTGGAGTGTTTATGAGACGCTATAAACAGTGATGTGGACAGCATGAACGGGCCGGTTCGACCGTTTGTATATCACAGTCTTACAGAAAACTGACGTGATCCAAATATGTATGTCCTTTTCCAACCCCTTTCCTTATTTTGAAGGTTGGTAACGCTCTTAAAATTCTTTTGGCTTTATGGGTGTCTATAGGCGATGGAAATGAAAATTTCCCTTTAACGCAACAAATATGTTGCGATTTCCGTGACAATAAGTAATTTGTTGTAAATGATTTGTTGCAGTTTTTGTTGCAAAGCTTTTTCTATAAATCGTCAGGGTTAATTTGTTTTTTATATTTTGCTTCCGTCTTATACAGTTAGAGGCATAGTTCACTAAGCAAATAAACAAAAAATGTAGATAAAAGAGCTTCTTTCGAGCAACCAGCATCTTACTGAAGGTAGAACTCCCAGATGCGAGGATCCGTCTAGGTAGTTACTGTAATTACCGCTAAGCAGCATTGTGCCATGATGTGTTCCAGTTTTATGGATATTGCAGCTAATGTAATCATTAGGCACTAGCTTTTTCCCGCGGCTTCGCACGCGTATTTTGTAGGCCCAACGGAAAAAGCTTTTGATTTGTCGTTTTAGTCTAAATACTCTACAACGGGGCGACGCAGATATCGATTTTGAAGTCAATTGGCCCAAAATTGGTATTTTTGTTTCAAATAGATTTCAACTGCCTCAGTGGCGTAGTTCTAATGCGTGTGCAGTATCACTACCGTTCTGAGGTCTCAGGTTCGATCCCCGGGTCGGGAATTGAGATTAGGTTTTTCTAATCTATATCAGACCGGAGTCTGGAATTTGTGCTTGATATGGTGATAGGCTCGAATCACATCTGGAGGCAATGATTTGGCGAAATGTAAGTGTTCTAGTTCGCTATTTCGCCTCTGCCTATCCTTTCGGGGCTACAGGCGTGACTGTATATAATAAATACTTTACCTGGAAGGTAAATAGGGAAGACTTACGTACTTAAATATTAAATTGGTCAAACACGATTCGAGAGTTCGTATTAGCGGTCAGTGGTAAAGCCAGAAGCGTTTCCAATCACGCGTACCGTTGCATATTTATCTCCGAGGCTTACTTACAGAGATCCGACACGAAAAATATAGGATTTGAATCCAATTTGATCGGGATATGGTCCATAAATAAATGCTAGCGACGTATTCGTGTCATCGGAAAATGTAATTTACTTTAACCCATTTCATTTCGTTTCTTATCGAATCTTTTTAGACGATAATTTTCTCTAATTATAACCTTGGTGTAATCTAACCTTGTCATCGCAAATGCGTGGAAGCCATTTATTATAAAAAGAAGAAAAAGATCCCATTTCATCAAGCTAGCTGTGTTATTCCATTGAATAGGGATTATCGGAATCAAGTTTAGCAGTTTGCATGATATGTACATTCCTAAGCTCATGCCTGTATCCCCGAAGTGGTAGGCAGAGGCGCCTTAGCGAACTAGAACATCCAAATTTCGCCGAGCTTAGTTCGCTAGTGCGCCTCTGTCTACCCCTCCGAGGATACAGGCGTGAGCTTATGTATGTATTTATTTGATAACAATGAATTCTAGCATTAGCAATAGGAGATAGTGATAGGTTATCTAGGTACTCTACAAGGACATTCAACAGTATATAGACGGGACAACAGCACAAAACTTGTCATCCAAAAGTTATGACCTAGTGGTCATAAGTCGCTCAGTTTATTTGAAATATACGCGCGCCATGCCGGCCAGCGTAATATTTTTGAGAGAATAAACTTGTCTTACGTGATTCTTAACCATTCACAAAATATTCTACGGTGTTTTTAATAATCACACTCGCATTGTAATAAGTTGATGGCGGTACTGAAGTCTGAGAAAATTTTTTTTGTATGGAAACTTGCTTGATAGCACCTCTATTTGGTTATCTATTACAAAATGGCGGGTTATTATTTAACACCCACACACAACTTTATAAAGTTACAACATAGCATTATCTATGAATGACACGCAATCTATTTGTGTCATGTTTCTATTTAAATCTCTTTAATCTATCTTACAATTTCCTTTGCGCTTATTTTTATATAAGCGAACTGCCTTTGGATTTAATAATTTGAATGTTTGTAGATGCATGCTGAATTTATTATGGGAGGCAAAAGTACACATATAAAAATAATGTCTGTTGACAAAGAAGTTGTCCTACTTTTTATTAAAATTCAATTAATTCAGAATGTTCGATGCACTTTATTTAGATTCCGTTAATGATTGTGCTTTATTGCCAATTCGGATTGCAGTTACGCTAGGAGGTAAGGGTCTCTAGTTTTGCTCTCTTAAAAATATTTGAGTCCCAATATATAAGATATAATTTACAATAGATATTATGCATCATTGTTATAAACGTACTATGAACATTTAGTTGTTTATTTCATTAAAATGTTATTGAAAATATTTTGATTTGATGCGAGACCAAAGGAATTATAGTATTCACAAAGATTAACTCATAGTAACTATGTAAGTATCGGTCTCGGACCTTGAACGTAATTGTTGAGTACATTGATTTATGTCACGAGCTACTGTGGGCCGTGACCAATAATTTTCATGCCTAACTTGGGCCCCTTGGGGGGTCTCTGTTTGCTTCTGAATACGCCCACGTTAGTGTAGCAGCACCCAGATTTTAGATAATTGTGGGGCACACAAATATTTGTATACGTCTGACTAGTTAACCGTTAGAGATTGGCTGTTTACATTGTATTTATAAATGAAATGGCTTAGAGGCTATTGTGAGTTCATGATAGTGAAAATGTTATATGATTTCTTTGAATATATTTTTATCTAAGAAGAGCTTAACCTGGTAAATACATTTTCTGTTGCAACTAAAAAGCTGTAGGCAGGGGCGCAATCAATGCAACCACGGTTTGGAAAGACTGAGTAATCCTGACTGCATAATAATATTCGACGTAAACGTACATAATAACATTTACAGAATGATAAAAAATGCCACGGAATTTGTCAAAAATAAAATTTCACATGCCACTTATGCTTTGCGATAGTGGCGCCATCTACTGAATAACTTACAAACTTCGGCGTGCTTAAGCGTTAAGTGAAAGGCTAAGCTATCTTACACATTCTCTGTTATAGAAATAGTTTCGTTTGGTTCTGTTAGATGGCGCTGTAGAATAATTTTTTATTTTGCACAACCTCAGATTGTGTTCGGTACTTGTACTTCGGCATTTTGTATAAAAGCAATAATATCAAGATATTATCCTATTAAATTGGTAAATATAAAAATAATTGGATTTTGAAGTACGCTTTTATCGACTTTTGCCTTTTTGTATATGATTTTCATGAAGATACTCTCCGAACGATATATCACATTTGTGGTTTAAGCCAGGATGAAGGGCAGAATTTATGAACATTATGGGCCTTACTCGGCATTATGGCCTTACTTAAAACAGCATTTTTAGCTAAGCAAATGGTTAAGAATAACCTGTCACTTTTTTCCTTGCGTTACATTGTTTAAAAAGAAAGGGTCAATCTATGGTATAAAGATAAGCAGCGCTTAAATATTTTTATAAGTCCTTACTTAGCCCCTTGGCTAGAGTTCAGTCACGATTACATCTTACGTAAATAACGCCCGAACGGTCAAACGCTGCTCAACTTTAACGGCTTCCTACATTGATTTTCGCCATACAATTTTGACAGATAACGCGGCCTTAAACGACATAAGGCGACCTTAAGTGTATGAACATTCGGCGGTAAGTCCACCAAAAATATACCAAAATTAATAGAGGTTCAATATTATGATTTTCTTTCTTTCTACCTGCCCTTGTGCAATTTTAATGTGGGGTCGGCGCAACACACTTTTGCAAGCATGTTGCAGAAAAGAGTTGCTTTAGTTTTTACGACCGGCTGCCTGCCTAACGTCAACCAACCGTCCCTTGACGTATCCAGTCCCGGGCAAATTAAATGAGAAAATTCGCTTTGCCCAACCTGCGGCCTAAGCAGGAAAATTTCTAACAACCGTAAATGTATTTCAGCTCGATGCGCGTCTATGAAATTTGTATGAAATATTAACCAAACGTCATCAATGCGCAGCGAACTCGAATACATTTACATTAGTTTTTCGTGCTCGGGCTACAGTAGCCCGGTAATTACCCCTGGTAATTGAACCCAGGACCGCCCGATCCACAGCCCATATATGCTGCCACTAGACCAAGGAGGCGAACAGAGGTTAAAATTAAATATTATGCCATGACCCTTAATTCTCCGCTGCATGATACTAACGAGTGTTCAGCTATTTTAACTATATCTTCCGAAACGACAATTTTGGCAAGCTGAATTTCAACCATGAGACTTCATCCAGTACGTTGATTTGAGTTCTGGTTATTTAAGGAAACGTAGATGATAGTAGACTTGGTTGATCACCTACTCGCTGGCCTGATAAGATCAAAGCTATAACAGAAACATCTATTACTTTTTTTTATAATAGAGACAGGCAAACGAGCAGATAGGTCACCTGATGGTAAGTGATTTCCACCGCCCATAGACAAGCAAGACACAAAAAGAATCATGGGTGCATTGCCAACCTAAAAGGAGGGAATTAGGGATTGCGAAAGGGAAAGGGGGACACCGGAAATCTCACTCACCGAACGAAACGCGACAGCGAGCTGCAACTTTACGTCGGTTTTCTGTGAGACAGTGGTATCTAACCGGTCGAGACCCATTCATACTGTAGACGTAACTGTTTACAGCGTGGCTCTACCACTCCATGGAACTACAGTGGTAATGAAACAAGGCGAAAACAGAGTGGGTTGGATGCAGTGGCGTGTAGTCCATATACACATAGAGACATTGTGTACCTTGACAATTTGATAAAGAAAAATCATGAATACAGATTTTCAAAATAGCAATGCTTCGCTTATGCTTTAAATCGACATAGAGTTGATAATCGCTATGATGGTGCCGCAAGAATTGAAGAAAATCATTGCAAGATTTTTTGGCTACCCAGATCGGAATGCCTAAGCACGTCACTGTATGGATGGAATCTTAAATTACGCCAAAGAAGAGTTAATGTAATATTCTAAATAGTAGATATGAATACTCTGCGTGTTCAAAATACTTGAAATTATCTGAAATTGCTTTCAAAAGCATTATTTCGCCGAAGAATTTCTTTGAGCAATCTTAAAGATTATAGATAATCTCAGCGAACCTTTCAAAATATAAAGTGTATTCGTTTTCATTCGAAAAAAGTGTTTCGAAAATTTAATTCAAAATTATTGTTACCCGATGGCATATATCCGTAGTACGATTATCGTCCTGAGGTCCCGTGTTCGAACCCCGGGTCGGGCAAAGGGATACTGGGTTTTTCTATTCAGTATCAACCCGTCTGACATTTGTGCCCGATATGGAGATAGGTTCGACCCTATCACATATGGGACAAATGAGCTCGGCGGAATTTGGGTGTTCTAGTTCGGCTTTGTCTACCCCTTCGGGATACAGGCGTGAGACTATGTATGTATGTCAAAAGTTATATATTATGTACACTCATAGCATAGACGGATGAACGAATTCGTCTATGGACGAACGTGACCGAATGCGACCAAAACAAGAAGGTACTGCAACAGCTGTTTAAACAATGTTTTTCTCACAGGTTCAAGATTTAATGTTGAAGTTTTTCTGTACCTGCATTGGACTTCTTGCCCACTAAGCACTAAGCTCTAACTGAGATAAGCACTTAGTAACAGATTGTATGAGAGTTCCGACGCTGCAGTCGTGGGCGGGTCGTGTCCGCACTCCGCAACCGAAGCGACCGTTACACTCCTTGTCAGGTTATTGTCTCCGTTTATACCTGCGTCATTAAAAAGTTTTAAAATCAAGCCTAGTTTGAGTTTAGATGACGATGAGGTTCGTATAACGTAAGCCTGGTTCAGACAAATTGCAGTCCCGGAATTATTGTGATCGTCGAGTATAGTACTGTGTCTTGCGTAACCGCTAACTATTGTATAATTACCTTATGGTAATTATGGACGGCCAGTTTATTTAATTTACAGTGCCAGCCTGCCTAGCATGCGCGCCACGAGATATCCCGATGATCGACTGTCGAGATGTTGTCTACGTGTTGTCGACAATATTGTATGAAAATGAACGAGGACGCATGTTAGTGACCGTAGACAAATAGAGAAAACCGGTTATAACAGGACAAAACGCATTAGACAAAATGTTGTCGTGGCGCGCATGCTAGGCGGGCAGGATTAAGGGTGAAATAGTTATAATAAGTGAGTTGATCACTAGTCGCATCCTTGGTCTAGTGGCGGCATATATAGGCTATGGACCGGGAGGTCCTGGGTTCGAATGCCAGGTCGGACAAAGCAATTTTCTAATTTAATTTACCCGAGACTGGATCCCCAGATGGGTTGTCGTCAGGCAGGCAGCCGGTCGTAATAACTTAGCCAAATAATTTCTGCAACCTGCTTGGATAAGTGTGTTGCGCCGACCGTTAAGGTGGGATAAGGGCAGGTAGAAAGAATTGCGCTAATCACTCGTCTTTACGACTGCAAATGTCTCCACCATCAATAATTAATAATAATGTTGTATCAGGATATAAATAATCACAAGCTTAAAGACAGACTACAAAAATGAAATCTTGACGAAATTTATATGGGATCCATGGCACAAGCTCTATCAAACGTTCAAATATGACTACTGTTTTTATGATACCTCTATATTACTCATTAAAAAATAAAATACAATTTTCTTAGCTTAACCTTTTATCTTATTAATCGGAGACACCCGCCGCGTGAATTGACCGATAGCGGCTATTTCTACTTCACTAAACCCGCCGCGGACTTAACTGTGAGGAATTTAATTGTTTTCTAAATGCCAGATGCGGGGTCAAGAGTCGAAACTCGAGACTCGAGGTCTAAGGATCCTGTGGTAGCGGGAGCCAAAGTCATTATTTTCATTACCCAAATTATAATTTAAAAAACCTTATTTATTATATGATTTTAACTGCTTCGGTAGCGTGGTTGTATTTCGGTACGACTACCGTCCTGTCTCTAAAACTATATTACAGCTTTTAATCTTCAGAATAACTTTCTACTTGCCCTTATACCACCTTAATATGGGATCGGCGCAACACACCTTTTCAAGCATGTTGCAGTTAGTTCGGCTTAGTTTTACAACAGACTGCCTGCCTGACGTCAATTCCCTCTGAGGGATCCAGTCCCGGGCAAATTAAATTAGAAAATTTGCTTTGCCCGCCCTGGGAATCAAACCCAGGACCTCCCGGTCCACAGCCCATATATGCTGCCACTAGACTAAGGAGGAGGGGAGGAGAAGGAATCTTTAGACTAACATTGAAGAACATAACAGTTTAATTTGGTAATGAATAGCCCATAATTACCACGGACACGCCCCAAAAAGCTGCAGGTGTAGAAGATAAAAAACGGTTTTTCGTAACAAAATACAGTCTACATTACGTAATAGCACTAATACCGGGCTGACAGCGCACTGAAATAGTTTCAAAAGCTTCACCCTGTCTGCGCTAAATAGAGATTCTATTTATCCTAGAAAAATAAGGGTGCTTCCTTACCCGTTTTAATTTCGAACGAATTATCAACTCTCAGTGAGTTTTCTTTGGCTTAAAAGAATTTGCTTTATCTCTTTTTATGTTCTTTTGTGTTTTCAATAATAATCTATCTTTTTCTGGTGATTAATGGCGACAAGCAACGGACGATTTTATTCTTTATTGACCCCCACTCAAAAACTTATATGTATTTTACTAGACAAACTTTTTAGAACAAAAATTGTGCCACATGACGGCGAGTGTATGATGTTTGACGGCTAAGCAGTCAATTGACTGAAACTTAGTGCGCACATTTTTTATATCGATCAGCGAGTCTAGTAAGTAGTATACATAGAAGTCTTTGGCTCCACAACGAGTTTTTTGACAGTTCTCGCTTCACGCAAACGACGATAATTTGAGTTTTCTTTTTAGTTCGTTGTTTTCTCAATTGGTTTTTTTATCAAATGTATGGAGTAGACGAAATCTATCGTCGATTTCGAGAGACGAGAGCTGTCAAAAAACTCATTTTTTACCTACTAGAGGTACTGATGGTAAGAAGTTGCCATTGCTTATAGACATCGATAATGCTAAGGGTATAGGGCAAATAATCTGAGGGTATAGGGATATAGTCAAGGAGTTGCCTAATTGAATGGGATAAATATGTTGGATTGCGAATAGATGAACACGTGGGCTTTTGGACATGTCAATCGTCGTACGAAACGCAACAGTAAGTTGCTTTTTAAAATAGGTTTTCAGAAAGAGGTAATAATCGAATTGAGCTGGCCCATTCATTTCACAATAAAATGTGTCTACAAAGTGCTCTTATAAAACGGGGTAATTCCCATAGCAAATGTAAATAAGGGATATAAAGATTACACAAATATAAAGTTAGTGTATGTTATATAATAAGGCCCTAGTTTTATGTGTTTAACGTGCTTCGTCTAGTCTGTTTGAAATTTTAGGTCCTCAGCGAAATCTAAATCGATGCTTGTCTTCAGCGTATGTGCTAAAGTCACGTAAATGTCATAGGCCCCAGGGTGCGGGCTAATTTGTCCCCGATTGCATGTTCACAAACGATCGCTGATGTAAGCAGTAATTCCTACGTGCTTCTATTTAGAAGGATATCTGAGTTACCTTAGTCTAGATTCAAGGATATCTGACTCACTTGTCAATTGTTTGACTCTTTATTTTATTAAATTCCGAAGATAATTTATATGAATCCTTCCTATCCTTTCCTTTAAATTGTTTGAATGAACGTAAACGATTAACAATATTTACATTTTTTATTAAATGTGACGAGAATTTGACTATCATTGAACTATCTCAATTTTTTAGTGGTAGAGTCACGCTGTAGACAGTTACGTCTACAGCACGAATGGGCCGGCTTGACCGGTTTGATACCACTGTCGCACAGAAAACCGACGTAAAGTGGCAGCCTTAGCTTACATAATAATCATTATTATTGTAAATTAAAATCCATCAATTACGACAAATAGTAAAATTTATCTAGGATCTAGGAACCTCAGACTAATAGTCTCTATGCGCAATAGTTACCAACTTAACGTGACAAAGTAAAGTGGCAGCTCGTTGTCGCGTTTCGTTCGGTGAGTGAGATTTCCGGTGGCCCATTTCCCCCCTCCCTTTCCCAATCCCTCTGCCCTCCCCCTCTATTCCCTCCTTTTAGGTTGGCAACGCACCCATGGTTATTATTGGTTCTTGTGTGTCTATGGGCGGTGGAGATCACTCACCATCAGGTGACCCATCTGCTCGTTTGCCTGCTATTTAAAAAAAAGAATATATCACACTTTTCATTTAAAGAAATTTGGTTTTAAGTTCTTAATGAAACGTTTTTTAAGTCCGTACCATTATCATTCAATTTAAATGTTAGCAAAATCACGTACCCCTATAAAGTATAAACCTTTTGATTAAAAGTTTAAAACGAAAATGTACGAATGGATTAAAAAATTCAATTTAGATTCACAATCTATGAATCGTATCATTACGGTACTTTAAACTTTTCGTATCAATCATTTTAAATGAACAAAAGCAGAGTTCTGGAAACCGATTTAACTCTTTGAACTTTATATTACATCGAAAGCCCTTTCAGTTCGGATGGAATGAGTATGCAAGTAAGGAGATGAGTATTGAATTCTGGCTTTCACGTTCACTGACGTAACACTGGTTCTAATTTTAGCTAATATCAATTTAGCTCATCTGTATTTATCTTTAGTATTTATGGATACAATTTATAAATTGTGTTGCGATACTGTACGATTAAGCCGATTAAGTCTCAGGTTTAATCCTCGAATCGGGTAAAGTTATTGTGATTTTTATTTTTGTAGCATGCCGAAGTTCTAGTTCTTTAAATTGCCTCTGCCTACCACATATAGGGATACGCGAGCTTATATATGGATGTGAATGGAGTTGAATAGTATTTTTCGAGCGACATAGCTTAAATGAAGCTGCTATTCAATATGGAAACTGCCCTTTTTATTCAATGCCAACTTTCATTCTTCAGAAAAAGTATATCGGAATTTTTATAGGCGCATTCTTCCATACCGCAATCGGTACTTTCAAATTAGCTTTTCCCAATATTTTTTATTCTTTTATTTCTGTCGTACCTATCGGACTACGTAAACTTGGTAGGTAGTCCTATGATGTTTGCATTGAAATGCATCACTAGATTGCAAATCTCAATATTATTAGCATTGTCGTATTAATCACGTATTTCTTTTTTATTTTGTTACTGCATAGTACATATTAAAATATTTAAATAGACACCTTGACCTTTGCAAGTTTTTCTTTATTATTTTCCTCGGTTACTAAATACCAATAAATAACAAAAGTTTCTTTTATTTGTTTAGAAGTTCTACTTTCAATGAAAAGGATCCTGTCACCACAAGACTGTTGAATGGACAGCAAAAAGTTAGGAAATGTTTTACCTGAGGTTTTGTTTAAATGATTTAACAAAACAAAGGTTTTTCTTCCAATAAAATTAAATATTGTTCTTACTTATTATTTAAAATATATAAATTTCCATACCTATTCAAGGTAGACCCTTGCCTAAATAGTAAGTATAGCCCTATATATAAGCCCTTATATTAGTAAGTGGAAATCCTCTGTTTTGTCCTTACAAGACAGAGGATTTCCACTTACTACTATTCGTGATGACCGCTATTGCCTCATTCAGCCTCATCACATTCTTCATACATGTAAGCCGCATCACGCAGGTCAGTTTAGGTTACTAGTAAAAATGTCTCTCTCAGTCGCAAACTATATCAAACATGGAAGAAAGGGAAAACTAATTTTAAAATTAGTCAGTTATTTAATAATAACTAAACAATTAAATTTTGTAGTGGTAGAGCCACGCTGTAGACAGTAACGTCTATAGCACGAATGGGCCGGCTCGACCGGTTAGATACCACTGTCTCACAGAAAACCGACGTAAAGTGGCAGCTTGCTGTCGCGTTTCGTTCGGTGAGTGAGATTTCCGGTGGCCCATTTCCCCACTCCCTTTCCCAATCCCCTTCCATTCCCTCCTTTTAGGTTGGCAACGCACCCATGATTCTTTTTGAGTCTTGGGTGTATATGGGCGGTGGAGATCACTTACCATCAGGTGACCCATCTGCTCGTTTGCCAATCTCTCCTATAAAAAAAATAAAATAAAAAATAACACTAACCTGACACAATCTTGCGCACACTCCCTGAGTCGGCAATAGCTGCAGCTACATGAAGAGTAGCAAGATCCAAGGTCAGAGTCAGCCAGGCTGATGGAGTCGAATCTCCTCACCATACCTTCTCCCGAGCTGGGCTCCGTGTGCGAACCGCGCCATCTGAAATAGTTAATTGGACATCATTTTAGAATTAGACTTTTTTTTTATTGAAGAGAATGGCAAATGAGCATGATGGTAAGTGGTCTCCACTGCCCATAAACACTCACGATACATAAAGAATCATGGGTGCATTGCCAACCTAAAAGGAGGGGAATATGGATTGGGAAAGGGGGGTTATTGGGCCGCCAATTTCACTCACCAAACGAAATGCAACACAATAAACTGCCACTTTACGTCGGTTTTCTCTGAGACAGTCATCGTATCAAATCGGTCGAGCCATGTTGTAAGGTAATTTACAGGGGGGTTTGAGTTCGGGCAGACAACAGGTCGTAAAACTAAGCCGAATCCTTTTGTTACATGCTTAAAAAAAGTTGTGTCGACCCCACATTGCGTGGGATAAAGGCAGATGGAAAGAAAGCCTTATTAACTAACTGGATTGCGATTCATACCTTGCACTTTTGGAATCCATGTGTTCAACTAGAACATTCCAGGTCCTGTGTATCAGGTACAACAGGAAGAGGATTCTAGAAGATTCTGCGTTCGGCGGAGGCTCCTTCTTCCGGCCCTGTCTTTTTCTGCTAGCTTGACTGCTGATCCCATTTCCCATCTCGCGTTCGATGTTTAAATTAAACCGTCATTTTGACAATGACAATCATGCAATGCGGATGTGTGCTGAAAATAAAATAAAACCCGGATGAACAAATTAGTAATATTATTTTCTGTGGTTATTTACTGAAGAACGTTTTTTTCGATGCATTATTAGTGTCTCAAACCTTTCATGTATGAACAAAGTATTATTATTTATTTTATTATTTAAGGAGATTAAGGATAATATATTTTGATACTGAATAAAAACCATAACCGGTGCATTTAACCATTTTAAATTCTATAATGATAATGTATCCTTTTTTATATTTTATAACATTTGTTATTTTAAGGCCAAAATAGATGTTAAAGTTCAAAGATCAGTTTTGTGAATATAAATTATATACAACAATAAATGTTAATACATGTGCTTAAACCAGTTCGGCATCTATCATTTAAATTTTTTACACAAATTTTTAACACCTAACATCTGATATTAGTAAAACATATGGCGTTTGATCCTAGTCTAAATTGATTTAAACATGTAGAAGGTAATAATTTATATACTTTTTTACTTTTTGAGTGGTAGAGCCACGCTGTAGACTGTGACGTCTACAGCACGAATGGGCCGGCTCGACCGGTTTGACACCAGTGTCTCACAGAAAACCGACGTAAAGTGGCAACTTTATGTTCGCGTTTCGTTCGTTGAGTGAAATTTCCGGTGGCTCAATTCCCCCCTCTCTTTCACAATCCCTATTTCCCTCCTTTTAGGTTGGCAACGCACCCATGAATTTCTTGTCTTGGTTGTCTATGGACGATGGAGATCACTTACCATCAGGTGACTCAACTGCGCGTTTGCCAGTCCCTGCTATATAAAAAAACTCTATAGTACACCATACAATGTTGCATGTCGTTTTCTTAGTCTAATGGTAGCGTGTATGTGCTTCGTACCGGGTGGTCTTGGTTCGTATCCTACAAGTCCACTTGTGCAAGTTATTTTTCTGACACGTTTTCCCGGGACTGCATCCTTTAGCGAGTAATGACGTCAGACAGGCAGCCAGACGAAAATACTCAATCGTATCTTTTTACATCACTGAAAGTTGCGCCAATCCCACATTAAGAATGATCAAAGAGATTTAATATTACTAACTATAGAGGGGCTATCAAGCAAGTTTTTTTTTTTTTTTTTTTTTATTGGCATGAGAAGGCAGACGAGCAGACGGCCCACCTCATGGTAAGTGGTTACCGCCGCCCATGGACATCGGCAATGCCAGGGACACAGCCAAGCCGCTGCCTACCGTGAAAAATGCTTTTTTTAGCCTCGTTTGAAGAAGGACATGTCATAGCGCTGAGGGAACACCGTTTCCATTAAAAAAAAATCCAAATGTCAGTAACGCTGTCTTCTACTTTTTGCAATGCGAGGGCGATTATTACAATTTACACTAGAATATTCTGTGAATGTTCAAGAATCACGTAAGACAATTTTATTATCTAAACATTATTACGTTGGCACGACCTTGCGCGCGTATGTTTCAAATACGCCTCAGTGACTTATGACCACAAGGTCACAACTTTTGGATCACAAGTTTGCGTTGTTGTCCCGTCTACATACTTTTGAATGTCTTTGGGTATGATAAAGGAAGATGGAGATTGTACACCATACTATCAATGTAGTAGGTTCTAACTATTTATATAACCAGTTCACCTGGTAGTTAATCCATTTAAAAAGTACGTGGAAAGTGCAATGGCGGATAATGAATGGCAGAGAGCTGTTCCAAACTGGTTAGAAAGTCGACGTACTTATCGGGAAATAATTTACGGGTACAAATCTATTAGTACAAACAAGGGATAGGTTTAAAGTATTGTTAGGCGTTTTCCGTTATTGCAAGTTATTTTAAGCCACCTTGTTCAGCAATTAGGTATATAGATTTATTAGACTGTAGATTTATTTCACGCACGTAAATAGGACACCGTCTCGCCTATAGTTAAACGGACGCCACAGAGAAGCCACGCACACAAACGCGCCTGTACTCACACATTAATATAGCACACTTCTATGTATATATATATATATATATACAGCACGCTCAGTCGCCGCCATTACATGTCGATAGATCGAATGGGCCGAAAACCCTGCTTCACTTTTAACGTTACTAGCGCTCCGTCCATCTTTTTTTACGTCCGTGGTTTGCTTCTTGAGATTGTAAAGAAACATAAGGAAGGCGATACTGCTGACCAACGATAAATCCATTGTTTGTCGGTGGTTTTTGATTTTTTTTCTTACTGTTCTTATCATCAGTACACCTGTGTATACTGCCGTGGGTGGAAAAATACTGTGGTCGCTTTAGAGCTGTCGCCTTGGTCTATTGGCAGTACATATGGGATGCGGACCGGGAGGTCTTGGGTTTGATACCCAGTTCGGACAAAGCGAATTTTCTAATTTAATTTGCCCGGGACTGGATCCCTCAGAGGGGGTTGACGTCAGGCAGGCAGCCGGTAATAAAAATTAGCCAAATCCTTTCTACAACATGCTTGAAAAAGTGTGTTACACCGACCCCACTTTAAGGTGGGATAAGGGCAGATAGTAAGAAAGAAAGCTTTAGAGGTGCGCTCGGTTGATTTTTGCACCTTCATTTTCATGGATGATAATGAAAATTGTTTAGTAGCGAGTTATAAATTTTTTACTGCAATTACACCTGACTTTTTATAGCATTTTATAGGCTGGCAAGTGTCACCTGATGGTAAGTGATCTCCACCGCCCCTAGACACCCAAGACACAAAGAATCATGGGTGCATTGCCGACCTAAAAGGACCCCTACTTTTATAATAGGCACTGGCACATAGGGAAAAGGGAATTGGACTACCGGAAATCTCACTCACCGAACGAAAGGCAGCGAATTGGCATTTTACGTCGGTCTTCTATGAGACAGTGGTATTAAACCGTGGTATTATAGTACTGTAGATGTCTACAGCGTACATATATTTCAATCAGATAGAACCGCGATAAAAAGCTAGTTTAAACTATATTGAAAGTAATTTGCCTTTTCCCGTGATTGCCAGTGAATGCACAGCCGAACCGAGGAATTAAATGAATGATTAAATAATCGTTTAGGTACATTGAACTCCATAGGAATGCATTTAATCGTAAATGTGTCGTAGTTGTTAATTACTTTTTAATTATCTACAATTAATATCATTCAATCATAGTTCCAAATCTTCTATTAGTAAACATATTAACTGAACAAAAGAAATCCTAAAATGGTTCTCGCATTTGGATAATGACGAAAATATGCAATCTAATTTCCACCTTATTTGCATATAACTAGCTTTAAAATCCTTTACATTTCATTGCTGTAAACAAGCCACCCTGTTAATACAATAAGGGCGACTTGCACCACTATTACTAACCTGCAGTTAGCCCTAACCTCAAGTTAAATTGAAAAATAAATATATGAAGGATATGTAATTCATTACATGTAATTAATGAAATGTCATCATATATTATCTGTAATTACATGTAGTACATTATATGTAATGAATTACATGTCCTTCATATATTTATTTTTCAAATTAACTTGAGGTTAGGGCAAACAGTAGGTTAGTATTTAGTAATAGTGGTGCAAGTCGCCCTAAAAGACATAAATCTTTGCATAACAATGCGCTATAAATTAGCAATAGGATGTTTAATATGACGGGAAATTATAGATCGACAAATGCATGTTATAAACGTTACATGGACGGACGTATAAAAAATAAGGACACCATCTCGCCTATAGTTTGCTGGTAGGATATTCGTATCCGACCGGATGGCGACTACCGTACACATAGTGCTAAAATTTGCCATAGTCACCAACATTCTTTGTGTGGTTCGCGTTCCAGAATCAGCCAGTGTACATCCGGTTCTCTCGAACGGCTTGCGGTATGACTTGATGGTTGGTTGAGACGGGTATGGGGGTATCCCTATATCTGCAACGGTCATCCGGCTGTCTTGTCGCAAGCCCCGCGATTTGCTTCTTCCCTCTTCGGATTCGGAGTGTGAAGAAGCATAAATAGGCCGGCATGATTCTATCGACCACTGATAAACACAGTGTTTGTCAGAGGTCCCTAGTTTTTTTGGACTGCACTACGCTTACCATTAGGTGCTACCATTAGTAGTATAGTCACTTCGCCGTGGCCGGATAAAAAAAAACGTTAAACTGACACCACAGAGAAGCCACGCACACAAACGCGCCTGTACAAAAGTGCGCTACGCACACATTAACACTCATAACACGCTCAGTCGTCGCCATTACGTGTCGATAGATCGAATGGGCAGAAAACGCTGCTTCACTTTTCATGTTCCTAGTGCTCCGTCCATCTTTCTTTTACGTCCGTGGTCACATGTTCCCCATTGAGAGAGCCTGGAAATTGCCTGGATAAACGCCAGCATTGCTTACAGCGTTTGCATTGAGTTGAATCACAGGGCGAAGAATGTATAGTTTGATGCTATCAGTGATTTAAGTACGCTAGCACTATAACGTTTAGTATATTTATAAAAGAAAGAAAGAAAGAAAAAATATTTATTGGTTTACAAGTTGGGTGGTTATCTTATTGTGAACAATAAGATTTAGAATAGTTTAAGATGTAATGGAAATAGAGAGTGAATAAAAATCGTTGATTGTAATAATAATAGTAAATAAATACACCCAACAGTCATTACTAGGTATTACTTGTATCTTGGGTGTCAGAGACTATGAGAGACTTTCGGTCTCACAACACCCAGACTTGAAACAAATATATGTGGGCCACACAAACATTTATCTCAATGCGGTAATCGAACCCACAACAACTCGCTAACAGTATCATGTGCTGATAGTAGTTTGATGACTATTTTTATATTTTTGTCTTATTATTTAATTATTCCCAGAAAACCGATTAATGTACCAGTATTTAGTCTGGTAAATCAAGCAGCGATAGCTCAGTTGGGAATGGTACGGACTGCCGAGACAAGTGTCGGAGGTTCGAGACCAACCCCAAAATGGAGCATACACCTCTGACTTTTCTATGTTAAGTGTATTTTCATTGTGAAATATCGCTTGCTATAACGGTGAAGGAAAACATCATGAGGAAACCTGCATACCTGAGAATTTCTTCACAGGAATTTCGAAGGTATGTGAAGTCTACCAACCCGCATTAGGCCAGCGTGGTAGACTAAGGCCTAACCCCTCTCATTAGTAGAGGAGGCCCGTGCCCAGCAGTGGGACAGTAATATTACAGGGCTAATATTATTATTATTTAGTCTGGTTATAAACGACTAAGAAGTCGCTGGAAGTCGCTGGATGCAGGCCGCTTCCAACAGGTCGGTATGGAAAAGCTTCAGGGTGGTATGCGCGCAAGTGTGGTGCCAGCCTTATTCCTAATCCGGAAACCGTCGTCTAACCACCAAATGGAAAATTCCTTTTCGTTTACTAACTTAAAATGTAATAGTTTCGCTAAAACCATTTAATCTTGCTTTACCGCAAACGGGTAAAAATACGAATGCGGTTTGAAACCATGCGAGAAATCTACGAAATGCTTTGGCGGGATGCGAGCACACGTTTCGTCTAAGTAATGGATGCTGTGCTAGTTTTGGCACGTTTTCTGTAGCCGCCTCGAATACCAGGTCATGTAAAAAATGTACAATAAAGTGGTTGAATCAAATTGCGTGACATGCAGTGCTCAAATGCGTGAGGATTGTTTTTATTATATTTGCTTTTACTATATTCGTATTTTATGCGTTTTGACGGGGCTTAAAAACATATTTTGATAGTTATTTGTATAAAGGAAATTATTTTATCTGAAATAGCTAGTTGTTATTTCTGTATTGTATAGTATTTATAATACGAATACAATCAATTATCTTATTTATTTTAAATTATTGTCAAAGTTTTATATTGTGAGGAAATAGCATCAGCTAATACCAAAGTCTTTTATAGTGTACATAAAAGTCTTTGGTTAATACTTTATACTTCACTTAGACCCTTCGACATGATAGCTTTCCTTTTATACCACAGGTCTTTTTTTATAGCAGTGACTGGCAAACGAACAGATGGGTCACCTGATGGTAAGTGATCTCCACCGCCCATAGACACCCAAGACTCAAACAAATCATGGGTGCGTTGCCTAAAAACATAATATAAGCTCACGCCTGCATCCCCGAAGAGGTAGGCAGAGGCGCACTAGCAAACTAATACACCCACATTTCGTCGAGCTTAGTTCCGTCCCAGATGTGATAGGGGGCGAGCCTATCGCGTTATCGGGCACAAATTCCAGACTGGGCTCATATGGCTCATGTGTACTTAATTGTGGTAGACAGCCTCCGTGGCGCAGCGGGCCAGTAGCCGGCTGTGACTATGACGTGAGGTCGCGGATTCGATTCCCGCACCGAGACAAATGTCTGTGTGGCCCACAGATATTTGTTTCGGGTGTGGGCGTTGTGAGACCGAGAGTCTCTTGTAGTTCTTGATACCCACGACACAAGACTCGATCTTAGTGTGTGGTCAGGACTATGTGTGTTACTGTTGGGTTTATTTATTTAATTTTAACTGATTGATAATTATATCTCAGCCTATCGCCGTCCACTGCTGAACGTAGGCCTCCCCAAGTGAGCGCCAACCATCCCGGTCTTGCGCAGCTCGCATCCATCCGCTGCCCGCCACCTTTCTCAAGTCGTCGGTCCATCGTGCATTGATAATTATTGTTATTTAATTAGCATTTCAGTTTCTCCACTCCGTTAGTGTCTTAGTTACTGTCTCCCTGAATTTCAAGTTACTAATGCCCGAGACGAATATCTTTGATTGTAATCCAATCAAGCTTGCAGAGATAACATTTTGTATTTTTTTTAATTACCGTTATTTAGATAGGCGGCTGTTCACAAACTCAAAAAGTTCTCACAAAATATAATTTATAAAAACTTTCATTTCATTTATTCGATGTCACCTTTTTTCTCTCACGATTTTACTTCACTTGTTTTTTAACACCGATGGGATCTTTTATAAATACCAGCGGAAAGAATAATTGCGACAAACGGTTTCGTATGGAGCTCATGTGCATTATAATATTTTGTATGAAATTTAACCAAAACGTTATACTTGCCAGCTCGTGCTTTGGCTCCTGTATCTACCTGCTTTTTACCTTATTTTCTACAGTAACATTATAATATCATGTTATGTGGATGTTTTGAATTTGTGCCCATTATGGGAATAGACTTGCCCCCTATCATTTCATGGGACGGATGAACATATAGATTCCTCAAAGGCTGGCAACGCATCGATGATTTCTCTAGTATCGTGGATGTTCATGGGCGATGGTGATCGCTAACCATCAGGTGGCCCATCTGCTCGTTGGTAGTAATAGGACGAGTAATAGTCGGTGCAATAGTTATGCTTTCGCCTACCCCTTCGGGGATAACAGCTGTATGTATTTATATGATTAAATAATTCAAATGATTTATACTAAATAAAATTATTTTTACGGATTTTATCACTGTTGGACTGCAGTCCAACCCGTGACCACGAAGACTGGAAAGCCTTCGAAACGTCGGGAATAAAAATTAAAACCAAATCGTGATAAAATCCGTAAAAATAATTTTATTTCAATGAATAGCATTCGCGTAAACTTAAGAAATCACTATGATTTATACTACTAAGGCTCAATTGCACCACTATTATTAACCTAGAGTTAGTCCTAACCGCAAGTTAAGTTACATGTCATTCATACATTTTCTGTCAATTTAGCTTGAGGTTAGGACTAACCGTTGGTTAGTAGTAGTGGTGCAAGTCGTACTAAGTTAGTAAAAACATTACCCTCCTTCCGAGGCAGTGGGATAAAAACTACTTCATCGCCAAGGTCCGGTGGTCATGTAGGGTGTTTTCGTTTAGTTACGCACGCATTAACCAATGTACCGTGCGAAACGCCATCGAGTTTCACTATGATTTATGCAAATTGTATTTTAGCCTTTATTAATTGTTTCAATTTCATCTGCTTTCCTTGCGCAATGTTTGTTTTATAAAACATTCTATGGAGACAAGTACCTATGTATGTACTTAACTGTTTATTTTTATGTGAGTACTGGTGTAGCTCGAACAGAACAATAATTTCGAATCGAGTTGGTTGTGCGTATATGAGACTTGTATGAAATGTTGAGTGCGCGGCGAGCGTATTTTGTATCGAGAATTTAATTCCTAAAATTAATAATGTTCGGACCATTGTATAACATTTACGGTATTTTTGCTAAATCTTAAATGTATTCTAAAGCATAATTTTAGATGGAGATAATTTATTTAAAGCGGAAATTACCAGGCCGCGCCATGCAATTTGAAAATAAAATTTGTGTGACGGAGCCTCGCAAATTAGAGTTGTATGCGAATTCGAACGCGCAGTAAAGTCTAGATTTTTGTATAATGTCTAATTTTTATATACTAATTATAATGTTTTCACGGTCGTGATCTTTATTAAAGATCATCTTAGCTACCAGGTAGATTGTTTATGCATTTTATTCGCTTATTTCTGAGTCATCGTGACAATATTTTTTTATAGCGTGTTGATTTTCACTTTTTTTGCCTTTTTGGTCTAGCAGCAAGCACATACACAGTATTGTAGACTAGATGATCCAAGGTTCGAATCGCAAGTCAGGCAACGGATTTTCCTAACACAAATTGACCGAATAATTTCTGCAAGATGTTTGAAAAAATGTGTTGCGTCGACCTCACTTGTCACATTGGAGTGGAATAAGAGCAGAAAGATGAAAGAAACTGACAAATGACGAGAAGAGCATGATACTCTTCTGATTGTAAATGATACGACTAACCATGATCAGTAGCAGCACCACCCGTTCGGAATAACAAAGCACTGAGTGTTTCTGTATTGTTTCCTTATTCATCGTCATTAGACGTCTCTTTAATACCCAAGTACCCACTGGCCCCCACCACTTGCCAGCATACTTGTTAGCTCCATTGAAATTATCACCCTTAGACCGCGGTCTCGAACTCAGCGGGCGCAGAGCGGCGGCGGCGGCGGCGCGGCGAGCGGCGCGTTCTAATGCATAGATTTAAATGAAATTGGCCTTGAAGGCAGCAGCACGGCGCGGCACAGCGAGCGGCGCCACATTTGGTCTAGTAATATGTTGCCGCGCCGCTCTCCGATCCGCCGCCGCTGAATTCGTGTCCGCAACCTTATGTAAAACAGGATGAAACGTGACTCCATACAGATGACGGTTCGGCATCGGCTAATGTAACTTCTTGTTGTAGGGTTGAACTCACATTAAACACTCGTTTCCTATTCAATACATTATGTGCACACACATTGCTTTTAAAGTCATTTGCTTCCCTAATTTGTAAGTTTGTGGTAACCCTGACTCGTGTACTCTATTGTTCACCAAGAAAGTTTTTAATAGTTAATTAAGCAATGTATTTAGCACAAATCTTATTAATGAATTCAAAAATATACTGATAATGAAATTTTCGATATACGTTAAAAGTTAAAATATATAAACTTAAAATCTATATTCGTTACAAAAATTATAAATGCGAAAAGTAAAACAGATGGATGTTTGTTACTCAATCACGTCGGAATGGCTGAACATAATGTGTCTTACTTATAAAAATAATTTACCTGAATGGCTAAGAATATTCTGTCACTTTTTTCCTTGTGTCACATTGTTTGAAAATAAAAGGGACAGACTAGGTATTCTTAACCATTTGTTCAGCTAAAATGTTTTAAGTAAGGCCTTATATGTATATTGATGAAATTTGGCACTTTACTATGGCAGCTTAAAGTTTACTAGTATAGTGTACGTTTCCGGTAAGTTAAAGTTTATAAATAAATAAATAAATAACACCCAACAGTCACACACATAGTCCTGGCCCCACACTAAGATACTAGTCTTGTGTCGTGGGTATCAGGAACTACGAGATACTTTCGGTCTCACAACACCCAGACCCGAAACAAATATATGTGGGCCACACAAACATTTGTCTCGGTGCGGGGATCGAACCCGCGGCCTCTCGCTCCACAGCCGGCTATTCGCCCGCTGCGCCACAAAGGCTGTCAAAATTTCCAAGCGAACGAAGCCACGAGCAACAACTAGTACTTAGTTTCATAAAATTGTTACTTAATTTGTATAAATTGACGATAATCCGATTTACAATATCCAGGCCAGCTCTATATAATTTACATAATTAAATTCATCATACTTGTTGGAAAATATCTTATGATATAGTGAATATCTTAGCCTATTGACAGTGAAGATGTTTTGGGATACAATGTATACATTGTATCCCATTTGTTATTCCAACCAATCTCTGTGTTAAATTCATCCAGATCTGTTTAGTCGTTCTGGCATGAAAGAGTAACAAAGTTCCATACGTCCTACCAAACTATCGCATTTATAATATTAGTTGAATAAGGCTACAGTATGGAGAAATGTATGTAATGTATGGAGAAATCTAAAACTAACATTGTTTTCGAAAACTTAGAATAGTCAAAATTTTTACAAATTGTTACAAATTCAACCAGTTTTTATAAAATTTCAAACATTATTATCAGAAATATAAAAGTTTCTGCAAAATAGTTTGATTTCGTTAAAAATATACGTATATTTTTCTTCAAATATCGATAAGCACAGAGCCATTCGGTCGCCAGTCGCCACACTCCTCGTTTATTTTATGACCGATTGGCATTCGTTGTTATTGCTTTTAGCATTTAGTATTTGCATCAGAAAATTGATGTTTTGAAGTTATATTTAAAAGGAAATGTACTGTAAATTGCATATACTTGTAATAAAAGAAGATAGAGGACAGGGCATAACTACGAAAAATGAAGCATTCCTAATGTACCTATGTAACGAAACCAAAATGGCGACTTTGCGTAAGAAAGATTCCATTAATATAACATTTAGGTATCTTTTTCAATTTCCGAAATTAGCATTATTGTAAATAAAACACCGTATTTACAATAAAATCAATAAGTATTTATACGTTATTTAATTTTTATAACACGGTCACAACTTACATGTGAATAGATCACGACTTTAAAATGGCGAAAACTCATAGTAAACTCGTATTTTTCGTAATTATGCCGGGTCCTCTTATTTTTTCTCTAGTCATTGGTTTATATATCTAGATACTTGTGAAAAATCAAGTCCGAAGCAAAACAAGTAAACAATTACACACGCTTTACCGCATATTGTCGAAAAGTGTTTCCTTCCTTATGTTATAACTATTGACAGTTTTATGAGTGCACGCCGCACGACACAAACATGCTCACGTGATAAGCGACGGCGGTTTATACCTAATATAACTATTGACTGCGACTTTGTTCGCGTGGGTATCCCACGTGAACCGTTTATTTCGCTGGGATAAAAAGTAGCCTATGTCATCAGGATTAATATAGCTTTCTACTGGAGAAAGAATTTTCAAAATCGGTTCAGTAGTTCAAGAGATTACTGCCTACAAATAAACTCACAAACTTCACCTCTTTATATCATTAGTATTGATTAGCAATGGGAAATTTATTGCGGATGCATTATTGTCATTGATACGATTGTTGCTAATACTTTCTTTCGGTTTGGCGTTATCCCGGCCTAATGTCGAGGTCCCTTTTTATTTAAACACCTCCACTCCGCCGGTCTTGGCATACTCGACAGTGAGTTCATTAACATCTAGCCAACACTTTTTGGACGGTCCATGGACGCAACCTTGGGGATTCAGTTCCGCGCATATTATGACAAGGAAACCAGACCTTAGATTCGAACCCAGGACGTCTCGGTCCAAATATGCTGTCACTACAACTCTGGACCAAGGACGCGACATTGTGTTAGTGATATTTATAAATATTTATATTCCGCGTATAGCTCATGACTTAATTATAAACATGAAGTTGGAAAGTCGATATCCGCTACAATCGGTGCGCAAGCGCATCCGTGTAACAAAACCGGCAATACACTACCAGTCTATTGATTTCTTGCGTGTTGCCATAACCCATTCGGAGACTGAATTATACAAATCATTGCTAATAGCTAAACAAATTGAATTTGTCTGTGAATTGGCTTGTATCAGTAATAAAGTTATTTTCATGGGTGAAACATTTCTTTAGCGTGATCAGTTTTACCTTTCAATTTATCGTATTGTATCCAGTTTCAAATAATTACGTACGCTATTTAAATGACTGCCACGGTGGCGTGGTTGTATTTCGGTATGACTACTGTCCTGAGGTCTCGGGTTTGAACCCCGGGTCGGGCAAAGTGATATTGGATTTTTCCATATCAGCCGGAGTCTGGAATTTATGCCGATATGGCGATAGGCTCGCCCCCTATCACATCTGGGACGGAACTAAGCTCGGCGAAATGTGTGTGTACTAGTTGACTAGTGCGCCTCTGCCTACCCTTTCGGGGATACAGGTGTGAGCTTATGTAATGATATGCTATTTAAATAAATTGCAAATCTATTGATGCTTATATATATATTCTATTTTCTAATACACTTTCAGGTCCATGTTTTAGAATCACTTGCAATTCCGCTATAAATCTTAAGTTATCCCAATATAGGAATGAGCTCTAGGATAAATAGAGGTTAGGATTAACTCTAGATTAGTAATAGCGATGCAAGTCGCCCTTAGACCAAGAACAAAGGCATTAATCTAGTTTTAAAACAAGGTTTATCATGTAAAATTCCCGAGTGACGTCCCTGTAATACGGGATTAAATGATTATTTGCAAATTCCATAACCTGTCAGCCTGATTGTTGATCATGAAGAGGTATTTCCTGGTGTACTCCGCCACAAGAAAATAGTTATGGAAATATTCTTGAAAGACGTATGGTCTATAAGAAGTACATTAGAGAACGCTACCTGTGCTTTCCGGCAGGTAGCTTGATATGTAAACTGTCAGATATTCAACTAGTTAATGACCTTTCGAACGTCATTTCTTTTTTGACTGACTTCAAAAAAGAAGGTCTGTTTTATGTATGTTATGCGATATCTTCGCCAAATGTGGACCAATTTTTTAAATTATTTTTGTGTTCGATAGACCTTGTTCCAAGAGGGGTGCCATACAAATTTAGTCACGATCAATAACGTTCTATAGTCGGTGCGTTAAGTTTTTTAAACTTGTGATTATACTGTCACTGCGTGTTCCTTCAATAGTCAAACACACCTATATGACGCCAACCACTCTCAACTCAGAATTTATTTAATCTAAGACCATTTAACTACTGACTACTGGAGTGCTTATTATAAAAAATAAATTAGCTAGCTATTATTCACAGATTGAAAGCTAATAAACCTAGTAGCAACTTTGCTAATTTCCTCACGGATTCAAACTTAAGCGATAGGTTGATATTATTAATTTAAAATATATTTTTTGTCAATAAAAAAATCTCAGAAAAATTCTTCAAATCGTACATTAAACTATATGTGACCAGTCTCGAAATAAGCTCTATTGAACACAAAAATAATCAAAAATAACGTTCAGCATTTGTCTGTGACATCGAGTTTATATTATTACATAAAAAGACGGACGAATTGAGAACTACTTTTTTTTTTTTGGTTGAATACAAAGAAAATTCTATTTAAAAATACTATAAAACTTTGATATAATTAAAATACGATATACAAAAATCTTGTTTTTCTAACCTACATTGAACAATATGCCGCCGAGAAACGACTATCTCGATTGAATCATAGAAATGGATGGTTCCAAATTTGAATTTCAAATACCTAGTGCTTCGTTCCCAACGGTTGTTGATGTTTGACGGGTAGCCCACGCGGTTTTTGAATTGGTCACGACTTATGTTACAAATGGATGACCACTGTCGCACGGGACGGAACATCGTGTGACAGATGTCTGGTATTGGACAGTGGAATTGAATTTGCTGTAGCTAATATTGAACCGTCGATTGTAAGATACTAGCTAAAATATATTGTGCTGTACGTGCTTTATTTGTTCGTAATACAGTAGAGTCTGTGCTAGACTATATCTATGCTAGAATAAAATAAAATATTTATGTACCTCTATAGTACCTATGAGCATTTTTGTATTAACTTGATTGTGTTGTATTGTTTCTTCTTGATTCTTTGCCAACACACACTAACGCATGTGGAGCCAAAATATATAAACTATGTAATTTGATCTTTAATCATGTTTTGTATCAGCATGTCCATCGATCCGAAATAATCCATCCATCTTATATCAAAATACCTTTGCAGTTAAAAAGCTATTATTTTGAACAAAAAAGTAATGCGTTATAATAATGATAATGGAAATATAATAAATTTAATATCTATAAATAATTGTAAAAAAATTTACGTTGTAAAATCAAATTAATATCAATAAAATCTATAAAATTGGAAACGTGGTCGAACCAAACTATGCATAAGAAATCCGTGCTAATCCGTCGATAAAAGGTAATCTAAAAATTAAATGCGAAATAAGATCAACCAATTAAAAGCTTGATCGATTTTATTTCCAGAAGATTGAATTCGGTTGTAAAATAAAAATCCTTCGCCATTAGATCAATTAAAATGTGCGTTTTTTTGTTCTGGCGCAAATTTGTAGATTTATTTATTTGCGTTGTATTTTTATAAGTCGAGGCTTGGTTTACTTTTAGAAAGTGCGATTAACAACGGTTTTTCGTTACATCGGGAAACCGTTACTGTAATCTTATAAAATAACAGCGGAATTGATTCGATCACGTCATTTAGTTTTAGCACTTAGACATATTTGTAATTTGTTTTGACTTTTTAAGCTGAATAATCCGCTTTTTGTCTTGGTAAAAGAAAATATTTATGTAATTTTTTTAAATTAGAATTTATAAAAACAAATTGGAAGAACTATATTAATGCAGAATTTGACTAATTAGTCATATTTTCGTTATACCGCAGTACCGATAGTTTTATCGAGTCTCCGGTTTAGTCATTTTTTTTTAAACAGTTTATAATAACGATTTCTTAAGTTTACACGAATGTTATACATTGAAATAAAAGGAGTACCTACATACAGATTGTATTTTTTCTTTCTACCTGCCCTTATCCCACCTTAATGTGGGTTGGCGCAACACACTTTTTCAAGCATGTTGCAGAAAGAATTTGGCTAAATTTTTACGATCGGCTACCTGCTTGACGTCAACGCTTAATTAATTATCTTCTTCAAAATAATAAATAATTTGTTTAAATAAAGTCAAACAAAATATTCCCTTAAGATGATTTAATCGTATGTAAATGTTGACTATAACTTACATATTATTATAATAACCCGGGTAGGTACTAAAGACGGGTAAATGAAATTATGAAAGTTAAACAATGATTAATGTATTCTTACCTTATGCAGCACTGTCATACGTTTACATTGCTTATTACCAATAATAACACTGCACTATTCAAATCACAATATTTTCACGGCGAAAACAAAGGTTCGTTAATTAAAAACACTTGATAAAAAAAATATAAATATGAACTATTTTCAATTCGATTAAAATGTATTCGATATTCAAAATGACGTGATTGTTTTCGTTGATCACTTTTGTTAATGAAAAGACGCGCGATCGTATAGAAATGACCTAGAGAACTGACTGATAGAACTGGACGGCGCATACGCAGCCAAGCGGGGCGCATTCGAAAACACGGGTTTATAAGAATATTTAATCATCTTGATGCTTTTGCAAGAGTAAATAATGCTTATTGACTAAACCGCTATAATTACTTGACATTTATAAAGCAATAACTATTTCAAAAATTTGCACACTATTGCGTATTCAATTCGCACCAATAAAATTAGAAATACTGCTGATTATTACGGTCGTTACTTCGTTATTTTTGATCGATAAACAGCAATTATAAAAATAGTTTTGTTGCCAAAATATAAAATTAACTTAACACTAGAGATAACAATTCTCTACTCTGCAGGTGTGTTTGGAAAAGGGAGCCCAATTAGCATAAAAGAGTGCTGCAGTTTGAAGGAACTGCAGACTGCACCTGTTATCAACTTTGTTTAAAATCCATGCATTTTAAATGAACAGTTTCCGGGATTTCATTATTGACAAACCTTTTTTTTACATGTTCATTAATATTAGTTGTGTTTCTGTTATTTAAAATGCGAGTACATCATATTCTAACACAAACATTTTGCAACAAAAAAATATGAAATTAAATCAAGATGAAATCAATGTAGAGGATTATATTGTTATTATTGTTAATTATCATAAAAAGACGTTTAACTACTGAATCTTTAGAGTATATTCTAGATATTGGAAATAAAAGTGATTACTCAAAAAGATCAACGCATCAAGTCTTATACGTCCTAGTATAAACTTCATTCTCAATTCATAGGCTTTGAACACAACACGCGGCCGATATGAGATTCCACGAGATCGCATTAAAGCCGTGCACACATTAAAACGTTTTACTTTTTTTAAAGTTTCATCAAACATCTGTTATTTTAACGGTTTATGCAATTGCTTTCTCATTGAAATTACCGAGTAGGGTGCCTTTGATGCGTTCCCGATGACAATTTTCTTTGATTGGATTATAAGTCTAAAATGATTATTCAGCGAAGTAAGATAAATAATTATTATATGTATTTCATTGAATAGTATAAACATAGCAGTAGATTACATTTTTCTCATAATTATAACATTCTGAAAACGGAATTGAGAAAGAAATGCTTAGGTGGTTTGGACATGTAGAGAGGATGGATGAAAGGCGACTTACGATAGCTATTTATCGTGCTAAAGTGAATGGTAGGGCCAGAAGATGGCGCCCGACGCGATCCTATATGGATCAAATAAGCGATCTCCTGCGTAACAGGCAAGTTCGGAGTACCCTCAACCATCGGAAATGTATGAAAGATGCATGAATGTGGACGAGGTAAAAGAGGTGTGTCAGGATCGTAGTTTGTGGCGCTCAATTGTCTCTGCCTACCCTTATGACATGCAGGCGTGAGTGTGTATGTACCTATGTATGTATAACATTCTTCTTTTTCCAGCTGTCTTGATCTCATCACAATGTAGGGTCTTCATAACCTCTTCAAGAATGTTACATAATGAATTCGGCTTACATCTAATGATCGGCTGTATGTCGGACGTTAACCCTCTCTATGAGAACCACTTCCAGGCAGATCGTATAAGGAACATATCGTGGTCCGGGAGTCGAACCCAGGACATTCATCCACATCCCATATAATATGTTGCCACTAGAATAAGGAGGCGACTTTCACAATTACAAAAAACTGTGATTTTTAAATTAGCGACTTTTTTCTAAACGATAGTAATGAATTCAAATTGAACTAACTTCTTTTTGTTCCCAACGGTGCTCTGTCAACCGGCCATTTAATTAGATAGATAAAATATTTGTTGCCTTAAAATCGCCGCCTTTAGTAACCGAAAAGACTTCTTATTTCTTAAAAGGTTTTTTGCAATTTCGTAACGGAAAACTAAATGAAAAACCTTAGGTTGTACATGGAAAGTCTACTGTTAATTGATTTCTTATGATTAAACTTGGTTAAAAGATCAAACTTCATCGCGGCATAATATGAGCTGTGGACCATGAGGTCCTGGGTTCGATTCCCAGATCGGGCAAAACTGTTTTTTAACTTGAGGGTTAATGTCAGACAGGCAGCCGGTTGTAAAAGCTAAGCCAAATCATTTCTGCAACTTGCATGAAAAATTGTGTTGTGCTGACCCCACATGAAGGTGGGATAAGGATAAGGTAGAAAGAAAGAAGAAAGATTTAATTTATACTAATATCTTGAAGTAGGTTATAGATTTTCTTCTACCTCCTTATGTGGTATGTAATAAAGTAGATGAGTGAAATTATTATATGTCAAAGATATTCAACAGTTTATAGACGGGTCAACAGCACAAAACTTGTGATCCAAAAGTTATAACTGGTCACAAGTCGCTCAGTTTATTTGAAATAACGCGCGAGGCCGGCCAGCGTAATACTCGTAATATTGAGAGAATAAACTTATCTTACATGATTCTTAACCATTCACAAAACATTCTAGGGTGTAAATTGTAATAATCGCCCTCGCATTGTAATAAATGGTTGACGGCGGTACTGAAGTTTGAGATAATTTTTTTTGTATGGAAACTTGTTTGATAACCCCTCTATAGTGTGTAATTTTATAGTTTCAAACGGATGACTAGTGGGCCACTGGGTGCCGTACTGAATCCTTGTTAACTAACGGTTATTAACTTTAATATAGTATTGTGTGAGTGATAGGAGATAAGCGGAGCTGAGGCTGTAGACAAATACACCCAACAGACATAAATTCGACCTATCCAAAGAATAAAGTTACATATGATAATGAATCGAAATTGCTTTCTTATTTTTCTGAGCTTATTTATTGACCTGTATATTTAACTAGTGAATATTTTTTTAAGCTATGTCATAATTTAACTTGTTATTATGTCATAAATTTAAAAAATTACTAGTATTAGTTAAATATATAGGTTAATTTAAGCTCAGAAAAATATAAAAGCAATTTCGATTAATTATCATATGTAACTTTATTCTTTGGATAGGTCGAATTATGTAGTCCTGTGGCCCGAGTAGTACTTCGATCATGAGTTTTTTGACATTTCACGCTAGCGTAAAACAACCCACGCTAGAGATGTTCAGATGTTCTTCATAAAAAATATTTTACTTACTCGCTAGCGAGAAATGTCAAAACTCATTGTCAAGCTACAGGAATAATTTTGAATACGTCACTACCTATTGAGATGGGTAAGTATAGATAAAAATAAGGCTCGTACTTTGATAATAATAATTTATGATGAGTACTTACAAATTACATACATACATAGATTCACTGTATCCCCGAAGGGGTAAGCAGAGGCGTTCCAGAGAACTAGAACACCCACATTTCGCTGAGCTTATTTCCGTCGCAGACCCTCCCTATCACTTTGTCCGACTCAGAGATTAAACCCAAGACCTCAGGACGGAAGTCGAACTGCGCACGTAATACAACTACGCCACTGAGACAGTCAATTACAATTTGATTTCAAGTATTTAATTCGGAGGAATAGTCTCTAGTAATCTTGTAACAAAGGCATGAGTTTGAAATTGCAGTTAATCTAAGATTAACACGCTA
Organism: Clanis bilineata; assembly: GCA_036417725.1. Lineage (NCBI taxonomy): Eukaryota > Metazoa > Arthropoda > Insecta > Lepidoptera > Sphingidae > Clanis > Clanis bilineata. Next base: position 7,650,461 of record CM071153.1, read on the forward strand.
ACCTTGATTGGCGTGTGTGGGTATCATTATCCACAATGAACCACAGTGTTTCATTTAGTATTAGATTTACTCGCGGCCTCGCACGCGTTAATTTCTAATTACATAAAAAATTTAACTATGTCCTTTTAGTCTTTTACTTATAAAAATATTTACGCGCTTCTTATCTTTAAGAATAGCTTGTCTCTTTCATTTTTAAACGATGTGACGCAAGAAATAATCACGAGTTTAAAAACTTAAGACCTACTTCAAATCCGATCATGCCAATTTATATGCGATCACCCTTGAAATAAGCTCTATCGAATACAAAAAGAATGAAAATCGGTCCACATTTGGCGGAGATATCACGTAACATAAAAAAATACAGACGACTTGAGGACCTTCTCCTTTTTGGAAGTCGGACGAAAATACACATGCGCATCTCAATTAGTGTGGATACTACCAGTCATTTTTATTGAACCTATTGTAATATCATTAAGAATCAAAAATAACAATAATATAAATAAGCTCTCACTTGTACCGCCGAAGGGGAAGTCAGAAGTGAAGTGTCCATTCATGTGAGGTGGCAAGACTGTGTACCCCTAGTACAAGTTATTTTGACAGTTCTCGATTCCCGAAATCGACGATAGTTTTCGTTTTGTCCATACATTTGACTAACAACGCCGTTTTGCGTAAACTACAACGAACACGTATGCCGACTTTGGTATAAAAAAAAATGTATGGAGAAACGGTAAACTATCATCGACTTCGAGAATCGAGAAAATCCTAATCGTGGCAGCTTGTTTGATTTTTCAAATTGAAAATCTTAAATTGTGGTTCCATGACATAGGATTTCAACCCGAGTTCACCTTAAATACGCTGCCGTAGATAAGCTCACGTCCGTATTCCCGAAGGGGTAGGCGAAGGCGCACTAGCAAATTAGAAGCACTAAAACATCAAGCTTAGTATATAGTGCGGGAGATATTATATTCCTGAAAATATTTTTTATATTTGAAGTAATACAGTTTACAACTTGCGCCACAGCTAAGTTATCCGATATCTAATAAGCTCTCAAGTAAGCCTCATGTCGCAAATCCGAAGCGATCGATCGGACTGCATCTGGGTTTCCAATATAGGTATTCAAAATTAATTTGATGTACAATGTTGTTTAAATGCAACGAATATGCGATTACTTGTTGTCCATGACCGGCTTTGTACCATCGTTTAAATATGTAATCATTTATAATTGCCTTGTGGTCTAGTGGTAGCGTACTAGATTGGAAAATTATATATATATCTTATAGCAGAGACTGGTAAGCGGGCAGATGGGTCACCTGATGGTAAGTGTTCTCCACAGCACATAAACACCCAACCCAAGACACTAAAAGAATCATGGGTGCGTTGCCAACCTAAAAGGAGGAAATGGAAGGCGAGGGAAAAAAGGATTGGGAAAGGCAGGGAGGGAAAAGGGCCATCTGAAATCTCACTCACCGAACGAGACGCGACAGCAAGCTGCCACTTTACGTCGGTTTTCTATGAGACAGTGGTACGAAACCGCTCGAGCCGGCCCATTCGTGCTGTAGACGTTACTGTCTAATATAAGCCCTGGTCCACTGCTGGGCACGGGCCTCTGCTGATGAGAGGGGTCAGGCCTATCACGCTGGCTTAATGCGGGTTGGTAGACTTCACATACCTTCGAAATACTTATGAATTTAATTCTCAAGTATGCAGGTTTCGTTACGAAGTTTTCTTTCGCCGTTATAGCAAGTGATAATTCACAATAAAAGTACACTTAACAAGTGTAAGTATGCTCTTTTTCTGGGGTTTACATTGGTTAGAAAGATTAGAAATGGAATTGGAACATAGAATTGGCTTTCTTTAAAAAAACAACTCACGAAAAACGATACTGTCATAGTACGTAAGCGTTCGGATCATAGGATAGGTTCGCAACACACCTGCGTTCACCCATTAGACCGGTGTAGCTGTGTAAGCCGACTCGGTCGGGCTGCCAGCTGTAGGGCCAACAAAAAAAAAAAGATCATAGGATGGATGATAGCCGATGGGGCAGAAAAGTTGTCGAGTGGAGACCACGTACCGGCAAGCGCAGCGTAGGACGTCCACCTACAAGGTGGACCGACGACCTGATAAAGGTCGCAGGAAGTCGCTGGATGCAGGCCGCTTCCAACAGGTCGATCTGGAAATCTTTGGGGGAGGCCTATGTTCAGCAGTGGGCGTCCTATGGCTGATGATGATGATGAGGATGGATGTCAAATCGTATAGCAATAAGCCTCGAGGAATAATCACTGCACAGATGCACAATATTGATTGAATGAATGTTTTTTTGAAATTGAATGAAAATTGAATGTTTTTTTTTGCTTCCGAAGATAGACGAGATTAGGGTCCGTCTGATGATAAGTGGTTACCGTCACCAGCGTATTCATCTGTTCTATCTGTGCCTTCACCCATAGACATAAGTAATGCTAGGGACAGCCAAGCCGCCATCTGCTATGGTACGGAAAGGAATAAAGACGAGAATTGCTGAGGCCGTTTGGGCCCCCGGAAAACTTCTTATACAAAATATAATAATCTGGGCTATCTGGTCTGGGTATCTATTAAGTTATTGTGGAGTATTGAGTATTGAGTCTTAGGCTGAGGTCCATAGAGCAAACTTCGACTAAGTCTGAATCAAAGAAACGAACTCAGTGAGGATTTAGATTTTTTAAATTAAACTTCGACTTATACTGACTTATTTTTTACAAGAAAATCTATGCTTAGTCAGTCCATCAGTCTGTTTCTCTTGTAAAAAATGGCTCGGGCTCTAGACTTCTTCGAAGTTCACTCTTTAGATCTCAGCCATATAGTGTGTTGTATCTACCACGTGTCACTCCTGTTGGATTGGCAACAACAAAACAACAGTGATAATCCATTCATTAAACGAAATATTTTGTAAAATTCAGTATGTCATTTTAGATGGTTTTATCCACCTGACCGCAACTTTCCATATTATGGTAATAGTATCAAATGGTATCACATTGGATTAGTACTCGAGAATTCAGCCCATTTAATTTACATGTAATACTCATTAACCTAATGCTACTCATGCAGCGGTGTGAGACACGTTGAATCGTAAAACTTTTCATTAATTTTATAGTTTTGAATAAACGCATAACTGGATCTTGTTATCTTTTCAATCCAAATTCCTAAAGATTTTCTCAGGAGCCGCGTAGGCGAGGTCTTCAAGCTTATGTTTATGTATTTACTGACTTCAGGCAAAACTGACTGACATAACAAAAGAGGAAAGTGACGGCACATGAAGCCAGGCGAATGTGACTGAACTGAGAATAGATCATTCCGAAGTGTACATCGAATAAGATACTATTAATATTAAGCATAATACTATTTGAAAATATTGTTTAAAAAATATCGCCTCCTTGACTGTTGCAGCGTATACGGGATATGGACCAAGTTGGATTCGAATCCCAGGTCGAAGAAAACTATTTTTATGACTAGATTTTCCCGATCCACAAAACGATGGATCTCCAAGACGAGGTTGATGTCAGACAGGCAGCTGGTTGTAACAACTAAGAAGAATTCCCTTTTAAAAATTAAAACGATGTAATGCCGATCCCGCAATAAAGCAAACTTAGGACAGATGGAAGCAGATTGCAAAAGATATATAATACTATCATATCATATTATATTCTATGTATCATCATTAACAGCGGCCCAAGCAGGAAAATTTATGACAATCGTAAATGTATTCGAGCTCGATGCGCGTCTATGAAATTCGTTTGAAATATTAACAAATGTCATCAGTGCGCAGCGAGCTCATTTACGATTGTCAGAATCTTTCCTGCTCGAGCTACTGAAAGCTTGTGTTACTTTTCTTCAATGTCAATAAATTAATCTTTAATATTTTAAAGCTAAGGAATATAAATATCTTTGCATAATTCGTTACCATTTTCCCAGAAATACTCGTAAAGATAAGAAGGCATAAGAGAACTGTCGACGTTAGGATGAAGCTCAAAAGATTTAGCACTACTTAATGTTGCTATTATAAGATTCATTTAGACTTAAATCTAGGAAGTTTCAAGAAAATACAAGAGAGAGTTGCATTGAAACCCGAACAAATCTAATTTAAAGTGAAATTAAATCAGAAACGGGAACCGTGGCGTGCAATATAGCAATAATAAATAAAATAAATTACGTCATTTATAATTTTCAAAGCACCTAAGCCGTAGGTTTTATGAGTCCTGCCACTTGCAAGTAGAACTTATAACTTAAAAGCACGAAAGGACTGAGGCTATCGCCTACATAATTCTCTTTTAAACGAGCATCTAAAGTACTAATCGTAGAAGTAATACGTAAATTATTTATTCTAAGTTTTAATATTACAGGGCTATAATAATTGTAATTAAGTTTTCAATCAACGTCAAAATAAAGAAGTATCTATTTTTTTTCTATACAATATGCCACTCATGTGTGTATGTGTGGACTGGGAGGTCCTGGGTTCCATTCCCAAGTCAGGCAAATCAAATTTTCTAATTTAATTTGTCCGGGACTGGATCCCTTATTGACGTCAGGTAGGCGGCCGGTCTTAAAAACTAAGCCAAATCCCCTGCAACATGCTTGAAAAAGTGTGTTGCGCCGACCCTACATTAAGATGGGATAAGGGCAGGTAGAAAGAGGGAAAGAAGAATATTCCCCTCATATATAAATTACATTTTGATGACAGCCTCCGTAGCGCAAGGGCGAGTAGCCGGCTGTGAAGCGAGAGGCCGCGGGTTCGATCCCCGCATCGAGACAAAAATTTGTATGGCCTACAGATATTTGTTTCGTATCTGGGTGTTGTGAGACCGAAAGTCTCTCGTAGTTCCTGATACCCACGACTCAAGACTCGATCTTAGTGTAGGGTCAGGACTACATATGTATGTGACTGTTGGGTGTTATTTATTATTTTGGTACTTACCACTTATATTAGATAATGCCCTACTTAGTAAAAGTTGAAACTTTAACGGAGTAGCAAACACACAGAGAAACGGGTTCTGGTGTCGGTTAATTTAACTTTAAGAAATGTAATTTCGAAAGTATGCAACTGTATAAAAGGTTGTGATAAATTATATTTGACAGTGCTTCTGTGTGTGCCGGCTATGAAGCGAGAGGCTGCAGGTTCGTGCCAAATGTTTGTGTGATCCAGATATATTTTTTTGAGGCAGAGTGTTATGGGACTATCATAGTTCCTCATCTTTCTTTCTAGCTGTCCTCATCCCACTTGAATGTGGAATCGGTGCAACACATTTTTAAAGCATGTTCCAGAAAGGTTTTTATCAGTGTTTTACGACCGGCTGCTTGCCTGACGTTAACCCCTCTGGGGATCCAGTCCTGGGAAAATCAATTTAGAAAAATCGCTTTGCCTGACCTGAGAATCGAACCCAGGACCTCGCGGTCTGCAGCCCATACACTCTGCCACTAGATTAAGGAGATTACAATCGTAGTTCCTAATACCCATGTATTTTAGTATGAGCCTTGAGGTCAGGACTATAATATGCGTGACTATTGGGTTGTTATTTCGATTAGATCTTCGATAAGGTTTTCAATATAGCATGGGTATCTAGGCAAAGTTGAAAATCTCAAGAGAATAACAACATGTATCTTAGTGTGAAGTCAGGACTATATATGTGACTGCTAGGTGTTATTTAGGTTAGATCTTCGAGTACCTAAGAAAATCTTAAGAGAACAACAAACGCACTGACAAAACGATTCAGTAGTCAGTTATGTTAAATTTATGTCATAGCAGATGTACGCCACACTATAAAGGATCTGATAAATGGTTAGATGCACAGAGCTGAACTCTTTTATTGTACCTGTTATTGGGCTTGGAATTCACCCGACAATGTAATATAGTCACGTACCCCAACCGAAGACGTGTAATGCACATGCTAGATATAAACACTGAGTTTTGTGATGTCTATCCCGCTTCAGATATTTGTTTCCGTATATTAGATACGTGCGAGAAATTCCGATGCGACTTGTTGAAGTTTAAATTCTTTTACAGCATTCGAGTCTGCTCTGCAGATCCTCGAAATTCTTTTACTAAAATGTAATGGAGTATTTGAAATACTATTTTTATTTTAGATACAAAGTGTATAGAAGGTTACTGAGAATCTGGTATTGAAATCTATTTTACAACACAGCCAATTTTAGATTGCGTATTTACATACATACATACGCTCACTAGCGAATTAGAACATCCACATTTCGCGAAGCTGTTTTTCGCCCAAGTTGTGATAGAGGCGAGCCTATCTCCATAACCAATATCAGTTTTCCCCCTGGGAATCGAACCTGAGACCGTCCGGAAGTAGTACTGAAGTTCAACTACCCCAACGAGGTTACGTTTTTAACTGAATAATAAATATCATCTACAAAGCAGAGATGATGGGCTCATACAATTCGATTTTTACTGATTTACTGTTGCCAAATTGTGCGCTTAAAAATAGGTATTTATTATAGGCTTCCTTTTTTACCTTTCGCACTGCTACCGAGCAATTTCTCTTCAGAAAATATTTCACTATTCGCTAGGCTATAATCATAGAAATGTTTTGAAGCGGGTAATTCATTTCACAGAAGTGTGTTTCATCTATTTTACAATTATTCTAAGAAGAACGTAATTGATGTTGTGATGTATTATAGCCTTAGTTTTAATTAAACTATCAAGTATCAATTATATTACTCAGTACTCATCATTTTTATGTCTTCATTTGAGGTTTTCATAATCCTGTAGATTATGGTTTATTATGTTTATAATTATATTTTCATTACTATAATTCCAGTCATTTTAAGTTTTCTTTTTATGCCCTCTTATATTTTTACGTCCACTGTTAACCAAAACATGGTTATTTAGCAACCATTTGTAATAGCTATGCTCGTTATGTTTGGCGCAATTTTGAAGATGAAGACAATTTCTATGCATTATTTTATATATTCATCATCATCAGCCACAGGACGTCCACTGCTGAACATAGGCCTCCCTCAAAGATTTCCAGATCAACCTGTACTATATATTACGGAGCATCAATTTCAGCTTTAATATTATTGTCTTTTTTCGTGATTTTGTTATAATTTAATATTTATAACATAACCTTTTACTAGCTTGGAGCTATTGCTATCTATTTGTTTACTTTCTCGCGCGTAAAACGTATCACTCGATGTGTTATTAATGACTACCTTTCTAAAATCTTGTCGATGATTGATGTCGCTTCAATAAATACTAATAAATTTTTCATGTTGGAGTGATTGATATATTTACTTTTAATGTCGGATTTGATATTTTTCAATATATTTTTAAATAGTGGATATCCGGAGAAATTGGCATATTAAAACTTTATTAAAATATTGTACACCATTATTTGTTCTGATGCCACCTGATTGCCTCGGTGGCGTAGTTGTATGACGGTACGACTACCGACCTGAGGTCTCGGGTTCGATCCCCGGGTCAGGCAGAGATGTTGAGTCTTTCAATTCCATATCAGTCCGGAATTTGTACACTAACGCGCGCGGCGAAATGTGGGTGATCTAGTCATCTATGACAACTCTCCCTTCCCCTTAGAGGATACAGGCGTGAGTCTATGTGTGTATTATTTTTATAGTCATTGTGTTAAATACATAATTATTATTTTTTTGCGTCGTAGCGGTTTATTTCTTCAAATTTCCGTAGAAACCTTAAAAGTACATAAACAAATACGAAACTTCGTAATAAAGTAAAGAACACAACATCTAAAAGACAAAAGCACACGTCCGTTCAATGGTTAATTGAATTCCGAAACTACCTAAGTACCATTAGTGTTGATGAAAAGCACTTCGACTAATGTACGAGTATTATTCCCTACAGGTCCCCACACGATGCATTTCAATGAAACAATCTAATTAACGTTTTCCAACGATAGATATACCTAAATAACACCCAACAGTCACACACATAGTTCTAACCCCACATTAAGATCGAGTCTTGTATAGGGGGTATCACGAACTACGAGAGACTTTCGGTCTCACAACACCCAGACCCGAAACAAATATCTGTGGGCCACACAAACATTTGTCTCGGTGCGAGGATCGAACCTGCGGCCTCTCGCTTCACAACCGGCTGCTGGCACGCTACACCACGGAGGCTGTCATTATATTAATGTCTTCTTCCACTTGCCATTATCCCTCTCCAGTGCGGGTTTGAATCTCTTTTTAACCGACTGCCTCAACGGAGGATAATGATTTTTAAACATTACAGAAGAGTGACAATGGGCCTGGCTTAGTTTTTACCACCAGATGTTTGCCTGACCTCAACGTATTATAGGCTCCGAGCATATCGTATAACAACCACGTTGCCCCACCAGGAATTCAAACCCAGAACCAACACCATATTAACGCTAGTACAATTGCTAAATAGACGGAGTAAACTGACAGATTGAAATGTCACTTTGCAAAATAATGTTGCTAACTTCCAAAACATAGTGATTGATAGTTACATTTTTATAATTCAAAGAAACATTCACTCGGCATTAGCTTGCGAAATTAAAATTTTAATTCGTATTTTAAAAATTTCAGCGCAACCTTTCGACTTAATGTCTGTGTAAATAATTTTGCCTAAATAATCACAACAACTACAATAATATACATACAATAATAAACAACAATAATAATTCCAGTTTAGATGTAATAACTTAGCATGCAGTAATTTACTATGAATATAATTCAGTAGACATCCAGTACTAATTACACATTAAGCAACATTCGAAATGTCAGTTTACTCCGTTTAATTAGCAATCCGACTACAGGTGACAGTACAGTCATTAATGTATCTTCAATATACATTCACACTAGTGTTTAAAACGAGACGATGACAAATATTGGAGAACGCTTCATTGATCAGTTACATCGGCTGTGAACCGTGAACCATTGACCATTCCGATCAAGCAATCTTTGATCTAAGTTTTATTTTCATTTCAATGATTTACAATTGTTATTTCACACCATGGCACGTGAACGCCTGTCGCAATAGATGGCAATTGTTATTTGTTGCCTTCTTAGACGAAATCATAGATCAGATTATCTAAGATTGCCTCAGTTCGGATTTAGCTCAGAGAGCTGAATTTTTTGCGTGCTATTGCGAGTGACTTCAAATTGACATTAAGTCTCGCTAATCCAACACCACGCTTCTTATAAAGAAAAAACCGGCCAAGTGCGAGTCGGACTTGTGCACCGAGGGTTCCGTACAAACTTGAAGGTATATAATGAATTTCGCATTTTTTCCAATATCTATGCTATAAGACGTTGCGTCATACCAAATTTCAAGATTCTGAGTTCACGGGTTTCCCTGTAGGTTTTGATTCCCTTGTGAATGTCGAAAATATGCGGCATAAACAGCTGTATCTTTTGATTGCTATGGCTTAGAAGTTTGATTTTTTCACAACTCCAAGGGGTAGACCTGAGTATTTGATAGGAATTTCAGCTTGATACCTCCACGCATTCACGAGAAAAAGGGTCGTGATAGACAGACAGATGGACAACAAAGTGATCCTATAAAGGTTCGGTTTTTCCTTTTGGAACCCTAAAAACTTGCGTCGGTGGTGTAGTTGGTTTACGTGGTATGACTAATTTTCTCAGGTGTCAAGTTTGATCCCTGGGTTGGACAAAGTGATACTGCGTTTTCCTATTCAGAATCAGGCTGGAATTTGTGCCTTATATGGCGTTCTCTCACCTATCATATATGGGACGGAAATAAGCTCGTAAATGTGGGTGTTCTTAATTCACCTCTGCCTACCCCTACGGGGATACAGGCGTTAGTTTAACTATGCAAGTATTTTTAGCTTTATATTATAATGTAAAATCATTTGTAACCTTCGACATTTCAAAATATCAGGAAATCATTACAGCATTATATATTTCGATGACCTCAGCAATTAAATTTATATAATTTCAAGATTTACCTCTATTTTATTTTAATACATTAAAATGATACACGAGAAATATAAATCTTTAAGAAACAATAATATAGAATGAACAATAAAATATGTTGGAAAAAATTATCTTGACTATACTTAATATTTGCTACTCTCCCCCCCTCATGGAGGGTTGACGTCAGGCAGGCGGTCTTTCGTAAAAACTAAGCCAAATCCTCTCTGCAACATGCTTGAAAAAGTGTGTTGCGCCGACCCCACATTAAGGTGGGATAATGATAAACGTGATTTCTTAATTGTGAATTCTTCAGAAGAATTTCGAATTAAATAAAATAATCGCATAATTTTTAATAAAACTTTATTGGACTGCTATAAAATAATATTCTCTTGTAAACAGATGGAATGGACTTATGAACAACTGACTGTATAAAATATTTCCAATGTCATAATATTATAATTTAAATATCATTGTCATTTTATTTTTATGGCTATTAAAATAACAATAAAGTATAAAACCTGCTATCCCGAGGAGTATTGATAATATATATTTATAATAGCAATAGATTTTATTTTAATATGATCAAATCAAATGATGATTCAGAATATATAAGTTACACAAGCTGATTTTTACACTATGAATATAGAGGTGCCTGCCTCAGTGGCGTAGTCGCATTGCACGGCACGACTACTGTCCAGAACTCCTGAGGTCTCGGGTTCGATCTCAGGCCCGGCAAAAGATGGAGATAAGCATTTCGTCTGTATTTTTATGTACGTTACAGGATATCTCATCTCTGCCGAATGTGAACCGATTTTCAAGGTCAGACTCAAATGCATTTGGTCACTATAGGATAAATTTTGAAGTCGGTCCGTAAGTTTTTAAACTTGTGATTATTATACTCAGTCTCAGCACAAAATAGGTGATGAGGCTGGAGTCGGGTATTTGTATTCGATATGGCCGCTGTTTTCATGTCGTAATTGTTCTGTAATATGGACCTAAGAGCCAATTGCAACGCCGCGATAAATTTCTATTCATCCCAAATCTTGATTTAAAGATAGGAGTGAGCTGTAGGATAAATGAAGATAAGGTGTAAAGCTAGATTAGTAACAGCGCTGCAAGTCGCCCTAAAAGACTAAGGCTAAAATCTATAGAGCGAACTTCGCCTAAGTCTAAATCAAAGTCACGAACTCAGGGAGGATTTGTAATTGTTAAATCGAACTTTAACTTAGTCCGGGTCATTTTTCACAAGAAAAACAGACTGACAGACAGACTAAGCAAAGATTTTCTTGTAAAAAATGACTCGGACTTAGTAAAAATCCTCACTGAGTTCGTGACTTTGACTTAGACTTAGTCGAAGTTCGCTCTATAGATCTCAGCCAAAGTCATGATTGTTATTTCTATTTAGAGAACTTAAAACTCGAATAAAATGCTAGTCTCCAAGGATATTACCTCTTGACAACTTCGTTGGATGCCGTATATCTTCGGATTATAAAAGTACAGTTACTGTGAATTTATCGTTCGCCGGCTACTATACGAGCTGTCGGCAACAAATGCTTCCAAATTAAGTGTTAGCGCGTGATCTAAGACCTTAATCGCACGGGGTGTTTGACGCTGGCTAAATGACCAAGGTTTTCCTAAATTCTACTACATACGGTATTAACAGAATTTTAATGAAATAATTTCTAGACTAATATTTTCTTTACCTTAATTTAGAATTAATTCGAAATGGCTTCTCAATTATTCTTCGTCGAGATTAATTCAGAATCCCTTCTCAATTATTCTTCATCGAAATTAATTCGAAATATTTTCTCAATTATTTTTCATCGATAAATTCGCAATGGCTTGTCGATTATTTTTCCTCATTTTTTTATCTGCTTCTCCATAATTCTTCATCGGCTCACAGTAATGATTATTTAATTAAATGTATTCTTCAAACATGGTAAGGATTTTGATAACCTGTTAAATTTTTTTCCACTATTAAGTTATTTTTAATCTCCTTTTATTAAGAAGTAGTAGAAGTGAGTACTGAATATCTGGTGTAAACATTTTTTAGATATTAGATATTAGAGTTATTTTCCTAACCGGAACATGAATCGACCCAAATATTGTAGCCTTTGCCCAAAAAAAGAATTTCATCCACAAAGTCACACGTAGGACTGTGTCTGATTCTGTTGCTGTGTGTGTTGTTATAAGGGTTTAAATAAAGCCTGGTCTCCTGCACTAAAACATTACACAAATCACCTACACAAAACATGTATTTTTTTATCTATGGTCCATAGTTCTACCAGAGGTGACAGATAAAATCGTTTTGCGTATGTGTTTTTAGCGTTTTCTTCCAAAAAGCTAGTGCAGGAGACCCGGCTACAGAATTAATCCTTGTCAACATCCTTTTAATACTATCATCTATGATCATTTCCCATAAATGTTAAATACTAGCATTTGGTAATTTCAAGCTTTAATCGGGAAATGTGCCTAACCATTTGATCCGCTTATGCAATATGCATGTTTAGGTTTTTAAAACTATCAGGATAAACAAGATTTTATACCGATAACGTTAGAGTTTAATTTAGTATGAGGGAATTAATGTGAAATTCTGTGCTTAAACTACGCATAATTGCATTTTGCATTAACGACTTCAATAACAGAAGGTTAAAAGCCATGTGTGTGGTCTATTATTACACAATATTTTATCATCGGGTATAAAATTAAAGGTCTAAAAAATACAGTGTCTAACTTTGAAACAGGTTGTTCATTTCTCCCTTATGTAATACATGTCTGATATTTTGAGAGTGAAAGAGACAAACATGTATAAGGCACCAATATATTTTTAAACTGTCTGACTGCCGTCCTGAGGTCTTGGGTTCGATTCCTGGGTCGGGCAAAGTTATATTGAATTCTTCAGTATCAGCCTGGAGTCTGAAATTTGTGCCTGATATGGCGATAAACTGAGCTCGGCGAAATGTGGGTGTAGTTAGTTAGTTAGTAGTTAGCTAGTTCGGACAACAGGCGAGAGCTTACGTATGCATCTGTTTAGATAAGACTAATATCTATACTATCTATACTAATATTATAAAGCTGAAGAGTTTGTTTGTTTGTTTGTTTGTTTGTTTGATTGAACGCGCTAATCTCAGGAACTACTGGTTCAATTTGAAAAATTATTTTTGTGTTGGATAACCCAATTATCGACGGTGGCTATAGGCTATATATCATCACGCTATGACCAATAGGAGCGGAGCAGAAATGAAAAATGTTGCAAAATCGGGAAAAATTATATCTCGGACAGAAACTACTGGTTCGAATTGAAAAATTATTTTTGTGTTGGATAGCCCAATTATCGAGGGTGGCTATAGGCTATATAACATCACGCTATAACCAATAGGAGCGGAGCAGAAATGAAAAATGTTGAAAAGACTACATTTCAGAAACTACTGGCTCGAATTGAAATTTTTTTTTGTGTTGGATAGCCTATTTATCGAGGATGGCTATAGGCTATATAACATCACGCTTTGACCAATAGGAGCGGAGCAGAAATGAAAAATGTTACCAAATCGGGAACATTTATATCTCAGACAGAAACTACTGGTTCGAATTGAAAAATTCTTTTTGTGTTGGATAGCCCAATTATCGACGGTGGCTATAGGCTATATAACATCACGCTATGACTAATAGAAGCGGAGCAGAAATGAAAAATGCTGCTAGCGGGGAATTTTATATCTCAGAAACTACTGGTTCGATTTGAAAAAATATTTTAGTGTTGACTAAGGGGATGAATGGTAGGGTGACTAAGGGGTGACTGACGGGGTGATTGATGGGGTGACTAATGGGATGACTGACGGGGTGACCGACGTGAGGAATGACGGGGTGACTGACAGCCTGACTGATGGGGTGGCGGACGGAGTGACTGACGAGGTGAATGACGGGGTGACAGACGGGGTGACAGATGGGGTGACCGACTGGGTGACAGCCGGGGTGACAGATGGGGTGACCGACTGGGTGACAGACGGAGTGACAGACGGGTGACAGAAGGGTGACAGACGGGGTGACGGACGTGGTGACAGACGGGGTGACAGACTGGTGACAGACGGGGTGACCGACTGGGTGACAGACGAGGTGACAGACGGGGTGACCGGCGGGGTGACAGACGGGGTGACAGGCGGGGTGAAAGACGGGGTGACAGACGGGGTGACAGACGGGGTGACAGACGGGGTGACAGAAGGGGTGACAGACGGGGTGACGGACGTGGTAACAGACGGGGTGATAGACTGGGTGACAGACGGGGTGACCGACTGGGTGACAGACGGGGTGACAGACGAGGTGACAGACGGGGTGACAGACAGGTGACAGAAGGGGTGACAGACGGGGTGACGGACGTGGTAACAGACGGGGTGATAGACTGGGTGACAGACGGGGTGACCGACTGGGTGACAGACTGGGTGACCGACTGGGTGACAGGCAGGATGACGGACGTGGTCACAAACGGGTGACCGACTGGGTGACAGACAAGGTGTCAGACGGGGTGACAGGCGGGGTGACAGACGGAGTGACAGACGGTGTGACAGAGGGTGTGACTGACGGGGTAAGAGACGGGGTGACATACGGTTTGACAGACGGTGTGACTGTCGGTGTGAGAGACGGGGTGACTGACGGCTGAAGTAGATCATCCCATTACCTCTTTTAGAATTATTGTGCTATAGGTGCCTACGATTCACTCTTTCAACCCTCTCTCTCATACGCAGACGAAGTTGCGCGGGTCAGCTAGTTCTGTTATAAAAGTACACACAAATAAAGTATTTTTGCCGAGGTTATTAAAGGTCAAAACAATACGATCCTTGACTATAATTATAACGAATATTTGTTTTGTGGAATTGGTAAAATGTGTGGATATCCTAATTACCGTTTCCTTCCTGAACTAGGTTTAATAATGTTCCCACAGTTAAGTGATAAACAGACCGTGAACAAGCTAAGGCTGAGCGACTAAGTCTAAGTCAAAGTCAGGGGCTTTGTTATTGTTAAATCGAACTTTGACTTAGTCCGGGTCATTTTTTACAAGAAAAACAGACTGACAGACAGACTAAGCTACGATTTTCTTGTAAAAACTGTCTCGGACTTAATAAAAATCCTCACTGAGTTCGTGACTTTGACTTAGACTTAGTCGGAGTTCGCTCTATAGATTTCAGCCTTAGTGGCTGGTTTAATTGAGGACGATCACCAACATTTGCAGTCAGCGATGATGTACCCTAATAGCACGGGCTTAAGCTATAGATGGAGCGCTAGGAACATTGAAAGTGAGGCTGGATTTTCGGCCCACTCTATCTATCGACACGTAATCGCGTATGTGTGTGAGTAGGGCACTATTGTACAGGCGTGTGTGTGCGTGGCTTCTCTATGGCGTCCGTTTAACCATAGGCGAGATGGTGTCCGCCTTTTTCTTTACTTTCGCGTCTAATAGACACCCAATATTCGACATTTCTCCTCAAACCAACTAGCTGAGGTATGAGGAAGCCTAGAACCCTAGTTGATAACTCAAAATCTGGTTGTTTTAACGACACTGCCGTATTGTTCAAGGAGGCTATATTTTAATTAGCTAACCCAGAAGTTTTATGCAATTGGGTACTTGACTAATTTATTTTTTACTAATTTTATATGAAATTTACGCTATCTAATATATAGCACTGAAATAATTATTGAAATATTCTCAAAAATAAAAAAGTTATAAGCTTTTGCAACCTTAAAACTGCGGAAAAGAGAAGTATCAGTAAAATCACGTCAGGGCCATAATGGTTCGTGCATTAGAAAGGGATATATAGAAGATATCCCCACTACGTCCCCAGTCTTGCTCATTGCAGAATTTAAAATATGAATTACTAAATTTACAAAAGAGCTTCTATTCTGTTTTATTTGCTAGAACATATAAAAATGTGTACAAATCAAACATAGTCAAGTACCGAATTGTATGTATGTTGATTGCACAATTATTATGATTGTGTTTTTAAGTGTCTATTTATGACCTTTTAGTATAACGGTACATACATTTATATCTACAAGTCGTAAAAGCTCAAATGCTCAAATGAAATGCGAGCCATATACGTTTTACAGCTCTTGTCTACATGAAGATACTTAACGTACGTACTTACCTGACTACGGTAATCTTATCGCGGATATAAAGCCTGTTTTATAGAACACGGAAATTATAAGTTCACGCCTGTAGAAATTAAGAGATAGGCAGTGAACTAGATGACAAAAGCACCCAAGGAACGAATGTGGGTAGATTTCGTCCTTGTCGTTCCTGCGTACGACCATTATATCGTTAAACGGGCCCAAATACCAACCACGGGCAAGTTGTGATTATATACCTAATGGAAAAACTAAAAAAAACTGAGATTTCCCGCTTGGGATTTGAACCCAGTATTTCATGGTTCTCAGGCTGAGTACGCTGATCAATCAATAGCAAATAGGAGGTCTTTTATAATTACGTTTTCTTTTATCTCAAAAGAAAGGGGGAGAGGGACAGAGGAAGGGTTAATTTTGGAACATACGACGTTGGTAGAAGTGAGACAGTGTTTCATTAAGATATATGTATAATATAAAATCAAACAAAGTAGTATTAAAAAATCTTTAATAATACTCTTACATCTCATTTGTATCTAAATACAATATTTACAAAGCTTATAAGTAATTCTTTATTACAATTCTAAAGAAATCGTACCGATTCTAAAGGCACTGACCGTATTTTTAAACTTTGTGATTCTTCAAACCCCAAATAATATTTTTTGTTGCTTTATTACTTTGATTCAGTACCTTTAGAATTGGTCTCTTTGTGTTAAAAACACATTATTTTTCATTTTCCTAAGACCACGACAGGCAGTATAAAAGGCAGTGATTTTAGCTGAGTTGAGTATTTGAAAATTAATATACACATATATAAAATAAAAGCTTCAGTTTTGTTACTAAAGTAAAGTAAAAAATATTGTCCCAAAAATACACAATTCATTGTCACATAAATACCTACATAACATAAATATGTGATAATCGATAAGTTACAAACGAATACGTGGAAAAATAGCTTTTTAACAAACGCTAATCAAAAGTTATCGTTATAATAAAATGATTTACATTGAAAGTCATAAAAAATACTTATAAAAAACAATTTTATACGTAAATACTTCAAACCGCTTAACGTAGAGTATAAAAGAGAGAGCATATCTATTATTCATAAATTCGTTTCAATCGTATGTCATTGTGTACTTTTGGGAGAGGAAAAATACGCGTAACAAGAGAAAAATCAGACAAACACCTCAATTAACTTCTCATTTCAACAAACTTGGACAATATTTAATACTTTAAGCATTAAGTTGAAATAAAACGGTCAGAAAATTGCATGTCTGTTCAATCTCTACATTCAGGTCCACCTGCATCAACAAAATAAAGATTAAGATAGATATTATTAAAAACAATGTCGTAATTTTGCGACACACTGTTACTGACAAAATCCTCAAAGATATTTTTAATTTGATGGTGCAGATAGTCCCCATAATTTAACATTAAAATTTAACAATAGATTCACCTATGTTTTTCAAATAATGTTAAGAAATTTACATTATATCACACTAGTCCTCTCATCAACTATCCGATATGCAAACTAAACGCCAATAAATATTATTGTAAATTATCATATAAGTACCTAAAATAGGTGGATGTATCTGTTTTGTCACTGTATTAAGGGTATTTTAGTATGTAAAACTAATTTCGCGGTGTCCATCCTTTTCAATTCTATCAACAATGATTTGAACTTCAATATAATTTATTGCACCTATAAGTCCATTTTCAACAGTTTTATTAAATTGGAATAATAATTGAGCAAATTTAGCACCTTTTCCGACTCACATACAACACGCAAAATCAGTTTCCATATCAGTTGAGACATCCAAAATTTTTGAACACTTAATTACGAGGCTATTTACATAGCTGATTCGGACCTTACTAAATCAAATAAAGCCTAAGTAATCATCGTAATATAATATTTATAGTTGGATATGAACAAGTGTATCGCAGGCTTACCGCCTCGCAGCAGGTGCTTGGGTGTGGTGTGTGCAGCCTTCGACGTTCTCAGGCCAGTCACAAACGTTCTCATTGTAGTTGAACACGAGGTTTTGAGGGCACGGCATATGGTGTTTCCTCTCTCCTTCACACATGTAGTACATTGTGCAATCAGCCTTATCTGGGTGGTAGGATATATGTCCGTCTTCTTCTTCGCAGATCACTTCGTTGGCTGGAACAAAAAGTTTTGTTAAGAACGTCTGTGCAGATTATTTTTTGATAAGGTTCCAGAATCAAGACATGAAAGCAGTAATGTATTTCTGATATATTATCGACTCTGGATCATGAAATTAATGGCATCGAATCGAGAGTCTCTTATGAACCATTTTCCTATCCTGAGCATTTAAAAAAGAACCTCGTAGTACCATGTCTTAATATCCCCTATAAAGATTTCTGTGATGACTGAGAAAGCTTCAAAAATGTTCACTGACCTATAAGTTAGTACCAATATATAATCAGAAAACTGCAAAGCCTCACCATTACTTATTTTTAATTCTATCAAGACCATAATGAAAGTTGAAACCCTTCTCGTACACATACGTCGTACATTTATACGAGTATTGATTCTCAGGACAATAAATTTTCCACTAACAATGGAATTAATAGATCGAAGTGAATGTCGCCGCACAATAGGTGGCTGCTCTCAATGCGCTTTTATGTTTGCTCGAAACATATCATTCAAGGCAGGACGACGTATTAAGGCTGGCATTTAATGATTTATAAACGGCTGTTGTTTTTGAATTGCATTCCACTTAGTGCGAGTTGTTTGGTCTGACGATTATTGTTTTTAGTTATTATAGAAAACTCAATAGGTTAAACTTAGGCTGAGATCTACAGAGCGAACTTCGACTGAGTCTGAGTCAAAGAAAACGAACTCAGTAAGGATTTGGTATTTTTAAATAGAACTTCGACTTAAACCGAGACTTTTTTTACAAGAAAAATAGACAGACAGATTCTTTTCTTTGAGTTAGACTTAGTCGAAGTTGGCTTTATAGATATCAACCTTATTAAGTCAGTTATATACTAAGGGCAACTTGCAGCATTATTACTAAAGTAGAGTAGATATTAGAGTTAGTCCTAAACTCGATGTAATTTACATGACATCAATCGAGCTTTGTCTAAGTTCTGCAATTCTTTCAAATAAATTAAGATTAATTATAAATACTTATTTTAGTAACAGTGTACTAATTTTTGAGCTCTTCAGGACTGATTTCTCAATAGTCAGACACCTTTTCTGTGGGTTGCTATTTTGACGATTTGATGTTTAATGTTTGAAACATCTGTCAAACTAATATAATTATTCCTTAGATAAAAGTTACCTGAACACTGTAAAATTAAGGCCTTTAGAAGGGTATAAATAAAAATATGGTCAAAAGAATCATCGTCATCATGTTTGAAAAATAAATTGGTTTCTATTCATAATACTTACGATCCTTAGTAGTGTATTGTCCAGTTGGTCCAGATGATTCATAAGGCCCATCGTATTCAAGCTTCACTCTGTAGTCTCCGAGCTCTTGTTTCATGGCTGTGATGAGAGGGTACTTCCCAGTTCCACATGAACCTCTGAAGTCGTCCATATCGATCGACCAGACCATTATACCTCCGAAACCTTCCTCTTTGAGCCAAGCCATCTGTTGATTAATTAAACGATAATTAATTATTAATAGCCCTTGAAGGTCCGTAAGAAGCTAAACATCTTGAGGAAAATGTAAAGTTGAAGTGTCAGAAGGATTACTGTTTCTGTTGAGTGAAAGGAGGCTTGTAAACTAATTTCGGCAACGACGGTTGATTCTTCATAATTAATAACGTCGACTACTTTCCTGATTTTGGAAGTATCAAAGTAGAGTATGTATTTTTAAAATTATATTAATATTAGAAATTGGGATTAAAATTTATGGTGGGCAACGCTGTTTTTTTAACATGATTTGCCCAGATTTGTATCCTGTAGGTTGACCGCACCGGCAACCGGTCGCAAAACTTAATCCAAATCCTTTCTGAAACATACTTAAAAAATATGTCGCGTCGACGACCCAGTGTGTGGACGTAGAATTATAAAGTAAACTAAATTCTATCGCTTTTTGAAGTTTATGATGTAGGTACCGCGTAGTTTCTATGTGACATTTTCAACCCTAATAGTTTTAATTTACCTTAGTTTTAAGAGATCTCTCATCATCAAAGCCAACCCATTGGTCTTCTCTATACGCGAAAGGCACCATCTGTTCATTATCCCATACTAGAGTGGTGTTATCTTCACGGAGGAATTCACAGATCTCGTAGTATGACATGAAGCCAGCTTCGTTGGTGAAACGTCCTGCAGAACCTATATAGGATAATAACACAAATATTTCAATTTCATAATGGAAACTTTTTATAACATCAATGATTTTTTATATGAAGAAAGAATAAAAGAAATATTTAGTTTTATTTTTGGGGTGGTAACAATCAACAAGAAATTCAAAATTAGATGGACCATGGATTTCACAGCAATCTTTCAGAAAATCATAATGATACGAAACCAAAATCTCAAGATTAGAATAAAATTTAGTTTCTGCATAAAATTGTTTTCAATTACTTCTTATCAACTTCTCATATCTAAAATCAATCCTAGTAAGGTGTTCCAAGCCAACTTTTCGATTCCCTTCTGCAAATCTTCTGCATTCAACCTGTAGTCTCTTAGGGCTATGCTAATTGCACTAACTTTAAAGGTACAATAAATATAAAACCATAACTTATCTCTATTGGTAAATTTGTAGCTAACGTAACTAAACACTTACCGCCACCAGAAGCGGGAGCTCCAATGTCGAATTGCGTATCATTGATGAGCGTGAACGATCTTCCGTACGTGGGCATACCAATCATCAGCTTTTCCTTAGGAGCACCTTGGCGGACCCATTCACGAGCCGAGTAGTCCTGGTGAATATTTAATAGTACTGTAGTACCTACATATTATCTACTATAGTCATTATTGCTTGTCAATACACATTACTCTTAATATTTGGAACTTAAAACAATTTTGGTACGTAAATTAATAATCTGCTTTTTACCATCTGGATTTTTGTCAAGGTTTAGTCTAACAATTATACCTCTGAAATTAAACTATTTTACGGATTCTATCATGATTTGGTTTTAATTTTTAATTTTTATGCCCGACGTTTTTATCTATTATCATCATATTTTTTAAGATATTTTTTAAGATATTATTTATTAAGTTCTCGATATTCAATAAAATATATTTAATTTTGAGCAACGATTTTGGTATCAATGTACCTACTTACCACTGTTAGTTTCTTCTGGTAACTGGTAGCACTCTCAAGAGGGAACAGAGGGCTGTTGTGTCCGACCTGGCGCTCCCATTGACCGTGGAAGTCGTAAGTCATGACATTAATGAAGTCCTGTACGGGAAAAATAATACTCAATAGTAACAACACATATTATTATGATAATACATAATTAGAAACAATTTTTTATCATGTTATGGTATATACCGCAAAGAATAATCTTTTTATCAAAATATTATATTAGATTTATTTTATCTTTTCATTGTGCCTTATTTCTATATATGTGTCTGGCCCAAATCATAGCAGGGGTACGATCCCGTGGACGGCCCAAGAAGTGCTGGTTAGAAGTTCTGGAGGAAGATATGAGAGCCAATGGCCTCACTGTGGAGGATGCTCATGACCGGGCGAAGTGGAAGTGTTTAAGTAGGAAGGCGGACCCTGGCAGAAGGCCGGGATAACGCCAGGCAGAAAGAAAGATTGTGTCTTATTCTATCATCACATTATCAGCCATAATACACTGCTTAACATAGATCGCCTACAAAGATTTCCAGACCGACTTTTCGAAAGCGGCCCGCATCCTGTGACTTCCTATTTCTATGATGTATGTTAAATTATAATAGTAAAAAATTTTCAAGTCGTCATTAGTATGGTGCTGTTAAATACATTACTTACCAAATATTTAGAAATTTCAGGTACGTCGTAACCAGCAGCGATAGCTTCGAAGGATGCAGGCACAGCGGCGGTCAGCAGGAGACGAGGTTGTCCAGACGTCTTGGCTTCACCTTCGAATGCTAAACGAAGTTCCTTGAGCAGGGATACGTAAGCGGCACGGTCGTCAGCACCCCTGTTGTAAGTTATTAGTAAGGATGAGTAATCATCATCAATCATAATCAATTGGGGGTTTAATGTCGTCGACGTAACATAACATCTCCTGTCTCTGAAAGACGAGGTAGCGGTGTATCTATAATGCGTCAAGCTTATCTCTTCTTTATGATGATACAGTAAGATTATTGCAATGCAGGCTTTGTATGCAAATCTCAATACCGCACATGTGTTTTTTTATTTTTAATTCAGGGACATATTGTGTTTCTTATTCATAATTTTTCCGCCATTATTTCTTAGGGTAAGTATACCACAGACTAAGAATATGTTATCTTATTAAATTAAAAATCATATATTTTTGGGTATTTAGTTCTAGGGTGTTACTGGGATTCCCAATAGGAAATATATTTTTAAAATTGCTAACATTTCCGAAAGCACTAAGATAATTGTTTGACAAATGCATAAAATATCTTACCTCGGGTACTCCCAGTCTACGTCCAACCCGTTGAATTGGTAATCTCTAAGGAATTCAATGGCTTCATAGACGAACTGGTTCATACGGAAGACGTTAGATGTGAGCTCTTTGAAGGGGGTAGAACCGAACGCCCATCCACCGATGGCGAGTAAAATCTAAAAAATAGTAACATTTTATTTAAGAAGGTATGTAAGAAATACACTAAGTACTATTATGTATTAAAATAAGTGGTATTGAAAATGGAATTTTGACAAAATATTTAATTTGTATGTATATTTATTATGTATGTATACATATTCCTACACATATCATACATCGTGTCACATTCATGTACAAGAATAATGATATGTGATTCGTTCGAGATGTCATTATATTATTTGTTCGTATACAATTTCTTGATACAGTTTTATGTACTCATCAAATTAGTGGTAATATTAATTTTCTTACCTTCAAATTCGGGTTCTTTTCTCTCAAAGCCACAACCTTATCGTACATGTCAGCGTCTTTCTCATCAGCTTCAGCCAGTTTATAGTCCTTGAGTGTAGCGAAGGCGTAGATTACGTGGGTACAGAGAGAAGAATCAACGTTCTCAGGCATGAAGCGACCCGCGCTCGGCCTCTTGGAAGACCAGGAAGTAAGGTAGCAAAGGACTTGCGGTTCACGCCCTGTACACAAAAAAAATTTAATTATATGATTTGTGGCAATTTGAGCGGCAAAGCTACACTTAAGGCCAGCTCGTTTGATACCACTGGACCACAGAAAACCGATGTAAAGTGACAATTCGGTCGGTAAGTGAGATCTAATCTGTATTCCCATTCTTTATGATTGATGCATGGCAACGCGCCCGTGGTTCTTTTGGTATCGTGGGTGTCCTATGGGCGGTGAAGATGATTTACCAGCAGGAAACCCACCTGCTCGTTTGCCAATCTCTCCAACTAGGATGTAAACTTAAAAAAATAGCACATTAGTTACTTATGTTAAAATTCACCCAAAAGAAGATCCAAATTTGATGGCATTTTGTCTTAATATCGTAAAATAAGATTTTCAAATACGTATTCTAAATAGATTTGCAATTGGAGCTTAAATTAATAAAAGGATCAATCGCTCATCATTTATAACGATCGGTTCATATAAGCTTCAGTTCCACCTGGACACCTCAGTAAAAATTTAAGTAATAAAGAATAGTGATGATATTTCAATTTTAATCAAAATATATTCGTTTGACTTCAATAAATCATTATGCCGTGTGTTTGAAGACTTATTACAAAGTACCTGTACAAAGTTTCGTACTTATAATAAAATAAATCCTCACTCATGCTTCACAAATTCGAGAAACACATTGCCATTGCAAATGTATTATTTATATCTTAACACACCCAAGGAAACATTAAGCATGTACTTGCAAAGATTGTCAAGTGCCTATGTCATGAACTTGCCGGCATTAAATCACGAAATACATTTGGAACATTTCGCCAATATATCAAGAACCCTCAATCTGTTTTGGTTATCTACATTCTACCTAACATTTGTAAATTTCCTTACAGTTCAAGTATCAAGTTTGCCTGGTCTGTAGGCACCACTTCAACGTGAAAGCACTCGATGTTTCAAACTTTTAGTAACTGTGTCGCCAAGAAGACTTTCCAAAGCCATTCTTAACAGTTGGGAACAACACAACGCCTAAGAGTGACCCTTTTGGCACTCCCGTTGGATATTTTGTGGCTTTTAGTGTCAAACGCACTTCTGGTTACATTTCGATGCGATGAAAAACGTTGCTCTTAGCCCGTTAGGGGTTTGTTTTAGTGGCGTTTGTACTTGACGGAGAACACTTGGGTGAATTTGTGTGTTTATATTGATGAATATTTAAGGAGGCTTACAGTTTCACTTAAGAAGACTTTATTCTCTAGCAAACTGTTTTTGGTGAATGTGCTAACTTAGCTAAAGTACCTGAATGTGTTGTAGTATCACACCGAATATTATATGCTGCTCTTGCAAGAGTTTTGTGCCATTTTTATTGATGTTTACTTTCACGTCAATTTCATGAACATTATTGAATATGTTTACATTTGAACGAATGCATTTGATATATTGCAGCTGCTGAAACACGTTATCGATTGTCCCGAGTTGTCGCCTCTCTGGATGTAATGTTCACTGATGTATAGCATCTAATTTGTATCAAAGCAATATCTGCAATTCATTTATGTAATGGCTAATGTATGCCTTCGATCGTATTATAATTTACTTTATAGTAGAATTCGACTCCAACTCTATTCGAAATGGGTTTAGAATTTAGACACAACAATACTTTGTAGTAGATGCATATTATGTGTCTATAGTGAATGCGTATATTTGTAACAGAGAATGGTATGTAACCGGTGGAGTCCATTGGTGCTGTAGACGTTACTGTCTACAGCGTGACTGTACCATTTATAATATTTCGAAACAATAATACCTTTAATATTACTCTATTCTTTACAGCAGCCCAGCACGAATATTTTTTATAATCAAATTCGTATCGAGATCGCTGGTGATATTACGTTAACATTTCACACAATCCGAAATCGTCGAAAACCCACAACAAAAGGCAATGGTATGAAAACTGTCAAATGGCCAGGTTTAATAAAGGAGACATTGGAGCGGAAAAGGGATTTACGACAACGAGGGAGAGTAATGGCGGTTACTTACTGTTTTTATCGATTGCCCCGGCGATGCTGTTTTGTTTAATCACAACATTCTTTGTGGGCTTCTTCACGCGACTGAGCACGTCCTTAAGTGTAATCTTGATTGGTTCGGGCTTCTCTGTCACTTCCACTAACACGCTGGATGCTACTGATGCCCAATCAACGTCCTTCGCGTCCTTTCCACGAGATATGCCGCGCAGTTCTTCCCTGTAAGAAGGTAAACTTAAATATTTTTGGAAAGTGCCTTAACGTTAATCTTTTATTACAGCCTGCGAGAGTGAAGCGAGAGGTCGCGGATTCGATTCTCCTGGTGAGACGAATGTTTGTGTGACAAATTTTTGTTTTTGGTGTTATCTTTTTATTTTTACCTGCCCCTATCCCACCTTAATGTTGGATCGGCATACACTTTCTAAGGCTTGTTGCAGAATGGATTTGGCTTAGTTTTTATGACCGGCTGTTTTTGTGTTGTCTACCTACGAGACACTCTTTACGTATCCTTTTATGAGTAGGTTGTGCTGTAGACAGTATTTCTTTGGTTATTACCTCATAGCTCCAATGAGCGGGTACTTGACATCACCACCGCAAACGCTTCCACTAAAGTCATCCATGTCCACAGTCCACACCATGGCGCCACCAAAGTTGTTGTCCTTAATCCACCTGTTAAAGAAATACGCATTCAATTCACAAAGACCAATCTGATAAAAAAATTGACTTAGGGCCGATTCGAAGCCAGATAACTCTATTGGACAGAAGTTTTATCCAGTAACTGTCAAAACGTTAAAATTAATCCTAATATAAAAGTTGTCTGGGTATTGAAAAACCAGCCCTAAGACATCAAGGTCATTGTCCTCCATTTAATTGAAGCAAAATGTTTAGCGTCGAATATAAAGATTCGAACGATTTAGAAAATGTAACGAACACTTTAAGAGATAAAGCAGGATTTAAAGTTAATTTAGATTCGATTTTATTGCTTAGTAGAAAAGGAATGAAAGAAGAATTTGTCTTAAAGAAGAAATTCAACTTAAATGTTTCTACTTATGGTCCATTTGTTGCGCTATTATTGCATTATAATACGTATTAGACAAAATGAGTTCTGTTTGATTTCTCAGACATTTATTAGTTACCTTATTAACCCTATATATATTACCTTATCTTCATAAGTAAAGAACGTGACCTAATAAACATTTAGATGGCTTAGAAAAATACAAAGTTGCTATGATAATTTTTATTAAGAAAATGTTATTTTAATTTGGAAATGGGATTTTAATGCTGTCGTAATGTTACTAATTCCCAGTAGCTCTTGTAGACCAGCGTCAATTAATATCCCTTCATTAGGTTAAAGCTGTTTTCTTGATAGTGATAGCATAAATTGTGGCCTAGGATCCATTGATTCGCTATCAAACTGGTTTGTTTCTGTAGCTTTATCATATCAAACACTAGATATATGAAAAATAGTAATGCTCACTTACCTCATCTTGTTCCTGATAGCCTTTTCATCATCGAATCCAACCCATTGGTCGCCGTGGATAGCGTAAGGCACTTTCATCTCATCGTCCCACACGTAGGTACCGCCATTACGTAAAATCTCGCACACCTGTAAGGTATACAATTAATATCACTACATAAAGGTATTTTATTAATCCAATAGACACATATGTATAGTCACTTTTATCACTTCCTTGCTCTAGTAGCAAATTTATATGAGCTGTGAACCGGAAGGTCCTGGTTTAAGTCCTAAATCAGGCAAAGCGGTTTTTCTAACACGATTTCGGGCTAGTCATAAAACTTAGCTGAATTCTTTTTATAGCCTAATAAAGTAATTTATAGGCATGTACTCAGACAGCACCTTACGAATATCTTGTAAAAATAGTTTATCTCAGACTATTTCATTACTTGAGTTTCATCAAAAATGAAACATGACAACTTTATGATGATGCAAAAAGAGGTCTTCAAGTTCTACCTCTAGAACGTAAGATCACTCAAAAACTTCCAAAATTATGCCACGGATTGTATTAAAATGAATAATCTGGTAATTCACGACACAAGTAATTTTAGCTTATTCGAGAAAATTAGCGAGACATCGCTTATAAATTATGAATAGTTGGTTAACTTGCATGAATAAGTAAGAACTCGTAAAACACAACACTATCCAGACACGCTACTGGCGTTGCTGGAATATGTAGCATGGCTATTGTCAAACAATACTCAAGAGTACTATTTTCATTTGCTAAAGGCAAAATTAAATTACTAATATTATGTTTCATTAATTACTGCGGCATTAACTAATTATACTTCTAGAATGTAGATACATTAACGCTAATAACAGTTACCTAACTAAATAAATTGGTATCTATATCTTTATAGACAATGATATTATTTGAATAGAACAATCTTATTATCATACGAGTATCATACCTGTAAACAAATGTTGTCAAGTCGGAATAATTATATTTTTTAACATTACGAACATTTTAGCCCACGGCATAAGAACATTTAAGCCAACCTTTACGAAGGAGATCATTATGAGAGAAATTTTGACACTTTTCAACTCTTTAAATGCCACTCAAGAAAGCATAAAAACATGAAAATAGAACTTAAACTTCCGTATATTTAATGACATTTTAACACTGATGTTAACTGATGTTAACGCTCGCCTGCCATACCATTAAAAACATCAAACTGCTGATTACTTTTTGAAACTGTCAAAATTCCAACGCCGCGAAATTAGCTCGTAACTCAAGCTTTTTTACAATCTCCTCCAAGGTCGCGTCCTGATACAACGAAAGTAGTGCAAAAGGCTCAAGTCAAACAAATCTTAAAATAATTTTGAATGTTGATTGATACCTTAACTTGATAAGTTTATATGGATGCACTCGAATCTCAAATGTCATAAAATCCCACGTAGGCTCAGCAAGATGTCAGGGTAAGAGACAGATCTACATATATAGAAAATGCTAGTCATAGAAAACCTAAGACAAAGAGATGGTTAGAGGTCTTAAGGAGTATTTTGATCTAGATTTGTGCAATCAAGGCTAATGTATTTATGTAGAAGACTTTAAAAGCAGATTTAAATGCAACACTATACTGTTCAAATGCTAAATACCCCATAATAAAACGGCATTGAAATACCGATCTATAATTGTAAAGTGTAGAACCAATAATCATCATTAAAGGAACGGATGTTATCAACAACATACAATACAGACAACGTGGTGTGAAGTATAGACAGACATAAATATACTTCAAGTAATCTTGAATCGACTGTAAATATTCATAAACAAAGCTTACGTTTTGATCTGGGTTAGCACGATATGTTGAAGGTTTTAAGCGAGAAATCTAAAACAACTATGAATTGTTTAAATTACGATTCTACGAATTTTATGCACTAAACTGAAATATTAAATAAATTATCGTCGATCTTTGTATGTCCGTAGAATATATTACTTTCTTTTCGGTATTTCACTAAAATTGCTTTTGAACATTAATTACATACATTCGTGATTTTACAATGAAACGAGAGAAACAAAGTAATAATATGACACGTTCGTAAGTGCTGCTATAGAAAGTGTTGAAAATGGTTGGCAAGCAACTGTACCGTGCTAGAGAAAGTAGATCATTATCATGATTATTAAGCTTGTCTTATTGAAGTTTTTTCTTAAATTACTTCTCAGTCGTGGCACAATTCTTACTATTTGCGCGAATATTCAGGAACAATATTGATTTTCAAAGTTTCGCTTAAAGTGTTGGCACAAAGCGTTCATATGTATATTTTTGACCATCGTGACAGTCCTTTTGAAATTTTATCCCTTAGGGAGTACATAGACTGCAAGAACGTCTACAGGAAGAGATGATTTACTTGTAATCCAAATTACTACTATAACCAAAATCAACATCTCACACAAATTTTCAACTCAAATCATATAGCAGTGAGCCTACTGGATCCAATTGTTTTGTGTCTGCCTCAGGATTTTTGGGCAATATTTTTTAATTACCTCATAATAGGCGAGGAAGCCCGACTCCTTCGTGTACTCGCCGGCTTTACCTCCGCCGCTGGCTGGGGAATTCACTTTGAAGTTGTTGACGTTTGAGAGGGTGAATGAGCGGCCGTAAGTCGGCATACCTGTAATACACCACTCGTGTTATTTGAAGTGTTACAGCCTCTTATTGATAAGCTCTTCGAAATTTCGTCGGAATGATACTTCTTTCAAAATGGTCTGAGCTATTTGTAATGTAAGATATTTTGCAAAATGTTTTGGTGTTATGTATGGGTGTATAAAATTAATTCAAAACGTATTCATATAAAATTGATGATGAAAATCAAATGGATAATATAATAAATTTATCTATTATTTCTCCAGTATAAGGTTACATACCAATGATAAGTTTCTCCTTGGGAGCGCCGAGTTTGACCCAGAGGTGAGCTGCGTGGTCTACAGACAGTTGTTTCCTCCACTCAGAGTCGGAAGAAGGCGCGTATAGCGGAGCATTATGACCAGTCTCGCGTTCCCATTTGCCGTGGAAATCGTAGGCCATAACGTTAATGAAGTCTAGGTAGCTGGAGAAAACAAATCCAATTAAATTTAGATCCTACAAACTATGTTGAGAGTAATGTTTTTTGCTTAATCAAGTTTACTGGATAACGGAGCTATTGTTCAATTTTCAATTAAGGCTGTTGAGCCTTAGTCAATAACTGTTGAGTTAGTAGAGTTTATTGATGCTAGTAAAATTTTATAACATAAATTAAGCAATTTATAAATTGTAAATAAATTTATTATATACTACGCTGAATAGCAAAAGTATGAAGGTTCAGTAGGTTTAAATGATAATGTTTGAATAAAAAATATGTTTCTCAATAGAGGCATTGTGAAATTTCTGCATATTTTCGCGGTATTGTTTGATCAAGCGAATATTTCCCACATCCAGTCATGATTTTTAAAAAATATATGATTATTTTTAATTATAATTCTATATCTTTCTCATAATAATATATTTTGTAAGTAAGTGATGTCAAGAAACGGGTTGAAGTCAAAATGTTCGCGAAAGCATTTTCATCATTAGATAAAATCTGATGATGAAAATGCTTTCATACATACATATACCCCATCTTATTCCAAAGAATAATATTCTTATCATATTTTGGCTTTAATTATACAAATAAGTAAAAACTTTATCCCTCTGTCTGTCTTAGACCAGTATTTAACACTGTTGTGTGTAATTTGGTACATTTCATATAGTATTGTCAAGCATATTTCTATTATCTTTTATTAAATCTATTTTAAATAGCCTGAATAGATTACAAATATATTTTAGATTATTTAACTTTATGTATGTTTGTAAATAAAGGCATGGTGTACCTGGCGACGGCAGGCACGTCATATCCACTTTTGATGTTGTCAGGTCCGACCGGTACAGCAGCAGTGAGCAAAAGACGGGGCTTCTTTACTTCTTGGGCCTCGGCTTCGAAGGCTTCACGAAGTTCTGTGACAAAAGAAACAGTATTATAGCATAATTGCAATAATTAATTATAAACATATATAAAATAGTTTCCTTGTTCAATAAGCTTCAATCTACATAGCTACAGATTTACAAATGTTGTTTGTAAATTATAAATTCACGAAACCAATTTTGTAAACATCAAGATATCACCTAATGGTATTATAATAACACTCCATGTAACTGAGTTGGTTTATAGTGAGGTATTTTTGAAAGGAGGTTCTGAAGCCTCTCTAAATGTAGCAAGGACAATTAGTGAGGCAAAGTGAATAGTCAAAGAATTAAATATAATAAGGCCAGATGTTTATATAGGTCGGTTGTATGTAGTTCAATCATTAGTGTAAATTTTGGGTGCACCTGTATATTTGAATATGTACTATTTTTAACCGATTGCTTGTGCTGAAGCATTTTGAAGGAATCTGCTAAATGCTCTAATTTAGCAGATTCTTTCAAAATTGAACAAAAACACTGAAGGGACTCTTCCCTTCAATGTTTTTGTTCAATTAATTAGTGTGTTTTGATTCAGGTCTTTGTCTAGTTCTAGTTCAAGTTGTAGACCATGAGGTCCTGAGTTTTTAATTCGAGTCAAAGACAACCTGGTTTTTCTAATACGATCCGAACCATCTAGAAGGGGTTGTCATCAGACAAAAAGCTGGTTCTAAAAATTAAGCGAATCCCTTCTGCAATATGCATGCAAAGTGTAATTAACGTTTTAAATAAAACCCCATTTGGAGTGAAATATAGGCAGTTGAAAATGAGAGTGATTGAGTTGGATATTTTGAATCAAGTGTTCAGTCCTATTCAATAAATAAATGTCATTGATTGTCTGGCTTTATTACTTGTTTTTGTGCTCGAATAAATGTTGTTCATGAACGTTGCACGTCATTGAAAACGAAGGCGATAAGTTCAACAACTTTCACGAAGTGTTATGCATTATTACTGGTTATGTCTGTGAGTGACACTTGCAAAATTCGAGACTTATTGAAATGTATGAAACATTTCAATGTTACTTTATCATTTTAGTCCAAAACTTATGCTCGTCTGTACTTATGAAAACAAATACGTTAATTAAACAAGTAACAACCTAACTGGCGTGTATGAACAACTTTTAAGGATGAACAAAGAACGAGACTACTAAATAGAATGTAATATAAACGATGTCTGTGAAACCATCTCTCATAATACAAAAGGTATAACATTGTGAAAGGATGGTCCCTATAAAGTGAATGGCTAAGGTCCTTAGCGTTTGGGCTAGGCTGGTATTTAGCCATTCCGTGAGTTACCTAACGCTGAGTCCAGTTTTGTAATTCTCGGAGGTTGGGAAGTTATTTGAGGTGCAATGTGGCCAATTTATCAAGGTTCGTGACTGGTACGACTAGATAAAGTATTTGGGCATATAAATTGAGTATGAATTTTATTCAGTACAATACTAGTATTAATCGAGTTGAGTAACTGTTAACTCGGAACAGGAACAAATAATTTATACTTATTTAAGTTTTGTTTATCTAATTTAATTATACTAAACAACTATAAATACAACTATTTATATAATTCATAATATCTGTTTGTGCGTTACCACATTAGTAGTTCATTGCTCTTCCTGTTGCCTTTTATGATTTTCAAAGTGTAATTTTTTAGAAGATACACATGCCTAGCATTCCTTTTCATAACTAAGTATAGCAATCAGGAATTCCTCATCCGATTTTATGTTTATACTCGTACATCTTTATTTTTTATTGCTAAGATTGTCCGCACTCGTCTTAGTTAGCGACTTATGTATACCGTAACTTCCTATATTTTATATCATAAGCCTCGGTGACGTGGTTGTATTTCGGTACGACTACCGTCCTGAGGTCTCGGGTTCGATCCCCGGGTCGGGAAAAGTGATATTGGATTTTTCCACATCAGCTCGAAGTCTGGAATTTGTGCCCGATATGGCGATAGGCTCGCCCCCTATCACATCTGGGACGGAACTAAGCTCGGCGAAATGTGGGTGTACTAGTTGGCTAGTGCGCCTCTGCCTACCTCTTCGGGGATACAGGCGTGAGCTTATGTTGATGTTGTTGTATTTCATAAGCGTATATCGGCTGAGACTTATTTTAGATTTGCAAGATTGATTGAAAAACTGCTGATTTAAGAATCAGCACTTTTTCATTGCAATCAATCTTCCAAAGACAGATGCACGTAACATATTGGAAGACTTTGAATGAATTATCTTTATAGATTTGTACTCAAGTCAGTCATGGTACCTACCTTATAAATAACAAATTACATTAACGGTTTTCGCAGCCTGAGTAATGCCAAGTCAATTAAAACATAATAATATGTTATTTCAAAATTGTGGTGTGAAAAGCGTGGTCAAACACTTTCAAACCTGATTCTTTAATATTTTAACAGATGTATCAAAATCAAAGCTATATTAATTGTAAAATATATGAATAAGGTCGATCTCGAAATCTTTAGGGTGGCCTATGTTCAGCAGTGGACGTCCTATGGCTGATAAATATGAACACACTTTCAGAAACCATCCGTAAATGAGTTGTTAAAATGAACTCTCACTGATTAACTGAATATTATAATAATGGATTTACAAAGCTATAAGTAAACATAACGAATTGGATAAATTGTTTGATTAAATTTTATAGCTCCCAAAGCTATTTAAATGCTATTCAATGATCTTTTTGTAATCTGCAAAAGGACATACATAATTTATCACTGAACTTAATGTTATGTGAATAATTATCCCTAGATTGGGTGCGACGGAATTTAGTACACTCGTTATTTTCGGAGACTAATTTAATAGTTCAATATTCATTTATTGCGAAATGTGAACACAATTTGGCGTATCGAATGTACATTTCAATGCATTTAATTTCAACTATTTAATTAATTAATATAAAGTAGTTTGTATTGATATCCACTCTTATTCAAACATCATATTATCGCGAATTATAATATTATACCCATCTTTATCTAACTAGCAGATTAATGAATGAAAAAAAAGCAAATGTATGAATATGAAAAAGACAAAATAAGTTATCATCGTGGTTTATGGTACTCTTTATATGTCAATGGAGTGGAGGCTTGTATATGTATGTTTAATTAACTAGTTTCATTTTTCATGTTAAATTAAAGCACCTTCAACAAAAATTCTTAAATTGAGACATAAGAATAATTATTTACGGTTCGTATTTATTGCTAACGCTAACTTGGAAACAAAATCTATTAAGTATTATAAAAAAAATACCCGATGTAAATACTGACGAACTGTTTCGAACACATGATACGTTTATCCTCGCAGAAAAATAAATAGGTAGAGGCATCTAGCGTCCATTTTTCCACGACCTGATTTTGCTTCTTAAAATTATCGATTTAACGATATTTTTTAATATTAATATTTCACTCGCATAATTTCCATCACGGCTATACACTTTGGAAGTCGTTATGAGTTATTTGAATGTTTGCCTTATATCCCTGGCATATTTACGAAGTTGGCAGAGCCCTCGTTTCGATTCCAACCCCTATGTGAGCCTAAAGTTTATAACTTGTTCCGCATTTTGCGTTTTGTTCGTTCTACGCTAAACGGAGATGTCTGCAGAATTATTTTAAATAAGTACCGATAGATTTATTTCTTAAAAGTCGATCTATTTGTAAAGCGACGGCTATAGTTCCAATAAAGCATACTGCAATATTTACTGCGCTATATAGAACATCTAATATGTACTATTGAAAGAGGACAAAGATCTGTGAAGGTCACAACAGCTTGGGCGAAGTGGAAGCGTAAGTAGGGAGATGAACCCTGGAAATAGGCCGCGATGACACCAAGCAAAAAGAAACATAATTTTAAACAAAACAGTTGATTTTTATGAATTAGATAATATATTCATGGAGAGTTGATTAAAGCAAATAAATTTGCATAATTTTGATAAACAATATTCGAAAATATTCGTTGAAGTCTACTTAACAAAATAATAGAAGTTGAAAGTTCATATTATCATAATACAAATCAAAACCCTTTTCTCATACCGTTTGAAAAATACACAAAACCATGTTTAGGTGGTAAAATATTACGATCATACTTCGACTTTGGATAGGGTCAATAACATAAAAATTCAGAACCATACCTTAAATAATAAAGGATTTTGTATCCAAAGCTGGCAAGAAATGTTTATAAAGCCAACAAACTTTGGGGCTTGTATATGACTTTTTAACGACCAAAGAAACTATCCTAAGTGCTATACTTGTACGAAAAATGTCAAAGTTAACAACTCATTTCGGGCAGTTATGACTTCAATTTGCCGAAATCACTTCGAAAGTCCCATTTCTTCTAAAGAGAAAAATGAAACACTGTTACAAGCTACTTCCCTATCAATTGCCCTCGAAAGCAGGAAGTTCTTAAATCGACAGTATTTATATGTATGTTACTCCATGTCTCCGACAAACATAGACCTATTTTCAAGTTACAGTTGTTCGATACAGATTACGCCAAGTGTGAACCCATCTTAAGTTTATTGTTTGGTCAAGATTTAATAGGGTTTTGAAGTTTATAAACTTTTGATTATAAAAATCCAGATCCAGATTTACACATTAAGGCTCAATTGCACCACTATTATTAACCTAGGGTTAGTCCTAACCGCAAGCTAAATTGACAGAAAATGTATGAATGACATGTAACTTAACTTGCGGTTAGGACTAACTCTAGGTTAATAATAGTGGTGCAATTGAGCCTAAGAAGTTACATAACTTGAATAAATGGCTAATAATTTACCCATGTTGAGAGAGAAAGCTAGAAAACTAAAATATTGATTCGGGTTCTACAATGGTATGACAACCATCAATAAGATTGTTTTTTATATTCCATGCCCAAAGGGGCTAAAAATAATTACTGAGTATATTTAGAAGGAATATGTTGTTTTCATTTAGTAGAAAACTTCTATTGACACCCTAGGCACAATTAATCAATGAGTGAACTGAACGAATTGAATGATTAACCGAGTTTCTTAGTTTTTTTTTGAAAAATTTAACTCCAATATAGAGAAAGAATAGATGAGATTATATTTGTATGTAACTATAAGTAGAAGTAACGAGAAGCTAATGTAGATCATGAGTCAATAACAAATGCAACTGCATCTGCGATGTAAATATCTCAAACAGTTTCCATTCTCTTGATTCGTGGCAGCATGTAAATCAAACGCTGCATTGCAATTTTGTTAGAAGTTATACCCAAACTTGCTTCCTAAACTACCGATGAATTGCAAATTTTGCTTTCAAAATAAACAATTATTAAAGCTAAATTAGTTGTGCAACCCGTAAATACTAGTTAAGAAATAGTAATACTGACAGAATAATTTAATGATAGTTTTCATGATAATGAGGTATTTTATAATACAAAGAATTATTGAGACCATATTAACGGGATTATTCATCAGGGTTCGAATGTGACTGTGGTGCCCCTGAACAGAACATGTCGCACCTACTTGTCTGTCCGCTGTACCCTACCACCTGCATAAACAAAGATCTAATAGAGACTATAGACGCAGCTCTAGGAGTAGCGTACTTCTGGATAGGAATTTGATCCAATTCGGTAATAAGATTGCCATTGACACGATAGAAAAAGAAGAAGTAGTTGAAGTTACCTTAATGTTATAGTTTACATTATAGAACTAAGCCGTTTATTTTGATGAGAAAATTAAATGTAAATGTTGCCAACTTCTCAACAATAAGTCGAACAGGCAAGTTGCCAGCGCCGTAGGTTCCTGCAGATATTCAAATGAGATTAGAAACGGTTAGAAAGCTGGTTGATTCTGTGTTTGGCTTATATATCGAATATTAAAAACGAATTTACCATGAGGTAGCTTGTAATCGTTTATTAAGTGATGTAGATTTACTCAAGATTTTTTTTAAACTGACAAAGTATAAGTGACTACTAGGGTCCAAGCGATTCCATATGATTCACTTATTAACATAGTCATACGATACTTTTAGTCTTTGATATTTTGTAACTTGATAAGATCATCAATTAAAAAGTGCACTTTCTAAGATGTAGTATTATTCTTTGTTCTTAATTTATCAGTGCTTTTTTCGTTGTGTAAAATGGTTATTTCTTGAGTTTTTAGCTTGTAATTTCAATTTAAGTTTCCACTCAAATTTAATTTTTTAGTTATGATAGAATCATTGTTGACGTGTCCTCAATTAGCGACTACAATTAAGGACGCTATCATAAATAAAGCTTGTTTAATTAATTATTATAGCAATTTGTCCCATTTTGTATCAAAAATCGAATAATTGATCCTTATTTAGAAACTAACACGTTCTTTTTTAAACATGCGTATATTGTTTATTGCAGTAAAAGTAAAGATAAAAATTATCTTGTAACTACACAACAAAGGCATTACCTAAAGATACCATAATGCGAACTGTCTATTATGTTGACCTAGACGTCTTCCTGCAAATTGAATATAAAATCACCAGTGTTGCAATTGATAAAAAAGAATTTAACATCAATAATTCACACGGTCCGCGACCGTGGCCCACATCGGCCGCGACGGCCGACTCCAAACATTCTGTACGGACCACAAAAAACAAGATAAAAATGTTATTGTTTCATTGTTATGACTTGTTTATGACCAAAGAAGTATACTGTAAGGTATATAACTATAAATTAAAAATTTAATACACCCTGATTAAAAATACTCTAAGGCTGAGATCTATAAAACGAACTTCGACTAAGTCTAAGTCAAAGTCACGAACTCAGGGGGGATTTGTAATTGTTTAGTCGAACTTCGACTTAGTCCGGTCATTTTTTACAAGAAAACTGCCTGACAGACAGACTAAGCAAAGATTTTCTTGGAAAAAATGACTCAGACTTAGTAAAAATCCTCACTGAGTTCGTGACTTTGACTTAGACTTAGTCGAAGTTCGCTCTATAGATCTCAGCCTAAATCTCTTAAGCCGCGTCTCCTGCACTAGTTTTTCTCGAAACATTACACAAAAACACACGCAAAACAATGATTTTGGCTGTCTCCTGTTGGTAGAACAGTGGACCATAGATAAAAAATATATGTTTTGTGTAATGTTTTAGCCCAGGAGACGCGGCTTTACAGTCAGATACGCAGAGATATAGATAGGGGGTAACAAAAAAGTAATATTAAGGCTGAGAATGAAATTAATCAGTCATAATTTCGGAGAGCCTTACCCCGGGGCATAAATTGGATCTTATAGATATTTATTTCACCAAAATATACCAAACATAGGTTATAGTCTATAAGATCCTTCGGGGATACAGGCGTGAGCTTATGTTTTGTTAAGTCAAAATAAAAAGGGTCAAAATAAACTCATTTAAAAGTGAGTAAATATTTGGAACAAAGATCATGAATAAAGCTTAAAAAAGTTGTAAACATAATATGCTCGTTATAAAATCGGAAACCATAGTGGTGTTTATATCGTATATTAACAAGCGAATTTTCTAATTTAATTTGCCCGGGACTGAATTCCTCAGAGGGGGTTGACGTCAAGCAGGCGGCCGGTCGTAAAAACTAAGCCAAATCCTTTTTGCAACATGCTTGCAAAAGTGTGGTGCGCCGACCCCCAATTAAGGTGGGATAAGGGCAGGTAGAAAGAAAAAACAAACACCAATATTTAACCTAGCGGATAAAGGACGCGTCATGTATCAATCAAACAACATAAATATGCTGTCTGTACTTATTAACACATGTTTAAATAAGTGCAAACTGTATTTGGAGGTGGCACACTTAACATGTAAACGTTACCTAATGTACATTAACTTTACATAAGACTTTATATAACATTATGTATATTATAAGACTAAATAAATTTAACCTCGTTTAAAAAATGTATTGAACGCACAGAGTGAGGGAGCACTCGATTCGAATAAGTAGACGAAAATTAATCGCGCTACATTCGCGTTTGTCATACCTAGTAAAAGTTTATGTGCGCGATTTCCAATCCGATAGTCCACCTACAAATATTTTTGTAGTCTACAAAGTAGGTATATCTAAAGTTTTCAAGTTGCTTGCCAACAACACTTTAATAGGAGGTTGTGTGCTGAATTGGTTTGTTGCGGCTGTTGGAAGCAGTAAATTGTTCAACAGGAAATATTGTAATTGAAGAAATTAGTTTCTAAACGGAAATTCAGTTGTCATCAATCAAACTTTATATCCGATAATAAATCATTACGATTACTGTCGATTAAAAACAGCTAACTACTCATACAATCACTTTATCGCTATCAGTAACTATTGAAGTTACTCTTTCTTTCTTTCTACCTGCCGTTATCCCACCTTAATGTGGGGTCGGCGCAACAACTTTTTCAAATTATTTGGCTGTTTTTACGTAGGGCTGCCTGCATGACGTCAACCCCTCTGGGGGATCCAATCCCGGGAAATTAAATTTGAAAATTAGCTTTTCTGGACCTGGAAATCGAACCCACGACCTCCCGGTTATGGGCTGTGCCATATATGTTGCTACTAGACCAAGGAGGCGACTGACTATTGAAGTTACTAAATGGTAAAATTGATAGTTGTGAATATCACTATAATGACACTTTGAATACCGTAAAATATCAATTTGAATTTTAAAGCGTGACTTACGCTCACGAAATTGCTGAAGGTAACATTTAAGGCTGTCTTCAAATGACACGATTAACCCTCATTCGCACGACAGGTTTTTCAACGCGCGTTAAATAGCTTCTCAACATTTCTGTTCATATGATAGCTTGAAAATCATTCTTGCCTTGTTTTTAATAAAGTATATTTTACACACCGCCCAAAAAAAACGCCGAGTTGTAAAAGCACCGGTGTGTGAACTACGATATTAGAACTCATTTGTTGCATTATAAGTTACAACACTTTTTTAACGCGCGTTGCAAAAGCTCTCGTGCGAATGAGGCTTCAGTGGTACAAAAACGCCATGCTTATTATTATTTTTTTAAGTAGAATAAAAACGCAATTCTTATAACTAGAAAAAGTTAGATTTATAATCGTATATTGCGTGTATTTTATTTCGAATATAGTAGCCATATTGAGTTTTAATTAATATAACCTACGGTTGTAAGCAAAAAATGTAAGAAAAATATAAACTAAAATTTTTTTTATGTCGCCTCGTGTGAATGTGCCCTAAGACGTTACTACTTGATTGCTCACCGGAAGTAACGGGTCAAGTACGAGTTGGTGCGATTAATTTGATTCAATGTCAAATGTCATGACTTTCTTCATGATAAACTGCCTGTTGATTATTTCCTTGTGCCATCCAGATAATGGGCATTAAAAATAATTTCAGAGAGACGAGTTTTAAACATTGACGATTTATTATATTTCGAAAAGTAATATAAGGGTTCTTTTATGAATATCTCGTAGAGTATGTACCGCAGTTCCGCCTTCGTAAAAGTGTTTACCGTATTTACATAATTAAATTTAAGACAATATGCAAAGTATTATCCATTATTGCGAGAAAGAAATACAAACCAACAAACACACTGTGTTTTAGAATATTGATAAAATATGCTTATATAATATTGGTCCACTGTCCCACTACTGGGCACGGGCCTCCTCTACTAATGAGAGGCCTTAGGCCTTAGTCTACCACGCAGGCCTAATGCGGGTTGGTAGACTTCACATACCTTCGAAATTCCTGTAAAGAAATTCTCGGGTATGCAGGTTTCCTCACGATGTTGTCCTTCACCGTTATAGCAAGCGATATTTCATAATGAAAATACACTTAACATAGAAAAGTCAGAGGTGTATGCTCCATTTTTGGGGTTGGTCTCGAACCTCCGACACTTGTCTCGGCAGTCCGTACCATTACCTAATGAGCTATCGCTGCTTATAAAAATATAAAAATTTACTTGCGTGGCGTTATTCCGGCTTCATGTCGGTGTCCAACGTCTTGCTTAAAAGCTTCCTATTCGCACGATCTTGAGCATTATTAGTGAGACAATAGCTAAAAATAATGGACCTTATAAAAAAT
This sequence comes from Clanis bilineata, assembly GCA_036417725.1. Taxonomy (NCBI): domain Eukaryota; kingdom Metazoa; phylum Arthropoda; class Insecta; order Lepidoptera; family Sphingidae; genus Clanis; species Clanis bilineata. The sequence continues at coordinate 7,691,209 of CM071153.1, forward strand.
ATTTTCGGTCAACTTTTCGCTTAGAATATCCCGTCACTTTTTTCCTTGCGTTGCATTGTTTAAAAATGAAAGTGACAACCTATGGTTAAAGACAGGCAGCGCTTAAATATTTATTTAAGGGGCAATTATTATTATCGTATGGCGAGTAGTAAATATATTATAAAATTTGGCTCAGAATTCTATATCTATTTTTGACAGCCATGTTTCGGCCTCCGGTGTCAGCTGATGCAGGCCCTGCAGCCCCCCTTGAAAGCTCCTAATGGGACATTCCTCCTCGATATGCTGTACGGTTTGTTCTTCAGCCCCACAATCACATGGGGCTATATGTATACAATATACACATTTTTTTTTATTTTCATAGTAGTGTCATGTAATGAATGAAATGCTCATAAAGTATGAAGCCAAGAAAGCGTGTTAGAGTTTTTATTAGCTTACACTTCAATAGGATTTCCGTGCGGAAAGCATTTCCGTTACACAATAGGGAATTCTTGCCACTGTTTACGTTATGAAAATGATCACTTACACTTCGTTTAAGGTCTTTGTGTAAAATGTATTTGCGTAATTATATTATCATATATAAAATATTAATATTTTATACCACAAAAGTTTGTATATAAAACGATGGACATTAGCAGCCCCAGCAGGAAAATTTCTGACAATCGTAAATGTATTCGAGCTCGTTGACAAGTTATGACATTTGGTTAATATTTCATACAAATTTCATAGATGCGCATCGAGCTTGAATACATTACGATTGTCAGAAATTTTCCTGCTCGGGCTGCTGATCGCTGTTTACTTAAATCGATAAATATTAGGTAATTTATAATATTTTTTTGAGATGTAAGTACTTAAATTTTTTTTCTAGAAGCAGACTACTCGTAGCATTCACATTCTTATTCACAAAATATTAAAGTAAGAGCACTGTAAATCCCACTTATTACTAAAAAACAAAAAGCAGAAATATATATATAAAAAATAAAGAGTAAGATAACCAGTCGATGGACGGCAATTCATGGAAGTCTAACAAGAATGGGGACCATTTTCGCAATTCTAAAACAGGCGTAAAAGAACGCCTCTACGCCGTGCCGTTCCGACCCTGTTTTACACTGGTAAACTGGTGTTGGAACTACTGTGCCGTCACAGTACCATCCAATATCTTCGGGTATCCGACGTCTGAGAGTTAATTCCACGCGTAATCAATGTGAGAGCGAGGGTGTGTGGTGCCACTGTTAGCGTGAATTAAAAAAATACATAATGCTCGTATTTGTGTTGAACAAATCACTCTAAATCTTGAAAGTGTTGAAGGAAGGTGGAGGTGCTATCATTTAGCCAGGTCCCTATCCATCCTATGATATGATAGGGGTTAAGTTTATCGTCATATTACGTTTTTCGTCAGCCCACTGGGCTCAAATTGCGGTTTCAAGATAAATATTTAAACTCAAATAATTGTAACAGTTAGAACAATAAACAAGATATTATAATCAAAGTTACATTATGTGCTCGTATTTAAGCGGAAGTTTAATATTATGACATTAAAGGTTGCTCAGAAAGACAACTCAATAAAGTTTTAGAAAAACTCATATAAAAGTATTGCGCACTTAGAATATTCCGAAATTTTAATCTGATAAAAATTTCTTCATGCTAATATTAAGTAATTGCTGTTTAATTACATCCGTTCTATTGAGCTTGATAAATACATTTATTAAGGTGATGTTCTACATTAAGTTTCACTACCGCACGTCATGGTAATTATGACCCAAGGCACTTAAGAACCCAATATAAGATTATTATGGCACTTACCTTGCTATTCATGAAAGGTCATTTTGATGTATCTAATGGACTAATAGCCAGAACTGTAGTTGAGTGGATACTATACAAGGTTTTTAATGTAGAGGCGCGTAGAGATTTGTTCATAAAATTAATGGGATGCTCAGAACTTAGTAATTTCTACTCCTCGAAGAAAATCCTAATAAAGAACAGATTTGCTAATTCAGATTATATGGTCTGTTAGAATTGTCACAGATCAGCAATCCTTTTAAGTGACTAACGCACTGAAGATCAGTCATTGTTGTGACGAGTGTCTGTGCTGTGGGAATGACGAACCATTAGAAAAAAGCTTTTATATAAAAAATCTAATGTAATTAAGCTAATTTATAATACACAGTAATGAGTTACGTAGTCAGAATAAGCTTTCTTCATATATAGATATCTAAAATAGATATCTTAAAAAATATTGATGCCATAAATTTACATAAAGTTCTACGTTATATTATAGTACTACTTTAGAAAGATAAATATTCTATCTTTTTACAAATTAAATCGTGCCACTGGTATAATTCATTAGTTAGTCACATTAGTCAATATACCTACAGCCTTCGTCGCGCAGCGGGCGAGCAGCCGGCTGTGAAGCGAGAGGCCGTAGGTTCTATTCCCGCACCGAGACATATGTTTGTGTGGCCCACATTTCTTGTTTCGGGTCTGGGTGTTATGAAACCGAAAGTCTCTCGTAGTTCCTGATACCCACGACACAAGACTCGATTTTAATGTAGAGTCAGGACTATGTGTGTGACTGTTGAGTGTTATTTATTTAATTTATACATGATAATGTACTATGTAGTATGTATTATACGTACATTTTTATTTACTGTTAACATTGAATGCCACTGGGATTTACGTGCCATACAACATCCACTTCGCTTCTAAAAAATCTATTTGTTTGGAAACTTAGCTAACCGCTACCAGTGTAAGCACGCCTTATTCCAGTTCTAAGTCAATGTTTGAACACTGTATTGGAGTGTTATCCTTGATTAAACTTTTGTGTGATTGTTTTAGACTGATGTTTTGGAATCCCGTCTCTTTAAAAAGTGTGTTTCTGGGTTGCATACATTTATGGCCACATGTAATGTAAAATAGACAATAGGATTTTTTTTATAGCAGAGACTGGAAAACGAGCAGATGGGTCACCTGATGGTAAGTGAACTCCGCCCATAGACACCCAAGACACAAAAAGAATCATGGGTGCGTTGCCAGCCTAATAGGAGGGAATGGTATGGGAGGGAAAAGGGATTGGAAAAGGGAGGGGAGAAATGGGCCACTGGAAATCTCAATCACCGAACGAAACACGACAGCAAGCTGTCACTTTACGTCGGTTTTCTGTGAGGCAGTGGTATCCAACCGGTCGATCCGGCTCATTCGTGCTATAGACGTTACTGTCTACAGCGTGGCTCTACCATTCAAAACCTTACCATCAGGTGACCCACCTGCTCGTTTGCTGTAAAAAAGTAGCTTTGTACTACGTATCAATATAAAGCAGAAAAACAGTATGAGGTCATGTACATAAAAATATCAGCTAACTCGGATAACGATCTGACCTTATAGAAATGTCGAGGACAAGATGCATCGCGATGAGTCACAATTTCCTTTTGTTTTAATATAAACATTCGCACTATACAGGATTTGTATCAACCACGTTATAAGTTCACTATCCATAGTTTACAGACAAAAGGAAAGATGGAAAGGTAATTAATTAGTATCTACGTGTAACATAATTAACGTACACCCTCAGGCACCCGAATTGAAACATATAAATACAATAGTAATTCATAGACTGAAATGATCCTGTGTTGAATCTAAGTTTTGTTTACCAAAGAAAATGATTATACTCATTAGTCATTGGGCTCGAGTAGTATGGCCATATTACAAACGCGCGGAGCACACACTGACACACAGAGTCCCGTTTATCCTTATCGCCTGAGAATACGTTTCAATTTCGTTTGTTAGGAGTTAGGCCGCTTAAACAAAGGCTGACTGTTGTTTACTTAGTTTTAGTTATATAATTTAACCTATTCTAAAAAACTAAAATCGATTTAGAAGCCTATTCTGCATAAACTGCTATCAGGGTGTGCGTTTATTATGTAAGACGTTGTATATTATGATAAATTAGAAATCCTAAATAAAATTATTGGTACGCACTGTGTAACATGGACGTGGACGGCCAAAGCGCTGGCTGGACGTTCCGGAGGAAGATAATAATATGAGAGCCAATAGTTTCATCTGGGACAGCGAAATGTGGGTGTTTTAGTTCGCTAGTGCGTATTTACCTACCCATTCAGGGATACAGACGTGATATTATGTGTAGTGTGTAATTAATCGTGTTTTTTTTGGTGTAGCGAAGCAGTTGCTTAAAATAGGCGTGTACAAAATAAGTGATCTGCGATAAATTATTATAGACATATACATGTAATTTGTGCAATCACGGATGTACATTTCGAAGTTTCACTACAGAACGATTAGTTCATATCGAGACAGGTGTGCGAATTAAATCAATTACAAATTATTACAATGTCGAAATTTCTTTACCGTTTAAAATTACTAGTAATGTTTCGCATTTACAGTAACGTAAAGCGGGGTGACTAGAAATTCGCAGATGAACAGAAACGAGATTTTAATATTTTTATTTTATTTTATTATATTACATAAATGGATTGAGCGATATATTAATTAAAGGATATCGTGTCCAAAATTAATGTTTTTTTAATTCACCCCGTTTTAAGTCTTTTTTACATCGATATATTATTTACCTAGATGCACAGTTGACGCCCGGAAAATAGGACAGCAAAGGAGTGCTTAAGCACTCGTTTTGCATACAGTCCGACGCCGATGGAATTCTAAATTTCAAAATTCAAATTTAGGAACGTTTTCTCATTTCGTTTAAAAAGCTACTTTATTACACGTGCATAGGGTTATATTTGTGTTGATTTAATTAGAATTTGTGATATTTTCCTTTGTTTTATTCCTGAGACCACTTTTTAGGAGGATATTTGCAAAGAACTGTGCATCTAGGGTATATTATATTGATGCTTTTTTATTATTTATTTATTTATTTATTCAACACACACAGTCAATACAGGATTATACTCAATTCGAACTGGCGAGACAATTCCAAGTTACCTAAGTTACACCTTGTAATTAGCACTAGTGCAAGATTGAGTATGTAATTTTTATTAATTTAGGGAGGATGCTCAAGACCGGGTGAACTGGAAGCGTTTTAGTTGGAAGTCGGACCCTGGCAGAAGGCCGGGATTTCGCCAGGTAGAAAGAAAAATTTACACTATATATACAAATATGTATAAAGTAGTCGCCTCTTTGTTCTAGTGGTAGCATGTATGGGCTGTGGACCGGGAGGTCCTGGGTTCGATTTCTAGGTCGGGCAAAGCAATCTAATTTAATTTGCCCGGGACTGGATCCCTCAAAGGGGGTTGACGTCAAGCAGGCGGCCGGTCGTAAAACTAAGCCAAATCCCTGCAACATGCTTGAAAAAGTGTGTTGCGCCGACCCCACATTAAGGTGGGATAAGGGCAGGTAGAAAGAAAAGATACAAATATGTATAAAGGCGAACATAACGCCGCAGGACATTCTCTAACATAACATACCATAAGCTCACGCCTGTATCCCCGAAGGGGTAGGCAGAGGCGCACTAGCTAACTAGAACACCCACATTTCGCCGAGCTTAGTTCCATCCTAGATGTGATAGGGGGCGAGCCTATTGCTATATCGGGCACAAATTCCTTTTAAAAATTCAAATTTAAAAGAACATTCTCTACCTGCCAATATTTGGTTAATGCAGTGAAAAACGAAGTAGGTGTAAAACATTAATATTAAAATTACTAGTCATAAAAACGTATGTTGTTATAAAGGGAATTATAAATTACACAATGTTTAGAATATTATGTTGTTTTAAAAGTCAGCAATGTATTGTAAAGCTAGTATTAGAGGTCAAACAATAAAAATATGTCCAAAATGTTAATCACAGTGGCATATCGAAAATGGACATTAAAAATGCTATATAGTACCTAAATACTATTGAAATATCTTTGTTCGCCATATTAATATTTTCACCTACAATTATCCTGTTCCAGTATGAGGTCAGTGCAAAATGCTTTTTAAGTATATTGCAGGAAAGATTCGACTTCGTTTTTAATCAATTCAACTTCCTCTTGTGTTATATCCAGACCCGTGAAATCAGCATTTTCCTACCGGGGATTTGAACCCATGACCTCTGAGTCCACAGCCCAAATATGCTGCTACTAGACCAAGGAGACGATATTTTATCATATTTAATTCACCACTTAAGAATATTCTTTATTACCATTTGGTACTTGCAGTGAAGAATATTCTCGAAGCTGGTGCTGTACATTGCTAGAATTCAATACTACATAACATAACATAAGCTCACGCCTGTATCTCTGAAGGGGTAGGCAGAGGCGCACTAGCGAACTAGAACACCCTCATTTCGCCGAGCTTAGTTCCGTCCCAGATGTGATAGGGGACGAGCCTATCGCCATATCAGGCACAAATTCCAGACTCCGGGCTGATATGGAAAAATTCAATATCACTTTGCCCGACCCGAGGATCGAACCCGAGACCTCATAACCGTTGTCGTACCGAAATACCACCACGCCACCGAGGCAGTCAGTGAACAATTCAATACTACGAACTATATATTAGAGGGTCGTACGCCTCAAGTCTCATTGGTTTCGAAATGTTCACAAGTTTAATTACAAACGCAGAATGACATATAGTGACACTATAGAGCGGTTCCGAACTTAATGTGCCTTTAGTGGGATACCGAATAGTAGAACCAACGGATGCAATATGAAGCAATGGAAATTACCCGAGGGTTCCGCAGGATTAATGCGAATTACGGATAACGCATACGGATTAATTGGAGTTACGGTGTTTATCAATTGGAAATCATGAATTGAACTAAAAATAATTTATATCAAATAAATCATTTGTAAAGCTATGTTAACGTAAGTAGAATATTTAAGAAATTGTATGGTGTTGTCAATTTTATTTGTTACTTATGATATAATTCCAATTGTGAGAATAAGTTTAGTCCAATTACTCTTACTTCGATGAATTTAGCAACGAAATAAAAACGCCTTTTTCGTGAATTTACATAATATAGTTTGGAGCCTATAAATTATAATCTTGAATACTGTCAGGGTTAATATATCTATCTATTTATTTAAAACTTTATATACACAGGGCCTTATAAAAGCTTATAAAAGCATTTTTAGCTGAGCAAATGGTTAAGAATAACCTGTCATTTTTTTCCTTGCGTTACATTGTTTAAAAATGAAAGGGACAACCTATGGTATAAAGATAAGCAGCGCTTAAATATTTTTATAAGTAAGCGGCATAATGTGTAAGGTGGACTTAATGCCGAAGGCATTCTCTACCAGTCTACCCGTGGATGTTGCAGAGACGAGACAACGTGGATGTATATAAATTGTTGTAAAGAAAATATTTATACCGTAATATAGATACGATTATAGACAGAACACGCCCGTCTCGAGAATTCCTAACACTTTCCATTTCAAGTCAGTAGTTTGCTTGAGGAAATCGATTGTAATTCCGTAGCCGACTAACCGCCACTTCTAATTGCCGCATTCGTCTTAAGTGGCTTCCGTTAGACACGTTTTTACTTCTGGTACATAAGGTGGTGTAAGTAAACCACTACTTACACTGCCGCCTCCTTAATCTAGTGGCAGCATGTATGGGCTGTGGACCGGGTGGTTCTGGGTTCGATTCACAAGTCAGCCAAAGCGAATTTTCTAATTTAATTTGCCTGGACTGGATGTCAGGGTTGATGTCAGGTAAGCAGCTGGTCGTAAAAACTAAGCCAAATTATTTTCTGCAACATGCTTGAAAAAGTGTGTTGCGCCGTCCCCAATTAAGGTGGGATAAGGGCAGGTACAAAGAAAGGTGTAAGTGAACCATCAACAATCTTACCACATCGTGGCTAATATTAGTGTATTTGAAAACGACTAAGTCCTGAATTTAAATCTCATCTCTGAGAATTTCTTCACAAGAATTTTGAAGGTATATAAAGTTTACCATCCCACATTAGGCCAGCGTGGTAAACTAAGGCCTAACCCCTCTCATTAGTATAGGAGGCCCGTTCCCAGCAGTGGGACAGTAATATTACAGGACTTTTTAAGTTTGAATCATTAATAGTGTTAAATAATATAAAAATGTGCTCAATATGGATTGACAACAGCCACATAAAGGACAAGGTGGACAGCTTTTGGTGTCACATTGACCTCTACAACACTCTAGAATATTGTGTGTACAGGGCATATCTTTTGAGAAAAACATATGTTTCTCGAAATCAATTGTTATTATAATGATTTATGTCCATTAGGTTTTATAAGGACATGTCACATGACAGCCTCCGTGGCGCAGCGGGCGTGTAGCTGGCTGTAAAGCGAGAGGCTGTGGGTTCGATCCCCGCACCGAGACAAATGTTTGTATTGCCTCCAGATATTTGTTTCGGGTCTGGGTGTTGTGAGACCGAAATTCTCTCGTAGTTCCTGATACCCACGACACAAGACACGATCTTAGTGTGGGGTCAGGACTATGCATGTGACTGTTGGGTGTTATTTATTTAACACAAGCATTTAGGCAAATTTCGAAGGTATGTGAAGTCTACCACGCTGGCCTAATGCGGGTTCATTAGGCCAGCGTGGTAGACTAAGGCCTAATCGCTCTCTTTGGTAGAGGAAGCCCGTGCCCAACAGTGGGACAGTAATATTACAGGGCTGATATTATTATATTATTAGATATTAGATAAACTGCTTTGGTGGCGTGGTGGTATTTCGGTACGACTACGGTTCTGAGGTCTCGGGTTCGATCCCCGGGTCGGGCAAAGTGATATTTGATTTTTCTATATCAGCCCGGAGTCTGGAATTTGTGCCCGACATGGCGATAGGCTCGCCCCCTATCACATCTGGGACGGAACTAAGCTCGGCGAAATGTGGGTGTTCTAGTTCGCTAGTTCGCCTCTGCCTACCCCTTCGGGGATACAGGCGTGAGCTTATGTGAGCTTACGTAGATATTATTTAGCCAAATAAATAATATAAAAATAACAACTGTATGTTACGTATAAGTAGTAAAATTTGCCGTATATACTATTTCACTGACAAAAAGACAAAATACGACATTGTTTTGTAAATGATGATTCGAACTGTGGCAAATAGAAAAAAATACATAAATCCCAGTTCTGATTGAAGTGCATGATTTTTTGTATAAAAACTGAACAGTTCAATCAAATAATTCGTTCCAATCGAAAAGATGGAAAGTTCTTTTTATTCCTTTTGACAGCCTCTGTGGCGCAGTGGGCGAATAGCCGGCTGTGAAACGAGATGCCACGGGTTCGACTCCCGCTCGACACAAATGTTGTTTAACCCACATATAATTATTGTTTGGGGTCTGGGTATTTTGGGACCGAAAGTCTAGTCTAGTTCTTGATACCCACGACACAACAGCTTACTGTAGGGTCAGGACTATGTGTGTAAATGTTAGGTGTTATGTATTATTGAGGATAGGGTACAGAGTCATATTTTATTGTTTTTTTTCATATTTTGTAACAATACTTGTGTATTAATGGTTGTAACCTGTTTTGTGTTTGTAAATAAATTAAATTAAATTAAATTCTGGTAAATATCAACTCATTTGTCATTGGTCGCTGGTTTTTTGCGCTAAACCTACTGCACATAATGTAGTGTAGTAACTTTACCTATCTCGAATAAAAATAATCCGAGGCTTTCGGCTTTTTCACCATTATCAAGTTTGGTCACTTTCAAACTTGCGAACATTGTTAATTTCTCTCTAAAATCTTCATTTTATCTTCTCAAAGTCGGCCGAGTGGTTTCGTGACAAGAAAACAGTGGCGAAACGTGCCGCGCGTACTAATGTCACAATATGAATGGCCCTTTACAATATAGTGATGGTTGCAACTTTAAAATTAGTCGATAGAGACGAATATAAAGCTTTTGATGTCGATTAAATATCGCAAACTTTAACACGTAGTTAGAATTGAAACGATCGATCAAAAGAGCTGGACGCATTCGATACATATTATAATTAACACGGATTAAACATAAAATAGCTATTCGCAACTTAGCTTAGCTAACTATAAGGAATTTTCATTTACGAAAATATTTTATATTTATTTTAAAACCGCTGATATTAATAGTAAGAGAAATTGTATTTGAATGATGATTGATAAATGAATACATTACGTTATTATAAGAAAGATGATGATTAGTAAAAATATAAAGTGTGGAAGCAACGATATACAATTTAAGCAACGTCACTACGGCCTCATATTGTCAGTAATAAAAGTACACCATCGATATGAATGGTAAGACAGGTTAATATTTGTACTTGTTAGGTTAGGTTTACTTAAGAATTGCCTCGTAATGGCATTTGTGATTTGTCCTACTAGTTTAAAGCTCACCCGGCGATATTGACTTAAGATTACCGCAAACCGACCAAACAAGGAAATCCTTCAACCTTATACCTCTAACAGAAATTACTAGATTCTCGATCAAAGTAATAAAAGTTGATAAAATCAAAGAATGAAGTTTCACGAGCCATTTTCGTAACGTCTTGTGTTTTAACGAAATACAATAAATATGCAATATGAATATTAATATGAAATCAATATATCACATAAATGGAATCTCGGAGAATCATCTTTTAAACTGTAATCAATATTAATGTCGAGAAGTCGAGATGTATTAGCATATCGAACTGCGTAATATACGTATATTAGTTGAAAACAATAATTTAGAATGAGATTAATTCCGGCCGTCTTCGCCTTGACCTAATAATTTTAATGTGACATTTAAAATTATTGCGTGTTTTAGGATAATAATCATTATATAGGTGACTTTTTTCATATGAACTGGTACTCTTGATAATAACTCTTATCCTTTAATTAATGCATGCGTGCGTATAATATCAGCTTCAAACACCATATACTTTGTATATTTTACTATGTTTTCCAGAAGATTTAAATGTGTATGAATTATAAAGGCCATTTAGCCAAGATTTATTTTAATAAAAAATAATTTACAAGGATACGAAAATTTTCACGTTAAACGTTTTTCATTAATTTATTATCGAACAACAACTTTATTGTTATTTATAACACTTTTATCGATAAAAATATTTTATGTGCAAGCACTGCCGGTGTCGGTGACAGGTGCAGCGGAGCACGGCCCGCGACCGGCCACCGACACACACTATCGATATTTCGATAAATTGTATTTAGATAGCGTACAGCCCTACAACAAAACAGAGGTGGATTGAAATTAATATTCTGTGGTTATTCGTGACTATTGTAATTATTGTACCATAATGCTTCCACTTACTTTAAAATTCGTAGAGGTAATAAATTAATACCTGCGAGATAAAGAAGCGAAGGAGGTGCCTCACGGTTGAATAGACGCCTAAATGATATAATATAGGGTGCAAAAAGCTTTTCGATGTACAGTAGTCGACTGTTTTCGTGTTCGGAAAAATAGATGGGGCCTTTTAAATTATCGACATCGTATCCCTAATTTACCAGCGTGTAGTCTCGAAGGAAATCGAATACCAAACTAAGGGCGCCTTAAGGGGCGACTTGCAGCTCTATTATTAATCTTGAATTAGACTTAAACTCGATTAATCCTACAGGAGGGTTACTACCACCTCTTATAGCAGTATTATTATAGTCCGACTATGTTTTTTGTACGGAAATCGGTACAAGTAAGAATATAATAATATTGCTATAAGAGGTGGTGGTAACCCCACAGCTTATTCTTATGCATAAATCCTGATTTGGGATAGAGTTGCAGGTAGACCTTAGCTTTCTAAATAATACAAGATCTCATGAATTCTTGCAATTGTGCATGCACCAATAAATTATTCTATTATTCGAGCTTGTTAGAATACTGCTAATTATAAAACTTTAATTAGCAAATGTTTTAATTTGTCGAGCAATTAATAACAACTAATATTGTGTAATATATGTCACTGTAAATACGTTAAACATTAGTTCCTTAATTGTAAAGTTATAATAGACTGAAATGTTTTAAATGTGTACCTTGTCATACTCCGATATTTTTGTAACTCGCTATACACTTTTAAAAATGAAGTTTACGGTAGGAAATAATTGTAGCTGTCAGTTTTGTTTACTCGCTACTATATAAGACACTGCACTGTGAGGCAGCGTAGTCGCCGACGGATCACGGAGGTGGATAGAACTCTAAAAGTGAACAGTGAACAACAAGTGTAAAACAGTGATACAGGTATCGTTACTATTTGCTTATTATTATTTACTAGTATAGCCGGTACAGATATTGTCATTATTTACTGTGTTATTGTATATTGCTGTACTGAAATTATGTGATATATAATGTAATTGCAAAATCTATAATTAAAGGTACATATATAGGTAAAGATATATCCCGAGTCAACTTCTATGTACATAGTTTATTCATAGGATAAAATAACTATAAATGAAAGTAATATACTTTCTATATAATTATGAAATACATGAGGATTTTATGTAGGTCAGAATATATATAGTAATTGAGTGAACAGTATTATATATTTGGCTTTTTATAACAAAGAAGTCTCGTTATTAGGTACCTTTCTTATATGTTGACTACAAATTGGTAGTAACTCTTTTTGGTTCAGTGTAGTGAGTAAATAGAATCATTGGTTACCTATTGTCACGGTCTATGTATAAAACTATTTATTGTGTGAAATAATTGTAATATAAATATTAAGATAAACATAAAGTAAATAATTAATATAACGATAAGAATAGTGTTGATGGGAGTTTCTTTCGCCGTTTCTTCTCCACTGTAATAAATAGTTCCGAAACGGTAGTAGAAATAATTAAAAAGTGATATTTGTACAGTGATATTTTATTATTGAAAGTACCCTCTAGTGTCATTTATATAAGATACGAAGTATATAAATGGCCTATATACATCCTGACATAACTATTGAATCGAAATATCATAATAGGCAGTAACTTTTCTAAATAATTATAACATTTAATTTTGTAACATTATTATATTTGACAATTATATTTTTGCATTTTCTGTCAAGCTCATTCCCATCTATACAAAAACTTCAACTACGATGGCTGTTCAGAGAACATTGTTTTGATCTAGTTAACATTTTATTAACCATTGAACCGTCTGCTTTTTATGCAAAAATATGCAAATTATTTATGTCTAGACTTTTGAACTTCAAGTATCTAAAGTTCGGAGGCTGGTTGAGTAAAATATAACTTGGTAAAGGTAATAAATTACATCTAATTAAGGTTGCTTCAGAAGTGTAGTTATATTGTGTACGTGGTACGACTGTCGTCCTGAAATCTCGGATTGAATCCCCGAATCGGGCAGTCATATTAGGTTTTTCTGCTCAGTAGCAACCCGGAGACTGGATTTTTTTCTCAATATTGCAATAGTACGACCCCTATCATATCATGGAGCGGAAATACCAGTGGGTGCACCGTCTCTACGTACCTATTTGGGAGTTAGCAGTTGTAATTGAGCGTGTGTGTGTTATTTACGGTCTAAAACTAATAAGTTCAATATTTTGAGATTAGGTTAGTATTGGTAGTACAGTTTTTTAACATGTGATAGGGAGTGCATGTGATCTATGGCCAATGATAGGCAAATATACAGTCTAGTTTAAAACACCATAAAATTCGAATAATCATTAAATATTAAATATATTTCATTTCTAAAAGTACATAACTCTACACAAACCGGTACACCTGTCCGCGAGAGATTCGATATTTGCCAATATTTTGGTCATGTGACCGTTAGAAGAGAGATATTGCTTTCAGAGATTATATTTGTATAGATTCGTTTTAGGCTTCAAATGGCCGTATCTTTTCGTTTTATGGACGTTTTGACATTTTTAAGCCAAAAGTATTTCATGTTACGACAATTTTTGACCAATGTTGCCTCAAATCCGCAATAACTCATATTTTGAAATATACAGGCAAAACCACCTATTAACGAGTTTTTTTAGCAGTCTGACAAACGAGCTGATGGGTCACATGATGTCAAGTGATCCTACCGCCCATAGACATCCAAAACACAAAATATCATGGTTGTGTTGCTAACCTCAAGGAGGGAATTTAAGGGGAGGGAAAAGAGAATGGGAAAGGGAGGGGGAAGGGTAATGGGTCACCGGTAACCTCACTCACTGAACGAAACGCGACAGCAATCTCGGTTTTCTGTGAGACAGTGGTATCAAACCGGTCGAGCCGGTTCGAGCATTCGTGCTGTCGACGTTACTGTCTACAGCGTGGCACTACCACTCAAAAACTCAAAAGTATGTGACAATACCGATTATTTAATAGATTAGTTTCAATAGATGTGAACAATTCCACACGAGATTAATCTTAATGGTTTCATAAAAATATTACGTAACTAAATAATAATTTTCTTTTTAATAAAGTTTTTAAAATCTGATTATATAAATGAGATTTTTGTTAATCTCTTAAGCGAGTTTCGTGTATTTTAAAGGATTAATACGGATTATATGGAAATCGGCTTTGAAATGTTCGATCAGTAAAATTTATAAATGATGAGGGCGAATCTAAATTAAAATGGATCGTAACCCAGTCAAGCTTTCATTAAATTTCCTTTCGATTTTAGAAATGTTACGAATTTTTCATACATAGAAACATTACGCACTAATGTGCGTAATGGGATAAAAACTAAGGGGATAATTCCCCGTAGGGGTAGCCAGATGCGCAAATGAAACACACATACATGCCATGCCATGCCATGTGCCATGATGTGATAGGAGGCAAGCCTATCGTATATGACGATCACTCGAGGATCGAACCCGAGACCACAGGACGGCAATGATACCGCGTAAACAACACAACTGCGCCACCGAGATTCTTTTCCGTGATTATGATAGATGTTCTAGATAAAATGTGTAGTTTAGCTGAAAATATAATCCCAAGCTTTTCCCAACTAAATAAAATGTGAGATGCAACGTGTGGATTTCCTTTAGATGTTTCAAAGTAGTTCAAGATATTCTACTTTTCCACTGTAATACTGTGATTCATATGAAATGGGAGCATACCTGCGCATATTTTAAAAATATGCGCAGGAAAAATATACGAGCACGGAGCAAAGTAGTGTTTAGTCCTAATACTAGTCTTTATGAACCACCCAAAAACAATGACTTAGTTTTAAATGCTTCTTCATACTTCGAAGAGGGTTTACACCGGTTTGGTCCATAATAACATCGAAGGGCCTGCAACAGGACGAGCAGATGATCGATGCACGCACAGGAATACGAGGACGTTCCACTAAACCTATCCTAACTGACCATCAAGTTTAGTCTTGTCCTACAGTGAGACCATAAGTTCACATAAGTTTTCATCTTCTTCCGGCCTTAGTCCCATTTCTATTTGAGGTCGGTTCTCCTAATCGTGCCTCTCCAGAGGTGTCTATACTAGATCAACGACGGGTCTATATTATTGTATTCTAGGTCTTTATTAACTACAACAATCCATGTAAGTCGGGGTCTTCCGGAGCCCGGAAGACCATTGGTTTTCATATCGATTTTATTATGATAAGTCATAAATCTTACCTTTCAGCAGCAAAACGTAGTTCTTCTTGTCATCGCCGCCTTTGGGGTACTCCCAGTCGATGTCCAGGCCATCGAAGTTCCTGTCACGGAGGTAAGGGATGGCGGAGTAGATGAAAGTCTGACGCGCGTAGCGGGTTGCGGACATCTCCTTAAACTTCTGCGTTCCGAACGACCAGCCACCTATCAAACAGATAATTAAGAATTATTATTTAAAAATCATGCCTTATAATAATTCGACATAATTCGACCTCATTAACTCATAGGTGACCCCATAGTAGTGTGGAATGAGGGCTGGTAGAGTATATAAGCATATATATTAAATGTATTATAGTCACAAAACTGCTCCTAATAGTAAAATCACTATGTTGAAATCCCTTATGTTTTAGGTTTCAATTGCAATTTAACCCGTCAGAGGCGGCACATATATATGTTCCATAAGCGTATGGGCCACTGGAGGCCGAGCCGCCCGTGACTATCTACGCAATCACAGTTTATGTGCAACCCCCGAATACAAAACGCTACTCAAACAATTGAGGTTGTGTCGTGTCATGTGAGATCAAAAAGTTTGTCGCTAAATAATCTCAGTAGCCGTTAAAATTGAGAAAGAGTTCAGTAATCGAGAATATGTGTTTCTATTTAGAACCTGCACTGACTTGACCTTGCTGAGGCTACTCCTACTGGACTGGCAGTGGTTGAGTATTAGGCCAAATTAATAATAAATTAATTAATAAACCATTGACACGACGAAGAAGAATTTAGAAAAATCATGCATGATAAGCCCGGGGTTGGAATTTCCCCCGTACTACTAGCCCCGTAGAAAAAACAAGCTGAGCGTACTAGTAAAGTACCAATTAAGGCTTACTTAATTATTTCAGGGATAAAGACGTGAGCTTATGCATGTAGGTGTGTTCAAGAGCCTTACCAAAAATATATTTTTTTAAAGCTTGTTAGGGGTACCTACACAAATTGCCTCATTGGGAATTTATGGACTTATTCTTTGAGGAAAATAAAATCTCTTCCAAAATACCCAGATACGGAATGAGTTCATTGTGTATCTTGGGTGAGAAAACAAAGGTGTTAAAATATATGACAAAATGTATCGCAATAGAGATTGTGATCTATTGTTCGTTAATGCGCTATTAAAGAATTTGTACAAGAAACTGAGATTAGTAACTATCACAGATTACACTAAATACTGTCGTAAGTGCTAGAGAAACACTAAAATGTCGATCTCATTATTTATCGACATAATGGTTGATTGCGTCAAGTTCTTATGCTGTTATGAAAACGGCCGGGGTTTTATAGACGGCGTGAAAATGGGTGAAAATGTAGGCGCTGTGCCGTGGGAAAGCCTCTGTGGTGAGTTCGCACGTGTGAGCTCTCTTTAACGTAAATTATCGATATCGATATTTCTTTAGTTTTCACTCTCTAGTACACATTTTTGTACGCGTAATGTCAGTAATTGAAAATAGCGAATTACCAGCACCAACTATCAATAAAATAAATGCGCAATTCTTTCTTTATACATCAATCCAGCACATAATTTACTTAGTTTTACACAAGGATATTAGTTTTATGTCGGAAAATTAACCATAAGTCATGCATATTTAACCATAATTAACATTATTTATTCTTCACGTTAAAAATATGACGAAAAAGACTAACGCGGAGAAGCCAGTGAGTAACAAAATCTAAGAACAATAGACTCATTCTGTTGTTAAATATATAAAATTGTGCAAGCTCTTCATTAAAAAAATATGTAACAATAACATATTATTTTTTTACTAACCATAATAATATTAGTGCAAAATAAATTAACAATATTTTAATTTAGTGTTTTAGTTTCTTAGGAGTTTCTTTAAATTATACCTATTTTTATAAATACAAGAGAGAATTCATAAATAAATTAATTTATTATTAAAAACCTGTTGTGTTATCGACGCAATGAAAAAAATATGCATTTTTGATACAGAATTAGACGACCTGTTTACTTAATTGTAGTTAATTATTTCTAAATCCTTTTATTATAATGTGCCAAATTATATCACAAGGCGCAGAAAACTAAAAGAGCGTAAACGATAATAATATCGAGATAAATTTAATTTCGAAAATTATAATGTAATTAAATTGTGTACTAATAATAATACTATTAATTGATAGCTTTTTTTAATTTCATAATATTACTATCTAAAATTTTGTCTACAGGTTTATATAAGAAATGTTTTCCGCATTATAAAATATAATAACTATTGTAATAATTCAATCGTTTTTGGCGTTAGAAAGTATTAAAATGTGTTGTAGATTGTACCTCTATAGTTGTTAAATTTATTCATTTAGACGTAATTGCTTGTGTTTTATGGTTATAATAAACGCTTCTAAGATTCTTTTATATGCGTAATTAAGTTACATAATATTGACCTATTACAACATCTTTATTAAATAAAATTGTAGGTCACTAAAATTTTAAGTTGATTACCGTTTTTATACATATGGAAGTCCTGATTGCAGTGTCAGCTTTAAAAGCAATAATAAATAAACAGCAATAAAAAAATATATTCTTAATTTTTGGATGTGGCTTTTTTCCTTTATTTGTTTTCCTCCGTCATCATACAAATTATTATAATAGAGGTATATTTATAATACACAATGAGATTTGTGATATAATCACACGATATTTCCTAGATATGTTTATAATATCAAATTATGTTTCAATAATCCACGACTATTTTTAAGATTAATAATAAAGCAGCGATAGCTCAGTAATATTACAGCTTAAGGAGTATTATTATTATAATCTCTATTTTTTTTATTAAACGAGACGTTTTATTCATACAGTTGGTTTTAATGACATCCTTTTCCGTTAGATATTTTAACAGTGTAAAATTATCTACATACTAATACTAGTTGACCTAGAACTATACAGAGATGTCATTTATTATACTACGTATCTTCCCTTCTATCAAATTAAACAGGAAATTAGTAATCTATACCCTATCTGGTTTGCGGCGGTTTGTTACCAAATATGTTTCAAAATAAAATGTCTATGCCTAAACAAAAATACACTTTAATAATCTAAATAATTTCAAAATTGTTTTCACACATATAATACAGCACCCGACCTATTTGACTATGTATTCACCAAATGTAATCGTATTGACCCAAACTTTTTTAATTTCAAAAGTTCGCTTTGACTGACATCAATGATCATTTATCGATATTGCGTGGGACATCACTATACGGGTTGAACTTTGCGGTTTGTTACCTACGAGTGCTGTCTTGTGCTCTCACTATACCTATTATCTGAATAGCACAAAGGAGAATGTTTTTGTTGGAAAAACTGTTCTATTGAGTTCTGCAGAATTAATGGTAACTACGGAAAATGTGGTTATGGTCTGGTAATTATGTAGTAACGAGAGCAATGGTGGAAAATCTGTACTAATGCGGGAAAAGAGATAATTTTAGTGGTAGTTAATACATATTATAACTTCATTTTGTTTTTCAAAGGCATGTCTGCTATACTCTTTCTTTCCACCTACCCTTACTCCACGTAAATGTGGGGTCGATGTAAGAACCTTTCTAAGCATGTTGCAGAAAGGATTTGGCTTAGTTTTTACGACTAACTGCCTGCCTGACATCAACCCCTCTCTGGGGAATCCAGTCCCGAGCAAATAAAAAAAATCGCCCTACGCGATCTGGAAATCGAACCTATGACCTCCCGGTTTACTGCCCATATATGCTGCCACTAGACCAAAGAGGCGACAATATCTGCTGTAATAACAAAAAAAAATCAACATGATCATACATGCTATAATATACTTCTGATGATATATAATTCTTATTACAAGATCGCATAGGTTTTTAAAATAGTGTTACAACAAAAAGCCAGACTTACCAATAGCCAAAAGAGTCTTCAGTTTTGGATTGGCCTTCTTCAAACCATTAATCCTATCATACAGTCCAGTCTTTCCATCCTTGGTCTCATCGTTGGACTCAAATGAGCTCATTTTTCCCTTCTTCAGCCATCCGAATGCGAAGATGAGATGTGTGCAGAGATCAGGCTGAATGTCCTCGGGTACGAACTTGCCGAGCTTGGTACGGTATTGAGACCAGTTGGTGTAATAGCAAACGATCTGCAAAAGAAACAGAAAACATTAATAATTAAATTCAATCAACCTAAAAAGGAAATAATCAACCAGCCTCCGTGGTGCAGTGGGCAATTAACCGGCTGTGTAACGTGAGGTTACGGGTTCGATTCTCGCACCGAGATAAATGTCTGTGGGGACCACAGATACTTGTTTCGGGTCTGGATGTTGTGATACCGAAAGTCTCTCGTAGTTCCTGATACCCACGACACAAGACTCGATCTTAGTGTGGGGTCAGGACTGTGGGGTATGTGACTGTTGGGTGTTATTTATATAAAAAAAAAACATTTTTATTGTAACAGAGACTGGAAAACGAGCAGGTGAGTAGCCTGATGGTAAGTGATATGTATTATTTTACGATCGTTGTCATTTAGCAATAGTTTCGCGTAACTAATTACGTGATCTCCACCATACCATAATGGTAAGTGATCTCCTCCGCATAAGGATACCCAGGACACAAAAATAATCATGGGTGCGTTGCAAACCTTAAAGGATAGGGATTGGGGAAGGGGGAAATTGTGCCCCCGGAAATCTCACTCACCGAACGAATCGCGACAGCGAGCTGCCACTTTACATCGGTTTTCTGTTGATACCAGTATCAAACCGGTCGAGCCGGCCCATTCATGCTGTAGTCGTAACTGTCTACAGTGTGGCTCTATCACTCAAAAAAGTTTGTTTCATGTGTTACTAGTTATAAACTGGTTGTATTAATTGTTCACGTTTCGAGGAAACCACGGAAGAACATCGGTCGTAAGTGTTTGGACCAGATCGTACCAGAGGTGCGTGCCCGTGGGCGGTCCAAAAAGCACTGGCTGGACGATTCGATGGATGATATGACAGCCAATGGTCATACAGTGGAGGATGCTCAAGACCGGGCGAAGTGGAAGCGTTTAAGCAGGAAGGCGGACTCTGGCACTAGGCCGGGATAACGCCAGGTAGAAAGACAGAAAAGTTGTAGCGGTGGCTTTAGTGTGGAAGATTTTTCCGGACAAATTGTTTGATTGATAATTATTAAATTTTATCCCCTATAGCTTTCTTGCGCCGCTTGCAAGAAGTGTACATTTTTTGATGATATATTTCCTATCTTTTAAAAATATATTTTTTCCTTTTTTACCTCGATCGATTATCCAAAACTTCTACTACCAAGTATAGGAGAATTGTGACATATTCTTAATTAAAATAACATAAAAACTTTAAATTCAAGCGATATTTTACAACTGACCTTCTGTTTATGTATTTTATGCATCTATAAATTATTTCTTAATAGCCTAAATAAATCTATAAAATGTTATAAATTAATAAGCTTTTATCACCGACTTAATATTATTTCGATAGCCTGATTTACTTTTTCAACTGGTCTCCATTAGACATAATACACTTTAATATAAAACTAATATTTAGAGATAAATATTTTTTTGGTTCTAAATCTTTTAAAGTATGTCGAGATGTAATCACTAGTATTTTTAGTAGCTATTTTTAGCGTTTTCCAAAGTTTGTTTACTATCAATATTTATTATTTGAGCTTACTAACTGACTAACTTACGTATGGCGTGACTAAATTAAAATATATTTTACAGGTTTATAATATTGAGACATGCAATTAAACTAGAAACTAGGACCACATTTACTTTTTGTATTAGGTTTTCATTCGAAGCATTGCACTTTTGTCTTTTACCCGTTTAAATCAGTCCATAGCGTGAATATTCCAAACGTTCGAAGGTCAACAACTTTTGCATTCGAAAAGCTCGAACATATCCGCATAGTACTTTACATCTGCAAAAATACTTTTACGCACAACACATACTTCTAGATCTTATTATGTTTGCACAGGGTCTAAATTTGTTTGACCGTTTTATAATTAGTGATAAAATAATTTTGTACTTGGGTGCCAGCAAGGATTAAACTGTGTCGATATTATTTCCTGTCGTCGAGTGCTAAGGCATGATCCCTTTCTATAACAGAAGTGATAACAACTTGTTATAAGCATAATAACAAGATTAAAAACAGAAAACTAACTTGGATATTGGCCAAATTTATATAGGATCCAGCTTGGAACAAGATCTATTGAACACAAAAAGAATCTTGAAAGTCGGTCCACATTTGGGGGAGATATCGAGTAACATACATAAAAAAAGTATCGATTGAGAAATTCAATTGATAACTCCCTGTTATGAAGTCGGTTGAACGAATTCAAAACATTTTGTGATCGAGTTTGAGAATTCAGTCGTTAATCATCGTTTTAATATTGAGTCACATGTTCTCGTAATAGTAAAATATGTATAAATTAGATAATCAACATGAATTTATGGGCTTAAGGAAAATCTATTCAATTACATTTTATGAGTGTGACTTATGTGAAAAAAATAACATTTTATCTCTGATTAATGGTTGATTAGATTTTAAGAATACAATTCTACATATTTAAATAAATTAAAATTATTTTTGTTGCAATAACTAACCTTATATCCATCTTTATCCTTGTGGTGATCGGTCGTCACAGAGTTGTCTATAGCGGCCGACGATTTCCGACTGGCTATGTTCGGCCGCCCACGGATCTTAGGCCTGTTCACACTAGCTGACAACACTTGATCTGTAGACCTGGATACGCTGGTCGAGACTGATGTTGAAACTTTTGATGGCTTTCGAAGTCTTCTGCGGACAGCTGGAAAAGGAAGGTAAGTTAGATAATTGAAAATTAAATTGTTTTAACGGTAGTAATTGGTGTTTGTAAGGCTGAGATCTATAGAGCGAACTTGGACTAAGTCTAAGTCAAAATAACCAACTCAGTGAGGATTTGGAATTGTTAAATCGAACTTCGACTTAGTCCGAGTCATTTTTTACAAGAAAAACAGACTTACAACAGACTTAGCAAAGATTTTCTTGTAAAAAATGACTCGGACTAAGTCAAAATCCTCATTGAGTTTGTTTCTTTGACTTAGAATTAGTCGAATTTCGCTCTAAAGATCTCAGCCTAAGTGCCTTGGTGGCGTAGTGGTATGGCGTGAGCGGTACAACTATCGTCTAGAGGGCTCGGGTTAGATCCCCGGGTCGGAAAAAGTTATATTAAATAAATAAATACACCCAACAGTCACACTCCTAGTCCTGACACCACACTAGGTATAACCTGTATCGTGGGTATCAGAAACTATGAGAGACTTTCGGTCTCACAACACCCAGACTTGAAACAAATATCTGTGGGCCACACAAACATTTGTCTCAATGCGGGAATCGAACCCGCGGCCTCTCGCTTCACAACCGGCTACTCGCCCACTGCGCCACGGAGGCTGTCTGTCTGTCTATATTGGATTTGTCAGTAATAGCCCTTATGCAGAATTCGGGCTCCTGTGCTCAATTTGGCGATAGGCTTGCCCCCTATAACATCGGAACGGAACTAACCTCGGCGTAATGTGTTTGTGCTAGTTTGCTAGTGCGTCTCTGCCTACCCCTTCGGGGATACAGGCGTGAGCTTATGTAAGTACTTAGAACAGTTTGTTAATTGTGGGTCACCCATATAGAAAAACCATTTATGCATGGCAAAGTGATTATAATACATATGATAGTCAGCACACTATAATAGTCCAAGAATACCAGCGACCACCAAACAACGTGTTTATATTTTTACCAGAATCATGCCGGCCTATGTATTCTTCTTCAAACTCCGAGTTATATCCAAAGACTTCTATGTATAATACTAGACTGGTTGTTCGGTACACAGAATGTGCGCACTAAGT
This sequence comes from Clanis bilineata, assembly GCA_036417725.1. Lineage (NCBI taxonomy): Eukaryota > Metazoa > Arthropoda > Insecta > Lepidoptera > Sphingidae > Clanis > Clanis bilineata. The sequence continues at coordinate 7,714,556 of CM071153.1, forward strand.
CTCTGTTAATCGACCTCAACTCATTACAGAAATCTGCGGCCTGAGCAGGAAAATTTCTGACAACCGTAAATGTATTCGAACTCGATGCGCGTCTATGAAATTTGTATGAAATATTAACCAAACGTCATCAGTGGGCAGCGAACTCGAATACATTTACATTTACATTAGTTTTTCGTGCTCGGGCTACTGCTCTTTTCCTTAGCCGTGACACGTTACAAACTCGCCGTCATGTGCCACAATTTTACTTCGAAACAGCTTGTCTAGTAAATACATAGATATATTTTCTTTGGTTATATCCGATATATATACGCATAGTTCAAAACTCAAACGATTGCTAAACTTGGAACCCGAACCCATGACCGTTTAACGGCCTCCTCTACACTTCCACCAAACTTTTAAATCTAGGGTATAAATGGTATTTCTGATTTGCAAAACGAGATTAATTAAGAATTTTAAATTCATTAATTAGTGAAGTTTCATTTCTGCGAACTTTGAAGTTATATATAAAGGAAAATCTTCAGTGGAAAATTAATAACGGCTTTGAAGGCAAAATAGTTCCGTAAAAATATTGAAAGAATTTTCTTTAAAGTTAAAAGACTTCTTTCGCCGGCGTTCAATTCCTTCCATTTAAGTAAACATCAAAGTGGGCTGCAATGCGTTGGCTTCACCGCGCCATCGCCTTTACACGGCAACAGCGCTGTTTGATAAAACGAACTTTACCTGCCATATAAAAGGTATGAATTCTTAGTAATTCAATCTAGAAAAAATATTTTATACCAATTAGTAGAAGGAAAATCTAAATGGTTTAAAAGTAAATCTGCGATGTTTTATACTAGGAATTTGAGGCTTGGTTTCTTCGGGTCATGACTTCAGAACCATATTAGTTTATGTGTAGGTCACGGACGTATAAAAAAGAGGACACCGTTTCGCCTATAGTTAAATAAATAAATAACACCCAACAGTCATATATAGTCCTGACCCCACACTAAGATCGAGTCTTGTGTCGTGGGTATCAGGAACTACGAGAGATTTTCAGTATCACAACGACCAAACCCGAAACAAACAATCTGTAGGTCATACAAACATTTGTCGCAGTGCGGGGATGGAACCCACGGCCTCGCTTCACAGCCGGCTACTTGCCCACTGCGTCACGGAGGCTGTGAGTTAAACGGACGCCACAGATAAGCCACGCACACAAACGCGTACGAGTAATGCTACAAAAGTCTCCACGCTTACACTAACAGTCAGACGCCGCCATTACGTATCGATGTATCGGATCGGAAGACGACCCTGCTTCACTTTTAATGTTCCTAGAGCTACGTCCTCTTTTTTCTACGTCTGGGTAGTCCGTGTAGGTTGGTGAAGTATTTTAACCCGTATTAGACAAGTGTGTAAAATAAGATACAACTTCTCTTGATCACATCTGGGACTGAACTAAGCTCGGCGAAATGTGGGTGTTCTAGTTCGTTAGTGCACCTCTGCCTACCCCTACCAGGATACAGGCGTGAGCTTATGTTATGTTATGTTCTCTTGTTAGTAGCAAAGGCTATTCTCAAACTGGAACACATTTAATTAAAAAATGGTCATTTCTCTTGTCTTAAAAAATCCTTAAAATTAGAATTGAAATTTGAAACAGACTCATTGTCAATTTGGGTTTTAAATATACCATTATACGCATGTACGTATACACTTACATATACATAAAGGTATCAGTTACCTCGATGTTTTGTTTTTAATTTTATAACAATAAATTTTCAACATACACTATTTCCCAATCTGTTCCGAGCAATAAAGTTGATGCATGCTTTGAATTTCAAAAGCATAGGGGATGCGTGGTAACTGATCGCAGCAGTTGGTACATAAACAAAAGCAAACTAAAACACGGGGGATAAAGTTGAAAGTTGATTGTCCAATTTATTTTCGTTACATTACGAATGAGACATTGCATTTTATTTAAAAAGTACTGTCGCATATAAAAATATTTTGCACAGCGGTGAAAGGATAGTAAGGCAGGAAAATGTACGGAGGCAAAAGTGGTTATTTATGCATGAATTTGTTGTTTGTATATGACCTGTTTTGAATTGCTTATACTCAAACCACTTCTTACATATCCCATGATAAAATATTAGTGTGCATACATACATAGGCTGTATCCTTGAAGGGATAGCCAGAGGCGAACTAGTGAACTAGAATACCCACACCTCACCGAGCTCATTTCCGTCCCAGATGTGATAGGACGAACCAATCGCCTTAAAGGGCACAAATTCCGGACTCCATTCTTTTTTTTAAGCCCGCTGCGCCACGGAGACCGTCAGTCTATAAATATAAACCATAAATTGAATTGTGCTTTGATAAAAGTTGGTATAAAACGTTAAACCTTTTATAAGATCTAGTACAAAATGTATGATGTATGAATCTTAATTATTTCGTAATCCTCGAGGCGTTAATGCATAGTTAAACAAAATTGCTTTGACGCTGTAAAAAAATAATTTACATACAACAAATGCGTTTTCTTATCATACTAAACGTTTAGCTACATCAACGTGTAAATGTGTTGTGTTTTCATAAATTACATAAATCTCAAACGTAAGTATTATATGGACATAACAGAATTTTTAACAAGCTTTTATTATTTATGTCCATAATCTTTCTGTCTATCTATACTTATTATGTACTTAGTATATTAGAAAATCGTTTTTGCTGGCTGGCGTCCGCTCCTCACTTGGGGTGACCACTGAAAATCAGCGCTGTGTGTGGTTAGCGCCACTGCACAGCATCATGCTGAGTAGTCACCCACCTATCACAGCCATGACTACTTTTTATAATTGTAATGTAATTTTATTTTTAATTTGTTTTACGTTGTCATGGTGGTGATTAATAAATTGCTTTTCTTTCTTTCTTTCTTTCTTTCTTTCTTTCTATCTACCTGCTTTGATACATTATGAAGCTTGCCTCAGAACGGATTTGGCTTAATTTTTATGACCGGTTGCCTGTATGACTTCAGTTCCCCTAGGGGGATACAGTCCCGGGTAAATCGTGTAAGAAAAACACCCCGCACGGAAATCGAACCCAGGACCTCTCGGTTACAGCCCATGTACGCTGCCACTAGACTAAGGAGGCGACATACTTAGATACACAATAATGTTTAAAATTTAATTTGTTAATTCTGGAAAGTGCATTTTATCACTGTCATTGCTTTTAGATTTTTTGCCAAAACTAGCAAGCTGCCGTAATTGTTGCAAGAACAATGGTATTTTACATAACATAATATAACATAAGCTCACGCCTGTATCCCCGAAGGGGTAGACAGAGGCGCACTAGCGAACTAGAACACCCACATTTCGCCGAGCTTAGTTCCGTCCCAGATGTGATAGGGGGCGAGCCTATCGCCATATCGGGCACAAATTCCAAACTCCGGGCTGATAGGGAAAAATCCAATATCACTTTGCTCGACCCGGGGATCGAACCCGAGACCTCAGAACCGTAGTCGTACCGAAATACCACCACGCCACCGAGGCATTTTATTTTATAAAGCTGATTAAATTACAGTATAAGACACAAATGCAAGTTGCCACATAAGCTCGATTTTCTGTGATACATATGTACATACTAAGTTGATCGAGTATATGGCTTAAATTTAACAGTCGTTTTCGAAGTACATTTCAGATTCATAGATTTAATTCCTGCCATTTAGCATCAGATGCCCTCGGTTTACGATCTCACGAGACGATAGTTCTAATCATCCTTAAATATCAAAAATTACTTTAATTTATCCATGTTCGCCTTGAAAAGCGATGAAAACGGAAGCCAAACATCATTTGATTGCTATGATGAATGGATAATTGGTATTCTTCTAATGTTTATTAGATTTCCAATTATCCAAAAACCAATATTGTTATTAAAGTTTTTGATTTGTATTGTAAGTAGATTATAGCTATTATTATCCGAGGTACCCTCTATCCCTAAATTCCCATTTGTCTTACACAGTGGATTTTCAAGAGCGATAGTTGTGGTAAACTTATGGTATATTTTTAGGCAGGCAGCCGGTCGTAAAAACTAAGCCAAATACTTTCTGCAACATGCTTCAAAAAGTGTGTTGCGCCGACCCCACATTAAGGTGGGGTAAGGGCCGGTAGAAAGAAAGCATGGTATTTAAGAAAATACCTAATTCACCACGCTTTTCTATGATTAAAAGGTAATAAAATTGGCGTATATCTAAAACGTATTTTAATTTCAGCGCTAGCGCCTTTATTAGAATTTAAAATCACATACTGAGAAAGAGTAGGTGGTCTACAAATGAGTCTTATAAAACATGTATTTGAAACACAGAAACATGTTTCTGCTTTTAAGGAAAAGTGACGTAATGTTAATCCGATATAAATCGATGAATATTTTAAAATCGAATGTGTACCAAATAGGATTTCAATGTCAGCGGTATTATTCAATATCTTCACCTGCTTTTGATACTTTTATAATACAATATGTTTGACTTCGCATTTTCGTCTATTTATGCCTACCTCTATATTTATGAATATGGACGAATAGTTTAGACAGTCGAACAGCAAATATCGAGTAGATTTCAATTTCTGTAATAATTATTTACTCTCGGCATCTGATCGTTATTAGACATCTCTATTAAGGTTTTCCATCTAACATAACATAATATCTCACCTATATAGGTGTCACCTCTGCCACCTATATAGGTGAGATATACACACAATAGGCACACAAGCGAACTAGAACACCCACATTTCGCCGAGCTTAGTATTTCTACATTAAAAATATTTACAACCTTATCCATATATTACTTTCGTAGCCGCGCAAAGCCAGACTTTTTAGGGTAAAATAAATTGTCGGATTATCAGTAATATATTTCAGTGGCCTGGACATACATCGCTATGGGACTCATCGCGGAACTTGACCGAAACAATGAATCTGGGTGGCTTTTATGTACATAAATGTTGAATAATAAGCGATAGATGGTTATAATTGTGTGAAATAGTTGCGCAGCTGGATGAAATGTTGATTAAAGGCAAATAGATCTAAAAGATTTCGTATACGACGGAATGTTCTTGGTGATAGGATTATTTTTTTAAAATCAAAATAATAATCACGGACGTAAAAAAATATGGACGGACCGCTAAGAACATTGAAAGTGAAGCAGGGTTTTTGGCCCATTCGATCTATCGACACGTAATGGCGGCGACAATTCGAATGAGCCGAAAACCCTGCTTCTCGTCCATATTTTTTTACATCCGTGATAATGATGTAATTTTCGGGTACTTAGGTCGAAAATAGACCGCACTTAGACTTTGATCTGCCTTATCTCAAAGCTTACGATTATTTCACTTCACGCCAGGGTGTGTCGTCGTTACTTGATGCATAACTTTTGTATTTTCTATTGAAAAATAGCAGTTATAAACACTACTGCTTAGGTTGCTTATTCAGTTTTGTAGAGTAAGTTTGTGAGATATCAAAGCAAAGTCTAAGGCTGAGATCTATAGAATGAACTTCGACTTAGTCCGAGTCATTTTTTACAAAAAAGTCTTTGCTTACCCTGACCGTGTGTTTTTCTTCTAAATATTGACTCTTAGTCGAAGTTCGCTCTATAGATCTCAGCCTAAGAGCGCTCTATAAATTTTACCCTAAGAGACTTTGCTATGATTTGAGCGATTGAGATATGATTATTTTTTGTATATATACTATAAATATATTTTATAATAACTTAATATATTTTATAGTTATTTTCATGAATGCAGGAGTGAACCTTAAAAAATAACCATATTACCTTCAACCATAGTATATTTTATACTACTTACGTCCTGATAGTTATAGATATATACTCACTTGTGGAGTCTGATGTTGGAGCGATGACAGCTACTATCAATATGATGGTAAATGTCCACCGCAGCAATCTTGGCGGCCACTGCAACAAATAAATAACAATGTAAGACATTTAGGATAAATAACAGAAAGGGACATGAAGGCATTAAGCATTGTACGTCGACGGACCTTAATAAATTTGGACTACACTCAGCAAACTCAGCTATAATATTATGGTCATTTTCTAATCATCACCATCTATAATATAAATATGAATCGCTGAATGTGTTGCTAAGCGCAAATCTCGAGAGCAGCTGAACCGATTTCAATAATTATTTTTTTAGAATATCCCTTGAAGTACGAGGATGGTTCTAACGGAGAAAAAAAAATTGCCTGAAAAAGTCTAAAAACAACACTTTTCTATACTCCCATACAATCGATTCGTAATAACACTTAAAAGTCTATTTGAACTTTAATACTATACCATAAAGTTTAAGTGTTAGTGGAGAGGCTCCGGGAGAGCAAAACAATTGAGTGATGTTAGTATCGTATAAATATTAATTTCAATATTTGTTAATTAGGCGGTACGAAGTTCGCCGGGTCAGCTAGTGTACTATAAAACAATGTCGCTTCCCGCTGTCTGTCTGTATGCTTAGATCTTTTAAACTACTCATCGGATTTTGATGTGTGTCTTTTAATAGATAGAGTGATTCATGACGAATGTTTATATGTATAATAGATGCATATATTCATCCCCTAAAGGGATGTAATGGGGGATGAATTTTTGACAAGACTCACGCGGGCGTAGTTGCGGGCAAACGCTAGTGATAGGATAAAGAAATGCACCTATACCTACTAAGACATGTCTAGTCCTAATCCACTTCTACCTACTCCTTCGGGGATACCGGCGTGACAAACAGTATATTATATCGGTATTACATTACCGTATACGATTTTCGGATAGGGCCGCAAACAAAAGCTAGTATAATATCATGTCGGATTTACCGCATCAGGCCCGACCTTACCCCTAGATTACAGTTTCAGTATTACGACGCATATATGAATAATGCATCGAAACTCGCATCACGTCCTGTCTCGCATGTTCTCTGATTACATTTATACTCTAGCTTTTGCTCGCGGCTCCGGCCGTTTGAAAAGTTTTCCTGGAATCACCTTTATGATAAGCAGATTGCGATCCAGCTCCAATACTTGGCTGAAAATAATTCAAGTTTTGTTCGTGTTCGATAGAGCTTTCCAGGGGTGGTTCCATATAAGTTTGGTCAAGAGTCAAGACTGGATAAATTTTATAGTCGATTTTTAAGTGTTTAAACTTGTGATTTTATCAGAATCAGGGAGGTTATCACCACGTCTTCATCATCATCATCATCAGCCATAGACCGTCCACTGCTGAACATAGGCCTCCCCCAAGGATGTCGCAGGGAGTCGCTGGATGCAGGCCGCTTCCAACAGGTCGATCTGGAAATCTTTGGGGGAGTCCTATGTTCCTCATGTCTTATAGCAGTATAATTATAATCTTACTTACTTACTACTTGGTTTTTTTTTGTACGGGAATCGGTACAAGTAACATTATAATAATATAAGACGTAGTGGTAACCCCCCAGTTCAGCGGCTTATCTGTGCAAACACACAAACAGTTACTTTCAGATTTACAATATTAGTATAGATGAATGGTGTATAGGGTAATTGAATATATGCACATATTAATTCCCGGGTTGCTGTTTGAAACATCCCATAATCTAGTTATGCTTGGTGTTATGCGATAGGATTCACGACTTGGCGATGTAATTTGAAACATAGGGTGTGTGTTACATATGGGATTTACTTGTTAAAGTAGAAGTAACTACTTTTCTTTTTACCTGCCCTTATCCCACCTTAATGTGGGGTCGGCGCAACACACTTTTTCAAGCATGTTGCAAAGAGGATTTGGCTTAGTTTTTACGACCGGCCGCCTGCCTGACGTCAACCCCCTATGAAGGATCCAGTCCTGGGCAAATTAAATTAGAAAATTTACTTTTGCCCGACCTGGGAATCGACCCAGGACCTCCCGGTCTACAGCCCATACATGCTGCCACTAGACCAAGGAGGCGACTATATACTTGTTATTACTTCTACTATGGATTAATATTTATAGACAATAAGAGAGCAATAAACGATTTTGGTAACAGCGAGACTGCTCCATCTCGAGTTCGATCATATCGACAAAGTGATATTGAATTTTTCATTATCAGCCCGGACTCCGGAGTCTGGAATTTGTGCCCGAAATGGCGAAAGGCCACCACATATGGGACGTAAATGAGCGCGGCAAATCTAGTTCTTTAGTTCGCCTCCGCCTACCCCTTCGGGAATCAGGAATCAGTCTCTGTATGTATGTAAACAAGTTAGATAAAAACGTAGCAGTTTCGTTTTATCCGTCTTAAAAATTTACATTTTCGTCTATATTTGTTTTGATGTCTATTAAGTAGGTATGTATGTTTTATTTTAGATAGTGTATTAACTGGATATTCGGAGATATTGATTGTTGTTGTATTGATATATTACTTTGTATTCTATAGGGCCTATATATTATTCCTCAAGTATCATTTAAATATTCATAAATTATGAAGGCAATCTTAAAGTACTTCTCAACAGATTGTAGTGACTACCAACGTTATGTTAATAATTCAACCTGAAGTTATCGTCAAAAAACCTACCGATTTCACTTAAAAACAGTTCTCTTAAAGATTTCACATTAACCTTTCATACGATTTCTTTAAGTATACAGCATAGCAAATATAGCCCCGTAGCTATTAACTCAGTGTATTAGAAAGTACACTCCAGCTATGCACAAGTTTTCTCTGTTGTGTATAATGTCGTAACTTTCTTCTTGATAACTCTGTGAATATTACTACTATTTACTAGTACAGGAAACGATTAGATTAAATGGCCTAAAGTAATGCGTAACTGTTTAATTATTTTGTAAAATTAAGATTACCTACTAAATTTCTCAGTCTCATTGTTCCTCATTCAGATTTTTTCTCTTAAACTTAAAGTTTTTACCACACCTCAGTATGGTATACATAAGCTCACGCCTGTATCCCCGAAGGGGTAGGCAGAGGCGCACTAGCGAACTAGAACACCCACATTTCGCCGAGCTTAGTTCCGTCCCAGATGTGATAGGGGGCGAGCCTATCGCCATATCGGGCACAAATTCCAGACTCCGGGCTGATAGGGAAAAATCCAATATCACTGCCCGACCCGGGGATCGAACCCGAGACCTCAGAACCGTAGTCGTACCGAAATACCATCACGCCACCGAGGCAGTCCTACCTCAGTATGGTTTTGTACACATTCGTGTAAGACTTGGGATTCGAACTCAGAAAGTCAACAACCAATACAGGCTAGCACTACACCCAAGAAAACGACTAGTCTACACATAACAAGATAATAAATTACTATTTTTGACCGACTTCCCAAAAAGGAGGAGCTCCTTAATTCGTCTGTATTTTTTTATGTATGTTACGCGATATCTCCGCCAAATGTGGACCGATTTTTAAAATTCTTTTTGTGTTCGATAGAGCTTGTTTCAAGGGTGGCCTATATAAATTTGGTCACGATCGGTAAATTGGAAGTCGGTCAGTTAAGTATTTAAACTTGTGATTATGTATTTATAAATTGTGTGTCAAAATTTAGAACTTTTTTAACATAATAATAATGTTAAACCAGTTAAATAGGTTGCCCTATGTCGTGTTAAATGTCATATATATCTTGTTAAATTCAATTATCATCTTAAGTATTCAAATAAATATTGACACGTCACTGTAGTATAAACACTCTATTAATAGCAACTGGACGTGGTGGCCCATTGTCCGTTGGGTCTATGAGACCAGAGAGAACCCTTCCTGATTTATTTGGGAAAGCACAAATTAACCCTCTACCTTGTTTGTCCACGGTGTTTGTAAATTATGGAGATTATACGGAAGGTTTGTGTTTAACAATTAAGGTCATAGGTAGGGTTGATTTTCAGAATTTGTTTCGGAAACTAATTAAATGCTTGCTTGAAAATCGTTTATAATCAATGTATTACTGGAGATACCTTATGTTACTAGAGATAAGGAAACTTTATACAAGACACATAATTTTTAAAATTAATCCAATGATTTTAGATTTAGAGTTTATAATGTACTCCATCTTTACATTGAGGTTACCAACATAACATAATTTTTCGGTGTATTATATACATGATAAAATAAATCACAAAAGAGAAAGATCAAACAAAATATCTCTTTTTAAAAATTTACAATAATAGAGGTATTATATGTATGATTTGTCCAACTTAGTATGTTATAATTACTTTTATTACATGTAGTTGTTAAACTAAATTAAATAATTATTATGGCACATGGAAGCAAACGTGCGCAAAAAAATGTATGAACCCTATTTAACAATCTGTCCCTATCAAGTCCTTTGTGTTCGTTTTTAATAAAAATTATACATTCATAGGCTATGAATATTCATTAAGTGAACTCCCAAATTATAATCAGAGACATATCAAGCCATCCCGCAAGTATTGCGGAAAAACTCGTTTCGCTGATACAATAAAGTACAACTATAGTCGGATTGCTAATTAAACGGAGTAAACTGACAGATTGAAATGTCACTTTTCAAAATAATGTTGCTTACTTCCAAAGTATAGTGATTGATCTAGTTCAATGTTTATCATTCAAAGAAATAATAACTCAGCACTAGCCTGGAAAAATAGAATTTTATTGCGTATTTTTAGAAATTTCAGCTTAACCCTTGGACTAAATGTCTGTGTAAATTATTTTGCGTAAATAATCACAACAGATACGCGAAATAATAACAATAAAAATTACAAATATTACTTTTATTATTTGAGAAAATAACGTTCCGCACATTCATAGCTATTGTAAATTTTGTTTATAATGAACCATGATTAGAATTCCAGAAGACATGCCATAACTAACCATGCAGTCATTTACTACGACTATAATACAGTGGACATGTAGTATTAATCACACATTAGGCAGGAAGTACGACTTTGCGTTGGACTTTAGAAAATGAAAGAATGAAATGGTTCACTGAATTGAAATGTTTAAATAATCTTGATCTTTTTACCGCAGCACTATTTAAATTTCATTAAAAAGTGGCAACATTGGAAATGTCAGTTTACTCCGTTTAATTAAAAATCCTACTATAGTAACCTATGTCCTTGTATGTACAGAATTATATACAGGGTTTTTTACAGAAGTGTATCCGGATCACACTCGAAAGGGGGGTGGGTGGTTCGCGACATGATTGGATGGTTGGTTAGGTTAGGTACGGAGTACGTCCCTGGGTCTGCATCGGTCAGCCGCCTGTCTTGTCGCAAGCCCCTTGAAGAAGTATAAACGGGCGGGCATGGTCCTGCCTGCCTAGCATGCGCGTCACGAGATATCACGATAATCGACTGTCGAGATGTTGTCTACATGTTGTGTACAATATTGTATGAAAATAAACGAGGACGCATGTTAGTGTCCGTAGACAAATAGAGAAAACCGGTTATAACAGGACAAAAAGCGTTGACAAAATGTTCTCGGGACGGGCATGCTAGGCGGGCTGGTAAGCACCGATAAATCCAACATTGGTGTTGTTTTGTTTATTGCCGTGCTCGGATAAAAAAAATTGGTTATTAATTTCCTCTCATCGTAATTAGTAATTGTAACTTTAGAAGAAGATGGAGTTAATTCATAAAATGAAAACAAGCGAACTTTCTAGAATTAAGGCAAAACACTACCTCTATTAATAGAAAGACTTTTTTTATATCAGAGACTGGGAAACGATCAGATGGGTCACCTGATGGTAAGTGATCTCCACCGCTCATAGACACCCAAGACACAAAAATAATCAAGGGTGCGTTGCCGACCTAAAAAAAAGGAATGGAAGGGGAGGAAAAAGGGGAATGGGAAAGGGAAGGGAAGAGGGGGAGCGGCCACCGGAAATCTCACTCACCGAACGAAACGCGACAGCAAGCTGCCACTTTACGTCGTTTTTCTGTGAGACAGTGGTATCAAACCGGTCGAGCCGGCCCATTCGTGCTGTAGACGTTACTGTCTATAGCGTGGCTCTACCACTCAAAGTAAGAGTTAAGTAATGCCTACCCCTTTAGGGATACAGGCGTGAGCTTATGTTAACGTTAGATTTAAGTATCCAGTTTTTCAAGTTACATTATTATGACCAAATAAATGAAACATGTGTAACAACCACTCCAATTAGACAAATATTATAAAAAAGAAAAAATTAATTCTTCTGTAGTAAAAAGAGCACAATAAACAGTTGTGTTGTGATATTTAAAAATTTACATTGTTGAGTTGTTACGGAGAAATAAGGACAACGCCCGGGGCTCTTTTAATTTAAAATCACTATTATACACCACAATAAGGGCACAAATTACAAAAAATATAATGAAACTGTTCCAAGACGGCGATAACATTTTAATGGAAGAGCAATGCTTAATGTTTTATAGTGAGGAATTTCGCACAATTATTTGACCTAGACGGTATTTTGCAACAATTATTTTGCTAAGGCCTCTTGGGTGTTTGACGTATCTAAAGATGATTGTTGTGAAGAAAAGATAATTAATAAAAGTAAAGATAATTTATCAGCTATTTGATGAACTAAATAATACGCATCTGAAGATTTCATTATAATTAACATTATAAGTGTTAATTTTAATTAATTGAACTTGATCACTTTACCTTTTTTGAATATTGATGATCATTGTTAAGTAACTGATGGACTTTAGTTTTTTGAAGATTATACTAATTCAATAATTCAATTCGTATGATATATGTACAAATACTACTGACTGCCTCGGTGGCGTGGTGGTATTTCGGTACGACCAGCGGCGTAGCGTGGGTTTTCGCCGCCCGGGGCCGCCCGGAAATTTGCCGCCCCTTTTTAACCGACTTAAAAAAAGAGATTCTAAAGTCATCTGACGAATTTTGTACGAGTGTATTACCCGACATTTCCAGTAAATGTAAAGCGATTTCTAAGATTATTTTTGTCTTCAATAGAGCTTAGGTAAACCATGGTTAATCCTACATATTTGGACATTTTTTTTTATACAAATACAGGCAAAGCGTTTGACCATAATCACACCTGATGGAAAGTGATGATATGTTCTACGATGTTACACGCCTGCCCAAAAGATACCTATTCACTCTAACCTTGAAGAGTCCCAGATTGTAGTGCTCAGGAAACACAGAGTCCGGCAACGAATTCCATTCCTTAGCAGTACGCATGATAAAAGATGAGGCAAATCTCTTCGTGCGGATATGTGGAATGTCGACTATGTAAGGATGGAATCCGGCCGTTCTTCTAGTTGTTCGCAGGTGAAATGGAGATGGTGGGATTAAGTCATGTAGAACCTGCGCACAATCACCGAAGTGCAACCGATAAAACACCGACAGTCTAGCAACATTACGCCGGTGGTCAAGACTCAGAAGTTTAGCGTTCACAAGAGGGTCATTGCCTATAAGCCTCTTTGCACGTCGTTCGATCAGGTCTAAAGCGGCTAACTGGTATTTTGCAGATCCGTCCCAAAGATGACAGCAATACTCCATGCCCGAACGGATCTGGGCATTGTACAAGTTCAGAAGTTGCTCAGACGTAAAGTAACGCTTTACCTTGAATAGGATGCCGATTTTTTTTGCAGCAGTTTTTGCAATGGACTCGATATAACTTCCGAAGTTCAGCTTGCACGATAGAGTAACACCCAGCATCTCGAGATGATCAGAGATGGGAACGGATACCCCTCGAAAAACCGGAGACAGGGTGAAAGGGTCTCTTTTAGCGGTGAACAAACAAGCCTGTGTTTTGGTAGTGTTAAAATTAACCAAATTGGCATCTCCCCAGTCTGAAACGGCCTTTAATGATAGATTGACACGATTCACCATAGTGTTACGAAGAGCTCGTGTTTCCTCCTTATTAGTCAGTGCACTGGAAAGGTATCTTTCAACTACAGTACTGTCATCTGCGTAACCAACAATGCAAGGCACCATTAGTAAATCATTAATGTGTAGCAGGAAAAGCGTTGCGGAAAGAACAGATCCTTGAGGGACTCCGGCATTAATGCCTAGTAATTCGGAAGAACAGCCATTTAAGACTACACGAATAGATCTATCTTTTAGGAAGTCACCTATCCACGTACACAAGACATCGGGTAAGCCATAAGATGCCAGCTTGCTTAAAAGGCTCCCGTGCCAGACTCTGTCAAAGGCCTTCGAGACATCAAGAGAGACAGCTAGACATTATGCTACATGCATATATTTTTAGCCCAAATCACCAACAATTTAAAAAAATATTTTGTGTGAAGATAACTGAATACAATATTACACTGAAATAAAGTAAAGTTCACGGACAGTAAATCCGCAGACGAAAAAAGCGTTGCTGCTTGTTAAATTATAATTTGTCTCAGATAATGAGCGCATACAATGTTAGTAATTGAGCACCCAACTTGCAAGAACTTTACTTTGGTTTTAGGACAAAATATAGCATACTATGTAAAAACGACATTGGGTTAAACTACTGATTCTGAACAAACTACTTTAAATTTTCGGGTATACTTAAATTCACTTATTTATAATTACAAAAATATTATATGGGTATCCCCTATAAACCCGAGCTACCACGACCGCAAAGTTAGTAGGTACCTATAATTTCTAAAAATCCGCAAATATATGGACAAAACGTACCTTGTGGTGAAATAGCATTTAAAATGGCAGCCGGATTATTCAGGGTAAAAATAAACTTTTTTTACGATTTCGAGATTATGAACTATCCGTGAGATTGTAATAATTGATCTCTCAACTACTCAATTAATTACTTATCATTGTTAACGTCTTTTGGGGGAGTATTCATAAGCGGTTTTGAACACTGTCCTTTGGTAGAAATCTGAAGAATTTTAAAGTTGTTTTTAATTTGTAGGGTTCCAAAGCCAAATGGAACGCTTATAGTTTCGTCATGTGCGACTGTCTGTCTGTCTGTCCGCAGTTTAGCTCAAAGACTATCAGTACTAGAAAGCTGTAACTTGGTATGTGTATATATATCAATCACGCCAACAAAATGGTATGATAGAATCTTTTTAAAAAATCTGTAGGGTGCACCTAAAGTGGGGATGACTTTATTTTACGATTATCACGTGGTATGGGGCATCGTTGGATAGATCGTTCAAAAACATTACGGGTTTGCTAAAACCATTTTTCGATCCAAAAATTCGTTTGCAAAATATTAAGCAAATTTTTGTTAGAGTCAAATGTCCGCACCCCCTACCACCTAAACGGTTGGTTCTGGAAATGTAAAAAAATCATGGTAGTTGCACATACGAATTTAAAAGTGACACACAACAATGTCGAAATTTTCTTTGGTTTTATTGAATGTAAAAATTTTCTTTGGTCTTATTTAGGATAATCTAAGGTTTTATTGAATGTCGAAATTTTGCTAGTGACAACAACGAGAAATGAAACTAGTGAATTGAAATAGTATAAATTATGGTCGAATTTCCATCAGTGGGCGTTGGGCGACTACTAGTTATTTTTAATGTGACTTCACGTAGCATATAACCAGGGGACAAACAAGACACTTCCAACTAATGCCATTGTTCATCATTTTTCAAATTGGTTTAGGAGCTATGAGGGAACAGGTGAACATACCTCTACATACATTCATACTTACATATATACATTCCCAAATACCAGTCAACAAAAACATAATAATAATATTTATATGTCTAAATATATAGAGCTGGCACATGAGCTTACTGACGCGTGGGATGTGGATTCAACAATCATTGTTCGGATAGGCATGTCTGTCCATGATTTGATACCAATGCACTTCGACCAACACCTTAAGAGGCTCTCGGTCGGTGCTTGGGCCAATTGCAGAAGGAACTGTTACTGGACTCGGCACGAATTCTGAGGAGGTTCCTCACGTGGGGGTCTTAACCGCCGGTGGTTTGGGTCCCGAGTCTCGCCATCGGAGGGGAATACATTTATATTTATAAATATGTTTTTTTATTTTAATATATATTTTTAAAAATATAAAAAAAGCTTCTAAAACAAAGAGTACTGAACATAATAAAATATACACCCAACAATCGCACACGTAAGCCTGACCCCATACTAGGTGAAATTGAACCAATATCATGGGTATCAGGAACTACAAGGGCCTTGCAGTTCCACTTCACCCACACCTGAAGCAAAACTCACTCAAAAATCTATCGCAGTATGGGAATTGGCACTGCCATGGGAAAGGTTTGGTGTCACCAACAGCAGTCCAAACCAAACACTCGGATTGGAAGTACATGTCCCCGATAATGTTGTAAAGTTCGGTCGTCAAAGTATCTAGCGGTCTTCGGGCGCGAGGCTCTGTTTTCCGCCCGCCACAGCGCCCCAGTGCCCACGTCGTCCCAGGGTCCGCGCTTTTCCATAGCCCGCGCAGCCCCAGTACTCGCGCCACCCCATCGCTCGCGCCGCCCCAGCGCTCACGCCGCCCCAGCGCCCGCGCCGCTCAGCGCCCCAGGGCCCGCGCCCGTGCCACCCCAGCGAGCGCGCCACCCCATCTCCCATACCGCTCCAGTTCCCGCGCCCGCGCCACCCCAGCGACCGCGCCGCCCAGCACCCACGCCGCCCCAGCGCCCGCGCCGCTCAGCGCCCCAGGGTCCACGCCCGCGCCACCCCAGCGAGCGCGCCGCCCCATCGCCCGCACCGCTCCAGCACCCGCGCCGTCCTGAGCCCACGCCGCCCCAGCGACCGCGCCGCCCCAACGCCCGTACCGTCCAGAGCCCACGCCGCCCCAGCGACCGCACCGCCCCAGCGCCCGCGCCGTCCAGAGCCCACGCCGCCCCAACGACCGCGCCACCCCAGCGCCTGTGCCGCCCCGAGTCCGCGCCGCCTTGCGCCCGTGCGCCCCAGTGACCGCGCCACCCCAGCGGCCGCGCCGCCCTAGCGCTCACGCCGCCCCAGCGCTCGCGCAGCCCCAGCGTCCGCGCCACTCAGCACCCGCGCCGTCCCAGCGCTCGTGCCGCCCCAGCGCCCACGCTACCCAGCACCCGCGCGCCCCAGCGCCCGCGCCGCCCAGCGCCCCCGGGCCCGCGCCCGCTTCACTCCAGCACCCACGCCGCCCCCGCGCCCGCGCCGTCCAGAGCCCACGCCACCCCAGCGACCGCACCGCCCCAGCGCCCGCGCCGTCCAGAGCCCACGCCGCCCCAGCGACCGCGCCACCCTAGCGCCTGTGCCGCCCCGGGTCCGCGCCGCCTTGCGTCCGCGCGCCCCAGTGACCGCGCCACCCCAGCGGCCGCGCCGCCTCAGCGTCCGCGCCACTCAGCACCCGCGCCGTCCAAGCGCTCGTGCCGCCCCAGCGCCCCCGGGCCCACGCCCGCGCCACCCCAGCGACCGCGCCGCTCAGCACCCACGCCGCCCCATCGCCCGCACCGCTCCAGCACCCGCGCCGTCCTGAGCCCACGCCGCCCCAGCGACCGCGCCGCCCCAACGCCCGTACCGTCCAGAGCCCACGCCGCCCCAGCGACCGCACCGCCCCAGCGCCCGCGCCGTCCAGAGCCCACGCCGCCCCAACGACCGCGCCACCCCAGCGCCTGTGCCGCCCCGAGTCCGCGCCGCCTTGCGCCCGCGCGCCCCAGTGACCGCGCCACCCCAGCGGCCGCGCCGCCCTAGCGCTCACGCCGCCCCAGCGCTCGCGCAGCCCCAGCGTCCGCGCCACTCAGCACCCGCGCCGTCCCAGCGCTCGTGCCGCCCCAGCGCCCACGCTACCCAGCACCCGCGCGCCCCAGCGCCCGCGCCGCCCAGCGCCCCCGGGCCCGCGCCCGCTTCACTCCAGCACCCACGCCGCCCCCGCGCCCGCGCCATCCAGAGCCCACGCCACCCCAGCGACCGCACCGCCCCAGCGCCCGCGCCGTCCAGAGCCCACGCCGCCCCAGCGACCGCGCCACCCTAGCGCCTGTGCCGCCCCGGGTCCGCGCCGCCTTGCGTCCGCGCGCCCCAGTGACCGCGCCACCCCAGCGGCCGCGCCGCCTCAGCGTCCGCGCCACTCAGCACCCGCGCCGTCCAAGCGCTCGTGCCGCCCCAGCGCCCCCGGGCCCACGCCCGCGCCACCCCAGCGACCGCGCCGCTCAGCACCCACGCCGCCCCAGCGCCCGCGCCGCTCAGCGCCCCAGGGCCCGCGCCCGCGCCACCCCAACGAGCGCGCCGCCCCATCGCCCGCACCGTTCCAGCACCCGCGCCGTCCAGAGCCCACGCCGCCCCAGCGACCGCGCCGCCCCAACGCCTGCGCCGGCCAGTGCCCACGCCGCCCCAGCGACCGCACCGCTCCAGCGCCCGCGCCGTCCAGAGCCCACGCCGCCCCAGCGACCGCGCCACCCCAGTGCCTGTGCCGCCCCGAGTCCGCGCCGCCCCGTCGCGTCGTATTGTGTCGCGTGAATCCGTCGCACTTGAGACACATGGTGTATTAGCGCATACCTATTGATTTTTTAATTTCATAAGTACATAAACAAAAAAGCAACGATTACCGCCCCTTCTCAGGTGCCACCCGGTGCTATGGATCCGACGCTACGCCAGTGGGTAATACCTAGTGTGGGTTCAGGGCTATGTGTGACTGTTGGGCGTATTTATTTATTTTCTTTTTATGCTGAAAAGAATTGCGGCGCTTGTCGCGCCGCGCCGTGTGCCGCCCCTCTTCAGGTGCCGCCTCTCTTAATTTGCCGCCCCCCTTCATGTGCCGCCCGGGGCCCGGGGCCCCCCCGGCCCCCCCCACGCTACGCCAGTGGGTACGACTACAGTCCTGAGGTCTTGGGTTCGATCCCCGGGTCGGGCAAAGTGATATTAGATTTTTCCATATCAGCCCGGAGTCTGGAATTTGTGCCCGATATGGCGATGGGCTCGCCCCCTATCACATCTGGGACGGAACTAAGCTCAGCGAAATGTGGGTGTCCTAGTTCGCTAGTGCGCCTCTGCCTACCCCTTCGGGGATACAGGCGTGAGCTTATGTTTATACTACTGACGTTTGATGACGATTTATTATATACTCCACTTTGAAGTTATTAATATGTATGCTCTCACTGAAAAAAATCAACCATTTATTTAAATACATCAGAATCTATCCATAAATTAAAATATATAGGTAGTATAGGTATTGCTAGAAACGTGGCGTCTGCGGAAAATTTCTGACTTTACCATCGTCGAACCCAATGCTAGTTGCCAATTAGGGAGTTGCGCGTAAATGGCATGCAGCTAGACTTATTGGAAAACGTTGCGGTTTGTGAGCGCACGTTGTAATATTCAGGAAGGTTATTTGAACTTAGAAAGTACGGAAAACAGGTAAATACTGTTAAACTATTAATACTCACATTAATGTACTTGATTATTTCATACTAGGTTTTGTCCGCGACTCCGCTTCCGGTTTTAGGCTGAGATCTATAGAGCGAATTTCGACTAAGTCTAGAGTCAAAAAAAACCAACTCAGTGAGGATTTGGATTTTTGAAATCGAACTTTGTCTTAGTCCGCATCATTTTTTAAAAGAAAATCTTTGCTTAGTTTGTCTGTCTGATTTACTTTCTTGCTTTGTTGTTCTCCGGGATAATAGGCAGCCTATATCATTCAGGAGTAGTGTAGATATCGAATGAAAATTTATTTTTACCTTTTTAGTATAGACTAGGTACATAAAGATATAAGTTGATTTTAGATCAAAATATTTTAAACTAACAAACTGGTATCTTAACCAAAAATAAAGGTAATCAAAATTAAAATATACTTGGGTCGTACATAAAACTGACGGCCTTTGATAAATAAGTTGCCCGTGTCTGCCTTTAGGAAATAATCCGTATACATTAGACAGGAAAATTATGCAAATGCATACAAGGACGACAAGCAGCGACAGCTTAGTTGGAAATGGTACGGGAATGCCGAGACGAGTGTCGGAGGTTCGAAACCAACTCCAACATGGAGCATACATCTCTGAATTTTCTATGCTAAGTGTATTTTCATGGTGAAATATCCCTTGCTGTAAAAGGAAAACATAGTGAGGAAACCTGCATACCTGAGAATTTCTTCACAAGAATTTCGAAGGTATGTGAAGTCTACCAACCCGTATTAGGCTAGCGTGGTGGACTACGGCCTAAACCCCTCTCATTAGTAGAGGAGGCCCGTACCCAGCAGTGGGACAGTAATATTACAGGGCTAATATTATTATTATACAAGGACGCCGGCATAATTAGAATGCGTTGTAAACTCATATCAAAGGAGAAAAAACTATGAATAGGAGTATAAACCTCATAGGGAACAAACGAGTGATTTTGGAATGCACAATTAAAATAAACGTAGTCAGAAGTTCCCACAGTCTATCAGGAGTAGTTGAAGTATACAAAACGCTAGTTTATTGTAGCACGCATGCGCGGCCCGCAAGACTGTCCGCAAGGCCAAATGAAAGGAAAAGGAGCGGACGGCAAAAACTTGGCCACAGAGCAGTTTGTTATGTAGAGACTTATACGTCTTTGTTCTATGGACATGGTCATTGAAAATTGCTAATATCAGCCCACATAGATCGCTGTGTATTTGTAAATTAGATACAATATAATCCTCTTTCGATACTTTGAAGAGTATTTATAAAGGATTTTATGAAAATAAGGGATCGATTTTTAACATGACAACATGTTTTTATTCTAATATATATATATAGTACCTTAATTATAGAAACGATTGTGCACAATAAGAGATTCTATAACTAGTTTGTCCCTTTCGTTTCCAAACAGTGTGATGCAAGGGAAGATATGACAATCTACATAGTTTTAAAATTAAGTATCGCGTAAATATTTACTGCCTCGGTGGTGAAGTTGTATTTTGGTACGACTACCATTCTGAGACCTCAGGTTCGATCCCTGGGTCGGGCTAAGTGATATTGGGTTTTTCAATATCAGACGGAGTCTGGAATTTGTGCCCGATATGGCGATAGGCTCGATCTATCACATCTGGAACGGAAGCTCTAAGCTAAAACTAGCTCGGCGAAATGTGGGTTTTCTAGTTCGCTAAAGCACCTCTGCCTACGCCCTCGGAAATACAGACATGAGAAGTTGAGCTTATATCATTGGTAAAAGACGCAAAAGCAATGAAATCGATACGACAATATCTACTGACGAAAGCGCAATTCCCTTAGGGTTACGTAGGTTAGATTTCAATCTCTTGAGTCTTGTCCTTTCGAATCTGATAATGTCAAATGTTAACTACCAAGGAAACCTACGCAGCCGCTAGCCGGAAGAATACACTAAAAATAGAAATTAATAATGATCAAATGAAAATAGTAAAAGTTAACCAAATTTGTTTGTGTAACCAACAAATATTTGTTTTGTGAGATCAAAAGTTTCTCGTAGTTCCTGTTACCCACGACACAAAACTCATATCGAAGTGGGGATCAGGACTAGGTGTGTGATTTGTTTTATTTAATTGACTTTAATATATACATCACAGTGGTAGTAGTATGGTAAACCTTATAAAATAAATACGTAATTTCTTTTAAGATATAATCAACATCTAAATTATTTCACGGAAGTGTTCAAGGTTAATGAGACTTAATACATAGTTCTCACTTCGTCATTGAATGCATGTCCGTGTTTAAAAATATGTTTAACATTAAAATAAAACTATTTTTACGGATTCTATCATGATGTGGTTTTAATTTTTATTCCCGAAGTTTCGGAGGCTTTGCAGTCTTCATGGTCACGGGTTGGACTGAGATGTCATTTGTCCAAGAATGTTAGTGTGATACGATACGTGATAGAATCCGTAAAAATTGTTTTATTTCAATGTATAACATTCGCGTAAACTTAAGAAATCAATATGTTTCATATTATAAAATACACCGATTTAATTGTAGAAAATATTTATTTCTACCTGCCCTTATTCCACCTCAGTGTCGGGTCGGCGTAACACACTCTTTCAAGGATGTTGCGGAGAGAACTCGGCTTTGTTTTAACAACTCGCTGTATGTCTGACATCAACCGAGGTAAAAATCCCGATAAAAAAAGTTTAAAAAAATCCGGCCGGTCTGAGAATCGAATCCACAACGTCTCTTCATAATTCAAAATTGAAATAATTTATTCTGAAAATAGGATATTTGATATCACTTATACATGTCAACTATATATTTAAAAAATAAAAATAGCGTCGGCATTTCAGGTCTATTCCTGAGAAGAAATGCCAAGAAACTCACTCATAGCCCATAAACGCTCCTGATATAGTAAAATAATTATAAAACCTTTTAAACTAAGTATCTGACGTAAAGAAACGAAATTATTGATCCTTTATAATGCCTATTTATTCCAAAAAGATACAACATCATGTTGCCATTCCATACCTCTAGATAAATCTTGTTATAATTGCATTATTTATTACTTTAACCTCATGTTACCTTAAAAGGTTCTTTTGTAAATACGAACTAACAAGGTATAAATTGATATTTATTTGACATTTGCCTCAACACCGTTTACATCTTGCCCTGATAATTTATATGCCATTGTTTACTTTTCGGAAGAGAAAGCTTTTTGTTAAACATTTATTCGTAATTGTTAAATATTATAATGATAATTGACAGCCTCCGTGGCGCAGTGGGCGAGTAGCCGGCTGTGAAGCGAGAGGCCGCGGGTTCGATTACCGCATTGAGACAGATGTTTGTGTGGCCCACAGATATTTGTTTCAAGTCTGGGTGTTGTGAGACCGAAAGTCTCTCATAGTCTCTGACACTCACGATACAGGTTATACCTAGTGTGGGGTCAGGACTAGGTGTGTGACTGTTGGATTTAAAAAATAAAATAAAAAAATAGAAGTACAGATGGTAACGATCGTCAAGGAAAGATAAAATTACAAATACTGCGGCCTGAGCAGGAAAATTTCTGACAACCGTAAATGTGTTCTAACTCGATGCGCGTCTCTGAAATTTGTATGAAATATTAACCAAACGTCATCAGTGCGCAGCAAACTCGAATACATTTACATTAGTTTTTCGTGCTCGGGCTACTGGTTGTCTAAGTTATCAGACAAGTAAATGGTTAAAACAAATACTGATATTATACATACTTCATATTCTTCGAAATATGTCGTGTTTATTTTACAAAAAATATTGTAACATAAAAAAAAAATGTTATCGATTAGTTAAGACTACGTTGGCAGAACGACTCGTGTTCCTTGGGTAATTAAAAAAAAAAAGAGTTCATTTGACATTATGTTTTGTCAGATTGACAGATGAGTTATTGAGTTATTTAGATGTCGATCGGTATGGTTAATCATGTTAGTAATTGCGTTTTGTGATTTGGACTTTTGTTTTGCGTCATGGAGTTTTGTCTATTGCCTGGCGCAAAGGTATAAAAAGCTCGGCCTCCCAATCGGGCGTTCCCTTTTTTCTTGAGAGCTTCGGTCTGCGAGCATCGATTTCGTTGGTGCCTCAAGGCGGGGGCCGCAGCAGAGACCGTTCGACACCGACAGCGCTCTCATGCAGCGCTTCGGTACCAGCGGATAACGAGAAGGTCCTAAGGCTGAGGTCGGCAGCTTGGGACATCCATCTATAGGCATCCTTCGCGTTCCCTCAAGGTATGGACACGTGTATTTTCCTTTGTAGTCACCAATCACATGGTGATTTTGTGTTTTTAAGGTTATAACCTGGAATTTATTGGTTCCAGGGGCCTTCTTGGATATTACTATCCTTTCTGGATGGTCTCCTTGTTCTGGACTGCATTGCCTGGGTGAGGTGCGGTCCAGGGCCAGCTGCGTGGGTGACTGAGCGCGTGGCCGCGTCGTGTTGGTGTCCACGTGTTTGGTGGATCACCCCATTTTATATGAGGTTGTGCTCGGAGTTGGCTGCGAGTTCCACTCCGCAAACCCCTTTAGAAGGTACCTCCGTATTTTATTTCCAGTCTGTCCCGGAGGCTGGTGGCGCCCCTTTTAGTTTCCTTTGTATTTGAATTTGTGGTAACAGTTTACTATCATAACATCAAAATTAAATGTACTCGAGCATTGAACGATAGCAAAACCAGTAGGCTCACGACCCGCTCTGTAATTATTTTATACGACCCGCTCTGTAATTATTTTATACGACCCGCTCTGTAATTATTTTATACGACCCGCTCTGTAATTATTTTATACGACCCGCTCTGTAATTATTTTATACGACCCGCTCTGTAATTATTTTATAAGAATAAAAATAATATAATTGTAATACTGGTGATATTTTAATAATATATAGATTGTATGAGAACATCTCGGTCTTTGGTTTTTAATTTGTTTTAACCTGTACACTTGTTACATTACACTTTTACATGTTACAGTGGCTACCCAACGTGGGGCTTGCTTTCTTTCTTTTTAATACTGGAAGCATTTGCCATGTCATTCCGCTATGGTGAATAGTTCATTGCTCGTTTACTGATGTTTATGATTTTGTAACTAAAATAATTTGTTATACCACATGTTAATATATTTAAAAGTGAAATAACATCATTCACAATCATTTACACAGGTTGTGAATGATTGTGTATTGTCCTTGAATATTGTATGACCTTATTTTGTGCTTTTCTGAATCTAAAAATAATATTGATTTGTATTAATAAAATTAAATTTTAATTGTTATAATGCAAATCTAAATTAATAATTTTCAACTTAGAAATTTTGTACCAGAATTTTTTATAACTACCCTCAACTTAAAAAATAATTTTAAATTTTAATTTAATTATTTTATTTGAGGTTGTATTGTTTATTGTGTAACATATTTCAAATCAATTGTATCAACATGTTGGAGGAACGTCCTATTTGTTTTAATCTTTTACTTAAGGATGAATTGCAGTATGAAGTCATGGTTCGGGATGTTGCCCCGGCCACTGATGTTAAAAGTTTAAGACTTCAAATTAGGCAATTAGCTAAGGAGTTACCTCCATGTTCCGTTGATACATTTGAGGGTGATATTAAGGAGGAATTAAAAATTGTAAATGGAAAACTGGAAGAGCTATCTCGTTCAATTTTTGAACCTAAGCGTTCACAAACTTTAAAATTTTTAAACCGTGCCCAAGCGTTGTCACACCATTTATACCACCGTTTGTCACGTATTGTACCTATAGATTCTGAGGTTGCCACATATAGGGATTGTACCTTAAGGCTTAATAAGATCTTATCCTCACTTGACACTATGGTTGCTGGATTTCAGGCAGGTCCTGCCCAGTCTAAGAGTGCTGAGGCGTGTGCACCAGTTCCTGAGGCTTCATTGGTGAGACATAAGAGCCAAATGGTGAGTTCTCTGAATTTAAAATATGATGGCAAATCGTGTATTAAAGTTTTTCTGCAACGTCTTGAGGAACTTTGTGACGCTCGTACCATTTCAGTCGCTAACCGTTTCGCTTCTGCGGTCGAGTTATTTGATGGAGAAGCTTTAACGTGGTACAGAGGGATTAAGGATAGTATTTTTTCTTGGGAAGAATTGAAGCAGGCCTTGATAGACGAATTTTTGCCCTACGATTTTGATCGTCGTTTGCTGAAGGAGATTCGCAATCGTACCCAGGGTCGTACGGAGAAAATCTCTACCTATATAAGTGTCATGCAGAATTATTTCGGGCGACTTAGCACTCCGCTTCCTGAGGACGAAAGATTTGACATTATTGTTAATGGTATTCAACCCAAATATTCAGTGCCATTAGCTCTCCATACCGTTAAAGACTTGCCCGCACTGAAGAGAGTTTGCCGTTGCCTGGAAGATAGTTGGCAACGCTCGGATTCTTTTATTGAGCCTCCGAAACCCTCGTCTTGTTCCTTGGCTAGGGACTTATGTTACGCAGGGAGTTCAAAACCCCGAGTAGAAGTGGCTAGTGTTACAAATCCTTGTCTGCGTTGTAGGGTTAACACCCATAGTCTGAGGGATTGTCCCTCCCGAGAAAAAGTGTGTTTCCGTTGTGGCAAAAAGGGTTTCACAAGTCGCACTTGTCCGGAATGTTCTGTGAAGGGTTCTGATCTCAGAAAGACTTCTAATAAACCAAAAAACTAGATAACCGGTACCGTCACGATAAAAGACCAAATGGTTCTCATTGTGGTATTTCTGAGAATACCATCAATGCAGCTGAGAGTAGTGCGAATGTAACGAAGCTTAACGCTTTTGTCTCGCCGTGTGTTTCGTCGGTACCGCATGGTCAATTTTATAGGGATGAGCGTCCACATATATCCGTAGAAATCTATGATACGATATTTAATGGTTTATTAGATTCTGGTGCATCTATATCTATTTTGGGTTCAGAATTGTCTGATTTATTTTTATCATGGGGTTGTTCTCTTGAAGTTTGTGCCGATTGTACGCACATCGCTACCGCTAACAACTCCCAGGCTAAGGTTCTCGGTTGTTTGTTCTTACCGGTCAAAGTTCGAGACCAGACCCGAGTTATAAAATTTTATGCAGTACCGGATGTAACTTCCTCACTTATCTTGGGAGTCGACTTCTGGAAGGCTTTTAACATAGCTCCTCGCTTATTCCAGGAATTCTCTTTAAGCTCGCCAGGAGGTTGTGAAGTTACCGTGTCGGAAGTGCACTTGCTTTCGTTTAATAATTTAAGTTCGGATCAACGAGTGGTTGCCGATAATATTATTAGTCAATTTAATAGCATATCTTTTGAGGAAAAAGGTTTAGGGCGAACGCAGTTGGTTTCTCACACCATTGATACGGGTGACTGTCTGCCCATTAAACAGCGTTATTATCCTATTTCACCCCATCGCCTAGTGGAACTAAATAGGCAGTTAGATGAAATGCTGAAACAGGATGTGGTGGAACCTAGCACTAGTGCTTGGAATAACCCCACCCTTTTCACGCCTAAGTGAACTTCGCTTTTGTATCGACAGTCGCAAATTGAATTCAGTGAGCAAGCATGACGCCTATCCTTTGCCTTACATTTCTAGTATTTTAGATCGCCTTAGAGACGCGAAATTTCTTTCATCAATTGATTTAAAAAGTGCATTTTGGCAAATACCACTAGATCCTTGTTCGAGAGAGCGCACCGCATTTACTGTACCAGGTCGCGGTCTCTTCCAATTCAAAGTTATGTGTTTTGGTTTGACAGGAGCACCTGCTACGCAGCAGCGTTTGATGGACAAATTGTTTGGCCCTGAATTTAATGGTCGCATTTTCGTTTATTTGGATGATATAGTAGTTGCCAGTTCGACGTTTGAGGATCACATTTCCTTGCTTTCCCAGGTTTTGGACAGGTTAAGATCAGCCAATTTGACTGTAAATTTTTCAAAATCTCAGTTTTTTCGTAGCGAATTGAAATATTTGGGCTACGTGGTTGACGAAAGAGGCTTACGTACGGATCCAGCAAAGGTTAAATCTATTGTGGATTACCCGACTCCGTCCTGTCGTAGGGATGTGAAGATGTTTTTGGGGACCGCTTCATATTATCGTAGATTTATCAAGAATTTTAGTTCAATAGCTGCTCCGCTACACGCTTTAACTAGTACCCGAAAAAACGCTCCTCCTTTTGTTTGGTCTGAGGAAGCTGATCTATCGTTTCATGAATTAAAGTCTGCCTTGGTCTCTGCTCCTATTCTGGCTTGTCCAGATTTCACCAGAGCTTTTACTGTGCACTGTGATGCATCTGGGTATGGTATTGGGGGCACTTTAACCCAAGTTTTGGAGGATGGACTTGAACACCCTATTGCTTTTGCCAGCAGGTCTTTGAATAGGGCGGAACGCAATTATTCGGCTACCGAAAGAGAGGCGCTAGCAGTAGTGTTTGCAGTTGAACATTTTCGACCTTATTTGGAGGGAGGTCCACGTTTTAGGATAGTTACCGATCACTCTAGCTTAAAATGGTTTTTCAATTTAACTAATCCCACCGGTAGATTAGCTCGTTGGGGTTGTCGTTTGTCTCCTTACGATTTCGAAATTGTGCATCGCAAAGGGAAGGAAAACGTCGTACCCGACGCGTTATCGCGTATTGTTCCGGTATTGGAAATCCAGAAATGTGAATGGTATAACAACCTTTTTCAAAAATGTAAAAATTTTCCCACCTCTTGTCCAAATTATTGTATTGCCGATGGTAAACTCTATCGATATTCTAAAAGTAAGTTTCGTTGTCCTACTGATTTTGATTGGAAAGAAGTCATCCCTTCTGACCAACGATCGGACTTGGTGAGGTCGTGTCATTGTGATCAATTGTCACACTTGGGTGTTTACAAAACGTATAAACGACTGTCTCTACACTACTTTTGGCCAGGCATGTACCAAGATGTAATAAAATTTGTCAAGGAGTGTGATCAGTGTTCTGCGTACAAGCATTCGCAGAAACCACCTTCTGGTCCGATGGGTAACCCGAAGGTCTGCTCACGTCCATTTGAAACTGTAAGTATGGACCTGATAGGGCCTTTGCCGCGTTCCAGGTTAGGACATACGTTTATTTTGAGTGTGGTTTGTTGTTTTTCCAAATATGTCTTATTGTTTCCCCTTCGACGTGCTGTTGGTAAAAATATTGCACAGCGTCTTGAGGATGAAGTGTTTCTTAAACACGGCATTCCACGTACAGTAATTGCGGATAATGGAACGCAATTTACTGGTAGTGATTTGAAGGCTTTGTTTCAGAAATACGACATTCCCCAAATTCATTTAACACCTCGTTATTGCCCTCAGGTTAACACCGTAGAGAGGTATAATAAGACCGTAATGACGGCTGTGTCAATTTTAGTCAAGGACGACCATCGTTCCTGGGATACCACGTTGTCTAAAGTTCAGTTCGCCTTAAACAACACTGTAAATGAATCTACGCGTTATACTCCCTACTATTTGGTGCATGGTCGTGAAGCGATCGCTTCAGGAAAGGTATACGGAGATCCTAAGAACTCTCAGGTGGGCCTAACCTGCGCTTCGCGTGACGATTATGCCACTAAATTGGGTAATCTGAACGATATTTTTACAAAGGTTGAATCTGCTTTGGAAAAGGCTCACGTCCGAAGTTCTAGAAACTACAATAAAGGTCGGAGTACTGCCGAACATCAGGTAGGCGATATTGTTTGGAAGAAAACTTTCCCTTTGAGTGATGCGGGGAAATTCTTCATGGCGAAATTAGCACCTCGTTATGAAAAATGTAGAGTTGTTTTCAAACACTCCCCCTTGGTTTATGAACTGGAGAGTGTTGCAACTGGTAAAAATTTGGGGTCCTGGCATATCCAGCACCTCAAGAAAGTTTAAATTATTTTCTTCTCTTTTTTCTCTGGTCATTGGACGCGCAACCCGATTTTCGTGGATATCTCGCTGCGCCGCCAATGTCTCAGTGCCTTTAGTAAGGAAGTCAGTACCTGACTGTTAGCATTTGCTCGTAGTATTTTTGCAAATGGCTAGCATAGTGTCTTAGGATTGGCTTGGAGAGTAGTAATGCGATACAGTCTCTGCTGCTTTAAAGCAAGTGACTGGCCGCAGTATCGTGTTTTTTTTTATTTGCCTTATTATGCTGAACTATTTTTGTTAGCATAGGGAATCCATCGACACATTGTCGTGGGTTCGATTTTGGTGTTTGTTTTGTGTCGAGTGTCACCTTTTATTGGTGTGGTAGCTAACCTACCACTCGATACAATTATTTTTTTTGTTCTTGTTGATTCTGTAGTTGTTGGACGCGCACCCCGGTTGATACTGTTCGCCTCGATGCGTCGCCAACGACTCAGTAGTAACGAGTTTTGTAATGTTGAGTGTTATATTTTATGTGAGTATGGTAATACACTCACTAACGCTCGGCAGTTTTTTGTTGTTGTTTTAGATCCGGTATCCTGTAGTAGCTGGACGCATAGCCCGATTGGTACGTATCATCTCGCTATGTCGCCAGCAACTCGGTCCGTTGATTTGTGTTTTTTTTTTTTTGCTTGTTTTAGGTCAGAGTTGTGGTCTTGGGTTGTAGAGAGCTGGAGGACCAGCGTTAAATTTTGCAAGCAAAATTTCCCTAGGGAGGGGGGTACTGTAACATAAAAAAAAAATGTTATCGATTAGTTAAGACTACGTTGGCAGAACGACTCGTGTTCCTTGGGTAATTAAAAAAAAAAAGAGTTCATTTGACATTATGTTTTGTCAGATTGACAGATGAGTTATTGAGTTATTTAGATGTCGATCGGTATGGTTAATCATGTTAGTAATTGCGTTTTGTGATTTGGACTTTTGTTTTGCGTCATGGAGTTTTGTCTATTGCCTGGCGCAAAGGTATAAAAAGCTCGGCCTCCCAATCGGGCGTTCCCTTTTTTCTTGAGAGCTTCGGTCTGCGAGCATCGATTTCGTTGGTGCCTCAAGGCGGGGGCCGCAGCAGAGACCGTTCGACACCGACAGCGCTCTCATGCAGCGCTTCGGTACCAGCGGATAACGAGAAGGTCCTAAGGCTGAGGTCGGCAGCTTGGGACATCCATCTATAGGCATCCTTCGCGTTCCCTCAAGGTATGGACACGTGTATTTTCCTTTGTAGTCACCAATCACATGGTGATTTTGTGTTTTTAAGGTTATAACCTGGAATTTATTGGTTCCAGGGGCCTTCTTGGATATTACTATCCTTTCTGGATGGTCTCCTTGTTCTGGACTGCATTGCCTGGGTGAGGTGCGGTCCAGGGCCAGCTGCGTGGGTGACTGAGCGCGTGGCCGCGTCGTGTTGGTGTCCACGTGTTTGGTGGATCACCCCATTTTATATGAGGTTGTGCTCGGAGTTGGCTGCGAGTTCCACTCCGCAAACCCCTTTAGAAGGTACCTCCGTATTTTATTTCCAGTCTGTCCCGGAGGCTGGTGGCGCCCCTTTTAGTTTCCTTTGTATTTGAATTTGTGGTAACAGTTTACTATCATAACATCAAAATTAAATGTACTCGAGCATTGAACGATAGCAAAACCAGTAGGCTCACGACCCGCTCTGTAATTATTTTATACGACCCGCTCTGTAATTATTTTATACGACCCGCTCTGTAATTATTTTATACGACCCGCTCTGTAATTATTTTATACGACCCGCTCTGTAATTATTTTATAAGAATAAAAATAATATAATTGTAATACTGGTGATATTTTAATAATATATAGATTGTATGAGAACATCTCGGTCTTTGGTTTTTAATTTGTTTTAACCTGTACACTTGTTACATTACACTTTTACATGTTACAATATTATACTTTGATCATAAATAATTTTACTTTTATTGTAGGTAAAATTTATTCACTGAAGTTTTACGCATTTCATTGTATTACGCATAATATTATCTATAGATATAGAGGATTGCAATACAGTAGATTAATTATTAGAAAAATACGTTATATTTTACATACATATTAGATCTATTTATTTATTTCAATTAGCACAACCACATCATAAATATTAATTATAAAAGGAAAGAACAAAACTTAAATAATACAATCCATTCCGATATGTATGACAATTATGGCGTACCTAACATCTATTATAATAATAATAATAATAAATAACATCCAACAGTCATATATAGTCCTGACCCCACACTAAGATCGAGTCTTGTATCATGGGATTCAGGAACTACGAGAGACTTTCGGTCTCACAACACCCAGACCCGAAACAAATATCTGTGGGCCACACAAACAGTTGTCTCGGTGCGGGGATCGAACCGGCGGCCTCTCGCTTCACAGCCGGCTAGTCGCCCACTGCGCCACGGAGGCTGTCATATTAATTTACAGTATTGAAATAGTTAATTCAATTATTGAGAATTATGTTTTCTCTGTTTTAAATCAATACTCTGTGAACGTAAACGATAAGGCCAATAGATTTCTATACCATACACTTCTTACACGGTATATTATTATCAAAAATAACTTTTAGCACGCAATGTATTCCTAGTTTTAACAATAGCCTTATAAACACATGCATAGGCTAATTAATTTACACGGCCTTTTTATTTCCGAATTAGAGACTGAGACCAAGGTCTGTCGATCCATTATTTATCCTCTGTGAATATAAAGTGTGTATTAAAATATATCAAACAAGACTAAAGGGACGTGTCTTTAATATGGACAAGTCAGAAAACTTACTATATATGAGCAAGATAAAATTAATAGGGGTTGACATGTCCATTACGGATATAAAGCTAAAAATATATTCAAAGTTAAAAAAATATATATTACGGTTTGATACAAACAAGAAAATTAGATTAGATGCCTTAGATCATTTTAAAATGGTAGATACGTAATGATTTCTTAGGTGAACGAGAATGTTATTCATTGAAATAAAACTAGTTTTTACGGATTCTATCGCGATTTGCTTTTTATTTTTAGTCCTGACGTTTCAAAAAATTTACAGGGTGCGACTCATCGTGATAGAATCCGTAAAAACTTCTTTTATTTTAATGGCAGATACTCCTAAAAATATTGAAAATGGTAGACTGCCTCGGTGGCGTAGTTGTATTTTGGTACGACTACCGTTTTGAGCTCTCGGGTTCGATCCCCGGGTTGGGCAAAGTGATATTGAATTTTTCCAATATCAGCCTAGAGTCTGGAATTTGTGCCCAATATGGCGATGGCTCGTCCCCTTTCACATCTGGGACGGACCTACACTCGGCGAAATGTGGGTGTTCTAGTTCACTAAAGCGCCTCTGCCTACTCTTTCGGGGATACAGGCGTGAGCTTATGTGGTAGCCAATAATAATCAGAGATTTGGCCCTGCAATGACGTAGCAGTCTATTAAGAAAATTAAATTGTAAACTATTAAGTTCAAAAAATGTTTACGACAATACAATGCCAAGTTATACTGAAGTTACAGTTCGACTTGTGTGCCCTTGATCTAGTTGCTTCTACTTTTATATTCACCTCCGCGAGTTAAGCACCTGTCCAACAATCGACCAACATTTTAAGGTTACTACAGGCCGTTAATTACCGATTCAAAAACATGAATATACGTTAAAATTTGTATGTATCATTCTTACTCAGTTACACATATTTTATAAAGGATTTTAATTCTTATTTGAATTATGCGTGAATTTATTATTACTTCATTTGAAGAATCAAAGTAGACATATGCAGACATACTCTCTATGACAAAATGTTAAATCGGGATTACAATTGAATGATTTTTTTAAAGATCATCCTTCCACAGCCGAAACCGCGAAAAAAACGTGAACAAAATTGCGACGTTAATCCATCATACAAAATAACAGAAAACTTATATTCAAATCAATACAAGAACTTCGTTAGGTCTGAATAATGATTCCGCACACGATTGGAGACCGCCAAAATCAAATAGTTCGTTTCATTCGACATTGTTCCACCACGAGAAAATGTTGTCTATGTTTTTTGTCGTGATATAACCGGTTTTCTCTATTTATCTACGGACACTAACATGCGTCGTTTATTTTCATGCAATATTGGCATGCTAGCCGGGCAAGTAAGTGGCTATCCGTGGTGTGCTAGTCTATTTTCAATAACCTCAGAAGTTGATTCTTATGTTTATGGAAAACATACTTAAATAGAATGCATTAAAGAACACATTTCAGTACTAATTACTCCAGTAATGTGACGCGACGACGTTACTTTCACATAGTCAAAATCAAAGGTCGACTATTGCATGTTGATATGTTTCACGAGAATACTATATTATTTTATACGATATTTACTATCGTATTTGTTACCACTTTACCCTGCAAGAATAAAAAAAATGTAGACTTAATATTATGATAGAGCACCGAGGCTCCATATCCCAAAAAAAACAATATAGGCCAGAGACTTGGTAAGTGTCTCTATGATATGGAAAAATCCAATATCACTTTGCCCGACCCGGGGATCGAACCCGAGACCTCAGGACGGTAGTCGTACCGAAATATAACTACGCCATCGAGGCAATCGAATTTTAACTTAGCCCGAGTCACACGAGTTTTTACAAGAAAATCTTTGCTTAGTTTGTCTGTCAGTCTGTTTTTCTTGTAAAAAAATGGCTCAGTCTAAGTCGGTTTTCGATTTAAAATTTCAAATCCTCACTGAATTCGTTTCTTTGACTCAGACATAGTCGAAGTTCCCTCTATAGATCTCAGCCTTAATGTAAGTATCATTTGTTTTCTTTAATCCCATTTAAAAATGAGAGGGATTTGTCCGATTTGATTCGAATTTGATAATATTATTGTTTTAAATGTAAATGTCCAAACACTAGGATTATCGCTATAATAAGAGATACAATTCTCATATGCAATTTTAAAAAATGTATTGTATTTCGTAGGCTAAAGATGCGTCTATGTATGTACATATATGTTAAAAAGAAATTGCGTAAGTATGCGCAACAAACAGTAAATACGAGCAACGTTTGCACAATCAATTTTGTTTAACAACTTTTAAGGAAAAGAACTTACGCTCTTCGAATAAAAGCAAAAGTAAACACCAGAAATATATTATCTGAACAATACGGAACCGTTCGCAATCTTGCATTTAACGAAACAGAAAAACCAGATTTTTTCCTCATCACACATTCCATTGGCGAATACAGTTAACTGTAAATAAACGTTCTTAATCTGTGAGCTCGTTCAAATTTCATTAGCGGTCGGTACAATATAAAATTTGCATACAAAAGGTGCATTCGAATCAAAAGTTATAATTTAAATATTGCATTTTTATTCACTTACGAAGGCAGATTAGCAGACGGTCCATATTGTGGTAGGTGGTCACCGACGTCCATACATCAGCAACGCCAGGAAATAGCTAAGCCACTAATAGTACGTAGTCATAGTAGATAACGTCTAAATATCTCATTTACCCTTTTCTCGCTGTAAGTTGCCCTTGGTAATTAAAAAGGCGACTAAATAACTGCTTTAATAATGTAAGAATATTTTCCACAGCCAACTGAATTACGAAAGTCGGTGTAACTCTTGTTTGATGACCATAAATGTGTCATTAAACCCGTAAAGGCAATAATAACATAAATACCAGCTTTCTAGGGCACCGAAAAGAAGAAAGTCTGAATATTTGTGGGCAAATTTAATTTTTTAACAACACTGTCTTGGATATTTAAAAAGACCTTATACTATCAACTTCTTATATAGCGACAAAGCTATCTAAAATTTAATATCATTCGTTTAACGTTTATTCTAGTTCTCATTTGCCTACATCTTCAGGGATATAGATGTGATATGCATGTATTGAATAAAATTATGCTGATACAATTCTGTGTGTCTTATTAGAAATTATTGTTTACTCTGTCTGTGTATCAAAAAGTTAGGAAACTGCGACTTCTGTACCGTATTATAATCTATATATTGTGACTTTCTGCCACTGAAATACTCTGTATGCAGTCATAGCGTAAAAACAACATTAGGTACCTTGCCAGCTCAAATAAATTCCCAAAGAGTCTCCGACTTTTTTGTCGAACGCTGCAATGCGAACCCAAATTATAGCAAAGTAGTGATGTTTCGAAGATGTAAATATCGATATTTTTTATTTTTCTGATTTTATCGTCGTCGTGGTCTAAATGACTAATGTATTAAGTTGCCATAATTTTTTTTGGAAATTATTTTTTTAGGAGGTTATTGTTCAAAATAAAGATATATTATTTTAAGGATAAAGACTCTGTTCGGTTGATTTGTATTAATTGTCCATTCCAATTATTTTAATGTGGTTTGTTGTCCAACTTAATATCCAAATAATCATGTTCAAGGCATAAACAAGCGGCTGGAAAAAGCTCGAATATTGCTTTTACTATTACACGTTTATAATTGCATTGCAGCACATTATGATTGTAAACGAATTATGTATTCATAAAGGGTAACAGTTTCCTCACGACATTTACCCTGGTAAGACAAGTACTATGTAAATATGTATGAAAGTTTCGAAAAGTAATTGATACAGGACTGGAGTTGAATGCACAACTTGGTATTTATATGAACGCGCTCACGACACTGACACAATTATGCACTGCTTAAATGAATGCGTTAAGAAAGCGTTCATGGTAGAATGTTGCTTTTCATATTATATTTATCATATACTAACTTGCTAATGAAAGGTTATCTTTATTTCTGCCTGGCGTTACCCCAGTCTTATATGCCAGGGACCGCCTTCCTACTTAAACGCTTCCACTTCGCCCGATCTTGAGCATCCTCTACAGTAAGACTATTGGCTCTCTTAAAAAATAAAGACGTTCTCCAAAACGTCCAGGCAGCGCTTTTTGGGTCGTCCACGGGAACGCGCCCCTGGTACGATGTGGACCAGATACCTGTGACCGACGTACTCCTGTGGTTTCCTCAAACCGTGACCATCCCATATCGCGATATCCTGCAGTTTACCCAATGCCAATGAAAGGTCATCTTTTACATTTTCCATCCATCTGTATAGAGATATGAAATAACCACCACAGCGCGTTCATTCTGGCGAGTCGCGTTCCGGGGTCAACCAGTGTAAACCAGTAAGTTCGAACAAACTTAATTATATCGACATTATGTTTGGCTTGTACTATACTTCATTACGTGTATTGACTTATTATGGCAAGTACAACATTAAAACTTATCACAATAATAAATTTGTGGCCATTGATATTTGCTGAGATGTAGTTTAGTTATAAACTTAAACAGCAACAAATAATATTAGTATGATATCCCTACCTCCCTGCTACAATATTTATTTATACGTCTCCCAAAGCACCGAACAATGCAAAACTCAGTACACAAAGCAAGTGTGTATGTACATACTAATGTAGTTCCCAAATTGTATCTTGCAACACGTTGTTTGCTAGCCTTGATTTTATTTATAGGAAGAATGAAATGTCTACGATTATGGAATCTAAGATATGACGCAGGACAGTTATAAATTTTACATAAGCGTTGTTACAATGACTCGGTAACTGACTTTAAACTTATTGCTCTAGTTTCCTCATGGATTATGTTAAAAATTATGACTCACTGAATAAGTTGTTAATGAATTCCGATTGCAAAGTTATGTAACAGTTACTTATAATACGCAATGAAACTAATTGCTTATTCTGGTTTATAACTATAAATGTTGAAAGAATTTTGTATTGCAACTTTTTAAAAAATCCGTAATTATTGTTTATGACCACATTAAACAGCGTAAAATTTTATATGTGACTTATTAACAAATAGGATCTTGAACTGTGACACCGGTAACTATAAAATCACTATTAAATTGACCGTTTATGATAATAAATATTAAACGCTGCGTAAAGTTGTAAATTCGTTATTTTAAACTGTTACCAATTTTGAAACCTGATCATGCTTGACAGCATTAAAAAAATAATGTATATTCTAATTTGTTTAAAGAATACCAGAACGATAAAGTAGTACGTGATTTTTTTTTAATTTGAAAATTAAGCCCGGATTTTACATGCCCATAAAACGACATTTGTTTACAGTATACTGAAGTAATAACTGTAATTATTATTTATACACTGAATATTGTGATATATCATACATCGTCCCTAGAACCAACGAACCTAGTGTTATATGAAAAACGAAGACCGCTAAAGTAGTTAACACGTCATTCATAAGGTCAGTAAAGTTCAAACGAGTTGACATTTTGTAAAATAATTTCTCAGTGTCAATAAAATTATGAAATAACATGTCTAAATTTACACATTGCAATAGTATCAGTTGCCTGTTAAAAGACCATTAATGTAAATTGAAGGTTAATGACACCAAAATAAAAGCTAACGAACCTGCTAATGTCGTAATAATGTTGCAGTATTGTTGTAAATATTTTAATATTTTATAGGTTACATTAATAAATAATAGCTAATAACCTTATCGGATTACGGATGAAATTAGAGAAAAATAAAATATGTTTTATGATATTTTGCCAGGCGTTCACTGCCCTTGAAAGTTTCATAGGGTATGTTTACAGGATTTTTTTATTTAATTATGCTATAATTATAATATAAACTGCTCATCTTAATAGTCAATATTGAAACATTTAAAAAAATAACAATAAATATTTTGCAATATTATCGTTTTTTGGCGATAACATCGATATCGACACCGCTCCCACACTACATGGCGACACGTTCGACCAAAAACATTGCAAAACCTCTGCGGGTAGTGTGGGTAATTTGGTATTAGCAGAGTTTCCAATAAATTATGTACGAAGTGATCTAATGGTTTTATTCGCGACTTCGGGAGAGGGTTGGTTTCTAGTTTGCATTGATATTTTATAAATAAATTGAAAGCTTCCTGATTAATTTTGCATGGATTTTCACGAACTAGATAGAAATAATAAAGTATTCTGACGCCAGAAAGTGCTAACGAAAATTGACACGTTGAAAGAATAGGTCATTGGAATAGGGCTATTATTTTTAGCGGACATATAGCTCTAAATCATTATTTATGCTACTTTGTTAATTTGGTATATGAACGGTTTGCATATTTTATTAACCGAGTTTATAAAGAAAATAATTTTGAAATTTCTAAATTGACATAAGTACGAGTATTTAACGTATAATAGTGACGTTTCTTTGTTTCGAAACCAACTGCATTATGGATATTTAGCGTTCATCTTTAGAATGGTCGGCATCTCTAAGGTCACCGCACAAAGATGCAACACCCGTTATGGTTATTGAGTCTGGTCATGAACCATAGTGAATGTATATTGAAACGGGTTTGTTTTGAACATGTTCATGTTTGGAACTTATAACCATAATGCTGCACCGGTTTCTAGAAGAATATGATCGCTTTTAAATTATCTCGTAGGTGTCACAACTTACAAACTATACAGGACAACTCTTTGGAGGTTTAAATTTCCACTTAAAATATATGGAATAATGTTTAACGTACACTTAAAAATAATATTTTCTTAAGCAACTAAATCCTAATAATAGATAACAAACTTATAGCAATACTCCAAGGATTATTCATAGTCTGAATATTTTCCTGAGAATTATTGATTACAGATTACATATATAATTATTATTGACAGCTGTCGCTGGTATGATTTGCAATATTTCTTTCCTACAAAATTCATACAATTCCGTATATTAGTATACGTAAGAAATATTCGCCCCAAACCTTCTCAGGGGTATATAGTTTATGGTCGATAATATCGTATAGTGGACAAGCATTGATCTAGGATCGCATCGCTATCGGTATGCAATTTTTATTGAAATACAACGAACTTTTTGTATACTATGTTTCTTCATTGTGATCTCTAGATTGACAAAGCATCGTTCATTTCAAAATCTGTTTGGACATCTTTGGATAAATGTATTGTAATTGACATTTTTGCTGTATAATCGAGTCTTCGTACCAATTTTGTATTTGTTAGGACTAAACATTCTTGGTAGCACTAATTACATAATAAAATATAACGAACAAAACCTTAACCTTTTGAAATAAAAGTACTGAGAGTAATACTAATACCTACTATACATAATATGAAATTGTTCTGTTTGTACTAATTATGGTGTAGTATATCTATTATACCAAGCTATGCCAAGCTATGGTAGAGACGAACTAGATTATGTCTGACAAACTGCTTAAATACTTTATGCAATACTGTTATTCAAAGTATGCACTTTAGTAACAATATTCATATATTTCAAATATAATAAACAACAAATATCAGTACCCTTTTAAAAAACTTATAAACGTTAAACAACAAGATCTCCGTTCACGAAAAGATATTAATCACCACGCTTTTCAAACACATTTAATTGAATTATTAAAGTACCGATAAGTCGAGCGAGCGTGAAATGTTAGAATAATGATGTTCAAAATGATAAGTAATAAGCAAATTGGCAGTCATTTCAAATATTTATTTAGAAATTGACAAGTATTACGACGTGGTAAGTAGAGCGTGTTGGATTCCGTCACGCAGCACCCGCCTTGGAAGAACTACTGCATGT
Source organism: Clanis bilineata (assembly GCA_036417725.1). Classification (NCBI taxonomy): domain Eukaryota; kingdom Metazoa; phylum Arthropoda; class Insecta; order Lepidoptera; family Sphingidae; genus Clanis; species Clanis bilineata. The sequence continues at coordinate 7,754,257 of CM071153.1, forward strand.
TCGTGCCGCAAATTATGAGCGAAATAAATAATTAACATACTAGTCTACTAAGCCTATATAGGTTGTTAACTAAGAGGTCCTGGGTTCGAATCCTAGATCGAGTAAAGGAGTTGTTCTAACACGGTTTAGCTGAGACTGGATCTACCAGAGCGAGCTGGCGTCTGTGAGATCCAGGTCCAGACAAGTCATGTAGTCCGATCCTAAATTTCAGCCGAATCCTTGCTTGCTTAAAAAGGTGTTGCGTCTATCCATATTAAAAGTGAAATAAAACCCGGTGGAAGGAATTTAATCATTCAGTTTTTAGATTTTCGTCTAGGTATAAGAATTTTGTATTGTTTGTATAAATTTCTAAAAAGTAATAATATTCGCTTTAGTTTAATTTAATATGGACTTGATGCTGGTACCTATAATGTAAGTACAATGTCGATTGTTGAGAGATATTGCATCTTTCGACGGTTGGCATCTTTCTCTCTACTATGTTATACTTTTCAACGCATGGTGGGCGTAAAATAAAATCGACTGCCTCCGTGGCGAAGTTGGCGAGCAGCCGGCTGTGAAACGAGAGGCCGTGGGTTCTATTCCCGCACCGAGACAAATGCTTGTGTGGCCAAAAAATATTTGTTTCGGGTCTGGGTGTTGTAAGACCGAAAGTATCTCGTATTTCCTGATACCCACGACACAAGCCTAGTATCTTATTGTGGGATCAGGACTACATATGTGTGTGACTGTTGGGTGTTATTTATTTTATTTATTTATTAAATAATCACAAGTTTAAAAACTTAACTGGCCGACTTCCAATTTACCGAACTTGACCAAATTTATATGGGACCACCCTTGAAATAAGCTCTATCGAACACAAAAAGAATTTTGAATATCAGTCCACATTTGGCGGACATATCGAGTAACATACATAAAAAACCGACGAATTGAGGACCTCCTCCTTTTTGGGAAGTCGGCCGAAAAAAAATAAGAATATGAATAAAACTTTCCTAACTTGTACCACACGCATACTGCCAAGTATGGCTATTAAGTCAAACGTATGCAAGAGAATACGCATTTATTTCCAGCCAGGCTCATTTTCTTTTTTCACAACACTCTTGTTAAAGTCAACAGTTTAGACACGCTTCACACTTTAGGTTTTGTTACTAGCGTGACAAAGTGGCCACAAGTCTGGTATGAAAATATATAAAAAATAATACTATACAATACTTTTAGCCGTGTCATTATGTATTTAAATTAAATAATTATATCTCTTACAAAACCGTTGTGTATTTGATCTAGTATCACACAAAAACTACTCGTACTAACTGAATTTAAGTAAAATTAGGTATACATAAACTACAATAAGGAAAACAAGGTTAACTTTTTAAAGATTTTATTTAAATTGCAATAATATGTTTATTATTACTCCGTTATTTATCAAGTTCAGTTTTATTTGCGAAGCAAAATAGGATACCAATAAACTTAATCTCGCAAGCGGATAATGTATAATAAATAATCGGAAAATGTCCAATTATAATAGAAAATCTGAAGCGTTGAGCGCTGCGTCAACATAAAACAAAATTAAAATACTCGGAGAAATTGTAAGTTAATTGAACAAAACTAACGGACCGTTGGAAGAAAGCATTTTTAATCGAAATATAAAACATTTTCTAAAAAAAAGTACACAACTTAAGACTATTATCGTGTCCGAAAACAGATTCACGGAAACATAAATTAATCCGGAGGGAATAAAGATAATCTTTATGTTCTTTTTTCAGACCGATCCCTCCTACCTTAACGGGAAGGTTTCCCAGTGCGCCTATTACACTTTGTTTACGATTCAGGAATAAGTACAGATCTCGTCAGGGCGGGAGGCCGGGCTATTTTTTTCCCTTGAACCGTTTGTAGTAATACAATTCCATTACACGGGAAAAAACTCTTCTTTATTCCACTCGAGTGTCTTTCGTTTTTTTCTGGCATACGCGGTGTCTCCGCCTCCTGTATTTGTTTGTGAGTAAAATATGTCGCTTCTGCGAACGGTTTTTCTTAAATTGAAAATAGAATGAAATTGCATGAGCGCACTTTCCTCTAATTATTATTATTATATATTTTTTTTAAATAAATACACCGAACAGTCACACACATAGTTCTGACCCCACACTAGGTATGACCTGTATCGTGGATGTCAGAGACTATGAGAGACTTTCGGTCTCACAACACCCAGACTTGAAACAAATATCTGTGGTAAATATCAAATATATTATTGAAACTTCTTTCGTAGTATATATACCCCCGACACAAAAAGAGAGTTTGTTATAAGTTTGACGTGTGCCTCTGTAACTCTGTGACTTTGTGTATCTATGTGACTGTGGCATCGTAGCTCCTAAATGGATGAACCGATTTTGATTTAGTTCTTTTAAAAATAATATTCTATTACTAGTGTAGTCTACGGTAGCTTTCTTGAATTATCTATTATGAACCAAGCTTTTCCGTTAATGTCATACGTTAACTTAAATTCATATGGTATTTGACCAGTGTTTTATAAATCAATACACTGAACCAATGCCACCAAAACATTACGAAAAATCAAAATGTTATATATTTTTTTTCATTTTCAGATTCAAATTGATTTTCATTTGCGGTAGCGCCTAATTGCCGTACCAGGCTGCCAGACCAATTGAACAGATGCGGACTCAGTAATTTCAATTTAAATTACTCTTATTTCTCATCTGCTTGACCCCGACGCAATAGATGTCCAATCCGGAAGATCAGTTTACGCATTGTTATGAGACATTAGCTACGCAGGTTAATATAATTCCCACATTTGTTGTGTAATTCTAAAGGCGTGTGTATAATAATTAATAAGATATTGCGACAAATTCAAGACTTATTCAGCAAATAGGAAAAATATATAAATTCTACGATTTGTACAATTATATAAAAGAAGAAACTGGCTGACTTACTTATCGCGTACAGCCGAAACTATTGGAACCAGGAACGTGAAATTTTACACACTTCTTGACGTAGGCGTAGGCGAACACTAAATAAGAATTTTGAAATTCATTCCCTAAAACGGTGTAAAGGTCCCCCTTTAAAATGACTAGAGTAAATGGATATACGACGGGACAGACCCTCACGTGAGTGTAGCAGCAAATGCTAGACATTTATATGTCTTGAAATAATTCAGTCACTTTTTATAAATCTCTTTAATATCCCAAAGAGACCAATTGATACTGTGCTAATAGCAAAAAGTATAATTTTAATTAATAAAAACACTTATTTAACGGCACAGAGCGACGTCCTGATAAATTGAATTGAAGTCAAAGGAACTTGGAAAATGACGACGGGCGGTAGAAGAGTACTTATAGTTATTGAATTATTTCATTAATGTTTTAAAGTGCATCTATGTACGTAACTGTGCAACAGAACTATTTGGGCATCTAAAGCAATTAACTGGAAAGTAGAGCTACCCTGCAGATAGTTATCACTGTCTCACAGAAAACTGACGTAAAATTGGCATCATGCTGTATCTTTTCATTTGCCGGGTGATATTTGCCCCCGATCCACTCCCAGTTTCGAAGCCTTATTCTCTTTTAAAGTTAGTAACGCACCTATGTTCTAATATACTAACTATAATAACTTAATACTAATATAGTAACTTAGTATCAGCTGGTATATATAAAAAATAGAATAACTGACCTGCGATCTGGTCGTTTGAAATCTACAATGTGCATAAAAAAATCTGGTGATCAAGGATAGTTGTATTAATATTTTTACCACATTTTCTTTCTACATGTCGTTATTCCGGAATATTGTTAAGAGTCCGCCAGTTCTACTTGAATGCCTCAACTTCACGCGGTCTTGAGCATCCTCCACAGTTGGATCTTTCGCTCTAATATTCTATTGGCTCTCATGCCTGCTCTTATATGGATATGTTTATATAAAATGCAAGTGAGGCGAAAATGTATGAAAAAATGCATGAGTGTGGGAGAGGCAAAAGAGGTGTGTCAGGATCGTAGCTTGTGGCGCTCAATAGTGTGTGCCTACCCCCATGGGACACAGGCGTGAGAGTGTATGTATGTATGTATGTTTATAATCATTATGATTCATCGTAATAAATGTAAAAGTGTGCTCACACCTTAAAGCTAGGTTCCCAAGAGCTAAGAAACAATTTAGTACTGTTATTCAACCTGTTACAAGACTGAGGTCTTTTTTACGCTCAAAAGTAAAAGTGGTACGCACTGGTTCTACTTCCAATTATGTAATTCGCATGTCTTTGTATCGAAGAGAAAACGTATCTGAGTGATGAACAGGTGTAGATGTCGACTTGATTACGTCTCTCAATGAGTAATTATAGAAAAACTGAGAGATGGAAACACTTGTTGAAGTAAACTTTCATACACTCGCAAACGAGTCACCTGATGCTATTGTGACCTTGAGTGTAACTGTAAACTGTAGTTTTTTTGCTAGCCTATATTGTGTCCGACTGATGGGCAAACGTCTTCCCTTTATTTTCCCACTTGTCCCTGTCTTCAGTCACCTCCCTCCATTTAGGTCAATAAATAGTGTTCTAAGTTATTTAATATTATTTATGTAGAATTTCTGTTTTGACAAGAATAGGAAGGCAAGGCATGACTAAATATAAAAATAAAAATTACCAAACAAACTCAAACTTGCTTATAGAATAATTATAGGGTGACGTATAATGGTCCATAAACATTATCGCTTCAAATGACCTTTGCTGTTTACCTTCGTAGCGTTTTGCAGATTTACTGGACGGAATTTGTAAAAAAATATTTATGATACTACGAAGAAGTTACCTTCTGTCATCTACAAGTGAGTACTCCGTGGATCATACATAACTTGATAGCAATTCCAACCTTTCACAATGTGTGATTATCACAGAATCGAACCCAGAGCCCTACATCTGTCACATCGTATAAACATTGCTGACGCAACCGGTTGCCAGGCAAGCAAAATGTCATGTAGACCAGCCAAACCAGTTCCATCAGGGTTGCCAGAGTTCAATTGGATACTAAAACTGTACAATTGGATTTTAATTATACTCTCTTTGATGATAATTTTATCAGCACCAAATGCTTAGCGTCTTATGATAGGCACGTGGTTATCTACTAATGAAAGCATGTTGACACATTTACACATTCATCTTTAAAACTCCCATGAATACTTTACCCTTTTAAATAGAATTTTATTTACAATAATTAAAAGTAAAAAAAATAAATAACATTAGCCCTGTAATATTACTGTCCCACATGAGCACGGGTCTCCTCTACTAATGAGAGGGGTTAGACCTTAGTCTAATGCTGGCCTAATGCGGATTGGTAGACGTCACATACCTTTGAAATTCTTGTGTAGAAATTTTCGGGTATGCAGATTTCCTCACGATGTTTAGGAAAAGTAATATACTTGTAAAAAATTTCATCATCATCATCACCTATAGAACGTCCACTGCTGAACATAGGCCTCCCCCAAAGATTTCCAGATCGACCTGTTGGAAGCGGCCTGCATCCAGCGACATCCTGTGACCTAATAATACGATAAATAGATAATATTGTTGCATTTACTTCGATTTATTTTACGCTTTGCGTCCTAAAAGTCAATGTATTTTAATTATAGTATAAAATAAGTTGGTAACACTGGCAGCCCTATCCACCGTTGCGACCGTTGTGTGGCCGATACCAAGTTGAATGGAAAAGTTGTTCATAATCTTGTTCCTTTTTTATGCATGCGCCGACTTCCAGCTCTGATTGTTACGAATAAAAATATTCAGTTTATGCTCTTTCGATTCGCCGTTGATTATTATTTATGTGGAATTTGTTTGACGCAATAATTTATAATTTACTTACTAATATACATTTTCTTTATAAAAATAACTCGTGACGTAAGTTTCGATGACTGTAGTGAGAAAAAATACTCGACGTCATTTCCGTGAAGATTGTAAAAAGTACATAATTAATAATAAATAAATACACCCAACAGCCATACACATAGTCCTCACCCCACACTAGGTGTAACCTGTATCGTGGGTATCAGAAACTACGAGAGACTTTCGGTCTCACAACACCCAGATCCGAAACAAATATATGTGGGCCACACAGACATTTGTCTCGGTGCGGGAATCGAACCCGCGACCTCACGTTTCACAGCCGGCTACTCACCCGCTGCGCCACAGAGGCTGTCATATATGTATGTAAAATGTATTCACTGATATGGAATTTTATATTTTCCTTTGTTAAAATGCCAAAACCATGACCGAATGTACTACGTCATTCAATCGAATCATGTGTGATCTTGCTAAAGCGAAGCAAAAATTGTACACCTACAAGCTTAATAAATCGTTAACGAGTTCCGCATGGTAATGCCAACTTCTGACATATTATTACCATCGAACCAAATCAAACTTGATATTAATTAATGAGACAACACAAAACATTAGACATTATTCGCATGCCCATACTCACGAAATAACAGCAAAAAATTAAATATCACATGTCTCGCTCGTATTTTCTTTTCCATCGATATCCTACCTGAATATGGGGATGATGCAATACAATTTTTCGATTGCAAAACCACGATTCAGAACGCATTTGACTTTGATTTTCATTTTGACTCCATCTGAATGTTTGTCGTTTTACATTAGGTATATTTTTTTCGAAAGCATAAACTGCTTACTGTGGAGAAAGATGTCTCAATTTTTGCGTGACCAAAAATGAACTTTTGATTACATGTGACATACAACTTTTTGTATTGATTCATGCAGTTCCATAATACCACAATAAAAAAAGAAAGTTTATTAATCAGACTTCAAAAAGTCAAAAGACCTACTTATGAGGTCCTGGCATCTCAAAATGAAGTGCAGATCCAAAGAAAAGGCACTGATTAGTTATTTAAAATTAACTTTAGTAATTGAAACTGGTTCCTCTATATTTAATTCATTCTCACTTAATTGCGAAGTTGTCTTCATACTCTCTGTGCTAAGCTCATGGACACTTACATAACATTATTATGAATACTACAATGTCTTTAAAACACGATTAAATAATAAACAAGCATGAGTGATTACAAAATACATTCTTTATTCATCTATTAGTTAACAACGTGAGAATTCAGTAATTAAGTAAAACTTTTGGTGATATAACCTCTCTCATTGTTTTTTGCTTATTGTTTCTCAAATAAATGTTATTGCTTAAACTCTAACATTGCTTAAGCAATAGCTTTACTTATCTTTGGCTTCCTGATAGCTGTATTATATCTGCGGAATTTCCAGTTCTCTCCGTATAATTTTCTTTTATGATTACTAGGTAGTTACGTAACAGCTGCTTATAATATTAAACATAACATAAGCTCACGCCTCTATCCCCGAAAGGGTAGGCGGAGTTGCACCAGCGAACTAGAAGAACCACATTTCGCTGAGCTTAGTTTCGTCCCAGATGTGATAGGGGACGAGCCTATAGTCATCATCATCATCATCATTATCAGCCATAGGACGTCCACTGCTGAACATAGGCCTCCCCCAAAATTTAGTCATATCGGGCACAAATTCCAGACTCCGGACTGATAATATGGAAAAATCCAATATCACTTTGCCCGATCTGGAGTTCTAACCCGACACTTCAGGACGATAGTCGTATCGACATATAACCACACCACAAAGGCAGTCATATTAAATACTTAAATAGACTCCACTTGAAGAGTACATAGAATACACTCCAGATTATCTGGCTTATTATTTCCATCTCCTTAGTCATAATATAATTGCGAGGTTTGCTTTGAATCGAGACGAAAAATATGGAAGCATGTACTATTAGACTTTAATAATAAAATAATATGGTAAATGGCTATTAATCCTAAAATAATTTGTAATAAATAGGGCCTGCCTTTTAATCATATACGAATATTTTTTGTTTTCAAGCCAATCAAATAGTTAAAGCCATAATTGGCAAAGGCGGTCGGGTGGCATTTATGAGTCATGTAACCTTGAGTATGACTTTTTTTGTGCTATTTTCAGCATATTATTAATAGGTTATATTGGCGCCATTTTATTAGCTTAGTGCCAGTTTATGATTAAGCATCAACCTTTTTGTCAATAAATATGTTTTTGGAAATAAAAATGCCATTAGGTTATCCAACAACGTAACATAACATAAGCTCGCGCCTGTATCTCCGAAGAGGTAGGCAGAGGCGTACTAGTGAACTGAACAACCACATTTCGCCCAGCTTAGTTTCGTCCCAGATGTGATAGGGGGCGAGCCCATCGCCATATCGGGCACAAATTCCAGATTTTAATATAGAAAAATCAAATATTACTTTACCCGACCCGGGGTTCGAACCCGAGACCTCAGGACGGTGTTCGTACCGAAATATAACCACGCCACCGAAGCAGCCATACGACAATTGTTCTGAAAATTATAATTAACACGATTTGCCCGGGTTTAGATTCCCCATAGAGGGTGTTGCGTCTGATAAAGAGCAGGCTGTAAAAACTAAGTCGAATCCTTACTGCAATATGCTTGAAAAGGTTTATCGTGACCCCACAATTAGGTGGGATAAGAGCAGGTGGAAAGAAATGTGATGACGATGGTAATGATTATAATAATAACAATAAATAGGTAACAAAGACTATAAATGAATAGTAACATGGCCAATTTCTTGATAAGACTAACAGTAGGTATGCAATTCTAATGCATGGAAAGCAAGTGTTTCCAAGGGGTTCTCCGATTCGTGATGTAATTTCCATATGGCATAATTTGCATTAATAATGAAAGTAAAATATTAATGACATGCTGGCCACTTTACTAATTGTTTATTAATAACATTGTCCACTCAGAATACTGAAGTATACGAATACAAAAATAATATTCAAAATGTATTCGTCAAAATTCCAAAGTTTTCTTGTAAAATCGAAACGTACATTAAAAACTCATTTAGTGGAAGCTATAATGTATTTATTGTTATGTAATTTTAAAAAGCGTCATTAAACGGCATTATTGAATAACCGTTAAATTTGCAAATGATCATTAGAATATCGATTACTTTGTAACGTAATAGATATTAAATAGTAAATTACTATAAGCTTAGACTCCGGTACGGCTACCGTCCTAAGGTCTTGGGCGAAGTGATATTGGTTTTTTTTCAATTCAGTGTCAGCGCGGAGTCTGAAATTTGTTCCCGATATGGCGATAGGCTCGCCCCCTATCACATCTGAGACGGAAATAAGCTCGGGAAAATGTGGATGCTCTAGGTCGCTAGTGCGCCTCTGCTTACCTCATTCGGGGATATATTTGTATAAACTTCGAGATAGAATAATTTCTAAAGATAACATAATGAATAAAATTCAGTTGCAGTAATATATACTTTGATAACAACATTATGGACGTTTAGTTTTTTGTGTGGAGGTATCATTTTTCTATTTCAGCGTTGTATTTTTTACTGTTCACTTAGATTTTCACTTTCTCATTTCTGCGTTTCTTCATTAACTAAATATATTTTATGAGATTGACAAAGTTGAGCGAATGAAAATTTACAAAATGGTATATAAACTACTACTACCAAGAATTCAGTCTACCTTTGTATCTCGCATTTATAGATTACTCAAAAGCCTTCGACAGCCTACACCACTCAGCCATATTCAAGTCCCTCGAACGACAGCAGATACACCCGAGATATATTCAATTACTCCAGAAAATATATTACCACAGCACAGCATCCATCAACATTAACGACTCTACAGGACCTTCTTTTCCCATACAAAAAGGTGTGAAGCAGGGAGACCCGCTATCTCCAAAACTCTTCACAGCAACGTTGGAACAGGTCTTCCAAAAAGTAAAAGTTGATTGGGAGAACAGGGGCATTATGGTCGGCGAGAAAAGATTGACCAATCTTCGTTTCGCCGATGACATCGTTCTTTTCTCCTCGTCTGCAGCTGAATTGTCCCAAATGATCGAACAACTAAGCCAAGCAAGCCTCGAGGTTGGACTTACTTTGAATATGAACAAGACCAAATTAATGACAAATAGTCTAAAACGACGCATAGAAATTGGAAGCGTGGAGGCTGAATATGTCCAAGAGTACCTTTACCTCGGTCAGACAGTATCTTTCCAGACGAGACAAGACAAAGAAATCTCACGAAGAACAGAGAACGCCTGGAGGAACTTCTGGTCGATGAAAGATCTTATGAAGGGTACTTTACCGCTATCGCTTAAAAGGAAGCTCATGGACATGTGTATACTCCCCACCCTCACCTACGGAGCGCAGACTTGGTCATTGACAAAACGACAAAAGTCCACCCTAGGGGTTTGCCAACGAGCTATGGAGCGCAGCATCCTTGGAGTCAAACTTTCTGATCGCTTAAGGAACTCCGTGTTGCGAGCAAAAACGAAAATTGCTGACGTGGGACAAACAGCTGCAAAACTCAAATGGAACTGAGCAGGCCACATATGTCGCATGTCTGATGAGTCCTGGGCGAAAATCACTACACAGTGGATGCCCAGTTGTAAAACTCGACTACGCGGCAGACCTAGAAGGAGATGGCGGGATGAACTAGACTCCCATTTACCCAATTGGCAATTGATAGCAACATATCGTGATAAGTGGAAGGAGGAGAAGGAGGCCTTTGCCCAGCAGTGGGACACAAATGGCTAAAATAAATAAATAAATAAATAAATATAAACTACGTTGTAACTAAAATCCATCCATATTTAAATAGCTTACTATATACATATACATAAATACATTTACTTACTATATAAATACATTTTATCGCATATTAGTATCACAAAATATTAACAAATAAATATAAAAGAATACAAACAAAGTATGCTGCTACTATGCTATTCAGAATGAAAGCTACAATATATACTAATAAAATCTTGAAAAGTAACTATAGCCCAGTTGGCATATATAGCCCCTTACTTATAAAAATATTTAAGCGCTGCTTATCTTTATACCATAGGTTGTCCCATTCATTTTTAAACAATGTAACGCAAGGAAAAAAGTGACAGGTTATTCTTAAACATTTGCTCAGCAAAAAATGCTGTTTTAAGTAAGGCCCATAAATACTAAGCTACATACATATAAATCAAACCTTGTACCCTAACTATGTACGTATAAGTCAAGTCAACACAAATGATTTATTAATTTAAATAACTTCTGAACTACTGGCACAATCGGGACGAAGGATTAAATGTATTGGTGGAGGTCGGGTTCAACGAACTGCCCGATGACCTCCATCAGGCCCGTTTTAAGGAGCTCTTGAGCTTTTAAACCTCTTTGATTATGACGATAAATTAATTTGACATATTTTCAATTCAATGAGTTATATTTAATATTCAAAAACTTAAAAATATGTGGGTTTTTTTGTGTCTTCCCAAACCGATTTCGGAAATATTTACCTCCATATGAAATCAGATATTTCGTAACAATATCGTTTCCCTAGAAACGATCCTTCTCTTGCTTAAAAGTTGGAAGCAATTCCAATTGCGTGCTTGAGTACTACTAGGAATTTGGCTCAAACAATTAGAAACTATACAAAAATTCCGACTTTTTTTGGAACACAAACTACGCCTTTTCTGTGTACGTTCGAAAGTTTATACTCACGATATGATATTTATCTGATCGTTAACGTGTCGTGGAAGTTAAAGTTCACAAGGTTCCGAGAATAAAGTGCGAGTAAGAAACTTTTTACGACGTCACAATGTGTTAAGGAACGGGATATTTAAATAAAGTTTTGTAGAGGATTGAATTTATACATTCACGAATCATATTCCAGGAAAAGTTAACGGATCGACTTCAAAACGTATCCAATCGTGACCACATTTATATGGGACTACCCATGGAATAAGCTTTATCGAACACAAAAATCATCTTGAAATCGGTTCACATTTGGCGAAAATAGCAGGGAACATACATAAAAATAATACAGAATTGAGGATCTTCTCCCTTTTTGCAGTTGGTCGAAAACAAGGCTTATAAAATGTTGACTTTTTAAATTACACTTCACAAATATTGAACTATAATAATAAACCAGCTTGTTGTTACTTTTAGTACAACAATGGATGGATTTCTAAAATCCCAAACATCTTCTCCTTCTCTCAATCTCTATTACCCTCCTTTTCAAGGTAGACATGGGTGATGTTAGTCATTTAAGATCACATGCCGTCTTCTCGTCCGCCTGTGTAACGTCACAAAAAATCTCTAACGCTTCCTTTGCTAATTGATAAGTTATTTCGAATAAAGTAGTAATATTATCTAGACAGTTACCAACCTTTATTAACAGGAGTTACATACAATATATTTTTTTATATAACATAGGTATCGAAAAAATCTAGTTTCTAAACCTAAGCTGCAAATCTCACCTCAACCTTTGATAGTTAAAACCGATAGATAATTATATTTAAATAGTTAATGTTAATAGGCTTAGGGCTTAGGCCATATAAGTAATACCTATTAGGTAATCGCGTAAAATTGCTTGTTAACGTTAAATTGATAACATATAATAACCTCCACTTTATTATACGAATATTAGCAACACCTTATTAGAAAGTAGTTTATCTCATTCGATTTGAATAATATTGTGCAATAACGCCTGACTACAATAACTATATGCTAATTTAACGAAAGGTTAAATGATATAACTATCGTAACTCATCAAGGTTTGCTAATTTTTTTTCAACCATCACGGCCTTTTGGCGTTATGAAATATCTCCTATTTACAAAATACTGTTAATTGTTTTAGTTATGAGGTTATAACTATGTAATACTTAGCAATGAATAGTTACTGTGTTATGTTATTTATTTCATGACTGAAAATATTTCATCCAAACTAAATATAATACAAAACTTGAATTTGGAATAGGCTGCGAGCTCGAACTTTTAAACATTGTAGCAAAATGATATTGTTCAATAAAAAGTAAACAAAAGCCGCAAAAATCTATTAAATGCTTTCCGAACATGATGATTTTTATTGTAAACATATCACGTTCTGTGGCCCACTGACACGGTGCGTAGAATGAGAAAAAAAAGAAAGTGGTATTTCAAGGTGATTTCTTTTCAAGGACGATGCGAAAGTAGGCTATCGTAATATAGAAACAGGATTTAAGATTTTATCTTTAGAAAAGGTTATTTGTCCCGTGCTGTACTCGGAAAGAAAGAACTTTTATTTACCGATATTAAGTAAACTAAATATCTGGTACAATAGCTAAATAAATAAAAGTAATGCTAATTTATATTTGGCTAGAGGAAAGTAAGAACTTTCCAACGTCGCATCGCAATTTTTTTATTTGCAGAAACAACCTGAATCATGAGGCTTAATAATTAAATTTGCTTTTAAATTGCAAACTTTTGATTGAGAAACCACTAATACATTGTTTGACTTTGAGTTTTGAACCAAATATTTTAGGTAAATTATAAATGATATTTTAGATATCGAATTGAAACAATTTTTTCAATGATTTCTTAGGTTTAAATTTAATTGAAATAAAACTATTTTTACGGATTCTATCGCGATTTGTTTTGTATTTATTTTTATTTTCAGTCCCGACGTTTCGAAAGCTTTACAAACTCCATGGTCACGAGTTTCAAACTAGTTTCAATTAAACATTTTTTTACGGAATTTATCGCAATTCGATTTTTAGGCTCTACCTTTTTGAAAGCTTTACATTCTTCATAGTCGTACAATGGAGTTCTTGTGGCTTGGCGAACAATGGGTTCTAGGCCGTTCTAAAATTTACATTGTCTGCCTTTATTTTTAAACTATTTAAGTAATATTAAAAAGTTTAAATTAAAAAAATGGGTTAACCTATCTGATCTATGCAGAGAGCGCTCAGTGTTTTGTCTTTTAATATTTATTTCGATATTTTAGTATTCAGTGGGCAGTCTTTTAACAAGAACAAACTTCTAAAATTATTCATTTTATGTAAGTAAGTTTTTGCCTGTCCTTTTTTGGTTTGACAAATAAACTTTTTTCCTTTCTTATTAAACATGGCTACTAATAAATAAGAAACGGTAACAAACACGAAGCATCTAATAATACCCTGTCAACATCTTCAGGAAATATAATACCTGACAGAATCTCTACTAATTTGAAATTAATTAAAACGACTTAATCAAAATGTTCTTAATTGGCCCAATTTTCGGAGGATAATAAAATTGAAGTGGAACTTCTAAAAAACAAGTTTAATGACAGGCTTTACGCGCTATGTTTCATCAAAAAACGTAATTTAATTAAAAAGATCAGAAGCAGTGGGAGTGCTTTTAAATACTTTGGAACTTTTGTATTAGTCTTCTTAATATTTACATCTACTTTGATTATCTACTTTGAAATCCATTACTCTAATTACAAAACTGCTGTAGGTTTTTGAGTGGAGCCATGTTGTAGACAGCATAACCAACGTCTCCAGCGCAATGGGCCGGCTCGACTGGTTTGGTACCACTGTCTCACAGAAAAACATATAGTGGTAGTTCGATGTTGCGGTTTGCTCAGTAAGATTTCGTTTCCTTACGTTTGACTAGTAACGCCACTTGCGGAAACTATAAGGAATGTATAAACATACGCCCGATAGTGATGTTCTCCGAAAAGGGCAAGTGAGGAGTACCCTCAACCGGCGGAAATGTATGAAAAGATGCATGAGAGTGGAAGAGGCAAAAGAGGTGTGTCAGGATCGTAGCTTGTAGCGCTCAATAGTGTCTGCCTATCCCCACGCGTTACAGGCGTGAATGTGTATATATGTCTGTAAACGTGTGGAGAATACAAAACCTATTATAGTTTTCGTGAAACAGCTGCTATCATACTAGGTAATAAATGTATACACATAAGTTGAATGGTGAATCTTTTGCCACATTACTTTAGACCAGAGCCGCTCATATGGTATATGAATACTAGTCATTATACTTAGTTGAATTAAGTACATAATGTATTAATATTTATGTGACAGTCTTTTTTTATACCTGCCCTTATCCCGACTTAATTTTCAAGCATGTTTCGGAATGGATTTGGTTTAGTTTTTACAGACTGGCCCGGGGAAATAGTGTAAGAAACACACCTGGAAATCGAACTCAGGACGTCTTGGTTCACAGCCCATATACACTGCCATAAGATCAAGGACGCGACAAGACAGTATGAAAATTAATTCGTATTTTTTTTTAAGCAGAGCAAATAACCTTACAACACTTAATGGTAAGCGCACTGCAGCCCAAAAATACCAGCGACCACTCACAGACCATATGTTCATGTGTTTACTTACTGTCGAATTACTATCGTTATGTAATAAGGCATAAGTGGCATTTTAAATTACGAACCTGTTTATACTGGCCTCGTTATTTTGTAATGAAATTCTGGCGATAGTAACATTACGATTTACTAAATGGCAATATGAATTTCGCGTACTAATCGTACCCCTTTCACTTAGCTACTTTAAACTTTATTGGCTGAATTTTTAAGTTCATAATCAGATTGGCAGATATACTACTGTCCATCATATCGCAACATATTGCTATTAGGAAATCGCTAGTGGGCACTGTTTATGGGTGTGCAGTATACTATGCAACGTCCGCTGCAGTGTCGCAATGTGCGCCCGCCTTTATACTTTTGTATTCAATTCTAAACCCGCGTATTATTGTAAACTGTAAAGTACCTATAGATATGAATACTATCGTCATGGTTTCGATTTCCACACCAAAATTATTTTTTTTTATTTACATTCAATTTATATTGGGTTCTGCTGTTGATACCGAAAGTCTCCCATGGTTTCTGCTATCGTTGAAACAAGACTCGTATTTAACAATGTTAGGCTGAGATCTATAGAGTGAACTAAGTCTAAACCAAAGAAATGAACTCAGTGAGAATTTGAAATTTTTAAATTGACCTTTGACTTAGTCCAAGTTATTTTTTACAAGAAAATCTTTACTTAGTCTGTCAGTCAATCTGCTTTTCTGGTATAAAATTATTTATTTTGAATACATACCAATGACACGGCTTGTATTAGAACGTAACGCAACATACCTGAAAAGAGACAAAACTAAAATTAGAAAACACATTTAATAAAAAATATTTTTTGCAGTAACATTGTGTAACTTGTATTCGATTCGCGACCTAGCCTACCACAAAAAACAAAACACGACACAAAACTGCGACCTCCGATCTATTAACAATAATCAATAGAGATACTTTATTATGATTTATGCCAAGAAAGGTCAGAAGTATACTAAACCGATGTGCATATGAAGAATGTAACTAGACTAAATGAGACAAAAGAGGTGTACAAGAGTCGTAGAAAAATGAAATAACACCCATCAGTCACACATATAGTCCTGACCCCACACTAAGATCGAGTCTTGTTTTGTGAGTATCATCAGGAACTACGAGAGACTTTCGGTCTCACAACACCCAGACCCGAAACAAATATCTGTAAGCCATACAAACATTTGTCTCGGTGCGGGGATCGAACCCGCGGTCTCTCGCTTCACAGCCGACTGCTCGCCCGCTGCGCCACGGAGGCTGTCAATATGACCATAAATGCTTAACCAACCGACTTCAAAATCTATCCGATCGTGACAAAATTAATAGGGGACCATGCTTAGAATAAGAATCTTGAAAATCGGTTAACATTTGGTGGAGATATGGTGTAACATAATTTATTACCTCCTTTTGGTGTTGATCGAAAATCCGTTGTCTCCCTCTTTTCGTAAGGGAAAAGTTCAACAAAATATAATTATTTAGTTTAAATTTGAAATACCGGTATTATCTTTAACATGAAACAATTTCAAAATGCAAACGTCAGCACGAGAGAAAGTAAGATGTTGAATCATTCCGAACTCAGAATGTATATCACCGATTCTCGGAATTAAAATAAGCATGAAAATTATATTGGCATTCTTAATAAAGCCTCTTTCATTTCTGAACTGTTCCGCGTTCTTTTTGCATCAAATGTTTTGTAGCAAGATTTATTCGTTTATATGATTTTAATCTTTAATAGAACACATTTTTATTTTACGGGTGTAATAATTCAACCCAAAATAAAAGAAAATAAAACAAAAGAAAATAATTAAATGTATTTAATAATTAAATGGTGCATTACCATGGAATTCAAAAAACACATACTTGTTTTAAAACATATTACAATTAATAAATTAGCTAATCAACAAATAATGTAACAAAGATCGCAGAAAAACCAGTTTGGTTAGACGGAAATAAACTGGTCACAAAAACCAGTTACGAAATTTTAAAGTTGTATATTTCGTTGACACGAAGTAGAATAGAATATAGCTCTTGTTAATTGGATCACATAATACAAAAATAATAATAGAAACTCTGCCTATATCCTAAAAGTAGAGGTAAACTGGAAATAAGAACACCCATATCTCACCCAGATTTTTTTCCATCGTTTTATAGGACAGGGGATGATTTTCCTGTATAGCGAAACTTTACGTCAAATTGGGACCTAATAAATCATTGAAATAAAGCTAATTTTACAGATTCTGTCACAATTTGTTTTTTATTTTTAGTTATATTTATAGTAAAATAAAAAACAAAAATAATCGTGAATCCGTACAAAAATAGATTTATTTCAATGAATAACATTCGCGTAAACCTAAGAAATCATTACATAATAAATCAATTTAATATTATGAGAGATTTAATAAACATTAATAGTGGACGTATTCGCTGTTTTGTTTCATTATCATCAGCCTGCATCTGTCCACTGCTGGACATATTCATACGTACTGAAAATATTATTAAAGAATTTGCCTAAAATTGTACACAATATTTTGTTATAAACTGCTTTATTATTAATTCATGAAATTGTAAGAGTGAATTTAAGTTTAAAAATCTTTAGGGAAATAAATTTTTCTGCTGTATTAATCCCAATGGCTAAGTTCTTAATAAACAATCTTTCAGACAAATTCGTAAATCGCCTTTATGGCACTCTGGAATATAATTATGTTCAAAAATGTTTCTTTTAAAAACTAATTTTACATACATAATTTGAAGTTTTCTTTGACTATTTGTTACCAGAAAGATAAAAAACGAACTTCTGTTGTAGAAAGCAACAAGTCGAATAAAAGTTCAAAAACAGTTACAACAAAAGATGTAACAAAATAATAACTTAGATAACTGTACGAACGTTTCAAAAGAACTTTTACATTAAATGGATTTTATTTATAGTTTATACGTGCTCGGTTAAGTGAAAGCAAGTTATAGAATAAGATCCAATAAATTTGTACAAATATTGCATATGCATATTACATATTACTCCCGCCTATTATCCCTGAAGAGGTAGGGCGGTCACTTTTGCGAAGCTTATTTTCTGTCCCAAGATGTGATAGGAGCGAGCCTATCGCCATAGCAAACATATATAATTTTCTGGTTTCCAGCTGATATTGACCAGAAAACTCAGGATCACTTAACCCGATCATGGATCGAACTCAAGCCACAATCAATAAATTATAGTCGAATCATGTCCATACTACATCTACACCACCGAGGCTGCCAAATCGTAAACTCGCTGCGCACTGATGATATTTGGTTAATATTTCATACAAATTTCATAGACGTATTTCGTGCTGTAGACGTAACTGTCTACAGCGTCGCTCTACCACTCAAAAAATACATACACTCAAAGAATACATTTACGATTGTCAGAAATTTTCCTGCTCGGGCCGCAGATCAAAATGTATAATGGAAATCGTACAGACTTTCCTCATAAAACCAGATCAAAATGACAAAAAATTTTGCCCAAAGCAAATACACGTGAAATGAGTTTTGCAAAACAAATCAATCTGTATTCTTTAAACAAACTTTACCGTGATATAAATTATACATGTAAGGAAAATGTCTTATTGCTCTTAGGAATACTGACATCTGGTCTACTGGGTGAAGGACTGACGGAGACTGAGAGAGTAACACTGTTCAGAATATTAAAAATCTAGTTGAAAAAGAAATAAATTATTATTTCTTTCTACTCGCCCTTACCTCGCGTGAATGTGAGGTTGGCGCAATATAATTTTCTAAGCATGTTGCTGAAAGAATTTGGCTTAGTTTTTATGACCGCAATTAATAAAATAGATCACAATGTTATTAATGGTCTTAAAATGTTGTCATTACATATCAAAGCCCTTCTAGCCGCGCTAGTAAAAACTGGAGTAAAGTGAAATTAAATTTCAAGGTTTATTATTGAACGTAATCCAAGCATAACATTGATCACTTAAAGTATTTAGTAAAGTATTTTGCTTAATAAAAATAATGTAATAATAATATCTATAAGAAACTTTTCTAGATTTGGGGATGGATCTCCTTTGGAAATGAGAGGAGTTTAGGCTAATAGGCCTTACCACCACGATAGTTTAACGCTGATTGGTAGAATTAATAAATTAATAACACCCAATAGTCACACACAATTATAGTTAGGACTCAAGACCTCACAGCAGTCTGTTGTGTCATGACTCCCAAGTATTGTGTCGTGATACCCCTGGCTCGTGAGTATCAGAAATTACGAGACAATTTTTGCATAACACACATAAGCAAATATAGAAAAATTGTTCTAGAACATTCTTAAGTATGTAGATTTCATATTCACCAATATATCTACCTACTAGACCTGATTACGATTCCACGGCTTTTGTCTTAACTGTTGTGTGGTATATCCCTGTGTTTGCATCGATTATCCACCTGTCTTGTCACAAGCCTCTCAATTTGCTTCTTCCCACTTCGAACTTTGAAGAAGCATAAATAGGCCAGCATGATTCTGGTGACCACCGATATAGCAACTTGTCTGTGGTCGAGCTGGGTTAAATTAACAACTTTGTCGCAACTGGCTGGCTGTTTTTGTAAAAACAATATACATAAGTGAAATTTTAAAACAGGCGTGTTTTTCCTACATCATAAACCGCATCAATTTTACGATGACATGGTCTGAAGCTCGTGTTTCAACGATCCTATTAATTTTATTGTCTCTCGTTTTTGCATCGTAAAATTTTACATCGTTATTATTGGTGCCGTATGAAATTTCACTATTTTTTTCCTAAGATCTAACCTCTCTCGTTAGTAGAGGAGGCCCGTGTCCCGCAGTGGGACAGTAATATTATTATATATATTTTTTTATTTTTACATACTGGTATAAGGAAATCAATAATGATCTTTGAGTTTATTATCCTAAACAGTTGTGAATAAAAAATGGAGTCTTTACCTGACCTTATCCTACCTTAATGTGGGATCAACGCTACACAATTTTTCGAGCATTTTGCAGAAAGGATTTGGCTTAGGTTATATGACCGCCTGCCTGCCTGACGTCAACTATCCTCTGGGAGATCTAGTACCGGACAAATCAAATCAGAAAAAATCGCTTTGCCCATCCTAGGAATCGGTCTACTGCCTATATATGTAGACCATAGAGACGACTACGTATGATAACAGAAAGTATGTATAATATATTAAACTAAATTACTACGAATTATTTTATTATCTGGATATGACTCAATTTCAACATAATAATTAGTATGCCTGTCCACACTTCCGTCTATACATATATATTTCATAATAATAGCAGCTTAATTACTGCATAGGAACAGGATTCGTGGTAGTGTGACACTACAGTCTGACGGCAATTATTTCTCAACGTTGGTAATGGTCGGAATCAATGACGGATATGTTGTTAAATGAATAAGGTCACATGTAGAAGGTAAAGCCGCGTCTCCTGCGCATGTTTTTCGAAACAGAACACTAAAAACACCTACATAAAACAAGTTTTTTGATTGTCTCCTGCTCATATAATAATGGACCATAGACAAAAAATTGTAAAAATACCATATTTTGTGTAATGTTTTAGTGCAGGAGACGTGGCTTTACCTTTGCCTTGGGTTTATATCGGACCATATACGAGTAACTATGTTGGACAAGTGACTAGATAGGTCAGTCCTAAAGCAGGCAGCACATGGTTTTCCGACACTATTTGCTCGGGACTTAATTCCATTGCCTGATGTCAACCCCCCACGGTTGACATCAGGCAAGCAAGCAGTTGTAAAAACTGAGACGAAACCTTTCTGTAATGTAATTAAAAAGTGAGTTACACGAACCCCACATTGGAATGAGATAAGGACAAATGGAAAAAAATAATAATTGACTGGAACAAACATTTTAAATAGCATAATTTTGTTAATTATTTAAACTTTTAGTACTTATATAGTACTGTTATTTATTAAAGTCATAAATATAAAGTTTACAATCAGTAAACAAAACAGCTTCTTCAACAATGTGAATAACTTAATTACTGCTCATATTAAAAACGGAAGAAGCTTCATTTCCTGAATGTAATTTGTCATAAAACATATAACATTTTCTCATACATACAACTTCGCTGCATTATCTTTCTTCGTACATAATCACAACACCACTTAGTATTAGATTTAAATTAAAATATTCTAACAAATTGCTATGGCTGGTGCTGCTTAATTTGACAAGGTTCAATAAAAAGTGGCTTGTCAGTTGTCATAAATATATTTTCCTTTATAAAACCACAGTACTAACACACGTTCAGTGTCCTTACTGAGACTGGCCGGCCTTGCCGCATGCTAGCTTTCAACATAATATGTTACTCAATTGCAGCCCAGCTAACCAATTCTACGCGATCTGTCCTTCCATATAAAAATACAGTGGATATGTATCTTATTAAATGGTGGTATAAGACCCAAAATTCAACGACCCCTGCGATAATGTAGAGCTGCGTTTGAAAACATAAGTCGGGGAATACAAACCTAAAATATTTGTCACTCAGCCTTTATTTATTATTTGAATTTTGTAAGTATTGTAATAAGGTTTTAGATAATGTTGTCATATTATATTTGAAATAGACATGTTTAGTAAAATATTAGTATATCAGTTATTAGCGCAGCGTTGGACTCCACCTGCTATGTGGACAGACGACCTGAGTGGTTACCACCACCTCTTATAGCAATATTATTATAATCTTACTTGTACCGATTCCCGTACAAAAAACGTAGTAAGACTATAATAATACTGCTATAAGAGGTGGTGGTAACTCCCCTGTTATAGGTCGCAGGAAGTCACTGGATGCAGGCCGCTTCCAACAGGTCTATCTGGAGATCTTTGGGGGAGGCCTATGTCCAGCAGTGGACCTCCGATGGCTGCTGATGATGATGATGAATAAAATATTTAATACTTTTTCGCAATTATCCTAAGTTACGCAATAATTACTTAAAACTAATTTAAAATTTATGGAGTCAGAGAATGTGATTTTGCGATAATAAACTTTAATTTGCTATGAATAGGTTCTACAAAAGTTAGGAAAGTCAATCATAGCTAAAAGGCAAAGCACGAATCTTTTAATTGTTTGAATTCAAGATTAAATAAAAATACATCCAACAGTCACACACATAGTCCTGACCCCACACTAGGTATAACCTGTATCGTGGTGATACCCACGAGAAACTACGAGAGACTTTCGGTCTCACAATACCTAGATCTGAAACAAATATCTATGGGCCGCACAGACATTTGTCTCGGTGCGGGAATCGAACCCGCGACCTCACGTTTCACAGCCGGCTACTCTAGTCAATATATCTTAATATCAGTAGTTTCATTATACCTCTAATTGTGAATTGTGCGTGATTAAATTTATTAATTTTACTTTAATTATTTAATGATTATATTTAGATTTTAACTAAAGTTTTGCAGTTAAAGATGTATAATGTGTATTTCCCAAATTGACAACTTATTTAAAAAAAAACATTATTTCCTTTCCTAAAAAATGTTATGAACTAGGTTTTAGTGACAAAGTTTTCCATTCTTTTCGGGTAATTTAGTAAAGAAGCAATATAATGAGACTGGTTTTGTAGCCATGCATAGCGGACAATACCCTTCTTTTTTTTGTATTTTTCAAGGAATTTGTCCGTTACGTTAACTCTAAATTCACCTGTGAGCATAACAATGAAATCACCTTCGCAAGAAATGTAAATAAACTGGATTTAATATTCTACAAACAAACCAAAAACTGGAGATCCGTAAATTTAACTCTACAACCGGATAACATTACATATATCATGATCCATTACATGTCAATATCTATGGTTTACTTTAATATCAATAAAGTAACATCAAGTTCATATGCAACAAAGTTATTTTATATCTCTTTATTTTCCCCATTAATGCCCCTTACTTATAAAAATATTTAAGCGCTGCTTATCTTTAACCGTAGGTTGTCCCTTTCATTTTTAAAAGGAAAAAAGTAATAGGCTATTCATAGCGGAAAGATAGGCCAAAATGTTTTTACAAGTAATCCCCTTTGTAACCTTATAGATAAATACTCTTGTGTGGTATACAGCTCGGGAACTTTAATTCGCCTAAAAAGTAATGTTTCAAAAACCTTTTTTTGACAGAAAATATAATGTATTTAAAAACTTGAAACGTGCGATGTGCAATAAACATTGCAATTTGGAAAAGTCGTACTACAACTACAGAACATCGCCTACGAAATTTTCTGCGAATATCCTTAGCTTACTAACTCTGTTTTAATTGAATTTTCGCTTTACTAACTTCTGATAACAAGTCACCCGGCTACGTTGATCTCAAATTTCAATTTATTTTATCAAATATATTTTAGACAGATCATCAATCTTTTAGTGAATTGTACATGATTTATAAAAGCTTTACTGGATTTTAGGTCGATTGGATAACGACCCCCATACACAACATACCCGTAGTGCAAAATCTGTCACAGAGACTCGTTCTAGTGAATCAACTAGAGTATTTAGTAACTTAAAGTAAACTAAATTTCGTCAGTAATACTAATACCTTGGAACTGCAACTGTTTGTTGTTCTAGATAACTTAATATTAAAATAGTTTTCCATAATACTCATAAGCCAGCTGGTATAGATATATAATAGACTGCTATTTGCCATGCCAGATTTAGAAACTGGTCAATATTTACTGATCCTTCTAAATTCTTCGGAACTGGTATCGTTTACAAAAATTGGAATTTGAAGCATTTATACGTTCGTCGGATACAAAAAATGACCCCTTTGGGGCCAACAAATTGACTCCTTGTAAGACCTTGACTTAAAGACATCGAGCCGACAAAAAGAATGAACGAACGCAGATTGCTACACAGTGCATTCACTGACCGTCCAGAATTGTATGGCTTCGAATATAAAGCAAAGCATTATACCGAAACCCTGACCTTTTTCCACAGAAATTGTCAGCTGTGACATATTTTGAAACATCAATTATGTGCCTTTTAGCATCCGTGGCAGCAAGACGCAGATGAAGACACCTTCGTTCTCGTTTCTGATTTTTTAATTACATGTTTCGTGGATTTAAAATTGGGGTAATTCATATAATAAATTAAACTTATGCCTAATTTAAAAGACAACTGTTTCAATTCAATTGGTCATACGCTTAGTAAATTCTGTGCTACATTTTACATTCGGCCACTTTACTTAAGTGGATAATAACACTGTAGGCTATAGTAACCTTTACATATACCAAATTAAGAGTATATTTATCGTATTCATATAAAGCTATCAAATAATAGTGAATTATTCATTAATGTTTTGCCAAATAAGAATTGTCATCTTAATCTCGTAGAAACCGTTGGTTTAAAAATATGGGATTTTGAACACAAATATAGAAAATCCTTAAGAGACAATCTTCATCCGATCGTGACCGAATTTATATGGGACCACCATTGAAAAAAGCTCTATCGAACACAAAAATAATCTTGAAAATAAGTCTACATTTGGCGGAGATATCACGTAATATACATTAAAAAAATACAGACGAATTGAGGACCTTCTAATTTTTTGAAGCCGGTAGATAATAAGATAATATGTTTTTATTTACGACTACGGTTCTGAGGTCTCGGGTTCGATCCCCGGGTCGGGCAAAGTGATATTGGATTTTTCCATATCAGCCCGGAGTCTGGAATTTGTGCCTGATATGGCGATAGGCTCGCTCCCTATCACATCTGGGACGGAACTAAGCTCGGCGAAATGTGGGTGTTCTAGTTCGCTAGTGCGCCTCTGCCTACCCATTCGGGGATACAGGCGTGAGCTTATGTTATGTTATGTTTTTATTGATATGAGCTTCGACGTCCTAAGTTTACATTGTAGGTCAGGCAAAGCTATTTTTCTCAGACAATTTAACTGGAACTGGATCACCCGAGGAGTCATTCAAACTATCCGAATCAGTTCTGCAACATGTTTGAGAAAGTAAGTTGAGCTAACCCCTCATTGAAGTGGCATAAGGGCAGGTGGAAAGAAAGTACACAATGTACCTATGCGTAGTATACAATTGTGTAGTAGGTAGTTATATGTGTACATGAAGTATGTTGTGTACGCTGACACAACTTTCGCGAGGTCTTCAACCTGTACATCACTTTCACGAACAGTTCATAGAGGTTACACTGCATTAGTTCGGTCATTTATAATCATGTAATCATGTTATTTCACACAATCCTGACAGGTAACTGATACGGCAGCAACCTTTACCATTTTCATATCCACGACTCAACACTTTTTATTGTGGAGTGAGGACTGGGTGTTGTTTATTTATTTATTTTATTGCAGAGACTGGCAAACGAGCAGATGAGTCACCTGATGGTATGGTAATGATTTCTATTGCCCAGAGACACCAAAGACAAGAGAATCATGGGTGTATTGCCATGCTAAAAGGAGGGAAATAGGGATTGAGAAAGGGAATGGGAAATTGGGAATCGCACTCACCGAACGAAATGCGACAGCGTTCTACCACTTTACGTCGGTTTCCTGTGAGACAGTGGTAAACCGGTCGAGTCAGCCCATTCGTGCTGTAGACGTAACTGTCTACAGCGTGGCTCTACCACTCAAAGATGAGATGTATTAAATGGTCGTATAAGTTGCATTATGTCACATGCACTCCGTAGAAATAGGGTATCTCTACGGCTTGTTTAACAGAGTGTCACTAGGGCGTATACGGAAGCCTGAGTATCGGACCGTGGTACGCTGTCTCTTTTACGCAACTAGTTATCATTGTCACCTAACAAACTCATAACTTGATGCTATGTTGCTTTGAATATACGTATCGTTTAAATTGTGCAGCCACTGTTTCTAAAAATAGGCATTGGTTTCCTACAATTCTTTGAAAAATCTAACATCGATCTGAAACTATCCGAAAGTCTTCTTCCTCTACTTGCCCTTAGCCCACCTTAATGTGGGGTCGACGCAACACACTTTTTGAAGTATGTTGTAAAGAGGATTTGACTTAGTTTTTACGACCGGCCGCCTGCCCGACGTCAACCCCCAAATTTTCTTTGCCCGACCTGGGAATCGAACCCAGGACCACTCGGTCCACAGCCTATACATGCTTCTACTAGACCAAGGAGGCGACAATCGACGTCTGAAACTATTCGAAAGTATCGCATATAATACCGAAACAATTTCACATAAAAATATGATTGAATACTCATGAAGATATACATATATCCGTATCCAAAACCAAAATATTGTATACCTTTATCTCGGGGTGTTGGATTTGCGTTCGAAACTTCCATGCGAACAGATTTCAGCGATACCCAAAAAAAAATCGACAATACATTTTTTTATACTGATTTCTTAAGTTTAGGCGAATGTTTACATTAAAATAAAACAATTTTTACGGATTCTATCACGACTTGTTTTAATTTTTATGCCCGACGTTTCAAAGGTTTTGCAGTCTTCGTGGTCACGGGTTGGACTATTTTATTTCAATATACTTGTTTTTGTTTTGGTGTCCCTAATACGAGTTAGTATATGTTTTGACAAGTCTCGAAAATGATGTCAATTTTCGTTTCTCCATACATTTTAGTTCATTGTAGTTACCGTAAGCGAGGCTACTAAGTCAATATGTCAAAATGAATGTCCCAGAATATTACATTTAGGATCAACGTTCATCGCCGTAAGATGTTCTGTATAAATGCAATTGATTATTGAAACCATACGCAGAGAATTACATGTAAAACACGTTTGTAGTACAAAGTATATCGGTACTGTGACGTGGCGCAATAAATCTACTCCAGATTAAATGTAATAGAGAAAATTGTCTCATTATGCTGTTCGCAATCCGCAACTGTACCCTACTTTTCCATAAACGCCACATAATTTTTATGTAATTATGTCAAAAGTGCGGAAAACCGCAGAACCCCGACTGCCCAAAAAGACTACACTCGTTATGTAATAATTGGCAACCGCCAAAAATTAAACGTTACAAAAACTATTATTACTTAATAATAAATCACGTTTCAACTAATGCAGTAATATATTATGCAACAGGTTGTAGACGATTATTCTCGAACGTCTGTGGTATCGCAAAAAGTTAGGTGTTATCGTGATACCTATTGCAGATTTCTTGAATAGTAGGTTTAATTGCGTATCATATAGTAAGACGAGGTCAATAGAAACGATTTTTAGTGAGATTATTGATAAATGTATCAAAATTAATAGTTGATTGTTTATTTTTTGTTGTTGATTCAGTTAACCCAGTTCATAATATTGTGTCGAAATTAGAATTATACTTAAAGCTTTTGCCTTGACTAGTCTTGACAAACATTCAACCCCATTTCATCCCTTTGTGGGATGAATTACAAATTATTCATGTATTATATGTATAATACATGAATAATTTGTATGTATAAACCATACACATATAAACATACAATATTTTTATTGTATGTTTATATGTATAAACCTTCCTCTTTTTTTATTTATATATTTAATCATACAATATAAACTTATAAGCTAACAAAATTTCCCACAAAACTGTACAAACCGTTTGACTGTGGGATCAATTATAATTAAATTATACATTATGGTTTGAAAATTGTTTTCTTTCTTGAATCACTCCATCTATTAAAAACCGCATCAAAATCCGTTGCATACTTTTAAGATCGTAAGCATACATAGGCACATAGGGGCAGACAGACAGCGGGAAGCGACTTTGTTTTATACTATGTAGTGATGATACTATTGTTTTAATATTTCCATTCAATTCGAACTAATTGGCGAATGGCGACTCCCTGTACCCTTAGTACGAGATTTCGTCGATTCTCGAAATCGACGATAGTTTACAGTTTCTCCATACATTTTTTAGTTCGTTGTAGTTTCCGCAAAGTGGCGCTGCTAGTCAAATGTATGGACAAATCGCAAACTATCGTCGATTTCGCGAATCGAGAACTGTGAAAATAAACTCGTACTAGGGGTACTGTACTGTATCTATATTTTTCACCTGTCTTCAAAACTCTTCTTCTTCTTCTCTCTTAATAAAAGTACATATTGTTCAAGTTAAGTTTTACATAACTCTGTTAATTATCTAGCGTATTAAAAAATTCATATATAAAATTTACATCACTTCAACATTTTGTAAGAATAATAATGGATATATTAAAAGTCAGTTAATATTATAGCAACACACTTACATGAACGTAAAGCATTTTACACAACAAAATTAAAAAACATTAAATCATAAAAACATCTTTTTTTTTTTATTCAGCCTACATCGTGTCCCACTGCTGGGCAAAGGCCTCCCCTGTATTCCTCCACTTGTCTCTATCATCTGTTAGCTCTCTCCAATTGGGTTCGAATCCATCCAGCTCGTCTCTCCACCTCTTTTTGGGCCGTCCGCGTTTTCTATGTCCCGTCGTTGGGATCCATTTCGTAGCCGTTTTGGCCCAACGATCCGGATGCATTCGAATCACGTGGCCTGCCCAATTCCATTTAAGCATTGCGGCAAAACATCTACTTCGTTAATATTAAGAGCCAATTTATATTTTTGTACTGCACGCTTCTTTAATTATCTAGGTATCGACTAATCACTAGCGCTTAAGTTAGTTTAAAATAAACAATGACTCAATAGTATGTTGTAGGAAGAAAAAAATAACGGTTAAGTTGGTATGTAAAGCAGAGACGTTGCTTAAGACGTGACTAGCCTACTTTTATATTGTTGCAAATACTTGCGATAGAGTGTAGACGGATAAGATTAAAAAGATAAATTAAGTAGAAGTCTACAAAAAGAGTGGTAGAGCCACGCTGTAGACAATTACGTCAACAGCGCGTACGTGCCGGGTCGACCGGTTTGATACCATTGTCTCACAGAAAACCGACGTAAAGCGGCAGCTCGCTGTCGCGTTTCGTTCGGTGCGTGAGATTTCCGTTAGCCCAATTCCCCCTTCCTTTCTCAGTCCCTTTGCCTTCCCTATATATTCCCTATTCCCTATTATGCTTCTTCACACTCCGAATTCGAAGAGGAAAGAAGCAAATCGAGGGGCTTGCGACAAGACAGGCGGATGACAGTTGATGCAGACACATGGCTACCCCAATACCCGTTCCAACCAACCATCAAGTCATGCCGCAAGCCCCTCGAGAGAACCGGTAGTATATACTTCCGGTAGTGTAGTGTATATGTATAGTACTTCCAAATATTCAACTTTAATGTTAAGTACTCTCCGAGAATTAGCAAAAGTCGATGATGTCATTATTAAGTACATCCAGTATGTTTCGGCTAGCATATTATTTTTCCATATAAGTCGGTAAATTTTCAGCGTATCGCAAGCACACATCTTCATTCCATTAAAATTAACAAGAAAAAACTAAAAATGCTTCTTATTTATTTACAACAATTTACCTATTATTATCAATTAATAATTATTCAAATATGTAGGGTTCCCTCTTCTTCGAAAAATTGCTTCTGGTTACCTTCGTCATGCAGACATGTATAAGAATTTGCATGACAACGCGATAACCTGTTTTAAACAAGAAACACTCGTTTTGGGTTTAAATGTAGTTTTAAGCAACCTGAGAGTTTTATATGACTCAGGAACGAGTCGAAACTTGAAAGTTATGACATCAGGATATAATATTTCTGTTGTTTCCGTTTTCTGTGGTGATTTTACTCAGATATAATATGTATATTATGATTCATCAGATAGCTTGATCACAATATTATCAGGAAAATCTCGTTTACTTTGATGAAGAATCAAATCGGGAGCCTGTGGCACGGCAGGCGGATGGTTAATGAAGGCACAGGGACACAAAAATGTGCGCCCTACCAATCCATATCGCAAGCCCCGGTAGAACGTAGATCCTCATCCACTCATAGCCTAATCCTGGACAGCGATCTACACGATGTGTGGGGTTCAAGTATGTTTAAACACCATGTGTATATTGTTCGTGTTCCGTGTGGATATGAGTATCCTACTACCAGAAATAAGTGTTATCACTTCGCCGCGCTCGGATAAGAAAGATCCATTCACGACACCAGTGGCCCGAGCAGGAAAATTTCTGACAATCGTAAATGTAATTAAGCTTGATGCGCCTTTAGGTTCGTATGAAATATTAACCAAATGCATCAGTGCGCAGCAAAATCGAATACTTTTACGATTGTCAGAAATTTTCCTGCCGTTGTAGTACCTAATCGTTCTGAATGCAGCAAATATCATTTAGCATACATTAACTCTAACCCATTTAAGTAGAAATAAAGATTTAACGATTTTACTAAATAAAATATCTGTCGGGACCGATGACCTAACACGCTTTCGGAGAACAAAGATTTTACTGAAATCCGATACAAACAAACGATATAAACAAATTGTCAGATGTCACCAACAAAATTATCATGTATACACGATATAAACATTTATCGTATTTCATCAAACTGGTGTTTTTGTACATTCAACGAAATTCTGATATAGAGCTTTTTGAACTTTAACCTTATCTATTTAAAGCGTATAATCGTATAAACAAATTGTTTTATTTTCATACTATGACAAATAATGTTAAATGTCACGGTGTTCAAGTTTCCAAAGATATGTTCAGATTTGATTTTTATCGTATTTATCAAAGCATGCGGTTTTACATACGTAGTTAAATTGTATACTTACTTGATTCTTTAATTTTGCATTTTATTTTCACATTATCGTTGCTTCGATATCAGATGATTACCGTTCATGCGGTATAATTACCGTCCAGGCTCCAGAGGTTTGGGATTCAATCCCCGAGTAAGTAAAATGTTATTGTGTTTTTCTGTTCAACATTACCACGAAGTCTATAGTTTATGCCCGATATGGCGATAGGTTCGCCATCTATCACATTATGGGACAGAAATAACATTCGCAGTTGCCCTAGACCTCTGCCTATCACTTCGGGGACATCAAGCGTGTGTATTAAGTATTGCATATTATACTTGGATCAATGAAGGTGATATCCTACAAACGGCATTAGCGACCTATATTTAGGTCAAAGCCACGTACGTGGGACCCAGTCTGCAAACTAACGAGCGAGACATTTCGACACATACATTCCCATTGACTTGTGAAATATGTCCTCATAAAATCATGACAAGATTCGATATCGTACAGACTTAGCTTGTACCGTAAGCACAAGCAAGCACTTGTACAGCAAGCAAGTAATACATAAAAAACAGATGAATTAAGGACCTTTTTGAAAGTTGGTCGATAAATTGAATTCCATTTTATGTAGGTACCTATGCCAAAATTAAATAAACATATAAACTAACAAATATAAACAAAAGAATACCACAGAACACAAGAATAGTTATAGAGAGTTATAATTAAAGAGATTGAAGCCGCTAGCAAGTTACTTTACACAAAAATGCTTATATTGCATTCAATATTTTGTTTACTTTCCAAGAACATCTACGAAGTTTTAGCAATGAATGCAGATGCTAGTAAATAAAGTATACACATGATTGCTATGCCTCGCATGACATACTTAGAGCTTTCAAATGATGTTGTTTGAATATTTTATTGGACTGTGTCTGGCGTTGTCGAGAGTATATGACCTGCCAAGATGTCTGTTACAGTACGTTTGTTTTATAAAGTGAATGACATCGCTTATGAAATCTCGTGATCGTGATTCACAGTAACGGCTTTATTAAGTTGTTATGGAGCTTTAAGTTATTTCATTTCATCTTCATGTCATTGTTTATCACTTCATTTTTGGTACTTTGGTGACAAAATTACCTTTACTGTAATCTACTTTCTATGTATGTTTGTTGATAAAAATATAGAAACGGTTTTAAAACTATTTTTATTCGAGCTCGACAAAGCGATTACATTATACCTGATGATAAACACAGTGGAGTCTAAAAAAATTGCAACCACCATTACATAGTGATTTTACCGGTGGTCATTAGCACCATGCCGGCCTGCACGCTTCTTAGCACTCCGAAGAGGGAAGAAGCAAACGGATTTTTTTTACCTATCTACAAAGTACATATTTTCTATAAACATATGTTTAAAACTTAACTTCCAACTTGATCCCATTGCCACCAAATTGATATGGGACTACCCTTGAAAGAAGCTCTATCGAACACAAAAAGAATTTTGAAAATCGGTCCACATTTGGCGGGGATATCGCGTAACATACCTACATAAAAAAAATACAGACGTATTGAGGACCTCCTCCTTTTTGGAAGTCGGTCAAAAATACAGACGCATTGAAGACCTTTTCCTTTTGGAAGTCGGTCAAAAATGGAAAATACACCACTAATTCGATACAAAAGTGATGGCCCATTAAATATTAAAGATTTTTCATTTTCCGTTTGACCTTTCAGTTCGATCCGAATGAGACTTGGTTCAACATTCATTCATTCAACCATTCATTCGTATCATTTCATTTGTGAAACGGCAAAAACGGCCTATTAGAATGATAGCCGAACACGTTTTTATCAGGATTTCTGCTCTCGTACACCCAATCAATTGATTTGATTACAAACATGAGTCTATGTATAAGTTTAATAAATAAAATGGTTAGTTGTAGTGTCAGCATAGAATAACAATCATACGATAAAAGTCAAATTTAGTTATATTCAAAGTTATGTTTATAATTTATTGTTATGTTAGTTATGCTTATGGTAGCAGATGTATCACCTGATGGTAAGTGATCTCCACCGCCCATAGACACCCAAGACAAAAAAATATCAAAATATCATATCAGGGGTGCGTTGCTAACTTAAAATAACGGAATGGAAGGGGAGGGAAAAAGGGAGGGGGGAATTGGGCCACCGGAAATCTCACTCACCGAACAAAATGCGATAGCGCTCTGCCACTTTACATCGGTTTTCTGAAAGACAGTGATATCAAACCGATCGAGCCGGCCCATTTGTTCTGTAGACGTTACTGTTTACAGCGTGGCTATACCACTCAACTACTAGGTATTAGTCACTTATAAACATTTTTTTTAAGATCATGGTGGTTTATTTTATTTTATAGAATGACTTCATAGATTGTACAACTGACTCATAATATAATAAATACTTGGGTTAGTTATATCAGTATTAAATTTAAATTAATAATTGATTTGTCAGTTCATTTCGTAATATATAGCAACTCCATTTCTGAATTCCAGTAACTTTTTATAGAAAGAAAGTTGATATTCTGTCGGTACTACTTAATAATACGTATCGTTCAATACTACGCTCCAACAGTCGCTCTGATAAACCCTAAATACACGTTAGCAGTGAAAACGACCCGTCACAACCAACTGTACCTTTAGCCTGTAGCTTTCATTTATTTCTTCCTTTAACCCTCAATTTAATACCAATTTTACTCATTATATTTGGAATTTGTACTGCTTTTTATAATGAGAAATACAAACGTTATTGCGAATCAAATTTATAAATATATACCTTACTTATAAAACCAGTTTCACTGAGCAAATGGTAAAGAATAATCTGTCCCTTTTATTTTCAAACAATGTGACATAAGGAAAAAAGTGACAGAATATTCTTAGCCATTTGCTCAGCTAAACAGTTTTTATAAGTAAAGCCCATGGTTCTCCAGCGTAGATTAAGCATCATGAAGTACGAGGGACTTACGATTCCAGAACATTCAGACCCGAAATCAATATGAAACATATAAACATTTGTCTCGGTGTGGGATTCGAACCTACGGATTTTCTTTTCGACCAACTTCAAAAAAGGAGAAGGTCTTCAATTCGTCTGTATTTTTTACGTATATTTTGCGATACATCTCCGCCAAATATGGACCGAATTTTAAGATTTTTGTGTTCGATAGAACTTATTTTAAGAGTAGTCCTATATACCTCTACATTTGATCACTTTTTAAACTTGTGATTATTTTAAGCAACGGTTGCCTCTTGCGATATTGAGTTTATCAAATATGTACAGTAATATTAGAATGTATGTTGAAATGTGTTTTGCAGACATAACCTAATCTAGCCAAACTATTATGTTGGTGATATTATCTTTTAGTAAGATTGCGAAATACACTCTCAAAAGTATCTTTGATCAAGATGCGTTTCAACAACTTTAACACAGTTTTCTTAACGGTTTTTCGTAAGAAATAAAGTATTTACCGTGACGTAAGAAAGCCGGGCTTACATCTTCGATTAATCACGGCTTTAGGATTTAAGAGAACTTAAGAAACCTATAATAGATCAACAAGCGCCCGTCCTATTTGCTCCCTTTCACCACCATCGCGAGGTCCTTACCGTCGGCATTTCGTCACACAAACGTTTACGTAACGCGTACGTAACGATCGGTGCTGCGTTGCCCAAGCAAGTTGCACGAGTCTCAGTGAACCCAATACAGCTGGTATGTTCGCACTTTTATTAATAATACTTCCAATGACTGAGGCCTAGAACTTTCTACAAACATAATTTAGAAAAATGCTCGTTTAATATCTATTACTTCTCAGTGAGTAATTAAACAATATACAGCAAGATGGAAATATTCTTGGTTTCGTTCTATAATGAATTTTTAATGACTATGTAACAAAAAAATATTATGGTTAACATTGTAAGTGCTTACAACCCCGTTGCTAAACATGGCTATTCTCTACTAATTTCCTTACTTTCCATTGCGAATTAATGTCTAAATTATTACGAAAAATTCAAATCTTAAATTCTATGTTTTTGATTACCATTAAAACAAGGGTTTCTCGATAATATAAAGGTTTAACTTTTTAATTAGAAAATATGTGTTGTGACTGCTGAAATCGAACCTCAATCACTTAGTAGAGGTAGTATTATTTAATCCCTAGTAGGCGTAATAATATTTTTTCCACATTATAATTAATTATTATGTTTAATACCTAGTAAGTAATTCATACTAGCTAACACGCCTACGGTGAAGGCAAATGGGGTCAGGAAATCCGCAATAATTGATGTAATTTAAAACCGGAATTAATAATAGCATTATAATTAATTACACACATTGCCAACTGAAATTAAATGTAATTTTTTCTTCTAAAAATTTTGATAAAGTTCTTTAAAATGCCCAGTTAAACAAAAGAAACAATGGTAACGCAAATAAGATGTGCTTCTGGTTTCTACACAATTTGAGAACAAAGCCGCAATGGATACGGATCTTGAAATATAGAAATTACTGAAGTCAAATTAATATTATGGCATTACATAAATCGCATTCTTCATTTTTAGAGTGGTAGAGCCACGCTGTAGACAGTAACGTCTACAGCACGAATGGGCCGGCTCGACCGGTTAGACACCACTTTCTCACAGAAAACCGACGTAAAGTGGCAGCTTGCTGCCGCGTTTCGTTCGGTGAGTGAGATTTCCGGTGGCCCATTTCCCCCCTTTCCCTTTCCCAATCCCTCTCCCCTCCCCTTCCATTCCCTCTTTTTAGGTTGGCAACGCACCCATAATTATTTTTGTGTCTTAGGTGTTTATGGGCGGTGGAGATCACTTACCATCAGGTGACCCATCTGCTCGTTTGTCAATCTCTGCTATAAAAGAAAAATTCTTCGTCTAGTGGTAGCATATAATACAAACTGTGGAACTGGAAGTTTGAATCCCTGATGACTAATTCCTCTAAATAAAGATTACAAAATATAACTTATCGCTATTGTAATGATCATTTTAACAACTTACATTTTCATCTTTACATTTATTTTAAATTAACCATTTATGCTAAATTACACAAGCGAGACCTCTTTTCATAATCGGATTAGTGTGCCTCATAAAGTTTTAATCTTTGCGATGCAGTCTTGGTCACTAATCCAGTAACGGGACGTCCATCCGCGTAGCTTCCGTGTAGACACTAGCCGCTTTTGCACATAATTACGCCTAGCATGACTCTCTTATTGGTCCATACTTCTTTCTTCTTCTTCTGCTTATTTGACTAGTAACGTATTTTTTCTAAAACTACAATAAACTAGGATAAATATATGGGGATTTGACGATAACTATAGTCGTTCTAAGGATACCAGTAAAAAACGGATTTATGAACTATTAAATAGTTTAAAAGGTGAAACATTTACGTTAAATACCGCAGGTCCCTTGGTACGAGATTTCAATGTTTGCAAAAAGCATAAAAGTTTTTATTGTTTCTGCACATTTACCTATGTGTGTACTGTCAAAATTATTCATAAGCACTCGTAACTCATACGGGTGCATGGGTGAGGTAGAATAGGTATTTTTATTCTGCTTTCATTATACACCAACCCTTCTTGAGTCTGCATTCCTGGTTATACCTCTACACACTTTATGAGTATACATATATTCCGTAAAGCAGCGATAGCTCAGTTGGTAATGGTACGGACTGCCGAGACAAGTGTCGGTGGTTCGAGACCAACCCCAAAAATGGAGCATACACCTCTGACTATTCTATGTTAAGTGTAATTTCATTGTGAAATATTGCTTGCTATAACGGTGAAGGAAAACATCGTGAGGAAACCTGCATACCCGAGAATTTCTTCACAGGAATTTCGAAGGTATGTGAAGTCTAGCAACCCGCATTAGGCCAGCGTGGTAGACTAAGGCCTAAGCCCTCTCATTAGTAGAGGAGGTCCGTGCGCAGCAGTGGGACAGTAATTATACAAGGCTAATATTATTATTATTTTATTCCGTTTATGGTTGTTTACAAACAAACGGCAAACGTATAGAAACGAGTATACGTAAACAGTAAACACTCATCCCTATTCCTAACGGGATAAACACTTCAATCAACGAAGCGTGCCGTGGACCGTTCTTCGCTTGAAGTGAACTGAACCCGGTTATTACAGTTGCACCACAGTTAACGGTAATGGCGGGATCGGTCTCACGACCTGACCTGGTGGAAATGTCGATGTAATCACACAGAATGTAAGCTGCTCATCAAAACGATGTGAAATATAATTTAGTTCCTTGTATTATATGATGATTTGTGCTCATTTTTAGGGGTGTTTTTCCAATAGCTAGACAACTTTTACTTGATGGATGATTTTGTAGCTTTGGCAGATATTTCATATATCTGTCAAAACTTCAGAATCATTGTCTAGATAATATTTGTAAATAAGTAACTATATTATTTAAACTCCAGTTCGAAAATCTCGATTCATATGATAGAGTTTATCCAACATAAGTTTTTAGAATCCCAAAGGACGAAAATATTCACAAATAGTTTAATTCTATTGTATTTTATACATAATGAACCTTTCCGTACATTGTAATGCTATAAGGTGTTACATAAAAATCTGTGCACGAATAAGCATGTTACGGAAACAAAAACGCATTTACGATACAATTATTTTAATTTTACAATCACAGTGTGTTGGAACGTTTATGGATAAGATCAAAATAAATACATTTGAGAATCAATTCGTACGAATACGATACGATCAAATAAAGTAAATATGGATTTGTGCATGAATCGGGATATTTATGCAATAATTCATGACAAGAATTTATAAAATTTAATTACTTTTCACTGTTTATAGCAACTAAACGTCACGCCTAAAAATAAAAACATATCGTGATAGAATCCGTATAAAATAGTTTTATTGCAATGTATAACATTCGCGTAAACTTAAGAAACCAGTATAACTAAACTAATTTATATTGATTATTACCAATTTATATTGGTATTTCAAATGGCCAACAGATTTGTCGTTAACCCGCGAGTTCTATCACCCTATCTGTCGGTATATTCTATAGGCCTTTCCTAATCCCCCAGATAGATTGCAATAAGCGAAACAAAGAAAGTTCGTTCTTGAACTAGTTCTTCACTTGAATATTCATATTATCGTTACGCAAAGTGATTTTTAATGTCTGCTTTGGCAATTATAATAAGTTTGCAAACATCTGAACAAAGGCTAATTCGAAAGTAAAATTGTTCGACGCATAAAACGAGAACTTATTAAGAAAGTTGTTAACAATGCTAAGCAAGGGGATTAGGTTTTTCTCCCTTCTTAGTAAAGTTCGTAATCCCTTTTACGTTTTATTGTCTGTAGATCGTTTAGTGGATATTTTATTTCTTTGAGTTTTTAGATTACGTCATTTGCCCAATTAAAAAGTACTTAGGCAGTGAATATATGTGTCATGGATTCAAATAATAGATATTTATATGAAAACACCCTAATATCGATTTTTGTGTTTTTCGTACAAATTATGGTGCGTAGTCGCTAGCGAGAAACGTGAAATATAAAAAAAAAACTAATGGTTATGCTGAGGCCCGTAGCGCGAGCATGGGAATTTTTGTCATTTCACGTTAGCGACTACTTTAAATAATTTGTATAAAACACATCAATTCCCCACGTAACCGCTAGATGTGCTCGGTTGTTTTTCATACAAATATTTTACGTAATCCTTAGCGTGAAATACCAATTAACCCCACAGTTGAGCTACAGGAATAATTTTGATATTCGAATTTTAATTGAGCTCTATGCAAGTTATTGATATTTGAATGAAAATTTTACCAAACGTCATCAGTGCGCAACGAGCCCCATATGATTTCGATTATCAGAAAATCAATTCGATTTTCACTTGGGTGAAATTACTATTGGTGCATATACGATTCGCTACTTATACATAGTGGGACAGAATAGTGTGAGTACTAGTAATATCCCCTATCCTTTCAAGGTTATAGATATGAACTCTCTCTCTCTTTCTGCCTTTCTTCTTCGGGTCGTCATCCGTAGGTAGCTAGAGAAAGGTTGGTAGGTTAACTAGGATAGGGCTTTGTAGTTTTTTCATACAATCCCATCAGCTTCTAGTAATTCCCGTCGCTTCCCTGTCGGCGTAACTGCCATATCCCGTTCCCTGTTCACGGTCCACAAAACGCTCCATTCCCCTTTCCCCATATCACCCTATTCTTCTAACTGTATAACCTGCCTGCCTGATTCCAAATTCATAGCATTCTATAATATTATAAGAAATACTTAAATCTTAATTATGTTTTTTTGATATGTCATAAGTGCTTTTATATGCCTACGTGATCAATAAAGATTTTTATTTCACTGTTTAGTTAACGTGATACATTGCTCATATATTAAGTGCTGAAAATTCACCAATATCGTGTAATTTATGATAGTTCATACTCTCTTTATTAGCTTTGGAGGGAAAATAGTGTATTCTATGTATCCTAATAAATAATGACTGGTACTTCATGGTAATATATTTTCTTAAATAACGAAGAGCTATGCCTTTGACAAACTAACGGCCACAGCGTTATCCAAAGGCCAGTATTAATGGGGATTAATTTGAAGATTGGAAGAGCCCAAATTTACCATTGGATTTACTAAAGTCCTAATAAATCTGTTAATCTTAATTCGTGTTATTTTTAGGGGAAGTATAGTCAGATGGGGATAATTTTCCTTTTGAAAGATTGTAATCCTTATTTTGTAAATTGTCGATGTGTTTATTTTTTGGAGGTCTATCGATTTGAATTTTTTTCTAAATCCGCTTAAAATATTGCATAAATAATGAGTCTTGACGAATGAGTCATAAAATTATAAGATCCTTATTATATTAATTCTAAAAAACGAATTTGAAAAATAATTAATAGTCTAAAATGAATCAGGATACAAATTAATCTGTATACATAACATAAGCTCACACCTGTATCCCCGAAGAGGTAGGCAGAGGTGCACTAGCGAACTAGTACACCCACATTTCACCGAGCTTAGTTCCGTCCCAGGTGTGATAGGGGGCGAGCCTATCGCCATATCGGGCACAAATTCCAGACTCCGAGCTGATATGGAAAATTCCAATATCACTTTACCCGACCCGGGGATCAAACCCGAGACCTCAGGATGGTAGTCGTACCGAAATACAACCACGCCACCGAGGCAGTCACCTAATCTGTATACCTGTTTTAAATAAATAAATAGTCACCACAGATGTTATATATACATGTTTTAAATAAATACCTACTTCTCAGAGTGACAACACAATGAGGCCAATGGTATGTGGTAATTAAACAATGTCGAAAAATACAAGATGCATTTGTTTATTTGGGACATACAAGCATTGCATTCCGAAACTACTACTTAGTATTTGCAAGAAAATTAGCATATTGTTACAAGTGTGTTTGCCGAGGTCAATAATCTGAATTGTTTTTTAGTTTCAGGTAAGAATTTTAACGTAACTTATTTTTAACCCTACACAAAAAGGGGTATTGTAAGATACTCCTCGGACTGCCTCGGTGGCGTGGTGGTATTTCGGTACGACTACGGTTCTGAGGTTCGCTGGTGCGCCTCTGCCTACCCCTTCGGGGATACAGGCGTGAGCTTATGTTATGTCTTTTTTTTGGTCCCTATGTGTACAGCATCGAAGTCCCTAAAAAGTAATTAATGGGTTAAAATGTGTACGTTTAAAAGCTGATTAAGTCAATGTTCTTCTTTGTAGGAAAATATAATTCCGTCCTAAAGAAATTCAAATTATTTTTCTAGTCTCTTTATTTATTTACAATTTTAGAACGGCTTATAAACCATTTACTGTAAATGACGGGCTCTTAAAATTGTTGTCTTTAGAATTTCTGAAAAAAACTGTAAATATAATATTATGTGTAGTGTAAGTGTATTTCGACCGACTTCCAAAAAGGAGAAGGTCCTCAATTCGTCTGTTTTTTTATGTATGTTACGTGATATCTCCGCCGAATGTGGACCAATCTTCAACATTATTTTAGTGTTCGATAGAACTTCTTTCAAGGGTGGTCCCATATAAATTTGGTCACGATCGGATGTGAAGTCAGTCCGTTAAGTTTTTAAACCTGTGATTATCTCCTATAAAATAGTTATATCATTACTAAGTCACCTAAAGTCTTCTAATTGCATTATTTTAATTACGCCTATGTGTACATGTAAACAATTTACCTTTACGAAGAACTACACCGTTTTAATCAAAATACCGTTTATAATTTAATGCCAATAAATTTATGTTTTTATAAAACATGTAGATTCAAACACACAATTAATTAATATCGTGATTAATTCGGTGTATATTAATTAACCCCAAAACAAAACCTGAAAGTAAATTTATTCATAATTAATTTCTCGAAAGATTAATAACCGTTTGAAATTTGGGTCTCTGCCAGTAAAATATGCTGGTATTAAAATTGCATACTTTTATTCACTTGAGTATAAAAATGTTTTTGTGCCCAGAATGATTAATTGCCTACTCTCGAATTAAGTGAATATTCGGTCGAGGTATCCTCGATTCAAAATCGCAATAAATGCCTTTTAGATAAAAAAATACGTTTATAAAAATTACAGAGATATGACAGGTATCCGGTTATAAAAATAAGCCAAGTCGTTTGTGCAGCAAGCTAGAAAAAGTGTGTTCCGCCGACCCCACATTAAGATGGGATATGTCCATGTAGAAAGAAAGAGAGATCTCTATTCTAATTTTAGATATAAATATAAAAATTCACATAATTATTTAAAAAAAAAAAGTATTATTAGCCCTGTAATATTACTATACCACTGCTGCGCACGGGCCTCCTCAACTAATGAGAGGGCTTAGGTCTTAGCCTACCACGCTGGCCTAATGCGAGTTGGTAATTATTCTATTATTATACGCTTATTTTTTCGACTGCCTCGGTGGCGTGGTGGTATTTCGTTAGGACTACGGTTCTGAGGTCTCGGGTTCGATCACCGGGTCGGGCAAAGTGATATTGGATTTTTCCATATCAGCCCGGAGTCTGGAATTTGTGCCCGATATGGCGAAAGGCTCGCCCCCTATCACATCTGGGACGGAACTAAGAAAAAAGCAAAAATAGCAGCGATAGCTTAGTTAGAAATGGTGCGGACTGCCGAGACAAGTGTCGGAGGTTCGAGATCTACTCCAAAATGGAGCATACACCTCTGTCTTTTCTATGTTAAGTGTGTTTTCTTTGTGAAATATCGCTTGCTATAACGGTGAAGGAAAACATCGTGAGGAAGCCTGCATACCCGAGAATTTCTCCAGAAGAAATTCGAAGGTATGTGAAGTGTACCAATCCGCATTAGGCCAGCGTGGTAGTCGAAGGAGGCCCGTGCCCAGCAGTGGGACAGTAATATTACAGAGCTAATATTATTTATTATTTTATTTTTTCACCGTAAAACATTACCACCCTCCGGGGCAGTCGGGTTAAAATTACGCATGAGGTTGCGATTGGCGGTCTCTATGATATGAAGGGATGAAATTTAGTCTTTCATTTTCTTTCTACCTGCCCTTATCCCACCTTAATATGGGGTCGGCGCAACATTTCAAGCATGTTGCAGAAAGGATTTGGCATGTTTTTTACGACCGGCTGCCTGTTGTGAACCCCTGAAGGTATGAAAATTAGTGAAGTAATTTATTTCGTAGTTCACTCCTGCCTACTTTCGAGTACCTATAGAAGTGTTATTTATTTTTTACGTTTTACACAAATTTCAAAATTCATATATTAGTTTGAGAACTTCATATTGCCTTTATTGCCATAATAAACTTTAAGCTTTTGTTATTTTATTGATGTCACAATGTTTCTATAGACGCCGATAAACAAATTTATTCGTGCATATTTTTATTCGTGGTATATAATCAACTGGTTTTTATAAATATTTACTTAGTTGAAATGCAACCTCCTTTTTCGTATATCTATAAAATATTGTTGACATTAATTCTACTGACACAAAAAATAGAAGTATTTCACGAGGTTTATACGTTTTTAATAAAATTAATGTCGATATTTTATTTTTATTTTCCTCTAAAGCCCTGTCTCCTGCACACGTTTTTCTCGAAACAAAACACAAAAACACCTAAAAAAATATATCTTTCAATGTCTGCTGGGGGGTTACCACCATTTCTCATATGCTATCTCATAGCAGTATTATTACAATCTTACTTGTACCGATTCCCGTACAAATAAAACGAAGTAAGATTTTAATAATATTGCTATAAGACGTGGTGGTAACCGCCTAGAACAATGAACCATAGACTTTTGTGTATGTGTTTTGTATAGTATTTAGTGCAGGAGACTCGATTTTAAAAGTTTTTGCCGGCGTCAGAACTGTTTTTTTTTTTAATTTTCACTTTTGCAATCTATCATTAAAAGAATAATGTAATTTTTACCACCCTACCACTTCGCGTTACCTTAATTTTTATTGAATTTTCTCGACCTTCGTTCAAATATTTTTTTGATAATATCTAGCGAAAGTCACATAGAAACCAATTCATACTGCATTACTTAAAAAATAAATACTCCTAATAACTTCAAATAACACGTCATTTTAATTAAATATATTAAAATTTTACTGTGGCTTGTTGTCCAAGCAATTTGGTAATCAATTCATGCAAAATTTATCGAGTTTTACAAGTTCAAACATTTGAATGATTCATCAATTAGCAACACTATCTCTGTAGGAAGAAAGTGTCCAAGTATCAAATGACATGTCGAAAAAACTAAATCACACATACAGCAGCGAGTACGTACGCAGTGCGAAACAGCCGATTTCTACGAGACGATTGTTCAACACTTTCACTGAGAGAAACTGTGGCTTTTTGTTCATTGTCGGGCGGCCGCGCCGCGCCGCAACGTTCACGGATTTCGAATATGGAACGCGAAGGATTTCCAATTTTGAATTTTTTACGATAGACAATCATAGACAATAGATTGCGTAGATATCATAGTTTTTATTAAATAATCGATTATACATGCCAGTATGCGGAAATTATATTAAATTGTTTTTATA
Organism: Clanis bilineata; assembly: GCA_036417725.1. NCBI lineage: Eukaryota > Metazoa > Arthropoda > Insecta > Lepidoptera > Sphingidae > Clanis > Clanis bilineata. Next base: position 7,798,183 of record CM071153.1, read on the forward strand.
TGCATAGAACATCCAATCGATATTGTAATTTTTAAATAATATTGCTATAAATAGAGATCGCAAATGACTAAGCCAGTTTCGAGTCATACCAGTCTACGAGTTGATTTATTTGGGAACTCAATACGATTTCAAGATTATTTGGTATAATTAATATTCCTTTTCAAATAATATTACGTTTGATTTTATAACATAATATTATTTTAGAAAGATTATTAAGTATCTATAATATATGTACCCACCCGACTATAATACCTATATGTATTAAGTGACCTTCGTTGAAATGAAAAGGCAAAAAGCTCAACCTTATTTTTGGCGCAATTATTGCTTTCGCATAAAAAATATACGAGCTCTGAATTGTAAAATACGGATCAATTTAATATTAAAATATAACGCACTATGGCGACTTTCGATTTGAAATAAAGCGTAAACCTTATACAAAATTGTTGGTAATTTATTCAACATTGACTTTTATCTGCTTAAGGTCTGATCTGGTGGCTGACACTGAGCATACAAACTTGATGTTTATAATATTTATTTTGGTATGTGAACAACCTTTATTCTAGACGACATTTTAAGCTCATGGAATAATACTGGAATTAAAAAAAATTGTAAAATCTTAAATGTAGATTAAATAAATGTATTTTATTTTACAGCTTTAACTTACCATTTTCACGTATTTTCCACTAAAATATTCCACTTGGAAAAGAAAAAAGAAATTCTTGCGCACCACAAAACACAGTACTGCACAAGTACAGTCGATCACAAAAGTCGCACGTAAGTTTTTTTAAAGCACCAATCGTCGATCACTATAAACTAATCGATATTTTTTTATGAATATATTAATCGAGTATTGAGTTATGACGGTCCTGTCGTCTGTCCAAGTTGAAAGACAGTCGTGGACTGAGCGACCGAAAGTCGGTGCGTTTCGCCGTTGTTAACGATTCAGTGTGTGCGCGTGAGTCAATATGCGGACCTAACTGTCTTGACGCTTGGACATGAATTTTGATTGCGTTTAAAAAACGAGAGTGCTTTTGTTGTGGTTTTATGATTTATGATGATTAGGTTTTATAAACTGAGATTATAGTCTTACAATATGGAAAGGGAATTTAAACCCATTATTGTTTTAAATTTAAAATTAACTCTGTCCTGAACTTTCATTCCCTAATTCATCTTTGAAAAAGCCAAGCTTTTTCAGAAAAAAATAGCTTTTGTCCGTTACTACGGTTCAATTTCATACCCATATTTAGGAAGAAAAAATAAAGAAAGTCAATTGATGATAGAAAAAAAAGCCCGGAGTTTCTTTCCGTCTTTCTTCTTCGGGTCATCATCCGCAGGTAGCTAGAAAAATGCTGGTACGTTAGCTAGGATAGGGCCTTACATTACATTACATACATTTCCAGTCAAATCCTACAAGCTTCCTATTTTATTTTCCCGTCAACTCCCTGCTAGCATTCCTGCCTTTAATTCATTCCCACAACCTTTTATCTAAGCCCCATCTTTGTTATTGTATCCATACCTGCCTGCTTGTTTTTTTTAATTGATAGTGTTGTAACATGATTATTATATAAATGTATCTAGACCTTGTTGTGACCTGTCATAAGTGCATTTGATATACCTACGTGACCAATAAACATTATTATTTTAATTAATTTTATTTACCTAAATTGATCACAGTTAATTAAGTGGTTTATCTATGAAAATGTAACAGAGAGGCAGGCAGAAGTTACTTTTGCGTTTATAATATTAGTAAATAAGTAAGTAAGGATGGAAGGAAGGAAGGAAAGCAAATAATTTGTAATAGATATGCGTCAGCAATATTAAATTGTAAATGTTGGTTTACCAAATATCAATTCATGGGGATAATTATTAGCCATCGTATAGGGACTACATTAATCACCCTACCACTTCGCGTTTCCTTAATTGCTTAATGGACTTTCCAATTGTTTATTTGTTACTCAATATGTTTCGTTCGATGAATAATGATTGATAATTATCGATTTTGTTAGTTTGTATATGATTGTAATAGCAATATATGTACGTAAATGATTATAGGTAGGGAAATTAACCTCTGACAGCTATTAGTTATAATGTTCATCAACACTAATCCCGATTGGAAAGTAAGATTTAGATAGTTTCATACTACTTAATAACCAGGGTGAACTCGGACATTCAAGGTTTTCTTCAACCTAAATATATACGGATACATTATGACTTTCATTCAATTGTACCATATAGAAATTACATTCTTGTTTTTGAATAATTTTAATGGAATAATTTTATACCTATTACATCGATGGTTGCTGGTAGTTTGGACTGCACAAAGCTTACCTTATGAAGTCGCTGTGCCGTCCTCGGATAAATAAAATATTAGATTTATCAAGTGTATAGTTCTTTCTTTCTACCTGCCCTTATCCCACCTTAATGGGGGGTCGGCGCAACACACTTCTTCAAGCTTGTTCCAGAAAGGATTTGGCTCAGTTTTTACGCCCGGCCGCCTGGTATAAGTGTATAGTTAAATATCACAATTTCTATACATATCTTGATATGATGTATTGTAAAATACAGATTAAATGTAGTATTAGGCCTTGATTCCAAAACTACATTTAATCTGTATTTTAGGTAGTAGGAATTTTAAAGGATTTACGGTCTCACGAAGTTATGAAACAAACGTCTATGGATACACAAACATTTATCTCGGTGAAGGAATCGATCCCGCGGCTTGTCGTTTCTTAGCTACTACGTCAACTCAATAGTTACGCCTGAAGGCTGTCAATAATATGTGTTTTCTCCTGAATTGAAAGTAATTAAAACCCATATTTTGCAATAACTCCTTCGAGCGAGTTAAATTTCTCTCGAGATATCTCAATAATATTATCTAGCCACAAAAGTGATCTAAATTATTAAGTTACTAATGCTATTAAAACATTATATTTTACTGCCAAAAAGGTAATGCATATAAAAAGTATTTAGATTATCAATAATAAAACTGATTTTCAACGCAGTGTAATGAAGCGCTCCAATGAAGCAAATCAGCGGTGGAAGTAAATAGCATGCATATCAGGAGCAAGTATCAAGATTTCCAACCTGGTGGAGTACATAAAGTTTTTGTCAAAGTAAAAAATACACGTTTCCTTTCACCCCTTGGTATGTGTACAGTACAATCAGGGATCGGCGAACCTGGTACAAAACCCACATACGTAGTGCGTGCGATAAATCTATCACTCACCTCTAGCCTCGCGGATCCGTTCGTGAAGGTCACGCTGAGGGGTCCCGCTGTTGTCGGTCAGTAAGGTAGTACGGGAATAGGGGATCCCCAGGGAAGAATAAAATCGTTACAAAGCACCAGGAGATCTACAGGAAGAGTACGTAGATATGTGTCTCGTCTAAAATGGGCCCAGCGCCGACGTGACCGGCACGTCCACCACGTGGCGACAAATCTTAGGTACACTGGCACACCTTTAACGTTTTAGAGTCTATCTGGAACCGAATGTTAGCACCACCAACCAAAGTAGTACATTAAGTCTCCATAAACTATCGCATTACACACCGCTCGAAAAAACACGCGTACAAGTTCGCGCGCACGACCTATATCGATGACGTCGCGAAACCGAACCTTTTAATACTGCGTGGGCGCACGTCCGTTCAACACAGCCACCGTTGACCTACTTTTTTACTAGCCGTGCCGTCGGCTAGGCTCGGGTCACGAATCTTACCGAAAGCAAATATCGAAGATGCCCGATCGCAATACGCACCGCACCGCAGGATGTTTTATTCCGAACAATCCCCCGCCCCAGCCAGGCATAACCTGGCTGCCTCTTTATTCGGGAGAGATAGGTCACACTTAGGCTACCGGTAGCCGTGACAAACTTGCCACAGCCCTCTTCAAAACGGAGTCACCGACTAAAACCTCCGCAACTCTTGGGGTTCCATCCGAGCCTGGAAATAGCTTCAAAATACGACCGCGTCTCCAAGAGAGGGGTGGCATATTTGATTCCTTTAACAGAACTAAGTCCCCAACCTTTGGGGGATCAGTCTTATCAGACCAACAGACACGCTGTTGCAAAAGGTGAAGATATTCCAAGTTAAATCTCTTCCAAAAACTCTGAGAAAGTTGTTGCAACAGTTCAAAACGTGACAACCGATTAACCGGAACATCCAAGCATGGATATTCAGGAAGGGCAGCCAGAGGACCACCAATCAAAAAATGACCTGGAGTCAAAACCTCCAAGTCATTTGGGTCCGATGATATGGGACAAAGTGGTCGCGAATTAAGAACAGACTCAATTTTACAAAATACAGTCGCAAGTTCCTCGAAGGTGAGTACTGTTTCACCGATCACCCGACGAAGATGAGTCTTAGCGACCTTTACAACCGCTTCAAAAATACCGCCCCAAGACGGATAACTCGGGGGACTAAACTGCCATCTAATTCCCCGACGAGAGAGCTCCGAACTAATAGGCACCTCGCTATCCGATAGAAATTTAAAAACCTCTGACAAGTAACGATTACTGCCCTTGTAATTGGTACCACAATCCGACCGAATTAAACTTGGTAGCCCTCGACGACTAACAAAACGAGACAAACAAGCAATAAATGCTTCAGTACTAAGTGCAGAGACTACCTCCAAATGTACGGCCTTGGTAATAAGGCAAACAAAAACGCACAGGTAGGCTTTAACAATTCTTGCATTCCGCACTGAGGACACCTTTATTGAAAATGGGCCAGCAAAATCTGTACCGACGCTAGAAAAGGGTCGAGAGGCTCTCACTCTATCTGGAGGGAGATCTCCCATTTGAGGCTGAGTAGTAGCGGCTTTCAATTTATAACAAGGAATACACTGAAATACGATTTTTCGAATAGCCCTTCTGGCCGACAAAATCCAAAACTCCCGATGGAGGATGGCCAATAGTGTATTCAAACCCGCGTGACAGTTTTTCACGTGCCGATCGATTATTATAAGTTTACCAAGGACACTGTCCTTGGGCAATAAGAGAGGATGCCGAGTTGCGTACGGTAGATCCGAATGACGCAACCTACCACCTACCCTTAGCAAACCTTTTTCGTCTAGATACGGATTTAGACGAGCGATAGCACCTTTCAATTTCACCCGGCCCGTTTTTAAATGAGAAAGTACTGATACAAAATGTTCAACTTGGACGAAACGCACCCAAAACAATAAAGCTTCCTGCCTTTCTTCAGGTAACAACACAGGAGCAGTTCGCTTTTTGGGAGAATAGCGGGCATTATGGATAAACCTGTTTATCCATCCTGTGACACCAATAAGTTTATCCAGGGAGCTAAAGCGATTTAACAAACCATCAAAATATCGGGGTTCCTCTTTTACAACAGCATGAGCCCGAAGCCCCGGTAATGGTTCTGTTAGTTCTATGGGAGACTGAGGCCAGTTACTCTCCGGTTGAGTAAGCCAAAGTGGACCCCACCACAACGAATGTTTCACTAAACTTGGTGACTCACAACCTCGTGAGGCACAGTCAGCAGGATTCCATTCTCCCGGAACATGTCTCCAGTGCAACAAGACCTCCGAATTCTGGATTTGAGAAACCCGATTAGCGACAAAAACCTCCAACGCGTGAACAGATGCTCGCAACCATGAGAGAACAATCTGGCTATCTGTCCAAGCAAACACGTTATCAATATGAACTGTTTGCTCCAACGTCGAAACTACGTGATTTAATAGGCGAGTCAGGAGGACAGCTCCAGATAGCTCCAACTTAGGGATTGTAAGACGTGATCGGATAGGAGCGACCTTACTTTTGGCCATGATAAGCTTAACAGCTACAACTCCCGAACTATCAATAGTTCGAATATATACGGCGGCTGCATAGCCACATACCGAGGCGTCACAGAAACCATGAAGGCTAGCCTTAAATTTTCCCGGAGGCAAGATAGACCTCTCCATTCGGATTCGATGAATATCAGGGAGGGACGAAACAAACCTAATCCAACTTTCCAACAAATCCCCTGTGAGAGGCGCGTCCCAAGTCAAGCCCTGCAACCAAAGTTTCTGAAGGAAACACTTGGCCCAAAATACCACCGGAGTCAACCAACCGTTTGGATCAAAGATCCGTGCTACGGTTGACAGCACCAAGCGCTTTGTCCAGGTTTTGTTAACTTCCAAATCCTGTACCCGAAACGTAAATATATCCGATACCGGCTGGTACTGAACACCCAAAACAGCCACAGTATCGGGAGTGTCTATATTTTGGAAGATGTGAGGATCCTGCTGGTGATCATTTGGTACGCCATTAAGAACCACTTCGGAGTTAGATAACCATTTCCGCAATTCATAACCACCAGCTTTAAGGATACCTATCAACTCATCACGTAAAACTAACGCTTCTTCCTCAGTGGCAGCCCCCGTGCAGATGTCATCAACATAAACATCACTCGACAGCACGGCGGATGCCCTAGGAAATCTTACACGTTCGCGCTCTGCCAACTCCAATAACGTACGAATTGCAATAAAAGGACTGGACTTTAGGCCGTATGTGTTCGTATTCAACTCAAACACCGTTTTGGGCTGTGAATCTTGTTCTCGCCACAAGATTAATTGAAACCGACGGTCGTCCGGGTGGATCATCGTCTGACGAAACATCATCCGGATATCCGCAACAAAGACCACCTGATGTCTGCGAAAATTAGTGAGGATATCACAAATATCGCGATGAAGTTTCGGACCAGCATGCAAACACTGATTAAGTGACACACCATTACTGGTGGGCGCGGAACCATCAAAAACTACCCTTATTTTTCCCGCCTTAAACACCGCATGGTGGGGAATGAAGTAGTGTTCCTGCGTACGCCAATCAAAATTTGATACGGACATGTGCCCGAGTGCCAAATATTCCCGCATGAAATCTATGTATTTCTGCCGAAACATGATGTCCCGTTTCATACGCCTCTCCATAGAAGCTAACCTCTTTTCAGCTAACATAATCGACTGACCAAGGCGGGGACGAGATACCAAGAAGGGCAACCTCGTGACAAACTGTCCAGAAACCAAACGACCTGTGTTATTCTGAAAGAATGACTCACACTCCAGGTGTTCCGGGTTGTCACGTGGTGCCATAGGAGGCTCTTCAATCTCCCAAAATCTCTTAACAGCCTCATTTAGGGAAACACCTATCTGAATATTACTATACTCCCCGTGAGGGTGGGTCGGAAATACCGGTCCCATAATTACATGACCGAGATCTGTCAGCACAGAAATTAAACCACCTGACTGAAGAAGCCTACTACCACCTAAATGAAGCAATCCTAAAACATCTGACCCCAGAAGTAAATCTACTGGACCTGGAACATGAAAAGTGGGATCAGCTAGGGTTAATCCTGATGTGAGATTGATAACTTCTGACGGCAAAGTTATTAGCGGATGACGACCTACAACGTTGTCCAATACAATCGCTATAGCTGTAATTCGTGGACGAGGAGACCGAAGGGGAGAGAAGGTGAGTGAGACTTGTCCCACCCAACCGGGAACCTTAGCTCCACCTACTCCGACAATATGGTCTCCACCAGGATCAACCTTTAGCTGCAACAGATTCACCAAACGTGTTGACACAATACACCCCTGAGCACCAGAATCCAAAATCGCTCGCGCGGTTACAAAACCTCCCGATGAGGAACCAACGCAAAGCTGAGCGGTAGGCAACAAAACAGTCAACGGTGATCGGGTAGAAGCTAAGCATAATTGTAGTCAATAGGCCAAATGTGGATCATTCGGCGCATCATAACTGTTATTCCGAACAGTAGGATCATCCCAAGGCTGAAGGGGTTGATAATCATTACGAGCATAGATCTGACGTTGATAAACACCATGTAAGCGAGGCCACTGTAAATAAGACAGTGATCTGCTATTATGGTGGTTCTCATGGCCACTGGAGCGAGCACGCCCGCCCGTGGGCAGCTGTTGCTGACCCTCCGAGGCATCAGAATATCGGCGTGATCCCCTGCCGCGACCCGCGGGAACTGTCTGGATGCCTGGAAATCCTGGACCATTCGATCCTGTTCGATCGTCAGGAACTGGCATCTCTACTGGAGCAGCAGACAGCTGGGTCGATCTATTCTGATTTCCACAAAGAAGAAGATGATGCCTGCCACCACACTGACTACATGGGCGAGGTGTCGGGCACTGAGAAGCAAGATGACCGTCCAAACAATAATAACACCAATTACGTTGGCGCGCTATGTTGCGGCGGGCCTGCCAACGCAATTGTCTAAACTTAATACAAGACGTAGCACGATGAGCGGAATCCCTACAATAGTTACAACGAGTTTTCTGAGGCTCTGTGAGATTCGCGTTGCAAGCACGTAATTCGCGACGGCGGTCCACACGTGTCGGTTGCAGCCTTGTCTTTTGGCTGACCTTGGACGCCTCGGGTGGAGGAACGTTATCCACACGACGACACTCGTCTTCCAAAAACAAAACTAAATCATCAAACCGAGGAAGAGACGTAACCGAATCACCGCCGTACTCTCGATCAAACCTGTCCCGTAAATCGTGAGAAAGTTTGTTTAAGACTATATGCAATAATAAAAAACACCAAGAAGCTACCGGCAATTCTAAACGTTTTAGACCATTAATTGCAACCAATAACGGGTTAAGTAGATGCAACCGCAAGTCCTGAGTTCCGGAAATCTTCGGAAGGCTCAAAATTGTGGACACATGATTGTCCGCTAACAACCGAACATTTTGATACCTTCGATACAGTAAGTTCCTAGCAATCTCATAGTTTGCGTCAACAATGTCTAAATGTTGAACAAGACCCTTAGGTTCTCCCGTAAGAGAAGCCATCAAATAGGCGAGTTTCTGAGCCGGAGTAAAATCCCGTCGCGAATGTACCAGACTTTCGTACAAGTTTATATAAGCCACCCATTGGCTTAAGTCACCATCAAAGCGGGGCAAATCTAATTGTGGTAATTTGCTAAACAATGCCTGCGAATAGGACCCATCAGACTGTTTAGTGTCGCCACCTTGTGGCGCCTTCAAATCACCCACAGCTTGACGTATCTGGTCTGCCAAATCATCCGCTTGATCTACATCGGCATTAATTTTATCCATAACTTCCGTCTCTAAACTCATTTCCAACAGTGCGCGGTGAGCGTCATATAAATCGGACAACTGTTTATCTAAGGATTCATACCGGGACAATAAAGCCTGAACCCGATCCTTGCGACCTATATTTAAAACGGCCGAGCCGAGCCAACGCAACACAGAAGCTATACGAGATGTATATTTACTCGTCATTATTACAACAACTTAAAAATCAAAACTTGAATAGTCTATAAACCGGTTGTTTAACACTAAAACGCAACAAATAATACTATAGGCCGATACCAACGAGTGTCTATAATATTGCGTTGAAAGGAATTTAAACCTATTCAATAAACTCACTACCTGAGTAAACAAAGGAGACCGTAATTAGTAACAATGCAACATATGTACCTACGGATGCTCGATGCAAGCCGCTGCCGGATAGCCGACTTATTATAACGTAAACAAATTCACATAAAAATACGGTTCGTAATTACGTCACTATACGTACTTTTAATAGTTACGATTAATAATCCAAATTACTATTTTAGTAATAAATTAAAACCAAACCCGAATGAAATATAACGGAAACACAAAATAATTGTACCACGGGAATAGAACCTACGCACTCCGTCTTCGATCGCCAACCGTTCGAGCGCTCGGCGCGGCGCTCAACCGCCGAGCCGCGCGGCACCGTGTGCGCAGCGTTCGAGAACGTTCAATTATTTGTGCACTCGCGGGTAGATAGATATCACACGCAAAACGTAACTTTAAATGCCGATATTACCAGAACCGAAAAGGAAACCACGCTCTGCTACCACAAATTTTGTACAGTACAATCAGGGATCGGCGAACCTGGTACAAAACCCACATACGTAGTGCGTGCGATAAATCTATCACTCACCTCTAGCCTCGCGGATCCGTTCGTGAAGGTCACGCTGAGGGGTCCCGCTGTTGTCGGTCAGTAAGGTAGTACGGGAATAGGGGATCCCCAGGGAAGAATAAAATCGTTACAAAGCACCAGGAGATCTACAGGAAGAGTACGTAGATATGTGTCTCGTCTAAAATGGGCCCAGCGCCGACGTGACCGGCACGTCCACCACGTGGCGACAAATCTTAGGTACACTGGCACACCTTTAACGTTTTAGAGTCTATCTGGAACCGAATGTTAGCACCACCAACCAAAGTAGTACATTAAGTCTCCATAAACTATCGCATTACACACCGCTCGAAAAAACACGCGTACAAGTTCGCGCGCACGACCTATATCGATGACGTCGCGAAACCGAACCTTTTAATACTGCGTGGGCGCACGTCCGTTCAACACAGCCACCGTTGACCTACTTTTTTACTAGCCGTGCCGTCGGCTAGGCTCGGGTCACGAATCTTACCGAAAGCAAATATCGAAGATGCCCGATCGCAATACGCACCGCACCGCAGGATGTTTTATTCCGAACAGTATGTGATCTTGGGTGTGAACAAGACAAAATGTTTCACATTCTAAAGGTGACCACAGTAGTTCATTAGTTTCTTCCTCATTACAAATTATAATTCTTTATTCCGTAGATTTTATTGTTTGGTCCAAATTCCTCACCTAGACCTAAGTCGGAGCAGGTTAGTCTCGAGACTGACAACTTTTAATATTCGTTTATTTGATCCTTTCCAAAATACAAATATTTAGAAACTTCAAATCTAAAGGAAAATAATATTTAATAAATTACAGCATTTTTGCACTTTTGTTTACACATCTTTGGAGAAATTTGATACTTTTTCAGTGATATTAATAATAATAAAGATGGATAATTATAATCTTTGGGGAGAACTATATTCAGCAGTGGCCGTTCTATGGCTGATGATAAATAAAGGTAGATAGATGTCAGAAAATGTATTATTTGGTTAATACATACCTAGCAAAACAATTATACTAACGTGGATGATTATTAGATAAGATATATTATCATTATAGTAATTAGCCTTTATTTCCTTTAATATATTGTTATGTTACTATTTTCTTAATATTTATGTTGACTTCGATTCTGTGATAATTGTGTATTTAATTAATTAATATAATTTGATAATTGTAAAACTATTTTGTAATTAATTATTATATTATTTTGGGAATAATAATTAAAAATAAAATTTAAATAAAAAATTAGCCTTTTGTTTTAATTCAGTTGAAAAAATCATGATTTTGTTTAATTAGAATACAAAGATATGGGAAAATAACACAATAAAAAATATATCACACCAATTCACGTCTAAAACAATTATCTATAAAGATCTTGAGATATAATGGAACGTTATACTAATTTCGCGCCGCGTTGCAAAATTGCATTCCACGTTGTATCTGGAGCTCACAATAACAAGTTGAAGTGTACAGCCAAATATTTTACACGCAAGGACTTTGAATTAAATGGTCAGACCTTTTCTGAGCTCTGCGCAACATATTTTTTTAAACATCTTACGGTTGATTCGGCTTAATTTTTATGACCGCGTCAAAAATGAATTAAGTTTTAACTTAAAATGTAGGTACATAAAACTCATCATCATCAGCCTGTATCCATGCACTGCTGGACGTAGGCCTTTCCCAGATTGCGCCAGCCTTGACGGTTCTCCGCCTTCCTCATTCAGCTGCTTCCAGCTAGATCCCTCAGGTCATTGGTCCAGCAGGACGTAGCCGGCCTACGCTGCGCTTGGATAGATGCGCGTGGTCTCTAGTCCAAAAACTTTCGGCCACAGCGACGGTCGTTACAACGGCATATGTGACCAGTCCACTGCCACTTCAACTTCCTAATACGGCAGGCTATGTCAGTCACTTAAGTTCTCCGACGTATCTCCTCGTCCCGGATCTTATCCGTCAGAGAAATTCCAAGCATAGCCCGCACACAAAAATGCTTTGTAAGAATGCATTAGATTTTTCTACTCTTATTCTCGTAGTTCAGTATTAACCATTATACAATGAACACCGAAATCAATACATACCGTAATGCGAATTACTTTAATGCCTTCCATACCCCATAGACTTAATTAGGCTATCGTTCATTGCCCCGTGGTCCTCAAATTACAGTAATTATTTAGCTCAGTTAGAAACTCTGTAGGCTAATTTAAAATTCTCACAGAAAATTGGCCACTAATCATACGATATGAATACTTAAGTATTACAGTTTCCTTTGAACAAACTTAAATGCCGACTTTTACTTCCTAAAGAATAAGTTGTTAAATAATTCCCTCCTTTGAAGCCTTGACTTTGTTCCAGGAAAGTTTTGAGGAAATCAATTCCATTGTGCTGACGGAACAAAAAGAACAAGATAAACAAAGGTGCTTTAACTTTAAGGCTGTGGACTCTACGTTCCAAATAAATGACACACTCGGGTAGCGTATATGAACTGTCGACCAGGAAAGCCTGTATCTGAGTTCAAATTCCAAGTCGGGAAACTTGATTTTTCTGACACTACTTAGGAACTGAAACCTCCAAAGAGTTTGAAATTATGCAAGGAAGCCAGCCCGGCTAGCATGCGTGTCACGATATATCTTAATAATCGACTGTGATGTTATTGTGTACATACTGTCTATAATATTGTCTATGTATTAAAATAAATCAAGACGCATATTAGTGTCCGTAGACAAATAGAGAAAACCAGTTATAACACGATAAAAAGGGTAGACAAAATTCCCTCGTTGCGCGCATGCTAGGCGGGTAGGAAGTCAAGCTTAAATGCTGTCACACAATTTTAATAAATGCTCATAAAAACTTCACCGACATACTTTAAAATTGGTTCACTTGGCAGACATATTGTGAAACATACATAAAAATACAGGCTACTTGATTACCTCTTTCTATTGACGTTAGCCGAAAAGTCAGTACGACTTGAGTTAATAAATCTCTGGAGTCGTCGAATTCGAGACTTCAATTTCGGCAGCCATACCACTGAGCTATCGCTGCGTATTTGAGTTATTTCTTAGATTGTATAATCTCCCTCGACTACCTCGGTGGCGCGGTGCGACTATCGTCCTGAGGGCTCGGGTTTGATCCCCAGGTCAGGCAATAATATTGAGTTTTACTACTCAGTATCAACTCGGAGTTTGGAATTTGTACCCGACATATCACATCTGGGAAGAAAATAAGCTCGGCAAAACGTGGGCGTTCTAGTTCGAGGCTTACCTCAGCCTATCCCTTCGGGGATACAGGCATGTATGTACGTAGGTCGATTTATGTATGAATGTTGTATAATGAAAACCATAAGCATCAAAACGTTTATGCAATAACTGCAAAGGATGCATTCGTCTAAATCATACACATAATTACGAGCCCGACATTCAATAGTTGCAAAATAAATAATGAAAAAGTGAAAGTGGTTACACTTCCGACGCACGTCATATAACGAAAATGGTGGCAGAAATACTGCTATATAATATCGAATTGTTTATTACTCACGTTATAGTAATAACTGTTAACTTTTAAGACAATGTTAAATATTTTAAACAAGACAATAAGTATAAATGATTTGATTCGTTAGATGATTGATATTTAGGTTAACGATTGTGTGAAATGTATTTTTTTGTAAATACGAATATAATGACGATAACTAGTTTATAAGTACGATTTCCTAAAGTTAAGGCTATGAAAGAATCCCTGAGGTCGGTTGCACATATCACTGCGCTATCTTCAGCATTCTTTTATAGTTTTTTAACTTTACAATGAAAACGACATAATGATAAATAGCTGAATATAGTTCCTTACGACTCGTCTCTTCCCATTATAACATATAATAAAAATAATAAATTAGCCTTGTAATATTACTGTCCCACTGTTGGGCACGGGCCTCCTTTACTAATGAGAGGGGTTAGGCCTTAGTCCACCACGCTGGCTTAATACGGGTTGGTAGACTTACCAACCTACCTACCTACCTATACCTTCGAAATTCTTGTGAAGCTTTGAAGTAACCAGATTTCCTCACGATGTTTTCCTTCACCTTTAAAGCAAGCGATAATTCACAACGAAAATATACTTAACATAGAAAAGTGAAAAGTGTTTGCTCTTTTTTTGAGGTTGGAACGAACTCGAACGCTCGAACCTCCGACACTCGTCTTCGCAGTCCGTACCATTCCGAACTGAGCTATTGCTGCTTATAACATAATGCTTGGTAAAAGATAACTTGGGAAATGTCGCACAAATTGCCTTTTGCAATCACGTATACATAATATACCTAAGTATTAATAGCTACCTCCAAAGATAATATAACGACGTTTAGGTACCTACTTTATTGATAATAATTGCATGAACTTTATTATATATAGTTTTTATTATTACATTGGAATTCAGATTTAAATTTTAGTGCAATTATTATTTATTCATATACAAAGCAAATTCCACGGGATGTAGTTGCGTAAACGGGGGAATAAAAAGAGATTGGCAAATTATCTCACTTGTAGATATCGCAATAGTGTATTGCAGAACTGACAAATTCTTTGGGCCGTCATTTATATTTGACAAGTTTTTGATGTGGCTCCGCCCGCGTGGAAGGTTTTTATGGTATCTTACTATTTAAACAGCAATTTTTTTAAGTGGTAGAGTCACGCTGTAGACAGTTACATCTACAGCACGAATGGGCCGGCTCGACCGGTTTGATACCACTGTCTCACAGAAAACCGACGTAAAGTGGCAGCTTGCTGTCGCGTTTCGTTCGGTGAGTGAGATTTCCGGTGGGCCACTTCCTCCCCTTCCTTTCCCAATCCCTTTTTCCCCCCCTTCCATTTCCTCCTTTTAGGTTGGCAACGCACCCATGATTCCTTTTGTGTCTTGGGTGTCTATGGGCGGTGGAGATCACTTACCATCAGGTGACCCATCTGCTCGTGTGCCAGTCTCTGCTAATAAAAAAAAAAAGAAAAGATTTTGGCGATTTATAATTTCATACTGATTTCTTAAGTTTACGCGAATATTATACATTGAAATAAAACTATTCTTACGGATTCTATCAATAAGAGGTTTAAGGTTTAAGCTTTCTTCAAACCAATTTCATCAAAATTAGTTCAGTCATAAAATCGTGATAAACAGGAATAATTAATTTTTCCTTTATAAATATTAGCATGGATTGTATAATAACAAATTTTAGACGTTCTATTACATGGTCAAATCGATCTGTAATAAAATATGAAATAATGTTCTGGAATATCTGTTTAAATTGTGAAACTTAGCATGTTTACTAAGTTACGTGTATGTAAGTTAAGCGTGTATTAAGTTATGTATGCACATGAGGTAAAGTATGTGACATAGAGAATTTATTTACATAATATTATACATATTTAATAAGCGTAACTAATAGATTTTCTACACTCTGAGAATTTATATGAATGAATTCTTAATTAAAAATCACTCTACCAGAATGCAAAGTAGTTTATAACACTCACTTATACTCTAGAGTATATAGCACAAATCCCATCTAGTTTACCCACTACAGAGTTATATACTTTTTGTTATATTCTTCTTTTTCTTTTCTTATCCTACTCAAAATACTAATTTCTTGTGAAAAAAGGATGCGGCTTGGTTTTGACAATCGACTGTTTATCTCATGCCAATCCCTTTTGGGAGATCTAAACTAAAATTTTGTATGAAAATTGTGCATTTCGTCGGTGTTTCAGTGCCGAGCGAGGACTGTTTTTAGGAAAATAGCCCCCTGACCAACAAAACTTATTATGAAAATCGCATTATCGGACTCGGAATAAGAACCCAAGACCTCCAGGTCCACAGCCCATACATACATACTGCCACGACATCAAGAAGACGACACATCTCATTACAGACTAATATTACATCCAGCATGAGAAAATGAGTTATTTTCAAATAACAAGAACTTCTTTTCTATGCCAAATCCTGCCACTATAATCAAAAGTTTAAAAACTTAACGGACCGTCTTCAAAATGTATCCGATCGTCACCAAATTTATATGGGACCACCTACCCGAATTTAGACCACGCTCTATCGAACACAAAAAGAATCATCAAAATCAGTCCAAATTTGGCGGAGATATCGCGTAACATTTTTTTTTCTAGTTGTTAATTTAACTTGTAACCTAAAGTATATTTAGTGTAGTCCCCACTTTATACAATATTCTAAATTATGGCGCATATTTTTGAATACAATCTAGTTATAAGTAACTATAACTGTAAACTGTCATAAGTGCATATGATTGTATACTGTTTTGCGTCTAAGTAAATAAAACATACATAAAAAAACTAATTGGAGACCTTCTCCTTTTTTGGAGTCGGTCGATAATATACATAAAACCTTATCTCATTCAATCACGATAGACTCTCCCACTATTGTCCCAAGATACGCGTATTAAGATCTTCCATTAACCCTATTCATCGCATGTGACTTGCATTGAAAGGAATCTCTCGAGCATACTCGATATCGTTCGACGTCCCTTAGGAATCCATTGATAAGGTTAGTTATCCGAGAAGCTATCTGCAAGTCGTAACAAGCTTAATCGAACGTGATAAGACCGTATTATTCGTGTTCTTTTTGTGTCTTATCCGTTGAATTAGCAAATAAGAACGGTAGATAGAAAACCCCTTACCATCAATATAATATACCCTAGATGCACAGTTCTTTGCAAATATCCTCCTAAAAAGTGGTCTCAGGAATAAAACAAAGAAAAATATCACAAGTTCTAATTAAATCAACACAAGTATAACCCTATGCAGGTGTAATAAAGAAGCTTTTTAAACGAAATGAGCAAGCGTTCTTAAAGGATTTTGAAATTTAGAATTCCATCGGTGTGGACTGTATGCAAAACGAGTGCTTAAGCACTCCTTTGCTGTCCCATTTTCCGAGCGTCAACTGTGTATCTAGGTAAATAATATATCGATGCCCCTTACTTATAAAAATATTTAAGGGCGAGTTATCTTTAATCATAGGTTTTCCCTTTCATTTTTAAACAATGTAACGTAAGGAAAAAAGTGACAGGCTATTCTTAACAAAAAGTTAAGCGAAAATGTTTTTAAAAGTAAGGCCCAAAATGTCTACTATTCTGCTATCTATGAGAGATGTCCGGTGGCCCAATTCCCCCTAACTTGTACAACCCTTATTTCCCTCCCGCCCGTGATTCTTTTAGTGTTTTGTTCGTCTATGGCCGGTAGAGATCACTTACCATTAGGTGACCTAACTCATCGTTTGCCATTATCTACTATAAAAACTACGGAGTTAGCGAAAGTGGAGCAGAATAGAATATCTTTTATGGAGTCAACAATAATGGTTACAATGGCCTTTATGGTCCCATCATACAACGATGAAAGTATCAGCGTCGAAAAAACAATTATTGTAGGAGAAACATTGATATAAGATGGATAAATACAACCTTAGTAACAAGATGTTATTTTTATGATAAATGTGTTACACCTAAACGACTTTTTTTTAAGTTGTTCTAGAAATCAATTCAACCAAGGCTAATTTGACTATTACGAATAAAAAAAAAACATAAATTAATTCGATAAAACTACATATCATTCATAATCTACTTAAAAGTATATATGCAATCATTTAAAAATTACCACATTCCTAAACATTAAATCGTGTGAACAAAAATGCACATTAACCTGCCATTTAATTACATTAAAATTGTAACACAGTATAATAAGATACGAGTATTTGCCTAACAAAGCTATCTGGGCAGTAGTAGAACGGTTAGCTGACCAAAATTATTTGACACTTGTCTCTATACGTCAAGTCTCTTGCACGTCTATATTACCTATGGGAGGAGAGGGGCGCGGGAGGCCACAGTGATTGGACGTTTAGAACTACTTTCACTCGGCTTGGTTCATTTTGCAACTGACCTTAATATCATAAAGTTGTTGCGAGCCGTGCATTGGATCTGAAACAATTATTTCGTTGCAATAGCACACATTACAATCGCGACTTGTCCGATCAGGAAAGGTTCTTTAAATGTAAATGTTTTTATGGAAGTCGATGACAAAATCTTCTTTATTGGTCGATAATGTTATTTCTGTACTTCTTTGTCTTAAAATTTACAAATTGACTTTTATTGTCAGCTATGTAGAGCAAATTACTGCTTGTGTTTTGTGCACAGGATCTCCATTGCTATTGAATTTTATATAAATGAATACACCCAATAGTCACATACCTAGTCCTGACCTCACACTAGGTATAACCTGTATCTTAGGTGTCAGAGACTATGAGAGACTTTCGGTCTCACAACAACCAGACTTGAAACAAATATCTGTAAGCCACACAAATATTTGTCTCAATGCGGGAATCGAACCCGCGGCATCTCGTTTCACAGCCGACTACTCGGCCGCTGCGCCACGGAGGCTGTCAAACTTTTTACTACTTACTTGTGCTTACTTGTGCTTGCGGCTTCGCGCACATGAAAGGTTTTTCTGGTATCACTTTATATCACATTGGATAATTTTAGATGATTTGCGGGATTGCGCATAAAATTTTGTTAGCCGCTCTTGAACAACTTTTATCCTTTATTATGATGTTTGTCAGGGTTTTGAGACTAAAACCAGGATATAGTGTTCTTGAAAACGTAACAGATAGAGTTACTTCCGGATTTGTAATAATATTCATAGGTATAATTATTCTTTGAAAAATAGTTTCGCTTGTTCTTAAGATTTGTTGTATTGCAAATAAACTGTGTTTACGCCTTATAATACTCAAACAGCATTATAATAAACGAAACCTTAATTTACAAACTGCATTACAGACCAACGAATGCCTTTTAGTAAATACATTCTCGCATGAGACAAGGACACATAAACTTGCATCATAATAGTCTGGATAAAGTTACAGAAAATAATGTTTAATTCTAACATATCGTCTCTAATTCCAAAACTATTAAAGTGAACATTATCCATTGCAGTAGTTGCATCGAAAACTAGCGAAACAACTTCGTTTAAATCAAATCTACTTTATGCAGTTGACATTTCTGCAAACCACACGATCACCTTGAAAAAGTTAACGACACACGTTTTGCGAGTCTTAAAAAAAACGTTTGAACACGTATAGCAACCGATAAAGCAAGACTTGATATTTAAAAATTCTTAATTTGCCGAACGGCAGCACGTTCAACAAGCGTGATTTAGTTTTAAAGTATATAGGTAATACTATAAAAACTATAATGTACACACTACAAAGAACAACGTTTGGATAATTCAATTCCAACCAAAGACTATGGCTGAGATCTATAGAGCGAACTTCGACTAAGTCAAAGAAAAGAACTCAGTGAGGATTTGGATTTTTGAAATCGAACTACGACTTAGTTCGAGTTCTTTTTACAAGAAAATCCTTGCTTAGTCTATCTGTCAGTCTGTTTTTCTTGTAAAAATTGGCTCGGCCTAAGTCGAAGTTCGATTTAAAAATTCCAAATCCTCACTGAGCTTGTTTCTTTGACTCAGATTTATTCGAAGCTCGCTCTATAGATCTCAGCCTACCTATGTTTTTACTAGACAAGCTGAAATAAATCTGTGGCACATAACAGCGAGTGTTTGACGTTTTGCAGCTAAGGAAAAGAGGGGGGTTACCACCTTTTCTTATAGCAGTATTATTATAATCTTACTTCGTTTTTTTGTACGGGAATCGGAATAAGTAAGATCATACTATTACCGCTATAAAAGGTGTGGTAACTCTCAGATCTCTATAGTTGCGGTCAATTGACCGAAACTTAGCGCGCAAATTCTGTGTACTTATCAGCCTGTCTTGTAGTATACATGATTTGATACCACTGTCTCATAGAAAACCAACGTAAAACGGCTGCTCGTGGATTAGTTTCGATCGGTTAGTGAGATTTCCGCCCAATTCCGACCACGTCATCCCAGTCTTACTACTATTCCCCTACTTTAAGGATTGGCCCTATTTTCTTTCGGTATCATAGCTGTCCCATCATGGGCAGTGAAGATCGCTTACTATGAAGTGACCCACCTGATTGTTTTCCAGTCTCTGCTATAAAAACAGTTGCAGTGTTTGATGGTTAAAATCAAGTTCGGGTTTGCTCTAGCGCTTCAACCTTGTGAATGTAAATTTCTAATGTTATCGAGTTTTAATCGTCCGTTACGTGACCAGCAAGTATTAATATACATACTTGTATGGTATATATGTACATTACATATGTACGTGGCATAGAAGTTTTGTATAAATACAATCACGAATTTGGCTAGAGTTGTATTCTATTGTCGCACTATATCTTGATAGTATGTGTTCAGTTTATACCAAGAAACGTCAGTACGTTTCTCTTCTCTTCTCTTCTCTTCTCTTCTCTTCTCTTCTCTTCTCTTCTCTTCTCTTCTCTTCTCTTCTCTTCTCTTCTCTTCTCTTCTCTTCTCTTCTCTTCTCTTCTCTTCTCTTCTCTTCTCTTCTCTTCTCTTCTCTTCTCTTCTCTTCTCTTCTCTTCTCTTCTCTTCTCTTCTCTTCTCTTCTCTTCTCTTCTCTTCTCTTCTCTTCTCTTCTCTTCTCTTCTCTTCTCTTCTCTTCTCTCTCTCTTCTGGAGTATGGAGGTAGATATTCGACTTATTTGTTATAGTCTTGTGTCTTTTGCGTTCGAATTGTTAGTTATTTTTTTTATAAATAACACCCAATAGTCACATCTAGTTCTGACCCCACATTAAGATCGAATCTTCTGTCACGGGTATCAAGAACTATGAGAGAATTTCGGTCTCACAAATATGTGTTGACCACACAAATATTTGTCTGGCTGCGGTGATCGAATCCACGGCCTCTCGCTTCACAGCCGGTTACTCGCCCGCTGCGCTGCGGAGGTTAACATAGGATTGTATAGTTATATATATATTCATGTTTTTGCATATTATCATTTTTTTTAGCCCAGGACTAGTTCCCTCAGAGAGTTGCAGTCAGGCACGCTATTATCGTAAAAACTGAGCCAAATCCATTCTGCAACATTCTTGGAAAATTAAGTTGCGCATATTATGTAGTTTAAGATAAGGTTGAAAGAAAGGCTTATATACTGTCAGCTGTGTGATTTAATATAATTATTATTTTTTTTTACTTATAATATAAATTGCCTTCTAGTGTTACATGCATTTAATGGGCCTGATTATTATGTATACAAAAGCAACCTTAATATAACCTGTAGCAAAGGCTTGTTGCTGACCATCAAATAAAGCGACAACTTTATTATCATTATAATGGACCTTTATTCGGCAGACTTCGTTACACCTTGCAGCCTTGGTTATAACGTCCATTCTAAACCTAAAGGGAAGCTCTACCACGCTTTCATACTTTAGACACAGAATCATTAATAGCATACTGTATCTGTACAGTACTCTGTCCACTCTACGCTTTTGTCAATAATTAAAATCAGTGGTATAGTCCATACAAAACACTCTAAAGTCTATATAAAGACAATGATGGTCAAGTTATATGTTTATTATTAAAATAAATAATGAAATTTTAATCAAATAAACTCTATAACTAAATATAATAAGAATAGGAAACGATAATGAAACATATTGTCATCAAATATATCCAAATGAATGCAATATTCAAAAATGATGAATCAGAAAAACGTACAATAAAATTTTTTTCTGATTCACATTGCAGTATTAGGAAGTGAAAATAAACAAGCAAATTGACCCGTGAGTCACCATTTCTCAGATAAATGATGATATTTCTCTCAATTCGCACCACGATTCATGATTCGCATCGAGTCTTGGTGAAAGGAAAATTGCACTCTCTATACATAATATGCTTTGCATATACTACATTAAAATAACTATTCTATATAGTTCTAATCTTAAATAGAGGTATAAGCATTAGATAAAATATTATCATAATTAAAAATATGGTAATTCGAAATAAAAACAACATCATAACTAAAAATCGTCGAGAATATTTTCTAAAAGAGTAGTGTCTAAAATGTAAAACAATTGCTATTAAAATTGGCTTGAAATTTGATTGAAACCTATTTCTTTTTTACACGCTTTAATTTAGTATATTAGTCCAACAATTAAAGCAATTCTAAATTATTTCAGAAAAAACATATTTATGTAAGCTAGCGTAGCGTAGAACGTCCATCTACAAGGTGGACCGACGACCTGATAAAGGTCGCAGGAAGTCGCTGGATGCAGGCCGCTTCCAATAGGTCGATCTGGAATTCTTTGGGGGAGGCCTATGTTCAGCAGTGAGCGTCCTATGGCTGATGATGATGATTATGATGATGAAGCTATTGGCATCACCGCACATACAAGTTATAAAACATGCTTTGTCCACTACAGATTCTTGGATTTCCTTACTTTATATTCGACTTAGTTGTTCTGATTTTGTGAATTTTTCACCGTAGATAATCAATTTTATAGCTGGCGCCTTTTCCTAATTAAATTAAAAACGTTATTTAAATCATAGTATATTACTAATTTGGATATCACACAATCCTCGTCGCCTCCATGGTCTAGTGACAGCATAATTATGAGCTGTGGACCGCGAGGTCCTGGGTTCGATTCCCAGGTCGGGAAAAGTGAATTTTATAATTAAACTAGCTGACCCGCGCAACTTTGTCTCCGTATTAGAGAGAGGGTTGAAAGAGTGAGTCTTAGGTACCTATAATCCAATAATTCTAAAGGAGGTAATGGGATGATCTACTTCGGCCGTCAGTCACCTCGTCTCTCACCGCGTCAGTCACACCGTCTGTCACACCGTCTGTCACGCCGTCTGTCACCCCGTCTCTTACCCCGTCTGTGCCACCGTCTGTCACCCCGCCTGTCACCCCGTCTGTCACCTCGTCTGTCACCCGTGTGTCACCCATCTGTCACCCAGTCGGTCACCCCGTCTGTCACCCAGTCTGTCACCCGCCTGTCACCCCGTCTGCCACCCGTCTGCCACCACGTCTGTCACCTCGTCTGTCACCCGTCTGTCACCCAGTCGGTCACCCAATCGGTCAACCCGTCTGTCACCCAGTCTGTCACCAGTCTGTCACCCGTCGGTTACCCCGTCTGTCACCCAGTCGGTCACCCCGCCTGTCACCCGTCTGTCACCCCGTCTGTCACCCCGTCTGTCACCCTGTCTGCCACCCAGTCGGTCACACCATCTGTCACCCCATCAGTTACCTCATCAGACACCCCGCCCACCACCCCATCAGTCAGCCTGTCAGTCACCCCGTCATTCTTCACGTCGGTCAACCCGTCAGTCATCCCATCAGTCACCCCATCAATCACCCCGTCAGTCACCCCTTAGTCACCCTACCATTCAGCCCGTCGGTCAACACTAAAATATTTTTTCAAATCGAACCAGTAGTTTCCGAGATATAAAATTCCCCGCTAGCAGCATTATTCATTTTTGCTCCGCTCCTATTGGTCATAGCGTGATGTTATATAGTCTATAGCCACCGTCGATAATTGGGCTATCCAACACAAAAATAATTTTTCAATTCGAACCAGTAGTTTCTGTCTGAGATATAATTTTTTCCGATTTGGAAACATTTTTCATTTCTACTCCGCTCCTATTGGTCATAGCGTGATGTTATATAGCCTATAGTCACCCTCGACAATTGGGCTATCCAACACAAAAAGAATTTTTTACATCGAACCAGTAGTTTCTGAGATATACATATTCACGATTTTGCAACATTTTTCATTTCTGCTCCGCTCCTATTGGTCATAATAATATTAGCCCTGTAATATTACTGTCCCACTGCTGGGCACGGGCCTCCTCTACTAGTGAGAGGGGTTAGGCCTTAGTCTACCACGCTGGCCTAATGCGGGTTGGTAGACTTCACATACCTTCGAAATTCTTGTGGAGAAATTCTCGGGTATGCAGGTTTCCTCACGATGTTTTCCTTCACCTTTGTAGCAAGCGATATTTCACAATGAAAACACACTTAACATAGAAAAGTCAGAGGTGTGTGCTCTTTTTGGG
Source organism: Clanis bilineata (assembly GCA_036417725.1). NCBI lineage: Eukaryota > Metazoa > Arthropoda > Insecta > Lepidoptera > Sphingidae > Clanis > Clanis bilineata. The sequence goes on from CM071153.1 coordinate 7,822,122, forward strand.
GTCATAGCGTGGTGTTATATAGCCTATAGCCATCCTCGATAAATGGGCTATCCAACACAAAAATAATTTTTCGATTCGAACCAGTAGTTTCCGAGACATCAACTTCCCAGCTTTTCAACATTTTTCACTTCTGCTCCGCTCCTATTGGTCATAGCGTGATGTTATATAACCTATAGCCATCCTCGATAATTGGGCTATCCAACACAAAAATATTTTTTCAAATCGAACCAGTAGTTTCTGAGATATCAATTCCACGTTTTTTATTTCTCATCTCTGCTCCGCTCCCATTGGTCATAGCGTGATGTTATATAGCCTATAGCCACCCTCGATAATTGGGCTATCCAACACAAAAATAATTTTTCAAATCGAAGCAGTAGTTCCTGAGATTAGCGCGTTCAATCAAACAAACAAACAAACTCTTCAGCTGTATAATATTAGTATAGATTTGCCCTGGACTGGATGTCTCAAAGAGAGTTGCACTGAGGCAGGCAGCCGGTCATAAAAACGAAGCCAAATCCTTTCTGCAACATCCTTCAAAAAGTGTGTTGCGCCGACCCCATATAAAGGTTGGATAAGGGCAGGTAGAAAGAAACATATTACACAACTCATTGTGATAATTTTTATGGCGGTAAGCTCGCCCTTATATCATCTAAGACGGAAATTAGTTCAGCGAAATATGGCCGACCCCTTCGGGTATACTATTTTCGGGCATATTCTATGTAGGTATAGTAATAAGTAGATATATGCAATATTGTAACATAACAACACTCTGTACATGTATAATTACCAGAAATTATAATCGGAATCATTTAGCAGATAACGACGAGAGAGAGAGAGAGAGAGACGCATTTTTCATTATGCAATCCAAATATGCTCAACATTCTGATACGTTATTGCTTTTTTGCATATACAATGCCCGAGCTATTCCATTTCATCATTGCACCCATCAGTAACCAAACCATGAGTTTTTTTGACGTTAATCAACGGCGACTCCGTAAAATATTTGTATGACAAACACCCGAACGCCTCTAGTGGTTACGCGGGGTACTGACGTTTTCCATACAAATATTTTACGTCCTCGCTCGCGTAAATACGTGCAGCAAAATCATGGTTGAGCTACAGATGTCGTATGTCGTTTTTACCCGAGGTTCGAACGGTTAGTCTGATCGGATACAGCTTTTTCCCACCACATAAAATCATTGCGATCGCCGGAGGCTTTCACGGCTAACCGGTACTCCAGCGGAGTACTTCCTGCATTAAATGTCGACCTATATCCGCCTACATAGCTATACACCGGTTATATGGTATTAACGTGTGGACATAAGATTTTGTAGAGGCGACCATGATTATATAGTCACTAGTGGGCACTTAAGATGTATCACTTATTTAACAAGAATTACATGGCTAAATCACGGACATAAAAAATGATGGACGGATTGCTAGGAATATTGAAAGTGAAGCAGGGTTTTCTGCCCATTCGATCTATCGACACGTAATGGCGGCGACTTTTGTACAGGCGAGTTGGTGTGCGTTGCTTCTCTGTGGCATCCGTTTAACTATAAGCGAGATGGTGTCCTTTTTTATTCGTCCGTGGAATAAATTAACTTTAACGAATGTCCAAAGAAAATACATTTTCCCTGACCCTAAATCAAGGACAACGTATTTTGTGATTGACATTAAATACGAATTTTGCTTGTGCCTTATTATTGAAACTATTAGTGTGACCGAAAGTATCTCATAGTTCGATACTATACAGGTTATACATAATGTGGGGTCAGGACTAAGTGTGTGACTGTTGAGTGTATTTATTTATGATCAATAGATATTTCATCGACGTAAAGCTTTTATTCAAGTAAAGTTACAAATCACTTCCAGTATATTGTTGAGAGAAAGACAACTTTGTACCACAGTCTCGTTCTAAAACAGACTTCCATTTACATATGTACTGTTACATAAAAATGTATTAACAAACTTGTAATTTACCTAAGCTCGTAAATGTATAGAGGTACTCTTATGTTTACATTCGTGAGTAAACTATACACAGTCTAGTCGGTAGTTTAGTTACAACTTACAAGTAAATGCCGATGCCCACTTTGCCAAATGACAACTTATATTTAACTAGCTTTTGCTCATGGTACGCCCGCGTGCTAGGTTTTAAGCTCACGCCTGTATCCCCGAAGGGGTAGGCAGAGGGATAGGGGGCGAGCCTATCGCTATATCGGGCACAAATTCCAAACTCCGAGCTGATATGGCAAAATCCAATATCACTTTGCCCGACCTGGGAATCGAACCCGAGACCTCAGTACGGTAGTCGTACCGAAATACAACCACGCCACCGAGGCAGTGTGCGTGACTGTTGGCTGATTTTATTGATTTACATCAAACTGTATCAAAATATATTCGGAGGACTAGCCGTCAAACGTACCAGTTACTTAGCGTTTATAATATTAGATACATAACGTTAGTATGGACAAGTTATATATACTATGATTTATTTTGCCAAAGCAAGTGTGCCGTCTTTGAAAGGTATTTACACGCGATTACAAATTCGTTTGCACTTCAATAACACGTCGTATTATGAACGTGACGCGACAACAAAAACAACTTTTTTATCATGCTGTTTTTCTGTCGCTTTGCTTTCGCAATCTGTGGATGGCGTGTACCTAGACCGAATAATTGGTATTAAATTCATTTGAATAAACCAGCTCAGTTGGCTTTTCAATGGCTCAATTGGAAGTAGTACGCACAGCTAAGACAAATGCCGCAAGTTCGACCCCAACCTAAAGAGAACGCAAGATAAGAAAATATGTTTATTAAGGCATCTCACACCAATCAAAATACAAAAAAATGGTTAAATTAATTAATCATACCTAAATTAAGCTAATACAAAAAGGAGACTACATGGCAACAGGTGTAAAGAGCATGCTCCTCTAACTTTTCTAAGTTAACTATTTGTGTATGCGTTATGAATTTTGCTTCAACGGTAAAAGAAAATATAGTGAGGAAACCTACATATTTGAGAATTTTCCACAAGGATCTTGAAGGTGTTGTGAAAACTACCAACCCGCATAAGGCTAGCGTATTCGGAAAGGCCTAACTATTTGTACTAGAGGAAAAAACACGCGCCAAATAGTAAGATACGTTTAAATTAATTTTGCTTCATATTAAACTGGATATAGCACACTCAAGATCCATTATTACGTCTATCATCAATATTCATTATTCTTCCATCTGATCTTATCCCACTAGAAAGTTAGATCGCAACACACATTTTTATGCTTATTACAAAAAGGATTTGGCTTTACTGTGGTGGGGCTGCCGCAGTAATGTAGCGCATCAGGGATGTTCGCTGAATGGCACCTCGATTGTATTTATACCACCTTGCGGAAGCGTTGCACAACCCTGGTGCGCAAGGTCCGGACTCCGGGCCAGCCCTAACACCATCCTCAGGTATTCCCAAGCAGATTTGAACAAATTTGAACCATTGTCACATGATTCATGTACTGGCTAATGAATTATATTGAGATTGTAAGAATTGAATTACTATATGACTTGAAAAATTAGTTGAAATATACGATTTGAATTTGAATTTTATAAGCTGCCTGTCCGACGTCAAATGTCTCTAGCTAATACATCAAGGTACATTCATCATCATGATCCGCGTCCATTGCTGAACATAGGCCTCTCCCAAAGATACATTGCGCCCTATAATTTCTATAATTTCTTCATATTACTTGACCAAAAAACACAACTCACCAGACCCTATTCAATACGAAGGGTTTTTCCAATGTGAACATTTGTCGCTACATTTGGTGTACTAAAATATATCACACGACGGTATCCGACAGTCGACCTCGCCTATTTGAACAAGAATGATGAATAAAAACTAAACTTCCCAAGCCTTTTGTCGAGTGACAAATGAATTGACTTGCAATAGGTTCGCTGGGTGTTTATCTAGAACGAAATAAGTGTTGATAAACTGTATTACTTCATGTTATGTTTCGGTTGATTTTATAGACATTGCAGTTTCCAGTCCATTTTGATGGTATTAATATGCATTTATAGCGCCTAAAGCGCACAACTACAAGCCCCTGAAAGGCTGATAAGTACTTACATTCTTTTTTCTTTTCTTTTTTTTTCTTTTCCACATTTCCAGTCAAATCCTTCAAGCTTCCTATTTTATTTTTCCGTCAATTCCCTGCTAGCATTCCTGCCATATGCCGTTCATTTCCTTTCCTACAAATCACAACCCCTTATCTATGCGCCATTCTTGTTATTCTGTCCATACCTGCCTGCTTGTTTTCTCAATTGATGGTGTTATAATATGATTATCATATAAATGTACCTAGATCTTGTTGTGTCCTGTCATAGATGCATTTGATATGCCTACGTGACCAATAAATAATTTTATTTATTTATTATACACAATCAATATTCTTAATCTTCAGGGCCTCCCGAATTCTTGTGTGCTCAGGGCCCCACGCATGGCTTAGGAAGGCTCTGACTAATGAGATAGATAGACCCGAAGCCTCTGCGACCTGAGCAGGAAAATTTCTGACAACCGTTAATGTATTCGAACTCGATGCGCGTCTATGAAATTTGTATGAAATATTAACCAAACGTCATCAGTGCGCAGCGAACTCGAATACATTTACATTTACATCAGTTTTTCGTGCTCGGGCTCTTGATAGGAAATGCATGCACAGCATTGGGATATCCAAAATCGGAAGAATCGTTAATTTCAATGATCATGGAAAATACGAAATCAAATCTGTTATCTCACATAATGTTTTGTGAGAAAGTTATATAGCTCCTGGGCCAGACATGCTATAACTCCATATATTTTTCTTTGGTAGTTGCGCTATAAAGGAAACTAAACTATTGTTAGCACGCCCTTACTACTACGTGTGTACCTTTCGTCAAAAATTGTCTTCAAATTTTGATAATATGATTATTACTTAGAGCATTTATGACATTACAAGCTTAGAGCATTGATTGCAAACTAATAAATTAATACACCTTAAATAAAGCCCCATTAAAAAGGAGATGTTATTATTTTAGTTGTTACAAAACGATGTAATAATAAACATTCTTAAAAACAAACCTACAGGCTACAATACTCAATGACTGAAAATATATAACGATTACAAAAATATTATAACATTCGAAATTTCGTACAAAGGAAATTACATCAAAGACAAACAATAAATTTAATACAAATAATAGGAAACAAAGTATTCGACCTATGGGTAAGAGATGTAGCCGTGGGCCAAAATAACAATGAAAGGTCTGTGAAAATTAAATCCCCTGCCATATTTTATATTGTAAAACATATTTTATGCCGATTTCTGTTCGTGTTTTATTTTATTGACTACGAAGGAAAATGAGCAGGCGGCCGGGAGGTAAACCGGTACTAGACCGTACAATGCCGTAGGGCCGGCTGAAGCCTGGGAGCTTCTCGCCTATGGAAGCCCCGAGCTGTCCCTAATGCGCCGAAGAGGACCACCGCGGGGTCTTTAGTCGGTATTTGCACATAGTGTCAGGGACTCGACCCAATGGTCGCTCGGTCGGTGCCGCTGTCTGCCTTGAAAAGGTAAAGATGTGGCACGGGAAGGAGAGAGGGTATTTGGGGCTGCGAAAGTTTTACTTACCTTAAAGGACGCAACAGTAGATGTCAGTTCCCGTCGGTTTTCTGTGAGACAGTGTAAGCCTGGATGAGCCGGCTCACTCATACTGTAGGCATTTGAACCGGTTAGATAAATGCTGCAAAAAGGTCATAAATACTTTAAATCAATATTTCTTATTTCTGCGGAATAAAAAATGAAATTACGACACATCAAAAAATAATAAATGTCAATATGACAGAATGTAAATAGATGTATTACTTCATTTCCCAAAGGACATAGATAGACATATCGCCAAATATAATAATAAATACGTTATTTTTAATGTTCCTACGTTATAATAACAATATTTAGTTCTAAACCCATTACGAGGTTATTCAAATAAGTGAAAATGTCTAAAAAGGCACCCGATGTTGGAAAAAGCATGATGGTGTTTGAAATGAACCCTACTGAGTGTCCCTTCAGAGAATTTAGAGATAATGAACTCCAAACAGAATTTTGGGGACTGGTGAGTTTACTAGCACTTGCCCACAGCTATTTCCACTTGGTCGCATGAGGCATAAATCCAAATGGTTTTAATCAAAGCCGTAAAAGCTATATAATAAACATCTGCCTTTATTGCTAAAATTCTGTCGAAATCGTTTCGGTAGTTTTAATTTGGAAACACATTAACGTTCCGCAATTTAATGCTTCATACACCTGTTTTGACAAAATTTCATTAAAAATATTTAACAGAGTAACAAATTTCACATTTTACTTTTAGCTGTTTCGATTTCGTCTGCGTGGAAATATCTTTTCCGGGATAAAAAGTATCCTTTGTGTTATTCTGATGTATAATCTATATAACTGTACAGTTTCATCAAAATCCAATCAGTAGTTTTTGCGTGAAAGAGTAACAAACATACAAACATACTCACAAAGTTTCGCCTTTATAATATTAGTGTAATGTGAAATGATATGACTGATATGTAATAATATCCACTACATATATTGAAGTATTGGCTTTTACAGTTTATAGGATGTTCGTCCTACCATTTGCAATTTTATCAACAACATTAACAGCCACTATATGAAAAAAATTCCAACAAAATGTCTCTGCTAATACACGTTCCGCCGAGTACTAGTCTCGGCCCGTCGCATTATATTAGTATCGTGTTTCTTCACCTAAATCCCTGCTGATTTTAAAATATTTCTAGCGCATATTTCACCACAGAATAAATATTTTAAAGTCCCAGTTCTCATCTACTACACTTTTATCACTGCGTTGGCAGAATAACAAACGAAGAATTATTGCGAAATGCATCGCCTTATTTTTCTGGTGGTAGCATGTTAGGCGTAAAAAAGACGACGAGATCTAAGACCAACTCCAAGCAGGACAAATCAAATCTGAGGCTTTTCCGAAAAAAATACATAATAAGTATTTTCGTATATAATAATAATCTTAAATAAGACTCAATGGACAGGGTCGGGCGTTCTTTTTCTAATTTCCAAGAATATAAACAATTTACAGCTGATATAAAATAGATCGCCACTGTGTTAGCTTTTAATATCACATGCATATCCTTAAAAAAATCATATAAGTATCCTTAAATTGAATCAGGGTCCGGCTGCATTTAGAGCAGCGCTTCACGTTAGTAAGACAGCAGCTAAAAGTCCAGCAGACCACATCTGGGTAGACGACCAGACACAACCATTGCCCAGATCTGTCCGCCAATATCTGCACGGATGGGTGAGAGCTGAGGATCTTGCTTTGAGCCGGTGGGATGCAGAAGTTGTTGTGTTTGAGGTGTGTAGAACAGCATAGCATGTTGTTCAATTAATGTTGATAATACTAATACGGCGCAACTAACATTGCTCGATACTCGTCCACAATTACTGTATACCCATCATAAACTATTTTAAAATCTATTTCACTAATAGTGGAGTGCAATAAATTGATTTGATTTTAATTTTCAACTAGAAATATGCAAGGAATTATAATTATGCATTGCTTCCCACATATTCATGGCTCGTGAGTCGTGCTCCTTACAAACGTATCTCACATTTTTCAGTATTAAATTATCTCGTTTATTTAGCCTTTTTAAACTTTAATAATAGTACTAGAAGTATAATTATTTTAGCTTGAATGTTTGCTGAGAAAGTTCCTACCTATTCTAAAACCCCTCTCATTTGCCTCACATATCACTGGTGGATGAAAAGCCTACAGATCTTAAATATACACTTAACTAATAGAAATCGTATCTTAAATATAACAGGAAAACAATGGTGGTAAGATGATCGCAACAGAGATCCAGCTAAGTCATACTCAAGTTCTATTGAGGTCATCATTTTGCAGAAAAGTTTTATCTGCATGTTTCCTATTGGAAAGACTGGAAGGACTGATTGTAGGTATTCCTTACTTATAAACTTGTCAAATTTTTAAGCTATTCTTCACATCTGCGGCCGATATGACCAAACCAGACTGTTTGCAAACGCTGAACCTCATCATCAATAGTGACATCATCACCTACTTGATCATGCATGCCATTTACCTGTACTTTTCACTCTGAGATAAAGATAACAGTATTACCATTGAAAATGTCACTACCATTGCCATTTACTCATCACTCTGAGACAAAGACCAGTGCAGAAGGATCCATATGTTTCGATTGGTCTTGATTCTTATTTACATTTGCCAAATTGGCGACGAAGAACAGTTTAATCTGGAAACCTTTGGGGGGAGGCCTATGTCCAGCAGTGGACGTCCTGTGGCTGATGATAATGGTGATAATGTTGATAAGCAAGTTGTAATTAATTAAGAAGCTATGTGTTGTTTCCCTTGTAAATCGAATAATCACCCTTAAGGGCGACTTGCAGGAATGTCACTATAATCGCCATTTTATTAGTCCCCGACTTAGTCCTAAACTTGATTAAAATTAAATGTCATATTAGTTGTCTCGAATTCACTCGCAGCTCCGCAGTAAACCACGATGAATCTTATAGTAAACCCCATTTAGGAATCATTTCAGTTTAACGTCTTGCACGTCGTCGATTTACTCCTTATCTGGATTAAAATAAACGACAAAGTTAAATCATCGGGGCCGCCGGTTTAAATGGCTAATCGCGATTATTGAATGTCAAACAACATAACATTTTCATATTATTTCTTGTTGTTTTATGAAAATAATAATAATAATAACACCCAATAAAAAAATAATAACACCCCGCTGTGTGGTCGTCGCCACGGCACGGAGGAGTACGCTATATGCGGCGTAACCTTATGTCATTTCCATACATTTATTCTATTCGAATATTCTATTCGACTACCACGTAAGCCTGCGCGGCGATCAGAATTCGGCACACGCACATAAACGCCTCAAAATTGGTGCAAGTCTACCTAAGCCTCGGTGGCGTGGTGGTATTTCGGTACGACTATGATTCTGGGGTCTCGGATTCGATACCCGGGTCGGGCAAAGTGATACTGGATTTTCCATATCAGCCCGGAGTCTGGAATTTGTGCCCGATATGGCGATAGGCTCGCCCCCTATCACATCTGGGACGGAACTAAGCTCGGCGAAATGTGGGTGTTATAGTTCGTTAGTGCGCCTCTGCCTACCCCTTCGGGGATACAGGCCTGAGCTTGTATTATATTTTCTACCAAGACACCCAGCTCATCAGTTTCAACAAACCTCGTTTTCTGATTCACGCATGTACTCCGCGATGTTCTCCTATTTTTAGGAGACAGGGGGTTAACACGACCTCTTATATCAGTATTATTATAATTTTACTTGTACCGATTCCCATACAAAATAAACGAAGAACGATTATAATAATACTGCCATAAGAGGTGGTGTTAACCCTGCAGTTGTTTACGAGATGATAAATTCCGCTTGAGCTAACAAAGTGCAAAGTTACTCCTGGTTACTCCTTAATAAAAATAAATAAATAGCCTCATCATATGTGTGTTCGTATTACATGTAAGCATTTGACGACTATTGACTTAAGAGAATCTATTGAAAAATCATATAAAACAAACTAGAATTCGTTTTATGCGAAATTGTTATGATAGATGTTTTGAGACGGAACTTTAGATATGAATCTAACGGAACGTAAAGAATGAGTAGTAGTAATGAAATCGCGGATCAATAATCTACACTCGGATTTCTTAAATCGAACCAGAAATGTGTATGTGCAAGACAACTAATGGGACATTTGATTTAAATGACATTTAGGACTGACTCGTGTATTAATAAAACGGCGAATAGAGTAAGATGCAGTGTTGCAAAAGTGTAAAATTAAAAATCGTTAGATTTGGCATCTGAAAATCGGGAGATTTTTATTTGGAATGAAACACAAGTATTTTATGTTAATAACGCGTTAATTTGTTTAATTATAATCAGTAAGTTACATATAATCATTTATAGTTTGATATATTGTACATTGATTAATCATTTTCGTCTTCTTACCACCTATTTTCGTGAACATTTTCTCATCTTTATTAAAAATGTAACAACATTGATTGTTGTCTCCTATACATCTTTTTGTGTGTAGAAGAACTACCATTGACTTAGTGGAAAGTTTATTCCGTTATTTTTGTGCGAGCTCTTCGAACCTAAGTTTTAACCTTGGATACTGACGCCATGCAACGTAGTGAGCATTAATGTCTCACTTGGAAAGCCTTCACGCCGCGGCCGTGTACTGTCGTTCTATGTGTTATATTTCTATGACATGTGCATGCGATTCTACGAATGGACTATAATGAACGACTAAAGCAAGTATAAGTTATCCAATTTGGGAAACAACCCGAACGAAGTTATCTTCAGAGACATTTGACAGCCTCCGCAGCGCAGAGGACGAGCAGCCGGCTGTGAAGCGAGAGGCCGCGGGTTCGATCCTCGCACCGAGACAAATATTTGTGTGACTTACAGATATTTGTTCCGGGTCTGGGTGTTGTGAGACCGAAAGTATCTAGTAGTTCCTGATACCCACGACACAAGACTCGATCTTAGAGTGGGGTTAGGACTATGTATGTGACAGTTGGATGTTATTTATTTATTTTCCCTTTTATACTCACCAGACAATAATAAACTCTATTATAAGGTATTTCAGTACAATTTGCTTTAATATACCGCGAAGTTGAATGGCCGTATTTTATTGTACATATGTAGTATTGTCGTATAGGCCGTATTGTATGTAGACCGTATTGTATTGTATTATAGGTTTCTTTTAGTTTTGCCGTATTAATAATATTATTTTCCATTTTTTATAAGAACATTATTTTACATTAGTTGAAAATTCAAAAATTCGGCAGATAGGACTGCTACATCGGGACATCGTGAGACAATGACCAAAATCAGTAGATATCCCGATAAATCGGGAACTTTTGCAACGCGGGCAAGTTGCCTGCAAGTCTCCACTACTCCAAGTTCATAAGTTCCGTTTCACAAAAAATATATAACCACAATCAAAATTCCGCATAAAAAAATATTTTTTGCATTTTAAAATAAAATAAATCCCAATAATTACTTATTATTTACGTTCCGTAAATTTCATATTATTATCTATAGTGCCGTCTCGCAACATCTATCATCACAATTTCGCGTAGAAAGAATTGTATTTTATTTTATATAATATTTCAATAGATTCTCTTGTGTCAAATATTTAGTTTTAATTCAGTTTGAATACATGTAATATAAACACACATACGACGAGGCTGTATGTGCTTGCTTCCTTAGCCTAACTGATGAAAGGCAAAATTGAAAAAAATAAATCAGTGTCAGTTGTCTGGATTACGTCTTGTCAACTAGACATACGTATAATATTTCGCGATAAGGAATGATCACTTTAGTTCGCGGCTCCTCAACGAACTAGTTCGTTCTTTTAGTTCTCGTCTCGAACCAAAGAAAGGCTAAAAAAATATTATTTGCACGAATTTTAACCGACTTCAAAAAAGGAGGAGGTGAATTAACCGACTTAAAAAAGAGGAGGTTAACAATTCGTTGGAATCTTTTTTATGTATGTTCCCGGATTACTCGAAGACGCCTGGGCCGATTCGATTTTTTTTATTCTTTCATAATATGCTGCAATTTTTTTTTTATTTGTACATACTTGGGGAGTAGTGACGTCGTCTAAGGGACAACCCTTACCAAACAAACCCAACGATGACGGTGGCCTACTTACACAGTAGGCCACCAACACCTTTAGGTTTAAGCCAACTTTATCTGCATGTGGTACACTTTTCTGAATAACGGACTAGGTGGGTTCTTGCCTTGCAGGGTATGCGGGACAGACCATGGACCAAAAGTTTGCTATTAGATAGTTGAAAGGGGTGCCAGAAGCTTATGTTGACGTTATCGAAGACATGTTCTTCCGGTCAAAGTCTTTGATTCGGACAGCTTTTGGCGTCACCAAACTTTTCCCGTTCACTATGGAGGTTCAGAAACCACCGTGGGTGTTCATGTACGCTGATGTTTAAGACAAACAGCGTCTAGGGGCCGCTTAAAAATGGCCGACTGAAAGGAAATGTGCTAAAGATCAAGTACATGAGTTGCGTACACGTAGTATTTTATAAATGTTTTCAAATATTTTTTATCGAAGAAAGTAAAAGAAAATATTATGATGTGTTGCCATCTGTGAGACTAAAAAGTGCTGCGCACCATATTTGATTATAGCTTGAAAAAGCACCATATTTCCCTAGTTGTTATTGACTACGTTACGAAAACAAGACCATCATTTGGCCAGTACTTCTGTGTATATGTACGATACGTGGTCTGTCAGCGTTATTTTAAGAAAATCCAGACGACCCCAAAAGCGCTGGCTGGACTTTTTAGAGAATGATATGAGGACCAATGGTCTTACTTTGGACGATACTCAAGACTTAGAATCTATCTAACTTATCAAACGTACTAACGAACTAAAGAACGAGAGTTCTGGGAACTAGTTCGTTCATTTCTTCTGTGGGAGCTGTCCTCCGCACTAGTCGTTCGCGAACTATACATGACTATACAAGTATATTGTCAACAATGGTAATTTCTATAATAGAGGTATAATAAAATTGTATCGAGAAGTATCTTTGCAATTCGTTAACTAAGTGAAATTTATCATCTCGAAAACAACGCTCTCCTAGAAAATAGAATAACTAATGTACTTTGTAATAGAAGAACATTGCGGAGTGCGAGCGAGCACAAGAAAACAAGGTATTTGCTGATGGTGGTGGACTAAGTGTGGAGTTGCGCCAGTTTTAAGGCGTTTGTGATGCGTGTGCCGAAACCTATCCTGCACCGAGGTGCGACGAGACATCGAGGAAACCTTTTGACTGCAGTGCCGGGTCGGGCGTGGGTGGTATACCACCGCTTCCAAGGACTCGTGCCACACGTGCACACACAAATATCGTGCATAATAGTGAAGTGTTGTAATTATGTGGTTTTTCAAGAGATTATGTACATACAATGTTAGTTTGTAAGGTATATGTATGGGTTATTGATAATAAAGTACTCTTCGTAAAAAACCTTGAGTTTTTATATATTTTACGAATTCATCATCTTTTTTTGATACTAAATCGTGTTCAGTGTAAAAAACAAAGCCATTTTTATCATAGATTTTCATTAAACAACAATAAATAATGTGAAAAGCTTAGATTAATAAGTGAAAAGGTTATGTTATTTGTCATTATAATCAAGATTAGCGACTTTAAACCGGCGGCCATGCCCATTTAAGTTAAACGTTTATTTAAATCGAGATGAAGGGTAAAACCACGACGTGCAAGACGTTGAACTGAAATTATGCCAAAATGGAGTTTATTTTACGATTAAACGTCGTTTATCGCAAAGCTGCAAGTCACCCTAAAAGAGTTAACCCCTCTAACTAAATTGGATTAAATAATTAAGATGTTATATGAATAGGATTCCTTCAACTGTCGTAAGAACAGGCAATATTTTATTTTAGGTGGAACATCAATGGGAAAATTTTATATCCTCATTTGCACCTGAGGGTTGGAGAGCGAAGTATCATATCTATTCACCAGGTACGAAACCTGGTGGTGGCCAGCAGCATCGGCCAGGGCTGTCGAAAACTGGTAAATGAACATACATATGTAAATATGAGCTTGTGACACGTTAAAGATGTGAGACTTCTAAAAAACTGTTTTTTACACATATATACGACTGGATTTATTTCATAATAAGCTCATGGAGAAAGACATTCTATGATTTTTAGCTGACTTCGAATGCGCGGATGTTTTCAATTCTCTGTAGGGTAAGAACTCATTACACAACCCAAGGTAAACTGGGACTTGGGTTCCTAGATGATTTTTTAAGCTTATATCGATTTTTCAATAACTAGACAAAATTTAACTAAGGAATTATATTAAAGCTTTGTCGATGTTATTCCCTGTTTTAAGAATTATTATTAAGGTTATATAACCGTTGACAATCTCAAAGACGTAGTTATATTGCACGACCCGAGGTCTCGGGTTCAATCCCCTGGTCGGGTAAAGTGATATTGGGGTTTTCTACTCTATATCAACCCGGAGTATAGAATATGTGCCCGATATAGCGATAGGCACACCACCCTTCACATCTGGGACTGAAATGAGCTCGGCGAAATGTGGGTGTTCTAATTAGCTAGTTTTCTACCCCTTCGAGGATACCGGCGCGACCATAAGTTTGTATGTATAATCTTCCTTTCTTTTTGCCTGGCGTTAAACCGGCCTTCTGTCAGGGTCCTCCTAAATAAATAAACTTGTCAAAAACTCTTTCGCTTTGTTAAGGTCTATTTAAAATATTCCACTCCAGTAACCGGTATGTATGATTTTTTCCATTATCCATCCATATTTCCCGCGAGACATTCAGGAATAATATGATACCGGACTGGATACATATCGTTACAAAGAACGTCCATTTACAAATTTTCATACGCTATTATTAAAGCAATAACATTTTTCGATTGGAAGCGCTCGTCCAACGTTATTACTGTGCAGTAAAAATAAATAGGATCATATGGAACATTGTTAAAGAGGTATAAGCGGAAAGGTTTTAGTATGTCTTGTGGGGCGCGATATTGATACTTTCTGCTTTTTTTTTCTTTTTTTATAAGCTCACGCCTGTATCCCCGAAGGGGTAGGCAGAGGCGCACTAGCGAACTAGAACACCCACATTTCGCCAAGCTTAGTTCCGTCCCAGATGTGATAGGGGGCGAGCCTATCGCCATATCGGGCACAAATTCCAGATTCCGGGCTGATATGGAAAAATCCAATATCACTGCCCGAGGATCGAACCCGAGACCTCAGAACCGTAGTCGTTCCGAAATACCACCACGCCACGGAGGCAGTCTTTCTGCTTTAACTATCTATAATCCTGTCAGAGGCGGCACATATATAATTATGTTACATAAGCATATGGGCCACCGGAGGCTGAGCCGCCTGTGACTATTTAAATGTTTGAGTGGGAGAGACAATGTAGATAGTTACGTCTACAGCACGAATGGGCCGGCTCGACCGCTTTGTTACCACTGTCTCACAGAAAACCGATGTAAAGTGGCAGCTCGCTATCGCGTTTCGTTCGGTGAGTAATGTTTTCGGTGGACCAAATACAAAGGGAGGAGCTTTTTCCAATTCCTATTTCGTTCCTATTTCGTTGGCAACGCACCATTTGTGCTGTAAGTACCGGTTTTTTGTCTCTTGGGTATCTATGGGCTGTGGAGATTGCTTACCATCAGGTGACCTATATGCTCGTATGCCTGTCTCTGCTGTCTCTCTTTCATCTGCCTTCATAATCATATTAAGGTGGGATTAGGCTTTGTTTTCACGAACGGCAGACGCCTGACGTCAATATAAGCTTAAATCTACACGCAATATTTACAATCTCATGGCGAGGCGTATATTCTACTGCTATACTTGAAGTTTGCCTCTACTTACATTGGAGTGGTCAGAGCGCCTGCCCTTAATAATGAGCATAGCAGTATGGAAATAATTTCATTTATCTTCATATGACAACTGTTTAGTACGAAAATTAAGTTAAGTTTAGCGATGATATCATAAAGCAGTAAAAACTGCTACCACAGATTAACTAATATTTACTACCCGAAACCAAAAGAATACTACGGTTCAACAACTCTACGGTTTTGACGTAGGTTAAGTTACTAAAGGGGAGTTATTGCCATACAAGTATTTTGTTTAAAGTTCGTTTAACCGTGTGGCTTTTAGCTATGGTTAATGAACGTTATTTGTTCAGCTATTAAAAAAAATATTTAGTGTTAATGTAACTAAAGTATTACGTAACTAAAGAAAGAAAAGAAAGAAAGTTTTCAAACTATAATGTAATTACAATTGTTATTATAATTGATCCCACAGTCAAACTGTTTGTACAGTTTTGTGGGACATAGTGTTAGCTTATAAGTTTGTACTGTATGGTTAAATAAATAAATAAATAAAAATATAAAAAAATACTGGCTTTTTTATGTAAAGTTGAGAGCTTTAAACTATGAAGTTGTTTACTTTCTCAGGTTGTTACCTCGTTCGGTTGTTCTACCTCGGAGCCTGGCGATGCGTGTGGGTCAGTGACCAAGTCCCAGTAGATGCGATTGGTTCCCCCCTTTTACCCTTTTCTCCCCTCTCTACCCACACAAACACTGCCAAGCCGGGCATGAAGCCAGTGACTACCACTGTTACTGCGAATGAAGTTTATTTGTGGCCTTTACTTCTGTGCAAGGTTCGTATTAAACATTAATATGAGGAAATCTTGGTGGCGACGGGTCCATACAATACAATTACTACCGGCTTGTATGTATTTCACCAAAATAATAATAATATTAGCCCTGTGGCCTCCTCTACTAATGAGAGGGGTTAGGCCTTAGTCTACCACGCTGGCCTAATGCGGGTTTGGTCACAATTTAATTAAACTTACATAACATAACATAACAACATAAGCTCACGCCTGTATCCCCGAAGGGGTAGGCAGAGGCGCACTAGCGAACTAGAACGCCCACATTTCGCCGAGCTTAGTTCTGTCCCAGTTGTGATATCGTCCCAGTTCCGTCCCAGCCTATCGCCATATCGGGCACAAATTCCAGACTCCGGGCTGATATGGAAAAATCCAATATCATTTTGCCCGACCCGGGGATCGAACCCGAGACCCCAGAACCGTAGTCATACCGAAATACCACCACGCCACCGAGGCAGTCAAAGTTAACCAAACAAGTTTAATCAAACTTGTCTCATAATATGGGTAGGTACTAGACATTGCAATGATTTAAGTGTTCATTCTTCGCCATTGGGAAGTGATAATAATGGTATTTTTTCCCTTACGAAAGAAGACAGCCCATTGGTAAACGGTTATCGCTACCTATAAATATCAGCAATATCACGGGCAGAGTGTTTATTATTGTAGAAGTATTTTGACAGGCTCCGTGGCACAACGTGCGAGAAGTGGTCAGTGAAGCGAAGGGCCGCGGTTTCGATTTTCGAAATAAGCTCTATCGAACACAAAAGAATTTTGAAAATCGGTCCACATTTAGCAGAGATATCGCGTTACATAAAAAAATATAGACGAATTGAGAACCTTCTCCTTTCTCTTTGTAAGTCAGTCGAAAACAGCATCTGCTGAGAATAGGTACAAAAACCAACTTGGAACTTAAACATAACATAAGCTCACGCCTGTATCCCCGAAGGGGTAGGCAGAGGCGTATTAGCGAACTAGAACACCCACATTTCGCCGAGCTTAGTTCCGTCCGAGATGTGATAGGGGGCGAGCCTATCGCCTTATCGGGTACAAATTCCAGACTCCGGGCTGATATGGAAAAATCCAACATCACTTTGCCCGACCCGGGGATCGAACCCGAGACCTCAGGATGGTAGTCGTACCGAAATTCAACTACGCCACCGAGGCAGGCAGTTGGAACTTAAATTAAGACCTAAAATAATATTTTATCGCGCTTAAACAGACCTATTAAATATTCAATTAGCCCACAAAACTTTTACCATTATCAACGTTTTAACACAGTAAAGGGCTCGAAAATATTTATGCGACCCGCGTTAAGAAATAAATTGAAGATTTATTTACTCATTTACTGCAAATTTGTTCTAAATTGAGTGCTGCGGTCTTGCGGAATTCTGAAACTCAGTTACTGAGACGACTCAGAGTAAATCACTATGAACTAATGGATGAAATTGTTACTTCACTGTAAGTATGGTGTTGAAATACGAATAACTGTACTGTCGATTAGCAAATGTAACGACATAACCGGTTTTTGATTAGATGTTTAATATCAATTAGTAATGCGTCATATTCAGTGGCAATTTTAATATTCCCGATTTAATTAATGTAAGTAATGTGTAACTTATGCGTGGACATTAATTTATAATGGATTTAATGGTTAGTAAGTAGCAACTAGATACATTTAAATGTTTTTATTGCTGCCTGGCGTTACCTTCCTACTTAAACTCTTCTTCTCTTTACTTTTCTTTACTCACTTCGCCTGGTTTTGAGCATCCTCAATAGTGAGGGCATTAGCTCTCATATCTTCCTCCAGAACATCTAACGCTTTTTGGGCCGTTCACGGGAAGGCACCCCTGGTACGACTTGGGCCAGACTCATGCGACCGACGTACTCTTGTGGTTTCCTCAAATCGTGACCATACCATCTCGAGCGACATCTCTTTTACAACAAAAAACAAAAACGCCCTTGATATAATATGTAACTGTCTTATAAAACGAACCTCTCTCCAAAGACAAATAATGAAATTGGCAATATAATTAATTACCTACTTATTGTCAGCGGCGAAGGGTTCATACAACACGATTCCTTCCGGCTTATCTTTGTCAAATTTTCAACTAATAAATAGGTATTAATTAAAAAAGAAACTAACATCGGCTTCCTTTTTATAAATTTTCTATCGTTTTCATCCAACTGTAATATATCCGCCACATAAAATAAGACTATGGGGTACATAGTGTAAATAATTAACAAAAAGTAAGTTCTCTAACCATTGCATACGGTTAAGAAAGTTTTTTTTCGGGAGGAGCTAACAAGCTTATGAGGTAATATGTGGAGTTCTAATTTTCATAAGCTAAATTAAGTTAACTTATTAAATTTATAAATACTAAATGTAAATAATAAATAAATAACGCCCAACAGTCACACACATAGTTCTGACCCCACACTAAGATCAAGTCTTGTGTCGTGGGTATCAGGAACTACGAGACACTTTTGGTCTCACAACACCTAGACCCGAAACAAATATCTGTGCCACTCAAACACTTGTCTCGGTGCGGGATCGAACCCGCAGCGTCTCGCTTCTCAGCCGGCTACTCGCCCGCTGCGCCACGGAGGCTGTCATCAAATGTGGCTGTATATCGACCGTTAAGCGGCCAATACCTCCTAAGTGCTTGGAGATCAAGTTTATAGGAGACAATAAAAACTAATAAAAACTACCCCCTTATTCATAATAACTTAGTAGAGCGTAAAAAGACCGCAAATGTACGTTTCATAAAAATTGTATTCATAATACCAACGTTTAATAGTGAAAACATGGCCGATTCCGATCAGCTGTTTCAAGTTTGATGTTCTTTCTTAATGACATTAATTTTTTATAGTCTACGACCACATCTAAGATTGATATATATATTTTATTAATTGTTTGTAAACGATTAATAAAAAATATATAACCAAGACTTCGTATCTGTTTCGAAGCGTGCCAGAGATAAAAATAATATGTTTTCTGCAACCAGCAACATTGTATTCGATAAGCATATATTAGTTCTGTTTTTGCTAAACTAGGCAAAAGTAGGGTTATGCTTTTGATAAGACCAAGATTTCATTATGAATAAGGGGGTAAATAATTAAAAAATATAGGTTATATTTATGCACCCAAAATCCAAGTTTATTAATTTTACAATAGTTTAATATTGCTAATAAGAAAATATTTACATTATGTTTCATTAAGATTAACAAATAGCACAAAAAACAATATTTTAGTAAAAATCTTAGTTAAGAGGTATTGGCAGCATACGGTCGATATAATTTCAAACTAGACTTGATAATGTACAAAATTAAATGAATAAACAAACAAACCACAATCTAAACGCCTACGCACAACGTAGTTACTCTGCACTCACACGTGATAATTGCCAATTAAAATCGAGCAGGCGCTTTTGAAGCTGGCGGCCCCGGACATGAATTCCGACGAGGATACAGATAGCTTGGAAGATGAGGCCATGTCAGAATTTGATATTATCCATTCCCTAACTGGTGGTGTCAATCTAACTCATATTGTTAAAGGTAAGATTAATAATTCCAAAATGCATGTCGATCTTTATAAACGTGTAGAGATAAATAAACCTTCAGGAGTAGGAGGTCTAGGACGAGACAGTTCTGAGTTTTGACACCTTTTGAAAATGTTGATAGTTTTAATTTCTACGTTACATTATTTCCCTGTATTTATAACTGTTAATTATTTTTGACGCCTTTTCGACCGACTTCCCAAAAAGGAGGAGGTCCTCAATTCGTCGGTATTTTTTTTATGTATGTTACGCGATATCTCCGCCAAATGTGGACCGATTTTCAAAATTCCTTTTGTGTTCGATAGGGCTTATTTCAAGGGTGGTCCCATATAAATTTGGTTACGATCGGTAAATTAGAAGTCGGTCAGTTAAGTTTTTAAACTTGTGATTATAATCGATTTCGTTTTTAGATCTGGAAGAATTCTGGAATTTGATTATAAGTGAAATACCTGTATTTTCTTGGGATGATGATGATGACACATTAGCCAGTACTGTAAAATCTAAAAGCACAAAGAAACCTGCGGCTAAGGAAACCACAGTAGTCAAGGTAGATTTAGATAATACACTTCTTGTTATATACAATATATATACCTCGGTAGAGTAATTGTAGTTCGGTACAACTACCGTCCTGATGTCTTGGGTTCCATCCCCGTGTCGGGCAAAGTGATATTGGGTTTTTCCAATTCAGTATCAGCCTGGAGTCCGGAATTTGTGCCCAATATGGTGATAGGCTCGTCCCCTATTACATCTACGACGGAAATGAGTTCGGTAAAATGTGAGTGTTCTAGTTCAATAGTCCGCCTCTGCCTACCCCTTCAGGGATACAGGCGTATTATTTCAAATTAATAAAAATGCAACATCATCTGCAATTGCCGATGTCCATGTTGCGAAAGTAACCAGTTACCATCATAACACTGCACATCAACCTTCGTATGCTTATAAAAATTCTAACTGCTTAATATGTTCCACTTCACGAGACGAGAAATTCATCTTGGGCAATAGGAATCTCTCAACGGACAGACTTATTTAGTTAAAACTTGAAAATATTTTGTTTCCTGATCCACTGTTGTTGGGAACAAGAAAAAGTTGAGATAGACCATCTAAGTTGTGTGCATCATGGTGAATAACAAAGTAAGTTGAGTAAAGTCTGCAAGGAAAAATGAACTCTGGTTTGCTTATGAGAAATTTGAATATTAAACCTTTAACAAGCAAACTAATAATTTACAGAAGAAATAACTAGCTGTTGCCTGCAACTCCGTTTGCATCTTTTTTTTTTTAAATCCATCCAGTAATTTTTGCGTGAAATATTAACAAATATATACACACATACTCGATAACTTTGGCGTTTATAATATTAGTAGAATTATACTGGGAAGTTTTGTTTTGTAGTAAAGACTAGCAAACCAGCAGTTGGGTTACGTGATGGTAAGTGATCTCTACCATCGCCCATAAACATACACGATACTAAATCATTGGTTGCCAAATTAAAGACTAGGGATTGGGAAGAGAGGAGGGATTAAGGCCGCCTGAAATTTCAATTACCAAAAAAACATAGCAGCGAGCTGCCATCACGTCTAGTAAAAATCTGTACAATCCCGTTTATTATTGTATTTATTGCCATTATTTAAAAATATCATAAAAAAAGAAAAATCTAGTCGGAAGGATCACACTATATCCAGATTTCTTTGATATTTTTAAAACGCCTTAAGACTTTAATATTATTGACGGGATTATAAATATTGAGTTATTTATTGCCTCCGATTTTACTACAAATGTCATCAGACCTAAAACGTATCTATTAATTGTTTTCCAGCGAGGATCTATGGTCTACATAACTATAGCTGATTCAAAGAATCAACCTCCTTACGCAGTACCTGGAGTTACACCTGGGCACGAGATGGCTCTACTTACCACCATGGCAAGAGATCTTCCCTTGAAGAAACCACTACCAGAGCCAGGTACAATTTTATCCGTACAATTTTATATTTGACTTTACTGCAACAAAAAAAATACTGCCAACAGCCAATATCTACTAGAAGATATTAGAATACGAAATGAGTAGGTATAGTGATACTCGAGTTAAAATGATCTCAACTGACAATTGAGCATCCCTAGCAACTGAATCATCATTAATAGATGTATCCTTTATCTTGTCGCCTTTTTTATCTGGCATATAGTCTGCAGAAGGTCTAGAGTTCAAATTACATTTCAAGACATTAAATGTTTTTAATAAGTTGCCGTGGCCAGATCCCTGATATGCGGTTGACGTTGAATAGACGGCCGGTCACAAAAGTTAATAATTTATGCAAAATGCTTGAAAAAGTGTGTTGTGTCGAACATAGCAATATGATGAGGGAAGGTTAAAATAAGTATTATATTTTTTTTCCTCAGATGTGGCTTACTGGAAATACTACCGTTGGGTGGACTGGGCTCGACGGCACGGCCTATACGAAGCATACGATTGTCCACGTACTAGATTTTTGAAAGTAAACGGTCTTTTGAAACTCTCGTATGCTCCACACCTTCTTGATGTTCAGAGCACTGAATCCGTGAGTTTTTAAATAATAATATCCACATGATTAATGTTCGTTAATATTACCTATACAGTAGCACTTGGAAGAATACCAATCTGATAAAAAAGAGCACGATAAAAAAGAAAATTTATTATAGGCAGCCCGTCGTAAAAACTAAGCCGAATCCTTTCTGCAACATACTTGAAAAAGTGCATTGCGCCGACCCGAAAATTGAAGTGCATAAGGGCAGATAGAAAAGGCGTAGTTTAAAAACAGCTTCTCTCTTTCTCATTATCATTAGTGAGCAATATTATATCAAATACGAAACCATAATAAAGATAATTTTCTATAGTGCTTCTTTATCAGGGTCACTTTAAACGTGAAGCCCTTATAATTGAAAACGGATTTAAATTAATATGGTATTATTAAAATTAAATACTAAAGAGTAAGTCTTTTCATCATTGACCATCACGACCAATGACTGACACTAACTCAATTCGATATCAAAGATCGATTAAACTAAGTTCAAAGTCTGAACCATTTTCAAAGAGAATAAAAATACGTCACATTACCTTCACATGAGCTCATTGTCACGTATCTCGTGTATCGGGGATTTTCAATCTATACTAGAACTCCGCCTAGACCGGCGAAATGGTTTCGCATCAACGTTAGCCTCTTGTTTTACAGATTACCTACGGCTTCCGAGAGGAGCACGACAAAACCACTCCGGTGAGTTTTTTGATGAAACCGAAAGCCTCTTTATCCCGTTGTTTTCCTGTTTTACGCTTCAACGTAGAAAAATAGAATGATAGACCGAGATCCGGCTACAAAATCACTATGTTCATAAAGTATGTAGTCAAAATCTAATTTTTATGGATTAAAATAATATTAATTAAAAATACTCGTGGGCATATTTTTATTGGCACTTGGGCTAAAATTGATTCCCACATTAAATTATTTTTATATTTAACTTATCCATAAAAATAGTTTTTTACTACATACATGACGAACGTAATGATCTTGCAATCGGATCTCGGTCTATGACAAACTATTTTTGGTACCATGTGTTTTTTATCTGGTAATAAAATAAAATTAAATTAATATATAATACAAATAAAACACTTTGTACTGTACCTAATTCCTCTTTTGAACAGATAAAAAAAACACAAAAAGATTTGAACCGATCAAACACCGGAATATCGACAGGGAATCAGCAGCTGAAAGAAGAAATGCGCGAATGGATCCAATTTGATCCGGTGAATTCTCTTTGACATTTCACTAGGCGTAGTCTTTGATACTTTTCTAGGTAATTAACTAGTGGCGTAGTCGGGGTGTTCGTTTTAGAATGATTTCACGATGTTACAGAATCTATAGTATCTTACGCAAGTTATACATTTGAATACCTTCTACGTTACCATGTATAAATTATTTTATGCGTTATTGTAAAGACAGAATTATGAATAAAAGTATCGAAACGAAAGGAAGAAAGTACTATAAAACCCTTTTCCCTAAACCCTTAGGTTTCAAGCTTAAAGGAACGGTAAATTGTCCGAATCCTGAATATTATAATAAAAATAAAATTCACACGATAAAGTTCTCCCAAAAGGATGAGCAAAAAAGTCATCGTCTCAGAATGTCTGGGACTCGTAACGTCTTCTATTATTATAGGTGTCGTGGATATTGTCTTATATTTTTGGGAAAATATCCTCATAATATTATATTTTGTTCCTTATAACAGTTGTTGTTCCAGATACAAGACTTAGTGAAACAGATCAATATTGTTTACTATCCGTCGATGTTTGAATTCACATCCGCGGCCAGCAATCCACCTATTCGTATAACTAAAGGCGCTCAAAATAAAGCAATCGACGTCCCTGCACCGAAGTCCGCACCACTATACTTACAAATAGATGGACCAGAGGAAAATGTGCTTTATATATCACTGAATGTACTTCACCCAAGGGTCTTATTCAATTGCGGTGTGCCTGTAGTGGATTACATAGAACCGAGTTATTTAGTTATGGAGAGGTTTGAATGGTTCGTAGACTGTGAATTGCCCGTGGCGAAGGCTTTTGTAGCGACTCGTGGTTATGATTCTGTTGAAGTAAAATTTAAACCGGGCAGACATTTTTGCAGGTATCTACCTCTATTAACGTGTTTGTTTAGTGTAGTTAATGCAAAAAGAATAATTTAGAAAATATCTTCCAATTTAAAATATATACCTTTAAGACATATCTTTAATGGACTAAGTCATACTTAAAACTTAATCATCATCATTAGCCACATAGAACGTCCACTGTAGAACATAGGCCTTAAAACTGAATAGATAATCATTTCATCATCATCAGTCACAGGACATCCAGTGACACTCATTTAATAAACTGAAATATAATCGAGAAGAACGGTAATTCTCAGGGCGCGTGCGGCAGGGTCAATGTACTGGATCGTTCTTTTTGCAGAATCTGGGTTCACTCTCGGATGCACTGGCACTTGATGCTTCTTAGTGAATCCACGCTTCTGCTGGGTAGTAGAGACGTGATACAATGTGCCGCCGTTAGAGAGTGTCCTTGGGCTGCAAGATTTTTGACATCTCTTGGAATTGCCTTCACGAACTGGACCAGAATGAATAGATCCAACCCGAACATTACGTCAACTGATAGGGAATTTTATAAGTAAGATGGATTCAATATTTATATTACTACTAAGTTATAACTGTACGTTTCATACAATTTTGTTGTTCCCATTAGTAGACTGATTTATTAAATTTTAATATTTACTATCCTGGTTGGTTACTAAATATTAAAGAGCAAGTTAAAAAGGAATTTGAGAGGTTTTAGTTTGGTATAAAATATGTCGGATCTAACCGTGGTTCGCTAATGAGTGACTAGTGCTGTATACGTTATACTGCAGGTCATACCAGCCTGATCTATCTTGGGATCCTGAGGTGGTGGGTTACGACATAAGTCTGGTCCACTGGATGTTCAGACAAGCATTACAATCGCTACTTTACAAAAGACTACAACCTCAAGAATTTCGGTCAGTATGTATGGCACTTCGACGTTATTTGTGCGATCCTGAGTTTGGTCTGCCACCGAAGCCCAGGCCACCGAAATCACTAAGGAATCTCATTGATATGGACCCTTGTGATTGCTTAATGCCCGAGTCTGAAGAAGTTGAGACTACGGAAGCGGCGATGGAAGAGCAGGTATTAAAATCATTCGTACACTTTTTATCCTAGTATTGATGTGATTTCACTGAGCCTTATAACACAAATATAATTTCGACCGTAAATAGAGATTGCGTTTCTTGACGGTCGCTAGAATTGTGCTAACCTGGTGAATATTTGGTAAATAATGATAAGAGATCATCAAAAGTCGTGGAAATATATCATTTTAGAGGACTAATTCGTAGATTTTAGTATTTGATAGTCGTTGGGCTTTAGGCAATTTACACCAATATCATTGAATGGTGATGTTACGTTTAGGCAGATTCCCATGATAGTCTTTTTTTAAATACTAACTCGTGAGATTCGATCGGTATTCCCTACTATGTCACTACCTAATTGTCAGAATGATTCCTTAGTTTCTTTTTTCTAGGCGGCAGAAGAAAGATCTTTAGTAGACCCTGTTACCATGGAAAAATTACTAACACCACCCACAGAACCTGTTACATCTCAGATCTGTGAATTAGCAACAGAAGAACTTCCATGTGGTCTTCTAAAGGATGAAAGAGAGAAAGTTGTTAAGAAACATGAAGCAGCGACGTGCATACAAGCACATTGGAGAGGAACGTGGGCTCGGAAATGTCTTACATCTCATTTTACTTTCACAGCTGACGTAATGAAACTGGTAAGTTTGGAGAAGCTCAAAATAATACATAACAATCGAAATTGTTCATTGATGTTGGTCTATTTGGTACTTTGTTACTTCAAATTTGTTTATTATTTGTATGTGCAAATAATAAACAATGAAATCAATATAACAACATTTAAAAAGCTGCAAAGAATCAATAATATTTTCTCACTCTCTTTGGAGTTATTGCCTTTACCTGCATTAAATCTAGCACCGAAGTCGGTTTTAAAGTTTTTTTATTTATTTATTACATTTTAGAAAGACTTACAGGCTAATAATACAAATTAGTAACTAAAAATAACTTAACATTTTGCTTACAATCAGTCTCCGCATATTTGTTAAACTTTATTTATTTTGTAACTTTTCAAAATATGAGGGCAACTCTGAACTAGTCTTTAAATCAAAAACGGAATCATCTAAGCCGATCCAAAAATCTTCTATACGAATAGAGAACTTCCTATTTTGAAGTTGGTTAAAAATATAACTACTTCCAACCATCATCTAGTGTTTATCCATAATTTGATAAAAAACAAAACTAGCTTTTTACAACCTTTTACAGATAATGGAAAATGCTTTCGGAAATTTGGATGTCCTATCAGCTTTGATGAATGAATTCTTCGAGATGTATCCTGGTGCTAAATACTCATATTCAGTAGCATCAGCGCTAAGCGGAGTTCATGCTTTGCATCAGCACAATGGAGCTACGCAAATTACTCCAAAGTGCAAATGGGTTCCTTACTTCCAAGGAGTCTTCTATTGCCATGCTCCTGTTAAAGTTCATTTAGATATTCAAAGCACTCTGCAGTACAGCACATTGGCAGTGTATAATAACGATACTGGAGAACAATTACCGCAAGTTTATAATGCACATATTACATTTGACGTTTCACCTAACTCGCTTGGGTATGTTTAAGTAATTTTAAGAATTATGATGATATAATCTGATGATATAAGTACAGTAATTGCTTAGCAATGTTCACTTTCTAGAATTGATTGGTTTGTCAAAAAGTGTTATTTAATACATTAATTGTACGCATTTACCGTAAATTAAACAATAACGTAATTGAACTCTCGCCAAATAGACTTTAATAAAAAATAATAAAATATATAATTACATAAATAACGTAAAAATCTATGACTAAATTTTTGTTTAATACATAGTTACATTATTTTAAACGTTAATAGATAACTTTGGAAAAGTCGATAACGTAATTACTGTACAAGTAAATAATAATGAAACATTTTTTGAAAATTTTCGACCCCTCCCACGCATAAGGGCGTATTGAGATTATGACTTATTTAAGATATATACTTAAGATTAATTATTATATGATTATTAAAAATTGAGGATAAATACTGTCTGGCTTAAAATTAAAAGTACTAGCCAGACAGGAACTAAGTATTTATCCTCAATTTTTAATAATCACATAAATAATCTTTAAATGCCCGAATTGAAAACTTGTCATAATCTCGATAAGCCCTTAGTGGGAGGGGTCGTTTTGTTCATTATAGTCAATACTTTGCTGTTGTGTTTGAAATATCCTCAACAAACTCTGTTTTACGGTCATACAGATATACAGTTATGGGCCACGGAACTCTAACCCAAGTCTCAGGAGCCTTTTACGATTGTCACTGGCAGCTAACAGTTCTTGCGTCCACTGACGATGCTTTTCACATCTGCGACAACGATTTAGATGTCTGCAAAGAAGCACCACTTCCAACCGCAAATAAACTGCACATAGACGAAATTTTTATACCCAACAGAAGGAACATATTAGGCGGTATACAAATCTCAGTTTCTAAACATGAAGCTGTCAGTTTCCGAGTAGCAGCCACATCGCCTGACGTAAGTTCATAAGCTTCATAAAAAGATGAGCTTTTAGCTAAATTCATTTGGTGTAAATATTTCTTTCAAATTCTCAATAAACGTCTCAACACTCTTAGTGTTGTTTACACGGATTGAGTTAAAAATCATCAGATATTTTAACATAAACAGTAAGCACCCTTATTCAAAACATGTTTGTTTTAAATATGCCAAAATCTTTTTACGATCAAAACATTCTATCATATTTATACAGAATACAGTAAAGTTTTAATTAGTTTGGTGAAAAGAATGGTGAAAATTGGCATACCAAACAGAATCTATATAAGATACAGGATATTTAAATGATCAGGATATGCTATGATAAAGGATTCTTGATCCTTTATTATGATAAAGGATCAAGAATCCTATCCATAGCATATCCTGATCATTTAAATACTGATGCCATTCGGGAAACACTTTGTGTAGGTTTTAGGTTGACGTCAGGTAGACGGCGGAATTAATAACAAAGCCGAATTTTTTTTTACCATAATATGCTTGAAAATGAGTATATATAGCGCAAACTAGTAAGATCAAAATAGGTTCAAAGACTATGTTCTTTCAACAACTACGAGCAAAACTATTGAATATTTTCCAGTTAGAAATGGTAGCAGTTGTCCGAACGCCCAATACGGAAGGTGTTGTGGAGGAACTAGCTCGGTGCTCGGGTAAAGGTGAAATAAACTGGCCGTATATACGTTTGAAACCGGCGCCTCCACCAGAATTAACTCATATGAAGAAAAGGTCTGCTTCACAGTCGAATTTGACAACGGTAAAAATGTATACCTTTATATAATAATTTTAAATCTGGTTTACTAATGTTCTTGTTGTATTGAATTTGGATTGAGAAACCGCAAACCTGAATTGTTTGTTGGAATTTTCGTTTCGAAAAACTACAGAAAGATAGTTTTTATATAGAAAATCCTTCCCTTATCCCTACTGGGCAATTCGATAGTATCCTTATCACATAATTATTTAGATTGTAAATACTAAAGCGCAATTGCACTATCTGTCGGTTATAGCTAAAGTGATGTTAACAAGCAGTAGTTCATGGAATATAAAGAGTTTGATAACTTTATCTTGTCTCTGATAGTACTGAAAACGGAACTTAATTATCCTGACTTGATTTTTTATATGCTCAAATACCCATTTGGAATAGTCAAATATTTTTATTTTTACCTGAATGATAATTTTGTTGTTTTGATAGATGTTTCATACATTAACTGTCAAAACGCCAGATTATTATTTTAAAGAATAACCTTTATACGTCTACACAGGCAGTCAAAGAAGCTGGCCTAACCAGCGCTCGTTCTTTGAAATCACCTGCAAAACCAGCAAAGGCAACGGCTGTCACTAGAAAATCAGCTACAAAGGTACCCAAACATAATTAGTGTTAATGAAAAAACAACAATAAATGCAATTTCAATAAATTATGAACGCAGGTGGTTTTAAATATAGATCAAAAATGTTCAAACAATGGTAACGATTATGACTATCAATAATTCATTGCGATTTTTGATGTTTCAAAGTAGTGTTATATCTAGGTAATAATATATTTTATGAAGTTGTATTTAATCCATCGACGTCGATTTTATCATGACTGTTTAATTGATTTTATATAGATTCATTTTATATTATTTATTTTCATAATTTATCTACTTTTGTTTACCTGTAGGTACCGGGAGAAACCTTAAGCGTTTTTATATTTCTTGGTCACAATTTATCAACGCGGGGTTTATTTACGTTTCAGTTTAAAGATCTTAAGGCACCGCTTGAGCCGAAACAGTATACTATTCAGTAAGTACATATTTCAATTGGTTTTGTGCCCTGCGGTAGAAACAGGATCATTGTTGTCAACGTTAAAAATGAGTTTTATTAAGTATACCTTGGGGTTGTTGCTTTCCTTTTTATCCGGGAGATATTATTTTGTACAAAAAATGATACTGTCAATTATATTATACCAAGTTGCCAAATATTATATCACTGCATGTGGTTGTAAATCTAATCTGGTAGAACTAGATATTCGTATTTGATTAGTAATAATGAAAGTTAAAACTTACCTTAACATTGAAAATTAATATACAGAGTGATAGCACCAAATGGATGGCCACTCACATTAGCTCAGTGGGTGAGAGTGGACGAAGTTCGTAACTTACAGGATTATAAACATGATAACCAAGTAAAAAAGCCTGTTAAAGAAAAGGTAATAGAATATGCTAGAAGATAGCTTTGGTAAAAAGAAATCTTGAAAATCTAAACTACTTTCTTTTTTGTTAGGTTACCTCGGCAAAAGATAAAGAAAAGGAAAGAGCTTCATCACCGGTTTCTGCTCACCAACCGCAGCCCGGAGATGCTTATGTGGAACTAGAATGTACTGTGGCGACTGGTGGAGGCGCATTTCCTAAAAGAGACGATGAAAGAGATGTGGTATTTGCTACTGCAAGGCGACTCTGGGATGCCAACGAACCAGGGAGGAATGCTCGAGGAGCGCAGATCAGGTATACTATTAAAAATATTTCAGACGATACAGTTTTGAACATTAACAGCTTTGAGACAGCACCAACGGCAGACATTAGATAAGTGGTATGTACAGATCCAGTTTAGTACTTTAATGTACTAGGATGAAAAAAGAGAATATTTTTGTTTCTGTCTATCGAGAAATAATACACGATGATTTTCAGTATATTCTAGCACGGAAACTTAGTATTAAAGTAGTACTTTCCTTATTACTTATTCTCTTTTTAGCTCAAATTGTACTTTAATGCAATAACTTAATTATTCCTTCATTGTTTCCATAACGCTATTTTGTATTCTGATTATAATGCATTTAATTTGCGAAAATGTTGCGATGTTAATTAAAAACTCTTTGTAGAAAGGAGTTTCGAGCAGAATTCCTTGAAGCATTACCACCACCTCCGACAGACAGTGTTCATACGCTGACCGAGGTGAGTAAAAAAAATCATGAATAAAAATGCATTGTTATATTCAAATATACGCAGCTTTTTTTAATTACAGGAAGTTTTTGGTGAGGACACTGAAGGCGAAGAGGCGAAAAGTAAGTTTAGCATAATTGAAAGTAATACTGAAAACAAATAAACACATCCAAAATTAACTAAGTTACAAAGACCTGAATAACTCATTACATACTAATAGATATGCATGTGGCTGAATAGAACGATCAAATGCAGAATCGGCATTTGAACAAATATATTTTATGTCTTCATGCAGTATATAGATTTTTAATCGGATTAAAAAGATTCGGGTCGTAGACAGCCATTATAAACTAATGCGGGTTTCGGGTTGCGCTTTGACGTTATCTTGAAATATATTTTGTATCCTGTGCTTTGTAAAAAATTTATAAATGGAGCCAAATTTTAGTTAGAGGTTTAAGTCAGCTTATACTGTATACACCATTTCTAACCAAAACTTTTGTAAAATCTGATCCCTGCCAATAAAGATAGTATCTAGTTTTTGGGCTACTCCAAATTTTACAGAATTAAAGTTCTGAGCACGAATAATTTTAATAATCAAATGAGTATTGAGCTCGATTCGAATTCGATTCGTTATTCAGGCTTGGGCCATTTTTATAATTTTTTGTTTACTATATGTATCCGTTTCAGAAGAAGAACTCCAAATCCCTACTCAACAAGGTCCGACGCCGGCAACGGAGAGTGGATGTAAGGAAAAAATATTTGTATACATACTATGTTATGTCTTTTGATATTCGATGATTTCTGATCTCATGTCTTCATGCCTAATAAAAAAATTATCAGAATCATTGTCATGTTTCGGTTATATGAAAATAGCACCCTAATGTGATTACTGTTCCATTATGACTCGTTTAGACAGAGAGTTTAATGCCATGAGCACACAGATACTATCTTACAGTTGAATAAGATCACAGTCGTTATTTATCTTACTTTGTTTCTGATTCTCTTACTACAGTATTAGAAATGACAATCGAGAGCGAGGAAGAAGCCAAATATCTCGTCATGCCAGAACAATTGAGGGACAAGTTTATACCACTTTACTTTTTACCATTCTGCATGAAGGAAAAGGATGAAGACTTAAGGTAAGAAACTACTCCTATTATAAAATAAGACTGTATTTATCACATGGGGAGTAAATAAATTGAAAATATTAAATTTAATTGTACATAAATCTTTTGCAACTGAATAATTATAACTATAATACTATCAATGATCAGAGCTCAAAACAATGTGCTTTGGGTGAATGATATACTCGTAATATGTTTCTTTTAGATACGAAACACGTATTTATTTATTTATTAAACATACCAACTACATTGCAACAAGAGAGAAATTATAAGCTACTAAACAATAAACAGAATTAACACATTCATAGTAGGTACAATGTAATTTATAGGCATGCATAGCATTACATAAAATTTTATATTATTAGAAAGAGTAGATATAGGAACACGTAAAGCAAATAAAAGGAAAGAGTGTTATAAAATTACAAATATGCAGCTAACAAATAAACTATTATACTTAAATTTATTTAAACCTAAATTTATAGATCTATTTATTCTCGCATTGTGCTAATAGGGCTCGCTTAAAAGTGCTCAGTGTCATTGAAAATATATCAATGCCACTATCAACAATAGATTTTATATTGTATAACCTTGCCATCTGATAATATTATGATGATGATAATTAAGATAAAGTATTTTAACTATTAAAGGCTGGATTGATCATCAGACCTAATTAATAATATTTTCTAGCGTACTGCTTACACCAGATATGTCTGAGGCAGCTAAAAATAATAGACATGCGCGTATCGAAGCAGCTATGGAGAGGATGCGCGAACTTCAGCTGTATAATGAGACTTACGTTTTGGGTAGACAAAAGTGTAGAAGTCAATTACTAGAAAATCTTTATGTAGGTTAGTGGTATTTTGTTATTCTGTACTATCGTTTCTTTAATTTTCAGTGCATAATTAATGTAAATTATAATGGCTTTCAATTACCAGCTTTACAGCAATTATACCAGAAAGTATAATTGCAATAACAGTGACGTCAGGGAATTTATTTTTTTATACTGACATGACAAAGCAACTAGACTTAAGCTGAGGTCTGATTCTCTATGTCTACAGTTCAAAAGAAGAAAGTAGCATCGGCTTCCCATTTTAAACTTTCCACCTTTCCCTGATGGTCGTTATCAAGATCAGTACAAAAATATAATTATTATGCTCTTCCAAGAATTTGTTTTCATCAAATATTTCGTCGCCGCTGAATACTTTTTCAAACCCGTTCAAAAGACAGCACCCTGAGATAATAATATTAAAACTATGTACAGATTCCCAATGGTCTCCAGAGCTTCAACATGTGTTAGAAGAAAGAGACGATGCCATAGCCCGTGAAACACTTAACAGAACCTTATCGGCCACAAAGAAGAAACAAGATTCTAAGAAGAAATAATTTGAAGTATAAGATTTATCCTATGCTATGGAATTGAGTTTAAGTTCTAATTATTTTATAAGTTGAAGGAATGTTTTGTTACAATTTGCATAAATATTGTTGAAACACGTCATAAAACCGAAACCGATAACTATCTTAACGTTTATTTCAATGAGTGATAAACCATTGCTCATAGACTATAAGAATCTTTGAAATAGAATACACATTTAAGTTAAAAAATACTGCAGAGTAAATTTCAACGGTGTTTACATCTCTAAAAAGAAATAAAAATATTGATAGCTTGGTCAAAGAGCATAGCAAATAATAATAAAAGAACTCATAAAAAATATCATAAAATCAGAAATCCAATAACACTAGTAGTCCGTG
Organism: Clanis bilineata; assembly: GCA_036417725.1. Classification (NCBI taxonomy): domain Eukaryota; kingdom Metazoa; phylum Arthropoda; class Insecta; order Lepidoptera; family Sphingidae; genus Clanis; species Clanis bilineata. The sequence goes on from CM071153.1 coordinate 7,856,031, forward strand.
CAGATTTTTGCGAGGCCACCGATTATGATTGAATACATAAAATTCAGACGTGCCACGGCGTTGATAATACGCTCGGGAATGCCACTGAATATTTTAGATAAGAACGTTGAGAACGTTTTTATAAAACAGCGGAATAAACTGCTTAATTTATGACCATCATCAACCTATTTTCGGACTCAGATTTCTTAAAAAAAGGTTTCCAGTTGGCTAACGGCCGTTCAATGAATAAGTAATACGAAAAAGCGAGAGACTGAACCACAAGGATTTATTGCGTACGCTTTTTTATATTTCAAGTTATTGCTCCCTATAAAAATGTTTTGATTAATATTATAAAACCTGAAATTTTAATGACTTGAATGACTGTATACTCAAAATAATACATCATGTATAATAGTATACTAAAGGTATGATTGAGATCACAATATATTATATCTAAAAATACAGTCCAAAAATTACCCAAAGATTTCAGTTGGACACACCCAAACTTACTGTTGAAATTCTAATATTAATTTCATATCTTAAATTTATTTTTGACTTTTCTATGTCTACTGATTATAAATTAAACTCGATACAATAACTTTTTTATCACAAAATTAGTCGAGATTGACTTCCTGGAAACGATAATCATATAGAGTTTCATTATAAATATATGGTTCGTACTTCTCACTAAAATAGGAGGACATGATTGTGAGGAGTAATTATCACATGTTTAAAAACTTAACGGACCGTCTTCAAAGCTTATCTGATGGTGACCAAATTAAATTGGATTATATGGGGCCACCCTTGAAATAAGGTTTTTTCGAGCATAAAAAGAATCTTCAAGATCGGTCCACATTTAGCGGAGATAAACGTAACATACATAAAAACAGACGAATTGGGGACCTACTCCTTTTTTTGGAGTCGGTCGATAAGTGTTTTCAATCAAAACAAATCGTAAACTTTTCAAATAAAATCATGATGATACCGATTCAATAAATAGACCCACTAGGTTTGTTTATAGAAGCATGCTATCTGCGTACTCCTAGATCTATGACGGAGACGTGAACCAATATCGAAGTTATTGCATTGGACGGTTTTCATTCAGTCGTCGTTGCATACGGAGACGGCGATTCAAAGTATCCCTAGACGCTTGTGCAGCGTACCTCTTGAATTTATTAGTTTGCAGGAGCTTTATGAACGGTTCCTACACGTTTCAAAACTGACGTGGAATCCGCATTTTAAACAACATTGATCTGCCCTTTCTTAGTATTATCATAATATTGACAGCCTCCGTTGCACAGTAGGCTGGCTGCGAAGCGAGAGGCCGCGGCTTTCCTGCACTGAGGCAAATGTTTATGTGGCCTACAGATATTTGTTTCGGGTCTGGGTGTTGTGAGACCGAAAGTCTCTCGTAGGTCAGGAACTATCAAGATGTATGGGTATCAGGATACCCACGACACAAGTCTAGCATGGGGTCTTAGTAGTCTTAGTATGTGGTCAGGACTATATACCTCTAGTATGATGTATGATAAAAAAAACATTTTTTTAAATTTTTACTTATTCAATGACACTCTGCTGTTGCGTTTCATAACCATGTGTTCATACTTAAATTAAGATTATTGGGGGCCCACATGCCTTTTCTCTTCCTAATCCCTATTAGATTCCTCCATTGCCGATGTCTTATAGGCGACGGTAGGCACTTACCATCATCTTGACAGTCTGCTCATGTCTTCATAACATACAATAACATAACATAAGCTCACGCCTGTATACCCGAAGAGGTAGGCAGAAGCGTACGAGCGAACTAACACACCCATATTTCGCCGAGCTTAGTTCCGTCCCAGATGTGATAAGAGACGAGGCTATCGCCGTATCCGACAGGACAGTAGTCGTACCGAAATACAACCACGCCACCGAGGCAATCTTGTCATGTCTTTGTAAGCTAATAAGAAAGTTTAAGCATTTCTAAGTAAACTAAACAAATAACAACGAAGTAAAAATGCGTTGAAAAAAGAGCTGATCTCAAGTCCTAACCAGTTTACAATGTTTACCGCTATTTGTACGCTTGTCACGTATAGCCCACAAAACAAATTTTGTGGAGTTTACTGTCATCTAACTCGTGTCTTACAAGACGCAGCCAGTACTTTATCTGGATTTAGATGTTGTTATTATAGTTATGATATAGGGCTGGGTTTATAACAATTTCGTGGTCTGATTTACTACTTACGAACTCAACTTTTATGTATTGACCCCAAATAATATTGGATTATGTTCTTGCACGAATGTAACTTCTTACTTTCTAGGCCGTCTACATTAATGATTATCGTCGCTTTTATCGATGTTAAACGCTCATACCCCCGAATATTGAAATGCTAATCAAAAACGGCTACTTACGTTGTTATACGCTAATCGCTTTACAATTTTAACAAGAAGATCTTAAATGTTTGAGTTCTGTTTTAGTGCTTGGCAATAATCGCTTAGGCCAACATGCAGCTTCACGATAAATCTCTGTTTATCCTAAATCTTGATTTAAATATAGGATAAAGCGAGATAAGATGTAACTCTAGGCTAGTGATAGCGCTCCAAGTTGCCCTTAAAAATATTTTGGACTGGATCTAAAGATTAAGGCAGTATGAATATAAATTATTATACAATGAATGTGATCTATCATGATGATATTATTCATTAATCTGATTATACAACTTTTTTCTTCACCTTAACGTATGTTTGGTAAATTAAAGCGACAGTTATCTTACATACGTGAGTTTATGACGCAGGTATGTATTCTGAACGAATTATTATTTCGAGATAATATTATTATATATACACACACAATACACATGTATTTATGTATAATCATGAACCAATAATTCGTTGATACCGAGGTGCTGCAAGATTAACAGTAACAATAGCTTCTCTGATATGATGTAACACGCAACACACCCACTTCACGCAATCTGGTTTAAGACGAGAATATCTTGTATTGTGGGTGCCTGATACGTGACAATGCGAGATTATATTACATTGAGGCCAGACAATCAAATATATGCATACGTGCAGTGTACTCCTGGTTCACTAAATCATGAGGATATTGTGAGAATAGATATTCGGATCCAATGGTGTTCAATATTGCGTTACTCTACCATCTCCTAAAGCGCTTTGTGGGAAATTATTTTTTTGGAAAATTATCAAAATAATCTGCCTCGATGGCGTAGTGGTATTTCGGTACGACTACGGTTCTGAGGTCTCGGGTTCGATCCCCGGGTCGGGCAAAGTGATATTGGATTTTTCCATATCAGCCCGGAGTCTGGAATTTGTGTCCGATATGGCGATAGGCTTGCCCCATCACGTCTGGGACGGAACTAAGCTCGGCAAAATGTGGGTGTTCTAGTTCGTTAGTGCGTCTCTGCCTACCCCTTCGAGGATACAGGCGTGAGCTTATTATCAAAATAATTACGATCGGTTTATTTAAAGCCAATAAATTATATCACAGTATTCATACCTCTCAAGTAAAAACACCAATATCAAAACCTTTCTATTCTGTTAGAACCAGGTCATTTAACTAAACCTCATTTTTATTCTACCTGCCCTTATCCAACTCAAATGAACTTCAGATAGGGTTGGGTTTTTACGAGCGAATTGACATTAACATCCTTAGGAGATTCTGTAATATCAGTAAAACTCATGCAAAGTATACCGCACCTGGCAATCGAACCCATGCTCTCCCAGGTCTACACTTCCCAGACCATATAAACTACCACTACAGCAAAGATACTAAAATATATCTCATCAATGACCTTTTAATAAGACATGTTTAAAAACTTAACGAACTGACTGCAGATCCGATCGTAGTACTTTGAAGTAGTTCGAAAAATATTAAAAATCATCTACTGACGCCAGACGCCTGACGCTTACTTAAAATTGACACCAAATCGATATTTGATGGACTAACAATTTCCCTAATGTTCCCTCAAACACTTTTACGCCTCAAGAAACTCAAGATATACTCGTAAATAAGTTAAAATGTCGATAAATTACGAAAATTTGGATTGCACTATTTAGGAAAAGGCATAGACATATTGGTACACATCCATGTGACAAGGATGTCGTTAAAGCATCTACTATATTAAAATATTGTGCATCGATTAAACTGATATTAATTTAATTGTATAAGAGTGTATAAGGACTTAATTTTAGCTTTATGACAAATTAACTAAATGTTTTTGTCTGATATAACTAAGAAACAACGGGTCGCTTCCAACAGGTCGACCTGGAAATCTTTGGGGGAGGCCTATGTCCACCAGTTGACGTCCTGTGTCTGGTGATGATGATGATAACTAAGAAAACTTTTCATACCCAACTCAACAAGTAAGTCTCCTTGACCCTGGTAGCATTGCATCGGGGCGTCATAACCTCATACTGTTTTTTAGATTACACCAGTATCTCCACGAGCTACACAGTAGCTCAACCAAGAGTTTTGACATTTCTCGCTGGCGACTACATAAATTATGAATTTGTATGAAAAACATCAATTACCCAAGTAAATATTAGAGGCGTTCGAGTGTTTGTCATATATATATTTTGCGTATTGCCAGATGTCTAAAACAGCTCACGGTCGAGCCTCGGACATCGACATAACATTTATCTTACCACTACCACTTGTTTCAACTAAGTGATAAGTTTCACCGAAACACCCGAAACTTCGACAGACGACTGTGGACATTGCGGAATAAAACTTTCAGTACTTTAAAGTAGGTCTGTTAAAGGCTGTTAAAGGGTTACGAATTCGAAATAGTTTCCGCATTACGATTGTTTCGTACAAACATAGTTGCAGTGGTGGAACACCTTTAAGTATAAAGTTAATAGTTTATAAAACGCTTAAGCTCACGTAGAAACAGACGCTAAGTGGACTTTGATGGGTGCGCGCTAATGGCAAAGGGTTCAAGTATTGGGACTCAGCGGAAAATAAATGTACGATAATACTTTTTTTTATAGCAGAAACTGGCAAACAAGTCGATGGCACACCTGATGGGAAGTGATACCACCGTCCATAGACACCCAAAACACAAATATGAAGTTTAACAAAAATTTAAAACCGACTCACATATTTAAGTACATATTTTATAAACTCCTGAACCGATTTTATTGAAACTTGCACTATTCCCTAAGTTGGAAGATAACTCGTCCAATAAAAAAAGATTCATCGCAATCTGATTTAGTCTCTGAGATATACGTGGACAAACATACCTACATAGATACATATATACATGCACTTATGAAAATTGGCACATCTGTTCACAAGCTCATATAGACTAACATATGCAAATATCGTGCAATTCTAATAATATTACATACCTATTATTTCTTGCCATTTGGCGTCGGAACCTTAAAAAAAAGGAATAATTATCTTCCCGCTGTTTCTTACATCTTGCACTTGAAGCTATGCCTTCTTCGTCATTCGCTACTCATTATTACACAGAACACAACGCTAAGGGCTGTCTGGCCGCACATCTCACGGTAAACAGTTAACGGCAAAGTGACAACCACTTGCCAAGTCAGTACTTAAATTAAAATAGACTTATTTTGGCGAATTTACGTTTACTTGAGTTTGCTTGTTACGAACATTGGCGGTTACGAGATTAGGAATTACGTGAAAGTGTAGATGTTGGGCCTGACTTATAAAAACGTTTTTGCTTATATTATCGCTAAGAATAGCCTGTCACTTTTTTCCTTGCGTTACATTGTTTGAAAATGAAAGGAACAACCTATGGTTAACGATAAGCAGCGTTTAAATATTTTTATAAGTAAAGCGCACAGAGTGGTAGAGCCACGCTGTAGAGTTATGTGTGCAGCACGAAGGGGCCAGCTCGACCGGTTTGATACCCCTGTCTTACAGAAAACCGACTTATAGTGGTAGCGTGATTGTATTTCGACTATCGTCCTGAGGTCTCGGGTTCGAACCCCGGGTCGGGCAAAGTGACATGGATTTTTCCATATCAGCCCGGAGTCTAGAATTTGTACCCGATATGACGATAGGCTCGCCCTCTATCACATCTGGGACGGAACTTAGCTCGGCGGAATGTGAGTGTTCGCTAATGCGCCACGCCTACCCTTTCGGGGGAACAGGCGTGAGCTTATGTTATGTTATGTTTATATTTAAATGTAAGGGATTACTCGTTTACGATAATAAAACGCAAGAAAATATCTTTATTTCAAAGAATTTCTTGTAATTGGCCACAGCTCACAAGATATGATTCACTACGCTGCGCCGTCCTAGATACCGCAATAGTCTTACAGCTATTCAAGCAAATCATTATTAATTAAGCCGATACGAGAACCGTATTGTGGCGTCTTACATTTACATTCAATGATCAACAGTCTGACGGAGTTGTTAGTCTCGTATTGTTTATTTAAAGATGCGTCTTACATACTATAATAATGTACTAATTTTTCTTTCTACATGCCTTTATCCCACCTTAATGTGAGGACGGCGCAACACACTTTTTCAAGAATGTGACAGAAAGGATTTGGCTTAGTTTTTACGACCGGCTGCCACCTGACACCAATCCCCATCTAAGGAATCCAGTCTTGGGAGAATTGTGTTCGAAAAACACCACTTCCGATCTGGGAATTGAACCTACTACCTCCAGGTCCACAGCTCATATATGCTGTCATTAGACCAAGGAGGCGACAACAATAATAATATACTTATGAAAAAATATAAATAATGAACAACGAACAGTCACATAGTCCTCATGAAACAGTAAGATTCGTGTCCCATGTCGTAGGTATCAAGGACTATGCACGACTTTCGGTCTCATACAAACATTTAAATACATATGCATTCATGCCTGTTGTTCTTGAAGGAGGAGTAGAGGCGAACGATGGAACTAGAACATCCACATTTCGCTGAGCTCATTTCCGTCCAAGATGTGATAGGGAGCGAGCCTATCGCTAGATAATAATAATTACACTCGTACAGTATAGTACGTAATCTTTCTTTTTAACGTACAAAACATTATCCCTGACCATTTATATAAAGCAACTTAATAGAATAAATAGCCCATACCCAAAGTTGTATCAAGTTTATATTAGACCATTTCCATAACTCATAAATATTTCCGAAGTCGAAGATTTCCGAAACTCAATAACTACTAAAGACTATAAAACGGAGCCAACTTACCAAGGCATAAATGGAATATTTTTCGAATATAATTTTATTGACTTTCATAAAGCGCTCGCATAAAGGGCCTTACTTAAAACAGCATTTTTAGCTGAGCAAATGGTTAAGAATAACCTGTCACTTGTTTCCTTGCGTTACATTGTTTAAAAATGAAAGGGACAACCTATGGTATAAAGATAAGCAGCGCTTAAATATTTTTATAAGAAAGGGGCAATATGACACATGGATAATCCATCTACCTTTATACATCACTTAGGCTCAATTGCACCACTATTATTAACCTAGAGTTAGTCCTAACCGCAAGCTAAATTGACAGAAAATGTATGAATGACATGTAACTTAACTTGCGGTTAGGACTAACTCTAGGTTAATAATAGTGGTGCAATTGAGCCTTACTTATACGTATGTGGATGTCTACTTAAGTTCGTCTTCAGTCGTCGTCAAACACTCAAACCCACGGCAATCAGAATTGGCGCCAAATCGAATTTCGTTTAAGATCAATACGTAGCATGTTCAGAACTTGGATATGTTTGATTTCCACGCTGTCGTGCGCTTAATTGTAGTTATTCGATTAAACATGTACTTCTTCGCTTTTAAGATCATGAAGTTGCTTACCAAAATTACGTAAATTGAATATACTAAATGAATACAATGGGCCTTGCTTATAAAAACAGTTTAGCTGAGCAAATGGCTAAGAATAGCTTGTCACTTTTTTCCTTGTGTCACATTGTTTGAAAATAAAAGTGACAGGCTATTCTTAGCCATTTGCTCAGCTAAACTGTTTTTATAAGTAAGGCCCTATTTGGGCCATCATCTTTAAAATTGTAATGTATACTTAAACCTTTTTATTGATTTATGAAAGTAGACGAAGTTGCCTTTTTGGTCTGCCCTTATCCCACCTTAATGTGGAGTCGGCGCAACACACTTTTTCAAGCATGTTGCAGAAAGGATTTGGCTAAGTTTGCGGCTGTCTGCCTGACGTCAACCCCCTCTGGAGGAACCAGTCCCGGGCAAACATTACATACAGCTTACATTAAGCGAGTACTTGACATTAACTTTTTCACAGACACCGTCAAAATGACTTATCATAACGAATAGTCTAAAACAGGTGGAATATTAAATCCACGATGTTCTAATAAAACAAGCAACAAAGTTATTATAATTCTGAGAAGATAACACACATAAGGATTCTTGTCGAGGCATCTATCAGTATTAAATTTCTCGGCTCACCTTGCGAGCGTCTCGTAGAAGCCAATATGGCGGGCACGTCTACGAAGCGCCGCCGCCTGTGATCCTTGCACTTGATTAAAAACAGACTCATGTAAAACAACAGTATAGACTCCGAGGCTGTTCTACATTGACCAAAATAATTTTCTGAGAGTTTGATACTATTCCACCGACTTCCAAAAAGGTCCTCAATTCGTATGTATTTCTTTTATGTATGTTACGCGATATCTCAGCCAAATGTGGACCGATTTTGTATTCGATAGAGCTTACTTCAAAGGTAGTCCCATATAAATTTGGTCACGATCGGATTTGTAGTCGGTCTGTTAAGTTTTTAAACTTGTGATTTTCAGTTAGTGATCTACAGTGGAAGGGTCCCACTGTTCTTTTAATGCGTATAATATGTCTCACACTTTGAAATTCTTTTATTACATATATAACATTTGCACCTATAAACTGTTCATTTTTTTGTCCACAAAAAATAACTTAATTTTTTGTCAAACTCCAATTTCACGAATTCGTAGTTAGATCACGTTTGAAATTAAAACATAGCTCCACTGGAAAACTTTGATAAACAAAGTAACTTTAGTAACGATATGCATTCGAAATAGGTACTTTGACACTTTTGTAAAAGTAATTTACAAGTTTATGAGAGTAGACGCGACGAGAAAAATTAAAATAATTATTATTATATAATTATTAATATAATTATTACACCCAAACATGCTTAACAAAAATCGTGTTAAGTTTGGTAAATAATCCTTCACCATTCCAATTCGAAGGGCGACTTGCAGCGTAATTACTAATCTAGAGTTAAACCTAAACTCAATTTATTCTACAGCTTACTCCTATCTTTCAATTAACTTTTGAGATAAATAGATTTATCGCAGAGCTGCAAGTGGCCCATAGCATTTAACGTGTTTAAGTTTAAAAAACTAGCATTGATTCCTGCAGATTAAACTAATACTGGATTTGTTCGTAATTTTCAATGATCGAAGCTCCGGTCAATAGAGGCGATAAAAAATCGAGAAGAATATTTGCATGCACTACCATTGGCGAATGCGTAAAACTCTGTTCTGTTTTAATGAATCTTCACTCTCCTCAGGTACAGCTAAAGACTTAATTGATTTTACAGAAAACGTTAAACGTCACATGCAATCGTTATCCATTACCTACATATAGTCCGATTGCTAATTAAAGGGAGTAAACTGACAGATCGAAATGTCACTTTCCAAAATAATGTTGCTTACTTTCAAATCAAAGTGATTGATCTAGAACATTTTTATCATTCAAAGAAACAATAACTCGACATTCGTTTGCAAAATTAGAATTTTATTGCGTATTTTTAGAAATTTCAGCATAACACTTAAATATCTGTGGAAATTTTGCGTAAATAATCATAACAGATACGCGAAATGATAACAATTAAAATTACAAATATTACTTTTATTATTTGAGAAAATTATGTTCGGCACATTCATAGTTTTTGTAAGTTTTGTTTATAATGATCCATGACTTCAATTCCAGTAGACACGCCATAACTGAGCATGTAGCAATTGTCTATGACTATAATTCAATAAGCATGCAGTACTAATCACACATTAGGCAGGAATTACGACTTTGAGTTGGACTTTAGAAAATGAAAAAATGAAATAGTTCACTGAATTGAAATGTTTAAATAATCTTGATCGTTTTACCGCAGCATTATTTAAATTTCATGAAAAAGTTGCAACATTCGAAATGTCAGTTTACTCCGTTTAATTATCAATCCTACTATAGTTATATTGCAGATCGACGATCCCTACGTACAAAGCGACATGTCAAAAACTGAGGTTTTCAGGAGAACGAAATGAAGTTCATTTATAAGTTTAAGAATTATCATACTTGTTATATTGGTCTATTAGTATTTGAATTAGAATTTTTAGAATACAAAATAATTAAAAAATATATCTATATAGTTATGAGCGTATGGATAATCTAAAGCCATATATGCAATAAAAAATATGACAATTTGACATGTCGCTTTGTACGTAGGGACCGTCGAGATGCAAATGCGTAATAACTAACGTAATAGGGACTTTGTAGTCATTTAAATGTCTTTTGGAATAGTTATTGATGATTTATGAATTAGACTAGTATTTTTAAACAGAAGACCAGTATGTAGATAATAGGAATCTTGAAGATCATGACACTAGATAGAACAAACTTAAACTTGATTCTGGCATGCTGTCTCTAATACCAATAACATTTCCACCCGTATTTCGCTTCCTTAAAAACAGAGTAGTTTAAAGGGCGTTCCAAAATACTTCACTTCAGAATGAATAGTTAGTTATAGTTACAATTTAACTTGAATTGTCCTTCCAGGTTAGTTGTGTTTGTATTCTTAATTAAGTAATGAGACCACATGAGGCCCTTGTGGATAAATCAGTCAGGTTGTTTAATGTTGTTTAATGAAAACCGTTGTTTAATGTTGTTGGTTTTCCAACAGTTCGATCTGGAAATCTTAGGGGGAGGCCTATGTCCAGCTGTGGACGTCCTGTGGCTGATGATTACGAAAGATTGTTGGCACATGTTAATAAGCGACTGGTCTGTGCGTTTAAACTTGCTATCACTGGTCTACCATAATCTTTCTTTATACTTTCCCTTACTCTTGCAGTAAGAATTCGGCTTAGTGTTTTACGACCCGTTGCCTACCTGACATCAACAACATCCGGGGATCAAGTTCCGGATAAATCTCGTTGAAAATACCGCTTGGCCCGACCTAGGAATCGAACCCAGGACCTTTCATCCACAGCTGACACGGTACTTATCATAAGCCGTCGGCTCATCTACCTTTGTCTGTAGGCTGATACACTTTTTGTATTGTTTTTATGTTTATTTTGGTGTTTTATTTGATTTTACATGATCAAAAATCCCAACGAATGCGATTGTATTGTTAATCAATTAATTATTTACATCTGAATTTTTCTCTAATAAAATACGTAATCACGAAAAATTTTACACCTTCTAGGTTCAGCGAATACATTAAGGAACTTATTCGAGGAAATACGACCCTTCTGCCGCGTCATTCATCACTTTTCCAATAATTTTAATGAAGTATTCGTGTATTCGTAATTAAATATGAAATGAACTGCGTAAATGAGGATAAGATGTTGAGTAACATTGCCTTTCCTTTAAAGCTATTTTCTTTTTACAAGAAGCTAGAGTATAGGTTATCAATTTTGGTATTTAGTTAGATTTTTTCAAATAATCTTGAAATTAAGTTACACAAAATATTAATTATGCAATTAAAAATATTTTTGTTCATCGTGATAGAGGATAAGCCCTTATCACGATATATTGCGACAATTGACTTTCTTATACAAAAAACTGAATGTTGCCAAGATGGCTGTCAGCGACAAATACGAAAGCCTAAATCTCACTTAACTCTCTTATTTTAAACGTAAGCATTTAATTGACCATATACGAGTATGTATTTAATATCCAAACAATAACTAAATTATTTTAATTTCACTATGACACAAATGTGACATAGTGGTATTAAAATAAAACTTCCTTCTCAAGAAATATGTTCTAAGCGTTCATCACTCAGATTATTGAATCACATTACCGAATCACAATATCGTCGTATACTAAGCACCTTTTTATATCAATCTATTGTAAATCAATACTAATGAAATGAGACATACCGTGTAGACGGGGAGAAGACATTGTTTGAAATTCGTTATGATTTATATTTAAAGACAGTTTAAAGTTCTTTTATCTGCATTTATTAAAATTAAAGTCAATCAATAAGTCAATATTTTATAAACCTAACCAAATATTGTAATATTAAAATGATTTTATGGAACAACAGTATACAAACCACAAAAAATGTTTATTGTGTTTAGAAAATGTATATTCTATTGCAATATTACGTAGTGCCGCAATTTCTCCTGCAAAAGTCTCTGACGATCTATTTTTTGTAAGAGTTTTTATTCCTAGCTTTTTACTGATCTATACGCACATAACAACGTAATATAACATAAGCTCACGCCTGTATTCCCGAAGAGGTAAGCAGAGGTGCACTAGCGAACTAGACCACCCACATTTCGCCGAGCTTAGTTCCGTCCCAGATGTGATAGGGGGCGAGCCTATCGCCATAGTACCTTTAAAATCCGTGACATGATGCAGACATATCGACAACCTCCGTGACGCAGCAGGCAAGTAGCTGTGAAGCGAGGGGCCGCGGATACGATTCTTGCACCGAGACGATATATGTTTGTGTCGCCCACAAATATTTGTTTCAGACCTGTGTTGTGAGACCGAAAGTCTCTCGTAGTCCAGCAGGTCGATTCTCTAAGGTTTCATTTTTGAAAACAACGTTGTGGCATCGTTGCGGCAACGACGTTGTCATTTTTGTATTCAGCAAGATACAAAGCGCACGCAATAGCGCTATGCGTGATGACGGCACTTATGCGAACTAGCTCTCTCGAGCGAGGCGTTTGACATAAATGTATGGAAAATGGTATTCTCTAAGACCTAACAACGTTGAACGCTCCGTCGATCTCAACGATGTGCACTGCGCGAGTTCGTCGTCGATCGCAACGTTGTGGCGTTTCTTAGAGAATCGACCTGCTGATACCCACGACACAAGACTCGATCTTAGTGCGGGGTCAAGACTATCTGTGTGTCTGTTGGGTGCTATTTATTATAAGCACGGAAGTAAAAAAAAAGATAAATGCAGCGCTAGGAACATTGAAAGTAAAGCAGGGTTTTCGGCTCATTCGATCTATCGACACGTAATGGCGTGTGTGTGCGTAGGGCACTTTTGTACAGGCGCGTTTGTGTGCGTGGCTTCTCTGTGACGTCCGTTTACTTTTTTTTTTTTTATAGCAGAGACTGGAAAACGAGCAGATGGGTCACCTGATGGTAAGTGATCTCCACCGCCCATAAACACCCAAGACAAAAATAATCATGGATGCGTTGCCAACCTGAAAGGAGGAAATGGAAGGTGAGGGAAAAAGGTATTGGGAAAGCAAGGGGGAAATGGGCCACCGGAAATCTCACTCACCAAACGAAACGCGACAGCAAGCTGCACTTTACGTCGGTTTTCTGTGAGACAGTGGTATCTAACCGGTCGGGCCGACCCATTCGTACTGTAGACGTAACTGTCTCTACCACTCTTGGCTTCTCTGTGACGTCCGTTTACTATACGCAAGACGGTATCCTTCTTTTATTTTAAGTCCGTGATTATTATTTATAAGGTAAACTTCATAATTTGCAGCTGCTAGTGTAATACGCGGGGCCTTTTGTATTATACCCATGTTGCCGGTGACGGTCCAACAATCATTGTCAGTCCGATTGTTCGAGCAGGGTTGACAGACGTACAAATATCATATTTGTTACAATACCGTCACTCGAGCTGTGAAGGACTTTCGTAATTTGCAAATTTTTCGGCTATTTAGCATATTGCAGTAGGCACTTTGTTTGATTCTTTATGTAAACGTTGGCAGCAGGCGCTTATTTCTGTTTTGTCATTTATTCATTTAGCGTAATTTTATCAACAGCTTCACTTTTCATCATTATTATTGGTGAGCAATATTACCTCTATATCAAATACGAAAAGGACTGGACTTAAAGTTCTTTCAACTATCTCCGTTATACTCAAAATGACTGCACGGCGCGGCGCTCGATTTTCGCCAACTGGCAATTCTTAAGTATGCGTTATTATTTTTTTTGTTGCTACAACTAGCAATCTTTGATTTGACAGTTACGGTAAAGTATCTCGTCAGCAAAACGCCTCACACAGGGAATGATTCTCTAAGAGCAACTTGCAGCACTTAAATAAATCTCGATTTAAATATAGGAATGTAAGTTAAAGCAAGTTAAGGACTAACTCTAGGTTAGTAATAATGCTGCAATTCGCCCTAAGGCACTTACACACTTTAAAATGTATCTCATTGCATGTATATCAATAGACTTAAAAAGAAATCTGAAACAGAACGATATTTGACGACCTCCGTGGCGCAGAGGGCGAGTAGCCGGCTGTTAAACGTGAGGTCGCGGGTTCGATTCCCGCGCCAAGACAAATGTCTGTGTGGCCCACAGATATTTGTTTTGGGTCTGGGTGTTGTGAGACCGAAAGTCTCCCGTAGTTCCTGATTCCCATGACACAAGACTCGATCTTAATGTGGGGTAGGACTATGTATGCAGTGTGTGACTGTTGGGTGTATTTATTTATTTATTATTTTTCCATACCAATTTCGTTATGTCAACATGACGTGAGTGCGTTAAATATACGTTTAGTCATACAGAATCATACCCCAGTTTGGATTTATGCCATTTATTCACATCGAAGTTTGAACAACCCTCAATGCGCATTCCCTATGCATTGAGAGAGCAAGTGTAGAAGCACAAAGCGTCATGCCGTTTGTATAACACCATTACAACGCATGTCGGTCCTTCTATGGACCTGCCAACTTTCCACGTCAAGAGCTATTGTATGTGTTTGCTTTAATATCCTTCATTTGTATGCAGGTGCTTGTTTTTATGTTTATATTAGGTCTTGTGGACTGATATCTAATTTTATTTCAAGTGAAAATTGGCTGAAGATTGAAAATTATTGTAATATCGGTTTAACGTAAGTTTTCTAAATCGTTTACTAATAAAAAAAATGTGCTAGTACAAATAGTAGATTTCTATAATAAATTGAATTGAATAACTATTGATTTGATCGCCTCCGTGGCGCAGTGGGCGAGTAGCCGGCTGTGAAGCGAGAGGCCGCGGGTTCGAATCCCGCATTGAGACAAATGTTTGTATGGCCCACAGATATTTGTTTCAAGTCTGGGTGTTGTGAAACCGAAAGTCTTTCATAGTTTCTAATACCCACGATACAGGTTATACCTAGTGTGGGGTCTGGACTAGGTGTGTGACAGTTGGGTGTATTTTTTTTACGGCAACATAATACAAAAATAAAGTTACAAATAAGTTAAAAACTAGTAAAGGTACATAATCTTTAGGACTAAAACGTGGCTCTATCACTTAAAATACACATCAAAGATTGCAACTCACCGAACACTTCTTTTGAAAATCCTAAAGATATTCAATGCAGAAACTTTCGCTAACAAACATAATAAACTCCGCCTAATTATGATGGCGTCTGGTGATAAAAGCGAAGTTTCTAGAAAACAAGTATTAGCATGCATTAACTCAGTATATTAACTACGGGGATGAAGTCCCGGCTCGTTTGATACAAAGGTCGAACCCGTGCCATCATGAACTGTGCTATGTGACCTCATGAATATGCATATACTTTGAATATGTTCAGTTTGATGTATCATAGATTGTAATAGAGGATAGTGTGTGTTTCCATTGCAACAGATATTAGTTTTAAGAAAAAAAAAATTGTAATCGAAGTATTGTTTTAAGAAGAAATATAAAGTGAATGGTAGAGCCAGTGTAGACAGTCGTCTACAGCACGAATGGGCCGGCTCGACCGGTTTGATACCATCGTTTCACAGAAAACCAACGTAAAGTGGCAGCTTGCTGTCGCGTTTCGTTCGGTGAGTGGGATTTCCGGTGGCTCATTTCCCACTTTCCTTTCCCAATCCCTTTTGCCCTCCTTTTCTATTTCTTTTAGGTTGGCATCGCACCCATGATTCCTTTTGTGTCTTGGGTGTCTATGGGCGGTGGAGATCACTTACCATCAGGTGACCCATCTGCTCGTTTGCCAGTCTCTGCTAATAAATATATATAATGTAGCTCGAAAAAATGTGGTTGTACAAGTTCGTTATTTTGCCTTTGCATACGATAAAATATATTCGATATAAGCGTGAGGCTGTGGGACAAGAATTCAGAACTGACATTTTCTGTGACATACAATTTTATCACAATCGATGCAGCCATTAAAAAGTCGTATGACGATTGACGTCTCCCTTTAAATACACACTTATCCAATAATTTATATACAGTTTTCTATGACCTTGCTTAAATGAGTCTTAGGCTTATAGAATTTTAACACTCTAGGTAAGTATCCCTTGCGATTTCACCTGCGGGCATATAATTGTTTTGCTCTCGTCGGGTCTAATCTCAGATGAGCAAACCTTTTTCGCACAATTTTAATAAAACGTAAGTTTTTAGAGCGTCGTGTCGTGTCCTAATGGATACGTTCAATCATAGCATTAAACGGTCAATATGCAATCATGTACACAGATGCATAGTGCACACGTCCATGCATCACGCGAGTGTGAGTGCAGGCTTCATGTGTGTCGCGGCCCTTGTCGACTGTCTGGTTGGCAGAACACAGTATGTGTGAATTTTTAATCCTATAAAAAAATATATCTGTACATATATTTTTGGGTGGTAAAGCGACACTGTAGACAGTAACGTCTACGAATGGGCCAGCTCGACCCGTTTAATACCACTGTCTCACAGAAAACCCACGTAAAGAACAGCCGAAACTATTGGAGCTAGGAACTTGAAATATTACTCACGTCTTCCTTTCATAACGTAGGTTTATACCATTGTGTCGCATAATGCTGTGCCGAATAAATATTTTTTCTTCTTCTTCTTTCTTCTTAGGTACTAACAAAGTATTTTTGGAAATTGATCCCCCAAGACCCCTACTACGAACTCTCACGCGAGTGTAGCCGCGGCAAAAGCTAGTTTTAAATAAAATCAATTTTCGACCGACTCCAAAAAAGGGGAAGGTCCTCAATTCGTCTGTATTTTATATTGTGTATGATACGCGATATCTCCGCCAAATGTGTACCGATTTACAAGATTTTTGTGTTCCATAAAGCTTTTTCCAAGGGTAGTCTTATAAATTTGGTCACAATAAGTTTTGAAGTCGGTCCGTAAAGTTTTCAAAGTTGTGATTATTGAGTGGTATGTTTACATCATGAACGGGCCGGCTCGACCGGACCCATACCACTGAAAACAACCAACTTGAAGCCATAGCTCGCTGGTGCGTCGATTAGTGAGATTTTCGATGGCTGAAATCCCCTGGACTTCTAAACCCCTATTACCTTGAAGGTTAACATCCCATCCAAGATTATTTTTGTATCTTGGATGTCTATGGGTGGTGGAGATCACTTACTATCAGGTGAATCACCTTGTTTTTCAAGCTCTCTGCAAAGTTTCGGTCTGATCGGAGGAGGTGAAAAAAAAGTTTAGTTTGAGTTTAAATATCGGTCGCAAAAATGAAGCTGAATCTTTTCGGCAACATGCTCGAAAACATGTAGGCTAACCGCATAATGGAGTGAATTAAGTATAGGTTGAAAAAGAAAAATATATAATAATAGGAAGAATTACCTGAGCAGGATTTTACACGAAATTACAAAAACTCCGATTGTTTTCAGTTATTTCGCGACATTTTAATTTAGAATCACTAAAATCCTTCAAGATGTCGAATATATATTGCCTCCCCCTCCCCTGCCCTCTTTATTTAATATCATAAATTATTATTTTTCTTGTTAAACATTTAATATAAAAGACTTTATGCTCGAATACTTGCTTATATAACATTATATAGAGACGAAAGTAGGCAGGAAATACCTTAAAAAATAATAAACCGAACACGAAAAATTGGAAACCGTAGACTGAATGAAAAATGGTGGTTTTAGCTCCATCCGACGAGGACAAACTATTAAATGGAAATATTTTGTATTGTTTGTATCTTTGTTCGTTTATGGTTGGAATATACGTATCCATATTTTTCATAATATGTAAATGTTTTTACAATAAATCTGTAATAAATTGTAACACTTATAACTACATAATATTCGAAAAAATTTATTTAGTACCTAATCATAATGAACCAAAAATAAATCACATGATTTTGTAACATTATTTTCCTCAACTATATTATACCTTTATTTTAATTTTTCAACCGAAAGTTTCAAAAGTTTCGTTATGGAACAAAACATTCTCAAATCAATGTTATAAAATCGCAAGCGAAAAATTCGTTCTATTTCATTGTGTCTCTTTGCGAAAATTTCAAGTGATTTAGAAAATATCCTTGAGCGTGCAACTGTTTTAACTAAATTCCACTGTATTGAATAGAAAATAAACGTATTTCAATGCTTGAAAAATAATACGATTTACAGTGAAAACATGTATAATTAATTCAAGAATAAGCAATTAACTTTAAAATGCAAAATCGAAGTGTCATATCTTTTAATCTTAATTAATCTGTTTTCTAAAACGCTATTGTATGCCTCACGCAATACGTAGCACATAATCCTGATCCCACTTAATTTTTACACTACTAAACTGGAAATATTAATTAATTTACTGTTGCATGATACATTCTTACTCAATTAGAGCGTAGAACGCGGTAGCAAGCCCATGCTAGGTCCGTATTATAGTGGCTCTAGCACTCAAGATAGGCGGATGGGTTTTTCATTAGGCGCAACAGGCTATTGTCTTCGTTACACGGTAGGAAAAAAGTTATTTTTAAAAAGTTTTAATAATTAAATAGCTTTTTATGCGACTCGTGTTTAAAATATCTAAACGTGTCTTTTCATCGATAATTTAATAAAATTGGACTTTACTCATTAAACTTTATTGGAAGTGAGAGTGCATGTGGTTATAAGTTAAATAAAAAAAAAATATTTGTGTTGAATCTGTGAATGTTCTAAATTATTTTTGGTATGTGTTAATCTATTCGGAATTATTAGCATTTTTTTTGTTTGTTATAGTTTATTTGTGTATTTTCAGTGGTGTGATATGACAGCCCTTTTTAGTTTTCAATGTTGTATTTCTATTGTAGAGCAAGGTAAATTATAGTTTAAAATATTTAAATAAAACAATGTTTAAAAAAAAATGTAGATATCGAAAATAAAAAGGCATTAAGTAAACTTGATACTATTTTGGCCAATATCTTGCTATATTTCATTTCAATTACTGGAAATAAAATAAAAAGGTAGATATTTATTTGTATTTTTCAAATTTCAGTATACGTAAAAAAGCGTGGCTCAAGCGGTTATGTATTCAGTTGGCATTCGTTGTATAAATTGCATCTATTAATTCATTGTCTAATGACATAGTTAGCATATGCGTATTGTAGACGTAGAGTTAGTATTTTTGTATTATCGAGTAATGTGACTGCCTCCGTGGCGTGGTGGTATTTCGGTACGAATACGGTTCGGAGGTCTCGGATTCGATCCTCGGGTCGGGCAAAGTGATATTGGATTTTTCCATATCAGCCCGGAGTCTGGAATTTGTGCCCGATATGGCGATAGGCTCGCCCCCTATCACATCTGGGACGGAACTAAGCTCGGCGAAATGTGGTTGTTCTAGTTCGCTAGTACGCCTGTGCCTACCCCTTCGGGGATACAGGCGTGAGGAGTGAGGCTTATGTATTATGTTATTGTTAATTCATTGTCTAACGACATAGTTAGCATACATTATGCGTATTGTAGAGTTAGTGGTTTTGTACTATCGAGTAATGTGAGGAGTGAGGACACGCCGCAGCTTATAGCCGTAATCGAATTAGCGCTAATTAAATTTGTTTTGCGGCCATCGTCGTGTCACGCGACCTGTATGTAGGTTAACATTTGACGGCGTTTTGTCATCCAAACGTTTATTTTTAATTTCTGACGTGTTAACTGTGGCTAAGGTACTTATTTGGTGAGTCCACCATTTTTTTCGGTGAGTGTTATTATTATCAATTCAATATACTCTTTATTTACAACTCTAGTTTTGTTCAATATGTTATGGTACCCCAAGACTTCGACTACGTAGACTTCGACTTGTATGGGGAACTCTGTTATTATAGTTTTTTTAGATATACCTATATCTGATAGACTGCCTCGGTGGCGTAGTTGCATTTCAGTACGACTACCGTCCTAAGATCTTGGCTTCAATTGCCACAAATTTTAATTAATCAAGCTGTCACATCACAGTTTTCTGTTAGTAGTAGGTTAACTTAGTGGAGTCTGCCTATCTATGCTCAAAATTGTCTATAGCATGGTTCTACCACTTTATCCCATACAGACATATGTAACCCAGTAAACCAGGATCAACAATCAAGTCTTTGGGAGTGCAAAACTGTATTTAACCCGCTATTAAACAAATTGAAAAATAGGGTGACGTTGCATAATAAGTTTTCCACTTTCCTCTATAGCAAAGTTGGAGACAAAGTATGGAAATAATGTGAACTACTTATACTTATAATAAGTTTTCTATAAGTTACCAATATATTATTCGGTGGTGACTATACTGTAGCTACAAAAGAATCTGGTACAGAGTATACTACCCACCAGCGTTGTATTATGAATTCATTAATTCAATTATATTCATATTAATGCGGCGCTATTCTTGTGTTACTTTTGTTTTTATAGTCGCTTGAAACAATGCCGCATGACTAATTCAATTCAACTTATGTGACTATAAAAGTAATGAATAACATTTTATGTTCACGGCCACTGAAGAAAATAATTACCTAAGAACTAAATAATATAAGCTCACGCCTGTATCTCCGATGGGATAGGCAGAGGCGCACTAGCTAACTAGAATACTAATAGGGGGCTGATAGGGGGCGAGCCTATCGCCATATCGGGAACGAATTCCAAACTCTGGGTTGACCGAAAAATCCAATATCACTCTGCCCGACCCGGGGATCGAACCCGAGACCTCAGGACGATAGTCGTCACGCGCACATAATACCACTACGCCATCGAGGCAGTCCAGTAACCTAATAAAAAAATATAGAACTTTATATTCACACATACATATAGAACTGAGGATTAACTTGTAACACTCGATTCGACTTCGATTCTATTTCTTCATACTCATTTATACTTTAAATAATCCACCGAAATCAAGTTAAAAAGTGCACTAACGTTGCATTCAAAATTACCAAATAAGAAGATCTAGAAACCCACACGACATTAGCGCACTTTTTAAGTCGATTTCGGTGGAATTTTAAGTCACTAAATAAAATGGAATCGAGTGCCAAAAATCAGGGGCGGATTTTCAGACATTCGAGTCTTGTGACATGATCAGGAGATTCTGACACTGAAAGTAGATACTTTCGATCTTACTTTACCCAGATCCAGAACAATTAGTTCTAGGTCCACAAATACTTGTATTATGTATATGTAAGCAGCGATAGCTCAGTTGGGAATGATACGGACTGCCGAGACAAGTGTCGAAGGTTCGAGACCAACCCCAAAATGGAGCATACACCTCTGACTTTTCTATGTTAAGTGTATTTTCATTGTGAAATATCGCTTGCTATAACGGTGAAGGAAAACATCGTGAGGAAACCTGCATACCAGATAATTTCTTCACAGGAATTTCAAAGGTATGTGAAGTCTACCAACCCGCATTAGGCCAGCGTGGTAGACTAAGGCCTAACCCCTCTCATTAGTAGAAGAGGCCCGTGCCCAGCAGTGGGACAGTAATATTACAGGGCTAATATTAAATACTTGTATTGGTGCGGGGATCGAACATACGGCTTCTTGCTTCATGCAGTCTATTCGGGCGCTACGCCAATTATTCCGCTCCCAGGCTTCCATGTAGGGCCGGTGCAAAATACTTCTTTAAAAATAGCACAGAAACGATTCAGCTTACGTTTTTACGACCTCTTGGTATTATCGACCTCAACCTCCTTTAAAATATACAGTCCCAAACAAAGTGTGTTAGAAAAGCTGTTTTGTCCGACCTAGGAATTGAACCCAGGACCTCCCTTTTTTTATAGCACAGACTGGCAAACGAGCAGATGGGTCACTTGATGGTAAGTGATCTCCACAGCCCATAGACACCTAAGACACAAATTAATCATAGGTGCGTTGCCAATCTAAAAGGAGCAAGTGGAAGGGGAGGGAAATGGGCAAACGGAAATCTCACTCACCGAATGAAACGCGACATCAAGCTGCCTCTACGTCAGTTTTCTGTGAGGCAGTGATATCAAACCGGTCGAGCCGGCCCATTCGTGCTGAGACGTTACTGTCTACAGCGTGGCTCTACCACTCAAAAACGTCCCGGTTCACATTCATACGCTGCCAAAAACAATGAGAAGATCAAAACTGAAGCGGAACTGTTTATCGCAGTCACCAGTATTGTGTCACGCCAAGAGTGGAACCATATTTTATGCAGGATATCCTTGTTTATGTTCCTTTGCGTAATTTATTACGTGACAGACTCCGAATGGTTTGGTTCAACACTCAATGGATATTGATATTGAACAGATCGACTACCAGGATAACGTTACTGCGATGTGTTTATCTACAGAGGTAATGAATACGCATAGCATGCATGATGCTGTACCATCTTTATCATAAGTACTTACATTCTCTTACACGATCAATATTTTTACTCTCCAAGGGGCCCCCGAATTCTTGTGTACCCAGGGCCCCACGCATGCCTTAAGACGGCCCTGGCATGATGTAGCACATTGCTGATGGTAGGATATTCGTATCCACAATATAATCGTACATACATAACCGTACCTACTGGATGACGTTGGAACATAATCACAAGTTTAAAAACTCAACAGACCGACTTCAAATCTGATCATGACTAAATTGATATGGGACCATCCTTGAAATAAGCTCCATCGAATACATAAAGAATTTTGAAGATCGGTCCATATTTGGCGGAGATATCGCGTAACATACATAAAAAATACAGACGAATTGAGGACTTTCTCCATTTTGGAAGTCGATCGAAAATGCAATGGGCCTTAAAATATTGGAAGCCCTCGCGCCGTCAGCCAGAAGGAGGGTCCCGTTGCGATTGCGACCTCTGTTCATACTGTTAAAACCTGTTACAGTAACCCACACACTTTGTATGGATCGCGTTATAGGAACAGCAATATATATCAGGTTCTCCCGATTTTTTTGCGAATTAATAGTTGCTTGGCATGGGTATAGGAGTATTTCCCTGTGTCCCTGTGATTCGATCATCTGTTGCCTCTCAATGTGCTTCTCCCCTCTTCGGACAATGACGAAGCATTTATTTAAGCTGGAATGAAATAAAACTAGTTTTTACGGATTTTATCGTGATTTGCTTTGTATTTATTTGATTTTTAGTCCCGACGTTTCGAAAGCTTTACAGCCTTCGTGGTCTCGGGTCGGATTGGCTCGATAAAATCCGTAAAAACTTATTTTATTTCAATGAATAACATTCACGTAAACCTAAGAAATCCTTAAGCTGGAATGATTCGTTAACCCATTGTTCGTTGGTGCTCATGTTAAGACGCATTACCTGCACTGATTTTTTGAAACAAAACACAAAAACACATACGCAACACAAAGATTTTAGCTGTCTCCTGCTCATAGAACAATTAACCATAGATAAAAATGTGTAGCAAAACCATGTTTCGCGTAGGTGTATAGTCTAATGTTTTAGTGTAGAAGACGCGGCTTTATATTTAAGTTGCCTTCTCCATTACGAGGAACAAACCTTTCTAAAAGTTTTATTTTCCAAGCCCATATGTACTGTTTTCGCCAAATTTTCTTTCGGACACTAACGGCCTAAGCTCATAAACAGTAAGCACTTTGCGAGGGAAAACACGACGGGGCTTACGTAACTAACTTTATGGTATGTTTAACCAGGGATAAACTAGTGCAAGAACGGGGAAATAATTTAGCGGGTGAATAACAATAGCAACGTAAAGTGGGAGCTTGCTGTTATGTTCGTTCGGTTAGTGAGATTTCCGATGGCCCGTTTCCCCCCATGCCTTCCCAATCCCTATCATCCCTTTCTAGAGGTTGGCAACAGATGGTTCTTTTGATATCATAGGCATTTATAAGCTGTGGTGACATACCATCAGATGACCCACCTGTTTGCCAGTCTCTGGTTTAAAAACAGTAAATTGCATATATTTGTTATACAAAAGTCATTAATTCGATAACATATAATATAAATAAATAAAATTCGATTTATATACTTGGACACTAATATTTAAAACATCAAAATAGAAATAAAACATTATAAAAACATCCCATAATAATCAACAGAGTTTAGAAAAACGTGCATGGAGTTTAGTCAATTAGGACATCTATCAATTAAGCTATAACTACAATGTTTACTTGTGTTTTTATTTATAGTCGTATCTGTGTTACTATTTACACTATTATTTGAAACATGAATAAAATACATCAAAATAGAACTAAAACTTTAAAATAGCATCATCACAATAATCAACAGAGTTTAAAAAATGGACTTTAGTTAATTAGGACATCTACCAATTAAGCTATAACTACAATGTTTACTTGTGTTTTTATTTATAGTCGTATCTGTGTTACTATTTACAATATTAAATAAAACATAAATAAAATACATCAAAATAAAACTAAAACATTAAAATCACATCATCACAATAATCAACAGAGTTAAAAAAAACTGGAGTTCCGTTAATTAGGACATCTATCAAAAAAAAATCTATCAATTAAGCATTAACTACAATGTTTAGTTGTGTTTATTACAGTCGTATCTGTATTACTATCAACACTATTATTTAAAACATGAATAAAATACATCAAAATGGAACTAAAACATTAAAATAACATCACCACAATAATGATTCGAGTCGAGGAAATAACGTGCATGCACTTTAATTAATTAGGGCATCTATGTATCAATTTAGCCATAACTACGATGTTTAGCTGTGTTTTTATCTATATGATGTGTGTGATCCAAAAATATCCTTTAATAAATTAAAAATATACGTGCTTAAAGGGCATGTAGAGCCAACTATAGGGGCGACGAAACACTTTGATTCATCATCATTACAATCATGATCATCAACATCATGAGCCATTTATGATGATTGATTTAAATCATGTTATAAATATTATTCACAATAAAATTTAAAAAAGGGTCCAGTAATAGTTTAATTTTCCATAACTATATTATATTAACATACACTAAGAATTTCGACACAATTTTCCCTCCCTGTCCATTCCCTCTTTTTAGGTTGGCAACGCAACCATGATTCTTTTTGTGTCTTAGGTATCTATGGGCAGTGGAGATCACTTACCATCTGGTGTCCCATCTGCTTGTTTGCCAGTCGCTCCTATAAAAAAACAAATGTGACATAAAATTAATTTCTCAAACTTAAACAATACGCTACATTGATGATAATGCTTCTATCATGAAAAATCACGTTAATAATTTGCCGTTTGTTTTGCTATAAAACGGCTATTAATTTCTTCATAATATGTCGAAAGGAGCTACGGCTATTACGTCTAATTAAACATTAACACCGTCTGTAACAGTTGCAGGTACGTGATTGAGAAAACAAGAGGACAAATCCGGCTACAACTAAGCTCCAAAGCTAAGAGCGGAAACTTTTAAGAAGGAAGCAATTAAAGGTAAGCTGATGGTTTCTCAGATTCATTTATGCAGAAACAAAAAACTAACTTCAACGACGTCAGCATCCTTTATCAAATGAACAAATCGTGTTAGTAAAATCCAATAATAATATAACAAAATGTTCCCGACCTAGGAGTCCTAAATCAAACCAAGGATCTCCCAATCCAGGACCCTATACGCCAAGGAGGCGATTATACAGGAATAAGTGTAAAGAATTTTTCGCTTTGCAAAAAAATAAAAGTTTCAGTAAAAGGAGATTAAATATGCCTATTCTCTTTGACGCACAGAAAAGGTTCGTTCACAACCCCGGGAACAATCTGAAACACGCGGGATATTCTTGGAAACGGTTTAGTAAAGTCTTCTTTATTTTACTTTGTACACCTCGTTTCTGGGAAATAAGGATTCTTGTAAAATACATCCATTTACTGTTGAAAATATTTTATAGCAGAAAACTGGAAAACGAGCGGCGGGTAAACTGACAGTAAGTGATCTCAATTTCCATAGACACCATAATACCAAGAGACTCATAGGCGCGTTGCCAACCTCAAAGGACGGGAATAAGGAATAGGAAGAGGGGTGAATCGGGCTACCGAGCTATCACACTCACCAAATGAAACGCAACAGCAAGGTGCTTCTATACACCGGTTAAATAAACACAGTACCAGTGCCGATGTGTCCATATAACTCGATTCCTTCCGGCTTCCCTTTACCAAATGGTGAACTGAAAATAGTTGTTAGTATTCACTTTTAGCAGCGATAGCTCAGTTGGGAACGGTATGGACTGCCGAGACAAGTGTCGGAGGTTCGAAACCAACCCCAAAATGGAGCATACACCTCTGACTTTTCTATGTTAAGTGTATTTTCATTGTGAAATATCGCTTGCTATAACGGTGAAGGAAAACATCGTGAGGAAACCTGCATACCCGAGAATTTCTTCACAGGAATTTCGAAGGTATGTGAAGTCTGCCAACCCGCATTAGGCCAGCGTGGTAGACTAAGGCCTAACCCCTCTCATCAGTAGAGGAGGCCCGTGCCCAGCAGTGGGACAGTAATATTACAGGGCTAATATTATTATTATATTATTATTCACTTTTACGAAGCAGCAATGTTAACATATTAGCATCAGCTTCCCTTTTAAATATTCTCACTCTTCGCCACTGCACAATCAGTATAGTACAGCTCAAAAACTACTAATACTATTCGAAACCACAGTTCAACTGTGACTTTGGCTCAAGACACTATTAACCTGGCTTTAGTCTGTCTACAACCACTTCATGCAATTATCATGCATGTTGTCACACCTTCTCACAAGGGACGCCCACGGCGCGGCGTTCGGCGTATGCTGGGTACACATCAACTGAACGAACGTTCGCGAACCTACGCCTGTTTCGTTCATACAAACTCTGTTGTGTGAATGCAACAGGCGTATATTCGCGAACGTTCGTTCAGTTGGTGTGTAGCCGGCATTATATAGTACTCTACGACTAGATTAAACCGGATATTGCCAGTTCTATTGAAAGTAATGGAGCAGTTGTTGACCCATTCTTGTGTCACATTTAATTAATTTATTTATTGTTCGAATTTATTGAACTTTCTTTTATATTGATATTGGCTGCGTAATTAAGTCTCGAGTCAAGTAATTAACAATTTGACAGAGTTTAGTAGAAAGACTTTAATCCACAAAAAAAACACAAAAATGATTTTAAACTGATACCAATATGGCGGTAGACTTACCTATCTACGTAGACAATAAAAATTCATAAAGTCAAATAAATAACAACGAAAAACACTTTCGTGCCTTTGTTTTGATTTTCTTTGTTTTATAGCTATTGCGAACTTTAGTGTTGTCAATAAAAAATGTATTAATGATTATGGTTGAACGTCGCCTTTCAAGCAGTCAGGCAAAACGATTTTCTTAACACAATTTTCCCGAGGCTAGATTCTCCAGAGAGATATGGCATCAAGTAGGCAGACGGTCGTAAAAACTAAGCAGAATCTTTTCTGCATTATGCCAAATAAGTGTCTTACGCCAAACCCGCGTTAGAGTGGGATAAAGACTGATATAGGAGACTGATTATGGTCAAATTTCAACCAATCGCGCTCGCCAGCTAAATGAGATTTTATAAGGAATAGTACTCATTTGTCCATTTAATTTATTGGTAGAGCCACGCTATAGACAATTACGTCTACAGTACGAATGAGCCGGATCGACCGGTTTGATACCACTGTCTCACAGAAAACCGACGTAAAGTGGCAGCTCGTTGTCGCGTTTCGGTTAGTGAAATTTCCTATTTCCCTCCTTTTAGGTTGACATCGTACCCATGATTATTTCTATGTCTTGGGTGTCTATGGGTGGTGAAGATCGCTTACCTTCAGGTGACCCATCTGCTCGATTGCCAGTCTCTGCTATAAAAAAGTCCTTATAAAACCACATTTGCGCATGTGTCTAATATTTCTTGGATTTTTCTCATGGTATGAACGCACTAAAACAAGACACCTGGCTAACACTCGTTAGTCATAATATTTACAAAAGAAGTTTGTTTGTCCGTATGTATGAAGTCAGTGAACGAGCGCTTTGAAATGCCCAGATGGCTATCGTGTCTCTACAACTCTATATTTAGGTAGTTACGTGTATCAAATGAGGAACTTTTCGGATATTGTTATGTCACGAGTATTAAAGAACAATTTAATGTATTATGTGAATATAACATAACATAAGCTCACGCCTGTATCCCCGAAGAGGAAGGCAGAGGCGCACTATCGAAGTACACCCACATTTCGCCGAGCTTAGTTCCGTCCCAGATGTGATAGGGGGCTTGCCTATCGCCATAGCGGGCACGAATTCCAGACTCCGGGCTGATATTGAAAAATCCAATATAACTTTGCCCGACCCGGGGATCGAACCCGAGACCTCAGGACGGTAGTCGTACCGAAATACAACTACGCCACCGAGGCAGTCAGTATTATTTGAATATAAATATTGATATATCGAACGAAAGTGACAGCACACTATTTCATTTCGTTCAGTGGGATTTCAGGTGGACTATAAATATTTTTATTTTCTGTGACTCTTAGTTAGTATTTATGGATGGACTTAATTTGAAAGTTGTTAATGTAATCCAATTACCCAATAACACAATAAACACGATATAATATAATAAATAATGATAATAGCCCTGTAATATTACTGTCCCACTGCTGGGCACGGGCCTCCTCTACTAATGAGAGGGCTTACGCCGTAGTCTACCACGCTGGCCTAATGCGGGTTGGTAGACTTCACATACCTTCGAAATTCCTGTAAAGAAATTCTCGGGTATGCAGGTTTCCTCACGATGTTTTCCTTTAGCGTTATAACAAGCGATATTTCACAATGAAAATACACTTAACATAGAAAAATCAGAGGTGTATGCTCCATTTTTGGACTTGGACTCGAACCTCCGACACTTGTCTCGGCAGTCCGTACCATTACCAACTGAGCTATCGCTGCTTAAACACGATAGCAACATTAAATTTATTTCTCGCGTTTCTTAATTCTTAAACGTATTTTTTCTAGCCATTCATTATAATAATATGAATGTTCTTTAAATGGAAGTTCTAATTATATTAGATAATATTTGTAGCAGTTCCTTTAAACATTAAATTAATAATGTTTTCAACTGATTTCTTAAGTTTACGTGAATATTATACATTGAAATAAAACTATTCTTACGGATTCTATCACGATTAGGTTTTAATTATTATTCCCGACGTTTCGAAGGCTTTGCAGTCTTCGTTCAGTCTGACCCGTGACAACGAAGACTGCAAAGCCTTCGAAACGTCGGGAATAATAATTAAAACCTAATCGTGATAGAATCCGTAAGAATAGTTTTATTTCAATGTTTTCAACACTACGCCAACTAGTATACCTAAAGTGATGTACTCAAAAATATTTATTTTCACCTTTATTACAACCAGAAATCAAATGTTTGTGTGGCCCACAGATATTTGTTTCAAGTCTGGGTGTAGTGAGACCGAAAGTCTCTCATAGTCTGTGATACCCACGATACAGGTTATACCTAGTGTGGGGTCAGGACTAGGTGTGTGACTGTTGTAAAAAAAAAAGAAATCACGCGTTCATAAAATAATATCCGTAATTGTACGTGAGCATGTGTTTAAGTGGCAGTATAATAATAAAATTGACTCAGTAAGAGGCCGTACTTGACCTTTGCTTGATGTACAGTCGTCGAGTCAATTATACTTCCACTATGCTCTTGACTCGGTGGCGTGGTTGTATTTCGGTACGACTACCGTCCTGAGGTCTCGGGTTCGATCCCCGGGTCAGGAAAAGTAATATTGAATTTTCCCATATCAGCCTGGAGTCTGGAATTTGTGCCCGATAAGGCGATAGGCTCGCCCCCTATCACATCTAGGACGGATTACGGAACTAAGCTCGGCGAAATATGGGTGTTCTAGGTCGCTAGTGCGTCTCTGCCTACCCCTTCGGGGATACAGGCGTGAGCTTATGTTATATTATGCTCCTGACATCAGGGGGCAAAGGGTGAGCATTTTTAAACTGGAAGCCGATGCTAGTTTTGAGCGCGGTGCAGTGCCCCTTAGTGCTTTGTTATAAATATACATAGTGTTGTTGCTACTGTTCAAGGATAGTATTGGTTACAATAAGGAGAGAGGCTTACTCGTCAATTTTTTTTAGCAGACTGGCAAATGAGCATATGGGTCACCTGATCGTAAGTGATCTCTACCGCCCATAGACACCCAAGACACAAAAAGAATCATGGGTGTGTTGTCAACCTAAATGGAGGAAAATAGGGATTGGCAAAGGGAGGGGGTAATTAGGCCATCGGAAATCTCCCTTACCGACACCGAGCTGCCACTTTACGTCGGTTTTCTGTGAGACAGTGGTATCAAACCGGTCGAGCCGGCCCATTCGTACTATGGACGTAATTGTCTACACTGTCTACAGCGTGGCTCTACCACTAAAAAAAACTCCGGGCTGATATTTAGAAGAAAAAACAAATATCATTTTATCCGACCCGGGCGTCGAACCCGAGATCTCAAGATGGTAGTCGTACCGTGCACACAATACTATTACGCTACCAAGGCAGATTAATCATAATAAAATATTGAAAGCAAAACCAGAGTAACCTACCAGACTCATTATAATACAGCAGTAAAAAGAATATTTAATAAGCTCACTAGACAATGGTCTCAAAGCTTTTTACCCGTGGACAGCTTTCATTTGAAAGCAAATAAAAATAATAGTTCCATTGTGTTTTTATCTTAACAAAAATCTCTTTTGGACGTACTGGTTTTATGAATTTTTATAGTGATTTTCTCAGCTTTTCACTTAATTTTACTATGTGTGAATGGGAGATGGGTATAATTATGTATTAATTACAATTATAACATAAGCTGACGACTGTATCCCCGAAGAGGTAGGCAGAAGCGCACTAGCGCACTAGAACACTCACATTTCGCCGAGCTTAGTTCCGTCCCAGATGTGATAGGGGGCGAGCCTATCGCCATATCGGGCACAAATTCCAGACTCCAGGCTGATATGGAAAAATCCAATATCACTTTGCCCGACCCGGGGATCGAACCCGAGACCTCAGGATGGTAGTCGTACCGAAATACAACCACGCCACCGAGGCGGTCAATGTATGTATTAATTAACAGAGATTTATTTAAATAAAACTATTTTTACGGATTCTATCACGATTAGGTTTTAATTATTATTCCCGAATTAATTATTGTTATTATTATTTTGAGTTTTGAGTCTGGAATTTGTGCCCGATATTGCGATAGGCTCGCCCCCTATCACATCTGGGACGGAACTAAGCTCGGCGAAATGTGGGCGTTCTAGTGCGCTAGTGCGTTTCTGCCTACCCCTTCGGGGATACAGGCGTCAGCTTATGTTATGATAAATTATTATTACAATATATTATTATTATTCGGGAATAATAATTAAAACCTAATCGTGATAGAATCCGTAAAAATAGTTTTATTTCAATGTATAATATTCGCGTAAACTTACGAAATCAGTAACAGAGATTTAATTACATTTTGTTGATTATTTGTGTAATTAAATCATTTTAGTACCCACGGGTTCGATTCCCGTCCATGTATCAAATCCTAAATCTATATTGTACAGTCGGTATATTAATTTCTTATAGCCGTAGTCTATACTCATCATTCAAAGGGAGTTTTCAGTACATTGCTCCCCGCAACAGTTCATTTTGTTCTTACCCACTCATCCATATACACGTAAACTTGTTACCGAACTCGGCTTACTGTCAATCGTGCCGTACAGCGCCCTCTGTGTTAATCGTGGCAAAACAAAGAATAATGGACACGCAAAATGCCGAGAACTGCCGGGCATTAATTCATTAATTTTACAAAACTTCCCTCATTAAATATCAGAACTTATCGTAATGCGATAAGGTTGAAATTTGTGTAGAGCTGATATAATTTCAGCGTTCCTAAGGGATTGTCATAGAAACAGTAAAGCGTTGCGCGCGCATTACTAACACAGACACACTACACATACCACTCCAATTTTCCCCTTCTGTGTGAGTGAGACGGATAATTTTGTACAGTCGCTAACAGAACTGTCTATGCCAAAATTTATTTTTCCGTTTTTTTAAACGTTTATTGTTATCTCTGTTTTCTAGCAACGTTATATTTAAATTATAAATTACATAATACCTACTTAAAACGATATTATTTATATATAGACGATTAATAAGTAGATAATAAAATAAGTAGCTAACTTAGCTTTCGAACTTAGCTACAGAGCTAAAGCTGTAAATAAAATATTTATATTTTCTTGGTCTTAATTGGTATAAATTGTGATTAACTATCATGTAAATGTTGGAATTTGCCCAAACTTAAATGAAATATAATTTATAAAATTTATCTAGAATTTAAAAAATACTTTTTAAAATATTTTGATAAATCACTAAATAAATTAACAACCTTTGCAGGCGTATTTGTTCGGTATTTTACCTTAAACAACCAATCTGGAAATCCTTGGGGGAGGCCTATGTCCAGCAGTGGACGTCCTGTGGCTGATGATGATACCTTAAAATGAAAATAATTATTTGGATTTGTGCCCGATATGGCGATAGGCTCGCCCCCTATCACATCTGGGACTGAACTAAGCTCGGCGAAATGTGGGTGTTCTAGTTCGCTAGTGCGCCTCTGCCTACCCCTTCGGGGATACAGGAGTGAGCTTATGTTTATGTTTATTTGGATTAATTTAAATTTGCTCTATTCTGAAAAGCCAGTCAGTTTTGGACGCAATAGTACACGTGCCGTCCCTTACCACGTCTACGCGCAGTGTATAACGTAACTCGAAATTTATGTGTGCGTGTTTTATACCACAGATTTTGCGCCATGGACCCCAGTATTCTTGCAGCCATGGACAAGGAGGCACTGAAAAAGCAGATCGAAAACATGAAGTACCAAGCGTCCATGGAACGCTGGCCGTTGTCGAAAAGCATTGCTGCGTGAGTAAAAAAATGAATTATATTCTTTTATCGGAAAAATGAGACGCGTGGTGACGTCATCGTGCAGTGCTGTTAGGCCGGGAGTGCCTTGTGATGTGTTTCAAGCGGTATTAGTGCTTTTCCATGTAAGAAATGAGGTTCAAAATGCCATGAACGTCGCCTCGCTAGACGGGTAGGCGTTGTGCGGATTACGCGCTTTTATTTTGTTTAATCAGGTGTAATAATACCTTTTCATTTGTGACGTCAAAGTCCTTTCATCGTTGGGTTTTTATTTTGTTTTTCATTTTTTTTTTGTGATGGAAGGTGGAAATGTGACGTGTAGCCTAATCATAACCTCTAGGTTCTCAAGTATCTTCTGCAAGTATCTATACTTGCATCATTCCTATTAATTTAATGCATGTTGTTGATATTTAATAATTTGTTGGATATTATTATCGTTTTATGAGTGTGTGTTATTTCTGTATGTGTTAAGTGTGTAATTAATATATTACCAGTTTTCTTTTTTACATGAAATACGAGTACTTAATTTAAGTGATGACTCGGTTTCTAATTTTATTTGGTAATTTCTACGATTTCCAACTCAATTTCAATCATTTTTGTCAAAGCTTGTAAAAATTATATGAAAATCAAAGCCTAGAACTTAAGCATATTTTGTTAAAAAATAAACCATTCCTGCACCAGTTAAATCATTAATTATGGCAACGACAAGTCATTATATAAGGACCAAAAAGAGACCGATTATTGACTTCTCGCCTAGTTAGAAAAGTAACGCCCGGTTTCCTGAAGGAGGATCAAATTGAAAATCACTTAACACTAATAAAAACTCATGTCAAGTCAAAATCTAGTTGCTAAAAGCATGGTGAAAGCCATTCAAATCAATATTATTGCCCGTTTTGTCTTATGAGATGAGATCTACGGACGGTAATATGACCACTCTTTTAGAAACCGAATGTGACAGGGTAAGAATTTCAATATGACATCATTATATGTAAGTTCTATTTCGGAATAAGTTGGTTGTTAGATCAATAATTTAATTACCATAATACATTTTACAACAACATCTTTAAGAGATACCTAATTTCGTAAAATTGTACAATACGACAGGGAAAATGTATTTAATATAGCAGTGCAGTTAGTGCTTTGCCCTGTGTCTGAATTTCAAGGTATTCAATATCTAATTTGGTTTCACCATTATTAAGTTTCATTTGTATTGATTACCATTAACTCCATGACACAAAAGTACTTAAAATTGAAGTTGCGTATTCCCAAATACTCATCAAATCAGTTAAAGTCACACGTAAATTCTAATTTCATTTCTTTTTCTCTTACATCTCAATAGCCTTTGGGTTATTCGATGGCCAAAATATTATTAGTGTGTCCCTAAATTTCATCGTTTAGTTTATTCTTATTACTATTACATAAAGTTATCGTAAAAATGTACTGTTTAACTCAGCCAACATTTCTTGTTCATTCAATATTCATTTCCTAAATAGCAAGCCATTTTTCCGGTCTCGGGTCGGCCTCTACTACTATTTTCTTTGATTACTGCCAAACTCCTCCACTTAACCTTATTTATAAGATACTATTTTTAGCTCATGGGTCAAGGATCCACTCTCCTGAAAGGCTTTTAACGGAGTAAACTTACTCCACGATAGTGTAATATCTACTTAATAAAGGATTTTTAAAACTAGTTCAGAATTCCCAAAGATTAACTTTATACAAATAAACATTGAATCAAAATTCTCTTTATATAATTTCTTCTTTCATTGTGTCTGACGTTACCCTGACTTTTCTATTATCTTGTACATCGTTCAAATTTCATTTGGGCATAATTTTTCTAGTCCTGTGTTCAGCAAGATACGTCATATAGCGGATGATGATAATTTTGCTAATGCAAGACCAGATAATTATACTTTTTTATATTTCAACACTTGATTGTTTTAATGCCACCAAACCTTGCTGTGGTCATTTGAACTATGTTGTAAATAAGCTAATTAGTTTAAACAATGTGTTCACCAATGCTTGAACTATTTAAACAAAGCCACGGAAGTTGAAATGCACACGTATTATGTATGTTTACATTATATTTTACAAATATAAATACAAAAAATTGTAACCAATATGTTAAAGTTGGCAAAGGAAATAAAAATTGAATAGGTACGTCAGTTATAGGCTCAAATTATTAATAAGCTTGTTAATTATAATATATTAACCTGAAATATATCCTTTGTTTTGGGAGATTAGAACTTTTTTTCACAAATTGTAATCTTTCACTAATCACGTTATTAAATTTTTACCAAAGATTTTTGAAATGATCATTTTGTTTAGACCTTCGAAGTGTAGCCAATGTTAATGTTTCCCTAATTGTCTTATGAATAAGAAATGCTCGTCCGTACTTAACATTTCATGAATGGTTAATTATTCCTTTAGCAAAATACTTAAGTGTTGGGTTTTGTATTTGTCTATTTCGTAGCAAATACTTCATCAGATCTCTGGAACACGCCAAAAAAGCAACGTATTTTTTTTAATTGGAACAAAATAAGCATCACTGCTTTTTCTTCAGCTGTTTCCACGAGTAATGTTAAAATAATAAAATACTATTTTATCACTTATATTATTAATCATGCAAAAAAGCTCTTACACTCCATTAAGGCCCGATTTTTAGCCAAAATAGCCAGATAATTTTTATTTGGGGATTTATTTTATCGGTTTGACAGTTAAAGTATGAAACATATTTTAAAGCAATTCCCCAGATAAAAGTTATCAGGCTATTGAATAATCAGCCTTTAATGGAGGGTAAAATAGCAGCAGAATCCCGCTTTAAATTATTACCTTTTGAAGTTTATCTTCAATAACATACATATAGTACTAATATGCCGATACAGTATCTAAACGGTTTAATAGTGGCTCACATTAGAGAGTAACAAAATGCTATATTTTATCTGTTCTATTTTTCACATCGACCTGTCAACGCTGCAATTTTTCACTCAAACTTCCGCTGCGTAAGTTATTTTATCAATAAACATCATAGAGGCGCATCTACGCCATACATTCACTAAATATAGACCGGTTCGAGCACAGTCTTCGCTCCAATTACGATTAGAGCTATCTGAAGTGCTTCTACGGTTTGGATATTAAACTTATCATTAAACGTATTGTCTTTAATATTTGATGGAAATGTCACTGGTAACTTCAGCTATTACATCCACATCATTAGGAATACTAACTTTACCCTACATACCTTTGATTAATGTACTCTGTGAATTTCCTTAAGATTAATAAACATCTGTTTGTAATATTAAAAGATATTAATATTATATTTTGGTCTTGGTTTCTTAAGTGTTAGTATTTCTTAAGTACGTAACCATTTAATTATTTGTGAAATATTTTTTTCTTACTAAAAATGGTTATTGTTCTATTATTCAATATTCTGTCCCAACCAAAATATTATGACGTTTCAATACTGCTACAAACACCGGTCAATAAGAGTATGGTCACAAAAGGCGTTATCATGATATAACAATGTAAGAAAAGACACGTAATTTTCCACCTTATTGACATGCTTATCGAAGTTCGATGGAGCCAAACCTGAAAAAAATTAGCAAACAAGCGGGAGAGTCTAAAATTTCTTAAGAAACTCTGATATTGAATAATAATTCAGATCATTATTTCAAACAAATCATGAAAGTTCTCAAACATAATCATTGTCATCTAATTTGCTTTTATCATATAGTCTACAGTGAAATCATCTGGGACGGAACTAAGCTCGGCGAAATGTGGGTGTACTAGTTCACTAGTGCGCCTCTGCCTACCCCTTCGGGGATACAGGCGTGACCTTATGTTATGTTTGAAATCATAAATATCAACTATATTATATATATAGCAGAATAAATAGTATTATTTTCTTATTTATTTTCCCAAAAAGCAAAACTTATTTCTTATTTTCTGCTATTGTCAGGGAGAGTTAACCATATTTTACTATAGTTTGTATAAGATTATCTGAATTGTTTGTTCTAAATCCACTATAATATCACATTCTAGAACGTCCTTCAAATAGCTCTCTCTACTTTCAATCTAATCCAATCGTTTTGAGTGTTATTCCACGTGTTTAATTTTACGAAAGCAGTTTGTATGAAATTATTACTATCAAAACAATCATGGAGCTCGCTATTTATGAATACGATGAAATTTTATGTGTAATTCTTATAGCATTCATAAGCTCTCCTTATTCTTTTTTTATCTCTCTTTTCGAAGGTTTGTTTACTTTAAGATCTTTAGTAGTAATGTTGCTGGCTTCCTTAATTCTGTTTATTGCATCATGATACTGCTTTTTAGGTCCACCACAAAATTTTGCTTCGTTTACGATGTGGTCTATCCATCTGCTCTTGGCGTATTAGTGTGGTTTCCTTAAAGCATGGCCATCGGCACACCTTGTAAGCATGCATGTTTATTTAGCGAAATTACTCATTTAAATATCCACAGGATACCTACCTATATAATTATTATTGTGTTTAGTTAACTCAATTTTTTTTCCTCTTTATTTTCAGAAGTTTTGTACATGGTACATGTCAGTTCTATTTTAACCTAACTTAACTGTATCTTTCTTTCTACCTGTCCTTATCCCACCTTAATGAGTGGGGGCACAAAACACTTTTCAAACATTTTGCAGAAAATATTTGGCTTCGTTTTTAGAACCGGCTGCCTGACATCCTCCCCGTCTGAGGGAATTTAATTATTTACTTCATGGGTGTTAATCTCTAATTAAAAATACGATAGGCTGAGGAGCCTATCCCATTTCTGATATTAGATTAAAATAATATAAAAAAATTTAGCACTCAATAACTCAACTCATTGTTTATATATGATCTGCATAATTCTAATGCTTTAGTAACGAGGAATAATGACGATATAGATCGTCGCACTTAATATCATTATTACTAAGTACTAAAAAGTAAATAAAATTAACGTATCTTCGCAACAAGTTTACAATAGGATGGTGTTAAGGACACCAATATTCATCCTGTTAACACACTCAAATTTTATTTATCAACACATTAGCTCTATAATATTTATTCGTTGAATTACAATCAAACACAACATGAATTTAATTGAAACATCTTTAAATAGACGATATCAAAAATAACTTTAATGCATGAGCACGACCCTATTACAATGTTATGATAGAATAGAAGGCAAGGCACACGGTCTTGATTACTTCTTTAATAGATGTTCGATCTATCCATGACTCAAGTGTACTGATGTTTATATATAATACATAAAAAGCTTTTACCGCTGTAGAAAGACGCCGTGGGAATGGCACCACCCGGAGAACGGTAATTTCAATGTATTAGATTCCACACATTATCGCTGGTTGATTTAAATTATTTGAGGGCGAGCGACACTCAAAAAAAATAATTGATTTTGTTTCCGATTCATGAAGTAAAGCATTTGGATAACCTCTGAGTCCTGTGACAAACAAGCGGGGAGTGAAACTATGTAAAGTGTAAAAGTAATGATAAAGGTCGCAGGAAGTCGCTGGATTCAGTTCGCTTTCAACAGGTCGATCTGGAAATCTTTGAGGGAGGCCCATGTTCAGCAGTGGACGTCCTATGGCTGATGATGATGATGATGATAAAAAGTAATTAATTTGGACAATATTTGTACAATCTACTATTTCGTCATTATAATATCTATGTGTATAGCCACATTAGTCAATGATATTATTGACAAAGATTTAACAAATTGTTGAGATATTTTTATTAATATCAAGGACTTGCTGGACAAAACAAATAATGAAAGAAAAAATATCAAAACTCAATGTGATCAATGACACGACAAAAACAGGAAACAACAATCATAGTAATATAATGATAATAATAATATAGTATGTTTTAACAAACATAATATAATATTTTATAGTAAGCTGTATGTATAAACAGGAAAATATTGCATTTACACAATAATATTATCTACCACTAATAATGTGTATACTACAAAAGGCCGATCTTTACACACATCGCCTGTGCAATTTCGCCGAAGTCCACTTCCACCAGAAAGAAGTAAACTTCACAACTTTATGCCAATAGTTTTTAGGTCATTGCAGTCTCATTTTTCTTTATTCTTGCATTTTTGGAGGCCCAAATGCCTTCTCAATCCCTATTACTTTTTTTTCTACAAAAGGATCTACCATCAATTTATTCACAGAGCAACAAAAAAGTACAGCACTATCGAAACAACGAAATATTTACTTTAAACATATTTTCATCATCATCATCAGCCATAGGACGTCCACTGCTAAACATAGGCCTCCCCCAAAGATTTCCAGATCGACCTGTTGGAAGCGGACTGCATCCAGCGACTTCCTGCGGCCTTTATTTTTCAAAATTTTTAACATATTTTCATATTTACTTATAATTTTACTAGAAACCTATGTTTGTTTTTCAAGAACCTTGACAAAGTTCTTTTAGCCACTCGTATCTCTTTCCTTGAGGAAAATTTAATTTATTTGCAGAAGACGTGAACAACGTCGCCTGAATACTAAACAGGAGAGACCCCGTTTTAAGGACTTGCGAGTATCTATGCTGAGTTTACACTTCACGCTGCATGAGCAAAGTAACTTCAGTAAGTTATGGTCGGTGAAGCAAATAGGGTTGTCCGTACTCAAGATTTTTCAAAATGAGAAGGATTTTTTAATGTGAATTTTCCAATCCAAGTGTGTTAGTAACAGTCGATAAAACAAATTAGGTTGACCCTATCTTCTTTTGTCTAAGGGTTGCCCGTAATCAAGTATTTTTAAAATTAGAATGGAATTTGATCTAAAATTTCAATTTAAATGAGAACGCGATAATCGGTGAATCAAATAGGGTCGTATAAGGAGAACCTTAAAAATAATTTTAGCTGAATTTACCAATTTAAGATGACATTCGGTTATTCAACCGCGAATCGCGACCGCAGCTTCCTTATGAATTTGTATGAAGCACTGGCAAATGCAAAAGTCCGAGTCGCGCGCCGAGAGGGCGTCGTCAGCGTGAGACGAGGGTCGCGGGTTGCGGTTACCGACACGGTTGCTAAAAACCGATCGCCACCTTTACGTTGTGATGAATAGTGAGGTTTATGAAATGCTAACAATTTGGCAAACGTAAACTGGAAAGAATCGTGGTACATTAATTTTGTTTCTGGCTATAACAAATTCATAATTGATTAAATATTTATATGCTTCCAAAAAAAAATGTCGTAGCACTTACTACGTCCGGTTTCTCAATGGGTGAT
Organism: Clanis bilineata; assembly: GCA_036417725.1. NCBI lineage: Eukaryota > Metazoa > Arthropoda > Insecta > Lepidoptera > Sphingidae > Clanis > Clanis bilineata. Next base: position 7,896,498 of record CM071153.1, read on the forward strand.
GGATTTAAATTGACTAAACAATGTCAAATCCCACAAATCAAAATTAATTGCTAGAACTTTAATGTTCTTGATTTCAAAAACTCGTATCAACGGTGTCAAAGTAGACCTTGTTAATTGAATATTCATTTGATTATCCTTTTAGAAACCGACTTATTAAACTCAGTTGAGGTATTTTAATCCGCTGAATTACTACAATTACAACTATCGCTTCCTATTAACAGAGGTAGGTTGTTGACCTAATTGACAAATTTGAATAAGTGGCTTCAACTCGTGTTGTTGTGTAACGTGGTTTCAATATTTTCGACCGAGTTCCAAAAAGGAGGAGGTCCTCAATTCGTCTGTTTTATGTATGTTACGCGATATCTCCGCCAAATGTGGGCCGATTTTCAAAATTGTTCTTGTGTTCAGTAGAGCTTATGTATTTCAAGGGTAGTCCCATATAAATTTGGTCACGATCGGATTTGAACTCGATCCGTTAAGTTTTTAAACTTGTGATTATAATAGTCTATAGTATCCGTATAATGACTATAAAACGGATGTACGTACATTTATTAATTAATTTGTGTACTTTGGACGTAGTTTGTTTTCCTTGTTTCTAATAATAAAATGACGACGTTAATTGTTTGTTAGATCACATTATAGTGTAACTGAAAGGAATAATCGCAAGTTTAAAAACTTAACGGACCGACTTCAAAACTTATCTGATCGTGACCATTTTATATGGGACCACCTTTGGACTAAGCTCTATCGAACACAAAAATAATCTTGAAATCGGTCCACATTTGGCAGAGATATCGCGTAATACCTTCTCCTTTTTTGAAGTCGGAAGATAAAGCCATCTAATGCTTCCCTTGTCGTAAAAACTAAAGCCAAGTCATTTCTGTAACATTCTGGATAAAATATGTTGGTCGACCTCAGTTTTGTGGGATAAGGGCAGGTAGAACACTACTATCTGATGCAAAGAATATAAATGTATTGGATGTTATTTTTACTAAGATATAATTAATCCCTTAGCATCCTCAGTTCCGCACACAAAACTGTTATATGGGAAAAAAAAGAAAATCTGTTCATTTTCCTATAGCTTCTGAACCATAATTTCCTTTAGTCAAAGTTAGAAACCTTTTTTTTTGCTATCGCGGGGAAAAGTGTTTTACCACTGCCGCCACGTCTGGGGGGAGACGTAGCGGTTATGTCGGAGTCGCCGGTCTTACGGCCCAGCGCCATAATGCCCGGGAGAGATGAAACGTCCGGGCGACACTGGACCGAGTCCCTAACACTATATACACCCTACACCGGCAATACCGACTAAAAACCCCGCGGTGGCCCTCTTCGGCGCTTTAGGGACGGCCCCGGGTTTCCCTAGACGAAAAGCGCCCAGGCTTCGACCGGAGCCGCCCCTGCAAAAGTTAGAAGCCTGCCTGACGACCAAGAAGGTCGACGAAAACACGAATATAGATAAAATATCCGATACCTCGCCTCCGATACTCGCCACGTTTCAATCTAAATACAAATGACAATATCTTTATGTAAGAGTATGACTTTTGATGTCGAGAGACTCATCTAAAATCGGCGAGGCACGATAATGCACGGATAAACCCGCAAGATCAGTACGAGACGAACCTTTGACCGGGCGCGTAACGAGATTGAGATCAAATGTATACAAAAGTTATTTGCTGTATTGGATAGAAGTGTATACGACATTTCTATTTTTTTTTTGTTTGGAAAAAAAAAATGTTAGTTAAGGAATTAGTTGTTGTTGGAAGGGGAAAACCTTATTGAACATTCGCTGACCAAGTCAGATATATACCCGAGAAAGGTCAAGTTAAAAGTATCGTAAACCGACGTGCATGCATGAAGAATGTAATGAGACTGAATGAAGCGAAAGAGGTGTTTAAGGATCGTAGCAAATGGAAATCCGATGTGCATCTATGTATATATGTATGTATGTGAAGAATTAATACAATAACATTTAATTACCAAATAAAATTGAACGATTCTTGGTCAAAGCATTCATCAAATTATTATGTTTCGCTCATGACTTTGTCTCCAGTCTTTCCTGCTATATTTTTAACATAGGAACTAGCTGTACTATAATCACTAGCTCATAAACTATATCATCATGAACCTAAACTCACCCACTATAATATCACGGATCATTTTTTATTAAGTATATTCTAAAACATCACACATACATAAGCTCACGCCTATATCCCCGAAGGGGTAGGCAGAGGTGCACTAGCGAACTAGAACACCCACATTTCGCCGAACTTAGTTCCGTCCCAGATGTTATAGGAGGCGAGCCTATCGCCATATCGGGCACCAATTCCAGACTCCGGGCTGATATAGAAAAATCCAATATCACTTTGCCCGACCCGGGGATCGAACCCGAGACCTCAGGACGGTAGTCGTACCGAAATACAACTACGCCACCGAGGCAGTCAGGCAGGCAGTGCAGAGGCAGTATATTCTAAAAGTGTAGTCATAATATTCTTTATTTAATTACTTTTCTTTTCCCTTTAATTCTAAACTCAAATCTACAACAAACAAAACATAATCAAACTTTTATACTAGCCTTTTACGTTAGTGGCTGGTTTCAGTTCGAGGTAATTTGGTACCCCATAGTCTTTTTCATTAGTTACGAAGCTACGTTTACAGACACTTAACTGCTATAAGGAAATAGAAATGCCATTGAGCCTCATGGAACGAACAAGTCGTCTAATAAATTTAATATGCATTACAATAAAACGTGCTTTCGACGTGAGATGATAAAATTTTACGTCCTTCTCGAACTGGGCTCAGGTGTGGCGGTAATTTTTTGTTAAAAGTAGAGAAAAGAAAAGCCTACTTGAGCACGTTCCGCGTGTAAAACGTCATCAACATATTACGAGCTACTTGTTCTGATCCAAACTTCCCCCTCTTAAGTATCAGGGGTGTTTTTGACAAGTCTTTTGGGAACTTTGGATATAAGATCTTATTTTTAGTATCTTTTGGCACAATTTATAAATATTTATTATAGTTTCGTAATACACTGAAATAATAGCCAACTAACCTACTGAAAAATATGACACTACTAGCTAATACTTCTAGCTTATAAGATGATATCAAACCAAATATCAAATTCTATAAATTTGATCTAAACATTACTCTTTATAAGTCGATGGGAAAGACCTAAATATTTTATGCAACTATGCGACTGCTAGGGGTTATCTACCTCTATACTAATGCCGTGAGCATCAGAACGAACGAGACTTTCAATTGAACAACACCCAGATCAAAAAAAATTGTGAATCTGTTATTTAATTATGTTTGGAAACCAAACGCGGAACCTATCGTTCGAGAGTTGGCCGAAAATACGTTTATAATATTACCTAACCACTCCCAAAGACTTTTCTTTAAGCCCCCGCTGTGTCAATTTACCGCGGTAATGTTAAAAATTTCATAACATCCATTCCGTGTATAATCCGTGGATTTCCCTCCTTATATTCTTTGGACTGCCTCCGTGGCGTGGTGGTATTTCGGTACGACTACGGTTCTGAGGTCTCGGGTTCGATCCCCGGGTCGGGCAAAGTGATATTGGATTTTTCCATATCAGCCCGGAGTCTGGAATTTGTGCCCGATATGGCGATATGCTCGCCCCCTATCACATCTGGGACGGAACTAAGCTCGGCGAAATGTGGGTGTACTAGTTCGCTAGTGCGTCTCTGCCTACCCCTTCGGGGATACAGGCGTGAGCTTATGTTATGTTATGTTATATTCTTTGGAACCCGCCTACATATTGCGTAAACAGGTCTTGCCTAATTCTCGAGCCCGTAAACCGGTAAAATGCACCCCTTCATCCCTCCTAACGCGGCAATGCGTGACTTTGCAGCGATATTAAGAAGATTAACTTTGCGCACAATGTAAAAATAATAATAGCGGTTTACGTAAAACGCGGCGGTTTGTGCATGACAAGATAGATGTTTATGTTTATTTATTAAAGCTTTTTTAAATAACGCACCTCGAATACTGAATATGGCATTAACAACAAGTTTATATGTACATGTTTGACAGCGTCCGTGGCGCAGCTGGCGAGAAGCCAGCTGTGAAACGAGAGGTCGCAAGTTCGATTTCCGTACCGAGACAAATGTCTGTATGACCCACAGATATTTGTTTCGGGTCTCTATGTTGTCAGATCGAAAGTCTCTAGTAGTTCCTTATACCCACGGCACAAGACTCGATCTTAGTGCGAGTTCAGGGCTGTGTGACTGTTGGGTGTATTTATTTATATTTTATAACTAAACATACATACATAAGCTCATGCTTATATCCCTGAAGCAGTGTGCAGAGGCGCACTAGCGAACAAGAAATTTCTATGAGCTTAGTTCCGTCCCAGATGCGATAAGGGGCGAGCCTATCGCCATATCGGACACAAACAGACTCCGGACTGATTTTGAAAAAATCCAATAAAACTTCGCCCGACATGGGGATCGAACCCAAGATCTCAAGACAGTAGCCGTACCGAAATAAAACTACACCACCGAAGCAATTTATCTAAAGTAGGTAATAACAAATAACTCAGGAAAGTAAAATCAATATATTTTACTAGACATTAGGGATACCTTGCCAAATTATATTGGAATTGTACTCATATTATCATGTAGTTGTATAGTTGCAATCAGTTTCGGCCTGATTTTTTTTATGTGATACAAGTCTACCACTCCAATCGGCACTGCAAGTAATAAAGAATAGAAATGATGTTGATAATTGTACCTATTGACATCAGCATTTTAGTTAAACTGCCTCCGTGACGTGGTGGTATTTCGGTACGACTACAGTTCTGAGGTCTCGGGTTCGATCCCCAGGTCGGGCAAAGTGATATTGGATTTTTCCATATCAGCCCGGAGTCTGGAATTTGTGCCCGATATGGCGATAGGCTCGCCCCCTATCACATCTGGGACGAAACTAAGCTCGGCGAAATGTGGGTGTTCTAGTTCTTTAGTGCACCTCTGCCTACCCCTTCGGGGATTCAGGCGTGAGCTTATGTTATGTATGGTAATTTTAGTTAATTTCCACTTTGAGTTAAAGGTTATAAAGTGCAAAACTCGTCGTTTATTTCTAGCCAATTTGAAGAAATCTGATACTTACTTTCTGTTCCCTCTTTTACGAGACCACCCTACGTCGCATCTGCCATCGATTAGAAAAACTTCGGAACCCCTTGTGTGTCATACGGATCGATCCCACACCCTACACAAGTATTAAGCAAACGAGTTAGGAAACTCCGCTTAGACGAACCACCCCTCAGCTTAAAGTACCTACGGAAATTGTAGGCGTTAAATTTTATTTAAATGGAGGCTATTTATCACTTCAGACCATTGTTTCCGTGTAGGACTTTTTTATTTTACCGGGATTAGCTAAATGCTAATGTTGTTTTAAAACGTTTGTACCTAACAGTACAGTTAAACGCATAATAATTATACTTAAATTTTCATAACTACACATTAATTTTAGACAATTCTACGAATATTGTAAACGTGAAAGTTTGTGAATGTTTGTTTGTTACTCTTTCACGCAAAAACTACTGAATGGATTTTGATGAAACTTTATAGTTGTATAGATTATACATCAGAATAACACATAGGCTACTTTTTGTCCCGGAAAATACATTTCCACGCGAATGGAGTCGCGGCCGACAGGTAGTTTAAAATATTTGTATTAACTATTAAAGACGTCTATATGAGCTACCTTTACACAAAAGTTTATATTACGACATAAGCGAGATCCAATATCGGGCAAGTAGGTTAAAAAAACCGCCTTTACCGACCTGGAATTCGAACCAATGATGTCACGCTACGCAGCCTATATACGCTACTATTAAACCAAATTCCCTCAACCAATAATATCTACAAATATTAATTCTATATTAATATTTTTCATAATCTGCGAAGCATCGTTTTCATAAAAGGATATCATCACTCATATCGATTAGAGTTTCATTTTATCTATGTACTCCCAGATTATGTTTTTGATATCGCGTCATTTAATATTGATGACTCGACAAATTGTATTGGTATTTAGGCTTTAGCACGAGCAACTTTCGAAAAAGCTTTTCGAAACAGTATAATACTTCTTTCTTTATTCGTATAGTTGTTAAGTTTTTTTTGTATTACGATGAATTATTCAAATTCATTGAAATAAAACTATTCTTACGGATTCTATCACGATTAGGTTTTAATTATTATTCCCGACGTTTCGAAGGTTTTGCAGTCTTCGTTGTCACGGGTCAGACTGACTAAAAATAGTTTTATTTCAATGTATAATATTCGCGTAAACTTAAAAAATCTGTATTCAAATTCACCTCCTTGGTCTAGTGGCAGCATGTATGGGCTGTGGACCGGGAGGTCCTGGGTTCGATCCAAATTCAAATTCAAATAATTCACATGTCCATTACGAGTATATATTGATTTTAAGATATTGATAAAGTAATAATGGAGTTGGCATTTCGTGGCAATCCCTGAGAAGAAATGCCGAAACAAACTCAAGGGTTCTTAAGGGATCCCAGGTCCAGATCCCTCATAGGGGGTTGACGTCAGGCAGGCGGCCGGTCATTGAAACTAAGCCGAATCCTATCTGCACCATGCTTGAAAGGGTGTATTGCGCCGACCCCACATAGGGTGGGATAAGGGCAGGTAGCAGAAGATGAATTATTAAAATTGCACTTAGTGCTATGTATGTGTACAGTATACACCTTTATTTAAGAAAAATAGTGGCGTGCATAACTATTCAAAAAAGAGTAAACAAAAACTTGATTATGTTTTCATCATTGCATCACGACTGTTATCATCACCAACACCGTAACTTTCATCATCATTGCTATGTCTATATAGAAAACCGTGCTGGTAATTTTGTTAATTACATTTTGCTTGTGATTTTTCATAATACCTACATAATATATAGAGGTACATTCTTAGCCACGCTGTAGACAGTAACGTCTATAGCACGGTTAGATACCACTGTCTCACAGAAAACCGACGTAAAGTGGCAGCTTGCTGTCGCGTTTCGTTCGGTGAGTGTGATTTCCGGTGGCCCATTTCCCCACTCCCTTTCCCAATCCCCTTCCCTCCCCTTCCATTCCCTCCTTTTAAGTTGGCAACGCACCCATGATTCTTTTTGTGTCTTGGGTGTCTATGAGCGGTGGAAATCACTTACCATCAGGTGACTCATCTGCTCGTTTGCCAATCTGCTATATAAAAAAAAACATACTCACGCCTGTATCCCATGGCGGTAGGCAGACACTACTGAGCGCCACAAGTTACGATCCTGACACACCTCTTTTACCTCTTCCATACTCATGCATCTTTTCATACATTTCCGCCGGTTGAGATTGAAACCTCTGAAAATCGTCTCGGCTGTCCGCACCGCTTTTAATTGAGCTATCGTATCCAGCAAGTGCGACAGTAATATTTTTCACATTACATTTTTCAAATATAAGTTATACAAATAAAATACATTTAAATATAAGTAAGAATAATACAGTTTTTTTATTATAAGTTATGTTTGTATAATATTCGTATTTTGAAAGGGTTTCCAAAACCTGACTGTTGAATAATGTATCAACACCCAAAAAATCGTTATTAGAAAAATATTTGGGAATCCCTTCAATGTTGTTTTACGGTGTTTGGGTTTCTCCTAATCAACGGTCGTTTTTGCTGTCTAATGTTCAAAAATAAACGATTAATCTTAATCTCAAATCTTACAGCATATACAACGTTAATAATTATTGTACTTAACTGTTATACTGTGTTCTGTTTTGTTGTGGTATGTTTCTTAGTCTCGGTGTTTCGAAAATCTGGGACTAAAAATAAATCACTAGAAAAACCGTAAAAACTAGTATTATTTAAATGTGTAACAGTCGCGTAAAAAATTTAGCTTTAATAGCTAATTCGGTGATTGTTAAACTGGAAACTCAACTTTTGGATACAAACGTATTAGATAATAACTGTTACCCGCGAGTTTATTCTTGTGGACATTTATTTTCCGGGATAAAAGCACCCTATGTGTTATTCTGATGTATAATCTACATAACGGAAAAGTTTCATCAAAATCCATCCAGTAGTTTGGGCATGAAAGATAAACAAACATACACACACACATACTCACCAACATGCACGTCTATAATAGTAGGATAAGGGCGACTTGCACCACTATTACTAACCTAAAGATAAATTAAAATAAAATATATGAATGACATGTAATTCATTACGTGTAATACATGTATGAACAGAAAATATATGAATGACATTTAATTAATTACATAAAATGAATTACATAACATAAGCTCATGCCTGTATCCCCGAAGGGGTAGGCAGAGGTGCATTGGCGAACTAGAACACCCACATTTCGCCGAGCTTAGTTCGGTCCCAGATGGAATAGTGCGCGAGCCTAATGAATTACATGTACATAATTATTTTTTTTTCAATTGAACTTGAGGTTAGGACTAACTATAGGTTAGTAATAGTGGTGCAAGTCGCCCTAATATTTAAGTAAGTCATAGTAATCACCCACATAAGCAAAAGACCACCCAATTTCCGAAGCACGAGTGTCTAAACAAAAGCAGCCATAAATACAAGCTCTGTTTTAAAAGGCGTCCCCTTAAACGTGCCAGGTCAGTAGGTCACAGTGTCTGCTTAAGCTAATTCGTTTCACATACGATCCACTAAACATGGCATGAGTTTAAAAATATATTGGATCGAACTAATTTTTTTTATATCTCATTCAATAATAATGAAGCAAATATGGATCCATTTCAGCGTCACGTCGAAATTGCTTTAGTTAGATTTAATAATTCTTAATCCCTCTGAGGAAATTGACGTCAGGCAGGCGGTCGTAAAAACTTACCCAAATTCTTTCTGCAATATGCTTGAAAACGTGTGTTGCGCCTATAATCACACGCAAGTGAATTGGCTACATAAAAGACATACATTGACTTAATTTCCTGGCAAATTAAAAAAGTTGAAATGAAATCGTCAGTAGTAAGTACATTAAAACTACATTTAAAGGTAGTTTAAATTCGTAGCAACGGTATTATGGTCGTGATCATAAATGCGACGTAATATCAAAAGAACCATTTTCACTCTATCAGTGAGACCGAAAGTCTCTCATAGTCTCTGCCACCCACGGTACAGGTTATACCTAGTGTGAGGTCAGGACTACGTGTGTGACTGTTGGGTATATTTATTTATTTATAATTATCACATGTTTAAAAACTTAATGGACGGACTTCAAAACTCATCCGATCGTGAATTTATACGGAAAATAAGCTCTATAGCCCTTGAAATAAGCTCTATCAAACACAAAAAATATCTTGAAAATCCACATTTGGCAGCGATATGGCTGTTTTTTATATAGGTATGTTACGACATACGTAGGTATACTATAAAAACAGACGAATTGAAAACCTTCTTTTTTTTAAGTTGGTCGATGAAATGTGTAATATATTCAGTCTCATTTTCACGCTGACTTAATCCTGCATCTGTGTGTTTGTCTCTTTGTCGTGACGCATTTCCGTTTCATCGAGATTCAAATTGCAACAATTCTAAATAATTTTCTCTTTAATAATAAATAATCTTAAAACGAAGATATGTTGACCCAATAAATAAAAAAACAGACAAATTGAGGACCTTCTCCTTTATTTGAAGTCGGAACAGAAACAAAATCGAATGCAAATGTAGACCAGTAGCCCGAGCACGAAAAACTAATGTAAATGTAAATGTATTCGAGTTCGCTGCGCACTGATGACGTTTGGTTAATATTTCATACAAATTTCATAGACGCGCATCGAGTTCGAATACATTTACGGTTGTCAAAAATTTTCCTGCTCAGGCCGCTTACTTACCTTCGTATCTCCTGCATCGTTGAGTATGCGAATGTTAATCCTTTCCAAATGAACGTCCTTCATCCCCGTTCTGAGGGAACGTAAATCTAACAAACCACTCAGTTATCCCTCAAGGGAGTTATGATATCGCTGTGGAATGTTGCGGAAACTTCGGTTACGCAATTTAGATTATGCATGAAGTACTTTCGCTTACGGATATTATTTTATAAGTATTTGTTGCAACAAATTCCGTTTAGCTCGGCGAAATGTGGGTGTTCTAGTTCGCTAGTGCGCCTCTGCCTACCCCTTCGGGGATACAGGCGTGAGCTTATGTTATGTAAATTCCGTTTATTAGAATTCACCAATAAAACTAAAAATTTTCTTAGAAAGAATCTTATGGATATATTTTTATTTCTACCGCCCTTATCCCACCATAATGTGAGGTCGGCGAAACACAATTTTTCAAGCATGTTGCAGAAAAGCTTTGGGTTAGTTTTTACGACCGGCTGCTTGCCTGACGTCAACCCACTCTAAGGCATCTAGTCCCGGGCATATTATATTAGAAAATTAGCTTTGCCTGAACTGGAAATCGAACCCAGGACCTCCCAGTTCACAGTCCATATATGCCAATTTGACCAAGGAGGCGACATCTTATCGATATCTATTTTATTTATTTTACTTTATTGTAGACTTAGGACATAATACAAATGAACATAACAGTCATATTAGTACAAATGGCGGTCTTATCGCGCTCGACAAATTCTTATTTGAAAAGTACGTGATTAAGTAAATAAACGTTACAAATGCACGAAAATACTAAAACTAAACGAAAATACTGAACTAAAACTAAAATTAATGAGCCAAAAAGCAACAACAATTTTACACCGCTTTAAAAGAAATCATGCGAAAATAAAGCGCAGTGCACACGTTTCATGGGATAATGAAAATGTACAATGTCACAATGGCTCCACGGCGACTTTCCGCCAGCCCACCAGTTTAGTACTCTTAATTAAAAATTCTTTGAAATTTTAATCAACACGGCCGACTGTTAACGAGTACAGGGGGTTACCACCACCTCTTATAGCAATATTAATATAGTCTTGTCCCGTATCAGTTACTTCATATCAGAAGGTTGCGTGTTCAAATCACGTCGGGGTCACCACTGTCCCGTATCACTGTTCAGTTATTATTATTAGGATGGTATGCCAAATGGGTAATTATTTAGACAACACAATAAGTCTACAAAGTTCGTATAGAAATAATGTATATTGTCAAAGGTATAAGTACAGAACACATATTAATAAGACAGACAATACGCGTGAACACAGTGCCGGACTCCACAGTACTCAACGAAGTACTCGTCCTAACAACTAAGCATGCATGTGCTTACATTGCATTATAGCCGTTACAGTCTTACTTGTACTGTTTTCCGTACAAAAAAAACGTAGTAAGACTATAATAATATTGCTATAAGAGGTGGTGGTAACCCCCTGTATTGATAAAGCTCGTCATCATATGGTTAATGAACAACGTTCCGTTTCATTTAGTTTGACAAGACCTATTTATTTTTACTGCTCTGCACGAAAGGAGCGGGTCTTTGTTGCCGCGACGACGCGACGTTTGTCCGTAGTTTACTAAATTCTAAAAGTACAGACATACATACATAGACTGAGATCTATATAGCGAACTTCGACTAAGTCTAAGTTAAAGAAACTCTGTTTGGAATTTATAAATTCGAAATTTGACTTAGACGGAGTCATTTTTTACAAGAAAATCTTTAGTTTGTCTGTCAGTCTTTCTTGTAAAAAATGTCGCGGACTAAGTCGAAATTCGATTTAAAAATTCCAAATCGTCATTAAGTTCGTTTCTTTGACTCAGACTTAGTCGAAGTTCACTATAGATCCCAGCTATAGGCTCACGCCTGTATCCCCGATGGGGTAGAGAGAGGCGCACTAGCGAACCCGAACACTCACATTTCGCCAGGCTTAGTTCGGTCACAGATGTGATATGAAGCGAGATAATATCACTTTGCCCGACCCGATGATCGAACCCAAAACCTCACGGTAGTCGTACCGATAAGTTAAAAGAAACAAATATTATACAATTAATATGTGTATTTTTTACCCACGTTTTCGTGTCAAAACGTGATAACCTTAGATTAATAACTCAGTGATAACTTAATATTACGTTGGCAATTCGTAGGGTTAAAACCTTAGATATTAATCTTAAACAATTTTTGTTATGGTATAAAATAATATTTTATGTAAATATGTTTGTATTTCGTAAAAGCATTTACCTAGTAACACCCCACTTCATAAAATTATGATCGATACGCATATTTTTAAAGTGACTAAATGTAGAAACACATTACTCTCCTTTCGAGGCAATCGGGTAAAAAACAGTTCGGCAAATATCTTAAAAACTTCACAAACATTAGTTCGCAAAACTGTTTTCAAATGGCCTGTCTTTGTAATGAAACAAAAAAATATATTCACTAAGTAAGTAAATTCAAACTTTAAATTATGCTAAAACATTTTTGCGAGTTAGATTTCAAATAGAATTTAAATACAATCTGTTATGTACCATTACATGCATTATATATTGTATTTGTCATTCATTTTTAACCACTTAATCCTCAGTTTAAGAGCGAGTGTACAGGATTTCCGACCACAGACACCGCATATGACGTGAAATAGGGACGACATGAGAAAATGCGTGCAATTACGGAAAAGATTATGTTGACATTCTACGTTTTTAGGTCCGTGTTTAACAGACGATGCGAAGTTGTGGCCTTACAATGTATCTGGTGCTGTACTGTATTAGTAGCTGACTGTAAATTGGTGTTAAAAAGCGCAACGTCAGAGTTTCTTGCCCGTTCTTCTCTGGCGAAACAGCCTTCCGAACAGGCGGTAGAGTTATAATTTGACGGAATCTAAATAATGTTTGAACATTTTATGGATTCAATAAATAAATGATTTGATTTGATTTGATTTGTGTTAAATTGATTGTGTAATAACCCCCCCAGTGGGACAAGTCCCGTCTAGTTTGAAATCAAGATGTCAAACAGGCAGCTGAACTTAAAAACTAAGCTGAATCTATTCTGCATGCTTGCTATCTATTTAACACCAAATACTTCTATGACTAAGGTACAGGCTGTAGGTAGAATTTGCGCACTAAGTTTCCGTCAAATGATCGCAACTCACTATAGACTGCTCTTTTCCTTAGTCGTCAAACGTCAAACACTCGCCGTAATATGACACAATGTTACTTCTAACCAGCTTATGTAGTATAGTCCGATTGATAATTAAACGAAGTAAACTGACAAATCGAAATGTCACTTTTCAAAATAATGATGCTTACTTCCAAAACATGGTGATTGATCTAGTTCAATTTTTATCATTCAAAGATACAATAACTCAGCACTAGCTTGTAAATTTAGAATTTTATTTCGTATTTTTAGAAATTCGACTAAATATCTGTGTAAATAATTTTGCGTAAATAATCACAGATACGTGAAATGATAACAATGAATATTACAAATATTAGTTTTATTATTTGAGAAAAATTACGTTCCGTAATTGATAGCTTTTGTAAGTTATGTTTATAATGAACCATAACTGTAATTCTAGTAGACATGCCATAACTAATCGATAGACAGGCAGTACTAATCACACATTAGGGAGGAATTACGACTTTGAGTTGGACTTTAGAAAATGAAAGAATGAAATGGTTCACTGAATTGAAATGTTTAAATAATCTTGATATTTTTATCGCAGCACTATTTAAATTTCATGAAAAAGCGGCAACATTCAAAATGTCAGTTTACTCCGTTTAATTTACAATCCTACTATAGTATACACTCTCTCTCTCACACACACTCTCTCTCTCTCTTTCTCTATCTCTCTCTCTCTGTTTAACACACGTTTGTCCTTTTAAAAGGAAATGACCTTGAATACACAAGCTTTTATCGAACAACCTAACAGTATGGACGAATTAATGACCACTGTTAACGTGCGCCAGGTCGACAGTGATAAATGTGGGGTCCGCTTAATTAAAAAATATATTTATTCGATTTAGGGTAGTTAATTGCTTAAAGCCCAGGTGGCGCAAGGTCCCACAGAGTTATGAGTTTAGGTGCGCAAAAAAACGAATACATACATTCCCTAATATACTGCATAACATAAGCTCACGGCTGTATCACGTCTGTAGGCAGAGGCGCACTAGCGAACTAGAACACCCATATTTCGCCGAGCTTAGTTCCGTCCCAAATGTGATAGGAGCGAGCCTATCGCCATATCGGGCACAAATTCCAGACTCCGGGCTGATGTGGAAAAATCCAATATCACTTTGCCCGACCCGGGGATCGAACCCGAGACCTCAGAACCGTAGTCGTACCGAAATACCACCACGCCACCGAGGCAGCCTAATATACTGACCATTTTTTTTATGGCAAACGAGCAGATTCGTCATCTGATGGTAAGTGATCTCCACCGCCTATAGACACCCAAGATACAAAAATAATCAAGGGTGCGTTGTCAACCTAAGTTAGTGGGCGTTAGTGACGTGTGTTTACTGAACTACAAAATTACGCCTCAATTACTTTGTAGTAATAAACCTACTAACGTTATGTAGTAAACTTTTCCACAAGATGATTCTAACTTTAACAACGTTTTATAGTAAAATATATTATTTTCCTTAATAATCAGACAGTAGGTACTGTCGTAATTTTTTTTTCTACCAGCCCTTGTCCAACCTTAATGCGGGGTCGGCGCAACACACCTTTTCAAGCATGTTGCAGAAATGATCGCATATATTTTACGACCGGCCGGTTGCTTGACGCTAACTCCTTCTAAGGGGATCCAGTCCTGGGCAAATTAAATTAGAAAATTTGCTTTGCCCGACCTGGGAATCGAACTTAGGACCTCCCGGTCCACAGTCCATACATGCTGCCACTAGGCCTATAAATGTTAATAATCATACACTACTATTATAAATATGGCGCCAAATCACTGCGTTATCAGAAATATCACGTACACGTTACGCACTCGTAATTATGACGCAGTGATAGAGGAAAACGACCTATCCTTAATTAAGTTAATAATACCATAGTAAGGGAAAATCATATATTTACCTAAAGTAATATTGGTTCTTTTTGTTTCAGAATGAGGGAGTACGTGGAAGAGAATGAAAAGAACGATCCACTTATACACGCCCCGGACAAGAAAAACAATCCGTGGGCCGAAAAAGGCAAATGCATTATCATGTAATCGTATACTAACATTAAGACAACAAACTCAAATATATCACCGAATTCTTAAATTCAGTTTGGGACTCGTACATTCGACGCTCGTCTGGTTGGAGAAAACATGCGGAGAAATTTAAACGTTTGCTCAATACGATGATTTTGAACGAAACTGCCAGACATTGTAACATGACAAGTAGCACGGGTGTGATCGTATTGATTTTGTTGTGTTTCCTAATTATTTTCACCCCAAACCAATCTAGTCTGACATTCACGTTGTATGGAATGTCTTGTTTACGCGAGATGCGATGGTGTACTTATGAATGATTTGTTAATAATAAAAATGAAAATGCAAATAATGACGTTTTTGAAATAATAATAAAATGAAACGGTTGTAAATACGTTAAATTTTGTATTAACTAGTGATAGTATGTTCGGTCACGAAACTATCGGTAGACGTAAATTGGGAATGTTAACGAAGACGTAAAGATGTAATGGAACAAAAGATGTAAACTAATCTTACTCCAACAATGTTGGTAAGCAATGTTTTGTTATATTATTTAAATAAATATTGAATATATTATGTAAATAAGGATTGTCTCGAAAGATGCTCAGATGTGTAACATACTTTGCTTTAAACTTTTAATGATGGAACCCATAAAATACCACACAAATGTAAAGCAACTTCCTCTTTCATCGATTTGTGTGGATTTATTATGGATTCTACAGTCGATACAGCCGGAGCATCGTCCTGACTGATTCGACGGAAATCATACGCAGCAAGCTTTGACATCTTATGTAAATCAATAAATTAAATGTGAAGATTCCTTGAGCTCACGAATCTTCGCGTTTAAATATGATAAATTAAAACTATAGGGATAATCGCAGATCACAATTTAACATGTGTTTGTTGAATCACATACATAAGATAAAAATGTCTTAAAAGATTGGCAATAAAGATACGATGTGCGAGATAACACTCGGGAGAGTTAAACTAAGAATGGATTGTAAAAGTAAGGACGAGTTAAATAATACATAATCTTGTTTCGAACAATATAAATTATCGTTAAGCTGAAGTTAGGATACTTTTTTATGAACACAGGTACATTCCGCAGTGCCATTATCTAGTAATGCTTCTATGACTAGCTGTTAGCTATCTATCTTCTTTAATGCCGTTTAATACTTAAGCATCATACACTATCATTAATTTGTTACCATGCATATTTTTCTTTCATTACACACCATTAAAACATTAAGTGAATTCAACTTCGATTTTAAATCTAGCACTTGATTAGCTTAGTGTAATTCGGAATTAAATAAAATATACTCTACCTAAGCCATTGAGAGTTTACTAAAATGAACTTCAGTAGTTTCCTAATAAATTTCTTCTAAATCTAAGATTTCCAGGTGCGTAACGCTCGAACAATTCTTTCATTTTCCTTTTGGTGCATCCCACATCTCAGCGCCTCCAGAGTTGGGTTTGAGCGTTAACGAACCAAGTAGATCTAATCTAAAGGTTTTTCAATTAAAAAGGATTGCCTCTAATAATCCTATAACTTCTTCAATTTAAAATAGAAAGAAAATTAAACTTACGCACTGTAGATAATTATAGGTTTAAAAATAAAAATAAAGTTTAAATCTTAAAAAAACTAAAAAATTACCTTCTTCCCTTACCATATCTAGACATGAGATGTGAAAAAATCATTCTGGCTGTGAACATTTCAATTTTTTTAGGATGCTTCGTTCATTAGCGCTCATAGACCATTATTACTAAAGTAATACGCTAACGCCGACAATAAAGGAATATATTGATCTCATCGCTTCACTGTAGTTCCCCAGCCACAAACCTATGTCAATTCATTATTATGTCTATTTGCGTTCCATTAGTAACCTCCTTCTCTCTTTCTCATGCATCATCACTATATCTTTCATCTCTCTCATTAATTTAAACACTTCTTTAGCATAAAGAATAGCGTTAAAAATTAGAATTCTAGCGAGTAAAATCGTAGTGTGTAGAATAATAATGAATAAGAAAATCAAATCAAAGTTGTTTGTTAATCTATATGATAAAAATGCAGTTCAGAGAGTTAACCTTAGAATAATTAAAATTGAAGATAATTAATTAAAAGACCTAGTGAAAATAAGATTTCTTTTCGATGTTAAAGACGTCAAAGTTTGTCTGTTACAAATTTTGTTTAATTAATCTCTGAGGCATCTTTCAAGGCGGTACTTGATCGAAGTTAATTTATTAAGGTTATTAATTTGATTTGTTTTGTTTGTTATATATTTTGAACTTACCAAAGAGTCTCATCGACAAGTATTATCTGTTGTAATTTAAACACTAATTAATTTCCTTAAAGCAGTTGGCGTGACGTGTCCATCATGTCACCTTCAGTCATATTTAATTTGTCGTAAGCTAAGTGTAAACTTGAATAGTAATTCTTAATGGATTATTCCAAAATTTAATAAATAGGTAAGGGTGATATTGGAAATGATTTTTTTAGAATCAATAGTATTAAGGTATCGTATATTATTAATAATTATGTATTCACTGAAATAAAGGATAAATCAGTAAGGTGTGATGTTTTATTAAATTAAAGTTATGTCATCTTATATGTAAACGACAAATCACTACCTACAATTAACTAATACAGATATACCATCAGTTTCTTCAACCAAAACCTAAATCTAAGTAATGTATAAAGTAAAATCCATGGCTAAATTTGACACTTCACAACTTGACTATGTTTGATTTTGTACACATTTTTATATGTACTAGCATACTGATTTCTTAAGTTTACGTGAATATTATACATTGAAATAAAACTATTCTTACGGATTCTATCACGATTAGGTTTTAATTATTATTCCCGACGTATTATACCCGTGACAACGAAGACTGCAAAGCCTTCGAAACGTCGGGAATAATAATTAAAACCTAATCGTGATAGAATCCGTAAGAATAGTTTTATTTCAATATATGTACTAGCAAATTAAAAAAAAATAATTCTTTCAGTGTTGTATTTGAGATGGCGTTAATTTCATGTTAATTTCAATTAGTCAAGTACCCAATTTTAGCTGTTGCTTTTAATGTTACTTTTGCCTCTAAAATTTGGGAATGTATGTAAATGTCAAGGAAAATATATTGTTTTTACATGAAGTAACTTGGACGTAAGTAACATATTATTATTAAAATTTGATATGCATTACTGACTGACTGCTTCCGTGGCGTGGTTGTATTTCGGTACGACTACTGTCCTGAGGTCTCGGATCCGAACCCCGGTTCGGGCAAACTGATATTGGATTTTTCCATATTAGCCCGGAGTCTGCAAAATGTGCACGATATGGCGATAGGCTCGCCCCCTATCACATCTGTGACGGAAATAAGCTCGTTGAAATGTGGGTGTTCTAGTTCGCTAGTGCACCTCTGCCTACCCCTTTGGGGATACAGGCGTGAGCTTATGTTATGTTATGATATGCATTATACAATTTAACGAAGTAGAATTTTGTTTAAGTAGTTAGTTACCCAAATAGGTACAGCTCATAAATAATTGACTTCAAATATAATTACAAAACCAAATATTTAGATATAATTCAATATTTTTTTTCATGTTTTGTTACGTTATTATGTTACCACGTCACTATTGTCTTCAAAATTTAGAACGAGAGCTAATTCAATCAAACAAATGACGAGGCGACCAATTCACTAAGCCTGATGGTACGCGATACAGTCACCCATGAATATTAGCAACATCACCCGTACTTCCAATAAATCACTAGGTGGCACTGCACTGTGTCAGAGACAGAAGTATCTATTAGGTGTAATTTACATCAAGCATATTATATAACTGCTGAACATAGGCCTCCCACAAAGATTTCCAGAGGGGTTACCACCACCTCTTATAGCAGTATTATTATAGTCTTACTTGTACCGATTCCCATACAAAAAAAACGAAGTAAGATTATAATAATACTGCTATAAGTGGTGGTGATAACCCCCCAGATCGACCTGTTAGAATCGGCTTGCATCCAGCGACTTCATGCGACCTGTGTGTGTATATGTGTGTAATCTTTAGGGGAGGCCTATGTTCAGCAGTGGACGTCCTATGGCTGATGATAATGATGATATTATATAACAAAATTTGCAAAAATGAGTCGATCTATCCATCTATACTAACATTTTTTTTACTAACCTGTATCACCCCACTGCTGGGCAAAGGTCTCCCCCCTCTCCTTCCACTTCCCTCGATCCAATGCCATCACCATCCATAGTGGTTCAAATGCAAAAACAATTTATTTTTGTAGGCTCAAAAACAACTGAATCGATTTTGAAAATTCTTTCACCTATACAAAGCTACATTACCAGTGAATAGAATAGGTTATACCTTTGGTTATACAGTTCCCGTAAGGATATCCACGCGAACGAAGTCGCGAGCAAGTGCTAGTAATATAAAAGGAATAGAACACGGCTTATAATGGTTATTGAAATAGCCAAACTTCCTAAAATATTTGGTTAACATGAAATTGTGGTTTCGTTATGGGCTGTTATTGGGTAATAAAACATTTTTATTGTGTTATTCATGGTCCTTATCAACAAAAGGTTGATACGTGTAGTACATAACAGTAAAGTGTAATAACTTGTCTCCTGAGTAAAGCCATCCAGGCTATTAAATACCTTTCAATTTAATAATATAACTCAAAATACATAAATACACTCAACAACCCACCACCACCAGAAGAAGGAGGATACCGTAGCGTTTTTGGTTCTGGGTTATGATGATATATGATATGATGATGTGATAATATGCCGCTGTCATGTTCAAAATCCAAATTCAATAAATCTCATTTCAATATATATCAGTCAATTCATCTAACTGAACGACGTATCAAATACATCAAAGATAATCAAGTTACAAAAACCTGGAGCATATCACTGAAGGTGTCTTCATTCAATTTATTTAATCCAACACCGCCTTAACATCTCGAGTATCGACATGAACGTATTTACCTCGGATATCATTCAATAACGTCGAAAACAATAAATAAGCATCGAGAATCGAACCCGGATCAAATCCAATAAGATCATATATCCTCAAAAGGGAAGGTAAACAAACATCTGCTTCAAGCACATGTTCAAAGAATAAAAATCTGGTGCGGTATAGACGAGTCACATTTTTTTGTTGTACTTTATGCAAATATTGATATAATGTTATCCATTTACAATCTTACCACAAAGGCTATTTTATAGTGATCTCTGTAATATAGCGAAGAAAAAAATCTTCTTTATACAATACCCCTAACATGTCTTCAAGAAAAAAAGACAGCAGATAAACTAAACATTATAAAGACTGGATTCGAGAGAAAACGATTGACTATGGATAGAGTATGGGAAGTACCATGATGAAAAACAGTTTATATTAAATCATTTTAATTAAAACTAACAACATTATTGACATTTCAGGCATGTGGTAAGTAATGGATAATAATGGAAAATGATCTAAAAATACAACTATTCAATTTCACCAGTAAAATACTTTCTTACTTTTTCGTTGAAATAGATCATCTCAGAGAGACTAAAAACGTAGGCATAAATCAAACAGTTGTAACATCAGAAGCGAGAAACAACTGGAGTTTCTTAAGCTGTATTGATCGCCGTAAGACCGAGGAAATGAGTTCTTACTCCCAAGACTTGATTGATTCTGCAGGTAACCAATAAATAAATAAATACACCCGAATAGTCACACACCTAGTCCTGACCCCACACTAGGTATAACCTGTATCGTGGGTGTCAGAGACTATGAGAGACTTTCGGTCTCACAACACCCAGACTTGAAATAAATATATGTGGGCCACACAAACATTTGTCTTAATGCGGGAATCAAACCCGCGGCCTCTTGCTTCACAGCCGGCTACTCGCCCGCTGCGCCACGGAGGACACGGAGGCTGAACGAAACGGAACCAATAGAACGAAAATGCGCGGGACAGCGGCTTGGCTGTGTCACTACCATTGCCGAAGTTCAAAGGTGACCACTTACGATCAGGTTAGCACTCTGTTCCTCTGCCTTAGTAACATAATTAAAAATATAAACAATAAACATTTTTAGGCATTAAGGCATGACGAATTATCAGTTTATTGTATAATCCGACCTAAGGTCGATTTTCAGCACTTAGATAAATCTCGATTGAAATATAGGAATGAGCTTTAGGACAAATAGAGTTAAGGTCTTACTCTCGATTAGTAATAGCGCTGCAAATCGCCCTTAGACATTTTGCACAGATGATTTAGTCAAGTATTTTCTCCCATAACAGCCATAATACTATTTAGGAAAGTGCCATTACCATGTATGGCACGGAGACACGGAATATGGCATTTTTACGACTAAAAGGTTTCTTGAGATAATTATATCATGCTTGAGTAGGCCCTATATTTTTATGGCAAAGTAATTTAGATAATTCTGCTACTTTCGTACTTCGTTATTTTCTTGTTTAATGAGTTTTTGTTTCTTGTTCTTCCAGAGGATATATCTAGAATTCTAGAGTTTTAGAGTTCTTTTGTAAAAACACAATTTTATTGTGGAGTGCAATTATTTGAATTTGACTAGAGCTGGAAATCGCCTTTTTCTTGTTGGTACAATTTTTGGAATTCACTACAGTGAATGTGTGAACTGAAGCATCTAGTTTTTTTCATCCTAACTCGCAAATATACTGCACAACAATGTTTTTATTGGTGGTCACCAGATTCACGCAAGCCTATAGAAATGATTCTTCACCCTCCGAAAAGCGAAGAAGTAGAGAAAGAGAGAGAGAGAACATCAAAGAGTTGCGACAAGACACGCGGTTGACCAATACAAACACAGAAGCACTCACACAGGAGGAGCAAGGATGTAATGTTTTGAATTTGTCATTTTGAATTTTGAATTTTACCCCCACAACCCGAATCCCACCAACCATCAAGGCATGTCGCAAGACGTTATGTAAATTAGACAGAAAAGAGTACAGGGTAAAGTTAAATAAATTAATGTGAGACTCATGTTTTATGTAATTATAACTGAACTAATATAATTTTCGGTACATCTTCGCTTACACGAAGTTAATTTTCCAGACATGGCTAATACATGACCAAATTACGAAGAGAGCCGCCATTATTCATAATTTACGAAGCAGAAGAGTAATTGGCTTAACTTATTGAGGGTATGAGGAAAGTTGCGTTGCACGTCGACCGAGCTGGCTTATAATGAACTATGTGGAAATATATATATAGAAAAGTCTACAAGCGCAAAGTTTTTTTTAGCAGAGACTGGCACACGAGCAGATAGGTCACCTTATACCAATACTATGATCGATTAATTTTCCGTACCATCTTATGATCAAGATAATAATAATTGTACGTGGTTTTCGTTCTTTCTGGTTACAATTATTAAGATACAAATATATGTATAAAAAGTCGTTGTTAATGTATTGTGTTTAATGTTCCAATAAAAAAATCTGTTAGACGTTAAGTCACTCTTAAATTTTGAATATAAGAGGCCATATTATAAAAAAAAATATTACTAGTTATTTCCATATTTATGAAATCAAAAAGCGCCTGCGACTGCTATTGAGCAAAGTTTGCATCTGTATTTACTAGCGTCTGACTTTAAATAACGAAGTATACAAAACAAACAACATAAATAAAGTGAACTATTCGCTACATAATGTCGGGAGAGACAAAACTTGCATGCTAACTAATATTTCAAGATTGGGTTTGAGAATTCATAAGTTGAACCTACTCAGTTGAGTTTGATGATTTATGAATAGAATATAAGTTGCCTCGACATAAAGGCTCATAGAATCTTGTTACATTAAAAGCGATGTTCGTAAATAGATAATTTTGAGTGTGCATTCATTCTTTCTTTCTACCTGCCCTTATCCCACCTCAATGTGGGTTCAGTACAACACACTTTTTCAAGATTGTTCCAGAAAGGATTTGGCTTAGTATTTACGTTTGTCGTCAACCCCCTATCGGGGATCCAGTCCCGGGTAAATTAAATTAGAAAAATCACTTTGCCTGACCTGAAAATCAAATCCCGGATTTCCCGGTCCACAGCCCATATGTGCTGCCACTAGACCAAGAAGGCGACAATTTTGAAATTTTGAGTGAGCGGTTTTTTTTTGTTTATAAAAAATATGGTTTTACTTTTCCACGTCGTAGTCAGTCTAGTCGCGTCGTATCAATGGATTTCAACTTGGTCATGCAATGGTTTGGGCTTAAGGAGTCTGAAAGTGAATATTTTTATTTATTTCTTAACTCATTATATTCATCATTTCAACCACGCCTAAGTTACTATGTTGTATACGAACAATGTAAACGAAGCCTTACTAAGGGCGAGTATAAATACATTGTTGCCGGAGATTAGTTTATCAGGAGGTTAACTGACGTCAAATGTATTTAGCATGTAATACGTAGAAAATTACATTTCCTGACTGACTCAATGATTCCAACTGACGGATGCTTAGACCAAAC
This sequence comes from Clanis bilineata, assembly GCA_036417725.1. Lineage (NCBI taxonomy): Eukaryota > Metazoa > Arthropoda > Insecta > Lepidoptera > Sphingidae > Clanis > Clanis bilineata. The sequence goes on from CM071153.1 coordinate 7,920,093, forward strand.
CTGAACCAAAAAAGGCTGCATTGAGGTCACGTTCCGGTAAAAACGTATCAAAAAAACACCCATTTCCTTATCTGGGAATCGTATCCAGAATCTACTAGACCACAATCCTAATACAAAGAAGACCAAGAAGGCAACGCCACCAATATTAGTAACAAAACCTCCAAATCCAAAGTTATGATTGATAAAATTCGCAGCATATTTTAAGCATTTTACTAGCCAGCTTAATAGGGCGTTATGCTATATCCTTACTTGGTGTTCAACTTAACGAGATATTAACTAGCAAACTCTACGGGTCACTGGCTAATCCTCAAAGCTACTATTACAAGCGTACACCGGTTATAACCGGATTTATCCGCAAATATCCGCCCTCTTCCGGTTTTACGATGGATGATGAGCCGCGCGTGAATATATATGTGAAACAAGAACGAAGTGGATTTATTTTATGAAATGGATTGGTCATTTTGGTATCCTTCATCGTGGAGTATGCGACTAGCGGACTGTGAAGCGAAAAGCCGTGAGTTTGATTCGTTGCACCTCGGTCTACTTCTGAGACGTAGAATTGATGAAACTAACCATGAGTAAATAGATAAAAAATAAAGAGTTATTTTCTTGTTTAATTAACGTGTTCACTCCTAAATGTTTACTTCACATACATAGTAATAACATGATACAAAAAGATTAAAAAAATTAATTTCATCATCATCATCTCCAGCCACCTGTAGGTACGCAGATTTACTTTACAATTAAATTTATTTATACCTATACAATTTGTTCTATTATTGGAATAAAACTAATTTTTACGTATTCTATCACGATTTCAGAATCCATAAAAACTAGTTTTATTTCAATGTATTACAAAAGATAACATTCGCATAAACTTAGAAATCATTATCCTATTCTGAAATAAACTGTATTTATAAATTCATATACAAAATAGATTTAGAACTTATCCTTACAATTGAGGAACACGTTTACACTGAAACCATTCACCAGTGGCGAAGGGTGAAATTTTCCAAAAAATAAGCGTGAAGAAATCGTGTTGTATGGCCCCTTCGCCACTGCCATTCACAAGCCCACAATAGCAAAAACAGGGAACCGATGTTCATGTCTCTCGCTGTTCTGATTAATGTCTATAACCAGGCGCAGTTCCCTTAGAGCCTAGTACTTACATCGCGAACATCGTGTTGGGAGTCAGCCAACTCGCTCTATGATATATAACATGTCTTTATCTTATGTATGAAACATTCAACTTACCGTATTGTCGACAAAATTAATGTCCTTACTTATGTTCAAAGGCTTAAAGAAATTCGCAAGACAAAGTCTCTCAGTTTTCTTTTTAAAAGACGGTGTGACTCGAGATATCATATAGAAGTATAGATTGCAGTCGCGAAGCATTACACTTTTTAAAAGGGAAGCAGGTGCTATTGTTTTTTAATAAACACATATTAGTTTACAATTTATCACATTGCTGGAACTAATCGAGGTATATGGATCGACGGCACTAATAAAATCGTATTAAGTATATACTTAATTTTTTTTACGTAATTAGAAGATTGTCAGAATACCATGGTAAAGATTTTCAACGCCTTATACCCAACATGTTCAAAACGTATTTAGAATTTGAGCGGCCCGAGCAGGATTTCTGACAATCGTAGCTATAATCGAGCTCACTGAGAACTCATGACATGTGGTTAATATTTCATACAAAAACATCGAGCTCGAAAACATTTACGATTGTTAGAAATATTCCTGCTTGGGCCGCAGTAGCAAGAAGATTTACCTTTATAGAACCTCAGATACTCAGATAGAAGCAGACGAGAGATATCCACGTCTGATCCTACAATCCCCTTACGTTATAGGAGTGGATTAAAATCTATCACACAGCCCCGATATGATAGGTTAAGCGGATTTAATAGAGAATCCGTACTACTGTGTTGCGGCTTAACGATTAGGCACTATTTACATGAAGCTAGTTTATAGCCGATATTCTTCGTATCTTTCTTTCTTTCTACCTGCCCTTATGCACTTTTTTATGGAATAGCGTAGCTAACTAGCAGATGGGTCACCTGATGGTAAGCCCACTTAAATGTGGGGTCAGCGCAACACACTTTTCCAAGCATGGTGCAGAAAGGATTTGGCAAAGTTTTTACGACCGGCTGCCTGCCTGACGTTGATCCCCTCTAAAGGATCCAATCCCGGGCATATTAAATTAGAAAATTCACTTTGCCCGACCTGAGAATCGAAGCCATGACCACCCGGTCCACAGCCACTAGACCAAGGAGGCGACCGATATTCGTCGTATATATACCCAATAAATAAATAACACCCAACATTCATACTGATTTCTTAAGTTTACGCGAATGCTATTCATTGAAAGAAAACTATTTTTACGGATTCTATCACGATTTGGTTTTAATTTTTATTCCCGACGTTTCGAAGGCTTTGCAGTCTTCGTAGTCACGGGTTGGACTGCGATGTCATTTGTCCAAGAATGTTAGTGTTACAAAATCTACCTTCATTTATTACCCAACATTCACTACGCCACCACGCACATACCATAGCCCCCTGGATCCCCTTCGATGATCGATTCCATCACAATTTTTTTCGAACCGAAAAAGCCGCACATGATGTCCGATTTCTATTGCATTATGGGATGCTAATATGTTGATGTTCGGTAAACTGGTGTTGTAGTTGGACCACTGACTATACCTTCATGGATGCAAACGTGAAGTTATTTATATCACACAATATATTATTTTTAATGTATATAAAGCCATAACAAGAATATTTATACTGACTCTCATATGATTCTTATTTTTGTATCTGTCCACTTTTTTATATGCAATTTTCCAAATTCATAATTTGTATTTACAATTCACGTAATTTATATTATTACTACCAGGTATCCTAATCGATTAGGAGTCGTAAATATATTTGCTTATACTCACAAAACGGATGAAAGCCTCTGAATTTATTTATAGCTAAATCCCCAAAACCTTTCAAAGCGACAAATCTTTTAAAGGATTAACGTTGGGAGTCAAACTTATTATGCAAAAAGCATTCAAAGTTCACCAACATGTTTTCTTTAATTTAAGAGAAAATGTAAATGTCTCGTATTTGAGATTTGCGTAATATATAGCAAAGACTAGCAAACGAATAACAAAAAAATTTACTTACATCGAATTCGAATCGAATTTAGTGGGTACGTAGGCATATGAAATGCACTTATGACAGGTCACAACAGGGTCTAAGTACATTTATAGAGGTATAATAGTCATGTTGTAACACCAATTTAGAAAACAAGCAAGCAGGTATGGACACAATAACAAGGATGTGGCTTAGATAGGGGGTTGCGATTTGTAGGAAAGGGAACAAACGGGATATGGCAGGAATGCGGGAATTGACGGAAAATAAAATAGGAAGCTTGTGGGATTTGACACTTGTATGAAATTTTAAACAAACGTCATCAATGCGCAGCGAGCTCGATACGACTTTGATCGAGCTACTTCTCGGGCCGCTCGTCACTTAATGGTAAGCGATCTCCACTGCCCATAGACACCCACAATATTCATGCCCGCCTAGCATGCGCGGCACGAGATATCCCGATGATCGACTGTCGAGATGTTGTCTACGTGTTCTCGACAATATTGTATGAAAATAAACGAGGACGCATGTTAGTGTCCGTAGACAAATAGAGAACAGCGGTTATAACACGACAAAAAGCGTACGCAAAATGTTCTCGTGGCGCGCATGCATGCGCATGTGTTGCGCCGACCCCATATTAAGGTGGGATAAAGGCAAGTAGAAAAAAAGGAACTTATTTCAAGGGGAACTTATTTCGAATAAGTTTTGGAGTCGGTCCGTTAAGTTTTTCAACTTATGGTTTTGAAATTAAATGTACTAGGCAACAAGCACGGAGTAACTTAAATCAATGTTTTTCATGGCAGAGACTAGCAAACGAGCAGATGGGTAGTAATGGTAAGTGATTTCCACTGCCCATAGACACCCAAGACATAAAAAGAATCATGGGTGCGTTACCAACCTAAAAGGAGGAAATGGAAGGGGAGGGAAAAGCTATGTTATTATCAGGCTGATATTTCCTAATCCAATTGTATTAGATTAGATTGGTATTAAAGTATCTACTTTTGCATCACTACCAAAAGGTAATCCTTTACAGGGTACCAAAATTAAACTCATTTCTAGTATAAAATTTAATCCATTAAAAGTTTTCCGTTTGGGATGCGACTGAAAAAGCCCTTTAAAACGTCATCAAGTGGAATCAGCTGAGCAAATTTACACAAGAGTCTAATTAACGAAGTATGTCTGACGAGAATCTTGAGCTGTGTGTTAAGTGAGAGACGACAGCGAATAACGTTTTTAACCGACTTTAAAAGAGGACTTTAACAATTCATCGGATTTTTTTATGTATGTTCCCCGAAGACTCCATTCAAGGCCGAATCGAGACTTTATTTTTTCTTTAAACGGGTAGAGAACAAAACCGCAAATGGTTCGCAAGACGATTTCTCTGTATCTCCTATAGAGGTAGTTTCCGATTTCCCCCTGTTGTCACAGTTAAAAAACACAGTGTACAACGTTTCAAGGTATAAGATTATGATTATGCAATTCCATAATATTATAATGTAGACATCGCTTCAATTTTTTTAGCATAACCAATCTGTCCTTAATTGAAGAAGTTGTTGATTAAAACAAGCTTACCACAAAATGTGGCACGCCTGAACGAATATATTTTTTATTGGCTTACGAAGGCAGGTTGGCTAACGGCCGGCAATGTTAAGTGTTAACTGTTATCAATGGACGTCGTCAATACCAAATTCACAGCTAAACTGCTACCTACCGAGGAAAGAGTAAGGTATTGGGAAGAATTGGTCGCCGAAAAAACTGTATGCGTATGTACTATGTTCTCTATCCAGTTGCATAAAAAATGTGCCATTTATTTATGAATTCATCTTGATAGGATACTCCTCTTATTACTAAGTTAGACTCCCTCGAGCTGATTGACCTCGAAAACCACCAGTGGCGTGCAATACCCATACACAAAGAGACACTGCCTAGTCTGACGATTCGCTATTTACATCATCATCATCATCAACCATAGGACGTCCACCGCTGAACGTAGGCCTCCCTCAAAGATTTCCACATCAACCTGTTCGATTTACATCAATCTTAACTAAAAAATCATGATCACAAATCAATTTTTCAAAATAGCGGCGCCCGGGTTATATTTTAATTTGCCATGGGGATGATGACAGTACTGATGATGTAAGAGTTGAAGAAAATAATTTTACAAGGTTTTTGTCTACCTTGATCAAAATGTCTGTACACGTCACTGAAAACTACCCATAAAAATTAAGTATAAATCCGTTCTCACTCACAACTTGCTCAAGACGCTACTACTAACAGAAATGGCACACTCAGAGGGTGAGTTGGTGAGTGAATTCCTAGTAAACTAGGAATTTCACCTTGTGTCTGCGTTTAGCTCAAACAGCAGAAATTACTTGCATTAGACAGTTCTCAGAATAAGGACATCGTGGAATATCACACGCTCTTAGCGCATTTTCTGCATAATACACTCAACTTGCAACTATAATTAAATTCAGAGTATCATTTCTGCTTGCTTTATTCCATTTGCTTCTACTTCATATAATATAGCGACTATAAAATCGCAAAAGCAAATTAATGGTTTAGTATAGTTGAAGGTCAAATATAGTTCATTGCTTTTATTCCATTCGCTTTTACTTGACCCATGTAAAAATATTGCGATTATAAAATCGCAAAAGCCAATCAATACTTCGTTATAGTGGCAGGTCAAATATGATCTAGCGGGATCGGGAGAGAAATGATCCCGCTCGGAGGCGTAGACACCGAGGCAATACCAGAGATCGCCCTGGTTCCTCTGCCTGAGGGGGAGGTCATTATTAGTTTGGTAGGTTAATCCATGCCTTACCAAGACGTGCTGTAAAGCATAGCATCAAAAAAAAGTCATCTTCTTGGTCTAGTGGCTGTGTACATGGACAGTATAGAAAGAAACCTGCCCGCCTAGCATGCGCGCCACGAGATATCCCGATGATCGACTGTCGAGATGTTGTCTACGTGTTGTCGACAATATTTTATGAAAATAAACGAGGACGCATGTTAGTGTCCGTAGACAAATAGAGAAAACCGGTTATAACAGGATAAAAACGCAGATAAAATGTTCTCGAGGCGCGCATGCTAGGCGGGCTGGATTCGAGTGACAATACAAGACAAAAATGCTTGGGATTGAGGAGCTCATTCCTGACACTATACGGCTATATCAACACAGTTTTATATTTTAAAATATTATTTTTTTCTGACTGCTGTATTGGCATATTAATATACTAGCTGACCCGCGCAACTTCGTCTGCGTATGAGAGAGAGGGTTGAAAGAGTGAGTCGTAGGCACCTATAGCATAATCATTCTTAAAGAGGTAATGGGATGATCTACTTCGGTTGTCAGTCACCCGGTCTGTCAAACCGTCTGTCACCCCGTCTCTTACCCCGTCAGTCACACTCTCTGTCACACCGTCTGTCACTCCGTCTGTCACCCCGCCTGTCACCCCGTCTGACACCTTGCCTGTCACCCAGTCGGTCACTTGTCTGTCACCACGTCCGTCACCCCGTCTGTCACCCCGCCTGTAATCCCGTCTGTCACCTCGTCTGTCACCCAGTCAGTCACCCAGTCGGTGACCCCGTCTGTCACCCAGTCTATCACCAGTCTGTCACCAGTCTGTCACACCGTTTGTCACCCCGTCTGTCACCACGTCCGTCACCACGTCCGTCACCCCATCTGTCACCCGTCTGTCACCACGTCCGTCACCCCGTCTGTCACCCTTCTGTCACCCCGTCTGTCACCCGCCTGTCACCCCGTCTGTCACCACTTCGGTCACCCGTCTGTCACCCCGTCTGTCACTCGTCTGTCACCCCGTCTGTCACCCTTCTGTCACCCCGTCTGTCACCCGCCTGTCACCCCGTCTGTCACCACTTCGGTCACCCGTCTGTCACCCCGTCTGTCACTCGTCTGTCACCCCGTCTGTCACCCCGCCTGTCACCCCGCCTGTCACCCCGTCTGTCACCCCGTCTGTCACCTCGTCTGTCACCACGTCCGTCACCCCGTCTGTCACCCGTCTGTCACCCCGTCTGTCACCCGTCTGTCACCCCGTCTGTCACCCTTCTGTCACCCGTCTGTCACACAGTCGGTCACCCCATCTGTCACCCCGGCTGTCACCCAGTCGGTGACCCCATCTGTCACCCCGTCTGTCACCCGTCATTCAACTCGTCAGTCACCCCGTCCGCCACCCCATCAGTCAGCCTGTCAGTCACCCCGTCATTCCTCATGTCGGTCACCCCGTCAGTCATCCCATTAGCACCCCATCAATCACCCCGTCAGTCACCCATTAGTCACCCTACCATTCATCTAAAATATTTTTTCAAATCGAACCAGTAGTTTCTGAGATATAAAATTCCCCGCTAGCAGCATTTTTCATTTCTGCTCCGCTCATATTGGTCATAGCGTGATGTTATATAGCCTATAGCCATCCTCGATAAATAGGCTATCCAACACAAAAGAAAATTTCAATTCGAACCAGTAGTTTCTGAAATATAGTCTTTTCAACATTTTTCATTTCTGCTCCGCTCCTATTGGTCATAGCGTAATGTTATATAGCTTATAGCCATCCTCGATAAATAGGCTATCCAACACAAAAATAATTTTTCAAATCGAACCAGTAGTTCCTGAGATTAGCGCGTTCAATCAAACAAACAAACAAACAAACTCTTCAGCTTTATAATATTAGTATAGATAGTATAGATATAGATTATAGATTTTAGAAATAAGTTGACATTTTTAATTATGATTTTGTATAATGATATATTGGCTGAACTTTAAAAGAGAGGATAACCGTTGAGTTTGTTTCGGCATTTCTTCTTAGGGATAGCCACGAAATGCCGACGTCATCATAATTTTTCCAATATATACTTGTAATTGACATGTAAAATTGATATAAAATATCCTTTACAGAATAAATTATTTTAATTTTAATTTGAATTTGTATCCCAGATCGAACTATGTTTTTTTCAACAAGATTTCCTCGAGGCTGGATCCCCCAGAAGTTTATGCCAAGCAAATGCCCCATACCAAAGAGTAAATACCTCTTTATAACATGCACGGTAATAATAAAAAGGACGAAGACAGTCTATAGAGCCATACACATAGAGTACGTTTTAGCTTAACATTGTGACCATTAAAGAGCTAACGTTTCCGCTTTCAACCAGCCGTTTCGACATTATAAAAGGGGTCAATGTTTTTTATAGGATCACATTCCAGTCTGTGACCCGACGGCGCATATGGGAAGGCTTAATGTGACTTTTTGTCCAAAAACATGAGTTCGACACATTTTCGTCGGAAAATGTCACAGCTCGCTGTAATGCTAATTAAGTTTTTGCCACACGGAAATATAAAACATTTGGATTCAAATGTGTACTGAAATAATGAATATGACTGTGCATTAGAAATGGACTGCCTCAATGGCGTGGTTGTATTTCGGTACGACTACCGTCCTGAGGTCTCGGGTTCGATTCCCGGGTCGGGCAAAGTGATATTAGATTTTTACATATCAGCTCGGAGTCTGGAATTTATGCCCGATATGACGGTAGGCTCGCCGCCTATCACATCTGGGACGGAACTAAGCTCGGCGAAATGTCGCTAGTGCACCTGCCTACCCCTTCGGGGATACAGGCGTGAGCTTATGTTATGTTATGTTAGAAATGTTTTTTTTTGCGTTATTCTAAACATAGCATTTACTTTTTATAAGGGTACGTTGACAACCTAAGGGAAGGGAATAGGAATTGGGAAATTTATTGGACCACCGGAAATATATAAATTTAATGACCCCTAATACGAGTTTTCATTGAAAATCTATGAAACACCAGTGTCTTGGAAAAGTAGAAAGCATAGTCACTATAAACTAAACTGGTTTGTGTTACGCTACTACATATGTTAAGATAATGTGAATAATCTGTTTTATAAATAAATAAATAAATTTAAAATATTAAAGCAATTTCTCAAAAATCTCTGTGACAAATGCAACCTAAATCGGTTAAATATTTACAAACTATTAAATATTCAAACATACAAACACATAGAATAAAACACGAGTAGGTACAAAGATGACATAATTAAATTGTATCCAAGATCTTATTAAATCCTATAGCGAAACCCGTTCTAAGCACAACGCTGAAATCTCTCACATATTGTTGTGAAACAATGGATATGTTACATCTTCTAATCCTTAGCTTGTTACTGCAGCTGGGTAAGATGATATTTGACCCATTTTCGCATTGTTCCACCATATGACATTGTGGGAAACAAAAGATGAACTATACAGGTAAAGTAAGAAGCGAATTACTCAAAGGCTGCTTAATTGGGTGCTTGACTATGTTTGATTTTATACACATATTTATATGATAAAAAACCCATAAAACCCTTCTGTAAAAACTGCGAAATTGGTTGGAAAATGAGGCAGTAATTCATATTTTAAATTCTGGGCTGGGGGTATATCGGAGATAGAACATAACATGACATAAGCTCACGCCTGTATCCCTGAAGGGGTAGGCAGAGGCGCACTAGCGAACTAGTACACCCACATTTCGTCGAGCTTAGTTCCGTCCCAGATGTGACAGGTGGCGAGCCAATCACCATATCGGGCACAAATTCCAGACTCCGGGCTGATATGGAAAAATGCAATATCCCTTTGCCCGACCCGGGGATCGAACCCGAGACCTCAGAACAGTAGTCGCACCGAAATACCACCACGCCACCGAGACAGTCATTATAGTGATTAACATTTATTCATTATAGTGATTTTCACGTCACAATGGAAATTACTTTTTGGCGATCTTCTCAAGTCTGCAGTTTGTGTTTGATGAATTGGTTATAAAAAGACGACAAATGGCATTATATTAATATAAATAAGTAGAGGAACATATAATGCAATTTACTTAATAACGTTAGTCATGCCATTACCCCACAGAACATTCGTAGCTAAATGAATCGTTTGAATAGGCACTCAGTACTAGCGTCTGCCAGAAATATTAACAGTTCACGAATAATCATCAAATTCCGTACTACGTCTGTCAGTTTGATTGATAGATACATCTTGTCACTAAGCTTGTATCGTGTCAGATATAATGAAATAGGAGTAAGAGTGATGGTTGGGCGTAGACACCCCGTCTACGAGCTACAAAATGTAGACGGACTACGACGTAGCAAAAGTTTAAATAGTGTAGCTATTTCCATCTATAACGTTATCACGATTAAGCCATTTGGATAAAACTTGGTATAAACAAAGCTTTAATTTTACAGAAAGATAAATCTTAATTTTTGATTAAAAAAACTTGATGAGGTATGACGTTTTTACCGGAACAGATAACAAATTTTTTATGAAGGGAGTGAGTCCCCAAAAACCCGGTTACAGGCATGATGGTAAAACTAATTCCTGATAATAATGATGCCTAATATTTATTTTACATATTTATTTTATTTGTAGTCTAGTTAATGACTACAAATAAAATAAATATTACATAAACATAAAACATGTTTCCACTTTACTATATAAATTATCACTACACTCCGTCAGTGTAAGGGGAAAATAATTTGAATTATTTATGTCAGAATCAATATAATTATCATAATAATCATTATATTGAAATCTTATCTACCGGATTAAAGTTTCGGAGTAGTGGTCAAGATACAGATAATTTGAGGATCAGGATACAAATTGTTATATTTTATTGATAAAAATGTCATCGTAATTATATTACGATACTATAAAATATGTAATAAAACTACCAATACTATAGTAGGCACCAAATTCAATACCATAGTTATTATTATGGACAACATACCTACAGCATACATCAATTCTCTGCAACAATAATAAAAGAAATATATTTTCATTTATCTCCGCAGATTGAATAAACCATCCACCAAATGTATTGAATTATAACTCAATGTGAAAATGATTAATGTACACAAAATGCTAATATTGTTTGAAGTTTGTATAATTTTGTGTACACAATAACAAAACAAGATTATTGTTTGTATTTTAAGTGAAATTGAGGATTATTTAGACGGGTTCGAACGCTCCGTTAGAATTATTTAATTATGGACATACTACTGAATTAGGTATTGTATAAAAAGTAATAATAATTTATTTTTATTTTATAGAGGGTTTAATCCATACAGAATCATGCCACCCTCATTGTAGGAAAAAATTAATGATTTAAAAGCATACATAGTGTCGTAATTTGTAGTTCCTGATACCCAGCATATTTTTTACCTGCCCTTCTCCCACCTCAATGTGGGGTCCGCGCAACACACTTTTTCAAGCATGTTGCAGAGAAGATTTGGCTTAGTTTTTACGACTAGCCCCCCTAACGTCAACCCCCCTCTGAGGGATCCAGTCCCGGGCAAATTGGAAAATTTGCTTTTTCCTACCTGGGAATCGAACCCAGGACCTCCCCGTTCACAGCCCATATATGCAGCCACTAGACCAAGAAGGCAACTATGTAGGTATGTATACAAATAGTAAAATTGAATAAATACATTTAGGCACTGGCACACGTCAGTGTCAGCCAAGCTCGCAAAGCAAAAGGTCGTCACACCGACGAAGGTTATACGAATTATTTCGATACATTTTACTACATTCCCCTTGACGGTCGAACAAAACTGACAACCCTAAGTAAACCCAGCTGCGTGGAATACTGCTTTAATAAGACAAATGACACGACACAACAAATCATTGTTTGACCGTTCTCGTAGAAAACTCGCAAGTCGCAACAAATGTCCAAACCGGGTAACTTGATGTACATTGTTTCACGGAACTTTTATAATAAAAGGGTTATCCTGCTGACGTGAGTTCTTCTCGACGATAGACATCTTTTATGCTAGAAGCGACTTCTATTTTTTATTTCGCCCTGCCGCTATCCCGGTTTCATAGGTCTGCTTTCCTACTTAGACGCTTCAACTTCGTCAGATCTTGATCCTCCATAGTGAGACGAATCGCTCTCATATCTTCTTTCAAATCGTGAATAGCCATCGTTTTTTGGGCCGTCAACGGGGATGCACTCCTGGAAGGCTACCACCACGTCTTATAGCAGTATTAATCTTACTAATACCGATTCCCGTAAAAAAATAAAGTAGCCCCTCTAATGGTGGTACTCCCCTGGTACGATCTATTCCAGATGGTTGTTTCCTCAAAACATGACCATACCATCAAGAGACATTGCTGCACTGACATTTATCTGTCACGCAAGGAACACCAAGACTGCCGTGGATGTATGTATATAATTTATTTCACCAGGATTTTACGTATTCGGTCGTTGACAGATCGTTGACACCAGATGGCGCTATATATTTACATACAATCTTCAGTTACCGTGATCGAATATCTAGAAATGCTTACACTAGGCACGGTGTAGTGACTAGTGACTTTAATACATTCCATAACCAGCTTTATAAAAGTACTCACTTGTTACGTCATAGCCGTCTAGAGTCTACCCCAATGGAATAAAAGCCTGATCCTACTAAATCGAAACAGGATCTTGATAAAGCCATACGCCTTCCTTAGCTGGCTAATCCAGTGGCCGAAATCGTTCGTCGAACGCCCAAAACGGCACAAAAGTGTTTGCGTCTCTCATTAGGATAAAAGCTTTTCCATACAACACAACTGCGGATCGAGGCCAAACAGGCCTATGCTCTGTATCGAAACGAAATAACAATGATCATAATCGGGCAAGTATAAAATAAAATCATTATGGTATTAGAAATTACTATCTGCCTACTACTAAGCTTTCAAGGCGTGTGTGGAAAATGAGATTTATTTATGGAACTATTTCAAAAAAGGAGAAGGTCCTCAATTCGTCTGTGTTTTTTATGTATGTTACAATATCTCCGCCAAATATGAACCGATTTTCAAGATTTTTCTTCGATAGAGCTTATTTCAAGGGTGGTCCCAGATAATTTTGGTCACGATCGGATAAATTTTGAGTCGGTCCATTAAGTGTTTTAAACTAGTTACGTAATATTTTTTGGGATATAAGGAATTGGGAAAAGGAGGAGGGGAATTGGGTCACCGGATATCTCACTCACCAAACCAACGACAAATTCACGTCGATTTTCTGTGAGACAGTATATGAGATATCAGACCGGTTGTGCCGAAACATTCGTGCTGTATACGTAACTGTCTACAGCGGAGCTCTACTACACTCAGTCTTTGTTTTAGTTATTCTAATTTATATTTAAACCTACTCATATGCCTAATAGAAATGTTATCACCAAAATAACGCACATCAGGCATTCGTTGTCTGTCAATTAATATCAGGAGTTTTACTAAATAGATATTATTATCGTACTAATCGTACTGTAACTTTTCATCTTGGTTCCGATTTAGCTTTGTTTCGTTTGCAGGCATAACCCCTGTATCTTGCATTTGTGTATTATATACATATAAAACAGGTTCAGCCAAATATGAATTGTGTCTACTTGACGTGTTTTAGTGTCTTTTCTTCAGACACATAGTGATGTTTAGAATTCTGGAGTACATCCAGGATCTTACCTAACATCTTCGTATAATCAGTGACGTGCACAAGCACTTAGATTAGAGTACTTAGACAAAAATCTTGCTTGGTAATTTTCTTCAACTAATTCTTGCTTTACTTTAACTATCATGATCATTTTCACGTCGATTTAAAATTATTCACCCAGCGCTGTTTGAAAAACTCTTTTTGGTGACCATTTTTTTCTTTCATTATGTAATTTTAGCAAATTGTCAGGGTAGACAATGTATCTTTGTCTATATGAGATGCACGCCACTGTGTATAATATAAATAAAACGTACTAGTAGATGATACTGGGTCGTAAGTCTGTTGTGTCCTAGAGTACATAATAGTGAGATTTTTTAGTGATAGACAGTTATGTCTACAGTACGAATGTGCCGGCTCGACCAGTTTGATACCACTGTCTCATAATAAACCGACATAAAGTTGCAGCTCGCTGTTACGTTTTGAAAGTTTTGTCTATCCTAATTTAAATAATTTTACACGTCACTATGTATAGACAGTACCCCGTCTAGATAAAACACATAAATATTATGACAATAGGCAAACTTCATAAAGGTTAGTTATAGTTTTGCACGAACTACGAAGTTCAGAGAGAGTGTTCGTGCAAGTCACTCCACTACGAGTGACATTGACGTCATCAAAGGGTTGATGAACTTGACGAGGTACGGTCGGAATAATAACATCGCGTGTCTGATGCCAGTTGAGTTTAAATAATAGAAAACTTATCAATTCTAAAGACTTTTTTAAAATTGTATGAAGACTCATTCAATCTAAAGTTTTTTTTTTTTCACAGCAGAGACTGGTAAACGGGCAGACACCCAAGACACAAAAAGAATTATGTGTGCGTTGCTAACCTAAAAGGAGGGAATGGAAGAGGAGGGAAAAGGGATTGGGAAAGGAAAGGGGGGAATTGGGCCACCGGAAATCTCATTCACCGAACGAAACGCGACAGCGAGCGGCCACTTTAAGTCGGTTTTCTATGAGACAGTGGTATCAAACCGGTCGAGCCGGCCCATTCGTGCTGTAGACGTAACTGTCTACAGCGTGGCTCTATCACTAAAAATTTATTAATAATTAATGAATTGATTAATAAAGCATATTAAACGCATTTCAAAATATAGCTAGAAAAGCTTATAATATAGAAAAGCTTTTAATTGATATCAATAAATGATATATTATAGCTTATAGCATATGTCATTCCTACAACTGAGACGAATCATACGATACACCACATAGTAAAATCCGTTAAGCCGTTTAGGTTGTAGAGCGTGTTAAAGAAATATACATACAAACATACATAATATATATACGAACATACACTTGATAAAATAATAATTTTATAATTCTATGATGGATATGAAAATTGCTTTCATCGATTCAATATAAAACTGATTATTTTCATAGCATCAGTATTATGGACGGTGCTTTTTACGGTTTCATCATAAATATATTTGATACGTATGCACCTTCAAGAAACCAACTTAATTTTGTTTAAAATATAAAACATAGTTTCCATTTTCCAACATTTTTAGTCATCGTAGTTTCAATTTACGTCTTTGCAAAGTTACTTTTATCCACAAAGGTTCTATAAAGCAGACAAGAGCGGTTTAAAATCATATTATGTTAATCCGTATCGAAATCACCATGTGCTCAGTGCATATGCTATCGGTACCCCGTCTGGGGCGTCAATGGCTTCTAAGGATGCGTTATATGCTCATTTCGAGTCTCTCGTGGCTTGTGTGTGTCACCCCACACTTTTGTAATGTATAATGTAGCGTCAGTAAAAAGATCACAGCGATTGGTTTAGGAATTATTGATTTTATTTAATCTATTATTATATACGTAGCTATCAGTTCTACGAGCTATGTGCCCTGCCCACTGCCACTTCAACTTGCTAATCCTTTGGGCTGGAAATCTTTGGGGGAGGCCTATGTTCAGCAGTGGACGTCCTATGGCTAATGATGATGATGAGTCTTATCTTATCTTATCTTCTTATCTTATCTTATCTTCTTCTTAGTCGGTATCTTCATTGCTGAAGGTCGTGTCTAGCTTGAAGTTGTATCACTCGTTCCACTATCCTCTACCACGCGGTTCTGTCTTCGGCGGTCTTAATAGCTTTCGGTATTGGCATACCAGTGAGCGTCTTTATTAAGTCTGTCCAACGGGTAGGCAAACGACCCCGTGGTCTTTTCCCATCGACCTAGCCAAATGATGATGATGATGATATACGTAGCATTTAATAGAATTATAATTGTGCTGTCTATTTATTTATTTACATTTTCGAGTAAATACACTTTACTGACAAGTACTAGTAAGTTACTTATAGTCTAGGGATAAGTTGAACCATTTCCATTAAAAAAAATAAATATAGATGTTTCGTATCGTAATTCGCATTTTGTTATGTTTGATATGTTTTTGTGTAAATCTTTCTTTGGGGAAAGGAGTTATAACGAAGTGTAAAAGACTTGGTTAAAACGTGCCTCTTATACGTACTATATTCGCTACACAACTTTACTGTATATCTCAAACTAGTTGTGTACACTTCCAGCTCCAAAGGGAGACTAACTCAATAATGATAGCTCCCGCTCTTTTATACCTTTTGCTTTAGTTAATAAAGAAATACCTTCTACAAATATGAATTACTTGGAGGGTAGTTAATATAAATATAATTAACATACTACCCTTCAATATCGTGTACTAAATCACAACAATTATCCGAATTCGTAACAGAAGTAAAATGTCGCCTTCTTGATCCAGTAGCAGCATATATGGGCTGTGGACCGGAAGGTTCTGGATTCGATTACCAGGTCAGGCAAATTAATTTGATTTGGCCGGGACTGGAAATTACAGAGGGAGTTAACGTCAGGCAAACAGACCGTCGTAAAAACTAAGACAAATTATTTCTGCAACATACTTGCTAAAGGGTTTTGGACCGACCCCACATTTTGGGATAAAAGCAGGTTTAATGGAAAAAAGAAAATGTACGAGAATTAAAAGATACACAAAACCATTAACAAAATCTAGTACTATCTAGTAAAGCGTACGAAATTACAGTCTCATGTTTCGCTTCCAATTATCTGGCAGCACTATTATTTCAAATTGTAGATTCCAGTAGAGGACAATGTGCCGCTTTTCTATTTATAGTTTATAGCATCCAACACGAATTTCACAGTGTAATTATTTGAGCAATGTTCATTATTTAATCTATTATTACAGTACCTTATAGACACCTGCCTGAGTGAATGCCTCGGTGGCGTTGTGGTATTGCTTGCGCGGTACGATTATCATCCTGAGGTTCGATCCCCGAGTCGGGCAATGTGATATTGGATTTTGCAGTATCAGCCCAGAGTCTGGAATTTGTGCCCGATATGGCGATAGGCTCTTCCCCCATCACATATTGGACGGAAATAAGCTCGGCGAAATGTGGGTTTCCCAGGTCGCTATTTTACCTCTGCATCCCAAAGGTTCTCCCAAATTATAGTCTATATCCCAGTGGCGTAACTATACCATTGGGGGCCCGTGGCAAATTAATCGGATGGAGGTCTTTTCAGTCCGAGCCCCTCTATATATGCTTCGATCCAAGGCCTTATTCTCATCGTCATTGGGCCCCCTATAGTCATTTTCATTGGCATTTTGCCGACATGCCACCCTGTAGTTACACCACTGCTATAATAATAATAAATACACCCAACAGTCACCCACCTAGTCCTGACCCCACACTAGGTATACCTGTATCGTGGGTATCAGAAACTATGAGAGACTTTTGGTCTCACTACACCCAGACTTGAAACAAATATCTGTGGTCCACACAAACATTTGTCTCAATGGGGGAATCGGACCCACGGCCTCTCGGTTCACAGCCGGCTCGCCCACTGCGCCACGGAGGCTGTCATCTTATAACTATCATATATCCTATAACTTGCACCACACGCAAGTGAGCAACATCAGCGACTATGAAAGGTTTCATCCCCGTACACGGCTGTCTATAGGCTTTAGCGTCGTCTGAGCTGTTGTCTCCATGCAAAAATTCTGCGACACAAAATCGCTGACCGCCATTTTTCCTTGTGTGTGCTTTACAGACAGATCAATATTTATCTATTATTTGGTTGAATATTGTTGTAGCTTTTTTTTATTATGGAACTAACCCTCAAGAAAATATGTTTAAAAAAACAAAGAACACATATCAGTTCAAGTATATTGTTAAAAAAAACGATTTTGTTTTTAGGACCGGCTGCCTACCTGACGTCAATCTCCTCTGGGGGATCTAGTACCAGAAAATCATGTTAGATAATCGACAAGTTTAAAAACTTAACGGACCGACTTCAAATCCGACGAAATTTACATGGGACCACCCTTGAATAAGCTCTATGGAGCACAAAAAGAATTTTGAAAATCGGTTCAAATTTGGCGGAGATATTGAGTAACATACATAAAAAAAATACAGACGAATAGAAGACCTTCTTCTTTTTGAAAGTCGGTCGAAAAACGCCCGCCCGACCCGAACGCAGGACTTTCCGATTCATAACCCGGTAGATATGCCACTAGATCAAGAAGGCGGCTATGATATTCATAAACAAAGAACGAAACAATGTCCAATATTTCACACATTTAAAAATCCTCAGTCATATCTCATTGGACACCATTTTATAGGGTAGGTTATAACAATTTTATATCAATTTTAACGTGCGTAATAAGGTATCGGCCCAGCTTTACTGACCCGGTTATCTTTTTCGACGTGTTTGTAAAATTTATTGTCTGTGAACATTAGATTATTTTATAGTTGACATTACCTTTAGAATAGCTATCTATTTATTACTGATGTCTCGGAATTTAGTGCTTTAGTATAATCTAAGAGATTTAATAGTACTAACATAATGCATTATTTTTTTATGAACCTCTTTGTGTCTATGATTATAGTCTCATTACATTAGTTCAATTCAATGTTGTAGGTTTCTACAATGACTGAGCAAAGTAAAGCAATGAGGCCCTCAAATACTAATAAACATAAATCATTTGGATTGAACAAACAATTATATAAACGAAACCAACTTTTATTTTAATTTCCATAGTAATTAAGTTTTGTTTTCCAAGAACTTATCGGTAACACCCCTTTAAAAAGTACCTAATGACCCATTAAATTATTTTAAAAGTAGACGTAATATTATTTATATAAGTATTACTCTTTTACGTTTTTAACGGACAAAGGCCTAACACCTCATTAGTAGAATAGTCACTTGCCAGTATTGGGAGATTAATATTACATGGCTGATCAAAAATATCCCTGAATCCTGAATGACCATATTAACTTCAAATTGACAGAGTTTTGATTTTAACACCGCTGTCAATATACTTCTGGATTCTGAGTTCAGAAATATTTGAACACGCTTCTAGTAACAAAATTTTGATTTTTTATAATTAACTATATATTTGTCAAATTCTACGTTAACATTTCATTACATTCATTTTTCATTACATTCAATGTTAACATTGATCAGCCTTAAAAGACAACCTCGGATAACGTAACATAAGATAACGTTATAAAAGGTTTTATGTATTATTCTAAAACTGCCAGTTGAGTATACATATTTTGGCCATCTTTCTATGATTAAACAGATTTTCTCATTGTTCTACTTTAAATGATCCGTCTTCAAACACATCATATAGTTTTCATCTAACAATTTTCTCTTTAAAAGTGGATTGAAATATATTGTGTAAAAGTGACTATAAGGGTAAGGAAGTATAGCTGCCCTTACGGATTTAGAGTTTATAGTGTGTCGATAAAAAAAAACTTTGGTTTCGCTTTTTACGACACCTCAGTAGAGAGGTTATATTGGCTTCGAAACACTTCACTAGTATTGAAAAGAAACTTAACTACACCTACCTTCCAAGTTTCGTCTAGTAAATAGTGCCTTTCGATGTGTGCTCCGAGAAAGGAATGTAGTACATATATTACAAAAACTTAAAACTTAAAAGTAAAAAATAACAACGATTCCTTATTGTCTTTGGAGTTGGTGCCTTTTCATTTGATCTGTATTGGCTCCAGCACCTACTCCAAAGACAGTAAGGAATTGTTGTTATTTTTTTTACTTTTAAGTGCTTAGTTTTGAAGTCGGTTTTAAGTTTTTGTAATATATGTACTACATACTTATTATACTAAAAGTATAAATTCCGTATATGTGGTATAAACGTAATTTTATCTGACTACCTCGGAATGAGGGTAGGAAGAAGGATAGTAATGGTTTTCATTTTTTCTTACATATTATATCGAATTTTGTCTGTTATAAGTACAATCTGTCGCCTCCTTGGTCTAGTGACAGCATATATGGGCTGTGGACCGGGAGTTTCTTTGTTCGATTCCCAGTTCGGGCAAAACAAATTTTCTAATTTAATTTGCCCGGGACTGGATTCCTCAGAGGGGGTTGACATCAGGAAGGCAGCCGGTCGTAAAAACTAAGCCAAATCCTTTCTGCATTATGCTTGAAAAAATGTGTTGCGCCGACCCCACATTAAGGTGGGACAAGGTCAGGTAGAAACAAAAGATAATGTTGTACAATCTCGTCACAATTTTACCTAGCTAATTTATGTTATATCTCAAGTTAACATTAATTAGCTACTTTGTAGATGTAAAGTAAACCTCATTGTATTTGAGAGACGCTGTGAAGTTTCTTTTATTTAGTCTTCAGTTTATTTTTATTATTAAGAATAACAAATGTTATAGCATTACAGAATGTAAAGTTATCTTATTAAATCTGATATCTGCATGAAGTGCTTTTTATTTTCTTTGTTTAATTAATGCAGCTTTATATTTGAGAGTATTTTCAATTTATTTTATCTTTAGGATAAAACTTTGGTTTTGTGAAATCTAAAAATTGCCATTTTGAATGAAACTATTTTTATACAAAGCTCACATTACTCATTACAATAACTCTAATTTAGCCTATGGATGATAAACCCTAAAATAATATAATATAATCAATTACCTACTCTGGAGTTATAGTAAATGATGTAAATCATGTGGAAGAGGCAAAAGAGGTGTGTCAGGATCGTAGCTTGTGGCGCTCAACAGTCTTTGCCTACCTCCATGAGATACAGGCGTGAGTGTGTATGTATGTATATACCTCTATATATTATCAGGTGAAATATTTAATTCTATGCGAACAATTGGTATATTATGGTCTTATGATGACCGAGATGGTCATCATTATCAGTCATCGTCAGTCTTAGATCTCTGGTCTCCAGTATAAATAATAATCTATGATCTCTGGTATGGTTTTATTTTGTAAAATAAAATTATTTATAGACCACACAAAGGCATACAGATTATGATAACGATTATGAAACCTTATCTGCCTTCACTAAACAAAGTTATCGACATTAATTGCTTCAGAGATCTTGTTTCAAAGATAGACAAAACAAGTCAAACAATCTTTTGACAAAAGTAGTGATTTATTTGGATGCGAAACAATTGTTTCTTGTAACGCGGTGAGGGCACTTTTCCAGTGAGCAAGCTAAGACACATAGCTTGGGGTCGCAATTAGTTTTTATAATACAATATTTTTCGACTTACATTTGCGGATTTTCAACTAATAATTAGGTATTGATAATAATATTGCTGGACACTAGTAGTAACTGCCTCGGTGGCGTGGTTGTATTTCGGTACGACTACCGTCCTAAGGTCTCGGGTTCGATCCCCGGGTCGGGCAAAGTGATACTGGATTTTTCCATATCAGCCCGGAGTCTGGAATTTATGCCCGGTATGGCGATAGGCTGGCCCCCTATCACATGTGATGCGGAACTAAGCTCGGCAAAATGTGGGTGTACTAGTTGGCTAGTGCGCTTCTGCCTACCCCTTCGGGAATACAGGCGTGACCTTATGTTATGTATGTACTAGTAGTAATTTGAGGCCCAACTAACAGCGGCGTACCTTTTAAAAAGTTACCTTTAGTCAATATAAGCATGTATGAAGTTGAACGTTAAGTGTTTTTAATATAATTAAAGATTCGATTATAGTGAATTAGGTCTTAGTCAATTTTAAAATTATGTTTATGCATTTTTGTATATTATCTGATTACAACAGGGCCATAAAATTGGTTTCATTAGGACCGCGTTTTACTTTTGAGTGGGATTTTAAGGTTTTATTTAGCTTTAGTAAAAATATTAACAGGCCTCTTTCAACAGGTCGATCTGGAAAGCTTTGTGGATGGCCTATCTTCATCAGTAGACATTCTGTGGCTGATGATGATGATGACAAACGTCAACAAAATGTAACTGCGGTTTTATGGCTTTATTATCGTTCAAATTACAACATAACAATGCTTATACACTGGCGCTT
Organism: Clanis bilineata; assembly: GCA_036417725.1. Lineage (NCBI taxonomy): Eukaryota > Metazoa > Arthropoda > Insecta > Lepidoptera > Sphingidae > Clanis > Clanis bilineata. Next base: position 7,942,081 of record CM071153.1, read on the forward strand.
CTCTCTCACGCAACATAAGATATTTTCGTTTTATAAATAACTTCCTCCAATAACACAATTTTTTGCTTAAGTTTTAGCTTTTAGTTTACCTTTATATCTCATCTCAGTTCAACATTAATCTTATCTCTATTTATCCCAAATCTTGATTTAAAAGTATAATTGAGGTGTAGGATAAATCGAGATAAGGAGTAACTCTAGATTAGTAAAAACAAGTCTTCCTATACCTTGAACGTAGAACTAAGTGAACGCCAACCCCCGGTCTCAAGCAGCTTGTGTCCTGCTCTAATATTCGAAAGCGGTATATTTCATCGCTCACAGTGGATAACATACCCGCCAACAAGCTGTACATTGATATCACCAGAAGGCAGCACAGTTGGCCTGAAGCCATTCGATTTGCGCCACAAAGATTACTGTTGGTGTAGTTTGGTTCACCGGCAGCTACGATTCAATGTATAGGATACGTCACAATTAATTGTTGTTTGTGTATGTTAAGACGCGTCTTCGGCACTAAAACATTACACAAAACATGTATTTTTTATCTATGATCCATTGTTCTACGAGGAGGAGACAACAAAAATGCTGCCCTTATCCCACCTCAATTTGATGTCAGCAGCAACACACTTTTTCAAGTATGTTGCAAAAAGGCTCCCGCTTAGTTTTTACAACCAGCTACCTCCCCCATGTTAACTCTCTTTAGGGGATCACGGGTAAAACGTCTTTGCCTTACTTGAGATTTGAACCCAGCAGGGTTACCACCACCTCTTATAGCAGTATTATTGTAATCGTTCTTCGTTTGTTTTGTATGGGAATCAGTACAAGTAAAATTATAATAATACTGCTATAAGAGGTGGTGGAAAGCCCCCAGGACCTCATAGTTCACAGCCCATATACGCTGCCACTAGACCAAGGAGGCGACATTAGGAACATAATACTATTAACAATATTTTTTTATTTTACCTAAGCTATGTTTCGTACGTTGACTTCTTCTTTAGCACTGATTATTCTGATCAACGAATATAAATTCCTTTCATAGTCGTACTCGTCGCAAGAGTCGTCAATACTTAAAATTGGAATAACACTATTTTTAAGGATTCTATGACGATTTGTTTTGATTTCGAAGGCTTTGCAGTCTTCGTGGTTACGACCACGTGCCAAGCCTTCGAAAGGTCGGGCATAAAAATTAAAACAAATCGTGATAGAATCCGTAAAAATAGTTTTATTTCAATGTATAACGTTCGTGTGAACTTAAAAAAATCAATACTAAGGCTAATGCTAAGCATTAGACCTCCACTCATCCAAAAACGAGCTAAAGCTAGCACTTTGAATAAACACGCAAGTCCCATTCCTTCTGTTCGTTTTATGAACCACTCCAAATGTAAGAACTTCGGTTATTTTTTCATTTCCAGTCAGTAGGTACACAACGCCTTAGCTCCGAACAAGATTGCTTAAGTTTTATGCTGTCGATTCGGACTTCTGTCGCAGGGTTGTAAACTCGGTGTTTTAAACTTTTTCAACTGAAATGAAAATAAAGTACTGCTGACATTTATTTTTATATCTGATAGACTAATGCGATAAAAATAAATCAGAATTGATTGGTACTTTTAAAATGAGTTCATAGATGGCATTAAGGTACTTTTGGCAATGTATATTTGGAGGACGTGGTTCATGATGCAGTGCTTCGAACGGGGCAATATAATTTATGAAACTTTTGATTAAAAGCATTACTTATTGAAATTGTGAAAATGTACATTTCTTTATGTGGGCATATATATCTCGTAACTCGAAATAGATGATGATGATAGTTGAGCTTATCAGAGATGTGTTAAGATATGGGCTTCGAAATAAGTACCTACATATGTTTTCATTTTAACATTATTGTAATTTCATTCTGACCATAGCAAAAACAATAAGCATTAAAAATTAATCGATAACAACACAACGAGAAAAAAAAGCAATTTATTAATAAAAAAAATAAATGTTTAAACTTCGTCCAAGGAAAACGTCCCAAATCTTACTCTTAACGACACTCACCAATATTTCATACGCAAGAACCTCAGCTACCCCCGGGAGCTCTCACTTGAAATAACATCCACACTCGCTCCCTGTCTTATCATTTATGTATAAAATGACTTAATTCTCGGCAAAGTCCTCTCGTAGTGTCCGAAGCTGGCTGGAATCCAAAATCACTTTATATACCATGTCATATATGTCATGAAGGAGTTGTGGGCTCAGTGTAAGCGAATAAAGCTATAACCAGGTAGCCAGAGGTAAAAAGATAAAGAGTAGAGATCCAGGGAAAAACATAGCTGACATAGCTTAGGTAAAATAAAAAAATAAAAATATTGTTGTGTTTATTTTCGTCGTGTGATTTCAAACTTGTATTATGCGATATCGAACAAAATAATAATTATGGAAATGAAAACTAGAATATAAATTATGGTTTATCGATCTGAAACCTGGCCATGAACCTTTTTGAATGCAATAATAATAATCTTTACACATGATATCTAAAGCAATAAAGATGATCGTGGATTACAAGATTGTTATGAGAATATAGTGGTACGAACAAGCGTGCCGTCCACTTTGTTTACCTTATGCTGCAAGTGCATCGACGGGACACAAGCCATTCATGAATAACGCGGGGATGGCGAGTGGACTACGTGCGGTCACCTGGTTGATGGCGAAATTTGTACCTATGCTGATCGGATGCAGGTGCGGTACCGATACCGCTTCCGAATGCGGGTCGATTACCAAGACCTTACAAATTACAATGGATGACGACCTGTATGACTGTATGTGATGTAACATAACATAACATAAGCTCACGCCTATATCCCCGAAGGGGTAGGCAGAGGCGCACTAGCGAACTAGAACGCCCACATTTCGCCGAGCTTAGTTCCGTCCCAGATGTGATAGGGGGCGAGCCTATCGCCATATCGGGCACAAATTCCAGACTCCGGGCTGATATGGAAAAATCCAATATCACTTTGCCCGACCCGGGGATCGAACCCGAGACCTCAGAACCGTAGTCGTACCGAAATACCACCACGCCACCGAGGCACCTTGAATGTGATTTAAATAAATACACCCAATAGTCACATACATATTCCTGAACCAACCAACCTGAAATTAGGTATAACCTGTGTCGAGGGTATCAGAAACTACAAAAGACTTTCAGTCACACAACACCTTGACCAGAAACAAATATTTGTGGAAATCGAACCAGCGGCCTCTCACTTCACAGTCGGCTGTTCGCCCGATGTGCCAAGGAGGCTGTCATTTACTCGCTAACAGTGACACCACTTACTTGAACGCTCAAAGGTTACATTTGTCTTCCTCGAGACAATATAAAATCACCTGGGAATGGCCCGTGTTTCAGCGGCGACACAAATTAAATGTATGTGATATATACGGAACAATATGTAGGAAGTCAGTACATAAATGAAATGTAAAGCTAAAATATAGAAGAAACCTTAGGGTAAAATATTGTATAACTATGACAGACGTATACTATTTATTAGAAAATAAACTTATGTCAAAAGTACCTCAGAAACTGGGCTTCAGCGGCCCAAGCAGGAAAACCAACGACGATGCATAATAAATCGTCCTTGAGGAAAACTAACCATCGTAAATGTTAAATTTCGAACTCGCTGCGCACTGATGACATTTGGTTAATATTTCATACTTTCATAGACGCACATCGAGCTCGAATACGTTTACGATTGGCAGAAATTTTGCTGCTCGGTCCGCAGATATTTAATGTAAATGATAGTATGAGTATTACAATAATTTTCCATCTATCTAGCACCTGGCCACGTTAAAGTCAGCAAAACTTCCTTCTGAATAATTCCAACGTTAAATTCTGCCGGTTTCGAGGAGCTTTGTTCTTTGGGCATAGTTTACGTTAACAATTTAACAACTGTGCAATATTCGAACCCGGATATGTTTCGATGGCTTTAGTTCAAAATTTATTAGACTTTTGTTATACATACCTAATATTATGACTTCATACATACATACGCCTATATAAGGGCTTAGATAGATGTGCAACTTATACAGTAGGGGTTCATCGAGCTTATTTAGGTTCCATGTTCTACGATATGAAAGTGGATTGGATACCGGAGGTTAACTTTCTTTTCACCTACCTATATCCTACCTCATTGAATGTCACCAAGTCACATAAAGAATTCGGCGTCGTTTTTAAGAGACCTCAACTCCCACCAGGGTATCCGGGTCCGGGCAAATCGTGTTAGAAAAACATCCCACCCGACCTTGGAATCAAACCCAGGACATCTTGGTTCGTAGCCCATATACAACGCCATTAGACCAAGGAGGCGACAGAGGTTAACTATTAAACATTTTTAAAAGATGTACGATGTGCTGAGCCGACATTAGCGTGGGAGAAAGGCAGGTAGATTCAGGCAAACTATATAAGATATACTATCTCATAATTCGCAATTTAGGTTTAATAAAATTAATAGAACTAGCATCTCAATTTCGTTAAAAATACATTTACCTCAGCAACTATAATAAACTAAATTCATTAGCGGAATTCACAGCGAAAGCTTTTGAAAAATTTAGGAAAGTCAGCAATGCAGGTGGGTCTGGAATCACAATCAGTTAAGTCTGGAATCAGCGGTTGGCACGACTCCAAGTTGGTTGCCAATTCCGCTAGTGTTTCTTGAAGAATTTCTAACTTTTTACAATATGTTTGTATTGTAATACCTATCTCTTCATAACAATCGAAGTATAACAACACTGTAGAGTGTAGACAATTTTGTCTATAAGAATAGGCCTTCTTAACCGGATTATTACTGCTATCTCACAGGAAGAAAGCCAAAGCAAAACATTTTATTCGGTTTATCCATACCACGATAATCTCAAAAATCTCAGGTATGCAAATTATAATCACAAGTTTAAAAACTTAATTGACCGACTTCTTAATGTATCCGATCGTGTTCAAATTTATATGGGACTACCCTTGGAATAAGCTCTATCGAACACAAATCCAATCTTGAAAATAGGTCCACATTTGACGGACATATCGAGTAACATATGTACATAAAAATACAGATTAAGGATCTTCTTATTTTTTGAAGTCGGACGACATACAAATGATTACGCTTCGTAAAGTCATACATAAATTTTGGGACGGTTTCTAACCTCCGACCTCACACTCCGATTATAATCTCATCTACAACCACTGTTAAGATAATACCTGCAGTGGCTACAATTCTCAAACTTACCTACCATATACCTCTATAATCACAAGTTTAAAAACTTAACATACCGACTTCAAATCCGATCGTGACCAAATATGGGACCACCCTTGAAATAAACTCTATCGAACACAAAAAGAATTTTGAAGATCGGTCCACATTTGGCAGAGATATCGCGTAACATACATAAAAAAATACAGACGAATTGAGGACCTTCTTCTTTTTGGAAGTCGGTCGAAAATGTAAAAATTAACGCTTTTTTTTAAGAAATCAGTTTAAAATAAAAAAATATAACAAACATTCAACTGTCCTCAGTTATTACGAGTAAAATACAAATCCAAGCTTAAAGTAATATTAAACTCGCTACACTAGAAGTTGAGAAATATTAAACCAAAGCAAAGGGATGGAAACTAGATATTCCAGACCAAGCAGTAAATGCACGCCGTGATGGAAACAACAAACTTATCCAATTTAAAATCACAAGAATTATAAACGAGCAATTCCACAGAAGTCACGGCACTGAATGAAGTTCACAAATACCGCAAACTTTAAGAATCCCCCAACTTCAATGTAAGTGCTCGACTTAACTGAAATTGGTTTCCAGTTCTCGAACTGGTCGGATGAGAAAGAAAATTCAACTTGATCACGTTTCCATTAGAGGGGGAACACGCTCTAAAGAATCTTAGACAATAGAGAAACCTGTATACAATATTATGCACCAATCACCCTAATTTGAACCAACTCCGAAATAGGTTCTTATTTCTTCTGTGTTTTTATGTTGTTTGTTACGTTGTATAATAAATTCTGCTGTAGTGGTCAGCCATTTTTTTTTAAGTATGGAGTCCCCCTTTCGCTAAGTTGGTGCTGTTGTTTATGTATAAATGTGGCAATTATCAAAATTGTTTATTGTTCAATAAAATTGAAGGAACTTAAGGGTACCCTGACTAATCTTACATTTGTCGAAGATCTTTAAAATACTCTTCAAAAAAGAACGGCACAAACTAAGCGAATGAGGGAATCTATACATTAAAAAATAAAAATGGCTGGCACGCCTTCAACTTATTGATTATGGGCTTTAACCAAGGTGTATTTAATACAAATAAATTAGGGCGACTTGCACCACTATTACTAACCTACAGTTAGTCCTAACCTCAAGTTAAATTGAAAATGAAATATATGAAGGGCATGTAATTCATTACATGTAATGTACTACATGTAATTACAGATAATAAATGATGACATTTAATTAATTACTTGAAGGACTGCCTCGGTGGCGTGGTGGTATTTCGGTACGACTACGGTTCTGAGGTCTCGGGTTCGATCCCCGGGTCGGGCAAAGTGATTATGGATTTTTCCATATCAGCCCGGAGTCTGGAATTTGTGCCCGATATGGCGATAGGCTCGCCCCCTATCACATCTGGGACGGAACTAAGCTCGGCGAAACGTGGGTGTACTAGTTCGCTAGTGCGCCTCTGCCTACCCCTTCGGGGATACAGGCGTGAGCTTATGTTATGTTATGTTAATTAATTACTTGTAATGAATTACATGTCCTTCATATATTTCTATTTCAATTTAACTTGAGGTTAAGGCTAACTGTAGGTTAGTAATAGTGGTGCAAGTCGCCCTTAGTGACATAAATCGAGAACAAGATAGATCCAAACAAATATTCAGAATAGACTTAGGTCGATTTTTTAAAGAAGAAGAAGATTCGATTAGGTCGAAATATATTCAGTCTTTGAAACAAAATAGCATACATTTTATTAAAATATCATAGATATAATAACGAAATGTCGTGTAATACTTGTAATATGCCCCGAAACGGTAATAGCTTTATGGCCTATAAATTTCGAGGCCTTTACGATGAAATGTGGGTGAAAGACTGCTTTGTAGAAAGTGAAATTGTTTTCTTTTACGTACTACTTTGTGTGTTACTATTATGTCAATCAATTTACCCCAATGCTGATTTTGGGTAACTATTCTTTTCAATATGTATTACAAAGTTAAAATTTATTATTCGAGATACATAGATATATTATTCGAGAATTTCTCCACAAGAAATTCGAAGGTATGTGAAGTCTAAGCCGCATTAAGACAGCGTGGAAGACTAAGGCCTAACCCCTCTTATTAGTAGAAGAGTCAAGCCCGTGCCCAGCAAAGAGATAGTAATTTTACAGGACTAATATAATATAATAATAATATTCACTACAGTCAATATTATTTGCAGGATTATTTACATTTGTTAAACAATAATCGCAAGTTTGAAAACTTAACGGACCGACTTTAAAATATATCCGATCGTGACCAAATTAAAATATGGGACCACACTTGGAATAAGCTCTATAAAACTCAAAAATAATCTTGAAAATCGATCCACATTTGGCGGAGATATCGGGGAACATACATAAAAAAAAACAGACGAATTGATGACCTTCTTTCTTTGAAGTCGATCGATAAAAGCAAAGCTTCGTAAAATTTACATTTAAATATCATCCGTACAGTACGAGAAAGTTTGGAGAGCCTTCAATTACGCAGGTTTTTGGAGAACTATATTTAATCGAAACCATTTTCGAATCGGAATGGAGTAGGTATTGTGGTTCGAAATTTGTAGGCGATTTCCAATAAACTATCCTATATAAAAATTTACGGTAATTTGAACTTTGAACACAACAATCCCTGCTAACTACGAAATATAGACGACAGTATCTTCGAACTTTCACACTTTCTACACATATTTGCTGATGCATGTGCATTATGCAACAGTTGTTAAAACTAATATTATTATCGCAAAGTTTTAAAAATAAACCAAAGTTAAAATTCATTATATCCTAACTGGGAACTAAAATAAAAAACGGGAACCCTTGAAATTAACTTTATCGAACGCAAAAACAATGTTCGATCCAATTTATCAGAGATAATGGGTAAAACTTCCTGCGACCTTTAACAGGTCGTCGGTCCACCTTGAAGTCCCTGGATGCAGACCGCTTCCAACATCGATTTCGATCTGGAAAACTTTGGGAGAGGCCTATGTTCAGCAGTGGATGTCCTGATGGCTGATGATGATGAATGGGTAAAATTACGATAAACTGGTATCCTAGAGACATGAAAAGGAGAAAAGAAGACCACACAAAAGATGGAGGGACAACATTGTAAAAATAACTGGCAATACATGGAGCACCGAGTAGGATAACTAGAGTCAGACAAAGATGGCTGCAATTGGAGGAAGCTTGCACTGCTCAAAGAGCGGATCTTGAATCTAATGAATACAAAAAACTTGCTAATAAAACGAACCTACGTACATAATAACAATATATTTAAAAGTTTAAATAATGTTTAAATATATTATAAAGCTATGATCATAATAATAGGTAACATAATTGAAAAAGAAAACAATTGAGAAGCTCTTTTAAATAATTTGAATAAGGATAAAACGGATAAAAACTACATAGTATGATCACTGTAGACTTTACAACAAATACATAATCTTACAACTAACGTCCTAAAAGATATCTACTCGCGTGGAATATGTGCTTTAAATGCTGAATTTTAACGACTGTCCCCGTACTTAATGATGTTGAAAAAGCCATTTTTCACACTAAGATAAAAGATTTGAATCAAGTATGTTCTTTTAAGGGTTCCCCATACCATTCTTATGCAAAATCTTGTACCAAGTGATGCGATGCGCAGCAGGGTTACCATCACCTCTTATAGCAGTATTATTATAATCGTTCTTCGTTTGTTTTGTATGAGAATCGGTACAAGTAAAACTATAATAATACTGCTATAAGAGGTTATGGTAACCCCCAGAACCACTCAATGCTAAGTTGGAGTTAGTTAATACTCTGTTCATGGTTCATATCGCTTATCACGGGATCAGCTTCATCATCTCCACATTCTATGCAAAAAAATTATATCAAAATGCGTGGCAAATGCGAAACATCGAAACTATACCGCCTCCTCCCACAAATAGCACCCCCTCCTCTTAATATCTTCCCCCCTATATTCACATCCCCAATACCACCACCACCGCCCATCGCCAGAGAAACAAAAAAAGACTGACGGGCTGATGGTCTGGCGGACTGGCGGAAAGGCAGACTGACGGACTGACTTGGGTGCAGTAGGGTACAGTGGTATGCAGCTGTGTCCAGTGTGATTCAGTGTTCAATATTCCTTTATTCAGTGCCAATCCACTCCAGAACCTTGATGCTGAAGTTCTTCTCGCACGTTTAATATTCCGTCGAACATTAAGAGCAAATGCGGCGATCGGAGCGCGACGGTTGATACTGATTGTATTTGTAAAGCTTTGTGTACATAAAACTCGATCAAATCTGCGGTTATTCTAGCGGGGCGAACGATCCCTGTTCTTTTATTTGTTTGTATTATGTGATAGTGTTGTTAAATGGATAGAAAAGACACAATGATGTATAGAGATAGGCTTTTTTCTACATAATGGAATGTGATTAACCGTGAATGACTAAGTTATAAATGTTATGTTATGGCTGATGATGATGATGATGACTAAGTTATAAATACACTGACTTGTTCACGAGTGCAAGCATGAGGTCTTATTAATAATGAATCTATACATTAGTATGTGTAGCGCAAACCTTGAACACATTTTTAAAACAATTGTGTGAACCGATAAACGGGACATTTGACACAGTTAAAGGTTATATGGTGAAGAAGTACATAAAGCAATTTTTTTTATCTTTGACAATAGAACCCTAATAAAATCCAAACTTAAAAATTTAATGAGTAATGGACGAATTTCGAACACTGGGCGACCACTAGTATACATAACGACAACGCGTACATACTAATTGAAGCCGCGTACTAGCTATGCAAAGAAAGAATGACGTTATAGTAATTGTGCGAAATTATCTTTCGCAATTCAAATTACCAAGTACTGCGGCCTGAGCAGGAAAATTTCTGACAACCGTAAATGTATTCGAACTCGATGCGCGTCTATGGAATTTGTATGAAATATTAACCCACCGTCATGAGTGCGCAGCGAACTCGAATACATTGACATTTACATTAGTTTTTCGTGTTCGGGCTACTGTTTGTCACTACTCTGTACTCATTATCCAGAGGCATACAATATAAGTTGTACGTGCAACCACCATATAACATAATAAAAATCCAGCACGCTAAAAACCCAATGATTTACGACTAAAAAAGTCAGCAAATAAATCTATTGTCAGCAAAGTTCGACCCTTTAAAGGACTCCTGCACAATCTTTTGATATAAGACTCTGCCGTGGATGTAAGAAAACTGTGAAGAAGCAAAAAATGAGTGAGAAGTCGAAGTTAAAAGTATATGCAGGAATGCAAGTTTAATTAATATTGTATTAAAAACGTGTCTTACCGAAATTACTTCTGACGTAAAAAAATAATACTTAATAACATATTATATTGTATTATTTGACTGCCTCGCTGGCGTGGTGGTATATCGGTACGACTACGTTCTGAGGTCTCGGGTTCGATCCCCAGGTCGGGCAAAGTGATATTGGATTTTTCCATATCAGCCCGGAGTCTGGAATTTGTGCCCGATATGGCGATAGGCTCGCCCCCTATCACATCTGGGACGGAACTAAGCTCGGTGAAATGTGGGTGTTCTAGTTCGCTAGTGCGCCTCTGCCAACCCCTTCGGGGATACAGGCGTGAGATTATGTTATGTTATGTTATTGTATTATTTTGTGTTTATTTACTCTTAAAGTTGAATGGTCATAAGTTACCACCGTAATTATGAGTTAAAATTAATTTGATTTAGGTCTAATTTATTGATTCTCCGCGTTGTAAGAAGTGTCTGCATTGTAAGAACTTTGTATTAACACAAATTACTGTTTAACCAAATATTCAATTAAATACTACCTCTATTATTAGATATTATTACTTTTCTTACATCAACATTCAGGTAACGCGCCGAGGTCGTAGAAAGGACCCTTTAAGGCGTCAGCTGTTTTTGTGACTTTTTTCCCTATAAATTATTTCGATATAATAATTTAACCCTTGGATTCAGATTGAACAAATATTTCAAGAATCCATTTATCAATAGAGCTTACCATTCTGTCAGGATATGGATATCAATTGCTTTGATTTTAGAGACAGAAGGGTGGTTTGGAGAATGGCAACGGTACGAATTTAAAAATTTGCAAGAACGATAATATTCTTCATTTTCTTCATTTAACTGCCAGCGCCTCTTGCAGAAACTACAATGACATATAATATAAACTCACACTCGAAGGGGTAGGTAGAGAATTGTCTCTAGATTAGATTGCTAGGAAACAATAATACCCCTATTTCGCCGAGCTCATTTCCGATCATCTTGTTATAGGCTGCCGCCTATCACCATATCTAGTACAAATTCCAGACTTATATCACTTTGCCCGACCTGGGAACCTGAGACCTCAGGACGGTAATCGTACCGCACTTAAAACAACTATGCCACTGATTGCCGTGGCGACCAAAGAAGATATGATGTTGTTCCATTACTACCTTGAATTCGTGAATAATTTAGTTGAAATCAAATAGCAATTTATTAGAAGTGATAATAAACTCACTTTTACTAAATACCTCACGCGTCCAGAGTAATGAAAAGGAGCCTTCCGGAGGAGGATAGACTTTTAATAAAACAGGCAAAAACGAAAATGAGGTAATGATGTTTGACGTTCCTCAGCGGGACGGGACAAGAATTTCTGCCGAAACTCATCCAATTACAACGGGAATGCTGGCTTCCAACGGCCCCTCACTAGGGTAGACACTAGATAGGTGTCCTGCCAATTGCTTACTTTTATTTCGTTTAGTAACATACGAATCCCATTTGGGAACTAGAAGCTGACTGTCAGGACCATGTGAATTTTTATACTATCTGTTTTCTGGATATTTCTTATCAATCGACTTCAAAAAAAAGGAGGTCGTCAAATCGTCAATTTTTATATATGTTAAGCGATATCTCCAACTTTGGATCGATTTTCGACCGAATTAAAAAAAAGATAAATTCCTCAATTCGTCTGTATTTTATTTTTTATGTATATATGAACCGAATTTCAAAATTCTTTTTGTGGTTTCTAGATTGTTTTTGAATCCCAAGGGCGGTCCCATATAAATAAGGTCACTAACAAATAAGTTTTGAAGACTGTCCATTAAGTTTTTAAACTTGTCTTAAGTCCTAAGACACAAAATACCTAGAAAACTGAGAATATTTAGCCCCTTACTTATAAAATATTTAAGCGTTGCTTATCTTTAAGCATAGGTTGTCCCTTTCATTTTTACACAATGTAACGCAATAAAAAAACTGACAGGCTGTTCTTAACGAAAAGATAAGCGAAAATGTTTTTATAAGTAAGGCCCTTAAAACCAAAGTTATATTTTCCCGTGCTGAAGACGATGTATCATGAACATCACTAGTGTCGCAGAAATGTACGTCGATCAGCTGGTATTTTGTAAACTATTCTCGAATTGTTTCCATTCTTGTTGTTTACCTTTGTTTCTATTCTGTTTTAGTCGTTTCTATTTGGACTAAACGGAGAATGTCTTTCGGTATTGTTCGACGTGAACGTTCAAATTTGTTTCTTGTAAAGAAATTACATAGATAATATCATTCTATGTTGAATCATTGAATGTATTAATGGTAGAATAGAAGTTGAATTTTACTATTTATTTTCATGATTATTTTAAATATTGAGTACATTTATTGAGTCTACTTCGGGTACTGGTATAACAAATTTACTATAATTGAGCAAGTACACTCAAGATCCAATATTGCTGCTATCTTAGATTTCTGAATCTTCATTGCATTCCTCAGTGGTCACCAGAATTATGTTCACTTAAAGTTACTTGACTAAGGGTGACTTGCAATGCTATTACTAATCAAGAGTTACCCCTTATCTCGATTTATCCTACAGCTCAATTCTATCTCAAAATAAAGATTTGGGGTAAATAGAGACTTATCGCGGAACTGCAAATGGCTCTTATTAGTTTAATCTAGAACGCGACTCGCCTAAACCTTCAATCCTTTGATATATTATAAATATTTTCTATAAAAAATATTTTTTTTAATACTTGTTATGTGTTTAATGTATGTCTGTTTGTTAGTTTGGCTTTACTTACTACGCTACAATATAAATATGGATTAGTATGATCTAATAATAATATAATAATAATAATAAGTGTTTATTAGCTCAAAAAAAAATTACAGTGAGAGAAAATTACAAATATATCTAGGAAGATATACTAAATGAGGCGAAAGAGGTGTGTAAGGATCGTAGCAAGAGGAAATCCGTTGTCTCTGCCTACCCCTATGGGAAAAAGGCGTGAGTCTATGTATGTATGTATGTATATATGTATGTATAATTATATGGCCAAGTAAAAAGTTTATTTACTGGAAAATGAGAGACTTTCATTTAACTTAAACTAACCCCAGAAATATAACAGGAAACCCCGCACAACCGATTCCCTGAACCAGTATTTAATATATTCATAGATGAATCTCGGATCAAAGAGCAATGGTAAACATGTAATCCTTTTCAATACTAGCGTTGTGTATTTTATACGGGAGGCAAACATTCTTAACCAGACAAAATCCCCTTATATTCCAAGATTTAAGAAACCTTTGAATCATAACTAAAGTGGGTGGATATTGAACCATAATATTATACTTACCCTCAGTTTCAGTAAAAGCAATATATTCTACTTGACATTACGGATACGTTATTACGTTAAAGTTCAAAGGTTGGAGGCAAAAGTAACGTTATACTTATAAGCAACAAATTAAATTGTGAAGTGTTTTTTTGATTGACCAACTTCAAAAAAGGAGAAGGTCCTCAATACGTCTGTTTTTTTATGTCTGTTCAATTTATTTTTGATATAGCTTATTCTACGGGTGGTCCCAATGTCCTCCTCTACCAATGAGAGGGGTTAGGTCTTAGTCTACCATGCTGGCATAATGCGGGTTGGTAGACTTCACATACCTTCGAAATTCTTGCGGAGAAATTCTCGGGTATGCAGTATCCTCACTATGTTTTCCTTCACCATTATAGCAAGCGATATTTCACAATGAAAACACACTTAACATAGAAAAGTCAGAGGTGTGTGATCCATTTTGGAGTTGGTCTCAAACCTCCGACATTCGTCTCGGCAGTCCGTACCAAACCCAACTGAATAGTCACTGCTTAATAAATAAGTAAAGTTAAATTCCTACCATAGTAAAGTTAACGCGAGAAGCCCGCTTTATTAAAATGCCTGTAGCACATCCTGGGTTTAATATTTTAGTACCAATATACAACGCAGGCCAAGATTGCCTTCATAAAAAAGGAGGAAGGTTAGAAGATGGAGTACTGCTTCATTTGTTCTAGGGCTTATAATAATTTATTTAAATTTTAATAAACCCAACACTTAGAGCATGAACGCCTTGGGTATACGCAGATGAAATTTTAATATTATAGCTCCATTACAGAACGAAAAGCCTTAGTTTTCCTAAACAAAAATGGACTTTGTATTTCACCATTAAAATATATAGTTATAACAACTCTGTGGATGCCCTGATCTACATAGTAATGAAGAAGGTATATATAATATACCTAAGTAGAAGTGTTGATTTGGTTTTTGTATGAATGTCTATAACTAAAATCCAATTTGAAGTTACACAGTTTTTGCATTATTTTCAAAGTTTTTCTTACGAATATTGTGTCTTAAAAGGCTGTAATTAAAAAATGTTTTTTGATTTGTTACACTTAAGATAATTTGCAAAATTTCCGTTTAAAATCAATTTTACAAAAATATGTAAACTTAAAAAGATGGGTGAGTCCTTTGCCCAGCAGTGGGACACAATAGGATAGAATAGAATAGAATAGAATGTAAACTTATAGTTATCTTTAATCTCTCAAAGATTATACTTTGTAAATAAATGCCCAGCATTTCGCTTTTCCAGTAATAAAATGCAGATAAAATTATTCTTACATATTCAGTTTTACACTGCAGATTCGCTCTCCAATCAAATATTCAACCGGTAAGAATTAATTGATGTCAGAGGTTTCCATGTAAAAATATTCATTGCAAAATCTGCATGTTTTTATTGCTTTCTCATCAAATATGTATAAGTACATATGTTTTATGAGCGGCACATTATTATGTACAATTTAAATTAACTAGAGTGCGTCAGTCGACGGATTTACGCATTTGCTTTTGAATATGCTTTTGCTTGACAGGCTCCGTGGCGCAGTAGGCGAGTAGCCGGCTGTGAGGTCAGAGGCTGCGGGTTCGATTCCCGCATTGAGACAAATGTTTGTGTGGCCCACAGATATTTGTTTCAAATCTGAGTGTTGTGAGACCGAAAGTCTCTCATAGTCTCTGACACCTACGATACAGGTTATACCTAGTGTGGGGTCAGGACTAGAAGTGAAGAAGTGGCAGCTCGCTGTTGCATTTCATTCAATGAATGAGATTTCCGGTGACTCAACTCCCTTCTCTCATTTCTCATTCCTTCTTAAAGTCGCCATGTCAGTCGAGTTGCATGAACCATTCGCAACTGCTATTTGTTCCACCAGCTCGTTTGCTACTCTCTATTATATTTTTTTTTATAGCAGAGACTGGAAAATGGGTAGATGGGTCACCTGATGGTAAGTGATCACCACCGCCCATAGACACCCAAGATACAAAAATAATTATGGGTGCGTCGCCAACCTAAAAGGAAGGAAATGGAAGGGAAGGGAAAAGAGATTGGGAAAGGGATGTGGAGAATTGGGCCACCGGAAATCTCACTCACCGAACGAAACACGACAGCGAGCTGCCACTTTACGTCGGTTTTCTATGAGACAGTGGTATCAAACCGGTCGAGCCGGCCCATTCGTGCTGTAGACGTAACTGTCTACAACGTGGCTCTACCACTCAAAAACTAAACCCAAATATCTATTCCTAGAAATGGTCCTAAACTCTAAATCGAGAAGGAATGTAAATTAATGAAATCTTAAATGGAAATAATTAGTAACTATTGAAATCCTTCATCTAGAACTTTCTATACAGTAACCTAACAAATACGAAGTGAAGGAACCAGCCAACTACAGTAATTCACTAAAATAGTTTGCCCGTATAACAATAGCCTGACAAACTTTGACGAACTCGCTCGTAAACTTCTTGGACCACGAATTTAATTGTAGGCAGCAGGTTAAAGTACTATAATGTAATACCTCCATAAAGCAATGGTTAATTTTGTTACTATATTATTAAAATATATTATATTATTAAAACTATGGCCTCTAACTATGGGCCGCATTAGAAAGCTCACAGTCACTCAGCGAGCTATGGAGAAGGCTATGCTCGGTGTTTCTCTACGTGATCAAATCAGGAATGAGGAGATCCGTAGAAGAACGAAAGTCACCGACATAGCCCAGAGGATTAGCAAGTTGAAATAGCAGTGGGCAGGGCACATAGCTCGTAGAACTGATAGCCGATAGAGCACAAAAGTTCTCGAGTGGAGACCACGTACCGGTAAGCGCAGCGTAGGGCGTCCACCTACAAGGTGGACCGACGACCTGATAAAGGTCGCAGGAAGTCGCTGGATGCAGGCCTTTTCCAATAGGTCGATTTGGAAATGTTTGGGGGAGGACTATATTCAGCAGTGGATGTCCTGTGGCTGATGATGATAAAGATGATATTATTAAAATGTAGTTTAAGCATATGCTGCAAGTTGCTATCATTTTGAAATTACGCAATAAATTATCGATAAAATTTTTTCGCCTTTTCGTCTAGTGGCAGCGTATATGGGCTATGGTCTGAGAGGTACTGGGTTCGAATCTCGTGTCGGGCAACATAGGTTTTCTCACACCATGGAAGATCTCACCGAATTATTACCATATCTCTCACTCAGGTCGACAATTCTTAAAAATTCAAAAAAAAAATCATAACTAGTTAGTAACGTAGTTTTCAACTACGAAAAAATGAAAAAGTTACGGTGATTCGTGTACCCCAAAGGGTGCTCTATCACTCAGCTTCCGCTTAACACTATTTTTTGGGAAAGCCTGTATAAGATATCAATAAAATATTACGGATCTTGTGGATACAGCTTTAAAGATCTTTCAAATGATTTTTTTAGAGAGATAATATGTCTAATCAGGATAATTTTGGCATACAGCTGCAAAATAGTAATACCAATAGTACGTTCAATCATTGGAAACATTAAACATGGTAAGCAATTATCATCCATGTTGACCACAGAAATGCATTAACTAATATGTAATGTTATGTTACACAGTATGGCGTAAATACTCCTTTCCAGTCCTTATTACCTACAATAATATTAGATAAATATATATATAAGAGTCGCCTCCTTGGTCTAGTGCTGCATACATGGGCTGTGCACCGGGAGGTCGTGGGTTCGATTCCTAATGTAATTTGCCCGAAACTGGATACCTTCGAGGGGGTTGACGTCAGGCACGCAACTGGTCGTAAAAACTTAGCCAAATCCAAAACAAAAAATCAAACAAAGCCAAATGCAATATGCTTGAAAAAGTGTATTACGCCGACCCCACATTAAAGTGGGATAAGGTCAGGTAGAAAGAAAGATTTATACTAAATAAATTAATGTGTCTTGCTCAAGTGAGAGAAAACACTGACACATGTAAACACAGATTTTTATCTTAGTATAGGAGGTAGAGTCTTCAACAATTTTTGTAATATGTTTTATGCAAATAAAGATCATTATTCCCTTCTTTTAAAAATCTTATTGTTCTAATTAATTAATTAATTATTTCTTATTTTTCTTATTAATCTTATTTTTTTATTTCTGGATCCCCCAGACGGGGGTTGACGTCAGGCAGGCAGCCGGTTGTAAAAACGAAATCAAATCCTTTCCGCAAAATGCTTGAAAAGTGTGTTGCGCCGACCTCACATTAAGATGGGATAAAGGCAGGTAGAAATTAAAAAAAAAACATCTTTTAAGATTGCCCTGTGACCATAAGTTGCATGGCATTAATCTAAGGGTTGCCCACACAGCTACGATTATTTTAGTACCATAGGTACCTATGGTCACTTACCATTATTAAAAACATATTCTAAGCTCATATAATAGAAACCCAGAAATTCGCAAGTATGTTCAACAAAAACTATATCAAAGGCAAATTAATTTAGTAAAAAATATTACAGTATTTCATTTTAACGATGACTCCGTTCAGAAGCCTGGCATTCGGCCACGGGTTATACCGAATTCTATTAAAATATTTCTAGATAAAAAAACAGCAATCTGATAGAACGGATGGTTTGTAGAGTCTGGCGGAAAATTGATATCGATGGCTATGATTGGAAAAATAAAATCTATATCCATATTTTTCAGTTTTGTTGTAGCTGGAAACTTCCATAATATGTTCTATCTCTTTCTCTCAAGATCATTACTAGCAAAAAGTAAACAAAATAATCACAAGTTTAAAAACTTAACGGATCGACTTCAAATCCGACCGTGACCAAACTTTTATGGGACCACCATCGATATATTATTTACCTAGATGCACAGTTGACGCTCGGAAAATGGGACAGCAAAGAAGTGCTTAAGCACTCCTTTTCCCTACAGTTGGACGCCGATAGAATTCTAAATTTGAAAATTCAAATTTAAGAACGCTTGATCATTTCGTTTAAAAAGCTACTTTATAACACGTGCATAGTATTATATTTGTGTTTGATTTAATTAGAACTTGTGATCTTTTTCTTTGTTTTATTCCTGAGACCACTTTTTAGGACGATATTTGCAAAGAACTGTGCATCTAGGGCATATAGGGCACCACCCTTGAGGGTGGTCCCCATCAATATATTATAGAATGACAGAATTAAAGAACAGGCTACCATCTGTTCTAGCTTACTTCAAAGTAAGCTCTATCGAACACAAAAAGAATTCGCGTAATATCGCGTAACATACATAAAAAATACAGACGATAAAGGACCTTCTCCTTTCTTGAAATCGGTCGATGCAACAAAAATAAGTTTGGAAGACAAATAAGATATAGTTCGACACTTCAAACAGCAAACTGAGATACTGGATTCTGTCGCAACTATCAGTTTCGAAAGACACTCAATAGTTGGCGCAGTTACAAACTTTGTTTAACTGAGTTCCTTAATTTCCTGTGTTTAATTTAGTAACAATTGTGTCGGGTGATTGGTTGACTAAGTTTTGATTTACACAAGAGTTTTGGTACGATATAAGCAACTTATGTCTGTAAATTCTCGGTTATACGTCCGCATTCCGCAAATCTTTCATTTGTTTGTCTTTATAGAATATACCCGTAGTTTTAAACGAGATTTTAGCACATTCAAACAAGATTTATCGAACACAAAACGAATATTTAAAAAACTATTTTTTTAAATATTTGTTTTGTGTTCGATGAGGTCCATATCTGCCGAAAATAAAATATAGAAAGAAAGAAATAAAGAAAGAAACAATGAAAGAAAGAAAGAATGAAAGAAAGAAAGCTTATTTGTCAAACCAAAAAAGGACAGGCAACAACTTTCTTACATAAAATAAACATAATTAAAAAATAACTTATATACCAAAATGTTGCGTGCCTTCATGGCGACAAATGTGGTCACCTCAGCATTATGCTGTGCATTATTATAGAGTAACATATTATATATAAGGCACCGACTTCAAATCTGATCATGACCAAATTTATATGGGACCACCCTTGAAATAAGCTCTATCTAACACAAAAAGAATTTTGAAGATCGGTCCACATTCGGCGGAGATATCACGTAACATACAAAAAAAATAACTACTCTGACCCGTGACAACGAAGACTGCAAAGCCTTCGAAAGGTCGGGAATAAAAATTAAAAACCTAATCGTGATAGAATCCGTAAAAATAGTTTTATTTCAATAAAAAAATAAATAAAAAAAATACCGACGAATTGAGGACCTTCTCCTTTTTGGGAGGTCGGTCGAAAAATACCGACAAATTGAGTACTTACCTCCCCTTTTGAAGTCGGTTGAAAAAAGCGTATATGTATCTATGTATGTATGTATGTATGTTCATTTTATGTTAATAAGTTATTGCCCGTCCTTTATTGATTTGACAAAGAAACTTTCTTTCTTTCTTTTTCTTTCAATTTATCTTTCTATGATAAATTTAAATTAAGTAGATTTTAGTATATTAGTTGGGTAACGTTTTTATTCAGGCCCAAAGCAATAAATAATATTATCAATCCAATCTAAAGTCACTCGGGAGCGGAACTTACGTAAGCAGCCTCATACCTATTCCAATACCCTTGGCTTCTTGAACAATTCTTTCAAATGTCACAAAGCCTCAAGTTTACGAGTAAACAAGTTCACCAAACACATTTTTCCACGCAGGTGATTTCCCTTGCGAAATGGAAGGGTCACCTAATACTTGGAACTAATCTTGTTAGCCTACGCTGTTGGTTGCGACAGGTGTAATGTCTAATCGCGGGTTGCTATAACATCGGAATATTATGTGTACCGGTGTATAACATAACTTAAGCTCACGCCCGTATCCCCGAAGTTATAAGCGAACTAGAACACCCACATTTCGCCGAGCTTAGTTCCGTCCCAGATGTTTGATTGTTTGAGTGATAGAGCCACGCTGTAGACAGTTACGTCTACAGCACGAATGGGCCGGCTCGACCGGTTTACCACTGTCTCACAGAAAACCGACGTAGATTGGCAGCTTGCTGTCGCGTGTCGTTCGGTGAATGAGATTTCCGGTGGCCCATTCCCCCCTCTCTTTCCCAATCCCTTTTCCCTCCTCTTCCATTCCCTCTTTTTAGGTTGGCAATGCATACATGATTCTTTTTGTGTCTTGGGTGTCTATGTGCGGTGGAGATCACTTATCATCGAGTGACCCATCTGCTCGTTTGCCAATCTTTGCTATAAAAAAATATGTGATAGCGGGCGAGCCTATCATATCGGGTACAAATTCTAGACTCCGGGCTGATACTGAAAAATCAATTGTCACTTTGCCCAAGCCTGGAATCGACCCCGAGACCTCAGGACGATAGTCGTACCGCGCACGCATTACCACTATGCCACCGAGGCAGTCATGTATCGGTGTATATTTTCACATAAAAGTATTGTAACATAGCTTGCCTACAACATGTAAGTATAAATTATATATTTTTATAGCAGATACTGGTAAAGACGTCTCTTTGGTCTAGTGGCAACGGCTGTGAACCGGGAAGTCCTGTGTTCGATTCACAGGCCGGGTCTGTTTTTTTAACACTATTTGCCCGAAACTGGATGCTCCAGAGAGGGTTTGATGTCAGGTAGCCGGTCGTAAAAACTAAGGCAGATCATTTTGGCAACATTCTTGAAGTGTGTTGCGCCGACATTAAAGTGGGATGTTGTTGTTGTTGTTGTGTGGGCTCCATTTTCCGCAATCAGTCCATTCCACTGATGGACCATTGTGCGTGACGTGATGCCAGCTAAAAGTTTAGCCAGCCTAGCTCCGACCAGAAGCGCAGGATCTTCCTGGGGTCTCCGCAGGCTTCTCGGAGCGACCTCGGTGTGTTGAGGATTTTAGCCCGTTGTGCAGCAACGCCTTCGCATTCCAGGATGACGTGGGCAGCTGTTTCATCGGCCGACAGGCATCCCCTACACAGGGGGCTGTCGGTCATACCTAGAACATACAAATGTTTGTTAAGTGGGCAGTGTCCAGTTATGGTACCTACGACTATGCGTAGAGATAGCCTATCTAAGGACAGCAAGCGTTTAGTTAAGCGAACATCCGGGTGTGGCACAGCGTCCCGAGAATGTTTGCAAGTGCTCATTGTAGCCCATTGATCAGCATGTTGTTTTGATGTTCTTTGGCGGAGCCATGACCTTATCTGGTTGAAGGGCAGCGGTAGTGTTGGACTAGGTCCAATTACTCGTTGGTCTGACCCCCCTCTAGCCAGCTCGTCTGCTGCGTCGTTGCCTAGAGAGCCACTGTGCCCCTTTATCCACTGTAAAGTGACTTGGTTCCTAGAACCTATCACCTCCAGTGCTTGGTGGCACTCTAGTATGAGCCCAGACTGGATAGTTTTGCTGTCAAGGGCTCGTAGTACTGCAGCGCTGTCGGACACTATGCGTATCTTTTGGCCTTCAATACGTCGCTTGTCCACTGCATTGGCGGCCTTTATGATAGCAACACATTCACATTGGTAAATTGAACTATGTTCACCTAAGGCCGTTGATATCTTTATGTTCATTTCGGGTGAGTACACTCCTGCGCCCGATCCCGTTCTGGTCTTCGAACCATCGGTATATATGCGCAGTTCATGTACCCCGGACCAGTCGTGTTGTTCTTCAACAAGCTGAATGGTGTAGTTCTTGTTGAAGAAGTGTTGTTTGGGCACCTTGTCATTAAGAGCTGCTATCATTGGATGGTAGTTGATAGCTTCTTCAAGGATTTTAGTGTGAGCCCCGTTTGTTGAACCCCAGAGATTGAGTGATTTCAATCTTACGGCCGCTGAGGCCGCCTCTTGTTGAATGAACAGCTCAAGAGGCGGCAGTCCCAGCAATACCTCTAGCGCCGCTGTGGGGGTAGTTCTCATGTAGCCCGTTATAGCTGTACAAGCTAGCCTTTGAAAGTGCTGCAGTTTATTTTTGGCCGTGGTCAGTGTGGTTCTGGGCCACCAAACCACAGCACCATAGGTGATTATAGGCCGTATAATGGCAGTGTAGAGCCACGCGGTGATTCTGGGATGTAAGCCCCAGGTTCTCCCCAATAACCTCTTACATTGCCAAAAAATAGTACAGGCCTTCTGTAGTTTGTTGTCTATGTGTCTATTCCATAGCAGTTTGTCGTCCAAGATAACACCTAAGTACCTGACTTCTTTGGTAAGGGTCAGAGTTGTGCCTTGGAGACTGGGTAAGCGAAGGTTATTTATAATTCGCTTCTTTGTGAACAAAACCAGTTCCGTTTTTGATGGGTTCACTGTCAAGCCCTGCTGAGAACACCATCGTTCGACGATTTTGAGTGCTCCTTGCATAAGATCGCAAAGGACTGCCTCGAACTTTCCCCTTACGAGGATAGCTACATCGTCTGCATAGCCAACAGTATAGAAGCCCGCCTCGTTGAGTGTCCTGATCAGGTCATTTACCACGAGGTTCCAGAGAAGTGGCGAAATAACTCCTCCTTGTGGGCAGCCCCTTGACACAAGGGCGCGTACGGTGCTGTTTACTGTTACTTGCACTGCTCTTTTCCTCAACATGCTGTCGATCCATTTGATTATGGATCGATCAGCTCCATGTCTGAGCAGTGCATGGCTTATGCTGTTGAATTGAGTCTTGTCAAAGGCCCCCTCGATATCGATGAAGGCTACAAGCGCTGATGATTGTGTTGATAATGCACTCTCGATTGGCGAGATAACATTGTGAAGCGCTGATTCTGTTGATTTGCCTGAGGAGTAGGCATGCTGTTGGTGGTGTAGAGGATAACGCGCCAAGGCCCCATCCCTGAGATCTCTATCACAGAGTCTCTCCATGATTTTAAGGAGAAAGGAAGTGAGGCTTATGGGCCTGTATGACTTTGGCTGTGTGTAATCACTCTTACCTGGTTTGGGTATGAATACCACTTTTACTTCTCTCCATTTAAAGGGTACGTACTGGTACTCAAGGCATGCTCGGTAAATCCTTACCAGATGTGGAGCAATCGTATTTTTGCTCCACTGGAGGAGTCCAGGAAAAATTCCATCCAAGCCGGCAGCTTTGTATGTAGAGAAGCTGTTGATTGCCCATAGTATCTTTTCCAATGTAACTATACGATGAGCAGTATTGGTGGCTTCAGCAGTTGGCTGGTCAAAGTGCTGCTGATCCGTTTCTTCCCATATAGTGCTTTCTGTGATGCAACACTCTGGGAAATGTGCATTCAGTAACAGCTCACATATTTCGGTATCAGATTTTGTGTAACTGTTATCTGGTTTCTTCAAGGAGCCTAATGTTTTGTGGGGTTCGCTGGAGAGAATTTTACTTACCCTGGCTGCTTGAGTGTTTGATTCGATGTTGGTACAGAAGGATCTCCAGCATTCGCGTTTGCGTTCACGGATGCGTTTCTTATATGTCGCCTGAGCTTGCTTATACGCATCCCAGTCCGCTTCCTTCCGTGTGTTCTTCGCTCTGTTAAACAGTTTGCGTACTTTACGCCGTAGTCTTTCAAGTTCTGGTCCCCACCACCCGTTACGGTTGGTGGTCCGTGCTACTAGCGTTGTTAGCGGACAGGTTTTATTATAGGTTTCTATTAACGTTTTCGTTAGTGTATTTACGTGCCTCTCTATGTCGTCCGGCTTTTCATAATTAATGGGAATCCTTGTAAGAGCTGGATTCTCCGACACTAGCCTCTCGAACCTTGCACTGTCTGTCCGTCTCGGGTTGCGCCAAGGTTCCGCCATTTTAGGAGCCACGTTGAGTTTATATCTCACCCATCTATGGTCTGAGTTTGACAGGTCATTCGACACATGCCATTCGGATATCTTTTCCGATATACTCTCCGTAGCGAGTGTAATGTCTATAATAGTTTGATACCTGGAGGTTACAAAAGTAGGTTCTGCCCCCCTGTTTAAGAGCCTGAGATTAGTGGAGAATAAAAATTCAACTAAATCCTCACCTCGTCTGTTAGAAGTGTCGCTGCCCCATAGAGTGTGGTGGGCGTTTGCGTCCGCCGAGATCACCAGCTCCAGCTTCTTGTTTTCGCAGTGTTTGATGAGATTTTCCAGCTCAGCCGTCGGTATGTCAGCGTCGCCCGGCAGATAGGCAGACGCCATAATGACCTCAGGGGTGCTGGGGCAGTTGCTCCGGAGCCTGACCGTGGTCAGATCTCTAGAACAGAACTCATTCATTAAAGCTGCGTTGATCGATTTGGGTACGTAGATGCAGGTGCGTGGATTATCTACGGAAGTGTCGAGTAAAATCTTACCTCCAATGTTGTTTAGACCACAAATTCTGCCCTTCCTTATCCACGGCTCCTGGATAAGGGCGATGGTCTTGTTGCTAACCTCCAGCATTCTTCGCAGGGTAGCCGCTGCGGTTTGTTTGTGCTGGAGGTTAGTTTGTATACAATTAGTGAGGGGAGGAGGAGTGAATTGGGCTTCTCACCACCCCGTCCGCTTCCCTCGGAATGTCCAGGCCAATCAGCCCCTCGACTTCCTCCACCAGGTAGTCATAGTCAACTGACCCGGCGGGCTGGGATGCCGAAGAGGTTGAAGTCCCAGCCTGCCTCTGCCTTTCGGCGGAGGAGAGCTGGGTGACCTTTGGCTTACCGACTTCACTCTGCCTTTCGGCGGAGCTTGGCCGGCCAGCCATGGACATAGACGCGTCAGCTCCCGGTTCGTTTCCTGCGCTCTCCCTCTGCCTTTCGGCGGAAGGGTCGCAAGGGACCGTGGGTACTGCCGCAGTCTCAGCAGGGTCAGGCGGCAAGTCCTGCAGCCTTCCCGAGCTGCCGAAGAAACGAATGTAGGCGTTGCCAAGCTTATAGCACAGCCTCCGCCCCCTCGCTAAAATTCCAGGTATATCCTCGGCTGGAATGCCGAGCACCAGAAAGGTCCCCGGAGGGTTCCCCTCATGGCGCTCAGCATTATAAAGCGACCATTTGCTGACCCGATACCACCTGTTCTGACCAGTCAGGACACGCTGAATTGTCCCGATCTCGTCCGAACAGGCCGGCAGCAGGACTGCAGACTTCACCCTTCTGGGGATGTCTTTTTGTCGCCTTACGACCAGCCGAGTACCCGGAATTGGTGACTCGAGCGTGGCTACGATGTCTCGTAACCACTCGACGTCCTTTGTGTCCTCGCACTGTAACTTTAGCACTCCCTCGCTATGGAAAGGTTTCCCACGGAAGGAGGGCCAGTACGGGACAGTAGTGGCGGTACACGGAGTGTCTGCAATGCTCTCGATGCAGGACTCCAGGGTACCCTTAATGCTCTCCACCTGCACCGGTGTCAGGTCGGCGAAGGGCTCCGCCATCACGGCGACAAAGAGGTCGTTCAAGACCACAGTGTCAGCGTACGTGGCGGAGCCCCTCACCGCACCGATGCTGGTGGAAGCCTTGGACCTCTTCGCGTCTCCGCTTGGAGGTGACTGTGTATCATCGGGGCGAGGGCGCTTCGGTACTTTGCTTTGACCCTCAGTGCTATGGGCCGCCGCTTTTCCCTTCGCTCTGCCACCGCGTTTGTGTTTTGGCCTCTTAGGTGCTAAGGATTTCTCCCCCGCACCCTGGCTGGGTTGGGTCACCCTTTCGGTGTCCTGCTTCGCCCCAACCCGGCTGCTACCAGGTTGGTTCGAACGCATTGCACCTACTGGGGTGGTCGGGTCCGAAACCGGCCCCTTGGCAGCCTCCTGCCTTGCGGCGGGTGGCTGGTTCCTGTCCTTCCCAGCTTGAGCCTCTTGCGCTGCGCGCTTCGCCATGCGTTTCTTTTTTTTACGCAAGTCCGATGGCGTGCGCTTGCGTTGGACTAACTTCCATACCTGCTCACCTACCATCGGAGAGGTGGGAGCAGTGGAAGTTGTTGGCCTTGGACAGGGCGCTTCAACAGCAGCAGCCTGCCTCTGTGTTGGTTGGGGCGCTTCCGTGGAAGCTGCGACCCGTTTATCTTTTTTGCAGGGCGCTTCCTTAGAAGCGGCGGCCTGCGATTTGGGTTTACTACTCTTTTGTTTGTGCATGTTGATTGATTTGTATATTCATTCCCCATGGCGTCCCACCCTTCTGGGAGCCCGCAGATGGGGATGCTCATTCGAGCACCAGGACCTACCACGGGGAGTATAGGATCCAGGGTCCGTGATGCAGCGAGTCTGCACGGTGCGAGGGAGGCCATGGTTGTCAGACCGAGATTTTGGTCCGTACTCACCATGGACCCCGCGCTCCGCCGACTGCGCACCCCATGACCCTGCAACCCTCGCCAGCAACCCTTAAGGGGTGCCCCTGCCGGTTACCTCAAGCTGGCTAGTTCCTGAGGCTGTCGTTTAGGTGGAATGCCGGACCAAAGAGGGCGTGTTGTCCCCACAGGTAACAACAACCCGACCTGTGGTAGACTCAGCCCCCCAGGACTCCATTATCCCCCCCTACGACGCTCAACTACGTACGGCACAAGACGTAGGTGGGCTCAATCCTCTCCATGACAGAGAGGCCGGTCAGACACGCCCACAGGTCACGACCTGCCAGTCCTTTTTGCTGCGTGGCTGCAAGGTCGCTGGTGTAGCCTCTTCGGAAGAAACTCCGGCGGTTTTTGGAAGATACTTTGCCAACAACGAGTAAGACCCCCTAGGAGGAGTTACTCGTTGTCGCCCAGGTATACCGGCGGTGAGGGGTAAGCATTCCATTAGGACGTGTCCACGTGGACTACCTATCCCGCCGCACACGAGGAGGTGATCTTCAGTATACCCATTAAAGTGGGATAAGGGAATGTAGAATGAATATGCCGGTAAACGAGCGGGTGTGTCACCTGATAGTAAATGGTCTCTAAAGCGAAAATGGTAAACAAACTACAGTTCTAACTACTATAATCAAAAATTTACAAAATTCAATACAAATACACAGTGACGTGCACAGACATTTTCGACAGGGTAGACAAAAAATTCCCTATATGATGTACATTTAGTGGCTATTTGGAAACCGCACGTACTGTTGTAAGATATTTTAGAATTTTAATGTTAACTAGACTATGTATAAGCGTTGCCAGCTATAGGAATTAACTAATACTGCATGTCTGTGGCTAATACTAATAAGATCAAAGATATTTTTACATTTGTCGATATGCTATAGTGACATCTAGCGATTTATATTGAATCTTTTTTAAGATTGCCATCTATGGGAATAAACTAGAACTATGTATTTATTAAGAATGATTATAAGTTGCCATGGTTAATGCAATTCAGCGAAAATGCACCGATCTCAAAGTGTTCCTGTGTTCTTTAATATTGTAATAAACAAAAATAATTACTTCATTATTTAACGTTTACATACAAAATAGTGGTTACTTGATTATTGGCTCTGCACGATACTAGCGCCGTCTAGTGAATGTAAATTTACGTGGAGGGAGTTCTTTAAAATAAGATTTTACGTTAATTAATTATTATTACAAAGTATAAAAGACAAATTAGTTACGATAGTGAATATTATAGATTTCAATATTGATCATAATATTTTTTATTTACATTTCAAGAAATTATTTTGTCCGTGGTAAAACGTCAGGATTTCACTGCATTATTCATCGATATAATAATATACCTAGATGCACAGTTCCATACAAATATCATTGTAAACAGTGTCCTCGACAGACAAAACAAATAAACATCACAAATTTAATTAAATTAACACAAATATGACCTTATAGACGCGGCATAAAGTAGCTTTTTAAATTGAATGTTCAAACGTTCCTATATTCGAAATTTTTAAATTTCTAATAGTTTTTGAATTTGACAATAATTTGACATTATTAAAAGAAACATTCTAGTCACTTGGATAAAGATTGAATGGAGTCGAATAGTTCTTGTATTTATCTGTGAGAAATGTTGACCACGTGGCGTACAATGTAGATGAGAATGGCGATATCTGTATAATAATTTTACTTACATTAAGAGATAGATAGAGTATAAATGTTTAGAAGATAACAAAGCTTATGAGTTATGAATATGAAATAAGCACTGTTTTGCCTTAGCGTGATTCATAAATAAATAAATAACACCCAACAGTCACATACATAGTCCTGGCCCCACACTAAGATCGTCCTTTGTTCTTTAGATTCTTAATAATTTCTTTTAGACTATCATTTCGTTTTCTTAATCTTTTGTTCTGCCTTTTTAAGTTTCGCACTAAATTAGATTTAAGTTTAAATTTTTGGTTGCGTTCTTTCAAATTATCCAAAAAAAATAACGTCTTAGGTGTGTTAAAGATTGATGAAAATTCTGATGGTATTGGTGATCCTTCATTATTTATTGGTTCAATTGCTGGTTCCTGGAAATGAATATGTTTCCAATAAATGATGACGCCACAATTACTGTTGTAGTAATTATGCCTAACGACCGGTTCCAATAAATTATCTCAATCCGAGCATCCAAGATAAAAATGAAAAATTAAAAAATGAAAAATCGCGAGAATGAACCATTAAAATTATTATTTGACAGCGGAATGTTCAACTTTGTTCATGTTGGCAAGTTTTTATGATCTGCACACCTTGATTGAAAACATTTATTAGAATTAGCCGCAAATTAATAGATAGTCATTTTACATGGCAGTATGTACCTAGTATATGCTTGCTATTGATGAATTCTGTATCAAATATTTTTCAGCTATTACACTTGTACTGCACCCTGCCTCATTTAAACTTGTAGTTACGCCAATCTAAAATAAAGTCAATAAATGTGGCAATATTTATTTATTTATTTATAGGTACACCAACAGCATACATATTGTTAAATTAAATAGTAAACATTAGTTAAGGACAATGTAGCTGATGACAATTTATCACCTTTATTTTTGGTACAGCATTCTTTATAATTTTCCTAATCCCTTTTTCTGTATAATATCCATCGGAATCGGCAAAATGGTCTGAACAAACCACACTTGAGTAATTGGGTTTAAAATTTTCTTCTCTCCTTTCTTCGGAAATAATTTTACGCCATTTATCTCTTACTATTTCATTTCATGGAAATCTGTAATTAATAAATAAAATTAATAAAAAAAATCATAAATTTAAAATAAATATAATATATTTACCAAAAAAAAACTACTCCATATATTTCATTGTTCCAAATTATGATTTCAAAAGGGACAAAATATTTTATTGACTGAATTCGTTAAATTAATTATTTATACACGTTTAATACTTAATTTAACATGATTAAGGTTTTAAGAATAAAGTAAGGGAATTACACTTACTTAAAATATGAAATCCC
The DNA here is from genome assembly GCA_036417725.1 of Clanis bilineata. Classification (NCBI taxonomy): domain Eukaryota; kingdom Metazoa; phylum Arthropoda; class Insecta; order Lepidoptera; family Sphingidae; genus Clanis; species Clanis bilineata. Next base: position 7,972,160 of record CM071153.1, read on the forward strand.
ATGTGTTTTGCGCTTTGTAAGAGTGTTATTTTTGCACTCTTTCACAGAGCATTTAGGCATCTTCACAGGCGAACGGTTGGCGCCCGACTGACAGCAAACAAGTGCTTACTTACATTTTAAGCACTCGTTGGCTGTCCCACTTTCTGAGCGTCAACTGTGCATCTAGGTATATTATTATATCGATGGCATTATTGAATAAAATATAATTGCAATACCGACCTAAAATAAACTATTTTCGAGACAGATAAATCTGGTAAAATTATATTACGAGTAGTTACTAATGAAACTTCCTTTAAGTTCCCTACGGATCTACACCATCAGCGGAATCTAAAGAAATAATTCATCATCTTGATAACCCACCTGTTACGTGAATCATGACTACTTGGCTGCATAGCTTTTGCTCTTCAATCGCGATAGAAGTCATAACATGCAGATTTATCAAAGCACTATTCACTGCAGTTAGTTTAGGTGAATATATAGTAACACACATATTCTGAGCAATAAATCGGTGTTTTAAAAAAGCTCTTTCCGAAGACGACAAACGTAACACTCCACGAAACATACCGCATGATAACAATGGAAATTTAGTAATTTTTAGGTTAAAATCAGACAAACATAAATAAACATCTCCATTTTTATAAGAACGAATAATTTTAGGGATGGAAAACTATGATAGATTATTAAAACTTCAATTCGATTATATCGTGAACTATCGATTAAATTGTGAAGTATCGATTTCATTGATTAATATTAAAATCCCCTTTAATTACATAACATAACATAAGCTCACGCCTGTATCCCCGAAGGGATAGGAAGAGGTGCACTAGCGAACTAGAACATCCACATTTCGCCGAGCTTAGATGTGATAGGGGGCGAGCCTATCGCCATATCGGGCACATATCCCAGACTCTGGGCTGATATGGAGAAATCCAATATCACTTTGCCCGACCCGGGAATCGAACCCGAGACCTCAGGACGGTAGTCATACCGAAATACAACTACGCCACCGAGGCAGTCACTACACCACCGAGGCAGTCTACTAATTAGATTTTCTTAAATTGAAAATATGAAGTTAAACCGTTGAAAAGTTTATTTTGGTTTTACTCAAAGGGAAAGGATATAAGTTTAACAAAAACTATAAAACTTTATTCAAAATTCAATCTAATCATTGATTTGAATCGATCAAAATATCGATATTTTATATGTCCACCTCCATGAGTTCCTTCTCTACGACATCTGCGAATTATTTGAACAAATATTACACGAATGAATTAAAATGTAGTGTGACATTGAGAACGTTACAAGAATGAACGCATTTTCAAATCGGAACGTATTACATTTGATGTTGCCAATATTCAAAGCCAAAAGTCAACTTTCGTCAGAAAGCTACCACTATTATGCTTTACATGTGTGCGTCGTCTGAAGTAAAGACACTCACACTACTATTATCCAAATGTGTATATACGTAACGTTTTTAATTCGTGCATTGCGTATTTAGCTTTCGTTCGCAGTCATATTGCTGACGTCACTCGCCACTGCGCGACGGCCGACACGGTAGCCGCGCCACGATTTGAACTATAAGAGGCCGAAGCGCGCGCGTCGCGCGGCAATTTTTAAAATATATTACGTTGTGAATGTTATGGTCCTTTATTATTTTACTTTATTTAATTACTAAAATGTCAGGGTAGACAACGTCTTTTTGTCTATATCATATGCACGCCGCTGCAAATACAGACAGAAATATACCGCGTAACCCTCATGCAGTTATGAGCAAATAAATACTCGTTCTCCATAAATATTTGCCAGAGTCTAATCTCAAGACATATCACACGCCATATTAACATCAAAGTCGCTACATAATTTTCATTTAAGGAGTATAATTTTCCAGATTTACCGAAACGCAGCTCTCAAAGAAATTGGATTTATTACTAGAGGTAGTGTTTAAAAATTCATCGCACAAATATTCGCAATAACTTTGAAATTATTTTTGATGTCGATTAAAAGTTTTACAGTCTATTGTATATTATGTTAATCGTGTTATTTTCTGCCTACATTTACACCAATACCTAAATCTTGCGAAAAAGGTATGCAAGTTGACAAATACGTATTGTAACGTATAGACCTGACAGTATACGAAGTTTGAAGTATAAGCAAAGACATTCAACAGTATATAGACAACAGCACAAAAATTGTGATCCAAAAGTTATGACCTAGTGGTCATAAGTCGCTCAGTTTATTTGAAATATACGCCAGGTCTGCCAGCGAAATAATATTGAGAGAACAAACTTATTCACAAAATATTCTAGGGTGTAAATTGTAATAATCGCCCTCGCATTGTAATAAGTAGTTGATGGCGGTACTGAAGTTTGAGATCATTTTTTTCTATAGAAACTTGCTTGATAGCCCCTTTATAGTTAGTAATATTAAATCTGTTTGAGTACAAGCAGTGCTTGTTCACTAGCTCGGAATATTTTTTTTTTTTTTATAGTAGAGATTGGCAAATGAGCAGATGGGTCAACTGATGGTAAATGATCTCCACCGCCCAAAGACACCCAAGACAAAAAAATCATGGGTGCGTTTCCGACCTAAAAGGAGGGAATGGAAGGGGAGGGAAGGGGATTGGGAAGGGGAGTGGGAAAATGGGCCACCGGAAATCTCACTCACCGAACGAAACGCGACAGCAAGCTGCCACTTTACGTCGGTTTTCTGTGAAACAGTGGTATCTAACCGGTCGAAAAAGTTACACTTTACGCAGCGATGGTCCGGTTTCATGACACTAACGCCGCTTGCAAAAGCAACACTCGCCGCGTGTATTTAAGATGCATTACTGTTCGCAGCGAATAAATAATATTATTATTCTAATTTTCTAGACTATTTCGTAGTTATTCGCAGTTTTGTATCGGAGTGACGTATCTGTTACGTAGTATCTATTAAGTAATCTGTGGAACAAAGCTAAAGACAATAAATATAGATTTGTATTAAACGTATTTACATTACGATTTATACAAAACTTAACTAAAAACTCATTTTATATTGACGCTGAACAAGCTCGTGGCTATAATGGATGCTATAAACCTATAACATAAACACAAACATAAACATAAGCTCACGCCTGTATCCCCGAAGTGGTAGGCAGAGGCGCACTAGCCAACTAGTAGGTACACCCACATTTCGCCGAGCTTAGTTCCGTCCCAGATGTGATAGGGGGCGAGCCTATCGCCATATCGGGCACAAATTCCAGACTCCGGGCTGATATAGAAAAATCCAATATCACTTCGCCCGACCCGGGGATCGAACCCGAGACCTCAGGACGGTAGTCGTACCGAAATACAACCACGCCATCGAGGCAGTCCTATAACTGTATAACAGTATATTATAATATATGCTATAACTCATTAGCGGTAACCACAATTACGGTGCCAGCAAACGCCTAACCACAATGCCTTACAATTAGATACAGTATTATGATTAATTACTGCAGAATCCAATATACACGGAATTTGGCAAATTATAGTATTCGCCTTAAGGCATTTGAGGTAATATACAGTTTTTAAATTTAGGCTGCTTGGCAAATAAATCTTTTGCAACTTCCAAAAAAACAAATATTTAAGTTTTACCCATGTAAATTTATTATTTATCCGTCGATCTCTTAAGTCGATCTATCTTTTAGTGGTCTTCGAAGAGATTCCATTATTACTTACAAAGATTTTTCGAATAAAAATAAAAAGAGCCGCCCGACCCAAGATGGAATCTGAGGCCTCAAGACGGTAGTCGTAATAAAATACAACTCCGCCATTGAGGTAGTGATGCAGGCAATTAGTAAGCAATATTTATAATAAATAGTACTACATTATTTATCCAATGATATCAAATTTTATGGTATAAATATAAAACTATATACAGTGACGTTATATGGCTGAAGAAATATAAAGCTAAAATAGCATTAGCTAACATTAGTTTAATTAGCATAACAGAATCCCTGTAGAATACTCCGAACATTTGAAAATGAAAATTAAGAGGTTTCTCGAGGAGAACTCTTGATGAATTAAATACTTTTAACGGCTTCTATTGCCAACGAAATAATAAAAACCTTAGAATTTTTTCCACGAAGCGTGTCTTAATTGGAAAGTATATAATTGGACTGTTATTTTACTTGATGAACGTCAACATAGTTGAAAATTAAAAAAATCCTCATCAATTATTATGAACAAGATAGTTATAATATGCATTTCTCTAACGACTGAAGTCGTATTTGTGCTATGATTATAAATCTTACGCCCGAATACTGGAACGCTACTCAACTTTAACGGCTTCTTACATTGATTTTCGCCAAACAATTTTGCGTATAAGGCGGCCTTAAACGACATAAGGCGTCCTTAAGTGTATGGGTATTCGGCGGTTAGGTACTTTTTTAGCATTCCGTAACCAAATGACAAAAACAAAATCCTTATAATTAATACTCAAATTACTTGTACCGTATTTGATTAAGAAATAATAATAAAAAACGGTCTTTCCAATGACAAGACAGATGTTTTCAAAAGCTAATAATAAAGAAGAAAAGTAATTCCAATACATAGAGTATACGTACAACGTTGGCAAGAAACAAAAGTTTTCGCTTTGAGATATCATAAAATAATTTCATTGTTTTGTACTGTCATAAAAAGTATTCGAATAAAAGGGGCCGTAGCTTATCCAATTTAGAATATATTACGCCCAAATATTCCCAGTATCTAAGCTTCAGCAATATATTATGTTTTACAGTTGCATTACTTCGGTACACAGCGTTTCATTGAATATGAATGAGGTAACTTCATGTACCGTCATGCATGTGATGAGATTAAACTCGTGTGTCACGGAGTATGGAGGTTCTCAAAGAGTCGACCCCACAAAGGGCGTTATAAGATCGAATATCTGCACATATTACCTAAGGATATTGTATTGTATCAAGTTTTATAAGGCTGGTTGAACTTTATCGGGTGTGGAATTAATATTTTTTTATCTATGCATCTACACTAATATTATAAAAGGTAAAATTTGTAAGTTTATTTGTAGGAAATAATCTTTTGAATTAGTGGACTGATTTTAAAAATTATTTCACCGGTAGAAAACCATATTGTTCCTGAATGGCATAGGCTGCCTTTTATTGTCATTTGTACGGTTTCCGTGGGATATCCACGCGAATGAAGTCGCGAGCAACAGTATTACAAAGTTTGTTTAACGCTTTATTTCTTTCTTGCGCTTCTTTGTTTGTCTTTACTATTGAATTTGATTTTTTTTTCACTATTATACTTTCATTTCGAAAAATTCTGAGCCGTACCTACGCAATTTAGTTTAATAAAATTATCTTGTTTAGTATAATAATGATTCAACTTCCTTGTTCTACGTCTTGAAATATGACCTCTCTACTTTATGAAGTGGGCTGCGGAAACTGTAGGTACCTTAGACTGTGTAAAAATGTTGAGAATCTATGATGAAACGTATAGATTATACGGGATTTGGGTCTCCGAAATTCTTACTCACCTTACGAATTGCAATAGCAAATAATTTAGCCTCCCAAAGAATACACATATATATATATATATATATATATATATATATATAAAAATTAAGATTCTTTTTACTTTTATAACTGTAATAGAGCGGCGAGTACATTGCATGGCTGGTTGCTCCCATGCGACTAGTCTTGTGGTATATTTGACGCGCAATTTTCTAATTTTGAGCACATTTTCGGCAAATGTTAGGTACGCCATATGTCATACATATCGGAATGGACTGTGTTATTTAAGTTTTGTTCTTTTCTTTTATAATTAATATGTATGATTGGTAGTGCTAATTGAAATAAATAAATAAATATCCCATAATTACACAAATATTACTTGTGTTGAGTCAGAGTAGTATTTCGTTAGAAAAAACAAAACATAACAATATTGCGCTATGAAAGAGATATACTACGATATTAGATTAATAAACTGCGATTATATTAATTAATAGCATAAACTGTCGTCGCTTGTTGTTGCGTTGTAATAAACTTCTATATCTTTCTTTCTTTCTACCTGCCCTTATCCCACTTTAATGTGGGGTCGGCGCAACACACTTTTTCAAGCATGTTGCAAAGAGGATTTGGCTTAGTTTTTACGACCGGCCGCCTGCCTAACGTCAACCCCCTATGACGGATCCAGTCCCGGGCAAATTAAATAACAAAATTTACTTCGCCCGACCTGGGAATCAAACCCAGGACCTCCCGGTCTACAGCCCATACATGCTGCCACTAGACCAAGGAGGCGACCAATAAAACTTCTATATATCAGAATAATATAACTATTTACTTGCTTGATCTCAACGTTATAAGACAAGGTGTAAATAAAGGTCGAGAAAATCTATTACAACATTAAGTACAAATTCGTCAATAAAAAAGGAACAACTTTCAAAAACAAACCTCGGCTTGCTAACTATTATCGAATACATAAACACTGTTAGGACCTAGACACCAAGCTTAAAGTAAAGCAAACTTCAATAACGGTTGCCGATTCGCAGTCCAATAAGAAACGAATAATTCGATTTTCTAATGAAAACATTCCGTGGTGAATAGTCGAGATCGCAATCGTCTGCTATCTCCAGTCGATCCCATTGATCTACGAGATAAGGACGTGGCTACTGGGTAATGATACGAGTAATTAATTTAAAGGAACCCTTCTATAGCTTACACTTATTTTTGTACCTTATTCCAGATAAACATACATATTTTAGTTCTCTTTTAGCTAAAATAGGCCAAAGGAGGGTTATGCTTTCGATAACACCAAGATTTCATTAATTAATAAGGGGGTAAGGTTTGTATGACCGTTGTGTGAGAATATAAGAATGTTAAATGAAATATTTAAATATCGATTGTTGCTAGTAATAATAGAAAAATGGCATTCCGAAAATTTCCGAACTAGTCTTTCTTTCTGCTCTTATTCCACTTTAACGTAGGGTCGGCGCAACACACTTTTTAAAGCAAGTTGAAGAAATGATTTAGCTTAGCTTTTACGACCGGCCGCCTGCTCGACGCCAACCCCCTCTAAAGTGATGCAGTCCCGGGAAAATTAAATTAGAATATTTGCTTTACCCGACCTGCGAATCGAACCCAGGTACACAGCTCATACATACTGCCACTAGACCCATGAGGCGACCTGGTATTAGTATCAAAGAAAAATTTGACGAAACGAAATTAGGTGTATCTTCAATATGGACTGTATTTGTGTTACGTATACAATTATATAATATTATTTTTAATATGTATTACATTTTAGTATGTAGCTACCTACATACTTGATAATATACTTTTATCAACTTCATATTTCATTTTAAATTAAGTACAAGACGCTCCCTTCTGTTTAATATAATAATGTTACATCTTTATTTTTACTATTTACTTTCAAACAGCAAGCAAGAAATAGAATTAATACTTATTTTATCACACAATATAGTCTCTTTTCACATATTCTGGCTGTCGCGTCGCGTCGCAAAATAGTTAAACTTAGGCATGTTATGGGATCATGAAAAATTCAAATATTAACATCCATGCTCCGAGGGAACATCTACGGTTTAAAAACTGCACATTACTTTTTATTGTGTACACTGTAACTTTCAAAAAATATTTAACTTGCCCCATAGGAATTTAAAATAAAAAAAAAAACTTAGCTTTTCGTACAACTTTGTGAAACATGACATACAACAACTAAAGGAGTAGACAGAAAAGAAACGTGTGCATTCACGATTAATCGACGCTATTTCCAACAATATCAGATACCAATACTAATAATTTGCATATGATATTTCGAATCGAAAACTCAAACGATTTTGTAATATACCCACATAAATGTCGTTTTTTTGGGTCGTATTATAATCAAGTAACCACCATGGGCCTTATTTATATAAACATTTACGCACTTCTTATCTTTAAGAATAGTTTGTCACTTTTTCTTTTCATTACATGATAAGGACAAACTGTTCTCAAAGGTAAGAAGCGCGTTTATATTTTTTAAGTATGGGACTATAACTTGAGTAAACGTCTTAACATTTATGTCAAATCAAACTACTTTCCGCGGTTCCGTTCACGTGGAAAATTATTAACAAATGTATGTATGTATCCGGAACCGTACACTTTTCTGGGATAATGTGATCTATTCCAGACTTATCTATCTCTGTACCAAATTTCATCCAGATCCGTTCAGCCGTTCTAGCGTGATTGAGTAACAAACATCGACCCAAACTTTCGCATTTATAATAGTAGTAAGACTAATTGTGAAGAAAAATCTTTGCTTTTGATTTTACTTGATTTTCAAAATAAGGTTTACCTGTGAAGAAAAATCTTAGCTTTTGATTTTACTTGATTTTAAAAATTAGGTTTAACTGTGGAGAAAAATCTTTGCTTTTGATTTTACTTGACTTTAAAAATTAGGTTTAACTGTGAAGAAAAATCTTTGCTTTTAATTTTACTTGATTTTAAAAGTTAGGTTTACCTGTGAAGAAAAATCTTTGCTTTTGATTTTACTTGATTTTAAAAATTAGGTTCACCTGTGAAGAAAAATCTTTAATTAACCATTACTTTTGCTTTTACTTGTTTATAAATACAAGTGTTAGATTTAGAGACACATTATAGCCAACATTTTTCACGCCCTAAAGCCATTTACGTAAACATGTTACTGTTACCTAGGTAATCGCATCCACTAAAGATAACTTTGCTTTACGAGTTACAACAATCTTCTAACAATAGTTTGTGTTGCCGATAAGTGAAAAGATTTGCCAAACTTTACGACCTAATGAAATCTTACTTTGGCCTGAAGATAAAAAGTATTACATACAGAAAGCTAATGTTGAATTGTAGCGGGGTGCTTAAAGACGAATATACTTTAGTTGACAGCTTTGCTTTGATGTAAAAGTAAGTAAAAAATAATATTAGCCCTGTCATGTTACTGTCCCACTGCTGGGCACGGGCCTCCTCTACTAATGAGAGGGGTTAGGCCTTAGTCTACCAAGCTGGCATAATGCGGGTTGGTATACTTCACATACATTCGAAATTCCTGTGAAGAAATTCTCGGGTATGCAGGTTTCTTCACGATGTTTTCCTTCACCGTTATAGCAACCGATATTTCACATTGAAAATACACCCATTTTTGGGGTTGGTATCGAACCTCCGACACATGTCTCGGCAGTCTGTACCATTACCGTACGTAAGTACATTTTATTATTATTATTAACCTTTATTGTTTCGGAAGAGTCCAAGGACTTTATTTTATTTCAGTTGAATATAATTATCATTATCCACACAAAGAGTATTTTTTGCAGGTTGTTGATTCTTAGGATAAAACCATTAAAACTATATGGGAGCTGCATAATATTAATATCCTTTGTTGCTACTATTCATGGGTAGTCTTATCGCTATTACATACAGAAAGCTAATGTTGAAATGTAGCAGACTAATATAATTTAGTTGACCGTTTTACTTTGATGTAAAAGTAAGTACATTTTATTATTATTAACCTCTATTCTGTTTTTCTCGGGAGAGTCCAAGGACTTTATTTTATTTCAGTTGAATATATTTATCATTATCTACACAAAAAGTATTTTTTGCAGGTTGTTGATTCTTAGGATAAAACTATCCAAACTGTTCATGGGTAGTCGAATCGCTGACCAGCAGGCTCAATTTATTCGACTGCAATAAAAAAAACTGCTCCTTTAACATCAACACATGCGCATAAATACACCCGTGGAATCCTCTGTTGGCACTCTATGTATCCTGATATATCCACCCTAATCCCAGGGTGTTACCGGGTCCATACATTATGATTATCCCGGTCCATAGTACCCACTGACCGACAACAAAGAGTATAATCCAGGAGATACGGCACCATGTCGTTGGACAACATAGCTACAAAACAAAGTACATTCCGCACCTTCATTCCTTCCATGATTCCCCATTAATAAGTTACCATTTCAATGATTCACTAAAATCGTCTCGTTGATTTGGCGCTAAAATAAAGTCATGCCATTCTTAAGCTTATAAAGTCAGCTCCTTTGTTCAGTTTCCACGTAGGGCAAAAATAATTTATGTTTGAGTTTTCGATGATAATGAGACTGATCCATACATATTGACATCGATAGCCTCGTTTCCTATAATATAAGTTAAGTAGCATCAGCTTACATAAGTTTAAATTCGACGAACAAAAAAGCGTACCTAAATAATAATTTTAATCAATATCATCAGCGGCCCGGGCAGGAATATTTTTGACAATCGAATTCGTATCGAGATCGCTGCGCACTGTAGCTCGACCATGAGTTTTTGACATTTCACGCTAGCGTCATTGTCATTAATTTGTATGGTAACGAGGGAAACTGACGTTTTTCATACAAATTATTTTACGTAGTCGCTAGCGTGAATTGACAAAAAACTCATCGTCGAACTACTGATGGCGTTTATTATTTCATACAAATGTCAGACACGCATCGATCTCGGTACGAATTCGATTGTCAAAAATATTCCTGCTCGGGCCAACATGCTACATATGTACATTCAAAAATATGTATTTTGCATATTATACAACGACCAAAAAGTGACCTTACTTGGGTCAAGCTAATATATCTCAAGTAAATGAAATATAATAATCACGCTGCCTCGACATGATATTTGCATTATATTGTATAAAGTTATACTCGTATTACGCGGTCACGTTAATATCAGTTGATTTATGACGTTCCATTATGAATACATGTACCTATACTTTACTTGTACAAAAAATAAATACAACCTCCACACTAAGTTACTAGTCTTGTGTCGTGGGTATCAGGAGCTACGAGAGACTTTCGGTCTCACAACACCCAGACCCGAAACAAATATCTGTAGGCCATACAAACATTTGTATCGGTGCCGGAATCGAACCCGCGGCCTCTCGCTTCACAGCCGGCTACTCGCCCACTGCGCCACGGAGGTTGTCAATCTGGAAATCTTTGGAGTAATATTAAATTCTCAAGCGAAATAAGACACGTATGTGCCATAAGCACACTGGAAAAATGGTTCAAATGTGGCAGAAAAATAATCTGGCTTTTTATAAGATTCACGCAGACATAACCCACTTAAATCACATCTGAGGAAGCCTTGGAAGGTGACCAGCTCGGTCCTAAAAAATAGCCGACGAAATACTTATCATACGGTCTGAAGAAAATAAATACATAGTTATGACTAAATAGCATTAATTTTTGGAAAGTGGTTGCGTAAAAGGTTGGAGAAAATAATCCGTAGTGTTTATAAATAAAAATAATAAGATACACTATATAGCAATGAGTTCGGCTAAGATCGACATAAAATAAGTTCATGCCTAAAGCCAAAGAGGTAAGCAGAGGCGCACTAGCGAACTAGAACATTCACATTTCGCCGAGCTTAGTTCCATCCCAGATGTGATAGGGGGCGAGCCTATTGCCATATAGAGCACAAATTCCAAACTCCGGTCTGATACTGACAAATCCAATATCACTTTGCCCGACCTGGGGATCGAACCCGAGACCACAGGACTATAGTCGTATTGGGTACGCAATACCACTACGCTACCAAAGCAGTCAAAGATAGTCCAATTTCAGATCGGACAAAACTAAAATACTGCACATAATACCATTTTAAAATGAATTTTGAAGCATACAAGGATGCTCCCCAGAGTCGCACACCCAATAAAAAATGCAAAAAATTATAAATAAATAACATCCAACTGACACATATGTACATAGTTCTGACCCCACACTAATATCGAGTCTTGTGTCGTTGGTATCAGGAACTACGAGAGACTTTCGGTCTCACAACACCCAGACACGAAACAAATATCTGTGGGCCACACAAATATTTGTCACGGTGTGGGGATCGAACCCGCGGCCAGCCACAGTCAGCTGCTCGCCCGTTGCGCAACGAAGGCTGTCTCAAGTCTCAAGTTTCGCCATATTTTAGGAATAACCAATCTTATACTTAGTCCGAACTTAGCCGAACTGACTAAGGTATATATTTGTAAATTAATGTATCTTTAATAACGACTATACTGCAAATAGCAATGGCAATATCATTCAAATATTAAGTATATCAAGCGTGTCATCACACGTGTTATTATGGCTGAACAAAGATGGCGCGAACCTCGAACGTCGATGAAAATGCCTGCATCTAAGTGGAGCTTTATAAACGTACTGTAGCCCGAGCACGAAAAACTAATGTAAATGTATTCGAGTTCGCTGCGCACTGATGACCTTTGGTTAATATTTCATACAAATTTCATAGACGCGCATCGAGTTCGAATACATTTACGGTTGTCAGAAATTTTCCTGCTCAGGCCGCTGATCACTTGTCATTAACGTTTAAAAACTAGTATAGCATATAATAACAATCTAATTTCCATCGGCCGCGTATCTTTCAACTCATAAATCGCTCCTAGACAGGAGGAACAAAAATTTATGAGCCCATCCGTGCCAGGAACCGCCTTAGACTGCCACGCGGTCTAAACCATAAGCTTAGTTGAAAAAGCCAGAGTGCAGTATTATTTTCATCCCATTATAAAGGAGTTTGAACAATAAATGGGCCGGCAATAATAATAATATTAGCCCTGTAATAATTACTGTACCACTGCTGGGCACGGGCCTCCTCTACTAATGAGAGCGGTTAGACCTGAGTCTACTATGCTGGCCTAATGCGGGTTGGAAGACTTCACACACCTTCGAAATTCTGGTGGAGAAATTCTTAGGTATGCAGGTTTCCTCACGACGTTTTCCTTCACCGTTATAGCAAGTGATAATTCACAAAGAATATATACTTAACATAGAAACGTCAGAGGTGTATGCTCCATTTTGGGAGTTGGTCTCGAACCTCCAATAGTTGGGCTGGCAATATAATAAAAAAAAGAAATATGTTAAATAATAAAGTTTTTCTTTCAAATATTACGATGCAGACACACGTGGTTCTTCCAAAAGCCGTACAAATTCTCAGTAAGCCCCAAATATCCTAAATTTCACAGACAAAAATATGATAAGGATTGTATGCCGACAACGGTACCGAAAGTAATGAGATTAGAGTCCGTAGCACGTATAACTATTGATAACGTATACGAATTCACACATATTTCATTCCTTTGAAATTGTATACGAATACGTAAGCTCGATGCGAGTTGGATTCGAAAACGTAGTCGATAAATATTCATACCTGCCTGTATTTATATTTCGATACGACTACCGTCCTGAGGTCTCGGGTTCTAGCCCAGGGTTGAACAAAGTGGTGTAGATTTTTTCCATATGAACCCGGAATCTGGAATTTGTGCCCAATACGGTGATGGGCTCGCCCCCAATCACATCTGGGACGGAACTAAGCTCGGCGAAATGTGGGCGTTCTGGTTCGCTAGTGCACCTCTGCCTATCACTTCAGGCTATTTTATACGTTATAAATATTCATGATACGGCCTATGTGAATGAAGATATGATATTCAAGTTCCATATACCACGGAATCGATAATAGTGATTTTCCATATTTGCGAATGAAGAGCGAATGACATTTCGAGCTATTGTGAGAGATTCGAGATATGCATTCGAAAATATAAATACTTGTTTTACCGCATTGGATTTTTAGGTTGCGTAAATATTTTAGATATGTATACAAAGTAAAAATATGTTTGTGGCCACTCTTTTCTACTTGCCGTTATCCGGGGGATCAGCGCAATACACTTTTTTAAGCATGTTACAGAAAGGATTTGGCTTAGTTTTTACGACCGACTGCCTGCCTGACGTCAACCTCTCCTGAAGGAAACAGGCCCGGGCAAATTTAATTGGAAAATTTGCTTTGCTTGACCTTGGAATCGAACCCAGGACCTCCCGGTCTACAGCTCATATGTGCTGCCACTAGATCAAGGGGCCTACTTCATTTTCCATATTTTATTTAGTGCATTTATTGCACTAATAGCAAACGAGCAAGTGCGTTACCTATTAGTACAGTATCGTCATTGGCCAAAGAAGTCAACAATACTAAAATAATCAAGAGTGTATTGCAGAATTAAGGGAAACTAGCCGAAAAATTGGCAATAACCTAAACCAACCGCCGGAGGGTTGAGTCCCGAGCTTCACCATCGGAGGGGACTTTTCTTATGTTTATATGTTTCAAAATGTAACAAAAAGTCTTGTGACTGGTACTGCGGTAAAAGTACTGTGGCCCGAGCAGGAAAATTTCTGATAATCGTAAATGTATTCGAGCTCGCTGCGCACTTATGACATTTGGTTAATATTTCATACAAACATAGACGCGCATCGAATTTAAATATATTTACGATTGTCAAAAATGTTCCTACTCGGGCCACTGAACATATCACTCTTAATATAGCATAATACTTCCGTGCCTGAAGGCAAAGGCAGAGCCGTAATTACCCTCAGTCTGTCAAATCTATTTCCATCTCAAAATATGACCAATTTCGCTAAAACTTTAGCACTTATAACTTGGACCACGTCGAAACATCCCAAAGTTATCTATAACTTACTATTGACGTAATATGAAGAAGCTCAAAGTGACTTAAGGTCAATAGTGTCTTGAAATTGGGCGTTTAGTATTCCGTGTAAGTAAGATGCCAATTACTCTTCGGTCCATATCAGTACAATATGAGAGGATATACATAGGAAGAATAGCAGCTTTCATCTTTTCATCACATCCATACTATTATTACAAAAGCGAAAGGAACTCGGTCTGTATATAACGTTTTTATGGGTAAGCCCCTGTATCAATTTTGATAATATTTTAATAAAGGAAGGTTGGATAGGGATAATAATATTATGGTACTTTTCTCAATAAACACTCAGACTGCCAAAGCACAAATTTTAAGGAGAGGCGAAAATGTGCGCCACAAATGTATGAAGTACTAATAAATGTAATTAAAGTTATAGAAATTATTTATTTACATATTAACATTTTAGTGTTTGATATTGGCATCAAACACAAAAATGTTTTATAATGGTATAAATGATATAAAAAAATATCTGATTTTGCGCGTCTATTGGTGTAAAAAATAGGATTTTGGAAAAATGGAGTTACTATTGTATCATTCTGAGGTACGGAAATATTTGCCGCAATTACGCATGATATAAACAAAGAGCTCCCAAAAAAGAGTAAGACGTGGAACCGCGAGCAAACAATAGTTTTTTATATAATGTGCGATTCGGCGGCAAACTCATATATTTATTTTTACCTATAATTCCCAAAGCATTATGTTAACAAGTTACAATTACTTATGTGGAATTGGAAATCACGTGGGTAGACAACCTACATCGACATGGGCAATGCCTGGGGCATGACCGAAAAAATAGGGATTTTCATCCCCGAACATCTCACTCAGCATACCGCCGGTAAGCTATTCCGAGACACTTTATCGGTACGTACACAGTACACAGTAGAAACCACCCAGTCAAGCTGAAAATCTTTCCTGTTCCTTCACTTTTTTTAGTTTAAATGATGTTAATACTCACAAGGATGTAGAGGCTATGTACGGCTGTACAGCTACGTATATATTGTGGGTATAAGTACAGTTAGCTCTTACGAAACAGAGTGTCGTAAAAGTGCCTTCTTTACTTAACTCATAATAATACTTGCGCCGTTTTTACGTGTCCCCGTACCAAATTTTATGCCATTTTCATACATATTTATAGCTCATGCGTCACACCCGCGTCCCTTTCCTCTCGAACGGAAATGTCTCGTTGAATTATTTTTGAGATATATTGGTTAGATGAAATATTATCACAAAAATCCGTCACTATGCCCTATTCATGACATTGGGGGTACAAATTAGAATATTGAAAATCTTAAATTTTTCTTCTATTCTTCTTTTTCCGGGCTAAAACCCATTGCAGGATTTTGACGGGAAGTCTGACAGGGTGGGCGTTGCTTGTTAAAATTATTTCATATTATTATCTAGAGCTGTGTTTATTGGTTTTAAGTGTTGTGGTTTAATGCATCAAACTTCAGTGAAGATGGACAGTATATATAATGTGGAACTGGAAACTATTTAACCGGTGATCTTCGATGAGGTTTGCTTGGTGCGTTGGGTGGCTTTGTTCGGTCGATTCGCCGAGTAAGATCATTTGAGGGGCACCGTACTGGAATGAATTACCGCCATAATCCCAGCAGCGCCTTGAGATCATCCACATCTGGGTCTCATGGTCGTTGTGAAAACATAATTGCTCTATTTACCTTGACATAGGGGGCATTTCACGTCAAGCGGACAACGAAAAAAAAAGTGAGGTTCTGAAATTCGATCATATTTTACTTATTTATACTTCTAGAGGGTATGAACGTGTACACAAAATATTTTTTTTATAAAAGGTCTAATTGTCAAATTATGGACTTCTAAAATATTGACCTCACCGGTGTAAGGGTTCCTTTGGGAGGTATTTTGCGTATTGAAGTAATTTATAATAAAATAACAAATGTAGTGTTTTGGGTAGTAAATTTAATGGACTTTTTGATTTTTTGAACCGATTCGAAATTTAATTTTTTTTCTCTTGTGCTAAACCGGAAGTAAAGATTTCAAAACGAAATTTTAATAGTTTGGGCAACAACATTTTTATTGTTTTTTATTCGAAAATAAAGCTTGACATACACAGATTCTACCATAAAAATTGTAAATGGGGTGCTACATTAGTTTAGGAATTATATCAATTCGAGTACGTACATGTCGTACTGGTCGAGGTACCTGACGCTTGCGAAAGTCGGCTATTTTGCGTAAAAAAAAAATACACACAGTAAAATTGCTTTGAAGTCACCTTTTTATGCATGATTACAATATTTACAGTCAATTTTATATTGATAACAGACTGATCCTGAAAGAGGATAATGTTTTTCGAGTATAGGTTTGTATTTATGTATGTCAATTTCTTTCGCACGCTCTACATCCCAAACGGCTTGACGGATTTTAACATATGAGATGTCATTTCATGTGTCTAAGTAATGGGAGTAATATAGTATGTAATATTCAGTTGTTGCGCCTGCGCATAAAATGGGAAAGGAGAATAAAAAAGATTTTTTTATTATTATATCGTTATTGTAAACTCGCAACACTTTTTGTCAGATAGCAACACTATCAACATTTTATTATATCTTATTTTACTCCCACTTCTGAGGCGAATGAAATGACATCTCATATGTTAAAATTCTTCAAGCCGTTTGGGCTGAAGAGCGTGCGAAAGAAATTGACATACATAAATACAAACCTATACTCGAAAAACATTATCCTCTTTCAGGATCAGTCTGTTATCAATATAAAATTAACTGTAAATATTGTAATCATGCATAAAAAGGTGACTTCAAAGCAATTTTACTGTGTGTATTTTTTTTTACGCAAAATAGCCGACTTTAGCAAGCGTCAGGTACCTCGACCAGTACGACATGTACGTACTCGAATTGATATAATTCCTAAACTAATGTAGCACCCCATTTACAATTTTTATGGTAGAATCTGTGTATGTCAAGCTTTATTTTTGAAGAAAAAACAATAAAAATGTTGTTGCCCAAACTTTTAAAATTTCGTTTTGAAATCTTTACTTCCGGTTTAGCACAAGAGAAAAAATTTAAATTTCGAATCGGTTCAAAAAATCCATTAAATTTACTACCCAAAACACTACATTTGTTATTTTATTATAAATTACTTCAATACGCAAAATACCTCCCAAAGGAACCCTTACACCGGTGAGGTCAATATTTTAGAAGGCCATAATTTGACAATTAGACCTTTTATAAAAAAAATGTTTTGTGTACACGTTCATACCCTCTAGAAGTATAAATAAGCAAAATATGAACGAATTTCAGAACCTCACTTTTTTTCGTTGCCCGCTTGACGTGAAATGCCCCATAGGTTAAATCATCGCATATGCGTGGAAGCCATTATTTTTAAAAGAAGAAGAAACCCATTGCAGTGTGTAGTTGTTCCCATACACACGTTTTAGTCATGTTTAAGAAAAGATACCTGTATATATAGTCCTGGGCAGATCGTGAAAAACCTGCATTTTTCTTCTTCTCTGGCGAACCAGCCTTCCGAACTGGCGGTAGAGTAAATTTTTTGATGGAATCTAAATAATGTGTGACATTTTATGGATTCAATAAATGATTTGATTTTGATTGTTTGACCTGGCATTCGAATCCAGGACCAATAGACCACAGCGATTAAATACTGCTGCTAAACTAAAATGGCGACCTAGTAGTAGGTGATTGAAGTCATAAAACATCACGCTGACCTAATGCAGATAGGTTACTTGATGGATTTGGGATACTAATTACTGTAGTTAGTGGTGAAACAAGGGTTTCAAACCATCCCTAGAATTTATGATATACCTTACGTAAGCCATAAAATAGTAATTTAGGATCAACGGAGCTTTGTCTCGCCTTTCAAGAGCGTTTTAACATAAAATGTCTGCAACTCCGCTTGCGTTGTTAGGCTAGACCCAAAAAGGAGAAGGTCCTCAATTCGTCTTTATTTTTTTTAATGTATGTTACGCGATATTTTATTTATTTTTATTTTTATTTATATTTGGCAGAAGGCCGGGATAACGCCAGGCAGAAAGAGTATGTTACGCGATATTTCCGCTAAATGTGGGCAGATTTTCAAAATTCTTTTTGTGTTCGATAGAGTTTATTCCAAAGGTAAGCATATAAATTTGGTCACGATCGGATAAGTTTTGAAGTTGGCCTGTTAAGTGTTTTTAACTTGTGATTATCTGTTAGTCTATACATTTAAGAAAGGGGTGCGCTTTCCGAATTCCAAACTCCATCTTGCTTATGTTATTTCTATCGCTGTGTATTATAATAATATATTGTAGGTACTTCTTCCAATGTAATAAAAATGGAAAGACCATGTAACTATTGTACATACAATGTACGGACTATGAGCAATGCGCCTCGAAGCAAGCAAGTCCCCGCCTCTTAGTCACTCTTCGTGAAATGCACAGTCCAATATTATCGCCTTTACTTTATGAGAACCCAATTTGAGCGCTATAACATTATTTTTTTTCTTTCAATATGCCCTTATCCCAAAATGTGGAGTTGGCGCACTTTTTCAAGAACTTTGCATAAAAGATTTGGCTTAGTTTTTACGACCAGCTGCCTGCCTGCCATCAACACCCTCTGAAGGGTCCAGAAAAATCAAATTAGAATCACTTTGCCCGATCTGGGAATCGAACCCAGGACTTCCTTGTCCACAGCCCATACATGCTGCCACTAGACCAAGGAGGCGACAATAACATTATTCAAATATATTCGTAGTCTAACAGTTTCGAATACGAAATTGACTTTGCGTAACAAGAAACACATTTCCAGAACACTGAGGGTTAAAAGCTATAGTTAAATAACATTAACGTTAAACGGTTGTAAATCAAAGCGGTAAGCAACGTTCGCCTTTTCGATTAAACTCGAGCCGATGAAGCTATAAATCGTGTGGGTCGTTAGAGACCGTCCTTTTAGTGGCCTCCAATCGGCGCTGCTTTTTTGTGACCCCTACTACGAAGCAACAGCTAAAATTGTGAAATGTCAAACATAACCGATGGTGAAATACAACTATTATTACGGATTCTATAACGACTTGTTTTAATTTTTAATAAAATAACCGATGGTTTTATTTTATCACCTTATTTTGCTTTAGACGAAGTAGCATCAGTCCAAAGAGATTTAATATTGCTAACTATATGCCTCTTACTTATGAAAATATTTACGCGCTTCTTATCTTTAAGAAAAGTTTGTCACTTTCATTTTTAAATAATGTGACGCAAGGAAAAAGTAACAAACTAGTGTTAAAGATAAGAACCGCGTAAATGTTTTATAAGTGAGGTCCATCATGTATATACTGTTGAATGCAATGACCAAAGAAAAAATAAGAGGACCCGGCATAACTACGTAAAATACGTGTTTATATTAAGCCGGTTCCGCCATTTTAGTTTCGCGATCTATTTACATGTAAGTTATCACCGTGTCATAAGAATTACATAACGTATAAATACTCATTGATTTTATTGTAAATACCCGCCACCGATACCGGTACCGCGTCCGCGCCCGGCACCCGTCGACCCGGACGTCGACCCACCGCCCGACCCACTCGCTCCGGTGACAATCGAAGAGGTCAGTTCTCTGATCAAGGCGCTCAAAAGACGTAAAGCCCCCGGGGATGACGGTATCTCAAATAGAGTAATGAAAATGCTCCCGGAGCATCTAGTTAAAATTCT
The DNA here is from genome assembly GCA_036417725.1 of Clanis bilineata. NCBI lineage: Eukaryota > Metazoa > Arthropoda > Insecta > Lepidoptera > Sphingidae > Clanis > Clanis bilineata. The sequence goes on from CM071153.1 coordinate 7,992,401, forward strand.
CGCTGACATCCTCAATGCAGCGTTCCAAAACAGCCTCTTTCCAGACGTCTGGAAGGAGGCTGTAGTGATAGGTATTCACAAGCCGGGGAAACCCGCTTCTGAACCCTCCTCCTACCGTCCCATCAGTTTACTCAGCGCTCTGGGTAAACTCTACGAGCGAATCGTCCTCGATCGCATCAAGATAGTCGCCCACCTTCACCATCTGCTCCCTCCAGAACAGTTTGGTTTTCGTAGTAGGCACAGTTGCGTGAATCAGATTCTCCGCATCACGGAGCATATCCACGCTAACTTTAGGCGCGGAATCCCTACCGGTGCTCTTTTCTTTGATATTGAAAAAGCATTCGACAAAGTGTGGCACAACGGCTTGCTCTACAAGTTGTATACCTTCAATGTGCCCACACAGCTCGTGCACATCATACGAGAATTTTTGTCGAATCGCGGTTTCAAATATCGCGTGGAGGGAACTCTTTCCTCCCGACACACCATCACTGCCGGAGTCCCGCAAGGCTCCGCTTTGTCCCCTTTTCTTTTCTCGCTATACACTAGCGATATTCCTAAACCGAAGGACGCCCATCTGGCGCTCTTCGCTGACGACACGGCAATCTACGCTTCATGTAGAGACCCGGATAAAGTGATTCGCATTTTGCAAACCGCAGCCGATGAACTCGGTGAGTGGTTCCGCAAATGGCGAATCACTGTCAACCCCGCCAAAAGCCAGGCAATTCTCTTTACCAAGAGAACTTTCACCCAAGCGCCTAACGCTCCAGTCACCATGGCCAATAAGGCAATCCCTTGGACCAATAACGCCAAGTACCTAGGAGTCACCCTTGATCGGAGACTGACCTTCACCACGCACGTAAACGCGGTACGCGCGCGAGCCGCATTCGCGTTAGGACGACTAAATTGTCTATTAAACGGAAATAGCAAAATGTCAATCCGCAACAAAATTAGGATCTACACAGCGTGCATTAGACCGATAATGACTTACGCGTCACCCGTGTTCGCTCATGTTCCGCCCGCTCGACTTAAGCGCATGCAAGTCCTGCAAAACGTCTTTTTAAGACGAGCGCTCAACGCTCCGTGGTACGTCCGCAATCACGACCTCCATGTGGATACCAACATGCCGACCATCAGGCACTTTATGCACATGGCTAGCAGGCGCTACTTCGATCGGGCGGCACACCACCCAAACCCGCTCGTCCGCAAAGCGTCAATATACACTCCTTTCGACCGTGCGAAATGGAGACGTCCTAGATCCGTTTTGTCAGACCCTGATGACGACATCACTCTGGCCATTAAGCGCAAGTTCGAGCTACTTAAACAGCTCTCACACTCCACACGACCGACGTTCCGTCCTCGCCGACGAGGACCACGCCGCGCTCCCAGTACTCGCCCCCCCGACCCTGTTAACAATTCCGGCCCGCGTACCGATGTCAGCAATGGATAGTTAGGGAAAACACACGTCCAAATTCCCCCTAATCGATGATGTCTCTAATACATCTCTCAGTGACCGTCCTGAGCCGAGGTTCGTAACCCGTTAGTGGGTTGCCCTCAGCATGGTCACCTAACTTTCTTGGGCTCGTAACGCAGCTGCGTTCACCCAATAGATCGGTGTAGCTGAGTAAGCCGACTCGGTCGGGCTGCCAGCTGTAGGACAACACAAAAAAAAAAAAATTGTAAATACGGTGTTTATTAACATTAATACTAATTTCGGAATATGAAGAAGATGCCTAACTGTTATATTAATGTGATATTTCTTTCGCCAAGTCGCCATTTTAGTTTCGTTTCATATATTAGGAATAATGTTAGGGTGTTGTGAGACCGAAAGTCTCTCGTAGTTCCTGATACCCACGACACAAGACTCGATCTTAGTGTGTGGCAGGACTGTGTGTGTGACTGTTGGGTGTATTCAATTGTACATCATTTTTTCGTAGCTATGCTCTGTCTAGGTTGAATGTCTTTGGGATAGTCACTTTTTTTATAGAAAAGGCAGCAAACGATCAAGTGGGTCACTTAATGTTAAGTGATCACCGCGAACATATATAGGTACCGCCACATACTCAAATACTTTACATAAATCGCTAGGCCACGTAAACGCATTTAATCACTTGTAATGAAAGCAATCTCGGTTCACTGAACTTCTTTTTTGAGCATAAATTGTTATATCGAACAACTTAGGCGTAATTTTTTCGTATGGAAAATTCAAACACAAGATAGAATTGTGAATGTAAAATGGCATTTTACGGTAAAAGAAGCCATTTTTAGAGAGCATTCCTACAATATCATCATCGCCCAATCCTCCCTTCCCTTTCCCATTCGCTATTTCCCTCCTTTAAGGTTAGCAACGGACATGATTCTTTTAAGTCTTGGGTGTCTATGGGCGGTAGAAATCACTTACCATCAGGTGACCCATCTACTCCTTTACCAGTTGCTTTCTCTAAGAATTCTGCAAATTAAGAAATTCGAAGGTATCTGATGTCTAAACTCCGGTATTATGTAAAGTGAACTGAGACCTAGCCCATTTCACGCCATGTCCAGAAGTAAAATAAAAAGCGGTCAGACAGATAGACATGGCAAAACTATAATCACAAGTTTAAAAACTTAACTTACCGACTTCCAATTTACCGATCGTGACCAAATTTATATGGGACCACCCTTGAAAGAAGCTCTATCGAACACAAAAAGAATTTTGAAGATCGGTCCACATTCGGTGGAGATATTGTTATTATCGCGTAACATCTAGGTGGTAGAGCCATGCTGTAGACAGTAACGTTTATAGCACGAATGGGCCGGCTCGACCGGTTAGATACCACTGTCTCACAGAAAACCGACGTAAAGTGGCAGCTTGCTGTCGCGTTTCGTTCGGTGAGTGAGATTTCCGGTGGCCCATTTCCCCACTCCCTTTCCCAATCCCCTTCCCTCCACTTCCATTCCCTCCTTTTAGGTCGGCAACGCACCCATAATTTTTTGGTCTTGGGTGTCTATGGGCGGTGGAGATCACTTACCATCAGGTGACCCATCTGCTCGTTTGCCAATCTCTGCTATAAAAAAAAAAACATACATTAAAAAAAAACCGAGGAATTGAAGACCTCCTCCTTTTTTGGAAGTCGGTCGAAAAGGTTCTTTTGGCCATTTGGCTTCGGATCCCTAAAAAGGGCTAATATAACATTTTATTTCGTTTACTATTGAATAAAGCGAATTATTAGTACCTCGTTCACGTTCGTACCTATCGCTTCATCGGCTACTTCAATTGTTATTCCAACGACATGTGGGTCCCTATGTTTTCTATCCACACATTTGTTCGAGTTTAGAAAGTAGTTTATTTTATTTAGTTTTATTTACAGATGAGGAAAACTAATTGAAGCCACTGTTTGAATACAGTAATAATTTTAAAATAAAATCAACATTTAATTCTCCCAAGTGGCCTTATTTCATTTCTTTTTTCCCAATCCCTCTGCTCATTTAAGGTTGATAACGCGTTGGTAACGCACCCATGATTATTCTAGTATCATGGGTCTTAAACATTTGGAGACGTTGATTTAAAAGAATCGAATTCGAAATTTGAACGTTTTTCAACAGTTTAAGTTGAATTTGAACTTTTTTCGAATACGAAACACGTGAGAATTACCACTATAAGCGTATTTATACGTTTTTCTAGATATTCTAAACCGATGTGATATTAACTCTTCGATACCTATAAATCAAAGAGTAGTGGCCGGCACGTAAACGCCATGTTGTGGTTACAGCGCTGGGCGATGATAAACATGCCGCTTAAATGACGACACTTGATGAGGGTTTAACATCTAGTCATTTGGAATCTTTAACTTCTTGACCTTATGTTAGGGAAGTAACGATGCCACAAAATTGATGCTCTACCAGAATAAATGCTCCACGCATCTATATAATCTTAAATAGTATTTTGCAGCTACGAGAAATTTGGGACTTGACCCAGCGATAAAAACTAATCATCTTTCCCAGGTGGCCAAACGCTGGGTTGTAAGACCGGCAAGTCCAACGTAACCATTTCACTTTTCCCCCCGAGTAGGTTGATAGCGATAAATCGTTTTACCCGCGTTAACAAAAAAAGATAACGAGAAGTTTACTTACTTATTTTCTAGGAATAATACACCCTGCAGTCGCATGGTAGAACAACACTGTAGACAATTTTGCTTACATGTACATGTACATAATTAGATCAACTCGACTGTTTTATTACCACTGTCTCACAGAAAGCTGATTTTGTACTGGCAGTTTACTGTTGCGATTCGTATGTTAAATGAAATTTGTAATTACTATCCCACTGCTGGGGAAGGGCCTTCGCTATTAATGAGAAGGGTTAGGCCTTCCAAGCTGGCGTAATGTGAGTTAGTAGACTACACATACTTTCGAAAATCATGCAACTTACCTCACGATGTTTTACTTAATTGTTATAGCAAGTGATAACACGTAATGAATACATACGCAAGATAGAAAAGTCAAACATGCATGCTCTTTTTATGGTTGGTCTCGAATCTCCGACATTCAGCTCGCCAGTACGTCCCAACTGAGTTATCGCTGCTTTTTAATGAGCTTTCCGAAGGCCCAAATATTCCCACCCTTTTGCCATTTCCCACTCGTACTATGAAGCTGAGCTTATTTAACTAATGTAAAAGACTTGGTTAAAACGTGCCTCTTATATGCACTATATTCGCTACACAACTTTACTGTATATCTCAAACTAGTTGTGTACACTTCGAGCTCCAAAGGGAGACTAACTCAATAATGATAGCTCCCGCTCTTTTATACCTTTTGCTTTAGTTAATAAAGAAATACCTTCTACAAATATTATGAATTACTTGGAGGGTAGTTAATATAAATATAATTAACATACTACGCTTCAATATCGTGTACTAAATCACAACAATTATCCGAATTCGTAACATTCGGCCATCCGATACCGTGCTATCTCCGGAGCACGCACTACTATATTAGTAGTTACGTACACAATAAAGTAATCATAACACTCTTGGTTCTTGAAAAAGTTAAACATTTAGTAATTTTATATGGCCCAGTAAACTTGGGAAGTCATTTCTAACTTTTACCATCGTTATTAAAATTAGTCTTACGGCCAAATGTCTTTTCGCCATATCAACTTCTGGAATAGTTTGTGATTTAACTTCAATCACGTCTGCTTTTGTTTAGGCCATAGGCTCTAGATATATCTAGACTAACTAAAGGTCATAATTGAACACCCTACTAGTGTGTTCATTCGATTAAAGCCAGGCACTAAGCACATAATATAACAAGTCAATTATCTAGATCTGACTTAATTCAAGTAAACCTAAAGAGCACACATACATGGCTCTCGAATAATTTCGAGCACGCCTGCATGGCTCTTAATTTTGAGCACATCCGCATGGCTCTTCAATAATTTTCAGCACACCTTCACAGCTCTTCAATAACTCTGAGCACACCTGCATGGTTCTTGAATAAATCTGAGCACGCTTGCACGGCTCTTTAATAAATCAGAGCGCACCTACATGGCCCTTCTATAAATCTGATCACAACATGACTATCCAATAAATCTGAGCTCACCTACATGGCTCTCCACTACATGACTCTTCAATAAATCTGGAGCACACCTACATGGCTCATCACTATATGACTCTTGAATAAATCTGAGCACACCTACATGGCTCATCACTATATGACTCTTCAATAAATCTGAGCTCACATACATGGCTCTTCATTACATGACTTCAATAAATCTGAGTTCACCTACATGGCTCTTTAAATCTGATTACACTACATGGCTCTTGAGCACACTTACATGGCTCTTAAATCTGAGCACACTTACATGGCTATTCAATAAATCTGAGCACATCTACATGGCTCTTCAATAAATCTGAGCATATCTACATGACTCTTCAATAAATCTGAGCACCACATAGCTCTTCAATAAATCGGAGCACAACATGGCTCTTGAATAAATCTGAGCGCACCTACATGGCTCTTCTATAAATCTGATCACAACATGACTCTCCAATAAATCTGAGCTCACCTACATGGCTCTCCACTACATGACTCTTCAATAAATCTGGAGCACACCTACATGGCTCATCACTATATGACTCTTGAATAAATCTGAGCACACCTACATGGCTCATCACTATATGACTCTTCAATAAATCCGAGCACACCTACATGGCTCATCACTACACGTCTCTTCAATAAATCTGAGCACACCTACATGGCTCTTCAATAACTCTGAGCACACCTACATGGCTCATCACTATATGCCTCTTCAATAAATCTGAGCACACCTACATGGCTCATCACTATATGACTCTTCAATAAATCCGAGCACACCTACATGGCTCATCACTACATGTCTCTTCAATAAATCTGAGCACACCTACATGGCTCTTCAATAACTCTGAGCACACCTACATGGCTCTTCACTACATAACTCTTCAATAAATCTGAGCACACCTACATGGCTCTTCAATAACTCTGAGCACACCTACATGGCTCTTCACTACATAACTCTTCAATAAATCTGAGTACACCTACATGGCTCTTCAATAACTCTGAGCACACCTACATGGCTATTCACTACATAACTCTTCAATAAATCTGAGCACACCTACATGGCTCTTCACTACATAACTCTTCAATAAATCTGAGCACACCTACATGGCTCTTCACTACATAACTCTTCAATAAATCTGAGCACACCTACTTGGCTCTGCACTACATGGCTCTTCTATTAATCTGAGCGCACCTACATGGCTCTTCAATAACTCTGAGCACACCTACATGGCTCTTCACTACATAACTCTTCAATAAATCTGAGCACACCTACATGGCTCTTCACTACATAACTCTTCAATAAATCTGAGCACACCTACATGGCTCTTCACTACATAACTCTTCAATAAATCTGAACACACTTACATGGCTCTTCACTACATAACTCTTCAATAAATCTGAGCACACCTACATGGCTCTTCACTACATAACTCTTCAATAAATCTGAGCACACTTACATGGCTCTTCACTACATAACTCTTCGACAAATCTGAGCACACCTACATGGCTCTTCACTACATAACTCTTCAATAAATCTGAGCACACCTACATGGCTCTTCACTACATAACTCTTCAATAAATTTGAGCACACCTACATGGCTCTTCACTACATTACTCAATAAATCTGAGCTCACCTACATGGCTCTTCAATAAATCAGAGCACAACATGGCTCGTCAATAAATCGGAGCACAACATGGCTCTTCAATTAATCAGAGCACAACATGGCTCTTCAATTAATCAGAGCACAACATGGCTCTTCAATTAATCAGAGCTCAACATGACTCTTCAACTAATCAGAGCACAACATGGCTCTTTAATTAATCAGAGCACAACATGGCTCTTCAAATAATCAAAGCACAACATGGCTCTTCAATTAATCAGAGCACAACATGGCTCTTCAATTAATCAGAGCACAACATGGCTCTTCAATTAATCAGAGCACAACATGGCTCTTCAATTAATCAGAGCACAACATGGCTCTTCAATTAATCAGAGCACAACATGGCTCTTCAATTAATCAGAGCACAACATGGCTCTTCAATTAATCAGAGCACAACACGGCTCTTCAATAAATTTGAGGACCTTCATCGTCGAAAAACACGGTAGCCATAATGTAGTACTACCACTAAATACTAAATATAAATCGATTGCCACAATGTCGGGGCACAGGGTAGCCACAATCTCGTGAAAACAAATCAACTGCCCCCATTTCGGGGCACACGGTAATTTTGTGGGCGATGATAGGCTTTTAAAGCCGATCCCGCTTCTGATATGTAAAAGACTTGGTTAAAACGTGCCTCTTATATGCACTATATTCGCTACACAACTTTACTGTATATCTCAAACTAGTTGTGTACACTTCGAGCTCCAAAGGGAGACTAACTCAATAATGATAGCTCCCGCTCTTTTATACCTTTTGCTTTAGTTAATAAAGAAATACCTTCTACAAATATTATGAATTACTTGGAGGGTAGTTAATATAAATATAATTAACATACTACGCTTCAATATCGTGTACTAAATCACAACAATTATCCGAATTCGTAACACTAAGTAAATAGTAAAACGATCACACTAATGTTTCATTTATGTATTCCTGACACGATGTGTTGTCACAACTTTTATGTACTGACCCTAAAGTTCATAAGACAGTTCACACTCTACGACACAATAAAATAAAAACGCATCTGAATAAAAAAATCAATTTTATGTCCTCCAGGATTACTTACATTAAATACGATTCAATAGTAAATAAATACCTACGTTGATCACTTCACTTAGAAATGTAATGTAAAAATTGGTCTTAAGAAAAAAACTTCAAATGTAATAAAATTTATATATTACCAACATAGAACGAACTATAGTTCGCCTATTCTGCTGCACGTTCCTTGATCTGATTTTTTCTCTTTTCCGAGTGTGAAGGAGTAGACATGATTCGGGTGACCTCCAATAATCTCATTATTTGTTAATAGTATGTTGTTATGCTGCTGTAGTTGTAGTTATGCTGGTGGTAGAATATCCATATCTGACCGGATGGCGACCACCATATACATGGTACTAAAACCTGCCATAGTGACCCACACTGTGTGTGGTTCGCGTTTCAGGATCAGCTAGTGTACTTCCGGTTCTATCGAGGAGCTTGCGGCATGATTTGATGGTTAGTTGGGTCGAGTATGGGGGTATCCCTGTGTCTAGATTGGTCATCAGCCTGTTGTCGAAAGCCCCTCGATTTGCTTCTTCCCTCTTCAGATTCGGAGTGTGAAGTAGTATAAATAGACCGGCATGATTCTGGCGACCACTGATAAACCAATTGTTTGTCAGTGGTCGCTAGTTTTTTGGACTGCACTGTGCTTACCATCAGGTGCAATGTAGTCACTTTGCCGTGCTCGGAGAAAAATAATCACAAGTTTAAAAACTTTATTGACCGACTTCAAATCCGATCGTGACCAAATTTATATGGGACCACCCTTGAAACAAGCTTTATCGAACACAAAAATAATTTTGAAGATCGGTCCACAATCGGCGGAGATATCGCGTAACATACATAAAAAAAATACAGACGAATTGAGGACCTCCTCCTTTTGTGGAAGTCGATCGAAAAGTAGTCGCAAGTTTTTAAACACCACTGCACTAACCATCAGGTGTAGAATAGTCATACGAAAATTAATATTTCGGTTAACGTATCGCCACATATAAAGTACGCTTCACTCTGAGAATACAATATTAAGTCAAGCGAAAAGGGTTCTGCTGTCCCATGAATTATTACTAGTAGTAAATTGACGCGTTACACCCAATAAATTATCTCTGGACAAATAAACCTTAAAAGGTCAGTCTAGAGGACCTTTAGGACTTAGCTAGGACAAATTGGTTGAGGATTTGTAATTGGTGTAATAAACTGGCGACATATTGTCTCGTCATATTGATGAACTTAATCAATATTGCACGAAGTTTCGATGCTGTAAATAGAGGCTTTGCAGCTCTATTTACAGCATCGAAAAATATTGGGGGATGCTGACGTCAGGCAGACAGTGTAAAACTTAATTTAAGACACCCTTGACTTCAAAATCCTTTAAAACTCTTACTACCCGGACTCCTTAATAATATTTACTGATGCATTCACAAACCCTGCTCATACATCTATAATCTATTTGTTTAGGCCATTGGAATGAGCTTAAACACGATATTTCTGCTGTAAATTAGTGACGAACTGGGTATCTTGCTTATTCCTGATGATTTTGCAACATCAAGTCAGGGTTATTATGTTATTGTCACATCATTGAAATAACAGAATCTAATAAAAGAATAAAAAACTTATCCGAAAAAGCCGATGATCTTCAAACGGCTGTAAAACATTCCCGATCAAGCCACCTTTCAAACAGAAAATACGAAATGAAAATCAGTTCATCCGTTTAGGAGCTACGCTGCTGTCATACAGATGTTATTTCTACCTGCCCTTCCCCACCTTAATGTGGGGTCGGTGCAACACACTTCCTCAAGCATGTTTCAGAAAGGATTTGGCTAAGTTTTTACGACCGGCTGCCTGTCTAACGTCAACTCCTTCTGGGGGAACCAGTCCCGCGAAAATTGAATAGAAAATTTTCTTTTCCCGACCTGGGAATCGAACTCAGGACCTCCCAATCCACAGCCCGTATATGCTGCCACTAGACCAAGGAGGCAACGCCACCGTCATACAGATACACACGTTAAACTTATAACACTCCTCTTTTTGGCTCGTGAGATAACACAAATTCAGTTTCGGTAGTTGGCATTGGAAGCGTCAAACAACCACCATGCTACCAATGTTCCCAACTTTTAACACCACCCGTTACCACGAGCTTGCTTCCAAACTCCACCACCGCCCATGTTGTGCCAAAACAAAACTGATTTGCTTTTAAAATGAACGCTTTGGCTCCACCGTATTTCAGCTTTACTATAATTTGTCTCCGTCCTGAATAATTTCGAGGTGTTTATTCGTTGAAAGTGATTGCGCCGGATTATCCAAATTGTATTGGATACATAAATCTGATTAGGGGTTATTGCTTTGTTTATACTTTGGATACAATTAGTTAGAATTAGGGAAAGTGCTTTTTATGGTAGCAAATGGATTTTATATAAGGATAGGAATATCTCTACTTCTATATATAATATCGGGAATTTGTGTCCGATATGGCGATAGGCTCGCCCCCTATCACATCTGGGACGGAACTAAGCTCGGCGAAATGTGGGTGTTCTAGTTCGCTAGTACGCCTCTGCCTACCCCTTCGGGGATACAGGCGTGAGCTTATGTTTTTTTTATGTTTTTTTATGTATATATAATAGTAATGACGGGTCAATGTAATGCGATTGAAAAATGGTAGAGCCTACCTGTAGTAACGTTCTCAGCACGATTGGACCGGCTCGACTGGTTTGATACCACTGTCTCACAAAAAACAGACGTTACTTGGCAGCTCGGTGTTGTGTTTCGTTTGGTGAGTGAGATTTTCGGAGGCCCAATAACCCCTCTCTTTCTTTTCCCAGTCCCTGGGATTCGCAGTCATGCCAATTTGAGCCGGTTAACCAGAAAAGTACGCACAAGGAACTATAGCATTGCTCTTTTAAATATATATTTCTAATCGATTTATCCATATTTGTGTCAATCACTAATAAATCAGTATATATTTATTAATAATCATAAGTTTAAAAACTTAACTGACCGACTTTCAATTTTCCGATCGTGACCAAATTTATATGGGACCACCATCAATATAATATACCCTAGATACACAGTTCTTTGCAAATATCCTCCTAAAAAGTGGTCTCAGGAATCAGACAAAGAATAAGATCACAAGTTCTAATTAAATCAACGCAATTGCAACACACAACCTTATGCAAGTGTTATAAAGTAGCTTTTTAAATGAAATGAGCAAGCGTTCTTAAATTTGAATTTTGAAATTTAGAACTCCATCGGCGTCCGACTGTAGGCAAAAGGAGTGCTTAAGCATTTCGTTTGAGCGTCAACTGTGCATCTAGGTAAACAATATATCGATGGGGACCACCCTTGAAATAAGCTCTATCGAACACAAAAATAATTTTGAAAATCGGTCCACATTTGGCGGAGATGTCGAGTAACATACATAAAAAAAATACAGAAGAATTGAGGACCTCCTCCTTTTTGGGAAGTCGGCCGAAAATAATAACTTACTTCCATTAAATTAGAGCATCTATTAATACTAACATACAAAATGGATTACTGAGCGACTCTCATAAACACAACACTGGACCTCAGCCCATACATTTCACTATACGAGGGAAGCACTAGCCATCACTTCAACGTTAGAAAGCCGGTCGTAAGCCGAACACAGGCTGCTATTGTATAATAGATGCCCTATTTCAATACAGCCCCATCGGCTTAAAGCAACACGCATACAGTATGAGGTACCCTCGATTAATAAAGCGGTCTTATATAGGACAAGGAGCGTTGGCAAGACTCGCGGCCCTACGTTTGAACCTATAGTGTCGTCGAAGTAGGGATAGCGAAGAGTGAAAGAAGAAAGAAAGAAAGAAATTTCATTTGTCCATATACAAGGCACAAGTACAATTTATTCGAGCTAATATACTGTTAACTTTTAAGAGTGGAAATCTTAAATAACGGACTGACTTTTATTTATTTATTTATTTATTAGGCACATCAACAAAGCAAACACAAACATACACAAAAAACATTACAATAACTATATAGCCTAGTGTTTACCTCTATAACAGATGTACACAACGTAATCAATGATTATGACATTAAAGAAATAGGTACATGGTATTAATGCAATACAAGTGACAATACTAAAATTTGTGATAATGAAAATGCTCTACCGTGAATAACAGAACAATCATAACTATTTAAAGTAATAAAATTAGCGGATAATAACACCGTATGTAGTAAATAATAAACTTATCCGATCGTGACCAAATTTATATGGAATAAAAAGTTTAACAAAAATGAAAAGGCAGTTTAAGTGTTCAGTTTTGAAGTCAGTTTTAAGTTTTTGTTTTTAATTATTTTATAGTTTTAGTGTTAGGGACAGGGGGTTACCACCACCTCTTATATGAGTATTATTATAGTCTTACTTCCTTTTTTTGTACGGGAATCGGTACAAGTATAATTATAGTAATATATGCTATAAGAGGTGGTGGTAAACCCCTAGATATTTGTTTACTATTTGTAAATTCAAACACAATTTTCGGTGATCGATACATATAAGTTCATATTCATAAAATCCTGAACCTATGAAGAGGTCCTCAATTCTTTTGTATTTTTTTTATGTACTCGATATCTCCGCCAAATGTGGATCGATTTTCAAAATTCTTTTTGTGTTCGATAGAGCTTATTTCAAGGGTGGTCCCATATAAATTTGGTCATGATCGGTAAATTGGAAGTCGGTCAGTAAAGTTTTTAAACTTGTGATTATCTTTATCCTTAACTGTCTGCATCCAGTCTCTACCAGCTATTTTTTTTAATATCGTCGTTCCAGCGATTTTTGGTTCTACCTGAACTTCGTTTTCCGCTTGGCTCTGACCATTGGGTGGTGATTTTTTACCATCACTATGTTATGAGTGGTAGAGCCACGTTGTACACACTTACGTCTACAGCACGAATGGACTGGCCTGACCGGTTTGATACTACTGTCCCCCTTTCCCATTCCCTCCTTTTAAGTTGGCAGCGCACCCATGATTCTTTTTTTGTCTTAGGTATCTATGGGCGGTGGAGATCACTTACCTAGGTGTCCCATCGGTTCGTTTGCCAGTCTCTGCTATAAAAATAATTAAAAAATCTTCCATTTGAAATGCGGGTGCGCAGTAATAGGAATACCATAATATATCTTAAGTTAGTATTGATTCTGTCTTAAACAAGGCCATCGTAGCAATGTCCAAACTCCGAACTGAAATTATTTAGTTCATACAAAACAAGCAGGTACAAAGTACAAACTAATTATTCAAATGAGGATTACTTTGGGAGTGTGAACTCTAAATCAGTTATGAGGGCTAATTTCAACCCTTTGTGAATTATTCAACCGTACTTTTGTAAATCAGAGCCTAAAAAGTTGACGCTGTCATGGAGAGGTCACTCTATATATGCGTTAAATGTAACATAACATAAGCTCACGCCTATATCCTCGAAGTGATAGGCAGAAGCGAACTAGGGAACTAGAACACCCACATTTTGCTCAGCTCATTTCCGTACCAAATGTGATAGGGGCGAAGGGTGAAAGTTTCTAAAAAGCAAGCCGATGTTAGTTTCTCTTAGAATTATTTAATGATTAATTAATAATTTACTTATATATGAGATGACAGATTTGGCAAAGGTAAGCCGGAAGGAATCGTCACAATTCGCCACTGAAGCCTATATAGACCTCAGGACGGTAGTCATTTAAATTATAACATAATATATATTCTCATTTATTCATAAACTCAACACAAAGCGGCAGTTACGATCAGAAACTAGTGAACCGGAACCGGAAATAATACGCCCGCGAGAGCTTTGATGCACTCGCACAAAAGGACGATTTTCACCACCAAATCCCGTACGGGATAAGTCAGGAATTTCCGACGAAACGGCGCGGCGTTCAATACTATCCATCATAATGATATCGCATGAAACAAAGAGCTATTGGCAAAAACTGTAGTACAAACAAAGCGGTTCGATTCATATTATTATATTAGTCCTATTTGACAGTCTCCGTGGCGCAGCGGACGAGTAGGCTGTGAAATGAGAGGCCGCGGGTTCGATCCCCGCACCGAGAAAAATGTTTGTGTGGCCCACAGATATTTGTTTCGAGTCTGTGTGTTGTGAGACCGTACGACTCTCGTAGTTCCACAAGACTCGATCTTAGTGTGGGGTTAGAACTATGTGAGTGACTGTTTGGTGTTATTTATTATTATTATTTATTTGTTTGTCATCTCCGTGGTGTAGTGGCAGCGTATATGGGGTACTTGGTTCGAATTCCAGGTCGGGTTATCGCGTGTGACTAATTAACTGTCACTCGATGGTAGAGGCCGGGGGCTTGTTGTAAAAATTAAAGCCAAATCCTTTCCGCAACATAATTTAAATGTGTGTTACGGTGATCCCATATTGACGTGAGATAGGGATAGTTAAAAGAAGCTATTTGATTGATTGGGTATTAACATAATACACTTTTCTTGAGGTCTTTTCTTTTCTTCGAGAACATCAGGGTGAACTTATGTTAAATGTTATATACATAAAAATAATAATAATAATATTAATGAGCCTCCTCTACTAATGAGAGGGGTTAGACCTTAGTCTACCACGCTGGCCTAAGGCGGGTTGGTAAACTTCACATACCTTTGAAATTCTTGTGAAGAAATTCTCGGGTATGCAGGTTTCCTCACGATGTTTTCCTTCACCGTTATAGCAAGCGATGATTCACAATGAAAATACACTTAACAGAGAAAAGTCAGAGATATACATACTTATATGTATGTAATATTTGTGGTAATAATTCTTTTGTATAGTTTCTGATTGTAATACTATGAAACTCATAAATCTACACGTTCATTATAATTCATCTTCACAGTATATTTTCTAAGTTTTATTGGAATAATTCATGATGGATCTGCTTCATGAATTATAATAAAATAGCAATACACAAACTTTGATAAAAAAGATAACTTACAAAGAAAAACCATATTTCAAGGTAAAAAAAGGCGTGAAATAAAAAAATCGACGGAATGAAAAAGTGAAAGACTCTAGTGCGGCGTCGCAAGTTTAAAGTGAAAGCTAATAAAAATGCTCGAAAAATTTAATCTCACTGAACATTCGGCACTGCAAGCAGCTTCTGTTTTCTGTGCAACAAATATATGCCGCCAAATATGGACATATTTTCTAGATTCTTGTGTATTCGATAGAGCTTATCATTTGGTCACGATCAGATTAATTTTTAAATCAGACCATTTCGTTTTTAAACTTGTTTTAAGGTTCTTAACCGAATTCCTTATTCCAAGGGTGGAGAACAGCAACCCTTCAAACAAACTTTATGGAATATAACGAGAATCTTAAAAATTTGAAACTCATTAGCCTGAAATAGCTAATAAAAGAAAAAAATACACACTAATTTAGTACTTTCTAATTTTTTTAGTTGATTAAAAATATAAACGAATTAAGCACCTCCTCCATTTTAGAGTCGGTTGGAAAACGATAAATACCGAATAACATTTTTAAATTTACTCGCAACTTATATGATTTAGTAGATTTTCTGACCTTATTAACATTTCTCGTAAGTACTGATTTCTTAAGTTTACGCGAATGTTATACATTTAAATTAAATTAATTTTTTTAGACTTTGCAGTCTTCGTGGTCACAGGTCAGTCTGACCCGTGACCTCGTAGACTGCAAAGCCTTCGAAACATCGGGAATAAAAATTAAAACCAAATCGTGATGGAATCCGTAAAAATCGTTTTATTTCAATTTCTCGTAAGTTTATAACTCGCGCCCCAACACAAATCCATTACGTCATCGATCAAAGCATTTCTTATTACATTCGCAGAGAGTTCCTTCCTTTTCATAGTTCACGGACTACAAAGATACGCGATAAAATCTAAATACAAATATAATATAACATATGCTCACGCCTGTATCCCCGAAAGGGTAGCGAACTAGAACACCCACATTTCACCGTGCTTCCGACCCGAGAGGTGGCGAGCCTATCACAATATCGGGCATAAATTACAGACTCCGGACTAATAGTGAATTGAAACACCCAGTATCATATTTCCCACCCAGGAATCGAACCCGAGACCTTAAGACGGTAGTCGTCCAAATACAACTACGCCAAGAGGCAATCTAATTTGTTTTGTTTATGTTCTACGCCAGTAACAGGTTGATCTGGATATCTTTGGAAAGGCCTATGTCCAGCAGTGGACGTCTTTTGGCTGATGATGATGACGCCAATATATGATAATTAGAGCTTATTTCCGTCCCATATATGTATACATAGAGGCGGTCTATCGTCATACCCCAAACTCATACATATATTCTAATCTCCTGAATTTCAAGATTTTACTATCAGCAATACGGAAATGTATATATGTATACCTCTAGAAACAACTAGAATGGAGAGCTATTAAAACATCTTACTGTAAAAAGAAGGAGGTCCTCAATTCGTCGGTATTTTTTTTTATGTATGTTACGCGATATCTCCTCCAAATGTGGACCGATTTTCAAAATTATGTTTGTGTTCGATAGAGCTTATTTCAAGGGTGGTCCCATATAAATTTGGTCACGATCGGATTTGAAATCGGTCTGGTAAATTTTTATTATGGACCGACTTTACAAAAACGAGGAGGTCCTCAATTCGTCTGTATTTTTAACCGACTTCAAAAAAGGAGATGGTCCTCAATTCGACTGTTTTTTATTTAAAGTGATATTTCATCTAGGGTATATCAATATAATATACCCTAGATGCACAGTTCTTTGCAAATATCCTCCTAAAAAGTGGTCTCAGGAATAAAACAAAGAAAAAGATCACAGGTTCTAATTAAATGAACACAAATATAACCCTATGCACGTGTAATGAATCAGTTTTTTAAACGAAATGAGCAAGCGTTCTTAAATTTGAATTTTGAAATTTAGAATTCCATCGGCGTCGGACAGTATGCAAAACGAGTGCTTAAGCACTCCTTTGCTGTCCCATTTTCCGAGCGTCAACTGTGCATCTAGGTAATTAATGTATCGATGGATATCTCCGCCAAATATGGATCGATTTTCAAAATTATTTTAGTGAATGGGTGGGAAATTAATGGGAAAGGGGTATTTCAAGTGTCCCATAGGAATTTGGTCACGATCGAATATATTTTGAAGTCGGTCCGTTAATTAGGTGTAGTCTTACGGCAAAATAATATAAAGCATAATGCTATGCAATGCAGTGTATATAAAGCCCCTTACTTATAAAAATATTTAAGCTCTGCTTATCCTTATACCATAGGTTGTCCCTTTCATTTTTAAACAATGTGGAAAAAAGTGACAGGTTATTTTTAACCATTTGCTCAGCTAAAAATGCTTTTATAAGTAAGGCTCATAATATACATCGTCATGAATCATTCGTCATTCGAGAGAGACCTGCGCGAGCTCCAAGTTGAAAACTGGCAGGAGCAAGCGCAGAATACGTCGAAATGGAAGCTCTTGTTGTCGGAGGCCAAGACTCATTTTGGGTCGCTGCGCCAGGTATGATGATAATGATGATGAAATTGTTTACCATGTGAATCAGCAGAATAATGCATGCAGTTCCTGGTCACATTTAACTTGCCATGCTTCTTATGTGACGAAGGTTTTTGATGAAATTGTTTATCATGTGAATCAGCAGAATAATACATGCAGTTCCTGGTCACATTTGACTTGCCATGCTTCTTATGTGACGAAGGGTTTTGATGAAATTGTTTATCATGTGAATCAGCAGCATAATGCATGCAGTTCCTGGTCACATTTGACTTGCCATGCTTCTTATGTCACGAAGGTTTTTTACCACTCGTCGTTATCCTTAGCTTTCCACCTTTCTTTCCACACCACCTTTCGACCAGCCGTCTTATTTAAAACAGTAACAATAATCGTGCCTTGTAGCAACCTATTGAAGTAGGATTAAACTTGTAGAACCTTTTACATAAAGAAAAGATAACAGGAAAAAACATCCATTGAAAACGACAAATAAAAGAGATAATCCCTGTCATGAAAGCGAGAGATATTATACTCAAAGCCACGTTTTCCTCAATTTACAATACATTAAACAAATTTTATGTACAGCACCCCATATAAGACTTTATTCAAAATATGGAATAGTAAAATACATGTCCATTCTCACATTGTTGACCTCCTCTACTAATGACTGCCTTCGTGGCGTGGTAGTATTTCGGTACGACTACGGTTCTGAGGTCTCGGGTTCGATCCCCGGGTCGGGCAAAGTGATATTGGATTTTTCCATATCAGCCCGGAGTCTGGAATTTGTGCCCGATATGGCAATAGGCTCGCCCCCTATCACATTTGGGACGGAACTAAGCTCGGCGAAAAGTGGGTGTTCTAGTTCGCTAGTGCGCCTCTGCCTACCCCTTCGGGGATACAGTCGTGAGCTTATATTATGTTATGTGTCTACTAATGAAAGCTCTTAAGTATGAAGGATTCATAGCCTTTAAGTACTTTTGTTTACTTGTGGGACTCCCACCTGCGACAATCTGTCTGGATGAGGAGAGTCGGTACCACCTCAATGTTTATTTCTACCGCAAAGAAGCAGTCGGTCAGGCACATTGTAGCCAGTATAATTACTGGGCAATATGAGATTTTTTTCCAACAGGTCGATCTGGAAATCTTTGGGGAGGCCTACGTTCAGCAGTGGACGTCCTATGGTTGATGATGATGATGATGAGATTTAACATCTAAGGTCTCAGGGTAACGAGCGCTGTACAGTGCCACTTACTGCTGATAATATCGCTTCAGTAGCTGTTATATCTCTTAACTTCTGAGCGACTAATAGTAAAAATACTACGACGATAGTAAAAGTCCACTATAATTTATTGTTCCAGGATAAACTAGCAATCAATTCCGAATACACACCTCCGTGGCGCAGCGGGCGAGTAGCCGGCTGTGAAACGAGAGGCCGAGGGTTCGATTCCCGCACCGAGACAAATGTCTGTGTGGCCCATAGATATTTGTTTCGGGTCTGGGTGTTGTGAGACCGAAAGTCTCTCGTAGTTTCTGATACCCACGATACAGGATACACCTAGTGTGGGGTCAGCACTATGTGTGTGACTGTTGGGTGTATTATAAAATAAATAAATAATAATAATACTAATGGACCCTGTGGAAGACAAAATTAAAAGGTGACAAGCACCAGCGACATTTCCTACGTGTCGCCGCATAAAAGCTAACGAGCTGTGACGGATTCCATTAAAGATACCGTCCATCAGATTGTACTCTCACGGAAGCTCAGAAAGGGGTAAGTGCCAAAATGCAGAAATTCGATGTTTTTGGCGCGTCATCAAATTTTTGTTGGCAGATCGTTTCGGAAGTATGGATATCCGAGAGTCATTATCGGACATACTGTTGTGGTCTTGTGCCGAAAATATCTACATAAAATATTCAAAAGCAGTTTGTTTAATGCTTTTGTAGTAGGTAAACTCTCGGATATAATCTCATTAAATATTCACAACTTTGAATTCAATTCACAATTTTTGAGTGGTAGAATCACGCTGTAGACAGTTACGTCTACAGCACGAAAGGGTCGGCTCGACCGGTTTGATATCACAGTCTCACAGAAAACTGGCTTAAAGTGGCAGCTCACTGTCGTATTTTGATCAGTGAGTGAGATGTCTGATCGTGTTCTGAGCAATTCGTGTTAGAAAAACCGCTTTGCCCGGCCTGGGATGTAAACTCAAGACTAACTATGGGTTAAAGGAAAGAGGTTAGAATTCTTATTTTCAAAATATTCATCATCATCAGCCATAGGACGTCCACTGATAAACATAGGCCTCCCCCAAAGATTTCCAGATTGACCTGTTGGAAACGGCCTGCATCCAGCGACTTCCTGCGACCTTTATCAGTTCGTCGATCCACCTTGTAGGTCCGTTTTTTAAAATATTATTGAAATATAATAATAATAATAAATAACAAATAAATAACACCCAACAGTCACATACATAGTCCTCACCCCACACTAAGATCGAGTCTTGTGTCGCGAGTATACGAGAGACTTTCGGTCTCACAACACCCAGACCCGAAACAAATATTTGTAGCCCATACAAACATTTGTCTCGTTACGGGAATCGAATCCACGGCCTCTCGTTTCACAGCCGGCTACTCGCCCGCTGCGCCACGGAGGCGGTCATAATAACATTCGAACAAAACTAAACATCCTTCCTCGAGCGTACAAAAGGAATTCATTTAACTTCGCGCTCAGTAATAGATTCTGCCAAAAATGGATCTAGAGGAAATTGGACAGCCACTTATCATCATAAATAGAGTTTACGGCGTCGCAGTCACATTAATAACATTTATTATTCTGAATATTTCTGTACAATGAAATGTCGTGTTATATTTAAATGGACGAGGTCAAACGAAATATAATAATTGACGGTTGAATCCACTGTTATTAGTTTGTAAAGAAAAATATGAAACAATTTCTTGATTGTTAATGTTCTTTCATTACGTAATTAGGTCGTCCTTGGTCAAACAAAACGGTAAAATAAAAATCTTAAAATTTTTTTGGGGGATGATTTTTTTATGGGGTATCGTTGGATAGGTTGTTCCAAACATTCAGGGTTTGCTAAAACAATTTTTCAATACAAGAATTCGTTTGTGAAAACTTTTTGTTAGAGTCAAGTGTACCCTTTACCAGCTATACTATTGGGCCTCGAAATGTGAAAAAATTCATGGCAGTCGCATATTTAAAGGGAATTTTATGAAAAAAGAAAATTATCAGAGCTATGCAGGTTTTACAAGTTCACGAGTTAGAGTCGACCAAAGTATATAGCAAAGTTTCGTACAAATTCTATTGGCTGTTACTTATGTAAAATGAGTAGTAAATATATGTTTACGTACGAAGTGATTTAAACTATGTTTGATAAAATTATATTTCAATAACATTTTAACCCTAACTCGGAACCCTGCCCCGGGCATGATCCGAATATGCAGCATGAACTTGGCCATTTTTCTTTATTTTTGAAAATATTTCACATCAGTATAATATAATATTTCAATGTTTCTTTACACATACACACACATCTGTGATATATTTTAGATTGCAAAAATTTCATATATATTTTTTTTAAATAGTCAAGTACCCAATTATACACTTTATAAATGGACGACCTGATAAAGGTCAAGGTCAAGGGAAAGTCGTGAAAAAAAAGGGAAATCGCTGGATGCAGGCCGCTTCCAACAGGTCGATCTGGAAATGTTTGGGGAAGGCCTATGTTCAGCAGTGGACGTCCTATGGCTGATGATGATGATGAAATGGAATAATTGATTCACGGATTTTCATGAACGTATGTTGTACGCCTTATGGGTAAAAATATTATTATTATATACTCGAAGATCACTTTGCTCATAAAACTTAATCAGGCGCCAAAAGTATCACTTTTCAGCGCAACATTGGACTAATATACTTAAAATCTATATTATCTGGTTTAAATCTAAATTACATTAATTAATTAAAAACTTAACCAACCAACTTCAAGAATTCGTTCGATCCAAAAGAATCATGGGTGCATTGTCAACCATAAAGAGAATAGGCATTGAGGAGGGGCTAGAGCGCTGGGCGAGCTACTACTATTCCTCAGTAGAGTGAGGATGGAGTGAAGAGTTTTTAAATTCTCTTACGACGTAAAGTGGCAGTTTGCTGTCGCGTTTCGTTTGGTGAGTGAGAGTTCCGGTGGTCCATTCCCCTCCCTTTCCCAATTCCGTTTCCATTTCCTCCTTTTAGGTTGGCAACGCACCCATGATTCCTTGTGTCTTGAGTGTTTGTAGGCGATGGAGATCACTTACTATCAGGTGTCACATCTGCACATTTGCCAGTCTCTGCTATAAAACAAAAAAAAACTTAGTACTTATTAAAAAAGCGTTTTAACATGCCTGTTCATATGATTGTTGGAAAATCATTCTTGCCTTGTTTCTATACATACATACATACACACTCACGCCTGCATCCCATAGGGGTAGGCAGAGACAATTGAGCGCCACAAGCTACGATCCTGACACACCTCTTTTGCCTCATCCACATTCATGCATCGTTTCATACATTTCCGCCGGTTGAGGGTACTCCGAACTTGCCCTTTACGAAGGAGATCGCTTATTTGATCCATATAGGATCGTGTCGGGCGCCCTCTTCTGACCCTACCATTTACTTTAGCACGATAAATACCTTTCGTAAGTCGCCTTTCATCCATCCTTTCGACATGTCCAAACCACCTCTGCATCCCTTTCTCAATCCTAGTCACCACATCATTCTTCAACTTACAACAATCCCTTATCTTGCTATTCCTCATACGATCGGCAAGGGTGACTCCACACATACTTCGCAGGGAACGCATTTCCACCGCATTCACTCGACTTTCATGTTTCTTCTGCCAGACCCAGCACTCACTTCCATATGTAAGCGTCGGTATCAGCACTCCATTGTGGACAGCCATTCGCGCCTTTTGCGACACTGCCTGGCTACCCACTATGGAGCGAAAGGCACCGTTCACTTTATTACCAGCCATCACTCTCCTTTCAATATCCGCATCACACTTTCCATCTCTCGTTAACATACTTCTCAGATACACAAACTCATCCACTTGTTCCACTCTTTCACCCTTTCACCTTCGTTTCGCCTTGTTTCCAATAAGGTATATTCTACAAACCGCCCAAAAAAACGCCGCGTTTTAAAATGCCTTCGCTCTCATTCGCACGAGATTTACAGCGCGCGTTAAAAAAGCGTTGTAACAAAAGATTTCCAGCATAGTTATGCAAACGCCGGCTTTTAAAACACGACGTATTTTTTGGCGGTATATAGAACATACTTTATTAGAAACAAGGCAAGAATGAATTTCTAGCAAACATATAAACAGACATGTTGAGACAGTTTTTTAACAGACGTTGAAAAAACTCTCGTGCGAATCAGGGCTTACGCGGAAGTATTTACGGCTCGAAGATATAGTCGAATCTATAAGATAACTTTTAACACTCGATTAAATTTTATTTAGTGACTTAAAATGTATATGGGACCACATTTGAAATAAGCGCTATCAAACTCAAAGAAATTTTGAAAATCGGTCTACATTCGGCGGAGATATCGCCTATAAAAAAATAGGGACGAGTTTGAAGTCTCTCCTCCTTTTTTGAAGTCGGTCGACAAACTAGCCGTTATTTCCATCGCTAGTGCTAGTAGGTTCTTACACAGAGTTGCTCTACCTTATTTTTCTGTCTACCAGACCTTATCCCCCACCTTAATGTGGGGTCGGCGCAACACACTTTTTCAAGCAATTTGCAGAAAGGATTTGGCTAACTTTCTATGACCGGCTGCCTGCCTGACGTCAACCCCGTCTGAGGAGGCTTCGCCAGACCTGGGTTTCGAACCCACGACCTCCCGGTCCACAGCCCATATTTGCTGCCACTAGACCAAGGAGGCGACTTGCTCTACCATTTACTATAAAATCCATGCGCTAGTTCAAATTTTAGTTTCGCCCCTGCTATCAGCATAAACATAAAGAAACTTGGTCAATGTACCAATAGAATAAATTTTACGAATAGAAAAATCGATAACCTCGTTTTCTAACTCGCATGGCGGTGACCACAATCCACTAACTTACCGAGGTTATCTTTATAACTTATTTCTAATAACTAGCTTTTACCCGCATCTTTGACTATGTTTAATAGTGATTTAGGACGGCTTGCAGCACTTAGATAAACCTCTATTTATCTTAAATCTTGATCTAATAAACGAATGAGGTGTCGTTAAATAGAATTTAGGACTAACTCTACATTAGTTATAGTGCTGCAAGTCGCCCTTAGTGTCGAGCTACCTATAACTTGTTTGTCAACTATTTTAAATGACATACGCCCGAATGGTCAAACGCTACTCAACTTTAACGGCTTCTTACATTGATTTTCGCCATACGATTTTGACAGATAAGGCGGCCTTAAACGATATAAGGCGACCTTAAGTGTAAGAACACTTGGTGGTTATTCGCATAATCGGGCTTTCATTTTGACCTTTTAAGTAATTCCTAACGATTGCATTAAAATTGGATCAATATGCACAAACGCAACTACTAACACACAAATACAGTTGATGTCACTTTTATTATTGTGCATATTTATTATAATTCATTATTAATTATAGGTTAATATCCCCAAACTAGGCGTTTGAATGACGTCAGGCAGGTGGCCGCCCGTAAAAATTAAGCCGAAACATTTGTGCAACATGATTGAAAAAATGACCCCACTTTAGAAATAAATTATTTGAAGATTAAATGAGATCCCAAACGATAAAAGCAGGTGCAATTGTTTTAAAAGTTGTCAGGAAATTAATTATAGGCAAATAATAGAACTCTGACATTTAATAATAATAAGTGAGTGCAACCTATTTAAATAACAACCAATATAATAAACACATAAAAATCTCCTCAGTAGAAATCCTCTTATATTTTCCACTTATTTGCATTTTTGAATATAGACTATGTCACGATCTGAAAATAATTGAAATTGCGTATTCTAAAAATAAGTAGACCTTACCCTGGCCTCCGAAGGAGAC
The DNA here is from genome assembly GCA_036417725.1 of Clanis bilineata. Classification (NCBI taxonomy): domain Eukaryota; kingdom Metazoa; phylum Arthropoda; class Insecta; order Lepidoptera; family Sphingidae; genus Clanis; species Clanis bilineata. Next base: position 8,017,238 of record CM071153.1, read on the forward strand.
AATATCTGCACTCAAAGTAACATCGTATTTACGCTTGAATACTATATTTATCGCCAAATATGATAACAATGTCACAGAGCCGTGACCCTTCTGTTTTTTTAAATATAAAAAACAAAACATGTTAGTAATTTATCGTATAGTTTATTAGTCGGACGTGGGAAAATGTGGTTCAAAGTAGTACTATGTGCCTGCGTTTTTGCGGTAAGCATTATTTTAGTAACCTTTAATTAAGTAATGGCTAAAGTTTTAATGGATGGATTAATCAAATCTGATAAATAAGTTTGTTAGTAGATATAGTGTTTATACTGCTTAATCAAAATTATATAGAAAATGAGCTTCATTAGCTTGGAAAGAAGCGCATTACATGTACACTATGAGAATTAAGATACCGAATCACGGGTAAGAAGCGCCATATTCTGACGTCATAATTATTTCTTATATTGGTAATATAGGGACAAAATAAATAAAAAAAAAATTATGTACATGAACATTACGTACTTGAAAACACGTTTGAGATTAATATCAACCTCTGTTACAAACGCAGATATCAGCACAATATACTTATTTTTGCGTAAGAAACCTTTATCAAATTTTTTATTTAAAATATATAGTAATTTATTTACTAGTAGTAAAGTAAAGTTGTAGTTCTTTACTACTACTATGCTTTTACTAATACTCCTAAACCTCAATTGAATATTCTGATGTTTACATTATAGTACAACTCTTGATAGGACTCCTAATAGTTGTCTAGTATAATTTCCGGCACCAATGTGTGATAGGCAGTGGCAAACTAGAGAATAAGAACTCATACATATCACGGAGCAAGAAAAAATAACACACAGAAAGATCTAAGACTTCAATCGGTCCAGAGGTCGAACCCGAGACCTCAAGGCGACAAGCGTACCGTCGTTCAATGATGCCATCGAGACACTGCAATTCCATTTAATATTCCCTGTCCAGTTAACCAGCTGCTTCGACCTAAGCGGTGTAGTCAACGGTAACCGCATGGCTGGAGTACCGCTGGGCATCTCTCATGGCGTCGGGGAAGTGGACGTCGAAGGAATCTGCATACGGCCAGGAATGGCGTGCCAGAACTGCTCACATTCCGTCACCTGCGTGCCGATCCCGGGTGGATGGCTCAAGGTATGGCAATCAATCTGCATTTTTGTAGACATATTGGTATTGATATTGATTTCACAACTATGTCGAAAAGTTAGTAAGATGTAGGTAAGGATCAGTAAATGCAGAATCGATTTACGACCGGTTTCAATAAACGATCTCACTTTAAGGTGCAGATATATCGCGATTATGAACCAATCAAATCAAGTCATTTGACGGAGTCATGTTAAAACTGTGTTCTTATTGGCTAATTTTTGTAATCTATCTGCACATTCGAACTGAGGTTGTTTATTGAAATCGGCCGTTAAAGTGTTATCCTGAACTTGTAACAACTAACAGTACAACTGTCTTAGTACGACTATAATCAAACTTACAGATTACACAACTATACTAAAAGCGAAAATCTTTAGGTAACAAGACTATCCCGCCCACATACACGCAACTGTAACTCCTGTAACCCAGGATTAACAATGACACGCATTTTACGACACCGAACAGTAATATTCGGCGACTTTATTAGATTGCGAAATTATCTTTATCCCGCAACGATATTAGTACAGAGATATGAGAAGGAGTAGGAAATATAAAATTTAGTTACTGTACTTTTGATGCAATGTCGAAATCATTGTAAGTGGGTATTAATTTATAATCATAAATTAAAATTTGCTAGTGGTTTCGATGAAACCTTGATAAAATCTGGTGTGAATAAATTAGTGATTGTTGCCAGCTGCCGTTGCAAGAATGTCCTTATGGCACCACCTGCAATGCTCACCAGGGCCAGTGTTCCAAACAACCGGTACCAGAGTGTGACCCTATCAGCCAGGAGTTCCAACATAAATGCGAACAAGTAAGTGAAGTCAAAAAGGTCCTGATAAAGGTCGCAGGAAGTCGCTGGATGCAGGCCGCTTCCAACAGGTCGATCTGGAAATCTTTGGGGGAGGCCTATGTTCAGCAGTGGACGTCCTATGGCTGATGATGATGATGATGATGATGATGAAGTGAAGTTTTCTATATCTAATTAAAATCCATGAACGGCTATTTTCCAAATTCCAGGAACGAAGAGATGGTTATGCTCTCCGACCGAGATTGCATCTTAGGACTGCTAGAGTCAGGGTTTAACATATTTTTTTATAATGGTATACGGATTTGAAACCCCGTGATTACTTACTTTGGCGTGAATGAAGCAGTCCCAACTCTCGAGGGGTACTACTCTTGTTGAAGTACATGTATGCGAATTTTTTATAGCAGAACCTGGCAAACGAGCATATAGATACTTACAAAATCAAAATAATAGGGTATGTCCCCAACCTTAAAAGAAAGGAATTGCTATTTTATCAAGTTGGTCCCATCTCGGTTTCCAAGCAGTTCTGCGATGTAAAGAACTGAAAACAATAATAACATTTAAAAGCTTTTCGCGAATGTTACAATTACAACCGCAACGCGGGTCGATCGTTAGCATGAAGAAGATCGCTATCTCCAAAGTAAAGGTCACTTCGCAAGTAGACATAAAAATATCAGTTATTTTATTTTGCAATATTTTGTTCTGATTTATCTATACATTTACTATTATATTAAAGCCTGTTTAGATAGAGCGATTTCTACGAAAATATGTCAGAAATTTCTAGAGGTTTAAATTCACCGTATCATTCATTCCACGTTCCCATTCCTTACCTTTCCGTTATATGCAGCAACTTGGTTGCACCCTTTGCTTTATCATATCTATGAGCGATGGCATCCACATTAGTTGTAACGACTTCTCATTTGCCTTGGTAATCAATGAAAAAAACTCTAAATTACGAGGTCCAGTCTATTGATTCTTCTTTTTAAATTGTACAACGTATAATCTCACCTATGTTTTGTAATAAACTCTCTTCATCAAATGGATGTGACGTTTAATTATAAAATTATATTGAGTATAAAGTAAAGTATAGTAAAAGTATAGTAAAACGAAAAGTCTATCTTCTAGCTGATTCAAAAATATGGTCTTAAAATTTGTACTTACCGTCTTAAACATTTTACCCTGGTTTAACTTTGTGATTCTACCTCCATAATCACGAAGTTAAACCTATGTATAGAGAATCAGTTCTAGAAGGTATCTTCCTCAAAGTAATGATTTCTTAGGTTTACGCGAATGTTATTCATCGGAATAAAACTATTTTTACGGATTCTATTACGATTTAGTTTTAATTTTCATGCCCGACGTTTCGACAGCTTTGCAGCCTTCGTGGTCACGGGTCTGTCCGTAAAAATAGTTTTATTCTTTAAAGTACTTCGGATAATAATTCCACAGTGAATTTTATTTCAGGTAGGTATATTCCCCGATGCGCATGACTGCAGGAAATTCCATCTTTGCTCGCCACCAGAAGGTATTCCAGACGGTCGGCCGGCTGACCACAGAGCCGCTCTGTGTCCCAGACACTATGGATACAACCCGCAAACCGCACAATGCTCGGTAAGATAAACACCACTAACTACTAACACTAGACTTATGATTCAGAAACGTTAGCTGCGTTATAACTACTGCGGCCTAAGCAGGAAAATTTCTGACAACCGTAAATGTATTCGAACTCGATGCGCGTCTATGAAATTTGTATGAAATATTAACCAAACGTCATCAGTGCGTAGCGAACTCGGACACATTTACATTTACATTAGTTTTTCGTGCTCGGGCTACTGGTGTACACTGTCATTGCTATACGTCAATGACCAAACGTAGAAGCGATGAATTCAATGTCTGTTTTTAGAAAAGTATGAATCACAAACCACAAACCACAATCCAATGTAATTAAAAGTTCAATCAATTCTATAAACGATAATACAATAAGTTAGTAAAATATTAAAATAAAATAAGTTAGTAAATTAATTATTATATAAAATATATTGAGAGATAGGGTAAGAAATGGTGTGGTAAGAGAGCGGTGTGGATTGAAAGAGGAAATAATAACGAGGATTGAGAAAGGAATGTTGCGGTGGTTTGGGCATGTAGAAAGGATGGATGAAAGGAGGTTGACAAAGCAAATATATATGGCAAGTGTGAATGGTAGAGTTGGAAGGGGAAGACCTCATCGAACATTCTCTGACCAAGTCAGAGATTTACTCGAGAAAGGTCAAGTTAAAAGTACCCTAAACCGACGTGCATGCATGAAGAATGTAATGAGACTGAATGAGGCGAAAGAGGTGTGTAAGGATCGTAGCAAATGGAAATCCGTTGTCTCTGCCTACCCCTATGGGAAAAAGGCGTGAGTCTATGTATGTATGTAGTAAAATATATGCAAAACCTGAAATAGGTTATAAAGATATTAACTAGAGATATTAGCGAGGAGATATTTGAGCCTTGAATTCTTTCAACAGAATCTTTAGAAAAAATGTATTATACCGTGCAAAATTTTAAGCTGCTGAGGTTTAGAGTAGGTATTCGATGTATTTGATCATATTAAACTTTTAAAAAAAAGAGAGAGAAAAAAAATGCTGTTCACATTATTTAATCAAATACTATAAGCGAAAACTTGTAATCGGTGATCTGTTGTTATATTATTATAATTACTCTTTATTACTAAACTGTGAGTTTTCCATGAATATATAAATAAATAAATAAATAAAATTATTTTTACGGATTTTATCACGATTTAGTTTACGCGAAAGCTATTCATTGAAATAAAATTATTTTTACGGATTTTATCACGATTTGGTCACGGGTTGGACCACGAAGACTGCAAAGCCTTCAAAACGTCGGGAATAAAAATTAAAACCAAATCGTGATAAAATCCGTAAAAATAATTTTATTTCAATGAATAGCATTCGCGTAAACTTAAGAAATCAGTAAATAAATAAATAAATTGATTTCCCTTCACAAAAAAGTTATAAACTAACTTTCAGTCTCATGCAGTCTAGAGATGGATATAAGCCTCTTTTTTGTCACACCAACAAGTCCTAACTCTGGTGCTGCGCCAGTCTCCTTCACGTTTGGATCTTTGCTTTGATCTTTATATAAATATACTTTGTCATTAAATACTTAATGTTTTATATATTTAATATCTACTAACCAAATACTTAAATTTATTTCATAAAATTCCAGATACCGCTGAGAAACGGTCAGTGTGAAGAGAGACCAGTGACCATTAGCCAATGTACAGAAGCAGGCGAGTACGGTGCTTTACCATCTAGCTCAAACTACTACTTCGTATGCTTTCAACGACAAGGAAACTATCCGTACCATCCACAGATATTCTTGTGTCCATACGGTTGGTTCTTCTACAATGGATACTGCCATCCTGAGTTGAACGATGTAGCGGTACTACCAGCAATACAACTTACAGAAGCAAGTCCAGAAGTAGCGGAGACTACAACAAACTTGACGCCTAAAATATTAAGCTTCTTTTCAACTGAGAAAGCCACTACGTATGCTGCCGACACGTTTTTGGCGGATAAATTTGATTTAACCAATTATGAGTCGACAGATGATGTAGCGCCCAGTACGGGGGATGATTTTGTAAATTCGTTCGAGAACGAAAACGGTTATTGGCAATGATTTGCAAAATTTTAGTTGTAATTAAAGTATAATTTATTTCAATGCAGCTTTTTTTTTGTTTAAACCAGTAGAAATAATGATGTGATGTGATCATGTGAAAATCTCAAATTAATTTTGAGTGGTAGAAACAAGCTGTAGACATTACTGTGCATGAGCCGGCTTGAACGGTTTGATACCACTATCTCACAGAAAACCGACGTAAAGTGGCAGCTTGCTGTCGCGTTTCGTTCGGTGAGTGAGATTTCCTGTGGCCCATATTATTGCCCCATAGCAATTGACGGGTACATGCTGATGATTATGATGATATACATACCAAATACACACTAGTAAGCTAAACAACCCAGTTTTATACAAACGATCAATCATAGCACTTTGTACAATGAAAGCTATAATCTAATTCTGTCATCGCCTATAACGTATTCAGTTGGAAAACAATCGTGTAGACGATCCGCTAGACCTTTGTCCTGGAAGGCACAAAGACTGTTTATCGCCGCATCTCAAGACTCGCGGCCTCGTTGTTTGATGCAAACCATAGACTGAAGAGGGTTGTATATAGTTCATAGGTTTGTTTTTAAGACACTGCTATTACGTATTCTGTACAGTAGTAAGTATTCTACGACGTAGGATGGAATCATTATTGGCGAACCGTAACATCATGGAAAGTGGATGCAGCAACTGCGCCTCTGCCTACTTCTTCGAAGTCTTACTTACCTGAAATAATCGTAAAATTTTTGTTAAAATATTTTTTTTTATGAAGATGGTCAGAATTAATAAGCATAATGACTTAAAAGTTGAACAAAAAAAAGCAACAACATAACAATTTTGTATGTTATGTTGTTTTTTTTGTTTAACATTCAAGTCATTATGCCTATTAATTCTGACCAACTTCATCAAAAAACATACGTAGTAGAAACTTGGTAACTAAAGCCTTTGAAAAACAAAACACTACTGTCACTGCTCTCAGTGCGCGTATCATTCCCAATACATAGGTACTATGCTTACAATGATATACGTTAAACGCTTGTTTAATGCTTAATGCTTTCGTACCAATTTATCTGTAAGTTAATATCAATATGAATCAGGAAATCCACTTTAGCAACAAAGTGATGATAGTTATTGATATTTACAATTATGCTAAAAATTTTACTTAACGAGTTGTAATCAAAGATGAAGGCATTACATGAAATTCAATATCAAGGAAGTAAATCGGGTCGTGTTTCGAAAGTACTCCCTATATGAAAGATACATTCTTATTTAATAATGGTAGTGATTTCTTAAGTTTACGCGAATGTTATACATTGAAATAAAACTATTTTTACGGATTTTATCACGATTAGATTTTTAATTTTTTTTAGGGAATAAAAATTAAAAACCTAATCGTGATAAAATCCGTAAAAATAGTTTTATTTCAAAATAATGGTAGGTTTACATTATGCCATGTATTCCAGTATGTTGGATTGGAATTGGAATAATTAGCCGGCTTGAGAATAAACTGTTTACAATAATAGGTTTAACCTTTTTAAATTAAACAGGATTACACTAAATACTTGTCTACTTTCTAATCCACCGCAGATAATTTAACTCCACAAGAATAGTGTAAAAGTTTGCACTTTCATTTAATGTTTTTTGTCCGCTTCCCTCTTGATATTATTGTCACTGCATGTTTGAAAAATGAACACCATTTCCATTGTTACAAAAATATAGAATATATTATCATAATTAAGTTCAGTCCAGCACTAATTCGCTGGCTTTCTGGACTAGACACTTTAAAGCAGCCGTAATAACATGTAAATACTTTTTTAAAAGGTTAATAGAATTTAAATAAATAATTTCAAAAGGTGAGATGCATAACATTGTAAATATAATGTATGTATATATATAAACAAACATATTAATAATTCTAAATGTAATAACATGCTATGTTATATTTAAGCAAAGCTATAATATTTAATGATCTCATATTTGCTAGAAAAGCTGTCAGCTAATTTAAATATTTTTGCAATCATTAATAACACTTTGAAATGTAGTTGAAATACAAGCGAATAAGCATTATATATTAACCGACCCATCCCAGAGATATATGTGTACATACTTATTAAATATAATAGATGTACTGAGAACCATCTCATTTTTTGAAGTCGGTTAATAATATCAAATATCAAAAGTTTTTCCTGATAATCCATGGTAAAATAATGTAAAATTCCCTTAACCTATACGATTTTTTTTTATACAGCACGGCAAAGTGACTACAAAGATGATGGTAAGCGTAGTGCTCTCCAAAATCAGTGACCACCGACAACAATGGGTTTATCAGTGATCACTAGAATCATGCCGGCTTATTTATGTTTCTTCACACCCAAAGAGGAAAAAGAAAATCAAATAGTTAAACAATTAGGCAAAATTGTTCATCTCACGGCATTAACGGCAGAACTAGTTAACATTGGGATACCAATCATCTGTTTTTCTCTTAACATTAGTCTTAGAAGTAACCTAAAATATACAAAAAGTATAAACAGTGCTTATGTATCCCGTTCTGTACATTTGGTAAAATTAGGTCATCCGCCGTTGTTTCTGTGGTCTAAAATATACAAAAAGTATAAACAGTGCTTATGTATCCCGTTCTGTACATTTGGTAAAATTAGGTCATCCGCCGTTTTTTCTGTGATCAGCCAGCAATCGCCTATAAATTGTGGCACGCGTCATTTGTGCAGGGCTAACGGTGTACAAAAAACGTACACCTCTGACATTAGACACTGGAATTGCATCAGAGTTGGTGCGATCCGCCGTGGGAAGCTTACCTATAAACGCACATACTATGGCCGCTCAAAAGTGAGGAGTCGGCTTTTGTTTTATGCATATAGTTGCTTTAGAAGGAAAATGGGTCAAATATGATGATTTTATCAATAAGGTATAAACAAAAGTTAAAAATACATCCACCTTGCAGTCATAACAAAGGGTAAACCGTAGAAGAAAAACAAATTCTGAGACCGGTTTTATAAAGATATTTTTAACAAACTTTATTTTATCGTGACTATGGTTCATACTATAAAACATCGTGCAACGATTTACGGGAGCAACGCAGTAAAAGGATAGATAATAGTCACTGGAATCCTAAAGCTTTTAAATGAACATAAGCCTTTAATAAAACAAATTTACTTTATTTTATGAAATCCTATCAAAAATGTATTCGTACTTGTATACACCAACAAAGAGGAAATTGAGCTTCCTCGCTTAAACGCTAACTCAATAGGTATAAATGTGACCGCAAAGCTGGCTATTCATAAAGGTCTAGTTACCTTAATAAACATCCATCACAGCTTAAACAAGATTAGCACTTGCACCAAATGCGCTAATACGTTGACCTTATCAAAAAACAACATAACATGCAAATGGACCAAACTTGCGATTCTGGCCCAATAATACTGACCTTTATATCACCCAGGCACTTCATACTTTGTTGGTTGACAGGGAGGCGCGTCACGGTTTAAGGTCCATTCATATCTACAGATTTTGTGTGTAAACAACAACGTACTAACTTACACGTCAAAATATTATTTAATGCTATTTCTCTAACGTACACATACGTATAACATTGATTCTCATCAAGAATGAGTTATATGTATCTATAATATGTCGATAGATCTGAATGGTCCTTAAATCAGTATACTCTTACCCCGCACGTGTAAACTGAAACATGTTCTCATTTAAAAAGTTGTTTGAAATTGCCCTATGCATACACATGCATAATACTTTCCGTATTATTTAAGTACAGACGTGCACTCTATTTAAGCGATGCTATCATCCACAGACATGTCAGCTGTCATACTTTGTCTAAAAAATATGCTGCTCCATACATGCGAGCCGCGCGAACATTTTGTCAGCCAAAATGCCAAGTCGATTCGGTGCGAATCTACGGTCCGCTATACAATATACTACGATGAACCCGTCTTGATACTGGCACACAACTTTGTTGTACACTGCACGTAACGGTAAACTCTACATGCCTCGAGGAATAAAGTTTTATTTAATTAAAATCACTGTAATTGTAACATGTAACAAGTATTGGGCATTAAGTAATATAAAATTATCAACATGTAATACATTCAACATTTACAAATACTGCGTCAGTTTACAAAAAATCGTTTAAATTATATTTCACGTCAAAAGAACTAGCTGGTAGCCAAGTACAAAAACCACGCAAAAAAGTTTCATCACATCAATTTATCAAAAAAACAACCGCAACGCATTCGATACATAGCGAGATAAAGTTTAACCGACAACAAAACATTTGAATGTTTACAACATTAATACATTCCGGAAGTTTTTACCAACTGGTATTTGTAAAAGGTCGGCAGTGCGTCCGCTCTTGTTGACGCGTAATAGATGCGACTCAAAACCTAGGCTATAATTTTTTAAATATCTGTATCAAAAAATTTTAGAATCCGTCCAAAATGCGTCAACACCTGGCCTGATACAGATTATAAATTAAAAAGAAATGCGTCCGTTTAAATTAAGAGCGAAAAAGCATCAATGCACTCGACGCCGTCTACATTACAAGGCACACATTTACCGACAAAGCCGTTCGAGCGAGCACCTCACTACGTACCTACCATTCATTACGACGGCACCGCACTGCCTCCACTAACCGATGCACTGACACCAAACCCATTCCGAATTTGAATTTTGTTTTGTATATTTTTTATCGAATAGCATCTGCCAGCCAGCGCGCGCTCCATTTTTTCCCCATTTTGACAAGCTGTCAGTTTCGCGCGCCATTTTCCGATTGTATTTTTTCCAACCAGTGTTTATTTGTTTTGTTTTTTTCTAAAGTCTACATTGTGAATTTGAACGGGTTGATTGCTATCGTATTTGGAGCTAAAGGTGAGTTTAATTTCATTTATTAAAGTTGGCTAATTTTACGAATAGAAGTGTACGAGTAGATGCAATGCGATTGGCAATTATTTATTACAACTTCTCACGTTCCGTTACCTAGTTAATTAACGTGTTAACAAATTAATTCGTGAATTTACGTATTTCTCATACATTTCTGGTTTTATATATATGCCTTATGTACAGTTTTGCTCCACATTCGTCTACTACATCATTATGCAAATTGAATAAATAAAAAGCAAACAACAACACATTGTATTAAAATTATTGTGATAATTAATTGTATAAAATCATTTTAAATTTTATTTACATGTAATACAATAGTATTTATACATTACAACTGTAATTAACCAGCGAACCTTTAATTTTGTGATCTTCCGCATTTATAGCCACTTTTAAGTATAATAATAAGTATCTTAAGCATTAAAAGAAAATATAAAAATGTGAAAAATAGAATAGTACCTCATCTGTAATACATTAATGCGATGCAAATATTGTAAACTCGCCAACACTATTAAAATTTTTAACTGCACTATTAACGTAACACCGCAATCACGATTTAATCGGAGTGCATTCAGTAATCAAATTAAATAGTTAAGTAAATTACATATTGGAGCAAAATAAACGGTCAATTATTTCATATTGAACATAAAAAATACTTTATCAAATATGTGAAGGCCCACAAGTAGAGCCTGTTTGCATGACGCTTGGACACACGAAATCAAGTAATCCATACCTCTATATAAACTTACTTAATAACGTGAATTGAGCTGCTCTAATTTTAAAATCATTGTAGAGTAGATCTTTGGATCTATTTATTTATAATCACAAGTTTAAAAACTTAAAGGACCGACTTCAAAACTTATCTGATCGTGACCAAAATGATTTTGAATTTTGAAAATTGGTCCACATTTGGCGGAAATATTGCGTAACATACGTAAAATACAGACGAATTCAGGACCTATTTTGAAGTTGGTCCAAAATTGCTAAATGGTATGAAATATCTTTAAGGGTGAATGCAATACACATCTTTGAGGATATTGCCCAAACGATGTGGCTTTGTTTGTGGCTGCCCACGTGCCTGACGTGAACCCCTCTGGCGAATCCAATCCCGAGCAAATCATGTTAGAAAAACCGGGTTGTTCAACTACGCATCGAACCTAGGATCTAATTCCATAGCCGACGCTAGACCAATACGATTTCGACAAGTTTTCTATCAAATTAGTAGGACTACAGCCGCGTCTCCTGCACTAGTTTTTCTCGAAACATTACACAAAAACACATGCACAAAACAACGATTTTAGCTGTCTCCCGCTCGTAGAACAATGGACCACAGATAAAAATATATATTTTGTGTAGGTGTTTTGTGTAATGTTTTAGTGCAGGAGACAAAGCTTTATATAATATTTTTCTCTTCTTTGTTTCTTTCCACCTCCCTTATCCCACCTTAATGTGGGGTCGGCGCAACACACTTTTTCAAGTATGTTGCAGAAAGGATTTAGTCTGGTTTTTACGAATACCTGCCTGACGTCAACCCCCTCTGAGGGATCCAGTCCCGGGCAAATTAAATTAGAAAATTCACTTTGCCCGCCCTGGGAATAGAACCCATGACCTTCCGGCCCATAGCCCATATACACTGCCACTAGCCCAAGGAGGCGACAATCTTTTTCACTTCGATTATTACAAAATCTTTTAATAGAAGAATTAATGGATCAGTGCATACAATACATTATAATAAAATGACCCATGACCTTCCGGCCCACAGCCATATACACTGCCACTAGACCAAGGAGGCGACAATCTTTTTCTCTTCGATTATTACAAAATCATCAATGCATACAAAACATTATAATTAAATGACAAAGGCCTAATCTATATTTAAAACAGATGAGAAAATTATAAATTTAAATTAAATATGTAAATTATTGATCAGAAAATGCGTTATTTTTTACTGAAAGTGTTTATATTTATACATTACTAGCTGTTGCCCGCGACGTTCGTGTACTTTTATTTTCTGGTATATAAAGTAGGGTATCATCACGGACGTAAAAAAAAAGATGGCGGAGCGCCAGGAACATTGAAAGTGAAGCAGGATTTTCGGCTCATTCGATCAGTCGACGCCATTACGTGTCGATATATAGAATGGACCGAGGGTTTTCGGCTCATTCGATCAGTCGCCGCCAGTAAGTGTCGATATATATAATGGGCCGAAAACCTGCTTCCCTCTCAATGTTCTTAGCGCTCCGTCCAACCTTTTTTTTACGTCCGTGGGTATCATCAACTCCATACCAAATTCCATCAAAATTGGTCACACCGGTTGAGCATGAAGAAGTAACAAACATACAAACTCGCTCACAAACTTTCGCCTTTATAATATTAGTGATACCTACTGATTATTTAAATATTAATATTCTACGAACTATAAAACGTTGGTGGAAGAGGTACTTGATCCATTATGCCGAATGGTTTGCATCTTTTTGAGTGGTAGAGCCACGCTGTAGACAGTAACGTCTACAGCACGAATGGACCGGCTCGACCGGTTTGAAATCACTGTCTCACTCGTAAAGTGGCAGCTTGCTGTCGCGTTTCGTTCGGTGAGTGAGATTTGCAAACGAATTGACAACTATTTGCACTACGTAGATGAGATTTTGATAGTAGATGCTCTAGAGGGATTGACGCCAGACAAGCAGGCAGCCGGTCGTAAAAACTTGTAAAATTCTTTCGGATAAGAGAGGGATAAACAAATTGTGGGTGGCCAAATAAATAAAAAATTAAAAAATACAAAAATTTTACAGTTTTAGTAGCACTGAATACATCTACAGGGTTACCACCACCTCTTATAGCAGTATTATTATAATCGTTTTTCGTTTGTTTTGTATGGGAATCGGTACAAGTAAAATTATAATAATACTGCTATAAGAGGTTGTGGTAACCCCCCAGGCCTGTTTATCAGAAGGACCTGTGTTCAAATCCTAAGTCAGGCACACGGGTTTCTGAACATTTGAATGGACGTTACGGAGGCGTCCGGTAATAAAATATAAGCCGATTCCTACAACATGCTTAAAAAGTGTGTTATCCCACATAAAAGTGGGATAAGCGTAGGTGGGAAAAGAAGGATACAACAAAAATTCAACAGATGTAACTAACGATGCGTTATAAATGATTTTGGAGAAACGAGTACGAGCTTTAATTTCACTCCCGATTGTGCCAAATTGGGAATACAGTGTGAAGGGATATAATAGTATGGCCACGAAAACAGCGATGAGTCCCGATACTGCGTTTGAATACAAACCCACGTAAAGTGGCAGCTTGCGGTCGCGCTTCGTTCGATGAGTGAGGTTTCCGGTGGCCTAATTCTCCCTATCCCCTCGCCTACTTTCTCAATCCCTATTTCCCTACCTTTAGGTTGGCAACGCACCATTGATCCTTTTTGTGTCTTGGGTGTCTATGGGCGGTGGAGATCACTTACCATCAGGTGGCCCATCAGCTCGTTTGCCAGTCTGCTATAAAAAATAAAACATACGTAATTAAAATGGACATTTGTCGGACTTTAAAAAAATCTGGTATAATTAACTTCCTTCTTCCATATAAGCGCAGTTCTATAAATAATGATGTTTGATTTAAAAAAAACTATAAAATATATTTTTTTAATTCAGACAAGGAAATTTATTAAATACACGTCATAAGTTACCTCCTTGATCTTGTGGCAGCGTATATGAACTTTAAACTGTAACGTTTTGGGTTCGATTCCCAGGTTGGGCGGGTTGTCTTTCTAACACGAGGAGTTGGAGCCACACAGGCAGCCGGTGGTAAAAACTAAGCCGAATCCTTTCTACAATATGATTAAAAAAGTGTTTTTCGACAACTCCATATTAAGTAGGATAAGGCCAGATGGAAAGAAATAAATAATAAATACACCCAACAGTCACACACCTAGTCCTGATCCCACACTAGGTATAACCTGTATCGCGGGTATCAGAAACTATGAGAGACTTTCGGTCTCACAACACCCAGACTTGAAACAAATATCTGTAGATCACACAAATATTTGTCTCATTGCGGGAATCGAACCCGGCTACTCGCCTAATGTGCCACGGAGGCTATCATAGAAAGAAATCTAATACGTCAAAATATCTTAATTTCACAACATAATATTTAAATGGGGGAAGATCCGTTGGCAGACCAGCAGCCCGATGGGGGAACGACATTAAAATGACCGCAGGAAAATTTTGGATGCATTTAGCGCAAAATAAAGATCAGTGGCGTAAGGGAGAAGAGGCATAAGCCCAGCAGTGGGCAAACAGAAGCTGACGATGATCATGATGAATATTGAAATGAACATTATTGGTATGAAAGGCGTACTTAACAGGACAAGTTTAGGCTGATATCCTTTTAATAAATTTGGAAATAAATACAAAAAATAAAATGTAGTCAATCTTTAAAACAGGTACGAACCTTGAGCACGGTAAATATAAAATGGCATTCAGCTATGTAGGTATAAATATTTGACATTTCTGAAAACATTGAAAGTTTATAAAGTTGTTGTTCATTTACAGTATTAACTCTTCGCGAGTGCTAATCTATGTAACTTTGATGTTCTATGACATCAGTAACGGTTTCGCGAAAATTATGTTATTAAACATAAATCAAGCGATAAAAATGTTTCAAACTATTTTTACCATATGAGCTGATTTTATGGTTCCGCTATACTACCTGTTTATTTTAAAAGCAAAAAAAACACTTAAATTCCAATAAGAGTCATAAAACGAATGACCGATTTCCACTGGTCTGCGCAACAAAAATTAATGTAATCTTATTTATACGTGATAAAGACCGTGGTCGCCAATAGATTGACAGGCTAATTATTTATAAATCTTGTTTGGAGTGTTATGCAATTGCGAATAAATAATTGAAGAATGTAGTAGCATAATTATACAAGCAACCTACTCCAAATGCGAACTTGAGAAAGAAGTTAGAGGTAAAACACATAGGCTGTGATCTATAGAGCGAACTTCGACTAAGTCTAAATCAAAGTCACGAGCTCAGTGGGATTTGGAATTGTTAAGTAGAACTTTGACTAAGTCCGGGTAATTTTTTATAAGAAAAACAGGCTGACAGACAGACTAAGCAAAGATTTTCTTGTAAAAAATGATTCGGACTTAGTAAAAATCCTCACTGAGTTCGTGGCTTTGACCTAGACTTATTCGAGACTTATACTCAGCCTTATAGTATGGTAATATAATAGAGTTGATACCACGGACGCAAAAAAAGATGGACGGAGCGCTAGGAACATTGAAAGTGAAAATTGAGCAAGCCCATTCGATCTATCGACACGTAATAATAGAACTTTATTTAAAAAAAAGTAATAGAACTTTTTGACAAAAATTTTTTTAGTACAGAAACTTTGTTGATGACCCTGTCTCCTGCGCTAGTATTAAACTGTATTACAGGAGCCAGTGTGTTCTATAGAATTGGTAATACAATTTTTTTTTGGCGTGTGTGTGCGTAGGGTACTTTTGTTTTGTACCGGCGTGTTTATGTGCGTGGTTCTCTGTGGCATCCGTTTAAATAGGGGAGATGGTGTCCTCTTTGTCCGTGGTTGGTACATGGATATTGTACGGATATGATATAACGGAACTAAAACCAATTTCACAATTAATAGGTATCTTACTTTACTGACACGCTCCACTGCACTGCAACAGGACATTGTAAAATGAATGTTTGTTGCATTACATAGTGTCATTTTATACATAATAAAAGTATAAGCTTAAAAAGTAAAACGCTATTGCTGGTAAACCACCCATCTAACAACAAAGGAAAACCAGTTTAAGTAAAACCAAATTCAAAATTTCTCCGATCGTGGCAAAATATGTTCGGACCACCCTTGGAATAAGCTCTAACGAACACAAAAATAATCTTAACCCGTCGGAGGCGGCACATACATATATAATATGTTACATAAGCGTGTGGGCCACCGGAGGCCGAGCCGTCCGTGACTATTTAAAATCGGTCCACATTTGGCGGAGATATCGCGTAACATACATTAAAATACAGACGAATTAATTACCTCCTTTTTTAGTCTGTCGAAAATATCAGTATTTCATTCCATCAGTAAGATGCTTTGATTATAGCATAGTTCCTGCTAGTTTTATTCCGATGATAGTGATCCAAATTGATCACATGATCGACATTCGTTAATCCTTTAAAAGCCAACTTAATGGCCCCGAAGCGTCATGACAAAATAGTATGACACAAATAAATTGTTTTATTGGCAATACGATTTAATATAACGTCAGTAATGGCGGATTATACTCACAAAATTTTATAGCCCTCTCAATGTAATGAACAATGTTCCTTTCTCTTCATTATTTTAATAGTTTTAGGCACTTAATAAGGCCCCGGAGTAATATTGTTTATCAAATTATCATTTTAATTAAACTGTGTAATGATATTCGCGACTGGCTTTTGTACGCTATTGAATTTGTTACTGAAAATTCACTTATGTTAATAAAGATAGCTTGATAACACTCAAAGTTAATAAACTGTTTACTTTTTATGGGTGATTTTTTTATGAATCGTATTATTAATAATCATCATCATCTTCACATAGGCCTCTCCCAAAGATTTTCAGATCGACCTGTTGGAAGTGGCCTGCATCCTGCGTCTTCCGTCCCATATAATTGTCAGATGTCCATTATTAATAATAACCAAATGTCATCAGTGCGCAACGAACTGGATAGTGGATACGAATTCGACAGTCAAAAATATTCCTGCTGCAGCCGCTGTTAGCATCTGTTATTCAAGTAACATCAATGACGTTGGAATCGCTCGTTACAGTAATATTTCTATGAGTAACATAGATATCTAGAAACAATCTTCAGACAAATTGTTACAATTGAATCCTAGACGAATAGTTGCGAGTAATATTGACTTTAGAATTCCGTCTATTCTATAAAGTTGAAAGCAAGTACGAAACACCTATAAAT
The DNA here is from genome assembly GCA_036417725.1 of Clanis bilineata. Classification (NCBI taxonomy): domain Eukaryota; kingdom Metazoa; phylum Arthropoda; class Insecta; order Lepidoptera; family Sphingidae; genus Clanis; species Clanis bilineata. The sequence continues at coordinate 8,034,761 of CM071153.1, forward strand.
TAAAATGGTACTGACCAATCATCATAAAATATTTTCTGTGATACAACTTTCTAGGTTCATAGACCTAGAACCTAGACTTTCTCTAGACATGTAGTAACTTATCTGATTCCCACGGTAGCCTATATGGGCCTTTCAATGTACGTAAAGAAGCCCTATGATATTTTGTATCGCGATAATTTATGTGTGTATTTGGCTCTTAGCCCAACCTCTAAATAAGATGATCCGAAAATGTTGGTTTATTTTAACCGACATTAAAAAGGAGGATTAAGTTAATTTGTCTGTCTGTTTTTATGAAAAAAAAATAAAAATATATTTATTATCACAATATATAATTATACATAATTATGTTTACCGATAACGTCGAGGCGCGTGGACTTTTGGAATGTCGTTGTGAATGTTCAAAATAAAAAAAAAGATAAGAATTTCTGTCTTTTTTGTACAAAAGTAAAGTCAATCTAAATAGTAGTAATTTATTGAATTAGGCTTATATTTTAATTATTTTAGCTGCACAAGTTCGATGAAGGGCCTGAGCAGGAATATTTATGACAATCGAAATCGTATCGAGCTCGGTGCGAACTTAAAATACTTTTATTAACTACTTTTGGTTCATATTTCATACAAGTTTAATAGAAAAAATATTCCTTCTAGGGCCACAGGATATCTGTGGACGAGGCTTATGTTCGGTAATTGACATACTGTGGCGGCTGTGGCTGATGATGATGACGATGACACAAGCCAAATGCCAATATAACATTTTAACACAAACTGATTTCTTAGGTTACACTAATGTTATACCTCTACATTGAAATAAAACTATTTTTACGGATTCTATCACGATTTGTTTTTTTTTAATACAATTCAAACGCCGAACAAATTAATTAGAAAAACTGTTTCTTATAAACAACTACTTAACAGACCGTATCACTAATCGATATTACAATAATAATATGAATAATATAACGACACAGCTCTATCACAGTTTAACAATGGTATCTAAATTGATCTGAGGCTATGCAGGAATAACTTTCGAATACGTATGCGAATACCTTTGCACGCTCAACGCATTTCTACTAAATTCAAACAAACCATGTCACCGTAATCCCGTGTCTACTGCGCATGGTTTTCTTGAAACAAAACACAAAAACACCTACATAAAACAATGTTTTTCGTTGTTTCCTGCTCATGGAAAATGGACCATAGATAAAAATGAATAGCGAAACCATGTTTTGTGAAGTACAGGAGACTCTGCTTAAAAATGTCTATAACTGTTACATTTGCGTTGAGCGCGCCATTCGATTCGAATACGTAGTCGAAAGTTGTTCGTGCTACCGCCTCTATAATACTAATTTATTGGCTATCGAGGAATTCAAATAAAGTCCGTTTCAATACATGACTAATATTTATCAGAGTACCAACACTTTGTCACTTTCTTTGTCGCAGCGGATCGAAGGCCAAACACCTATTCAGTTGTAATGATTCATAAATATTACTCATGATAAATCACATGCCATTCAATAAATCGAAACATTTTGTTCATTATTTATCACATTGTTAGTTAGGGTTGAAAACCAACGCAACTATTGATGTATAAATAAAATGATACAAAGGTACTTCAAATTAAAAAACGACTTAAGATGCCCCAGGTTTCTAAAAAAATCTGAGATAGTGTCATAAATCTTTTAAGCGGCTTCAAAAAACCCTACCCGTCCCAACTAGTGATGTCACAAACTCCTTAGAAAAACCGGTAAAAGTACACTCGTTAAACCCTGGCTCTTGATCTACAGAATGTGTGTGTCATGTGTACGGTAGCCGCTATCCGGATTAAAATTTGGAAAACGACAATTTTTAAGCAAGTTGTAGAAAAGATTCGCCTTAGTTTTTTCGACCAGCTTATTGCAACCCCCTTTGGTGGATAGTTTCTATCATAAGCTCATACATACATAAGCTCACGCCTGTATCTCCGAAGGGGTAGGCATAGGCGCACTAGCGAACTAGAACACCCACATTTCGCCGAGCTTAGTTCCGTCCCAGATGTGATAGGGGGCAAGCCTATCGCCATATCGGGCACAAATTCCAGACTCCGGGCTGATATAGAAAAATCCAATATCACTTTGCCCGACCCGAGGATCGAAGCCGAGACCTCAGAACCGTAGTCGTACCGAAATACCAACACGCCACCGAGGCAGTCAATCTTTCAGGCAGTCAGTCTTTAATAATAAATAGTTAAATTAACGTACGAATATATTTATTAAATAAATCATTACACAATTTTCGACAAAACGTCGACAACAATTTTATCACTGGTTTTGTAGTGAAGGAATAAAATGCTCGATTTTTCCGAGGTCATGCATATTACCCGCGGATCCTGTCGTTGCGTTGACGGTGTGACTTTTACCGTATGTTTAATAACTTAATATCTCATGTTGCAGCCCCATTGGTCTAGTAGCTGTATACTTAAGATAAGAACCGTGAGGTCTTGTATTCGAATTCCAGACCATTTCACAATTTATATTCTTTCCACCTGCCCTTATCTCACCTTAATGTGGGTTCGACGCAACACACTTTTTCAAGCATGTCGTGGAAAGGATTTGGCTAAGTTTTTACGACCGGCTGCCTGCTTGACTTCAACCCCCTCTGGTGGATACAGTACGGGCCAATTAAATAAGAAAATTCGCTTTGCCCGACCTGGGAATCCAACCCAGGACCTCCACTCTCCAGGACACTTTTCTTCCGGTCCACAGGCCATATACGCTGCCACTTGACCAAGGAGGCGACGAATTCACAAAATATGTATATATATGTAGTTTTTATACATACATACATACATACATAATATCACGCCTGTATCCCATAGGGGTAGGCAGAGACTATGGATTTTCACTTCGCCCGATTCTGACACACTACTTTCGCTTCATCTTCTTTCATCAATCACATCATACATTCGCGTCGGTTAAGGGTACTTTTTTTTCTAGTATTTTCTCTAGTTTTTATAATTTATAAAAATCACACTTATAATGTCCTAGGTTGAACTTGATGTCCGGTATAGCAAAAGACTCGCTCTTACGAAGAGACTTTTTTTTATCCGGGCACGGCAAAGTGACTACACTACACCTGATGGTAAACGTAGTGCAGTGCAAAAAAAACCAACGACCATCGATAAACATAGTTTATGAATGGTCGCCAGTTATGCCGGCCTGCATAAATGCTTCTTCGTAAGAGATGTGATGTTTCTTTGAGATGTGGGTGATCTATTCTCTACTCGACTTGTGTTTACCCATCGGACATACAGACGTGAGCTTATGCATGTTTATGCCATATACGTTATATACGGATATTAGTCGCTTATTCATTTTATACAGAATATTGCAAGTATTGTAACGTCCAATCATAACCACAATGCCCTACCACATAAATGCAGTTATTAGGTAACTAACAATTTTGAGAAATAGTGGTGACTATTTTCTTAGTAATAGAGTCTCATGCCTTTACCACAAACAGAGCTATACTTTTCTGTCCACATATTTCTTTCCACCTGCTATCCCACCTTAATGTAGGGTCGGCGCAACACACTTTTTCAAGCATGTTAAAGAAACGATTTGGCTTCGTTTTTACAACTAACTGCCTGCCTGACATCAACCCCTTCTAAGGGATCCAGTCCCAGGTCGAGGTGAGGTTCACTTTTTCTTTCTGTTTGCCGTTATCCCGGCCTGGTGCCAGGGTCCGCCATCTTACTTAAACGTTTCCACTTGAGCATCCTCCACGGTAAGGACATTGACTCTCATAACATAACATAAGCTCACGCCTGTATCCCCGAAGGGGTAGGCAGAGGCGCACTAGCGAACTAGAACACCCACATTTCGCCGAGCTTAGTTCCGTCCCAGATGTGATAGAGGGCGAGCCTATCGCCATATCGGGCACAAATTCCAGACTCCGGACTGATATAAAAAAAACCAATATCACTTTGTCCGACTTGAGGATCGAACCTGAGACCTCAGCACGATAGTCGTGACGTAATACAACCACACCACTGAGGCAGTGACTCATATTATCCTCCAAAACGTCCAGCTAGCGCTTTTGGCGTCCACGGGGACGCCCCCCTAGTACGTTCTGCGGGAGTAGCCAAATGGCTTATACGCTAGTCGAATAGAATAATCGAATAGAATAAATATATGGCAATGACATAAGAGTACGCTATATACTAGCGATGGAAACAACGGCTAACTTTTGCCATTAGGTTATGTCGCTTAGGCTATTCTTACAAAGCTATTACTTTAAATCGCTATTTAAAGCTACCAGCGATTCTCCGCCGCGCGGCTTTAGTAACTTATAGGTTACTTTTTAGATAGCGGCTTCTTGAATCGCCGCAGCTGTCTTGAATCGCCGCAGCTATCTAGAATCGCCGCAGTTGTGTTCATAGCAGTAAGCTTTATTACGAAACACGGTTTTCTCGTTCTAATATTATTTTGTGAATCGCGGTCATTTTATTGGTGCCCGCGTTTTGTTGATGTGCTTGTCGTATTTTGGATCGTAACGTGTTCTTAATTCTTATTTGGATATTTAATAACATAATTTTGTTTTAATGAAAAAGGTAGTTTTATACAATATTAATTTAAAGTTTTTATTAGCATCATTAAAGCGAGTTATGAAACAATTGACGTTTTTAAGGAATAAATTCTTAACCGGGAATCTCCGAGTTTCGAGCAGTGCTCAAACAAATCTGCGTAGAAGTTCATGAAGCAGTGTCAACAAACTAACTGCATCGCCGTAATAGCGAGTAGCGACTAGCATTTACACACATATTAAATTATGATGGTCATCACTTTCTAGTTGAAATAAGAATAAAAAAGTATTTTTAAATCAGTATCATTACATAGCTTTTTCGTCTACAAAATAATAAAGGTCGTAGGTTGCAATTCGATACGACCAAAAATACGCCTTATTATCTAGAAAATAAAGATCTAGTATCCAATGTTTATAAACCGAATTGTCGGCTTTTTAAATGGATTTACTTACCTTGACTGCAAATACTATACCTATATATAATAATTTATCTAAATCACAAATATGAAGTGTCATATCGATTTAATTTTATATATCGAAGGTTACTTCGGCCTTCTTGTTACGTGATACTATTTGGTATTAAATATTTTTGGTATATACACTAGGTATACTAGCTTTCGACCTCGGCTGATATGAAATTATATCACGTACTATAAACAGGAAATCGTTTTGATTTATTCGAATTAGGAACGCAACAGAATATTTATTTGCAGATAAAAATAAACTTTGTTGTATTGTTTAATTGGCAATGGCGGGACTTGGTCAAGATAGAGCCACGCTGTAGATAATAACATCCATAGCACAAATGGGCCGGCTCGACCGCTTTGATGACGACTCACAGAAAACCGACGTAAAGTGGCAGCTCGCTGTCGCGTTTCGTTCGGTGAGTGTGATTTCCGGTAGCCCAATTCCCCCTCCCTTTCCCAATCCCTCTTGCCTCCCCTTCCATTCCACCCTTTTAGGTTGGCAACGCAACCATGACTCTTTTTGAGTCTCGGATGTCTATGGGCGTTGGAGATCACTTACCATCAGATGACCCATCTATTTGTTTGCCAATCTCTGCTATAAAAAAAAAAAAAAACAGTTTTATGAATAACATGCACGTAAACCTAAGAAACCATTATATAAATATTATATTGATTTTTATCATATTAAGTCACCTGGTTGGCCTAGTTGCAGTGTATATGAGGTGCACTGAGTGGTCACAGTTTCGAATCCCACGGCGTAAAAGTGGATGCAAGAAGTTTACCAAATCCTGTAACACATACGTACATAAGCTCACGCTCACATAAGCTCATCACGCCTATATCCCCGAAAGAGTGCGCTAAGGCGAACTTGGGGACTAGAACACCCACTTTTCGCAGAGTTTATTTCCGTCCTAGGTAATAGGGGCGAGCTAGCCGAGAATGTACTAGCTTTTACCCGCGGCTATTCTCACGCGAGAGTCTGTCCCGTCGTATTACAATTTTCAGCTCCTTAGATGCATTTCCAAAAATCCTTTATTAATTCTCGCCTACGTCATCAAAAAAAGTGTAAAACAAATTTCTAGTTCCAATAGTTTCGGCTGTACGATGATACGTCAATCAGTTTCTCCTTTTATCGCCCGACTTCCAAAACGGAGAAGGTCCTTAATTCGTCGGTATGTATGTTACTCGATATTTCCACCAAATGTGGCCTGATTTTCTAGATTGTGTTTGATAGAGCTTTTTTCAAGGGTGGTTCCACATTTTGATCACGATCGGATAAAATTTGAAGACGGTCCGTTAAGTTTTTATACTTGTATACCTTATCCAGATATAGGATATAATTTTACTCATTTCCCAACCTTCTTCAGTCTTTTCTCAATGGCTATCGATTTGTCTACACATAATAAATCGCTTCTATTTCTCTCAGTGTCTTATAAGGTATTTCCGTTGTGTCGTGAACTCGTTGTCACGACTCACGACCTTCGAAACTGAATAGGAACTGCCTATTCATCACCGTCATTCATTCACAAGCTGTTTTTACGCAGCGTTTGTAGTTTAGACTATACCTAGACGCATTTTTTATTATACTGCCTACGTGGAAACGATTTATTAATGGATATTTCTGTGCATAGCTTGTCATTATGACTTGCTTGTAGGCTTGGTGATTATTTTACAAGTAGTAACATGACAAATGTAAAATAGTTTAAAAGTTATAGAGTAAAGTATAGTATGACAGCCTCTGTGGCTAGCGGACGAGTAGCCGGCTGTGAAACGTGAGGTCGTGGGTTCGATTCCCGCACCGAGACAAATGTCTGTGTGGCCCACAGATATTTGTTTCGGGTCTGGGTGTTGTGAGACCGAGAGTCTCTCGTAGTTTCTGATACCCACGATACAGGTTGTTGTACCTAGTGAGGGGTCAGTACTATGTGTGTGACTGTTGGGTGTATTTATCCTTAGTAGTCCTAGTACAAGTTGATGCTTCTCGATAATGACAGTTATTTATCCACACGTTTGAATAGAAGCGCCTCTTGCGGAAACGACGATGAACTAAAATAAATATATAAGGATATAACAATAAGTACCATTGTTATGGAAAATTACAGTTACCTCCGTGGTCTTGTGGCAGTATATAAGCTGTGGACCGGGACGTCCTGGGTTCGATTCCCAGGTCGGACAAAGCAATTTTTCGACGTCAGGCAGGCAGCCTGTCGCAAAAACTAAGCCAAATCATCTTTTGCAACATGCTTGAAAAAGTGTGTTGTGCCAACCTCACAATAAGGTAGGATAAGGGCACGTAGAAAGAAAGAAAGATAACAATAAGTATCATTGTTATGGGGAAGTATTAAATCGCACTAGCGTCAGTTTTTGAGCATCAATCAGTACGCTCGACCGTGGCAGTACCGCTGTTACGCAGAAAAGCGAAGTTTCCTACGTTATGTTTAGATAATGATATTTTCGGAGATTTAAACTCCCATTCATAGATAGCTATACACAAAGTCTGTAAAGTGATAGGTCTAACTCACTTTGGTATAGATGGTAATAAAGTACATGTGGCCAGACTGGGTGACGGTAGATGGAGCAGAATCCTGACAGAGTGGGCACTTATGGAGGGAAGAAGATCCGTTGGCAGACCAGCAGCCCGATGGGGGAACGATATTAAAGAGATCGCAGGAAAAACTTGGATGCATTTAGCGCAAAATAAAGATCAGTGGCGCAAGGGAGAAGAGGCTTAAGCCCAGCAGTGGGCAAACAGAAGTTGACGATGATGATGATAAAAGTAAAGTAACCTGACCCACTGGGTACCGCTGCTACATGCTACTGAGCTTGTAGCAGCGGTAAAACGCTTTTCCGCGCGAAAACAAAAATAAAGCCTAGGCTTAGAAATGCGCGTAGCACAAAAATCAACACCGCAGTCCAACCCTTGACCACGAAGACCGCAAAGCCTTCGAAACGTCGGAAATAAAAATTAAAACCAAATCGTGATAAAATCCGTAAAAATAGTTTTATTTCAATGAATAGCATTCGCGTAAACTTAAGAATTCAGTAATCAACACCTATATCAAAGATCTATATTATATTCTTTTATACTAGTTGAATTTTCAAACGGACAAACTATTCGCATAGCGCGATTTTACTTTAGTTAAACAAAGCGCGTAGTTTTTGTTCAGCCAAAACAATGGAGGTATCATTTCGCTCGTATTTTTTCTCAATCAATTGGAATTGGGAACAATGTGCTTGAAGGGCTTACTACTGAATTGAAATGCCCGATTTAGTTCTCGAGGATTTTTATTCAGGATTTTCTTTTTATCACACTAAGATTTAACGGTATCCTTATGAAACCAATTTCACTTTTATCCATAATTTAAGTAGTATTAAATTAAGTATAGTAAGCTGCGACAGCTCAGTTGGTACGGACTGCCGAGACAAGTGTCAGAGGTTCGAGACCAACCTTAAAATGGAGCACACACTTTTTCATTGTGAAGTATCGCTTGCTATTACGGTGAAGAAAAACATCGTGAGGAAACCTGCATACTCGAGAATTTCTTCACAGGAATTTCGAAGATATGTGAAGTCTACCAACCCGCATTAGGCCAGCGTGGTAGACTAAGGCGTAACCCCTCTCATTAGTAGAGAAGGCCCGTGCGCAGCAGTGGGACAGTAATATTACAGGGCTAATATTATTATTATTATTATTCAACCACTAATCCTTGTCAATCGTTCTATTAAAACAATAATAATTAATAGTAGTATCAAAATCTCAGTTGGGACTTTGGGAGTTGCAGGAACTGTCCAGACGAACTGTTCAAACCCAGCCAAGCCCATGCACCCCTGACTTTTCTAAGTTTGTGTATTTATTATTATAGATACAGGTATAACGGGCAAGGAAAACATCGTCAGGAAACCTGCGTACCTGAGACTATCTTTATTAGAACAGCGTTATAGACTTATATCTAATCCCACACATTAGTGTACGAGGCCCATGCAGTGGGACAAGTAATGTTACAAAACTTTTATTAATATACAGGATGTTTCATAAAGTTGGTATCAATAACTACATTTATAGAGAGGTTGGCTGTCAACCTAGCGGTTAAGTTTAAAATTTCGTAAGACTTATAGTTTTTAAATAATGGAAACTTGAATTTGTGATCAACAATAAGGTGTTTTACTCTATCCGAGAAAATATCTAAAACTATACAAATGACATAGTTTAAGCAATAAGCAGTCGGGAAATGTTAGTGTTAGTTCATAAAATGATAAAATACATTTTATAATACAATTCAAAGTTTTGAGTTTTTGTATCTGTTCTTTTACTACGCGATATAGTAGCCGCCATGATATTACGTCATACAGTCATGAAAACAAAGTATCAAGTGATCAACATTAGGTTGCTTTTGTATTATATTTTATTATCCGTGTACTTTTTACTTAAATAGTATCATAGAAACCAACGCCATTTCATAAAAACACAAACTATCTAAGATTAAACTTGAAATAATGTACGGAGTAAACTCTTTTCACGTGATCCATTTAACCAAGTTTCTCTCATATTTACATTACTTGACACTTCAATCCACAACGTGTCCGCTGTTTTACACTTATATTCTCGCATTCAGGAACAACACAGGTTAATAACTCATTCTTAAATTGCAATAATTTACAATTCCAATATTACGCGTATTTGTTTACGTTCCTAATGACGTCTTGACTATGGAAGAAAAATGGCTTCTCGCGCGCGTTAGCGTTTTTGCCAAATTACGCGCGATATAAAATTAAAATACATTTTTAAGGCACTTATCGATTGAATAAAAATGTTGTAATTTTTTTAGTACTATATTATTACCTTAAGATCGCATTAAAACACATTTCAAAAAGTGGTGTAATACCCTATTGATTTCTCGCTTATTGTGTCAAATGCAGTACATTTGCAAACCACGTATTACCACCTAAGGGTAATTAATTATTTTTAGCGTACACAAATCCATTCCCATGCTTATTGCAATGATTTAAATGGTCGAATTCCGATTTTAAAATCCTCACGCTTAATAATTGATAAAAAAATAAGTTCCATTTTTATTTTTTAACTTTACCATTAGGCTTTAAATCGTTCTCCCTGTATGTGGAATTGTTATTGGTACCAACTTTATGAAACACCCCATATAAGAGGATTATTAGTAAAAAACAATTAGTTCTGTTAAAACAATAAACGTTAAACATGTTCAAAATATGCTGCACATTGTAAACTATATTTTATTGATTTTAGTTTCGTTACCACAGAAAGTTGAATGTTTCCGAACCCAATAAAGTTTACGTAACTTAATTATCAAATACAGTACTCAAAGATATATTGGTACGGTAATGCACGTCGTAATCAGAAATGGGATCGAGTAGTAAACGTAGCATGCTAATCATATAATAAAGAAGTAAATTTGTGAGTTTAAGATAATCTTGGAAACTGGATCGTGAAAGTTACTTGAGTGGAGGGGGAATGAATGCCGCCGTTGTTACACAAACACCCTATTAATATCGTCATTTGCTTTTTTTTTCATAAATAACACCCAACAGTCACACACATAGTCCTGACCCCACAGTAAGATCGAGTCTTGTGTCGTGGGAATCAGGAACTACGAGAGACTCGGTCTCACAAACACCCAGACCCGAAACAAATATCTGTGGGCCGCACAAATATTTGTCTCGGTGCGGGGATCGAACCCGCGGCCTCTTGCTTCACAGCCGGCTGCTCGCCCGATGCGCCACGGAGGCTGCTTTTGATTCTAAAGTTTTAAACTTCAATCTGTAGAGGTAGAAATTTTATGACTTGCGTCGACTACGAATTAATGACGATGCATACACTATAATAGCATAAGCTAAACACGCATGCGTTAACGATCAAAGACACAAATTGAATCTGAAAGCGCATGAGTCTGTAGCATTGCTGATTATATTTGCTCATCGTATTTCGTGACCTAATAATTTTACAATTACACCGAGTCGGTATTTGTTCAACGACCACATTATAAGCAAGCGTCACATTTTTACGACCGTCGTCTTTATTTGTCATTAGAATAATCATAAGTTTAAAAACGTAATAGATCGACTTCAAAACATATAATTTATATGGGACGACCCTTGAAATAAGCTCTATCGAACACAAAAAGAATTTTGAAAATCAGTCCATATTTAGTGGAGATATCGCGTAACATACAAAAAAATTACGACGAATTGAGGACCTTCTCCTTTTTGGAAGTCGGTCGAAAAAATACATAAATAATTACTTAAATGTATAATAAAGTTATAAAAATCTGTCATTCACTTCCACAAGTATTAAAAAGATTGGGGTGCGATTCCCACTCTTAGATATTTTATATTGTATGGATATTAAATTGATAAACATAATAAACATGTAATTGTAAGGGGGAACGGTACGGACTCTTGAGACGAAAATCAACTTGAGAAAACAGCCCTCAACAGCGTGCAACTTAAACTTTTCAAATCAGAATATAACAGTCAATTATCGTTTTAGCAATAAACAAAAACATCCTAACAAACCTGTACACCTGAGAATTATAACAGAATTCAAAGATGAAGTCCCGAAAAAAAACAACATGATGGACTAGCTCTCAATTGCCCTAACATTTAGCCTCAAATACGCCTCAACTTTAAGAGCCACTTATACTACACTAATGTGACAGATAAGGTTGTTATTTGTCATAAAACAATTTTGAAATTTAAGTTTCGTTTCAGTATTACAGACACAAAACCCACCCGGGTGAATCCATAGTAAAACGGGTGGTTTTCCCAACTCAGAAAATGGTCGCTTAGCGGTATGTCCCGAATTGAATACACGAACCCGGATGTGGTCATAAACCGTTACACAGACTGAATGTAGTAGCTATTTATTTATTCGTATAAATAGTCTTACTGCCAACATAAGTCAAGTAATTTAACTTGAACACCAAATGTGGAACGGTTATGCGGTTGTGTGTTAAAAGTGTTCCTGAATCGTGATTAATTGTGATAAATTAATTCTGATTATAGTAAGTTAATTTGTTGGTTGTCATGTTAGCGAGTAATTATCGTGTTTGAACGGAGTGGAAGGGTTCTACAGGGTTACAACCACCTCTTATAGCAGTATTATTATAATCGTTCTTCGTTTGTTTTGTATGGGAATCGGTACAAGTAAGATCATAATAATACTGCTAAAAGAGGTGGTGGTAACCCTCCTGTATGTTCTCACTTTAATCAAATTAACCCTAATATTATGATAATACTGCCTCAACTGCCTCGGTGGCGTAGTTGTATTTCGGTATGACTACCGTCCTGGGGTCTCGTGTTGGATCCTCGGGTCAGGCAAAGTGATATTGGATTTTTCCATATCAGCCCGGAGTCTGGAATTTGTGCCTAATATGACGTTATGCTATCACATCTGGGACGTAACTAAGCTCAGCGAAATGTGTTCTAGTTTGCTAGTGCACCTCTGCGTACCCCTTCGGGGATACAGGCGTGAGCTTATGTTATTATGATAATATCTTATGTTACTATTTCATGTGACTGTAAAATGGTGTAATTTAACCGACTTCATAAAAGGTGGATCCTCAATGCGGTGCGTATTTTTTACTTTTTTATGCACTTATATCGATTATAGCGCTGTTAACCGATAATAAAATAAAACTTCTCAAATAGCATGGACATCTAAATTGAATTTTCCGTTAAACGTATTAATACATCTATCTTAAACATTATTTTATTTTTGTATGTCTTTTTTTAACAATAAAAAGATAAGGTCAGTTGTGAGTTTATAAAATCAAAAAGATGAACAAAAACACATTTAATGGATTATTTATATTCATAATAATAACTCTTCTTTCATTCGACACGTTCCGGTAGAGCTTGTCTGTCCATTATTTCGGTCACAAATCAACGTTTCAAATGTCAAACATCACATTAAAGTAACTTTTATAAATGTACGATAATTCGCTGCATTAAAGTGAAGTTTAGAATAATCACAAGTTTGAAAACCGGTTTCATTTATCCGAATTTGAATAATACTCCCTTGGAGTAAGGTCTATTAAATACAAAACACAAAATTTCAAAAATCGGTCTACATTTATCAATGATAAAAAGCGGCGATAGCTCAGTTGGGTGTGGTACGGACTGCCGAGACGAGTGTAGGAGGTTCGAGACCAACCCCAAAATGAAGTATTCACCTCTGACTTTTCTATGTTAAGTGTGTTTGCATTGTGAAATATCGCTAGCTATAACGGTAAAGGAAAACATCGTGAGGAAATCTTTATACCCCGAGAATTTCTCCACAAGAAATCCGAAGGTATGTGAAGTCTACCAACCCGCATTAGGGCAGCGTGGTAGACTAAGGTCTAACCCCTCTCATTAGCAGAGGAGGCCTGTCCCCAGCAGTGGGACAGTAATATTGCAGGGATAATATTATATTATTATCGATGATTTCGAGTAACATACATGAAATACCTTCTTTGAAGGCACTTGAAAATATTTGAATGCTTATTCAATAGGGGCGTATAGTCCTATGCTAATTAAACGGAGTAAACTGACATTTCGAATGTTGTCACTTTTTCATTAAACTTAAATAGTGCTGCGGTAAAAAGATTATTTATACATTTCAATTCAGTGAACCATTTCATTTTTTCATTTCCTAAAATCCAATTAAAAGTCATAATTCCTGCCTAGTTAGTACTGCATGTCTACTGAATTATAGTCATAGTAAATTACTGCATGCTAAGTTATTACATGTCATTCATTATAAACAAAACTTACAAAAGCTATGAATGTGTGGAACGTGATTTTTCTGAAATAAAGGTTATATTTGTAATTTTTATTGTTATCATTTGGCGTATCTGTTGTGATTATTTACGTAAAATTATTTACACAGACATTTATTCGAAGGGTTGAACTGAAATTTCCACCTCTAAAATACACAATAAAAATCTAATTTCGCAGCTAGTGCTGAGTATTGTTTCTTTGAATGATTGAACTAGATCAATCACTATGTTTTGGAAGTCAGCAACATTATTTTGTAAAGTGACATTTCGATCTGTCAGTTTACTCCGTTTATTAGCAATCGGACTATAGTACGAGGTTTGACAGATGGAAAATATGGTGTCAGCTCATCGATATAATAATATACCTAGATGCACAGTTGACGCTCAGAAAGTGGGACAGCCAACGAGTGCTTAAAATGTAAGTAAGCACTTGTTGGCTGTCAGTCGGGCGCCGACCGTTCGTCTGTGAAGATGCCTAAATGCTCTGTGAAAGAGTGCAAAAATAACACTCTTACAAAGCGCAAAACACATGGGATTTCATATTTTAAGTAAGTATAATTCCCTTACTTGATTCTTAAAACCTTAATCATGTTAAATTAAGTATTAAACGTGTATAAATAATTAATTTAACGAATTCAGTTAATAAAATATTTTGTCCCTTTTGAAAGCATGATTTGGAACAATGAAATATATGGAGTCGTTTTTTTTTTGGAAATATATTATATTTATTTTAAATTTATGATTTTTTTTATTAATTACAGATTTCCATGAAATGAAATAGTAAGAGATAAATGGCGTAAAATTATTTCCGAAGAAAGGAGAGAAGAAAATTTTAAACCCAATTACTCAAGTGTGGTTTGTTCAGACCATTTTGCCGATTCCGATGGATATTATACAGAAAAAGGGATTAGGAAAATTAAAAAGAATGCTGTACCAAAAATAAAGGTGATAAATTGTCATCAGCTACATTGTCTACTATTTACTAATGTTTACTATTTAATTTAACAATATGTATGCTGTTGGTGTACCTATAAATAAATAAATAAATAAATTTTGCCACATTTATTGACTTTATTTTAGATTGTCGCAACTACAAGTTTAAATGAGGGAGGGTGCAGTACAAGTGTAATAGTTGAAAAATATTTGATACAGAATTAATCAATAGCAAGCATATACTAGGTACATACTGCCATGTAAAATGACTATTTAATAATTTGCGGCTAATTCTAATAAATGTTTTCAATCAAAGTGTGCAGATCATAAATGCCAACATGAACAAAGTTGAACATTCCGCTGTCAAATAATAATTTTAACGGTTCATTCTCGCGATTTTTCATTTTTTAATTTTTCATTTTTATCTTGGATTCTCGGATTGAGATCATTTATTGGAACCGGTCGTTAGGCATAATTACTACAACAGTAATTGTGGCGTCATCATTTATTCGAAACATATTCATTTCCAGGAACCAGCAATTGAACCAATAAATAATGAAGGATCACCAATACCATCAGAATTTTCATCAATCTTTAACACACCTAAGACGTTATTTTTGAAAGATAATTTGAAAGAACGCAACCAAAAATTTAAACTTAAATCTAATTTAGTGCGAAACTTAAAAAGGCAGAACAAAAGATTAAGAAAACGAAATGATAGTCTAAAAGAAATTATTAAGAATCTAAAGAGCAAAAGACGATCTCAGTGTGGGGCCAGGGCTATGTATGTGACTGTTGGGTGTTATTTATTTATTTATGAATCACGCTACGGCAAAACAGTGCTTATTTCATATTCATAACTCATAAGCTTTGTTATCTTCTAAACATTTATACTCTATCTATCTCTTAATGTAAGTAAAATTATTATAGAGGTATCACCATTCTCATCTACATTGTACGCCACGTGGTCAAAATTTCTCACAGATAAATACAAGAACTATTCGACTCCATTCAATCTTTGTCCAAGTGACTAGAATGTTTCTTTTAATAATGTCAAATTATTGTCAAATTCAAAAACGATTAGAAATTCAAAAATTTCGAATACAGGAACGTTTGAACATTCAATTTAAAAAGCTACTTTATTCCGCGTCTATAAGGTCATATTTGTGTTAATTTAATTAAATTTGTGATGTTTATTTGTTTTGTCTGTCGAGGACACTGTTTACAATGATATTTGTATGGAACTGTGCATCTAGGTATATTATTATATCGATGTGTCAGCTCCCTGACTTTTGACACTCGATTCGGTTTCATTAATGACTGAAAATTCCACCGATCGAGTTAAAAAGTGCGCTAATCATTATTTTATTAAAGTCAATAAATGAAACCGAATCGTAGTCGCAATCGAATCGAGTGTCGAAAGTTACCTTACTGTTTTAATTTTCTCTGTAATTATAAGTAGCGCCTCTTACGGAAACTCTAATTAACTAAAGTGTATAGAGAAAACGAACTATCATAGTTTTCGATGTGTCCAAAGTAACTCGTACAGTGACTGTATTTTACTTCGGACTACGTAACGTAATGCGTTGACGTCAGGCAGGCAGCTGGTTTTAAAACTAAGCGAAATCCTTTCTGCAACATGCTTGAAAAAATTTTGCTTTTGCCCTTCGGGGACACAAGCGTGTGCCTGTGTGAGTATTACATAAGTTATCTCGTTAATTGCTACACAAGAATGAAGAAAGTCAAATAAATAAATAACACCCAACAATAGATACTATTCCTGTGTCGTGTTTATCAGGAACTACGACAGAGTTTCGGTCTCACAACACCCAGACCCGAAACAAATATCTGTGGGCTACAAAAGCATTTGTCTCGGTACCGAAATCGAGCCCGCGGCCTCTCGTTTCACAGTCGGCTACTCGCCCACAGCGCCACGGAGGCTGTCAGCATAAATTAATACACAAATCAACAATTTCTCCAAATCAATCATTCAAAACATTGCCAAAATATTGCTTTCACAAAACATGAGCACGTGCATCGAGACAGACGCCATAATAATTAGAATGCATTGGAATAACGGAATGTCCGAGAGTGGATGCCGGATGCGCATTGACCTAATGGTACGGATAGATCAAACCGGTCGGTCCCTGATCTGACGTATCTGTGTAGATGAGGGCATGGTCTCATATAGCCGAGTGCACGCCGCGCCACACCGCCCCACACCGCACCGGCACGCGACGCACGAGTTTTGCGATCGAAATCTATATCAACGCCAGCGGGGAATTTTTTTTTCTACTGAAATTTATAATAAATAAAAATATTAGCCCTGTAATATTACTGTCCCACTGCTGGGCACGGGCCTCCTCTACTAATGAGAGGGGTTAGGCCTTAGTCTACCACGCTGGCCTAATGCGGGTTGGTAGACTTCACATACCTTCGAAATTCCTGTAAAGAAATTCTCGAGTATGCAGGTTTCCTCACGATGTTTTCCTTCATGTTATAGCAACCGATATTTCACAATGAAGATACAGTTAACATACAAAAGTCAGAGGTGTATGCTCCATGTTGGGGTTGGTCTCGAACCTCCGACACTTGTCTGGACAGTCCGTGCCATTCCCAACTGAGCTATCGCTGCTATCTCAACTAAACTTGAGTCTAAACAAATCAAAATATTTACTGAATCCATAAAATTTTCAGTCAATTTTTAATCTACTGCCAGTTCGGTAGACCATTTCGCCAGAGCCGTTCTACTCTGGCGAAACGTGAAAAGAAACTCTGGTGTTGCTCTTTTTAACACCAGTTTACAATCAGTTACTAATACAGTACCAAATACAGAAAGACCTTAGACTGGAGCAGCTAAACTATGATAACAATATATACTACCTCTAATATAGGACAATGTAACATACAGATGACTTTTTCACTAAGCATTTTCATCTTTATAGCGGATAAAACGTCATTGTTTTCATCACAATCTTATATGTGAAAATGTGTTCAAAGTCACCTAGTTGTCGCTTAATGCCCGAACCTTCATACATTTCCTTATACCAAAAAAAGTGAAAAGTAGTAATATTATGAGTTGCACAGACTTGGAATTATCTCCCAGTTAGGCGATAAAAAAATGATAAAATGTGGGTGCTCTAAATATTAAATTTCATCTTGGCCTACATATTATGCAACCATGAACTTATTTAAATGAATATCAAATTGGATTGTATAATGTGGCGGTTTTGTTTAAATATTATGCGGAAAATTTGCCTACTCATTCATACATACTTCCGGTGTGCGTGTAAACTTCCTTTTATTCTTGCAATAAATCTTTGCTATTATCAAAGATCGTGACCCGTGTGTTAAAGAACTCTAACGCAGAATAAATAAATATAAATCTGTTCTTCAAAATCAATTTAAAGATTCTCATTGTTTATGCATCGATAATAGAAATAATGGAAACTGCCTAACTTGAAATTCTATTTTTCCGACGCGCTTGAATAATAAATTGAATTATTATGGAGAATAAACGGTACTTATGCGATTCTTCCATGTCCTCTGAGCTTAGAACCAGTCACACATAATTAAAAATATATATATGTATATTTGGAAATCTATATATAAGCTCACGCCTGTACCCCGAAGAGGTAGGCAGAGGCGCACTAGCGAACTAGTACACTCACATTTTTCCGTCCCAGATGTGATAGGAGGCGAGCCTATCGCCATATCGGGCACAAATCCCAGACTCCGGGCTGATATGAAAAATCCGATATCACTTTACCTGACCAGGGGATCGAATCCGAGAGCTCAGGACGGTAGTTGTAACGAAAAACAACCACGCCACCGAGACAGTAAAACATTGAAATGATTAAAAATTAACATAGAAATAGGCTGTTAAAGCATTTATTTATGCTAATTGCGTATATCAACAGCGCTAAAAAATCCTGTATAAAAAATTCTTTAGACCGCCTAGAATTATAAAAATAAAGTATCAAAATATATTATATAAGCGTTAATGTACTCCCAAAGGTGAAAATGATCTCTTAAATATGCAAACAGACTAACATAAACCGTATTTGCTTACAAAATTGGATCCACAAATTAGGAGAAATGACTTAATTTCAGAGAGTCGGCGCGTATAAAAAGCTATGTCTGGAAATATTTCTGAATTATAAGAAGACTTATAATCCAGGCCACGTGTAACTTCATTTTTAAATTAGATTTAACAGTACATTTTACTCTTCTTACCCACTTATAAAATTTGGCACACTTGTTTAGATGCCCACATAGACTAACATAGTTTAATATTGTGCCATTTTAACAACTTTACATAAATACGGGTCGACTGATAACCTTCTTTTTTAAAACTCTTTATAAAGACCAGACGAGTCTATTTTGTTTAATTTGTTACATTAGAAATACAATTTATTCTTTCTTTCTTTCTACCTGCCCTTATCCCACTTTAATGTGGAGTCGGCGTAACTCACTTTTTCAAGCATGTTGCAAAGAGGATTTGGCTTAGTTTTTACGAGCGGCTGCCTGTCTGACGTCAACTCCCTGTGAGGGATCCAGTTCCGGGCAAATTAAATTAGAACATTTACTTACTATCTGGGAATCAAACCCAAGACCTCCCAGTCCACAGCCCATACATGCTGCCAATAGACCAAGGAGGCAACAATGCAATTTACGGTAACTAAAAATATGCCATTTCATTTAATTAATCTAATGTATCCGTCTAATTCGTAAACAAAAATTCGTGCTTTATTATGGATTCCAAATGTCTCGACGTACTCGAAAAACTCGAGAAATCCTGGTCGAAAAGAAATAAAAAAGTTTGGGAAACCAGAAACCCTAGTTTAAAGGTACTACAACCTGCCATTTCGCATTACTTTTACGATCACCTGACTACGCTTTAGAGGACCCAGGCCCACGCAGAGTCTTAGAAGCACTCACAACATACATACATACACAAACTCACGCCTGTATCCCCGAAGGGGTAGGCAGAGGCGCACTAGTGAACTAGAACACCCACATTTCGCCAAGCTTAGTTTCGTCCCAGATGTCTATCCCTATCGCCATATCGGGCACAAAAACACTCACAAATGATTTTTTTACACCTCCAGTGGTATTGAGTATGCGTGAATCCAAATAAATATGATTATTAATTGTATCGACAATTTGTAAATCATACATACATACATGTAAAAAGGAAAAAAGACAAAAAAAGAAATGGTGACAAATGATGATGAAAAAAATAAGCCCGGAGTTTGTTTCTGCCTCTCTTCTTCGGGTCGTCATCCGTAGGTAGCTCGAGAAAGGCTGGTAGGTTAGCTAGGATAGGGCCTCGTGCACCAATTCTAACTGCTTTCAGTATTTCCAGTCAATCCCCTGCCATCATTCTTGTCATATGCCATTCCAATACAACATTCCTTTACACTCTATTCCTATCTCCCCTTATCACGCTATCTTGCCATTCCATCGTTGTTTTGTCCATACTTGCCTGCCTGTCTTCAAATTTATAGCGATATAATGTAAATTATGTATATTAATCTTAATTCAAAATTTGTGTTTTTTTACATGCCTACGTGATCAATAAAGATTTTTAATTATTTTTTTTACCTAGAATTCAAACCCTTCGTTCGATCTTCATCGATCAATCGAGTCGATCAAGATGGCGACAATAGATATTACTTAAACAGAACAATAACCAAATCCGATTACAGTGACATAATTTATTCATACCAAAACCCGGACATCCTATGCCGAGTCCGGCACGATCGGATCTTATTTATGCAT
Organism: Clanis bilineata; assembly: GCA_036417725.1. Lineage (NCBI taxonomy): Eukaryota > Metazoa > Arthropoda > Insecta > Lepidoptera > Sphingidae > Clanis > Clanis bilineata. The sequence continues at coordinate 8,055,297 of CM071153.1, forward strand.
GTTATGCGTGGCGACTTGAGAGCTTGAAAAAATATAACCCAAGGAAAAGTGGAGTGGATAAACCAACGGATCTGGTTTATGGAATTTGTGACTATTAAATTGTAAGAATGTATGCAGAAAGGTGAATGAAAAAGACTATAGAAGGTCATGAGTCTCGACCTTGACTCATGACGTACAAGCTCATGTAACCCCGAAGGGCTACGCAGATTATGATAAAGTAACAAATCTTGCCATAAACGTCATTTAAAGTAACATTTAGCACTCATTCACACGAGAACTTTTTAACGCGCGTTAAAAAAGCGTTTCAACATATCTGTTCATATGATTGCTTGAATATCATTCTTGCGTTACTTCTAATAAGGTATATTCTACATAACGCCTAAAAAACACCGCGTTTTAAAAGCACCAACGTTTGAACAACTATAATAGAACTCGTTTGTTCCATTTCAACGCTTTTTTGACGCGCGTTGAAAAGCTCTCGTGCGAATGAGGCCTTACAAATCTCAACTCAACCATGGCTCGGCTCGGCTCAACCATGAGGTTTTTTGACGTTTCTCGCTAGCGACTTTGCAAAATAATTTTATATGACAAACATTAATTAATTCTCCAGGTAGCCGCTATAGTCCGATTACTAAGTAGACGGAATAAACTGACAGATCGAAATGTCACTTTCCAAAATAATGTTGCTTACTTTCCAAACGTAGTGATTGATCTCCTTAAATTTTTATCATTCAAAGAGCCAATAACTCCGTACTAGCTCACAAAATTAGAATTTTACTGCGTATTTTTAGCAACTTCAGCTTGACTCTTGTCCTGACTAAATGTCTGTGTAATTTTGCCTAAATAATCACAACAGAGAGGCGAAAAGATAACAATGAAAATTACAAATACTGCTTTTGTTATTTAAGAAAAAATACGTTCCGCATATTCACAGCTTTTGTAAGTTTTGTTTATAATGAACCATGACTATAATTCCAGTAGACGTGCAATAACTTAGCATGCAGTAATATACTATGACTATAATTAAGTAAACGTGCAGTACTAATCACACATTAGGCAGAAATTATGATTTTGAGTAGGGATTTTGAAAATGAAAAAATGAAATGGTTCACTGAATCGAAATGTTTAAATAATCTTGATCTTTTTACCGCCGCACTATTTAAATTTCATGAAAAAGTGGCAACATTCGAAATGTCAGTTTACTCCGTCTAATTAGCAATCCTACTATAGCGGTGGGTGTATATTTTTATATATTGCATAAAACGCTGGCGCTTTTAATGCGGTCATCGAAAACCTACCCTTACAAATATATCTTTACGTGTACATACGGTATTTAGTTATTATTGTGATACACAGCTGCAAGGTTATCACAACCTCTTCATCATCATCATCATCATCATCATCAGCCATAGGACGTCCACTGCTGAACATAGGCCTCTCCCAAAGATTTCCAGATCGACCTGTTGGAAGCGGCCTGCATCCAGCGACTTCCTGCGACCTTTATCAGGTCGTCGGTCCACCTTGTAGGTGGACGTCCTACGCTGCGCTTGCCGGTATGTGGTCTCCACTCGAGAACTTTTCTGCCCCATCGGCTATCAGTTCTACGAGCTATGTGCCCTGCCCACTGCCATTTCAACTTGCTAATCCTCTGAGCTCAACAACCTCTTATAGCAGTATTATTATAGTCGTTCTTCGTTTGTTTTGTATCGGAATCGGTACTAGTAAGATGGATATAATACTGCTATAAGAGGTAGTGGTAGCCACCTGGTATCAACAACACACACTCAGAAGAAGAGTTAGAAATTCGGAAACCGCGCATCGGCGTGACATGAACAAACTATAGGTAGTCGCTAGATACATGTTATTTAAACTTCGTGGTAAAAATCAACACAAAGAATAATAAAAAGCAGTCTTATCGCTAAAAACGATCTCTACCAAAAAAGCTTACGCTTACAACTTAAAACTATTTAGTCTTTTCTATCTTTTGTTTACACACTTTCCAATTTACATACAAGCTTCTTTATTTAGAAATCATCTGATCACTGTTTAAAAACAACTAGAGCAGACTACTTAAAATGCTTTGCTATTCGCGGAAGACCTCAGTTTTGTATACATTGTTCTATTTCAACCGTGATTGGAATTTATAATGAATCGCAATATGTGGTCCAGTAAAATAGTCTTATGCTAAGTAATTTAATTGGAAGTAAAGTATGAATATAAAAATTGCTAATAATAATCACTAAAAAACTTAACTAACCGACCGACTTCAAAATGTATCCGATCTAAGGGCCGTAAGATCAAATACAGTTTAAAATTCCGATTTAGTAACCGTCGACAACATTTCACTGAAGGTTTAACCCGATGACTTTAATATCAAATGGTCTAAATAAAAAGTTTGACTAAACTTCGATGATATGGTAACATTGTCATTTCGTTCATTCTTTTTCTTAGATTATCTATTCTTTTCTATGTTTCTTTATGGTTTTGTTACATAATTATTGTCATAGCAACGTTGTAGTGTCATACGCACAGATTGAAACACCAATACTTAAGTATTGGATGTGTCATATGATCTGAGGCGGCAACCTAAGCACATTTTGATCATCTTAACATGATCTTGTGTAAAATATTAATCTCCGTAATGGTTCATCAGTCAAAAGCCGCTTTTTTATAACAGCGACTGGCAAATGGGCAGTTGGCTCACCTGATTAAACTATCATTGATCTTACAAAATAATCAAAAACAAGAGTTCAAACTCGCTTTCATGGTTTAATCTGCCATTGATCTTACGGGCCTAATTCTTTAATTTTCCCAGGACTAGATCTCCAGAGGAGGTCGCTGACAGGCATGACAGTCGATCGTAAAAACTAAGCCAAATTCTCTTTGCAACATGCTTGAGAAAATGTGTTGGGCTGACCCCCCATTTTTTTTACAACAGTCACACACCTAGTCCTGACCCCACACTAGATATATCCTGTATCGTGGGTGTCAGAGACTATGAGACTTTCGGCCTCATAACACCCAGACCCGAAATAAATGTCTGCGGGCACACATACATTTGTCTCGGTGCAGGAATCGAACCCGCGGCCTCTCGCTTCACAGCCGGCTACTCGCCCGCTGTGCCACGGAGGCTGTCAAAACTTGGTACAACAGATCGTAACTGGCCTTATCTATTTTTTAAGAGATTTGGGTGTTTATACGCGTCAGGATATTCGTACGGTAAGGAGATAAGTCAGAGCAAAATCTTAGGCTGTGGACACGAACTCAGCGGGAAGCGGCGCGGCGAAGGCGCGGGGAGCGGGGCGGCAACCGCTAGCCGGTCGTATGCCGCTTTTCGCGGCGCAGCGCTGCCTTCGAATCCTGTTCCATTTTTAAATCGATAAATATTGAAACGCACCGCTCCCCGCGCCGCCACCGCCGCCGCTGCTCCGCGCCCGCTGAGTTCGTGTCCACATAAGTTTGCTTTATAAATAACAGCCTCAGTGTAGGGTCAAGACCATGTGTCTGCCTGATTTGCATATTAGGTAGTAAAACATACTACTGTGTGTACTTCAACTAACATTGACCTCGGCACGGATACGTGGTTTTAGCTCATTCAAATTCGTGCATTACTTTACCTCATTCCTTATATCCCGACCTTGCTCGGGTAATATAGTAGATTTTTTTTTATAGCAGAGATTGGCAAACGAGCAGATGGGTCACCTGATGGTAAGTGATCTCCACCGCCCATAAACACCCAAGACACAAAAAGAATCATGGATACGTTGCCAACCTAAAAGGAGGAAATGGAAGGGGAGGAAAGGGGATTGGGAAAGGGAGTGGGGAAATGGGCCACCGGAAATCTCACTCACCGAACGAAACGCGACAGCAAGCTGCCAGGTTACGTCGGTTTTCTGTGAGACAGTGGTATCTAACCGGTCGAGCCGGCCCATTCGTGCTATAGACGTTACTGTCTACAACGTGGCTCTACCATTTGAACGACATATACGATATCAGATATATACGATAATACTGATAACATACTTATATTGCATGTTGTCTCGTAATTATATTTGATTCCGTATTTTTCCCCTGGAATTGTGTTTATAATTCAATCATAAATTCATTTATCTGTCTCAATATTAAAAGTCGTAAACCCTTGAGCAAATTTTCCAGTGTGTGAAAAACTATTTTATTTTTAAATAAATATTTCAGATATTTATTTTCATCTGCCTTTATCCCGCTCCAATTCTTTCTTTCTACCTGCCTTTATCCCACCTTAATGTGGGGTCGGCGCAACACACTTTTGCAAGCATGTTGCAGAAAGGATTTGGCAAAGTTTTACGACCGGCTGCCTAGAATTATATAAATTAATATAATCCATTCTAATTTCATTTAAAAAGCTACTTTACAACACGTGCATAGGGTTGTATTTGTATTGATTTCATCAGAATTTATGATCTTTTTCATTGTTTTATTTATTACGACTTATATCGAGACCGCTTTTTAGGAGGATATTTGCAAAGAACTGTGCATATTGGGTATATATCGATATTCTCATTTTTTTATATTAACGGAACTCCTTGAGCGTTGTACCCATACTATTGTGTCGCTTGTACAAAATCAAAACAGTATCAAGGTCGTTTCATGACTGATATAGGGACATCCGCGTCGACCAAATAACATAGTAAGTGATAGTTCAATTTGATATATTAAAGTGTTCGTGATGTTGAGCCCTAAAATACCCTTTGTCTTTTCATACTGATTTCTTAAGTTTACGCGAATGTTATACATTGAAATAAAACTATTTTTACGGATTCTATCACGATTAGGTTTTAATTTTTATTCCCGACGTTTCGAAGGCTTTGCAGTCTTCGTTGTCACGGTCGGTCAGTTTAACCTTCTTATTCATAATGACATCCTGGTCTTATCGAAAGCATAATCCTACTTTTGCCTACTTTAGCTAAAAGAGAACTAAAATATGTTCATCGAATACAATGTTGCTGGTTTACACAAAAACATTATTTTTATTGTGGCAAGCTTTGAAACAAATAGGAATTGTTGGTTGGAAACAATCAATAAGAAATGTTTAATGATTTCTTAGGTTTACGCGAATGTTATTCATTGAAATAAAACAATTTTTACGGATTCTATCAGTCTTACCCCTGACAAAAAGGCTGCAAATCTTTCGAAACGTAAACAAATAAAAATTAAAACCAAATCGTGATAGAATCCGTGAAAATAGTTTTATTTCAATAAAAAATACTTAGCAATCTTAGATTGGGTCCTAGACTATAACAAAATTAATGTCATTAAAAAGAACATCAAACTTGAAACAGCTGATCGACATCGGCCATGTTTTAACTATCGAACGTTGGAACGTTTTAACGCCATTGAACGATTATGAATAGTTTTTTTACGAAACGTATTATTGCGGTGTTATTACACTCTACTAAGTTATTATGAATAAGAGGATAAATCTTTAAAGGGATTAAAATATCGGTCACGACTCATTGTAATTTATTTCATCGATTCAACTTTTCGGAATAAACTGTACTTAGGCGTTTATCCTTAACCTTAGCTTAGCTTGATGCATAATAAAATAACTTTACGTTTAACTCGTAATTTACAAGTCAGGGCCCAGAGCTGTCCACCTTCATTCAACACCTGAACCTACGCCCATTACTGATAAAGATAGGCTTAGCAGTCTGCTCTGAATTGCATCAAACTTGGACCGTGTTACGCAGAAATGATCCAACCCACAAAAACACCCAAAATGTTGATGCCAATATAGACTATTAATGGTTTACAAACTAGGTCGGCAACCTTTTGGCAAGCAGGGGCCGCAAGGTGGCAAAATACAGTAAAGGCGGGCCTCACCTCATATTTTCTATCTATAGAGGTATAATCTATAACATTTTAGATATTTATGACTAATTTACAAAACAATTACGGGTTGCAAATAGGACTTCACGGGCTGCAAATAGGATTTCACGGGCCGCATGCGGCCCGCGGGCCACGTGTTGCCGACCGCTAGTTTAGAACATGTTGGCATCAATAATATTTTTATAATTTTTTGTGGGTTGGATCATTTCTGCGTAACACGGTCCAATTAAGCTTCAATAATTTAAGGACACTATAATATAAAAGCCATAGTTTGTGTGTAAGTGTGTTTGTTACTTCTTCACGCTCAAACGCCTTCACCAATTTTCATGAAAATTTGTATGGAGGTAGCTGACACCCAGGATTAACACATAGGCTGTTATCCCGGAAAATAAATTTCCACCCGAACGGAGTCGCGGACAACAATTAGTTGTAAGATAAATACAAGATAATATAAGATTGCAGTTCCATAAGATTGAACTGAAAAGGGCACTCTTATTTGTAATTCTTGAATTTAATGGTAGAGCCTCGCTGTAGTAAGCAACGTCTATAGGACGAATAGGTTGGCTCGACCGGTTTGATACCACTGTCTCACAGTAAACCGACGTAAAGTGGCAGCTCGCTGTTGTGTTTCGTTCGGTGAGTGAGATTTCCGGTGGCCCAGTTGTGTTAACCGCTTTACTCGCCAAGTTGGTTCAACCCAAGACATCCCGTTCACAACCCATAGCCGCAGCCAGCCACTCTTTGGTATAGTGTCATATAAACTCCTTTATGAATAAAAATCGAAATTATCACATCTACAAATCACAATGATCGTATCATTATCACATTATATGTGTTACACTATCGGGAATTTACCGATGTAATCCATAATCTCATTTGTTAACAGTGTTTTATCGAATGACTAAATTGCACGAAATAGGCGATATACAAAATGATAAAGCCAGTTGTAAAAGTGCATTCCACCGAAACTTCTGTCGAACAAAACAAATCGGGTAAAAGGTAATACCATCCTTAACACTCAAAAAATAAAGTCTTTATGCAAATGTCATAAAATTTGCGATACATTCGCGTAATTGGTCTGTAATGAATTTTCGAAGTAGACCCTTTCAAGGTAATATACGGTTGCAAAGTGGCATATAATATGATGGAAAAGAATCGGCGAAGCGCGATACGCTACATCAGTGTGGAGACCGCGATGCTGTTATATTTATTTAAATATTTTTTTACATTTTCGTTGCACATAATTTCAAATAATTATAATTATAAATAATTTTAATTAATTATAAAGATAAAATATTTCATTTTTTATGCTCTCACATTCCGCTCTTGGCAGCGGTCGCTCTCGGACGTATTGTCACTGCACCTGCAGTGACTTTAATCCGATTACCGGCCTACCTGCTAGGTCGGAACGCAGCCCCCGCGCTGCATTCTCGGTAATCCGGCCAATAACAAAGCCCCGCTTTGTTATTGTCGGTTGCCGAACAAAGGGCCCATCCGCGTCCTTTTCAGGACAGGGATTAGCCCGAATTTCTCGGTATAGTGTTTTATTGTCCCCTTCAGGGAATTAGCTCGGTGGTAAACCTCACGGTGACAACAAACCGATAGCTAGCGGTGACCCGGCCCGCGCCACGCCCCCTCAGGGCTGAAGCAAGCCGGACGGGTGCGGACAAGGAATCAGTGGAGGCACACCACTCTTTCCCCCGCATATCGCCTTCCCAACCCTACCCATCCCGATTTCCATCCCGTGTATCCGGTTGAGTGTGCGGTCCTCGGACCAATACCACTTACGGTGCACGGACTGTTAGGAACCCTTTCGCACATTAAGATTGGCAAAGGGATACCAGCTTAGGGCACACCTAATTTTAAGTACACCCCCCCTCGCCTATACCCGGCGAGGAGGGTCATTCACATACTCAGCCCCGGGCACACCCACCCGGGGACGTAAATTCACGCGTCCCACCGCGACCCGCGACCCGCGATCCGCGACCGTACGTCAGTGCGAGCGCCGCCCGGTTTCTTGTGTGTTCTTTCCCGGGCGGAACGCACCCGCGTCGGAACACACTCGCGCCGCATCAAACTCTGCAACACTCGCAATGGCCCCGTCACGCAAGAAGTGTGCCGCGGCCCTTGCGAAGGTGGCAGAAAACCCACTCGCGTGGGCACGTCTCGAGTCCGCACTCAAGGACATTCTACCGGACCTGTTTGCCGACGAGACGGAGAGCCCATCAACGGACGATGGACCCTCCGCCTCGCCCACCACTCCCTCGGAGCCCATCGCTACGGCGATGGAAACCGACCCGCCTGTCTCCACCAAAAGGCCTGCGTCTTCGTCATCCTCCGGCGAGTCTCGGTCGGAGTCGTCATCGTCCGAACAGGACGACGACGGCTTCACGACCGTGAAACGCGGGAGGAGGAAGAAGCCGCGTTCGGCCACCGCCGTGTCGGTGTCGACGCCGGCGCCCTCAGCGCCGACTTTCGACACCGACTCGCCGGCTTCCCCCTCACCCCCATCCTCACCTGCCGCACCACCTACCTCCGACAAGCCCTCTGCTCCCTCTGAGCCAAAGGGCAAGAAGCCGCCGAGGCTTAACATCTTAATGTCAAATGACATTACAGTCCCCACCCTCCTCGCCCGAATCAAAGAAGCGGGCATAACGCTGACCCACAACAGATTTCTAGAAGGCCAAGATCTTCTATCAGTTTTTCCGGCCACGATAGCCGACCATAGGGCGCTCACCATATATTTTAAAGCCAAAGACGTCCACTATTTCACGTATGCCCTCCCTGACGAAAAACGATTTAGATTCGTCATCCGTGGGATTCCCCTGCAGATGACGGAAGAGGAAATTCAATTAGGCCTTACCGAAAAAGGCATATCTTGCACAGAGGTACACCGGATGTACCGAACAGTCAAATCAAATACCTCTCTCAATGAACAACAACCATACACGATGGTTATGGTTGTTGTTGAGACCCCCATTGACGGCAGACACCTGTTTGACGTCAAAGACATCTTGGGCCTCCGCGGCTTCACCGTGGAGACTCCATACAAAAATCGCCTGATAGGGCAGTGTCACAACTGCCAAAGGTACGGGCACTCGTCCTTGCGGTGCTCCCTCCCCTCCAGGTGCGTCAAGTGCCTAGGGGAGCATGGCACCAAACAGTGCCCACGACCAAAGGACAGGACCTTGTGCACGGAGCCGCCTTCGTGCACAAACTGTAGACAGATAGGACACCCGGCAAGCTACCGCGGCTGCCCGAAGGCCCCCAAGAAACCATTCTCCCGAGCTCCTAAAGCTCCAGCCCCTCAGGCCAGATTCCGCCCCGCACCCATGCCGGTGCACAACCCATGGGTCAAAGCCCAAAAAGCCCAAGAGGTCCCTGGTGGAGTCACTCCCGCCGAACCAGCCACTCCCGTCACGCCTATGCCCGCTTCAGCGATCGCACCCGCTCCCGCTCCGGCGGTCACCCCCGCTCCCGCTCCCGTCACTGCTCCCACTCCAGCGGCCTCCCGGACTAACCCTCCCAGGGTAGCCCAGCCGCGCTCTCAAAAACCTGCACCTCTTCCTCCTACCACGGCCGCTCGAGTACTCTCCAAAGAGGAGGTAGATGCCATCTACGATGCCATTCTAAGCCCCCCGGTCGACTTTTACACCCTTATTTCGGAAAAAATAAGGGAAATAGCGGCAAAAGGTCACCCGGACGAAAAATTAGTGTCGGATTTACAAAGATTATACAGGGAACAGCGATCCTACATCGCCAGCTTAATTTTAACGCCTTCCAATGGCTACTAATAATAATATTTTTTCCCCCCCGTCGCGGACCAAGCCTCGCTCCCTCAGAGTGGGCTTTTTCAATACCAACGGTATTCGCGGCCAATGTACCGAAATCGCACATTTTGTCCGCGATAATAACCTAGACGTTTTCCTCATCCAGGAAACGTTCCTCAAACCCGCTCATAGGAACCCTAGTATCACTAATTTCAAAGTAGTGCGGAATGACCGCACTACTGGCCCTTTAGGTGGCACCCTAATATATTTCAAAAGGTCCCTGCACTGCATACCTCTAGATCCCCCCGAAAACCTGACGAACATTGAGGCTTCAGTTTGCAGGCTAGCAATGACAGGACATCCGCCGATCACTATCATCTCGGCTTACCTCTCACCCAGTAAGGAGCTTCACTCCAATGAAATCTCGACCTTATTGAGCATGGGGGAGTCTGTCCTTCTGGCGGGCGACCTCAACGCCAAGAACACGCTCTGGAGCTGCAACTCTACCAACAGCAGAGGTGCAGCACTAGAGCGGTGTCTTGACACTATTGATATGGAAATTCTAGTTCCATCAGAACCCACCCATTATAGTTCAATTAACGACAATCACCGACCTGACATACTCGACATAGCGCTTACAAGGAACGTTTGCCTACGCGTGCGTTCCATGCGGGTGCTACAAGAGTTAGACTCTGACCACAGACCTGTGATCCTAGATCTAGTCCCTATAAACGGTCCCACAGACACAGGTCCTAACGTACCGATGAAGGTGAAAACGAACTGGCGTCTCCTAGGCACCAAGCTCGAGGACACCTCATCCTCCTCCTCGAGGACCCTGATCTCTCCGCGATCCCGACCAACATAGTCACTCCTGAAGAGACGTCCGGCGCGATTCGCTCCTTCACCGCACATATCCAAAACGTCGTGAGCGACAGCTCCGAGAGGGTGCCGGAGGCTATGCTTAGCCATTGGCACCTTCCCGAAGACGTGAAATGTGTGGTGAGGAGGCGAAACGCCGCGCTGAGAGCCTGTAAGACGAATCCCTCCCCGGATCAACGGCATCTAACGCGTTTCCTCCAACGCGAGGCCAAACGTCGCATCCGAGAGGCCGTCGATTCGAGATGGGAAACTCACTTATCAGAGCTAGATCCAACTCACCAGGCTTTCTGGCAGTTGTGCCGTTCCTTCAGGAGGAACGATACAGTCACCATGCCTCCGCTCAATCGTCCGAATCAACGCCCGGCGTTTGACGACGACGAGAAAGCGGAACTGCTGGCTACCAGCCTGGAGGCTCAATGTTCACTCACCTCAGTTCCCATTGACCCAGAGCATCTTGTTGCGGTTAACACTTTTGTCGAAAGTAGGAACGCAATCCCGCCGCCACCGATACCGGTTCCGCGTCCGCGCCCGGCACCCGTCGACCCGGATGTCGACCAACCGCCCGACCCACTCGCGCCGGTAACAATCGAAGAAGTCAGTTCTCTGATCAAGGCGCTCAAAAGACGCAAAGCCCCCGGGGGCGACGGTATATCCAATAGAGTCATGAAAATGCTCCCGGAGCATCTAGTTAAAATTCTCGCTGACATCTTCAATGCAGCGTTCCAAAACAGCCTCTTTCCAGACGTCTGGAAAGAGGCAGTTGTGATAGGTATTCACAAGCCGGGGAAACCCGCTTTCGAACCCTCCTCTTATCGTCCCATCAGTTTACTCAGCGCTCTGGGTAAACTCTACGAGCGAATCGTCCTCGATCGCATCAAGATAGTCGCCCACCTTCACCATCTGCTCCCTCCAGAGCAGTTTGGTTTTCGTAGTAGGCACAGTTGCGTGAATCAGATTCTCCGCATCACGGAGCATATCCACGCCAACTTTAGGCGCGGAATCCCTACCGGTGCTCTTTTCTTCGATATTGAAAAAGCATTCGACAAAGTGTGGCACAACGGCTTGCTCTACAAGTTGTATACCTTCAATGTGCCCACACAGCTCGTGCACATCATACGAGAATTTTTGTCGAATCGCGGTTTCAAATATCGCGTGGAGGGAACTCTTTCCTCCCGACACACCATCACTGCCGGAGTCCCGCAAGGCTCTGCTTTGTCCCCTTTTCTTTTCTCGCTATACACTAGCGATATTCCTAAACCGAAGGACGCCCATCTGGCGCTCTTCGCTGATGACACGGCAATCTACGCTTCACGTAGAGACCCGGATAAAGTGATTCGCATTTTGCAAACCGCAGCCGACGAACTCGGTGAGTGGTTCCGCAAATGGCGAATCACTGTCAACCCCGCCAAAAGTCAGGCAATTCTCTTTACCAAGAGAATTTTCACCCAAACGCCTAACGCTTCAGTCACCATGGCTAATAAAGCTATCCCTTGGACCAACAACGCCAAATATCTAGGAGTCAACCTTGATCGGAGACTGAACTTCATCACTCATGTAAACGCGGTACGCGCGCGAGCCGCATTCGCGTTAGCCCGATTACATTTTCTCTTAAACCGAAAGAGCAAGTTGTCAGCCCGCAACAAGATTAGGATCTACACAACGTGTATTAGACCGATAATGACTTACGCGTCGCCCGTGTTCGCTCACATACCGCCCGCTCGACTTAAGCGTATGCAAGTCCTGCAAAACGTCTTTTTAAGACGAGCGCTTAACGCTCCGTGGTACGTCCGTAATCACGACCTCCACGTTGACACCAACTTGCCGACCATCAGGCATTTTATGCAGATGGCTAGCAGACGCTACTTCGATCGGGCGGCACACCACCCAAACACGCTTGTCCGTCAAGCGTCAATATATACTCCATTTGACCGTGCGAAATGGAGACGTCCTAGATCCGTTTTGTCAGACCCTGATGACGCCATCACTCTGGCCATTCAACGTAAGATCGAGCATCTTAAATCGCTCCCACACTCCACACGACCGATGTTCCGTCCCCGCCGACGAGGACCACGCCGCGCTCCCAGTAGCAGCCCCCCCGACCCTGTTAACAATTCCGGCCCGCGTGCCGATGACAGAAATGGATAGTTAGGAAAACACGTCCACACTCCCCTAATCGATGATGTCTTCAACATCTCCCTCTCAGTGACCGCCCTGAGCCGAGGTTCGTAACCCGTTAGTGGGTTGCCCTCAGCGTGGTCACCTAACTTTACGGGTTGAGCGCACCTGCGTTCCTCCCAACAGACCGGTGTGGCTGTATTTGCCGACTCGGTCAGGCAAGCAGCTGTAGGGCCATAAAAAAAAAAAAAAAATTTTTATGCTCGTGACCTTGCACTTTAATTTAATGAGCAGTATATTTACAGGGGTTTTATTAAAAATGTCAAAAATATTTTAAGAACGTTAAAAACATGTTTTTTGTATAGTAAATACATAAAACAACAAATTAAATCCACGTGTAAAATATCTGCAGTTTTTTTCATTATGCTATTCTCACAGCCTATGCAGATTCTCACGCATAGAAATTACTCGTTTTATTTTGTTTTATTTTTAAATAATATTAATCCACTTGCATTAATGATATTGCTTATGTTAATATGTGAACATAATCCGCTATCATTAGTTTAATGCGTGTCACGGAATAATTTATTAAGCTTGTTTAAATTATCACCTTCCGATATTGTCGCTAAGCAAGTAAATTCGGTTAGCAATGTCGCTCGAAGGTCGTAATTTTTTTAACTGCACTATTATAATATAAATTCCATTAAGTTTAGGATAGAAAAAATATTAGTAGCAAAATAAATAATATCAATGAGTCGCTTTCTTGGCCTAGTGGCGGCATATGAAGCTGAGGTCGGGCAAAGCAAATCTTATTTAATTTGCCCGGGACTGGATTCTCCACAGGGGGTTTACGTTAGGCAGGCAGCCGGTCGTAAGAACTTAGCCAAACCCTTTCTGCAACATGCTTGAAAAATTGTGTTGCCCCGACCCCACATTAAGGCAGGATAAGGGCAGATAGATCAAAATGCGACTGAAGGAAAGGTCTTTGTGTATGTGTCCCAATATATCAGAAAAGCAACATTAGCCAAATGCTAATTAACATAGAATAAGGAAATTGACGATTATAATGAACAAGAATTTACTAAAATGTATTGTCGCTTTTCAATTAACTTGCAGTAGTTATGTCGAGTCGTGCAAAATAAAAATTCATCGTATCCAAACGCAACGCAAACATTTCCAAGTAAATGAAATTAATTCTTAGAACGAAAGATATGAATACACGTGTCTCCCCATTTTAAACAAGACAGTCGACCACCCGTATTATGAAGTTCGTTGGAATAAAACAGCATTCCTCTATGTCAGTACATTCGGCAAAAAGAAAATGGGTAATCCATTTTGACGGAACGCTAAAAAAATCTCGAGCGATGTCGTACGCTCAATTATTAAGCGAAAGCGTGCGGTAATTTTATTCGTATAATAAAGGCGGTTCATAACAAGCGCATCAAGTGTAAAGGTTTTTAACCATGCATGTACTGAAAGTCACACTGGCATAGGCAAAGCATTTGTTGAGAAAAATCACCCGACCGTCCGACCTGTGACCACGTAGTCTGTAAAGCTTTCGAAAGTCGGAACTAAAATTCAAAAAACGAATCGCGATAGAATCCGTCAAAGCTAGTTTTATTTCAATAAGAAATATCATTCAACTTGGCCTCTGATGGTAGTTGACTGCAAATCTAATATCGACTGTTGAGAAACATAGCATCTCGTAAAAGTCGACAGAAGTATGCCGTCCTGAAGTTACTGAGTACCGACCTAGGTCCTCGAGTTGAATCCCCGAGTCGAGTAAAATGATAGGGTTTTTTTCTGTTCAGCACAATATCTGAGTCAGTTATAGAAAAATGCCACCGACCGAACCATCGACCTGTTTGATACCACTGTCTCACAGAAAACCGACGTAAAGTGGCAGCCTGCTGTTGCGTTACGTTTGGTGAGTGAGATTCCCGGTGGCCCAATTCCCCCCTCCCTTTCCCAATTCCTATCCCTCTCCTTTTCAGTTGGCAACGCACCCATGACACATTTGTGTCTTGGGTGTCTATGGGTGGTCGCCCTCGGTCACACCGAAATAAATTTGCCGAAAAGAGAATGAGTGCATCCTTCATTTTTTTTCCGTTGGTGCTTATGTATATCTTAATTTTTTTCTTTCTTCGTTGGCTTTCGGCTGCAGAGCAGACCATTCTTGGGCATTATGGTGTTCTTCCAGATTTGCACCTTTCAGATCCAGGCAAAACAGGTTAGTGTGTAAAGGGAATTGATATAATCTGGCTGACAGCAGAATATGACTCGACTAGACTAAAAAATCACTGAGACACAAAATAATACGTCTAGTTGCTGATTACCATATTTGAGGTGTGATCGTTTTGGCATATAACCATGATGAATAAAGAAGTCAAACATACAAGATATAAAATATATGATGTCCAAGAGCCTTGATAATCAAAATTAGTAAGGTCAATATGAAGATTATATTAACGAATTAATTCAAAACAATTGCTTACATTTCATTTCTCTGCATATATATAAAGGTGTCTATAATGTATATGGATTAAAACAAGAATATGTAATACCACTCCTATACACAGGGTTGCATCAAAATATATTTTTAAATTATAATAAGTGATTAATTACGATACAAAAGTAGTTAAACTGGTACACAAGACTCCTGCATGGAGCTTGAATGTCATTTGTGGAACATACTACTATTACCACGAAATACATTACCTAGAATAAATTGCAGTCATGAATGTCATTATCAACCACAAGTTTGAATCTGATTGTGCTAGAGATAAAACCTAAAAGCGCGACTTAAAAATGATAATAATTTAAATGTCATATTATCAAAACATAATATATTAACCATACTATCAAGTATATTACAAATCGACAGAAAGTATTGTACATAGAAATGGAAGGTTAAGCTAAAGAATATACATTTACACGGAAATGTTATCAATAGCGAACCTTTCAGTCTTGCATACCCGAGAATCCCCTGAAAGAAATTCAAAGGTATGTTAAGTTTAGCCACCCCATTAACCAGTACTGGACCGTCGTAGTGGCCAAAGACAAGGCCTAACTCCTCTCAGCCCAGTAGGGACACATGATATATGATACTGACCCCTGGTAAGAGTTTGTTTTGGTAGTTCTCACTTAAAACATTTTTTATTTTCTACATACATTTATCTCAGTACACCTTGTTCGAGTTTTAGTGGACATTTCTCGATTCTCGAAATCAACGATAGTTTGCTTCTCTCCATATATTTGACAAGCAGCGCCTCTTTGTGGAAACTACAAGGAACTAAAAAATGTACGGAGAAACTGAAAACTATCATTGATTCCGAGAGTCGGGTCTGTCAAAATAAATGCGTACTAGGGGTATTGTAGTTTTCACAAGTGATGCTACTAGTAAAATGTATTGAGAAAACCAAATTTTAACCTTTTGTTTTTTTTACCAAATAACACTTTGCAAACTGTCAAAGCTCGTATGCAGGGCCCAGCACTAAGCCCAGAGTACTCAGAACACGAATAATTTTGACATGGGAATTCGCTCGTTGCGCGCTTGATTTGTCCAAGTGTGCGAAAAGCTCGATTCGAATTCGATTTTTAAAATTATTCGAGCTCCGTTCTCCGATATTATTATTATTTAAATGTTCAATAATTTCAAACGGCCTTACATAAAGTCACGGAAGGCGATCGCTCATAACTTGATCCGCGTCTTAATTGTCCGTTTTGTGTTACATTTTTACTGTTACTAACTGTACCGGAGCTTGCTACAATTTCGGACGGTCCGGTTTTTTTTAATTACCGCACCCGACTACCACAGACACCGTTGCCGTGTAGCGTGTTTTATATATACATTATATTTAATTTTTATTATCGTGCTCATTTTGTCAAAACTCGTTTCTGTTTTCGAGATTAAACATCATAAAGTTAGGCTAGGTTGCGATTTATTTTAAATGCATGCTACATTGGAACAGAATTATTTTTGGATTCCATTTTATTACACTCAATTAAGTTATTTTCCTATAATATTAATAAAGGTATAATAATATTAATTATATTATATATTCAGGCAGGCAGCCGGTCGTAAAAACTTAGCCAAATCATTTTTGCAACATGTTTGAAAAGGTGTGTAGCGCCGACCCCACATTAAGGTGGGATAAGGGCAGGTAGAATGGTAGAACTTAATCGTACAATACATATTATCAATATTATACATACCTTACGTTATTATACCTAGTACCTTAAGTATCATTCTATCTTCGTGGCCATCTTATGAAAGTAGGAATATCAGCAGGATTACTACCACCTCTTAGAGCAGCATTATTATAATCGTTCTTTTATTTTGTTCTTTCGTTTGTTTTGTATGGGAAACAGTACAAGTAAAATTACCTCTATAATAATACTGCTATAAGAGGTGGTGGTAACTCCCCTGTACTCGTAATCCCAATCGACTATAACTTTCCATTTCAATTACCTTCATAGAGGAAACTTATAATATTATCTGATTTACTTCTAATTACTCAAATAGTAATTTGTAATATACGCCTGCGGTGTACTAATTAAATAAAAAGCTTTCCTCTTTTATATAAATCGTTTTTGTGATGTCTGCAGTTTTCTTCCGCAATGCAGACATGGTAGAGTTAGGTAGCGTTAATTATATACCACAGACTTTTCCATATCAGCCCGGAGTCTGGAATTTGAGCCCGATATGGCGATAGGCTCGCCCCTATCACATCTAGGACGGAACTAAGCTCGGCGAAATGAGGGTGTTCTAGTTCATTAGTGCGCCTCTGCCTACCCCTTCGGGGATACAGGCGTGAGCTTATGTTATGTTATGTTAATACATATTGAAAATGCAGTGTTATAAAGGATATAAGTGATGAAGTAAGATAGGTGGAAAAAAGACAGTTTTTTTAGTTCAAACCATACCAGTTCTAGCTTACATTGTAAATAACAGGATCAAACTGTCAGGACAGTAATTCACGAATTACATGTTTACAACACCGGCAGGCAGCAGAATGTAAATGATTATGTACATTAAATGGATCGTGCATCAAGTTTTGCGAGCCCAAAACTAGTTTTAAATGTTACAGAATTATTCCAAAATAACAGGGGATAATAAAGTAATTGATAAAATATATTTTAAACGTAAAATATATTGAACGATAATACGGACAAATATCAAAATTTTAAATAAGCGCTTTTTTAAAGTTTCAAAAAACCGTGGTCGAGATTTGTTTTTTTATAATTTTAATTTTATAAAGCCGTACAGAGGGTTGACAGAGGCGCACTAGTGAACTAGACAACCCACATTTCGCCGAGCTTAGTTCCGTCCCAGATGTGATAAGAGGCAAGCCTATCGCCATGCCGGGCACAAATTCCAGACTCCGGGCTGATACGGAAAAATCCAATATCATTTTGCCCAACCTGGGGATCGAACCTGAGACTTCAAGACGATAGCCGTACCGTTCACGCAATACCACTATGCCACCGAGACACAATTTTATTTGAAATACCCTGTGAAATAAGCCTCCATTCACGTAATCTCTGCTAATATGTTAATAATTATGGCATTATACATAATAATGACTGAAAATGGTAACGACAAAATGGTTTCTTTATTCCTGTATTGTATCCCCGAAGGGGTACGCAGAGACGCACTAGCGAACTGGAACACCGACATTTCACCGAGCTTAATTCCGACCCAGATGTGATAGGTGACAAGCCTATCGCCATATACTAACTGTAGGTTAGTAAGAATGACGGCCTCGGTAGCGTAGTTATATTTCGGTACGACTACTATCCTGGGGTGTCGGGTTCGATCCCCAGGTCGGGCAAAGTGATATTGGATTTTTCCATATCAGCCCGGAGTCTGGAATTTGTACCCGATATGGCGATAGGCTCGCCCCCTATCACGGGACGGAACTAAGCTCGGCGAAACGTGGGTGTACTAGTTCGCTAGTGCGCCTCTGCCTACCCCTTCGGGGATACAGGCGTGAACTTATATGCGTGATGTCGCCCTAAGAATATAATTTTTATTTGTATTGTATTTTTAAGTGGTAGAGCCACGCTGTAGATAGTAACGTCTACAGCACGAATGGGCCGGCTCAACTATTTGATACCTCTATCCTACAGAAAACCTACGTAAAGTGGCAGCTCGCTGTTGCGTTTCATCCGCGGAATGGGATTTCCGGTGGTTCATTGACCCCTTCTTTTCCCAATCCCTATTGCCCTATTTTTAGATTGGCAACGCACCGTTGATTATTTTTTGTTTTGGATATCTATGAGTTGTCGAGATCATTTAACATCAGGTGACCCACCTGCTCGTTTGCCAGTTCCTGCTATAAAAAAGTGATCATTGAGAATATCATGTTTTAACCTTTTTTATAGCTACATTTTTCTAAAATATTTCAGGTGCACAGTATGTCTCAAAACTGCAAATCCACATACACAGCCGCCACCACGAGGGACGCTAACAACAACACCCTGTACAATGGGGGATCGACCCAGGGTTATGGAGGGAGGGGATACACGCCGCCTGGAGTCGCCACCAATGGAAACTACAAGGTGAAGCAAGTAATACAAATTATATTGCTTACTTATGTATCAACATGTAGTTGTCGAGCCAAGCTGGGTAGTTTACTAAAAAATTTAACGGACAAACTTCAAAAGTTATCCGATGGCCAATATATAGGACCACCCTTGAAATAAGCTCTATCGAACACAAAAAAAAACTTGAAAATCGGTTCTCATTTGGCGGAGATATCGGGTAATATACATAAAAATACAGACTAATTAAAAACCTTCTCCTTTTTTGAAGTCGGTCAAAAAAATATTTCCTCTTTATAATATTTAGATATACAGGCCGCTACAACGTTAGCTCTACCCATCAAAACAGAATATGAATCTTTATTTTCATATTCGGTCAGCGAAGTTACCACGACCTCTTATAGCAGTATTATTATAATCGTTCTTCGTTTGTTTTGTTTGGGAATCGGTACAAGTAAAATTATAATAATTGCCCCCAGGTTGCCAAACTATGAAGTTACGGTCAATTGTGCCGCACTAATATCACTTTATGTGACAATTCCACAGTTTCTATCGAACTATTATCATAACTTTTTACCTGCCGAATGCAGCCACTCGCTTTCTTTAACTTTAAGTAGCAATAAACTCAACTTTTACGTTATTTGAGTTCTTGTTTGAAATATTTGAGACAAATTTCTGTATATTTTAATAATAGCTGACCCGACAGACGTTGTTCCAATATTAAAATTCATTTTTAATTCGTGGATAGCTATTGAAATTCGGTACTTGACTATGTTTGATTTTATACACATATTTATATGTAATAGCAAATAAACCGAAAATTAAACCTGAAACCCTTCTGTAAAAACTGCATCGAAATTGGTCAAAAAATGAGGCAGTAATTCATATTTTAAATTATGAAGTGGGGGCACATAGGAGATATCTTGCTATCCCTTTCCAACGCACGTACCGTTATGGCGTGACGTGATTACACTGATACTTCTCTTTCCCGCAGTTTGAAGGTTACACTAAACTTCAAACGCTTATAACTTTTTTATTTTTGAGAATATTTCAATATTTCATTCAGTTCTATATTTTAGACTACGTAAATTTCAAATAAAATTAATTTAAAAAAATTAGTCACGTACCCATTTTTTTAAAAGTGAACACCTTATGAGGATGCCATACATTAGATTACATTTAGAGACAGCCTCCGTGGCGCAGCGAGCGAGTAGCCGGCTGTGAAGCGAGAGGCCGCGCGTTCGATTCCCGCATTGAGACAAATGTTTGTGTGGCCTACAGATATTTGTTTCAAGTCTGGGTGTTGTAAGACCGAAAGTCTCTCATAGTCTCTGACTTCCACGATACAGGTTATACCTAGTGTGGGGTCAGGACTAGGTGTGTGACTGTTGGGTGTATTTATTTATATATTATTTAGTACAGAATGTTGGTCATAGTTCACCAACTTAGTGTTACACAAAGTGAGAATATTACGACGTGTCATGAAGCGTGAAGCTGGCACGTTATGACATTTGGTCAATGAAGCAGACATCCGTTCGCGGACAGGTGGTGTTGCAAGTTTCCTTATCACTGCATTTATAGCGCATTACGACTGCATAGAGGGCGTAGCCTAGCGTTTGGTGACACATATTAAGATCAAGGTTATATCTAAGTATAGAATGGGAGAGTTTCTACAATCTATTATTATGACCACCGGCCTGAGTAGGAAAATTTCTGACAACCGTAAATGTATTCGAACTCGATGCGCGTCTATGAAATTTGTATGAAATATTAACCAAACGTCATCAGTGCGCAGCGAACTCGAATACATTTACATTAGTTTTTGTGCTCGGGCTACAGGTCGCCTATACTGCTGTCCTTAAGCTAAAATACCGTTAAGTGAATAAACCTAATTTTCAGATGTCTCCAAAAAACGGTAGAGTGGTAGAACCACGCTGTAGACAGTAACGTCTACAGCACGAATGGGCTGGCTCGACCGGTTTGAAACCCCTGTCTCACAGAAAACCGACGTAAAGTGGCAGTTTGCTGTCGCGTTTCGTTCGGTGAGTGAGATTTCCGGTGGCCAATTTCCCCTCTCCCTTGCCCAATCTCTTTTCCATCCCCTTCCATTCCCTCCATTTAGGTTGATAATGCACCCATGATTCTTTGTGTCTTGGGTGTCTATGGGCGGTGGAGATCACTTACCATCAGGTGACCCACCTGCTCGTATGCCAATCTGTGCTATAAAAAAAAAAAACATGGAAAATATGGTTCCTAGAGATTTCATAGACTTTTGGTTATTTTTAATCGTAAAGTAAACAAGTTATTAAGTCTATTAAACATAAAAGCCACAGTCTAATAAACCTCTAAAGATAATATTTTCCACGTTTTCTGGAGACATCGCAAAATTACGTTTATTTACTTTTTTTTATAGCAGAGATTGGCAAACGAGCAGATGGGTCACCTGATGGTAAGTGTCCATCTCCACCGCCCATAGACACCCAAGACACAAAAAGAATCATGGGTGCGTTACCAACCTAAAAGGAGGCAATGGATGGGGACGGAAGGGGATTGGCAAAGGGAGTGGGGAAATGGGCCACCGGAAATCTCACGCACCGAACGAAACGCGACAGCAAGCTGCCACTTTACGTCGGTTTTCTGTGAGACAGTGGTATCTAACCGGTCGAGCCGGCCCATTCGTGCTATAGACGTTACTGTCTACAGCGTGGCTCTACCACTTGGAAAGGGGCCCTACTTAAGGGGATTTTAGCTTGAGGACGGCAGTATACCTTACATATCCGTCGTTATCCCGCCTCAGTGTGGGATCGGCGTAGCACACTATTTCCAGCATATTGCAGAACCGTTTCGGGTCCGTTTTTGCGTCTGGCCTGACGTCAACAATAGGGGTTGTGGACCGAGAAGTCCTGGATTCGAATCCCAGATATAGCGAAGTGGTTATTGTAATACAATTCATCGTTCTTGTAAACTGACAAAACTCGTTCTAGGGATGACTAATCCTTTATACGCAATGATTTCAACGAAGTGGTTATATCCTCGTTTTGACTAACAAAAAAAGAGAAGGTCCTCAATTCGTCTGTATGTTTTTTTATGTATGTTACTCGATATCTCCGCCCAATATGGGACCGATTTTCAAGATTATTTTTGTGTTCGATAGAGCTTATTTCATTTCAATTTTAATTTGGTCCCATTTGGTCAGAATCGGATAATTTTGAAGTCAGTCCGACAAGTGTTTAAACTTGTGTTTATTGTTTTCATTGCATCCGGACGAGGAGACAGAACGATTTAAAACCATTCACGCTAAGTGGTTTTAGCATCTACTTAACATAATCGTTAAAAATATCAATTTATAATTAGATAAAAATCTTAAAAAAGGTAAAAGTCTATAAGCTCCCGACGTCGATAAATAAAATTATCAACTTTAAAACAAAACTATAATTTATTCAAAAGAAATTAGATTAGAGACAATAATAATCACATGATCTTTATAGTTATGTTTGTCCGTCTGTGTGTCATCGTGGCAGTGTGAGTCTAGTCTGAGAAACCTTAGGTTGAGATCTTTAGAGCGAACTTCGACTAAGTCTGAGTCAAAGTCACGAACTCAGTGAGGATTTTTACTAAGTCCGAGTCATTTTTTACATCAAAATCATTGCTTTGTCTGTCTGTCAGTCCGTTTTTCTTGTAAAAAATCACCCGGACAAAGTCAAAGTTCGGTTTAACAATTACAAATCCCCCGTGAGTTCGTGACTTTGACTAAGACTTAATCAAAGTTCGCTCTATAGATGTCACTCAGCCTTAGACTAAACACAGAAAATGGCGCGTCTTCCACGAGTCACGACACCACCAAGCAAGCATACCTGCGGGAAAAGCTAGTTCTACATAAATTAAGATGTTGCATCACAATTACATTATTTGACCAGTTTCGGAATATTTTTTTTTTGTTTTATTTTTTAGCTGTGTGTGGATTGTATAATTCATTCATTTATAACAGTTGTAGACAGATAAATCTTCACACATGTCCACAGCTTGCCAAGATGCAGATGAATGACTTAGATAGATCTCTTTTAAAACATCTGTTTAATGAAATACCCCTACTTTACCTGTTTCGACCGACTTCAAAAAAGGAGAAGGTCCTCAATTCGTCTGTGTTTTTTTTTGTATGTTCCCCGATATATCTGCCAAATATGGACCTATTTTCAAGATTTTGTGTTCGATAGAGTTTATTTTAAGGTCCCATATAAATTTGGTCATAATCGGAAAAAAAATTATGTCGGTCCGTTAAGTTTTGATTGCTTCTAATATCATTATGTTACTGTTTGATGATCATTGTAGCAATTAGTAGCAATCGCGAAATTTAGTATAGGCCCGGAGTTTGTGTAATGTATGTAACAATGTATTATGTATGTACTTTTTTTTAACAATGTATGTCATGTTGGTGATCCTAAAACAAAATAAATAAATATGACGGTAGGCTCGCCCCCTATCATATCTGGGCTGGGACATAAATGAGCTCGATGTAATTTGGGTGATCAAGTTATCTTGTTCGCCTCTGCCGACCCCTTCGGGGATATAGACGTGATCCTACGAATGTATGTAAAAGAATATTACGCTTACTGGCAATACAAAAATGTAATTCAACAAACAAATTTTAATTAAAATACAGAGCACAATTTCGATGCGATCGTAAGGCGAACGTATAAAATTTTTAAATCACAACCGAAATTGCAGAACCGCGGAAAGATACCTTATCTTGACGTACATCGGAGCATCAGCCTACTTTCTTCAAGAAATTATTATACTTTAAATGTATCAAGTACGGCTACCGGGTAACGATGTGAAGTCGAGTGTACACAGTATAGACTAGAGCAGTGGTTCTCAAACTTTTTGAGGGAACCCTTATCGAAACATTTGACGGAGCCCGAATATAAACAAAAACTGGTTAATGTGCATTATTTATTCATAATCATGTTATAACTTAACAGTTGCATAATATACCTATATTAAAAAATATAATTAAATACCTAATGGGAGGTATGAAACTGATTCTTATTTTTCATCAATTCGTTGATATCAGGTTTGATAGAAGAGAGTTGAAGTCTCATCAGGTTCGGCGACCAATGTATTTCGATATTTTGTTTTATTTTCTCATTACTATTAGTATTCTTGTGGAGCCCCTACAGATGCTTCGTGGAGCCCTAAGGGTCCGCGGATTTTTCCTTAAATCTTTTTTACACCAACAGATGCGTAATAACCAGATATTTATAACGGTATAAAACAAAAAAAATTTAATACAGTAAAAATCATTTCTTCAACTTTTAATTCAATGGACCAGTACTGGCTTCATACATTTGCGGCACACACTTTCGCATCTCCTGTAACATTTGTTTTGGCGCTTGATGTTGTATCATGTATGCCTCAGAGGTACAGACGAGTATAGACTAGAGTGTTTACAGTCACCAATGGTTTCGAGTAGTGGTCACGAATGTGATTTTTGTTGACCCTTACCTTGATATTGTCAAACAAGGCCACTACAATAAGAAATTACACGTGTTTATTTCGTGTTCTTTGTTGATACCGTTGTCACAAAACGGTGAACTTGTTTCTAATGAAAATATATAATGTTATGTTATACAAGTGTGACCGCCAGTCCGCCACATAAAGTTTTAAGGACTGGCGTTAGATATCTTCCTATCATAAATATAAAATGTAAACGAAATTGGCGAAAGAGGTGTGTAAGGATCATAGCAAGTGGAAATCCGTTGTCTCTGCTTACCCCTACAGGAAAAAGGGGTGAGTCTATATATGTATGTAAACGAAATTAAAAAGAAAGAAAATCCTTTCATGATAAATAGTTACTTGGATAGCAATTATAACGCTAATAAATTGACATGTCATCAAAGTTCCTTAAATCATTGCTCAAGGCAAACATTTAGGGCTACTTGCAGAGCTTTTACTAATCTAGAGTTACACCTTATCTCGATTTATCCTACAGCTCACTCCTATCTTTAAATTAAGATTTTGGATAAATCGAGGTTTACGGCTGAGCTGCAAGTGGCCCTTAACCCTTCATTTGCTGTAAACGGATTTTTTTTACTACTCATAATACTCTCCAAAGAGATTAAGAAAAATATTGACTTTTTAGAAATGATTTTTAAGTTTTGTTATCAAACAAGATTTTCGTTTAAAAAACTAGCTTTAAATCTATATTCATGCCTAAGTGCCGTTTGGCCTTATATACGGGCACTAGAACAGGTTTTACGTACCAGATAATCACATAAATTATTATAACTATATTCAACTATTTTGCAGCTATTCTGGTGTGATTTGTTATCATTAATTTTTGCAATTAATGAATTATTTATACACATTAAGTCATTAAATTTGCCAATGCAATTGAATTATTATCGTTTAGGTTAATATTTCGATAGACGGAACATTTAAATAATCGTAGATGTTTCCGCGATACTCTATTTGTAAGATTTATTGGATTTACACTGAATTAAATTGTGAATTATAGAGCCCAAATAGAGCTTAATCTGCATTTTTCACAAATTTCACAATAATTATTATAAAAATATCAATACATTTATCAGAGAATTTTAAATATTGTCGATTTATTTGTGCATTATTATGCAATAAGCTACTTTGTCCTATTGTATTACTTATAATGAACAATACATTGCAATGTACTGTGTAATTATGACATTAACAACTCTTTCGACAACTCAAAATTAAAAGAAAAATATATAACTGCAACTTATGTACTAAGTATATCTTAAACAAGTGCTGTCAATAATCACAAACGGATAATTTTAATGAATTATTTCTTAGCTATATTGGTAGAAATGACATTATAAATTGAAAGTTTAACTTCATCTTTGAGCATATTCTCCTTTACGAAATTCAAAATAAATTGAAATTAACCATAATTAAATTGTAAGAAAACCATCCGCAGAAAAATAACAAAGCATATACAGACGCAGCCAATAATCATAAATTGCCTTTATTAATTATCACTTAGTTTAGATAACGATTAATTAACGTATCGCCACATTTATTTCACAACATCTGTTATAAATACACCGTTTTTATTGTACACCACTTGCCCTGGTTAGTGGTTGCTTAATTTTAAATTATGAACCAGATTAAATTCTTTTTGCAATAAAAAGAATATTCTCTTTAATGTACCTTTCTCTGCCATAAATGATAATGGCGGGCCTAATTGGGGTGTCCCTCGTTAATTTCGACAACACAGGCGATCCAATTTCCACAGCATGAGTACAGTGCACATTGGGTTGCCAGCTGGCGACTATTGCCAACATTATGGCAAAATTATGACGAATTTTGCACTTTTTACATACAAAATATAGAGTTTTTTAATTAAATGAATTATTTACATTAAAACCGGTTCGGTCCGTTCATAACACAATAAAAGGGTAGACCGTCAGTAATTTTACGTTGTTGATAATTAAGTATTTGGGAATGATTTTAATGTTCGGATACACACCGCATGAAACGTGTCCTACTTTTTATGATTTGTTGTATTATGAGTTATAGGCTATGGCTATTCAAACGAGTCATCGTTCATTAATTGTTGCATAATAACACGATAGAAGGACGTCAAAACAAACACTCGTGACAGAAAAATCTTTTCAACACTACAAAAATAAATAAGTTGACAAAAATATCACGACGTCCGTGGTGGGAATAATTACAGTTGCAAATGCACTGTTTGCATATTTATAGCTTAAGGTTATGCCTAAACAATTTAAAACCGCAGACTGAATATTAAAATTTTGGAAGAAGCATTGGAACCGACATCATTAAAACGTCACATCTTCGGTTGCTACTTTGCTTTTGATCACGAACAGTATGATATCTCGCAAAATTGAAGCAATTACATGTATTCCTCAGAGTTTTGTATATATTACGGTAAAACAGAGGAAATAGAAATTCACAGGTTGGGTTCGTCATTATGTAAACTAAACATATATGTGAAAATTAAGCACGATATGTATTTAAAGTTGATACCTAGTACCTATATTGAATTTTTTTTGTTAATATCAGTTAAGTCAGTTTATGTGTTGTTTTGCACTCCATTTACAATTCTTTTAACAATTTATGGTGATATTTTGATATGGATTATTTCATATATATTTTTAAGGATTAGCTTTTGTGGGAAAATAATCATAGCAGCCATACATTCCATTAGGCATGCGTAACATTCGCATTTTAGCATTAGAAACGAATAAAAATCAAAATATCAAGTTACTATAAAATGAAATATAGTCTATTAAACCAAATATAGCCAATAAATCAACGAGTATCAGTAAAACAACGCAATTATTATTTTGAATAATAGTAATATTGAAACAAATTATTTCAAAATTCTCAAAGATAGGAATAAAACATTTAATTACTAAACTTTGATGGTCAAGTTTTTCCATATTTCTTTCAATACCATAGTGGTTATTAGATTTTTTATGTATGGCAACACTGATTACCCGACGACCACGGCGTTAAGTAACCAGAGCAGAATGTTATGCGTTTGGCAACACGTATTAACTTTGCTGTGCTAAATAATAACACTATATACAAAATTAAAGGTTTTATCTTCTTCTTTAATTTATAATTATGTAATCCTTAATCTATAACAATCGTCAACAATATTATAACTAACTTGTTTAAATATTTAATTAATTCTAATCTTTGAACATCGCAATTACGAATTCGCTTGATATAACGATATAAAAAATATAAACAAATTACGACATAACACTAGAATTTATTTATTCTTATTTACAAAATAAAGGCTTGCACACACAAGTTATGACACTTAAACATACTTGATACTTGAACACGCAATAATTTCATACAAGACAGAAACGCTACACCACTATGTAAGTCACCGAGACGAAGATTTAAATCCTAGTCCAGGGGAAACGAACCAGTTTTAAGAATCTACTATGCAATTTACTTAAGAAACGGCGCTAGTATCTACTCCTACATACATAGACTTCGCCTTTTTCCATAGAGTTAGACAGAGAAAACGGTTTTTAACTTTCTACGATTCTACAGCAATAATGTGTATAAAACAATAATCCAAATCATAAAATTAAATAATTAAAAGGTAAACAATCCCTCCGTCAGAAACGACGACGAGGAGTTGACGTCAGGCAGCCGGTCGTAAAAACTAAACCAAATCTTTTCTGCAACATGCTTGAAAAATTGTATAACGCCGTTCCCACATTAAGGTGGGATAAGAAAGTTAGAAATAAAGAATTAAAAGGCAAACAATAGGTGGTATTATCGCTTGAAGCGATATTTACCTTAGCAAGTATTGCCAACATTAGGCCTACATTAATGGTCTGCATAGGAAACAACTTATATCGCCCATGACGTATCTTTGGTCTAGAGGTATATAGACTTATATCTGAAACTTCAAACTACCTTATAACAAATCGTATTTTTTTTTTCCACATCCAAACCTAAATATTTGTGTGAAGAAAAATGTTCGCCACCCCTACCCTGAGCTATCCAATCTCGTTGCGCAGCACACGAATCACAGTTTACCATTTTAAATATTTAGTAGGACATGCGAGATTTATTACGTAGAAAGGGACTCAAGATACTAAGTTAAATTGGGTCTTGACAGTTAAGCAGTCTATTTGTGTTTGTGCTAACCCTTACTTGCGAATCTGTCGGCGTGGAAAAACCAGTTCCTAAACTTTTAGGCTGCGGATACGAACTCAGCGGCGGCGGCAGCGGCGCGGCAACGTACCGCCGACCAGTCGTACGCCGCTCTCCGCGCCGCTGCCTTCGAGGCTAGTTCCATTTAAATCTATACATTGAAACGCGCCGCTCCCTGCGCCGCCATCGCCGCTCCAAGCCCGCTGAGTTCGTGTCCGCGGCCTTAAGACAATGGAAAACAGGAACTAACCCTTTTACATAATTGATCGATCCCGTTGACGTAATTGTAAATAAGACACTGCAATTTAAATTAGGAATAAAAATATTGGTAACTGTAGAATTATTGAACAACCTAAAATAATTTTTGATGTATTTTCGAAGTCTGGAATTTGTACCCGATATGGTGATACGCTCGCCCCCATCACATCTGGGACGGAACTAAGCTCGGCGAAATGTGAGTGTTCTAGTTCGTTCGCTAGTGCGCCTCTGCCTACCCCTTCGGGGTACAGGCGTCAGCTTATATATTATGTATGTATGTATTTTTCGGAACCCTCATGTCCAGCGGACTGCGAAACTTACTTTGAATACTTTTATATAATCGAATTGTATACAGTGCAACAGACTAGAAACTGAAACCCGTGCGAAAATAAATTAATTACAGAAATCACCAGCTGTTCAACTGTGTAATCAAAGTAAAATTACACTACAATCATTGATAAATCGGTTTAATTACACGAAGCAGCAACAGTGTCGCCCAGCCATGTATCCCGCCAACTCCGTAATAATTCCGCCGTTGGTTTTCGCGCCACGAACTCATTAAATCAACACGCCAGATTTATGGCAGTTTTTAAGTCCAGCCTGTCAGGCACATTGAAATGATTCTTCAAACAGCTTAACGGTAAAAGCGAATTAGTACGAGTAAATATCGTAATATACATGCGTAAATTAAACTCGCCTCTAACAAAAATAAAATATTTATACCTCTTTATTTTCGACCGACTTCCAAAAAGGAGGAGGTCCTCAATTCGTCTGTATTTTTTTTATATATGTTACGAGATATCTCCGCCGAATGTGGACCGATTTTCAAAATAATTTTTGTGTTCGATAGAGTTTATTTCAAGGGTTTTCATTTTGACTTAGACTTAGTCGAAGTTCGCTCTATAGATCTCAGCCTATGACCAAATTTAAATTTGATGCTATCAATTAAAATTGGCAATAAATCTGAATAAATCCCATTTATGTGAAAAAAGTCGTTTATCGCGCGTGATTGATAATTTCACAGCCGAAATCAGTTTCTCGAATCTTGCAACTTGAAAATCAAGAATATCCGATGACATTTGTCAATAACAATCTAAGCTGTGTACACACTACACTAGTAACTAGTCGTTCCAATAAGGCTAGAGTAAAATCCTTAACTAACATCATTAAAGTTTAATAAAAACTGAAAACCGTCTTCATAACTGAACACTTAAAGTAATGAAATAACAACAATTTGTTACTCTCTTTGGTGTCGGTGCTAGGACCGAAGCAGATCAAATGAAAAGACTGCCTCGGTGGCGTGGTTGTGTTTCGATACGACTACCGTCCTGAGGTGTCGCGTTCGATCCCCGGGTCGGGCAGTGATATTGAATTTTTCGATATCAGCCCGGAGTCTGGAGTTTGCCAATATGGCGGTAGGCTCGCCCCCTATCACATCTAGGACGGAACTAAGCTCGGCCAAATGTAGGTGTTCTAGTTCGCTAGGGCGCCTCTACCTTCGGTGATACAGGCGTGAACTTATGTATGTTTTAATCTGTGAAACATATTAACAATCATTTTAAAATTCATTTCATTTTAAATTCATTTTAATTAAAATAAAACTGCTCTAATGAAATAACTCCCCTCGTGTTTATTATAATGTGAACTTTATTACATTTAAGTATTCATTGTTATATTCGTTCATTATAAAATAATTGTATAGCAGTACAATACAACAGTTCACGTGATACAGTTCTAATATGCATAACGGGCATAGACAAAAATCAAATGATATCAAATGCTTGATTGCAGCAAGTGACGGCGAAAGTGCTCTTCGGCAGTGTGACGTCGATCAATGACCTCAAACGGCAGGAGAAGGGAGAGCGCGAGGCGCGGCGAACGCATTAGCGCCATCTGTTGGACGGTGAGTAAAACACTCTCAAACATTCTTATTTTAAATGTAGTTGTGCACGTAGTACTCTTAGTGTCTATAGATGTCGCTAAATAAAAAAAAATATATATATTTTGATAGGACCAGTAGGAGCCCTCAGCTATACTATGTTGTAGCCGGTTGTCAACAGTAGAGTACAAATATGATTCTATCAAGCTAATATTGTACTACGAGAAATCTAAGTACCGTTTTTGCGCGTGAAAATAATTCAAATAAACGTTCATTTTCATTGGCCTTATGTAGTCAGATTTTCTCTGACAGTCAAATATTCATGAATAATGAGACTCATTTACCATTTCATCAGTGACAAACTTGCTCATTTACCACTGCTACAAAATAATCTGTAATGAAACGCTACTGTGATTTGTGTGTGAAACTCTACCTGTTGTTGAAACTTCGTTAAGGTACCAAAAGATGGCGCTATATTAAATATATATTATTATTTATTTCCAGGCAGAAAATGTGATAAGAAAATATCGAAGCTAAGGAGTGATCTCGGAGGACAGCGTAGTATCAGACCAAGATATTACCGTATACTTTACAATATTGTAGTTATTTTTAGAGTAAAAATGTTAAAATTTTACATATTATTTAGTACATAGTTATTTTTAGCTTTTAAGGAAAATAACTAAGAAGACTAATTCGGAACAAATTGAAATGTTGCCATTATGTAATATTGCCACGTCAAAAAAACTAAAATATTTTCAAAAAAGGTATGCGTAGATTACTCACAACGTAACGTCTGTGATTTTTGTTGTTTTTCTTAAAGATTTATAGAGTTTTACATTTATAATAGTTATATTAGTTATGAGAAAATAGTTTACCAATACAAGGTCATTTACAATTGGTCTAGTCTAGTTTTATACAAAAAATTAAATTAAAATTATATTACGTTTCAATTGAATTTGATGGCGATAGTCAACCTGCTGTAAATGGTAGAGCTACGCTGTATACAATTTCGTAAACAAATGGTCGACCCGTTAAGGGCCGGTTTCAATAAACAATCTCAGTTCGAATATGCAGACAAAAATTAGCCAATAAGAACACAGTTTAAACATGACTCCGTCAAACGACGTGATTTGATTGGTTCATAATCGCGATCTATCTGCACTCTAAACTGAGATCGTTTATTGAAACCGGCCGTTACTCAACCGAATTGCCACTGTCTTATGCCGGCTGCACACTAACCGAAGGAACGATCGCGAATCTATGCCTGTTGCATTCACACAACAGCGAAAGTTTTTTTGTATGACCGCAACAGACGTAGATTCGCGAACGTTCATTCGGTTGGTGTGTACACGCTCTCACAAAAAACCGTCAGGACTCATAAAGGGGCAGTTTACTATTGCCTCCTGATATCAGAGGCGTCTACTTACAGACAAAGAGACACTTCCTACCCTGTTAATTTTCTCTTTAAAATATAAATAAAGAATAAAAATCTTCACCAAAGTCACACATTAAGGCAGTAAAAAATCATTTGTGGTACAAAGCATCGCTATTGTTCTCCCACTCTCTTCCGAAACCCTATTCCCTTCTTTTAAGGTTGACAACGTACAAATTTTTGGTATCGTGGATATATACTATGTGAAATGATAAAATTACGATTAGTGGCCCGAGCAGGAATATTTTTGATATTAGAATTCGAATCGAGCTCGATGCGCGTCTATGAAGTTTGTATGCAATATTATCGCGGGTACACACCGGCTGAACGAAAGCTAACGAATGTTGCGTTCACACAAACAAACTTTCGCTGTTGTGGGAATTAAACAGGCATGATTCGTTCGCCTTCGTTCGGTCCGGTGTGTACGCGCCATTAACTAAATGTCATCAGTACCCCTAGTATGAGTTTATTTTGACAGTTCTCGATTAACGAAATCGACTATAGTTTGCGTTTTGTCCATACATTTGACTAGCAGCGCCGCTTTGCGGAAACTAAAAAATGTATAGAGAAAATGTAAACTATCGTCGATTTCGAGAATCGAGAATAACTCGTACTAAGGGTACAGTGCACATCGAATTCGATTGCCAAAAATATTCCTGCTCGAGCGCTGATGAAATACGCCATCCATTTAATTAAAACGTAAAAAAAATTACTTGTTTCAACGATAATTCACTTAAATTAAATTAATTTCAAAAATTCGTGTGTGGATTTTACCGTTGGAATTAAAAAAATGCTCAGTAGAAAAGATTAATTTAAAATAATCTTGTATTACATTTATTTACATTTAAGATTTACGAATTTAATTTAAGTAATACAGGTGATATTTAAGTAATCATATAGACGTAAAATGTATTTTAAATACATCTATAATACTTCAATTTAAATAAAATTATTTCTTGACCGACTTCAAAAAGGAGATGATCCTCAATTCATCTGTATTTTTTTGTATGTTACGCGATATCTCTGCGAAATGTGAACCGATTAAGATTATTTGTGTTCGATAGAGCTTATTTCAAGAGTGGTCCCATATAAATTTGGTCACAATCAGATAAATTTTGAAGTCGGTCCGTTACATTTTTAAACTTGTGATTTCGTCAATTTTCGTTTTCTAAGAATAAGTAAAAACATTTTAACGTACCTGCAATTTAGAGGAAATATATATACCTATATAGGGGCATCTGTGACTAAAATAGAAAACTGTATTAATCCCATACTAGCCACAGATAACTTAAATCTGACCTTGGTCTAGTAGCAGTATTTATGAACTATGCTCATATTTTTTTTTTACTATTGTAATTGGTCTGGGTAGTCATGCTCGCTTAAAAGTCTGTGCTTGTGGCGGCGTCGTGTGCCGAGTCGGTCACTTCCCTGCAACATGGTTGAGGCCGATGGCCGGCACATGCGTCATACCCGTGAACGGGTGCTACTTGTGTGGACTGGTCTGCTCTGACTTTATTACATTCATTAATTTTATCCATCCGTTTAGTTTGGCGATTATTCGCCGTGCCTGTGGGAGTCGCTCAGCAATCGAAATTGTACGTTTTATTGTTTTTATTTTACATGGAGGTTACCTTGTTGTAGATTGGCTGCTCTAATTTAATGTAAATTATTGATTTTTTTTGTTTTCTTATTTTGGTTGTGTATTAATATCTGACTGTAAACTGTGTTATTATTCTCAAAAAGAGCAACGTCAGAGTTTCTTGCCCGTTCTTCTCTGACGAACCAGCTTTCCGAATTGGCGGTAGAGTAAACATTTTAGACGGAATCTAAACAATGTGTGACATTTTATGGATTCAATAAACGATTTGATTTGATTTGATTTCATTTGGCTGTGTTCAGGGACGTGCACAGGCACTCAGAATGGGACAGACACTCTTTTTTTATTTTTGTACAATCTTGTTGTTAACCTTTTTTTAAAATTTTTATTATACCTACCTACTTATTTACAAATACATAATATTAGCCAATCTTATAGTAGGGTGCAATAGGGACAGATAAAGAATATTAATATTTTATCCTTGGGATGAGGTAGGACCAATATATTCATAATGATGTCTTAAGTTTACGCGAATATTATACATTGAAATAAAACGTTTTTTACAGATTCTGTCGCGTTTTGTTTTCATTTTAATTCTGACGTTTCGAGTAAAAAACCAAATCGCAATGGAATCCCTAAAAAAATGTTTTAACCCGCGTCTCCTGCACATATATTTTCGAAATAAAACACAAAAAACACCAACACAAAACAAGGTTTTTCATTGTCTCCTGTTCATGTACCAATGGACTATAGACAAAAAATTGTAGAAATACCATGTTTTGTGTAGGTGTTTTGTGTAATGTTTTAGTTCAGGAGACGCGGCTTTATTTTAACAATAAGTTCTCATACGATTTATGTCATTATTTATTTATCACTCTGTGTAGATATATTTTCATCACAAATTTTATAAAAGATTTTGGACTGAAGCAATAAAACGAAACAAAAATGTGTACTATTATTTAACCCAAAGTGAAAATACATCATCCATAACTACTAAAGATTAAGAGCGACTTGCAGCGCTATTACTAATCTAGAGTTCTCTATTTATCCTACAGCTCACTCCTATCTTTAAATCAAGGTTTGGGATAAATAGAGATTTATCGCGGAGGTGCACGTGACCCTAAACGTATACAATCATTCTCCTTTTAAATCCCGTTCATACAGCCTCCGTAGCGCAGATGTGAATAGCCGGTATGAAGCAAGAGGCCGCGGGTTCGATTCCCGCACCGAGACAAGTGTTCTTGTGACCCAAATATATTTGTTCCGGGTGTTGTGAGACCGAACAGTCTCTCGTAGTTTCTGATACCCACGGTACAGCTTATACCTAGTGTGGGGTCAGGACTATGTGTGTGGCTTTTGGATGTGACAAAGAGATTTAGGCTATAATCTATAGACTAAACTTCGATTAAGTCTGAGTGGGGATTTGGAATTTTAAAATCGAACTTCGACTTAGTCAGAGTCATTTTTATAAGATAAACAGACTGACAGGCAGACTAAGCAAAGACTGTCTTGTAAAAAATGACTCGGACTAAGTCAAAGTTCGATTGAAAAATTTCAAATTCTCACTGAGTTTGTATCTTTCACTTCGACTTAGTCTAAGTTCGCTCAATAGATCTCAGCTTTAATATACTGTTTAATGGCTCTGGTATAGATAGATATGATAGAGATGCGCGTCAAATCTTATAGATTACAATACTAAATTGCAGTAGCCAGTAACTGACAATCTTATGACAAACCATGGTTTCGTGTCAATAATTTTACGTAACGCAAATATTGCGTAAAATAAATCGCAATATTTTTTTGTAAAAGATTGCACATCCGTGACTAGGATAATTTGTCATGATCATGGTAAATTTCATTGGTGTCGTAAAATGCTTGGCTTCGACTATTATGCGCGCTTATAGCGAAATTTCTAAACTGATATCAACCACCGTTTAAAGGTACGTAGGTACCCAAGCTAAGCAACGCGAGCAAATTATACCAGTTTTTTTAAAGCAGACACTGGCATACGAACAGATCGTTCACCTGATGGTAAGTGATCTCCACCGCCCATAGACACCCAAGACAGCGAGCTGCCGCTTTACTGTCATCTTTACTGTCGGTTTTCTGTGAGACAGTGGTATCAAACCGGTCGAGCCAGCCCATTCGTGCTGTAGACGTAACTGTCTACAGCGTGGCTCTACCACTCTTCTAGTTGCAGAAAGTTGGTACCAATAACATTTCGATTAGGGGAAACAATCTAGGGCGATTATCTCGATTTATCCTACAGATCACTCCTATCTTTAAATCAAGGTTTGGGATAAATAGAGATCTATCGCGGAGTGCAAGTGGCCCTTAAAGTGTTATGGTAAAGTAAAAAAAAGAACAGTCAACTTAATTTTTTTTAACCATTTACAAAGCGTAGGGATTTTAAAATCGTAATTAAATAAAATTGAAAAGAGTAATTTGCTTTTTTTAAACAGTCACACACCTAGTCCTGACCGCATACTAGGTGTAACCTGTATCGTGGGTGTCAGAGACTATGAGAGACTTTCGGTCTCACTCTCAGTTAAGTACTATGGATTCTTTTTCCTGAGCAAATTAAATTAGAAAAATTACTTATTTATTAATTCTACAGCCTCTAGTAATAAAATACATCCAAGTTTATTCCTTAGAGCAACTTGCAGCACTTAGATAAATCTCATATCGCAGTTTAAATATAGGAATGAGCTATATGATAAATCGAGTTAGGTCTAACCTTCGATTAGAAATAGAGCTGCCAGTCGCCCTTAGAGACTTTATGGTATAGTTTAGAAAATGTGTCATTTTATAGGTTAATTCGTTTGCATTAGTATGTAAGCGCCGCCTCCTCATAATAATAAAGGTCCAAGGTTCGTTGCATAACGCGATGAGTGGACGTGAGCCGGGTGGCAGATCGATTTGCACACATGACCCTCGCATAGCACGTGATGACCTGACAAAAACATAAGGTCAAATATATGGATCTCAAGAAACTATGTGCATGATAATCTAGGATTGGCTATCTTTTACTAGGGACCAAAGAGATTGAATAATATTAACTATAGGGGCTATCAAGCACGTTTCCATACAAATAATCACAAGTTTAAAAACTTAACTGACCGACCTCCAATTTACCGATCGTAACCAAATTTATATGGGACTTCCCTTGAAATATGCTCTATCGAACACAAAAATAATTTGAAAATTGGTCCACATTTGGCGGAGATATCGAGTAACATACATAAAAAAATACAGACGAATTGATGACCTCCTTCTTCCGAAAATTGATCTGAAACAACGGTAACGCCCTCTACCACTTATTACAATGCGAGGGTGCTTATTACAATTTACACCCTAGAATGTAAATGTTCAAGAACCATGTAAGACAATTATATTCTCTAAACCGTATTATGACCACGAGGACACAATTGTTGGATCACAAGTTTCGTTGTTGTCTCGTCTATGTAATATTAAATGTCTTTGCGGGACACATTAGCAAATAGTAACTACGTAAATACGAGTCTTGCCTTACAAATGAGATATTGTAGCTGAACAGAGAGAATAAGGGCGCGATTAGACGTAGTCGTTCGTCCGAATTTGATTGCCTATTTATAATATTCAGGCAAATGATCAAAGGTGGTTTTGAGTGATAGAGCCATGCTGTAGACAATTACGACTACAGCACGAATGGGCCGGCTCGACCGGTTTGATACCACTGTCTCACAGAAAACCGTCAGAAAGTGGCAGCTTGCTGTCTGTGTGAGATTTCCGGTGACCCATTTTCCCCCCTCCCTTTCCCAATGCCTTTCCCCTTTTTATCCAGGAAAAATGTACGATTCGCGTGAGATAGATTTGTCAATTTTCTAAAATGATCAAAGATGAAAGTCATGGGCAACAGCTAATAAGTATATCAACCTTTCATAACACACACAGCGAAATATGTTGCCTCCTTGGTCTACTAGCAGCATATATGGGCTGTAGACCGGGAGGTCCTGAGTTCGATTCCGAAGTCGGGCAAAGCGAATTTTCTAATTTAATTTGCCCGGGACTGAATCCCTCAGACGGGTTTGACGTCAGGCAGGCAGTTGGTCATAAAACTAAGCCAAATTCTTTCTGCAACATGCTTGAAAAAGTGTGTTGCGCCGACACAACATTAAGGTGGGATAAGGGCACGTAGAAAGAAAGAAAGCACATAGCGAAACATCAATTAACCAATCAATGTAGATTTCTAAATAAAAACTGACAATATTTTTGGTACATAAAAGTCGATTGTGTTGATTTATAAGTACAAAATCAAATTGCCCGAAGGCGTCACCAGGCCGAAGACCTTACTTGTGAGTACCGTCTGCAAAATAACACAAAAAATAAATTGAGTCGAATACGTATTACAATTAAATTGAATTTACAGTGGTAATTAAATTAACTTGTCGCTCACATTCCGTTTATATGCCGAGTCATTCCACGTTACGCATACCGAACATTTTACAGCCACTTAATTTTATAGCTAAAATAATTAATTATTGCTTTTTAAAATAAATTGAAATCAGTGTAACGGTATCGTTCAAACTATTTTATAACTATAATATTATTTTTCTACTTAAACAAGCAATATTAATACTCGTCTTCATGAAATGAAAAAACAATAATTTAAAATGAAAATCGTCAGTCAATGATTGCCTCGGTCGATGGCGTAGTGGTATTGTGTGCGCGGTACAACTATCGTCCTGAGGTCTCGGGTTCGATCCCCGGGTCGTACAAAGTGACATTGAATTTTTCCGTATCAGCGGAGTCTGGAATTTGTGCCCGATATGGCGATAAGCTCACCCTCTATCACATCTAGGACGGAGCTAAGCTTGGCGAAATATGATTGTGTTCTAATTCGCTAGTGCGCTTCTGCCTACCCCTTCGGGGATACAGGCGTGAGCTTATTTATGTATGTCTACAAAAAATTAAAAAGTCTACCCGTATCAGGCCAGCGTAGTGGACAAAATTTTAACGTCTCTCATTAGTAGTGTGCAGAAATCTGTCAAAAAACATTACAGCCAACATTTATTATTATTTAATGTTAATCCAGTACTTACACAAACTTGAGGAAAAATCATAAAGATTGTCGATAATATAAC
Organism: Clanis bilineata; assembly: GCA_036417725.1. Lineage (NCBI taxonomy): Eukaryota > Metazoa > Arthropoda > Insecta > Lepidoptera > Sphingidae > Clanis > Clanis bilineata. The sequence goes on from CM071153.1 coordinate 8,094,448, forward strand.
GAGTTATCGGTGTTTTTATCTCTTTCATTTATTTGTTACTTTAAGCACGATCTCCTTTTCAGAACCTGAATATTTATCACCGTGATTTTTTTTATTTCCAGCTTGCGACTACGTAAACATTTGTATGACAAACACCTGAACGCCTTGTAAGCGGCTACGTGGGGAATTGGTGTTTTTCATACAGATTATTTTACGTAGTAACTAGCATGAAATGACAAAAACCTCACGGACCTTAAGTCACTATGACCACATGAATGCGTTAGGGGGGTTGTGTTCATCTCGCGGAAGGAGAGCGCTGAGCGGGATCGTGAGCAGAACGATCCGAACGAACGCCGCGTGGACGACTGACCGGCGTCTCCAGCCCTGTGGAATGGGGGCGTTTGGAAAATTCCACCACGGTAACCCCCCTTCCTGGGGCGTGGGCGCGCAGCGGGGGGCTGTGTGCCACTTTTAGTACTATTTTACTTGCGACCCCGGGACGGACGGCAGTTCGGACGGTCAGCCTCGTGCTGCCGTAGACGCCGAGGGCGTTCTTCGGCGGCGGGGGCTTCTGAGCCCCCCCCCCCCACTCGGAGACGGGCCGCAAGGCACCGAGCAAGGGCGGTTCCGGTAGCAATCCGAGTCTATCTCTGGATACCCCGGGGCCCCCCTTAAGCACCGAGGTAGGCCACCGCGGGGTTTTTAGTCGGTATTGCCGGTGTAGGGCATTTGTTAGGGACGCAGCCCAGCGTCGCCCGGATGGCGATCATCTCTCCCGGACTTCACGGCGCTGGTTCGTAAGGCCGGCGAACCCGACATACCCGCCGCGTCCACCTCCCCGAGCGCGGCGGCAGTGATAAAACACTTTTCCCCGCACAAAAAAAGGGTTGTGTTCACATCAACCTAATGAAATTTGTATGGAAAAATGTTCTTTATGCCATTTTCTTTAAGTATATATTTCATTAATTTTGTAACATGCATTACACAGTACACACTAGATACATAGATCATTATTATGATGCCCCTGACGTCGTGCGCCGTCATTTGAGGCTCGGAGTTTAATTTCAGAGATAAAAGGTAAAAGAAAAGAGAAAAAAGAAGAAGACAGAGAAGTGTCACCTTCTTTCAACCAAGATTTTTTGCGTGTATTAAAGAATAGAGCCCTTTTAAATCATTTACAAAAACAATATTTATTATATTCAGACACAAGTTCGTTCGTTCGTTGCATTTCGTCCGGTGAGTGAGATTTCCGGTGGCCCATGTCCCCCCTTCCTTTACCAATACATTTTTCCTCTCCTTCCATTTCCTCCTTTTGGCAACGCACCCATAATTCTTTTGTGACTTGGGTGTCTATGGGCGGTGGAGACTCATCTGCTCGTTGGCCAGTCTCCGCTTTAAAAAAGTATGGTCTCCTGTTCATGAAACAATGTGTCATAGACAAAAATGTGTTACGAAACGATGTTTTGAGTAGGTGTTTATATATAGTGTTCTAAGAAAAACAAGCATCAGACGTGCCTTAACACATTTAAAAGAACGTAAAGAAAAATTCCTCGCATCGATGTCCGCAATGATTGCAGTCGGAGTTTTTGTCGATGATTTGTTACTGAGGTCTTTAACCGGTGGGTGATGGAGCTCGGGCACGGGCTATGTGCGGCAATTTCGGCTCGCGGCGCTAAAGCCACGGTCACAGTACAACCATAATACACCCAAATAACCACATTTTCTCAGAATTTATAAAAAGTGGATATCACTTCGAGGCAATGACTAAACAAAAAAAAAGACCTGGCATAACTATGAAAAATACGTATTTACTTTGAAACCAATTCCGCCATTATAGTTTCGCGATCTATTTACATTTAAGCTGTCACCGTGCCATAATAATTAAAAATGTATAAATACTTATTGATTTTATTATAAATACAGTGTTTTATTTACAATGTCACTAATTTCAGAATGCGAAAAAAGATACCGATAAAAAAAAGATACTTAACTGCTATATTAATGGCATCTTTCTTTCGCAAAGTCGCAATTTTAGTTTCGCTCTATACTTTAGGCATGCTTCATTTTTCGACCAACTTCCAAAAAAGAGAAGGTCTTCAATTCATCTGTATTTTTTTATGTATGTTACGCCATATCTCCGCCAAATGTGGCCGATTTTCAAAATATTTTTGTATTCGATAGAGCTTATTTCAAGGGTGGTCCCATATGGTCACGATCGGATTTGAAGTCGGTCTGTTAAGTTTTTAAACTTGTGATTATTCTTAGTTATGCCTCGTCGTCCATCTTCTTTTGTCTAAGCTTTGAGGCGGTATTTGGGTGATAATAAATTTTTGTGCGAAGAAGGTATTGTAACAATTGATTCCAATTTTGAACATGACGAACAGTTGTTTTAAATAGCAAACTTTACGCGTGCTTCACAATGCAAAAGCAGTATGACCTGACGAAATAATGAAACGAGCACTAAATCTGTAGTATAATATTATTAAACAATTTTTGATGTTTTGGACTTAGAAATTGACATCATCTTATTGTAGAGGTTAAAATCTGTCAACCATTTTTTATGAAAATCAGTTCAATGGTTTAAGAAGCGTTACAGAGATACTTTCCCATATATATTTTAATTTGACAGCATCAATATAATAATATACTCTAGATGCAGAGATGCAATTATCCTCTTAAAAAGCGGTCTCGGTAATCATAATCAGTAAAATAAAGAAAAAAAGCACAAATTCTAATGAAATTAACATAAATATAACCCTACTATGCACGTGTTGTAAAGTAGTTTTTAAAAGGAATGAGCAAGCGTTCTTAACTTTGAATTTTGAAATTTAGAATTCTATCGGCGCCCGATTGAAGGCAAAGGAGTGCTTTAAGCACTACTTTGCTATTTCATTTTCTGAGTGTCAACTATGCATCTAGTATAATGATGTCTGATAGCAGCAATCACACTCACGTCAGAGAGCTTGTCCAAACTCTGAATGCTAGCTGACATTAAATATTTTGATTTAATTAGGTATCCCCCAAATGGTTAAACGCTGCCTAAATATTTAGGAGGGCCTTATCGATTTAAGCACTCGTTATTCTTCAATTTGGCATGGTCAAACAGAACCTATCTCTTCACATTAAATGTAAGCAGGACCCAGTTTAAGGCCCGCTTATTTCGTAAAACGGCATGGTCAACAACTGCCTAACGTTTGACAGCTATTTAAGGCCCGCTTAACTAGAATTTGATCGAAATTAGTTTGAGATTGCCTGCGACTACTCTCAAATAAATCTAATGTTATAAACACCAAAGTTTGTGAAGATGTATGGATGTTTTGTTACTCTTTTACACCAGAATGACTGAAGAGATCTAAATGAAATTTGGCACAGAGATGGATTAAAGTCTGAAATAGCACACAGGCTACTTTTTTCCCCGAAAAAATGTATGGTTTCCGTAGGATAGATATGTTTAAATAAATAAAATTTCACGCGAACGGAATGGCGGGCATAGGTTTGTATTTAATAATGTCCGTGTTCCGTGTAGTGTTTACCTACCCCTTGATTTCAATAAAATGTATTTTTCCTCAATATCATTATCTAAACTAGAATATAGCGCACTCGAAGAAGCCAAGACAATAAAACACTTCACAAATTAACCCCCAAATGGTCAAACGCTGCCTAAATATTTAGGAGGGCCTTATCGATTTAAGCACTCGTTATTCTTCAATTTGGCATGGTCAAACAGAACCTATCTCTTCACACTAAATGTAAGCAGGACCCAGTTTAAGGCCCGCTTATTTCGTAAAACGGCATGGTCATCAACTGCCTAACGTTTGACAGCTATTTAAGGCCTGCTTAATTAGCATTTGATCGAAATTAGTTTGAGATTGCCTGCGACTACTCTCAAATAAATCTGATGTTATAAACACGAAAGTTTGTGAAGATGTATGGATGTTTTGTTACTCTTTTACACCAGAATGGCTGAAGAGATCTGAATGAAATTTGGCACAGAGATGGATTAAAGTCTGAAATAGCACACAGGCTACTTTTTTCCCCGAAAAAATGTATGGTTTCCGTAGGATAGATATGTTTAAATAAATAAAATTTCACGCGAACGGAATGGCGGGCATAGGTTTGTATTTAATAATGTCCGTGTTCCATGTAGTGTTTACCTACCCCTTGATTTCAATAAAATGTATTTTTCCTCAATATCATTATCTAAACTAGAATATAGCGCACTCGAAGAAGCCAAAACAAATAAAACACTTCACAAATACAATGATTCATTTTATTAAATCCGATAAAACACTACTGCATGTTGCCGAATTCCTCTCCAATATAATGGTTTTTAGATGGTCTGATGAAGCCGGTGTGAACTGGGACGTCCTGAATTCCATCCTCAGATCGGGCGGAGTAGTTTTTTTGGGACGGACGGCAATCCTTGGCAAGAAAAATTCGAGAAGACTACTTTTATTGAAACGCTCCAAGAAATATCCTCCATATCCAAACTTCAAAGTTTCCATAATCTCTCCATCTTCGTTGATGTTTATTACATAAAACAAAATCACTTCACATACAACAAACACAGTTATTTAAATACGAAAATAAATATAAACAAACAGGTCGCCATTTGCCAAAAATTTTTTTTCGTTTCTTCCACACAAATCTTTGGCTAAGGACGAAAGAAACATTCTGCCAAGTGGTAAATATTTTAACAACATAATAATAAATATTAAAAAAAGATTCATTTTCAGTTCCATTTCTATTATATAAAAATGTGTTTACCTTCACAATAACAAAAGATAGACAGAGATAACATAAACATTACAGAAAAATTTACTACAGATGAAATATGATCGGAATGGCACATGGAAAGCAAAAAGGTTAAATAAACATTATCGAATCATGTATTCTGTCAATTATTTATTATAATTATCTTAAAAAAAAAACTAAATGAAATAAAATGATTCTACGTGAAACGAAACAAAAATATAATTTTATTAAAATGTTGTAATCGAGAACAAACTTTTATTATCTATAGCATAATGATTGATCCTCAGCTGATTTTTCCGCCAAGTCTTCTCAAGTGCGTACGACCATGCCGCTCAAAAATTATTGGCTGCTTAACTTTGGGTAGTGCTCAAATGACTTGGATGACTGAGCACTGTTTGACCATTCGGCCCTATATCTTACATAAAACCGCGAAAAAGCAATAATGTTGGATACATACACAGTTTAGTGCATACATCTTTACAAACTTCTTAAGGGAAAGAAAGAATAAATCAAGTAAACTGTTTTCATAATAAATTATGCAGACGCTAAAAATAATATTTTCCTCAACCGAAACGCGGGTCAATCCGATTACAACAACAAAAACAAACTCAAACAAACCGGACTTGATGCATAAAGCTGGAATAACGGTCGCGATAAATTCCGGATTAAATGCAAAAAATGACCAAAAGCCGCGCACCGAGCACGGAGGACCAAAAAATCTTATTTCGCCACAAAACAAGCACGCAAACCAGAGATCATCGATCGAAGCGAGGTCTTATAACAGTACTTTAATCACGGCAGCCTCCCTCGTTATGTAACAGCTAGTCCTACCGCGCCTTCCACCATCTCACCACGCGGATGGGATACTTCCTGAACGCGGCAAAACACTTGACATATTTTAAAGCGCGTTTTATGATTTAAATTTCGAACGCTTTTTGTAGTGACTCGGTTGGATTGATACATATTACATACCGTGAAATGTTTTGATTTACTATCGTTGTTATGATGGAGATCAGGTTGGTGTTTTTATTTGCATGAATATTTTGTTATGTTTGTTTTATTCAAAGCATGCTTCATTTCAGTCGTGATTTGCATGTAAAACTTAAGGCGAGGTTTTCCATTTATCAATGGAACTGAAAATTACTGGTATTTTCGTAGAATTTAGAGTTACTAGTTGTTTTTTTTATTTACCAATATTATACATACTAGCTACGAAACCTCAAATACTTTAAACCCCTGTTTTCCGAATTGAAACTTTGGTATAAAGGATTAGTATAAGATAAAAAGTGGAATCAACTTTTATTTTTCATAAAAAAGAAAAAATATGAACCTCTGTGAAGAAAATGTAAAACAATATGAAATGATTTGTAAGCTTTCTTGTCCTTCCCTATATAATTTAAATTTGCATAGTTTAATGTTCCGACTACTAATATACAATGACTAAAGAAAAAATAAGAGGACTCGGCATAACTACGAAAAATACGTGTTTACTATGATGTCGATTCCGCCATTTTAGTTTCGCGATTTATTTACATGTAAGTTGTCACCGTGTCATCAGAATTAAAAAACGTATAAATACTTATTGATTTTATTATAGATACGGTGTTCTGCTTATAATAATACTACTTTCGGATAATGAAGAAGATGCCTAACTATTATACTAATGGGATATTTCTTTCTCAAAGTCGCCATTTTTGTTTCATTCCATACATTAGGAATGATTCATGTTTTCGTGGTTATGCCATGTGCTCGATCTTCTTTTGTCTAAAATAATATAACATGCTCTAATCATCAACCTAGCGCTAGAAACTTCAATAAAATTCCTACACAGTATTCATTGCATTATCAAATCTAAAGGAATTATTTGAAACGTAGACAATATGTATTTCTTTACATATTTATACAAGGCTATTAGGGTATAGAAACGCATTTCCAATTCCTGATTTATAAGATGTTACTTGTGTACACAACAACCTGTTCCTAAGTCTATCGCTACTTAATTAAATAAATGCACCTGTCAAACGAGCTCGTCGTGAGATTTCATTGACAACCATCATTTCCCATAGAGTTGCCAGATGTAAGTAATAATAGCAGTAGATTTTCACTCTTTTTCACAGTACACACAAAATTATAGTCAGATTCACCCATCTGGAATAGATGAGGATTGAAAAACTTAATTATTATATAATTATATAGCCTTTTTATTACCAATGAAGTTAACAGTTAGTCTGATTTGAAATTAGTTTGAAAGATAGTCTGATTAAACTGAGATAAAAAATTGAGAGGTTAGGAAATCCCTTTCCTGGTACCCAAATATCCAATATACGCCATTGTTGTCTTTTCTTCTTTAGTCATCGAATTAAATGCCCCAAGCTTTGCAAATATCCAATTACCATTATGTGAGCCATCTGCTCATCAGTCTTAGGCAAATAATTTATTTTTTATTAAAACAGTAGTTCTGGCAACTTCGTCTTCCGGTAGCATCGTGCAAATCATAAATGAATGAGTAGTGTAACCGGTTCGTCTCACAAACATAAGAACATGGTTACTCTATTTTTACCATGTAATTGACGCTGTTAGACACAAAGTTGACGTGGAACTGGATTTAGATTTTATTTTCTCATTTTTAGTATAATTACGAAGGGAGTAGACAATCCGCTTATTAACATCTGGTTTTAGAATCTCGCACGAAGTAAAAAACGTTAATAAGAAAACTGTTAGAGTAACAACAGTAGAATGGAAGCGCAAGTTGGGGTTTAGCTTTTGTACCAAAACTACTATGTACCTTTGCAACATTAAAAGAAAATTTTCGAACGCAAACAACTATTTCAATTCCAGAAAACTAATACACAAATTAATTGGATTCAAACTAAAGTAATTTTTATATAAAGTATACAATTCGAATCCAAACTCACCATTATATAATATAAGAAAGCATAACTGACAGCATACACAGCTAATAAACTTTTTGCTACACACTGGTTGCCTTTACATATTGAACTCGCAAAAAAGTAATGAATGTTATTCCACACAGATACAAATACATTCTCGCCGTGACTACGCTACTTTCAAGTTGTGTCAGTAATGAAGAAATAAACGTAGATATTGATCATTCCAAAGAAACTAACACATCCAATTGCCCGTTCTCGAAAATAGTTGAAGACATCTTCAATATACATAACAAAAGTTCTAAAAATAAGGTGTTCACAGAAGGCACAGAACGTGCAAAGCTATTTCTACATTCAATAGCTAATGTTACTAGTTCAAATGAGAGCAAAACTCAAGAAGAACTGGTAAATAATATAATAGCGTCTATAAATAGAATAAAGAATGATATAAACGAAGTAAGTAAAAATGAAACAAAATTAAACGAAGCTATCATACTTAACACTTTAGGTGATCAGAATCGGAATAAAAGTCCTATAAGTAGTGGACCTAAAATTGTAAGCGGTCTCGAAGAAAAAGTTGATACGACAAAAGAGCATATTTTCAAAAAAACTACAAGTCTCAAACAAAAACCTACAACTGCGTCAACGACGACAGAAAAGATAAAATATATGGAAGTGCTCACAATAGAACCCAACAATACACACATATTAAATACAACGTCACACAACATAATAGAAGTACTGAAACACCTTATGCCAATGTTCAACAACAGTTTAACTCAAAAATTACACAATATCACAATCATAGAGAGAAATTACGAGAAGAATCACTCGTTTACAGCAACAAAAAACGTATCGACAATTGTAGTAACTTATTGTGACAAAGAAAACCTAACGAAACCTAACTTTGCTAATATTGAAAACGATGAGATACCGCAATATGATGAATACGAAGAAAATGAGGACATAGATGGTGATAGTGAAGCGATGAACATGACTGTTGGAGAAAAAAGGGATATAATGGAGGCAGCTGAGTATGGAATGCGGAAAATGCATGAATTATACAGCGTTTTAGAACCTAAACTGTACTCAATGGGTATGTTTCATTATAATCTTTGTATTTTATTAAATAGACTATTCTAGTACCCAGTGGTTGTAAAAAGTGAAGATGAAAGGTTCGATTTCCTGACCAGTCAACCCTTTTTCATTATATACCAATGCGGAAATCATTCATAAACCAAGATCGGATCAATCAATCGGATTATGATCATCAACCACAGGACATCCCGTTTGAAGTTTGAACATAGATCTTTCGCGAGGATTGTTGTAAAATATATAAAATTGTTCCTCTTTTGTTGTAGGCTTATGGTTGGACGATACGAATCCAGCCCGGTACGTGGCAGCTTTCAACGCTCCTTCAGAGGATGCGGCCAAATTCTCCCGGTACGGCTATGCCACCTTACAAGCTGCAACCAGACTGAGACAACTTACAAGGTAAGCAGAACATAGCATAAACTGGTAACTGGTATTAAATAATTGTAGAAAAAAATTTCAAAGAAATCTTTTCAAATCCGTGGTAATAAATTCAAATGTCGTCTTTTTTTTACCATTACATTTTTGTTTTCCTCATTGACCTTCTAAACACGGTATGGTTTTTTCTGTTGATAGCATATTATTTCTTTATATTTAAAGGATTCGGAAGTCAAACCTTATTTAGATACTACATATATATGTTTCGCACATTTAATAAACGCAGATGTATTATTTTTTGTATTAAACAATGACCCTGACCACTTAAAGTCCTGCTTGAGGCTACTAATTAATTGATCAAAATATTATTTCCGATTGCATCACAATCATGGGAAGATACTTGGTTGATCTAAGCTTGGCCTTGTTAAATCTATACCACTTTCAATATTTCATCATTTAACATTTAATATATAACTATGTGATCCGAATCTGGCTCCATATATAAATATTTTGGTTTTATCATAAATCATAGATGGTCATACTCATAACTGGATGTATTGGTAACATGGCAGACTAAATGTCAGGTCATCAAAGTCATATAGTACTTAATTAGTATATTTCATAGCATTTACTTAGTCAATCAAAAAGCAGCGATAGCTCAGTTGGGAATGGTACGGACTGCCGCGACAAGTGCCGGAGGTTCGAGACCAACCCCAAAATGGAGCATACATCTCTGACTGTTCTATGTTAAGTGTATTTTCATTGTGAAATATCGCTTGCTATAACCTGCATACCCGAGAATTTCTTCACAGGAATTTTGAAGGTATGTTAATTTTACTAACCCGCATTAGGCCAGCGTGGTAAACTAAGGCCTAACCGCTCTCATTAGTAGAGGAGGCCCGTGCCCAGCAGTGGGACAGTAATATTACAGGGCTAATATTATTACTTAGTCAATTAAATATTAGGCCTATAGAATTACATAATTTTGGGTCCTTTAAGCGAATCGTGAAGAAGCATTTATGCAAGCCGGCATAACTCTGGCGACCATTCATAAACTATGTTTATCGATGGTCATTGGTTTTTTTGGAGTGCACTACGCTTACCATCAGGTGTAGTGTAGCCAGTTTGCCGTGCTCGGATAAAAAAAAATATGGTATAGCGAGATTACATGGCACTTTTTAAAAAACTATATACATAGGTATGTTTCCTAATTTAAAACAAAACAGCTCCCTGACTCTCGACACTCGATTCGATTTCATTTCATCATCATCATCATCATCATCATCATCATCATCATCATCATCATCATCATCATCATCATCATCATCATCATCATCATCATCATCATCGTCATCATCATCATCATCATCATCATCATCATCATCATCATCATCATCATCATCATCATCATCAACAACAACAACAACAACAACAACATCATCGTCATCATCATCATCAGCCTATACTCTTCCACTGCTGGACATTGGCCTCTCCCAATGTACACCATTGAGCTCGGTCTTTAGCTCTTTGCATCCAGTTTTAAATGTTACCTCCAAATGATTTAATTTAGAGACTTACAATTTCATCAAAATAGAGTTAAAAATTCGAATCGAGTGTGTCGTGTGAGTCGAGTCAGCCCCCAGTTCTAAGACTTTTTGATAAAAAGTAAAATCTTTAATAACATAACATAAGCTCACGCGTTTATCTCCGAAGGGGTAGGCAGAGGTAAACTAGCGAACTAGAATACCCACATTTCGCCGAGCTTAGTTCCGTCCCAGAGGGGGCGCGCCTATCGCCATATAGGGCATAAATTCCAGACTCCGGGCTGATATAGAAAAATCCAATATCACTTTGCCCGACCCGGAGATCGAACCCGAGACCTCAGGACGGTAGTCGTACCGAAATACAACCACGCCAGTCCAGACATAATCAGTCTAAGACATATTAATTGTTATTTAACATCATTGATTTCAACTACTACTAAAAGTAATTTCACTCTAACTACCTCTATATTATGTATGATATTATAGTTTTATACATTAATATCAAACGCAATAAGATTATTTCTTGAATCTATCCGGCTTAAGAGATTACGACTGCGCTACGATTGGAGAAATAACTAATTTCCTGCGAGCATTAGTAATACGTGCTTCATTAGGTGTAATCTTTTAAACATGTTTCCATGATTATGACCAAATCCAATAAAAACTTCAGTGATGTAGCACAAGTAACTTTGGATTGCGTATTCGAATCGAGTTCGCTGCACGTTCATGATTGTTTATATGATCGCTGGAGTCAAACAATAACTCGAGAGTTTTGTTTATGTGTTGCAGCATCTAATCTAATAATACGTCATGTTTATGGTTGCATTTATTAAAATTAATCCTAAACTTCTTCAACAAGTTCAATCCGCGCACGATTTTAACTTTATTGAACAGATTGCGCTTTTCATAAACTACGCGATTAAATTCGACGTTATTTGCCAAAAGTGTCAAATTAATTGATATCGATAGTGTCTATAGAGGAATTAGTCTATATTCTTATCAATAGCTTTTTTCTTAAAACTGAGATTCTTTCATAATTCAACGTGCCATACTTGAAAAACATCCTTTTAAAAGGCACTTTATTATTGTTATCTATAAATGGCAAAGCTGTGCTGTCAGCAATTTCGCCTACAATATGATTGAACCGGCTCGAAGCGATGAGTCTGATTACCGATTGTCCAGATACTCCGTCCCCTGTCACAATTCTCACTGCTTTCCTTACCACGCTAGGCAGCGGTTTGGCTGCGCTTCCTTAGCATCGCCTATGTACGTGGTCAACAATCACTTACTAGGGGGACCATCTGCTTGATTGCACTTATGTAATTGATTCTTAGTATTTATGTAATTAAAAAACCGCCACAATTTAATGCGAGATTTTGTAGCATCTTCATAAAAGAGATCTCATCGTGCTCAGCATATAAGTGCCCAAATTTTAACTGTTTCAAGGTGATTCTTTTTAGAACACTAATAAATTATAGACATTATCACGGGCCTTGCTATTTTGAATACTCCTTTCTAGTGTTAGGCAACGAGGAGTGCAAAATTGATGAGCTAAAGTTTCGAAGAGGCATAGTTTCACTGAATACATTAATTATAATCAAAAGTTAAAACTTAAAAATCAACTCCAAAACTTCAAAGAAGGACTTAAACCAAATCTTGACCTAAATTTATACTGAACCACCCTGTAAGTAAGCGCTATCGAACAAAAAAATAATCTTGAAAATACCTATTTTTCACTTTTTTTTATTGACGGTTTTTATTTTATGTAATATCTCTAAAAAATACAATTTTAGAACCTCCTTCTTTTAAAAGTCAGTAAAAAAACTTGATATCTAAAAGCTTCACATACATTGTATTTATTTTTACTTACAATAAAGATAAGATCACACTCATGTAGCAATTACATTATGAATGTAAATGTAACAAGAGTCGCATTCTAAAATACTTTCACTTTCACTGGATTAATTGAATTATACCAGATAACAACCGGCGGCCTACCTGACATCAAATCAAATCAAAATATTGATTGAATTCATAAAATGTGTAAACATCATTTAAATTCCGTAAAATTTGTACTCTACCGCCAGTTTAGAAGGCCGTTTCGCCAAAGAAGAAGTGGCAAGAATCTGTAATGTTGCTGTTTTTACAATGAGTACCCTCATTCTCCCTCTGATAGTAAGTGATCTCCACTGCCAATAGACACCCAAGACGCAATACTAATCATGGGTGCATTGCCAACCTAAAAGGAGGGAAAAGGGATTGAGAAAGGAAAGGGGGAGAAATGGACCACCGGAAATCTCACTCAACGAACGAAACGCGACTGCAAGCTGCCACTTTACGTCGGTTTTCTATGAGACAGTGGTATCAAGCCGGTCGAGTCGACTCAGTCGTACTATAGACGTAACTGTCTACAGCGTGGCTCTACCACTCAAACTTGTCATAAGACAAGCGAATCCGCGTACCCACCCTAACCATCCATCAAGTCATGTCGCAAGCCCCTCGAGAGAACCTGATATACATTGACTGAACCTGGAACGCGAAACACATAAGAAGTGTGGGGTCACTATGGCAGATTTTTACACCAAGTGTACGGTGGTCTTCACTCGGGCGGATAGGAATATCCTACCACCAGCTGCGTTTACACGCCAATCTCAAATAGTGGGATAAGGGCAGATGAAAAGAAAAAAGATAATTACTTATATCGTCTACACGCGAAGATGTAACCCTGCAAACTTATAGGGCCTTACCATCGATATATTATATACCTAGATGCACAGTTGACGCTCGCAAGGTGGGACACCAAAGAATTGCTTAAGCACTCCTTTTGCCTACAGTTGGACGCCGATAGAATTCTTAATGTCAAATTTCAAATTTAAGAACGCTTGCTCATTTCGTTTAAAAAGCTACTTTATAACACGTTATGTTTGTGTTGATTTAATTAGAACTTGTGATCTTTTTCTTTGTTTTATTCCTGAGACCACTTTTTAGGAGGATATTTGTAAAGAACTGTGCATCTAGGGTATATTATATTGATGGGCCTTACTTATAAAAACATTTTCGCTTATCTTTTTGCTAAGAATAGCCTGTCACTTTTTTCCTTGCGTTACATTGTTTAAAAATGAAACGGACAAGTGACAACCTATGGATAAAGATAAGCAGCGCTTAAATATTTTTATAAGTAAGGGGCATAATAATTTAGCTTATTACTTTCATTCTAAGGGTCAGCCCTACCAATAGATGGTCACACGTTGCACAGATTGCGTCGACTCGCATCCCGAAACAAGTCCCACGATTACTTCGCAATAATATTAACACTAAAATGTACAAGTGCAAATATGTATTGAGACATCGGTATTGGAAGGCGAAAGGGCTTTTATCAATACTCTTATTACTACTTTAACTTTGAAAACGGCGATAATGACTATTATTTTTTTTTTAGGCAGAGACTGGCAAACGAGCAGATGGGTCACCTGATGGTAAGTGATACCACAGCCCATAGACACTCAAGACACTAAAAGTATCATAGGTGCGTTGCCAACCTAAAAGGAAGAAATGGAAGGGGAGGGAAAAAGGGATTGGGAAAGGAAGGGAAGGATATGGGCCACCGGAAATCTCACTCACCGAACGAAATGCGACAGCAAGCTGCCACTTTACGTCGATTTTCTGTCGGTTAGTGTAAGTGTACACTGCCACTAAACCATGAAGGTCGAGGCAAAAATAATATAATTAAGAAAATAACAACATAAGCACTGACTCGACTGCCTCGGTGGCGTGGTGGTATTTCGGTACGACTACGGTTCTCAGGTCTCGGGTTCGATCCCCGGGTCGGGCAAAGTGATATTGGATTTTTCCATATCAGCCCGGAGTCTGTAATTTGTGCCCGATATGGCGATAGGCTCGCCCCCTATCACATCTGGGACGGAACTAAGCTCGGCGAAATGTGGGTGTTCTAGTTCGCTAGTGCGCCTCTGTCTACCCCTTCGGGGATACAGGCGTGAGCTTATGTTGTTATGTCAACATAAGCAAACACCCGTCGCCTCATGTCGCAAATTGCGTTTCTCCATATGGCAGTGAGTTGTAACCAGTAACGCTATTCTGTTAATATGCTATAAAAATAACAATATTCGTACCGTTACGGCAAATTGAAAACGGGCACGTCGTGTAACGGGTTACAAATGTTACAATTGACGGTACACTTTTAATACCCGTGTGTAAGTATTGCGTGAGCCGTGATAGCATTTTTTATTCACTGTGTTTTTTTTAATTTTTAATGGCAATTGAAATACATTATGCCAATGTCAAGTTAGGGAAATTGTTTTCCTATATTTAAGTTTTCGCAAGTGCAATGAAGTCGAATGTGTTCAGTTTCAAGGCCCTGCTGGAGTTTTGGCGTCAATTCCTTCCAGTTTTATGTTTTTTAGACGATTTTCTCGCAGCGGAGGAATCGAACATGGTCGACCCATCCACCCGACAAAAAGCATCCAAAATCACTTATTTCAAAGCTTCCATATACTGTCCATCTTCGTTGATGTTTATTCCTTAGATACACATCACATTTAAACCACAAACACAACTTTAGACTAAAATATGAAATCATTAAAACAAGCGACCACCTGCACCGTCAGAATTCCCGCCAAAACTCCAATTCACTGTGTTAAATATAATACTCCCAGTCAGATAGATTAAATATGACTTACTACAAATAGACTTTCTTTTATTTTTCCAACTATTTACTTACGCGGGAATGACGTGCCGATCCTCTCTTTTTTTTAATAGTTTTTTGGAATACAGGCCAAATGGCCAACCAAGATCTGCGCTCAATAAATATAATTAAACATTATAATTGTGTAAATAATTGAGATGGTATTTTTTTGTGATTAATTATTGGGATTGTGTATTACATTCTGTAATTTATTTTGTCTGAGTATATTATTATCGTTTGCTTACAACTGTATGAGATAATTTAACGTCTTCGATTCGACGAGTTATTTTGTATAACACATAAATAATTATGTTCAACCGTATATAACATCTCACTGTCTCAAAAAATAAGATTAGATTTGATGGAATTTATTTTTGGACTAAGATTGTATGACTGCGTTTTAATAAAACCGACCCCGTTGGTCGCAAATGTCTGCACCAGATCGTACCAGGGATGTGTCCCCGTAACTGGCCCAAAAAGCGTTGCTAAATATTTTTATGGAAGATATAAGACCCAATTCCCACTGTGAAATCGATTTCATTTAGTGACTTAAAATTCATCCGAAATCGAGTTAAAAAGAGCGCTAGCGTAGCATTGGATTTAAAAACTTAAAGAATAATAATATTAGCCCTGTAATATTATTGTCCCACTGCTGGGCACGGGCCTCCTCTACTAATGAGAGGGGTTAGGCTTTAGTCTACCACGCTGGCCTAATGCGGGTTGGTAGACTTCACATACCTTCGATTTACTTGTGGAGAAATTCTTGGGTATACAGGTTTTCTCACAATGTTTTCCTTCACCGTTATAGCAAGCGATAATTCACAATGAAAACACACTTCGAAAACTTGGGATTTGGTAATTTTTAACGCGACATTAGTGCATTTTATAACTTGATTTCGATGGAATTTTGAGTCACTAAATGAACGAATCGTAATTCAAATCGAATCGAGTGGTAAAAATTACCCTACTAGACGAAGTCACAATACGATTGTTATTTTTATTATTATATTAGCCTGATACGTCCCACTGCAGGGCAAATGCCTCCCTACTCGCTTTCCATTTGTCTCTATCTTTGGCTACGGACATCCAATCCTTGAGGTATTCATCCAAATCGTCCCTCCATCTTCTTCTGGGCCTACCGCGACGCCGTGTTTTATTTTTTGGGAGCAACTCCGATGTAGTTTTGGCCCATAGTTCATCAGACATGCGACTGACGTGTCCTGCCCAGTCCCACTTGAGCGTGGCTGCTTTCTGAGTTACGTCGACGATTCCTGTTTTTGAGCGTAATATGGAGTTCCGAACACGATCCGTGAGCTTTACGTCCAGAATACTGCGCTCCATGGCCCGCTGGCAAACCTCTGGGGCAGATTGTGAACAATAGTTTTTATTATTGCATCAAAGTATTTCATAAGACATTCGATTTCATTCATTAGTCAAAATTGTCTATTTGTGGTCATTCAGTAATAAAAATGTAACAAACGCAGCGCGACCGTGAAGTGGGTCAGTTTGAGTGTAATGATCCGATAATACGACCTACTTAACGATTCTGTAATACATTGTCACAATCCATACTTAAATTATAAATGCTTAAGTAACTTTGTCTTTCTGTTACGTTTTACGGCTAAACCACTAAACCGAATTTGATAAAGTTTAGTTTCAACTTGGGCGACAGATGTAGGCCGAATTTAGCCTTTAAAACCTGGCAAGAATATTGTAAAGATAAAAGTCTAGGAACGCCTGTTAAAACTTTATCCGCAATCACGCACATCACCTAAAGCCGGTATAGAGGGTCTCATTTCAGAAAAAGCTGGCAAAGCCGTGAGCAAATGCTAGTATTTGTGAACTTGTTGTTAATTGTATTTGATTAATAATTTTAGAAATCTATATATTGTGGACAGAGCTATGGGGCAAAGCAAATTTTTTTAAATTACCTTTGCTCCGCCGCCAGAGGTTTGACGTCAGGCAGGCAGCGGGTTGTAAAAACTAAACCAAAAATTTCTGAAACATGCTTAAAAAGTGCAATGCGCCGACCACACATTAAGGTGGGATAAGGGCAGGTAGAAAGAAATAACGAATTTATTTGTTTGTTGCATAACTAATGCAGACTGCTTCGGTGGCGTAGTTGTATTTCGGTTCGACTACCGTCCTGAGGTCTCGGGTTCGATCCCCGGGTCGGGCAAAGATATTTTGGATTTTTCCATATCTGCCCGGAGTCTGGAATTTGTGCCCGATATGGCGATAGGCTCTCCACCTACCACATCTGGGACGGAACTAAGCTCGGCGAAATGTGGGTATTCTAGTTCGCTAACCTCTGCCTACCCCTTCGGGGACACAGGCGTGAGCTTATGTTTATGTTTATGTTGCATAATTTAGTACTGACTACTGAGCATAATGAGCCTTACTTATAAAAACAGTTTAGCTGAGCAAATGACTAAGAATAGTCTGTCCCTTTTTTCCTTGTGTCACATTGTTTGAAAACAAAAGGGACAAACTATTCTTTACCATTTGCATTTGCTTTACCATTTTTATAAGTAAGGACCACTATGGCTTAATCCCAGAAAAGCGACATGACAAGCAATATTCATCAGTCATTTCAACTTCATACCACTGAGACTTTAAAATATAACATAACATAAGCTCACGCCTGTATCCCCGAAGGGGTGGGCAGAGGCGCACTAGCGAACTAGAACACCCACATTTCGCCGAGCTTAGTTTCGTCCCAGATGTGATAGGGGGCGAGCCTATCGCCATATTGAGCACAAATTCCAGACTACGGGCTGATATGGAAAAATCCAATATCACTTTGCCCGACTCGGGGATTGAACCCGAGACCTCAGAACCGTAGTCGTACCGAAATACTACCACGCCACCGAGGCAGCAGAGAGGCGGCACTGAGACTTTAATTATAAGCAAACTATTGAACATTAACACAGTGTGAAATGAAATGAATTAGCGATGCTGTGTCAAGATAAACTTACGTCATTTAGTAAATATGTTTGCCAAGTGCTAACCGTTCGCCTTCCTTAAATATATTTACACTGCGAGAAAATCATGTGAAAATACCAACATCGCTTTCACGTAACTCAAACAATCTTCACATACCTATTTATTCCTACAGTGTTAAGAGTATGAGAGTATGAGACTGCCTCGGTGGCGTGGTGGTATTTCGGGTCGGACAAAATGATATTGGATTTTTCCATATCAGCCCGGAGTCTGGACTTTGTGCCCGAAATGGCGATAGGCTCGCCCCCTATCACATCTGGGACGGAACTAAGCTCGGCGAAACGTGGGTGTACTAGCTCGCTAGTGCGCCTCTACCTACCCCTTCGGGGATACAGGCGTGAGCTTATGTTACGAGTATAGATTTCTAGGTTTAGCTTGCTATTCCATCGTTAATGTTTTTTCCGCGTCTAAAGACTGAATGATCAAACGCTACTTAACTTTAACAGCTTCTTACATTTATTTTCGCTATACAATTTTGACAGATAAGGCGACCTTAAGTGTAGAGGTATGAACATTCGGCGGTAAGTTATTCACATTTCAAAATTTTCCAAAATTGGTTCATTGTTCAGGTACTCCGGAAACGTTGCAGACATATAAACTGACACACGCTTTCTGAGTTACGATATTATGTACGAATTTACCTATAATGGAGAAAAGATTAGGTGGTTTTGTTTTATTAACACTTACATATAGCTGTCCCCTACACCCTAATATTATAGACTTCTAGTATATTGATCAAGGAAAATAAACGATTACTATCATCGTTATCGAGAAGTATTCATTCGTACGTAATAATTACTGCAAGCTTCACGTATAAAACAGTAATTGCATATGCAACTCAACGACTGAATTATTAGGCAATAAACCCTTTGACCATTATATTAAATGTAGGTCGGTTGCGTTAATCATTAATGTGGCTTCGTGCTGTGACGTGAATCCTCAACGATCCATTCTACGATCTATTTTACGATTCCACGAATATGATAATGATTATAATTGAATTAAAGGTTAAAAGGGCAGAAAGGTACCAAAGCCACAGATTGAAAAGACTGGCTAATTTATAATACCAAAAAAGAAACAAAAAGGAACATCAATCTTAATTAATAGAATTAAATTATTCGGACTAACAATAATAGGCTGAAGAATTCTGCCTCGATCCCAACATTCAACGCAATTTGGAACATAGTATGTAGAGAGGCTATCAAGTAAGTTTCCATACAAAAAAAGATTTCAAACGTCAGTAACGCCAGTAATCAACCACTTATTACAATTGCGAGGGATGCTTATTTCAATTTACACCCTATAATGTTTTGTGAATGTTCGAGAATCACGTAAAACGTTATTACGCTGGCACGTCCATACGTATGTTACGTACACGCATATGTTTCAACTACGACTGAGTGACTTATGACCACGAAGTCACAACATTTGCATCACATGTTTCGCGCTGTTCTTCCGTCTATGTACCTACTATTGAATATCTTTGGTATTTTGTCACATTATCACCCGAATGGTTAAACGCTACTCAACTTTAACGGCTTCTTACATTGATTTTCGCCATACAATTTTAACAGATAAGGCGGCCTTAAACAATATAAGGCGATCTTAAGTGTATGAACATTCGGCAGTATAAGTTTTTGGTTGACGATTGATCAAGTTACCATACATTTGATAACCGACAGACGGGGTACGCCAGATTGTTCTGAGTAAAAATTGGTCATCAAAATCCATATTTATCGACTACAACTCGTAGTAGTTGAGGAAGCGTGTCTTATCTATCACATTAGCACATGCCTTTTACAATAGCCCTGACAGCGAATGCGAAACAACGAAATTTCATTGTCAATTACACAACACGACATTGAGCCATGAACGCGTTACGTATTTTAACAAAATGATGACCAGCACTCGTGATTCTTCATAGACGTAGCGACCCAGGGTCTTCTATTTGCAACTACCGTTTGTTATTCCGACGTCATAGTTAATACGCCTCCTTTATCGTATATATAGGTACTGTGAAGGGAGAGGTCTTGGATTCCATTCCCAGTTAGGGCGGGGTGTTTTTCCAAAATTATGTACCCGGGGCTGGATCCCCGGAGGCAATATGGGGTTCGCCGCAACACACTTTCTCAAGCATGTTGCAGAAAGCATTCGGCAACATTTTAACGACCACCTGTGTGCCTGCCTTCTATTCCATCTGGAGAATGGAGGATGACCGGCTACCTGCCTAACGTCAACCCTCTCTGGGGATCCAGTCCCGGGCAAATTAAATTATAAAATTTGCTTTACCCGACCTGGGACTCGAACCCACGACCTCCCGATCCCCAGTCCATATATGCTGCCACTAGACCAAAGAGGCGAACCATGCTAAATCCTATATTCATAATTATTCATTTGAATAATTTCACACAATTTCTCTGCAGTTGGAACTTAAATATTAACACCATTTCAATTGCGGTATTACCAATGCATTATAAAAGAATGCTATTACATTTTCAAAAGCTTTTATATCATTAATTAAGTCATAAAACGTGAAGAAATCATCTAAAGGCATAGAAAACGCAATATAAAAATATTCCATAAAAATAATGTGGATACGAAAGCTGTTCGACTCTCTAGAAAGCTCAATCGCAGCCATATCACGACCGGTTCGCAAAAACGTGTATAACCATATACATATGAGAAATACGATGTGTACTCGCTGTACGAGACTGGCACTTGATACTTCGAATTAAAAAAAAAACGCTTTCAAGACCTACCCGATCTCTGCCTAATTTATATGAGAACATCCTGGGAGTAGTAGCTCTATTAAACAGAAAAAAGATGAATGTTGAAAAAAAGATTTTCAAGGCACTAGCGAACAGTGAAAACGCTTTGCTTTCAACATTTCTTTCTTTCTTTCTGCCTACTTGCTCTTATCCCACCTTAATGTGGGGTCGACGCAACACACTTTTTCAAGCATGTTGCAGAAAATATTTGGCTTAGTTTTTACGAATGGCTGCCTGCCTGACGTCAACCCAGTTCCGGGCAAATTAAATTAGAAAATTTGCTTTGCCCGACCTGAGAATCGAACCCAGGATCTCCCGGTCCGCAGCCCATGTATGCTGCCACTAGACCAAGGAGCTTTCAACATTTATTATTATTATTTGTTTACTGTTTACAATAACTTATTTTACTCATCGGTTTACAAAAATAAACATTATGTCAGTGAAAATGGCAGTGTGAATACAATTACATCTATTTTTAAATCAAGTTTAGCAGTTGCCATTGAAATTGATTTAGAAATAGCGACACGTGACATAATCAACGCTTCTGATATTTCATTACATTTCAAAGTCGAAGAAAAGAGTTTTATAAAATAAAGTACATAATACCTACTACATTCAGCGGAACGTGATAATTTGATCTAAAGAACTAGCTACCGTTAGCTATAATCGTTTTAAAATATAAAGACCTGCAGAATTAGATTTATTGTTGACAAAATAGTTCGATAAGTATCGAAGTCGCTTATTTAAAATTTTCAATACATTTCTAAATTAAATAAGTCTAAAAACTGTTGACGATATCTTGTAATTCAGTTATAATCTGTATTACGTAGAGTTTGGTCCTTATGTAACTGGAAGTGAAGTGCAAATAGTGTCGATAGTCGATACAGACGTTTCAAAACATTAATACTGACTTATAAAATACCTCTAGATTTGCGGGATTTGACATTTTAACGAAAAACCTGATAAAATAAAAAATGATAAAATAAAGTATTTCTAATATATTTTGAAGTTCTTTTAACTTTATATCGTTATTCAAACTAACTAAAAATTAGGAAATTCCAACAATTTAATTGCTTCACACATATGTAACATATATTATGTACCCATATTACTTTTAACTTACATTTACATAAATGTAATTTTGGCAGAAAATGAAGTAAGTTTTATGCTATAGCATTATAATTTCTGATAAACATTGCATACTATTATGAAAATAGTATTTTAGTAAAAAAAAAACTAAAACAATATGTAATAAATTGTACCAGGTTGAACCTACTTGTCATCAACGCGAACACACGCGTAAAAAATGAATCGACTATTATATCGGTTGGAAACTACACTAGTGACTAGTCTGGAACTATGAAGTCTGGCTTTTTGCGCGAAACGGAAGAGACATTGCGTGCACAACCAGTTTGACTTCCACATTACTTATGGTATCAGAAAATTAACGAGGGAAAAGATAGTGTGCACAAGAGGAAGTTTTTGTAATTAGTTTATGACGTTTTGTCGAGATTTATATCAGTTGGTACAGCTTAAGTTCTGTTAAAGTAACATTTTAAATTAATGACAATGACTGAAAGTTGGAATAATCTCTACCTCTACCTAATCTACCCTTCTTTCTACCTGCCCTTATCCCACCTTTATGTGGAATAGGCGCAATACAGTTCTGCAAGCATGTTGCTGAAAGGATTTGGCTAAGTTTTTACGACCATCTGCCTGCCTGACGTCAACCTAAGGGATCCAGTCCCGGACAAATTGAATTAGAAAATTCGCTTTTCCCGACTTGGGAATCGACAGCCCATATATGCTGCCACTAAACCAAGGAGGCGACTTAGAATAACTTCTCTTTTTTTTTTAAGTATGTAGGTAGTTAAAGCTGCAACTTATGAACCCATAACACACTACATAAATAATGAATCTCTTGAGGTTCACACAGTGTCCACCTTGGTCTAGTACCAGTGTATAATTATGGTCTATGGATCGAGAAGTCCGGCGTTCTAATCCCAGGACTTTGCATTTTTCTAATACGTTTGCCCAGGACTGGATTAGGGGGGACGTCAAACAGATGGCCAGTCGTATTGAAACTAGCAGAATATTTTCAAAGTATACTTAAAAAATATGTTATGGCGACCCGACGTTGAGTGGTATAAGAAACGCTGAAACTAAAAGATGTCATTTTTTCAAAATTTCCGTAAATTTTATCAAACCTCTACGACAATTCTGCAGTTCGAGCAGGAAAATTTCTGACAACCGTAAATGTATTCGTGCTCGATGCGCGTCTATGAAATTTGTATGAAATATTAATCAAATGTCATCAGTGCGCAGCGAGTTTACATTTACATTAGTTTTTCGTGCTCGGGCTACTGTCGTTAGAATATAAATGTACCTGACAAAAACATAACGACCTCGCCGTGAGAAACTGAAAACAATCCTGTCAATTAGCTTCTTGGTCGTATACATCCAAGAATATTGTACTTTAAACATTATGGGCCTTACTTAAAACAGCATTTTTAGCTGAGTAAATGGTTAAGAATAACCTGTCACTCTTTTTGACTGCCTCTGTGGCGTGGTGGTATTTCGGTACGACTACGGTTCTGAGGTCTCGGCTTCGATCCCCGGGTCGGGAAAAGTGATATTGGATTTTTCCATATCAGCCCGGAGTCTGGAATTTGTGCCCGATATGGCGATAGGCTCGCCCCCTTTCACATCTGGGACAGAACTAAGCTCGGCGAAACGTGGGTGTACTAGTTCGCCAGTGCGCCTCTGCCTACCCCTTCGGGGATACAGGCGTGAGCTTATGTTATGTTATGTGTGTCACTCTTTTCCTTGCGCTACATTGTTTAAAAATGAAAGGGACAACCTATGGTATAAAGATAAGCAGCGCTTAAATATTTTTATAAGTAAGGGGCTATAACAGCCGTAGTCCGTTGAATCTCAACATAAAATACGTCCGTCTTACCACTTTACGCGACATTTTCCCATAACAAATGTCTATGATTACTTCGTAACGGTCCCACCTCTTCAATCGTCGTCTCCTTCAGTCGTCGGTCTAGTGGCAGCATATATGGGCTGTGGACCGGAAGGTCAGGGGTTCGATTCCTAGGACGGGCAAAGCGAATTTTTAATTTCCCCGGGGCTGGATCCTTCAGAGGAGGTTGATGTCAGGGAGGCAGCCGGTCGTACAAACTAAGCCAAATCCTTTCTGCAACATGCTTGAAGAAGTGTATTGCGCCGACCCTACATAAAGTTGGTACAACGGCAAATAGAAAGAAAAGTCCAATGTCTTCAATAAAACTGTAATCCTGATTCTGTACATATTGGTATTATAATGAATACGAACGTATGTTAATTGCCTTACCCTTCTCGCACTTGCATATACATAGAACGAAGAGTGTAATTTAGTACAATGGACCTTACTCATAATAAAAACTTAACTGACCGACTTCCAATTTACCGATCGTAACCAAATTTATATGGGACCACCCTTGAAAGAAGCTCTATCGAACACAATCCTAATTTCAATAGAGAAGATGGTTGGAAGCTTGCACAAGCCTGGGATCCAATTATACATTTAATCAAATCGGAACCCAAAAGACCAGCTGCCAGACCTCAAGACACTGTGAGCTCGTACTGCGTAGATCGGAACATAAACGGTTAACTTTTTAAAAATCTGTATAATTCTAAAATGAAGGTAGATTTTGTAATACTAACATTTTTGGACAAATGACATCTCAGTCCAACCCGTGACCACGAAGACTGCAAAGCCTTCGAAACGTCGGGAATAAAAATTAAAACCAAATCGGTGATAAAATCCGTAAAAGTAATTTTATTTCAATGAATAGCATTCGCGTAAACTTAAGAAATCAGGGTTTATAGTGAGTTCGGCTAAGATTGCACTTAGTATAAGATATATCTAAAATACCGCAAACGTGGAGACACTTTTAAATGTTTGCAACTTTTATGTGGGTTGGGACTCTAGCCGTCATTCTATGCCTCAAAAGTCATTTAAAAATGTCTCAAGTTTCGTAATATTTCAGCAATTTTCCGATCTTAGTCTTAGTACTTAGTCCGATTTTATCCGAACTCGCCTTACATCTTTTTGGTTGGAGAGTGAATTAAAAACCGTTTATCTCAAAGACTTCTATGTATTTACTAGACAAGCTGTTTCCAAGTAAAATTGTTGCACATGACGTCGAGTGTTTGACGTTTCACAGCTAAGGAGATTTCTATAGTGAGTTGAGGTAGATTAACAGAGACTTAGTGCGCACTTTCTATGTACCGAACAGCCAGTCTAGTAGTATACATAGCAGTCTTTGATTTATCTTGAAATCCTGGCAAAGAAGACATTTACGCGGATGGAGACGTGAGTAGGTAAACCCGAGAACCGAGGGTTGCACCTCATATAATATTATATTAATGGTGCTAACCAAAAACAAAATGCCTGGAATTTACTGACCTAAGTACATGCAGGCAAAAACATCAAAGTAGTAAATTACATTTATCAGCCATGATTACCGCAAGATTATTCAGATATTGCAACCGAAATCAACAACATTAATCAAAGTCTTCTACGCAACGAAAATGGGCAATCCAAATATTGATTATATGGTTTATTCATGTTTAGGGTTTGTAGAGTCTATCATTAAATTAGAAGGAACCGGATTGATTTTTAACGCATCCGCAAGCCTATTACTGCAAAGACATTTGCCATATACCTGCAGGGTTACCACGACCTCTTATAGCAGTATTATTATAATCGTTCTTCGTTTGTTTTGTATGGGAATATTGACGAGTAAAATTATAATAATACTGCTATAAGAGGTTATGGTAACCCCCCTGACCGACTTTGCTAGTCAACTCCGATTAAATCACGAACATTTCTGAGCGATAGCTTCTGTAATAATAATAATAACCCTGTAATACATCTGTTACTTTGCTTGGCACAGGCCTCCTCTACTAATGAGATGGGTTAAGCCTTAGTCCACCACTCTGGCCTAATGTGGATTGTTGTACTTGTAAATTGAATTCTCCAGCAGAAACCCTAATTGCTATACTTTACGCACCTAAATTCATTTTGATAATTCTGAATCTGCGCATTCCGTCTTGACAATCCACACTCCATACTACTTTGACATAAGTTATCGCCGCTTTCGAATAAACCTTCTATTTTATAACATCTATAATAGCATCGATTGCATATATTGTCTATTACGAGGTGCAGCCGTGGCCGAGCAAGTGCCTTTCGCTTTCAAGACCAAGGTCCGACTTTCACCAAGCGCCGCCGATGCGTGCTCACTTTCGATTTTATATTCGTATATTCGTACGCAGTAGATTTCCTTATAGGTGAATGAACTTGATAAAATTATGCAGCAGATTGGATTAGAAATGTTTGATTCTCGATTTACGTGGGTGAAACTTACTTGACCAAAAATTGCTGTGGGCTTGGTCACATCTTATGACCAATTAATAAAAAAAGGTGCGTCTCTACCTACGACTGTAGGCAGATATCCGCCATGTAACGCTTTCTTTTTATAGCTACAAATTATAGCATGCATGGACGTAAAAAAAAGATGGACGGAGCGCTAAAAACATTGAAAGTGAAGTAGTGTGTGTGCCGGGAGTTACCACCACTTCTTATAGCAATATTATTACAATCTTGCTTGTTCTGATTCCCGTACAAAAAAAACCTTGTAAGATTATTATAATACTGCTATAAGAGGTGGTGGTAACCCCCCACGTTTGTGTAGGTGGTAGGTAACTTCTCTATGGATTCCGTTTAACTATAGGCGAGATGGAATCCTTCTTTTTCTTTACGATCGGGCATGTTAATAAAATATCTTGTCATAAGAATAGGAGAAACACAACTCAAAATGATCAACAAATGCATAGGTAATTTCAAGTATTTGCAATTATAATATTTAATCATTATTATCTTTACCTTATCGCACTTATTGCCAATAGTTTTCCAGAAAAATGTCTCTAACATATACAGCAACGATACAAGGCTACGCTACCATCCCGTTTGTAGGAGATGTAGTCAAATATCAAAATATTAATAGAATGCATAAAAAAATTCTACATCATTTAGATTCCATAAAATTTCACTAACCGCTAGTTCGGAAGGCCGTTTCGCCTGTGAAGAACTGGCAAGAAACTCACCCATATCATCATGTACAATATTTTAAACTCCGACAATCTGAAAAGTGTTGACAAATTGCAAATCTAACTCTCTAACTCACCAGCTTTCTTCGGGACGATACGATCCCATACAAAATGCCTCATGCATATCGTAACAACATAAAAACAATGTTCACAGCTCACATAATCTTTATTAAACATGATTTACGGTACTCTCTCCATTGTTAGCGAACAATAGAACAAACGCATGAATTCGAAAGCTCTGCTATTGACATCTTGTTGATATAAAATGTGACCTTTTTATAGGAATTTATGTGTTCAATCTTAATTGACGAAGATTTCTCTGAAAGGTGTTGCTACTGTTCGTAGCTCGTATCATTTACCATCAGACTAGCTGCTTGCTTGTATCGTCATTTAAATACATACATAGACTCATGCCTGTATCCCCGAAGGGGTAAGCAGATGCAAACAAGAGAACTAGAACACCCACATTTCGCCGAGCTCATTTCCGTCCCAAATGTGATACGGAGCGCGCCTCGTAACGAAATACAACTACGCCACCGAGGCAGAGATAATTAAGTAATTCTATAAGTGGCGTGCATCCCGTATAGACAAAGAGACATTTTCTACCCTGAACTGAACAATAACGAACTTGCTAAATTAATAAAGAAAGAAAAAACACAAATTAACAGATTTTAAATTGTCACATGATGTAAGAACTGAAAAAAAAACTTTTGTCTACCTAAGCGAGTCACTGAATTCTATGGAATTATAAAAAATAATTCTTATCGCTGCAACTCGCATAATAACTGCAAGTTACAAGGGTTAACAACTATAATACAAATCTGTTACTTTATCCGTATTGTGCGCCCTTTTTATGAACCTTACCTAACCCATTCAGTCACAAACTCGCAACTCACATGTCAGAAAAAGTAAATCGCTCTTTATTTCGCAACACTATAATAACATGAGAACGGAACCAGCCTTCTACAATATAATCAATGCGGATACGAATTTGTCTATTTAAATATACGAATGAACTATAGGATAAACCGAGTTTAGTTCTAACTCCAGATTAGTAATAGCGCTGAAAGTCGCTCTAAGGGTCACTTTTGCAACCTACTTGTGACTGTAAGCTCAAAGACATTACAGACTGCGAAAGAACCAAAATGCCATGCTATAAAATTAATAGATGCCAACATCGTGAATTTCGTACTATTTCTTGTACGTATTAAAAACTAGTTTATTTTGTCATCTAAGACTTGGCAAGTATCAACACATTAGTATTTCAAATTAATATGACTTGATATTATGTAATTTTGCTTTTGAAAGCACATTAATGACGTGCAAATATCAAAGATTTGCTTCATCGTAAAGGCGTTCTAAATTGGTATAAGAGAACTCTGTCGACACGTCACTCCCATACCCGGTACATCTACGATTTCACACTTGTAATTTCTTATTAATGATCTTCATAATACATGACGCCTTGGTCTAGTGTCAGCATGGGTTGTAAATCGGGAGGTCCTGCGTTCGATTCCCACGTCGGACAAAACGATTTTTCTAATCTAGTTAGTTAAATTCTCGAGTGCAGACCACGTACCGGCAAGCGTAGCGTTGGAAGTCCATCTGCTAGGTGGACAGACGACCTGATAAAGGTAGCAGGAAGTCGCTGGATGCAGGCCGCTTCCAGTAGTTCGACCTGGAAATCTATAGGGGAGGCCTATGTCCGGCAGTGGACGTCCTGTAGCTGATTTTGATGATGATGAGCTGTAGGATAAATCGAATTTAGTTTTAACTCTACATTAGTAAGAGCGCTGCAAGTGGCTCTAAGGGCGACTACAGCTCACTCTTATCTTTAAATCAATATTATTATCCCAAAGAGATATTTATCCCAAATAAATAGATATGTGTCGCAAAGCTGCAAGTAACCCTAAAGGTAGGTGTGAAACTATAATAGACGTCACGGATATTAGAAACTCCCTGAGTCATAAGCGTTACGTGACGCAATGTAACGTGGTCATATATCATAAACAATATCTGTGACATGAAGATGCGCGGTTCCGTCACGCACTCCTCGCGCCTCGGTTGCGCAATTTGACGTGACGTTATGGTGCGTTTAGGTTTGTACAAATGTATTTCGGCTGAGGTGTAATGGGTGCATTTATATGAGTGACGATAGGTCCATAAACATGATTCCCTTTAATAAAGTCGTAATAATTTAAGTTAATCTACAATTAGTCTAGTAACTACTTTTCTAGCATTAGCATCTTTATAAATCATCTTTAGGTACCATTAGCCATCATCATTTACAATGTCTGCGCCACAGTGTTGATGAAACTTTCTAAGCTGGATTTTCTTTTTGAGATTTAATACAAAAAACGCGAGAAATCTCGGTATCTCTCCAAGAGGTGACAAATAAACTGAAATAATACTTACCTAAATCACAATATCCCAATATTCACAGCATACAGTATTGTACAGCATACATATTAGATATAAATTATCTAAAAAATATGAAACTTCAACGAAATGTCAACCTAAAAATGGTTACTTATGATAAAACTCAATGTTTCTTTATTTACAACAAAAATCATAATAATTATGTGCGTTCAAAACACCTGACTTGTTGCCCGGGGCTAGAAATCACTCCCGCTTTCTAGTATACGTATTGCACCGGATTTTCTTCTTGATTGCTGTGAAAGCATGGAATAACATTAAAACTCGTTATATCAAGTACACAGTACGAGGAAAGGAAACATTTACGTTGCTTCAATTGTTAAATTTATAACCATCCTTGGAGAATAACTCTTCTTACAAGATTGCTAAACAGTTTACGCGCAATTAATATACTCGTAAAATTAAATAGGCTTAAAGTCTTCGCATTAAATAATTATTTTATGTTTTTAAATTAATCTTAATGAACTATTTTTTTTTTGAAATAAAATTATTCTTACGGATATTATCACGATTTGGTTTTAATTTTTATTCCCGACGTTTCGAAGGCTTTGCAGTCTTCGTGGTCACGGGTTGGACTCAATAATGTATAATAATATGAAATCGTGATAAAATCCGTAAAAATATTTTTATTTCAATGAATAGCATTCGCGTAAACTTAAGAAATCAGTATTTTTTTTTTTAAATAAAACAAATGACTTCAAAACCACTCATGTTACAATTGTAATGTAATATTTTTATATCCCTTTAAAATATGGAACTACTATTTATTAGACACATTAAAAATACAGACGAATTTAAAGCATTGCCTCTGTGAGCCTAAGAGATGTTGGCTAGCTTGTGAAAAAATTTTGTGCATCATAACTATTAATTTCGAATCTGGATGTTGTAAAACCGCAAGTCTCCTTAACCCGTCGGAGGCGGCTCATATATGTATATGTTACATAAGCGTATGGGCCACCGGAGGCCGAGCCGACCGTGACTATATACTTCACGATACCGACAACACAAAACTATCTTAAAGTAAAGTCTGTATGATAGTTGGTTTTCGGCCGACTTCCCAAAAAGGAGAAGGTCCTCAATTCGTCGGTTTTTTTTTATATATGTTACTCGATATCTCCGCCAAATGTGGACCGATTTTCAAAATTCTTTGTGTTCGGTAGAGCTTATTTCAAGGGTGGTCCCATATAAATTTGGTCACGATCGGTAAATTGGAAGTCGGTCAGTTAAGTTTTTAAACTTGTAATTATTATTTGCATAATTCTGGATTTTGCACCCATTGTGCCCCGGTCGAATTCCCGCCGGTCACAGTGAAAGCAATCATTACCGTTCGCTAATTATTTGCAATAACTCTTTGTTTTTAAGAAGAGGTTACATGAGCACTAAGTTTTATCACTTTCCATTCGACACCGCTTGTTAAATGTAATAGTAAACCTAAATTGAAAGGTTACTTCTGTATATTTCATCGTGCACATACTTAATCATTTGTACGAACACGAGATGTTCCTTGCAAAAATAACTAACACGTTAGATTGGCAAATGCAATAATAAGTTAAATATTTTTAAATCAATAAATAAATATTGCCTCGGTGGCATGGTTGTATTTCAGTGCGACAGCCGTCCTGAGGTCTCAGGTTTGATCCCCGGGTCGGGCAAAGTGATGTTGGATTTTTCCATATCAGCCCGGAGTCTGGAATTTGTGCCCGATATGGCGATAGGCTCGCCCCCTATCACATCTGGGACGGAACTAAGCTCGGCGAAATGTGGGTGTACTAGTTGGCTAGTGCGCCTCTGCCTACCCCTTCGGGGATACAGGGGTGAGCTTATGTTATGTTAATAAATAAATAAATACACCAAACAGTCACATACGAAGTCCTGACCCCATGCTAGGTTTACAGGTCACCTGTTTCGTGGGTATCAAAAACGATGAGAGACTATCGGTCTCACCGAAACAAATATCTTTGGGTCACACAAACATTTGTCTCAGCGCGGGAATGGATCTCGCGGCCTCTCGCCTCACAGCCGGCTTTTAACCCGATACGCCACGGAGGCGATCAAATACCATTATTTATCTGATTATACTATGGATTTATTTCTCATGTGTATACTGTGTGTATACTATTATTTACAAAACCATTGAGCCACTATCGAACTTTTAATATTTATACCGCCTTTCGAAACAATTATCTAACATAACATAACATAAGCTCACCCCTGTATCCCCGAAGGGGTAGGCAGAGGCGCACTAGCCAACTAGTACACCCACATTTCGCCGAGCTTAGTTCCGTCCCAGATGTGATAGGGGGCGAGCCTATCGCCACATCGGGCACAAATTCCAAACTACGGGCTGATATGGAAAAATCCAATATCACTTTGCCCGACCTGGGAATCGAACCCGAGACCTCAGGGCGGTAGTCGTACCGAAATACAACCACGCCACCGAGGCAGTCAATCATCTACATTACACATATTGAGATTTCATAACTGTCGTTAACTTTGGCAAATACTGAGCACGGTACTATTAAACAGATGCTGTCAATAAAGATATCTTTGTAATACTCTTACAATAGATTGGTAAATCTATTGTCATTTGATGCACAATAATAATGATGTTTAGTAAACGGTTGTAGAACGTGAGCAATTATTTTTAACTGAAGTCGTGTGTTGCCAAGTATGTTGCATATATTGCATAGTGCTTCATTTTTATTGGAATATTTTGAAGCCATCGCCGGAGGCTTGGGTTTCGAGCCTCGCATCATATAGGGATAATTTTAAATTATTAAATGTATTTTTTTATATTTATATGTTTAAAAACGAAAAAAATACTTTTAAAAAAGAGCACTAAACAAAAAAACGAACAAAATATCGATTAACGTAACAATCTAAAAGTGGAAACCTTGTTTTCTTTCATTTTGAGTTAATAAGGTTTATATTTTTCCGATCCAAACGCTAAACGTTACGTAATTGCGAAGATAGTTTTCCTTATTTTTAGTGAAGTTATATACATTTTATTTTAGAAAGTAACAATTGCATGCTGAAAGTAAAGTTAAAATCGAGATGAGAGACCGGCGTCGTTTAAGATCCAATTTAGAAAACTGTAGATACGCCGTCTGCATTAAAATGTACCATAAGATGTTACCGAGAAAGTAGTAATGTAAGAATTACGTCCAAAAGTGCATACTCTCACTTGATTACTGTACTTGGCAAATTATGTGCGTCGATGCTGGCCAGGGATGGATTTAGTTGTAAACATGGGGGAAATTACCACCACCGGTCAGGTAGCACGTAGTGTGTTTTTGTGTGCTAAATATTGTACACAAAAACACAGTGCGTGTATTGTATTTAATAGAACTATTTAATAGTTCTATTAAATATAATAGATTTTCTTAGACAGTTTGATAAATTTACTCCATTATTTTTAATTACCCAATCATATTTTATTATTATGATTATAATGTTAAAGTTAAATTGATAATCAAACTAAAAGCTTACTTTTAAAATTTGCCTTTTGTAATTGGACATGTTGCAAAACTCTCAATCCGTGCCTGTGTATAGCTTTTCCCTAGACTTTCCCTAACTTAACCGATACTTATCTACTCTCACATTCAACAAACCCATTGACTAATATAGTCAGGCGTATCGTAAGCGACTGTAATCTTGACGAGTGGCTATCATTAGAAGTCGCTAAGGGCTAAATCGCTTCTACACATCGATATATTATTTATCGATGAAAATGACGAATGACGCTCGGAAAATGGGACAGCAAAGAAGTGCACTCCTTTTGCATACAGTCGGACGCCGATAGAATTCTAAATTTCAAAATTCAAATTTAAGAACGCTTGCTCATGTCAATTAAAAAGCTACTTTATACCACGTGCATAAGGTTATATTAGTGTTGATTGAATTAGAACTTGTGATCATTTTTTTTTGTTTCTGAGACCATTTTTAGAACGAAATTTGCAAAGAACTGTGCATCTAGGGTATATTATATTGATAATTCTACACTATAATAAATACTTAAGGCGACTTGTAGCTCATAGATAAATTTCGATTTATCCCAAACCTCCATTTAAATATAGAAATAAGTTGTAGGGTAAATGTTTAAATCTAACTCTACATTAGTTATAGCGCTGCAAGTCACCCTTAAAGAGAGATAGTGCTCTGATTTTTATCACTTAAAATATATTAATTTAATAATATCTTAATTTTACTTTATCGACCGACTACGAAAAAGAAAGTCCTCAATTCGTCTGTATTTTTTTATGTATGTTACGCGATATCTCCGCCGTTTTTGATCTTCAAGTTTTTTTGTGTTCGATAGAGATTATTCCAAGGGTGGTCCGATATAAATTTGGTCACGATCGGATAAATTTTGAAGCCGGTCCGTTAAGTTTTTAAAATTGTGATTATTAAAGTTTTAAATGTGATGTGAGGCTGTAAGGTTATAGGTATAAAGAATAAACTTAAACTTTTCTTCTTTTCCTTGTCCACATAGAGGTACACCTGCTCCGTTGATTGATAAGGAATGTTGCTTGTATTAAGCTCATTAATTGCATATCTATAAAGTGTTTAAAAAATAAATCCCATAGATACTAAATATATACTAAACATACCTAAATAGATTTAATGTGCAAAAGCTTACTTCAAGACGCAACTATTTGGAATTAATTTATCTTTATAAAATTATACACGCACACATTGACTCTCCCTAATTACTGACATTAATAAATTTTAACACTGTATTTAATATCCGTAATCCTAACATCTTCGCATTGCAAGTCTATAGAAGTAATACCTCGTATTATAATCCAATTATCTGGAAAGATCTCGACATTATGAATGGCAGGTTTGGATATTTCTCTAAGAGTATAAGAAAAATATTATTTAGTTATAATAATAAGGTTTACGCTACTATGATGTTATTTTCTAGTTGTTAATTTAATTTGTAACCTAAAGTATATTTAGTGTAGTCCCCACTTTATACAATATTCTGCATTAGGGCGCATATTTTTGCATACAATCTAGTTTTAAGTAACTATAACTGTAAACTTTCATAAGTGCATATGATTGTATACTGTTTTGCATCTAAATAAATAAATTCTAAGGCTGAGGCTTTAAAAATTCCAAATCCTCACTGAGTGCGTTTCTTTGGCTTAGACTTAGTCGAAGTTCGCGCTATAAATCTCAGCTAAGAATATCAAGAACGTAAATGTAATAAAGTAGTGAGACTCAATGTCTTCCATTTACCAGCAACTGACGGTTAAAGAACTCTACTTCAACATACCGAAGAAATTAAGTTGTATCTAAAAGCAATTAAGAAATGAGAATGTTGTCATGAGACTTATATAAAATACATGAGCGGCTTACGGTATGCGACTTTCTTACGGGGCCAATAACCAGTTTCACATGGAAATCTGTTGCCACGTCACTTTGAGAGAAATTTCTTTCCCCTGCCCTTATATTCAATGTGGGGTCAGCTCAATACACTTTTTTAAGCATGTTGTAGTCGCCTCTTTGGTCTAGCGGCAGCATGTATAGGCTGTGAACCGTGTTGTCCTGAGTTCGATTCCCAGGTCGGGCAAAGCAAATTTTCTAATTTAATTTTCCCGGGACTGGATCCCTCATAAGGGGTTGACGTCAAACAGGGGTCGTTAAAACTAAGCCAAATTCTTTCTGCAACATCTCTGAAAAATAATGTTGTGCCGACCCCACATTAATGTGGGATAAGGGCAGGCAGAAAGAAAAAGTTGTAGAAAGAATTCGATTTAATTTTTATGACCGCGTCCTGACCTGCCTGTCTAGCGTCAACTCCCTATAGAAATTCCAGTACGAAGCAAATTGTGAATAGAAAAACTGCTTTACCCGACCTGGTAATTGAATGAACCTATGACCTTGCAGTCCGCAGCCAATGTACACTGCCACTAACCTATGAGACAACTATAATAAAGACTATTAGAAAACTGCTTTATCCAATTTGAATATGAACCTGTGACCTACCAGTCCGGAGCCTATGTACCCTGCTACGAGATCTGGAGGCGACTCTTCGACAGAAATCACACAAAAAGTGTTAATTAACCGTACAAAATTATACAAATAATCTAATGATGTAATGGTTATGTAATATGCATTACATGTATGTTCTCTTGGCTGTCATTTGAGGCAAATCCGCTTCGCAAATCCGGCTTTCTTAACGACAGGTTATCGAAAGAGTGACTAGTAAAATGATTAGGACCATGTTATTTATAGAAACGACTAACTTTTGCCTGCGATTTCGTTCACGTGGTTAATATAATAAAGGTAGCCTATGTGTTATTCTGATGTATAATCTATATAAAACTACATAAGTTTCATCAAAATCCATTCAGTAGTTTTGGCGTGAAAGAGTAACAAACATACACACATACTCACAAACTTTATCGTATATAATATTAGTAGGATATGCTCGTCATGATTTTATATAATTTTAAATTACCTAACCATATCGATGTAAGCTTAAAAGTTTAATAAAACTTGAAAACGACTTCAATAAGTCAAAAGTAATATCTTACTGTCTCCGGCGTCAATACCTCTTCATTTAATCTGCATTGCCCTAGCACCGACTCCAAAGAGAGTAAGAAATTATTTTTACTTTTTGAAGTCGATTTAAAGAAATCTTACGTCATTTGATACACGTACTTAATAGACTTTTTACCAAATTAAACTTAGACAAATCTTACATAACTCAAAATCATCAGTACAAATTTTCCACGTCTCCGCTGAATTTACTTTCACAAGTCGCCTTTTATCATACACTTTCTCTCTGCGGAAGTTTATCGCTAAAAAGGTTGCATGCAAGCATTATGATGATATAAATCGCCGATGTATGCAGAAAACAGAACTCTATTACCATAGTAATAACCATCAACAAAACAATGATAATTTCATTAATAAAAATGCAATTTATCATCACTGCCGTATGAATTTTTTTTTAATTTTAAACTTGGTGTTACTTAATTTCCAACCAATTAAATATAATAATAAACGTCTAATAATTTTACAGATACTCCAATCACGAAGTATCAATATGCAAACGAATATCGCTACCTACTTTCCAAATCATTCCTTCTTGGCTACATGGAGAGTGAGTTGAAAATTGGAGATTCTTGTCCGAATTATGTTCAGAGTCTGGTGATTCTTACTTAGGACATCGATTATATTATCGATACATATGTTATAAGCCCACGCCTGTATTCCCGGCGGGGTAAGCATAAGTGAAATAGCGAAGAGCACATACGTTTTGCCAAGTTTATTTTTACCAAGACTATTTTTGTTACTTTATATTTTATACAAATAATTTATTGAATCCATAAAATGTTTAAAATTATTTAGATTCCGTCAAATTGTAACTTCACCGTCTGTTCGGAAGGTTGTTTTGCCAGAGAAGAACGGGCAAGAAACTCTGACGTTGAACTATATGATAGAAAGACTGGAGTGATGACATTTTCGAAGTGTCAATATCTGAATAATACTTAGATAAAGAATGGAATAATACTATTTATTGACATTTCCACCTTACGTATAGGTGTCACGTTGCGCTTGCCATACCTAAAAAAGCCAGGTCAACACAGTCAAAAAACCGTGTAACAACTAACAACCAACGTTTATCTGTTGACTAATAACTAATAATGTTTACAAGAAACCAACAGTTATGTTATCTATGTAACAGCAAGAGTACGAACAAGGCCGCTAGATATTTCAACCACTTCCGTGATTAAGCAAACGACTGATACCTCAATGTAGCAATGACCGCTGATCTTTGTTATGACATCGATAACCATTGACTAGAATGGAAATTAAGGTTTGCTACTGTAATTACTGGTACTACTGGTATTAACGTTATCCCTCAAATAGGGGTTGACATCAGGCAGGCAGCCAGTCGTAAAAATTAAGCCAAATCTTTCTGTGACATGCTTGACGAAGTGTGTTGCACCGACAAGGATAAGATAAGGGCAAGTAGGAAGAATAAAAGTACTGTTGCGAGTTGAAGCCAGGCAGCCAGCAACAGCCAAGCAGCAAACCCCGTAGCCGAGTGGAAGGCGGCAGGTAGAAGACGAAGACTTAAAGTACTAGTGATAGAGTCACATGCAAGAGTTTGTCTCAATAGACACCACCTCTATGGGCATAGAGGGGGGACAACGGACGTTTTATACCGCCAAGCAGTATTAAGCAAGTAATATTGTGTTCCGGTTTGAAGGACATAGTATCCAGTGTAATTACCTACTGGGCATTATGAGACTTAACATCTAATATCTCAGGATAAGAAGCGAAGTGCAGTGCCACGCTGTTTTTACTCCTTAGTGATGTTACTGTTCACGCCCTTATCATTGCTTACAATAAGAAAAAACCTGATGTTACCTAGTAATCTCCACAAGAATCTGAGTTTACGATATTAGAGGAAAAGTCAATTTCTCCTTGGATTGGATTTCTTGCATTATTTTATCCCTTTACCACCAATTTACTTCGCAACATGCGTGTGAAAATAATACGGTTTTCGAGATGAAGAAATGTTCAGTAATTGGATTCGCATTCGACCCGCATCTTCGAGGTCAAGAGACAAATTCAATTAACTCAAACAATCGCGCTTTCCCAATTTTTATTATATTAGTGCAATATCAATAATGTGGTAACAATGATCTCTACGGACGAGTGAACTGTCGTAGGTTTGCGCCAATAAGCAGGTACTTAAGTTGCAATAAAAATACCTAATAGCAGTACAGTTCCATTAACTTATCTACGTTTTTGTTGAATAATTGTTCAATAAGCGTTGGATTAATTATATTCTGAGACAATAATCAAAATTATTGTCAAGCAGACATAAGTACATATATGGAACATAGAATCCTGCTTGCGAGGTGCTTGTGGTAACTTAGTATTGCTATACATATATCTCTAAACGAGATTCAGAAAACATCGCGTACAATCTTAAAGAAGGAGACGAAAGGCGTAACATCTGACCGGTCTACCCCAGAATCCCTCTGCTGACTTCAATGTCTTTATCTACCCTTATTCATGAAAAACTTATTACCACACCCCTGCAGAAGTAACGGTAGATTTATAGAGACAGTGGCGATTATCAACTCTGCTCAATGTCATGCTCTACAAAAAATGGATTAATTAAAGTTTACACTGAATATTAAGATTTATTTCAAAATGTATTAACTTAAAACGCACAAAATAGGTATCAAAATGTTCACGCATTCAGTCAGGCTGACGCAACGACGGGACGCAACCAATCTCGGCCTAACGATCGCTGTACACATAAAATGTCAGTTTAATAGCGTTGTTAGCATAGCCCCATAGGTCAGCGATGAGCGTCACCTTGCCAGTTGCTCGGAGATTGTCTACTGTCCTGTCAAACAGTGTCTCAATGTACCTTGCGCACCTTGAACCTTAGTTTGACACCTTGTTTCGTGATGGGAACTTTTGCATCCGGCTCATCGGAATAATGTAGAACAAACGGATTATAACTATTAAAGGTCTATTTATTAAATCAACGATCTTTCTCTAGATATCGTATTATCGCGGATATTGCACTTAGGGCGCGTGCACGCTCAGACCAAATATTATAAACGTTCTCAGGAAGATATGAGCGGCGATGGTCTCACTGCGGAACCTGCTCAAGGCAAAGCGAAATTGAAGCGTTAAAATAGGAAGGCAGACCCTGACTTTATTAGGCCGTGATAACGCCAAATATAAAGGTTTGAAAGAGCAAAGTATCTGAATATTAAAAAAAAAATACTTTGGAGAAATCAAATACCCCACTAATGTTATAGACGTATTGTTTGCAGTATAGTAAGTTTTGTTTAAAGTAAGAACTAATCAATGTTCTAAATCATTGCTTAAAGATTCGACTCGATCAACGATGTTTTGTGATGCAATTGAGGTCGATTGTTTTACTGATTTTTTAGATTGAATTGATGTACGAAATGTCGCACCGGTATTACCTGAAAAAGGAACGGATTCGCAGTGATTACGAATCTATACAATATCACTTCTTACACCTGTTCTCTATAAATTCTTCGATAAGACCAAATTCTTACCGCCGAATGTTCATACACTTAAGGACGCCTTATGTCGTTTAAGGCCGCCTTATCTGTCAAAATTGTATGGCGAAAATTAATATAAGAAGCCGTTAAAGTTGAGCAACGTTTGACCATTCGGGCGTTAATTCTATAATTTTATCCGTTTTAGTAACACACGTATAGTTAAAATGTTTGTAATTTATTGTTAAGATTCGATGAGGACACATAGCAGGTGTCTGCAGGTATTCGATGGAGAACAACTAGCGGCTGGCTTAGGCTTCCTATTTGACAGTTCTTACCACTCTCCACCACTGCGGTTTCGCTTTTCTAATTAAAGGTGGCTGTCATTGTAAACAATAGAAACAAAATTAATAGATATAAAGTACATCTACTAATTTATTTTCGGCTCATGATTAATAAGCCTGCATTAATTTAATCTGATATTGGGTTCTTAAAATTCATAAATAATTTCATTAAATTCCATACACTATGTTATTTTGTTTGGTATACAGTAGCACGACAATTAATTTACGGAC
Source organism: Clanis bilineata (assembly GCA_036417725.1). Taxonomy (NCBI): domain Eukaryota; kingdom Metazoa; phylum Arthropoda; class Insecta; order Lepidoptera; family Sphingidae; genus Clanis; species Clanis bilineata. The sequence continues at coordinate 8,134,749 of CM071153.1, forward strand.
ACAAACATTTTACTTATGATGCCTAAAGCGTACATAGTTCATACAGCTATTTTACTGTAACTAGGAGTACTCGACATCTAGATCTAGTCAAGCGTAGCTTATAAAACTAGCCTTGTTTGTTTATATTTGGGTGCGGGTGTTTTGTTTGTTTCGTAGTTCCTGATAACCATGGTGCAAGTTCAACCTACTAAGTGATGAGGACCATGTTAATACCTATACAGTTAAGTTTATTTATTAGCTTGGGGAGTTTTCCGCCAAGCATATGGTACTAAAGCTACAAACAAATATTAATATCCTGGAATCTAAATGTAACGAAAGCAGACTGCCATCAAGTAACCATTTCTCATAATAATTATTTGTTTATCATTTTGCCTACAACGTCCTTAAGCCCGTCTGAGGCGGCACATATATATGTTACATAAGCGTATGGGCCACCGGAGGCCGAGCCGCCTGTGACTATTTAAATCACAGTCTGGGTCAATAGACTTGTCAATAGACTAGTTGCAGACGACTCAGGTTGCCTAAGTTGCTAATTTGGATCACTGCGGCTGCTAAAAAATATATGATGAAAATATTACAACAAATTGAATAGGTAATAGATTCCATGCAAAATTTAATGAATCGCTTCGATGAACTTAGATGATGACCTATAGAGATAACTTACCAGAAATAACGTTTTTACACCTTGTTCTCTTTAAAGCATAAATAGGGAACTTGCATGTAATTTTCTTTTTAGTTCATTGTTAAGAATTAGGTCTCGAATAAACACACCAGAAAGAAAAACATTAAAATATGCACAAACCATTTAATTAGCGCAAGTCAAAATATAACTTTCAAAACTCCGCGCCAAAAAAGGACGTGACGTCACCGCGTAAAAATTCCTTTTTATTGACATCTCAGTTGACACTGACGGCTACAATGACGTTTGAACATTGCCTAGAATGACGTTGGAACCGCTATAATTGCCTATCGTTTAAAATTTCCCCAAACCGAACAAAAATTTCCCCAAAAGCTATTTCATTAAATAACGAAGTAAAAATTAATTGCACTCTTGAATCTTGAGCGGAGCGATGGGAAAATTAAACGAAGAAAAGAATTTGGAAAGAGGAGGACCTTAGAAATCTCATTCATCAATCACCATACTAAACATAATAACTGTTTTCCGCAAAATTGGGAAGAATACCCCAACCTGGAAACCCTGCCTAATGCAACGACGTCACTTGTGTTTTGCAATAACGTTCCATTATACGTAATTTATAATTAAGATATTTTGTAAAATATCAATTATTTTATCCTACAAATTTCATCATAGCACATTTCAAGGTTTTGTTTATTGATTTATCAACACAATTGCTCGTTATAATTTTCGTGCAAGTTCCCCATTAGGTATGACAGGTAAAACTGAAAAAGCTGCAACTGCATTTTTGAAATGCCGTTAGGTATTAATAGTTAGCGGTTAGTTATTAGATATATCCAATGTTACAAAAGTTTTATTGCAGATAATATCTATCGTCTTTATCCATAAGGATATAGGGAGGTCCCTATATTGACATCCCAAGTCCCAATACAACCATCACAAATATGTAGGTACCTACTTCTTTGTTTCTACTTGCCCTTATCCCACAATGTAGGGTTGGCGCAATACACTTTTTCAAGCATGTTGCAGAAAGGATTTGGCTTAATTTTTACGACCGACTACCTGACATTAACCCCCTCTGAGGGATTAAAATATTAGTAGGTACTTATGTAAATCTAGATTCAAGCCGGAATATCGTTCTGTAGTACGGACTCTATTATATGGCCTGTGTTCAAACTAAAACCCTTGGGTACTGTGAAATCTAATACTTGTGGATTGCAGACTCAAAGGAACGTGCTCCATCGGCCTTAACGAATTTATTCGATATACCCAAATAAGATATCGTAGCTCTATAAAGTTTCATAAAAAAATATAATAAAGTCTTTGTGACATTAAAATCGTTTCCAATGCAAACCATCCGAGACCGTTTCGCGTTCAGCGGTGCCGATGTTTGTCAACACACGCCGTTTAAGTTTTAATTACGACATGAAGCCGTCTGGTAGTGGTAGTATTTCAGCGCGCGCCTCTCTCCTATCGCAACAGTTCCGCGCGGACGCGATGGCGTTCCGACGCGCACTGCCGCCAATCGAATTCAAAGACGTGAACTAGTCATTCTAAATTCAAATATATATTTTTTTTATTTTAAGACTGATACGGACATCAACGTATACCACCTTAATGACTGACGTGTGACTTAATATGACGAACTTAAATGACGAGTGACGAGTGAGTGACAAAATGACTGTGACTATGACTTAAGGATTGACTTGACTTTGACTGTTCGAGAGACGGGATATGCAGGTTGGTATTATTTTGTCATTTTACTAATTTGTTAATTAATTAATTTGCAAGATATTAATATATTTACGTACTATTACGATTTACGACTAACAAATAAAACTAACTGTAATATAATATATTTGGTGTCCACTACAAACCGTAGGCCTCCCTTAATTAGCGCCATCCAAACCGATCAATAATTAATCACGAGTATCTTACATCATCTTAAATGCAAAAAAATGTAGACCTATCCTTAATATCATTTATGGAAAAAAAAGTTATTAAATTAAGTATCGATTTAACTGAAACTTTATAACCGTCGAGCGATAGAGGCGATAGAGCCGTTGTAAAATTAAAGTAGTGACTAGTTTCGAAATAAAAACTGAAGAGACCGACTTCAAAATTTATCCCATCGTGACTTCATTTATACGGGACCACCCTTGGAATATTCCCTGTTAGCTCTATTGAACACAAAAATAATTTTGAAAATCGTCAATATTTGGCGGAGATATCGCGAAACATAGAAACATAAAAAAATACAGACAAATTGAGGACCCCTTTTTTGAACTCTGTTGAAAATTTTGAATTATTAGCATTTTGTGTACCTAGGTACCTATACATACATTTAATTACAGCTACAGCTAATGCTATTATAACATGTAAGCAACATGTATACTTAATTTTGTAATTTTCACAAAAGATTTTTCCATTTACTACTTAAATATTTGTATTTCCCTTAATTTACCTACACATAATAAAGACAATGCAGAAAGTCGAAGAAACCTTTTTAAAATTAGGTACCTAAGTATCTACTTATTTAAAACTTATTAAGTAAAATGAAATATAAATATATTTTACCGAATAGATTCAAATAAAAGATAGGTAAAAGACGTTTTCTCTACACTCATTACATAATGTTACGACTAAATAAAATGCATAAACGAAAGCTCAATTTCTCTTTCGACGAAGGTCAGGATACTCTCGTACTAGAATACGTTACTGATATAATATTCTAGACATAATGCCTATTTCTTTATGAATTTGCATATTATATGTATGTTCTATAATAGGTACACATAGAGTATAATTAGTTATGTACGTATTCGAACCCGAGACCTCAGTAATTACTAAAAATGTTGGAATAAATTGAATTTTGTATTCAACTTGTTCCTATACATTTTCGTTAAACTTATTCATGTTGAACATAAATTAGTTTATGTAAGTACCTACCTACTACAAAAAGTTATTTTTACAAATATTTAAGCAAAATGTACTTATACCTAGGTACAGCTTTAACTAACTATATCTCTTACGATAACTTTCGCATTAGAATTGTGGAAAATTTTGTAATTTTATCGAATTATGGACCACTAGTATGGATTTTAACCACATCTTTTACAATAGCACTATATTGGAAACCATATTATAATCTCTTTCACTTTCACGGTTTCACCAAACAATGTTATTTATATACTCAGATTATAAAACTCGTTGAGACTGGCTGGAGCGTTTCTTTCGAACCTCACATGTTTATATAACTGTGTAACAATACCACTTTCCCTTGAACTTTGTGTTTAAGTATTCAAATTGATTCGCCAGTTACCTTGAATAAGGTAGACTCAATCAACCTCCGTTTATTTATGAGTATAACGTAACAAATGAGCTTTCACGTTTCTCAAATACGCCTCCTATGTTAGTTGGTCGGTTGGTCCATGTTCAACATTAGTAGTATTTACGCCATTGAAATTCACTTAAAAAAAATTTAAACGTACTTTAGCAAATGTTTATTGCTTACTTATTCGTCCTAGAGTATCTCAATGGTGATGCTACTGTTTATTTATCACCAGACGATGAGATGGTAATAGCTTTTTTTATTTCTACCTGCCCTTATCCCACCATAATGTGGGGTGGGCGCAACACAATTTTCAAGCATGTTGCAGAAAGGATTTGGCAAAGTTTTTACGACCGGCCGTCTGCCTGACGTCAATTCCCTCTGGGGGATCCAGTCCCGGGCAAATTAAATCAGAAATTTCGCTTTGCTCGACTTGGGAATCGACCCACGACCTCCCGGTCCACAGCCTATATAGCTGCCACTAGACCAAGGAGGCGAGATGCTAATAGCTATGCAGGTAAATAAAAAAATGTTTTTTGCAGCGAAAATGGCGGTGTCGAGGGTCGCACGGAGGAGACACAGTTTCCAGCGGCCAGTGCACTGAGGCAGTCGCCTTTGATGCAACACTGTCCTTTACGGGGCGCCCCTAAATGTCCACCGGCTTCTAAAAGGTAAACTTCATATGCCGTCGACATCTATTGCCAACTCAATTTAGTAAGCTTACGCAGCACGCTTGTATTTCTGTAATAGGCAGAGGTACAACAACCCTTATTATCCTGTCGAACTTATTTTCGTCTCTTTATTAAAATAGGAGGCACACACGATAAAGCTTCGGTCAGCGTAAATGCCCAGACGCTGTGTTTGTATTATTTTAAGTAGATTATAAGTGTAGAGTTAAGAATGTAACAATTAAAATACAGAATAAATTCGCATCTCACTCTGTGAACATGTATGCTCATTACCAAATAGTTAGTACCTAAGTCAGTATATAAAAGCTCTTCGAAAGCTCCGTCAAAGCTTGACTACCTTTCATTCACCAATGTCGATGCCACAAGCAAAAAGCAGTCAGCTGTCGCGCGTGATCGTGTACGGTCGCATATGACATATCGTGGAGGACAATGACCTCGAATATTGTAAAGTGTGTGAATTGTGAAATCGTTATAAACGAACTGCTGGCGTTTTTAAGACATGTGTTGGACTACATGGACGAAGATAGTGTTCACCAACTATGCACTACATCGTTCTCGGAGGAGGAGATAATAACAGCCAAGACACTGTTATTTGAATCGCTGCCTAATGCGAAAAAGATGCCTCTTCGAAGGAAACCGGGAAACAAGAAAAGATCAAAAAATTTAGAAGACATCATCAATCTTTTGAAGAGCACAAATGCAGAGTTATTTCCTGTTTTCGTCGCAAAAGATCTACATAAACTGCCGCCAGTAACTTTTGACCATGTGGATGTGACCCGTCTCTTAAAGGATATTTTATGCATACAAAAGCAATTAAATACGTTGGAGGACAAATTTGTAACAACGGAGAATTTCGAATTATTAAAAATGGAGGTAGATAATATAAAACACGCCTCGATAATAGATAACATTCCTTCCCGTGTAAATATAAATAGAAGGTTAAGCTGTGTGCATAATAGTCCACTTGATAGTGGTCCCATCGGACTGCAATACGTACCTATTGAGCAAACGGAACAATCAGCTAATAGTAACAATTTGAATGACCGTTCGAAGCCTTCAATACATTCGCCATTTAGTGCAGGTGCAGTGCAAGATAGCTACGTCTCTCTTCTACATGAACAAAAAGATGCGACAGAACCACAACCAGAGAGAGTAGCGAATACATCGGTCTCGAAAGGTGTATGTGAGAGTAGATGTGAAGGTTGCATTGAAGGTGTAGGAAGTGCGAGTGGGTCGGAGCTACAACACTGGCGCATGGAGACCTCTGCAAATAACTCGCTTTCGCGCAAATTGATAAGTGAGCAGACTACCTGCGCGCGAGCACCGGGCTTATCCCCTACCAACAGCAAACATCTCACCGTTGTACCACCGGAAACAATTTCGAACGTATCTGAACAGGTAACCAACCGGGCAACTGCATCGAGTTCGATCACAAAGTGTGAACAAGTGGTAGTGGATAAAAATAAAAATACGGAATGGACTTTAGTGACGCATAAAACATCAAAACGTCATAAAATGCTTGGACAAAAAGGTAGTGCAGTGTCTAACGGCAATTTTAAAGCAGCGGACCTCAAACAACCTTTGTTCATATCTAATGTTAGTAGGGAGACGAGTGAGCAGGACATAATTACTTATATTCAGGAGAAGACGGGTGAAACCGTTTCATTAAAGAAAATCAATACTAAGACCCCAAAAGAATATAATGCTTATAAGCTGTATGTAACTAAATGCAAATTGGATGTATTTTTAAATGAAAAATTGTGGCCTGAGGGCATAACTTTTAGAAGATTTGTTCATTTTAAGTATCGAACAGACTTAGCTGAAATGAATGTTAATATAAATTAAGTTATGGATAGTACAAATAAGGATATAAATTATTGTAAATTTACTAGTTTTAATTGTAAATCTTTCAAACGTTCGATTGATAATATTAGGAGTATTTGCGCCAATCCGACCTGATAGCCCTCCAAGAAACATGGCTACTTCCCCATGATATTCCATTATTAGGCACAGTTTGCCCTAATTTCGAATATACTGGTAAATCTTCTGTGGACACATCTGCGGGGTTATTAGTAGGAAGACCTTATGGGGGAGTAGCTTTGCTTTGGAAAAAAGGTATTTTTGATACTGTGTCTGTGATAGTATGTAACAGTTCGCGCATTGCGGCCATCAAGGGCACTATTGACGGCTGTTCTATTATTGTATTTTCGGTTTATATGCCAACAGACTCACTAGAGAACTTGCCGGCGTATAAAATTGTTTTTATTGAAATCAGTCACTAACATTAATTTCTAAGTAATTGTTTTGTACTACTAACACTATGGATTTTTGTTGTCCGAAAATAAAGAATTATTATTATTTATTATTAAAAAAACCTTTTCAAGCATGTTGTAGAAAAGACTTGGATCAGTTTTTACGTGATTGACGTCAAAAAAGGAGTCGCTCTGGAGCCATAAGAGCTTGCCGTCAATTCTTAATCATAATTTTTTATTCCACCTGCCTCCCACTCCAAACTTCATCTCAAAGACGCTATGAAATTAAAACGATATTACATTCCCCAGATACCGCACTCACGACGGCACCTGTAACAACCTTCACCGTCCACGATGGGGCTCGATTATGACCCCGGTGCAACGCTTCATTCCCCCTTCTTACTCGGACGACCTGCAGGCTCCACGACGGTCGGTTACCGGCATGCGACTTCCATCAGCCAGGGAGATCAGCTCGATGGTTCATCAGAGCGAGAACGTTGAGAACCTGGGTATCACGCACTTGCTCATGCAGTGGGGTCAGTTCTTGGACCACGACGTGACGTCATCTTCACAATCTCGGGGATTCAATGGATCCGTGCCAAGATGCTGTAAAGACGGTGGACGCGATTTCATCCCTAGGGAATTTATGGCAAGTACTTTAATAATTATAAATCAACTTCTATTAGTGATGATTAGAGATCCCCAATCGCCAACGCCACTGTAGATACCCACCATACTAAAAGAATCATGGGTTCTCAACTTTATAGCGATTGAGAAGTAGACGAGCTTTCGGGTTTTGGGTCGCCATAAATCTTATTCTTTCTACCTGCCCTTATCCCATCTTAATGTGGGGTTGGCGCAATACACTTTTTCAAGTATGTTGCAGAAAGGATTTGGCTTAGTTTTTACGACCGGCTACTTGCCTGACGTCAACCCCCATCTGGGGATCCAGTCCCGGGAAAATCGTGTAAGAAAAACACCACGCCCAACCTGGGATTCGAACCCAGGACCTCCAGGTTCACATCTCATATACATTGCCACTAAAGGAAGGAGGCCATAAATCAAATTAACTAATTTTATTCAATAACAGTCTACAGCGTAGCTCTACCACTCAGTTATCTCTAGTCTCTACAGTTTAACTTATTGGTCTTTGTCTTCCACAGCATCCAGAATGCTTCCCCATCCCTGTGCCACCGACTGATCCATTCTACGGACCCCGTGGGATCAGATGCCTGGACTTCATAAGGTCTTCGCCAGCCCCTCGCGATGACTGCGCGCTCGGCTGGCGGGAGCAGCTGAACCAAGTGTCGGCGTACATCGATGGCTCACCCCTCTACGGAAGCTCCGCAAGACAGTCCGACAAACTGAGACTGTTTAGAAATGGTTAGTTATTATGCCCATTACATAAATAAATAAAAATATTTAAGCGCTGCTTATCTTTAACCATAGGTTGCCCTTCCATTTTTAAACAATGTAACGCAAGGAAAAAAGTGACAGGCTATTCTTAGCGAAAAGATAATCGCGAATGTTTTTATAAGTAAGGCCCATTACATCCTAGAGTACTGTCTTCAAAAGTAAACAGTTTCGCAGTGATTTCTACTTACATGTTATTATTTTACTAGCTTAGTAAAACCTGTTTGCCACTTGCTAGGGATAATTTGTTTTTTTCGATCCACTTCCAAAAGGATTCGTCTGTATTTTTTTTAATGTATGTTACGCGATATCTCCGCCAAATGTGGACCGATTTTCAACATAATTTTTGTGTTCGATAGCGCTTCTTTCAAGGGTGGTCCCATATATACAATTTGGTTACGATCGGCTTTGAAGTCGGTACGTTAAGTTTTTAAACTTGTGATTATTATATTACGTTTTCGCCATATGCAATTGCAAACCTAAACCTTTATATTTCCCTTAACGTTAAGACTGTACCCGTAGGTCGCATACATTCATCTAAGTTTAAGACACCAATTATTTGCTGCAATAGGTCTACAGCCTAAAATATAAATGTTTAATTTATAATTTTAATTAATAATATTGTTTTTGTTAAGGTATGCTCCAATACGGGCGAGTCCAGCAACGTCGTCCACTCCTCCCTCCTAAACGTAAAGACGAGTTGTGTCGAGGCGGCGCTGTCTCTACCGACTGCTTCAAGTCTGGGGATGCGAGAGTCAACGAGCACCCTGGATTAGTCGCTGCACACATAGTCTGGTTACGACAGCATAACAGGTAGATATGGATCAAATTTCATTAGCCTTTATGTTGGGACTTAATTTTTTTTTATTTATTGGTTTACCAACAACTGTTTACATATTCACTTACAAATAATACAAACTTATTAACATCACGAATGCAACAATTACTTAAAGGTTAACACCACATACATGTAACACTAATATATAAGCAACATCAGTTAAGAGTTAATAACCGAAAAAATAATTTAAAAGTAGTTAAACAGAATTCTAGACACTGTTATGCCCAACAATTTATAGCATAGTGGCTAATAATAATAATTGCACTTGGCTATTCAATATCAGTATCAGTTATATAATTTTTCGCAATTGTTCATTGATAAATCAAAACTAATCCACTCTTTTATCATCATCATCAGCATGATCAGCATTTATCCACCCACTGATGCTAGGTATAGAACTCTTAGCCTTCCCTGGCATGACAAATGTAACGGTCCTGTGCAGTCTTCATCCATAAACATTTAGATTGCCTCATGATGTCATCTTTAGCTATTAATATTTAATGACAAAACACATGTCCTTTCATAATGCAGGTTTTATATACTTTAGTAATCGTTCTTCATTACATTAAAGTTTATTTTGGTTCAAGAATGGCCCAAGAACTAGCACATTTGAATCCCCACTGGAGCGATGAGAAAATCTACCAGGAGACTCGAAAGATTGTTGGAGCTATGATACAGCACATCACTTACAGGGAATTTTTACCAATCGTATTAGGTGAGAAGTATTTTCTTTTATCACAAACCAGTTATGATCGTACAAACCAATTTGGAATTTTAAATTCTGTGTACTTATTATTAGGTGCATAGTTATTTGTTACGTGATACCGTATACATGCTTTGAACAGGTTCCGAAGTCATTCGTCTCTTCGACCTAGATCTTCTAGCAAAAGGATACTTCAAGGAGTATAACCCCAAACTCAACCCAAGTCCAGCAAGTTCATTCGGTTCTGCAGCTTTTCGGTTCGGACACAGCTTAGTACAATCTTCAATGGTCCGTTTCGACAGCTTCCACAGGCCGATGACCAACAGTAAGTCATTACTATCTATATCCATATTAATTTATACACCTGCCTTGTTGATTCTCTGCACCGTCCAAAGGGTGACTGGTAGAGAATGCCTCAGGCATTAAGTCCGCCTGTACATATCATATGTATAAAGATTTTAAATAAATTTAAAAAATCTTAGCCATTTTGATTTATCTTAAGTGCTGTTATATCAAAGTACAAACTGTACTTTCCATTTGGAAATTATAATAGGAGGTTATTTTGCTTTGTAATTTTTGTTTTATAATTTATTAGTTTTGTTCCTATATTATACTATCTTGCAAATTACCTTGTTTATATTAATTGCAGATGTCTCCCTTCACGACGAGCTAACAAATCCATCAAACATCTGGAGCATAGGGGCAGTAGACCGACTTCTCCTTGGCATGGTGAACCAACCGATACAGCATCGTGACGAATTCATCACAGATGAACTTACAAACCACTTATTCCAAACTCCACAAATCGATTTCGGAATGGATTTAGCTGCAATAAACATTCAGAGAGGCAGGGATCACGGAGTACCGGCGTACACTATGTGGAGAGAGCCATGCGGATTGTCGGTTATCCAAGATTTCGAAGATTTGTTTAGGGTAATGCCAGAACGAGCTGCGAGAAAATTGCAACTACTGTATAGGTAATAACAAATAATGAAATTCTTATAACTTTATATTTTATTACTCACCTATTAGTAACACTACTCTCAGTAGAAATTGGACGTGAAAAATCATGCCAGGCTAAAATAATGACTAAAGAAAAATAGAATTTGTCGGTCACAGGGCTAAAGTAAACTACTTTAGCTAACTAAGCTAAAGTTGTCATTACTGAATGACAGTTCGAAGGTTTGAGTTGTTAGTTTAAGTTAGTGACAAATGTAACGATAAATACAACAGCTAAAATTGTGAAAAGTAAATCGCCGTTGCTTTTACTCTATGCTTATCTACTTTGACTTTTGGTTTCAATAAAGAAACAGGGTGAATTAACAATAATGTAATATGTTTTAGACACGTCGACGATATTGATTTATTCACTGGGGGAATGGCTGAAAGACCAGTGGTTGGAGGATTAGTGGGGCCAACATTTGCCTGCATCATAGCACAACAATTTTCGAATTTACGCAAAGGAGATCGGTTTTGGTAAGTTACCTATCAAAATTATTCAACAAATGATTACAACAGGTCGTTTAAATCCAACTTATGTTTTAGGTACGAGAACGGTGGATTTGACTCGTCGTTCACTCCTGCACAATTACAACAAATACGTCGGATATCTTTCGCCCAAGTGCTTTGTCGCACCTTAGACACAATTGACACTATACAACCTTTTGTTTTCTTGTCTCCCGCGAATACCGACAATGACAGAATATCATGCCAAAATGGCTTACTCAACAATTTTGACTTATCTCCATGGATAGAAATTGACTCGGACTCCAACAATATTAGAACCGCTGACGATGACTCAACTACTACTAGCACGGAAATACCGAAACGTACTAAACCGACTACGACGACAAAGAGACCAAATACCACCAAAAAACCTCACAAGGGTGTTAACAAAGATGCCCAGATTATACGCGGACCTGGCAAAACTAATTTGACTAAGACACCTGACAAGAGCTCAAACCACAACGAAAGCAGTGACACAGACTTAACTAACGGTAATACGACTTTAACGGACAAACAACTCACAAAATCTAATAAGACTGTACAAATTGACGACAAACTTGACTTTAAAAATAAAAGCCGACGTTACGATGAGCCTGACATTATTAACTCACGACAAAACAGACCGACCAAGTATGACGACTATGATTATGACGATGACGACACACAAAGCGTACAATCCGTTGTTATAAACAACGTACACCATAAAAGACCTTACAACAGACCTGTTATAACAGTTACTGAAAATACTAACAAATACACTTATCTAATCAATTACGTACCAAGACCGACAGAATCATGGAGACAAACTACAAGAAAAACTCCCGACAGAGACGTAGTGAAGGTGACTTATCAGACTTACGACGATACGTATAAGAGACATAACAAACCTTACTATTACAATAAACGCGACAACAATGACAATGACAACCCATACAACAGACAAACTACTGAAAAAGACATAATCCATTATTCAGCCAGGTCCAATGACGCAACAGACAAGACTACAACAAAATCTAAAATAAATGACAAACCTGACATTACTTTTAGTTCTACGACAGACAGTAACTTATACAAACTAGTGACATTTGGATATGTAGGCAGTTATAAAGGACAAACAAATGACAAGACTAAGGACAAAATTACCGTAAAAGACGACACCAAAACTAAAGTAACTGACTTAAAACTTGACTCAACTGACATTACACAAGACAAAACCGACATTAACAAAAAACGACTTGACTCAATTAGCAAAGACTTTACGAGTGATAGTACTAAAACTGATATAAGAAACGAAGATGGTAATAATATGAAACTTTCGACATTTTATCTTTACGAAACTGCTACTAAACCATACCCCTTACATAGACCAACAAGACGTAACGATGACGAAATTGTACCAAATTACTCTAAAAATAATGTGAAGTATTACTATGTTAGAAACGTTTTACATAAATATTCTGACAATAAAACCGTAGAAACAGCTAAATCGGATACTAATGTGAAAACAGGCGTTAAACTTCCCGGTCAAAAACCAAAAATTCCGGATATAAACATAGAAGAAAGGTCGTCTGCAAATAAATTGGCCGCTTTAGATGACATCGAAACCAAACCACAGAATACAAATAGACAGCGAATCAAAACGAAGAAGCCTGTTAATTCAGCAAAGACACCATCTGTGGCTTTTCAAGTAATGCCGAGCGAGAATAGGTGAGATCACTTTTATTCGGACAACAGTTAATTTAAAACTCCATTCAATACAATACAATGAGACGCCATTCTTAGGAAAAATCCTATTTATTTTCTTATTGTAACATAAGTTATTTATTTTTTCAGTCCAACTCTTTGGGCGGTGTATGAAGAAAATGCAGATCTGCCAGAATTTTTGCCACACAAAATGCCAATGGTAAAAAGCGATCCACTCGCGTTAAAAGAAGTTCCACGACCAATCAACTTTAGCGGTTTGAGAAGACGTCGACCAGGAAAATTTTAAAGTCTGGATTTAGGGCACCTTGCAGCACCTAGAGAAATCTCGAACTATCGTAAATCTCGATTTGAATATAGGAATGAGGTGTAAGTTAAATTGAGTTTAGGACTAATTCTAGATTAGTTATAGCGCGTGCTGCAAGTCGCCCTTAGACATTAGTTTTTAAATGCCACATTTATGACCTAACAATATTTTCGTGCCTAGAATAAAAAAATATTGTTACATGACAAAAGACGACAATTTGACATTACATATTTACTTAGACTAAATACATATTTATGACGACTTTAAGCAACTCTTACGTTAATCATGACGACAATGACTTCAAGAATAATTATTTGCCAGACCATTAGTGGATCAAAATGTAGATTTAGATGAACAGTATTTTTTAGTGATAAGACTTGACTAAAACTTTACATTTTATTGACATTGTAAATAGTAAAAACATGAACTGATCCGTCAGACACTAATTAAAATGATGTAATAGTTAAATAAATTTTATTAACATGAATGATCTCTGACACAAGTGACATAACAATGAATTTTACATAAATAATAAATTGTGACTGACCCATGTAAATATCATACTGATATTTAATAATGACGAAATACAGACAATATTTTTGACATACTGACCTCTGATTATATTACTTTTTACAGACAATTTTTGATTGGTTTCGAACGACATTGTAATTATTATCACATAAGTTTAATGTAAGTAGATAAATATAATTTTATGTCATATTTTCATGACCTAAACTAGGGACTAATACATACATTGAAATAACCATATTGTTACACAATAAAAGAGAGACAAATATGTATACATTTTGAATAAATAATAAAATTACACTAAATTCATATCACATCAAATACAATGAAGCAGTGTTGTCTGTCGAAATCTTAAGTACATAATAAACTAGGTACACAATAGCGGTTATAAAGATAAATTAGGGATTTTGTAAACACATCATCATCATGATGACTACAATGGATATTACTGGTGGTTTATACTAGTATTTTACTTTCTTCATTTGCAAGTAGATTTTTTTAACAATACAGTGCAATTCTGTTGTTTACTATGCCAGTCACTTACTTTGCTATAAGCTCAATACATGACATAAATTACATTAATTTTACCTCTGTATTTTTTTTTAATATTACTGTCATAATCTCTTTGGCTTCTGTTAAAATAAATATTTGTTTTTAATACAACAGGTGTAACATAAACAAATCATGGTTTAATTCTGCAATGTGTGTAAAGTTTTAAGAACCTTATATAATAAAAATAATTAAATAAGTACATACAGTATACAAGTGTATTACTATTTCGCCTTTAAAGCCTGTCACAATAAAATGGTTATATTATAACAAGCACTACTTGATTAAAAATATATTTAAATTACTATTATGATATACATATAAAAATGTATTATTCACTATAATTTTTCTACAAAAAGAAATATCTACCACCTTTAATACAAATTTTAGAGCTGGTTAATTTCAACATGAGACCACTGCATTCTATGTTTTATGGTATTTAATGAGTGATGGATGGTTCAGCTTCCGGAGGCCGAGACACTTATGTAACATATTATATAAGTGCCTTCTCCAAAGGGGTTAAAGTCACATTTGCCACCAAATTATGCCATATCACATAAAAACATGGAATTATCAAACATCGTTTTTTTTATCTGAGTATGACAAAGTGACCTAAATTGATAGGTGGGCAGATATTTGTTTACATTTCAGTAATAACTATTGTGAATACAATTAAGACTCTTATTAGCTTGTATCATAACTTAGATCGTCTTTCACAACTAGCCTTCTAGACATTTACCATAATAAACAGATTTGCACATCACATAACACAGAAAAGCAGTTTATTTAAAACAAAGAACTTTTAAATAAAGATAGGTTTAATTTTAATCCCTCTCAGGATAATACTGTGCTATAGTTTTTGTAAGCTCCTGAGCCAGTTCAGGTGTACTTGCACAGAGTACTCTACGTGCCAGAATGTCGAATGGTCCACCAGCAGGATCAATGACCACCCCACCAGCTTCTCTAACAATAATATCTCCTGCAGCAGTGTCCCATGCATGGATTCCAAATTCAAAATTAGCATCTGCTCCTCCTTGTGCCACCATTGCCATATTCAATGCAGCAGAGCCCAAGGATCTAACTCCATGGCCACTACTTATAATTCTTTTAAAGTTCTCAAACACAACATCTCGCTTCTCCTCATCACGACTTGTGCCAGCTTCAAATGCTACTAATGCTTTACTCAGCTCCTTGACCTGGGACACATGGATCTGTCTACCATTTAAGAAGGCTCCTTTACCTTTTTTCGCTGTGAATAACTGTTGTAAAATAGGATTATAAATGATCCCAGCAACAGATTCCTTGTTAATTGTTAGACCTATTGATATACAACTATGCGGGAAGCCATGGACAAAATTCATAGTACCATCAACTGGATCTATTATCCATGTTGGATCGTCTGTCAATTCACACTTAGCGCCACCAGCTACGGATTCTTCTCCGATGAATTTATGAGAAGGAAAACTCTTAGAGAGCCCTCCCATAAGTGTTTGTTCAACCTTCTTGTCTATTTCAGTAACAAAGTCAATGTCGCAGGATTTAAGTTCGTAAACTTTGCAACCATCTATATGCTCAGTTATAAGGTTTCCACATGTGTTAACCAGTGAAAGCGCAACCTCAAAATACTCGTCTATATTATCAGCCATTGTGAATAAATATTGGTTGAATAACACAGGCTGCGACTTAGTACTAAAAAGTCTTACTTTTATCTTCAGCTGATGAAATAAGTTAGCCACAATTTTTGTGAGACATGTACACTGTTCAAACACCTCACTAAATAAACTGGAAAATGACAATTTACAGCATAAATCTAATTATAATGGTTCAGCCGACTTCGACTTGATTGACATTTGATAATAACAATTGACATTTGACAATGAAAATTAACATTTGACAATGACAATTGACATTTGACAATGACAATTGACATTTTACAATGACAATTGATATTTGACAATGATTTCGACAGTTGCTATTTTCTTTTTTTTTATATTGTACATAGCCATGGATACAATGTCCTTCAGCCGTATACATTTTATTATTTATTACACTTTGTTTCCTATATCTAAGTTTTCGCAAGTGCATTGAAGTCGGATGTGTTCCATTTCAAGGCCCTGCTGGAGTTTTGGCGTCAATTCTTTCCAGTTTGATGCTTTTTAGACGATTTTCTCGCAGTGGAGGAGTCGAACATGGTCGACCCATCCACCCGACAAAAAGCGTCCAAAATCACTTATTTCAAAGCTTCTACATACTGTCCATCTTCGTTGATGTTTATCGCTTAGATTCACATCACATTTAAACCACAAGCACAACTTTAGACTAGAATATGAAATCATTGAAACAAGCGACCACCCGCACCGTCAGAATTCCCGCCAAAACTCTTGACAGTTGCTATCTGTATCAGTATTGCCAATAGATTTTTCAAAATAGATTTTTTAAAGGGAGGCCCTGCGAGAAGGCCGTCTTTCGGCCGGTTTCAATAAACGATCTCAGTTTAGAGTATAGATGGATCGCGATTATGAACCAATCAAATCAACTCATTTGACGGAGTCATGTTCAAACTGTTTTCTTATTGGCTAATTTTTGTAATCTATCTAGACATTCGAACTGAGATTGTTAATAGATTAATGGTCCGAGGACGTTAAGGTTATGGTCGGACTCGCCAGTCGCCACGCGCCTATTCCTATTACTCTACTCTGAGGAAAATATCGGTCAGATGAGGGGAAGGGGGAACGAATAACGAATAGGGACAGACCACAATTGTATCGATAGTCTAAATATAAAAAACTTTTATAAAAATAAACAAGTGTTATGTGAAAATCTACAAATGAAAGCACTTAACAGCATCTATTATGTATAAATCCTAAAAATTATTACACCTAATAGAAAGGGATGACGGAGCTTTCTATCGATTAAGAAAAATAATTTAAATATTTTTTTTATTGTTATAGTGCCTGTTCACTCTAGATTCTAGCAAATAGATTCAGTGATTATCCAAGGTTATCAAATCTTTGGCGATGTGTGAACGCAACAGCGAAGATTCGCGAATGATGGAGAACGTTCGATCTTATTCGGTCCCGATCGCCGATGGCCCATCGCGAACGATCTTTCGCCTTCGTTCGGTTGGTGTGTACCCGCCATGGCGCCACATGGCATCGCCTGTCTGCTCGCTGCACAAAGATTTGAAATCTCCGTACATATGTCCTGTCAGTAGCACATTATACTTGATCAGTTAATATGAGATACTTGGTATATTTGCTACACTTGATGTTGACAGAATTGTCCCAACAGACAGAGCCCCAAAAATAATTATGACTTATTAACATCGATATAATAATATACCTAGATGCACAGTTCCATACAAATATCACTGTAAACAGTGTCCTCGACAGACAAAACAAATAAACATCACAAATTTAATTAAATTAACACAAATATGACCTTATAGACGCGGAATAAAGTAGCTTTTTAAATTGAATGTTCAAACGTTCCTATATTCGAAATTTTTTAATTTCTAATCGTTTTTGAATTTGACAATAATTTGACATTATTAAAAGAAACATTCTAGTCACTTGGACAAAGATTGAATGGAGTCGAATAGTTCTTGTATTTATCTGTGAGAAATTTTGACCACGTGGCGTACAATGTAGATGAGAATGGCGATATCTCTATAATAATTTTACTTACATTAAGAGATAGATAGAGTATAAGGCCTTTATTCATAATAACTTAGTGGGACGCTACAGTACCGCTGAAGGACGTTTCCTAAAAATTGTTATTCATAATAGCTCAATAGCGTTAAAACGTTCCCAAAATCTCCCATAAAATATCTGCAATTTATAGAAGCTGGCACCCTACTTTAACGCTGCAATAGCAAAAAATATGGCCGATTTCGATCAGCTGATTCGTATTTGACGCTCCACCCGTTATGGTTGAGATTAATTTGAGGGTGCCTGCGACTTCCATCATAAACATAAAAACATAAGCTCACGCCTGTATCCCCGAAGGGGTAGGCAGAGGCGTACTAGCGAACTAGAACACCCACATTTCGCCGAGCTTAGTTCCGGCCCAGATGTGATAGGGGTGAGCCTTAGATTAATAAAGTCGGGTGAGCCTATCGCCATATCGGGCACAAATTCCAGACTCCGGGTTGATATGGAAAAATCCAATATCACTTTGCCCGACCCGGGGATCGAACCCGAACAACATTGAAGTAGGTTTCGGAGGTGTGTATGGCCCGACTAATGTCTTCATACATCTCCTCTACTTCCTCATCTGGGTGTGTCAAGGTCGGCGCGTATACCTGTATGACCTTCAGCGAATACCTCTTGGATATTTGAGTACAAGGTATACGACCCTGCTCGACACATTTTCAATGGATACGATGTTGTTGACGAGAAATCCGACACCGCCTTGGGACAGTTGGTCGCCCTCCCGGTAGTAGAGCAGGTTACCAGACTTGAGGATTACCGTGTCCTCCCCGTTTCTTCGGACTTCCGATAACCCCAAGATATCCCAGCGTAACCTACTCATTTCTTCTTCCAGCTCAAAAATCATCTCGTCTGTCCTCAAAGTGCGAATGTTGTGTGTTACCAGGGTCAGTCGTCGTCGGGGGTGGTAGCGGGATCTTACCCGGGGATTCTTAGCACCCCCTGCCCCGCCGTTACCGTAGCCGCTACCGAGGCCAGGAATAGCAGGGCTGCCGGGGACTGGGGGCCTGGCCTTTCTCTGTAAAATCATATAGGGGGGGTTTTGCCATTACTCGCCACGCTTGGCAGGCGGGTTGGCGAGCGCAGGGCGTAGATTCTCGCGCTGATAATGCTGCTGTCCATCATCAGCCTGTGACATTTATCTACGCCTTCATACTGCGATGGTTATCCCGCCATCGATCGGTTGCCAGAGCCTCGTCCGTTAGCCAGCAGGGTGCATCACGTGCAGGTGAGGTTGCCTTGGACTCCGAGAGTTGGTGGTTGGACCCCCTTACACCCCATGGATACCCCCTAGGATGTATTTATTTATAAAGGAATAACTGATAACACATAGGCTACTTTTTTCCATAAAATGTAGGGTCTCCGTAGGATAGATTTGTTCGATTTAATAAATTTTCACGCGAATGGAGTCAGCTAGTATTTAATTCCCGTGTGGTATTTAATTACATACCTTGATTTCAACAAAACATATTTTTCCACAAAATATCATCATTATCTAAGCACGAATAAAGCGTCACATGAATAAATCAAGAGAAATAAAACACTTCAAAAATACAATGATGAATTTTATTAAATCTGATTCAACAAAAAATACTTATGCACGCATGTTGCCTAATTATTCTTCAATAAAATGGGTTTTAGACGGTTCTGTTGAAGCCGCTGTAAATTGGAAAGTCTGGTCCTGAATTCCATTCTCAGAGAAGGCAGGGTATTTTTCTTACACGATTTGCAAAGACTGGAAGCCCGCTTTCATTCATACGCTCCAAGGAATATCCTCCAAATCTAAATTTCATTTCCAAATATCCATAATCTACCCATCTTCGTTGATGTTTAGGTATTGCATGAAACAAAATCACTTCACATGCAATAAACATAGTTTTACTTTGATTAAATTAATTAAATAAATATATAAACAAACTAAACTGGTCGCCATGGTCTCCATTTGCCAATTATTTTTTCTCCATTTCTTTCACAAGCACTGTCGGCCAAGATCGAAAGAACTTGCTGCCAATTGGTAAATATTTTAACAACATAATAAATTATAAAAAATATCCATTTTGAGATCCGTTTCTATTATATATAAGTGTCATTACCTTCACAATAACAAAAATAGACAGAGATATCATAAACATTGCAGAAAAATGTACTACAGACAAAATATGATCGGAAAAAGCAAAAAGGTACAAATAAACATTTTCGAACTGTGTATTCTGCTACTTATTTCTTTAAATTACCTAAAAAAAACTAAATGAAATATATTGATACTACGTGAAACGAAACAAAAACATAATTTTTTTAAGTCGGCTACCAACTATTTATTATCTGTTGCACGGCTGTGACAAATTGCGCGCGCGAATGATTGTTTTTTTTTATTAGGCCATCGTTCCATGACTTTCCAGAGACAAAACTTGTTAAAATCAGGTTTTATCTATGTACTAGCAACATTGTGACACGGTAAATAAATTTTAGCTAATGAAGCTATAGTAAACTATTATGAATAAAGAATTTTATCGAACCTTCGATAGGCGTAAAATGCATTTTTACCAATATGAGTGTATATCTTCGATAAGGGTTTTATTATGAATAAAGGCCTTAATGTTTAGAAGATAACAAAGCTTATGAGTTATGAATATGAAATAAGCACTGTTTTGCCTTAGCGTGATTCATAAATAAATAAATAACACCTTTTACGGGGTTATGATTATATATTGGACCGTATGGAAACAACTTAATTGTGGGATTTAATCATTTTAATATAACTACGCACTTACACCTACGGTCACACAAACGGGAAGAAGGAAGCCATCTTGCATACATAACTAGTGAGGGGCAATGCCCAATAGTGATGTCCACATTGTTACTCAACACCCTTCCTCAATGTGTTCACATCACTTACAGATTCACAACTGACTAAATAAAAAACAAACTAAACACAACTCTATGTTAACAACACATCTCGCAACTTAACAAAGTGAGTTTTACTCAAACCTTTAGTACAAATATCAGCAAGCTGATTCTCAGAGGCTACATATTTTAAACATACAATTTTATCTTCAACTTTCTGTCTTACAAAGTGATACTTAATGTCTATATGTTTCAGACGCTTATGGTACTCAGGATTATTAGCAACATGAATTGCAGACTGATTGTCTATGTTAACAATAAAATTATTACAAAGAACACTGATTTCTTTTAATAAATTCCTTATCCAACAACCCTCTGCAATACCCCTTCCTAATGCTACATATTCTGATTCTGTAGTTGATAAAGATACACACTGCTGTTTACTACTAGACCATGACACTGTATTACCATAAACTTTCATGATATACCCTGATGTAGATTTCCTATCTCCTTGATCTCCTGCCCAATCTGCATCTGTGTACCCTTCTAATACCACATCCACTCCCTTTTTATATATTAATTTTAAATTTAAAGTACCCTTGACATATCTTAAAATTCTTTTTAATGCTTTCCATAAGCTTTCATTAGCAAAACTTTGAAAACGACTTAAATAGCTTAATGCGTAACACAAATCTGGACGTGTACCTAACATAGCATATATGAGACTTCCTATCAACTGTCTACATCTTTTAATTAATTCTTTATCAGTTGATAATCCTTTTTCTAATATTAAACCTTGTTCTATTGGTGTTCCTATAGATTTACATCCTTCCATATTATATTTCCTCAACAAACTTTTCAAATATTCTTCTTGGTCTAACTCAATCACATCATTCTTCTTATTTATATTAATTCCTAGATATTTCAGATTATTTTCTCCTAAATCCTTCATCTCAAATTTATTCTGCAATGCTTGTTTTAATTTATTTATTTCTTGCTTATCTTCACACAATAAAATCAAGTCATCTACGTACAATAAAACATAGAACTTCTTATCCTTTTTATAATAAAGACAGTAATCACTCTGACTTCTTAAAAACCCTTCCTGAATCATAAATTTATTAAATTTGTCATTCCAGTATCTTGGAGATTTCTTCAATCCATATAATGAACGTTGTAATTTCAACACTTTACCATCTTTCTTCATTCCTTTAGGCTTTTCTACAAAAACTTCCTCGTCAATGTCGCCATATAAGAATGCACTCTTGACATCCATTTGCTGAATATCCATATTACACTTACTAGCTATTGCTAATAAAATCCGCAATGTAGGTAGTTTAGCCACTGGAGTATAAATTTCTGAATGGTTAAACTTATCTTCTTGTTTAAAACCTCTAGCAACTAGCCGTGCTTTATGAACATTTTTATCATCTTGTTTCTTAATCTTGAATACCCACTTGGTATCTATCAATTTCTTCCCTACTGGTAAACTGACTTCTTTCCATGTTTCATTTTTATCTAATGCTTCTAACTCTGTTTGTATTGCTTTTAGCCACTCTTCTTTATGATTTCCGCTGACAGCCTCTTCATAAGTTAATTCTTCTTCTTGTGCCATTAACGCCATCTCATAATCCTTTGTCCAAACAGGCTTCTTTACTCGACGTTTGCTTTTAGAATGTTTCTCTTTGCTTTCTATTTCTTCTTCTTCCGCATCTAGAAATTCTTCTTCTAAATACTCTTCTATCATATCAACTTCACTTGAACTCACAGGTTCTACAACATTTTGTACTCCTTCTTGTTGTAAATCAACTTTCTGTATATCAACTTCTGGCTGCTCAGCTTCTATTTCTTCTTCAACATCATATTCATCCTCTATAGCTATACTTCTTGAATTTATATTCTTCTCTACTTCTTCTTTTTCCTTCACAAATACAACATCTCTATGAGTTTCTACTCTCTTTGTATTTGAATTCCATACCCTATACCCCTTTATATGATCACCATAACCCACAAATATTCCTAACTTGCTTTTTGGTTCCCACTTTAATCTATGCTGTTTTGGAATATGTGTACATACTTTAGCACCAAAGTCTCTTAATACCGTTATGTCAAAACTCTTCTTATACAACAACTCATATGGTGTTTTCCCATTAACTTTACTTTTACCTGTTCTGTTTATTGTAAAAACCGCTGTATTTACTGCCTCAGCCCAAAATTCTTTTCCTAAACCCGACTGAATTATCATTGTTCTTGCAGATTCTACTATAGTACGCATTTCACGTTCAATTCTACCATTTTGTTCAGGTGTATAACTAACCGTTAACTCATGAATTAAACCTCTCCTTTTAAATAAATTATCTACTGCTCTGTTAACAAACTCAGTGCCATTATCTGTACGAAATCTTTTTATTTTGCATCTAAACTCATTCTGAAACTGTTCTATAAATTCTTCAATTTTCTCTATGATTTCAAACTTATTTTTAATAAAATACACAAATCTGTAACTACTGTAATCATCTTTCAATAAAAGAAAATATGAAGAACCACCTAATGATACCTCCTCCATCGGGCCACATAGATCCATGTGCACGAGTTCACCTGGTTCAACAGACCTACTACTACTGCTATGAAAGGGTAATCTACTCTGTTTTCCCTGAATACATGGTAAGCATTGATCAGTCTGCCCTTCATATTTTATACTTTTTGCATCTAAGTATTCTTTTACATATTTATAATTCTGGTGTGCAAACTTATTATGCCAATCTGTCAACGTTAACAAGGTTACATAATTTAATTTAAATCGCATTACGTACATATTATTACATTTGTCTGCTACAGCTGTTACACAATCATTTTTATAAAACTTACATCCATTAGAATCTGACATCATTTTGTGACCTTTATTAACCGCTGATCCTAAAGAGAACAAATTAACATTTAATTGTGGCACATACAATACATTTTCTAAAGTACAAGGAGTATACTCTGAATTATTATAGGCATATACATCAATAGTTCCCATACCCAACACTTCTAATTGTTTGCCATCACCAATTGTAACAAATCTTTTATTTTTAACATCACAAAACTCTGTAAACATTTCTTTAATATTACACATATGGTCGCTTGCACCTGAATCTAGAATAAAATCTTTAGAATTTAACAAATTACTATTCAACTCTCTAGTTACAAATGTGGTTTTTATATTATTATTCTTATTTTTAATATTACATTTATTTTTAACAAACTTACAGTCTTTTATTACATGACCTGTCTTTAGGCAGTTATAGCACTTTCTATTTCTACATTCACTTTTCTTATGACCTATTTTGCCGCACTCAAAACACTTCACATTATGCCGCACACCAACCACTAATGCAGAATCTTGCTGTCTGCTGCTACTGGCATGAGTAGTGGCACTGTTGCCACTCCGCTCCTCCTCAACTAGCAGCCTACCCGTTAACTCTTGTAGCTTCTGCTTGTCCTCCGGCATACTTTCCCAGGCAGAGACAAAATGCTTATACTTATCTGGCAGCGACATAAGTATTTTTGTAATGATCATGTTTTCTGAAACTTTTTCTCCTGCAGTTGCCAACTGGGTCACACACTCTTCTATTTTAGATATAAATACAGCAATGGGATCCTCAAATTTCAGGTTAAAAAATCTTTGTTGTAATAGATGTACCCCGACCTTGGTTGATGGTTCATACAGGGTGCATAACTTTTGCCACATTTCAGTACTGGTACTGCATGAAATTAAATACGTCATTACTGTCTCCTCTACTCTAAGTACTATCACCTCTTGAGCTTTGTTATCCCTCTCATCCCACAATTCTTGTGCCTTATCAGTAGTTATCGGCCTCATCTCGGTGCCTGTTACGATGTTCCACAGCTTTTTAGAGCGAAGAACAACTGTTATTTGAAACCGCCACGCTTGCCAATTGCGACCATTGAGAACGATCGCCTTACAATTATTATTATCTGAACTCGACATGTTTGCGTGCAAAAAAAAAAACTCTCACCAATACAATGGCTACTCAGGTCACCGTCGCCTTCACTTGTTTGCTTCCTCCGTTGAAAACTTCTTCGATGTGCAGATTGTTCGAACCACGTGCTGCGCAGGACTCCAACCTTTGCTTTAACGCGACTTACTCGAATCAACCTTTTAATCTTCTTGATCTGGGCCCATAACCTTTTACGGGGTTATGATTATATATTGGACCGTATGGAAACAACTTAATTGTGGGATTTAATCATTTTAATATAACTACGCACTTACACCTACGGTCACACAAACGGGAAGAAGGAAGCCATCTTGCATACATAACTAGTGAGGGGCAATGCCCAATAGTGATGTCCACATTGTTACTCAACAACACCCAACAGTCACATACATAGTCCTGGCCCCACACTAAGATCGTCCTTTGCTCTTTAGATTCTTAATAATTTCTTTTAGACTATCATTTCGTTTTCTTAATCTTTTGTTCTGCCTTTTTAAGTTTCGCACTAAATTAGATTTAAGTTTAAATTTTTGGTTGCGTTCTTTCAAATTATCTTTCAAAAATAACGTCTTAGGTGTGTTAAAGATTGATGAAAATTCTGATGGTATTGGTGATCCTTCATTATTTATTGGTTCAATTGCTGGTTCCTGGAAATGAATATGTTTCCAATAAATGATGACGCCACAATTACTGTTGCAGTAATTATGCCTAACGACCGGTTCGAATAAATGATCTCAATCCGAGAATCCAAGATAAAAATGAAAAATTAAAAAATTAAAAATCGCGAGAATGAACCATTAAAATTATTATTTGACAGCGGAATTTTCAACTTTGTTCATGTTGGCAATTTTTTATGATCTTCACACTTTGATTGAAAACATTTATTAGAATTAGCCGCAAATTATTAAATAGTCATTTTACATGGCAGTATGTACCTAGTATATGCTTGCTATTGATGAATTCTATATCAAATATTTTTCAACTATTACACTTGTACTGCACCCTGCCTCATTTAAACTTGTAGTTACGACAATCTAAAATAAAGTCAATAAATGTGGCAATATTTATTTATTTATTTATTTATAGGTACACCAACAGCATACATATTGTTAAACTAAATAGTAAACATTAGTTAAGGACAATGTAGCTGATGACAATTTACCACCTTTATTTTTGGTACAGCATTCTTTTTAATTTTCCTAATCCCTTTTTCTGGTTAATATTCATCGAAATCGGCAAAATGGTCTGAACAAACCACACTTGAGTAATTGGGTTTAAAATTTTCTTCTCTCCTTTCTTCGGAAATAATTTTACGCCATTTATCTCTTACTATTTCATTTCATGGAAATCTGTAATTAATAAATAAAATTAATAAAAAAAATCATAAATTTAAAATAAATATAATATATTTCCAAAAAAAAAACGACTCCATATATTTCATTGTTCCAAATCATGATTTCAAAAGGGACAAAATATTTGATTAACTGAATTCGTTAAATTAATTATTTATACACGTTTAATACTTAATTTAACATGATTAAGGTTTTAAGAATCAAGTAAGGGAATTATACTTACTTAAAATATGAAATCCCATGTGTTTTGCGCTTTGTAAGAGTGTTATTTTTGCACTCTTTCACAGAGCATTTAGGCATCTTCACAGACGAACGGTCGGCGCCCGACTGACAGCCAACAAGTGCTTACTTACATTTTAAGCACTCGTTGGCTGTCCCACTTTCTGAGCGTCAACTGTGCATCTAGGTATATTATATCGATGCTTATTAACTTGAAATAAAACTTGTTTTTACGGATTTTATCGCAATTTCAATATAATATACCCACTTTTGAGTCATATTTATTTTATAGGGGTAGTCAGTTGTACGATATTGTATTCTACAATTCATAAATAAAACAAAGTGTATAAAAATTATGAAAAATGTTTATTCTGCATTCGAACTGATAACTTGTTATAACCTATGGCCAATTTTACAATTATATCGATATTGTTATTAATTAAATAAAATATTCATGTAAAATATGTATGTGTACGGCTTAATGGTTTACTTATATTTAATTTTTTATATTATTATTTAGAAAAGAAAACTATAATAATTAAAAAAGATGCGAGCCACGTGGACTTCGATAAATATCCATAAAAATTCATGTAAACGTACAAAGATATTGTTTTTATCAATTCACGCGGTTATGCCTCTATTTGCATGAGGTGAGCGTTTCGTTATACGTATAATCCACAGTAAGAACAAACTAAGGCCACAATTTATTACTACGAGTCTTAACGTCTAAATAAAATAGCAGGCCATGTAGAGCGTACGTTCCACTTGGATTCTCGATCAATGTCATTTTATTAATTGCGTGTAAACAAATTTACATTGAATCATCGTTCGTGGTATATTTACATACGCGTAGATGTTTACAGAAATCTAATGGAATAATTATTATTGTTGAAAATTTTAAAACATGCCCTAGATGTGACGCCGTGATGTTGGCACAATGTTTGTTTCGGCAAGAAAACACAATCGCTGACATTTTGTACATGCTAATGGCAACTAAAAACAGTCGAAGAAACATTTTTTGTCCCAAGTTACAAAGTCCTGTTTTAGATAAATTGGTTACATGTCTATTCGATTACAATGTACAGAATTTAACAACAATCACGCCGCCACATCCTACCATAACATACAACATAGCTACAAGAAAGTGAAATTTTTACTTATCAACTATCATAAAAAATTTGTATGGCAACTAAGCATTCAGTGACATCCACTGATTGTATTTACATTTTGTGTGAAACGCACACATGCAGCGCTGGCTCAGGGCATTAAGTACGATAGGAATTAAATATTGCAAGCCGGTAAAGTTACCTTCGTTAGATTATAAATTACAGTTGTATTGCTCGATTCCCACACGACTCAAACGCACCTGAACGGGCTTAGTCACGGTGCATCCATAAACGTAAAGAGCGATTGTCAAAAAATCAAAGGGGGGAAAATACCGGAAATTGAAATATTGTCACAACAGTCTTTCTTACTCAGTCGCGTTATAAATGCATTAATTTTAATGGATACACGTATTTTTGACACATTTTTTTAATAATACTCTTTAATTTTCCATACAAATATCACCCAATAGAGTAGATCAACATTTGACGTCGACTATGTCTAGGCTAAACGTGGATATACCTCGATTGTTAGGAATGTACCGTAATTAATACTGGATGATAAAGAAATGCTCCAATTCATTAGCGTTGCAAAAAATCGACTGTTATTTTAAATGCATTATATATGAAAATTGAGCACCCACGATTATTGTAGCATGTAAATGAAATGTCATGTTTGCATTGTGTGAACTTTAAGAATACCGCGCGACCTCATCCATACCGCAACAATTAAATTAACACATGTAACCCTGTTGGCACAATATTGACGCCTCTGCAAATCATAACATTTCAATTACGTAGAAACCTGTAAAAGTTCTCCAAAAATGTATAACTTAACATCAAATGTTCGCTATTTAATACAATAATTGAAATAGGTGAACATGCGAAGCCGATGCGTATTTAGCGTAAATTTTACCTCACAAATTGCTTAGTTTATAATATTTTTGAATATATACGACTCGTTTTTACAGACATGGTACGAACAACGTCCCAATAAAATTGTGTACTACTGATCCTGTAAACAACAGACTGCGTGCTGCGATATCGACGATTACGCGTGCAGTCACATACAATTACTTATCTTTCCTCCCAACTCATAACTAAAGATGTCCACGTAAAATAACCCCGTACTCATTAAGTACATGATATTAAAATATGTATTGAATTACTTTCGAATTTTAAAAATCCATACAAAATCAGTACTACACAAACAAGCTATACATGTATAAGCGATGACTTAATCTTACTTAATTTTATAACATCAATTTTTGAAGAATAATAATGGGGAACTTGCACGAAAATTATAACGAGAAATTGTGTTGATAAATCAATAAACAAAACCTTGAAATGTGCTATGATGAAATTTGTAGTATAAAATAATTGATATTTTACAAAATATCTTAATTAGAAATTACGTATAATGGAACGTTATTACAAAACCCAAGTGACGTCGTTGCATTAGGCAGTGTTTCCACGTTGGGGTATTTTTCCCAATTTTGCGGAAAACTGTTGTTATGTTTAGTATGGTACTGATGAATGAGATTTCGGAGGTCCTCCTCTTTCCAAATTATTTTCTTCATGTAACTTTCCCACCTCTCCGCTCAGGATTCAAGGGTGCAACTTATTTTTACTTCGTTATTTAATGAAATAGCTTCAACATTTTTGGGGAAATTTTTGTTCGGCATGGGGAAATTTTAAACGATAGGCAATTATAGCGGTTCAAACGTCATTCCAGACAATGTCACTAGCCGTCAGTGTCAACTAAGATGTCAACAAAAAGGCATTTTTAAGCTGTGACGTCACGTCCTTTTTAAGCGCGGGGTTTTGTAAGTCATATTTAGACTTGCGATAATTAAATGATTTGTGCATATTTTTATGTTTTTGTTTCTGGTGTGTTTATTTGAGACGTAGTTCTTTGCAATGAACTAATAAAAAAATTACACGCAAGTTCCCTATTATCAAGGAATAACAAAGAATTTAATGAGAAAAAGAAAAAATATGTGAACGATCGAGTCGACAGAAAATTATAAATATCGTTATCAACTCGATTAAAATGTACTCCCTTAATAGTTACAGAAACGTTTAAAATGTTCACAAAAAGCAAACGGAGAAAATAAAAGTTGTAATGATGATAAAACAATAGAGCATTTCAGCTAATGATAATAAGCGACTACAGAGCGCACTCAGCATTATTTCTACACGATAATAATATATACCGAATAAGGAATATTTTTGAGTGTTTAATAATAAGTATAAAAATATTTTTCTCGTAAGAGTAGAACCTAGGGTTGCCAGACGGCCGGGATCCGGTTAAACAGTCCAGACATGACATCCGTTTGACTTATAATAAAATAACATGTCTAAAGTCCAACGTAACGTGGTCGATGGAGGACTGACTCACGAGGGTATTACGAGCACATGAAAAAGACAATTATAGTCGGCTACCTGGCAACCCTAGCCGGAGCCGCGTGGTCGGCGTGAGGTCGTGGTAGTGGTAGTGAGGCGTCGGTGTTGAGGTGGTTACTCGACGCTGTTGGTGGTGTCGTTGACGTCGTCGAAGGACTCGTCGCCCGAGCCGCCGCCCGGCGCCAGCGAGGTGCGCTTCATGCGGGACGACGACGACGCGCCCGACAGACCGATCGCACCGCCGCCCTGTCGCCTGTACACGACACGACATTATTTTAATAAAACCATTAATATACTTCAATCAAACCTACACCCGGTAATCGCGTTAAGCAGTCTCCTGCACTAAGGCTGAGATCTATAGAGCGAACTTCGACTAAGTCAGAGTCAGAAAAACGAACTCAATGAGGATTTGGAATTTTAAACTTTGAACTACGACATAGTCTGAGTCAATTTTTTACAAGAAATTTTTTGCTTAGTCTGTCTGCCAGTCTGTTTTTCTTGTAAAACATGTCTCGGACTATTTCGAAGCTTCGCTTTAACAATTCCAAATCCTCAATGAGTTCGCCTCAAAAATCTCAGCTTTAAACACTACATAATACATGGATTCTATACACGTTTTTATCTATCCATTGTTCCATGAGCAGGAGACAAAGAAAAACATTATTATTGTGTCGGTGTTTTTATGTTTCGTTTCGAGAAATACTTATGCAGGAGACGCAGCCTTATGCACCCAAAAAAAATCACCCTGCGTATCCATCGTAACATCATTTCGTTCTGTAATTTATTTTGTTCAAATATATTCCATTCTGAATCCGATCTTCCAGAACCTAATAATGGTAAAAGTGTACTACAAATCAGTAAGTAGTTTTAAATTTTTCTGTAATTTTATGGCAGCTACATAAGCATCATAACAAAAACATGAAAGAATCTGAATACTATACCAAATAACTAAAGATAATAGACATTTAAAATGTTTGTTCTCTCAAGGCTTCGGTGCTAAAATAACTTAAAACATTACAGTATGTGTTTACAATAAAAAGTTTATTTCTATATATCTACATATAAATTAACAATGATAAGGAATTTATCATTAAATCATGCTAATCGAAAAACAAAGTTATCAGTAGTAATCATAGCCATTCTTGATGTGCTAAGTTACGTTGTAAGAATCTAATTACCTACATTTATCATTATCATGACACAGCATGAATATTAAATATCATTATAATTATTATTTTCTTTAAAACTGACGACACAAATGAAAAAAAAACATCAAACTCAAAAGACGTCACAATCAATGAAGCGCTATCGTAAACCAGAGTAATCGATTTCATAATGAAGTTATTAAATAAAATGAACTAGAAGTTATTAAATAAAATCTTTGATAATTGTATGTCAATATATCGATAGTCGATCACTCTGTATACATGTTACATAAAGACAGAGATATGTTTGAAATTGCAGTGCTGTTGTATTTTAATGTTATTTAGTAGTACCAATGACATCATTATTATTTTGATGATATCAGTCGATGTATGATTAAGCAGAAAAAGAGCACAATGACGACAATACGCAATGCGGTAGTTCCCAATCAATTTATTCATAAATACTTAGATAAAATAAAGCTCCATATTCGTTACATGAAGTATCGATCGTATCGTATACTTAAAATATATTACATATTGAGATTAGAACAACATCTTATCTAAGCATTATCGATAGTCGGCCAAAACACAAACCGCAAACCCGCCCTTAATTAAAGTTACCTCCTCTCGTCGCCCCGCGTCAGTCACTCGCTCAACTCACTGATGTCGTCCGAGAACGACGGCCTAATGGATATACATCAATTTGTTGTAAGCATTATGATGTTAGATCGCTCCCATCTCCCGACAATGTACACAACATTCGTGTGTCGATAAAAATATCAATGATTTTATATGTAGCAATGGATAAAAGTATCGATTATTTCTATAAAGTGCTTTGTATGGATAGTGCAACTGCTATGTGATACAAAGCTTGCGGTTTTTAGGGTACTTTGTACACGACTTATCATTATTGTGACAGGTGAAGCTAAAGTGTTCCAATGGAAATTACGAGTGAAATAAAATAGTCTATAATATAACATATAGAATAACTACATCACGTAAAATTAAGATAGGTAGAAACTCGGGGGTGAATAGAAACAAACTGGCTTAACAGTTGTCAATAATAAACATTTCGGAGACTAATTATACTTTTTGGGGTATACCAATCCACTTGAATATCGCTTCTTTTCACCCGCTATTTTCTATTCAACCTGTTTTCCAGTAACTACACGGTATATATTTGTGCTCGTGTGGCAAAATTATGCTTCTGAAGCTGTCGGAAGCTAATAATAATAATAAAATAATAAAACATTTTATTGGCACGTAAATTACATATAGGTACAGGATAAATCCAAATAGCTTATATGTACAAGAATATACACAATTTTGTTCGTTCGTGCGTGTGTGTGCGTGTGTGTGCGTGCGTGTGCGTGCGTGTGCGTGCGTGTGCGTGCGTGTGCGTGCGTGTGTGTGCGTGTGTGTGCGTGTGTGTGCGTGTGTGTGCGTGCGTGCGCGTGCGTGCGTGCGTGCGTGCGTGCGTGTGTGTGTGTGTGTGTGTGTGTGTGTGTGTGTGTGTGTGTGCGTATGTGTGTATATACATATATGTGTGCGTATTCTTATGAAATTGGGTGAAGAAGTTTCTCCGTTTCATCATAGCTAAGTTTTATAAGCCACTGTGTTACAAGCTGTCACTTCCTGTCATTTTATTGTGAGACGGTGAATCCTGTGAAGCCGGTGCATTTATTCTGTAGGCATATTGTGGTTGTGTGTGGGTTTGTGCACATGTGTTACTAACCGCAGCTTGTTGCGCAGGTTGTTGCACTCGCGCGCGAGCGTCTCGTGCGTCTCGAGCAGGTCCTCGAGCTCGCGCTGCGCCTTGCGCTTGCCGACCTTCTCGCGCTGCACCTCCTCCTCCGACTCGTCCAGCTGACGCTTCAACGCCTTTACGCGCACGTTCATCTGTACGACACACAAACGTCACCTCATTATACAACACACACCAAATATTCAAATAAAGTCTTTGATATAATGGAAATATTATGTGAAGGATACTGAATAGGTTGAAAAAAATAACACTTGGAAATATCAATTGTTTTTCCTTCTCTGGCTATTCTTACCTACTAGACGACGATTTATTATTTATAGATATCGATATACCTTTTCTATCTGCTCCTTGTACTGATCGACGTGTCGACGTTCCTCGTCTAGTTGTAGCGCAAGTTCCTTCATCTTTTTGTCGAGCTTGCGCGACGCTTTTTGTTGCGCTAATCGTTCTCGTGACTCCACCTCTAACTGTTCTTCTAAATTGGCCACCTTCAGCTCTAGAGATGTAATCACGCTCTGAAAGAGAATAGCATGTATCATAATCTAAGTTTACCTACACCCCGTTCATTTTACTTTTACTCTATTTGCACAAGATGTTTCGAATAATTACCAATAATTACTATTATAGTAAGGTATTTAATTTACGAATATCGATAGAAATTATCTAACACAAGGTAATAAATAAATCGACATTATTGACTAATTTTCGTTTTAACACACCCATTATATTAAACGTTATTTTTAAAAATTAAATCTGTGTTCCACACGAGTTATACCCTCACCTTGGTCTTGGTGCGCGCCGCCGTCTCCAGTTCCGCGAGCTTGGCCTTCAGCTCCTTGTTCTGCCTCTCGAGCACCAGCTTGCCGCTCTCCAACTTCTGCGTGGCGGACTTCTCCGTGCCCAACTCCATCGTGAGCTGGTCGATTTGGTTCTATACACAAACAAAATGATGTGCGCTTAAATATTGTTTTCGCAATTCAGTTCGCATTTAGAAAGCAATATCTAGCCTACTATACTCCAGTGATTACACAGCCCACATTATGCCGAGTAATCATAAAATTACCCCTAAACTGCGCTTAATTTAAAGTATTTATTTTAAGAGTTTCTCATTTCAGCAATAACTTTTACCTGAGCCTTTCTAAGTCTATCGTTAAGAATTTCGTTGTTCGATTGTTCCTCATCGAGATCTTCTTCGAGGGCCGCTATTCTCGCCTCGAGGCGTTTCTTCTCATCTACCAGAAGTGTACCCTGCAAATAAACAAGCATGTTTAGATTGTGTTATACTTTTGGTCCTCAACGATTTTTTTATTGGCTTACGAAGGCAGACGCGCAGACCGCCCTCCTGATGATTTGTTGTAATACGTGGACATCCACAATGCGAAGGTCACAAGCACACAACGCACGCGATTCGCCTCAATTTGAACAAAGTGTGCCTTCTGCGTGTGCTACTAGTTGTAGTAGATGGTAGAGTGCGGTACCTTGGAGGCGGAGTTGTTGAGCTCGTCGAGCAGGTCGTCTCGCTCGGCCTCGGCCTGCCGTCGGGCGCGGTCGGCGGCGGCGAGCTCCTCTGCGTGCTGCAGCGCCTCTGCCTCGAGCGCCTTGACTCGTCGCTCCGCGTCCCGGGCGCCGGCGGCCGCTTCCTCTCGTCCCGCGCGCGCCTCTTCCGCCTCGCGCGCCGCCTCCTTCAGCTGCAGCTGGAGCTTCTTCACCTGCTTCGCGGCGTCTTCCTTCACCTGTACACGGACATACAAAATACTATTATTTCCACACTGACTGACTGAATCCGTTGGTCAAGTCAAATCGTTTATCTCGAAGTTTAGTTTTCTAAAGTTTCTTCTACTGCGTGTGAACTGCACACACACAGTACACACTTTGTTTTATTATTACGGATCCAAATTAATCGAATAGTACAAATATATACACTGCTTATTGAACCAATTATATAACCAGTTACCATCATGTTGCCCATTTGACTAGATATAAACCAACCGAGTCCAGAACGCAAGTTGCAAGAATAATTCATTGATTGTTTGCAGTATGTATCATACATACACGATTCCCAGCTAGTTGAATATAAAGGGTTTATATCGCACAGGCATTTTTGTCCATACCTTGTTGGCTAAGTGAAGAGCCTGTTCCGAATCCTTCAAGTCCCCTTCCAACTTCTTCCTTTGTGCGACTGCTGCGGCGCGCTGTTTACGTTCCTCCTCGAGTTCTGCTTCTAAGTCTCTCAACTGCTTCACAATGCCGCGACGTTTCTCCTCACCTTGCTCCTCTTTAGCCTATAATTAAAATATTTTTAAAGAAAAATATATCTTCATACTACAAATAACGTTTTTGCTTCTTATTTATTATAGCTAAAGTGTAGGTAAAATTGTCCTGTTCTCAATATGTCATTGCTTGGTATTAAAAACATTCGACCCCCAGCTCTATCAATTTAGATAGGCATCAGGTTTTAGGAGTAACTATGCACATTTTATTCATTCTGCCAGTCAAGGTTTAGTGATTATTATTATTATTATTTAAGTTTAGAGTTAAATTATGAGCATTAGAAAAGTGTTTATCGCTCCTTAAACTGAGTTACCGACCTGCAAGTCCCTCTCAAACTGCGCGCGCATCGCCTGCATGTTGACCTCGAGACGCAGCTTGGCGTCCTCGGTGAGCTGAAGGTCATCTTCGATCTCCTCGTTCTGGGCCTTCAGTTCGGCGAGCTGCGACTCCAGCGCGCGTTTCGCCTTCTCCAGTTCGTGCACGTTCTTATCGGCCGTGCCTTGAGTGTTGGCCAGCTCGTCCAGTTCTGATTGTAGGAGACGTTTGCTACGTTCGAGCTCTTCGATCTATAGTTATAACAATGTTTTAAATAGACGATTTTTTGTTAATCAAATAAGCTAGTAATACAGGATGAAATACAGAGATAGTAAAATATTAAAAAAATACAAGACAAGTAAGATTAGCTTATTTTAATTACCTTTTCAGCAGCGTCATCGAGTTCCCTGGTGAGTGACAGTACACGCGTCTCTTTCTCACGTGCTTCCCTCTCAGCTTGGTCACGTTCCGCCGCGTATCGTTCGGCGACAGCTCTCTCTTCCGCAACCACCTACGAACGCAAAAAATAATTAATAGGGACGGTATAAAAATATCGTCATTAATATCGATATTTTTGGTAACATTCTATTTCAGGGTTTTTTGTTTTCGAAAAATCGATCACAATCATACCAGAAACATGTGGTAGTCACATCAACAACAATCAACCTGGAAAGCTGATCCAATCGTTCAACAAAGGCATATTTATGTGTTTGTAAATTTCGATGATTTTTATGTTACCCAGAACTTTTAATCATTAAATAAAAAAATTACAAAGAAAACATACCTTGTCGAAGCTCTTCTGTTTCTTCTCGAGCTCCATAACTTTGGCGCGTTGGGCTTCCAACTCGATGTTCGTATCCTCCAGCTCTGCTTGTACCTTCTTTTTACCTAAAGATATAAGTTAAATATCATGTACGGTTCATAGAATTGTAAAATAACTAAACCTCTTTATATGTATCCTGTATATATGTGGGTTATATTAGGACTAGATGACTAGCACCAGCCTTAAACCTCATAGATAAACGCGTAACGGCCAAATAAGTATGAGCAATAAGTAAGACCAGTACAAATTACTTAATTTGTCTACAAAACACTCACTCTTGTCGAGTTTGTCGTTCGCTTGCTGCAGTTCATCGATCTGTCGATGCAACGCTTCCACATCCTTGCTGAGTTTTTTGCGTTGTTCCTCCAAGGCGGCCGCGTTCTCAGCCTCTTCCTCGGCCTTCTTCTTTGCATCCACCACTTGTTGTGTGAGGGCTGTGACCTGTACATAAATATACATAGCAAATTTCCAATTTTTCAGAAAATATAAATGACGCCATAAAAGCTTACTTAACAAATTTTTTGTAAAGGTTTCGTGGATTACCAAAGATAGCTTATAGCCATAAAAGATTCGAACAACTAATAATTAAATGAAGTCTTCATGTCGATTGAAATACCTTTAGGGAAATTGGGACTTGAACCAAATGGTATAAAATTGAAGCCAGTCGTTTGGTTCACAATACCTGTTTCTCGAGGTTCTTCTTGGCCTCCTCTTCCTCTTCGAGCTGATCTCTCGCCTGTTCCAGCTCTTGCTCGATGTTTCGCAGTTTCGTTTGCAGCGATAACTTTTGTTTCGTTTCCTCTTCTAGTAAAGTCTGAGAAAACATAGTGATTTGTTAACATAATTATAGGTTTGTAATATGTAGACAATCTTGTGTTCAATAGTTTTGGAGTGTATCGGCATTGTAAATTAGTAGTGTAAATTAGTTAGATCAATAACAATTTTAGACAGACAAATGATGGCTATTGTTATTTGTTTAACTGGCTTCACAGTATGTAACGCTGTGAGGCTGAAATCTATAGAGGGAACTTCGACTAAGTCTAAGTCAAAGAAACGAACTCGGTGGGAAATTAGGGATTTTTTAAATCTAACTATTTTAGTCCGAGTCATTTTCTCATTTTATTCCAAATCCTCACCGAGTTTGTTCGATTTAGACTTAGTCGAAGTTCGTTGCATAGATCTCCGCCTAAGTCCACTCTTTATGTGCATAGTACCTGTGCCTCTGCCAGTTGCGCCCCGATAGTGGCGGCCTGCTTCCCGGCGGCGGAGGCCTTGAGCTCGGCCTGCTCGAGCTGCGCCGCGGCTTGCTCCGCCTCGCTCTGCAGACGGATGCACTTCTCCGCCACCTCAGACCTAAACAAATAACCATGCTAGGTTAAGAGAGTGTTCCGTATCACTTACTGTTCGATTTATTATTATTATAGTGATATACCAAATGGGGTAATTATTTAGACAACACAATAAGTCCACAAAGTTTGTATAGAAATAATGTTTATTGTAAAAGGTATAAGTACAGAACACATATTAATAAGACAGACAATACGCATGAACACAGTGCCGGACTCCACAGTACTCTACGAACTACTCGTCCTAACGACTAAGCATGCATGTGCTTACATTGCATTATAGCCGTTGAAAGAGCATTTATTTAATTGGTACTATAAGACTGGCACTTGGTTGGCTTAGACCAATATTTTTATTCGCTTACGAAAGGCGAGTAGGAGGCGGCCCACCTGATTGGGACGTTACTATCAGACATCAACAATAACAAGGGCAAGTAAAACAGTCGTCTTCTAGAGGGAAAAAAAGAATGTGGTATTACGAGACTGTCCCGCCCACACACCCGCCACTGTAACTTCTGTAAGCCAGGATCAACAATGGCACGCATTTTACGACACCGAGCAATGAAGCTCGGCGAGTCTTAAGAGAATGCAAAATTGTCTTCATCCCGCAACGAAATTCATCAAACAGAAAGATAGGGAGGAGTTGGAATTATAAGGTTTCCACTTCCCTCCGTAAAAATGCAGGAGACAATGTAATAAATCAAAGAGGCATCAGCCTTATACATAGGGATAAGACTTCTGGTACGACGCGTAATGTATTAATTCAAAGGGCTGACGTTGGCAAGCAGGCGGTCGTAACAACTACACCGAATTATTTTTGCAACATGTTTGAAAAAGTGTGTAACACTGACCTTACATCCAACGGAATAGAGTTAAAAATAAAGTAATTTTTAACGACATTAGAGCACTTTTTAATGTCGGTGGAATTTTGAGTCACTAAATGTAATCGAATCGTAGACTAAATCGAATCGAATGCCAAAAGTGTCGCTACAGACCTGGCCCTCTCGACCTCCTGCAGCTTGGCGGCGACGTCCGCGAGCTGCGCCTCGGCCTGCTTGCGTCGCCGCTCGCCGTCCGCGCGCGCCGCGCTCGCCGACTTCAGCTCGGTCGCGAGGTCCGCGTTCTCCGCCTCTAATGCTTGCTTCGCCTTCTCCAAAGCTGGAAAACAAATGTTTTATCGCCGAATGCTCCATATATCGTCTTATGTCATTTAAGGCCGCCTTATTAGTCACAATTGTATGGCGAAAATCATTGTAAGAAGCCATTAAAGTTG
This sequence comes from Clanis bilineata, assembly GCA_036417725.1. Lineage (NCBI taxonomy): Eukaryota > Metazoa > Arthropoda > Insecta > Lepidoptera > Sphingidae > Clanis > Clanis bilineata. The sequence goes on from CM071153.1 coordinate 8,173,773, forward strand.
AGTAGCGTTTGACCATTCAGTCGGTTAATATTCAATCAAGATGTTGTCTCCTCCTTGGTCTAGTGACAACGTATATGGGCTGTGGACCGTGAAATCCTAGGTCCCAGTCCCAGGTCAGATAAAGCTATTTTTCTTATTCAATTTGCCCGGGATTAGCTCCCCTAGAGGGGGTGAACGTCAGGTAGGCAGGCAACCGACCGAAAAAAATTAAGTCAGGTTGAAGACCACGGAGCATCTTCAGCAATCGCATCCAAGCTGCTAACCTATTCGGGTATGTTTTTTAGCTACGCATGTATTTGTGCCTAATGCTCAATATGTGCATTGGCAAAGGCCTATGTTTAACAATGGACACAGTATATAGGCTGATGATAATTTTAAATCAAGACAATGATATAAACTGTTCCAAAATACTCAACATCTTAGTGTTTTTATGGATATAATTTATAGTCTGTATTTTAATAACATCAATATTACAATACAGTATCTAGAACACAACCAAGAAGTTGAATAAAAGTACCTATAATAGCAAAGAACATGTAAACTCGGAAAATTTTAAAATGTTTAAAAAACTATGGATATTCTTAAATTACATACACCGTTACTAGCTCTAAGGTCTACTAACACTACCTATTCTAAATTATTCATTAAAGAAGCCAGTAATTTAAATCTATATTTACTTTTGCCTACTACTTATTCCCCATTAAAAATCCTTATTTACCAAAGACTTCTATGTTTACTACTAGACTGGCTGTTCGGTACATAGAATGTGCGCACTAAGAGCCTTACTTATAAAAGCATCTATAGCTGAGCAAATGGTTAAGAATAACCTGTCACTCTTTTCCTTGCGTTACATTGTTTAAAAATGAAGAGGACAACCTATGGGTTAAAGATAAGCAGCGCTTAAATATTTTTATAAGTAAGGGGGGTAGTAAGGGGTAGTAAGTAAGGGGGTCTCTGTTAATCGACCTCAACTCACTATAGAAATATGCTCTTTTCCTTAGCCGTGAAATGTCAAACACTCGCCATCATGTGCCACAATTTTACTTCGAAACAGCTTGTCTTAATAACTACATACAAGTATTTGGTATTTACCTATCATAGAAGCATCATTCCTCCGATCTGGAGACTGTTCGTTTTTACACAGGTGTTGCCAATAAACCCTCGCCGAGTTAAAAGAATTCCCCTCTTCATGAGGAAAAGCGACAGTTTCCACTTCAAAGTTGTCATCTTTAGATAAACCGAATTTCACGTTTTTCTGCCTACGCTCCTTCATACCCGCCATTGTATATGCATAACAAACTTAATAAGATTTCGTTTTGATTTAATTTAATAAAAATAACACCACAAACGGTTTTGTACAAAGGTTACCAAATTTTTGACGTTACTACGCGACGCGTGATTTCAAATTCAGAATGTCTTTAAATTGTCAACGTTTTTATGCCAGTATTATAATTTGAGGTTTTAATGTTCTTTTTACCCGACTACGGCAAATCCAAAAGGGAGGGTTATAGTTCTAATAGGTTTTTTGTATTTATTTTCTTACGTATTGTAGGCCTATAGACTATGATACTACAGAGAGAGATAACTACAGACCTAATTCATAATACAAAAGCAGAATTTATTGCTAAGCAAATAAACCACAACAGCTAAGACGCTGTATACCACGAAAAGGAATAGAATGGGGATTGGTAAAGAAATATTTAGGCCTCTGACTTTCTCACTCACCGTATGAGCTGCAATATCAAGCTACTACTCTAGTCTCCTATAAGACAGTGGTAACAAAAAGATGGAGCCGATTTGGATGGGCAAAATTGTAGTATGGTTTTACTTTTTAAAAATGCTCATCTGCCTATCGCCATATCGAGCGCAAATTCCAGACTCCAGGCTGATATGAAAAAATCCAATATCACTTTGGCCGACCAGGGGATCGAACCCGAGACCTCAACACGGTAGTCGTATCGGAATACAACCACGCCACCGAGGCAATCACAATAACTCACCAGTCTTAGCCTTCTTGATTTGTTCGTGCTGCTCGTTGAGTTGCTGCAGCTCCTGCGAGTGCTTGTGCCTCTGCTCCGCGAGCGTGGCCTCGTGCGCGCCAGCCTCCTCCTCGAGGCTGCGCTTCAGTACCGCCACCTCTTGCTCCCGCTTAGATCTCAGCTCTTGTTGGGCTGTTCAAAAATATAATATTTCAGACATGTATTACATAATTCTCCTGGTAGGCATGGGCGTTTTCAAATAACGCGACGGGATAGACCACGTTAATTTAATGCAGATTAGATCATATAATTTTTACAAAAAAAAATCTAATGTAAGTTTAAAAGTCTCCTCGTTATTATAATATATTATCTTTCACCAATATTTACTTAACTACATATAATTGAAACTAGGTGTACAATAAGTTACAAAGACGAAGATTTCAATTAAAATCTAATATCAGTATCAATATAAAGTTACATACATACATACATAGACTCACGCCTTTTTCCCATAGGGAAAAAGTTAATATAAAGTATAATGTACTTTTTTTAATATAAAGTTGTAGGTATAATAACCGGCAGTGGTATCGAGCGAGTCGAGCAGCTCGCTCTTGAGCGCCTCGAGCTCTTCGTTGAGGTCGCGCCGGAGCTTCTCCGCCTTGGTGCGCGCGGCGCGCTCGGCCTCGAGGTCGTCGTGCGCGTCGGCGAGCGCAGAGTGCGCCTCACGCGCCGCCTTCTGCGCGATGGCTCGCTGCGCACTCTCCTCGTCGGCTCGCGCGAGCGCGGCGGCGAGCTCCTCCTCGCGCTTGCCGACGACGGCTTGCAGCTCCTCGACCTGGGCGCGTCGCTCGGCGAGCTGCTCGCGCGCGTCCTGCAACTCGCTCTCCAACTTGCGCTTGGCACGGTCCGCCTCTTGACGCATTTGGTGGTCCTGTCGATGGCAATGTAAAAAAAACTTACTAACACAAAAATTTATTATAAAGATTTTCTTTCTTTATGGTACACACCATACACGAAATTTTGACCCTGCACTGCTTATATTATAATTATATTATGCAAAATGATATGAACTGTCTTTATGCATTATAAAACCATACCTTGAGAAGTTTCTCTTCTAATTCAGCGATAGCCGACTCCTGTTTCGCCTTCAATTTGCTCAAGTGTTTTGCCTTCTCCTCTTCCTCAGCCAAGGCTTGAGACAAATCGTTTGCTCTTTCTTCGAGAATCTGAAATTAACGAATAAAATATCCCGAATATTGAATTTTCAAAATAAAATAAATGATAAAGTAGCAAAAACACATTATTATGTTTTCAAGGCAATCACTTCAATACCTTCTTCTCTTTGACTAGTTTCTGGTTGGTGTCATCGCTAAGAGCCAAGTCTTCTTCGAGTTTCTTGAGTTTAGCATCACATTGCACACGCTCAAGTTGTAACTTCTGTCTCGCTGCTTCTTCCTCCTCTAATTGTTCCTCCAAGTCCTACAAAAGTACAACATCCTCACATTAAAAACAATAGGATATATTTCAATATAAGCAATAACAGGTTTTAAAACCACCTCTATTCATTAAATTTCGAGTTGTTTGGCGTCAATAATCAAATTATTTCAAACTACCCTACAATTTTTACGTTTAACAACATCAACGTCTGCTATGTACTTGATCACAGTCCACATACCTGAATGTTCAACTGGAGCCGCTTCTTCTCCTGTTGCAGTGCGTTGCACCGCTCCTCCTCCTCTTCGATGCGCCCCTCCAGGTCGTGCAGGAGTTCCTCCAACTCCTGCTTGCGAGCGGCGGCGCGAGCACGACTCTCCTCTGCCTCCGCGCATAACTCTAATTCAGCCTTTAAGAAAAGTATTCATGTTAAATTATCATCTTATCACAGACATCATCGCCCATCGACTGCCTCGGTGGCATAGTTGTTTTACGACTACCGTCCCGAGATCTCAGGTTCTGGAAGTCATATTAGTTTCTATTTAATATCAACCCAGAGTCTAGGATTTGTGTCCGATATTACAATAGGCTTGCTCCTATCACATCTAGGACGGAAATGATCTCGGCGAAATGTAGTTGTTCTAGTTCTCTATCTCTGCCCATCCCTTGACAACCCCTAGTCAACATAACAATCGTCATCAGAAACGACCTAATCTGTGGATTATGAATAGAAAAATCGTGGTCATCATTATCATCGTCATCACTACCGTAATTATTTCCTTATCCTTATATTAGTTAAACAACAGCTATGGTTTATAAGTTTTCAATAATGAACATCGTTTTATTTACGCTTCTATTTGTAGCTTTACCACACAACCCAATTTGAAATTTAAAAAATAACCGAATAACTAAACTCACGTAAATAATAACCAGCATGTATCTTCGGAATTTCCTAAAAATAAGATCAGGTTACAGTACCTGCAACTGTTCAGCCAGTTGAGTCTTCTCAGCGCTAGCCTGCTGGAACTTCTGCTCGTACTCCTGGCACCGTTTCATTTGCGTGTCGAGGCGATCGCGGATCTGCCTCAGCTCATCCTCTTTCTGCGTCAACTTCTCTTCTTGCTTCGTCACTTCCAATAGTGGTTTTACCTGTTACCATTACATCAACATTATTTTATGTTCGAATATTATGGGTTACTAAAATATCAATCTCAGGAGAAATCTATGAAGTTTATGCATAGGTTACTATAATTATATGTATGAAGAATTGTATGTTTCCACAACAATTCATAACAATCAGAGTTTATTATGAGATTGTGTGTAACTATTCGTAATAATGGAAGTTGTGTTTTCAATAGCAATATTATAAACATGAAGCCATATGGTTAGACGTTACGGATAGTTTTAATGAAAACATCAAATTGGAGAAACACCTGGCGGCTTTAATTATATGATACTTACCTTGATGTACAATCTCCACCATTGCCAATTCCTCAACTTCAAATAAGCAGCACAATTTCTCTGGATGATTCTAATAGCATTCAGCTGTTGCAATCTCTTTTGGTAGTTCCTCCTCGCGAGGTAGCCTCGACAGAAGGCCTGGAAATTCACTATCAAGTCCGTGATCTTATAATCGCGCTCCTCTTCAAGATGCGCCAACACTCCCGCCCTAAAGAATATCTTCGATTGTCCAACGCGGTACAGATTGTGATCAAGTTCCAAAGCCTCAATCATCTGTTCGCACGCCTTCTTTCCGTCCATGAAGCCCTTTGGAATGATGTTTGGCGTCAACAGTTCATACCGTTGCCTGAATTCTTGGAACGGTATTCTGTTGGGAAAACCTTGTCTGCAAATTCTGATACCTTCGAGCACACCATTGCAACGCAATTGATCGAGGACGAGGGGCGCCTCGATTTTGCCGGCTTTCTTTTCATGGTTGGGGATTATACATCTGACGAAGTTCGGGTTTGTGTTCCTCAACGTCGCCATGAGTTTGGTAAGTTGCTCCTTGTACAGTTGAGAGACTGTCCTGAACATCCCTTTGCGTGTTCTAGCACCGAATTGCGTGTCAGTCATTGCTTGTTGTGCCATACCGACTATTTCGGCGTCCTTCCAAATGTGACACACGAATCCATCCTGGGAGTTTTGAAGAAGAGAGACCACGTTCTCATTGAGGGGATCCATGTTCTTCATCAACCACTGCGCGGCCGAGTAGTCGACTTTTCCCGCATAATGTATTATCGCAAAGTCAGCAATACCTCGGAAATCAGTCTTCATGAATTTCGGGTGGACGGAGTGTGCTGACACCAACTTTTCAACGAAAGTTTTATCAGTCGCCTTGGGGAACCAACATTCCTCATCTAAAAGAGCCATGATGCCCATGGGTTTATCGATAAGATCGATAGTCGGCTGCAAATCTAAACCGAAATCGATGAACTTCCATTCGATTCCTTCGCGTTGGTACTCTTCTTGTTCCAAGATGAACATAGTGTGATTGAAGAGTTGCTGCAACTTTTCGTTCGTGTAGTTGATGCAGAGTTGCTCGAAAGAGTTCAGATCAAAAATTTCGAAACCGGCCATATCAAGGATGCCGATGAAGGACGCACCTTGCCTTTTAGTTCTGTCCAGGGATCTGTTGATTCTGTTCACCAGCCATCTGAATAAGCGCTCGTAGCAAGCCTTACCGATGGCTTCCACTGAGAACTCAACCTGTTCTTTCGTTTGGGCTTTCGTAACAAAATCACGACCTACTTTTATCCTTGGCTTCAAGAAAGCCTTAGTCATTTCGGTAACTGAAAGACCTGTGGGGAAAAGGACAAGGGTTAATATCACATTTAATAGTAAATTTTTATAAAAATTTACAGATGCAACATACCAAGTAAGTGTGCTATTTTCTGTGCAACTGTATTGTCAGGTAGTGTGGCCTGATCAGAGTTCCTCTCCTGCTTGAACTGCATCGAACCAAACAAGAGGACTGCGGAAACTATTCTGAATATTGAGTTGAAATCTTCGATGTTCATCCCCATGATATTCATGGATTTTATGGTGGCTTGAAACTCAGCAGCATCGTCGATCCCCGGCACCGGTAGCGCGGCATTTGACAAGAAGGGGTAACTCTTCGGGTCTTCTAAAATGTACTCCGCCTTCTGCTGTGCTGTGGCGCCAGCCAAAAGCTGGTAGAAGATGTGGAATGTCCTTTCGTCCTTTGCTTGTCTTATCGCTCTCGATTTCTCTAGTAAGTACGTTTCGATATTCGCACCAGCAATGTAACCTGACGCGTCGAAGTTTATTCTGATGAATTTACCCTGAAATCATACAGCCATTATAAAATATGTGTGTACTGTGTATATTATAGGCACAAGACAAGTGTAAATTGAGTGGTCATACTCACAAATCTAGAGGAATTGTCGTTTTTGACTGTTTTGGCGTTTCCGAATGCCTCCAGAATCGGATTGGCTTGCAGCAGTTGTTGTTCAAGTTCACCCTATAAAAACGATTATTTAGTTAATTACAGCTCCTATTACCTCACACCTTTTTACTTCGGAGACTTTTAGATCTTTATAAAAATATAACAAAGCAATTATTTAATTGACGAGTAGCGAGATGTTTAAAAAATTATAATTTTAGGTATTTGGAAACAATTGTTTAGAAACCTCATCTACACCAGGGTATAAATATCAGAGAAGTACCAGTATAAAATCCAATTTCGATTAAATATTTACTCATTCTATGACGTATGTAGTTTAATCAGAAATGTGTTTCTAAACAGTGCTGTCAGATTCATCATAAGTTTACCCTGGTGTGGAGCAAGCTTTATAAAATGAATACCCAACACATAAATGAGAAAAGATTTCTATGTTAGTTACCTCGAATGTAGGCCCATTTGTCTACAAGGTAGATAGCGGCGTGTAAATGAAATGGTTATGTTAATGAACATACATGTATGGCAAGCGTTAGTACATAATATAAAGTCGCCCATTACAAAGTAGACACAGACTTGCAAACATAAATTTAATACAAATAAATAAATAATGTACGATGTGTCCTATAAAGTATAGGAATTTGTGAGTTTTATTAACAACTTTAAGAGATACGTGAAGTAATAAAATTCGAAGATTTAGCGAAAAATATAAAAAAAATGCAAATGAATATTACATCCTGTTAAGGATTATCATTTATCATTTATCAATCAACCAGTGTGTGGTAGAAAAACTGAACTGAAATGCTATTCAATGGATGTCCAGTATTCTACTACAGTCTAACTGTGGATCCACCTTATAGATCGAATCCATGGAATAGATCGTTAAAAACCTATAAACTATTGACGACAGAACTGTAATATGATAAAATAATAACAATAAATATTACAACGATTAAAACTTCTGTACAATTTTAAAGAGGAAAATGTCGTGCGTTATTTAACGTGAAATCGTGATCGAATGTTTAATTTAGCATCTGATGATTCATGCAAACGAACCTCAAGAGTGAAGACAGAACACACACCCATACTAAGTATTATAAGGTTAATGTTGATAATGTAATCTTATCACTAGAGTACAAATTAAATGAGTGTTTTTGTATGATGTAAGCATCATAATATGCAAGGATAACACTAGTGTTGAATTCAATTGTAAACAAAAATGTGTTCATACCCAGTGATGGTGACCGTCAAATTAAATATTATAGAAAATAAGGCAATGAAACAATTAGGAAGACAAGTTTGTAATTTGATTCTAATGCTTCATCTAGACATAATATGTAGCAATCTTAATACTTACACAAATTTTAGTAAACAAGATACAACCAAAACATAAACTAAACATAATGAGAATGTTTCAGAGGATCATGCGAACATGCATTAGGCTATAATTTTGACAAAAAACCCATATAACGGCAAGTTCTTAAAGCGGACATGAATCAGTCTTATTGTGGTAAATTATCTTTTTTTATTACTAAAGCTAATGAACATGTTACAATTATTTTTTATGAATCATATTTATAGTTAATACGCAGACAATCATAAAAATTAATACGCAAACAAAAGCTAACACTATAGATATTTCACATAACTAAATGACGATTTACTTAAATATTGAAAATACTAGAAACTACTTAAAAGAAGATAATGCACCACAAAGACTACATTCCAAAATGCATAACAGGCGATTAGCAATATCAGCCAATTTTTTATCTTAACTTACGATTATCAATTGTGGTGTCGGCCCCTGTTGCAATAGTTGTCGCGTTCACGGTGAGAAGGAAAAATAAAAAATATACATGAGTGTTGTAAAGGATAGACGAGGAAACAGCGGGCGTGTGTTGCCAGATAAATAATTGATAATAAAAGAGAATAGCAAAAAGATCGATTAATCAGAAAACGTTAATCGATTTAAATTAAGAAAAGGTATTCTGACGGTTATTTAATAGTAGGTAAGCACAAACAAAGGAAATGACTTATCTAAAAAACTGAACATTGTTAACTATTTTGTTGAATTTACTGGTATTTTTTTACTCTGGCAACATACAAAATCCATTGTGCTGTACATAATAACATGCCACCTCCATTACATGCAGGTGCGCAAGTGTATCTACATATACATATATGTAGCGGCCAAACAGTACAAATAAATTAAAATAATTTATAAGTAACTGGCAAAATCAATTCATCTCATTACACAATACTTCAAAGTAGGATTCAAAACCTTTGAAACTAAATTGATTTCCGATATAATCAAAGTATACATGACTAGATTTGAAGAATCCAACAAGAATAATCCTTTATTTATTTATTACAATACAAGACTGAAGAAGTAAATGATAACATTCAATAATACATCTTTAGAATTTTATTTTGTCTTCTGAACTAATTACTAAAGAATTGGAAGATCAGACTCAGTGATTCTTCATATCTATGAAGTAACCTAATAAATACATTCTAGCGGATTACACCAAATTGCATTAAATTAATCACCCGACGAGACTAGCCGAAATACACTTCAACGGTATCCTTACCCGATTTCGATAGTCGAACCAATAACAAAGTGCACGCTTAACGAAAAAGAAACATTAATCATATGTTTAATATCAATATTATTTAAAGGGGAATACTGAAAATTAAAATATACCGGTCGTAGTGATACGATCAAAAGTTGTATTAAAATAAGAAATTGTGCACCACATAATACAACAGTGTAATAGAGTCAATCAAATCGTGAAAACAAGATCTATTGTTGATTATGCTGTCTACGTCAATAAAGGTGTATCCCACACATAGTAATTTTATAAACCCGCATACTCTTTACTATATATCCCACACCTCAATCCTACATTTGCACTTTAGTCTTTCAACAAACGCAAATATCACTACATTATACATCTTTCTTAAAACCAAGTCCTCAAGTGCATGAAAAACATCCACTATCATTATACTCGAATTTATACAGAATATTTTAGAATAAGTGTGCCATCAAGGTATGCTTACCGCTCCAGATCCTTTAGGTTTTGAAGCAGCAACGTATGCTAAGTACTGGATTACTTTCTTTGTGTTTTCTGTTTTGCCGGCGCCGGATTCACCAGTGCACAGAATTGACTGATCTTCGCGATCTGAAACATGAGGGAAATGCCTACTAGTTATGTCTAATGAATGAAACGAATTCAAAATTATTACTGCAGCAACAAGTATGGTGTTAGATAATGCCGAAATAATAAAACATTGTAAAATATCTGGTTAAAAATACAGAATTAAATATCCTAATTCACAATAGATACACCTTTACCCCTTATACTTTTAAGTTACCCCAACAAATCTAACTAATCCTATGGCCTACCTAATCAACAACATCTTTTGAAATAGTTTTCTTAAGTTTGCATTATGCTTACTCTGTGAATTAAAGATTTTCTTGATAAACTTTGTGTAACTTTCTAAAGATAGACGCTCAACGAGTTGATGATGGTTATTGTAAAATGGGCAGCTGGATTGCCTGACAGGATTTTACTGGTTATTTAAAGGATAATTATAATTCATAAAGGAATGTCTTATTTCAACGATAGCACCTCATTTACAATGAACAACATTTCTAACGGCAAACCACATTTTTATGTTAAGTACATAACATCTAAGAAATGCCAAATTACCAATGATCTTTGACCGTTTAAGGTAAAGTCAAACGCGCTTTATAAGTTACAACAAACATTTCTCTTTGGGTGTGGGCGTCGTCTCCAACAGTACGATTTAGCTCATTACACCAGTTTCCTTATCAACGAATTGTTTAGTGATGTTACAAACGAAACAGTACACTGTATTAAAACAAAAATATTCCATAGACCTCCCCCAAAGATTTCCAGATGGACCTGTTGGAAACGGCCTGCATATGCCACATGCAAATTAAATTTCATTCGTTTACTACCACGAACAAAATATAATCATCTCCATTTGATTGATATCTCTTGAATATAAATGTCGATAGCTTGTTAAATAAATACAAATTGAACCCAGATAAATCACTGGCCAACATAACACCTAATATCTTTAGGATCGTAAGCGCATTTCACTGTTTCTGATGATGTTGCCACTGTTCATTAGCAAACAATATGTTTGCAAACTGCCGTTTTGCTCGTCGTATAAAGAAATATTCAATATAGAAAGGACATCGACATCGAACCGGCATCGAACCAATATGCGATGGTAGGATGAACGTCACTAGAGCTGACAGATAAGCGACCAGTTTAGAAACGGGTCGTTTGTCTAATTGTTCACTAATGGCCCAACGAACCGATACGACAATGACTTATTGCGTGACTTTGTAATTAGTACATTGCCTTTTGTTTTTTCCGTCGTATAATCTTTGGGAAGTTTCGAAGGCCGGCTTAAAGAATTTAATTGCTAAGTGATAGAATACCCACAATAATATGTACACTTACATTAATGTTAATTATATGACATATCTGATGAACATTAAAGAATATAGCAAACTCTTAAGCTAATCATATATGTCAGGGTCGGTGACACTTATTGCCATTTCTAAAAATGTTCAGCCCCAAATCAAAAACTTTGCATATGTTGGCTAAAAAGACACTAGTAAAATAACTATAACAATGTGTAACATTCTATAATGAACGTAGCCAAAATGGGATGTCAGGAACATAGTGTTAAGACACAGTACGAATATGTTTGCAGCAAACCTTACTACATAATCCTTCATCTTACAATTAATACGACATCGATCAATTCATAACATAACATAACATAAGCTCACGCCTGTATCCCCGAAGGGGTAGGCAGAGGCGCACTAGCGAACTAGAACACCCACATTTCGCCGAGCTTAGTTCAGTCCCAGATGTGACAGGGGGCGAGCCTATCGCCATATCGGGCACAAATTCCAGACTCCGGGCTGATATGGAAAAATCCAATATCACTTTGCCCGACCCGGGGATCGAACCCGAGACCTCAGAACCGTAGTCGTACCGAAATACCACCACGCCACCGAGGCAGTCAATCAATTCATACGGGGCATTGATTAAAATGATACAATTGTTATGTTCACCTTACATTTAATTAAGAAAGAATTTACATCATCAATCTATCATCATACTACGATAATACTTTAGTGAACCTTCGACCTACTCGATCTCAGATATAAGGAAAACTATCAAACGGTATCGGTACTACACCAAATGTCCTCAAGTTTTCATGATCTACAAATATTGTTGCTCTTCTGAATGCTTTAAACTTATGTAAGTACCAATGGTAAATTGCTAAAATATTTCTGATAACATGAACCTATGCCATCAGGGACTTAGAAAGGACCAATCAAAAACATTTGTGAAACACTACAAACCTTGCAGCATAGAACGATACGCTGTGTCTGTGATGGCGAAAACGTGTGGTGGTACTTCGTGTCGTTTGATGCCCTTGTACCTTTCCATAATCTTCTCCGTGTAGATAGGTAACTTCTTGTACGGGTTCACCACCACGCAGAAGAGGCCGGAGTACGTCTGTAGGAGAAAGAAGATAATCAGATATCTTTGTATCATAACATAATAATTCTTTTTTATAATATACGTCAAAGTTTTAAAAATGTAATTAACTTAGTCTTATGGCTTCATAGCTCATAGATATTCCCACTTAATAGTATTAAATTCAGTGGTCAAACGACCAAACCAACAAAGACATAAATGTACAAGAAAATGTAAATATTACGAAACTGACCATTTTCAGAGAGCGATAAATAATTAGAACTTATTTATAAAGTAATAAAAACAGGCATTACGGACCAAATTAAGAAATCGTACTAAACGTTAAGGGCGACTTGCAGTGCTATTATTAATGTAGAGTTAAACCTAAACTAGATTTGTCGTATGGCTGACTCCTATCTTTAAATCAAGATTTGGGATAAATAGAGATTTATTGCAGAGCTACAAGTTGGCCTAAGAAACAAATCCAGCACAGTTACTTGTTATAGTAAAGGATAATCTCTACCTGCTACGAAGTGCTCAATTCCTTTTAGACCATCTGACATAACATCCACAGGTATACTATAGTCCGAACTCCGATTGCTAATTAAACGGAGTAAACTGACAGATCGAAATGTCACTTTTCAAAATAATGTTGCTTACTTTCAAAACATAGTGATTGATCTACATCAATATAATATACCCTAGATGCACAGTTCTTTGCAAATATCTCTTAAAAAGTGGTCTCAGGAATAAAACAGAGAAAAAGATCACAAGTTCTAATTAAATCAACACAAATATGCACGTGTTATAAAGTAGCTTTTTAAACGGAATGAGCAAGCGTTCTTAAATTTGAAATTTGACATTTAGAATTCTATCGGCATCCAACTGTAGGCAAAGGAGTGCTTAAACACTCGCTGGCTATCCCATCTTCCAAACGTCAACTGTGCATCTAGGTATATAATATATCGATGTTGATCTAGTTCAGTTTTTATCATTCAAAGAAACATTAACTTGGCACTGGCTCGCAAAATTTGAGTTTTATTGCGTATTTTGAGAAATTTCAGCTTAACCCTTCGACTTTTAATTTTGCGTAAATAATCACAACAGATACGCGAAATGATAACAATGAAAATTACAAATATTATTTTTGTTATTTGAGAAAAATTACATTCGGCACATTCATAGTTTTTGTATGTTTTGTTTATAATGAACCATGACTATAATTCCAGTAGACATGACATAACTTAGCATGCAGTAATTTACTATGACTATAGTTCAGTAGACATGCAGTACTAATCACACATTAGGCAGGAATTACGACTTTGAGTTGGACCTTAGAAAATGAAAGAATGAAATGGTTCACTAAATTGAAATGTTTAAAAAATCTTGATGTTTTTACCGCAGCACTATTTAAATTTCATGAAAATGTGGTAACATTCAAAATGTCAGTTTACTCCGTTTAATTAGCAATCCTACAATATAATGGCTACCGACAAAAGACGTTCAGGAGCATGCATTCACCGAGTGGTTATTTATTTAGACGGAAAAAATGAGATCGACGTTATGTGAAAGGCTGTAACTAAATACGGGAGATATTCAATGAGGTACAGTAGACAGTGAAACTGTTGACAAGCGTGAATAATTCGAGACGCCATAAGAAGTCTTGATTTGGCATAGAAATAGTTTGCAGTCAAAGAGTTCAAATTAAACAGATGATTGAATTATGATTTCAAAAAAATATTGTTGCGATGGCCCCGGTACTTTTTATTGCCTTGCCTTATCGAAAGCTCATAAGATAACCAACACCTTTATAATTTTTAATGTTTTCCAATATATCAATATTATTAACTGTAAAACCATCGTAAAGTATATACTATCGATGACCTACATTATATCGCGATTCGCAACTAAAATTATGCAAGAAGACAAGCTACAAACGATTTTTGACAAAACCTTTAGATAGAAATCTTCCAACTACCATAAAAGTGTACTACAATATTATGTACAGACGTGATTTGTTCACTATGAATTCCAGACCTCGGCAGATAGAACTAAGATATTATATCTTAACACAAACAACCAATTAGACGGAGAATTATAACAACTTACTAATTGGTTTGATTGTGAAATCACTTGAGTAATTGATAGGGTGTCAGTGATACCAGGCAGGAATGTTCCACGTTAATTTGAACATAGCAATTGTTATGCACCTAATTGAAATGTGACAGTCATATACCTAACGTCTATTTAATTAACAGAAACAAGAAGTAAATAGATATTACACTTTACAAAGCAGACTTTATTATCAAAAGATGCCAGTAGCAGTGAACAAAACATAAGGTCACGCCTCTACCACAGAAGGCGTAAACAGCTTTGATGGCTAGTGCATCCATAGCTCGATGATCCGGAGTAGAGAGTGCCTACAAGTAATCATACTTGGCTTACTTATATGGCTGATGATCACATCAGCCACAGAATCTCCACTGCTGAACATAGACCTCCACCAGACCGACTCAGACCGACTTGTGGAATTTTATAACTTGGCCTTAATTTTACCTTACGACTTAGGAGCGATTAAAATATTGGAAGGCGCAGCTGGCATACCTTAAAATCGGAGTTTAAATAAGTTAACCTATTTTAATTTGGAATTAAAATAAATAATAATTGAAATGATGCTAAATAGCACTCGTCTTTACGTCTCATAGGGGTTATATATAGGGGATATACCTAAATCGAGGAAGGATGAAATGTTCACCTCAGGATATAAGATACATTAGGAATGGAAACCACGGTGCATTTAGTTTCTGAGCTAAGTAAATCCAACAAGAAACCTACTGTTTGAGCAAAAATTAGGCATTTAAAAAATCCACTAGCTGTTACCTCGAGCTTTACCATTTAATTTTTAATGCTCGTAAACCACTTTCTTCTCAAGTTAAAATAAATGTTTTTTAGAACCCAAGTTGTGGACATTGCAAACTTTATTACATAAACAAATATTATCTATCGGCAAGTTGAAAGCTAAAAAGGTGATCTAGATAACTTAGCGCCCCGCATCACAGAAGGGCAATATCGTGAATCAATTTACATGTACAATAATCCCGACATCTCGAGGATAACTGCGTAAAACGTTGTGATTGACTTTCGACCCTCGATCTTATATTGTAAATAGTCGTAATAGCATTGACATCTGCAATTAAATGCATCTACAGTTTATATATTTTACTAATAATTCAGATAATGCGAAATATACAAGAACTAGAATCAAGAGTATTATCGCTTTACATAGTTATTAAAGAAATTAAGTTTATACGATCTTAAATTAGACATAAAGACACTGCAGTATCAGCAACATCAGTACTTATTTTCAAAGATTTCTACCGCAACTTCACAGTTGGTAAAATAGTTAGTTATAAGTAGTTAATAAGTAATTAACTATTAATAGACTGCCTCGGTGGCGTGGTGGTATTTCGGTACGACTACGGTTCTGAGGTCTCGGGTTCGATCCCCGGGATGGGCAAAGTGATATTGGATTTTTCCATATCAGCCCGGAGTCTGGAATTCGTGCCCGATATGGCGATAGACTCGCCCCCTATCACATCTGGGACGGAAGTGAGCTCGGCGAAATGTGGGTGTTCTAGTTCGCTAGTGCGCCTCTGCCTACCCCTTCGGGGATACAGGCGTGAGCTTATGTTATGTATGTTATTAATAGACGAGTATGAAAACATTTCGTTAAAATATTCATTAGGGCCTACATTAGGGCGTACATTAGTGAAAGCTGCAACAAACGGTTTGCTTATATTCAATTTAAATATAAATGGCTCAACAAAATATAACGCAGTATTGCCGACGATGTGATGGATTAGGATATAACCGTCAGGGTCACTTGGATCATGCATGTAACCAACCAGCTTGTAGTCAACCATGTGGAATGCGGTGTAGACTGTAGACGGTGGACTTCGTGGCTTTTTGCGGTTTTGTTTTTATAATTAAAATTCTAATCACGTTCCGTTTAACTTGGCGCCGTTTATTTTACGTTTTATAATTGTTTTTTTCAATGTAATTGGTATCTACTACACAGTATATTATTGACAATTTAAATGTTGAAATCGGGAGTAAAAGCCGGTAATTAAATAAAATGAGACAATAAACCACCTTATCCATTTCTTTTATTCTGTCTACTTTGACATTATTTTAAAATACAATTCTAAAGTGAAAACTAGAAGCAATTAAGATAAGCACACACTATTTTTTCTTCGTTTATCATTCATATGCAAGAAAGGTAATTAGGTACCTACTATATACATAATACAGCCTTATATATTTTTTATTGATGTAATAACATGTTTACTCAAAATGACTTAAAAAGTAATTATAGATGTCTACTATCTAAAGAAAAAATAATATGGTATGTGATTAAAGTAAACTGTTTTTAATTACCAAATTATAACTTCCAATTAATATTTCTTGCGTCATTCAGTCATTAATTACGATACAGACTATCAATAGGTATTCTTATATACTACACAATACACCTAAACAAAGTTTGTTTCCAGCATCTGACTGCCATCACATTTATGGAGAAGTGATTTGTGATTACATATATCATTGAATTTGAAAAAACTTAACGGACCGATTTCAAACTTTATCTGATCGTGACCAAATGTATATTATGGAAATTGAACCACCCTTGAAATAAGCTCTATCGAATACAAAAATAATCTTGAAAATCGGTCCATATTTGCCGGAGATATCGACGAACAAAAAAAAAACAGACTAATTGAGGACCTTCTCCTTTTTGGAAGTCGATCGAAAAAACAGACAAATTGAGCAAGTCAATTTTGAAGTCAGTCCGTTAATTTTTTGAAATGCAATGATATAATTCTCAAATCACTTCTCCATAAGTGTGATGGCAGAAGTCTTCTCCTTTTTTGAAGTCGGTCGAAAAAAGGAAGAAAAACACTGCCCTCGTGGATTGCAAGATGACAATATTGCTAAGGGATCACTTCGGATGATGCTCAACACAAGGCGAAGCTAAAGTAACTAATCAGGAATGCTGACACTGATAACAAGCTAGAATAGCGCTAGACAAAGACTTCAAATACATGAACTAAGATGAGTCACACCAATCACCATGTTGCAGCAATGGTAATTTCTCTGAACGAAATTAGTACTTAAATAATAATTTATTTATATAAACATAACATTTCATCATCAAACTTTGTACAATAAAGCTATCATTCAAACGTCTGACCCGTCAGGAGGGACCGAAGTAATCAACACACCTAATGCTACTGAGCTAAGTGAAGTGTCGCAATGTTTTAGTTGAATCGTTGTGAAAGACACAAAAACTCCATCGGCACAGTTTCCACACGATGCTCACCGTATTTGGTCGCGCCAATCTGTCACCATACTCGGAATCCTACAATTTGGTAACTCTTAAACGAGCCATTGGAAATTGATAATGAACAATCATTACCCAAATAAGAAAATGAAACTATTCCGGATCAATAGGGTAAATTTTATATTTAACGTAAGTTTAATTATAACACCATTCACTATCTAAAATTTTGTTAAGATGAGGTCAATCAAGATCCAAATAAATTGAACATTATGCTGCCTTCTATTAAAGAACGTCGTGGACAACATTCTAGTGTTTTCATTTATGGCTTTCAGGTAATAATACTTAATTATAATAAAAATTGGAAGTATATAAAATGGTATAATCATTCTGCAGATTATAGCGCATGAATACCTATACGGTATACCGTCATAATGAGGATGGTATGACTATTTTCGAAACCCGATTCAAAAACGTATCTATAGAAACTCAACAATTGCTGAATAATAAATCGTAAATCGATTGAAGAACATTATATTTGGTGAGTGAATTAACAATGCGCGGTGATTGAACTACTGCACATGACGAAACATTAAAACATTTTAGGCTTATGATGTACAGTTGTATAAACCCCGCCAATCTTAGAGGCAGGTCGCACTCAATGCGTCATTAGACGGCATGCAGAACGTTATCCGTCCGTGCACAATGGACGTTCGGCGTTAAGAGCACGCGCCCAACCGTCCCAAGTCCGAAAGCTCGTGAGTCACCGCATAGCCATCCGTCCAGCTCGTTCGTGGTATTTTATGGAGGCTTTTATTCCCCACACCGATCATTCCAAGAATGTGCATTAATTGTTGCATATCGGTAGCCAATGATTATCTTGAGAGGAATGTTTTACATAGCTTTGTTTGGGTATATTTTATTGGTTGGCAGATTTTATGGTTTGGATCGACTTTTATTGCGATTTAAATTTTTACTTTAATTTATTATTTACCGAATACCAGAATACAGATTTTCTCCTTGCATAATGATTTTGGTCCTAGTTTTGGTAAAGGCTAACGTTATATCAATCTGCTGGAACTTTGTACCAAAATTATTGTTAATTGATCCGAGTCAAAAACAGATGAATTGTTTCCACCGAGGCTAACTTAAAGATAATTATTGTGCTCCTTACTTATAAAAATATTTAAGCGCTGCTTATCTTTATACCATAGGTTGTCCCTTTAATTTTTAAACAATGTAACGCAAGGAAAAAAGTGACAGGTTATTCTTAACCATTTGCTCACCTAAAAATGCTGTTTTAAGTAAGGCCCTATATCTCGGCTATTATTTATACACGTAGACTACTTATCTACATTTTAGAATACCCACATTCAAAAAGGAATAAACGTAAAATATGCTTCCCAGTACCTATGCCACAGGAGACCGGAGCACACAGTTCAAAATTCGACAACCAAAGGTTACAATTGCAGACAATGCCTTGTAACCAAAAAAACTCAACTTATTGTGTTAGACCATTTAACAGCTTGAATAATGAAACTCGTTAATGGAAGACGACGGTTGAAAGATTGATGGCAGCGAACTGGCCACTCGCAGCAGTCGTGATCGCTCTTCATTAAACATTACTTCAACAACAGTTAATACAACTTGTATTGTAAGTAACCCAAAAATGTAGTCAGCTCTCGATTTTAAATAACCATGATCATATTACATAATTGAATATTATTTAGTTATGATAGCAATCTAGCAACAACGTTGAAGAGAAAAAGATACTCAGTACTCAAGCGGTCCCACATAAAAATCGGTTACAGAAGAAATGAAGATAATTTTTTCCTCGATAACGTAGGTATACAATACAATATGCATAAGTTTTTTAAGTTCTCTAAAGCCGAATCTGAACCCTTCCAACACAATCTCTGTCAAACGGATTCCAGGATTTTTAATGACGAACCATGGTCCATGAAAGCTTATTCATCACAATATTCTTTTACTATTGGGGAACAAAGCAAACATTTGGCAAATCATAAAAACTCATCATCATCATCATCAGCCATAGGACGTCCACTGCTGAACATAAAAACTCATTTTGAATTGACTGAATGCGTGTACATCGTTCTGCAATTAGTTGATGTTTTTGTAAAAGTGTGGATAATTAAACACACATAAACGTAATTATTATTCTAGTAATGATGTTTCCTGAAGAAGGCTACAGGCAGAATACTCGTCACTTGAAATGACTCAGAGCCGCGATGGTAACGTGCGTCGGCCGTCGACGCATCTGTACAAACGGAAGGCAAGGCCGCGCGAGGCCGCCGTTTAATCATTGCACTCTACCACTATATCAGTAACCACCAAATTAATTGCTAATGTCTGCTTCATAGAGCTCATATTCTTGTGAACAAAATTCAAGTAATATTATAGCAGCACATGCCTTATACGGTGTTATATTACAACCAAATACGAGGCGATCGGCTGACTAGTGATTCATTTTAATCTTTATCCAAAATATAATAAATGTACCAATACCTAGTTTTACAGTATAGGTAGTTCAAGAAATATTTCCTCTGATTTGTTTTTCTAAAGTCATGTTTGGTTGTGTACATTCTAAGCCTAGATACAATCTCAGTAGTCTTAATACCGAAACAATGGACACAATGATCAAAAGCATTTGAAGGATCTAATACTACAATTAATAGATTTGTTCCTAACACTGTTTGCCACAATAAATAAAGGCTTAAAGCCTACACACTTCAAGGAACTTTAATATCAATCATGACATCAGGGCGGCTTGCAATCAATCAAGATTTCAAGGTATTTGTACATAATTTAATCATGTATATGTCAGTTTATACGGCCTCATACTAAAAAAATATATTTTAAAAAGTAATTAAACATGAATAAGTGTATCACAAAATTTATTATGAAATAAGGTGATGGATACAACGAGGTAACTCTTATCTACAGCTCACAATAACCTCGAATGTTTGCAACCGCGAGTACCGCGACACCAATATTAACCCCTATAACGATACAATAAGGACTCAAGTTACATTTTCGAATAGAGAATGAGTCACATTGAACTGAACGTTTATGGAGAAACATGCATTTACAACGTACGCACGCGTGACTCGTAAACACTACCGTATATGGTCATTGTATAGTTTTGATTATGATCGACGCGCGCTGCTGGCAGAAAAACAACAGGATAAAATAATTGTGAGTCACGTAAGCGTTTCGGTCTCTTTTTTCGTGATTAATTTCAAAAATATTATAATAATATTCGTATTACGTTCACTTACTCTCTTCTACCTGCCCACTTTAATATGGTCGGCGCAACACGCTTTTTCTCTTAGTTTTTACGACCGGCCGCCTGCCTGACGTCAACCCCCTATGAGGGATCCAGTTCCGGGCAAATAAATTAGAAAATTTACTTTTGGGAATAGAACCTTGGACCTCCCGGTCTACAGCCCATACATGCTGCCACTAGACCAAGGAGGCGACAAATTACGTTCACCTACGGTTGGACTTTATAGTTATTTCAACTTAATAATTTGGTTAAGTTGACTGCCTCGGTGGCGTGATGGTATTTCGGTACGACTACGGTTCTGAGGTCTCGGGTTGGATCCCCGGGTCGGGAAAAGTGATATTGGATTTTTCCATATCAGCTCGGAGTCTGGAATTTGTGCCCGATATGGCGATAGGCTCGCCCCCTATCACATCTGGGATGGAACTAAGCTCGGCGAAATGTGGGTGTTCTAGTTCGCTAGTGCGGCTCTGCCTACCCCTTCGGGGATACAGGCGTGAGCTTATGTTATGTTATGTTATGTGTTAATTTGGTTAAGTACCCAATTGGTGGAGTACGTATTTACTTGATTTTTTATATTTCTAATAAATATTTGATAGTCACAGAAAAATACATCAGTTACAAATTCGGATAATCCTAAAACCGCAATGAACCACAATTCGAACAAATTCTGAGTCAAAAATTGTAACAGCATAATAACGTTCAAGCAACTATCATGTTTTCTGGTCAAGGCAGCAAATAAATTCAACCTAAATACTCGCAACACGACGTCCTTTAACATTAATTTTAACTTAACATTACATATAGTACAGTCGAATTAAATGTTATGTTTATGTGGATTTCTCAAATACATACCTAGGTACTATATTAATTAAAAGTCAGAGAGTATTAAAGATATTGTATTCTGATATCAAATTCTGTAACAAATAACTTAGATATGTTCAATATAAACTTTAATTCATCAGATAAGTGAAAATGAGTAAAAACAAAAATAATAACTAAACTAGAAAGAACGGATAGTATAAATTTTAAGGCTCCAAAGTTGGTCACTGTAAGCCTAATCAGTGGTATATTACTCAAGATAAAATGAAAACGCTGTAACAACTTCGACTGCTACTTTTTCTAAGTCCATAATCTGTTCATCATCGCCATTGGCGCATTTTATTAATTATAGTATTGTACTTAATTTTATGAAAACATCCAAATTATGTATTTTCTAATCGTACTAAGTACTAACTACTAGTATCCATAATAAATCAAGCAGTTGTGTTTGCACCGCTGAGTGCCGACTAGGGCATGCAAAAACCGGATGGTTTTGGAAACCGGTTTTTTCGGTTATTGTATTTTAAAAAAACCGGTTAACCGATTTTTTCGGGTTATTCGGTTTTCGGGCTATATTTTCGTTTTTTTTAGTTTAAATCTAGATTAACAAGATGAAGTTGAATTTCTGCACGTTATTATTTTCAGTTCATAGGCTCTACCGTGAGTTTTTGATATTTCTTGCTAGCGACTACCTAAAATATATATAATTTATATGATAAACATTAATTCCAAACGTAATTGCTAGGGGTTTTCGGATGTTTGTCACACAAATAGGCAGTTGTAGTCGATAGCGAGAAAAGTAAAAATAAACACACGTTTTCTTTGTTTTTGCGGGGAAAACTATTTTACCGCTACCGCCACGCCTGGGGGGAGACGTGATGGTTATGTCGGATTCGCCTGTCTTACGACCCAACGTTAAGCCGCACCGGAGAGATGGACAGCATCTAGGCGACCTTTAGGTCGAGTCCCTAACACTATGTATACCCTACACCGGCAATACCGACTAAAAACCCCGCCGTGGTCCTCTTCGGCGCATTGGAACGGCGCCGGGTTTCTCTACACTTAAAGCGTCCAGGCTTCAGCCGGAAGAACACTGATTGTTCTTCTTTTTCTACCTGCCCTCATCCCACTTCACTATATGCTCCGCGCACCACTTTTTCAGACATGTTGCAGAAAAAATTCAGTTGTAATTTTGACAACCGGCTAGGCTATTTGTCTGATGTTAAGTGACAACCCCCTTTGGGGGCTCCAGCTTCGAGTAAATCGTATTACACAGTAAACAGCTATGCGCTTCATCTCATCAGCCTATAAACGCTGCCACTAGACCAAGGCGCGACAGGTCAATCCACCATCATCCTCGTGCCCTTGTCCCAATTTTATTTGGGGTCGGCGCAACATGTCTTCAACTTCCGTAAACACGATCATCTCATCATTCACCCTCTTATCTTTCATGTCCTCCCCCACACTCTATCCACCTTTTCTTTGGTTTTCGTCAACCTCCCCATCCACCAACATTCACATTCATCAATTTCTTATCCACTTATTATATAGCTTCTCTCCTCATAACATGCCTATACCAAGACAAACTTGTTCCTTCTAATCTACCTACCACAGGTATCACTTTCAAGCTTCGTATGTGCTTAATCCTTACTCTGTCCATCCTTATCACTCCACACATCAATCTTAACATTCTCATTTCTTCATCCCGACTTTTTAGTGACCCTAGTTAAGCTACAGTTTAATTCATACTAATATTATAAATGCAAAAGAAAGTATGTCTGTCTGTAGAGTTTTAACGGCGAAACCGCTGAACCGATATTGATGTTTCATGTGAGGATAACTTTTAACTCTGTGGACGAATCTAGCGTACTTTATTATTTTAAATCAGCCCTCAATAAATCAGTGAAATAGGGGATCTGTAATAAGAAATAGTTTATTTATTCAACCACTTTATGCAATATTCTACATAAGGGCGCATGCTTTGGATAAAATATAATTTTAAGTAATGCATAACTTTAAAATTATGCATTACTGTATTGTATCCTGAATATATAATGAATTTTATTGTATCCTGTTTTGCGTCTAAGCTAAATAAATAATATAAAACATATATAAATACGTACAATGTAACATATGAAAAATGGACCACCATTTTGCTATTATATTAACATGACAATAGTGTAGCTGCTTTATTTTGCTTTCTGTCTGGCAATATCATGGCCTAGTGTCAGGGTCCGCCTTCATACCTAAACGCTTCTACTTCGCCCGGCTTGAGTATCGTTTACAATGGGATACTTGGTTCTCATATATTCTTTCAAAACGTCTAGTTAGCGCATTTTGTGCCAACCACGGGGACGCACTCCTGTTACAATCTGATCCAGGCACTTGCGATCGACGTACTCCTGTAGTTTTCTCAAAACGTGACTATACCATTGCAAGCGATATTTCTGCAATTTATTTGTCACGTTGCATACACCAATACTACCTCAGATGTAAACGTTACGTATTGGATGCAGTCGTGTATCGTTGCCCATCCTCCGCATCATCTTCATATCCATGACGTGGATTTCCCTAACATAATGCTTAAGAACAGGCTACGTCTCACACCCATATAGAAGTACAGGCCGAATGATGTTCATATAAAAGATCACAAGACCTTTGAGTCTCATATTAGTCGTATCTTAATCGCAAGTATCGCACCACTTGCAATTTAGCACAATCGGCGCCACTACGGGGCTTGACGTTGGAGTCGATGTCTCCGGACTCGTGAAGTATAGATACTAGATACTTAAACTTGTCCGTTTTTACAGTAATCGCGATCCTTATCATTGTCTATGTACTTAATTATACGTATTTACTCACAATTGATGTCAGGAGGAAAAAAACCGAAAACGCCGAAATAACCGGTTTTTTACACGAAGAAAACCGGTCGTCAAAAGCGGTCGGTTAATCGGTTTTTTCGGTTTTCGGTTAACCGGTTTGCATGCCCTAGTGCCGACCGCCGCCAAATTCGGTGTCGCGTGGGCGTCGGACTATTGTTGTACGGTCGCACCGTATTCGATACCTCAATCGATAACATTGTGATGTGATGCCGTTCTAGATCACGGCTCTAACTAGATGAGGGAATAATTCAAAAGATTGACGTCATTGCAGGTCGTTCGTAAACAACGATCCAAATTTTTTGGTTTGTGTTAGTAGAGGTCACTTATGGTTTTCCTTTTATTGCTGATTTTACTTTATCAATTTCAACAGCTTGACTACTTTTAATAAAAATACTATAGATTGCTTTCTTACTATAGATTCCTTCTGTTAAAATGACAGGACTAAAATAGTCTATAAGATACTTACGGTTATAACATTACATTTAAATACAGCACCCTTAAATTTTAAGTTACTTTAGTTTTAAGTTACATGTATAAAACTCCGACCAGCCTTAATAGATCGCTTCACTTCGCTATCCGTTATCAAAGGAAGAACTTCATATCGTCCTCACTTACTCATACAAACGTTCTTTTCAACAATTAGCGTTGATAAATTTCCCCATTATCAGGGGCGTCGTCGCAGTGCGTACGCGTGCGCCGGTCGTTCAACCGGCGCAGGATACAGGCTCGTTTCGCGTATCGCCGCGCATCCGTCGCGATAGTCATCCGAGTTTTGTTCTTTAGACATGCTTTATTTGCGCCCGTTCATGAATCAGCTCAATACAAGCGGAGAAAGTAAATTGAGACTTATACTCAAATGGGCAATAAGAGTAAAATCGAAATATATTGCTGGCGAGAACTGAAACGATGTTTTAACTTGTCAAGTGATATGTAGAAGACGGGATTTCCTTCATATGCGTCATTCAAGATTGATTTTATTTCTCCATTTGATACATGTGAATGTTGAAAGTTTATTAAGGCATTTACAGTTATTTAATTGTGTCGTCATAATTTTCACCTAAGGCGCATTTTCGCCGAATTTAAGACATTTATTTTTCAAATTTAGTTAAAGTCAAATTCCGGCTACCCATTATATTCATTTTTTTTGTCTGAATCTTGTTTATCCATCACTTCTGGGTTGGGAGTCAGAACGTAAACATAGGAAATGTTGAACGTTCTCATGTGAAGAGAATAAACACATCAGATTTCAATTTCATATTTCCACTTCGCTGCGTTTCAGTGAAAGACCCAACACGTTTTATTGATCTATATCTATTTGTTTGTTGCAGTCCTAATACCGTTAGAATATATCTGTAAGGTATATAAAAAAATCTGTAAGATATAGGAAAGGCTCATGTTTTTTGGGAGAGTACTGAAACGGTCTGTGGACCGTTTTTGCTGAACATTTTACTGGTCATTTTTAATTTTGCTGAAAATTTTACTGGTCATTTATAATTTTGCTGAACATTTTACTGGTCATTTATAATTTTTCTGGACATTTTACTGGTAATTTTTAATTTTGCTGAACATTTTACTGGTAATTTTTAATACTGACAAAAGTTAACTTGTATCATCATTATCAACATCATCATTAGCCACAGGACATCTACTGCTGGACAAAGGCCTCCCCCAAAGATTTCCAGATCCATCTATACTTGTATGCAAAAGTATATTCATGTACCCTTAAAAACGTACTTTTACAATAAATACTAGCCCTTGAGCTCTTTTGTTATTCGCCCTGCACATGCCTACGGAACTGTCTTTATAGCGTCAATAAAGATTAGATTAAATCATCGATGATGTAACCCACACAGCGATTCGCGATGACCTCACTGATAGTCTTCCACGAAACTATAATAAGTTATGGAGAAAGAAAGTGGAACTTCGAGTAAGTACGTTATTGATAATGCAGTCTATATTTTAGTTCAACTTTCAATAAAAATCTTCTTCCATCTGCCCTTATCTCACCAGTGTCGGTCGGCGCAACACATATTTTTAGCATGTTGCAGAAATGATTTGGCTTTAGTTTTTATAACAGGTTCTTGCCTTATAACACCGCTTCTCATAAATACACATACATACCAAAACATAAAAAACAAGATATTTGAAGTCGTATCACCAACCCAACAGTATTTTACACTATTATTTTGTGCCAGTTAGGGGGCGTCCATAAATTACGTGAGGTGTTTTTTTAAATTTTCTGCCTCTCCCTCCCCCCCTGGTGAGATGTCGTGAGATTTTATTCAACCCCCTCCCCCATCCCCCAATCTCACGTGAGATTTTTCAAAATGTGAGTTTCTTACGTAAACGCATGTACAATCTGGATTAAATGGACCAAAATAGTATAATTTTTTTTTGTTTCAATCAGAAAAAAAATTGCGTGATATTTGCCGAGAGCCCCCCTCTCTCCAACGTAAGATTAGATGAGATTTGACTCGACCCCCTCCCCCCCTTAAACACCTCACGTAATTTATGGACGCCCCCTTATGGTGATTGGATCGCCCTTTTCACATGAAGGGGCGTATCGCCGCAAAAGTGCAGGGATGAGTAACAGGCGCAATATAAATTTTCTAAACATATAATATAAACAAACGCCTATATCCACTGAAGGGGTAAACAAAAAAGGGGCAGCTATCAACCAATTCTATAAATCTTTACCGAGCAGAAAGCAGACGCTTGACGTCATACTTTAAATTATTTTATTGGCTTAAGAAGGAAGACGAGCAGACAGTAAGCAGTGGATAGTAAGTGATTACCGCCGCCAGAGACACAGCCAAGCCGCTGTTACCATGGAAAATGCTTTCAAGCCTAGTTTGAAAACGGACAAGCCATAGATAGCGCTGAGGGAACACTGAAGAGGAAAATCCGTTCCAGAGTTCATACATTACTTGATGCGAGATCAAAGTATGCTCTCAGTCTTCCCCAGATCTTCATTCATACATCATGTAGTAATTATTAACTACTAACAAAAAGTTTCAGTAACGAAGTATCAAAATTTAAATGAAGTCGCCGAGACACGGGGATCGGGTAAGTTAACTGTGTTTGGCGGACATTGCACCTGACTGGTGGGTAGAAAGGTGTCAGGTAGGGGGAGAGGGCCACCTGTCGCCATCGGTGTCTGCCGCTTGACTGATTCAATAAATACGGAAGCACACTTTTATTGCTACTTGATGCTTTAATGTAACAAATTTTTCTACGTTCAGTATCTATGTATTTTATTGCGATTCTAAACACAAATCTTCGCTCAGTAATTAAGCCTTTAGCGGCGATTTAACACGTCCTTGTAAATCTACCTATATTTCCAAATCGCATAATGAACTGAGAAGATGCAAATGGTAACTCAGGCTTAGGTTTCTACAAAGCATTTTCGTACTCTGTTTTGTTTTAGTGGACCATCGACATTTTTCATCCGATTCGATGATCGTATCTGTAACCAGACAAAAACTCAGTGACCACAATTTATGGTCTTCAGATTATAATGTATCTATTTTGCTAGTTCCTTCGTCTTAGTCAATAGACATCTTAATCCATTTATCATAGCAAGGGAGCGATTAGGCCACAATAGAGTCTGCAAAACGAAGGATGAAGTATATTCTGAAAGCAATCAACTCAAATCCTTGTCGCAGAAATTTTCTCACATTGGCAGCAAAAATCTCAGATATCTCTTGTTATAGAGCAATAACCAATGTCTAATACAATTAGATTCCCCGTCGAGCCGCCAGCCGGCGCGCGGCACGGCGCGGCGTCGCGGTGTCGCGTGCCGATTTTCCGGTCTGCCGGGAACCGGTCCGCGCGCCCTTACCGCATTAACTTGCACACACTATTTCATCTCACTGTGCTAAATATCGGATATTTATTGCTATTAATTTCAGTCTTAATATGTGTCTTCATTGTATGATAATCACAAATTTAAAAACTTAACTTCAAATCCGATTGTAACTAAATTTATATGGGACCATCCTTGAAAGTTATATCGTACACAAAAAGAATTTTGAAAATAGGTCCACATTTGTCGGGAATATCGCGTAACATACATAAAAAAATACAGACGAATTGAGGACCTTCTAATTTTTGGTAGTCGATCGATAACTAAAACCATTTGAAACGTTTATTTTATGTTTTGTCATTATTTTCTTCATCCTAAGCGCCACAAACGGATCGGTATTATTTACCAATGCTATAAATAAAAAAATAATGAAAAGAGCACCCTCATGGTGTTAGCACTTCCGATGATTCATTCACTCAAAAATTCTTCAAGACTGTTGTAGCAAGAAACTTCGTGACTCATTGGAAATACAACACTAAAGAAATCGCAGAAAAGCGTAATATATACTAGCGTAATACTTTTACTTTTTACAACGTTCAATATCCTGTATGAGGACATTTCTATTTTTTTTATAAATACACACACATAGTCCTGACACCACACTAGGTGTAACGTGTATCGTGGGTGTCAGAAACTACGAGAGACTTTCGGTCTCACAATTATATTAGAATTTTTGCGTATGTAATATTTGCTATGGAATATTGATTTTTCCACAAATACCCAATGACAGAAGTCTATTTTTACGCATCATAATAATATGGTTGTCTAGCTAGAGGACATTAAGCATAAATTATTGCTCTAAGAATACATGTTTTGGTCAGCATAATAATAAATAATATCAATGATGAATTTCGCTTCCAACAGACTCTTTTTTAATATTAGTTATTTTAAGCAAGCTTATACTTATCATATTCAGTAATTACGCTACAGTACATTCAAAAATATTTTAGTACACTGTATTCTGTAACAATATCAAGTCAGTTAAAAAATAAAAAAAACAAATGACAAAGCGTAATAATGCTTACTCCCGAATACTGAAACGCTACACAAGTTTAATGGCTACTTTTGACTGATAAAGCAGCATTAAATGACATAGCACGTCTTCAAGCGTTTGAGTTACGATTGAGTGTTCCGGGTATTCACTTAAAAATTGTGGTCGCTAGTTGGCTCCTATTCGCAATCAATATAGAGACAAATATATTTGGGGGAGGCCAGTGGACGTCCTATGGCTGATGATGATGATGATAGAGACAAATCGACACACCAACGTCTACGTTAAATCCAATATCGTTAAATCTATAATCTGACGTAATAAAACAGTTTTGTATCTATTTAGTTGTTTATTGTGCTATTTTATATGTATTGTGGTCTAATAATTATTTTATTGGGCCATTATGTTTTACTAGCTGTAAAGTGTGGCGTTGGAAGATATGTATGTTTATTGGTTGCCCTTATAATAAACAGTTTCAGAAAATCTAAAAAACACGCCTTTTGTCGCCTCCTTACGACTAGTGGCAGCAGATAGAGGCTATAGACCGGGAGGTCCTGGGTTCGATTCCCAGGCCGGGTGAGGCGATTTTTCTAATTAGATTTGCCCGGGACTTTCTAGAGGAGATTGACGTCAAGCAGGCAGCCGGTCGCAAAACTAAGCCGAAGCCTTTCTGCGACATGCTTGAAAAAGTGTGTTGCGCCGAACTTATATTGTGGCATAAGGGTAAGTTGAAAAACAAAATGCATGAGCTTTCGAATAAATGCAATAATAATAAATAATTTAATAAAACCCACATGATATACCCCCTAGTTCCATGACAAACTAAGTAAAAACAAGTTTCTACATAGTCGTCACAGCAGCAAAGAAAATTCTTTTTGGCGCTAATTTAATTAAAATGTCGAGGGAAGTTGCGAATATAATTGTACGAATTGAACGCTGTCACATAAAACATGTATAAAACAATTAAATGTACTGTCGGCAATATAATGTTATCGGTATTGCAAGGATGTACTAGAATTCACAATTACCATACATTTCCATATGATAATACCAAGTAGGCCAGAGAGTAAACAACTTCTTGTACATTGAAATGAAATTTATTTTTACGGATTTTATCGCAATTTGGGTCTCATTTATAGGCCCGATGTTTCGAAGGCTTTACAGACTTTATGGTCACGGGTCGGACTGAAAAATGAGAGAAAATTTTGCGATAAATCCGTAAAAATCAGTTTCATTGCAGTGTATAACACTCGCGTAAACCTAAGAAATCATTAACTTCTTGGACGTAAAATACTTTATTTTTCAATTATGCAGATAATGTGCGTCCCTTGCTTAATTAATTACTCTCCACTACATTTTGTCTGATAGCAATATTCTCAACGCCTCCTTTGATTAATTTGATGCTGACGTCATTCTATTTCGACCAAACACGCATTCCTGTAGCATTATCATTATGTACTATGTAGTTAATAGTTATATTAATCAAGACACCGATATGATTGAATTAGTCGAACTGTCGAAGCTAATAAATAAATAACGTCCAATAGTCCTGACCCCACACTAAGATCGAGTCCTGTGTCATGGGAATCAGGAACTACGAGAGACTTTCGGTCTCACAACACCCAGACACGAAACATTATTTGTGGGGCGGACACCCAACTGAGCTATCGCTGCTTTGTAAATAGATAGTAGTATTTCCATTTACTTCATTTTTACCCATAAGCTTTTTACAACAAAACCTATCACGGGAGCGAAACCATGATTAATGTTACCAGTGTTGAGATTGTACTAAGTTCATCATTATACCACACCAAAAATAATTTTCCTGTATTCTCTTGGAGACGTATCATATTTTATTCTCATGAGTAACTAAACCACGATGAGCATCGAGGCGCCGATGATATCGAAAGTGTATTAACGTCAACATAATCAAAACTCAAATATTGTTCAATCACTGCTTCACACAAGTCCAAACACCGTGTTTAAGTATGTTCAGAACATTATCAGTATATTAAATACGTTAGTGTTATCTGACAACAAAGGTGTCCACACAACTTGGTGATTCACATATGAATTATCCGTGTATCATTTGGGCCACCACATCACCTTTGGTTTGAGTCATCATTACTTAAGTATGCGGTAGAGACTTTCCACAGTTCACTTAATAAGTTGAGTTACAATCCAGCGGTAAGTTTTAACGACACTGAACTGTAGCTCAACCATGAGTTTGTTGCACGTATTTACGCAAGCGAGGACGTAAAATATTAGTATGGAAAACGTCAGTTTCGCGCGTAACCGCTAGAGGCGTTCGGGTGTTTATCATACAAATATTCTAAGAAGTCGCTAGCGAGTAATGTCAAAAAAACTCATGGTTGGCCTACTGATGTTGCGATAGCCAGTACTCGGTGCACACGCAGTAACTTAAAGCTGACAGTTTTCTTTCGACTACGAACAGACTGACAAATATCCAGGGATGCAAGTACCTACCTACCTCTCAAAAGTCCACAATATGTTATAATTATAGTTAGTGTAAGACGACGCCTAGTCGTAAGATCATTCGATAATTATGCGTCTCAGCGTATCGTTTTAAATTGGAAGCCATACCACAGATTAACTACTAGTTATTATGTGCCAAGCTCCACATAATTTCCACATAGGTTAGATTTAATTCCGGATTGAAAACCACTTCATAATATTTTGGTTATTTTAACATAATCATCACACCAACATACGGCGGTAAAATTCTTTAGATATAACATCTGATTAATTAATTATGTATTTATAATAATATTCACGTCACGAATGAGTAATGTCGACCCACATTTTTGGTTTCCGCGGAAATTCGTTGCGTAAACGTAGCCTAGATGCGGTTAAACCGTGCGTAAGCGCATCAATAATTCTTCTGAATGGACTTATTGTAGGAAGTGTTATTCTTGTTTTTATTACGACCCTGGCAATATGAAGTTCATACAATTTACATAAAGAGAAGTTTCTGTATTCACATCACTTCAAGTTATATAACAAAATAAAGAGATTGTACAGAGAAAAGATGAGGTTCTCCTTTCTCTTCTTTCGTCAATGGTGATCTCGTATAAATTTGATCAAGATAAAATAAACTCCTCGACGAGCAAAAGCATGGAAGATTGAGTTAGGTCAGATAGAATTTAGGTACATGCAATAAACTACATTGAATATTAAATACTACAAATTTCTGTTAGATTTAGTGTGTATGTGGATCTGTTTAGTTTTTTGTATGGGGTTACCAAACCTAAAACTTAATACAGCGGTATAGGTCTTAAAATGTATCATTTTATACTGATGAATGAATCAAGAACCGATGAAAGCGATAATAGAGTCTGCAACTGACGCGACGTGTACGAAATAGTATCAGCTGCACAAACACGAATGAGAAATGCACTTACATCACGTTCGAAATGGAAATACCAGTCCTAACATAGCAGTGACTCGCATTCACAAACTACAACACGTAAAAATATGAAAGCATAATATGACATGAACACAAACTCCGCGAAACGTTGATATATGATTTTCTGGACGAATGTATTTATTTATACCAAAGACTGGCAAACGATTAGATAGGTCACTCGACGGTAAGTGTTTTCCACGATACCATTAAAATTATGATTGCGTTGCTAACCTTACAGGCGACCAGAAATCTTACTCACCGAACGAAACGCAACAGCAAATATACGAATCATTTCGATGGTTATTTTTGAGACTCTTTTAGAAATAATGATAGAATCCGTTTTTGGAAACCATCTGCTTGACCCTTTTCACCTACCTATCACCTATCACCTGTATCCATTGTAATAAACAAAAACCAATGTTAATTCTTCAAAACAATTAGTGTACGTTTATATTTTATTTTTTTTTCAAAATTTATTATTTTAATCAGTAATTTGCAGAAACCTCGTCAGTTTCAAAAGGTGTTAGCAATGAGGACATCGAGCTGTTTTGGCTGCATACAAAGTACGTTGAACCAGAAAATGCAACGAGGCACATTTGTTTATATTGCAAAGTGCGAACGACCGTCGAACGCCGCGAGGGCTGCCAGAAACAATTAACCATACCAGTTGATGAGAGCACAGTAAACCCTACGTACAGAGAACGAAACAGCTCCGATTCCTTTGTTTTTGGAATTAACCAAAAAAGGTTGATTGAGATCAATTATCATCGCAACTTATATAGAGCACGCTATACTATATTCTAACACTTCTGCCTTTGTCACTTCTTTCACTAGTAATACCGACTTCAGTTACATCCAATGACTAAAGAAAAAATAAGAGGACCCGGCATAACTACAAAAAAACGTGTTTACTATAAAGCCGGTTCCGCCATTTTAGTGTCGCGATCTATTTACATGTAAGTTGTCACCGTGTCATAAGAATTAAATAACGTATAAATACTTAGATAGATATATAGTAACTCTTTATTGTAAACACATACAGAAAAAACAGGTAACATTAAAAAAAATAAACTGTGCCACAATTGGCGGCCTTATCGCTAAAAGCGATCTCTTTCAGGCAACCATAATACTTATTGATTTTATTGTAAATATGGTGTTTTATTTACAATAATGCTAATTTCCGAATATGAAGAAGATGCCCAACTGTTATTTAACGCCCGGTTTCAATAAACAATCTCGGTTCGAATGTGTAGATAGATTACAAATATTAACCAATAAAAACACAGTTTAAACATGACTCCGTCAAATGACTTGATTTGATTGGTTCATAATCGCGATCTATATGCACTCTAAACTGAGATCGTTTATTGAAACCGACCGTTAATGGGATTATTCTTTCGCAGTCGCTATTTTGGTTTTGTTCCATACATTAGGAATGCTTATTTTTTTCGTAATTAGGCCCTGTCTATCTGTCTATCTTCTTTTATCTAAGGTTACATCATGTCTGTCAGTCTGTGCGACTACCGATCTCAATATTTACCTCACAAATATTTGTAGACCATAGTAAACTCAGACTGACAAATGGCCATTGTACTCAGACAGACTTGAAACTAATTTATAATCTGTCATTAGATATTTCATGGCAGCCCTACATGATGGTGCAAAGTGCAAAACCACCGCACATACACTCCCGTGCTTGTTATTTTAAAAACGATCAATTTACACGCCAGCGATGAAATATTATTAATAAATTAAACATGTTGTTTGATTATTTTGGTGTGTTTTAAACTCTTTCTTGTTGAAAAATAAACTCCTGGACGTGTTTCAATACCATTAGGATGGTGGAAGTTCGAAGGCTAATAAACTCCTGTAAAGACTAAAGGACACGAATCTCAAACCGTTGAACCGTGTTTATTCTGAATAGCAACTAGAACGTACCGAATACAGACACTAGTAATACGCACCGAAGTTATTGCAATTGATGAAATTACTATCGATGCTGAGGCTCGTGTTTCGCGGATGGGTGTAGTACATTGTAAAGCAACTACCCATGACGATAAACAACACGATAATTCTATAAACCAAAATATCACATTAATCAAGTAGGTTTATAATATTCTAGCCATCAGATTTGAATATGTAATGAAACCGAATCTCACAAAATTTAACAAAGCAAATCGAGCAATAACCAAATACATCAATAAAAAGGCCAAATTCAAAAATAACGAACGCAACATGATTCACCACGCTACATTTGCACATGTCGTCAAATAGTTTTATAAATGACTTAAAAAACTGGTTGAATAACTGCTTACGACCGTTACAATGAGTCACGCGCCGCGACTTAATGCCAACTGTGGAACCACAATAGAACATTTCGTGTTTCGCGGCTAATTTTAGTAAGAACTGTTTATGGATAAACAGTTTCAAATAAAGGTATTAATTATGGTGACAAGAAGTATGCACACTTTCACCAAGGAAAGGCCGCTTTCTATTCAATTCTAGAAAATTTGTCGAGATTTACTAACTTCAATTACCAGATCCTAAATGGCATTAACATTAACCCCTAGCTTCTTAATGTACAGCTAAAATAATAACTAAGTATAAGCAATAACTTTTATCTGACGTTACAAATGCATAGGTGAATGCCGACCGAAAGCCAGAAAATTTAACATATTTACACAGACGAGGCAGTGCACAGCAACTGGCATACTTTATCCATATCTACATTACACATCGAATCGCTGATACATTCATGCTTACATTGTCCCTACAATAGAAGGTTAGAGGCTAAAGTAAGTAATAAAAGCAGCAGCTAAAATTATCAAGTGTCAAATATAGCCGTCGCTTGCACTTGCTTATATATTATACCTTGTTTGACTATTGCTTTCGATAAAGAAACTGGGGGTGAGAATTTATAAGAGTTTAAATTGTTAATATAACTGAGTCGTTTTATGGTAATGTTTTAGGTAATAATATACAGGTAGTCAAGTACTACACAGTAGTTTATGACAAATACGACGATGCTAATAAACTCTACTATAAATAGCATTTCCTCGTATAATAATATGAGGAACAAAATAAAACAATGTGTTGTACAAGAAAATTCTCAAATTAGTAACATCACGTGATGATCGAAGTTGAGCATCAACTATCAACAGTGCCAAAGAAAGTTAAACTATAAATTATTTCCTAAGTGCTATAAACTGGTATTGCCGGATATGTAAGATAACTTACGAATATGTCTGGGTGTGATAAGTGCAGTACAATCACATGATTGTATGCAATCGTTCCATACTACTGATATATATGATAATTTTCGATAATTATTATTATTTTTAAAGGAATGTGGGGAAACGAACTTCGAAACCTCTCAGCTTCATATACTAATGGTATATTTTGTTTTATGACTTTGTGCTATTACTTTTCGTTTTCAATTCTTACAACTCGAAATATTATGTAGCTTCTATTGCTCTAATAATACATTTTGCTTAACTTATAAAGTTGATTTCCTGTGAATTTCAGAATCCCAATAAAACAACAACATATTTTCCTTATTTTAATTAAAATTTATAACGAATGTACTTATATGGAACTAGTTTTTGCCCGAGGCTTCGCTACCGTAATAATCTTCTTGATCTTAGAATCAAAAGTACAAGTACAGTAATAGTGTAGTTTAAATTTACAATAATCATAAGCTCACGCCTGTATCCCCGAAGGGGTAGGCAGAGGCGCACTAGCCAACTAGAACACCCACATTTCGCCAAGCTTAGTTCCGTCCCAGATGTGATAGGGGGCGAGCCTATCGCCATATCGGGCACAAATTCCAGACTCCGGGCTAATATGGAAAATTCCAATATCACTTTACCCGACCCGGGGATCGAACCCGAGACCTCAGGACCGTAGTCGTACCGAAATACCACCACGCCACCGAGGCAGTCAGGCAGAGCAGTTAAATTTACAATAGAAAGTTGCTAACCTAATCGAAGCCTTAAAGAAGTATTAAGCAGAAGAAGTAACTCTTATGGAGTTGAGATTAAGAATAAAATAGTTTCGTCATCCGATGCAACTGCAGACTTTCTCATCATAATAACATAAATAGGGGATTTGATCCCCTATACTTAATTAATACGTACAATTTAAAGTGTTTTAGAATAAAAATTAACGAAACATAATTCTTGAATGAAAGAAAGCTGAATTGTCGTGTACAATATAGCGAAAATGTTCTAGAACATACAGATTTAGTAATAGAACTGAAGTTTTGTATAGTAAACATTGATTTCTTAGAATTGATTAAAAACATCCATTCCATTCTTCACTAGTGTATACATAAATTATCCTGTTATTCCAACACCAGCATCAATACACGATGACATTCATTTCGTGTCGACCGTTGAACCAACTATCCGTAATCTTTTGTCTCACATGAATAAACTACGATGTTCTTTATCACCTAACTTATTGATAATAATACTAAAAGTAAGTATTTTCACCAAATCAATGTTTAATATTGCGTTTTTAAAACGGCTCTTTCGACCACCAGAGGGGCCTAGGCCATGTTCCAAGTGGGTCACGAAGACGTCGGTTAACGTCACTAAAGTACCAACTTATTCTTACGGCAGGGCAAAAAAAGTTGACCCTACCACTACATGGGATAGATAGCCTAGAACAGAGAGAGAAGCAGAGAATTGAGGGATTCCGAAGAAGTCCAATAGTGAAGTCAACTTTGGATGCATGTAAAAATTTTCGAAAAACACTGGTTTAATAAGTACACAAAGAACTATACGGAATATTCTGTTGGAATGGTAATTCCACAGATAACAGCTCTATCTAACACTAGCTGACCCGCGCAACTTCGTCTGCGTATGAGAGAGAGGGTTGAAAGAGTGAGTCGTAGGCACCTATAGCACAATAATTCTAAAAGAGGTAATGGGATGATCTACTTCTGCCGTCATTCACCCCGTCTCTGACACCGTCAGTCACACCGTCTGTCAAACCGTCTGTCACCCCGTCTCTTACCCCGTCAGTCACACCCTCTGTCACACCGTCTGTCACCACGTCCGTCACCCCGCCTGTCACCCCGTCTGTCACCTCGTCTGTCACCCAGTCGGTCACCCAGTCTGTCACCTCGTCTGTCACCCAGTCGGTCACCCAGTCTGTCATCTCGTCTGTCACCCAGTCTATTACCACGTCCGTCACCCCGTCTGTCACGCAGTCGGTCACGCAGTCGGTCACCCCGTCTGTCACCCCGTCTGTCACCCCGCCTGTCACCCCGCCTGTCGCCCCGTCTGTCACCCCGTCTGTCACCCGTCTGTCACCTCGTCTGTCACCCCGTCTGTCACCAGTCTGTCACCCCGTCTGTCACCCCGCCTGTCACCCCGCCTGTCACCCCGTCTGTCACCTCGTCTGTCACCCAGTCGGTCACCCCGTCTGTCACCTCGTCTGTCACCCAGTCGGTCACCCAGTCTATTACCACGTCCGTCACCCCGTCTGTCACCCCGTCGGTCACCCCGTCTGTCACCCCGTCTGTCACCCCGTCTGTCACCCCGTCTGTCACCCCGTCTGTCACCCCGTGTCACCTCGTCTGTCACCCCGTCTGTCACCAGTCTGTCACCCCGTCTGTCACCACGTCCGTCACCCCGTCTGTCACCCCGTCTGTGACTCTTCTGTCACCCGTCTGTCACCCCGTCTGTCACCCAGTCGGTCACTCCATCTGTCACCTCGGCTGTCACCCAGTCGGTCACCCCATCTGTCACCCCGTCTGTCACCCCGTCTGTGACTCTTCTGTCACCCGTCTGTCACCCCGTCTGTCACCCAGTCGGTCACTCCATCTGTCACCCCGGCTGTCACCCAGTCGGTCACCCCATCTGTCACCCCGTCTGTCACCCCGTCATTCACCTCGTCAGTCACTCCGTCCGCCACCCCATCAGTCAGCCTGTCAGTCACCCCATTAGTCACCCCATCAATCACCCCGTCAGTCACCCCTTAGTCACCCTACCAATCATCCCCTTGGTCAACACTAAAATATTTTTTCAAATCGAATCAGTAGTTTCTGAGATATAAAATTCCCCGCTAGCAGCATTTTTCATTTCTGCTCCGCTTCTATTGGTCATAGCGTGATGTTAAATAGCCTATAGCCAGCGTCGATAATTGGGCTATCCAACACAAAAAGATTTTTTCAATTCGAACCAATAGTTTCTCTCTGAGATATAAATTTTCCCGATTTGGTAACATTTTTCATTTCTGCTCCGCTCCTATTGGTCAAAGCGTGATGTTATATAGCTTATAGCCATCCTCGATAAATAGGCTATCCAACACAAAAAAAAAATTCAATTCGAACCAGTAGTTTCTGAAATATAGTCCTTTCAACATTTTTCATTTCTGCTCCGCTCCTATTGGTCATAGCGTGATGTTTTATAGCGTATAGCTACCCTCAATAATTGGGCTATCCAACACAAAAATAATTTTTCAATTCGAACCAGTAGTTTCTGTCCGAGATATAAATTTTCCCGATATTGCAACATTTTTCATTTCTGCTCCGCTCCTATTGGTCAAAGCGTGATGTTATATAGCCTATAGCCATCTTCGATAAATAGGCTATCCAACACAAAAAGATTTTTTCAATTCGAACCAGTAGTTTCTGAGATATCACCTTCCCCGGTTTTAAACATTTTTCATTTCTCCTCCGCTCCTATTGGTCATAGCGTGATGATATATAGCCTATAGCCACCGTCGATAATTGGGCTATCCAACACAAAAATAATTTTTCAAATCGAACCAGTAGTTCCTGAGATTAGCGCGTTCAATCAAACAAACAAACAAACAAACAAACAAACAAACAAACAAACAAACAAACAAACAAACAAACAAACAAACAAACAAACAAACAAACAAACAAACAAACAAACAAACAAACAAACAAACAAACTCTTCAGCTTTATAATATTAGTATAGATGTAGGGCTGTCATCACATATGTACATACATGTCATTATTTTATATTCCTATACGAGGTTTTTAATCGTGAAAGAGTGCTTGATTCATATTTCTTTATGCACCATCGAAGCAAAAGATTTATGTGTTGTTGGTATAGAGTTACTTCGTGTGCCGAAATCATACCATACCCCATAAATATGATGGGAAAGACTTAAACGCGTCCGTACGCACACCTAAAATATAGTTCCTATAGTTATAATAGTTCTAGTTCTAATCCTAGTTATAATGGTTTCCTGGAAGAGGTCGCTTTTAGCGATAAGGCCGCCACTTGTGGCACAGTCATTCTGTTGCTCACCTATTCTGTTACCTGTTTTTTTTTTGGAATAAATAGTTTTTGGCTATCTTTTTTTTTTATAGCAGAGATTGGCAAACGAGCAGATGGGTCACCTGATGGTAAGTGATCTCCACCGCCCATAGACACCCAAGACACAAAAAGAATCATGGGTGCGTTGCCAACCTAAAAGGAGGAAATGGAAGGGGAGGGAAGGGGATTGGGAAAGGGAGTGGGGAAATGGGCCACCGGAAATCTCACTCACCGAACGAAACGCGACAGCAAGCTGCAACTTTACGTCGGTTTTTCTGTGAGACAGTGGTATCTAACCGGTCGAGCCGGCCCATTCGTGCTATAGACGTTATTGTCTACAGCGTGGCTCTACCACTTGAAAATCTAGGTCGATTTAGGACCATACCCAAACCTAGCTACCCATAATAATTTATAACTTTACGATAAACGTCACGGCTGTATTAATTAAACCAGCCAAACGCGTTGTATTTAGGTCCGCGTCTGTTTGTTTTCCGTCTATTTGTATTGAACAAATTAATGAATAATAACACGTCCGATTGTGGACTGCCGACGGGCCAATTAGAACTGCACATTGTTATGTATTCAATTAGTGAAAGATAACAAATCAAACCATTTAATGCCCTTAACGAATCTTATCAATATTTACATATTATTGGATTCGACGCGACCCAAGGCGGTATTGTAATAATAATAATGTTATTAGCCCTGTAATATTACTGTCTTATATTATGGTCTGTCTGTTATTACTGGTATTGTAAGGTTTATTAAATTATATCCAAGATATATAGATCCAATATATATGTAGATCCAAGATATAAGATCCAAGATATATCCAACGATTTCTAAGTATTTTATGCAGATTGAATGTGTGCAAATTCAATTATTTTAGTCATGTATATTTAAAAAAATTAAATAACACCCAACGGTCACACACATACAGCTTGGCAAAAAAAGAGTATGACACGGTGAAAATTGGAACTAAAAAACTAAATAAAAAAAAATTTTTATCTGACTTATTATTTTGTTGTACAAATAATTTTCACCTGGAAATTGGAAATCACCCCTAAAAAGACCATTAAATAACAATAAATATGAATAATACATTTTACGTCGTAGCCCATATATTGGGTTGTCATATTAAATTAAGCGCCCTCATTAAATCTATTCTCTTTTTTGCCAAGCTGCAGTCCTGACCCCACAGTAAGATCGAGTCTCAGGTATCAGGAACTACGATATATGTACTTTCGGTCTCACAACACCCAGACCCGAAACAAATTATTTGTGGGCCACACACACATTTGTCTCGGTGCGGGGATCGAAAACATTACAAATACGCGGTGACTATGAACTTGTTCAGCTCAATGGTGTGCATTGGGAGAGGCCTATGTCCAGCAATGGACCAGTGTAGGTTGATGATGATGATGGTCGTGATGAAATACATAGTGGCTATTTCAATTCTATCAATTCGACTCCCAAATTCTGCAGGATGTGTTATAGATAACAAAATTAACCGCCGAATGCTCATACTCTTAAGATCGTCTTATGTCTTTAAGGCCGCCTGATTTGTCAAAATTGTATGGCGAAAATCAATGTTAGAAGCCGTTAAAGTTGAGTAGCGTTTGACCATCCGGACGTAAGCAACGTATTCAATACGCGGAATAAAATACATTGTATTAGTGAACATTGAACAAGCAGCCTTATTAGGCCACATGTTACACACATCGCCCTTCCAAAAAGAACACACAACAATTAAATGTATTTTAAACACCGCCCGTCCCAAATTACACAACGCCTATGTAATAAAATTGTAAATTAAATGCAAACAAGTCCGTTGCCAAAATGTTAATTGTCAAATTTTTCGCACTGCTTGACACATCCGGTAACATAACTGCCATATTGTCATTCGGAAAACAATTCAATATTCGAAGAACGTGCTCGTGCGACGACCTTCGCCCGGAGAGGACACCGACGAGCAGGGAAGTGGGAGGGGGGTAGCCAAGCAAGAGCTTCTAGGGCTGTCGACTGATGACCATAACACCTGCTTTATTTCTTCCTAATATTTATTGATATCGTCATAAGGCAGCCGTATTAAATATAAAAAAGGTCTCAAGAAAGGTCAAATTAGTACCCTAAACCGACGTGCATGCATGAGAATGTAATGAGATTGAATGAGGCGAAAGGAGTATGTAAGGATCGAAGCAAGTGGAAATCCGTTGTCTCTGCCTACCCCTATGGGAAAAAGGCGTGAGTCTATGTATGTATGTATTAGATATAAAGTTCTGTGGCTCGAGTAGGAA
Organism: Clanis bilineata; assembly: GCA_036417725.1. Taxonomy (NCBI): domain Eukaryota; kingdom Metazoa; phylum Arthropoda; class Insecta; order Lepidoptera; family Sphingidae; genus Clanis; species Clanis bilineata. The sequence goes on from CM071153.1 coordinate 8,216,366, forward strand.
TAATTTTGACAATCGAAATCGTATTGAACCCGCTGCGCACTGATGACATTTGTTTAAAATTCCATACAAATGTCATAAACGCATTGAGCTCGATTCCAATTCGATTGTCAAAATTATTGCTGCTTGGGACGCTGGTGAATACACCAGCGGCCGGTACACAGTACACACCAACCGAACGAAGGCGAAAGACCGTTCGCGAAGGGCCATCGGCGATGGGGACCGAACGTTCCCGATCATTCGCGAATCTTCGCTGTTGCGTTCACACAACAGCAAAAGTTTGTTTTTGTGAATGCGACAGCAAATGCGCCATTACGCAATGGCAAATTTCAATACGTAGAATCCAATAGTTTACTCAAAAAAAAATTTCCTATTGTCTACTTGGTAAAATTGAGTCTAATGAAAATAATGATGCAAGGACAAAACTTATCAAAGCATTGTAAATAAACAACAATTAGCAGCGGACACCAAAATATATGAACACAGAGTAAAGTATGTGAGCCCAAACACAGAATTAATAGTGAAAATAAGCTTCAGTAACCGGGAGTACCAGTAGCTAGCATTACCAAATCAGAAACGGTATACGAAACTAATACGCATTTGGTTGTTAGGCAAGGAATACAATATCGCATGTAACTCTACATATAAATGAATCGTTTGTCTTGTCTAAATATGATACGAGTTTCGTACGTGAGTCACGAAACTGTACCAAAAAGGCGCCACACGCTAAGTAATAACGATTCAAAGAAACATACAATAGACGAACTTATTCAGGTTTGTCTTTAAAGGCTTCATAATAACATAACGACCTGCGGCCTGAGCAGGAAAATTTCTGACACCGTAAATGTATTCGAACTCGATGCGCGTCTATGAAATTTGTATGAAATATTAACCAAACGTCATCAGTGCGCAGCGAACTCGAATACATTTACATTTACATTAGTTTTTCGTGCTCGGGCTACTGGTATAAGCGTTGGATTGAGATGTAACACAATTTCACTATTAAGTACCCTAAGTTCGATCGATATTATTATAATGCGCGATATATAAATGCATATTTGAATACGTTCACTTTGAATTGAAAAGGTGGCAATATGTCACAATAATATTGATAAAATAATACTGTTTTAGTTGAAAACAGTTATATAATATTATGATTGCTCCTTCTTTCTATACTACTACTAATAATAATAATAATATTAGCCCTGTAATATTACTGTCCCACTGCTGGGCACGGGCTTCCTCTACTAATGAGAGGGGTTAGGCCTTAGTCTAGTATACTACTACTAAGGAACCAATATAGTTTTAAGCACGGGTAAACCCTAACGCTGCTAAACATACAGACTAAATAAAAAAAGTTAAGCGACCAGAGCCAAATGTTAAGCAGTGTCCTTGACGCACCTTCCTACATTTCCAGTTAGATTTTTACTCCTGTGTTAACGTTTAATCCTTATTGTAGCCGCGTTTAGGTTTATAGTCGATCATCAAATAATCACATGGTCCGGTTGTCTATGGGCATTACGATTCAGAATGGGTGGGACTGGTCGCAGTAAAATATGGTATACACAGCTGTGTTAATTTTACATAGCGAATAGACGCATTGGGCGAATTATTAGCATTAAATATATGTATTTAGGTAAAATTTATGAGCAGATTTTTATAATTATAATCTAACTGGTAAATACGTATTAAACGAACTTCCAACAATAAACTTTTCGAATCTTTGAGTGGTAGAGATAGACTATAGACACTATATAGTAACGTGTAGACGTTACTGTACTGACTACAGCACGAATGGACCGGCTCGACCGGTTTGATACCATTGCCTCACAGAAAACCGACGTAAATTGGCAGTTCGCTTTTGCATTTCGTTCGGTGAGTGAGATTTATTTATTTATGGAAAACTTACGACTAATAACATTTGAGTAAATTACAGTACTTAGCTAACATAGAGCCAATAACAAGTCCTCACTTATAGAAGTACATGAATAGTTAAACAAATAACTCTATCTAATGCGAACAAACATAGTACGAAAATCAATAATTTAAGGGATAGCCGAAATTAATATTAAGACACTAACGCTAAGTATTGAAAAAACTAAGGCTCAAGCTCCTTCTCGCAAAGATTCCGGTGGACCAACCCAATTCCTTCTCTTTTAAAAAAAACCTAATTCAACTCCAAATCATTTGCTAGTCTCTGTTATAAAACACTCAACTAAGGGGTGTAAGTAATTGTCAAGCATATCAGAAACCATTTAAAGAGCGTACGTCCCATAATCGTTCATAAAGATCCGACACTTAAACACGCGTCTAACACCTAACGTGGAACCTTCCAACCTATACGATACTATCAAACAATAGTTCAAGTGTCAACCATTCTCTGTTACCGCACGTCTGCTCTTTCACCACGAGTGTGCACAAGCCTAACTTAGCTTGTTCGGAATTTTTGCATTCGCGCTAAATCTATCCCACTATGATTCTTTGCAATGTGCTCAAAACTGATTTGAAGAAACCACAGGAGGACGTCCGTCGCAAGTATCTGAACCGTACCAAAAAGAGCCGGCTGTTTTGGAGGAAGATATGAGAACTACTGTGGAGGAAGCTCAAGAGCAGGAAAAATGGAAGCGAAGAAGTAGGAAGACGGAACTTGGCGTTAGACCGATATAATGCCACACAAAGAGAGAACATAAACATAACATAACATAAGCTCACGCCTGTATCCCCGAAGGGGTAGGCAGAGGCGCACTAGCCAACTAGTACACCCACGTTTCGCCCAGCTTAGTTCTGTCCCAGATGTGATAGGGGGCGCGCCTATCGCCATATCGGGCACAAATTCCAGACTCCGGGCTGATATGGAAAAATCCAATATCACTTTGCCCGACCCGGGGATCGAACCCGAGACCTCAGAACCGTAGTCGTACCGAAATACCACCACGCCACCGAGGCAGTCACACAAACAGAGAGGTGTTCAAAACAATAATTTACATATTAAATGCAAACATTTTATATTTGCTAGTGAATTAAATACAAGTCCACTTTCACTAGGCTCATTTTCTTTATCAGTGTAATACGTCGTTCATCATAAATTACATACAAAGTGGTACTGATAAATTACATGTCAGTCCTTCGAGCGAATTAAGAAACGGCAGTATGCGACATCGTAACTCAGCACCTTAATATGATTTAAATTGTTGCTCATTTCATTTGCAATTGAGAAACCTCGAGGTGTAGAGTGTATAAGTACTATATGACCACACTTGGCTTATTAATTTAATGATAAAAGTACTTCATTTTCACAAGATCTCATAACCGTTGTATGAGAACCGCAACTGGAAAAAATAATAACAACTTTAAAAACAGACCGAGTTTAAATCCTATCGTGACCATATTTACATGGGACCACCCTTGAAAATCAGTCCACATTTGGCGGAGATATTAAGGACGAATTAAGGACCTTCTCCTTTTTGGAAGTCGGTCGAAAATTTAAAACAAAGTAACATAAGTGAACGATGAATCACAGACTACACCCAAACCTTGCTAACTTTTAAGTCTCTAAAGAGTCAACACAGATGTATTGATAAGAAAACATTGCTGGATAAACATACTCGGACACACAGACGTAAAAAAAAGATGGACGGAGCGCTAGGAACATTGAAAGTGAAGCAGGGTTTTCGGCCCATTCGATCTACCGACATGTAATGGCGTGTGTGTGCGTAGGACACTTTTGTACAGGCGCATTTGTATGCGTGGCTTTACTGTGGCGTCTGTTTAACTATAGGCGAGATGGTGTCCTTCTTTTTCTTTACGTCCGTACTCGGCCACTACAGAATAACATGCCCTTGAGTAAATATTGTATACATGATTTTTGGGGAATTTGATGCCGTAAATTGATTTAATCAAATGTACACATATAGCGGTAGAACCATTTGGGGCCTATTTATAAAAACATTTACGCGCTTCTTATGTTTAATAGTTTGTCACTTTGTTTCTTACGTCACATTGTTTGAAAATGAAAGGGACAAACTGCTCTTAAAGATAAGAAGCGCCTAATATTTTTATAAGGGGCATTATGTTCAGATCAATCAAGTCTAAGATGGAAAGTGCAAGAAGGCAGAATGTATCGAATGTTGAAAAACAGCTCCCTATATCAAAGTTGCACCGACCCATAAACCAAATGCCATGCCCATAGGCAATGGTGCCAAGACCGGTTCCGAGACGCAACAAAACTTTAGTTTATCCATACAATATAACGCACTCATGATACAAACTATAATCACAAGTTTAAAAACTTAACGGACCGACTTCAAATCCGATCGTGACCTTTATATGGGACCACCTTTGAAATAAGCTCTATCGAACACAAAACTAATTTTGAAAATCGGTCCACATTTGGCGGAGATATCGCGTAACATGCATTAAAAAATACAGACGAATTGAGGACCTCCTCCTTTTGTGGAAGTCGGTCGAAAGTTACGTAAATAGATGTTGAATACGCATAAAAATAAAGTGGTGATTAAAATAAAGGGAACAATCAAATACTCCATACTTAATTAGACCACTGTCTTGGTTATATCAAAGTCTTTGCACTAAGTATTTTTATCGAATTTAACGAAATACATCAGTAAAAACTCCAATCCATAACCAACCTGCGATGAACTTCACATTAGTATCATAAACTTACCTGAAAAAGAACAAAAACAACAATTAGCATAACAGTTACAATCTTACTTTATGAATCTGCTGATTTAAATAAAAATCAATATATTATTACATGAAAATCAAACTAAAAACATTTATGTTACATCAATTCACTAGCTGACCCGGCGAACTTCGTTCCGCCTAACAGTCGATTCTTTAATTATTTTTTTTCATTATGTCTAAAATAAACGTAGCCTAAGTTACTCCTTATTACATCAGCTACCTGCCAATAAAACGTTCCGTCAAAAATCGGAACAAACAGACAGACAGACAAAAATTGTAAAATATGCTATTTTGGTGTATACCGTATATATATTCATATACATGTAGTTAAAAACGGTTATTTCAATATTACAAACAGACACTCCAATTTTATTTATATGTATAGATAAACCGATACATAACACTGTAAGGAAATAGAGGAAGTGTCAGCAAAGATTCTCAATAGGAAATAGAAAGTGTCATCAATAAAAAGCACAATAAAAATCAATTGGCGACATGTAAGCACAATTATGGGAATGACATGAATACGGATCGCAACAGCGATGCCGTGATGTCATGCATTCACTGGAGACAATAGAAACTATTACAGGAAGCGGAATGCTCTTGTAAGAAGGTCAAACGATAGTTCAAAAGGTACTCCACATTCACATTCGTCAATCGGTAACTTAGGCTCAATTGCACCACTATTATTAACCTAGAGTTAGTCCTAACCGCAACTAAATGATAACCAAGTACGCAAAGGGTAAAAGTAACAAATTACAAATTGTAACATTAACACTTCAATTAACAACTATTATACACACCATGTAAGAAAAATTTATAAATATAAAATTAATTATTCCCTAAAACACTAAGGGCGACTTGCACCACTACTACTAACCAACGATTAGTCCTAACCTCGAGTTAAATTGAAATAGAAATATGTGAAGGACATGTAATTCATTACATATAATGTACTACATCTAATTACAGATAATATATGGTGACATTAAATTAATTACATGTAACGAATTACATGTCCTTCATATATTTCTATTTCAATTTAACTTGAGGTTAGGACTAACCATAGGTTAGTAATAGTGGTGCAAGTCGCCCTAATTAGCATAAAACATTACTGTGCCAATCATTTCCGGACAAGTAGCACTCGAGTAGGGAAGGGTATTTCGCCAGGTCCACTCTCTTTAATTACAGGGTGTGCCCGGTGCCGTATGCAGGTGAGGTCGACGTAAAATATTGTAGACAATGTACAAAACGTACGTGAAAAATGACCACAAACTATCAGTCTCAATGTGTTGAGGGCGTGTCCCATAAAGGAGTGTATTGTTTACAACTTACTACATTATACTAGAAATTACTTTACTCTAGTAAGCATAAATATAAAAATATACACAAATAATTCCAAGATCAAGTAATAGTGTGCTGTGAATTGTGATACATGGTCTAATGCCATAAATCCGTAGATACCTACAATATGATTAAACAGCATAAATAGAGTCAAAGAAACTCTACTATAACAATAAATCAAACAGTAAATTATCTTTTGGCCTCTACATGTTAAACATAGAGGCTTCATATAAATACTATTCACATATCGCGAGTACACTCAATCTGCCACTTGGTGAGTCATATATTGACACAGCAACCATGCAAGCCATTAGGTTCCATGACGTAGCTTAGTGGCGAAATGTGCGTTTTCTTTCAATATATTATACTTGGATAAATTCTACTAAAAATGATAAGATAAATGATAACAAATTTTATCACAAGGCTAAATGGTACCAACGGGGGAAGGTCGTACGCAAGGGCGTAATTACGATAGGTCAAGATGGTACAATTGCAAATATTATTTTACACACCATTTCATAAGAAGGTTTTTAATTCATAATGATTTCTTAGGTTTACGCGAATTTTATACATTGAAATTTACAGAGTTTTATCGCAATTTGGTATTTCCAAATTGCGATAAAATCCGTAAAAACAAGTTTCATTTCAAGGTTTTTAATTCGTCGTTATTTTGTGGTAATATTACATTATCCCCGACAAATTTTGACCGATTTTTAAGGTTATTTTTGTGTTCGATAAAGCTTACTACAAGTGTGGTAAACATGTTATGAATTTTGAATGTTTTTTAAATTTTTAAAACTTTTAACTTTATACAGATTTAGAACACAAGCTCGTTAATATTATGAGCATATACTAAGTACTGTTCGTATTTATACTTTTCAGCTTATGACGCACCTATTACACTTTTGTTAAAAAACTAATTAGGCATTATGCCCCTTACTTATAAAAATATTTAAGCGCTGCTTATCTTTAACCATAAGTTGTCCCTTTCATTTGTAAACAATGTAACGCAAGGAAAAAAGTGACAGGCTATTCTTAGCGAAAAGATAAGCGAAAATATTTGTATAAGTAAGGGCCTTTATACGTCGGCATCCGAGGGCGGGGACAAGAAAACTTACTCGTTAACCGTTACGGGGCGATTACAGCACGCAGTAGTTACATCGCGCCCGGTCCTGCCTGACCAGATGGCATTAAAGCCGACCCACTTCTCGAAGGTCCGACCGACCGGCCTGTCTCGTGCCATGTATGGCGCTGCAGGGTTACGCAACCGTGCCGATTATGTGCGAACTTATGGCATTGTTTAACTCCAACATCAAGGATTATTGCCAGTTAACGCGAGTTGGCAACATCGACGCATCGTGGACTCCTGGACATGTTTTTATCAAAATAAAACCCAATAATACCTACACAAAACACTGTTTTTCGCTGTCTCCTGATGGAACAATGAGCTATAGACAAAAATGTGTAGAGAAACAATATTTTGTGTAGTGTTTTAGTGCAGATTACAGAAGACTCGGCTTAAAGGTCGGAATGGAAATTATATGGAAGATCATGTTACACGAGCTTAATCATCACTGTGTATTCATGTCATTATTGTCATTGTAACTTCTCTGAATGTTAACACCCTAATGTACACTACGTATTGCTTACATTAGTTAGAATCTACATCTTATTGTCTTATCCTCTCGTTGCTACATAATTGTTTACCACAACATATACTGGTAAGTAGTAGATCAATATTTTCCATGGGTTTTTAAATAAAACTTGCAGACAAGTTTGAAGCCATCTCCCCGAATTTCTCAGATCAACAACAAGAATACAATTAAGCGATTGGAAAGGGAGTGGAAAATTTGATCATTGGCAATCTCCCTCACTGAACGAAACCTACGTCGATTTTCTGTGAGACTCTCAACTACTATCAAACTCTCTACAGCGTCGCTCTTCCAAATTCTATGTTGATTAAGACCATTTTTGTAAACAGCATTTATATGCGAAAGATATGACAAATCCCCAAAAGCGCTATGTCCAAACAATAACGGTTCCATAACCTACAATATACGGAACCCTAAAAAATCCGTTCGAGGTTGAATGCGACGTTGATTGCAGCCCAAAGCCGTTTACAGTTAATCAATGCATCGCCATCTGCAAAATACGCAGTTTCCCAACGTCGATACAAAACGGCATATGGCTGCTAAACCATCGCCTTGTATGGACGGACATATGGACGTTGCGACCGCGCTTGGCCTGACACGTTACTCGACGAATTTAGAGTTCACAACAACTTTTACATTACATATGACAGCTTGAAATATGATTGTCGTCGAGTGTTTTTTTTATAGCAGACTGGCAAACGAGCAGATGGGTCACCTGATGGTAAGTTATCTCTACAGCCCATAGATACCCAAGACACAAATAGAATCATAGGTGCGTTGCCAACCTAAAAGGAGTAAATGAAAGAGATTGGGAAAGGAAGGGAGGGAAATGGGCCACCGGAAATTGAACAAGGGGTTACCATCACCTCTTATAGCACTATTAATATAATCTTACTTGTACCGCTTCCCGTACAAGAAACGAAGTAGCAGTAGTAGTATAACAATACTGCTATAAGAGGCGATGGTGACCCCCCTGTTTCGGTATAATAAATAGAAATACATTATTTTTCTGAATATCTTCATCAACGTTTTTGTCAATAAGATCCTTCAGGAATTAAAGTGAATTGTGGGTGTTCTAGTTCTGTAGTACGCCTCTGCCTACCCGTTCGGAGACACCGTGAGTCTGTGGCAGATCCCTCTGTACCCTTAGTGCAGGTTTTCCTCGGTTCTCGTAATCGACGATAGTTTACAGTTTCTCCATGCATTTTTTAGTTCCTTGTAGTTTCCGCAGTGGCGCTGCCAGATTTCGAGATTCGAGAACTGTCAAAATAAACTCGTACTAGGGGTACTGCTACTAAAGCCTGTTTAAACCATTCTGCCTGCTAACAGGTTGCCGACTGCTGATTCAACTAGCCAATCTCCACTTTATTTCGCAGGTACGTCGCGTTGTATACACAAAACCCGAATAACTCATCATATTTAAGTGTTCCATTCAAATAATCGTTACCCATTGACATTTACCAATATGGAATTCTTATGCAAATCGAAACGAAGCGTTTAATTAACGCATTGCCACAAAGGACACACGTAGACAAAGACAATTCATGAAGAAGCTGTATGCATACATCAATCGAACTGTCTCATGCGATAACGGACTCTTACAGATCGAGAATACGATGCCTAATCCGTTGTTGTCAAGTGATTAAACTGCTGGACAGGTCTGCAGTGAGCGCAAAAACAGGGGGTTAAACCCCCTTACAGTTACAATTATCCACACCGTCGACACGTGTAGAACACAGTAATTATATTGTCACCCATCCCTTAGTTATGTGATAATTCATCACTGACTTGCCTGCTTGATTGCAGCGGCGTGCATATGATATAGACAAAAAGACGTTGTCTACCCTGACATTTTAGTAATTAAATAAAGTAAAATAATAAAGGACCATAACATTCACAACGTAATATATTTTAAAAATTGCCGCGCGACGCGCACGCTTCGGCCTCTTATAGTTCAAAACGTGGTGCGGCTACCGTGTCGGTCGTCGCGCAGTGGCGAGTGACGTCAGGAATATGACTGCGAACGAAAGCTAAATACGCAATGCACGAATTAAAAACGTTACGTATATACACATTTGGATAATAGTAGTGTGAGTGTCTTTACTTCAGACGACGCACACATGTAAAGCATAATATTGGTAGCTTTCTGACGAAAGTTGACTTTTGGCTTTGAATATTGGCAACATCAAATGTAATACGTTCCGATTTGAAAATGCGTTCATTCTTGTAACGTTCTCAATGTCACACTACATTTTAATTCATTCGTGTAATATTTGTTCAAATAATTCGCAGATGTCGTAGAGAAGGAACTCATGGAGGTGGACATATGAAATATCGATATTTTGATCGATTCAAATCAATGATTAGATTGAATTTTGTATAAAGTTTTATAGTTTTTGTTAAACTTATATCCTTTCCCTTTGAGTAAAACCAAAATAAACTTTTCAACGATTTAACTTCATATTTTCAATTTAAGAAAATCTAATTAGTAGACTGCCTCGGTGGCGTAGTGACTGCCTCGGTGGCGTAGTTGTATTTCGGTATGACTACCGTCCTGAAGTCTCGGGTTCGATTCCCGGGTCGGGCAAAGTGATATTGGATTTCTCCATATCAGCCCAGAGTCTGGGATTTGTGCCCGATATGGCGATAGGCTCGCCCCCTATCACATCTAAGCTCGGCGAAATGTGGATGTTCTAGTTCGCTAGTGCACCTCTTCCTATCCCTTCGGGGATACAGGCGTGAGCTTATGTTATGTTATGTAATTAAAGGAGATTTGAATATTAATCAATTAAATCGATACTTCACAATTTAATCGATACTTCACGATATAATCGAATTGAAGTTTTAATAATCTATCATAGCTTTCCATCCCTAAAATTATTCGTTCTTATAAAAATGGAGATGTTTATTTATGTTTGTCTGATTTTAACCTAAAAATTACTAAATTTCCATTGTTATCATGCGGCATGTTTCGTGGAGTGTTACGTTTGTCGTCTTCGGAAAGAGCTATTTTAAAACACCGATTTATTGCTCAGAATATGTGTGTTACTATATATTCACCTAAACTAACTGCAGTGAATAGTGCTTTGATAAATCTGCATGTTATGACTTCTATCGCGATTGAAGAGCAAAAGCTATGCAGCCAAGTAGTCATGATTTCACGTTACAGGTGGGTTATCAAGATGATGAATTATTTCTTCAGATTCCGCTGATGGTGCAGATCCGTAGGGAACTTAAAGGAAGTTTCATTAGTAACTACTCGTAATATAATTTTACCAGATTTATCTGTCTCGAAAATAGTTTATTTTAGGTAGGTATTGCAATAATATTTTATTCAATAATGCAGTGAAATCCTGACGTTTTACCACGGACAAAATAATTTCTTGAAATGTAAATAAAAAATATTATGATCAATATTGAAATCTATAATATTCACTATCGTAACTAATTTGTCTTTTATACTTTATTAATTAACGTAAAATCTTATTTTAAAGAATTCCCTCCACGTAAATTTACATTCACTAGACGGCGCTAGTATCGTGCAGAGACAATAATCAAGTAACCACTATTTTGTATGTAAACGTTAAATAATGATTTAGTAATTATTTTTGTTTATTACAATATTAAAGAACACAGGAACACTTTGAGGTCGGTGCATTTTCGCTGAATTGCATTAACCATGTCAACTTATAATCATTCATAATAAATACATAGTTCTAGTTTATTCCCATAGATGGCAATCTTAAAAAAGATTCAATTCAAACAAATTCTTTTGAGTGGTAGAGCCACGCTGTAGACAGTAACGTCTACAGCACGAATGGGCCGGCTCGACCGGTTAGATACCACTGTCTCACAGAAAACCGACGTAAAGTGGCGGCTTGCTGTCGCGTTTCGTTCGGTGAGTGAGATTTCCGGTGGCCCATTTCCCCCCACCCTTTCCCTCCCCTTTCATTCCCTCCTTTTAGGTTGGCAACGCAGTCATGATTCTTTTTGTGTCATGTGTGTCTATGGGCGGTGGAGATCACTTACCATCAGGTGACCCATCTGTTCGTTTGCCAATCTCTGCAATAAAAAAAAAAAAAAAAAAAAAAAATATAAATCGCTAGATGTCACTATAGCATATCGACAAATGTAAAAATATCTTTGATCTTATTAGTATTAGCCACAGACATGTAGTATTAGTTCATTCCTATAGCTGGCAACGCTTATACATAGTCTAGTTAACATTAAAATTCTAAAATATCTTACAACAGTACGTGCGGTTTCCAAATAGCTACTAAATGTACATCATATAGGGAAATTTTTGTCTACCCTGTCGAAAATGTCTGTGCACGTCACTGCTTGATTGTTTTACCACCTGCTGCCATAATAATATATTATAATTGCTTATTATACAGTTATAGCACGTACTTAGACATTGGTTATTAGACATTTCATAAATGCGTCATTCTCTTCAAATATCATTTTTTGTAATAAATACTGCATGACACAACACTCACAATAATTTTTTATCCATTATTTTAATTATATTTTAATTGGTTACTTCATTACATTCCATACCTAATATAATGGTTATTGATTGATTACGTAATTAGTAGTTAATATTAATACTCAATATAAAAATACCTATCGTTAGTTTTCCAAGTTACGATGTGTAACGTTACAGTACGAACTAAAATTATTATTTATTACCCGCTTTATCAATTTTCATATTTGTATAAATATATAAAGAAATTGTAGTCATAGACTCATAGACTAATCAATCTGTCACCAATATCAATATGTATGTAATTTACCATCGAATGCTCATACACTTAAGGTCACCTTATCGCCTTATCTGTCAAAATTGCGAAATCAATGCAAGAAGCCGTTAAAGTTGAGTAGCGTTTGATAATTCGGGCGTTAATGTTATACATCTGAAGTAAATCATCAACATGAGTAGTTTTTGCAAAAAAAAATTAAATAGTTCCTAACAGTGTAAGTACAGAACTTTTTCTATCTGCTCTTATCCCATTTTAATGGGGGGTCGTCGCAATACACCTTCTCAACCATGTTGCAGCAAAGAATGGGCTTGGTTGTTAGTGTATATACAGAACACTAAATTATATTAAATGCAATAATTACATTATTTTGTATTTTTAATTGGGGCCCTTGTAATCGAACTGATTGCAGGCCTGCGTCGCGAGTTGCGTTGCAGGCTGCAGTTCATGACACCGCTGAGCACATGCTTTGTCCGAACTCCGAAGACAAATCTCCCGCATTGACGCATCATTTGCATCGTGCTAAGGACATTCGTTATAATGAAACTGTTATTCGTGTCAACGACATTATTAAATAAATTACAATGATTGTGATATTACAGATGACTTCTTTACAACTGTCTCTTAAATAACGACTAGGAATAAGAATAATTAATATATATAACAGATATTTAATGTAAATAAATAACACGTTGTGTGTTATTAGTCACATACATAGTCCTGACCCCACACAAAGATCCAGTCTTGTGTCGTAGGTATCAGGAACTACGAGAGACTTTCGGTCTCACAACACCCAGACCGAAACATATATCTGTAGGCCATACAAACATTTGTCTAGGTGCGGGGATCGAACCCGCGACCACTCGCTTCACAGCCGGCTACTCGCCCGCTGCGCCACGGAGGCTGTGTATTATGTATCTTATTAAATGACGTAAAATCTACGTTATGAAACTGTACTACAATATACTGCTTTTTCATATTTTAAAGTGGCCTTATTAATAATACACGTTATGGTCAGACAGCTTTCATATAACTGTGGTATAACCATATAAGTTTTAGATAAAACGGTAAACAGTTAAGAAAAATAAAAGAGGAATAAATATTAGTCATCGTCTCAACGAAATATCTATTAGAGTACTAGACGCCACCCTTCACCATAATAAAAAACTTTATGTTTTTTCGTCTAGACTGTAGACAGTCTGTTTTGTATACAGATATAGTAAATCATATAAATGACGTATTTATTGGTGAAATAACATAACATAACATAAGCTCACACCTGTGTCCCCGAAGGGGTAGGCAGAGGCGCACTAGCGAAATAGTACACCCACATTTCGCCGAGCTTAGTTCCGTCCCAGATGTGATAGGGGGCGAGCCTATCGCCATATCGGGCACAAATTCCAGACTCCGGGCTGATATAGAAAAATCCAATATCACTTTGCCCTACCCGGGGATCGAACCCGAGACCTCAGAACCGTAGTCGTACCGAAATACTACCACGCCACCGAGGCAGTGAAATAAGTAAATGACGTAAGTTTAGGCAAGTAACACAAAGAACCGTTGAAAATCGATTATCTAATTAAACATCAATTATTGTTATCGTTTATATTCTTCTCCATCATATTCTAATTGCCAACAACGTATTCAATACATTAGGAGTATCATAATTACATCGTTGATTTACTACACAGATAAGAACACTAGAACGTGATATACGTACATGACAAGAGGGTCCTACTACCTACTTATAAACTAATGGATATACGGAGTCTATCGACACGACGAAGAAGAATAGTAAATTATTATGGAATGGGATAAATTACAATATTATAAGAGTTAATGGCCACACACAACCGATGCCGTTTATTCAGAAATTCATTCAGACTCACTTGAAAACAAAGCTTTAGCATTCCAATTTCAGTTAGACATAAATCTTTAGACTTATTAATGAATTCAAAATGCAAAGACGGTAATGATGCATAATCCGTAAAGCTATTTTAGAGGTCAACTCATTCGAGTTGCTCACAGTTAATATTCTATTAACTAATGTCAAACAAAAGGGTAACTCTAACTACACGTTAGTAATAAACTAAAAATATAAACATCCCACGCGAAAACACATTGCCGTACTGACATCGTGTCGTGTCAAAGACATTCAACAGTATATAGAGGGACAACAGCATAAAACTTGTGATCCAGTGATGAGTGATGACCCAGTGGTCATAAGTCGCTCAGTTTAATGAAATATACGCGCGCCAGGTCGGCCAGCGAAATAATATTGAGAGAATAAACTTATTTTACGTGATTTTTAACCATTCTCAAAATATTCTAGGGTGTAAACTGTAATAATCGCCCTTGCATTGTAATAAGTCGATGGCGGTACTGAAGTTTGAGATCAATTTTTTTGGATGGAAACTGGCTTGAGAGCCCCTCTATAGTTGGTAATATCAAAACTCTTTCGCCCGAATGGTCAAACGCTGCTCAACTTTAACGGATTCTTACATTGATTTTCGCTATACAATTTTGACAGATAAGGCGGCATTAAACGACATAAGGCGACCTTAAGTGTATGAACATTCGGCGGTATGTGTCGTGTCTAGAAATATTCTAGCGTACCGGTACGTTCTGTGGTACCGGCCACCGGAGCGGCTCGCAACAAACGTTTCATTCACACTCAATTATTCATATTAATTTTACACAACCACGTGCGGTGGATCGATGGTGGTTCGTGATTCGTAGAAGGCCGAACACAATAATAGTAACATCAAACTGTCACGTACACGATGGTGAAAACGTAACTACTACCTATTGCTTTACAACCGTCCAGCTTTTGAACGACTGTTTAATTTTACATGAGGCGTGGTTAGATACAATCGAATCTCGATTCTTGATTCAATTGTATTGGACATATAAACCAATTCTGAATTATATCGGTGATACTACTATCTCAGAACCGAATAATTTTTGACAGTTAACAATCATAAGGGCTAATTTTTCAACAGATAGCTTTTATCTGAAGAATAATTTTGTTGCTTTGACAGAAATGTCATACGTTAACCGTCAAAACAGTTTGGTATATGTACTGCCGAAGCAAGAACAACCGTCAAAACAGTTATTCATCAAATAAAAGTTATAGATAGCTACTCATCATCATCATCAGCCATTGGACGTCTACTACTGAACATAGGCCTCCTCCAAAGACCTCCAGATTTAAATTGTACAACAATTTGTATATAAAGTATTTCTGTTTATGCAAATCTATTATTTTTGTAATTTTTTTTAACTATAATTTAGCTTCACCGATATTGCCAATATAAAACGGCGCCACGATGATGGCACAGAGAAAACAAACAATAAGTCATACATCCAAATATAACGATCGGACGTCGTGAACGTTGTGGAATTAAAAAAGAAACATTACATCATCGAACGATCTTAAAATAATACCGGCTGGACTATTGCAAATACATAAATTGCGGCTGACAGTGAAGCTGCAACGTCTATTTCAATATGGCAATAATATTAAACGTAGGAAATGTTAAACTAATTTTCACGACTGCAATAATTTGTGAAATGCGGTTAGAATTTACGCCAAAGTTAACAAATACCGAAACAATATTTAAATAATTTGTAGATGATATAGTCGCCTCCTTGGTCCAGTGGCACTATGTATGGGTTGTGGACCGGGAGGTCTTGGGTTCTATTCCCAGGTCGGGCAAAGCGAATTTTCTAATTTAATTTTCCCGGGACTGGATCCCTCATACGGGGTTGACGTCAGGTAGGCGGCCGTTTGTAAAAATGAAGCCAAATCCTCTCTGCAACATGCTTGAAAAAGTGTGTTGCGCGGACCCCACATTAAGGTGGGATAAGGGCAGGTAGAAAGAAAGTAGATGATATAGTTTTACAACTTACAATTTTAATAAACTAGGTAATTAATTTACAAAATGAAACATAGAATAGATATAATAGAAACAGACTGGAATGACACACATACATATTAATCCTTGGCAAACAAATAACATTTTCCCTTAACGGTTCAAGACGAAACATCACATGGAGTATCTGCAGATAAATATCTGCAATGCAGATGTGGTCTGTACGATGAAGGCTTAGCTAAGTATTTTGTTTGCAAAGCTTTTCTACTCTGTGATGTTGAAGTTTTCTATTGGCTAATACAAGTTGTGGAAGGGTTGTCTCCCTATTGTACATTATTCGACTACAAACATTTATTTAGAGACAGTGTTTTAGAAATTTGATTTCGCTCAATTATATTGATCTTTAATTATAAAATTGCATAAGATTTTTAAGGGCTTGTTAGCAAAACAATATTTTTTTATTCGCAAATTACACATGACATGGCTGTGATTGCGAATGTGATTCGCACCCGATATGACAATGAGCTCGACATTCGGATCACAAAACACAAGCACTGTCATCTATGGCTAGGTGAATCGTATCGGAATTAAAAATTGCATAACGTAACATAATCTCACGCCTGTATCCCCGAAGGGGTAGGCAGAGGCGCACTAGCGAACTAGAACACCCACATTTCGCCGAGCTTAGTTCCGTCCCACATGTAATAGGGGGCGAGCCTGTCGCCATATCGGGCACAAATTCCAGACTCCGGGCTGATATGGAAAAATCCAATACCACTTTGCCCGACCCGGGGATCGAACCCGAGACCTTAGAACCGTAGTCGTACCGAAATACCACCACGCCACCGAGGCAGTCTAGGCAAATAAAAAGTGTTTGTTCGTAAGTGTAAGACAGATCACTTATTTACTTTCAAGTTGGGATCGATTGAAAGAGAACTAATATTAATAACTATAGAGGGGCTATCGAGCAAGTTTCCATACAAAGAAATAGATCTCAAACTTCAGTACCGCCATCAACTACTTATTACAATGCGAGGGCGATTATTACAATTTACACCCTAGAATATTTTGTGAATGGTTAAGAATCACGTAAGATGAGTTTATTCTCTGAATATTATTTCGCTGGCCGACCTGGCGCGCGTATATTTCAAATAAACTAAGCAACTTATGACCACTAGGTCATAACTTTTGGATCACAAGTTTTGTGATGTGGTCCCGTCTATATACTGTTGAATGTCTTTGGATCGAGTGTAAAGTATTATTAAAAAATCATAATCATGCTTCAATAATCCACACGAATACATCCTTAAGCACTATGCTGTATAGCGTACGATGTTTACATAGACTGAAAGTTTCATAACCCCGTCTACGACACACACCCCTGCCCTGCCTGCAACCCCAGCCAGGTCGTCTGCGGCGAGGGCGAGCCGAGGGCGGCGCGGCGTTGAAAGCTCATCGAGACTATTGCGAGTGCACAGGCTTGCCATGTATTAAATTACACGGTTAAACTTCGATGGCTCAGCAATTGTAAGGTAATCAAATTTATAATATACCCGATATTGTAGAATTTGAGAACTATAATCACAAGTTTAAAAACTTAATTGACTGACTTCCAACTTGATCAGATCGTGAACAAATTTATATGGAACCGCTCTTGAAATAAGCTCTATCGAACACAAAAGTAATTTTGAAAATTGGTCCACATTTGGCGGAGATATCGCATAACATACATAAAAAAAATACAGACGAATTGAAGACCTTCTCCTTTTAGGAATTCAGTAGAAAATACTCATTAAAATTATCAACGATAATGCATTGCTGTTACTCTTTATCAAAGTCTCTATAATCATAGATACATTGGGATTTACTGTCTATCTCCATAGCTGATGACCATTCTGAACTCTACCTGCATCACAAAATAACGCTAGCACAATACCAAATCACTCAGATATAATAGAAAATAGCAAAACCTCAGATTGTAGTATACGTATTATAAATGCTACACAAATAACATTCCAGGGAACTGTAGTGCGTAGTGATAAGCATTAAGAGTACGATCGATCGATAAGCGAGATAAAACGATATTGTTGGAGACGAAGCACACAGTCTCATGCGTTGCTACTTGCTCAACAGTCACTCAACAGTAAGTTCTTATTTCACAAACAAGTTCAATGTTTGTTTCTTTATCTGGTGGATACTGGATATCAACTACGTCTTGAAATATCGAATGTAGGGATTGAATCAATAATCCACCACACATGAACAAACTGTTTATTGACAGGTAATCGAATATCGGTAGAGTTGGAAAGGGAAGACCTCATCGAACATTCTCTGACCAAGTCATCAGAGATATACTCGAGAAAGGTCAAGTTAAAACTACCCTAAACGTATGTAGTAAGACTGAATGAGGCGAATGAGGTGTGTAGGGATCGTACCAAGTGGAAATTCGTTGTTTCTGTCTACCCATATGGGAAAAAGGCGTGAGTCTATGTATGTATGTAATCGGATATCTAAATACACCATCGTCGAAATTTTGCATTAATTGGGATTAGCGATCTTGCCCATCTATCCGCGTCATTTCGTTGACTACGGCCATTGAGGCTCCTGAAGCACATTTAGGTGTACGATCACCCTAAAACAATTATTTGTTATACCAAATCTGTTGATATTTTTGGATGTGAATTGCAATTGCAAGATAAATAAAAATATATAACTTATACAGGGTGTTTTATAAAATGGGTATCAATAATAACTACAACAGAGGCTGATGGCTAGCAATCTATTGGTAAAGTTTAAAAGTTCATAAGGCTCATCGTTTTTTAATTAAAATTAGAATTTATGACGAAAAATTGATTTTTGGCTCATTGTATATGTATGTCAGCTACAGTACATTTGCAAGCCATCTATGGGACCATTAATTTATTTTTAGCATAAACAAAACCATTCCCATGCTAATTGCGACGATTTACAGGTCGCATTACGATTTAAAAATTCTCATGCTTAAAATTTATAAAAAAATTAAGTTCCATTTTTATTTTTTAGGTTTAAATTTAGCTTTAAAAGCTTTTAGCTTTAAAATAAATCGTTCTCTCTGTAAGTGGATTTTTTATTGATACCAAGTTTATGAAAAACCCCGGTATATATTATAACATATTCATTGTTACAGTACAATCTCCATTAGGCTCAATTGCACCACTATTATTAACCTAGAGTTAGTCCTAACCGCAAGTTAAGTTACATGTCATTCATACATTTTCTGTCAATTTAGCTTGCGGTTAGGACTAACTCTAGGTTAATAATAGTGGTACAATTGAGCCTTAGTAACATTACTATTCACTATACAAATGAATACACGAGGTGTGCTATAATACAGTAACCGTAACACGTTCTGTTAGATGTGTAAGTACTAACTTCCACCTAAAATTTCTTATCTAAATTCTAAAGCGCCTTTTATAAATATAGAGAACTTGTATGATGATTGAATACTCTATTAACCAGAATTCCATGGATTATTAAAATCAGATAACAACTGGCACTTGACATTGATTCACTCAAAATCGCGATACAAGATAATAGGTACTTGCTCATGTTGTAAAGTGGAAATTATAAACCAGGTATGCGTAAATTATTATGACAATGGTTAGACTTGGTAAGAAGCAAGTTTTAATCAACAATAACAACAAACATAAGAGCTGACTCAGTATTCGAAAACACTTACTAAGACTGCCTCGGTGGCGTGGTGGTATTTCGGTACGACTACGGTTCTGAGGTCTCGGGTTCGATCCCCGGGTCGGGCAAAGTGATATTGGATTTTTCCATATCAGCCCGGAGTCTGGAATTTGTGCCCGATATGGCGATAGGCTCGCCCTCTATCACATCTGGGACGGAACTAAGCTCGGCGAAATGTGGGTGTTCTAATTTGTTAGTGCGCCTCTGCCTACCCCTTCGGGGATACAGGCGTGAGCTTATGTATGTATGTATGTTACTAAGTCCAAGTCAAAGAAACGAACTCAGTGACGATTTGGATTTTTTAAATCGAACTTTGACTTAATCCGAGTCATCTTTTACAAGAAAATTTTTGCTTATATTGTTTGGCAGTCTGTTTTTCTTGTAAAAAATGTCTCGGACTAAGTCGAAGTTCGATTTAAGAATTCCAATTCCTGACTAAGTTTGTTTCTTTGACTCAGACTTAGTCAAAATCGTTCTATAGATCTCAGCCTTCAAAACTTAACGTGAGTAATCTAAGCCTTAGTAACCAAATGCTTGCCACCTGGCTTACGGTCTGATTAGCTAAGTTATATTTAGTTTCATTTTTATGTTTTTGGATAAGTTACATTATGCCCGAGTGTTATACGACTTATCTATTGTGATAAAAGTATATAACAAAAATCTTTACAAATATATTTTCACGCGCGTGGATTCGCGAGCAAAAGCTATCAACACATACAACACACTATGTTGTAACTTGTAAGACTTCCCAAATTACAACACCTCTACTACACTCTTTGGGTATTTTAAAAGCATAGCATTTCCATTATAGCAGACATGAAGAATGAGTCTCTGTGTTGAATGATGAATGCAACGAGACGTTTCAAGAGCCATGTACTATGAAAAGACTCAGGTGCAGCAATATTTGTCTTGTATGAAAGCGGTTGATTGTTATAGAAACATTTCTCTAGCATTTCAGCCCCATTTTATTATGGAACTAGACCGTTCAATGGAATTCATTTATGTTACGAGTATCACTAGATGGATAAACTAAAGAAAGCTTTAAAATATTTAACATACATAGCATAAGCTCACGCCTGTATCCCCGAAGGGGTAGGCAGAGGCGCACTAGCCAACTAGTACAGCCACGTTTCGCCGAGCTTAGTTCCGTCCCAGATGTGATAGGGGGCGAGCCTATCGCCATTTCGGGCACAAATTCCAGACTCCGGGCTGATATGGAAAAATCCAATATCACTTTGCCCGACCCGGGGATCGAACCCGAGACCTCAGAACCGTAGTCGTACCGAAATACCACCACGCCACCGAGGCAGTTTAAAATATTTAACAATATTATATTTTCTACGCTATGATACGTAGGCAAAGAGATCTAATATTACTAACTATAGAGAGGCTAACAAGCAAGCTTCCATACAAAAAAAAAATGGTCTCCAACTTCAGTACCGATCAACCAATTATTACAATGCAAGGACGATTATTACAATAGGTATACACCCTAGAATGTTCTGTGAATGGTTAAGAATCACGTAAAACAGGTTTATTCTCTCAATACTATTACGCTGGCTGACTAGGCGCGCGTATATCTATATCAAATAAACTGTGCGACTTGTGACCACGAGGTCATAACTTTTGGATCACAAGTTTTATGCTGTTGCCCCGTCTGTATGTTTATTCGTCAATATAGAAGTCATGGCGTTGACCTGTAAAAGGTGTTACAAATGGCAGAGATCACCGTTTAAACTCCGCGTCAAATCGAAAAGTTTATCGATCTACAAATAGTTTGTATTTAAATACCTAATATGAATGAAGCTTTGTTGAAAATATAAACGTATTTTAAAACATTGTCTACTTTAAAATTGCTTTGAATCAACCAGTTATCATACCATACTAACAATTAAGGTCGCTTTATATCGTTTAAGGCCGCCTTATCTGTCAAAATTGTATGGCGAAAATCAATGTAAGAAGCCGTTAAAGTTGAGTAGCGTATTCAGGCGTTAGAGTTACATGTTTTTTTTAATAAGGCTTTAAATCAATTATAATCAATAAAATATTTTAACGACTTTCGAAAACTGTCGACCCGATCGATGGTTGCCGTACTTCATGAACTTCGACAATCATCAGGACCTCAGTGATGGAGCTGTTGCTTTCCAAGGATAGGCTTTCCTTTTCTTTGTATGAAGATTGCGTAAAGGGAGGAAATCATTGAACGAGGAGTAAGTTAAATCCGGATATTTTTTAAATTTTTGGTCTTGAGAGATTAGAGTGGAATGAATGAATGTCGTATTATAGTATCCGTGGTGTTCATTGTAATAAACTGGTAGCAAACATAATTCCTTTTGATTGTTGATATTAGCTAATTGAGATTCGTTAGCGGATTTGATATTATTTATTTATCCATAGTCCCATACGGTAGTCATTTAGCTCTATGTCACAAGTGTAAATATCGTGTGTATCAAAATATCTATACTGAAAGTAAAGGACTACGAGTAACAGTAAAGTTTTTCATCCACATGTAAGTACCAGGGTATCAACACGCCTGTGGAGGTAATCCGTAGCGCACATATTCGCGTGGGCCCTCTCCCGCGCGTCCCGCACACCCGTTCCACTGGGTCAATGCCCGCCGCAGCCGTTTCGGCCGACGGCGCGCCTCACCTTGACATTCATCTCAAGCACGACGATGCTTTGGCCAAACGTTTGAATTAACCCGAACAATTTCCAAACGCTGCGTTTTAATTAACTCACTATGAATTCGACCGACTACTCAAATCAGTAGACAAACACTCATGACCATGACGACGGGGAGTGGCGACCGATGATACACTCTTGATGTTTATGCTATCCTAGTACCAATAAGCTCTTTCCTATTAGGAAATATACTGTGTTAAATAATTATATTATGACAATATCTGACAAACATGGCATTATGTAGGTCTTAAATATAATTCTGATTTAATTTGCATTTTAACAATAACATCACAACGAACCCCAGTTACGATAAAAAAGACTATCTCTAAAAATAATAATGCCATCATCTATTCAGACTCAATGAGATAAAATCAATTGTTACTGGTGAGCTAGAATTTGAGTTGCTTTTTTTTGCAAGGTGATAGCATCGCAAGTAATCGGTTATAATCCATCAACAATTCGCTAGTGACGTCGCGTCTCTACGCTAGTAACCTACGATAAGAGCCACAAATCCGCAGTTTAAATCCGTCCTCATAAGGTCAACACACTCAGATTGCTTTCAAACTAATCCATATTAAACGTTAATGCGTCGTACCTACTCAATTTCATGGAGGTGTAGTCTACGTGTAATTAAAAAACTTCCACAAAAAACATAGTTTTAATAAATATTACTCGATGTATTATATTAAGATCATGTTTACATACAACAATATGCAAATACGGGATTCTAAATGAGCTGCGTATAAAAACTTTACTAAGTAAAAATTACAATGCAACTGTACCAAAATATAACAACAATGCAAGATCATTTTCGCATTTAGGGTAAATGAGGAATAACGATTAAACAGGGTCATAATTATAAGGTTGCAAGCACACGCACAATTTAGATGAAGTAACCGCCGAATGTTCATACGCTTAAGGACGCCTTATGTCGTTTAAGGCCGCCTTATCTGTCAAAATTGTATGGCGAAAATCAATATAAGAAGCCGTTAAAGTTGAGCAGCGTTTGACCATTCGGGCGTTAGTGACGTGCTCCTACAGTCACTGATTTTAGAGAATACGTAACAGCCTGTGATCCCGTTCAGACAGTAGCTCCATATCACCGGACATTAATCACATAGGTATTTATTGAAGCCGTGCGTGAAAAACCTTCGGCGTCTATAGGTGAGTTCCAGTGGCGTTACAGGGTGGCATGGCGGGTAAAATACTACGGGCCTTCGCTTCGACTGGAAGGAGACACCGGCCTGAAAAGCCTCGCCAAAAAGCGCCCCATCTGGTGAATTTGCCACGGGCCCCGAACAGTAGTTACGCCGCTGGTGAGTTCCCTCAAAGTACTCCTTACATTTTAACACAAGTTAAAACGGATCCGGTAAAAGATGGTCCTGCAAACCATTTCTGCGTAAAGGGGGTTGTAAACGTTGAAAGAGACACAGGTATAAAGTAACAATTTCAGGCAGAGGGAATTAAATTTTGTGCATATGTAGTATATTCGTGTAGTCTCAATTGTAATCCATCTCTATCTACCTACGAATACTCGTGGGTTCGGTACCTAAAAGTACTTCTAGCAGTCTTGACCCTTTTGTTACTGACACACGGCAACTCAAAAGCATTGCCTTAAAAGCGATAATGACCGACCCATGACAGTATACGAACACCATTGTTACATATACATGGTGAGTGAATCACGTATACCACGCACAACCATGAGGAAAACTTCGAACAGGCCATGGCCCGAATGACGTCATGCCTTTTGATTTTTAATAATAAAGATTTTACGACGGTTTTTACTCACTTGTACCAATCGTCGAAATATTTTACGTTTTTTTTCCGGATTATAGTTTGTTTTTACTGTATGTTGGCTGATTATTATTAACTGCTTTTGTAATATGTGACCAACAATAGTTTCAATTATTACAAAATTGATGTTACGTAAACTTGAATAATTAATTTTAGTCTGTGGCTTCTAAAGGGTGAACAAATGACAATGGTGGTAAAAGTGTTGGCAACAGTCAGATTAAATGAGAGCAATATATTATGTAAGCTTATTATATGCAAAACCACCTGGTTGACCTGCCCCCTGACTCATGAGTACACTTGATTCAAATTTGACTTCGCTTCGGTTTCATTTATTGTCTTAAAATTCCACTAAAATATAGTTAAAAAGTGCGCTAATATTTCATTGGATTCGAGAACTTGTCATTTGGTAATTTTTAACATCACAATAGTGCACTGTTTTACTCTATTTCGGTAGAATTTTAAAGTCACTAAATGAAGTCGGATCAAAGTCAAATTCAAATTGAATGTCAAGAGTCAGCCCCTGGTTAGCATACTAGCCAGACATATATAAGAAACTAAAAACCAAAGTAAAAACTTCAACATATTTAATAACCCTATATCAAAACTTTTATTGCAGTAGGTTAGATAGCTAGGTAGCCTATAGTAAATCACCAATTTTGTTAATAACTACCTTTCATTACTACATATTATGAATGGTATATAAAATATATTGATTTCCATGACATTATGAACTTGATTTATTCTGCTGACTCAATGGATATCCCTTATACATTAGTTGTATTGCAAACACATTAAAGTTCCCTTCTTAGGGTTTCATAATCAAAACCTCATTTTTAAGATCACATTTGATAAATATCTATTAGGTAATGTATCTACCTAGTACCCTTAACCGACGCGAATGTATGAAGAGATTGATGAAAGTAGATGAAGCGAAAGTAGTGTGTCAGAATCGGGCAAAGTGGAAATCCATAGTCTCTGCCTACCCCTATGGGATACAGGCGTGATATTATGTATGTATGTATGTAGGTAATGCACCTACAAGGTTCTTAGTCATGCTGTTTAAAGCAAACTTTCAACAGTTTAAAAATTCATTTTTAATGTCCTATTCCATAATACTGGTTCGGTAATTATTAAAAAGGTACAAGAACCTCAGTCAAATTATCTAAAACCAAATACCACTAAGTTAAAAAGTACTAATTTCATAAGAAATACTTATTAGATAATTACTAAAAACCTGCAAGGTACTTCATTAAATTGTTTAAAACCAAATCCCACTAAGTTAAAAAGTACTCATTTCATAAGAAATACCTATTAGATAATCACTAAAAACCTGCAAGGTACTTCATTAAATTGTTTAAAACCAAATTCCACTAAGTTTAAAAAGTCCTAATTTTTAATGCCCCATTTGTTAATGAATATAGCTATTAGATAATTACTAGGAACCACCTGCGAGGTGCTTAGTCGAATTGTTGAAAACCAAATTCCACTGAGCTTGTGTATACACCTGTAACCTTAATGTCTTAATTAAACATTGGTTTTAATGTGACTAATAATTCTTCAGAAGTTACATCATGCCCTATAAATACTATAGCTCAAATAGGTAGTTTTGTTTCCTTAAAAACCAACAACATTGTTGTTTAAAGAGGAAACATTTTAATTTTATTCACAATATTGAAACTATAAACATTTAAATTCTTCATCACTAAAACAGCTTCTTCATGAAAAAAAAGAGGACAGTTGGGAGTACATATTCTGGGAGTACATATTGGGACTATTCTCGGAACATAAATCTGTATATAGATATGTAAAGTGAAAACACACACTGCACACCTTTATAATTGATTTGCACCAATGGATGAAGGTGGAATTTGTCAAAGTGCATAAAAGTATTTTTTTAATGAATTATGGTAGAATTTCGTACATTGGGTGACTACTAATATAACTAAGTAATGTCTTGTGATTAATAATAGTATTATAATGAATGTTAAGATTCAAAAAATTAATAATGCAGATCATAATATAATATTCTACAAACATATGTTCACGCGTATGTCCTGAAGTTGTGGACAGAGGCAAACGAGTGAACAAGAACACCTGTAAACACTTACATATTTCAAACCAAGAAGTTAAAATATTGTAATAAGCACCTAGTTTAGTGCTTAGGGTGGATTACTATACAGTTAAATGTACACCTAATTGGACAAGTAATTAGAGGTATAATTTAAAGTGAGTTTGTGAGAATTTATAATGGTTCTCATTAAATTCAACATGATTTCCATCATTAACTATATAACCTGCCCTACGCCAATCAATATAATATGTAGAGTAGGTGCAAAACTAAATAACAATAATCATTGAATGATATTCATGCAGCAGTTTTAAAGTAAGACATTAAATCAAACCAATCTATATATTGTTTCACAGTAGATGTTCTGATGATGATGAATCTTTGTCCTGACTATCAATATGGTGACCAAGCGCCAATCTAATTGGCTACTTGGAAAATAAGTATATTTTATAAAAAAAAAACCTATCTGTTAAGAAAAGATTTTTGGAACTTTGAAGATATGGGGTTAGTCAAAACATGACTGCACACACAAACAAAACTGCAGCTAGTATCTTATGGACATCTTATTTTATGTAGTATGTCTCAGTCAGTTCTGCAAACTATTCTCATTTCTTGGAAGTGATTAGAGTTTAAATAGTCACGGGCGGCTCGGCCTCCGGTGGCCCATACGCTTATGGAACATATATATGTGCCGCCTCTGACGGGTTAAGTTTCATCATCATCATCATCAGCCATAGGACATCCACTGCTGAACATAGGCCTTCCCCAAAGATTACTCTTATATATTTATTGTGGTGTGTTATTCCGTATCCGCCATTTGTCCTGCTAGTCTAATATATGCAGAAAATGAAAACTGTCATTGTTCTTGTAAGCTGTCATAACTTTTAGTTTAAGCACTGAAAAGTTGTGGACCGACTCTCTTAATTAAAAAAATATATTCTTAATACTAATGAAGCGCTATATTATTATATTCTTTAAATCAAATCTATCTTTGCTTATCTGCTCTTATCCCTTAATATGGGATCCGTCCCAGATATTCATTCCACCGTGTTGGAGAAAGAATTTGCTTAATAACATACTGCCTGTCTGTCATCAAAGGGAGGATCAGCCCTATGCAAATTGTGTTAAAAACACTATGCTTGACCTGAGAATTGAACCAAGGACTGCCTGGTCCACAGCTCATTTGATGTGCCTATAAACCTACAATTTGTACACTGAACATATTGCTACAAAATTTTAGGCTTGCCCCCTGGGACATCCCCCTATCACATCTGGGACGGAACTGAGTTCGGCGAAATGTGAGTGTTCTAGTTTGCTAGTGCTCCTGAGCATACCCCTTCGGGGATTCAGGTGTTAACTTAAGTTATGTTTAAAAAATGTTATGAAGAAATTAAATACCCAAATTGTGTAATTAACACAAAAAATCATTATTGCGTATTTTTTTCAAACAAATTTCCAAATTCCAACATAATTAGTGTAATTTATCATCAGTGTCAGGATTTTAATGATTCACCTCTATACAACCTTTCTAAGAAGTAATATGATAAATCAAATTTAGGTCTACATATTTTTTATGCTAGCTTAAAATGTTAATAATTAATATTATGTAAGTGCAATGACTATAGCCGGGTCTCCTGCACTAAAACATTACACAAAACACCTACACAAAACATGCATTTTTTATCTATGGTCCATTGTACTACGAGCAGGTGATAGCTAAAATTGTTGTTTTGTGTATGTGATTTTAGTGTTTTGTTTCGAAAAAGCTAGTGCAGGAGACCCGGCTTAACATGAACAACCATGATCTAAAAAACACTCAAAATGTTATTTCGTTAGCTTTGGTATAAAGTATTTAAGATAGTCAATTTCTAAAACAAAGAAATGATTACTCACATAAATGAGGCCAGAGTAGTATCTGTCCTTGATGTTGTGCAGAACAGATGCTTCGTTCAAACACGTCAACTCAGCCATGTCTTCTACTTTGTCGAACTTGGGCGGGTTCATCTTCTGGATGTCGTCTATCGGCACGAGGATCCGCTTGCCCGATTCCGCGATCTCCACTTCCACCTCATCTCCTCGTTCACCCTTGATCCCGGCCGCCACGAACCCCTGGTTCTCGTGTGGAACCCACACTAATCTCTTCTGGGTCCATTCCGCCTGTGTCGCCGGATCGTTGAAGCTGTTCCGATCGACCGACAGGTACCGGAGCTCGGGGTCGTTCCTATCCATGTCCACCATCGCGCCGCCAAATCACGCGCGGCCCAAGCTACTATAGCCACACACCGGCACTTTATACCACATATAAACGCTCACCGCGACCGACACACCTCACAACACAACGTTTTAGTTTCCAACACCGCGTAGTTTTATTGCCGTGGTCGCACACGGCGCTGTTATTCACAAAATGACGATTACGACTGACAGTTCCGTGGCGGTTACGGGTAGAAGGGATGACCGGTCGACGCCCGATTCACGTTGACTTTTGCCGAAATACTTAACAGATTTACTAGTATGTACTCTTGTAAAACCCTAATTAATCTACTAGTTAAACAGTGTACATAAGATATACATATTCTAGGTGCTTACGGAGGAGTGAAATACACTTATATTTATGAAAAATCCTTATATTAAGCTCACGACGTGCAGGCGACTTTTCTTTCTTTTCGTCAAGGCATGATTTCAATTACGTGAATAAAAATACGGATGGCACAAATCTTCCTTTGCCATTGGACATTATTCGTATATGTATTACAATCAGGGAGAACAGAACCAATAAGAACTACTTTTGAAACAGCTGGTTTCTGCTTCGTAATTGGAAACAAATTAATGATGCGATCAAATTATAATAAATGTTCCAAAACGAAATAAATGACATAATGAGAGATTGTAAAAGAAAAAAGAGCCAGAATAAAATTACGAAATGAAATAATATATTCTGTGTTTCATTATTTATTATAATAAAGAAACAATACATCTTATATTTAATATATTAAAATATGTAATACAACTTATTTATAGCGTGTATAAACCCTTACTACTGGCAGATACGCAAACGGCACTTTGCCATAATAAAAAAATCAAACAATCTGAGTCCTAACTAGAGATCGACGAACATGAATGATCTGTGATGAATATGTCTCGATTATGCATAATCGAGACATATCCAAATTACTAGTCTTTTCAGTCAATTCTGTGAAAAGTATCTCATTTACTTTCACAATCGAATAATATCGGAATTGAACCCAGGGTCTCACGGTTCACATCCATATACACTACCACTAGATCAAAGTGGCGAGACATGCCAATTATTGGCTCAAATAAAAAAATATATAGAAACTATGTGTACCAAATACATGTAAACCATGTGTAAGCGGTCATTCGGTTGACCGGCATTTTTTTTTATTCATTGTAAAGAACTAGGTCTCAAATAAACACACCAGAAACAAAAATATTAAAATATGCACAAATCATTTAATTATCGAAATAATGACTTACAAAATCGCGCGGTTAAAACGGACGTGACGTCACCGCGTAGAAAAGTTAAAGCGTTTTCCTTAATAAACGAAGTAAAAATGAGGAAGAAGGAAGAGAAGGACCTCCGAAATCTAATTCACTAATCACCATAATAAACACAATAACAATTTTCGGTAAAATTAGGAAAAATAAACCCAACTTAGAAACACTGCAATAAGATTCTCTATGCAATGACGTCACTTGGGTTTGCAATTACGTTCCATTATATGTATTCGCTGCATGCAGGCCGCTTCCAACAGGTCGATCCGGAAATCTTTGGGGGAGGCCTATGTTCAGCAGTAGACGTCCTATGGCTGATGATGATGATGATGATACGTAATTGATAAGTAGGATATTTTGTAAAATACCAATTATTATATACTACTTTCATATAGCACATTTCATGGTTTTGTTTATTGATTTAGCAACACAATTTCTCATTATAAATTTTGTGCAAGTTCCCCATTCAGACTATACGAATGAGATACTAGGTATAAAACTCAATATCACTTTGTCCATCCCTGAGATAATAACGTCCTTTCGGAGATATAACCCGACAATTAGTCTTTTTCACAATCGAATGATTTAATTAGCATTTCTCATATTCATCCATGGCTCACTTCTAGTCCTGAGATAAAAAATGACACAAATCAAAACTGTTTGATTTGAATGAATTTTATTTATTTTTGTAATTTTTGGCATATTACTTTTTGATTCTAACATTGATTCTATCACGATACATAGATTCCCATTGGCTTTGAAATGTCAACTATAATAAAATTCGATCTAAAAGATTTAAGAAAATTAGCAGGCGATAAAAATTCCTGTGTCATTGAGAAAAAAGTGACCCAAAATCTGGCTTTACAGCCATGGTGTTTAGGAAACATTAACGAATCCATAAAGAACCTACTGGATTATAAAATTGGAAAGTTTGATAAAGAGTGAGTTAATTCATAATTTCACAATAAATGTATATGTTTGATAACATTGAAGATTCCAATACATTCTGTATTCCATTTGTATCCATCATTCAAGGTTGATTGTCAGGTCTGCATATTCATAGTCTGCCCTATTTATTTTCAGGCTGATATTAATGTTTCTGAACAATGAACATTGATTCCTATGTTGCTTGTATTTGTGGTTAATGTTGACAAAATATTATTGATAATCTGCTGGGCTATGTCATGACTTTCATTCTTCTATATATTTCATCATTGTTATTTGATTGCATATAGGTACACATTTGTTCAGTAGTGGATGCTTTATGTCTGATGGTGATTATTAGTCATCAGATAAAGATAGGTACTTAATTACATGTTCATGGGCCACCAGGGTATTGGTAGCCCCACAGCCAATAGGTTAATATAATGTGTATTACTATTATTAAAAATGCCACATCCAACAGGTTACTACTTAACATAATATTGTCTTGCCTGAATTCAAGCCTGGGTTTTTTGTAAAGTCCTACTTGCACAACAATAGATCATATTTAGCCACTGACATTGACTAACGGCCGGTTTCAATAAACAATCTCAGTTTGAGTGCAGATAGATTGCGATTATAAACCAATCAAATCAAGTCATTTGACAGAGTCATGTTCAAACTGCATTCTTATTGGCTAATTTTTGTAATCTATCTGCACATTCGAATTGAGATTGTTTATTGAAACTGGCCATAAGTGTGTATAAAAATGTCAAAAAAAGCACTGTGCAAGTTTGTCATGATAATATAAATATTATGTTGTCTTAATTTTTTAAATTATTTCTTGATAAAACTCACCCAACATTTTTACAATAATCTATGCTAATTAGATCTATATAAATGTCTATATATTTCCAGATATAACGGAATATTATTGAGTTACAAAAATTTACGTCTATTACAAAATGTGGGCACCATAAGAAATGACAATGCTGATATTCATTTTCAAGTGCAAGCTGATTACTTTATCTTCCAACCATATGTTGGTGCAACATTGAAAGGAGTTGTTAACAAAAAAAGCACAACACATCTTGGTATTCTAGTTCACAGGTAAACAGACTTCAAATGTAGATAATAAAGTAATCCAAGCCATGTCCTGCTGTCCAAAACAGTGGCAAAGGGTGAAAATTTATAAAAGGGAATGATGATGAATGATGATGAAATGAAAATGGATGGATGATGGAATGATGGAATTTGTGCCCGATATGGCAATAGGCTCACCTCCTATCACATCTGGGACGGAACTAAGCTCGGCGAAATGTGGGTGTATTTGATCGCTAGTGCGCCTCTGCCTACCTCTTCGGGGATACAGGCGTGAGCTTATGTATGTGTATGTATGTTATGGAATGATTCCAGTTCCTTTGATTTGATACCTAGAAAGTTGGTTAGAAAGGATTGACATCATGTAGACAGCTGGCGGTAAAAACTAACCCAAACTCATTATACAGTATGATTGATAAACCATGTTGCTTGAATATCACATTAGAGTGTGATAAGAACAGGTGGCAAAAAAAGTATTACACTAATTAACCGAACCTAATACACATTTATAAAAAAATATGATTTGGAACAATATTCTTAAAGCCATTATATAAAACAATTGTTGATATTTGTGCCCGATATGGCGATAGGCTCGCTCCCTATCATATCTGAGATGGAACTAGGCTAGGTGAAATGTGGGTGTTCTAGTTCGCTAGTGCGCCTCTGCCTACCCCTTCGGGGATACAGGCGTGAGCTTATGTATGTATTTCAGAGTATTCAATGTAGTTATACCCAGACCCACTGAACAACCAGGCAACAAATGGATAGGATCAAGTATACAGGAAGGTCAAGAAGTTTCTTTTACAATAGTTGTCTTGGATTTGTATGGAGCATTGCCTTACATCAGAGGAAAATTAGATGAAAGGTAAATTAATTTTTTTATTTAATGTAAAATAAGTTCCATTTTCAATACATGTTTTCATTTTTTGGATTATATAAATATTGTTTCTATTCACCTGTGAGTTTATGTTTTACAGTAATTAAAATAAACTATCCTAAGTGTAATTTGTTTGAGATGCCAATGATATGTTTTAGAATAATTGGTTTATTTTTCAGTACAATAAAGCTGGCTCATGATGGAGATTGTGAAGAAATGGAAACTGAATCACTGCAGCCTCCCCAGGTTTCCTATATTGACTTTGATAAAACAAAACCCAATGTCCAGAAGCAGAGTGGGGATTGTTCTGCACTACCTGTAAAAAATAGCACAAAATTAAATTCAAGTAAACTTCCAATGAAGAACACACATACAGCAGATAATGAAGTTACAAATGGAAAATGTAGTACTAAAACAAAACATGTAGAAAGTAATGTCAGCATGTCAGAAAAGACCAAATCTAAGAGGAGAAGCAAAATACCCGAAACAGATGTAAAGCCATCAGATCCTAATCTTAGGCCAAACAAGAAGCACAAAAGAGAAACATAAATAATGTGTTTATAATATATTATATTATTTTAAATTCTGAGTTATATACATTTACATATTTTTTTGTGTCCTGCGTTTTATTGATATCATCGACTAGTTCCTGATATTTCATAGTTACACAGTAGCCAGTTACGTCTATAGCACAACTGGACCTGCTGAACCGATATGATACCACTGCTTTATACAAAATCGGCGTAAAGTGTTAGGGCAGGCGGCAGCTCGCCCTAGAGTTCCATTTTTTTGTGAGATTTTCCAGATGTTAAAAATAAAACTTTTTAACTTGGCAGCATGGCTTTTGAACTTAGCCAGTTCCCTGTGGGACAAACAAAAAAATATAATACTGGTTTACATTAGACATGTGACATAAAATAAAACCATAGCTTAAAACGGATAATAAACGACGTTATGCTAATTTAAATAAAATACTTGTTGCTTAATTGCTTATTAACGTTCACACATTCGTTTTAAAATAACTAAACGAATGTTTCGTTCCGTTGTATTAAAGCGTTTATGCAAATGTTGTTTGCAATAAACTTTTTCGATTAAAAACACAACCAAACGAATGCTTCGCTGCATTTAAGCGTTTGCGCAAATGTTGTTTGCTATAAACTTTTTCATTTAAACACAACTAAATGAATGTTTCGTTGTACGTTGTAACGCTGTGTTTATGAAAATGTTTTTTGATATAAACTTTTTGTATAAATACATATCTATATGAATACTTAGTTGCACATAATTAAATGTTTTTCCTGTTAAATTGGTTTAAAGATATATATCCTAACAGATGATTATTAATGGATTTGTACCAACATTTTATGAGGTTTGTCTTAAATGAGTTTTAATTTCGAAAAAGGATACAACGTAAATTGCTTATCATACTTAGCGTGCTTATATTAAAAATCACTGCTTTATCTGCTTTTATTTAAAATGCCCCCCCTCTAAACGTCATTGCTAAAGTGTCAACTGTCAAGAACTCAAGATAATTTTTGTGTTTATTTTTAAGGTTATGTCTTTCATCCCTTAGCTCCTGAAATACAATGTCAGCTAATTTAAGAATTATTAATAAGTGCTTAATCCAATGGCCTTCACACCTGATCATAAGGTAATATTCTGAGGTTTATATAATTCAAACTGAGATAATAAGTATAACCTACACAACATACTCATTCTTTTATAGGTGCCCGTTTACTGTATCAAAAAGGAATTATCCGAAGGCGACTAGTTTTCCCGACTACTATCAAAACCCGATTTTTCGAAAGGATGACCAGGCCCGACTGATTGATGAAGGAGAATTGTCAAAGCTAGCAACTTTACCAGTAAAGCCACCAGCAGTATACGAAAGTTCTTCTGTATACCACGACCCGCTTGTAAAGTAAGTATATTCATGATTATTTTGGTATCATGGGTGTCTATGGATGGTGAAAATCACTGGCCATCTGCACTTTTGCCGGCCTCATCATCATCATCATCATCATCATTCACAGCTTTTCTTCTATAAAAAATAAATAAATTGGTAAATATTGGGTATTATCAACTTATCTTATTGATGTAAATACAACAATTTCGCATTGAAACTATGATTTTTATTAATTTAATTTAATTAATTCACCTATTTTTATTCGTCATTTTAAATGAGCACTTATGTAAATCTTGACTACATAAACTAATGTCAAAACTACCTTAGAAACTTAACCTATGTCAACATTTTATTTCAGCTTTATGTTAAATTTTAAATATATTTTTGATTTTAGTA
The DNA here is from genome assembly GCA_036417725.1 of Clanis bilineata. Classification (NCBI taxonomy): domain Eukaryota; kingdom Metazoa; phylum Arthropoda; class Insecta; order Lepidoptera; family Sphingidae; genus Clanis; species Clanis bilineata. Next base: position 8,251,685 of record CM071153.1, read on the forward strand.
AACTCATTAACCATGTAATGGAAAAAGGACAAAAACAGTTGGCTCGAAATCTTGTTGAAAAAGCCTTTGAAAATATAAAGAGGAAACAAATTGAAAGATATCATCTAGCAGCAACTCCAGAAGAAAAAGCCAAAATAGAATTGAACCCTAAAGATATTTTGCATAAAGCAGTTGAGAATTCCAAACCATTATTGCAACTAACACCAATCAAAAGGGGTGGCATCACATATCAGGTAATTGGGAGATGAACAAATTAATATAATGCTTTTCACACTGTTGTGATGATGATAGTGTTAAATTGTTGAATACTATGAATAAGTTTTGTATGATCCATAAATATTAGTTGTTTTGGGTTCAAATGTTGAGATCAAGTCTTATAGTTCCTGACTTTTGTGGCATATTTAATGGACAATTAGGGATCAGGGGGATTACCACCATGTCTTATAGCAGTATTATTATAATCTTACTTATTTTTTTGTATTGGAATTGATACAAGTATGATTATAACAAATAAAAAGCTGGGCCACCAGAAATCTTACTCACAGAACAAAACGCGACAGCGAACTGGCACTTTACGTCAGTTTTCTGTGAAACAGTGGTATCAAATGTTCGAGCCGGCCCATTTGTACTGTAGACATAATGTCTACAGAGTGACTCTACCACTCACCACTGACATCTGGGATCAAAATTAACTCGGTGAAATATGGGTGTTTTAGTTTGCTAGTTTACCTCTGTTTACCTCTTAGGCATGCTTATTGAAATGAAACTATTTAATATTTTATATGGATTCCATCATGATTTGTTTTTATTTATGGGCCTGATGTTTCAAAGGATTTGCAGTTTTCGTGGTCACAGGTTGGATTGTAACTAAAAACAAATCATGATATAATTCATATAAAATAGTTTTATTTCAATGTATAACATTTGCATAAAATTAAGAAATCCGAGTGTAAGCTTATGATAATAACTATGTACATTTTACTTCAGGTACCTGGACCAATCACCGAAAGGAGGTCACTATTCTTGGCAATCAAGTGGCTATTAGAAGCAACTTATGAGAAAGAAAAAAAGGTGCACTTCCCAGAGCAATTTGCATGGGAGGTACTGGAAGCAGCAAATAATACAGGAAAAGTTATAAAAAAGAAACAAGATTTACACAGGCAATGTGAAGCCAACAGAGCATATGCACACTACAGATGGCAGTAGAAATTTGTTAATTACAATTATTTTATAAGGAACTAAAATAACTATAGGTACCATAGAATGATAACACATGTTGTGTAAAATTAATTTATTTGGTGATATTGATCTTCGAATAAATTAAAAATTGTGTTAGTGTATATTTAATGAAAATATTTTTGTCTTATTTATTTATTTCATTTTTATCGTTGCGTAAACTCAGTCAGTTAGAAATGCATAGAACTTTTTGACAGAGTTTTTTTACCTAATACTTTTTCGATCTGTATCTTAAATAGTTTAGTAAAACTCTAACGTTGATGCACATAGTACGTTGGTATCCTCCAAAGTATGATGCTCCCATAAGATTATAATAACTAGTACCGGATCAGGGCGGGGGGTAGAGGGTGCACATGCCCCGGGCGGCAAAATCTGGAAGGCGCCCTATTTGGTGGCTGCAAAATGGCAGCCTACCCCTGCTTTGAAAACTAGATCGGGTACTGATATAAACTGAGTATCGACGATCCATCTGAAACAATTCAATCGAACCATGTTTATATAGTGACTGACACTGCTTCATCAAAGTGCAATTTCAACATCCATCGGTTAAAGTTATTGTTTTGTTACTAGGCCTCTGTCCTCTCTTTAAACGTCGTAACTCTAAGTATAATACACAAGGGGACAGGAGTACGACGGTTTTAATTCTATGTAAATATACGGTATACTTATGTATTATGGACAACACTGAATAGATTGCGTGCATGGACGCGTGGTGCGCCTCGTGAGTCGTGCCTACTCATTATGGCGGGTACGAACGAAGGTGAAAGAATCTATCGACGGTCCCTACGTACAAAGCGACATGTCAAAAATTGAGGTTTTCAGGAGAACGAAATTAAATTTATTTATAAGTTTAAGAATTATCATACTTGTTATCTTGTTCGATTAGTATTTAGAGTAGAATTATTAGAATACAAAATAATAAAAAAAAATATCTTTACAAGTTATGAGTGTATGGACAATCTAAAGCCATATATGCAATAAGAAATATGACATTTTGACTTGTCTTTATATACGTAGGGACCGTCGCTATGTCTTTTGCGTTCACACAAATAAACTTTCGCTGTTGTGTGAATGAAACAGCTGTGAAAATGAATGAAATGAAAAAAATGAAACAGCAACAGTGTGACGTAAAGTGGCAGCTTGCTGTCGCGTTTCTTTCAGTGCGTGAGTATTCCGGTGGCCCTTTCCCCCTCTTCCTTTGCCAATCTCACCCCCCCCTTTCATTTCCTCCCTTTAGGTTGGCAACGCACCCATTATTATTTTTGTGTCTTACGTGTCTATGGGCGGTGGAGATCACTTACCATCAGGTGACCCATCTGCTCGTTTGCCAGTCTCTGATATAAAAAAAATATGGCATAGATTATTTCGCCTTCGTTCGGCCGGTGTGTACGCGCCATTACAGTTCCGCAGCCGCAGTTTGTTTTTTAAATCAAATGAAATTTATTGAATCCATAAAATGCTATACATTGTTATGTTAAGTTTTAGAACTTGGAAGTTTCTTACTAAAGCGTGTCCCTCTAAACAATTAATTCATACTAAAATAATCATGGGGGAATTATAAACTTGGAAAGTAAAACTTCTAGGCCTTTGTAATGGTAGACAAGTATTCAAGAGAGTAGCTGTTAGTTTATTTGGGTGTAATATAGAGAGGCCATAAACGTCTCGAAAGTGGTCACAACTTGTGACACAAGTATTGACAAATGGTATACGGCCCGTATAATACGGGTAGATGTCGAATCTTATGTACCTACATTATCAATGATACCTAGGGCAGTGTGGGCAGTCATGCATGATGAGTTGCTTATTGAATAGGTACTAGAATAAAGATGTCGGACTAGCTATTTTTTTGAGTAAAGGATTTATTAAACACTCGTTGGCAAAATCATCAACCTTTGATGGAGGCCATATTTTTTAAATAAAGAAGAAGGAGGAGTAGGTACTAGCAGATAACTAGTCACCGTATGGTCACGTACTCGGTGGCCGCGCTAGACCAAAATTAAACGTCGCAACATCAGCCATTTGGAGCATTAGTTACATGAGAGGTTCAGGGAGCGGAGGCGGTGGAGACGAATCTTATCTTTTTTTTTATAGCAGGGATTGGCAAACGAGCAGATGGGCCACCCGATGGTAAGTGATTTCCACCGCACATAGCCACCCAAGACACAAAAAGAATCATGGGTGCGTTGCCAACCTAAAAGGAGGGAATGGAAGGGAGGGAAAAGGAATTGAGAAAGGGAGGGGGAAATGGGCCACCGGAAATCTCACTCACCGAACGAAACGCGACAGCAAGCTGCCACTTTACGTCGGTTTTCTGTGAGACAGTAGTATCTAACCGGTCGAGCCGGCCCATTCGTGCTATAGACGTTACTGTCTACAGCGTGGCTCTACCACTCACATCTAATCTTAATATGGGGAGAGGGAGGCGAATATCACGTAATGTTTTTTTACGCAAGAAACAGTATAACTGCGAGAAAATAGGGTAAACTTTTTTTATTTTAGTATAAATCCAACCAATCCAACCCAAACATATTTTTAAAAATGTCACGTGGAATTGGAGGAGCGCATTGAGCCAAATTTTCTAATATAAAGATTATTTATCGGTGGTCGCTGTTTTTTTTACTGCACTAAGGATGTGGTGTAGTGTAGTCACTTTACCATGCTTGGATAAAAAATAATAATTGACAGATGACTCATAAATATTTTAAGTATAGGACATTTAACAAAAACATTTACTAGCTTTAATCATATGCTGATAAAGCTATCAGTATCAGATAGTGTGAAAAGGAATTGCCTTGATTAATAATAATTACTTATAAGTATGTTTTATAAAATTTTATAATATCATGGCTTGAACCCTTTAAGAGTTTCTCTATTTTTCTGTCTGTCAGGACCATCAGCTTTAAAAATCCTTCAGTTATGCAATGGCATACAAAGTAGTTATCCTTTTATGGGTTGCTTTAAAAAAATAAAGTACCTTATGTCCGTCCTTCGGGTTTTCATCAAAATCGGTTCAGCCGTGGAAATGCCACAAAGTTAGTTTTGCATTTATTATAGAAATATGGATAAAACACCGTATCTATAATAATATTCTAACGTATAAGACTGTTGAGTTTGTTTGTTTGAACGCACTAATCTCAGGAACTACTGGTTTGAATTGAAAAAATATTTTATTGTTGGATAGCCTATCTATATTGTATTATGATATGAAAAATAGAAGATTCATTTATTTATGGTGTGGAAAACAAATAACTATTTAAACTAATTTTGACCTAATGGTACCTTGTTGACATCAAGTCGTGATGGTGAAAGTGGTAGAAGTTGCGGCCAACTTTTGAATCTTGATGCATAAGTAAAAACGTGCCTGATAATGATGAATTTCAAATATTGTATGCTTAGATTAATAAAGATTGTATGAAATTTATTGCCTACAAGATATCTAAAAAATAAAAAATTATCTTTAAAACATGTCCAAGCCAATAATATTTGTAAATACTAAAGACGATTTGCAGCGCTATTAGTAATCTAGAGTTACACCTTATTTCGATTTATTCTTCAGCTTACTTCTATCTTTAAATCAAGATTTGGGATAAATAGAGATTTATCGCAGACTGCAAGTGGCCCTAAAGTACCAGGTTTGCGACGATATTACAGCTTGTGTGGGAAAAGTCTGAGTAGAAACAAACTGAGTGAGAATTTGGAATTTGTAAATCGAACTTCGACCTAGTCCGAGCCATTTTACAAGAAAAACAGACAGACAGACTAAGCAAAGATTTTCTTATAAAAATGTGTCTGACTAAGTCAAAGTTCGATTTGAGGGTTCCAAATCCTCACTGAGTTCGTTTATTTGACTTAGACTTAGCCGAAGTTCGCTCTATAAATCTAAGTTTGCGCTATAGCCTTGAACATCCATACGATCTTATAAAGTTCAGCCTTTTTGACTAGTTAATTCGAGTCCTACACTTTAAAATCGTCTAAGCTTTATTAGACTATCTACTTTATTTGGTCGTATCGCCAAACGAAGCTACATCTATGGAAGCTACTCATAAAGACTCGATATAAGTGGGCTTCTATTCGGGGACCCAGATTACTCATAAGTAGAGTTTCAAGTGGTAGTAAATGAGGTGCAACCGTCAATGTTTGTTCTAACACTTCTAATTATCTGTTCAGTTTATGTGCACTTAATTTGCACTTTCATTATATACAAATACTCGGTGATTTGCACTCATATATTTACAAGCTTTTGTTTATAACTATAAATAAATAAGTAAATAAATAACACCCAACAGTCACACACATAGTCCTGATCCCACACTACGATCGAGTCTTGTGTCGTGGGAATCAGGAACTACGAGAAACTTTCGGTCTCACAACACCCAGACCCGAAACAAATATCTGTGGGCCACACAAATATTTGTCTCGGTGCGGGAATCGAACCCGCGGCCTCTCGCTTCACAGCCGGCTGCTCGCCCGCTGCGCCACGGAGACTGTCATATACAATATACATGCCTAGAATTCTTTGTAGTCATGATTCCGCGATAAAAGCCTGTCGCTCTTCGATCAATAAACATAGTAGATATGTTAATTATAATGCATTTCACTCCATTATTATTGACTCAAATAAAAAACACAAGTTTTAAAAAAACTTAACAGACCGATTTCAAATCCGATCGTGACCAAATTTATATGGCCCATGACCAATAATCTGTATCATATACAAAAAGAATTTTGAAAATCGGTCCACATTTAGCGGAGATATCGCGTAACATACATACATAAAAAAATACAGACGAATTGAGGACCTTTTCCTTTTTCGAAGTCAGTCGAAAAATAATGAGGAACTTACGATCCTACAACGAACATTTATCTGCGTGCGGGAATCGAATCGGCAGCTTTTCGTTTCAAAGCCAGTATGCGCGCGTTGGAAGGATGAACCTACTGAGTCATCGCATTTTTTAAAACAATCATAATATGTGTGATTCATCACTTAACGTGCACTAATACATATCTACATAGAAAGGCGGATGTCCGCACCAAGAAAAAAGTTTATGGGTGCCATTATCATTTGTTTCGGATCTGGGTATGGTGAGTCCAGCCTCCCCACCATACATGATTCCATATCGGTCGGGCAGTCATATTGGATTTTTCAGTATCAGCCCGGAATCTGGAATTTGTGCCCGATATGGCGATAGGATCATCCCCTATCACAACTGGGATGGAATTAAGCTCGGAGAAATGTGGGTGCTCTAGTTTCCTGTGCCTATCCCTTCAGGGATACAGGCGTGAGCTTATGTTATCATCCTTGCATCAGGGTAGGCAGAGGGTAGGCAGGGATCCTGACATATCTCTTTGGCCTCTTCCACACTCACCTACTCTTTCACAGAGTGTGAAAAAGTAAAGAATAAATTAGATTTTTATAGACCGACGTGAAACCAGCTATCGAGGCAAGTACATACTACATACATTCTCACGCACCTACGACTTTTTGTATTCATTGGATATTACCTCAATATCATGAGGATATATAGAAACACACCTAGTGTTTTCTGTAAGATCAGTAAAGAAACTATGAGGCTGTAATTAGTTTTCATGTACAGTGAACAACTTGAGGCTAAGTTGTTTGTTTGCCAACCATACCGTTGAAAATAGTAAGCTGACCAATAGTATAGCAAGTACCTATTATATTCAGGAGCTTTATCATTCCGATGTTCGTTATCTAATGTTGATAAAACATACGTAAACTGTAAAATGAGTGCGTGCGTGGGCTTAGTGCACAATCGACAGGTGAGCGAGGAATGCTATTGTGTTATTGGTGAAATGTTTTTTCAATTGTGTAATTATCATCAAAATCTAAAAAGAGTGTGATCGTGATTCACCTGTAAAGTACGTAAATAGAGCTACAAATTTGCCTAAACCAATGAGAACGCGATATCTTGTTAATCGTAAGTGATTGAGAATATATTATTCATAGCTAAAATTGATTTTAGTGATATGTTAGCCACCGACGACCTGATAAAGGTCGCAGGAAGTCGCTGGATGCAGGCCGCTTCCAACAGGTCGATCTGGAAATCTTTAGGGAGGCCTATGTTCAGCAGTGGACGTCTTATGGCTGATGATGATGATTATGATGATATGTTAGACAATTGATGTCCGCAAGTTGTACCCATTTATATGGGTACGGTTATGTAAAAAACATTAAAACTATGTATATCTCTACAATGTACGTCAGTATGAAATCAAAACCCTATCTAATAATTCTAATATTTACAAGGTTATTTCTTTTGTTAGCGTTTAGTCTAGTTTGGTGTATTTATTATTTGCCACGCACTTAGAAAAGCGGACAAAGTTCGTAATCTGAATATGTCGATAACAAGTAATTCAATGGCGTAGTTAATGTAGGTGCTACCTTTGATAATTATGCACTATCATATTTTCATCTACGTCATAATCATGAATTATGTGGTGTCGAGGTTTGGATCGTGTGTGCTGGGAGACTTATGTAGTTTTAATAAAATATTTATAACATATTACTTCACTTTTATTTAATTACTTTACACATACATGGCGGCTACATTTTGGTTAGCGGAAGAAGCTCAATAACCTCTCTGACATTTCTTACCATAAACTTATGAACCAATGACAACATAAGATAAGGACTTAACTATTGTAACATGGGCATTGGATCTATACCTCAACACTCTCCCTCAATGTCCATGTTTCAAACCTAATTCATACATACATTGAATAAACTTATCTCTACTAACAGGTTTTGTGAATACATCTGCGAGCTGATATCTAGTGTTTACATATTCTACCTTAATAAGTCCTTCCTCTACCTTTTGTTTAACAAAATTATATTTTATGTCTAAATGCTTCAATCTCTTTTGATCTGGATTCTTTACCGTTTTCATAGTACTCTGATTATCTTCAAAAATAGTTACACCGTCTACTTTTACATTTAAATCTGATAATAATTTTACAATCCAACATGCCTCCATAGAAGCCTCACATAAAGAAATTAATTCTGCCTCAGTTGTACTCAATGCTACTGTAGTTTGTTTCTTAGATCTCCAAATTACAGTATTTCCATAAACTTGAAATATATATCCTGATGTAGATTTCCTATCTGAATCTCTAGCATAATCAGCATCTGCATATCCTAAAATTGGTGACATTACTCTACAGTTATTATCTTTTGAATAAACTAACATATAATTAACAGTTTTCTTGACATATCTCAACACTCTTTTTAAAGCTATCCATAAATTTTCACATGGTTTAGACTGAAATCTACTTAAATAACATATAGCAGTTGTTAAATCAGGTCGTGACCCCACTGTTGCATACATAAGAGATCCTATCAATGATCTACATTTGTGTTCATAACTCATATCAATATTACAATCTTCATCAAATTTAAAATTAAGTTCCATAGGCGTGTCACTACCTTTACAATTCTCCATACCATATTTCTGTAAAATGCTTTGCAAATAATTTATTTGATTAATATGAATTTCCCCTTGTTTCTTAATTATTGAAATTCCCAAGTATGTTAAATTCTCATTTCCCAAGTCTTTCATTCTAAACTGTGATGATAAAAACTTTTTAACATTCTCAATTTGCAAATTATCTTTTCCTAGTATTAACAAATCATCAACATATAATAATAAGTACAATTCCCCTTTAGTATACAAACAATAGTCATTTACAGAACGTTTAAACCCATATTTAGTTATAGTTTCATGAAATTTTTCATACCAATACTTTGGTGATTTCTTTAACCCATATAGTGATTTTGTTAATTTCAGAACATATCCCTCAGGTACATTTAAGCCTTGTGGCGAATTTAAATAAACGTTTTCATTAATGTTGCCATATAAAAAGGCCCCTTTTACATCCATTTGGTGTACATCATAATCTCTATACATTGCAACTGACAATAATATTCTTAACGTTTGTAATTTTAAAACAGGTGAGTAAATATCTTCTAAATTATCTTTTTGTTGAAACCCACGCACTACTAATCTTGCTTTATATATTTCTTCATTTCCTATATTTTTCTTTGTAAATACCCATTTACTGTCTAATAATTTTTCTTTCTTCGGTGTTGGTACTATTTTCCAAGTTTCACTTTCTTTTAATACTTTTAATTCTTCTTGTACTGCTTTTACCCATTTTAGCTTGTCCGGTCTTTCATTTATCTTATCATAACATAATGGTACCTCTTGATTCATACTTAGTAGAGCAAATAATGCATCATCACTATCATCATCCATATTTACTTCATAATCTTCTTGCCATTTTGGTTTTCTTGTTTGCCTTTTCATTCTACTATTATGTTTATATCCTTTATTCTTTTCATCTTCTGTAGTATTCTTCTGCTCTTTTCCTTTTGTATTTGATATGTCTATTACTTCCTGCTCTTCATTTTCTGTTTCATAATTTTCTCTCTCTGACTCCTTTTCATCCTCAAATGTAACTTTTTCTCTCTGTTGTTCCTGTGTATACATATCTGTGGATGCAGCTGGTAAGTGAACTAAGGGTTCTTCTTTTTGACGTTCATCAAATATTACATTCCTAGCATGAACTAACTTATCGGTTTCCTCATCGTACAATAGATACCCTGTTCTACTATAACCTACCATTATCATTCTTTTCCCTGTGTTATCTAATTTCTGTCTATGTTCTTTAGGTACATGATTATATGCTATACATCCGAATACACGAAAATTTGAAACATCCGGCTTCCTACCTTCCCACAATTCACTTGGAGTTTTATCCTTTCCTACGGTTGGACTTCTATTAGTTACATATCCTGAATACAAAATTGCATCTCCCCAGAATTCTTTTGCTAATTTAGATTCCAATAAAATTGTCCTAGTCTTTTCTACAAGTGTCCTATTCATTCTTTCTGCTACCCCATTCATCTCAGGATTATACGGTACTGTATACTGTAATGTTATACCATTATTTGAACAAAATCTTTGAAATTCCCCAGATATATATTCTCTACCATTATCACATCTTAACTTTAATAAATCTGCATTAAAATGTTTAGTTGCATAATAAAAATATATCTTAAAATTATCAAAAACTTCTGATTTGTGACGCATTAAATATACCATACAAAAATGTGTGTTATCATCTATAAATGTAACAAAATACTTATGACCTTCTCTATCTGTAGGGGTTATAGGTCCACAAACATCTGTATGTACTAACTCTAAAGGTTTCTTTGCTCGGTAACCTTGCTTATTAAATGGTTGTCTCGTCATTTTTGCGAGTAAACATGGTTCACACAACATATGTTCAATTTTATTACCTTTCATATCATTTAAACCATTTACCATATTTTTATGCAATAATGTATTAATGTTATTAATACCCAAATGTGCAAAACGTCTGTGCCATAATTCTGTCATATTACTGTTTGACTCTGTATAATTACATTTTGAAAAATCCACTTGCATTTCTATAGTATACAATGAACCATCACTGTCCCCAATCATTAATAAGCCATTATTTTTATAAACTCTAACTTTACCTCCTTGAAAACAAACTTTTAAACCATTAATTTCTAATTTATGAACTGATAACAAGTTTTTTCTTAAGTCTGGCACATAGTAAACATTTTTAATAGTACAATTAGAAGGCTTTTTCCCAACATATGTTTTTGCCTGTATATTACCTATTCCTACCGCTTTTAACATTACACCATTTTTTGCCGATGCTATATTTTTAGGTTTATTTAACTCTTTATAATCAGAAAACATATCTTTAGTATTTATTAAATGATCTGAACAGCCAGAATCTATATACCACAATAATTTATCCTTAATGTCCATATTACACTTATTCACTTCACAATTATTAGCCGCTCCATGCTTCGCTGGCCTATTCTCCGCTGTATATGACTGGTGTCCTCTCCCTGAATTCCTGGCTCCTCTATATCCTTGTCCTCGGGTGTTATTACCACGTCCCCTCGGGTTATTAAAATATCCTCTTTCTCTTGTATAATTTTCTTTTCTTTCTTGATTATTTTCCATTCCTTGATTATAATTTTCTCTTCCTTGATTATAGTTATTCCTCCTTTGCATATAATTCACATTTCTTGTACATTGATACTTCTTATGACCAGGTTTTCCACATGTATAACAGTTAAATGCGTTCCCACGATTAATTTCTCTATCATTTTCTTTTCTGTTAAATTTCTTTTTCTTTTCTTCTTCTCCCAGCAGCCTATTTTTCACAAAATCTAGTTTCAAATCCTCTTGTGTCTCTAATGCTGTAATAATTCCTTCATATGACCTTGGCATTGACAACAAGACATAATTTACTTTTTCTTCCTCGCTTAATTCTGAATCAGATTCCTTAAGATCAGTAAAGATTTGCTCCATTTCTACTAAATGTTTCATCAGAGACTCGTGCTCCTTGAACTTCATATCCGACAACTGTCTTCTCAAATATAACTTTGACCTCACACCTTTTTTCTTAAAATTTTCTTCTAAATTGCGAAACATTTGATGGGCACTACTTTTCTTTACATACTCTATATGGCTATCCGCCACACAAGCAATAATAATAGCCTGTGCTTTCGCTTCAGATGCCTTATTTTCTTCCTTCGCGCCATAACTCTCATTCTCAATGGCGTCCAATACTAAATTTTCTCTTAATATACTGCGTACTCTAAACGCCCAAGTATTAAAATTAGTGCCTTTGAAGGGCTCGACAGAATATTTTTCCTTCATCATACTGATTCAGTTTAATTATGAGTTTCTTACTTTATTTTCTTACGATGCGACAGCCATCTTCAAATACCGCGTGGACGAACAAACACGGCGAACCACAATGAACACGGTAAGCACGGGAACCACGGGAACCACGGGAACCACGCTCTGCTACCACTGTCGAGGTTTGGATCGTGTGTGCTGGGAGACTTATGTAGTTTTAATAAAATATTTATAACATATTACTTCACTTTTATTTAATTACTTTACACATACATGGCGGCTACATTTTGGTTAGCGGAAGAAGCTCAATAACCTCTCTGACATTTCTTACCATAAACTTATGAACCAATGACAACATAAGATAAGGACTTAACTATTGTAACATGGGCATTGGATCTATACCTCAACATGTGGGAATATACATTTTCAAATGACCTAAGAGGGTTTTTTACATTCCCTTAATTCGTAACTAGGTACTGTATGTAATCGCGTAAGTAGATTTAAATACCTCTACACTTCTTGTACACATCATTGTCATGCATTATCAATTAACATATTTGATTGATGATAATAATATGATTGTAATACGTTTAATTTAGGGAGTACGGTTCGTATAATATCTACATACTGAGAAACGCGTAAGGCCGTAAGTGTAATACCTACGTAACCACATAACACATTCGTATTTCACACGCTCGTGGTGTAACTGTTGCCTATAAGGGCAAGAAGTAAATGTCCATTGTCGACGTAGAATCTGCTTCAGTCATTGATCATGGTGGTTACCACAACGTTTTATAGCAGTATTATTATAATCTTACTTGTAGGTACCGTATTCCACAAAAAAATACATAGATTATAATACCTTTAATACTGCCATAAGACGTGGTGGTAACCCCGATGTTTCACTACACTTGTCGCATTATGAGCACATTTTTGTTAACATGTTGTTAATATGTTATTAACTTGGTCGATGTACAGCATGCAGGGATTGCGCATGTGAAGAGGTATACACAAAAGTTTTGGAGTTATTTGCTTGCGTGTGATTGACGGTAGTGTCGTTATTGCGGTATAATCATAATCGGCGGCGTCGACGGCCTTTGCTAATCAATTGTCATTTTTAGCGGACGCACCGACAAGGGCTTCGAGGCCATTGCCGCATGATCGGAAATTCTGCTCGGTACAAAGTCGTTCGTTGTCATTCGAACTGAAAAAATTCATCCCCAAAGGCCAACTGCCAACGGATTAAGGATCTATGCTATACCTAGCTACTAAGGGCGACTTGCAGGGATTTCACTATAATCGCCATTTTATTAGTCCCCGACTTTGTCCTAAACTTGATTAAAATCAAATGTCATATTAGTTGTCCCGAATTCACTCGCAGCTCCGCACTAAACCACGATGAATCTTGTAATAAACCCCATTTTGGAATCATTTCAGTTTAACGTCTTGCACGTCGTCGATTTACCCCTTATCTGGATTAAAATAAACGACAAAGTTAAATCATCGGGGCCGCCGGTTTAAATGGCTAATCGTGATTATTGAATGTCAAACAACATAACATTTTCATATTATTTCTTGTTGTTTTATGAAAATAATGATAATAATAACACTCAACAGTCACAAACATAGTCCTGACCCCACACTTGTGTCGTGGGTATCAGGAACTACGAGATACTTTCGGTCTCACAACACCCAGACTCGAAACAAATATCTGTAGGTCATACAAACATTTGTCTCGGTGCGGGGATCGAACCCGCGGCCTCTCGCTTATCGGATAGCCTTATCGGCTGTGTGGTCGTCTATCACATCTGGAACGGAACTAAGCTCGGCGAAATGTGGGTGTTCTAGTTCACTAGTGCGCCTCTGCTTACCCCTTCGGGGATACAGGCGTGAGCTTATATTATGTTTTCTACCATGTCCTATGCCTACCATGTCATGTGCCTACTCCGCGATGTTCTCCTATTTTTAGGAGATAGGGGGTTACCACCACCTCTTATAGCAGTCTTATTATAATCTTACTTGTACCGATTCCCATACAAAACAAACGAAGAACGATTATAATAATACTGCTATAAGAGGTGGTGTTAACCCTGCAGTTGTTTACGAGATGATAAATTCCGCTTGAGCTAACAAAGTGCAAAGTTACTCCTAGTTACTCCTTAATAAATATAAATAACTAGCCTCATAGTATGTGTGTTCGTATTACATGTGAACATTTGGTGACTATTAACTTAAGATAATCTATTGAAAAATCATATAAAACAAACTAGAATTCGTTTTATGCAAAATTTTTATGATAGATGTTTTGATACGGAACTTTAGATATGAATCTAATGGACCGTAAAGAATGAGTAGAAGTAATGAAATCGCGAATTAATAATCTACACTCGGATTTCTTAAATCGAACCAGAAATGTGTATGTGCAAGACAACTAATGGGACATTTGATTTAAATGACATTTAGGACTGAATCGTGTATTAATAAAACGGCGAATAGAGTAAGATGCAGTGTTGCAAAAGTGTAAAATTAAAACTCGTTAGATTTGGCATCTGAAAATCGGGAGATTTTTATACGGAATGAAACACAAGTAGTTTATGTTAATAATGCGTTAATTTATTTAATTATAATCAGTAAGTTACATATAATCATTTATAGTTTGATATATTGTACATTGATTAATCATTTTCGTCTTCTTACCACCTCTTACTACTTATTTTCGTGAACATTTTCTCATATTTATTAAAATTGTAACAACATTGATTGTTGTTTTCTATACATCATTTTGTGTGCAGAAGATCTACCATTGACTTAGTGGAAAGTTTAATCCGTTATTTTAGTGCGAGCTCTTCGTAACTAAGTTTTAACCTTGGATACTGACGCCGTGCAACGTAGTGAGACAATAATGTCTCACTTGGAAAGCCTTCACGCCGCGGCCGTGTACTGTCGTTCTATGTGTTATATTTATATGACATGTGCATGCAATTCTATGAATGGACTATAATGAACGACTAAAGCAAGTATAAGTTATCCAATTTGGGAAACAACCCGAACGAAGTTATCTTCAGAGACATTTGACAGCCTCCGTAGCGCAGAGGGCGAGCAGCCGGCTATGAAGCAAGAGGCCGCGGGTTCGATCCCCGCACCGAGACAATTATTTGTATGACTCACAGATATTTGTTCCGGGTCTGGGTGTTGTGAGACCGAAAGTATCTCGTAGTTCCTGATACCCACGACACCAGACTCGATCTTAGTGTGGGGTTAGGACTATGTATGTGACAGTTGGGTGTTATTTATTTATTTTCCCTTGTATACTCACCAGACAATAATAAACTCTATTATAAGGTATTTTAGTACAATTTGCTTTAATATACCGCGAAGTTGAATGGCCGTATTTTATTGTATGTAGTATTGTCGTATAGGCCGTATTGTATTGTATTACAGGTTTCTTTTAGTTTTGCCGTATTAATAATATTATGTTCCATTTTTTATAAGAATATTATTTTACATTAGTTGAAAATCCAAAAATTCGGCAGATAGGACTGCTACATCGGGACATCGTGAGCAATGACCAAAATCAGTAAATATCCCGATAAATCGGGAAATTTTGCAACGCGGGCAAGATGCCTACACTCTTCACTACTCCAAATTCATAAGTTCCGTTTCACAAAAAATATATAACCACAATCACAATTCCGCATAAAAAAATATTTTTTGCAATTTAAAATAAAATAAATCCCAACAATCACTCATTATTTACGTTCCGTAAATTTCATATTATTATCTATAGTGCCGTCTCGCAACATCTATCATCACAATTTCGCGTATAAAGAATTGTATTTTATTTTACATGATATTTCAATAGATTCTCTTGTGTCAATAGTTGGCAAATATTTAGTTTTAATTCAGTTTGAATACATGTAATATAAACACACATACGACGAGGCTGTATGTGGTTGCTTCCTTGGCCTAATTGATGAAAGGCATAATTGAAAAAAAATAATTAGTGTCAGTTGTCTGGATTACGACTTGTCAACTAGACATACGTATAATATTTCGCGATAAGGAATGGTCACTTTAGTTCGCGGCTCCTCAACGAACTAGTTCGTTCTTTCAGTTCACGTCTCGAACCAAAGAAAGGCTAAAAAAATATTATTTGCACGAATTTTAACCGACTTTAAAAAAGGAGGAGGTTATTAATTAATCGACTTCAAAAAAGGAGGAGGTGAATTAACCGACTTAAAAAAAGGAGGTTAACAATTCGTTGGAATCTTTTTTTATGTATGTTCCCGGATTAATTATTTTTTATTCTTTCATAATATGCTGCTGTTTTTTTTTACTTGTACATACTTGGGGAATAGTGACGGCGTCTAAGGGACAACCCTTACCAAACGAACCCAACGATGACGGTGGCCTACTTACACAGTAGGCCACCAACACCTTTAGGTTTAAGCCAACCTTATCTGCATGTGGTACACTTTTCTGAGTAACGGACTAGGTGCTGGCGAAACCTGGGTTCTTGCCTTGCAGGGTATGGGGGACAGACCAGGGACCAAATGTTTGCTATTAGATCGTTTTGCGAGGCATGCATGTTGAAAGAAAAAGCTTCTGCATATCGCTTTCCTGGATCTGCAGAAGGCTTTTTACTTTGTGTCCCGACGGGTAGTCTGGTGGGCCCTAAGGTTCAAAGGGGTGCCAGAAGCTTATGTTGACGTTATCGAAGACATGTTCTTCCGATCAAAGTCTTTGATTCGGACTGCTTTTGGCGTCACCACACCCTTCCCGTTCACTATGGAGGTTCAGCAACCACCGTGGGTGTTCATGTACGCTGATGTCTAAGACAAACAGCGTCTAGGGGCCGCTTGAAAATGGTCGACTGAAAGGAAATGTGCTAAAGATCAAGTACATGAGTTGCGTAAACGTAGTATTTTATAAATGTTTTCAAATATTTTTTATCGAAGAAAGTAAAAGAAAATATTATGATGTGTTCCCATCTGTGAGACTAAAAAGTGCTGCGCACCGTATTTGAATATAGCTTAAAAAAGCACGATATTTCCCTAGTGGTTATTGACTACGTTACGAAAACAAGACCATCATTTGGCCAGTACTTCTGTGTATATGTACGATACGTGGTCTGTCAGCGTTATTTTAAGGAAATACAGATGACCTCAAAAGCGCTGGCTGGACTTTTTAGAGAATGATATGAGAACCAATGGTCTTACTTTGGACGATACTCAAGACTTAGATTCTATCTAACTTATCAAACGAACTAAAGAACGAGAGATCTGGGAACTAGTTCGTTAATTTCTTCTGTGGGAGCTGTCCTCCGCACTGGTTCGTTCGCGAACTATATAAATCTATTGTCAACAATGGTAATTTCTATAATAGAGGTATAATAAAATTTTATCAAGAAGTAACTTTGAAATTCGTTAACTTAAGTGAAATTTGTCATCTCGAAAACAACGCTCTCCTAGAAAATAGAATAACTAAAGTACTTTGTAATAGAAGAACATTGCGGAATGCGAGCGTGCACAAGAAAACAAGGTACTCGTTGATGGTGATGAACTAAGTGTGGAGTTGCACCAGTTACAAGGCGTTTGTGATGCGTGTGCCGAAACCTATCCTGCACCGAGGTGCGACGAGACATTGAGGAAAACTTTTAACTGCAGTGCCGGGTCGGGCGTGGTTGGTATACCACCGCTTCCAAGGACTAGTGCCACACGTGCGCACACAAATATCGTGCATAATAGTGAAGTGTTGTAATTATGTGGTTTTTCAAGAGATTATGTACATACAATGTTAGTTTGTAAGGTATATGTATGGGTTATTGATAATTATATACTCTTCGTAAAAAAACTTGAGTTTTTATATATTTTACGAATTCATCATCCTTGTTTGATACCAAATCATGTTCAGTGTAAAAAACAAAGCCATTTTTATCATAGATTTTCACTAAACAACAAGAAATAATGTGAAAAGGTTATGTTTTTTGTGTTTAAATTCTTTGGTTGTTTGTCAATAAAATCAAGATTAGCGACTTTAAACCGGCGGCCATGCCCATTTAAGTTAAACGTTTATTTAAATCGAGATGAAGGGTAAAACCACGACGTGCAAGACGTTGAACTGAAATGATGCCAAAATGGAGTTTATTTTACGATTAAACGTCGTTTATCGCCTAGCTGCAAGTCACCCTAAATCTCATCTATATCAACCGTATGACTTCTTGGACTGACAGTGCTTAAGTATTGTTGAATTAGAACATCTTCAGACGCAATATATGTACTGTTTCGATTTATCCTGTTCCATAATTTTCTATGTCATGAACTTTATTTTGATCTTTGAGATCACGTTCTTTCTTTTACTTTATATTAGAGAAAAACTGAAAGAAATTCTATTAATTTAGTTCTGGATTGTGATCCCTATTCCTTGAGATTTTAAAACAGAAGTAGATTCTGCGGTAACTGACCAAGAGTGTGGAGAAATGGTTTCATTTAAACACAAAACTACTCAGACTCTTTGGTCCTGTCGAGAAAGGTCGAGAAAAATATAAACAAAAGACAACACGAACATAAACGAGTACGAACTTTTTCTTTACTCTTGCACTCAACAAGTCTCGGGTAGATTTGGTAATTGTGTGAAGATTTAACTCTTTATCATTACTATCTATTAATAAAATAGGCTTAGAAATTACATTGCGATATTAAAATGCAGGAAACACAAAAAAAGACATGAGGACTACAAGCCAGCGCGAGGCGAATGCGTTCACAAAGTTTCGATTGTTGATGTGGAAGAACTTCCTGCAACAATGGCGTCATCCGTTACAAACCGCCACAGAACTGTTCCTGCCAGTGATAACCATAACACTGGTGCTCATATTGCGATGGCAGATCGAACCTGTTCATCGAGGTGTTGTTACCTTTCCGCCAATACCAGCAAATACGCTCAACTATTCTACCAATGTAATGTAAGTATTATTTCGTTTGATTTTCAATGTTATTGCAACTCAATGATGAGACTAACAAGGTGCTGATGGCAATACGGCTACACATGGACAGAAGCAATATCACGGTAATTGGGTACTTGACCATGTTTGATTTTATACACATTTTTATGTATAATAGCAAATAAAAAAAAGTAAATCTGTAAAATCTGCATCAAAATTGGTTGAAAAATTAGTCGGTAATTCATATTTTAAATTCTACAATGAGCAAGAGTGGGGACGTTGTGGAGATATCTTGCTATCCCTTTATAACGCACGTACCTTTATGGCCCTGACGTGATTTTACTGATACTTCCCTTTTCCGCAGTTTGAAGGTTACAACAACTTACATCAAATTTCAAATGCTTATAACTTCTTTATTTTTGAGAATATTTCAATAATTCTTTCAGTGCTATATTTTAGATGGCTTATATTACATTTAAAATTATCTAAAAAAATGTCAAGTAACCAGTTGTAAATCGCACTGAGTGAGTGATACTACACTGCGCTCGTTCCACTCTCATAATGCCCAGTAAAGGTCCTTCAAACCGGATGACAACATTACAACGCTGGTTTGTGGTAGAAATAGACATATGACTGCCTCGGTGGCGTGGTGGTATTTCGGTACGACTACGGTTCTGAGGTCTCGGGTTCGATCCCCGGGTCGGGCAAAGTAATATTGGATTTTTCCATATCAGCCCGGAGTCTGGAATTTGTGCCCGATATGGCGATAGGCTCGCCCCCTATCACATCTGGGACGGAACTAAGCTCGGCGAAATGTGGGTGTTCTAGTTCGCTAGTGCGCCTCTGCCTACCCCTTCGGGGATACAGGCGTGAGCTTATGTATGTATGTATGTATAGACACTGCGGTAGTAGTACCTACCTAGTCATGCGGAATCTAAGATGTGAGAGCCCTTCCACTAGTTTTCACTTTTCAAGTCATTTGTATGCGAGAGTATAACGGATTAACGGCATTGTTTATGTCGCCCTGAAAGTATGTACGCACTGTTACCTCGGTTTGAAGACATTGAATCGAACGAAAATAATAAATTATCTAACACGCATATTGTTATGTTATCAAAATCAAAAATATACTTAGATAATGTAAATAAATTATGCAGATAAATACATTAATCAGAACCTACTTTGAAGTTATCTCTGCAATAAATTAAATTAGGTATCATGTCTAGTTAGAATGCAACAGTTTGGGACATCTTATGCAAATACATTTCGTTTCGATACAATTCAATACACAAGGATTCAGCTAAGTGTTTACAATAGACTGCCTTCCCGACGTCAACTCTTTTCTCAAGGGATTCAGTCCCGGGGAAATCGTATTTACTTCAATATTATTTAAATTTTAAACTTTACATCTAATAAGTATTTTTGATTCTTTCGGTCTTTTATTTCCGATTCGAAGCTTAAACATGTTTGAATTTTTCTTTGGCTGCCTCGGTGGCGTGGTTGTATTTCGGTACGACTACCGTCCTGAGGTCTCGGGTTCGATCCCCGGGTCGGGCAAAGTGATATTGGATTTTTCTATATCAGCCCGGAGTCTGGAATTTGTGCCCGATATGGCGATAGGCTCGCCCCGTATCACATCTGGGACGGAACTAAGCTCGGCGAAATGTGGGTGTACTAGTTCACTAGTGCGCCTCTGCCTACCCCTTCGGGGATACAGGCGTGGCATGTTATGTTATGTTTTAATCAATAAGTATGACAAATTACAAAGTTGGCCCCCATATGAAATTGAAAATCATTTCCAACCATTCAATTATATACATATACAGTGTGTATCATAAAGTTGGTATCCATAATAACTTCACTTAAAGGGACAATGGCTACCAATCTAGCGGTAAAGTTTAAAATTTCGTAAGGCTCATAGTTTTGGAATAATGGAAACTTGAATTTGTGATGAAAAACTTTTTGCTGGTTCACTGGGACAGCTGCAGTACATTTACAAAGTACCTATGGGGTAATTAATTATTTTTAGTATACACAAAGCCATTATTTTGTTATTTGCGACGATTTACAGGTCACATTGTGATTTTAAAAATCCCATGGTTAATATTGATTAAAAAAATTAAATTCAATTTTTATTTTTTAACCGTACTGTTGCACTTTAAATCGTTCTCCCTGTATGTGGAATTGTTATAGGTACCATCTTTATGAAACACCCGGTATATGACGGTGGCGTTTGTGTTTCAGATTAGAAGTCATAAATAATATTATTTCGGTTATTTTCTTAAATTGCAGAGTACCTACCAGTAACTTCATTAACAGTTCTTCAAACTGAAGTTTATAGCTATTTGTAGAAGTAAAGTCCCTACCTAAATAAATGATGTAATTATTGTTTTTTTATAATAATATGTGTTTTCTAAGCTGTTATCATAATGGCATAGATAAAGGATATATTAATTTGTACAACTTATCAGTAATGCAAGTAGGTATTGTGACAGAATTCCTTAAACGTAACGTAGTAGTTATTAGATAGGCGAATCCAACGTCACTGGATATTACGTAAGATGTCGTTAGTGCCGTTAAAGTTCTATCTTTGAAAGGTTCTATCATTTTAGAGGTGTATTTAACAAATGTACAATATGTGTCCTAATAATAGTAAGATGGAATTGCTCTGATGGAATAGATTTGCAGCTTGCTGAAAAGCAATTTCCATAGCTCAATGATTTAAATAAACAAAATCCAATCCTAAAGCTGACTAGGATCTTAAAGGCTAATACGGTTTGTACTCTTTTTCAGAATGGGCATGAATTTAACTGAATTATCAATCGCTTATTCGCCGAAAAGTCCAGTCTTGGAAGACGTGATCAGGAGTGCGATGGCAAATTTATTAATTCAAAATATCAGAGATCTATCAGATATACCAGGGATGCCTGACATATCGGAATGGCCAGATTTTCCAGATTTATCGAACATCACTTGGCCACCAGAGGCACCAGATTTTCCCAATGTAACGTGGCCGCCTAATTTCCCAGATTTGTCTAATGTCACATGGCCACCAAATATCCCAGATCTGTCGAATGCCACGTGGCCAGATTTCCCCAACGTTACATTACCACCGGATATCAATGAAAACTCTACAATTTACGATTTACTGAAGTTAGTGATCACAGTCGACGCATACAATAGCAGCGAGGAACTGAGGGGAATCTATGGATCTGAAGAAATTACGCGAAAAGTTGTTGCCGCAGTAGAATTTCGCGATTCCCTTCATGGTTGGTAATAATGTTGTGAATGCAGATATGTGTTCGTTGGTTTTATTTTTATGAACCTAATTTAGAAATTGGATGAAATTATTTTTATAGGTATCTAACCAACCCTGGCGGACGATCCCCAAGCAAAAGCTAGTGTACCGATATGATCTAAAGAGGAAAATATGTTTTCTTCTTAGAAGGGTTTACTTTAATTGTTATCAAGAATAAATGAATATAAAGAATACAATAATAACATAATTATCCTTTAGCTTATATTATTTTAATCCACTTTTGTCCTTTTCACGTCAATTGTCAAATTAACGAACAATATGTGTATGTATTTAATATTTTCAGGAGCGACGGCACTGCCTTTGGATGTGTCATATGCATTGAGGTTTCCAGAAAGACTTCGGCTAAATTCATTTTTTGGTCGTGGTGGTCGTACATGGCGTACCGATTTGGTTTTTCCAGCATTTGAATTTCCAGGGCCACGATTTCCGTCCTCCTGGGAAGGCGGAAATGATCCAGGTAAGATTAATTATTTTCAATAACTTCAAAATATTTTATTTTACAGTAAAATAATGTAGGACGCTGGAAGCCATAGGGATCCAAAAATAATGAAAATACTTCACGATACTCGAAGATGAATCTCTGTCTGTCTATCCTTTTGTCTGAAATAAAGTATGTTTACATAATTATTTTGTACGTTCATTATGGTGTGACTATAGGAGAACTTTTAAAACCGGGAAATGTGAAATCATTAAAGTAGCAAGGCGGATCCCTTACAATAAATAGACTTAGATAACACCAAGCAGAAATAAATAATTATTATGTACGTTACTCAGTATTTAACAATGTTTATAATTACTCCGACAGGTTACGTAAACGAAATGTTCATAGCTCTGCAGCATTCGATATCAACTGAACTGATTGCACGACTGACTGGTAATGACGATGTCAGGAGATTTAATGTAAACATACAAAGATATCCACATCCAAGTTATTTGGAAGATTTTGCTGTAGAAGCATTGCAGTTTCTATTACCATCTTTTATACTACTAAGTTTTAGCTATACATCTGTGAACATAGTAAGAGCCATTACCGTAGAAAAAGAACTACAACTGAAGGTTCGTGCGATATAATTGTACCTAATTATTCGTTTCAAACAGACAGCGAAGCGAAGCCCTCGATACGTTTGTTTTTTTGAATTTATGAAGTAACTTAAATCTTGTCAATTAAAAAAGCCAGAGCGACGCTTGCCGAAAGAATGTAGTCAATCTAAGTAGTCAGTGTAATTACTGGCCATCTTAATTCTAATTAACATTTAATGTCTCAAGCGATTAGTGTTTTGTTATTCGAAGGGTGGTGTTGGTACTGACCATGGGTTTTCGTATAAGTTACGATTGCTTCATTTTGTTTTTGATATTGCAAAATGCGTTGTCTAATTTAATAAACAATCCTTTTACTAAACTTTTTTAGGAAACAATGAAAATAATGGGACTCCCAACGTGGTTGCACTGGACGGCGTGGTTTTTCAAACAATTTTGTTATTTGATAATAACAGCAGGATTAGTAGTAGTTCTTTTAAAGGTACCCACTTCTTACTTACTCTCTCTTTTATTTGCAGACCATTCCTTCAGAAATTTGTCTTGTAGAAATCGCTTTAAGTTATAAGCTTATTGTAACATCTTATGGTTTAATTTATCTTATTTTTACTGTTCTTAATTACTTTACTTCTTCTAATCTACTTAAATTTTAAATTAGCTTTGTTTGGATTTAAGATCAACTGGTTTACAAACGAGGATGGTTTCGGTGATTATGCTGTTTTCACCAACACCCCGTGGACAGTGCTATTATTTTTTATGGTTCTATATTTAGTATGCACAATTTTCTTCTGTTTCATGATAAGTGGATTCTTTTCGAAAGGTAAGATATTACGTATTATGAAGAGTAAAAGTTTTTTTTTGTAACAGAAAAGATTTGGAATTAGCTACTAATCAATTCATCAATAGAACGTTAATCTTTGCTTGGAAGTCTTTGAACCGAAGATAGGACTTGGGGTTCTAAATTTTTAGATTAGCTGATTTTTTATCTTTAAGTTGTTTATCTTCCTCTGCTTATTCGACCGTAAGACTTATTTTTGTTATTGTTCTGTCAGCATTTGTTTCTCTTCTAATAAGCACAAATAGCGTTCTATGTATTTGCGTTAGATTTCTTATCTTAATATTAAATGGGAAAACTATGGTTATTATTTTTTCCAGGGAGCACGGCAGCATTGTTCACTGGAGTTATTTGGATATTATCATATATTCCTGCAGTGTTACTATCGATGGATGCAGATGTGTCTCTCGCATTACAAGTGTTCACATGTCTCAGTCTAAACTGTGCTATGTCGTATGGCTTTCAGTTTATACTCGGTAGGGAAAGTACTGGAGGTGAGTGGATTTTATCAGATGCTGACTCACTTTAACTCATTGAAGGGGTTGAATCGGCTTCGCTCAATTCCTTTCTTTACATACTATATAAATATAAGCTCACGCCTGTATCCTCTAAGGAGTAGGCAGAGGCGCTCTAGCTAACTAGATCCACCAAATTTCGCAGAGCTTAGTTCCGTCCCGTATGTGATAGGGGGTAAGCCTGTCACCATATCGCACATAAATTCTAGACTCCGGCCTGAATTGAAAAAAAAATGTGAAATCGTTTTTGTTTTTAGGGATGCAGTGGGGCGAATTCATGACAAATCCTGCGGCAGATAGTACACGTTTCGTATTCGGCCATGTAGTTTTAATGATGGCTTTAAATTGTGTGCTATATATGTTGATTGCTCTCTACTTGGAACAAGTACTTCCGGGTCCGTTCGGAATGCCTCAAAAATGGTATTTCCCAGTACAAAAAAGTTTTTGGTTCCCTACAAAGAATTATCAGGGTAAGTTTTGGTAATAATAATTGTTCGATAACTTATTATTTTTTTAATATATTTAATGGAAGTTATGAATTTACTTCTCAGGTGTTGTCTTCGATGAAAATCACACTGATGATATTGTTAAAGAAAAAGATCCGTCAGACCATGCCATCGGAGTTGAAATGAATGTAAATAATATTACGTTACATATTGAATTCAGTTATTTGATACTTTAATTTAATGAATGCATAATATAATAATAACCTATAACTTTTTCAGAGGCTCACCAAAGTATTCAACACTAATGCGGCTGTGAGTGATTTGTCTCTAAAAATATATGACGATCAAATTACTGTCCTACTCGGTCACAACGGTGCTGGGAAATCAACCACCATGGCTATGTTAACAGGTCAGTACAATATTTTACATGGGGTGAAGCAGTGTCGTAAATATCTGAAAACTTTTAAGTTATTTCGGTGATTGTGATTTTCGGTGGCTCAAATCCCTCCTCCCTTTCTCTTGCCTCTCGTTTAAGGTAAACAACGCATTTTTGTGTATTTTGAGTGTTTATGGATGGTGGAAATATATACCATCAGGTGTCCCGCCTGCTAGACTGCCAGATTGCTTTAAAATTTCTTGGTTCTTAGCATACAAAAAGCATTTTATACGACACTGGTAGATATGTTCAACTAAAATATGTATAAAGAAAATAAATGTTATCTTTCTTCAATCAATCAGTGACGTGCATAGACATTCCAATCAGGGTAGACTAAAATCTTACACAATTATTTTCTTCAATTTTACAACACCATTACAGTGATTATCATCTCTGTGTCGATTGAAATATAGGTAATCCGAGCATGCTATTTTGAAAATCTGTATTTAGTCATAATTTTAATCACCCATATAAGGTATTCCTTAGAGGGAGTTGATGTCAAGCAGGCGGCCGGTCGTTAAAACTAAGCCAAATCCTTTCTGCAACGTGCTTGAAAAAATGTGTTGCGCCGACCCCAGACTAAGGTGGGATAAGGGCAGGTAGAAAAAAGACAAAGTATTTCGTCATAATTTTATGCTTGATTTATAGAAATACCGAATTGTTGGATTAGACAGTGTCTCTACGTCTATACGGAGTGCACGCCACTACAATCTGCTTGACTCTCTTTTAGGTAATTTAAAAGCAACGCACGGATCGGTCACTGTGGCCGGTTTCGACGTAGCAACACAAGAGAAGTCAGCTCGCGCCCATCTTGGCTTCTGTCCCCAACACAACGTGCTATTCAATGAGCTCACGGTCAGGGAACACTTGGAGTTCTTCGCCAGGCTCAAAGGGTTCACCGGCAAACAACTTTATGAAGAAATCGATAATTTAATTGAGAAATTGGAATTACAAGAAAAGGTGTGAATATCTAGTTATTTAAATGCCTTTCAATTATATTATTATTAGCTTGTTACATTGTAAGTGCGGCCAGAAGATAATTAAGTATAGGATGAAGGAAGGTCATAACATAACATAAGTTCACGCCTGTATCCCCGAAGGGGTAGGCAGAGGCGCCCTGGCGATCTAGCACACCCATATTTCGCCGAGCTTAGTTCCGTCCCAGATGTGATAGGGGACAAGCCTATCGCCATATCAGACACAAATTCCAGACTCCGGGCTGTTATGGAAAAATCCAATATCACTTCAGGAAGGTAGTCCTACCGAAATACAAACACGCCACCGAGGCATTGAAGAAAGATCAAAGCGAAGCTTTTTGAACTCTAGGTCAAAGTATGGCGAACAATGCCCGAATGGCCTAGTGGAAGCGCCTTTGCTCCGAATCGGCGCCTCCCTCATGATTCCAATATGATTTAATTATTGTATTAGTTTCACCTTCTTGATCTAGTGACATCGTATATGGGCTGTGGACTAGGTCCTGGGTTCGAATCCTAGGTAGTGTAAAGGACTTTACCATTCCTATCTATAAATCAAGATTTAGGATTTGAACCGAGGCAATTGGCGCTCCTTAATCTCTGCCTACCCTAACGGGAAACAGGCGTGAGTTATGTATTTATCGCGGAGCTGCAAGTGGCCGTTAGTATTAATTAATTGGTATTTGTAGCGTGATTACCAGTCGCAAGGTCTGTCTGGGGGTCAGAAGCGTCGCCTGTGCGTAGGCATCGCTCTGAGTAGCGCGGCGCGCGTGGTGCTGCTTGACGAGCCCACCTCTGGCATGGACCCCGCCTCCAGGAGGGCGCTCTGGGACCTGCTACAAAAGGAAAAGAAAGGTAAGCGTCAGCCACAGGACCTACACTGCTTAATATAGGCGGTAGGACTCCCCCAAAGATTACCAGACCGATTAGCTGACAGGGTAGAAACAGGCGAGCGCAGCGTTGCACGTCAACCAGCAAAGTAGGCAGACATGATCAAGACAGCATTTTTTTTAGTCGAGCACGGTAAAGTGGCCTACATAACACCCACGGACGTAAAAAAAGGTGGACGGAGCGCTAGGAACAATGAAAGTGAAACACGGTTTTCATTCCATTCGATCTATCGACACGTAATGGCTCATTTGTGCGTAGGGCTCTTTGTTCAGGCGCCTTGGTGAGCTTTTTCTCTGTGGCGTCCGTTTAACTATAGGCGAGATGGTGTCCTTTTTTTACGTCCGTGAATGTTACATAGTAGTAGACACAAACGAGTGAGTTGTCACGTGGACGCATATGCACTGACTCACTGAAGCACTATTGCTTTACCGGAATCCATCCATCTTTTTTTTTACTCCGTCGTATCATTACAGTCAATAAACTTATAGGGTCTGTCCCTTTTATTTTCAAACAATGGGCCTTACTTAAAACAGCATTTTTAGCTAAGCAAATGGTTAAGTATAACCTGTCACTTTTTTCCTTGCGTTACATTGTTTAAAAATGAAAGTGACAACCTATGGTATAAAGATAAGCAGCGCTTAAATATTTTTATAAGTAAGGGGCAATGTGACACAAGGAAAAAAGTGACAGACTATTTTTAGCCGTTTGCTCAGCTAAACCGTTTTTATAAGTAAGGTCCATAGTGCGCTAAAGAACACGCCTTTATTTTGGGTCACCACCTCAGTAACATTCCTAAGAGGTCAGGCCCTACCTGGCCCTCCTAAAATAAAACTTTAGTATGTGTATGTATTTGGGGGAGGCTATGGCTGATGGTGATAATGCTATGTATGCAGGTCGCTCCATGATACTAACAACACACTTCATGGACGAAGCGGACATCCTCGGAGACAGAGTGGCGATCATGGCTAGCGGTAAACTACAGTGCGTTGGATCTCCATACTTCTTGAAACAGCATTACGGCCTGGGATACACGTTGGTTGTCGTCAAAGACGATGATTTTAATTACGAGACTTGTAATAAACTACTTGAGAAATACATTCCTGGCATAACTATTAAACAGGATCGTGGTAAGTGTGACTGTTATAGGTAGGTACGATATTTTTATTTGATAGCTCCTGGCTGCCTCGGTGGCGTGGCCGTATTGCGTGCGCGGTAAAACTATCTATTCCTGAGGTATGGGGTTCGCTTCTCGGGTCGGGCAGTGATATTGGGTTTTCGACTTCGACTTCAAAAATAAGAAGGTCCTCAATTCGTCAGTATTTTTTTATGTATATAACCCAATACTTCCGCTTAATGTGGACCGCTTTTCAATATCCTTTTTGTGTTCGATAGAGCTTATTCCAAGGGTGGTTCATTATAAATTTAGTAATTTCACGACTGGATAAATTTTGAAGTCGGTGCCTTAAGTTTTTAAACTTATCAACCCGGAGTCTTGAATTTGTGCTCGATATGACGAAAAAACTCATAGCCTATCACATCTGGGACGGAAATAAATAAGTTGTAGTTTGCTCATTTACCTCTGCGTAATGCCTATCCCTTTAGAGATACAAGACATGAGTCTAAGGCTCAATTGCACCACTATTATTAACCTAGAGTTAGTCCTAACCGCAAGCTAAATTGACAGAAAATGTATGAATGACATGTAACTTAACTTGCGGTTAGGACTAACTCTAGGTTAATAATAGTGGTGCAATTGAGCCTAATTATGTTTATTTGTTTATTTAATTATATCAATATATTCATAGCAGGATTTACACTCAATGCGATATATATTGTTATTCATTCAAAAAATCACAAACATTTGTTCTATTTATATCATTTTAGTTACCGAAGTAACATATACGTTATCAACGGAACATTCACAAAAGTTTGAAGCCATGCTTAGAGAGCTGGAAGAAAACGTAGAACAAATAAAGTTCAAGAACTACGGTTTGGTGGCGACCACACTAGAAGATGTATTTATGTCGTAAGTAGATACGTGTGATTCAACGAGAATATTTCAAATTAATGTTAATTTGTTAGAGATTTGGCAGAAACCGTAATCTTAATGAAAAGTTGATGTTTCGCAATTAGTTTATTTAAATGAATTTATATCACTGCCTCGGTGGCATAGCGTGGTTGTATTTCAGTACGACTACCGTCCTGAGATCTCGGATTCGATCCCCGGGTCGGGCAAATTGATATAGAATTTTTCCATATCAGCCCGGTTTTTTTTTTTAATTGGCATGCGAAGGCAGACGAGCAGACGGCCCACCTGATGGTAAGTGGTTACCGCCGCCCATGGACATCGGCAATGTCCGGGACACAGCCAAACCGCTGCCTACTGTGAAAAATGCTTTTTTAAGCCTCGTCCTGTCTGGAAGGAGTCTGGAATTTGTGCCCGATATGGCGATAGGCTCGCCCCCTATCACATCTGGGACGGAACTAAGTTCGGCGAAATGTGGGAGTTAGAGGCTAGTTCGCCTCTGGGGTGGACCCACCACATACATAATATGTATGTAACTGTCGAGGTTTGGATCGTGTGTGCTGGGAGACTTTTGTAGTTTTAATAAAATATTTATAACATATTACTTCACTTTTATTTAATTACTTTACACGTACATGGCGGCTACATTTTGGTTAGCGGAAGAAGCTCAATAACCTCTTTGACATTTCTTACCATAAACTTATAAACCAATGACAACATAACATAAGGACTTAACTCTTGTAACATGGGCATTGGATCTATACCTCAACACTCTCCCTCAATGTCCATGTTTCAAACCTAATTCATACATACATTGAATAAACTTATCTCTACTAACAGGTTTTGTGAATACATCTGCGAGCTGATATCTAGTGTTTACATATTCCACCTTAATAAGTCCTTCCTCTACCTTTTGTTTAACAAAATTATATTTTATATCTAAATGCTTTAATCTCTTTTGATCTGGATTCTTTACCGTTTTCATAGTACTCTGATTATCTTCAAAAATAGTTACACAGTCTACATTTACATTTAAATCTGATAATAATTTTACAATCCAACATGCCTCCATAGAAGCCTCACATAAAGAAATTAATTCTGCCTCAGTTGTACTCAATGCTACTGTAGTTTGTTTCTTAGATCTCCAAATTACAGTATTTCCATAAACTTGAAATATATATCCTGATGTAGATTTCCTATCTGAATCTCTAGCATAATCAGCATCTGCATATCCTAAAATTGGTGACATTACTCTACAGTTATTATCTTTTGAATAAACTAACATATAATTAACAGTTTTCTTGACATATCTCAACACTCTTTTTAAAGCTATCCATAAATTTTCACATGGTTTAGACTGAAATCTACTTAAATAACATATAGCAGTTGTTAAATCAGGTCGTGACCCCACTGTTGCATACATAAGAGAACCTATCAATGATCTACATTTGTGTTCATAACTCATATCAATATTACAATTTTCATCAAATTTAAAATTAAGTTCCATTGGTGTGTCACTACCTTTACAATTCTCCATACCATATTTCTGTAAAATGCTTTGCAAATAATTTATCTGATTAATATGAATCTCCCCTTGTTTCTTAATTATTGAAATTCCCAAGTATGTTAAATTCTCATTTCCCAAGTCTTTCATTCTAAACTGTGATGATAAAAACTTTTTAACATTCTCAATTTGCAAATTATCTTTTCCTAGTATTAACAAATCATCAACATATAATAATAAGTACAATTCCCCTTTAGTATACAAACAATAGTCATTTACAGAACGTTTAAACCCATATTTAGTTATAGTTTCATGAAATTTTTCATACCAATACTTTGGTGATTTCTTTAACCCATATAGTGATTTTGTTAATTTCAGAACATATCCCTCAGGTACATTTAAGCCTTGTGGCGATTTTAAATAAACGTTTTCATTAATGTTACCATATAAAAAGGCCCCTTTTACATCCATTTGGTGTACATCATAATCTCTATACATTGCAACTGACAATAATATTCTTAACGTTTGTAATTTTAAAACAGGTGAGTAAATATCTTCTAAATTATCTTTTTGTTGAAACCCACGTACTACTAATCTTGCTTTATATATTTCTTCATTTCCTATATTTTTCTTTGTAAATACCCATTTACTGTCTAATAATTTTTCTTTCTTCGGTGTTGGTACTATTTTCCAAGTTTCACTTTCTTTTAATACTTTTAATTCTTCTTGTATTGCTTTTACCCATTTTAGCTTGTCCAGTCTTTCATTTATCTCATCATAACATAATGGTACCTCTTGATTCATACTTAATAGAGCAAATAACGCATCATCACTATCATTATCCATATTTACTTCATAATCTTCTTGCCATTTTGGTTTTCTTGTTTGCCTTTTCATTCTATTATGTTTATATCCTTTATTCTTTTCATCTTCTGTAGTATTCTTCTGCTCTTTTTCTTTTGTATTTGATATATCTATTACTTCCTGCTCTTCATTTTCTGTTTCATAATCTTCTCTCTCTGACTCCTTTTCATCCTCAAATGTAACTTTTTCTCTCTGTTGTTCCTGTGTATACAAATCTGTGGATGCAGCTGGTAAGTGAACTAAGGGTTCTTCTTTTTGACGTTCATCAAATATTACATTCCTAGCATGAACTAACTTATCGGTTTCCTCATCATACAATAGATACCCTGTTCTACTATAACCTACCATTATCATTCGTTTCCCTGTGTTATCTAATTTCTGTCTATGTTCTTTAGGTACATGATTATATGCTATACATCCGAATACACGAAAATTTGAAACATCCGGCTTCCTACCTTCCCACAATTCACTTGGAGTTTTATCTTTTCCTACGGTTGGACTTCTATTAGTTACATAAGCTGAATACAAAATTGCATCTCCCCAGAATTCTTTTGCTAATTTAGATTCCAATAAAATTGTCCTAGTCTTTTCTACAAGTGTCCTATTCATTCTTTCTGCTACCCCATTCATCTCAGGATTATACGGTACTGTATACTGTAATGTTATACCATTATTTGAACAAAATCTTTGAAATTCCCCAGATATATATTCTCTCCCATTATCACACCGTAACTTTAATAAATCTGCATTAAAATGTTTAGTTGCATAATAAAAATATTTCTTAAAATTATCAAAAACTTCCGATTTGTGACGCATTAAATATACCATACAAAAATGTGTGTTATCATCTATAAATGTAACAAAATACTTATGACCTTCTCTATCTGTAGGGGTTATAGGTCCACAAACATCGGTGTGTACTAACTCTAAAGGTTTCTTTGCTCGGTAACCCTGCTTATTAAATGGTTGTCTCGTCATTTTTGCGAGTAAACATGGTTCACACAACATATGTTCAATTTTATTACCTTTCATATCATTTAAACCATTTACCATATTTTTATGCAATAATGTATTAATGTTATTAATACCCAAATGTGCAAAACGTCTGTGCCATAATTCTGTCATATTACTGTTTGACTCTGTATAATTACATTTCGAAAAATCCACTTGCATTTCTATAGTATACAATGAACCATCACTGTCCCCAATCATTAATAAGCCATTATTTTTATAAACTCTAACTTTACCTCCTTGAAAACAAACTTTTAAACCATTAATTTCTAATTTATGAACTGATAACAAATTTTTCCTTAAGTCTGGCACATAGTAAACATTTTTAATAGTACAATTAGAAGGCTTTTTCCCAACATATGTTTTTGCCTGTATATTACCTATTCCTACCGCTTTTAACATTACACCATTTTTTGCCGATGCTATATTTTTAGGTTTATTCAACTCTTTATAATCAGAAAACATATCTTTAGTATTTATTAAATGATCTGAACAGCCAGAATCTATATACCACACTAATTTATCGTTAATGTCCATATCACACTTATTCACTTCACAATTATTAGCCGTTCCATGCTTCGCTGGCCTATTCTCCGCTGTATATAACTGGTGTCCTCTCCCTGAATTCCTGGCTCCTCTATATCCTTGTCCTCGGGTGTTATTACCACGTCCCCTCGGGTTATTAAAATATCCTCTTTCTCTTGTATAATTTTCTTTTCTTTCTTGATAATTTTCCATTCCTTGATTATAATTTTCTCTTCCTTGATTATAGTTATTCCTCCTTTGCATATAATTCTCATTTCTTGTACATTGATACTTCTTATGACCAGGTTTTCCACATGTATAACAGTTAAATGCGTTCCCACTATTAATTTCTCTATCATTTCCTTTTCCGTTAAATTTCTTTTTCTTTTCTTCTTCTCCCAGCAGCCTATTTTTCACAAAATCTAGTTTCAAATCCTCTTGTGTCTCTAATGCTGTAATAATTCCTTCATATGACCTTGGCATTGACAACAAGACATAATTTACTTTTTCTTCCTCGCTTAATTCTGAATCAGATTCCTTAAGATCAGTAAAGATTTGCTCCATTTCTACTAAATGTTTCATCAGAGACTCGTGCTCCTTGAACTTCATATCCGACAACTGTCTTCTCAAATATAACTTTGACCTCACACCTTTTTTCTTAAAATTTTCTTCTAAATTGTGAAACATTTGATGGGCACTACTTTTCTTTACATACTCTATATGGCTATCCGCCACACAAGCAATAATAATAGCCTGTGCTTTCGCTTCAGATGCCTTATTTTCTTCCTTCGCGCCATAACTCTCATTCTCAATGGCGTCCAATACTAAATTTTCTCTTAATATACTGCGTACTCTAAACGCCCAAGTATTAAAATTAGTGCCTTTGAAGGGCTCGACTGAATATTTTTCCTTCATCATACTGATTCAGATTAATTATGAGTTTCTTACTTTAATTTCTTACGATGCGACAGCCATCTTCAAATACCGCGTGGACGAACAAACACGGCGAACCACGATGAGCACGGTAAGCACGGGAACCACGGGAACCACGATATGCTACCACTGTCGAGGTTTGGATCGTGTGTGCTGGGAGACTTTTGTAGTTTTAATAAAATATTTATAACATATTACTTCACTTTTATTTAATTACTTTACACGTACATGGCGGCTACATTTTGGTTAGCGGAAGAAGCTCAATAACCTCTTTGACATTTCTTACCATAAACTTATAAACCAATGACAACATAACATAAGGACTTAACTCTTGTAACATGGGCATTGGATCTATACCTCAACAGTAACATATATTTATAGAAACTACTAAAGGGGCTTCTAGCATGCTTTCTTCTTTCTATTGGTCTGTGCCATTATCTACTTTAATATCTATATAATATATGTCTTTTCGCCTGCAGAGTTGGGTCGGATGTAGCCCTGGTGCATTCCGATTCGGATGAGAGCGCTGGCACCTCAGACACGTCTAGTGATGATGCACTCAAACTGGAGTGCGAATCTATGGAGCAATGTAAGTTGCAATTACCTAAAATAAGTAGAAGTAATTAGTAACTGTAGTCTGTATAACTAATTTGCTAATATTACGATAATTGGAATTGTCTGTTTCAATAAATGAATTTCATAGAGGTAAACCATAACATAACGTCCTATGGCTGATGATGATGATGATGATGAAACCATAACAGTTATGGCAATCAGCCTGTTGTACGGCTCGGTCTCTATCAAACTCTTTTACCTACCCTTACCCCATATTGATGTGGAGTCGTTGGTGCACAGTTTTTTAAGAATGTTGAAGAAAGATGCGGCGTAGTTTTTATGACCGGCTGCCTCCCTGACGTCACCCGCCTCTGGGGATCCAGTCTTGGAAAATTATGTTCAAAAGCCCCGCCGAATTAAACCTTCCCGCCCCATATAAGCTGCCATTAATCCAAAGAAGCTCACCCTATATCAAATTATAGAAATTAAACCGAAATAATTTTAACAAACCATGGGTGCATTAGTAGCACCATAGCTTACAATTAGGAGTTACAATTTGTTTTTTATTAATATTTCACATTTTGCGAAACAAATCACATAAAACACCTACACAAAACAAGGATTTTCATTGTTTCAATGGACCATAGACAAAAATTGTAGAAATACCATGATTATGTAATGCCATGACTGCCTCGGTGGCGTGGTGGTATTTCGGTACGACTACGGTTCTGAGGTCTCGGGTTCGATTCCCGGTTCGGGCAAAGTGATATTGGATTTTTCTATATCAGCCCGGAGTCTGGAATTTGTGCCCGATATGGCGATAGGTTTGCTCCCTATCACATCTGGGACGGAACTAAGCTCGGCGAAATGAGGGTGTTCTAGTTCGCTAGTGCGCCTCTGCCTACCCCTTCGGGGATACAGGCGTGAGCTTATGTTATGTTATGTTATGATTATGTAATGTTTTAGAGCAGGCGACGCAGCTTTACTTTAACCTAGATAAGAACAAGAAAGATGACAAAGAAAATAATTACACATTTCTTACAGTGAACAAAGACACAGAAATAATAACTGGTTTCCCGCTAATACGTCAACATATTAAGGCGATATGGTTGAAGTTGTGGCTCGTGTGGATCCGCTCGTGGTGGCTCATCATCCTGCAAGTCCTCGTGCCAGTACTGCTAATGAACGCGTCGCTCTTCGTGTTGAACTTCCTCAGCTCATTCGTGCCTTCCATTCAAGTTAGGCCGTTATCGCTTGAAGTAGGGTAAGTGTGAATATAAAATACGACGTACCGTAGAAATCCTAGGATTCAATAATCACAAGTTTAAACACTTAACTGACCGACTTCCAATTTACCGATCGTGACCAAATTTCTATGAGACTACCCTTGAAATAAGCTCTATCGAACACAAAAATAATTTTGAAAATCGGTCCACATTCGGCGGAGATATCGAGTAACATACATAAAAAAATACAGACGAATTGAGGACCTCCTCCTTTTGTGGAAGTCAGTCGATAAAATAGTTTAGGTTTAATGGCCAACCTTAAAGGGATGGAATAGAGATAGCGTAGGCGAGTGGGAATGGGGAGGGGGAATTGGGCCACCGGAAATCTCACTCCTGTCGAGCCGGCCCATTCGTGCTGTAGAGGATATTGTCTACAGCGTGGCTCTACCATTTAAATTAATAAGTTGCTCACGTGATGTATTTTTCCGGAATAAAAAGTACCACGCATATGTCACTAAAAAGATAGTGTAGACATGAATTTTAAAAATGGCTTAAGTAATTCCAGATATTACGATCAAGAACTAAACAAATTACACTTCATGAAGTACCTAGTTAATGAAGTTTTGAGTGGTAGAGCCACGCTGTAGATGGTAACGTTTACAGCACGAACGGGCCGGCTCGACCGGTTTGATACCACTGTCTCACAGAAAACCAACGTAGGGTGACTTGCTGTCGCATTTCGCTAGGTGAGATTTCCGGTGGCCCATTTACCCCCTCCCTTATCCAATCCCTTTACCCTCCTCTTCCATTCCCACCTTTTAGGTTGGCAACGCACTCATGATTCTTTTTGTGCCTTGGGTGTCTATGGGCGGTGGTGATCACTTACCATCAGGTGACACATATGCTCGTTTGCCAGTCAGCTATAAAAAAAAGAGATTTAGGACTAATCGAGATTTATCGAAATGCTGCAAGTCGCCCTTAGAGATAGTATAGGCAAGAATTTTAAAAATGGCTTTAGTAATTCCAGATATTACTATCAATAACTGAACAAATTACACTTCATTAATTTATTAATAGAGATTAATTTTGTATGTATTTATTTAAAAGGTATACAAGAACAGAGACGCTCGTGTCTTATAATGGGACAGAAGGTATGAACTCCGGTACTTTGGGTGCTCTAGCGAGGGCCGCTTACGAGCTCATATTCCAGGCGTCATCTGTGCACACGATGGAACTCACCACAGTCGACAATCAGACCATCGATCAGTATTATTTAAATAGGGTACGCATTAATCTACATTATATAGATAAGTACACACGAATACTTTTAGAAGGAAACATATTAGTGAAATGTGATGCCTCCGTGGTGTGGAGGACGAGTAGCCGGCGGTGAAACGAGAGGCCGCGGGTTCGATCTCCGTACCGAGACAAATATTTATGTTAAGCTTGGGTCTCCTGTACTAAAACATTACACAAAACATGTTTTTTTTGTCTTGTCAATTGTTCTACGAGCAGGAGACAGCTAAAATTGTGGTTTTGTGTAATGTTTGAGAAAATCTAGTGCAGGAGACGTGGCCTGCTATATGTGCCCCGTAAATATTTGTTTCAGGTCTGGGTGTTGTGAGACCGAAAATCTCTCGTAGTTTCTGATACCCACGACACATGAACCTAGTGTGGGGTAATATTTGTATGGATTGTTTAAATTCGCTGAAGCGAAAGTATTTGCGGCTCAGATATGGTTTCTGATTAGAATCTATTGAGCGGTCCGCTATATTCGATATTATCTTCACTTTCGAACTGAGATTGTTTATTGGAACCGGGTGTTAATCGTTCGACTGCCTCGGTGGCGTGGTGGTATTTCGTTACGACTACAGTTCTGAGGTCTCGGGTTCGATCCCGGGGTCGGGCAAAGTGATATTGGATTTGTCCATATCAGCCCGGAGTCTGGAATTTGTGCCCGATATGGCGATAGGCTCGCCCCCTATCACATCTGGGACGGAACTAAGCTCGGCGAGATGTGGGTGTTCTAGTTCGCTAGTGCGCCTCTGCCTACCCCTCGGGGATACAGGCGTGATCTTATGTATGTTAATCGTTCTGTATGGGATTGTTATTGGTACCAGCTTTATGCAACACCCGGTATATGCCCATCTTTACAAGAACCATCGATGTCCAGGGGGAAGATACCCGCGAGATGGGTGCGATGCGGCACAGCGTGCTGATCGGCGCCACCTTCGACGACAACTCCGCCACGGCCTGGTTCAGCAACTTCGCGTACCACGACCTGCCCACTTCACTGGCCACCTTACACTCTGCACTGCTGAAGAGCTTCAATCCTGATGCATTGATCAATGTCTTCAATCATCCACTGGAAGCTACGTATAATGATCAAGTAAGCAAATAATCACAAGTTTAAAAACTTAACAGACCGATTTCAAATCCGATCGTGACCAAATTTATATCGGACCACCCTTGAAATAAGCTCTAACACAAAAAATAATTTTTAAATTCGGTCCATATTTGGCGGAGATATCGCTTAACATACATTAAATCAGACGAATTGAGGACCTCCTCCTTTTTGAAAGTCGGTCGATATTAAAATAAAATGTTTTTTTTACGGATTCTATCGCGATTTGTTTTTTATTTATAGTCCCGATGTTTCAATAAATAACATTCGCGTAAACCTAAGAAATTATTATGATTCATTTATCATGTAGGTAAACAGTTCTTATGACATGTCAATGTAATACAACACAAAGTAAGGATACAAATCAACTTATGTTTAGAATTAATTGAATGGTAGAGCCACACTGTAGACACTTATGTCTACAGCATGAACGGGCCGGCTCGACCGGTTTGATACCACTGTCTCACAAAAAACCTACTGTACGGCAGCTCGCTGTCGCGATTCGTTCGGTGAGTGAGATTTCCGGTGACCCAATTCTTCCCTTTCCTCTGTGTGTCTCCAATGTCTTTCTACCGATACTTTAAATGTTATTATGGCATAACCTTTTTGTTCTTCTGCTGCTCAAAGAGTGAACGGTAACTGTTTGAATCAACATTGTAAAATATATATAGATATAATTATTACTCACAGTAGCTCAATCATGAGTTTGTTGCACGTATTTCCGCGAGCAAGGACGTAAAATATTTGTATGGAAAACGACAGTTCTCCGCGTAACCGCTAGAGGCGTTCGGGTGTTTGTCATACAAATATTTTACAGAGTCACTAGTGAGTAATGTCAAAAAAGCTCATGGTTGGCCTACAGATGA
Organism: Clanis bilineata; assembly: GCA_036417725.1. Taxonomy (NCBI): domain Eukaryota; kingdom Metazoa; phylum Arthropoda; class Insecta; order Lepidoptera; family Sphingidae; genus Clanis; species Clanis bilineata. The sequence continues at coordinate 8,290,953 of CM071153.1, forward strand.
ATATATTTTCCTTCTAGACGGACTTGCAAATAATGGTTCAGATGCTTTCCATGCAGTTGGCTAATGGTGTCGGCAGCAGTGTGGGAATCGTTAGTGCTGTGTTCATAATGTTTTATATAAAGGTAAGTTATTATACTTACACACACATACATACATAACCACAGATAAGCGAAGCTCATGCCCAGCAAATTCATATGTTTATCTAGATAATACCTCCAAATTTGGTCTACTTATTATAAGAATACGATTTTCAATTGGCATAAACGAAACAGCCTCCGTGGCGCAGTGGGCGAATAGCCAGCTGAGAAGCGAGAGGCCGCGGGTTCGATTCCCGCATTGAGACAAATGTTTGTCTGGCCCACAAATATTTGTCTGGGTGTTGTGAGACCGAAGTCTCTCATAGTCCCTGACACCCACGACACAAGACTCGGTTTTAGTGTAGGTATATATTATGCCTGCCTAACGTCAACCCCCATCTGGAGGGTCCAGCCCTGAGAAAATAGTTTTAAAAAACACCACTCCCGACCTGGGAATCACCGAATGGGAAACCGTTTTTTTTGTAGCCTATGTCAATACTCAATATGTTTTAGGAGCGTGCATCTGGTGCGAAGTTGTTGCAAAAAGCCGCGGGCGTCCAGCCGATCGTGTTTTGGGGCAGCTCCGCCGTATTCGACTGGCTTTGGTTCCTTATTATATGCGTCACCATTATAATATCATGCGCCATATTCCAAGTGGTTGGACTGTCTACAGCATCAGAATTAGGTATTTTTTTTATTAACCCCTATATTTCTGTACCTCACAGCCATACATCAAGCGCCAAAATACGAATTTTACAGGAGAGACGAAGTGATGTAAGTGAGTAATGAGTATCCTACCTTAATGTGTGGTCGGCGCAATACACACTTTTTCAATCATGTTACAACTGGCTACCTGCCTGACGTCAGTCCCCTCTGGGGGATCCAGTCCCGGGCAAATTAAAGTAGAAAATTAGCTTCGCCCGGCCTGGGAATTGAATCCACGACCTTCCGGTTCACAGCCCATATATGCTGTACCTAGACCAAGGGGGCAAATATTAGAGTGGTATTTGAGTGGTAGAGCCATGCTGTGACAGTAACATCTACAGCACGGATGGGTCGGCTCGACCGGTTTGATACCACTGTCTCACAAAAAACCGACGAAGTATAGTGGCAGCTTGCTGTCGTGTTTCCATCGGTATGTGAGATTTCCGGTGGCCCATTTACCCCCTTTGCCCAATCCATTTTCCCTCTCGTTCCATTACCTCCTTTTAGGTTGGCAACGCACCCATGATTCTTTGTCTTGGGTTGCTATAGGCGGTGGAGATCACTTACCATCAGTTGACCCATCTGCTCGTTTGCCAATCTCTGCTATAAATATATATACATAAGAAAGAATCTTTATTTAGCCATTTATTAGGTATTGTGGCAATGATCATAGTTTCGGTGATAAGTCTTCGGTGCTCATTTTAGGCAATTTTTTACAGGAAAACTATACCTAACGTTCGTGGTGTATGGCGCGGCGATGTTACCGTTCACATACATAATGTCTCACTTGTTCACGGGACCGGCGATGGGCTTTGTCGTCGTATTCTTCCTTAATGTCTTATTTGGTAAGATGCAGTAATAATAATATATATAATAATATTAGCCCTGTAACATTACTGTCCCATTGCTGGGCACGGGCCTCTTCTACTAATGATAGGGGTTAGGCCTTAATCTATCACGCTAGCCTAATGCGGGTTGGTAGACTTCACATACCTTCGAAGTTCCTGTAGAGATGCAGTAATACTGTTTACAATTTTTAGTTCTACTAAAGCCTCGTCTCCTGCACTAAAACATTACAGAAAACATAGTACTTATAATTTTTTTTATCTATGGTCAATTGTTATATGAGCAGGAGACAATAAAAAACCTAGTTTTATGTGGGTGTTTTTAGTGTTTTGTTCCGGAAAAACATGTGCAGGAGACGCGCCTTTATTAAAACATTTACGTGCTTATCTTTAAAACTAGTTCGTCACTTTTTTCTTTGCGTCATATTGTTTGAAAATGAAAGGGACAGCATAATTTTAAAGTTAAGGGACGCGTAAATGATTTTATAATGGTGCGTACACACCGGTTGAACGAAGGTGAAATAATCTATACCTGTTGCATTCACATAAACAAACTTTCGCTGTTGTGTGAATGAAACAGGCATGATTCGTTCGCCTTCTTTCGGCCCAGTGTGTACGCGCCATAAGAAAGGGACTTATCTTTTGACTGAGAAGTGAAACTGCCTCAGTCTTGGAATTTACCTAGGTGTGCGATATGTATGTATGCATGATCTTTTGTCCTTGTCAGGTATGATGGGTGCGCAGATAGTGGACGCGTTGTCGTCTCCATTACTCACGACACAAAACGTAGCAGAGATACTCGATTACGTGTTGCAGTTCTTCCCGCTCTACAGTTTAATTACGGCAGTGGGGTAAGGCTAGTTTTTTAAATGATTTTAAGTATATTTATTCATTTATTAAGAAACCAATGGCGTTTACATCAATAATTTCTACATAGCATATAGGTACTGATAGTAAAGCTAAAATAGGTTTCAATCTATATCTAATAGTAAGTTGGTATGCGCAGACAAAAGGCAAATAATTTCCAAGTACTAAATAATAAACTAAACTAAATTAGTCAGTGTGGAAGTCTATTGAATATATGAGTAGACTACTCATTTAACAATTAAGATGAATAAAAGATCATTAGAAAATATGTACATACGTAGTGACCGTGTAGGCTGACGCGTCATAGTAAAACTATATACCTACTGTTTATTTTACTAGACCTGTATGGGGAAATCCGAAACTACAGGGGATACAAAGAAATCTTTAAGACTTAAAACCATTTGCTCTTTTCTTTTGAAATAATTTGTCTATCCTCAATTTTCTATAAAGAATATATCCAATAAAAACTCTGTACATATAAGTATTTCGTTATTTAGAAATTCACGCAAATATCGCAAGTGGTAGAAAAATAAGCTGAACTAGGTATTTTTGAAGAAAAGATCCTTTGCTTGATAAAGATCGCAAAAGTCGCTGCACAAAGGCGGCTTCCAACAGGTCGATCTGGAAATCTTTTAGGGAGGCCTATTATATCCAGTAATGGACGTCCTGTGGCTGATAATGATGATGATGTTGATTATGATGTATTTTTAGGAAATTAAATCAAATCGGTTTGATAGAACACACATGTATGCAAGGTTGTGAATTCCTCGCAGCCGTAATGCCCAACATTGAAGAGTGTACAATGGAACTGATGTGTGAAGAATTCTCTGAGAATTGTTGCAGTAAGTAAAAGCTCAATTTTAGATAAGTGTCAAATTGTGAAAAAATATAGAAATTCATCCAGCAGTTTTAGCATGTTAAGAAAATAACATATCTGTACATGTATATACCATATATCTACCTGTCGCTTCCTTGGTGTAGTGACAGCGTATATGGACTGTGAACCGAGAGGTTCTGGGTTCGATTCCAGGTCGGGCGGGGAGTCTTTTTAACACTATTTGCCGTTGATGTCAGCCAGGTAGCCGGTCTTAACCAAATCCTTTCTGCAACATGCTTGGAAAAGTGTGTTGCGCGGACCCCACGTTAAGGTGGGATAAGGGGAGGTAGAAAGAAAAGAAAATAACGTATCTGTAACATTTTGTTAACCGACTCCAAAAAAGGAGAAGGTCCTCAATTCGTCTGTATTTTTTTATGTACATTACCCGATATCTCCGCCGAATGTGGACCGATTTTCATGATTGTTTTTGTGTTTCATAGAGCTTATACCAAGGGTGGTTTTGAAGTCGGTCCGTTAAGTTTTTGAATAGATTGAGAAGTAAATGAAATTGTTTTAGTTCCTGAAAACCCGCATCTGCTATGGGAGGACCCTGGCGTATTACGATATTTGGTCGTGTTGGTGATCAGTAGCGGTATATTTTGGGCGATACTGATGCTCATAGAATACCGTATCTATTATAAGGTTTGATTATTATTCAATATATTATAACAAACGAACGAAGAATAGTGATATTTTAGCATATTGATTATGATTGTTTTTTATAGCAGAGACTAGCAAACGAACAGGTGGGTCACTTCATGGTAAGTGATCTCCACCGCCCATAGACATCCAAGACACAAAATGGAATATGGGTGCGTGCCAACAGAAAAAGATGGGAATAGGGATTGGTGAAAGGGGGAATTTGGACTACCGAAAATCTTACTCATCGAACGAAACACAACAGCAAACTGCTACTTTATGTCGATTTTTTGTGAGACCGTGGAATCAAACCGGTCGAGGCGGCCCATTCGTGCTGTAGACATTACTGTCTACAGCGTGGCTCTACCACTCAATTATCGATTGTCGATAAAACGCGAATCTTAATCGCGCATAGTGTTTCCCATAAATATTTACTTTTACTTATAATTTATTTCTTAGGATACCTGTATTGATTATAATACTGATTACATTAAGTGAATATTCAGCTGGCTGTTTGCTTTAAATTTTCTAAAAAATATTTAACAGTAGGTACAGACAGACGACCACGGCTGCATATATGTATGTATATTGGCCGAGATTTGAGTAATAATGTTAATAGAAAATATGAATTTCTTACAGATTTTCAAATTTAATAAGACACCACCGCCAGTGGACGAGAGTCAGTTGGATAGTGACGTGGCTGATGAGATGAGACATGTCCACAGAATAGACAAGAACAGCTTGCCAGAACACGGACTTGTGGCGAAAGACCTATCTAAATACTACGGGAAAAATCTTGCTGTGGATCAAGTGTCGTTCAGTAAGTTACAAAAATGAGAATTGCAGTACTCCGATAAATCTTGATTCAAACCTCGATTTAAAATATAGAATAAATCAAGATTAAGACTAACTCCAGATTAGTAATAGCGTTGCACGTCGCCCTTACAGTTTAAAGCCGTAGACGCCACGGGTTCTCTGTCTGTGCGATAATTCTGCTCCCATGGAATGAAAAAATGTTATTGACACCAACATGTTCTAAAAAATTAGTAAACCATATTAGCATCAACAATTTTTTTAAATATTTTTGTGGGTTGGATGATTTCTGCGTAACACGGTCCAATTTTGCATCTAGTTTATCCCTTTCTTCCTTATGTCAAGAGTTTCAGAATAAGAAAACACCACCAAAAGAAATGAAAAGAAAAGAAAAGAATGAAAAGCACCATTTAAGGGCTCTACATTTTTTTAGGTGTAAGTGATTCTGAATGCTTCGGACTTCTCGGTGTGAACGGTGCGGGGAAGACGAGCACTTTCAAGATGCTTATGGGCGACGAGACCATATCCAGCGGAGAAGCGTACGTGAGCGGATACTCAGTACAAAGACAACTTACACACGTCTACCAGAACATAGGTACATATGTGTTTTTTCTTATAGCAAAGACTGACAAATAAGCAGGTGGGTCACCCTGGTGCTAAGTGATTTCCACCGCCCATAGACACCCAAGACATAAAAGGTGTGTTGCCAACCCCAACCTAAAAGGAGGCAAATAGGAATTAAGAAAGGGAGGTGGAAATTGGGCCACCGGAAATCTCACTCACTGTGCGAAACGTAACAGCGAGTTGCCACTTTATGTAGGTTTTCTGTGAGACAGTGGTATCAAACCGGTCTAGCCAGCTCATTATTATTGTAGACGTCACTAACTTAGGTGCCTATGGGTGGTGGACATCATTTAGAATTAGGTGACCCACTTCCTCGTTTGGCCCCTCTTCTATATTAAAAGTTTGCAAAAGTAATGTAGAGACCGTATAACCCAACTCGTTCGCTAGTGCATACCTTCTGTGTGTCCTAATGCGAGCCTGTGCGAGTATTTTTACGAGTTCGATGGCGGTAACGTAGCTATCATTTTTTTTAAATCATTGTCAGACCTACGAATTTATTCATAAATCTACAAATTTTTTGCGGAATCTATTAACGTACAACACAAAGCACAAAACACCAAACACAAAGCATAAAACACAAAACTGTATGTATACTTGCGTTTTAAGTTCATCTAATATATAAAATTCTCGTGTCAGAGTTTTCGTTGCCATACGAAACGGCTTGACCGAAAACGGACCAAAGTAGATCATCTCATTACCTCCTTTAGAATTATTGGATTATAGGTGCCTACAACTCATTCTTTCAACCCTCTCTCTCCTACGCAGACGAAGTTGCGCGTGTCAGTTAAATATCGGAGCCTGGCATCAGATTCGATCGTACGTCTCATTAAAGTCCTCGCGTTTAAAAGTGAAAGAAACTCTCACGAGACTCACAGTAATGTGTGTGTGCGTCAGGCTACTGTCCGCAGTTCGACGCGTTGTTCGGCGAGCTGACGGGCCGCGAGACGCTGCACGTGTTCTCGATGCTGCGCGGGCTGCGCTCAGAGATACCCACGCCGCGGGCTGAGATGCTCGCGCAGTCTCTCGGCTTCCTCAAACATTTGGACAAACGGGTACGTTACTGGTTGCTCAAGTCCGAGTCAACGAATTATCGGTACTTTATGAGCCTTACTTATAAAAACATTTTCGCTTAACTTTTTGCTAAGAATAGTCTGTCACTTTCTTCCTTGCGTTACATTGTTTGAAAATGAAAGGGACAACCTATGGTTAAAGATAAGCCGCGCTTAAATATTTTTATAAGTAAGGGGCTATATTTTTATTGGACTCCACTGCGATTGGCTTACGTATAGTGTAGTTGCTTTAATGTGCTTGGATATGAGAAGGTATACATGTACTTGTCTATGTCATGTATGCTACAATTTTCCTGATTTTACAATCATTCGTACAGAACCCTATGTAACACATAGCCACATCGCCGCATTAACTTATGAGTGAGACTGTAACAAGTTAAAATGTACCATTTATCAGCTCATTCCGTTACTAAATTATCCTTGCAGCTTTGTCATTGTCAGTTAAATTTTTACAGGTGGATCAATATTCAGGTGGAACCAAACGTAAACTGAACACTGCATTGGCGTTCTTGGGTTTCACACGATTAGTGTTTATGGACGAGCCTACTACCGGAGTCGATCCTGCTGCCAAAAGACACGTAAGTTATTAACAATTTGATATAGAAATGGGAAGCAATTTTTATTGATCGACAAATTGTTTTTATTGTTTTGTAGTACGTATAATACTCGCCTCCTTGGTCTAGTGGCAGCATGTATGAGCTGTGGACCGGGAGGTCCTGGGTTCGATTCCCAGGTCGGGCAAAGCAAATTTTCTAATTTAATTTGCTCGGGACTGGATCCCTCATAAGGGGTTGACGTCAGGCAGGCGGCCGGTCGTAATAGCTAAGCCAAATCCTCTTTGCAACATGCTTGAAAAAGTGTATTGAGCCGACCCCACATTAAGGTGGGATAAAGGCAGGTAGAAAGAAAGAAAGTGAGTAGTAGGTATAATACTAACACCCAATAGTGACACATATTATAGTCCTCACCCCATACTAAGGCGAGATATTTAGAGCGAACTTCGAAAAAGTCAAAGAAACTAACTCAACCAGGATTTGGAATTGACAATGAAACAATTCTGCTTGAAACACCATTCGCGTGGAAATTGTTTTCCAGGATAAAAACAATTATCCGGTATAAAAGTAGCCTATGTGTTATTCTGATGTAAAATCTACACAACCGTAAAGTTTCATCAAAATTCATTCAGTAGTTTTTCGTGAAAGAGTAACAAATATACAAACACAAACACACACACACACACGCACGCACGCACACAAACACACACACACACACACTCACTCACAAACTTTCACGTTTATAATACAAATTAGTAAGATGGGATTTGGATACTTGACTATATTTGATTTTATACACGTGTTTATGCCCCTTACTTATAAAAATATCTAAGCGCGGCTCATCTTGAACGATACGTTGTCCCTTTCATTTTTAAACAATGTAACGCAAGGAAAAAAGTGACAGGGTATTCTAAGCAAAAGGTTAAGCGAAAATGTTTTTATAAGTAAGGCCCTATATGCCATAGCATAAAACAAAAAAAACCCTTCTGCAAAAACTTAATCGAAATTGGTTGAATTCATATTAAAAATTATGCAATGAGCAAGAGTGGAGACGTAGTGGAAATATCTTGCTATCTCTTTCTAATGCACGCATCGTTATGGCCATGACGTGATTATACTGATACTTCTCTTTCCCGCAGTTACACCAAACTTCAGAGGCTTATAACTTTCTTATTTTTGAGAATATTTCAATATTTCTTTTTGTTTAAGATGACATAAATTCCATATAAAATTAATTTTAAAAAAATAGTCAAGTACTCTAATTAATAGAAAGTAGTATGACGTTCATTTGTGTGTTAGGCGACAACAATTCCTATAGGAATTTTGAATGTTAGCAGTTTTACTGGGTTCTCTGTTCTGTGGGTGTTATCCCGTTATGTTACTGCAGGTGTGGAGAGCAGTGCGCGGCGTGCAGCGGTCGGGGCGCGGCGTGGTGCTGACGTCACACAGCATGGAGGAGTGCGAGGCGCTGTGCTCGCGGCTCACCATCATGGTCAACGGACGGTTCCAGTGTCTAGGCACGCCGCAACATCTCAAAAACGTGTTCTCTCAAGGTATGTATGACCACATCGATCTGTCATCCAAGTGGGCTTAGGCTGCGGACACAAACTCAGCGGGCTTGGAGCAGCGGCGGCGCGGGGAACGGCGCTGTAACGTAACACTAGACCAGTCGTACGCCGCTCTCCGCGCGGCCGCTGCCTTAGAGGCTCATGCCTTCGAGGCCATTTCCATTTAAATTTATTCATTGAAACGCGCTGTTCTAAGCCCGTTAAGTTCGTGTCCGCGGCCTTAGAGAACGTTATTATTAATATACGTAATTATTATATTTATAATCGTTATCAAGCCATGGACCTAATAATTAGCTCTGTTCAGGATTTGATCATTATGTAGTTACATGTTTTTGTTATTGCATAGTTGACACTTGTATACCAAAATTATTTTCGATTTCCGGATAAAGTAAATTGTATTTCTGTATCTTATATGACGATTTTAAGCACCTTTTTAAGCCTATGAAACAAAGCAAATTTTGATTTGATTCAAAATTATTATGCTCAATAGAATAAGTAAACTATTAGAGGTAACGATATTATATTATACTTTAATTTTTCTTCATGTACTTCATACATAGGACGAATCCTTTTTCGCCATTACAGGTTTTACACTAACTATAAAATTAAGAATACCGGATGACGCCACTGAGTTAGAAATTAAAAACATTGCGGTTGCCATAAAAAACTTTGTGGAGTCTAATTTCACTGCACCAAGAATCATGTAAGTAATAATTATTTTATTTATGCTCAATAAACAGATAACTTTATTGGGAATTATTTTAATTATTAGATAACGGTTGTAAAAAGTATTGTATGTAGCTTTCTCAATATACCCACTAAGCATGGATCTGAGAGCTTAGCTTTTAAAAACCCTCACATAAATGTTTCCCGTATAATTAGGATAATTCACTTATTACCACCGGTTTTGAGTTTGACGCAGTCACCAAAGTCAGTTTCACCGTCTCTCTTATTAGGGTTCATCAATAATATTGTAAGGATAATCCATATTGAATCCCGTATATCATTTGGGTTATCCTTAAAATCCGTATAAAGGGTAACAAAATTAAAGAGTTATTTATAAGTTATAACCCAACCGGGTTATAACTTAACGTAACAAACACAGTAATAAACCTATTAGCCAATGGGTCTTACACTGACTGGGTCACTCAAATTACATGACTTATCGAACCTATTCAGGTGTGAAATTATTGATTGCTGTACTATCTTTACAGGGAAGAGTACCAAGGTTTGGTGACGTATTACCTGCCTGACCGCAGCATACCCTGGTCGAGAATGTTCGGCATACTCGAGCAGGCGAAACGAGATCTAGACATTGAAGACTATAGCATCTCACAGACCACACTTGAACAGATCTTCTTACAGTTCACCAAGTACCAGAAAGAAGGACGCTAGGGTAACCATGATTGTATAGTGGATATTAGGGAAATTGAATTGGGTACTTGACTGGTTTATAAAAAGTATACAGGGCTATTTATTACGTAATCCTAAACATGTAAAAAATATTTCGTAAACGCCATCTGTTAACTGTAGATACGGGTGACGTCATTGTTCTTTACCATAGATACAAAATCGCTCATTAGAAAAATATTGTGGAAATAACATTTATGATTTCAAACTAAAAAAAACGGGTCAGATATTTCGTCGATCAGATATTGATAGTCAATAACAACCGCGTTGAAATTAGGTTGAGCTTTAAACAAAAATACGAAAAAAATATACCAAATAACCTAGCAGTATGACTTTGGCTCTTAGTCTTAGGCCATTGTGGAACAAATTTAAAAGAAAATAAGTAATGTGACATCATGCGTCGTGATTGGTGTTTACAGTCACGTGACTCACAGACAAAAAAAATAGGTATTTAAATTACTAAAATAACATTATCCTTGGAGTATTTTCAATAAATTCCTATTGCACAGGTTATTTCGATGATAAATCTGTTCCTACAGAAATTCATTGATATTGGTTACTTTATTCAAGTATTTGATTGTTTTATCTACGTATTGCTGGCAATATCTAGTCGAATGACGTTTATTTACGTCTATTGTAGATAATTTTGTCTACATATACCTAGCTAAATATTTTTTATGAGCTACTGTGCCAGTTTTCATGAATGTATATTTTTTCTAATTTTTATTTATACAATTTATACTATAGTTTTATATTAGTAAATAGTGACGTATAATAACGAAATTATAAAACTAGGGTTTATGTATCAGTCGGTTAGGGGTATTATTGAAGATATAGCTAATTGTAAATAGTAAGTGGAAACACAGACGATTGTACATATAGCGTAAGAATACTAATATACAGGTATAGGCGGGACATTACGTAATATGGCTTGAAGATATTTTCGAAGCAAATGTTGATTATAGTCAACTAAGACAAATAATTCTTCATCATTGTTATCTTTATTTGTACCTATATTTAATCGATATGTCTATAGCTACCCATTTACTTAATTAACCCTATCCTATTTTTAATTAAGGATCTTGGCCATCGTGTACCAATGTTGGTAAAACAAATCGGCACGGCAGGGCGAGATAGCACAGATACATGTTGTACAAACATTAACAAAGTAATATTATTGTTATTTATCTGTGTAAAATATGTATTATTTTTTTAGATAATTACAAAGGCAGACCTTTCTAAACATATTAAAACTATTAAGATTTATTTGATTTACTGATTTTATTTTACTTTGTGTCGTTGCAATATTAAATATATTTTGTATTATTTATTTGAAACAAATGAGATTTTATAAACCAGACATGACATATATTTACTATTGATTTTTTATTTTTAAATAAAATATGATTATGTAAAAACGCAACAGTGTTTTATTTAAAAACATCTTAATATTACTAGCACCATAATACCTTAAAAATTTTAAATAACATTGAACACAATCACAAAAGTATACCTAACACCTAATATAAAATGTCGCATTTTATTACAATTAAATCTAAAATATAATTTAAGATCACAGACATGCATACATTATAAGTGATTGAGTACTCGACTATTTTTTTACTTTAAGTATACAGGACTATTCATTGGTTTGTGCTTAACATGTCAAAAAATATTTCGTAAATTATTTTCATATATTTTGTTAAAAAAGCAAAAATTATTATGTATAATTTAATTTGCAGCCGAAACGCTATCTATTAAATGTGGATACAGGTGAAGTCATTGTTCCTTACTATAGATACAAAATCGCTCATAAAAAAAATGAGGAAATATCATTTATGATTTTATACTAAAAATAACAGGTAAAATATTTCGTCGATTTGATATCAACCGTCAATCACATCCGCGTTGAAATTAGGTTGAGCTATAAACAAAAATATGAAAAAAATATACCAAATAACCTGGCAGTATGACTTTGGATCTTAGGCCTAAGGCCCTTGTAGAACAAATATGCGAGAAAATGAGTAATGTGACATCACGCATCGTGATTGGTGTTTACAGTCACGTGACTCATAGATAAAAAATTAAGTATTTAAATTACTAAAATAAAATTATTCTTGAAGTATTTTTAATAAATTCCTATAGCACACGTAATTTCGATGTTAAATCTATGTTCCTACAGAAATTAATTGATATTGGTTATATAGTCCAGTACCCAATTAGGGATTCTTCTACTTTTCCGTTCCTGGGAAATTGCAAATATCTTGTTCCATTTATATACGACACGGTTGGACCATAGTGATAGAAATTAGAAATTATTACTTTAACATCAGTCTGTGCTTGTTTGTGTCTTGGTTAATCTCATAAATACTTGCTCCAACGTAGTTTGAGACACTGAGTAATCTTCAATGGGATGTTGCTGTCTCGCTTTTTCCATCAAAGCGAACACTTGCCACCACAGCAGATCCGCACTCTGGATATAGTATGTGCTCACTCCCAGGTAAGTCTCACTAAAAATAATCAACACCATCATCAGCCACAGCAAGCGCACTGCTGGATATAGGACTAAAAATAATATTAAAATCTGAAGCCATACTATATTTTATGAGTCAGTTGTTTTCTGAGAGAGTTTATACAACGTTTAATTCGCTATGTTTTAATGCAAAAAAAACTTACTATTTGTATTTTTTAAAGAAAAAATAACTTACATGAATTTGGCTCTGTAGAAGTTATCCATAATGAACTTGTCGACTTTGATAACGTTTTCATCTCTGTTTGGTCCTGACGTGCATTTGACTATCAACGTGTACCCTAGAAAGACAATATTCAACATGAAACAACTGTTTCTCTTTCTCTCTCTCTCGTCATTCTGTCGTCTAATTTTAACTTAAATAGGGATATTTAAGGCTGCGGACACGAACTCAGCGGGCGGGGAGCGGTGCGGCAACGTACCGCTACAGCGCTAGACCGGTTGTACGCCGATCTCCGCGTCGCTGCCTTCGAGGCTAGTTCCATTTATATATGCATTAAAACGCGCCGCTCGCCGCGCCCGCTGAGTTCGTGTCAACAATCTAATGGTTTTCAAGGTATGTGAAGTAGGTTAAACAGAGATTTGGATGACAAATTATTACATACATTTTTTAAATTATTATATATTTATTGTTACATATCAGTTTTCAAAAAGAGAGAGAAAGCGAGAAAGAACGAAAAAGAGACAGAGATGTAGAAAGTTATTTATTGATGAATTAGAATCCTCAATAACTCATGATATCAATTATATTATGGCCGCTTGCGTTGACCATGATGAACGATGATGTTATTATAATTCGTCATTACCCTGCGAGAACTTGGTCTTGAGATGCTGCAGCGGGCCGAGACAGTAGAGCCGGCCGTTGACCATGATGAACGATGATATTATTATAATTCGTCATTACCCTGCGAGAACTTGGTCTTGAGATGCTGCAGCGGGCCGAGACAGTAGAGCCGGCCGTTGACCATGATGAACGATGATATTATTATAATTCGTCATTACCCTGCGAGAACTTGGTCTTGAGATGCTGCAGCGGGCCGAGACAGTAGAGCCGGCCGCGTGCGTTGACCATGATGAACGATGATATTATTATAATTCGTCATTACCCTGCGAGAACTTGGTCTTGAGATGCTGCAGCGGGCCGAGACAGTAGAGCCGGCCGCGTGCGTTGACCATGATGAACGATGATATTATTATAATTCGTCATTACCCTGCGAGAACTTGGTCTTGAGATGCTGCAGCGGGCCGAGACAGTAGAGCCGGCCGTTGACCATGATGAACGATGATATTATTATAATTCGTCATTACCCTGCGAGAACTTGGTCTTGAGATGCTGCAGCGGGCCGAGACAGTAGAGCCGGCCGCGTGCGTTGACCATGATGAACGATGATATTATTATAATTCGTCATTACCCTGCGAGAACTTGGTCTTGAGATGCTGCAGCGGGCCGAGACAGTAGAGCCGGCCGTTGACCATGATGGTGAGCCGCGAGCACAGCGCCTCGCACTCCTCCATGCTGTGTGACGTCAGCACCACGCTGCGCCCCCCCACCGCCGCCTCGTTCACGCACGACCACACCAGCCGCTTGGAGGCGGGGTCCATGCCTGGTACAGAGTAGGTACAATACAATGTAAGTGTGTAGTGTATGTAGTATGTAGTGAGTGGTTCGAGCGGATCTCACCCGTCGTCGGCTCGTCGAGGAATATCAGCGGCGAGTCGCCCAGCAGCGCGACGGCCGTGCTGATCTTCCTCTTGGTGCCGCCGCTGCACTCGTGCACCTTCTTGTCGTAGTGCTTGATGAAGCCGAGCGTGGTGGCGAGGTGCAGCGCCCTGGCGGCTCCCACCGTCGCGGGGATGCCGCGCAGCAGACAGAAGATGCGCAGCGTCTCTCGCGCGCTCAGGTTGTCGAACAGCGCGTCGAACTGTGGGCAGTACCCTGGCACGGGACAAGGACGGTGCCACTGTACTATACGGTGTATGTAACGGTGTATGTACGACTAGACCAGGTACTAGGTACTAGGTACCTACCTATGAGACGGTGCACGTCGCGTACTTGTCCTTGCAGAGAGTATCCGTGCACGAACGCGTCGCCCCCTGAGATGCGCGCGTCGCCGGTGAGCATGCGGAACGTGCTCGTCTTGCCGGCGCCGTTCACGCCCAGCAGCCCGAAACATTCGCCCTTGCGTACCGCTGTATGCGATGTATACGATACACGATAAGATACGATATAATACAACACACACACACACTACAATACAATGTATTATACACTCACCGAACGTGAGACGGTTCACGGCGAGGAACCGCTTGTAGTACTTGCTGAGGTCCCTGCACACGAGGCTGTACGACGGTATGTCTGCGGGAGTGAGTGAGAGAGCGACTCGTCTCTCCGCGGTGACGTCATCGTCCTCGTCCTCGATCGGAGCGGGCAGTTCTACTCGTCCGCGTGTGAACAATCTTACCTGCACGATGTAAAAATAAATTTTAAATGCATACCACCATTAGTATACCCCCTGTGTACAATTAAATATACCTTGTCAAATAGTTCGTATTCCTTTATCAGTAGTACAGCAAATGCCATAACACCGACTGCAATCATTGTGGCCAAGTATCGCGCGACTCCAGGCTGATCCCATCGAAAGTAAGGATTGTCATCAACTGCGAACGAAATGAGTCATTTATTAGTACAATCCTATAGTTTCAGACGCGTAAAGATATGTTTACCGATTGTATAACTTACTACAACACAGATCAAGTTTCAATTTATCGCACACCGTGAACCGGGTGCAGTTTTCTATGTTCAGTTGATTGCACACACTGTCACATGCGTTCATCTTGATAGATAGCACTATCATTTCCCTGGAAGAGAAAGCAACGTCGAAAAATAGTTGATCGATAAGATAGTCGAGATATTCGTCGTTTAAAAGAAAAGCTCCCGAAAACGATTACCCGTAGCAGTGAGATAATAGATACGAGAATCAGAATTTAAAAACAAATACCTGACAGGCGACATGCGAACTGAGGAAGCGCCCTTTATACCTTTTATATTTTCAACTGTAACCCCAAGTGTTACTTGATTTTTAAATAAATATTATTTTAATAGATTCATTCCGTACTCGTTCGGCCAAGATAGCAGCGCAAGTAAAGTACCACTGCGTCAAAAATAGTTCCACTTATTTGGCGATTTAGGGGCATTTGGTATCTAGCACGATCACCTGTTTTTATTCACGGGCGTTTATCTTACTTCTAGTACATAATAAAACAACTTTCATAATTAAAATTAAATCAAGGAGAATTTTTATAATAAAATCAATTTAGGTAAATACCTGACGCTTTTGCTTGCGCAATATATTGGTAGAATAGAAAATACATAATCAAACACAGATGCAATATATTCAATGCCCAAAACAGGCATTCGTAGTATTTCGGTGAACAAAAATGGTACTAAACCTGAAAAAAATATTCAATTATATTTTCATGCCATTTCATAGATATACTATGTTTATTGTAAAAGTCGTTAATTCATAAACTCACCAGTAGCGGTATTAACAAATGTCATTTTAACAAAGCCCGTTGCTGCTTCATCAAAGCAAAATGACGCTAAATAATGTATCGGGATTATCGCAAAAGCAAACGTCATGAGCACTAACATAATTCTACCTGCAATAAAATAAATGGATGTTATAAACTCCACCAAAAGTGAGCGACTCTCGTATAGAATTTTGACAGTAAGTCTGACAGGGTGGCCGTCGCTTGTTAAAATTATTTCTCTAGAGCTGTGTTTGTTGTTTTAAGTGATGTGGTTTAATGCACCAAACTTTAGTGAAGATGGACAGTATAATGTAGAATATTTTTAACCGGTGATCTTTGAAGAATTTTGCTTGGTGCGTTGGCTGGCTTTGTTCGGTCGATGCGCCAAGTGAAGGTCGTCAGAGGGGCATTGCGCTAGAAGGAATTATCGCCATAATCCCAGCAGGGCCTTGAGGTCCACATCTGGGTCTCATGATCATTGTGAAAACATAATTGCTCTATTTACATTGGTTAAATCATCGCAAATGCGTGGAAGCCATTATTAAAACAAAAATAATAAGACACTACTATAGTCGCGTGAAGGACATGTATCTTAATTAAATTTTCCATACTTTCTGACGTACTTAATAGTTTCTAACATGTATTGTGTGTGAAAAAAAACAAGATGGAGAAGAAGAATGTGAGAGTAGAGAGAGGTAAAAAGAAAGAGGAGTGGAGAGGGTAAGAGGAGGCAGGAGGAGAAGTGAGAGGTGACATACGATATGAAAGAGAAAGGTGAAGGTAAGGCGTTTGTGTAGAAAAAGTTATAAAACTTTTTTCACTTTACCGAGTTCATCAAAAGTGGAGAGCGTTTGTTCTCGAAAGCAAGCGACGGTGGCGACGAGAGAGATATGCACGACGAGCAGCCAGAGCCAGTCCCAGGCGAGCGCCGCGCTCCACATGACGCCGGGTCGCAGACCGGACACGCGCTGCAGCAGCTTCGCGCCACTTGTGCGCTCCTGGTAAATCAATTATCATCACTCTTAACTTTTAAGTTTGGCAATAGGCTTCGCTATAATATCGATAGCCAATATGTTACAATTGTGTATAAATGAAACTTACCTTAATAACGAAAAGTACCAGAAATGAGCTTACAATTCCAATGCAAAATGCCAAATTGAATGAGAACACATGGCTTAAACTGCCACCAGTCTCCAAAATCTCGACCTGGGGAATGTACATACATACTACTTAGCGTCACATAGCACACACATTAGTCAATTACTTCATATGCTGGCAGTAAAATTTTATGACCAATCACGAACCTTCAACTGACGTGTTCGAATCAAGTACAGTGCGCATTCAATACGGTATATGAGAGAAACGAATAAGCTCGATTAAAATGTATGTTATTTTTTTATAGCACAAACTGGCAAACGAGCAAGTGGGTCACTTGATGATAAGTGGTCTCCACCGCCAATAGACACCCGTGATACCAAAAGGTCTTTGCATGCATTGCCACCCTTAAAGATGGGGTATATGGACGGGAAATGGGAGGGGGGAATTGGATCACCGGAAATCTCACTCGCCGAATGAAACGCAACATCTAGCTCATAGGCTAGCTAGGTTGTCGAAAGTTATTTGTGGTACAATATCTGAAAAAATACTAACCATATTCTCAACGGAATAAGGCAGCGGATGATTGACGAAAGTGAGCGAGGTGCCGGGCGAGAGCGCGTGCATGATGGCGTTGTCGAGGAGTGCGAGAGAGACGGCGCTGTCGTGGTACCCGTAGTTGCTGAACCACGCGGTGACGTTGTCACGGCTGAACGACGCGCCCACTAACGTCTCGTAACGCATGCGGGGCAGCTCTGACTCGCTCTGCAGTTATTACAACGTAATGAACCTAATATTATGTCTGAAGGTACATTGAAGAGAAACAACTTGATCAAATTGAAGTTTGGCACGAGACGGCAAAGCTTTTATTTTCGGAGTTCCTTATAATAAGGCGGGTGAAATTACTAAATTCAGACCGATGAATTTCTTTCTCATGTATTATTCAAAATAGATAAGACACTTATTTATATTAAAAAAATATTTTTTTCTGGTCTAGGTTATCGATTGACTAATCCCAATCAAGAAAACCATAAATTCTTGTGAAAATCAAATTTGTCAACTTATCAACATAATATTAGTGTTTGCTACTTAAAATAATCCATCGAGGGTGATTAAGCATACCACAAATTTTACAGGGGTTCTACGATTTATATTATAAGTTATTAAAATACTTGCCAATTTTAAGTAGTATTTTTCCATATTTATGGTTCCTATATCCGTTAGAGTCATGCTTGGTATCATTGATTTTTTGAAGTAATCTTTGTAAGCGATTAATGTTTTAGCACTCAAGCTGCCATCGGTAAGATTTTGTGCCTGAGATATTACTGTTTGTGTTCTCATGTACCCGCTTTCCAAATTGAGTTCTAAAGGAGGGAGGTCAGTGAGAAACTTCCACGAAGCAGCTGTTACCATTGCAATGCCTACGTTAATGATGGCCCATGCCACTTGGATCAAATTAATTGTTTTATTCCTCATGGTGTTATAGGCTAGTTTCAAAAATGTAGCTCTTATGTGGTTGCACAATAATTTGATACCACGAACTTTGTTCTCGTGACCCAGACCTGTGATGCAAAATTAATAATTGTTCAATAGTAGTAATATTAAAATCATTAAAAATGACCTGCCTAGAATTTTCCCTCAATTAGAAAGTATTAAACACAATACAACTGTAATTGTAGAAGAGAAACACAATTACAACTTATTTGTATGAAAAAATATGGATGTGACTTACCATTAATATTATACGCTGGTAAGCATCCTGACCAAGGAATCTTGATGTCATGATTGCCTTCAATCTTTTTGTCCTCGTCTACATCAGTTTCTTCTTCAACTCCAGCTCTAAATGCGGTTTATTGTTAGAATTACTAATACGAATACAAATGTAATATAATAAAAGATTATAGCTACCAAAGATTTTACTTCATGAAGACTTCTTCAAGACTAGTAACAGATAGACCGTAGCTTGAAACATTAAATTTTTCTTTATTTTCATCGAACGCTCGCAGCATATCAGGAAATTTGCTGACATTTTCATTAGGAAAAATATAGGTTAACTCAGATCCTGAAAAAGTCATACATGTATTTTTATAAAGACCGATGATTGCGGGAATTTGTAACACATCGATAGAGGTTGCAATTTTTTTAAAGTTAGCTTTGTTATGAATATGTTTTTTATCGCGTACCTATCTAAAATAGTTCGAAATACAACTTACCCACGTTGGTATTTAAGGAGAGACCAGGCAAGTAGGCTTTGAAAAAATTGGTGACGTCATCGACCCGACAGCCGTCCGCCTTGACGACCGTCAGCTTGTACCCGACGCCGTAGTGCCGCTTGAGGAAGTAGGGCGTGCCGACGCACTGCAGCCGGCCGCCCGCCATGATGGCGATGCGGTCCGCCAGCACGTCCGCCTCGTCCATGAAGTGCGTGGTGAGTATCATGGTGCGTCCTGTATGTTGAGTATAATATAGTGTGTAGTGTGTGGTGTAGTGTAGTGTAGTGTGGTGTAGTGTAATGACACAGTAGACAGTCTCACCTCTCTTCTCGTTCTGCAGCAGGTCCCAGAGCGCTCGTCTCGCGGCGGGGTCGAGCCCCGAGGTGGGCTCGTCGAGCAGCACGACGCGCGACGCGCCGCACATGGCGCACCCCACCGACAGCCGCCGCTTCTGACCGCCCGACAGCGTCCACGACGCCGCGTCGCGCTTCTCTTCCAACTCGAGCACCTTCAGGAAGTGCTCCACCTCCGCCTCGATCTTGTTCCGCGCCACTCCCTTCAGCCTCGAGTAGAACACGATGTGCTCGGCCACGGTCAGCTCCGGGAACAGCACGTTGTGTTGCGGACAGATGCCGACCGAGCGCCGCGCCGCTTCCGTCTCGGTCACTATGTCGTGACCGTTTATGGTCGCCGAGCCGGACGTGGGGGGTACCATACCTGTCCAACAAGAAATACTCCTTTTTTTACTTCAAGTTTTCTATATTCATAGTTATTAACATATTTTTCAAACTGCTTATTATGATTTATGGCACTAGTTAGAAACTAGACAAAAAACGGAGGGGTAATTTATATGTCTGATTTTTGTAAAATAAAAAATACAATATTTAGCTATAGAAATTAGCTGTGGGATCTTAGACTCCTATGAATGTTTATAACATTAACAATGTAGTTTGTTACCAGTTAGCATTGAAATAGCTGTCGTTTTCCCCGCCCCGTTGTGACCCAGTAGTACGGTGATCTCGTTTTCATAGATTCTGAGGTTCAAATTATCTACTGCCTTTTTACGACCTTTAAATACTTTTGTTAGATTCTGCAAGGAAATGATTAAGAATTAGAAAAGTACAGAATAGTTTTCAAATTATTAACCTAGTATTGGACTTACTCGTATGTTGACACCTATAACCGCATCTTTAGGTTCCTCATCGTGAGTGACGTTTAAAAGCGCATCGTGGTAGTCAGAGTCTGCTTCAAGTGCGATTTTTTTATCGATTTTATCTGAAGGTTAAAATAACATCTTAAAAGTCTTTGTAGGGACACCTTTGGAAACAACAACTTTTTTAATATCATAGCGTAGTGTTTACCCCAGAATGACGCGCAAGATAGACGTTTTTTGAAATAAAAAATATGTAAGCTTGCAAATATGTACTCTTATACCACGTTCATGTCTTTTCTTCCTATCTACCCTTATCCCACCTTTATGTGGGGTCGCACTGACGTCAACCCCCTCTGACGCAACCAGTGCCACTAAACAAAAGAGGATGCTACCACGTACATGTCATTTTATATATTTAACTCAATGTGATATGCACATACATTGCATAAATACATCACACAAAGATGCAGAAATCAACAACTGATTTTCTAGGTTTACGCGAATGTTATATATTGAAAGAAGTAGATATATTTTATACGGATTCTATCACGATTGGTTTTTATTTTTAGAAATAAATCGCAATAGAATCCTTATAAACTAGTTTTATTTAAACGCAGAAATTAACTTAAAAGCTATTTACCTACCAAGGGTATATTAACATACCTGTAATCTCAATTGATTTCCAAAAACTCTTCGTTAGAGGGAAGTACCACGGTAGAGGCACGCCATAGATCCCGGGCCGTATTTTCTCGACATAAAGGGCAACGCTAATGTAGAGGACGGTGTCAATCAACAGCATTATGACAATGTGGCCGGGAAGGAACGGTTCGTGATAGGATACTGGATTAAAAAACTCCCCCCATTGCAAACCTGTGCACAAATAATACATTTGAAACTTCTTAACTAGGTGCATGTATTGTTATAATAACACAAATTATATTATTATTTGTTTCCTTTATTATTATTTCCTTATTTGTTGCCTTTTATTGTATCATTTTTTAAAATTAAAGCTACATGTTTTGCAAGAAAAAAATCAAATCTCATATATTTTATAACTAGCACCCACGGGAACAATATATTTTTCCGGGATAAAAGTATCACTCAGGAACAATGTCGTTTTCTACGAGCGAAATAATAAGGTTAAGTAAGTACTTCCTACAAACAATACAAGTTTACCTCTTTATAATAGTAGTATAGACAAGTACAGTTATTTAAATACATGTGTAAATGTAAAATTAGTGTTCAGAATTAGCAAATTTTGTTACCTTTAGAAGCTGCTTCAGCTATTAACAGCATTTGAAACGCATACCCTATGGCAGAGTTCGATAGGAGACTGAGTACAAACTTGGTCCTTAGAGTAACGTTCTCGCGTATCATTTGTGTGAACATGAACACTGCGTACGTGGCGAACCACATCAACGCCATTACAGAAGCCGCTGTATTAGCTGGAATATAAACATAGGTACCTACTAGTGGTAGATTTGACGTTACCAATATTATCCATCAAGTCATTACAGGGATTTTGACGTCTGACAGAGTGGGCGTTGCTCGTTAAAATTATTTCATATTATTATTGTCTGGAATTGTGTTTGTTGTTTAATGTGATTTGGTTTTATGCACCAAAATTCAGCGAAGATGGACAATGTAATGTGGAAACTTTTTAATCGGTGATCTTTGATGAGTTTTGCTTGGTGCATCACAGATAGGATCATTGTCTATTACAACGTCTCGCGATTAATTTAATTATATTATCGGACTTTAAGATTATTACATTTTCTTACACCATTGACTGGCAAACGAGCTCTTTTATGGTCCTCCATCTGGGTTTAGTTGCAGCGTATATGGGACGTGAACTCAAAGGTCATGTGTTCGATTTCTATGCAGGGTGAGTGTTTTTCTAACATGATTTACCCGAGCCTAGATCACCAGATGAGGGGTGACGTCAGGCAATCGGTTGTAAAAACTAAGCAGAATCCCTTATTCATCACGCATGAAAATGTGTGTTGCACCGACCCCCCCATTGAGTTTGTGGGATAGTGGCAGATGTAAACAATAGACTGGCAAACGAGTAGGTGGGTCACCTGATCGTATGTGATATTCACCACCCATATACATTCAACAAACCAAAAGAATCAACAGGACGCATTCCTGGTTCAATCTGGCCCAGGCACTGACGTACCCCTGTGGTAATCTTTTTGTAAAATGCTTAAGAAAATTTTGTTGCACTTCCATCCCATGCTATACTCAGACCTAGGATTAAACATGTTTAAGCAAGAAATAGCAAAGGTCAGCAAGAAATATTAACTTCGGCTCACAACCCATATAAACGAATTGGCAACAAGGCTCGATACAGAAGGAAGTGTAAAGCACGTCAGACTCAGCAGACACAGCGTTTGTTCCCTGACAACCAAGTTTAAATCAAAGAGCATATAATATATAAAAGCTCACTGGAGCCTTCTTCTAACTAATCCTCATAAAAACAGTACTAAAGTACAGCTACACAGTGGCTCATTATGTCCAACACAGATCTTAAAAAATACTTCCAATGGTTGAGGATAAGGACAAAGTGCAAACAGAAGGAGAATCTTCATGTTTTATACATACCTCTAGAAAAAAATACACTGACCATAAATGAAAATGCGAGAGACACGATTACAAACAGAATCATGAAGAATAAAAGTACCGTCCACGGTGTATAAGTAAACATTGCAAAGCCTTCACCTCTGGTGGTTTGTTGGAATGGGACCTGAAAATCAAAATGTATCACGACATCTGCGCGTTTAGAGGTAACACATAACATAAGCTTACGCCTGTATCCCCGAAGTGGTAGGCAGAGGTACACTAGCGAACTAGAACACCCACATATCGCCGAGCTTAGTCCGTCCCAGATGTGATAGGGGGCGAGCCTATCGCCATATCGGGCACAAATTCCAGACTGATATGGAAAAATCCAATATCACTGCCCGACCATGGGATCGAACCCGAGACCTCAGGACGGTAGTCATACCGAAATACAACTACGCCACCGAGGCAGCCTCATTTAGGCAGGCAGCATTTAGAGGTATTGCGTTAATACACATAAACATAAATATAAATAGACAATTCTAGTGCATCTGCTTCACGCAATGATTGATTATGACGACATGACGTTGTTTATTTTATAAAAACCTTAACCTCCCTCCAGGGCAGTCGGGTAAACTCTTTTAAAGTGTCTCAAGAGTATACCTAATATTCGTTTTCGTTACGTTGTTCATAGTACTAGACTTGACTCTCTTGGTTTCACAGATTGAAATTCTTGCGATGTCTATTTATATTTACGCCTATGGTCTATTAATATATTATACCAGTGGTCGGCAACCTTTTGGCAGGTGACAAAATGTAGTATTAATCACCTCATATTTTCTATCTAGAATCTATAACATTTTAGATATTTATGACTAATTTACAAAACAATCACGGGCCGCTAATAGGACATCCACAGGCCGCGTGTTGCCGACCGCTGCATTATACAACTTTTATACACTTACTTTATATAAAGAAACTATAAAGAGAATTGATATAATCAGAAATGAAAATTGTTTGATAAACCACGCCACCCAGTGTAACCATGAAGGAAGTCCCATTATAGTCATTGCTTCCTGAAAACATGGAAATACTCGTAATATACCGTAAAACGGAATGCACAGAAATTCTTGGGTGAATAGAAAGGAGATTTTTAATCAGGTTATAAAGCGAGTAGACTGACCGTGTTACTGACTGATAATTTGTTTCCAAAATTTATAGTTGATTATTTTGTAATTATTTTTCGATCAAGTTTTAAAAAAAAACAAAACCAGTTTGCATCTATAAATGTTACACGCACACCCCCATAAAACAAGTAAGAAGGAAGAGAAGGATCTCCGAAATTTAATTCCCTAATCACTATATTAAACACAACAACAATTTTCGTCAAAATTGGGAAAAATACCACAACTTGGAAACACTGCTCTATAATTCTTTACGCAATGACGACACTTGGGTTTTGCAATTAGGTTCCATTACACGTAATTTATAAAAGGATATTTCTTAATATATAAAATGTTTTATTTTATAAATTTCATGATAGCAAATTTCATGATTTTGTTTATTGATTTATCAACACAATTTTTCTTTATATTTTTTTTGCAAGTTCCCCATTCTGGCCTATCTAACAATTCCAATAAGGTAGAAATTGTATCATAATAGGTAATATAATTTCACCCATTATGTTAGAAATTTTCCTCGGAGACATTAATAATCGGGAGTTAGGGGGTAGGAATTTTGTGCTTAAATTATCTTTATTAAGGATAACTTAATATTTACATCAAAATACTGTCTACTGCCTCCGTGGCCGAGCTGTCGAGTAGCTCGCTGTGAAACGTAAAACGTAAGCCCATGGATTCGAACCCCTCACAGAGACAACATTTGTATCACCCAATATTTAGTTTAGGTCTGGGTGTTAGGAGACAGGAGTGTCGTAGTTTCTGATTACCATAACACAAGACTCGTATCTTACTGTCAGGTCATAACTATGTTATTAATATATCATCTCTTTGGCCTAGTAGCAGCGTAGACGACGTGCAGCGACGTTGGACCGAACGATCCCGCGTTAGATTCCCAAGTTGGGCATACTCTGCATCGTATTTAAAAATGTGTGTTGCATCTGGGGTTTTGGAGGAACTCGTGGGAAAGAAATTTGATTACAATCAACTATAAATTCTGCGACGGTGAGAACGATTTCTTATTCAGGCCTCGAATATTCTGCCGGATCAAATTACTCATTACCATTTTCTAACCATAAAATGGTTAAAATAAGTAACTATAACGTTGATTAATAACTTGATTACCATATTACACACATAATTACCACTTAGTTTGAGAATAAAAACTAAAATTATTTATTGTATTGTTAAGTACTTTGTTAATAGTTACTCCACTCCGACTGACTCGTGATTTTTTACGAGCTGCTAATCTGAATAGTCTTTATATGAATATTTATCTGCAATCTTCCCACGAAAATAAAAGTAAAAACAAAGATTTTTCGAGTATAGTGTACGACCATTTTTTTATTATTTTTTATGTTAATAAGATTTAGTTACGTATTGTAAATCAAAGTTCAAGGTGAGATCGTAATTCACAACTAGTTTGGAACGGTTCTTGCGCAACATGGAGCAGTACCTACTACCTATATAATTATGTAGATACTTTATTTTTTCCGGAAATAATTTACTAATGGTTATTGACTTGTTGATGTTTATTAACACCATTATTAAAACTGCCTCGGTAGCGTAATTGTATACCGATTACTGTATTACTCTTGAGGTTTGATCCCCGGATCGGATTAGGTGTTACTGCGTTATTCTGCTATCTAGGTACATAGGCTATGCCGGTGTTTCATAAATTTGGAGTTAAATTACCCCATAGGTGGTTTGCAAATGTACTGCAGCTGACTCAAAATGAGCCAAAAACATGTTTTTCGTCACAAATTTCCATTATTCAATAACTATGAGCGTCACGAAATTTTAAACTTTACCGCTAGATTGCTAGCCATAGCCAAGTGTAGTTTTTATTGATACCAACTTTATGAAACACTTGTATATGTACCTGCGGCCAGGTGTTGTACTACGATCTAAGACATAGATTCTAGGTGTTGTATGCGTCAAGCCAAACCCCCCCGCCCTCTATACGTGTGCGTACATGCATGTCTGTATTCATACGCGCACGCGCGCGTTTAATGTGCGTGTGTGTGTAGTATTTTATACAAAAAACAGATAATTTAAAGATACCATTGATGTATCTACCTACGTGTATAGCTAGTGTGGGCATAGTTAGCGTAGCTTCTTTTTTGTTGCAATAAGATTAATCCTTCACATTATAATATGAATATGAGTAGGTTACCTTCAGTTGCATTTCTTTTTCCATTGTCACCGCTTTAACAGTGCTGACGAACGTGTAAGCAAAACCCAACATAAATGACATCGACACGAATCTCTCCAGAACAATCAACAACATGTCTTCTTTCGATGCAAGTTGAGGAAATCGTTGTAGATATACATTAGCATCAACAATTTTGCCAGTTTTTTGCTCTATGATATTTTTCGAAATTGCGTGCTGAATAGCGAGGAACATTTCGTATGAATATCCTAAAACAATTAGGTTGGTAAATGACCGAACAGGCGGCGAATATTACAGAAGGCTAGTTAAGTCGTGTAAGATTTTTTTCTTATATACCTAATTTATTAAAACCCAATCACGATATATGTCTTCTTGTTAACTATTTCCTCCGTATTCCTTCATTAGATATTAATTAATCATCTTGAGATGATTCGCAAAAATATAGACCAGTTACAACATCCTTATTTCAAAATACGTCATTTACAAGTTAATTAATCTTCAAAGGCTTTTATTGACTGAATAGACAGTGTCTAAACTTCGAAAAAGTTGTTTCAAATAATCCTTATCAGGAATTCAAGCTATTTACATTCAAACTCGAACGTATGTGGAAGGAATGATAGCTGGAACCACCGTACCACAGTAGTCGGGATTGTATTCAGGTAAAAAAGATGCACCTTAAAGAACAGGTAAAAATCGAATGTAAAAGTAAAAAATTCGTATTATAGGGCAGGTAGACCGTTCGTCATTAATAAGTATATGAGAGTGTTCGAGATAGTTTTACCGATGTTCCATGTTTTGTTCCTTTAAACATCTCTGATCTTTCTAACAATAATAACAC
Source organism: Clanis bilineata (assembly GCA_036417725.1). Classification (NCBI taxonomy): domain Eukaryota; kingdom Metazoa; phylum Arthropoda; class Insecta; order Lepidoptera; family Sphingidae; genus Clanis; species Clanis bilineata. Next base: position 8,318,275 of record CM071153.1, read on the forward strand.
ATTAATTATGAAAGCCGCGGAAGTATATTCTTTCTCTCCATTGAACTTTCAAATCGATTGACTAAATTATCAACTTCTCAACATCACCCATCATAAGAAAACGACTACTCTGTTAACCTCAATACTGTACAATACAATAAATAAAACAAATGCATACATTAAATACACTTATGGTCGCCTTATGTCGTTTAAGGCCGCTTTATCTGTCAAATTTGTATGTCAAAAATCATTGTAGTTAAGCCGAAGTTGAGTAGCGTTTAACCATTCGGGTGTAAGAGTATTTGACAGATAATATTTTTTTATTCGACAAAATTCATAATACGTGGCCATAACACTCAATAGTCTCGAAAACATCGATGTTCTTGGTCACAGTACCGAAACATGACGTCCAAAAGGGATTACACGGAGTGGCGCCGACATAACGAGGTTAAATTTCATAATGGGTGACATATGTATTTTTGAATTTCACTGCAGCAATAAAAAAAATTGTAACGTCAATACTGAAAAATAAATTGTATATCAAAATAAACAGCAAAAGTTCGGTTACTTAAATATCACTATGTAAAATCTACATGTAGGTAAACATCAGTAGGTACGCGGCGCGTGAATCTCGCATCCAAGGCATAACGGACAAGTCCGTTTATGTTTGTTATCGACAAAAGTCATTGACCGTTAATATCAGCTGCTTTAGGTTGTCCGGAACGTACATCATGCGTAAAAATTGACACAAAACTAAAAATCAATCCTGTGGCTAAACTATTTCACCTCGACTGATATTTAGTACAAAACCTTGCAACGTTATAAGGTATATTTGGTATGATTTAATGTCGTTATATCAGCGCCACTCGGTATAGTAGGTTCTTACGGTCACTCCCATAGTGCAACATCCTCGGAAATAAATAAGAGGAGAAGTAATAGCAGTTCTTTTTCCATAAATGTTTATACAATAATATAGTAATGGAAGGATACCTGGAGATTTTCCTCCGAATTTGTCTGTAGGTTCCCTAGGTACTGCCTGAGGAAACAAAGGAAACAATAAATTTGTTCGCCAACCAGACATAAGTGGATGGTTTAGTGAAGGAATGCGCATTGTAGCCGGAAATCTTAGAGTTATTTTAATATCATCTGGCCAAGATGAAGCATCTGAAAATGGAATACAAAAATTATTAAGGAAATTCATCTGATAAAATATTATATATTACCGACTAAATTTATAAAACCGCTAAAACTCTTGTTCCCTAGTGAAGAGTTGGGTATTCTGCTGATTTGAGGACGTGTAACAACAGATCAAAACCACAATGATATTATAATGTCATTATAGTACAGAATACTCTGAATCTGACATAAGAATGAATTACCTAGTGATGCATAAACGGCTAAAAAGTTTTTTTTTTAATCATGGCTAAGATTACTCCTGATCAAGTAAACAAAAATATAAAAATAATCGATTCAACCGTTTAGATTTTAGAAGCTTAGACGCCAGACACACATGTTAAACTAATAACACCCCTCTTCTGGGTCGAGTGTTAAAAATGACCTTGAAGCACGTTGAAAGGAGAAACAAGATTTTTAGTTTTATAAGGGAGCATAGTTTTGTCCTTTAATTCCTCATTATACTACTATAATGAATCATTTAGTAACGCCATGTAGGAATGAGGCGATTGCGATTGAAAAGTGAAAACAATATTTTACTTACTAGCCATAAAGTCGTCATATTGGATTCCAACAAGAATTTTGTTCATAGCATGAGGCTGAGTGAGTGCTGTTTCCATTTCTTTTGCATTTGCATATCCTATAGGTTTGGGCAGGGCACCCAAATTAACAAAAAAAGAAGCCAATATGCCTAAATTATCATCAGCTATTATGGAATATACATTATCTGTTGCTTTCCTTGTGAGTGGATTTTCTGGTGAAAATGCCAATGCCATATCTGATGTGTGATTCTGACTATAAAAATAATCAAATTATTTAATAATATAGAAGTAAGATGTAAATATTCACATAAATATTTTGATAACGGTCTTATATCATATTTTGTAACAAAATGTGTACAAACTTTCAATCTGAAACTGGTTTCGGGTAAATTATATTGCAAGTTTAATTTTTTTTTAACTGGGACTGTACGGGGAAATCGGAAACTAAGAGATACAGAGAAATCGTCTTAAGAACCATTTGCTCCTTTTTGTGAAAATAATTTTGGCAAACTTTAATTTTTGGTCAGGGGTGCATTGTCCCTGAAAATCAATGAAAATGACTAAATGACGCGCGTTTCCCAGACTACGTATGTACTTTTTGTCTTTCTCTAGTTTATTTATTTATTTAGACGCAAAACAGTATATAATCATATGCACTTATGAAAGTTTACAGTTATAGTTACTTAAAACTAGATTGTATGCAAAAATATGCGCCCTAATGTAGATTATTGTATAAAGTGGAGACTATAGTTAAGTGAATAGAGGGAATTCTCATGGAGAAATAAATATTTTAAGCCTTAACCTTAAAAAAGAATATTGTTCTGATTAAGTCAGGTTCATGTCAGGATCATTTCATTGTATCGGAAGAAAAAAGTCGGGACAGCGGAAATTGGTCAAAGGACATGGCCGGAATTTGTATGGAGCTATGCCCTAAGTCTTCGGACACTATACACGGACATATGTTACGTCATATGAAAGCTCACAGGCCCGCGCTTATAATAGTATAAGATTTACTTTCCAAAAACCTGCGAGGAAAAATAAAAAGAGTGTACAAAGAGCGTCTAAACTTTTTGAATAGCAATTATTATTTTTAATAAAGGCAGAATTTTAGCACCATCTAGTATCTATACGATGGGTACTATTGGTATCGGGATAATCTTAGGTCTTGGATGGCTCACTGTCAAACAAAATATTATATGCAAAATCTTGTTTTCGGTTTATGTTCCGTGGCCCGTGACTTTGTGAAGTCTAAATGGCATGAATAGCAAATAATTCCATAAGGCCGCCCTTACACATAAGACTTGCCGATAAAAATTCAGATAGGTAGGTACAAAAATAAATAGTCACACACATAGTCCTGAACCCACACTAAGATACTAGTATTGTGTCGTAAGAATCAGGAACTACGAGACACTTTCGGTCTCACAACGCCTAGACCCGAAACACATATCTGTGGGCCAACATTTGTGTCGATGCGGGAATCGAACCCGCGGTTTCTTATTATTATTATATATCGTCATAAAATATAATATAGTTAAAATCACACAATAAATAATCCTCGTCTTGATGAGCATACATCAATATTCTTAATTAAAACGTCCGTCGCTTCCTTGCTTTAGTGGCAACCATATATGAGCTATGAACTAGGGGGACCTGAGTTAGCGATTCATTTGGCGACGCGTGTTTTTCTGACACAATTTACCCGGGACTGGATTCCTCAGAGAAGATTGACTTCAAGCAGGCGGCTACTTCTAAACACTAAGCTTGATCACTTCTGCAACAGGCTTGAAAAAATAATTTCTGGACAACCTCGAATTCGAGTGAGACATTGGCAGGGGAAAGGAGTTGGTTGGTTACAAACATTTTTGGGGTGGCATTTTTACAACATGGGGTGTAAGGGGGGCGAATTAGATCTCAAGCCCCCAAGTGCCAACCCTACCTGCACGTGGTGCACCCTGCTGTCAACGGATGTGGCTCTGGCGGCCGACTCGTGGCGGCATAACCACATAAAATATGCTGGGATGCCAAATGCTCCTGCCATCGACGGGCAGCAGCGCCGATGGTAAAACATGCCAGCATTCTGCGGTCACCAATCCGCCTGCCAAGCGTGGTGACTACGGCAAACCCCCCCAAATGATGACAGACCACATAAACTTACGGCCCCCAGTTCCCGGTAACCCCACTATTCCTGACCACGGTACCGGTCATGGTTACGGTGGGGTGGGGGGTGCTAAGAATCCCCGGGCTACGGCAGGGTACCACAAACGACTGTTTCTGGCGACGTACAACGGACGCTCTCTACGGTTGGACGAGCACATGACAGAATTGGAAGTGGAGTTGAGTCATATTAACTGGCATATCGTGGGGTTATCTGAAGTCCGAAGACAGGGGGAGGACAAGATAACCCTAGATTCCGGTCACCAACTCTACTTTCGAGAAGGACATCAACCATCCCAAGGTGGCGTCGGATTTCTGATCCACAAGTCACTCAAAGGCAACATTGTGGAAGTTGGCAGTATATCGGCGAGGGTGGCGTACCTTGTCTTGAAAATAACTGAGAGATACTCTCTCAAGGTTATACAAGTGTACGCCCCAACATCCACACATTCTGACGATGAAGTCGAGGCCATGTATGAAGGCATAGCGAAGGCTATGTCTCATACCAAGACTTCGTACAGTGTTGTCATGGGTGACTTCAATGCCAAAGTGGGAGTACAAGAATGCGGTGAATCGAGGGTAGGATCATTCGGCTATGGGTGCAGGAATCACAGGGGACAAATGCTAGTCAACTTCCTTGAGGCTCAGGGGCTTTTTCTTATGAACTCGTTCTTTCAGAAGAGGCCTCAAAGGAAGTGGACCTGGCGAAGCCCCGACAATGTGACTCGGAACGAGATAGACTTCATCATGACCGACAGGCGCCAAATATTTAGAGACGTCTCCGTGATCAATAGGGTCAATACCGGTAGTGATCACCGACTGGTAAGAGGCACTCTAAATATAAATGTAAAAATAGAACGTGCGCGGTTGATGGGGTCGACTCTCCGACCAACACTGCCCCAAGTCGAAACCAGCTGTGAAGCCTTCCAGTTGGAGCTACAAAATCGGTTCGCCTTATTGGAAACCACGGCGGACATAAACGACGATACCAACAGTTTGGTGCGGACCATCCGCGAAGTGGGCTACAAATACTTTCGACCAAAGAGCAAAGGACGTAAGTCGAAGCTCTCTAGCGAGACTCTCGAGCTGCTGAGGAAACGCCGAGAATTATTAACCGCCACACAACCTGAATGTCAGGTACTTAACAAGGAGGTGAAAAGGCTGATACGACGCGATATTAGGCGCTTCAATACTCTAGCAATTGAAAATGCCATTGTGCAAAACAAAGGCGCTAGAGTATTCGCCAAGCCAAACACTTCCAGTTGTCACCTGACAAAACTCAGGACATCACACGGCAACACCGTTACCTCAATGGCAGAGATACTCGCTGAGGTCGAAAAGTATTATGGGGATTTGTACTCTCAAAGAGCATTTCCACCTAAGGCCCATGGCACGGATGATCCGCGGGCCAGATTAACTCGCCACTATACAGACGAGCTACCCGACATCGACGTGGACGAGATTAGAATAGCCCTTGGACAGCTTCAGAATAACAAAGCTCCGGGAGATGACGGAGTTACCACAGAGCTACTCAAGGCAGGAGGTACGCCTGTCTTGATAGAGCTTGTCAAGCTCTTCAACTCCGTCATCCACACTAGCACAACACCGGAGGCATGGAGCAGGAGTGTGGTGGTTTTGTTCTTCAAAAAGGGAGACAACACCCTGCTGAAGAACTACCGCCCCATATCACTCTTGAGCCATGTTTACAAGCTGTTCTCGAGGGTTATCTCGAATCGTCTCGCCCAAAAGTTCGATGACTTCCAGCCGCCGGAGCAGGCCGGGTTTCGGAGAGGTTTCAGTACCGTGGACCACATACACACACTAAGGCAAATTATTCAAAAAACCGAAGAATATAATGAGCCCCTATGCCTAGCGTATGTGGACTACGAGAAAGCCTTCGATACCGTTGAGACCTGGGCTGTTCTAGAGTCCATGCAGAGATGCCTGATAGACGATAGATACGTCCAGGTGATGAGGTGTCTTTATGAAGCCGCATCGATGACCGTCCAAGTACAAGAACAGAGCACGAAGCCAATCCAACTACGTCGTGGAGTAAGACAGGGAGACGTGATCTCTCCAAAACTTTTTAATACCGCGTTGGAGGACGCTTTTAAGATGTTCGATTGGAAAGGACGGGGCATCAACGTTAACGGACAATACATCTCTCACCTGCGATTTGCGGATGACATTGTCATTATGTCGGAATCTCTGCAGGAGCTGGAGGAAATGCTGAACAGCCTTAGCCGTTCTTCAAGACAGGTGGGTCTTGGGATGAACCTTGATAAAACGAAAGTAATGTTTAACAGTCATGTTCTCCCGAGACCTGTTGTCGTAGGTGACGCTACTCTCGAGGTTGTGCAAGAATACGTTTATCTTGGCCAAACTATACAACTCGGCAAGCATAACTTCGAGAAAGAGGCGGATAGGAGGATTCGGTTGGGCTGGGCGGCATTCGGAAAGCTACGCAATATTTTCGAGTCGTCGATCCCTCAGTGTTTGAAAACGAAGGTTTTCAACCAGTGCGTCTTACCCGTAATGACCTACGGAGCCGAAACCTGGACACTAACCAGCGGACTGGTCCGCAAATTCAAAATCGCTCAGCGTGCTATGGAGCGAGCAATGCTTGGCATTTCTCTGGTGGACAGAATTCGAAATGAAGTCATCCGCCAGAGAACCAAAGTGATTGATATTGCTCGCAGAATTAGCACGTTGAAGTGGAAGTGGGCCGGTCATGTCTGCAGACGGACAGATGGCCGGTGGAGCAGACATGTGCTGGAGTGGAGACCGCGTTTAGGCAGACGTAGTGTGGGACGCCCTGCTGCACGATGGACCGACGACTTGAGAAAGGTGGCGGGCAGCGGATGGATGCGGACTGCGCAAGACCGGGATGGTTGGCGCTCACTTGGGGAGGCCTACGTTCAGCAGTGGACGGCGATAGGCTGAGATAATAATAAAACATTTTTAGGAACTAAGGCGCAAATTCTGAAATTCAGACTCTATAAATTAATTTAGTTGCTATTACATAGGAGCACTATAAGTAGCGCACTAGGAGCAATTATTTTGTTACTATTACGGAGAAAAAAATATGGATTTGTAGTTGTTAGAAAGATTTGAAGCTTGAATACTTACTTATTTAAAATTATAATTTCCATTTTTGAATTTCGTGGTGTGTGAAGCCTGCCTTATGCAGAAATACATAAAACGCAGAAATGTCAAAATAAGCGCCTCCAACGTCATTATCAAAATAGCTAGCGCATAATCTAAAATATTATTATCGATGCAGTTAATTTAACATTTCATACGACACGACAGCATAAAATATTTATCGTTTACTAGCTGACCCGCGCAACTTCGTCTGCGTAGGAGAGAGAGGGTTGAAAGAATGAGTAGTAGGCACCTATAATCCAATAATTCTAAAGGAGGTAATGGGATGATCTACTTCGGTCCGGTTTCGTGGGTCCCCCAGTCAGTACCCCCGTCAGTCACCCTGTCGGTTACTCCGTCAGTTACCCCGTCCATCACTCCGTCGGTCACCACGACAGTCACCCTGTCGGTCAAGCCGTCGGTCACCTCATCTTTCTGCTCGATTGTCACCCCGTCTGTCACCCGTCTGTCACCCAGTCTGTCACTCCGTCTGTCACCCGTGTGTCACCCGTCTGTCACCCTGTATGTAACTCGTCTGTCACCCAGTCTGTCACCTGTCTGTCACCCGTCTGTCACCCAGTCGGTCACCCCATCTGTCTGATCGATTGTCACCCCGTCTGTCACCCAGTCTGTCACCCCGTCTGTCACCCGTCTGTCACCCGTCTGTCACCCGTCTGTCACCCGTCTGTCACCCGTCTGTGAACCCGTCTGTCACCCGTCTGTCACCCATCTGTCACCCATCTGTCACTCGTCTGCCATACGTCTGTCACCCCGTCTGTCACCCGTCTGTCACCCGTCTGTCACCTGTCTGTCACCCGTCTGTCACCCGTCTGTGAACCCGTCTGTCACCCGTCTGTCACCCATCTGTCACTCGTCTGCCATACGTCTGTCACCCCGTCTGTCATCCGTCTGTCACCCCGTCTGTCACTCCGTCTGTGACCCCGTCGGTCACCCCGTCAGTCACCTCGTCAGTCATCTCGTCAGTCACCCCGTCCGCCACCCCATCAGTCACCCTGTCAGTCACCCCATCAATCACCTCGTCAGTCAGACCTTAGGTCATAGTGTGATGTTATATAGCCAATAGCCATCCTCGATAAATAGACTATCCCACAAAAAAATATTTTTTCAATTCGAACCAGTAGTTTCTGAGATATCAACTTCCCCGCTTCTTAACATTTTTCATTTTTGCTCCGCTCCCATTCGGGACGCCGCGCCGGGTCAGAGTGACGTTACCATCGTATAAATATTGACAAATATTGACGTCACTCAATTGTTTTGCCTTCCCGGAACCTCTCCACTAAAATTTGAACTTTATCGTATGGAATTAAAGTTCAAATTGACTTTTAAGTATTATTACGAATTGATTGTATGGGAGTATAGAAAAGTGTTGTTTTTAGACTTTTTATGCATTTTTTTATTTTTTTCTCTCCGTAAGAACCATCCTCGTACTTCGAGGAATATTCTAAAAAAAGAATTAACGAAATCGGTCCAGCCGTTCACGCGTGATGCCGTGACAACGGAAAACGGGTTTCATTTTTATATATATAGATTATTAAGTTGATTTTGATGTTTACTTTTATGCTTTGTTCAGTAGCACTATTAATTATTCTGTGGGTAGGTAAAGATCACGATCGAATAATATTACAGTCATAAAAGATGTTTTTCTTAAGCGTGTTTCCGAATACAAATATGGCAAACGATCTTTGAAATCAAAGTTAAAGGAAAATAATTAGTATACTGTAGTATACATATTTATTCGGCATATTTTTGTCGCAGGTTCTAGAGAAATATAATTAATGCCATATGTTTTAATTAATTTTGTAGTTAATTTTAAGACATCACTATTGACAGTATATTTCAGTTGATTTTTCTATATACATATAGGGCAGGATTCGGCCATGTCCTTTAATAAAATATTTTTCATACAAATTGTTAGCAATCCGGTATGTATGATTTCAATGTGATACAAAGAAATGATCCTGACGTGGAACTGAGTTGATCAAAATAATAAAAATTGATGGCCGTTTTTATTGACTTTCAGGGACAACTCTACTTGACCAAGAATTTGAGAATGCCGAAATTATTTTCACAAAGAAGAGCAAGTGGTTCTTTGACGATTTCTCTGTGTCTCCTATCTACAGTTTCCGATTTCCCCGTACTGTCCCAGTAACTAGTTAAAAAAAAGCTGTATATGGTTCAAAACTAGTGATATAAAAGCATTTCATATGTATAAATAAATAACAACCAACAGTCCAAACATTGTCCTGACCCCAGATTAATATCGACTCTTATAACTATAAAATTTACTGTTTAACAAAAATATGTACATAGCTACTAGCTATATGTACATATTTTTGTTAAACAGTAAATTTAGTTAGTAGTAGCTAGTAGCGATGGAAACAACGGCTGACTTTTGCCATTAGGTTATGTCGCTTAGGCTATTCTTACAAAGCTATTACTCTAAATCGCTATTTAAAGCTACCAGCGATTCTCCGCCGCGCGGCTTTAGTAACTTATAGGTTACTTTTTTGATAGCGGCTTCTTGAATCGCCGCAGCTGTCTTGAATCGCCGCAGCTATCTACAATCGCCGCAGTTGTGTTCATAGCAGTAAGCTTTATTACGAAACACGGTTTTCTCGTTCTAATATTATTTTGTGAATCGCGGTCATTTTATTGGTGCCCGCGTTTTGTTGATGTGCTTGTCGTATTTTGGATCGTAACGTGTTCTTAATTCTTATTTGGATATTTAATAACATAATTTTGTTTTAATGAAAAAGGTAGTTTTATACAATATTAATTTAAAGTTTTTATTAGCATCATTAAAGCGAGTTATGAAACAATTGACGTTTTTAAGGAATAAATTCTTAACCGGGAATCTCCGAGTTTCGAGCAGTGCTCAAACAAATCTGCGTAGAAGTTCATGAAGCAGTGTCAACAAACTAACTGCATCGTCGTAATAGCGACTAGCATTTACACACATATTAAATTATGATGGTCATCACTTTCTAGTTGAAATAAGAATAAAAAAGTATTTTTAAATCAGTATCATTACATAGCTTTTTCGTCTACAAAATAATAAAGGTCGTAGGTTGCAATTCGATACGACCAAAAATACGCCTTATTATCTAGAAAATAAAGATCTAGTATCCAATGTTTATAAACCGAATTGTCGGCTTTTTAAATGGATTTACTTACCTTGACTGCAAATAGTTTTCAAAAAAATCACTAGATGTTGTTAAACAGTTTGAATTACGTAATAATTTAACACTAAAATTACTAACCCATGATTCATAATAGTTCCAGCTTATTTCTATAGATGGCAATCGAAAATTGTGTCTAAAAGTCGCTAGATGTCACTATAGCAAATTGATACACTCTTCAAACGTATTAGACATTAGTTTTAGCAAATTCTTATAGATGGCGCATACAGTCTCTGTCTCTGATCAATTTTAAAAACCTGAAAGCTTTTCAATAACGTTAGTAGTGATTTCCAAATCACCACTAATGTCGTTTTAAAGAAATAATACTATTACTTAAACGGCGATCGTTGTAACGACCATGACTAGTAGCTAGTAGCTACATAATACTTACTGTTTTTGTTCGGACATATTGAAATAAGTAGGCAAAAACGCTGTATATGTTTCCATAGATATATGTTTAGGGGACACCACACATCTCGTGAATATCATAAATATTGAAAGCATCACTGGACAGAATATTTCGAATAATGTCTGCCACCTGTGCCTCTTTTGAAGAAGAAAATTCTTCCATACAAGTAGTTTTAATTTATCAAATGACGACATTATATTATGATGATTAAATAAAATACACTCCAATTGAACACGCAAAATAATTACATGTAGAGAGTAAGGATAAATAAAAATAAGTGTTAAACTTGGACGATCGAAATATTCACAGTATGATAATAATTACAGCCATCAAAATTCACATTTTATAAACACTATTACAATGAGACTCTCAACCCGAATGAGTTGTAGTACTAATCAGTGATTGAATGAATGAATGGTAAAAACCACGAAGTCGCAGACGGCACAGCTAACCAAATTGTTTATAGCGCACTTCCAATCTTGACTTTGAATCTTATCTGTATAGACATTGAGTTCAATTCTAATTAGATAATGTGTGGATCGCAAATACAGTTGGTGAATATAAAGTTTGGTTTAGAAAGAAGAAGATACATATATGTGTATCAGCATAGAGCAGAAAAAGACAGATTTTATTGAATTAGTACCTTGTGGTTGTAGAGCATGTACGTTATAGTGCGGGTCTTTGCCACACTTAGAATTTCGGTGAATATGAACGTTATAAACTCAAAACTATCAAACGGGTTGAGGTGTATAATTTTTATTTCCGGGAAGCGAAAAAGGTACTTTAAATTGGTGATATTGCGGACAAAAGCTAGTTAGAAATATGTTACAAGTGGTAGTTTTTTTTAAGGAATATTGATGATCATTAAACTTACACGATAGTAAATATTGCTGATTCTTAATAATTTATTATAGGTACATAAAGACTAAACATAATTATTTTACCCATAATGTAAATATCATTACAATATAGACTACCATCAATATAATATAGAGGTACATCGATGTTAAGTACTGATAAATAAGATAAACACCATATAAAACCTGATAAATATATTATGGACATTGTCATGAGGGTGGTAAACACAGTCTTTATAGGTAACATGACACCAACTAATCATTGGAAAGTAATTTTAGATAAAATACTCTGTTACGTTCTTAAATTTAGTCACAAAGATTTTATCCAAGGATAAATATTTCAATACTTAACTATTTATTTTCTCCCAGAATCGGAAATATTTGATATAAAAGAATGTGTTGGGAATAAAATAGGCCAGGGTCCCGTTATCGCCAGACTTACCTTAAAGTATAAAGGCTGAAATAATCAAGGTAATTTTTAAACATTGATAATTGGCGGGTAAGGAAAAGAGCAAATCTCTATAGTGAGTTGCGGTCAATTGACGAAAACTTAGTACGCAAATTCTATGTACCGATCAGCCTGTTTAGTAGTATACATAGAAGTCTATGTATGCTCTGTGTACCAAACTTCACCTCAAGGCCCAAGCTTTCAATAGTGTCTAATTTTTAAAAGTAGAAGCAAGAGACAATCTGCTATTATAAACTGATCGTAGGTGTCCTCAACAAAGGCAATCGGTAGTTTACGTTATACTTGAAAACCAGTGTACGTTCTCACACGTTTTGGGCCGGTTCACCTAAGTATCCTTCTTCTTTTTTCTTAGACAGTCAGTGGAGTATTGACTTAATAATCCTAGTTTTAAAAATTGTCTGAACAAGTTAGACTGACATTGGCTTTGTTCAATCTCTTTTCTACGGCTTAATTTTTATGACCTAACGCTAACTTCTTAAAGAGGGATAATAGAGGGATAATAAATAGGCCTTTTGTGATCAAAATATGCAATTTTATTAAAAAATATAAGAGTCATAATACGTTACATATTATACAATTCTTTTAAGTAAAAAACAATATTATTCTTTTGTATACATATCCAGCGGTAATGATTTGTTGGCCAAGATTAGGCTTATAATATAAAATTAATGCAAAGTAAACTACTTACGTAATAGATAAGGACACATTACTCGATCCGACATTGAACGGGCAAAATAAGTATTTATACTAAATTAAGGCCGTTTCCAACAGGGCGATCTGGAAATCTTTGGGGGAAAGCCTATGTCCAGCAGTGGACGTCCTGTGGCTGATGATGATGATGATGATGAGACAAGTTGCAAAGGATAGAAGAGCGGTGTGATGCAGTAAAATACCATTGGGCGCCATAATATACGTCGCAACCTAATTAATACTTTCAGTTACATTATAAGCTAAAGCTAAGTGAGTATATCAATGACACCATTACTTGAATTCTAGTGGCTGTTCTTCCACACAAGTAGATATCTATATCAAATGATATGTACACAAAGCACTGTAGAATTCAATTTTAAGATAATTATATGAATATAAAACAGTGAACGTGAAACTAGATAAAGGAAATAAATGAAGTTTGGTTGAGAACGCGACCGTGTATTCGGCCTTTCGGATATCTCAGGTGTCATATGGCAACAACCATCTGCCACCTTATGCCAGTTTTCTGGGAGACAGTGGTAATAATCAGGTCAAACCAGCCCATTCATAAGTAAACAAAATTGTTTAAAGCGTGGCTCTATCACTTATCAGACGTAATTTTTACATTCATAATACATGTACGTATTTTTTCAACTGTTAACTGGATGCACAGTAAATAAAAGCACCAAATTCCATTATGGAACACTACAGATGAATGTTGAAATTATACCGAGAAACCACATTTCTTACATTGTAAGCATATTATAACTATTATTATGTGTTAAATATGTCTTATAAATAAATATGTGGTTTTCGTAAATATGTATGCCCGTTGTACATAAATTATCCAATGCATAAACTAGATGAGACATAGTTTTACTTATTATTATATATTTAGTAAAATTCTATTTTATTAATAATTTAATACTATATAGTGTAATGAAATATATAAGAGTTTTAATTTAAGCATAACTTTATTACAAAAAGGCACTGCATTTTTTGAACCTGTTGCGCATCAATATTTTAATAACATTTTGAATATATTATGGCATTAATTAATCACTGTTAGATAAAATACCTGTAATAATAAGTCATTTGTACACAATGTGGCGACTTGGATTTCACAATTAATGGTACATAGTACAATATCTTTATTTTATAAAAAAAAATAACACCCAACAGTCACACACATAGTCCTGACCGCACACTAGGTATAACCTGTACCGTGGGTATCAGAAACTACGAGAGGCTTTCGGTCTCACAACACCCAGACCCGAAACAAATACCTGTGGACCACACAAACATTTGTCTCGGTGCGGGGATCGAACCCGCGGCCTCTCGCTTCACAGCCAGCTTTTCGCTCGCTGCGCCACGAAGGCTGTCATGTCAAATTGAACACATTTCCACACCATGACCCTTGTGAAAACGAGACAATAAGTTCTCTACGTTTTTTTAAGGTAATAAATTGATAATCATAATAATTAGTGTCAGCTAGTATAAACAACGGTATCGGTAAGTGTGGTGACCTGATTGCCACCTAGTAAAATAATCTTCACTTATAATAATTCAATAAATATGTGTATTTATAGTAGTATAAGTATGTGAACTTACATAGTATATTATCTTATATTATTCTAAATAATTTCTAAATATTAAAATATAGTTTTCAGTAGTATAAGTACAATAAAGTGAAAAAGATATAATTTTGTGACGATTGTGTTAGAAATATTGATTTTTTACTAACAATAGTGAAGGGCCACCGGTGGCCGCGACGCTTATGTAACATATATATGTGCAGCCTCCAATGGGGGCATGAGGTGATTCTAGAGAAACAGAAACGTCCAATAAAACAATGTGTACCAACTGGCTAGAATTTTAAAATATATCAATGGGATTTATCGCTTGCAATCAACACAACATTCGTATGACCCATATAGTAATTGAATAGATTTTTTAAGTACCTATAAAAATGTTACAAAGACATACAAAAATATTTTTTACTTAAGTACAATTTCTTTGCCAATATTATACGCATGTTAAACTACTGGCCAGCTTAATGCAACTTGCAACACTATTACTATTACCAAACTACAGTTAGTCTTAACCTCAAGTTAAAACGAAAAAATATACGAATGACATGTAATTCATTGCATGTATTGAATTAAATGTCATTCATATATTTTCTGTAATTACATATAGTACATTACATGTTATGAATTCCATGCTATTCATATTTTTATTTTTCAATTTAAGTAATAGTGGTGCAAGTTGCCCTTAGTGAACAAAAAGCTAATACCTCAAACTGGCAACCGAGGATAAAGTCCAGCAATGAGACACTGTAATACACTGTTCATATTAATAAGTATTAATATTGTCATTGACCTAATATTCTAATCGAGATACTGAAAAAAATAAGTAGAGCCTCTTAAAAACCTTCATAAAAGTAAATCGCTTTAAAAACATAATCGCATTTGAATTTGATTTAAAGCAGAATCAAATATATTTTATCAAACTATATTATGTAATACACACAGTGTCATATTTGCTATAATACAATTATAAGTATGTAATACTAGAATAAATGCACAGAAGTATCTATTACACGAAAGAAACTATTAATATTTTGAGATTGTTTATTAAGCGTTTGATATTGTTTTAAACATTACAATTTTAAAGAAGACTATTATAATGTGCACGTGAATCGCCTATTTTTAAGGTCGTGCCATTCATATTAACACAATGCAGGTGTATTATTCGAAATGACAACATATATAAGACCTTAGTTCTCTTTTAAAGAGGGTAAGAAATATAACAACTAAAATCTAAATATGACAACCGAAGAAATCGAAGAAGAAGAATTTCTTTAAATAATAATTTATGACATAAAAGGTCCAATTCACGTGGGGATTTAAAAAAATATATACTATAAGTATATAGGTTTGTAATATAACCACAATATTATGTAAGTCGCAGATCAAACTATGAAGAACAAACCGCACGACACAAGCTTATACAGGAAACATTAATACAATTTTGGGTTTTGTGTCAACCCTTTGAAAATAATCGTAGCAATATAATATACGACATTTTTGGACACTGATTACTATGTTTGCAACTTTGTGAACCTAAGAAATACTTGTTCCAACGTAGTTTGTGATACGGAGTAGTCTTCAATGGGAAATGTACTTCGCGCTATTTCCATGGCGGAAAACACTTGCCACCATGGAAGTCCCGTATTGTCCACGTAGTATGTGCTGATGCCCAGATATGTTTCACTAAAATGTATAGTACAGTTCTTATCAATAATGTGTAAATTAACCCCCTTATTCATAATGAAATCTTGGTCTTATCGAAAGCATAACCCTACTTTTGCCGACTTTAGCAAAAAGAGAACTAAAATATGTATGTTTATCGAATACAATGTTGCTGGTTACAGAAAAAACATTATTATTATCTCTGGCAAGCTTCGAAACAAGTAGGAAGTCTTGGTTGGAAACAATTATTAATAAAAAATATATATCAATCTTAGATGGGGTCCTAGACTTTAACAAAATTAATGTAATTAAGAAAGAACATCAAACTTTAAACAGCTGATGGAATCGGCCATGTTTTCACTATCTAACGTTGGAATGTTTTAACGCTATTGAACGATTATGAATATATTTTTTATGAAACGTACTATTGCGGTCTTATTACGCTCTACTAAGTTATTATGAATAAAGGGGTATGACTTTAAAAAAATCGTGCTTGTGTACAACTTATATTACTAGATGACCCGATAGACTCAGTCCTATCTAAATATTAAATTCTATAGTTTTACGAAAACCTATACTATGTAACAGTGGAAAAAATCTAGATATTTCTGAGTAAATTTGAGATCCATCGAGCGATGGAGCGCCTACATCGTTGGCCGTACATAGATACACTATCAACGTTTGTCTAATCAAGATATACACTCTCAAGGGGTCAGCCCCCTGACTTTTTACATTACACATTAGCGCACTTTTTAATTCGATTTCGGTGCATTTTTAAGTCAACTTATGAAATCGAATCTTAATCGAAATCGAATCGAGTGTCAAAGTTACCCTACTGGCCCAAACAAACCGTGTTAGTCAAAAACGAAACAATAACACTCATAAGCTTGCGTGTGTGCAAAACATAATGTGTAGTGCGTATGGAATGCGATGTCATGGGGATGCCGTGCGGTCACAGATATTACACATTTATGACATACTTAATGTGGCCTGGCTGCCTGCTTCGATGGCGTAGTGTTATTTCGGGAATTTATGCCCGATATTACGACAGGCTCGCCCCCTATCTGCCTACGACTTCGGGGATACAAGGCGTGACTTTTTTTATAGCAGTGACTGGCAAAGTGGCCGTGATGGCAAGTGATCTCCACTGCCCATACACAAATAACAACACCCAAGACACAAATTTATTATGAGTGCGTTGCCAACAGAAAACGAGAGAAATAGGGATCGAGAAAGGGAGGAGTGAATTAGGCGAAAGTTGTGTTATGTATGTGGTAATATGGCAATATTTTGTATGTCTGAGTAATCCAGCTGTAATTACAAGGCGACCCAGATATCGATTATGGAGTCAATTAGATTAAAATAAAGAAAATCAAAATGGCCACTACCATCATCATCACCACCATCACCACATTAGTCCCTTCTAACTAACCACCATACAATATAGTAGACGAGGAGAGCGAGGCGTCTCCACGCCAACAGCCGGATTACGTATTAGATTTTTCACATAAAAAATCACCCTAAACCAGTGGAGTCGTTCTTATGTGATGCTTTTACATATATGCAGTAAAGTTTATTGAGGTAGATACTCATAGATCCAATATATCTCATATATCAATGTACAATACTATGAATTATACTTAAAGAAAATGAATACTAAATTATTTTCTACTCTTGAATACTCTACAAAGTACAACTACAAACGACTACTATATACTTAGAATACGATTTCTGCAAGCTGTGTAAATATACTTACATAAGTCTAGCTCCGCTGAAATTCTCCTTGACATACTTATCGACTTTGATAACTTTTTCATCTCTGTTTGGTCCTGAACTGCATTTGACTATCAACGTGTACCCTAGAAAGACAATAATGAAAATGAAACAATTATTTTTGTAGTGCAAAGCGTATGAAGTATATTTTTGGCGTTATCGCAGGTATAACGTCGGTCGCTTGCATTGATCATGATGAATTATAATATTAGGTAATTTGGCATTACCCTGCGAGAACTTGGTCTTGAGATGCTGCAGCGGGCCGAGACAGTAGAGCCGGCCGTTGACCATGATGAACGATGATATTATTATAATTCGTCATTACCCTGCGAGAACTTGGTCTTGAGATGCTGCAGCGGGCCGAGACAGTAGAGCCGGCCGCGTGCGTTGACCATGATGAACGATGATATTATTATAATTCGTCATTACCCTGCGAGAACTTGGTCTTGAGATGCTGCAGCGGGCCGAGACAGTAGAGCCGGCCGTTGACCATGATGAACGATGATATTATTATAATTCGTCATTACCCTGCGAGAACTTGGTCTTGAGATGCTGCAGCGGGCCGAGACAGTAGAGCCGGCCGTTGACCATGATGAACGATGATATTATTATAATTCGTCATTACCCTGCGAGAACTTGGTCTTGAGATGCTGCAGCGGGCCGAGACAGTAGAGCCGGCCGTTGACCATGATGAACGATGATATTATTATAATTCGTCATTACCCTGCGAGAACTTGGTCTTGAGATGCTGCAGCGGGCCGAGACAGTAGAGCCGGCCGCGTGCGTTGACCATGATGAACGATGATATTATTATAATTCGTCATTACCCTGCGAGAACTTGGTCTTGAGATGCTGCAGCGGGCCGAGACAGTAGAGCCGGCCGCTCGCGTTGACCATGATGAACGATGATATTATTATAATTCGTCATTACCCTGCGAGAACTTGGTCTTGAGATGCTGCAGCGGGCCGAGACAGTAGAGCCGGCCGCGTGCGTTGACCATGATGAACGATGATATTATTATAATTCGTCATTACCCTGCGAGAACTTGGTCTTGAGATGCTGCAGCGGGCCGAGACAGTAGAGCCGGCCGCGTGCGTTGACCATGATGAACGATGATATTATTATAATTCGTCATTACCCTGCGAGAACTTGGTCTTGAGATGCTGCAGCGGGCCGAGACAGTAGAGCCGGCCGCGTGCGTTGACCATGATGAACGATGATATTATTATAATTCGTCATTACCCTGCGAGAACTTGGTCTTGAGATGCTGCAGCGGGCCGAGACAGTAGAGCCGGCCGTTGACCATGATGAACGATGATATTATTATAATTCGTCATTACCCTGCGAGAACTTGGTCTTGAGATGCTGCAGCGGGCCGAGACAGTAGAGCCGGCCGCGTGCGTTGACCATGATGAACGATGATATTATTATAATTCGTCATTACCCTGCGAGAACTTGGTCTTGAGATGCTGCAGCGGGCCGAGACAGTAGAGCCGGCCGTTGACCATGATGAACGATGATATTATTATAATTCGTCATTACCCTGCGAGAACTTGGTCTTGAGATGCTGCAGCGGGCCGAGACAGTAGAGCCGGCCGTTGACCATGATGAACGATGATATTATTATAATTCGTCATTACCCTGCGAGAACTTGGTCTTGAGATGCTGCAGCGGGCCGAGACAGTAGAGCCGGCCGCGTGCGTTGACCATGATGAACGATGATATTATTATAATTCGTCATTACCCTGCGAGAACTTGGTCTTGAGATGCTGCAGCGGGCCGAGACAGTAGAGCCGGCCGTTGACCATGATGAACGATGATATTATTATAATTCGTCATTACCCTGCGAGAACTTGGTCTTGAGATGCTGCAGCGGGCCGAGACAGTAGAGCCGGCCGCGTACGTTGACCATGATGAACGATGATATTATTATAATTCGTCATTACCCTGCGAGAACTTGGTCTTGAGATGCTGCAGCGGGCCGAGACAGTAGAGCCGGCCGTTGACCATGATGAACGATGATATTATTATAATTCGTCATTACCCTGCGAGAACTTGGTCTTGAGATGCTGCAGCGGGCCGAGACAGTAGAGCCGGCCGTTGACCATGATGAACGATGATATTATTATAATTCGTCATTACCCTGCGAGAACTTGGTCTTGAGATGCTGCAGCGGGCCGAGACAGTAGAGCCGGCCGTTGACCATGATGGTGAGCCGCGAGCACAGCGCCTCGCACTCCTCCATGCTGTGTGACGTCAGCACCACGCTGCGCCCCCCCACCGCCGCCTCGTTCACGCACGACCACACCAGCCGCTTGGAGGCGGGGTCCATGCCTGGTACAGAGTAGGTACAATACAATGTAAGTGTGTAGTGTATGTAGTATGTAGTGAGTGGTTCGAGCGGATCTCACCCGTCGTCGGCTCGTCGAGGAATATCAGCGGCGAGTCGCCCAGCAGCGCGACGGCCGTGCTGATCTTCCTCTTGGTGCCGCCGCTGCACTCGTGCACCTTCTTGTCGTAGTGCTTGATGAAGCCGAGCGTGGTGGCGAGGTGCAGCGCCCTGGCGGCTCCCACCGTCGCGGGGATGCCGCGCAGCAGACAGAAGATGCGCAGCGTCTCTCGCGCGCTCAGGTTGTCGAACAGCGCGTCGAACTGTGGGCAGTACCCTGGCACGGGACAAGGACGGTGCCACTGTACTATACGGTGTATGTAACGGTGTATGTACGACTAGACCAGGTACTAGGTACTAGGTACCTACCTATGAGACGGTGCACGTCGCGTACTTGTCCTTGCAGAGAGTATCCGTGCACAAACGCGTCGCCCCCTGAGATGCGCGCGTCGCCGGTGAGCATGCGGAACGTGCTCGTCTTGCCGGCGCCGTTCACGCCCAGCAGCCCGAAACATTCGCCCTTGCGTACCGCTGTATACGATACACGATAACATACGATATAATACAACACACACACACTACAATACAATGTATTATACACTCACCGAAAGTGAGACGGTTCACGGCGAGGAACCGCTTGTAGTACTTGCTGAGGTCCCTGCACACGAGGCTGTACGACGGTATGTCCGCGGGAGTGAGTGAGAGAGCGGCTCGTCTCTCCGCGGTGACGTCATCGTCCTCATCCTCGATCGGGGCAGGTAGTTCTATTCGTCCACGTGTGAACAATCTTACCTGCACGATATCAAAAAAACATTTTAAACGCATACGACCATTAGTATACCCACTGTGTACAATTAAATATACCTTGTCAAATAGTTCGTATTCCTTTATCAGTAGTACAGTAAACGCTACGAGACCGACTATTATCATTGCGGCCAAATATCGCGCGATTCCAGGCTGTTCCCATCTAAAGTACGGATTGTCATCAACTGTGAATGGAAAAAAGTCATTTGCCAGTACAATCCTATATATACATACGCGTATTGATTATGATTACTGTTTGTATAACTTACTACAACACAGGTCGAGTTTCAGTTTGTCGCACACCGTGAATCGTGTACAATTATCTATGTCCAATTGATTGCACAGACTGTCGCATGCGTTCATCTTGATAGATGACACTATCATTTCTCTGGAAGTCAAAAATCTCTATGTGTGGTCTATTTTGAATTGAGTTTAGGGACACGTCATTTATTGACAGCCTCCGTGGCGCAGCGGGCGAGTGGCCGGCTGTGAAGCGGGAGCCCGCGGGTTCGATTCCCGCATTGAGACAAATGTTTGTGTGGCCCACATATATTTGTTTCAAGTCTGGGTGTTGTGAGACCGAAAGTCTCTCAAAGTCTCTGACACCCACGATACAGGTTATACCTAGTGTGACTGTTGGGTGTATTAATTTATTTATTATGTTACCCGAAAACCCATAACCAAATTTGTTTGAGTACATAACATAAAAAATTGCCCACACCTGTATCTCCAAAGTGGTAGGAGGCATAGGCGCACTAACGAAATAGTGCACCCACATTTCGCTAACCTTTGTTCCGTCCCAGATGTGATATGGAGCGAGCCTATTGCTATTATCGGGCACAAATTTCAAACTTCGGGCTGATACTAAAATATCCAAACCCGGGGATCGAACCCGAGACCTCAGGACAATAGACGTACCGCGCAGGCAATGCCATCACGCTACCGAGTTAGTCTATAAGTCATTATTTTATAACCTGTTAATTTTAGTTGATGGTATTATAGTCCAAGAGTCCGTGAACGCCAGACCTTCATCAAACTGTGAAGGCTGAAAATAATCTGCGAAAGTACTCCTATGAACTCCTATAAATCATGTAAGTTGATGTCTTTATTGTTATTCTTTGTTTAAATCATTGTTATTTTTTTATTCTATATTGTTTTCAAACTGCTTATAAATTAAATTGATATACTAATTATTTTCAGCCTTTACATGTGTTTACATGAGATTGTATATTTAAATTAACCGATAGTAAAATACAACATTACCTAATGCTTCTGCTTATGCAATATATAGGCAAAACAGAAAATATGTTATCGAAAATTCCAGCAATTGATTCGGTGCCCAGCTCTGGCATTCTCAATATTTCAGTCAACAAAAAAGGCATTGAACCTGAAAATATAATACACAATAAGGCAATAGACTGAAAAGTAAATAGACTGGCGATACAGTGAGATCTGACGATAATTTAAAACATGGGGCTTGGAGTGATATTTGGTAAGATCAGTGAGTTTAGACTCGCTGGAATAATTTAATTGACATTTGATGCGAGCTACAAATATACAAGTCCAATCCAGTAAGTGATACTTGGGCAAGATCAGTGACTCAATAGGAGTTTGGACTCGCTGGAATAATTTAATTGACATTTGATGCGTGCTACGACAATACAAATCTATTCCAGTTTACAAATTCCACCACTACTATACTTGAATATCTGTGTTTTAAAAATAATTTCGTCGCAACTTACCGGTAAAAATGTTAATAAAAACCATTTTGCTAAATCCGGTAGATGATTCGTCGAAACAGAACGAGGCTAGGTAATGTATGGGTATTATTGCGAACGAAAATACTAATAGCACCAACAGTACGCGGCCTGAAAAAAAAAACACTTCAATAAAGAAAAATACCTGTTCACGAACCAAGAAGTTGTTAAAACTTTTGCCGTGAACTTTGGAACAATCCGTCCGGCCTATGACGTTGGGTCCTTCAAAAGGGAGCCTTGAGAGTCGTTAATACTTTGATATTCTTGCACAATATGTAAAGGATATCGATAACGTAACATCCCCATTGTATATACCCTTTACAAAAAAAACTTAGCACGTTACTGAAACAACTAATAACCAGTAATACTTGACTTCAATACTTTTCCTGCACACAGCCTTCTTTTCCGTAGCCATTTATTTTTTAAGGAAGTCACGCTGTTGATTGATAAGAAAGATATGTTGGCGAAGGGGCCGGCTCGACTAATTAGATACCACTGTCTCACAGCAAAATGACTTAAGTATCACATCGCTACCGCTTTTTTTCGGTGAGATTTCCAGTGGACTAAGTCCCCTTTCCTTTAAGATTGGCATCACACCAATTACGCTATTGGCGTCGTGGGTATAGGTGATGTATATTACTTACCTAATGGTGACCAACTCCTTTAACAGTCTCATTTAAAATAAAGCTTATAAAAAAAGCCAAGGCGAAAGCTAACCGAGTTCATCAAAAGTGGAGAGTGATTGTTCTCGGAAGCAGGCGACGGTGGCAACGATAGAGAGATGCACCGCGACCAGCCAGAGCCAGTCCCAGGCGAGCGCCGCGCTCCACATGACGCCGGGTCGCAGCCCGGACACGCGCTGCAGCAGCTTCGCGCCACTTGTGCGCTCCTGTAAAAATAAATGCTATTTTCGACCGACTTCAGAAACTGATTTCAATTCATCTGTATGATTTTAGTATGTATTGCGCGATATCTGTCAAATATGGACCGATTTTCAAGTTGGTACCATATATTTTTTTTATCTGAATATGGCAAAGTGGCCTGCATCCAGCGACTTCCTGCAACCTTTATCAGGTCGTCGGTCCACCTTGTAGGTGGACGTCCTACGCTGCGCTTGCGGGTACGTGGTCTCCACTCGAGAACTGGTTGCAGGAAGTCGCTGGATGCAGGCCGCTTCCAACAGATCGATCTGGAAATCTTTGGGGGAGGCCTATGTTCAGCAGTGGACGTCCTATGGCTGATGATGATGATGATGGCAAAGTGACTTAGTGTAGTTAAAAAAAACAGCGTCAATCGAAAAACATAGTAACTAATTGGTAACTTCGTCCACAACAAGATGACGCTGGACTATTACGAGTTTGTAGATTTCAGATACAATCAATTTTCTCATTTTCGGTTAGTACTCAGTCTATGTCATAAAAAACGCATTTTATAAATTTATAAAATAAAATATGCTAGGACTTGCCTTTATAACAAAAAGTATAAGGAACGAGCTCACGATAGCCACACAAAATCCGAGACTGAACGACAACATAAAACCCAAACTTGCACCAGTCGCCATGATTTGGACCTGAAAAAAAATTGAATATCTAAATTAACAATTGAATATTGAACAGCAATAAATGTAAATTAAGTATATTACACGTACCATATTTTCGACGGAGTATGGCAGCGGATGATTGACGAAAGTGAGCGAGGTGCCGGGCGAGAGCGCGTGCATGATGGCGTTGTCGAGGAGTGCGAGAGAGACGGCGCTGTCGTGGTACCCGTAGTTGCTGAACCACGCGGTGACGTTGTCACGGCTGAACGACGCGCCCACTAACGTCTCGTAACGCATGCGGGGCAGCTCTGACTCGCTCTGCAGTTATTCGATATTTTCGATAGATTTTGAAATAAATGTTAAAAATGATCCTTAACTATATCAACAAAAATAATAATCTCATATAGCAGTATAGTAATACAATACGATTCACAAGCTTCTGGACTCTAAGGGTAGGTAGAACCCTTATCCAACTCAGCCACTTCAATGTGAGGTGTTACTGAAATATATTTCCAAGCTTGTTGCAGAAATAAATCAGCTAGATTTTTTAGATGAGTGGTCTGACCCTGTCTAGAAGATCCAGTCCCATGCAAATTGTATTAGAATAAGCGCGTTCCCCGACCCAAGATTCGAATCCAGGTCCTCCCAGTCCATAATTCTAGCTAAATGCTGCAGCAAGACCAGAGGGGCGAACTAATTCAGGCCTCGTCGTGTATACCTATATATGTTTAATATATATTTAATTTAAATTATACACCATTGAATAATTAGCTTCGAGTGCATGCACCTCTCATTTGAATAATTTATAAATATTTCAAAAATACGTGAAGAGTATCAACTGCATTGGGCCAATGTTGCCGAAAAGGTCTAACGCCCGAATGGTCAAACGCTGCTCAACTTTAACGGCTTCTTATATTGATTTTCGCCATACAATTTTGACAGATAAGGCGGCCTTAAAAGACATAAGGCCACCTTAAGTGTATAAACATTCGGCGGTAAATCTTCTCATTAATTGGGGAAGCCCGTGAACAGCAGATAGGGTTGATTTACATTGCATATTATCATATAAACAGATTTTTGTGTAAGGAAACTAACTAAACCTCTGACTTGTTATCCTTAAGAGAAGTTAATTATAGATTTATATGAAACGTACTAAGAAGTAGTCATGAACAAGGTTGTTTTATACTGTAACTTCTAATGTAAATGTGGTAATATTATCGATAATTTTCTTTCGTTATGATGTTTCATTGCATTACAACGAGTCACTTCTAAATGTGATTATTCGCTATCACACGAGAAGAACCTTGGTAATTTATGTATAAGATAAAAACGTGTATTACTAAGATAATAACGAAAATCCAGTCAATGATGTTGATAGTTGATACCGGATAGAAACAATGTTGATAGATGATTTATATTCCAAAATTGGACCGTGTTGTGCAGAAATGAGCCAACCCACAAAAAAAGTTTTTTTTTATGCCAACATGTTCTAAACCATTAATAGACCATAATGATGTAAATATGAGGTCGCAGGAAGTCGCTGGATGCAGGCAGCTTCCAACAGATCGATCTGGAAATCTTTGGGGGAGGCCTATGTTCAGCAGTGGACGTCCTGTGGCTGGTGATGATGATGAATGATGTAAAAAAATAGTTTGTGTGTTGGCTCATTTCTGCACAACACGGTCCAATTCTTGTATCGAAAAAAATATATATACTGATGTCGAAACTACGACATGATACAAAAAACAAACACTTGATTTATTTATCGACCGACTTCAAAAAAGGGGGCAATCAATTTGTCCGTAATTTTTTATGTATATTATACGATATCACCGCACAAATGTGGACAGATTTTCAATATTATTATTTTTTTCGATAGAGCTTATTCCAAGGGTGGTCCCATATTTTAGTCACGTTTGAAGTTAGTCCTTTAAGTTTTTAAAGTTGTTATTATAAATTATAATAATAAGAATTATAGAGTTCGTTTTTATCACTATATGTAAGCTGTCAAGTCCAGTTGATGGTGTATATTGTAGACAAAGAGCCCTTGAACTCCAGACTTACCTATGTTATAATGTGTTTTTTTCTGCGCAAATACACAAAACTGCAGTTTATAACAGATAAGAACGGCTGGCTACTATGAATGTTAAAGTAGTGCTGGGTTTAGCTATAACCTTAACATAAAAATGTATGACGATGGGTAGCTACATAACATTACAGTAGTTGTCATTTTTATACTTACCAATTTTAAATAGAATTTTTCCATATTCATTGTCCCTATGTCCGTGAGAGTCATGCCCGATATCATTGACGTTTTGAAGTAATCTTTATAAGCAATTAATGCTTTAGCACTCAAACCGCCGACGGTAAGATTTTGTTCCTGGGATATTATTGTTTGTGTTCTCATGTACCCGCTCTCCAAATTAAGCTCCAAAGGAGGAAGATCAGCCAAAAACTTCCACGATGCCGATATTATCATAGACAGTCCTATGTTAATGACAGGCCATATAAGTTGTGTAAAGGCTAAACCTTTATTTCTAAGAGTGTTGTATGCAAGTTTTATAAATGTAGCCTCAATGTGGTTCCTCAGTAAATTAAAACCTTGAACTTTTTCCTCTTGGTCTACAATTACTAGAAACAAAAAATATGTGTTAACAATTAACATATTATATCCAATTATATGGAAAGCTGAATACAAACCTGTAATACCTACTTACCGTCATCAATATGAAACTTTTGCATATTTCCATTTAGTGGAACAACGGAGTCGTGATTCCCGCCATTTTTAAGAGCCTCTGGCCCTTCCGTATCGTCTTCTACTCCTGATCTATAATCATTATATATTACTCAATACATGATAAACGTTATAGAAGAGTAATGTATAATTAGGTAATAACTACCAAGGTACTTTACTTCATAAACACCTCCTCAAGGCTGGTTATAGACAGCCCATAGCTAGAAACACGCAATTCATCTCGTTTTTCTTCAAATTGTCTAAGCATTTCTGGGAATTTGCTGACATCGTCATACGGAAGAATATAAGTGAGTTCGGATCCTGCAAGAGATTTTTAAAGAAAGAGGATAACACACGAAATACCAGATGTTATAAAATCATTATAATACTTATAAAAAAAATTATAACAAAAGTTGGGCACGAATTCAAATTAAATGTTTGATGAATTTTAGTCTCTTCCACGCTAAGTTTAAGAAAAAAAAACACGGTAAAGCTACGACACGATGCTTATACTATAGGTATTATATTTCGCAGTTGTTATTGACCTTACACTACGGCCGAGGCTAAAACACATAATATTCAAGAACGTGTTTTAAACATTTGTTTATCACAAGATCAGGGAGGTGAAGGCTGTTTGCAGACATTATGTTATAGGTGCCCATAAAATGTGACAGTGTAGTTCTACATTGATTTCCATCAATGACTCTTACCCATAATTAATGTACATTGTACACTCATAAACATGTGAACAAGTAGTTCGGATTTTTATTGCATGTAACTTGTCCAATATAAAATAAAATCAAATACTAAAATAGTCTGTTATTTATTAAAATTTTTACCATTTGAATATTTTGTTATTAACAGCACAACAATTGTGGTAAGCGCATAACCACGATAACATTATCTTCTCATTTAAAAAACTCAAGAATATTGATTAACATAATAATGGAGAAACATAAGTTCCTAAAGTAACTTAATAGCACTTAAATAAAAAAGATGTGATCCGTAATTAATGAAGACATAACTTAATTTTATCCTTTTTGCTTAAATACAATGACCTTTGGATTTCGGTTGCCTGACCCTTTTTTTGTTTATGCGGGGAAAACGATTTATCGCTAACGCGACCAATCCACTTCGGGGGAAAGTGGAATGGTGGCCACTTATATTATTTTGTCCAAAGATGTCACCAAAATCGAAATGTCTTGCCTGAAAGTTTATTTTTTGTGATATTGAATGAACTCACCTACGTTGGAGTTTTTGTTGAGGTTCGGCACATGCTGTTGAAAGAAGTGCGTGACGTCATCGACCCGACAGCCGTCCGCCTTGACGACCGTCAGCTTGTACCCGACGCCGTAGTGCCGCTTGAGGAAGTAGGGCGTGCCGACGCACTGCAGCCGGCCGCCCGCCATGATGGCGATGCGGTCCGCCAGCACGTCCGCCTCGTCCATGAAGTGCGTGGTAAGTATCATGGTGCGTCCTGTATGTTGAGTATAATATAGTGTGTAGTGTGTGGTGTAGTGTAGTGTAGTGTAGTGTAGTGTAATGACACAGTAGACAGTCTCACCTCTCTTCTCGTTCTGCAGCAGGTCCCAGAGCGCTCGTCTCGCGGCGGGGTCGAGCCCCGAGGTGGGCTCGTCGAGCAGCACGACGCGCGACGCGCCGCACATGGCGCACCCCACCGACAGCCGCCGCTTCTGACCGCCCGACAGCGTCCACGACGCCGCGTCGCGCTTCTCTTCCAACTCGAGCACCTTCAGGAAGTGCTCCACCTCCGCCTCGATCTTGTTCCGCGCCACTCCCTTCAGCCTCGAGTAGAACACGATGTGCTCGGCCACGGTCAGCTCCGGGAACAGCACGTTGTGTTGCGGACAGATGCCGACCGAGCGCCGCGCCGCTTCCGTCTCGGTCACTATGTCGTGACCGTTGATGGTCGCCGAGCCGGAAGTGGGGGGTACCATACCTGTCGATAAAAAATAATTTTCTGCAAAGCACAGACTTGAGATCGTGCACATCAAAATCTCATGGTAATTGCGAAAACTCGATAACTGCTCTATTTAGTATTTATCTTGACATTAGTTAAATAATCGCAAATGACTGGACGCAATTTTATTAAAAAATAACTCAGAGCAATTTATAATGCTAAGCTTCTAAACTTGCTAGTGGCTGACCCTGCTAGTGTCTTCATTAACAAGGCCAGCCACACCACTGGTGAAAGGAGAAAATGACATACATAAGGTTACGCCTGTTCATTTCCAATTCATTTCATTTCAATTGTCGATACCGGCCAAAGCAATATACATACTCATCAAAGTATCTCTGTCTGTTAATTTACCACAACAACAACAACTTAAACCACTGAATCGGTTTAGATGATTCGGTATTAAGAAAGCCCGCTTGGAGCCTGACATAAGGTACCTTATTTGAAAAATCCTAGCAGGGCAAAATGGCAGGTAAAATTAAAGTTTTTCAGGAACAGATATTCGTTTTAAACGTAAATCTACACGATATAAAAAGAGATATAACTTCACAAAAACCTTCGATGCGAGTGAAACCGTGGGCAAAAACTAATAAATAGACTAATAAATTAAAAGTAATTAGCCGTCTGCGTCGATCATGTTTTTACGGCGTCAATGCACTGACCGCGAGCCGCGACAGGTTTTACCTGTTAGCATCGATATTGTTGTCGTTTTTCCAGCTCCATTATGACCCAGTAGTACGGTGATCTCGTTCTCGTAGATACGAAGGTTTAGGTTGTCCACTGCCCTTTTGCGGCCTTTGTATATTTTCGTAAGGTTCTGCGAATCGTGTAAATGTAAGTTATTAATCTTAATACCGCGTAATTATTATGGCCCCTTACTTATAAAAATATTTAAGCGCTGCTTATGTTTAACCATAGGTAGTCCCTTTCATTTTTAAACAATATAACACAAGGAAAAAAGTGACAAGCTATTCTTAGCGAAAAGATAAGCGAAAATGTGTTTATAAATAAGGCCCGTGGTATTTTGGTATTCGAATCGAATAAAAGTGTCCGAGTCCGGCTGCACTTACGTGTATATTAACGCCTACAGGGGTGTCCTTTGGTTCCTCGTCGTGTACTACTTTCAAAAGTGCTTCATTATATTCCCGGTCAGTGTTAGCGACATAATATTTTTTTTCGTTTAGGTCTGAAAATTATAATAAGTATAAAAACTTAACGGACTGACTGATTTTTATGAGACCACCTTTGAAATAAACTCTATCGAACACAAAATTGGACCACCGGAAATGTCACTCGCCAAACGAAACGCGATAGCGAGCTGCCACTTTACGTCAGTTTTCTGTGAGACAGTACCAAACCGGTCGAGACGGTCAATTGGTCCTATAAACGTAACTGTCTAGATTCTACGGCACAAATACATCCGGGTAAAACCACGATAAATTGCAAGTTACGTAAATTTGTAGACAGACATACACAAAAATGGTGACACATGTATAAAAACACGAGTTTTCAAACCGGTATAACTAGTTTATAAAAATATAACATGTTTGTGCATCATTGTGTGATTAACCGTTAAATGGAGTGTTCTTGACCTCCGCTGCGACGAATGTATAAAGAAGCAAGGTTCCTTTTCTTTGTTTCTTTATTGAATAATATGAAGTTATCATTTTAACAGACTTCTCATCAAATAGTTAACTGCAGTATCAGTATAGTGAAAGATTGCGAAAGAATAATATTACAATCCGCGGTCTTTCTTTGTACCAGCCCTTATCCCACCTCAATGTGCGATCGACAAAACACAATTTTTTAGGCATGTTGCAGAAAGAACTTTCTTTATTTTTTAATGACAACTTACCGTCAACCCCTTTTGAGGGGATTCAGTGGCAAATGCAATGTTGGAAAACCACGCCGCATAATCTGGGAAGCGAACCCAAGACCGCGCGGTGCACAGACCATAATAATATTATTATAAGCTTCCATATTATGTGATTGAGTTGCAATATTAATATTAGATTTTAATGTAATAGTAGGCTTCGGTACAGAAAATACTTATTTAGTATCTACTCTATAAAGTATTCCTCCTATCTCATTGCAAATAGTTGCCATAAGATTATCGTTTCAATCACGTGATAGCTTCTCAATGCTAAGAGATAATAATATGAACGATTAAAAGATTGATGAATTTTTATGAAAGTTGATATGAGCCCTAAGTACAGTACAGATACGGGATGCGATATTTTATTAACTTATAGAGGTAAAGGGATAGAATAAGGTTTAAATTTTTTTTTCTTTGATCCGATTGACTTTATAATCGATATCTAGGTCGTCCCGTGGTTCCGAAAGACGGATCCGGTGCAAAGAAAGAAAAAACGTGGCCACCATTTGGTTTTTCTTTGTTTTCTTAGCTATTTTTTACTTAATCATTAAAATATGTCGTGAATGGAATATTTGGACTAAAATAACAGATTGGATCGACAAATTAAAAACTTTTTCTTATAGTCTTACAAAATACGCGTGCGTATGCGTGCGTAAAAGCTAGTAAGTAATAATAACCTACCCAAAATAATAAAATTATTACAATAAGAAGCTAAATGGGTCAACTCAATCTCCGGCACCTACATAGCTTGGCTTTATACAACCTGAATATTATAATGTCTGAACAAAAATTTATGTAAATCATCATCATATGATTAAACCTGTACTAGAATATACCAGTATGCACATGACAACGTGAGAAACTTATAATGTGTACTCATATTATATGGTTAGAAATACATACCTATTAAACTGCATACGCTTCCGGGTGTTTTGGATTCATTATACAATTTCGAAATATAATTCAGATAAAATATTTTGTATTTGATTCAAGCATCGTGTTACTTTTCGATGCGGTTTAATGACCGTAACAGTAAAATGTTTCTTTTATAGTCCGATTGCTAATTAAACGGAGTAAACTGACAGATCGAAATGTAACTTTCCAAAATAATATTGCTTACTTTCAAAATCTAGTGATTGATCTAGTTTAATTTTTATCATTCAAAGAAACAATAACTCGGCACCACCTGGGCTTTAAAAAATGCAAGAATGAAATAGTTCATTGAATTAAAATGTTTAAATAATCTTGATCTTTTTACCGCAGCACTATTTAAATTTCATGAAAAAGTGGCAACATTCGAAATGTCAGTTTACTCCGTTTAATTAGCAATCCTACTATAGCATCGATGTTCACGTAACGGTACAATAGCTTATTTAAAGGGGACGGGATGTTTTTCCATTCAAAATTACTTAAAAACTAGCTTTTTCCCGCGGCTTCGCACGCGTATTCTGTAGGACCATTTGATTTGTCCCTGTCCTCTGTCGTTTTAGTCTGAATATTCTACAACGGGGCGACTACTAGATATCGATTTTGAAGTCGGCCTAAAAACACAGAAAAACAAAATGGCGGCCATTTTTGACAGTTTTGACATCGGTTCCGTCGTTTGAAACCACGGGGCGACCCAGATATCGATTTTGAAGTAAATCGCTCAAAAAACTAAGAAAAATAAAATGGCGGCAACTTTTGACAGTTTTGACATCGGTTCCGTCATTTGGAACCACGGGGAGGACCAGATATCGATTTTGAAGTAAATCGGTCCAAAAACAAAGACAAACAAAATGGCGGCCACTTTTGACGGTTTTGACATCGGTTCCGTTGGTTCGAACCACGGGGCGACCCAGATATCGATTTTGAAATCAATCGGCCCAGAAACAAATAAAACAAAATGGCGGCCACTTTTTTGATTTCGACCCCGGATCACTAAACGACTTTAAAATGGTACATAATTTGTAAAATATTCAATATGACTCAGAAAATATGGTAATGCCATCTATTGATAAATTTGAAAATCACTTTTAGGCTATAAAGAACTTCCAACAATAGTACACATAATACAAAAATATCCGTATCTTTTAATAGAGTTGACCGATTTGAAAAAAAACAAAGCCTAAATGTTATTCCAAGATGTGGTCTACGATTTTCTATTTCCAGTTCCGTAAAATTACTTTGGTGGTTTTCATTTGATACGTGGTCAAACATACAGACAGACAGACTAAAATTCTAAAAAAGATAAAAATGTGTTCTATCACTATTTTTAACAGCATTAGTTTTTTTTGCAAATCTAAGCAATGTACAGACATGCGATATTTACATTCTTATTATATATATATATATATATTGATTGATAAAGTTCAGGCTTGTGTCGTCAGTGACCATAGTTATACATATATATAACTATAAACCTGGAGACAATTCTCGCGCTTTTCAAGTATTTAAGTTAATTCGAGAGAATTGTCCCCCTGGCCATGAAAATAACATATATCTTCTATTCATGATTGTATTATTATGGTATGACCTACCTGAGTCATTGATCGGTGTCCAAAAGCTTTTAGTAAATGGAAAGTACCACGGTAAACGCACGCCATACATGCCGGGCCTTATCTTCTCCATATACATGGCAATCGACATATAAAGTACAGTGTCGAATATTAACATTATTACGACGTGTCCTGGTAAAAACGGCTCATGGTAAGATATCGGAGTGAAGAAATCGCCCCATTGCAAACCTGTGTACAAATTAACTATGTTCAATATTATAAATACATAATATACACACCCACACACACACACACACACACAGAGGCACGCATATATACACACACACACACACAGACGCGCACACCCACACGCACAGTCACACACACACTCTCCTTTTCTTGAATTCCGTCGAAAAAAAAACCGAAACTATCGTAGAAGTGAAGAATTGTCAAACTTCTTATACTAGGGACACTAGTATAGTACTTAAATGATAAAAGATATAATAGTTTGCGGTTTATATTTTGATTGCATAAAAATTTCCGCACGGCATGCCGTCGAACACAGAATTATACTTTTAATAGATTATCTGTATCTTATAGATATTAATAATAATCTTATAGATTAATAAGGTGACTGTTTGGTGGTGTTTATTTCTTTCTATTTATCTCATCAATTTCTGTTTACGCTTTGGCTTTGTTTATACCACTATCTACATGAAATTAATTCCATCTAGTCAAGACGATCCAAACAATCATAGAAAAATTACGTTAAATAACTCGTACTAAGAATTTCAAGGCCGGATCATTAAAGCCGCGTCTCTTGCACTAAAACATAACACAAAACACCTACACAAAAAAAAATCTTATCTATGTTTGGGCTTCAACAAAATATTTTCAAAAATCCAATCGGTTCACAGCCCTTAATATCATCACTAGACCGGCAGGCGTTAACACCAATCAAAATAATTACATACTTAATATTGTAGTTTCATTCTGTCACCATTAAAATTCTTGGACTTTTGATAATGTCTTTATTGTTAATTAATTTAATTTAGTTAAGAGAAACGTGACCAATAACAATAATTAATGTATACTCGTCTGGTATGGGTTATATTTTATAATCATGTTTGTGATATGAAATATTATTTAAATTATACCGGTTTATGAGGAATATAATAACGGTTATTTACTTTTTTATAAATCGTGCTGTAAAAATGTAGGTAAATCTATATTTAATTGACGTCCATCACGTTCTCCCTAGTCAGCGATAAATTAGCTACAGAAAAAACTAAGTACATAATACTTGCCTTTTGCAGTTCCTTCTGCTATTATAACCATTTGGAAGGCATAGCCTATGGCAGTGTTCGAGAAAAGGCTCAGAAGAAACTTTGTACGGTAATTGACATTCTCGTGAATCATTTGAGTAAACATGAACACGGAAAATGTTGCAAACCAAATCAACGCCATCACGGACGCCGCTGTATTAGCTGCAAGAAAACAATTGGACATCAACCTTTAACAAATAAAACGTCATAGAGCGAAATATAGCTCGTGTAAGTAATTATCATATTATCTTATCTTTATCTAGGATGGCCACGCATGTTGATGTCGTATAGTAGTGATCAAAACACGTGAAAATGAGTCGACAAAACTTTGTTGAAACACAATATGTTAGACAGGCAGGTATTATTAAAGCACTAAATGTGAGGTCAACATTTTTAAACTACCTACGTAACTATTCAACTTAAACGACATAGTGGTTTAGTTTCGAGAGTTCTTACGGATGATTACTATAAATATAAATTCCGTAGTCAATCATCAATCATCGAGAGGTACTCGCAGTTTAATATCTTCTATTAAGATAAACGAGCACATGAAGCTTTTCAATTAAAGTCAATTATATGTAGTCGACTACCTTATGTAGTACATACATATTATATTGATATGTATATCGGACAATTGTGTTAGTCTTTATTATTTTTATTTTTTTTACATTTTTATTTTAAGCATTAGTTTTTTTGGGGATATAGCTGTCCTTTGGAACAATTCGACTTATAATTACTATCTTGTATTAGAATATACTAAAACATATGTGTGACATCAATACATAATACA
This sequence comes from Clanis bilineata, assembly GCA_036417725.1. Taxonomy (NCBI): domain Eukaryota; kingdom Metazoa; phylum Arthropoda; class Insecta; order Lepidoptera; family Sphingidae; genus Clanis; species Clanis bilineata. The sequence goes on from CM071153.1 coordinate 8,353,593, forward strand.
GTGGTATGTGCTGGTTATTTAAGTAGGACTTGCCCTCATTTTCGTCTTTATCATTAGTGAGAAGTGGCAGTTGCTTAGATAGAGACAATGATTGACTTCAATATGACTCGCAAAAATATGAATATGCCGAACAATGAGTAGGTACTTATTTTGTTGTAAAAAAATATGACTACAAAACAATTGTTTACAATAAGTCTCTAATCTTTGTATTAAACGGATGAATGGTTCGACCGAGGTGTAAAACTGTATTAAAGTGAATCGTCCTGAAGTGACGGCGCGAGTAACCATCAGTAGCTCGACCATGAGATCTTTTTTGACATTTCACGCTAGCGACTTCGTAAAATAATTTGGACGAAAAATGTTAATTTCATATGCAACCGCTAGAGGCACTCGGATGTTTGTCATACAAATGTTTTACGTAGTCGCTAGCGTAAAATGCCAAAAAAAATCACATGGTTGAGCTACAGAGGAACAACTGCCTCGTATTTAAATATAAAATAATGAGTTTGCAAAAGTGTTTAGATTGAACAGTCAGCTATTAAACAATTGTTACTACGCGAATATAATAATATAGATAGGTAGATACCTTTCGAGAAAAATACGGTAACCATGAAGGAAAAAGCGAGTGATACTGTTATGAATAGCACCATTAGGAATAAGAGAACCGTCCATGGCGTGTACGTAAACACTGAGAAAGATTCGCCGCTCACAGTATGCTGGAACGGGATCTGAAAACATTTAACTGTTAAAACATATTCAAAACTGACAATCGATCATTTACTTATACTCTTACGGCCGGTTTCAATAAACGATATCAGTTTAGAGTGCCGATAGATCGCGATTATGAACCAATCAAATCACGTCAATTGACGGAGTCATGTTCAAACTGTGTGCTTATTGGCTAATTTTTGTTTTCTATCTGCACATTCGAACTGAGATTGTTTATTGAAACCACCGGTAAGTCTACTTGTTACTCACTTTGTAAAGAATCACTATGATAACAACTGTTATGAATAAAAATGAAAACTGTTTGATAAACCACGCCAACCAGTGTAACCATGAAGGAAGTCCCATTATAGCCATCGTTTCCTGGAAAACATAAATATTCCCTATATACAGTTTCCATTAATTCTTCACTCCTTGTTTTAACCTGTTGGAAGTGGCCTTATTATTATTATTAACTAGCTGACCCGCGCAACTTCGTCTGCGTAGGAGAGAGAGAGTTGAAAGAATGAGTTGTAGGCACCTATAATCCAATCATTCTAAAGGAGGTAATGAGATGATCTATTTTGGTCCGTTTTCGTCAGTCACCCCGTCAGTCACCCAGTCAGTACCCTCGTCAGTTACCCCGTTCATCACCCCGTCAGTTACCCCGTCAGTCACCCCGTCCATCACCCCGTCGGTCACCCCGACAGTCACCCTGTCGGTCACCCCATCTATCTGCTCGATTGTCACCCTGTCAGTTACCCCGTCAGTCACCCCGTCCTTCACCCCGTCGGTCACCCCGACAGTCACCCTGTCGGTCAACCCGTTGGTCACCCCATCTATCTGCTCGATTGTCACCCCGTCTGTCACCCGTCTGTCACCCAGTCGGTCACCCCATCTGTCTGCTCGATTGTCACCCCGTCTGTGAAATCTCTAATATCTGGAAAATCTTTTTTCACGCACCGGCGCCATCTATAAATAAATAAATAAATAAATAAATCTACTTAAAATATTGGCTTGTAGTACATGCTATGTATCAGAGATGGCGCTGTATGTGAAAAAAGATTTTCCCGCTTTTCTGTTGAAATTTTTCCTGAATTTTCTTTGCTATAAACTTCACGGAGCCCGAGACCTTTCCAACGAATGCAAAACCGTGGAAATCGGTTCGTGCTTTCTGGAGTTATAGCGTCAGGAAGGAAAACCCGACTTATTTTTATATAGTAGACTAGCTGACCCGCGCAACTTCGTCTGCGTAGGAGAGAGAGAGTTGAAAGAATGAGTTGTAGGCACCTATAATCTAATAATTCTAAAGGAGGTAATGAGATGATCTACTTTGGTCCGTTTTCGTCAGTCATCCCGTCAGTCACCCAGTCAGTATCCTCGTCAGTTACCTCGTCCATCACCTCGTCAGTTACCCCGTCAGTCACCCCGTCCATCACCCCGTCGGTCACCCCGACAGTCACCCTGTCGGTCAACCCGTCGGTCACCCCATCTATCTGCTCGATTGTCACCCCGTCTGTCACCCGTCTGTCACCCAGTCTGTCACCCGTGTGTCACCCGTCTGTCACCCTGTATGTCACCCATCTGTCACCCAGTCTGTCACCTGTCTGTCACCCGTCTGTCACCCAGTCGGTCACCCCATCTGTCTGCTCGATTGTCATGCCGTCTGTGAAATCTCTAATATCTGGAAAATCTTTTTTCACGCACCGGCGCCATCTACTTAAAATATTGGTTTGTAGTACACGCTATGTATCAGAGATGGCGCTATATGTGAAAAAAGATTTTCCCGCTTTTCTGTTAAATTTCTTCCTGAATTTTCTTTGCTATAAACCTCACGGAGCCCGAGACCTTTCCAACGAATGCAAAACCGTGGAAATCGGTTCGTGCGTTCTGGAGTTATAGCGTCAGGAAGGAAAACCCGACTTATTTTTATATAGTAGATAATGCATTTTACATTAGCCGCTCGGCGGCCGAAGGCCGAGTCACCTCTGAGGGTTGCTAAGTAGTTGTGGTATAATGACGTAATAATACATATATCAATCAACATAAATAATTACAACAATTATCGATTTTATGCTTAAATTAAACAAGACTAAACAACTTAGGAATGATGATTCTTTTGTATGAATTAACGAGTTAAATTATAATTAAATATTATGACATTTATCAGCAAAACTATGGCCTTTCACATTGAGATCAACTTGTCAAACTTATGTATGGGTTTGAGTGCTCACCAAGTCCACTCCCTTTTCACATCACCACCATCGAATCAATCGTTATTGATTGAATGGTGAATTAGTCATTACTAATTTATACCTACTTTATTGTTTCTGCTCCACCATCAAGTTTCAAAATGCTTGCTTCCCTTCTTCATCTTGTTGCATACTTATTCCATCTTGGCCTTCTGACTTCATTATACAGTGACACCAACATTATATTATGCTGATAATAAAAATATTAAGTGAATATACAGTTACCTTCAGTTGCAACTCTTTTTCTATAGTGACAGCTCGCACGGTGTTTACGAAAGTGTAAGCAAAACCCAACATGAGCGTCATTGAAACGAATCGCTCTAAAATTGATAACAGTGCATCTTCTCTGGATGCCATCTGAGGTAATCTTTGAAGGAACACATTTGTACCAATACTTTTGCCTGTTTTCTGCTTGATTATATTTTGCGAGACCGCATGCTGTACACCAAGGAACATTTCTTGTGAATACCCTAAAATAATATATTTTTAAACACAATGTGCAGGCATTAAAAAATAGGTTAAAAAATTCACTTTTTTCTAATTTTTTTTTTCCTGTTTACTTTTTGTTTGATTTTCTATTTTTTGCATAAATAATAAAATTTAATTAGGTATTATTATAAGTATTAAAATAAAGAAACCTACATTCATATGGAGATGAACATAATTATTTTTTGGTATTAAATGAGAGAGAGAGAGAAAGTGAGAGAGAGAGAGACAGAGAGAGGGGGAGAGGGAGAGAAAGGGAGAGAGAGAGAAGAGAGACGGAGAGAGAGATGGACAGGGAGAAAGAGAGAGAGAGAGAGAGATTGATTTCTGCTTCCAAGAGGTAACAATTTTCTGCATACTCTATATTTACTATTGAAAGTATGATACTTAGTGATGGATTTATTATTTTTTTATTTATCATCAATATACCTAATGAATTTCAATTTAGTAATTTAAGTTTTTACACAAAAATAATTGCATATAGAAACCTGGTGATTTCCCTCCATATCTGTCTTCTGGTTCTCTAGGTCCTGACTGAGGAAACAGAGGGAAAAGTAAATTCGTTTTCCAACCAGTTAGAAGTGGATGATCTAATGATGGAGTCCTCATTGTAGCTGGGAATCTTAATGTTACTTTAATGTCTTCAGGCCATGATGTGGCATCTAAAAATAATCAATCTATTAAAGTATACTCAATATTCAATTGCAATATATGAATTAAGGCAACATTTACAAAAACAAAAGAAACACTACCTGTATCTTAAGTGAACATTATCATTGTTTTGTATAATATGCAGTACATGAATGAAATAATCTCAATTAATGTTTCAAGCATAAATATTACTTACTAGACATATTATCATCAAATTGAATGCCCACTAGTATATGGTTCATAGCATGTGGCTGAGTAAGGGCTGCTTCCAATTCCCTTGCATTTTTATACCCTATGGGTTTTGGCATGGAACTTATACCAAATAATGCAAAAAAGCCAAAATTATCATAAGCTATAGTTGAAAATACATTGTCTGTTGCTTCTCTTGTAAGTGGATTTTCAGGTGAAAATGCTATTGCCATGTTTGTTGATGTGAGATTCTCTCTGCAAAAATAATTGGTTAGACAACACATTGTACTGGGTCAAGTATTTACTATTCATTATCCTTATTTGGACCGTGTTGTGCAGAAATGATCCAACCCACATTTTTTATTGATGCCAACATGATCTTAAAGTCTAAGCCATTATAGACCATATTGATGTAAAAAAGAAATGTGGCTTGGATCATTTCTGCACAACACGGTCCATTTAAGAAACTTTAAAGGTAATATATTACAGGCTGCTTCAAACAGGTTGATCTGAAAATCTGAGGTAGGCCTATGTCCAGCAATGGACCTGTGGCTGATGATGATGATATTAAAGATATTTGACATATTAACAATTTTGGTTATATGGCATAATTCAGTGGCAAATGTAACATTGTGCAATAAGTAGTATACCTTACATAGGTTGCAGTTGTCTCACTTATAAGGTTAAAATTAAAATTAATTATCATCATCATCAGCCACAGGTCCATTTAAGAAACTTTAAAGGTAATATATTACAGGCTGCTTCAAACAGGTTGATCTGAAAATCTGAGGTAGGCCTATGTCCAGCAATGGACCTGTGGCTGATGATGATGATATTAAAGATATTTGACATATTAACAATTTTGGTTATATGGCATAATTCAGTGGCAAATGTAACATTGTGCAATAAGTAGTATACCTTACATAGGTTGCAGTTGTCTCACTTATAAGGTTAAAATTAACAAGTTATAAAAATAATGATTTAAATATTTCTTAACATTTATAGATTAAAAATATGAATACACTTTACATACTTAATAGCAGGTATTCAAGATTTGCATATTTGAAAATAACAGAATACATACCTAGACTTATTGATCATATTACATCAGTACCTGAATTTACTTACTTATTTTGTGCAGATGTATTGAAATATGTTGGGAAGAAGGCTGGATAATTCGTCTTGGGTATAGATTTTGGAGCCATAAGACATCTTGTAGTTATCAAAAATATACAGAAAATTACCGGTGATAATATTTCAAATAATGTTTGCCACTTGTGCCTTCTCTGAAGAAGGAAGTTCTTCCATACAAGAAGTTTTAATTTGTCAATCGATGACATAGCGAAATGTACTTTTATCTAAAAACAAATAGCATTTTAATACAACTTATGACTAGACAAAGGCAACCAAAAACGCATACCTATTACCTTACTTAAGAACCTTTAATAGGCGCATAAATATAGGTAAAATTAGTTTTCGATCAAACGACGTAAAATTTAACATTTAAAAATATATTTATTATGTAATTGTCGTTTTAGTGAACAAAAACCAGACCTAGAATTTAGAGGGATTATTAGCTACAAAATAACTTACCAGCACTTTATATTGTCTACGCAAATTTTACAACAAACATATTTTTCAATCGTATGTAACACTCATTTTAATAGCACATAATTAAGCGATAATATGTAATTAATTGACGAGACTCTTTTTTATAGATTACGAAGGTCAGTGTTAATTTGCGACCGAAATATTAAGTACATTAATGCACATTACACAACACACACTAAAGACATAAAGTACACGAAGTCACAGGTTCACAAATCACAAAAAACGTATTTGCAAGTTTCGCCTCTGCTTTTTGCAAAAACTCGACATGACAGACAACTTGTGTGATCATCTGTCACGAACTAACTGTCAAATGAAATGACAGAACCTTGACAGAACGAATACGGCGACCGTTTTCAATATGCATTGCTCGCTAGAGTCGCTACAGAACAATACAAATATGTATTGGCATTTTCCCGGCCTGCCGCGCCCCCGCCTCGGCGTGGCGTCACACTGCCCCGCACCGCTCGACGACGAGTCCTGCAATCGGTAATCAGCGACGTTGCCACCGGTCGTTCTTAAAGTTATACATTCCTAAATGCTTACTTTTAAAAATACCACGAACAATGTTTCATTTAAGCCGGGTCTCCTGCACTGAAACATTATACAAAACACCTACACAAAACATTACTTTTTCTCTGTGGTCGATTGTTCTATGAGCAGATGACAGCTAAAATCGTTGTTTTGCTTACAAAAACGTACGTAAACGTACGTCGTACGTTGTTAAATTCTTTGGTTGTATCTATAAAGTAAATTATCTATAAATGTCAAAGGCATACAGTTAGTACTGGAAAAAGTGAACTAATATTCTTAGTATTTTTTTTTAAAACGGGGAAATTCATTTGCGAATCTTAAATTACCTACCTACTTATATATACAAATGTGATCTCAACGCAATATTTTACGTATCTACATATAGTAGGGGAGCCCACGATGCTAAATGGGGATTTACTCGAGCGTCGTAGAGACCTATTGGGATGCAAAGCTTAGATGATATGAAGAAAAAAATGTTATATGATATATACCTTTACATCGGTGGGGGAAGCGGCTATAGATTTTTAAATATGTAAAAAAAAACTGTTGCATGGACATCCTCGAGCGCGTCAGATATTGATAACATCAATGCCCTACGTATTTTTAATAATGTACGTATGTTAATCTGATCGTTTGCATGATGCGAGTGGTTGTATTTAAGGGTTTAAATGAAAAAAAAAAAAAAAATTATCGAGCGCGTCAGATTTTCTAACGGAGTGTTAAGTGCACCAAAAAAAAGCTCTCATTCACTAATCTGACGATTTCGATGGGACGCAAACTCGCGGCCATTTTCATAATGTGCAAAAAAAATTCGCCATTTGAAATACTCAAGCGCGTCAGATTAAGATATATATGGTTCATCTTTATGTTCTAAACGTACTGTCTCATAATCTGACGATTATCTAGAGGGATTGGCCTGATCTGACAAAAAAAAATTAGAAAAACGGTTCACCTTAAAGGCCATCCCTGCAACTTACCGCTAATTCCATTCTTGGGCTCTTAAAATTGTACTTATGACATTTTTGAGCTCAAAATATAATTTATGTGATATTTTGAGCTCGCTGAGTTCAAAGAAATAGAAATTTCATAGAACACTATTTTTGGAATTTTCAAACCGCAATAACTTTTGAATGGATCAACCGATTTTCACGCGGTTGGCGGCATTCGACGCAGTTTTATCATCCTCATAAGTAATTTTGCAATTTTAATTGATCGAACCACAAATTTCGGAGTAATCCCGAAAAAACCCTTTTTCGGGTTTCTTTCGTTCACGATATCTCTCGAACGAATCAACCGCTTTTGACCAGCTAGGTGGCGATCGACGTGGTTTTTCAAGCTCAAAGGCGGATTAGTTTTTGAAGTTGATCGATAAAGCCGGTTAAAAGTTATTCCAAAAAAAACACTTTCAAAATATTTTTTTTTTTTTTAAATCATTGAACTTAATTGAAAAGCTCAGGAAGCAGAAACCAGAGTGGGGACGGAGTGAGAGAGTAATAGATAGAGAAAGAGTGAGAGAGGAATAGAAGCGCTGAGAAAGAAATGTAGGCATCACGCAACTGCACGCATTTAACTTTATCGACGAATTTTTATTATTTCGGCTTGCGGAAATCGTCAGATTATATATTTTTCATTATTCTTGAATTATTTCCTTCAAAATAAAAAATAATTTAGCTACGCTCGAGAATGTCGAGATGACGTTTTTTTTTACAACTTTGTTGCCCTCCCCTTTTTTTACGTCACTCTCAAATTGTCAGATTAGTGGAATATACACTTTTTAGGATGTAATTAACTCACCCTACCTTAATCTGACGCGCTCGAGAATTTCTGATGGTCAATTTTTTTTTACTAATCTGATCCTGTATCCTTCACGGGCGGCCTTATATATGGGCCTCATGTTTTGTGGAGGTACTTAACCGGGTACAAGGTATCCCCCTGTATATTAATCTGTCGCGCTTTAGTAAATCCCGAAATCCCCGCTTGGGCTCCCCTACTAATATACCTACTTAAGCTCCGAAAGACCAAGGGTTATTTTTGAACGTCATCATGCAATGTGTGCGTGAGCTTTGTAAATATTTCAATAAACTCTCCATGCTATAAAATTCACACACACACACATTCACATTTGTGTATACAGGCCGGGCGGTTCACACGAGAGTGAGTGAAAAAAGACGTTCCAGTCCCGCTAGCATGCATGTCACGATATATCTCGATAACCGACTGTCGAGATGTTGTCTACAATATTGTATGAAAATAAACGACGACGCATGTACGTAGACAAAAAGAGAAACCGGTTACAACCCGACAAAAAGCGTACACAAAATTTCCTTGTAGCCCGCATGCTAGGCGGGCAGAAGTGCCATTTGTAACGAGGTTTTATCGTTGATACAAATATTATGCATAGCGCGGAGAGTTTATGCTAGACAGAAATTATTAAACGCAATGTGAAAAAAATATATTAAAAGATGTGAATAATTATCCAACTATTAAATATTGTTTATATCCGGCTACAAGTTTTTAAGTTTTAGCAGTTATGTCATTACTTTGTTGGTGCATGCGCGTCATATAAAAATCAATAGTTCTTATAACCTTGGGCGTATGTGGCAAGCGCTACGCTATTTAACTCTAATTGCTTTAATACGCCGAAATTTGTTTCTAGCTTCAAGTAAAAACGATGCCACCATTGGCAATAGGTAAAACAATACAATTAACATAAACAAATGAATTGTTAAACATCATCCCTCCCTTTTCCTTCCTTAACAGAACCACGCGTGCCGGCTTGCGAAACCACAGCTTCGCGGTTTCTACAATCTCGCCCCAATCTAAGAAGTTCGTTACCTTTGCCGTACCCTGAAGTTGTAGGATAGTTTGCTGGCATACGTATTCCCTCCATCTTACAATATTGGGTTCTTCAAACCGAGTGTGAAGAAGCATTTATGCAGGCCGGCATAATACTGGTGGCCTTCGATGGTCACAAGGTCCATAGGTGGTTGTTGGTGTTTTTTGAACCGCACATCGCTTACCAACAGGTGTTGTGTGCTCACTTTGCCGTGCTCGGATAAAAAAAACAGAATTAAATAAAGAAAAGTGATCCAAATCTTGAAGTCAACTCTAGTAGCTTTTTTATTATTCTTTCCAATGAAATCTCTCTATTCTCACCAATTTATCAGGGCAGATATTCAAATTATTTAGATTAACAGGATTAAAAAATAAAACAATATTTGTAAAATATTATTATTTCTGAATAGTTTTTAAACACAGCACGTTACAAACACTTTAATAAAAATACATATAGACATAACATTATAATAATATACATTTATTAAGTTCTTTTACTACCGACGAATCCTTACAAGTTTTACGGCATGGGAATCCGTATTGTATTTAAATGAAGACCTTCCTTAGGAGTCTGTTGAAAAGTGAGTTTTAATGTAGTTTTTTATAACATAATAATAGACTAGGTTTCGTCATTTTTTGCTGCACTCATGTCACAATCTTTACAAATTCTATTTAGCGATAGAATACCTGTTTCAAAATGTCAAGCTGTAATCCAAGTTTTAAGAAAAACAACAAATAATTTAGGTAAATATGCAACAATTTTAGAGTTCCGAAGCTAAATGGCAAAAACGGGAGTCTTATAATTTCGTCATCCCCGTCTGAGAACGATTGCGTTATTTAACCAATGGTGTTCCTTAAATAAAAATCTAATTTAAAATCAAAACAGCACGAGAGGGAACTCCCTACTAATTGAATATTTTATTTGAAGTATTGAGTTTACTATGAACCGCTAAACAATTACAATATTGTGCCGGCAGACTAATGACTGGACACGTGATTATCAGAACTATTTAGGGGGCATCTTGCGTATAATTTCAAAAATCACTGACCATTGCGACGCGTGGGCCGTTCGAAACGCCCAGCAGCAATCGATACGCTACTGAGCGGCTAACAGCTAGTGAACAATTGTAGGCCTAACACGATATTCAATTGCTGGTGCGGATAAGGTTTCAAAATGGCTTTGTTAATATTAATTACCATACACTTAAATACATACAAGAAAAATCATTCTGAAGACCAAGGAATACATCTGTGCTTAGCATATGTGCCACATATAATTATGGACTATGAGGTCTTCGATACAATGAGACTTGGGATGTTCTGGAGTGCATACAGAGGTGTCTCGCTGGTTTTCGATGCGTCCAGGAGATTTAATGTCTATTTGAGGTCGCATCGATGAGAAACCATGCAAAAAATTAATTTAGAGCCGATTTTCATTCATTAAAATGACTTTATTATGATGAACGTTTTAACAGATGTTTCATACGTTAACTGTCAAAACATCATAATTATTCTCCAAATAAAAGTTATCTGTCTATTCAAAAATCAGCCCTTTCATACGTTAACTGTCAAAACATCATAATTATTCTCCAAATAAAAGTTATCTGTCTATTCAAAAATCAGCCCAACATTTTTGAAGAGAGCAACTTCTGTCGCGTCAATTTTATAACAAAAAGAAGTAACTACATGATGTTATGGAAATTGGGTATTTGACTACAGTAGCAAGTACTATTGAATTTATTTGAAACCATATGTGCAAGTGGGTTGACGCCAGGCAGGCAGCCGGTCGTAAAAACTAACCCAAATCCTTTTTGCAATGTGCTTGAAAAAGTGTATTGCGCCGACCCCACCGTTAAGGTGGGATAAAGGCAGGTAGAAAGGAAGATCTTTTATCTATGGTATGTAAGATCGCGTCACGCATACCAACAGTCAACAGTTAGCGTTTCTGCGGCAAATTTAAATATAAAATATTGTTTTTTTTTTTTTTCGTAAAAATACGAAAATAAATAATGAAATCATTGTTTATACGTCTAGGATAAACTAATAAATAGCCCTGAATACTTTTTAAAAATAGTCAAGTAGCCAATTATAATTTAGCTAATTAAATCAGATTCATGACGAAAAACCCAACAGGATTCGTTTATGGTAGACTACAGTGACAAACGCTACTTAATTTAATATAAACATATTGTATAAGAATGATTGCGTAACCATTTTGTTATTACTTAAAATAAATATTAATTGTTTTTATTCACAAGCTCAGTTTACAATATACACGCCACATTCGTAGTCAACATAAATATATACGAATAAACTGTACAAGTTACGTCAAGGTGAATTAATTTATATGTAATTAAATATAGAAAAGAGATTTTTACGAAAACACGCATTAATATAACACATGTACGATACAACACGTAACACGTCCCGAATCCCGACTGAATAGTACATTCATAAAAACCGAAATCATGTTGACTCTCTTTCAAATAACTAATGATTATTATAATTATTAAATAAATCACATTCCATATCACAATATAATTAGTAGTGTCCGACCGAAGCTTCGGCTTCGGCCACCTTCGGCCGAAGGTTCGGCCTTCGGCCAAAATGGGCCGAAGTTTTGGCCGAAGCCGAAGTTTTCTAGAAAGCGTTGAAATTAAACGAAATGTTACAGACACGGGAAAGCGCGGTGCAAGAGGCTACGTGCGGGTTGCGAGGGTCACACTGTACGCCCGGTACGGCCAACCGTCTTCGCCAGTAGTAAATCAAAACAAAACAAATTCGTACGCGTATTTGGTTAAGTGCTTTGGTATTTAAGTTCGTACGGTGTGTATGGGCAACACATAGAGAATCATGGGTGCGTTGCCAACCTAAGAGGAGGGAAATAGGGATTAAGAAAGAGAGGGGAATTGGGCCACCGGAAATCTCATTCACCGAAAGAAAAGCGACAGCAAGCTGCCACTTTACGTCGGTTTTCTGTAAGACAGTGGGATCAAACCGGTCGAGCCGCCCCATTCGTAGACGCAACTGTCTACAGCGTGCCTCTACCACTCAAAACATGTACAGTTAACATAAATTTCCTAGGAACCATTCATTATTTTATTTACTTTTAGTCAATTTGAACTGACAAACTTTTGGTCGCCTACTTGGTGCAGTGGCACCTATATGGGTTGTAGATCGTGGGTTCGTTTCCCAGTTCGGGCGGGGTGGTGAAAATATGGTGTTTTTCTAACACTTTATTTTCATCCAGTCCCGGAATCCCCAGATGAGGGTTGACGTCAAATGGGCAACCGTTCGTAAAAACTAAGCCAAATCCTTTCTGCAACATGCTTAAAGAGGGTGTTTTGCCAACTCCAAATTAAGGTGAGATAGAGACATGCAGAAGAAAGTCAAATTGAACTGAGTTTCTTAGGATTATTGAACCTTCGGCTTCGGCTTCGGCCGAAGGTTGTGGAAAAAGCTGATGATCGGCTACGGCTTCGGCCAGAAATCGACCTTCGGTCGGACACTAATAATTAGCCATAATATTGTAATAGGTTATTAAATATAACCGCCTATTTTATAAGCTGTTATATAATACAAAAAATTGCGAGGATATATTTTTGGGAAATAATAATAATGGGATTATAGATACATTATCACTATCCCAGATCGTAATTTGTAATAAATACATTACAATAAACTAAATATTAGTAAAATGGCAAATAATAATGGCGTAAATAAAAATGTTTTTTAGTTGTATTAAGTAGATATAAAATATGCAATATATAAGTAACAAGTATTTTCCCAGATCACAGTCAATTGTATAAGTATATTATCTATACTCAGGATGAAACGTATATCTATTACAGACTTGCTCAATGTGATGTTTGTGTGCTCAACATTTAGAATCAGACACCCAAGCACACATAACTTGACTAATTACACGAGCTGACATTTGTATACAATTTCAACTAAATGTCAGTTAGTACGTAGGGACCTCGAATATCGATATCGATAGTCGATAACTGTTATTCTTTTCTGTTTAAGTATAATGGTTATAAAGGGTTTTTTTCTCAGATCTCACATTAGAGGTACTTTAGTGTACATATTATATAAAATATTATATACCTATTAATATATACATTACATTACAATGTTATAAATTGAAGTAGATATTCGAAAAATTAATACTTTCAATACAGCAATGTAATAATAGTTTTGTTAGAACAATAAATATTTTTGTAATTCGTATAATCTTAATTAAATTATGATGACAACAATGTGTTAATTGCCTATCTACGAATTTGCTCCGTCCAAAATGTTATATTCCGATGCCCTTTATTAAAGTAATGAATTAATGAATAAATGAGCACCATATTAGATTCAATAAGTAACATAAGTACCTACATGGACGTTTACCCGACTTGTATAAATGCAAAATAAATAGGTATAATACTTTTCAGTACTGGTGCACTGACCATAGTTTACCAGACGTAATAAAGGCACGCTTAAACGCTATTTAAGTACATTTAATAAATAGAGAGCTTCTATCACTGGTGAACACATTTAATTGTATACTAATGACTATGTGGATGTAATACCGTATGTAAAGGATGATAACTAATATAATAATGTGAACAGTGTGAATATTTCGGGAGATTCGAAGCGAGGCATCGAAAATCAGATCGTATGTACGGTAACTTAGCGATATATCGTATGTGTATCTTATAGGTATTATGACAGTCACAAATGAGCGTGCTCTGTAGACGCAAAGAACTGCAAAGAAGTCATTGTGTATACATGGAAATTACATAAATATTAATCACGTCGATTAGTTCCACCCGTAAATATAATACTGCATATTAAATGTATAGATCTTGCGTCATGTACCGACTTTAAACAATAACATTAATTCAATCTTTTGTTTTCCTTGAACTACGTATACTAGTTATTACTGAGCATACTCATTAAAGACTGTATTTATATTTTATAAATATTATATATTTTTCATTTATGCCTAATGTTTAACATTTAACTCGATGACGATTCAGTTAATAGAGGTAATCTCCATTTTCGTAAAACTATTTTCTTGCCCGTTGGTTACAATAAAATTAAAGAAAAAAATTGTGGTGTCCTACTGACTTGTATCGTTAAAGTTGTTTAGATGGTGCGAGTTTCAGGCTTCAATTTTATTATATGCAATTACATAAAACAATGTATGGCAGTCTAAATCCATCGCCCTATATTTTTACATTATTGTCACAAAAAGTATAAACATTTTTAACAATTCAATGTCTTGGTGGCCACATTGCGCGTGTAAAACACAAATATTTATAAACAGTGTAAACTTATGTAGCAAATTGTACCATATTTATCAGCGTACTCGCTGGCCGCGTGTAAAAATAGCGAACCAGAATTATTTCATTGCAAAAGTATAACGAGTTTAGAAATATATAGTGCACTATTGCTTAAGTGCTAACACAATAGGGACGTTGACTCAGATTTTTAAATTATTGAATTCAATAAACAGTATAATCTAATATGTATATTCGAAAAAAAATGTGAATAATAAATAGTTGTAAGACATTAAAATCTAGTAGAAGGGGTAACTGTCGAATGATGCGTAGCAAAAGAAGTGATGTCACCTCTCCGAATGTCCATTACGACGGATGCGTGCGAGGGAGATAGGAAGATGTTCCCACTATTTTTGCTCCCAAGAAACAAAATACTATTTACAGGATCATTTTTTTAAATAAATTCGATTCAGTTTTCGCAATAAGGTTCCTATTCATTTTTTTTTTGTTGTGTATCAAATGTTTTACAAATTCAAACAGAGTCAACTGCCCAATTGCAATAATCAAGTCAAAAAATCAGATCACATTCGTATATCAATTAAACTACTTACCTATATGATAGCTTAAGCTGTAAGGTTATTCCGCACTAGTTTGCATCTTGGTGAACATGAGGAACACCTGCTCGAGGGTAGTCTGCGTGACGGAGTAGTCCTCGATATGGAAGTGTCTCCTCGCCTGCTCCATCACGTGGAACACGCGCCACCACGGCAGGCCCGCGTCTCTCAGGTGGTACGTACTGATGCCCAGGTATGTTTCTCTGCAATACATACTTTGCGTTAGATTTTTATAGCAGAGACTGGCAAACGAGCAGATGGGTCACCTGATGGTAAGTGATCTCTATCCCCCTAGACACCCAAGATAAGAAAATCATGAGTGGGTTGCAACCTAAAAGGAGGGAAATAGGTTAGTTTAACGTTGAGCTTATGTTGCATATTCTAATAAAGTAAAGAGGATAATGTATCAAACGAGACTATTTGGAAATGTTAATACTGGTACTTTTGAATTGTATAAAGAAGAAGATGTAGTAAGAAAAGAACCTTACTGTGAAAACAGTATCGAAATTAGTTCAAAAATGAGCCCATAAATAGTATTTCATTTCTTGTTGTGAGCAAAAGTGGGGGCGCAGTGAGAGCATCTTTCTATCTCCCTTGCACGCTTGTACAGTAATGGACATTCTGAGAAGTGTCGTTACTTCTTTTGCAGGGTGTCATTTGACGGTTACCCCTTCTACCAGATTTGAATGTCTTATAACTTTTTAAGTATTTATGGTAGGCATATAGCTATTATAGGCGTGTTTGTAAGTAATTGATAGGTGATAAAAAGTATCTGGTTACCAGATGAGTGAAGATCGATGTACCAACTACCACGTTCTCTTAGACCATAAGCGAATTTATAAAATTCTTTCGAATTGATATTACTTTATGGTGGATTTTGGATTCAGTAATTTAAAAAACGGAGTCAACATTCATATTCACAGTGACCGGTTGAAAGTAGCAGTGTTAAACGCACTAGTAACTCGATCATAGTCACATAATTATTAGAGTTTAAACTTTACTTTATAAGGAATACTCACGTAAGTTTTGCTTCACTAAAGTTTTCAATTATGTACTGATTAATTTTTGCTACATCAGCGTCCCGATCTGGACCCGATTTACATTTTACGACGATGGTATAACCTGTAAGAAAAACCTTTTGTAATATAAAATATACAAAATTATTTAATCAGGATGTAATCATGGTCATATTAATTTCACATCATCCTCGCCTTGTATATATCATTACTTACTTACATGGAGAACTTGGTCTTGAGATGCTGCAGCGGGCCGGGATTTTAGAGCCGGCCGATGACCATGATGAACGATGATATTATTATAATTCGTCATTACCCTGCGAGAACTTGGTCTTGAGATGCTGCAGCGGGCCGAGACAGTAGAGCCGGCCGTTGACCATGATGAACGATGATATTATTATAATTCGTCATTACCCTGCGAGAACTTGGTCTTGAGATGCTGCAGCGGGCCGAGACAGTAGAGCCGGCCGCGTACGTTGACCATGATGAACGATGATATTATTATAATTCGTCATTACCCTGCGAGAACTTGGTCTTGAGATGCTGCAGCGGGCCGAGACAGTAGAGCCGGCCGTTGACCA
The DNA here is from genome assembly GCA_036417725.1 of Clanis bilineata. Classification (NCBI taxonomy): domain Eukaryota; kingdom Metazoa; phylum Arthropoda; class Insecta; order Lepidoptera; family Sphingidae; genus Clanis; species Clanis bilineata. Next base: position 8,370,340 of record CM071153.1, read on the forward strand.
TGATGAACGATGATATTATTATAATTCGTCATTACCCTGCGAGAACTTGGTCTTGAGATGCTGCAGCGGGCCGAGACAGTAGAGCCGGCCGTTGACCATGATGAACGATGATATTATTGTAATTCGTCATTACCCTGCGAGAACTTGGTCTTGAGATGCTGCAGCGGGCCGAGACAGTAGAGCCGGCCGTTGACCATGATGAACGATGATATAATTATAATTCGTCATTACCCTGCGAGAACTTGGTCTTGAGATGCTGCAGCGGGCCGAGACAGTAGAGCCGGCCGTTGACCATGATGAACGATGATATTATTATAATTCGTCATTACCCTGCGAGAACTTGGTCTTGAGATGCTGCAGCGGGCCGAGACAGTAGAGCCGGCCGTTGACCATGATGAACGATGATATTATTATAATTCGTCATTACCCTGCGAGAACTTGGTCATGAGATGCTGCAGCGGGCCGAGACAGTAGAGCCGGCCGCGTACGTTGACCATGATGAACGATGATATTATTATAATTCGTCATTACCCTGCGAGAACTTGGTCTTGAGATGCTGCAGCGGGCCGAGACAGTAGAGCCGGCCGTTGACCATGATGAACGATGATATTATTATAATTCGTCATTACCCTGCGAGAACTTGGTCTTGAGATGCTGCAGCGGGCCGAGACAGTAGAGCCGGCCGTTGACCATGATGAACGATGATATTATTATAATTCGTCATTACCCTGCGAGAACTTGGTCTTGAGATGTTGCAGCGGGCCGAGACAGTAGAGCCGGCCGTTGACCATGATGAACGATGATATTATTATAATTCGTCATTACCCTGCGAGAACTTGGTCTTGAGATGCTGCAGCGGGCCGAGACAGTAGAGCCGGCCGTTGACCATGATGAACGATGATATTATTATAATTCGTCATTACCCTGCGAGAACTTGGTCTTGAGATGTTGCAGCGGGCCGAGACAGTAGAGCCGGCCGTTGACCATGATGAACGATGATATTATTATAATTCGTCATTACCCTGCGAGAACTTGGTCTTGAGATGCTGCAGCGGGCCGAGACAGTAGAGCCGGCCGCGTACGTTGACCATGATGAACGATGATATTATTATAATTCGTCATTACCCTGCGAGAACTTGGTCTTGAGATGCTGCAGCGGGCCGAGACAGTAGAGCCGGCCGCGTACTGTTATACCCCTTGGATGTACCTCTTTACGTTGACGCTGACTTGACCGTTTGTCAAGCCAGCATTATAATATGATATAAATGTCAGTCGCGGGCCGAGTCCCGCAGTCTCTCCCTAACTTCTATTTCGTGTCGTCACGCTGCCGTTTTCTAATTTCACTGTGTGTTTCCTCTATTTTAAATAGGTTTTAATAAATATCTTTTTTTAAAAACTCTTTTGTCGTTTCCCGTATAACATTCTGGTGGCAGCTTTAAGGGATTTTAAAGGAAAAGTCCCCGGAAACGTCTCCGCAACCGCGTGTGCCGTGTTTAAGGTGACCGCGACCTGAAACTCGTGAGAAAGTGATAAAAGTGATAAAAACGTTAAAAGCGATAAAAGTGGTAAAAGCGACATAAGTCGTGAAAGTGCTATAAGTGATAAACGTGCAACTTACTTACCATTTCAACGGTGTGCTGACGACCTTCACCTGCTAACAGCCCTCGAGACCCATCTTACCCGCAACTGGAGTCTGACCCAGGAACGCCGCGCCGCTCTGATCCTACTCTGCATCCCTGCTCTCCGTGTCTGCTCAGTATCCCTGCTCTGAGTCTCTGCTCTACGTACCTGTTCTATATCCCTGCTCTGCGTGTCTGCTCAGTATCCCTGCTCTGCGTCTCTGCTCTGCGTGCCTGCTGTACCTGTCACGACCGAAAAACCCTGCAATGCCGATAGCCTACATGATTCCTGCTATATTTATGTAAGTCCTTGGTCACTGATAATAATTTATACTATTTCTTTACGGTGTTATTTTTACTGATTGTGATATTTTAATACTAACTACAATTTTCTAGTGCCAATCTTTTGTCTTATCATATTATGCATAAAGTGCCTACAATACAATTTACAACAGACCAACAAATAGCCGCCGAATCAAATCCATTTCCTAGTGAGGTAGAACTCCCTCCGAGTCCGACACCTACTACTTCAAGGCTAACCCGTCAGACTCTACAAAACATGACCTCAACAGAAATAGGACTAAACGTCTTACTCAAATTCATCAAACCATTTGACGGGACCAGGGAGACTTTAAGTCCGTTCTTGACCAATTGCGACAATGCCATCGAACTAGCCTCGGACAATCAAAAGCCTATTCTTTTCAAATACATACTAAGTCAGCTACAAAGTAAGGCAGAAGTCGCATGCTCAATTAAAGAATTTAACTCATGGGACCAATTAAAAGATTTCCTTAAATCTCAATTTGGAGAAAAGAAACACTACTCAGCATTACTCTCCGACCTCCAAGATTGTCGGCAAAATAATTCTGATTCCGTGAGTCAATATGCACTGAAAATTGAATCATGTCTCTCTAAATTATTAACGGAAATTAATATTTCCATTCCAACAAAAAAGAAAGGTGAATTAGCGGGCCGTGTTGCCGCTATGCAAGACTTAGCAACACATACATTCATAGTTGGACTAAACCCCAGATTATCGACCATAGTCAGATCCCGAGACCCTGAAACGTTGAACGAAGCAATTAACTTCGCCGTATCAGAAGAAAAAATTCTTCAGACAGGTCCCAAACGCTATCTCCCATTTCAGACATCTAATTTCCAGAACCGACAGGAACGTCCTAATCCGCCACGTCAACAATCTCATGGCTACAAATTCGAACATAGACCGCGTTTCACTAATAATAATAATACCTCGAACGAAATCTGCAGATACTGCAAAAATGCAGGTCACAACATAGAGAATTGCCGTAAGAGGCAATACAATAACAGACGGTTCTCAAGTTCGAACCCGAATCAACCGGGCCCCTCATTTAAAGCGAATCCAATTCATTTTACACAGACTCATTACCACGACACGCAGGAACCCTACGACGAGGTTGACCATCCAAAAAACTAAAGAATGCCTCGTCCTGGTGTCGTACGGGGCACCGAATAGCAAATATCGACACCAAAACCGCTGTTTCCACTGTATCCACTGTACCCGCTGTTTCCACCGTATCCACTGTTTCCGCTGTATCCACTGTATCCGCTGTATCCACTGTATCCGCTGTTTCCACTGTATCCACTGTATCCGCTGTTTCCGCTGTTTCCACAGTTCCCACTGTTTCCGCTGTATCCACTGTTTACACTGTTCCCACTGTTTCCGCTGTATCCACTGAATCCGCTGTATCCACTGTATCCGCTGTTTCCGCTGTTTCCACTGTACCCGCTGTATCCACTGTTTCCACTGTTTCCACTGTTTCCACTGTTTCCACTGTTTCCACTGTTTCCACTGTTTCCACTGTTCCCACTGTTTCCGCTGTATCCACTGTTTCCACTGTTTCCACTGTTCCAACTGTTCCCACTGTTCCCACTGTTTCCACTGTTTCCACTGTTTCCACTGTTTCCACTGTTTCCACTGTTCCCGCTGTTCCCACTGTTTCCGCTGTTTCCGCTGTTCCCGCTGTTTCCGCTGTTTCCGCTGTTTCCGCTGTTTCCGCTGTTCCCGCTGTTTCCGCTGTTTCCACTGATTCAAAGATCCTCACTGACTCCATTCCAAACACTGTATCCACTAACCCTATAATACTCACCGAATTCACTACATCCCGAAAGGTCAACAATTCTATAGTATCTCAGAAAATCTATGAAGTTTCTTGCAATCCAAACAAACTCATGTTACCTCACGTCCTAGTCCAATCATCCGCTTCTAATTCGCCTCTGTCTTTACTAGTTGACTCTGGATCCTCAGTTAGTCTCCTGAAATCAGATTGCCTCCACAACAGAGTTGCTCTTACGAAAGAATCAATCATGATAAAAGGCATTGACCCCGTGGAAGAAACCACGCAAACTCTAGGACATTTTATCCTAAAATTCATTCCTCTCAACTCTGGATGCAAATCCATACATCATCAATTCCACGTCATCAACAACATAAGCCTACCCTATAACGGTATTATTGGCAACGACTTTCTCAAATCATTCCAATGTTCTGTTGATTATAGTACGGACTCCCTTCACTTCAGAAATCAGAAGATCAAACTCCATTTCTGTGAACCTACGTATATAATACCACCTCGAACTGAAACTGTAATTGAATGCTCCGTTTCCAACCCTGAAATCAAAACAGGTCTCGTCCTCGACCAAAGCCCTTCCGATGACCTACTAATAGCAAACTGTCTCGTTAAAGTTAAAGGCAACAACAGGATTAATCTGACTGTAGCCAATGTCTCTGAATCCCCTGTCTCCTTGAAATCAAATCTTAATCTAACTCTGACTCCCATCGATGCATGCTACTATACTACATCCAACATGTCCAATTCTCGCTCTGAATCCAATACCATGCAAAGGACTAGAGAAGTTCTTAATCAACTCCGCACATCACATCTTAATGACGAAGAAGCCCAATCTTTATTCCAAATCTGCTCAGATTACTCTGACATATTCCACCTCCAGGGCGAAAAACTTACATGCACCGAAGCTATTAAACACGAAATCAAGACCACATCTGATAATCCAATAAATACCAAGTCGTATCGATTCCCCGAAGTCCACAAAGCCGAAGTTAAAAGACAAATCGGACAAATTCTAGATCAAGGTATTATTGAACCTTCTGCTTCTCCATGGTCATCTCCGATCTGGATTGTCCCCAAAAAACGCGACGCTTCCGGCCAACAGAAATGGCGTATCGTCATAGATTATCGAAAACTAAATGATGTCACAGTAGGAGATACCTACCCAATTCCACAAATTTCAGAAATTCTCGACCAACTAGGCAACAGCAAATATTTTTCTACGCTTGATCTCGCTTCTGGTTTTCACCAAATTCAAATTCATAAAGAAGATGCAACCAAAACCGCCTTCTCTGTCCCGGAGGGACATTTCCAGTTCACACGCATGCCATTCGGCTTAAAAAACGCACCTTCTACATTCCAAAGGCTGATGAACACAGCTCTTTCAGGCCTCCAAGGAGTCCGTTGCTTCGTGTACTTAGATGATATAGTCATCTATTCTTATGACCTAGAATCCCACATCGATAACCTTACCTCAATATTTAAACGTCTTCGAGAATTCAATCTCAAACTCCAGCCCGACAAATGCGAATTCCTACGGCGCGAAGTGGCATATCTTGGCCACATTATTTCAAAAGACGGCGTCAAACCAAATCCCGATAAAGTAAAAGCCGTGACTCAATTCCCTACTCCTAAATCTCCAAAAGATATAAAATCATTTTTAGGTCTTGTATCTTATTACCGAAGATTCATCCCAGATTTTTCCAAAACTGCCAAACCCCTTACATCCCTTTTAAAAAAGGATACGCCCTTTGAATGGCATAATCAGCAGCAACTCGCCTTTGAATACTTAAAACAAAAACTTACTACCGCGCCTGTACTGTGCTATCCCGACTTCACCAAATCATTCATCCTCACCACCGATGGTTCAAATCACGCAATTGGAGCCGTACTATCCCAGGGCACTATCGGACAGGATAGACCTATCGCATATGCTTCCCGTACATTAAATAAAAGCGAATGCAACTACTCGACCACAGAGAAAGAACTACTTGCTATAATATTTGGCTGTAAGACCTTCCGCCCATACTTGTATGGCCGAAAATTCCAAATCATAACAGACCACCGACCGTTAAAATGGCTATTCAACCATAAAGACCCTTCTAGCAAAATGCAACGGTGGCGGCTAAAACTAGAAGAATACGATTATGAAATCATATATAGAAAAGGAAAACTTAACTCTGCCGCTGACGCTCTTTCTAGATTCCCAGTCAATCCGATCTATGACAGTAGCCAACCAAAACCTTCTACTTCTACTAATTCTGCCAATCCCCCTATCCAGAATAAGGATCTAGACGAAGACTTAATGGATCTTCTTGTGTCTCCTCCATCATTTACGCTAGACGAAATCAATTCTAATCCTAATTCCAACGAAACCTTCCCTGATCTCAATGACGAAAACCCTAATATAGAAGAACTCTCAAGAATCCCTGAACCAGACTTGATGCTAATTCCTTCTCCAGAATTCCAACAGATTCCCATTGAAGACATTATTCCTACTACTTCTCGGGTCCATGACCCTCAAATACCAGATCCTCAGACGATACCTGAAGAAGAATCGACTACCACTGAATCCCAAACCTTGTCATACAACGACGACGACTACTCCAACTTCTTAAAACAGTCTGTAACTAATAAGAGTAACTATAATACTAAGCTGATTGAACATAATGAAAGTCTTACTAAATCACATTGTAAAACCATTCTAGTTCCTACGTCGATTGATTTAGATGAATCCAATCCCTATGTACAAGAGATTTTAGGAAACATCGAAGACACTGAAGCCCTAACAAATTCTGAACGGAGCCTGTATTCATTCCGTAAATTTCTCGTTAATAATAAAGACTACTATTTCCTATTTCTCAAAGTCCATCACTTCGACGAAAGCTCTTACAAAGAAATCTACGAGACTTTAAAAACCGTCAGGACTCAGTTGACATCTGATCCGAGTATAAAAGAAATTGCCATTTCCGATCTCAGAAACCCATTCGAAAAACATTCTTTCGTCAAAATATATAATATACTCACATATCTCTTTCACAATACTAACATAGTCATCAATATCTATCATAACAGCATAATCTATCCTACTCCATCTGAAATAAAGAAAATCCTTAAGGAGAATCACGACCTTCCTATTTCTGGTCATCTTGGGTCTACTAAAATGCTTAAGAGAATCCAAGAGAAGTACTATTGGAAAGGCATGCGCTCTGAAGTCGAAGACTATGTAAAACGCTGTTCCTCCTGCCAACTAAACAAAGCTCTAAGGCAGACAAATCGTGCACCAATGCAAATCACTACAACTTCAACAAGTCCATTTCAGCGCATAGCGCTTGATGTCGTTGGGCCTCTCCCAGAATCTGGCAACGCTAAACTAAAGTATATCCTTACCTTACAAGATGACCTTACCAAATTCTCAGTAGCTTATCCCATGCGCAGTGTCACCGCGGAAGAAAGCACTGACTGCCTCATACATTTCATATGCCTATTCGGTATCCCAAAATTCATTTTGACAGACCAAGGAACTAACTTCACCTCAGAACTTTTTAAACAGACTTGCAGCTTTCTGAAAATCAAACAACTTTGGTCCACACCATTCCATCCCCAAACTCAAGGGGCACTCGAGCGCAGTCATTCTACCCTAAAAGAATACTTGAAATCTTTTGTGGAGCCTAACCACACCAACTGGCCTAGATACGTGTACACTGCAATCATGACATACAATACTAACGTCCACTCGACCACTAACTTCACTCCCTACGAACTCGTATTCGGTCACAAACCATTTATCCCAGACTCAATTTTTGACTCAACTCCTGATACCACATATCCCGAGTATTTAAAAATGCTCCAACACCGCCTACAACATTCTCGAAATAAAGCCACTGAAAATATCTCTGCTTCCAAAGAAAGATCCAAAGATTACTATGACCGCAGAACTAGATCCATATCATACAAAACAGGTGACTATGTATTCTTGAAAAATCATGTTCGCCAAGGTAAGTCCCTCTCACCATGCTGGAAAGGCCCGTACCGCATTGTCCGTGCACATGGCAATAACACACTGTCTCTTCTGATCAACCGACGACACATAAGACACCATTATGACGAAGTCAAACCAGCTCACACGGTTTCTCTACTACTCCCGCAACAAACATGAAAAAAAAAAAATACAATTATATAATTAATGTAAATATTATTATACTAAATAAATAAATAATAATGTTAACTATAAATAAAATATTCTATTCTTATAAAATAAAAAAAATAATTACTAACCTTACTCCGTAAGATGATTACTATTTCTTACCTTTATACTTACCATGAACTAATTATTCGATTTCAGCCTTATGGTGCAAGCCCACGAATACATACAACCTATTCGCACAGAATCGGGTATATTCTTCGATTATGAAGGAAAAATTAAAATTCAAAATGGTAATCTTGACATACTAATCCCACAAGACATTTCTCACTTTCCAAGTCATATAGAGAATATTGGCTCTGTAATTGAAACGGCGAAGCAATTCTGTTCCCTCAAAAATATTATAAATGGCGACGACTGCCTTAATGCTATTGAACCTCTGTCGATTAGATACCATGACATCCTAGAGTCCTACAACTCTTTAGAACACCTCGTTTCTGACAGACAACGTAGGTCAGCTTGGATCGGAGCCGGAGGCTCTCTGTTAAAGACTATTTTCGGTACTTTAGACGAAAGTGACGCATTAAAGTATGATAATGCTATTTCTATGTTACAAGATGATCAAAAGAAGATAGCTTCATTAATAAAAGAAAATATCCTAATTACCACTTCGACATTATCCTCTTATAACAAAACGTTACAGAAACTAAAGAATAATGAAGCTGTCTTAAACGATGCGATTGACAAACTCTCGGTATTGATCCAAAATGTTTCACAAGATAATTCCAATACACAAATTATTTCAAACCTTAATTTTATTCTCAACAGTTTGGAAACCAGTGTCTTAACACTTTCGTTCCAGTTGGAAGATATAAACAATGCTATCATGTTTAGTAGTCAAAACATTTTAAGCCCGAGCGTCTTATCGCCCGTGCAACTGTACCGAGAACTTGTCGAATAACATACCTAATAATCTAGACTTACCATTAAGCTTAGAATTAAACGAAATTCATAGTTTATTAAACATAATTAATATGAAATGCTTTTATTCATTAAATAAGATTATTTTTATTGTACAAATTCCTCTTGTATTCCCTAATGAATACAGTTTGTATCATAATTTACCTTTGCCAGTTCCACATAATAAACTTAAACTATTTGGAATGCTTATACCAAATACAAAATATATTGCAGTGACCAAGGACAAAACACATTATTGCACATTAAACTCATTGGACGACTGTCGTGCGTATAGCGACACTTATTATGTATGTAACATTATTAATATATACTCTGTATCCGCGAATCCAAGCTGTGAGAGCTTAATGTTAACCAAAGTAATAAACAGCTTACCTGATAATTGTCATCCCAAATTCATCTCCGGCACTGTAGATGTTTGGCATCCTTTAAAATTTAATAAATGGTTGTACATTCAGTCTCAACCCAGTAACCTGGTAATAGACTGCATTAACGCAGAACCTTACGAGACTACTATATTAGGTGCAGGTGTACTTAACATGCCAAAGTTATGTACCGCATATTGTAAAAGCGCAGTACTCACATCGAAAAACTCTGCGTATAACATAAGTATACCACTAAGACAGTCAAACTTCAGTTTAATTAATAATTCTTGTTGTAATATAATTAATAAAACATTGCCTAATGTGTCCCCGATTCACCTTAAAAACATAGACCTAGATAGTCTAGATTCCAACCCTGAAATTAAATCACAGATATCAAAATTAAATGACATTATTGAAAAACCACATATTATCAAATACGGGACGCATTATTCAATATTAACTCTATGTATTGTCGTTTTAATATGTTCCTATGTTTTATATAAATTGTTCATATTATGTAAAGGAAACGTCAGCCTGACTCGTCCAACCCTTCTTTCCAAATTTCGCTCAACTCTATCTGCACCCCCTGAGGCAGATACCCCTGGAGATGGTTGAAAGTCCACCTCCAACCTCAAATGCTCCGAGACTTCGGATGTCCTGAACTCTTTTGTAAACTTCGGAGTTGCAACCCCGAAGTTTACTCTTCTCCGGGGGGCTGTTATACCCCTTGGATGTACCTCTTTACGTTGACGCTGACTTGACCGTTTGTCAAGCCAGCATTATAATATGATATAAATGTCAGTCGCGGGCCGAGTCCCGCAGTCTCTCCCTAACTTCTATTTCGTGTCGTCACGCTGCCGTTTTCTAATTTCACTGTGTGTTTCCTCTATTTTAAATAGGTTTTAATAAATATCTTTTTTTAAAAACTCTTTTGTCGTTTCCCGTATAACAGTACGTTGACCATGATGAACGATGATATTATTATAATTCGTCATTACCCTGCGAGAACTTGGTCTTGAGATGCTGCAGCGGGCCGAGACAGTAGAGCCGGCCGTTGACCATGATGAACGATGATATTATTATAATTCGTCATTACCCTGCGAGAACTTGGTCTTGAGATGCTGCAGCGGGCCGAGACAGTAGAGCCGGCCGTTGACCATGATGAACGATGATATTATTATAATTCGTCATTACCCTGCGAGAACTTGGTCTTGAGATGTTGCAGCGGGCCGAGACAGTAGAGCCGGCCGTTGACCATGATGAACGATGATATTATTATAATTCGTCATTACCCTGCGAGAACTTGGTCTTGAGATGCTGCAGCGGGCCGAGACAGTAGAGCCGGCCGTTGACCATGATGAACGATGATATTATTATAATTCGTCATTACCCTGCGAGAACTTGGTCTTGAGATGTTGCAGCGGGCCGAGACAGTAGAGCCGGCCGTTGACCATGATGAACGATGATATTATTATAATTCGTCATTACCCTGCGAGAACTTGGTCTTGAGATGCTGCAGCGGGCCGAGACAGTAGAGCCGGCCGCGTACGTTGACCATGATGAACGATGATATTATTATAATTCGTCATTACCCTGCGAGAACTTGGTCTTGAGATGCTGCAGCGGGCCGAGACAGTAGAGCCGGCCGCGTACGTTGACCATGATGAACGATGATATTATTATAATTCGTCATTACCCTGCGAGAACTTGGTCTTGAGATGTTGCAGCGGGCCGAGACAGTAGAGCCGGCCGTTGACCATGATGAACGATGATATTATTATAATTCGTCATTACCCTGCGAGAACTTGGTCTTGAGATGCTGCAGCGGGCCGAGACAGTAAAGCCGGCCGTTGACCATGATGAACGATGATATTATTATAATTCGTCATTACCCTGCGAGAACTTGGTCTTGAGATGCTGCAGCGGGCCGAGACAGTAGAGCCGGCCGCGTACGTTGACCATGATGAACGATGATATTATTATAATTCGTCATTACCCTGCGAGAACTTGGTCTTGAGATGCTGCAGCGGGCCGAGACAGTAGAGCCGGCCGTTGACCATGATGGTGAGCCGCGAGCACAGCGCCTCGCACTCCTCCATGCTGTGTGACGTCAGCACCACGCTGCGCCCCCCCACCGCCGCCTCGTTCACGCACGACCACACCAGCCGCTTGGAGGCGGGGTCCATGCCTGGTACAGAGTAGGTACAATACAATGTAAGTGTGTAATGTATGTAGTATGTAGTGAGTGGTTCGAGCGGATCTCACCCGTCGTCGGCTCGTCGAGGAATATCAGCGGCGAGTCGCCCAGCAGCGCGACGGCCGTGCTGATCTTCCTCTTGGTGCCGCCGCTGCACTCGTGCACCTTCTTGTCGTAGTGCTTGATGAAGCCGAGCGTGGTGGCGAGGTGCAGCGCCCTGGCGGCTCCCACCGTCGCGGGGATGCCGCGCAGCAGACAGAAGATGCGCAGCGTCTCTCGCGCGCTCAGGTTGTCGAACAGCGCGTCGAACTGTGGGCAGTACCCTGGCACGGGACAAGGACGGTGCCACTGTACTATACGGTGTATGTAACGGTGTATGTACGACTAGACCAGGTACTAGGTACTAGGTACCTACCTATGAGACGGTGCACGTCGCGTACTTGTCCTTGCAGAGAGTATCCGTGCACGAACGCGTCGCCCCCTGAGATGCGCGCGTCGCCGGTGAGCATGCGGAACGTGCTCGTCTTGCCGGCGCCGTTCACGCCCAGCAGCCCGAAACATTCGCCCTTGCGTACCGCTATATACGATGTATACGATACACGATAAGATACGATATAATACAACACACACACACACTACAATACAATGTATTATACACTCACCGAACGTGAGACGGTTCACGGCGAGGAACCGCTTGTAGTACTTGCTGAGGTCCCTGCACACGAGGCTGTGCAGCGGTAGTTCTGCGAGCGTGAGTCCCCGCACATGTCTCCTCTCCGCGGCCACGTCGCTGTCCTCGTCGTCTAAAGCGGGCGGCGTTGGCGGCACTTTTCGTCGATACAACGTCTGTTGTTGTTATGTCTCATTAGTGTTGACCTTCGTTATTTATAAAATCGTATTACGTTGGTAATAATCACCTTGTTTAAAAATCCATACTCTTTGATAAGAAGTGCACTGAATGACACAACACCGACGACGAACATGATAAACAAATACCGACCGATACCCGGTTCGCTCCATTTAAAATACGGGTCGTCTTCAACTGCAAAAAGAGGTGACTCATATTGTTATATTATTTGTAAATATCATTATCAGGTTAATCGGTTCGTGCTGTTAACAAAAATATTATTAGATTATCTCATTGATGGAATTGTTTATTTATTAATGCGTACACTGATCAATATTATTATTGTATATCAGATGAAGATAGCCTGATTATAGTATTTACAACTAGATATTCAATTTTATAATGCTTATATAAATTAGATTTCTAAACATAGTCCATTTGTGTTGAGTAAGTTAATAAGTTCAATTCATCGTTATCGATCAAAATGGTGTTCTAAATTTAAGGTAGTAGAGGCTACATTTGAGTGTATCGGCGCTAGACTCACTTACTGCAACAGACGGAGATGTTGAGCTTGTGGCAGACGGTGTGCCGCGTGCAGTTGTCGATGCTGAGCTGCTGGCACAGGCCCTCGCACGCCAGCATCGAAAACGACGACACGCTCATGTCTCTACAAGTCGATAACAAACACTTCACATCAAAAGTTTTGACTGCTAGAGTCACCCGAAATATTCATGGCACAAAAATCTGAAAGTAAGCTACGAGCCTTTAAGGGCAAATTAGCCAGATAACTTTCATCTTTATTCTGAGACAATTTTGTTGTTTTGACAGATGCTTCAAACATTAACTGTCAAGACTTCAAAATTATTCTCCAAATAAAATCTGTTTATTAAAAAAAAACCCTTAAAAACATTTAAACGACAATTTATGGGACATTCTAGTATATTCAAGTTTCATGATCAGCTACAGGAAATCCACTGTTGGACATAGGCCTTCCCCAAAGATTTCCAGATGGACCTGTTGTAAGCGGCCTGCATACAGCGACTTCCTGAGACTTTATCAGGTCGTCTGTCCACCTATCAGGTAGACGTCGTAGATTGCTGCGCTTGTCGGTATGCGGTCTCCACTCGAGAACTACTATACCTCTACAGGGTTACTATAAAAATAATATCAATACCTGAAACATCTGCTAATACAGTAAATTGGCAGCGGTGAGAATATCCAATCAAACAAATGTGCGTAAAATGGACTACCGACTTCGGGTAGACGCAACACTTCAGTTATTAGAAATGGCATGCACCCTGCAATGACAAAATAAATAAACATGGCGGAACTTTTTTGTGCGAACCTTTAAAACTTTGTATCACGTTAAATAATGAATCTTAATCAGTTTACCTGTAAATATGTTCATGAAGCACATCTTTGAAAAGCCTGTCGCAGCGGCCTCGAAGAAGAACGACGCCAGATAATGTATTGGAATTGTGGCCAATGAGAACACCATCAAAACTAGTAACACCCTACCTGTTAACGAAGAAAATTAGAATCAAATCATCACACCAAATAAAAAAAAACAAATCCCCTTTAAAAATCTAGCAAGTCCTTAATCGATAATACTTATTGGTCTTAACTATTCGGCGTTGACGAAACTGTATATTCTTTTTGAAGACGATTCGCCTTCAGGATGTATAACGGAGAATTTATTTTGACGTACATGTTTTCCCCCAGAGGTGGCTGCGGGTAGGCAGACAATCGGTCATAAACATGAATCGGTCGTAAAAAAAATCTAAGTGAAATGAGGAAAATGTGAGATGCCAACGCCACATTGGAGTGGGATGAAACCAGATACAAGAAGACTAAGTATCTTTTACTTTTCGCTATTTCGGGCACAAATTCTACACTCCAGGCTCACAATGAGCAGAAAAACATAACATACTTTTGGCCGACCCAGATATTAACGTTAAGACTTCAGGGCGGTAGTCGTACTACCTAGTAATGACGTTATCTGATTATCATACCCAATTCCTCCGGTGTGGAGAGCGTGCTCTCTTGGAAGCAGGCGAGCGTGAGTACGATGCAGAGGTAGACCAGGAGCAGCCACACCCAGTCCCATACAAGCGCGGTGCCCCACATTATAGCCGGCCGGACGCCTGATACACGTTGCAACAACTTCGCGCCGCTTATGCGCTCCTGGTAATTAACGAATGCCAATTTTGTATTTTCTTTGTAACTTCTTAGTAATAAGTAGTAATTTACTTTCTCTTCACAAGCCCTTATCCCACTTCAAATTTTTCGAGTCAAAAAGTAATTAGGAAATGCAATTATTTCTAAAATAAATAGGTAATTATTACTAACTTTTGCTGACGGCCTCGTACAAGTGAAAGGTTTTTCTGAGACACTCGTTATTATATAGACAACAAATTGGTATGTATGCGACAAAATTCTTGATAGAGTAAATTGTTAAAAATGTCCAAATTGGCTTAGTTTAGTTGTTGCACGTACGGTGTTAGTGTTGAGAAACTTTGGTAGTAATAACATACCTTAATAACAAATAGAACGACAAATGATGTGACGAAGGCCATACAAAAACCAATATTAAAAGCGAACTGAAAACCCATGCTGCTACCCGTTGCCATTACTCGAACCTGTAATATAGAAAGACTCTCATGACGGATAAGGTGCTAGATAATACTAATAATTATTATGCAAAATGCCAGGGCATGGTCTTCCACTATTAGATACCAGTTATAACCAAATAGGTAGGACAAGTGGCATAACCAATATGGTGGATAGGCAAATTATGTTTTGATTGGAATTTAGCAATTTGTTTACCAAATTTTCAATAGAATACGGCAGGGGATGATTCACAATATTCAGTGTACTGCCCGGGGAGAGAGCTTGTAACATTGCATTGTTGACAAGCGCCAGTGATATAGCCGAGTCGTGGTACCCATAGTTACTGAACCACGCGGTGATATTTTGTTTGCCGAATGTGGCGCCTGTAAGTACTTCATCTCGCACTCGAGGTAAATCTGCTTCACTCTGAAATCATTCACCATTATGGAGTAGAAAACAAAAATATTTAAATAGTTGGGTCAAACAATCTACAGTGTTGTTAAAATATTAGATTACGGTATAAGATATTTTAACGAAAAATTATTTCTTCATAACTATTATAAGTCAATACATAAACCAAAGGTAATAATACCACATAAATAAAAATAAAACTTTATACCAGTTTCAAATAAAATTTTCCTAGGTCCATTGTGCCGACATCTGTGAGGATCATTCCTGGGTATGTCGATGATTTGAAATAATCTTTGAAGGCTAGCATTGTCTTTGTTTCCAATGCGTTGTCTGTTAAATTTTGACTGTAGGAAATGATTGTCTGCGTCTTTTTGAATCCACTCTCTAAACTGAGCGTCAGTGGCGGCAATTGCGACAAAAATTTCCAAGATCTTGAAATAATCACAGAGAGTATGATGTTGATCACCGGACTCACAAATTGTATGAAAGCTATTAGTTTATTTCTCATTGTGTTGTAAGCTAACTTCAAAAACATAGCCTTTATGTGGTTTTTGAGAAGTTTAAACCCACGCACTTTCTCTATAGGGTCGATGTCCACTGAAAATAATAATTATTAAAAATATATATTATCAGGATCAAATGCCTAATTAGATGTTAAGTAAGTAAGTATAGATACATACTTGATTCATGAAATTCTCCATCCATCGGTACGACAGCACTTTCATTGTACGTCACTATGTGGTTATTTCGTACTGCTGATGAATTCTCTGTACTGTCCTCCGCACCGGCTCTGCAAAATAAGTTATAAACCTAGTAAAATTATCTACTGAATTAACACGATACAACTATTAGAAGTCCATTTGAAGCACTCACTTCATAAATACTTCTTCGAGGCTGGTAACTGACAGTCCGTAACTCGTTACGTGTAACAATTCCTTTTTATCTTCGAATTCCTTTAGCAAATCGGGAAATTTACTTACATAATCATTTGGTAAAATATAAGTTAATTCTGACCCTGAAATGATAATATATGATAATGTTACAAATTAGATTTTTGAAGCGTAATATTTTTTATATTGTTTATTTTTAATATTTTAATGTTAAAATTTGATGAAAAACCATTAGTAAAATTTTAAAAAAAATTATAATATGCCCAAAAAAGAATCGTTGTTACCTATGTTCGTATTTTCGGTGAGGTCAGGCACGTGGGCTTTGAAAAACCTGGTGACTTCATCAACAACGCAGCCGTCCGCCTTGACGACCGTCAGCTTGTACCCGACGCCGTAGTGCCGCTTGAGGAAGTAGGGCGTGCCGACGCACTGCAGCCGGCCGCCCGCCATGATGGCGATGCGGTCCGCCAGCACGTCCGCCTCGTCCATGAAGTGCGTGGTGAGTATCATGGTGCGTCCTGTATGTTGAGTATAATATAGTGTGTGGTGTGGTGTGGTGTGGTGTGGTGTGGTGTGGTGTGGTGTAGTGTAGTGTAGTGTAGTGTAGTGTAATGACACAGTAGACAGTCTCACCTCTCTTCTCGTTCTGCAGCAGGTCCCAGAGCGCTCGTCTCGCGGCGGGGTCGAGCCCCGAGGTGGGCTCGTCGAGCAGCACGACGCGCGACGCGCCGCACATGGCGCACCCCACCGACAGCCGCCGCTTCTGACCGCCCGACAGCGTCCACGACGCCGCGTCGCGCTTCTCTTCCAACTCCAATAATTTTATGAAATGATCTACTTCTTTTTTAAGCTCATTCTTGGGCACTCCTTTTAATCTGGAGTAGAATATAATATGTTCCGCGACCGTGAGGTCCGGAAACAGAACGTTGTGTTGTGGACAAATACCGAGTGATTTTCGCGCTTGCCCTGTCTCCGTTACTATATTATACCCGTTTATTGTTGCTGATCCAGAGCTCGGCGGGACCATACCTAAAACCATATACATAAATAAACCAATATTCGATAAACGGAATACCATTTAAATTAACATATTTATTTAGCTTGAATTTTTTAATCCTAACGTTCATCACTACTATGAAACAAATTTAAGGTAGGTACGTGGTCAGACACACTCTTGGTAATTTTAGTATAATAAACATGAATAGATTTTTATGAAATCTGCTGTGGTAATTATACGTTTTATCTACAGACAAGATATGAAATCCGGGCGTAACCGCAAAGAAAGTTAACAAATAATTTAATAAAATAATATGTTTTAATTTGCCTCAGAAAATTATTCACCTGTAAGCATCGATAACGTCGTTGTCTTTCCAGCTCCGTTGTGACCCAATAGAACAGTGATTTCATTCTCGTATATTCTTAAATTTAAATTATCAACGGCTTTTTTGCGACCTTTATAAATTTTTGTTAGATTCTGAAAGACATACACAAAAAATAAATAATCAATAAAACACATTTATTGTGATAAAAGAACGTGTTATGTCGAAGTCCATTTAGTTTATAAGTTATTTCTAAAAACAATACCTGATTGCATACTGTTAAACCGGTTGGTACATAAAATATTTATATAATTTAAATGGCTAGAAGCAGGCATTGGCCTTCATATTATTCGCAGTTGAAATGAGTGAATGAACCCAATATAGACTGAAGTAACCAGAAGTTTTGGCATTGTTACTGGAGTTAAAAAAGGAATAGTAAAGCCTTTTTTAACATCGCGTAATTTTTTTAAAAATAAATGCTTAATATTGTGTTTCTCGTCAATTATTTTATGTAATAGAACAAAAAAGAAATTGATCTGTATGTTAATATTGGGACATACTGTATACCTTGTACCTCCGTAGTAATATAAAAATAATTTAGTATTGTGAAAAACCTGCATTAAATAAATATATACGTGTCATGCTTTGTATGTTTTTTTCGTATTTTGCGTAGCAACTGGCTAGATATAATATGTTCATGTTGTAACAGATTATACAATACAATATGTGGTCTTATGAAGCTGATTCTAGATAAAATAATGTTAAGTGTTTCTGTCCAAGTAATTGTTTTCGTTAAATAGCCGAAAAAGAAGTAGGTGCGATATAAATACATAATATGAGTATCATAAACGTTTACTTACTTGAATATTGACGCCCATAGGCACGCCTTTGGGCTCCTCGTCGTGGATGACCTTCAGTAAAGCGTCATTATACGCTGCGTCGGTCGCTTCTTTTTTTTTCGACACTAAAGATAAATTACGGCCTCAATAAATGTGTGCTATTTTAGCAAATCTATAAATTTTATTAGACAAATATTAAACCACCAGAAAATAAATAGTGGTAAAACCATAAACATAAAAACGAATGAATAAACATAAATAGGTAATTGTTTTGCGCCACAGAAGCTCGAGTGTACCTACATTTAAGGCAAAAACGTTATGATCTTTGGTCGAGGTAAATGCTCCGTGGAAAATGAAACCAGTTTTACATAATTAAATTATCAGAGATCTGTATGGACTTGGAATTGTTTTATCTTTACAAATGATTCCATATTTCCCGTTATTTTTATTTCTTCTAAAAATGAACGGAGATGACTCGATATTAGCATATTCAGAATATTTTATTTTGAAAATGTTTTCAAAATATTTAATGAGCTTATTGATATAGTGTCACCATGATTAGGTCGAGACACTAATGCCCGGATACTGATATGCAACTCAAAATCTAAGAATATCTTATATCATTTTGGGGACCACCTTATTTTACAAAATTGCATCATACATTACAATCCTTACTAAATAATAAAAGCGAAAGTATCTCTGTCTGTCTATCCGTCTGTCTGTCTGTCTGTGGCGTTTTCACTGCTAAAGAGCTGAACCGATTTTGATGAAATTTGGTATGAGGGTACATTTAACCCCAAGGACGAACATAGGGTACTTTATTTACAATATAAGTACATAAGTGGCAGTTAAAGTTAACAAACGTTTTCGTATTCGCGTGTTAGGTTTGGAAAAACCATTGATCAATTAAGAATTGATGTTGAAGTGAGATTTCAAACGTAAGGCGTTGGGTTTATCCTCATAATGTTATAAAAACTAATTGGCCATGTATGTCTTATAACTACATCTTATGTGTAACTTGGAAAATTGAGTAGATTGGTTAACGATACCTAAACGTCGTCATTATACTTAATGCAAGTAAAGCTATTAAACTAGATTTTAAATACGCCATACAATAAAAATTACAATCTAATGTATTGGCGTGAATTTGGTAGGTAATAACTAAGTATAATATACCGCTTGTTGCACAAAGTTGGTACCAATAACAATTTCACATACATTAAAGGAAATAAATATTGACTTAGTATTATTTAATAATTATTATGCATGATGATTTTAAAACCGGAAATAAAACCATGTAAATTTTCGCAAATAGCATGAAAACGGCTTTGTAGAGGTATATGCTAAAATAATTAAATACCATATGGTTTGCAAATGTACTGCAGCTGACCCAATGAGCCAGAAAAAAAATTTCGTCACAAATTTAAGTTTCCATTATTCAAAATCTATGAGACTTACGATAATTGTAAACTTTACCGCTAGATTGCTAGCCATCTTTTCTTTAAGTGAAGTTATTTTTGATACCAACTTTATGAAACACTCTGTATAAATAAATAAATTAATTAATTACTTACTATATCTATTTACATAGATATAGTACATTAAGTACGTAGTATGTTACCGATACATTTAGGTAAAATTTTATATCATTATTCAACTTACCGTCTACCCTGGACCTATTCGGCATCCAAAAACGTTTTGTAAAAGGGAAATACCACGGTAGAGGGACACCGTACAAGCCGGGTCGTATTTTCTCAACATACATAGCTATCAACATGTACAATATTGTGTCTAGTATTAATATCAGTACGACATGTCCAGGTTGGAACTGATCGTGGTATGATATAGGAGTGAACAGTTGGTCCCATTGCAGCCCTGGAAAATAAAAGCAGAATATCTTTGAAATAAAATTATTTTTACGGATTTTATCACGATTTGGTTTTATTCCCGACGTTTCGAAGGCTTTGCAGTCTTCGTGGTCACGGGTTACACGGTCTGCAAAGCCTTCGAAACGTCGGGAATAAAAATTAAAACCAAATCGTGATAAAATCCGTAAAAATAATTTTATTTCAATGAATAGCATTCGCGTAAACTTAAGAAATCAGCAGAATATCTATCAACTAACGAAATCGATTCTACTTCTGACAGCCGGCCCCAATAAACGATCTTAGTTTAAATGTGATTTGACAGAAGCTAAGATAATATGGACCAACATTTGAAAAACCGGGCGTAAATTTATAGCAAGTAACATTTGCTAAAAATACCTAGATATAGATAAATAAATTAAGGGGCATTTCACGTCAAGCGGACAACGAAAAAAAAAGTGAGGTTCTGAAATTCGTACATATTTTACTTATTTATACTTCTAGAGGGTATGAACGTGTACACAAAATATTTTATTTATAAAAGGTCTAATTGTCAAATTATGGACTTCTAAAATATTGACGTCACCGGTGTAAGGGTTCCTTTGGGAGGTATTTTGCGTATTGAAGTAATTTATAATAAAATAACAAATGTAGTGTTTTAGGTAGTAAATTTAATGGACTTTTTGATTTTTTTAACCGATTCGAAATTTAAATTTTTTCTCTTGTGCTAAACCGGAAGTAAAGATTTCAAAACGAAATTTTAATAGTTTGGGCAACAATATTTTTATTGTTTTTTATTCGAAAATAAAGCGTGACATACACAGATTCTACCATAAAAAATATAAAATGGGTGCTACATTCATTTAGAATTTATATCAATTTGAGTATGTATATGTCGTACTGATCGAGGTACCTGACGCTTGTTAAAGTCGGCTATTTTGCGTAAAAAAGAATGCACACAGTAAAATTGCTTTAAAGTCACCTTTATATGTATGATTATAATATTTACAGTTAATTTTATATTGATAACCGACTAATCCTGAAAGAGGATAATGTTTTTCGAGTATAGGTTTGTATTTATGTATGTCAATTTCTTTCGCACGCTCTACATCCCAAACGGCTTGACGGATTTTAACATATGAGATGTCATTTCATGTATCTAAGTAATGGGAGTAATATAGTATGTAATATTCAGTTGTTGCGCCTGCGCATAAAATGGGAAAGGAGAATAAAAAAGTTTTTTTATTATTATATCGTTATTGTAAACTCGCAACACTTTTTGTCAGATAGCAACACTATCAAAATTTTATTATATCTTATTTTACTACCACTTCTGAGGCGAATGAAATGACATCTCATATGTTAAAATTCTTCAAGCCGTTTGGGCTGAAGAGCGTGCGAAAGAAATTGACATACATAAATACAAACCTATACTCGAAAAACATTATCCTCTTTCAGGATCAGTCTGTTATCAATATAAAATTAACTGTAAATATTGTAATAATGCATAACAAGGTGACTTCAAAGCAATTTTACTGTGTGTATTTTTTTACGCAAAATAGCAGACTTTAGCAAGCGTCAGGTACCTCGAACAGTACGACATGTACGTACTCGAATTGATATAATTCCTAAACTAATGTAGCACCCCATTTACAATTTTTATGGTAGAATCTGTGTATGTCAAGCTTTATTTTCGAATAAAAAACAATAAAAATGTTGTTGCCCAAACTATTAAAATTTCGTTTTGAAATCTTTACTTCCGGTTTAGCACAAGAGAAAAAATTTAAATTTCGAATCGGTTAAAAAAATCAAAAAGTCCATTAAATTTACTACCTAAAACACTACATTTGTTATTTTATTATAAATTACTTCAAGACGCAAAATACCTCCCAAAGGAACCCTTACACCGGTGAGGTCAATATTTTAGAAGTCCATAATTTGACAATTAGACCTTTTATAAAAAAAATATTCTGTGTACACGTGCATACCCTCTAGAAGTATAAATAAGTAAAATATGAACGAATTTCAGAACCTCACTTTTTTTTCGTTGCCCGCTTGACGTGAAATGCCCCTTAATTATCTACCTAATTTGCATAGTGCAACTAGTATAATTAATTCTACAATAAATGTGAAGACAATCAAATGTTTTATTATTTTTATTTATTTATTACCTCTGGATGTTCCTTCACAGATGATGATCATTTGAAACGCGTAGCCCATAGCCGTATTTGATATGAGACTGAGAGCCAGTTTTGTAGACAGACTGATGTCTTCATACAAAACTTGCGTAAGCATAAATACAGCATAAGTAGAGAACCATGCCAGTCCCATAAATGACGCCGCGGTGTTGGCTGCAATGAGCATTTTATAGTAAATTGTCGAGTCATCGTTACAAGGTTGCTAAGACTAGAAGTGCTCGGCATATTTTACCTTAAAAAACCATTACAAATGGGTATAACTCGTAACAGGTTTAATTTTAATTGATTTTTTAATTGATTTTATAATTTACGTCATCTAAAACGTAACACATAAAGAAATATAGAAATACTCCCAAAAATAAAAAAGTTATAAGCCTTTGTAGTTTGGTGTAACCTTTAAACAGCGGGAAAGAGAAGTATCAGTAAAATCACGCCAAGGCCATAACGGTGCGTGCGTTGGAAAGGGATAGCAAGATATCCCCACTACGCCCCCACTCTTGTTCATTGCAGAATTTAAAATATGAATTACTGCCTCATTTTTCAACCAATTTCGATGTGGTTTTTGGAGAAGAGTTACTTTTTTGTTTTATTTGCTATTACATAAAAAAATGTGTATGAAATGAAACATAGTCAAGTAACCAATTTTTGTAATACCGGGATTGATGAGCAGACATGTTGTGATGTGGTTGATTTTAGACTCTTTAATTCCATACAAACTTAATACAATGATAAACAACTTAACTGAACTATTTCACCTTAGAATACTAGTAAATGAAAAAAACTTTACGAGTTTCAGATAATAAAACTCCGTCTTTCGTGGTTAAATTTAGAGAATAACTCTGACTGCGTTGGTGGCGTGGTTGTATTTCGGTACGACTACCATCCTGCGGCCTCGGGTTTGATCCGCGGGTCGGGCAAAGTGATATTGGATTTTTCCATATCATCCCGGAGTCTGGAATTTGTGCCCGATATGGCGATAGGCTCGCCCCCCTGTCACATCTAGGACGAAACTAAGCTCGGCGAAATGTGGGTGTTCTAATTCGCTAATGCACCTCTGCCTACCCCTTCGGGGATACAGGCGTGAGCTCATGTTATGTATGTTGATAACCCTGAGGTACGAAACGCAACAGCATATCTACCATTTCAGACCAGTCCGGTCTAACCAGGTAGACTAAACCGGCTATGTCGGACTTCTGCCATTTGTTTCTAGTTTGCTATTATTTTGCGGAATTATACTCTTATCAGCAATACTCGTAATAAATTACCGAAATAAATAAAACACGGTGCATTTACCGTCAACATTTGATACATTGCTGTTAACAAATTTAATTTTCGCAAATTCAATGATAGTTTTTTTTACCAAAACTGGATCTACTTGAATTTTATTTTAGACTCATCTTAGCATTTTGGCTAATTTTTGTGGTGTTGAACAGCAGTGTTTAAGAGCTATTTTTTCAATAACATAACATAAGCTCACGCCTGTACCCAAAGGGGTAGACAGAAGCGCACTAGCAAACTAGAACACCCATATTTCGCCGAGCTTAGTACCGTCCCTGATGTGATAGGGGGCGAGGCGCCATATAGGGCACAAATTTCAGACTCTGGGCTGATATGGAAAAATCCAATATTATTTTGCCTGACCCGGGGATCGAACCCGAGACCTCAGGACGATAATTGTACACACACGCCACGGAGGCAGTAATTTTCAATTCCTAGAAAACTTTTATCTGTGGAATAAGTCTGTCGTTTTGACATTAAAGTCATCGATATAATAATATACCTAGATGCACAGTTGACGCTCAGAAAGTGGGACAGCCAACGAGTGCTTAAAATGTAAGTAAGCACTTGTTGGCTGTCAGTCGGGCGCCGACCGTTCGTCTGTGAAGATGCCTAAATGCTCTGTGAAAGAGTGCAAAAATAACACTCTTACAAAGCGCAAAACACATGGGATTTCATATTTTAAGTAAGTATAATTCCCTTACTTGATTCTTAAAACCTTAATCATGTTAAATTAAGTATTAAACGTGTATAAATAATTAATTTAACGAATTCAGTTAATAAAATATTTTGTCCCTTTTGAAATCATGATTTGGAACAATGAAATATATGGAGTCGTTTTTTTTTTGAAATATATTATATTTATTTTAAATTTATGTTTTTTTTTTATTAATTACAGATTTCCATGAAATGAAATAGTAAGAGATAAATGGCGTAAAATTATTTCCGAAGAAAGGAGAGAAGAACATTTTAAACCCAATTACTCAAGTGTGGTTTGTTCAGACCATTTTGCCGATTCCGATGGATATTATACAGAAAAAGGGATTAGGAAAATTAAAAAGAATGCTATACCAAAAATAAAGGCGATAAATTGTCATCAGCTACATTGTCCTTAACTAATCTTTACTATTTAATTTAACAATATGTATGCTGTTGGTGTACCTATAAATAAATAAATAAATAAATATTGCCACATTTATTGACTTTATTTTAGATTGTCGTAACTACAAGTTTAAATGAGGCAGGGTGCAGTACAAGTGTAATAGTTGAAAAATATTTGATACAGAATTCATCAATAGCAAGCATATACTAGATACATACTGCCATGTAAAATGACTATTTAATAATTTGCGGCTAATTCTAATAAATGTTTTCAATCAAAGTGTGCAGATCATAAAAAATTGCCAACATGAACAAAGTTGAACATTCCACTGTCAAATAATAATTTTAATGGTTCATTCTCGCGATTATTCATTTTTTAATTTTTCATTTTTATCTTGGATTCTCGGATTGAGATCATTTATTGGAACCGGTCGTTAGGCATAATTACTACAACAGTAATTGTGGCGTCATCATTTATTGGAAACATATTCATTTCCAGGAACCAGCAATTGAACCAATAAATAATGAAGGATCACCAATACCATCATAATTTTCATCTATCTTTAACACACCTAAGACGTTATTTTTGAAAGATAATTTGAAAGAACGCAACCAAAAATTTAAACTTAAATCTAATTTAGTGCGAAACTTAAAAAGGCAGAAAAAAAGATTAAGAAAACGAAATGATAGTCTAAAAGAAATTATTAAGAATCTAAAGAGCAAAGGACGATCTTAGTGTGGGGCCAGGGCTATGTATGTGACTGTTGGGTGTTATTTATTTATTTATGAATCACGCTAAGGCAAAACAGTGCTTATTTCATATTCATAACTCATAAGCTTTGTTATCTTCTAAACATTTATACTCTATCTATCTCTTAATGTAAGTAAAATTATTATAGAGATATCGCCATTCTCATCTACATTGTACGCCACGTGGTCAAAATTTCTCACAGATAAATACAAGAACTATTCGACTCCATTCAATCTTTGTCCAAGTGACTAGAATGTTTCTTTTAATAATGTCAAATTATTGTCAAATTCAAAAACGATTAGAAATTCAAAAATTTCGAATATAGGAACGTTTGAACATTCAATTTAAAAAGCTACTTTATGCCGCGTCTATAAGGTCATATTTGTGTTAATTTAATTAAATTTGTGATGTTTATTTGTTTTGTCTGTCGAGGACACTGTTTACAATGATATTTGTATGGAACTGTGCATCTAGGTATATTATTATATCGATGATTAAAGTATGAAACATCTGTCAAAGCTTCAAGATTATTCCTCAAATAAATGTTACCTATTACCTTAAAATCGGGCCTAAATCAACGAATGCATCACTTGTGAAGAACGATTTCATTAATTTTATTTTCTAAATAAAATCTCTATAATTTAGTGTGTTTTTTATCTAAAGACTCCCCACATAACGGTTGTGTTAATTAGATTAAACGTCTATAAATACCATATCTTTTCAAAACACTATTATTTACTATAAGTAACTTACCTCTTGTAAAGAAGACGCTGACCATGAATGCGAACGCGAGCGAAGCAATCACATACAATACCATGAAGAACAAGAGCACGGACCATGGCGTGAACGTGAGCACCGCGTATCCGTCACCATCCTCGGTGTGATTAAACGGTATCTACAATACAGAAATTAACTCACTATATCCTTGAAGGAGTAGGCGAGCTAGGGAATTAAATGCACACATCCATATCCGCAGCCTGGATTCTGGAATTGGTGCCCGCTCTTACATCTGGGAATAAGCTCGGCAAACTGTGGGTTTTTTAGGCGGAAATCTATAAGGCAAACTTCAACTAAGTTTGATTCTAAGAAAAGAACTGAGTGAGGATTTGGATTTTTTAAATCCAACTTCGACATAAATCAAAGACATTTTTACAAGAAAAACAGACTGACAGACAGTCTAAACAAAGATTTTTGTATGGAGGTAGACAACCTGACATTTCTACGCGACGGAGTTGCGGGCAATAGATAATTCTATAATAATTATAATTATGTACTATGCAACGAGGCATTTAGATTAGAAAAGCTGAACATAAAATCAGTGCTCATATTAATCACAACAGACGATATCAGGAATACAGTCGTGGAGTATTTTTATCTCTATTGGTTTGCAGTTTTCCGAGAATTATCTAACTAATATCCGCAATCCAAGGATCGATATTTGAAGATACAAGAACATATTAATCTGTAAAGCCGGTAATGCACTGACGGTCCATCGATATTGTGCGGCTGTGATCACTTACCGTGAATAACTATTCACAAAAATACAGAATAATTATTAGCGTTCACATACCTTTAGCAAAATCACTATTAGTATGATGGATATGAGAAGGAATGAGAACTGTTTGATGAACCACGCCAGCCAGTGCAGCCACGAAGGTAGGCCCATTATCGTCATTGTTTCCTGCAGATAAAACAATATTACAGTTATAGATATCGTTTTATTGCTATATATCATCATCATCATCATAATCAGCCATAGGACGTCCACTGCTATATATACGCGGTTTTAAATAGAGCTTTCTTAGCTTGCGTAGGATTGGAAAACAAATCGCCTCCTTAGTCTGGTATCTTCTGGATTTTAACTCTAGATTGAGCAACGCAGTTTTTGTAACACGAATTACCCGGGACTAGGGCCTCCGAAGCGATTTGACGGCAGAGAACTAAGTTTCTGTAATATGCTTTCAAAAGGTGTGTTATACTGGACCCCTATAGAGTGGGATAGGGACATGTGGGAAGAAAAAATAGAAAAAGGTTTGTACCGAGAATTAATTCAACTCAGACTGTTGACATGAACATTGAAGCATTTTGATACCTTTTCTAAATACATATTTGATTCTTGTGGACATAAAATCTGATACACAGACAGTATCGACAATTTCCAGTATACGGCGTTAAAAAAATATATACTTACTTTAATACTTCCATACTGGATATTATCAATAGTAGCTTAAGTTGAAGTTGAACAAAAAATGTTTACTACATACTTTAGTAACGTCGTATACCTAATGATTTCGTATTCCGGGTAAAGGTCATATAAAACACTATAAGACGTTAAATTAAAACATTTATGAAGACTATCACTACGATTCTGACGAGAAGTCTGACAAGGTGAGTGTCGCTTGTTAAAATTATTTCATATTATTGTCTGGAGTTGTGTTTGTTGTTTAATGTGATTTGGAAATGGAACACTGTCTGTATGACAGCTGATGTAGTAGGCAACCTTGAACTAGTAGGTAACGCAGAAAAATTCAGTAAAGATGGACAGTATAAAGTGGAAACTTTTTAATCGGTGATCTTTCATGAGTTTTGCTTGGTGCGTTGGCTGGCTTTGTCCGATTGATTCGCTGAGTGAAGGTCATCTGAGGGGCATCGCGCTGGAAGGAATTGCCGTCATAATCCCAACAAGGCCTTGAGATCATCCACATCTAGGTCTCATGGTCATTGTGGTAACTTGATAATTGCTATACTCACCTTGACATTGGCTAAATCATCGCAAAAAGTAGAAGAAGAAGACTATCACCATTTTAAATACTCAGACAATAACATGTAGAAGTCAATTTTCAAATAAACCTAAATTAAGAACGGTACTACTTACAATAGTCGATACATATAAAGCCATAAAATTAGTTATCAAAATAATTGAAGTCTGATGTATTTAATATGCCATTAAATAATACAGTATGTCAGCGTTGTCTTCTGTTATTATGACGCCTTGCTTATAATTAATTTATTACCTAGTCGATTCGATAGAATGCTATATCAAGACACATTGACATATTGTAATAATATAAAAATCGGGGACAAAAACTCATGCTAGTTGCAATTATTAACTCACCTTTAGTTGCAGTTCCTTTTCGGCGGTGACAACTCTTACGGTATTAACGAAGGTGTATGCGAAACATAACATGATTATCATCGAGACGAATCGC
This sequence comes from Clanis bilineata, assembly GCA_036417725.1. Taxonomy (NCBI): domain Eukaryota; kingdom Metazoa; phylum Arthropoda; class Insecta; order Lepidoptera; family Sphingidae; genus Clanis; species Clanis bilineata. The sequence goes on from CM071153.1 coordinate 8,399,069, forward strand.
TCTAATGCGATTAGTAGCTGATCGTCTCTATACGCGAGTTGTGGTAGACGCTGGAGGTACACTCTGGTGTTGATAGGTTTGCCTGTTTTGTGTTTTATTATCTCTTGCGATATCGCATGTTGAACGGCCAAGAACATTTCTGGAGAGTAACCTGAAAATGAATACTGATTGGAAAGTCTGCCTACAAATGGTACTTTCCAAAATCTTGAACAACTTTTCCTTAAGATAGCATAGATTTTTTTTGTATAATATGAGAAATGGCTTCGTAAAGGAACTTTCAGATTCGATGGTACCTAATCAAATCAAGCAGGATTTGATTAGGTACTATCGAATTTTAGTTATTGTAATACCGATATTATTTTTGTAACACCGATTTTTATGAAACTTGTTTTTAATAAAAATTACACACGGAGCTCCTATGCTACTTGGTAGGAGGTGGTAGTATGGTATTAGATGGAGACATTATAATCGGGTCATAGTAAGGTCAAGCCGGCATAATTCTGCTGATCATCGAGGGACGCAATATCTTTTGAAGAGGGACATTATGTAAATGACATTTTAGACATGTATGTCGAAAGTAGTCAAAGTGTCTATTTACGTAAGTAGTTAATCAAAGTTAAACTACAATAATTATGTATGTTCTTTCTTTCGACAAGATTGAGGAGGCGAAATTTCGGCCAGGTACAAGTATGTATGTATCATCATAATAGTTGACCTTGCCCTAGAAGCATAAACAAATATTTTCTCACTTTTATAATTGGGTACTTAACTAATTTTTTAAACTTAATTTATATGAAATGTAAGTCGTCTAAAATATAGAACAGAAAACAATATTGAAATATTCTCAAAAATAAAAAGTTAAGTATAATGTAACCTTCTATATAGTGTAACCTTCAAACTGCAGAAAGACAAGCATCAGCATAATCACGTCACCGCCATAACGGTGAGTGTGTTGGAAAGGGATAGCAAGATATCTCCAATATGCCCCAACTCCAGAATTTAAAATATACTGCCTCATTTTTCAACCAATTTCGATGCAGTTCTTACAGAAGGTTTTCTTTTTCGTTTTATTTGCTATTACATATAAATATGTGTATAAAATCAAACATAGTCAAGTACCCAGTTAGGTTACTTTGTTCTGTCTGATGTGACGTGTGGGTAAATCACGCGGAATAAAAGTGATAATGAAAAGCATGTAGGTCGTTTTTCTGCGTTACTAGTTCAAGGTTGCCTACTACATCAGCTGTCATACAGACAGTGTTCCATACATAAAAAAAATAAACACGTGTCTAAAAATATATGACTAAAAATTCCTCGAAAAGCTAATGGCAAGACGTGATATAAACATCTCTGGTTAATTGATTCATTTTACCGTTTAGGTAGATAATATGACGTATTTTATGTCCGAACTCCGACGTAATGAATGATCGTGATGTAATGTAACACATTCGTACATAGGTAAATATACACATATATGTAAATGTGTATCTTATTGGCTTATTTTTGTGATCCATCTGCAGGATATATTGATTGATTAGGACCGGCTGTTAGTGATGGATCAAACCAAAATATCGCTCCGCTTATCCTTGTTGTATTAAAGATGACTTTACGAATAGACGGCATAGTTGGCAATTAATCATTGGTGTCGTACTTTAGATGGCAGTATAATAGAGCTGTTCCTATATATAGTCGTATTTATACTCACCAGGTGTTTTACCTCCATACATGTCTTCGGGATCGCGCGGCCCAGGACGAGGAAACAGTGGGAATAGTAGATTTGTTCTCCAACTCGCTCTCAATGGATGTTCCACCATGGGGGTCCTCATCACTGCTGGGAATCTTAACGTCACTGTTATATTGTCCGGCCATTTAGTTGCATCTAAAAGGAACGTAGGAAATTAATGATATTTCTAGAAATAACAATTGGTTAAAATGCGAGGATGGCCTTAGGGAAGAGCAAGTATGGAATTGGGAAATGTGTATTACAAATAAATGTGGATGTTTTTTTTTCTATCTGGGCACGGCAAAGTGACTACACTGCACCTGATAGTAAACGTAGTGCAGTCCAACGAAACTGGCGACCACTGACAAACACTGTGTTTATCACATGTTATAGACCACAGACATCAAAGGAGGAGACTCTCAATCTGTCTGTGTCTTTTTCAGTTACACAATATCTCCGGCATATATGAACCAATTGTCAAGACTCTTTTACATACATAAGCTCACGCCTGTATCCCTGAAGGGGTAGGCAGAGGCGCACTAGCGAACTACACTACTAACACCCACAGTTCGCTGAGCTTAGTTCCATCCCAAATGGGATAGGGGGCGAGCCTATCGCCATATCGGGCACAAATTCCAGACTCCAGGCTGATATGGAAAAATTTAATATCACTTTGCCCGTCCCGGTGATCGAACCCGAGACCTCAGGACGGTAGTCGTATCGAAATACTACCACGCCACCGAGGCAGTCCGACTATTTTTGCTTCAGTGTTTTTGTAATTCTTTGTGTGCTTTGAGTGTCATATTACTATTTCACGCTTATGAATTGGGGACGACAGCCAACGACTACATACTGTTATTTAATTACTTAAAATATGCATGATGACCCGAATAATCGATATTAGTATATAATGTGACATTGTTAGTTTTCTTTGAAGTTGACAAGGCCTTCACAATGTACGTAAATCATGAAAATGCGTCGAGACCTTGACCGGATGAGTGTCGGAGAAATAGCTCACAAAAACGAGTTAACTATTTTGAAAAGATATGTAGACTGTTGGTACCTGCGCGTGGGTTTCCCAAAAAGTAATACATACATAGACTCTCGCCTTTTTCCCATAGAGGTAAGCAGATACGTCGGATTTCATGATCCTTACATACCACTTTCGCCTACTTTACAAAATAAGGCCAAAAGTAAAATGGGTATTTGATTCCCATTATGATTTAGAAGATTAAAAATACAAAGGTATTGAAAGCGTTTACGATCGATTTCAAGAAGTAGGTAATCAACTCGTCTGTATTTTTCGACAGACTTCAAAAAAAGGCGAAGCCCTCAATTCATCAGTAGGTATTTTTTTGTGTATGTTACGCGATATCTCCGCCATATGGACATATATGTGAACGTATTTTCAAGATTCTTTTTGTTTGATAGAGCTTATTTCAAGGATGGTCACGATCGGATAGGTACTTTTTAAACGGTCGGTAAGTTTTTAATAAATTAGCCCTTGGCCTGAATATTCAATGTCCTCTTAAGTTTCGGATTAGTGCGTTAAAGTATTAGTAATTACTGCGCCATAATTACTTTATACCTAAAATACCAACTTCATTTTTCATTACCAAGCAAGGAAATTAAAATCTCGCGTGGTTACGGAACATAATCAAATGAAGTAGGTACCTAGGTATAGAGGTAAGTAATCAGTTCAACTGCTCAACAAAACAAAACAAGTCTCAGAATTATTAAAAAAGGTCTTGTGAACGAGTAACGTATACTTTGATTTTCAACCTTAATATCAATAAGAAAGAGCGTCATAACGGTTGCCGCCTAAGTTTATGGAATTGTTTAGTTCGTTTCCGATGGATGACGTGCAAGCTACAAACATTCGCATTACGACGACGTCAATGAAGTCAGTTAAAAAGATATAATTTTATTATACCACAAAATAAATAGATACAAGAAAAGTCTAAATAATTACTTACTTGCCATTATATCATCAAATTGTATGCCAACTAGTATTTGGTTCATAGCATTGGGCTGTGTGAGTGCCAGCTCCATTTCTTTAGCATTTTTATAACCTTTGGGCTGGGGTAGCATATTAGCATCAAATAAAAATGAGAATAGAAAACTGAAATTATCGTCAGCCACCATTGCAATTGCATCTCTTGTAACATTTCTAGTCAATGGATTCTCAGGTGAAAATGCTAAAGTGCCTGTTTTAGCTGTGGTCAGATTTCCCCTAAGAATAATTATGATAGATTAAAGGACAGTTTTTGATAATAGGCAAATAGTTTAACAGGTTCCAGTAAATGTATTAATAATAATAAATAGTCGCCTACTTGGTCTAGTGGCAGCATATATGGGCCTATAAGCCGGGAAGTCCTGGGTTCGATTCCCAGGTCGGGAAAAGTGAATTTTGTAATTCAATATGCCCTGGACTGGATCCCCCAGAGAGGGTTGACGTCAGCGAGGCAGCCGGTCGTAAAAACTAAGCCGAAAACTTTCTGCAACATGCTTGAAAAACTATGTTGCCCTGACCTCACATTAAAGTGGGATAAGAGCAAGTAGAAAAATAGAAATAATAAGCAACACCCAACAAGTCCCATGGGCCCACACAAAGTCCTGAACTCACACTAAGATTAAGTCTTGTGTCATGGGTATCAGCAACTAGGAGAGCCTTTTGGTCTCACAACTCTCAGACCCAAATGTGGCCGATATTTGTAGGCCACACAAACATTTGTCTCGGTGTGGGGATTGAACCCACAGTCTCGCTTCACAGCCCGGTACTCACCTGCCACGCTCCAGAAGCTGTCAAATATTAATAATTAATTATAATAAATTGCTTACAAGTTTCTTCCACTGATGTTGAAGTATGTTGGTTGAAAAGCTGGATAAGATATAGCTGGTTTTGATTGAGGATTCACCAGGCATCTTGTCAAAATTAAGAATAATGAGAATATCACCGGTGATGCTATCTCAAATATTGTTTGCCATTTGTGTCTTTTTTGAAGGAGGATATTTTTCCAGATGAGCAGCTTCAGTTTCTCTAATGATGACATTATTTTATGGTTTGAGCATCTAAAAAATAAAATTATAATACCATACAATACTTATTATATTGTAACAAATATAATATAGGTCATTTCATAATTTAATTGAAACATTTTTACCTGATTTTAGTATATATATTTTTAAATAGTTTTTTTTTTGTTCCTTACCTTGAAAATATTATTTTAACAATAAATAGTCATAGTATAAGCTAAAAATTGTGCTGACCCTATATTAAGGTGAGATAAGGGCAGGCAGTAAGAAAGTATGAATTAAAAATATTATTTATCACCCTTAAGATAACTAAAAAAATATTTCCAAATTAAGAGATTTGCTTGAGAAAATTGATTCCACATTTTTAATAACTCAAAAACATAGGAGTGGAGAAGTATATTAAAAAAATGCATTTTGGTCTTTCTGAAACAGCATAAATAAAATATATTGTTTAATACAACTAGTGTTCTTATATGGTGTGATCAAAATAATTTTTCATTACTAATTTTTTTCACATATCACATAATTGATTGAAAATGTTATATTTGCTTTAATACTATTAAGTTTTTTTTTTTTTTATAGCAGAGATTGGCAAACGAGCAGATGGGTCACCTGATGGTAAGTGATCTCCACTGCCCATAGACACCCAAGACAAAAAAATCATGGGTGCGTTGCCGACCTAAAAGGAGGGAATGGAAGGGGAGGGAAGGGAATTGGGAAAGGGAGTGGGGAAATGGGCCAGCAAGCTGCCACTTTACGTCGGTTTTCTGTGAGACAGTGGTATCTAACCGGTCGAGCTGGCCCATTCGTGCTATAGACGTTACTGTCTACAGCGTGGCTCTACCACCTAGATTACAAACCAAAACTAAAAAAAATATTTTCATTATCATATTCATTTGAATGAATATTATGTTCCTAAAAAAATAGAAAAAAAAACAAGCTTATAAAGTATAAACAATCACTGAATACATACAGGCTCAGCAAGCATACAATAAAAAATACTTCAATAGATGGGACAGTCCTAAATTATACTTTTATACATCAGTCAGTACATCGACATAACACAGATATATTAAGGTTTATAAATAATATATTCAAATAATATTACTGCTTAGTGACAAGAACAATTTTTTTGTTATTAATCAAACAGTATTAATTTAATTTAAGTTTTTAAATGCAACCATAGGAAGGCAGATATTAAAAATTATTTAATTACTTAGATATAGAACTAAAAGTACAAGCTGAATTAATTGCACTAGAACGAAATATAGGTAGCTTTTTTACATTATTATATAAACATACCAATTCGCCTTGTTAGTAGATTTTTATTTGATTTTTCCTTTATTAATTAAGTAAGTATTATTTAAATGGATCGATAGAATCACTAAGATCAGAAAATGGTTTTCAATTTAGAAATATGTACGATTTAACACAGCGGTAACATTACCTGTGCCCGGTTTCACTTCGTTAACACAATAAATTCACTGGAAATAACAACGGTTTAATATTATGGACTTAAACATTATTTGATTAATTAGCAAAATAGAATTACTAATATTAATAAATAATCATTTGAAACTGCACTCAATTCGACGTCACTGAAAAACTGTAAAAAATATATTATTCAGTCAGTCAGCTGTCAGCTTTCGACCAATCACCAAGGCCAAATGTTTAGGACTGCCAACTCCTTTAATTTCAACACCCCAAAGTATTGCCCATCAAACGTCTAGGCAACTAGAGTTGCCCAAATATTCAGCGCTATCTCTTATTTTTGGTTTGTTATTGCTATGAATAGGACCTTTGTCTTATAAAGTGGCACCTTTTATCAATGGTTGATGTCAAATAATACTTATCAGAATAAAATACGCGTGCCAAAAATAAGAGATGGCTCTGACTATTTGGGCAACTCTAGTTGCCTGTTTGTCAAAAAGCCATAGTCTCCAAAACCTATAGGAACCCCCCCCCCTCAAAATCTACTATAATATGTAACTTTTGTAATATTCTTCATAATAGATGTGTATTTTTTTTATTTATTACGCAAATCCACCCACCTCTATTTATTGTAATCCCTGTGAAAATCTGCAAAGATAGGTATAACCCCTGAAAACGCACCCTTAACGCATTGTGTTAGAGGCAGGTGGTTTCAAGTAGAATGTATAAAGTTTACTTTGGTGACGGGTGAGAGAAAAAGAGATAATGGTAACATGATTATTATATAAATGTATCTAAACTTTGTTATGACCTGTCATAAGTGCATTTGATATGCCTACGTGACCAATAAACATTTTTTAAAGAGTTTTTTAGAACGCTCAGACAGATCAGACAGATAGAACAGGCAGATCTCTACGCATATCCAAAAGCCAACGACCATTTGAAGGACAAACGCAGTCAACTAGTCGAACAAACTTTTGTATTTTTCTGATGGTTCTGTATTAGAAAGCGATCCCAAAAAAAAAGCTGCTTCCAACAAGTCGATCCGGAAAACTTTAGGGAAGCTTAGGTTCAGCAGTGGACGTCCTGTGGTTGATGTGATGTGTGATATGTCCCTACAATCTCCCTAGAAATATTAAGTCCCTAAAAATAGGGTACATGACTATGTTTAATTTATAGGTATAGCAAATAAAACGAAAAAGAAACCCTTCTGAAAAATTGTATCGAAATTGGTTAAAAAATGAGGCAGTAATTCATATTTTAAATTCTAAAGTGGGGGCATAGTGGAGGTATCCTTCTATCTCTTTCCTATGCGCGTACTATTACGGCGTGACGTGATTTAACTGATACATCTCTTTTGCGCAGTTCATTACACCAAACTTCAAAGGCTTGTAACTTTTTTATTTTCGAGAATATTTCTATATTTCTTTCTGTCTATATTTTAGACGACGTAACATATAAAATTAATTTAAAAAAATAGTCAAGTACCCAATTCCATCCCACGTATAAGTCCCCATTCAGGGAGAAAACAACTTTATTGGGAACCCTGAACGTTTTCAAGTCATAAATGCTCTAAGGTTTTGAAACCAAACCAAAAACGGGTTGAAAAAATTATATGAATAATCTTACACCAAAGATATTTTATGATATTATGAGAATAATCTAAGGATAATATTATATAAAATATTATTATGGAAAAAATACCTTGTCATTTGGCAGCGTGGTTTCAAACCTTAGATCAAACTTATAGAGTATAGTTATAGAGAAAAGATCGGCCATTTTGCCAAGATCGCTGGGTCCTGACTAGTAGCTAAGATGGCAGTTTAACGTTCAATATTGTTATCGTCAAATTTATCGATATACCTATTTCTTATTTTATACTTAACGGGATTTTACAAAGCACCTAGAGCATATATGATTGGAGACGCCACTCATAGCATTTCCCCTTTGCCGAGGTACAAGATTCAAAAATCCACCACATATTTCACATGTAACTATTTTAGAATCAAATCAAAAAAATCAAAAACAAAACCATTTAATCGATATTCAATTGTGCACGGAACAATTGAATGATCCTATCTCCCCACAATTTGATTGTGTAATGGTGTCTAGAAACCGATAATATTTAGGTTATTAATTAATAAATAGGTAAAACAATATAATTATGTATGTATAGCAATAAAGGAATGCTCAGCATGACAGTAAAATTAAAATCACCTAAATGAAATACCTCTGAATAGTTGCATATTTCTACTGTCCTACCAAGCACTGTACCTACCACTACAAATTAATAAGCATACTGGATTTTTAATTTAATATTGTAATAATATACCTCTAATATATGTAATGTATAAGAGTTTTAATCAAGTAACAACAATGGTTAACAGAAGACATACAAGTCAAAATAAATTATTTTGTGATAACCAAGTTTTTTTTTTTATATTCAATTAAATGTATTTTAGATTTTAATTGATTTTATATTACATTACTGAAAAGACACAATGATAAAAAAACATAAATCATATTTTATCGATGTTGATTTCTAGACACCATTACCACATTACTATAAAATTGTTGAGAGATGTTGTCATTCGATTGCTCCGTACACAATTGATAATCGATTATGTGGATTTGATTTTACGTAATCTGAAATACAAATGGAAATGGGCAATGGAAATAGTTTACTTCTAAAATAATCACATATGAAATATAATTCCACATTTTTGTCACCTGGATGTATTGGACTTTTTAGTATATGTTCTAACTGCGCAAACTGGCATTTTTAATGGGGAACGACACAGGACGACGACCCGCAGTGAAAACGATTGTGACAATGACTGAATCAATTCCACAAACAGTCTTTATAAACGAGGTAGATTTTTGAATCTTGTACTACAATTGGACCAAGAAATGCTATGAGTGGCGTCTCCAATAATAAATACTCTAATCTGGCGATATCCTGGTCTATAATAATACTTTATCGATAGACAATATCCGCAACGTCACTAGATCTCCATATTTAGTGCCATATTATGATTCCTTTGAACGTTTAGATAGGGGCGTGGCTTATTAACGGCTTCGGCAGCAGATGTAGACATATATATTTATCCCTTTTTACTTGAGCTAAGGTTAATTACTTAAAAGGAGATGGCATTGTTTTTTTGCTATGTTATCACATTCTATACTTGATTGTATATCATAATTTATACTACGGCCCATAATGCAATAGACAACTTAAAAAGGTGCATAAAGATGGCGTTTACTACAGTGACATATCAATGTTTTCTATTTGGTTTCTTTGTTGAAATTAACTTCTAATCTTAAGTTTTAATAATTCTGTCATGCTCTATTATGTCTGCTAATAATTTATCGTCAGTATTTAAATCTTGTTCAGAAAGTGAACTGATTAATGAGGTATCCGAGCCGAATATGGCACAAAAGCAAGTGGAAGGGTCCCGGTTGAAACGTACTTTTACATTACCTCGTAATCCTTTTGGAAGCAACAAGGCTGGTTCCAGTAAGAACAAACTCTCAGACAGTGATAATAAAACGACCAATACAACATCTAACCTAGGGGAGGCACCAAAGGAGGAAAATGCTTTAGAGAGGAAGTTGTTCAGAAGGCCTTCATGGAAACGATTTTTAAATAAGATAGCCCAACATATGAGCACTGTTCACGTATCAGGAGTAAGTATGCCTCAAGCTCTCTCATTTCATTTAATAACTTGTAGGTACAGATTAAATTGTGAGTTGAAATTTAAACCATAACACATTTTCAGAGCTAGTAAAATTACCTTTAATAGATATATTGATGAAAGTCATGATTTTGATCCACACAAGTGTTGTATTAAGAGTTAAATGATTATTCATAATTATATCCATATTTAAATAAACTTATTTTACTATTTGTTGCATCTATTGTGTTGTAATATTTGGGACATAAAAAGCAGATCAAGTCAGCACCAGCACTTCTGAATGGAGAGAGGATACCATGTGGTGGGGACCCTCCATGGCCACCTGGTGCTGTACCAGCAGCTACGGGGATTAAAAACCATGGCAACACTTGCTACATGAATGCAGTTTTGCAGTGCCTTTCTCACACAGATGTCATAGCTGAGTATTTTGTATTGGATCATTATAAGGTTAGTAATTTTGTTTATTAATACACAATACAGTACACAAACAAGTTACACATTTATTATAGCTATTGTAGAGTCATATCTAGATTGCATGTAAAGAGTGTATGTGCCTAAATTATGACTTTTATTTATTTATTTATATACCAACAGTATACATATTGTTCAAATGGAATTGTAAATTGTATTAGTAGTAATGTGTAAATTACAGATATGAATTTTAAATTGAGAATTTGTTTATTTTTCTAAATATAATTTTGAACAATAATAATATGCGTAAGTTTATGGATTGTACAGTCACAGTTTACTGCTATAATTAATTGTACCGTGTTATGCAAAAATGACCTAATCCACAAAAAAAAAATATTTATTGATGCCAACATCTAAACCATTAATTCATATTTGTGTCAACATTTTTTTGTGGGTTGGATTATTTCTGCATAACACTGTCCAATTCTAAGACTTTCTTTGTGCTAAGTAAATACCTATTTAATTTATTTGAGAATATAAATTATAATTTGAATTATCTCTTTAGTACATTATGAAGTATTATTTTTGCTTATTTTTTAATAGTAGAGACTGGCAAACGAGCAGATGAGTGACCTGATGGTAAGTGATTTCCATCATCCATAGATACCCAAGACCCAAAATGGATTATGGGTGCGTTGCCAATCTAAAAGTAGGGAAATAGGGATTGGGGGAATTGGGCCACCTGAAATCTCACTCACCGAACGAAATGCGACAGTGAGCTGTCACTTTGCTGTGATTTTCTGTGAGACAGTGGTATCAAACCAAGCAAACCCGCCCATTTATGCTGTAGATGTAATTGAAATGTTTGAATACTTATGACTAATATTTTTCTTTCTTCCTGCCCCTATCCCACCTTAATGTGGGGTCGGCACAACACACATTTTCAAACATGTTGCAGAAACGATTTGGCTAAGTTGTTACGACCGGCTGCCTGCCTGACATCAACCCCCCTGGGGAATCCAGTCTCGGGAGAATTAAATTAGAAAATTCTCTCTTCCCGACCTGTGAATCAAACCCAGGACCTCCCGGTCCACAGACCATATATACCTCAACTAGACCAAAGAGACTACAATATTAATATTTTTTGTGGCAGCTTTTTATTTTCATATCATAATTTTACAATGCATGTATATTTGTAAGAATTGTAAAATGCTGAGAGCTAACAATGTTTCTTTGTTGTGATGGAACAATAATTACATTAGTCAATTAACATTTTCTATAATGTGTGTGATATATGTGCATTTATGGCTACTTATTAATCAAACTATAAATTCATACAATACAATCTATACACTCATTCACTTTATATTGTGTATATGAATATTATTAAACTTGTGCAATGCTGCACATATATGGGCCTTACTTAAAACAGCATTTTAGCTGAGCAAATGGTTAAGAATAACCGCTCACTTTTTTCCTTGCGTTACATTGTTTAAAATGAAAGGGACAACCTATGGTATAAAGATAGCAGCGCTTAAATATTTTTATAAGTAAGGGGCATAGTGTAAAATTACTGCTAATCATTCTTTTGGACAGTGTTTGGACAGAGTAATAAAAACAAAAAAAAAACATTAACTAAAAAAATTGTTCAGGTGGATTTACAAAAGAGGAACAAAATAAATTCCAAAAAGTATGGCACACGAGGTGAAGTCACAGAGCAGCTAGCCACATTGTTAAAGGCACTGTGGGCCTGTCACTACACACCTGACATGAGCACATCATTCAAGGTGAGATAACAAGCATTTATCTATAAATTTAGAACATGGATGTTTCATTATCCCCATTATCATATCTATTTTTAAAGCATTTGCATAATATAAATATAGTTATTTATATCTAACCTTGATATTAATAAACTTGTATGATATTTACACTTATAAAAAAAATAAGTTTGTTTATTGGGAGTACTAGAATTATTTTGTGTCAGAATCTGTATAAACAAGTTTTATTTCAATAGTCCTTAGTAATTTCACATTTATAATGTTGTGACTGCCTTGATGACGTGGTTGTATTTCGGTACGACTACTGTCCTGAGGTCTCGGGTTCGATCCCTAGGGCAATCCCCAGGATATTGGATTTTTCCATATCAGCCCAGAGTCTGGAATCTGTGCCCGATATGGCGACAGGCTTGCCCCTTATCACATATGGGATTAACTAAGCTTTGGCGAAATGTGGGTGTTCTAGTTCGCTAGTGCGGCTCTGCCTACTCCTACGGGGCTATGGGCGTGAGCTTATGTTATGTAATGTAAAGTAGTTAAAGATTACAATGTCATCAAAACCTTTTGAGGTGATTTTACATAATATTATAATTTGATTTCCGTTAATTTATTGTTCAAATTAAAATTTAAATCTGCATTTAGTAACGGCCACTAGGGTGCACGTTTTTACTCACTTTTGAGCCTATGTTACATATTGTTGTGATTCATTAGAATATCATTTGTAGAGAGCGGTAGAAAGGCATGGAACACAGTACAGAGGGAACAGTCAGCATGATGCACAAGAATTTCTATTTTGGCTGCTTGATAAAGTTCATGAAGATTTAAATACCGCCACCAAGAAGAAATATAAAACAATTAAGGTATGTTAAACAAATAAAACATAACTTAACATAGAGCTACATAGAAGAATTATTGATTTTTCTATTAATTTTGAAAGGATTCTTAAGTTGTCAGTATTTTTCATGTATGTTACCTGATGTTTTTGGTAAATGTGGACTGTGTGTTTGTGATGTGTGGATTTTCTATTATTCAACAGGTGCAGCCATATTATATCTGGTAAACTTTGAAGGCTGTTTTTAAGTTTCAACTTGTAATTATAATGTGTTGTAGAATACTTGCGGCAAACCAGATGAAGTGGTGGCGGCGGAAACATTAGCAAACCACGCTCGGAGGAATAGCTCATTTGTACAGGCAGTTTTTCAGGCGCAATACAGGTATTGTTTATTACCTTAAATTTGGTTTAATTTAATTTGTTAACCATAAGTGGTAGCATATTTATATTTAAGAAATTTAAAGAGATAAACCATAGTAATAACATTTATTTATTATCATAATAAAATAATATATATTATTGTCAGTGTATATGGGAAGTGGACTCTGAAACCGGGTTTGATTCCCAAGTTGGGTTTGTGTTTTTCTAACACTATGTGCACGGGGCTGGATCCCCAGAGGAGTGTTATCCAAGTTATTAGATGATTTAAATACATTTGGTACACTGAAGGTATACCATTTTTGCTTGGTTCATTGAAAATCTAGATTCTAGGTAAGCCAGAATAAATCTATAAATGTGAAACAATTGGGTACTTGACTATTTTTTTAAAAAGTATACAGGGCTATTCATTAGTTTATCCTAAATATGTAGAAAATATTTCTTAATTTATTTTCATATATTTAGTTCAAAAAAGCATAAATTATTATGTATAATTTAACATAACATAAGCTCCCGCCTGTATCCCCGAAGGGGTAGGCAGAGGCGCACTAGCGAACTAGAACACCCACATTTCGCCGAGCTTAGTTCCATCCCAGATGTGATAGGGGGCGAGCCTATCGCCATATCGGGCACAAATTCCAGACTCCGGGCTGATATGGAAAAATCCAATATCACTTTGCCCGACCCGGGGATCGAACCCGAGACATCAGAACCGTAGTCGTACCGAAATACCACTACGCCACCGAGGCAGTCATTTAGTATAATTATTGTAGTATAATTTAATTTGCCGCCAAAACGCTATCTGTTAAATGTAGATACGGGTGACGTCATCTTTCCTTACCATAGATTCAAAATCGCTCATTAAAAAATATTGCGGAAATAACATGTATGATTTCAAATTTAAAAAAACGGGTTAGATATTATGTCGATCAGATATGGATTGTCGATCACATCCTCGTTGAAATTGGGTTAAGCTTTAAACAAAAACACGAAAACATATACCAAATAACCTGGCAGTATGACTTTGAATCTTAGGTCTTAGGCCATTGTCGAACAAATTTATAAGATAAATGAGTAATGTGACATCATGTGTCGTGATTGGTGTTTACAGTCACGTGACGCACAGATAAAAATTAAGTATTTAAATTACTAAAATAAAAATATCCTTGGAGTATTTTTATTAAATTCTTACTGCACACGTTCTTTCGATGGTAAATCTATGTTCTTACAGAAATTCATTGATATTGGTTACTACAGTCAAGTACCCAATTATCAATATCAAGATGAACTTGTTTTGTACAGTCAATTACAACTAGGTACAGTCATGTTGTTAAAACATAATTATCATTGACGTAATACCGTTATAAAGTCCCAAGTGACACATATTTCGCAACTGTGTGTAATTAAAATACCAAAACAATGATATCATACATGATATTCGTTTTATTTCGTTCTATAAAATTAACTCAACTCTGAAGCTTTATTTACGCCCCTTTATGAAGAGCGAGCTTATCTACGCTCATCATCGCTACATCAGATACATCAGCTTAACTCATAGGATCGAGTTGCTATGGCTCTACATCTGTAGTAGTTCCTTGGTCTAGTGCCAGCGTATACAGGTTGCGGATCAGGTGGCCCAGGGTGGTAACACTAAAAGGATCTTGCACAAAAATAAAAATACAAAAAAGTCAGTGCAATTTTCTTGGAAAATCCGTAAAAACTACTATTATTACAACAAAAAGAATCTTGAAATAATAATTAAAAACTTAACTGACTTCAAATACGTTCGTGGCCAAATTTACATAGGACCACCCTTGAAATAAGCTCTATCGAACACTAAAAGAATTTTGAAAATAGGTCCACATTTGGCGGAGATATAGCGTAACGTACATAAAAAATACAGACTAATTGAGCACCTTCTCTTTCTTTCAAGTCGGTCGAAAAATACAGCCGAATTGATTACCTTCTTCTTTTGAAGTCGATAGAAATATTAGTATTGAAAACCACCTCGTTTATAAAGTGTGTTGAATAATCACAAGTTTAAAAACTTAACTGACCGACTTCCAATTTACTGATCGTGACCAAATTTATATGGGACCACCCTTGAAATAATCTCTATCGAACACAAAAAGAATTTTGAATATCGGTCCACATTTGGCGGAGATATCGCGTAACATACATAAAAAAAATACAGACGAATTGAGGACCTCCTCCTTTTGTGGAAGTCGGTCGATAACACAACAAGCTCACGCCTGTATCCCCGAAGGGGTAGGCAGAGGCGCACTAGCCAACTAGTACACCCACATTTCGCCGAGCTTAGTTTCGTCCCAGATGTGATAGGGGGCGAGCCTATCGCCATATCGGGCACAAATTCCAGACTCCGGGCTGATATAGAAAAATCCAATATCACTTCACCCGACCCGGGGATCGAACCCGAGACCCCAGGGCGGTAGTCGTACCGAAATACAACCACGCCACCGAGGCAGTCGGTCGATAAAAGTGTATAATTTGCTTGCAGGTCGGCACTGACATGCGCCACGTGCGAGCGCACGTCGTGCACGTTCGATCCGTTCCACTGCGTGAGCGTGCAGCTGCCCTCGAGGCTCGCGCCCGCGCAACCCTCGCCGCTACCTGTTAATGTATGTTCAATATACAGAACGATCACTGTATGGATTATCATATTCTAATAGTTTACATTCGTTTCAATTAACTTGATGAATGTATTAGACCTTTTCAAATAGCTTAAGGTACTTTAATTGTACTTAGCATGAACGTAGCTTTGGCAGTTTCGCTATTTAATTACAATAGCGGTAATACTACGGTTAGTCTGTTGTTCAAGTAAATTAACATATTAGTTTTTTAATCATTTTGTTATTTCATTTTATGCATGCTGTGACACCTTAAAATGTTGTGTATTTAAATTAATTATACATTATCTTGACGTAAGTATTAATGTAACAACTACTGGTTGTCCAAATAAATAAATAAATGTTGCAATCATCATCATCATCAGCCATAGGACGTCCACTGCTGAACATAGGCCTCCCCCAAAGATTTCCAGATCGACCTGTTGGAAGCGGCCTGCATACAGCGAAAAAAAAATGAAAAAATATGATGACGATTGCAATATTAAGATCAATGATTTGAACTCTGTTCATTTCAGGTCGTGTATGTAAACCAACAGCCGAGGCAAGTTCGTATCGGTGTAGAATTGACTCCTAACGTGACGATGGAAGATTTACGCACGACCTTACACACCGACACCGGCATTGATAGAGACCACATTATTCTAGCTGAAATTAATGAAATGGGTAAAGTATATCTTGTGATCTGCACACATAACACAGAATTATTATATTTTTATGAAAACACTTTATTTTGACACCTTTCATATAAGTCTGCATAAGTTAAAGCTGAGGTAAGTTATCACTGTATTGCTATTTATGTTGACGTCCCTGACTGCAATTTGTGTCGTGGGTGATCAGCTGGTTTGTTGCAACCATTTTACCCTTAGTCCCCCCTTTTTTTTCTAAAAACTTCCAAAACCAGCAGCCCCTTTAGTCTGCAGTTGTAAAGTTGGATTTTAGCTAGTTCCGACAACTCTCAAGTTATGATTACAATATAAATAATAGACCCAACAGTCACTCAATGTAGTCCTGACCCCACACTATGTTTAATCTGTATTGTGAGCATAAAGAAGTGCCACAGACCAATGTGAAACAATCTTATTCATAATAACTTAGTGGAGCTTATAAACATTTGATTGGGAAAACATGTCTGATTTCGATTTACTGTTTCAAGTTTGAAGTTCTTTTTATGGGCTAAGAATGCATTTTACGTAAAGTAGGTTTATACCTTCGATAAAGGTTTTATCACTACATAGTATATATACTATGTACATAGTATATATATTTACATATGACAAAGTCGCTAACCGCTATGTCTGTCTGTATGCTTAGATCTTTAAAACTACGCAATGGATTTTGATGCGTTTTTTTAATGGATTGAGTGATTCAAGAGGAATTATGAATATGACCCTTAGTCTCACAACACTCAGATCCGAAACAAATATCTATGTATCACACAAACATTTGTCTCGGTGCGGGAGTCGAACCCGCGGCGTCTGATCTCACATTGTGTCTGCAGGGTGGTGCAACGCGCGCGCGGGCTGGGAGGCGGCGGGCGTGGAGTGCGGCGCGCTCTACTGCATGGAGGCGCCGCCGCTGCTGCAGGCGCCCGCCACGCCGTACCTGCTGCTGCTGTGGGTCAACCTTCTCGACGGAGAGAGATTCGGTTAGTTAGTTACTTGTTACATCCTATTTTTTTTTATAGCAGAGACTGGCAAACGAGTAATAGTGGTATGAAACTGATTGAGCCAGCCCATTCGTGCTGTAGATGTAATTGTTTACAACGTTGCTCTACCAATCGATATGTCAGACTCAGGCTAGCAGAATTTGGCCGAAATTTAAAGGTAATGTCTTGTTAACGGTCAACACTATAGCATAAACCACCAGTGTGTAAGTGTGCGAACATTTGTGTACAAAAATTGTCATTACAGTATGTCAAATTATTATGCAATTATGAAACATAACAACAAATTACTATCAGACTATCAGTAGTATAACAAAATTCACGTGCTGCAAATTCCATGTCTATGGTGAATTATTATCTCAGTGCACAATATAGTGAGCCTTCATAGTGAATATTGGTATGATTAAATTCCAGACAAATTGTAATATCTCATGAACTTCAATATTAATGATCCGTAATGTTCGGTGGAACAGGGTCGCCGTACGCGATGCAGGTGCCCCGCGAGATATCGTACGAGGACCTGCAGAAGCTGATGCTGAAGGAGATGTGCCAGGTGGTGGCGGAGCGCGTGCTGGAGAGCGCGCAGGGCGCCGACATCTTCCGCGCCAGGATCGCCGAGGCGCACCGACCCAGGGACCATGCTTATTTGCAACCAGAGGTACCACTATTTTACATAAGCTTACGCCTGTCCCCAAATGTGTAGGCAGAGGCGCACTAGCGCAACAAGCACCCACATACAACACCCACATTCCACCGAGCTTAGTTTCGTCTCAGATGTGATAGGAGGCGAGCCTAACGCCATATCGGGCACAAATTCTACTCCGGGCTGATATGGAAAAACCCAATATCACTTTGCCCAACCCATCGAACCCGAGACCTCGGGACAGTAGTCGTAAATACAACCACGCCACCGAGGCAGTCACTATTATACACTTAAGCTTTATTCCCAAGGACAGACAACAGATTTCTTACTGTCGTTGCAATGCATTGGTGGTCTCTTATCCCTTTACATTATTGGTTCCTTTATTGTTGTAAGCGTTCATAGACGGAGTTGCGTCGCTATTAATGACCATTTGCTTGTCTACCTTTATGCAAGAGGTGGAAGCCACCAAACAGTGTTGAGGTTATAATATATTTGTGTTTCAGCTTCCTCATCCGTTATTCGCGCTCGATGTGGAGCAGGCATTGTGCTCGCACGACAAACATCCGCATCTCAGGCTGGAGCTGCTCTGGGATCCATCACATAGAGACAGGTAGTTATTGTCTGTCTGGGTTTTTTTATTATTTTAGACAAAAAACTGTAATTGACTCAGCCCAAATATACTGCCACTTATGTATATTGTTTTTAGTTACTGTGAGACAAGTGTCTAATAATATATCAGTATACTTAACTTATATAATTGGGTACTTGACTCATTTTATAAAAAATAATTTTGTATGAGACTGCCTCGGTGGCGTGGTGGTATTTCGGTACGACTACGGTTCTGAGGTCTTGGGTTCGATCCCCGGGCAAAGTGATATTGGATTTTTCCATATGAGCCCGGAGTCTGGAATTTGTGCCCGATATGGCGATAGGCTCGCCCCCTATCACATCTGGGACGGAACTAAGCTCGGCGAAATGTAGGTGTTCTAGTTCGCTAGTGCGCTTCTGTCTACCCCTTCAGGGATACAGGCGTGAGCTTATGTCATGTGTCATGTAATTTTGTATGAAATTTACGTTGTCTAAAATTAGAACAGAAAGAAATATTGAAATATTCTCTAAAATAAAAAAGTTATAAGCCTTTGATGTTTGGTGTAACCTTCAAACTGCGGGAAGGGGAGGAACAGTATAATCACGTCATGCCATAACAGTACATGTGTTGGAAAGGGATAGCAAGATATCTCCAATATGCCATACCAGAATTTAAAATATATATTACTACCTTATTTTTAACCAATTACGATGCAGATTTTACATTAGTGTTTCCTTTTTGTTTTATTTGCTATTACATATAAATATGTGTATAAAATCAAATACAGTCAAATACCCAATTGTCATAGTATAATCCGCGAGTCTGGCGAGGCGTGCGAAGTGCACGTGTCCGCGGCGGAGGGCGGTGCGGGGGGCGCGACGGGCGCGACGGGCGGCGGTGCGGCGGGGGCAGCGGGGGCAGCGGGCGGAGGGGGCGCCGCGTCGCCGCTCACGCTGCACGCGTGTCTCGCGCACTACACACGCGCCGAACACCTCGCGCAGGAGGACGCATGGAGGTACTACCTCTACACACTGTACACTACAATACACTACACTACATTACCAGGGGTCGAATCAGAGGCCCTAGACAAAAACCAAGCGTGACGTTTGATAATGCTAGGCATTAACGCTAATGATATTTTTTGTGCCTCGGTGGCGAGTTGGTATTTCGGTACGACTACGGTTCTGAGGTCTCGGGTTCGATCCCCGGGTCGGGCAAAGTGATATTGGAAATTTGTACCCGATATGGCGATAGGCTCGCCCCCTATCACATCTGGGACGGAACTAAGCTCGGCGAAATGCGGATGTTCTAGTTCGCTAGTGCGCCTCTGCCTACCCCTTCGGGGATACAGGCGTGAGCTTATGTTATGTTATGTTATATTTTTTTGTATGGAGTTGACACTGGAGTGCCAAAAGTCATGTGACTGTTGCCAATATCGGTTATAATAATATAATATAATAATATTAGCCCTGTAATATTACTGTCCCACTGCTGGGCACGGGCCTCCTCTACTAATGAGAGGGGTTAGGCCTTAGTCTACCACGCTGGCCTAATGCGGATTGGCAGACTTCACATACCTTCGAAATTCCTGTGAAGACATTCTCGGGTATGCAGGTTTCCTCACGATGTTTTCCTTCACCGTTATAGCAAGCAATATTTCACAATGAAAATACACTTAACATAGAAAAGTCAGAGGTGTATGCTCTATTTTGGGGTTGGTCTCGAACCTCAGACACTTGTCTCGGCAGTCCATACCATTCCCAACTGAGCTATCGCTGTTATCGCTGCTGATATAATATCGGTTGATACAAAAAAAACATTGTTAAATGCCTAGCGTTATCAAACGTCACGCTTGGTTTTTGTCTAGAGCCTCAGGGGGTTTAGACAAGTGGCTTATGCGCTAGTCGAAAAAAAATGTCGAATAGAATAAATGTATGAGAATGTCATAAGCGTACGCCGCCTTATGTCATGTCTTATGTCATTCCCATACATTTATTCTATTCAACTATTCTATTCGACTAGCGCATAAGCCACTTGTCTAAACCCGCTGGTCAGATAAATCAGACAGTCAGATTTTTGTATGTTGGTCAGTTAAGTTTTTTTTTTCGAAAATGGTCAAGTTTTTCAGATGTTTTTAGTTGATTGATTAGAAACGGATATAAAAAAAGATATGCTCTATTGCAGGCTTATTGTTGTCACCTAGCATGCCTGATGACTTTTTTTTAACAAACTCAGTCCTTACACTATGTATGCAAAGCCAAAGCTCAAACCTATTAGCTTGCCTGGCGAACTCAGTTCATACATTCATATTTTTGTTTCTTATTTTGATTTTTTTTCAATTTGATTCGGGTTTTGTTCCGTAATAGTCAGGTTTTTTTTATAATCTGAGTCAGCAAAATCGGACGTTTTGCACTATAAAATTGTTTCGCTCCTGCACTACTCTACTCATACACACAAAGCGTAGCAACACAATAAAAAATCAATATATGGGTGCTTATATTATTATGTTTTGAGTGTTATATAAAACTAATTACAAAACATGTTCAATTTTCTTAACAGATGTCCTCAGTGTCAAAGGTACATGCCTGTTGTAAAAACACTTGGTCTGTGGTCCCTTCCCGACATATTGGTGATACATTTGAAGAGATTTCGACAGTAAGTTATTTTTAACAAATATTAATTTTCATTTTGTTTATGGTTACGTAAGATGTGATGTATATGATCGCCATTTGCAGGCAAGCTAAAGGTCGTACTAGCACAAAGTTAACGACGATGGTCGAATTTCCATTGACGGATTTCGACATGACGCCCCACCTCGCCCGCCGCAGTGCGCACGCGTCGGAGTCGCCCGGACACTCCCGCTCGCCGCGCCGCCGACACTCGCGCGCCAGCGGACCCGCGCCGCACGACAACCTCTACGACCTCTACGCCATCTGCTACCACCACGGGGACGACCTC
The DNA here is from genome assembly GCA_036417725.1 of Clanis bilineata. Classification (NCBI taxonomy): domain Eukaryota; kingdom Metazoa; phylum Arthropoda; class Insecta; order Lepidoptera; family Sphingidae; genus Clanis; species Clanis bilineata. Next base: position 8,420,854 of record CM071153.1, read on the forward strand.
GAGACCGGACATTACACTGCCGCCTGTAAAAACCCTTACGACGATCACTGGTATAAGTTCGACGATTCCAGAGTCACGCAGGTCGAAGACGAAAATGCGTACACTGAACTGGTGAACAATACGGCTTACATGCTATTCTATAGGCGTCGGAGACCGCACGTGACGCACGCGTACTCCGCCGAGGAACACAACGGTCACTGGGCGCTTCGTATGCCCAAGCACGTGAAACGGCCAAGCGAGACCATAAATGAACTGATCGAAGTGAAGGAAGAACCCGTCGAGGAGGATAAAAATCGGCCGGAACACAAAGAACACGACACCGAGTCTGACGTGACCGCGTTAACGCACAGCCCCTCGCTGTCGAGGAGCGTCGCGAGTCTCCCCGACGACGACGCGTCCGAGTCGACGTCCCCCGTGATCCACAACGCCACGATCGTGCAGTCGGCCGCGCTGCAGAGGCCGCTCGTGGTGGAGGTGGGCGGCGACGTGCACATCCACAAGGACGTGCACGTGAACCCGAAGATGACGCCGGTGGACGGGCGCCGGCCGCGCTCGGTGGAGTGTCCGCGCGCGCCGCCCCACGCGCACAGGAACTGCGACAGCTCGCCGCTCGTCGCCACCGTCAACGGGCTCGAGTACCACCCCACCACCGAGGACTTGATGCTCTCCATGTTCCAGGACTCCAAGTACATAGTCCCCCGGCACGCGACCCACATACAGAGTGAATCTCATAGGACAGGTCAGTATGACACTCGCAAGCGTGTCTTAAGCCACGTCTTCTGCACTAAAACTTTACACAAAACATGGTATTCCTAATTTTTTTTGTCTATGGTCCATTGTTACTTGAGCAGTAGGCAATGAAAAACCTTGTTTTGTGGTTTGTTTCTAAAAAACACATTTGCTCGTACAATATGTTTGCGAATGAACTGTATCAATGTGTGCGCTCGTTTCACAGGAGAGAAGACTTCTGTGTGGACGACTCGAATATCGACGTGAGAGAAACTGATCGTGTCTGAGGGATGCACTTCACGCAACTCTTGTGTTCAACACCGATACTTAGATCTGAGGATTTTATGTAGTTGACGAATGGTTTTTAATTATTTACCTTTATCTGCAGACTGCAGATATTATAGTGCGCCCTGTCTATGAAATGATTCGATCGAACGAACAGAGGCTTATAGGATACCTTGTGATGTTAACTTATTATTGTATGTACGCTGAGGTGAACCCGAGTCTTCGATATTTTAAACTGTAGTAATGCTGATTTGTGTTATGTTTTTTTTTTTGTCATACGTTACCAAAGATTGGTTTAATATCCAATACTCACGAAATATGGAGGGCATGTCCATCGGAACTTTATTAATTATTCTACAATATCTAATGGAATATATAATGGGATAATTAGCCTTCCTTACTACATAACCACTTGTTGATACAAAACTGTGCGTGATATAAATTGATGTATTATAAGGGTACTATATAATATATTTTGTCAAATTGCAAAGAGTGGACAAATACGATGAGTCCTTTTGTAAATGTAGGTAGTGGGCGTAACAATGTTCTAATAAGACGTATGTGCCTTGGCCCTAGACATGTTGTGATTTTATCAAATAAATTACTGAATACATTTTTCTGCGTACATTGCTAGTATGACATAGATATTTGTATAGCGATATTGGCGTATCAATACGCATTCGAGTGATTCATAGTTCAATGACAAATTAAAACTTTTGTGAAGTTTGTTTAATTCTACATCATATTTTAGATCGGATAATAACAATATTTATAAACCTTTATAGAGTATTGTGAGTATATAGTGAATTGTCCATCAATATTTTGATGACCAAAACGATCTCAGCTTGGGTAAAAAGGATGCTTTATTTCTAGAGTTATCAGTAAGTTTTGAGTGAATACAGTTATTTATTTTTAGCATCCTGTAATATTTTTTATCATCGAAAAATACTCGATTTTTGGTATGTAAACTTATTACAAAATAAAGGTTACAAATATTGTTGTTGTCACAATACAGTACGTCATATTGTTTTGTATAATGTGTGTCTTTTTAATGTATATCTCGAGGTACTTGTGTTTTATATAATTGTTTATAAGTACATTATCTATATATGTGGATTTTACAAGTGGAAATTTACCATAAGATTGATATTCGGTTTTGGAATTAATTTTTGTAAATATATTTATAACAAGTGCACTAAATCTAGATTATGTATTGTATTGCACTTGAATGTGATTTTTTCTATTGATTTTTCACGAAAGACAGTTACTTTTATAATGTATGTAAAGCCGTGAATATGGCTCATGGTAAAGAATTGGCCTAAATTACGTACTTGGAGTTATTTAATCAATGAATTAAGATCTCATAAAGTTTGTAAGAACATTTGCAAGTCAGCTGATTGGTCTCTCGGACACGTTGATTAACGGATGGTATAAAATAGTTGTCTCCAAATAATTTTAATAAAACAACAATAATATCTATAGTCTTGACTTGGTACTTATGACACAAACTTATTGTGAGGTACCTTATGCATCGATATAAATTATATACCTAGACGCACAGTTGTAGCTCAGAAAATAGGACAGCAAAGGAGTGCATAAAGCACTTCTTTACCTTCAGTTGGGCGCCGACAGAATTCTAAGGCTGAGATCTATAGAGCGATCTTTGACTAAGTCTAAGGTTGAGATCTATAGAGCGAACTTCGGAATAAATGAGTCAAAGAAACGAACTCGTTGAGGATTTTGAATTATTAAATCGAACTTGGACTTAGTCTGAGACATTTTTACGAGAAAAACAGGCTGAAAGACAGACTAAGCAAAGATTTTCTCGTAAAAATTACTCTGACTAAGTCAAAGTTCGATTTAGAAATTCCAAATCTTCACTGAGTTCGTTTCTTTGACTCAGACTTAGTCTAAGTTCGCTCTATAGATCTCAGCTTTAATTTCAAAATCCAAATTTAAGAACGCTCGCTCATTTCATTTAAAAACCTACTTTATAACTCGAGCATAGGGTTAATATTTGTGTTAATTTAATTATAACTTGTGACCCTTTTTTTGTTTTATTTATTATGACTACCGAAACCGCTTTTAAAGAACTGTGCATCTAGCTAGAGTATATTATATTGATGGTATGTGTTGAAAATATTAAACTTCTTATAAAAGTGTTAATATCTAACAGGTTGAACCGTTTGTACTTTATGATTACCTGTAAGTGTAAATGACAGGCTCTCAATTTTATATGTTGGTTATTTACTTAGATACATTTAGGTTTTGTTGAGAAGTGACGACTTCGGAAACATACTTGATTTAACCAATGAATCGTCGTAATACTTGATTTACTGTGTTTTACAAGTTAGCATTTTTTAGCAGTTTCTTTGTTATGTTGCATTCTTATGATGGGTGAGCGTTTTGTGGATTTTAGAACTAAATATAGAAGTATGGTTAATATTGAGTATTGAGTAGTTGACTATTTTTTAAAAAGTATACAGGGTTATTTATTAGTTTATCCTGAACACGTTAAAAATATTATAATTAATTTTCACGTATTTAGTTTAAAAAAGCAAAAATTAATTTGCCACCAAAATGCTATCTGTTAGTTGTAGATACGGGTGACGTCATTGTTCCTTACCATAGACACAAAGTCGCTCATAAAAAAACACAGGAAATAACTTTTATGATTTCAAACTAAAAAAAACGGGTCGGATATTTCGTCGATCACATATCGATCGTCAATCACATTCGCTTTGAAATTAGGAACTTCAAACAAAAATACGAGAAGAATATACCAAATAACCTCGCAGTATGACTTTGGATCTTGGGTCTTAGGCTTCCGCAGTCGTCACGGCTCAGTTTGTATGTATTATGTTCGTTGTTTTAATTTAAAAATGTTTATTTTAATTTCACCACGTTATGTTAAAATATAAGTGTTATATCCACATTACACAGTGTAAATTATTTATCCCTTTGATTCCCGTTATTCAATTGGGAACTCGACTATGTTTGATTTTGTACACATTTTTATATGTACTAGCAAATAAAACAAAAAAAATCTCCAGTAAAATCTGCATCGAAATTGGTTTAAAAATGGGTCAGTAATTTATATTTTAAATTCTGCAATGAGCAAGAGTGGGGGCGTAGTGGGGATATCTTGCTATACCTTTCTAATGCACGTGCCGTTATGGCCCTGACGTGATTTTACTCATACTTCTCTTTCCCGCAGTTTGAAGGTTACACAAAATTTCAAATGCTTATAAATTCTTCATTTTTGAGAATATTTTAATAATTCTTTCAGTACTATATTTGAGATGGCGTAAATTTCATATAAAATTAATTAAAAAAAATTGTCAAGTACCCAATTCAAAAAAGACATACAAGACTTGCCAGGATTGGAATCTGCCTACGCCGCTCTACGCTATGACTGTAAGTACGCCCTCTATAATCAAATTGGCTTTTTGGACTATTGGACTTCTGCCTATCTTTGATGCAGGTCTATATAATAATAATATATCTAACTTACGTCTTGTGCGGATAAAATGTTAGGTTTTCTTAAATAAATTTAAAGGAATTTTTAGTGTTCAAGCTATTAGGGCGACTTGCAGCACTTACGCCCGAATGCTGGAACGTTACTCAACTTTAACGGCTTCTTACATTGATTTACGCCATATAATTTTGACAGATAGGCGGCTTTAAACAACATAAAGAATATCCGTCGGTTAGATCTCAATTTATCTTAAATCTCGATTAATGACGTCGACCCATCTGGAAGGTTTAGTCTTGGGCGAACCCGAGATTTGCTCAACCTGGAATTCGAACCTAGGACCTTCCTTGGTCTAGTGGTAGTAGATGATCCGTGGATTTTCGATTGTTCGTGTTCGTGGAGGTTCGATTCCCAGGTCGGGCAAGTCGATTTTTTTAATTATATTGCCCGGGATTGGATCTCAGAGGGGGTTGACGTTAGACAGGAGCCGATCGTAAATCTAAGCCAAATCCTTTCTGCAACATGCGTGAAAAAGTGTGTTGCGCCGACTCATATTAAGGTGGCAGGCATAAGGGCAGGTAGAAAGAAAGCTCTTCCGATCCACAGCCAGTATAGCTGCCACCAACCCAAGGAGGTGACATACAAAGGCTTTATACCAATAGTATTAATCAATTTTAGCCTAATTAACTGACAGTTTGGAAAGGAGACTACCTTGAGGCTTGTAGTAGCTACAAATGCCGATTATGTAAATCGCTATATAGGCCTAGATTCATTTGTTTGCCGCGCCGGGGGGGAAACATGTAACGGCATTCAACTATTCGACACTGATAGGCGATAGCTTGTTACTTCACAGTCAAGGTAAAAACTAACGGCACGTGTAACCTATTGTACTAGTTTAGTAGCTTGAGTAAATTAATTAAAACATTATGTACATTTATACTCATATATTAAGAAATAATTGCATGAATATGATTTATTATCCTATAAAAGTGATTTTATGATAAGTAGGGATGTTTCCACGGACTGTGTCTATATAGTTTGAGTCTAATACTAAAAGGAATGGCTTTAGAGGGTCAGCGGCTACCGATGTCGGGGCCAGTCTGGGTCCAGATGAATGTATGTTTTCCAAACGGGAGGCATTGTATGCGTGCCTCGCGTCCCAAGACAACACGTCTGAACACTCGACGTGACGAAGGTAGATGTGGTGGGCGTCTGAGCCTAACAGAAGCACGGCTTTTGAATGTTCGCCAAACACTGAAATGAATAAAGGTATAATAAATTAATGTTGTCATTTGAAAAAAAATACAGTTCTTGATCAAGTGGCAGCGTATATGGGCTGTGGACCGAGAGGTCCTGGGGTCGATTCCCAGGTCGGGCAAAGCTAATTTTTTAATTTAATTTGCCCGGGACTGGATTCTCTAGAGGGGGTTAACGTCAGGCAGGCAGCCGATCGTAAAAATGTTATATCCACGGTGTATAAAAGATAGGTATGTACTGATCGATGACTGCCTTAGTGGCGTAGTATTTGGGTGTGTGGAACGACTATCGTCATGAGGTCTCGGGTTCGATCTCCGGGTCGGGCAAAGCGATGTTGGATTTTTCAGTATCAGCCCGGAGTGTGGAATTTGTGTCCGATATGGCGATAGGCTCGCCCTCTATCACTTCTGGGACGGAACGAAGCTCGGTGAAATGTGGGTGTTTTAGTTCGCTAGTGCGCCTTTGCCTACCCTTTCAGGGATACAGGCATGAGCTTATGTAGAGTCGACTTCGTCATTAGTCGAATCCTACAACTATAGTGGTATACATCTTTATAAAATATCTATTGGTTGACATACTATAATAGATGTTTTATCTACACCATAGTAAGTCGGCTACCGGTTTATGACCACGGTCTGACAGAAAATGGAAGGAGGTTGCAGTTTGCTGTTGCGTTTTGGTTGTTGATGTCCACAACCGAATATGCAAACTAACGTTGTGGGCTCGTCTGGCGTCATGAGCTAATAATCATTTAAATCATTTAAAACAATTATCTATACAAATTAACACATTCTCTGATTTTAGTTTCACTTGGCCCAAAATTATTTGACGACAGAAAAAACAAAGCTGTTGCCAATATCCAGACATAGTGTCGCATACGACGGACCGATCATCTATGTAATGCTTTCTAATAAACGATTTCCTATACTACTTATACAATAAATTAAGTCTCTATTACATAAGAATGCAGATAGTTTTTTGTTTTTTGGCATCATAACACAGTTTGGAAGTTGGATAATTTTTGCACTATTTATTTATTTTATACGTATTTAATGTTGAGGTACAAGGCATAATTATTATGATTGGTATCTGCTCTTGTAGAATGATATCTCTAAAGCTTCTCGCGGTATAAGAAAGTAGTATGTAAATGGAGTTATTGTATTTTCGACTGACTTAAAAAAAAAAGGAGGTAACCACATCGTCTGTATTTGTTACGCAATATTTCCGCCAGATGTGGACCTATTTTCAAAATTCTTTTAGCGTTCGATAGAGCTTATTTCAAGGGTGGTCCCATGTAAATTTGGTCACGAACGTATTTGAAGGCGGTTATGTGCCGCCAAATGTGGACCGATTTCCAAGATTATTGTGCCACATAGAGCTTATTCCAAAGATGGTCCTATATAAATTTGGCCACGACGGAATACATTTTGAAGTCGGTCCATTAAATTTTTCTAAACTTGTGACTATTTCAGTCAACGTCTTGTTCATCGATATAATATCTACCTACTTATAATGTAGATTTGGTCATCGAGATTTAACATACATTTCTCAAAAGTTGCACTTGTTTCATAACGTGTAGATCTTGACTTCTAAATATTTTGTAGTTCTAGCGTAGTCACAAGAAAGTCGACACGTGTAAAGTTTTGAGGTCACCCACTTTTTGCCTTTTGATATGGACAAGATAAATGGTAGCCATATCGGTATACCGGACACAATGGTTGTAATTAGAATTTCAATGTCTCGGGGTTTCCTCACTCACATCGCCATTTATTTCATGTTACACAACATAACCCCAGATATTTTATTAGTATTTTTACAGAAGAGGCTGGCAAACAAACAGGTGGGTCATCTGATCGCAAATAATCTCCAACGCCCATAGACATGACACGATACCAAAAAATCATGGGTACATTAAGCAAGGAAATAGAAAATGCGTTGAGAGAATTTTCCAGAAGCCTAAATACCACTTTCATTCCAAATTCTTGTTCCTTCTTTTCCACGTTAAACAGAGCTACTTGGTTGCGGCTCTGGCATAGCCGATGTTCATGGTCGATGGTAAGGTCCGTTTGCTCGTCCGCCTTCGTAAAAAAAACTGTTAATTGGAATGATAACGCATAGCTCATAGGTATTGATTGCATTTGCTTTAAGAGGTCATGATAAAAATAAATAACACCCAACAATCACATAGTCCTGACCTCACACTAAGACTGAGTCTTGTGTCGTGGGTATCCCGTATCAGGAGCTACGAGAGACTTTTGGTCTCACCACACCCAGACCCGAAACATAATATCTGTGGAAAATTAAGGACATCATAGTTGAACAATTGCCTATTTCTTCCGGTATAGTCTAACGGCCGGTTTTAATAAACGATCTCAGTTTAGAGTACAGATAGATCGCGATTATGAACCAATCAAATCAAGTCATTTGAAGGAGTCATATTCAAACTGTGTTCTTATTGGCTAATTTTTGTAATCTATCTGCTCATTCGAACTGAGATTGTTTATTGAAACCGGCCGTAAACCATATAGCTTATGCTTGAGAGCTTTTCTTTGATATCTATTTAAACACCGCAGCCTTATATTATGCGAGTGACCATGGACAAAGATAATGGAAGGTACAATAGTTTTGTCGAAATAAACTGACAATTTATCAGATAACTTTTTGTAGAAGACTTTATTATGCAAAAGTTTCCATTATGTTTAGCTTGCAATAACTACATGTATTTATAGATAATATTGGTCCAAATTGTACCATTTGGATTTGGATTTAATAGTTTAAATACATGAATGTCTTTAGATCTTATAAGTATTGGATTGGTATATATTAGATTTGTCCTTTCACTTGAAATAAGAGTTGCGCCGACCTCACATTGTGGTGGGATGAGAGTAGGTCGAAAGAAAGATAGGAAATTAACTACCTCTATAGGTACTTAGGCTGAGATCTATAAAGCGAACTCCGACTAAGTTTGAGACAAAGAATTGAACTCAGTGGGGATTCGTATTTTTAAATCGATCTTCGACTTAGTCCGAGACATTTTTTACAAGAAAAACAAACAGACAGACTAAGCAAACATTTTTTTGTAAAAATGACTCGGACTAAGTCAAAGTTCGATTTGTAAATTCCAAATCCTCACTGAGTTCGTTTATTTAACTTAGAGTTAGTCGGAGTTCGCTCTATAGATCTCAGCCTTAGTTACTTACCACGAAGCGGTGAAATAGAATTTCTTCTTCGTAACACAGTAGTATCTAACTCAAAGAGCCCTTGTTGATGAAGTTTGACAAGTATTAGAACATTGTGCGTCGGTCCACGCTTTATCATTGCTATTTGCAGACCGACTGAGGGGGTGCACGCAACCACTGACCATCCAGACTCAGACGAAACTTCATATACCAGTACCGCACCACGTGATGCATCCGATATGTATCTAAAAATACAGTTCAAGGTGTAAATACTTAAAACATATACATTGTATTGCACATGACTCCTTATATGTGTTACAATTAAACGGGTTTCTAATCGGGTCTATTTAATTCAAGTTGTGTTTTGAAATCGAAAGATATAATAGAGTTACCTAATATTTTTTGACGTGTGTAATACATTAATTAATATTAAATAATAATTCGGTTATCCGACCTGTTGGAAGCGGCCCTATTATTAATAATAATGCATTTTACATTAACTGCTCGGCGGCCGGTGGCCGAACCGCCTCAGCGGGGAGGAATTATCGAATTGCTTTACTCAAGACAACAAACGGATATATATGTATCAAGGAACTATGGAGACTTCCTCATGGTGGGCTTGCCTGACGGACTGACTACAAACATTCAGTGAACTAATTTTAGGTAACCGTCAGAAGTGATTTCGGTAGCCTCAGAGGGTAACGACCGTTTAGATAATTCTTTCAAAAATTGACAGTCTAAGCATGTCTGTAAAGTATCCGTAGCCAGAAGGGCAGAGAAAATTACGAGATTCGTATAACATCTACGACAAAAGCTATGGATAATTAATATACATAGATTTTTATCTTAATTACCTATACCAAAAATAATTTAAAATGACTCTTCCCATGTAAATAATATGTTCATTAAAATAAAACACTAGGCGTTACCTACTGTAGTTACGGTGACAGAAATATAAATTCTCAAGGCTCAAGGCTGTCTACCTATTTATGAATAACTTAGTTTTTTTTGTTAATCACTTCCTATTGTAACTAAACATGTCAATTTTTTTTTTCTTGAACGCTAATAGTTAAACAAGAGAGAGGACTCTTAGGCTGTTTATAGAGCGGACTTCGACTAGTCTAAGTCAAAGAGTAGTCTGTCTGTCGGTCTGTTTTTCTTGTAAATAATCACAAGTTTAAAAACTTAACAGACCTAATTCAAATCCTGTGGTGCCCAAATTTATATGGGACCACCCTTGAAGTAAGCTCTATCGAACACAAAAAGAATTTTGAAAATCGGTCCACATTTGGCGGAGATATCGATTATCGAGTAACATACATAAAAAAAGAAAAATACAGACGAATAGAGGACTTCCTCCTTTTTGGAAGTCGGTCGAAAAAGGCTCGACCTAGGTCGAAGTTCGATTTAAAAATTCTAAATCCTCAATGAGTTCGTTCCTTTGACTCAGTCTTAGTATAAGTTCGCTCTATAGATATTAGATAGCCTTAGAGAGCGAAATAATTTGGCAGCCTCCGTGGCGCAGTGGGCAAGTAACCGGCTGTGAAACGTGAGGTCGCGGGTTCGATTCCCACACCGAGACAAATGTCTGTGTGGCCCACAGTTATTTGTTTCGGGCTGGGTGTTGTGAGACCGAAAGTTTCTCGTAGTTCCTGATACCCACGACACAAGACTCAATCTTAGTGTAGGGTCAGGACTATGTATGTGACTGTTGGATGTTATTTATTTATAAAAAAAAAATTGGAGAGCACTTGTAACTTTGTAATCGTTTTAAATATCTGGGTTATTTAGCTGCAATTTACCCATACTGCCTCTTAAAGCCACTTGTACATTATACCAGAGACAAGTATATAATAATATAATGTATCTAATTATATTATACATGGATACTCGTAAGTTTCGAAATCTTACACGTGTCATGTGACATTCATGTAAAATTTATGAGGCTTGGAAATCTAAATTAATGTAATATCCTTCATGCAACTATGACACGTATATCCATTGCACAGTTTTATTGCCGCTAGTTATAACCTCGTTACTGAAAACATTAAAACGGACAAAAATACAGGATGTAATAAATTTTATTATGCCTAATTTATAAAAAAATAACATTCGAACTGTTATGTTTTAGGTTAAAATTAGGATAAATTTTATCTTCCTTATCAATTAATTCAAAATAACAGGAAGTAATATAAAGTAGATATATTATTTTTGAAATAAGATAACAAAAAACTTAACGGACCGACTTCAAAATGTATCCGATCGTGTATATGGGACCACCCTTGGAATAAGCTCTATCGAACACAAAAAGAATCTTGAAAATCGGTCTACATTTGGCGGAGATATCGCGTAACATACATAAAAAATACAGACGAATTGAGGACCTCCTCCTTTTTGGACGTCAGTCGAAAAAGAAAAAATAATCACAAATTTAAAAACTTAACGGACCGACAACAAATCCGTTCGTGACCAAATTTATCTGGGACCACCCTTGAAATAAGGTCTATCGAAAACAAAAAGAATCTCGAAAATCGGTCCACATTTGGCGGAGATATCACGTAACATACATAAAAAAAAACAGACGAATTGAGGACCTTCTCCTTTTTGGAAGGCGGTCGAAAAATACAGATGAATTGAGGACCTTCTTTTTTGAAGTTGGTAGAAAATACATTAGTTTGAAGTAAACTAATATTAGAGTCTAACAATGTAGTATTTTGCGATAACTACGCTAAGTTAAAAATAAATAACGACAAGAAATAAATGAACAGAATGCTGTTACGCCTATAGGTACCGACCTCTTCACCCGACTGCTCTAGGAAAGAGCATAATGGTTTACCATATTACTTATGTGTTTACATAATACTATTATAATATAATGTCTCTTCATAGAGCAATAAGGTAATTAAAGTCTGGCAGGTTGGAATTTCGCACTGAAGTAAATATTTTTACGAAGGAAATATGCTTAATCATCATGGAGAGTGATATTCCCCATATGATGGTAAATATAGCTGTACAAGAAAAGTTACGGGTTAAAGTCTGTATAAAATAATCGATGTTATGTAAGTATGCGTACCATTTTTATATTCAAAATTAGTGTATGTATCCAGTAAAAAAATTGCATTAAAATTGCTAATGTGTATGTCTAATTTTTATGTTTAAATATGTATGTATAAATCATGCAGTTCCGTAATTAATTTAAGAATTTAATTACATCTAGGTAACTATTATGCTAAAATTGTCGCAATCACAGTAAGGCCCGGTGACAAAAATGTTGACCATTATTCGTTGTCGTAAAGTCAAATTATAAACTACTTTAACACTTCAGCACAAATAAGCGAGTCCGATCTGACTATTCTCACTACATATTTCATTGAAAACCGATGTAAAGTGGCAGCTTATTTTTTTTTTCGTATGGTAAGAGAGATTTCCGAAAAGTCTAGTCCGGCAGACGTAAAAACTAAAGACGTATCATTTCTACAACATGCTTCGCTCATGGCTATTTTTAAGCTTAAAGTAAACAAGGTAAGGTTTATTTATTTATTACATTTACTATGGTAAGGAAAACATTATTAACATATTATTATTCGAAAACTTGTAGTATTAGACACATAGATCGTAAAGAACGTGCGTTGGATTAGTAAGATCGTCTATAGTATATCACAGATTAATAGTTAGTTAGTTAGTTATTAGTTAGTCAATCAACATCTGCTTGACCCAAAAAGCTCCATACTTGGTTCTAAATATGTATAGATGGTATAATGAATAATGGAATCCTGCCAATATATTAAATTGCTTGTGCACGCGGCTGCGGCCGCGTGAAAATAGACTTCATAAGGCTTAATGTCACGCGTGGTCGCTTTTTAAAAAAAAAATTGCACGATGTAATTAATCTTGGAGGATTATAGGACTTAACAAAACTCAAATACTTCACACCAACAGAATAATGTAGAGCTTTTTATAGAGGCTAGAATATGAAATCACTCTCTACATAAAATAAATAAATACACTCAACAGTCACATACAAAGTCCTGACTCCCCACTAGGTTGAATCTGCGTCCTGGCCCGTAGTCATCCGTCATTTATAACGGATTTACGGTCCTAATCCAGTCCCGGGCAAATTAAATTAGAATATTAGCTTTGCCCGACCTGGGAATCGAACCCAGGAGCTCTCGGTCCACAACGCATATATGCTGCCATAACACCAAGAAGGCGACCTAAAACACCAAGACCCGAAACAAAAAATATTTATCGAACCCACAGCCTTTCGTTTCACATTCGACTTGCCCGCTGTGCCACAAAGGTTGTCATTAATTAACTACGAAGCAGTACTCACATGAAAGGTTTTCCCGCGCAATATTCAACAACAATATTTTGTAGTAAAGAGTTCGGTTCAGATAGAGACGAGATATCGATGCGTTTTGTTACTTTTCCTAAAAGATTGTTAATAACTATAACTTTAGGCGGACAAGTACACCGCGGATTCTCCAGTGTGTCGATAATACCAGTATCCAGAACCCAGAAGTTACCCTGCCAAGAAAATTAATAGATATTATACATGTTTACCAAGAGGTACTTAGTTATACTAATTAATTTAGAATTGCGTAATGATTGTGGTAATTATTATGTCACAAAGATAGGAAATCGGAAGTGGGAGAGGAAGTTACTAGTTAAGAGTGGAAAAAAAGTCAAATCTTATGTAATTTGTCAAAACACCACGCCTACAGTATAAAAAATTTAATAGGTACTTAATTGCTTACATTTATGTGAGATTATTATGCGGTAACGTTTTAAAGGTTAAATGTTTATTTCAATGATTGAGTCACAATCTGCCTACAAATTGAACTAGTGATAAGTGATCAGACATTCAATTAATTAATTAGATAAGCTCAGCGATACGAGTCAGTGTACATGTAAATAAATATTAAAATGTTTGCTAAATACGATTACATCAAGCATAAATGCGCAACAATGGAACTTATATTTGGCAGTGATTTTGTACAAATGGTGACCATGTTGTAATAACAGCAATAATCACAACCCGAGATCACAACTATGAACTGATTAACCAGTTCACGGTGAAGCAATTACATGGAAATGTAATGCCTTTGGGAGCATTTGTGTGCATGAGGTCGCACCCACGCTATTCAATCGAGTAGGTATTTACTGTGAATCGATTGCGTAGCCAGAAGTAAATTTAACATGAAAACCTGTGTGACAAATTTTCACACGTTCAATTAACGGAAACATTAATACACCATTTTAGATATTATGTTAGAAACTGAATATTTATATGCAAATATAAATAAATAATACATTTACTTTTTCATTATCAAATTACAAGATCCTTATACAGACATACTTATATCCTTATAAGATACAGTTTGCAAATGTCCTAGAGACTGGTGCCTGATGTAGGCATTGCCTGTGTTTCAGGTGACCAGCAAGATAAAAATTGCTTTAAATTTGTCCAGTTTCCTTTTATTCAATTAAGCTAACATTACACAATAATTATAATACTACTATGTTGCTCATGTCGCAATGTGTTTTCAAATTGCATAAATACGAGAAATTGTATATAAGCTCTCTAATGTATCTGATCTGCATATTACCTAATATGCAAAACCTTAGCGACTTTTGCGTCCATCTATTTTCTACTGATTTCGATTGAGAGCGAAAATCGTTATCGAGATTTAGAAAGGCATTATCATTAAAATAAATAACTCACAAGATGATCCAAATAGAAGTCCACTGCATTTTGTATTGCGTTACAGTCGCCGACGCTGTGTGTCCGTAACTCCGGGTGTGGTTCCAACTCTACTCCCTGTGGGTCTCGAGTTATTGACCATACAGTCGATACTACACCATGTTTCATTCTTAACAAAAAAATGTATCTTACTATATACTGGTATACATTCTTTTTTATTTCTACCTGCACTTATCGCACCTTAATGTGGTTGGCGCAACACACAAGGATTTCAAGGATGTTGCAGAGAGGATTCGGCTTAGTTTTTACGACCGGCCGGCCGCCTGACGTCAACCCCCTCTGAGGGATCCAGTCTCAGGCAATTTAAATTAAAAAAGTTGCGACCTAGGAATCGAACCCAGGAGCTCCCGTTCCACAGCCCATACATGTCGCCGCTAGAGGCCACCAAGGAGGCGACTGGTATACATTCAGTACCTGATATTATACGTAAGGTTTAGTTAGAAGAAGGTATTATCATACTTTACTAAAACATGTAGCAAGGTTGCCTCTTTGGTCTAGTGGCAGCATATAAGGCATGTGGACCGGGAGGTCCTGGGTTCGATTCCCAGGTCGGGCTAAGCGATTTTCCTATTTTGATTAGGGCGGAACTAGATACCCCAGCGGGGGGATGGCGTCAGGCAAGCAACCGGTCGTAAAAACTAAGCCAAATCCTTTCTGCATCATCCTTGAAAAATAGGGCTGGTGGAAAGAAGAAGTAAAACATATCGTATCATAATAAAAGCTATGTACCTGGGTGTTATAACATAGATGTCATCCATATATGTTAAGGCCTTGATGGCGATAATATTTTCTTTCACATATTGTCCGTTTCGTGTCCAAAAGGTTGACCCATGCTCGCATTTCAAATGTGAAGGTCCTCCGTTCCATGCTAAATTTTTTGGGAATGCATCACACATCACTATACTCCAGTAAAATATAAACACAGTTAACTTATGATTCGTCATCTTGTTTGTAAATACGTGTATATTTTATATCTTATTTTATTGCTATATTTGGTGCACGACAATATTTGCAAATGAATAACTAAGTGTGTGACTTTTGGATTTTGTAACAATGACAAGAAGCTTCTGAGAATTAGTAAGCATTCCGTAAAATTGCTTAAGTGTTAACGTCGTAATACATACCTATACATATTATATTTATATCATGATAACATTACTTAAGCTTACTGGCAATGTAAACAGATAGGAACCAAATTCGGTTTCGCTCCAATTGTTCTAATAGATACATGATACAATTCTTCCGATATCGAGGATTGAGTTAGAATTTCCTCTACAGGCACAAAAACTGTGTTAGTATGTCGTTTGATGATAAAAAGCAGCTATTGTATAAACACCGCGTGGGAATCATTATGCTTTGCTACAGAATTGTGTTATTTGCTTTCAGTATAGTCAATATCGTTAAAATTGTGTGTAAATGTATTGGTTACTTTAAATATATAAATGCGTGCATTATTTTATAATATTGACCATTTAAGCGAATCGTAAAATGTTTTAGGTGTGTAGCTACGTGGTGCTCAGAGGGTGATGACAGGCGGGCACCCGGTCGAAAAAACTAAGCCGAATTCTTCCCGCAATATGCTTGAAAAAATGGGCTGCGCCAAGCACACATTAAACTGAGTTGGAAATAAAAAGTTCTATGTATTTGTTAGTTAGGATACTGATGAATCATTATTTCTATTGCAAATATCATGAGTTATTTTAAAGCAAGCAGCTCTGCGGCCTGAGCAGGAAAATTTCTGACAACCGTAAATGTATTCGAACTCGATGCGCGTCTATGAAATTTGTATGAAATATTAACCAAACGTCATCAGTGCGCAGCGTACTCGAATACATTTACATTTACATTAGTTTTTCGTGCTCGGGCTACAGTAGTTAACTTACATTAATCTAGACGTTAGGTTAGCAATTTTCGTAATGGTCAAGATTATAAACTTAGTAGGTTTGTCGACTCTAAGGTTGGTCGCTTAGTCAGTATTATGGAATTGCAATCCGCATTTGTTTCACTCTTGCATCGCTATCTTATTTTAACGTGCATTATCAAAAACGACCTTGAGTCTTGAAATTTATGAAAAAGTAGCGTTGTTAGTAACACAATAGGTGATCACGCACCTTGATAAGTAGCTATTAGTTAGTACGCATACGAGACAGAGTCACGGGCCACGGCTGCAGCCACACCTTCGGGATCAGTCACTTTTACTTTTAAGGTGTTATGTTATAGTGTAAGTAGAGTGTAGAGGGGCGAGTTAATTCGTGCGTACACGAAGGCTCTCGTTCAGTGTAACTGGCAGCGCCGCGGCGAGACACGGTCGCGCCTCCCTGCACCGCTCGCGTATTAACACGTGCTCCAACCATTTCCACGGCTAACTATCGAGATATTAACCGGTCGCCGGCATTCGCGGGATCTCTACATCACAGGTACAATTACTTATTAGTGTGGTGTTGTTGTGCTTATATGTGCAAAATATCTACAATTATTCTTTTGATACTTGAGTCTCTACAATCCACTTTTATTATAAACACACGTTTCAATGGTTACAGTATAACTGATACTAGTGATAATATTAAGGTCGAAACTTAAGACCGTTTCCCGTATATTTTCTTCTCAGTTCATAAACACGTTTTGTGAAATTTAAGTTATATAATCTACAATTTATTCATTTATGTTCATAAGATAAACAAACTAATTGCAGGGTTACCACCACCTTTAATAGCAGTATTGTTATAATCGTTCTTCGTTTGTTTTGTATGGGAATCGATACAAGTAAAATTATAATAATACTGCTATAAGAGGTGGTGGTAACCCCCCAGTGGTGAATATGTAGTGTTTGTCGCCTTAGGCTCCTAGTACTATCAACGTCCCCTTTTAACCATATTTTAACCGACTTAAAAAAAAGAAGTTCCTCAATTTATCATATATAGATAAATTGAGGAACTTCTTCATATTATACATTTATCCATATTATACATTTTTATGAATTATCGTTCACCGATCACCTCCTTGATCTAGTGGCAGCACATATTGACTTTGGACCGGGAAGTCCTGGTTTCGATTCCCGATTTTTCATTTCATATTTGGCCGCCCCTAATATATAGCCGCCCTAGGCCCAGGCCTAGTCGGCCTTAGAGAAAAGCCGCCACTGATAAAACATAATATCTCTTTGATTTAAAAATTGGCTGTTTCCCACAAAAACTATTATTTCAGTTCTGTGTACAGTGTTTATCCTAATTCTTGTAGTCTATGCTATAATAATAATATAGAAATACCTGGTTCAAGAATTACTGTTGAATCTCGTGATAAAAATATTAGGTTTTAGAACAAGTGTGTTGTAGAAATTACCTTGTAGCTTACCGATTTATTTTGCATTAAATAAATTAACAACATTAGTAAGGAAGTTCCAATTAGAATTTTATATAGTTAGTAGTTACGCTGTTACGGTATTAGTCATCATTCTTCAATGAAGAGATTTATTGAATCAAATCTATTGTAGATTTTTTCTTGCTACTTCACTTCACGTCAAGCTGAATCAGCTTTAAAGATGCATTTTAATTTACTTAAGTTATGTATAAGTTATGTTTTGTGTTAACACGCTGTGTAAACATAACAATATATGCATTGTAATTATATACCTCTATATGCTTATTTATATATACGCAGGCCGCTTCCAACAGGTCGATCTGGAAATCTTTGGGGGTGGCCTATGTTCAGCAGTGGACGTCCTATGGCTGATGATGATGATGATGATATACTTTGGGCGCGAACGGTGAATGTTTTAAGTTGTAACTGATAATGATGATTTATTTATGAATCTAATATATTTAATTTCGTAAACACAAATAATGAGAATCAATGTAAATATACAAATATATAACACTACTATACGAATATACAACATGTATGGGTACCGTTACAGAAGTACTGCAAAAGTATTATCATTAAGAATGATAAATTGCTTCATAACATAAGCTTTTATGTTCGCCATGCTACGAAGTACGAAATGATATCTACGATTAAGCAAATTTTGCCATACTCACAATTATAGTGTGCTTTGTAATGGCGTAGTAATAGATATTATACGTTATGCGTAAATCTGGAAATCCGAGGATGTTGTTATGACAATATCCTATAGCGGTATGTAAACAAGGGTCATTGTCTGATAAATTGGCCATTGTATTTACAAACACATAAGAACAATCAGTGGATGTCTAAGGAACAGAGGAAGTTGTTACATGTGATAGGACATCGATATAATTGTTTGGTTTTAGATAATTCAAAAATTATATACTTACTTATCTATAGTGGTTATCTATTAGCGTGGTGAAACCTTTGCCAGCTCAAACTTATATGGGTTGTTAACTTGGTACACTTTAATAAATAACACGCAACAGTACCCCACACTAAGATCGAGTCTTGTGTCGTGGGAATCAGGAACTACGAGAGACTTTCGGTCTCACAACACGTAGACCCGAAAAAAATATCTGTGGGCGGCACAAATATTTGTCTTGGTGCGGGGATCGAACCCGCGGCCTCTTGCTTCACAGCCGGCTGCTCGCCCGCTGCGCCACGGAGGCTGTTAAATTGGAACTTTACATTGGAATTAGTTATAGAGCAAACTTAACTACTGGAATTTCCCCCAAAGTATTTACTACTCTATTTATTCATATTTTATGTATATTTATCAGAGTAATTTTCCTAATAGGGAGTGTGTCATTACAGGTTATCATCATGTTTCTATGCGAATATACGAATTATGAGATGAAGCAGTTAGGATCATTTTCGATGTTATAAAGGCTGTCCATACATTATTTCCACATGATTGCGCACACATGCGTCGATGAGCAAATGTCATTTAGTTTTTAGACTAACTGTCCTTACGAATTCACATTGGTGACATACATACATAAGCTCACGCCTGTATCCCCGAAGGGGCAGGCAGAGGTGCACTAGCGAACTAGAACGCCCACATTTCGCCGAGCTTAGTTCAGTCCCAGATGTGATAAGAGGCGAGCCTATCGCCATATCGGGCACAAATTCCAGACTCCGGGCTGATATGGAAAAATCCAATATCACTTTAACCGACCCGGGGATCGAACCCGAGACCTCAGGACGGTAGTCATACCGAAATACAACTACGCCACCGAGGCAGTCACATTGGTCATAGATTGCTTTACCTATTTACTTTCCGAGTTTAGATCTCATGCCAGGGTTGCATTGTAATATAAAGGTGCATGGACAATGCGTGTTATATTTTCAACTTAAATAGAATTGTAGTAATTTTCTAAATATTCGACCTTCATAATATCGTACTAAGGAAGTCATGGTTCTTGTTAATCCATTTACACTATCCATT
The DNA here is from genome assembly GCA_036417725.1 of Clanis bilineata. NCBI lineage: Eukaryota > Metazoa > Arthropoda > Insecta > Lepidoptera > Sphingidae > Clanis > Clanis bilineata. The sequence goes on from CM071153.1 coordinate 8,440,893, forward strand.
GTCATTGAAACAGTTATTCAATTAAAAATTCGTGGTTTTTGTTCTTTGTAATTATATAAATTGAGTAGAATGTATTATTTCTGACTAAAACGAGTGGAAAGGGCATTTCAAGCAAATTTTAAGTACATATTTCAATAAGACCTATTTTCATTCTACTTTCTTTTTTAAGTGGTAGCACGAATGGGCCGGCTTGACCGGCATGATACCGCTATCTCACAGAAAACCGACGTAAAGTGGCAGCTTGCCAATACATTTCTTTCGTGTAAGATTAATGGTTGGCCAATGCCCGCCTCCCTATCCCACTCCCCATTCCCCTCTTTTAAAATTGGCAATCACCGTTATTTGTTTGGTGTCACCGGTGACAAACGGCAGTGGAGATCCACCTGCTAGTTTCTGCTATAACATTTTTTTTTGGTCTACCTCTAATTCACGCGGGGAACTCACGTTTTCCATACAAATATTTTACGTCCTCGCTCGCGTAAATACGTACAACTAACTCATAGTTGAGCTACTGATGTACGTTGCACAATTGTACCATAATACTATTATATAGAGAGAACAAGTAAATACACTGAACTGGTACAACAAAACAATAACTGGGTCAAGTCTTTGCAATCTATAGATGGCTTCCGTTGTATACTGAACGGTTAGGTATGATTCTTATGATTAAAGAAATCGGTGTAATAAAATTACATACACAGACTCACGCATATATCTCCGAAGGGGTAGGCGGAGGCGAACTAGCAAACTAACACCCATATTTCGCCGAGCTCCTTTCCGTCCCAGACGTAATAGGGGACGACCCTATCTGCCTCCACAACAATTCTAGACTCTGGGTTGTTACTAAGTCAAAAAAACTAATATAATACTGCCCGAGGATCGAACCCGTTATAATACTAAAATAATCTTTTGAATTTGCGTCTTTCATTAGTAAGCTTACTTAAAAAATGTTATAATAACCTTACCCTCGGCAAGAATGATGATACCCTGAACGAGTGTTTTACATTGATGTAGAGATATATCATCTTTGTGAACTTATATCTTTGAAATTGTCCTCGGTCGTTGAATATTTTCCTTGGTACCTTCTTAACAGTCCATTGTTTGTAACTGGTTAGTATCTGTTACTTAACACGTTGCTTGCTTCAGTGCTTCATTAACTATCTTTGTTAATATTCATATACCTTTCAATATTCGACGGTAAATACTTCATACTTCCTGTTTATGAACTACATAATTAGGCACACTGCTAGTTACAGTCAAATTGTAGATTGTTTTCTTCTATTTCTCGACCGACTTCCACAAAAGGAGGAGATTCTCAATTCGTCTGTAATTTTTTTTTATGTATGTTACTCGATATCTCCGTCAAATGTGGACCGACTTTCAAAATTCTTTTTCTGTTCGATAGAACTTATTTCAAGGGTGGTCCCATATAAATTTGGTCAAGATCGGTAAATTGGAAGTCGATCAGTTAAGTTTTTAAACTTGTGATTATTTAGATAGTAATATTTTACTCATATGTCGCCTCCTTGGTTTAGTGGCAGCATGTATGGGCTATGAATCGGGAGGTCCTCGGTTGGATTCCCAGGTCGGGCGTGGTGTTTTTCTCACACGATTTTTCCGGGACTGGATCCCCCAGAAGGGGCTTGACGTCAAGCATGCAGTCGTCGGTAAAAATTAAGCAACACCGTTCTGGAACATGGTTGAAGAAGTGTGTTGCGCTGACCCCACATTAAGGTCCCACCTAAGGGCAGGTAGAGAGAAAAGAGTATTTTACTTTTGAGATTATTTACATAAATATTAAAAGTAATAAATAATTCACGTAACTCGTTGTAACCAAGCAAATGTGAAGTGAATAATGATTTACAAATGGACTCAAATGTATCGCAATTTGCGTTAATAAATATAAAACAGTTTAGTAGGAGTAGTAGAAGTATAAGTTAAAAAATCACGCTGCAAAACTTATGACCATTTGAAGCCAGCGTGCTCTACGTGCAATAGTTTCTATTCATAATATTCAAATAAGGTGTGACTGAGAAATTTAATTTGACCATTGTTAAAACACAACACTGCGAAGTGAAACATGTATCCTTGGAAATGGCAACGCAATACGATCTAATAACACGATATGACAAAATAATAAAATTGATTGTGGCACTTACGCTTGCCAAGTGCTAAAGCCGTCAGAATTACCTCGAGATCTATCGCAGGCTGCAGCCGTAACCTTTGTCCTACAAAAACTGGATTTACTTAGTACTTAGTCGTTTGGTATATAATTAGGGTTTGAACACTTGGGTCGAATTGCTAGTTACTGTTATTACGATGTGTTTCATTAGAAATAATGTAAATTTGTTCGTAATTCGTATATCTGAAACATAACATAACATAACATAAGCTCACGCCTGTATCCCAGAAGGTGTAAGCAGAGGCGCACTAGTGAACTAGAACATCCACATTATGCGAGCTTAGTTCCGCCCCAGATGTGATAAGGGGCGAGCCTATCGCCGTATCGGACACAATTCGTATATCTGACTTTCTTATTATATCGGAAAGTGGGGATAAATTTATGTTAATTTAAAAGATATCCCAAACTTGTATCACTCTCTACCTAACAGCTGTGTAGAGGATGGTGCACTTTAAATTATGTCATAAAAACTATATATTATTGTCAAAAAGCTTTTAAAGGATTTAAATATCTAATCCGATATTCGAGTTTTATGCAAATGCCAATTGGTTACCTAAGAGAAAGTAGAGGTATACTGTCGAATATCAATACTTCTTATATTTATCGTTGTAGCTCCACGCGTATATTTCGCTTTACACTGTACAGTTTTCTTTAATTAGAGATGTATAAATTCCATAGAGTATTTATCCAATCACGGAAATTGTGTAAGCTATAATAGTTATGGCTTTTATGCCTATCTAAAAATCGCTGTAATTTGACTATAGTTACATCATAACATTTTTTCCTATGTATAAATATTTACATAATACCAGATACAAGTACTATTTAAGAATATTGATAATTACTTTATTATACACTCCTTTGCTTCTATTCTCATGATACTATGAGTGGTAGAGTGACGCTGTAGACAGTTATATTAACACAAATCGGCTCAACCGCTTTGAGACAATTTTCTTATAAGAAGTTGACAAAAAGTGGCAACTAATTGTTGCATTTCGTTCGGTGAGCGAGATTTTCAGTGATCCAAATCGCTGTCTGCCCATCCCAGTCCCTATTCCCTTCCTTTAAATTATTATTGTACCCTTAATTAATAATGATATGTTTTATATTTTAGATGGGGGATGTAGGCAAAAAAAGATTTTTTAAATAGCGTTGCGATTTTATTATTAATGGAGTCGCTTTAAACTAGTCGTTTAAAAATATATTTCTTGTTTCCTTCTCTGTGTATGTCTATTTGACAAGTCTTAACAGGGCTTATTGACATAAAACCTTATTTACGTAGCAAACAACTTATAAAACGTACCGCATTATTATAAAATAACCATATTTAGATCACAAATGTCGTCTCTACGTTTCATATTTGTATCCTTCGATAATAATTAATTATTTGACATAATTTTATTTCTGAACCAAAAGAGAATTCAGTGTTAAGTTTCTATGTCAATGTTACAGGCTGGACAATGAAGTCTTCGTCAGTTACGTGTTAATACAGCATTTCATTTAATATTGCATTCCATATTTGTCACCTTGATCAACGGTTCGTTGTTCAAAATTCAAAGTATAGATATAATTGAAGACATGCAGCTTTTATTTCTACATTGTTTTCCAGATTTTATTTCAGTGGCCCGAGTAGAAATATTTGACAATCGAATTTGTTTTCTTAGGTTTACGCGAATGTTATTAATTGAAATATGACTGCCTCGGTGGCGTGGTGGTATTTCGGTACGACTACGGTTCTGAGGTCTCGGGTTCGATCCCCGGGTCGGGCAAAGTGATATTGGATTTTTCCATATCAGCCCGGAGTCTGGAATTTGTGCCCGATATGGCGATAGGCTCGCCCCCTATCACATCTGGGACATAACTAAGCTCGGCGAAATGTGGGTGTTCTAGTTCGCTAGTGCGCCTCTGCCTACCCCTTCGGGGATACAGGCGTGAGCTTATGTTATGTGAAATAAAACTATTTTTACGGATTCTATCACGATTTGATTTTAATGTTTTTTTTTTTTTTTTATGCCCGACGTTTCGAAAGCTATGCAGTCTTTGTCGTCACGGGTCGGAGGCTGCAAAGCTTTCGAAACGTCGGGAATAAAACAAACAAAAAATTAAAACCGAATCGCGATAGAATCCGTAAAAATAGTTTTATTTAAATCGTATTTATATCGAGCTCGATGCGCTTTGTATGAAATATTAACCATACGTCATCAGTACGCGCGAGCTCGATACGAATTCGACTGTCCAAAATATTCCTGCTCGGACCGCTGTATTCGCAATTTCATAATGACAATAAAAGAATTGTCATTTATCTAATATGACAATACAGTTTTTCTAAATTATGTATTTGTCATAATATGATTTAAATCAGTAGATATAATTGAAATGATAAGAAAATGTAAAAACGGAAGGTTCAAGTTTAAGGAACTTTTTTCTCATATGAAATATTTCATTCATAATGAGATACCAAAAAAATCATGAGTGCATTGCCAAATTAAAGGAGGCGACGTCAGCTTTCTGTGAGACAGTGGTATCAAACCGCTCGAGCTGGCCCATTCCTAGTTTAGACGTTACTGCATACAGCGTGGCTCTACCACTCAGAAATCGTATTGTATTGTTTACAACGTGTAATTCTACTTCCTATTGAGGGTTTCTCAATAGGCTACTTAATATTCTAATGCAGTAAAAATCAAGTTAGAGACGCATTTATATTCAAGCAACGTTTTTAGACTAGGGAAACACGCGCATGTGCGTAAGTAAAAGTTAAGGCATTTTAAACTGGTTTCGCTTACATCACGACCTTGCTGCGCTGCCACAAATAATGCAGCTGGAATGAAAATAAACACTTTAACAGTTTAAGAAAAATAACAATATTATAAGAATCTTACTAGAATTCATAATTTTCATAGATATTTCACATTTATTTTCTATATCTAGAGGTATAATGTATAATCATGTAATGATTGACTGGAAAATATTGATCTTTACTTGATGGCGGTAAGCTCACCTGCTCTTACCAGTGGCGATGGGTCTATACAACTCGATTCCTACCGGCTTCCCTTTTCCAGATTGTAGGCTAATAAATGAATTTTATCTAGAAGAGAAAGTAGCCCTAGGCGTCCCTTTTGAAATTTTTCACCCTTCGCCACTGCCTCTCACATCCCTGACGATGTGAATGCGAAATGGATTCAGCGAAATGAGGGTATTCTAGTTCTTTAGTTAGACTCTGTCTACCACTTCGACGATACAGCGTGTGTCTATATACCTCTAGATAAAACTGGACACAATGGAATTCGCATTTTTTTTCTTATCCGGGCACGGCAAAGTGACTACTCATGGTAAGCATAACGCAGTAAAAAAAACCTAGCGACCACTGACAAACAAATGGTCGCCGTGAATCATGCCGGCCTATTTATGCTTCTTCACACTCCGAATCCGAAGAGGGAAGAATCAAATCGAGGAGATTGCGACAAGACAGGCGGATGACCGATGCAGACACAGGGATACCCCCATGCCCGTCCCAACCAACCATTAAGTCATGCCGCAAGCTCCTCGAGAGTACCAGTAGTACACTGGCTGATCCTAAAACTCGAATCACACACGGAGTGTGGGTCGCTATGGCAGGGTTTAGCACCATGTGTATGGTGGTCGTCATCCGGTTCATCAGCCATCCAATTATTTAATATTAAAAAATAAAATGGTAAAGTACCGTCGAAGTCGTGAGTAGAAGTCCATTAATAAAAATACGTGCTGTATCGAGGATAAAAATAGTTTACGAAATTATTTATACAGTAGCATAAATGTTGATTTATGAAATTGTATTCTCGACGAACATACATTGTGTCTCGTTGAAATCTTTTGCTTTAAGATATTCATTAACGAGCGCATTAACGGCTACTGTGTTATTTTATGCAAAATGGGTCGTTAATTCAACAGTAAATTAGGTTTTTTTACACGTCAGATTACTATAATCATATTTTATTACCGCAATATTTACGGTAAGGTCATAAAATATTAATAAATTATAGTGACTGCCAATTGGCCATCTATTCGTAAGTATTTCTTACTGTACATGTATGATTTGGTTAACACCAAAATAAATTTAATGCATAGTTTAATTATACACTTATTACTTATTACACTTATTATATCGTGAATATTGTTGGTATGTGAATTTAAAAAACCTAGAATACTATTATAATATGCTACTTTTATGTACAACTTTTTAAAATTAATATTTATGTGACTTTTAATAGGTATATAATTTGTATTTTAGATATTTTATTACTATAAAATAGTAACGTTATGTTTGTTGGTATATTGAGTGGAGTCACGCTGTAGAGAGTTACGTCTACAGTACAAATGGGCGGGCTCGACCGGTTTGATACCACGGTCTCACATAAAATCGATGTAAAGTGGCACTTCGTTATCACGATTCGTTCAGTGAGATATTTCCGGTGGCCTAATTCCACATCGGCCATCACTACTACTATTTCCTATTTCTACACCACTGTTTCCGTCCTTTTAGGTTGGCAACGCACACACGATTCTTTAAGTGTCTTGGGCGTCTATGTGCGGTGGAGATCACTTACCATCAGGTGACCTACCTGCTCGTTTGCCAGTCTCTGCTATAAAAAAAGCACAGTTTGTTAGTTCAGTGTTTAAGATACAGTCCATGGCAGCCTCCGTGGCGCAGCGGGCGAGTAGCCGCCTGTGAAGCGAGAGGCCGCGGGTTCGATTCCCGCATTGAGACAAATGTTTGTGTGGCCCACAGATATTTGTTTCAAGTCTGGGTTTTGTGAGACCGAAAGTCTCTCATAGTCTCTGACACCCACGATACAGGTTATACCTAGTGTGGGGTCAGGACTAGTTGTGTCACTGTTGGGTGTATTTATTTTATTTAATTTACAAAACTAAATCACGTAAGCGAAACTGCGGACAAAATCTATTAAGAAATCACAAGTAATTAAACACTGTTGAACAAAACAAGGTAACAAGAGTTATGAGATCGAAGGGCGATAATATTTTTGTACTACATTACGTAGGAGTAGTGTACTAATTATTCTATGTCACGGAAATGTTATTTTCGACGTCGGTGTTAAGGCCGACAACAATCTTTTCAACACCATAAATACGATCAATCGACAATCAAATACAAGTACATATTGTGTTGACTTTCAACACCGATTCTAAATTACACCGTAATCTTTTGAGCTTATGTAACTGTTAATAAATAAATATTCGATATTTGTTTTCTACTCCCAAAACTGTCTTACTACTATAAATAATAATAAATAACTTACAGCAGTCACACACATAGTCCTGCGGCCTGAGCAGGAAAATTTCTGACAATCGTAAATGTATTCGAGCTTGATGTACGTCTATGAAATTTTTATAAAATATTAACCAAATGCCACCAGTGCGCAGTGAACTCGAATACATTTACGATTGTCAGAAATTTTCCTGCTCAGACCGCTGATCCCACACTAAGATCGCGTCTTGTGTCGTGGATATCAGGAACTACGAGAGATTTTCGAATTCACAACACCCAGACCCGAAACAAATACCTATTTTTGGATACAGTTATTACATACAGTTATTGTATTCGAGTCAATAAAAAACTTTCGAAACACTGCTCTTGTAGAGAGTTAACCGAGGACGAACAAGGAATGCCGTCAGTTTCCAACTCACTAAGCATTGCGGTCACCTGCTCAAACGCTAATTATTTTTACGCTAGCCTATGGTATGTTATGAGGAGGAGCGGCTTTGACAAACAGCTTTAAACGCAACGATAATCCTTTTTTTTATCCGATCACGGGAAAGTGACTACACTGCATCTGATAGTAAGTGTAGCGCATTCCAAAACTAGCGACCACTGATAACTCTGCGTTCATCAGTGGTCGTCATAATCACGCCGGCCTATTTATGCTTCTTCACACTGCGAATCCGAAGAGGGAAGAAGCAAATCGAGGGCCTTGCGACAAGACAGGCGGATGACCGATGCAGGGATACCCCCATAACCGTCTCACCCAGCCATCAAATCATGCCGCGAGACCAAATTCTTTAACCAACGACCAATACGAAGTTCATATTTACAAGGTGACCATTCGCCAAGTTCCTAATGTAATTCACGGATAAATAGTCACAATACGCAATTAATTGTTCACTAGGTACGTATGTGTGTCGAAATGTTATTATATTGATCCAATTCAGGACGTACCTAAGTGATTTTTTGTTCCAATCCTAAAGCCTACTTCCTTCTACAAGTGGTGAATGTGATACGACCTTGATGTTATGATATTTGAAATAGTTAAGTTCAAGCGTATTCAGTCGATTAGATCTACTTTAACACTCGGTGGTTGCTGTCATATCGAATATACTGTGATTATGATTGATGCTCGTAAATTTTAAATAAGGTATGTCTATAGGACTAACTTTTCCATAAACAATATCTCAACTTTCAATAAAGTAACCTTTAAAATAGCACAACATTTTATAAGATAGGACCGGAATATGAGCAATTGGTTCATCTTATGAAAATGTTCTTCACCTCTTAAATCCAAAATTTAAAAGAATTATGTTACATGTACATGTACATAATGTTACATGTACACAATCCTCCTGTTTGTAATACTTATTATTTTCTACTACCGTATTTAGGGTATAATTCCGATTCACATACTTTATCATCATCATCATAAACAGCCATAGGATGTCCACTGCTGGACATAGGCCTCCCCCAAAGATTTCCAGATTGACATGTTAGAAGCGGCCTGCATAATAGACTAAAATAATAGAACCCCATACATGCCATAGATTATTATACATGATAGTGTGACAACTGACAACCACATTTTGTGGGACAGTGGTACCACTACGATAGTCAGCTCATTCATGCTATTGATTAAACAAAATAAATCAAATACAATTGAACGTAAAGTTCAATCGTACAATATGAACAGATAGTAAGACTGAACGGTAAGGGGGGGGGGAGGGTAAGTAAGTTAAGTAAGTTAACGGTAAGTTGTTCAACATACAGATACAATTATTTTTGAACAGGTGACGACACAAAACAACATTACTGGAGATATACGAGTACACAAGTATAGTGGACGACAGCTTAAACTACCGCGCTGACATCTAAATTGCACTTTATTGTCTTGTATATAGTTGAATCAGTGCTTTGTTATGTTGTTATATTGAAACTAAAATTGATGCTTTTAAGTCTTAATGAGATCAAAGTCAAAATGACTTCAATATTTAATTTGATTACACTTGGTAAATAGCAATGAACAATTGTAAAACACAAACGTTATAAATTCTTCGACTACTTAAAGAGTTACAAACTGGCGCGAAGGGTGTTGACTAGGTTGGGTCACTAATGAATTTTGTATTAATTTTGACCATTCTATAAGATTAACTCCGTTGAATCTTTTCGGCAGTAGTCGGTCAAATAAAAGACCAAAAATACTTTATTCTACAATAAATCAATATGAAACAAAAAAATGTAGGCCATAATCTAATAACAACAATATTTAAATAATATAATATACTATTAGTAATATCGGATGAAGTCTGCTTAACGTCAATTTATTATTAACTGTACTAAATGCAGCTAGAGACAACAGTTTCACTCAATGAATTACAATGATTAATGAATGTTTTTGCACGTCGAAATTATGTAACAATATTTATGACGATGCTTGCTTTTAGAAGCAGTTATTTATTATATTTTACTAGATATTGCAAAATAGAGTCAGTATTTCGAAATTATATTAATTCGCAGATTTTTTGATACGTGTAATTGGACGAACATGAACATAAATGTATTATGTATGGGTACTTAAATTGTACGCAGACAAAATAATTTATATTATCAGCAAAGGAGTGAAATATAACTTGCTGTCAAATTAAAGTATTGCCAATGTAAGGATTGATGAAAATTAATGTCAGGCCATAAAAATGTTTTTAAACTGTTAATATTTTTATTGTGTACTTGATAAAAATAGAAGTACTTTACAATGTTACTGATACTAAAGATATAAATTTTAAGCTCGTTTTACTGAACGATGACGATGAACGATTGATACTCAGGCAAAATTTTAATAATATGTTAGTTTGGTAAAGTGAGTTTAAGAGCGACTTGCAGCACTTAGATAAATCTCGATTAATCCTAAATCTTTATTTAAATATAGGAATGCGTTGTAGATTATATCGAGTTTAGGAACAATTCTAGATTAGTAGTAGCACTTCAAGTCGCCCTTAAATCTAGATTAATCCCTGAGTATCGTTCGGGAACTTCAGATAGACGGACTGTAATATATCATATTCATAACTATTTGAGGTGTAACGTCCTTGAACTATGTGTAAATGTCGGCCATATGAAAGTAGCGGCAGGTCATTGCCGCGCATATTTCTTTCTCGATTATGTCAGAGAACATCAACAGCTATCGTAACAAACTTTCATTCTAATTCAATATTAACTCATCGTTCTCAATTCTTATTAACACCGCCCACCTGTAATAAAATGTATAATCAAACACATACTAAAACTTGATATGAGAGTGCTTGTTAATAATATGATGAATGCATTTTGCAAACGAGAGTCGGCACAGAGTTTATTAGAGCAGATCCGTTTTAAGAGAAATTGATAAAATTATTTCACATAGTTTTTATTTAGATGCCTCGGTGCCTCGGTGGCGTGGTGATATTTCGGTACGACTACGGTTCTGAGGTCTCGGGTTCGATCCCCGGGTCGGGCAAAGTGATATTGGATTTTTCCATATCAGCCCGGAGTCTGGAATTTGTGCCCGATATGGCGATAGGCTCGTCCCCTATCACATCTGGGACGGAACTAAGCTCGGCGAAATGTGGGTATTCTAGGTCGCTAGTGCGCCTCTGCCTACCCCTTCGGGGATACAGGCGTGAGCTTATGTATGTTATGTTATGTTTATTTAGATGTTCTTTAACGTACAATATCGTAGAAGGTGCACTGACATTCCGATCAGGGTAGACAAATTGTTTGAAAAAATATTTTCTTCAACTCTAATATCACCAGTACTATTATAATCATCCCCATTTTGATTCAAAAAATAAGCTGGGCGCTGCTATTTTCGAAATTATTTTGACAGTGATTTTTTAGTCATTATTTATGTAAATACCAAATTGTCAGACAGTGTCTCTTTGTCTATATGTTCTGCACGCCACTACCATAATATAATAATTTTTCGCGAAGTTTTAAATATTCAGTTCAGTCTAGACAAGCGTTTAGATCATACAGCAGGACTTTACAAATGCTTGCAGTATTTATAAGGCAAGAAAACTAGGATAACCTTCCAAATTATACTTAAAAATATTACTTAATACATCGTAATTATAGTTATTAGTAACATAATAATAACGGATGTTATTCATTATTTGCAGGAAGTCATGATGAGGTGTCTTACAATAGTGCTATGCACTTACCTTGCCACGGCGAGTGCGTCACTTGAGGTGGTGAATCAATGGAACGTGCTCCAGTTTGACTTCCCGCCGGACCCGGTTCTTCTGGAAAAGTTCCAACCGGAGAACACAGTACCCACCGGTTTGGAGATCGGTTGGGACCGGATATATCTAGGAATTCCTCGGCTCAGAGCTGGCGTTCCTGCTACCCTGGCCTGGGTACCTCGGAGCTTGCCACCAGGCGTCAGTCCGGTGCTTCAGGTATGTTCACTTCACACTTAACAACGGATACCGCTAGATTGATTTAAATCTGCTTCTGATTTATTTAAACTGTCTGAATAAAATAGAACACCCAAGGTTATATAATAATAGTTACAGTGCATATACATTTATACCATTCTATTTGGTTTTCCTTGTTTCTGCTTAGTGCCGGATTGATCTGCCTCTAGACTTGCCTTGCCTTTTGGCTCTAGAATCGTGTGATTGAGATCTTTGCGACATCTTCGTGTATTGCAACTGCTTATCATTTGCTCCAATATGAACATCTTTCATGTGTGTTAATGCAAGAATTTTCACACGTTAACTTTCGTTATTTATACATTTTAATAAGCAAGTTGTCTACTTAATTAGTAGGTCAATAGATGTGATAACCTTACCTACATGTGAATGAACCCCTTTTTATGAACCCCTGACAAAATATTTAAACTAACTCTAAAATACTTGATTGCTTTATATCGTGTCCCAGTAATTTATAATGTCAAGAATAATTATAATATCCGACTTAAATCTTAAAATAACATTGCTAAATTATCCTGTATTATTTGGGTGTTGCTCAATAAACCGGAACGATATTTATCAATCGCGTTCATTGCCTTGTGAGTTGGGTGTGGTGTTCATTCGTGAACAGTATGAACAACAATTATTCTAAATGTCTACCACATTTTCAACAGATAAATTTATAATTACGCACCAGCTAGTTTTTTTATTTGCTTAGAAGTCGCCTCCTCTGTTTAATGGCAGCATGGTAGACCGGGAGGTCCTGTGTTTGATTCCCAGGTCGGGCAAAGCATATTTTCTAATTAAATATGTCCGGAACTGGATCCCCCATAGGGGGTTACCGTTAGGCAAGTGACCGGTCATAAAAACTAAGTAAAAATGAGGATTTGATTTGCAGGGGTCTGCAATCTGCAACATGCTTGAAAAACTGTGTTGCGCCGACCCCAGATTAAGGTGGGATAAGGGCCTGCCCTTTAAAAACTGTTTATAACATTTCTATTAACATTTCTACCTGTAGAAAGAAAGAAAGAAAGACAAAGGCAAATGAGCAGATAGCCCATAACCGTCATATCCTCTAATTAAATAATACGGACACATTCATTCTGCAGCAAAATTATCAATTATGAAATGCACTTATTTATATTGTTACATATTAGTTTTTTGTTACATGGTAAGGTTACATGTCAAAGTCGTAAATCGACGAAATATATAGATAACATGTTTATATTGCATGTCAATGTTTACAACGAAATATGTAGATACCTGAGACGAGATTTTATTATGCAACGTATATCGATCAATCTACTTAATGTCGCTATTGCTAACAGTGTTACTTAAGATCTACTTATTTGCTTAAATAAATACTATATCTTAGACGATATAATCCATCCGAATCAAAATAACAATTGCATAATTTAAAACACATTCATTCGAACTGGCTTTATATTACAGGATTTTATGCATATGTACACTTTTTTATTATTGGCAGTGAGATTAGGATTAGGAAACTGGGGCTAAGGCCGAATCACAAATAACTTTGACAATGGAATTCGAATCAAGCTCAATGACGTTGGAACGGTTATTATTATATTATATCTATGATCAAGCTCGATAAGCGGTCATTTGTATGTTTTAATTCTACGGTTTTAACCAAAATGTCATCTGAGCGTGCTCAAACTGTCTAACATAATATAATTCGACCCTTGGTTGACATTGTGTACAGTCGTACTATTAAGCCCTACAATGGATTACACTTATCTAACGGCCGGTCTCAATAAACGATCTCAGTTTAAGAGTGCAGATAGCTCGCGATTATGAACCAATCAAATGACGGAGTCATGTTCAAATTGTGTTCTTATTGGCTAATTTTTATAATCTATCTGCATATTCGAACTGAGATTGTTTACTGGAACCGGACGTAAAAGTGTCTCAACTGTGTTTTCTAAAAGTATAGATTTAAAGCTAGATAGCGTTGTAGACACGCATTATTGCGCAAGTGAAGCCTGCGCCGTATTCGAAAACACCATTAGTATTCAATAGATACCCGAGGCATTAGCTCACATTGTGCATAATAAAGCTGTTTATAGAAAAATCTACTTAATAAAGCTTCTGGTCTGGTTAGAAAACGTATTAATGAAAGGCTAATGGGTACATTTTAATCACTTATTCAATCAGTAACAGCTTTTTAAAATTTTGTCCACGGATGTCGTGTTGCAATTCTTAGATTCAAAAGTTACTTTGTATTCATCTAGATTAATCTAGAATGTTATCATTCGTAAGCAGGATGAAGTCTGTTTTTGACTTTACGTAATCTTATTATAATGTTGTGGTCGTATTTTTGTATTTGGTGATTGGACTGATATCGTGTGTATAATCCCCACACTATTTCTTTTTCTGTCGCGCAATACTAGTGTGACCATGCATAACAATTAGAATCTGTAGTACATAAAGCTTTCAATACGAAAGAGGACTTATGACCAACAGCTCAGAGTAATCAATTCATTTATAGAAACTGCAGTCTGTACGATACAGCGCATTGTAATATTACCTTCAAAGTTCAAGCTATCGACATTAAATAGCTTATAACTCATTTTAGCCGCATGGACATAGCTATGCCTTATAATAAATATTATTAGCTACAGTTAGTTGAGTACTTTACTTATCCTTCACTATAAGAATGGTTCATTCCGTCCGCCATTTAGTCTTTATGTAGAATAAATCGAGGTGAAATGTAACTCTGGACTACTAATAGCGCTGCAAGTCGCCCTTAGTCTTTAAATGACCAATAATTTCTAAGATAATTCTAGTTCCGGACTTTATAATAAACCGGATTTTTGTTTTCGTCGTATAATAGTCATTATTTTTATGAGAAAATGTACATAAAACACCTATAATAATAAAACCATATTTAACAATTAGTAAAGAAAGTCAAATGTTAAATTATGTCATTTGTATTCCGTAGAATTCACAATTCATTGTATAATATATCACATGATACATAAATTCGGCCGGATGGAAAAATATTCGCTACCATTTCACTAATGAACCCATGTTTTAATAAATTAACAAACGTCTTTCTTTCTTTGTGGCTTACATTATATAACAAACACAAAAGGAAGTATGAAACATAAACATCAAATAATAAGTAATACTATTTAGTTTTAGTGAATAAAAGTAGCATTCTCCTAAATACGTTGTTTAGTATCACGGATCTTATAAAGACCATTAAATTTAAGACACATTTGCGTTGACTAGAGTCCAGTTTTACAAACATTGGAGGGGTCTTAATTGTAGAGGTAGTCCCTTTCATTAAGCGATGATTGACGTTAATATAAAATTTGGCGACGAATAGTGATATTGCATAAAATTATCATTAGGCAAATCAATTGCTTAACTGTTCTAAACTGCTTTACCACATAGCACCTATATTGCGATGTTTATCAATGATATTATCTAATTAGGAATATGTAATTAAACTAGTATGACACCAGACGCAATAGCATGTTACGCCCGCCATATTATGTCAAGGAACCAAAAATCACGACCGCAAGTGATCTCAATTTAGATAGAGGTTTGCAAGATAAAAACGTGCTAGTAGTTTGGTAAGGATAATTTTAAAATTTAAGTACATACTCCAAATTCAATGTGGTAATATTTTACCTCAAACTAGATGTTTTATTTTATTATTTATTTTACTGGCATACAAGCTGGTAGATCATCTGATAGGAAGTGATCTATCTACCGCCCGTAAACACCCAAGACCGAAGATTCATGGATGTGCTGCCAACCTTAAAGGACGGGAATAGAAATTAGGAAAGGTGTATTTTTGAGCGACCAGAAATCTTACTGGCCGAATGCACTACAAAAGAGAGGTGCCATTTTACGCCGACGTTATTTACTACCTAAAGTTTAAATAATTTAATTTCTGTACATGTACCGATTGAGTTGTCAGTGCGTCGAAGGAAATACTCCGTCCTTTGTCCTTACACTTATTTGTATGCGGTGATCGGATGAATGCAGGGACGCTAAATGATTTATTGACAATTTTATATCGTGTTTATGCAAAGGGAGTCGCACGATACGCCTTTAAAGGAATTTAGATTTGTAACGTTTACCTACTTCAGTTATGGAAATAAAGCGATCCGAATAGTTGACTGATCGATTGATTCTGGTGACCACTGATAGAAAATCTCATTGTTTGTTAAAGTTCTTTAGTTTTTTGGACTGCACCAGGCTTATCTTCAGGTGTAATGTACTTTGCCATGCTGGGATAAAAATAGAAATGCAACGGTTAGGCATCTGAGGAAAGATTTAATCAGCCACTAATGATGTACATATTCTGTATTAAATATTCTTGGATACATAGGTACCATTATACTAAGTTACTGTGTAAACTTATTTAAGTAATTAATTGCACTATTCAGGCGTACCCTGATTGGTCGTGGCACACGGCGGGCCGCGGCGATATCAACTGCACCGGCCTCATCTCGGTGTACCGAGCGCGTGCCGACAGATGCAACAGGCTGTGGGTGTTGGACGCCGGAGTCACCACCAGCATCGACGACTTCCGACGCGTCTGCCCACCGAAGATACTAATCTTCGACATGGCCACTGATCGTTTGGTAAGTCGTATTTTTTTTCTTCTGCCTATCGTTACTCCAACTAAATGCCGGGGTCCGCGTTCCTATTTAAACGCTTCCACTTCGCCAGGTCTTGAGCATTCTCCACAGCTAGACCATTAGCTCTCATATTTTCCTTCGAAGCGTCTAGCCACCGCTCTGGAACACGTACATTAACGCGAACGCGAACACGTACTTCTTGTTCTATCTTGTCCAGGCACTTGCGCCCGACGTACTCCTGTGGCTTCGTCATAAATGGTATCGTAACAGCGTACAGTATGGGCTGTGGATCGGAAGATCCTGAGCTTGAATCACAGTTTGAGTAAAATGGATTTTCTAACATAATATATCAGGGATTGGATTCTTCGGAGGGGATTGATAATACCGGGCAGCCAGTCCTAATTCTACAAGATGCTTTATAAAGTTGTTGTTGTGCCGAGCCACATTGGAGTAGGATAAAGGCAGGTGGAAGATTGTAATTGCCAAGAATTTCATTAATGCCCGAATGGTCAAACGCTACTCAACTTTAACGGCATCTTACATTGATTTTCGCCACACAATTTTGACAGATAAGGCAGCCTTAAGTGTATAAGCATTCGGCGGTAAGGGTGATTATTTACGTGCTAGACCTATCTGTTATTTAAATAATAAAATTATTCCTAATTATCCTTAGGCGCAATTAAAATGAAATATTTTGAGTTAATTTATTAATCTATTATTACAAGTAGGTACATATTAAGAATCTAGCGCAGTTCACATTGACTATTAAAATGTTTATCGCAATGATCATTGACACACAAGATTAATTGACCGATTAATAGATTTAAAGTTTCAACGATGTGTGTATATCACATAGTCGTTTACCTTCTTGCAGAAAACTTAGACCGTTACTTTTAATTATATCGACATCTCCGCTCATTAATGTAATGCGTTATTTCCACAGCGTGTACTTATTCACTTTTACGATTTACGATTTGAATGTTAGTTTATTAGTTTATTTCATATAAATATAGTTTTTTTTTTTACTGGGACGGTATTGGGAAATCCGAATCTAAAATAAAAACACTGTCATAGAATTATGTTAAGAATAATTTTGGTATATTTTTTGGCCAAGAGTGAGTTGTTCTTAAAAATAATCTACCTAAAACATTATTGTTCTGCTGACCTCAGTTTCATGACAGGATCATTTCATTGTATCGGAAGAAAAAGCGGAAGTTGGTCATATTTAATAAAATGTTTTTCATACCATATGTTAGTAATCGTACTATTGCTACAATAAAATAAATGTTCAATATTACTTCAGTGTTGCTGACTGCAGGTCCATTTCCGAATAACTTTAGTATGCTTGCAGTTGTAACGAGACGTATCAAGCTAAAATAATAACAATAATAAGTTTTTCTCTCGAATCTACGAAGCTCTTATTCTTATTACTTATTCTTTAGGTTGAACAATTAGGCAAGCACGTGCCGTCTGCAAAATAGTATGTTGTAGTGTGTCGAAATGTTCTGGTTGGGAGGCGCGGTTCTTTCACATAGCGTTCAAGATCAAAGCTCGATCTTGGAGCGATCACGGCCATCATTTAAAGCTTAATTGTGTTTTCCGGAATAATAAATAAATTGTATGATAAAATGTTTGTTTTTATGTTCTTTTTATCATATTATGGAAATGATGATAATAAAAAAAAAATTGCGCCTTATTTTAAAAACTGAAAATTAAAGTTACAATTATACGAGTATAAAAATTCAAAACTTAAATTTCATACTGTACTGTAATACATACATGAAGGGGTAGTCAGAGGTGCACTAGCGAACTAGAACACCCACATTTCGCCGAGCTTAATTCCGTCCCATGTGACAGCGGGCGAGCCTATTGCCATATTGGGCACAAATTCCAGACTCCGGGCTGATATGGAAAAATCCAATATCACTTTGCCCGACCCGGGGATCGAACCCGAGACCTCAGGACGGTAGTCATACAGAAATACAACCACGCCACCGAGGCTCTTACTACTGTTCATACTATATATAAATATAGATACATCTAAAAAAAATCCATTAGGGAAATATGTAGACTGCCTTTTGCCTTAAAAAATCTAACAGAAATGATATGAGGGATGAAGGTTTATTCTGAAGGCATGAACATGCGAATTACGCATGATATCAACAAAGAGGACCCAGAAAAACTACTACGTGGGCGCAGTGTTGATAATGGACCGACTTCAAAATGCATCCGATCGTGACCAAATTTATATGGGTCCAACCTTGGAATAAGCTCTATCAGACACAAAAATAATCTTGAATTTCTCATCGGTCCACATTTATTCTGGCGGAGATATCGCGTAACAGTTATAAAAATGTTTCTTAACGTAATGTATCTTAACAAACAAATTAAATAAATACAGTCGAATTCATTACCTCCTTCTTTTTTTACTCTGTCGGAAAAGTTAGGAAGCTTTAAAGTTCTTATGCAAAAAGGACGTCATAAACTGAATAATATATTGAACGATTTCTTAGTTTATCCCTATGAATTCAAATAAGGCTGTTTGTCGAGAAGTGAAAGGCAGCGACTCCAAGATTCCTGTATCGACAATAAGTTGTTCTAAGTCTCAACTCGTACACATTGCATTAGTGTGATAAACGTAACAGGAACCGGAACTAGTTGTTTATACTAACATATATAGTTATATGATTAGAAAGGACATCAAATTTTAATTGACCTCAAATGGAGGAGTTTCCTAATTCGTCTCTCTGTGTGTGTATGATCTTGGATCGGTTACGATGATTCTTTGTTGTTTCAAAGAGTTTTGTTCGAAATTAAACCCATATAAATTTGGAAAACCAACACATAAAATATGGTTTAATATAACTTAAAATCAGACTTAAAAAGCAATAATAATTTCTCTTTTGAGCCTTTTCGAAATCTGCATTGGCCCTGGCTTTGTTATACTTTATTTTTGTCAAAGGCTACTAAATAAAGTCTTATATTTTGTTTTATGATCAGGGGGGTTACCACCACCTCTTATAGCAGTATTATTATAATTTTACTTGTACCGATTCCCATACAAAACAAACGAAGAACGATTATAATAATACTGCTATGAGAGGTCATGGTAACCCTGCAGATTACCATTCCTAGTTATGTTAGTATATAATACATTTAGTAGGTATATTGAATAAGTTAAGGCTTTAGACATTGGGATCAGCAGGCCCACCATGAGTTTTTTTGACATTACTTGCTAGTCGCTAGCGACTCCGTAAAATATTTGTATGACAAACACTCGAACGCCTCTAGCGGTTACGCGAGGAACTGACATTTCCATACAAATATTTTACGTCCTTGCTCGCGTAAATACGTGCAACAAACTCATAATTGAGCTACAGGTTTACAAGCGACTGATTTAAATAAAAATTGTGTAATTAGAATTTGTATGACTAAAGGTCTACATTCTAAAACGTAATTTTAGTAGGTAAGTGACTTGACAATATTTTTGTAATATAATATAGTAAAACTGCATAACGTGCATGTCCGCAATGTTGACACTTTTGTATCAAGGTAAATTACTTTTGTGTTTTATGTTTAAATCTACATCATTAAATCTAGCCACGTAGATAAAAAGATATTTAGCCTACATATGTACATAGATTCACGCCTCTTTCCCATAGGGGTAGGCAGGGACAACGGATTTCCACTCGCTACGATCCTTACCTACTTCTTCTCTTTCTTTCTGTCTTTTGCCTCATTCAGTCTCATTACATTCTTCTTTCCACCTGCCCCTATCCCACCTAAATGTGGATTCGGCGCAACACACTTTTCCAAACATGTTGCAGAAAGGATTTGGCTTAGTTTCTACAACCAGCCGCTTGACTGACGTCAACTCTTCTGAGGAATCCAGTCCCGGGAAAATTAAATTAGAAAATTCGCCCGACCTGGGATTCGAACCCAAGACCAAGACCAGTCCACAGTCCATATATGCTACCACTACCACAAGGAGTCTCATTACATACTTCATAATTAAAATATTTAAAACTCCCTTTTAAGCTTTGCTTTTATGAGCGCAACTTATATGAAATTTCTCCATTAATCTTCTCTATTAGATGCCGGGTACATACCAATTGAACGAACGATGGCGAATCTATGCCTGTTTCATTCACACAACAGCGAAAGTTTGTATGACCGCAACAGTCGTAGATTCGCGAACGTTCGTTCGGTTTGTGTGTACACGCCAAGAGGTGAACATGCAAGTACAACATTTTTTGTACATATATTATAATATCTATTTATTTTACTAAGGCCTAACCCCTCTCGTTAGTAGAGGATGCCCGTGCCCAGCGGTGGGGCAGTTTTATTACAGGGCTAATATTATTATTATAATACTTATAATCATAGGAATAGTTCTCGTAAAAGAGCGCAAAGTTACAACAAGTAGCTAAACGAAGCTTTTTCACACAGTCATACATATTTTGTCGTGCAAAATGTCTCTTTACGGTATTACTCAGTAATTGTTACAAGATATTATGTATACATTAAAATAAAATACTTTAACTAAAATGTCGTGGGAACAGGATTTAGAGGTAATTAGAATTTAATGAATTCATGACGAGGCGATAATTTAATCTACACCGTGACAGGAAGCGACATTAACAGCGACATTACATTTCGAGGCTTTGTTTTTACGTCAAACCCTCGGGAAGATGCAGACCCGAGAAAAACTTATATTACCTAACCTGGGATTCGATTCTTAGGACCTCTCACTCCACACCCGTTTATGCTGTTATTATCACGGAGGCGACAAACGGCTGACTTCTCACGGATTTATTCCATTTGAATAACTCCGTGGCGCATTTGGCAAGTAGCCGGCTGGGAAGCGAGAGGCCGCGGGTTCGATTCCCGCACCAAGACAATTGTTTGTGATGTTTGTTTCGTGTCTGGGTGTTGTGAGACCGAAAGTCTCTCTTAGTTTCGGAGACCTACGATACAAGTTATAATACCTAGTGTGGGGTCAGGACTATAATGTGCGTGACCGTTGGCCGCTCTCGGAATGGTAAGCTACAAGTACAGGTAACGGTGGCTATATATCGGAATTTTATAACTTAATCTATTCGTACCTATTTTTATTTATTTTCACGTTAATTATTTAAATATAATTATGGATGCAAAGTCACTTATGGTGTGTTAGTATTTTATTATACTGTTGATAGTTGTTCGCCCGAGGCAGACCCGAGGTCAGTCTCTTTATTTGAAAGGGTGTGGCATGCTCCATTGTCCGTGACTGTTGCAATTGTACGCATGGTAATTCAACTCGATATAGTATCGATATATATTAGATAAAAATATCGAAACGGTCGATTCGATTTATAAATAATTCGATCACGTGTTGCATAATCAGATGAAAGTTTGGTCTGGTTGTTTTAATAAATAGCTCTTTTTTGTTTTCCGTAAAAATTTGGATTGTAAATTAATATGTAACTAATATAAAATGTTTTTTTTTATTTTTGTTATTTTTAAATTGCTCTATTACTTAACTGGATACTTACTTATTATTATTCGCTGGACGCAGGCCGCTTCCAACAGGTCAATCTGGAAATCTTTGAGGGAGGCCTATGTCCAGCAGTGGACGTCCTGTGGCTGATGATGATGATTACTTAACTAGTTACATGACAGCATACTAAATAGGGGAATGTAAATAAATACGCATTTCAGTACAAATCTTTGATATTTTAATGTTTGCTATATTATTTTTTAAATATTACTATTTGTGTAATTATTTTTCTATGTTTGTTAAGCATATTTGTTCTCTTTGTGGCTTGTCTATTTTCATCTGACTTCACAAGGTAGATTCTCAATTTGTCGGTATATTTTTATATACTTATGTTACTCGATATCACCGACAATCTTCCCTTATTTTGATCAAGTTCGGATAAATTTTAAAGTCAGTATTTAGTTTTTAAACTTACGATTATACATAACATGCACCCATACACCCCCATGTGGGCGCTTAAATAACCCGATGACTGCTATACTCAAGGAAGAAAGAAAGAAACACAAGACGTCGGGGTCTGGAAATCAAGCATCGTACAAAACATATTCATCATTATGTATCTAAAACAGCAAAAGGCTCAGCGTGTGCTGTTCGACCATGTCATGCCGATCAGCGCTGGTTTTCAGCCGCACCTGACTCCCTATGATGTCATCTGGGAGATAAGAAGTTGCTCGACATTCGATATTTCAAATTAAAATAAAAAATAAAAAATACTCTAATTCACTTAAATTATTTATACATACTGCCTCGGTGGCGTGGTGGTATTTTGGTACGACTACGGTTCTGAGGTCTCGAGTTCGATCCCCGGGTCGGGCAAAGTGATATTGGATTTTTCCATATCAGCCCGGAGTCTGGAATTTGTGCCCGATATGGCGATAGGCTCGCCCCCTATCACATCTGAGACGGAACTAAGCTCGGCGAAATGTGGGTGTTCTAGTTCACTAGTGCGCCTCTGCCTACCCCTTCGGGGATTCAGGCGTGAGCTTATATTATGTTATGTTATTTATACATAGCCATCGCTTAAATATCATAGTTGTGATTATATTCAAGCATGACATTAGTATGTTAACACCCGCTCGCGTTAGTGCACCAACCGGTACTTTTCACTACATACACAACAATTAGCACGCACCTGATCCTCACGCGCATCTTCTACCTAAATACATAAAAAAACTTTACCATTATGCTTTACATCATTGTTTCTGTATGTGGAATTGATATTGGCACCACCCGATGTCTGAAATTCCAGTGACACAGTACATAGATAATGTAAATGTAAATTATTGAATTTGTATGTGGTAAATTCGTGTGATTTGTCCAACTAAGATAGTGGATAATTTTTATCCCGTCCATTTTATATGCATTTCTATCTATTTTTTTAAGTATCATTACAAAGCATTAAAATGCTTTGATGTACTTAAAAGTAGTAGGGCGGACCCTGGCATTAGGCCCGAACAATGCCAGGAAGAAAGACAGAATGTATTACGTACAGCCACAACAATGCAGGACCAGCTAGCAGGAGTAGAGATAATTTAGACATCATCATCATCAGCCATAGGACGTCCACTGCTGAACATAGGCCTCCCCCAAAGATTTCCAGATCGACCTGTTGGAAGCGGCCTGCATCCAGCGATTTCCGACTTCGATTTAGACATGTTATATATATACTCCATATAATCGCGTTTGTTACATTCTTGTTTTTAATAATTTGTGTATTGTTGCAGGTAAGAAGTGTGTATTTCCCTCGTGAGCTCCTCCGGCCTGCCTCTCTGCTCACCAACTTGGTTTTGGACGACACTCGCTCCTCTTCCTCTCATCACGCCGGCTCCTGCGACAACATCTTTGCATACATCAGCGACACTGTTGCTCCAGGTACGTGGACAGTGGCGTGCATCCCATATAGACAAAGAGACAGAAATAAAGAATAAAAAACGTGACTAAATACAAATTTTCAAAATAGCAATGCCCGTCTTGTTTTTAAAATCGTCACCGAGATGATAATAGTAATGGTGGTGTAAGAGTTAGAGAAAATAATTGTGCAAGTTTTTTGTCTAGCCTGTACGAAATGCCTAAGCACGTCACTGTACGTGGATGAAACTAAAGTGAGCTTTCTTTCCAACTGTCGCACTCTAGTCCACATTGGAGTGGGACACAGACAGGACAAAGACCACACGGTCGGCGCAACACACTTCAAGTATGTTACAGAAAGGACTTGGCTATTTTTTTTATGATCCCCTGCCAGCCTGACCTCAATTATAGACTATATAAATACTATTTATGAACGTCAACTTCCTTTGAGGGAGCCACTCTCAGGTAAATGGTGTTAGAAAAACTGCTTTTCCTGACTTGAGAATAGAACCAAGGATCTCCTAGTCCACAGCCCATGTAGCTGACACTAGATCAAGGTGACAAAGAGAGCTAACAATCGAACTTATAGATTTGTTTCACTCCATTGCAGACTGCGCAACGTAGTGGTATAGGTAGTTATCGTGCCGACCGTTTCCCACGGTACGCAAACGCTATTATATTTACACCTGTACTAAAAGTTACTTCAAATGGAATTGATTGTTTCCAACCTTTCTCGTTAGAAGTTTTTTTTCATTAACATATAATTAAAACAAAATTAACAACAAATCTTTCCATCAGTTGTCAAAATAGTAAATAAACAAATACATCCTTTCAACCGACTTCAAAAGTCGGTATTCTTTTTTTTTATATAACAAATATATCTGGCAATGTGGGCAGTTTTGCAACATTCTCGGTGTGTTATATAGAGCTTACTACAAGGGTGTTCCGATATAAAACCATTTCTAAGTTTTTAAAGTTATGATTATTGGTTAGCAGTTGGGAAAGGTGCATAGAAATCGATTCCTATCGGCTTACCTTTGTCAAATTATTGGCTGGACAAATAGGCATTAATTAAAAGAATGCTATATCGGCTTCGCTTTTCAAAAATGTCACCCTACGCCACTGTCAGTTAACTAGATATTTTAGCTCAAGAATGTTCAATAATGTAATAGCTAGTAGGTAAAAACTATAATAACTCATTTTCACGCACTGGCTGAACGCAACGTCGGATGCGTTTAAATAATTACGGCGGTCGTGTTTGGTATTCGGACGTAAATGAAGACAGGTATGAAAAGCGGTGATGTTGCCGGCAAGTTACAATAGCTTCATATATCAACAGCGGGTTTAGACAAGTGGCCTAAGCGTTAGTCGAATAGAAAAGTCAAATAGAATTAATGTATGGAAGTGATATAAGAGTACGCCGCATGTAGCGTATTCTTATGTCATTCCCATACATTTATTTTATTCGACTATTCTATTCGATTAGAGCATAAGCCACTTGTCTAAACCCGCAGGTTGGTAATTGCTGTGTAGCGTTATTTTGCTGTATCGGTGTTTGGCGAGCAACGATGCGAGGACCCACGACCAAAACTGGGATTTCTCCGAACATGTGATGCAATTGCTGACACGCCAACCGATGCTAATTAAGTTGACACACTGTTGTTTTACGGAATTGTAACATTTCATAACATCAACTTTAAGCGGAACTTGAATAACAATAAAACCATTAATTAAATTCACTAAAGGCGCGCGTTTAGTTTAGGAATTTTTAAATTATTATTAGTCAAGTCATTAGACTTCTTAGGTTTACGCGAGTGTTATTCATTGAAATAAAACTAGCTTTTACGGATTTTGTTTTTTAAGTTTTCAAAACGGCTATCGGGACTAAAAATAAACAAGATATTAAATATATAACAGTGGCGAAATGTCTATACAACCCGATTCCTGTCGGCTTCCCTTTGCCAGATTGTAGGCTAATAAATAAATATTTTTTAGGTATTATCTAGAAGTGAAAGTAGCATTGGCTTTCCATTTGAAAATTGTCACTCCTCGCCACTAATACATAAATATTCGTATTTGTATTTCAATGGTTATTAGCTACTGAGACTGCCTCGGTGGCGTGGTGGTATTTCGCTACGACTACGGTTCCGAGGTCTCGGATTCGATCCCCGGGTCGGGCACAGTGATATTGGATTTTTCCATATCAGCCTGTATTCTGAAATTTGTGTCCGATATGGCGATAGGCTCGCCCCCTATCACATCTGGGACGGTAGTAAGCTCGGCGAAATGTCGGGGTTCTCGTTTGCTAGTGCGCCTCTGCCTACCCCTTCGGGGATACAGGCGTGAGCTTATGAGCTTATTATTAGCTACTTTGAGAATAAGAAGTCCCGGCAGGCGTAGGTGACTCCACAATTATTCCGCAGGTGTAGTATATTCACCGCCGTGCTCGGATGGAATATCTGTTCATAAAACAAGTGTAACTGTTTTCAGGTATCATAGTGTACGACGGGGGCCGCGACAACGCGTGGCGCGTGACTCACGCGTCCATGTACCCCGACCCCGACATGGGCGAGTACGACATCGGCGGCGAGCGGTTCACCCTCATGGACGGCGTCGTCGGACTCGCACACTCACCGGCACAAGGACTGCTCTACTACCAACCTCTTGCAACCGATAGGTAGGTACATCACATATACAACGTGAGTTATTGTCAGACATTAAAACAAAAGTATGGTAAATTTCTTTGGTTTTTGTATACCCGAAAATAGAAAATCGTTTGATCAGAATCATTTATTATAATCCAATAGTTAGATGCTACACAGTCTTTAGTATTTTAAGTATCTCATACTGTAATCTATCTAAGGATATTTTTTAATTAAATAGCATGTCATATAATATGTATGTTCAAGGACTTTCTCTATGAAAATTTGTTTAAAGTATGCCGTGAAGCAAGAGTGCTTAATAATCAAATAGTTGTCTACATATTATTATTATGTTATATTTTGTCCTAAAACTAATACAAATTCTTACAAGTTGGATATCCCATTATTACAATTATAAAATCAGCTGACCAAGTAATTGAGTAAGAAAGTACGCGAGCACAACCCGGTACTTAATGAATTAATTGGAGAGACAGGAGAAAATTCGTAGGCGGTCACCGTGTGAGTTTTCACTATTATTACTTTCATAATTTTTAAGTCAAAATTAAATTTTTGTTTGAGCTTTAAGGTACATATAAACGCTTGTTGTACAGCTCCCAACGCCTAGAATCGGCAGATGTGTCTAGTATTTTTTTATATGTATCAGATACTGACAAAACCAGTAAGTTGATCACCTAGAACCAAGTGGTAAGTGATATCCACCGTGCACGAGAGCAAAGAATCGAAGGCTCTATCACTTGGATTGCGTATATAGGCTAATTGCCATACCGAGCTTAAATTCTATTTACTCATTTGTGACTTTGTGAAAATCTTAATTAATTTAAATTATTAAAATAAAACTATTTTACAGATTCTATCACGATTTGTTTTGTAATTCAAATAAAATTGAAACAAACAAAATTCAAATTTGTAAAACAAATCGTGATAGAATCCGTAAAAGTAGTTTTATTTCAATGTATAACATTCGCGTAAATTTAACAAAATTAGTAATTTTAATTACCCGGTGTCATACTACAATTTACAACCTAAGTATTAAATACGCTGCTTTTCAGACTAATGGATGAGCCGATAATAATAATATTTATACTTCTCGCAAACTAATCGTTTAGCTAATAACATCCAATTGTATGTAAAAACTGAAGTTAATCTTGCACTAATGACTTTTGAAAAGTCTATCTACAAAAACAGATATAATTAGATAATTCAAAGTATAGATAGTTTAATTCATTTAATCACGCGTTTACGCCGCGAATCATTTTAGGGTTCCGTATCGTAATGTTACCGTTTCATGTCGGCTAAATAAAACAATGTTGTTGTTTTTTCTAGCCTACAATGTATCCCACTGTTTTTATAGCAGAGACTGGCAAACGAGCATATGGGTCACCTGACGGTAAATGATCTCCACCACCGATAGACACCCAAGATAAAAAAGAATCATGAGTGCGTTGCCTACCTTTTTTTTGTCGCGGGAAAAAGTGTTTTACCACTGCCGCTGCGCCCGGGGATCCAGCGCCGTGATGCCCGGGAGAGATGGTCGACATCCGGGGGATGCTGGGCCGCGTCCCTAACAAATGCCCTACACTGGCAATACCGACTAAAAACCCCGTGGTGGTCTACTTCGGCGCTCGACTGGGGCGGCCCCGGGGTATCCAGAGATACACTCGGATTGCTACCGGAACGCTGCAAAACTGCGCGGTGCCGCCTTGCGGCCCGTCTTCAAATTTGGCCCCCGCCGCCAAAGGACGCCCTCGGCAAATACGGCAGCATGAGGCTGACTGTCCGTGCTGCCGTACGTCCCGGGGTCGCAAGTACAATAGTACTAAAATGGGGCGCACAGCCAGGGACGTGCACAGACATATTCCATAGGGTAGGCAAAATATTAAATTCCTCCCATAAGTGGTATAGATACTAATAAAAGTTCCCTTGTGTCTTTTCCCGCTACAAAAAGGTAACCTATTTATTCAGAAATAGTCTGCCTTCCTAATAGGATATTGTTTCTTTTTTCAATATCAGCCCAGAGTCTGGAGAATATGGCGATAGGCTCACCCCTATCACAACTGTGACGGAACTAAGCTCGGCGAAATGTGGGTATTCTAGTCCGCTAGTACGCCTCTGCCTACCCCTTTGGGGATACAGGCGTGAGCTTATGTTATTCTAGGTGTTTTAATACCAGACATTAGCGCATTTAAACAAAGAAATATGTAGGTTATCAAAATTTTCCTACATTCGTGACGCACATCTTTTTAATTAATAATATGACAACTATTTAGTAAATAATAAAATGGTGAGTTAAAGTTATTAAATGAAACTAAAAGACGAATCCGCAAAATAGCTTTCATGTTGAGTCAAATGGGTCACCACAATTACATGTAGGTACTTTAACTATCTAGTAGCTACAAATAAATAGTTATCATAACCATATAAGTAACTTTACTTTGTGTATAAATAAATACTTGCATTTCATACTCCACTTTAATACATTGTTGCACTTGAAATTCGAATAGGCATTGTCCTTTGTGTACCAAATAGTAGATTTTTTTCGTCTTAAGAAAGTTTCGAAAAATAACATTTAGTAAACACATTTTACCACAATTCTCACAGAAGAAACAAATTTATATTATTATTATTAACCTACTTCATTTCAATGAAAATATATATTACAAGTTTTCAACAAAAAATCTTTAAATAGTAAATAAACAAGACAACATCAAATTTATTGGAGAACGAACGAAAGAATGCTGAATGTATCGATCATGAGTGAACATTATTATACGATTCAGTTTATTGTACTTGTACCATGACGATAACATGACAAGTGAACGCATTTTCAAATGCAAATTGTTCGTACTATACTTGAGTTAACCAATAGCATTACACTGTTGACAGGAGGCGAAGTCTAAATCTTGATTTTTGTGCATTGACTTCACCAATAAGCGTACGCCACTACGGTCGACACAATCGTGTGATCATAGAAAAAACAGCTTTAATGCGTGCAAATTGAGCTCTTCAGAAATATGTATCATAGACTCATCAGTGAAAGGTCAGTCACTGACCGCGTCGTTCGCGCCACGCGCCGCTTGGTACCTACCGATAAGCCGTGCGCCGTGCGCGGCAATTTTTAAATGGGTATTAGTTAAGATTTATTTTATTTCCTTGTCGATTTGTCAGGGTAGACAATGTCTTTTTGTCTATATGGACTGCACGCCGCTGCGCACAGCCCGCCGCTGCACGCCCACGACCCCGGAGTGCGTTGCCAACCTAGAAAGAGGGAAATAGGGATGGAGATAATTGGGCCACCGGAAATCTCACTCACCGATCTAAACGCGACAGCGAGCTGCCATTTTACGTTGGTTTTCTGTGAGACAGAGGTATCGAACCGGTCGAGTCGGCCCTTTCGTGCTGTAGATGTAACTGTCCACAGCGTGACTCTACCAATGTAGCTATATGCTTACTACGCAAAGGCCTCTCCTTTATTGCCCCACCTGTCTCGTTCTTCTTGACTGTGTTTATTACCTATTTACATTATTTCCACAGTGTCCGTTGAAAGGAAAGCATAATCGACACACTATTTACCAGCTTATATCTTGTCGTGTAGATGGAAACCTTGTGAATGAACGCATGTGTCATTGGCTTATTAATTTGTAAAATGTGTGGAAATAAATAAATAAATAAATACACCCAACAGTCACACACCTAGTCCTGACCCCACACTAGGTATAACCTGTATCGTGAGTGTCAGCGACTATGAGAGACTTTCGGTCTCACAACACCCAGACTTGAAACAAATATCTGTGGGCCACACAAACACTTGTCTCAATGCGGGAATCGAACCCGCGGCCTCTCGCTTCACAGCCGGCTCGCCCACTGCGCCACGGAGGCAAATCGCATGAGCATGGACGACAAGTCCCAGATAAACTGCAGAAAAAACTAAATTCATCAACTTGATTACTGAATCTTACTAGAAGTGGGATGTAAGCCATACATATGTATGTTATACCTGAAAAATATAACTATAGTTTCATTATACGCTCAAACTCAGCGAATCGCATATTTTTAGGGCAATTTTGTTAATCGCTAGAACCAGAAACAAAAACTAGTTTCGGTATAAACGCGGGATTTTACGCTTAATAATTTTTTGTTCGTCTGATGTAGTGTAAAACGTTGATTAGAAATAAATGCCTGAATGCACATAGTGAGAAACAATTCGAGCATGTTAACCCAAAACTCGTTGGTGACTCCGTAAACTAAGGCTCTGGGTTGATTCCTTCAAAATTATAATAATAATAATATAATACAATCGAATGGTGGGTTAACCTACCACTCCAGATCATTTTTATTTCTGATTTTTAGTTTAATTAATATTTTTAGCTCTTAACCCATGCAGCAGTGCACATAAGGTCTCGTTATTCATTCATCAACCGACTTCCACAAAAGGAGGAGGTCCTCAATTAGTCTGTTTTTTTTTATGTATGTTACTCGATAACTCCGCCAAACGTGCACCGATTTTCAAAATTTTTGTTCGATAGAGCTTATTCCAAGGGTGGTCCCATATAAATTTGGTCACGATCGGTAAATTGGAAGTCGGTCAGTTAAGTTTTTAAACTTGTGATTATTAAGGTTTTGGTCATGTTTCGTTCATTCGGCGTTATTTCCCGCCGCGACTTCACAGCGTGCGTCTGGAGCGGGCTTATGATTCATTTCGATTCATGAGTGTCTATAGGCGGTGGAGATCACTTATCACTTGATGATCCACTTGCTCGTGTGCCAGTTTAATCTATAATAAATCTAAAGAATGAAACTACATAATTAATAAAGTAATTATTCGCGACGGGACGGTAACGTGTTAGTGTATAAATTAGTTGATCAAGCTAATAAATCATTATTGGATCATCATGTGTAATCATTGCAGACATGGTATCTAACATTGCAACGGTTAACGAGCTCATAATATTGAACCACCGTGTTTATACTGCACATAAATTGCACCGTTTAATAATAAACCTTCTGTTAAGTTCCGTTCCTACAAACATAATAAACAATCCATACGTCAAGTGAAGCATGCCAACCTAGCTATGCGTTTAATTATTATTTTCAGGTTTCGGTGCGATTATTTCCGCGCGATGAATCCTGACATGATATAAACGCAGTGTAATTAATTGGTTGGATATACATAATTACGGAGTGATATTGTTACTGCAATGCTACGATAATCGAATAATAATTTACTTGAATTGGTGTTATCGTGGCATTAGGTACCTACGATTCTAGTTGTTGTGTTCTTTTGTATTTTTATTCTTACTGAAATCATTTTATATTTTAAATTTCTTCGAGTTTTAATAACAAATATCCACGTTTTAATTTTTTGCTATCAATTTCCAATAAAAGTCATTATCTCGAGAATTATGTTGTCAATTAAACCAATAAGTATGCAATAGGTACTTTTTAAGGCATGGAAAAACGTAAGAATTTTTCCTTTTTTAAATATATTTTTTATAAGTTAATACTTAATAATTTTAATTGTTTCTTCTAATTATAAAATACCATTAGATATGCGTGTATGTAGGTATAATGAGACTGAATGAAGCAAGAAAATCTCAAGGTATCATAGCAAGTGTCTCTAAATCCTTATCTCTGCCTACCTACTCTATCTCTACTATGGGAAACAGGGGAAAGTCGGTGATTGTATGTAGGGTCACCCACGATTTAGGTAGGTATAACTAGTATATGTGGAGTGAATGCTTTTTTTATTTCACTCTAGAAACAATATAACTTACAGTATAAAGCGCGTAAAATATTCAAATGAACCCCATTGAATTCCCATTGGTGATCAATGCAGTGAATTAAAGTATTTGTTCTTAATTTTAATTTCATTCAAGAAACCTGCCTCTTCCTTACCTCACACCCCAGGAAGCTGAAGCGTTCGTTTACGACCGAATAATTACGTATGACGTGTCTTTTTTTCTACCTGCTCTTATCCCACCTTAAGTGGCGTCAGCGCAATACACTTTTTCAAGCATGTTGCAGAGAGGATTTGGCTTAATTTTTACTACCGGCCACCTGCTTGACGTCCACGCCCTATGAGGGATCCAGCAAATTAACTTATAATATTTACTTTGCCCACCTGGGAATCGAACACAGTGCCTTCCGGTCCACAGCCTATACATGATGCCACTAGACTAAGGAGGCGACTGACGTGACGAGTCTATCATGAATAATTAAATCATGGATGTCTCGATAAATCTCAACAAAAAACATACAGTTATTGATTTTCGCTTTGCGTGTGACAGATTGTTCAGCGTTTCAACGGCGGTGTTGGCTGCTGGTCCCCCGGCCGAGGGCGCGGACCTGCCCGTGAACCTCGTGGGACGCAAGTCCTCTCAGGGTCTGGGGGTCGCAGTCGACCCGCGCGACGACACCATCTTCTTCAGTCCTATCTCCGAAACTGCCATCGCAGCCTGGAACCCCATTACTAACTCACACAGGTAAGTTTGTGCTAAATCATAGAATTAAGATGCCTTCTTGTTTTTACTTAATTATTTTTTATTTGCCTTAGGTACGTGATTTACAGTTCGTGATAAAAAATCAGTCCCTAAGAATTTTTTATGTAAATATGGCATAATATAGAGTTTTATTTTGGTTAATAGTCACATCAAGGTGATCTTTGGTAAAAACTGCATGTTTTAGCAAAAAAGGTATCAAAGATATGTAGTCTCTTAAAACCAGAAAATAACTTGATTGCGGTTAACGACAATCTCATACGCGTAAACAAACACCTCACAAATGTATGTACTATCAAACTACCGGTTCGCAACAGCGGCCTGCTGGTTTAGAAAAGTGGCGCTAGTCGAAAAGAATAAGTATTGGACTATTCTATTCGGCTAGCTCATAAGCCACTTGTCTAAACCCGCTGAGCAGGAAAATTTCTGACAATCGTAAATGTGTATCCAAGTGGTAGAGCCACGCTGTAGACAATTACGTCTACAGCACGAATGGGCAGGCTCGACCGGTTTAATACCGCTGTCTCACAGAAAACCGACGTAAAGTGTTAGTTTGCTGACGTGTTTCGTTTGGTGAGTGAGATTTCCGGTGGCCCATTTCCCACTTGCTTTCCCAATCCCTTTATCCCTCCCCTTCCACTTCCTTCTTTTAGGTTGGCAACGCATCCATGATTATTTTTGTGTCTTGGGTGTTTATGGGCGGTGGAGATCACTTACCATCAGGTGACCCATCTGCTCGTTTGTCAGTCCCTGCTATAAAAAAAAAAAAATGTATTCGAGCTCGATTCGCGTCAATCAAATTTGTATGAAATATTAACCAAATGCCACCAGTGCGCAGCGAGCTCGAATACATTTACGATTGTCAGAAATTTTCCTGCTCGGGCCGCAGGACGATAATATAAGAAAAAGTTATTAAAATTACGTGGTTAAAAATTACGTTACACAGTTATTAATTACATAACAACATAAGCTCACGCCTGTATTCCAGAAGTGGTAGGCAGAGACGCCCTAGCGAACTAGAACACCCACATTTCGCCGAGTTTAGTTCTGTCCCATACAAAATAATTACATAATTATTAAAACAAAATGAACTTTGTTAATAAAACTAGCTTCTAGGGGTACCTAATTATCTAAACTATGATAAGTCTGTGTTTCAGTAAAACCATAGTACTTTATTATCAAGGTTCATGTAGACATATCTGTTTACTGTTTTTTCCACCTGCCGTAATCCCACTGTAATGTGGGGTCAACACAACACACTTTAAGTATCCTGTAAAAGTATACACCATATTTTTTATGAACGGCTGCTTGCGTAAACCCCCTCAGAAATCCAGTCGCAGGCATTCGTCTTAAAACACCCCTTACCGAACCTGGGACTCGAACCAGGGGCTCCCGGTCTTCACCCGATATACACCGCCCCCAGACCATGGAAGCTATAATTAACAATGTAAATAGTAAACAATTTATAATTTAAAAACATACTTAAAAAGTCAGAGGTGTATCACAAGTCACTTGGTCATCATTATTATTGCAGTAAAATAATTGACCTCTGTGAATAAAACGACAAGGCAAAAAACTATTGAATTATCATAAACATAGATAATAAAAGGTTTATACACTTATGATTACTACTAATAAGGAAAATCCGTTCAGGTGTTATAGATGACGATACAGTGCTGAGGAATATAATAATATTATTCCACCCATAAGGCACGCAGAAGTACTTACTGCATTATAAGAAACGGTACTTAGATTTACACTGTTATGAGCAATCTATACCTAGATATCGTCCAATGTGGTAAAGTAAAGCCGGGTCTCCTGCACTAAAACATTAGATAAAACACGGTATTTTAGTCTATGGTCCATTGTTGCAGAAGACGGTGAAATACGTTGTTTTGTGTAGGTGTTTTTTGTGTTTTGTTTAAAAAAACATGTGTAAGAGACACGGCTTTATACACTCTTGTTAACACTATAATTATATATATAATAATAATATAATATCAGCTCTGTAATATTACTGTCCCACTACTGAGCACGGGCCTTCTCTACTAATGAGAGGGGTTAGGCTTAGTCTACCACGCTGGCCTAATGTGGATTGGTAGACTTCACATACCTTCGAAATTCTTGTGAAGAAATTCGCGGGTATGCAGTTTTCTTCACGATATTTTCCTTCACCGTTATAGCAAGCGATATTTCACTTTTGTAAGTTTTGTTTTTAATGAACCATGACTATAATTCCAGTAGACTTGCCATAATTTAGCATGTAGTAATTTACTATGACCATAATTCAATAGACATGCAGTATTAGTCACACATTAGGCATGTACTACGATTTTGAGTCGGACTTTAGAAAATGAAAGATTGAAATGATTCACTGAATTGAAATGTTTAAATGTTTTGATCTTTTTACCGCAGCACTATTTAAATTTCATGAAAAAGTAGCAACATTCGAAATGTCAGTTTACTAAGTAATAAAATAAGAAGAATACTATAACACCAGTATTCTTATTTTAAAAGGAACATATTTATTTTCTTATTTAATAACTTTTGGCTATGAATTAAAATAGTGTTCTTGCGTCGGCAAAATCGAAATATAAAAAAAAGTTTTAAAGCGTTTTTTGTATAATCGAAGTTTTCGAGATGTGACACTGTCGTCGCAAATGAGCGAAATGTTTGTGGTAACTAGTTTATAAATACAACTGACAGTCTCATATGAGAACATCATACAATAACTTAGGTTCTACATGATGATCTATTTTTACATGATTTTTTTGTGATCCACAGAGTTCTGGCTCAAGACTCAGAGAAACTTCAATTCTGCGCCGAAGTGAGGTGGGCAGAGCGCGACAATGGCGCCATCTGGGTCCTCTCTACACGCTTCCACAAATACTTCCGTAGAGCCGTCTCGAAACATGAAGTAAGTCATAATTCTACATATTAATCTAAAGTTCTTGTTATTCTCTACTAACATTTTAATGTGAGAATACGAGAGTCCGTGTGTTACTGTCTCATCCTTTATGGGGCTTTATGGCACTAATATTTAATGTCTCAGGATGATGAATGCCACTTAGTGCTATCTTACTTCTTGGTCGCCTGTAGATCTTCTTAGTATTATGACCATCAAGCAAGCAGCTTGTTTCTCATATGATTGCTATATTAAAAAAAAAGCAAATTGCAGCCTATCTCCAAATCGGGCACAAATTCCAGACTCCGGGCTGATATGGAAAAATTCAATACCACCTTGCCTGACACAGGAAGCGAACCCGAGAACAGAACGGTAGTCGTACCGAAATACAATCACGCCACCGAGACAATTTTGTATTATTGTCCCATTATTTGGTTATCACTAATGGGCTTCACTTATAAAAAAAAAATCGTTTACCTTTTCGCTAAGAATAGCCTGTCATTTTTTTCCTTTCGTTACATTGTTTAAAAATGAAAGGGACAACCTATGGTTAAAGATAAGCAGCGCTTAAATATTTTTATAAGTAAGGGGCTATACATATATGTTGTCTTTGTAGATCCACGTGCGTGTGTTGCGAGTGGTGGAGGGTCCCTCGTTCGCGTCGCTCCAGCCGCACGTGCTGCGCCGAGCCGCAAGACAAAACAACGCTACACTCTTCTAAAAAAAACCATAACAAATAGCCACGTGATATCACCTAAATGTGGCTGTATATGGTCTATGACCACCGGATACACTTTACGTATAAAATAAAATGTGATATTTCGGGTCATTTGTGCACATCTCGCTATGCTGTGTGACTTTGTGAATATTCACTCGTAGTTTGATCTGTGAGAGTGAGGTATCACACAGTCATTATGTCTATACACGTCACGCACACCTAGATGAGCAAAAATGAGTCGAAATATCTATACCTATTCTTACTATGGAACTACATTTTGTATTCAAAGGTTAATACAACATCTATATAAAATATGCTTAAGTACACATTGAACTCTAAAAAATGGTATCCTATGAAACCATTACGATAAGTTGCATCGATCAAATAAAAAGATGTGGACTTCAACCTTACACATGGTAAGGTCAAAAGCCCAAAACTAGCGCCATCTGCTGCCGAGAAAATGTTATATCGATTTTTTGTGTTTTGTGATGACTATAATAAGTGGTCACTTGGATACAATACATATGACATAAAATTAATTTAGAAATAAACATCACAAAAACAACTTCAACTGTTCACATCTTAACTCTCGGCTCGCTATCTTACATTTATCATCTTTTGAGGCTTTTCTCATGAATAAATAAAAATATTATAAGGAAATATATGAATTTCACCTTTTTTAATACATATCTACAAAAAATATACTTAACTTTATTAATTGTGCAATACCTTTATTTACATTTTAACTTAATATTCTAAGTGAACCATGTGCTTCTTGTAAATTATTAGATAATATTATATAATATACATTTCTGCAATTAACCCAATCATTACTCAAATAATATATATTTACAATATTTCTTAACTTCAATATTTATATCGATTCATATCGATTGTTTGAATTTTGACAGGGAGTTTATCGCTTTCCCGTTAATCGCAAGTATGGATTGTATACAACAACATGAGGCAATTATTATTTCTAGTCTAGATTTAAATATTACGCAATGTAATATTTGTGAGTATGTTACCATATAGTACACAATGAATTGGGCTCAAAGTCAATAGTTACCATATTTAAATATGTACTTGCAGCTCGACCATAAGTTTTTTTGGCATTTCAAGCTAGCGACCATTTAAAATATTTGTATAATAAAGACACGAACGCCTCTAGCGGTTACGTAGGACATTAACGTTTTTCATACAAATTCTTTTAGTTAGTCGCTAGCGTGAAATAATGAAAACACTCGTGGTTGAGCTACTGTGGCAGGTACGAGATTTTATGACAGTTCTCGCTTCTGGGCAACGACATAAGTTTTCGATTTCTCCATACATGAGACTCCCCGCGCCTCTTGCGGAAACTGCAACGGAGTACAGAAATGTATGGACAAAAATAAAATCATTCGAAAAGTGAGATCTGTCAAAAAACCTCGTACAAAGGGTATATTATGACAGTCATCTGTTTTAATATTGTGTGATTGGTGTGATTATGTAACATGTATGTATGATATTCAAGTAATAACTCAATCGAATACCACCATGTTGTCAGTTTTATTTACAAGCAAGAATTATATACATATAGCTGGGTTTTATGATTTGTCTTATCCAATCTATTTGCAAATTTAACGTAGTAGGTAATGCAATTATAAATATCTACGTTATAACATATCGTACTCATTTATGCAATAAAAAATGATTAAACCAATTTATAAGAATTATGTTGGTATAGGTGTTACATGCATGACAAATATGTCAGATACAAAAAAATGGTCAGTGTAGGTTATAGAGTACCTTAATCCGTGTCACAAATAAAAAACTACCACTTACCAGTGTATTAAGTAGTGTATGTACCTAAATGTATAAGCACCATACCATGTAATCTAGCACTAGAAATAATTAACATTAGACAGTAGACCTTCACTGTATTCCGATTACACATGTCTGTTAAAATCACAATATTGACGTCAGAAACACAATTTCAAATGATACTATATTGCATTGTACCATCGAAGATACACAAATCATAGAAAACGCTTAAGTAACATGTTAGTCACTGAATGAGAATTTAAGTTGGAAGTTCATAAAATAGTAATCAAACCACTCAATAAGAATTGGAAGTATATGAGAACACACTAATGCATAAATGTTGTACAAAGGTTTTCTTGATTTGAATGCATGAATATTGAATGATTTTATGAATACCGTTGAGCGGACGGATACGGATTAATGTAATCCATAGGACAACACTTGAAATGCACACGCGCTACCTAGCACATGCGTTGCATGCATGACATATGTCATGCATGCGTATATACGCTACCTAGCATATGCATTGTATGGCACTTGCGCTGCATAGCATTTGAAATGCATGGCACTTGCAGGGCATAGCTTTGCACTGCATTGTAAAAAAAGTCTCCTTTTTTTGTAAAATATTTCGATGGCCTCTATATTTATCATTATGAACGAAATTCATAAAATCTCATCTACATTTCCAGAATGTCATCATCGTGAATAAAAAAGAAAAGGAATAAATTGTTTATTCTTTTTGTAACGATTACTTCGCATATTCCTCTGTTTGCATATTTAGAGCAAAGAATATCTACTATTTACTTGCTTATGCTTATTGCAAAGAATAATATTAACTTTGTCCGTGCGTTTAACTACCCATATATTTTATGAGGCTATCGTTTATTATAGGCTTCCTGCAAGTGTAAAATAAGCTTATCTATGATAAGTACCGGAATACCAGTAATATTATGTATCGTAACTACGCATAAGAATCTATTGTAATTTTGTACATTTTTATTAAAATAAAAGTAAAAAATTTGCTTGTGTTTTATATCTTGCACATTTATGTTATTATGCCAAAATCCTTTTTTCTTTACAAAAATATAAATAATGATGAAAATATCATAAATTCATTAATTTATCTAGACTAAACAAGTATCAATATTATGTTGAGATGTGGATTATGGAGTGTAGATGAATGGAAGCAACCCAGTTTCCAGTACATATTTCTCTTCTTAACGATGTTTACTTAATAAAGTTATACATATAACAAGCAGGCTAATACATTTATTTTGCATTGTAATTATTGACTATTTTTTCCTACATCATTTCATATACCATAGACTCATAAATATATCATTTTCTGAGAAGTAACCTTTGGAATAAAATTATGTACGTAACTGAAATGCGGGTTATAAATTGTCAGGGTTCCCCGCAGACTGCTGTATATTATTATAATGATTGAATAGGCACTAGGCAGTTTAACCTTCTTGGACCTTGGTATATTCCTTTTCTTTCTTTCTTCCTGCCCTCATCCCATCTTAATGTGGGGTCGGCAGAACACACTTTTTCAAGCATGTTGCTGAAAGGTTTTGGCTTAGTTTTTACGACCCGCTGCCTGCCTGACGTCAACCCCCATCTGGCGGATCCACCGGGAAAATAGTGTTAGAAAAACACCACACCCGACTTCGGAATGGAACCCCAGTATCTCCGGTTCACAGCCATAAACACGGCCACTAGACCAAGGAGGCGACCACTGCAACTAGATCCAAGGCAGTACTTAGGTATTTAAAAGAAATCCAATCAATTAATAAATAAATAAATACACCCAACAGCCACACACATAGTCCTGACCCCACACTAGGAGTAACCTGTATCGTGAGTATCAGGAACTACGAGAGACTTTTGGGTCTCACAACACCCAGACTCAAAACAAATATCAGTATGGGCCACACAGACATTTGTCTCGGTGCGGGAATCGAACCCGCGACCTCACGTTTCACAGCCGGCTACTCGCCCGCTGCGCCACGGAGGCTGTAAAATTATTTATTTATAATAAACGAATAAAATTAGTCTCATTAATACTAATAAATTGATCGTATTGTGCAGAAATGAGTCCACCCACAAAAACAAATCACAAGTTTAAAACCTTAACAGATCGACTTCAAATTCGATCGTGAACAAATTTATACGACACCACCCTTGAAATAAGCTCTATCGAACACAAAAAGAAGTTTGAAAATCAGTCCACATTTTAGGCGGAGATATCGCGTAACATACATAAAAAATACTTATAATTGAGGATCTTCCCCTTTTTGGGAGTCGGTCGAAAACAACTGTTAACACCAATCTGTAGCCCGAGCACGAAAAACTAATGTAAATGTAAATGTATTCGAGTTCGCTGCGCACTGATGACGTTTGGTTAATATTTCATACAAATTTCATAGACGCGCATCGAGTTCGAATACATTTACGGTTGGCAGAAATTTTCCTGCTCAGGCCGCTGGTCTATAATGGTATAGATCATGTTGGCATCAATTAAAAAAACCTCCTTTTTTTGTGGGTTGGTTCATTTCTACACGGTCGACGTCACGGTAAGATACGAGTCTTGTGTTGTGGGTATCAGGAGCTACGAGATACTTTCAGTCTCACAACACACATACCCGAAACAAATATCTGTGGGACACACAAACATTGGTCTCGGTACGGGAATCGAACCAGAGGCCTCTCGCTTCACAGCCGTCCGCTGCGCCGCGGAGGTTGTCATTATCTAAGTAAAAAGTACTAAACACATGTGGTGTAACCTAATTAAGAGTATTAAAAACCTGCATGTAATAAAAATGTTTAATCGGTACTTAAATAATTTGATGTACTCCATAAAAAGAACATTAACATGCGATTGTATGATTAAATAGTTACACTACTGACATTAAACACACTTTATGGGTATATTTTTCCCGTAGCTCTGAAAGTGCCAGCAGCACGAAAGTCTTATTCCCTATTTTTTCTAAATAAAGTATTGTCAAGTTACTTATTTCTATCAGCTGTTGCAATTTAAAGTTCTTTTTAAATTAATTTCTTTTTAGGCTTAAAATGCATTTTAACTAATATAGGTTTATACCTTTATTTTTCCGGGATTTAAATGAAAATTGATTTTATTTAATAAATAAAAATAAACGTCACTCACGTATATATGTATACTCAAAGGGGTAGACGATGGTGCATCTAGTGCATCTACAGACAGCCGAATTTATTAACGTTGTAGAATGCAACTTATTCCAAATTTACAACATCATATGGAATAGGAATAGGGGCTTAACTAAGAGAAGTTAAGCCCTCTCATT
Organism: Clanis bilineata; assembly: GCA_036417725.1. Classification (NCBI taxonomy): domain Eukaryota; kingdom Metazoa; phylum Arthropoda; class Insecta; order Lepidoptera; family Sphingidae; genus Clanis; species Clanis bilineata. The sequence continues at coordinate 8,482,698 of CM071153.1, forward strand.
AAAAGAGAACGCATGTGCCAAGCAGTGGGACAGTAACATTACAAGACTAATATTATATTTCACTTATGTACCTACTTAATAATCATTTCTCAATATGAAGGCAAATATACTTTTTTTATATCAGGTCACGGCAAAGTGACTACACTGCACCTGATGGTAAGCGTAGTGCAGTTCAAAAAAACAAGCGACCACTGACAAACAATAGTTTTATGAGTGGTCGCCATAATCATGCCGGTCTATTTATTTTCACACTCCGAATCCGAATAGGGAAGAGCTACAAGACAAGCGGATGACCGATGCAGACACAGGGATATCCCCATGCCCGTCCCAACCAATCATCAAGTCATGCCGCAAGCCCCTCGAAGAACCGGAGAGTTTTTTTTTTATAGCAGAGACTGGCAAACGAACAGTTGGGTCACCTGATGGTAAGTGATCTTCACCGCCCATAGACACCCAAGACAATAAGAATCATGGGTGTGTTGCCAACCTAAAAGGAGGAAATGGAAGGGGAGGGGAATTAGGCCACCGGAAATCTCACTCACCGAACGAAACGCGACAGCAAGCTGCCACTTTACGTCGGTTTTCTGTGCGACAGTGGTATCAAACCCGTCGAGCCGACCCATTCGTGATCTAGACGTAACTGTCTACAGCGTTGCTTTACCACTCAAAAACCAACAGCCACACACCTAGTCCTGACCCCACACTAGGCATAACCTGTATCGTGGGTGTCAGAGACTATGAGAGACTTTCGGTCTTACAACACCCAGACTTGAAACAAATATCTGTGGGCCACACAAGCATTTGTCTCGATGCGGGAATCAAACCCGCGGCCTTCCGCTTCACAGCGGATAATCGCCCACTGCGCCACGGAGGCTGCCAATCTACATAGTGTATTGTGTTTGTACAGTGTACAGGAATATATCATTTGTTGTACAACTACGCATGGAGAGTTCATCGATAAGGTTATCATATACGACACTAATTTGTATTGTACTATAATAAGCATATTTGTACTTATGCAGCTAGTATTGTGGGGATTTTTTGTAACCAATGATGATACCTCGTTCGATGATTCACGATAGCGATAATTCTAACAATGCTTGTAAAACGATAACGCACGTCTAACGTCGGTTTTTTCGATGATCAATAAAATTACAAAATGTAACTAAATATTCTTATTGGCAACCGATAGAAGCGTCGTCGCACGTTTTAGAATTCAGAATCCCTAAATGTTTAGGATAGTGGTCTCAAAGCCAAGGCTTTTTCAATTAAATATACATTTGATCATAGGTACTTTTAATGAGACTTCCGGGGTGAATGTAATAATTTAGTAATGGCTGAAGGTTTAGTACATACTTACCTAGTAGGTACTACTATCTTTAGTAGTACAGGGATCAAAAACCATAGTATAAACGTCTACCTTTGTTCCTTTCATCCCAATAAATTCAGTCGTTAATGCATGAACGATTAATAAACAAACATCAGAATATTTATAAGGCCGCATGATTCTGACGACCACTGAGAAACCCATTGTTTGTTAGTGGTGGCTATTTTTTGGACTGTGCACTACGCTTACCATCAGATGCAGTGTAGTCACTTTGCCGTGCCCGGATAAAAAAAGGGAGATGAAGGACATGTTCCGGATATTAGTACATTTCGAAAGAGGAGCGAATAGGTACCTATATACTAAATGCAACCAACTAGACGAGATCGTGAGTCGTGACTCGTGACCCGCGTATTGGCATCTTCATCTGCAGTGCTGTAGGTACCTTCACGTAGCGGATGGAGAAAAAATATCAATTACACGTGGAATTCATAATTACAATACTTAGCAGCACACAAATGCAAAAACTGGATTTGAATTTATATTTGTCGAAATAGCTATAACTCCCTTAGGTTTTTTTATAGCAGACTCGCAAACGAGCAGATGGGTCACTTGATGGTAAATTAATCCCTATTGCCCATAAAACAGTCGGGGATGCCATATCTTAAGTGTTAAAGGAATCCAATATGGATTGGGAAGTAGAGGGAGAATTTGAGCCCTCGGAAATTTTTCTCTCCGCAAAAGACGCAACAGCGAACTAAATCGATTTTGAAGGAGATAGTGGTATCAATCTGGTCCAGCCACCTTATTCATGCTACAGACAACTGTCTATAGCTAGTGAAAAAAACAAAAAAACGTAAAAAGTAAAAAACGTGACGACTTAGGAATCTCATTCTTGTTTAAACACAGTAAAAAAAAGCATGTACCTATTTCATATTGGTCTCTTATACTTGTTTCTATTTTAATATAATATTCATCTTCTTCGGACGCAAATTATTCTACGTAAATAGAGAATCTAACTGGGATTCAATAGTATTAAGTTTAGATTTTTATCATACAATGATATCATACTATTATCATACATTTTTTATCATAATATCTATTGATAATTCTTTAGTATTTCATTCTCCTTATAAATCACAATAGCAAAGCTGTCACTTCATGTCAATCTATGAGATCCTTATTATATTTATGAATTAAAGAACTAAGCTCTGTGAAATGTGAGTGTTCTAGTTAGCTAGTTCGCCTCTTCCTGCCCCTTCTGGGATACAGCGTGAGCTTATGTTATGTTATTGTTATTAATTTTGGCATATCAGAATAATATTCGAAAGCTTTACAGCCTCAATGTTCGCGGGTCGAACCTTAATTAAATCATAATTGATTGAAGAATTAGCAAAACGATAATAAAATCATAAAGCCTATCTGATGAAATGTAACAATTATAAATCAATAATATGAATCTGAATCAAAAATAATCATTTTAGCATAATATAGCACGCAAACTATTTGAGCAAAAAAGCGTGCGAATAGTTAAATATAAGATCACCTCAAGATTTCAAGAAGGATCATGAAAATGAATGGATGTTATTAACAAAATGTTCTTGAACTTATTATTGTTAATTTCCCGCAATTTAGTAGAAAACAGATTACATTTTGTAGACAAAACTAACTATGGTGAACTTCAATAAACCTATTGATTGTTGATAATGATGGGATTCTTTTCGGATAAATAAACAAGCGCAAGTAAATATCCATAAACACCCGTTTCTACCGAGTATTTACTGCGAATTTCTTTATAGTTTGCAATGTTGTGATTGTTTGAAGTTATATCGCCCGAATGGTCAACCGTTACTCAACTTTAACGGCTTCTTACATTGATTGATAAGGCGGCTTTAAACGACATAAGGCGACTTTAAATGTATGAGCATTCTACGGTATATAAATTAGCTAGAAGGTCTTCTGAAATAAAAAGAACGCTAACTCACCCTCTATCTAATGCTGTCAACAAAATAATCGCAGAATATAACATTTACACCTTAGATTATTCACACTTTACCCGACAGCACAAAATGTGTTTGTGGCATCACTGTCACACGCAAGTAAAGCTATGTTAAGTTATAATATACTTTAGATTGACCGGGATGTATAGGCACCGCAATATTCTCGTTAACTTGAAGATGTGTTTGTCCATATCAAATATGTAGTGACCTTTTAACCAAATTCATATTAAGTACATTACGTTTGCACGGGGAAATACGTGATGATCAGAGGAATGCCTATCGCATGATTAGCGCTAACTATATATAGTAATCGGCACAATATTTATTTATGGATATCTTTCTTGTACCTGCCCTTATCTCACCTTAATGTGGGATCGGCGCAACACACTTTTTCAAGTATGTTGCAGAAAGGATTTGGCTTAGTTTTTACGACCAGCTCCCTGTCTGACGTCAACCACCTCTGAGGGATCCAGTCAACCAGGCAAATTAAACCCAGAATTGAACCCAGGACGTCCCGGTCCACGACCCATACATACATATATGCTGACACTAGACAAAGGCGATATACGGATATCAATATTCAATAAATTGGTGTATCGCATGAATGCGTTCTGGTGCACTAATTCGCTTCTTCCGACCCCTCGGGATCGGACCCCCCTTCGCGCTTTCAAAACGCCGCGCCGGACGTTGTTCGTTTTGTAGAATATACCTTACTAGAAACTAGACAAGAATGATTTTCAAATGCTCATATACAGTCATGTTGAGACGCTTTTTTAACGCGCGTTGAAATAACTCTCGTGCGAATGTTGGCTCACAGGTGTGAACTTATGTCAATGACTTATGAACGTACGTTCCTTAAATTAACGTAACGCAGCCGCGTTACGCGTCCACGTAGCCATAACCAATAAGAGCTATTGCGTTATACGTTGATGGGATTTTAGTATTTCCCTCGTACGTAATCTCTTCTTTTTTGCAGTTTATAATATGTTGAAGTCAATGGTGATGTCTAATTATGAACAATATAAATAATGACACGATTTGTTCCGCTTACTCTTCTGTGGATAAAATGATGACGCTGACAGTCATAAAGGAGATAATATATCGCATGAAAAATAAAATGTTTAGATTACCTAGGTACTTAGTACTTAGAATTACAATGAAACAACTAACCTTTTTTGTTTGTTTGTTTGGTTTTTAATGAGATAAGATTACATATCGCCAAGCTAGATTTAGCTTTAACAGTTGTTTATTTAAAGCATTCACATGTCTTTTCGAAACAAAACACAAAAACACCTATACAAAACAAGGTTTTTCATTGTCTCCTGCTCATGGACCATAGACAAAAAAATATAGAAATACCAAGTTTTGTGTAGGTGTTTTGTGTAATGTTTGAGTGCAATAGACACGGCTTAATATAAGAAGCTTCAGTGACGTAGTTGTGATGCGGCCTGAGGTCTTGGACTCGATCCCGGAAAGGGAAAGTGTCATTGTTTTCAACCGACTTCCAAAAAGGAGAAGGTCCTCAATTCGTCTCTTTTTTTTAATGTATGTTACGCGATATCTCCGCCGATTGTAGACCGATCTTCAAAATTCTTTTTGTGTTCGATAGAGCTTCTTTCAAGGGTGGTCTAATATAAATTTGGTCACGATCGGATTTGAAGTCGATCCGTTAAGTTTTTAAACTTGTGATTATTTTGATCAGTATTAGCTCGGAGTAAGGAATTTGTACCCGATATAATATGGCGATATGCTCGCCCCCATCACATCATGAGACCGAAATATTCTTGGCGAAAATTGGGTGTCCTAGTTTCGCCCCTGCCTACTCTTTCGTGAATAACAGAGATGAGTGTGTATATATGCATCAATCAATTGATTAGTCGTAGTAAATTCCTTGACCAGCTTATTAGCTCATAATATTTTATGATGCATATTTCCATCACAATGTTTATATCAGTACAATAAGTTAATTATTGGGTATAGTTACTATAAATCATCATAATATTGCTTATAGTACCTTATTGAATGTTTACGCTAAAATTATCGATTTTTAAAGATTGATCAGCTTATACCTACAATTAGCGCAGGCACTAATAAATAGTTGTAATTAATATTTATTAATTACAACTACGTTATGAATACATATTTTATTATATTGTGCTGTAACTTGCGAGATCTTTTTTTAAATCAATATCCAGAATAAGTATATTACAATGTGGGCTCACAATAATATCAATTTATTATAATACATAACATGTGTATATTATGTTATGTGTATAAATTTATTTTTACAAAAATACTTTAACAATACAAAGCTAAATATATATTGTATGATAATTATGATTCTTTTTTCCCAGTACGCACAGAGTTCATCAAGCCATAAATCCAGACAATTAGCTAACATATAATAATATTATGCAAATTAATGTCAATAAAAAATAGTTGTCAATTAAGGAGCAAAACAAGATGGAACGATACATTTTTATTCTGTTACTGTAATATGTAGAGTAAAATGTAGAGGTAGAGTATTTTCAATCATGTCACAGAAACCGTTTGAAGCATATCATGTCATTCGCTATTCTCCTTCACTTTGCTATTTATTTATGTGTTTTCCTTTATATGCTTCCTTGGCATTCACAATAGAGTATTACAATGTAGATATGATTTCTCCACTGATTGACTCACATAATGTGCAATTGAAAAATGTTCATCACAAATAGTTGTAATAACTTACAATGACAGAAAGTTCTACCATTTCAAGTTCATTCGTGCGTTACGTCCGGTGTTTGTTGATTATAGATTTTTGGCTTCAAATGTCCATCATTATAGGTTTTATTTGCTTTTATGATGAGATGAGTAGGCCATTCGCCTGATGTTCCACCTCATTTTGAATAATTGTTTTATAGTAAGTAGTACTTATGAATTTAATATTTACTTTTTAATTGTATTAAGTTGGCAGTGGCACAAAAGTAGAGGTAAGACAGTGATGCCACCTTTACATGCAAAGGTTTTAAAGATAACGATTTATATTATAAAGTCTTTATAGAAATATGTCTATTTTAAAGATTTTTTTCACCTGCCTTATCCTGCTTCAATGGGTCCGGTCGGCATGTATTCGTTTAAAACGTGTTGCAGAAAGTATCAGCTTTTCCACGTGACACTGGCGAAACAGTCGAATATTGTGCTCCTCGCCATCCAAATAAGAGAAGAAGAAGTATCAGCTTTGGTTTCACGAAAGACGTAGACTCTTTATGAGAATTTTTCGTGTTGTAGATGTAGCCTACTGTGAAGCTAGATGCCGCCGTTTCGATTCCCGCACTGAGATAAATGTTTATGTGACCCACAGATTTATTTTGGGTCTGGGTACAACAAAGCCGAAAGTCTCTCGTAGTTTGATACCTACGACCTTTCTTAGTGTGGGATCAGGAGTCAGGACTATGTGTGTTGGTAACTGTTGGGTGTTATTTATTTATTTATTATAAAGATGATGGATTTGATTATTGATACTCAATAAATAAATAATAAATCATAAACGTATGTATTTATAACGTTTTATCTTCCAAGTTCCGACCAACTGAACTTGTGGGAAACATACCGATAACAGTAGATTATAATTATTACTACGCTACTTAATTATAATTACTAATAGTAGTCACAGTCGTGTTAGTAACCGTAGTAGTTGCGTTAAAAGGTGTGTCCTAATAGGGAAGATGAGCAGAAACTCAGTTTAAATAAAACAAACCGCAGTATCTATCTATAGCATTTGGTGCGCTTTCGCAACAGTACACACTCGTCTCTCGGGAGAGACACCTGTGCCAATTTAAAATATACTATTAAATACCAATATTATTAAAGGTATTTAAAATAAACGTTCGTGATATAAAGCGTCAAACAACAGTTTGAGAGATATTCAAAGGTATGTTTAAAACTATGTTATTATATTTTTTATGGATAAAAATTAAATTCAAATGGTATGCTATTGTAATTCTGGTTTGTTTACGTAATACGCATGTCGCGGCGTATATTTTTTATCATTTTGTAATAACAACGTGCGGAACAATCTAGCGTAGGTAATCCTTTGGACTTTACATTTTAAGCTGTATTTGGCTTTGCTTATGTATTAAACTATGCTCATTCGGTAATAGATATATTTTAATATCAACTTGTATAAATATCACAAGATGAGTAAACATCGTAGTTTTTAACATTTTATCTTTACTCGAACTTGTTTGGTCTCATCACGTTTACAATTTTTTGTCTCTATCATTGACCGTTTAGTGACGTTTGACAAAAGTTGAATGTACCAATCATTCAATGTTATATTGTTCAACAAATTAAATAATAATAATAAATAAATACACCCAACAGTCACACACCTAGTTCTGACCCCACACTAGGTATAATCTGTATCGTGGGTGTCAGAGACTATGAGAGACTTTTGGTCTCACAACACCCAGACTTGAAACAAATATCTATGGGCCACACAAACACTTGTCTCAATGCGGGAATCGAACCCGCGACCTCTCGCTCCACAGCCGTCTACTCGCCCACTGCGCCACGGATTAATAATTCAAAACTTTGTTACGAATAATATAACTATGAAATTAAATATGTCTATGGTACATCTACACTAATATCATAAAGAGAAAATATTTGTTTTTTGTTTGTCGTACTCTCAATACATACTGGACTGATTTTGAAAATTCTTTCACGAAAACTACATTATCGGTGAGGAACATAGGCTACATTTAATCCCGGAAAATCGTAAGGAAAAATGTACGGTTACCGTGGGATAATAATATTAGCCCTGTAATATTACTGTCCCACTACTGGGTACGGGCCTCCTTTACTACTGAGAGGGGTTAGGCCTTAGTCTACCACGCTGGCCTAATGCGGGTTGATAAACTTCACATACCTTCGAAATTTTTGCGGAGAAATTCTCAGGTATGCAGGTTTCCTCACGATGTTTTCCTTCACCGTTATAGCAAGCGATAATTCACAATGAAAATACACTTAACATTCAAAAGTTAGAGGTGTACGCTCTTTTTTTTCGGGTTGATCTCGAACCCCCGACACTCGTCTCGGCAGTCCATACTATTCCCAACAGAGCTATCGCTGCTTGACTACTACTTAACTGAGCTACCGTGGGATATCCACATGAAAAAAATCGCCAGCAACAGCTAAAATTTAAATATTTTTGGAAAATTACTCAGAAAGCGTCATGTCATTGGTTTAGTAGCTGTGTACTAAAGCTCCAAAACCACGAGGTCTAAGATTTGAATCCCAGATCATCATAATATTTTTTAACTGAGTTTTCAATTAACAATGTCAGTGTGGGTTTCAGTGGTGGTATCGGTTTTTTATAGCAGAGACTGGCAAACGATCAGACGGGTCACCTGATGGTAAGTGATCTCCACTGCCCATAGACACCCAAGAAATAAGGATTGGGAAAGGGAGGGGGTAATTGCGCCACTGGTAATCTCACTCACCGAACGAAACGCAGCACCGAACTGCCACTTTACGTCGGTTTTCTATAGGACAGTGGTATCAAACCGGTTGAGCCGGTCTATCGTGCGGTAGTTGTCTACAGTTCATATTATATCCAATCCATAGTCTCTGCCTACCCCTATAGGATACAGGCATGACGTTATGTATGTATGTATAATAGCCTCTTTGGCTGACCTTACAACGAGGGATCGCGGGTTCAAATCTCGCACCGACACTAATGTTCGTATGATCAACTGATATTTATTTTTTTGGGTTCTGTAAGATCGTTAGACCCACAGCACCCCCTTATAGTCCTTGGTTCGATACAGGTTACTTAGGCTGAGATCTATAGAGCGAACTTCGACTAAGTCTGAGCCAAAGAAACAAAGTAAGTGAGGAGGAAGAAAATCTTTGCTTAGTCTGTCTGTCAGTCTGATTTTCTTGTAAAAAATTACTCGGACTAAGTCAAAGTTCGTTCGTTCAAATCCAAATCCTCACTGAATTAGTTTCTTTGACTTAGATTTAATCGAAGTTCGCTCTATAGATCTCAGCCTTAGTGTGGGCTCTAAACTATGTGTGAATGTTGAGTGTTTTATTTTTGAATTCAATTATGTTTGTCGTATACTTCGTAGACTTAGTTTTATTTCTTTCTTTTTATATTATATTTGTTATTTCGATTATAGAATACAGTAAAATAAAATTCAGTCTTGGTCAACTCGTCTTTCAATACTCTTCTTTAAATTAATTTTGTAGATAGTGGAATATTAAAACAGCTGTTTCTAAGCAAATGATAAAGTTTCGGTTACGAAGTGCGACATTGAATATGTTATATGACGAATATTTACTCAGTGATCATTAAATAAATATTATTTCGAAATTTACAATAACCTTTATCACCGTGAAACAACTGCTTGTCTGGTTAATTATTAATATAATTCTTTCTTTCTTATCCCACCTTAATGTGGAGTCGGCGCAACACACTTTTTCAAACATGTTGCAGAAAGGAATTGGCTTAGTTTTTACGACCAGCTACCTGCCTGTCGTCAATCCCCTTTGAAGCATCTAGTCCCGGGCAAATTAAAATTAGATACGCTTTGCCCGACCTGGGTATCGAACCTTTCGGTCCACATCCAGTATATGCTGCCATTAAAAAAGGAGACGACTAATATATACTACTACATAAAGAGGAAATATTTGTTTTTTTGTATTGTTTTTTGTAACGAATAGGCTAAAAACTACTGAACCGATTTTGAAAAATTCTTTCACATATGGAAAGCTATGTTATTTTTTTTTATTTTTTTTTTTTTTTTTTATCCGAGCACGGCAAAGTGACTACACTACACCTGATGGTAAGCGTAGTGCAGTCCAAAAAAAACCAACGACCATCGATAAACATAGTTTATGAATGGTCGCCAGAGTCATGCCGGCCTGCATAAATGCTTCTTCACGCTTCGCTTAAAGGACCCAATGTCATAGGAGGGAGGGAACACGTGAGACGGCAGACTATTCCACAGCTTAACGGTTCGGCAAAAGTAGGAAGAAGAGAACCTTTTGGTTCGTGCCGCGATGGACGAGACCACCAAGCTGTGTTATCAAGCAGTTGAACATATTATCTTTTTTTTGATAATTCCTTAAAATTATAATGATATTTGACACCTAATTCGGAAAAAATCTTGCCTCTTGAGAACCTCCTCGACGTACGCCGGAGCCATAGTAAAAGATATCTACGTGATGATAATGTATGGACTAATTGTTCGTCTCAAATAGATCTAAAAAAAAGTCCGCGATAGCATATGTCTTCTAAGAATAATTCACAGTAACCATTTTTATCTTTAAAAATATAATAAAAAATAATATATAACTTGCAAGGCTATTTCTAAATAATTGTATTTATTACAAAAAGTATTTAATTTAGAACATATTTGCCATTTGCACTATGTATTTCATTTAAATAAATATTTTAATTTATTATGTGGTTGGCCTCGTGCTGCCGTTGACGTCAAGGGTGTTTATTCGGCGGCGGGAGTTTATGAGAACGATTTGAAGATAGGCCGAAAGGCAGCTCCACGTAGGGGCGGTTTCGGCCACAGCCTGGGCGCTTCATTATTTTTCGGGAACGGCAAACAGACTACATTGTGTACGTAACGTAGTGCAGTCTAAAAAAACTAGCTGCCACTAACAAACAATGGGTATATCAGTGGTCGCCAGAATCATGCCGGCCTATTTATGCTTCTTCACACTCCGAATCCGAAGTGGTAAGATGCAAATCAAAAATTGCGACAAGACAGGCGGATGACCGATGCCGACACAGGGATACCCCATACCCGTCCAAACAAACCATCAAGTCATGCCGCGAGCCCCTCGAGAAAACCGAAAGGGAAGAAGGGCTTCCCGCCCAAGGAGAACCGTAGCTCTCCCTAAAGGGTCAAAGACGGCCACCGTGGGGTTTTTAGTCGATATTTCCGTTGTGAGGTGTAAAATGAACATAGTGTTAGGTACTAGGGCCAGTGTCGCCCGGGTATTTTTCATCTCTCCTGGGCATTATGACGCTGGGTCGTAAGACCGTATACCACTATTAGGGCGACTTGCACCACTATTACTAATCTACAGTTAGTCCTAACCTCAAGTTAAACTGAAAAAAAAAATAATATGAATGACATATAATTCATTACTTGTAATTAATTACATGTCAAAAGCAGCGATAGCTCAGTTGGGAATGGTACGGACTGCCGAGACAAGTGTCGGAGGTTCGAGACCAACCCCAAAATGGAGCATACACCTCTGACTTTTCTATGTTAAGTGTATTTTCATTGTGAAATATCGCTTGCTATAACGGTGAAGGAAAACATCGTGAGGAAACCTGCATACCTGAGAATTTCTTCACAGGAATTTCGAAGGTATGTGAAGTCTACCAACCCGCATTAGGCCAGCGTGGTAGACTAAGGCCTAACCCCTCTCATTAGTAGAGGAGGCCCGTGCCCAGCAGTGGGACAGTAATATTACAGGGCTAATATTATTATTATTATAATTACATGTCATATATCTGTAATTTCATGTAGTACATTACATGTAATGAATTACATGTCATTCATATATTTCTTTTTCACTTTAACTTGAGGTTAGGACTAACTGTAGGTTAGTAATAGTGGGGCATGTCGCTCCTAGTAATATCAAACAGTATCTACGGGAGGTTTTGACCACCCACGTCACCGCCGCCATTTACGAACGCAACAAAAACCTTAATGTATAACAGTTACAAGTTACAACCGATTTGGTTTGTCACGTAAACGTTTTTATTTTTATGCTTGAGACTATCCACAAATTGCTTCTCATTAAAGATCCTTTACTTCTTACAATTACTAATTACCTAGATACTAGGCCATAGTAATAACAAGATTTTAAATGCAATCGTCATAGTTAGTAAATACAAATATCATTATTGTAAGTACAGTCGGCAATAAAAAACATAACATAACATAACATAAGCTCACGCCTGTATTCCAGAAGGGGTAGGCAGAGGCGCACTAGCGAACTAGAGCACCCACATTTCGCCGAGCTTAGTTCCGTCCCAGATGTGATAGCGGGCGAGCCTATCGCCATATCGGGCACAAATTCCGGACTCCAGGCTGATATGGAAAAATCCAATATCACTTTGCCCGACCCGGGGATCGAACCTGAGACCTCAGAACCGTAGTCGTACCGAAATACCACCACGCCAATGAGGCAGTCGGCAATAAAGTTGATGTAAATATGTACCTACATGTTATTAACTAGCGGTTGATCGCGACTTCGGTCGCGTGGCTATCCCACGGGAACCGTATATTATTTCGGGATAAAATATTGCCTATGTCTTTCTTTGTACCTGCCCTTGTCCCACCTTAATGTGGGGTCGGCGCAACACACTTTTTTAAGCATGTTGCAGAAAGGCTTTGGCTAATATTTTACGACCGGCTGCCTGCCTGACGTCAACCCCCTCTGGGGCAGTCCCGGCCAAATTAAATTAGAAAATTCATTTTGCCCGACCTGTGAATGGAACCTACGACCTCCCGGTCCACAGCCCATATGCTGCCACTGAACCAAGGAGGTGACCAAAACGTTGCTTATGTAATTCCTAATAATGGCGCTTTCTTTAGTTGGAAGAATTTTTTAAAGCGGTTCTGTAAAATCTTTCCTCTATAATAGGTACAGAATATATAACATATTAATTTATGATTAAATCACTCAATACGTCAATTTTATTCATGTTAAACATTAGATGAACATTTTTTAAATCGGTACTAATATTATAGATAATTATCGATAAAAAAATTTAACTGTACCATGAAAGTACAACGCTGCAACGGTATAGTAAATGGTAATTATTTATACCGCTAGATGGCGGTTTATATAATAATGAGTATTTAATATTTAGTGATATTGGATTTTTCCATATCAGCCCGGAGTCTGGAATTTGTGCCCGATATGGCGATAGGCTCGCCCCCTATCACATCTGGGACGGAACTAAGCTCGGCGAAATGTGGGTGTTCTAGTCCGCTAGTGCGTCTCTGCTTACCCCTTCGGGCATACAGGCGTGAGCTTATGTATGTAATATTTACATACATAAACATAAGCTTATAAATGTAATATTTATAAAAAGAAAACTGTGAGGTCATGAGTTCAAAGCCTAGATCCTGCAATGTTGGGTAGATTTTACGTACCATACATAAATATATCGCATATCGCAATATATCGCAATATATCGCATAGACTATAGAGATGTCCACTTGGGTGGTTTTATACAACAGTTCTTGATTGTGCAGTAAAGTATAATAAAGTCTTATAATCTGATCTATCGAAAAGCCGGAACAGATGGATAAACTATAGATATGTATTTCTTAAACCCTATTTAGTGGTGCGAGTAAGTATGCCGCGCGGTTCGTACGATAACACTATATAAACACATTGTTTACAATCATTACTCATCGAATACATTTCTATAGGTTGTCGTCACTATCCTAGAAGGAAAACTAAGAATGTACCAGGAATTCACCGTCAACAACGAAGATTAGATACTGTAATTGATCTACGAATCATAATAATTTACCTAAGTAGTTGACTGCCTCAGTAGCGTAGCTGTATTGTTGTAATACGACTACCAGAGGCGGATGTTCCTTAAGGCCAACTAGGCCCGGGCCTAGAGCGCCTGTATATTAGGGGCGGCCAAACACAAAACGACAAATGGAACCTAGGACCTCCAGATGGTTCAGAGGTCATACGTGATGCAACTAGACTAAGGAGGCGATCGGTAGACGAACATATATAGAAATATATAATATGCATAAATATAGAGGTAGGTATATAGACAAATTTAGGGATGATGACAACCGTCCTGAGGTTTCTTTTTCCCGGGTAGGGCAAAGTGATATTGAGTTTTTCTACTTAGTACCAGTCTGGAATTTGTGCCCGATATGGCGATAGGCTCTACCACATCTGGGACGGAAATTAGCTCGGCGGAATGGGGGTTTTTTAGTTTTGCTAGTTCGCCTCTGCCTACCATCTACATATGTATGTATGTAAGTTGTTGAAAAGATTTTGAAGAAACACTCCCTATGTGTTTCCAGAAACTTCATTTATCATACGAAATGCAGTAGCAAGCTGGCATTTCATATTCTGTGTAATAGTTGAGTCCGCTTGTCATTGACTCTACCACTTACGGCCGGTTTCAATAAACAATCTCAGTTCGAATGTGGAGATAGATTACAAAAATAAACCAATAAGAACACATCCGTCAAATGACTTGATTTGATTGGTTCCTAATCGCGATCTATCTGCACTCTAAACTGAGATTGTTTATTGAAACTGGCCGTTACAGAACAACACAACGGTGTGTGTTCGACTAACCAGGCGAATTTATTTGCGTGATAGGGATGAGCCGATCGTAATTAGGCATAACATGGATGGCATGGATGAGTAATAATGTATATTTATTTGTTAAAATTTTCTTTCTTTCTTTCCAATTTATCAACTGACTTCCAAAAAGGAGAAGGTACTCAATTCGTCTGTATTTTTGTATGTATATTACGCGATATCTCTGCCCAAAGTGGACTGATTTTCAAAATTATTTTTGTATTTGATAGAGATTCTTTCAAGGGTGGTCCCATATAAATTTGGTTACAATCGGATTTAAAGTCGGTCAGCTAAGTTTTTAAACTTGTGATTTTATGTATATGCACGAATCTACTGTACTATAATAATGGCCTTTACTGTTCTCTTAATATATAACTATCATATAAGCGTTTTGGTGTTATTTCACTGTAAGCTTATATTGATTTTGTAACAAATAAATAAATAAGTTATGATCCCGGGTAACTTTTGAATTCGATAACTATACTGGCCCTACGAGATACTACTAAGAACTCAGATCATTGGCGTATCAGCAAACCAGGAAACAAAATCGGCATATTGACCCGCTAATTGAAATTATTTTCCAGTCGAAAAGCATTGCTGCTTTTCGCGGATTAATCTAGTACATGTCAGTGATCCATATCGAATTCTCTAAATATAGTGTAAATGATTCAACAAATCTATTTTTTTATATTTCACTTAGCTTCCTGATAAAAGTAATTAGTACCAGATTTGCTCTCATTTACTTGACATTATTCAATGGTGTAGTAATTGAATTTAAAACATCTATTCCAGAATCAATGTACTATGTTCTTTATTAACTTAATCATGTAAAGTGTAAGGCTAAAGGAACAGATTGTGTTGTTTTTGTGTGTTGTTATCTTGATCATCGAATTTACTATATAAAAACAGTTTATTTATTCATGTGATTGCGTGTTTTCAATGTTTTTTGTGGCACTTAATATGTGTTTTTGTGTTCAAATAAAAAATAACTAAGTCTATGCCACAAGTGTTTAAAACTTCCTATGTTTAATTGTTAATGCATAATTTATATTAAGAGTCTGGTCACTTGCACGTTTCCTGAATAAAGGTATGGTATAATTTACACTCTATTTTAATATAATCAATCAATTTTTTTGTAACTAAGCGTGAATTATGTATCTAAAATAATTACGTATTATTTGGTATTTCCAGCGTCTGAACCTTTAAATTCGATATACTACTTAAGATTACAGTATCTATACGCATGGACGTATAAAAAAGCGGGCATCGTCTCGCCTATACTTAAACGGACGCCACAGATGTCACGCACACAACTGCGTCTCTACCAAAGGCGCCCTACGCACAATACTCATACACGCTCAGTCGCCGCCATTACGTGTCGATAGATTGAATCGGCAGAAAACTCACTTTCAATGTTCCTAGCGCTACGTCCTCTTTTTTTTACGTCTGTGGGTATACGTAATTGGTTGCTGAGATAACTCCATAAATTGTACGTTTTTTCTGGAGAACCGCGGTAATGGTCTAATGATGGTGTAATTGGCCCATCAAGTTGATGAGATCCTAGTTTCATATTTGAGCTGACGAATCAAAGCCGCCATGGCATTTTCCAAATTAATCATACTTGGAAATTGTTATTAGAATTTGCATCTTTTTAATTTGACTCTTCTACATAATGGGAAATAGTTCAAAAAAATATTGGCCGTTTGAGAATATTTCTTAAAGCACAGTCTGGTAAATGAGTAGGTGGGGTCACCTAATGGTAAGTGATCTTCACAGCCGATAGACACTCATGATACCAAGAAAATTAAGGTGAGATGCTTACTTTAAAGGAGGGGAATAATTATTGGGAAGGAGAGGAGCGAATTGGGCCAACCGGAAATTTCACTGACGCAACGAAACGCAACAGCGAGTTACTATTTTCATTGGTTTTATGTAAGACAGTTGTATTGGACTGGTCGAGCCGGCTCAATTGTGCTGTAGACGTTACAGTCTACAGCGTGGATCTACCACTATAATATAGATATGACATTATGTTTATATAATAATAAAAGAATGTTCTGCCTTTTAAGTAATTAGATTCATTCGCATTTCTATTTTTTTTTTTATTGGGGCAATACGAGGTAGGCAGCCGGTTGTAAAAACTAAGGCAAATCCTTTCTGCAACATGCTTGATAAAGTGCTTGATAAATTTAGATTTGTTATAAATCGAGATTAATCGAAGTCCTGCAGCTGCTACATAAGACTTAGAGGATCACTGCGTAGTCTTGTAGTCGTAAACAATTGTGTCATCACGCTAGAGTACGCTGGAGTAAATTCTAGACCGTGGAAATGTCAATACCCTCCAGGGAACACTATACTCATCGGCGGCACGGTTCCGTGGCTCAGAGATCACGTGACCCCGCGCGTTGGTTCCGGTCGGTGCCTATATAATCATAAGTTTAAAAACATAACTGACCCACTTCCAACTTGATCCGATCATGACCACCACCATGGGACCACCCATGTATTAAGCTCTATTGAACACAAAAAGAATTTTGAAAATCGCTTCACATTTCTCGAAGATATCGTGTAACATACATAAAATAAAAATACAGACAAATTGAGGATCTTCTCTTTCTTTTACCAGCCCTTATCCCACCTTAATGTGGGTTTGGCGCAACACACTTTTTCAAGCATGTAGCAGAATAGATTTAGCTTAGTTTTTACGACCGACTGCTTCCTGACTTGACGTCAACCCCCTCTGAGAGATCCAGTCCCAGGCAAATTAAATGAGAAAATTTGTTTTGTGCGACCTGGGAATCGAACCCAGGACCTCCCGGTCCACAGCTCATATATGCTGCCACTAAACCAAGGAGGCGAGGAAGAGATTCAGTACTAACTAGTATAATTGTTATTTTATATCGAAATCCACCAACCAAAATAAGTCCGTCTTAAAAAGGGGGTTCTAAATTCAGGTAAATATAAAGGTCATGATGAGATAAATTTTGAACTCGGTGCCTTAAGTTTTCAATCATGTAATTATTATTTTACAAAATATTTGTTTCCAACTTATATGATTGTTGATTGGAGATACCTGTAACCTGTAGGCCAACCGTGAGTTTTTTTGACATTACTCGCTAGCGATTCCGCAAAATATTTGTTTGACCAACACCCGAACGCCTCTAGCGGTTACGCGGTGAACTGAAGTTTTTCATAGAAATTATTTTACGTAGTCGCTAGCGTGAAATGTCAAAGAAATTCATGTTCGAGCGACAGCAGGGTTACCACGACCTCTTATAGCAGTATTATTATAATCGTTCTTCGTTTGTTTTGTATGGGAATCGGTATAAGTAAAATTATAATAATACTGCTATAAGAGGTGATGGTAACCCCCCTGATCGTAATTCGTAACACTCACGTAACGCAAAACTAACCCGAATGATATATCCCGCGTCGGGAGTTTCCCAAGATTACCCGGGATCCGGAAGCCGGGAGAAACCCTAATAGTAATAATAACTAATTTAAAATCATCAAACCGGTTACTGGATGGATATTAATGCCTATCATAACAAAGAATACTTGATGGCATCGATAAATAAGGTTTTGATAGAAAAGTATATTTTTTTGGCGTTAACTTTAATTATTAAGCTAACCAAAGAATTTAATATCTGTTATTCCGTGTTCGTAATTATAGAACACGGATGTAGAATAGTTTACTATTATAAAAACGTGTCGTAAAACTCGTAAACTCAGATAAATGCTTGGGAATAGCCGTAGAACTATTGTTGCCATTGGAAACTAATGGCGATAACGTCATAATTCTATGTCGTTTTACAACTTTAGATATACGCTTTACACCTACATGGCATAGCTTCCTTCACGATCACTCGTCTGTCGTCATTGTTACCACAGTCCGCGTGTCACGTATTCAACAAAAACCGAGCTCTGCTATTTGCTTATCATCGAATCATGCTTGACTTATTTTAATGCTTTTCTCATTTGGGCTGAATGCTTAATGAGGTACGAGTTCAATCACCGGTAAACATTTTTTATCGATGTCTTTTGTACTCCACGGTTGACGTTTGAAAACTCTCTCTCATTACTAAAATGCATTCGCGTCAAATAATTTCGCAGTTTACCTTTAAAATAATAATTCACAGTTGTTATACTTTCTCACTGAAGAGTTTTACCAGTTTCCGAATCGGTTTATAATCATTATTCTAGGAGATACATTTCATGTTTTACAAGGACAGAAGTTCTTTAAAAATTCACACTTCATTTAAAATAAAAATAATTTCCTTATGGTAATTATTAAAGTGCGAAATAGAGGAATTACAATAAAACACATGTTGGTAATATTGGTTGCAACGTGACCAGTAATATGCATCAATATGTTTTCACTTCATAATTATATTATGAATCGTACATTAACATGAACTCATGCACCTACTAAAGAGGTAGAAATGTAAACAGTAGTATACTAACGAGATGTCCATTCCTCAGTTAACAAAAAAGGTTGTACATAAAGAAAATTCGTTGGTACTGTCATATGCTCGACATCGCAGTTAATTTACTGACTATACATGGACTCAGATAAAATACTTATGTTACCCCAATTCGTTGGTTGTATATTATTAATAGGAAAGTGAGAATTATGATGTTGTAAAAATAATATGATCTCAGACCTTTTAAAACTATAATAATATGCACGGACGTTAAAAAAAAGGTTGACGGAGCGCTAGGAACATTAAAAGTGAAGCAGGATTTTCGGCTCATTCGATCTATCGACACGCAAAGGCATTTGTGTGCGTAGGGCACTTTTGTGCAGGCGCGTTTGTATGCGTGGCTTCTTTGTGGCATCCATTTAACTATGGGTGAGATGGTGTCCTTCTGTTTCTTAACATCTGTGATAATATGTATACCCGTACATCGCCGGGAAAAAGGGAAGAGTGTACCATAGATCAAAAGAAATGAAACTATTAATCCTGTTAACACCTTATTGATATTTAATTGGCTTCAAAAGCATAAAAAACACTAAAATAACGTCAAAGCGAATGAAATATACTTTTAGACAACCTCGGTGGAGCAACGTGCGAGTAGCCGTGAAGCGTGAGACCGCGGGTTCGATTCCGGCATCGAGAAATATGTTCGTGTGGCCCACATATATTTGTTTCGAGGTCACACCCAAAGGTGTTGTGAGACCGAAAGTCTCTCGCTGTTTCTAATACCCACGACACCAGATTTTTATCTTACTGTTGGGTTTTATTTATCTATCGTGACCTATTTACGTGAAATTGTTATTTCTCCGCGTTACATATACACATAAACAATACATATGTAAAATATTAAAACTAGTTATTTCTCGCGGTTCCACCTGTGTGCATATACTGTTGAACTGTTAGCTGATCTTGAATCCTAATATGATTTGGTTTAGATGAAACTTCTCGAAAATTTTAGTTTTTGTTTTCTCTTTACATTTGTATTAGTTCATTGTAGTTTCCGCAAGAGGCGCTGTTAGTTAAATATATGGAGAAAACAAAAAGTTTTCGTCGAAAGCTATCATCTTTTTTGCAAACTCGTAAGTGCCCTTTATAGTTATGGGTCGCCTCATCAAAACAAATAATATAATATGTGATAATATGACCTTTATCGATAAAGTCGTTTAAAAGTTACACGTTTACGCACAGACACGTTTACGAACCAACTATATTACACATAAATATTATATCTATTCAAATGCCGTCCTTAGCATTTGGTGAATTCTTTGTTGCCACGATCTAAACTTGTATAGCACGACTACGCCTTAAATCGGTCACGGCGGCATGTTTTTAAGACATGTAAAAATTATAATCTATTTTTAAAATCAAATTCAAACAAAGCTATTATATAGCATAGTAACTATTTGTAAAAATATTTTGGTACATATGCAATTCAATTGTTTTAAATGGCATGTGTATTTGATACTAAAACAATATATCTTTCTTTCTTTTTACCTGCCCTTATCCCACCTTAATGTGGGGTCGGCGCAACACACTTTTTCAAGCATGTTGCAGAATAGATCTGGCTCAGTTTCACGACCGGCTGCCTGCCTGACGTCAACCTCTTCTGAGGGATCCCGTCGATAAATTAAATGAGAAAATTTGTTGTGCCTGACCCCGACTAAAACATTATTATATACTTTGTAAAAATATTTTTTGGCTAATATGCAAGTGAATTGATTATAAACCATTACTAATCTTAATATTGTAATAAAAATGCCTACCGTATCTTAATTATTTACTTATTGAATATTTTTATTACAAACATCGTGGGAGTGTTAAATAAAATAAATATTACAACATGATATTTAAGCGACATAATAAAATCAAGTATAGTTCATGGATAGAAAGACATCTGGAATTATTTAATGGAGGCCTATGTTCAGCAGACCTATGAGGCTGATGAAGTGATGATTCGTTTCGCGAAGATGTGCGTTCCAAATTCCAAACTCCATACTGCTTATATGTAGATAATTATGTTATTCCTATTTATGTGTAAAGGTACTGCGTTGTAAATCTACATTCCTCTGCCAAGTCTTAAGAAGTTTTTTGTTGTGTTGGTTAATGAATTAAAAAACAAGTCTTGTATTTTTAATTTTACAAGCGATTGTTTGCGCCTATCAGCAATGGCTGCATCAATTTACATCTTGATCTCTGAAGTATTGCAACGTATTTGCTTAATGTCGTAAGAGTTTACAGAATTCGAACCTTGAACGACGTGACGATCGGGCACCATAGCATTCATTCCGTTGACACCCGTAAAATGTTTAGGCAATGGCATCGGACAGTTCGTTATGTCGTCTCTTAGTACTATGCATCCAAATATAAAATTGTGTGAAAAGTGGGCCGATAGCTACGTGAATCCATACAGAATAAACAAATATAAAGAATATGGCTTCGAATATGACGGTATGTTAGTTTTAAACCAATATTTATATATTAAATAAGTTTAATAAAGATAATTTAAATGTATAGGTAAATTAATTTATAATTTTGACACAGCCATATCAGATTGATACTTTAAATATTGTGTATATCGACATTTAATTTAATTACCAAAACCGAGATAAAAAATTAAGTATTTAATTAAAAGTATGTCATGTTTATTAATTAAGATAAGTGTACACATAGGAAATTCTAGATACATACACCTTTAAAAATACACTTTTAAAATTAAATACTGTTGATTGAATGCGGAATTAAACGTAGGCACGCATAATTTTATCCTCATTTAACACGCTTGAAAAAATTCTTATTAACAGGGTGTAACGAAGATTTAGGCATGATTTTACGGTCACGATTACCTTTGTTTAGAACCCAAAATTGTTCTCGTAAGATGTGTTTAAACAAGGACTTTGTAAATGTGGAATATCATGCATACATAATTTGATTTGTGTGTAAATTCATTAATAAAAAAATATAAAAACGTGTAATTACTCGTTGTGTAACAAAGCAAGTCGTCAATTAAAGCAGATGTTAATCTTTATTGTAATCAAGGGGTAAATCTCATTTTCCTCCCATTGAAAATGCTCAGAAAGGACGTTTCAGTTTTAGTTCCGCATTTGTAATCATCAGTTATTGTGGTGCAGTTGTGTTATCTATGTGTCTTCAGTGATAAAACTTTAATATTGCTGCCAGTACTTTGTGCTGTATTATAATTTTATACGTATCTTGTGGTCATTTCGTAAAAAAACTTGAGCTCTAAAGTCAGTATTTGTTAAACTTATGTCTACAACTCGTGTTTTCGGTTATATGTTTGTTTTTTGTCAATACATCATTAACGACTAACGCACGTAATACCACAAAATCGCACGGTCATTGAACTGACCACTTAAAGTTTTGCAAAGGAATGATAATATAAGTAACGCATGATTCGATTATACAAAAAATATTCTTCCATATCGTATGATAGAAGTGTGATAAATAATTAAAAAGCACGATATTAAGAAATAAGTATTTCACTCATTGAGTGAAAAAAATATCAGCGCTTATAGCTAGATAAATTAATAAAAAAATAATAATATCAATCTTTTAAAATAATTAATAACATAACATAATTAATATTGACTGCATCGGTAGCATAGTTTCGGTACCTACGACTATCTTCCTGAGACCTCGGGTTCGGACCCGGGGTCGGTCAAGATAATATTGCAATTCAGTATCAGCCCGGAGTCTGGAATTTGTAGCCGATATGGCTATGGGCTCGCACCTATAACATCTAGAACGGAACTAAGATCGGCGAAATGTGGGTGTTCTAGTTCACTAGTGCGCCTCTGCAGACCCCTTCGAATATACAAGCGTGAGCTTAGATATGTTATATTATATAATCAATATTTTAGTACAAAAACAGACATTATTTTTTGATAAGATTATAAACTCATGACAGAAAAAAGCAACTTTAAACTGCTCACCCATTTTGAAAATTTATATTTGATTGGTTGGTTGGTTTATAAGATGAAAATACTGTATTCAACCGACTTTAAAAAGGAGAATGTTATGAGGGTGCATGAAATTTATTTATTTACTAGCTTTTGTCCGCGGCTATGCCCGCGTGAGAGTCTTGACAAACATTCATCCACCATTACATCCCTTTAAGGGATGAATTTATGCATGTATTATACATATAAACCTTCATCTTGAATCACTCTATCTATTTAAAAAAACTGCATCAAAATCCTTTGCGCAGTTTTTAAGATCTAAGCATACATAGGACATAGGGACTGGGACAGACACAGACAGATAGCGGGATAAAGATAAAGATAAAGAAGAAGCGATATCTTCAGAGGCTTAATTCCCCTCCCGGTATATATTCCTTTCCTTTTATTTCCAAGGTCGCGTGATCCCTGGTGTAATTTTAATCCCCAACAATAAATACCTCTATTATAAAATAATATAATAAAAGTAAATTAGATTTTCATGCCTTTTGAAATAAATCTGCAAATCTGTTTTAAATACTTTGTCATACTAGTACCTAACTACCGGTTATCGGCTGACTCGCGACATTGGAAAGATCTATCTATTCTAGTAAATTATTGCTACTTGAAAAACTTGTTTTAAGTTATTTTGCATATCATCATAGTACAATGACAATATTCAAAATGGGACTCTGTTACTCGAGTTACATTAAGACTAAGTTAACTAAGATAATAATATTGTTCGGTTTATAAATTCTTTATTTTCTCGAAAATGCACAATATCGCTCTCTTATAACGAAAAATTAACGATAATAAAAGAATTTTAGTGTAGTGTTAGTATTCCGTTAACTTAAGTTAGATCATATTATAATTTTATTTAGTACGTAACATATTGCTTCAAGAGTTTTTTAAAAGTCTTTAGATTTTTACTTTTTAATATACAATCTGGTATTTTGTTGTTCATCTAATTTACATAACATAACATAAGCTCACGCCTGTATCCCCGACGGGGTAGGCAGTGGCGCACTAGCGAACTAGTACACCCACATTTCGCCGAGCTTAGTTCCGTCCCAGATGTGATAGGGGGCGAGCCTATCGCTTTATCGCCTTACTGAAAAATCCCATATCACTTTATATTTATTACTTACGCAAATGAGACGAATTAAAAATATTTTTGATAAACCATAATTTAATAAAAACTTCCAATGTCTAAGGCATGGTTAGGCAAGCTATTATATGCGATTTGCCATTCAATGATATTCATAGCTTAACCTACAAATTAGATAGTATACCTCAACACTTCATCTCGGCAATTGGTTATCGGTTAGTCAGTTTAAAATAAAAAAACAATCGCACCACACGTGTCAAATAGTCAAAATTAGTTTCGTAACACTACGCGTACTAATTATAAATTAAGAACATATGCAATTATTTTCACATTATAATATTAATTTTGTGTTTACATAGACGTGCCTAATATCAAAAGATATCATTTGGTACGCCCAAATTTAGTTTGTTTTTAACGTTATTCACTTTTAATTATAAATCATTTTATATATCTACAACATTTTTTACAAATTCTGGTATATTTATTGAATTAGCGTCGAATTATTCAACAACTTTGAGTGTAATCCTGCTCGCGGTCAACGTGTGTTAAAAAAGCTTAGTTAATTAATTATTTTAATGAAATTTTAGTAATATCAGTGGTTTTAGATCATCAACAGGTTTTAATACTATACTATGTTTACAACGTATACAATCAATCAACAACAGAGTGTGTGCCAGGATCTGTTCAGCCGATACGGTAATTTTCATGATTTTTCTTTAGAGAAAATTAATTTTGATCGCCTTCTTTGTCTAGTAGCTTATGGGCTGTCGATATTGGTCCTGGGTTCAAATCTCAGGTTGGGTAACACAAATTAGGTCCCCCAGAGGGATGCGAGTCAAATAGGCAACTAATCGTAAAAACCAAGCTGAATCGTTTCTGCAAGCTTGAAAAAGTGTTTTGCATTGCGACCACCTCACATTGGAGTGGAATAAGAAAATAGAGAAGGAAGAAACTAAATTTTGGATGAATTCAACTCATATGATTAATGCTTTACATTTCTACATTTGGAACTGAAAGAATCAAGAACATGTTTGAAACGTGACAGTATAGTCGTGGCAGGTGGTATGTGTAACGACTATACTGACTTTAGATAGGTCAAAAGTCAATTTCTCAGAAAAAATATTTTTAACTGTGAGTTCATTATTGAGCGTTTATACGTTTCTCGTTAATGACTTCGTAAAATATTTGTGTTCTTCGCATAACCACTAGAGGCGTTTGAGTATTTGTAATATAAATATTTTATAAAGCCGCTAGTGAGAAATGTACAAAAATCTCATAGTTAAGTTTAGTGTTAAGTTAAGTAAGTTAAGTGCTTAAGCAGTCCTTTGCTGTCCCATTTTCCGAGCGTCAACTGTGTACCTAGTTAAATAATATATCGATGAATGTAACGCAAGGAAAAACGTGACAGGCTTAGCGAAAAGATAAGCGAAAATGTTTTTATAAGTAAGGCCCTAAATATTGATATCGTATTCCCGCACCCAGACCAATATTTGTGTGACCCACAGATAATTATTTGTTTCGCGTCTGGGATTTGTGAGACCAAAGGTATCTCGTAGTTTCTGATATATATACCCACGATACAGGTTATACATAGTGTCAGGGCTATGTGTGTGACTGTTGGGTGTATTTATTTATTTAATCATAATAATGTTCAGTGTACTACGGCAGAACAATACAAAAACATAGGTAATGTAATTAACATACATAATGTTATTACCTATGACATAATCTGGGTTTGTGCTAGAACTGTGATCGTTATCTTCCTACTTTGTAATGCTCATCAACTAGAACATTGTACGAACAGAAGTCAGCTCGAAACTAGTACCGCGGCATGTTAACTTTAGTAGATAATATCGCACTATTTAATATTTATTTATATCTTAAGAATGCGTAAAATATGCCATGACAATTCTATTAGTATATTTATGATTTTTAAGCCCGATTTAGATGAGTTTCTCGTGTGATATAGCCGAGAATCACACTAATAATATAAAGGCGGAAGTACATATGTATGTTTGTTACTTCTTCACGCCTAACGTCTGGACCAATTTTGATGAAATTTGTCATGAACATAGCTAACATGATACCCTGGATTAACGCAAAAGCTACTTTTTCCGGAAAATAAATTTTCACGCAAACAGAGTCGCGGGCAACAGCTAGTGTTCTAATTCCTCTTGAAATAAAATCAACCCCATATTACACCTACTGTCCCGCCTTCTTGGATTAAATTGTCTTGTGGATCGACAACATCGACTCTAGAGTCTAGACTCCAGTGGCTGCGTATATGGGCTGAGGACCGTGAGGTCCTGGGATTGACTACCCAGTCGGATAAAGCAGTTTCTCTAGCACCTTCATCGCGGGTCGAACAGACGATTAGGGTAATATTGATAGTCTATTCGACTTCGACTTCATTTAGTTACTTAAAATTCCATCGCAATCGAGTTAGAAAGTGCGCTAATGTCACTATGGGATTCGAGAATTTGTCATTAATTGACACTTTTAATGTCACATTACCACACTTTTTATCTCCATTTTGGTGAAATTTTAAGTAACTTTAAAAATGAACCGATAGGCCAATTATGAGTTTTTTGACATATATCGCTAGCCACTTGGTAAACTACTTATATGACAAACACCCGAACGCCTCTAGAGGTAACGTGGGGAATTAACGTTTTTCAGACAAAATATTTTACGAAGTCGCTAGCGTGTAATGTCAAAAAATTCGTGGTCGAGCTACTGATCGAAGACGAATCGAGTGTCAATAGTATCAGGGTCGCATCCTTCCTACAACATGATTAAAAATCCAACTTCACATTGGAATCGGGGAAACTGCAATTTTAGAAGTCCTATTCAAACTGTCGCTACGCAATGACAAATTCCCGAATCCAACGCGACATTGGTGCACTTTTAACTCGATTTGGATGGAATTTTAAGTCACAAAATTAAATCGAATCGACTGTAAAAGTCAGAAGGTTCTAGGCATTATTTTGATTGTTATATTGTGTTCCCCGTGCATTTCCAATTCGTTTAGTTTTAGCGGGAAAATTGGATAACCAGAAAATTACTTTATCCTAATACGGAATTAATTAGCACTATTATGTGCAAATCCCGACATCATAATCATTTCGACGTAAAACTATTTCAATCGCTCAATTATTTAATTACGTAATGGCAGTTAGTTCAAACATAGCCAAAAGAACCAGCTAAAGGCCAAAGTAATCTGGCACTATGGTATTTGTTTAACTAATTGTGATTGTTTTAGATTGAGTGTTTTTATACAATATAGGTTATACTTTCCACATTGTATATTTTATTCAAATCAAAATATTTTTGTGTAAGACCCGCGAAAATGGCAAATCAAATCAAAATAGCGGGTCGCGTTAAAGTAGCTCCAATCCAAAAACTTTTGATCGATCATGCTGCCGACCTTCAGAGAGTGCAATGTATCTCAATGGGCAATAAATATGCACCGCACGTACAATCAATTTGAGTCAATTTGATTTAGTGGTAATAGACATATTTGAAATTTTACAAGTAATTTATATACTTATAAATTTCAATATATAAATAATGGCTTAGTATATGCAGTGGATCGTGAGTCCCTGGGTTTGATTCCCAGGTTGGGAAAGGGGTTTTTCTACCACGATTCATTCGGAACTGAATCATCCAGTCATCTATGTCTGTGCTGGAAAAAGTATGTTGCGCTGACTTCATATTGAGGTGGCATAAGGGCAGGTAGAAATAAAGGTAGAATTATGTATAATTTGTCCATGTCTGTGACATTTTGTTTGTCTGAAAACCTTTGAAGAAGCTATGGTAGTTAGGCTTCTTTCTACCTACCCTTATCCCACCTTAATGTAGGGCCGTCGCAACACACTCAAGCATATTGCAGAATGGATTTGGCTTAGTTTTTACGAGCAGCTGCCTGCTTGACTTCAGCCCTCATCTGGGGGATCCAGTCCCGGGAAAATAGTATCAGAAAAACACCACACCCTGGGAATCGAACCCAGGACCTCCCGGTTCACATCCCATATACACTGCCACGAGATAAAGGAGACGACCCTGACTCCATATCGATAATAATGATATGTAATAAATATCTTAAATTTTTATTAAATTATTTATCCCCTTCAACAGATCCACAGCAACTGGACACCTACAAGTTGGAGATGTCATATGGCCTGGAGAAGTTCTTCCTCCTCTCGTACTGCCTGGCGTGTTGTTGGCCAGGTTTAGGAGCCAAGAGTGATCTGCGTGTGATACGGCAATGGGCTGAACTTGAGTTCGTGTTCCCGAGCGAAGCTGCTAGGCAGTACGCCATCCAACAGCGTCACTTTGTACTCGGCAACTCTGTACCCATTGATATGGATGTACAACATAGATCGGGTAAGATTTTTGATATTTTCGTTCTTTTGTTCTTCGTCCACGTAATTCATAGTCAAAGGTGCGAGCAATAGCTCGACTATGTGTTTTTG
Organism: Clanis bilineata; assembly: GCA_036417725.1. Classification (NCBI taxonomy): domain Eukaryota; kingdom Metazoa; phylum Arthropoda; class Insecta; order Lepidoptera; family Sphingidae; genus Clanis; species Clanis bilineata. The sequence continues at coordinate 8,511,406 of CM071153.1, forward strand.
TTTTTTTTTACATTTCACGCTAGCGACTCCGTAAAATATTTATATGATAACACCCGAACGCCTCTAGCGGTTACGTCGGGTATTAAGGTTTTTCATAAAAAATATTTTACGTATTCGCTAACGTGAAATGTCAAAAAACTCATGGCCGAGCACGATGTATACATTTATACATTTGTATGAAATGAAAGATTAACCAAACGTCATGTGCGCGCGAGCTCGATTCGAACCACATTGTCAAAATTATTCCTCTCAGCTCTGCTGGGACCACCGATGTCATCCTTGTTTTGTCTCTATTAAGCGTTTTCTGCACATGTTTTTTGAAACAAAACAAAAAACACCTACACAAAACAAGTTTTTCATTGTCTCCTGCTCACGTAACAATGGCCCATAGACAAAAAGTGGTAGAGCCACGCTGTAGACAGTAACGACCGGTTAGATACCACTGTCTCTCAGAAAACCGACGTAAAGTGGCAGCTTGCTGTCGCGTTTCGTTCGGTGAGTGAGATTTCCGGTGGCCCGTTTCCCCACTCCCTTTCCCAATCCCCTTCCCTCCCCTTCCATTCCCTCCTTTTAGGTTGGCAACGCACTCATGATTCTTTTTGTGTCTTGGGTGTCTATGGGTGTTGGTGATCACTTACCATCAGGTGACCCATCTGCTCGTTTGCCATATCTGCTATAAAAAAAAAAAAAAAAAAAAGAAATACCATGTTTTGTGTGTTTTCTGCACGGACGGCGACTGATCGAATGAGCCGAAAACCCTGCTTCACTTACAATGTTCCTAGTGCTCCGTCCTGCTTTTTTTACGTCCGTGGTTTTGTATAATGTTTTAGTGCAGGAGACGCGGCTTTGGAAATAGTTGTGATCTTCCTTTAATAATTCGTTCAAAAGTTATAATTCGGCACAATATTGCCTGTAAAGATTATTTTAAATTTCCAACGACTATTTCGATTAAGTTTGTACCGGCCAGGATTTAGATAAAAATGTATAGTTATTATAAATGCAAAATATGGATGTATGGATGATTGTTAAACTATAACGCCGAGACGACTGAACGGATCTGGATGTATTTAAGCACAGGGAACGTCCGAGTGATAATAGTCTGGAATAGCATAATACGAAATATTCCCATATATTTGTTTATAAATTTCAACACAAACGAAGTGGCAATAGTTAGAAAATTATAAAAAATAGAGCACATCGATACATCAATGGGGTTCTCAGCATATCCGCTGGAATAACTTACAAAAGTCTAGTTTATAAGGTTAGAGGACTACTTTGTTACACTTCTAAAAATAACAACGTAACTTTAGAATACGTTGTTTTGTTGTATTCTTGCGACATTATGCATTTTCTTCAAGTCGCGAAACAAAAATATCTTATATTTCTTTTTAAACTAGTGATTCATCATTTATGCAATAACATGGCTTTTGTGGCATCCAAATGTCATCACTATACCACAACTTATGTTTATAAATTGAAATATCTAGAGAAATATCCTCGGTTACAAAATTTCAACTTTTCTGCTAGAAAGACCTTTGTGCCTGAATAAATTAGAGACCAAGCACAAGGACGTCAACAAACAATTTTGTCTCGAAACAAGTTATTATGTTTCTTGATAAATTAGTTTAAAACTGTCCAAATGTGTGTTAGGTCACGCATAATAATGGGTTCCGTAACAGAGTTTTAGAGAGATTAAAAGTCATTAAAAATAACATCCCATAATATTTCAACTAGGAAACACTACACACTATACAAGTTTAAAATTATTTTCGAGCTTTCAACTCCATAATTTTAATGTTAAAAGACTGGGTGGAAAGCTTTTATAACTTCAAAAACTCGGCGATAGCCAACGTGGATGTTTACGGCGAATTTGTAACCAAAATCTTTGCTAAATGAATTGGTATTAAAACAGACTCTATCATTGGCTTCCTCCTGTAAATTATTTTCCCTTCGCCACTGACTTGATATTATACAGACTGGCACAATTGGGTACTTGACTATTTTTTAAAAGGTATACAGGGCTATTTATTAGTTTATCATAAACATGTAAAAAAAATGATAATTTATTTTCATATGTTTAGTGCCTGACCTGAGAAGACTGCCTTGGTGGCGTGGTTGTATTTCGGTACAACTATCATTCTGAGGTCTCGGGTTCGATCCCGGGTCGGGTAAAGTGATATTGGATTTATCCATATCAGACCGGAGTCTGGAATTTCTGCCAGATATGGCGATAGGCTCGCCCCCTATCACATCTAGAACGGAACTAAGCTCGGCGAAATGTGAGTGTTCTAGCAAACTAGAACACTCACATATATTATATTATATTATGTTATGTGTTAGTTAAAAAAAAACAAAAAATATTATTTACAATTTACTTTGCCGCCAAAACGCTGTTAACTGTAGATATGGGTGACGTCATATTTCCTTACCATAGATACAAAATGACTCATTAAAAAATTGAGAAAATAAAATGTATAATTTCAAATTAAAAAAACGGGTCAGATATTTCGTCAATCAGATATCGATCGTCGATCACATCCGCGTTGAAATTAGGTTGAGCTTTAAACAAAAACACCTACGAAAAAAATATACCAAATAGCCTGGCAGTATGACTGTGGATCTTAGGTTTAGGCCCTTGTGGAACAAATATGCAAGAAAAATGAGTAATGTGATATCATGCATCGTGATTGATGTTTACAGTTACGTGATTCCCAGATAAAAAATTAAGTATTTAAATTACTAAAATAAAATTCCTTGGAGTATTTTTAATAAATTCCACACCTTATTTCGATGATAAATCAAAACAAAATCAAATCAAATCGTTTATTGAATCAATAAAATGTCACACATTGTTTAGATTCCGTCTAAAATGTTAATATAAATGATAAATCTATGTTACTACAGAAATTCATTGATATTGGTTAGTATTGTCAAGTAATTCCCAATTCTCTCGACAGTCGAACAAAACAATGTATCTTCACGCTCTATATTATACTTAACCATACTATTGTGTCCATTTTATCAGTTTGATTAAGGAACTCTAAAACATGAATGATCGATTAGGTATGCTAGTTATTTTTAAAGCACATTATTGATCGACCAATCCATTACTACTATATTATGTATTGATATTTGCTACACTAGAGACTTTTTTTGGATTAGAAATCTTGTATGTTGTCTAGCAATGTCTGCCGTAGCAATGTAATTAACTTCCTCGTAGACACGCACTTCTAATAATAACGATAGGAACTATAGTGTGTTATTATTAACCAATCATATATTTTAGAGATCCGTATTACAATTAAAGAAATGGATCCCTAATTTCCCCGTTTGTCGTGTGCCAGTGTTAAAAACCCTTCGTCCCAAATAAGGCTGGTATGTCAAAATACAAGTTATCTGTACAAATTTCATATTTCCGGTGGGCCATATCCTCGATCCTCTTCCCAAATCCCAACACACGGGGATAGAGGACGAATTGTCCCCCTTTTAGAGTAGGCAAGGTACGTAACGTAAGCGCAGTAATAATGGCGCCCAACAGTACGGACAACACTAGTTTCTAATTTCTATATTATTCCTCTTAAGCAGCGGCTGTTAAGCGAATGGCTGCGGGTTCAATTACCCAAGACAAACATCTGTCCTCCACAGAAAACTGTTTCGAATCTGTGTGATGTGATACAAAATGTCTCTGGATTTTTTTAATACCAACGATACTATGCTCAAAGGATTTTAATATGGGGTCAGGTTAATGTGTATAGGTGACTGTTGGATGTAATTATTTATTTATTTCGCCAAACACTGTTCTTCTCGGTGGTGGGACCCATGAGTTGAACGGCGCGGCAGAACAATAAGAATATAAGACCGTACTGTAGTTGTCGCCATCTTCCGAGATCATGTCAAAAAGAAGGCAATCGTGGACTTTTTACCCGGCAGCAAAGAGATTAAATTATACTAACTATAGAAGGTGTATCAAGCAAGTTTCCATACAAAAATATCTCAGATGTCAGTAACGCCATCTACCACTTGTTACAATGCGAGAGCGCTTATTACAAGTTACATCCTAGAATGTTCTGTGAATGTTCAAGAATCACCTAAGACAGTTTTATTGTCTAAACACTATAATGCTGGCACGACTTTTCGCGCGTATTTTTCAATACGACTGAGTGACTTATGACCACAAGGTCACAACTTTTGGATCACAAGTTTCATGCTGTTGTACTGTTGAATTTCTTTGCCCGGTAGTTTCAATGCCGAGTATAACCATCCCACTTCACCTCCAGGCTGAGAGTTATCCATAAAGAGCGGATCTTCTCCGAAACAAGGCACTATCAGTAATTTAGAAATGAAATGACACTGTCACTGCAGTGAACAGTCTTCTGCTAAACTGAGACCGAATACTGAACTTTATCACATAGTAGTTCTTATCGGACAACGTTTTTTAGAACTTATTTATTCGAGCAAAAACACACAGTAACAATGTTTTGTTCAACACAGTCCGATTTGTCAAAATGTAAGCGGCAAAGCGATATGAATGCAGTCGGTAACGAGTCGACTGTAACTGTTTTACGACCAAATATAACATGATACGTTTTTTATTATAATATATTATATCATAGATTGTCTAGAGCAGCATATCCGGGCTGTGGACCGAGAGGTCCTGGGTTCAATTCCCAGGTCAGGCAAAGCTAATTTTCTAATTTAATTTATCCGGGACTGGATCCCCCGGAGGGGTTTGACGTTAGGCAAACAGCCGGTCGTAAAAACTAAGCCAAATCCTTTCTGCAACGTACTTGAAAAAGTGTGTTGCGTCGACCCCACATTAAGATGGGATGAGGGCAGGAAGAAAGAAAGAAAAGGAATATACCAAGGTCCAAGAAGGTTAAACTGCCTAGTGCCTATTCAATCATTCTAATAATATACAACAGTCTGCGGGGACCCCTGACAATTTATAACCCGCATTTCAGTTACGTACATAATATTATTCCAAAGGTTACTCCGTCACCACGGAGGTTACAATCTATCTTTCTTTCTTTCTACCTGCCCTTATCCTACCTTAATGTGGGGTCGACGCAACACACTTTTTCAAGTACGTTGCAGAAAGGATGCAGGAAGGTGCAGCGGGTGAGGAGCCGGCTGTGAAATGAGCGGCCGCGGTTTAGATCCCCGCAACGAGACAAATGTTTGTGTAGCCCACAGATATTTGTTTCGGGTCGAAACCGTAAGTCTCCCGTAGTTCCTGATGCTCACGATACAAGACTCGATCTTAATGTGGGGTGAGCGGCCCGAGCAGAAATTTTACCGACAATCGTAAATGTATTCGAGTTCGATGCGCGTCTATAAATTTTGTACGAAATATTAACCAAATGTCATCAGTGCACAGCGAGCTCGAATACATTTACGATTGTCAGAAATTTTCCTGCTCGGACCGCAGGACTATGAATGTGACTGTTGGGTGTTATTTATTTGTTTATTTAATCCTGAAGTGTAGTTTAGCAGTTTAGCAGTATTATTAGTAGTTTAGTTTTTATTGTAATTCCTTTACATTGGTCAATGCGGGCTGGTGATCTTTATAAACCTTCGTTATTCTTATGGAATACGGACGAATATATACGAATAAACAAAATAAATACACACGTTTTTCAAATGAGTACGGTCTTTCTGTAACATCCAATAGGTATACGTTTTTCTCGATTCGCTTCGTTACGCTTTCGCTTGGCTCTCAGAGTTAAATAGGTGTACGACAATCATTATTATTACCGCTTTTTGTGCTTAAATGTAGCAAGCTCTTCGGAAGCATGTCATTAAATCACCGTCGCATTATAATGTTACACGCAAGTGACGACTGTGGCGTACAAGAGAATATAAATAATAGACAAAATCGACCTGTTGGAAGCGGCCTGCATCCAGCGACTTCCAGCGACCTTTATCACGTCGTCTGTCCACCTGGCAAGTGGTCGATCTAGAAATCTTTGGGGGCGGCCTATGTCCAGCAGTGGACGACCTGTGGCTGATGATTATGATGATGATGAATAGACAAGATGACAATATTGTACAGGTACCTACTTTATAAAGAACACGCAGCGATATAATGTAACTATTAAAACAAATAAAAAGAGCAATGTGCAATATTCAAAATTATTCAATGCAGTCATTAGCTACGTTAAGTGCGTTCATGTGTACCAAAAATTGCAGCTGCATAATAATTATAATATTTATTCAAATAAGTTGGCAAAGCTACACTGACTATCTTTATTTATGTAAATTAAATAAATGATAAGAAATACAATTAATACTTGTCACCTTTCGACTAATGAATTGTATTAGATAAGAACAATTTAATTAATTTCAATAATTAATAATGCATTTTTACATGCTTGCAATTGTAGCAATACCTTTGAAAGTGAACCAAACAAAATGTCAAATCTATTTTTTATTCCGTTCTACTTTCCAGGAGATATTTATCCTTAATTTGTCAATCATGCAAATGCTTAAAAGCATTTTATTCTGAACATTGCCGTTTAAGTAAACTGAAGGTTAAATCATGCAATAGACCTGAAGCAAAAAATCTGAAATCTAGACCACACGTGTACATACGTATAGAAATAACGACAATTATTTATGATTAAATTCAAATTACTTATCTTTTAATTGAGTTATTTATTATGTGTGTTGTCAAAATTATTTTAACCTTGCAGCTGCGACATATAAACAGGTTCCGGGTTTCAATATTTAGGATAATTCCTAAGACCTTGGTCGAAAGTTAGGTCTCACGAATGCTTATACACTAGACATATCGACGTGACTGACTCACTTGTATGACAAGGTGAACTTTATACTGCCACAATTATTATATAATATGACATGCTTCCGTAATCAAAATTAATATTGTTTAAATTTATATTCTATTTTTTATTAATATTATGCATGCGGCATACCTATTACAGGAGTAGTATGTACGCGGAAGCATCTTAAAGTTTGTTTTAATTTACTATTTCCAAGAAAAGCACATAATGTGATGAGAATTCATTTTTTTTATAGCAGATTTACCAGCCCACCTAGCATGCGCACCACGAAAACATTTTGTCTACGCTTTTTGTCCTGTTATAACCGGTTTTCTCTATTTGTCTACGGACACTAGCATGCGTCCTCGTTTATTTTCATACAATATTGTAGAAAGCACGTAGATAACATCTCGACAGTCGATTATTTTGATATTTCGTGGCGCGCATGCTAGGCGGGCAGGTTACCTGATGGTAAATGATCTCCACCGCCCATAGACACCTAAGACACAAATGGATCATGGGTGCATTGCCAACCTAAAAGGAGGGAATGGAAGGAAAGGGGAATGGGATTGGGAAAGGGAGGCGGGAAATGTGCCACCGAAAATCTAACTCAGGAACGAAACGCAACAGCAAGCTGCAACTTTACGTCGGTTTTCTATGAGACAGTGGTATCAAACCGGTCGAGTCGGCCCATTCGTGCTGTGACGGTTACGTGACAGCGTAGCTCTACCACTTAAAATATTTTTTTATCTCGGGAGTCGATGTATCCTTATACCTATGATCTGTATTGACCTTGGCACCGATTCAAAAGAGGGTAAGAATTATTTTTTGTTTTATCTTGGACGGAATCACAATGTACTTTGTATATACTGAAAGACGGAACTAAGCGCGGCGAAATGTGAGTGTTCTAGTTCGCTAGTGCACCTCTGCCATCCCTTCGGGGATACAGGCGTGAGATTATGTCTTTTATGTGTTTATTTATTATTTTCCAACTAAAACTACAATACAAAAAATAATCATCAAAATCGATATATTTACGAATCTCGGAGTTATCACTGAACAATTAACATAATCATATATTCAAATGAATTGAGAACCTCTGTTATTTTTAAGCCGGGTATAAAAGAAAGTTGTTGAAAACTAAACTGGAAATCGACGACTAGGGCTTCCATTTTGTATGCCTAATAACGGTTAAGACTAACAGTATTTCACCGGCCTCATTCATTGCACATTCGTTTACCTGTTGTTGACCTTTTGGACATCGACCAGTGAACATTATTATCATCCAACTACAAATGGGTGAGGTTCTTAAGTCGTTGGTATTTTTTATATAACATAACATAACATAAGCTCACGCCTGTATCCCCGAAGGGGTAGGCAGAGGCGCACTAGCAAACTAGAACACCCACATTTCGCCGAGCTTAGTTCAGTCCCAGATGTGATAGGGGGCGAGCCTATCGCCATATCGGGCACAAATTCCAGACTCCGGGCTGATATGGAAAAATCCAATATCACTTTGCCCGGATCGAACCCGAGACCTCAGAACCGTAGTCGTACCGAAATACCACCACGCCACCGAGGCAGTCATTTTTTATATACCTCTATGTTATACAATATCTTCAGAAAATGTGGACCGATTTTCACGTTTTTTTTTGTGTTCAATAAAACTTGTTCAAAGCGTTGTACCATATAGACAAACGTAGTCGAAATCGGGTAAACTTCGTAGTCAGTGTTTATGTTACTTTTACTTTTCAACCAACTTCAAATAAGAAGATCCTCAATTCGACTGCATTTTTTTATGTATGTTACCCAATATCTCCGCTAAATGACCGATTTTCAAGGTTTTTTGCGTTTTATAGAGCTTATTTCAAGGGTGGTCCAGTTGAATAAATTTGTGATTATATTATTAAATCGAATCAAAACAATCTAAAACATTAATATTAATGGTTTAAGCTTTTTATCTATTTTATCAGTTTGACAACAATTTCCGCTTGTTTTTAATTTATAATACCTACTTTGAAGGAAATCAATATATATGTTTAAATTGCAACTTTTTATTGATCTATTGGTGTCTATTGGTGATGAAAACGGAAGTCTCGAAAACATAATTTTACCTTTCACAACCAAGAAGTAAACTTAGCCATACCTCTTATTACATAATACATTCTTCATCCTTAACTAAAGATGTCAATAGTCAATTTGTTTCTTAACCCCCTAAAAAAGAGGGATGTTGTTAGTTTATGTGTATTTGTGTGTCTAATTATTGTGGCATAGTAGATCTTATAATCAATGTACAACTAGACTGTTAAGTGGTAACGCAGGGTGAAAGCTTTTATAAAACGAACGCGTTACCATTGGCGACCAAGTCAGTGAATGAAAGTATTTGTTCTAAATTTGAATTCCATTCAATAAATACCACCCCTCCTGCTCCTCTCCGAAGATGCTTAACTGCTATATTATTGGGATATTTCATTCTCCAAGTAGCCATTTTGGTTTTCCTCCGTACATTAGGCATACACGTTTTTTTCTTAGTTATGCCAAGTCCTTTTTTACTTTAATCATAGTATGATATATATTGAATCGTTAATGCCCTAAACCTTGAACAAAAGAAGTTAGAGGACAGGGCATAACTACGAAGCATTCCTAATATATGGAACGAAACCAAAATGGCGAATTTGCGAAAAATATAACATTTAGGCATCTTCTTCATATTTCGAAATGAGTAGTATTGCAAATAAAACACCGTATTTACAATAAAATCAATAAGTATTTATACGTTATTTAATTCTTATGACACGGAGACAACTTTCATGTAAATAGATCGCGAAACTGAAATGGCGGACCCGACCTCATAGTATATGTACATATATTTTTCATAGTTATGCCGGGTCTTCTTATTTTTTTCTTTAGTCATTGCCCTAAACAGATGAACCGATTTTCAATCTTTTTCTTACAGGTGGTTTGACATCACGTATTTTCGTGACGATACCTCGGTTCGACGAAGGCCGGCCAGTGACACTGGGAACAGTGGACGACCAAGGCCGCATCGCCGGCTACCCTGACTACTCGTGGCACGAGCGCCAAGGCGCCAACTGTCAAGGACTCACATCAGTATTTAGAGTGGCTGTACGTATCGACAACAATGATCAAATGAACGATATTTATTAAAGTCTGCTGTCTGACATGACCAACAACTACAGTTTAGATCTAGATAGTTAGGTTTAGTAATATTGTAAGTACCTATTGTAATTTTAAAACTTAATAATTCAGCTATATTGATTAAGAAAATATAATATTATGGCCTAAGAGCCGAAGAGAAAGAACCTAAAAAATAATGCCGATTCGAATGCTCAAATTCGTTACTACTCTGAGATTTATAAAACTTTACTCCACCCAAAAACGCCAAGGCCCAAGATACAAGAAGATCACCATAAACCTTTTTATAACCTGACTGTTATTTCTGATGTCCAAAAAATGTTTTTATAGCAGTGATTGGCAATCGAGCAGGTACTAGATCACCTGATGGTAAGTGGTCTTCACCGTCCATAGACATTCAAAATACAAATGTATCATGGGTGCGTTGCTAACCGAAAAGGAAAGGGATAGGGATTGAGAAAAGGAGGAGGGAATTGGGCCACCAGAAATCTCACTCACTGAACTAAACGCAACGGCGAACTGCCACTTTACGTCGGTTTACATTTCTATTAAAAAAGTCATAATCATAACTAAAATATGTTTTATCGTAAATAAGATAATTGATGAAAGATGTTTAGACGAATATTATATTTTATTAATTGCGTTTACCATGCAAATTAGGAAGACAAAATGCATTCACACAACAATATAGAGGTAGTTTGACCATGTTCAAGTCAGTCATTAAATTCACGTTAATCATATTATTTATAATTTTATAGGCCGTAACATAATGTAGAAGGCGCCCTTTGCATCTTCAATAGCGCCTTGAATATAACCCTGAACTCATGAGCTCATCATACAATTTTCCTTAAATCATAAGTAAAACGTACGCGTGACAATGTAGGTTCTTATAAATATTGGGAGTGGCGAGAGAATCATAAAAATAAAGACTTTGTCACGCAGTTGGCATAACATAAAAAACTTCTTTACTGACGTGGTGCAATGAGCGAGTAGCCAGCTGTGAAATGAGAGGCCACGGATCGATCTCCACAAGAGCTGAGAAAAATAATTTAGCAATCCATGCAAGGCTAGTATTTAGTATAAAGGTTAGGAGTTAGGGCGTGCCCATACTCTTGCTATACAAAGCCATATAGCCTGGGGCCGCGTCGTCGTGGGCGAGCAGCGAAGTACTGTCGTAGCGTCCCTTTTAATAGATACTCAAATACACAGTTCTAGGGATGAACGACAGCATGAAAGGTTGGCCTTGCGATGTCATTAACGCCGAGGGTGTCCTTTCGCTGTGTTCTTATGAGCCCAAATGGACATAGACCGCAATACGGCACCGTGCAGGAGCGTAATTCGTCCAAGAAAATCCGGGACCCAATGCGCCAAACAAAACCATCGCGGGGTTTTTGTCCATATTGCCAATGTAGTTGGTACATATTATTATGTTAGGGCTTAGGAACTTGGCCAAGTGTTACCTGAATGTTTTTTATCTCTCCCGAGCATCATGGCGCTAGGTTGTAAGACCTGCGAACCGGGGCAGCGACGGTAATACTGGTTCCCCCGAGTAGGCGAGGTGGTAGAGGTAAAACTTTTGACCTCAGGAAACTCAAAATATGTCCATATATCCCACTTACTCCTTGGACATCGGCAATGCATGAATTTTACACATTGCATCTTGCGAAACGCAACAGCGTGCTTAGCATTTCACGCCGCGGCGGTTTTGACAATAATCATATGATTTTGACTGCCTCTGTGGCGTAGTGGAATTGCTTACGCATTACGACTGTCGTACTAAGGTCTCGGGTGCGATCCCCGATTTTTCAGTATCAGCCCGGAGTCTGGAATTTATGCCCGATATGGCGATGCGCTCGCCCCATATCATATCTGGGACGGAACTAAGTTCTTCGAAATGTCGATGTTCTAGTTCGCTAGTGCGTCTCTGCGTACCACTTCGGGGATACAGGCTTGAGCTTATGTGATTCTATAGGCAAAATGATCTACAGCATGGATGCCTTTACCATTATTTGCCCTAAGTATAGAGGCAAACATTTCTCCGGGGCAACACAAGAGTTGAGACCGCGAAAACAATCAAAGTAGCATAAATAAGCTATTCGTCAGTTGCCCAGTTATTACTATGTGGAAGACCCTGACAAACTAATTTACATTATTCACTTTTGTTAATGATTGAAGTAAAGAAGATTTATTTGTGCGTGTATCGCAGTAGATGAGACCGGTCCCATATAGAATTCGTATCTATGAATAAATTAGTAATTAAAGATTAAAGAATACAGTTATCCTTCGCCTGTTATAGTATATTATGTATAACGGATATTATATTGTAATTGCTTTAAACTTTAACCTATGTGCCAGTGAGATGAAGATGTGGTCGACAATGAAAAATCATTGAATTAAGAAGTCATTATGAAAAATCATATTAAAAGTAAGCTAATATTAATTAATTAAATGAGAAGGTCCTCAAATCGTCTGTATTTTCTACCGACTTCCAAAAAGGAGAAGGTCCTCAATTGTTATTTCAAGGGTGGTCCCATAAAAATTTGGTCACAATCGGATAAATTTTGAAGTCGGTCCGATAAGTTTCTAAACTTGTAATTATTATGTAGTAGTATACATAGAATTCTTTGATCTTATGTGTTATCTCCGCCAAATGTGGACCGATTTTCAAAATTATTTTTGTGTTCGATAGAGCTTATTTCAAAGGTGGTCTGATATAAATTTAGACACGATCAAAAATGTACAGTAATTCAGATAGGGTAGACCAAAAAATCTTGCAATATTAGTTTTTCCATGAACATCGGCAATCATCAATCGCCGATCATTATCATCATCGATCGAGCTATCGATTCAAAATATAAAATTAGCTCTGAAATTTTTATATTATATACGGGTTGTGTTAGCTATTGGTATCAGTCCGGATGGCGACCACTCCTTGTGTGGTTGGCGTTCCAGGATCAGCCAGTGTCTCTCGGGTTCTCTGAAAGGGCTTGCAAGATGACTTACGACCGGTCTCAATAAACGATCTCAGTTTGGAGTACAGATCGCGATTATAAACCAATCAAATTGAGTCACTTGACGGAGTCGTGTTCAAACTGTGTTCTTATTGGGTATTTATTGTCATCCATCTCACATCTGCACATTCGAACTGAGATTGTTTATTGAAACCGGGCGTTAGTGGTTGGTAGAAGCGGATGTTGGGTACATCCTTGTGTCTGTATCGGTCAGCGACCAGTCTTGTCGCATGCCTCTCGATTTGCTTCTTCCATCTTCGGAGTGTGAAGAAGCATAAATTGGACAGCGTGATTCCGGAGACCCCTGACAAATTCATTGATTTGGATGGTCGCTGATTTTTTTGGACAGCAGTACACTTACCGACACGTCAAGTGTAGTCACTTTGTCGTGCTCGGTTATAAAAATAATAATTTGTTTTTGATTGTGATTTTTTGTGTAATAAGCAAATTATCAAGGTAGATAGAGTATCTTTGTCTGTATGCACGCCATGAGTACCTGCTATTGTTAACTTTTATAATAATTAATATTGAATTACTTAACGTTTAAGATCGACGAGTGCAACCGGCTGTGGGTTATGGACACTGGCAAGATCGGAGACACCCAGTACTGTTCGCCTCAACTGCTCGCATTCGACCTGTCTACCGACCAGCTTATCTATCGACACGTTGTTAACACGTCCAACTACATCGCTACATCATTATTCATCACCCCAGTAAGTACTTCGAAAAAATAAAGTGTAATAATTTTTTGACGGCTTTTGTGGTCTAGAAGGCGAGTAGTCTGTGATGTGAGAGGCTACGAGTGGAAATTATGTATCGGGTAAGGGTGCTGGATGACCGAGAGTCTTTCGTAGTTACTGATACCCATGACATAAGAGTCGAGTCTTACGAGTCGGGAGTATGTATGTTGAGTGCATGGACGTAAGAAAATATGGACGGGTTTTCGGCCCATCGATCTATAGACACGTAACGGCGGCGACTGATCGAATGGGCCGAGAACTCTGCTTCACTTTCAATGTTCCTAGCGCTTCGTCCACCTTTTTTCGACCGACTTCCAAAAAGGAGGAGGTCCTCAATTCGTCTGTATTATTTTTTTTATGTATATTACGCGATAACAGCCGAAAGTGGACCGATTTTCAAAATTTGTATTCGATAGAGATTATTTCAAGGGTGGTCTCATATTAATTTGGTCACGATCGGATTTGAAGTCGGCCCGTTAAGTTTTTAAACTTTTGATTATTTACGTCCGTGGTTGGGTGTTAATAATGTACATATCTTCAGAGTTCAGACTATTTGAATTACAGTGATTACTTCGAACCTGGATCATGCTATGGGATATTGTTTTTTATCTGCTCAGTCTCAGCCCGGAGTCTGCAATAAGTAGGTGCACTCGTTCCGCCTCTGCCTAACCCTTTGGGGATAACAAACGTTAGTATATGTATACTACTGCCTCGGTGGCGTGGTGGTATTTCGGTACGACTACGGTTCTGAGGTCTCGGGTTCGATCCCCGGGTCGGGCAAAGTGATATTGGATTTTTCCATAATCAGCCCGGAGTCTGGAATTTGTGCCCGATATGGCGATAGGCTCGCCCCCTATCACATCTGGGACGGAACTAAGCTCGGCGAAATGTGGGTGTTCTAGTTCGCTAGTGCGCTTCTGCCTACCCCTTCGGGGATACAGGCGTGAGCTTATGTTATGTTATGTATATGTATATAATAGTTATATTTTTAAACCACAGGTGGTCGACGTAAGATCTCGCGGCTACGGTGACTGCTCGGATACTTTTGTGTATGTGGCTGACGTCACCGGCTTCGGATTGCTCGTTGTGGACGTAGCTCGGAACCGCTCGTGGCGAGTAACTAACAAGTACTTCTTCCCTTACCCATCAAGAGGAACCTTCACCATTGATGGTAAGTATTTTTTTAACAGAGAGTCTTAGAGATTAGTTTATAGAATCATGGATGCGTTGCTAGCAGAAAAGGAGGAGAACAGGTGTTGGGTAAAGGGAGCGAGAATTGGAACACCCAAAATCACACTCACCGAACGAAACGCAGCAGCGAACTGCCACTCACGTCAGTTTCCTTTGAGACAGTGGTATCACACCGGTCGAGCCGGTCCGCAGCGTGGCTCTACCACTCAAGAAGAAGTGTGTCTTCTTACACCTACGTAACCACTCTAATGTGATATTCTTACAACATACTTTATGTGGTAGAAAGAATTCAGTTTAGTTTTTACTACCTGTCACCGCCTCATTTTCTTCCATATCCAGGGGATTCACTGCCGAGTAAAAAAATCTATACAATTTTGCTCGAACGGTTTCTTTTTGTATTCGATGCCAGGATCTCCTGTTACACAGGCGATATGCATTACAACTAGGCTAAGGATACCAATCACCTATGTATAAATATATATAAGTACATTCGATCTCATAGTTTTAGCATGTATGTAAACAGTGATAGTAAATTGTTTGTAAAACGGCACCAAGCCATCCACGAGACAGTCTCGACCTAGTGTGGATGGCATCAGATATCCCGAAACCTGTAACACCTAATTTATTTAATTACAATTATTATTGGCAAACTAGTTTATATAAGATTTGTAACTATGGTAATAAATTATTATTATTATTACTTACTTATTTATATATTTATGAAACACTTGCAGGTGAATCATTCGACCTTATGGACGGAGTTCTTGGAATGGCTCTGTCTCCGTACCGTCAAGGCAAGCGCCGTATACTTTACTTCCACGCCCTGGCTTCGACCACAGAGAATCTGGTTTCCACTGAAGTATTGAGGAATGACACTTTTATGCACGACCCTACCATTAATCCCGGAGAAGTTTTTGTGAGTATTTTTTTATATTACTTACTGTAGTGTAGACTGCCTCGGTAGCGTAGTTGTATTTCGGTACGACTACCATCCTGAGGTCTCGGGTTCGATCCCCGGGTCGGGCAAAGTGATATTGGATTATACCATATCAGCCCGGAGTCTGGAATTTGTGCCCGATATGGCGATAGGCTCGCCCCCTATCACATCTGGGACGGAACTTAGCTCGGCGAAACGTGGGTGTACTAGTTCTCTAGTGCGCCTCTGCCTACCCCTTTGGGGATACAGGCGTGAGCTTATGTATGTATGTATGTATGTATGTATGTAATAGTACCTAGTAACAAAAACGCATATATGGTCTAAACGCTGGTCTATGGTCTAGACGTTGAAACCGCCTCTAAACGCCATAAACCCGCGTCTCCTGCATATGTTTTTTTCGAAATAAAACATAAAACACATACGCAAAACAATGATTTTTCGCTGCCTCCTGCTTATAGAACAATTGGCCATAGATAAAATGTGTAGAGAAATCATGTTTGGCGTAGTTGTTTTATGTATTTTTTTAGTGCAGGAGATGCGTCTTCACCTAAACAAAAACCTACCGTTGTTGCAGCCATTTTTTTTTTAAAGAAGAAGAAACACCTACCTACTTTTTCAATTATTATTTCCATTGTATTACGGTAAATTCATCCCAATACAAGAATTTAAAAGTGGGTACCTAAATATTTATATTTCTGGAACAGGGGGGTTACCGCCACCTCTTATAGCAGTACTATTATAGTCTTACTACGTTTTTTTTGTACGGGAATCGGTACAAGTAAAATTAAATTAATATTGCTATAAGAGGTGGTGGTAACCCCCCTGGTGTGGCCTTAAGTCTCGCAGTCCAGACAAATAGGTACGCGTACATACCTATACATAATTTTGAAAAAAAATTTGCTTGTATGTGACAGGTATTCCCAGAAGAACGGCCTACTCAGTCAGCAGCTGAAGCTATGGACCGCGACGGCATCCTTTATTTTGGCTACATGAATCCTCCCAGCATTGTCTGTTGGAACACAGCCACGGAATTCGCTCCGAGAAACTTTCACATAATCGCATCCAACCCAGAAACATTGCAATTTGCCAGCGGTGTTAAAATCGTTAACAATCTCAAAGGCGAACAAGAGCTTTGGGTTTTAACATCAAGTTTCCAGAGAATCATGACTGGAAGTATAAATTCCAACAGAATCAACTACAGGATCCACGCTGAAAAAGTACCAGTTCTGATGGCGAATTCGCCTTGCAAGGCCCCCCCAAAGGGTCAATCGCCTGGCTACCATGCCAATATTATCTATCAAAGCAATCACCACACTCATCAGTACAAGTACGGCGCTGTATCGTTCCTGTAGAGATCAAAGCTCTATCAGATGATTTCCTGCGCGGTTTCATGTCGTATAATAGATGGCCATAAATAGTAAATACTTAGAGTAGGTTACCTACGTTATGACAACTGTGACTATATTTTAATTTATGCGTGTTACATAAAAAAGCATGTACCTATTTAATAACAAGTTTTCGTACATAATAAACTGTTCGAAGATATTTCAATACCTATTCATAATTTATTCCCTTTCAATTTTTTTTTGTATAGCAGAGATTGGCCAACGAGCCGATGGGTCACCTGATGATAGTAATCTCCACCGCCTATAGACAGCCAAGACATAAAAAGCGTCATGGGTGCGTTGCCAACCTAAAAGGGATTGGAAAAGGAAATGGGCCACCGGAAATCTCACTCACCAAACGAAACGCGACAGCAAGCCGCCACTTTGCGTCGATTTTCTGTGAGACAGTGGTATCAAACCGGTCGACCCGGCCCATTCGTGCCGTTACTGTCTACAGCGTGGCTCTACCACTCAAAAATTCGGTACCACAATGAACTATTATATTCTAAGAGCATGAGTTTCTTCTTTCTTTCGAGCTAATCTTCTTATTGTTAAGGGGTAGGCTACTTAATACATAATCCGTATAATATGTAACTTGTAACCGACTTCAAAAAAGGAGGAGGTTCTCGTTGGACCTAAGAGCTTAAGCACGAATTATGATCGCCTAACTTGGAATTTCAAGAATGTCATCTTTCAAAGTAGATAGTACTAGAATAATCAATTATTTACTCCGAGACCAGAACGATGAAGAAGATTAAAGAGAACAATGTAACCAATGGCGGATTTGCAGTGCTGGCCGCCCTAGACCCGGTATGAGCTGGCGCCTCTTGTTTTTAACCGACTTCAAGAAGGGAGAAAGTTCTTAATTTAATTGTAGATAATGGAGTTCGTCAGTAAGGTGATAGTTGCCGACGTTTTTGTTTCGTGTTTGGTGGTCCCTAATGGTACAGTCGCCCTAGGAAACCGCCACTGAATGAAGCTACTTTGATAAATTATATCTTCATTCTATATTAATACCTTATTAATACAAAAATGTAAGTATCACATTGTAGATAAATTAGTTGGTAGTCTCTCATCTGCAGTCTGCTACATGCCAATTTTCTTACGATATTTTCCTTCACTGCACAGTTATAAAAACGAAGTTTTGGATTTGAACCTACTATCCGTTCGAGAAGTCCAGTCTGTACCATCAGAGACAAGATATAAATCGTCTCTGGTACCACTTAACGCTATATGCGGTGTACCGATAACTATATCGACATTATTCACTTAACAACATCCCTAGTGATTATCGTTTTATTACATTTTTTAGCCTGGTAACCTTGGTCAAAAAAAGTCAAAACAAATACTCAAATGGGATTCATGTGAAAAGAAGAAGAAACTATTTTAAATATATTTTTTTATCAATAATGTCTTATTCAATAAAGATATTATTCCCCGTCGTTCCAAAGGGTTGTTATCCAGAAGTTTATTACAAAGGTGTTGTGAATAGATCAAGAGAAAATGCAATTACTATTTATATTACAAAATATTCAACAAACCCTAATTTACTATTAGACACAAATGAAAGAATACAAAATACTATTTACGGTTATTACAGCGATAACACAGTGGCAAAAAAACTATTAAAACATAGGCCCACCTATCTAGTCTTAGATCAATGTAATCCTAACGAAATAAACAAATTAGTTATAAATGGCAAGTTTGTAGACACAAGAAGCAATTGCACTTTTATGTTATACGATCATGACACTATAAAAAGATTACAAATAAAACTTGATAATAGTGACTTCTCAGAATTACAAACTTTAATACAAAATGAGCAAGGAAAAACAATTGAATCAGAAATATACATTCCGTCATTCAAAACACCATACTGGTTAACTTCATCAATGTTTCTTCAACATATATTTAATTATTTGAATTTAATAAGATGGCTTGTGATTACTGTTAAAAAGGATAGAAAAGTAAGTCCCTTTTCATTCATTTTTGGTTTAAAATGGTTTGTAGATATGTTTCATTATTGTGTTATAACTTTTCCAGATATCTATAAAACAAGGTAACCTCATATTAGCAATGATAATGGATATAATCCTTGGATACTTTTTGCTGCAGTTATTGTCTCATGACACAAGAGACATAAATTCTGTACTTATGGGAGTATTAGAGGTAACTTTGTTTTACAATTTGTAAGTTTTGTAACCACTGCAAAGAAAATCATGGAAAATATAAATCTCCTGTTATTGATTATAATAATAGGCAAAGAGGGTAGGTATTATGTCAGGGAGACAGCCCACTGTAAAAAAATTCTTTCTGCAACATGGTTAAAAAACAATGTTGCATAAACCATACATTTGATGTGATAATACCCTTATGGTGGAAGAGTATGATATGCTTCTATTAAATGGAAGTCCATAATATGTGCCTACCCCTATGAGATACAGATATGATATTATGGATGTATTAGTATTTATGGTATTTTGAACTGGTACTGCATTTATCATTAGGTATAATGTATCTACTCACTGCCATGCTTGTATAAAATGAATTTTAATATGTATAAGTAACATAATTATGGCATAACATTTGATTTCAGAAACTAATAAATTCCCTGTATTCTTTATTGAAATGGCTGATGGGTGCTCCAGTGGGACTAAAACTGAACAATGCATTTAACAAAATGCTGGGGAAATATTTTTCCTATCATGTTCAACTATGGTGGTTGTTTCTAGGTATTTATTTTTCCTTTGAATATAATCACAATATAATAGTATACACTTTAGTTTGATTTCTGCACCAAGACAAATGTTTGTGTTGACAGACTCCATGGTGCTGTGGTTGAATAGCTGGCTGTAAAACAAGAGGTTCTTGTTTTGATTCCCGTACCAAGACTTATTTTTGTGTCATCCACATTTCAGTATCAGCCCTGTTTGTTGTTACACTAGTCCCTCATATTTCATGATACCCACAATACACATTAAAACTATCATGGGGACTAATGTGTGACTGATAAATAATAAACATTGTAACTTTATTTATTGGAACCATTTATGCTTATGTTTATACACTTTATAGTAATTGATACTAGTATAAATTATCATGACATGATCCAAATGATAAGGAACATGAAGTACAAATTAGTGTCATAACATTAACTGACTACTAGGACCTGTCAAAACAACAACTTGTATGTATGATTTGTAAAGGATAATAATAAATAATAAATAAATACACTCAACAGTCACACACCTAGTCCTGACCGGCGACTGCATACTAGGTTTAACCTGTATTGTGTGTGCCAGAAACTATGAGAGACTTTTGGTCTCACAACACCAAGACTTGAAACAAATATCTTTGGGCCACACAAATATTTGTCAATGCAAGAATCGAACCCGCAGCCCCATGCTTCACAGCCGGATACTCGCCCACTGCGCTACGGAGCCTGTGCTGTAGAGGATTGTGATGCTAAAAATGGAAATTGTAAAATATATTTCCTTTTTCAGATGTATCAGGTGAAAAACTGGACATCATACTACATTTTTACCGTTATGTAGGATATTTGGGCATATCATTTCAAACAGCAGTTATATCTGACATGATATGTATCGCTACATTTCATTCATATTGTATCTATGTGTATGCAGCCAGGTGAGCATCTTGGATTTATTATGAACTACCTAACAATGATGCTACAGTTAGAACTTGTTTACAAGTTGTAGGCAGTTTTGTTGTATAAAATGCTATTTAAGAATTTTTTTATAGCAGTTTTGACAATAGATAAAATAAAATTAAACTTGAGAGTGACTAAATTTAGGTGCTCCTCACTATGCTCACCACTAAATTAAACACCTTATGAAGTCGTCCATTATATTAAAAATAAAATTTAGGTGGCAATCGGGCTAATAATAATCTAAAGCCTAGGCCCAAAATACATACACTATCAACAGCTGTTCTCAATCCGAAGGTATAGATAGATTGCGAAAGTGATTCTATCAAATATTCGACGACGTCATGTTCTGTATTTTTACTTGCTCTTTGTGACTTATCTGCGCATTCGGTCATAAGTCATCAATAATAAAAAATGTATTTATGTATATGTAATGTAATAATAATTATGTGTATAGGCTTTCCATATCAATTCATTAGGTAAATGAAATATTGTGTATGAAATATAATCTCAATTGTGTACCTACCTAATATAGAGGTAAGTATGTAGTTACCTTAAGTAGTTACACATTTAGGGCCTTACTTATAAAAACAGTTTCTTCTTCTTTATTTAAAAAATATGGCCTCCATCAAAGGTTGATGATTTTGCCAACGACAGTGTTTAATAAATCCATTACTCAAAAAAATAGCTAGTCAGACATCTGGAAAAATCAATCTAAAAACAGTTACCTGAGCAAATGGCTAAGAATAGCCTGTCACTTTTTTCCTTGTGGCACATTGTTTGAAAATAAAAGGGACAGTCTATTCTTTACCATTTACTCTGTTAAACTGTTTTTATAAGGCCCATATTTTATATCACTGAATACTTCTTAAAATTACCTTGCATTGTTTTGTTTTAGATTATTCAACATGCAAATAAGTGGTCTGATTGCATTAATGAGATTATTTGTCGGTCGCAAGTACAACCCATTGAGAGGAGGAATCGATTCTTGTGAATATACCAATCAAGAACTTTTTGTGGGAACAGTTGCTTTTACTATACTTCTTCTATTGTTGCCTACTACTACACTTTATTATATTGTCTTCACTTTGGTAAGAGTATGCTGTAGTTAGAATTGTCATTATGTATACTGGGCAATACACCAAAGCCGCTGACTCGCCGGCTTATGTGAGCGACTTTAGTCGGCGGGCTTCTTGGCGCCTTCAGTCTCTGCAAGTCGGAAAACTTATATGCCGCCGGGTCGTGTCGGCGGGTCGGCGGCTTTGGTGATTGCGCTTTAGGGTGAAACATATACTATTTTTATTTCAGTTCAGAGTCTTGTCGCTAACAGTTCAGTATGTTCTGGCCAAGTTGATATACCTGGTGCAAACATTACCTATTTATGTGACATCCCTGTGGTTAACGCACAGTCCCAAAGTAGCAGGTGAGTAAAGTACATAATGTTTTTAACCTGCTTACATATTGAATGATGAACTTTCTTAACACCTGCCCTTATCTTTCTCTAATGTGGGGTCAGAAAAATACACTTTTTCAAGCCATTTTGCAGAAACGATTGAGTTTATTTAACGACCAGCTGAAGTCCACCCTTTTGGAGGGAGGGCCCATTCCCATGTAAAATGGTGGCAGAAAAATTGCTTTGCCTCACCTGGGATTCGAATCAGAGCCCTCCCAGTCCACAACCTCTATATGCTGCCACTAGACCAAGTAGGCGACTAGTAACCCATACGTCGTATAGTATACGATATTCATGCATAAGCTCGCGCCTGTGAATCCGAAAGGATGGGCAGATGCGAACTAGCCAATTAAATTACCCACATTCCGCTGAGCTCATTTGTGTCCTAGATGTGAGTCTATTGCACTCATCAGATTTTTTTAACTTTTCAGGCAACATACTCATAGAAGTTATGCACAAGGAAGTGTCGTTGATATTGAAAATAAAATTATTCAGCATATCATTAGGGAGACTGATCAGCAGCTATAAACCTCCAGTTGAAGTGCCGACACGGGTCGAATGGACCAACTTGCTGTCGAATATGCTTGTCGGGAATCAAATCGTGTAAATTATTAAAATAAACAAAAAACAAAAATTGTTTGAAATGTTTTAATATTGTTCAATATTAATATTGCGCTAAAATAATAATTGTTTGGTCGCCACTCGCCACACGCGTGAATGTATAAATGCTAATTACTTATAAAAATATTTGCAGCAAACTGGGCCAATACGATTTACAAACTAAATAAAATGTTATACCGTTCGTGAACAAAACTAATACAAAACTAACATAAACTGTTTATATTATGAGCAGCCACAAAAAATCTTTGCAAAAGTATGCTATATTTACCTAATATAAACAATCTCGCACTTTACCGCGTTAACTTATAGTCTTGGAGACTTCTAAATGCTTTTGCCCCCATAATACATCATTATAAATAAGTTGTATAGTAGAATAGTGACCATCTATGGAAAAATAATAATTTTGGGAAAGTGATGGTAGCTGGCGAAAAAGTTTAACACAAATTGTGACCGTAGGTCGCATTTATTGATCTAAGAGTAGCTGGTAATAATAGTATTTTAGCCGCAGAATTATGTAACAAATATAATTGAGCAATTTTATTTTAATTGCACTGAACATCTCAATCTTATGTGTCTTATTTTTATTGTTCAAATCTCTCTTGTGCCTATGCAGTTTTATAGTGATGTTTTATGAGGGTAGAATATAAACAATATCTCCGCGTAATACAAATATAGGAATCGACGTGTAAGGCATGAATTATTGCTGAGTTCAATGATAGAGCAAGCAAACTTCGCAATGGCATAGGCACCAGTGGCGAAGGGTGATATTTTTGAAAAGGGGAGCCGATGCTGCATTTTCTCCTGATGAATGCCTATTTGTTAAGCCAATAATTTGGCAAAGGTAAGCCGGTAGGAATCGAGTTCTATGACCCTTTCGCCACTGATAGGCTCACAACTGTATCGTTGGGCAGTCGTCTATGTCACAAACGCCATTTAAACCCCGTTTCAATAAGCAGTACTTATAGCACAAAACTTTGATTTACGACATCGCATTCAAGAATTGATAATGAGAGTACGATGCGTTAAATTATTTCTTGTTATATTCGTCGTACGAGAAACATTTCATTTAAAATTTTAAATGCCCTTATACTGAAACGCAACTCAAAGGTTTAAGATCATTTTTGTTGTGTGATCGTCTTATATGTCAAAAGTGTATGGTGTCTAATAATGCAAGTAGCTGTTAAAATAGCGTTCCAGTATTTGATGGCAAGTCTCGGCAGCCTGTAGTAAGTAGATGGTAATGTGTCATGGCGGATCCACACCAACCAAACGAAGGCGAAAGAACGATCGCGAAGGGTCATTCCCAAAGATTCGCAAATCTTAGCTGTTACGTCCACACAACAGCAAAGGTTTATTTTTGCGAACACAACAACGAAGTTTCGCGAATATTCGCGAACGTTCGGTCTCCATCGCCAATAGCCCTTCGCAAACGTTCTTTCGCCTTCGTTCGGGTGATGTGGACCCGGCATCATTGTTTATATCGTAACATATTGCCATTCAACGCAAAAAATACGAACATCAACACCAACTCTATTAAAATGCGTTATCAACAAAAAACACGAGCTCCGTAGAACAAATATTGACATTAGGGGACGTACCCATATTATGTGACCCGATTTTTACAATTTTTATACCCTCCTCGGTGACCACCCGTAGTATATGCCAAGACAACCCCCATCCCCCTCTAGTTTTCACGTACTAATTCATAAATATGGTTATAAATATTTTTGTCGAAGAAAAGTTAAAAAACAAAATATTATGTGTTGCCACATGTGACTTTGAAAAGTGCTAAACGCTGCGCGCCATATTTGAATATATCTCGAAAAAGCCTAAAACCCACTGTGACCAAGCGTGGTATTTTGAAGCCCCCCCCCCCCCAGAACGGGTCACGTAGTATGGGTACGTTCCCTTATACATATTATGTAGTGAACTCGTCTACGGGCGCTTTGGAATTATTGAATTTAGTATCTCATGCACACATTCGCAAACACATCGTTAAAGACTTTGATATAATCGTAACATTTTAAGGCAAGACTAGACGATACGTTCTTTACATTTTTATTTTTTATAGTTTATAAATCTTACAAACGTTGAAATTGTTTAAACGAGTACATTTACTGTTGTGACATAATTTGTGGTATACTAAGTATATCTCGGGATAATGATTTCCTAAGTTTACACAAATGTTACACATTGAAACAAACGTAGTTTTTACGGATTCTATAGTGATTTGTTGCAAGTCGGACCCGTGCCCGTGAAGGCGGTGGCTTCTGAAACGACAGGACTAAAAATAAAAACAAATGGCGATAGAATCCGTAAAAACTATTATTTGTTCAATAAGTATGTATATCTCAGGCTATTCAAAAATGAAATTTTTCACTAAAATAAATTCTCTCTTGTATACACACATTTAAAATGTTAGCATATATGATTATTTACTATATTATTAGAAACAGATCTAGTTGTGTAGAACGTTGGTAAAGTTAATGCACCGATATTGTTAGGGCATGCCAATGTTAAACAGACACGTGCAATGATTATTCCGTACATAAACAGTTAATCAATTATTATCAGTCATAGGTAATTCATTCGATAAATAATATTATTATACAATATCGTTTTATCTCATATCTATACCAACTTATACTTCTAAATACTATTCACTAAAAATCTTTTGTGGAATTTTAACATTTTGTAATTACATAAATGGACTTTTTATTAGTTCTGATGTTATTCGAATCTTCGCATTAACATGTAATATGAACAAGCCCAGTTCAATACTTAACATTAACCTCAATAATTACAAACATTTTAACCAGTGTTTTAATATTATGCTTTTTCTTCTTTACCGTAAAAAGTGGTGGCCAAAAAACATTGATTATTATTATAATTGAGGGCATTAATATGTACAATTGTCTTAGTGATTTAATACTCTAAGCCAGTCGCTGTGCAACAAGGCGACAAGTACTAAATAACCATTTAGACCTACTGCCTGTGTGCCTACCTAGACAAATGCATAGGTAAAATACATACCGCTTATTGCAAATAATTTTGATAAAATTCAAGAATGTTAACAATTTCAAACATACCTCTATCTACTATTTACATAAAATATACTTCCAAAATACTTTTGTCCGCTTGTAGAACCTTCGTTAATTTTAATTGTGGCCGAACATAAAGTTATACACACTTTAGTTCGTAACATTTATCGACATCAAATGCATTGTATTTAAATTATATTTTCATCTCAAATATAAATGTTCTAATACCTTTATACTTTGAAAAGGCGATCAAAGTAATTAATAACGCGATAAAGCGATTCGCGACGCGGCAGCGTGTTGCTATTCCCAGTTCTGCGGTGGGTAGGCCAAAACATTACATTTACATATATTTATCCACGACCCTTAACTATTTCATTATCATCACAGACATTAGTAAATTAGGAATATGTGATAACCATCACAGTATCTGAATTTTACGACCAGTAATAATACGTTGAAACTTGTAAGCGATGTATATTCGTCTGATATATATAGTATCACACTATAACACAAGCCAACATTGCGACGACTTGTTGCAGTCAAAATGTGAGATGATTAGATGATGTTCGGGCATTTCTTAGTTCTTGAGTACACATCTGTAATCCTTATTGACATCCGATGTCGAATTTGGTGAGTGCTCTTTAGGTCTAACTGTACCACGACACGATGCTAATTTTGATTCCAAAGCCTACAATGAGAAAATTACATAATAAATGAATGATGTTAATATTATTAAATGATGTTCTAATGAGCTTTTATATACAGTATAGCCAACACCGCATATATACAATATATACATCTACAACGATGAACACAAAAAGCGTACTGAAGCCGCGTACCATAGAAAACAACACTTTTAGAAACAAAAGAATATTGAAATATGCACAACGGTTATAGTAGGATTGCTAATTAAACGGAGTAAACTTTTTTCGAATGTTGCCACTTTTTCATGAAATTTAAATAGTGCTGCGGTAAAAAGATCAAGATTATTTAGTAGACATTTCAATTCAGTGAACCATTTCATTCTTTTATTTTCTAAAGCCCAAGTCAAAGTCGTAATTGCTAATGTGTGATTAGTACTGCATGTCTACTGCATTATAGTCATAGTAAAATACTGCTTGCTAAGTTATTGCATGTCTACTGGAATTTTAGTCATGGTTCATTATAAACAAAACTTACAAAAACTATAAATGTGCCGAACGTTATTTTTCTCAAATAATAAAAGTAATATTTGTAATTTTCATTGTTACCATTTTGCGTATCTGTTGTGATTTTTACATAAAATTATTTACACAGACATTTAGTAGAAGGGTTAAGCTGAAATTTCTAAAACTACGCAATAAAATTCTAATTTTGCAAGCTAGTGCTGAGTTATTGTTTCTTTGAATGATAAAAATTGAACTAGATCAATCACTATGGTTTGAAAGTAAGCAAAATTATTTTGGAACGTTACATTTCGATCTGTCAGTTTACTTCGTTTAATTAGCAATCGGACTATATACAATTTATGTCTTCGTCATTCTGTATCATCAGTCCAATCTTACTCACTACTACAATAATTTACTTGCAGTAAATCATAGCAAGTAACTATATTTGGTATACATCAGTATTAGGTAATATGGCCATTAGCAATAATTGTTATTAAAGTACTTGTGTAAACTATGTCAATATAAACCTAGAGGTATAATAATTACAGTCGAAAAATATAAAGCTAAATTTTTTTACAACATTATCTGTCTACAATATTTGGCTACTGTTATTTGTTAATATGCTTCGCTTTTCCTTGTTCATGTCCTTTTCTGATAGAAGCGAAACTCAAAAGGTTTTCGAGCCCCTCCCGCGACCGAACAGCAAAAGATCTTCGCAGCTTCCCATTTTCTCCTTGCACAGAGCGCACAAACGGTTGTTCGGACGCTCTATGTGCCAAATTAGATTTGTTTAACATGTCGTTACCGTTAATAATATCTGAGCCTGAATACTGCCTCGAATAAACTCTCGGGTGCCTGTATTCAATACTATTACTTTTAGTTAGTTCGGTGTCGTCTTTGTTATGTACGTTTGCGGCGACTTCACTCGGCGGTGGATGTGTATCGAGCGTGGATGGCGTTGCGCAGGCGCATTTAATCTTACCACACTCACGGCAAAGAAACCTTTCAAGCTGGAAGCAATAAATATCATGCAAACTACCACAGCACAACACCATGCAATATCTACACTACTTCGCTAACTACACTACTTTATAACTAATTATTTCGTGTGTTACAATAATTAGCTCTTTTTAATAACGAAGACATATTACAGGGAATAGCCGAAAATATCTGTTTTAATTTTTACATTATGTCTCTACATCGAAACATAATTTTCGGACCAGGGACTAAAACTGCAGGCATAAGGATACAAGGATGTACCCACATATCTGCACATCAAGTTATGTCGCAGACTCCTTAGGGGAATCGGATATACATTTACATTGAAGAAAAATCCTGCTAACTGTGGAGCGGTTTTGTAACCTAATCACCGAAAGCGGAGCCGCGGCCAAAAGCTAGTATTATATAATTTTATTAGAATTTAGCAATGCGTCAATGAAAACTAGTAATTATTTCATTTATGGTAACATGGCATAGTTTTATAGGTAAACAATTATGATTGGTACCACGAAAATTATCCCACTCCACATAGATCTAATATATCTATAATCCACAAACTATTGTTAAAATGTGTTGCTCATCACTTTGCTGTTGTGGTAAACAAATCTAATTACAATAATAAATAAATCTCAGTACTTGCAAGATTTTATGGGTTCGATCTTTTCTGTTGTTACAACTATAAAACGGATCCATACTCACTTATTGCAAACAGGAAAACAGGAAATAACGGACTATGGGACATTTAAGATAAATAATTTCAAGGCTTAGAAAATAAATAACCAACACAAAAGTGTAATATTATTGTAATATATTGAACATAAATAAATAAATACATATAGCAAGATACAAGCTAGTGTATACAATTATAATATATTGCTGTTCTTTATTGTGAGTGCTACTGCAATGGCGACTGTGATAGTCTGTATTACTATTAGGAATATGTTCGTTTTACTCACCCCAACTTTCCGGAGGAGATCGCCTACAATATTGATAGCTGTTACTCTGGAAGACGGTGTCATCGCGTTGCCATTTATTTCACCTGTAATATAAAATAGCACAAGATTAAATATTAACACAAGTGAACTTGGACTAGATCGTGCCAGGAGTGCGCTTTGTGGACAGTCCAATAAGTAATAACTGGACGTTTGGCAAGAGATATGCCAGCCTCACTGGTCTTACTCTGGAGGATGTTCAAGATCCGGCGAAGTGGAAACGTTTAAGTAGGAAGGCGGACTCTAGCATTACGTAATTTTCATCCAATAGAAACACCCACACAGACTGCAGCACCATGGGTATACAATATTCTACCTTTCTTTCCACCAGTTCTGCCCTGTTCACCTCAATGTGGGATCGGCGCAACACCCTTTTTCAAACATATTGCAGACAGGATTTGGCTTAGTTTTTACGATCAGCAGCCTGCCTGACGTCAACTCACTCTATGGATAAGTTCTGGGCGAATCGTGTAACAAAAACCCGACCACCCGACCTGGGAATCGAACCCACGACCTACACACATACATACTAACACAATAGTATTGTATGTAATGTCTATAGAAGGTCACATCAATACTTTGAGTTGCCCCTAGCAACCATCATCAAACACTCTGAAGGCCAATGTAGTTATTGATTTTTCTATTATAAATACATAACTATAGAGTGAACAAACTATTTTTACAATCTCTTTGTCAACAGTCATGTTTATAGTCCTGATAATATAATAAATGAATTTTATTATATGAGCCTATGAAGACAAAAGTCAAACGAATGCTAAGGCACAGACAATCCCAGGAGCACAGTCAAGCAACTGTATACAGTATAAATACTTTTTTAGCTTCATTTAAGACATGTCATAGCACTTTTTCTGCCAATATAACTGGTAAATGAGTATAAATATCATACGTTTTTGCGGTGACATAAGAGATGTTTGAGTTTCTATTTCAACTTGAGTCCGAGTTGAATTTGGAATATGTCCATTGACAAATTGATTCTCATTTGCACTCTCATCTTCCTTTTTGTGTACTGGAACCTTTTCCATGACTTTTAATTCTTGCTTCAGATCTAAAACAGGACAAGTAAATTACTATGTAAGAATACTTCACAGCTATAAATCAAGATAACTTTTTATCATTATGACATGTCAATATAATTAATAGGGTGAGTTGTTTGTGCATAAAAGAAACTTAGGTATATTCTGTCTTTCTTTCCACCCACCCTTATTGGGATAATAAGGTGGATAAGGTGGGACTTAATGTGAGGTCAGCACAACACACTTTTTCAAGCATGTTGCAGAAAGGATTTGGCTTAGTTTTTACGACCGGCTGCCTGTCTGACGTCAACCCCCACTGGGAAATTCAGTTCCGGGCAAATTAAACTTGAAAAGTTGCTTTGCCAGCCTGGGAATTGAACCCAGGTTCACTGCTGCCACTAAACCAAGGTATATTCTGTAATAAACTATTTGAAACACTACTGAATTTTAACTTTTTAAGTTTACTAACACTGAAGAATAATAGAATATATTAAGAGATTATTAAAACAAATTTAAAGTTTCTCATTATGACAAAAACAGACTTTTCTAGTATCAACAAATAGGTAGTTAGTTACATAATATGCCAACATGGTTGTCATTTTTATTTATAGTATGTATGAGTCAACCTGCAAACATTGTCTATACAAAAACAAGTAATCATTTACAATTACCTCGTGCTTCATCTGTTGCCCTCTGCAACTTGACCCTCAAATTTTCTATTTCATCAACTTCACTTTCTAAAACTGCATTCCTTTCATAAGCTTGGTTCAGCAGTGTCTCTATACATGATACAGATTCTGATATGACCCTAGAGTGAGAATATTTTTCAAATGAAATATTTTATTGATTTGATACATTTTTAATGACACTAGCATAAGAACAGTTATGATAAACAGGGCTATTATTCACTATGATTATACAAATGTGTTGGACAGTCATGTCATGTCAATGCAATTCATAGAGAAAAATGTTTTATATGCCTTTTTTTAAAGTATATATTTTATGAATATGATGAAATACATGACACGCTTGTTTTGAACTTTGGGCATAGAGAATCAGGCTTCTGGTAAAGATAAAAATGTAAACCCTATTCTAGAATCAGTATTTATGAAAGGGAATGTCGCAATTTGAAATATAAGAGACCCATACTTTTCTTAAAGTTTGTCAAAATATGATATGTGATAAATATTTTTTTTTTACGTGGCTATGACATACCTTTGACCTCGTTCCAAATCATCATTTTTTTGCTCTAATTCTCTTATATACACTCCTTGTTTATCCTTATCTATTTTTAAAGCTTGTAACTCATTTTCCAAAGCATTTGTCTCATGCTGACTCCTTTCAAGTTTATTCTAAAAAATAATAATTAAAAAACACTCCTAACATGATCTCTTTAAATATCCAAGTTGAAAATAAACAAACCTTACCCTTAACATTTCAATTTCATTTTTAAGCCTCTGGTTCTGATGCTCCAGATCTCTATTCTGTTTCTCGACTTGAACTAATGACGCTTCGAGCTCTTTTTCCAGTTGTGCTGAGTTCTCTGTATACTCGTCCAGCTCTTGTTGGATGTCGATTACCCTGCAGTTCAAACGTATGAATCATAATCGCATTTGTGCATGATGACATTTACCTGCCGCAGACCACTTTAACATTTCCGCTATCACCACTATCTAATACTTACTTTTGTTCATAATATTTGGCCTGCTTTTTCCAGTATTCTACTGTGTCACTATCCGTTTGTCTTGGAGATTCCATATTCACAGAAACTTATAAACTTTCAACAAAACGAGATCCCAAGGATGTTCAACGAATCATAACAAAGTGGTATAACGGGTTTTTAAATTAGTCGCATTTGAGATGTTCAGTTAATAATACTTTCGTATAGATGTGGTTGTGATCAATATTTTATTCACTTTTGGTTTTTGATAACCCTTGAATACAAAATGTGACACAACTTCTTCGTCAAAATCCAAAACAATGTGAAAATAAAATGGCCGCAGACATCGACAATTTTTTGACAGCAACTGACAATACTGACATTCACATTTCATACTCCAATAATAATAAAGAAAATAAGGACTTGGCACAACTACGAAAAAATAACAGTTTACAATAACGCTTAGACTAAATACAATAATTGTCATTGAAGTCGCGTTGTCGGTTTCGCCATTTTAATTTCGCCATCTATTTGCATGTAAGTTGTCACCGTGTCTAACTTAATGTATCGATATTTTAGCAGCCTCTAAAGTTCTGGATTTGATCACAGAGAGGCCCCTATTGGCTGCGTTCCACTAAGCGTTCACAACGATCAAAATGCTCCTTTAGCCGTTCCACATAACGACCGCGGTCGTTGTGGTCGCGGCGAAAACGTCACTGATGATGTCATGACTTACGCTCACGCGAAGCTCACGACGACCCATTTAAAAAGGTGGGTCGTCGTGATCGTTGAGAAAATTAGCGGCGTTTTCAAAACTCAATGCATCAAAAATAGCGACCGTTAAGCTTATGTTATTTCATGCGGAAAGATATATTTTAGTAGAAGTGAATGTTTCTGTAGTGGATATAAAAAATTAAACTATATTTTTTTTCAATATAAATCGATTTAAACAATAATTAATTAAGTTTATTTTCAAGGCTTAGAGATTAAAACCAAACCTGTTAAATATTTTGCATTCTTTTTATTAACTCGCCGTTTGTATTATTTACCTCCACGCTCAAAACGGTCTATAATCCATTCCACTTGAGTTTACGACAGTAACGCTCACAAGCAAGTGGAACGGGAAAAACTGCGGTCGTGAGCGTGATCGTTGTGAACGCTTAGTGGAACGCAGCCATAGTCTAACCAAACGGATATAATGTTAACAAAAAATAATGCTATCTCTTTTCTACTAATAGATGCCAACTCAGATAAAAAAAAGATCAATATACAAGTGTTTGTTATTAGGGACCCGCATTCGTCAATAAGCCATACACCCGGGCCAAAGTAATTATGACGGACGTGATTCATTGCGTATATTAACGATAAATGTTTTATTCCGATTTTTTTTAGATTACACACATAATATCACACCTGTATACCATAAGAGCAGGTATGATAAGACAAGCTGAGAGCTTAGATAACGTTTTGTAAATTTTTAAGTTGTTCTCATGATTGATATTGTCATTGAGTTAATGTTTGGAATGTTGATTTTGAACATTTATGTACTGCTTTGTAAAAACAATACAAAAATGTTTATCGACAAATTATTGACTATACGTAGACGCACTAAACTTTCCGCCATTTTTAGCTGCCAGACTGGTGCCATGGTCATAGAGATGGAATCTATATCCTCTCTCTCTTTAATTTAATCTATGGATTTGATAGATAACAAGATAACAGCTGGCTTTTAGCACTCCTCTCATATTTACAAAATGAAAATATTTACTAGTGTTTGTAAGGTTACTGTTTTGTAGATAAATTATGAAAATTATTCTTCCTCAACCTACAATACATAGAGAACGACAATTTAAACTATCCGAATATCTGTTGCGATGCCATTTTATCGGTGAACAAGTTTCAGACTTCCTATTGTTATTGAATGACGTGTAATGTTTCCAACGGTGAGCGATGAAGATATAACGCAGGTCACGTCATTAACAGAAATCCCAAGTACAAGTAGCAATGATCACAATTCTGCTGAAAATACACAGATATTATCTCAAAATAATAACAGGGACTTAACTCTTAACATGTTGGTGAAAGAGATAGTGTTTTGCATCGCCTTGGCTCTGACCGCCTATGGAGCGCTTCATAATACGTAAGTTATTTGTTTACATCTTTAGCAATATGCAAATTAGCTTTATTGTTATAACCTTGTTTTGATAATGAAACATGATACCATTATCAAAATATTTTTTTACAGATCATCCAAAGTATCAAAACATCCACAAGCAGTGAGATTTTTCAGCCCAGAATCTTTAGTGACAGACTGGTATAGGGGGCAGCTGAGCCTTGCCCTATCAGTAATCAATAATGCAGACGTAGCTTTTGTCATGTATTATGCACCATGGGATGCAGAATCACAGTATGTTCGCAACGAATTTGAGAAAGCTGCTAAGGTTTTGAGTCACCGTGTGAGATTTTATTACTAATTATTAATTTTTAATATTCACTTAACATACATTCTAAATTATAATTGTTTGTTGAATTAAGTGGTTCATATAATTTAATGTAACTGAAGTTTAATGGAGTAACATTTAACCATAAAAACTTAGAAATTTATAGCATAACAACCATTCTGGCTAATAAGCAACTCAATATATTCAATTCAAAGCAATGTTTACTAAAAATGTATTATTATTAGCTCATAATATTGAGTACACTATAATGTAAATAAATCATTGCAGGTGCATTTTGCTGCCATAAATTGCTGGAACCCAGGCAGTGAGTGTAGGATTCAGCACAACAAGATACCATCATGGCCTATTTTATTGACTTATACAGTTAATTCCCGAGGAGTACTATATAAAGGTATATTTACAAGCAAAATTAATAATCAAATATATTTCATGCTTGACAAATATAACATATAACAAATATTACAAATGAATATTACTCACTTAGAGTATGTTCTTTAAATGTTTAATATTTCAGGCATGAGAGATGCTCACAGCATGGTAAAGTTTCTGGAACTGGTAATGAGGCCTTTGAAAAGAATATCTTCAACAGAAGATCTTGTTAATTTGCTATCTATCTGTGATGTAGGTACATATTTAATTTTATTTATTCACTTTATTTGATCTGCCAACAGATTATACAATAATTTGTGCACATACATAGATAATGTACAAAAAAAAATAATCAAACCATATTGCTTGGGTGGACCCAACTCCATGTAACTATTGAAGTAAAAATAGTATAATTACAACAAAGTTATGCTAAAATCTAAATTTTTTTGTTTAATGGCTTCAAATAATATATTGGTAGTTGTTCAGAGTGTGCTGTATATTTTTTTGTTTTAATTATGTCATTTTTAGGCTGTAGCGGTAGCGTTTACACCATTATCAGACACATCAAAGTATTATAACATTTGGTATAGCGTTGCGTTGAAATCTCGAGAGTTCGATCCCGTCGGCGAGATATGTTACGGAGCTGTGACGTCAGAGGAGCTTGCAATGGACCTCGGAGTAGATTTCGTCCCTAATGTACGTCTTATGTTATGGAATGACACAAAGGTAAGTAAGGTATGTCGGATCACAATACAAACACTATCAATGGAGGTAGCATTTTGTAGATATATTGTTTGATGTTAATTATTTAGATATAATATCATAAAAATGTTATATGTCATGATTTGTTTATAATTGTTTGGATGCATTTATAATTTTTCATGCATTAGGTACTCCTATACACCTATTGTTATCCAGTAATAAGAAAAGAGTTATTAAGAAACAATGAATAGCCATAAGCAGCTCATCCCGTTGGAGGTGGCACATATATTTTTTCTGCATCACCCTAAGGTTGACTGGCAGAGAATGCTTTTAGCATTAAGTCCGCCTTTATACTATCGTGTATATAAAGTGTAAATAAATAAAAATAAATAAATATATGTATATGTTACATAAGTGTCTCGGCCTCCGGAGGCCGAGTCGCCCGTCACTCACTGTAGTGGTAGATTAAGATTCCACTTATTTGCTGCCTCTTTCAATCAACTTCATTCATTAAATATTTATTACACTCTTCACACACCCCTAGTTACAACATACAAACAGTTATAAAGGGCGATTAGATGAATTAGGACTAATACAATGAAGACTCCAGCCAGAGCTTTCAAAAAACACTTACGAGATAAATCAGTGATGCATAAAAATACACATACTTTTGGTTTTGTATTTGCTTTCTGTAATATCCTATTTCTTTTGTGCGCTCGTTTTTTGAAATGAATTTAATGCATGACATATTAGAATAGATTGTGATTTGTGACATAATATACTATTAATAAATAAAATAAAAGTCCCAAAAGATGGTAGCAAAGCTTTCAGCAAAACCCACTTTCTATCCGCCGTAAATGATTCCATTAAAAAAGCAAATCGGGGTAGAAAACGAAAACTTTCAACACATTGACGAATTCCTGATCCACAGAAAATTTTAAAAATACTGCTTGGAGCCAAAATTTGATACTAATCAGAAAAAGCAATTTAGGAGCACCTTGATTCAAAATATGGTGTTATTGTGCAGGAGTTCATAAGCGAAGGGAGCCGTATACAGCAGTGGAATGAATCAACTCTTATGCATTGGGTTTTGGAGAACTTTGCACAACCAGTAGCCAGGATCATTCCTATGTGGAAGAAAGCCTTCAGTTTTGAGAGATATGTTGATGGAAACCCTATTTTAATACTGTTTACACCTCTGAATCCAATGTATGAACAATTACCTTCGTATGCTTTGGTAAGTAAAAAAAAAACTAAATTGTGGTTAATTTATTGTAATTTATAAAATATATTTAACCTATAATAAGGTCAGGTACAAATTGAACATAAATTGTATTCTTTTATTTGTTGAAATGTATATTTAAACAGTTGGGTGTTTTATATTCAAATTTTGTTTCCAGTTGCGCGAAGTAGCTATGGAATATTCCAATTGCAAAAACAACGCCACGAACCAATGGACATCCGAGTTAATAAAACTTCAACAAATACAAAGGTTGTTATATCAACAAAAGAACATCACAAGTTTCTGTGAAGAATACAAATTCAACACGCCTATAAGAAAACACAGACAATTGTATAAAAAGGAAATTGAGTCCCGGAATAATAAGTATCCGTGGAGTAACTCAACTCATAAGTCTCAGAAGAATGGCATATTCAACTTTCTTCTTAAACGTGACTTGGACATTTCGAAGGCTATTGAGAGTCCTGACGATTCTCAGTTGCTGGCGTCTCTGGATTTGTTACAAGAATGTCGTATGACAGTGAGTGACCCCAGCTATACTGAATATGAACAATGCCTATCATACGAGAAGTATCTGGATGAAGAACAGGAAATATACAAGCGTGGAGAGTAAGTGATAATAGAATAACTTATTAGACTTCTTTGTTTTGGAATATTTTAATCATGTCAGACTGACAGCATGACTAAACTGA
The DNA here is from genome assembly GCA_036417725.1 of Clanis bilineata. Classification (NCBI taxonomy): domain Eukaryota; kingdom Metazoa; phylum Arthropoda; class Insecta; order Lepidoptera; family Sphingidae; genus Clanis; species Clanis bilineata. The sequence continues at coordinate 8,548,685 of CM071153.1, forward strand.
GAAATTGATCATTATTTGGATTCTGATTCTGATTTGGGCAATCACAAATTTTCTCAGACTGCACACAAAAGTTGCCCGGGGTCGGCAAATTTGTGCCTGCTATGACGACATGCTCGTATTTGCATAATATATACGAAGTTAAATCAGCTGAGGCTCAGTAATTTCACCAAACCAAAAAACTTGATACCAATTTAATTCAATACTGGTTAGTATACTTATAATTCTTGTATAACATTTCAGAGTGGACACAACAATGCTGCCACTAGAAGACGATCCGTACTCACCTGAGAACCTCATACAGGATAACATAAAACATTTCTGTAAATTGATGAGATTCGCACAAGAGTGGGGTCCGACTGCGTTCCCTGCCAGGGTACCCGACGAGAGGCGCAATGTTACCAACGTACAAGGCTTGACGTGTCTCACCAACTCAAGCTTGTACATGTTGGCAGTGGACAGTGTGAAAAATCATCATTTCGCCGAGGCCCTAGGAATCGATATAACCGCTAAGAAGGACATGACAGCTGTCGTCATATTGGATAGTAAGGTATACAGCTGCAAAGAGATTCATAATCTACAACGCCACCTAACCCTGGTGTGGCAGCACTGTCGATACTTGCATTATCGATAGTTCATTTAATATCAGTTAAAACTCAAAATATTAAATGTCCATAATAATATTATGATTGATATTAAAGAGTAAAGACAGCATTGTCAAGTCGAAATAGTATAGAGAGCACCGTAAAGAGCAACTGATATTGAAGGTCGACAATCGATAACGTATTTATCGATAATGTTTTAACACTAGCGTGGGATGCCGTCGTAAATAAATTATAATATCATTATCTTTTAACTTATAGCAAGAAAGTCAATACGTGTTGACTGAGGAATATAACGCGAGATCTATTCGCGACTTCGTGTATAACTTCACGATGAAGAGTCTGAAACGATCACTGCGCACGCGCATCGACGACGCCGCGCACACGCACTACTTCGGATCGGACGGCCTGCAACAACTTCACACCAGTAACGACACCGTGCACATTGAGGATCTAACTACCAAAACGTTCAGGAGACTTGTTAAAACTCCTGGTGTGGTAAGTGAAATATTCATTCATGCCATAAGTTTGAGCTAAGTTAGAACATCAAGTTATGACATCGTCTGTATTTATATCGTCGAGTCGAGTGCATTTTAAATAACAGTTGAATATGGATACATGAAGCTAAGTTAACTTAAAGATTTCGTTATCTCCAATATTCACTAACCTCAATGTTTCGATAGACTGCCTATCTTTGATGTATTTAATTGCATAATAAACACAACTATAGACTAGAATATAAATTAATTATGAAAAAATTTTGCGGTCACAGGACACTTGGCATATGTTTTTACATTCCACTACTGCTACCGCCACCTACAATTAATAGCCGTGACCACGACCACCACTTAACACCGCTACCACCACCACTCAACGCCACCATCACCACCATTCAACTTCATCACGAACCCTCGTCCATAATACCTCACCACTGTTGGCCATCGCCTACTATCGATCACCATAACCCACCGCCGCACACCATCGTTCGCTTTCATTAACCGCCTGCCATCATCGCTCACTATCGCTCACCATCACTTATTGGCCACCACTTTCACCACGAACACCACCTATAGTCACCAACTATCATCATGACTCTCCAACCATCGTGTACCATAGCTCACTATCTCCAACTGCCGCCCATCATCGTCCATCATTGCACACAGCCGCCCGTCATCGCGCATCATAGCCCGTCATCGCGCATCATAGCACATCAATTACCATCATAGCACATCAATTACCATTACTTCATCATCACCATCACTTCGCCACTCACCGACCGGTGCCCATCGTCGTCAATAATTGCTCACTGTCACCCATCATCCTCACCTTCACCCAACAAGTGGGCCACTACCACCACCCATCACCAACCATCATTCATAACCACTACCTACTAATCGTACATCGCCCCCTGCTAACTAACCATTATAAAACATTAGTACACGAGCTCAGCACGACGTCCGCGAGGTGTCATCACCACTTTGCATCGCCATTCGCTACGCTAACTAAATCTGAGCTGCCGCAAAAGATATTTCACATCAATAAGTGTTTGAGCGCATTGTCTGGATTCCTAGTAGAATTGTCACATGTACGGTCGGTGTGCAGTGTGTACAGTCTGACTGATGGTGCTCGCCACTGCGCATGTGCGAGTGTGTGTAGTGTGTAGTGTGTAGTGTGTAGTGTGTGTGTACGGTCTCGGTACAGATGTCGGTGGTGGTGGTGTGCGGCGGCGCGTGCGGGTGGGCGGCGTCGCTGGCGGCGGTGCGCGCGGCGCGCGTGCTCGCCACTGCGCATGTGCGAGCGGCACCCGCGCGGCTCGACGCGCTGCGCCACGACCTGCCGTGGCACTACCACGCGCACCGGTACCCCACAGTGTACGTCTTCCCCGCTGACAGGTAAATACACCACAACGTTTTTGAGCGGTAGAGCCACGCTGTAGACAGTAAGGTCTACAGCACAAATGGGCCGGCTCGACCAGTTTGATACCACTGTCTCACAGAAAACCGACGTAAAGTAGCAGCTTGCTGTCACATTTCGTTCGGTGAGTAAGATTTCCGGTGGCCCATTGCCTCCCTCCTTTTCCCTCCCCTTCCATTCTCTCCTTTTAGGTTGGGAACGCCCTCATTTCTTTTTGTGTCTTGAGTGTCTATGTGCGGTGGAGATCACTTACCATCAGGTGACCCAGTCTCCGCTATATAAAAAAAAAAACCTTTAATTAGGTATGGAAAGTCCCACAACTTAAACTCAGCAACCTGCGTCGCATGATCTTTCCCCTGTGCCCAATACGAGTGGAAGATCAAACGACACGTTATATAATATTTAACACACTAGTGTGTGTAAAATTGATATGTCTTAAACATTATTTTGTTGTATCTTGCCTAACTTTGAGCAACCTCGAAACACCTGAGACTTGAACTCAACACCTAACGGATGTCTCCCTGAGTTCGCTGCCATTAGACCAATGAGGCGGTGTTGACATGGTCTAATGCTATAGTATTTTTTAAAACTGTTATATCTTGTCCTAAAACCAATGTAAAAATGTTGTAAGTTGGATTACTCTTAAAATCAGCTGAACTCAAGCTCGCGAGTCGCTAGCCTATTCATGCACTTATCTAGGCGGCCGCACTCCTCTTATATAGATCGCATTACATGTAAATATAAAAAATATTTTGTATAATATTATTTATCGTGTTTATCTAATATGTATATATTTTGATTATAAAAAAAATTGTTACGCGATTTTCAAAAATTGTCTTAATGAAAAAAAAATGTTCGTGTACATCTTATGTATGAGCGATAGAAATTATACTTCGACGGCGTACCTGAGAAAATAAATATTTAAATAACGAGACGAATTAACACAAAATGAAACGAAATATAATTTAAACACAAATAAATATATGACAACAAATATAGTCTATATATATATATATATATATAAAAACACTTATAATAAAATTCTCGTTATCAATTATGTGATACAGTTAGTAGGTACTAAAAGTTATAAAATTCAAGTGGACTGTCCAAGCCTGCCAGAAAGACATCCGTGTACATTTTACACGCATGCGCAGAACACACCTCAATAATGTAATAGTGCACGCCATTGATGACCAACTTCATACTGTCGTATTGCGGTAACGGTGTGCTCTCACAGTTCTCAACTTTACTCTCACCTAAATGCGCCATAAGAACATCGACATATTATTTACCTAGATACACAGTTGACGCTCGGAAAATGGGACAGCAAAGACGTGCTTAAGCACTCCTTTTCCCTACAGTTGGACGCCGATACAATTGTAATTTGAAAATTCAAATTTAAGAACGCTTGATCATTTTGTTTAAAAAGCTAATTTATAACACGTGCATAGGGTTATATTTGTGTTTAATTTAACTAGAACCTGTGATTTTTTATTTGTTTTATTCCTGCATCTAGGGTATAATATATTGATGCATAAGAAGGATAACTTCAATAAATAAATTGTATATACTAGACGACTATATTGTTTGTAGAAGTCGCGAGGCAGAGAGCAGGTCGTACCCGACGGAGCTGCGCGTCTCGTCTCACGGCATCCTGGCGCTGGCGCTGCGCTCGCTCGGCGCGCCGCAACACCTGCGCGTGCGGCTCACGCTCTGCGCAGACGCACCGGTATCTACACTATTTTATACATTCAATTGGGTCCTAAAGTAGGCAGGTAGGTATTGGGTAGTTTAAGGAGTATGTGTGGTGTGACTTTGAGGGATAGGGTAAGAAATGGTGTGGTGAGAGAGCGGTGTGGATTGAAAGAGGAAATAATAACGAGGATTGAGAAAGGAATGTTGCGGTGGTTTGGGCATGTAGAAAGGATGGATGAAAGGAGGTTGACAAAGCGAATATATATATGGCAAGTGTGAATGGTAGAGTTGGAAGGGGAAGACCTCATCGAACATTCTCTGACCAAGTCAGAGATTTACTCGAGAAAGGTCAAGTTAAAAGTACCCTAAACCGACGTGCATGCATGAAGAATGTAATGAGACTGAATGAGGCGAAAGAGGTGTGTAAGGATCGTAGCAAGTGGAAATCCGTTGTCTCTGCCTACCCCTATGGGAAAAAGGCGTGAGTCTATGTATGTATGTAATTGGGTACTTGACTATAGTAACCAATATCAATAAATTTATGTAGCAACAGATTTATCATTTAAATAACGCGTGCAATAGGAATTTATTAAAAATACTCCAAGGATAATTTTATTTTAGTAATTTAAATACTTCATTTTTTTATCTGTGAGTCACGTGACTGTAAACACCAATCACGATGCATGATGTCACATTACTCATTTTTCTTGCATTTTGTTCCACAAGGGTCTAAGACCTAATATCCAAAGTCATACTGCCAGGTTATTGGTTATTTGGTATATTTTCTTCGTATTTTTGTTTAAAGCTCAACCTAATTTCAGCGCGGATGTAATCGACGATCGATATCTGATCGACGAATTTTTTTTAGTTTGAAATCCTAAATATTATTTCCTCATTGGTTTTTTATGAGCGATTTTGTATCTATGGTAAGGAACAATGACGTCACCCTTACATACAGATAACAAATAGCGTTTTGGCGGCAAACTAAATTATACATAATAATTTTTGTTTTTTTTTTTAATAAAATATAAGAAAATAAATTACGAAATAGTTTTTGCATGTTTAGGATAAGCTAATAAATAGCCCTACTATACTTAAAAATAGTCAAGTAACCAATTGTATTACAAAACTAAATGCTTTGGTCGTTCGAATCACGCAACAAAAGTTGATTAAAGTTTGCAATAGGTGTACATTTATCATATTTTTTTTATGAATGTGACTTGCTTAAATAAAAATGAATATAGTAAGGACTTATTACTTAATTCGATTGTACTTGTTTTTATCAAGACAAAGTTCATTGATATTGTCCTTGAAATTCACCTAGCAAAATGTTAATTCTTCTTTGATATGATTTCAGCAAAATCTCTTAATACTAGTTCATAAATCCGATAACGTTGGTAAAACCGTGTTGTTGACACACAAATATTTCAATGCACGTGCAGACTGCCTAAAGATAAAACAATATTTATGGCTAAATAAATACATCGTGGAATATAGAAGTACACGTTACGAAGAATAAAATGATATTTTAAAAATACGAACGCATTGTTTGGCGCTGTACACAAATACATACGTAATTTTGAGTATGTATTGTATTGTACATTTTGCGTATCGCATATTATGCGTTTTGTACATTTATAGTAATTTTACGTTTTGTATAATACACTTTTTTCTGAAGGGAGGAGTAAGCTCTATCGGACTCGAAAATAATCTTTAAAAAATCGGTCCACATATGTCGTAGACATATTAGGCCGAGATCCAGTTGGAAGATCACTACGTTCATCGTGTGTGTAGTCAAAATCTATTTTTGATGGACAATTATAAATGGGGGAATCTATTTTTTGCCATGGTGTTAATCGAAATTTAATTAAAATAATATTAATTTAAAATACTTGCGGGCTGATTTTGTTTGACACATTGGCAAAAATAGATTTTGACTACATACACGATGAACGTAGTAATCTTGCAGCCTGATCTCGGCCTATATGTACCATATATACAAAATTGAATCGAATTGAAAATCCTTTCAATATGGGTTGGAAATAAGGGACACAAAAGAGTTAATATATATTGTTCACAATCAAATTTATCCATTTTTACATACTTCTTCCAGACTGTTGGCGGGAAGCAGACTTGCTTGAAGGAAATCAGGGAACACATAACGACAGTAATCGGTAGAAACTTGAAGTACTGGCGAAGAACAGAAGATAGCGAACTAAAAGACGCATTACTCAGAAGACTGCAGCATTTGCACCAAGTATCTTTTAAGTTAGGTCTTATACATATAACAGATCTCAGCCCGAGTAGCGGCAGGCAGAGTTCATTATTGAAGTCGCTCGCCGCATTGTCTGAACATTGGCACATAGATGTATCGATTTTAAGGAGAAATGCGACTGCCGCCACAGATAACAGTTGATATTAAACATGCCAATTGTAAATAGTTGCTCATTATGTAGATTTGAACGAATCTAATTTATTTTTGAAACATTAAATGATTTTAAAATGTTGACTACAAATCAATATGTCTTTTATTTGAGTATATAAATCGACTTACTGTTAATAAAATGTATGAATGCGTCAAGATCACTAAACAAGAAAGCCGAATATAAATAATTCGACTGATTCCTTCATCGTCACTCATTATCTCTTCATTTATCACGCTTATACTAGTTTATTTTTGATTCGTCGATGCGTCGATTTCATTACTCTTTATATCGGCAAAGTTGGTGATTTGCGTGATTGCGCATATAATATTGTTAGGCGCTCCTGAAAAAACTTTTATCCTATGTTCCTGACAGGTATTTTGAAACCAAAATTTTAATTAATACGATTATACCGGGGCTGGATCTTCCAGAAGTTAGTTGAGGTCAACAGACGAATGGTCGTAAAAATTAAGCCGAATACTTTCTGCTATATATTTGCAAAATTATGTTGTACCAACCCCATATTAAGGTGGGAAAAGGACAGGTATAATGGCGTGCATTCCATATAGACAAAAAGACACTGTCGACTCTGACAATTTGCCTTTTATATTAATAAAGAATAAAAATCATCCAGTACAGATTTTTCAAGACAGCAGCATTCAGCTTATATTTTAAATCGTCGTGGATATGATGATAGAAATGGTGATGCAATAGTTGAAGAAAATAATAGTGAATGTTTTTTGTCTACCCTGACCTGAATGCTTGTGCACGTCGCTGGACACGGGAAAGAAAAAGTATGGATAGATACGAAACAGTTGGTAAGAATGCATTCGTTTATTATTATTAGTACATTAGTATTATATTAGAACTCTACGTCGTTTCCGTAGAATGAGAGCGTGTTCTGCTTGGTGCTGCTGCGCCATCCCCGCGCCACGCTCAGGACTGACGACACCGCTTTACTCACATATAACACTGGAATAATAATAATATACAGTACGCCAACCAAGTCGCCTCCTTGGTCTAATATCAGAATATATGGGCTGTGGACCGGGAGGCTCTGGGTTCGATTCCCAGGTTGGACGAAGCGAATCTTCTAATTTAATTTGCCCGGGACTGGATCCTTTCTGGAAGGTTGTCGTGAGGCAGGCAACCGGTCGTAAAAACGAAGCCAAATCCTTTTTGCAACATGCTTGAAAATGGTGCATGGTGAGTTGCGTGGCTTGCGCTAATCCTACATTAAGGTGGGAAAGAAAAAAGTAGGCCAACAAAGATAATTTTTAACATTTCACGCTAGCGACTACGTAAAATATTTGTATGAGAAAGACCCGACCGCCTCTAGCGGATGCGTAGTGCACTAATGTTTTCCATACACATTATTTATCGGTGGCTGAAACTAAAATGTCAAAAAGCTCATAGTCGAGCTACCGGTCAAACATGAGCTTTGATTCCCCACGTAACCGCTAAAGACGCTGGAGTGTATATTGTGCTGACTCCATATTGGAGTTGGATAAAGGGATATTCTGTAGTATTAACAATGTTCCTAATTAAGAACAATACAACCCTTTGAAGGATTTATGATTATGATGAAAATTAAAATATAAAAGCGCATGGCTCGCCCGAATACTCATCTGTCTTCCGTTTATCTTTTAATTGCTATTCAAATTGTCAGGCGCTAAGTGTATCTCCATGTTTAGAGTTTTCTAGGTTTTAGAGCTTTTATAGAATAATTTACTTAGCAATTAAGCAGGTTTTTTTGTATAAGATTATATACAAAACAGGGCGCCCAATGCCCATTGTTCTGCACTATGTATGCTACATGAAGTGAAAGCTTACTACGCATGAGTACCTTGAGCAGGTACACACGTATCTATGCAATACGCATTGTTGTAGGTAAGTACATACGTATATCGTATAATCTACAATATCTCAGTTCTGATGCAGATAATTGCGAATTATAATAATTATTATCTATATTGTCTATGAGCCATAAAGATAAACTACCTATAAACACATATTTTTTACAAACAGGAACATCGGATCAATATTTAGTCATTACTTTAAATAAAATAAAAATAACCTATTTAGGGAAATTACCAATATCATGGACGGACATACCTCTCGTTGTGGCGTCAGTGTAATTAGGAAACAGCTCATGGTAGGGTTTCACAATGAATACCAACTCGATCCCCACCACGCCCAAGATGTAGTCGCTCAAAGTACCCGCGACACGAGCGTTAGTACTGCCTTGATGAACCTGATAGGAAATCTCATTTTCATACACGTATAAAATTAAAGATCCAAGGTTAGGTAGAAGGAAAGGGAGGTAGAGGCCGGTCCCCTACTCGCTGGATTAATACTACTAGCGGGTTTAGACAAGCGGCTTGTGCGCTAGTCGAATAGAATACTCAAATAGAATAAATGTATGGAAATGACATAAGGGTTCGCCGCATATAGCGTACTATTATGTCATTTCCATACATTTATTATTCTATTCGAATAGTGCAAAAGCCACTTGTCTAAGCCCCCTGGAGGGTAACTTTTGACACTCGATTTTACGTCACTGGAGAAATCAAATCTTAGTCGAAATCGAATTGAGTGTCAAAAAAGACAGGGGGCAGAACTGCAATACAGTTTTCCACTACAGAGTATACATAGGTATACATGATGTGGTGGTACACTGGTGATCGTCAAAAATATTGATGATGGTGGCGACGCCCCGTAAACAATCATCTCATCAACCACGTCTATTCTGCCTAGAATGCACGGCTTAGAAGAATAAAATTATAAAAGACAATATTAACATTTTAAGGAATTTTATATTAATTTGACAGCCTCCGTGGCGCAGCCGTCGAGTAGCCGGCTGTGAAGCGAAAGGCCGCGGGTTCGATTCCCGCATTGAGACCAATGTTTGTGTGGCCCACAGATATTTGTTTCAACTCTGGGTGTTGTGAGACCGAAAGTCTCTCATAGTTTCTCACACCCACGATACAGGTTATACCTAGTGTGGGGTCAGGACTAGGTGTGTGACTGTATGGGTGTATTTATTTATTTATTTATTTATTTATAGTACCTATATAAATACTGTTGAATGGCTTTGTAACTGAGGAATAATACCTCATAGAGCCGACCATCCGGCAGTCGTGCTTGTCTAGCAGCATACTCGCCTATTTCTTGCAAGGAGCGATAATTGCTCGGTTGCCGGAGAGAGTACCGCCATGGATACAAGATGTACTCCTAAAAAGGTAATGCAAATATAGCGTACAAGTCTGCAGATTGACCTCGTTTTATTTTTGTGTCTGAATTACGTAATTATGATATTTATTTCTGCTGTTGCGAATACAAATAAATATAACCTTTTTGGGAACGAAACTGGCATGCAAATGTATAGCTAATTGAATGGAGTCGCCGAGACGGTCGATATATGAACGTATTGCTATTGCTTCCGACGTTGAAAAGGGCTTCGCTCCTGGGTAACTTTGCGAACATCGTTCAGGTGTTTTGTGTACATCATCTAAAATAAATAACTGTCTTAGGAGCGTTATCAATTAGTTTTCAGAAACTTGTCAACCTTATCTGTTATTAATCTATTTATCTAAGCTTATTTATTGCTCTTAAATCCTCATACGTTTTGATATGATCGTCTGCTTGATCTATTGGCAGCGTATATGAGCTGTAAGCGGGAGATCTTGGATTCGATTCCCAGGTCGAGTGAGATTATTTCTAACACGATTTGCCCGGCAAAGGTATATTGACGTCAGGCAGGCGGCTGGTCATAAAAATTAAGCCAAATATTTCCTGCGACATCCTTGAAAAAGTGTATTGCATGTGCCGACTCTACATTGAGGTGGGGCACATAAGAGCATCATACGTTTTGAACTAAAAACTTATTGTAACACCTTAGGTATTATACCTAACAAGGTGGGCAAAGTCCAACCTAGATTGTTCAAATGAATTTGGTATCGATAAATATGCAAATAATAAGGTATAATAAAATGAGTTTCACCTTGCCAATGATAAGCGAAATTACGATTCACGTTTGTTCCGACGCACGTGTCCTGTTGTGAAACCTTGTCGACATTTTTGTGCCACTCCGCAGGTCTCGACTTAATCCTGGCTGACGCGTTCCGTGACCATTGGCTTGAATCCAAAGGTGACAGCGACCGTATACTTTGAGTAAAATGTATGCCATCTGGATTTCCCATCGGTATCAAATACCTAACGTAAATAAAACAGTTGAAAACCACCCTCGCTCTAATGGCCCGTACACACCGGCCATAAGAATATATACTTGTTGCGTTCACACAAACAAACTTTCGCTGTTATGTAAATGAAACAGGTATGATTCGTTCGCCTTCGTTCGGCCCGGTGTGTACGCGTTGTAAAACGATGCGCTACGGGTTCAGTTCCCAAACCGAGACATGTTTATCCACAAATAATTAATAATTAATGTTGGCTAGGTATATATATGTATATAGGTATATGTAGGTATATATATTAGGGGAATTTGTGCCCGATATGGCGATAGGCTCGCCCCCTATCACATCTGGGACGGAACTAAGCTCGGCGAAACGTGGGTGTACACTGTACTAGTTCGCTAGTGCGCCTCTGCCTACCCCTTCGGGGATACAGGCGTGAGCTTATGTTGTATGTATATATTAGGGGTTTCGGTTATCCCCAAAAAAAGATAACTATGTATGTCCGAATATAATAACTATGTAAACCGATATGCATGTATATGTATGAGACTGAATGAGACAAAAGAGGTGTGCAAGAATCGTCGCAAGTGGAAATCCCTTGTCTCTGTCTACTCCTATTGGGAAAAAGACTGCACCGAACTTACCACTGATTGAACGGACATATTACGTAGGTAAATACTTCCTAGAATTTTTAAGATACCTATGTATAATAAAGGCGTCCAACTTATGTGATAAATTATTATGAAGAGAAGGTAGTTCGCACAAAAAGCAAATAATAATTAAGTAATGGTGTACCAACCAATCGTAATCGTTAAAAAAGGGAGTTTGGTAATTTGAATCATAGAGCAGCTTATCAGCTAGCTCAAGTATAGCGTTCGGTGCACCCCATACCATTCCATTCAATGCTGTAAAGAAAAAAAAAATTGATTACATTTAATAAATCTTAACATTTTTACTACGACACCGCAATTTAGTATTTTTTGTAAATAATTTTATATGGAATTTACGTCGTCTAAATTATACAACAGGAAAAAATATTGAAATATTATCAAAAATAAAAAAGATATAAGCCTTTCAAGTTTGGTGTAACCGTCAAACTGTGGGAAAGAGAAGTATAAGTATAATCACGTCACCGCCATAACGGTACGTGCGTTGGAAGGGGATACCAAGATATATCCAATATGCTCCCATTCCAAAATTTAAAATATGAATTACTGCATCATTTTTCTACCAATTTCGATGCAGTTTTTACAGAAGGGTTTATTTTTTTGTTTTATTTGCTATTACATATAAATATGTGCATAAAATGAAACATAGTCAAGTACCTAATTGTTGCCTCCAGGGTTTAGTGGCGGAAATAATATGGGTTGTCAACTGGCAGGTCCTAGGTTCGAATCCTAGGGATGTATTTTTCCGACGCGGTTTGCCCGAGAGGATCCCCAGAAGGGATTGACATGAGACAAGCAGGCAACATGCTTGAAAAAGTGTGTTGCGTCGCACCCACATTAGTATGAGACAGTGAGATAAGGGCCAATGGCAGAAGAATACGGCACCGCAACATTGAAGTATCTAGCCTTGCAAGTTGTAACATTGTGAAGGCGTGCTACTACCGGCTCAAGGGCAATGGGACGAGACGACAGAATAGAAGACGGATTATATTAATACCTCCAATAACAAGTATACCAGGTTTTCTGCTGTTTTTGTCGCTTCGTAACTCAATCGCTATAATAGTTCTATTTTCAGCAGTTGATGGTGCAAGGCGTACAATTTGCACCACCTCAGGGTTTTCTTTTGCAAAATGTTCTGCTATTGTCATGACAACTTTATAATCAGCGTATTGTGTGAAGCGAAAGTCACTTCTAGCACTTCTTATAGTTCGCATTTTTGCACCAGATCTGCATCATAATAAGAACATACCTATGGCTATTTTTCTATAGCAGCGATATCTCCGTTGGGAATGGTATGGAATGCCGAGACGAGTGTCGCAAGGTTCGAGGCCAACCCCAAAAAGGAGCATAAACCTCTGAGTGTTTTCATTGTGAAATATCGCTTGCTATCACGGTGAAGGAAAAGGTCGTGAGGAAACCTTCATACCCGAGAATTTCTCCACAAGAATTTCAGAGGTATGTATATGAAGTCTACCAACCCGCATTAGGCCAGCGTGGTAGACTAAGGCCTAACCACTCTCGTCAATAGAGGAAACCCGTGTGCAGCAATGGGACAGTAATATTACAGGGCTATTTTTCTACACTTAACTTTTTTTTCATTGAGCCGCGCGTAGAGGTATCTATCAGAATAAGTAATGGTATGAAATAAAGCACCTAGTACCTACTACCACCTAGTTAGTACCTACACATACAATACTGATTAGATATCTACACCTCCGTGACCGTCCATTATTTGAATCTCAGTAAATGCTACACAAATATTGATTTAGTGTTCTATTAACTATTAAAAGGACCTGCACGCATTGTATTATTGATCGAACTCTTAAATATTACACTTACTGCTCATAATTTCTCGGTGGAAATAAAACCATAAAGAGAGCTCCAAAAAAATAAAGAATAACAATGAAAGAAATCTTTAACTGTAAAAGCATTATTTTAAATTGTTGTATAAATTAAATGCAAAATTACTTTATGAAATCCACAAGTACCTACTTTTTGACACAACGTATTTTTGACGTAATGACGTAATGCACAATAATAATGCTCTTTCACTGAGACTCGAGAGCTTTCAGCTTAGAAGAAGAAGATTCTGTTTAATAATTTATCTATGATCTATTTATTTCCTGGCCATAATTCTTTTTTTTCACTTTCTACATTGGTTGACAAAGGAAAACATCAAGCAATGTTATCAGCAAGTCAACATAGATCAACATTTTGTTAATATGCAAACTTTGATATTTTTGATAATAGTAGTATTTACACAATTCGTATTTTGCAATCTAAAATATAACTTAACAGATTATGACTCATACTCCGTGTGTCCTGTAAATTGTGAGTATTTTAGTGAACGACCTGAACCTTACTGCGGCGCTAATAATGTTTCGTGCTTGCTTAGTTGATAAAATATATAATTATATTTTTTAGTTTTTCGACATAAAAGAGCATACACAGAATATACGAGATGGCGAGCAGACCAAGAAGAAAGTACGCCAGAATTTTTAGTAAAAGTTTTAGATGAAGAATTAACGACACCCAAGACTAAACAAATCATTGCTGTTAACATCCAGCCTATAACAAAAGGTGGGGAAAAGATTATCGTGGGTGGGGCCATAGTTCCTCCACCAACAACGTTAATAACACAGTCTGATTCAATGCGGGATTATACTCGATTCGTACCTCCTACAACTGTCGCTATATCTCAAGTTGATGGAGATTTATACCTAGCGCCGGCATCACTGTCTAAATCCGCTGATAAAATATCATCTCTACCACTGCGAGGTAACAAAAACCGCATTTCGACTCAACAGTTAATTTTTTTTTTACTAAATGGAAGTTTTAATTACCTATAGGACTTCCTAAGAGTCTACATTCTCAACGTGATGATAGTCCACCAGCTAGTCCACAATTCTTGCCACGGACACCTTTATTGTCAGCTAGACAATACGTACCTATAGTTCCAGTTGCGTTTACGCCACGAACTACAGTAACACCTTTGACACCACCTTCGCAGCGTCCTTATGTATGTAAATTACAACTATATTAGTTCTTCTATTTTCAAAAGTATTTCAATATACTAATTGTATTACATGTTTTTAAGAATTATCGTAAAGCGTTTACGCTGCCTTCTCGTACGAAACCGTCTTATAATATAGACATTCCAACAAGAACAGAATTTGATTTCGATAATATCTATTCTACCGAAAAAGAATATATAACAGAATATGAACGTTTAACAAGAAGTACATCGATACATGAAAATGATCTTAGAAAATCCTTTAACGATTTTGAATTTAGCAGTGCCAGTGAATTGATTCTACCTACTACTAGAATTAAAACAGTTGATAATAGTGAAAATGATTTTGATAAGTACAAAGAGAAAGATATAGATACTACTTACAATATGTTGTTCTATAACGACGAAGATAATGATAGCCCCAGCAAGAAAGACGATATAGAATCCAGTGATTATGATGATAAATTAAAACCTAATGATGACGCAAGAGAAATGGAATCAAAGGAACCTTCCTTTGAAATATCTGAAAAAACTACTGTATCTGTAAATATATTACCGAATGATGATCAAGATACAGGAGAGGAAATCGAGAGAGATACCGTTGGCACGAAAATTAAGCTAGTAGATACGAATATTACAGCACATACGACAGTATCTATTAAGGAAGAGCAAAAAGAAAAAATTAGGCCCATATGCAGTGTGATAAAACTCAGACAACTTAGTTTTAACTCTCCGCGCACCTTACCTGAGGTACATATAGAAGTATTTAAAATATGTCAATATAATGCAAAACTTAATTTATATTCCTCTATAGGTAAAGGTGAATGCCATTATTTTTTTATTAATTTAGGTACTTATTATTCTGTAAAATTGACATATTATGGGTTAAAAAATTGCTATTATTGATAGTATACCCTATATCTTCTTAATCACGTTATAATTTTTTTGCTTAGATAGTTGTACAAATGAGGCAGTGGGCAGAAGAAAGTCCAATTGCTAAATGGGTGGATATAACGAGTGGAAACTATACTACTATGGAAAATCCCATTTATATGATGATGGTTGATGATCCTAGTAGTGGTCAAATTGTGTCCGCCAAGCAAACTGTAATGATAGTCGCAGGTATGGAAGCCATTATACAAGAAATATAATATAGTAAGGTATATGACATCTGCGTACTAATGAATGATCTATTCCAGGTATACAAGGCAGAGATCACCACGCTGTCGCAGCAGCGATGTACGTTCTGTACCAATTAATAGAACGAAGTGAAGCACATACAGATTTACTTAGAAAATATCGATTTTGGATTATTCCTGTTTTTAACCCAGATGGATACGACTATTCTATGACATTTCCACAGGTATGTTACCAATATTCGATGGCGTAAACGTACACATTAGAATTTGTACCCTCTCGCTTTACTGGTGCTGCCGTTGTGGAGGGCAATGATAGACGGAATTCTGTTGCCTCATTCTAACACGTTCTAAATACTACGTAGACAGACCAGCATACGGCCCATCTGATGGTAAAAGGTAACAATAAAGAAAGACACTAACGGCCGGTTTCAATAAACGATCTCAGTTTAGAGTGCAGATAGATCGCGATTATGAACCAATTAAATCAAGTCATTTAACAGAGTCATGTTGAAACTGTGTTCTTATTGGCTAATTTTTGTAATCTATCTGCACATTCGAACTGAGTTTGTTTATTGGAACCGGGCGTTAGTGTAATTAATAAAACGATTACTTCTCTCAACAAATCTATGAACCCAACGTCCCGTTGCAAGAAAAAGTTGGGAAAAGCGGAGAAGTTTTCATCAGTTTACCGAGCTAATTTATGTATATATGTTTTAATATTGTAATTTGTAGAGGCGTGGATGGACCAAAAACTTGCGGCAAACTTGGGACACGTGTAAAGGTCGTGACGCGTGCTATTCGTGTCAATCCTACGGCCTAAGATGCACCGTGCAACCCTGCTATGGCGTAAATCTCGATAGGAATTTTGAATACCAGTGGATATCAGGTTTTACATATGTTCATTTAAAATGTCGCCTCCTTGGTCCAGTGGCAGCATATATGGGCTGTAGACCGAAAGTCCTGGTTTCGATTCCCAGATCGGGCGAATTTTCTCATTTGATTTGATCGGGACTGGAAACTAGAACCTCTAGAAGGGGTTGACATCATGCAGGCCGAATCCTTTCTGCAACATGCATGAAATTGTGTTGCGCCGTCCCCATATAGTGGTAGAGGAGCAGGTTGAAAGATAGAAAGAATTCGTTAATTATAAAAACAATTAAATTGGCTTTTTAACAACTAGCTAGGTTATTCTTGAAAAATGTTGCTATATTGCCTCGGTGGCGTAGTTGTATTGTGTGCGCGGTACAACTACCGTTTTGAGGTCCCAGGTTCGATGGATGATCGACGATGTCGGGTAACGTGATATCTATTTCGGGGACACATACAGGCCTCACGCCTGTGTGTATGTAATTTGGCTATTGCAGATTATTAACACAAATTTGTAAATTATTCCCATATAATTTGATTATTAATAACTATATCGCCTCCTTGGTTTAGTGGCGGAATAATGGACTGTGGACCGGGAGGTCCTGGATTCGATTCCCAGGTCGGGTAAAGTGAATTTTCTAATTTAATTTGCACGGGCCTGCATCCCTCAGTGGAGGTTGACATCAGGCAGTCAGCCAGTCATAAAAACCAAGCCAAATCCTTTCTGCAACATCCTTAAAAAAGTGTGTTGCCCGTCCCCACTTTAAGGTGGGATAAGGACAGGTAGAAAGAAAGATTATGAATAACTATTTCTATAATAATATCATAATATTATTTTGTTGTATTTATGTTATTCTCTTGTCATCTGTGTTAAGCGGAGGAGTTGCGGGCAGAGCATCCATGCGGCGCGTTGTACGCCGGCACCAGACAACTCAGTGAGGCCGAGACGAGAGCTCTTACACAATTTCTTCACGAACAACGAACCCCGTTATACACATTCATTGCTTTTAAAGAAGGAGATGTTCTGGTAAGTTATGTTACTAACTCTTATGCGAGCTGGGATGAATCATGAAACGCTACAGCGAGTTGCCACTTTCGATTTTGTGTAAGACTAAATAAGGTATAATTCCGAAAAAGCCGGCCTATTCGTGATGTAGATATAACTAAAGCCTCGTCTCCTGCACTAAAACATTACACAAAACACTTAAACAAATCTTAATTTCGCTACACATCTTTGTCTACGGTCCATTATCCCATGAGCAGGAGACAGCTCAGGGGATTGTTTTGTATAAGTGTTTTTGTGTTTTGTTTCGAGAAAAACATGTACAGGAGACGCAGCTTTACTAAAGCGTGGCTCTATCATTCTACACACATGTTATTCACTAAATATACATTTACATAATGTACTATTATTTTACCAAAATATTTATTTTTCCACAGGGCGTGATGTATCCATATTCACACACAAGAAAAAGAAGAGCTTTCGATCATGTTTATGTGAGTAAAATGTAATACTAAAGGCTTTATGTAATATTCACTATGAGAGACTGCTGATTGATAGTTTCATGGAGGGCACCGCTTTACCGCCCAGTAACGGCAAGAGAATACGAAAATGCATTTAATTGAAAAATTAGCAAACTAAAAAATTAAATAACATTGTGTATCATAATAGCGTGCGCGCAGTGTAGCCACTCAGTGCATGTTATTCAAAGTTGGGGATCCGGCCGTGTACTTACGTGTTTTTGCTGTTCTTGGGTAGTCGTACTGCCTCGGTGGCGTGGTTGTATTTCGATATGACTACCGTCCTGAGGTTTCGGGTTCGATCCCCGGGTCGGGCAAAGTGATATTGGATTTTTCCATATCAGCCTGGAGTCTGAAATTTGTGCCCGATATGGCGATAGGCTCGCCCCTATCACATCTGGGACGGACTAAGCTCAGCGAAATGTGGGTGTACTAGTTGGCTAGTGCGCCTCTGCTTACCCCTTCGGGGCTACAGGCGTGAGCTTATGTTATATTAGGTAGTCGTACATATTTTACCATTAGGCGATCAGCTCCCTCGGCTCACCATTCTGTTACAATAAAAATATCTTAATTTGATATTGTAGAGACAGCGCGCATCCAGAGCTGCCGCGGCTGCTTACAGCATCAGCGGTCGACCCTACGTTGCAGGACAAACTTCAGAATTTTTGCGTATGTATTTCATATAAATACGAAAATATCATCATCTACAATATACCATTACTAAATATAGAATTTCTCCGAGAAGGGTTATCTATCTAATTTACCTAATAATCTTAACCGGCCCAAATGTACGCAAAAATGACGTGTCAATAATACCAGGATCAACAATAGTCTATACCTACGGGCATGAGATGCTTAACTGTTAATGTATTATGTTATATTTTATTTAAGTTGGAATAAAATTATCAAAGATTAAAAATAATTTATCTACATATGAGGATGAGTTTTACCTCTACTACAAAAAATCACTCATTTCCTGACTGATGAATTTAAATGAATCATTGATCAGACTGTCATAAAATAGGTGTGTAGTTATCTATGACAGCGCAAGGGAAAGGTTTTCCAAGATAATAGGAGGTGTTAGCATGAATTTATGTCAAATTTGTTATTGAGTCTTTTCCTTATATTGATAATATTGTTTGTTCATCCAAAACAAACTTTTATTTGAACGACCCTGATCCGCTCGCGTGAATGCTAGGTATAATATCACACCAATGTATCACGGGGGTAAACGATGTAGTATATCTTAATCAATTTATTATCCATGTGCCTTTAATATAATTTCATTTAGTCATTATGTATGTAGGTATATCACGAACCCATAATAAGCTTACAGACTTACAAAAATCTAAATCGCACAACAATACTAGGTTCTAGGTCTTAATAAGGTCCTGGCTATCTATGCCAGCCCGCCTAGCATGCGCGCCACGAGATATCCCAATAATCGACTGTCGAGATGTTGTCTACGTATTGTCTACAATATTGTATGAAAATAAATGAGGACGCATGTTAGTGTCCGTAGACAAATAGAGAAAACCGGTTATAACAGGACAAAAAGCGTAGACAAAATGTTCTCGTGGTGCGCATGCTAGGCGGGCAGGTATGTAATGTGTTCTCTTATTCAGCGTTGTATGCGGGAGGTATTGAAGACTGGGTAGACGGGCACCTCGGCATCGACAACACTTACACCATCATGATGTTTCGACCAACTGATGCTTACAACTCCAAACTTATCACTGAGGTTAGTTCTATTTACTATTTGTAAAATTAAAGCTATCGCTGTTATGGAATTTGTTTTTTTTTGCTGGTACAAAGAAGTAATTATTGTATACTCGTATCTACTCCTATTTAATTATATATCACAAGCCTTCTTAAAAATACTAGGGCTACCTACTAAGTATAAGCACATAATATAAATAATTTAAAACCAAATTGTACACCTGGTATGCAAATAAAAAATGACTATGACTATGAACAAATACATCGACAATCGTCAAAAATGGTAGAGTTTCCTTAAACACGAGTCAAATCAGTTCGTTTACATTTTATTAATGTCTGGCTGTTGCCCGGGACTCCAGTGACAAGACTTATCCTGGAAATTAGGAATAAATAGTAGCGTATACCTGTGATTTTTTTAAAATAAGTTAGCCCTATAGTTTTACCTATTTCTGATATCACTATATATATAATCAAATTTGCTATAATCTATTTAAGTAAAGCTGTATTTAAACCAGTAATAAGTAATTTAGAGGACAAGTGATAAGATATAATATTTGGTATTTTATTTTCAGCGTGTAGTCCACGAGACGTATGCTGCGATGGACACGTTGCTTCTTCAAAGTGTGGAACCGTTGGGTCCTCCAGTGGTAACAATTACTAGATCTAGATCAACATCCACCGTGTCTTCAATGTATCTGGTTTTAACGTTTGCTATCACTGTTACGATTACTTATAGCTAATCAGAAACACATCGATATTTAATTATGAATTATGATTTGAATGGAGACGTTTAAGAGACTGCGTTATAATGTAAACTGTGGTATGTAGTGACGAGTATGAATTCTAGAAAGAACATCATTCTGCTATTCCTAAAAATAAACGTTTTGTGTCGTACATTAATATAAATAACAATAATGTACATTTTATGCAATACTGCCTCGTCGCCGGTGTTTTCTGTACCTCTACATCGATCAACGTGTTAATTTTAATAAATATTAATGATTTAATAATCAAAACGTGCAGTTGCAGTTTTATTTACATGTATTTTCTGTGTAATCAATCAAACTGAATAATAACTCAATAATCACTTTTTTAAACTATGTATTTAAAAAGGAGATTATTATTAGAAGTCGGTTTTTAAATCTGTTAAACTTACTTTGTAATATAACGGATGCATATACAAAGTTCGTAAACGGAATTTTAAGCTGATTTCTTCCTTCCTTACTGTAATGAACAATACTCTGAACATAAAAATGCTAAGCTGAACCACATAGCTAAACAAAGTCGGTCCGCCTTCGTACAGATAAAGAAAAAATGCGAAATTCATTATATACCTATAGGTTTGTACGGAACCCGCGGTACGCGAGTCCAACTCGCACTTGGCCGTTTTTTTATTTCAATGTGTAGTCCTATTTGAGTATACATAACAAAACAATAACGATTATTTAGTTGAAATGAGCTTTGTTTTGAGCTTTACAGAAAAGTGCAATTTACAAGTTTAAATATCCCAATACATAGCGATTCAGTATCAGTCTTAGTAACTAAGGAGAGATAATTATAAGGATTTATATTTATCTCTCTTATCTACGTGTCTGACACCGCCCACAAGTTCTTAAGATATACATAATAGCTATCTACATATTTTAAGCTATATGGATCATATAAAGCTAGTTCCTTCTGTACCCGCCTTTACTCGTATGTTCAGTTTTTATTTAATCTCGGAAATGTCCAATGTTTTCTAATATGAGATTTATTTTGCTGAAAATATAGATTGGATATCCTGATCGTTTTGCTATTAATATGATTAATTATTTTATAATCGAACGATGATTTTATCATTTGCAGTTATTTTAGGTAAATAAGTATAAAAATATTGCATTTGTAGAACAGTTTATTTTGTTTCCATGAACTTAGTTAAACCAGTATGATATTAATTAAATACTAGTCATTGACATTTGTCTCTCAACTTTATTATGTGCGGAAAACAAGTTCGCAAATCCCAAAACTCTATATTATTGATGTATAGGTACGCACAATATAAATAAACAAGCGCTATCACCAGTCCCTAATCCTGTAAGTATCAGCTTATCGTGCATAATTTATTTAGTAAGCGACGCCACACATCGCACGCGACCCACTCGCGGTTTCTACAAGACGCCAGTGACGCCACCCAACTTTCTTTCTTTCTGCCTGCCTGCCCTTATCCTTAATGTAGAGTCGGCGCAACACACTTTCAACCCGCATCGGGGGGAACACGACGCCACCCACCATGAGTTATTTTTTCCATACCTACCATTATGTTCATACCACTTTAATGTAAATTCAGTACCACTTCTGACACATTAATAATAATTTGTTGACTGAGGACCACGAACTTACAAAGTTTCTAGTTTCTAACTATCGCTTCTGCCACTTCTGTGGCGATTCCAACTATTCTGGCGATTTATTTGACAGCGGAGAAGTTCGTATATGGAGAGGATAATAACGAGAGATACAGGGTTTTACTTAAATGTTTTTAGGGAGGAGAAAACCATTTTTACATGATTTTACATGATTATAGCACATTGAGACCACTATTTGAAACCTGTTACGTAGATGACAGTAAGGGCGACTTGCACCACTATTACTAATCATGAGTTAGTCTTAAACTCAACTAAACTCGATAGAGAAATATACTAACGACACATAACATAAGCTCACGCCTGTATCCTTGTAAAGGTAGGCAGAAGCTCATTAGCGAACTTGAAAACCCACATTTCGCCGACATTAGTTCAGTCGCAGATGTGATAGGGGGCGATGTGATTTATAGGCACAAATTCCAGACTCTGGGCTGATATTAAATAATCACAAGCTTAAAAACTTGACACACCGATCCGATCGTGACCACATTTATATGGGACCACCCTTGAAATAAGCTCTATTGAATAGAATTTTGAAAATCGGTCAATCGGAGATATCGCGTAAAATACATTTAAAAAAATACAGACGAATTGAGGACCTCCTCCTTTTTGGAAGTCGGTCGAAAATCCAATATAACTTTACCCAACCCGGGTATCGAACCCGAGATCTCAGGACGGAAGTCGTAACGAAATACAACTTGTCAACTACGCAACCGAGGCAGTATACGAATTATATGTAAGTTAAATTGAGTTCAGCACTAACTCTAGATAAGTAATAGTGGTGCAAGTCGCCCTCACAGAGTAATAGACAATTCCCTTATTCAGTTAATAGGTACGACTATAGGTGCCTAGGTACATCTCTTTAATATATCGATTAATGTAAAACAAAATGCGGGACATAATAATATTACTATCTTATCGCTATGGCTATCGAAAAGTTATTGTGCATAATGCAAGATGCTCCTTATGGTCGTAGAAAAAAAATATTCATGCCTAATTATACATATTACATCAGATTTCAGAATTAAAAACTTGATTGTTCACCTCAGTGGCCTTCTTGCGGAAAAGTGTTTTTCCCATTAGATGTATCAGATATTAACCAGTGCCTGGGAGGAGACGACACGTGACGGTTTGTTGGGGTCGTGAGTTATACGACCCAGCGCCGCGCTGTAGTGCCCGGGAGAGATGGAAATCATCCGGTCGAGACTGGGCCGCGTTCCTGCGCTATATAAAATCTTACACCGCCAATATATAAGAAAAACCCCACGGTGTCCCTACATATAGTGGGCGTCGTCGGTAGACACAAGTCAAAGCACGGTGGTTCAGGGTGTTCACGGGTGCCGCCGATATCCTATCCACAGCAGCCCGAGCAGGAAAATTTCTGACAACCGTAAATCGTGCTCGATGCGCGTCTATGAAATTTGTATGAAATATTAATCAAATGTTATCAGTGCGCAGCGAGTTTACATTAGTTTTTCGTGCTCGGGCTACAGATCCTATACTATCATATTACTGTTATGTCATTAATATATTTTTATTTTATCGTAAATTATACTATAATATAAAATTATCTAAATTTGTAAAGTATAATTAAGTAATAAACTGAGCTATATTCTAATATATATATCTCTATTTGTATATCTAATACAATTACATCAATTAAATTATTGATAAGTGCAACCTACATTCCTTACTGTTCACAATTCATTTAAAACTATTGTAGAGTATACCTATGAGCTTAGTCATTAATTAATTAATATTTTTTGACATATTAATCACTTTTAAAACTTTATAATACCAATTTAAAAAGATTATCACAATTGTACAGCGAAATAATAATCTATGTACGCTACATGAATATATTATGATGGAAATAAATTGACGTAGACATTAAACAAGGGCGCATTCCACGTATTGTCTTATTCCACAATTAGATTGGCAAGGGGACTAGGTATTTGAGATTCCGTAAATCTCCCTCACCATACTACAATTCAGCAAGTTTGCTGCTTATCAGTCGAAATAAACAAATCAGTGGAATTCTTGCGTGTAAGACACCTACCCATTTCCAGAAGGATTGGAAAGTTGTATTCGTATAAAATTCTATTAAATATTAAGGCAAGCGAAGATGCGAACAAAAAATATTACAAATAGGTATCAAATGAAGTTCTGAAATGAAAAACACACTAAGGCCGAAATCATTATCCCCGAAAGAGTAGGCAGAGGCGCACTTAGTACTTGTTAGTACTAGTCTTTTGGCCTATCGCCATATCTTGAACAAATACCAAAGTGATAATAACTCTGTAGAAAAGCCAGTATCCGTTTGTCCAACCTGGGACAGTTGCAGATCCCGCCATACAACTACCTACTACGCCATCGATACAGTAAAATCTTTTTATGTATATAATTTAAATACATGGTCCACAAAATTACTTGCGTCGCCAAAGTTTGCCTCGCTCATAAGGAACTACAAGCGGAAGAGCCTTGGCGCAACTCACTTACACCTTGTTAACCTTTTCGGCACAATGCTTTTAAATGTATTGCATTTTTAGAAACGTATCATAACTGTTTTAGACTGTAAAGTAAAAGGTAGTTCATGGATATTTTTGCACGTCTCAGAAGTCAGAGCAAAACCGTATAGAGACGAATATGGACAGCGTATGTACCTATAGCAGAGGATGCAGTGGTGTGCTGTCGTATGGGTTTTGAACATTTTAATTCCAACAACGATTTATATAACTGAGATTACGCAATTCGTTATTTTTTTATATTTGACTATGGAATAACATCATAGTTTTTTCTATTATAAAACATCACAAATTGCCATATTCTAAAGATACCTACTGGCTCGTAACGATAAATCTATGAAATTATAAAAATATATTTTTGTCACTGTAAAATAACAGTAAGATTCGGATTCTTAGAGCTATTTCTATTATAACACCTACTTACGATCGACATGCGTACAAAGTTATATCCAAAGCGCATGTTGATGCGTATCTTGTAAATTAAGCTAATTAGACTTGCTTCATATAGTTTTAATTGGATTCCTCAGGACTTAAACTTTGCAATTCGCATCATTGTGGATTATTGAGAAACAAACATGCGTGATGCTCTAGAACATATTAATAGTGTAATTGGTACCTATATTTTCTAAAAGTTTGACATAAAAATATACATACTAATTTGAGTAACGCGTTTTGTTAAATTGGTTGAATTGAAACTAAGACCCACGATAAAAATATGCATCTAATAAAAGTTGCTATTAAAATGAAGAAAGACATTAATCGCTATTGAAGATTAAAATTTTGCACAACTGAACCTGAAGGACACGAATTAATCTTAGCTTATAATGAAGCTTCATACGTTATAGTAAGCAATTTTGGCGTCACGTTTATAGATTACAAAACAAATCATATATGACGAGGACAGCGAACGCAAACTGTTGATACGTAATTGTATAAAATACGCGAAGAGACGGCGGGAAACTCCATTTACGTTAGTGCAACTGTGCATTACTTGTTGAAGGAACTGTTTCATTGTGGTTGATTGTTGTCTGAAGACAGTATAAACACACATTTAGTGTGATACTGTGTACAAAATGGTGAGATTTTTTGTTACCGTGCAATCGTGTTGGATCTTATTTGCGTTTGGTTGTCTTTTCATGAAATGTATGAGCTTACGTATCAATAACACCCAACAGGCAGGATATTTTATTCTTCAACTTGTTGCGGACTCATTTTAATTATCATTGTTTAATGATTATGAATAAAAATTTTTTTACAACATTGCAAAGTAGCTAATAGACGTATAATTGGAAGACAGCAAAAGTGCATTAATTTTTTCGACAATATCAATTATTCATGTTAGTTTCTGTTGAAATCTTACCTCTAAACTACTTTAAGGGCCACTTGCAGCTCTATAAATCTCTATTTATCCCAAATCTTGATTTAAAGACAAGAGTAAGCTGTAGGATAAATCGAGATATGGTGTAACTCTAGATTAGTAACAGCGCTGCAAGTCGCCCTAAAATGACTTTAAAGCCACAAAACAACTTTACTTAACAAGAGTCGACCTGACACACGTATAATGAGCCGCGCTCAGCTGTATTTAGAGGTATATAAGTGAGATTCAAGTAAAAGAGAAAATCGGATTTGAGATATTTCTGTTACATTCTCGCCTATGAGAAAGTCTTGTCAATGTAAGCGTTAAAATATCAACTAGTACGGCCTCACTAACGAACTAAAGCCTACTATTATCATATAATAATAATAATATTAGCCCTATAATTTGACTGTCTTACTGCTGGGCACGGGCCTCCTCTACTTATGAGAGGGGTAGGCCTTAATCTACCACGCTGGCCTAACGCGGGTTGGTAGACTTCACCTACCATCGAATTTCTTATGAATAAACTAATCACGATATTTTCCTTCACCGTTATAGCAAGCGATATTTAATTCTATTTCGGTGGAATTTTAAGTCCCAAAATGAAGTCGAATCGAAGTCAGCCCTGCGGCCTGAGCAGGAAAATTTCTAACAACCGTAAATGTATCTCAACTCGATGCGCGTCTATGAAATTTGTATGAAATATTAACCAAACGTCATCAGTGCGCAGCGAACTCGAATACATTTACATTTACATTTACATTAGTTTTTCGTGCTCGGGCTACTGGTCTTGACCTCACCCGACCCATGACCAAGTTTAATCTGTATTATGGGTATTAGGAACTACAAGGCAGTTCCACAACACCCATACCCGAAACAAATATCTGTGACTCACACAAACACTTTTATTGGTGTGGATCTCGAACGAACCCACGACCTCTCGTTTCGCAGCCGACTACTCACCTGCTACGCCATAGAAGCTACCAAAATCAAACCAGGTTTTGAACAAACAGCTTACAGGTTTATCCTGTAAGCTGTCCCGAATTGAGTCCAGTTTAAATACACTTGCAGCTCTGCGATTAAACTCTATTTATCCCAAATCTTGATTTAAAGATAGGAGTGAGCTGTAGGATAAATCGAGATAAGGTGTAACTCTCGAATAATAATAGCGCTGCAAGTCGCCTTTAAAAATGTCCCAAAGCCAAGCTTAAATTATATATACTAGGTACTTGTAATGCAATAAGTAAGTAATAAACTTCATATTATCTAAAGGTTTTTTTAAGAAAAGCGCCAAATACCTATAGAACCGAACAAAATTAACTTCATTGGAATCCACCGAGTAGTTTTTGCGCGATTCGTATAAACGGCAGACCTTAGCTATTATACTTATAATAAATATATAGTTATATGTATTTTTAACTTCCAAACATGCACTATGAGTGGAACACTTACTTTTCTGCCAATAGGTAAATAAATAAATAATAAATAAATAACACCCAACAGTCACGTACATAGTCCTGACCCCACATTAAGATCGAGTCTTGTGTCGTGGGTATCAGGAACTACGAGAGACTTTCGGCCTCACAACACCCAGACCCGAAACAAATATCTGTGGGCCACACAGACATTTGTCTCGGTGCGGGGATCGAACCCGCGG
Source organism: Clanis bilineata (assembly GCA_036417725.1). NCBI lineage: Eukaryota > Metazoa > Arthropoda > Insecta > Lepidoptera > Sphingidae > Clanis > Clanis bilineata. The sequence goes on from CM071153.1 coordinate 8,576,377, forward strand.
CCTCTCGCTTCACAGCCGGCTACTCGCCCACTATGCCACGGAGGCTGTGAGGTATCTCTTTAAATGTTGTATTTAGAAATAACGGCCATGTGCATACTGCACAATTATCTGATCACGCACAGAACGGTTCCAAAGTACGATTAAATGTTACTGAAATATATTATAATATTTTTATTGCACTGAATTTTTAGAACATTGTCCATAAACAAATATTTAATATCTGTTTTACATAAGTAACAACTTCGACTATGTTGTAATCAATAGAATTTGTACGAAATGTAGCATGAGACTTTAGTCGTCTATTACCTACTCCTTAACTTGCAAAGCCTGCTTAGCGGTGATCGTTTTCCTTTTGAATTCGTTATATTACATACGACTACCATGAATTTTTCACATCTCTATAAGTTAGAACAGTTTGGTTCATGCAACCCTACGAATATATACGAATACCCTACGAATATACGTGCATACTTGACTCTAAAAAAATTAGTACTTTAAATGTTAGAGTAGCATGTAGTTAGAATATTTGGATGAATTATAATTTGATTATTTAATTAATTTAAAAATGAATTTGAACTATAAAAACAAACACTATACTTTAAATGTGAATAGATCATGTATTAACAAAGAATAATTGTTTATCTGATTACATTTATGCTAAATTCAATAATATTTTATTGATCCAATAAGAAGTGACGGAAAGTGGATTAGATTATACATGTCATTAACATTCAATTGATAGCAATTAATTTATAGGGTATATTAAACGTAAATTAAGCGTAATTTTTCTTTTGATAAGAAATACGATATTATGTTTAAACTTGATTCACGTATACACCTTGCTACTTATTAATAACTACGACTAAGGATCAATTGCACCAATATTATTAACCTAGAGTTAGTCCTAACCGCAAGCTAAATTGACAGAAAATGTATGAATGACATGTAACTTAACTTGCGGTTAGGACTAACTCTAGGTTAATAATAGTGGTGCAATTGAGCCTTAGATATGCAGCACAATTTTGTGATTCAATTAGATGATGTCTCACAAATCTGAATGAAGACATGACAAGGTTCTACGATCCAACACAATCTAGACTGATTGTTCAAAAACTATTCGTCACTAATCGGTCATATTATTTTCTCTTGCATTAAATCCGTAAAAGATATAATGGCCTACTCATTCAATATTCAATGAAACACTATTCATTGCTACATTAGATACAATGAACGGGTTGAGGTCAACTAATTGGTTGACAATCTTTAATGATGCTAAGCATTAATTAACAACAGAATAAATTTCTTTGTACTATTACTAAACAGTTTTGCACGAAGAGGCAACTAATACTTACCGATATATACCGATATTCGATTTGAATTGAAATATTAATTGGTTCTTCTTTAATAACTACGAGTAGGTATAAATTTAACCCCTACTTCTAAAAACTTTTGAAACTCTTACTCCCCAATATTACTAATCAAGTATCTTATAAATTATCGATAAGCTCGCCCTCATACCCCATCATGGGACGAAAATTTTCTCTTACCTAAGCGAAAAGTGGGAGTAGGTACTAGTCGCGCATCTGCGCCCGTATCGTCTTTTATTTAAATAAAACAAAATTAATATCAGAGAGCCGCATTACTTCGAAATTGTCAAGCATTAGGCAAACCTAAATAATATGAATTAAATTAGCAATATAATTTAAAATAATAGACATTAAAGTAGAAAAAGACGAGCCAAACATATCCAAGAGATAATACACTCTACAAACTGCTTATTTTTGTGTTACGCTAATTTCAACTCAATTTTAATTGTGATTACGTTTATTATTATTTTATCAATGTATATTTTTCGAGCGTTTTTCGACTCACCGGTGGACCCGACAATATAAAATTGAAAAAACCCAATGTAATGTTAAGTTTACGCGAATAGAGAATGGTGTAGACGTGTAGTTGACTGCAGTGCGATTAGAACTATCGTTCTTGCCCATGGAAATGTAATAAGTTATTGACTCAAACGGAATAGTTGAATTCTTCTAATATGGTAAGTTAAATATGCTTAACAGTTAGTCGTAGTTTCTCACGTGGACATTAAGAACTATGAAATATATCCTGTATTATCTGTATTATATTCAAACCCAAAATATTTAATAGATCATAATAAACATTTACCTCGTTGCAATGTGGGAATCATACCAACAGCTTACGAAAGCATCCAAAAATAACAAGCAGAAAAGAAATAGCAAAAAATTCATAGAACGCAACAATAACATATGCTATTTATCTTTATAAAGCTCGGTATAAACACTAATCAACAAACGTGATATCACACGATTTTGATGTTAATTCTATTAATCACCACTATAAATCAATATTAACAAGTTGTTAATACTTTAACAGCTTAATCTTAAAGCGATTAACTTTCGGTATACCCAAACATAAATAATTACTAATCGTTGTTTATAAAACGATATAATAGAGACCATGAGTGCTGACTGGTGATAGAACGGATTATAACTACATAATATAACTTTTTTTTACCTTAAATAGAGAACTGAAAACCAGTTCACTATTTAAGGAAAAAATACACTACGCTAAAGAACAATATTCACTACCATACAAAGTATAACTTGTAATTTTTTTTCAAGTAATAAAAAAAAGTTTATTTTCATTGTTATAAGGCGAAAACTTGAGCTGCACTTTTCAAAAACACAATGAAATTCGAATTTCGCGGGTTAGAGCAAAGTTTTCACTTAAAATTCATTTTCTGTTTTTCCACAGAACTAATTTTGTTATAATTTAGTACTATGTTATAAGCAGAAAATTACCTATCCATCATAAAACAATATACAGATTATCTCCCGTCAACTTGTTAGTATTTATTATTTTTTTAATAATTAAAAATAGCATGGTCTTTACAGGTTGTTGCATAAATGTGTTATCAATAACATATATACACTGAAAGGGATATCAATTTATCAATAACATTAAAATAGTTTCTGTATAATGGTAACTTGGATTGGAAAATTAAGTTCTATTTTTATCTTTTAACTTTACTATTACAGGCATTACGCTTTAAATCGATCGGCCTGTATGTGGAATTATTGGAACCATCTTTCTGTAACACTCATTATAGTGACTGGTCATTGTATTGACGAATTTCTAATAGTTCGTGATTAAGCTGTATGATAGATGCTATGACTAATTAATGTACTTGGTATAATATTATAAATACGATGTGTATCTCGTCTCGTCGCGTCTCGGTCTGATGCTCCCACAAATATTTGCATATTTATGTTATTATATAAATACATGCTTTTCCGACCCTACAATAACATTGTCCAATATTTAATTTGCATAATATGGTCAAATCACGACTGAAATTAAACGATCAAAATTATCATGAAATAACTTTAACGGCCCATAGGCGACAATGTATTGGGAGCAAGATCCGTCTTGATATTTTTATAGATGAGATTAGCAAACAATCAGCGTGGGCGATCTGGTGGTAAGGGATCTCCACCGCCCATAGAATATTGTTCTTGTACTAAGATTAACCCTATACTATGAAATTGTTTTTTTTTTAATTTTCTTCCATCATTGCGCAATTTTCAAAATAGACCTAAACAATTAAAATCACTGCGCATTTCGTGCTATTGTGTGTAGGTCACGCCTGATAAAGTATTAAAACTTGTTTTGTTTTGGACTTTCAGAGTGACGGCCAAGTGAATAGGGGTTTCCAGTCATCGGAACCTAAAATGGACTCAAAACAATCACAATTAAATCCAACATCTCTCAAGCTTCCTTTACCGCTGAAAGAGGTAAGCCATATAATATCACATACAGCAGGGTTACCACGACCTCTTATAGCAGTATTATTTTAATCGTTCTTCGTTTGTTTTGTATGGGAATATTCACAAGTAAAATTATAATAATACTGCTGTAAGAGATGATGGTAACCACCCTGTACTTGTATACCTTTTCGTAAATTACGCTAGATCCACTGAGTATAAGCGATATCTATAAAAAATAAAAAAAATAAAAATCTTTATTGATCACGTAGGCATGTAAAAAAGCACTTATGACAAGTCAACACAAGTAAATTTTTAAATTAGGATTAATATAATTTACATTATATATTTGAATTTGACAACAGGCAGGCAAGTATGGACATAATAACGATGGGATGGCTGAGATAGGGCGATAAGGGGAAATAGGAATAGAGTGTAAGGGAATGGATTGTATGGGAATGGCATATGGCAGGAATGGTGGCAGGGGATTGACTGGAAATACTGGAAGCAGTTGGGATTGGTGCGTGAGGCCCTATCCTAGCTAAACTACCAGCCTAACCTATATTTTATTTATTTATATACAAAACATATATAAAGGTGGACTTAATGCCAAAGGCATTATCTACCAGTCTACCTAAGGGTGATGTAGAGACAAAACGATGTAGGTGTATAGATATCGATCTACTATGTTTATAATTTTGTGAAGGAATGAGTTACATCAAGTATCGCCTCCAAAAACATCTAGGTACTATAGTACTTTCAACATAATTACTAAAAGATACAAGTTCTCAATTAATTTGTAAGTATTTTTATGTAACGCTATGTCGATACGAACGCTAAGGGGTGACGAAGTGGAAAAGTTGCACCGAGTCCTGTTCTGAAAGGTTTTTTACTTTTAGTTCGATTTTTTTTATTGACTTTAATAGGCAGACGAATAGACAACCTGATGGCAAGTGGTTACCGCCGCTCATGGACATCGGCAATGCCAAGGACACAGCCAAGATGCTGCCTACCGTGAAAAATGCTTTTTAAGCCCATTTTATACTACGCAAGTAAATAACAACACAATAACAGTCGATACGAGTCTGCTGGTCAATTGTTTTATAACTATTTTTACTTTATTCGTAATTATTCGTCAGATTTACCAAAATTCATAAAAGGTACTTTTTTACTTTTTTTTTTACTTTTTTTTTTACCAAGGTACAGTAAATTATTTTTAATAATATTCAAAATATTGATATAATTATAGAAAGCAATTATTGGTGTAATTATAAAAAGCAATTAGGTATTGTATTGAGAACTTCAAGGATTTGTTTGCAGCAGTGCAATGTTTTGAAGTCATTTAGGGGAGAATTGATAGCAACTTTTAGTGCTCTATATTTTTTTATTAGTTTAATTGCAAATTTTATCGTACTTTATTTTATTATTTTCTTTGTACTACTTCGATAAGAAGTGGTTCTGATAATGTGGCGTATTTGCACGATAGGTTTGTCTCTGTTTGTCTACATAGGCATAGAAACATTACTCACTTGTTTTTCAACAATTTGTAAGATTGTAGACCAATAATACCGAATATGACTGGAATGAGAAGCATAACAATTTAGATCTTATTTACAAGATTTAATAAAAAAAAATACGTGAATAATATCACAATAAATAATATAGCAATAATAAATTTCCCTATCATCATCATCATTAGGCATAGGACGTCCACTGCTGAACATAGGCCTCCCCCAAAAATTTCCCATATTATTTGTATTTCTTTACATTTACCCACTTTACCATTTATGTTCTTGACGTCATTACAATGATGATAATATTTTGATTAATTTAGGACTCAGATCTAGAAGCCGAACCGCCGGAACGATTAGTATGGTCGAACAACATAGAATTTTTGATGTCGTGCATCGCCACATCAGTTGGGTTGGGTAACGTGTGGAGGTTCCCATTCGTCGCCTACCAGAATGGAGGAGGTGCTTTCCTCGTGCCATATATCATCGTACTGATCCTCGTCGGCAAACCCATGTACTACTTAGAATGCGCTCTTGGACAGTTCAGTTCGAGGAACTCTATTAAAATTTGGTCACTGTCACCAGCTATGAAAGGTAATACATATCAATTTATGTACTAATGAGCCACTGTAGGTACTGTACATATATACCAACTTGGAATTATTCTCTTATAATAACGAAAACGTAGGTAGGCGACGTCTTTACATAGTCCAGGTTATATGAATGCCAGAAAACTTAATGTTTAAAATCTTTAAGAATTTAGATTTGGATAAGCACTACTACTGCTACTAATTACATAGTATAGTTATTATTACAAATGTGCTTATCTATGAATACGATTGTCGAGCAGTCAAAACCCTATAACAACTACTAAAATAGTTATAGTGGTGAGTAATTCTTTACCTTTTATTTTATTTTGTGGATTAATATTACAGGTACTGGATATGCACAAGCGCTTGGTTGTACTTACATCCTGTCATACTACGTGGTGATCTGTGGCCTCTGCTTGTTCTACTTGGCGATGAGTTTCCAGTCGACTCTCCCATGGGCGATGTGCGAGCCCGAGTGGGAGAACTGCGTGCCGTCCGACCCGACCCTCGCCGCACAAGTCGGGAATATCACCAATGGAACCAGTAGCGCAGAACTCTACTTCTTGTAAGTTATAACTTAGTTACTAATTGTAGCGCGGAACTCTACTACTTCTTAGTTATAATACCACAGTTACCAATGAACAGTGTGGAACTCTACTTCTTGTAAGTTTTAACACCATAGTTACCAATAAGCAGCACAGAACTCTACTCCTTGTAAGTTTTAACACTATAGTTACCAACCAGCAGCGCGGAACTTTACTTCTTGTAAGTTTTAACACCATAGTTACCAACCAGAAGCGCGGAACTCTACTTCTTGTAAGTTTTAACACCATAGTTACCAACCAGCAGCGCGGAACTCTACTTCTTGTAAGTTTTAAAACCATAGTTACCAACCAGCAGCGCGGAACTCTACTTCTTGCAAGTTTTAACACCATAGTTACCAACCAGCAACGGGGAACTCTACTAATGTAAGTTATAACATATGTAGTTATTCGTTGCTAGCTGTTGCTCGCGAGTAAATTATTCTCATGGTAAATTAATAAAACAAACCATGCATTTATTCCGGAATAAAAAGTAGTATATGTTCCTCGATGATAATGCAGCTTTCCATAGAAAATGTACCTATTAAAAAACAAACACAACCAACAAATATCAAAACAATAATTCAATACCGTATTTTTTTTTATTTAGCATCCAACAACATTACTCGAATAAAGTAGTTTATTATACTTCTGACATATGAACTGACATGCCAAAAATTGTGTGGGTTTGCATTTACTTTGCCACTTTGCTACGGAACCCTAAAAATGTAAACAAAAAATTCTTAGGAAAGTTGTTAGTATTGCAAATGATTCGAAATAATCCACCGTAGGCCACTGTGGCGGCGTAAGGCGTGGACAACGTGGGACATCGCGTTGCGCTCTGAAGGGCCTCGCGCTGTAGAACTTTCTTTCTACCTGCCCTTATCCCACCTTAATGGGGGGTCGGCGTAACATACTTTTTCAAGCATATTGCAAAAAGGATTTGGCTTAGTTTTTACGACCGGCTGTATGTCTGACGTAAACCCCCATCTTGAAAAACGCTATGAAATAAAATATTTGTCATACATACCAAGGAATAACGGTAATTTTAAATTACTAAAACGGAAATATAATTAATTAGTCTACATCCAATTTAGCTCTTGCTTCGCCCCTGCTAGGCGAAGATAAGATTAAATACTGCTGTCATGCTTAACTGATAAGTTTTGTCAAGATTAATTGCGTATCCTGTCTAAACTATTATTATTTTTAGTGTTCCGTAACCAAATTGAAAAACGGGAACCCATATAATTTCGTCATATTCGACTGTCCGTCCGCACGTCACAGCTGTTTTACTCGAGAAACTATCAGTATCGTATAGATAATGGGTTCCCAAATGGTACGGCGCGCCTCCCTGTGGTGGCACGGCAAGGTGCCAAGAGGGGCGCGAGCTTCTGGAATACAAGCGGGCGCAGTACATGCAAGCGAATGGTCGCGCTGGCGATCAAATCAAATCGTTTATTGAATCCATAAAATGTCACACATTGTTTAGATTCCGTCTAAAATGTTTACTCTACCGCCAATTCGGAAAGCTGGTTCGCCAGAGAAGAACGGGCAAGAAACTCTGACGTTGCTCTTTTTGAGAATAATAACCAGTTTACAGTCAGATATTAATACACAACCAAAATAAGAAAACAAAAAATTTCAATAATTTACATTAAATTAGAGCAGCCAATCTACAACAAGGTAACCTCCATGTAAAATAAAAACAATAAAACGTACAATTTCGATTGCTGAGCGACTCCCACAGGCACGGCGAATAATCGCCAAACTAAACGGATGGATAAAATTAATGAATGTAATAAAGTCAGAGCAGACCAGTCCACACAAGTAGCACCCGTTCACGGGTATGACACATGTGCCAGCCATCGGCCTCCTCAACCATATTGCAGGGAAGTGACCGACCCGGCACACGACGCCGCCACAAGCACAGACTTTTAAGCGAGCATGACTGCCCAGATCGAAGTGTCTCTCGCACATTTCACTTGTCAAACTTCATATCACAGCTCAAACCTACTAAAAAAAGGTCACCAGGCAAGTTAGTAGGTTTGAGCATTTATTGCGAAGCTGAGTTACTAAAAAAAGTTTGCTTTGCATACATCAAAGAGGGGCGTGGGCACATGCATTTAGGTAGAAGGGAGACGTAACAACAATTTGGGAACAAACAGTTTGAGCACAAACAGTTTGGGAATCCCTGGCATAGGTGAAAGGATGTTTGTGTTTTCTATGAACCGTTACCCAAGGTGGAGTAAAATGAGGAAATATATGTTTTAGTATCCTGAGATCTTGGGTTTGATCCCCGGGTTGGGTAATGAGTGTTTCTTTTCTGGAAGTCTGGAATTTGTGTTGTTGTTCCGAAATGGCGATAGGCTCGTTCCCTATCACATCTGGGACGTAAATAAGCGCCGCGAAATGTGGATGTTCTAAATTCGCCTCTGCTTACCCCTTCGGGATACAGGCGTGAGTCTATGTACGCGTGTTTTAACGTTTACGACCTGATAAAAGTCGCAAGAAGTCGCTGGATGCAGACCGCTTCCAACAGGTCGATCTGGAAATCTTTGGGGGAGGCCTATGTTCAGCAGTGGACGTCCTATGGCTGATGATGATGATGATGATGATGATGTATTTACAGTTAAACTATTCTGTGGTTACGACAAGAATTTTTCAACACCGAGCGTCTGTTTGACGAGACTCTACAAACTGTCTATATTTTGTTACAGGAGAACAGTACTTCAACAAAGTGATGGAATAGAAGGTGGTCTTGGTAAGCTCCTTTTAAATGATTACCTATAAAACAAATCACTTTGATATTTAGGGCCGTACACAATACATGTACCTACAAACATATATAGACAGATCGTAGATAAACATATAGAGACGTATAGACAGATCGGACTCTCGCGAAGTTACGAAAACCTTTTTCACGAAAATAGAGATTTTGGGATTTGACGCGGATGCGTTTATATTACATACTAGAGAAGGGTTTTTAGGGTTCCGAAGCCAAATGGCAAAAATGGAGCCCTTATAGTTTCGCCATGTCCGTCTGTCTGTCTGTATGACCACTGTTTATCTCAGAGACTATAACTACTAGAGGGCTGTAATTTGACACGAGTATACATATCTATGAAACTCAGAAACCCGTGAAATAAAATCCTGGAAAATATTTTTTTTAGGGTACCTCCCCTACATGTAAAGTGGGGGTGAATTTATTTTTTCTCGACTAACCTATCGTTGGATAGGTCTTTCAAAAACAATGAGGCATTGCAATATCAATTTTTCGATTGAAGGCTCCGTTTTCGAGATATTAAACTTTAAAGTGAAAATTTTTGGTTGAGTAGGGCATCCCCCCCCCCCCCTCTATTTTCGAAACGGTTGATTTTAGATACGTGAAAAAATTCACAGTAGTAGCATATATCATGAACTTCAAAGGAAAACTATAGCGGCTAACCAGGCTTTACACGTTAATGAGTAATAGACGACCAAAGTAAATAGAAAAAAAATCGTATAAGTTTTTTTCAATATCACTTGTATGAAGTTGTTAGTTATGTAAAACAGGTAGAAAATATGAGTTTATGGACCATATACTTAAAATTATGTCTAATCAGTTAGTAACGATCGCCTCCTTGGTCTAGCGGCAGTATTTATGGGCTGTGGATCGGGAGGTCCTGGGTTCGATCCCAGGTCGGGCAAAGCAAATTTTCTAATTAATTTTAGACTGGATTCCTTATAGGGGGTTGACATCAGGCAGGCGGCCGGTCGTAAAAAGTAAGCCAAATCCTCTCTGCAACATGATTGAAAAAGTGTGCTGTGCCGACCCCGCATTAAGATAGGATAAGAGCAGGTAGAAAAAAATCCGTTACTCTTACTTCGGAACCCTGTACTGTGCTTGATCAGATATGTAGCATGCACTTGCCCGGTTTTTATTTAGATCTTGTATTAACCATACTAGACTATTGTATTGTATCTATATAGTGAGTTAGAAATATGAATTAATAAGTGTTAGGCCGGAGTCAGTTATTCAAAGTTACCTAGATAATTTCGATGAAATCGTAGGTACCTCTTGAGTCCGATACCTCTTTTTACCAATGCACTACAAAGAATTTATATTGTATTATTGTTAAAGGTGCTCCCATTTGGTACCTCGTCCTGTGCTTACTCGCTTCATGGTTTATGGTGTTCGTCATTGTCGCTCGGGGAGTGAAGAGTTCCGGCAAAGCCGCCTACTTCCTCGCCCTCTTCCCATATGTTGTTATGATCACCTTATTCATCACGTAAGTAAATATTTATATAGTATACAGTAGTAATGGACCATACTTAGAAAAATATTTACGCGCTTTTTACCTTTAAGAACAGTTTGTCACTTTTCCTTGCGTCACATTGTTAAAAAAGAAAGGGACAAACTGTTATTAAACATAAGAATGGCGTAAATGTTTTTATAAATAAAGGGCAGTGAGTATATGTGTGATTGTGTAACTTTTTGACAAAATTCAAAAGCTATATTTTTTAATTCTGTAAAGACAGACCGTGTGCGCAACTGAGAATTTCTTGAAACTGAAAGTCTTATTTGTAATTTATCTGTTGTAAAAGATTTTGTTATGTTTTAGACTTAAATATTGCCACATACACTTAACGCGTCTCTTAATCATTTTAATAATATATATTAGTTTAAAATCGTACAGTATACGAAGAAATGTACCTGATTTGATTATAATATTTTCCAGTACTATAATCCTGCCCGGTGCCACCACAGGCATTCTGTTCTTCATTACACCGCAATGGGAAAAACTTTTAGAGCTCGATGTAAGTTACATAATATCTAGTTATACGGGTGACATTTTTAATAAAAATTAAAACTGAATTATGAGATTTTTAAAATATTATTATAATTATTTTAACCAGAATTGAACAAAAATATTTTACTAGTTATTTCATGCAACGTGATTGATTTTATTGGATTTTAAATAATTCACCTATTCCCAGATGCCACCACCATCTCACCAGCTCCTGGTGCTGGTGATGATACATTACTGGTGGTATTTATAATTAACGCCAGTGGCGTAAATATAGCGCTGGGGGCTCGTAGCAAATTCATTGGATGATCTTTTCAGCCCGCGACTCCCTATCGTACAGTCACAGGTTTTTCGGTCCGCACCCTCTTTCCAATCACCACTGGCGCCCCCCGTGGTCGGGGGCCCGTGGCATTTTGCCTACATGCCACCCTGTAGTTACGCCATTGATTAATGCCCCAGACGCCGATCAGTGATGCCAAATTCCCGGTAGCCACTATTGGTAGTGCATGGAATTTTAATTCCTGATTGCCACCAGTACTGAAGAAATTGATATGATAGTGAAGTTATATCGAACAATCGTTACTTTATAGGTGTGGTACGCAGCTGTAACTCAAGTGTTCTTCTCTCTATCGGTGTGTACCGGAGCTATCATCATGTTCTCCTCTTACAACGGGTTCAGACAGAATGTCTACAGGTAAACGTTAACTTTATATACAATACAGATGCAATTACACCATCCGTCGGTTAAAGTTATTGTAACAAGCAATTAACATTTTTATAAAGTTCTAAAACAAGTTAAACCAACCAAGTTTAAACATACATCATCGTTTGCTTTATTCAACGAATGGTGCAATTGCGCCTAGTAAGCTTTTGTATTATGTACATACAAAGGCGATTATCGACTGTAAAACTAGGAACCGCGGGTTTGATTTTGAGTGTTTAGTACTATAAATCCCTGGTATTGCAGAGTTATGTATCGACGACAGATAATCAGATAATCATATTTATTTCAACGGTGTTTTAAAAACGACGTATGTAACATTTATTGTGCTAGTTTAGTTACGAATAGCAAAATAATGACTGCACGCACCCAACAATATTAACAAAATCTTCTGAGTATAACTAATATAAGTCTAATTTCTGAATATCAGTTGCATGTCCATGTTGCATGCTATTTAGTGTAAAATGCCATTATTGCAGTCAAGGTCACCGATTGTGAGCGGTGTCGATTGAAGCCGATCACGTGATTCACGACGATAGGGTTGCCTTTCGAAAAATGCTTACAAAAAGCATAACTTTTTATTTATAAAAACCGTCGAAGTGCTTATTTGAATCACGTGCAGTGAAGGGTTCATAGTTCCAAAACAACTGCAAACAATACATGACTATCTAAATACTTACCTAGTAACCACCCTTAACCAGCTCTATATTTCAAAAGTCAGCAGAAAAGGCACATATGCCGACGCACATAGTACTTAAGAAGTACCTATCGAAATACCTCGCCAACTATAAATAAAAAAATATTTAGGACCATTAATGTCGGTTTTATTAAGGTCCATTTGATCAATAGTGCATATATGATGAATAAAAAACCCGTTCATGTTTTTCATAAATAATTTGCTTTATTAATTAAAAGTCGGGACCAAATTCGATCGGGTACCAACCCTACACGTGAACCACATGCGCTAAAAATAAAATCTTCTTTTGTTCAGCTGATCACGAAGTCTGTGGTATTTCCTCATTTCCTTTATTTAAAGAGACGGTTGACGTGTTATCACGTTGTAATCTTAGATTAATGACATGCGACCTATGATCACACGCAAGATTTGCTTCGATGTTTGTATTATTCGATATTATTTTAATTACATCTTGTGTGCAGTTTCGTTGTCCGTCAAGTCTAGCAGAATAATTAATATGCGCTGTGAAGTGGGAGGTCCTGGATTTTAATCTAAGAACGGCAATAGATTTTCCAACACGATTTGATCGGGACTAGATCCTCCAGAGGAGCCTGAAGGCAGGCAAGTAGTTGATCGTAAAAATAAGCCGAATCATTTCTGAAACGTTCTCATAAAAGTGTGTTTCGTCGACCCCCATTCCGACCCCACATTAAGAAATTGCACAAATTCCACACTGGAGAAGAGAAGATAAAAAAATTAAACGATATTTTAATTCCAGAGACTCTATGATTGTCACAACATTGGACACATTTACAAGTTTTCTGTCCGGTTGCACGATATTCGGTATCCTCGGTAACCTCGCCTACGAACTCAACTCCGAGGTGCAAGATGTGATAGGCTCCGGAGGCACTGGCCTCGCTTTCATTTCTTACCCTGATGCCATTGCCAAGACCTTCCAACCTCAGGTAATTGGTCAATTGGAATTATAGCTATGTAACTTCATACAAATTAACACTATTATACGTCATAAAAATTAGTAGTCAGTGATTGCAATCATCAATATAACATACTTTAGACAACTCTCTATCTCTATACTATTATCTCTACTTATATAAAAGACAGCGTCATACTGTAGTCGTCTCGGATTCGATCCCCGAGTTCAGCTGATACTAGTTGGTAATAGTAGGTTAGGTAATACATATCCTTACTTAGTATCGGCCCGGAGTCTGGAATTTAGGCCCAATATGGCGATAGGCTCGCCCTCTATTACACCTGGAACGGAAATGAGCTCGACGAAATGTGGGTGTTCTACGAGGATACAGACATGCCTATTTGCATATGTATATGGATACTAAGTAAATGAAAATGATGGTATAATTTTGCAGAAAATATGCCTACTGTACTGGATAAGTGCTTGTAGGTCTGATGCCGCGTACACACCAACCGAACGAACGTTCGCGAATCTACGCCTATTGCATTCACACAACAGAGAAAGTTTGTTTGTATGAACGTAACAGGCATAAATTCGCGAACGTTCGTTGGGTTGGTGTGTACGCGGCATTACACGTACGAATAGTAACAAATATGTGAACGAAGGGTATATCCACAGCTATTCGCAGTGCTGTTCTTCTTGATGATGTTGGTGCTGGGCATCGGTTCCTCTGTCGCGTTGCTCTCTACTCTCAACACTATAGCGATGGACTCGTTCCCGCGGGTGCCTATAATCTACATGTCAGCCATATCCTGCTCAATCGGTTTTCTTCTCGGCCTTGTCTACTGTACACCGGTGAGTATACACACATAACATAAAACATACACATGGTATATACATACATATATTTTAAGATATTGATCCTAATAATCGCCTCCTTGGTCTAGTGGCAGCATACCTACGTATACGGGCTGTGGTCGGCCAAAGCGAATTTTCTAATTTAATGTACCTGGGACTGGATCCCTCAAAAGGGGTTGACGACAGGCAGGCAGCCAGTCGTAAAAACTAAGCCAAATCCATTTCGCAACATGCTTGAAAGAGTGTGTAGAGCCGCTCCCACATTAAGGTGGGATAAGGACAGATAGAAAGAAAAAAAAAATCCTAATAATCACCTAATCAAGTGTCAGTTTGTCTAGTGACAGCGTAGGTATATGGGCTGTAGGCCGGGAGATTAGGAGGTAGGATTTCTAACACGAACTCTTCGGGACTGGATCCCCTAGAGAGGTGTTGAGGTTAAGCAGGCAGCCAGTCGTAAAAACTAAGCCGAATACTTACTAAAACATAAAAAGTGTTACCCGAACCCACATGATAGAACCCACGTGATTGAAGGTGGAAAAAAAGAATCAAAGTAATCATCACCGCATATGGATGGATACCTACAATATGAGAGGGATCGTCGGTAGTTTTCTTGCCTTCTAACTCCTCGCCCTATTTGGGAGGGTTTACCACAATGTCTTATAGCAGTATTATTTAATCTTACTTGTACCGATTTACATAAAAAAAAACAAAGTGAGATTATAATAATTCTGCTTTAAGACGTGATGGTACCCACCAGTACTGGCTTTTCTATTTATAAAGCTTGTTATTTCCACGATTCCAGATTTCTCAAGTCTCAAGATTCCTTGCTTATTTATGTTAGATTTTATGTCACTACCTACCTGATTTCTTAGGTTAACGCGAATGTTATACATTAAAATAAAACTATTTTATACGGATTCTATCACGATTTGTTTTTATATGTCAGGTCTAAAAATAAAAACAAATCGTGATAGAATCCGTATAAAATAGTTTTCTATTAATTTTATCCGACTGCCAACCACTTCTCTTCTAATTTTGTTGACGATATTAACTTGCACAAAGACACCTCGTTTTTTTTTCAGGGTGGTCAATACATCCTCGAACTTGTGGATCACTACGGTGGAACATTCCTTGTACTTTTCAGTGCTATTGCTGAGATCGCCGGTATCTTCTGGATTTATGGTAATATTCTTGACAAACTCCTTTTAATTATTTTCCAACTCCTTTTTTATCATTTCGACTATCTCGAGTGTCATTGCTCGGTGACGATACATGCGTGCCATTGTTGAACCATACACACAGGAGTTACAGCGGCAGACGTGTGAGCGGGATAGTCTCTGAAATTCCTCTTAATTTGTACAAATTATACATAGCAGTAGTTGAAATGTGGCATGTTTTTTGTTTTTAGGATTAGAGAACCTGTGCCTAGACATCGAGTTCATGTTGGAAAGGCCGACTGGTGTGTACTGGCGTTTCTGCTGGGCCATCATTACCCCTCTCATTATGATCGTAGTCTTTATCTACGCCCTCGTCTCCTTTGATAATTTGCTCTTTGGAGGATTCTACGTTTACCCGACTGCAGCTTACGGTAATTTAAAGTTATATTGTTTTTGTTGTGTTGTTGTGTTGCAATGCAATTTTTTAGTGGCAAGGCCTACCTAATAGCTATATTTCTACTCGACTGTATAGCGAACACATGAAAACATATCATATACTTAATGCCGTAGATACGTACTATTTAAAAATTTCCAAATGACCATAATCTTTGGGGGAGGCCTATGTCCAGCAGTGGACGTCCTGTGGCTGATGATAATGATGATGATGAACAAATTCGCGGGTAACTGCTAAACTATGTTACAATAATATCACTCAGACTGAATATCAAAGTGCTTTTCCCGGTCTTGAGCATCCTACACAATGAACTATTGGCTCATATTTACCTCCAAAACATCCAGCCAGAGCTTTTTGAGCCGTCCATGAGGACATACCGCTGATACGATCTGGCCTAGACTTTAGACACCTGGGGCTGACGTAGTTACTCCTATAATTTCGTCAAAATATGACCATATCATCTCAAGCGACATCTCTGCAGTTTACAACGGAACATTACAAGTGTTTAATGAAATGTCTAATGAAGATTCTTTATTTTTTCTAGTATCCGGTTACTTGATGCTGTTTTTGGGCATACTTATGGTGCCAGTCGGTATTATACTTACGTTATTTAAGTACCGTACGGGCGTTTTCTCCAAGGTAAATAATAATTTATATATTTTTAAATCTTACTGATATTAAACGTGGCAAAATATTTATTGCAAAATCAACTTTATTGTTTCTTTACACCACAGATATGTATTCTGACGTTTATACACATTCTAGTTTGTACGTCTCATGACCTTACACAGTTTCACGAATATGTTTATTTGTTTGTAAAAAATTATGTGTAGGTACTCCAAAATAAAGAGAGAAATTAGCTCGGTAATATACTCGGTAATAAGCGAATGTACAAGTTGTGCCATTACCCACACTCCTTCGGGATAATAGGCGTGATAGTATGTGTTATATATAATGGCAGCCTTCATGGCGCAGCGGGTTAGCCAGCTGTGAGAGGCCGCGGGTTCGATTCCCGCACCGAGACAAACTTTATGTGGCCCAATGATATTTGACAGAAAGCTAGTATCTTACTGTGGGGTCAGAACTATTTATATGTTTGGTGTTATTTATTTACAAAAATAAATTATATACTAGTAATGTAAATATTGTCCTCAGACGATGATAAAATCCTTCCAAAGCAAGCCATCCTGGGGCCCTCGTTCACCAGCTTTGCGTAGAGAGTGGGCTCGGTTCAGAGCCGACGCGAAAGAGAACAGAGAAATGATCTTTACATCGCGAGCCAAGCACGTATGGTACAGTCTCACGGGATTATACAGAACTAACATTAAAATGCAGACCACAGAAACTGACGGTAGCCTTTAAAGCACTTGCAGTTATACTTATTAGAAAATAGAACTAATTGTTTACTGATTTTTTAAGTTTACGCGAATGTTATAGAATGAAATAAAACTATTTGGGTTGGACTGGCCAACCCGTGACCACGAAGACTGCAAAGCCTTCGAAACGTCGGGCATAAATTAAAACAAATCGTGATAGAATCCGTAAAAATAGTTTTATTTCAATAATATATTGTTTTTTTTTATATTGATTCTACATGTAAGCGATACCAACATGTATTTATTTCAAAGACACATTTAAAGAACGTCAACTTTGTTATCACTACAACGGCCCTTAATATTTTTTTATTTAAATATCTTTGTATTTAAATTGTGTAGTACTTACTTTTATGTATAGGCACTTAACCAAAGGGTATAAACAATTCAGTGTGTAGGTACGGTACAATTTATATATGTCTATACATCGTAAATAATTGAAATAGGTACTTATGTACATATTTATAACAAATTACTAAGAAAGGTAAAGTAGACAAAATATAATCGGTGGCCCAAAAATACATTCCCATTTGAAAGTCTTTATACTAATTTTAGCTTGTAGTGAACAACATTTGGTGCCATATTAAATAATATAGATATTATTATTTTTATAAGTACATTTTATTTTAATTCTTGTTAAGGCGAATGCTTTAAAATTATTATTAATTGTAAAATAATAATACATGTCATCATTCATCTAAAACGTTTGTTTCGGGATATTGACGCCGTGGTGTCTCGCTTCACAGCCGTCTATTCGCTACTATGCCACGTAGGCTGTTAAAATGTCATATCATAATAATTGTTATCGTATTCATACATCGAAATATTATATACCTAGATGCACAGTTGACGCTCAGAAGATGGGACAGCAAAGGAGTGCTTAAACACTTGTTTTAGCTACAGTTGGACGCCGATAGAATTCTAAATGTCAATTTTCAAATTTAAGAACGCTTGCTCATTTCGTTTAAAAAGCTACTTTATAACACGTGCATAGGGTTATTTATGTGTTGATTTAATTAGAACTTGTGATCTTTTTCTTTGTTTTATTGCTGAGACCACTTTTTAAGAGGATATTTGCAAAGAACTGTGCATCTAGGGTATATTATATTGATGTATTCATATTTTAATCACTGACTTTTGCTTTCTTTCCACCTGCTCTTATTCCATCTCAGTGTCGGGTCGGCTCAACACATTTTTTCAATCTTGTTGCAGAAAATATTCGGCTTAGGTTTTGCGACCGGCCGCCTGCCTGACGTTCACCCTACTTTGAGTATTTGCTCTATCATATAGATAGCCTCCGTGGCGCAGTGGGCGAGTAGCCCGCTGTGAAGCGAGAGACCGCGGGTTCGATTTCCGCATTGAGACAAACATTTGTGTGGTCCACAGATATTTGTTTCAAGGGTGTTGTGAGACCGAAAGTCTCTCATAGTCTCCGACACCCACGATATAGGTTATATCTAGTGTGGGGTCAGGACTAGGTGTGTGACTGTTGGGTGTATTTATTTATTTATAGAACAATGTAATCTGCGCAATTACTACGAGTATATATATTGTTAATAATAGATTAAGATCTATCTAAAGTTATTGTAATTTATTGTTAGAAATATAATAAAAAATAAATTATACCATAATTTTTTTTAATAGTTTCAATTAAGTTCCTATTTCAGACACCAACATAATTAAGAAAAATATTAAAAACCGGGCAAGTACATGCTGCATTTCTAACCTACCACGCACAGTACAGAGTTCCGAAGAGTAACTGTAACTTAAATAACTGTAAATTAATAATTTTATTAGACATAATTTTAAGTAGATGAAACATTTACAAACCACCTATGGGGTTAGTAGGATTGCTATTATAGCTGCGACGATTTACAGGACGCATTCCCTAAAATCCCTATGCTTAATAATTGATTTAAAAAAATCACAGGCCCCATTGTTTTTGAAACGATACCCAACACCATAGGATGGTCGAGAAACCCTAAAAATCCTAAATCCTAAACCTTAAGGGGGTACCTACCCGAAAAAAATATGTTTTCAAGATTTTATTCTACAACGTTTTCAGTGTATATATATCACACGGCATTGCATGCGATTATAGCCCTCTAGTACTTATAGTCTCCGAGATAAACTGTTGTCGGACAGACAAACGGACGGACAAACTATAAGGGTTCCATTTTTGCCATTTGGCTTCGGAACCCTAAAAACCACCCCAAAAGAACACAAAAGCAAAAACAATACTACCTCTATATGCTGCAATTTAAAGGAGATTGATAGCACATACTCAAAATTGCTTTTTATGTGGCTGACGTGGTGACAAACATTATAATATAACATAATGGTGCGGTGACAATATAAAAAACGCCTGTCGGCTATTTGCCAGGAACGAACCCTTAATTTCTTCAGACACATTTTTAAATGTGCACGCACAGATATAGCTCACATAGCTATTATCACTGGTCACGTGCAGAACTAGGAAAACCAAATTGTCTTATCATTGCAAATATAATTCCGCGAATGATAATCAAATATTTCATTGATACGTATAATAATAATATGTCACATCAATACATTTATGAGTACGTGTAATATAATGTGCTTGTATTGGATTCGATTCTCGAGTTGCGCAAGTATTTTTGAGAAAGCTTTTTGGATGTTTTCTATGAAACTCTACGGGTGGACTGAAAATTGAAATCAGGAAAAAACTGGGGTGTGTAATTTAATGAAGTGATGAAAAAAAAATTTTGATTTGTGTCAGTCGCTTTAAACTATAGGGTGGAAAACAAATTTTAAATAAAATCAATTCTTTAAAGACGTTGGAAATTGGCCTGGAACATTGTCCTGCACTGTGCACACTGCTCGACACAAGTTTTGTTTTCTTTCTTTTGCCGAATTTCTGTTACACGCGTTACACGAAACTGAAAAAATATTACAATAATAGACGTAATATTGACACAGAAACTAAAAAGCAAAATATACCTCTATATTATGAATACGTAATTGGCGCCTAATCTAATCCAACTGATGCAATTTCAGTTAAATACGTCAAAGACTGATAGGTAATATCGACAAAAACTGGTTAAAGATTGGAGAGAATTTAATTTAGATTTGAATTGATTTTCGTTACTTTTTTTGTTTTGTCTCACTTTCATCTACTTTATATTTTAAAAAAATGCTTTGTAGTGAGTGCTCAAAAACTACTGAACTTATTTTTAAAATTCCTTCACCTATGGAAAGCTACAGTATCAGCGAGTATTGCGATTTATCTTGCGCGGAATGGACGCCTCAATTGATATCATAATTGAGTTTCTCGTAATCAATTGTCATTTATTTGTATTCATCATCATCATCTTCGGCCACAAGGTGTCCACTGCTGGATTTAGGCCTCCCTTAAAGATTATTTATAATATAAGTAGAACAAGTGGAAGAGTTTGTATATTTGGGAAGTATGATAACTAGAGATGGAAAGTGTGATGGGGATATTGAAAGAAGAGTAGCGGCAGGTAATAAAGTGAACGGTGCCTTGCGCGCAGTTGTGGGTAGTCAGGCGGTGTCGCAGAAGGCGCGAATGGCTGTCCACAATGGTGTGCTGATACCGACACTTACATATGGAAGTGAGTGCTGGGTTTGGCAGAAGAAGCATGAAAGCCGAATAAATGCGGTGGAAATGCGTTCCCTACGGAGTATGTGTGGAGTCACCCTTGCTGATCGTGTGAGGAATAGCATGATGAGGGATCGCTATAAGCTGAAGGATGATGTGGTGACTAGAATTGATAAAGGAATGTTGAGGTGGTTTGGGCACGTGGAGAGGGTGGATGAAAGGCGACTTACGAAAGGTATTTATCGCGCGAAAGTAAATGGAAGGGTCGGAAGAGGGCGCCCGAGGAGAACATACATGGATCAAATAAGTGATCTTCTCCGAAAAGGGCAAGTGAGGAGTACCCTCAACCGGCGGAAATGTATGAAAAGATGCATGAGTGTGGAAGAGGCAAAAGAGGTGTGTCAGGATCGTAGCTTGTGGCGCTCAATAGTCTCTGCCTACCCCCATGGGATACAGGCGTGAGTGTGTATGTATAATTTTATCTATTTTTATTGTGTTTTGTCTAATTTTATTCTTAGTACCTACCATCGATATATTATTTACCTAGATGCACAGTTGACGGTCGGAAAATGGGACAGCAAAGAAGTGCTTAAGCACTCCTTTTCCGTACAGTCGGACGCCAACATAATTCAAAATTTCAAAATTCAAATTTCAGAACGCTTGATCATTTCGTTCAAGAAGCTAATCTATGACACCGGTATAGAGTTATAATTGTGTTTATTTAATTAGAACTTGTGATCTTTTTATTTGTTTTATTGCTGAGACCACTTTTTAGGAGGATATTTGCAAAGAACTGTGCATCTAGGGTATATTATATTGATGGTACCTACCCATAACCCATGAATATTACTTTATATTTATATTCCAAAATTAGTTTAGCTATGTTATTCATGACATCATCATCAATACATATAATAAGACTGTAAATATCGCGTGTCTGTACATTGTTTAGATTTGCAAAAAAACTAATTGGGGGGTTCAGAAATAGTAATAGAACACATTTTTATCAATTTTAAAATTGTTGTCTGTCTGTCTGTCTGTGCGTTTTAGGCGCCCCGTGATTCCAAACGACGGAACCGATGTCAAAACTGTCAAAAAAGGCCGCCATTTAGTTTTTCTTTGTTTTTGGACCGATTTACTTCAAAATCGATATCTGGGTCGCCTCGTGGTTCCAAACGACGGAACCGATGTCAAAACTGTCAAAGTAGCCGCCATTTTGTTTTTCCTTGTTTTTGGGCCGATTGACTTCAAAATCCATATCTGGGTCGCTCCTTGGTTTCAACCGACCGAACCGATGTCAAAATTGTCAAAAGTGGCCGCCATTTTGTTTTTCTTTGTTTTTGGGCCGATTGACTTTAAAATCGATATCTGAGTCGCCCCGTAGTTCCAAACGTCGGAACCGGTATCAGAATTGTCAAAAGTGACCGCCATTTTGTGTCTCTTTGTTTCTGGGCCGATTTACTTCAAAATCGATATCTGGGAACCGACGGAATGGATGTCAAAACTGTCAAAAGTGGCTGCCATTTTGTTTTTCTTTGTTTCTGGACCGATTTACTTCAAAATCGATATCTGGGTCGCCCCGTGGTTCCAAACGACGGAACCAATGTCAAAACTGTCAAAAGTGTCCGCCATTTTGTTTTTCTTTGTTTTTGGACCGATTTACTTCAAAATCGATATCTGAGTCGCCCCGTTGTAGAATATTTAGACTAGAACGACAGGGTGGGTCGACAAATCAAATATTTTTAACGTTGGCCCTACAAAATACGCGTGCGAAGCCGCAGGCAAAAGCTAGTTGATAATAATTATGGTTAGATTATACAAACTTAGGTGAAACATATTCCAATACCTAAATACATAAATAACTATATGTATAAAATTTAAGAGAGTAAGCGCTATATTAACTTCATTCCGTGATTAGTGTATAGTCAGATTTTATCTCCGATTTGACCTTAATACAGAACATTTAAAGTCTATGTTATGAATAGAGTTGAAATTATATTAATCTATTCATATTGAATATGAATAAAAACAGTTTTTAGAAGCAACCTAACAATGAATTCCTGCATCTAGTTACCTTTATATTATAGGTACTGTATGTAATACCCATACAGTATAAGTAGTCTACAGGTGCGATTAATTATGTTCAAAGAGAATCGCGTCGTACTGATTAATAATACATACCTACTATTAGATATTCCAATAGGGCAATAGATTTTAATCTCGGAGACATTAGCTCTCATACATTCATATCTGTAAATTTATTATAATATAATACGATAATGACACGGGTTGTTTAATCGTCGATAAGTAAGATAATCCATTAAATTATCGGTGTAATTTATCGCTCCGATACACTTTATGGATAATAAAAAGAATTATTCTTGTCGTTCAATCGACCTGCGTTTGTTGTTGTATTCGGAACCCAAACACGTGAAATGGTGAAATTGTTATCTATTTGCGTAAATGAATAGACGTACATTTCAATAGATTTTATATAATACTTTCGGTTTTATTTAGGAACCAAGCAAAGCCAATTGGGAAAGTCCGGGTCAAATAAACATTGGATTCGAACCTGACAATGCAAACGCACCGGATAGTGGAAAATCAACAGATACAAATATAAAAGACAAAGTAAGTTATTATTATGCAAATTACAAATAAAATATTCTTGTTAAATAAGGTGTGGTCTGTGTGGTCTGGATTAAGACCTTGCTGTCCATGTTTTTAAGCCTTATTCCACATGGAATTGGTAAGTAATTCAATTAGTACCGTAATAAGTGTTCCTATATCTAGGCACGTTGCGTTAGGTCATGAGTCATGACCCATGCCTCATTCAACTCTTCTCAACGGCACGATCATAATCCTCTCTCCTAGATCAAGACTTTAAAAAGATTCTTAATATTGAATCCCAATCCCATAATTTGAAAACTTAACCGACCAACTTCAAAATTTATCCGACCGTGACCAAATTTATACTGGACGGTAATCAAATATATCGAATATCGACACGAATCTTGAAAATCGGTCCACATTTTGCGGAGATATGGCAAATATGTATTAATACATAGATAAAAAAATGCTAACGAATTGCTTTTTTTACCCCCTTCTTTTCAAATCGGTCGATTATAAAAAGAATACATAATGGGTAATCTTTAAAAAAAATTTGGTATCATTTAAAAAAATGCTGCCTCGGTGGCGTAGTTGTATTTCGGTATGACTACTGTCCTGAGGTCTCGGGTTCGATCCCCGGGTAAAGCAAAGTGATATTGGATTTTTCCATATCCGCCCGGAGTCTGGAATTTGTGCCCGATATGGCGATAGGCTCGCCCCTATCACATCTGGGACGGAACTAAGTTCGGCGAAATGTGGGTGTACTAGTTCGCTAGTGCGCCTCTGCCTACCCATTCGGGGATACAGGCGTGAGCTTATGTATGTTATGTTAAAAAAATATGTCTCTTTTATGGATGTATGTGTCTGAAAAACACTCAATTTCTCATCTTCATACTCTTATGAAACGATCGGAATCATTTTTCTGTAAGTCCATGATCGGATTTAGCGATTTTTACTTTATTTATTTTAATGGATTCACATTTTTTTTTTACACTGAATTGTACACAAAAATACATCTACTACATAATTAAACTAAGTGCACAACATAAAAACGTGAACACTACATGCTTTGCACTTGTCTGAAAAAAAAACACCATGCAAATCCTTTTCCGATTTAAAGGACATTGTAGGCAGTAGATATAATTACTAGACATTATTTAATGGGTGCCACTGAAGAGGGTAGGTAATCGTATCTTGGTTACTCATCTCTTGATTTTGTAGCAATAAAATTATCATGCCATAAGATTAGAGAAATTTAAATTGTTTTATTTTAATATTACATTCGGTTTATTGATAATAATAGGACACGAACACTGTATTTCATTTATTACATGATACATATCACTTCAGAGTTGCTATTAGACTTGTAAGCGCTCACAAAAGCGCACAATGTCTCGTTTATACGTTATAATCCAAACTCCAGCGAATAACTGTAATAATAGATTTCTATAAGATATATTGTCAATCACTTCCTTCCTACACTTACATTGCCTTAAACGATCTATTATTTCTACTCTCCAGGGCCCCCCGAATTCTTATGTGCCCTTCGCATGTCTTAAGACGGTCCTGTGCTATATCCACTTTCGACAAATTATCCATATTCCACAGAATACTGCCTACCTGACTGCATCAGTGGCGTAGTGGTATTGCGTGCGCGGTACGGCTGTTCGTCCTGAGGTCCCGGGTTCGATCCCCGGGTCAGGCAGTGATTTTTCAGTATCAGTCCGGAGTCTGGAATTTGTGCCCGATATGGCGACAGGCTCGCCCCCTATCACATTTGGAACAGAACTAAGGTCGACAAAATGTGGGTGTTCGCTAGTGCGTCTTTGCTTACCCGTTTAAAGGGATACAGGCGTGAGTTTAGGTATTCTACAGTATGTAATAATAATATTAATAGCCTCTGTGGCGCAGAGGAGAGTAGCCGGCGATAGTTTTGATATACATCGAAATGATATATAACAGTACGTATTGCAATTATTACCTATATTATCTCTAACCTTCGCAGCTGTGTGGCCTCTCTATCAGTAGCAATAAAAGCTCAATATGTTTTAATTAAATTATTTTATAAGTACCCAGTAGGTACGATTAGGAACGAAAGTACTTTTAATCACACACAAAGTATTATTATTATCCATACAAACATAACACAGTACCGAAAATCCGAGACATTATCGTGTCAATAATGCTTTAAGATTATCAGTCTATATTATCCTCAGCAATTAAACCAATTAATATCTTAATCGTCTCGCAATTATTTGCGGCAACATAAACTAAATTCTTAAAAAATATAAGTAGGTACCTACGAGGCAAAAAATTATACGGCACACACATACGACATGCCGCTGGGCTGTGCCCTTGGCATTGCCGATGTGTGTAAGTGACGGTAACTAGAATAAAATGGGAGAGAGGAACACCATAGAGTTGAGTCGGTCCAACATACCTCCAAGCTCAGGAGTGACCGGTAAATGGAATATAGATTCCCTGAGATGAAAAGGATGGGCCGTCAATTGATTGTTTATTGATCGGATTGTTTATATAATCACAAACATGAAACAAATAATAAAATGCTCTTTACAGGATGATAAGACTGCACCCGAGAGACCATATTGGGATAATCAACTTGAGTTCTTGATGTCATGCATCGCCACTTCGGTGGGATTAGGCAATGTTTGGAGATTCCCCTTTGTCGCATATCAAAATGGCGGTGGAGCATTCCTGATACCGTATATCATAGTATTGTTAGTTATAGGTAAACCTATGTATTTCTTAGAGACTTCTCTTGGACAATTCAGCAATTCAAATGGTGTAAAAATATGGGCTCTTTCCCCTGCCATGAAAGGTGAGTTGTTACTAAATTCAATAAAAATAATAGAAAAAAATTGAATACCTATCCCAAAACATTACTCTAACTTCTCCAATAAGAAATGTATTTACTTAATAACCATAATTCTCTCATAACAGGTACGGGATACGCGCAAGCATTGGGTGCTTCATATGTACTCTCTTATTACGTCTCTATCATTGCTCTCTGCTTCTACTATTTAGCCGTTAGTTTTAGTTCTACTTTACCATGGGCTTTATGCCAGCCAGAGTGGGTGAACTGCGTTCCATCTGGCCACGCTGCCAATCAAACCTCTGAATCCGGCGAAAAGCCTGTAAGCAGTGCTGAATACTACTTTACGTAAGTAAATTTTGACCTGTTATTAGCGGCATAATACACATTATATAAACGGCTCGGCCGCCGGTAGCCGAGCCGCCCGACATAAGTACCCCTGACATACGGCAAGGAAACATAAGAGCACCTAATCGGTAAATCCTTAACTAGAGAGAAGCAAGCAACTTTACTTATACAAATAAACCCAGGGACTTTATTGGTAGTTCTATGCAATGTACCTAAGTCTAACTAGCACCATAGGTGCTATTATCGCTTATATCCATTGATTTTATAAAAAATAAATATTTCTATGAAATTGATTTATTGATACCGAAATGATGATATTTTTTAGGCATACCGTTCTACGTCAGTCAGATGGAATTCACGATGGAATAGGTAAGTACCAGAAAAATAATGTAGATAAATTAAAGGTTTCTTGATTTTGCCTTTTCCACGTGACACTGGCGAAATAGTCGAATATTGTGCTCCTCGCCATCCAAATAAGATAAGAAGAAGATTTTGCCTTACGCCTACACGATGCGACTCATACGACGCACAGCTTTTCATATAGAAGTTCGGAACAATCAACAAATTGTATTATGAAAATAATAATAACAGCTATTCTATTGTATAACAGACTTCGTTTGCTTATTTATTTACAAAAGTCATCTTATGGTATGCTGTTTAGGATGCATTAATTTTAAAATAATTATTTTTATTTCAGGTTTACCTCTTTGGGACCTAACGTTGTGCTTGTTTGCCTCGTGGGTTATTATTTTCGTAATCGTCGCTCGCGGTGTGAAGAGTTCGGGAAAAGCTGCCTATTTCTTGGCATTGTTCCCATATGTTGTTATTTTCATTTTATTAATCAGGTAAGTTAATATAACTTATACAAATCAAATTATACTATTTATAGAAATACAAAACATATTCACCGTATCAATTACCACTAAAGTGCGGGCAGTGGACTAAAAGGGTAGACGCCAGACGGCGACGCTATCATTAATGATACTATATTTGAATGGTAGAGCCACCCTGTAGACAGTTACGACTACAGCACGAATGGGCCGGCTCGACCGGTTTGATACCACAGTCTCACAGAAAACTGATAGTGGCAGCTTGCTGTCGCATTTCGATCGGTGAATGAGTGAAGTGGAAACATGGAGTAGAAAGTTGTTTATAATAATAATAACAAATACACCCAACAGTCACACACCTAGTCCTGAGTTCCTGACCCCACATTAGGCACAACCTGTATCGTGGGTGTCAGAGACTATGAGAGACTTTCGGTCTCACAACACCGAAATGCCGATATGGTACCGCAGTGGTAACAAAAAAACATTACAGACCCTTACAGAAAAATCGCGTAGGTTTTATAAAAGCTGGATGTACTTTATTATTTCAGAGCAGTTACATTACCAGGTGCTGGTAAAGGTATTTTATTCTTCATAACACCTGATTGGGAGAAGATTTTGGAAATCAAGGTAAAGCTAAAATTCCCTTATTTCCTTATTTATAATGTAATTGACCTCCATGTAATGCGAGCGAGAAGCCCGCTGTGAAGCAAGAGACCACGGGTTCGATTCCCGCACCGAGACAAATGTTTGTGTAACCTAAATATACCTTTGATTTGGGTCTGGGTGTTATGTCACGAGTCAGGTTAAACGTAATGTGGGGCCTGGACTGTTTTTTTTTAAAACAGCCGCCTGCCTGGTCGTAAAGATTAAGCTAAATTCTTTCTGCAACATACTTAAAAAGTGTGTTGCATCGACCCCCCCATTAAGGTGGGATAAGGATACGTAGAAAGAAAAAAGGCTACACACGTCTCATGATTATTTTTAGGTCTGGTATGCGGCCATAACTCAAGTATTCTTCTCCTTGTCTGTGTGCTCCGGAACACTTATTATGTTCGCTTCATACAACAAGTTTTCGCAGAACGTTTACAGGTTCGTAATGTGACGTATACTAATTATCACGCATTTTGGTAGATATACGTAAAACTATGTCAATGATTTAAATTGAAAAGGAATTTCATAAAAATCCCCCATATCTTATCTTAAATATAACACCTCGGTAATTGTATTAAAACTCTCATATTGTCTGTTAATGTCCATTGCGACTCTCGCGAATTTGATCTTCTGTCTAACCAATTCGTTCACAAAATAATCTGCAACATCTTATAGCTAATCAACAACGATGCATTATAAGTTAGGTCTTGTAGCTAATTATTGCACTTTGAATTCAGTCCACTCAACTGTCATGATTATGATATAATTATGCATACATTGAAGAACGAAAATACGTCACATGGTCGTCATTTGTAGTCCATAATCTCGGTCCCGTCTAGTAAAAATTGAGACTATCAATAAGGCAATGATTTCGGTCCAGAAACCAAATTCGAACGTCTCCTAATGCTTTTGCCGCATACAACCTCATATCTAGTTAATATATTCGGCGCGATGTAATCATAATACATATAAATTATCGATATCGTGAACAGCGTTATTGCGATATCTGATATATTACATCTGTATTGGGACACTGACGGCGATATGAAGCATTGAATTATCGCAATAGCGCGTCGCTCGTCCCCCCATACAATATGTATGCAAATACCCGGGGTAGGAATTTCTGCTCGCCACCCGGTTTGTCGACAATCTCACCCTCTGTAGCCTCATAAATAAAATTAATAAGCTCCGTGAAACGTACCTGGGCATTTCCGCGAAAAAAAGTCATTAACATCGTAATGGTAATGACTCATATGACCATGGTAATGACAAACCCTTAATAGTATTATAATTAATAATTGTTATCTATGTAGAGGTATATAACTTCAGACATCACCTGTACTATACTCTGCATAGCATGGCATGAACGTACAAGACATGAGACACGTATAAGTATTAATAATCCATGAGAATGATAAAGTATATAAAGAGATGCATGACAGCCTCCGTGGCGCAGCGGGCAAGCAGCCGGCTGTGAAGCGAGAGGCCACGGGTTCGATCCCCGCACCGAGACAAATATTTGTGTGGCCCACAGATATTTGTTTCGGGTCTGGGTATTGTGAGACCGAAAGTCTCTCGCAGTTGCTGATACCCACGACACAAGACTCGATCTTAGTGTGGGGTCAGGACTATGTATGTGACAGTTGGGTGTTATTTGTTATTATTTATTATTATTAAAGATAACGATTATCAATAATTATAATACTATTAAGGGTTTGTCATTACCGTGGTCATATGAGTCATTACCATTGCCTATACTTAACGACGGTAATGACGTTTTTTTTTCGCGGAAATGCCCACCTACGCTTGCGTACCTAGGTTATTAATTTTATCTACAGTTAGTACAGCTATACCTGCTCATTTAAAAATACATGCTTAAATATTTATGTAGTGTATATACTATTACAACCTATACAGTACATAGGTAGAGACCGCGCCTGTCTTAAGAACCTCTGCTTTTTATTATCGAAAAGAAGTCATAAATATGCCGTACCTATAGTGTATAGATACAGATATGTATGAAAAACTTTACGAGGGACTTTCGTTTAATTTGCGATTTAATTCCAGAGATTCGATGATTGTTACCACTTTGGATACATTTACGAGTTTAATATCTGGCATTACTATATTCGGAGTATTGGGTAACTTGGCCCATCAGTTGAACTACGATGACGTAAGTCAAGTTATTGGAACCGGAGGTACCAGTCTTGCGTTTATTTCCTACCCCGATGCAATTGCTCAGTCGCCTGTAGTACCACAAGTAAGTCGACACATTTTACTCGAAATTAAATATTAACAATGTCTTTATCTAAGTAGGATTTACGATTATTTACATAATAAGGATTAATAAGGCGTAATTATTTAATTATGCGGAAAGTATATTGCGTATTATGAGCAATGATTTACAATGTTTTCCTAAGTACAATTGATAAAATCAATGTTTACGTTTCGGCGTTTTTGTGTGAAAATGCATAATCATTTAATTGCTTATAGGTGTGCGTATACCAATAACCCAGAACTGGTTTATAGTATAAAGCCGGGTCTCCTGCACTAAAACATAATCACAAGTTTAAAAACTTAACAGACCGACTTGAAATCTGATCGTAACCAAA
Source organism: Clanis bilineata (assembly GCA_036417725.1). Taxonomy (NCBI): domain Eukaryota; kingdom Metazoa; phylum Arthropoda; class Insecta; order Lepidoptera; family Sphingidae; genus Clanis; species Clanis bilineata. The sequence continues at coordinate 8,607,292 of CM071153.1, forward strand.
TTTATATGGGACCACCCTTGAAAGAAGCTCTATCGAACACAAAAATAATTTTGAGAATCGGTCCACATTTGGCGAAGATATCGCGTAACATACATAAAAAAATACAGACGAATTGAGGACCTCCTCCTTTTTGGAAGTCGGTCGATTACACAAAACACCTACACAAAACATGCATTTTTTATCTATGGTCCATTGTTCTACGAGCAGATGACGGCTAAAATCGTTGTATTGCGTACATATGTTTTTTTTGTGTTTTGTTTCGAAAAAGCTAGTGCGGGAGACCCGGCTTAACACTAACTTATCAAACATTTTTCAGCTTTTTGCGGTACTCTTCTTTTTAATGATGGCCGTCTTGGGTGTCGGCTCCGGAGTAGCACTACTGTCCACATTAAATACTATATTGTTGGATACTTTACCCAGGGTGCCTACAATTTATATATCAACCGCTACCTGCATAGCAGGCTTCCTTGTTGGCCTCATTTATGTTACGCCGGTAAGGAACAACTTATTCATTAAATGTTAGTACAAAACTTTGTGTCACCCTATTTCAAAGGAAATCGCTAAGCGAAAAGCACTAAAAAATTTCATTGATAAATTAAACATTAAATTATTGAATACAGCGTGCAAAAGAATTCTTGTACCTAATAGGTACGAGTACTGTTGTACATACTGCGGTTTACGACTCGGCGAAAAACAACAGATGGCATGACTGTTTCCCCTCAGTTGTTCCCGAAGTTTTATAAAATACAGATGATTGAAAATCATGAACTAACATATTACATGCTATTTTAGGGTGGCCAGTTCATATTAGAACTCGTAGACTATTACGGAGGCACTTTCATGAGACTATTTGCGGCTATTACTGAGACTATTGGTGTTTTCTGGATTTATGGTAAGATATATAATAACTCATTGTGATGAACTAGTGTAACTTGTAATTATTATACGTCCAGTAGTTAGGTATTATTTCACGTTTTGTCCATTTATATTTCCTTTATGTATTATTATTTTTTTGGGATATGGCTCTATGCTTTAGGACAATTCTTGCTTTAGGTACATCTGCTTGGGTAACATGTAAGTATTTACTGGTAAGTAGGTAGGTACTGGTTCATAAAAAAACGGATTATAGGTACATATGTACTTGTTACGTTAACGACATACCTGAATCTCAATCGAACGGAGACCTCCACACCCAAGCGCCAACCATCTCAGTCCATCCCGTCCGCTGCCCGCCACTATTTTCAATATTTTATATAATTTGTCCTTCGTGCAGCAATATCAATCCAACACGTATTTGTTCCACAACGTAGCTACAAGTATCTGTTTCTGTCTGCGCGTCGGTAGACATGACCGCCCACTTCGAGTACAACTTGCTAATTTTGCGGGCAGTGTCGACTGTCGACAATTTTGGCTTTGTTCGCTGACGGCTGACTTTATCTATCCATCCATCAAAATGCTAAGCATTATTTGCACCATAACACCATACCTGACTCACGACATACATAGATAAATAATAATAAATAAATGTACCCAATAAAGAAATCCACAGGGTCTCTACAATAACATACATACATAGTCGTGATTCTATACTAGGTTTAACCTGTATTGTGAGTACCAGAAGCTACGAAGGACTTATGGTACCACAACACCGAGACCCGAAAGCAAATTAAATATCTGTGGATTACACAAACATTTTTCTTGGTGCGAGATTCGAATCCGCGCCACCAGATGCCTCTCGTATCACAGCCGACCACTCGCCCGTTGCGCCACGGAGGCTGATAGATATTAACATTAATTTATTTTTTTAAGGTCTGGAGAATTTATGCCTGGACATCGAATTTATGTTGGGCATAAAAACTTCCTTCTACTGGCGAATTTGCTGGGGAATCATTACTCCAGTTATGATGGTGGTAGTGTTCATTTACGCCCTCGTCACCACCAAAGCACTGATCTTCGGAGGCGTCTACGAATACCCACAAGCAGCGTATAGTATGTGTCTACTTGTTATTAACTTTTCTAATTAGGTCAATGTCGGGTAGTCCGTCGTAGCTACCTAAAAGCATTGACAGAGTAACACGCCTGATGGTCTTACCTAGCACCAGTGGCGGATTTCACCTATGCCCAACTAGGCCCAGGCTTGGGGCGACTGTACCATTAGGGGCGAACAAACACGAAACAAAAAATTTGGCAGCTTTCACCTTACTGACGAAGTTAACTCCATTATCTACGCACAATAAAATGGACCTTCCCCTTCTCCCTTTTTTTAAAGACAACGGCCGGACCTAGAGCAGCCAGTAGTGCAAGTCCGCCACTGACTAGCACCTAATCATACTTGCACCTACGCCCAATGACGTTGAAACCGTTCCGCTTATAGGTGCCTATTACGATATTAAGATTATCACAATTGACACTACCTACAGTTACACCGAAATTTTATTCTATCTATCTCGTTAAGCTGTGGGCCCGTGTAACGAGACGAGCAAGCGGTTCGCCTGATGGTAAGCGATACGACTGGCCATGAATTGTAGCAGCACCACCTGTACCTACATTGAATAACAAGCACTGCACTGCACTCGTCACCATAAGAAGTCTCAACTGTAGCACTGATACTATCTAGTCTAGGTGCTAATTTGTAGGTAATATGCATCAGCAATCACCCTTATACTTCTACGTATATGTATATCAGAATAACTAGTTATTTTTCTATATGTTTTGGTCATCCTACAAATACATAATATACCTGTGTTTGCAGTTGCCGGTTATGTTTTGCAGTATACAGGAATTGCATTGATTCCTATTTTCATCGTAATGGCATTATGGAAATATAGGACAGGCAACTTTATTGAGGTATGTTTGATCAAAGCATTTTAATATTTGAATAAGTTTTTAAATTCGACAGTAAAATGATGTCTGTGGCTTTAGCAGGATTTCTGACAATCTTAAATGTATTGAAACTCGCTGCGCACTGATGACATTTGGTTAATATTCCATACAAATTTCATAGACGCGCATCGAGCTCGAATACATTTACGATTGTCAATAAATTTCCTGCTCAGGCCGCTGATAGGAAGTCCTCTGACGATTTTTTTAACCGACATCTAAATCGGAGGCTCTCGTTAGTCTATATATTTATATGTTTTACGGGATAACTGCGGTTCAAGGCTCAATTTTCATAAGCCAAAGACATTCAGGAATACATAGACAGGATAACAGCGCGAAACTTGTACTCATCCAAAAATTTTGACCTCGTGGTCATAAGTCATTCAGTCGTATTTGAAAATACGCGCGAAAGGTCGTGCCAGCGTAATAATTTTTAGACAATAAAATTGATCTACGTAATTCATGAACATTCACCGATCGTTCTAGAAATCTAGAGTGTAAATTGTAATAAGCGCCGTCGCGTTGTAATAAGTGGTAGATGACGTTACTGACGTTAGATGTTTTTTTTTAATGGAAACTTGCTCGATTGGCTCTCTATAGTTAGTAATAATCTCTTTGTCCGACTTCGATGGTCTCATATAAAACTATTAAAATTAGTATAGAACTGTTATGGCACATTACTTACGCATCAGTTACATGTAGTGTTTTAATTTTACAGACTGTGAAGAAATCGTTCAGGAAAAAACCCACTTATGGCCCTAAAGACCCTCAAAAACATGAAGAATGGCGTTCATTCCGAAGTGATGCCAAATTTGAACGTGAACTCAAACGCAAGAACTGGTTCCACCACATAGGCTTAAGTCTTATTGGTGGCTATCGCTGGAAACATTGACAACTGATAGTTTTAAGATTTATTTATATGCAATAAATACAATAATACCTACCTACCTATTTTTATTCTTTGATAGCTTCTTTGACTCGAGCATGTTTCAAAAGTCCACTGCTTATTCTATTACTAGCCCGAGATTTTGTACGCGTAGAAAATGAAAATTACTAACAAATCACAGGAAAAAAAAATCTAATTAGACTCACCCTCGAATACTGAAACGCAACTCAAACTCTTGAAGTCGTGTTATGTCATTTGAAACCGCGTTATATCATAATGGGCCTTAAAAAAACAGTTTAACTGAGAAAATGGTAAAGAATAGTCGGTCCCAAAGAATTTAAACGCAGTCGGTCCCTTTTATTTTTGAACAATGTGACACAAGGAAAAAGTGACAGACTATTATTAGCCATTTGCTCAGCTAAACTGTTTTATATGTAAGGCCCAATAATTGTATGCCACTAAAGAGTATAAGCAGCCGTTAAAGTTGAGTAGAGTTTCAGTATTCGGAGGATAGATAGATAAGAATGATTTCTTCAACCCGTATAAGCTAAAATAAAACTCAAATGAATTACTATGAGAGTTTATTGTTTATAGTTAGTTTTAACACGACCACAAATTATGCGAAATGCACGATAAAATTACAATGCTATTGACCCACTTTACACTAAAAGCCAGATTAGATATTCAATATGCAATAACTAAATACCAGATTTGACTATTGCTAACTTTACAATTAAAAATAATAAAGTATAGTATTCTTTGTTGACAAAAGAATACACCAGTTACTTATGTTTAGATTTTTTCTTTTTCTTACTCGCCTTCTTCTTGTGTTTGCGCTTCTTCTTCTTTTTCTTGTGGTCATCTGTGCTGGAATCAGATTCACTATCGCTGTCACTTGCAGCTCGCTTCTTCTTTTTCTTTGCGCGTTTCTTTTTCTTCTTGCGTTTACGTGCGTCAGACGATGATGAAGATGAAGAAAAGTCCGAGTCGGTTGACGTTTCACTCTCAGTATCAGGTTTCTTTTTGACATTTGTAAGATCTAATTTAATAGAATCTGTGTCTATTTTTGGTTTCTTGATTTCACTGTGGTCACGAGCGCTAAGCGACCTAGATCGTTCACGCTTCTTCCCTGTGTCATCCTTCGTCTCACCATCTGATTCCACATTTTCATCGTAATCCGGTTCAAAGTGAGCTTCATCTAAAGTAGATTTCTTTCTTTCACGATCATTAGCGGCAACTTTGGTTTCCAACGTAGTTTTCTCATGATCATGATCACGCGAACCATTTCTTTTGTCATCTTTGGATATCTTTTCAGTGCCTTTTTTGTCACTATGAGGACTTACACCGCTATTTTTGTCGCCTTTTAGCCCCTCAGAAATAACACGCCTTTCACTTTTAGATGAATCTGGCCGACCTACTGTATCTTTTTTACTACGTTCCTTTTCCACGGTCACTCTTCGGTACGGCTGTTCTTTCTTTGGTGTTTTTGATCGCGATTTCACTCGTTCTACCGTACTGTGTACAACACGAGGTTCTCGCCCCCTCCGCACATCATCAACTTTTCCGCCAAGCCGTTCTTTGACAGATAACCTCGGAGGAGGAGTTTTTGAATGCCTTTTCTTTTTATCATTAATTTCTATAGACCTCTGTTCAGCATCAGCTACTGGAACTGTTATTTGAATATTGTTCATAGGTACTTTAGGTTGTTCGTCCCCATACAATTTTAGACGATCGCTACTAATTTTCTTAATTTCTATAGGTCTTAAAGAATGTATAGCCTTAGCAAATATTGCATTTTCGGCTCGTTTAATGACATCTGATGTAACCTTGGTTCCATCTTCTTCATCTTCAGGAGAGGTTATTTCTCCGGGTTCTTTAGCCTTTTCTACATTTTCTTCTTCGACTTCCCATTTAGATAATTCAGGCAAGGGCGCCAACATGTTATTTGACTGACTAGGAGCTTCCATCTCTACTTTCAAATCTAATTCATCAGCATTGGCCTGAAGTTCTATACCATCAAATGGTTCTTCCCTATTAGCAGCTTCCAAAGTTTTAATATCCTGGCTGACAATGTTGCTTTCAGTTTTAACATAATTTTGTATTATTTCTTTATCAACGGCTTCCGCTGCTTCGTCCCCATATAAATCGTCTTTCGATTTTGTAGTAGCAACCGCCTTTGGAGCTGTTTCACATTTTACTGTTTCATTGTTTATTTCAGTTTTCGCCGTAATTGCTTTATCGATTTCAGCTGGCTTGACTTCTTTCTCTAAATCCTTAACGTCATCTTTTTCTGCTCCTAAGTCATCCTTTTTGACAGTATCCTTATCTTTCTTGTCCTTTTTATCTCTTTTTTTCTTCTTTTCCATATCCTTTTCCTTCTCTCTCTTTTTCTTTTTTCTTTCCTTGATTTTCTTTTCCTTATCCTTGTGATCTCTACTTCTGTCAGTTGATAATTTGTCGTGGACTCTATCATCTTTTTTATCTCTACGATTATCACGATCTCTCGATCGTCCTCTCGACTCACTACGTTTTTTCTCACGCGTTTCCCGGCTCCTTTTAGGCGAAACGCGAGTTTTCTTGTCCGGTGTTGCATGGTCTCGATCTTTTTCACATTCCCGTCCCCTATCAAAGTCCCGTGGCCTTTCCTCACGAGTATCACGCGGTTCACGATTTTTGTCATAAGCTGCCCTTCTATCCATATCTCGACCTCTATCAGGTCTATCAGTGTTTTCCCTGTTATCATTATAACGATCCCTCTCGCGGCCGTCTCGTTCTCTGTGTCTATCACCTTCAGTATTTGGATTACGCCTGGGCCCAACTCTACTACGAATACTTGGTCTGTACCCTCCTGGTGGCCTGTTATGTTCACGACCAGTATTATTGTCTTCTCTATAATTCTCGCGATAATTACTATCGTGATAATTGGGAGGTATTGGGTCTCGCGGATCAGCACTAGGCGGTCTATATGGAGGCCCTCCTTCACGGAAATTAGTATGTGGCATATTATCTCTAAAACTACCGTCCCTGTAGGGCGCGTTTCTGTAATTATTATCTCGGAATTGTGGTGGACGGAAATTAGAATCCCGATAAGGTCCTTGCGGCCCCACATCTCGATATGGTTGGCCATCTCGGAAAGGTACTGAACTTTGATCACGATAGGGGGGACCAGGTCTGAAGTTATCACGGTAACGCTGCGGCTGTTCACCCACGTGTACTGGAATTTCATTCGTGACAGGAGGCATTGATATATCCCTGTACCCAGGTGGACCCTCGACGTATGTAGGAGTTCTATTATAAGGATCCCTATAATTAGGAGGCGGGATCCTGTCGCGTTCAATAGGGCCTGGTGGACCGAAAGTTGGTTTTTCAAAGGGCGAGGGTTCGAATCCAGGCACCGGTGGTTCTAGACCCGGTGGAATTTCATCAAATGGAGCTGTTTCATAACGACCTCGATAACCTGGTGGCGGATCAGAGTGAACAGGAATATTTCCCATATTAGGAGGGGGTTTTGACAAGGGCGGATAAACCGGTGGAGGTGCAGGGCCTCTAGGTCCATATCTGAAATATAAAAAAAGAACAATCAATACAAGTATCACTTAATACTGAGTCAAAAAATATTACGTAAATTTTTTACCGCCTCACGAATCGAACCATTTCAATGTTATTCTGAGACAAATATGACTGGACGGTGACAAACTCGAAATGGGCATTACTATAGAAGTAGATTCACCTTGGCATTCTGACAGAATGTCCACTTCATTGTTACATTTAACTGAGTGACACCCATATTTGATAGTATGAAATTTTTAAATTATGCACGTTAATATTCTTGAATTAAATACTTAGCAATACAACCCATAAAAAAATATACCGCACTATGCAATCAGACTTTTTATAATATGGTGATAATACAAAGGTAAATCCAACTCCTATCAATAATTGAACGTGCACTAGAATTATAACACTTTGCAAAATCATAAATAATTATCTGTTTTAAACTTTAGTTAAATTTAATATAATAATCATTTAACTATTTATTTATATTAATCAACATTTCTGATGAAAATGTATATTCTAGTATCGCTAGTGTGCGTTCTCTATATTGTAGATACTATTATTGTCAACTAAATTAATTATTATTATTACTAGAAAAAAAAATAGTAGCTTTTTATAGCATTTGCTGGTTTTATTAGCTGAATGATAACCGGAATTAAGATTGCAGAATAAAAACAAATGAATTCGAAAATACTCAGTTTATTGCCAGTACAAGTTTTACTTAGAAAATATTTTAATTGTAACTTTTTCAATAAATGATAAAATAGATCCTGTAAATGCCGCCTATACTGTCCTACGTAATTTTCATAACGTATCTAATGCACAATGTTGGATTACCCTCATCGGAGTCATTGGGTGGGTCCAGTGTAGACATGAGGATCGCCGAATTTCGCAGATGAGGACATAAATTCTTCATTATATTAGAATTTCTAGATCACCTGTTTAAAAACTGTAAATGACATACGAACAAGAAATAACAATTACAACAAAATACACAAACACACCTCGGTAATCAAAATTGTACAAAAAATATAGTGCTTCCAAATAAATATCGTGCATCAGCAAATATCCGAATTACTTGTATGGTGAATTACAAAAACAATTTAGTTTCATAGAACACTACATTTTTATATTATCCCAAAAAATAGATGTCAATGAATACTGCCTCGATGGTCGGTCATGTTTGGAAATATGAAATAAGCTGATGCCCAATATTTATAGTCTTAAACTTTATAGAGTTTTACAATCCTTCTATCTATCTGCCCTTACCCCACTTTTTAAGGGTGGCGCAACACACTTTTCAAGCATGTTGCAGAAGGGATTTGGCTTAGTTTTTACGACTGGCTGCCTTCCTAACGTAAACCCCCCTCTGCGAGATTTAGTAACAGGCAAATTAAATTAGAAAATTAGCTTTGCCCGACCTGGGAATGGAACCCAGGACCTCCCGACCCACAGCCCATATATGCTGCCACTAGACCAAGGAGGCGACAATAAATAAAGAAATAAGTAATATTATTAAAAATAAACAGTCAGTATGGTATTTCCCATTATTTACATTAAATAGCAACCCGGTGTTATATTAAATAGCAGAGTGGTCCGGGAATTACGATTCAGGAAACGCAATAAAAATTTAAAGAAATCTCAAAAATGAAACTTCTCTGATACGCTTCTCTAATTCTGGTGGATCCAGTGCCAGATAAATCGTGTTGTAAAAACACTCTCCTTAAACCTGGGCATCGAACCCAGGACCTCCCGGTTCACAGCCCATACACGCCCACTACATCAAGGAGGCAATTATGAAACCCAGAAGGCGACTAATTAAACATACATTACACATACGATACTTACACATTTTATTCAAAATTCTTGTAAAAAATAAAGTTATACATATGTGGAAACACTACGGAACAAAGACGTTGGTAGTAAACTCTGTTTAAATATTTTATACACCAAAGCAACAATATCATATGTGTGAAAGCCACACATAAAAGAATTATTTTGCAATATAGAATTAACATTAGGTACATACTTCCTATAAAAAGCCTTATAACTAAGCGGACCTTTCTAAAAACAATAAGTGCGACGTTTAAACATTACGATTACATATTTGAAATCGTTATGCATTAAGAAAATTTAATTATATTTTTTTATTTTGCATAACCATGATTAAAAACATCTACAAATAAATACACGTGCATTAGCCGTAGATGTTTATAAATAGGTATCTATGTATAGGTGTCCCAAAAACGCAAAATTTGAATTTTACACTATTTGTACAGTAATTTACTATGTTCTAAAAAAAATTTGCAGGACAAGACAACATATTAACATATTAAAATGGAACACTATATAAAAGAATAGGCAAACAGCAAGTAATCACAGTTGAACGATAATTTAAAAACTACCCATTTGTCTACGAATATTTGTGTTTCGAATAAAAAATATATATATATGAGGCTAGTATGTAAATCAATAACAGCTAATAGAGCAGCTATCGCAACATGATAACGTAATTAATTAAGATGAATTTGGATGATTAGTTGTTCTAATATCCTGAAAAATGAGTGTAATATAAGTATAATGTACTCTTATTCTTGCTTTAAGCACTCTTTTGCTGTTTCATTTTCTGAGCGTCTATATTATCTATATACTGCACAAGTCTTTTCTTGGCCACGCAGATCTAGTGATTTAATTATTTAAAAATTGTTTTCTTATGACGATATATACGTGATAATTCCTGTATCCCGGGAATACAAAAACCCAAGAAAATGGTATTTCTTGTCCAAACCTTACACTAAATATTTTTTACAAATATAAAACATAATATCACAATTATTATATCAGATTTAAAATACTTTCAGAAGTAAACCTTATCGTAAATCAAAATGAACATATAAATTAAGCATTATATTTACTGAAAAGCTCAGTTTCACTGTAATAGAACAAATTCACATATAAAACAAAATTACATTATAATTATATAGATCGGTACGTAACATATCACAATTTATAACTCACAATCCTAGTATTTATCATTTGAATAATTAAAAGTACAATTTGCTGAGCGGCAGTTAAAAATATCACAATACTATAAAATAGACTCTTATAATAAGAAAGTAAAATACAGTCTACACTATTAATTGTTAACTTATTATAGTTCACAAAAAGGATTTTACAATAATTACTATTAAAAAAATGTATATATTATTTTTAAAAAGTAAGCGATAATTCCACGAAGACGCACCACTCCGCTTCCATAAACAAGTGGAAGTTCGCGAGGTGTTAGAAGCCTATTAAATTCGTACGAACTGATTACTAAATTAATAAATAAAAAAATAAATAAATACACCCAACAGTCACACACATAGTCCTGACCCCACCCTAAGATTGAGTCATGTGTCGTGGGTATCAAAAACTACGAGACTTTCGGTCTCACAACACCCAGACTTGAAACAAATATCTGTGGGACACACAGACATTTGTCTCGGTGCGGGAATCGAACTCGCGTTTCACGTTTCGAGACTTCTTCACTGTCGAGGCTGAATACGGTACAGACTTCTTTTACCTGTCCTTATCCCACTCCTCGGTGGGGTCCGAGCAACACACTTTTTCAAGCATGCTACAAATAAAAATATTCGGGTTTTCGATCTCTTGTCTGGCTGACGTCAACCCCCTTTGGGGGAGTTGAGGGCAGTACGGTGTACACGATATATTATTGTTGACCTTAAATGTAATATTCAGATGTTTAAATATTCTGATTTCTGTCACCTACACGGTTGGGATGCGCCTATGTGGAATGCATAAATATTTCAAGTATTTTATTTTACAAATAAAAAGGTTAACAATTTAACAATAATCAATAGATAAAATTTACATTTCCTATATTAAATATTTTTTGTTGCATATTTCATTTAAGTACATAGGCTCACGCCTGTACATCAGAAAAGGTAGGCACATTTCGCCTAGCTTAATTCCATCCGCGATACGATAGGGAGCCTTTCGCAATATCGGGCACAAAATCCAATCTCGGGCTGATTCTGTGTAGAAAAACCTGATATCACTTTACCCGCACCTGAGATCGAAACCGAGACCTTAAGACAGTAATCATATCGCGCACGTAATACCTAAAAATACGCCACTGAGGCGGTCATTCATTTAACGCTTCATAAATGTATACAAAATAGATGTGAATGAGCAAACATGTGGGCCGTTGAAAATTAACACTGATATTATTATTATTAATATTATGTTTAAAATATTTTTTACATCTTTAAAACCAAATGATAGTTCAAAATAGAACTTTAGCCTATGTATAATATATTATTAAAAAGAAATAATCGATAAAGACATACTTTAAAAAAACTTAAATATTATAGCTATACTCAAGTAAGCATCTAACCGCCGAATGTTCATACACTTAGGTCGCCTTATGTCGTTTAAGGCCGCCTTATCTGTCAAAATTGTATGGCGAAAATCAATGTAAGAAGCCGTTAAAGTTGAGCATCGTTTGACCATTCGGTGGTAAATAACATGAAATAATAACATTCCTAGCGAGAACACATAAATTAAATAATATAAACGAAATATTAACAGAAATAAAAAACATGTTTATAAATACATTTTTATTATTAATAATATGATCATTATCACAGTGAAGATAATATTTAACTATATGTATAATAATAACATGTATATCATGTATCACATATATAACTCAAGTATCACAGTGTTCTGTCGATTCATTTTATCAATATCCGCTCCTACTAGGTATAATATGCCACGTTATGCTTAAATTATTGGTAGGATTAGTATATCGCATATTAATCTCTGATAATACCGTAATATAATTTATTAATGGCATATTTTGAGTGACATACATATCAAGTAGGTATAACAGATTAATGCAAAATTTAAAACTGGATTATGTATAATCATAACACGAAGCTACATGTCAAACTACGCAAAGTAGGCACATTTTCGTTATCTTTTATTTAAAAAAACTTTACCAGATACAAAGCATCAGACTTCTAAATGTTCCAAAAACAGGTTGTCATGAGAGTTGAACAAAATAAAAAAACGACACACAAATACCAGTAGGTAAATGTCAGAAAATGGTACTAAAACAGGTTATACCTGTACAAAATATTTATGATTACAAGATAATTTAAGAAAAAAATCAAAAATCCATTTAATTATCATTGATATAATCGACTGGATTTTGCTTGATCACTATAAAACATAAATCTCAAAAATTTTCATTTCATGTTAAACAATTCCATCCACAGGGCAAATAACTAGAATCTAGGCAAGTTAAAATATGCAAATGAAATTAATAAACAATATTATAATTAAATACGATTTACATCAAAATGTATTCGCTATTTCGCCTCTGCTTACTCCTTCGAGGATACAGGCGTGAGCGGATATATTCATGTCAATATCTATGTATGTATGTAAGAGTTTATTTAATTTGCATGTAATGTTTACATAGTACACCAACGTCAAAATCCGTTTACAACGCAACAGAACGGTTTACATATGTGAAAGAATGAATTTTACATTAGTTGAAAGTGCCCTGTGCCTATTATTTAATGTAAAATTGAAAAAACAGTTCTGGGAGGAAGCGACTAACACAGCAGTGTACACTGCACACCCATAATTGTACTATTTCAACCGAGTTAAATGGCAAAGACACCTTATGAAGCATGGTCAGGAACAAAATCCGAAATAAGCCATATGAGAATATTCAAGAGCACTTTAATATACCAAAAGAAAAAAGAAGCAAGTTTGATAGAAGATCTGGACGTTGCATTTTGGTTGGGTATCCAAATAATATAAAGGGATATAGAGTTTATGACCCTGAGACAAAAAAATATAATTACATGTAAAGATGTTATGTTAGAATGGGTGGGTATCTTTGGACAGTGAAGACCTGTGCCTGACGTCAACCCCCTATGAGAGTTCCAGTCCCAGGCAAGTTAAATTAGAAAATTTGCTTTGCCCGACCTGGGAATCGAACCCAGGACCTCCCGGTCCACAGCCTATACATGCTGCCATTAGACCAAGGAGGCGACTTGGTCTAGTGGCCAGATTTACGGCCCCAAGTGCCAAGCCAAAAATGAATATACCTGATGGAAAAATAACGAAACAATTAATAACCTTTGGATTGTGGGATGTTTCCTCCACACTCTGTCATTAAAAGTTGGATCGTTGCACGTGCCGAACTCGAATGTACTCAAACACACTGAGGATGAGGACGGCCAACGAGAGGGCACGCAAAGATACAAGGTGCGGAGCAGTGGTGGTAGAGTAAACATTTGACGGAATCTATGTGATGTTTGAACATCCATAAGGATTCAATAAATACTTTGATTTTGACTTTTTGTTTTTTTACGAAATATCGTGTACTGTGAACCGAAAAGCACAATATTATGACTGCGGTTAAATTTGCACCGGGTACACATTCATGTATTACAAAATTCACTATGTCCAATATACAAGCGTTGTATAGGAGTCTTTCTGACATACGTTTATTGCCATAACATGTACAGATCCGTAAAAATAAATTTTAAAAACATATTTATATATGAGGCCATGCTATGCACATATTGAATTTGAAATTTAATAACCAATTGTATTACAATTTACTACACATATCGAAACCGAATATAACGACATCGTTTATAACGACGAATCGGTTTTTACGGCCGAATGGCTATGTCGCGGCCGAATCCCTATATAAACCATTAAGTACAACATACCGCCTTTAACAACATCGGATACTGCGGCATATCGCTTAAAACGACAAAGTGTATCGATATTCATCGGCTATAACCACCAAACCTTTTACTTGTTCCAGCAAAACTATACGAACAATTTTCAAACTTATTTTAATGTATGAAGGATTTTTTTTTAATTATTAGGGTACGCCCAAAAAAATGGGTAAAATAGTAAAAAAAAGTGGTCACGTAGTATGCGCACTTTCTCCCACCCCATCCGAACCTCTTGCGCGCTCTTTACCATTTGACCTGGCATGTTTCACAACTTATTTAGAGCGATAGTTGACAACGTAAATAAAACGTTGGTTTCATAACGTTTGGTTTTGATGGTGTGTTTTCGCGTTACAGTGTCGCAAAAATACATATTTTAGACACAGCATAATTAATAAAACGCACCAAAATGACTGATTACTTACATTTTATTGAAAACTATTGGTTTGGTGGTATTGTTCATAATAACTTAGTGGAGCTTTATAAGTCCGTTATAAGACGTTTTATAAAAAGTATTATTAATAATCGTTCAAAAGCCTTAAAACATTCCTCGAACCTCCTATAAATTACCTCCTATTAATTTTATTATAATCTAACATCCCATCTAAGGGCGACCTACCCTCTACGAGTTTCCTAATAACATAAATATTTTCTACAATATAGCCCCATAGTTATAAAAATATTTAATAATAAATAATAATATTAGCCCTGTAATATTACTGTCCCACTGCTGGGCATGGACCTCCTCTACTAATGAGAGGAGTTAGGCCTTAGTCTACCACGTTGGCCTAGTGCGGGTTGGTAGACTTCACATACCTTTGAAATTCCTCAAAATGTTTTCCGTTACCGTTATAGCAAGCGATAATTCAAAATGAAAATACACTTAACAGATAAGTCAGAGGTGTATGCTCTTTTTTGGGTTGATCTCGAACCGCCGACACTCGTCTCGGCAGTCAGTACCACTCCCAACTGAGCTATCGCTGCTTAATTGCTTATAAAAATATTTACTCGTTTCTTATCTTTAAAACTAGTTTGTCCCTTTCATTTTCAAACATGTCGAGAAAGGAAAAAGTGACAAATTATTCTTAAAGATAAAAACGCGTAGCTTTTATAAGTAAGGGGCATATATTAGAAATATTATTACAAAACTTAATGAGGGAAGGATGATCTTAGACAATATCTCGTAGTATTAGTTCCACGTCAATATAATTAATGTTTTTGACACTCGACATTAACTAGACAATATTTTTAAGCTATTGCATAGCTTCTATCGCGGGCCTTGAGCGTGGAGACCGAATCCAGAAATTCCGTAACGAAAATAACCTAACACCCCCCACTCCGACCGGCACAGCGGTGATACTTATTAGTTATGCCATCCATCGATGAATAGCAAAACTTTTAGTGACTTTTTTGAAATATCACGCTTGTCTCTTTAGTTCAGCAACTCGTATGCTAGGTGGCATTGTATCGGCGTTACTGCGCATGCGTAATCCCCCTCTTCGCCCCGCAATCTGGTGACTCATGCCTGCTTAGAGTTTCGGCGTTAGGGCACCTCCTCTTTGTATTTACTTCATGGTACGACTCTACGAGCTCGCACGAATCGAGACGAGCTTCTCCGAAATCGGACGAATACGTAATCAGCTGTTTGTGAGAAAGTATATAGGTGTATTGATTTTGGTTGCTATGCGATAGCTTTACCGCGGCAGTCCCCGAGTGCCACACTTTTTTTTTATTTATTGTTTTCAGCCAGGGTTTCCTGTTTGTTTCGAGGCTTTGCAAATATAAAACCTTATTAAAATCATCTTTTTTTCTGTAAACCAGAAACATTATGTTCGATAAAACTATTTTAGTTGTGGGAGCTTTGTGAAACGATTATGAATATAGAATTTTATTGAACCTTCGATAGACTTAAAATATATTTTATTAATATGAGTTTATACCTTCGATAAGGGTTTTATTATGAATAACGGCCGGTTTCAATAAACGATCTCGGTTTATAGAGCAGATAGATCACGATTATGAACCAATCAAATCAAGTCAATTGACAAAGTCATGTTCATACTGTGTTCTTATTGGCAAATTTTTGTAATCTATCTGCACATTCGAACTGAGATTGTTAATTGAAACCGGGCGTTAGACAGTAAGCGTAATCTATAAGCTGTACATAATTTGCAGGTACTGCAAAAATAATATAAGCTGTAGGTACTGCAAGTTTTTTTCATAATAAACATTTTTATTTCTTTTTTCGACATTTTATTTGAAAACAAATTCATAGGCATAACCTATACCTATATTACATAAATTTTTAAAAATTTTAAACATACATATGACAATTATTATGACTTGTACTTGTGAATATTGCTTATAACAACTATCTTATATAACGTCCGAATTTTATGATCCCTTAATTGTCGTTATATCCGGTTTTGACGGAATTAGATTAATTTCACTCGACTATGTCGATATTCCGATGTTAGAGACGTTCGTTGTTTTTTAAAGTATAATATCACAGCCAAATTACTTACCGCTTTTCAAATTAATGTTTGTAATTTTTGCATCGCAAACATCGTATTTGTTAGCAATTTATCACTTTTACACAAATCATCACTTAAACATAACATTTATAAATTACATTTACAAAAAATATAATGCGACAATAATAAAAACCACTTTTCGAGTTGACACAGACCACAGTCACAGATTTAATATGCTCAGCATTAAATACTTCAACATCAACGAATGGTTGCATTCTCTTTGGAGGCTGTAAGGGACGCGTGTGGATGCTATTTAAACTTTTACAATCGTACCTGGCTCCATACGGTGGCTCAACACTACGTCTCGGTGGCGACAACAGTTCGTCATAAACTCCGGTATACCTGTTGACAAAACACAGACAATACTTTATAATGTATTAAATTACACCAAATATCCGACATGACATTTATCCACTCAAAATACGATCCTACGATTTTTTAGTCCTAGGTTTTAACAACACTGTGTATGTATATGCACGAAGATATTACGACACCAACTCTATTTTTTTTCATTTTAAATTCTAATTAAAATCAGTCGCTTAGTTAGATGGACATATCTATAAAGTATCATGAATTTAGTACCGATGTGGCGACAAAGGTCTGGGAGGCGGCGAACGCAGAAGCGACCGTCGCGGAGAACGCATCGGCGAACGAACAGGCGAACGCGGCGGCGAGCGCATCGGAGAGCGCGGCGGCGAACGCAGCGGCGAGCGCAGCGGTGAGCGAGGGCCCGGCGACCGGAACCGCATCCCACGACGACGCGGCGACGGCGAGCTGCATAACAACAATTATCAGTTACTGCGACTGCCCTTTGGGATAAGATATGACGAACTACTGCAACTGGAATGCGAAAATTAAATAGTAATTTTTGCCACCCTAAATTTCGCAATAAATATAGAATGAACCCGATTAAAAGGATATAGAAATTATAAATAACAAAGGCATTTACATATTTTATTAAATGTATTTACATATTATTATTTGATATCAGATCCATCAGACCAAGATATTGGGATGACCAATCAGATACAACATAGGGAATATTGCAACTGCATTGCAAGTCTTATTTTCGATTAACTATTTTTAATTCACATTTATAATTAACGTATAAGGTTGAGTTTCAGTAAATTTTCTTTCTTCGGACAAAATTTCATATGTCTGTGCTGACTGAGCACATAATTTTAAGCTCGGGTGGAGTTCATTGATTTTCTTATTAAGTATACATTTCCCGTATTAGTTATACAAAATATTCCAAGACAAGAAAAAACAGAATAACACCGACTCGGAATTTCTAATATAGAACCTGAACTTCTATGGCAGGGCAGCACAATTTTGAACGCCGCCGTCATATAGTATTCATAAATATAAACTAGAGCATATTCCTCACCGAGAAAGCGATAATGACCTGTCTCGCGAGCGGCGCCGACGCGGCGACCACGGCGAGCGGCGCATGCGTCCGCGCGACATCGAACGTGATCTGCAACACAAACAATTATTGCACTTATGCATTCTTTAAGCCAAATATTTCGTACATTTTCATACTCTATTTTAAAATACAGTTATATTAAATGACATGCATTATGGACGTCACTATCTTGTACTCAGTTATACACGGTCTATCTGGTGGATATTTTATGTGTGATAATTTCATTTCGGGATAAAAAAAAAGCTATCCAGAGTATCAACTATCTTTATACCAAATTTCATCAATATTGGTACACAAATACACTCACAAAATTTCGCCTTTATAATATTAGTGTTATTTTTCTTAAATAAAAGCAGCCTAAACGTCGAATGCTCATACACTTAGGGTCGCATATATATCATTTAAGGCCGCCTTATCTCTCAAAATCAATGTTAATGTTGAGTAGCGTTTGACCATTCGGATATTAGTTACTCCTAAATAACATCAGCTATCTGCCAGCGAGTCCCGTCAAAATCGATCCAGCCTTTTCGGAGATTCGCCGGAACAGACAAAATTTATTTTTTAATATAAGTACCGTATTTGCATTACCTTTCGTATGCATTTAGCGAAAAGCTGTATTTTGAAATTACAAACAAACGCTCCATTTTATTTATTTGTATAGGTAAAATTTAAGTTAAAATAATGAATTAAAAAGCGAGAAGAAAAAACTATATTCAAGTTTGGCAGGTAATATAAATTACAAATCAATTAATATTAATGATGGCCTAAGCGCACCGAACAATCCTCAAATCGCATGTTAACCTCAATATTATCAGAGTAAGAAGCTAGTTTGCACAAATGAAGAAAAGAAGCACACTTGTACGGAATAAATATCCTAAATAAAATTAATTAAGGTTTAATGCAACTCTAATATGTAAGCAAACCGTAGAACCCACTTTGTAAGCTATAGACTGCAGTCGACACAAAAATAGTTAGTAAACATAAAAAGAATGCGGTCAAAGCGAAGAGTTAAAAATCCTAATGAAATGAGACACAGAAATTCGACGAACCTAGAATAGCGAAGTCGACTAGAAGCGCGACTTCTCGGTCGCGCACGGGGCGAACGCGGCGAGCGCGGAGAGCGCGGAGAGCGGGGCGAGCGGGGGGAGCGCGGCGAGCGCGGGGAGCGCGGCGGGCGCGGCGGCGGCGGCGAGCGCGGCGCGCGCGGCGAGCGGCCCGAGCGCGCCGAGCGCACCGAGCGCGGCGAGCGCGACCGCGAGCGCGAGCGTGACCGCGACCCGGAGTGCGCGCGCCGCCGCTCCTCGCGACGCTTCGCTCGCATCTCCTTCTCGCGAATCATGCGGTTGAACGCCTCCAGCGGGTCCTCGGTGGCCCTGCGACAATGCACCGTCATATATTTTCATTTTATGCTACTGATAATCGCAAGAACGAAAGGCGATACGACGTTTTCGGTATGTTCATTAAAGCGAGGTGCGAGCGAAACGGACGAATGACTTAGTCAAAACTTTAACTCAATATTATTAACTACACTATAATATACAGGTACAATATAGAAAAATATACCCGAAAACATTATTAATATCGTAACCGATATTAAACCTTTCAGAGTAAAATGTTTCACAAGTATCCCACAATCAAACACAGACAGATTTTTAATAAAAACTCACAAAAATACCAACAACATAATTAATCCACAGTAAATAATATGTGTGAACCCAACTGCAAACTAGTTTATTAATATGTATGTAATTTTACCCATTTGTTGGCGAGTCTTTAATCCCAGGCGGCGGAGGCTGGTACGGGTCAGGTGGAAAACGCTCGTTGAACGGACCCGGTCTCATAGACCTCGAATATGGCGGACTGGCACAAAATAAAAACTATTAGTAAAATATATTGGTTTATACAAAACATCGAATAATAAATAATTCAGATTGATTGACCTTTAAATCATCCACAAAAGTCAAATTATGTTTATTTTGATAAAACACTAGTTAACCAAATAAATGGGAGTATAAAACTATATTTAAAAAAATATATATATATATACATACTCATTATAATGTGATGAGGGCGGCAGACCCGGAACATACTGCTGATGTCCACGATTGTATGCCACCTGATATATTTTTTAATTCTTCGTTATTATATTAGCCATCCGTTTTATAAGATCTATAACATAACATATGCTCACGCCTGTATCCCCGAAGGGGTAGGCAGAGGCGCACTAGCGAACTAAAACACCCACATTTCGCCGAGCTTAGTTCCGTCCCAGATGTGATAGGGGGCGAGCCTATCGCCATATCGGGCACAAATTCCAGACTCCGGGCTGATATGGAAAAATCCAATATCACTTTGCCCGACCCGGGGATCAAACCCGAGACCTCAGAACCGTAGTCGTACCGAAATACCACCACGCCACCGAGGCAGTCAGTAAGATCTATTACTTTGTATAAAACAATATTATAAATATATCACCTGCGCGGACATGGGATCTCTTCTCTCGTCAATGGTAGGTGTGCTGGCTCTTTGCTCATCAATCCTCGGCATCTGTAATAAAAAGTTGTAAGTAACAAATGTTGCTTCCAACAGATCAATCTGGAAATCTTTGGGGGAGGCCTATGTTCAGCAGTGGACGTCCTATGGCTGATGATGATGATGATGATGATGATGATGAAGTAACAAATGCTTAAAAGTAATAAAATACCAATGTTCAAAATGCAATATGTTAACTTACATTCATCGGCATGTTTGAGGGAGGTTCCATGTCCCCTTTCAGAGATGGAGGCGGCCCTGAAACAAAACAAGTGTAAATAAAGCCGCGTCTCCTGCACTAAAACATTACACAAAACGTCTATACAAAACATGGCATTTGTACAAATTGTTGTCTAGGGTCGATTGTTCCATAAGGAGCAGACAGCGAAATACGTTGTTCTGTGTAGGTGTTTTGTTTTGAAAAAAACATGTGCAGGAGACGTATCTTTATAATAATGAAATACTAAAATGTAAATTATACAGCTAAATAAGTGTTAATACCAGTACCGGATCTAGGATTTTTCAAAGCGGGGGCAAGCCAATTTGCCTGATTTTACCGTCCCCAGATTTGGCCGCCCGGGATACGTGCAACCTTTCCCCTCCCACCCCCCCCTCTAGATCCAACAATGGTAAATACAAAAAGTGTAGTAATATTTTAGCCAAATAGCTATAGCACTTTCTAGCTGACAACCACCACCGCATTACTTCGACAATATAAATTCAAATGTGCGTGTATAGTAACATATTCTGTAACTACGAGAAATATCAAATTACTAATAAACCAATAAAACTAAAAACGCCACATACGACTGAACATTAATTCAAGCGAGTAAAGTTAACACAATAATATGGAGTAAGCAGTTTCTATAACCCAATAACCAAACAAAAAGTAGCTGACGGAGACGTGTTTAAACTTTAGTTTTACTTCAGTCTACATAACTGTATAACAAATGTAACTTGTATGATTAGTAGCTTCTTAACAATAACATGACTTATTAATTATTATAGACTTATCTGTGTTATTTACAGAGATACAGTAAATTTATGATTCGATTTTTTTTATAAAACTTATTAAAATATATTTAAGAAAATCATTAGATGTTCGGTGGTTGTTGGTGAACATTGGGTCAGCAAGCCATCATTAAGACGTATTAATACGTGGGCGAGCGATGAAATGTAAAAACGAACTGAATTGCATCTTTCTATATTGCTCGACCAAGAGCTTTTTTGACATTTCACGTTAGCGACTACGTAAATTAACTTGTATGAAAAGCATCAATTCCACTTAACGCTAGAGATGTTCGGGTGTTTGTCATACAAATATTTTACGTAATAGCTAGTGTGATATGTCAAAAAACCTCATGGTAAAGCTAAAAGGTTTTAAACTTAAACGGATTCAAAATGAAGACTTTAATTAATATTCTCATATTCTGTTTCTCAGGTATTTTGACATTGGTTTTTATATTTGATAGTTATATTGTTTATAACATAACATAAGCTCACGCCTGATTCCCGAAGGGGTAGGCAGAGGCAAGCGAACTAAAACACTCACATTTCGCCGAGCTTAGTTCCGTCCCAGATGTGATAGGGGGAGAGCCTGTCGCCATATCGAGCACAAATTCCAGACTACGGGCTGATATGAAAAAATCCAATAACACTTTGCCGGACCCAGGGATCGAATCCGAGACCTCAGGATGGTAGTCGTACCGAAATACAACCACGCCACCGAGGCAGCATTATATTGTTTATAATGTGAATATCATTAAGCAGAGATGCAAACTACTTTGTTTCGAATCTATTGTCATACACTTATTATTTTCACACCGTTGCGACCGCTCTGCCTCAATTCAAACGCAATCTATTCTTGCGAGTGCATCGTCATAAGGCGATGATGATCATGTTTCGCGATGGTGAATATTGATATATTTGTAAAGAATTAAAATATAATTCAATTTGCTACGGCTAGATACGAAAATATTGCCCAAACACCAGAGCTATATTCTAAAAAAAAATCATAGTATAGATGTAACTCTATGACTATAGGTTTTGGTTTACCTATTTATCAAGGGACCACAAAACGGTTATCTCCCTGAGCAAATCACAATAGTTTGAATACATTCAGTACCCAGATACTAATACACAAAAGCATTGTAAGCAAAACACAATTACAAATAAAGTTGTAATAATAATAAAAATTGGCATCATCAACAGCTCATAAAAAATGGCATACTTGTGATTTATTAGAATACAAAATACAGATAGCTTTTAGATGAAACATATGTATACAATATTATTAGTGGCAAAAGTTAGGTAAAACAGAGACATGCAAAGAATACATGCGAAAGAAATGTAAAAAATATGTCGAGTTTTAAAAGTCGATATTTTTTCTGATACCGATATTTTTAATAAGTGTTCAGTCCAGTTTAATCAACAAAAACGTCGCCAAACTTCATGCATTTTTGAGCAACATTGTTGCGAGCCGATATTTCGATATTACGTATCGATATATCGAAATAAATACTTTTTAAAGATATCGATACGCTACATGTAACATATCGATAGTTGTTTGCAGTATCACATATCCCTAACATGCGACGGCGAGTACGAATACCGTAGCGCGCGTGTCGATGCAGCGAGTGGCGGCCGCCGTGCGCGCCGTGATGCGGCCCGTGGTGCGGACCGTGCGGGCCGTGCGGGCCGTGCGGGCCGTGTGGACCGTGCGGGCCGTGCGGACCGTGCGGGCCGTGCGCGGGGCGAGGGTGCGCGGGCGGCATCGTCACCGTGATGTTGTCGTCCGCCGAGCCGTCCGACTCCGACCCGCGACCCTCTATACAACGCACACCACGCACGTCAACACTCGACAGACGACACGACACCGCGCCACCAGAACTCACACTTGGCACTACCCACAGTGTATACGGTCATTCAAGTACAAATCGAATATGCCAATGATCACAATCCCAAAGATGTCCCAAAGCGAGAAAACGGTAAGAAATGATAAGCTGTATTTAATTTTTCATTTTCATAATTGCCCTCTTAATTTTATTATTATTTTTTCTTAATGTTTTACATGACAAAGGCCTATATAAAACAAATATTATGCCCATTATATTTTTGAATAATACTTGAGATGTTTATACTAATCTCCTAAAATAAATTGTATTTAGCGTATTAATAGTCGCTGATATTTAATAACTTTATTTGATAAAATAATATAATATTTTATGGTAACTAATGGATAATATGATTTATATTTACAGAAATAATGTCTCGAGTTAAAAGTTAGTGAGAAGCATTGAGCCAAAAATAGCAAAGTTTTTAACTTTAACCGAAACCATCATTCATGTTATGTATCACTAGGAATAAAGTACATAACGGCTAATACTCAATATGCACGACAATATTGCCCAGTGTACACAACATTATCAAATTACATTTTAATTTAAAACAGTCCTAAACTTAGCAAATCACATGTTAATAAACGATACCAAACGCATGCAACGGCTTATTTTGTCAGTAGAGTATATGTATGAATGTGTAACGCACCTGTGTGGGCTATAGGGGCGGGGTGTGGTGTATGTGGTGGATGTGGGGGGTGCGCGGGGTGCGCGGGGTGCGCGGGCCCGTTGGGCGCGGCGGGCGGCGCACCGGGCGGGGCCGCGTCTGGACAACAACCAACTACATCACCAACACACCAAAACAGTCTCCTGTTCATTTCTCACATGAGCTCACACATGGCAGTCACACTAGAGTCTAGAACACCCACATTTCGCCGAGCTTAGTTCCGTCATAGATGTGATAGAGGGCGAGACTATCGCGATATCGGACACAAATTTCAGCCTCCGGGCTGATACTGAAAAATCTGATATCATTTTGCCCGGCCTAGTGATCGATCCCGAGACCTCAGGACGACAGACGTAGCGCGCACGCAATACCACTACAGCACGAATGCAGTCAAAACGAACACACAGAACGATGTTTTTGTTTAAATGCTCATAAAACAATGTGTATTTTAAGTCGCGTCCTCGAAACAAACCATAAAAACACCTACAGAAAGAAGCGAAACCATGTTTTATGTAGATGTGATGATAATATTATAATGTTTTTGTAATAAGGATCATAAATAAGCCCTCGCATCATATCTCGTGACCACCTTAGTGCATTGCGCTAACAATCATATATATACAATCATACAATGTAGTTACTTTATCGTACGAGAATAAAAAAAAATGGGTAGTAAACAAAAGTACCAAAACTTAACTCATATTAGCTTGAGAGAAATCGTTATTTTGTACATTGACACACATAGGATCGCCTTAGTATACTAAACAAAGCTGCAAAAAAATTAGTACACAGTACAACAAATTTAAACAAAACTACCACACTATTATTACTTATATAAGTAATTTTAGTTTTCGAAACAATAAGACGGACTCACCCATTGGTGGTGGTCGAACTTGTGTCGGAACAGCGGAGGGGCGATGCGGCGTGCGGCGGCTGTACCCCGTCTCGTTGCGGAATGACGACACAGAGTTCCGCAGGAACCTTAAAATATAACAAATCCATTATAGATTTTTTTATCCAGGAACGGCAAAGTGACTACTGATACTACTGATGTTAAGTGTAGTGCAGTCCAAAAAAACTAGCTACCGTTGACAAACTATGGGTATATCAGTGGTCGCCAGAATCATGCCCGCCTATTTACGCTTCTTCACACACTGAATCCGAAGAAGAAGCAAATCGAGGGGCTTGCAAGACAGGCGGATGACCAATGCAGACACAAGGATACCCCATACATCCCGACCAAACATCAAGTCAGCCACAAGCGTCCTGAGAGAACCGGAAGTACACTGGCTGATACTGTAACGCGAACAACACACGGATTATGGGTCACTATGGCAAGTTTTAACACCATGTGTATGTTGGTTGCCATCTGGTCGGATAGGAATATCCTACCACCACCAAATATATGTTTAAAAATAACTCAACAGCTGAAGTATTTTCTTTTATTCTGGCACGATAAAATAAACACAAGAGACCCTAACACAATCATTTCAATAACCAAAATCGAATAAAGCTAGATGTGTAATGATGGTATTTGGTTAAAATTTGTAAACGCATAACTAGCTCGATTATTTTCAAAATATACGTATTCGGATGTAAAACCTGGTCTTACTGTACTTATGCACGTGGATAGTGGGGTCCCAAAAATATGTCATCAAAACTGCGATTCGATAGCGATGGTCAACTGTGGTACGACTGATGTACTGACCTGTTTGGAATCAATGTTGTTGGAGATATTTCTTTTTCACGGCAATCGGGACATTCATGATCTTCCGACTCCAACAATGCGCCTCGGATACCTTATAAACAAAATACAAATATAGGTCGTATTACTTATTAGTTTCATTTACTTCATCTGTTAGTTGTCGCCTCCTTGGTCTTATAGTAGTATGTATGGGCTGTGGACCGGGAGATGATTTAATTTGCCCGGGACTGGTGTTGACATCAGGCAGGCGGCCGATCGTAAAAAATAAGCCAAATCTTTTCTGCAACATACTTGAAAAAGTGTAGTGCGCCGCCCCCACATTAAAGTGGGATAAGGGCCGATAGAATGAAAGACTAATATCAGTTAGTAGAATCAAACTTCTAATATGCGGTCAGCTACTGTATACCGGTTTGGTATAAACTAGCTGACCGCGGGACGCAACTCGGTTAGACGAGCTAATATGGTGGTTTTTTTTAAATAATAATAAATACACCGAACAGTCACACACATAGTTCTGACTTCACAAAACCCAGACCAGAAACTAATATCTGTGGATCACACATACATTTGGGTTGGTGCGGAAGTTAAACCCGCAGTATCTCACATCACAGCCGGCCATTTGCCTCCAGAGCCACGGTACAGTGTAGATTAAACAGTAGTTGATTACTAGAAATGTGTAAATCGAACACAAAAATCTTGAATTTTGTCGACATTTGCCGATATTATACATTTAAAAAACACAATTGAAAACCTGGTCTTTTGAACTCAGTTAACGAATGAAAATGACATACATACATTCATCACAGAAAGAGTTCCCGCAGCACGGTATCATAACGGCATCAGTGAGCAGGTCTCGACACAGGCTGCAGATGAGCTCGTCGGGTATGTTGGGCTCGCTGGCGGCGGCCGCGTTCGACGGAGGAGCGTCGCCTCCGCCTGAATTCTCTGAGGCCATATAAGCCTCACTACAAGTGACAAAATAACATGAACAATATTCTTTTTCAGCCAACACTACTGTAAAGCATTCTGCATTCAATAAAGGTTATATTTTATTGAAGATTCTACCAAAAAAATCATGTTATTCAATTGTTTGTCATTTAGTCGTCCTTGGTCTATAGTCGGATTGCTAATTAAACGGAGTAAACTGACAGATCGAAATGTCACTTTCCAAAATAATGTTGCTTACTTTCAAAACATAGGGATTGATCCAGTTAAATTTTTATCACTGAAAGAAAAGACAACAACAAAAAGACAACGAAGACTGCAAAGCCTTCGAAACGTCGGGAATAATAATTAAAACATAATCGTGATAGAATCCGTAAGTATAGTTTTATTTCAATGTATAATATTCGCGTAAACTTAAGAAATCAGTACTGAAAGAAAAAATAACTCAGCAGTAGCTTGCAAATTTCGAATTTTATTGCGCATTTTTAGAAATTTCAGCTTAACCTTCGACTAAATGTCTGTGTAAATAATTTTGCGTAAATAATCACAACAGATACACGAAATTATAACAATGAAAATTACAAATATTATTTTTGTTATTTGAGAAAAATTACGTTCGGCACATTCGTAGGTTTTGTAAGTTTTGTTTATAATGAACCATGACTATAATTCCAGTAGATATGCCATAACTTAGCATGCAGTAATTTACTATTACAATAATTCAGTAGACATGCAGTACTAATTACATATTATGCAGGAATTACGATTTTTAGTTGGAGTTTAGAAAATGAAAGAATGAAATGGTTCACTGAATTGAAATGTTTAAATAGTCTTGATCTTTTTACTGCAGCACTATTTAAATTTCATGAAAAAGTGGCAACATTCGAAATGTCAGTTTACTCCGTTTAATTAGAAATCCTACTATAGTATAATACATGTCATCAATCATCAATACATGTAGCATAATACATGTCGTGCGGACCAGGAGGACCTAAGTTCGAAATCTAGGTCGGCGAAGCAATTTTTCATATACTAGCGAAATGAGAAGCTCTTCCTTTTTAGGTAGATTTACAAAACATCAAAGCCAAACTGATTACTATTAAGATACCATAAAACTTACTGATCAACAGCAGGAACAGCAAAAGTTCCACTTGGGGTCATCATGGCGCCGGGTGCCTTAGGTCCTTCGACAGGCACCATAAAACTGCGGGGAATACCCGTACTACGTCTTATTTCTACTGGATCACCCTGAAATTAACACAGCGCTAATTAACCTCTATTACGACTAAAAACATACCATTCAAATCAACATTTAATATATGAGTATATACTCAAACAATAACTTAATCTCTTACCTCTACTGTATAATGTCAAAATTACTATTAAGTAAAGAATATGTAAAATAATTTAATTCCATATAGGAAATTAACATACTGAATTTGCAGCTGGACAATCCTTAATCCAATGTCCACGTTTTTGACACTTGTAACAAATATAATTAGCAGGAACAGCACCTCTTTGATTCTGTCCTCTAATTTTCTGATAACTATAACAAAAATATTAACATAAATACAATATTCAAATATACAATAAGCAGTGTTTAATTAAAACATATAGTATAGACAACAATGATTATTATAATTATAAAATTCAATTCACTATTTATTTTTCATGGATCAAACTGTATTTTAGTTATAATTATTTTTCTTACAGTATTTGAGGGTAAGGTTTCTAATGAAGAAGTAGGTAAACAGAAAACACTACATGTGAAATATTAAGTATATATTATATATTATAGTATTATTATTATTATTAAATGTTATCATACATAATTGACACAGTTTTATGAGTTCTGAGCTTCCAAAGCAAATAAATGTATGAACAGCAATTCGCACATACAAAAAACAAGAGAAATGTGAATATTAAATATACAAAAATCTTTTAAATTATGCGATCAGTAAGTGTAGTTCCATCCAAATTCAGTTTACATATAAATTAACACTCCAAAATTACACTTAAGCTAATAAATAGTGACTGTAACTCAGTGTAACAATATACAATGATAAAAGTTTTAAAAGATAAGATTTATAAATAGGACACGTTATGATTAAACAATACATGGGCAAGGGCAAAATGTTAATAACAAAAATATGAATGAATGTGAAAAATACTATGATCAGGGTTTGAAACAATAATCATCATCAATCATTTTTGTTAGTCGGAATTTATGTAAGAAGCTGAAAAGACACAATAGTACTCGTTATAACAAACAACTTTTATACTTGCAAATATTTCAATATACCCTAATTTTCATAGATAATGGCATTAAAGATTTTGTAAAAAAAACGCATATACATACAAAGATCATCTGCATCGATCATAGCTTGAAATCTTAAAGGTCACAAAAGACAACAACAAAGTGCCGCCGCCAATGTAGGCCATAAACCCGATAAAGCGCGTCGCGTCGGACCGCACGCTTTGACATAATGCAGCCTTTACCTACTTGATCATACGATTGGCGTGATTGAACTGATGCTCGTATTTCTTAACAAAAGGTTGTTTTTTTTAATAATTCTCACAGAGCAAGCACTTGCAAAAACTGTTTATCGGTATTTAATACCAAATAAGAAGGATTCTTAATTCGTCGTATATTTTATATTATTAATAATTGTTTTAAAGTTTAATGTGTAAGCGTTATTTTGGTGTCTATTAATCATTGTTCATTATTATTATTATTATTTAGTCGGGGATTATCTAGGTACTAACAATGTGCCGCACAAATCCTAGATAGAATAATTTAATGGACGCATAGTAGGTACCTCATCATAATTAAAACGATCGCGCGGTGTCGCACGGGCGGGTAAAACGCACAAAGAGGTGACGCATTTCACCTCTTCGCAATCATGAGATAGGGTTGTGTGTTTTCAAAGCCAGGTCTCCTGCACTAGCTTTTTCGAAACAAAACACTAAAAAAACATTGTGTGGTAGAGCCACGCTGTAGACAATTACGTCTACAGCATGAATGAGCTGGCTCGTCTGGTTTGATACCACTGTCTCACAGAAAACTGACGTAAAGTGGCAGCTTGCTGTCGCGTTTCGTTCGGTGAGTAAGATTTCCGGTGGTACAATTCTGTCCCTCCCTTTCTTCTCCAATTCCATTCACTCCTTTTAGGTTGGCAATGCACCCATGGTTCTTTTTGTGTCTTGGGTGTCTATGGGCAGTGGAGATTACTTGCCATCAGGTGACCCATCTGCTTGTTTGCCAGGCTATGCTATAAAAAAAAAACTCGCAAAACAAGGCTTTTCATTCACTCCTACTCGTAGAACAATGGACCATACATAAAAAATACATGTTTTGTGTAATGTTTTAGTGCAGAAAACGCATCTTTAAAATAAAAAGTAATTTTTGGTTTTTGTATGAAAAAAAAAATGTGTCATTATTGAGATTAGGCACCTATAGTACAAATATATACCAGCAATACATTATGTTGGCCACAGCCCTCTACACACTTTCCGACTAACCTTGTATACATCTCCATTCGCCATGAGTTCTTAGCCAATTCTAAAATTGTCAGGTAAGTAAACATTAACTAAAATTCTTGTGAATTATAATATAATGATATTAGCCCTGTAATATTACTGTCCCACTGCTGGGCACAGGCCTCCTCTACTAATGAGGGGTTATGGCTAAGTCTACCACGCTTGCCTATTACAGGTTCGTAGACTTCACATACAAAAAGAAGAATATTGGGAATATGAATAGAAGGTGGTTAACCATTCCAATAACTGTTGTAGTGTACTGGTGTGGAAAATAATTTAGCCTAAATCATCATCATCATCATCATCAGCCATAGGACGTCCACTGCTGAACATAGGCCTCCCCCAAAGATTTCCAGATCGAGGAAATAAAAAATAAATAAATATTAGCCTAAATATTGTGTTGTAAATGTAGAGTTCTCGGGCTTGGTGTTCAATATTGTCAACTTGACATATACCATACATTTGTTAATTCCTTTTGAACAAAGTCACAGGCTACCATTAGTGGAATATATTTATTAAAGTTTTATGACTCAGAAACAAAAAATCACATAACAAAATGTAAATTAGTAACCCTTATTTTGTTTACAATAATATATAACAATAATAGCTTGATTGTTAAAAATAAGCAGTATCTGGGAAAAGTCACTTTCATCTTACTTGCTAGGGTCGTAGTCAAAGGTGGATTGTGAAATCATAGCATTTATTTTATCCTGTTCGCTACCTTCCATGCGAGATAAATCTGCCAATCCCTTATTTGGCGCCACATCTTTGTGGAGTGAAGATAGATTACTATTAGAACTCTCCCACTGCTTCTTTGGTTGCTGCGCAAGAGGCACTCTAGCTACTAACAATGATGTATTCTTAGGGATCAGAGTGTTGTCATCTATGTAAACTGAAAAAGATGTTATAAACAATTACATTAGTAATGCAGATAGAATACAATTGGACAATGCACTTATAAATTGAAATGACATAAAACCATAATAACCTACATTATATTAGTATAAATCCTTGAAAACCCACCTTCTTTAGTTTGAGCGTTAGTGATCTGCAAATCAAAATCAGAAGTCTTTCCAATGCGTTTTTGCTGTGATATAGCAGCTTTTAAATCACCTACAGATATATGAAGCCCATCGAATGTGACCGTGTCATAATCCAATGCACTTTTGAATTTATAATGCACAGACATTTCCGTTACAAAAACAATTACTCTGTAATTGTAACATGACAATCCTCCACAAAACACGTGCAATATTCCAATCACTAATATTTCAATCTTCAATTGAATGGTATGTTTTACCGCCCGAGCTCAAGATGCCACATTTAGAAATACAATACTAAACACTGATCCAACCTTTAACATCTAGGTAATTTCATGATTTTATAGTATTTAAATTCACTTCACGACTTTTTAACTACAATACATTTAGTTGGCAGGCCACACAATGGACCAGCTTTCCAGTTTCCAAACGCATCATTTTTCGGCATCCGCCATTTTTTAAGATTATCATTTTTTTTTCTTTTTTGGAACTTGCACAGAGTACAGAACTTGACACAGATTACATAGACCACTTGCTGGACATAGGTCTCCCGTGAGGACTCCCCAGTCACCACAAAGCCTCTCCAAATGAGCGTCCACCATATTACGCCACAAATATTACTTTACTATTATCCCTATTATTAATTTGTATAACTGAACAAGTAAAAACTATTTTCTTTCTACTTTATGCATCGCTTGGTTATAATTGAATGGATGTGTATCCGATTGCAAATCCAGATGTTTGATTCATCGCAGCGGAAGAGGTTAGTCAGTTGTGAAATATAATTTATTTAGTAAATACATTTAGTACCAATGCAAGCGAGAAATTTTCCAGGGAAAATTATTTTTAGTTTTAATATAAATATATAATTATTTGTCTTCCGTTCGCATGAACAATATTACTCTGTTATATGAAATATTCAGTGAGTTACATATTTGGCACATTGCCATGAACTTCCGGTATGAGATAAAGACACACGCGGATCTATCAAGAAAAGAACGCGAATAATTATTATAAAAGTATCTAATAGAAGACTAATTAATAATTGACACTGTCTGTTTAAAATATGTCCAATAACGGTGCTCCAGACTCTTGGGAAAGTCAAGCTGATGTTATCGGTGAACAAGGTGCAAAAGATTCTAATGATGTGTCTACAAAATTTTCCACGTTGAACGTTAATGCCGTGGAGTTCGTGCCTTCTTTTTGTAAACCGTCTCAGGCAAGCGACGATTCCGAATCCCCCACTTCACCAGAAAAGTCTGAAAGCAGTTCGTCAAACACCGCTGGAAGCCCCGTCTTAAACGGTAAGTCGAACGTCTTGTCATTATCTGATGATATTACAAAGTGCGATACATTCTAGCTAGCTTAGAAAGTGTAAAAATATCAACTAATTTATAAAAAAAAACACATCTGTACGCGTCGTACGTCGGTGGGAAACTTGAACCATAGAACGGAACACACGTTCGATGACTTTATTTTTTTTTATGAATCCAGTTCTAACGGGTTCAAACTGACACGCGGCGCGCGGCTTATATCTATTCGATATTCATTATTCTGTAACTTTCTCCTTTCTCTTACTTAAAGTAACGAACCATGGCTCGAGTTGTTAAAGGTAAATTACTATTTTCATTAGACTTTAACAATAAACATGGTGTGTCCCTAGTTTGTGTAACTTTCACTTGTTCACCTTTTGCAATCCAGCTGTCTCTTTTACTTAGATAATATTATATGTAAGCTGCATAGTCACTTCATGATCATTCTTGGTTTAAATATTTCAAGTGGACTTTAATGCAACCTTTAAATTATTGAGATTGAATAAATAACTATATAGACAATGCCATGTCATTTGTACCCACATGTTGATTGTTGTTTGTCATAAAAATATTGTGTTATCAATAGTAGAAGTACCTAGTGGCTAATATTCTTCTGTTCCTTTTATTTACAGCATTCACACCATATGTCTATAATAATATTTGTTTATAAATGGTAACACAAGACTTCACAGGCCTTACTTATAAAAACAGTTTAACTGAGCAAATGGCTAAGAATAGTCGTGTCACTTTTTTCCTTATCACAAATTTTTGAAAATAAAAGGGACAGACCATTTTTTACCATTTGCTCAGTTAAACTGTTTTTATAAGTAAGGCCCCATATGTTCAATATAAAAGAGAAAATAAAACATATTGGTAAAATTAAATAATGAGCTAAGTTATTCTATGCTCCATCTGTTTTAAGTGTATTGGTTGATATTCCAGAAATGTAAACAATATACGGCTATTAATTATTATTATCTATTGTGATTTATATCATTTTTTGATCAACTTTTAATGTAGTGTAATTCTGTGCAAATGTAACTTTGTGTAATACATAGTACACTTTTAAGCCACATCTCCTGTACTAAAACATTACACAAAACATGTATTTTTTATCTATGGTACATTGTTTTACAAGCAGGAGACAATGTTTAAAAAAAACTATTGTAGTCAATACAACTTTACACAAACACAGTACATACAAAGGCTATAAACAAAAAAAAGACAACAACTGTCTTACTTGGGTAATAATTAACAGTTTCTAAAAATAATTATTTAAAAGCCAGACCTTTTTTTACATTTCTGAAATAAGTCTTGTGAATACACTTTAGAAACCTAATTGAAAGTCAAGAAATCATTTAATGATCTTTTTTATATAGGTATTTCTCATTTAAAGATACATTGCAATCAAAATAGATGTCCTTATATTATTTTTTACCATATTTTCCTCATTTATTTATGTACATTATAATGTTAAACCAATCAACTAATGCTAATATTCCAAAATTTTGCAATTTATATATTGGATAAGAACACAAAGCACTCAAACATTCTTATAGTGCAAATTAATTACAGATATTGTTTCTGTCTCATCCATTTTATTTTGTATAGAGTAAAATGGCAGGTTGATTGACCATACTAAAGTTACATCCACATTTGTTACATATGCTTCTAATTACAATGTCTTAATATCTCTTAATTTAATTCCATAAACAAGTGGAAACAAAACTTCTAAAGCAGTGGTTGAAAACATGTGGCCAGCAGGCCACATGCAGCCCGTGGATGTCCTATTTGTGCCCCATGATTGTATTGTAAATTAGTCATAAATATCTAAAATGTTATAGACTCTAGATAGAAAATATTATAGATTCTTAATATATGCATTGAACTCAGATTTTACTACTTCCTTTTTAGTTTTTATGAATGTTTTGGTATTCGTCTCATTCTTTCTTGTGTAGTTCATTTGATTCTCAATAAAATAAAAAGAATGTTTTACATTTACAGTGTTTTTAACTATTTTTAATAGCAATTTTGTTTTTTCGTCTTTTCTATGGGATAGGACCAAATACACATACATTAAGCTTCTTGGATTGATATCACAAGTGAGGCCCGCCTTTACTATATTTTGCTGCCTTGTGGCTCCTGCCTGCCAATAGGTTGCCGACTGCTGTTCTAAAGTATCGAGACTGAACTTTACTCAAGAATTTCAACATTCACTTTAAAGTATTTAATTCACTGGTATCAAAATATGATATCGAGAGCTGTTGCCAGTGATTCCATCTGTGTGGAAATTTATTTTCTGGGATAAAAGTAGCATATTTTGATGTAATCTATATAGGTAACTGTAAAGTTACATTCAGTAGATTTTGTGAAAAATTAACAAACATATACATACTGACAAACTTTCATGTTTATTAAATTAGAATGATTTAAAAAGAGTGTTGGTGCACTATTCTTAACCTCATGTAACAAAGTTGACAATTAGAATATATTTTTTATGTTAAACATCTTTGGCACACATGTACAATTGGGTAAAAAAGTTATAAGCCTTTGACGTTTGGTGTAACCTTCAAACTGCAGTAAAGAGAAGTATCAGTATAATCACGTCATACAATAATGGTACGTGAGTTAGAAAGGGATAGCATGATATCTCCAATATGTCCCCACTCCAAAATTTAAAAAATGAAGCAACTGCCACATTATTCAAACAATTTAGATGCAGTTTTAACAGAAGGGTTTCTTTTTTGTTTTATTTGCTTTTACAGATATTTATAAATTAACTTGTTGAATGCAGTACTTGACAGTGATTAGTTTGGATCACCTGTATATCAAAATAATATATCAAAACCTGTAAATAACAAAGTTTTGTTTTGTGAAGGATGTGGCGACGGAGGCGGAGAAAGCGGAGACGGCAGAGCAGCATCTGCATCTCCACGGGTGGAAGAGCCGCCTCCTGTCCCGCCCGCTGGCGCACTCCCCGTGTCCTCCGACATATCGCCCACCGCCGACAGCTGGGAGGCTGAGGCTGATGATGCCTTGCTCACTCCCGATGAGAACATTGAACCCGAAGAAGAAGAGTTAGAGCAACAAGTAGGAAACGCAAACGCTCAAGAAACTGTATGCATGTTTGCTTTATATTTATTGTTTACTAAAGCATCATACAATATTAGTTTCTAGTTGATCCTATCAATAATTTAATATTGGTTTTGTTTTGTTCAGTTTGTAACTTAAATTTTAAAATTGCTTTCTGAATGTTGAGAGTTGTGTGAATTTAAACAGATCTTCATAGATTCCGTAATAATTATTACATTATAGTTTTTGTAATAATTTAATTTTGCAGTATTATGCACCATGACCATGACATTCATCCAAATGTAGCAGCATGTAATTTTCATATTTCAAATTGCTGTCTTGCTAGAGAATTGCAATAATTCAACAACTTCACTCTGGTTAATAATGTTAACGTGTTGCTATTGTAAAAACAGACTGTCACACATTAAAACTGATTAGTGAGTCATACCTGTTTGCATACTTTGTTTTCATCCACTTCATATCATTGAGTGACATATTCAGTATGTGCCTATACTGAAACACAGGCACATGTCATAACAGCTAAACGCGTTTTTATGTTATTCAATAAGAAAAATGTTTTTGAATCTTATTTCACTAGTTAAAGTAATTAACATAACTGATCACAAAATAATAAATTGTTTGTTAGTTATGAAACTTTTATACACCCAAATAAATATCGTTTTTTAGGAGGATGGTGAAACTGCAAAGAAAATACCCAAGAAGAAACCACCCAGAGTAGAAGACACTCGAAGTAAGAAAGAACATGTAAATGTTGTTTTTATTGGACATGTGGGTGAGTTTGATTTTGATTACACATTCTAACTAAAGGCACCATAGTACGTTGTAATCAAAAACGAAAATTGAATTCTCATAGATGCTGGAAAATCTACGATTGGTGGTCAAATTATGTCCCTAACTGGAATGGTGGACAAGAGAACCTTAGAAAAATACGAAAGAGAAGCTCGAGAAAAATCACGAGAGTCGTGGTACTTATCATGGGCACTTGACACAAATCAGGAAGGTATGTATGTTGCATTATCAATTCATTCATTAAAGCATTTATAACTTTCAAGTTTCAACTATCATAATGTTATTCACCATGAGTGTAAATATTTACATCAGCGCTTTTTTTCACGGTATATTATGTCAATTTTAAGCCACTATAAACTAAACGCGACTAATATTCGCTACAAAGTTAAAAAGTTTGTTATGAACGTGATTTTAAACAATAACTGTTCGTCGCAGTTTCACCAGTGTACATTACTGTTCCGCTCCCTTTGATCATAGCGTGATGTCACATATATATGATACGAACCAAGTTATTAAAATTTTACGATCACTCGGGCACATTGCATGTCCCGCCGCGCCGTACGGTCGGCACTTGAACCCGTCCGCGCCGCCCGCTTCCGATGTCCTCAGTCCCAATGCAGTTGTAAACCCAACCCAATGTGCAATTATGTATTGCTACTGCCAATATTAGCATTAGGTTAGCACAAATACACGATGCATCACACGTACAAAATCGCGATCAAACACAGGAATAATACTTGATTATGAGATAATTTGTACGACCATTTTTTATGCATAATATGTTTTTTTGAGTGGTAGAGTCACGCTGTAGACCGTTACGTCTACAGCACGAATGCACCAGCTTCACTGGTTTAATACCACTGCCTCACTGAAAACCGACGTAAAGCGGCAGCTCGCTATCGCGTTTCGTTCAGTGAGTGAGATTTTCAGTGGTCCAATTCGCCCCTCCCTTTCCCAATCCCTATTTCCCTCTTTTTAGGTTGGCAACGCACCCATGATTTACTTGTCTTGGGTGTCTATGGACGATGGAGATCACTTACCATCAGATGACCCATCTGCTCGTTTGCCGGTCTCTGCTATAAAAAAAGGGTATATGGGTAATTTAATCGTGTTAATTACGCACAATCGCACACCTGAAGAATCTTATACAGTATATTTGTTTTATAGCATTTTTGGAGGCCATTATTTCATTGTCTTGAGAAGCTTCGTTTATAACTTTATATGTATAAAGAAATAATAATAATTATTGTACTCAATAGATTACATTACTATAAGTAAATAAAGGAAATATATTAATTCATTCATAAGCATTTTGTAGGTATATGTAAAGGCGAAGGGAAGATATTCAACCTCTTGCACTAGTGTATTCTTAATTCTTATTTTATTAATTTTTGAAAGTCGAGTCGAAACAATTTTAATAACATGATTAATAATTAATTAATGCCTCCTTGGTCTAGTGGCAGCATACATGGGCTGTGGACTGGGAGGTCCTGGGTTCGAGTCCTAGGTCGGATAAAGCTAATTATCTAATTTAATTTGCCCAGGACTATATCTCCCAGAGGGGTTGACGTCATGCATGCAGCCGGTCGTAAAAACTAAGCCAAATCCTTTCTGCAACATGCTTGAAAAAATGTGTTGTGCCAACCCCACATTGAGGTGGGATAAGGTCAGGTAGAAAAAAAATATTAATACTCAATGTATCTACAGAACGTGACAAAGGCAAAACAGTTGAAGTAGGAAGAGCATATTTTGAGACTGAAAAGAAGCATTTTACAATTCTCGACGCGCCGGGACACAAAAGTTTTGTACCGAACATGATCGGAGGTGCGGCACAAGCGGACCTTGCCGTTTTGGTAAGTAAAAATTATATATTTTTTGATAATAGAGAGATCAAGTAACAACATTGTATTTCTGATGGTGAGTGATCAACACTATAGTCGCCGGGTCATAACACTATATCAGCCACATTTAAAATAAAGCAAAATACTTCGGCCCATTGCAACATAGTGCAGTTGAAATGTAGACACAGTACCTCATATTTTACATTTAGAGCCTTTGTTATAGTCTAAGACATAAATGTGTATTGAATTCACGCAGTTGTAATGAAACCACAACAAGCCAAATTGTACTACTAGACACCAGTAAGAGCACCATGGGTTAGTGTGCGACGTTGCAATTTTGATGTCGTATAACTGGTTCAATAATTAGATATCATTTGCTTTTCAGTGTGATTAGGTGTACATACTATACCTTCACTACAGACTGTTTATAAACAGTAATCATTTTCGGTAGGGAACCCCTCTCCCGCTCCCAAACCACATCAGTACTCTTTTAATTCACAATGTGTTCAACTATGTGTATTGTCAATACATTATTATGCAGTACACATTTATGTGGGTGGAATAAAAAATATTCCACTCGTTAAATTCGTTCGGAACGTTTTAACCAATATGCTAATTGTTTTTTCACACAATAGGTTATATCAGCTCGTAAAGGAGAGTTCGAAACAGGATTCGACAGAGGAGGGCAGACTAGAGAACATGCCATGTTAGCCAAAACAGCCGGTGTAAAGCATCTCGTTGCCCTTGTCAACAAGATGGATGACCCCACCGTCAACTGGGACGAGAAAAGGTGTGTTTCTTATTATATAATCTGTCGTGGTCATGCAAACAACCTTTATATCATTATAATGTGATGATGCATGTAAAACACACAAGAAGTGATTCATTATAATACCATTTTCATGTGACGTGTGAATACTTTGGAATTTTATTTTAGTTGCGACAATTGGGTACTTGACTATGATTGACTTTATACACATATTTATATGTACACTAGCTGACCCGCGCAACTTCGTCTGCGTATGAGAGAGAGGGTTGAAAGAGTGAGTCGTACACATATATATATCGTATATATATCGTATAGCACAATAATTCTAAAAAGGTAATGATATGTTTTGCTAAACTTCGAGAGATAGTACGTGACTTCGGTGCGGTTCCGTCAATCACCCCGTCTGTCAACCCGTCTGTCACCCCGCCTGTCACCCAGCCTGTCACCCGTCTGTCACCCCGCCTGTCACCCAGCCTGTCACCCGTCTGTCACCCCGTCTGTAACCCGTCTGTCACCCCGTCAGTCACCCCATCAGTCACCCTGCCTGTCACCACATCTGTCACCCCGTCTGTCACCCTGTCTGTCACCCCGTTTGTCACCCCGTCTGTAACCCGTCTATCACCCCGTCAGTCACCCCATCAGTCACCCTGTCTGTCACCCCGTCTGTCACCCCGTCTGTTACCCCGTCTGTCACCCCGTCGGTCTTCCCGTCTGTCACCCCGTCTGTAATCCGTCTGTCACATCGGCTGACACCCCATCACTCACCCTGTCTGTCACCCTGCCTGTCACCCTGTCTGTCACCCTGCCTGTCACCCCGCCTGACACCCGTCTGTCATCCCATCAGTCACCCTGTCACCCCGTCTGTCACCCGTCTGTCACCCCGCCTGTCACCCGTCTGTCACCCCATCTGTCACCCATCTGTCACCCCGTCTGTCACCCGCATGTCACCCCGCATGTCACCCGTCTGTCACCCCGTCTGTAACCCATCTGTCACCCCGTCAGTCACCCCATCAGTCACCCCGTCAGGTATCCCTTAGTCACCCCATCATTCAACTCGTCGGTCAACACTAAAATAATTTTTCACATCGAACCAGTAGTTTCCGAGATATCAACTTCCCCGCTTTAAAACATTTTTCATTTCTGCTCCGCTCCTATTGGTCATAGCGTGATGCTATATAGCTTCTAGCCATCCTCGATAAATGGGCTATCCAACACAAAAATAATTTTTCAATTCGAACCAGTAGTTTCTGAGATATCGCCTTCACCGGTTTTAAACATTTTTCATTTCTGCTCCGCTCCTATTAGTCAAAGCGTGATGTTATATAGCCTATAGCCATCTTCGATAAATAGGCTATCCAACACAAAAAGAATTTTACAATTCGAACCAGTAGTTTCTGAGATACCAACTTCCCCGGCTTTAAACATTTTTCATTTCTGCTCCGCTCCTATTGGTCATAGCGTGATGTTATATAGCCTATAGCCACCGTCGATAATTGGGCTATCCAACACAAAAAGAATTTTTCAAATCGAACCAGTAGATACTAACGACACTCAATTGTTTTGCCTTCCCGGAACCTCTCCACTAATACTTGAACTTTATGGTATGGTATTAAAGTTCAAATTGACTTTT
The DNA here is from genome assembly GCA_036417725.1 of Clanis bilineata. Taxonomy (NCBI): domain Eukaryota; kingdom Metazoa; phylum Arthropoda; class Insecta; order Lepidoptera; family Sphingidae; genus Clanis; species Clanis bilineata. Next base: position 8,648,104 of record CM071153.1, read on the forward strand.
AAGTATTATTACGAATCGATTGTATGGGAGTACAGAAAAGTGTTGTTTTTGACTTTTTCAGACAATTTTTCATTTTTTTCTCTCCGTAAGAACCATCCTCGTACTTCGATGAGTATTCTAAAAAAAGAATTAGCGAAATCGGTCCAGCCGTTCACGCGTGATGGCGTGACAACGGAAAACGGGTTTCATTTTTATATATATAGATAATAGCAAATAAAACAAAAAAGAAACCCTTCTGTAAAAACTGCATCGAAATTGTTTGAAAAATGAGGCAGTGATTCATATTTTAAGTCCTGGAGTGAGTGGGGGATATTGGAGATATCTTACTATCCCTTTCCAACGCACGTACCGTTATGGCGGTCACATGATTATACTGATACTTCGCTTTCCCGCAGTTTGAATGTTACACCAAACTTCAAAGGTTTATAACTTTTTTATTTTTGAAAATATTTCAGTATTGATACCATCCTGCCATCACCGACTGCCTCGGTGGCGTGGTGGTATTTCGGTACAACTACGGTTCTGAGGTCTCGGGTTCGATCCCCGGGTCGGGCAAAGTGATATTGGATTTTTCCATATCAGCCCGGAGTCTGGAATTTGTGCCCGATATGGCGATAGGCTCGCCCCCTATCACATCTGGGACAGAACTAAGCTCGGCGAAGTGTGGGTGTTCTAGTTCGCTAGTGCGCCCCTGCCTACCCCTTCGGGGATGCAGGCGTGAGCTTATGTATGTATGATACCACCCGCGACACAGCGGGCGAGCAGCCGGCTGTGTCGCGGTCGTGAGGTCGCGGGTTCGATTCCCGCAATGAAACAAATGTCTGTGTGGCCCACAGATATTTGTTTAGGGTCTGGGTGTTGTGAGACCGATAGTCACTCGCAGTTCCTGATACCCACGACACAAGACTCGATCTTAGTGTGGGGTCAGGAGTCGGGACTATGGGTGTGACTGTTGGTTGTATTTATTTATTATTTCTTTCTGTTCTATATTTAAGATGTCGTAAATTTTAGATAAAAAGAATTTTAAAAAAGTCAAGTACCCAATTCAAAACACTTTATCGGAATAAGGCTGTAATGCCGAAATATTATTCATGTACCCATGATATGTCTTCTTATGGAGAAGTTGTAAAACTCGCATATAAATAAAGTGAAAACCTTCAGTAAAAACATCTGAACTTATGTTTATAATATTAGTTAATTACTTATACTAGTTTGCATACTACGCCCCTTACTTATAAAAATATTTAGGTGCTGCTTATCTTTATACCATAGGTTGTCCCTTTCATTTTTAAACAATGTAACGCACGGAAAAAAGTGACAGGTTATTCTTAACCATTTGCTCAGCTAAAAATGCTGTTTTAAGTAAGGCCCTACAAGTCCAACTTTGGAGTTTGAAAAGTGTTCCAGGTTTATTAATATTATCATCTTATTATGATGACGTAGTCCATACATGTTAATTGATTGATGTTATTGTTATATTTTTCAGTGAACATGTTTCCCAAATCAAATAAACAATTTCTAATGTTTAATTAAATAATTAATATTTTATGGGTTAACATAAATGTAATGAGTGATGGAAACACATGTGCGTATTTTTTTCAGGTACAATGAATGTCGAGACAAAATAATGCCTTATCTTAAAAAACTCGGCTTCAACCCTGCCAAGGATTTATCTTTCCTGCCAGTTTCAGGACAAACTGGACAAGGATTATTAGAAAAGGTTTGTATATTATCTTTCGAATGTTTTTGTTATTGTGTAAATGAGTTTGCAGAATTGAAAATATATTAAATTATATCCCGCAAACTGGGAGACCTCCACTAAATGACAATTTTTAGTTGACTGCCTACTGAATTCGAAGGTTAGGATTATAATAATTGAATTTACATACATAAACATAAGCGCACGCCTGTATCCCCGAAGGGGTAGGCAGAGGCGCACTAGCGAACTAGTACACCCACGTTTCGCCGAGCTTAGTTCCGTCCCAGATGGGGGCGAGCCTATCGCCATATCGGGCACAAATTCCATAATTGAATTTATCCTCATAACATATGGGTTATGAGGATAAATTCAATTATTATGATTAATTAATTTAAGAATGAGCATTATGATAATTGAATTTATCCTCATAACCTATGGGTTATTAGTATAAATTCATTTATCATAATGTTCTTAAATTTTCTTACTGACATTCCATTACCGACAGTTCATCATATATTTTTCGAAGTTAAAAAGGTATAAAATATAGATAATCTGGTTCATTTTGCATATCTTGCTGTGTAAGTTATATTGTGTTTATGATTCATGGACATACAACCTTTGAGGTGTTATACTTATCATATATAATTTATTATCAGGTTACAGAAGAAATCTGTCCATGGTACCGCGGTCCATCATTCATACAACTCATAGATGAGTTGCCATCTTTGAACCGCAAGATGGATGGACCATTCATAATGCCAGTCGTCGATAAATACAAGGACATGGGCACTGTCCTAATGGGGAAAGTGGAGGCGGGAACAACGCGCAAATCTAGCACCCTACTACTCATGCCTAACAGGGTAACATATTTTTACATTTCAGCCTTTTAGCGCAAAAGGGGCGTAACGCACATGTTAACATTAATCTATTTTACTCATCAGACTGAAGCGAGATCGCTACTTATGAATGCGCACGTTTCCTGCGCCGCCTATAGGCTGTTTTTGAGCTCCCAACCTAATTTATACAAGTGTTTGATACCATTGTGTCTTATGAATAAATCATTCAGTAACAATATGTCTCTTTTGAATATGTAAGACAAAATAAGTTGTATATTGTATATTTAAAATTTTTAATCACTTCAAATAAATTCAGGTTCAAGTTACTGTGGACCAATTATGGTCAGACGACATTGAAGTGACATCTATCGGTCCTGGCGAAAATGTTAAAGTGAAGCTTAAAGGAATAGAGGAGGAAGACGTGTCACCAGGTTTCGTATTGTGCGACGTTGCCGAGCCAATCACCACAGGACGAGTAAGTGGTTTTTATTCCTTTTTAAGCGACTTAAAAAAGGAGGAGGTTAAGAATTCGTCAGAATATTTTTTTATGTATGGTCCCCGATTACTCGAAGACGCCTGAGCCGATTCGAGATATTCTTTGTTTGTTTAAAAGGGTATACTTCCCAGGTGGTCTCTTTGGCACCAAGTCAGGATCTGATGATGGGATCCTAGAAAAATCTAGGGCAACCCTCAAATTTGATAGGGACCCATAGTTTGTATTATATTTTCCTAAAAGTATTCAGTTATTGACTCGGTTTTCAGTTTTTGTTAAAGTTTAATTATTATTTGTCTTTTCTTAGTTCAATATTGAAAGAATTATCCACCAACTAATAGTTAAGGAATTATATTTTACATCATCGTTTGTTTCAAACTTTCTGGAGATAAAAATCATAGTTTTTCTGTAAATCAGCAACATTATATTTGATAAACATATTTTACTTCTCTTTTAGCTAAAATAGGGTTATATTTTCGATAAGACAAGGATTTTATTATGAATAAGTGGGTAAGGGTCTTATTCATAATAAAACCCCTATCAACGGAACCTATATTAGTTCAAATGCTTTTTAAGCCTATAAAAAAGAACTTCAAACTTGAACCAGCTGATCGAAATCGGCCACGTTTTCACTACGGAACGTTTATAAGCTCCACTAAGTTATTAAGTTTAAGACCATAACATAATTGCAGTAGATGATCATATACAATCTAGATATTATTAATATTTATATATGTATTATTGCAGATTTTCGACGCTCAACTAGTTATTTTAGAGCACAAGTCCATTATATGTGCAGGGTATTCTGCAGTTATGCACATCCATTGCGCCGCTGAAGAAGTTACTGTCAAGGTATGTTATCATAGTCCGATTGCTGGGACGATTAAACGGAGTAAACGGACAGATCAAAATGTCAGTTTCCAAAATAATGTTGCATAATTTCAAAACATAGTGATTGATCTAGTTAATTTTTTTTCATTCAAAGAAACAATAACTCAGCATTATCTTGCAAAATTAGAAATTTATTGCGTATTTTTAGAAATTTCAGCTTAGCCCTTCGACTAAATGTCTGTGTAAATAATTTTGCGTAAATAATCACAACAAATGCGCGAAATTATTACAATGAAAATTACAAACATTACTTTTATTATTTGAGAATATTTACATACCGCACCGCTTTTGTATGTTATAATGAAACATGACTATAATTCCAGTAGACATACAGTACTAATCACATATTAGGCAGGAATTATGACTTTCAAGGACTTTAGAAAATGAAAGAATGAAATGGTTCACTGCATTGAAATGTTTAAATAATCTTGATCTTTTTACCGCAACATTATTTAAATTTCATAAAAAAGTGGCATCATTCGAAATGTCAGTTTACTCCGTTTAATTAGCAATCCTACTATATATACCGATATTATGTTTGTGTTTTACTCCTACGCTTTGGCAACCAAACATTGGAACTTAGTATTGGTTACATATTAAGGATGTATTAAAACGAGTATATTATATAAAAAAATAGAACATAAATCGATATTTTATTTGTTGAAAGGGGTGATTCCATTTTTTAGTATAATTTCGCACCAAGTGACGAAAAATTTATATTTTTATACCATATACACATAAAATATTTTTATCGAAGCATAAATACATTAATCAATGATTACATTATCATATTACAACTTGTGTATCGTATCAAATGTTACATGATGGCAACTATTACAAATAGTCTTACCCTAATAAAAATTACAGAATTGAACATTTCTTTTCCAGGCCCTAATATGTCTAGTAGACAAGAAAACGGGAGATAAATCAAAGACGCGGCCGCGCTTTGTGAAACAGGACCAAGTTGCAATCATGAGGATAGAATGTGCCGGCGTTATATGTTTAGAACCATTTAAAAAGTTTGCTCAAATGGGCAGATTCACATTAAGAGACGAGAGTGAGTATATTCAGCTTTAATATTGTTATTTATATGTATAAAGTATTGTGTTTAACTCAAATTTTTCTTCTTCAGATAAAACTATCGCGATCGGCAAAGTCCTGAAAGTGATTGAATAAACTGGCACTACTTGTAATTTAGCTAGGATGTAGTCTACATACTTATCTTCATATATAATCTTATTTTTTTGGTCTGTAACCATTTTCTTAACTGTTTTTCTTTGAAATAAAATCAACTGACATGTCATAGGAATAGATAAAAATATTGAATATAATACGCTTGCATGTAAAAAAATGCTAACTGCCAAGTTTTATTTTGAGGTACCTGCATATAAAGTTAATGTAGTATAATTTTCCGCAACCCAAGTTAAAATCAAAATATTCTACATCTATACTATTTTTAATGTATATATTTTTTATATACTCGTATGCTTGATTAACCCGTCAACGTGTTTACGACTCTTACGATAGATATTGAGCTTTGGCGACGACATTCGTTTAACATTTAAATAATCACGCTGGAGTCGTGCAAGGTATTTTTTTGCAAACAAGCACATTACACTTTTATAAAACAGCTGGAAATGGTTACAAGTATCAAAACTAATTAGAAACACAACCCTTTTGCTTACATTTAAAGCTACAGGAGCTATGTCCACACACTCGAAATGCTGCCATTTTGATGTTATATTTTTTCACCATTATGCCTTATTTGTGAACAAATACATAGTGTGTGGGCAAAGCACTTTCTAAAAAACGTATTGCAACAGAATGTTAGGCATTGGGATGTGTACTAAAACTTGTCAGTACTTCTTTTTTTATCACCAAATGAAGTATTGTAATAAAATTGTTACCTATATTAAAATTCATGCCTAATGCTTTAATCAAACTGAAAACCACAACTGAGTACCGTCGAGTTTTAGAATACATAATATGCTAACACGGAAATTGGAATGATTCACGATCATCGAATCTTAATTTTTTTTCATCGAAATCTTCTATTTACAAGTTGGTTTGATGTAATAAGACTCGTGTTATTTAGGTTGATCATCTGTTATGTTAAACACTCAACATATTTATTTGTTTTATTCCATTGCTTTTAACCATACAAATTAATATAGATGATCATCCTAACATGTATTTATATTACTGATTATAATATTTTCACATATTATATAAATATAGCATTGTTTCCTATTTGAAAGCAAAATTATGTTTTATTTGAAGGCTTGCTTATGGTACACATTTTTATGTTGTAGTTCAGTTTTGACTGAAGGTTTGTGTACGTCAATACTAGTTTATGGTCGCGTATCTGTTTTTAATGTTAAAATACTATACTCTGCAATATATTTTCTTTTATATCGAGTAATTATAGTGTATAATTATTGCTTTTGGTTTCACAGTTTTGAGCGAAACTCAAGCGTAATGAACATAGCATTTTATGTATAATTGGAGATAAAGTATAAGTGTCGCGTTGAGCTTCGCTCTGGTAGTTATTTACTGCTAAACGATGTGTTACTAGCAGGGTGCGACCCGGGGCGGTCGTGGTGTGTAATGTTAGTTTGAGGGTAACGCTTGAATAGTCCCTAACTTCTTACTCATACTTGTAGTAACATACTGAGAGAGTACTTATGAAGTGTTATGTAAAGTGGTAAGCAGCAAGTAATATAAACGGTTTGTTTTTGAATTTCAACTCCACATTTGATATGTTATGATATTGTATATTATAGATTGGAGACTACCAGTTTTGTTAAAGGGTAGGGGCCGGTTGTATATGAAATGTTTAGTGTATCGCGGCGTCAGTAGCCCATTGTCGGTTGTGCTCACTACCCAGGGTCTACAGTGCAGTCTCGGGTCTCTGTACACTGGTTATTACTCCGACCGACCATTATAAACAAGCTGCGACTATATTATTTTGTTTAAAATAAAATTTTATGAATAATATTTTGCGAATAATTTTAAAGCTACCTTGCTAACACCATAATATGTATGATTGTCACACGTGCCGCCATATATGTACCATTTTAAAATATTAGTAATACAGGTATTTTTTGCTATAAAATATTTGTCATTTTTTTATTTAAAATAAAAATTCATAATTAACAAGTCAGTCCTATTAAAAGCAATAACACCAATGTATTTTACGGTAATAAATACCTAATAAATAAAAGAAATTACGAAACAATATAACTTTGATAGAGTCATATAAATATATGTAAGAAAATTAATCCGTGTTCTATTAACAAACCCGCTTTGAAATCCTGTTTACATTTTTAACAATGTGTGACATATTTTATCATTCACGTTTCGTGTTATATGAATTTGCTATATTAGGAAAGCGAACAACGTGATCCAATAAAATAATTCACACGTTAACTACATTTCACCAATGCTGGGTATGACATGCAACATTTTAAAACACATACAAACATACTATATCTAGTACAAAGTAGTGTAACACAATACTTTGTATTAAATATGACAGTCAAGAAATCTATGAAGATATTATTATTGTTTGTTATGCATGCATTCGTTTGTGATTTTGTTTGAAATGATCCCATCCCAAAATTATTAATATATTATACTGCAATAACGTTATCGACCATAAGTGTTAAGACCATTCAAGATTGCAAGTTTGAAACTTTTTATACATTGCTAGTTATAAATAAATGTTTGAATACGGCGGATTTAAGAATGCAATTTGGTTTGTGTTCCCTACACCTGAATATTGAGACGCTTCAAATGACCGAATATTAACTTCGCGCGTCATAAACTCTCGGTCACATAAAAATACATATCAGTCGTGAACTCGTGACTACTCTCCTCTTTTTATTATTTAGTATTATAATCTAATCAGCCATAAAATACTAAAACATATATGTGCTAAAACAATAATGTATTGACAGCCTCAGAGGCGCAGTGGGCGAGCAGTGAAGCGGGAGGCCGCGTGTTCGATCCCCGCATCGAGACAAATCTCGGTGTGGCCAACAGATATTTGTTTCGGGTCTGGGTGTTGTGAGACCGGAAGTCTCTCGTAGTTCCTGATATCTACGACACAAGACTCGATCTTACTGTGGGGTCCTGGACTGTGTGTGACTGTTGGGTATTATTTATATTTTATATTTATATATATAAATACAAAATATAAATAATACCTATAAGCAGCGAAAGCTCAGTTGGGAATAGTACGGACTGCCAAGATGAGTGTCGGAGGTTCGAGACCAACCCCAAAAAAGGATACACCTATAATTTTCTATGTTAAGCGTATTTTCTTTGTGAATTGAACTCTTGCTATAACGGTGAAGGAAAATATCGTGATGAAACCTGCATAACTGAGAAAATTCTTTACAAGAATTTCGAAGGTATCTGAAGTCTACCAACCCGCATTAGGTCAACGTGGTGGACTAAGGCCTAACCACTCTCATTGATAGAGGAGGCCCGTGCCCTGCAGTAGGACAGTAATATTTCAGGGATAATATTGTTATTTTATTTATATATTATCTAAATCAAAAAGTACCTCTTTTTACTAGGTCTAAATTGGGTAGATAAATAATAGCAAATAATGAAGCATGGAATCCTGTAAAAACTGCATCAAGCTTTGTTGAACAATGAGGCAGTAATTTTGCAATAAGCAAGAATGGACGTGTAGTGGGGATATCTTACTATCTCTTTTCCATGCTCGTCGCACTGTTATGGCAGTGAATTCATCATCACGCATCCATTATATTATTTGAAGGTAACATCCCTTCTACCAGAATTGGTTACTTGACTATAGTAACTAATATCAATGTATTACTGTAGGAAAATAGATTTATCATCTAAATAATGTATGCAATCGGAATTTATTAAAAAAACTCTTAAGGATAATTTTATTTTAGTAATTTAAATACTTATTTTTTTATCTGTGAGTCACGTGACGGTAAACACCAATCACTGTGCATAATGTCAAATTACTCATTTTTGTTTATTTGCTCCACAAGGGCCAAGACCATACTGCCAGGTTATTTGATTTTTTTCAGATTTTTATTTAAAACTCTACTTAATTTCAACGCGGATTTGATCCAAGATCGGTATCTGATCGGCAAAATATCTCACCCGTTTTTTTTTAGTTTGAAATCATAAATGTTATTTCCTCAATATCTTTTTAGAAAGCTATTTAAACTAAATATATATATGAAAATAAATTACATGTTTAGGATAAACTAATAAATACCTCTGTATGCTTTTAAAAAAAATAAGCAAGTACCGAATTCAAAGGTATACTACTGTTTTATTTTCGAGAATATTTCTTTCTGTGCTATATCTACTATATAAAAATAAGTCGGGTTTTCCCTTCTGACGCTGTAACTCCAGAACGCACGAACCGATTTCCACGGTTTCGCATTCGTTGGAAAGGTCTCGGGCTCCGTGAGGTTTATAGCAAAGAAAATTCAGGAAAAATTTCAACAGAAAAGCGGGAAAATCCTTTTTCACATACAGCGCCATCTCTGATACATAGCATGTACTACAAACCAATATTTTAAGTAGATGGCGCCGGTGCGTGATACATTGTTTGACAGCTACTCATTGTTCTCTGCTCAGTTAATTTCATGTGACAAACCGGTATTGTGTTCACTATGAAATTGTGAAAAAAAGTAAAAAAAAATAGTTATTCGTTTCCTAACAATTACCATCAAATCAATCACGTGTATTGTGCAAATTATATATTTACATCGTTTAAAATATAGAACAGAAAGAAATATTGAAATATTGTCAAAAATAATAAGTAATAACTGACAGGCTGACTCATGGGGTGGCGGACGGGGTGATTGACGAGGTGACTGACGGGATGACAGACGGGTGACAGAAGAGTGACAGACGGGGCGACGAAATGGGTGACCGACTGGGTGACAGCCGGGGTGACAGCAGAGTGACAGACGGGGTGACCGACTGGGTGACAGACGGGGTGACAAGTGGGGTGACAGACGGGTGAACGACGTGGTGACAGACGGGGTGACAGACGGACAGACGGGATGACGGACGTGGTGATAGACGGGGTGACAGGCGGGTCACAGACTGGGTGACAGACGGGGTGCCCGACTGGGTGACAGACGGGTTGACAGGCGGGGTGACAGACAGTGTGACGGATGGGGTAAGAGACGGTGTGACTGACGGGGTGAGGGACGGGGGACTGACGGCCGAAGTAGATCATCCCATTACCTCCTTTAGAATTATTGGATTATAGGTGCCTACGACTCACTCTTTCAACCCTCTCTCTCATACGCAGACGTAGTTGCGCGGGTCAGCTAGTTTTAGATAAAATTATAAAAATAAACTATCCAATGTTGCCAAAAAGTGTCTATCGTGTAGAATATGCAGGGGCGGATTTGCAGTGTTAGCCGCCCTAGGCCCAGTAATAACCACAGAGTACTTTGTACTACGGCCACCTCTAACCTTATTTTTAACCGAATCCAAAAAAGAAGTTCCTCAATCTGTGGATGTGTTCATTGTTCATCCACCGATCACCTCCTTCGTCTAGTAGCAGCAAATATGGGATCTGGGACGGGAGATCGGGATATCGATTCCCGTTCGATTTGTTTCGTATTTGACCGCCCCTAATAAATAGCCGCGGTAGGCCTGGGCCTAGTCGGCCTTTGAAAAAATTCGCCACTGAGAATATGATTATATATACATACCAGTAGGCAATGTGTAGAGTCCAGACCGATAGATTTTGAATCAATGACTGGTTTCATGCCTTACACATTGCTAAGCATTCTTAATAATAATTAGCTCTGTGTACATGGCCCAGAGCTCACGGCAGAGCAGCAAGTCGTTAAAAACAAAAACCTACAGCAATATTAATATAACACAAGAAATACATGTAGATTAAGACGAGGTCTCGGTAATATTACAGGGCTCGCTATTATTATTAAGAGATACACATTGCAGATTATAATAGTTTTATTAGTATCAGGCAATTTTCAGTTTGTGCTAGATTTAGGAAGTGATGGGCTGAACAAGGGATTCTAAAACTAATGGGTAACTACTGTACAGGCAGAGATGAAAAACAAAATATTTCACAAAACTGAGAACTTATTTACACAAATTCCATACTTGGAATGTTACAAAACAAATTAATATTTATGTTCACAATAGAAAAAATGCTACATTACTTCTACATGTAATACAGATACATATTATTATAAAATACAATAGTACAATATGTAGTATGTACATTCAACTCAAATTCAATCTGAAGATATTAGTATCTTAGCCTACACTCACATTATTGTTAATATTAAACTGAATGCTCTTGATAGTCTTTAAGACCAAAATATAATAAATAAATAAGTTGATATTATTCCATATACATATGAACATTTTAGTAAAATGATACCAGCCTATTTAAAATTAATTTGTTATTGGTTGCAACCTGACAATAATACAATTGGGTACTTGACTATTTTTTAAAAAGTATACAGGGCCACTTATTAGTTTTTCCTAGACATATAAAAAAAAAATATTTTCATATATTTCGTTAAAAAAAGCAAAAATTAATATGCATAATTTAGTTTGACGCCAAAACGCTATCTTTTAACTGTAGATACGGGTGACGTCATTGTTCCTTAGCATAAATACAAAATCGCTTATAAAAACATTGAGGAAATAACATTTATGATTTCAAATACAAAAAAACGGGTCAGATATTTCGTCGATCACATCCGCGTTGAAATAAGGATGAGTTTTATAGAACGAAAAATATTACCAAAAACCCTGGCAGTATAGCTTTGGATCTTAGGTCTTAGGCCCTTGTAGAACAAATATACAATAAAAATGAGTAATGTGACATCATGCATCGTGATTGGTGATTACAGTTATGTGACTCACAAATAAAAGATTAAGTATTTAAATTACTAAAATAAAATTATACTTGTGTTGTATGATAAATCTATGTTCCTACAGAAACTAATTTATTTGGTTACTACAGTCAAGTACCCAATTGCATAAAATAGTGTTATTACAAAATAAATCATAGATTTATGATAAACTCTACAATGCTAGAGCAGCAATTTTGGTCTATAAATCTATCACATTCAGTATCTTAAATCTCATTAGAGAAAAAAGGCTAACTCATTTAACATTCATTTCAGGTTTTATCAGTCTCAATATCTTATTAAGTACCTACATTAGCTAAATTTGGCAATCATAGGAAATTAATCTTGTAATTTGATGTCATTTTTTTTAATATTTTGATTAACCTGATCATTTTCATATTCTACAAAGTCATCAAAAAGGCTTGGCCAAGCTTCTGTATCATCATAACTGCTTAAATCATCTCCGACAAACTCACAAAAATTTAAAAACATATACCAAGTGTCTTTCGGAATGCCTCTTATATGTGGATTTTTTTCTAAATAGCTCAACCACTTATCTAATATGGGTGGCTCATTATTTGTGAAAACTAAACGCCACAATAGCACAGCAATATCTGTTGGTAATATTCTCTGACCTGTATTAACGTCTAAACCAAATTTAAAAGTAAATCTATATAAATCTTTGAACTGTTCAGTGTCCCTCCTCAATTCACATGTGATTTCATTAAGCTTAGCCTGAATACCTTTAATAGAATCTGTTTTCATTCCTCTTAAGCCATGTATAAACTCAGATTTTGTAAAGCGACACATTTGACTAGCATTTAGCTTCCAAGCAAGAATCAGCACTTTAAAATCATCTGGGTTTAGTTGTAGATCATTACAAAGATTCTCAATTCCTTCAGCTAATATAGCATCTTCCAGTGAATCTTTGTATTGGTCAAACAATTGATTAATCTTGCTTTCAGAAATTCTGTGATCACTTGAACCTAAAGATGACATAGTCCTAGGGATAGATGGCAACTTTTGATAAAATGTTTTGGGTATTTTCTCTGAGATCTGATGTGTTTTCTGAACATTACACACCTCTCCTGGGGCTTGTTCACCAAAAGAATTCATAGTGTTAGCATTTTGTGTTATTCTAGTGTTCTTCATGCTATTCGTGCAATTTTCATCATTATGCAATAGTGGTTGTTCATGTGGATATACAGGAACCGACACAATATCTGTCACCTCTGGAAAATAAAATTTAAATTATTAAAAATCAACTTCAGGCATTCAAGATTTCCATCATATAGGTAGCATTGATCGTCCAGCATGGAGTGATAGACACCGCAGATATGAATACCAAATCCCAGATGCTGTTTTGACTTTAAAATTTATGTGAGTATTAATAGTTTGAATTAGATTGGATGGATTAGATGTGAGAAGACTAGCCCCTGTCATCAATGACAGACACCCACTGATCAATGAGTAACAGTGATAACTCCACTTACATACTGATTTCTTAAGTTTACGTGAATATTATACATTGAAATAAAACTATTCTTACGGATTCTATCACGATTAGGTTTTAATTATTATTCCCGACGTTTCGAAGGCTTTGCAGTCAGTCAGTCAGTTTGCGTTTCGTGACAACGAAGACTGCAAAGCCTTCGAAACGTCGGGAATAATAATTAAAACCTAATTGTGATAGAATCCGTAAGAATAGTTTTATTTCAACTCCACTTACCTTATTCTTGACATTGTATGGAAATTAAAAGTATGTTATATTTGGGTTTTAACCATACATTAATCACTCTAGTTATTAGCCTACAAGAGTAGACAAAGCAGATGATAGTGATGTATTTACAGTCTCCACACATTCTTAACACCATGGGTATAGACAAACTGTTGCCTACTATGGACAGGGAGAGATTATTTGGATCATACTTTTTAAAATATTTACAAGGTAAACCTCATTGGATAGTCTAACTAGTTTCAAATATGGAAAAGAAGGGACCTTATACTTTATAATAAAATGGAAGAACACAGGGAGATGATGAAAATCATGTGTTACGTACCGAAACATTTAACAGATCATTATAAATTGTTAAAAAGTATAATAAGCTACACCCATATACATATTTCTATTACTTACCATCTTTTTTTCCATTTGGCGTAGTAATATTACCATTAGCTTGACTTTTGAAACAGCTTAAACAATGGCCCATTGGACAAAATATGAACAAATATCTTCAAATGCATAAAATCGGTGTCAATCTTAACAATAAATCTAATCAGTTTTTCATCACAAATGCTATCAAACATAATGGTAAAGAACACACGGTTTTTAAGTCTTTCTTTTTATATCGTTAGCAATACCTGAAAATAAAAACGAATTATACAACTAAAAATCATAATAAATTGATTTTATACCGAATAAATAAAAAAAAATCGCTTACATGTCGCTTCCTCAAACAATGGGTTTAACAATTTTAGAAACTGCAATAAATTATGAAGAAGGTATTATTGCTAAATCGCCTGTAATTTTACTATTGAATACCTAACAGTTATCTCCAAAAATATTGCAGGTTCACAACTTCACACTCTTATTTTAACATCACATCAAAAATCAGAATCCAACTTGTCCATCCTTTGACAGAATTGACCACAGGGGGGGGCCCTATTGTGTTTTACAACCTATGGAGTATAAAATTCGATAGAATCATCAAAAAATGATGCTATCTCTTTTTTACTGATAGATGTCAACTCAAGTAAAGGGACCAATATACAAGTGTTTATCCCTATAGACCCGCAACCGTCAATAAGCCTCTAAAACAAAGTAAAAAAATACGGCAGCTGAAATGGTGGTGTAGTGACGAGGGGCGTGATTCATTGCGTATGGCATCGATGTCGATAAAATGTTTTATTTTGTTATTTCACGGTATATTCTTTTGCATTACATACATATTGTCACAACTGTAGGTATACCATAAGAGGAGGATAAACATTTTTGGATGACTTATATGCGAAATAAAACACTATCGCTCGCTTTTACACCCAAAAATGATACAATAGGTTACAATCCATAATTTTTGGAACACAACAAATACACTTCTTTATTAATTTACCAAATAATGGGAAGTTTATATTATGTCGCGTCTCCTGCTCTAAAATAATGTTTTAGTACATATAAAATACAAAGCACCTAAGCAAGACATGGTTTCGCTACACATTTTTATCTATGGGCCATTGTTCTTTGAGGGGGAAACAGCGAAATTAATTGTTTTGCGTATGTGTTTTTGTATTTTGTTTCGAGAAAAACAAATGCAGGCGCGCCTTATTGTAAAAGACTTGGTTAAAACGTGCCTCTTATATGCACTATAATTGCTACACAACTTTACTGTATATCTCAAACTAGTTGTGTACACTTCGAGCTCCAAAGGGAGACTAACTCAATAATGATAGCTCCAGCTCTTTTATACCTTTTGCTTTAGTTAATAAAGAAATACCTTCCACAAATATTATGAATTACTTGGAGGGTAGTTAATATAAATATAATTAACATACTACCCCTCAATATCGTGTACTAAATCACAACAATTATCCGAATTCGTAACATTCGGCCATCCGATACCGTGCTATCTCCGGAGCACGCACTACTAGAGGTATATTAGTAGTTACGTACACAATAAAGTAATCATAACACTCTTGGTTCTTGAAAAAGTTAAACATTTAGTAATTTTATATGGCCCAGTAAACTTGGGAAGTCATTTCTAACTTTTACCATCGTTATTAAAATTAGTCTTACGGCCAAATGCCTTTTCGCCATATCAACTTCTGAAATAGTTTGTGATTTAACTTCAACCACGTCTGCTTTTATTCAGGCCATAGGCTCTAGATATATCTAGACTAACTAAAGGTCATAATTAAACACCCTACTAGTGTGTTCATTCGATTAAAGCCAAGCACTAAGCACATAATATAACAAGTCAATCATCTAGATCTGACTTAATTCAAGTAAACCTAAAGAGCACACATACATGGCTCTTGAATAATTTCGAGCACGCCTGCATGGCTCTTAATTTAGAGCACATCCGCATGGCTCTTCAATAATTTTGAGCACACCTTCACAGCTCTTCAATAACTCTGAGCACACCTGCATGGTTCTTGAATAAATCTGAGCACGCTTGCATGGCTCTTGAATAAATCTGAACGCAACTACATGGCTCGTCCATAAATCTGATCACTACAAGACTCTTCAATAAATCTGAGCTCACATACATGGCTCTTCACTACATGACTTCAATAAATCTGAGCTCACCTACATGGCTCTTCTTTAAATCTGATCACACTACATGGCTCTTGAGCACACTTACATGGCTCTTAAATCTGAGCACACTTACATAGCTATTCAATAAATCTGAGCGCATTTACATGGCTCTTCAATAAATCTGAGCACATTTACATGGCTCTTCAATAAATCTGAGCACCACAAAGCTCTTCAATAAATCGGAGCACAACATGGCTCTTGAATAAATCTGAGCGCACCTACATGGCCCTTCTATAAATCTGATCACAACATGACTCTCCAATAAATCTGAGCTCACCTACATGGCTCTCCACTACCTGACTCTTCAATAAATCTGGAGCACACCTACATGGCTCATCACTATATGACTCTTGAATAAATCTGAGCACACCTACATAGCTCATCACTATATGACTCTTCAATAAATCCGAGCACACCTAAATGGCTCTTCACTACATGTCTCTTCAATAAATCTGAGCACACCTACATGGCTCTTCAATAACTCTGAGCACACCTACATGGCTCTTCACTACATAACTCTTCAATAAATCTGAGCACACCTACATGGCTCTTCACTACACAACTTCAATAAATCTGAGCACACCTACATGGCTCTTCACTACATAACTCTTCAATAAATCTGAGCACACCTACATGGCTCTGCACTACATGGCTCTTCAATAAATCTGAGCGCACCTACATGGCTCTTCAATAAATCTGAGCGTACCTACATGGCTCTTCAATAAATCTGAGCGCACCTACATGGCTCTTCAATAAATCTGAGCGCACCTACATGGCTCTTCAATAAATCTGAGCGCACCTACATGGCTCTTCAATAAATCTGAGCGCACCTACATGGCTCTTCAATAAATCTTAGCGCACCTACATGGCTCTTCTATAAAATCTGAGCGCACCTACATGGCCCTTCTATAAATCTGATCACTACATGACTCTTCAATAAATCTGAGCACACCTACATGGCTCTTCTATAAATCTGATCTCTACATGACTTCAATAAATCTGAGCTCACCTACATGGCTCTTCTATAAATCTGATCTCTACATGACTTCAATAAATCTGAGCTCACCTACATGGCTCTTCAATAAATCTGAGCACACCTACATGGCTCTTCAATAAATCTGATCACTACATGACTTCAATAAATCTGAGCTCACCTACATGGCTCTTCAATAAATCTGAGCACAACTACATGGCTCTTCAATAAATTTGAGCACACCTACATGGCTCTTCAATAAATCTGATCACTACATGACTTCAATAAATCTGAGCTCACCTACATGGCTCTTCACTACATGACTCAATAAATCTGAGCTCACATACATGGCTCTTCACTACATGACTCAATAAATCTGAGCTCACCTACATGGCTCTTCACTACATGACTCAATAAATCTGAGCTCACATACATGGCTCTTCACTACATGACTCAATAAATCTGAGCTCACATACATGGCTCTTCACTACATGACTCAATAAATCTGAGCTCACCTACATGGCTCTTCAATAAATCAGAGCACAACACGGCTCGTCAATAAATTGGAGCACAACCTGGCTCTTCAATTAATCAGAGCACACCATGGCTCTTCAATTAATCAGAGCACAACATGGCTCTTCAATCAATCAGAGCACAACATGGCTCTTCAATCAATCAGAGCACAACATGGCTCTTCAATCAATCAGAGCACAACATGGCTCTTCAATCAATCAGAGCACAACATGGCTCTTCAATCAATCAGAGCACAACATGGCTCTTCAATCAATCAAAGCACAACATGGCTCCTCAATTAATCAGAGCACAACATAGCTCTTCAATTAATCAGAGCACAACATGGCTCTTCAATTAATCAGAGCACTACATGGCTCTTCGATTAATCAGAGCACAACATGGCTCTTCAATTAATCAGAGCACAACATGGCTCTTCAATAAATCTGAGGACCTTCATCGTCGAAAAACACGGTAGCCATAATGTAGCACTACCACTAAATACTAAATATAAATCGATTGCCACAATTTCGGGGCACAGGGTAGCCACAATCTCGTGAAAACAAATCAACTGCCCCCATTTCGGGGCACACGGTAATTTTGTGGGCGATGATAGGCTTTTAAAGCCGATCCCGCTTCTGATATGTAAAAGACTTGGTTAAAACGTGCCTCTTATATGCACTATAATTGCTACACAACTTTACTGTATATCTCAAACTAGTTGTGTACACTTCGAGCTCCAAAGGGAGACTAACTCAATAATGATAGCTCCAGCTCTTTTATACCTTTTGCTTTAGTTAATAAAGAAATACCTTCCACAAATATTATGAATTACTTGGAGGGTAGTTAATATAAATATAATTAACATACTACCCCTCAATATCGTGTACTAAATCACAACAATTATCCGAATTCGTAACATTATTACAGACAAAATTTTTTAACGCCGGGTCTCCTGCACTAGCTTTTTCAAAACAAAACACTAATGACACATACGCAAAACATCGATTTTAGCTGTCACCTGCTCGTAGAACAATGGGCCATAGATAAAAAATGCACGTTTTATGTAGGTGTTTTGTGTAATGTTTTAGTGCAGAAGACCCGGCTTGACCAAACCATGTTTTGCGTATGAGGTTTTGTATAATTTTAGGGCGTTATTAATTATTAATATTTTTTCGACAAAAACATGAAAAACACCTGCATAAAACAAGGTTTTTCATTATCGCTTGCTCATGTAACAATGGATCATAGACAAAAAAAAATAGAAATACCATGTGGCCCCCAGCTCCTCATGTTTTGTGTAATGTTTTAATGCAGCAGACGCGGCTTAATGTATAACCACTTGTGTTATATATCTTTTTATTTTTATTTCTTTCTGCCTGCCTTTAGCCCAACTTAATGTGGGGTCCGATCGGCGCAACACACTTTTTCAAGCATGTCGCTGAAAGGATTTGGCTTAGTTTTTACGACCGGCTGCCTACCTGAGGGATTATTAACCAAAAATAAACTCGATATTTATTGCTGTACTGACGCTTTTAAATGTTTATTACCAAAGAAAAAAAATAGTATGAACTACATTTCAAATAAATGATGGGTACATTTCTCCAACATGGTATCCCTGTATCTTATATTTTGTCCCTTACGCGGGTATACGCGCATGGCTACGCTATTCATTCTTTCTCTAAGAAATTTATTCTCGATAGGTTGAAAAAGACAATAGGGCCCCCCTGTGGGTGCAGTGTAATCGCTCGTATAAAAAATATTGTTTGAAAAGTCAAACAGTTGTATCCGGCTAAAATACTTGTATCGATATTCTACGGCCATAAACAAATTTAAAAAATATTTCAGTTTGAAAACAACCGTTTGTTTGAGTAGTTTTGACTTTCGAATCTGTATTGTACTTTGTTGATTATAATTTATAATAATTATAATAACACAGAAACTGAAAATCTGCTCTTAAACGAATTTGTATATTTATTTTCCTTGTGTAGTATTTAAACACTTTATTGTGTATTAATAATTATGAGTATTATAGAAGAAGAATGGAACTTGAACATAAGTCTTGAAGAAATCGAGTTTAGCAGTTTCGTTCAGTTTCTAAATGGGTTTTCAAACATTTGTGAAAACATTAACACGCTTTTGGCAAATAGTTTCAAACCGGGTCATCCGAACAAACCGACAACTACAGGACAAAGTTATGACGAAGAACTTAGGTATTTTTCTGAAAAAAATAAGGTATTAAAACAAGAGATAGACTTACTGACTGATCAAGTTTCAAAAAAACAACAACAATATGAGGAACACAAAAGAGGTAAGACATTTGAAAACAAATTAATAGTACCTACCATAAAATTGGTTGGTGTAAATAAAAACTTGTGGTGAATAGAAATTAATTGGTTGTTTTTAAAATATATAAATGTATCAATAACAAAAAACCAAACAATTTTCCATCTTTTTTCGATACGTGCTAAGCTTTAGCATAAATAGGTATTGTTTAATTTATTTGTGTTATAGTCACATTAAATGTCTCATTTATAGTCACCTACTGATTTCTATTCACCCTATTTTACCATTAGCCTTTTGTAATAGTTTTAGTTTTCAATAATATACTTGTATTACAGATGTAAAGCTGTTTGAACAAGAAATCAAAGATAGGCATGAAGCATTTCTGATGGCTAAAAAAAATTACAAAAAGTTATTAAAGATTTACTTCAGCATTGAGTCAAAAAATATTGGAAAAGAAATTATTTTTGTACAATTTTTTACTGAGGCCCGCAAAGAATCAGAAAATTATTCTGTAAGACTTTTAAGGGATCCAAAGATGGGACGTTATCAGAGTAAGTTACATATAATTTGATTAATGGTATATTCTGATTGTAAATAATGAAGTTTTATAGTGGTTTGAGCATGCACCCGGCTTACAAATACTTTAGTTACAAACTTCAATACTACTTGTGCCATCAATGTCAGCAATAGTATAGCACTGTTAGTATATAATCAACCAGCTATTTAATAACAATAAGTCACATCAATTTTACCCATGTGACACCAAGGTCTTATTATTACTTAATTTTTTGTCTGTACTTTATTACAGTCTTAAGTTCTACACCAGGTTTTGAGGAATTAAAAGAAATTCAGAGGACACTGCAAGAAACTAATGATGTTCCTGGTGCACTATGCAGAGTAAGGCAGGTGTTTAAGGACCTTAAATCAAACAAGAAAACATAATAGATTGCAACTACATATTTAAAAAACTGAACTGTCCGACTTCCAACTTGATCTGATGGTGACCAAATTTATATGGGATCACCCTTGAAATTAAGCTCTATCTAACACAAAATTTTGAAAATCGGTCCACATTTGGCAGAGATATCGCGTAACATACATAAACAGACAGAGGACCTTCTCCTTTTTGGAAGTCGGTCGAAAATATTTATAATTGCATTAGTTCATTTTCAATATAAATATCTAAGGAAACTATCATATACTAATACAATATCCGCTTGAGCTATCACATATAATTTTAAGACAATTATTTCAAATTTCAATTCCAAAGGCCAAATTCTTCCATAGTTTCAAAGTCCTACTTGCATGTGATTGGCATATTAATACAGTTGAAGTTAGCACTGAAAACTTAATAATAAATAGTATTAGCTGATATTCTAATATCCCATTGCTCGGCTCAGGCAGAGTGGAAAGGGCTAAGCCTTAGTCCACAACTATGACCTAATGCAGGTAGGTGTTGGTTGGTGAAAAATCAGCAACATTCCAATTTGTTATCAGATGATGTGATTGCAATCGAATTTCGAAACAAAGTGAATTATTTCGTCATTGCTATTGCAGACACAAAATTTCACCTGATTCAAGCCAATTCTGCACGATTACCTTACTCCACTGTGGACTCTCTGTATTATATATTATCTTCCTTTTTGTATAGATAAGATTCTTATAATGGCAATTATTATTAATACAGTGTCGAAAGTTTTATAATTAAGAAAAATAAAAATGTTTTATTTTTGTTTTAAACGGTTGATTGTACTACCAAAAGAAAAACAAAACCAACCAATGTGTGTCTGCTCACACTGAGTTTCATTGTAGGAGGAATGGCAATTTTGTTGTTAGGAAGGGTTTAATAAGTACGGGGCTTGCGGGCGCGCAATAGGGGGCTGTCATAGCGCCCCTTTTTGTACTTTTTTACGTGCGACCCCGGGATGGACGGCAGCACGTGTGGTTGGCCTCGTGCTGTCGTTGACGCCGATGGCGTCCTTCGGCGGCGTGGGTTTATGTGCTCTCCCCACAATTGGAGACGGGCCGCATGGCGGCACCGCGCAGGGCGGTTCCGGAGGAAGCCTGGGCGCTTCTTATTAAAGTTATACTATATTGTGCAAAATTGAATAAGATTTCTGTTTGGTCACGACATATTTAATAGAACATAAAACAACGGAATAAAACAACAATAAACTACATAATTCAAAAACAGAACCCGAGAGGAAATACAATGCACTCTAGCGGATTCTAAACACAACATTGGTGCGTTTACAGATACACCTTAGAATATTTAATAAATGTAGTTTATGGAGATACCTATAAATTTATTCATTTAATACTTCTCGCCTAGAGAAACCCGGGGCTGTCCCTAATGCGCCGAAGAGGGTCACCGCGGGTTTTTAGTCGGTATTGTCGGTGTAGGGTGTACATAGTGTTAACACTATGTATACCCTACACCGACAATACCGTGTTAACACTGTTAGTGTTAACAATATGTACATTCGAGTTACTGAGTACACTATGTTGGGCTCCACAGCCCAAAGGTCACCCGGATGTTTTCCATCTCTCCCGGGCGGCTTAACGTTGGGTTGTAAGACTGGCGAATCCGACATAACCGTCACGTCTCCCCCAAGGCGTGGCGGCAGCATTAAAACGCATTTCCCCGCGAAAACAAAAAAAAGGGTTAAACAAGTAAAAATGTTTTTTTATTAAAATATTCATTTATTTATTAACCATTAATAAATATATCGTAAATCGTCCTTATTAATTAAAAATAATTTTCAGTTCCGATCTCGCCAATTTTATCTTTATAGGCGCGAGAGAACATTTTATTTTACATTGTAGATAATTTTACTAGTGAACACTAAAGAATGAGTAGCTAGTGACTAATCCGTCTTAATGAACATAAATAGCGTCACTTTACACGCTTTATATTAGCTTCACCTGTATGTATCTACGTAATGGAATCTTTCAACGTGATATTTACCATGTTCCAGACGTCAGTGAACTTGAAAATTGTCACATATATTAAAGACCGGTAGCAATACAATAATTTAATAATGTTGACCTGGTATCCTAACCAGGAAAACAAAAAAGAAATACGATTCACTGAAAATCAAGTCTCCGGTAAGAAAAAATGTGAAAATAAATAATAGTTTAAATAACTAAAAATCACGTTTTTAATAAGCCGCGTCTCTTGCACAGGCTTTTTTAAACAAAACATAAAACAAGGTTTTTCATTGTCTTCTGCTCATATAACAATAGATTATAGATAAAAAATTGTAGAAATGCCAATTTTTTGTGTAGGTGTTTTATGTAGTATTTTAGTGCAGGGGACGCGGCTTAAACTGCATTATTAACAAAGTTTATTTGTTGTAGTTTTGCGAAAATATTCTGTACCAGACAGACTATAAAATATCATGATAAAACTAGAGATGATGCTATTTGCGAATAGTTACGTCGAATAATGTATTAGCGAAAAATAAATAACAAGGACATAGCGTTAGTGATGGTAAAACCATATTAGCCGGTAACCATTGGCTTATAGCTTTCTATTGAGGAATCTGTATTTATAAAATATGAAATCACAATGATTATATATTTTTAAAATACTTAATATATAATGTACCTGTTCACTTTCCAAATTATTATTTTGACATTAATAAAATTATTCACCGGTAAAATAAAAGTAGCAGCTTTCTACCCGCAACATCTGTATTTTAACATTTTGAAGAATTTCAACTACAGAATCGGATTTATAAGCGTCGATACTATCTCAGCCTGAGTAGATTTTGAGTATATCAAATGATCCCTTGTTATGGCCATAAAACTTTATCCTGCAGTGTCCCGGTTAGGGTAGTCACATTGTAGATTTAGTTTAGGCTGTTTTTGCACACGCGGCCTCAACTGTATTATAACAATAAATCATAACATAACATAACATAAGCTCACGCCTGTATCCCCGAAGGGGTAGGCAGAGGCGCACTAGCAAACTAGAACACCCACATTTCGCCGAGGTTAGTTCCGTCCCAACAATAAATCAATATAACATTAAGCGCCTGTTTCACTGCGTCACCAAATAAAATATAACATAGGAAAATACAAATCAATTCCGTATTGGGAGAAGTTATCAACTATTACATGCGCGAGATTATGCGAGTAACGCTACGGCTTCATTAATATTTATAATTCTACTGACAACAATATAACAACAGTCGTATGTTTTATTGAAAAACGATAATTATAATCGCAGCCAAAAACAAAAAAAAAGAAAGTCAAGTTTGTAACATAAAATCCCTTCAATTAGTAGTATACTGGTTTCTGATGTAACCAGGTACCAATTCCTTTTGAACTTCCTTAAATCATAGCTTCTATTTAACATAACGTTGTTCATTTGCTATAAGCGAAACATTTGTTACGTTTTTACTGCTCACAAGTACCAATTATAAAACCGGGTCTCCTGCACTAAAACATTACACAAAACTTTCTTTTTCTTTCTACCTGCCCTTAATGCACTTTAATGTGGGGTCGGCGCAACACACTTTTTCAAGCATGTTGCAAAGAGGATATGGCTTAGTTTTTACGACCGGCCGCCTGCCTACGTCAACCCCCTATGAGGGATCCATTCCCGGGCAAATTAAATTAGAAAATTTACTTCGCCCGACCTGGAAATTGAACCCAGGACCTCCCGGTCTACAGCCCATACATGCTGCCACTAGACCAATGAAGCGACCTAAAACATTACACAAAACACCTACACAAAACATCATTTTTTTTAACTATGTTGTTTTGCGTATATGTTTTTAGTGTTTTGTTTCGAAAAAGCTAGTGCAGGAGACCCGGCTTTACTGTCGCTTTTTTGTTTTGCGTACTTGGTTGACATAGTGCCGTGTGAGTTTAGATTCTAGGAGAGTTTGGATATATTATTATGAAAATTGATAAATTGTATTGAATAGCAATATGGGAAGAAAAAGCCTTTGTCAAGTGTTGGATGAATTCGGTTTATGATTATAAAACGATTTTTCTTTCTCAATCTCAAACAAAGATCACATGATATTACTCCAAAAATAAAATCTTAAAATGCCGCACGAAGTCCTTACATATCTACCGAGTGGCGCCGACTTAACGACATTAAATAATCCCAGTCATACCTTACAGTGTTGCAAAGTCTTGTACCAAAAAAACAGTCGAATAGGTGAAATAGTTTAGCCATAGGATCGATTTTTAGTTTTCTCAATTTTTGCACATGCTGGACGTTCGAGGCGAACTAAAAGTCTTGCCAATAAAAAACATGAACGCACTTGTCCGGCGCATCTCTGAAGCGAGACCCGCTCCGCGTAACTACTGAAAATTACCTACATGTAGATTTGCCCGCGCATAATACTGCTTTTACACAGTTTAAATGGTGTGACATTTAGTAACCGAAGTTTTACTACTTATTTTGTCTGTGTTTTCACCTTTTTTGGTACGTCAAAATTTAAAAATAACTATGTTTACATTTACATTTTTAAAAATGTCGTTATGTTGGCACCACTCGGTATAACAGTGTTATACTATTTAGGTTATACTATAACACACTCTATACGGGGCGAGCGGTTCCCACGTGTCGCCTCCAGTTTTTCTATATTTATATTACCGCGCCCGTACAATAACTTGCTTAAAAATTACCGAATTTACGACAACTTTTAAGGGCTCCTCGAATGTCGTGAAAAGGGCCCTAAAATTAACGGTTAAGGTTCATTTGCACCTTAATGTAATGTTTAACTAACAATTTGGCGCAATTAACCTTAGCGTACATGAGTAGCAATGTAATGCCTAACAATTATAATTCTCAACAATCAATAACAGAATTAAATAAAGATAATATGTCCTTCAACTTTTAACAACCAGTTGCCGTAGATACATAACATAAACATTTACATAAATATATATAACAACAATAATAATAGTCTACTAACTGCGTGAGATCTTAACTATACCTGCCATATTCATTGTGTAGCTGAGTAATACTTTTCTCCAACATATACATAAGTAAATCGATTTCAACATTTTAGAACTAATTTGTTTTTAATTTTTAATAAATGCATATTGGTGCAATACTTAAAATAATACTTCATTGCAACCGTCGAACGATGTGTTTATAATATCGATGAGGAAGACAAGAGTTAATATTGTGATGATAATAGTAAACGCCCACAATTTGTGTGGCGGTATTTGAAACCTTAGTATACTGGGTTAAATAGTAATCCTTAGTAACAATTATTTCTAGACTTATGTTATTTTTAGCTTGTTACCGAAGTCTCCATTCCTTTGTTTCGATGTTATTGTGTCCTTTGAGTTGGCACACATTTGCGAATGTTCACTTTGTGAAATAATTGGCGAGTGTGAATGTTTTGATTTCTCTGGTATTAACAAGGCGCCAAGCGCAATGAAGTGAAGCGAATAATAAAATTTTCTGAAAGACAAAATAATAAACATTAAAAATAATTCCACACTGAAGTGAATAACAGTATCATAGATAGGTAATCTTCTAATATTCATTATTGAACATAGGGAAATACGATAATTTAGAACTTAGTGTCACACAAATCTTTAATATCACTGTTTCACAAAATCGGTCTAAAACAGCAGCATTCTGTTGCGTTCCATTTGGTGAGTCACATTTGCCTACATCTACCATCCCTTTTCAATCCTTATTCCCATCCTCTAAGCTAGCAAAGGCAGTCCTGGATCTTATGATGAGTGTCTACAGACGGCGAACCATGATTGCCTACGATCAGATTTATTAATCCGTCGATGGCCCAACATAAATCTAAACACAAATAGATTGTAATACTACGGTTAGGTGGAGGTTTTCAGTAGTAGGATGATGATGCCAAGTAAAGTGATTACCCGTAGAAGGCCAGGCTGGGCGCGAGGTGCAGCAACACGAACGGCACCGTGGCGTACGTCATCGCCACGCGCGTCGTGAGGAACGTCAGCGAGTCGTAGAACAGTTTCCTGGGTCGACTGCCCACGAACATCGGACGCAGTACTGAACGCACCTGAGACCCAATAAACTCATGTTTCATGATACGCGTTAAAACCTAGCAGCCCTGTAACTCTAGTACGAGTTTTTACTGTTTGCAAAAACGTTGATAGTTTTAGTTTTAACCGTACATTGTTTGCTGCGCCACTTGCGGAACTCCTTTCTTCCTTTCCATAATAACACTATGGGGCATAGGTGTAGGGTCACATCAGACTATCCAACATGTTGCAGAAAGCATTCAGCTTGGTTTTTATGACCCGCCGCCTGCTTGACGTAAACCCTCTGGGATCTCTCTGGATATATTCTGGGTTATCATGTTGTTTCTTTTATTTAAAACGAAAATATATGTATGTGGAAAATGAAAACTATCCTCGTTTTTGAGAAGTTTCATACTAAGTTTCCTGAAGCTCACAAGCGACGCGGCGTTGTAGAGACAGTCAAAGTGAAAAGTGACGATTAGCGGGAGACACACAAACCAGGTGAAGTGACTAACTCAGCCCAGCAAAGTTTTTTTACCTATAAGATTGTATATTATATAGGAAACAAAGAATATGATTGCATTATAATCTAATTATTGAAGAATACATATACTACCACTGCTACAGTATGAGTCAAACTGAAAACACAAGTAGTCGCGTTTCTATAACATTGTTATTATATCACGGATATATACGCAATGTTTATATACATGCTAGCTAGTTCCATCATTGTAACATATTCAAGGTCATTCTATTGTGTTACCAACATATCTTGTAATTAACACGGAGACGCGTAGATGTGCGCAGTTTACAGACAGTATCTATTATAGAACATGTTTACAAAATTGCATTGTCTGTTCTATAATAACGAAACAGGCCGAAAAACGAAGTGGATGCATCTTGATGCACAGCTCTACTTTCCATAGAGTAAAATATAATTAAAGATTAAAACGGGCTTCAAAATGACACATTGTATCCGATCTCATTTAAATTATATCGTCCACCCTTGCAATAAGCTCCATAGAACACAAAGATAATTTTAAAATCGGTCCACATTTGCAAGAAAAAACCGACGAGTTGAGAACTTCTCTTTTTCGAAGCCGGTTAATTCATATAAATAAAATAAATACACCCAACAGTCACATACATAGTCCTGACCCCATACTAGGTGTAACCTGTATCGTGGGTATCAGAAACTACGAGAGACTTTCGGTCTCACAACACCCAGCCCCGGAACAAATATCTATGGGCCACACAGACATTTGTCTCAGTGCGGGAATCGAACCCGTGACCTACGTTACACAGCCGGCTACTCGCCCGCTGCGCCACGAAGGCTGTCATATATAAGATATTATAACGTGGAAATATTTGTTTTTAATGAATAGGCACTGTTTTAAAAATTCTTTCACTTATGGAAAGCTGCATTAACAGCGAGCACTATAGGCTACGTTTAATATCGGATAAATGTATGGTTCCCGTTAGATATTCACGAGAACGAAGTCGCCAGCAAGAGCTAGTGCTTGATAAATGACTGAGTGGTAGACAATTACGTCTACAGCACGAATGGGCCAGCTCGACCGGTTTTTATACTACTGTCTCACAGAAAACCGACGTAAAGTGGCAGCTTGTTATCACGTTTTGTTCGGTGAGTGAGATTTCCGGTGACCCAATTCCCCCTCCCTTTTCTCTCCTTTTAGATTGGCAACGCACCCGTTTTTGTGTCTTGGGTGTCTATCGGCAGTGGAGACAACTTACCATTAGGTGACCCACCTACTCGTATGCCAGTCAACTTTAAAAATATTACGGACTGACTTCAAAACTTATCCGATCGTGACCAAATTTATATGGGATCAACCTTGAAATAAGCTCTATCGAACCCAAAAAGAATTTTGAAAATCGGTGCACATTTGGCGGAGATATCGCGTAACATACATAAAAAAAATACAGACGAATTGAGGACCTTCTTTTTGGAAGTCTGTTCGAAAAAAAAACAGACGAGTTGAGGGCCATCTCCTTTTTGGAAGTCGGTCGAAAAGACTCACCTTCCTAGCGGCAATGGTAAAAATCCCACCAGCGAAGAATGTGAGGTAGTATCCGGGATGGAACCCGTGCCACACCGCCGAGAGCGCGTACACGCGAGCCGTGCGCCACGCCGCGCCGCCCCGGCCGTACGCCACGCCGCGCAGCCACGCGTTCGTGTTCTTGTTCCAGCTCGACACCGCCGTGCGGAAGTTCTGCGCCAACTGCGAGTGCGCAACAATTAGGTACTAGGTACCTACTGTTCACTACTCACTACGCAACACTATTACTTCGGTACAGTTACGGCCCGTCTCCTGCGTGTTTTTCTCGAAACAAAACATAACACATACGCAAAACAATGACTTTCGCTGTCTCCTGCTCATAGAACCATGAATCATAGGTAAAAATGTGTAAAACCATGTTTTGGGTTTTGTGTAATGTTTAAGTGGCTTTACAGAAATGTAATTTCAACTCTTAGATCTAATGGCAGCATATGGGCTCAGTTGAAAGGCCTAGTCGGTCAAAACCGTTTTTCGAACACGATTTTCCCAGAAACTCGCAGAGTTGACGATAGACAGTCGAATCATTTCTACGACATGCTTGGAAAATGTGTTGCAATCCCACATTGAAGTGGGATAAGAAAGAGCAAGGGAAAATAAAATAAAAAATTACCACTAATTACATTAATATACCTCAAAACCAAACACGTCTATGTTGGACATTTTATCCCATTTAGGGGTGCCGTCGACGTCGTATCCGTTAAAGCCCATGCCGGAATTGTTACAAATCGCCTCTGAAAGCAACCACGCGTGGTAATATTTACAACGCACCACCAGCGTCGAGAGGTACGCGTACCACAACAAATACACCGCCGACCATGAGCGTGACACTTCAGACGTCGGATCTGTTAATTCTGGAATTATTTATATTCATTAGACGACGAAGTGTAATGCAAATACGTGATACACATGTCATTTACATACATAAGTAGTAGTGGCGAAAACTGAAAGACAACTTAAGCGTTTATATCATTACTCTTTATGTAGAAATATTTGTGGATACATTTTTCTTTTTGATTATAGCTCTATGATTTATACAAACTAGTTCAGGTTTTCCTTTACCATTGGCACTTGTACTATTTTTTTATTCTTTGGTTTCTTTGTGAATAACCTATGCGAATAACGGACGTACCAACATGGCAAAACTAATACTTGATTTTCTAAACAACTATAATATAACCGATTTTATTTTCATGGCAAATACAGTTTCCGAGTAAGTATGAAACTTCACTCTATTTACCATATTTTCGATCTTAGACTTGGATCTAAATAGAATCAGTTATACAATAGGAACTAGCTGTTGCCCGACTGTAGCTGTAGCTGTTGCTCCGCGTGAAAATTCATTTTCCGGGACAAAGTAGCGTATGTGTTATTATGACATATAAACTGTACATTTTCACCAAAATCCATCTAATAGTTTTTACGTGAAAGAATAATTACTAACATACACACATACTTTCATGCTCATAATAAATAAGTATTTTGATTTGACATCACTTTCGATTATTTTAAAATAACCCTAAAACCTATATAACTGGTAAAAAAAATTATGTGGGAAAAATATATAATATCTACATCACATACATGTATATTATTTGTGCGTTTATTCCAATACCGGGTCTAGGGGGCGGACGAGAGGGCGCACGTGCCCCGTGCGGCACGATTTGGGGCGCGGCAAAATCTGGAGGGCGCCCTAATTTGGGGACAATAAAATCGGACAAATTGGCAGCTTGCCCCCACATTGAAAAACCTAGATCCGGTACTGGTTTATTCAAACCTAAAATAACCAACCTTCTAAAACAGTGAGCGGGTATTTTTTTACCAAAGTCAGGTAGAGAACTGCGGCCGCGACCGATCCCGCAACTTTGTATACGACAGCTCTTCTTGGCGACGGCTCGGGGCGATCCTTTTCATGTTTTTCGTCCTAAAATAATGTACCTAAAATCAATACCCAAATATCTACCTAGCTAGTAGCTACCTAAATATTTTAAGTAATAATACCTATATGAATGAGAGGGCAAGAGTAAGTAGTAGTAGGTAGATGTCAGGCAGGTAGCCGGTGGAAAGAAGTGAATCCGTTCTGCAACATGCTTGAAAGTATGTATTGTGAAAAAACATATGGAAAGCAAGAAGTCGTCATCATTCACTCCTCCACGGTGCACTCTTACCGACAAATTCGAAGCAACCAAGCCAATATTAATAAGTACTGTTCAATTTTCTGCAGGTTTTTCACAGTGACATATAAATTGTTTATATGACAAAATTACTGAACGATACGATTAGGTAGTGGTAATACTATGTAGTACGTGGTGATACCTCCGTATCACCTACTTTACAATGTCATTAATGACCAATACAATATAAGTATTAAATGACACAATAAACAATGATGCTATTAAACACCGACCATCAATATCATCTACCTTGAAGAACCAAATATTGTAATAATAATAATAATAAAGGAAAGGAACGTTTCTTTGGTCGCTTGACAAAAGTACTTAACAGTCTTTTGTCGGGTGGCAACAAGATTCGAGCCTTTAATGGTTGGGTTATGCCTGTACTGATGTACTCTTTTGGCATACTCAAATGGACTCAGACCGAGTTAGATACCCTGGATCGAAAGGTCCGGACTCTACTAACTGCACACCGAATGCATCATCCACGGTCGTCTGTTATGAGATTGTACCTATATCCCGCGGAGATGCGGGGGCCGAGGTATACCAAGCCAAGGCCAAGGACCTGCATAACCGCGAGGTATGCAATCTCAGGAATTATTTCCTCCGCAGCGAAGTGGTGATGCATAAGGATATGGGCTTGGTAGACAAAGGGTTCACCCCACTCTCACTGGCAAATGAGAATTGGCGGGCTCCTGTGGCGCTGAGCACCGGGGATCGCAGGGAGGTATGGAAGAGCAAAGAGCTTCACGGACGGTTTTATAGAGCTCTCAATGGGCCCGATGTCGACCTACTTGCTTCCGTATCTTGGCTACGTTTCGGTAACCTCTTTGGGGAAACCGAGGGTTTTGTCTTTGCAATTATGGACGAAGTTATCAAGACGAACAACTATAGGAAATACATCATAAAGGACGGGTCGGTCGACATCTGTCGAGCATGTCACCGACCGGGAGAGTCCATTAAGCATGTTATTTCCGGTTGTTCGTATCTTGCTAACGGCGAGTATTTGCATAGACATAACTTAGTAGCCAAGATCATACACCAGCAACTTGCTCTTCGATACTACCTTGTGACTTCTGAAGTGCCATATTACCAATATGTGCCCCAGCCAGTTCTTGAAAATGGACATGCAACACTGTATTGGGATCGATCTATTATTACGGACAGGACTATTGTTGCCAATAAGCCTGATATTGTGGTAGTAGATCGATTGGCGCGCCGGGCAATACTTGTTGATGTCACCATTCCGCATGATGAAAATCTCGTTAAGGCCGAAAAAGACAAGCTGTCCAAATACTTGGATCTGGCACACGAGATTTCCGACATGTGGGATGTAGAATCAACAATCATTGTCCCGATAGTCGTTACCGCTAATGGGTTGATAGCAAAGAGCCTCGACCAACACCTTAAGAGGTTCTCAATCGGGCGTTGGGTCAAGAGCCAGATACAGAAGGCAGTGTTATTGGACATGGCCCGCATTGTGAGGCGGTTCCTCACTCTGAGTCCCTTACCACCGGTGGCTTGGGTCACAAGCCTCGTCATCGGGAGGGTGATATTTATTTATTTTTATATTTTTAAATGTATTTATTTTTATATAATTTATATTTAAAAATGTAAAAAAAAATTAATTGAAATAAATGAGGAATAATAATAAAGTTTTTATTACGGACAACAAAGTATACCCATTTGGGTTAATAATATTTATCATAATTAAAAATCAAATTTGTTAGTACTTAGGCACCAATCAATGTGTGTTGCGGCGAGTTGCGACTGATCAAAATTCGAACACAGTGTCGTACAATGGCCGAGTCGTATCTCCCCGCTATGGTACTCAGAATGGTGTTGGAAGTCATTTGTTATTTTCGATCGAATATAATATAACAAACAAAACCTGAGGTACATATCATCTTTAATGTTGTATTAAGACGGTATACGCACAGGTGTGCGGAAGTCATCAAATGTTTATAGCAATTATAATAGTTAAAAAAGTAAATACTTTTTAGCCTAGCACGGCGAAGTCTAGTCTCTTTGCATCCAACACTTTGAGAGGCATTATGTCCTTGTAATTATTATGGGGATCGCGATTCGAATGGGTTTGTATAATCCCTCTCCATCTCTAGAATTCTTCACTCGTGCTTATAAATACTGTCTATCCACATCATGAAAAAAATGCCAAAAACCAATGCCTAGCTAACTACTGAGGAAAAAGCAATGAATTGTAGTCGTCATTCATACGCTCTTTACGTTATGCTCCCACCAATATATTGTGCCTCAGCTCTCAGCAGATCTCTGCAACATTGTTTATGACTTATCTAACTGGCCAAGTGGCTCTGTACGTACCTAATGTTTTTAACCTTCATGGAAATTGCAAGACACGCTTTACGTTTTACGCTTTTCTAAACAGCTGATACATTCATGTAAGTGTAACCACAAAGTTCTGTCTTCTGTCTGACTACATATAGTATTTTTTTATGTAATAACGCTTACCCCATCAACTCGCACACATTCAATAAAATTTATGTAATCCGGGTAGAACACGACTGGACCACACATCAACGTCTGGAACGCTAACGTGTACGCGAAATACTCAAGGGGCGATGGAATCTTCTCGATTTTGGCAACGTTTGTATCCACCGATTGGCCTATAGTATTTGCATTAATTTCCATTTTTGTTAGACTATCTTGAAGTGAATACGCCAGTGATGTCACTCTTTGCGTTATAACCATAAATGGACCTGAAAATGTCTTGATTATAGTTTAAAATATTAGGTTGAGTAAATGTTCTATCTACAGCCATTTGTTTTACCTGTTATGTCTAATGTATAATCAGCCGTATGGTATATTTGTCGATGAAGATGGAGACACGATAGGTATAGCATTGATGCAGCTAATATGACACTAGAAAAAAAAACATAGTTTAAATATAATAATAATACATAGAATATTTTACAAAGAATGAATTGTACTCACTTTCCCATGATATGATGTGGCACCGTTTTGAACAAAACATAACTTAGCATTGGTAGTACCGACAAATGTATGGCTTGTCTGAAAAATAATAGTTTCATTAAGGATCACAATATACAAATGTTCAATGGACTTAATTACCTTTTGCTAATATCCAATTAACAAATAATATACAAGAAAGACCATTTTAGGTTGCGGTATGATAATAATATTTAGACCTAATGATAAATAATTTTTAATTATATATTTTTAGAGACTAAAAACCGTACACATAAAATGGCTAATAAACATAGCAGAAATACATTTTATGGCAATAATAAACTACTTAAAAAAATCAAAATAAAACTTTAAATGTGTAACATATTTTCAGTCTCTATATTTAACTAATACTAATATTTTATAACTACCAATAAAAAATCTCAACCACACGTTTAAAGCTACGTAACTTGTTATCAAGCGTACAGATTCAAATAAAAAAAGCAAATTAGGCCAATAATTATTACAATGTCATGCAGTTTAGCACCATCGGCTAAGTTCAAGGTATTGAATTAAAATGTAACATCTTGTAAATTACAAGTTGTAATAAATTAAAATACTAACATACGAGCATTTATTTAATAGAAACAAGCTAAGTTACTACATTATTGATTCTTTAGGTACTACTCTAAACACGATCACAGCAGAGCGGTAAGCCGCTGTTGTATTGTGATTTGTATTATACTCGTAGAGCTCTTTTAAAGTCGATCTGAAATTAGTCAATGCATTTACTCATTGTTCTCTGTAGTGTAAAACAACTACAATGTGGCCTGTGAGTAGTGAGTTGTGACTAACATCAATGTTCGATAAAGATAGAAGAGGCGATAGCTAGTCATCAAAGAGTCATAAAAAATAGATCTCACTACCGCCTTGTTTGATTGTCAGTGGCGATCTGTAGATGCGATCGTGTTTGGAATCGTAACTAGGCGTACCTGATGTTTTACCCTGCAGGAAAGTTTGTGGGACAAAAAATAAGAAACTTATTCTATAAATCTTATATGTGTACAGTTCTGGCAGAAACAAGGTTCAATATTTTTATGTTTACGCCATATACACTAAGCATATTTGTACCTTATCAGCAAGGCTGATCGTTTACGACTTGCTTATGATCATCTTATCTATGGTTCATTTTTAACTAGAAAAGGCGTCATTAATCAGGATTCAGGACACATGCCAGTGGCCGGTAACAAATATGGATCTAAGGAATCCACGATTTTCCCATTTCCAGATACCAAAATCCCTGGTTATTTTCGTTAATGGTCGGTAAGGCAACGTAGATGTTCATGGATAATGAATATGTACCTATTGCTTAGCCATTGTGTGACCGGGCCTACTTCTCAACCACTACCATAAAAATAACACCATAATACCAGACTCATGAATGTTTATGGAGACCAGTGACCAATTGTCGGTTTCAATAAGAGTGCAGATCAATGCCATTCATTAAATAGCCAATAAAAACGACGTTGCGTCATCAGATGTTTGACTAGTACATTTTTGAGATCTAGATCCATCTGCACTCTCGGATTGAGATCCTTTATTGAAGTCGTAATTAGTAATAATTATGTTGTTAAAAACTTTAGAGTGCAATTTTATCATAAACAGCGTGTTGCAAAACGACCTGCTGTAATAGTAATACAAGGTTATGGATTGAATCCTAGTTTCTACAACATCCTGTACATTTTATCGGTAGTAAAAATCCGCCCCCATTTACTTTACGCTTTATTGGTTGATATCGGTCTCATAAAAACAATTTAGTGTATTATTGTCTACCCAAAAGACTCTATCGTAAACGTCGTATCAAGGACGCTCATAAACGTGCAAGTATAAAAATATTTTATACTGAATTTTTATAATAATGCTGTAGTATAATAAAGACAGACATTAAAGTCTTATGGCGGGTACACACCGGTAGAACGAAGGCGAACGAATCTATACCTGTTGCGTTCACACAAACTTTCGCTGTTGTGGGAATGAAACAGGCATGATTCGTTCGCCTTCGTTCGGCCCCGTGTGTACGCGGCATTACAGAGCGCACTTAGACGGAAAATATGATGCGAATAGACTTTTGGCTCAAACTTACATATCATTTGAATATTTTATTACAGATATAATTTAATTTCGAAAAATCCTCTATGAGTAGAACTATTATTTTTCAAATGAACAGTAATACGGAGAGTGAAACATGTGTTCATAAGATTACTACGAACAAAGTTAGTGTACACTTTATATTATTCAGTTATTCACCCATACATACGGCCGCCTACTTGACATCAATCAGTCCCGGGCATATCGTGGCAGAAAACACAATATGTTGCGGGACCTGGAATTCGAACCCAGAATCTCTTTATTCATTTTAATGAAATAAAAACTAAAAAATTATGCGTCACGATACGTGTGATTTTTTTTATTTATAGCTCAGACTGACAAATGAGCAGATGGGTTACCTGATGGTAAGTAATCTCTACCGCCCATAGACACCCAAGACACAAAAAGAATTGTGGGTGCGTTGCCAACCTAAAAGGATGGGAAAAGGGATTAGAAAAGGGGTGGGGCGGGGGTAATTGTGATAAGATTGAGCAGACACTGCAAAGTCTAAGTGCGCCCTTATTCAACCATATAGTGCTTACATGTTAACATTGCTTCTTTCTATATTCTATAATGAATATGAGTAAGGGTAATATAACTTACTTTCCAAAACAGAAATACCCCATTATCAAACCGATAACAAGGCATACTGTGTGGCGGAATTCTGGTGAAGCAAATTTCAACGGTTTCCGAAACAATCTGGCCAGGCATAGTGCAGCTACTTGTGCGATCAAAAAATTAACCTAATAAGAAAAAAAACATCACATTGAAAACACAAAAAGCTATAGTTTTGCGTGGGAAGCTAATTTATACTAACATATTCGCCCTAAAATGAACTCAAAACGTGAATACAGGTTGTAACATTCACATTTCATTTATGAGTCATTGTATACAATTAGCATTTTTATTGCTCAGCCTTAAGGATGCTAATGCTTCAAACACAATAAACATGTATACACACTGCACACAAACTAGCAAAACTTGAGATATTATGACAATATTCTGAAAGGGTACCTACCAAAGTCGATTCTGAGTTTTAATTTTGTGAATATTGTGTCACCTTTATATCATCATCATGAGCCATAGGAAGTCCATTGCCAAAAATTGGGTGTAGTTTTTATGATACACCAACCACACCAAATTATTTAACCTGTTGGAGTTGGGCACTGGTGGCCAAGACGTTAATGTAATGTGTATTATGCCACCTCCAACAGGTTAAGCCAAAATCACACATGTCCGTGTTCTAGTACACTTATTTGCCTACACCTTAAGGGATACAGGTGTGAGTTCATGTACATATGTAAAATCATATTATGTTGTTTTTCAAAAAGCTATTTTCATGAAATATAGCCAATAACTTGCAAATTGATCATCTTTCAATATTATTCAGTAGTCCAAATGATAGTACTTAAAAAAGTTGATATATTACATTTACCTAAGGCCTTTAGCTACACAGGCCTGAAGTGAAGATTCAGTTCACTGTCACACATACTGTCATACACATGTACTGTATTATTAGTAGTCAAAATACAACACTGAGAGTGAATGGACAGAGTTGATATTCATTTAGCAAATCGTAACAATGAAAGTCAGATGATCCGAACACCCTCATTGCTCATGATTCTACCTTGATAACCAAGGAAGCTTTAAGTGAAAATTTAAAAATTCTTATTTACAGCATTGAGCGCATTATTTAGAAGCACATAATAATAAATCAAAAACAGAAAAACCATGGTACACAGGCTACACAGGTTTGAATGGGAACAATGTTTAAAAAAACGCAAAATGAAGAAATTAATTCTGACAATAACTTACCTGTCTATATTCTACAATGCTCATCTTTGAATTCATTTAGTCATATTCATTTTAAATAATTGAATTGAAATATTAATTATTGGCAATTTAGGCATTTTTAACTAATATTAATTATTGGCAATTTAGGCATTTTTAACTAAATACTTCAAACTTACACAAATAGCACATTATTATAATCATGTGTATATGATAATTGAGATTTTCATAGCATTTTATTTATTTTTTATTTAATAACAATCATGATGTTTCAAAACTTAACTTCAAAAGTTCAGTCGCAATATCTATGCTGTTGTTAGTTAAGGAAAGGGATGAAGGGTATAAGAGATTTTACTTAATAAAAAAAAAGTTACATTGCAAAAAGGCTCACATAATAAGTGGCAGCAGTATGGCATTCGAAAACCACACGTAGATAATAATGTAAAAATAATGTTAGCTTGAAATATTATGTGGACTAAAGATAGAAAGTGATAATTTTCCCAAAATCATAAATAATTAATGAGTTTCAGTCAATCTTCAGCAGTCAATTCAAACAAGGATCAAAAATAAATTTCCATTCGTAAACATCGAAAATTCGTTTCTTTTCCACAATGATGGCATATGTGTTAAATGAATTAAAAGTGTTAATAACCATCATCAGCATACACAAACTTTTACCAACAAACTTCTATAAGGTACTTGGTAAATTTTCAATGTCAACAAGTAGTTGTACAACGGCTAAACAAAAGTTAGAGAAAGTGCAATGCATATTCAATTTTATAATACTTACTAAATCCAAAGGAAGCCCAATTCTGTTTGACAGGAATGAAAAGAGTTTACTACCATCATAGTAATCATGATAAATCTTCGTCATTCTGAAATTATACCAATAAAGGCTTTATTGAATGAGTTGATTGATAAATCAACTATAGACGTTGTAAATAATGCAATATTATGTTACCTCTACAGTCCCAACTTTCTTTTTAACAATCAGACAAAAACTTATTGACAATTAAATGGCAATATCACGCATCCTACGTAATTAGAATTTTTGTGAATATTTGATTATTTCTCATAAATATCAAATTGTATTTCACACGGCGACACGAACGAAAAACCAAGCACAACAACAAAGTCGCAAATTGCAACTGTGCACACTGACAAATATGAAATAACAAGTGACAACAAGTGACAAGTGACAACTCGAGTCTCCAATGGACACCGGGGGGAGGTATTATCTATTACAACTTATCGAATATAAAATTTGATAGAATCAGCAAAAAATAAAGCTATCTCTTTTTTACTAATGGATGTCAACTCAGGTAAAGAAGGATCAATATACAAGTGTTTGTTGATTGTCCCTATAAGACTCCAACCGTCAATAAGCCACACCCCCGGACCAAAGTAATAATAATACGGCAGCTTAAATGGTGGTTTAGTGACGAGGGTGTGATTCATTGCGTATAGTATCGATATCGATAAAATGTTTTATTTAGTTATTTCACAGTATATTCTTTTGCATTACATACATATTGTCACCTGTATTCCATAAGAGGAGGCAAATACTATAATTTTCTAATTCGTATGATTAGAAAAGCTCGAGTGCGTTTAGATAACTACTTTTATAACAAACTATTTTTTTGAGTTGTTCTTATGATTGATGTCATTGTGTTAATGTTTAAAGTGCACATTCTGTTGCTGATGATTATATCATTGAAACGAATTGTGCTTATAATAGTCTAATATTTTAACTAAATAATAAACGTAATGTTTGATAATCTAAAATAAATCAAATAAAAACAAGTAATAAATAATAAACGTAAAAAAATATTCACATTTGAACATTTATGTACTGCTTTGTAAAAACAATACAAAAATGTTTATCGACAAATCATCGACTATATTACGTTAACGCACTAAACTTTAGCTGCCAGTCTGGTGCCAAGGTCATGGAGATGGAATCGATCTCCTCTCTCTCTTTAATCTAAGGGAAGAATGAAAAGACCATGCACGTATACTCGTAAGGGACAGAATATAAGACACAGGGATACCATGTTGGTATCCAACATGGTATCCATGTACCCATCATTTATTTGAAATAATGTTCATATTAACTTTTTTTTTCATTTTGTTTGGTAATAAACATTTAAAAGTGTTATTACAGCAATAACTAACGAGTTTATTTTTGGTTAATAATCCCTCAAAAGTCGTCTTCTTGATCTAGTGGCAACATGTATGGGCTGTGAGCTGGGAGGTCCTGGGTTCGATACCCAGGTTGGACGATTCTTATTTAATTTGCCCGAGACTGTATCCCTCATAGGGAGTTGACGTCAGGCAGGCGGCCGGTCGTAAAAACTAAGCCAAATCCTATCTGCAACATGGTTGAAAAAGTGTGTAGCGCCGACCTCACATTAAGGTGGGATAAAGGATAAAGATAAAGAACACAAGTTGTACACTAAGCCGCGTCTCCTGCACTAAAACATTACACAACACATGTACACAAAACATAATGAGCTGGGGGGCACATGGTTTCTTCTTCTTCCGGCCTTAATCCCATTTCTATGTGGGGGTCGGCTCTCCTAATCGTGTGTCTCCAGAGGTGTCTATTCTGGACTGTCGACGGGTCTATATTATTATATTCTAGGTCTTTATTAACTACAGCAATCCATGTTAGTCGGGGTCTTCTGGGCTTTCTTACTGTGTTTTTGTCAGCACTTTTCTGGTCATGTTGTCCTCCGGTCTTCTCATGACGTGGCCGTACTATCGTAGTCGCGACTCCGTAAGCTTGTCCTGAATAGGCGTTACTTTAAAAGTTCCCCGGATATAGCGAAGCGTAGCGGAGACATGGTATTTCTATTTTTTTCGGGGCATTGTTACGTGAGCAGGAGACAATGAAAAACCTTATTTTATGTGGTATGGTGTGTAGGTGTTTTCGTGTTTTGTTTCGAAAAATATTAATAATTAATAATACTCGAAACAAAACCCAAAAACACATACGCAAAACAATTGATTTCGCTGTCTCTTCCTCAAAGAACAATGGACCACACATAAAAATGTGTAGCGAAACCATGTCTTGCTTAGGTGTTTTGTGTAATGTTTTAGTGCAGGAGACGCGACATAATGTAAATTTCCCGTTATTTGGGAAATTAAGGTTTTGTTTTCCTGGTAACACTTAATTCCATTCATGACACCAAATCCGAGTTGGAGTTGGACATTAAAAACGTATACGCAGAACGAGATAAAAAGAAATTCGTCTGTCTCTATCACGCACACTCCAAACTGCATTTATCTATCTCACTTATGCTTGATTTTGCTACTTAGACGCCCGATCTATATCATTCTTTATCTAAGGCGCATCCACAGATTACTATACTAGTATTACATACAGATGCGACAGTGTCATAGGGCTTAGTTTACCTTAAATTACCGTTCCGTATTTTGTCGCTACCGTCGCATGTACTAGAGTTGTGATGATACGATGTTATGTATCGATATAGAACGTTAGGGATAGGGATGATTTGCGGCACGTAATGGGTAGATAAAATCGATTGGGATCTACTAGTACCGTAGTGTCTATTAGTCTAAGGTTAGTGTCAAGGAATATGAAATAAGAAAAAAAAAACAATTATTTTCAAATGTTTATTATTTTAAAACACACCTTTTCCTCATAGTTTTATATTTTCTTAAGGCTATTTTTTGTGGATCACTCATTTTTAACACATATTTTTCTTCTACAGCCCCTTTAAAAATTTTGTTTATAATTTTACACCAGTTGTGCACCTGTAGGCGAATAATCATTTTTAAAAAGAAGTCTTGGACTTCCTTTCTGTGCTCACTGCACCCTATTTTTGTGAATATATTTAATTTTTTGTTCAATATGTATTTTAAATTTTCTCCTACGTATTTCTTAAGACACTTTACGTTTAGGTAATTGTGTATTATGTCCGAAGCATCCCTGTACAGTCTGAGGAAATTTTCATTTGGATATGCCAAGTTTCTATTTTTTAATGTTTTATATTCTCTATAATTTATATACATGTGTATATTTTCTACATTGGCACTAGTGTAAGTTTTTAAGCAGTGCTCACAATTATTGGTACTTGTCGTTATTTTTCTACAAATATATCCTGCGGTATAAGCAGAACAATGTACCCTCATTTTTTCAGTTATTACTTCATCCAATAAATTACTTGGACAGTTTTGTGAACTAGATGTTACACTAGTGTCGTTAGAGTTTGCGAATACATTTTGGATATTATCTATGTCCTTATTTTTGTTTTTACATTTCGTTTTAAAAATATAATTTAAATTCATTAATGTTTCCCCTTTATCTTCTTCACAGTTGGAGAAACGAGAATGTGGGCTCAATATATTTGAGAGCATCAAGGATTTAAAACTATTTATAAAAGTGTTTGTGTTTGGATTGACATTCCTATAGTTTAGGGCCCTCAACCGTCCAAAGAAATTTTCTAATGGGTCTTGATTGATATATCTTGGATAAAAAAACTCTTCATTATATTTATCAAACAACAGTTTGGATAGCCTTATAAAACTTTCCAAGGTTGTTATCCACCCTTCTAAACATGGAACTTTTACGTAACGAGGTTGTCCTCTTTGTATAGCAATTTTGCTGCTACAGTCTATAAATTTGATATCTTTTAGACGTTTGATTGCAGATCTCCAAAAGTTTATGTGAGCCGAATTGGGTTTTACAGCTTTTCTGAGTTTTCCTTTTTGACCACCTTTAGGACATCCATTTACGCTATCAAACAAGTTGTCGACAAATTCGACGAAATCTGCTGTTGTATTCATCGTGGATTGAGGTGTTTGACCTGTAAATATATAATTAGTGTAATTCATCATATTATCATCATCAGCCACAGGATGTCCACTGCTGAACATTTTATCATGTATGGCGAGTCTGGAGGTAAACTGGTCCAAGTGACATTTTTGGGGAAATCCACATTTTCGCTTTTTCGAAGTTAGAAACTATGTATGCATCCATGCAAAAGTGACCCAAGGGTGCTTTCGGCGCCAAAATCAACAAATTTAAAAAATACCACTCAATGATAATGATTTTTTTGAAATTTGTCAATTTTAACGTGGTCCAATTAAGATTATGTAACATAGCCCAGTACGTTGCTGAAAATAAGTTATTATTTGACTTCCTCAGTGGCGCAGTCGTATTGCCTATGCGATACGGCTAATAGGAAAACTCAATATCACTTGTCCCAACCCGGGGATTGAACCCGAGACCTCAAGAAGGTAGTACCACGCACGCAATACCACTACGCCACCGAGGCAAATTGATATTGGGTTTTTCTATTTCGTATTTAGCTCGGAATTTGGAATTTATGCCCGATGTCAAGTCATGTTGAGTCATGTCATATCATAATAATCCAATTTCGTAGACTAGTGCTGGTATTTCGAGTCAACCTCAATGTTTGATAAAGTTATAAAATACTTACGTATAGCATTAGTATATTTTAACATGGCTGCAGTGCGTGCGCTCAAAACTTGAGCAGCAATACTAACTTTCATTTTTTTAATCTTTTGCTGATCAACATGACATGATGTTAACTTAGGTAGTGCCCTTGTGTGCCCCAGTTTGCTGTCCACATCAAAAATATATAAAATATCCTTCCATGAGGCAGTATGGTTTCCCCACAATACATCCTTATTCAAAAAATTATTTCTTATACTTTTCAACAAATGAGGTGGGTCAAAAACTACATTTAACTGATGTCCAGCAACATCAATAGAGCCATCTGAAACAATGAAACCAAATGAAATGGGTTAAATTTTCTTTTGTAGGAAATACATAGCTGTACTCCTAATGCCCTAGTTATGTTACTACCTGCCTAATGTATCAAGCAAAATCAAATAAAATGTCTGTCAATTTAATCATAAATTACAACCGCGGTGGCG
Source organism: Clanis bilineata (assembly GCA_036417725.1). Lineage (NCBI taxonomy): Eukaryota > Metazoa > Arthropoda > Insecta > Lepidoptera > Sphingidae > Clanis > Clanis bilineata. Next base: position 8,692,060 of record CM071153.1, read on the forward strand.
CAGTGGGCCAGTGGTCGGCAGTGAAAAGAGAGGCCGCGGGTTCGATTCCCGCACCAAGACAAATGTTTGCGTGATCTACAGATATTTGTTTCGGTTCTAGGTATTGTGGGACCGTAAGTCCCTCAAAGTTCCTGATACTGAAGATACAGGTTAAACCTAGTGTAATATGAGGACAATGCATGTGAATGTTGGATGTTTTTATTTATTTTAAAAAAAATGCTTAAGGCATGATTTAGGCCACCGGAAATATAACTCGCAACAAAACAGCAACTTATTGCCACTGAGTGTCAGTATTCTGTTAAACAGTGGTATCAAAGCCGGCTCATTCATGCTGTAGACGTAACTGTGTCCAATGCAAATTCTTGTGTCTATTATTTTAACTGGGGAACCAAAACCATCTGAATATAACTGCTTACCATCTCTAAGTCCTTCCAGAGTGCGTGATCGTATTGTTTCACGACGTAAATTCCGAATTGTTGTCCGGAATGTAGATCCTTGGTCGGAAACAAGTGCTATAGGTATAAGCCCTGTTTGTGCTACTTGGACAATAATATCTTTTAAAATCACTTGGAGTTCCGCAGACGACACTGTTCCTTGTACCAAATGATAGGCTATGCATTGTCTCCAAGAAGCACATATACCCCTCACCATAAATACTAATGCATGGTCACAATATGCCATTTTTTTTTCATTGTTAACATCTACAAACCCAATGATTTCATCTTTACTTTCATCATAAGTTATATGTGGTGTCAAGGCTACTTCATCGTATAGTATAGAACAAAGCTTCTTCTTATTGTCCCAATTATTTGCTTTATTTCTAATATGTTCAAAAATATGGGGGTTGATCCCCGGTGCGAAATCTATTTGTTCTGAGACTCTGCTTAGTGTTCTTTTATTAGGTAATGTGAACATTTTTTCTAACAATTTGTATCCCTTGGGGCTCTGTTTGTATACTGCTAAGGCCATCAACTTTTCATCTTCTGTGAATCGCCGACCCATTTTTTTTTTATTCACGTGTTTCAATTGCATCTCTACAAAGGTGCGTGCATTTTTTGGTAGAGAATAGAAGTTTTCAATAATTTCTGGTCTTTCTAAAACTTTCTGCAAACATTGCACAGAAGAACTTCTCAAATTCGCCCGTGATATGCTTAATAGTTGCTTTACTAATTTCCTTTTCTTTGATTTTGTTCTTTTTGTAATTGAACCTGTAATACAATATCATTACATGTTTAACCTAATACTTCAACAATTTGTGCTCAACCTATCCAACAATATCCACATTACATTAAAATATGTTTTTCCAGATTGTATTTTACTATATGTATATTGTATACCAAGTGCCATATCACTGGTTTATAGTACCATCTCTGTCAGTCTCTGAGTTAAATTGCATTCAGACAAATAAATAACACCCAACAGTCACACACATAGTCCTGACCCCACACTAAGATACTAGTCTTGTGTCGTGGGTATCAGGAACTATGAGAGACTTTCAGTTTCACAACACCCACACCCGAAACAATGTGGGTCCCACAAGCATTTGTCTCGGTGCGGGAATCGAACCTGCGGCATCTCGTTTCACAGCTGAATACTCGCCCACTGCGCCACGGTGGCTGTCATGATGATGACAGATACCTTAAGTACAGTAACTGTAATTATATACCTGGTGTCTGATCTTCTTTTGCTGGATTTATACCATAGTCCTTTTTTTGTGTGGGCAAGCCCGTGTCACTAAGTTGCTTCATTCCAATTTCTGGTTTTCTGGTAAATGAACAACAAGGTTGCTCAAGAATACTATCAGCTGGAAATAAAAGATAAACTGTCATTAATGACATGCTAAAGCCAGGTCTCCTGCACTAAAGCATTACACAAAACACCTACACAAAACATGCATTTTTTATCTATGGTCCATTATTCTACGAATAGGTGACATCTAAAGTCGCGGTTTGCGTATGTGTTTTTAGTGTTTTGTTTCAAACAAACCAGTACAGGAGACGCGGTTTAAATATAAAAAAAAATATATAATTGATTTGTTTTGCTGTTTGCAATTTTGGTATTAAATATTAAAATATAATTCTTTATAATCAACATTAACAAGCAATTTTTGAACCATAACTTGCCCACCCATTTCATTTACTAGTAGTAGGCGATTAAATATTAATACATATATTTTTTTAAAATTATAATATTAGTGTGAAAGTATAAAAATAAAATAATACCTGCAGTCTTAATATTTAGATCAGGTTCTGTGATGTGAGTTCCAGATTTATTTTGAAAATAATTGTGTTCATTTAGGATGCTTTGATCTGAAAATCAGACATAAATTAATACAAACATACACGTATTTCACGCCTGCATCCCATGAGGGTAGGCAGAGAAAACTGAGCGCCACAAGCTACGATCGTGACACACTTTTTTTGCCTCATCCACATAAATTAAATTAAATATCTTAGACACACACAATATATACCCTAAAGGTGTTGGCGAGCAGTAAACAAGGCCACTATGGGGGGTTTTAGTAGGTATTATTAATATAAACAAACAAAATAGATCCAGGTGGATGACTGCCTCAGCATAGTTGTTTTTCCGTAGGAATTCAATTCCGAGGGTTCGATCCCAGGGTTGGGCAAAGTGGTACTGTATTATTCAATACCAGCCCGGAGACTGGAATTTGTGCCCGATTTAAAGATAGGCTCTGCCTAACCCTTCGGAAATACAGGCGTGAGCTTATGTGTGCGTAGAGTAGTAAAAAGCAATTATTAATATAAACTCTTTTTTTTATGTATTTACTCTCTACATTATGATTTAGTTTTAATTTATTTAGTTTTTTATTTAATTTAAGAAAAATGGTTAGTAGAATTACACCTAAGGCTATTCAGTGAATGTCTGTTCATAGGAAAACTTTAATATATCATACCTGGTGTCTGATCTTCCTTTGCTGGATTTATACCATAGTCCTTTTTTTGTGTGGACAAGCCTGTGTCAGTAAGTTGCTTCACTCCAATTTCTGGTTGTCTGGTAAATGAACCACAAGGTTGCTCAAGGATACTATCAGCTGGAAATAAAAGATAAACTGTAATTTTATGACATGCTAAAGCCAGGTCTCCTGCACTAAAGCATTACACAAAACATGCATTTTTTATCTATGGTACATTGTTCTAAGAACAGATGACAGCTAAAGTCACGGTTTGCGTATGTGTTTTTAGTGTTTTGTTTCAAACAAACCAGTACAGGAGACGCGGTTTAAGTATAAAAAAAAAACATAATTGATTCCTTTTGCTTTTTGCAATTTTGGTATTAAATTAAATATTAAAATATAATTCTTTATAATAAACATTAACAATCAATTTTTGAATCATAATTTGCCCACCCATTTCATTTACTAGTATAGTCAGATTGCTAATTAAACGGAGTAAACTGACAGAACGGAATGTCACTTTCCAAAATATTGTTGCTTAATTTCAGAACATAGTGATTAATCTAGTTAAATTTTTATCATTCAAAGAAACAATAACTCAGCACTAGCTTGAAAAATTTCAATTTTATGGCGTATTTTTAGAAATGTTGGCTTAACCCTTTGACTAAATGTCTGTGTAAATAATTTTTCGTAAATAATCACAACAGATATGTGAAATGCTAACAATGAAAATAACAAATATTACTTTTATTATTTGAAGAAAATTATGTTATGCTTATTCATATAGCTTTTGTAAGTTTTGTTTATAATGACCCATGACTATAATTCCGGTAGACATGCTATATCTTAGCATGCAGTAATTTACTATGACTATAATTCAGAACACATGCAGTACTAATCACACATTAGGCAGGAATTACAACTTTAAGTTGGACTTAAGATAATTAAAGAATGAAATGGTTCACTGAATTGAAAGGTTTAAATAATCTTGATCTTTTTACCGCAGCTTTTCTTTTTATTTAAATTTCATGAAAAGTGGCAACATTCAAAATGTCAGTTTACTCCATTTAATTAGCAATCTTACTATAGTAGGCGATTAAATATGATTAAATACATATATTTTTTTATAAGTTATAATATTAGTGTGAAAGTATAAAAATAAAATAATACCTGCAGTCTTAATATTTAGATCAGGTTCTGTGATGTGAGTTCCAAATTTATTTTGAAAATAATTGTGTTCATTTAGGATGCTTTGATCTGAAAATCAGACATAAATTAATACAAACGTATTTCACGCCTGCATCCCATGGGAGTAGGCAGAGACAATTGAGCACCACAAGCTACGATCCTGACACACCTCTTTTGCCTCATCGACATAAATTAAATAAAATATGTTAGACCCTCGCAATATATACCCTAAATGTGTTGGCGTACAGTAAACAAGGCCACTGTTGGGTTTTTTAGTAGGTATTATTAATATAGACAAACAAAATAGATCCAGGTGGATGACTGCCTCAGCATAGTTGTAGAAAATGTACCATGTAAAATTGGTAATGTTGTAATATGTAGTCCTGTTGACCAATTGTTTTGAAGGTGTGACTGTTAGGTGTTATTTATAGATATTAAGTAGGTTTGGGATTGAATTTTTAAAGTAAAATTAAAAGCAGTTGTTGAAAAACACTTACCCGTCCTACTACGAGGTTCACCAAGAGCTATTTCTAAATCTGAGAACAAACAGGGATAAGAATAGCGCAGTCGCTGTCCTTCTTCGTCGAATTGTTGTTTGTCGAAATGTTTAGAACACACTCTCATATTAATAAGTTGGTTCTTAGTAAGTCCACTGAGACGAGGATTGGTAGGCACCAAGAATGATAACCACAAAGCTCTTAAATTATCGTTCCTGGGCATAAGAAATAAACGGTGTGTTTCACTTGTTGAAATGCAATTACCAACACAGCATTTCCGTTGCACCATGATGAACGTTCAATAACCAATATAGGTTGAGAATTGAAGCAATAACTCGCGAATCACGAAATGAGAACAATAAGCGTCTTAAAGAACTCAAGATAAAATAGGTAGCAAATAGCTAGACGAACTCAAAAATTAAGTTTAAAATAACGGCTGTCAGATAGCAAGAGTCAGATAGATAATGATTAATGACGCCATTTGACAGCCATAACTTTACGCCATTCTCTACACAGATAATAAAATATTTAAATCGCGACAGTAGCGCTATATGGCGGAAAAGTGTACTAAAGCTGTCAGGGCCCTGGGCGCATCCGTCAGTAGGCCACGGTCCCCGAGCCAAAGTAATAAATAATACGGTAGCAAGAATGGCGGTCTAGTGACGCGGTCGCAATCATTGCGTATATTCTTGATATCGATACAATGTTTTATTAAGTTATTTTACGATGTAAAAAATGCATGTAAAATATTTATATTTTACATATTATTACAACTGTATTCCATTTATTCATCGATTACAATGCATGTCAGCTGAGTACCTTGTATTTTAAAGTAGGAGACGCGGCTTTATTGACAAAATATGTTTATTTAATAGAACCGTTTTCCCCCCGAAGGGTAGAAAACGTATATTTAGGTTTCAGCCGAAGCTTGACCCACTTGTGAGATTACCCCCCGAATTTTGCGCGGTTGCAGTGTGTTCTACCCTCAGATTCCGAATATTTTGATCTGGTAACATTGACAAGTCGCCTCTGCCATCGCTGGTTGGACGTTTGACTGTCAGTACTCTCACAAGCCGGCAAGGAATGAAAATTTAGTGGGTCAAGCTTCGGCTGAAACCTAAATATACGTTTTCTACCCTTCGGGGGGAAAACGGTTCTATTTAGGTGTTCGAGCCTTTGCTTGACCCACTTGTGAGATGTGTTTATATTCTGCCGGCGATGGCTAGGCGTACTGTGTGACCATATTACGTGGATTTAATTTCTGATTAACTAGAAGTAATAAGCAATATGGCTATATATGGCGTATATAATACGTAAATAAAGTATCATTTATTATGTGTGATTTTTTTTTTTGTTTATTTTATTTTGAGATCAACCTTTTTAACAGAATTTTGCCAGATTGGTGTAAACGAATCACTAATGCAAGTTTGATTAGGATCTATTATCTTTTTATTGGGAATATCATTCAAGTAATGCTTCAGAAAAGTTTCTTTGCTTCTCCAATTTCCTGTGGAAATGACCTCATCCAGATTCAGGTTCATGTTTGTCCAGTTATTTGTAATGACTGCCGCTCTGAAGCTTCCTGGCTGAGCCGCAATTCCTGCATCTTTCAATAAGTTGTTACGCATCCAGCCAGCGATGATTGTTCATGATGCTTCTTCTACCTTGCTCTTCGTGGTAATAAACCCGCGACGGGTTTTATTGTCTCATCTATCCTTTCTAATTCCGATCAATCTGGGAATCTACGAGATTATATCTGGTTATTCGATATCAATTTGACATAATTTCCATTCCGATTGTTTAAAAGTAGTTGAGTCGGTTTTCGATCCACACAGTGAACAGAATATTAAATGATCGTCATGCTTCGTAAAAATCTGAGCCTATATCCAGTAACGTTAAATCATGGATCCTGCGGCCCGAAGCTAATAGCAAGAGAGTCGCCGTATGTCGTGACTCGTCAGACTTGATAATATAAACTATTATTGTCAAAATCATAGTTCGACAAGTAACCTCGTCCAACATCCTATGTCAGAAGTTTGACTGGTGGAGGTTGGTTAGCAAAAGCTGCTTTTAGCGTTTGCTTTAGAACTGGGTGACTGCTAAGGTATTCACTCCTTTCTGGACTGACAAATGTAGGTATGATAGATTTATGAAAAGCGATGGACCTAGCGGCTAATTTGACGTCTTTATGAAGACAAATATATCTTGCAATATCTTCTGGGCTTGGATTATCAGCCTGGATGTACTGGGACTCATCCATGCTCTCCGCCTCGACCAGCCTGGGCTATAAGACTTCAAAGTTGAAGTTCGCCAGGATGATTCTAGTAAGTTGCGATTGTCCGCAGTCCAGGACTCGACGAACCTGCTCCACCCCGTACCTTCCAGACCTGCAAATATGTCTTTTATTCCTGGAGGATGATTCCTCGTCCTCAGGTCGAAAAATTTCTTGTGTATCTCTGAGATTTCGAGCGGTCGACAGAGGTATTTGCATTAATACTGTCTTTCAAAAAGTTCTCTCCCACTTTGGAGCTATTAGCAGATGTATCCCTGTGCGACGCGCTAGATGTCGTAAGACTTGTGGGATAAATTCTGGTTGGAGGAAGGCCTAGCCGATCGTAAAGTGCCATTTCTGGCTGAAGGCAATTACGCATAGACATTCTTTGTCGTGGGCATTCTTGCTTACATAACAAAGAACAATTGCTGACCAAGCACTCGCAAATAGATCCACTTCTGGCCTTCCCCACATCTTGAAGATCTGTTAGCATACTTCTTGATTAGTGACCGCTCTGGCAGTTCTTTAGATTAGATTCTTTCGATCTTGATAAGCTGTCCCCTGTTAAAGTGTACTTTTCGGGAAGATATCACACTACTACTTTTATCTTGTACCTGCTGGCGATCTCCAGAATTTGTTGTATACGTAATGTGAAGTAACTCCAGGAATTTGGTTCCTCCTTCTTTCCTTATATAGGCTACAACAGACCAGTTGTTGGATTGTATCATTACTGTTTGGTCTCGCAACATATGGCCAGTTTGCTTCGACGTTTCTAGCACAACCCACATCTCCTTTTGGTTGCTGTGCCATATTTGCTGATTGCTGTTCCAAAGACCGCTCGTGTTGATGTACACTACCGTTGCCCCCCAACCGTTTTTTCGCAGCGTCTATTACAATGAAAGTCGACGCGTTTTAGTGATGGATTGGAGATGAGTATCGTATGTTCTTTAGCCACCAACTCATCTCTTCTGCAACATAGTTCGGTAAAGAGAACTTCTTGTGCTTTTGTTTTTTTTTTTTTTTTGGAAGTTTGCTGCCATTTGTATTTGCCGGCAGTGAAGTCTCCCCAGCGGTAACATGAGGGAGGCGAAATTTAGATTCCCGAGCCTGACTTTTGCTAGCTACTAAGACCATCGACCTTTGTCTAACATATCTTCCAACAATCCTACGCTTTTGAGTATCTTCGCTTTGGGTAACTGCTTATTGATTCGCTGGGTGTTCTATTATATGCCCAAGTATGCCATCACTCGAGACGCGGGGAAGTTGGACTTTTAACGACAGCTCCGTTGACGTCTCTTGTACAAATGGAATATGTGGTTATAGCATCAATATAATATACCCTAAATGCACAGTTCTTTGCAAATATCCTCCTAAAAAGTGGTCTCAGGAATAAAACAAAAAGATCGTAAGCTCTAATTAAATCAACACAAATATAGCCTTATGCATGTGTTATAAAGTAGCTTTTTAAACGAAATGATCAAGCGTTCTTAAATTTGAATTTTGAAATTTAGAATTCTATCGGCGTCCGACTGTAGGCAAAACGAGTGCTTAAGCACTTCTTTGCTGTCCCATTTTCCGACCGTCAACTGTGCATCTAGGTAAATAATATATCGATGGGTTATAGTATCATGAGGTTTCGGTTCAACAGAAGGAAGTCGTCCAAGTTACACGGTGATTCTGATTCCTTTGTCCAAAAAAGTTTGCGACGCAGTTAGTTACTTTTCCGAAGATGTGAGGTGCAAAATGCAAAGGCTAAACTAAAAGGTAGGCACGGCATCTGATTTATAGTTTTATTAAAGTTGAAGGCAAGGAAAGGTCTGTGGTGCTTTATAATCAGTAGATGGAAGCAAGCTTGCAATAATACATATAATCCAATTTTTTTTTTAAGGCTTATGCTGTATTCGGTATCGTATGGTGGTTTATTCTACGATATTTTGGGGGCTTGAGATAAAGATTTAAGATCTGAAGGTTAAATATCGGTCTAGCACATCCTGCCAAGGCACTTTTCAGCTGCCTCGCACTCATAATTTTTTCTACCTCTAAGGACATTTCACATAAAGCTTTTACAAGACAGAGCTCATGAGCGGTGTCAGTTTGATGAGTGGAGATGGGCGAACAAAGGAAGGAGGACAAACATTCTTATACCCAGCGATAATGGGGAGTATGGCAGGAGGAGCACCGAGCCGTTCCCAAGCTTCCAAATCCTCGCTTACCTGGCCTGCTTTAAAAGTATTTTTGTTCTTATTATTATTTTTTAGGTGCAGCGGTTCCTGCAAAATGTCTTTGCCTTATCAGTTCCGCCATTCGATAGTTCTTCTTTCTCTCAGGCCTTGTTTGTCCTTATGTTGTCCGTGGCTGTTGAAACCTTTATGCTGGTTCTTTGATTTGACACTACCTTGTTCCTTAAAAAGCTCCGCTAGTTGAGGTTCCGAGAACAGGCGGGTGTTGGATGGTGGAATAGAGTTCAAGAGCATTCGTAGTCTTGTGAGACAGCACCTAAACAAACATCCATTTTCTCAAGCAAGGCTACTGTTTGCCAATTCGGCGTTACTGTCACCAACTTTGAGATAAAGCAGCGTAACGTATGTTCTGCCATGAAGATTCGCAGAGTCTTTGGCAATGTGTGCCTTACTAGGTCTTCGTTTGCCTATTTTAGCCTCAGACTCGGTGGTACTGGGGAAGAAGCCGAGGAAATCTTTCCCTTCTGACGCGGGTTCGATATTATCTTCTTCTTTTTAAGCAATCCATAAGACATTTCTGAAGCATTCCAGCTATCAGAATAATCATCTGTCTCGATATCAGATTTATCTTGAGAAGTCGTAAAACAATAGTTTTCTGCATCAAGAGATTTTGGCATAAAGAGAAATTGATGATTTGTTCGAAGATTTCATTCCGTTTTTTCCCTCAACGTTTCCATTTTTTGTAGCGGGTTGCCTACTGATAGGCCTTTCATGATTCAAAGATGCATAGGAAGGGGAAAGAGAGGGTGAATCTGGAGGCACGTTCGAGCCAGCTCGATTTGCCTTAATTATTACGGCAGCTTTATGTCTCGCTATCAGGTGTGGTTTCAAGATCAATAAGTGATCTGAGAATCCGTTGTAATGGTGAACGGTCAGTAAATGAAAGCTCTGGCGATAGGCCATTTTATGAGGATTCGTTGAATCAATCTATTGCGTTTGCTAAGTGATTCGCAATCGTAAGCATACGCCAGTTGAATTTCTCGTCTGAAGTGATATTTCACCAGGTATCTGGGAAAAATTTAACGAGGACATCGATAATTTTTCCGAAGAAATTACGTTCATCTGGGGATGGTTCCCAGCGGGCTAATTCTCTGAGAGATATTCGGCCACAATCAACCATGATCAGTAACAAGCCGTTAATGGCTACAGTACACAGGTGTGAATCGGTACCTAACGTATGGGTAACAACCCGCAACGTTGTTTGCGTAGCCTTTAGCTGACCAATGCCACCGCAGGCTAACGATGTACCTGCGTGATAATGTCGGCTGTGCAGCCGACAGACCCCTTGTCACTTACCAGCTGGTAGACGACGACGAGGGATTACGTCGGCTGCATAGCCGCCAGCCGACACGGTTATTAGTTATGACGGCAAGTGCTGCATTTGAGCAAGCTTCTAGTGAGTATGCCGTCCGGAGAGCGGGCATTCACTGTAAGCATAGATTCTCTAAAGAATCTAACTATCTAATGCTTTTAGCACTAGATAAATACCTATATGGGAAAATATATATATTTTAATACTGACCTTAAGATTATTACTATTTATCTTTTATATTTAATTATTATCACGATTCTTTTGTAGTTGTAATAACTATTGAGGGTTTTATTTCTTAATTCCTAATGTAAGTAAAGAAAATAAAATAACACTACACACTGCACACGCAACAAAATTCGAAGACGTACTGACAGTCAAACGTCCAACCAGCGATGGCAGAGGCGACTTGTCAATGTTACCAGATCAAAATATTCGGAATCTGAGGGTAGAACACACTGCAACCGCGCAAAATTCGGGGGGTAATCTCACAAGTGGGTCAAGCAAAGGCTCGAACACCTAAATAGACTGTTTTTAAATGCTCTAACTGCTCTTAGGTTTATTTATAATGCCACTTACTTATAAAAATATTTAAGCGCTGCTTATCTTTAACCATAAGTTGTCCCTTTCATTTTTAAACAATGTAACATACGGAAAAAAGTGACAGGCTATTCTCAGCGAAAAAAATAAGCGAAAATGTTTTTATAAGTAAGGCCCATTTACGTCACTAGACCGACATTTTTCCTTATTTCCCATTATTTACATATATAATAGGCAATAGCTTTTCATAAGTCTAACACATTGATTACTTATATGCTCTTTGCCTATATCCCGAAAAGTGTAAGCAGATACAAACTAGAGAATTGGAATTCCGGAATTCCCAAGTTTTGCCGAGCCCATTTCCGTCCCAGATGTGACGAATGACGATAGGTTTACGAAACGATCTCAAACAGAGGTGTGTCAAGACTGAGATTCAGGTCAGCTAGAACTGGCTAGAACAAAATAAATAATTAAACTTGATTTTAAAAACTTGTATTTAGAGTTACAAGCTCATAGCTTACAACTTAGGCTTACAATAATGATTTACGACATAAAACATTTACTGTGACAAATTTTTTAGACTCATTTTCAATTTTGATGAACACAAGTCATATGGAGTTTTCTTTTCTTTATTTTGTATATCAGTTTTTGCTCCAGATTTGACTAGCAAGCAGGCCACTGCTTCTCTGTCTTCTTCACATGCTAGGTGCCTGTAAGTCAATATTTATCAATCAATTTCAAATGACTATATTCATTTATTGATACTTTATAGCCTTTGTGTGCTAGCCATCTGTGAAGCTCACTTCACAGCCATCATTCCAACTCATGACCTCTTAAGGTCATGAGTTGGATCACACATCTAGACCAATGTTTCTGGGATCAACATCAATTTGATATTTGTTTTGGATCTGGGTGTTGTAATACTGAACAAATATCACAGTTACCTTCTGGTAAACACAGAGAATAACACTCTGCATGTTGGAGGGATTGCTCATTGTTGTACTTTGTTTGGCGAGTGAGATTTCAGGTGGTCGAATTTATTTAATTTGTTACCCTTACTATGATACACTGGTAATTTAACATTTTAGTGGATACTTACAATGGTGTTGATCCTGTAGAATCTGGGAGGTCTAATTGTATCTGTGGACAGGCCACCAGTAGTTCAACAATGTTACTGCGGCCCTGTGCAGCAGCTCTATGTAGCGGTGTGGCACCAAGCACATCAGCATCATTCACATTAGCTTCAGAATTTATCAATAATTTCACAATCTAGAAATTATAATTAGTATGTTAGTATTTTTTTTTTGTATTCAATCATTTTTTGAGATATGAAGATTAATAATTATTGTGTCTTGGCTAAAAAAATTACATATTTATGATGGGTATTATATTATAAGCTTTAACCTCTTTGTGGCCTTTGGAACAAGCATAATGTAAAGGTGTTTGTCTTCTGTTTGTTTTTTTGTTCACATTTGCTCCTTTACTTATAAGCAGTTTCACCACTTCATATCTACCAGCAGAGGATGCTAATATAAGAGGTGTAGATGCAGTGTCATCTTCAGAGTCAAGAGAGCTTCCAGAATCTATTAAAAAATCAACCAAATTTTCATTTCCACCCAACGCAGCCCAGTGTATTAATAGCCGACCATTCTGGAATAAAGCAAAGTAAAATCTATAATTTAATTTCAATTCAGTGTTATTATGGTGGATATCATTTTCATTAGATAGGTACTACTCAAAATGCCTGTTAGGCTGTTAATGTTACTGGGAAATCTGGAGTTATAACACTAATCTCCAGATTCTTCGTTGAGAGCAAAAGTAAGCTATAAAAGCAATAGCTAAAAGACTTCGATTCTAATGTTTTTATCGTTACTGTAAACTGTCATTAAAAGACATCGTTTTACTTTAATAGCTGTAGGCTATAGGTAAAGAAATTGGGCTATAAAACCAAAATAAGTTTTCCTTACATCATCGGGGCTATTCACGATTGATTTATCTTCATCTATTTTCACTTTTACTTGACTAAAGTCGCCTTTGTAAGCTGTTTCATACACAGAACCTATCGACATTGTTTTTATTTCAATTATTGTTGATATAATACAAAATTTACAACTTTAAACATTTACAAGTTTATGTGATTTGCACAAATTGCACACACCGGAATCTGCCGGAAACTCTTGCAACCGGCACGATTCACGAAATGCCAAAGTCAAAAATGCTATGTATGCAAACCACAGGAGGGGCCTATTGATATTGTCTTTTACAGCCTATCGAGTATAAAATGTGATAGAATCAGAAAAAAATAATTCTATCTCTTCTTTACAAAAGGATATCAATTATCTAAGATATCAATTATCAACTCAGAAAGAACAAGTGTTTGTTCCCATAGACTTGTATCCATCAATAATGTACGCCCCCGGTCCAAAGTAATAATAATACAGCAGCAGGAATGGCGGTCTAGTGACGAGGGACGTGCTTCATTGCGTATATTATCGATATCGATAAAATGTTTGATTCCGTTATTTCACGGTATATTTTTTTACATTACATACATATTATCACACCTGTATACCATTAGAGTAGGCAGATACTATAATTTTCTAATTAGTATGATTAGAAAAGCTCTAGTGCGCTTAGATAACGACTTTTGTAGCAGAGATTAGCAAACTATTTTTTGAGTTGTTCTCATCATCGATGTTGTAATTTTGATTAATGTTTAGAAGTGGACGTTCTGTGGCTGATGATTATATTATTGAATCTAATCGCGCCAATAATACACTATTATTTTAATTAAATAATTAACGTAACGTTCATAATCTTAAATAAATAGATCAAATAAAAGCAAGAAATAAATAATAAATTCACAAAAATATTCACTTTTGAACATTTATGTACTACTTTGTAAAAACAATACAAAAATGTTTATCGACAAATCATCGACTATATTACTTAGTGCACTAAACTTTCCGCCATCTTTAGCTGCCAGTCTGGTGCCAAGGTCACGGAGATGGAACCGATCTACTCTCTCTCTTTAATCTATGTTTCATCAGCATTTATCTGAGTTTGACAATTGACACTGTGTTGTAGTGATGATCGATATTAGAAAAACATCGGTTTTACACAAAAACAAACAACGATTCAAATGTATCGATGTACAATTAACATCTATAGCAAAACATCGATATGTCTAAAACATCGATGTATTCTGTAAAAAATAAAGCTGTCATTTCTATTTATTTGTTATTTGTGTTTATTGTTATTGAGAACAGAATACAAGAAAAAATAACATTCCCAGTATTTTTTGGCACACTCTGTAAGAAAAATAACTTTGTCAGGTGTTTTTCCTTTAGTCTATGCATTGAAGGTGACAGTTTAATCTTTTATGAAATGCAAATAAATAACTATCCATACGCCTTACTTCGATTACGTTGATCAGTGACATCTAGTGTTAAATAGTTGAACATGATAGCTATATTAGTCCCTAGCTATTACATCCAAACGACAAAGGATATATTGATGTTTCGATATTTTATTCTCATAACATCGACGTGTCATTGTTATTGAAATTAAAACATCGATACTTTTCAGCTAAATATCGATGTTTATTCGTCATCAATGAATATCGAACAGCCCTATTGTGTTTATATTTTTGGGGTGCAGTGTTGCCATCTTAGTGGATTTTCCACTAAATCTGGTGGTTTTGAATCCCTTTTAGTGGGAAAAAATGCCGTCTAGTGGTTAGTGGATTTTTTTAGTGGTTTCGTAGAAAAATTTAGTGAAATGTTGATCGCTCAACCACTAAATGAGTGATACATTTCCAAATATATTGCACGTCTCGAAGAAGCTGTGTTTGATATAATATTGCTCTATTATAATAATAATAATGTAATGCCACCGTCCCGGATAATCTATCAGGCATGTTATTTCCGGTTGTTCGTATCTTGCTAACGGCGAGTATTTGCATAGGCATAACCTTGTAGCAAAGATCCTACACCAGCAACTTGCTCTTCGATATTGCCTTGTGGCTTCTGAGGTGCCTTATTATCAATAGGTCCCTCAACCAGTTCTCGAAAATAGTCATGCAACGCTCTATTGACATCGATCTGTTATCACGGACAGGACTATTGTGGCCAATAAGCCTGATATTGTGGTAGTAGATCGATTGACGCGCCGGGCGATGTTTGTTGATGTCACGATTTCGCATGATGAGAACCTTGTGAAAGCCGAAAAGGACAAAATTTCCAAATATTTAGACCTGGCACATGAGGTTACTCGAATGTGGGATGTGGATTCAACAATCATTGTTCCGATAGTCATTTCTGCCCATGGTTTGATACCAATGAGCTTCGACCAACACCTCAAGAGGCTCTCGGTTGATGTTTGGGTCAAGAGCCAAATGCAGAAGGCGGTGTTACTGGATACGGAACGAATTGTGAGGAGGTTCCTCACTCTGGGGTCGTAACCGCCGGTGGCTTGGGTCCCGAGCCTCGCCATCGGAGGGGAATATTTTTATATTTTTAAATGTGTTTTTATTTTTGTACCATATATTTAAAAATGTAAAAAAAAACTTTGAAAATAAAGAGTACTGAATATAATAATACATTAAATAAATAGTTCTGAACTATTCCAGTAAATTTCTTGACTTTTGTTAACCAATTTTCTGTTTAGTATTAAGCATAGAGAGTGTAATTACATCGTTTATATATGTATGCTATCAATAATAATATTAGTAAAAAAATTATTTTTTATTATGGTCAAATTTCGAAAATATCTCATTGAAGGGTCTGTGTCTGGGTGTACGAATGTCATCAGACTTTCGCTTATATATTTAGTGTATTTAACATTTTTATAAAGAATTTATATAATATATGAGATTTTACTTAGGTATACTAATATTTTAATTATATTTTACAAAATAATGTTGCTTACTCCCAAAACATAGTGATGGATCCAGTTTAGTGTTTATCATTCAAAGAAACAAAAACTAAACACTAAATTACAAAATCCAAACTTCATTGCGAATTTTAGAAAATTCAAGTCATTCCTTCGATTAAAATGTCTATGTAAATAATCAATATCAATACATATAACAAGAATGTAAATATCGTTTGTCTGTACATTGCTTAGATTTGCAAGATATAGCCTGACAGTGATTTTTAAATTTATCAATAGATGGCGTTACCATATTTTCTGAGTCATATTGAATATTTTACGAATTATGTACCATTTTAAAGTCGTTTAGTGATCCGGCATCAAAATCTAAAAAAGTGACCGCCATTTTGGTTTTCTTTGTTTTTGGGCCGATTGACTTCAAAATCGATATCTGGGTCGTCCCATGATTCCAACCGACGGGACCGATGTTAAAACTGTTAAAGTGGCCGCCATTTTGTTTTTCTTTGTTTTTGGACCGATGTACTTCAAAATCGATATCTGGGTCGCCCCGTGGTTCCAAAAGACGGAACCGATGTCAAAACTGTCGAAAGTGGCCGCCATTTTATTTTTCTTTGTTTCGGGGCCGATTGACTTCAAAATCGATATCTGGGTCGCCCCGTAGTTCCAAACGTCGGAGCCGATGTCAAAATTGTCAAAATGTGACCGCCATTTTGTTTTTCTTTGTTTTTGGGCAGATTGATTTCAAAATCGATATCTGAGTCTCCCCGTTGTAGAATATTTAGACTAAAACGACTGGGTGGATCAACAAATCAAAAGTTTTTACCGTTGGCCCTACAAAATACGCGTGTGAAGCCGCGGTCAAAAGCTAGTTTTTAATAAGAAGCATGAAAGTCGAGTGAATACGGTGGAAATGCGTTTCCTGCGTTGTATATGCGGAATCACCCTTGCTGGTCGTATGAGGAATGGCAAGATAAGGGATTGTTATCAGTTGAAAGATGATGTGCAGAGTAGGATTGAGAAAGGGATGCTTAGGTGGTTTGGAGATGTTAAGAGGATGGATGAAAGGCGACTTACGAATGGGGTCTATCGTGCTAAAGTGAATGGTAGGGCAAGTGAATTAGAAGAAGGCGCCCAAAGCGATCCTATATGGATCAAATAAATGATCTCCTGCGTTAAGGGCAAGTTCGGAGTACCTTCAATCAGCGGAAAAGTATGAAACCAAGTATGAATTAATTACAACTTGTGATCGTTTTCTTTGTTTTATTTCTGAGACTACTTTTTAGGAGGATATTTGCAAAGACCTGTGCATCTAGGGTATGATATATTGATTAATTTAAGGAGTATAAAAACGGTGGCACTGCGGGGTGCCAGGCCAGTTAACCAGCCCGCCTAGCATGCGCACCACGAGAGCATTTTGTCTACGCTTTTTATCCTGTTATAACCGGTTTTCTCTATTTGTCTACGGACACTAACATGCGTGAAAATAAACGAATTTTCATACAATATTATTGACAACACGTAGACAACATCTATTGTTGTACTATGTTGTTTGTTGTTATACTGTTACTGTGTATGTGTGTAAGTATGAATGTGGAAGAAGCAAAAGAGGCGTGTCGGGATCGCAGCCTGTGTAGCTCAATAGTCTCTGCCTACCCCCGTGGGATGCAGGCGTGAGTGTGTATGTATGTACATATTGTAAATAAATTTGCATTAGTATTATCATTGTGGCTAATGCTGATGATGACATATTATCACAAAAGATACGCGAAAAAATAAAAACAACTTTTAGGTTTAAACGGCCTTAAACTATTTGAGAAAAATTATGTTCTGCAGATTTATATTGTAAGTTTTTTTACAAAGTACCATTACTTTAATTCCAGTAACGACATTTCTATTCGTTGATTTTTCCGTACGTCCTTAAATTATTCCGTACGTCAATGTTTTTCTTAAGCCGGGTCTCCTGCACTAAAACATTACACAGAACACTTACACAAAACATCCATTTTTTATCTATGGTCCATTATTCTACGAGCAGGTGACAGCTAAAATCGTTGATTTCTGTATGTATTTTTAGTGTTTCATTTTAAAAAAGCTAGTGCAGGAGACGCGGCATTACACTAAACTTTTTCACTATCACAGGCGAAGGCTACTAATGATACAGCCTTATTACCTTTTAGCATAAAAATAATGTTCTATATATTTTTTTGCTAAAACTAAAAATAAAATAAAAATATACGTTAGCCTTAGATTAGAAAAGTCTTCTCAAGGGTTGAAAAAGGCATACGTAGCGTTATTTTCTTGTTTTTCATGTATTTTGCATTCAGCACTACGTTTTAGAAATAGGCAATACTAGTATTACTTTGTAAAGTGAGGAGTTTTGGCGGGAATTCTGACGGTGCGGGTTGTCGCTTGTTTTAATGATTTCATATTCTAGTCTAAAGTTGTGCTTGTGGTTTAAATGTGATGTGAATATAAGCGATAAACATTAACGAAGATGGGCAGTATGTGGAAGCTTTGAAATAAGTGATTTTGGACGCTTTTTGTCGGGTGGATGGGTCGACCATGTTCTATTCCTCCGCTGCGAGAAAATCGTCTAAAAAGCATCAAACTGGAAAGAATTGACGCCAAAACTCCAGCAGGGCCTTGAAATCGAACACATCCGACTTCAATGCACTTGCCAAAACTTAGATATAGGAAACAGTGTAATAAATAATAAAAAGTATACGGCTGAAGGACATTGTATCCATGGCTATGAACAATATGAAAAAAAAAAAAAAAAAAAATTTGTAAAGTGACATTTCGGTCTGTTACGAGTTGACTTCACTCTATATTAGACGAACAAAATCCGAGTTTAGTGGAAAATCTGGTGGTTTTGCAAGCAGGGTCGATTTTGTTAGTGGTTTTCTGGTGGTTTTATGACTTGGATCTGGTGGGGAGCAAGATTAACAGTTGGCAACCCTGTTGGGGAGTCGAATCTCAAAGTAAAGCTTTGTTATTATCATATTCCATTATCATTTTTTGACTAATTACTTATAGGTAAAAGTAAATTATAATTTTGGCTACAAAGGACTCTCGAAAAAATTATAATTGCAGTTTATTGTCTGTTCTATTGGAAAAATGGAGAATCATATTAATAATATGAATTTTAACGATGTGTTTCTTAATTATTATTTTTTAATAGGTAGTTTATTTTTGAGCTATTTGATTTATCGATTTGTTTATTCGCTTTTTGGTGACAACAATTTTATGCAAACAAAATATAGAGATCGGGGTCATACATGGAGAAGTATCCAATGTAATAAATCTATTCCATACAATATTTATGTAAGTCTTATTAAACAAGTCAATTTTACGTTTACCATATTATACATAAACATCTGTAATACAAATATAAATAAAATAATAATTGTTTTTTTTAGTGCACAGTATGCCTGAAGCTTATGTTACCTGTTGCGGGCTTATTCTGTGAATGTTGTGCAGTAAGTGCATGTAAAAAATGTTACAGACTAGTTGACAAAAAGTTTTTATGCAAGCAAGTGACTTGGACTGCAAACAAGCCATTTCTACATCACTGGGTTAATGGTTAGTTTTATGTTACATATATTAGTCTGTGAAGCACCTCTTAGGGCCACTGTCTAGTTGGGTTGTCTGCAAAGCAAAAGTTGAGTGGCACCTGGGCTGGGATTATGGGTGAAATAGTCATTAGTCAGTTAACCACCATAAATAATAATAAAACCATAAACTCTATTTCGATCGAGCTATATTAACAGATAAAACAGTTCATTACAATAGACCGGATATCACCCTTATTGACAAAATTAATAAGACAGCTTATATCATAGACATAGCTATTCCCAATACCCACAATTTACAAAATACAATAGCCGAAAAACTTACCAAATATATTGAACTGAAAGATGAGATAATCCGCATGTGGCGTTTACAGAAAGTTTCTATAGTTCCTATTGTACTATCGACTACTGGAATAATCCCTAAACAGTTAGCGCAGTCCCTATCAGTTCTAGATTTACCACAAAAATCGTACATACAATTGCAAAAGGCAGTGATTCTTAATACATGCTGAATTGTACGAAAATTCTTGCAGACGGAATTAACTCCCATACCCGTACCTTTTTCGACTCTAAATACGAGTATATCTTCTATCCCTACTGATAACCACTTGGCTTAGGCCCGTGGTCATTAGTGTATATACCGGTCTCACAGACCGAGCAGTATGATATAAATAAACAAATAATAATGTCACATACATAAATAGATTAATGTCTCTACTCCCAAGATCTATCCATCTTGGGAGTAGAGAGCAAGGATGAACTAGTTCTAGACTCTGGGCTGAAGCTGAATAGAAAAACCCAATAGAAAATTAGGATCAAATCTAGGACCTCTACCATAGTCATATTGCCTGTCATCATCATATTGTTAATGGGCTTTACACATCTCATATCATGTTATGGGATGGTAATAGGCTCAGTAAATCATTAGGTCATGTACTTGTATAGATTTGTTTTGTTATTTAAATAGTCACGAGTGGATGTAACATATATATGTGCCGCCTCGGGTGGGTTAAATTTCAGTGGGTGCTGCAAGAGGTGAGAGTTCAGAGCATGAAGAGAATATTAAAAAATATTTTTGTTCTTGGTGCCAAAGAATAAAATCTGTCCTTGACAGTGAGCACATCAAATCAGAGGTAAGATTAATTAGTGCACTATTCACAGTAAGACATGCCTACTGATCATCTTTGTTATTAGAGTATCAACATTCATGCTCAGAATTGGTGAATGGACCAAATTTACTTGTCTTTCTCAGCTTATTTGGCATCTTTTTTAGTCATAATAAAATAACCAGAATTTAAAAAAATAAGAAATGAATATAACTTAGTCAATAATTTTTCACTTTTGTTTTTATAGCAAGTATTAAACTGCTATTTAATTTGTTAAAATGTGTGTCTTTTATTTCTTGGTGTCTCTTTTTTAGGAATGTGATTTTCAGAAATATAAACATTTCATTATTCCACCTGTGTGTGTACAAATGGAGAAAAAAGTTATAAAAACCATTAAACCTTTGTCTGATGATAATTGGGAACCACTTATCGTTATTGGTAAGCATGATAAATGATTCTTATTTGAAAAGTTTTCATCTTGTTGATGTATTTTCTATAACTTTCTAGCCAATCGCAAATCTGGAAGCAACAGGGGGGATGAAGTCCTTTCTTTGTTCAGAGGGCTTTTGAATCCAATACAGGTAAAATGTAATATTCGCATGTAGTGAAATTGGCATAATTTTATTACTTAAATTTTTTTTCCATTTGCCTAATGGTAAGCACCAATCAGATGTCCATAAACAGTTGATCCCAGATAGAACTGACACAAAAATAGCTTTTAATTGACATTGTAATTCAATTTGTATAAAACAATCATATCACATTTTTAGTTCAAATTGAAATATTTATACAGTAACTAGGCCACTAGGGACAATTTAATTTGGTTGTGTCCACTGATGAGTCCTAAAGTACAGTTGTGGAGTACCTAGGGTAGTACCACAAGAGCAATTTACTGGATCAGTATTGAAGACTTTGGTGTTGACTTTACAGAGTGGAATATTTTTTTCTGTGTTCTGCAAATAACTTGCTATGATAAAGTCAAATGCAGATTACATTATGTTGCTGACAATGGAATTTTATACTTTAAAATCTACTGACTAAATCTATATCAACATACTTGTAGAGGATATATTTACAATGTTTTAAGAATTATATGTGTGAGAAATGCGAATCACAACTGCATGAAGCAGCATTGTGATATTCCAGTTAAGTCTTTGAGAAACCAGGTTTTGTATTTCAAGAATTATTATCTATAAAATGGAAATTAAATAATTATTTGCATGTTGTTACTTGGACAGGACCAATGACGAAAGAAAAATATATGGAGTAGGCTGAACTATGAGATATCTATTACTGAGTAACACAATATTAATTAAAACACTGGGTAAAACCTGGGTTCTCATAAGCTGAACAATGCAATAAATCAACTAAATGTTTCTTACATTTGAATTAAAGTCAAAATCCAAGTGCTAGTACCTTTTGTTAATCATTGCATGAACAAATGTTTTAGGTGGTGGATATAAGCACCAGCACTCCAGAGTGTGTTGTGCGATGGCTTCCACCAAAATGCCGTGTTTTAGTCTGTGGCGGAGATGGCACTGTGGCTTGGGTCCTCAACTCTCTGGCGACAGTTGACAATGTTAAAGTGAGTGGAATAAAGTGTCCAACTAACTCATAAGGACTGTAGATATTATTACAATGATATTATATAAATTTACCGTACCTGAATGGACAGCTTGCGTGAAATAGTGGCCGACATTTAGCGGCACAGCTCGGGAGGGCACGGCGAAGTATTCAGCGGAATACTAAGATATGTGTTTATTTTATGATCCACGCACGATTATGTTAGTGTACACGTAAAAATTTACACTCTTCATTTTTAAACATGTTCAAGTGTGGCGTCTATTTATATACATCTTTAATCTGTGGTACACATATAAATACTGTGTTTTTGCAACTCATGTCAAACTAACTATATCGCTTGTTGAACAGGCTTCGGTGGCCATTCTGCCCATGGGCACCGGTAATGACCTGTCCCGAGTGTTGGGCTGGGGCCCGGGCTGTCCCTCGCATCTGGACGCACACGCTATTCTCAGTGGTGTTAAACAAGCTTCTCACCAATTACTAGACAGGTATAAAAATTATTTACACTTTCGTATTTGTTATCTGTTTTATAGTAATGTACATATGTTAAAGTCTAATTTAATAGGTTTTTCTTTATTCTGATGGTAAGTGATCTTCGCCGTCCAAGACACGAAAATAATCGTAAACGTAAACGAAAATAACGCATGGGTGCGTTGTCAACCTAAAGGGAGGGAAATAGGGATTGGGAAAGGGAGGGGGTAATTGGGCCACCGGAAATCTCATTCACCGGCTGAAACGCGACACCGAGCTATCACTTTACGTCGGTTTTCTATGAGACTGTTATATTAAACCGGTCGAGCCGGCCCATTCGTGCTGTAGACGTAACTGTCTACAGCGTGGCTCTACCACTAAAAAATATAAGTTATTATATTTCGATTATTATTACAGCCTATTCTAGGTAACAACATAAAATTGTATCAAATCTATATATATAAAAATGAAACCCGTTTTCCGTTGTCATCGCATCACGCGTGAACGTGTGGACCGATTTCGCTAATTCTTTTTTTAGAATATTCCTCGAAGTACGAGGATGGTTCTTACGGAGAGAAAAAAATGAAAAATTGTCTGAAAAAGTCTAAAAACAACACTTTTCTGTACTCCCATACAATCGATTCGTAATAATACTTAAAAGTCAATTTGAACTTTAATACCATACCATAAAGTTCAAGTATTAGTGGAAAGGTTCCGGGAAGGCAAAACAATTGAGTGTCGTTAGTATCTACTGGTTCGATTTGAAAAATTCTTTTTGACGCTATGACCAATAGGAGCGGAGCAGAAATGAAAAATGTTTAAAGCCGGGGAAGTTGGTATCTCAGAAACTACTGGTTCGAATTGAAAAATTCTTTTAGTGTTGACCGACGGGTTGAATGATGGGGTGACTAAGGGATACCTGACGGGGTGACTGATGGGGTGACTGACGGGGTGACAGACGGGTTACAGACGGGGTGACAGACGGGTGACATGCGGGGTGACAGACGGGTGACAGCCGGGGTGACAGATGGGTGACAGGCTGGGTGACAGATGGGGTGACAGGCGGGGTGACCGACGGGGTGACAGACGGGTGACAGGCGGGGTGACAGACTGGTAACAGACGGGTTGACAGACGGGGTGACAGACGGGTGACAGACGGGGTGACAGATGGTTGACAGACGGGGTGACAGACGGGTGACAGACGGGGTGACAGACGGGGTGACAGATGGGTGACAGGCGGGGTGACAGACGGGGCGACAGACGGGGTGACAGACAGGGTGACAGACGGGGTGACAGGCAGGGTGACAGACAGGGTGACTGATGGTGTGACAGAAGGGTGTCAGGCGGGGTGACAGGCAGGGTGACAGACAGGGTGACAGGCAGGGTGACAGGCAGGGTGACAGACAGGGTGAGTGATGGGGTGTCAGCCGATGTGACAGACGGATTACAGACGGGGTGACAGACGGGAAGACAGACGCGGTGACAGACGCGGTGACGGACGGGGTGACAGACAGGGTGACTGATGGGGTGACAGAAGGGTGTCAGGCGGGGTGACAGGCAGGGTGACAGACAGGGTGACAGGCAGGGTGACAGGCAGGGTGACAGACAGGGTGAGTGATGGGGTGTCAGCCGATGTGACAGACGGATTACAGACGGGGTGACAGACGGGAAGACAGACGCGGTGACAGACGGGGTCACAGACGGGGTAACATACGGGGTGACAGACGGGGTGACAGACAGGGTGACTGATGGGGTGACTGACGGGGTGATAGACGGGTTACAGACGGGGTGACAAACGGGGTGACAGACAGGGTGACAGACGGGGTGACATATGTGGTGACAGGCAGGGTGACTGTGTCAGACAGGGTGACAGGCAGGGTGACAGACAGGGTGAGTGATGGGGTGTCAGCCGATGTGACAGACGGATTACAGACGGGGTGACAGACGGGAAGACAGACGCGGTGACAGACGCGGTGACAGACGGGGTGACAGACAGGGTGACTGATGGGGTGACTGACGGGGTGATAGACGGGTTACAGACGGGGTGACAAACGGGGTGACAGACAGGGTGACAGACGGGGTGACAGATGTGGTGACAGGCAGGGTGACTGATGGGGTGACTGACGGGGTGACAGACGGGTTACAGACGGGGTGACAGACGGGTGACAGGCTGGGTGACATGCGGGGTGACAGAAGGGTGACAGACGGGTTGACAGACGGGGTGACAGACGAGGTGACAGGCGGGGTCACAGACGGGGTGATTGACGGAACCGCACCGAAGTCACGTACTATCTCTCGAAGTTTAGCAAAACATATCATTACCTTTTTAGAATTATTGTGCTATAGGTGCCTACGACTCACTCTTTCAACCCTCTCTCTCATACGCAGACGAAGTTGCGCGGGTCAGCTAGTCTATATATATAAAAATGAAACCCGTTTTCCGTTGTCACGCCATCACGCGTGAACGGCTGGACCGATTTCGCTAATTCTTTTTTTAGAATA
The DNA here is from genome assembly GCA_036417725.1 of Clanis bilineata. NCBI lineage: Eukaryota > Metazoa > Arthropoda > Insecta > Lepidoptera > Sphingidae > Clanis > Clanis bilineata. The sequence goes on from CM071153.1 coordinate 8,717,154, forward strand.
TTCCTCGAAGTACGAGGATGGTTCTTACGGAGAGAAAAAAATGAAAAATTGTCTGAAAAAGTCTAAAAACAACATTTTTCTGTACTCCCATACAATCGATTCGTAATAATACTTAAAAGTCAATTTGAACTTTAATACCATACCATAAAGTTCAAGTATTAGTGGAGAGGTTCCGGGAAGGCAAAACAATTGAGTGTCGTTAGTATCGTATAAATATTAATGTCAGTATTTGTCAATTGAAAAATTCTTTTTATGTTGGATAGCCCATTTATCGAGGACGGTTATAGGTTATATAACATCACTCTATGACCTAAGGGGTGACTGACGGGGTGATTGATGGGGTTACTGACGGGGTGACTGATGGGGCGACTGACGTGAGGAATGACGGGGTGACTGACAGGCTAACTGATGGGGTGGCGGACGGGGTGACTGATGAGGTGACTGACGAGGTGACTGATGGGGTGACGGACGGAGTGACAGACGGATGACAGACGGGGTGACAGACGGGTGACAGACGGGGTGACAGATGGGTGACAGACGGGGGTCACAGACGGCTGACAGACGGGTGACAGACCGATGACAGACGGGGTGACAGACGGGTGACAGATGGGGTGACCGACTGGGTGACAGACGGGGTGATGGACGGGGTGACTGCCGGGGGTACTGACTGGGTGACAAACGGGGTGACAGATGGATGACAGACGAGTGATAGACGGGTGACAAATGGGTGACAGACCGGGTGACAGACTGGGTGACCGACGGGTTGACCGACAGGGTGACTGTCGTGGTGACCGACGGGGTGATGGACGGGGTAACCGACAGGGTGATGGACGGGGTGACTGACGGGGTGACTGACGAAACCGGACCGAAGTAGATCATCCCATTACCTCCTTTAGAATTTTTGGATTATAGGTGCCTACTACTCATTCTTTCAACCCTCTCTCTCCTACGCAGACGAAGTTGCGCGGGTCAGCTAGTTATATTATAAATTTATTTTAGACACTATTTTTTAAAATAACTCTAACTCAAATTCAATTGTTAAATATCTAGACAGTAAAGTCTACAGCACGAATGGGCTGGCCCGACCGGTTTTGATACCACTGTCAAACAGAAAAATGGCATCAATGTCGCGTTTCGATCGGTGAGTGAGATTTCCGGTGGCCTATTCCCCCCATCCCTTTCCCTCTCCTTTCATTCCCTCCTTTTAGGTTGGCTACCCACCCATGATTCTTTTTGTGTCTTGGGTGTCTATGGGCGGTGGAGATCACTTAACATCAGGTGACCCATCTGCTCGTTTGTCAGTCTCTGCTATAAAAAAAAATTATGATCGTAGATGGAAAGTAACAATAAAGCCGCAGCGGTCGCGCCTGGGCCGGCTGCGGTCAGACCGCGTCCTCTACGCGTACGCGTATGCAAGCATCGGTGTCGACGCACAAGTCGCGTTGGATTTCCATCACGCCAGGAAACAGTTCCTGTACAGATATGCCAGTCGAACTTTAAATTATGTAAGTCGGCAATGTAATACCCAAAGAGATTTAATATTACTTACTATAGAGGGGCTATCGAGCAAATTTCCATACAAAAAAAAATATCTCAAATTTCAGTACCGCCATCAACCAGTTATGACAATGCGAAGGCGATTATTACAATTTACACCCTAGAATGTTTTGTGAATAGTTAAGAATCACGTGAGATAACGGCTTATGACCACTAGGTCATTAGCCATGCGCATAACTTTTGGATCACAAGTTTTGTGCTGTGTCCCGTCTATATATTGTTGAATGTCTTTGGTAATACCCCAATGTATCAATTTGAGGCTGTTATATTATAATATTAAGTATTTCTCGAAGATACGTGCCCTCCGATTTCCGAATTATATTTACATATACTATGTGATGTTTCATTTTCAATGTGTTACATTATTGCTGTGCAAATCATGGACGCATAGGCTATGAGCGGTGCGGCCTGAAATCTACACGTCTTCATGAAATGCATAAATTATACCTCTATATTCAACATGCGCGTAGGTCGCGATGCTTATCTTTAACCATATAGGTTGTCCCTTTCATTTTTAAATAATGTAACGCAAAGAAAAAAAGTGACAGGCCATTCTTAGCGAAAAGATAAGCGAAAATGTTTTTACAAGTAAGGCCCATTATAACTGAGAATATCTCCATAAGAATTTTGAAGGTTCTACCGATCCTGATTAAGCCATCCTGGTGATCTAATGGCGGGTACAAATCGGCCGAACGGAGACGAAAGAATCTATGCCTGTTACATTCACACAACACCGAAAGTTTGTTTGTCTGAACGCAGATTCTCTCACGTTCGCTCGGCCGGTGTGTACCCGTCTAAGGCCTAACTCCTCTCATTAGTACGAGTAGGACAGTAGCATTACGAGGCTGATATTGTATATATAATGCCCCTTTCTTATAACAATATTGGAGCGCTGCATATCTTTATACCATAGGTTGTCCCTTTCATTTTTAAACAATGTAACGCAAGGAAAAAAGTGACAGGTTTTGTGTACCAATTGGACCGTGCTGTGCAGAAATGATCCAAGCCACATTTCTTTTTTACATCACTATGGTCTATAATGGATTAGACTTTAGGATCATGTTGGCATCAATAAAAAATTTGGGTTGGATCCTTTCTGCACAACACGGTCCAATTGCTTAGCTAAAAATGCTGTTTTAAGTAAGGCCCAATATGACGACGAGTAGTGAGTGTTGTTGATGTGGTGTGAGGTGGCGTACGCGTTCCTGGGCGTGGGTCGCGCGCTGGACGCGGGCGGGTGTGACGCGCTCGAGCGGCGCCTGCGCGTGTGGGTCGGCGGGGTGGGCGGGGCGGGCGCGCAGCCGCTCGCGCTGCCGCCGCTGCAGGCGCTCGTCGCGCTCAACGTCAGCTCCTGGGGCGCCGGCGTCGACCTGTGGCGTGAGTGATAACACTCATACCGAGAGTAGACGGGAGAGGTACAGCCACGCTGTGGACGGTAACGTCTACAGCACGAATGGGCCGGCTCGACCGGGTAGATACCACTCACAGAAAACCGACGTAAAGTGGCAGCTTGCTGTGGTTGCTCATTTCCCCCCTTCCTTGACCAATCCCTTTTTCTCTCCCTTTCCATTTCCTCCTTTTAGGTTGGCAACGCACCCATGATTCCTTTTATGTCTTGGGTGTCTATGGGCGGTGGAGATCACTTACCATCAGGTGACCTATATGCTCGTTTGCCAGTTTCTGCTAATAAAAAAAAAACGATACTTAACACGATCACCGCATCATCCCTCATAGGGGGTTGACATCAGGCAGGCGGCCGGTTGTAAAAACTAAGCCAAATCCTCTCTGCAATATGCTTGAAAAAGTGTGTTGCGCCGACCCCACATTAAGATGGGATAAGGGCAAGTAGAAAGAAAGAAAAGACTTAACACAATCACGGCATCGATCAAAACTACATTACATACCAACAGCCAACACGTGGACAACTAGAATCATCTACTATACCCAGGGCTCGAAAAGAACGGGAACGCGTGGGAACGGCGTTCCCTTTCGTGATATCATAAAAACAGCATAAATCAGGAACGCAGAGGAACAATCGTTCCTCTGCGTTCCTGATTCCTGATTCAAAAGTTCAAATCGGGCATCTAATTATTAACTTATTAAGTATAAGTAAATATAAAAAATAGGCTCAGTTAAATGATTTTCGTGTAATTACAAGATGTTAGTAATGTGGAAAAGATGACCTTTGCTATTTATTTATAAACTGAGTATTAAACTGCAGTTTTTATGTAATTACAGGAATGGGAAGCGAAGGAGAAGTACAAGAACAACGTTTAGATGACGGCAAATTGGAGGTAACGTTCGTAAAAAAGAAAAGTACTTGTATGTCGGGTGTCTGTCTATATAGATTATTTGTCTGTGGACAAACCGACTATACTGTACCCCTAAATATATCAGTATCAGTAAATGACATCCAATAGAATCGGTGATTGTGTCTATTATAATTTTTATGGCAAAATATCTTCATAAATAAATGTATACTTTCTTTGCAGGTAGTTGGCATTTCGTCATCATTCCACATCGCGCGTCTTCAGTGCGGTTTAGCAGAGCCCTATAGATTCGCACAAGCTTCTAGACTTAAAGTATGTTTTGCACATGTTGTTTGATATGTATAGATTTAAGTTACTTCAAGTCATTAAAAATGCGAAGCAGCAATTAATTCATTAGCATTTTCAATCGACTTCCAAAAAGGAGGAGGTCCTCAATTCGTCTGTTTTTTTATGTCCAAATTGTGTCCGATTTTCAAAATTCTTTTGTGCCCCATAGACCATATTTCAAGGGTGGTTCCATATAAATTTGGTCGCGGTCGGATTTGAGTCGAAGTCGGTCTGTTATGTTTTTAAACTTGTGATTATATCATAATGATTTTTTATGTAAGCATGAAAATTTTTGATTATTCTGACGAATCTTAATAGATGCTGTAGGCCTGTGACTTTAATCTGTACAATCATGTTAAAAAATTCAACTAGAACTAACAGGAAATATGGCGTCTGTTTGACTCTTTGGTCTATGGTTTATTAAAGCCATTTGTAACTTTGCCAATGAAATGGCATAAAACCTTATTTGTCACCATTTCCATTCCCAAAATTCCACCAAAATAGAGTTAAAAAATGCACTAATGTCACGTTAAAAATTACCAAATAACAAGCTGTCGAATCTAATGTAACATTAGGGCTCTTTTGAACTCTATTTTAATGATTTTTTTAGCTACTAGATGAAAGCTCGATTCTGACGACGCTAGTTTTTTGGACTGCGCTGCGCTTACCATCAGGCGCAGTGTAGTCACTTTGCCGTGCCCGGATAAAAAAAACCGAATCGAAGTCAAATTCGAATCGAGTGTCAAACGTAGGGTGGCAGGGTTAAGACAATGGGCCTTACTTATAAGAGCATTTTTAGCTGAGCAAATTATTAAGAATAACCTGCCACTTTTTCCGTTGCGTTACATTGTTTAAAAATGAAAGGGACAACCTATGGTTAAAGATAAGCAGCGCTCAAATATTTTTATAAGTAAAGACTATGTGTGATGTTACCAGATCGAGCTGCAAGGGTCGTGCGCGATGCAAGTGGACGGCGAGCCGTGGATGCAGGGCGCCGCCGCCGTGCTGCTCGAGCCCGACGGCCGCGCCAGCGTGCTGCGCGCCAACACCATGTGAACACACCTCTCATCTACCAGTACAATGTACAGTGTACAACGGGGCCGTCTTAAGGCATGCATGGGCACCAGGGCACACAGGGGGAGGAGGCTTGCAGAGTAGAGAGTTATCTCACGCCTCCCTTCTACCTAAATGTATAGGCCCACGTCCCCACTCGATGTATGCAAAACTCAAACCTACTAGCTTGCCTTGTGACCTTTTTTTAGGGAACTTAGTTCATATATTCGTTCAAAGAATGTAAGTACTTATCAGCCTTTTGGGGCCCTGGGCACGGGGCCCGTGTGCCCTTATAGTAAAGACGGTACTGGTGTACACTACTCCTCTACTCTCTTCTACAATACTTCGGGCGATCGGGCAGGACTGTAGATGCGGCGCCCGAGGTGGATCGTAGTTTCGGGACCTTAAAACGGGCCGTAGTTTTGGCATCCCCTTTTAACCTACTGAAAAAAGGTTTACAGATGCTTTGTCGGTATTTTTAATGTTACGCGACACATAATATATCCATCTAATGTGGATTTTATATTCGGTGGAATATACTCCAGGAATTGTCCCACATTTCAATTAAAAGGCATGGTGTAAAAACGTTAATACGTCGCGATTGGGTTATTGTAAATATTTTATTTATCTTCTATTCTGAAATTCGTAATTTTTTTTAGGTTTCAACTTTTTTCATTAATTAATTAAAATGACACCCTCCCAATCGCTGCGTAAACATCCAAATTAGTCTGCACTACGATTCGAGACACAGATCATAAGCCTCCCCAAAGATTTCCAAAATAAAAAATAAGTTTTAAATATAAAATTATTAAAATGTAATGTTGTATCAAATTATAAAATTATTGAGTTTTGTAAAGAAGTTTAGTCTAGTTGTCCATTTTGCCAATGAATTATGCTAAGAACTAGTTATGAATATCGAAGGGTATCTGTCTTATTGGCGATGAACGAACGAGCTGCCCATTCCATTATTTTCTATCGTTGGTATGACTACGTGTTATGGACCAAATGTGAGTTGAATTCAGTATTAACTTTCGTATTATTATTCATAGTTTAAACATTCATATTGACGATGTCAACTCTCTTCCAAGTTCCGTCCCTTTCGACGTTATTTTTCAGTATCAATGCACTGGTCACATTCACTGTCCAGGCGATAATTAACACATTCCCTTCATTTTTCTCAATTTGTTTCTAGTGTTTCTACTCGCTCTTCGTTCATGACATGATACAGGTGCTTAAAATTTAAAAAAAACTAATTATAGATAATTTTACTAAGTCAACCAAAATACATTATGGATTATAATAAAATATTATTGCATATTTGGCGTATTATTTATAACTTAGAACCTACACTTTATTAGCCAGCTGAAGTTTTGGTATCACAACTCACAACGTGGTGACGTCATGAGTGTCATGACAAGGGCGAGACCAAAAACGTTCCGTATATACGTAACACCATAGATAAGCGGTCGGCAACCTTTTGGCAGGCAGAGACCACAAGGTGTCAAAATATAGTAAAAGTGGGCCTCACCAGCCTGTCGCAACTACATACAAAAAAAATGATGTATGAAGTTTGCGCATCTGTCTATCTCAATGACATTGTCATGGGCCACTCTAAACCATGCTCCAACGTAGTGAATATATTCTCTTTGGTTTAAACCTATAATGAATAAGGGGTATCGACTACAAATACTTTTATAATCGCCTATGTTTAACTTTATTTATCATTTAACTCTTTGGTTTATTTTTAACTTAAATTTTTCTCCTAAACCTATATTTCTTTCATAATTCATACTAATTTCTTTAATTATTCCTTCACTGCATTTATATATCAGGTATCTGAAACACCGAACATTCCGGTGGAGCCATTCTGTGAAAAAAGAAAATGAGGGATACTTTTTGTCGCATTTATGCTCATAGACATTTATATTTAGTTATTTCTGTCTTTCAATGTCAAAGTTAAAAATGATAATATGGCGGTTACAGTTCAATTTCTACGTACCTATTTTCTCTTATTGTTTTACTGATTTTCTATTGAGTAAAATGGACTAAAAGTGAAAATCGTAAAATAAATCCAATACTATTAGTGTTTATTGTAGTTATAAGGCAACTTCAACGAAAGTACACTACAAAAATGTGGAGGAGATGGGGACATAAAAACGTTTGTTTTTGGATCAATTTTCATTAGAGCAATTACGGTAAGTAACCATTCAAAGTATATAGTGGCTAAACAATAAGATAATATAACATTATACAGAAAAATTAATGAAACATTTTGTTTAGGGATGTATGCAGTAGTACTGAATATATCGATAAACGCAAGCATAAAGCAGACATATATACCATCTGACAAAAAGTTAATATTACCAGCTCTGTTTAGAAACGTACTGCCAGAAATAAATGACATAATTAAAACCATTAGGCATAGTTAGTTATCCATTGTTCCTTGAACAGGAGACAGAGAAGAACATTTTATTCGGTGTATTTGTGTTTTGTTTCGAAAAAAACATGTGCAGCAGGCGCTGCTTATCTTAAGCCGGGTCTCCTGCACTAAAACATTACACAAAACACTCTAAAAACACATACGCAAAACAACGATTTTAGCTGTCATCTGCTCGTAGAACAATGGACCACAGATAAATAATGCATGTTTTGTGTAATGTTTTAGTGCAGGAGACCCGACTTTACTCATTTTTTGTGTATTTAATATTTTTTTTTCTTTTCAGGTGTAAGAAGTGATTGATTCCGGTGTCACATTTTGTCAGTTTCTATTTTGTACATATATTTCATGTAGTAAGTTACTATATTTAATAAAATGTATGTCTTTGTAATTGTATCTTTTAATTAATATAAATAATACAATTTAATTCAAGAAATATATGGCATACCTGCCTAAAAAATTATCGATGTCGATAAACTTTTATTTATCAAATTGTGGTCCATCTCTACGTAAGTACCAACATAATAGCGCTAAAATGCGTGCATCTGATATTATCTATGTGCATCTGTATAAAATCTGTGGCACTAAAAGTGTTGCCAGAGTGGTAGCATTTTCTAGCGTAAGTCATCGTGACATACCGTTCACAGATAAAAAAGCGTTTTAAATCGGTCTATGGGAGTCCCGTCTCTTAAAGTTTACATGCTCTTTGGGCCTCACCTCATATTTTCTATCCAGAATCTATTACATTTTAGATATTTATGACCAATTTACAAAACAATCACGTGCCGCAAATAGGACATCCACAGGCCGTTGCCGACCGCTGTCATAGATAAACACACACCTCCGTGTCGTTTAAACGTGATTGGTCAAAAGACCAATGATATTACATCTTGTGACATGAGATCGACCAATCACATTCTCGCTCTATACTCCTTAGGGCGACTTGCACCACTATTACTAACCTACAGTTAGTCATAACCTCAAATTAAATTGAAAATGAAATATATGAAGGGCATGTAATTCATTACATGTAATGTACTACATGCAATTACAGATAATAAATGATGACATTTAATTAATTACATGTAATGAATTACATGTCCTTCATATATTTCTATTTCAATTTAACTTGAGGTTAAGGCTAACTGTAGGTTAGTAATAGTGGTGCAAGACGCCCTAAGTCAACGTTTGGTGTTATGACACCGCAACCATTATTATAAAGAGGGTTAAATAAAAAGTTTTTCTTTTTATAAATAACAAGACCTTTAATGTACATACAACCACAACAAACTACGTTAACATTGGAATTTAAAAATTACTACACTATTAAATATGGTCTCGGCATTATAATGGAACACATTTTATAATTCAGTTTCCCACTTTACCGGTCGAACATTCGATTACATTCTCAAAATCAATACCTAGGTCCATCGACTTTATTAGAACCAAAATCCATACATTTTTCTAATCAGGTGAATGTCTTAATTTCTAGTAATGTCAAATAGGTAAATATAGATTTTTAACATAAACTTTTACATAATTCTTTTACTCGCGTTCTTATTTTGTAAACGAACAATCAAAGAAATAGCAAGGTACAACATAAATAACATATTATTATATTAAACAATCATATTGTTGACAATTTATTAATAATGTCTGAGTAATCCAGCGAGTCATAATTTTTAATAAAATGAAATCACATAACCATCTTAGGTACAATATAACTAGTCATAAGACTAGTCAATAAAACAAGATTTAAAAAAATAATCTGACTATTTATAGTGCTTCAAACACTTTATAACTTCCATAAAAAATCAAATATTCATCTTAAAATTGTTTATAACCCTACACTACCTTTACAATAAAGCCGATCTACAGATTCATGATAAACATGAATTTCAGGCTGAATACACTTTTCGATTACCTTTTACTTCTTAAGCGGCGTCTCCTGCACTAAAACATTACACAAAACATGACATCATAAAACATGTAACAAAACATAAACAAAATATCTATGGCCCATTGTTCTACGAGCAGAGGAGACAGCTAAAATCGTTGTTTTGCGTATGTGGTTTTGTGTAATGATTCGAGAAAAACGAATGCAGGAAATGCGGCTGTAAATCAACACCTACAGAACACTCATTCTACAAGGTACAATCTTCATGAGACTAAGATTTTATCACTTGAAATATAAATACATTTTTCTAATAGTGTTTACGTCTAAGACGTTAAATGTATATCAAAACAGTTACATAACAATTATAAACAGTAAATAGTAAGTTAAAAGTACATTATACTCTTTACCCGACTGCCCTGGAAGGAAGGAAAACTTTTTCTTACCCAGAAAATATTTTAGTCCACATTGCAGAGTCAACTAAAGTGACTTATTGAAATAGTATAAAATGGAACAAGAATACCACAACTGAAATACTTCAAAAGTATAATACCTCATAATATTCGGTAAAGTTACATATTAAAAGTATTTTGATCTTCAGGAATGTATAACCAATAATATATGTATAAAAATATGTCTATTATTATAAATATCGTTGTCGCATCATGTATAATAAGACCGCGTTTCTTTAATTAATCTTCATTAGATTATGACGTATTTGGCACAATTAAAACAATATTAACACAGATTAATAACATAACCATGTGTGGGCGGTACCATCTCGTAGTCGTATCATGTTATAATATCATTTAGCAGATCAATCTCTATTTGTATAGTCAAGTAAAATTACCTCTAATAATGTGAAGTATAATCACGAACACAAGAGTTGAAAGAAAAAATAATTTACATAAATAACATAGAACTTTTAAATAAACAACTACAATAATGTCATGACTTTAGAGACATTTTACGTTTTAGAGAATATTTCATGTGAATAATGGTGATATTATTATGACAATACCGCACAAATAGTATTAATATAGAGGAAGACTTGTTGTTTAAGGCAATAGGACATTTATAATACCTTAGACATTCGGAGTTATATCTTATTTTTTAGTAAAGTTGTAAATTTCTCAAAAGTCAAAGAAATATTCTCAATAAAGTAATATAAAGACCATTCTTAATAAACTTTAATATTTTTATAGCCAACTTTATCAATTTATTAAAAAACAAAAATTACAATACCGTTGTTGTAAATAACCATTGTTATTTTAAGGGGGGGGGGGGGCGCATATAATGAATATACATAAATATAAAATAATATAGTCACTACAAGTTATATAATTTTTTTTTACAAAACAGAGTTTAATTATCTTTATACCCTATCTATTATCTGAGCGCAATAAAATATGTTTACATGAGAAGTCAGGGTTGTTTTATATGTTATTTTTTAATAACACAATACAATACACCGGTTACAATTATTCACAGTAACAGTTTCATAAAAGCTGCAGGTTGTTTTAGTTGTACTTTCAAGAAATGAGAAAATATTTTAAAATCAACACTTAAGAGGATATGTGAATAAGATACCTAAGGATTTTCCAAACTTGGATATCGTAAAGTACTAAGGTTAAGAATGTAATTTTTGGAAATGTATAAAAATACCATATAACTGAGAAATTTAGACCATAAAATTGATTTTGAAGTCAAACGGTCTTTAAAACAAAATCAGCTTATTTTAATTTATATTATATATTATATTAGGCACACACTAACGTCAAACACGTTTTCTCATTTTTCTCCATATTATAGAATTGTTACTTGGACCACTTTAGCGCTAGGCTAGTCATATAACCTTTTTTTTCTTTTGAGCATATAATCTTCATAATCTAAAAGGTCATGACGCTCGCTTAGCATCTTGGCTCCTAAGCTATGTTTAATGTCTTTGTACTGACAAGGTAATATGTCGCAGGCATTATCGCGCTGATACGCGCGACAGTGTGCGCATAGATTACGTCAAAACCAGCCCTTCACGCTTCAATATTTTATTCACATATCCTCTTAAAATCAAATGCAAAAGAAATAAAATTGCAATAATTATACTAAATCATCAACATATACAAAAATAACTATTTAAAAATAACACTTTTGTGTGATAAACATTAATTTAACTTTATCACACCAAAATTAATTCTAAGTTGTTCCAAAAATACAAATGTGAGAATAGTATGGGGCGCGAGTCTTGCGAATGCTGGAATGTATCCTTTGAAGAATGCTAAAGGACCTTCCCTGCCAGTAGCTTTAATTAGTTTAAACATGCTTTTTACCTCACCTGGCTTCGCATTCATAGCTCTCGTTTTTAAAACATCCACTGGTTGTGTTAGAGTAGTTGCAATACCACCCTGGAAATAATATTTGATTAAATAAACTGGAAATGATATGGTTGTCTAGCACTTCTCGGGAAGCCGCAAAAGAATGTGATGTCCGAGAAATGAATGTTTATTCGAGCCAGGACAAATTGTGTTTCCAAATAAGTTGTGAATTATGGTAAATATTAATCTAGTGTTTTATAATTAATATTTAAATAGTCACGGGCGGCTCGGCCACCGGTGGGCCATACGCTTATGTAACATACATATATACATATGTGCCGCCTCCGACGGGTTAAATAGTCACGGCCGGCTCGGCCTCCGGTGGCCCACACGCTTATGTAACATATATATGTATGTGCCGCCTCCGACGGGTTAATACACATAACACCCTAGTGTAGATGTGGGTATTAACAAGGGATTAAAGATCATTACACTATTTTTTGAATGGTTTTTGGCCATACACCAAAATGACGCCGACGCAGATGAATATATAAACATATTCATCTTACGGCCTTATAGTAATCAGGCGGCGGAATTGCAGTAACGGAAAATACAACATTATAAGTATTTGTTATCAGGTAAAATTATTTTTATTATATCAATCATATTAATGCCTTTTCAAAGTGACATAATATGATAATTCATTGACAATTAAACGGCTGATTAGATATATTTTACATGAGTTAAATGCAGTAATCATACAAGTGGAAATTAATTGTCTGCTTTAGCCTGTGGAAAAGGTCTGAATCTATGTATGTAAATACTCACAGCTAATAAACTAGATGTGACATGCGTTATAACATTGTCTCCAAAGTAAGATGTTTTCAGGAGCAGCTGCTTGATCTGGTCATAGAAAGACAGCTGACCAATAGTCATCAACATAGCCCTACTGCATGTCATAGAGGCACCGGCCCAAAGCCTTAACACACCCTCTTCTGCCACTACCCTCCACATACCATGGATTGCATTTTTATAACTGGAAAAAAAATTGTAATCATTATAAACAATAATCACAAGTTTAAAAACATAACAGACCGACTTCACATGCGATCAAATGATATGGGACCAACCTTGAAATAAGTTCTATCGAATACTTAAAGAAAATCGGTCCAAATTTAATGGAGATATCGCGTAACATCATAAAAAAACATATGAATTGAGGATCTTGGTCAAAAAATACATTGAGAAACTTTATAACATCATACTAACCAAACAATATTGTACATAAGTTTTGTATAGAATGTTAACAATAATTGCAAAACATTAAAAAGCAAGAGCAGACTTATTGTTGCTGTCATTTCAATTACTTGTATTATATGCCAATTTGCCAGGTTTCTATATAAAATAGACAAATCAAAACTAAAGATAATTAATGCCGTAAAAATACTTTAAAATACTTGTACAACAATTAATAAATATAGGTAATTCACATTATGAATACTTACTTTCTTCTTTGTTCAGGTGGTAGTTTAACATCATTTTGCATTCTAACATTGACCAGATCGGCTGGATTCCCAACAAATCCACCTGCAAAGCCACCAAGACCAGCCAGAAATGCTGACATTAAGAATGATACTGGACTGCCCTGGAATAAAACAGATTATATTAATTGTGTGATATATACTAGACATAATAAATAACTGTTTATTAAGTGCTACACAAACTATGGGGTACAATGTTGAATGTACAATATAATGTTGTTTGAAAGATAAAAATCACATATTCCTTAAATAAAACAAAACAATAATTTCAACTACCACACATAATTTAGACAACATATTAACCCGTTGGAGGCGGCACATATATAAGTTACATAAATCCGCATCTGGAGGCCGAGCCATTTAAAATTCAAAATATCAAAGCAACCGTGATAATATGTACAGGTATCTAATAAGACTTTCTTTTTAAAACATAAGCTCACGCCGTATCCCCAAAGGAAACTAGAACACCCACATTTCGCCGAGCTTAGTTGCGTTCCAGATGTGATAGGGGGCGAGCCTATCGCCATATCGGGCACAAATTTCAGACTCCAGGCTGATATGGAAAAATCCAATATCACTTTGCCCGACCTGGGGATCGAACCCGAGACCTCAGAACCGTAGTCGTACCGAAATACCACTACGCCACTTTTACTTTCACTTCACTTTCTTTTTATTACAAAGAACGTAAAATAAATTAGAAAAATAAGCAAAAAAATGATAAAATTGCAACAGAAATACAGTTAGATGTCTGTTAATTTATAGACGAAAATGAACATAATACGTAGATCACGTCATCATGATCAACAACAGGACTTCCTCTGCTGGACATAGGCCTCCCATAATATTATCATTGTGTCATGGTCAATTTTAAATTTTCTTTATAAAAGATCGGTGTACTTATTTACTTTAATTTGTTTATTAATTTAAGTTGACTTTAATAGATTATTATAATTTTATAAAATTGTATGATGTTGCTAAAGATGTGTTTTAAATGTAAACATCTAAAACGCATCATATTATACTATAAAGCATATTTTTTTAATGTGTAATATAGTTTGCTAGCATGAGAGTACAACATTATTGTTAACTTACATCTTTAGGAGCAAGAGACTGTTTTGCCACTTCATAAATGCCAAACCTCGCTGTGGAATATGTCAATTGGCGCAGGAGGGAAGCTGATATACCATTGTAAAGGCCAGTAACACCTAAACAAAAAATATAATAAAAGTATTATTTACACGCCTACATAATTTACCAGGTGACATATTAAAGTGATATAAAATATCCTATGATAATAATAATAAATAACACCCAACAGTCACATACATATTCCTGACCCCACACTAGGTATATAACCTGTATTGTGAATATCAGGAACTACTAAAGACTTTCGGTTTCACAACACCCAGATCGGAAACAAATATCTGTGGACCACACAAACATTCTTTCATGTCAGTCTTCTTCAGTCTTGGTGTGGGGATCGAACCCGCGACCTCTCGCTTCACAACTGGCTATTCGCCCGCTGCGCCACAGAGGCTGGCTATTCGCAGAATAAATGATTTGAATTTGAATTTGTTCATTGTATAGCTGATGGTAAGTGCAGGGCAGGTGATTAAACTATTGTGAATAAAGCTCCCAGGCTCAAATGCTTCTATAAACTTTATATGAACTAATGAATAAGTAAAAGTTTTGTAGTTTCGTTATATTGAATTATTCGTTATAATTTTTTGAGCCGTAAATCATCATCATTATCATTGTCATCAGCCATTAGATGTCTCATGCTGACTGTTGAAAGAGGATGATGGATCCATGGCCAAGGATTACCCGACTGACCAGTTGGAAACAGCCAGTGACTTCTGTGACCTTTACTAGGTAGTTTGTCAAAGAAATTGTAATCCAATAATTATTTTAAGAAAACAGGTTAATGCACAGGAATAATTGAATAACTAACATATATATATATATTGTAAGTCTCACCTTGATTTTTAATAACGATTCCTGTGAGCTGAAACATAGATATGTTTTTGCCTTTTTGTGTCTGCATTTGCACTTTCAGTAAATCCAAAGGATGCGTGATACACGCAGCTCCTGCCGATGCCAATCCTCCGAAATACCATTTTGATACTTTGACATCAATTGATTTTATATCCAACATTGCAGCCACTTGATGAAGTAAAACTGGTTTAACACATGTACATATATACATAAGCTCACGCCTGTATCCCCGAAGGGGTAGGCAGAGGTACACTAGCGAACTAGAACACCCACATTTCGCCGAGCTTAGTTCCGTCCCAGATGTGATAGGTGGTGAGCCTATGGCCATATCGGACACTATTTCCAGACTCCAGGCTGTTATGGAAAAATCCAATATCACTTTGCCCGGGGATCGAACCCGAGATCTCAGGACGGTAGTCGTACCGAAATACAACCACGCCACCGAGGCAGTCAGGCAGCAGTAACACGTGTACTTAATGCTTAATTAATTTTGTTTTGTATCTCAGTGATTTATTCATTCCAAAAGCTACATTATTTTTCACAAATCACAAGTAACTAGAACCGACATAATGAAGATAAGTTTATGTTTTTGGGTAAAAACTAAATGCATTTAAATTCGCAGATCATTTTTTTAAATTTGGGACCACTGAAACCATACTTGAATAAATCCGCGACTCGAAATCCTATGTATATCACAGGGTGTTGGACAGGACCCTGTTGTCTATTACAACCTATCGAGTATAAAATTTGATAGAATCAGCAAAAATAATGCTATCTCTTTTCTACTAATAGATTTAAATTCAGGTAAAGTCGGATCAATATACAAGTGTTTGTTTCTATAGACCCGCATCCGTCAATAAGCCACGCCCCCGGGCCACAGTAAAATAATACGACAGCAGGAATGGCGGTCTAGTGACAGGGCGTAATTCATTGCGTATATTAACGATGTCGATAAAATGTTATTCCGTTATTTCACGATATATGTTTTGCATTATTTACATATTATCACACCTGTATTCTTTAAGAGTAGGCAGAGTATAATTAGAAAAGCTCCAGTGAGCATAGATAACGCTTTTTATAGCAGAGATTAGCAAACAAAAATATATAATGGTCAGTATGGTCTCCGACCTTAGCCGATTCCCTGTGGAACTAAAGTAAAAAAAAAGTTTTGGCGGGAATTTTGACGGTGCGGGTGGATAATCTAAGGTGCGGGTGGTCGCTTGTTTTAATGATTTCATATTCTAGTCCAAAGTTGTGCTTGCGGTTTAAATGTGATGTGAATTTAAGCGATAAACATCAACGAAGATGGACAGTATGTGGAAGCTTTGAAATAAGTCATTTTGGACGCTTTTTGTTGGATGGATGGGTCGACCGTGTTCAACTCCTCCGCTGCGAGAAAATCGTCTAAAACGCATCAAACTGGAAAAATTTACACCCAAAACTCCAGCAGGGCCTTAAAATTGAACACATCCGATTTCATTGCACTTGTGAAAAATTAGATATAAGCAAATGAAGACATAAAAAGCACATAAGACGAGGCTGTATGGGCTAGATCCCTTTGCCTTCCCGAAAGGGGAGAAAAAAAATTAAATTGAGGGTTTTGGCGGGAATTCTGACGGTGCGGGTGGTCGCTTGTTTTAATTATTTCATATTCTAGTCTAAAGTTGTGCTTGTGGTTTAAATGTGATGTGTATCTAAGCAATAAACATCAACGAAGATGGACAGTATGTGGAAGCTTTGAAATAAGTGATTTTGGACGCTTTTTGTCGGGTGGATGTGTCGACCATGTTCGACTCCTCCGCTGCGAGAAAATCGTCTAAAAAGCATCAAACTGGAAGGAATTGACGCCAAAACTTTAGCAGGGCCTTGAATTCGAACACATCCGATTTCATGGCACTTGTGAAAAATTAGATATAAGGAAATGAAGAAAAAAAAAAGCACTTAAGACGAGGCTGTATGGGCTTAGATCCCTTTGCCTTCCCGAAAGGGAAAAAAAAAAAAATTAATTGATTTCGTGTGACATCGGGATAAAAATAATAAGTATTAATTAAATACCTTGACAAACCTTGACAAATAAACTTATTATTAAATTGTGTAAGAAAGTTCTTGTTATAATGAAGTTTCTTGCATTATATTTGAACATCATAATAACCTCTAAGTAAATATAACCTTCATTGAGAAGTCACTTGAGTTTTAGTCAAGGCCTCCCGCCTCAGTATTATAAAACGAAACAGTTGCCACATATTTTATGAAAAAAGTACCGGACAATTCATAAATATATATAAATTATTACATACAAATCCGGATAAACGAAATAATAGAGGTACGTACCTGATTTATACAATCGAATTTTAAAAACTTGTACTAAGCAAATTTTTGATATAAAACTGAAACTTTATAACATTGAATACATTTTAGCAACAGAAAAATGATGTACGGTTACATAACATGTTAGTTGGGAAATGTAATTACCGGTAAACTAACGAACGACAAGCAAGGTCGCACGCGAGCGAGTTTGTCTTTCATCGGTGCGCGCTGCGGATGTTTTGAAATCGTTTGCACCGATTCTGCGACACTTATCGCCCCTCTTTGGATGGAGGCGAGAAATTAATCTTTTACAGTTATTACAGTTTGAATGTATATCATCTCTATGTTCATGCAGTATATTCTTATATATGTTTTTCAGAATGTCATCTGATATCATAGCAAATCTGCACTTGGATAAAGAATTATCTTATAAAGTGGTTGTGGTCAAGGAGATGAATGGGTGTGATAGCTCATTCATTGTAAGCTGTGTACTAAGCCACTGTGTCAAAAATAAACATCCAGTGTTCATAGTGTCAGCTCATCACTCTTTGCAACACTACCAAAATGTCGGCCTAAAGATGAATTATAATTTACAAAGACACATGGACTTGGGATTAATAGGTTTTTATGATATAGGAGCAGATGTTCTTGAAAAAGTATGTAAAAATGAAAGTTGTTCACTGAAAGAATTGTTTGTAACATTAAAAGAAAATATATCTAAATTACAACATGATAATGTTAATATTATTCTGGATGGGGCTTCGCATCTGTTTAACTTGGGCTATAATTTAAGAGAAGTTAATTATTTTTGTAAAAATTTGACAGATCTTGCTTATGACAAAAAATCTTTTATGTTGTGCCTTTGTAACTATGTTGAAGATGATGCAACACATGTAATGTCTAATTTATTATGTCATAAAGCTGATACAGTACTGGAAGTTGAAAGCCTTCCATCAGGTTTAAGTGCAGATGTGTCAGGGCATTTGACAATAAAACATCCTGGTCAAAAATGGCACAAAGATCATATGACTACATTGGATATCAAACCATCTAAATACCTTTTCAAGTTGTTTGACAGGGGTGTTAAATTGTTAGCTCCTGGCACAGTTTAAAATATATTTCTTAAGTAAAATTATGTTATACATATATCTAGAAATAAATTATATTGTATGTTAACATCTTTTTTTTATTTTGTCGAAAATGTTTTACTCATAAGCTAAGTTAATACTTCTATTTCTTATTTGTTTATTTTACACACAATACAAAGTATTGTTATATAATATTGGCTCATATACCAGCTCATACTAATAATACTTTTAAAAAACCATAGACAAGCTAACTTGCAACTTATAAAAAAGTCATACCAACAATAAAAATCTGTTTAGATATAGAATTATAGTCATTTACTAGTTACTGTGAAGAGCTTCATGTTCAAAGTGACTTGACCAGTTTGTCGTTTGGGTCGTACAACCAGTTGGGTCGTAATTTTTAGCAGAGATTGGCACACGAGCAAATGGGTCACCTGATTGTAAGTGATCTCTACCGCCCATAGACACCCAAGACAAAAGGAATCATGGGTGTGGTGCCAACCTAAAAGGAGGAAATGGAAGGGGAGGGAAAAAGAAATTGGGAAAGGAAGGGGGGGAAATGGGCCACCGGAAATCTCACTCACCGAACGAAACGCGACAGCAAGCTGCCACTTTACGTCGGTTTTCTGTGAGACAGTGGTATCAAACCGGTCGAGCCGGCCCATTCGTGCTGTAGACGTTACTATCTACAGCGTGACTCTACCACTAAGATTAATTGATTATTATCTGCAACCTGAGCCAGTTTTATAAGGTTGAGCTGGCATTGACGCCCAACTACACTTTGTCCTACGCGGCATTTGATCATAGCCCGCAGGCATTTCACAGACTGTAGCGCCCAGGGGGACCAGACGTAGAAATCGAGGAATGTGCCCAACTTCAACCTAGCCCGATTTTTTATGCATGTCATATACCTATAGCAATAGGTTTAACAAATCAATTGGTCAACCATCGAATCAAAATGCTATGTAAAAATATTTTGGGTAATGGGACCCCTACTTAACAGATTTATGAAGGTGACAATAGCAGCCTACGCCACGCCACGACGACGTATGTTTCATTTGTGGTGATTAGCTGTTGCCCCAGCGACCGCTCAAAGCGAGGGCTGTATTTTGACCGCTACTATTCCACGTGAACTCATTAGGACGTGAACGGAGTATACCAGCACACGTGTTATTATAAAAACATTAAACGCATTTCCTTCATTTTCTAGTGTACAAATAAGTTTCCTTTTCAAATAGTTTAACTTGTGTGATTAATTACTTTGTATTTCGGAATATACGACCATAGTTTTCACCTGGTGCATTTTTTTATCGTCATCCGTCAGTACTGTAGTCGCTGTTACATTGAGCGGAGTGATGCCATGAGTCATGACTCAAAGCAATCTAACTACTCCTGACAAACATCATGCAGGCGGGCGTACTGTCACCGAGGAAAAGCTGATGGTAATTTCTTTATTGTATCTTCAGGGAGGAAAACGTCTACAGTACCTAGTAGTTATATTTTTCTGCTCTTTTGAAGTTCCCGGGAACTACCGAATAATTATCGTAAAACTATCAAACAGTAATTTAAATTTTTTTGTACCTGCAATATAAATATGGCTTACTTTTAATAGTGATTACTGATTACAATGGTTCAATACGTAGAATTAACAGAAAGCAGAATGTCGCATCTTTTGGAAAATAATAAGCCGCACCGGCAAGGTAGACACATGACGATTGACGATATCAAGAACTTTACACAAACTACTTTAGTACCTACCTAATTATAAGGTTTTGTTTGTTCTTATGTTTAGGTACTATTACTTCAAATTGATACCGACTGTTTAGTTATTGCATTATTTATCTATCAACACTATTAATGCGTCCACGAGTTTACGGGAAATCCCTTAAAAACCCTAATCGGACACTACGCCGCAACTGTTAGTTGGTTTTTGTTACATTCAAAATAGAGTGTTTTAAGGTAAAGTTTACTATGGACTTTATTTAGAGAACATAAATACAGGTATTAGTGCCTTTAGTTTATTTTAGAAGTAAAAATAGATGTTGGTGACAGGTGGCGGTGCGTGTACGTCCGCTTCGCACAGATGAAGGTCCTCGCATCATCCACGTGGTCAGCGATAAAGTTGCGTAATATTCTATATTCAGTAATCAGTAACACGTATTTATGCGTATTTAAGATATGGACACTTCTTATGAAATTTTTTGTACATAATCGTTATTGTCAATTTTTGAGTGGTAGAGCCACGCTGTACGAGTACAGTTATGTCTACGGAACGAACGGGCCGGCTCGACAGGTTTGATACCAGTTTTAAAGAAGTTTCGTAAGTGAGATTTTTGGTGGCTCAAACTCTAATATTTGCTAAAACGTAGTATGATTCTTTTGGTGTCGTATCTATGGCTGGTAAAGATCCTTTACCATGAGGTGAGTGGTGACCCATTTCCTCGCTGGCCAATATTTGCCATAAAAAACTAACTGCATTCTAGGAAACAGCCTGAAATGAAAATGACCGACATTGAAATTTATATTTTTGGCAACAACTCAAGAGTTTACACGTCAACTCATATCTCACAGTCAGTTGCGTAATATAAAATATTAAATCAGTTGACGCTTATTACGTAGTATTTACGTAGTTTATTACACTGTTCTTATGTAATCGGTATATATAAATATTTAAGTTTACTTACAGATAATGTGGTAGTTGCAAATGCGCGAAGTGGCAATAAATAAACATTCTTTAGATAACTTCATTTTCACATAAAGGAGAATGTTATTAAAAAGGGAGAAGGTTTTTTTTACGATAGACATACATTTTCTATTTTTGGGGGAGGCCTGTATTCAATAATGGACAGCCAGTGACTGATAGTGGATTTGAAATGACCACCTGGGAAGTTTATCTGGCTCGAAGGACCAGCGAATGTGGCCGGAGTGAACGTCCGTGTCTTCCTCCAATAGTTGACGTTATACCTCTATTTTCCGTATAGTAATTTGTCTGTACCTATTTGGTTTAAGCGCAAGAGTACAGAACGTGAATATCGCGGTTCGATTCGAGTAATTATGTTATCTACATGGATCCGCAAGTTCCTCAGTGCCTAATAATCATTGGGGGCAATATGTCAGACTATTGACGTGTTTGATTTATTTAGATGCTAGTACTTGAGGAAGAGGCAGACAACAAGCGCGATGTGCTCCGCCAGAGACGTTTGAACGACAAGAATTATATCTACGATCGTGTGTTTGGTGAAGATAGTACACAAGTGAGTTTACACAAAGGTCCATAATAATGATTCACACATGAATTGTGAGTGCCAGATATTAATGCTTTTAATTGCCTTATGGGATTCAACCCAAGGCGGCACAATAATGAGCCCATGACTCTATTCATACACAAGTGTAACCTTATAATCTTTCCGCCTACCCTTACCCCACGCCTATATAGGGTCGGTGCAACACACTTTTTCAAGCATGTTGCAGAAAGGATTCGGCTTAGTTTTTACGACCAGCTGCCTGCCTGACGTCAACTCTTTTCTGAAGTAATCCGGGCAAATCGTGTTAGAAAACTTAGAAAAAACACCCCGTCCGATTTGGAAATCGAACTCAAGACCTTAAGGTTCACATCTCATATACGCTGCCACAATGACTAGATTAAGGAGGTAAATTAATGTAACCTCAATTACAAGTATTTATAATATTAGCCCTGTAATATTACTGTCCCACTGCTGGGCACGGGCCTCCTCTACTAATGAGAGGGGTTAGGCCTTAGTCTACCACGCTGGCCTAATGCGGGTTGGTAGACTTCACATACCTTCGAAATTCTTGTGGAAAAATTCTCGGGTATGCAGGTTTCCTCACGATGTTTTCCTTCACCGTTATAGCAAGCGATAATTTACAATGAAAATGTACTTAAAGAGAGAAAAGTTAGAGGTTTATGCTCTATTTGGGGTTTGGTCTCGAACCTTCGACACTCGTCTCGGCAATACGTACCACTCCTGACTGAGCTATCGCCGCATACATCACAAGTGTTTATCTGGATCTCATTCAGGAAGAAGTGTACGATACCGTATGCGCGCCGCTTGTGGGAGACACGCTGAAAGGGTTTGCGGGAGCGGTGTTTGCGTATGGAGCTACCGGAGCCGGCAAGACTCACACCATGACTGGGCTCATGACACGAGCACTGAACCATCTGTTCACAAGCATTGCTGAGAGCGACGAGCCCACTGCTTACGAGGTGAGTTACATACTTATAACTATATCTCACTTCGATGGAGAGATTTTGCCGAATAATATAACGAGAATCTTTTCTTTCTTTCTACCTGCCCTTATCCCAATAATGTGGGGTCGGCGCTACACACTTTATCAAAGATGTTGTCGAAAGGATTTGGCTTAGTTTTTACGACCGCCTGTCTGCTTGACGTTAACCCTTTCTGAGCGGTCCAGTCCCAGGTAAATTAAATTAGAAATTCGCTTTGCCTGACCTGGGAATCGAACCCAGGACATCCCGGCTCACAGCCCATATATGCTGCCACTAAAACAAGGAGGCGACATATATACCAGTTTTCTTTAAAATTCACACGTTGATCAAACGATAGCCTCTACCCATATTTTCTTTAACAACTACTATTACTGAGATAGGTTTTGAGAATAATAAACAATTATGTCACAAACGTGAAGAATTGATAATGCGAGCAAGGATACTATAGGTGCAATTTAATAGCAATCAAGTTCGGACTTCGGTGATACTAATGTGTAGATATTTGTATATAGGTATAAGAAAACGTGTTATACGAAGTAGTTTGTCAAGACTCACCAGCTCACAACGCTTTTACCCCTTTAAAAGTTATCAGATATCATGTAGAGCCCCAACCTCTACAAGCCCTAAGATCATAAGTTCTGTGCCTACGTCATCCTATGTTAATAAAGTTGATTGAAAATGACCAAACCAAATACTTCCTATGTATATTTTATAACTTAAATTATACTCAAAACTCTTCCACCAAGCCTATATTGTAGACTAATTTACGTTTTGATGGAAAGACGAGAGGCCTTCGGCGCTCTCTCTTTTGTTGCCTCCGACAATAAGCTACATTGCTTTAGAGACATGTAAATAGAGGTACATTAATCAAAAGAGAAAGAAAACGGTCATTAGATGTAAACGTAAACTCTAGTAATAATTCAGACCAGACTATATGTATACGTATGTGGTAAACCGTCAACTACAAATGAAAATTCAAATTATTTATTGTTTATAAATATTAAACAATTTTGTAAGTCCTTTGACCACATTCCATCACCATGCTAACATCCATAATCTTATAATAAAATAACATAAGCTCACGCCTGTATCCCCGAAGGGGTAGGCAAATGCGCACTAACGAACTAGAACACCCACATTTCGCCGAGCTTAGTTCCGTCCCAGATGTGGTAGGGGGCGAGCCTATCGCCATATCGGGCACAAATTCCAGACTCCGGGCTGATATAGAAAAATCCAATATCACTTTGCCCGACCCGGGGATCGAATCCGAGACCTCAGAACCATAGTCGTACCGAAATACCACCACGCCTCCGAGGCAATCTTATAATACTATCTAGTAATTATTATAACACGTCAGTTCACTTTCATTATAATGCATTATAATCATCTGTCTCATGTAAAAGTATGTTAAAATTAAATTAATCAAAAAATATATGCATAGTATATAAATAACATTTTCATAATCCTTTTTTATATATATGGTAAAAATGTAAAATGGATAATTTGGTTATTTTAATCGCGATGTTTATGTTTATGACTTTGAGTTATTTGTTAGTACTTAGTACCTACGTAGGGTAATGTAAATTACAATGTAACCTTTTTAAACCACCTGCGTTATGCGTATAATGCTGCAAGCCTGCGTGACCAATAGGTACACTGAACTGTTTACTGTTGTAATGTATTTTGCTTGAATTTATTTATAAGTCTCCTTAACACGTGAATGTTGAATATTTTTATTAGTACGACCACACCCCATAATATATTGTGACAAAAGTTGTCTAGACGTTTCTTGTCTGTGTTGTTTACATATTTTTTGGGTTTTTGTATCTTGGGTTCTGTCATCCATTGATCCCAAATTCAATGTCCAGATGGTTCTATATGACTGTTTTTATCCAATTAATATTTAATTTACGTATCTCTAATCTCAATACTTAATATAGGTAGGTAACTTATATAATGATTTCTCGGGCATAAAAATTAAAACCAAATCGTGATATAATCCGTAAAAATAGTTTAATTTCAAGGTACCTTATATTCAGTTTAACGACTCCAAAATTATTGTTGACATGTAAAATAAGCAATGCGATTATTTTTTTCTAATTGACCCATTTGTTAATAACCTTGTGTTACTGATCCGATTAAGTTTGCGATAAACGTATTGAAGTAAGCACTTACTTAAGTTATAATGTGACTTAAGTTATAACTTATTTTAACTCATGCAGGTTAGTGAAAACCTTGACCGAGCGGACGTAATAAACTGCTTTCTTATGCAAATA
Source organism: Clanis bilineata (assembly GCA_036417725.1). Taxonomy (NCBI): domain Eukaryota; kingdom Metazoa; phylum Arthropoda; class Insecta; order Lepidoptera; family Sphingidae; genus Clanis; species Clanis bilineata. The sequence goes on from CM071153.1 coordinate 8,742,460, forward strand.
CATGTAGGACGTAGGTTTATCGGATTCTGCACGGACAATAGGTTTTCGCGTATCAACTGACCGTGTACTTATTTATACATTGCATAACGCTATTTATTTCCTTTGCAGATAAAGTTGAATGTGAAATACTCACGAACATTTCCCTGTTAAGGCTAATAAATTAAACCGGATTAATGCTCGTTGCTTGTTTTAAATGAGACTAGGGGGTCTAGGACAAATGGTCTTTGTAGAACACAACGTCATACTAGATTGGGTTAATTTTTTTTTTATAGCACAGACTCGCATACGAACAGATGGGTCACCTGATGGTAAGTGATCTCCACCGCTCATAGACACCCAAGATACAATAAGAATCATGGGTGAGTTGCCAACCTAAAAAGAGGAAATGAAAGGGGAGGGAAAAGGGATTGGGAAAGAGGGGGGGGGGAAATGAGCCACCGGAAATCACACTCACCGAACGAAACGCGACAGCAAGCTGCCACTTTACGTCGGTTTTCTGTGAGACAGTGGTATCTAACCGGTCGAGCCGGCCCATTCGTGCTGTAGACGTTACTGTCTAGCTACAGCGTGGCTCTACCACTCAAACTAAGTTTATATTATATCAATAAAGCAGTGTACATATCTACATAAAATCGACTCCAGGTAAAGTTTAAAGGTATATGTAGTTTTTTTCTAACCACCTGCCCATATTGTGGTCGGCGCAACACACTTTTTCAAGTTTGTGTTTTCAAGCATGTTGCAGTAAGAATGCGGCTTTATTTGCTTAACATTAACGTCTTCTGAGGCATCCAGTTCCGGGGTAATCGTGTTAGAAAATAGTTTAGCTGTCTAACAATTATTATGACTTTGATATACTTAGGCACGTGATTATAAAATGCTTTTTATTTTAACCGCCCGTAAGCATACAAGTAGTTCCATTAATTACATAGATAAAACCTGAACGGCATCACGGTTTAGATTATGCGCTTATCACTAAATCAATAGAGTTTATGTTATCGTATAGAAAATTCTATAGTAATGACAATACTCATTTAGTACAAGTACACGTTTATGGTTTCGGAGAAGGTTATGGGGCTTGCCACCCCATGCAAGGTCACTGCCGGAGTCGATAGGGTGGCGTGTTTACGTATCGCGGGGCACGGACTTTTGACACTTCGCTATGCCTACTTTATTAGTAGTACACAACTACAGACTATGGGTCTTACTTATAAAAACAGTTTAACTGAGCAAATGGTAATATAGTCTGTCCCTTTTATTTTCAAACAATGTGACACAAGGAAAAAAGTGACAGACTATTCTTAGCCATTTGCTCAGTTAACCTGTTATTTGTATGTAAGGTCCTATGTATCGCAGTAGCTACGTTAATGATCTTTGCAAGTGTTAGGTATATTTAATTAATTATGTTGTAAAACCAAGGTTAAAACTTGTGATTATTTTGTAGTTTTTGCCTTTTTCATTAGTTATGTTGCTTGGCTTTTACTGTACCTAATATAATGATTAGGTGGAACTTGGGTATTTTTAATTAGAGTTTTATAGTCAGTGCTATAGCTGTTCTAATATTACAAAGCTGAACAGTTTATTTGAACACGTTAACATCAGAAACTACTGAATCGTTGTTAAAATAATTTACATTGGAGCATTCAAATTCATCCAAATTTAGTTCTTCATAAGTGGTAAATTAATTATCCTTGAGTGGTATACCTATGTATTTTTTTATAGCAGAGACTGACAAACGGGCAGATGGGTCACCTGATGGTAAGTGATCTACCACTCAAAAATATATGACAAAGGTTAATTGTTTTTTTCCGAAAAGCTTCGCTACAGCAACAGCTAGTGTTTACTAAGAGGCTTTTCGAAGTAAGAAAGATTTTGTGAAAACCGCAAATTGGATATTGAGCTGTTCAAAATAAATTTCCAATGCCAAACCCATTTTAAGTGAATTGAAACTAAATAAGGGCGACTTCACCTTGCAAGCAGTCAAATCTGCTGACGTCATAGTCGTTCTATAGAAGAAAGAGTCGTTTAAATATTTACCACGATTGTTACGAGACGAGGCTTTCTTTAACCTTTACAATTAGGCACGCTATCGGGTGTGATATCAAGTGACTGCTGAAGGCATTCCACGAACGTTTAAAAATTCATCATTATACGCATTTGCCTTTACCTATTTACAAATTATGCGTATTAAATACTTACGACCATGTTGAATTATGAAAACTATGCCGTTATGACTTTATACCAGTTTTCAGTTAAATGTTTCTATTTGAAAAAGTGCTATGTGGAGCACGATTTACAAAGATACCGCACTATAGATAATGTGTTAGAATACCACGCAGGCTAAGGTATATGGAAAAGATAATTATCTATGTACTCCATTATAATTAATCAACCTACAGCGTAATTAATCATTGGTGCTCTGTCTGTATATAAACTTTAATCAAAATCTCCTCATTCCTGATATTAATAGTGATATTAGATAATAATTATTATTGCATGATAATTTATTAGATGATGATGAATCGGGTAGTTAATATCATGTAATCTTGATCAGCCAGCCTCACATTTTATGATAAAATAATACCGTAACACCGAATATTCGCTTTTCCTACGAAGACATACGTTGTTGGGTAATCTACTATATAAAAATAAGTCGGGTTTTCCCTTCTGACGCTATAACTCCAGAACGCACGAACCGATTTCCACGGTTTTGCATTCGTTGGAAAGGTCTCGGGCTCCGTGAGGTTTATAGCAAAGAAAATTCAGGAAAAATTTCAACAGAAAAGCGGGAAAATCTTTTTTCACATACAGCGCCATCTCTGATACATAGCATGTACTACAAACCAATATTTTAAGTAGATGGCGCCGGTGCGTGATACATTGTTTGACAGCTACTCATTGTTCTCTGCTAAGTTAATTTCATGTAATGTCGTTTTAAAAAAATAATACTATTACTTAAACGGCGGTCGTTGTAACGACCATGACTAATAGTCTATTTATCGAGGATGGCTATTGGCTATATAACATCACGCTATAACCAATAGGAGCGGAGCAAAAATGAATAATGCTGCTAGCGGGGAATTTTATATCTCAGAAACTGCTTCGATTTGAAAAAATATTTTAGTGTTGACCGACGGGATGAATGGTAGGGTGACTAAGGGGTGACTGACGTGGTGATTGATGGAGTGACTGATGGGATGACTGACGGGGTGACTGACAGGCTGACTGATGGGGTGGCGGACGGGGTGACTGACGAGGTGACAGACGGGGTGACCGACTGGGTGACAGACGGGATAACAGATGGGGTGACCGACTGGGTGACAGACGGGTGACAGAAGGCTGACAGACGGAGTGACAGACGGGTGATAGACGGGTGACAGACGTGGTGACAGACGGGGTGACAGACGGGTGACAGGCGGGGTGACCCACTGGGTGACAGACGGCGTGACCGACTGGGTGACAGACGGGTGACAGACGAGGTGACGGACGTGGTGACAGACGGGGTGACAGACTGGTGACAGACTGGGTGACAGACGGGGTGACCGACTGGGTGACGGGCTGGGTGACAGACGGGGTGACAGACGGGGTGACAGGCGGGGTGACAAACGGGGTGACAGACGGGGTGACAGACGAGTGACCGACTTGGTGACAGATAGCGTGACAGACGAGTGACCGACGGGGTGACCGACTGGGTGACAGACGAGGTGACAGACGGGGTGACAGACGAGGTGACAGACGGGGTGACGGACGTGGTGACAGACGGGTGACATACTGGGTGACAGACGGGGTGACCGACTGGGTGACAGACGGGTGATAGACGAGGTGACAGACGGGGTGACAGGCGGGGTGACAGACGGGGTGACAGACGGTGTGACAGACGGGGTGAGAGACGGGATGACTGACGGCCGAAGTAGATCATCCCATTACCTCCTTTAGAATTATTGGATTATAGATGCCTACGACTCACTCTTCAACCCTCTCTCTCATACGCAGACGAAGTTGCGCGGGTCAGCTAGTGTGCATATAATTATCGTGTGACTAGAAACCTAGTGTTATGGGTCGCGGTTACTCTTGCAGTCTTGCTACTTTACTGGAAGTATTGATGTCAATCATTGTATGACTTTTTTTATACTTATATTTTTGAGATTCAGAAGTCATTGCTTCATCGTATTATAATTTACAAAATAATCTAAGCTATCCAGATTTTACAGTCTAAAATTTAGATTAACGGTCTTCAGATTTAGGTAAGTCAATCTTCACATTGGATTTGTACAGAAAAATATCGGTCATTGTATGATACTATACATATCTATACAGGTCGATCTGGAAATCTTTGGGGGAGGCCTATGTTCAGCAGTGGACGTCCTATGGCTGATGATGATGATGATGATATCTATACAACTTATCACTGTACCTACTTACTTATTGTATGTATCAGAAAGTCTTAAGCCGCGTCTCCTGTACTAGTTTTTCTCGAAACATTACACAAAAACACATATGCAAAACAACGATCCTACTCATAGAACAGTGGACCATAGATAAAAAATACATGTTTTGTGTAGGTTGTATAATCTTTTAGTGCAGGAGACGCGGCTTTACAGTTTCATTATTTTATCAAGTTTTATGAAGCGTAGTACCATGCCAGTGTGTGGAGACCGCGTGTCATCTCACTTATGGCATGGCACGCCGCACGTGTCAACGATAAGCACTCTATATGATTATCCTCACCATATCGGATAAGTTATATATGACTTATCGGGTCGATTGGTTTGTTATAAATGTACAAAATGCCGCAGCCCGTAACGACTTATCTCTGTAGTAATCAATTGGACGGCGCAAGGTTGGGCGGCGCGGTACTATACTCTATACTTTATCTGATAAAATACAGCCGCGTACTTTATTAGGTATTTTCCGCAAAACGGCTTTTATCGTGACTTTTTGACAGAACTATGATTTAAAATCTCTATAGATATCTCTATGTTTACCTACCTGTAAATTGTAATTATTATCCTTTGTCAAAATAATAAATAACACCCAACTGTCACACACATAGTCTCAGCCCCACACTAGGATACTAGTCGTGTGTCGTGGGTATCAGGAACTACGAGAGACTTTCGGTCTCACAAGTCACAACACCCAGACCCAAAACAAATATCTGGGGGCCACTCAAGCATTTGTTTCGGTGCGGGAATTGAACCCGCGGCCTGTCGTTTCACAGTCGGCTACTCGCCATCTGCGCCACGGAGGCTGTCGAATAAATAACTGTTGTGCCATTCGTAACTTAATTCAGTACGTCATGGATTTACGAGACTTATCAGATAATTGACCTTGTACCGAATAATTTTCACAATTACAATTCATAACTGTTTTGTAAATTGTTTTAAATGGAAACTATGTAGTCCCACGTCGTTACACTTTTTGTTTGTGGCACCTAATTGTAGAATGATGGTTTATAATAATATATAATTATGTTTTTTTAATAATAAGTATTTTTTTATATTGGGGATATGTCGGTTTAGCGTGGTTAAGGTGTGGTTAGGCTTAAGTTTTTACATCCATAGACTTATCTTAATAGTATTTAGCAAAGATTGACGAGTTTTATTATATAGGTATTTGCACATAAATTAAAACATTGTAAATATTAATACATTGAATCTGTTATATGGATAACTTAATCTGTGAAAATTTCGCTTAAATTTTGCGTTAATTATTTATCAGAAGTAAAATTGCAGACCATGAACCATGTATGTATTTGTTTATTTATTAAAACAACAAAGACAATTAAAATGTTATCAATCACAGGAATTTGATTAACCTAACGATTGACGATTGATCAACGATAGTTTGTGTACCTAATCGTGAATTTTGTAAACATAATATAGGTACAAAGGTTTTTTGGGTTTCAAAGACTCCATTATTATTTTTTAATCTTAATTCTTAATATAGCATTTTTCATGGTAATTGCAATGATTACAATATAGGCATTTATTAAGAAATATTTAATGGATCCACGGGGTAAATTAATCACGTTTAGGTACATACATATCTACTCCGTAGTCCGTACATCTCTAGTAGGTAGGTATATTTAGCATATAATATTCATATACATAGCACGTTTCAAACATTATGTGCTTTACTTAAAAAATTTAAGCTGAGCAAATGGTTAAGAATATTCTGTCACTTTTTCCCTTGTGTCACATTGTTTGAAAATAAAATTGACAGACTATTCTTAGCCATTTGCTCAGCTAAAATGTTTTTATAAGTAAGGCCCAATGTGTACAACCACTTGTTTCTGTAATAAAGACAGAATCTTAGGTACAGGTATTTCTTATCTGTTTATTGACGTATCAGAAGTCTATAAATTATATTTACTTTTAATAGTGACATCGGCGTCGCGTCGTGATTATCATGTAGATTCGACATGACGGAACATTAGCTGGGTTTTTCTACTTATATGCCTCAATCCGTCTCAATTTGTACATTAGCTGGGTTTTTCTACTTATATGCCTCAATCCGTCTCAATTTGTGCGACATAGCTATAGTTTCGCCCTCTATTACATCAGGGGCGGAGATGAGCTCGGCTTAATTTGTCTTCTAGTTCTGTAATATGCTTCTGCCTTCCCTTTCGGGGTTACAGGCGTATATATGTATGTATGTAGTTTTAAATACTTCGGACGCCTAATAGGCATTTAATAACAGTACCCGGCACCTCGGACATATATGTTTCCAGAATCAATAAATGTCACCAGCTTAACGACTAACGACTAAGCACACACCGCGTCGTGTCGTGTCATGTCGTGACAGTCTGTTATTTACTCTTATATTAGCATTGTTTATTTTGGTCACTGCTTCATAACATGTTTTTTTATAGCAGAGACTGGCAAACGACCAGATGCGTCACCTGATGGCAAGTGATCTCCACCCATGAACACCGAAGAGACAAAAAGACTCATGGGTGCGTTGCCAATCTAAAAGGAGGGAATGGTAGAGGAGGGAAAATGGATTGGGAGAAGGATGGTAGGGAATTGGGCCACCGGAAATCTCTTTCACCGAACTGCGAGCGGCCACTTTACGTCGGTTTTCTGTAAGACAATGGTATTAAACCGGTCGAGCCGGCCCATTCGTACTATAGACTTAACTATTTACAGCGTACACTCACTACACGAAAGAAACCGAAGAGCAGCCGCTTGCCTGGCGTCAAAGGGAAGGGAAAAATGAGTGCTAATAATAGGAAAATTTTGATGGGGAAGGGAGTCCTATTATTGCCTGGATTATACTATATCTTATAGTATTTTTCTAGACATAATAGGTATAATAATATTAGCCTAAAGTCTAAATTTTGAATATATTATTACAATATGCGGCATTTCTGTTGCCATGTAGATCCATCGATAAACATTGATTTTTATATTATCATGCAATAATGTAAAATATAGGAAATTTTCGATCATATATTAATATTCTTTATCGGCACCTATCGAGATAAATCTTATTTGTTATAGGTTAAAATGTCGTATATAGAGATATACAACGAAAACATACGTGACTTGTTGAATCCAAGTGCGGGGCCTTTAGAACTGCGAGATGAAGGGAGTAGCGGGGCCCCTGTGGTGGCGGGATTGAGCGAGGTCCGCGCTAACAGTGCTGGTCACGTGGCCGAGCTGCTGGCCCGCGGAGACAGGGCGCGGATCGCAGAACCCACGCAGGCTAACCAACATTCATCAAGAGGACATGCATTACTCAGGTATCTTTTCTTTCTGATCAAATCAAATAATTTATTCTGCAAATAGGATATGACTAGGATATGACTGTCTCGGTGGCGTGGTGGTATTTCGGTACGACTACGGTTCTGAGGTCTCGGGTTCGATCCCCGGGTCGGGCAAAGTGATATTGGATTTTTCATATCAGCCCGGAGTCTGGAATTTGTGCCCAATATGGCGATAGGCTCGCCCCCTATCACATCTGGGACTGAACTAAGCTCGGCAAAATATGGGTGTTCTAGTTCGCTAGTGCGCCTCTGCCTACGGGGATACAGGCGTGAGCTTATGTTATATTATGTGTTAAATAGGATATTTCATATCACTTTCACATGTCAATAACCAGAATATATTGAAAATAATAATAATTGCGTTGGCACATTGGCTATCCCTACGAAGAAATGCCGAATCAAACTCAAGAGTTAAGGGTCTACCTGCCTTTATCCCACCATAATGCGAGGTCGGTGCAACACACCGTCCCAAGCATGTTGCAGAAAGGATTTGGCTTAAGTTTTTAAGACCGGTTACCTGCCTGACGTCAACCCCCTATGCGGGTATTACTCGGGTATACGAGACATTATTGAATATTATTTTTACTATGATTTAGATTTACCAACGTTGATTTTGATGTCAGTTAGGCTGCCGATCGTACAAAAGTAACCCAAATCCTTTTTGAAACATGCTTGAATGCTGCTTGAAAGTTGTAACGTCAAGGTGACGGACTCTACATTGGAATGGAATAAGGGTACCTAAAGGTGAGTGACGTGCACAGGCATTTAGATTAGGTTAGACAAAAACCTTGCATTATTATTGTCTTCAATTTATTCTTGCCTTACTTTATTTACCATGTTTTTTTTCACGTCAGTGTAAAATAATACACCCAGCGCTATTTGGTAATCATGTTTTCTTACATTATGTAATTTTAGCAAATTGTCAGGGTAGATAATGTCTCTTTGTCTATATGTAAAGCACGCCACTAAAGGTCACGCGGAGAAAGAAGATTTATTATGTAACTGTTACTTACTGATTATATTATGTATCAAATCAGTCAGTTCGGAAGGCCGCTTTGCCAGAGAATAGTACATGAATAGCCAGTATGTAACTGTTATTTGATTTGGGTACCATTATTTACATAGGTTTTGGCAAGCTTATGCAATATAAAAATAAATTACAAACGCAACTGTTCAAAACAACGGAAAAAGTAAAGTTTAATAATAAAATATGTAAACCAAATATTTGGTAAATGTATTTAACATTATTTAAAAATACAGTTATCTTATCAACGAACAAACGTTTTTACCTCCCTGGGTTTAGTAAGTTTAGTGAACACAATGTATATACATAGAAGTCTTTGATACATAAGCTCATAAGATCACGCCTGTATCCCCGAAGGGGTAGGCAGAGGCACACTAGCGAACTAAAACACCCACATTTCGCCGAGCTTAGTTCAGTCCCAGATGTGACAGGGGGCGAGCCTATGGCCATATCGGGCACAAATTCCAGACCCCGATTGATATGGAAAAATCCAATATCACTTTGCCCGACCCGGGGATCGAACCCGAGACCTCAGAACCGTAGTCGTACCGAAATACCACTACGCCTCGGAGCCAGTCTTTGATGTATACTCATAATGTATAGGGAACGTACCCATATAACGTGACCCATTTTTTACAATTTTTATACCCCCTCCCCCCTCGGTGACCCCCCCTTCCCCCTAGTTGTCACGTAGTAATTTATAATTATGGTTTTAAATATATTTTTGTCGAAGAAAAGTTAAAAATTAAAATATTATGATGTGTTGCCACCTGTGACTTTTAAAAGTGCTAAACGCTGCGCGCCATATTTGAATATAGCGCGAAAAAGCATGAGATTTCTCTAGAAGATATCGACTACGTGACGAAAACCTAGTGACCAAGCGTGGTATTTTGAACCTCCCTTTTTTTGATTCCCCTCCTGAACGGGTCAAGTAATATGGGTACGTTCCCATATTTGTTTGTACATAAGTGTATTTATAGTGTTACAGTAAGCAAGCAGGTGGACGGATGTACGCAGCGGGGCCGATTATTTCTAATAGACTTGGCGGGGTCGGAGCGAGCGGGACTTCGCGCTCGGCGGTTAGAGGGCGCTCACATCAACCGCTCACTCTTGGCGCTTGGCAACTGCATTATGGCACTTTCAGGCGGTGCGAGGTGCGTTTATTAAGGCGCGTCTCCTGCACCTGTTTTTCTCGAAACAAAACACAAAAACATACGCAAAACAATGATTTTCGCTGTCTCCTGCTTATAAAACACTGGACCATAGGTACAAATATATAGCGAAACCATGTTTTGCGTAGGTGTTTTGTGTATTTTTTTGTGCAGGAGACGCGGCTTTACGTTAGCAATATTATTATTATTAAAGCCTCAACTGTCCCACTCATGGGCAAAGGCCTCCCAACATTTCTTCCACACATTCCGATCATGGGTGTCGTAAGCAATAATGAGTTTCATAAATTGTTTTATAGTAGGTAGCGCTGGTGGGTGACGATAGAGTCTGTAGAGTAACATAACACGATTCTTATCAGTTTATAGAGTAGTCAGATTAGAGTTTTTATTAGGTATATTACTGCAATTGCGTCGCCTCTCGCCGCATGAATGCCACAATATATGGTGAAATTTTTTTCTAGATCTACTGCCAGGAGTTGTAATGTGTCCTCAGTCAACATTGTACGTATTTGGATATCATTGTATTTAGGTTGAGATCAATAAATATTGATATAGAGTAGGTATATAGTTTACCGTATTAGGATATAATAAATTAGTAATATACAAGGTGTTTTTGTGTAGTTGGTATTAATAATAACTACACATAAATAGGGAATGGCTAGCAATTTAGCGGTAAAGTTTCTTAAGGCTCTTAGTATTTGAATAATGGAAACTTGAATTTGTGACGAAAAAATGTTTCTAGCTCATTGAGTCAGTTGCAGTACTTGCAGTACCTACCTACATTTGCAAACCACCTTTGGGGTAATTAATTATTTTTAGCATACACAAAGCCGTTCCTATACTAACTGCGATGATTTACAAGTCGCATTCCGATTTTAAAATCCCCATAAATGATTAAAAAAAATAAGTTAATTTTTTGTTTTTTAATTTTACCATTGCCCTTTAACCCGTTGGAGGCGGGACATATATATGTTACATAAGTGTCTCGGCGTCTGGGGGTCGAGCCGCCCATCACTATTTAAATCATATTCCCTGTATGTAGAGTTGTTATCGGTAGCAAGTTTATGAAACAGCCGGTGTTACCCGGTAATGCCCGGTATGTGTAGGTACGTGAACTACCGCGACTCGAAGCTGACGCGATTGCTGCGCGAAGTGCTGGGCGGGCGGTGCCGCACGGCGATGGTGGCGCACGTGGCGGCCGGCGGCGCGCACCGCGACACCTCGCGCTCCACGCTGCACTACGCGCAGCGCGCCTCCGTCATCACCAACCGCGTCTGTGTCGTCATATCACACGACTATCCCTCTTACAAAAATACTACGCCACGAAACATGCCATCTACGACGCTTTCCTCATCCCTCCATCTCCCTTCGCCCACCCTCCTCCGCTATCGCCAGCATTTATCACCATTACCCACCGGCCACAACTAACAACACCACCATTCGTCACCATCCATCATCACTACTACCACCACCTCCACCACCATCACCCATCACCATTCATCACCACCACCACCACCACTCTTCATCATCTATCACAAATAATAGTGCTTTGCCAATGTCATATGGTTAATAAATTATATTCTCAGTAGATCTATGTATTTCCAAGTTTTCACAACGAAAATAATACTACATATACATGCTTTCCGTATTCATTGATGTTTAATACCTACATAAATGCACATCACCCAGTATATTTTATGTACTCATCTAGAAATCTCTGATTACTCGAAATCATTCTATATTTCCACAGATCGAACGTGATTTAGTCGAGACACCTATGCAATTATCACAATACCGAACAGTTATCAATGACCTGAGAGAAGAAATCGCACGGCTCAAATTGAAGATGAAAGATTCAAGGTAATATTCATATTCCATTACCTTTACCTGCATCATATCCTCTCAACATACTCCTCACATTCGATGAAGGCATTTTAAAGAGAACCTATCGCATTTTTCAATTATTCGCTTTACCTTATTTACTTGCTGATGAATTCACTGATGAAGTCGCTTCAACTTATTTACTTACTGATGAATAGGTCACGAGAAGACATTCGGTCAGTCGACGATGACGAGAAGCAGCCCGAGAGCGCAGAACATTTGAAAACTCTCCGCGAAGCTATAGTGTCGACGTTCAAGCAGCAGATGCGGTTGAGGCGACGGCTGATGGAGCTTGACAGCCACCTGCTAGGGCTGGCACTCGACGCCGAGCGACAACACGCTGCCATCTCACACTGGGAGGCGCGATTCAACCGCCTCTACAAACCCATCAATTTGACTGGCTCCAGGCTTAGCACCCAACAGAGTTACAGGTAAAATATAAATACAATAGCTAGGCTTGCAAATATAAGGTTAAGATAGACTTAAAATGCTCTATAGGGTTGGTGTCAGGCACGCAGCCAGGTGTGAAAATTAAGTTGGATCCAAAAAGTATGTTGAGACGACTCCATAATGGAATTGATAATTAGAGATGGAAAGTAAGACTATTAAAACCGGTTAACGTCAAGGGATCAATATTCACCTCCTTGGACTAGTGGCAGTATATGGGCTTTGGACCTGAAAGTCCTGGATTGGAATGGCAGGACGGGCAAAACAGTTTTTGTAACACGATATCCCCGGGACTGGAACCACCAATAAGGGCTGTCATCAGGATGAGTCGAATATTTTTTGCAACATGCTTGAGGAGGTATTTCGCACAGAGGAGTCTGTGAGTGGAGTGGGATAGGGGCAGCACTACCGCCTATGTTCGTTTTCTGGAACGTTCCCTTACACCCAGACTCCTTGCCACAAATTATGTAGCTATTATAATTATGTTGTGCCGGTGTGTAGAGGCGGCACGGGCACGTCGGGAGTGTCGGGAGTGTCAGGAGTGTCGGGAGTGTCAGGAGTGTCGGGAGTGTCGGGAGTGTCGGGCGGCGAGCGCGCCGAGGCAGAGGTCGCCGTCGAGCAGGCTTGGGCAGAGCTCGCCGCCGTAGAACGAGAACAGGTACTCACTACACACTTTTAAACAAACTATTATGTAATGAACCATTTACACGACGACAATTATTCAAACCGACAGTCATTGATTAATTATAAGCATCCGGCCCTTAAAAATATGATATACCACACCTCGGTTTTTTTTTCGAGTAGTTTTGTAAGAATAGTAGAGGTATATTAGATTAGAGCAATAATATTGTGTACTATGTAGGAGGCGACCCGGCTAGAGCGCGACCGTGTCGAGCGACACCTGCACCAGGTGCGGCTGCGGGGCGCGCAGCTCGAACAGGTACCTACTGTACTGCTGTATGTATAGAGGTTTTCGGTAAGCAGTCCCTTGGTCTACCTAAAGAAGTTTGTTATCTGTTATGGGCAGTTTTGCTATTATTGTTATTAAGTGCTGGAGAGTACCTATTTATAGTAAAAAAAAAAATGCCCCAGGAGACGGGGTATACGGTATCCCGTTTGCCGAAGCAGTTTAAGAAACCACCTAAAGAAGTTAATTAACTAGTGAATAAACAATGGTTTAACATCAGATTTTTATATTAGAATTTAAATCGAATAACTATGAAGTGAACTGCAATGTTGTGTGATGTGGATACATTACGAATGGTGTTTGTTGCAGGAGTTGCCGGCTCACATCAGCAGCGGTCCGGAGCGCGAGGTGTTGTCGCTGGTGTGTCGCGTGCACGAGCTGGAGGCCGACAAGCTCGCGCTGCAGGGGGAGCGAGCCGCGCGCACGCACGAGCTGCGCCGCCGGGACCTCGCGCTGCAGCGCAGGGACGCGCAGCGGAGACTCTCCGACGAGATCATCACGCGACAGCGCAGGGCGCTCGACGGTACTTGTTGCTGCTCGCTGTACTGTAGAGTGTAGACAGGAGACGCACGAGCTGCGCCGCCGGGACCTCGCGCTGCAGCGCAGGGACGCGCAGCGGAGACTCTCCGACGAGATCATCACGCGACAGCGCAGGGCGCTCGACGGTACTTGTTGCTGCTCGCTGTACTGTAGAGTGTAGACAGGAGACGCACGAGCTGCGCCGCCGGGACCTCGCGCTGCAGCGCAGGGACGCGCAGCGGAGACTCTCCGACGAGATCATCACGCGACAGCGCAGGGCGCTCGACGGTACTTGTTGCTGCTCGCTGTACTGTAGAGTGTAGACAGGAGCACTCATACCAAACTACTTAGGCCTTAAATTGTCTCACGAATAACCTATTCAAAGCCCTTTGACTTTAAAAATCATCTAAAAGAAATATCACATCAAATGACTGTTTATTTTATGTGATATTTCTATTGTCGATGTCGATCATATTTACATAAATACCTAGAGAAATAAAAAACAACATCTGATTGTCCATTTTCATTTTTACTTCCTGGAAATTTTATTTCGATATTTCTACCCGCCGTCATAAAAAATATTATATTTTTCAGAATTGGGCGTAGGCGTGTCACCAGAGCTAGCGCAATTATATGAACTGTACCAGCAAGAGATCCACGCGTCCACATACACTGAGAGCAATGACGTCTACACACCGCCATACCGTCTGCCGCCTATTTCCGCCAGGTAAATTATAAATATTAAGATGTGCTATTATACGTACTCAAGTTATTATTTACCCAGATGCCGAAAATAACAAAGGCAGTCCTTTTTTATGTCACACATTGCATGATCTACAAGTATAAGATAAAGATGGTGTCTTCTTTTGTGCGCCTGCGCATCCGATGAGACTATTAGATTTTACTTACGATACGTAGGCAGTACCATCTTTACCATAAGGGTGGCCCGTGCCCAGGGCCGTCGAATTCATGGGACCCCTGAAAGTCTGATTAGTACTTACATTATCTTACATAATTCATTATTTTTACTCTCCAAGGGGCTATATTCTTGTGTGCCCAGGGGCCCACGCGTGCCTTAAGACGGCCCTGCATGTAGGGATTATTCTAATGCCCTATTCGCAGGACATTTTTTCCTGCTTGGACAAACCGCAACTACGGCAAGTTATGAATGCCGAGTTGCTCACGAATAATGATAAGGCGTTTGAACATATCTTGTTTTCGTGACGCAAGCGCGCAAGACGCTATGATGTGAAACGAGATGCCTTACGATGCCTAGATTGCCTTAGTTTCAGCACCAAGACAAAATTTATGAAAAGGCTAGTCTTCTGCATTGAAACACTAAAACATCTACACAAAACTAAGTTTTTGAAGTTATACTTCTTTAGGCGCGTTATGAAAAATTGATGAGAGTGAAATTTTCAGATGCGCGCGCATCTGTGAGACAAAATTAACAGTATGAGGTTGTCTACAGTATGAAGTTGTCTGCTTAACCGCGTACACGTACATACACCCATTTGACTTCGATTGCAATTTAATATTGTTTAAATTCTATGATAATATTAAATATATAATAATAATTAATTAATATACTTTACTTGTGACTAATGTAAGGATTGGACGTTCTGCGAATTGGACGTTTTGCGAATTGGATATTTTACGAATTGGACATTTTGCGAATTGGACATTTTGCGAATTGGACTTTTGCGAATTGGACATTTTGAGAATTGGACATTTAGCGAATTGAACATTGTGCAAATTGGACATTTCGCGAATCGGATATTTCGCGAAT
This sequence comes from Clanis bilineata, assembly GCA_036417725.1. Lineage (NCBI taxonomy): Eukaryota > Metazoa > Arthropoda > Insecta > Lepidoptera > Sphingidae > Clanis > Clanis bilineata. Next base: position 8,758,021 of record CM071153.1, read on the forward strand.
TGGACATTTTGAGATTTGGACATTTTGGGAATTGGACATTTTGAGAATTGGACATTTCGCGAAACGGACATTTCGCGTTTTGGACATTTCGCGAATTAGACATTGTGCGAATTGGACATTGTGCGAATTGGACATTTCGCGAATTGGACATTTTGAGGATAGGACATTTTGCGAATTGGACATTTTGAGAATTGGACATTTTGAGATTTGGACATTTTGGGAATTGGACATTTTGCGAAACGGAAATTTCGCGAATTGGACATTTTGAGAATTGGACATTTTGAGATTTGGACATTTTGGGAATTGGACATTTTGCGAAACGGACATTTCGCGAATTGGACATTTTGAGAATTGGACATTTTGAGGACTCGACATTTCGCGAATTGGACATTTTGCGAAACGGACATTTCGCGAATGGGACATTTGGGAATTGGACATTTCGCGAATTGGACATTTTGAGAATTGGACATTTTGAAAATTGGACATTTTGAGATTTAGTCATTTTGAGAATTGGACATTTCGCGAATTAGACATTGTGCGAATTGGACATTGTGCGAATTGGACATTTTGAGGACTCGACATTTCGCAAATTGGACATTTTGAGATTTGGACATTTTGGGAATTGGACATTTTGCGAAACGGACATTTCGCGAATTGGACATTTTGGGAATTGGATATTTCGCGAAACGGACATTTCGCGTTTTGGACATTTTGGGAATTGGACATTTTGAGAATTGGACATTTCGCGAAACGGACATTTCGCGTTTTGGACATTTAGCGAATTGAACATTGTGCAAATTAGACATTTCGCGAATTGGACATTTTGAGAATTGGACATTTTGAGATTTGGTCATTTTGAGAATTGGACATTTCGCGAATTAGACATTGTGCGAATTGGACATTGTGCGAATTGGATATTTCGCGAATTGGACATTTTGAGATTTGGACATTTTGGGAATTGGACATTTTGAGAATTGGACATTTCGCGAAACGGACATTTCGCGTTTTAGACATTTCGCGAATTAGACATTGTGCGAATTGGACATTGTGCGAATTGGACATTTCGCGAATTGGACATTTTGAGGATTGGACATTTTGAGATTTGGACATTTTGGGAATTGGACATTTTGCGAAACGGACATTTCGCGAATTGGACATTTTGAGAATTGGACATTTTGAGGACTCGACATTTCGCGAATTGGACATTTTGCGAAACGGACATTTCGCGAATGGGACATTTGGGAATTGGACATTTCGCGAATTGGACATTTTGAGAATTGGACATTTCGCGAATTAGACATTGTGCGAATTGGACATTGTGCGAATTGGACATTTTGAGATTTGGACATTTTGAGGACTCGACATTTCGCGAATTGGACATTTTGAGATTTGGACATTTTGGGAATTGGACATTTTGCGAAACGGACATTTCGCGAATTGGACATTTCGCGAATTGGACATTATGAGAATTGGACATTGTGCGAATTGGACATTGTGCGAATTGGACATTTTGAGAATTGGACCATGTGGGAATTGGACATTCTGCGCCTAAACGAACAAAACATGCATCTTATACCATGGGCCATTGTTCTACGAGCAGGTGACAGCTAAAATGGTTGTTTTGCGTATGTTTTTAGTTTTTTAATATAATTAACACTAAATATTATTAAACAAAGAAGTATAACTTCTCACGCGCGTACATAAGTACACGCACCCATTTTTTTTATTTAGACTTTAGACACACGTTTTCTCCTGTTCATGGAACAATGTACCATAGAAAATTTGTAGCGAAGACATGTTTTATGTAGGTGTTTTGAAAAACATGAGCAGCAGACGCGCCTTTAATTGCAAACATTTGTTTCATGCCTAGGTGTTAGTCTATATGCCTGGACTCTGGTCGGTATATCGGAAAATATAAGGAGACACGGCTTTAATACTACTTATATGGTCTTCCATCGTCTCTCCCACTCATAACCGTAGCATAGTATGAAATCGTGTCGTCAGAATTACGTTTACATAAAGCCGTGTCTCCTAAACTAAAACATTACACAAAGCACATACCTCTACATAAAACTTTGTTTAGCTACATATTTTTATCTATGGTCCGCTGTTCTATGAGCAGGAGACAGCAAAATCATTGTCTTGCGTATGTGTTTGTGTGACTAGGTTTCATTTATATTTCTTTATCAGTATGTCCGAATTGACATGGTCGGAGAGTTCTAGCGGATCTGGCCGAGGGTCTAGCTCGGGTTCAGGCGGTACATTGACGCTGGACCAACATCTCCCGCGGCTTGCACCATTGCCCCGCCCCCGCACTAGGTACAGGTTAGTATAAATACCTATTTTTTAATAGACAGGGTGTTCCATAAAGTTGGTATCAATAACTACATTCAAAGAGAGGATGGCTAGAAATCTAACGGTAAAGTTTGAAATTTCTTAAGGTTCATAGTTTTTGAACAATGAAAACTAGAATTTGTGACGATTTTTTTCTGGCTTATCAGATTAGCTGCAGTACATTTGTAAACCACATATGAGGTAATTAATTATTTTTAGCATACACAATGCCATCCCTATGCTAACTGCCACGCGACGATTTACAGGTCGTGTTCCGATTTTGAAATCCATATGTTTAATAATTGATTAAAAAAATTAGGTTCAATTTTTATTTTTTTACTTTACCATAATGATTTAAATAGTTCTACCTGTATGTGGAATTGTTATAGGTACCAACTTTATAAAACACCCGGTAGAATATCTAATGGCCCACCTGGGTGGTAAGATGGATTTGTTATGCCGTGACGGCAAACGGCATGACGCTCTCTTAGGCCGTGATACTTCCTCTCCACCACCATGTTCTGGTTTGAAAGCAGTGTAATAAGTGCACAATAAGAGACCTGACACCAGTGGCGTAACTATACTGATGGGGCCCGTGGTAATTAATGATTACGGTCCTTTCGGGCAGGGCCCTCCTATGTTCAAGACATTTTCAGCTAGAGGCCTCCTTCTGGCCGATGGTGCACGGGACCCCTAAAGTCGGGGCCCATGGCATTTTGTCTGGATGCCAACCTGTAGTTACGCCACTGCTTGTCACGTAACATCTAATGTATAAGGGTAACGCAGTATAGTGCCATTCAGTTCTTTGTTATTCAAAGTTCTGGTGTTGCCATGGGTAGTCGTTTCACTTCCCATTTAGTCATATAAGTGTTCGGTTGCAATAACATAACTATCATTTATTTATGTTATAAGTTGACACTGTGATAGTTTTTATAAGCTTTTAAAACGTCTTTTTTTCGAACAAGACCAGAAATAAGATTTTAAGCATGTTAATTTTGGAAATGCACAAAACAAGTAAATTGTATGTAGATTCAACAAATTCTAATACAAAGGATGGTATGTATGAACATAATGGTTGTTTTCTTATAATTATGTTACAACGATAAACTGTTAGGGTGACCCTGTTGTCGCGTGGATTTTGGCACTCCAATGTTCACTGACCTTCAATCTGCGATCTAATTAAAAGTCATAGGAGCAGATAACCAATTTTGAAGGGGTATTTAAGTGGTAATGATTTTTCCTTTGACCTTAGCGAATCAATAACTTTTTTCCTATATGTAAAATGGGTGATTGTATCGTATTAGACAAATTACTTTTACAAGGCCCGTAACGCATCAATAGACCCATCAAGGTTCTATGGCGTGAGTGATTGTTTACAAGCTTAAATGTGCTAGCACTGGCAGGTTTTTAGAGTAAAAAAATCTCAATAATTTGCGTAATTAAGCGTTTACATATATAGTTAGTAACATTTATTTTGGTATTTATTATACTTTAAGTTATAAATGAATAAATTATGTAAAAATTAGAGCGTATTCAAATCTCCTTTATTCGTTTAATATGAAGATGGTTTTTAGGCTTTGGCCTTTAGTTGAAATAATTAATGTGGCTGTCGTGAATAAGTTGACAACTCGACTTACAACATCGTACGAAAACTGGAATCTTAAGAGACATAACTTAAGAGCTCCGTAAAAATTCATCATAAAATCAGGCAATCGAAATGCCACTTTCGTACGGTACATGATATTGTAAGTCGACATGTCAAGTTATTCACCTCAGCTACGGTATGTTACAGCCAAGCCAGTGCTACACTGAAGCGCTACTCAAGTGACGATAGTTTGGTGATGGCGGCGCCTCGTCGGGGTGGAGGGGACACCACTTGAACTTCAACACGACGCAGTCTGGTTGAAAAAAGTTTCATTACGTTATGCAATTTGTGCATTTCGAGTTGTCCTGCATCCTTGCAAGTTAGTATTGGCGTGATTAGAATTTTTAAAAAGGATTCAGTCATTATTAGATTCACTGAGAATCTGATTTTTCATTCATTATTTTTAAATGCCTTATCATAAGGCCCTTCCATACCGTCTAGTCATGCCAATGCAGGGTGACCAGATTATGCAAATATGCAAGATTTTTCCCGCGGAATTGTAGCGAGTTTTTAGTATGGTGTGATTAAATATGTTTGGAGTCCCAAAATGTATTGTCATTTCTTCTATTCAATTGTGTTAACATTATGTACTTATATGGAAAAATATAGCGCCATAAGTTGTTTTCAAGTCATCACCACAACACAAACGAATATATAAAACTCGGTAATAAATATCAGCACACATTGTGGAGATACCTATATCTATTATTATATATCTATTCATGTAAATTTTTGTATATATCTACGTTATACAATGTAGATTTATTTTCTGTTGTAATAATGTAATTATTATTTTACATAATTGATTTAAAAATAAAACAATTGATATATGTATATTAATTCGAGTTTATATTGAGATTGAAAACAATATCTACAGTGAACATGTCAGATGTACAAATATAATAAACACTACTCTACACTTATTACTATAATTATTTAGGTGTTTGTAACATCTATAAGGCACTTATTTAGCTGTTTTATAAAACAGCTACGTATTGTCCTACCTAGCTTAAGAAATCTAAAAATATGTTCCCCTTAATCTGAATTTACTAGAAGTATTTATATCACATACTTATTATTAATCATACTTATGTATATTACATGTACCAACTTTAACTTGATAAGCTATACACTTAGGAAGTAGGAGATATGGATCTAGGTATTATAAATATACGTACTATAAATACGTACATATTACATAGTTGTAATAGTAACTATGTAGTGCATCTTCCTAGACTACAAATTTAAAAAAATCATATAAACCGACTCAAAAAGTCAATAATGCAACAATTTCTTACCCTCTTTGGAGTGGGTTTTTAATATTTTTTAAATTTTAGATATTTGTTCATTAATTTTATTATATAGCTTTTTAGGAATAAATAAATCTATTTAAGTTTATTTCGTACTCCATCAGATCAGATCAGATCAGATCTTAACCTTCATATTGGTCTAAGAGACCGTGGTACGCCGACCTTGCCAGTCAGATGAGACATATTTTTTATCAAATATTACAAACACGCCTATAATAGCTTGCTTATCGAAATGTGTTCATAGCTATTTTTAATTACATTAATTATAATTATTTTTTTTCATAATCTTCACTCTTTTCATAACCTAAAAAAATTTTAGATGATAGTTTTTGACATAGATAATATGCCTTGGTAGGCTTGCCTACTTATTTTACTGCCTCGGTGGCGTAGCGGTATTGCGTGCGCGGTACGGCTGTCATCGTGGCCCGGGTTCGATCCCCGGGTTGGGCAAAGTGATATTGGATTTTTTTGTATCAGCCCGCAGTCTGGAATTTGTGTCCGATATTGGCTCGCCCCCTATCACACCTCGGACGGAACTAAACTCGGCGAAATGTGGGTGTTCTAATTCGTCTCTGCCTACCCCTTTGGGGATACAGGCGTGGGCTTATATTATATGATAAAAAATATGTCTCATCAGGAATTCAGATGAGTTAAGGTGGATGTACCACGGTCTCCCCTACCATATGGGACCAACTGGAAACAATGATACTTTTTCAAACAAAGACTATATAATTATCCAAATCGGTCTACGCACATCTTAGGTTATCGATGAACATACAACAGAATATATTTGACGAATTGAGAACCTATCTTTTGGAAGACTGTTAAAATACTGCTAACTACGTTTAAGAAAGGACGGTATCCAAAAACTTAAATATTAAAATGCAAAACTAAGTCACAGAAACATTAAATAATAGTAATCTCATTTGTTAATCTAAATTACTTTACTTTCAACCTGCCCTTATTCAACTTGAACGTGGGGTCGACGTAACTCAAGTTTTCAAGCATGTTGCCGAAAGGAATCTGCTTAGTTTTTACGTCCGGCTAGGCAGCCGGCAGGCAACTATCAGGCAGGAGCCTGACGTGAATCCAGTCCTGGGCAAATTAAATTAGAACATTCACTTTGCCTTGGGAATCGAACCCACGACCTGCTGTCCACAGCCAATATATGCTGCCACTAGACCCAGGAGGCGACTATGTGTGTGTTATTATCCATTTATATGTATCTCTATTCTACACATAGTAAAATAATGTTTAAAAGCATTGCTTTTGACAGCCTCCGTGGCGCAGCGATCGAGTTGCCGGTAGTGAAGCGAGAAGCCGCGGGTTCGATCCCCGCACAGAGACAAATGTGTGTGTGGCACAGATATTTGTTTCGGGTCAGGGTGTTGTGAGACCGAAAGTCACTCGTAGTTCCTGATACCCCCGACCTAAGTCTCCTAGTTATTGGTGGCCGTTTACACAACGCGTAGGTAATTGATATTGCAGGCTTATTACACAACAGGGGGCAAGGTACTTGATTCAATTTCAAGATGTGTCAAAACTCAAAACTAACTATAATAGTACTACGAGCTCAGCTGTGTCGTGCTAGTTTTTTTTATTTTTTTATTTTCCAACGAAGGCAGACGAGCAGCCGGCCCACCTGATGGTAAGTGGTTACCGTCGCCCATAGACATCGGCAATACCAGGGGCACAGCCAAACCTCTGCCTACCGTGTAGATGCTTTTTTAAGCCTCGTTTGAAGAAGGACATGTCATAGCGCTGCGGGAACACCGAGGAGGAGAGTTCATTCCAGAGTTTGCAGGTTCGTGGGAATAATGATCTCTGGAAACGCACTGTACTTGAAGTAGGTGGTTCCAGTTAGAATGGATGAATTTTCCTTCGATGACGGGTGGTGCTGTGGTAAAAAGGAGATGATGGGATCATCTTAAAAAGTTCCTCAGAGCACTCCCCATGGAACAATCAGTAGAACACACAGAGGGACCCCATATCCCTCCGCATGCCTAACGGTTCCAGATCATCCGAGAGACTAGGGCTGTCAATGATTCGAGCGGCGCGCCTCTGTAGGGAGTCAAATGGAAGCTGATATTTGGGTGCCCCATCTCAAAGATGTGAGCAGTACTCCACGTGAGGCCGGACCTGTGCTTTGTAAAGCACAAGTTAACCTGGCGTGAAGTAGCGCTTGGCCGGTTAAGGACACACAATTTTCTTGAAGCTAATTTAGCTTTGCTTTCCAAATGACTCCTAAATTGGACGTCGCTCGAAACTTCAACTCCTTGGAACTTAGGCGCCATGACAAAAAGGTCTTTCTCCGCGGTGAACGCGCAAACTTGTGTCTTTGTGTGGTTGAATTGAACTAAGTTCAGTCGACCCCACTCGGAGACCTGCCCCAATGAGGTCTCCACTTCGGACACAAGTTTTAATCGCCCCTCCTGTAAAAAGCTCCGAGAGGTACTTTTGTGGCCGGTATATCGCGCATTACCTGTGCTATCATCCGTATAGCATTACATGTTCTCGATTGAGATCATGTCATTGATATGCAGGATAAATAGCGTCGGAGAGAGCACCGAGCCTTGAGGAACACCAGCATTCACTGTCATGGCCCCAGAGATACTGCCGTCAACGACGACTTTAATACTGCGGCCATCCAGGAAGCTGGCGATCCACCTAGAAAGTCAGTTCAAAAGTTTCATAATTTTCTATCAATTTAAATTCTTCGATTTAAAGTTCCTATTACCGGGTGTTCCAGAAAGTAAGTACCAATAAAAAATCCACATACAGGTTGAACGGTTTAAAACGTAATAGTAAAGTAAAAAAAAATAACCTTTTTTTTATCAATGAGGAGAGGATTTTTAAATCGGAATGTGACCTGTAAATTGTCGCAATTAGAATGAATGGCTGTATGTATGCTAAAATAATAAATTACTCCATAGGTGGTTTGCAAATGTACTGCAGCTGATCTGATAAGCTAGAAAAAAAATTCATCACAAATTATAGTTTTCATTATTCGAAAACTATGAGCTTTACGAAATTTCAAACATTACCGCTAAATCGCTAGCCATCCTCTCTGTAACTGTAGTTATTATTGATACCAACTTTGTGAAACATTCTGTATATTTAATATTTCTACTCCCTATGTACCCTTCAGTTACTCAATTTATTACGAATAACCGATACTGAAGTGACGTGTACCCAGTAGGTGGAGGAATTGTAGCCTCTTTATTATGAATGCTTACAAATACAATTGCAAAAAGAGTACAACAAACAAGTATGCGCTGTCATCAATCTGTTTTGCTTCTATAAAATATTTTAATACTTAACTTATAGGCAATACACAAAAGTCCAGTAAATAATGTTGAAGAATATGAACATAAGTGGGAAGAGCACGCGGGAGCGCTTGTCGATCCACGTGGCGATCTCCTGGGGAGTCATGGTGGTCCAGGTGTGCTTGGGCGGCTCGTCGGAGCCGTCGCTGGCGTTGCTGTGCGCCTTGCCTCCGGGACTTGTGATCAAGTCGTCGAAGCTTTGCGTAGTTATCGTTGGCAAGTTGATCGCAGATGGGAAGCTCTGAAAATGTTACAAATTACATATAAAATACTATGAGTTTCTCAGTGTGTTGGGAAGGCTGAAATAGGATGAAAGTTAGTGGAATATCGTGGGTGTTTCTCTCCACCCGCTTCAGATATACGATTGGAGAGATATATAGGTTGTGAGCTTATAAATGATTTATTATTTTAAGTGACTGCCTCGGGGCGTGGTTGGATTTTGGTACGACTATTTTGATACCTATGGCGATAGGCTCGCCCCCTCTCACATCTGGGACGGAACTATGCTCAGCGAAATGTGGCTGTTCTAGTTAGCGAACTAGAACACCCATTAGCGAGTGCGCCTTTACCTACCCTTTCGGGGATACATTCGTGAGCTTATATCCAACGCAACACACTTTTTCAAGCACGCTACATAAAAGATTCGGCTAGTTTTTATAACCGGCTGCCTACCTTACATGGACCCCCTTGGAATGGATATAAATTAATTATTATTTGAATAAATACCAATATTACAAACTAACATGAATTATCTCAAGTTATAACCCGATGTTGGAGCGGGGTAAGGGCAGGTGGGAGAAGATAATAAATAAGAATAAATAGCAATAATAATATCGATTACTTATAAGGGTACATTTAAGAGTAGGGTAGGTAATGAGCTGCACTACTATAAATAGTAAGTATAAATCATCTGGCTGACATCATTAGAGGCATAGCTTTATACGATTACCTTACATAGTAAATGCCTACAGATAACAAACCAATTTACCTCGTTATTCCTCACATTGTTGCATTAAACAGAAAGGTAAAAAGCATGACGTACATTCTCAAACTACATTATTAATTGTAGAATGTAGAAAATAATAGGAATTGATACACAAGGTTATTGGGGTTCTTGTGGAAAGCTCAAGCAAAGAGAAGCCCAAATACCCCCTCAACGTGAGGGAATTGCGAAATTTTTATTCCTTTTCTTTTATTAGGTAGGAGTTTTATTGAGCTTGTGGCATTGCCAATATTCATGGATGATTGTAACGATACGTGTGCCAACTCTCGTCAGTCTACGAGCAAATACAATGGAATACAGAATACAAACTACTAACGTTTTTATTTAGTTAACACGCCACAATGGTTCTTCTACATAAAACCCATTTAAGTCGTATGTTTAAGGAGTTTAAGGAGTACGTCGGTCGCAAGTACCTTCCAGTGTATCCGTTGACAAAAATAACTAGCTAATCATTGTGGTGGAGGAGACAAGAGCCAGTGATGCTACTGTGGAGGATGCTGAAACCGGGCGAAATGGAATTAATTAAGAAGGAAGGCGGACTCTAACAGGCCGGGATACGCTACACAGAAGAAAGAAAGATTCAAATACGAATGGATCATAACTTACATGTACAGTAAGGTAGTTGTTGTAGCCAGGCCCAGCTGGGTCGTTGCAACTGGTCTCTTGCTGCAGCGAGGAGCACGACCGAGACTTGGTGAGCTGTGGCGATGACTCTTGTAACTCTTTCTGCAGTTCCTTACGGGCCAGCCGCGGAGTCAGCGTGCTCTTCAGAATGTATTTGCTGTTTACCTTTTTCAAGCTTACAGCTTTCCTGTAATTAATTATTTCATTTCATTATTTTACCCATATAAATAAGTACCTAATTAAATTGTATTGTTTTTGTTTTGTTCGTATTGCTTGGAAATTTAATTTTTCTTGTATTGCGGTTACATTTATACCTAAATGCAATAAATATAAGTACGTTTCATACGAAATTACAGGTCAGTCGGTTGAATCATTGTGTTTGTTATTTGTTTAGCAATATCACGGTGGTTATGGATGTAGGTTGGGACAGGGTTACGCTTCTGTAGTAAAGCCTGTATTATTGTAATCAAATTTACCTAGTGACAGCAACAGCGAGGGTTGGCTTCTCCTACTGCCTAAAAAAAAAGTGAAATGGCAGCTTGCTGTCGCGTTTCCTACGATCAGGTCGACCGTCCGCACTTCTACTTTCGTAAACCAATAAATAAAACGTAGTAAAGGATGTCCATGATCGACTTGACCCATTCAATCTAACCACGTCCATACCACGTCCTAGATAAGAGTAAGAGATATCTATATGGTGATTGATATGAGACACCAATCTAGCTCGCCTTAGAAATACATTATTCCACTGTTCCTGTGGCCCGAGCAGGAATTATTTTGACAATCGATTCATAGTTAAAACTCCATTATGGTATCATAGAAATACATATATCGAAAGTTATTAAGTGGTAACATTTCATCCAATTCTGTCTACCGTTAATTAACGTTTGTATATTAGAGTATAATATGTTATGTAAGTATATGTACTTTCTGGTATTCCGTATTCGTAGTAATATTTGTCGGCAAATAGGTACTACAATAATCACAAGTTTAAAAACTTAACTGACTGGCTTCCAATTTACCGATCGTGACCAAATTTATATGGGACCACCCTTGAAATAAACTCTATCGAAAACAAAAACAATTTTGAAAATCGGTCCACATTTGGCGGAGATATCGAGTACCATACTTAAAAAAACAGACGATCTGAGGACCTCCTCCTTTTGTGGAAGTCGGTCGATAAATGTGAATATAGACTTTAATAATTCCTCCGAAACGATGTAGAAAATAGCATGCTTTGTGCAATAAATCGCAAAAGTATTTCTGTCAAGATAGTATGAGGTTGTACATTGTACACAAATATATTGTACCTTAAAACATAATAAAATACAATATCTTACTTTCTACGCCAAATTGTATTGACAAAGGCAAATTCCACCAGTGCTGAGAAAATAAAACCAGTGCAACCCAAGAACCAAATCTCACTGGCTTTGATGTAAGATACCTTCGGCAACGTCTTCGCCTGCGAAGACGCCAGAGTGATGAACGATAACATTGTACTCGTACCTGGAAAACAACATTACAATTGTAATACCCAGAAACTGAAAAATTACCACAGCATATATAAAATCAAATATTTATCTATTAATTTAATTATGCATTTTATCATAATCATCAGCCACATGACATCCACTGTTGAAAATAGGCCTCTCTCCAGGATTACCAGACCGATCTGTTAGAAGCGGCTTGCATCCGCCGACTTTCTGCCACCTTTATCAGATCATCTGTCCACATTGCAAATGGACGCTGCGGTAGGCAGTATACCACCTCGAGAACTTTTCTGCCCCATCAGTTATCGGTTCTATGAGCTATGTGCCCTGCCCACTGCCACTTCAACCTGCTAATCCGCTGGGCTATGTCAGCGAAGTTTAAAAAACTATTTACCAAGCGTAATCCTTGGTGCCGAAGCGTCTGCCTGTAGCCAAAATGTCACCCATGACATAGCAACTATCATCATCGATGGAATAAAATAGTCCATGAGATAGTAACCCACTTCACGACCAAGCTTGAAAGTGAATTTCAAGGCGCTGTAGTTACCCGCTGTAAAGAAAAAATAAATTAGGTATGTGAACAAATGATTCGTATACTAAAGCTGATAATAAACGCCAGCGCCATAACAACACAACACGAAGACAAAAGGACATTACATCTACCTCCACCGAGACGCATATTGACTATATCACCCCGAACCACTGACTCATTAGTCCAGTAATCTATGAGAGAATACTCAGTAAGGTGCAGTTCGGAGGATAAACGAACCGGATTGTCTTTTTCCCACATCATGCGTAATATTGAAGCGTTGTATTTCCCTGAAAATAATAAATAAGAATTTAAATGTACTTCTCAATACCATTGTCATAAACGTGATTCAAGGAATCCGTCAGCGGGAATTCCAATTTGCATAATGAATACTTACAGCTTTCTAAGTTCATCGAGCATGTTTGATCGTCAAATGGGAATTTTTGTAGGTTCATCCAACAGTAAAGTACAGCTTGCATGCGCCGACTGAATAGGACTTCGCCGTCAGGAGCTATCGATATAAGTACGTCTTTGCTGTCGGTACCCATGAGGCTGGAAGATTGCTCATTAGACATGTACAAGTGGGGTACCCATATTCGCTGTCTCAAGTCATTTTCACCGATGATCCTCGAACGTTCAGGCGAATATAAGGCATATGCCAAACGAGGATCGGTCCAACGCAATTGTAGAAGGAAATGTAATTTAAAATTCTGGAAAACAAAATACACGTTTCTTAATATATGGCGCAACGCGCCTTAGCCGGGTGTGAAGCGAGACACCGCGCCCCGCCGCGCCGCCATGGGTTTCATGCCCTCATTGTCATGTTTATTTGAATCGCAGATATTAATTTCGTGCTATAGTTCTGTGAGACCAAAACCCGTAATAAAGTCTTATAGACATTAGTTTTGAAGGCAGGCTACTGTTCTTTATTATTTTAAAAATTAAATTACTAGTGTTGTAATTAAGTAGGTAACATAAAGTTCCCATAGTAGATTTTATGACGACTATATTATGATTATAAAATATTATCTAATTAAAATTATCTAATTGTTAAAGGCTGTGCAAATTTCCCAAGAAATTACGTTTCATATATTTATTTATTTAAAGAACATAATGCAGCTCATTTAACTTTATCTCGCCTGAGTCTGACGCATCATTATTCATTTCTTTACTTAAATAAATAGGCAGACAATATAATGCAGCTTAACAAAGTAAATAATTTTATCTAACGCGCGTAGGTATATCCGGAAGTTATTGTGAGTCATATAATATTTTCGACAAGTTTCATGCAGTATTAAGAGGTTTGCATCTAAAATTCAAACAAAAACCCAAAACTAACTCTAAACTATACTAAACTTGGTAAAAGATATAATGTCTCGTGTCGAGTCTCGTGTAAATATTGTTTTTTAGAGCAATCGGCAAAGAAAGATAAACCTAAAGACAAATAGATGAGGTTCTAGTTCATGCTTTTATAGTTTAGTGTCCTCATTGTTACTAGAATCTAACGTCTTCCTAGTTGTTATAAATTAAAAAACATAGTAGGCCAATAGTGTAATAAATTTAAAATTATTCACCAAGAATAAATTAGATATCGGTGAAAATGATGGGATAGGAACGATTCTAAATTCTAATACCTTTATTTTAGATTATATTTTTTTTAATTAGCGCAATTTGAACATTAAATTAATATTGTGAACATTCGTGATCTTTATTTTGGGCGAAAACAGAATTGATGGGTGAATCGTACAGATTATGTGGTGCTTACACTACCCATGTATTCCTATACACTGCTATTTTGGGTAGCCGGAAGTACATATTTTTTGCGGATTATAACTTTTAAAAAGTAGCTTTTAGCTGCGTAGGTCACAGTCATATCGAAGTTTCACAGTACAAGTATAGAACTCACCAAATCGTGTGCTTCTGCTGGCTGTATGAAGTAGACATAGGCGCTGGCATGCACGTAGACCACGTCTCCTGTGAGGTAAGTCGGCAGTAGCAGTCGGTCGTACCGGCACTCGTTAGCCAACCGAGATAAGAATTCAGACTGTGTGTAAGAATCGCCCTTATCTAAACTTGGACATTCTGGCGGCAAAATTTGTCTGGAAATAACAGGAATAAGGTCATTAGGTAGAATATAGATTAATCGTTATGGGTGTGTGTCTTTCTTTCTACCTGCCCTTATCCCACCTTAATGCGGGATCGGCGCAACACACTTTCACAGGCATGTTACAGAAAGGACTTGGCTTATTTTTACGACCGGCCGCCTGCCTGGCGTCGATATACCTAGATAAATATTGAAGAAATTAAAAGGCTAACCCCCGAATACTGAATCGTTACTCAACTTTAACAGGTACTTACATAGTTTTGAGGCATACAATTTTGACAGATAAGGTGCGCTCAGATAATACGTATCAAGTGTTTGAGTTGCATTTCAATGTTCAGTTGTAAGGAACGCTAAAGAAAAAAGCAGCAGCACCTAGTACTCGTACTTGTCGCCTCTGGTATAATAACTTATAAACGGTGCAAACTCCGTGAGCTATTTTCAAACAGGTACCTATGTATAATCTGTGTTTTTTGATCTAATGCACACATAAACATAATACAGTATTAGCTTCTAGAGGTTAAGTATTTTTACCCATCAGACCCGGATGGAAAGGTATGTATTGTGTAGGTACCTAATAATACAATTCATTTCATATAAAAATGTATACTTGTACTATTCGGCTTAGATTCGCAGAAAATCGCAGCTAGATAGTACCTAATTAATTACCTACTTAAATACTATTTTCTACAACAATAGTTAAGTCTACGAGAATACCAGATAACACGCAATAGGTACTAATTTGAATTCGACAGGATAGACTACGGAAGTCGGAACTGCAGCCAGTAACATTCCCAGCCAGTAGTATTCCAGATCCCATGATTTCATCATGCATGTATGTATAATGAGACTGGACTGGAGTACTTCAGGCAGTCATACTATTGCGAGGACCGTGAAATGAAAAGCAATGTATCTAACCGACTAACAGTTTATTTGGACGACAATCCCCACAAAAATAGCTTAGGACACAAACGCGTTTATTAACCCGTTGGAGGCGGCACATATATATGTTACATAAGTGTATGGGCCACCGGAGGCCGAGCGAGTGACTATCTACAAACGATTAGTTAGACGTAGTATCCGTATAAAATATGGATACATAGTGCCGCAATGCCGACGTAGGAGCTGCTAACGACAACAATGTTAATATTTGTGGTGTCTGATAACATTATGAACCAATTCTTTTCGATATCAACGAGATTTGCGCTTAGATTAACGGTAAGCCGCTCGCTACGTGTAAATTAAATATGTTCTGGTATTATTCAAGTGGAAGTGCCTATGTGGTTTCCTTTCTGCACAACCACAAATAAGAGACAAGATTATTGTTTCGCCATTATCTTACAAATATAGATAAGGTTTCCTCTTTTTACCGCCAGACTTTTTTTGGTAAACATTTTAATGACGTAAATGACTAAGTAGATACAAAAATTAAGTACCTATGATATACAATTAAATGTCACTAATATTTTAACTGCTCGTCTTTATAATCACCAGTAAATTATCTTAATACCAGATTAATTACATTCTTTACGGATTGACTCATTTTGCTGAACCAATTCGCTTATTTCACATGTATGAGATGACAGTAAAAAGTCTTTTTATGGGAAAATGACAAGGCCACGAAGGGTTAAACAGTGTAAGTACTGAGTTGCGATTTGCGACACTACTCGTATAATCGTATCTTTGTATGTAAGAATATAAAAAAATAAAGGTAACTAATAATGCACGACGGGGACGTCAGAGAGGCAACTGGTAGTAAAACTAAGCCAATCCTTTCTGCAACACGCTTGAAAACGTATGTTGCAGCGCCCCATATCGGAGTGCTATAAGGGCAGGTGGAAGAAAAGCTAATACAGCACTCATTACCTTAAAGCATGAGGTGGAAATTGTAAGTTTGAGAACGTTAAAGGTAGATAACTAGGCATAAAATATTTAATTATAAGTATATTTTTTTTGTCTCAAATATCTGTAAGAAGGCATATACTATTCATAAAAATAACTTAAACCAAAACCAATACCCAGATGAGTGCAATTTTTCGAATCACCTATCACTTATTATAATAGTTTATCGTTTGCTTAATGTTCGGATATTTGGTAGAATTACAGCTATTATGGAGTTGGTAACTAAATTATTCATAACACTCGCCTCGTTCATGTGTAAAGGGTAGTAGTGACTAGGTTTTTCCGTAATAAACAGGTATTTAACTATGATCATTTCGGTATGAGTAATTCACCGCAACTTTAAACACGCGAAAAATATAACGTTTGCAATGAAATATTATGTTACTAATCTATATTCTAATAAAATTGTAGTCATTCTATTAGGTATTCTAAGTAAAACGAAAATGAATTTGTTTAATATAAATGTGTCTAAGTAATGATTTTACATAACAAACCCTTACCTGTAGGGTTGATGGTTATTTTATTTGGATTAAATGGCAATTTCATTATTATTAATGCTTATTGATGATTAATTTAAGGATGTTTGGGGGTGTCCTATGGTTTGAACGTCCCGCGAAATGGACCAAACAATTGCCGCTTACAAGAGGCCGCGTCGGTTTGGAAATCTCTAGACGAGATGTTTAGCAGTGGACATTTGTGGCTGAAAATGATGATGCCACTGACCAAAACTCTTTAAATATGTTATTCTAATAAACGAAAAGTCTAGCTGCCTTTTCTTGTCGAAAATATAGAATTCCAATCGGGTATAGATAATATAATGTACTTGCTACTTACATCGTGCGGGAGGAAACTTTGTTCATGGTTGAAGAATTCGCCCTAGTGGGTGGTTCACGGAAGTCACTTTCAGAGAACTGGTCTCTGGTCAGCCAGAGAACCTCGCCTAAGTGTCTCGTCTATATATATAAAAGGAAAAATCGGAGTGACGTATCAGCGTATAGCCGAAACGAATGGAACTACTAGCGTGAAATTTTATACACGGTTTCTTTTTATAAAGTAAGCGAGCACTAAGAAGGGATTTCTGGAAATTCATCTCCTAAGGCGGTGAAAATGGATAGGACAGGACACACTCTTATGTGGGCGTATCCGAGGGCAAAAGCTAGTATTGAAGAATCAGCGGAGTTGCGCCATTCCGGTGCAATATTCTGGTGACCGTTGAGGGATGGAATGTTTCTTGAGGATCAACGTTATCTTTGGCTTGCATTATACCAAAGACAAGTTTAGTTACCATCACGACCAGTCAAAAGGCAAAAAAAGACAAAGCTTTCTGTAACCATATATCTATATAACTAATATAGTACCTACGTAAATGTAAACGTAAAAGCTAATCTATGTAAGGACAATATTTTATCACTGACTACTGTTTGCACGACATTATCTTAGTCAATGAAAATACATATTGTTATGTGGCTATAATAAAAAATGTAATCTCAGCATTTCTCCTTGTTTGGAACCTAATATTTTCTTATCAAATAAGAATAACTGTATTTTAATAATTTAAGTGTTTAGTAATCATGATGCAACATTTTGTTTTCCTCAGTAGTGTAGTTAAGGAAATGCAGCAAAAGCAGGATATAAATGTTTCATTCACATGTATATATTGTCATAAGTACAATGAAGTTCTGTTATTGTTTCCTTGCATGCGTGAATGTTTATTTATATGGATAGTACGTAGCTAATATATTTGTATTGACATATATCCGTTATTAATAAAAACCATTTACACGCTTCTTAACTTTAAACTACTTTCTCCCTTAAATTTTCAAATAATGTAATACCAGGAAAAAAATGTATAAAACTAGTTCTAAAGATAACAAGCGTTTCATTTTTTTTAAGTAAGGGACATTCAATATGGTGTAAAGCAAAAATTTGCGCCACTTTGTCCGTGTGGAATTTGTTAAAATTTCATCCAAATCAGTTCAGCCGATTTGCAGATGAGCCGTCAAAGACAAACTTATTACTTATAACTTATATTTTGGCTTAAGTAATATGTTAGACACAATACAACATAGACAAGAATCTTGTCCCTGGCAATCTACTGTGCGAACAATTATAAAACTGCTATTTTGACATCACAGACACTTCAATTTTATTTATATTAATGCATAACGAAATGACCCAGAAACTGGCGTAGGTACATATACCTAGTCTTACGAAGTAGATAATTTATTATTACAATCTATCTTCGCTTGTTTGCAAAGTAAGGATGAGTGTTATCGCTGCGCTTCGCCTCGAAAAGCATCATAAAAATTAAATATGCCTAACTAGACACTTGTTGGCCGACATCGCGATTCTTGATTAATTGCCATAAAAATAAACGTAGACGAGGCTCTATAATAATTCATTAACATGGCCATGCCCATGTTAATTGAAACAATTTACAATCTATGACGCTGACAAATAAATTGTGTAATTTTTGCCCGGGTTGTTTGTGCCCGGAATGACAATAGTCTTGTGTATAACATGAAGGGATCACGGAATGTGTATAACTGTAAATCCCGTGTAAATAGCGGGATACAGCGTTTATACCACTGCCTATCCTTTCGGGAACATAGTCGTGAGCTAACTTATGTAATGGAATCAGTTGTGTTAGAAATCGATGTAAGAAAGAACAGTAAAGGAAAACTTAAACAATGAATGAAAATGACCTTGCCCTTGAAATTCCGATTTATGCTATGCGTGATTAGAGTCTCACATAGTGCAAAATATATCAAATCTTTTGTAAGTACTATGTTGTAAGCTGTAACAGATGAGGTACCTATTAGGCCAAAAGAAAATCCATAGGTTGACATAGGATAATTATAGTAATAATAATTTTTCCGTAGTGTTTTTGCCCAAAGAATTTAAACGCGTTTTTGCCCTTATTGTCGGGACTTAGAATCTCGTCGGAAAAACTTTTTTTTTTCGAAACGATTGGTCGAAACGAAACAGAGGCGGCGGCCTGGCTTAAAAACATTAACAATAACATTTTAAAATAATTTCACGAAGCCCCCACGAGTCACGAGTCACGAAAGTAAGTAGCAGGTTTTGCCTACCAAATACGAATGCACAAATCGATAATTTAATTTACGAAAATACCTAGCTTATTCTAACAACCAAATTAAAGATTCGTGTTAACTCGGTATTACATTTGTATTTTAGTATGTATACTTTATGTCAGTGGCTCCTTTTAGACCTGTAGCTCAACCATGAGATTTTTTGACGTTACTCGCTATCGACAATGTAAACAAATTAATGACTAAAAATATATTTAACAAAAAGCTTTTATGTTGGAAAATGAACAAAAAAGTTTGAAATAAATTCTAGTAAGTATTGGGTATGTAGGTACTTAAAAGCTTATTGCGAACAATGAAGATATTGATATATTTTTGATAATAATTATCTTAATTAAACTAAATTCGCCATGGAGTTTCGGTCGCAGAATTTGCTTAAGGCGGTCACGAATATTTGATATGTATACATATACAGAGGAGCTAATCATATCTAGATCTATATAATTATTGTGCACACACGAAATATATAAGAGGAATAATAAATAACATACATCCTTTACGTACCTATGTTATTATTTCCTATTTGTGCGCTAATTACTGATAATGGGGTTTGTACACTAAAATCACAATAGCTTGGCACCGTAGTCACGCACGATTAGTCACGAAAAAGTTTATTAACTTCGCCTATTAGCATTATTTATTATCAATTCATAATTAAAAAGAACCTACGTTATATTTAGTGGTTAGCATGGACTGGATTATTGGATAAAATTATAATTTTTGGTTTCAATATTTCTGAGTATCAGAATTCTAGGGGATAAAAAGATATAGAGGTAGTTATGGGGTTACATTAACTTTTATGAATGCACTTTACTGTTTTGGAACTGGAAAATTAATTGAATTAGTAACTACCTATATTATATTTAACGCATATTTTGGTATGGAGATAATTTGACTTTCATAGAAGTAATGATCAAAATGTACTCATATGTGGCGATTTACTTTTAGATTAAATTTTATGGATTTAATAAAATATTTTAAACATAACATAAGCTCACACCTGTATCCCCAAAGGGGTAGGCAGAGATGCACTAGTAAACTAGAACACCCACATTTCGCCGAGCTTGTTTTCGTAAAATAAAATATTTTCTTATTTATGATTTTTGTTAAAATTTTATTTACGAAGCTTTTCTTGTCTTGCTATTCACATGCATACATTGTAACTTATTAGTATGCATGACTATTGTTTCAGGAAAAATACGCAATATTATGAGCATGTTGGCGGCAATTCAATACCACAATTTGTATAAGAATCAGATTAGAATAAAATTTTCCTTTCACAATATACATCAGTAAAATTATTCTAACGAACCATGCAGACTTTTTGGAGTCCGAATCATTTAAAATTCATCAACAATTACAGTCATTGTATTTCGTGCAAAGAATATTTATGAATCGCATCTACCTTGTTTGAGGTTTGAGGTCATGGAATAGAGGAAATTTGGACTGGAAATTGGCAGAGTAAAGTTATTCGTTCACATTATGTTACGCGACGAGCATTTCAATGTTCCTTGTATTGGTTTGCGGCTGTAAGGTCGGTTGCTTGTCAGATGTCCATAGTAGCATAGGTACAGTCATTAGCGATGTCTATTGTATGTAGCTAGTCAATTAATCGCGAAATCCATGTTCCAGTTGTTTCTATCAGATCATGATCAATGAAATATTTCCTTTATTATTTATTTACAGCGAAACTTTTAGTCGTCAAGTGTCGAGCTTTAGTTGAAGCTCATTATCATCTATTGACTTAATAATATGTTTGATTTACTCGGAATTATTATATAGGTACTTACTATGCTTTACTAATCACGGTTTTTTGAGTGGTAGAGCCAATAGACAATTACGTCTACAGCACGAATGGGCCGGTTCGACCGGTTTGATACCACTGTCTCACAGAAAACCGACGTAAAGTGGCAGCTAGCTGTCGCGTTTCGTTCGGTGAGTGAGATTTCCGGTAACCCAATTCCCCCTCCCTTTTCCCTCCCTTTCCATTCCATCCTTTTAGGTTGGCAACGCACCCATGATTATTTTTGAGTCTTGGGTGTCTTTGGGCGGTGGAGAACACTTAGCATCAGGTGACCCATCTGCTCGTTTGCCAGTCTCTGTTATAAAAAAATCAAAAATGGATGTGCTCTATTCATGAGGGGAATAGCCTTAATCCAGCATATTGACTTACATCATTTACATCTTACATAATCTACATCTGGGACGGAAATGAGCTCGATGAAATGTTCGTTGTACTAGTTCGCCTTTGCACACACAATAGCGTGGGCTTTATCTATGTATGTACCTACTTAAAAACATTACCCTCCTAGCAAGGCAGTCGGGTAAAAACATATTCAAACTACCTGTTACTACCTTCATTGTCTACCGCAAGTGAATTTTGAACAAATAAAAATGCGTTGATCCGCATGATGATGAGGTATGATTCGTGATCAGAAAAGCAGATCCACAAGATGTTGTAATAATATCCTTTAATAGAGGTTTAATTTCAACATTAGTATATTGTAGTTGAATGTCAAATAGGCTTTTACTTTACATAATCGATACTAATTTTTGTTTATTACTCGTAATTGGTGACGGTAGATGCCAATGAATGTACCTTGAACTTTGACGAGGACAGCTACTCTGAATTATATAGTTTTGTCTATGATGTAACGGAGTCATGTGATTATTTAAGGTGATCAGAAAGTACCTTGGCACCTTCTTCGCTTTTCAATCCATTGGTTTTTGTGATCATGAAGTGCTCGTGATTGTGACTATAGATAGAGCATTTAATACACACGCAATTCAAGTTCTAAAGTTATCGATGTCTTTTTTACGCTTGATTGAATCTTACCAATTCTTGGATTTTATTTCTTAACTAAATCTTTATTGGAATTCTGTCTAAATGAAAAGTCATTGGTACTTAATTTGAAAACGAGTATAAAACGACACAAGTAATAAAATATACCAGTACTAATGCTTATAGAACTCTTACTTGAAACATTTTACATAATCATAATTGTTAAGCTTAAAAACTTAACGGACTGACTTCAAAATCCGACCGTGACCAAATTTATATGGGACATTAAAAATACAGGCGAATTGACCTGGACCTGGACCTCCCTTTAGACCGACTTCAAAAAAAGAAGGTCCTTAATTCGTATGTATTTTTTTATGTATGTATGTTACTCGATATCTCCGCCAAGTGTGGACCGATTTTCAAAATTCTTCTTGTGTTCGATAGAGCTTATTCCAAGGTCCCATATTGGTTATTCATATTGGTCACGATCGTATGAATTTTGAAGTCTGTCTGTGAAGTTTTTAAACTTGTGATTATTTCAAGTCAGTTGATAAGACAGATGAATCATCACATTGTGGTGAGTACGATACGATTATAATATTATACAAATAAGTAAAACACGTACTCTTACGCAGTCAGTATCCGCAACAGGTAAACATAAGTAAATAAAATTGCACGAAGTACGAACGATACTTATTAGTCAGTTCCTACCTAATCTTAGATCGCGAAATGTCCTTTCTTATCTTGTTTGCAAAGATATATTATTTAAATAATAAAGACTTTAAACATTAGTGAAAGGTCAACCCTTACAATGGCACATACATCGATTAGTTATGGTAAGGCTAGGCGTTATACCTAATAGTTTACTTTAATAAGTAGAAAATGGATATGAGCAATTACAATTTGCATAATATTGTTTACTTTCGTTAAATTAATAGCCTATTATCAAATTCTCATTTCCTATTATTTATTTTCTTCTTTATGACGTACAGAAAAGCAGTACTTAGTTTGTTATTGGGTCTGAATTTAGAGACATGGATCCATAATTATGTCTGACTTACATAGGGTAATATGGCTTATGTAACACTTGCGTAATTGTCTATTACGTATATTTTTTGCTTAAATTTATACATATAGGTACCGAGAGAAACTTTTAGACTGATTGATCCATTTATTTTTTTCTAAATAACGGCTCTGGCAATTTTAAGAAAGTTACAGTGAGCCACAACAATGCAGTTTGCATTGTTGTGGCTCACTGTTATACATTGTAAATCAAAGTTATGTCAGCACAGAATACATAACACTGCACATGACTAACTAACAGTGGGCCACATATCAAAAACCTAAATTCCATTTATTTGTCAAACACCATAGAACTGAACCGTGTTAGCAACACAGCACCTCACTGTAAATGCACGTCTCCTGAACATGATTTTTTGAAACAATACACAAAAAACACCTACACAAACAAGGTTTTTTATTGTCTCCTACTTATGTAATAATGGACCATCGACAAAAAAAATTAGAAATACCATGTTTTGTGTAGGTGTTTTGTGTAATGTTTTAATGCAGGAGATGCGACTTAACAGAAACAAAACAACAATAACGCAGTGTGTGCAAATTTTATCTGTTATATTATTTAAGGAAAATTGCGTACTTACTCTCCCAGAGTGCCTATTCTAGAAATAAAATTTGTAAAACAAACCAATTACGTTCTCGTTGGACTGACAAGATATACTTGATTGATAACAGCGATTCACCGGCATCAATGTGCCTTGAGCGGTAAAAACTTGTAAAAGGTCAAATCATTGCTTCCTCGCTCTGTCGCACCAATTAGCTAAAACGTAAATTGCTTTTAGTACTTGCGAAATATTATGGCAATAGTGAAAGTGTATAAACTATTACTTGTGTATAAAAATATTGTAGGGCGGTATTTTTTTAAATATAACCTATGTACTGTAACTTTACAATCCAAATATACAATGTAATGAAACCATTCATATTCTATAAAATAAATATTGTAAATTTAAAATGTAGAGTATGTAATATACACCGGTGGACATACTAATAGTAGTATAAAGTGAAACTTGGTGTTAATGTTCATTCGCCTTATGTTTTAATATGCATTTTTAATATGCAACCCCTATCGGTATCAACGCAATATACGAAAGCTATTTTTCATCCCAGAAAAGACTTAAACGCGGGCGGCGCGCCGGGATTTTTTGAACTTTTAAAAGTAGAATATGTGGTAGGGAACTAATAAAAAAATATTACAGTCCCACTGCTGGGCACGGGCCTCCTCGCCTAACGAGAGGGGTTAGCCCTTAGTCTACTATGCTGGCCTAATACGGGTCGGTAGACTTCACATACCTTCGGAATTCCTGTGAAGAATTAAAATAATTTCTGTGACAGTGCCTATGGGAATGGGACATTATATTATGCCCCTTACTTATAAAAATATTTAAGCGTTGCTTATCTTTAACCATAGGTTGTCCCTGTTGATTAGCAAGTCACTCGCCTGGTGGTTACTGAGTACTCATTAACGGTAGAAGCATCACCAGCAGTAGATAACAAAGCATTGCGTGACACTGCTTTACGCCCGTCACCCTGAGGTATTAGATATTACCAAAGAGATTTAACTATACTGTTTAATGTTTTCGGATGTTACTCTCGTATTGCCCAGTAATTTTATTGTAGGTCTGGCTACAATGTCCTTCATATCGGAACACAACATCGCTTGCACAATGCTGCCAAGAGGCGGTAGAAATAAATATTGTGATAATAGGAATCGAACCCGCGGCCTCCCGCTCCTCAACCGGCTACGCGCTCGCTGCGCCATGGATGCTGTCAATTAATCCTTAATTGGTTCTAATAACCTATTTATATATAAAATGCGGTACCTAATAAACGATATTACTAAAGAATATAGATAAAAACATTTGAATGAAAATTCATACCCATTTAAGCATGGAGACAAATAAATATTTTATCGAATTTTAATGGATATTTTATCAATATTCAGATAGTAAGAGTACCGGTGCGGAATAAAAATATAATTAACGCGTGTCCATTGTAATCACAAGTCATTATAATATCGTCATAATATCAATATCGATTTCAAACACGGAATCTGAAATCGATGATACACGGTCACGGCAAATTAGCGGACCGTGTCACAGACGAAGCGTCGTTATTTTTTATCAGTCTAATTCTAAGTACCTAAGTACTAATAATAACGAAATGTCTGTCTACGTCTTGTGAAGCGGATAATCCTGGTTATTTAAAAATATGAATCACAACTCAAGGCATTACATCTGGGACGGAAACGAGTTCGGCAAAATCTGGGTATTCTTGTTCGCCTTCGCCTACCGCTTCGGGTATTTTTCTACCTGCCCTTATTCCATCTTAATGCGGGGTCGGCGCAAAACACTTCCTCAAGCATGTTGCAGAAAGGATTTGGCTTAGTTTTTACAACCGGCTGCCTGCCTGACGTCAACCCCTTTCGAGGGATCCAGTTTCGGGCAAATTAAATTAGACAATTTGCATTGCCCGATCCCGGAATCGAACCCAAGACCTTCCGGTACCAGCCCAAACATGCTGCCATTAGACCAAGACAACATCAAACAGAATGATCTATTCAAAATATGGAGCACTCTTAGTTATGATATTTTTTTCATTAATAATAGTCCTGTAATATTACTGTCCCACTGCTGGGCACGGGCCTCCTCTACAAATGAGGGGTTAGGCCTTAGTCTACCACGCCGGCCTAATGCGGATTGGTAGACTTCACATACCTTCGAAATACATAAACATAACATAAGATCACGCCTGTATCCCCGAAGAGGTAGGCAAAGGCGCACTAGCGAACTAGTACACCCACGTTTCGCCGAGCTGAGTTCCGTCCCGGCAGCCCGAGCAGGAAAATTTCTGACAACCGTAAATGTATTCGTGCTCGATGCGCGTCTATGAAATTTGTATGAAATATTAATCAAATGTCATCAGTGCGCAGCGAGTTTACATTTACATTAGTTTTTCGTGCTCGGGCTACTGATGTGATAGGGGGCGAGCCTATCGCCATATCTGGCACAAATTCCAGACTCCGTACCTACGTACCTTCGAAATACTTATGGTATATTATAATAATAATGATGAATGCAAAGATATTACGAAAATTATACGCCTGTACAGATAAAATACTTGGGTACATTTTTATAATTTCGTCGGCGAGGTTCACACAACATTGGACTGCATTAGTCAGTGACATTAGCAGAGTAATTAAGGGATTAGCTCATCCTACGATACATAATCTGTTTAACAAGTGAGGAAATTAATCCTCGTACAACATTTCTTGTACGTAAAGAATTTCACCGTCCTTGTAAATTTAAA
The DNA here is from genome assembly GCA_036417725.1 of Clanis bilineata. Lineage (NCBI taxonomy): Eukaryota > Metazoa > Arthropoda > Insecta > Lepidoptera > Sphingidae > Clanis > Clanis bilineata. The sequence goes on from CM071153.1 coordinate 8,784,563, forward strand.
TACATAGCTGATATACTATCAACTTATAAGATCTTTGGTACGTGAGGCAAGTGGCTTGCTTTCTTTTCACCATCTTGGGATTGGCCCAAGATATGTTTTCAAGTATGTTGCAGAAAAAAATTCGGCGTTCGTTTTTAACTTAGGCCGTCTGTCCGACGTCGCGTGTTGTAAAAACCGCTTTTTCTAACCTCAGATTTGAATTTTTGAACCGAGGATCTCCTGGAGGGTTACCACCACGTCATATAGCAGTATTATTATAATCTTACTTGTACGGATTCCCGTACAAAAAAAACAAAGTAAGATTATAATAATAGATAGATATATAGATAGATAACTCTTTATTGAACACCTTAATAATTAACAATTTAAACAAGATAAACCTTAAACTATACAATGTTACAATAGGCGGTCTTATCGCTTAAAGCGCTCTCTTCCAGACAACCTTATGAGGGAGTTAATTAAAGGGTCTGCAGGCAATTGGCAGGTCTACTATAAGACGTGGTGGTAGCCCTCCCGAACCCACATAACGTAACCCACAGCCCGTAGGTATACACTGTAACCAGACATTGAACAGCAGGCATCTTTATTCTTCTTCTTCTTTTAAAAAATATGGCTCCACCGCCCTGGCGGTGATTTTGCCAGTGTCACAGTAATTTATTTTATTGAGCAGGTATCTTTACTTTTTTTGTGCTGTCAACGGAGGCGACCAGGGACGGTGATGTAGGTAAATATTACCAGATTATACACCAATTCAAACACTTTACTTTCAAGATTTTAACTTTCGGTATTATTCTTAACCAGTATTGTCATATGCTAATTGTGAATCTGTTAATGAGTAAGGTAATAATCGTGACCACGGATCGTTATGATAACAATAAGAACAAAGCTGTGGCTAGAGCCACTAGACACGACACAAAATGGCTACCATTTTACCATGGGTGATGGCCGATGGGTATATTCTTGCTAAGTACTAGGAACTATATAATATACTCCAACCTCCGTGACGCAGTGGGTGAGTAGCTGGCTGTGAAGCGAGCTGCCGCGGGTTCGATCCTCGCACCGAGACAAATGTTTGTATGGCCAACAGATAGGTACTTGTTTCGGGTCTAGGTATTGTGGATCGAAAGTCTCTCGTAGTTCCTGATACCCACGGCTCAAGACTCGATCTTAGTGGGGTCAGGACTATGTATAAGTATGACTGTTGGGTGTTATTTATTTATTACTTTTTGGTAAGAACGCTGTTTCGAGTACCTACATGTTTGCTCAACAGATTATCTACGTGATTACGTGAGAGATGATATCTTTAGCCATGCTGGGTACTTTATTATCCAGATCAACTTTCGAGTTTTTTCAAACACACGAATATTGTGTTAAATCTGGCGGTCTCACTAAATAATCTGAACTTGCAACAAAAATTCTGTCATTTGAATTCTTCTGTGGGATATTGGTAGGGTCTTGGTCGTTTTCTTCTAGTTGCCGTATATAAGAACTGTGGACCGGGAAGTCCTGCATTCAAATCCCAGGTCGAAGAAAGGTGTTTTTCTAACACAATTTACCGGGGATTGGATCTCCCATACCAGCCGTATCTGCAGGTACCTCATGATAGGACAGATACGGCTGGTATGTTTGAATCAAAATATTCCAATGTATTGTGGGTAATACGCAGTCGTAAGTACGAAATAGGCATATTTGTAAATTGTAACGAAGCGGGTCAGAGTCCCAAAAGATTCGTTTACTCGTTTAATGGACAACAGATACAATAATTTATAAGAGGCTGATTATTCGGCACTTACACATCCATGAATCCACTTTTTAATTTTATATTTTCGGCATATCACGGATAAAGGACAATATTATTTTAATCTTGTTCCATCGTAATATTACAAATATTACACTCCGGTTGGTGCTAATTGCACGTACCTACCTAATAAACATAAATTCAGCAATTTCCCTGCTGCAATACAATGGCGAAAATGTTTATATTATTATACACTATTCTTAAGAAGTATGGAGATCAATACGATATAGTTAAAGAATGAGAAATGATTATGCAACCTGGACAAAAGAAAACGTACGTAATACTGAGGGTTTTGACACGGAATAACCCTTCCATACTTCACAGAAAAAAATGATAGTGAAAAGTCTTTGTACCCGAGTTTATGTACTTATAGGGATTAAGAAGTCAAGGTGTTTAAGTATAACCTACATGGAAGTTGAAATACACGAAATTAGGATTCCAATCTTTTAATATTACAGCCAGCAGCCAGCTCTGTTTACTCCCCCGACGCAATATTGGTATACCTACTTATTGTAACAGCAAGTCTTTGAGTATTTATTGCGCAGTTATACGAATAACATATTGGATATAATACATGTACCTATTAATATCAGTGCATTTTCTGTTTTCTTAATTATTAAGAATATAATATTCGCCCTGTAATATTACTGCCCCACTGCTGGGCACGGGCCTCCTCTACTAATGAGAGGGGTTAGGCCTTAGTCTACCACGTCGGCTTAATGTAAAGACTTCTATTTACTATTATTTACTAGACAAGCTGTTTCCGAAGTAAATTTATGGCACATGACGGCAAGTGTTTGAGGTTTCACGGCTAAGGAAAAGAGCAGATTTCTATAGTAAGTTGAGGTCGATTAACAGAGACTCAGTGCGCACATTCTATGTACCGAACAGCCAGTCTAGTAGTATACATAGAAGTATTTGGCCTATTGCGAGTTGGTAGACTTCACACACCTACCTTCGAAATTCTTGTGGAGAAATTCTCGGGTATGCAGGTTTCCTCACGATGTTTTCCTTCACCGTTTTAGCAACGATATTTCACATTCACAAACACACTTAACATACAAAAGTTAGAGGCGTATGCTCTTTTTTTTGGTTAGACTCAAACCTTCGACACTCGTCTCGGCAGTCCGTACCATTACCAATTGAGCTATCGCTACTACATTCTTAATTATTAGGTATCTAATTAGTTGACCTGTTAATACAGGGCGAAAGAGAAAATACTTAAGTATATCAAATCAAACTACTTATAAACAAAGTAAAATTGTATCTGGTAGGTGCTTATTACGTACTGAACACCCCTTTTATAGTACTTCAACATTTAGCAAGGTAATTAGGTAAATCAATTTATAAGAAAAAGCATTCGTTTTTCCTAATAGAATTTCCTAATTCCTTAGAATTTTAGTATGCAAATTAAAACAGCCACCTGTTTGAAGAAAATTAAAATCGTCCGTTTGCATATTGTTTAGATTTGATAAATGCCAATTTTAGATACGGTCACAAGTTTTGCTATTGTTCAAATAATACGGAAAATAAAGACGTAACAGCGAGTCAACCGTTGATTTTTGGTGGATGACAAAATTTGAAATGCATAGCAATTTTCTAAGTCTTACGATTGTAAAATAAAAATTAATTAAATGTAATTTTCGCAGAATTTTGGCGAATGCTTAATATTGATAAAAATAAAAACAATCAAGATAGGTTAATGTGATATAGAATTTTAGTGTCTGAACTCTGGAAAATAAACTAAAAATGGGTCTGGTTGTAGTGGGATAGTACGCTTAGTACCTTTGTCTAAGGTATCCAAGGTTAAATCCTGGGAAGGGAAGATGCTTTCTTCGAAATTTTGAGAAAGAGAAGAAAATTTGGAGAAAATTGGAATCCCTAGGTACTGCCTCAGTGGCGTAGTTGCATTTCGGTACGATTACCGTCCTGTGGTCTCGGGGTTGATGCCCGGGTCGGGCTTAGTGATATTGGATTTTTTTCAATATCAGTCCGGAGTCTGGAATTTGTGCTCGATATGACGATAGGCTCGCCCCCTATTAAATCTGGGACCGAACTAAGCTTGGCACAATGTGAGTGTTCTGGTTCGCTAGTCTGCCTCTGCCTACCCATTCGGCGACACAGACGTGAGCTTATGTATGTTGGAATCCATAAGTTATGTCAGGAACAGACCTGAGTATGTACTGACAGATCTTTTCTTTCAACTTCCTCTTACTCCACTCAAATGTGGAGTCCCGTCGGCACAAATATACTTTTTCTTTGACACGTTGCGATAATCTGTATTATCAATCTCCTTATCATCCATTCTCGCGTGCCGTCTCCGAACTTTAAATTTAATTTCCTATGTGTCGAAAAGGGTAACTAATGACGGCATTTATAAAGTTTATGCTTACTTATTATACGTTACGCTTTAATAACCAAGTTATAACCCATTTTATTGGGTTCAATTACATATTAGGTACATTTTTAAATAAGTAAGTACCTATAAAGATATTTACATAACAAAGGTCTTAAGGCCCCAGTACAAAATGGCCTGTGATGGGCCACGCTTTGCAATGCACAATTGTAGGCCACGATCACTTGGTGTTCACACAATGGCGCATGGCTCATTGCTGCCTAGCAAACCACTTGCGATGGACGTCGAAGTAATTACGGCTGCGGCTATTTATTTGTATACTATTTACAAGTACTACAGAAGTGTGTACCGTCACAATCTTATCCTTGTGCAGTGCATTACTGCCTCGGTGGCGTGGTGGTATTTCGGTACGACTACGGTTCTGAGGTCTCGGGTTCGATCCCCGAGTCGGGCAAAGTGATATTGGATTTTTCCATATCAGCCCGGAGTCTGGAATTTGTGCCCGATATGGCGATAGGCTCGCCCCCTATCACATCTGGGACGGAACTAAGCTCGGCGAAACGTGGGTGTACTAGTTTGCTAGTGCGCCTCTGCCTACCCCTTCGGGGATACAGGCGTGAGCTTTTGTTATGTTATGCATTATTTGGGTCCCAAATTGCGGGCTCAGATTGATATAATTCAATAAACTTGAAAGTTTCTTCATTGCTCCATGATGTTGACATTTTGGACGATCGAAAATTCTAGTTCTAGCACGCAACACAAAAGTGTACTATCCCGGTCAGCGGCCGGTGACGAACTAAGCAATGGCCGATTGTGTAAACACCACAGGCCACGCTACGCCACGACTCCTTTGAAGTGTGCCCAAAAAACCGACAACTCCCCGATTGCGCGCCACGATTGACAATTGTTCGCCATCATATACCATTACCCCCTGTACACAATGGCGATGGCCTGTAGTGGGCTCGCATGGGCCATTGTGTACTGGGGCCTTAAGTAGTTCGGAACAATTACCGAGACCTTTGTTTTGTGATACCTACCTATTTATAACCTAGCTTTTATTAGATACTACCTCCACAAATGAGAATATTATGGTCCTAGAGAATACAGGTGATACAAGCACATTGATACTACATGATACTGTGGCAAAAATATTCAAACGTAACTTATCACGGTGCGTAACGCGGCGGCTAATAAGTGCAGTCGATCACGTTTAAGTACGTCTACAACCTATTGTTTGCTCATTTTAAATTGGACTCCGTATCAATTTGAGGATACTTAATTGTCTCTGGAAACGAAAATAAACTGTAGACAGCATGGATAAGTCGAATATAAATTACTAGACTTAAAATTATTAGAATATTACGAAATGATGGTGCCTTATATTAATCTTAATTATTTTTTTAGTAAAAAAATATTTTAAAAAATCACATTATCTTGCAACAAGTGCTGAGGATATAAAAAGGTTAAAAGTAAAAGAACTTACACCGATGATTTTTGTCCTTGTGAATCTTCGAAAAACAACACGAGCATAACATAAATTACGGCGGCTTTAATAGTCATGATTAAAAACTAAACATCGGCTCGCGGGAGACAACCACGGAACCGCGACGGTCCGCTTCGCGTGATCGATTCGCTACTACTGCATTTGCACACAGCACAACACTGGAAGCTGCTCAGTGCTCTCATGTGGACAGCGGACAACGGGTAAAGGCGGCGCAGGAGTCTTTCGCTAGTCACCACGTAAACAAATGAGCTTTTACGTACATGTTAGGTAAATTCAGACTCCGCTTGTACTGTTTAATGAGACGAAATATCGTGATTCGTGCGTCACAGGTACCAACTCATAAAAGATAACCATATTAGTTTATTACTCAGCGTTAACTTTGTTAGTATTATTTGTAAATTGTACTTGTTTTAAGCTATGGCAAAACAAGTAGTACAATGAAAAATCATATAAGGTAAAGATGATTTAATGGAACTAGAGGTATTATACATCTTTTAGCGCAGGTTGCATACAATTTACTGTATAAGTAATAAAATTTAAATCTTGTAAAAGATTTGTTAACCTTTCAAAATGACGTTCAGTGTAAGGTAGTGCTCCTTCGATGAGACTTCCTAAAGCCGGAACTTTAAGATTGCCTGAAATAATTTCTGGTGCTAAAATATTAAAAACTAGTTGTGCGGCATGACAGTTTTTGTTGTTTGTGTTCCATTCTGCTGCGAATTTTAATAGTGTTTCTTTTTGTGTATGATTTATTTCTTTTAAAGTAGTATATAGTTTTTCATTTCCGCCCTTTAAAACTTCATTTACGATTTTCAAGACGTGCATCGGTCTTTCCATTCGTAAAGACAATCTTAATGCTTTGATCAACTTCTTGTCATGTAACAAGTTCATCAGCTCTTGTTCTTGTAAGATCATTTCTTCTCGTTCTTTAGCCATTTGCTCTCGCTTTTCTAAAGTTACATCCTTTAATTTGACTAATTTTGAATCTGACCCTCCTGTGATAACTATTGATTCGTCTTTTGTTATAGCCAGGGACCATATTTTGCCATCATGGTTATCTAGAGACATTTTGCAATCTGATGTCTTTATATTCCATAATTTTAATAAGCCATCTGCTCCACTAGAAATTATCTGCTGTCCTTTAGTTAGAAATTCGATTTTAAGAACAGAACTTTCGTGGCCTTCGAATGTTTTCAAACAGCTCAAGTCAGCAATGGACCAGAGTTTTATTAGACAATCAGCTGAAGATGTAAGAACAACTTGGTCAACAGGTGAAAACCTCACACACCACACACCTCGTCTATGACCTTTTAAAACACCTAATAAATTAAGGTCTTCTGTCCACAATTTTACAGTTTTATCTTGAGAACCAGTAGCAATCATTTTGTCATTAGGTGACACTGCCACACAATTAATGTCCATTTGATGTGCTAACTCAGTGTGGCTTGATTTTAGTTTATTGTCTGATTGCTCTACAACATTAGGAACAGTCCAAATTTTTAAGCAATTATCTTGGCTAACAGAAGTAAAGAAGTTATTTGATGTTTGTGAAGTAAACACTGACCCAACAGAGGCTGTGTGTCTAGTACCAACACCTAAACAGATTAGTTTATTATTGGATGTTTGCAGCCATAATCTTACTGAGTTATCCTTGCTTGAAGACACAAACATTTCTGGCTTTGTTGGGAAGCATGCTAAGGCAAGCACAATGTCAGTGTGACCTTTAATTATCTGACAATCCATGGAATCTTGTTCATAATATTTGAGATCTGGACTATTTGTTGCTATTACTATATGTTTTTCATCCTTACCAACAAAAATTATGTCAAGAACTTCGTCGGTGAAACCAACCATTTGTTTGACAAAATCAAATGTTTCTAGATCATGTAAAATAATGTTGTGATCAGCAGTTACAATAGCCAAGACATTTCTGACTTCATTAAACATAAGGTGAGTGATTGCTAAACCACCTTCTTCAGATGCTGCAGACACCAAGCTGTTGTTTTGCTCATACATAAGTCGGCTCATTGATAAATTCCATACTTTCACTATGCCTTTTTCCCCTGCACAAGCCACATAAATTCCTTCTGTTTCTACTTTTTTCTTGAAATTTGGTATTTTAAATGTAGAAGGCAATAAAAATGTATCTTCAATTCCTTCGTACACTGGTACTACTCGGAGAGCTTTGCTTTCACTCAGCTTCCATAGTATAAGAACTCGGTCTCTACCAGAACTAACCATGTGTTCACCATCAGATGTAAATTGTAGAGATGTGATTTTACTAAAATGTCCTGAATATATTAATTGTTCTTTGCCAGTTTTAGAATTCCATGATCTGATTTTTGTGTCATCGGCAGCTCCAAAAATTATTTGTTTATTAGTATCAGGATGATATTGCAGCACTGAAAACACTCCCATGGCCCCTCTTAAGCTACTTGTACATGTATTGTGAGTGAGGTCCCATAGTCTGATATTACCATCTGACCCACCAGATGCAACATTTTCATTTGTTATATCAAATGCTAATCTTGCTACTGGTCCTTTGTGGCCAGATCTCCAAACCTTCTCTTGTTGACCTGTTTCTCTATCCCATAGCTTCATCAAGCCACTTTTATGAGCACTAATAATCTTTTCATTTTTGTGACACATTTTGAATGTGTAAATCTGATCCACCTCTTCATCATCAGCACATTGTCCAATTACAAGAAGAATGGATAATGTGTTCACGTCAACTATTTTTATAGTTTCATCACACAAGCATAGGATGTGCACTCCATCTGTACTCCACTGTATATCTCCACCAGTGTAGAATGCAGTATAATCTGCAGATTTTTCATATCTGTAAACAAAATATAAAATATTGTGGGCTTATTTTTTGACAGCTAGAAAAGTTTTATCTGACAAAGTATTTTGATGTTTTGTTGTTTAACAAAATTCTGCTGTGTGTCAGAGGCTGCAGGTTTTATTACCGCACCAAGATGAATATTTGTGTGACCCAACCACAGATATTTGTTTCGGGCCTGGGTGTTGTAAGACCAAAAGTCTTCCATAGTTTCTGATAACCATAATATATGTTATACCTAGTGTGGGCAGTCAGAACTATGTAAAAAGAAATTGATCCCCATATAGTTTTCTGGCTATTGAATACAATCATATTTAATCATAAATTAAAGTTTAAAAACCAATAGCAAATTTATGAGATCTTGACCAAATTTATATGGAACAATATGAAAAATTAACATACATAAAAATACCAACAAATTAGGAACCTTTTCAAGTTGGTTGAAAATCAGCCCTTAGACAATTTGTTTATGCATGCATTATACATGCTAAATTATTTTCATAATGTATATTGTATGTAGAATTTAAATTCCAAAATAACTTGGAACTTTTTAGTATAGTTATGTTATAAAAAGTTGAGGTGTAGGGGATACTAGGTAATGGCATTACTATTATAGCAAAAACTTATGAACATATTATATTTTATATGAAGATTATTATTAGGCAGCAATAAATAACACCCAACAGTCACATACATAGTCCTAACCCCACACTAAGATCGAGTCTTGTGTCGTGGGTATCAGAAACTACGAGAGACTTTCGGTCTCACAACACCCAGATCCGAAACAAATATCTGTAGGCTAAACAAACATTTGTCTCGGTGCGGAAATCGAACCCGCGGCCTCTCGCTCGCTCGAATATGAAACAATAAATATAAAAGAGATAGCGGGTATATTTCTATAATAAAAGAGCCACTTAAATTGTATCTCCTCATTCTAAGATCCCCTTATTAATGATTTATAAATTATAAATAATACACGAAATGAATAAACGTGAGAATTTTGAGGTTGTAAAGTTACCTACTGTAACCATTGCACTCAAGAAATATTAGCACACTAAATTTATATGATTTCTGAATGAAAATGGTACTTACATTTCTTTTAAATTAGCCATATAGATTCATTTATTAATAAAACAACAAATGCATAAAAGTAATTTAAGTATTTTCATTCCAGTATCACACACACCAACAAAATTAAGGGTTACAATTTACAAATGCACCAATCAGCATTCAGCAATCACCCATGCTTTTTCAATAGTAAATAGAGATAGGATACTGCCTTATAGACTTAGATGTAAAGAGAGAGAGAGGAGATTGGTTCCATTTCCATGACCTTGGCACCAGTGTGGCAGCTGAAGATGGCGGAAAGTTTAGTGCACTAAGTAATATAGTCGATGATTTGTCGATAAACATTTTTGTATTGTTTTTACAAAGCAGTACATTAATGTTCAAAAGTGAATATTTTTGTACGTTTATTATTTATTACTTATTTTTATTTGATTTATTTAAGATTATCAACGTTACGTTCGTTATTTAGTTAAAATATTAGAGTATTATTGGCATGATAATAAAAAAATAAAATAAATAAAATGATCAGTTTAAATGATATAATCATCAGCCACAGAATGTCTACTTCTAAACATTAACTAATAATAATAATAATAAGAAATAAATTGAAAGAAATAAAGAATAAAGAATAATATAAAGAAATTTTCAAAAGAAATATTTAAAATGTGCAAAAATCAGAACAATGTCAGTGACAGTGTCATTTAAATATATTTTTAGATCAGTTTTACAAAGAAAGAAGAGTTAAAAATGAACCAAAATGATGTATTTCCAATCCAAAATGTACCAAGATGATATTACGAGCCAGGACACGCGCACGCAGAAGATCTTCCACCAGCTCGTCGAGCTCTGCGTCGTGGGCGTCGGCTTCGGAGGTGTTCGAGCCGTCGCCGGGTAACGACGCGTCGAGCCTACAAGACGAGCTGCAGTCGTCCCCGCCGCCACTAACACCTGCGCGGCGAAGAGGACGGCGACCCCCTCCTCCGGCGGGCTTGGGACCAGCGGGGCCATGTGTCCCGCCTACGGCCCCCGCTACCGGTGGAGTAGTGCGCCGCATGAGATGGACATCTAGCATCAATGAAAATGTCATGCGGGCCTACTATGGGGCGACAGAAGGAGGAACCAAACTCACAGCGTACCGTGCCAAAATGCTTGCTCTGTTTCAGACCCTTGAACCAACGCTTGATGTATCGACTCAACGTTTATCGGATCAAGTGAGGTTCATCCAGCGACGTAAGTTGTTGGATGATGCCGTACTTGAGCGGTTGCGCGCAAACTTACATAATATTGTCCAAGTTCCTATCACCACGGCTCCTGTTGAAGAAAGAATAGACAACGCACCTATATGCACTTCTGACACAGAACCTGAGTTGGTGGACAATTTGGACAGTACAGTAAGTTCCCAGGACATACAGTGTTTGAGAAAGGCTTTGGAAGATGCGATTTTAGAATTTAATTCTGTTTCTGCGTCCAGTAGACCTCGGATACCGCGTTTGCCAACGCACAGACGTAATTTGGCGATAGTTGGGGCACTGGACTCCATACTTTCCACCTACATGGAGTCTAGTTGCGACCTTGTTGGCACTCATTCGATCCTGTACTGCGCGGCCGTCGCGGTATGTCGTGTGGCTAACGTAAAGTTTCCCAGTGAAAACAGAGTCACGCGGGATGCCGTGATTGTCCCAGCCTGGCAGCGCAGGATCGAGGAGCGTATCGGCAAGGCCCGCACTCTAATCGCTAAATTAATTTGCTTCAGGGAAGGCAATGATAGGCCCAGAGTCATGCGTTTTGTGATACAGGCCTTTTCTGGGACCAACATCAGGCCCCGAGATTATAGAGTTTGTGTCACAGAACGCATAGATTTCCTGAAGCAAAAAGTCTGTGCGTGGGCGAACCGCATCCGACGATTTAGGGCGCGCTGGGATAGATTCCAACAAAATCGCACTTTTCAAAGAGATCAGAAAAGAGTGTATGGATGTTGGGAGCGCTCTCATGTTCTGGGAGATCGACGGCCGCCGGATGTGCTTGATATGCATACATATTGGGCAAGCATTTGGTCGTCGCCGGTCTCTCACACTGAGGGCGCCTGGCTCAGTGTCGTGGAACGAGCTTGTGAATCAATACCAACAATGGAGGCCATTTCAATCAGCCCAGAAGATGTTTTGAGTGCAATCCGTCCGTCCCATAATTGGAAAAGTCCTGGTCCGGATGGTCTGCACAATTTCTGGCTGAAATGGCTACCTAGCACGCATGCTCGTTTAGCGACACAGTTCCAGGATGCACTTGAGAGCAGATCCCTCCCATCGTTTATGACAACCGGTGCCACATACCTCCTCTTTTAATCTGGTTGTACCACTGACCCAAAAAATTATAGACCTATAACTTGTTTACCCACCATATACAAATTACTGTCTTCAATTATACGATCAAAAATATCAAACCACATTAACAATAGTAACATCATGTTTTCAGGTCAGACAGGCTGTAAAGTTGGGTCACGTGGTACAAAAGAACTTCTTCTCGTAGACATGTCCATATGTCAGCAAGTTCGTCGCAATAGGAGGAATCTATCGGCTGCCTGGATTGACTACAAAAAAGCCTACGATTCGGTGCCTCATACATTCGGTGGCTCATGAGGGTGCTGGATTTGTATAAAATAGATACAAATCTAAGCGCCTTTCTGGGTACTTGTATGGGGCAGTGGACAACGGTTTTAAATTATCCAGGTGGTGCGAGTACTCCTGGTTGTGATGAACCAATAAAGATTGAGCGGGGTATATTCCAGGGTGACAGTCTGAGTCCCTTATGGTTCTGTCTGGCCCTGAATCCTCTTAGCACCTTGCTGCTGGATTCCGGACTAGGCTACCGTCTTCGTAGAGGGGGAGAGCCAATATCCCACTTACTTTACATGGATGACCTCAAGCTGTTTGCATCCAAGAAAACTGATTTGGTGGAGTTGTTGAAAATAACTAAAAGTTTCAGCAACTCTATCAAAATGGAGTTTGGTGTGGATAAGTGCGCGGTTATCCATGTAGAGAGAGGTGGGAATATAGTCTCTGATGACATCAATCTCTCAGAGACTATACAGCTTAGATCTCTCTCCGAAACGGAAACCTACAAATATTTGGGTATGTCTGAAGCGTTAGGTATATCGAGTGCAGATGTAAAACAATCAGTACAGGAACGTTTCTTTGGTCGCTTGACAAAAGTACTTAACAGTCTTTTGTCGGGTGGCAACAAGATTCGAGCCTTTAATGGTTGGGTTATGCCTGTACTGATGTACTCTTTTGGCATACTCAAATGGACTCAGACCGAGTTAGATACCCTGGATCGAAAGGTCCGGACTCTACTAACTGCACACCGAATGCATCATCCACGATCATCTGTTATGAGATTGTATATCCCGCGGAGATGCGGGGGCCGAGGTATACTTAATGCCAAGGACCTGCATAACCGCGAGGTATGCAATCTCAGGAATTATTTCCTCCGCAGCGAAGTGGTGCTGCATAAGGATATGGGCTTGGTAGACAAAGGGTTCACCCCACTCTCACTGGCAAATGAGAATTGGCGGGCTCCTGTGGCGCTGAGCACCGGGGATCGCAGGGAGGTATGGAAGAGCAAAGAGCTTCACGGACGGTTTTATCGAGCTCTCAATGGGCCCGATGTCGACCTACTTGCTTCCGTATCTTGGCTACGTTTCGGTAACCTCTTTGGAGAAACCGAGGGTTTTGTCTTTGCGATTATGGACGAAGTTATCAAGACGAACAACTATAGGAAATACATCATAAAGGACGGGACGGTCGACATCTGTCGAGCATGTCACCGACCGGGAGAGTCCATTAGGCATGTTATTTCCGGTTGTTCGTATCTTGCTAACGGCGAGTATTTGCATAGACATAACTTAGTAGCCAAGATCATACACCAGCAACTTGCTCTTCGATACTACCTTGTGACTTCTGAAGTGCCATATTACCAATATGTGCCCCAGCCAGTTCTTGAAAATGGACATGCAACACTGTATTGGGATCGATCTATTATTACGGACAGGACTATTGTTGCCAATAAGCCTGATATTGTGGTAGTAGATCGATTGGCGCGCTGGGCAATACTTGTTGATGTCACCATTCCGCATGATGAAAATCTCGTTAAGGCCGAAAAGGACAAGTTGTCCAAATACTTGGATCTGGCACACGAGATTTCCGACATGTGGGATGTAGAATCAACAATCATTGTCCTGATAGTCGTTACCGCTAATGGGTTGATAGCAAAGAGCCTCGACCAACACCTCAAGAGGCTCTCGGTTGGTGTTTGGGTCAAGAGCCAGATGCAGAAGGCAGTATTACTGGATACGGCACGAATTGTGAGGAGGTTCCTCACTCTGGGGTCCTAACCGCCGGTGGCTTGGGTCCCGAGCCTCGCCATCGGAGGGGAATATTGTTATATTTTTAAATGTATTTTTTTTTATAGCATATATTTAAAAATTTAAAAAATATCTATAAAAATAAAGAGTACTGAACATAAAATTCTTTATTTGGAATAATAAATCAGTACAATTAAAATTAAATCTTCTTCTTCTTTATTTAAAAAATATGGCCTTCATCAAAATTTGATGATTTTGCCTACGACAGTGTTTAATAAATTCATTACTCAAAAAAATAGCTAGTCAGACATCTTGAAAAAACTAATGTTTTGTTTAATGACATCAATCATGAAAACAACCTAAAAAAAATCGTTTGCTAATTTCTGCTATAAAAATTGTTATCTAAGCGCACTAGAGCTTTTTAATCATACTAATTAGAAAATTATAGTCTCTGCCTACTCTTGTGGCACACAGGTGTGATAATATGTATGTAATGTATGAAATGGAATAACGGAATAAAACATTTTTTTCGATATCGATAATATACGCAATAAATCACGTCCCAGTCACTAGACCGCCATTCCTGCTGCCGTATTATTATTACTTTGGCTTATTGACGGATACGGATCTATAGGAACAAACACTCGTATATTGGTCCTTCTCTAACCGAGTTGACATCCATTATAAAAGAGATAGTATTATTTTTTGCTGATTCTCTCAAATTTTATACTCGATAGGTTGTAATAGACAATAGGGGCCCCCTTGTGAATTAGAATTCTTATGTGAGGTTATAAACATGTAAACAAACATTATTACGGAACATGAAAATTGTTATTGATATTGCAGCATAACATATTTGTTTTAAGCTAAGTCCTAATGTCTTCTATTACTGCAGCAATGCTAAATACGCTGATTACTAAAGTGAGAAATTATAATATCGCACTCAGAAGATGTCACTCTGCAAGTGATAAACAACATAACCAGGACAGTTTCAAAACTGTATTTTCTCTTCCATTTATAAAATATATTGCTACATTTAATAGACTAAAAGTGTATCATGGAGTTGGTACGACAGCCGCATTACCCACTTGTGGGATATTGGAGATGCTAAATGTATTTCCCGAATCCACTTTCTTTTCAGCTGCAATTGTTGGTGAGTTATGCTTATAATTATAGATACAGCTTTTTAACCTTAATTGCGCTATATACATATATACACTCAGGCCTGTAATCCCGAAGGGGTAGGTATAGGCGAACTAGAACACCCACATTTCGCCAGGCTCATTCCTGTTCTAGATGTGATAGGAGATTAGCCTATCGCCACCAATTCCAGACTGATACTAAATAGAAAAGGCATAATATCACTGCTTGACCAGGGATCAAACCTGAGCCCTCAGGACCGTAGTAATAATACCGCTTGCACAATACCACACCACCAAGGCAGTCTGTGTTTTATTGTTTGTTTCAGTAGAGTTAGGTTTGCACTTTAATATTTTAATTAATTTTATTTGGTTTATCAACCTTCACATGTGTTGTCACAGTTTTATTTGTGAGCATGTTCTAGGCGATAATTACCTGTATTGGCATTGGTATTTCCAAAACTTAGCACTAATAAACATTATATTGACCTATCACAGGATGGACTTTAATTTGATACACTGTGAAGTGTGACAAAACTATTTGCATTCTTGCTTGTAATACATGAACATGTTATATCATATTTATGGTATAAACTGACAAAGTGGCTGTTTGCTGTTGCTGATTGTCGATTTCTGCGGGCCCACTTCCTGCCCCTTCCTCAACTAATCCATGATTATTTTTGTCTTGAGTGTTTTTGGGTGATGATCACTAGGTAACCCACCTGCTCCTTTGCCACTCACTGCTGTAGAAAATATATATCTATTGGGATAATTAACTAGTAAGAATATTTTTAATGTTTTGTAAATATGTGTCATATTGATTACAGGTATTACTGGATTTATTATGCTGTCAGCTGCTAGTATACCATTTAGGAACATCATAGGATTTTTATACATAACTGATGATAACAAGCATATTAAAATATCATCTGTAAATTTCTGGGGTAAAAGGGTAGACAAAATAGTAAGTGTAGATGATTGGATACCTCTCTTAGACTTGGCCCCAAAAAAACTTGATATACTGTACCTTTCACCTCACTTAGCCGATGGCTCAAAGTATAAACTGTTTGTCAAGTTTGGAAAAGTGTTAGATAGTAGTAAAATGGGTCAAGTCTTGGAATAATGAATGTAAATACAAGATAATTTATTTTGTACATATTATATTAGTAGAAAGAATAAAATGTTAAAAGTCAAGATTTTTTTATTTAATAAGTTTACATTATGTTTACACTGCATGCCCTAATTGAATGATAGTACAACCAATTTACGGTGTGTGCTCATGTCAACAAACTAAATCAAAGTAGGGGTGTTTCTATTTAACATTACTACATTGGATTAATTTTATGTATTGGTAGTTTTGTCTCAACATAGCAATGTTTTGGCAGTAAACATGTAAAAGCAATATGAAATACCATAACATCACCATTCTTCAGCATTTCCTACTTAGTGCTTGCAAGTGAACAATAGTGTTTCCAACTACATACTGTGATACAAGTTACAACTGATTGTTTCAAGGTCTGTACAGTGCAAGTCAATATAATTATTATCTACAATGTTTGGATTGACATTATCTAAAAATATTAAAATAATGCAATAAACTGTTTACTATAACAACTTATATAACAGCAGGGTACTCAAGATTGTCTATTTTAATAATAAATATACATTTGAAATGTTTCAGTTAAATTAAAATTATAGATAACATTAGAACTTTATTCTTATTTTGAGAACTAAACATATCCATACTATCATACAGAATAAAAAATAGTGATACAAACTACTTGTTTGTACAAATTTTACCTACTTGTCCTAATAACATATTCTACGAAAATTTACACAGTAAATTATTATTTAATATTAAAGTTAACTCTATTTCAATAATAACTGATATTGCGGTAAATATGACACAAAACTAATCAATTTGTTTCCATGGGCCTGAATCGTATTATAATTTTTGTTGCTGTCATAAATATTGCTCAATTTGTTTAAAATACCATTAATGTAAGGCAATTATTGGTACTCATAGATAACTATTAAAAATTTTAATGAAAAAAATAACAATGAATACTTTGTACAGTTATCCCAAGTTCAATGAACAAGTAATTTTAGTTTCAAGTGAAAATGTGCCTAATCACCGCTGTGGATCAGTTTCGACTTCCTTTCTGACATGTCAGTATAAAACTGAATAAGTTTTATGTCACACTTTATGTTTCCCTATTTAAAAATATATTTAAAAAGGGACACAATTTAAGTCCAGAGCAATGTTAACAAATAGTATGTGTCATTTTCAACAACATATTGCAGACTGCATGTAACAGTTTATATTATGTATTTCTCAATCCAAACGATTTACTTTTATTAATTATATTCCTAATTCATTAAAATGCAAAATTTATATTATATATTCGACAAAGTGGCATTATAAATTTGTGGGCTAATATTTCAAACCTTCACTATTCAATATCAGATGAAAATTATAAAATATTGCCTATGTGTAATATTGTGAACAACATTTTGCAAACCAACTCTGCACGCAAAATTCTAAAAGATTAAAATGTGAAGAGACTAATCGACCCAGGCTTGCGCCGGCTGGTCCGTGGTAAATGGGCTAACTCCATTGCGTTCCATTGCTTCTAATACTTCACAAACGTATGCTGCGACATCTGCTCGACTTTGGTTTATGCCTTTGATGAATGGGTGTTCCAGTAGTCTATTATACTTAGGACGCTGAGTTTCTTCTTTTATGAGGCTGAAAATCGAACATACATACATAAGCTCATGCCTGTATTCCTGAAGGGGTAGGTAGAGGCGCACTAGTGAACTAGAACACCCACATTTCGCCAAACTTAGTTCCATCCAAGGTGTGATAGGGGACGAGCCTATCACCATATAGGGTATAAATTTCAGACTCCGGGCTGATACTGAATTGAAAAAACCCAATATCACTGCCCGACCTGGGGACCAAACCAGAGTCTTCAGGATACAACTACTCCGCCGAGGCAGTCGAAAATCGAACAGATTCTAGAAAAACTTGCATTATGCTTTGAAGGTGAAGAATACTCACCAAGTATTGACAAAATTGACGAAGTTGTTAGAGAATGCATTATTATTATTTGTAAGCCGAGGCGGATCCCCTTGTACAACTTGTTGCAGCTGTTCGAACACGGATCCCCAACGAGGGTACGGGAAGGCGCCAGTGGCAACCTCCATCAGAGTGATGCCAAGTGACCACACATCTGAGCGTACGTCATATCCCCTAGCACGACCTGGGTCAATCCGTTCTGGCTGTAATTAGAAATAACCGTAAAACACATTAATAATGATGTTCCTATATAAATCAAATGCACATATCCAGATGCTACTTACAGCCATATAAGGTCTGCATCCTGCATCACGTGTCCGTGCTATTGAATCCACTAGTTTTCCTGATATACCAAAATCACAAAGCTTTATGTTCCCTCGTCTGTCGAGCAAGATATTAGATGGTTTCACATCTCTGAAAAATAATAAAATACAAAAATACTTCTCTGAAAAATAAATATATCATTAATAGTTCTGTTCAATATTTAAGTGAGATAAACTTATTTTTCATATATGTAAACAAATAGTTATTAAATATACTAAATTACCTATGAATTATCTTTAGTTTTTCTTTTAAATAATTTAAAGCCTTAACTGTAGCGAGAGTTATTTTAGCTATAATATTTTCAGGTATTCGAGTCTGCATTCTTTCACATATAAATTTATAAAATTTATCTAATGATGTGTCCATTAATTCCATACAGATCCAGCAGTCACCCTGCAATACAAAATATTTTTTATACATACAGCATAAGGACATGTTATAACACTCAGATCAAGGCAATAGCCAAGGTGAGGCAGGCATGTAAAAGCCATATCAATTGTGATCCCATATCCCCTTCCTTGAATTTTACTCTTCATGAGCTGCTTGTCCCTCCTTCTTCCAGTTACAACTTACTTCCTTAAACAGTGCGCCATAAAATTCCACAATGTATGGACAGTCATTGCTTTTCATTACTACTTCTAAGTCCATGAGCAATTGTTTTTGCTCTTTTTCGTCTACTGTTGACCGGATACGTTTCACAGCCATTACTCTGTTTGTTCTGTAAAAATGGAAATATACATGAATTAATATGAATATTGTCTGGAAGAGATCTATTAGCAACAAGACCACCCATTGTTATACTAATTTTATTGTTTTACAATGTGTTCTATATGAGTGTGGTGGGTATTTATAGGAATAAAAAAAAGTTGCACCACATGACATGACTATAATTGGGTACTTAGCTATGTTTGATTTTATACACATATTTATATTTAATAGCAAATTCATATTTTAAATTCTGGAGTGGGGGCATATTGGAGTTATCTTGCTATCCCTCTCCAACGCACATACCATTATGACAGTGACTTTACATAACATTACTTTATTATACTGATATTTCTCTTTCCTGCAGTTTGAAGATTGCAGCAAACTTCAAAGGCTTATAATTTTCAAAATTGGTTAATTGTGAAGGACTTAAGTATACACACCCTAAAATTCAAGTGACAATGGCCATAACTTTAAACAAATTTACACACCACATGCATAAAATAAATAACTTATGCAAATCTCAGTATGGTATGTAGGTATGTAAGGTGCTGTATGCATAATGGTATCAAGAGGGGCTTACTTTCTGTGGACCATCTTATTGACAGCTCCGAATGCACCTCGTCCTATTTCGCCCAGGTCTTGTAAGTCATCAGCTGTGAAATCATACACTTCCGTTGCAGATAATTGCAGTTTCCCTGACGACTGCATGGACGGATATATTCTGCATCTGTCTCTGTTAGTAGAGGAAACCACATACTTGTATATAAATATGAATTTTACACATTAACCCGTCGGAGGCTGCGTAGTCAGAGGCTGCTTGGTCTCCGGTGGCCCATACTCTTATGTAACATATATATATGCCGCCTTCAACGGGTTAATTCATGGAATATGTAATAAATTCCAAATCAAAACTGTATCAACATAGCTGAAACAACAACAAGGAAATGTGGAGATTTTATCAACACGAGTTTTACCTTGTGTTTTCTGGTAGGACGTCTCTGATTGTACGCGAGGGTACACGAGGCTTCGGTGCCGATGAAGTACTTGAGAAAGGTATGAAAGCCACACTATCAGACGTACTCCCTAACGGCAGTTCTAAAATCTTTCGCTTTTCTGAGCTAAACAAATTTAGATCAGGTTTGGGTGGAATAGGTCTACTCGGACCTGAAATATACACAGATAATAACAATAATTGCTTAATTATTTCAAAAAGAAACGCAAACAATCTCGCAAATCTGCGGGCTTTACCTTGATTTGGTGACACTTCGCCATTCTTCGACATTTTTACCGAATATAATATTAGTAATATTAGATTGGTTTCCACTATCCTTTGGTGCAAATAACGACTCTCAAATTATCCATTTGAGGAATCAATTACGAATTGGTCACGTTTTCATAATAAGCAACGGCGATTTATTATTCAATTTATGCATCGTATCTACACAACACACGATGTTTTACGTTTTCTTGACAATGATAAATAACTGGATGTTTGACAGAATGTCGGCCCATGTTGCCATCAAATTGCTACCAGAGACAATAGTCGGCTATTATGGCTGCGTTCCACTAAGCGTTCACAACGACCACGCTCACGACCGCAGTTTTTCCCGTTCCACTTGCTTGTGAGCGTTACTGTCGTAAACTCAAGTGGAATGGATTATAGAGCGTTTTGAGCGTGGAGGTAAATAATACAAACGGCGAGTTAATAAAAAGAATGCAAAATATTTAACAGGTTTGGTTTTAATCTCTAAGCCTTGAAAATAAACTTAATTAATTATTGATTTATATTGAAAAAAAATATAATTTAATTTTTTATATCCACTGCAGAAAAATTCACTTCTACTAAAATATATCTTTCCGCATGAAATAACGTAAGATTAACGGTCGCCATTTTTGATGCATTGAGTTTTGAAAACGCCGCTAATTTTCTCAACGATCACGACGACCCACCTTTTTAGATGGGTCGTCGTGAGCTTCGCGCGAGCGTCAGTCATGACGTCATAAGTGACGTTTTCGCCGCGACCACAACGACCGCGGTCGTTATGTGGAACGGCTAAAGGAGCATTTTGATCGTTGTGGACGCTTAGTGGAACGCACTGTATGTATGATGTTTCAATTTGGTTTTATTTTATAGAACCTTAATTAAAGAACTTGATAAAAGGCTTGGCCTAATTGACGCCAATCACGAACCAATAGTATAAGAAGTCAAATTCTGATGATTATTTTGTCTTGATTTGAATCTTATAATTATTTTAAAACAATAAAAGGATAATTACGGTTTTGTAAAAAAACGGTAAATAATATATTCTATGCATTGGGTAGTCACTAGTTTGTCTATCCGCCGGACCGCCATTTTAGTTTTTTTCAATATCTTGACTTGGATGTCTCGTTGGCTTGTGGAAAATAATTTCATTGAGAAATATCACTTACATTTTGGATATTACTTTACTAAATTAAGTAGTTGTTCTTTATTTTGTTCCATAATTGCAGTTCATGATATCTTGGTACAACAATTTTATCTGGAAGATCATAAATTGCATCCAATATGTCCGCACACGAGCAAATGAGGGCGATGTTGGATCAATTGATGGGCACAGCTCGTAATGGTAATGTTTTTTTCATGCGAATTCCTTTTTCTTATTACAATACATTTATTTGGATATACGATAAGGTACATCAGTATTTATGTCGCCAATTGTATTATTTTTATTGGGACGGTACTGTATAGTTAATATTAAAGCTGTTCTTTGGTTTTATTGAAAATCCTTTTCAGTGTAATTGTATATTAATGGAATTATAATTGCAGTTCCCTTAAATTAAGAACTATAATATGTATATTCTATTACATAAATAAAACACACAGTCGCCTCCTTCGTTTAATGGCAGTATATATGGGCTGTGGATCGAGATGTCCTGGGTTGGATTCCCAAGTCGGGCAAAGCAAATTTTCTCATTTAATTTGCCTGGGACTGGATCCCTCAGAGGGGGTTGATGTCAAAAGCAGGCAGCTGGTAGTAAAAATTAAGCCAAGTCTATTCTGCAACATGCTTGAAAAAGTATGTTGCGCTGACTACATTAAGGTGGGATAAGGGCAGGTAAAACGGAAGATTTTATTACATAAATAAAAAGAAAAAAATATGATTGGGGCATGTTATCACATAATATGTACCTATTTAAATTTCAAAGCATTGGTTTTATAATAAATATTTCAGGTGAAACTGATAGACATGGAGTTAAATTTTATGATGATGCAGTGTGCAAATCATTTTTATTGCAATGTTGCCCCCATGAAATTTTATCATCAACGGTAAGTTTATTTCCAAATTTTATGGGATTTAGCAGCATAATGTAGATTCTGAGATTTCATATTAAGTTTTTAAATTTACTTACATTTTCATCAAACTAAATCATGTCTTCTTAGATGTAACAACTTTAGAGAAAACTTATTCAAGTCTAAATAAAATAGTTGATATTGACATAATCATATTTTATATTTCCTAACAGTAATATAATATGTTAATGCTGAGAACCCAGAACCTATATAAATTTTAATTTATTGAATAATTAAAAAATAAAACGTTTTTATTGAAGTTGTTTGAAAATATATTTTCAATTTGAGAACTATCTAATCATTACATTTTATGACAGCTAATTCAATTGCTGATTATTTAAGAGTCATAAATGCTTAAATAATATGCAAATTAAACTTCATATTGACCAAAAGTTGACCATTTTAGGTGATTATTGATTAGTTTGATGAAAACAGGCTAAATCAATAAAAAATAACAATATGTATTTTGAATTAGTGACATCTCAGAAAGTTTTAACATGGGAGTTGCAGTGTTCTCTATATCATCACATACACTAGGATACTAATATAAAACTGAAGAGTTGTGGGGAACTGTGGCTTTATCCTATTGTATGTGATTCATTTTCATTGTCATATCTATTGTCATATGATGCTGTAGTGACACTGGTGATTTCTTACATCGGAGTGGCATTAACTGTGGTGAAATATGCTTTTCAGAAAATGCCCAACACTAGTCTTTATTGCTCATCACAATACTTAACAGATGAGGGATAGATTGTATGAGTTAGGCTGTTCTGTAAGTACCATGATGTACGTATAAAACATTTATAGTTAGCTGATTGTATTCTTACTGCTATGCAGAATTTAATTTAATTTAATATGGCCTTTGAAATAATTAAATTATTCAACGGTTACTAATGCTGCTTCGGTGAGTACATGTGAAAATTTTAGGATCATGAATGTTAAGCTGGGTCAGAGATATTTGGTGACATACAATCTTACTACTTTGGGTACGTACAGAGCTGTTTACATGGCTAGAATACAAACAAAACCATTGCATGTAATAGTATAATATATAATGTCTTTAAAGTATTTTTGTATATTTTTTAAAATATAAAAATGCAAATTAAAATATAAACTCCAACTATGAAAAGATTAATTATTTTTACTGATTAACTTGAATTAAAATAATGGATTATGAAACTGTGCACTGAAATGCACTATAATAACAGTTAAATTCTGTAGAAAGTAATCCAATCCCAAAAAAAAAAATTGAAATAAATAAGAACTTATTAGAATTTTGAATATCACACATGCAATTAATAACAATCAAGCCCTTAATTGTATAAGCAAAATGGTGGTTAATTTACTTGAGATAATAATAATAATTTATAATAATAATTGATAATATTGAACATACCAATATTAGGTCTTGCACAAAAATGAACTGCATCTAGTCAACAGTAATATTTGATGATTCAAATAATTTATTATAGCAAGCACAAAAATAATTGTTTTATCAAAAATAATTAGTGTCTAAGCAATTCATACAAAATTTTGCTACTGATGAAATGAATATTGTATGTCTTTTAGTGGTACTTCTGGTAGTTTTATAAGACTGAATACCCATTCTGATTTCTTATTATGGAACCCTTCACTGTGCGTGGTACTTTTAACATCACGCATTGGGCTGGATTTTTAGTAGTAGTTGGCCAGTATGTTAGCATGCACAATAACCGTTACCAATTTAATAACGTCTATATCCGAGTTTTAACATTACTGTCATGATATACTGTGATGGATCCATCTTTTAAGTGGAAATTATACTTATCAGAATCAAAATGCTCATAGAATGAGTGGCTTAAATCATATTTTTACAAGTATTTTCATAAAGATTAACTTATACAATGTTGTCAGTCTATTTCTGCATTACATTTTAATAGGTTCATGTAAGGAATTATGTTAGTTGATTATTGGATATTTCTCTATGTAACAATTATGGGTTTGATTGTTGTATTTTTATATAATGGTTTTCTTTCACATAACATCTTAGGGCCGATTAGGATATTCGGGAGGGTGATGCCACTGCTGTTTGTAAGTATTTGATAATTTTATTATGACGGAGCCATTGAACTGGGGCTGTGTGGATATGTCGGTGTTTTAGTATGTATTTTGACAACATATTTTTTTATTATGGAATAATTTTATGTATTTTATGTGTATAAAATTATAATGGAACCATGTGCTGTTGATTTCATGTACATTATTTTTCAGTAGAACTTGCAAAGGTAATAAACTTAAAGGTATCCTAATGGATTGCCTTGGTATACTGTGGAGTTGATGATGCAATTCTAATAATGAAATCTAAATGTTAATGTCAATTAATGTAAATCATTAATAAAAAATAATATATACTGGCTGTTCATCATGATAAAATAGAAAAAAATATATTAACAGTCTGCAAGTTCGATTGAAAAATACTATGCATATTATTCTGTCTCCAGGTACTAGCCCACTTTCGAGTGCAATGGAAAACTCTAACAGAAATTGTCAGATTATAATATAGGACTCTTATTTTTCATGTGTATTTAATATTTTTTCCAGCGTATGGATTTAGGTGAGTGTCCAAAAATACATGATTTGGCTCTCCGTGCGGACTATGAGCTAGCTTCCAAAACCAAAGATTATTTCTATGACATTGATGTAAGTATGGTTTTTTATATGTTTGTATTGGTCGTAGCCAGGACAGCCAGTTGTGAAGTTCTTTTACACACATAAAAGTAAAAGTCTAGCCTATTAGCCCTGGAAATGAATATTTCATTGGTCCATTGTAAAACTTGGGCCTCTTTACGAATTTTAAAATTAGCATGCCATCTATTGTAGTTTCCTAATGTGGGAAATGCTTTGATAGACTTTAATGTAACTTACAAACATTATATGCATATTTCACGTTCTCTGACTATGGTTTCATTCAATGTTACAATGAGCTATAATAAAAACAGTACATTCAGGTAGAACTCTACACTTGCTTCTCAAGTCTTTTTTACTTCCACTAAGTTTGGCTGCTTTAATTATAGACTGATCTTATAAAATGTGAAAAGTAGCAATAATGGGAATATACTACTCCTGGCTATGTCCATGAATGAAACGTAAACATTTTCCCTCCCATTTCGTTTGAAATAATTTTATTTCATAATGTTAAGGCGACTGAACATTTGGAAGCGTTCATAGCCGATTGCGATCGTCGCACGACTGCGGCCAAACAACGTCTTGCCGAAACACAGGAAGAGCTATCGGCTGAAGTTACTGAAAAAGCTAACGCAGTGCATGAATTAGCAGAGCAAATTGGTCAGAAACTGGCCAGAGCTGAAGCTCTCGGTGAAGAGGGAATGGTAGAGGAGAGTGTAAAGCTTATGGGGGAGGTAAGCCTGAGAAAGGAAATTAACGATTACGTGTTTAAATGACTCGCCATTCGGTGATTCAACTAGTTCAAGTATATACAATGTCAGTGATATATAACGATATATTTTGTAGATTGATGAATTGCGCAAAAAGAAGGCGGTTGCAGAACAGGAGTATAGAAACTCAATGCCAGCGTCTTCATATCAACAACAGAAGTTAAGGGTCTGTGAAGTGTGCTCAGCTTATCTCGGTATTCATGACAACGACAGACGGTTGGCCGATCATTTTGGAGGAAAGCTGCATCTCGGGTTTATAACTATTCGCGAAAAACTTGCGGAGCTCAAGGTGATATTTTTAAGGTTTTAGCCAAATTGGGATACTTTGTTTAGTATTGGCTGTATTTATGAAAATAATACTCAAATTCATGTATATTCTCAGAAAACAGTAGAAAAAAGGCGAGAAGAGCGCGGTGCTTCGGAGCGCGAGCGCGGCGGGCGGCGGCACTACGTCGGCGGGCGCGAGCTCGACAGGCGCGCGCGCAGGCACCGCGAGTCCGCGCGCGAGCGGGACCGCACCAAGGACGAGCGCGACAAGGACCGTGCCGACCGCGCCGATCGCGTCGATCGCACCGACCGCACCGACCGCCCCGACCGCCCCGACCGCCCCGACCGCCCCGATCGCCCCGATCGCCCCGATCGCACCGATCGCACCGATCGCACCGATAGGGACCGTGACCGGGAGCGCGACAGAAAGTGCGTAACCATAGTAATTTTTATATTGTGTATCATTCGTCTTCGGTACCGTTTATGAGGGGGGTGAGTCCTGACTCTCGATTCGAACTTAAATTCGATTCGGTTTCATTTATTGACTTAAAATTCCACCGAAATCGAGTTGAAAAGTACATCAATGTCATGTTAAAAATTACCAAATGACAAGTTCTCGAATATTATCCAACATTAGTGCACTTTAAAAGTCGATTTTGGTGGAATTTTAAGTCAATAAATGAAACTAAATCGAAATCACAATCGAATCGAGTGTCAAAAGTAAGGGGGCAGGTTCTATTTTAGTCGGCTTAAAAATATTTCGGATGAAATATGTAGTAGTTATTATGTTTAGTAATTTTGCAACATAATAGGTTTATAAAGGCACTCAACTAAGCTGTTTAATTATTTCAATGTTGGTATGTTGCCATAAATCACATTGAAACGGGACATGTCGGATACATTTTATTGTAGTTGCGCATAATAACAATGAGGTTGTTCCAGACGGAGTCGGTCTCGCAGCAGAAGCAAGCGCGACGGGTCTCGCGAGCGGTCGCGCGGGCGGGGCGAGCGAGGGGGCGAGCGCGGGGGTGAGCGAGGGGGTGAGCGAGGGGGCGAACGGGGAGAGCGAGGGGGGGATCGCGAGCGGGACGCGCGCCGCAGCCGCTCACATCGCTCCTCATCCAAAGATCGCCGCAGGGAATAACACCAGCTGATAAATATCACTATGTTGTGCAAAGTTTGACAATTGTTAATTTCATTTTTAGCCAAGTTGGTACCTAAGCTAGTTAAATCAAATAAGTTTAAATATTAAAAATATATATATTGTAAATTGGGTTTTGACGCTGGAATTTCATTTCACAAGCACAACAGTTGATATATGTTGTAAATATTATAAATGATGAAATTGGAAGTCTTGAATCTATCACTATGGCTCATGAGAAACTCTTAACACTCGACGTAATACCTGCAACTCGCAAGATACATTTTATTTATGTAATAAGTTCGTTTATTTTATTTATTTCAAATATGATTAATGCCATAACATGTCCTTTTTATTGAAGAGTAATTGTTGCGTTTCATATTCTAGGCTACTTTGGAAGCTATGTATGTAATTTAAACCACGGAAACATTATTTTATTCATATTATTTGGTAAAAAAAATCCTGTTATGGTGCAGCGAAAACCCATCGACAAAATAATAATAGTAGGAAGTTAGCATTATAGGAATATAAATATTTTGAATTCAAACTATAGGAATAACTTACTTTATAGTTAATACATTTAATAAGGCAGGTACTCGTTTCGCAAATATAAATTAGGAATGGATGGTAGAAATTTTAGTCTCGCCTCATTTAGATATAAGTACCTACCTATTCAGTGTGATATAGTTAAAAATCAGCGCTAAAATTTTATATGAATCTTTGGGGCAATCTTGCTTTTGTGTTACTTTGTTATTATAATAAAATATAATAAGGATTGTTCTTGTTTCATTTTGCACCTTTCCTTGGAAAGCAGAACTACTACACTAACTATAAACACTGCTGACTGCCTCGGTGGCATAGTTGTGTTTCGGTACGATTACCGTCCTGAGGTCTGGTTCGATTCCCGGGTCGGGCAAAGTGATATTGGATTTTTCCATATCAGCCCGGAGTCAGGGAATTTGTGCACGATATAGCGCTAGGCTCGCCCCTTATCATATCCGGGACAGAACTAAGCTCGACGAAATGAGTACTAGTTCACTAGTGCGTCTACCTCACCGGGCATACAGGTGTGAGCTTGTCTAATGTATGTATTTTACGTTAACACTGCTGATGGTAGGATATTCGTGTCCCGTCAGGATGGCGACCAACGCACACACGGTCCCAAAACCTGCCATTATTACACACTCCTTGTGTGGTTCGCGTTAGGGTTAGCAAATGTATTTCCAGTGGCGCAGGGGCTTGCGACATGACATGATGGATAGGCGGGGCGCGATTTACTTTCTCCCGCTTCGGATTCGAAGTGTGAAGAAGCATAAATAAGCCGGCATGATGCTGGTGACCACTGCTAAATCCATTGTTGGTTCAGTAGTCACTGGTTTTCACTGCACTAAGTTACCGTTCGGTGTAGTGTAGTCACTTTGCCGCGCCCGGGAAAAAAAAGCTCCAGGAAACATTGCAATGACGTTGGAACCGAAACGTGTTATAAGCGTTGCCAGGGATGCCTGTCCACAAATACGACTAGAAGACTAGCTTTTCCGCTCTACTTTTGCGATGCTAGTGTATGTATATGCGTTCAGAGATGAGGTTAGAAATAAAAGTATGTTTTCTACTTACATAGTATGTATTTGACATTCAACTTAAAATGCATTTCATGCTAACATACATATAAAAATTATTAATAACATTTAGGTAAATTTTGTCTTTCTACCAACATTTATGATATCTACTACCTACTAATGAGAGCAGCACCCAGTTATTCTGAACAAAGTGAATTTAGTTCAGTTTATATATAGAATACCAAATCTTCATGATTAAGTTGATGGAGTAGCATTGTTAAAACTCAACATACATTTTTTGTCAATACTTGACCATATAGTTAAATATAGTAACTCCACTGAAATGTAAGTGTAAATGATAACAAGACTTGCAAATTGAAACAATAATTACGAAGAGAAAATGAAACACTAATACAATGTAATATACGTAAGTAATTACTTTTGTAATTAATTATAAAAACATTGGTACTGTTACTATGTTTATACAAAGACATACCTATATTCATAAGTATTACGATTTACGATACAGTTGAAACAAAGAGATAAAATATCCTAGACGATATATTTATCCTCCTGCAAGGCTTCATCTATTATACATGAATCTTTAGGTATGATATGCTAAATATGAAACAAAAATTACTTATGATTTAAAAATGAGATCAGAAATAGTAGATCTATTGAAACCCTTGATTTGATTTATGATTATATGATGCAGGAATGTCCATATAATGTTTTGAATTTATAATGTATCGGATTTTTTTAAGAATTAAGGGTCTCGCCTATTAGGATGGAGAGCTACACACAGTACACTGAGTTGGTACCCCCTCTACCGCACATCAGCAGGTGTACCTATAATATTGTAGTTTATGTTATAATGTATCTTTGTTCCTGTTGTATGTGTGTGTAGAAAGTAAATGGTTTAAATGATTTCGAGCCTATTTGTTACATTCAACGCGACGCGACGTTCCATTTTTTTTTTTTGCGAAATATAGGTACACGGTATTGTATTTTCCGATTTACTATTCGATGGATTTACTTGTAAATTATTAGGATATAACGTCTTTCTAGGGAAAGTAAGCTTACATATGGAAACGTGGGTATTGTGATAGACCATATATCACCGCGATATTTTATACAAAAACCTAAGGTATGTTTCATGTTTACTTTTGGCACGCAATACAAATTAACTACTTATACTAAAAAATGTTAGAATAAAAATTTAAAAGATAACGCCCAACTTGCCCTAAAATCAATTTCAGCTCTCCAGATATTGCCATCTGTTTATCCTGGATGCCGTTCATATTTTTCTAATGATTCATAAAGTATTGACTGTGTCTTAGTAATTCTATATTGATAAAATGTAATTTAAATATTTGTATTATGGCAAGTAGAGTGAAATATTTATTTGAAGACATCAGTTTTGATAAAGACTTATATTTTTAGGTAACTAAGAAAGTGCTATCTATTTATGAGAGAATATAAGGAAGTGCTTCATAAATTTCCAATTTGGTATCGTTAAATTAGCGGCCGGACCTCTTAGATTTCTACGAAGTTGGCCACCTAGTTGACAAAATCATCAAATATATTGGTTTTATACTTCTTTCTTAATACCCTTATCCCATTATTATTTCTGCGCTTATCCCACCTTAATGTGGGCTCGGCGCAACACACTTTTTCAAAATGCAATATGCAGAAAAAATTTGGCTTAGTGTTTACGACCGGCTGCCTGCCTGACATCAACGCCCTCTAAGGGATCCAATCATTGGCAAATTAAATTTGAAAATTCACTTTGGCCTGAGAATCGAACCCAGGTCCTCCCGGTCTACAGCCCATATATGCTGCCACTAGACCAAGAAGGCGACATATTAGTTTTATACTACAAAAGGAAATTAACGACATTATTCGAACCGTACCAACCATCCAACTGGAACCATCCGCGTATTGACTAAGCTTATTGATTATGTGCCCTGCCCACTGCCATTTCAACTTGCTAATCCTCTGGGCTATGTCGGTGACTTTCGTTCTTCTACGGATCACTCCTGATTTGATCACGTAGAGAAACAACGAGCATAACATATATCAGGCCGCTTCCACCAGGTCGATCTTGTAATCTTTGGGGGAGGCCTATGTTCAGCAGTGGACGTCCTATGGCTGATGATGATGATGATGATAAGAAGCATGTAATATCTGATAAAACCTACCTATCGTTTTATATCACAATTCAGTTTATTAACTACTACAGCACTATCAGTATTCATACGAAGTCTCTTAACTCCTTTATATACAGCGACATTCCTTTTACGTACCCTTATCGCTTTGGTCCAACCATTCCCCTCTTGATTTTAAAGGGCAAAATACAGCGTTTTTGAAATACCTTTTTAAAATTTGCATTAATTTAAGTAGATATAGGAAGTAGAATGAAAAGAGCATGGTTCAAAGTAACCGTCCGTTCTGTTTGCAATGAATCACCATAGACAATTCAATTTATTTACGCGCCGATACGAAGCTATATCAGTGTGGGTGATATGTGTGTATAGGTGAGATGATTGTGTGAACTACGACTGACGCAACACTGCCACAAAAATCAACACTATAATTATTTACAAACTTGTGCACAATAGCAAGGTGTGCACAAATCAGATTTAATATTACTAACTATAGAGGGGCTATCAAGCAAGTTTCCATACAAAAGAATTGATCTAAAACTTCAGTACCGACATCAAATACTTATTACAATGCGAAGGCGATTATTACAATTTACACCCTAGAATATTGTGAATGGTTAAGAATCACGTAAGATAAGTTTATTCTCTCAATATTATTTCGCTGGCCGACCTGGCGCGCGTATATTTCAAATAAACTGAGCGACTTGTGACCACTAGGTCATAACTTTTAGATAGTTGAATGTCTTTGGCACAAACGAACTGAGCCATCCATGCTTATGTTTGATATAGAAAAGTTGAAAAATATTTGCTCACATTCGAAACTGACCATAAATGGCACTATACCGCGACGACACACATGTGAATATGCTAAAGACATAGAGTATTATTTTCCAGAAGTCTCACCTCTAAGTAAAGTATACCCTTGCGAAAGTATCAGCGGCTAAAGATTCTTTTTAAATCGACCACTTTACAATGGTTTGATCTACATACCCAAATCTTATATTAGCTCATTTATTTGATTTTTATTTTGTGTAGTTTAAGTTTGAATCCTAGCATTTCGGAGAGAACGCCTGAGAGTGCCGATAGTATAACCACCTTCGTTATAGTGTACAGGTAATGGTTTGCACAAATCCCTGATATCTTGAATGGAGAGTCCAGTTCCTGAAAAAAAAGTAATATGTAATTATAACTAAAAAAATGTAGCGATAGCTCAGTTGGGTGTGGTACGGCTTGCAGAGACGAAAGTCCTACATTCAAACCAATTATAAGAGAACTATGAATTATCATTTTAACAATAAGTGATAACGTGAGGAAACCTGCATACCTAAGAATTTTCCTTGCGAAATTCTAAGGCTGAGATCTATAGAGCGAACTTCGACTGAGTCAAAGAAACGACCTCAGTGAGAATTTGGAATTTTTTAAATCGAACTTTGACTTAGTCCAAGTCATTTTTTACAAGAAAATCGTTGCTTAGTATGTGTCAGTCTGTTTCCTTGTAAAAAATGGCTCGGACTAAGTCAAAGTTAGATTTAAAAATTCCAAATCCTCTCTGAGTTCGTTTCTTTGACTTACTTATTCGAAGTTCGCTCTATAGATCTAAGCCTAAGTCTATCAACCAGCATTACGCCAGCGTGGCGGATTAAGGTCATCAGCAGAGTCCTATCACATCTCGGGACGGAAAAACATTCGGTGTCATCAGGGAAAGTTGTATAACTTACTTTTAATAAATCAGCTGCTAGTTTAAGCACATTATTGGCGACAGTCAGTTGTTCCTTGCTCTCGGGCCTCTGTTCTATGGCGAGATGTAAATTGATTTGCTCCGTGAGTATGGCCGAGAGACATCCGCGGTACTTCCTGTTCACATTACTGCCTAGCGTCAGCAGCCGCAGTAGATAGATGCCGAGGCAGCAACTCCAAACCATCGCCTCAAGTAGCCATCCTCGTTCTAAAGTCACCGAATCCTGTTACAAACATAACAATGTACTGGCAAATCTAACTTAACAAGTAAAGAAGGTAAAGGTAAGGTCAGCAGTCTAAAACATTTGAATACTGACACGATTAGAAACTGCAAGTTCTATAACTTTCAGTTTCTAATCGTGTCAGTATTCACTTTCTTTAACTAACTTACTCGAAGAAGTTGAGCGCTGACGCATGCGAGCAATATTATTGTAAGCATGAAACCGGCCGACACAATCACATCTACTGAACGCTGAGGTCCTCGACGCTGCAAAATAAATACACATACTTGCATTCTGGAAATTCCATCCAATCATGTCTTTTTAATCTGTCTCCAACCATGCATACTATGTATTAATAATTTTTAAGCTGTTAAATAATAATCATAAAAAATATGTGTGTACGCAGTTTACACGCAATCGAAGTGAAAATTTAGAAAACTAAACTTCGAAAAAACGGACTTGACTCTCAAATCAGTCAATCCGTTGGGTGGTCAGTCAGTCGAGTACGTAGAGCTATAATTATATCCTATTTCATTATCTCGCAGGCTTGATCCTATATATTTATGTGTTTGACTCTTTGTCGTGACGTAACGTTTCACCGAGTTTCAAATCACAAGATTCTAAAAAAGTTTCACTTCGATAAAGTTAATAAATTAATAATAATAATAATATATTACTGTTACAATCCTAGACACGGGCCTAGATTAGGCCTCCTTTACTATTAAAATGGGTCAGGCCTTAGACTTCACATACTTTCAAAATTATTGTATATAGACAATTACCCGTAAGTATGATCGCGTTGAGAGCCATGTTTTGATGTTCCTGACGGTATTGAGTCGGAAGTGGGGCAGCTCCGACTTGCGCGCTCGCCGAGCCGACGTGAGATGCGAGAACAGCTTGGCGTACAGGAACCTCTGCTTGAAGGCACGCTCCGCCACCGTCAGCAGGAAGAATACTAGCCCGCTCAGAGCAAAACGCAGGATACATGATAGCGCGTTCGTTGTTATTTCCCTGAGGAAACAGGATTATACAGTTAATGGGGTTTTCTCCCTGATTTTGGTTTCTGGAATATAATGTTGGGAAATCATAAACAGATTTTTAAAATTAAAACGTTAAAACTCGCTGACGTGGTCTGGACTACCTCGGTGGCGTGGTTGTATTTCCGTACGACTAACGTCCTGAGGTCTCTGGTTCGATACCCAGGTCAGACAAAGTGATATTGGATTACTTCATATCAACCCGGAGTCTGGAAATGTGCCCGATATGGCGAAATGTGGGTGTACTAGTTGAGTGCGCCTCTGCCTTCCCCTTCCGGAAATGTTAAATGTTTTATTCACGTACCATACATTATCTCCAAAAGCGCCATAAACTACTGCAAACCATGATGTCCGAGTGTGATTGATCGTAACTTGTATAATGTAAGTAAATAATGACACTGATTGCAATTCTTCTTCGGTCCTCAAGTCTTTTTCTATGGCTACCTAAAACAAAGAAAATCTGATAAACCCCGGACTAGTTTAGTATGACTGTAGCTTTTTTTACTTATTAATTAATTATTCATTAAGAACCCTTCTAAAACTGCATAAAAAATCGTTAAAGAATGAGGCAGTTGGCACTTGGCGTGTAGTAACGATATATTGCTATCCCTTTCTAATGCTCGCACCGTTATAGCTACAGTTGTAGTCGATGACTTCATAGTTTGCTAATTATTTATGTTAATAATATGAGCTCTGTAATATTAATGTCCCACTGTTGAGCAAGTGCTTCCTCTACCAAGAGAGGGGGTTAGGTTTCAGTCTACCACGCTGTCCTAATGCGGGTTGGTAGACTTCACGTACATTCGAAATTCTTGTGAAGAATTTTCTCAGGTATGCAGGTTTCCTCACGATGTGTTCCTTCACCGTTATAGCAAGGGATAATACACAATGAAAATACACATAGAAAGATTTAGATTTTATATGCTAAATAATTAAAGTGCACTTTTTTCAGTTTTGACTCAGGATCTGTGCTTCGGAACTATGGGGCGACCCAGACATCAATTTTGAAGTCAATCGGGTCAAAAACAAAGACAAATTACGGCCACTGCATCCTACTGCAACCAACCCCAATTAGCATGGCACAAAAAGCAGACCAAGAATTAAATTACTGTGTTATATATTTCATCTTAATCTCTCTTCAGCTTAATCCTATATTATTAGTGTATTCTATATATCCTTTTTTGTGTTTGTCACTTTGGCGTAACACATTTCCGGTTCATTGCAACGTATTTCCGTTTGAAATCACGATTCTAAACAAGCTTCACTTCAATAAATGAGTCAACTACCCTATGACATCCATAAAGATCCAGTGCACTAGACAAAACCCTTTTCTGTTAGCGTTAACGTTTGCGGAACGTTTTTTTGTATGGAGTTTACAGGTCGACCGAAAAGTCACATGACTGTTGCCAATCTTGTTAGATATAAAAAAAGTTAACGCTTAGCGTTATAAAACGTCACGCTTGGTTTTTGTCTAGAGCCCCAGTATAAACCTGCAGCAGCCTGAGCGCGGGTGCGAAGAGCGCGATGGCGGCGGCCATGGCGAGCGGCGCCCAGGCGCCCCACACGCCCTCGGCCGCCATGGCGCACTCGGCCCGCGCGACCACGCACCAGCTGATGTCGACCGCGGACAGCTCCGCGCGCAGCGTCGACCCGCGTTCCCACATCGTGCACTTCACTACATTACATAATACAATCTTTATTTCTACCTGCCTTCTATCCCATTTTAATGTGGGGTCACTTTAACACTTTTCCAAGCATGTTGCAGAAAGAATTTGGCTTAGTATTTACGACAAGCTGCCCGCATGATGTCAAACCCCTCCGAGGGATACAATCACAAAACTAAAATAACTACTTGCCATAACTACGTAAAAAACTGTTTACATGGAAGTAGGCTTAATAACGTTAGTGATTTTAATATAAATACGATGTTTCAATTGTAATAATACTAATTTCGGAATGTAATGAAGATGCCTAACTGCTATATTACTGAGATCTTTCTTTCGCTAAGTCGCACGCCATTTTGGTTTGTCTCCATGCATTAAAAATACACGTGTTTTTCGTAGTTATGCCAAGTCCTTATTTTTCTTTTGTCAATGAGACAGTATTTGTTTATAGCCACGACTGGTAAACGAGCAGGTGGGTTATCACCGCTCATAGATACCCTTTTTCTTTCTACCTGCCCTTATCCCACTCCAATGTGGGTTCGGCGCAACACTCTGCCCAAACATGTAGCAGAAAGGATTTAGCTTTAGCTTTTACGACCGGCTGCCTGCATGACCTACACAGCCGTCTGGGGATCCAGTCCTAATAGACATCCTAATGCATTACGATTCACGTCACAACAGGGCAATATAGCAGATATGAATTCGCCTTACACAACTTTAATTTTCCTCGACTTCTGGCCTTAAAATCTCCAAGATTATCCGATATGGTTATCGGATGAAGAAACCCTAGTCTAAGTATGTGGAACATTAGACTACCGTGGATATATAAGCGAAGTATTTACCGGTGTCGCTAGTAGGATCGAGTATTGCGAAGGGATCCCACGAACTGTCCGCTGCATAATGGAATCCCACATCAGAATTACCACCCTCTGACTGTGAACCATAACTGCTCTCTTCACCTAATAAAATATACTTTCTTGAAACACTATGTTGTTTTTTTATAAAACCGCGTCTCCTGCACTAAAACATTACATAAAACATCTACACAATATATGGTTTCGCTACATATTTTTGTCTATGGTCCATTATCCCATGCACAAGATAGCGAAAAACATTGTTTTGTGTGGGTGTTTTTATGTTTTGTTTCGAGAAATACAGGTGCAGGAGACCCAGCTCAACGAAAACAAAATGATTGAAGTTTTACTAAGTAAATTAACCAAAGGTGTACAGTAGTAATACTATGAGTTTAATATTATTTTCTGCGAAAAAATTTTAGAAGCAGAAAGACATAAGTCTAACAAAATGCAATATCAGAATTAAGACTATCAAAGGTTATTCATGCAGTATAAAGCTCGGATGAGAATATAAAGACAGAATTAAACACAAAATGATGCTTACTGTTAGTGGTTTGGCCAACCCAGTCAGACATGGTATGGTGGGATGGCAGAGCGATGGAAGGCGCGGACGCCGAACATTCCCCGTCTGACGATGACGACTGGTAATTCTCTAATTTCTATAGAAATCAATTGATTTAATGTATTATATCTACTCTTGTTTTTATTTGTAAATTCAAATTACAAGAGCCGATTTAACGCAAAGAGAAATCAGCTTTCCTATCTTTCTACCTGCCCTTATCCCAACACAATTTGAGGTCGGCGCAACACACATTTTCAAGCAAGTGCAGAAAGCATTTGGCTTAGATTTTAAGACCAGGCCTGACTGACAACAAGGTATAAGGGAAGGAGAAATTATCACATAAAAAGTCATCAGCTTTTTATCCTCACTGACTATTCTATTAATTCATTTTGTATTATGTTTACAACTGCCGAAATTGATTGGCGTTTCAATCATCATGAACGTTTGGTTTCAACCTATATTCTTAAAAAAAAACACGGACATGTAAATAAGAAGCATGTGTTATGTTGTGTTGTATAGCAAGGTTAACACAGCAAACATGAATTCATGCTATCAGGACCTTTTTAAACGATATCTACCTGTATTGTCGTGCTGATAAATTCTCCCATCAATCACCTATTGTTAGAGAATTAATATGTCAATAGTGTTCTTGTACGAGATTGAAGTGCATTTTAAAATAATTTAAGTACATTTTAACATCGTACATGCAGTAATCATAGTAGTTATTTACCTTCTGCTTGTTTTTAACATTTGCAAAATCATCATCTGTCGACTCTTGTCGCATGTTTTCTTGTATCCAAGAGTTTCTAAATCTAACACCAATTCTTTTTCCTGTATTAGGACTACTAGTAGGATTTACATCTGAGTCTGGTTCAATGGATTTCTCATCGTCTTCTTTACTTATGCTTGAGGTTTTGTTTACATTTTTATCAAGTCCAACTTTTTTTTCCTCTGTTGTATTTTGTGACCCTGATGGTGGTGAAGGTCGATCATTAGATTTTTCATTATGCGCTTTAATTTGTTCAATCTTTATTCTGTTTTCAGCGTCACTTCCATTCGAGTTGTAACCATTTAGGCTTTCAAAGCCGTCGTCACCGTCAGCGAAAATAGCCCTTACGACATTTATTTGCTGATTTTCTTTTACATTAAATGATTCTAAATGCTTTTTAGTCAATATATTTGCCTTATATCTAAATGATGAACTAGGAGTAGCATCGTCGGGAGGCGGAGTGAATGTCACAATAGGTGCATTGAGATCAGGTTTCTTCCAAGCCATATAGTCTTCATCGTCAGAATCTTTCGCTTTTACTTTAATCATTGATTTATTTTTTGCTTGAGGTTCCAAATTCCTTAGAACATGTTCTTTGGTTATTTCTTTCTTGCGTTTTCTGTAAGGAAATGTACCTAATTGTTTCCAAAAATTTTAGGACTTTTTCAATTGAATTTAATTCCACGATGCAGTTACCTCATTCCATTTTCGGCAATTTCATTTCTACATTGTCGTCGTCTAAGCTTCGAAGGTTTAGTGGTTGTCATTTTGCTTTGACTTGAAGTTGCTCCACTTTCACCCGATCCACCTCCACTGCCGCCGTCGCATTGCGATCGAGATCGTCTAGTAATTTTATTGTAATAAGTATTTGATATACACTAACAACTAATATGTAATGTGACTATTGATTATATCTAACCTGAAGTATCGTGGCAGCTTTCTACGATATGTAGAGCGAGGCCGCACTCTACCAAGTTCCATTTCTGTAGTGCTTACGATCTGCGAGTGAACTACACTCAGTATCAACATTAACCCCAAAGGAACTAACCAGCAGTTTGGCTGGAAAAAACACATTGTATGAATATTTTACCATAAACTTAGTATTTGTTTAATATGTACATTTAAATTGATTGTAAATATCTAGAAATTCCTGAAAAATATAATAAAATATTCGAGAATCCATTGAAAGCTTACATCAATATCCAAGTTGTCAGGTGTCATAAAGTATAGTAACATATTGATGACCTGCACGAGCCATAAGGTAAGTAGAAACTTGGCACATGCTGGCGAAGTTTGCTGCGCCCACCATTGGTACAATGCGGGTAGGAACACTAGTCTGACTAGAGCGAACCACACGACGCGGCGCATGCCAAGCGTCGGTTTCGCTTTGGGAAATGAAGAGCCTAGAATAAATATTATAACAAATAACCGTTTAAAATATAACACACACACATTAACATAAACTCACGCCTGTATCCTCAAAGGGGGAGGTAGAGGCGCACTAGCGAACTAGAACACCCTCATGTCGCCGAGCATAGTTCCGCGTCAGATGTGATAGAGGGCAAGCCTATCGCCATATCGAGCACAAATTCCAGACTCCGGGCTAATATGGAAAAATCCAATATTACTTTGTCCGATCCGGGGATCAAACCCGAGACCTCAGGACGGTAGTCGTATCGAAATACAACCATGCCAGTTAAAATATATGACAATAAATATTTCATCAGTATGTTTATGCAGTCATCATCATAATCAGCTACAGGATGTCCACTGCTGGACATAGCATAACTTGTTGTATGCCTTCTTTTTACTATTCATTCAATTAAGACTAGTAATCCATAATGGAATAAAAATGATATGCTACACAGGTACGATGTGTAAATCTTTATGCCTTTAATGGTGTCATTTAATGCTGTGTTCTAGAATTTGGCACACATTGCAAACTCAAAGAAGAAAAGGGTTACCTTATTCATTGCATTTGTATGCAAATTAAAGAATAGGTGTTATGTACCTCTAACTAGATCGACATCTATGAGGTAGGAGCGCGCATGCGTGGAGAAGTCGACGATGCGCCTGCGGTATGTGCCGCGCATCAGCAGCTGCTCCACCATCGTCTCCCATTCCTCCTTGTCGTATGAACTTATTTTCTTTTGATACCTGGCCAATTTATTGTTCATATATCATCTGTTAGCTTTGATGGAATATAATAAATAAATAACACACAACAGTCACATATATAGTCCTGACCCCATATTAATACGAGTCTTGTGTTATTGCCTCTCACTTCACAGCTGGCTACTCACCCACTGTGCTACGGAGGCTACCATATAATACAGACAAAGTACACAAATACTAAATGGTTTCTTTATATCTCATGCCAATGTGTCCAGGGATATTTTTTTATTTAAAATTGTTATATTTGTACTTACCATGCTGCCAATTGCTTCATGTTGAGAAATCAATCTTATGGCTCTTCTTGGCTTGGATTTAATAGTACATGAAAACTGAAAAACAACTTAATATTAATGAATAATTGTAGGTTAAATGCAAAATTACTGATACTGGATTTTTTCATTCCTTATTGCTTGCTAGGTATGGAATATTTGAAATAATATAAAAATGACATAAACAGGTAGTACAGAATTACTATTATTGGAACTTTGTTCTACAAAGTGCCAATAGGATTTTGACGGGAAGTCTGACAGGGTGGGCGTCGCTTGTTAAAATTATTTCATATTATTCTCTAGAGCTGTGTTTGTTGGTTTTAAGTGTTGTGGTGTAATGCATCAAACTTCAGTGAAGATGGACAGTATAATGTGGAAAATGTTTAACTGGTGATCTTCGATGAGATTGGCTTGGTGCGTTGGTTGGCTTTGTTCGGTCAATTCGCCGAGTGAAGATCATCTGAGAGGCACTGGACTGGAAGGAATTACCGCCATAATCCCAGCAAGGCCTTGAGATCATCCACATCTGGGTCTCATGGTCATTGTGAAAACATTGTGAAAACATAATTGCTCTATTTACCTTGACATTGGCTAAATCACCGCATATGTGTGGAAGCCATTATTTTTAAAAGAAGAAGAAGAAGAAAGTGCTTATAATAATACAAATGACTTCTTTTTAAAGTTTGTAAAGGAAATGTATTTGATCCTGCTAGTACATATAAACTATAGAGAATGGAGTTGGCTTGTACCAAAGAAAATTATGATTATAATGTTAATTGATACACTTATGTAACATATTTAGTTTTGTAGAATATGTTAATAGAATGTCTTTGGAAATATTTAAGTACCTTGAGTAACAATTGTATTATTAGTATTATATATTATGAATATGAATATAAAATTGTTAATTTACTATCAATATGTATTTTATGTTTTTTTTTTTGGCCCTACATCTGGCAGCCCGACCGAGTCGGCTTACTCTCCTACACCGATCTGATGGGTGAACGCAGGTGCGTTGCGAACCCATAAAGTTAGGTGACCATGCTGAGGGCAACCCACTAACGGGTTACGAACCTCGGCTCAGGAAGGCCACTGAGAGAGAGATGTTGAAGACATCACCGATTAGGGGGAGTTTGGACGTGTTTCCCTAACTATCGATTATCTCATCGACACGCGGGCCGGAATTGTTAACAGGGTCGGGGGGGCGACTACTGGGAGCGCGGCGTGGTCCTCGTCGGCGGGGACGGAACATCGGTCGTGTGGAGTGTGAGAGCAGTTTAAGTCGCTCGAACTTTCTTTGAATAGCCAGAGTGATCTCGTCATCAGGATCTGACAAAACGGATTTGGGACGTCTCCATTTCGCACGGTCGAAAGGAGTATAGATTGACGCTTGTCGGACGAGGGCGTTCGGATGGTGTACCGCCCGATCGAAATAGCGTCTGCTCGCCATCTGCATAAAGTGCCTGATGGTCGGCAAGTTCGTGTCCACGTGGAGGTCGTGATTACGGACGTACCACGGAGCGTTA
Organism: Clanis bilineata; assembly: GCA_036417725.1. Taxonomy (NCBI): domain Eukaryota; kingdom Metazoa; phylum Arthropoda; class Insecta; order Lepidoptera; family Sphingidae; genus Clanis; species Clanis bilineata. The sequence continues at coordinate 8,826,452 of CM071153.1, forward strand.
AACGTTAAGACGTTTTGCAGGACTTGCATACGCTTAAATCGATTGGGCGGTATGTGCGCGAAAACGGGTGACGCGTATGTCATTATCGGCCTAATACACGAAGTGTATATCCTAACTTTGTTGCGGGTTGACATCTTACTGTTTTTATTAAGCAAAACGTGTAAAAGTCCTAACGCGAATGCGGCTCGCGCGCGTACCGCGTTTACGTGTGGGATGAAGGACATCCTCTGATCAAGGGTGACTCCTAAGTATTTGGCCTTATTTGATTGAGAGATGTGATTTGCAGTAGAGTTATAACATTTTTTATATATATTATGATTTCTAAACAATAAATTGCAGGGATGTAATAAATAATTTTTCAGTTTACAAAACCTAAGCAAGAAACCTTCATTAAGGAACACCATTTAATTCTGAAATCCCTTTTCAAAATAAGGCCATGGTACATAATAACTTGCAGCCAAAACACTAAAATAAGGAATTTATTTAAACAGATTAGATCTACAGAAAATAATACCCTTTTAGTCATTCTTGGGCTATTTATACTAGCACTACAAAGTGGTAGAATTAGTTTCGACAGTATGCCATCATCACCAGCCACAGGACGTCCATTGCTCGACATAGGCCTCACCTAAGATTTCCAAAATATTGAATAACAGAAGACTTAAATTGATAAGATAATAAAATGAAGAATAAGTTTCTTTAACCAGTCGGAGGCGGCACATATATGTTACAAAAGCGTATGGGCCACCGGAAGCCATGACTATTTAAAAATAATCAACATAATAATATTGTATAATTATGTATGTAATGGTAATTTAATTTAGTCACCACTAAAAACTAAACTGTCCCTTACTTACATAGGCTACTTTGCATGCCAAGAAGATTTTTATCATATATACAGATAGAGAATCCTGTTAAATCAAATGTGTAAAAATATTATGCTTACCATCTGGCTTAAATACTGGCTTTGTTTTCAAAATGTCACTTTAAAAACAAACTCCAATTGCAGTAAAGAGACACCTGAAAACGAATCTATAATAAAATACTGAACAAAGAGTACATTATGTCAACATTTACTTTTTATGAATGATTCTTTATGTTTATTAAAAATGGGTTCATCACTTTTTAAACATCTGCATAGTTACTATAAACGGTTGGTTATTTACTGTAAATACTACACAGCACAGTTTTTAGAACAAAATATTAGCAATTCTTAAATCCATTTTCAATTTACCGTTACTAATCTTCCGCTACATGTTTATGTCGCGCATATGTTCGAACTAAGTATTTCTGATATTCGTATATTCTTTATGAGACGATGCAACAACGAACCAAATATTATAAAATTGCAAAAACAACACGAAAGAAATGAAAATAAATCTTGTAAAATCCTCGTCTTGTACATCGAAGTTTGACGCAATTGTCAGTTGTGGCCTGAGAATCCTGAGATCGGGTTCCATCTCCATGATCTTGGCACCATCCTGGCAGCTAAAGATGGCGGAAAGTTTAGAGATAGTTTAGTTTGTCGATAAACATTTTTGTATTGTGTTTACAAAACAGTACATAAATGTTCAAAAGTTAATATTTTTGTACGTTTATTATTTATTGCTTGCTTTTATTTGATTTATTTAAGATTATCAACATCACGTTCATTATTTAGTTAAAATATTAGAGTATTATTGGCACGATTAGCTTCAATGATAAAATTATCAGCCAGAGAGTGACCGCTTCTAAACATTAACTTAATCACAACATCAATCATGAGAACAACTCAAAAAATCATTTGCTAATCTCTGCTATAAAAATCGTCATCTAAACGCACTAGAGCTTTTCTAATCATACTAATTAGAAAATTATAGTCTCTGCCTACTCTTATGGTTTACAGGTGTGATAATATTGTATGTAATGTAAAAAAATATACCGCGAAATAACGGAATAAAACATTTTATGGATATCGATAATACACGCAATGAAGCATGCCCCTCGTTACTAGACCGCCATTCCTACTGCCGTATTATTATTACTTTGGACCGGAGACGTGGCTTATTGACGGATGTGGGTCTATAGGAACAAACACTTGTATATTTGTCCTTCTTTACTTGAGCTGACATCCATTAGTAAAAATGAGATAGCATTATTTTTTGCTAATTCTATCAAATTTTATACTCGATAGGTTATAATAGACAATAGCTCCCCCCCAGTGATGCCATATTCACCGTAATTCCGGTAGATCTGTCGTATTTTTTACTTTTTAATTCAAATCTGCCACCTACAGTAAGTACAGTAATAAAAAATTACGGTGTATGAATGTTACCGTATATTTTTAATGCGCCACTAACTACTATAGTATCTACAAAAAGCATAAAAATGCTAATATAAATGATTACATATTATTTGTATCTATCAGCCATAGTATTCACGATAGTATTTATATTATTATATATTTCAAACGTTATTTTAAACATTGTAACTAAAGTCGAAATCACAGCTGAAACACCGTAATTACGCTAATTTTGACCTGGTGTTTACCGTAATTTTGGTCTAACCATCTGGCATCACTGGGCCCCCCTGTGGTTGTGGGCTGTGCATTTGCAAAGAAGCAAATGGCAACTGTCAAGTGTCCAGTGAATTTGATAAAAGGCAGTAGTGGTGCATAGTGGTGATGTAAAATCTAAACCACATAATTTTTTATGTTATTTTAAGATTTACCTATTGAACATCATATTTAAACTACGATATTAAAATTTAATGACGGCGTCCGTTGCGCAGCAGGCGCGTAGCTGGCTGTAAAGCGAGAGGCCACGGGTTCGATTTCCGCATTGAGACAAATGTTTGTGTGGCCCATGTTTTTGTGTATGTTTGTGTTTTGTTTAAAGTCTAGAACCTAGAACACATTTAAATGCGTTTCGAATCGACCTCCCAGTGTACTAAGTAAGGGTAGACATGAAAAATGATTTTGTAGAAGGAGGACTGTAGGCGAGGCATTTGTTAGGAAAAAATAATATACCAATAACAAAATAGGTTTACATTTTATTCAACAATCTTAAAAATTGTTACATAATAACAATAAACTGTAGATATACTTAATACGTCATTATTTGCACTTTAAATTATTTACACAAGATACTTGGCAGTAAATTCACAAATGGTGGTATAATTAAATTCATAAATAATCGTGATCAAGTTAAATAAAATTATAATATATTGTGGTATTATATTTATACACAAAGCGCTTTATTCTAAACGTGATTTGAATGTCAAAGATTGGTATTGTATAATTATCGATAATTTTACACAGGGGAGTAGTGATATTGTTTTATGGAATCGTTTTCAAATAAGGATATAATGAGGTTTTCTTTTGTCTGATTCTTAATATTCTTAAGTTTCTAGAATATGTTTTTTGAAGTCTATGCTATGGATTCTGGACAAAGAGATTTAATATTACTTAATATAGGGGGGCTATCAAGCAAGTTTCCATACTAAAAAAATGATCTCAAACTTCAGTACCGCCATCAACCATTTATTATAATAAGGCGATTATTACAATTTACACCCTAGAATGTTTTGTGAATGGTTAAAGATCACGTAAGACAAGTTTTTTTACCTGGCGCACGTAAATTTCAAATAAACTGAGCGACTTCTGACCACAAGGTCATAACTTTTGGATCAAAAATGTTGTGCTGGTGTCCCTATATATATGTATATACTGTTGAATGTCTTTGATTCTGCATCAAACTCCTAAATCATCGCAAATTAACTTGGAATCACTCATTGCAATCTTGAAAAGATTATAAAGTGGCGCTTCTCGTTTTTGGCCGCTGGTGTCGTTATTATAATAATTATGGTAGCGATGCAGTCACATCGCGGCTACAGTATAATATAATATAATATAATATTACTATTTATTTAGTCATTACTGTGTTACTCCGTCATTGTTCATATTCAAAAGCAACTGGTACGTGAGCTGAGTCTCAGCTCATCGCAATGCCTAGATTCAGACTAATCACTTACGGTAAAGAGGGTGAATAGAAATCGGCAAGTGATAGAAACGAGATTTTTAATATGATTATAACACAAATAGATTTATCAATATATAAACTAAACCATAATTCGTGTCTAAAAGTTGTTTTTCATTACAATTAAGCCAGTTTATATAGTTAACAAAACTAATTTATTTCGTTACCCGCGCCCACAATTCACCCCCTTTTACGGTCCCTTCTTAGTCATACAAAATCTAAACACCAAAATGTTATAATTTCTATCAATGACGTCGTTTGACACTGTAATATGGAGTGTAACCCCACTTAGCCCTCATTCGCAAAAGAGCTTTTTCAACGTTCGTTAAAAATCCGTTTCAACATGTCTGTTTATATGATTGCTTGAAAATCATTCTTGCCTTGTTTCTACTAAGGTAAATTCCACATACCGCCCAAAAAAACGCGGCGTTTTAAAAGCGCCGGACTTTGCATAACAGTAGGTACTAGATCTCATTTGTTCCATTACAACGCTTTTTTTAACACGCGTTGAAAAAGCTCTCGTGTGAATTATGCCTTAGTTTTATTAAGATAATTAAGAAAATGAGTGTTTCAGACAAATCACGTTTAAATATTTGTAACCACGGTTGTCTGTAGCGAGTTAATATTGTAACGTACCTACCTAATATTTCGTTGTAAGAATCATTGGTGTTTAGCTATAAACCTGTGTTGTAGCTACTAGCTACACCATTTCATACAAGTACAAGTGGATAGGTAGCGTTTTTGATTAGGACTAGAACTACTTTATTTCCTCTATTACACACCTACTTTGGCTTTAAAATTAATATTGTATAAGGTAGTCAATAACGTACCTATACATTCTTATTTCCTTTTTACCGAAAACTGATTTATTATGTATTACTTTATTGGTATTATGTAATTCTTGGACGCCATTTCTACAGATTTCGGTAACAGGATCTTATAGTACAAACAACTCCAATATACTTCCTAAATTCACAAAGTGCATTTTATTTCAATGCGTATTCCGTCCTTTATAATATCGTAGTTATTTCAATCCAAACCTGCGAGCAGGAACTGTGAAGTCTCCAAATCTATAATTTTTACACGCTTAATTTAAATAATACTTAAATATTCATGTATATTGTATATTTATATACTTTTGTTAATTTGCGTAAGCAGAAATATCGAACACGTACCTATATCATATTTTGTTTAATTAATGGAATGTTTGATGTAGTGCAAGGAGTTTAGTTTGTCATAATTATTTACAGTTAATATTATGACGCGTCTGAAGCCATTGTTATAATACAAGGAGTCATTCTAAAACTCATGTTAGGAATAAAAGGATGAGGGCACCATTATTTACAGTTAGTATAGAACTAAATACATGTATTTTGTACTTGTCAGACTTGGAATGGTGTATCATTTAGTATTATAATTCGGTAGTTAATTCATCTTGAGGTCGTTTCGTCATTTCGAATAGCTCGTCTTCGAGCCATACGCTTTCCCTCCTCACGATGGGCCGCCTCTCCCAAGGATCAGAGAGAGCTATGATATCTCTTTCTCTCTCTATCTGGGAGTAGCTCGGTGGTCTGACGTCGTTCCATTCGCATTGACTCTCCGACTCCTTGTCAATGTTACTGTCGTACGACGTGGGGGAGTATGACGGTGGTTTGAACGTGGTGAATGATTGTTGGGTCGTCTCCGAGTCGGAGCTCTGGCTCGGCGGCGCGGGCAGGAAGTTCACCAGTTGACCTTCTTGTTGTTGTTGCCCTACACCCATGCGGCTGTATCGCTTGAGGATTCTAAAAGTTAAAATAAAAAATAAGTAAAGTTTAGAAGTGCCAATTAAGGACACTTGTAGCTCAACGATAAATCTGTATTTATACCAAATCTCGATTTAAATATAGGAATGAGCTACAGCTTATACCTACCTTTATCCTACAGGATAAATCGAGTTTATATCTAACTCTAGATTAGTAATAGCGATGCATGTCGCCCTAAAGCACCAACTGTTCACGTTTTTGATAAGAAGTGCCATTTTCACCATCAGGTATAACTTACAGTATTCCCTAATTATTCAAACCATTTTTATCTGTCAGTTCAGCTCAGTCAGCTGTTGTCCCGTGGAAATTTATTTTCCGGGATAAAAAGTCAACAACCTCCATACCAAAGATCAAAATTGGTCCAGTCGTTTGAGCGTGACGACGTAACAAACATACAAACCCACCCACAAACGTTCGCCTTTATAATATTAGTGTAATAATACATGTATGTAAGATCTCTTAATTATCTCTATGTAATAATTCATTATAATATATGACTAGTACCTGTCAGCCCAGCTGGCGAGTCGTGCCCATTCCTCCGGCACGACGGGTACCTGTTGTTTGTTCAACAGTATAAGCAGCTTCGCCAGATCACTCAGAATGCAACTGTAAAGAAAACTAATAATAGACACGCAGTACATGTGCTTAACGTAAACAAACACGCCTGATGCACTCTCGATGCTGTGGAATGTGTTTTTTAGGTTACTAAGCCGTTGCATAACAGATTTACTTTTAGCTCTGACTGACGAAAAAATACTCACAAAAACGGCAGAAGTAAAATCGTTTTTGTGACGATTTTCGGAATAGACATCGGATGCCGTTATTATATACGTGAAAGAATCGAAATAGTAAATTAAGCTTTCTATTTCCAAACCGCGGCGGGCAAATTATTATAATTTTGTTAATGAATTTAGTCTATGTATGAAACTAGAACAAGAACATTTTATAGTAGATATCCGGGACTCTCTCTTACTTTTAATCGTTCTTTCTACTTGACCTTATCTCACCTTAATATGTGTTTGACGCAACACACTTATTAAGGCATGTTGCGGAAAGGTTTTGGCTTAGTTTTTACGACCGATTGTCTGCATGACATCAACCTCACTATGGGGGATCCAGATTCAGGCGAAATTAGACCAAGGAGGCGTTAATTTTAATATCATATTAAAATAAAATATGATACGGCAATGATTCTAAAATGCCAGACTTGCCTCGATAGTACAAACATTGGTGGTAATGTAGAGTCCGTAACGCTTCGTGTAATATACATACGTTTGATTATACGATTGTCTATTGTTAATGTATTATATGAAAATAAAATATGATACGGCAAAGATTCCAAAATGCCAGATTTGCCTCGATAGTACAAACATTGGTGGTAATGTAGAGTCCGTAAGCCTTCGTATAATCTACGTTCGATTATACCATTGTCTATTCTATGTTAACAAACATGGGAATATTTTAGTGGGCGTACCTGTAAGCCATGGCAGCGTCGTTGTTGCCAAGCTGGTACAGCTCCCGTACCTGGTGCCGCGTGTGATTCAATATAGACAGCAGAGTGTAGGCGTGAGGCTGCGAAAGGTATCGTTTGTATTAGGGTCCGAGGTATCGACGTCGGGTATAATGAGTTGGTAATCTCATGTGGGACGTCCTACAAGCGACACAAATATAGATATATTTTAAGATATAAAATAGCGATAAAATATAATAAAATGGTCTTACTAGTCGATCATTTTACATCCCTTTGGATCATAGTTTTATACGTCATGGACTTTAGCGCTGTTCTGTCATAAATAAAATATATTGGAGAGGTAACTTGGAGCCATGATCGTAGTTTTTAAAGGATTTGATTGATATATTATTTATTGGAAACTTTGAAATATAACGACACTATTTAGCGCTCACGGTAATTACTTAAATAAATACACCCAACAGCCACACACATAGTCCTGACCCCACACTAAGATCGAGTCTTATATCGTGGGTATCAGAAACTACGAGAGACTTTCGATCTCACAACACCCAGACCCGAAACAAATATCTGTGGGTCACACAGATATTTGTCTCGGTGCAGGAATCGAACCCGCGACCTCACGTTTCACTGCCGGCTACTATTGAAGGAAATATCCGGGAATATGTTAAACGATAAAACACAAAAAACATTTCTGGCCCTGTAAGACACTATTAGCAGGTGGCTTGATGTAAAAAAATTGTTGCAAAGTAAGCCTACACATTACACAATAGCTTTACTCTCAATAGACCTCTATACGTTATGGAAATTGGTACGCACTATGAAACGTGTGTCACAAAAGAAAGTCAACTATAGTTAATGATGGCTTGTCGTGTGAATGTTGTTGTTTTATAATGAATTATTTCCCAAGGCAGTAACATAAGTTTTCTTTGCCTCTACAAAAGTTAATTATGCAACTATTTGTTATCTACACTCGGTCTCTTACACACATGCCGATGGAATATCTAATTCTTTGTCAATAATAATTGCTACCGAAACCCATCCATCACTGAAATTGTCAAGAAACAAATAGGCATTGACAAGGGAGGGGCGATTTGGGTAACAGAAAATCTGTTTCTATAAGACAGTGGTATCAAATCGGTCGAGCCAACCTATTTGTGCTGTACAAATAACTGTCCTTAGCGTGACTCTACCACACAATAGCTCTTACATTTTATGCATCTTTACTTCTTAATATTGGGTATCTTACTCGTAAACAATCAAGTTGTTTATGGAACTCTCGCAGCTGTGCGTCATCATCGTGCTGGGGCCGCTGTGGTAGAGGCTGTGCTTGTGCCCGTGAGTTGCTCTTGCAGCGAGCGTACGCCGCGCCCGCCGCCACAAGCGCTATGCAAGCCACTGCACCGCATGCACCGCCCACTAGGATCTGAAACAATAGCGTACTTCACTAACGTTTTTTTCTTAATTTTCTCAAAAACTTACATCTAAAATCTGTTATAGTGCCTCGGTGGCGTAGTTGTATTTCGATACGACTATCCTCCCACGGTATCTTCGATGCCCGGGTCGAGCAAAGAGATATTGGGTTTTTTCAATTCAGTATCAGCTTGGAGTCGGTATTTGCTATTTGGCGATAGGACCGGGGATACAGGGAGATTATACCTCTATACCTATATGTATGTATGTCTAATATGTAGCAAAGAAAAAGTGTTGAACTTTTGACAAAATTGATAAGAATATGGACTGCTTTAATTACTTTTTCATGATTATATAGAGATTTTCGGCGCCTATTAATCAGCAATTATAAAAATTTCTTTCAGACAAGACAAGTATTTAAGTCTTTTCGTCGGTCACAAGTTGCTCTCCCATATCGTATCAGGAGGTCTGAAAATTTTTTCAAACTACACCATAACTAATATCATTTACTGAAGAAGGTACCTACAATATTTAGCGTTGTATCAACATAAACAAAAAAAGGTTTATTGTGATTACTGATTTGCGTGTTGAAACAAGTGCATAATACTTATGAAGTAGATTTTCTATTGTTCGTAGGCGTAGACACACTTATTATACGATTTTTAATGATTCCGTTGCCTCATCTACGTGTATGTTGCGCATAGCCGTTGCATCACATCTGTGCCGTTTGATGTTATGACAAGAATAATTTACGGTGTTATGGGTTTCTAAAACAGCTTTTATACACAAATCGTAAACACACAGCATTTGCTATATACAATTTATGACTTATATGGCAATGTTAATAAAAGTTGAAAAGAATTACAAATTGTTAACGATGATTAAGATCCAAGTAATAAGGAAGTAGTAAACACTTTATAGTTCATCAAGTACGACGTGTTGAGAGTATTTTCTTTGTCTGTTTGTTGAACATAAAGCTTTTTATATAGAAAACCCGAGGAAGACAGTTTATTCTATATTGATTGTTTTCTTTTCTCTTATTCCGTAAAAAGTCGTCGCTAAATCGCATAAACTGACGAAGCTATTAAATCCGATATTTTTTCTTGATCAGTTCGATTTATGCTACAAGTTCTTTTCAATTTTCATTTATACATCTCATTCTAGCTTGACTTTTTAAGATGGATGTGTAGATGTTTAATAAATGGTCTATATTTAGATGATGCATTTGTATTATTTCAAAGTATAATATTTATTTGTATGACATTCTAACTCTAACTGTGCATTCATATAGTCGTAGTTCGTACACGGTTAATATTTCAACACCATCGTAATCCGATGCAATTTTAGATAACATGGTTAAGTTTGCGAGGTAGATACAAGATTATTTTGGAAGAAAATGGCGAAATATTGTGAATGCACTTAACGGTTACCACTTGTTTTACAAGTATAGCCTTTGCATTCGAGGCGATCCGTGTATCATTTATGTAGGTGACGGCCGACGGCGTTCCTATAAAATGGTGCTGTACTATCAGGGTGAATACTACTATGTACTGCTAACTGCTACATCTATACACCGTAGACATCTTTCTTTCTACCTGCCCTTATCCCACCTTAAAGTGGGGTCGGCACAACGATCTTTTTCAATCATGTTGCAGAAAGGATTTGGCTTAGTTTTTACGACCGGCTGCCTGCCTGACGTCAAACCCCTCTGAGGGGACACATACGCCATAGACATCGAATTTCAGAATTTGCTGTACCTCTACATTATATGCAACTTAGCACACCCGTTCTCGTCACGAGATAGTTTGTATATTATTGTACAGTGCATATGTCATAGAAAAATATCATGAAAGTCTACTTGGAACAAAATAAACCATAAATTACCCCAAAATCCCATGGTTTTGCAAAGCCAGCACGCTATGGACAGTTTTGGGTATAGTAAAATAAACCGGATCGCTTTGAAAATATAACTATTTCACAAAAAAACAATACAGTAGATTTCTGGAGCAACATTACCTTCCCTATTTCTAGAATTTTATCCAAGACGTCGGCAAAGTATTCCTGGCATTGTGTTCATGGTTGGGTCTTTTTAACCATTGATCTTTCATTTACCGTGTACTTTATGCTTATTCGTTCATCGTTCTCTGCTATAAGGAGTACTTGTACAAACCTCGTTGTATGTGTGGGTGGGGTAGCAGACCCGGCCCATCAGATGGTCGTCGTGGGCCCAGGACTCGCGCGTGCCTGCAGGACATACGTGCGCACACGTGCCTCCAGGCACCACCAGGAGTCGAGCGCACTTCACACATCCATCAGCCGCGCAGCGAACACATTCAGAGCCGCATCCTGAACAATGTGATAGAAATTGTTATTAGGAGTATTAAAGCGGTATGCCACAAGCAAACCAAAGACCACACGACAAAACAGAAAATTTAAGAGTATACAAGTCACGTGTTGACTATATCTCTCTCGCTTCTTTAGTCGACTCGATTCAACTCTACCCGAACGAGCGTTACATAGCCGAGCATGACGGCTCAATCTCATTCAATACACATAAAATAAAGAAGTTTTCACTTCGATAATAGATAGAGCAGTATGGTGTTTAAAGAGAAATATTAGACTGCATTGGAAATTATGTTACCCTTTTGAATTTGAATACAAACAATAAAAGTAATATCCGTCTAGAAAACTTTTGGGAAGCCTATGTTTAAAGCCTTAGACACTTGGGGCTGATATGATGCTCCTATGTTTTTCTAACATTCTGAGGCAAGATATGATTAAGGCAATGGCTGTAACGTACAGAGGATGTGTACAGAGTATATTTTAATCGTATACAATTAGATCAATCGCCTATAATAATATAATTTTGTTTTATATAAATACCTATTAATTGTATTTTCTCATCTATTGGATCACGAAAATGTTTTGTTGAGGCGAAGAAATAGCTCAGTAGATGCAACATGTACCTGCCTACAATCTACCTTGTTGCGTGTGAACACAATTGATCTCGGAATTAGCAAGGCTTAGGATAATGTCAAGGCTGTATTTAAATGTAAGCCAAGTACTCGTCACTCGGAACTATATTCTTTTATTTTGATTTTAGATCATGCACAGAAACTGACTTTGATGAAAAGGGTTAAATATAAGTACTTTAAAGATTTCAATAATGAATTATTAAAATAATTACAGAATTTTACTGCCTCGGTGGCGTGGTGGTAATTCGGTACGACTACGGTTCTGAGGTCTCGGGTTCGATCCCCGGGTCGGGCAAAGTGATAATGGATTTTTCCATATCAGCCCGGAGTCTGGAATTTGTGCCCGATATGGCGATAGGCTCGCCCCCTATCACATCTGGGAGGGAATTAAGCTCGGCGAAATGTGGGTGTTCTAGTTCGCTAGTGCGCCTCTGCCTACTCCTTCGGGGATACAGACGTAAGCTTATGTTATGTTATGGTAATTGGTGGTTATTTTTTGAATATTTACATTCAAAATCATAAAATGTGAGCTAAAAGTAAGCATCTTTCTGGGCTTACGTAATTTAAAACTCCTAAAGCGATTCGTAAAAGCCTGTATCAAGCGAGGTCAAATAAAAACAAAATTCCTGTTAATTATATTACTCTGGTACATAGAGTCGTGCATTGTTTCGTTACGTCGACGTACGTAATTCAATAGAACGTACTCGAATGCCTAGAATTCCTATGCTAATTATACATAGCGATTGGGCGTAATGTATGCACGACCGATGCAATGCTTTCTCTGTTACAACAACTGTATAGCCGGCGATGAATGGTGAATGTTACTTCCCTCACATCTACGTAGCATGTTCTAATGTTTTTACTCACGATTTAGATGTACCTCCACTATCGAAACTACTTAACATTTTAATTTTGTAAACAGTTGTATCGTAAATTGTTGCTATGAATTATCAAAATATATGCATGTAAACGGATCAGTTAATTATAATAATAATATAATAATATGTCTATTAATAATATTATGTTGTATTTAACAATAGTTAAATTGCAGGTAGATCTAAAATTAATACAATTTGGAACACAAAAAGAATCTTGAAAATCGGTCCACATTTGGTAGAGATATCGCGTAACATACAAAATTCAGACGAATTGAGGACCTTTTTTGAAGTTGGTTGGAAAGTGTTCTCAATTCTCGATAGACAACTCCGTATTTACGTTTTTCTTTGCGGTATTTGGTTTCCTTCGCTCGTGAGAATGGGAACTTAAAATGACATAATACGACGATAATGAAATTGTTTTGTAATGAAAATCATAATTTGTCTATTGTACGGTTATATATATGTGTAAACAAAGCCGAGATGGCTAAGCCAACTTCACAGTTGATTTATTCATTGCAGTACTTTCCAAAGGGAAAGCGCGCGTAATATGCGATTAGTACGCCACAGTTCAATTAACGGGACTGACAGAGTGGACACATTATTACCTTCCTCTACTATATCATTACTGCAATCTATCTACACACACTATACTACGCATTTCTATAACAAAATAGCAATCATTTATATATACATATGTACGTGAAAGTCCATGTTTTCATCTACATCTATGCACGGATGGACAAAATAAAAATTGAACTGATGAAAGCACATTTATCATTCAATTCGTCGAGCTCAATGAAATAACCGATCAATTATAGTTGGTAAACAGTTTTCGTGCTGTGCGCTGTCATTGTTCTGCGATTGCATCACAATAAGAAAGTTTAGATATCCGCTTCATCGAACAAGCGTGTAGTGCTAATGAAAAACTCTTCCATAATCGATTATTATTACTGAATTTAAAGCATCGTTGTCTAATATGAAACATGGAAATTTCACTTTGATATCCGCGATGTGATATTGCACGAAAACATGTATTTCAAGACTCTGTTTTATTTCGATAATGTTTGAAATCTTCTTGGGCTCGTGGTTCGAATGGGACTGTGAACCGTGAGATCCTGGGTTCAAATCCCAAGCCGGCCTATCGGATTTTCTATCCCGGGGATGGATCTTCAACACGGGTTGATGTCAGACAGGCCATCAGTCATAAAACTAAGCCGAATCTTTCCTGCAGTATGCAAGAAGTGTGTTTCGCTAATATTGGCCACATTGGTGTAGTGTAAGGGGACATGGAACTGTATCTGAAATCTTATTTAAAAATATTGATAACATACTGATTTCTTAAGTTTACGCGAATGCTATTCATTGAAATAAAATTATTTTTACGGATTTTATCACGATTTGGTTTTAATTTTTATTCCCGACGTTTCGAAGGCTTTGCAGTCTTCGTGGTCACGGGTTGGACTGAGATGTAATTTGTCCAAGAATGTTAGTATTACAAAATCTACCTTCATTTTAGAATTATACAGATTTTAAACATCTCAGTCCAACTCGTGACCACGAAGGCTGCAAAGCCTTCGAAACGTCGGGAATAAAAATTAAAACCAAATCGTGATAAAATCCGTAAAAATAATTTTATTTCAATATTGATAACATGATGATTGGAATTTAACATGAATATTTTTGTTCATTAATTTTTACGTTCTTATTCTCACACTTCTATGGTATGCATTGCAAATTCGTTGTAACAAATCACGAGTCTAAACGAATTTCTGTGTCAAAGAGCCGTATCGATGTCGTGCACCAAATCTTTGACCTTATAATCTGATAGATTCTTTTCAAGGCCGCATTTATGTATATCTTACATCCAATCGCATCAGCTAAAAAGCTGATGCCTCCTTAGTCTAATGGCAGCGTATGTGGTCTGTGGATTGAGGGTTCAAATTCCAAATCAGACAAATTGGTTTTCTAATAGAAGTGGTTTGGCACTGGATCCCCCAGGGGTGGTCGACGTCGGGAAGGCAGCTGGTCGTAAAAAAAAACCAAGCATCTTTTCTGCAACAAGCTTAAAAGTGTTTCGCCGACCTCATATAGGGCATTCCATGGCAACCTACAGCTATAGTGCAAGCCTCTTTCGATGCGTCGCCTAAACTTGGCTAAAAGAATGTCGTTCAGCTACGCTCTAAATAAGCGATTGACGACTCTAGCAAATCTGAAGTTGACGCCTGGCTATCGCGCTATCCCGGCCTCATGCCTGGTTTCGCATTCCTGCTTAAATGTTGGTTATGGGGGGTCAAGCGTCCCGTGTAATATCTTACACCGTCTCATCACATGGTAAATGGTCTAGCCCCCCGAATACTGAAACGCAACTCAAACAGAGATCGTCTTACCTAATTTAAGATAGCCTTATCTGTCAAAATTGTATGGTGCAAAACATGCCAGTAGCTCTTAAAGTTAAGTAGCGTTTTCGTATTCGGGGGTAAGACCTCTTTATGCATTCGTGTATTGAAGAGCTCCCAAGCAGGAATAATTTTGACAATTGAATTCAAATCAAAATCGATACGCGCTTTGATTTTTGTATGAGATTCGGACCAAACGTCAACAGTGCGCGGCGAGCTCGATACGATTTCGATTGTTAAAATTATTCCTGTATTTGATGACTTTTTTTGACATTTTACGCTAGCGACTACGTAAAATAATTTCTATGAAAAACGACAACACCCGACGTAATCAATAGAGGCGTTCGCATGTTTGACATTCAAACATTTCAATTATTCGGTAACGTGAAATGTCAAAAAACTCACAGTCGAGCTGTAACTGGCTTCTGATAACCTCAAAGATGAATGATACAGTGAAGAAGCCGGGACTCACTCACGTGTGTCGTTGAGTGCGGGCGGCGCGTCGGCCGGCGGGAGCTGCGCGGCCGCCGCGCCCGCCGCCGCCATCAGCGCCAGCCCCACCAGCACCGCGCGGCTCATCGCCTGCGTGTGCCCATGGCATTACTGCAAACATACACAATACATATTTACTAATTTCTTAAGTTTATGCGAATGTTATACATTGAAATAATACTATTTTATACGGATTCTATCACACTTAGTTTTAGGCCCCACGTTTCGAAGGCTTTGTATCCTTCGTGGTCACGGGTCGGATTGTCCGGAGTCCGTACCGACTGTCTGTAGTTTTATTTCAATATATATTTATTTATTCTTTACCGAAGATGTGCCAGAAATTACGAACATCGAGATCGAACATGCTCTTAGGAAGATGAAGAACAATAAAGCTCCAGGTGAGGATGGTGTTATTATCGAAATGGTTAAAGAGGCCGGAGACACCGTAATTCATTATCTAAACAAGCTACTTAATAAATGTCTTGAGGAAGGGACGGTGTCGAAAGAATGGGAATGTTCGAATGTCATCTTGTTATTCAAAAAAGGTAACAAGGCGGATTTAAACAACTACCGCCCAATTACTCTGTTACCCCAACTTTACAAACTACTAAGTAAGATCATCACCATTCGCCTTACCAACAAGTTCGATTTCTACCAACCCATTGAGCAAGCTGGTTTCAGAAGCGGATTTAATACCATGGACCACATTTTGACGATGAGAACCGTAATCGAAAAAGCAACAGAGTATCAGATGCCCTTATGGATTGCATTTATCGATTATAAGAAGGCATTCGATAGTGTGGAATTGTGGGCTGTTATTCAATCATTGCAAAATGCTCGAGTAGACCATCGATACACAAAGCTAATCAAGCACATCTACGACAATGTGACCATGAGTGTGAATTTGGATGAATCTACAGAACCAATAGCCATAAAAAGAGGTGTTAGGCAAGGAGATACACTCTCTCCAAAACTATTCACTCTAGTTCTGGAAGATGTCTTCAAAAAGCTCTCTTGGGAAAAACGTGGTCTAAATATAGCAGGAGCTAGACTGAGTAACTTGAGGTTCGCTGATGACGTTGTTCTTCTCGCAGATAACCCTGAAGAATTACAAATAATGATTCAGGAGTTAAGTGACGTTTCCCTACAAGTTGGTTTGGAAATGAACTTGGATAAAACCAAGATTATGACGAATATGGATGGAAATAACATAAACATAACCATCAACCAAACCACCATAGAAAAAGTAGAGAAATACGTATACTTAGGGCAAGAGATCAGAATGGGCAAAGATAACCAAACTAGCGAGCTTCACAGACGAATAAGACTTACGTGGGCAGCCTTCTCAAAACTAGACTTTGCCTTTAAGATGAAAATATCTAGGGAACAAAAAGCCAGGATATTTAACCAATGCATCCTACCAGTGCTTACTCATGGGGCTGAGACCTGGGTATTCACCAAAGACACAATTAATAAACTGGAAGTGGCTCAGAGGGCAATTGAGAGAAAGCTGGTAGGAGTGACATTGATGGACCGCAAAACAAATAAATGGCTTCGAGAACAAAGCAAAGTAGCAGACGTGACGAAACGAGTGGCACACCTAAAATGGAAATGGGCTGGACATGTTGCCCGAAAAGAAACATCATGGTGCAAACGTCTCCTTGAGTGGAAGCCATGGGGAAAAAAGCGTCCCCAAGGAAGACCGCAAATGCGCTGGAAAGACGACGTGAAGAAGGTCGCCGGTTCGAACTGGATACACAAAGCACAAAGCCGCGAAAATTGGAAGTTGATGAAGGAGGCCTACACCAAAATGGTTGAGAGAGGCTGAAGAAGAAGAGATTCTTTACAAGCTTTCATCCCTTTATAGGTCGATAAAAAAAAATAAAGTACACTGTGTCCGTCCGCAGGGTTATAAGTATCACCTTTCTTTCTTTATTTCTACTTGCCCTTATCCCACCTTAATGTGGGATCGGCGCAACACACTTTTTCAAACATGTTGCAGAATAGATTTGCTTTAGGTTTTACGACCGGCTGCCTGCCTGACGTCAACCCCCTCTGGAGGAAGGATTTTAAGTATCACCATATAAAATTATATTTGATCAATGTCGGTTCAGCGGTTTAAATAGCCGTGAAAACGCCACAGAAAAACAGAGTTACTTTCGCAATATTAGTATGGACTAGAATGGAAAGTAAGAACACTTAAGAGTTAGGACTTAATACAAAGAACATATAAGTCAACCTAAAGTACATAGACATAAGAGTTTGCGTCAACCTGACGTCAGTCAGGAAGTCGATAGTAAAAACGAAGCTGAATTTTTTATACAAGCTTGAAAATGTGTTGCGTGCACACTCATTGGAGTGGGCTTTAAAGGGCAGCTGGAAGAAGACATAACTCTCCATTAATTTTACATAATATAAATAGTCCTTGTGATGAATCATGAAGTTAATGAAAACGTATCAAATGTTAATGATGCTCAACAGGTACTCAAACAATACTTTCAAGTTTCGAAATGAATGAACAAGTATGACACGCTGTCCAGTAGAAAATGTATCGGTGTTTAATTACGATGTTCCCTCACATGTGGGTCACACAGTCTCGTCAAGCGATCTTCGCATGGCTCACCGGCATAACAGTACGACGGGTTTGCAAATCAGTTGACATTGGCATTCGACACTCGCCACTACGCGAGCCATTTCACCCACACTTGCCACGTGTTCAATATCAAGCAGCATTGTTTGCTACTATAAAAAGGACCCCTCCCCTTGTTGTTAAAAATAAAATAAATTATAAATAGATTATACAGGGACCAACAACCTTATAAAACACTGCGAGAGGGAAGCATAGACGAGGCTTTGAAATGAAATTACTTATTCAATATGATACAGGGTACCCATAACGAAAGAGCGTGAATTGGAGGCCTAAATTTAGCAGTGCGTGGTGGAAATACCTTTTAGAAAGTATATGTTGTCGATCTACATAGTTGTGCATCTAAAATTCAATTCATTGTTCTATTGGTGCTATAGAAATTAGGGCTGTACGCATTGGCCATTGATGCGAATTGTTAATAATGGCTTTGTGGGAAAGTCATATCGTGACGTAAGATTATTAATTTCAGATACCTAGTTTTCGTTAGAATTGGATTTGACATGCGGTCCGAGCAGCAAAATTTCTGACAATCGTAAATGTATTCGAGCTCGTTGCGCACTGATGACATTTGGTTAATATTTAATGCAAATTTCATAGACGCGCATTTAGCTCGAATACATTTTACGACTGTCAGAAATTTTCCTGCTCGGGCCGCCGCACTGAACAAATTATAGTAAACAGTGCTTAAAAGTTCTATATTATGTTTAGCTGGCTATGGCATAAAGCAGGAAGATCATAATATATAAAGATGTTGAGTAACAACTACGTTATTGTATAGCCGTAGTGGTTGCCACACCCTGATTTGTTCTCCTATCAGTCATGCTTGTGAAGGTCAATCATTAATAACACGTACGACGTACCGTATTATAATAAACCCTCTTAGTCCACTAAAGTTTTTTTTTTCAATTACTTTCTGTACTGGTGGTAGCACTCTTATATGCGAGAAACTTTACTTTTTACCACCATTATTTTTATTTTTACCCAAAGCAGCAATGTGCGAGCACATTGCACTGTGTTTCTGTTTTGTTTTAGCTTGTACCTAGCTAGAGTAAATTTGGGCACTATGAGATTTACCGCCTATGTTTCAAGGTGGAGAACACCGGGAAGTGCCACTTAGTATTTGGATATTAAAAGTACGGTGGGGATCTCGTCTCGTCATTCGTTTACAATAAAAAAAATCAAACAAACAAGTAGAATCAAAGTGTTACAAATATAAATCTAGCACAGATTATATAATAGATACATAATATTTTATTAATACAATTCTAGTTTTGCTCTAATAAAAATGAACAGGTTTTCCATTCCCAAGAAACAGTATTACTTATTGTAAAGGTGTTAACAAAGGTTAAGTGTCGTTTGCATGTATATTATACCGTTTATTTTTATATTTATGCGTACTATTAACGCCCTACATTATGTTCCATGAACAGTAGTAGACATTAACCTACATAGTTTTAAACTAGTTGCGAATGCAACATTTCTTATAAATCAAGCCCCAGTGCGGACTAATTAATTAAATTATTACAACTTCGTACGTTGTTGCGAAACTGTTAGATTAACTAATAGCTAATTAAGATTTTTGTACGAGATAATGAGTATCAAATGTGGCTGTAACCTAAATATTACTTACTATTAATAAATAACCTATGTTCATCTTACTTTGACCTCAAACTCTGTTGAATGGTTATGTTTGGAATCAATACGACTATAAAAATATATGGTAATGGCTCGTATTTGCATTTCTTTTGCATATCTATGTAGTTTAAATATATAATTGCGAATTGAACTTCTGTCATACAATGTTTATACCCTTGTAAAATCGATATTATCGAAACATAACATAACAACACAGGCGTATAGAGTGGTACCACCAACGATCTTTTTAAGTTGGTTACAATTTCTAAATTTGCAGCAATTATTTGTTAGCCATTTCCGGACTACTCATTTACATTTCCAATTTGCGAAACAGTTTAGTTGCATATAAAAATATGGTTAATATCCATTATATTTGAATGTGTGTTTATGTGTCTGTGATTGTGTCTACAACTACTAGCCTCAGTACCTAAGCCGCGGTGAAAGTTGCCGGTGACGCACTTTTGTATTCACGCAACTCACGGGCGCGAGTAATTTACGTTACCACTCTAATAAGGCTCGCTTCGCCCTTCCCAACTAATTTATCCGTTACGACGTCGATGTAGATTCCAATTGAAATCCGGCAGGTCATGTGAAGTTTGTCGTTTTGTAAGATAAATCGGCGGTCATAGCCCCATTGCGCGGCGGATCTGGGATCTTATGCGGGCTTCCGCACCAATTAAAGTATCTTACCTGATTATTTACTATTGATTTCATATTATTTGTCAATAAGTAATGTAGAATATATGTATTTGTAAAATAAGCGAAGACATTATGATTGTTTAATAATCCATACACAATTTAGAGAATCGTGCTTGGTACTTTGCTTTCCATCTGACGTAACTCTTCATTAACAATTTTGAAATATTCTTCTTCAACTTTCTTTTCCTCTGTTTCTTCATTTTTTGGCTCTTCTGGTGATACTTCATCAGATGCCACCTCTTCAACCCGCGCTTTCAATCGTATTTCTTTAAGTCGAGTATCTAAAAAATGCTCACGTCTAGCTTCTCGTTCGTATGTTTTCATCATAAGTTGTTTGTCATCCTTTCCAGGAGTAATCATATTTTCAGATAGGTTTAGAAGAAACAGTGATCCATTATTATCTCCTACTGCAACTAGTTCGCCTTTTCGATGTGGAGTAATTCTTTTTAAAGCACTGTTCGACACCTTTAATGTCACTAATGGGTCTTTGTATTTACGGAGAAAATCCCAATAATAAAATATTCCGTCCGCACATACTACCATGTAGCTTGAATATTTTAATGGCGTCCAAATGGCATCAGCAACTTCTTCGCGATACGGTTTTGTTACTATTATCGGTGCAGTTCGAACTTCTTCGCTCCACACTCGAACTGTCCAGTCACCACAAGTAAGGAACATTCTCAATGTGCAGTGACTGCGATGTACAGATCGTACTGGACCACACTGCGCGTCCCAGTACGACGATAAAACTTCAGAATGTCCTCTACCCATGCGATTTACGTTAATAACTAATCCAGATTCAGTTCCGCAAAGGAATTTTGTTGGTAAACCTTGATCGTAATCTAAAGAAGTAACGCCTTCAGAGTTGCTAAAGTTGGGTACTTGTCCGCTAGGCATTCTTATAGACATCGTTAATCGATCCTGAGGTTTAGAAAGATTTCGGCAATCCCACCAAATACATTGTCCGTCAAGGGAACCAGTAAAGAATTCCGTATGCGTTCGTGAGTGAGTGTAAAGTAGCGCTGTGACCGGACTGCGGTGTGAATTATAAACGGAACTGCTAGATACAGCTTTTGCGGACTCTCGAATGTCGAATATATTTACGGTACCGTTCCCCAGCCCCACAACCACTACTTCGGGGTCAATAGGGGAGCATGCCAATTGCCAACAAGCTTCCTCGGGTTGTAATTCGTGCAGAGGAGATGTTTGTCTATTTATGTCCCATATGTAGCAATCGTTTGACTTCGATATACCTGAATCTGGTGAATACTTATCAAGATAAGCCACAACTAACTTAGATTGCTTTTCACTTGTCCATTGAATACATGACACAGATCGCTGCAATACATCTCGGAAGACATTAGCAACTCTAACGCTATATTTTTCAATAGGTTCCTGAGGTAACATGTCATCAAAGTAATTTTGGTACATTTCGATGGCATTGTTTTGATCAACATAATGTTCCATTACTGGCGCTAGAGACAATACGGTATGTATGTAATTATCATCATGCATGACTCGACGGCAGTGTCGTAGTATATGATCCTCATTGTATGTATGAACTTCGCGCGGCCAACCACCTTCGGTGTGATTAATGCCTTGTTCGTGAGTTACCACTTGTTTTGTATTTGCTTCATTTTCTGATTGTGGCAATACTGCCTGAACTTCACGATGAACTGGATTCCTTAGTATGTATTGATTTTGATCTTCACTATTAGGATTAATGGAATCTAACATTTGCGCCGGACCGGCATGGAATAGCGTTTGTCTTCCAAAGTTCTTTCGAAGTTTCGTATATTCGTAAGTCGATTTCGTGTAAGGCATTTGTCCTTTATTTTAGTATTTATTGTTTCTTTACGAACTTGTCAATAAACATGCATTACTTGTCTAGTAGTATATCAACAATAAATAGTAGATCAGTATGGCCGTGGTATAAAATGAATATTGATGATGGAATTATAATATCAAAGGTGGCTAAGACGTCACAACTCACATTTGCCGGGAAACATATGTGGCCTTGTTTATTTATCGAGTTGTTTTCTGCTACATAAACACAATACTGCTGTTTAAATACAACACGAAATATAATATCACATTTTCTTTAAAGTTTTTAATGGATAGGTAGCAAAATATGAAGTTTATAATATTAGCATAAATATTAGTAACTTACAGACATTCTGAATCATGTATGTGTAAGGGATTTATAATTTCAAATACATATTGGTAAATAATACAGATTTTGCTAAAATAACAAATGAGTATTGTATTCCTAAGAAGAGATGACATCAGACCTGTGGTCAGTGAGTATACTAATAAACTTAATATTTGTGCAAATCGCACAAAGGGTGGGATCATGGTAGAGATGATGTCAACCTTCCGACAGGTTTCAACCAGTAAATAAGTGCACCTAGTTATTGATGTTATTTGCAATAATACTTTCGAATTTACCTACATGTCTCTTATTTATTGCTAGTAAATTAAGTATACCAGGAAATGTCGCAACATTGTAAGAGGCTAGAAGTTGTTATGCGATCTGCATTAATATGCATTGAGAACGTATGGCAACAACAACGGACAAAAGGAGAGGCGACTCTCTGTCTAAATGCTTACAAGCTGTTTGCTAACAATTTTGAGTAAGGTAAAGATGGGAATAAATTAACATTGTTTTCAGATGATAAACATGTAAAGTGATCAGTGTTTGAGACTAGTGTATAAAGTTTAATGATTTGTTCCATATATTATCCTGAGGTAGAGTAAATAACGTCTAACAATATTGTATTTTAAATCATCTAAATTGAGTTGCACTTTTGATATTTGAATATTTCTGAATCATGATCTTATTAGTTAAAATGTTTCTGGAAATGTATTATTTAAAATTCCAGGCACAGTTTAACAGATGTGCGTACGGAGAAGTAGAAGTAACGCAACATTACTGTATGATGAAAACAATTCAATTGTGATTACACATGTGAACCGTTATAATGGATTTACACCTTATATTATTTTATTACAACACCAATTGTTCAGAAGCCCTTTGTAAGTCAGCAAACTCATAAACCACTATACTTCCTCACCATAAAATGTGAATTCCGTTTATAGTACAGCACAAATATCACATATTTCACTGCACTTTCATAAAACTCATAATTCGATGTTAGATTTGTTCCGTCACGATTTAGCACACACTTATGGGTCACGTTTGAAGTTTAAACGGAATGGTAGAGGTGCGCACGCGCAAGCCTTCGCTCTATCCGACGTTTCACCGGCGACTGGCGCATGGCGTCAGGCACGAGGCGAGTGACGCCCAACTACGAGAAGAGTGCAATAGTAAGTCCACTGCCCAGGTTGTTGTCGACGGACCACGGAGACTGGTTTTATGTGTAAGTTCCTTGGCAATTGATGTGCACATTGATTAATGTATGGCCAAAGAATTGTATGGCATTGACAGTTCTCTATATTGGATAGTAGAGGTAGAGCCTTTTTTAGAAAATTTTAGTTGTATGTGTGGGTCAAATGAATTAACTGAATTCGAAATCAGTTTTATACCATACACAATATATGTATTTATTATTTAAACATTGTTCGCTAAAATATTACAGACGTATATTTTTTGACGAATAATTTTACGAGCTTTACGCCAAACAAGAATAACATAAAGTTGGTCATTCATATATTCATTATCTTATTCTTTTCCCCTATTAGTATACTGCAAATTATATTGAAGAATATTCAACGATGCTTTATTTCTCCCGCTTTATGTGTAGGTACAATAACGATGTGCTAAGCGGTGGGGTAGGCTCAAAGTACTGAGGTACTAAACATTGTAGGGAAAAGTGTACTTCGCAATGTGGGCCAGCGGTAATGAACAAGTCACGACACTACCTAGCACTCAGCGAAAGCGTCGAGTTTTACTAACAACGCGCACGTGAGCGGGATTAATACCACCTGACTTTGGGAGGTTTTTGTGTAATAAAATGGGATCAAACCTTTGACGCAATGAATGCACGGAGAGATTGATGAATGTATCAAAATAAAGAAGTTACTTTCAGTTAGTTTTTTTTTTTTTTGTGTTGAGCTTTAGCGACTCTTTTTAAGTACCTTCCTTATACTACACGTTTTTTAGACATGTACAATGCCAACACCCTACAATAAAGTCAAACAAAGTTTGGTCAGAAATATTAATGACGAAACCACTCCCTTGAAAAAATGCAAAAGATTGCGAAATATCTTAACAGACTACAAGCAATTTTATGCGTATTCGGCGCCGTACATGACTAAAAATGTCGTATAAAAAGCAAATAAATTAGTCAGAGGAACAATGAGATAAAACCGAACCTGTAAGCCGTAAGATTATCAGAATGTCTGCGCCTCCAGATAGTTTAATCGAAACAAGATAAAGATTAGGTTTGTTACTTTTAACATGTAGTAAGTGAAGAAAGATTAGTTTAAGATTATAATTAAAACGAGTCAAAAAATTGAGACATGTATAGTATTAATAAATCAAGAAAAAAGTCTCTCACGAATGAAGTTGTATCGTTATTACTTATTAGTCACTAACACGCAAAAGGAAATGAGTTTGAAATGTTGAACACTTAACATTTCAAGACTGCGAAATGGAAGCAGCTGTACTAAAAGGGTTGAATAAAATTGCTGTGGTCAAGAGTTAATTGGGATAATTGGTCATTAGACGGTCAGAAAGCAAGCGTTTTTCGAGTTGATTAGTAATTGACCCAAGCACTGGCCTTGTGCCTCCACCGGGTCGCCGTGCAGTCCAGCTAATCAGTGTCACGGTGGACTATCTGTAATTAAGTTTTATTTATTCCAAGTACATACTTTCATACTTATAGCGAGATTATACATGGGTAACCTCTTTCATAAAGCAATTTTTACCCCTGCATAGTAGTCATTAGACCTGTACGATGCAGTTAAAGTAAATACTAATCGTCGCGAACTCAGGAGGCAATGTGTCCCTCGCCAGTTAGCAGAATGATGCAGGCCTAAAGTTACGGAATATATAAACAACTATATTCATGTGCGGATAAAGTTATATTAGGTCGTTTACCCGTTTGTAAAAAAAATAAAAACATACAATTTATTGCTTTCCATTTTTGGTTTCGAATGTCTCATTCATTCGTCCGCGTTCGTGTTTTGTTGGTTGTGGTACCGTAATATTGCAAATACTGGACAATATACTTTTATGAAATAATAATGCTGCATTGAGCCGTTTGAGCTGTAACCATTGCGCATTCAATTATAGGATTAATCACGTTGCTCCGTGTATAATTAAAAGAGGCCGCGGCTACGATTGGTCACGTACAATTTGTTCGAGTCTTACGATCAGTTTGCACAATACTACAGATGTGTATTAATGGCATTATTATTTATTACCCACAATAGGTACATAATATTATAATATTATTTGTGTTTTTATCGAAAATATATTTTGTCCGAACGTAAGCTTCACTACAGACTTAAAGAAACAATAGAGCACGATGTTTGTTTTAGTGCATTGCAATGGTCTTCATTTCGCGCAAATGAATGAATTCTTTGTTGATACAATAGACAATGAAGCGTGCCAATACGAGCGTTGTTTGGTCAGATAAACTGTTTGAAAAAGTAAATTGCGCTTGGTTTTGTTTCGCCTTATAAAATGCTCTTTATAATTTGCATAATCGTCTCTTTGTTACTTAACCGCAGTAAATGACATTGCATAATGATGGATGGACAATTTATTAAAAATGATTAATACCAAAAGGACGGTAATTGTGGTTAATTTGGTTCAGTTTAAACGCTCCATTGACTATTGCTGAGTTGATTACGTTTGTATGTTATTTTTTAAATTGTTGTCATCAGCAGATTACGTTTTACAAATTGCAAACCAAAAGTGCCCGGGCTGCAGATTCTCATGCGCGCACAAGTGACTTTTGTCACGTGATTCGTGACTTATTTTTATCGAATGACTTGTCAAATGTATGCAATTTATTAAAAGCAAGATCTTTTTGCATACATTATTATTCAATTTTCTGCATGCACTTGACTAGCAGCGCTTCTTTGCAAAAACTATATGGAACTAAAACTTTATGGAAATCTTAAACTGTCATCGTTTTCGATAAGTTAGAACACTAAAAATTATCCCGTACCTACTAAGCCCCTAGGTATATACTGTAGTCGTATAGCGGTTTCAAATTATTCAAAAGAAATAATTAAAACACGCCTAACCTCAGCCGTGTTTTAACTAGTACAAAATTACGAACTAGGATTGTAACTCTAGACAAGTGTATGGTGTAGCTATGAAAGCATATCAGAACAAGATCTGGGGTCGATGTCCCGGATTATGGCGACCCTGATGTCACAAAAACAACTTAAGTTCTAAGTACCTATGTATTTTAAAGTATTTTTCGGCTATTAACACGATTTTTTGGGCATGTGTCTTTGATGTCTTAGACGACTTTCCCCGGTAGGTTACATACAGTAATATAACTTGACTATTTTCAGTAGCTTGTACTTAAATAAGCTGTAGTAAACTTAGCCTGTTATTTAAATTTGGTTACATTTTACGTTACTGACATTTTTGTCCCTGTATTTATTACTCTTCCGCAGCTGGACATGCCTATATGCAAATGAAAGGAGCTAAGTACTTAAATATTTACCACACTTAAAATTCTATAAAGATTTGTACTTTTAAAACCATTATAAACAGTAATGAAAAGTAATATATTAAATTGAATAAAAAAATTCAAAAACAAAACGTGAGTATCTCCATGGGAGGAAGTTTCTCTAAATACTGATGTATTTTAATAATCACAAGTTTAAAAACTGAACGGACCGACTACAAATTGATCCGATCGTGACTAAAATATGGGATTACCATTGATATAAGGTCTATCGAACACAAGAAGAATTTTGAAAATGGGTCCATATTTGGCGGAGATATCGCGTAACATACATAAAAAATACAGACGAATTGAGGACCTTCTTCTTTGAAATAAAACTATTCTTACGGATTCTATCACGATTAGGTTTTAATTATTATTCCCGACGTTTCGAAGGCTTTGCAGTCTTCGTTGTCACGGGTCAGACAAATTTTATTACAATGTATAATATTCACGTAAACTTAAGAAATCAGTATGTAAACCTTCTTCTTTGTTTGAAATCGGTCGAAAAATACAATGAATTACGAACGTGACAAATACCACTGATTCCATTGAACAAGATCGTAAATATCACAATTAGAAGTCTTATTAAAGGTTGAAATTTGGGTCGAGTCACTGTGAACATCGCTCGGTCAGCGTATCGACAGTCTTATTGACCTTGTAGACCGTGCCATCCCGTAATTGGGCCTTTGTAGTTCGAATCAAAGCGACATATCCGCCTTGATATAGATACCTGCTGTGCTGCCGCTTTCAAATTTCCCTTCGGAGATCAACAGATATACCAAATTGGAGAACGTTTGAAGGTCGGTGTAATCTCTGATTTAACGTTTTTGGTTTTTCTTTCGAATGGACTTGTGCTGTTGGACGGTTCTGTCTCGGGTTCGATCCCCGGGTCGGGCAAAGTGATATTGGTTTTTTCTACAGCAGCCCGGAGTCTGGAATTTGTGCCCGATATGGCGATAGGCTCGCCCCCTATTACATCTAGGACGGAACTAAGCTCGGCGAAATGTGGGTGTTCTAGTTCGCTAGTACGCCTCTGCCTACCCCTTCGGGGATACAGGCGTGAGCTTATGTTATGTTATGAATTTAAAGCTGGCGCTTATGGCGCTCTAGCCAGAAATATATTAATTTGACTGCGATTGAACACAGAGGTGCCTTTTCGAAGGCTTAGAACTCATATTGAACTATCTCAGGAACTATAATTTTTTTTTTAATCATAAGTCATAAAAATATTTATTTGGCACAAAAACATGACATGTATTAATGTTACAAAAGTATGTTGCTAACTGCAGTAGTTAGTAATCTAACTGTGTCGCAGGTAACAACGCCCACCTCCGGAATACATTTACGCGGATTTAACAAAAATTATACAATAAAGAAGAAAATGGAAATGTTAAATAAAAATAAAATAAAATAAAATAAAATAAGTGAGGATGTGTATGGGTGTGTGAAAGGGTGTGTGCATGAGTTTGTGTGTATGTATGTGTAACTCTGACATATCACATAAGGCCCAAACATAAAGGTATATTCAAAAATTCAAGTTTTGCAAATCATTAATACCTTCGGGATAATAGGAGCTCCGTATCGTCATATGTGAGAGTCAGAAACCATTGGTAAAGGGTTTTTTTACATTTACTGTATGTCCTCATATATATATTCAGTTCTTTATTGATCTGGTTATAGAGCATGGAACTCATATAGTAAAAATGACGACTAGCAAACGTTGTCCTTCTGAACTAAACTTTACAGACTTTACAGACTTTTAATTAAATAAGAGATCGTCTCTGCGTACTAGTATGCCAAGGGGGCTGCTGTGGGAGATCTTCGGACTCTCGGGCGGGTCGGATGTCGGGGTCTAGTATTAATATTACAATATGTATTGAGAAGGGAAAGGGCTGCTTCGACAGCAACTGTGATGGGATCATTGGGGTCTGCTAAAACGTGTTTGAGACGACGACGGATGGTAACATTTTTGATATCAGGCGCGACATGCAGCGCTATTATAATCTAGATAGAGATTTATCGCGGATCTGCAAGTGGCCCTAAGAATTAGGTTTATGTTCACTGGTTCATCTGGTGATGTATGGTGTTATGTAAATAAAAATTTGTTCTTCTTCTTCATCAGCTTCCACCTGCGCATATTCCACTCGAATATGGAGTCGGCGCAACATACTATTTTCAGGTATGTTGTAGATCGGCTTCTACGAAACTTCTTGCAAATTTCTTAGTTATAATATATATACAATGTTTAAATCATAACATAGACCAGTCACGAATAATTTAGTTAATATGTTGCTATAGTTGCAATGTTGAATTTCAGTATGACGAATGTAATTAAAAATTAAAATCAGTTTAACCGTGTTGCATACACTAAATGGAGTGTGGTGGGAAATTTGGTTTGGGAAATGAAACGAAAATTAAAATACATTACTAGAGATAATGCAGTAGCCGCAGGACGTCGAGTATGTTCATAAATACAGCTAATTTTGGAATGCCATTAGCTACAAAGCAAATGAAATGGAATTCATAATTCAGTGTGATTACATCATTGAATTACAAACTCAGGAAAATAATTATTTTAGTTCGAATATGAATCATTCTTGTAGTATTTAATATAACTTCATAATGGTTTTTGTCTAATTTTGTGTGTCTAAAAAGTGGAAATAAGTTCTAAAAACATAATAATACGAAGTAGGTAAATGTGGTCTAAGCGTATTTCGTTTAGATTATTTTATAATTATAAGTTTAAAAACTTAAAAAGTGACTTCAAATGTATCCAAAGTTGACTAATTTGATTTAAAGCCCATCGAACACAAAAATAATCTTGAAAATTAGTCTACATTTATCAAAGATATCGAGAAAGATAGTATATAATAATAATATCAGCCCTGTAATATTGCTGTCCCACTACTGGGCATGGGCCTCTAACACTAATGAGAGGGGTTAGGCCTTAGTCTACCACGCTGGCTTAATACGGGTTGGTAGACTTCACATATCCTTGAAATTCTTGAGGAGAAATTCTGGGGCATGCAGGTTTCCTCACGATGTTTTTCTTCACCGCAAGCGATAATTCACAATGAAAACACACTTAACAGAGAAAAGTCAGATGTGTATGCTCCTTTTTAGGGTTAGTCTCGAACCTCCGACACTCGTCTCGGCAGTCCGTACCATTCCCAAATGAACTATCGCTTCTTTCCAACATAGTATTCCACATAAAAACTACCGACGAATTCAAAACGTCCCCCTTATGAAGTCGGTTGAAAGGCATAAATATATATGTTACATAGCAAGCGGAACACTTAAGTTTAACTATCGGAATTGCACTATCGGAAATGTTGAGAATCGTTCGGCTTACGGTCAGATTTATCAGTGCGTTGGGGATCGAATGTTTCCCCCCGCCCCGTTGCAAGCGTGCCAGACCGGCAATTTTATTGTTTCCACTTTTACGAATCCATAAAACCAATCTACACTTACCTACTAGATGCGAAGGTCCATATAACACGATTCCTACTGGCATACATTTACTAAACCATTGTCTAGTCTTTCTTTCTACCTGCTCTTATCCCACCTAAATGTGGGGTCGGCCCAACACAATTTTTCAAGCATGTCACAAAAATGATTTGGCTTAGTTTTACGACGGGCTGCCTGCCTGACGTCAACCTCCACGTAGGGTATTTATTCTTGGGAAAAACATTGTATTGTAAAATAGGAATTAATTAGAAGACAGACTAGCGTCACGTTTCCGTTTCAAAATGTCCTTCCTTTGCCAGATGTAGGTGTCAAGTGTGGTTAACGTTTTACAAATAAGGTAATATAAAGTATTAATTGGATTGAGTGCCTCGGTGTCGTAAGTAGTTGTAGTTCGTTACGACTACCGTCCTGAGGTCTCAGGTTCTTTCCCCGAGTCGCGCAAAGTGATTATGTTTTTTTAATATCAGCCCCGAGTCTGGAATTTCGCCCTAGACAGTAATGTCTACAGCACGAATGGGCGGGCTCGACCGATTTAATACCACTGTCTCGCAGTAAATCGACGTAGGCAGTAGTTGTAGGCAGCTCGCTGTCGCATTTCGTTCGGTGAGTGAGATTTACGGTGGCTTATTTCCCCCTCCCTTTCCCAATGCTTTTTCCCTCCCCTTCCATTCCTTCCTTTTAGGTTGGCAACGCACCCATGATTCTTTTTAGGCCTTGGATGTCTATGGGCGGTGCAGATCACTTACCATCAGGTGACCCATCTGCTCGTTTGCCAGTCTCTGCTATAAAAAAAATGTGTGTGTTTTAGTTCGCTCGTACGTTTCTGCCTATGTATTGTAAAATATTGTAATTCGTACCTTAAGATATACTTAACATTATTTTTTGATATATTAACATGTTATTTAATCTTTTTACGGATGTATTTAATAGTCATGTCCGTAAAGCAAGGTCTTACTTATATGTTGAAATTGTAGTTGATAGCGCATTCATTAATAAGATATATATCTTTGACCTGCACCTGTATTATTATATAAATTTTTTATGGCTTTAGTGGCGTTAGCGGTTTATAGTTTTTATTTTCAAAGAAAATATATATTTTTTTAATATAGATATAATATAGTCGTCTCCTTGGTCTAGTGGTAGCATGTATGGGCTGTGGACCGGGAGGTTGTGGGTTCGATTCCTAGGTCGGGCAAAGCGAATTTTCTAATTTAATTTGCCCGGGACAGAACCGCCTACGCCTCTGCCTACCCCTTCGGGGATACTGGCGTGAGCTTATGTACGTATGTATGCCAACAGGTCAACTTAGGCAAATCCATGGTACATCTCTTGCAAATACGCTTATCGCCGTATAATGGTAAATTGAAAGATGATTACTTAGACATTTTATAATTAGAATATTTGTCTACTGTTATGGACAATGTTCGTGTAACATTGTCCATAACAGTAAACAAATTATAACAGCATAACAGCCTTACACGTATTTGGAACTCTATATGTCTTGTACCAGCAATATAGAGGGTAATTAAGGAAAACCAACCAGCGCGGCGGCAGCGTCCAGGCTCGAGGCTAGCTATGTTTGGGAATTGGACCGTGCTGGCATCAAGTTTATCAATATCCATTCAAGCGTGGGATTGTTTTCGAGCCTCGCTTCTGGCGCGGTGGAATGCAAAATTGTACCTCGTGCCCTAGTTTTAGTCAATTATCTGCTAAACATTAATATTTTTATTTTTAAGCAAGGGTAAATGTTAGCGGAGTTAAAATAAAGCATCAGTGAGACTGACCGCATTTCAACTTTTTGCTTTAAGATGATGATGATGAACTAAGAATGTTTTTTCGATTAGATAGTAAGTACTATCCTTTGATTACGTGAAGATATGGGCATTTTTGCCCATCTATTGTCACCATCTACCACAGAGTGAATGGCTAAATAGATTTAGCAAAAAATGCTTGCGGTATATTTTGCTTGATGTAAATTTTTTCTAGCGTTTTCGATACGACGAATATATGAATATTCCATTGTTTTACAGTCAGTTTCTACTTGGCTTTTTATTACCGCCTTCATTCTCGTAAAACCAAATAGAGAATAGGTACTGTAAAAACAAAATGAAATAATAACAAGATTACAGGTTATGTTATGGATAAACAATTTTTGAAATATGCTTCTGCCCCGAATATCGGTTCGTAAAGACAGCCGGAGTGCGGAGAAAAATAGTGTTGATTATGATTACGTAGGAGATCTCTTTAAATCATACTTTGAAATTCAGTTTGCTTTTGCGCTCTTACCGAAGTTTGAACTTTATTTACGTGCTAGACAAAGTTCTCTAAATATAAATAATCTAGGTTGTAGGTATCATTTGAGATTCACTGGACAAATATCTAGTCTAAGTTACAGAGGAACAAACAATAGATATTGTTGAAGTGGTTATTGGCTACCGCACTGGTCAAATTACATATATACAAGCATAAGTAGAAAGGTTATGAATATTCGAAGTAATGATGTGATTCAAACGTTGTTACTCTCTCCGCGGAATTGAAATTTCTGCAAATAGTAAATGGTTTTCAGCAAATGCAAAGCCTTTAGCGTTTGTACACCGTACAGCTCCTCAAAATACATAAGTTATTGGATCGTCGATGAACACCTAGTAAACAAAATGTAATGTTTGCGCAGCCGGAGCCTTATACACGTAAGTAACTAACATATCAACGTATGCAGCTATTTCAATAGCTACATATGTTTGCTTTATTGTATTTACCTTTACGTTCAGTTAGTCCGGCGCTGAAAATAAAAGGATGCGGAATTTGCCGAGTCGCGTTCATAAATATCCGTAAGCGACATCGGGTCCGCCATTTTCCTGTTGACAAAATCGCACCCACAATACATTCAAACTTGTCTAAAGTTTCCATTGTTTATTGCTCTTCCGTAGATTGTTAAATGGTGCTCTCAGCGGCGTTTTGCTTCAATTAGGATTCACTTACTATTCAGATTAACGGTTTTAGCAGTTATGGATGTTAAATACACTTGGGAAATAACAAAATCTCTTTCTTTCAACCTGTCCTTATCCTACAATGGGAGGTCGGCGCAACACTATTTCAAGCATGTTGCAGAAATGATTCGGCTTAGTTTTTACTACCGACTGCCTGCCCTATGTCAAACCACTCTGGAGGCTCCAGTACCGGGCAAATTAAATTAAAAATATTGCTTTGTTCGACCTGGATATCGAACCCAATATCTCCGACTCCACAGCCGATATATGGTGTCTTTAGAACAAGGAGGCGCCTAAAACTGGGAAATAACAAAAATCCCTAATGGTTTAGTTTAGATTTACGGTAAAGTTGTAAAACTACGATATGTCGACACTGAAGGAGATTAGCAGCGTTTATTGAAGCGACACGACGGGACGTCTTAGAAGCTTCGAAAAGAAAATAATCTTGATGAAATGTCTGGCTATAAAAAGAGGACATCTTGAATGTCCGCGCTTGATGTTTTCTTTGAAATAAAACGGGACATCGGAACGTAACAACTAAAACTTTATTTTCATAGCGAGCCGCATCAACTTTATTGTCTTAGAACATGGTGGTGATTTCAACATTCTTGTATGGATTTTCATTTTGTTGATGGAACTCGTTTTGTACTTTCGTGTTTGCTCCATGTGCGTTGATTAAATGTATGGCGATTGGAGAGGGCATTTCATTAATCGGAAAATAAATAAAGTGTATTCGATGTTTACTTACCGTGTTTGTGCACAATTTCATATTGATATTGATTTTGCAAATATTACTTTTACGAGTGTGTATCTATTATAAGCACAGGATGAGTTTGTTCTCTATATTTTTATATTCAGTGCCGTTGTAGCATTGTTGATTATTGATTGGAAATTGTATGATATTTTGATAGTTTCTTCATCTTTCTTTTCCACCTTAAATATATGCTAGATCAGTAGACGCACAAGCAATTTCTGAAACAGCGTTAAAAAAACAGACATGGAAGTTCCAATTTTGTTTCTTAGTTCTTTGAAGAATATGGGATATGTTTTCAAATTGCAACCTTCACTGAAACAATGAGTTGCAAATTATTGCGGTCTAATATAGAATTGCAGTTTACGACATAAAAGGAAAAATCTCTTTAATCTACAGTGCATACGAGTAAAACTGTTTAACTTCTTTAGTGTAAAGAAACAAGGTGTTTTTAACTATTCCTTTGGTATCTTCATTACATATCTATGTCGTGGTAAACTTTACGAGGCGACTTCTGTGCTATACAATATTAAAGAGGGTGTGGTTTCACCATGTACTTTCATGTTTCTTGGATAAATTATATGAGAACTAGTCTGATGATATCAGTCTATGAATCAAAGTTTTATGATATTAATATAAGTGTGTACACTTTTTATCATTACTGCAATACATGAGTATTTTTTCAAAAGAGGAAATGCATATTACGCTTCTTTCATATTATTCTTCATAGTAATATATTGATTGGATTTATACAAGGGCCCAAAATACTACGTGTCTTTTTATCTAGTAGAGCCCAAAGAACTCTGAGCAAGGATTGTTACTCTGAGCTACAATCATATTATAAAACCTATGGCCACGAAATGTACGCATGAATATTACCTACTTAATGACTTCATATGTGATGCCTACGAAGGTTGAGGCCTAAGGAGTTTGTATATGCTATAGACCTACAATATTCCCTGTATATGTTTACGATATGAAAAGGGTAGTTCGATAGCGCTATGTAGGTCGACGTAAAGGCGTTTCGCACGGTTAGTCAGAAGGCCAAAAAATGAGTGTAACCAAGCGTTATTCCTTTTCTTAAATATAGGTTATGCATTGTTGATCCCTGAGTTATACTGGTGGTAGGATTAGAGTTAAGTTATACCTATTTAGTTATAGTTAGTATTTGCGAGAGCCCGTCTGTATTATCTATCAATAATTATGTAGTATGTACCGCACGCCATATAATACTTGATTAAAAATATGGAATAGTCATATATATGTAACATATTCACCTTCTCAGTGTTGACCCTCTTCGGCTAATGGAAGTTCTTAAGTAAAATAGATTGGTAGTCAAAGACTTTCGAAATGTACTTATGGCAGGACTCTGACATGCAAGAGTCCGGGAAAACGCCACTGCAATGTTTATTTCTACCGCCAAGCATCTTTCTGTAAGCAATATTGTGATCCGGTCCCGTCGGAGGCGGCACATATGTATGTTACATAAGCGTATGGGCCACCGGCGGCCGAGCCGCCCGTGACTATTGACGTTGTAGTCAGTGTAATTACTGGGCATTATGACACTTAACATCTAATATTTTAGGGTCATGAGATAAATGCTTTTTGCCCAGTATTTTAGAAGTATTATTCAAAGTTTGAGTAGTGTTGGTATTGTTCATGGGTAGACATTTATAAAAAAACTTTTAAAAATGTGATCAATTCTGCTCTCAAAATATCATCACTCATCGCCTACTAAGCTCTCATTTCTTATAAGCATTTCCATGTAGCTTTGTAAATCACATTTCACAGCTCTTTCAACATGAAAAAACATGTATGTGTCGAGTATTCAAATCAAATGTATTTGGCGTTGTTCGTATGACTTATGAAGTAACATTGTATTGATTTTCTATACATTCACTCACCTACGTGCGCAATTTATTAAATAAGCTTTGTGTGGTATGAATATATAAGTAGGGACACGTATCGAATATCTTCAACAGGTGCGGTTGATAACACTTCCAGTTTCACTTTACACAATTTACTTGTGAACAATAACTCTGGACTTTGGAGCAAAACATTTCTTTTGTGATACCGTTTAATGAAGTCAAGTGAGTCGGTTCTTACTGATAACGTAATGTTTTACAGTATTGTTATACGGTAGTGTGGTTTTTGAAAAAATTGTATTTATGTATGTCATAATTTTATAAAGTATATCTAAAGTATCTTTTTTTCCGGACGAAGTAGGAAGGCGGATACTGGCATGAGGCCGGAATAACGCTAGGCAGAAAGAAGAAAGTATATCTAGGTATCTTTTAACTTCACACTATTGTATTGTATACTAAAAGGCTCAAAATGTTAAACCTTTGTCTCTGTTTTTGTCCACCCCAATGGGAACAATGTGAGTTTATATATATACATATAACAATTCACTAAAATATATTTTTTAACTTTGTGATATTCCAGTAATAGGTAAGTATTAGTTAACAGGGGCGCGATTTCGAATACACAGTAATATACGTACTAAAGTTGCTTCTCGCTATCTGTCTGTCCCTATGTATGCTTAGATCTTTAAAACTACGCAACGGATTTTGATGCGGTTTTTAGTAGATATAGTGATTCAAGAGAAAGGTATATTACAATAAAGGTGTATAATACATGCGTTAAATTACTATATTACGCATGTATTAAACATATAAACCTTTAGTAGAGAAACACTGATAATTTTAGAGGTTTCTAATGTGATGTCGTAAATAAACACTTTGCGCTTACATTGCAAACGATGCTGGCTGATAGATCAAAATAATGTATATTAGCATCGCACCCGTGCGAAGCCGGGGCGGGTCGCTAGTAATAACATAAAATAAATCCGAGGTTACTTGTAATTTGGTAAGCGATTGCTAATAATAACATAGATAACAACTATTGTGTTATTCACAAATATTTTGAAACTTTTATTCAAATATTTTAAGTAAATACAGTTTTGCAATATTTTGGTTAACTCAATGCGAATGAATTTATAATTTTACATTAATATATTTTCAAAGCTAGTTGAATGATAATACTATTTCATTGTGGCTGCATAGGGAAGACGAGGTTTTCAATTGTATTATTTCACGGCAGTCAGTACAAAAGTTACATATTTAAATAGAGCGTTTTAGCAGAGAATATTACAAAAACAGACATACCAACTGAAACAATTTAGGAAGTGATAATAATTGCTAGCTACCTGAGGCTGAGGATGGAGTTTATTTGTTTTGCTTTAATAGCTCAAGTATTATTGATGGACTCGTAATATTGTTTGAGAAATAACATTTCAATCATGTACAAATATTTCTGCATTTTTGTGTGACCGTAAATTTTTTTCATAGCAGGGACTAGGAAACGAGCAGATGGGTCACCTGATAGTAAGTTATCTCCACCGCCCATAGACACCCAAGATACAAAAAGAACCATGGGTGCGTTGCTAACTTAAATGGAGAAATATATGAATTGGGAATGAGAGAGGGAATTGGGCCACCGGAAAACAAAAAAATATATTAAGTTTATTTTTTTGTATCAATAAATAGACCATTTCTAATTAGCAATTAAGAATTTACTAGATTTACGGGTATTGTACAAGAGATTAGTTGGGGAGAGACAAGGTGACTAGAATAAGTTCTCATTCGCACGAGAGCTTTTCAAAGCGAAAAAAAATCGTCTCAATATGTCTGTTCATATGAGAACTTGAAACTCATTCTTGCCTTGTTTCTAATAAGCTGTATTTTAAATACCACGCTAAAATAAAACGGCGCGTTTTAAAAGCGACGGTATGTGAACAACTATAACATATGTTCTATAACTAGAACATATGTTCCATTTCAACGTTTTTTATCGCGCGTTGAAAAAAGTCTCGTGCGAATGAGACCTAAACTTAGGCTGTTCTATATATCCTTTGCGCTTGCGGTCGACCCATTCGGCTTTGGGCCAAGCACGTACACAATTTACTTAACCACCGCTTCTACCGCCATACCGTGATTTGAATATATTATACAATTTTTAAGTCCACCAAATCAGTGGCCAGCTGAACAATGACGACTGATGACGACATTACAGTTAAATCAGTTATCATTCATGGATTTGATGTATTTCGAACGTGACGGGTGTTTTCTTATAGAATACTGATATAGTTTGGTTTTAGAGCGACTTGCAGCACTTTGATAAATCTAGATTTTTCTTAAATTTCGATTTCAATATACAAATGGGACGTAAATTAAAACAAGTTTAGAGCTAACTCTGGATTAGTAACAATAATCGGCCTTAGTGTATTACTCTATGATTTTATTATTGTGAGTCCATCAGAGTTGGAGATCATCTAGTTAACTAACGACTCAAATTGCCAAGAAAATATGCCATACCAATTTATATGTTCTGTAGCCCGAGTACGAAAAACTAATGTAAATGTAAACTCGCTGCGCACTGATGACATTTGATTAATATTTCATACAAATTTCATAGACGAGCATCGAGCACGAATACATTTAGGGTTATCAGAAATTTTCCTGCTCGGGCTGCTGGAATCAGTTATACTGGAATAGGAGACGCGACTTTGGATCTCTTTATGTGGAGGTATAAGAGCAAAGAAAACGAACAATCCAATTACATCTCTAATCAAACGTAAATGACGAGCTCGGATTATTGCACAATAACGGAACAATATAATTTCCGATTCGGCACAAACAATGAAGCCCTGCGGAGATCGTTTAATAACGTAAATATTTTACTTAAGCGAAGCAGAATGCCTACCTCAGGCCGGAGTGATGCTAACGAACTGCTATTATGTTTCACCCTCGTGTCACTGTGTGAAGGTTTTGCACTCTCGACCGAGTTACGTCGAGGGGTTGTTTCAGAAAATCATGTGTTGCTCTGTGGGAAAAGCAGTGTGAAAGCGGTCGGCGGCGGGGCCAGACGCGTCGCGATTTCCACGCCGGTTGCGATACGAACATTACTCCGAAAGAATAGGATTATGTCGCACTCGGTTAACCAGTTCCCCGTTAGTAGTAAATCGTGTTAGGATTTTTTTTATTAAATGGGACCTTCTGTAAAACTTTTTAATTTTATTTGTGAATGAACTTGGATATTTTCAAAAAGGTTTAAGTGGATAATGTTTTTCTGAGGCTTAGAATGACTGTAATAAGTAAGTTTCGTAATTTATAATAGTTAAGTTATTTCGTGAATTTGGATACGCACTGCAATTATTATATGTTATTGCTTGTAGTAGATACCTAAATAAGATAACGAATTTGCAAGCACATATTTATTAGAAATTTTAAGAATGTAACCACGCCATATTTGGGCTTAGGCATAAAAGTATATCATTTTGAAACGACAATGTTGTAATATGATAACATTGAAGTAATTTTGTAATATTTCGATTCATTTATATTATCGTATTATTCATATTCTATGCTTTTGCTTGAACAAATTTTACAAAAAATGTGTCACATGCTTCTGCACCAAGAAGTTCGTAAAACCTACTTATAGTTATATATTAAGAAGAGGGCATTTTCTTGCAGCTTTTAATTGATATTAGAGAAACATGTCGGAAACATTGTATACCTACATAATTTTATATACTTGATGTTAAATTAACTGGGGATATGTCGCTTGACACATGTGATGCTGAACAATTTAACCGCCCTATATACTTCGATGGCTCTATTTAAACAATAGATCGTCCAGTTCGAGAAAGCGTTCAGTATAGCCTGCGGTGGTCCTGCCGCCTAGCATGCGCGCCACGAGAACATTTTGTCTACGCTTTTTGTCCTGTTATAATCGGTTTTCTCTATTTGAGAAAATGGACATGACATGATTCTACTATGGACACTAACGACTAGCATGCGTCTTCGTTTATTTTCATACAATATTGTAGACAACGCATAGTCAACATCTCGACAGTCGATTATCGGGATATCTCGTGGCGCGCATGCTAGGTGGGCAGGATTACTAAAGATACTTTAAAATTGTCCCAAAGGTTTCGTAAGAGGCGACTAGCAGATTCAGTTAAAAGGAAGCGCCAATGTTTTAATTAAGATTAAATAATATTATTTGACACCTAATCAATACCTAAATTATTATGTCCAATGTGTACTTAATCAATTACTTACAATATCAGCCCTGAAGTATCTTCATAAGTAGGAACAGTTTTTGTCCTATCGTTAGAAAAAGTACGACAATATTTTGGAGAGTTTACTTACTAATGGCGTAGGTAATTAGTAACCAAATCAAATTGATAACAGTTAATTCAAAATACAGCGCTACATAACATTGGTATAGTCCTCAAAGTCGTTATAATCCTATTTGGACTGTTTCAAAGGATCTCAATGTTCTTGAACCAATTAAACTGCTTTGCTCGTAGGAATGTACCGGCTCGGGTTGACAGATAATTCTAACTTTATACGAAGTGCATCAGATAGTGTAGTAGGAGTTAAATTGCCGCAACTGTTTTGATTTGTTAGTTCTCTATTAACAAATCTGCAATTTATGTTTGAGGCAGTGACTGTCTCCAAGTGACTGGTTGACTAACGCCCGAATGTTCAAACGCTACTCAACTTTAAAGGCTTCTTACATTGATTTTCGCCATACAATTGTGACAGATGAGGCGGTCTTAAATGATATAAGGCGACCTTAAGCGTGTGAATATTCGGCGGTATGACATGTTATCTGAGTTCATAGTCTGAGACTAAATTTCAAACTATAATATGTTCTCATTTATGCTTATACTTCAGCTGTATTTCTTTAGGCATATGTAATATTAGCTGTTGCCCACGACTTTGCACGCGGGGAAATTTATTAAACCATACGTTTTTCCGGGATAAAGTAAATTATGTGTTTATGTATTCCAGATTATAATGTGTCAAAATTCGCCTCCTTGGTCTAGTGGCAGTATATATGGGCTGTGAACCGGGAGTTTCTGGGATCGATTCCCAGGTCAGGCGTGGTGTTTTTCTAACCATTTCTAACTCTTTGTCCGAGACTGGATTCCCCAGATGGGGGTTGGCGTTAAGCAGGCAGCTCGTCGTGAAAACTAAGTCAAATCTTTACTGCTATATGCTTGAATGCGTTGCGCCAACCCCACATTAAGGTGGGATAAGGGCAGGTAGAAAGAAAGTGTGCCAAACTTCATTTAGACACGTTGAGCCGTTTGAGTACGATTGAGTAACAAATCCATCCATCCAAACTTTCGCATTTATAATAGTAGTAATATGTAGGCATTTCGTTTTTGAAATAGGAATCCATTTGGTAAATAAAACTAAAGTGCTCAAATGTTTCGTATATTTCTATGGATACATTTTTACCGAAATGATGTCACGCGAAGTATCTTTTGCATAAAACAGAAAACATTAAACAAATAGAGCATCTGGGTCTTTGTTCTGTTCTTTTTGTGCGGTTATTTTCTGACGATGTTTTGTTTTTACTGTACATACTAATACAAGTATTATTTCATCTACTTCTTCTTATTTTATGAACAGTAGAAGTAGTTAATCATTTTCTTTAGTGTTATTTCAAAAAAGTAAAGGTTTTCAAATCAGTCATATGTTTGGGTTATTTTAATTATTTTCTTTATTTGATATAATTTAGAAATCTAATAATTAAGCAGGGGAAATCAGGGTTGGAAAATCCTTAGTGAAAGATTTGATATTTTTTTTATGTTCCTT
This sequence comes from Clanis bilineata, assembly GCA_036417725.1. Lineage (NCBI taxonomy): Eukaryota > Metazoa > Arthropoda > Insecta > Lepidoptera > Sphingidae > Clanis > Clanis bilineata. The sequence continues at coordinate 8,868,417 of CM071153.1, forward strand.
TGGAGTCTGGTTTATGTTATTTAAGTTTTTTTAATATATAGGGGAGCGAGGGGCTTATTGTAACAGTTTTCATGAAAACTAATATATCTTGAGATCTATTGATTAAATTGCTACTAAATAAAGACGGATGGATGCTGTAACTCTTCCTCTACCAAATTAAGTAAAAATAATACCATAACTATTGATATTTATTTTACAATCAATTATTTTCTAGAAGAAGTGCGGTGTTACAACTTACCTCGTGCTTGGGGTAAGTTGTAACGTCTACTGGGGCAAGTAGTAACGACAAAAAAAAACAACAATAATACCTCTAATCATTAATTATTTGCTTATTTTTAACAAAATTGACGTCTTTCTAAAGTAGGTATTATGTAATTCTTATCAAAAATCAACTTAAATACTCTTTTTAAGTAATCAACACCTAAAAAATAAGTAATTAACAGTTTTATTCAGTTAAACACTACTTATAATCATCATGGCACACACAAATCACTGTAAGTAATTAAATTATTGATATCTAAGGTATGCTTCGTAATTATCTCTTTTTAATATCTATCTAACAAAGTATTGCACTTATATAAGAATCAACATTTGGTGGATTTCATTATAATTAAATTCAGTCTTCATCTGAGTTACAATTAATACAAATAAAAGATATAGTGTCTCCTGTAACATATCCTGCATGTGCACATCTTACAAATGATACACTCGACCCAATCTTCCTAAGTAGAATCTGTGTAAGCTTCACCACATACCAAACAATACCACTCTTCTGATTCAGATTCTGAATCTGAACATAAAATATTTTTTTAGCTCTATCCACTCCGGTTTTATTTTTTATTGATTTACCTTTGCCTTTCCCCTTCCCCTCTCCTTTACCTTTTCCTTTAATTTTGTCATCTTTTTCTGATTTTCTTCACCTTTTCCTCATATTCCTTATGTAAAGATGTCGCTCGACTTAAAGACGTCGCTTCTGGTGTCCTTAAAGATAAATGTGGATTTCTGCGCATAACATTTTGGAACCAGTCAGTACCAGCCATGTTATTTTGATGCCAAGAAGGAGTAATGTTTTAGCATTAAGCTGCACTCCGCATTGGTAAGCTAGTTTCCTTACTTCTATAGGAAGTATTCCAAAATATATTTCGGCGCACTTGAGTAGGTAGGAAGCCATCTTACCTTCTTCTTCTGCAGTAAATACTTGTCTAGGCTTAACATAACCAACTCTTAAACTTTTATTATTCTTCTTTGTCCTTATGCACAATAATCAGAAAGTCTGACTAGCTTCCCGAATACCGCATTTTTTTTCTGAAACGTCAGCTGCCGCTAACTCGTACACTTCTTGGCTTTTTGTTGCCCGCTCTGACTTTCTTTTATACACCCTTATTTTAGAAGAAAGGAAAAAAGTATCTACATCATAACTTGGGGTATGTTGTAACACGTTACAACAAGCCCCAGGATTTTGTTACAACTAACCCCATGGTATGATTTTTAACATTTATCAAGATAACTATTTAAACAATTAAGCAATCTTAAAAACTGTTGCACATTATCAGAGATAGATAAATTTAAATGTAAATAAGATATAGAAAGTTTGAAATTAGTCGATAATATTAACGCAAACCAAAATTTTACGACAGTACAATTTTACATGACCTGGCAAAAATGAAGCGCGTGCACATTTTGGCTCACTGAGCCAGCCGACGGGATATTGGCTATGGCAACATGATGCGGCGCGGTTTATAGGTCAAATCGAGTCAAAAAAATACGCTAATAAAGTTTAAGATCCTAGTGAAAAGAGCCTGTTACTACTTACCCCTGTTACAACAAGCCCCTCGCTCCCCTACCTCTTTTCCACTGTAATTAATATCTTTGTAATTGTTTTTTAGTCACAAGACTTTTAAGACAATAAATGGAACTAATAATAAGACCATTGCCAAGGTCGCCTCTTTGGTCTAGTGGTAGCGTATATGGGCTGAGAACACAGAGGTCCCGGGTTTGATTCCCAGGTCAGGCGGAATGTATTTCTAACACTATTTGTGTGATCTCCAGAGGGCGGTGAACGTCAGGCAGGCAGCTGACCGTAAAAACTAAACCAAAAACTTTCTGCAACATGCTTGAAAAAGTTTATTGCACAGATCCCACATTAGGATGGGATACGGTAGAAAGTTTTTTTTTTACAAATTATTAATTATTAAATATAAATTATTACAAAGAATTACATATGACACTTCAGTCCGACCCGTGACCACGAAGACTGCAAAGCCTTCGAAACGTCAGGCCCAAAAATAAAAACAAATCGTGATAGAATCCGTATAAAATAGTTTCATTTTAATCTACATTCGCGTAACCTTAAGAAATCAGTATAGAATTATTAGGACCATTAATGTATCTACACTCGTAATAAACGTTACGTGATAAATAGACAATTCTATTATCTAGTGAGGTGAATAAAACTTTGACAACGGACGAATTCGCAATTAGAGAGGTTACCCCGCCAACAACATTTACATTTTAATTTAAATTTCGCTGAACCTGACGAGATTCGAGATAAATTGGGATGCGTATTTAGCGCAATAATTTGAGACTGCCGGCTCGTGGTTTTGAAATGTTGGGGTGAGGTAATTGTTTGGGTTTTAATTAATAATAGACATTAATATTGTGTTCACAATGAGATCGCATGTTCACACGCTGCTCACACTTCGCATTCGTTTCGGGATTGGTTTATTAACGTGGTCGGTGAATAGAATGGGGATTAGTCTCTATTATCATCAAGAAGGTAAATCAAATGGAATGAAATCATTTATTGAGTCCATAAAATACATCATAGATTCCGTTAACGGTGTAGGGATAACAAAAGGTGTAGGTTATTTTAATATAATTTTACTATAATGACAGTTGTCATTTAACTATTTTGTTTTCTTGTATATAATTGACTTAATTTACTTATTTAACCATGTATTTATATAATAGTTACTTACGTCTTACACTTACAGTAAGAACTAAACATGTAAGCTATTTACATATTATGTTATGAATAGTAAAATTGGCTAAGTACTCTATCACATCAACAAACTTATTATGTCGTTTTTTTCTTAAATCAGCCAAAATGTGAATTATAATGTTTTGAAGAAGCCAATATAGTGATATTTTAATGTTGTGGGTGTGTTGGTACAATATGGTTTGGTACAAAAATATCAAGTGTCTATATTTTTACTAATTTTGTTTAAACTGTTGTAAGAGTAATTCAACTATCGTGGCAATGTGTGCTTGCATATATTTTGTATTACTGTTGAAAGAAATGTTCTCTCCAGTAGCCAAGTTTTTGCACTTACAATAAAAGCTATCCATCTTACGTTTTATCTTAGAGATACGGCCGCCTTTGTTTTCTTCGCAAGCCATTGCTTGTTTTACTTCTTTTAAACATCGTATCGATCACTTTTATTATTGAAAAGTCTAATGCAAAGAAATATATTTACATGTTTTTACCATTAACGGTCTTTTTTACAATTATAAGTTAACATTCTTTGAAATATCTCTAATGGTTTTTCTACTCCTCCAAAAACCTATTTATTTCAACTTTTATTCAAGCATATTTTTCTTGTTGTAAATTATTGAATGCACAATCGTGATCCGAGCCGATACGACAACACAATCAACGTTTCCACGACTCTCAATATCGACATTGAAATACGAATGAAACATTCGATTCGTTAGTCGAAAAAAGAAAATAATGCAGAATGCGGTTCGGGCAATGGTTCTCATAGTCGGAATAACAAAAGGAATGCAATGGAAATATCGTTTGATACTCGTAGCAACTCGTGTCCGTAGCGTCGGCTCGAATCTCTACCATTGTGTTCGAATTGCTCGCCTCAGGCCTATATTGATTAGATCAACGGCCTCTCACAATGTTTTGAATACAGTAATATTAATTAACGCGACAAAATGTCCATTTCGCAAATCATTGTATTTAGTTTGTTGGAATTGAAGCCATCTGGTACAACAGCGTGTACAGATTCATGAAAGTATTTAAATGTTAATTGCGGTAAGCGTCCTTCCATCTCGTTTATCCAAACTTTGTAAGGTGATTTGTTTACAATGTCCCTAATGGTACTCGGTGTCGAGATAAGCTATGTAATGACCATTCAATTTGTAATTTTCTTGATCCATGCGGATCGCTTTACTAAAAGTTGTAGTCGCCTGGAAATGTTAACTTTTTGCCAAGTTTCTATTCGACTAAAGTATTTTCTGTTTTTACTATGAAAATCTGAATTAGTAATTTAAATTTAATATAAATGAGTATTTAGTAGACTAGGAGTTCCTGGGTTCGATTCCCAGTACGAGCAAAGCGTTTTTTAAAATTTGATATGTCCGGGATTCATTCATTTCTGCAACATGCTTGAAAGAGTGTGTTTTGCTCCGACCCCACATTAAGGTGGAATAAGGGCAGGTAGAAAGATAAATGTATATTGAAAAATATTATATTATAAATCTATTTACGACGCATCATAAAAATATGAATATAAGTTGGTATATTACTAAAAATACATTCCAAATATAGTATAGTAGCATCGTATAGTAGTATTAAGTATTTTAAGGAAGTTAGATACTAACCATGTTAGCATATCCATGAACATACATAAAACCAAATGAAAACTTGTATGGTGTCGGTGTTGAAATGAATATAATTTCCGGCGGACTCATCGTAGAAGGCGTGGCCCGCGTGGCACATGTCTGCGAGCCGCGAGGGTCCGCTCCTGTTAATCCCTTCTTGAATATTAAGTTTGGCCATTACGGGACTCGCCAATTCCAAAATGTTTAATGCCAGTGACGTGCGCAGGCATTCAGATTAGAATAATAATATTAGCCCTATAATATTACTTTTCCTTTAATGGGCACGGGCCATGAGATGGCCTACTAATGAGAGAGGTTAGGCCTTAGTCCCCAACGCTGGCCTAACGCAGACTGATAGAGATACCTTCAAAATTATTAGATATGCAGTTATCCTCATGATGTTATTCAGATAAGGGTAGACAAAAGACTTACTAGACAAAATATTATTTTTAACTCTTGCGTTACCGTCATCAGTATAATTGCCATCTCGATTTGAAAAGCAAGTAGAATGAGCAATATTTAAATTCTATTTTTTGTTGTGATTTATTTTTCTTTTCTTATTTCTAAAATTGTCAGGGTATGCATTATTATGAATGGACGACACGCCCCTGTTTGAAGCGACCCCTCTCGATGTATATTAATAATTTCTGCATATAGATGCAATGAAGGAATGCTGTAAAATTGTTGAGTGTTTTGAATAAAGTTAGTATCGGAAGATCTACCCCTGACTTTTGACATTCAATTTCGACTACGATTCGAATTCATTTAGTGACTTAAAAATTCATCGAAATCGAATCGAGTATCAAATGTTACCCACCTGCGGGTTTAGACAAGTGCTTATGTGTTAGTCGAATCGAAAAGTAAATGTATGGGGATGACATAAGAGAACGCCGCATACAGCGTACTCTTATGTCATTCCCATACATTTATTATTCTATTCGACTAGCATAAGCCACTCATCTAAGCCCACTGATTAAATTGTTTATAGCGATAGACGTTGTGATTTTTTGTTGAAAAATATTTTAATGCTATCCGACATCATCTATAATTATTTTAATCGATATAAATCATAATATAGTTGATAAGACGCAGATATAATATTGGATTCTATAAAAAGTTTTACCTACGTTCATACAATATACAGAGTGGTTTTATCTTACCTCAAATACGTATAACCTAAAAGGTTTTTTATTATTTTCGCTTTCGCGAACCCGAACAGTGATCTTTGCCAAGGCTTTTATTTGATAGCGAAAATTTGATGAAGCCGTTACGGAATAACAGAATGGAAGTGGAATAGTTTCTTTATTAGCCTCTCACAATGTTGGGATCGAACAGATGTGCTATCGTTTCGAGACGTTTTATTTCAACGTTCGTGAAAAGGAAAAATGAAACGATAAATAAATTATTCATCAGTTATTGACGTCATGGGCTGTAGGTGGATACAAATACAATACATATTTATAAGTGAAAAACAACCTTTACAGCTAAGTTTAGTGGAATAAATAACTTAAATTATTCTAAGGCTAAATATTTTTAAGGTAAAAGCGGTTCTGAGGTCTCGGGTTCGATCCCCGGGTCGGGCAAAGTGGTATTGGATTTTGCCATATCAGCCCGGAGTCTGGAATTTGTGCCCGATATGGCGATAGGCTCGCCCCCTATCACATCTGGGACGGAACTAAGCTCGGCGAAACGTGGGTGTACTAGTTCGCTAGTGCGCCTCTGCCTACCCCTTCCGGGATACAGGCGTGAGCTTATGTATGTATGTAAATTATATTAAAATGAATAAAACATTTAGAAAGAATTTTAATAGTCAGTACAGATTTGTTTACTACACTTATTTTCTGCAAACTAGTTACGAATACGCTGTAGGCAATTTCAAGTAATAGGTTTTCCAAAAGGTTTATTCCCAAAGGGATTTTCCACTAAACGCTGCCTAACAAGCCCACCTAATGATCAAGGATACCCTTGCAAGAAGGCGAAAACTCAAAAGACAAACGAATCGAGCAGAACAAAGAAATCGCTCCCACTCTTTTTCCTCAATTATGTCCGGTCGTATATCGTAAAGAACATACGAATAGCCGAGTAGGTAATATTCCATATGCACTTACAAATATAGATCAAAGTCATTGTTTATCTATACTGCGTATGCAGAAAAGTGGTAAACTGACTGTGTAAGTGGTAGACTGTTCTACACAGAGAAAGAGTATTTTAAAGTGTAATTGTAGACAATAATAACATTTCACCGAATTTTTGTTTATTAATAATTTATTCATAGTGCATCTCGTACATCGTCTAAACTGTCAGAATCTAGACTCTAGATCATTCGTTAAGATCCAGCAGTTGGTGGTCTAAAGATGCAAAATTCCAATTGGATACAAAGTTAAATTGAAATCATATAAAAACGGGAATTTGCAACACCCTCTTTGATAAGCTTAGAAATGAGCGCCAATAACCACCTACCAGGGTCATCAGGTAGCGACGTCTGCCTTCGTGAACCAAAAAAATAATTATAAATACAATATCATCAAAAAATCCGATCGTTACCGTTCCAAAAACATCAGATTGTTACTTCTTACATCTTTAAAAAATACTGTTACGTCGACGAACATTCGATTGGTATCCGATTCCGTATAAATACGTGAACGGTGAAACTGCATTTGTGAAGAAAAGTTCGACGATAAACGTCTTTGAGTACATCTAAACTTCGAATCGACGCAATGCCGAAGACGATCTCGGCTCTCGTGGGATTACTGTCGCAAATAATTTGTTACGGATTAAGATTACTCCAGATTTAATGCAATTATGTCTAGTGGCCGTAATAATGATCTGCTGAAATGGCAGTTTCCGCGAGACTTGTTTTGGGGCCGTAATGAGGTTTGGAAGACCGAGATAACCTTTTGCAATTGTTTGGTGTTAAGCAAAATTGTACACGTAGGTATGTGAGTAGTTTATTGGTTTTATGATAAATATGTTTGTTCATTTTCCAATAATATGTTTAAAACATCTTTACCGTAAATTATTTTTTTATTTTTGACGTTTTAACTAGCTTTAGCGCTCGTATTCGCCCATCTGGCTGCAATAGCTGGCTGGACTTCTGGAGGAAGATATGTCAACTAATGTAGTGGCTATGGAGGTACTATGGATGCTCAAGACCGGGGGAAGTGAAAGCGTTTAAGTAGGAAGGCTTAACCTGAGAGAAGGCCGGTATAACACCAGGCAGAAAGAACGAAAGAAAAAAAATCCACCGGCGTCAAACTCCTATCCCATGGAATTATCAATCGGGATAAAATGAATCGAATTCCTAATCCATCGCACGAACTATATGACGTTTCTTTACCAAGTTTCGTATCGGCGTAATTCAGTCATAACATCCCAGATTTATAAATAACCACGGACTCTTCCACATTTATATTATTAAGTTCATAAGTTTTCATGTGTGAGAGATAATTTAACGTTGGTTTATATATTGTATCGTCCCCAGATTTGATAAACCGAGGGTTTATTAATGAAACAGAGAGCGCGTTAATCTTTGTCCAGTGCACGGATCTGTGTAATGGTCCTTGAAATTTTAGCTTTACATTTTTAAGTGGACTGGAAAACTTTAGAGATAAAGGTCAACATTTTATTTGGGCAATTATATTTTAACATTTATTTACAATGTGGGTATAAGATAATTATAATTGTAATCAGATAAGTAACGTTATAAAGTTCTAGAATAGTTTATAACATGAACAATCGACTGCAATGGTTTTAAGTGATGTGGATGTTATTTATCAAATTATTTGCTGCTTATAAACTGTCTTATTAATATTATCAACATCATCAACTATAGGACGTCCGTAACTGTATACCTAGGACCTAGATATAAAATAATTATGAAATATATTAAACTGCAAATTTTAATTCAATGAGTTCGATTTCACCTATCATGGATTGATAATTTTATCAACTCTGAATAGAATTTTAGAGAAAAAGCACTAAGGTGTGGCAGTACCTATCTGATATGTACTAGTATAGGGGTGCGTCAATGATACACGGCGGCTCGGCGCAGACTGCTTATTAATTAACTATACAGCGGTTAGCGCATAGGTACATACATAACACTTCTTCCTCTCTAATTTATAAACACATATTTTTTTTTATAAAATTTGTGAACTTAAAACTTTATAGAACATAGTAAGTAAGGAATATTAAACTAACATATACATAGTTTACATACTTATATTATGTACGAGTTATTTAGCAATACACATTTGGCATGTTAATTAGTGACTAATTATTTATTACATTTCTTTAATAACTCCTGACAACGTAAAGCAGCTTTCCTACGTATACGATTATCAGTTACAGCAACGGGTGATGGCATGGATAACGTTTTCGATGACTGAGACATCGACAAGTCGTCTGCTCCCTCTCCCACACTATCGTAGAACTCGTCAGAATCAGACCTTTTAACCGTAGGTACTATCGGATCATTGTCACCTACCAGTTCCATATTTTGATCTGACGACTCTAAATTGACCGCCCTACTCAGTGAATGCCGCGACTTACGAGATTGTATTTGATCAATGTGTCGTTTGTGTATTTGGCCACTGTTTGTTTTAACTACGTAAGAAACTGGGCCCGTGCGCTCTGTCACTACACCTTCCGTCCACTTACGACCCGAATTATTGACACTGTAGTCGCGCATCATTATCGGTTCATGACGAGACATCACTCGAAGGGGGCGTGTTTCGGTATGTTCGCGCTTCAGCTGTTCGCTGCGCACACGCTCGGCCGTGTCGGGCCGGAGTAGGTCTAGGCGTCCGCGCAGCCGTCTGCCTAACAGGGCGACCGCCGGCTCACGTCCAGTCGTGCTGTGTTCCGTATTCCGATATGTAAACAAAAATCTGTTTAGGGCCGTGTTAAAGTTTTCTTTTTCTAGATGAGCCTTTTTAAGTACTCGTTTAACGGTCCGCACCGCGTTCTCTGCAGCGCCGTTGCTTGCAGGATGGTACGGTGCTATTAACGAGTGCTTAATACCGTTGCGTTCCAAATATCGGGAAAATTGTAATGAATTAAATGGGGGCCCATTGTCGGTGACTAACCGTTTCGGTAATCCAAAACGAGCAAACAACCTTCTCAAACAGTCAATAACTATGGTCGCCGATGTTGTATTTACTTTTTCGACCTCTATCCATTTAGAGTGAGCATCGATAACGACCATATAATATGTACTATTAAACGGTCCGAGAAAATCTAGATGCAGACGCGACCACGGCTCGGGCGGCCAGGGCCACGAGTGAAGCGGCGCGGCGGACGGCGCCGGCCGCAGCTCCCTGCACGCGGCGCACTCCCGCGACACGCGCTCGATATCTACATCTATATTCTCCCACCATACATAATTGCGTGCAATTTGCTTCATTTTAACAATTCCTGGATGCCCGTCATGAATTTCATTTAAAACGGATTCTCTTAACGAGGTAGGTACTACAATTCGATAACCCCATAATATACAACCTTGATCTATGTACATGTTGTCTCTTTTATCGAAATACATTTTTTCTATATGATTAGACGCCTTATGTGGCCATCCATACATTATAAAACCGTATATACGACTCAGTAAAGCGTCTTTTCCGGTTTCTGTTTTAATGTTTTTAAAACAAATCGGAAAATTATCCTGTGCGTAATTTAAATAACTGCATTCTTCATCTTTACCGCTTGGTTGATTGTTAGTCAACTGTAGCGGAAGACGAGAAAGAGCATCCGCAAAGCAGTTTTTTGATGAACTTACGAATTCGATATTGAAATCGTAAGCAGCCAGCTTAATTGCATAACGTTGTAGGCGACTGGCAGCGGTCACCGGTATCCCTTTATTTTTACCGAAGATATAACTCAGGGGGCGATGATCACTGCGCAATATAAAATGTCTCCCATACAAATATTGGTGATGTTTACTCACCCCAAAGACGATCGCTAATGCCTCTTTGTCTAGCTGCGAATAATTCAATTCGGCCGAGTTGAGCGTTCTTGATGCGCAACACACCGGTCGTTCGCAGCCATCCGAGTATCTCTGTGTCAACACAGCGCCCACACCATATGCGCTGCTGTCAACTGATAATATTAAAGGTAAGCTTGAATCGTAATGTGCTAAAACGGGAGCGCTGCTTAATACGTTTTTAACTTTCGTGAAGGCCCTATTACATGCGTCCGTCCATTGCCACTTCACACCCTTCTTTAACATATCGTAAAGTGGCTTTAAGATGTCACTCATATTGATACAGAATTTAGAATAAAAGTTTACAAGTCCCATAAAACTCTTCAGTTGTGACACATTTGTTGGTTCAGGGGCAGCTACAATGGCCTCAATTTTCCTTTTATCTGTATGCAACCCAAATTTATCAATTTTATAGCCTAAGTAGGTGACACTATCTTTAAAAAAATTACATTTGGCAAAATTTATTCTTAAACCATTTTGATTGAGCCTTTGCAGCACTGCCTTCAAATTTGCCAAGTGCGTTGCCTTGTCTTTGCCAGTAACACAAATGTCGTCAGCAAATACTGCCGTTGACGGCAATCCACTCAAGGTTTCTTCCATAATTTTTTGGAAGTTTTCTGGTATGCACTTAATACCAAACGGCACTCTCTTGTATACAAACGTACCAATGTGAGTAGTGATTGCTGTCATCGGTTGAGAATCCTTATGTAACAGACACTGTTGAAATGCGTTGGATAAATCCAGTTTAGTGTACTGCTCACCACCGCCTAACACTGCAAACAGGTCCTCGATCCTTGGTAGCGGGTAATGATAGTCCTTTAATAACGGGTTGATAGTTATTTTGTAATCCCCGCACAATCTAATATTGCCATTTTTTTTTACAACTGGTACTATGGGGGTACCGTAGTCAGATCGTTCAACTTTATATATTACCCCCTCCCGCTGCAACCGAGGCGTATCATCTTTTAAATATAGATGGAATTTAGTTTTAAATGTACCCAACCCTTCAGCAAATACTTCTGGGAATCGGTCACGTAACGAGGCCGCCATCGAGTCGTTCTCGGTTAGATTATAGCATTCACCAATCGCCAGCTTTAAATACTTGATCCAGGTACGACCCATCAACGGAGGTCCACCGTTCTCAACAATAAATAACTTGAGTCGCGCTTGGCGGTTCTCGCACGTCACATTTACTATAATGTAACCGACGGTCTCGATGACGTCTCCCGTGTATGATTTCAGAGTAAGCATTTTATTTTCTAACGGAATATTTGAGAAGTTCTTATCGTAATACCGTTTTGAAATAACTGAAATTTTACTCCCTGTATCGATCTCGAATTTACATTTAATATTTTCGACTATTAAATTTGCATAGTATGGTTCGTCCCCCTCATTTTTAACCACTAAATTATAAAAATTACAGTCCTCATTGTCCGTATCAGAGTCATTTAAAAAGAATTGACCTTTGTGTCCTTTTGAACTCTTGACTTTTTTACAAACTACTTTCAAATGACCTTTTTCACCACACGAATCACAATTATAATTTTTAAACCGACACTTGCCATCTGAATGGCCCGATTTACCACATCGTGAGCACATTCGTATGCCGCGGCTGTGGCCTGCGCAATCGCCCCCGGCACCTCCGCGGTCACCACCTACGCCAGCACCGGTGCCGCCGCTGCCACTTCCGATAGGGCGCGAGCCGCCTGCGCCCGCGCTAATGCGATGCAAGCCGTCATCTTGTTGAGCCGCACTGAGCCGTGCACTGTCCGAGCTGGCCGAAGCGCACGCCGTGGCCGCATGCCGCTCCGCCGCCTCCAGTGCTAACGCCAGTTCCACGGCTCGCTTGTAATCTATGGCCCGTTCTGCGAAGAGCCTCGATCTCATGTCTTCATTGTTTAACCCCGAAACAAATTGATCTCGTAAACAGACTTCCAAACATGCGCCGAAATTGCACGTTTTTGCCAAATGTTTTAACGCTTGGAGGTATTCACGAATATTTTCACCTTGCCGTTGTATTCTTTGACGAAAAATGTGCCTCTCGGCTATTTCAGATCTGTCCGGTTCCAAATGCTCCTTCACTAATGCGACTAATTCTTCGTAAGTTTTTGATTCTGGTGTACTTGGTGAACATAAATCGCACATTAGCTCGTAGCACTCGGCGCCTACCACTGTCACTAATGTAGCTACTTTTAATGAATCCACAATACTATTTAACGCGATAAACTGATTTACTCGTCTAACGTAAGCATCCCAGTTACCGTTTTCTAAATTATAGGGCTCAATACGTCCAATAGGCATTTTGGTTTTAATATTTTGCACACGCGCAGGTATAATGAATGCCTCGTCGCCAGTGATATGTACTAGTATAGGGGTGCGTCAATGATACACGGCGGCTCGGCGCAGACTGCTTATTAATTAACTATACAGCGGTTAGCGCATAGGTACATACATAACACTATCCTAAAGATTTTTATGACCCCTGTGTGAGCTTTTAGTATTTTAAATGCACCCATGCATCCGTTCTAGAAATTCAATTTTAGTATTTCAAACCTATTAGCCAATAATGAAAACCTCATCTCATGATAATAATGATTGAAATCCATTGAATATTGTGATGTAACATCGCTGGAGGCATGCGTCGCCCGCATGAATGATATTGAAAGCAATATTCCCAAATATTCCCGAATTTTGACGTTATCTGCGTGCGTCGGTTGGGCGACTGCGTAGATAGAGCGTGCTCTCGACTTTCGTCATTGACATTTCAATTACTGCCGGTTGTTTCAGCCGTCCGTCAACACTTTTGGGATGTAAAATGTGCTTTTACGTCGGCGGGGCTTTAAACTACCTCTATATTTATGCATATATTAATTTGTTGGCGACCTATAGCATAATGATTTGTGTTCAAGATTGGTAATAAAAATACTTTTGATACGGAAATTATCGCTACTTGTTTTTTTTTCCTTGTTGTTCCTTTTTCCTTGTTGTCCTTAAAAGTGCTGACTAGAAGTTTTGTTGATCTCTATGATTTCACTTTTTTTATCTGAGAGAAAAGTTACTAAAACTTATAACATCAAAATATTTTTTAGGGACACTTACAGCTCTGCTATAAATCTCTATTTATCTCAAATCTTGATTTAAAGATAGGACGGAGCTGTAGGATAAATCGAGTTTAAGTTTAACTCTACATTATTAATAGCGCTGCAAGTCGCAATTTAACATTTTAATTCTAGGTTATTAATTAATTATTATATAAGTTCAGTAATATATAAACATAGAATATACCTCTATATTACTTAACTTACATACCTGTATTTATTTACAATTACATATAGGTTTAAACACAAGTTTATGCAACTAATGCTAAGGAACCCGGAACAGGAATCTCTCCGGAGTCTCCGGTATCCTATTCCGCACACATTAATTAATAATTAGAACCGTACGGAAAGTGCAAAAGCATCTTTAATTAAATTAGTCTGCGCCATGTGTTTGAAAGGCAACGATTAACATCTTGAGAGTGCGGTTGCGTTTACTTTGACGCGATCTTAGCAGACATTAACGAGGTTTCGATGGCTTTGATATATTTTTATAGTAGAGTTTGGCAAACGAGCAGGTATCATCACCTGTGGGCCATGAGTTTTTTGACTTTACTCGCTAGCGACTCCATAAAATATTTGTATGACAAACACCCGAACACTTCTAGCGGTTGCGTAGGGAACTGACGTTTACAATACAAATATTTCACGTCCTTGCTCGCATAAATACGTGCAACAAACTCATGGTTGAGCTAGAGTTACGTAAAACATTTGTATGGAAAACATCAGTTCCCCGCGTAACCGCTAGAGGCGTTCGGGTGGTTGTCATATTTATGCAGTCGCTAGCGAGTAATGTCAAAAAACTTATGGTTGGCCTACTCATGGTTGAGCTACTGATTATAAGTTATCTCCACCGCAAATAGACACTCATGCTAACAAAAGAATCAAGTTACTTTAAAGGAGGAGAATAGGGATTGGGAAGATGAGGCGGGAATTGGTCATCGAAAATCTCACTCACCGAAAGAAATGCAATTGCGAGCTATCACTTTCACTCGGGTTTCTGTAAGACAATGGTAACAACCCGGTTGAGTCGACCCATTCGTGCTGTAGACGTTACTGTCTATAGCGCTGCAGCGTGGCTTTAACATTAATTATCCTGATATGCATTGAATGCTCGCGATAGGCAATCACAAAGCGTTTTCTCCTTGCAGTATGAAGTTGAAAACGCTTTACTCAAGTTTATTGCGTGCATTTTTATGATCTTATTATCTTGAGGCCACTCCAGAAGACGTCATTTTTCCCATATCGTCTCAAACGAGATTTTATACGTTAATATTAGTATTATCGTCAAAGCTTAAAAGCCAAACATGGGCATATTTCATGTTCAAGAAATATTTTCCGCGCATACCAGGTAAATGTCATTAAGATATGCAAAATGAAAGAAAAATATTTTTATATGGTGTAAACATTTGTATTTTCATTAATAATTAACAGAATCATCGTTGGAAATGGAACGTAGGTTATTGGAAAAAATCTTATGCAATGGTTGACAAAATCCGGGAAATAGTGTCGTTTTGTAATCTTGAATCAAAACATGTGTTCAGCCTTGTAAATTAGAATTTAAATTGTTCGTCACTCTACTTTTTCGTCGTTTCAAACTGTTTGTTCAGAATACAAATGATGTGTGTAAAGAAAAAAATAAATGAAAAATTCATTATAGTACGTATGTACATACTAGAGGTACATATACATTTTTATGATTTACCCCAAGTAAAATTGAAAGTTGAATTAAGATTATAATTTTAATAAAGATTGTATTGCTTATTGTAGTACACAACATCTACATTTTTTATTTATTGCCCAAAAAATCTATATAATAAATGTGTATATTTAAATAATTCCTTATGCTTCAAGATAACCACATACTTGCTTTGGTTGTACTTGTTGTAAAGCTTGTTTGTTACAACATAAATCAATACATAAAAACTAGCCAAGCGTGATCCGAAGTTAGCAACCACTGACCAAGGAATCCATATATTTTTCATTCTTCGTTGGTAGCAAAAGTTGCCTATATGTTAATCAAGGATTCCAGCCCGCCTAGCATGCGCGCCACGAGAACATTTTGTCTACGCTTTTTGTCCTGTTATAATCGGTTTTCTCTATTTGTCTATGGACACTAACATGCGTCCTCGTTCATTTTCATACAATATTGTAGACAACATCTTGACAGTCGATTATCGAGATATCTCGTGACGCGCATGCTAGGCGGGCAGGTCAAGATTTATGTGTATGCCAAAATTTATCCAAATTCTTATTAATGTCTTCATTGTAGAGTTCCGGTGGCATTCTTTAGGTACAATTAGGTACAATTACAAACTCAAAAACTACTAGTTAGGTGACTTCCTCGGTGGCGTAGTTGTAATTCGGTACTACTGCCGTCCTGAGGTCTCGAGTTCGATCCCCGGGTCGGGCAGAGTGATATTGGATTTTTCCATATCAGCCTGGAGTCAGAAATTTGTGTCCTATATGGCGATAGGCTCGCTCTCTATCACATCTGGGACGAAACTAAGCTCAGAGAAATGTGGATGTTCTAGTTCGCTAGTGCACCTCTGCCTATCTAATTGTGACCCCCTCGGGGATGAGCACAGGCGTGAGCTTCTGTTATGTTATGTAAAAACTACTAGCTGTAATGCTGTAAAGGTACTGTGAACAGTGAAGTTACTTACCGTCTTTAGATTGACGTGATGTTATTTTTCGTGCTCTAAGTTTATTTTCTCACTGAATTCCCCGACAAAGGTAAACGCTTTTGTTCTCCGTAGACACCCACTTACACTCAATTAGACGTTTCCTTTTTATTCAAAGACACGAAACGATTTATTGTGAAATTACAAGATCTAAGAGAGTAATATCTTTTGTTTATTTTGTGTTTAAGATATTTATTTTTATGATCCTTATCTTTAACAAATTTTAAGAAGAAGGTTTTCATTGATGCATGGACTGTGTTGTTTTATAGATCATTTTTCGTATCTATATAATTTTCATTTAGGTCTATTTACTTTCTACCAAAACATACCTAAACAATTTAGTTATTTTTAAACTTTTGACGAATATCAAATGCGTTTACTGATAATTAAGATAAAATAAATAGTTTGGTGATAGGTAGGTATATCGATAAATATACGTAGAGGTATATAACAACGAGTTTGGATTATTATCTTATTATACAAAATATAAAAAAGAAAAGACTATTTTGTTCAAAATAACAATCATCTAAATGTTAATACCATTAGTGCACTTAGTTTCAAATCCAAGGCTTACATAAAGTAAGAAATACATCTTGTGAGATTACGTAAGGACAGGTGAAGGATTAGTTAAAGCACACTATCTTGATTAAATGTGTCCTCGAGAGCCTCTGTAAATTAAACCAGCCCGCCTTTATTTTAGTTCCTTGATTATTTAAGTAATTAAACTTCAAGAATAGCTGCTGTAACAAGGATGACTGTCGAGATGGAAGCCGCAGGTCTGAAACTAGAGTTTGCACCTCTGACTTGCAATGTGGTTTAAGCTAAGACCTTTCATAATTTTAGCGATCGTCGTAATGCTGAAAGACTTTATGCCGATCAGTAAAGCGATGCATACAGGGCTATAAATCTTCAAGTAATGCCAATTAGAAAGAAGAAAGAAAGAAAGAAAGGAACTCTATATAGCTAACACTTGAGAACAGCTGTGAACATCGAAAATTTATAATGAACAAAATATAAACTGTTTTATTAATTGGCAACACGCCAAATAGTAATGACTATACTATATATTTAATAATTAATGCATAATCTAGAATTCATCCCGCATGGCCTCCCCTCCAACCCGGCCTCAACCGTCTGTGTCTCAAGTTTGACCAAAAATGCCACAAGCTCAGCATTTACCAAGTAGATTATTCTACTTGGCACTGGTATTCTGCGAGGGCCTTTAATGACCCCTGAATGTCAACAAGCTGTTAAAGACGATAGCCAGATACTTAGTGCCAAATCAAGGTTGTAATTAGTATTTAGGGTTGAAAAAATAAGGCGCAGAAAACAAAATGACCACACAAATTCCAACACATTTATCTTAATCATGCTAAATCTAATATAACAACTTTATCTTTTAATTCCGCACAATGTTGTAATTTAAATGTAAAGCTTGTGTGCAGATAGCTATCTTCAATGCGAACAATTAGAATTCCCTCTACTCTGTCCCTGGCAGGCACCCCACACGCCTCCGGTGGAAAAGCGACTTTTTCTTTTTATTGTCCGTTAATTGCTCTGATTGGTGGGACGGAACGAAATAAAGCCGCGTTCGAGGGGATTTGTAGGCTCAGCCGCGCTCAAACTCGTCACTAATTTAGGCGCGATTGTAAAATGGTTTCACATAGGCACTTCAGCGTACGTACTTTTTTATCGCCGTGGTATTCACGTTTTTAGTAGTAATACACATACATACACGGTTACATTTTAGAGGAGTTTATTGTATTGGTATTGTATTGGTAAAAGGAATGTATTGACTGAAAATAGGCTCAATATGTGCATTAATAAAGGTCATAAGACTGTAAGCTGCAACGTTTACAGTGCACATATCAATGCAATACTATACTGAACAACCGCATTTTTTTTTTTATAGCAGAGATTGGCAAACGAGCAGATGGGTCACCTGATGGTAAGTGATCTCCACCGCTCATAGACACCCAAGACACAAAAAGAATCATGGATGCGTTGCCAACCTAAAAGGAGGAAATGGAAGGGGAGGGAAGGGGATTGGGAAAGGGAGTGGGGAAATGGGCCACCGGAAATCTCACTCACCGAACGAAACGCGACAGCAAGCGCCACTTTACGTCGGTTTTCTGTGAGACAGTGGTATCTAACCGGTCGAGCCGGCCCATTCGTGCTATAGACGTTACTGTCTACAGTGTGGCTCTACCAATTGAAAATTGCATTCGTTCATTATTGATTTTACATTTCTCCGAGATATCTATTTAGAATTATAAATAAAATACTTAAAATTAAATTATGTAATATCGCAGTTGCAGACTGCCTCGGTGGCGTGGTTGTATTTCGGTACGACTACAGTCCTGAGGTTTCGGGTTCGATCCCGGGTCGGGCTAAGTGATATTGGATTTTTCCATATCAACCCGGAGTCTGGAATTTGTGCCCGATATGGTGATAGGCTCGCCACCTATGGAACTGGGCTCGGCGAAATGTGGGTGTTCTAGTTCGCTAGTGCGCCTCTGCCTACCCTTTCGGGGATACAGGCGTGAGCTTATGTTATTATCGCAGTTAAATGTTTCGTGTTGACTAAACTGCAGTGGTATTCATATCGATGGAAGAAGTATCGTCATAGCGGCATAAGCCTTCTACTTTTTAGTCAAGGTCCAATTGAACTCCAATAACCATTATCTATATTTGAACATAGTTTAAATGGCTAACAATATTAAGTTTCGTCACTATCCGAAAGTAATTAAACTACGCCAGAATCTACAACTTCATGAATCGAAAAGTTGAAACGGTGTTAAAATTTCACTCACCCGAGCTAGTATCCCGGACAGATATTTAAGAACTTGATAAATGGTTAGGAGAGTTCAACTTGTTTAAAATAGTTTCTGGAATTTTATTTTAATCTATCAACGGTGATCGTTTATCAAGTGACCGCACAGATTGTGCCGACCGTACTAATTAATTGTGCGAATTCTGCGCTCCGATGGAACTATCGATTTAATAATTACGAATAGCTTGCTCCCAGTTCAGTTCTAGTCGACAGGAGTGTTCAAATGTCTACAGCTGTTCTATACGGCCGAATTACATTAATATTTTACTTACACATGGGTGAATGCAGGTATGTGAAGTTTATCAACCTGCATTAGGCCAGCTTGGTAAACTAAGGCCTAACTC
Organism: Clanis bilineata; assembly: GCA_036417725.1. NCBI lineage: Eukaryota > Metazoa > Arthropoda > Insecta > Lepidoptera > Sphingidae > Clanis > Clanis bilineata. The sequence goes on from CM071153.1 coordinate 8,887,964, forward strand.
TTCTCATTAGTAGAGGAGGCCCGTGCCCAGCAATAGGACAGTGATATTACACGGCTAAAATTATGTTTATATTACTAGGCTGCATGGCTTTGAATGATAACTAATTGGTAAATATCATTGTTAATAACATGGTAGTATTCTAATTGTATAATTTCGTGTTATTTTCAAAAATGAAAATCACGTTTATGTTTACAGGGTTACATACAAAAAAATGTACAAGCAGGATTTTTTTTATTTTATAGCATAATAAAAAACCGGCTAAGTGCGTGTCGTGTGTAAACCCAAATTAGGGTTAGACAAAAAAGGAAATATTGGTTACAAAATGTGCAAAAATCTTGATTAGGGCAGACTCTGTTAAAATTAGGTTGAGGCGGCATATTAATCTCAATCTGAATCTTAAGTGTAAAAAAAAAAACAATATTACGACTGTATTTGACGATGATGCATAATGACGAGCATTACCATTTACAGTTTGACTTTAAATAAAATAGAACTGTAAAAGCTATTGCATTAAATTTCGATGTAATATGATGAGGTAATAACATTGTTATGGCAGATTTAACCGCATTTATATGAAATATGTAGTAATGAACATCAAATGATGTGATTATTCGTCAAATATAGGGTAATAAAATGAACTGCCATTTTATTATCATTGCTAGCTTCCCCCGCGGCTTCGTCTCAGTGAGAACTATTCATGAAGGGGAAATATAAAATGACATCATATTATAGACCTTGTGAGTGTATGGAGTACAAAGAATTAAGTTCTTTATTTAACTAGCTCTAATGATTATAAAAAAAAACTTCGTGACTCTCCACTCACCAATGAACAGAACACAAAACAAAATCACGTATATGTATATGTGTTCGTTTTTTGGATACCTTTGGACTCTAGAGAAGAGTTAATTGACTTTAAATAATATACATAGCCATAGGACGTCCACTGCTGAACATAGGCCTCTTCCAAAAATTTCCAGATCGACCCGTTGGAAGCGGCCTGCATGTCTGATGAAGATGATGATGATGATGATGAATATACATAGAATTTTCAACGAGTTATTTTATTATATCCGCATAATATTACAGTTAATGTTTGTTGCTATTATCCATATTTTAACAAGACACGGTACAATTTTCAACTTGCGCTTGCCACTTGAGAAGTTTCGGTTTTCCGTAAAATTCAGCACTATTGTTATTTCAAAAAGTCTCTAAAGCATCCGTAGCGAGTTTTGTGACAGTTCAAGGTACCTGGCACTAACATTTTCTAGTCCGTATTCGAATCGTACACATTGCTCGCTTAACAACTTATTTAATTTTACACAATAAATGCGTTGAGCGTGCAGCATACTGTATACGAATACGTTTTCGAATTTTATTCGTGCTACATATCCTGGTTCTCAATTTTCGGGATGAGGTTGTTAGTTGAGCGCTGGCTAATGGCTTCGGTAAGTGCTGTTTCAACGGCAGTACGTAGAGGTAACTTAGTTTGTTGTCAATATAACAATACGTCACTAGGCATGTGCTGGAAAACGCTATGTTTACTACGTCACGGGGTTCCGCATGGCGTTTAACATTTGTGTAGAATAAAATGGAATGGAATTTTGTTGGTGGTTGTGATATCTAGATATGTTACTCTATTAGAGTTTTCTAATACGTTTCCAAAAGGTATAGTAGCTCATTCTGTCGAGTTCGGGAGTCACTTACTCATTGTAGATTTTAAATAGTAATTTTATGCCAGCATAGTTCTGTCAAGAGCCATCCTGCAAAAGTCGAAATTCTATTTAGACGTAATATTTTACCATTATTATAATTTTATCATTATAACATATCATTTGCTATCATAAACTCCCCCAAGGCGGGGTTGACGTCAGGCAGGAAGCTGGTCGGTAAAAACTTAGCCAAATTCTTTCTGCAACGTGCTTGAAATAGCGTGTTGCGCCGACCCCACATTAAGGTGGGATAAGGGCAGGTAGAAAGAAAGAATTTTCTATCATAAACAAGCCATTAAAGTGACGAAAATTTAAGTGATTGCGGCAATCTTTTGTTGATAACAAATATAAAGTGAGTGGATAAATGAAAATCGTCTCCCGAGGCAGTAGTACGAGTGAAACGCTTTCCGGGTATTGGAGCGGAGAGTAATAAAAATCGCGACACCGTGCAGAATGACTGACACCCGGGAGGCCTCGGAATACAAAAGGTGTAGCTAGCGTGCATTAAATCACGGACGTAAAAATCAAGATGGACAGAGCACTACAGCTAGCGAACATTGAATGTGAAGCAGGGTTTTCGGCCTATTCGATCTATCAACACGTAAAGGCGGCGACTGAGCGTGTTATGAGTGTTAGTGTGTGCGTGTGCTTTTGTACAGGCGCTTTAGTGTGCGTGGCTTCTCTGTTTAACTATAAGCCAGATAAAATCGTTCTTTTTCGACCGACTTTCAAGAAGGAGAAGGTCCTCAATTCGTCTGTATTTTTTATTTATGTTACGCGATATCTCCGCCAAATGTGGACCGATTTTCAAAATTATTTTTGTGTTCGATAGAGCTTATTTCGAGGATGGTCCCATATACATTTGGTCACGATCGGATTTGAGGACGGTCCGTTAAGTTTTTAAACTTGTAATTATTTTACGTTCGTGCAATAAATCTAGTAGTATATCATATGAATTTAGATGATTCTTATTCTTCCTTATATTACTATAATAGTCTGTGTTTGTACGTCGAATGTTCATATTTTAGTAAGTATGTAAGGGACGGTTATTAAATAAAAACCTTGTATACCTTCCTGGTATACAATACTGTTTTAAGTTTCAAAATTGTAAATGATCTCAAACGTTGAAAAACAAACAATTGCTTGCTGAAAATTTTGTTTTGTTCATTTTATTAAAATAAAGAAGCGCAATAGTGAGTTATGATAGGATCTATGAGTTTTTTTAACGTTTCACGCTAGCGACTACGTAAAATAATTTGTATGAGAACCTGCGTGGGGAATTCCCCATGTAATTGCAAGAGGCGTTCGGATATTATTCATATAAAGATTTTACGGAGTCGCCAGCGAGAAATGTCAGAAAACTCATGGTTGGTGCATTGTAATGCATAGAATTATTACTGTAACGAGCTTCCAACGTCATTGTTGTAATGTTTAACGTGACAGTCTGCCAGAGTGCTACGATATTGATTCTTTAATCTATTACCGTATCATTGAACAGTAGAAATTCTCCTAAAACGTCTTATCTCATAAATAAAACGGTACATAAAACACGTAGATAAATTTTACACGGTTCACAAAGTTCGATTTTCCATTTACAGTTGTCTTTGTAGTAAACACTCGGTAGTGTATATTTATTGTCTGTTCTGGGCCTGGGTGCGTACAACAGCGCTGGATTTACGGTCGGTATGCAATGAGCCCGCCGACCATTGAGAGAGGCGAGCTCGGCCTTCATTTTGCATGATATTAAACTGGGAAAAATAAAAAGTTGATATAAAGGAAAACTTGGACAGAGAATTATCATGAAAAGCGAGAGGTTTTCAACGTACCTGGCCCACCTTGCGAAATGTTTTTTGCTATTTGAATTCTCATTTTAGTTGAACAGTTGGAGTTTATTTGATATGTAAAAGTATGAAGAAAAGAAGACAGATTTTAGTTTGGAAACCAATATTAGTTACTCCATAATGTGATGAATATCATCGTAGTCGGTAATATGTACTTACCCTATATATATTTTTTAGTTATAGTCTTGGGGCGACTTCAGCTCTTAGATAAATTTATTCCATTTATCTCAAATCGCGATTTAAATATTCGAATTATAATAATATAATAATAATAACAAAGTCATTACGAATTAGATTCGTATAATAATAATGCTCCAAGTCGCTCTTTAGGATTTAGGGTATTAACAGTTTTTGAGTGGTAGAGAGCCACGCTGTAGACAGTTACGTCTACAGTACGAATGGGCCGGCTCGACCGGTTTGATAGCACTGCCTCACAGAAAACCGACGTAAAGTGGCAGCTCGCTGTCGCGTTTCGTTCGGTGAGTGAGATTTAAAGTGGCCCAATTTCCTCCTTCCTTTCCCACTCCCTATTTCCCTCCATTTAGGTTAGCAACGCACCGATGATTCTTTTTGAGTCTTGGGTGTCTATGGGCGGTGGAGATCACTTACCATCAGGTGACCCATCAGCTCGTTTGCTAGTTTGTGTTATAAAAAAAGTCAAATGTACTTAAAATCCCTGATATTCCTTATCCTGGTTTGACACAAAGTGATTAAGATTACGCTATGTATAATATTGAAATGTAGTTTTCAACGAACTACGGAAAGGTCTCACAGGTCCTAATCACCAAGCTGCTATTCAAAGTAATTGTTTCAGAAAATAAAACAAAACATCTATACCACATCCAGAGGCATTTCATTAGGGAATATAGTAAGAACAAATGATAGCAAGCCGAGTATTCCGTCGTGGTTGTGGAATTAATCAGCCCCCTTGAAACTGTGGGACGTCCACACTGTCTTTTTATTTTCCATTTCCTTTATGTACGCAGCTTCTTCTATAGATGTTTTTGCAGACATTTCTAATAAGGTCGAATGAAGATTTAGATGGAGCGAGTTTTGATAGAGGTGGCACTTAAGAATGAAATAGATAACAACATTTTTAATTCTGCGTCATTTTAAATAAGAATATTGTGTTAAATTTTTAGGCCTTTATTCATAATAAAACCCCTAATGAAGATATAAACTCATATTGGTAAAAATGCATTTTAAGCCTATCGAAGGTTCGATAAAATTCTTTATTCATAATAGTTTACTATAGCTCCATTACCTAAAATATATTTACCGTGTCACAATGTTGCTAGTACATAGATAAAACGTAATTTTAACAAGTTTTGTCTCTGGAAAGTCATGGAACGATGGCCTAATAAAAAAAACAATCATTCACGCGCGTCTTGCGCGCGCAATTCGAAATGGCAAATGGCGACCATGGCGACCAGTTTAGTTTGTTTATATATTTATTTAATTAATTTAATCAAAGCAAAACTATGTTTGTTGCATGTGAAGTGATTTTGTTTTATGCAATACCTAAACATCAACGAAGATGGGTAGATTATGGATATTTGGAAATGAAATTTAGATTTGGAGGATATTCCTTGGAGCGTATGAATGAAAGGGGGCTTCCAGTCTTTGCAAATTGTGTAAGAAAAATACCCTGTCTTCTCTGAGAATGGAATTCAGGACCGGACTTTCCAGTTCACAGCGGCTTCAACAGAACCGTCTAAAACCCATTGTATTGAAGAATAATTAGGCAACATGCGTGCATCAGTATTTTTTGTTGAATAAGATTTAATAAAATTCATCATTGTATTTTTGAAGTGTTTTATTTCTCTTGATTTATTCATGTGACGCTATACGTGTTTAGATAATGATGATATTGAAGAAAAAGATGTTTTGTTGAAATCAAGGTATGTAATTAAATACCACACGGAAAATATTAAATACTAGCTGACTTCAAACAAATCTATCCTACGGAGACCCTACATTTTCTGGAAAAAAGTAGCCTATGTGTTATTCCTTTATAAATAAATACATCCTAGAATGTTCTGTGAATGGTGAAGAATCACTTAGGACAAGTTTATTCTCTCAATATTATTACGCTGTCCGACCTGGCGCGCGTATATTTCAAATAAACTGATCGACTTATGACCATGAGGTCATAACTTTTGCATCACATTTATTTGTCTTGTTGTCCTAGACATTTTTATTCTAGACTATAATCCATTTCTTTACCGAATTAAATTCAGATCCGTTCAACCATTCTGGTGTGAAAGAGTAACAAAACATCCATAGTCTAAGCATCCATACAACCTCACAAACTATCGTGTTTATAACATTAATTGCATTTGATAGAAGTCTCTCTGAAGTCTAGAAGCCTGCTTTGGTGGCGTGGTGGTATTTCGGTACGACTACGGTTCTGAGGTCTCGGGTTCGATCCCCGGGTCGGGCAAAATGATATTGGATTTTTCCATATCAGCCCGGAGTCTGAAATTTGTACCTGATATGGCGATAGGCTCCCCCCCTATCACATCTGGGACGGAACTAAGCTCGGCGAAATGTGGGTGTTCTAGTTCGCCAGTACGCCTCTGCCTACCCCTTCGTGGATACAGGCGTGAGCTTATTTTTTTATGTTTATGATAGAAATCGCGGGCACCCTCAAATTAATCTCAACCAAAACTGGTGGAACGTCAATTACGAATCAGTTGATCGAAATCGGCCATATTTTTTGCTATTGAAGCGTTAAAGTAGGGTGCCAGCTTCTATAAATTGCAGACATTTTATGGGAGATTTTGGGAACGTTTTAACGCTATTGAGCTATTATGAATAACAATTTTTCGGAAACGTCCTACAGCGGTATTATAGCGTCCCACTAAGTCATTATGAATAAAGGCCTTAATCTCTCTAAAACCGAATGGGGATTTATCTATACTTATATCATCGCAGAACCACAATTACTAAGGCCTTTATTCATAATGACTTAGTGGGACGCTATAATACCCCTGAAGGACGTTTCCTAAAAATTGTTATTCATAATAGCTCAATAGCGTTAAAACGTTCCCAAAATCTCTCATAAAATATCTGCAATTTATAGAAGCTGGCACCCTACTTTAACGCTTCAATAGCAAAAAATATGGCCGATTTTGATCAGCTGATTCGTATTTGACGTTCCACCAGTTTTGGTTGAGATTAATTTGAGGGTGCCTGCGACTTCTATCATAAACATAAAAAAATAAGCTCACGCCTGTATCCCCGAAGGGGTAGGCAGAGGTGTACTAGTGAACTAGAACACCCACATTTCGCCGAGCTTAGTTCCGTCCCAGATGTGTTACGGGGTGAGCCTATCGCCATATCGGGCACAAATTCCAGACTCCGGGCTGATATGGAAAAATCCAATATCACTTTGCCCGACCCGGGGATCGAACCCGAGACCTCAGAACCGTAGTCTTACCGAAATACCACCACGCCACCGAGGCAGTATTCTAGACTTCAGAGAGACTTCTATCAAATGCAATTAATGTTATAAACACGATAGTTTGTAAGGTTGTATGGATGTTTTGTTACTCTTTCACACCAGAATGGTTGAACGGATCTGAATTTAATTCGGTAAAGAAATGAATTATAGTCTAGAATAAAAATGTCTAGGACAACAGGACAAAACTTATGATGCAAAAGTTATGACCTCATGTTCATAAGTCGCTCAGTTTATTTGAAATATACGCGCGCTAGGTCGGACAGCGTAATAATATTGAGAGAATAAACTTGTCTTAAGTGATTCTTCACCATTCACAGAACATTCGAGGATGTATTTATTTATAAAAGAATAACACATAGGCTACTTTTTTCCAGAAAATGTAGGGTCTCCGTAGGATAGATTTGTTTGAAGTCAGCTAGTATTTAATATTTTCCGTGTGGTATTTAATTACATACCTTGATTTCAACAAAACATATTTTCTTCAATATCATCATTATCTAAACACGAATATAGCGTGACATGAATAAATCAAGAGAAATAAAACACTTCAAAAATATAATGATGAATTTTATTAAATCTGATTCAACAAAAAATACTTATGCACGCATGTTGCCTAATAATTCTTCAATACAATGGGTTTGAGACGGTTCTGTTGAAGCCGCTGTGAACTGGAAAGTCCGGTCCAGAATTCCTTTCTCAGAGAAGGCAGGGTATTTTTCTTACACGAATTAAAAGCCCCCTTTCATTGATACGCTCCAAGGAATATCCTCCAAATCTAAATTTCATTTCCAAATATCCATAATCTACCCATCTTCGTTGATGTTTAGGTATTACATAAAACAAAATCACTTCACATGCAACAAACATAGTTTTACTTTGATTAAATTAATTAAATAAATATATAAACAAACTAAACTGGTCGCCATGGTCGCTATTTGCCATTTCGAATTGCGCGCGCAAGACGCGCGTGAATGATTGTTTTTTTTATTAGGCCATCGTTCCATGACTTTCCAGAGACAAAACTTGTTAAAATCACGTTTTATCTATGTACTAGCAACATTGTGACACGGTAAATATATTTTAGTTAATGAAGCTATAGTAAACTATTATGAATAAAGAATTTTATTGAACCTTCGATAGGCTTAAAATGCATTTTTACCAATATGAGTTTATATCTTCGATAAGGGTTTTATTATGAATAAAGGCCTAAGTCTAGAAACCTGATATTTGGAACATAGGTTTATTTTAGGGGTTTACTTTAGGGGCGTATTCTAGAAAAACCTATTACGTGGGCGTTGCCGCAATGCTAGTTTCTTTATAAATTACGTTACCACCTACTTATTTGAAGTATTTTCCTCTCCATACGAAACCGAAAATCTAAAAGTCGAGTAAATAGATTTTACCGGGAAATCAGAATGTAAAACGAATGTTACATAGCAACTTTTCTCTTGGGAAACTTGTTAAAGCTTTAAGCTTCCTTTGCGAATTCATATGTCATTCGGTTTCTACTTTGAGAGCTTTTACATTACGTTTCGTATATTTTTGTGTTTATTATTTTTGATTGCTATGTAGATTTACGAAATTTCTTCATTTTCTCATCGTGTTAAATTGTTTTTGAAATTGATTTATTCAGTTGGTCTTTATGATTTTTTTAACTCCTTCTTTATGAAAATATAATACTGACAAACGTGTCCTATAAAAGTATGAAAAACAAAATAAGGCATACGTATTACAACTAACACAAATATAACATAAAATATACGCTTAAGGAAAGTGTGGCTTAAATATCCAAAAGATAGTCTCTGAAAATCCCCTTTATATCTTAAAGTCGGTTGGAAAGGCAATAAAAGGGTTCTATTAGTTTATCCGACAAAATTGTACCTATTCTGTGACGATATCTACATACTTGTGTAAAAAAGGTCACAGATAAGTAAATAGACGCAGAGGTTGGCCGTAATTCGGGTGTTCCTCGCCCTTCTCTGTAATTTGGAGATTGTAATCTGGCGCAGATACGACTCGACTTGTGTTGTGATTTACTACAGTTGTGTCTACTGTCTAGTTAACGAGGGAAACTTTTTGCGACTGAGCACAAGTGAATAATTTAACCAAATTGTCGAGTCTAGTTTGATAAAATAGTCTGTGTTGGAAATCAGCTGTAATATTGTTGATGATATTATAGTATTTTAAAGAACTTCTTTTTATTTTCACCTTCTTTATGAGTTCGGCACAACATAATTTTAGAAATTTTGGTGCATAAAAGATGCGGTTTAGTTGTTATAATCGCTCATCTGCATGACGTCAACGCCTATGGGAGATCAAGTATTGGGTAAATCACGTCGGAAAATCTGCATTGCTTGCCCTTAGATTTGAACCTATGACCTCTTCGTCTTCTTTTAAAAATAATGGCTTCCACGCATATACGGTGATTTAGCCAATATCAAAGTAAATAGAACAATTATGTTTTCACAATGACCATGAGATCCAGATGTGGATGATCTCAAGGCCCTGCTGGGATTATGGCGGTAATTTCTTCCAGTCCAGTGCCCCTCAGATGACCTTCACTCGGCTAATCGACCAAACAAAGCCAGCCAACGCACCAAGCAAAACTCATCCAAGATCACCGGTTAAAAATTTTCCACATTATACTGTCCATCTTTACTGAAGTTTACATACATTATACATACATCATTAAACCACAACACTTAAAACCAACAAACTCAGCTCTAGAAAATAATATGAAATAATTTTAACAAGCGACGCCCATCCTGTCAGACTTCCCATCAAAAACCGAACCTATGACCTCATTTTTTACAACCACCTACGCTGTCACTAGATCGCTTAACAATGGTTTATAAAATCTGTTATAATTTAAACGCTGAATCAAAAATTCAGGTCAATAACTCGGTTAGAAACGGAAACTCAGGGAGACGTTCGATCAGAAATGGAGGGTGAAACGCCACTTGGGAGGTCGAGTCCTCTATTAGAAGTGGTTGAACTGGCGGGCACTAGGTTTCTACCTATACCTAATACGTATGAGCTAGGAGACCAATATGTTTAAGAGCCACTTGACCGCGTTTGATAGGTAATATTGGAGTTCTAGTAAGATTTCGATTTCTTTAAAACATCGCAATCAAATTGAGATTCGTTTTCGAAATTAAATAATCAGATTTTTACAGGAATATAAAATTATAATATGCTAAATATAAGTAAGGTTGATACATTTTAAGTGGTAGAGCCACGCTGTAGACAGTAACGTCTACTGCACAAATGGGTCGGCTCGAGCGGTTGGATACCATTGTCTCACAGAAAACTGACGTAAAGTGGCAGCTTGCTGTCGCGTTTCGTTCGGTGAGTTTTCCTCTGCCGAATTCCCCCCTCTCTTTCCCAATCCCTTTTCACTCCCCTTCCATTTCCTCTTTTTAGGTTGGCAACGCACCCATGATTCTTATTGTGTCTTGGGTGTCTATGAGCGGTGGAGATCACTTACCATCAGGTGACCCATCTGTTCGTTTGCCAGTTTCTGCTATAAAAAAAAGTGCCTTTAATTATCCATCTTCCATATTCATTGATCTTTATTTGGAGTCTATTCTTAGTTCGGAGATTTTACGATCCTGGTATTTCATATTTATATCTAGAAAGAATAAACATCTTTGGAATATGTATTGGAATATAGCGTATACCACTTATATGAAATGTCATACAAATTAGTTGAGCTCACCGCGTGTTCCATTCGACCACTTATCCATATTCGTTCGTGTTAGGTATCCTGTTATTAATCAAGTTAAGCGCCGGAGGTAGGTGTTCCGATAGCGTGATGCGTATTGGCCTTAATAGCCCCGCAGGCTTATTCTCTGAGGGGCGAACCATTATTTCTGATAAGCCTAATAATCCAGACTCACTTGGCTTTCATTGCCCGCATATTACCTAACTCTAAATTCAATGACTTATCTAAGTACTGTTCTTTCATCAGTAGGAATAATATAAAGACTCGAACTTAACATACTTTAAAACTACCGAAGCGTGCTTCTATTTGGTAGAAACTTTATAACATTTTAAGGTTTTTCGTGTCTTTCGGCGCGTGGTTGTATCTAGGACTTTCCTGCTCTGAGAAAAGTTTCCCTTGTTCTGACTTTTGCTCTAGAAATTCTATTATTCTTTATTTTAAAATATGACTTCAATACGAGTGTAATTATTAATTCAAGTCTCAAGCTCGACTCGGCAGAGTTGGCACTCGTAAAGCTTGCCAATACAATTTGTAAGTCGTGTCAGGTGCTAAAAACTCTACTGGAGCGAAACGAACTAGACAGTAAATCTAGCTAAATTCAATCTGAAAAACTTTCCACGCCCGCTTCCGACCAACTTTTGTGATTCAGTTGGATTTGTACCTACTACTTAATTAATGTTACTTGCAACGCTAACGTCTGTATAGAAACAAACTTGTTGTGATTTATTGTTTTGAGTTTTCTCATGCACACTTAACGGTCGGTTACAATTTATGTTCACGTAAACGCCTGTGCATTGTTTAGGCTCATTTTTGTTATTTTTTCTATATTTTGAGTTCATTTATTGGGGGGAGAAAGAAGAGCCGATGGTATTGCTTGTAAAGCTAAACCAGTATTAAGCCAGAACAATTATAATTTGTAGGCAGAAATAAAGTGCCTGATGAATGTATGAAAGCAAAATGAAACAATGTTTCTTTAGATTTAGATACATGTAGGCGCAAAAATGTAGAGTCGTAATGATTTCTTAGGTTTACGTGAATGTTATTCATTGAAATTAAAAAAAATTTACGGATTCTATCATGATTTGGTTTTAATTTAATTTTTATGCCCGACGTTTCGGAAAGCTTTGCAGTTATTAAAATATATTGCAAATTAAAACCAAATCGTGATAGAATCCGTAAACATGTTTGTTAATGATTTTTGTGTTAATTAACTTTTCTTGATACAAAATGTTTCTAAGCTCAATATTTTTCCAAAGTTTAAGCTAAGATATTTTTCATGTGATTTATTTAGAAATAGTAACAGAATTTCCGACTTTATTATACTTGTATACACTGCGTTCATAAAACGTTCCCGATTCTAACATAAAAATCGAATAGACATGAATGTAGAAACCACCACTTATCGGAAAAGGTTTGGTTATTCCTTACCCTCGAAGAGCCAACGAAGCGTATAAGCAGACCCTTTAGGTAATTTCAATATTATATATGTCGCAGTAGATCTATGTACTTAATAGTGACTGAGCCTAGCAGATAGGTCAAAGCACAACAAATGTCGGTATAATGAAAGTTATGTGTCGGTATTGATAGAAACACAGGTTTTATCACTTCAGTTTATTCAGTGCTTGTCTTATGCACTTGATTTAATTTACCGTCAGTTCGGAATACGCTATGGGAAAGAACTGACAAGAAAACCCATAGATTTAACACGGAACACTTCACATTTCATTAGAATAGTCAATACAACGTTTGCACTGAGAACCGTAGTATATTGTCACGGTAAATATAACACTGAATTACTAAATACTTGGAAATAAGAGGTCGCCCATAATTTAGGCATAACGACCCCTAAATACTATGGTCTCCCGAACTATGATGTGACCTATTTGAAAGCCGACAACTGAAAAAGCCCCTCTGAACAGTCTGCAAGCCATTATATTATCATGAATCCCTTCCTCTGCGTTCTCTACGTCAGAGTGCGGGTAGGTGCGGCACAATTTCTCTAATAATTCAATAATTAAGCAAATCTATTTATAAAACCATTATTATAATTCCTTTTACATTTAACTAGACCTATTGGTAAGTGATCCAGCAATTAAAAAGCTTTAGATGGAAATCATTAAGATTATTTCCGCTAGGGTGCCACCACTACTCTGAAATCTTAACTATTAAGCAATCTGTGAATCAGCATGAGCTATTTAAATTACCTTTGGATTTATCTAGAAAGTATTTAAGTAGTAATTCAGCAATTATAAACCTTTAGATCGCAACTATCACAATCACATCCGGAGACAATAACATTATACAAACAATAGTATAAAAACGTAAGAATAATTACGATTACTTCATCACCTCGACGTCTAAATACTTTATACGATTTTACGAAGTGATTTTAACAATAATAGATTGACTTATAAAAAGTAAATCTGATAATAAATAAACGGATTAAATAGCTGCGACGACACGGCCATTCTGAAGTGCGATGCGTGCTCTGCATCGCTTAGGGGGTTCAGATCTGTAAAGGAAAAATGAGTGTTGAGGCTAGGCACTTACACAGTACACCTATGCCAAATTTGTTGGCTCTGGGATATAGAGCATTTAAAATGTAAATGACTTCTAATGTGACCACTAATTACTAGCAGTCCATTCGACTAGGCACTCCACATGACATAGTCGTCCAACAAAAAGACGTAGGACAAATAGACGTAGATAAATAAATGAGTTACGTAGTAGTTTATGGGCAGGTAGAGGTATTTGCTCTTGATGATCACAATATGAACACGCAACGCCACTGCGTCGCGCTAACATGATATTTGAGTGAGAAACTATTTTTACATTATAATTATCTTAGACACTGCATTTAACGAAACAACGTGGGCTACACACTAATTTAACAGTGTGTAAAGAATTAGCTCTAAGTAAAATGCGTTTTCATAATTTATCACACTATTGTTCACTACACGTGAGCAACTGGTAAAGTCGTTATGTAAATTGTAAGACACTGGTCACTCCACGCAATCACGTATGTTATGTAGCAATGTCAGTTAGGTATGGAAGTTGCAAGACACTACTCTCCTTGTAACAAAGGCAGCTGTGTAAATTGTACCTTACTGATCACTAATAAGTGACATCAGCGTAATTTGTTGAAATATAATGTAATGTACACTACATGTTACAGAAAACGTAGTGTAAAATATTGTGGTTGATAAACGTTGTGGTCACAGCTTGCTTGATCATAGAGCAAGTCAGTTGTGTTGTGTAAAATGTTTGCACTGTTCACTACACGTGGAAACAGCTAATTTTGTTCAAGTAAATGGTACTGGCCACTCCACGTAACAACAGCCCATATGAATTGTTTCACAGAAGGGAAGGATGGGGCGATGTAGGGTCGATGCTATTCTTTAAATAGAGGCCCTAAGGAATTACGGGAAAGGACGATGCTGTGCTCTAGGCGGCTCATCACGCCGTGGTACACAGGGGACCAAAATCCTTTCTGGATAGGAATTTTATTTATTTTTGGCTAATTGAGGGCTCCACACCTCAACAGCATCCATTGACTAAGTTTTTTCACTATAATTTTCTTTTTAATGGCTATTTGACGAGTCCATACGTCAATAGCATCTTTTGGCAATATTCTTTTTATTTTTATTTTGGCTATTTGACGAGTCCATACGTCAATAGCATCTTTGAGTTGATATTTGACGTTTAATACGTCGATAGCTACTTTTGAGTATGTGAGAGAGTGTACTGTGTTGTATGCAGTGTATAATTGTAAAGCGAATATTATGAAAGTTGCTCACCGGGAGAGTGATTTGACTGATGACTTGTTAGTTCCACATTACTGCTTTGTCCACCAAGACAGTACTGAGATCGGATGTTTGTAGAGATAACGCAAGAACGGGAACAATACCCAAGGTCCGGTTTGATCTCACCAGACGACTCGGCCATTTTGACGAGCACACGTCCCCGTGTGTTACTGAAATATTAAAATCAACGCACAGTATCATATCGCTCGGCCACTTCTGATTAAGTTAGACACACTTTTTTACCCCATATAATAATTACTAGCAGATAAGTGTCTGCTAGACTGATTAGTCTAAGTATCATGATAGAATACTATAATAGAACTATGGTTCCTATGAATCACCCAACCCCGAAAAATTCAAGCCTCAAAACTACGTAAAAGATAATCTCTTATGCCATAGAGTTATTTCAAATTACACAACTATGGCTACACGCCAACTTTATAAACACCAATGATATAATCCAATCATGGTGGAAACTATTCCAATCTTTTATCTTCACTATACTACAACTTCGTCGAACCTGGTTGTAAATTTTATCAATTTCAACTAATAGTCAATTTGTAGAGTTTAAGGTTAAACTAGCTTTATAATTGGGTTTGGTTCAGTTTCGATCGAGATGAACTAAGATAATAAAATAATTAGTTGAATATACCTCTAGAACAATTGTTAAATCACAGTTGGAACTTGTGACACGGCGATAGCCCGCCCTCTATCACGTCTGGGAGAAAAACAAGCTCTGCAAAATATGAGTTCTAGTTTGCCTCTGCCCACGCCTTGGACACAGTTGTGAGTCTATATATGTAATTTACATGCTTTTAGAGCAGATTTTATTAAGGTGAATTTGCGCGAAAGTTGCGCTTTATTAAGAATTCCATTGCAAAGTTATTTTGTGAAACTTTAATATGTACAGATATGCAAACCTAAACTACTCCATAGAAATCAAGTATCTCCATCGCAATCTAGGGTTAATAATAATCATTTTAATTTAACTAAGAATCAGGCACGTTAAGGGTGCGTACCTATATTTAGTTTTCCGCGGCTAACTGGATCCCCGAAACTTTTATGGAGATGTAATTCAATGTCAAATCATTTATATAAACTCAATAGAGCTCGATCGCATAGTTTACTTCACCTGATGGTAGGTAAGTACTTGATGATGACATAGGTAGGTACTTAAAAAGTACTAAAAACTTCGAAAATCAGCAGAGTTTGAAACAAAGCAATATTAATTCAAAGGTTAAGTTTCGTTTAGCAGAACAGTTTTCGGTAGTTAGATTATTGAACAACATTTTAGAACTCAGATTTCAATAATAAAGAGTTAAGAGATGAACTAGTATGAAAGTCAATGATTAGTTGCTTCCAGTCAGGAACCTACTAATTAAAAACTCTTACTGGCAGTATTAATTGTACTGCAATATCTCCAAATACCAGACAGCTAAATGCGAACGCTACGCGCCTCTGGTCACCATGATATGCAAACTACCACCAAACTTAGGTCGTAGATATATTAAACACCATCCAGATAACACCATATTTTACACAAATCCTAGTTTAACGTCACTGTTATAGATCAAGTTAATCTGTTACACATTATAATTAGCTGAATTAAGATTCCATGGTACAGTAACCAGCCTCCTTCAGATTGGGAATGAACTAGCGCATGAGCCGCGCCAATGCGGTTTTAAAACAAAACCACATAAAACTAGAAGCGACTCACCGACTTCAAATGGATCGTACGTCCACTAACACTTGGTACTGAAAAGCTGCATGGATGCACTGCAACACCATGAATACTCCATTGTGGTTCACGAATGATTGCTTCAACTAATCCACAGCGCACGCAGGTAATGATTCGCCAAAGGACAGCTCGCTCGCAGCTCAGCTGATATTCTTAGTCTGGACAGAATAAAATAACTACACAGCAACAGTTAAATATTAGCGTTTATAAATATGAGAGATTTAAATATTTACGCGTATTGTGTAGGTATTTATAAAATACAACCTTAAATGAGCATTCGATTGTGATGGATAGATTTTGTTAACCAAGGTTGTTAGTCAGTATGCCATTCAAACAGTAGCAGGGGCGGAGATACAAATAGCGAATTAATTATAACCAAAGATGTGTTAAATGACAGGTCCATTTCATTTGGTACCAAGTTTCTTATTGGAAACAAAAATTAGTTACCAAAAAACGTTGTATAAAAATCGCTATAAATGCCTACGTACATTCGTCATTTTAATACATTTCCTCACGAAGCAGGAGCACGTAAGCAACTAATAATGATGAGTTAATTCTCAAATTTAAGTTTCATAAACATTCAAATTCATCTTCATAATATTCGGAAACTACAAAAATATCAAAACGATCTCACCAAATGCCTAATAAAACATCCATGTTATCGCCATGTAGACAGGATTTCTTGTAGGTACATAGGAAAATCTCGCACACCGAAGTTGTACACATAGAAGTAATAAAAACGCAGTTAGCTTAGTAATATTATCGACAGTATTATAATCATACTGGAAAACTGAACTATTCAATAAAATTATTGATTACACTAATTTTTAATCAAGAGTGGGTAGAAAATAAAACTATGGTTTGATTTTATAGAGATACTTCATAATTGCTTAATGTGGAAATGAATTTTATCTTTAAGAATTATCCATTCGATTACACCATGTATGCAAATGAGAGTTCCTTAGTCACAAGCTGTTTAAGTTTATAAATTTGTTGCGCATTTTCGCTAACAAGCCATAAAAATAAAAATTACATACCTATGTAGGTAAAGTCATCCAGATTGTAATGTTACGATTATCCGTTTCAATCGCATTTTATGTCTCACTTTTTACTCACGTTTGTGGGTGTAGGCTGCCGAATAAATTTGTTGATAGGTCGTTGGGCTTATCCCCTCTTCTGATGTCGCAGTAGATCTATGTACTTAATAGTGACTGAGCCTAGCAGATAGGTCAAAGCACAACAAATGTCGGTATAATGAAAGTTATGTGTCGGTATTGATAGAAACACAGGTTTTATCACTTCAGTTTATTCAGTGCTTGTCTTATGCACTTGATTTAATTTACCGTCAGTTCGGAATACGCTATGGGAAAGAACTGACAAGAAAACCCATAGATTTAACACGGAACACTTCACATTTCATTAGAATAGTCAATACAACGTTTGCACTGAGAACCGTAGTATATTGTCACGGTAAATATAACACTGAATTACTAAATACTTGGAAATAAGAGGTCGCCCATAATTTAGGCATAACGACCCCTAAATACTATGGTCTCCCGAACTATGATGTGACCTATTTGAAAGCCGACAACTGAAAAAGCCCCTCTGAACAGTCTGCAAGCCATTATATTATCATGAATCCCTTCCTCTGCGTTCTCTACGTCAGAGTGCGGGTAGGTGCGGCACAATTTCTCTAATAATTCAATAATTAAGCAAATCTATTTATAAAACCATTATTATAATTCCTTTTACATTTAACTAGACCTATTGGTAAGTGATCCAGCAATTAAAAAGCTTTAGATGGAAATCATTAAGATTATTTCCGCTAGGGTGCCACCACTACTCTGAAATCTTAACTATTAAGCAATCTGTGAATCAGCATGAGCTATTTAAATTACCTTTGGATTTATCTAGAAAGTATTTAAGTAGTAATTCAGCAATTATAAACCTTTAGATCGCAACTATCACAATCACATCCGGAGACAATAACATTATACAAACAATAGTATAAAAACGTAAGAATAATTACGATTACTTCATCACCTCGACGTCTAAATACTTTATACGATTTTACGAAGTGATTTTAACAATAATAGATTGACTTATAAAAAGTAAATCTGATAATAAATAAACGGATTAAATAGCTGCGACGACATATACAATGTCCTGCTTTTGTATTAGAAGTTTCGAAGTTCTTTTACTAAATATCATATCATGAAAGGCTTTACTTTTATATGTATGTGTAGAAAGTAAGTTAGTGGTAATAACCACTAGGCCAACCATGAGTTTTTTTGACATTACTCGCTAACGATTCCGTAAAATATTTGTATGACAAACACCCGAACGCCTCTAGCAGTTACGCGGGGAACTGACGTTTTCCACTAAAAAAATGTACGTTCTCGCTCGCGTAAATACTGCATGCAACAAACTTATGGTTAAGCTGCAGATCGAACCAGCCCACTTATGGTATAGCAAAGCGTCTCTACCATTGTGACACCTGACGCTCGATTCGACTCTGATTTCGATTTGGTTTCATTTATTGACTTAAAATTCCACCGAAATCGACTTTTAAAGTGTGCTAATGTTGCATAATATTCGAGAACTTGACATTTGGTAATTTTTAACATGACATTAACGCACTTTTTAACTGGATTTCGGTGGAATTTTAAGTCAATAAATGAAACCGAATCGAATTCAAGTTCGAATCGAGCGTCAGGCGTCCCCTGGTTTATATATTTGTATTCATGACAGATATTTTTTTAAAAGAGACATACATTATTTTTCCTAATGCCCATTGTTCGATGGGGTTGAATACAGAATTCCTTAGATTGATGATCGTTAACGTGATGGGGCATATTGTCCGTCATGAATACAAATACAGTTAGTAATAACAAAAGCAATTAATCATGCATGCAACCCCGAAATGTTCCCCCAATTGCTAATCCTCGATATGTCTGACGTTTGTAAAACTGGCGAAATTCTATTCATACTCAGGCATTTTGAAGGTTAGTTTTTTTATAGAGGAGCAAGCGGAACAGGATCTCTTGATGATAATTATGTAATCTCTACCGCCCACAGAATTCCTAAAGAATTATAGATGCGTTGTCAATCTTTAAGGTAAAGGGTAGGAAACAGAAAATGTGAGGGGGTATTTGAGCCGCTGCATCTAATGACTTCTATGTAGCTGCTTCGGTTATATTTATGATTGATAGAACATTTAATAATAAAATACACCCAACAGTCACACACCTAGTCCTGAACCCACACTAGGTATCGCCTGTATGGTGGGTATCAGAACTATGACAGACTTTCGGTCTCACTACACCCAGACCCGAAACAAATATATTTGGGTCGCACAAACATTTGTCTCGGTACGGGAATCGAACCCGCGCCTCTCGTTTCGTAGCCGACTACTCGCCCGCTGCGTCATGAGGCTGCATTGAGATCATCATAATGAATTTACTACAATAATTCATAATTCTGATCTGAATTCAGCAGGTTACCTTATCAAAATATACATAGAGTCCTTGAATTGTTACTATAAATATTTAGAATTTTAGAGTATATTGACTTAGTAATAAGGTTTGTTTAGCCACCATATAATTACGGAACCCCAATCATATCTTATTCCACATAAACATAACTTACAAACTTAATTAAGCTCCAAGACAAGTTGTACTAAAGTTACAGTTTTTAATAAGCTTATTCAATTAAGCAACATTTAATTAAGCTAAAAGTTATCAGCTACAACATAATAAAGCAAGAACAAGTAGGCAGCGACTGAGACTGAAATTAAACTGTATAACTTTTCTGTTTGTTCAAATGCAAACCGGGACGCTTCTCAAACTTGAGGCAATAACAAAGTAATGTCTTGTATAGCTTCTTACTAGGGATGGGGATGATTTAAACCAAGTTTATGGTGTTATCGATATTAATTTACGAAAATTAAGTCAGTAAGTAATTAAGGATTGAGTCGTTTGTCCCTTGTCTAGTGGCAGCGCATATGGGCCGTGAACCGGGAGATCCTGAGTTTGATTCCCAGGTCGGGCGGTATGTTTTTCTTACACGATTTACCCCGGACTTGATAACCCAGAGGGGGGGGGGGGTTGACGTCAGGCAGACGATTATAAAAATTAAGTCAATTCTTTTCGGCGACATGCTTAAAAATGTTTGTTGGGCTGACACTGCATAAGTGTAGGTAGAAACAATTTTGCTAGTATTGATTAATTTTGACACTCTAGATCGAGCCTGTCTCGTGGATGGCTAATATAATTATTTTTTGACATTTCCGTCACTTCTCATAATGTCGTCTAAAATATAATCAAGTGATTGTTTTGACCTTGATTAGGTTCGTAATGTCTATATCCTTGTCTAGAAACTATATATTTTTTGTCGAGACTACGGATATTATTGCTCTGGATTTTTTATACTAGAGACTGGCGAACGAGCACGTGGGTTACTTGATGTTAAGGCGCGTCTCTTGCACTTGTTTTTCTCGAAACAAAAACAAAAACACATACGCAAAACAATGATTTTCGCTGTCTCCTGCTCGTAGAACAATGGACCATAGATAAAATGTGTAGGGACTAGCGAAACCATGTTTTGCGTAGGTATTTTGTGTAATGTTTTAGTACAGACGCGGCTTTAACTGATCACCGCCCATAGACAATATAAAATATGAGTGCGTTGCAATAAAAGAAGGGGATGGATGGAAAAGCGTTATTTGGCACACCGGAATTCCCACTCGTCGAACGATATGCAACAGCGAGCTGCCGTCGGTTATCTGTGAAGAAGTGGCATGTAAAATGTCAAGCCAGCCCGCCTAGCATGCGTGCTACGAGATATCACGATAATCGATTGTCGAGATGTTGTCTACAATATGGTATGAAAATAAACGAGGACGCATGTTAGTGTCCGTAGACAAATAGAGAAAACCGGTTATAGCAGGACAAAAAGCTTCGACAAGATGTTCTTGTGGCATGTATGCTAGGCGAGCAGGCCATTCATGTAGACATAACTGTCTACATCATAACTCGACCGCTCAAATTGGTTGGGATGTCACTACAGATCCCCGAAATTGTTCACATTCGTAATTACCATTGTGCATTGCCGTCTGATCTGGGAAATGAGAAAGGAAACCCGTTTATAGTATGGGACGACCGTCTTTCTTTCTTCTTTGAATTCGCGAACAACTTTAAGTAATATGTTCACAGACATTGTTGCTTTTGTTTAATTAAAGTGGCATAACTTACGTAGACAAGTACAATTAATGTTTTCTCATAGTATTACGTAGTCAATGACTTTCATTGCACGAATTTAGACAAAAATGAGAAGGAACATTTAAACATGGTTTTAAGTTAATTAATAATATTTGTCTGCCTCGGTGGCCTGGTGATATTGCGTGCGCGTTACTACTAACGTCCTGAGGTGTCGGGTTCGACCCCGGCAAAGTGATATTGAATGTTTTCAATATCATCGCAGTGTCTGGAATTTGTGCCAGATATGGCGATTTGCTTACGCCCTATCGTATCTGGGACGGAACTAAGTTTGGCGAAGTGTGGGTGTTTCAGTTCGCTGATGCGCCTCTGCCTACGACTTCGGGGCTACAAGCTTTTTTTTTTATAGCAGAGATTGGCAAACGAGCAGATGGGTCACCTGATGGTAAGTGATCTCCACCGCTCATAGACACCCAAGACATAAAAAGAATCATGGGTGCGTTGCCAACCTAAAAGGAAGGAATGGAAGGGGAGAGGTATGGGATTGGGAAAGGGAAGGGGGGAAATTGGCCATCGGAAATCTCACTCACCGAACGAAACGAGACAGCAAGCTGCCACTTTTCGTCGGTTTTCTGTGAGACAGTGGTATCTAACCAGTCGAGCCGGCCAATTCGTGCTGTAGACGTTACTGTCGACAGCGTGGGTCTAACACTCTAAAGCTTATGTTAGGTCAATATTTGTTTAAGCTTAGATTAATATATGTTTAAGAATATTCCTTCATCTTCCATCAGCCCTTATTGCACTCCACTCTAGAGTTAGCGTAAAATACCATTTCAAGTGTGTTGCAATAGACATTCGGTTTTGATTTTTATGAGCGGCTACCTACCTGACATCATCCCTCTCTGGTAGATTCAGTCCCTCACAAATCGTGTTAGTAGACCCGTTTTGCCCAGTTTGGGCTTTGAACCCAGGACCTCCCGCTTCACAGCCCATATACGCTGCCACTAGACCAAGAAGGCATTTTTTAAGTATATGCCTTCATATTAATTACCGGTTATTTAATGGGTTTTAGGACAACTTTTTGATGACACCTATAAATACTAAACAAGTTTGTTTGCTACATAAATAACGTCAGATCTATCTTTTACGTTTGCATGTTGCCGTTATACGGGTTTTATTAAGGTATATGGATTCTGTCAACATTGGTGTAGGTCGGTTATTAAACACATACAATATGATATGAGATAATGTTATATAGTAGCTTTACTTCTTCATGGGCAAAGACATTCAACATGTCCATAGACGGGACAACAGCACGACACTTGTGATCCAAAAGTTGTGACCTCGTGGTCATGAGTCACTCAGTCGTACGGTGTCGTACCTAAAACATACGTCCGAGGTCGTGCGCGTGCCAGCGTAATAATGTTTAGACAATAATTGTCTTATATGATTTTTGAATATTCACAGAAAATTCTTAGGTGTGAATTTAATAAGCGCCCTCGCATTGTAATAAATAGCTTTGCTAACGTTAGAAACAATATTTTTGCATGGAAACTTGCTTGATAGCCCCTATATAGTCAATAATTTTGTATCTCTTTGTTCATGGGCAATGCTGAATAATTACTTACACACACATAGTCTAGAATTTTCGCCTCCTTGGTCTAGTGGCAGCACGTATGGGCTGTGGATCGGGAGGTCCTGGGTTCGATTCCCAGGTCGGCAAGGCAAATTTTCTAATTTAATTTGCCCGGGACTAGATCCCTCATAGGGAGTTGACGTCAGGCAGGCGGCCGGTCGTAAAAAGTAAGCCAAATCCTCTCTACAACATGCTTGAAAAAGTGTATTGCGCCAACCCCACATTAAGATGGGATAAGGGCAGGTAGAAAAAAAAAACATAATCTAGAATTTTGTAGTGTACTTATAATATGGTTTTATTGGATTTAATATGGATTGCTAAACCATTTGTCTACGTGATGAGATCTAACTCGCGGCCTTTAGTTTTACAACCGGATACTCGCCCGCTGCTCTATCGAGACTGTGGAGCCGTTTGGTAGTACCCTAACATTTTCTTTGTATATTATGGATCGACTAAAATAAAAGTTTTTTTATGTATGTTACGCAATATCTATAGACTGTAGTTTTAAATGTAGACTGATAAATAATAATATTATTAGCCCTGTAATATTACTGTCCTACTGCTGGGCACGGGTCTCCTCTACTAATGAGAGGGGTTAGGCCTTAGTCTTCCACGCTGGTCTAATGCGGGTTAGTGTAGATAGAGCTGACTCCTGGGGTGGTCCCATATATATTTGTTCAAGATCTGATAAAGGAATACAAAGTATACTCCATAACAACTATTAAAATAGACGTCGTTTTAAAACTAGTACGTTATACGTGATATTGTTTGCATTTGTATCGGCCGGGTGTCTGTTGACCCTGATATCTGTTTAATATGATAATCCGCATGCAAACAACCGTCGGATTGCCCGGTTAAATTATTTATGCACCCTCCCTGTGGATGATGGCTTCACTAGCCGCCGTCGGCTGGGGTTTTATCGAGCCCCCGGGCTTCAGCGGACAGGTAACGCACGCGACGTTTTTTGCGAGTACCCACAGAAATAAATAATCAACGATTCTACCGTCTGAACAAGCGCTGAAGTTTGTGAATTTAAAATAATGTGACGATGGGGAGGCGCGGTTGAATTAATTTATATGGTGAATATGTATAAAATTAAAACACGGTCTTGGAAAGCTGTTGATCGTATTGAAGTTATTTTTTGCTGTATCAATATTGTATGTGGATTAAAATTAAATTAAAAAAGTAAAAGAAAAGAAAATTTTGATATTTATTTTTATATTATAGTTTTACTCACTTATGTTTTAAATATTTCCAAGAATATAACCTATTAAATCTAGTTAGTTTTTAACATAACATAAGCTCACGCCTGTATCCCCCAACGAGTAGGCAAAGGCTAGCCAACTAAAACACGCAGATTTCGCCGAGCTTAGTTCCGTCCCAGATGTAAGTTTTTAACCAATAACTAAGTTACCTAACTAAAACTAAGATATGAATGGTTTGAATATAGCATGGCTTTAGATGCGTAGAAAGATGGAAACCTCAGCTTAGGCAGATGGTAATCAATTTGGTGGTAATTGAATCTGGTCAGGCGTATGCATCATCCGAGATACAGACGGCGGGCTGTGCAGCCCTGCGACCGTCTTAATGAAATAATACTCGATGTACATAATTCGATTTGTGTCTATGTTGGGTTTCATTATACGGCGACGTGGCTAGGTCATCAATTAACCTGAATACTAAACCTTTGTTCGGTTTGTGCAGATTTATACGATATTTAGGATTTTCTGATGCAATCAATGAGCTAATTGGAAGGCGAAATAAACTTTAAACAAAAATGGAATGATAGTCTGTTTTGGAGGAAGATATGGGAGCCAATGGTTTCACTTTAATTAGGAAGGCGGACCCTGGCATAAGGCCGGGATAACGCTAGGCAGAACGAAGTATGATAGTTGTAAAAAAAATATACTTTTTGCATTTCACTCGTTCCTATTTCTGTTCATATTTTTATCCCAAAAGTTTACACACACAAAAAGTTCACAAATCCATAAATTACTATTTTATTTAAAGAAGTTGATTTAACAAAAATAACTTAGATGTTTATTATAATGCATAAATATTTTTCCTGATGCGGGAACTGAGTCTGCGACCTTTCGCGCTTCGCTTGGCTAAACCGGTGCACCACGAAGGTCGGCATAAATTATAACATCTACTTATATACAATAGTGATCGATAAACATCTTGCTTACCTATTATTAGATCACAGTATAAAGATGTAATTTATAAGTGATACATAATTTATAATAAATGAAAAAATTACAATATTTAAAAAAAACACTAAATATCTTACCCCCCAGTCCTTCCATACTCTCTTTCCTATTCTATCATCAAACACTAATTTATTAATTGTGAGATTGGGAACATTCCAATGAGCCCAGAAACGATACCTTGGCTATGATTTAGCAAGGAGTTGAGTATACTGTTATTTCAGATGATGTTGCACCATCTGGTTAAAGTCACTATTCTAATGTAATTGAACGCACAGAATACTCTGAATACGACAGATGAATGATATTATAATTTGAAAATAGCTGATGGTTTTCAAATGGCTTAACAAATTATCTTAGAACACTTCCGATATTCATCTTTCAAACCAAAAAAATGTAATAGTACTGTTTAATGTATTTGTTTCAAACAAAGAAAAAACGAAAAAAAATCGGTTTATCGTCTGTTTAGGAGTTAAGATGTCACAGATGCGAGTATACAGATGCACAGGTTAAACTTATAGCCCTCGTCTTTTTGGGTCGGGTGTTAAAAACATACACAGACTCGCATTTTTCCATAGGGGTAGTCACAGATAATAAATTTCCTTTTGCTACGATTCTTGCATACTTTTTTTGATTCATTCAGTCTCATTACGTTCTTCATGAATGCACGTCGGTCTACGGTAGGTACTTCTGGCAAAGGCGAGAAGTGACAATTTCCAAAAGAGAAGCCGACGCTAGTTTCCCGTATATTTACTGTTACTGTATATAAAAGGAAAGCTGGTCGGAAAGGTACGCCGGTAGGAATCATGTTATACGAACCCATCGCCACTGAACGAACATTGAACTCTGTTGTTGTTTTGTTATATCAATATCTAAACACCAGAAGTCTTCTGGTGTTACCTTCTTTGAATGTATCTCTAACTTTTGATGAGATTTAGCCTTCTAACTCAACCTTATATACATGTATAAGTAGAAGTAATATTTAAAAGGTAATTTAAGTTTTGAATTTGTTTCCGAAGTCAATGACTTACTATACAGTTCCAACTGTCGGCGACATCCAATTTGCGATATTTATTTGGACGAGGCTCAGAAAGCAGAAAAGTAATAAATCAAACCGCTCCGATGGATCAAGTAATTTGCGGTGAGGGCTGATGGAACTAGTCTCATTATAGTTGTTTCTGTTGCTGTTGTGGTTTATATCGAGTTCCACTAATAGGGCTGGATTTGTGCACAATGCAGATGTTCGTATTAATTGAAGCTTATGATGTTTAGTTCGATGAAAATAATAATCTTATATCATAAATAAATAAATAACACACAACAGTCACACACATAGTCCTTTTTTTGGTTTCCCGGAGAAAAGCGTTTTACCGCTACCGACACTCGTGTGGGGAGACATGACGGTTATGTCGGATTCGCCGGTCTTACAACCCAACGTTAAGGCACCCAGGAGAGATGAAAAGCATCTAAGCGACCGTTGGGCCGAGTCCCTAACACTATGAACACCCTACACCGGCAATACTCGACTCGTATCTTACTGTGATACTGTTGAATGTTCATACTTTTTTATTGAACGAGTATGAACTATGAGGTATAAGACGATAGGTAGGTAAATGTGGAGCCTGGTCACAAGGTATATCCCCTGCCCATGACGCATATAAGAGTAACTTGTTCTATACCTCAAGTTTTCAATTAAAAATTATAATAAATAAATAAATAAATAACATCCAACAGTCACACACATAGTCCTGACCTCACACTAAGATCGAGTCTTGTGTCGTGGGTATCAGGAACTACGAGAGACTTTCGGTCTCACAACACCCAGACCCGAAACAAATATCTCAAATATTTGTCTCGGTGCGGGGATCGAACCCGCGGCCTCTTGCTTCACAGCCGGCTGCTCGCCCGCTGCGCCACGGAGGCTGTCAATAATAAACCATAAACACAGTCAGTTTCAAAAACTCTCTAGCACGTAGGGTCAGTAACGCCTCCACGATGCGTAGACAATAGCTCAGCGATTATCTATGCTCCCGCATGCAAACCGTGATTGCAGGTTTGATATTTAGAAAATTATACACTGTATACAATGTTCGAAGTATAGAAATTGCGGATGGTTCAGTCTCGTAATAACAACTTATTGTTGAGGATTTACGCACAAATAGAGCCAACTCTACATCATCTATACGATAGTCTTGAAGCAAAAAAGGAGAGAAAACGTAGTATTAGAATATGTGAAAATACGTGAAAAGTACTTGAACTTTAGGATGTCAGGTCAGAGTAAGAAGGTGCCCGACATGCATTTTCTTATTTAAATTTGCTTCTAGATAATTATTAAAAAAAAAATACTATATTAAATAGTCACGGGCGGCTCGGCCTCCGGTACGTCCATACGCTTATGGAACATACATATATGTATATGTGCCGCCTGCAACGGGTTAAAACACACTTATGAATTTTTTTATTAAGTTTCGTTTAGATTTGCTCAAAATAATAATATCGAAAAGACAATAGCAGTATAGAATTTAACTGATGCAAAATCACAACTCACGCGAAAGTATCGTTGCAAACAAGTGTGTACTGTATAGTGGTCGATATCCAGAGGGTTATAATACTGTCATGATGAACGTTGTTCGTGACAATTCTGAGTCCCCCCTAACCTTCTTTAGATAGAAGTAATGAGGAATTCTTGGGCCATGAGTACACGACAGTAAGAAAGTGTCGCAGTTCATTGAGACTTTTCCTACTAAGCTCATTAGACGCGTAACTAATTAGCTTTGCAGTAATCCCTCATGATTTTTTCCTCTACTTAAGGGCTTACCTAAATCGTGTTATGAATTTACGGTACTCCGATGGGCTGTGTACTGCGTAGTCCGTATGCTAATGAGGATTCGCCGCTAAACGAGATTGTCGGGTTTATAAAAATAACAGGCGAATCCACTTTCATTTTTATTCAGAGTTCCGGCGCCGAGCCGCGTCGCGCTATTGTTGTTTATGTTACAAAGGGAACGCATTCTGTGTTTATTTCTCAACATAAACTCTGATTTGGAGAAAGCAATGCACAAACATCTTGACATTGCAAGTTTCTTACGCAATTCTGTACGTGAGACATAATCCTACTTGCGAGAAAGGTCATTTTATTTCTTCTTTATTTAATATCGTTTTGTAACAAAATAGACTTAATCCCCTCTGTTACTAATCTAAGTTATTGTATAACAGAAAATGTTATGTAATTACTAGTTTGTGGAAATTGATTTATATTTTGGTACAATATTTGTTTGGCACAAAACTAACATTTCGCAATGTTGTCATAACCGTATTCTGCGAGGAAAGTAAACAATATGTTTCGCTAATTTCAAAAGTTTTGTTTGTGTATTTTATGTATTATTACTGCGTAGAACGAGACGAAACTGAATTGTGTTGCTCTTGGCGTTGAAAATCTTATAACTCCGGTTATGTGTTTAAAATAATTAATTACACAATGGAGTAATTGAATTAACATTTTTTTCTATCTTAGAAGTGACACACTTTCTCATTTATTTTTGCAATTTACTATCTGAACAATAAACATACTAACTACATCACACATCTGATATTAAATTTAAAAAATGTTTCGAACTAAACGACTGCCTCCGTGGCGTGGTGGTATTTCGGTACGACTACGGTTCTGAGGTCTCGGGTTCGATCCCCGGGTCGGGCAAAGTGATATTGGATTTTTCCATATCAGCCCGGAGTCTGGAATTTGTGCCCGATATGGCGATAGGCTCGCCCCCTATCACATCTGGGACCGAACTAAGCTCGGCGAAATGTGGGTGTTCTAGTTCTCTAGTACGCCTCTGCCTACCCCTTCGGGGATACAGGCGTGAGCTTATGTTCGAACTAAAATGCTATTCTCAGACGCGCGGCAATAATTAAGTTATATTATACGACAGTCATTAAATTACCTTCGGTGTATAGGCGTTCGTGCGGTTGTCCCGTTGTTATTCACATAATAGACGTACGTTTGTGAGAAACTGAAGGAAATCATGTTGATTGTGGGTTCTTTTCTGTACGTTTTAGTTATGAGAAACGTCTACAACCGGAGGGACTGTTATTGAAATAGAATCGGAACTATACAGTTTCTCCATCGAACATAAACCAAACATTTTTATATACTAATCAGTATTATTCCCATTTACATAAATGACACTTTATGATCTATCATCATCATCATCAACAGCCATAGGACGTCCACTGCTGAACATAGGTCTCCCTCAAAGATTTCCAAATCTACCTGTTGGTAGCGGCCTGCATCCAGTGACTTCCTGCGAACTTTATCAGGTCGATCTATCATCTTCATCCAAATATAATTACTTAAACAAACTGCAATCAAACGATTGTATGTACATATAGAGGTATACTAATTAGCACACTTAATACATTTTTAAAACATTTACACACCGGAATAAAGTAATCATTTCAATCATACTTTAACGCATCTTAAGAGTTCATTAAACATCGTTTAACTTATCGATTTGCAAAAAACACCACTTACGCTTTTAATACAATGCATATACACCGCGCATACATGTTTTTATTCAGACAAACTATTTTTAATGACATAATGACTATAATATAAGAGTAATAAGCGAGTAGATATGTAGATTAGTAGAGTAGTGTTTTCGTAATGTATGTAATGAGCGATAAATTAGACGCTGGACATATTATAGATGTATTCGACGTGTTAATGTTTAAATGAAAGTCCGCGCACCATAATAGCAAGTGATATAACAGTATCCGCTTATTTGTTTGTGTATGATTATGGTGTTGTGCTGTGTAGTAAATGTATAGTAGTGTAGCTCGTGTGAAGTGGACAGTGGCGCAGTGCTTTAGTATTCAGCAAGCAAACATTTAAAAACAATAATTTTAAAATGTTCTGCAATTCTACATTAATTTATGCTTTATACCATACGCTACGTACGAAGTATTATGAGCTTGTTATTTTAAGGAATCTATAATTTGTTGTAGACAAATTCTACATCTACGTGTAGAATTGTAACTTTAAGTTTAAGATCAATATACAGCTTATATCTTTTTTTTCAACATTCTTTAGTTTTATATCAGCTACAATCAAGATTTAACGGTAATAGAGTCAAGCATTGTTGTCGCCTCCTTGGTTTAGTAGCAGCATATATAGATGTATACTAGTATATGGCCTATGGACCTGGAGAACCTGGGTTCGATTCCCAGATCGGACAAAGCGATTTTTAAAATTTCATTTGCCCGGGACTGGACAACCCAGATGGGAGTTGACATCAGGCAGGCAGTCGATCGTACAAACTAAGCCAAATTCTTTCTGCAACATGGTTGAAAGTGTTTGCGCCGACCCCACATCAAGGTGGGATAGGAGCAGGTAGAAAGAAAGAGTCAAGCAATATACAAACAAGTGTAACATGTGTCTTATATAAAATTTACATGTGACATATATTAAAACACTTTCTAGAATTCCAACACAAGACACACTAATGGTTTATTGTAAAATAAGGCGAGTATTTAAAAAATAATAAAACATGTTTCCAAATTGTGTTACACGTTGATGCAAATGATTTCAATAGTTGAGTTCGCACTTCGCAATCCACCTGTGCTATGTTACTGTACATTTTCGATATAGCGGTGTGGTGGGAGGCGCCGCGGCGCCGGCGCGGTGTAGCCTTGGTGAAAGTGTGCTCGTATCTCGACTACGGTTTCACCACAGATCTCTGTTTTGTGCCTCCTTGCAGCTGATCTCCCTAAGATATCGCTGACGTCACGGATGTCTACGTAACTGATGTACATCATTACTATTAAACCTAAATCAAAGCGAACTCGTTTGTAGTCAATCATCTATCTATTCAATGATAACTAAAAAATAACACATAACACACATAACATAAGCTCACGCCTGTATCCCCGAAGGGGTAGGCAGAGGCGCACTAGCGAACTAGAACACCCACATTTCGCCGAGCTTAGTTCCGTCCCAGATGTGATAGGGGGCGAGCCTATCGCCATATCGGGCACAAATTCCAGACTCTGGGCTGATAAGGAAAAATCCAATATCACTTCGCCCGACCCGGGGATCGAACCCGAGACCTCAGAACCGTAGTCGTACCGAAATACCACCACGCCACTGAGGCAGTAAAAAATTAAATACATAAAATAATATTAGCCTTTTAATATTACTGTCCCACTGCTGGGCACGGGCCTCCTCTACTAATGAGAGGGGTTAGGACTACCATGCGGGCCTAATACGGGTTGGTAGACTTCACATACTGTGTCGTCACCAACACACATTGGGAGGTAAATTGGTTGTGAAATGTGAATGTACGTTTTCGGTGTTCAAGTGATTTAGGTACTCACAGTTGCCGCGTTTGATGGCGTGACGGGTCTCGAAGTTCACTGTCCAGCGCTGGGATGGCACTCTTTATCACCAATCACCAAACACAAGTTTCAGCATGTATTCTTGAGTACTTAGGTAGTGTCCTTTTGTATCGGCACGTATACGTTGCCACGTTTCGAAGATTGCGCGCCGGCCGGCTTTGGCGCTGCTAAGTAGAAGCGCACGCGCTTGTAATTCGGAAGTTCCCGGTGATCTGATTTATTATTACACGGGGGTCGCAGGGGGCGGCACGGCGTGTGGGGGACGCGTTCGGTAATAGTCAGCTAATCGTCCAATGAGATCCAATCAACCCCAATTTTATTGGACGGCGCATCGGCGGCAAATGCGTGCGAGTTTGAATTCGCCCTCCACATGAACACAACGTACATTAAAATTAAAACTTAATAAAAGATTATGTGGTTACGAAACATTCCGCCCACCAAAATACAATACTGTATTTTTTAATTTAATTGATTAGGTAATGGACAAAGTTTAACTAATGGTCTCGTGAACTGAGAACCTTCAGCTGTACGTATTGTAGCAATTCGAACGATACCGTCCGGACTCAAATGTAATTTGTCAACGCGAGCGAGAGGCCAATGTAACGGATAAGAATTTTCGGTTTTTAAAATTACCACAGATCCAACGCTTAAAGGCTGAGACTGTTTTGTCCACTTTGCCCGCTGAGTTAATGAATGTAGGTACTCATTTTTCCAGCGTTTCCAGAAATCCTGCTGAAAACGCTGGATCAATTGCCATCGACTCAAACGATTTATATTTAAAGATGTAACGTCTTCATCAGGGACAGCCGTTAGTGGCTCAAGTGTAAGAAAATGCCCTGGTGTAAGAACTGCGAAATCATTAGGATCAGAACTCAACGGACAAAGGGGCCGTGAATTTAACATTGACTCGATTTGTACGAAAAGAGTGGTTAACTCTTCAAAAGTTAAACATTGATCGCCAACAATACGATACAGGTGAGATTTTACGGATTTGATTTGGATTTCCCACACTCCACCAAAATGAGGACTGGAGGGTGGATTGAAACGAAATTCGATTTGATTCGCATGAGCGGCTTGTCGCATATACTGAATTAGTTGTGCATTAGCACCAACATAATTAGTCCCGCAATCGGAATGAATTATGCTAACCCTTCCACGTCGCCCGGCAAAACGACGTAACGCGGCGAGAAAAGCGTCTGATGATAAATCGGAGACTACTTCGAGATGCACCGCACGAGTAGCAAGACAAACGAACAAGCACAAATAGGCTTTAGTGATTTTTGCACCGCGATGTTTACCGATTTTTATACGAAAAGGGCCACCATAATCAGTCCCTACAATGGAAAATGGTTTAACCTGGTTAACACGAACTGCAGGTAAATCACTCATAAAAGGTTCAAGGGGGGATGGATGTGTTTTATAACATGAAACACATTTCGATAAACAATTTCGAATTGCACGCTTAGGAGATAAAATCCAAAATTGTTGCGAAATAAGATATTGGGTGGTGTTTACACCCGCATGACAATTTTCCCGATGAACGGCTTCGATAATAAGGTAAGTTAACCTAGCCTTACGAGGAAGAAGGGCAGGGTGTTTATGTTCATACTCAAGACCGGATCGGACAAGACGTCCGCCCACCCTGAGGATTCCCTGCGTATCGAGAAATGGATTTAACTTACGCATTTGTTTCGTTAATAATTGTCCCTCCTGCAGTTTTTGTATTTCGCTTTCGAAGAATAATTGCTGATTGTGCTTTACGACAATCAACAAAGCAGCATGAAGCTCTGGTCGAGTTAGAAAGAGGTCAGAGCGACGAGTACGTTTACTTCGAATAAATTCTATGAATCTTAACCACCAACAAATGATGCGTTGAATTTTTCGAATTGAAGAGTAACGATCAAGAAGAATGTCTATGAAAGAACTCTCCACATCGTCGGAAGTTAAGAACGCTTTCAGAGCCTTCTCCTCTGAATGAAGAAGTTCTTCTTTCGGATTTATATCAATTTGCGGCCATTGATCAGCAGGGGAGCGGAGCCAAGGAGGACCCGCCCACCATAATCTATTGTTGATAAGATCCGAGGGCAACTGACCACGAGAAGCAACGTCAGCTGGATTATCCTGTGAAGCTACATGGCGCCAATGAACATCTGGGATGATATCATGAATATGACTAACACGGTTCGCGACGAAGGTTTTCCAACGTGAAGAAGGAGAACGCAACCATGCTAGAACAATGGTGGAATCAGACCAAGCTACGGTGCGAGTAAATGAAAACCAAGGTGAAAAAACATCCATCACGAATTTCAGCAAATCGGCAAGGAGGACTGCAGCGCAAAGCTCCAACCGAGGGAGTGAGGTAGCTTTCGTTGGGGCGACTCGTGCCTTCGAACAAACAAAGTAAGTTGATATGTGACCTTCAGTATCTACTGTCCGTAAATATATCACACCACCGTAGCCAGTTTCTGAGCTGTCCGAAAACCCGTGCAGTTCTAACGAGAGACAGTTTTGTCCAGGCACGAAGCGAGGAATCTGCAAAGATCCTAACAAGGGCAATTGCTCAAGATAACTGGACCAGAACTGAATTATGTCATCGGGTGGGTCGTCGTCCCAATCTACCTTCAGAATCCACAGCCGCTGCACTAGCACCTTTGCTACCAAAATAAGAGGTGAAAGAAAACCAAGTGGATCGTAAATACGAGCGAGTTCGCTAAGAATGTTACGCTTTGTACACTTCTTATCCTGTGGAACTACGGAAAAGATAAACGAATCATTTGAAGGATCCCACTTAAGTCCCAATACCTTTAGAGTAGGTTTGTCATCGACATCCATGCCTACAGGATCAGTAAGGCAATGATCGTGGCAGATCAGCAAGTAATTTGGGGACATTACTAGCCCATTTTCGGAGCTCGAAATGACCCTTTTCTAAAAGTTCGATTATTTCGGATTTAGCATTTTGAGCCTCATTAAGATTGTCGAAACCCGTTATTATGTCATCGACATAGAGATCGGATTCCAAAACCTTACTCGCATGTGGAAAATCGCTACCCTCATCACACAGCAACTGCTTGACGGTACGACATGCTAGATAAGGAGCGGAAGACACGCCGTACGTTACGGTATTAAGACGATATTCCTTCACGGATTGCCCAGCATCAAATCGCCAGAAGATGCGTTGATAGTCACGATCACTCTCTTGAATAAGAATTTGACGATACATTTGTTTCATATCTGCAGTAAAAACAATAGCATGAACACGGAATCTTAAAAGAATTTCAACTATGTTGGTCTGTAATTTAGGACCTATAAGCAGGACGTCATTCAAAGAAAGCCCTCTGGCATCTTTCGCTGAGGCGTTAAATACAACCCGTAGAGGAGTAGTATGGCTGTCAACACGAAGCACAAAATGGTGAGGAATAAAATATTTTCCGGTATTTAGTTCCTCGGTCGGTACAAGGCTCATATGACCATTATCGAGATATTCCTTCATAAATTCACAGTATTTTTTATACAACTCTACATTCTTGAGGAGACGTTTCTCAATAGAATGGAAACATCGCAAGGCTATATCGCGAGATCCGGGAAATGTAGTCTCGTGCCCTTCATTTCTAAAAGGCAAAGATACGATGTATCTACCGCTGGAATCTCGTGAATGAAAGTTCTCAAAGATCTTCTCACATCTTCGATCTTCAACGGTAAGAGGTTTTTCATGAGATACGTTTAACTCCTCAAGCTGCCATAATTTCTTTAAATCATCATGAAGTTGCGAGTCCTCGAAAACGAAGAACGAATGCAGGTTGTGGTCTGAGTAACCAACGTTACCTACCAACAACCAACCAAATACGGAATTTAAAGCGGATGGTTGATTTGAGTTTCCTTTAATTGATCCGGGTAGAAGAAGCGAAGCGAAATATTCAGCGCCGATGAGAAAATCCACAGGACCAGGATTGTGACAATCAGGATCAGCAAGCTGTAACGATTTAATATGATGCCACGAAGATACATCAAGCCGAACTGATGGCATCTTACCACAAATATTAGGTATGGTCAAAGCTTTCATATTAAAAAGCGTTTTGGCGTTCTGTCCTACGTCAAGGTTTATCATACCTGACACAGAAGCCGTAGAATTACCTAGTCCACTAACGTTATGAGATGCTGAAGTACTAGAGAGACCTAACCGTTTGACAGCACTCTCAGTGATAAGATTACTCTGACTACCAGAATCAATCAAAGCTCGAAAGTTTTGGAAATGACCCGAAGAGTCGCGGATTTGAACAATAGCGGTAGACAATAAAACTACGGAATGTTCACGCATATTTGTCAATACTTGAACTTGATCATTGGTTTTATCTCCGCTCGGAACAGTATGAGAAGAAGGAATGACCGATCCTTCTTCGTGGAGAAGGGTGTGATGTCGTTGGTGACACTTGTAACACCTGAACAAAGATTTACAATCCTTGACGCTATGAGACGGCCTTAAACAATTGAAGCACCATCGGTTACCTCGAGCATGTTCACTACGTTCCGCGATAGACAGTTGCGTGAATTTACTACATTTATTGATAGAATGATTTTCGGAACAAAATGAACACTTGACGATCGGCTCTGTAGGTGCACGCGAAAGAGAACCAGACTTCTTTTCAGAAGTCGATTTCTTTGTAGTGTTGGAAAGAAATACGGAAGTTTTCTTTGGAGTCTTCGAATTGTTTTTATTAAATTTAGATTTATCCGAGGATTTACCAACATCCGATTTAGTCTGGTCATTTGGCGAGAAATGGTTATCCCGAATTAATGCGTCAGCCTTTTTATATAAAAATGCTTTTAATTCTTGATACTGTGGTAATTCAGTGGACTCCCGCCTTTGTTCAAAAGAACGCCGGGTCTGGGGGTCTAACTTCGACAAAACCAAATAACACAGAACAAAATCCCATTCATGAGTAGGAAGGTCGAGAGTAGATAACACGTTTAAATTCTCGTTAATTAAATCCAAATTTCGACGAAAGTCAACGGGTACAAGTGATTTTAAATTTACATTTAATATTTCTTTCCAACACGTAAAAGCCAATTCGCGCGTATCGCGATATCGAGCAACTAACGCTTCATACGCACCGCGATAATATTTGCCTTGAATGGGGTAAGAACGAATAACACCTAAGGCATCCCCACTAAGACATGTCTCGAGATATTGCATTCGCGTCGTATCCGAAAGCGATTCGTTTTGATGAACCAAAGAATTGAATAAATCAAAAAACTTAGGCCATGCTTTTATATCCCCAGAAAATGAGGGTAAGTTAATTTTGGGTAACTTTACGTTTGACCCGGATGAATGATCCACGCTCTTATCGCAAGGTTGATCGCTAGGCTTAGGAAATAACTTGCGATGGATTGTTGAAATCTCAAAATGAATATCGTCAAACTCGGTACGAATTTCATCCTCATGCTCGAAATCATCATCCTCGATAATGCCTAAAATCTCCGAATGAACAATCTCAAAATGTTCGATCACTTTCGGCAACGCGGAAAAATGAACACAAAATGAATCCAAATTTGATTCATCATTTTCTGCTAAATTAGCAACTTTTAGAACATTTTTCAAACGATTAAGTGCTAGGGTACGCTTGCGTCGCAGCGCGGACAACTCCTGAGCACCGGGGCGATCTCGACTTAAAGTCTTTGATGCGCGCATTTTTGAATTAGGAACGCGTACCGCACGATACGACATCCTAAACGATTAGTTAAGCGAATAAAACGAAACGTTACAAAAAACTACTGTATGGTTGCTGCCGCCAACTTTACCGATAGTAGCACTGTACTCGCTATAACTGTATGATAGTACAGCACACGAATTAAAACTGGGCGCAGCTTAAACTAATAAATCATATAAGATCTATTAAAATAAATGAAATCACATCCGAGAAGTAGGTATCTACGCAAACGTAAAAGGTTGGCCGCTGCCTTATTGCCTTTCGCGGAGAATAGCACTATATACAAAGAATAGAACGGGTATATATAGCACTGACATAAATGAACGACAAGTAGGGCTGCTGACCGAATCACGTAGATACACGACTATTAGGTATTTACGGAAAATAATGTCGCTTATGTAACCTACCTAAATAGGTACATGTAGGTATATAACGTTTTAACCAATAGACGTCGCTAGAATAGAACGATGGAACAACACCTACTGTATCAAAACCGTTACGAATATGAATCGATGTACAAGTCAGACGGAAAAATACACAAGTAGGTAATACGAACTGAATAATGTGAACGAATTGAAATACTATATTACATCGACGAATTTAAACGGAATTGATGTAATAAAGATAACGAGGAGAAATCACTATATTCAGTTGCATACCACCAAAATAGGTACTACCTACCCTGGATTGTACTCGAACGATTGCGTGATTATGTATATACCTAAGCGACAAAACGCCGTGCGCGGATCACGTTAACGAAATGGCCGACACTACCTACTATGAACAAAACCGAATTCAAATGTTTGCATCGGTAACCAATTTACCACGATTAAATAAACAGAATAATTATTTATAGAAATAATTAATCGATATTGAAAACTTGAAAAAGCACTAGTTAGGCAAAAGGTATGGAAAATTAGGCAATCATTCCGATGCACACAATTTCGCCGGTTTAAATATAATTACCTACACTGATCGTAAATAATTTTGAGTTCTTATGAAGAATATTACCGTTTTAATAAAACATTCCTATGCCTTCACTATACGTTGAACCAAATTACGTTTAAGTTTTACATTAAAGAATTGTAGGTAAGTATGTAATGGCGGATACGTAATGTTTCGAACCAAATATCTAAAGCAAATTGGGATGATTCCCGGGTTTCGGCACCAAAAAATATGTGTCGTCACCAACACACATTGGGAGGTAAATTGGTTGTGAAATGTGAATGTACGTTTTCGGTGTTCAAGTGATTTAGGTACTCACAGTTGCCGCGTTTGATGGCGTGACGGGTCTCGAAGTTCACTGTCCAGCGCTGGGATGGCACTCTTTATCACCAATCACCAAACACAAGTTTCAGCATGTATTCTTGAGTACTTAGGTAGTGTCCTTTTGTATCGGCACGTATACGTTGCCACGTTTCGAAGATTGCGCGCCGGCCGGCTTTGGCGCTGCTAAGTAGAAGCGCACGCGCTTGTAATTCGGAAGTTCCCGGTGATCTGATTTATTATTACACGGGGGTCGCAGGGGGCGGCACGGCGTGTGGGGGACGCGTTCGGTAATAGTCAGCTAATCGTCCAATGAGATCCAATCAACCCCAATTTTATTGGACGGCGCATCGGCGGCAAATGCGTGCGAGTTTGAATTCGCCCTCCACATGAACACAACGTACATTAAAATTAAAACTTAATAAAAGATTATGTGGTTACGAAACACATACCTTCGCATTTCTTGTGGAGAAATTCTCGGGTATGCAGGTTTCCTCACGATGTTTTCTTTCACCGTTATAGAAAGCGATAGTTCACAATGAAAACACACTTAACGTAGAAAAGTCAGAGGTGTGTGCTCCATTTTGGGGTTGGTCTCGAACCTCCGACACTCGTCTCGGAAGTCCGTACCACACCCAAATGAACTATCGCTGCTATCAATGATAACTAAAGAATCTATAATATGTATACATTTATACAAACATACATAAACTTAGCTACATTTTAACATATTAACCTTTTATAAAGAACCTGTTTTATGACAAATAAAAGCAATTTAACGACAACTTCTGTACTTTAAGCAACTTTTGTAATGAACGAAAGCCTTCCAATTGATCGTTATAAAATGAAATCTAAAATATTATACTGTCTTAGAATATCTTGTATGTAAGTACGTTGATGTTTTTCATGGCGTGAAATTGGAAATAGTGTTAATCTAAGTAAGATAATGTAAATGGGACGCAATAAAATAACTATGAATGAAGAACTTTATCTTTAGCATCTTACTCTACATCTCTACATTTTTACTTAATCTAAGTCTAGCAATCAATGGCTATTATATCTGTAAATAATAAGTAATCAATACACTGAGAATTATGTTGTAACGTAAATAGCTTAGTTATAACTTTGTATACATGTCTGTATAAAATTATTGTCATTGAGCCCTTCCACCAAAACTACCTCTATAATCTAACCGAAACCCTTAAACGATTCAAAGTAATACGCAATATTACTTGTGATTTTAGCCAAAACGAGAGCTCTTAAAGAAGATCTCAAAGTAACACGGTGATAAGAGAGCGCTTCGGCGCTAACGGCTCGGAACTGGAAGTTACGCAAGGAAGCCACTCGGCTGGAAGAAACTTTTTAATAACCACCAATAAGTTCGCTCCAACTTTATCATATTCATCTATTTTGAGTTTTCTGATTGATATTACTTTATGTTTCCTATGAAGCCGGTTTCACCATTTTAGGTTCGTGATCTATTTTCATACATGTTGTCACCGTATCTAAAAATTAAATAACTTATTGATGTTATTAAAAATACGGTGTTTTATTTACAATAATACTCATTTCGCAATATGAAGAAGATGCCTGACTGCTATATTAATGGGATCTTTCTTTCCGAAAGTCGGCATTTTTGTTTCGTTCCATACATTAGGAATGCTTTATTTTTTCATAGTTATATCCTCTATCTTCTTTCGTCTAAGGTTTGAAGAGTTATTGCGGCATGTTATATTGGCATTTGGCGTAGCATATTAAATGTAATGAAAAGCAAAATGATTACTTTCTTTCATTCGTAAATAGTATCCATTGAAACATATTTCTAAACACAGGGCAGAGACTTCTGAGTGGACTTTGGATAGTGATATTAAAAGAAACTGTGTAGGTGATAAATGTAAGCCTCGAGTAGTACTTTTGTCGACAATGAAACATTAATGTATAACGTCGTTTTGTTTCTCTTGATGTATTTGCTTCTTGCCTCGTCAGAGTGTGAAGAAGCATCTAAATAGGCAAGCATGATTCCAGTGATAATATCTCACTCCTTATCGGTGGTCACCAATTTTTTTGGACAGTACCCCATACTTACAGGTGTAGCGTAGTCACCTTTTGATCGCATAAATATGTAATATCTAGATCAACCTATATTTTGCACTGAACAGTAAGTTAATTGTAATCATATTATAATATAAACTTCTTGATTTGGTCGTTAAATTAAACTGTTGGTTTGTCACAGATGGTTGCAATGGAGGGTGGAGGGTGACGGCGTTGTCGCGGCAGCGAAGCACGGTCCCGAGATGAGCGCCGCGCTGAACGCGCCGCCGCCGACGCCTCCGCCGCCGCCGCAGCCGCCGCTGTCCGCCGCCGAAGCTCTCTCCTCGCTGCTGTGGCAGCCGTATGAGTGCCGGTCGCCGCCCCTCGCGCGCTCCCGCACCGATGGCGCGCTCGCGAGCTCGAGCTCGACTCGCCTCGGCTTCGGCGGGGGGGACGCCGCGTGCGTTCCCCAGTCGCCGAACGGCGGTCGTCATGCGCGCGCGTCGTATCGTGCGATCACACTCCGCCACGAGATGCGGCTGCCCGTGCCGGCGCCAGCCCCGCTGCGCAAGTCGGACTCGGTCTCGGTGCGCGTTTCGGGGGAGCCGAGTCGACAAAACGTGTCCAATGTGAACATAGTGCAGGTGCAGGATGCACCCACCAGTTGTAATGTGAACAGTGCCGTGCAGACTGACCGCGAGAGGAGTGTAGCGAGCGCTGAATGTCAGACGGAGGAGCCGACGCGCAGGAGGCGCGTCCGGCGAGCGCGGCCGCCGCGGGTGCCGGAGCGGCTGGAGAGCGTGCCACCGCCGCCGTACAGCACGCTGCCCCCGCAGCAGCAGCCGCCGCCGCCGCCACCTCCGCCGCATGCGCTGTCGCACCCGCATCCGATGCCCGTGCCGGTGCCGGTGGCGGTGCCAGTGCATCCGCCGCCTGCTCCGATCATCACGGCGCATCCATCCGCACACCGATACCCGTTTCAGCCGATTCCACTCAGGTGCGGATAAACAGTAGAACCTAAATCTGAAACAACGATTTCTGCGCCTAATGGTCGCATTTACAGCGTTTGAACCGCGTTGAGTTCAATCAACCGTGTAAATTATGGCACAGCCAGGTAAACCAATTAGTTGAACGCGATATTTGTTATCCTATGTAAGATATAAAACTACTGCACTGATTACGATATAACTGCAGGAATAAATGACCAACATAAACTTTATAACTGGT
The DNA here is from genome assembly GCA_036417725.1 of Clanis bilineata. NCBI lineage: Eukaryota > Metazoa > Arthropoda > Insecta > Lepidoptera > Sphingidae > Clanis > Clanis bilineata. The sequence goes on from CM071153.1 coordinate 8,929,926, forward strand.
CGTAAATGAACAGGTGGGAATGGTTCTCCAATGCAACGTCGTGACGTAGTTCGTTGAAATCTTTTGTTCACTTTTTTATTTCTTTAATTTATTATTCTACTTCTATACCTACATACTAGTTTGTATCAATTCGCAACACCTAACGTGTAGCAAATTAATTTCGCATAAGTATATTTTACTAGCACCACTCATTTTGTATGGTCTCCAGGCCGATAGGATACGTGCATGTCTAAAGGTAGAGCCAAACGCACTTCACGATCGCGTAATACAATTATTAGTAATTAATTCTACATTACATATGTATGTGTTTAACAAAACAAATTCGTGCCAAGTTCCGTACGGAAAGTCTCAGTGAAAAGTGGAGCGGATCCGTTGAAGCGGCCTTGAGAATGAAAGCTGCCGAAACACGGTCATGCATAATGATTAAATCCAAAATGTTGTTCATCTACGAATATTAATTTTATCAAAACATGTTTTTAGCTAATTAGATCTTACCAAATCCAGCTCGTGGATCTTTCAACTATAAACTAAAAAGTTAGCCAACTTAAATGAATATAAAGTGCGTTCGAAATTAACTTTCAATACAGTATTTCTCAGTAAATTTCTGCGTAAAAGGGGAACAGAGTGACACAAACACGCTATCATAATGTCTAGTTCTCTCGAGTTAGAAAGATATCGCAAGGCTATCTGGCTATGACATCGAGTGAAGCAATGTTTGTATGTAAAGCAGCCGCCTATAAGGCTTTGTTCACACGAAGATAGACAATACTATTTTTACCGATCTAAAATAGATGGCGTGTATATTTCCTATACTATAGGAATACAATTGACAATTACAATTGTCAATCCCCCAGTCGTAAAATCTAATCCAAATCCTTTCTGCTTGACGAAGTGTGTTGCGCCTACACCACAGTAAGGTTGGATAAGGGCTGGTAGAAAGAAAGATAGGAATACAATTTTTTTTTAAATAACACCCAACAGTCACATACATAATCCTGACCCCACACTAAGATCGAGTTTTGTGTCGTGGGTACCGGGAACTACGAGAGACTTTCGGTATCACAACACCCAGACCCGAAACAAATATCTGTAGGCCATACAAACATTTGTCTCGGCGCGGGAATCGAACCCGCGGCCTCTCGCTTCACAGCCGGCTACTCGCCCGTTGCGCCACGGAGGCTGAAGGATAATGAGGGTGTTTAAATAATATTTAATTAAAAAATAAAATTTAATTGGTACACAAGATACAGTACTGTCCGGTATCTTGTGAACAGGGTCTTACCCGGACCAGTTCTGGGCGGCAAAAAATTACACATTCACCGCACGCAATACTTTTTTATTTCAAATTGTAATTGTTTCGGTCATGCCAGCTTTTAATAATGGCTAACTATGGCCTCGTTATGTAATTAGATTGTTTACACACATTTATTTACTCGCCAAGGTCGTTTGTAATGTACCGTATTGCGTTATTTTAAAGGGTTTGCTCATAATTATGTATTTGTGGCGTATAATTATAATGAATATTAGAGTAATAGCCATCGGTGAGTAAAAATAAATATAAATACACAGATAATATTGAAACTGTGTACGATAAATGTAACTTTATTAAAATAACCGATAAAAGTAACAGATCAATTATAATATTTGGTTAAATATGTACTAGCGTTACAAATTTGCTGAAAAGTGAAAATTCAATAATAAGTCGAGGTAAAACTAAAAGTAAGTATAATATTTTCATTTAACGAATTAAATTATAATAAACAATTTTTTATCCTCCGCCTCCCTGGTCTAGTAATAGCGTGTATGGGCTGTGGACCCAGAAGTCCTAGGTTGGATTCCCAGGTCGGGCAAAGCAAATTTTTAAATTTAATTTGCGCGGGACTGGATCCCTCATAAGGGATTGACGTTAGACAGGCGGCCGCTCGTAAAACTGAGCCAAATCCTATCTCAAGCATGCTTGAAAAAGTGTGCTGTTCTGACCCCACATTAAGGTGGGATAATTTCAGGTAGAAAGAAAGAAAAAAAAATATCCAAGTACAATTTGTAGTATAATTAAAGTTCATAAGCAACCTATTTAGTGTCAATAAAGTTATAAGTACCTAATAATTAATAAAATAGATCAAAGATAATTGAAATTAAATATTGAAGTAGTAGAGAAAAGCAATTTAAAACGAGAATTGAATATTTTATATGAGCCTTAATAACTTTGCTAATAAAGGCGATAATATTACTTGTGGTATTAATGTTGTAGGTATACTCGTAGAATTATATGCAATACTGCTTTCGACATTAGTTATCTTGTCCACATAGCTGTTATTTATACGTACATACGTTCATAGAATCATGATTATTTGATAGCTGTGTTCTACGCACCAAAAAATAAAAAACTAAATTACTTAGCAATTAGCATTATTCGATTAAAATTGTTATGGATATTTAATGACCAATGAGATAATAACATATCAATTGACCCAATAATGATTCTATTAAACAGCTCGATTCCATTTCAATACGTAACAACTAAAACAAACCAAAAGAATTATGTAACGTATACTCACTACCTATAATTCTAAAACATAAATAAAAGAGCATCAATTATATTGTTAAATCATTAAAAACGACATTAAATCAAAGTAGCCGCCGTAATTTCTGCCCTCGAGATGCAGGCAGATAAAGTGTATTGCGCCTGCGTGGCCCCGAGTCCCGACTCGTCCACGATCAAATCAAAACTGGTTTGTGCTGCCACATGGTGGAAAGTGGCGAACTGGCGACATGTAGGCTGAATGACTCCACTCGCATTATTCAGAATAAAAACTCTAGTTACTAGCAAGCGGCATTTAATGTTAATGGTTTGAAGCAGCGTCTTTATAATTACATGTAGTGAATGAAAATAATGGATTATTATTTTGTTTTAAGTCTGTATTTAATTATATACGCACTATTGACACTACTAATGTTCTACAAATCACTAAAATGGAGCCTCAATTACACGGAGACAGTTGTTTTGTACGGTATGGTGATTGGTGAGACATATAGGTATATGCCAGTACATTGTCAAGGACGAGGTTCCATCGATTCTCACATTCTTTGAACACGGCCTTGTAAACAAAACAAACCAACCGTTTAATAAACATATCAACCTATCAAACCAACAACGTCATGTTATATTTACGTTTAAGTCGTACGATTGATTCTCTTCATGTAAATGGAGCTTTATACTTCTTTCTTTCTACTTGTCCTTATCCCATCTTAATGTAGAGTCGCCGCATCACACGTTTTCAAGCATGCCCCATAAAAGGATTTAGGTATGATGACTGACTGCCTCTCTGACGTCAATCCCCACTCTGGAGGATCCAGTCCCAGGAATATTGCGTTGAATAAACATCATGATCATTCTACGAATCGAACATAGGATCTCTCAGTCCACAGCCCGTATACGCTGCCACTAGACCCAGGAGCTTAAGAATACATGTAAATTAATTTAATAATACATACGTCAGTAATGTCAATAACCTATAACAGTATTAATTAAATATGGCACTTCATATCAGAAGTGTGGTCTGTAGACGCCAGTGACCTCTTATCAAGCGCAATGTTAATTTATACCACTTAATCTGTCTCATAAAAATAATTGACTAGAATGCTATAATTTTTCTATCAGTAAATAAAATATGTTTGTCATATAGGTATTAATTCGATTCTACGAGATTCAATTTTGGTATTCCCCATAATCGGATCGCAGTAGGTAAAAATATTCAGTCGGGAAAACTGAAAAGGCATATTATATATCACCCATAACCAGGAACGAATCACATGATTTTGTGATAAAAATATAATACTTTCTTGGTTACTCACTTGGTCACACTCAAATATATGACAAAAATTAATTAGGGCGACTTTCAGCGCTATTACTAATGTAGAGTTAAACCTAAACTCGATTTATTCTACAGCTCACTCCTATCTTTAAATAAAGTCGGTCAGTTATATTTTTAAAATTGTGATTATTTAATTATTGATCTTTAAATACTAAAAGCAGTGAATTTAATAAATCGTCCATAGTATAAGCTAACAATCGAATCGGTGTGTGTTCCACTAACCAACAAGGTCCGTGTAGGTCGACTCCGCACTAGCACTCGATTGATTTAAAACAGATGTGGGTCGAAACTAGAAGCAAACATAATACTTATTTACCTATTTATGTTTTGATTTTAAATCCCAGTGTGATATAGAACAGCTTGTTTACTGTTTTGAACATTTGTAATTACTGTTTTTACTTTGAAGGTCATATTTTATTTTTTAAAGTAGAATAGATCACGCATAGGGCGTTCCCATTAGGGTCATTACAAACTTCTTTTAGAAACAAATGTAAAAGTAGTGAAATTACCAACTTTAATCGTGAGTATAATGTTTATTGTTAGTTTACTTAAAGCTGTTTTAAGTTAAGCCTGACATGTTTTAAAAACACGAAAAGATATTGTAATTTATACAAATAAATAAATAATGTTTTATAATAAGAAAGTTTGAAAGTTACGGCCAATTTTATGAATCAGTTACGCGTTTTGCTATATTATAAACACTGTGTTTGTCGTTAGCGAATTCGCATTTGGAAATTAATCGAATGATAAAGTGAGATATTCGGTGTTCGGAAACATCGTACCTTTCACTTCCTCGTTCCACTTCATTTGTATCGGAATATTTGTTTGAATAACATCGATGCATAATCTTGAATTTTATGTTTTGCATTCACACTATTCGTATAATTTGTGTCGTCAGCGAAATTGCTCGAGCTCTGACAGTAAACAATTTTGTCCTCCAATCGGTGTTTTGTCGGTCAATATCGTTGGTTGTGGCGAAACCTCGTCGCGTACGATGCTCGCGATGAGAATTGGGCCTCGCTTCTACTGTATCCGCATATGACGTTAAACTTTGTTGTAAATGTGTGTTATAAAGTCTGTTGTGACTTATTAAGCCGCGTCTCCTGCACTAAAATATTACACAAAACATGGTATTTCTACAATTTATTGTCTATATTCCATTGTTACATGAGCAAGAGACAAAACTTTATTTATGTAGATGTTTTTAGTGTTTTGTTTCGAAAAAAACATGTGCATGAGACGCGGGTTTACTATTATTAACTTACTACTATATCATACTATACACCAGAGCATGAATAAATGGACAATCTTATTTTGGTCGTGGCGCTGCCTAATTCTGTGATAAAAAGTATCTATGTGTGAAACGAGGTCATAGTCTACCTGTTGCTGTTTAATGTTTATCCAAATCTGTTTAGCTATTAAGCCGCGATTGATTAATAAACATGCTAACAAACATCCACACCTTATATTAATAATGTTATATTAGCCTTCATTCGCATGAGAGCTTTTTTAACGCGCGTTAAAAAAGCGTCTTAACATGTATGTTCATATGAGCCCTTGAAAATCTTGTGACCAAAAATAAAACGCCGCGTTTTAAAAGCGCCGGCGCTTGAATAACTATACTAGAACTCATTTGTTCCATTATAACATTTTTAACGCGCGTTGAAAAGTGCGAATTAGGCTTTACGAATATTAAGATTTAAGTCGTAACATTGTATAACAATTACTCACACATTTCCTATATAAAATCGATAAACATTGATTGTGTTTAGTGCGGAACATGTCAATCCACGTGGATTCTATTCCGGGACTATAATTCCTAGAATGTTGAGCTTACAAATAAATAGTTGCACCTCGAGCGTTGTTGGCACGCTGCCAACATCCTAATGGCTCCGGACCAGTATTAAAGCCGCCAGAAAATCTTCTATATTGGAAACTAAACTTGTAACTGAAAGTGGATTCACTTAATCTCCACTTACTTATAACTGTGGCGTTACTGATTCCTAAATAACTTTGAATATAACTGCTTATAAGATACTAAGTTTATGCTTGAAATGGTTTCTAAGAATGTGCAATAAGAATTTCAATTTCATAATTTATAAAGGGGACACATCGCTGTCGCTATTTTGTAAAGCGGATTGGTCGCTGTTGCTGAGCTTGGCAGTCAGAGTCACCCATCTTGGTTGCGCATCTCAAAACGCGCAGTAATGCAGATTTCACACGAGTATTTATCCACTTTGGTGGAAGCGTTCCTGCATCCGCTTCACAGCGACGTCACACGATGTTCATCAAAGAAAATAAAAATATTGCTTTACGATACTATACTAATCCCAGTATGTAGTTAGCTTGCTTATTAAGGCGCCGATTGACCAGCTAATAAAACCTACTGTCTACTGCCTCGGTGGCTTAGTTGTATTTCGGTATGACTAACGTTCTGAGGTCTCGGGTTTGATCCCCGGGTCGGGCAAAGTGATATTGGATTTTTCCATATCAGTCCGGAGTCTGGAATTTGTGCCCGATATAGCGATAGGCTCGCCCCCTATCACATCTGGGACGAAGCTCGGCGAAATGTGGGTGTTCTAGTTCGCAAGTGCACCTCTGCCTACCCCTTCGGGGATACAGGCGTGAGCTTATGTAAAACCGCGGTTTTCATAGCTCCGCGGAAAAGATCTTGTATACTGGTACGCCGTTTTTGAATGCCGACAAGGCTGATCGTAGCTCGTCAATCATCATATATATGTACGTTCCTGCGCTAGACTGTTTGTCTCGCCAGTCGATCAGTAGCGTCATCATGAGTAAATTGATTAGTATTTTTACTCCAGTATAGCACACAATATATATCGTCACCACGTATAATGATCATTTTCATTAACGTCGTCGCGTCCGCAATAAATTTTCCATCAATACTCAACATAAATAAATATAAAATACTTCCAACAGTCATACACAAATTCGTGATCCCACAAGAAGATACTTTTATCAGGAACTACGAGATACTTTCGGTCCCATAACACCTAGATCCGAAACAAATATCAATATCTGTGGATGACACACATTTATTTTGGTGCGATATTTACTAAATGCAGCATCTTGTTACACAATCGACCATTCGCTTGCTGCGTCAGGACTCAGGAGGCTATTTAATGTTCATTTTCCTTAACGTTGTCGCATCCGTGAATTTTCTATTATACATAAATACATACATAAACTCACACCTCTTTCCCGTTGGGGTAGACAGAGACTAAGGAGCGCCAATTGCCTCGGTTCAAACACACCTCTTTCGCTTCAGTCATCAGTCTTTTCATGCACAATTTACAATTTTCCATTATTTTCCAACGATATTGTCCAACTAGATGTAAAATGAAGTGTTTATGTTTTATCTTATGTGTCAGTGTAGCCGAGCAGCAGCTCAAGATTGTTCAAACTCGTGACGCAGCCGAGAGTGGCCAATTATGAACCGGCCAATGCTCGCGGCAGCTGCAATCCAATTTACTAGTGCATTGTCCGTTGCCGCGCACAAATCTTTAGTTTCCTCCAAAGCATTCGCATTATGACATAACATTTCTAATGATTCCATTTCAATTTTATTCCAAGATTGTACAATTTATTTTATTTTTTATTATACTCATATTCTTGAATGTGCGCACTCATTTACTGTTAATGGGATTGCTTTGAAGATTGAAATACGTAATGTTCTTATTTAATGGAGATATTTTATTCATATTGGTGTTTTCATTAAGACGGTGTATTCGTATTACATAATTACTGATTCTATAACATTTCTCAACGACCCGTTATATCTATTGGACTGATTTGTATATTATACTGTTGGTGATGTATGTTCTGTAGGGATCCAATATAAATCATTTTCCTCGCTACACGCCTTTGCTTCGAGGTTAACGCATCATTTTATACATGTCTCAGCAAAGTTTTTTTTACGGCCGTCCTCTGACCTCAAATCTTAAGGGAATAGTAAATGAATCCTCCGGAGATAAATTATTTAAAAATATACAAAGCTATATATAAACTAGCTAATACCATGTAATAATCATAAGAAGGTATCATAATGAAAATATCGCTATGATTATGTATACAGTACTTAGACTAAGTAACTCAGGACCAATCCATGCTTAGCCGAGATTATTTCTGCCCTAAAATATGATTGGAGAGGACCTAATGTGGTTTCTCTTACCTTCCATTTTAGCCAATGGAATCCCATCATCATAAATTAATTATCAAGAACAAATTCCTACCTAAAACTTATTCATAAATGACAAGTATTTTATACTTAATACAGATGAACGGGTCTCGGGTGAATCTATTCAGAGTTTCGACTTTGAGATAGATAAGTTACCAACAGAATAGTTTGTGGCGCCTGTGGTTATACTTGCGAAACATCGATACCATTGTATCTAATACAAACCAGAATCGTGTTACAACTGTTATTGCTATTGTTAGCAACCGAGAACGTAAATGTTAACAGGTTATAGATTTTTTTCATATGAATTTGTTAGGCTGTGAGCCGGGAGGTCCTGGTTTCGATTCCCAGGTCGGGCAAAGCTAATTTTCTAATTAAATTTACCCGAGACTGGATCCCACAAAGGGGGTTGATTTCAGAAAGGGAGACGGTTGTAAAAACTAAGTCAAATAATTTCTGCAACATGCTTGAAAAAGTGTGTTGCGCCGACCCCACATTAAGGTGGGATAAGGGCAGGTTGAAAGAAAAATAATTTGTTAGTTATTAATTTACACATAGTCTTGCCCACTAGGTTGAGCCTGTGTCGTGGGCATCAGAAACTACGAACTTAGGGTCTCAATTCCTAAACAAATATATGTGGATTACACACTTCTATTTCGATGCGGGAATCGAACCCACAGCCGCTTGTTTCACAGCCAACTACTCGCCCGTAGCGCCTCGGAAGGTGTCAGTTTTCTAGGACTTATTTTCAACAGTATTGTAAAAATGGTCGCCTCCTTGGTTTAGTGGCAGGTTATATGGGCTGTAAACTGAAAGGTCTTGGGTTCGATTCCCATGTCGGGTGTGGTGTTTCTCTAACACTATTTTCCCGGGACTGGATCCGCCAGATGGGGGTTGACGTCAGACAGCAGGTCGTAAAAAATAAGCTAAATTCTTTCTGCAACATGCTTGAAAAGTGTGTTGCGCCGACACACATTAAGGTGGGATAAAGGGAGGTAGAAAGAGAAAGAGTATAGTGAAAATTTCAAAGGTGAGTTACATAACTTTGGGAAACACTTTCGTGATAGGGGGCGTCCATAAATTACGTGAGGTGTTTTTTTAAATTTTCTGCAATGGTGAGATGTCGTGAGATTGTATTCAACTCCCTCCCCCATCCCCCAATCTCACGCGAGATTTTTCAAAATGTGAGTTTCTTACGTAAACGCGTTGGATTGTTATTGTAAAAAGAAAAAAACAAATTTGCTTCGTGCTTTTATTTACGATTAGTTAAGACTAGTAATCAATATTGCTGAGAGTTTAATTATAAGTGTAATAAAAATTTAACAATAGAATACTTAAATCGTAACTACTGTGATTAAAAAAAGAATACCTACTCTAATTCAGTCCATGGAGAATAGGGTGGTCCACGCCCATATGGTGAAAAAAATATATTCAAATTTAAGTGTCGCCACCCCCTTGATTTGTTACACCTACCATTCCTATTATATGTGAAAAATTTCAGCCCCCTATAGTATATACAAGGGGGTGCTCATGGAATTGGAAGTTTCCAGGATTTTATGTAAAACACGTAATTTGAGGTTTATTAATATTACAAGTATTTTAATCAAATAAGTATACAAAGTATTTAAATGTGATCAAATTTTGGTAACAAAGCTATAAATTAAAATAATATTAGTTCATTCTTTCAAAACTATGTTTGTTATGTCCTTTTTGGAAGTTTCAGTAGAGACGATTTTTCTGTTTTGTTCAACAATGTGAAGTAAAAACTGCTTTTCTTCCTCATTCTTAGTGAGTATCGTGTTGTAATCTTCAAATAATTTAACACCTCTCTCAGCTGTATCATTAACAACACGCAAATTTTTTATGCAGCTTTTGCCTTAAAGGTAATCAGCATTATCATTCCAAGTCTCAGGAGGTAATTGCAAGAAAGAGTCCTTGATATCAAGAACTGAGAGAGGTTTCAACGTTCTTTGTGTTGCGAAAGCTTCTAATGTGACTTCTGGGGCAAGTTTAGCAGAATCACCTCGTACTGAACAATTACCGCAGTCAGATTTGTTTTTTAACATTAGCCTGTTTCTCACCATCGGTCAGCTTGTCAGAAAACAAGGCAAATGCAACTAGTTCATCTGACTAATACCATAAGTGACACTCTAACACACTCCTAGCTGCTATACCGATTTCGGAATCAATGGCTTCGTACAATTTTAAGCTCTTCCAAAGTAGTAAGTAATTTACTGATGCATCTGCTGCCAAAGGCGCTTCGATCCTAATTTTGGTGTAGATGAGCACAAAATCTAACAAATCGAACAACTTGTTTTTCTTATCTCTTGGTAAGTTTAAATGCTTGTAAATTATTTCGAAGTAAAAAACTTCTAAGCATACAGCAATTTTGCCATCCAAGCATAATAAATCGGACCTGGAGCGCGCCAATGTATCTTCGCAGGTGGTTTGTTTAAAACAATCATGGTAAGCTTTATTAGCTCTTCGTAATCATCACGAATTTGATTCTCTCCGGATAGAGCGGTTGTGAGGCTCTCGAGAGTATTTTCAGCGAACTGTTCTGCGTTCTTATCGAGGTCAAGACAATCGTAGTGCTCCTTTGGTTATGTTTCTCAAATATCACTGAATCTTTTGAATAGTGGGATTTGAGGAGAGCTTGATAGTCTACAACATATACACATAAGCTCACGCCTGTATCCCCGAAGGGGTAGGCAGAGGCGCATTAGCCAACTAGTACACCCACATTTCGCCGAGTTTAGTTCCGTCCTAGATGTGATAGGGGGCGAGCCTATCGCCATATCGGGCACAAATTCCAGACTCCGGGCTGATATGGAAAAATTCAATATCACAAGTCTAAAACACAGAGTAAATACTTTTGAAAGCATTATTTCAAATACGTGATGACGACAAGCAAGCCACTAAAGATCACGTCTTGTCTTTTCTTCTTAAAGAGAGCAAGCTCCCTTTTTAGCACCGATGTTAGAAGCAGTAATGTCATAACTCATAGATGACACATTTTATTACACTGAGTTACTTCACAGTCTAGTAAATAAGTATCAAAACTGTTTAAATTTGTCTATAAAACTCTCTAATAGTTAATTTTAATGTATATTTACTAATTTAACACACAAAAATATCTTGTAATAAAAAGTAAAAATTAAGCATTTTACACAAGAAAATCAAAAACAACATTCGATTGAGCACTCCTTTCTACTTGAGCTATCTCGCTGAAATTTTACTATGTTATTACTATGAATACATGTAACAAATTTACGGGGTGGCCAAAGGAAAAATAATAACAAAAAATTTTTGGACCACCCTAATGGAGAATCATGCACGGTCTCAAGAGAGACTATTGGAACCAACATATCCATATGATTTTCAGTAAAATCATCTGCTCCTTCAACTTCGTTCTGATCTAGCCATTCTAAGCCATTGGCACTTGCACAAAGTAACTCATTAGCTCAAAAAACAAAGGACGGGCTACACTGTACCGTAAATTCAAATTAAATTGAGCTATTTGGTATAAATAAAATAGATAATATGTATAAATGTATTACATTTACTGACTGTCAAACCACCATATTTGTTGAAGTATGAATGAAATTATTTTCTTTCGAAAGAATTAGTAAATGATCTTAATCGTATTACGATTACGCTTAAGATTAAATCTTAAGCATGTATAATCTGGATTAAATGGACCAAAATAGTATAATTTTTTTTGTTTCAATCAGAAAAAAAATTGCGTGATATTTGCCGAGACCCCCCTTCTCTCCAACGTAAGATTAGATGAGATTTGACTCGACCCCCTCCCCCCCTTAAACACCTCACGTAATTTATGGACGCCCCCATATCTGTGCCGTACAGTTGATAACAAAGCCGCGTAACCTCATTACGCAGTACATGTTTACACGAAATATTGAGAAACATCGCGAATAACCTTCATTGTAGGTTTCCTAATTGGTTATAGTTTCCAACTATAGCATACCCGCAAGGCCGCTGTATTGAAACGATGGGTTGAACTCTACATATATATGGGCACGCGTAAGACATACGATACTACAGGCAACTGTAATTTCACAAGTCTACATAATTAAGTTCTTAGGCCTGCATTGCATTCATCATCATCATCGTCCACAGGGCTTCCACTGCTTGACATATTCTTCCCCCAAAGATACTTCAAGATAAGATAGTCAAATACACATTGAAAAACAAAAAATCTATGCGCATATATTTTAGGATTTTTCAATGGGAAATAAAAAACAATCTGGTAATTAAGTCTATATTTGGATATAATAATATTACGATTCTTCTATGACCAAGTACCGGTACTGTTCATGCATAGATATTTTCCATATATACATTCTCTATGTTCTCTACATACGCGTTTGTTTATTTCATTGAATTTATAATTGAAGTCCATGTCGTGAGAGTACACGCGACGTTAACATTTACATGAATTTGCGATTAATTTGGAACACGGTTCTATGAATTGTCATAACTTATAATTAATTATTACTTACGTTTGTTATGTTAAGCTGCTAAAGGCAACAAGAGCTATGTGGTACAAATTCATCCAACTAACGTATCTTTCAAAATTTATCTTAGTTGTATAATTTTTTGTTTAGAAATGGTTATTAGGAAGTTTATGGAGCTTAAATTGTGAAAGTAAATGAAGAGTAAAACTACTTTGTGTCATTCGTCCACGATTAGATAAAACATGCCAGATACATGTTTGATATCGTTAAAAATATAACTAAAAGGCAAAAACATATAAAAATTAAATATGGTTTCAAAAAATAGGTAGGTACATTAAGTAAAATATTTTACGGAAGGATATTACGGAGAGCTGAAACGTTGAGTGAGGTTTAAAGATAATTAAAATAATGGACATTAAAATTCTGGACAAAAAGTCATTTAAGTTGCTTGCGTATTTAGTATATTTTTATTAGAATCAGACCCGGAATACCGAAGAATACTAGATTAATAAAATCATTGGAAAATCAGTAGAGTTGTCAATTGTAGTTGATTCATAAATACGACCAACAATATAATATTTAGACCTTGGTACCACAGACTTGACAAGTCGAGTCTGGTTGCTACTCGCTGGAAAGGATATGAGGGCTAATTGCGGATGTGTTAAATCAGACAAAGTGGAATCAATTTATTAAGAGACATCACTCTTTAACAAAACATCACTAGATAAAACAGACGAAGCCATATCAGATCTACGTACTTGAATTGAGAATTGTGTGTATAGTACTTAAAATAATAAATGTCATATTTAGGTGTTTGTGAGCTAGTTGATTATAAAGATATGTCGATAATGAAATTGATAATTTTTCAAAACTGGGCGTTGTTTTAACTATAGACTTTGATCTTCAAAATTATCACTTGGGAATATGTGATATAAACTAACAGAGAACGAAAATGTAGAAAATATCCTTAATTATAATGTTAACGATATAATTTATCGAGTATGAAGACAAAGAAATAAGGAAGTCAGATTGTGCAATACCTCTAATACACATTAAAGACGAGTAACTCTTATCGGTACATTTAAGTGCTATTGAAAATCCGTAGCTCAGCGTTACATACTCGTACATTATGATGAACAAAGCATCGTATAGTTGTTAGTTACGAAACAGCGGTGCTGAGTGAATAGATATCTATGCTCCACATAACGCTTTTTGTTTCATTCACTTCATTTCGATTCGATAAATAGACGTTGCTCAATGTTGTAAACGTTCGCATTATATTAATGGTTAAAGAAAAGGGTCCGTGACATGGTTTACTCAATCTTTCTGTCTTATGCTGTCTCCGTTTTTATACAAGCTGGAAAATTGAGATTATTCGAATTTATGTTCAACAATATTGTTATTATTTATAAATAGATAACACCTTTATGCCAGTTCCTTAAGTTAAGATTTACTTTTTTTACATTTGTTCCACAGGGAACCGGCTAAGGTCGGAGACCATGCTGCCATTCATCAGTCATTTTCCGTTAGTTACTGTATATGTTTCTTTCCAATTTAACCTAACCTATAAATTAACTATAGCAAAATTTTTACCGCACCGTCAGAATTTCCGTCAAAACTCCTTAAGATTAATTTTTCCAATTCATGCACTCACCATGAAGTGTACCATGCTCGGATAAAAAATATTTATTTATTTAAACAGCTATCATGACCAGGTAACTGTGCTATTTTTAAACGAAAAATAAATCACAAATTGGGATTGATTTGCTTGCCCGATCTTCTGTACCCAGAATTTCATAACGTAAATTATTCTCTACTTACAAGACAAATTGGATGTACAACTCTTACGTTTTCCTTGTCTAACTTCGTGTATGTATCATTTAGATTCTGACGTATCAAATTCCCAAGTCAGAAAAACGACGGCTATAAAACTTTGGTGTAATAAAAGAACGTGGATAGTTATTTATGTAAAAGCAGCTTTTTCTATGCGATATCTTTCACCGTCATTCGGTAAGGTCATTATGTAAATCGTCCACAAATGTTCTAGTGATGATAATGACGGGTCAGTGATGGCATCACGCCTCATCACGCGTACGGAACTGTCAACCTAATGGTTACGAACTTTGATCTTTAATGGTCATCAGTTCAGCCAAAATTAGGGACGGTTACCTTCATAGTGAAGTACTGTGCATTTTCTCCTCTTTTTTTGTTTCTCTGTGTTCAATTTATAAATGGAATAAAAAAATATAATTCAGTTTATATAGTGGCCAGTTATCTCTAGTCTTCAAAAATCCTAAAAATTACAGAACTAAACGTGACTATATTTTTTAGATTAGTTTTCTTTAAATATATCTTAGTTGATGTATTAATTTAGACTGGTTGAGTGTCTAAGTTATATATTATACATATATGTAGGGCCTTACTTATAAAAACAGTTTAGCTGAGCAAATGGCAAAGAATAGCCTGTCACTTTTTACCTTGCGTCACATTGTTTGAAAATAAAAGGGACAGGCTATTCTTTCCCATTTGCTCAGTTAAACTATTTTTATAAGTAAGGCAGTAAGGGTAATTTTGAACTAAGAATAAAATTGATCATTGTCTAATGGCAATGCAATCAGGAATTAATGAAGCAGACGATTACAATCGATCATGAATAATAGCGTCATGGTACGACTAGCATATTTTGCTATTTGTACGACAATCAGTCTTCCCAGAACTAATTAGGGCATATCAAACCTATCAAGTGTGACGCATTTTGAAGCGTAATTGTGGAAGCTAAGTAACGTTCCTAGTGCCTACAGCTGCCTATCATAGATGGTAGATGTCTGATGTAGTGATTTATTAGTTTAAAGATATTATTCTGTGTTACCATAGACATTTACTAATACATATAATCATAAATAATACAGGGCTCTTAGCACAAGTTATGATGGTTTGCAAAAACAATGATAGTTTTTGTTCTCTCCATATGACTAGCAGCGTGTCTTGTGGAAACTGCATGGACTTTAATATATGTATGGAGAAAACTGAAACCATCATCATTTTCGGTAAGTCAGCGTTGGATTTATTATCCATATAGTCAGGATAAAATAAAAATTGAGTAAATGTGACAGTAACATAAGCTCACGCCTGTATCCCCGAAGGGATAGGCAGATGTGCACTAGCGAACGAGAACACCAACATTTCGCCGAGCTTAGTTCCGTCCCAGATGTGATAGGGGGCGAGCCTATCGTCATATCGGGCACAATTTCCAGACCCCGAGCTGATATGGAAAAATCCAATATCACTTTGCCCAACCGGGAATCTAACCCGAGACCTCAGGACAGTAGTCGTACCGAAATACAACCACGCCACCGAGGCAGTCAGTTTGTGACAGTTCAGAATGAAAAATTACCAAGTAGGTACTTACCTGTTCTAAATACATGATGTTAGTGTTAAGTGCTTATTAAATATTAATTATCGTTATTATTTGATAGTAGATTAATATTCAAGATTTTCTTGATTAAAACATGCTTAGACGATGTTTGTGATAAGCAATAGATACATTTATTTACATACAATATCAACGAAAAGTAGAAAACTTTCAGGTATATTTTAAATTCATTTCATTGTTCTTATTACACCCATTTAAATAATTTTAAAGTTAGACTCGTCTCGGATTAATACCACAATAGAGCTGTATCGTTGTTTAATTAAATGCTTGTTAGTTGCTACCGTAATAGCTCGCTTCTTATGTCACTACTGTAAACTAGAATTTGATTATACTTATTATATAAGATGTCCTTGGCTCTTGTCGTCAACTTTTGTTAGTTTACGTAAGGAATAAATTGTTTATATGTAAATGATATCCACTTACATGTATTGAGAAAGGCGACAGGCGATAACCTCGATGCAACGTTATGTCCTAAATAGGCCATAACGCATGATGTTGTGATAGATGAAGTAACATTAACTGATTGTTAGGCGATTGATACTATTATAGCGTCTAGAATATGGACTGCCTCGGTGGCTTGGTTGTATTTCGGTACGACTACCATTCGGAGGTCTTGGGTTGGATCCCCGGGCGGGAAAAGTGATATTGGATTTTTCTATATCAGCCCGGAGGCTGGAATTTGTGTCCGATATAGCATTATGCTTGCCCCCTAACATATTTTGGACGGAACTAAGCTCGGCCAAATGTAGGTGTTCTAGTGCGCCTCTGCCTACCCCTTCGGGGATACAGGCGTGAGCTTATGTATGTATGTATGTGTATCTAGAGATGTATCTATAGATGTGTAGAATGTATGTATGTATCTGTATGTATGTATATGTATCTGTATGTATGTATCTATATGTATGTATCTATAGATGTGTAGAATAAGGATTTGGATTACTAATTTGCGTAATTTCCTTTTACTTGTTCTTATGTTGACCACAACACATTTTTTCAAGCATCTTGCAGAAAGGATTCGGCTTTTGGCTTTACGACCGGCTGCCTGACCGTCAGCTCCAATATTCAAAAAAAATAATAAGAATGCTGGACGGTGAACGCTGGGGGCCGAGTCAGGAGTTGTTAGTCACATTATGTTGATATAAAAAACTGTGTCCTTAAATATGCTTTTTACTTATAATGCTGATATAAATCTAGTAATACTAATTATAATACCGAAGTTAATAACATCAAAGGAGTACGACAATGAAACGGATCTAATAGCTTGACATTTTAGTTTGGTGGCCTCGGTACGCCCGACCTGCACGCTTGCACTTTACACGCCAACTTATGTTTACATTTATGATAGTCTTTATTATTTTTATCGTAAAGTCTAAATTGCCTTGTCAACATTGCGAAAGTGACCGCACCTTGTATTGAACGCCACTCGACGTGTGCAATTTGTATCTATGACGAAATGTCTTTTAGTTGCTATTTCTGTTTTCTGAATGTAATAGTCGGATACCTATTATGGATACTCATTATTCATAATTAGAAAACGATTATATTATAACAGGTTGCTCAATATTTGTTTAGAAAGTACATAGATGAACTGATAGTTTGATGGTAGGAAAAGATGTATCGCAAATTATGATAAGATGTAGAACATAACATAACCTCACGCCTGTATCCCCGAAGGCGTAGGTAGAGGCGCCCTAGCGAACTAGAACACCCACATTTCGCCGAGCTTAGTTCCGTCCCAGATGTGATAGGGGGCGAGCCTATCGCCATATCGGGCATAAATTCCAGACTCCGGGCTGATATGGAAAAATCCAATATCACTTTGCCCGACCCAGGGAGCGAACCCGAGACCTCAGGTAAGGGCATGTAGAACAATTGTAAAGCTCCAGCTATCAATGCTAAAATCATAATGACTATTGTTACGAAATTAAACTAATATCATATTATGATAATCGTATAAAATACATTAACTGTTGTCACTAGGCAATAACTAAAGTAGAATTTATCGATAATATAACATTGTATATTTACCTTGAACATCGTGTCCGTGGTTTTACAATGTAATTGAAAACGGACATAAAATAAAAAGACGTAAACTTCCCGATTGTGCTAACACAAATAAATCGTAAACGGGAATAGCGAGAGTTTTAAACGAACAATGTGTACAGGCATCAGCGTTGCCTGATTTTTTTGGGTTAAACGGGATTTTGAAACCTTTTGAGTAAAAAAGCGAATTCTTTCGGCCAAAGTGGGTTATAATAAACGTAAAAATAATAATTAGTACTTAGTATTTTACTACTTTACATACTTTCGGTTCTTTGTTCGTCCCTTTGTACAATATCTATGTAGTATTGAGTAATACTGATTTCTTAAGTTTACGCGAATGTTATGCATTGTGACCCGTGACGTCGGGAATAAAAATTAAAAACCTAATCGTGATAGAATCCGTAAAAATAGTTTTATTTTAAAGTATTGAGTAATTCTCGAAAAGCCAAACCAGTCAGTCACACGTGGTCCCGCAGAACATTTAATTTTGTAAAAATCTTGACGTTCGCCCAAAATCTGTCGTCTGGCAACTCTGACGAATAAGTTTGAATCGTGTCAAAATATGAAACAATTTTGTTTTGAAAACGTTTGAAATGAAACACAGCGATTTGTTTTTGCTTTTATGAACCAACTTTGTTGCTTTTACAACTTTTATTTATGTTATTGTAAGTCAATTAACATACTTTCGTTAGCAATAGTGTTTTGCACTTTATGATTGCTTTACTACCTCTAACTCTTGTATATTAAAACACATTTTTAGTGGCGCTGTTTTGACATAGAAATGTGTATTTTAAAATTGCAATACGTTCTCAATAAAATTCATCTTCAATAAAAATACTTAAAACTTGGTTTGGCTGTTTTGTGAATATGCGTGTATTAATAAATTACATTGACATTTTCCACAATAATAGGTAATGCAAGTTATTCTACATTACAAGGTATAAATAATATTATTTGAAATGTTTTTCTGGTAAAATTCCCTTTATTCCCCGCTCCTGAACTTTCATCCGTGTCAGAATATTTTTTTAAATCGGTTAAATGGTTTAGCTGTTAGTTACTTTTGCAATTAATAATATTTATTTTTATGCGTTTGTCACTGTCACTATTATAAGTACTATACTTTTAATAAATTGTCGAATCGGACATGATTTTAATCTCTTAAATTGTTTATATCCAATGAACAGACACAGTCAGCTGTAACTTAAAACCAAAAATCGACCTCTCAATGCAATAACTGTTGAATTAAGCGTTGCTTAAATAAGGTATCATTTAAACCCGTGGGAAAGCGTGATTACACAGTATCAACAGTCCCCCGAGCTGGGGCCGGCCGTCCTGCATCCCAACTCCGATTGTTTTGAATATTAAACCCCTCGAAATACAAAATGGGCTCACGTGGCGACAGTTAAGCAATTAACTTTCTATTGTAGCTTTATGATTAGTATTCAGTGTGTGGGATGCGTGGGCCGGCTTACACGCAATTTTGGGTAATGTTGTAACACCTGGTGCTTATTGTATCTATATCTTCCATAAAGATGAAAATGACTCACTCATCACAAATATTGGGACTTGTGGCACAAATCGTACTTAATTTTTTCGATCGACTTCAGAAAAGAAGAAGGTCTTCAAGTCGTCTATATTTTTTATTTATATTATCCAATATATCCGCCAAATGTGGACTGATTTTTCAAGATTATTTTTGTGTTCGATAGAGCTTATTCTAAGGATGGTCCCATATTTTTGTGACGATCGGATACGTTTTGAAAACGGTCCGTTAAGTTTTTAAACTTGTAATTATTGTAAAACAGGTATGACCAAATAAGTGAAATTCATCTAATAAGTAAAATGAACGAGTTCATTCTAATTCTGCCGGGACTTTCTCATGGACTATAAGATGTAAATATCAACTATTATAAATCGCCATGTAAATCGTTCGTGTGTATTATGCAAACAATTTCATCAAATATCTAACCTCGTTTTAATTATTTATCTTTATTGTTTTCTATCGGTCTTAAAGGAATTATTTTAAAAGTGGGTCGATTATTAAAATGCAGATAATAGTATTTAATTACATATAACGTGTGTACAAAATTATAAGGTTGTTATTTGTACCGTAAGCAGGACAAATGATTTCTCAGTATTAAATGAGTTTTCAACCTCAGTTAAGGAAAAACCTGTTCGAACTCCGAAGGAATCATTGTTACTATGAAAATGTTGAGCACAATATTATTTTATTTCCTTTTGTATATGTTTTTTTAATTTGAGCACGGCAAAGTGACTACACTGATGGTAAGCGCAGTCCAAAAAAACAGTGACCATCGACAAACAATTATCGGTGGTCACCAGAATCATTTAGCAGCGATAGCTCAGTTGGGTGTGGTACGGACTGCCGAGACGAGTTTCGGAGGTTTGAGACCAACCCGAAAATGGAGCAATACACCATTGACTTTTCTATGTTAAGTGTGTTTTCATTTGTGAAATATCGCTTGCTATAACGGTGAAGGAAAACATGTTGAGGAAACCTGCATACCCGAGAATTTCTCCACAAGAATATCGAAGGTATGTGAAGTCTACCAACTCGCATAAGGCCAGCGTGGTAGACTAAGGCCTAATCTCATTAGTAGAGGAGGCCCGTGCCCAGCAATGGGACAGTAATATTACAGGGCTAATATTATATATGTTATTACCAGAATCATGCCAGTTTGTTTATGCTTCTTCACACTCCGAAGAGGGAAGCCTTCATCAGTTAAATGTTAAATGGCTTTTGAATCGGCCCTTATCGTAGTTAATTTTCAGGAAGTTCATAATTCAAAACAATATTTTGTTCAAAATATGACTGTTTTATTTCCATGTATACGACACTAATGATGTCCATCCCGTGACACGAAATATTATATCCTCACATAAAATATTTACTGTATCGTTCGTAAGATTTATAGCCATATTAATTGTGGGGCTCTGATATAATGGCAGAGGTGGGGATTCTCGAATCTATTGTATCCTGTTATTATTTATGTAACGATATAAATTATTATAACAGAAATAATGTTTATAACCAGTTCCCATGAGAATTATTTTTTAAATTAATAAAAACAAAGGCGCACTTTGATATTTTGCACCCCGTTGTAAAATATTTTTCTTTAATCATTGGTTAAACACTAATGGATTGATGAGAGGGATTTAACAGATACAAACGTTGACGATTCATGGATAAACGTAGTTAAAACTTGTCGTATTCGACCTATCCTTATCCCACTGCAATGTGGACTCGGTGGAACAATTTGTTTTAGCATGATTTCGAAGTCCCATTAAAGGATTCGTGTAAACTTCGTGTAAATTATGAGCCTCTACCTGCATGACGTCATCCCGTCGTCAATGACGTCGCAGTGATTAGAAATTATGTGAAAATTAATAAATACTAACATATATTTAAATAAATAATTCAATACACTCAAATATATACCAAAATTCGGACCCTATAGTAATATACAAGTTTTGTCTCGTATAGTATCAGGAACTACGAGGGACATTCGAATCTATTGTACCCTGTTATTTCTGCAATGTTATAAATTATAGCGATGATATTGTTTATTGTCTAACTAGTTGCCATTGTTCCTTTGGGCATTTGAAGCTGGATTACTGGTACCGAACGATCAAGTCCCAAAATCAATTAACTTCGCTGATACCCATTGAGGTCGAGTTTACTCAAGTTTAGAATTCAATTAAGGACATTTTCCGGCGAATTTAATTTTGCTCGATGGTCGTTAGTGATTTAGTGCTTCTACTTTATGTTCCATACTAGTTCGATAACTGCTTTGAGTTTAGTTTAGTTTGGTTCAACACAAAGGTTTACAAATACCACAATACTGCAGTTTTTAATGCAGGCTTAGTATGAATATTTCTTTGAATAAAATAAATGATACGTTCTTTGTAAATACAAAATGTGTTCAATGTATAAAGATTATAATACGATATACTGATTGACCATTTATGTTTATTGTCCTGTACAAACCAATAACATTGTTATAAAAATGGAGTCCGACCGGTTTGTAATATTAGTTTGGCCCTATTGGACTCCCCTCATATACTATATCTCGGGGGAAGGGACATCAGTCGCCCCTAATGGCGCATCGAGAGCCTTTTGTCGTCGCCTTCCTTCCACGACTCTGATACATACTGATATGCGAATGGATACGAATTTACACTTACTCTATTATAAACCTGAATTTGGATAATTGAATTACTATTTACGACTAACATTGATAGGTAATTTATGTAATTTATAAGGCTAATAATTAATTTATTAATAGTAATAGGTGTTAAAGTGTTACAAATTATTTACACATTGCAATTAAATGTCAAGGTGATGTCAACTTGGTTTACGGTACGTCATTTTAATGTGTTCCGTATAGTATTATTTAAATAAAAAAACAATATCGTCGTTATAACATAA
Source organism: Clanis bilineata (assembly GCA_036417725.1). Taxonomy (NCBI): domain Eukaryota; kingdom Metazoa; phylum Arthropoda; class Insecta; order Lepidoptera; family Sphingidae; genus Clanis; species Clanis bilineata. The sequence continues at coordinate 8,952,403 of CM071153.1, forward strand.
TTTTCTTATGCTGAATGAATCAAAATATCTGTATAAAAGTTTATGAGGAAAGCACTATTACGAGAAATGAGATTCTAATTAAGATAAAATACGACTGAACGAATAACTAGCGATAGAATAAAGAAAAGCTGTTATTTTCAAAACGCATTCATCAAGAGGAACTCTAATATATTAGCATAAGACCTTCGTGTATCATCGTAAAAATAACGCATTAGCTGAAATAGCCTGCTTAATAGAATTGAAAATGTCAGTATCTTAATGTACTCGTGCAAGTCGCCTTGATGATCAGACAACTTTCGAATAAATGTAATGAAATTGCGTATTATCGAACAACTAAGTGAAACCTTGGCGCCAAAGTATTTTACTATAAGTTATTAAAAAGAAATAATGATAAAAACTCACGAATTCAGGCTATTGCAACTGAGTCGATAAATGTTGATATAAATCAGTATTTGAGCATATCTACCATGTTTATGTGAAATATATATGTGAAACAATGTTCAATAACATATTAGGAGTAAAAATAATATTCTGTCGTAAAACTAGGTATTAATTTCAATGATAATATTGGAAGTGAGGATAAACCTAACAAACCCCAGGTTTTTATAATCCAAAGTAAAATCCGAAACAACCAGCGACTACAGAAAATCAACGAGTTTATCGTTGGTCAACACAATCATGTCGTCTTGCAAGGTATTGTAGATAAACAACAAAAATAAGAAAAAAATCGTATTTAAAAGTTAATAAAGTCGGTATTAATCACGGAATTCGGTAAACAGCAACCTCACGTGTTTCACTTGTTGACCGACGCGACCGGTAGAAAGTAGCTTACCTGCTGTGCCAGTTGCCACTCTTCATTCAACCACACCGAACAGGTTACAACTCGTCCGACGCACACACATAACCTGACGTAGACTCCAAAGTCAATACCACACACACACATCGCACCGCGTTTGTAAACTTGCGGGAGCGCAGGTCAGCTCAGCGTATCTTTTTTTAGGTTAACTGGTTCTGGAACGATAAAAAGGGTATGACTCAGGCCCGAGCGTCAGGTAAACCTGAGTTCTCAATTTATGTTCGTATTCTTACATAATATTCGGTACAGTTTTAATATGGTAATCGCCTTGTCGTGGACGATTAAAATGTTTGTCCCCAAAGTGTAATTGCCAATGTCAGTTGCGTTTATCGTACGTTCGAAATAGTATTGCAATGGTATCCAACAATTATAACAAAACCTTAAGAAGCAGCAATTCAATTTTGTAATACCCTTCTCAAATGTATTTCAATGCTGGTAAAGAAAATGCATTATAATTCATGACTAAATTGAGTTGTGGTTTGTATGGTTCATATATTTTAAACTTCAGCTAGTTCTTACTGGTATTGGTAATAGTATCGAATTAATTTTTATGCCTCGCAGGTAGTGATTTATTGGTACTACGAACACGTGTGCTCTTTGTAACGAACATGCGTCCATTTTGATGAGGGACATTTACCTGAGAAATGCTTCTCAGGTAGGGACTAGATATCACAAAGACAGTCTCGGATGAAAGAAGTTCGGCAATTCTTTGAAATGTACCTACATCTATAGAAGTATGTACCTCTAAGTCATGACATTCGATTTATAAAATGTAGAATCACGAAATAACGAGATATATTAGAATATGTATGTGTTTGTTTGTAGGTAAATATGAAAATATGAAAGTTATAGTCTTTGTTTTCGATATTATTACTGCAGGTTCTAGATTTAGCTCCTGATTTCACCTACGTAAAAAATCTTTAGTTAGTAGCCTCAATTGTAGCTTGTTGTTGTCCAGATAATTATTGGCCCAGTGAAGGTCATCTCAGGGGCACCGCGCTGGAAGGAATTATCGCCAATTGGGATTATGCTCAGCAGGACATTGAGACCATCCACATCTGGTTCTCTTTGTCATTGTGAAAACATAATTGCTCTATTTATCTTGACATTGGCTAAATCATCGAAAATGGGTGGAAGCCCTTATTTTTAAAAGAAAAAGAAGATGTGACGTTTTATCTACATCCTAATTCAGAAACATCCTATTTCCGCATTCATAATATTAATATTCAGTAAGATTTGATCAACTCTATATTTTGTCGGTCGTATAAGTACTCCGAACAATATAAATAAAGTATCGTCAATTTCTTTTATGTCGATACTTTGCACCGGCCATGTTATTTCCGTCCCCGCCAACTGATTACCATTACAATGCAAAGGGTCCATCGACTTTTTTGATACAAAATGATTGGATGCCGCGGTCGTTTATATTACTTACATTTACAATACAGAATTTGTGATCTATTTAAATTCTTGTAATTTGTAAACAGTTTGAGGTTAACCGCATGCTAGTAAACTTGCTTTAGTCGCAGGAATTGTTAAGTAAAATATGGCTTTATCTGTATGTTCAGCGGATATTATAAATGATCTAGAATCACTTATTTCTATAGAACCAATATTAATATCATATGTGGTTGTAATATGTTACGAACGATTTTCGGTAATATTAAGTAAATATGTAATTGCAGAGTTTTTGTGTATCTTTCACATTAGGTACGTAAGTGTGTGATTAATTATCTTTAATGGGTTTTACATTGTGATGAACATCGCTAATTACGATCAATCCAGCTAAAGATTTAAACTGTTTATTTAAAAGTAATAAAACAGGAGCCTTGACATCCATTCTCGCAGTAAAAACTTGCTTCTCCAGGACACTTTTCTCGATGCTACGTATTCTGATACAGTCTGTCCTTTTTGTTCTTGTTAGTAGACTTTACGTAGGAGTGAGACGACGTTATGTGGATCGAGCCAAGTTTCATGTGTCGTGGGAAACTGTAGATACAAGGTTTTTGTCGGTAGTGTCGGTCCTTTCGCTTCATGGCATGTATGATTGTTTATCAAATACGCACAAGGACCTTTTTATTCAAATGTTGTATTTAAAGCTTAGGATTCAATGGACTTAATAAATTGTATATGAAGTACATTTTACTTAAATTAAAACGTAAACCGTAACTAGATAATTTGCAAGACATCTTGAATATAAATCATCAGCTTCTGCGAAAATGTGAACAGGCTATAACGGTTAAAATTTTCTGCCGAGTAAAAGTAGATTTTCGGTGTAAAAAGGATATCTCTCGATATTTTATTCATTATTGTTACATTTAAATTAATGCACGCATTAAATAGACTACCTACTATTTATTTTTACTTAAAACCTTTATCATATTTGCTAATTAAGAACATATTTTACGAAATACATTTTATTTTTACGGAACTTTTGTTTATCCATTGATACTCGAAACGAATATAACATAATTAATATTAATAACTGTTATTCAACATTTTCAACATCGTTACAGTTTTGTTGTTGTTTTATTTAAATCATTACAAAATGAATGTTAAATACTGTTATGCAAGGCGTTTTTCTTAGTTTCGTAATGGCCGCGGAGACGCGAGACGGTAAATAACTGGAAGTTAGCCTTTGGAACGAGCCACGAGCCCACGACCCACGACTACGAGCACGCGTCGCGTCGTTTCAAGTTCCCATAGATAAATATATAATAACACACAACAGTCACATAAAGTCCTGGCCCCACAGTAAGATTCTAGTCTTGTGTGGAGAGTATCCGGAACCCTAAGAGAATTTCGGTCTCACTACACTCCGACTCGAAACAAATATCTGTGGACCACACAAACATTTGCCTCGGTACAGGAGTCGAACCCGCGGCCTTTCACTTTGTAGCTGATTTTTCACCCGCTGCGCCATGGAGGCTGTCTGAAGAAATTACGCTAAAACAATGTTCCAATTGTTACAAAACCTTTTGTTCACCTAACTTCATCTGTACTTTCTTTAAGTCTCTTACTACTTAATCAATTCTTCATCATCATCATCATTATCATCAGCCATAGGACGTCCACTACTGGACATAGGCCTACCCCAAAAAATGAATTAACCGACTATATGCAGTTGAGATAATAATTTCCCTTATTATATTTGTAAAAGAATATTTAACAAGCTGTATTTAATTTTATCATGAAAATAAATGATATGAATTTTGCATCAAAGAAATCAGGCATACGATTTGATGGTAGATCGCAACAGACCATAAAGAATGTCATTGTGTCAATAATCGAAGGTACCGAAAATTGTGGAAGTTTTTGGAACTTTAAATAAGGCAACACAGAACACCACTTAACAATGGATGTATGGATGATGTATGGATGTATGGATGATGATGATGATGCAATGGAACATGCATTAAATTTCAAATATTTTAAAACCATTTAGCAAAGCTGTGAAGGAACTAGATGTCGTAATGTGGATATAGACATAAATAATATATTTACAGTTAATATTCCATATAAAGTTGCGAGACTGAAAGTCTCTCGTAGTTCCTGATACCCATGACACAAGACTCGATCTTAGTGTGGGGTCAGGACTATGTGTGTGACTGTTTAAAAAAAAAGTGTTCTAATTGTCGTTAATTGGGCATTCTTATGGATTTTGTTGCATTAAAATACTGTCGAGTGTCTTAATATATCTAATGTGGTATCATATACTAAGGGAGATTCATACAATCACAAACAATTCTATGCAGATTATTCTGAATCTACATAATTTTCTATCATTGAAGATAATGATAATAGCACAATTTAAATCCTTTCTACGCGTAAGTCGTAACCGAGATTTGTGTACCTTTACTAAACCGGTACCTGTGAGGTCGACGGACGTACCAGATGTCGCTCCTTGGACCACACAGACGTGAATCCTGTGCCCTTATTCACTTTGACGATTCACGCAGCACGCGTAAAGCCGCGTCTCCTGCACATGTTTTTTCGAAACAAAACACCTACATAAAGCAACGTATTTCGCTGTCTCCTGCTAATGGAATAATGGACCATAGACAAAAATACCGTGTTATGTGTAGATGTTTTGTGTACTGCTTTACTGTTTATAAGTAAGGCCCTACATTTCGTGGCAGAGGAACAAGCGCTGGATGCGGTCAGTTCAGATTTGTTCACATAACTTGTTAGAGTATGTGTGTGAAATTCTTTTCGACGTCCTTGACATGTCCATGGTGAATGAAAGCATATTTCTGAATAGGAGAGGGGCACGGTAGAGCTGCAACTTGCGAGTGTGTGAGTTGTCCTATGTTAATTAATGATTCTTGAATATGAATTCACCCTTTAATAAGATTGAGAAGTTATGGATGCGATTTCAAGTATTATCAGCGGCCCGAGCAGGACAATTTCTGACAATCGTAAATCTATTCGAGCTGGCTGCGCACTGATGACATTTGGTTAATATTTCAAACAAACATAGACGTGCATCGAGCTCCAATACATTTACGATTGTCACAAATTTTCCTGTTCGAGCCGCAGTGCCAATCACTAGTCGCTAGTATTCCTTGATTTTTTTCCGTTTTTCTTTGGTAATTGTTACTTACCGTTATAGTATTCGGGCCCTTTTTCACCGCACTCAGTTCGTAAAACGTCGCGTCGGGGCATTGTGCGTGTCATGACTCATGTGTGTCGGCTAATGTTAACTTTAGACAATCTAATTCTAACTAGAAACGCAGGATCCTCCCGGTGTCTATCTTTGGTAGATACATAGAAAACTATTTTATGCATACGCAGAAAACAGTAAACAAACATATTTCAACATACAAATAACACCCAACATATCCCACATATTTCTGACCCCACAATAAGATCAAGTCTTGTGTCATGGGTATCAGGAACTACAAGAGACTTTTGGTCTCACAACACTAGACCCGAAACAATTATCTGTGGGCCACACAAATATTATCTCGGTGCGGGAATCGAACCCGCGTCCTTTCGCTTCACACTCTACTCGTCCGCTGCGCCATAGAGGCTGTCAATTTAGAGCCACTCTTAATTAATAATTACCATTTCGTAAAATATGTAGAGTCATTTGCATTAATAATCACAATATAGGCCCAGAATATTTGTTTATTACGTATTAGTACAATACGGTAATGTAATTAATCACAGGCCAAATCAAACAATAACCCAATTTTGTGATAAAAATAAAATTGTGTAATGTTAAAATATATGTAGATTAAACGAATGCATTATCTATATTACAGTATGTTGTTTGTTTGTACGTATTATGTATGAATGTATGATGTGTGTTGAATGTAATGTATGTTTTACGTACTAAGTTCTACCTACATAATATTCTCTTTCTTAGTTTCTTTTAACCTGCCCTTATCCCACCTTAATGTAAGGTCGACGCAACACATATTTTCAAGGATTCTGCAGAAAGGATTTGTCTTAGATTCTACGACCGACTGCCTGTCTGACGTCATCTAGGATCCAGTTCCTGTTAAATGGTATTGACAAACACCACGCCCAACCTGGGATTCGAACCTACGACCTCATGGTTCACAGACCATATCCGCTGCCACTAGACTAAGGAGGAGATTTCTTATTCTTGGTTTAATAGAAAATTAGTTGAAATAGTATTAAATAATCTTTATATTTTCCATAATTTTATCAACGTTAAAGTTTAAGGATATACCTAATAAACCTTTATTTATCCCAAATATTGATTTAAGACAGGAGTGAGCTGTAGGATGAATACAATTTTGGTTTAGCTCTAGATTAATAATAGCGTTGCAAGTCGCGTTACCTGCTTATAGAATATTTCTTCCAGTGGATCGTAAATCAGCGTCTGCTAAACTAGTTTTTTTTTAAACATTATACAAAAGCACATACGCAAAACAATTTTAGCTGTCTCCTACACGTAGAACAATGAACCATAGATAAAAAATACATGCTTTGTGTATTATTTTAGTGCAGGAGACGCAGCTTAAGGGTGTGCATCATCGATATATTATTTACCTAGATGCACAGTTGGCGGTCGGAAAATGGGACGGCAAAGGAGTGCTTAAGCACCAGTGCAAAGGAGTGCTTTTGCCTACAGTCGGACGCCGATAGAATTCTAAATTCGAAATTCAAATTTAAGAACGCTTGCTCATTTTATTTAAAGAGCTACTTTATAACACGTGCATAGGTGAATATTTGTGTTGATTTAATTAGAACTTGTGATCTTTTATTTTTTTTATTCCTGTGAGCACTTTTTAGGAGGATATTTGCAAAGAACTGTGCATCTAGGGTAAATTATATTGATGGTGTACATCCACGGAGAATCGATATGTCAATTGACCGATAGTTCTTGGCGACCGCACTTGTACAGCACGCCCGCCTGCATCCTATCTTGTTCGTACAATGAACTTGTTTCTTTTTTCTTTGGCAACTGCACTAACCTAGTTTCACACCAAATAAATATGTAGATTATATTTTGTGGGTTTTGTAAATTGTTGCAATTTTTTATCGAATGCAGATTTTTATAACCAGGCTATTAGGTTAACTAAATTCATACAGATCTTGGACTAGGATACCGAGCTAAAATATGATATCTAATATTACAATATTATATGTTTCTTTTCTATAATGATTAAATTGCATCAACATGTGATAATGATCGGCCTGGAAAAACTGCAAGCTAAAGCAGTTTCCATAAAAGTGCGGGGAACAAAACTCCGATAAAATTGATATCACTTTCATATATCGTTCCTGTCAGGTTTTTTGTAAAAGGTAACCTAATTTTATTCAAATCGATTTAAAGGTGAAAAGTAAAACAGAGATACTTTCGCATTTATAATATTAGTATGTAACTTTTACTAGTAAGGATAAAATAAGCTAAAATATTTATGGAATCAAAAATCAATTTATGGAAGGGAAATTCACATGCCTGTTTAAACGTCAGTTTGCAAGCGGCTTGGAAACAGATCGCGTGTATTGACATCAAGGCGTTCTGGAACCGTGAGAAACTTTTACGCAAAATCAAGAACGGGAGCCATTTGACTAAAACCATAGTTTTTTTTATAGCGAGCATATGGGTCACTTGTTTTAAAAGTGATTTAAAACCATCGAAGAACGTTCACTATATCCAAATAATCAGCAAATTGCCACTTCAAGTAGGTTTTCTGAGAAAGAGCGGATGCTAGCCGCTTCGAAGACAAAATTGTTTTTAGATTAGCTTTACTGTGTTAAACCCTAAAAATATTGCTCCTATTTTCATGCTTTATGTCGCACCGATTTCATGACAAAGCCTCCATTTATGCATTTCATTTATTCATGTACCTATTTATCAGTTTTACGTACATCATCATTTATGTTTAACAACAGAACATTTTGAAAGTCACTGCGAAAGTTATATGAACAAAATTAATTTACACGTATTAAAAGCGTAGTTCGCTTAAATTTTGTATTTATAAAAGCATTGCGTAGCGCTGAAACATTAAAATGTCGATGTGAAATACGCCCGGTGGATTTTTCATTTTATTTTTTGCATTTTGTGCGTATACCGTGAAGTCAAACTTTGGTGTTATTTTTCAATTCGGACATTATGAATATGTATATTTTTGATCCACAGTTGCAGATGTTTTGAATAAAATGCTTTTTGCTGCAATTTAATAAGCTGCCATTATGATAGAGATAGGTAGAGATGACTGAGGCTGATGAAAATGATAATTTACTTTATAATTCAGATAAAAATGGTTTAAAATGATAAAAGCCCGGTCTCTGCGGTACTTTTAACATTGGTTTATTAACTCTGCCTCTGACTGCCTCGATGGCGTGGTGGTATTTCGGTACGACTACGGTTCTGAGTTCTCGGGTTCCATCCCCGGGTCGGGCAAAGTGGATTTTTCCACATCAGCCCGGAGTCTGGTATTTGTGCCCGATATAGCGATAGGCTCGCCCCCTATCACATCTGGGACGGAACTAAGCTCGGCGAAATGTGGGTGTTCTAGTTCGCTAGTTCGCCTCTGCCTACCCCTTCGGGGATACGTGAACTTATGTATGTATGTTATTAACAATGTTGCTAGTAAATCGTTGTATATAAAATAACAATACTTTTTTTAAATGCTGCGTTGAATGACATATTTTACGTCAAAGGAAGCAAAACAAAACATTGCATAAATGACTATGCCAGATGTGTACTATTATCGAAGTATCAAATACATATCCTGCTGTTGTACATCAGAAACAGGGCAATAAACTATAAAGAATCTTTTTACAACAACTATTTTTCCGAACCCCTTCATCTCTATAATGCGTAAGACAATATTAAAGTTACTGTAAAATAGGTCCCATAAGATAAATAGATTGGAGAAGGCAATTTCCATTTTTATTGATTTCTATAACAATAGGCCACTGTCGTTAACATAGATTTTTCCAGCGAGCGTAGTAGAGGCCGGCAAAAGGTCGCTATGTGAAGTACTTAGGTACTTCGTTCACTCGACAAAGGCCTTTGACTGATCTTGTAAGGTTCTGAGATAAGTCGTGCCCCTCTTTCGCTATCGTTCATAGTTTTATAGGACTCTTCATCAATGCGAATCATTTACGTGTATTTCTTTGAAGTCAGAAAACGGTTCAGTGCTTTCTTGAATAAAAAAATATAAAAAATATGTAACATAAAGTATGTTTATCTGAATATCTAAGCAGGGAATGTTCAGCTGAGAATGGTATGGACTGTAGAGATCATTTTCATAAGTTCAAGACTTGCCCTAAAGAGCGTGGACCTCCGAATTTTCTATTTGAGTGAAATGATAAATCACATTTCACGTGGTGGATTATTGCTTGTTATGACAATAAAGAAAACAAAGAAACATCGCGAGGATTTTTTTTTCCGCATTTTAGAGTTATAAGAAGACTACCGATACTTCCCAGGTTAACTGAGGCTGATTTGTTTCTGCAACATGCTTGAGAAAGTGTATTATGCTGATCTAACAGTGGAGTGGGATAAGGGTAGGTAAAGTGAAGATATAGGTATTCTTTTGGACTTTGGACAGCATTTGACGGATTTAGATCTAATTTCTCTTATAAGTAGAGAAGACCAAACAGTGATTAATAACTATGTTAGTGTATTACATGCCATTGAAACAGTTCCGAAATTCTTACGTAAATCGAAATGTTTGATCACAATTCACGAGATGAAATAAGCGCCTGGCACAAGATGAACAAAGCGGGGTGAGGTGTCACGTACGAGCTGACGGTTTATTCCACTTTCCAGTTTTCACCCGGTGAATAATAAATGATAAAATACATTTTTAACCCAACACAGGGTCGTCAGTAGAGACAGCTTGTTTTATACCTGTCCCTTTTATAATCTATACAAAATTTACTTTGAAGACACAATAAAAAATATATATTTAAGACTGCCTCTGTGGTGTAGTTTTGTTGGGTACGCGGTTCGAATTCAGTACCTGATATAATATGGCGTAAGTCGCCTCCTTGGTCTAGTGGCAGCATAATATTTGGGCTGTGGACCGGGAGATCCTGGGTTCGATTTTTAGGTCGGGCAAAGCGATTTTTCTAATTTGATTTACCCGGGACTGAATCCCACAGATGGAGGTTGACGTCAGACAGGTAGCCGTTCGTATAAACCAAGCCAAATCATTTCTGCATCATACTTGAAAAAGTGTGGTGCCCCGACTCCACATTGAGGTGAAATAAGGCAAGTAGAAAGAAAACGGTATGATATGGCGATACACTAGTCTCCTATCATAATATTCGAGATGGAAATAAGCTCTACATTAATTTCTTAATCTATTTAGTAAGTACATATATATTAATGTGGTATGGTAACTTTATTTTTGTTTTAGCCTGTCAAGAGCCCTTTTTCATATGTCTAATTGCCTATGTGAGGAATATTTTTTAATGTATTGAACGGACTAGCAACCCTACCTCCAACACTACCCAGCTTTAACCCGTCAGCAGCCCGAACGCGCGACGTTTGCCGAAGTCTCTTAACTTGCTGTCAAGCGAGACTATCGAAAAGAGCGACAATTTTTCGGTACTCGCTATTCTAAAATCCTGCATGACTTTTATAGTTCCCAAACTATAATTGGTCTTTGTCCGTGCACCAACTTCTGAAATGACCATAGACGATAAGAAGTTCTATTGATTATTTACACTATTATTAATTGATTCCACCTATATTGTTAGTACACAAGACAGCACGCAAATTATAATAGACTGTGGACCAGGATGTCCTGGATTTGAATTCCAGGTCGGGTTAAGTGCTATTTCTAATACGATTATACGGGCCTGGGATCCATAGAGATTGTTGATATTACCGAGACAGCCCATAGTAAAATATAAATCAAATCCATTCTGCAACATAGTTAAGAATGTAACATAACATAAAATAACATAAGCTCACGCCCGTATCCCCGAAGGGGTAGGCAGAGGCCCACTAGCCAACTAGTACACCCACATATCGCCGAGCGTTCTTCTTCTTTTAAAATATATATATTCCACTCATTTGCGATAATTCTGCAAAGTTAAGGTTGGATAAGAATATGTGTTTCAGCGACCGTATATTGGAGCCCACACCTATTATCGGATCTTCTACAAAGAATTATATATTTATCTCAATACAGCAGGTAGATGAAAATTGTCAGTATCTAAATGTTAATTTACTAAAATACTCATGTTGTATCACTACCCTTAATCGACCGACTTCCACAAAAAGAGGAGGTCCTCAATTCGTCTGTTTTTTTATGTATGTTACTCGATATCTCCGGCAAATGTGGACCTATTTTCAAAATTCTTTTTGTGTTCGATAGAGCTTATTTCAAGCCATTATACCTATAAATTTGGTCACGATCGGTGAATTGGAAGTCGGTCAGTTAAGTTTTTAAACTTGTGATTATACATACTGCAGACACATTTGCTCTTTCTTCTTTCCCTGAAAGTGAGACTGTGTTTAATCAACCACTCCAACTTGGGACAAAAAGTTTCCATCGCGCGTCATTAAAGCAATTTGGAGTAACGTTAGGGATTTGTAATCGATGCCCTGCGGGAGATGGGCCCCAATTACTTTAGTCGTGTATCTGAGACATTTAACTGATGCCTATCGTTATCGAAACTAAACATCGATAAAAATAACATTTTATCGATGAAATCGAATCTATTGTTACTAGTGTAGCAATACTTTAATCCTTATTGGGTAGATCAATTAAATTATCAGAATCTTTAAACATAGGCCAAGGCAGTTGTACAATTTACAATTACTGTTATTGGATAATTTAATTAAAAATATTTAGATTTTTTCAAGTTTATTCAACATTTTAAAACATTTTTATTAAAAGCTTAGAACACCGCACACAACCTTGAATATATTCAATTAAGCTTCAAAATAACAATTAATATTCTTTTGTGAGTCAACATCCTTCCAATTTATTAAATACGTTCGCCAAAGACGGTGAATATTTTAGGCGTAAACGACTGAGGGCCGAGCGGCGGGCGTTTGTGTGAAAGCGTCAGTAAATCCCGAGGGATCCAATTTACCCTACCGACTTGTAAACGCCTACCGGGCTAAGCCTGCACACTACACGCTTTATATCCCTCAAATTTTGCTGAACTTCGTGCGATAAAGAACAAAATGGACGAAAGATTTTGACACGCGAACGGAATTACTTAGTTTATTAGCTCGGATTTACACTTCGATATAATCATCAGCTGTTTGATTTTTCATATAACTAGTAGGTACTACGTATATGAAAAATAAAACAGCTAGGAGGTAGGTACCATTGATATGAATTAAACAAGACTTTATTATCGAAATATTTTTTACTACTCTTATTACTACTATTATTGCTATTCGGGAAAATAAGGTAGGTCACTTAAAAACGCTTTCAAATGCTTAGTCGTCAGATAAAAACTTTATGGAAATATGGACTATTTTATCAATGTTGTACTCGTTTAGGCAAAATATAATGTCATAATTCTGTTGACTGCCTCGGTGTCGTGGTTGTATTTCGGTACGACTACCGTCCTGAGGTCTCGGGTTCGATCCCCGGGTCGGGCAAAGTGATATTGGATTTTTCTATATCAGCCCGGAGTCTGGAAATTGTGCCCGATATGGCGGTAGGCTCGCCCCCTATCACATCTGGGACGGAACTAAGCTCGGCGAAATGTGGGTGTACTAGTTCGCTAGTGCGCCTCTGCCTACCCCTTCGGGGATACAGGCGTGAGCTTATGTTGTTATTTAATTCTGTTGAAATGTTCAGTGGCATTTTGTCATATATTTTCAACACAAAAAGTAGCTACATACATTTGTCATCGTTTGGTATTTAGTCTCTACATCGAAGATATATACACGAGGCAGAGGTATGAGTATGGAATCCATGCCATGGAGTATTGACGTAATACATCCTTACATAGTTACGGCTGAGATCTATAGAGCGAACTTCGCCTGCTAAGTCGACTACGTCGACTAAGTCTGAGTAAAAAAAAAACTGTTTTTCTAGCATAAATGTGATTTGAAGATTCCAAATCCTCACTGAGTTCGTTTTTTAACCTATATTTGCCTAAATAGCCACTTTAGGCAAAGTTCAAATGCCTGCTATCTAGCACTTATACCTCAGCGACTTCTAGTTATGATTACATTAATTTTCATCGACAGCTGCTTAATTTCAACTTTCTCATTTAAGCGTTGAATGCAAACAAAGATGGATATTTAAACTATTTGCCGGTTCACGCAAGCACCGGTACAGCATTATACATCCACAGCTGTTTTAACAACGTAGGAAGCGGCTTCCATTGTTGCCTCTGTATCAAATTACTTACCATGTTGATTGAAATCTGAGCGTACACGATTCTGTTCAGTACTTTTTGTTTGCTTTTTACATTTACCATTTATTGTGGCTGTAAAACAACAAGTTACGGTTGAATTTTAGATTTGGCCGGCATCTGGCGTATTGAAACTTGGCAGACCGGGTCGCCTTGATCTATAAATGTGAAGATTACTATAAGCTTCGCGTTTGTGCAGAATAGCTTGTTCAGTTCAAGTGTATGCACGTTTTAAATTATGTAATACTAGCTTTTGATCATGACTCCGCGTGGTAGTTTTATCTGGTATCCCTCGTTCTTGATATCGTACGTAGTTTCGGATGAAGTTTTGTTGGGCTTTCATGTACAACTTTCGTCCCCTTCATCATCCATGTTAAGTTTTTGAACCAATAGCCTACATAGGCTTAGAAGGATATCCTTTCCTAGAGGGTCACGACTTCTTCATATTATATTTTATCAAAATTGGTTCAGTTGTTTTGTTGTGAAAGCAGAAGCTAAAAATATGAATAACTTGTTGCTTTATGTTGGTCTCAAGTGAATGATTTAGAATAAAAATATCCTCTCAGTCAATGTATTAAATAAGCACACATAGGAAACCGTTAAAATTAAAGACATTAGCATTAAAATCTAACAAATGCTTGAGTAATCCTTCTATAACATCCATTAACATCCATGCGTCCATATGGATTAGTCCAGCTTTGTGGATTACGGCACTACCCTCCTATTACCATTTTAAAATATACAGCGGACGAAGCTTAAATCTTATTAATTTATAAACATAGTATAATTTCGTAAGCAAAAAGAAAAAAAATGTCTCAGAATACCCTTAGAGAATACTGGTATTCTCTTACTTGTAATTTATCTGTATAAATATTGTTTATAAATCACTATAGTTTACTAATATATCACACACATTTATCACAAGACTTTTTATCGTCGAGTCAAGTTATCTTTGTCAACGCCTTAATGCCGAGCTGTACTGTAAGTTTATTACACCTGGGAATTTATAGCATTGCTCTCTTTCTTTTTTTGCCATTCTCGAAATAGCGTTACTTCGTAATAGAGATTTCTTAATTCAATTTCTTAGTACGTTTATATTAATATTGTGCGATTTTATTTGCATTATGGCGTTCTTCTTCGGTATCACATTAAATTGTTTATTTCGAATTAAATCAATGATATGTTTAATTTAAAAAAATCAAATTTTAACTAATACCTTTGTTAATTCTTTGTTTCACCTGAAAAACCTACAATTTAATGTTCCTTATTATTATTGACCTAATAAGTTGGCAAAAGCTTTTGAATTGTATCCGACTTGGCGAAATATTTACCCCATGTCATGGGACATAAAAAAAGCTCAGTACACCATGGCGGCACTTATTTCTTATCTATCTATCTTTGAAGATACATACATGAGACTCTTACTCAATAATTTTGTTATGAAATAAATTCGCCAATAACATTCAGAGATAAATCGAGATCCTCTCTTAAATACAATCTACCCACACCAATACCTGCACAATAATACAGAGTGAAAGGCAAACTACTACCCACGAAGCGAGTAGGTCCGCTAGACTCATCAGTGAATGGATATTCAACTTTATGAGTCCAGTTTTAGAGGTCATTTTGATATAAAATTTATTTTTGAATTCTGGAAAATGGCAACGCTAAGTATTGTTTCAATGTGGTGTAGGTCGGCTTGTAAGTCCTTAGTCATAACACGGATTTTCTCTCTACAAGTTATGGCTACTTGGACTTCGACTTACGGGCCGTTATTGGTGAGCAAACTTCAGTTATTATGGACATAACTTAGAGTAAATGAACTATTTTGTCTATAAATCAAAACTTTGAAACAATCGACCAGAAATGGGTAGTCAGTGTCGTATTGACATTATTGTGCCTAAACCTAAAATATGATACACTGTTTGGTATTTCATATCCTTTTGAACGCTTGTAACGAATCAGCTTTGACATTCTATTTAAAAGTAGTTTAGTTAATTTTGTCATTGATCACCCTCCGAAAATGAGGCGTACAATAGTGCCTTAGGAGTTAGGATTAGTTCTGGAAATGATTCTTGCATCCATCATTCCATCAATAATCAGTATTCAATAAAGTATAATAAACGCGTTGATGCTCGACCTATAGCGGTACAATTAGTGATATCGCGAAACAGGAAGTTATAAAGACCGGTGATGGGCGGCATCGTCGTCGGTGCGAGATCTCGCGCTTTGAGGTCAACACCTGCCTAGTGTGGCAATTAGTGCATGCACACTCGACACATGCCGCTTGATGACATGTATTATGTATATGTCAAACATATAGCGTAGCGAAAGCGAGGCGACGCTAACTGAGCCAAGTGTATGGTTAGGGGACGCTGTACTTCAATGAACTGGAAGTCGACGCGATAATTCGTCATAATTCATTTTCCAATTTAACAATTTGAAGATTTTTGTTGATGTCCAAAATGTCGTGTTGTATTGTTTAGATTGATTGTTTGATTGTAGTCCTATATAAATAACCCAAAGGATCATCGATATAATATTTATTGAAACAAAGGCTAGAAAATATTCTTTTATTTTCTGACTGTGCTGTACTGATAAACACTGAGGCGTTATGATTAACGATGAGAAATCACGCTTCGCTGTGGCGTTTTTGTGTGACACTTTCGCTTCGCTATTCGTATGACAAGGTCTTAAGTTATATTTTCCTGCAATAGCACCCATCTCTTCCATAATGAATACTTCAATAGTTGTACTCCTTCCATAATGAGGAACTACGAGTATTTTCTAATATATCGACGAGGAGTAAACTAAATATCCAACAATGGATTTGGATGAATTTGGCATAGTTTATAATCTGGGATAGTACAGAAGCTACTTTTTATCTAGGATAAATGTGCGGTTTCTTTTTTTTTTAGAAGAGTCTGGCAAATGAGCAGATGGGTCACCTGATGGTAAGTGATCTTCACCGCCCACTGAAACACAAGGATCAAAAAGAATCATGGGTGCGTTGCCAACCTAAAAGGAGGGAAATAGGGATTGGGAAAGGGAGGGGGAAATTGGGCCACCGGAAATCTCACACACCGAACGAAACGCGATAGCGAGCTGTCACTTTACGGCGGCTTTCTGTGAGACAGTGGTAGCAAACCGGTCGAGCCGGCCCATTCGTACTGTAGACGTAACTGTCTACAGTGTGGCTCTATCCATGCTCTACTTGGATGGATTTGTTAATACATTTTTACACAAACGAAATCGTGGGCAATAGTCAGTAATGTTATAAGCGTAGAAAAAATATCCGTTTATGCAGTGTAAACAAAGCTAAGAGGTTTAGGCGTTTCCATAGCCATTAGGTACGTATACGGTCTAATAACTCTGTCGTGACACGAAATGTTCCGAATTCTTTGGGCAGTGGTTGAAATGATTTGTTAGTTCCAGCCTCACACAATACATCGTTCTTTTATAACTCCGTAAGTCACTAAAGTATTTCTCTTGGAGCATTGCAGATAAACTTTTAGTAGAATATACGAGCCAAGTTCCCTCTTTTACCTTGGTAAAAAAATCCACGCTAGCCCGGCTGCATCCAGACCCGATAAAATTTACATGTTTCGCTTACAGCCTTTATTTTATTTTAAAGGGTGAAGTCAGACGGCAATACGCAAAGAGAATATTCAATTAGAGACTGTTCTAAGATTTGTTTGTTCCCTGTGCACCGTTCAAACGTATTGTGGATCGCTTTGCGTTTCGATTTGTTTTGATTGTTAGTTTTTGCGTTGCTTTACAAAGTTTGTTTGTTCTAAGTTTAATTTTAGTTTCGGCCGACTTCTAAACAGGAGAAGGTTCTTAATTCGTCTGTATTTATTTTTTATGTATGTTACCCGGTATCTCTGCCAAATGTGGACCTATTTTCAAGATTCTTTTTGTATTCGATAGACCTTGTTCCAAGAGTGGTTCCATATACATTTGGTCACGATCGAATAGATTTTGAAGTCGGTCCGTTAAGTTTTTAAACTTGTGATTATTCTATGTCGTTAATTTGGTGGCGGCTAAGATTTATTTAGTGAAATATCACACTATACGATTAAATAAACTAAGCTTTATAGTTTTGTATAAAAAGTAGCTTTATTATTTATTTCGTTTATGTAGAGTTTTTTTTCCGACGGCTGGCGACGCCGTGGTAGACCTAGGAAGAGATGGCGGGACGATATGGATGCCTACGAGCTTACGAGGACTGAACTAGCCCATGACAGAGAACAGTGGATAAAGATGGGGGAGCAGTGGGACACAAAAGGATAGGATAGTTAGATATAATGGTTCACATATTGTGAATAGTTCACATTGCGGTAAAGGGTAGCTCGAACAATTCATTGTTTTTTTATTTATATATTGATTTTATATTTTTACACAATTGCAAGTGTAGTGCAGTTTTAAAAAACCAGCACCGGAAATCTCAGCTTTTCGGTTGCCGGTCATCAGAATCACGCCGCGCCAGCATAAAAGCATTTTCACACTCCGAAGAGGAAGCAATCTTGGCTACGATTAGTTCAGTGGCTTTCAGTCGCCGGCATAATATCGACGGTTCCAAGGCAAAGTGCGTTAAGCGACATTTTTGAAACTTTACAGGAGAGAGGTTCAAAGTTTTTTTTTTTGAAAAAAAATTAATTATAAAAAAAGTACTTGGCGGATTTTAGCAAAATTAATATATTTCTTGCGTTTGCACATATCGCAACTTTTTAAATATAAATTGTGTTCAAATGAGCTGTATTTTCAAAAATAAGTGTCGCTTAACCCAATATGCATCAACTGAAAGAATTTTTAGAGTGAGGCAGTGACTCAAGTGCCCATCACAGATATTATAGCGGAGACGAAATTGATTCATACCTTAATACGATTACGTTTCAGGAAAAGCAAAACTGCTTTATCCTCCATGTATCATAATGTTCATAAAAAAATACTTGCCAGAAATTAGCACAAGTGGTATGTTACATGGGCGCGGCGTAGGGTAAAATGATGCAAACCCAAAATTATTTTACGATTTTATGTTATTGATATGACCAAAATAATAACATTTACAACAGATTTGATTTTTCACCAATTTTTTTATGGTTAGAAAATATTGTATTATGTGGGTAGTTTTATATTACTAATATAAAAAAATAAAGGATCTAGATTTACAGTGATTCTATACCTCCCTTCATTATCATTAAAATAATTTGATTAAGTACTCTCTTCTTCTTGCACAACTTGCTGAACGACCAGCTTGAAGCGACTCGAAGCAAATATTACTTGGTCCGATTTCACCTAACAAGATTCTTAGTTATCTCCATCACTTGAAGAAGGCTTTAATTACTTTCTTATCGAGGCGTGGGCACTGGGCTCTTATGGTGTAGAGCTGTTTGGCTCCCTGTTCAACCATTATACACAATAAAATACTTAATATTCGAGGGTATGGTCAGTATTCGAGATTGTGATCAGTACTGCGACATTCAGCTTATTTGACATGCTGCACCAAGAAGAAAACACTGTCGCTGAATGAATTAATAGCTTTAAACCCAGATATGATACCATAGGCCTGGTGTTTGCCATTAAATCGTTGGGCGAGACATATAGGTCGATGAAGACTGTAGAAATCTGAAACTAAATGTAGCGAAGATCGAGGACATAACCTATTGGAGGTACAGACATGGATAGTATCCAGATAAGGAGCAAAAAGACAAATATTTATTAAACATACTATGTTATTTACTATGGTTAAAGTAAAAGCGAAAATGTCTTAAATACATTGGGTGTTCAAAATAGTACCTGCAAAAATGATTTAACCGACAAATGAAATTAAATCAAGTAGAAGCCTAAAAATCTTAAGTGACCGAGGGCCGAAAATGGTAAAATCTTGTGTCGTTTCAATCAATGAACATCAAAATGGAAGCTATTTTTCGTGTTGTGTTAAGCGCCAAAAAAGTCGTCAAAAAAAAATGAAACTAGCGTCAAAAAACGCAGAAAAATTCGCTGATTCCAAATATATATATAACTCAATATCGCAAAAATGTCGCTTAAAGCACTTTGCCTTGGAACCGTCGATATAATGTGCTTATAAACTTCCCTACGGCGTCGTAAGTATAACATCTATTCTCAGAAGATTGATTAGAAAATATACCAAGACACCGTACCCGCCTCAATAATTCAATTTCCACGACTTTATTAAAAATGTCTCTAGCGGCCCGAATACAAAAATGATAGATGACGAAAATTATGTTTAATTTTGTATATTTTATTACAAGCAGATGCGTCTCGTCTCACCAACTGTTCAAATAAGTAAGTTTTGGTAGATCCTTTGATGTCCCTTGGATGTAATATTCTGTTTTTATACATTTAGAAGTATCAACTGTAAACTTTACGTTATTATGTACGCAACGAAATCAATCTTTAAGATTGAAAGACATTGATTGTTTCAATTCTAATTGTAGTAGGGGACTTTTAGTAAATCTACTGAATGTAATTTATTAATAGACGTAAAAAGAAATAATGAATAAATAAATAACCTCTCCCCACAGTCACATAGAGTCCTCATCGCACACTAAGATCGAGTCTCGTGTCGTGGGTATCAGGAACTACGAGGGACTTTCGGTCTCAGAACACCCAGACTCGAAACAAATATCTGTAGGCCATACAAACATTTGTCTCGGTGTGAGGATCGAACCCGCGGCCTCTAGCTTCACAGACGGCTACTCGCCCCCTGCGCCACGGAGGCTGTCGAAATGAAGTTATATTCGAACACCTTAAGTGGTAAAATATATAAGTTGAGGAACATTAGTAGATTTAATGAATGAAGTTTAAATTGCAAATTGAATCTTGCTCACAAATATACCTCTATATTAGAAATGTTCCTGCTTAACTAATCAACGTCTGTAAGAACTGTGACATTAATTCATTTCGAATCAATTCGTAACATGAATAAGATTAACAAGAGTTTCATTTATTTTGAGATTTCACTTTCATCGGGCGAGATCAAAACATAAAGCCTTCGGATATAATTTTCACAACAAACGTAATACATTTATTACGACTCAAAGTGGATTTATTAATGACATTTAGAGAACTGAGATGCTTCTGTACAAATGGTTGCTTGATCCTCTAGTATAAATATTATGGTGCGGCTCGTATAAACAACGCGGAGAGAGCGCGGCGCCGCCGGCGCAAACAAATTATCACCAACATCGGTTCTCAAACTGACGTCACGTTTACTTACTCTTGCTTGTTTACGGATTATTTAAATTAGACCTCACAGTTGTAGATTTGACTATAGTTTACGAACAGAGTTATGTTCATCTTTCGAAAACTCTATATCGAAATATAGAGAAGTATTAAGTAATGAAATCACGTGTGTCTTTTAACCGATGATTTTACTCATCGATGATTAGCGAGCTTAGCTTCTAGCATCTTGAGCATTTAACACACGCCAAATTCGTCTATATTTGTGGTTTTGCAGTGATGAGCAACGCACAAAGCATCTACGCCTAAGAAGTGCAATGGAGGAGATTTCCGTAAGACAGATTCTGAGCTAATCGAGAATATAACGAGGCAACATCATACCTACAATAATTCTGTATTCAAATAGCATAACTAGCTCCATTTTTCGCTCTACCATAAAATAAACCACTTCCGTTGTTGCAATGTTTTTAACGGGTTTTCTATTAAAAATACAAATTAATCCTTTCATTCATAATTTTCTTACACAAAACAAAAGTCGATATTCGCTGTTGTGACATAATTGGGTCACAAATGGAATTCATTAAGACGCGTAGACGGAGTAAAATATTACATCCTTCCCTTAATGAAACAACCCGCCGACAGATAACGTTTTAATGAAAAATAACTGGGATTTTTAAAGCCAATTTATTAAATGAAAGCTCTTCAATGTACGTTATTAAAGTAGCAACGTTAATATTTGTTTTAAGTGCACTGTGCGAATATTGAGGTGAGATAAAAGCATACTTAGCGTTTATGAATGTTGAGGAGCGGTGGTCGGAGCGGAGACGCGTGGTGACGTTCACCTCGACATGTGGTTTTAATGGTGTGCACTCTAATGCAGATATGCTCTACTTCTCCTCGTCGCCTTTATTCACATAAGTACCTCGGGAATCGTAAATGGTATCGCTTTTATGCTAAACAAGATATATTGTGCACATTACTGTGAATGTTTATTTACGAGTGCCAATTAATTGAAACCAATTCGAACGAGCGAGGAATGAATGAAAACAAACTTGTCTGCTTGACATCAATCTGAGTTCTGAGTTTATCTGACAAACTCTTATTTCGAAACTGCGCGACACTGCTCGATTAGTGCACGGACGAACGGCGAGCGGAAAAATAAAGAGTGCCCGAAACTAATCTACTCCCACGACCTGGCTCGTCTCCGCGCAGAATGGCTGCGTATTTTAATCAGACATTCCTAAATGGATTTTTTTATTAAGTGCCGACGGAGCGGACTCTTTCCTTTTAATTTTTTACGGCACGCCGAGATTCATCGAAACAACTGTACCTGTAGGTGGGGAATGCGCAGAATGCTCAGTTACTACGGTTTTACCATTGTGCTGATTAACAACGCTTATGCACGTGTGATAAAAGCATTGTTCTCGATGCAATCATTTTTTTAAATCACTTTATTACTTTTATGTGTAAATATGTATACATTGTTGTACGATTCTGCTGTAAAGGCTTGTCCTAGAGATGATATATTTTTGGGATTTAAATCTCAATTAGTATACGGACGAAACATATTATTTTATTTGGAATATTAAAAACTTAACTGGACTCACCTTGAAACAACGAACAAAACAGTTTGTTGATTAAATATGTGGTAACAATATTATACACATGGGTTAGTAGGATGACAATATTACAATATTATTATATTTTTATTCAGACCATGAACAAATAGTAACTTCTTCTCATGAAACGTATTCCAGTGTGAGCTAGTGTGTATCCTAAACCTTCAGTCAGTCATTATGCCCCTTACTTATAAAAATATTTAAGCACTGCTTTTCTTTAACCCCAGGTTGTCTCTTTCACTTTTAAACAATGTAACGCAAGGAAAAAGTGACTGGCTATTCTTAGCGAAAAGATAAGCAAAAATGTTTTTATAAGTAAGGCCCTATATTATTATATTTTGCCATAAGCTTACCACCAGTGTACAGTGTACACACAGCCGTTCTAGGAAAAAATCTATTGAGCATACTTGCGTCTTGGAAACAGTAATGAATCGACAGGCGTCACAAATCAATACGAGTTCAAAGGAAGGCAAAAAGCCATTTTCGTTTCAATACTTATCTCATAACGCTTGAGTGCATTGCATCGCAACATTAAATGTTTATAGGCAGTGAG
The DNA here is from genome assembly GCA_036417725.1 of Clanis bilineata. NCBI lineage: Eukaryota > Metazoa > Arthropoda > Insecta > Lepidoptera > Sphingidae > Clanis > Clanis bilineata. Next base: position 8,975,465 of record CM071153.1, read on the forward strand.
GAGAGACGGATACGAAACCCATTGTCTACGGTTACGCTAGATTTGATAATTTCGATTACATTACACGGGGTTTATAACGAATCCATTGTTGTTTTACCTAACGTATGATATATTCGCTTTGTTAGTTTTTTTAACTTTATTTTATTTGTATTTCTAGCTGCTAAGTTATCTGCGTCCATGGTTGTATTTCTGTCCTTATATGTATCTACCAATAACTGAAGGATAATAGCTAAGTTAAATTTCAAATTAAAAATACAATGCATGACTGATAATATCAAATTATGAATTGAATACATTTTGAATTACAAAGTGAGTTAAATTTCACGTCATTAATTTATTGGCATTGAAGGTTGAGCCGTGGTATCTTATTGTGCTTTGTTTATTTATTAATTGCAACTCTGCCGACCTCTTCGCGGGTGTATGTAAAAACATCAAAATTTGTTCACATTATATTCAATAAGACATGCAGACAATTGGGTACTTGACTGTTTTTTTTATTTATATAAGAAAATTGACGTCGTGTAAAATATAAAACAGAAAGAAATATTCTCAAAAATAAAAAAGTTATAATAAGCTTTTGAAGTTTGGTGTAACCGTCAAATTGCGGAAACGAGAAGTATCAGTATAATAACGTCACGCCATAACGATACGGGCGTTGGAAAGGGATAGCAAGATATCTCAAATCCACTCCAGAATTTAAAATATTGACTGCCTCATTTTTCAACCAATTTTGATGCAATTTTTACAGAAGGCTTACTTTTTTGTTTTATTTGCTAGTATAAATATGTGTATAAAATCAAACACAGTCCCACCCAATTGAAAACTTAGTTATTGTTCAAGTCGGTTTAATAGTATTCTATAACTAATTAGTAACCAATTTTAATTTAAATAAATAACAACTCCAGAGCCAATTAAATATGGAACTCTGGTTATCGCTTCGTTCTGAAAACAATAACATAAACAGGTAAAATATTACTTTTAACTCCATAAATAGTTCAGGAAAAATACCTTATTGTAATAGGAGTTATAATTAATACGTCGGCAGTCAAAGGAAGCGCTTTCCATCCAAAGCTCACAATGTATAACTAATTTTAAGCAAGGAAGGACCGACTAACGACCGGATATTTTCGGATGACGCCATTCGGACGGACTAAAAAAATAAAAGCTAAATCCGCGCTCTCTTCATAATTTATGGACACCCTACTTTATCGGTTTGGTAAATTATGTCCTCCCTTAATTAATTACTGTTTTTTCTCGGACGGTGTTACAGTTGTCCTATGTATTAAGTAAACGTTTTAAAGTTAAATTCATACATATTTATTTAAAAAGTTCCATGTAAGTTTCATGTACACTAAAACATACATATTGTACATAATTATGTGATAAATGTTATGTTATGTAAATGTCATACAACATATTATATTGATAATTTTATGAGAAAGTATTGATTCTTTTTGCCCAACCTTAAATTAAATTTCCATGTCGAAGTAAAATTTAAATAGAATTTGTTATCTATAGTTTTAAATGCAGTATATTTTGTTATTATTATTGTCGCCTCTTTGATTTAATGGCAGCACATATGGGCTGTAGACCGGGAGGTCGTGGGTTCGATTCTCAGGTCGGGCAAAGCGAATTATCTAATTTAATTTGCCCAGGACTGGATCCCTCAGAGGGGGTTGACGTCAGGCAGGCGGCTGGTCGCAAAAATTTTGCCAAATCCTTTCTGCAACATACTTGAAAAAGTGTATTGCGTTGACCCCACATTAATGTGGGATAAGGGCAGGTAGAAAGATATTTTGTTATTATCATATCCTTTAACTTTTGTTATTTGTAAATTGTTTGTAGTTATGGTCGTACAAAAAAATTATCCGCCTCGGTGGCGTGGTGGTATTGCATACGCGGTACCACTATTGTCCCAAAGTCTCGGGTTCGATCCCGGGTCGGGCAGTGATATTGGCTTTTTCTACTCAGTATTAGCTTGGAGTTTGGAACTTGTATCCAATATGGCAATAGGGTCACTAGGGTCCTATCAATTTGGGACGGAAATGACCTCGGTGAAATGTGTGTATTCCAGTTCGTTTGTTACCTCTGCCTACCCCTTCGGGAATACAGGCTTGAGTTTATGTATGTATGTTATAAGATTTTCGCAGGAGTATAAAATAAATAAGTCGTAAATCATTTCGGCTGGTAACTAACGTCTTCATTGCGAGTTGTTTCTAAGGATAAGTTGGTAGGGTTTGTGTAAACTGTTATTTCACGGTAAATACTGTCTTTGAACTCGCAAATTAACTTCAACATTAAGAAAGTTTAATAAGCTAGTGCAAAGTTAATCTTGTAAATTGCCAATTTATTAGTTAAGCTACATGTGGGAGTTCGTTTATTTATTTGTAGTTACATATATATTTTGTAGTTAGTTAGGAAGATGATGTACACAAAATAACTTTTTAGATGAAAATGTTTTTGATTTTTTGATGAATTGAATTGAATTTTGAATGAATTTTGGTGTATCTGTGGCAGTGTACGCAATATTATGATTATGTGGTCGATAAAGCGAAATGGTAAATGCCGAAACAAATTTAGTTTTTTTAAATAAAAACATACCCCCTTATTCATAATGAAATCTTAGTCTTATCTAAAGCATAACCCTACTTTGGCTAGTTTAGCAAAAAGATAACTAATATATGCTTATCGAATACAATGTTGCTGGTTACAGAAAAAAAATATTTTTATCTCTGGCAAGCTTCGAAACAGATATGAAGTCTTGGCTATATATTTATTATTAATTGTTTCCCAACAATTAATAAAAAATATATATCAATCTTACATGGGGTCCTAGACTATAACAAAATTAATATCATTAAGAAAGAACATCAAACTTGAAACAACTGATCGGAATCGGCCATGTTTTCACTATCGAACGTTGGAATGTTTTAACGCTATTGAACGATTATGAATACTTTTTTTATGAAGTGTACTATTGCGGTATTATTACGCTCTACTAAGTTATTATGAATAAAGGGGTTATAGTATTTAATTTTTAAACGAATGAGAGCTTTTCTCATTCTCTCAAGAGTATATCTCTTTATCAAACTGTGCTTTAGCTGCCCTACGTATGTTACTTTATCTCTCTTTATCAAGCTGTGGGAATTATTTTGTATACATAATATCCGTAGAAATAAAATTATATTTCAAACCCTTAAAAACGAATTTATAGACCCAGATGGCTGCATGTAACATGTCTAAATATACACATCAACTTCGCTTAAGAAGAACATTTTAAACTTCTCGTTCATGTCTTAATTGAACAGCAGACTGACAGTTTATATCCCTCGTCCTAACTCAGAACTCAGTCGGTTGATAGAATATTCAGCTATATTCACTACTTGCTGGCAATCTTAATTTATTTGTAGTATTAAATGCTTTATTCCCTATATATTTTGTTTCATTTCAGCAGCCCGAGCAGGAAAATTTCTGACAACCGTAAATGTATTCGATGCGCGTCTATGAAATTTGTATGAAATATTAATCAAACGTCATCAGTGCGCAGCGAGTTTACATTTACATTAGTTTTTCGTGCTGGGGCTACAGATCTTTTGCGTCTATATAAAGTAATTTTTATGACTATAAAAGTGAATGTTACTACCTTTTTTAAGTTCATGACTGTTATTTATTGTATCAGTTATATTATATCGGGTATTTGGTATTATGTTGATTTTAGTAGATATCATTCTCGTGTCAAAATTAAATCTTATAAGTAATTAAAGTTCTATTTGATGACCTGTCTAAAAATCGATGTAGTTTTAGTTTTAAGTTTTGTAAAGTGAGATTTCCCAATCCCTGAAATCGATCAAATTTCCATTTTCTTTAAGATGCACTCAAAGTTTTTCTGATGGTGGTCATGAGCGGTGGAGATCCCTTACCGTCACACGACTTGATGATTAATTGGCAGCCTCAAATAAAACTGTTAATTTGTCATCGGTAATAAACCTAATAATAATATCAGTTTTCGCTGCAAAATTTACTCTTAGCAACTCTTAGCAATCTAGTCGCATGTTCGTAAATATAGCTACGTGTAATAAAACTACTAGCACGTACGACTTTCCGATCTAGTTGTGACCCCATTTCGTCATCCATTGGTTCCAAATAACAAGTCACCTTAGTTTACAGTCACTCTAATCAAACTGGAATTGCCACCTTTGATCTAATTTCAATTCACTTGTTTGGCCTATTTGCAGTCGATTGATCGGGTGACGATACAAATACCCTTATTAACAATTCTCTGCTTTACATTTGATTGATTCATTGAACTGCTATTTTATAGATAGGAGAAGTCTATCAACTCGCTTCAAGCTAAGATGAATTAAGGCATAAGCGAGATTTTATGTGGTCATCTGACAGCCTCCGTGACGTATAGCCGCGGGTTCGATCACAAACATTTGTTTCGGTTCTTGGTGTTGTGACACCGAAAGTCTCTAATAGTTCTTAATACCCAAGACACAAGACATATATGTGGTGCCAGTACTACATATATGTGTGATTGTTGTTTTGTTTGTTTATTTATCTTACTCATGGGAGGGATCTCATTGGTAGAGGAGCCCCCCTGTGTCCAACAATTATTCAATAATAATACAGTATTGATATTTTTATTTTAAAACCATTGTAGTTTAGTAACCTGCTGTGAAGTAAGAGCATGGGGGTTTGGTCCCTTAATTAACGTGATTCCCGATTACTTAAGTCGGGGCGATCACACTCTATCATAGTCCCTGATACCCACGATACACGAATCATATCTTAGTTTAGGCACTATGAATGGGCTGTTTATTCTTTCTACCTGGCAATACTCCGGTCTAGTGCCTCATTTCTGAAACGCTTCCTCTCTCTTCTTCCCTTCCTTCTTCTTTAAAGAAACTATTTTAAATAATTCAACATGACAGCCAATAATCTCAGTAGATTATTGGCTGTCATGTTGAATTATTTAAAATAGTTTCTTTATGCTCATAAATTGCTAAACGTTTACATTATAAACAGATGCACACGGTCGTATCGGATTAAGAAAACCGTTGGTTCAAATTACTTATTAACTTATTACTCAAAGCTCTTGAACATAATATCTTCAGTTACGTAAAAAGAAAATTGTATTTACGTCACGTTCTGAAATTTTAGCAGAGAAAGTTGATATTACCCTCAAGGGGATTATAAGTGAATTTATTAAACGAGTTGTAAAGACCTGCGTACATATTACGAGTTAGCACTTCGTTAACTGGATACAAAGTAATTAACTGTAGAGTCGCTTTCCTCACAGGTCCGAAGTTGCTCTGAACTCCTTTGAGAAATTTATTGCCTTGCTCTTTACGACTCTTGTAAAAATTCTACTTAATTATAAAGAAACAATCTCTTTGATTATATACTTAAATACTTAAATCTTCATTATTAATTAGATTTTCCAATTGGAATGCTAACGCAGTGATTAGGTTTAACAACGTCGTTCATATGATTGCTTGAAAATCATTCTTGCCTTGTTTTTAATAAAGTATATTCTACATAACGCCCAAAAAAAACCGCGTTTTAAAGGCGCCGGCGGTTGAATAACTAAACTAGAGTTAATTCGTTGCATTACGACGCTTTTTTTTAACGCGCGTGCGAATAAGGCCTTAATCGTATTAGAAATCTAGGAAGTTTGCTAAGTCCTAAGGAGATCTCATTCACCTCAACATACAAAAGGACCTTTTCTCAAAACTCCTCTCTATTTTTCAATTTGAATATACTACAAGGAGTTGGGCAGTCAAGTAGTGCAACGAGAAAACTCAAAATGATGTAACCCTTGAGTTTTTTTTCGGCATTTCTTCTCAGGGATAGACACGAAATGCCGACGCCATTATTACTTTATCAATATCTTAAAATCAATATATACTCGTAATTGACATGTGAAAGTGGTATAAAATATGTTTCACGAAGAAAGATTATCTCCATTTTTCCACAGCACATAAATCCACATTATGCCCATTGCCCAATCCTTTTCTGGGTGGTATAACACTATAGACAGTGTGTATAGCACAAACGCATTTATAGATTTGATACCACTGTCTCACAGAACACCATCGACTGGCTGTTAGCTTTTGCGTTGAGTGAGTGAGTGAGATTTCCGATAACCCAATTTCCCCCTGCCTTTCCCTATCCCTATTTCCTTCTTGTTAGGTTGGCAATGGACCCTTGATTCTTTTTGGTGTATGTACATATGTTTATGGGCGGTGTAGATCACTTACCATCAGGTGACACTGCCATTTTACATCGGTTTTATCTGAGACAGTGGTATCAAACCGGTCGGGCCGGCTCATTCGTGCTGTAGACCTTAATGCCTACACCGTGTCTCTGCTACTCAAAATCTTTTTACAATGACAAAATGTACGTTTAGTCTATTTACGACTCTACAATTTTAAGTATAGCTTACAAGGAAAATGTCATCGTACAATAAATCCATGTTATGTTCACAAAACATAATGACAGCCGTAGATGGCATCGCAACGTGCGGTTGTAATCACTCAGTCAGTTTGTCCCAACAAGGTATATGGGTCATGGTGGTATTACATTGAGACAAACTCATTGCGACTTTGCAAGGATGTTTAAAACTAAATGTTTGTATAGGTACGATTGTTTGCTATTGCTATGTCTGGCCATTCGTGTCTGGTCACTCAAATATAAATAAGTGAACACGTAACTTTCGAATAAAAATTCTGCATTTAAAGTTATTTTGTTTCCCTCAGATAACAGATAGGGATCGCTGAACGCAGTCTGTAGGTATGTTTCAGAACTATACAAGACGTTGTTTACATCATGTTATATGGTAAGTGTACCTACCTAAACTCTGCGGCCTGAGCAGGAAAATTTCTGACAACCGTAAATGTATTCGAACTCGATGCGCGTCTATGAAATTTGTATGAAATATTAACCAAACGTCATCAGTGCGCAGCGAACTCGAATACATTTACATTTACATTAGTTTTTCGTGCTCGGGCTACTGTACCTAGTAAGGTACACGGTAGTAATTTAATCAAAGGTATTCAACAGTACATAGAAGGGACAGCAGCACGAAACTTGTGATCCAAAAGTTGTGACCTCGTGGTCATAAGTCACTCGTTGTATTTGAAGCATACTCGAGTGCCAGCCGCGCGACCAGGGAAACGAACCTAAGTTCCCCGGTTTACAGCCCATATAGACACTAAACCAAGAAGACTACAAAAGTATATCTAATGTGGGAAAATAAGTTTTAATGTAAAAACTCCAGTTTCTGCCAATTCAGTTAAATGAGACATTAATGTAAAACGGGGTCAACATAACGAATAAAGCTTTTCCCGTTATACCATTGCGGTGATCACTGATCCCGGCATGCTGTGTACATCTCGATGATAGTTTTCATTTTCTCCATTTAGTTCGTTGTGTTATCCGCAAGTGGCGCTGCTGGTCAAATAAATGAAAATAACGAAAACTACAATGGTTTTTGCGGAGTATCAAAACTTGTCCTAGGGGCTTACCCTTGAAACTGTTCGTGCTTGACAATCGTAATGCAACCTTACAACTGACCTTAAACGCTTAGGCAAGCATTAAGTAACATAATCATCTTAATGTACGGAAAAATTATAACAATGTTAGAAGGTTATTAAAGATTTTTTGTATCGTATACGTTGATTGGCGAATAGTTATGTCACTTATGGCGTGTTTTTGGTTACTTTTACTTATTTAATTGTCAATATTATTATTATTAGAGCAGCGATAGCTCAATTGGGTGTGGTACACAGCCGAGACGAGTGTCGGAGGTTCGAGACCAACCCCAAAATGGAGCATACACCTCTGATTTTTATATGTTAAGTGTGTTTTCATTGTGAAATATCACTTGCTATAACGGTGAAGGAAAACATCGTGAGGAAACCTACACATCCGAGAATTTCTCCACAAGAAATTCGAAGGTATGTGAAGTCTACCAACCCGCATTAGGCCAGGCTGGTAGACTAAGGCCTAACCCCTCGCATTAGTAGAGAAGGCCCGTGCCCAGCAGTGGGACAGTAATATTACAGGGCTAATATTATTATTATTCATGGTCTTTTCATTGTTTAAGATATACAGTATCGGAATTTCGGTGATAGATTGTATATAATTGTTTGAAACTATCAAGTTCACACACCTGCCGTACACTAACTCCTATAAGCCCGAATCAACAATGTCACCCATTTATCGACACCGAGCAATGAAGCTCGCCTATTCTCTGGGAATGCAAAACTGTCCATCACGCAACAATATAATCAAAATGAAAAATAGAGAGGAGTTTCGAGAAATGGCCCTTTTGTATGTTGAGGTGTCTTAGGACTTAACAAACTTCCTAGATTTCTAATACGTATAAGGCCTCATTCGCACGCGCGTTAGATAAGCGTTGTAATGCAATGATTTAATTCTAGTATAGTTATTCAAACGCCGGTGCTTTTAAAACGCGGATTTTTTTGGGCGTTATGTAGAATATACTTTATTAAAAACAAGGCAAGAATGATTTTCAATTTCGATATGAACAGATATGTTTAGACGCTATTTTATCGCGCGTTGAAAAAGTTCTCGTGCGAATGAAGGCTTAAGGAATAGGGCTTCTTAAGTCAGTCGTTGTTTAGATATACTCGTATTGAAGATATTTAAAGGCCATTGCTTCATGAAACCATTTAAAGATCCTTTAGAGATAATTGAAACGTGGGTTTGTTTTTTATATTTGCCTTGCGACTGCCTCGGTGGCATGTTGGTATTTCGGTACGACTACGGTTCTGAGGTCTCGGGTTCGATCCCCGGGTCGGGCAAAGTGATATTGGATTTTTCTATATCAGCCCGGAGTCTAGAATTTGTGCCCGATATGGCGATAGGCTCGCCCCCTATCACATCTGGGACGGAACTAAGCTCGGTGAAATGTGGATGTTCTAGTTCGCTAGTGCGCCTCTGCCTACTCCTTCGGGGATACAGGCGTGAGCTTATGTTATGTTATGTTTTTTATATTTTTAACACATTGGTGATCTTATTTGTTTACCCAACGAGTTCTTCCTCATACAAGAAGACTGGAATATCGAAGTGATTTTACAATAATTGGTTGCCTGTTGTCGGCAAATCATCCCTTTCAATCTTCAATACTATAATTCGTTTCAGAAACTCATAACTATCCAATAACTCTCAAATAGTCTCCAAACCGGTAATAGAATTGCGGTAATAATAACATTTTTATTATTTTCGAAAGGCGCAATTGATTGTGATATGCTCGGAGCTCGTAATTGTTTCTATGAATATTGATTTCGGTGACCGACATTTCGTAATCTATGAATTGAGAATTATGAAGATTGTTCTTATATTTTATAGAAACATTAGCAGTGGCAAAGGTTACGCGATGTTATTTATCTGTAAATAATCGACGATTTTTTACGCAAAATTAAAGTTATTTGAAATTCGATTCCCGCACTGAGACAAATATTTGTGTGGCCCACCAATATTTTTTTCGGATTTGGGTATTGTGAGACCGAAAGTATCTTGTAGTTACTGATACTAACGATACAAGACTCCTTATCTTATTGTGGCTTCAGGAGTCAGGACTGTGTGTGACCGCTGTGTATTATTCGATATTATTGAAAATTCGGTCAAATCCGAAGTTCCACTATCACACACAGACGTACCACGATTTTATGTATAAAGATTCCTGAGTCTGTTAGACAATACATTATTTATAGATTTACTTTTAATCACATAAGACAATCGTGTTCCTATAATTTAGCAATATATGTAATCATGTATAATAATAATAATCTATACTAATCGGTGCAGATGTAAAACAATCAGTAAGGGAACGTTTCTTTGGTCGCTTGACAAAAGTACTTAACAGTCTTTTGTCGGGTGGCAACAAGATTCGTGCCTTTAATGGTTGGGTTATGCCTGTACTGATGTACACTTTTGGCATACTCAAATGGACTCAGACCGAGTTAGATACCCTGGATCGAAAGGTCCGGACTCTACTAACTGCACACCGAATGCATCATCCACGATCGTCTGTTATGAGATTGTATATCCCGCGGAGATGCGGGGGCCGAGGTTTACTTAATGCCAAGGACCTGCATAACCGCGAGATATGCAATCTCAGGAATTATTTCCTCCGTAGCGAAGTGGTGATGCATAAGGATATGGGCTTGGTAGACAAAGGATTCACTCCGCTCTCACTGGCAAATGAGAATTGGCGGGCACCTGTGGCACTGAGTACCAGGGATCGCAGGGAGGTATGGAAGAGCAAAGAGCTTCACGGACGATTCTATCGAGCTCTCAATGGGCCCGATGTCGACCAATTTGCTTCCGTGTCTTGGCTACGTTTCGGTAATCTCTTTGGGGAAACCGAGGGTTTTGTCTTTGCAATTATGGACGAAGTTATCAAGACGAACAACTATAGGAAATACATCATGAAGGACGGTACGGTGGACATCTGTCGAGCATGTCACCGACCCGGAGAGTCCATTAGGCATGTTATTTCCGGTTGTTCGTATCTTGCTAACGGCGAGTACTTGCATAGACATAACCTAGTAGCCAAGATCATACACCAGCAACTTGCTCTTCGATACTACCTTGTGACTTCTGAAGTGCCATACTACCAATATGTGCCCCAGCCAGTTCTTGAAAATGGACATGCAACACTGTATTGGGATCGATCTATTATTACAGACAGGACTATTGTTGCCAATAAGCCTGATATTGTGGTAGTAGATCGATTAGCGCGTCGGGCAATACTTGTTGATGTCACCATTCCGCATGATGAAAATCTCGTTAAGGCCGAAAAAGACAAGTTGTCCAAATACTTAGATCTGGCACACGAGATTTCCGACATGTGGGATGTGGAATCAACAATCATTGTCCCGATAGTCGTTACCGCTAATGGGTTGATAGCGAAGAGCCTCGATCAACACCTTAAGAGGCTCTCAATCGGGCGTTGGGTCAAGAGCCAGATACAGAAGGCAGTGTTATTGGACACGGCACGCATTGTGAGGCGGTTCCTCACTCTGAGCCCCTAACCACCGGTGGCTTGGGTCTCAAGCCTCGTCATCGGGAGGGTGATATTTATTATTTTTATATTTTTAAATGTATTTTTTTTTATATATTTATATTTAAAAATGTAAAAAAAAAATTAATTGAAATAAATGAGGTATAATCTATACTAATATTATAAAGCTGAAGAGTTTGTTTGTTTGTTTATTTGTTTGTTTGTTTGGTTGAACGCGCTAATCTCAGGAACGGTTTGGTAACGTATTGGTTCGATTTGAAAAATTCTTTTTGTGTTGGATAGACCAATTATCGACGGTGGCTATTGGCTATATATCATCACGCTATGACCAATAGGAGCGGAGCAGAAATGAAAAATGTTTAAAACCGGGGAAGGCGATATCTCAGAAACTACTGGTTCGAATTGAAAAATTCTTTTTGTGTTGGATAGCCTATTTATCGAAGATGGCTATAGGTTATATAACATCACGCTTTGACCAATAGGAGCGGAGCAGAAATGAAAAATGTTGCAAAATCGGGAAAATTTATATCTCGGACAGAAACTACTGGTTCGAATTGAAAAAATATTTTTGTGTTGGATAGCCCAATTATCGAGGGTGGCTATAGGATATATAACATCACGCTATGACCAATAGGAGCGGAGCAGAAATGAAAAATGTTGAAAAGACTATATTTCAGAAACTACTGGTTCGAATTGAATTTTTTTTTTGTGTTGGATAGACTATTTATCAAGGATGGCTATAGGCTATATAACATCACGCTTTGACCAATAGGAGCGGAGCAGAAATGAAAAATGTTACCAAATCGGGAACATTTATATCTCTGACAGAAACTACTGGTTCGAATTGAAAAATTATTTTTGTATTGGATAGCCTATTTATCGAAGATGGCTATAGGTTATATAACATCACGCTTTGACCAATAGGAGCGGAGCAGAAATGAAAAATGTTGCAAAATCGGGAAAATTTATATCTCGGACAGAAACTACTGGTTCGAATTGAAAAAATATTTTTGTGTTGGATAGCCCAATTATCGAGGGTGGCTATAGGATATATAACATCACGCTATGACCAATAGGAGCGGAGCAGAAATGAAAAATGTTGAAAAGACTATATTTCAGAAACTACTGGTTCGAATTGAAATTTTTTTTTGTGTTGGATAGACTATTTATCAAGGATGGCTATAGGCTATATAACATCACGCTTTGACCAATAGGAGCGGAGCAGAAATGAAAAATGTTACCAAATCGGGAACATTTATATCTCTGACAGAAACTACTGGTTCGAATTGAAAAATTATTTTTGTATTGGATAGCCCAATTATCGACGGTGGCTATAGGCTATATAACATCACGCTATGACCAATAGAAGCGGAGCAGAAATGAAAAATGCTGCTAGCGGTGAATTTTATATCTCAGAAAGTACTGGTTCGATTTGAAAAAAATATTTTAGTGTTGACCAAGGGGATGAATGGTAGGGTGACTAAGGGGTGACTGACGGGGTGACTGATGGGGTGACTAATGGGATGACTGACGGGGTGACCGACGTGAAGAATGACGGGGTCACTGACAGGCTGGCTGATGGGGTGGCGGACGGAGTGACTGACGAGGTGAATGACGGGGTGACAGATGGGGTGACCGACTGGGTGACAGCCGGGATGACAGATGGGGTGACCGACTGGGTGACAGACAGGGTGACAGACGGGTGACAGAAGGGTGACAGACGGGGTGACAGACGGGGTGACAGACGGGGTGACAGACGGGGTGACGGACGTGGTGACAGACGGGGTGACAGACTGGTGACAGACGGGGTGACCGACTAGGTGACAGACGAGGTGACAGACGGGGTGACTGGCGGGGTGACAGACGGGGTGACAGGCGGGGTGACAGGCGGGGTGACAGGCGGGGTGACAGGCGGGTGACAGACGGGGTGACAGACTGGGTGACAGAAGGGGTGACAGACGGGTGACAGACGGGGTGACAGACGGGTGACAGAAGGGGTGACGGACGTGGTAACAGACGGGGTGATAGACTGGGTGACAGACAGGGTGACAGACTGGGTGACCGACTGGGTGACAGACGAGGTGACAGACGGGGTGACAGGCGGGGTGACGGACGTGGTGACAGACGGGTGACCGACTGGGTGACAGACAAGGTGTCAGACGGGGTGACAGGCGGGGTGACAGACGGAGTGACAGACGGTGTGACAGAGGGTGTGACTGACAGGGTAAGAGACGGGGTGACAGACGGTTTGACAGACGGTGTGACTGACGGTGTGAGAGACGGGGTGACTGACGGCCGAAGTAGATCATCCCATTACCTCTTTTAGAATTATTGTGCTATAGGTGCCTACGACTCACTCTTTCAACCCTCTCTCTCATACGCAGACGAAGTTGTGCGGGTCAGCTAGTATGTTATAATGTGCTAGGTCACATTAACATGTTTAGAACTTAAGTTACGTTAGTCTTTGTTATTTCAATGATGATTAAGGTTACATTATGAGATATAGATTGTTATTAACAAAGATAATGTTATTCAAATTACGACATAATTCTATTATTATATTAATACCTACCTTAACGTGAATCAATCATATTTATTATTTTACTAGCTGACCCGCGCAACTTCGTCTGCGTAGGAGAGAGAGGGTTGAAAGAATGAGTCGTAGGCACCTATAATCCAATAATTCTAAAGGAGGTAATGAGATGATCTACTTCGGTCCGGTTTCGTCAGTCACCCCGTCAGTCACCCACTCAGTACCCTCGTCAGTTACCCCGTCCATCACCCCGTCAGTTACCCCGTCAGTCACCCCGTCCATCACCCCGTCGGTCACCCCGACAGTCACCCTGTCGGTCAAGCCGTCGGTCACCTCATCTTTCTGCTCGATTGTCACCCCGTCTGTCACCCGTCTGTCACCCAGTCGGTCACTCCGTCTGTCACCCGTGTGTCACCCATCTGTCACCCTGTATGTCACTCGTCTGTCACCCAGTCTGTCACCTGTCTGTCACCCGTCTGTCACCCAGTCGGTCACCCCATCTGTCTGATCGATTGTCACCCCGTCTGTCACTCAGTCTGTCACCCAGTCTGTCACCCGTCTGTCACCCGTCTGTTACCCGTCTGTCACCCGTCTGTGAACCCGTCTGTCACCCGTCTGTCACCCATCTGTCACTCGTCTGCCATACGTCTGTCACCCCGTCTGTCACCCGTCTGTCACCCCGTCTGTCACCCGTCTGTCACCCGTCTGTCACCCGTCTGTCACCCGTCTGTGAACCCGTCTGTCACCCGTCTGTCACCCATCTGTCACTCGTCTGCCATACGTCTGTCACCCCGTCTGTCATCCGTCTGTCACCCCGTCTGTCACTCCGTCTGTGACCCCGTCGGTCACCCCGTCAGTCACCTCGTCAGTCATCTCGTCAGTCACCCCGTCCGCCACCTCATCAGTCACCCTGTCAGTCACCCCATCAATCACCTCGTCAGTCAGCCCTTAGGTCATAGTGTGATGTTATATAGCCAATAGCCATCCTCGATAAATAGACTATCCCACAAAAAAATATTTTTTCAATTCGAACCAGTAGTTTCTGAGATATCAACTTCCCCGCTTCTTAACATTTTTCATTTTTGCTCCGCTCCCATTCGGGACGCCGCGCCGGGTCAGAGTGACATTACCATCGTATAAATATTGACAAATATTGACGTCACTCAATTGTTTTGCCTTCCCGGAACCTCTCCACTAAAATTTAAACTTTATCGTATGGTATTAAAGTTCAAATTGACTTTTAAGTATTATTACGAATCGATTGTATGGGAGTATAGAAAAGTGTTGTTTTTAGACTTTTTAGGCAATTTTTAAATTTTTTCTCTCCGTAAGAACCATCCTCGTACTTCGAGGAATATTCTAAAAAAAGAATTAACGAAATCGGTCCAGCCGTTCACGCGTGATGCCGTGACAACGGAAAACGGGTTTCATTTTTATATATATAGACTAACTACAATTTTTTAGGTATCTAGGAATTTGTAACAAACAGTAATGCGCTATAAATTATGTAACGTACATAACATAAGCTCACGCCCGTATCCCCGAAGGCGTAGGCAGAGGCGCACTGGCGAACTAGAACACCCATATTTCGCTGAGCTTAGCTCCGTCCCAGATGTGATAGGAAGCGAGCCTATCTCCATATCGGGCACAAATTCCAGACTCCGGGCCGATATGGAAAAATCCAATATCACTTCACTTTGCTGCTGCTGTGCTGACTCCCATCCCTTGTCCATCAGTTCAAAAAGTCCCAAAAAGTTCGCCATGTATGATTTGACTGATAGATTTCTTTCTTTCTATATTCTTGTATCCCACCTTAATATGGTGTCGGTGCACACACTTTCAAGCATGGCGCAAAAAGGATTTGGCTTAGTTTTTTCGATCGGCTGCATATCTGATGTCAACCCGCCTCTGGAGGATCCAGGGCGTCTACTACCAAAAACGAAATCCGTAGTTTCAGATGACGGATCGCACGTTTTGGTACTACGAAGTGTTGCGGATCCGCTGACGGATTCGACGACGGATCCGATGTTTAGATTTTTACATTATTGACATTATTACTTTCGTCCGTCGTACTTGACTCTACTATGAAAACAAATGTGACATGAAATACATCGTTTCTTCGTTCGGATCATAACCTCGATTGTACGAAAGCTCTAAGCCTATCGTTTGCTTTTCGTTTTGGTTTCGAAGTCTTCGAAATGGCTAGATTCCTTCTGTATGAAGAATTGTAACTTATTATAAGCTTACGTCTGTATCCCCGAAGGGGTAGGCAGAGGCCCACTAGCGAACTAGGACACCCATATTTCGCCAAACTTAGTTCCATCCTAGATGTGATAGAGGGCAAGCCTATCTCCATATCGGGCACAAACAGACTCCGGGATGATACTGAGTAGAAAAACCCAATATCACTTTGCCTGACTCGGGGATCGAACTCGAGACCATACATACTGCTTCCTCCAAAATAAAAGTTTTCTTGGTTCAAAAGAGAATGATTACAAGACTGCCAACTTGTTAAAGCAGCCGTGGCCAACAATATTCCTAAGTATAAGATACTCAAATACTTGTATACATACTCTCATGTCTGTTATCCCCAAAGAGGTAGGCAGAGGCGCAACTAGAACACCTACTTTACGCCAAGGCTTTTTCGGTCTCATGATGTGATACTAAGCAGAAAATTTTGCCCGACTCGGGGATCGAAACCGAGAGCTCAATTCAATAATCTTACTGCTTACACAACACAATTACGCCACTTAAGCACTCAAATTATTATGTATTTAGGAAAATAAAACAACTTCTTAGCAATTTTTTTTATTACAATTTTATTAAGGTCTCTCTACTCCCACTGAATGCCCTCCAGCAACTCCTTGTTTTTAGCTTCAAAGCGAAGGGCGCGATTACGGAGGTCTGCCTGCATCGCTGGTCGCACTCACTCGTCGTAATCTCCTTGAAACTGTTAGGGGAAATAATAAGTTAAATGTTAATTGTTTCAGACTAAATATCGTTATTATTACTCAAAAGAACAATTGCCTACATCAAAGCAGGTTAATGTGTGTAGTTATATAGTTTATGCACACACATTCAAAGCACATGCTATGGTAATGGGTAACAATAGGTGTTCATGCATTGATTGTAAAGTGCATCATAATATTATTCTAGTAAGGATATTATCTTCTTCCACTGCTGCACAGTTTTCATTGCGCCCTCCATGCTATTAAGGTGGGACGTCAAGGTCTACCACAACCGTTTTGATTTAGCCCGCTCCTCCAGGCTATGCACAAACCCATGACCGAGACAGGGTTTTCCGTCATAAATTATAATAACGCCTACATCTGCACGCTCGCTACAGTCATTTTGAACTGAAATGTTTTGAAAAATAGTCAAAAACATTATACGTTAATGTTATGTAAGTAATGATCATTTTTAATCGTTCAAAACACAGAAGTTGCATTTTGTTACACAGTAACTGCATTTAATGCAATGGATCATTCGTTTAAAGGGAATAAATAACACTTTTATAATTAATTTACCAACACATACTTGACCAACACAATGAATTCTTCTAGTCAACTTGTCAGTGTCAATCAAAAATAAAAAAATGTCAATATTCCACAGATTAATCATAATGCAATAGACTAGGGCAGATTGCAAAATTAGCAGAAATATTAAATATTTTATATTCAATAATTATTTCGAAATATGAAATGACATACTTATTACATAAAACCTAATTAGAGATCTATTTTATATGCATTTTTCACAAAAATGTCACAATTGGTAAAAATTTACGGTTTTTGAAGATATACCTCCCTAATCCGACACAATATGTTCATTCGAACGATTGTTTATGGCTCCGAAGCCAACGGTGCCGGATCCGAAGTAATTTGGTAGTAAGGTTAAATAGGAAGTTCGTCGTTTCTTCGTTTTCGGCCGACGTTTCGGCGATCGTTTTTGGTAGTAGACGCCCAGACCCGGGCAATAAATTTAGAAAAATTCCTTTCGAACCAATACCGAGGAGGCGACTATCATGCAACTGATAGCACTGAAATTAAATAACCAAATTTGGAAGCCTGTTCTTTCCTTCATCCGCCTTTTCCCCATTCCAATGTTGGTCGGTCGTGCCATGTACTACAAATTTCCAGTTACCATGTTTATCGATATCATATTATGTAGACGTTTGATATTATTATGGTCAGTTCATATTGATCTGTTTTATAACTCTTTCTGTTATAATTTGTAACACAAATATTGTGATAGCCATCTTGGTGCCTAAACAAACAATGTTGGAGAAATCGGGGACGGCCTTTTTGGTTATATTTACCTATAAATATTTATTGTACTACAAACCTACTAAATAAACAGAGATATAAATAAATATATGTCATTTGGTGCGGATGTTCAATAGAAAATAACAGATAGTGGGGCAGTAACTAAATATTTTATCGCAAATTATGCCCCTTAAGCGCGTAAAAATATTTACGCACTTTTATCTTTAAAATAGTTTGTCCCTTTCATTTTCAAACAATGTGACGCAAGGAAAATAGTGACAAGCTATTTTTAAAGATAAGATAAGCAAAAATGTTTTTATAAGGGTCCATGCATTTGCAGTAGGAATTGATAAAGTTCTGAGAAGTATCATTTGTCTTAATGGTATCCTTCCTAGAAATGCACTGCGGGACACACTTCTCGATCGGCACAATATGGTCAGCAAACCACAAACAATAATATACCCGACGCATACATACCCAACGTCGTACGCCAAAAAGGTTGACATACGTTTATCGTAAAACCATTAACCAAAACTTTGAGCATCATTATAAAAACACATTGTGCCGGCCCCATATGGAGTCGGACTATGAAACAACAAAGGTCAATTATGATTTTACGTTATTTAAGCTCGGCGAAATGTGGGTGTTCTTGTTCGCTAGTGCGCCTCTGCCTACCCCTTGCGGGATACATGCGTGAGCTTATGTTATGTATGTGTGTATGTAGATGAGTTGCGCTGTAGATTGTCACTTCTACAGCACGAATCTTAATAGCTTGCTCCTTTTTCTTTTCTTTCTACCTCCCTTATCCCATGTGGGGTCGGCGCAACACATTTTTTCAAGCACGTTGCAGAGAGGATTTGGCTTAGTTTTTACGACCGGCCGCCTGCCTGACGGCAACCCCTCTGAGGGATCCAGACCCGGGCAAATTATATTAGAAAATTTCCTTTGCCCGAGCTGGGAATCGAACCCAGGACCTCCCGGTCCACAGCCCATACATGCTGCCACTAGACCAAGGAGGCGACATTCTTTTTCTTACCAGTCTCACAGAAAACCGACGTAAAACGACAGCTCGCTGTGGCGTTTCATTCGATGATCGGTGGCTCAATTCCCTCCCCTTTCCAATCCCTATTCATCCCCCTTAAGGTTAGCAACGCCCCATGATAAAAAAAAACAATGTTATGAATCCAATGAAAAAGTTGTTCATACATTTAAATTGTAACTGCGGTTGTGAATAAATAACAAAGAAAACTTAACGAATAGTTAATGCAAGCGGAAGGCCCTGGATCGTCACGGAACGACGAGACAATAGGCCACGGAGTATAACACCGCTGGAAAATGGATTCGCTACGAATGCGAGCGACCCAGTTTTACTTTTACCTGTAATAATTCCGCGCGGGTATTGTGAGTGATTTGATTTACGCAGCTTTGCGAACGTATTGGGTAAGAAACGGGTAACAAATACTTTTTTCTAGTACATTTTGTTCAAGATCATGTACAAAAGAAACGAAACTATCTGAAGTTTGCACAAAGGAACGTTTTTGCTAGTGTTTGATTGTTCTTGTAGTTTTTTCCGACGTGGTCAGTGAGGTGGTATGAATGAAGCTTAAAAAATCAGAGCGAGAGACGTGATGCGTTTTGAATAGAACATAAAACGTTATACATTATTACTATATTATCCCTGTTGGCAACATCAACACAAAATTGATTATTTTTTATACTTGCAATCTTAGATTAATAAAGCTTGCAATACTACATTAAAAAGAAATATATGTACGAAGCTGCATGCAAAAATCACCTTCGTAAGTTTAATTTTAAAACCAGCCCCTATAGTGGCTATACGAATCACCTCAAGTCTCCAACAATCCCCACAGAATCTTTAATGATGATAAAGACAAAATCGTTTCTAATCCAATTATATTTAGGCCCATTATTACTTTCGTGAGATGGATATCGATGTATTAGTTTATGAAGTAAATTAGGACGACTTGCACCGCTATTACTAATCTAGAGTTAACCTAAACTCGATTTGATTGACAGCCTCCGTGGCGCAGCGGGCGAGTAACCGTCTGTGAAGCGAGAGGCCGCGGGTTCGATTATCGCATTGCGACAAATGTTTGTGTGGCTCACAGATATTTGTTTCAAGTCTGGGTGTTGTGAGACCGAAAGTCTCTCATAGTCTCTGACACCTACGATACAGGTTATACCTAGTATGGGGTCAGGACTAGGTGTGACCGTGTGTGACTGTTGGGAGTTATTATTATTATTATTTATCCTACCGCTGACTCCTATCTTTAAATCGAAATTTTGGATAAAATAGAGATTTGTCGCGGTGCTGCAAGTGGCCATTAGATAAGGTATAACTCTAGATTAGTAATGGCGCTGCAAGTCGCCCTTAGACGATAACCTGAAGATTAGTAATCAACAGTAAGTATTTTGTAGTCAGTCACGTAACCAATTTGCCCTATACTGGATTGCAAGGAGGTTAAATTGTTGCAACAATTTGACGTAAACTTGTCCATGTAATTGGGGTGTACCGCTTAATCGGCACAAACTCGACCCGGATACGTGTTTCGAACATAAAACAGACGTGTTGTACTTAAGCCGCGTCTCCTGCACTAGCTTTTTCGAAACAACACTAAAAACACATATGCAAAACAAACGATTTACCTGTCACCTGCCTGTAAAACAATGGACCATGGATAAAAAATGCATGTTTTGTGTAATGTTTTAGTGTAGGAAACCCGGCTTTACTGTCTTTTTACAATTAAATATTATTCTTTAGGTAAAAATTTTGTTTATTTCGAAAGTAGACCTTTTTTTTTTTTTTTTTTTTTTTAACACGGGGAAATTCATTTGCGAATCTCTCCAAGCCGAAGCTCAGAGGTATGTCGGACTCACAGGTCGAAACCGTCCTACCGACTAAAACCCCGCAATGTTCCGCTCTCTCCGTTGTGCCGGGGACTACGTGGTACGCGGATGCATGCAGCCGCAGCCCCCGTAGGAGTTGGCTCTTCTAGCCTCTCGTGTTCAGAGATTGCCTCTAATTTGCCCATTATACGTGCGGAACACACACACACGGTTCTTAAATGCGCACAATAGCGCAAGCTATAATTGCTTGCCGCTATTAACCGCCTATTTACGGTGGTCGGAGATCGTCTCTCCGGCGCCGGATTCGATGACCCAGTGACCGGTTGGGGGTGTTCCTCTCCCTCTCCCTCTCCGCTGCTTCCTTTGTGGACATTACTTGCTCACAAAAGGAGTCAACGGAGTTCCACCCATCCTCACTCTCGACCATAGCCAAGACTATAGTCGTGAGCGATAAATTGTTGCCTACGGCCGCGGCTAATTCACGGCGCGGCGATTCCCACGCAGGACAAACAGCCAATGTGTGGTGCGCCGAATCATCGTCACACCCACAATGGTGACACCCCGCTGTTGTTTCCCTACGAATGCGACACAGGTACTTTCCGAAGCAACCGTGTCCCGTGAGCACCTGTGTCACCCTATAGGTCAAGGTGCCATGTTGCCTCAGAAGCCATTGCGCCATTACTGGACGAATGGCTTCGATTGTCGCCGCGCCAGAACTGGGATGCTCCAGACGTCGCCCCCATTCCGCCTCTAAGACTCGGTGAAGTTGAGACCTGAACGCTTTAGTTATTTGTGGCGCCGGTCGCAAACCCCGTTCCAGCAGTGCCCCGCGCCACTGGTGCAGTGAAGCGAGGGCTTTTGCCTCCAAATCCCAGGGCGGAAATCCGGCTAGAAGGGAGGCTGCCTCGTAAGAGACCGTACGGTATCCTCTGATGGCCCTGACAGCCATTGCTCTCTGCGGTCTCCGCAATACCGCAATGTTGCGGGCCGTCAGGTTGCCTGCCCAGACTGGAGCCCCGTAGAGAGCCATAGACCGCACGATCCCTGCGTAGAGTCTCCGGCAAGCAGAATTAGGCCCTCCAAGATTAGGTAAAAGCCGCGCAAGCGCAGCTGAGGAGCCCATAAGCTTGGGAGCTAGTCGCCGGAAGTGCTCTACGAAATTCCACCGGCTATCGAGGACGAGTCCCAAGTATTTCATCGTCGACTCGATGCCGATGCGAGCGCCTCCTACTACTATATGGGAGCTGTGAGGTGGCGCATTCCGAGGCCCGTGAAAGCACAGAGCCTCAGATTTACCGAGCGCCACATCAAGACCCAGACGCCGGATCCTAGCGACTACTTGAGCCACCCCAGCCGTCGCCAATAAAGCCGCTTCCCGGTGCGATTTTCCTCGTGCAGCAACCAACGTGTCGTCAGCATAGCAAACCACGCTGATGCCGGGAGGAAACACACCGCGCAACACCCAGTCGTATCCAATGTTCCACAGAAGAGGTCCTAGGACTGATCCCTGTGGAACACCGCATACCATGTCTCGCCGATCCCATCCCTCACGGACCGGATAGATGACGGCCCTTTCTGACAAATAAGCCCCGATAATGCGGCGGAGGTAGGTCGGCACCCCATGATATTGGAGTGCCTCCCTAACGCAGCTCCATGGCAAGGTGTTAAAGGCGTTAGCGATGTCAAGAGACACCGCCAACATAACCTCGCCCTGTGCTACGGCTTCCTCCGCTAGGACCCTGACACGCATAATCGCCTGGATAGTGGAGCGCCCGTGGCGAAAACCAAATTGGTTTTCCGACAAGTCTGGACCTACATTAGTTAGATGATGAACAAGGCGGTTTGCAATAACCCTTTCACAGAGCTTGCCCACCTCATCCAACAAAACTATAGGGCGGTATGCAGATGGTGAATCCACAGGGCGCCCCTCCTTCCGGATCAGGACCAACCTACCAGTTTTCCAGCTTCTCGGGAACTGGCCCTGCTCGAAACATGCGTGAAAGAGCTCTCTTACACGGGGCTCCAGATATTCCAAGGCCAGTACTAATGCACGGCCCGGAATACCATCGGGGCCTGGAGCAGTGTTTTTGGCTTTAAGCCTTTGCACTGCCATTCTCATCTCCGCCCGTGTAATTTCGGGCACGTTGTTGTCGCTGTCGTCCGTGTTGGGTGCTGCCAATTGCGGAGACATCGTAGGAGGCATTTGCTCAGTTCTCAAGGGGAACAGAGTGCTAACTACATCATTCAGCATCTGTGGCTGAAGACACTGAGTCACCGGTGGGGACCACTGGCGCAGTTTCTTGCGTACCATTAGATACGGGCGGCCCCACGGATTGAAGTTAAGCGTCTCCAGCAACTCTTCCCAAGCCTGGGCTTTTGCCCTTGATATGGCTAGCTGAAGGGTCCTTTTCGCTTCTCTGTACCCCTCGTAAAGCTCTGCCTCCCTGGCCTCCGCATTTTGCCCGCGTCGACGTCTTCGGCGGTGTCTGGCGTACTGGCGACGCGCCGTCACGCACGCGTAACGCAACTGCGCGATCTCAACGCTCCACCAGTACACCTGACGTTTTGGTGGCAGACGTCTCACTCGAGGCATTGCCGCATCGCAAATACGCGACATGACCTCCCCAAAGCGTTCTGCCTCCTGGTTGACATCCGCAGGCCTATTAGGCGCCCCTTGAGAGACCCAGGCGTGCACAATGGCGGCTTCTCTAAACACTTCTACTTTGAGACGTGTAAGAGCCCAACGTGGGCCGTCTTCTCTCAAGGGCATGATTGCTGGTCTATCCGAGGTCTGAGGAGAAACATTAAACCGGATGTACCGGTGGTCCGATAACGTTTCTACTCCCTCTAAGACTTTCCAGCCGTGTACACGGCGAGCAATAGCGGGGCTAGCGAACGTAATGTCCACTATGGACCCGCCCCGCTGCCGCACACATGTGTTCACAGAGCCCTGATTGAGAACAAGCAAGCCTAATTGTAAGGCCCACTCCTCCAACCTTCTACCCCGCGCGTTAGTTAATGGGGAACCCCAGGCCGAAGACTTGGCGTTAAAATCCCCAAGAACAATCACGGGATGAGGGTGGCTGCGACTTACAACAATGCCCAAATCAACGAGGAATGCTTCGAAATCGGCGAGACATCTATTTGGAGAGAAGTACACCCCCACCACCACCATGCCGCCAAGCAACACCGCCACATTTCCCCGTCCCTTTGATATGTTTTCAAAGGGCGGAGACCCAGCTCTGGCTTGGGACATAATGGCTACTGAACCATCGAGGTCAGTCACCCAGTCGTTTCTATGTGGAATAGTATACGGTTCCGCAACTACCGCAATGTGTATCAACCACTGCGCCATGCTCTGGAGCAGAAGATCCTGAGCTCTGGCGCAATGGTTGAGATTACCTTGCAAGAAACGTAGTGCCATTTTAATGACAATCCATTTGCTGAACCACTCCATCCGATGATTGTGCGGCAGCGGCCGAGGGATTGACTAATGGAGAGGAAACCTCTCCTTTATTCTTCGGCCGCTTCTTCTTTTTCTTTCCCTTTGTGGGTACAGCGCAGCACGTGCTACTTCCAACACGGTGTTCTGCTGGCTTATTAACTGCTGCACATACCATACAGCGTGGCGCATCCGTACAACTGCTGGCCTTATGTCCATGTTTCCCGCAACGGAAACAGAGATCACTAAAATCCCGCTCTGCTGTACATTTTGCTGCAACATGCCCGCATTGCAGGCACCTAAAACAGCGTAATGGTTTGGCTCCCAAGATTTTCACTTGAGCAGACACCCATCCAACAAGGATCCTTCGTCCGTCGCCAAGCCTTTGAGCCACACGTACAGGGCAGCTCACTACGCCAGTTAGAGTCCCGTTGAGACTAGGCCAGACACCGTTACATTTTAATTGTTCAGTGGGGCATTCCCCAGCACGTGCAACTGAGGCCAGCAGCTTCGCCGTTGTTACAGTCTCGTCAAGGCCCGTAATGCGTACATCTACACATTTAACGGGACGAGAAACCTGAACGTCCTCTAAGTTAAGTGCTTTCCTTAACTGTTCGGCAAGGCCATCGGCTTTCGCTTCAATGTCGGGACCAGCACCAGGTAGCTGGAACACGCTTCCACCCGTCGCCGCTTTTCTATAACGGATGTCCTCTATTCCGAGATCTCCCAAACTAACTTTAAGTGCAGCCTCGTCTAACACTTTCTCGTATGTAAGGCCACGTTTTAGCGCTTCCGGCTGCAACGTTATGATCACAGCAGAGGAGCGTGGAGGACGAAGCTTCGGCACCTTATTAACCTTAGCCGGTTGAGATGGCTGAGGCGGCTTCTTTTTATTCTTTTTTCCGACGACAATCCAGTCGTCTTCTGGGGATTTGTTTCCCGCCGCCTGCAAAGATGGGGTTGGCACCATTGTTGGCCTGTTATTCCCATTTTTCCCCTTTGAAGTGGAAGCTGCTGCTGCCACACTTGTATTCATTGCCGCTCTATCCGCGGCCAATGGAGGACGCTGTCCCGGTGGTGACACTATTTTTTCAAGCGTCATAACTCGGTGAACAAGCTCCGCCATGGCCTTAGAGGAGTCGTTTGATCGATGTGTTGACAATGGAGCTGCTGCAGCAGCCCTCACGTAAGAGACTACAGGAGGGTTGGCAGACTGTTCTCTACAAAGGCATTTACATTTCTCTGTCCTGAAATTAGCGAACTCCTTCCGAAGCGCCGCTAGTTCGGCTAACAACCTAGCGTTTTCCGCTAATATCTTCGTCATTTCACTTTCTTCTGTAGCCTTCGCCCCGGCCTCAGAGGCTTGCTGGTCGAATTTATTCGCCCGGTTTTTACATTTTTTGGTTTTGCCAGCTTTTTTAGGAGCTGGTAATTCCTCCTCACTAGAAGCTGGTCCTGGTTCCGCGTTGTTTGACCTCGGCCGAAGGCGTTTTAGCCACAGTTTTCCTTTTGGCACGCTCTCGGTGCTTATTACGCTTGGTGCAGACTCATACTCCATATCTGGATCTTCACTTACTTCTTCTTCGAGTTGATTTTTTTTCTGAGATTCCATTTTTATCCCACGAGTATGGGGGAAATAAATAGTCACTCCAGGCAGAGCCCCCTGTACCTGGAGAAGCCTAGCATAACCCGCCAGGAGTTTCGGCCGGTACTCCGGCGGGGGTCGCACTAATGACCGAACTACCCATCGGCCATGCATCCCCTCACGGTGCGCCGCCGCTTGGGATTCGGGGTAACTTTTTATAGAGGTTATCTCCCTCGCAGCCCAGGCAATGAAGCCAAGACCCTCAGTCTCAGAGGCGCCGCGAAACATGACCACAGCGCCTCGTTGAGATTCCGAGATCGGCGGTGGCTAGAGAGAAAATTCAGCCCTAGCCTGCTCCGAGGCAGTGTTAATGCTCACGAAGCCCGTCGGTGTTCCTCCACTATGCCCTCTGCTATTCAGAGGGACACGTAGAAGAAACCCCTTTGCTGGTTTTGGTCCACGCCGTTTCCGGTAACCCCCCGTGATCGAGGGGCTTTTCCCCTATCCGCCACCCAGGGAGACGCGCCCGATGGGAGACCAGCAACTCCACACGGGTCGAAAGTAGACCTAACAATTGTTAGGTAATCCTGGCTAACACCGGAGAAGTCCAGGTTATTGTAACTTTAGGCATACAAGTACATTGTCCACTCATATTTTACACGAATATAATTTCCATTTCTATAAGTATAGAAACTGTATAGAATTTGTGGTTATATTTGGAAATTAGGCTTGAAAACCATACCTGCTTCAAAGCGAATGATCCCAAATATAAATATCAATTCTACTAACTTAATAAGTACTACATGTATATCATCATCATCAAAGATTACATATGTGTGGATAATGTAATAATAATCTATAACCCTTTACGTCCACTGTTGGACATAGGCCCCCCCCAAAGATTTCCAGATCGACCTGTTGGAAGCATGTATATTATTATATATCCTATGAGATTATCTACTGAGTGCAAAACATATAGAACATTAAACATAACATAAAACATAACATCCGTCCCAGATGTGATAGGGGGGGGGGGGCGAGCCTATCGCCATATCGGGCACAAATTCCAGACTCCGGGATGATATGGAAAAATCCAATATCACTTTGTCCGACCCGGGGATCGAACGCGAGACCACAGAACCGTAGTCGTACCGAAATACCACCACGCCACCGAGGCAGATTTCCAGATCGACCTGTTGGAAGCATGTATATTATTATATATCCTATGATCTTATCTACTGAGTGCAAAACATATAGAACATTAAACATAACATAAAACATAACATCCGTCCCAGATGTGATAGGGGGCGAGCCTATTGCCATATCGGGCACAAATTCCAGACTCCGGGCTGATATGGAAAAATCCAATATCACTTTGTCCGACCCGGGGATCGAACGCGAGACCACAGAACCGTAGTCGTACCGAAATACCACCACGCCACCGAGGCAGATTTCCAGATCGACCTGTTGGAAGCATGTATATTATTATATATCCTATGATCTTATTTACCTACTGAGTGCAAAACATAAAGAACATTATACTTAGATATTCCAACGCTAGCAGAATTCCAAAATAACATTTTGACACATCTATAATTTCAGTTTCTGACATGGTTACTGAGATTAGTATAATCGAGGTTATTGTTAATTATGTGTGTGTATTGTTTATAGTGCTAAACGTACGTGCGGTGCATCGTTAATCGACTACGATGCGTGTAAGCAATCATGCGTCGATAATAACAAGGTTATTAATACTACTAGCTAAAGGACGAGTGCATGTTGAGGCAATTATCGCTAATTAGGTCATCACGGCAAGGCTTTATCCAAAAAACATAGTTTGGAAAAATATATTGGGATCCTATCAATAAAAACCAAAATCCACATAAACTGGTATTAATTTAATCGCTTTAACTATTGCAATTAAAGTACGGGGGTTACCACAACGTCTTATAGCAGTATTAATATAATTTCAGATACTTGTACCGATTCCGGTCCAAAAAAAAAAGTAAGATTATAATAATACTGCTATAAGATGTGGTGGTAACCCGCAGCAAGGTTTTAATACGGCCCTACTAAAATTTATTCAAAAATTAAATTTAATTTTGTATTAAAAATATATATTTTTTATCCGGGCACGGCAAAGTGACTTCACAGCATCTGATGGTAAGCGTAGTGCAGTCCAAAAAAACTAGCGATCACCAACAATCAATGGGTTTATCAGTGGTCACCAGAATTATGCCGGCCTATTTATGTTCCTTCACTCTCCGAATACGAAGAGGGAAGAAGAAAATCGAGGGGCTTGCGACAAGACAGGCGGACGGCCGTTGCAGATACTGCAATACTCCCATACCCGTCTCAACCAACCATCAAGTCATGCCGCAAGCCCCTCAAGAGATTTGTAAATAATTAAAATCATACAATTTTTAATATCCCGTTGTTTTCTTTGTTACAGGTATTATTGTTATTATCTCTACTTCAAACATTGAACAATAGACTCGAGGATGTTGTAACCGAGGTAATAATTTATACTCTATATAAATCTTTGTGCTCTTTTCTAGGATTTTTTTCCTTCCACAAAAGTTTTGAGAGTCACACAAGTGAGATGGGAATTAAGGCGATGTTATTAGTTTTCTGATGTATTTATTTTTAACTTACCCTAACCATTCAATGAGGTCAGAGCAACACACTTCTTAAGGATGTTGTAGAAAGAATTTGGCTTGTTCTTACGACCTACCGTCTGCCTGATGTCAACCCTGTCTGGGGAATCACGGCCAAATAGTGTTAGAAAAACTGTTTTGCCCGGCCTGGGAACTGAATCCTGGATCTCCCGGACCACAGCCCATATACGCTGCCACTAGACCAAAGAAGCCAGAATTTATCTCAGTTTTCTGGAACTAAAAGAAAATAAAATCTGAAGTAAACTCCTTTAATAAAATAATTAGGTATATATGTATTTTTTATTTATATATTCTTAAATTCTATTCTTATTAGAAAATTGCAGTGATTAGATTACAGAGTGGTGGTCGATAACCGAACTGATTTATTATCCCATCACCAGCCCGCCTAGCATGCGCGCCACGAGATATCTCGATAATCGACTGTCGAGATGATGTCTACATGTTGTCTACAATATTGTATGAAAATAAACGAGGACGCATGTTAGTGTCCGTAGACAAATAGATAAACCGGTTATAACTGGACAAACAGCGTAGACAAAATGTACTCGTGGCGCATTGTGGCGGGGTGCATTCATGGTCAAAATCGACACCAATACATCGAAATTAAAACAAATACTCAAATCAAAGAACCATCAGGGAATATGCATCAATTTTATCCCAGCATTCCCAGCACATACAAAGCGACGCCACACTCATATAAAACATATTTCATTACCAGCCTTGCCCTGCATTTTTGTTCTTATTAGAATGCTATCAACAATGCTATCTCAATAAGGAGTCGGTGTGGACATCTGATACCGATTGTGATAGGTGAAGGTCGTATAATGCGTCATTATTATTCTACAAGTCACAACATATTTCAATTACAAATCTGGCTTGGATTATAATTATGAAGTGTCTTAACAGTTCATTGTCTTGTGAATGAAGTAGATGAATATAATGATTATGTTCTGGCGGTTAATTTGAGAATTATGTTTTAGTACTTTAATGAATATCAGAAATTCGCGTCGCCTTCTTGGTATAGTGGCAGCATATATGGGCTATGTACCGGGAAGTCTTGGGTTCAAATCACAGGTCGGCAAAGCGATTTTTCTTATTCGGGACTGTAAAGTCTGGAGGTGCCTGGTTGACGTCAGGCAAGCAGCCGGTCTAAAAAATTAAGCCAAATATTTTCTGCAATAAGCTTGAAAAAGTGTGTTGCATCGGCCCCACCTTAAGTCAGATAAGGATGGTTAGAAAGAAAGATGAATATCAGAAAAAATTATACCAGTATTTCAAAAATATAGAATTTTTGACTACGTGAACCATTGCTTGTTAACACAACTTTAACCGACAGTGTTGCAATTGCGTACAAGTAATGTATGACCGTAAGTGTTACGTCAACACCTTCGAGATCGCGTGCATTACATCAAATAGAGCTGTTGATCTAAAGAGCAATCACTTCACATCAGGAAACCCCTCCAATATTGATTACAATCGGTTCCGCTTGATATCGGATGTGGTCCGTCAGCGTTGTGTAACGAGGATTTGAAAGGCTTTCCCCTCAATTACGCTGTTTGGAGAACAAACGAATAAGAAATAGGTTTGAGCTTGGTTTAGTTTCTGCTTTGAATAAAATACGTGAAAAATAATAACGAA
Organism: Clanis bilineata; assembly: GCA_036417725.1. Lineage (NCBI taxonomy): Eukaryota > Metazoa > Arthropoda > Insecta > Lepidoptera > Sphingidae > Clanis > Clanis bilineata. Next base: position 9,005,530 of record CM071153.1, read on the forward strand.
ACAACAGTTAAAAATTTAAACAATTTACAATTCGCCTGTATTTTTTGTCTTTGTTGAAATCTTGGGTTATCGGCAAGAGTGATTTTTAACATTCGTTTTTATAATATTTTGTTTAAAATCTGATACAGAAGTATGGAGTATACATAACAAATGATAGAATAAACGTCGCCATTTGGGTTTTGAAGTCGGTTATTTTTTTTTTGCATTTACTATTTGCAAAAGAAATCATCTCATTTTTAAAAGGAAAGGAATTATCTTTTTATTGATATATATTTGCGATAAATTGGTACTTATATGTTAAAAAGATGCCACTTTTATAAAACTCAATATTAGAGTTTTTCATTTTTTACTCGGTTTATTGGGACAATAGTTAATGTTGTTACATTGTATTTGCGTATTTAGCATTTTGTTTACGAAGTCGTAAATAATAATGAGGCAATTTAGTTACAAACATTTCTGCTTTCTATGCTTTTAGATGAATGATGATTATGTAAATACAAGTCGTTTAACGTGAAGATGTCTGCAGCTATTTGATATTGTTATAATGTGGTATTAGGGTTTAAATTGTGGATGCAGTAAACACGGATAATTTTATTTGAAATTATTTTGCCTTACCCTACCTAATGTGGGCTCGGTGCTACAAACCTTTTTGCATGTTACAAACCGAGCATTTTGCAGAAGGGTATCGACTTAGGTTTTATGACAGGCTGCCTGCCTGACATCAATCCTTTCTGAGAGATCCAGTCCTTGGGAAATCGTGTTATGAAAACGAATCATTACTAGAAAAGTAAAATTTGTTAAGGGTACAAATTGTATTAGAACTAATGAATAATAATATATTCTAACGGCGTTAAAATTCTTTGATTCTAACAATTTATTTCAAAAAAATTACATTTCGACACCGCTAAAATATTCTCAGAAAATAGTTGTTGTCTAAACATTGTATGCTGTATCAATGTAGTAATAATATACTAGTAGTATTTCCTTTTGTAGTTTCTTGCATTAAGCTTCATCTCTTATTCCCATCTAACATTTCATAATCAACTGGCTATTGCGGTTATGTACTTGTAACTTGTGTAGTGTGTTAAACAGTCATTATCGCCGAGAGCACATACATATTTCATTGCACGCGATAATTATGGGTACTCAAGCAAATGCAGTTGATTGCCGCGAGTTTGTCAATGGGACATTACTGGGTAAAAGCGACGCAACAATCGAGTGCGGAATCACGCCCGCGACCGCGTTGATTGCAAATACGTTTCATTTGCCCGAACTATGGCCTGCAATGTACTGTGTACATCATGATGTATTCAAATAAAACGCTCGAATAACCATTTGGTGTTTGACAACAATAATTGCAGTTTTTACTCGACGCTTCCGTGAAAATCTTTTCGCGACAAAAAGTAGCGTCATAATTATATACTCGGGGATATTTAGTTAACCGTTTTAAAATCTATTCACAAATTTCACAGACATGCCGCCATACAGACAAGCAAACATATATGAAAACATCCAATTTAGTTTGGTATAGTATAAAAGTTGTTTGAGATAGCAAAGACTGACATAAAAACGACCAACGGAAAATATTCCATTTGATCTTTAAAAATATTGTTTAACAAAAACTTAAAGCGACTTCAGAAAACTTTAAACCGACTTGAAAAAGTTAATGATAATATAAACTTACTCGCTTCATGAAATCCGTGCATTTAAATTTGATCTGCATTAGCATCAGTAAAACATACGGACAATTTGATAACCTCTTCTGAAGTGGGTTTAAAAAATAAAACAAAAAACGTTAAGTGATGCATTTGCTGTTGAAATGTCGATATGTATCTTAACTAGACTAACAGCTGTAACAGATTCGATTTGTTAGTGTTTCGTCGCAGTTAATTTGATAGTATTTTTCAAGCCAACAAAAGCGGTGTTGTGTGGCAACTGGCAACTGAGTCTGATGGTGCACGCGTACCGAGCTAAGTCACGAGTGTGTCGCAACCAGCCATCACTTTGGATAGTTCCCACTCTCGCAACATTGCTCTGGTTGTGAAATTGAAGGACTTACCCCAGAATACTCAAACGCTACTCAACTTTAAGAGCTCCTTACATTGTTTTTGCGCTTTATAATTTTGATGATGAGGCGGCCTTAAATGAGATAAGACGATCTTAAGTGTTTGTGTTGTGTTTTAGTATTCGGGGGTATGACCACTGCAAATCGTTTCCACTAATGATGACATTGGCATCTACGGCCAGTAAATAGTTGTATTTTGTATTACTTTGTACAATGTATGGTAGTACTTATAAATCTATTGTTCGGCGTCGTTTTTGTACTGCATTATGTGGCAGTAACACTAACCGTCATTATATTTATATTAACACTCACACAATGTATTTGAACAACGCCATAAGCATATATGCGACTTTAAAAGACCAGCCCGCCTAGCATGTGCGTCACGATATATCTCGATAGTCGACTGTCGAGATGTTGTCTACATGTTGTCTACAATATTGTTTGAAAATAAACGAGGAAGCATGTTTGTGCCTGTAGACAAATAGAGAAAACCGATTATAACAGGACAGGACAAAAAGTGTAGACAAAATGTTCTCGTGGCGCGCTTGCGGCTCAACTATCTTTTGGAAATAAAATATAAAAATATTACACGCCAAAATTTAATAGTGATGTCGCGACGAATGCTACACATAGATCTATTTCATACATTTCAATGTTTACTGGAATATGTGAGAGCAATCGTTAAAGCATACTTTATTGCCAGTGTGTAGAAATACTCTTTGCCCCGAATTTTATTGACTCTGGTTTATTCCGCTGTACAGGGTCCATTTACGATGTCATGCGCGAACGTAAATTTTATAGGATTTTCGACTCCGTTTTAATAGAGTTTCCTTTACCCACTGACCACGTTTATGTGGCCAATAAAAGGATTTTTTATGTACAGCCAAATCTTTAATAGTCTACACGTGCGAGATCATTTTTGGAAACCTTTACTTACTTTCTTTTGTTTACCATATACGTAAAGGTATGGCTTCAGACCAGTAGCCCGAGCACGAAAAACTAATGTAAATGTAAATGTATTCGAGTTCGCTGCGCACTGATGACGTTTGGTTAATATTTCATACAAATTTCATAGACGCCCATCGAGTTCGAATACATTTACGGTTGTCAGAAATTTTCCTGGTCAGGCCGCTGTACCTCGACCATGAGTTTATTATCATTTCACGCTAGCGACTACGTAAAATAATTTGTAAGAAAAACGTCAATTATCCACGTCACCGCTAGAGGCGTGGGAGTGTGTATCATACAAATATTTTGAGTAGACGTTAGCGTGAAATTCCAGAAAAAACTCATGGTCTAGCTACTACATAACTATGACTATCGAGGACAGCAATATCTCTCGAGTATCGACCGTCAACTTTATTTTTGAACTGAACTGGATTATTTTTATATCAGAAACTGATAAAAGAATGGGTGAGTAGACATGCAGAGTGTTTCCAGGACTCAAGCATAAGTATCATCAGATTCAATATAGCCATTCTATGCATCTTACGCCCGTATGGTCAAACGCTACTCAACTTTAACGGCTTCTTACATTTATTTTCGCCGTACAATTTTGACAGAAAGGCGACCTAAATACTGACGGGTCTGGGTGTAATATGGCACAAAGATAGATAATACTCTGGAATAGCACATGAGCAACTTTTTTCCCTCTAAAATGTACGATGCCCCATAGAATTTCCACGGGAACGAAGTCACGAGGAGCGGCTAGTAAAACAATATAGTACTGATCGAACTACTCTTAAGTTAAAAAGTTTCTAATATGTTTTCCGTATAGTGGTTTCCAGCCAAAACGCACGTTCAAAGGTTATCAATTCTGAATAACGTGAACAAAGAATCATGCAAGGCTAACTTAATTAACATGCGTGTGTAAAATATTCTTAGTCAAAGATAATGCGTTACAGTATCGTATAAATGCATATGTAATTAGAACCCAAGGGGATTTGGAACAATGAAACATTAGCGTTTGGATAACCAATAATACGTTTACGTTTTTAGTATTCGTAAACTGGAACAGACGTAGGACGTCCACCTACAAGGTGGACCGACGACCTGATAAAGGTTGCAGGAAGTCGCTGGATGCAGGCCGCTTTCAACAGGTCGATCTGGAAATCTTTGGGGGAGGCCTATGTTCAGTAGTGGACGTCCTATGGCTGATGATGATGATGAAACTGGAACAAATAGTGACCTATTGACTTTTGAGACGTAATGTCGAAGAAATTAGCATTATTTTTTCATTAGAAAATAAATGTATTCTACAACAGAAATTATGTAAATGTTAGTAAATCACGATGTCTGGATGTAATCTTCTTATGCTGGGATTTATTATGATTTTTTTTCTGAGTTGAATACTAATTAATCTCACTCTATCTCAATAACAATAATATTGTGGTATCTGATAACGTATCTTTAATTTATCTGTATTATTTTCTGGAGCAAAATTACGTAAGTTTCAATCAGTTCGTTTCTTATGTTTATTTTCAACTTGAAATTTTAATAATATTTAAAATCATAAAATGTTGAAACCTCGAAATTAATATATTAATTTAGGTTTCCGAAGTCATACGCCTGAAGAAATGTCTTTAACTAATCATCCTTTTTCCGCCCTTTGACAGGCAATTGCACCAAAGAATTCCTGTATTTACTGTGTGTATATTATAAAAATAATATAAAATTATTTATTTCCATCATTATATATATTGGATGATATAACACCATGAATACATTTATAAAAACTCAACAAAATTCACTTGGGTTCTATGTTTTTTAATCTTTTAATACAGATTTAAATACGTAAACTTTGTATGCAAATTATGAACTAGTTGAGCGGTAATTATTATGTGTACACGAAACGTTTAGTATGAATCTTAATTGCCAATCTATGTAAGTAGGTAATTTGAGGTACGGATAGTAACTAGTAAGGCACGCCACGAATTTTGAATATATTTGTATCTATAATTACAGTGTTTGCATACAATTTCATTTTTGGTTGATATGGTGTTCATGTGTAAATATAATATGTATGTTCTAATTATTCACGAATTAGCGTACTAAATGGATATACGAATATAAAATCTTAATTTATAATTTATTTTTATTATTATTTAACATAACATAACATAAGCTCACGCCTTTATCCCCGAAGGGGTAGGCAGAGGCGTACTAGCGAACTAGAACACCCACATTTCGCCGAGCTTAGTTCCGTCCCAGATGTGATAGGGAGCGAGCCTATCGCCATATCAGGCACAAATTCCAGACTCTGGGCTGATATGGAAAAATTCAATATCACTTTGCCCGACCCGGGGATCGAACCCGAGACCTCAGAAACGTAGTCGTGCCGAAATACCACCACGCCACGGAGGCAGTTATTATTATTTAACTCTCCCCAAACCTTCGTTTCCCTGTCCTTTCGACTTGGGAAACGTACATAAGCCCTTATTCGCGCGAGAGTTTTTTCAATGCGCGTTAAAAAAGTATATATGCATGATTTTCAAACACTCATATAAACAGACACGTTGAGACGCCTTTATAACGAGCGTTGAAAAAACTCTCGTGCGAATGAGGTCTAAAAGTACAAAGGTAAACAAAAGAATGAAGGAAAATCATTAGACAAAATGCATATGATTTCTAACAAGGCCACAGTTTAGTACTACAAGTCATAACACTGAATCATGAGAACTAATACTAATACGGCAAGTTTCACACGGTCTTCAACTTGTTTTTATACCAATGTCATTTTCGAGGATAGGGTCGTAAACATTTTAGGCCAGCATGGGTCAGCAATTGATAAAAATTACAATTAGTTGTAGCTGTATGGGAGCGGTTTTTCTAACATGATTTTTCCGGAACCGATTTTCCCATAAGGGGTTAGTTGGAATTCTTGGAAACGTGTATTGTGTGTGGATGGGATAAGGGTAGGTGGAAGAAAACTTGTATACCATAGCACGGTAGAAGAATCTGATTTTGAAATAGGTACTGAAGTTTTAAGGCAGTAGGTAAGAACCTACCTACTAAATAGGGATTGCTACTCTGAGAGGGTCTTTTCACCCAACTACCTCGAAAGGGGGCAATGGTTTTTATTGTTCACGATCTTCTATAAAAACAGTTGTGTAAAGACAGCATCGGTGATAGAGATTAATTGAACTATATTATATCTCATTTGTGGCCTTTGCTAGTCGCCTCCTTGCTCTAGTGGCAGCATATATTATAGGTTGTGGCCCGGGAGATCCTGGGTTCGATTCCCAGGTCGGGCAAAGAGAATTTTCTAATTTAATTTGCCCGGGACTGGATCCCTCTGAGGGGGTCAGGCAGGCAGCTGGGCGTAAAAACTGAGCCAAATCCTTTCTGCAACATACTTAAAAAAGTGTGTTGCGCCGACCCCACATTAAGGTGGGATAAGTGCAGGTAGAAAGAAAGAAAGGTGGCCATTGCTAAAATCAGAACACCTGTTAAATATAAATTCGATTTTTCAATTTGCATATTATGATTTTCAAAGAGAATTTAATCAATTGCTTTTTGCCTCTTTATACAAAGTCGTTACATTTTATGAACAGTTTTCAGGTAGATTCATGGTTGCTCATAACTCTCATTTTTTGCGACACGAGTCATGTACCGGTAACACAAAGAGGCTCCCTCACTTAATGTTTTTCTGGTGTAAAAACATCTGACAAAATACTCTTCGCAAAAAGTTTTACAAAAAAACAAGATCACTGCCAATGGCGTGGAATCTGTAACCGCGACAAAGGTCGATTGCTGATACAATGACATTTTAATTATTCACGGAATTCAGTATTGGGTTCAATTTTTTGCAATGGCTTTTTCTGAATCTTGAGCCGAGGGTGTTGCGAGCCATTCTTGTTAATAAGCAGTACTACCCAAATATTTCAAAGAATAGCATGTTTGTTCTGCACAGCGAGCGTCATTTCCAGACATGTCAAGTATCATATTGCCCAGTTATTTCATTCGCTTCATTTTCCTTATAATCGGAATACAACAATCTTAGATTATAACAATGTATTTAGACATAACATTGCTGTTTTTGACAGACAGATATAGTAGTATTTTCACACTAAGAAGGAATTTTCTGTACGACAGAACTATTACCTAAAATCTTCAGTATATTTATAACATCATCACCATCATTATCATCAGCAACAGGACGTACACAGCTGGACATAGGCCTCCCATATTAAAATATGATGTAATATAAATCTGTCCTCATACTCCAATGTGGGGTTAGTTGAACTTTGAGCATAATGTAAAAAAAATCGGTTTAATTTTTATGACCGGCTGCCTGCCTAATGTCAACTCATGCTGATTAGATTTTGCATCGATTGTAAGTTGCATAGTTTCTATAACGTTATAGTAATACAAAACGTTACATTTTGTATGAATGCATCAAACCCTCCCGCAAAAATATGAATGAATTTTAAAAATGGTACACCCCGCCCCTAGTCGAAACACTATTCATCAATCAATGAATTTGAACGGCGACCCACCTCAACCATTATGTAGAGACTAGATATAGTGCCGTCTCGTGAATCGATGGCGAACAATGTTACTGTGTGGACAATAGCATATCGGTGTCAAGACCGATGGCCGCTGGGAGCTCTTCCTTTTGTAATCTTTGAGGGCCAAATGTCAAACACATGAGACAAAAGCTTGACTGCGCCCGTAGATGAATTAAAAACAAACAATATATGGTCAAGAAATTCGATGTCACGGGTACGTTTATACGTTATATCATTGTATGAATTATCGCGTGAGCAATGTTAAATGTAAACAAAGATTTAATTGATATAACCTTAAGCAAATGTTAAAACAACGAATTATTTAAAAAAAACTCGAGTTGTGTTATGTTTACGTAGAGTTGTTTCGACGTCAATTGTAATCCGTCCTACCTTTAGAGTAAACTCTGTGGAATCTTTTTTTTCAGCCTTTACTGTCCCACTGCTGAGCAAAGGTCTCCCCCCATTTCTTCCACTTCTCCATATCCTGTGCCAAACTGGCCCAATCTGGGCGGAATATGTTGAGCTCGTCCTCTATTATTTGTCAAATCTAAAAATAATAATTAAAATTAGTCTATGTTGTTTGTTTGTGATTTATATAATACCCTTGAAAACATATAGGTAGATGAAGTGCAAATGAAGTTGGTTGAAGAAACTCTATTCCTTGGGTTTTGGTAAACATAATATAATACCTCTAATACTCTACATAGATACCGGTTGTCTATAGGTTATGGAGATTACTTACCAGGGGATCTATCTGCTCAATTGTCTCTTATATAATGAAATAAAAGAAGATGAGAAATAAATATAAATAAAATAAAATCTTGGAAATATTAATATCAAATTAATTTTTGCAAAGTGATAATGAGCCAGGAACGTAGCTTTCTTTATTAATGAAGTTTGTACGAGGTAATGTAAACTTCCTTCAGCCCCTACTAATTATCATCAGTGTTTACTTTTAGAGTGGACTCGAAGAAAACTCGAGCACTACTGTTACAGAAATGTTAATTAAATTTACAGAATCTGCTTGTGTTTGAATTTTGCAAATTGGTTCCGATCTTAGTTTATCTGGAAGAAATAATTGTTTATAGCTCCATTGGTGTAGTTTGGAGCAATGGTTCAACATTGTTTTTTATAGAACCAGTTAATCAAGACAGTTTGCTAGATGTTTTGGAGGAATATGTTACTGTGGTGAAATCACAAGTAAAGATAGTGGTCCATATTGTGGTTTAGAGATAATGTACATTACTCCAAGGATTATGGGCTCAATAATGGAAACGAAGAATAAAACTTGTAAAACTCTTCTAAGAATTTACCCTAAACCTTTCCGTAGTGCGTATAAAAAAGATTCAATAGCAACCCTCGAGAGTTGTATACAGATACTATGACAATAACTTTTGTAACATTAAAGCCGCGCCTCCTGTTCTAGGTTTTCTCGAAACATTACATAAGGACACATACGCAAAACAACGATTTTAGCTGTCTCCTACTCGTAGAATACTGGACCATAGATAAAAAATACATGTTTTGTGTAGGTGTTTCGTGTAATGTTTTAGTGCAGGAGACGCGACTTAAACACCGGCATACATAAAACGTTCCGCAGCCCATCGCCGGGAAGTTGTGTACTTGTTTCCATCCTGACCACTCAGGATGTCATGTTTTGACAATGATTTGCGTGTGGTAATATCCGCAATAATATGAATCCGCAATAAGTGAATGTAACTGTAACTCTTACGCCTGAATTATCAAACGCTACTCAACTTTGACGACTTCTTATATTGATTTTCGTCATACAATTTTGACAGATAAGACGGCCTTAATCGACATAAAGCGACCTTAAGTGTATGTGTACATTCGGCGGTTATTATTTTGGACTATTGATTGGTACTTGGTTTACAACTTGGTTTACCTACTGGAATTTGTATAAGGATCTTTATTTTTTAAATAAAGTGTATCCTATGTTATTCACTGATAATCTGGTTTACTGTAAATGAAATAATTTTTAAAATCTGTTCAGTAGTTTTGGATTAACTCCATTACAAACAAAAATCATAAAGAGAAACAAATCTTTTTTTATAATGTTAGCTTAGGTGTTTAAAAATAAATGTTTATAATATAGTATACGTACTATACAATGAGCCATACAATCAGAAAGGTGTAAAGTGAAGTGCTACGAGGGTAATTACTATTTTCGACGGTTTTTCCGATCGAAAAAGACAATAGATTGAATTTGATGTGGCGAACTGTCCATATAACACGATTCCTTTCAGCTTACTTTTCCTTTATTTTCCGCATTGTTTACTAATAATTGGGTACATGTATTAAGAATAATCACAAGTTTAAAAACTTCATATCCGATCGTGATGATTTATATATGACCACCCTTGAAATAAACTCTATCGAACACAAAAATAATTTTGGAAATCGGTCCACATTTGGCGGAGATATCGCGTAACATACATAAAAAACAGACGAATTGAGAACCTTCTCCTTTTTGGAAGTCGGTCGAAAAAATAAATTAGTGTCGGCTCCCCTTTCGAAAATTCTGACCGCTTGTTATTTCAAAACACTATCCTAAGTTAAAATATTTAGTATAGTATGAGTATAATATGAAAGTTACACGCAATTGTGTCATTTGATGTTATTACGCGTTTCATACATATCGAATTGTAATGGGTTCCAACATCATCGCATTAAAGCCTGGCCTACCATCTACACTTGAGCAATCTATAATATTATAAAGGACGGATCTTACTTAAATAAAAAATATACATCTAGTTTAAAATAATAAACTAATCTCTATAAGTTATTCATGTTATAATTTTTCCGAGTTTTGAAAAATGTTAAAATGTAAAAACTTAAGAAAAATAAACAAATAAATATTGTTCGATACAAAAATGACCGAAACAATTGATTGCCATTGAATTCATAGTGCATAGTAAATTATGATGACACGTTTCATTTGAAATACAGTTTCTCTGTAAATAATAAAACTAGCATAAAATTTTTTGACATACCTACATACTATCTTCTTCTTTTAAAAATAATGGTTTCCACTCATAAGCGATGATTTAGCCAATGTCAAGGTAAATACAGCAATTATGTTTTCACAATGAACATGAGACCCAGATGTGGATAATCTCAAGGTCCTGCTGGGATTATGGCGGTAATTCCTTCCAGTGCGATGTCCCTCAGATGACCTTCACTCGGCGAATCGACCGAATAAAGCCAGCCAACGCACCAAGCAAAACTCATCAAAGATCATCGGTTAAAAATTTCCACAATATACTGTCCATCTTCACTGAAGTTTGATGCATTAAACCACATCACTTAAAGACAACAAGCACAGCTCTAGAGAATAATATGAAATAATTTTAACAAGCGACGCCCACCCTGTCAGACTTCCTGTCAAAATCCCTACACACTATAATTCGTTAACATTTAGTATTGACATATCCAATAAAACTGCCAGCATTCAATTATTGCAATGGCTAATGATTAATCTAAAAAAAACCATACAATGACTAAAATAATAAAGATATTCGATCTTTTAAACAAATAAATCATAGCACTAACCCACCCGCTGATTAACAAGTAGAAATCCATAAATTATGTTTCAGCGTTACAATATCCTAAGAAGCAATAACAGTACTTAACTTTATTACACAGTAAAACGGAATCTCAACAAGCCATGTATTTTCAAACAATACCTAAGTAATTGAAGGAAGTGTACACCCTATTGTGAAACTGGTAACCTCGTTTTCATTCGATATTGATGTCTACAGTTTACATTACCGTATACGTCTTATGCCGTGCCTCCTCTGTTGACATACTGTGTGTCATCCTCTTTCACAATACGACCATTACTTGATTTGCATAGAGACGTCCTTGGTTGCGTTTTCTAGGTAAACTTTGTTCAGCTAACCTACAGTAAGATTTTATTTAGTTAAACTATTTGACGGTATTTCCATTCTGTATATTTGGTGTAATCTTAATATATTTTTATCTAGCGCCTCCGTGGGGCGTTTGTATTTCTATACGACTACCGTCCCGAGGTCTCCTCGGGATAAGCTCGCCCCCTATCACATCTGGGATGGAACTAAGCGCGGCGAAATGTGGGTGTTCTAGTTCGCTAGATCTCTGCCTACCCCTTCGGCGATACAGGCGTGAGCTTATGTTATGTTATGTTGTTATTTTTATCTAGCATTATCCCGGCCTAGCCAGAGTCGCTAAAAGATGATGATGAAGATGCAAATATATTTCAAAGGACATGTTAAATCTTTTTATTTAAATCTCGTTTAAATTTGCACATGACATGTCATTATGTTAATTGCAATTGTGTTGTGATTTGTGATTGCTATCCACTTTTATACAGTGGCAGTATTTTGATCATTTATGCCGTGGTCAAAATTGTGTGTTGCTCTACTCCTTTAACTTAATTTATGTTGAAATAAAACTATTTTTTCGGATTCTATCACGATTTGGTTTTAATTTTTATGCCCGATGTTTCGAAAGCTTTGCAGCCTTCGTGGTCCCGGGCGGACTGACCGAGGACTGACCTAATTAATTTATGTTCATTTTCTAAATTCCTTTTATTAAAGCTTTGTTTTTTTTTTCAATATGTGTTCTAATCGACATGGTTCACAAGACAAAACACAGACGTTCTTACTTTTTACCCACAGATTTAATGTCCCAAATCTAACACGCGCTTTCCTAATGGTCCTTTAGATGTGTTTCGGCTTGTTACGAATGCTTAATGGTCGCCTCGTTTACGAGTTTTGTTTTGTGATTCACAACTCGTGTCTCACATAACACTTGGTAATGTCTCCTTTAATGACCACGTGTTTATGATCATTAATTATTTTTTCTATGGCGGTGCTTTAACGACCTTAACTAAAAGCATAATGACACTATAAGCAAATACAGATTGATGCAAAAAGTGTCTATATTTGAATTAGCGTGGATTTTTTATTGGCTTACGGAGGCAGGTCAGCAAACAGCCCATTTGATAGTGAGTGGATACCACCACTATGGACATGGGCAATACCGGAGACACAGCAAAGACTCTGCCTCCTTTGATTATGACATGGCATAGAGCTGAGGGAACACCAAAGGGAAGTTCGTTCCAGAGTTTGCAATTGCACGGGATAAATGTCTTCTTCTTCTTTCGTGTCAATGGCTCCAATAACAACGAATCGAGTCAGATCCTTCCTGACCAGAAGCCCGCAACTCCTAGAGCTTCGTCTGTCGCGTCCATTAGGTTTTCGCTTGTGCAGGTGGTAGGACACAGCGGACAAACAAGCAGGTGAGACATGTTCTGCTCACCACAGTCACATTCGAGCCTCGATGAATAACTCCACCTCACCATTTTAGTCTTGCAAGGACCCACTCCGGTACGAAGGCTTCTTCTTCTTCTGGTAACACATTTTACTGAAAGTATCAAGTATGTAGGTGGTTCCAAATAGTATGGATGATATTATTTGCATCAAGGAATATTCATCATAAGGTCTTATTTGTGGGAATTGCATTTGGTCCAAAAGCAGTGTATAACATTATATCCATTCGCTTTGTAGGCTTTTAGGCAGATGCGGTTCGACGAACGGATTGAAACTAGTGGCCGTTAAGGTAGAATCTTTGAGCACTCAAAGGATTTCTGGCGCAGCTTAATAACTGATGCTCTTTGGGTATCTACCGGGAACGACAACCGGCATTGCATTTATACAAACGTAGACGCTAGACTACTGTCTAAAGGTATTAGCTAAACTTCATAATTAATATTTCAACATAAATAATATGTTTGACAGTTTCCGTGGCGCAGCAGGCGAGTAGCCTGTTGTGAAACGTGAGGTCCTGGGTTCGATTCCCGCACCGAGACAAATGTCTGTGTGGCCCACAGATATTTGTTTCGGGTCTGGTTGTTGTGCCACCGAGAGTCTCTCGTAGTTTCGGATACCCACAATACAGGTTGTATTGTGTGGGGTCAGGACTATATGTATGTGTGACTGATGGGTGTATTTATTTATACTAATATATATAAATAGTTAATACATAGTTTGTATAGAAGGGGATAATCTTGAAACTACTGAACTGATTTAAATATTTTGTTCTACTAATTAACAGCTACACTATTTTTGGGTGTCATTATAGACCAGTATTATTCTGGAACAAAACGTTTTTCACTCTAAATGTAATTAGTTGTGTATTTTGGCTTTTCAAACACAAAAACAACAATGATGAAATTGAACAACAAAGCCAGAATCTTTGCTAAACAATAAATATCCCTACATTAATACGAGTACAACCTTTATTTTCTAAACGAAGTGTTTCCTCGCTAATGTATCATTAAACTTGCTTAAAAGCTTTTAAGAAAATACGGTTGGCGGCTGAAAATATTCAATTTGTTGAAGAAAGTAGACTCTGGGGATTTAGATGCAGACGCTGGGATACAATACCGGGGATTAGAGGTTCCAACCCGTCCATTGATGCGTCAATATCTAGATGATTAATAGGGAGATAATCCCTAGCTTTGTTGTTTCAATGATCTCAGAAACAATGACCGTTCGCATTGTGGTTGTAATGAAATATTACATGTTATTACTATTCCAATAGTCTTGTCAGAAATATACGCAGAAAATCAGTTTGATGTATGTATTAATGTTTATAAATAAAATCATGTTTGTTTTCATTCTGTTTACTATTTGGCCATACTAGATGGACTGCGAAAATTAAGTCACTATGATTTACGGTATTCTACAATTACTGCAAAATCTTTTTAATTTTAGGTTGATGCAGGAATTCAAAAAAATTCGTGTTACTACCTTCTAACTCGTAGTTTGTAACAACGCAAGATGCTAGAATACGCAAGATTTTGTTGTCATAGATCTCAGTAGGAACATTTCTAGGCCAATTACATCCATCAATCGTCTGAATAAATACATATTTCATTAAAATGTTTAGTTAAACCACACATAGCGTTGAAATTACGCGGTACTAATTAGTCAGCCGTCAGCAGAGCCGCTTTGTGGATAGGCACTATTCACTCTTGCTTGCCTGCTTTATATTTGTTAACCTAAAACATATTTATGATTTCTTGTTATTGGTAAAACACTATATTAATTGACCCTGATAAAAGGCAAAAGCGAGTTTACATACGAAAGGTGATTTTTCTGAATGGTTGAATAAAATATTTTTTCTGACTCCGGAACTGTAGTTACATTTAAGGTACTTAGAGTACCTCTGTTACCTTTTATGATCTACACTAAAGGTTCTGGAAGGCTCATCCATTTATTTGTATGAGACCCAAAATATTACTCACAAGTTTCATTCATATTTGTATTTTAACATCGCCACCCCAAAGCTCTAAGTTTAAAAAGTCACAAATTAATTTAAAATGAGACAACAACGGCAATCGAATTTCACCCTGCGAAATACTACAAAGAATTTGATAAAGGAGGAAATAAATTTAGCCGTAATTAAATTGATGAAGCGCGTGACAACGGTATCAAATTCATAATTTGAAAGGGAAATTTTTCATCGCCCTGAAGCGTCGGGAAAATTGAATTGAAGGCCACGGTGTCTGGATGAGTCGTCACCGACGCGACGTTGCCAACATTAGCTGCTTAAATATGTAAAATTACCTCGAATGGCGTTTGCAAAAATATACATAATTTAATCACGAAAGAAAATGTAAAATAATTATTTTACGCATGGAATTGTTGCGTAGGAGGATTTATTATAAATATTTTATGCATCAAAGAAAAACCTGAATTAATCCCGCGCAATTTTAAATAACACACACACACACACATAAGCTCACGCCTGTATCCCCGAAGGGGTAGGCAGAGGTGAATTAGCAAACTAGAACACCCACATTTCGCCTAATTTACATAGTTCCGTCCCAGATGTGATAGGGGGCGAGCCTATCGCCAATATAAACTTAAAACTGCATAACATAACATAAGCTCATGCCTGTATCCCCGAAGGGGTAGGCAGAGGCACACTAGCGAACTAGAACACCCACAAAAAATGATCTCAAACGGCAGTAACGCCATCTACCGCTTATTACAATGCGAGAGCGTTTATTATTATTTACATCCTAGAATGTTCTGTGAATGTTCAAGAATCACGTAAGATAATTTGATTGTTTAGATTACACTTAAAACCCATTTTAAATTTATAAAATAAGTAAAAATGGTAGATTAGTACAATCAAAGTAATACCATATTTTAATACCGATCACAAAACTTAGATCTATTTACCTAAGAATTAATGTAAAATTAACATAACATAACATAACATAACATAACATAAGCTCACGCCTGTATCCCCGAAGGGGTAGGCAGAGGCGCACTAGCGTACTAGAACACCCACATTTCGCCGAGCTTAGTTCCGTCCCAGATGTGATAGGGGGCGAGCCTATCGCCATATCGGGCACAAATTCCAGACTCCGAGCTGATATGGAAAAATCCAATATCACTTTGCCCGACCCGGGGATCGAACCCGAGACCTCAGAACCGTAGTCATACCGAAATACCACCACGCCACCGAGGCAGTCTATGTAAAATTAAATTATGTATTAACTAAAGCCTTATCATAAATAAATGACGTAGTATGAGGCATGAAGTAAATAAAAATTTTACTTCTGTAAATCCAATCAAGCGTGCCGAAGAGTAGTCGAAATTCGGTCATCTTTTTGGTCGGCTTCTGTAAGGGTTGCAATAAAATAGGGTACGTACCTCAATTCGCTGAGATTTATACGGACTACGATACCGTCCATTGGTTCGTAATTTACTTACTTCTAACTGCACTGGAAATATAATTTTATTCAAACATTTTCGATACGAAAAGTTTATGACTATACACTTTTATTTAATGTAGCTTCATATTTATAAGCAGTTCCACTCGTATGTGGGACGATAGATCGCAGTTAACATTTTATTGTGCATCGTATATTACTATTCTAAAAAAATAATTTATAGAAATACGTCTTATCAGCGATGCCTAGCTCTTTTGGGATTTGGGAATTGTACGGGCTGATGAGTGTCTGAGGTTCGAGACCAACCCCAAAAAGGAGCATACACCCCTGACTTTTTTTCATTGTGAAATATCGCTTGCTATAACGGCGAAGGAAATCATCGTAAGGAACCGTGCATATCCGAGAATTTCTCCACAAGAGTTTCGAAGATAAGTGAAGTTACCCGTATTAGGCCAGTGTGGTAGACTAAGGCCTAAACCCTCTCATTAGAAGACGAGGCCCATGCTCAGCAGTGGGACAGAAATATTACAGGGCTAATATTATATTATTATACGTCTTATCAAACAAGATTTTAGAGTAGGGACGGCCTGTGTGACAATTATACTATAAACATTTTGGTTAAATTTATTAGGTTACATTTAGGGTACATTCGCCAGAGTGATTTAATTCCGAAAATTCTGATAATATGAATAAAGTCTGATTACAATCAAAGTCAGATTTCATGAATAAATATTACGAGTATAATTTTATGGAAAATTACATGCATAACGAGAGTTTTAATAAAATTATCGTATTCTTGAATACAATGTTCTTGCTCTCGTGGCATGAATCAAGAAAAGGTACAACTTAATTTGTCTACGTTTAATTTTAATATAACGTTGAAACCCGATGTCATGATTGTGAGATTTACGGCAAATTTTAACTGAATAGACCTCGAGGCACATCTGGTTTTGGTTGCTCAACAGCTGTGTTCAAATTGTGTTGAGTGAAAAAAACGCTCAAACAACCTCAAAGAAACCTAATAGAAAGCGTCCCTCGGGTTTGTATTGAACAAAAAGTAGGTAAAGGGACACGTCTTTACATTTTTTGTGCGTCGATGTGTGAACAAAAAATAATGTAACTTTTACCTGAGTAAGTTGGATGTAGCTTTTATGGTACTTGAATCTGTTGGATGCGTAGTTATAAATGCGGCCCGGAATGATCTGTTTGTATTTTGTTGGTAGCTATTTTAATAATAATATACATATATATCTTTGGGGGAGGCCTATGTTCAGCAGTGGGCGTCCTATGGCCGATGATGGTGATGATGATACATATATCATACACAAACTTACGCCTATATCCTCGAAAGGGTAGACAAAGGGAAACTAGAACATCCACATTTTGCCGAGCTTATTTCCCTGCCAGATGTGATAAGGAGCCAGCTTATCGCCATATCGGACTAATAATAATACATTAATAATAATATCAGCCTTGTAATATTACTGTCCGACTTTTACAGGACTCCGCTACTAAAATGAGACAACAATTTGCCTATTTAGTAAAATGCTATTAGCAAAATATATCGCCTCCTTGGTCTAGTGGCAGCATGTATGGGCTGTGGACCCGGAGGTCCTGGGTTCGATTCCCAGGTCGGGACTGGATCCCTCATAGGGGGTTGACGTCAGGCAGGCAGCCGGTCGTAAAAACTAAGCCAAATCCTCTTTACAACATGCTTGAAACAGTGTGTTGCGCCGACCCCACATTAAGGTGGGATAAGGGCAGGTAGAAAGAAAGCAAAGTATACATATTATTATCATAATTTTGCTTTATAAACAACATTACAAGTAATATGGAAGCTGTACATACACTTTGTGCCCGATATGGCGATAGGCTCGCCCCCTATCACATCTGGGACGGAACTAAGCTCGGCGAAATGTGGGTGTTCTAGTTCGCTAGTGCGTCTCTGCCTACCCCTTCGGGGATACAGGCGTGAGCTTATGTTATGTTATGTACATACACTTACACTATACGTTCCTCTGCCTTAGCCCACTCAACGCGAGGCGAGCAAATTTTTTGAAGCACAAAAGATTCGGCTTACGGCCAGCTGCTCGTCTGATATCAAACCTCTCTACGAGATCCAGTCCGGGCAGATCTGACCTAGAGTTAATACCAGTACCGGATCTAGCTTTATTCAAAGCGGGGGCAAGCTGCCGATTTGCCCGATGTTCATCATCATCATCATCAGCCATAGGACGTCCACTGCTGAACATAGGCCTGCCCCAAAGATTTCCAGATCGACCTGTTAGAAGCGGCCTACATCCAGCAATGTTTGCCCGATTTTACCGCCCCAAATTAGGGCGACCTCCAGATTTTTCCGCCTCTCAAATCCTGCCGCCCGCACGTGCACTCTCTCGCCCTAGATCCGACACTAGTTAAAACCTAGGAACTCCTGGTGCACCGTCCATATACGTTCCAGTAGGCAATTATAGTGATACTTGATACAAAGATCTATGTGGTACAAAGTAGGAAAGCACGTAAATCCAACAAAGTTGTTTGTAAATACATCCCAAGTGATTCAGGTTCGTGAATTGAGCCGAAACAAATATTCGTATCAATAGAATATTTCCTGCAAGAAATTCAAACGCGTTTCACCCTGTTTCCTATGGAAATAGGTACGAATGAATAAAGAATGAGTAGAAAACTTTGCCCCAACACAAGCCTGGTAAGTCGGGACTTTAGTGGCTTTGTGTTTACAGAATTTTAAATCATCAATTAACATAAACATTACAACGGTACGGAAATTAAATACATTTAACGCTAATTTGGATATTACCCGATCATCGTTCGGTGCGGTCGAATGCCGATTAAAATTCAGCTACGTAATGCTTCATTTCGGTAACCATAGGTAGAGATTATAAAATGGAGTCAGAGAGAGATGATGAATATCAGAAGTACATTGGCTCAAAAGGTGAAGCAAAAACATTAGAAGACAAAGATATTTAACTAACTAAAATCTTCGCTACAAGATATATTTTCTAAATAAAATTAATTTCAGCCAATTCTAGACCATTTTAGACCTAGTAGCTCCGAAAAATGAACCGATTTAACCATAAAAAAAAAATTGATTTATGGGAAAATTAAGTGCTTCGGCAACTTAGTTTGCAATCAACAACAAGCGATTACGCGTGCGTCAGTGACACAAGCACAAACTTTAGCAGATAAATTACTATTGAATACTTAATGAATTTAGAACTTTTTTGTTTTTGCACTACTGCCACATCTATTTATCACAATTATGAAGGGATATGTTGCTCAGCAGCTGTGACAATAATCAGTTGCTTAACTATAGAAAAATCACTTTTGTCAACGTGAGACGTAAACGTTCATACATGTAAACATCCTGAGTAATGTGCGCCCCCAGCCTGACGGCGAGACAAAACAGATGCGCTAGATTTATCTATTATGTTTACAAGACTCTTATTACTCTGTTGGAAGTTTGTACGGTAACTATGCTATTTTGTCTTTGTCTGGAATAGTTACTTGTGACTTGTGAGACTAGTTCGACGTAACTAGTGCACGTGCAACGTAAATTAGAAATGGAAGGACTATTTTTAAATAGTTTCATGAATCCTGCGCACAAATTAATGGTTGGAAAGGACAAAAATACTCAAAATGAATGTGGAGAGACAGTCACCTAAAAACTTGACGTTCATTTTCTACTATGTATTTCCAATTTTAAAACATGTTTTCTGAACTCAGATTCAGTCAGGGGATTACATTTATCATAATTCAAATAGGTTTTTTTTTTATAAAATACAATTCTCAACATAGCATGTTGACTCGACAATTTAGCTTAAATCATACACTAGCAAAGAAACCAAAGTGGTCGTAAATTTTTTAAAGATTTTAAACCCATTAATTCGAAAATGTGACCATTAGAGACGACTAAATTGCGATTTTGACACATGTCACCGTACTCATCCACTCATGGTTTAGCCGGATTTGGGAAAAATAAACGGGCCGACGTGATTTAGACCGGCATTGTACTTTTATTTAAACCCGATTCTGCACAAAAAGCAAAAACGGTTCAAATGTGCGCGCAGCGTGTACAAAAAGTTTTTATTGTTAATCCGCCACTCGTTTTTAACAAAATATCAGCAATATTTTTTCATCAAACAATAGGATGTCCGTAATGATCGTACAGTTTCCGAATAACAATAAAATGGAATCGGATGAATGAATGCTTCATAAAAACGTTGAAAAGGTTAATTGAGTTCGTTATATTCACTTTTAAGAACTAGGTGGATAAGCAATTCTCTTAGGGAGTGTTCGTTAATATAATGGCGAAGAGTTACTATGTTGGTTTTTAAATGGGCTGTAAACCGGGAGGTCCTGGATTCGATTCTCAAGTCAGGCAAAGCAGTTTTTCAAATTAGTGCGTTTAGTACAATGTTCCAAAACTTCTTGGCTGCTTTGGTGATGTGGTGGTATTTCGGTACGACTACGGTTCTGTGATCTCGGGTTCGATCCCCGGGTCGGGCAAACTGATATTGGATTTTTCCATATCAGCCCAGAGTCTGGAATTTGTGCCCGATATGGCGATAGGCTCGCCCCCTATCACATCTGGGACGGAACTAAGCTCGGCGAAATGTGGGTGTTCTAGTTCGCTAGTGTGCCTCTGCCTACCCCTTCGGGGATACTGGCGTGAGCTTATGTTATGTTATGTCCAAAACTTCTTCCGTTCCAATGTTTAGATCAGGCAAACATATGACCATCACGGGGTGTCATGTTGAAATCCCGTTGAAATAAATTAGGGTACAAGATAAGCGCTCCCTTTGACGAGCCCTGTCTTCGGATTAGGTGGTGAAAAATGAGAGCTTACTCGCACCTTCACAACCGCATGACATGTGAACATTTTCACTTGACAATGATGAAACTTTGGCAATAATTAAAAAGATTTGATAGATTGTAGCCAGAGCCTTCACTCGCTGCGGTATGCTTTTGGTTTTTTAAAAGCAATGTGCAACATAAATTAAAACAAAAAAAAATTTTCTTGTGAAAAAGTAATTAGCATTTGTTTAAATAATAACACAACGAATATTTTTTTATTTATTGCTATTTAAACACAAGTGGGCGCGTAGTGGAAATATCTTTCTATCTCCCTGGCACGAATGCACTGTAATGACATTTCAGGGACATGACGTCACGCCTTTCGCTGCGTATTCATTTGACTACTACCCTCTTCACAGGATTTGAATGTTTTCAGACTTATCGACTTCCAAAAAGGAGAAGGTCCTCAATTCGACTGTATTTTTTTATATATGTTACGCGATATCTCCGCCAAATGTGAACCGATTTTAAAAATTCTTTTTGTATTCAATAGAGCTTATTTCAAGGGTGGTCCCATATACATTTGGTCACGATCGCATTTGAAGTCGGTCTGTTAATTATTCAGCGCATTTATCCAAATGGTTTCGATTTTAAATAATCAAAAGTTTAAAAACTTAATGGACCGACTTCAAATCCGATCGCGACCAAATCTATATGGGACCACCCTTGAAAAAAGCTCTATCGAACACAAAAATAATTTTGAAGATCGGCCCACATTCGGCGGAGATATCGCGTAACATACATAAAAAAACAGATGAATTGAGGACCTCCTCCTTTTTGGAAGTCGGTCGAAAATCCGAATCAACATCCCTATAGTCTTGTCATAAATGATCTACATATTGATGTATCTATTGTATGTAAAATAGCAACCATATAATCTTTATTAAGATACGTTTGGTTGGTACGAAAGTTTTATAGAATCTTATTTGGGACGGCTTACGCAAATAAAGGATTATACCCACATCAAGTGTAAAGCGAATGAGGATATACGAGAACTTCCGTCTACAGAGTTTGATTACGACACGGGCACTTCCTGGGTAGAAGCAAAGTAGAGTACTGAGTAGTAGTTTAAGTGGTAGAGCCAATTACGTCTACGCTGGAGACAATTACGTCTACAGCACGAATAGGCCGGCTCGACCGGTTTGTTACCACTGTCTCACAGAAAACCGTCGTAAAGTGGCAGCTCGCTGTCGCGTTTCGTATGAGTGAGATTTCCGGTAGCCCCATACCCCCTCCGTTTCCCAATCCCTTTTCCCTCCCCTTCCATTCCATCCCTTAACGTTGACAACGCACCCAAGATTCTTTTTGAGTCTCGGGTGTCTATGGGCGGTGGAGATCACTTACTATCAGGTGACCCATCTGCTCGTTTGCGTCTCTGCTATAAAAAAAAATATATATCCTTTCGACATAATTAAAAGCTCGATTTGCTTCTTCCCTCTTCGGATTCGTAGAGTGAAGAAGCATAAATAGGCCGGCATGAATCTGGCGAGCTCTGATAAAGCCATTGTTTGTCATTGGTTGCTAGTTTTTTTGGACTTCACTACGCTTATCATCAGATGCAGTGGTCACTTTGCCGTGCTCGGATAAAAAACATATATTATATTTTACTATAGGAGAAAAATATAATTTGAAATATTTGTCGCCTCCTTGGTCTAAGGCAGTGTGTATAGGCTGTGATCCGGGAGGTCTTGGATTCAATTCCCAGGCCTGGCGGGGTGTTTTTCTAACATTATTTGCTGGAGAACGTCACGTAGGCAATGGATCATAAAAACTAAGCCAAATCCTTTCTGCAACACGCTTGAAAAAGTGTGTTGCGCCAACCCCACGTTTAGGTGGGATAAGGACAAGTTGAAAAGAAATTAGTTCAAACTAGAAATTGTCTGACATTATTAACGTGTAAGTATCTTTAAAGTCTCCCCGCGGTAAAAAAATCTAAAATTGAAGCAATATTCAATTATTCATGATCAACAACAATACACATTTATAACATCGAATCCCTTTGTAATGGCGCTATCAATAAGCTGTCGATCTTGGGTTTACAGATGAACACAATATATTACCTGTGTTTACGGGTCGATGACAGCCGGGAGGAGGGCCAGCGATGTTACTAATAGTGCGAACTCGCGTGTGAACCCACAGAACATTGATCCGTCACAACCTCAGTCTTGTCATGATCTTGTAATGCTACTTCCTCGTCTATTTGTCATAACTGTAACCTAAACACGAAAAACTAATGTAAATGTAAAGTCGCTGCGCACTGATGACATTTGATTAATATTTCATACAATTTCATAGACGCGCATCGAGCACGAATACATTTACGGTTGTCAGAATTTTTCCTGCTCGGGCTGCTGGTGATAATACAAATAGTTTCAGCAGGGTTACCACCACCTCTTATAGCAGTATTATTATAATCGTTCTTCGTTTGTTTTGTATGGGAATCGGTACAAGTAAAATTATAATAATTCTGCTATAAGAGGTGGTGGTAACCCCCCAGCGAAAACTTTTTGGCAGTACTGTGTGTGTTGCACTTTTGTACTTATGAACAAGTTATTATCGACATGCTTATGATTTTATTGATTTATTTACTTTTTTATAATAATAATATTAATAATAATATTAGGTCTGTAATATTACTATCCCACTACTGGGCACGGGCATCCTCTACTTATGAGAGCGGTTAGGCCTTAGCCTACGCTGGCCTAATGCGGGTTGGTAGACTTCACATACCTTTGAAATTTATGTGAAGAAATTATCGGGTATGCAGGTTTCCTCACGATGTATTTCTTCATCGTTATAGCAAGCCATATTTCACAATGAAAGTACACTTAACATAGAAAAGTCAGAGGTGTATGCTCCATTTTGGGGTTGATCTCGAACCTCCGACACATGTCTCGACAGTCCGCCAACTGAGCTATCGCTGCTTTGCTTTTTATAATACAAAATAATATATATAAATAAAATCATGATGTCGCCCCCTTGGTCAAGTGTTCTTGTGCTGTGGACCGGGAGGTCCCTGGTTCGATTTCCAGGTCCGGCAAAGCGAATTCTCTAATTTAATTTGGCCGGGACAGCATCGCTTAGAGGGGGTTGACGTCAGGCAGGCAGCCGATAACAAAAATTAAGCCAAATACTTTCTGCAACATGCTTAAAAATGTTTGTTGCGCCAACCCAACGTTAAGGTGGGATAAGGGCAGGACGAAAGAAAGACTTTTTTTGAATACAAAAATAAAGTTGTAACAAATAAATTTAAACTAGTAAAGATACATGATCCTCACGAATAAGGTTATCTGATACCATCTATACTAGATCGAGCCTGTCTCGTGGATAGCTTGTCGGTTATTGAATTTTATTTTTTCTTTTGATAAAACGAATATTTACATTGGTTTTTATTTATGGTAATCTCTAAACGTTAAGCTACATTACATATGTATGATATTTCCATAAGGAAATATTATACAAGTTCTATGTAACGTATTGCTCTAAATAAGGGTTTCTTTTACAAAATAAAATAAACAACAAATGAAATCAATATGGAAAAATGCGTTAAATTCATTATAACTCCTACACGAATTGATTGCATTCATTCAAATATGAAAAAATACTTCTAACTAAAATAAATGCTATCTTTAAAAAAATCAAGTATTAAACATTTAAAGAGAGGAAAAACTGCAATGAAAGCGTTATTCTTGTTATTTTTACTTTTAATAATAGCTAAGAATAGGTAAATGCTTACTTACGGTCGATTAACGATCGGACTTAAACATTTTATGATATTTGTAATGAAAGCTTCTTTAGAACTATTCAACTACCAATATCGAATGAGTGTTTACAGCAAACGCTTCAGATATCCCTCCGGGTTTAATTAAGTGGTAATGGCCGCAACGTTTAACCATCAAATTTAAGCCCTTCATATTAAAATATCAGGCCTTCTACTCATTTAATACCAGCTTTAATTAAATGAAAGTCCCATAAAGCATTGGCATTGACTCGCTTCAACTGGCTGCCAATGATGTTTGATGCTTTACCAATAATATGATTTTTTTTTTCATTTTATGCAGTCCTAGTTGTATTATTTACGTTTACTAGACAAGAATATTATCTGGTATGTGTAGACAGTTGTTTATCATTACATTTAAAAACTTCAATACGTTGATATACTTTGAATCTGATTTTTTGTTGGCGCTTGTATATTTTTATAATTATGCATGCAGCTTGTATTTCTTGCATGTAAGTAAATCAATCAATCGTCGGATTTAATTATCTAACCCTCTAGTTATTATTTTCACTTCGTATTTACTTAATATGCATCATCTATTGATTTTTAACAGCATTGCAACAAAATAGATGGGGCGACTGCACTGCTATAAAACAAAGTGCGATACTATGGAACAATGGGCATGCTGCGTTTGTTTTACAACACTCCGGTCCATTCGGGCAACAGCAATCGGCAGTATTATGTTTACACTAAGTTAAAAGATCGAATCTTCTGTAGTACTCTATTTTTATATCAAAGCGAACGTCTACGCCATTTGTTGATATATTGTTACATTTTGGTACTACGTCTGAGGATTTTGTTGAACTTTTGGCTTTGATAGTCTATGCAATTCTAATCACGGAATATTGCGCCACTTAAGTTTAACGGCTACTTGTATTGTTTTATGTTATACCATTTTGGTAAGGGGGCCTCAAATGACATAATACGACCTCAAGTATTTGAGTTGCGCTTCAGTGTTCAGAGGTAATAATTAGGATTCAATAGTTTCCCATGTGTTAGGAACATCGGCCAAACCGAAGAATCTCTTGTCTCTTGCCTTAGCCTTTTGTAGATATTTAACAACCTCACTCTTTATCATCTTTTTATTACCACAAAGAAAGGTAACCCTTTTTTTAATAATTATGATTTTATTCATCATTTATGAATGAACTGAGACGTTTCGTGATGATATTTTATAAAGTATGAAGCATAGTCGTCGACCTTAGATGAATTGTCAACTTTTTCAATCTTCTATTCATCTGAAATATCTTTGTCTTGAAGTATTCTATCTGAATATATTTTTTGTTCAATGAACATAGTTACATTAGCGGTTATGGTAGTAAGCTGCAGTTCTCACGCTTAGGATCCCAGAGAGTCTAATTATACTGTAGAGTCTACAGTGTAGACAGTCAATGTTGGATTCTAGTTGGTATATGCAATTTGTTAGTTGTTTCTGGGGCTCGACACTACCAGAGCGGCAATCCTAGGACCGCAGAAACAAAACCGGTACCTTTAGTCGCACCATACTACCATTTTACCGTATTACTGATGATTCGATTTCTCCACGAAACAAAACTGCTGATGATAATTTCGTTTTATTGTCCTCCCACAATGTTTGCTGTAAGAACAATTCATTGTCAATCAAGCAAATGAGATTTTGAGGCTGTAGGTGTGAGTAATAGATGTTACTCTGTTGACGCAGGCAGTAAGTGAAATGTCTGTCAACGGTGCGAGTGATCTATTTGAGGTTCGGCGGAGCGCTGGAGCGGTAAAGGTGCGCCCACACCGCGCAGGATGTGGGCCGGGAAACTGACAGACATCGTGATAGGGTACGGTTCAACTTGTGTGTGTACGAGCTTATTTCACAAAGAATTATAGTCAAGGAAGTGACCTACAAAAATAAAGATGTTTACTTGGATTTCGACTGAGACAGACAATTTCGAAGTTAAGATGGGTGTTATAAATATGTCCTAATGGTTGTCTTTAATAATCTATTATGCAGTAGATATTGCTGTTTTTGGATTTGACACGGTTTCGAATATAAGGTACGAATATAAATATAAAGACACAATTTAGTATAATATTTAGCTTTTGGAGTATTTATGCCTTGTAAATTAATATTAATATGTGTATCTGAAATGTATCTATTCTGTAATAATATTTGTATGTATTATTACTGGATAACCAAATACAATATTCAAGTGATTCTGTCACGTAAAAGTAAAACCATAAATTTAAAACAATATCATTAACAAAAGTCAATATAAACATTATTTAATAAAAAAATATGATGTAGTTCGACATAAGAGAGGGGTGTTTGAACCGTAGGTACTTATAAGTTTAATGACTCGTCAATTTCCATGTATGAGGGCTCGTGTGATTACAATGATTCAAGTAAATTGTAGGAAATGCGATGTTGAACATGTTTTTATTGTATATTATCTATTTCCACATCCTCTGATCTACGAGGAAGCGTGAAATAATACATAGCGAGAACAATGCTTTCCATTATTTTTGTATAAAATAGTTTAGTAGGCTTGCGCTATACTGACTTATACTAAATATAGTGTTACATACTAGAATAATCTCTAACCGAACGCGCCGCGCCGCCGATCCATGAATGTGCCGATTGTTCTAGTGCGTTCGAGCCGCGACCAGTCGGGCCGCGTGACGTCACGCGGCGATAAGAGATTGACGAATATAAAAGGCGTGTATGTGTGTTGGCGGGACACAGTGTTTCTTCGGAAGCGATCGAGTGCGAACAACGAGCGACAAGCGAATATTCGGAGCGATTATTTCGACGCGTATTGTGTGCAGTACAGTGTTTAATTTTAAATAAAGTGCTGATTCAGTTTCGAGAACAGTCGGCGTTTAATTGTTTGTCCTGAACCCCGTTAGCCCGTAACATTTGGTGTCAGAAGTAAGGACAAATGCCGGTGTTCCCGAAAGACGACGAAGGTATCCGTACCCGAAGCCAGCGCCAGCAAGAGATGGACCGAGGGCGTTTCGAAAATAGTCCGGCACAAGAGCCGGTTTTGCAGCCAATGACGCAGACGACTGCAGGCCCATCTGGAGTGTCGCCGACGTGGGCACCTAGTGAATTATCGGCCATTATGTCGATGCTGCAAGAGCAAGCTCGACGTCAAGAAGAGCAAGCTCGACGTCAAGAGGAGCAAGCTCGACGTCAAGAGGAGCAAGCTCGACGTCAAGAGGAGCAGGCGCGTAAATTGGAGGAGCATCTGCAGCGTGGGCAAGAAGAGCAGGTCGTACTTATGAAGAATTTGCAAGCTACGGTCGGAAAGGAATTAAAAATCATGAAAGACCAAGTGGACCAGCATGAGCAGCGTATTGCAAAGGCCGAAGCCCAAATCGCCGACGTCAAACAACTTGTAGAAACACGTGTGTGTAGTGCCGCAAGTTCTGTGGTGGCTGCACCGTCAGGACGTGGTTTTAAAGTACCACCATTTGATGGCACATCATCTTGGTCGGCCTACAAAATTCAATTTGAGGCCGTGATGCAGGCAAACGGGTGGACCAAGGATCAAGCCAAGACTGCTCTAACCTTAGGTTTACGTGAGCAGGCCTTAACCGTCCTGGAGGCTCTTGGCGGAGATGTTACATATGACCAGCTGGTCGAGGCCTTGGAATCGAGGTATGGTGATGCCCACCTGGAACACGTCTTTCGTGCTCAGCTAAGGATCGAGCTCAACGTAATACCGAAAACCTACAGCAGTGGGCCCTGGAAGTTGAGAAGCTGGTTCGTAAAGCTTACCAGTCCACACCTGCACTGATTGATGGAATTCTAGTGCAGGCTTTCGTCGACGGAATCCGCGACTTAGAGGTGCGGGCTGCTGTGAGGCTTGGGCATCACGAGACCCTGAAAGATGCGTTGGCTCACGCGCTGGAAGTGGAGGCTGTACGACAAGACCATCGAGCTCACCGCATTAGAGAGGTTGTGGCATCACCTCCACCACGCAATCGTATTCAGGGGTACAGTCCGCGCTGCTTTAACTGCGGTGAAAGAGGCCACCTCCGCTTGAATTGTAGAAAACGACGGGATGAAGGAGAAAATAGACCTGAGGAGAGGGTGGTTAACACCGCCGAACAGCAGCAGGGAAACGAGTAAAGGCCAGGACTATGGGGCGGGTGCTGGCCGGGGTCCAAGAAGCCCCAAGGGTGTTGATCTCACAAGCACATGATGGGAATAGCTTAACCATTAGAGGCGAAGTCAACGGAACACCTTGTAACCTGACGTTAGACACTGGAGCTTCCCGCACGGTTGTTAGTATCAGGCTGGCGAATCGGTTCCTTGGGGACTATAAAGGTAACCGTGGACATATAGAACTTCTAACAGCCACCAGTCAGCACATATCCGTCCAGGGTGAGAAGAGTGTACGGCTAAAACTAGGTGAAGTAATCTATCTGCATGATGTCATCGTGGCTGATATTGTTGACGATTGCATTCTGGGCCTGGACTTCATGCGAAAACATGGATGTGAAATCGACGTCAAACAGGGCGTGCTGAAATGCGGCTCAGAAGAGCTTTTTATGGAAGGAGCACCAACAGGAAAAGCATACTGCTTGAAGAAGACTGTGGTTCCACCTAGATCAGAAGTCATTGTACCAGTTAGTTTGCCACGGAATTCTGGTCCAAAAGAAAGGTGTGTCCTCATTGAGAAGATTGACAATGATCATCCATGGAAAATTGCGAGAACCCTGGTAAGGTCTGCAAATAAGTCGGCTGTACGCGTACTCAACCCCAGTACCGAGCCACAAATAATAAAAAAGGGGGTGGTAATGGGTTCTTGCGAGGAAGTGGATTGGATGCGCAAATGCCAAGATTTACCCACGGTGACGAGCATGGCACCTGCGAAATTCGACGTGTCATCACTTTTGAAAGACTGTGGTGAGTTGTCTTTAGAAGAGATTAACAAGGCCAAGAAAATGTTAACACAGTACGCCGACATCTTTTCTTCTAGTGATGCTGACATAGGAAGAACTAATTTGGTCCAGCACAAGATTAACACAGGCAACGAGTTACCAATTCGTCAGCGACCAAGAAGATTGCCAGTTGCCAGAGAGAAAGAAGTGGATACCATGATTGACGGGATGCTGAAGGATGGTGTCATAGAGCCTTCATCTAGTCCATGGTGCTCCCCAGTGGTCTTAGTAAAAAAGAAGGACGGCAATATGCGGTTTTGTGTAGACTACCGTCGGTTGAACGATATAACAAAGAAGGACAGCTATCCTTTACCAAGGATTGATGACACTCTAGACACGCTTACCGGAATGAAGTGGTTTAGCACGCTAGACTTGAAGAGCGGTTACTGGCAAGTGGAAATTGACTCAAGAGACAAGGAGAAAACTGCTTTTTCTACTGGTAAAGGTCTATGGCAATTTAAGGTTATGCCATTTGGATTGTGCAACGCTCCTGCGACTTTTGAGAGACTGATGGAACTTGTACTTACCGGACTGATTGGGGACGCTTGTCTTGTCTACTTGGATGACATCATCATAGTGGGCCGCACATTCGAAGACCATCTTCGCAATCTTGAACGTGTCTTATCGAAGATCCGGGGGGCTAATCTTAAACTGAGTCCCAAGAAATGTTCACTTTTCAAGAAGCAGGTTAACTTTTTAGGACACATTATTTCAGCAGCTGGCGTACAAACAGACCCCGACAAAGTTGTGGCAGTCAAGGAATGGCCAGTTCCGAGAGACAAGACACAAGTTCGTGCGTTTTTAGGCTTGTGCTCCTATTACCGGCGATTTGTGAAGAATTTTGCAGACATAGCCAAGCCTCTACATAAGCTTACAGAAGAGAAGAGACAGTTTTGCTGGGATGAGAATTGCGACACCGCATTCCAAACGTTAAAAGACCGTCTGTGTAATACACCTATATTGGGTTATCCTGACACTGCAAACGACTTTATAGTGGACACAGACGCAAGTAATACTGGTATTGGCGGTGTGTTGTCACAACGAAAAGGAGAAAAAGAGGTTGTGATAGCTTACTTCAGCAAATCCTTATCTAAACCTGAACGGAATTACTGCGTCACAAGAAGAGAACTGCTAGCCGTAGTCAAATCACTGCAACATTTTAGTAAATATTTGCTCGGGCGGAAATTCCACCTACGAACAGACCATGCTGCCTTGAAGTGGCTACTGCAGTTTAAAAATCCAGAGGGTCAAGTAGCAAGATGGATTGAGTTGCTACAAGAGTTTGACTATGTGATAGAACATCGCAGTGGGAAATCTCACGGTAATGCAGACGCTCTATCAAGAAGACCTTGTGCAGAGAACTGCAAGCACTGCGTCAAACAAGAGGTTAAGGAAGAAGTGCCTGTGCGAATAATTAGGACAGACCTCAGCAACGAGTGGCGAGACACGCTACTGGAAGCGCAGGATAGTGACGCAGATCTAAAACCGATCTTTGAGCGGTTAAAAGCTGGTACCGCGAAACCTAAATGGCATGAAGTTGCAGCGTTAAGTTCCACTACGAAGAGCTACTGGGCCCAGTGGGACAGCTTGGTTATACATGATGGAGTACTGTGCCGTAAATGGGAAAACGCAAAAGGCGATCGATGTCATTTGCAAATGGTAGTCCCTAGAGCTAAGATCCCAGAAGTTCTGCAGCTCTACCATAATGGATTATCAGGAGCTCACATGGGGGTCAAAAGAACTCTGCTGAAGATCCGCGAAAGATTTTATTGGATCCACTGCCGAGACGATGTTGAGGAATGGTGTCGTAAATGCACAACTTGCGCGGCTGTGAAGGGTCCTCATACTCGAAGTAGAGGAGCATTAAAAATCTACAATGTTGGAGCTCCATGGGAGCGGCTTGCTCTGGACGTAGCAGGACCTTTCCCTGTAAGTGACAGTGGGAATAAGTACTTCATGGTGGTCATGGATTACTTCACGAAGTGGCCGGAAGTATTTGCCATTCATAACCAGGAAGCTTCAACAGTCGCAGATAAATTGGTCAATGAAGTATTCTGCCGGTTTGGAGTACCTTTAGAAATTCACAGCGATCAAGGACGTAATTTTGAATCCCAAGTATTTCAGGAAACATGTCGAGTATTGGGCATTCACAAAACCAGAACGACCTCCTACCACCCGCAATCTGATGGCATGGTGGAACGATTTATTCAAACGTTAGAGAGATACCTGGCAAAAATTGTAGAAAGCAGGCAAAAAGACTGGGACAAGCACATTCAGCCGTTTCTAATGTCATATCGTAGTGCGGTTCACGAGAATACGACGGTAACACCAGCTTTCGCTAACTTTGGAAGAGAATTACGACTGCCTGCTGATCTGATAACTGGTATCCCTCCTGACACCCCGCGTAGTGTAACAGACTACGCGGACGATCTGCGCAAGAGATTGAATGACGTATATGAACACGTCCGAGTGTCAGGTCAGCAAATGTCCGAGAGGATGAAGACCCGCTATGACCGAAAAATGAACAACAGCGGTTTCGACGAAGGTTCACTAGTATGGTTGGACAACCCAGTTCGATGCAAAGGCAAGTCTCCCAAATTACAAGCGAAATAGGACGGACCCTATAGAGTTGTCACCAAAATTAATGATGTCACCTACCGAATCCAGAAAGGCCAGCGATCTGCACCTAAGATAGTTCACGTCGACCGTTTAGCGCGTTATTATGGCTGTAACAATGCTCGGGACGAGCATGTCTTAGGAGGGGGCAGTGTTACATACTAGAATAATCTCTAACCGAACGCGCCGCGCCGCCGATCCATGAATGTGCCGATTGTTCTAGTGCGTTCGAGCCGCGACCAGTCGGGCCGCGTGACGTCACGCGGCGATAAGAGATTGACGAATATAAAAGGCGTGTGTGTGTGTTGGCGGGACACAGTGTTTCTTCGGAAGCGATCGAGTGCGAACAACGAGCGACAAGCGAATATTCGGAGCGATTATTTCGACGCGTATTGTGTGCAGTACAGTGTTTAATTTTAAATAAAGTGCTGATTCAGTTTCGAGAACAGTCGGCGTTTAATTGTTTGTCCTGAACCCCGTTAGCCCGTAATAATAGCATAACACTTTTATCGTCATTATTTCTACGGGGCACAGCCTCGACCGTCAGCTAGCATTTAGATAACTATGTAATTTAGTTAACCCTAAGCAAATGGGCGTTTGTTTTAAAAAAAAACCTTGTCATCGTCAGCAGTACCATATCTAGATGTCCATAGATCCCCGTTTATTAGGTTTCATACGTTCTAAGGTTGATGGAGCGTGGCTCAGCCCGTCTGGCTGCACGAGGGGGACACGCTTGTTTGTTCGTTGAATTGCCATTTTTATGGCACACGCGATTCTCATATTGTGCCATTACCCGCTTGTCATCTAGCGACGGAGTAATATTATGTTTACTTTTCAAGTTTACATTGCAGGCTTATTAAGTTTAAGGGATATAAGTTGTAAAATATTTTAACATTATAGTTAGGTACTTACATCCAAAAATATTTAAAGGGCTATCAAGCAAGTTTCCATACAAAAATAAATATCTCCAACTTCAGTAGCCCGAGCACGAAAAACTAATGTAAATAAATGTATTCAGGTTCGCTGCGCACTGATGACGTTTGGTTATTATTTCATAGACGCGCATCGAGTTCGAATACATTTACGGTTGTCAGAAATTTTCCTGCTCAGGCCGCTGTACCGCCATCGACCACTTATTACAATGCGAGGGCGATTATTACAATTTACACCCTAGAATGTTTTGTGAATGGTTAAGAATCACGTAAGATAAGTTTATTCTCTCAAAATTATTACGCTGGCCGCGCGACTTATGACCACTAGGTCATAACTTTTGGGTCACAAGTTTTGTGCTGTTGTCCCGTCTATATGCTGTTGAATGTCTTTGCTTACATCGTTTTTAGAATTTTACTGTTTATTCAGATGTATGACGGTAACAATTTCTCGTCTAAAATTCCAGTTCAGTAGAGACCCAATCATAGATAAATTTGGAATGTATAAAATAATGGATTCTTAGATCCTTTTTTTTCGTGGTACTCCGTCCAATCTACCACATTTAATCATGAATATCAGTGTTAATTTCGTTTATTGTCTTCTCAATATTATTGCTGTAATAAAATATGGTAAATACTACATGTATAAATTGTGTAAATGTTTATTGTGTTATTTTGACCATAGATAGTCATTATGATCAGATATTCAATATATCCTATACATTTATTAATCGGTAAATTGATTTCTATTACAGCCGGATTTTTCTAGCTAAAATTACATCGAATATTGTTCCGTTATGAATTTAACGGTCTCGGTATGAAGCTTTAAATGTGTTGAATTGATTGAAAACAACTTTTGCGGCTCCATTGTATGTAATGGTAGAAACTAATAATACGAAAACCGTAAATAAATAATTTCATGGTACATCAAACAATCTATTCTGCGGTATTTATTCTAAGCAAAGGTATTGCGAGAATTAACTTTCTTTGCGATAAAAAGGTAAAATTAAATAACTAAATACTAATAGATCCGCAAAATAATGAGAAATAACAAAAACAATATAAAATACGATACTTTTTTAAAAATGAGATATGCTTTTAATCATTACCACGAAACGTTCCATTTTCCTTTTACCATCAGAGCCAACCGTCAGGCTAAGAGGCTATTAAACTGTCAATGACAGGA
This sequence comes from Clanis bilineata, assembly GCA_036417725.1. Taxonomy (NCBI): domain Eukaryota; kingdom Metazoa; phylum Arthropoda; class Insecta; order Lepidoptera; family Sphingidae; genus Clanis; species Clanis bilineata. The sequence goes on from CM071153.1 coordinate 9,040,158, forward strand.
CTCATAGAGTACGTCGTAGCTTGGCTATATGGGCAACATAAATCTGCTAATTAGCCCCTAGCCCTTATTAACGACATACATTTTGTGCTACAGCCTCTCGAGATGTGACGTGGGTTTAATACGAATAACCCTTCGTCAGTGTTGCCAAATGTAATGTAAAAATATTTCTAGTAGAATTAATAGAAATCTTCGATAACTTATGTAAATAAATGAGACCTAGCACTCAAATACAAAGTATAACACAAAACTGAAATAAGAGGTTTGTTGTTTGTGTGTTTGTTGTGTGTGTCAGGGCCTATGAGAGATTTTCAGTCTTAATTTAACATATTAGACACTCAGACCTGTAAGCCCGAGCACGAAAAACTAATGTAAATAAATGTAAACTCGCTGCGCACTGATGACATTTGATTAATATTTCATACAAATTTCATAGACGCGCATCGAGCACGAATACATTTACGGTTGTCAGAAATTACTCTGCTCGGGCTGCTGAACAAATATTTGTGGACCATACAAACATTTGCGTGGCGGGAATCGAACCCCTGGCCTTCATAGCCACATACTTCACAATGGGGTCACCATTGTCTTTATCTTTGAACTTAAAACAAAAACCAAAAAGTTCAAAAATATTCAGAAAATGCTGAGTCGGATGTTTTTTGGTCTATCTTCCAAATCTTTAGTACCTAGGTATTTTGCCGTTCTTGGGCAAACGTAAACCCAGAAGTCTGATAAAAATGTTTATTTTTCCAAAAATGGATATATCATTAGATATAAAATCTGTATGTGCCGGAATATTGTAAGCTCTGGCAACTTTGTTCTCAACGATTCGTCTAAGGGTAAAATAATGTACAAGAGCTCTCTGTGCTTTAAGTATGTTAATCTGGTTCTTTGAAACTTCATCGGCGCATATGTAATTCTGAATAATATGTTTGGCCACGACTTCATCCGCGTGGTTCATCATTCATCCTTAAGGAAGCTACTGTAGTATCGGATGATACACGACATAAACCATATTTTATTTCCAAAACAGATTAATATATAATAAATAATAAATAAATAACATCCAACAGTCACAAACATAATCGTGAACCCCACACTAAGATCGAGTCTTGTGTCGTGGGTATCAGGAACTACGAGAGACTTTCAGTCTCACAACACCCAGTTAAAACAAATATCAAATATCTGTGGGCCACACAGACATTTGTCTCGGTGCGGGAATCGAACCCGCGCCCTCACGTTTCACAGCCGGTTACTTCTCCGCTGCGCCACGGAGGCTGTCGTATACGTTATTATATCAGAGGCCCGAGCACGAATAATTGGCAATCAAATTCGAATCGAGCTTACTGAGTCGCTGCGCACTGATGACATATTTTAGTTATTTCGGGTAGCGTTATATACTTAAAGTATGTTTAAGAAAGGATTCAGCTCTGTTTTTACGACCGGCAGACCGTTTGGCCTCAACACCATACGACGTATCCAATCCTAGGCAAAACTAAACCCACACAGGGACAGTCAATTTTTTATCATTTGCTCAGTTACACTGTTTTTATAAGTAAGGTCCTATAACAGAACTTGCACGACAGAAAAACAAATGAAAGAGCACGTTAAGCGCTTTTCATGTAACCTTTCAAAGTCGTATTTCATTCATTGCTCTATTGCGCAGAACAGTGTTACAAAGCGAAGCAGTAAAGTGCCCCAATCACCTAGTGAGGCAACCATGTATCACACACTCGGGAGCCCCGCATCGCGTGGTCAAGCCCATTTACTGGGGACATAAAATAGTGAATCATCCCCCGTTTATCGAGCCGGGTCGTGGGCGCAGATGGCGTTACTTAATGCACTACGCTATATTACTATTTACACCCTATCCAATCTAACAGAAGTTTAAAGTATCCCTGGTACCGGTAAGTTTTGACAGTTCTCACTTTTCGAAAGCGATGAGTTTTCGTTTTATAATTATAGTTTCCACAAGTGGCTGCTGAAATGTATGGAACGCATTTTTGACAAATCGACTAACCGATCGTGTAAACAAATTGAAAACAATTTTCCAAATGAGTCTTTAGTGATTATCATGATGTAAAGAACGTGATTTCTCATATGAATATTGGCTCAGAATATCAAGGTTCGAACGAAAACAAATATTGTTCATACAACAGAGTTCGGCAATGACTAGGTGAAATAAAACAGAGAAAAGCGATCGATGTTATTGTACCCGATAGTAATTTATCAAAATCACTGACCGTCGCTCTTCGAGAACTATCGTTTTATAAAACCCAATGAGAAATCTGTTCTTTTAGCGCTTACTCTAGATATAGATCTGTTAAGATCACTGCACTGGAAAAGATAAACGTTTTGTCTGACAGGACGGGTTCCTTGACTCAGCGTCACGTCCACCGAATACTAATGTTCACTTTTGAGAAAATTTCTATGAATTTGATTATTCGTCTTCAATAGAAATTAATGTTATTTGACTAGGAGTACGAAAGAAGAATATTTTGACACAATAGTGAGTGATTAAGTATTGAACGAGTTCAAAAGATTAGTCGTCGAGCGTGACAAAGATAAAAGCGGCTAGTTTTATCTTTGTGTGATGCTATTAGCCATTAACATGACAAGAACCCTCTTCCTCCTGCCAGATGACACGGGGTCGAGCAACTCATGTGCATTCAACCGTATGCGTCGACTGAATGACGTTCATTACTATACCTATTGATATGACCGACAAAAGATGAATTAAAACTTCTAAAGAATAAACGTATTTAAACAAAATAAAGCGCATTTAAATATACAGTAACTTTAACTAATTTAAGTAGTTGTTTGTACAAAAGAGCACGTAAGTGCTACAATGGAGAGTAAACTCAGCCAGTTGGTACGCTGTGCGAGTAAGATCTAATTAACGTGTACAACTAGAAGCGAGTTGACACTGAGCGAGCAAAAATGTCAGGACACAGAAACCCCATTAGCCTGTATACAGATTTGTATGCTAATTTTGAGCTAATTAGCGTTGCCCTACATTACACAAAATATAGTTTGGATCGTATGAAGATATATAAAAAAAAAATTATACTTCTTACTTCTGGATGCGTTGAATTACTTAAATAGCGCCAAGTTGGATATTTTTAATTTAATATTTTTAATTAGAAGCGAGAAACCACAGAGAAACTAAAGGATAGGTTGTCAGAAAACGAAGGTTATGAAAATATTTGCATGCAAAGTGTTGACAATTTATTAGTAAGTATTTTCTTTTAAAACTTTGTAATGCCAGCATTTCTGAGATTTACCAGTGTAACAAATTAAAATATGCTACCGTTGGTACCAGTCTTGGTTAGCAATCGTCATTGGTTAAATGGAATTTAGAGGAGACGTAAGCTTCATATCATGTGGAAACACGCGCGCTGTTACGTGCATGCATAATGGAAAACGTTATCCAGTTACCGCGGATTCATAGCAATCCCCTTCGCTAGTAATGTTTTAAAAACGAGCATTTTAAATATTTGTAGTATGAAAGTACATTAGCTGAGTTTAAGCCTCCATCTACGCATATGCTTATAGAAGTATTCGCTAAGCTCTACGTACAATGTATTAAAGAACACTGTTTCTTCTGAAAAATTATCTGGACACATTACATTCCATTGGCAATAAAGTCAGTAATAACCAATCACCGCTTGCTTGTTATATTTACTATTCGCTCATTCATTCATTACTTATTTTACAGTCATTTAGCTAGAATTGGCAGCAAAGAACGATGAAAAATATCTTTATTTACTATTGTAATAACAACATTCCACGTTGAAGAAAATCTACACATTTTTATTGGACTTTGTTTGTACGAAAATGTCTAAGATAAAAGCTGTTGTTTATAGAACTGAGTTAAAAGCGTCTGTTAGTATTTTCTGCTTAAAATATTTATAATCTCGGACGTTCTTGGCCTTAAAATGTTTAAAGATGGGGTTATTGTGAACGGAAGTGTGTATTATGTTGGATTAATGAAAGGAATTTTTGTCGAATACGATAATATACGCGCATAGCTTGAGAAATATTAAGTATTTTATTTAAAAGCAATTAATTCATGCATATTTACATAAAAATGTAATATTTTTCTGTAAATGTAAGAAAATATTTTCTAATTAACAGAAGATTTGAAGTGAATATGATTATTAGATGACCTGATAAAGGTCGCAGGAAGTCGCTGGATGCAGGCCGCTTCTGGAAATATTTGGGGAGGCCTATGTGGACGTCCACGTGTGGCTGATGATGATGATGATGATTTGTTTGAATAATATTATTCTATGAACATATTTTAGTAATGTGTATTTTATTGACTATAATGGAAAATAGCAGAGGAAAAACATTTAATTGGCACTCTGATTCAGTGTTCGTAAATGGGGTGGAACTATCTTAATTAAATATGTTTTTATATTACAAGAATTGCTTATTTTATCCTACATTTTTGTATTAAACATTTCTCTTGTGCTCAAAAAAACAAAAAGACAGAGCGACACAAAAACGTTAAACATTTAAACAAGCCACAGAGTACTACCGACGATAATGTTCAAGCGATAAACAGAATATAAGGCTGCACAAACGAGAAATAAGTTGTAATGGGATTATTAGATGCTCTGGAGAACGTAATATGCCACCGTATACTTGCATTATCATACTCCTGGAAATGCCAGTATAATAATCCGTTTTATAAATAAACCTATTTATTAGCTCCCGGAGATATAGAAACTCGCGATTGTTTTGTCTTCGGAAAAAGCTGGCAGAAGTATGAGGGGAAATTGCTATGGGAAATTGAATGCAAATTAATTCCAATTGCATTTATAGGAGCTCCATCATCCAGCCCTTGTATCGAAAACATTTTTGTTATTTTGATGTTTGAAAGTCATTTGTTCTTTGAATTAAATTAGAATTGGTTGGATGATTACAGAAAACCAAATTGAAAATAAAGAAAATTGACGATATACTTATTGCCTATATCCCCGAAGGGGTTGAGTGAGGCGTACTAGAGAACTAGAACATCCACATATCGCCGAGTTCATTTCCGTCCTGGATGTGATAAGGGGCGAACCTATGACTCACATACATACACACACATACACAAACGTAGGCATGCACGCATGCACGCACGAACGCACACATATACACACAACACTCAGATGTTCTTCAAGCTGTGGAACAGGACCTCGCACGGGTTGTGGCCAACTTACAAGGCCTCGCGATGACTTATCTTCATTCAAGTGCCGAGGTGTTCAAAGTTTGAAAACTGCTACATTCAAATAGGTGCTAATTACGCTATTTTGGTTCCAGATCTGGTAGAGGAGCAGCGTACGCGTGTTCCGAGGCGGATGGCAACGCCCCCAAGTCGTGCTGCGGCCGACCCCCGCTGCGGCTGTGCGTGCTGTTCCTCGGCGTCGTCGGGGCCTGCCTGGTGGCGGCAGGGGCTGTGCTCGGCGCCCTCAGGCCGCACCCTAGAGCTCCCCTCACGCTGTTACTACTCATGATAGGTGAGTCATAATATACTGCTATCCCTGAGAGAATTATGTGGTGAAATTATTATTTGCCTGCCTCGGCGACGAGATTGTATTGCGGTACAATTACCATCCCGAGGTCTCGGGTTCAATCCCCGGGTCGGGCAAACTGATATTGGGTTTTCTATTCAGTATCAGCATATTTGGGCCCTATATGGCCATATGATCGCCCTCTATCACATCTATTTAGGGCTTAGCAAACTCATATTTATGACACAATTATTACTTTGTGGCAACTGGCATTTAGGTCGACAACAAAAAAATTACATAACATAACATAACATAAGCTCACGCCTGTATCCCCGAAGGGGTAGGCAGAGGCGCACTAGCGAACTAGAACACCCACATTTCGCCGAGCTTAGTTCCGTCCCAGATGTGATAGGGGGCGAGCCTATCGCCATATCGGGCACAAATTCCAGACTCCGGGCTGATATGGAAAAATCCAATATCACTTTGCCCGACCCGGGGATCGAACCCGAGACCGAACAGAACCGTAGTCGTACCGAAATACCACCACGCCACCGAGGCAGTCAAAAAATTAAAACATGATTAGTCGTCGTTAACGCCAAAAAAGGCAACGTAGAATATGTAGGATTTTTGTATTGCATCACAATATTGCATTTTGATGGTCGACACTATGTATTCAGAAATTGGTCCATTAAGACTAACAACTGGTATTATAGGGTATGCAGTATATCCTGCTTTAAAATGCATTACCCAGTTGCTCATTACGATCACTAAACGCCAAAACGGTAAAGAAACAACCAGTTAATAGGGGAAATCTTTGCTCTAATCGGTGGCGTCGGTTATATAAACTTTATAAGATCGTTAGAAAGTATAAGGTCACAATACTTTCACGGTGATGTCACTTGCGCTACAGGAATTCACGTTCGAATTGGATAAAAAGTGGTCAAATAAAAATGCCGAGCATCTGCCACTGTAACTTATAAAGAATGACTTAGTAAAACCGTTCATCGGAACAAAATCCTTTTATAATCGAAGTCTTTGATCATTTAACACTTTGCAACTCATTTCATGCTCAAGCGTATTTTTTCCTTCATAGCTGATTAAAGTTATCCGCTCTGATGAACGGACCGGCAAAAAGAAATAGGCGATAATTCCTCTTCGTGTACGTACAAGATGAACAAAATAACTCCGGGTTTTATGTATTTTCCCGAAACACGAACACTCGACGTACCAGACAGGAATAATTAAGCATGAAACAATTTGTGTTATCTCATTTGTTATTCGCTATGCATATGACAATAACAAGTCTGGCCGAAAATGGCCAAATCTCATTACATCACTCGCATCAACTCCGCCCTTTATTGGCCAAAATTTTCAATTAAACTTCAAATGAGTTTGGAGGCCGAATTAATTGGATTTTCATTAGCGTAGGACAAATGATATTGTTATCGGAGAGCGATCTATTGTTCCGTCGAGGGAGCAATTTGTTCACGTCACTCCTAACATCATACATGCTGTTGACGCAAGTCGTGGCGTCAGATAACCGTTGTCCCCTATCCCCTAGCATTTACACATCACCATCCTTAAAACATATGCTATTTTTACACTTCCCAATACTTTTGACGTTCAAATAACTTTTGGATTGTGTTCAAATAACTCCATACGAATAAGAGTTAGAGACGTAAATAACTTTCCTTTTCGATATAGTTTTGTGCCGTGTAACGGGTCGAAGTTAGTTATTGTGAAACATGAGATTTTCTTAACTTACGGAAGTGTTCTCAGAATATTTCTTTGAATTGGTTTTATATGTTCGTTTTAATATGGGTAGATTTATACAACAGACCGTTTCTGGATTTGTATGTATATTTGTACTTGTGTTCATGTCAAGTAAATTATTTCAACATTATTCAAATAAATAAAAGTTAAGCAAATATGTAAAAAAATTTAACAACTGAAGCTTTGGAGTCGGTGTTTTTATGCGATTTCCAACAGCATGTGCTCTGACATCAGTGTGTAAATTTTTTGTTTTTTTTTTTACTTTTAAAATTGATTGTAAGTTTACAAAATTTTATTGATTTTAAATACAACAACCAAATCGTAATATAATGTGGTGTAGTTTGTGAAAGAATTAACTCCATCGAATCTTGACTAAATTACAATCTGTAGTCTAAGGGGGGTTACCACCACCTCTTATAGCAGTATTATTAGTATCTTACTACGTTTTTTTTGTACGGGAATCGGAACAAGCAAGATTGTAATAATATGGCTATAAGAGGTGGTGGTACCCCCCTGATCGCGGCTCTTTCCGCATGCAAGTTATTGAACACATTTTCGCCTTTATAAATAGTGATTTAATTAAAGCCAGTTTTGGTAATGATCAACTAAGTATTTTCATTCCCATCACCTGAAATAGCATTGAGTTAGTGCAGAAATCACATAAATAAAATACACCCAACTGTCTCACACATAGTCCTGACCCCATAGTAAAACCTGTATCGTGTTTATTAGAAACTACGAGAGACTTTCGGTCTCACTAATGCAACATCTTTGTCGGTAGGTATAGGAGTAGTATTAGTAACAGCAGCTGGGCTTGCATGGCGTCTCGGTGCCCGCGACGCTCCATGTGCCCTGCTCGGGCTGCGACGAGCGTCATGCCGGCGCTTGGTACCACGCTTGCCGCCGAGCTACGCGCGCCCTCACCATCCTTACGCGGCCATGCTGTACCCAGAGTTCCAGTACCGGCCGCCGCCTCCGACATATCAGGCATCTATGCAAGAGTATAGATTGAGGTACGAACCCATCGGCAGACATTTCAGTAAAGACTTTAAATGGACCATATCATTTAATTTGGAAATAGAACTATGTCACGCGGCCTCGTAAAAACTGTTTTCTGTGTTAGTTCAAATGTGATTTATTGGGCTTGTACGTGTGTTTTATACCAGTTACTTATTGTTTCGTAGAGATGCACTTTCTCTTTATAAGCCAATCCTGGAGCTACCGCACACTTGGCAGACGCTTCCAGCAGGTTCGATGGTATCCCAAATGCGATAAACTCTGACCATATATTTGTAATTTTGTGCATAGATAATATTGCAATAAGAAACGTTACTTGACATTCTCACAGTATTTGTAGAATTTTGTATTGAGATAACCCGTATTACAAAACGATACTCGGAAATGAATTAAGATTTAAAAGTTCGACATACTAAAATCTTGTTTTAAAACCATGGTTTAAAAGTAGACTAATGTCTGAATATCGTTCAGCGATACTAGTACCTGCCTTAATAATTGTATATGAAGATTAAATATAATACAATACTATTTTCTTACGTGGGTCTGCAAAAATGTGAACACTCACAAAATACAATCGGTATAATAAAATACGGTTCCGTGATCGTCTACGAGTACGACATGTCGTACATGATTGTATTTTCTGAACTGTATAAAATTTTACAGTGCACTGAATATGTTGCAAATAGGCGAAGCTTGCAAATAAACACACTTGTCAGTGAAATAATATGAATATTATTTCCAACAATACATAGGTTTTCCCCTAATATACGAGAATATATCTCTGGATATGGTTTTTGTTGATCCTCAAATTATGGTACTTTTGAGGGGATTTTGGTACAATTGGATACCAAAAAATTGTTTATAAATCATAATAATAGCATGTAAATGGATTACTGTAAATATTGGACTGCCTCGGTGGCGTGGTTATATTTCGGTATGATTACCGTCTTGAGGTCTCGGGTTCGATCCCCGGGTCGGGCAAAGTGATATTGGATTTTTCCATATCAGCCCGAAGTCTGGAATTTGTGCCCGATATGGCGATAGGCTCGCCCCCTATCACATCTGGGACGGAACTAAGCTCGGCGAAATGTGGGTGTTCTAGTTCGCTAGTGCACTTCTGCATACCCCTTCGGGGATACAGGCGTGAGCATATGTGTGTGTATGCGTGTAAATATTTATTTATTCAATATGTAAGTTATAAATTATGAAGCAACAAATCTAATAAGTATACGTGCGTAAATACATACATAACGAGCTATCATAATGAAGACACACAACTCTTAAAATGTACTTATTTTGATTTAGATGCCCTTTTGAATCTCAATATCCGATTTAGATCGCTAACATAAATCGGAGCTCAAGTCAGCTCTACATTTATATGTCTATTTATTTGAGAAAATGATATATTTTTACACCAGATTCTAAAATTGTTCGTGCATTGTTTGTGTTCCAGGTTGCTTCTGTTAGATCGGAGCGCGCCGGCGGTGTCCCCTCCCCCCACCTACAGATCCAACTCAGCTAGTCTAGTCAGGTATGGTATTACACGCTGCTCTAAACATTATTACCACGGACTCATTTGATTTGTTTGCTCAACGTGGCTCTATTCAGTCAGCATGAGAAGCAAGATGCTTTAAAAATAATTTTACCATTTGCCACAAAATATTCTATTCTAAATTGCTTCGGAAATTATTGCTGTGAAACTATCACTCTAGTCACGTCAAACTATCACATAATCCCGGGCTAGCTTTTACGTTGTCATATGATACCAATTTAATACAATTATAATATGATTGCAAAGGTAAGACGGTAAAATTCGTATTATAAGGACTTTTTACCACTATAGAATAGGCAGATGAACAAGCGCGCCTGATGGTAATACGCCGCTCATGGACGTAGACATTAAGGCTGAGATCTACCTCTATAGAGCGAACATGGACTAAGTCTAAGTCAACTAAACCCTAAGTCAAGAAACGAACTCAGTGAGTATTTGGAATTTTTAAACTGAACTTTGACCATGTCCGAATAATTTTTTTACAGGAAAATCTTTACTTAGTCTATCTATAAGTTTGTTTTTCTTGTACAAGACGACTCGATAAATCAAAGTTTGATTTAAAAATTCCGAATTACTGAGTTCGTTTCTTTAACTCAGACTTAGTCGAAGTTTGCTCTATAATTCTCTCTAAGAGCGAAGTCAAGCCACTGCCTTGAAAGCAAACTGTTTATAAACTCGCTTAACACCATGATATAAGTTTCTAACAGCAAAATATATTTTTGTAGCAGAGGGTCAACAGGCGTAGCGTGGTGCGGTTCCGAGTACAGCGGACCACCGTCATACCGCGCCCCTCGAGTAGACCCCCCCGTCACGGTCACAGACACCTTGCCCACGATCACGCCGCTCGAACTCAAGTACGCCGACGACACCATCGAAAGCCTCCCCAAGCCTACAGAACAAGAAAAAGACCCTGACCACCACCTCGTCACCATCGTCCACACAGACGCACAACCAGTAATAGTAACAGTGTCAGGATCAACAGCACTCAACGAGACCCACACACAACCGCCTTCAGAAATTGATATACTAGCGCACTTATAACGAACCACGTCACATAGGATAATGAATGAATCACTTCGGTCGAATTGCTGTCTATCCCAGAGGACAAGACAGAAATTGATTGATAAAAGTGAATGAATTAAATGGAACAGACTGAATCAATCCGGGGCTTACATCGATCAAGCCGATTTCAGATTGGATTCTTTCTTTTGTCAGGTAAAAGCAATAGGCTTCGGAAGGCTTGTGATTGCAACAACGATTAAAGTGATTAATAGGATGAAGATTTGCGAGAATTGTCGGTAAAGTGATTAAACGTGCTCAAGGGTGAAATAGGAATGTGTTGAATGAAAATAAAAACTTAACCGATATTTAGCACGTAACATAAAAGGCGGAAAATCTCATAGAAAATAACTGGCTTTTAAATCATTTAATCATGGTGTAACAAAATATTCTACTTCAAATATTTTAACATAATGGTTTTGAGTACCTTATTTCTTATAGTTAAGTAATTGTGTGTAAATATTTAAAAGCACTGACATGTTATTCGTTTGCGTAGTGATATTATTTAACATATGTGCCGTGTATATAAATGATGTTACAAATTACATTAGAATAAGTACATTATATTGCAGTTGCATGTCGCAACTCGTACGAGTATAATCGATTTAATTCAAACCAAATCCTTCACCGAAATGTACAACGTATTGACCTGTTATATCATGTAGTGCCAACATTTTATTATGTAAATACATTTATTTTGTATGAATAATAATTTCTCCTTCTCTACAACTCATTAGATACGAACATAGTTGTATTTTATTTGCCATTATTTGATTAGTAAAAGACCTTTCGGCTACAAAAAAATATGTTTTTATGTACTTTTATGTACAGTTAGCATCGATAAAATTGGGAGAGATTACATGCGATATTGTAGTTGTATGGTTTTATTTATTTACTGAATTATGATGAGCTGTATTTGAAAGTTTGTTAAGCAATGTCCTTTGGAAGACGACCGAATAAATACTCAAGATTTCTCTCTGACTTACTTAATCTGTATACTTTAATATAAACAGAATATTTCACATTAATATTACCTATCTATCTAGTTAAATAGTAGCTGCAAAAAACATATAATCACACATAAGTGGTTATTGTTAGTATTGTAATATATTATAATTAGAATAACAAAAATGTAAGTAATGATGTACATAACTTTATATGTAATATAAGAAATAAAGATCTTTAGTGAAACCAACAGAGTGTTTTTGTGGAAAATAAATGAATACATTATCATAATTCAATTTTATTCGGCGACACTATGCGAATGTATATGGAAATTATCTAGGTCTGGGTTTTGCATAATCAGATTTTGTGGATCACGGTTGGAGTTTCGGCGCTCGTTCCGTAGGTCGAGGTATACTTACTTTCACTTTTAAATATATTGCAAATATAAGGAAATGTATATAAAGTGGATTATGAAACGTGATTTTTTAATATCACCTTTTAATGGTGCTATTTGTAGAGGTCAGCCATCGATAGTGAATAGTTTTACAATCTCTATAGACCCACTAGCTGCGAGTTACAGGTTGCGAATTATACTTCTATAAATACTTAGTACAGGAGGGTTACCACAACCTCTTATAGCAGTATTATTATCATCTTACTTGTACCGATTCCCATACAAAACAAACGAAGAACGATTATAATAATACTGTTAGAAGAGGTTGTGGTAACACTGCAGGAGGGTTACCACCACGTCTTATATCAGTATTATTATACATAAATCTTTGTTTTTACGACCTGCATAAAATGACGCTGTTCTATAATTTATAAAATACGCTTATGATACAAATTTTCACCAGATTTTTGTGAATGGAATTTGATTAAAGGCACGGAAAAAGTAAAATTGTCCGCATTCTAAATGTAAATCGAAGTAATGACAACGGATTCCGGAACAATGGTGGCCTGTAATTATATTGTAAAGCAATTTTGTCGCGGCGCGCTGCCTCAACACAACGCGAAAATGAAAATCGGACCAACATTAATAAAATGTTCGCCATAATGACACTCCGTAAAGTGAAGGAAATAATAAAGATGTGAAATAAATTTTTAATATACTCCGATAAGATTCTTAGACGATTCTGAATTGCGGTTTAAGTATATATATATATATACTTAACTCACTAGTAGAGGAGACCCGTGCCCAGCAGTGGGACAGTAATATTATAGGGCTAATATTATTATTATTATATTAATACTTATCTGTGGATACAATATTCACGATGGCGCCGCGAGAAAAAGGTAGTATAGTAAACATTGCTTTATTGTACGCCGACTTTTATCTGTTTCCTCAAACTTTTCAGCAATGTCGGTATTTCAAAGGAAAGTAAGTATTGGGAAAAGGCCTTACGTCAAATGGAATAGGCGGAATGTATCGGGACATGCGGGCAAAAGATCCGATTGCCAGATACGAGTGATGGATGCCTGTTCTTTACTGTGCCAACCAGCAATAAATTCAGATTTTGACTAGTTTTACCCACGGGATGGATGCCTTATTTACTTTGTTTCGTTTGCGAATAGAACTATTTCCCTCAGCATGGAAACGATTCTTTACAAAATCTAGGGAATTTTAATAGGTCATATTCAATCTATGATAACAATGGTTACAAATTCGTTGGTCCATCCCAATGATTAAAGAATTTCGAAGAAGAATTTAAAGAATTTCGCGCGTTGTCAGTTTATTTTCGATAGTGAACTGTTTTAGATAGTTCGCCTGCTTGGTCTAATATATTTATTTTATTTATTTATTTAGGTTTTCCAGCAGACATAATATTAATACAAAATTTTGCTTAATCTACATAACTTATAATGTAAGTCCAAATAAAGGAAAACTCAACATGCACGTAGTGGAACTTGTTAAAAATTATATGTTGTTAAAAAGTATAATATGGATTATGGACCGGGGGATCCGGGGTTCAACCCCAGGTCGGCACGTGTATTTTTCTGACAGTATTTGCTAGGCGAAGGATTCCTAAAAAATACTAAATTTATCTCTAATCCTATTTTTTTTGCAACATGATTAATAACGAAATGTGTTGCTGACTTCACATCAGAGTCAGCTGTAAGATAGAGGCCAGCTCGTCAATCAGCCGTCGGAGGCGGCACACGTATATGTTACATAAGCGTATGGGCCACCGGAGGCCGAGGCGCCCGTGACTATCTACAGCTATTCAGTATTAAAGATTACGCAGAAGAAGAATCACGAGAGATTGAGATGCCCAATCTAAGAATCTCCTCATTTGTTGACATAACATACATAAGCTCACGCCTGTATCCCCGATGGGGTAGGCAGAAGCGCACTAGCGAACTAGAACACCCACATTTCGCCGAGCTTAGTACCGTCCCAGATGTGATAGGGGGCGAGCCTATCGCCATATCGGGCACAAATTCCAGACTCCGGGCTGATATGGAAAAATTCAATATCACTTTGCCCGACCCGGGGATCGAACCCGAGACCTCAGAACCTGTTGAATCGTTTGAAAAAAGAAAACAATATTATGAATGGTGTATGTAGAAAGAGAAAATTATTTTATTATGTAGATATGTAAAATAATCCTTCAAGCATGTTTAGTTAAATTTATTTATAAATTCATAGCTTCTGTGTCGACGCGTGCCGCGCCGTAAACGTACGGAATATATGCAAATCACATTGCGGAATCATTCTTCCGATGGGGATTTTATTCAAATATCTAATAAGTGGGACTTGTTGAAAGTATTGGCGAATAAACTAATTATACAAGAATTAAAATGGAATAAATTCTATGAATGGCAGTTATTGCTGTTATTTTCAGATTTAACTATTTATCTTTCAAAGACAGGCAGCCGTTTGTTAAGTCTAAACATAATCAATTACATACATTATAACATGCTTGATGATATACTCGTATATTGCAACGTGAGTAGTGACGTTACGTGAAGTAGGAAATAAGACGAAGATAGAAAATAAATTCGATTGAATCTTCAAATCCTCCCTAACAAATTCAACAAAATGATCAAATTATAACTATTCCTTAGTATCGTATAATAATTCGAGCGAAAATATATTATGTAGCTGCTGCGTTGTAGGTACAAATGACACTACTTGGGAGTTATAGTAATTGGAGTTAAGGCGAGGTTTAATACAACAAAACTCGATTTACATAAATAATACATATAGAGGTGTAAACCGTAAATAATTCAACAACAATAGCACAATTTAATATGATTCTTAGAGTTGGTACCAATAATATCATATACAGGAGAACGATTTACAGCGTAATAGTAAAATAAAAAAATAAAAATGGACCCTATTTTTTTATCAATTATTAAGGATGTAGATTTTAAAATCGGAATGCCACCTTTAAATCGTCGCAATTAGCATAAGATAGACTTTAATTATGCCAAAAATAATTAATTACCCCACACATGGTTTGCAAATGTACTTCAGCTAACCAGAAAAACAGTTCACGTTTCCTTTATTCAAAAATGGTGCGCCTTGCGAAATATTAAATTTTACCGCTAGATCATGCTCTCTATAAGGCCGCGGTCTCGACCTCAGCGGGCTGGGAGCGGCGGCGGCGCGACGAGAGGCGCGTTCCAATACACAGATTAACATGGAACTGGCCCCGAAGGCAGCGGCGCTGCGAGCGGCGCGCCGACCGGTTTAACAATACGTTGCCGCGCCGCTCCCCGTGCTGCCGCCACCGCCGCTGAGTTCGTGTCCACAGCCTTAGTTTAGTTATTATTGATAGCAACTTTATGAAACATTCTGTATAGTAAGTTAATACACCAGTGGTGTCTTATAATAATATAATAACTTCTAGCAATAAACCTAAACAGGTGAGGCATGATATTCTCCTCGTGATCCGAATCCATGTATTTGCATATACAGGGGCTGTGGTAGACGTTATATCTCTTACTGGAGTGAACATTCGGGCAAATCTGCGAGGTTTGAATATAAAATGGATAAAGGTTAAGTCACTTATGTAAATGAGAAAAGTTTTCAAACTCGCTTTTGATATAGGGTTAGATTGAATGCTAGAAATGGCACACATAAGTGATACATTGTGATGTGCAGTTATTGAAATGACACATAACATAACATAAGTTCACGCTTGTACCCCACAAGGGATAGGCAGAGGCGCACTAGTGAACTAAAACACTCACATTTCGCCGAGCTTATTTCCGTCCCAGATGTGATAGAGGGCCAACCTATCGCCATATCGGGCACAAATACCAGACTCCGTGCTGAAATGGAAAAATCCAATATCACTTCGCCCGACCCGGGGATCGAGCCCGAGACCTCAGGACCGTAGTTGTACCGAAATACCTACAACCACGCCACTTATTGAAATGATTATGCCTTATTTGATTATTTTTATGAGCATATAGTATAATATAAGTATTATATACAATTTTCCGTTCTCAAAGTATAGTCTAATTTTAATATATTTTCTTATAGAATTAAGATAACAGAATTCTGTGATTTGTGAGGCCGCATTACAAATAAAAATACAAGTACTAGATAGGTATATACATAATACGTTGCTTTATTCATGCTATAACCTCGCTCGATATAAGTAGAGCTGACTCCAAGACGAAGACATAAAGTATTTCTACTTAATTTTCAAACTTAATGTCCTTTTTGCCCAACAGTGGGACAGTCATACTTTAGGTCATAATATAATATAGGTACTACATTTCAAATTAACTTGCTACTTGGGACCGAACTAAGCTCGTAAATGTGGGTGTACTAGTTCGCTAGTGCGCCTCTGCCTACGACTTCGGGGATACAGGAGTGAGCTTATGTTGCTACTTGTTAGCAAATATCAACCAAATAACCTCACAAGTGTATTCATATTGCCTAACTACGCAAAGAAAGTGGAGATACGTGAAAGAATTTGTTACAAATAATGTTAGATTATATGGTATTTTATCCGAGAATCTAGTCCAGCCCTCAAGGGACAGCGTCCGATCAACGCGGCGAGGCGCGGTGGCGTGGAGCGGCGGTAGTAAGCTGTGGATAAATATTGATGTACTTCAGGTGTATTCGCAGTCGACCTAAATATTTAATACACGGTTATCATAGACTGTATCACTTCATTATTATCTTCGAACAATGTGTTGTATTTGTTACGTACTTATTTTCGACCGAGTTCCAAAAAGGAGGAGGTCCTTAATTCATCGGTATTTTTTTAATGTGTGTTAGGTGATATCTCCGCCAAATTTGGACTGATTTTCAAAATTATTTTTGTGCTCGATAGAGCTTATTTCAAGAGTGATCCCATATAAATTTAGTCACGATCGGATTTGAAGTCGGTCTGTTAAGTTTTTAAACTTATGATTATAGTAAGACATTATTTGTAATAGTAATATAATATAATAATATCAGCCCTGTAATAGTACTGTCCCACTGTTGGGCACGGGCCTCCTCTACTAATGCGAGGGGTTAGGCCTTAGTCTACCACGCTGGCCTAATGTGGGTTGGTAGACTTCACATACCTTTGAAATTCTTGTAAAGAAATTGTTGGGTATGCAGGTTTCCTCACGATGTTTTCCTTCACAGTTATAGCAAGCGATATTTCAAAATGACAACACACTTAACATAGAAAAGTCGGAGGTGTGTGCTCTTTTTGGAGTTGGTCTTGAACCTCCGACACACTTCTCGGCAGTCCGTACCATTTTCAACAGAGCTATCGCTGCTTCCTGCTGCTCAATGGTAGTTTGTATGTATGACAAAGGACGAAATTTTGCCTGAATTTAAATCTACATATGAATTACATACAAAGATAAGATTACGCCTGTATCCCCGAAGGGGTAGGTAGAGGCGCACTAGCGAAAGAGAACACCCACATTTCCAGCTTAGTTCCGTCCCAGATGTGGTAAGGGCGAAGCCTATCGTCGGCACAAATTCCAGACTCCGAGCTGATATTGAAAAACCCAATACCTACCACTTTGCCCGACCCGGGCATCGAACCCGAGATCTCGAGACGGTAGTTGTACCGAAATATAACTACGCTACCGAGGGCTATGGATTATTAATATGGTTACAGATGTAATATTCCCTATGTATGTTTGAATCCAGCTTCAGTGAGAGTTTATTCTCTTGATGAAATCTATCAAGAAGGAGTATCTAATATATTTTACCCATGTATAAAACATAAACAGGATACCTTCGTGACTCGCAAGGTCGCTGAACCATTTTTCACAGAGATTTCCCGTTTAGTCATTACTTCGACGGCTGTAAACAACTTGGATAACTCGGAGTAATTTTTCTGTGCTATCATTTTAATACATTAATATCATATACCCCAGATGCACAGTTCTTTGCAAAAATCCTCCTAAAAAGTGGTCTCAGGAATAAAAGAAGGAAAAAGATCACAAGTTCTAATTAAATCAACACAAATATAACCCTATGCACGTGTTATTAAGTAGCTTTTTAAACGGAATGATCAAGCGTTCTTAAATTCGAATTTTCAAATTTAGAATTCTATCGGCGTCCAACTGTAGGGATAAGGAGTGCTTAAGCACTTCTTTGCTGTCCCATTTTCCGAGCGTCAACTGTGCATCTAGGTAAATAATATATCGATGTTTTAATACTATAAAATCTTAGATTAGTTACTGTAAGGGTGACTTGCAGCGTAACACCTTATCCTGATTTATCCTACAGCTCACTTCTATTTTTAAATCAAGATTTGGTATAAATAAAGATATATCGCGGGGCTGCAAGTGGCCCTAAGTTTAACACCATTTTTGAAAATTATATAATTCAAGGTCACATATAAAATCTCTTTTGTGATTTATGCCGTGAAATTGTCATAAAAAGAGTTCAGTTCCTTAAAAAATAATCCGAATAAGGCCTTAAGCCATTAAGCGGTTACGTCAGTCAGCCTTAGAAAATATTTTTCTTAGACTTTCTCCTCAATTATTAAAAGAGAAAGATTAGCGCCCGCGACGATAAGAACCTCATGACAGCGCAGAAATAGGAACAATTCATTATAAAATAATATTCTTAAAAGCAGCGATAGCTCAGTTGGAAATGACACGGACTGCCGAAAGGGGGTTATCACCACCTCTTATAGCAGTATTATTATAATCTTACTTGTACCGATTCCCATACAAAACAAACGAAGAACGATTATAATAATACTGCTATAAGAGGTGGTAGTAACCATGCAGGTGTCGGAAGTTCGAGACCAACCCCCAAATAGAGCATACATAACTTTTCTATGTTAAGTGTATTTTCTTTGCAAATTATTGCTTGCTATAACGGTGAAGGAAGACATCGTGAGGAAACCTGTATACCCGAGAATTTCTTCACAAGAATTTCAAAGGTATGTGAAGTCTACCAACCCGTATTAGGTCAGCGTGGCAGGCTAAGGCAACCCCTCTCATTAGTAGAGGAGGCTCGTGTCCAGCAGTGGAACAGTAATATTACAGGGCTAATATTAATCAAATATTTCAAGGCTCATCAGTGGTGTACCTATTTTTTTCTATTTCCATTTAAATATAGATTATAATTATTATTGACTTTTATGTGTTAGCCCTAAGAGGAAAGGCAGTCTGTCATTAAAAGTAAGCGGTATCTTTTCTGCTACTCATTTAAATTTTTCCAATTGTCCACTAATAGAAAAAAATACTTTTATTTTCTCAGTTTTGAGGCGGTTTTTAATCTTTGTTAAACTTTAATTTGGAAAACACATTCACAGCATACCATAATATGTACATACGCAACCCACACATAATTCCAAATAATAAGAAAATTAAAACGCCAGAAGCCAGTCTATTTATTTGATTCATAAAGCAAAACACAATTCATACTTTATAATATTTTTCATCAAAGCACCGCCCATCAATTGGCTGTTTTTACCGAGTTCCTGATTGCATAATTTTCTTTTATTTATCGCCGTCTACGATGGAACGAAAATAAAACAAACACACTGGCGAATGCTTATTCAGCCACCATTAGCGAGACCCGGCTAGAAGCCGAGTCAATAAATCATTTCCCCGCATCGGCATCTCTTATCGATCCTATTCAATGGCGATTTATTCACTCGATGCTTAATCGTCGCTTCTCGAATATGAGTGGGATTTACTTGATACGTTTCAAGAAACACTTGTAATATGCCATAATGTGACTGAAAGGAACTATTATTTAACGTTTTGCTAACCTAAGTACCTATAAAATATATTGTTATAGCATAACTTAACATAACATAAGCTCACGCCTGTGTCCCCGAAGGGGTAGGCAAAGGCGTACTAGCGAACTAGAACACCCACATTTCTCCGAGCTTAGTTCCGTCCCTGATGTGATAGGGGGCGAGCCTATCGCCATATCGGGCACAAATTCCAGACTCCGGGCCGATATGGAAAAATCCAATATCACTTTGCCCGACCCGGGGATCGAACCCGAGACCTCAGAAGTAGTCGTACCGAAATACCACCACGTCATCAGAGAGCATTGTTATAGCACGGACGTAAAAAAAATTATGGACTGAGCGCTAGGAACATTGAAAGTGAAGCAGCGATTTCGGCTCATTCGATCAGTCGCCGCCATTACGTGTTGATAGATCGAATGAGCCGAAAACCCTGCTTCACTTTGAATGTTCCTAGCGCTTCGTCCACCTTTTTTGTAAGTCCGTGAGTTATATTAAAGCTTCCTGTTGCGTTTTGTTCGATGAACGAGATATCCGCTGTCCCACATCTTTCCTTCCTGAATCTCTATTCCTTTAATTAAGGTTGACAATGCACCCAGTATGCTTTTGGTAGCGTGAATGTGGTGGTGACCATTTACCATCAGGTGACCCACCTGCTCGGGTGCCAATCTTTACTAAAACAAGTTAGCATATTATTTTGACGGGCACAATTTGTGCCTGATATGGCGATATGCTCGCCCCCTATCACATCTGGGACGGAACAAAGCTCGGCGAAATGTGGGTGTTCTAGTTCGCTAGTGCACCTCTGCCTACCCCTTCAAGGATACAGGCGTGAGCTTATGTGTGGAATTAATGATGTATCATCTGTATAGGTACTCGTAGGTAAGCGCCTTTGTTAAATTAGTATCTAGATATTAATGCATAGTTAATTTGCTTGCTAATTCTCTTGGATGGGTATTACGTGTTGTTGGATGAATTAAATGGAATTTGAAGGGCCTAATATGTACTACTTACCTAAGTAGTGAATTCTATTTTATTAAAAAAATCACATGAGGAAATACTCTTTAAGTCATACTGATTTTCGACAGAATGTGGTAATGATCGGGAATAAGGATAGTATCTGCTTAATAAAATGAAAAAAAAATAAAATATCCATAGATAAAAAGATAGATAAATAGATAAAAAGTATCTATAATTATTTCTTAGGTTTACGTATATGTTATTCATTGAAATTAAACTATTTTTACGGATTCTATCACGATTTGCTTTTAATTTTTAATTTTTATGCCCGACGTTTCGAAAGCTTTGCAGCCTTCGTGGTCACGGGTCAGACTAAGGTGTCGGGCATAAAAAATTAAAACCAAATCGTGATAGAATCCGTAAAAATAGTTTAATTTCAAAGTATCCATAATGTTCATAATAATTCGGTAGGGACCTAGCTAGTACTTCAACACAATTTTCAGCGTTATAATAAATCTGTACATAAGCTGCACTCATTTTTGAGCCTTACAAGTAATAAAATAGGTACTAGAATGGATATTTATTCCACAGACCGGGTTAACGTCAGGGAGGCGGCCTGTCATAAACACTACCCTTTCTGCTACATAGGTACTTAAAAAAAGTAAGTTGCACCGAAACCATTAAAGTGGGACGAGTAGAAATAATACTGTAATGGATAATTAAAAAACTAAGCTCGGCGAAATGTGGGTGTTCTAGTTCGCCAGTGCGCCTCTGCCTACCGCTTCGGGGATACAGGCGTGAGCTTATGTTATGTTATGTAATTAAAAAACTGAAAACCGACCTTAAAACTAAACACTTAAAAGTAAAAAAGAACTACAATTTCTTACTTTCTTTGGAGTCGGTGCTGAGGTCGAAGTAAATTAAATGATAATCACAAGTTTAAAAACTTAACGGACCGACTTCAAATCCGATCGTGACCAAATTATATGGGACCACCCTTGAAAGAAGCTCTACCGAACACAAAAAGAATTTTGAAAATCGGTCCACATTTGGCGGAGATATCGCGTAACATACATAAAAAAACCGAGGAATTGAGGACCTCCTCCTTTTTGGGAAGTCGGTTGAATAGACACCAACTCCAAAGAGAATAAGAAATTGTTGTTATTCTTTACTTTACGTATTCAGTTTTAAAGCCGGTTTTCAGTTTTTTTTTAACATTAAAATTATTCATAAAAATTTAGTAGCCATTAGAGTTCAGTAGAATAAAATTAAGACTCCCGACGCAATCACCGAATCTATTGTCTATACAGTATTTTTAAGAATTATGCCTGAATTCCTAACGCGGAGTTTTACTTTCCATCATCTGCTCTCCTGTATAGCTCAAAAGAACATAACTAGGTCCATTCGAGGCTATAATATTGAAAGAATTATCCACCAACTCCTAATAGTTTGAGATAATATTATATACAACACATTATGCGTCTCTATAAAATTTGAGGGTTGCCCTCGATTTTTCTGGGATATTATCATTAGATCCTGACTTGGTGCTAATGGGATCACCTGATATACCCTTATAAACAAAAAATAATAATTTCTCGAATCGGCCCAGGCGTCTTTGAGTAATCGGGGAACATACATAGAAAAAAGTTTCCGACGAATTGTTAACCTCCTCCCTTTTTGAAGTTGATGAAAAAATTATATGCATAGACTTCACGTATATATATATCCCTGAGGAGTAGGCAGATGCGAACTAGCGAATGTAGGTAGTCCCAGATATGATGGGGGCCGAGCTTATCCCCCATATCGGGCCCAAATTCCATACACCAGGCTGGTACCAAACAAATAATGGAAAGCGTCTATCAATGAGCTGACTTATGTAAAGTGTAAGCTGCATAATAAAACGATCTCTCATAATAGGAAGCAAGTAAGCGGTGGAGCCATGTTGTAGACAATTATGCCTACATACTACACAAGAATTATATTTTAAACCTGATTTAGATTTAGAGAGTTATACGACTACAGCGATAATGTAAGAAAAAACTATTATTAGAAGCCGCGTCCATCAATATTTATTATACCCTAGATGCACAGTTCTTTGCAAATATCCTCCTAAAAAGTGGTCTCAGAAATAAAACAAAGAAAACGATCACAAGTTGTAATTAAATCAACACAAATATAACCCTAAGCATGTGTTATAAAGTAGGTTTTTAAACAAAATGAGCAAGCGTTCTTTAATTTAAATTTTGAAATTTAGAATTCTATCGACGTCCGACTGTAGGCAAAATGAGTGCTTAAGCACTTCTTTGCTGTCCCATTTTCCGAGCGTCAACTGTGCATCATCTGTAAATAATATATCGATGGCCGCGTCATATTACAACTTGCAAGTGAGTACAAGAGAAAATCTGAACTAAGTATTTTATAACACCTTAGGCTCAATTGCACCACTATTATTAACCTAGAGTTAGCCCTAACCGCAAGCTAAATTGACAGAAAATGTATGAATGACATGTAACTTAACTTGCGGTTAGGACTAACTCTAGGTTATTAATAGTGGTGCAATTGAGCCTTAGTGATTTAGTTATTCGTCAGTCAGTCCACATGTGGTTTCCTTTTAAGCAGGCGCCTACTCGCATCGAGTTAATAAAGAATAAATAGTTTTTTATTTTATTTATTTAGGATCGCCAAGGGGTTACAAATAAACTTAAGTAACTAACACTTATATCATTGTTCCCAGTTACAGGCAACCACAGCATGCATTATTGTGGTGTTTACACCAGACAAAAATTAACATTAAATTTTAAAATTAATTTACAGATGTTTAAAATAGGTTTTATAAAAATTAACAAAGTAATCTTAACCAATAAACCATAGTGGCTGCTTTAAAAGTTGGGCATAGTTTAGGTATATACACATGTAATGCAAAAATAAGATAAAAATATAATAAGATAAAATAGTGACTATAAAGACTGCCTCGGTGGCGTGGTTGTATTTCGGTACGCCTACTGTCAGCGGCGTAGCGTGGGTTTTCGCCGCCCGGGGCCGCCCGGAAATTTGCCGCCCTTTTCAACCGACTTAAAAAAAAGAGATTCTCAAGTCATCGGACTAATTTTAGTATATTACCCGACATTTCCGGCAAATGTGGACCGATTTCTAAAATTATTTTTGTCTTATCAATAGAGCAGTTGGGAATGGTACGGACTGCTGAGACGATTATCGGAAGTTCGAGACCAACCTCAAAAAGAACACATACCTATGAATTTTCTATGTTAAGTGTGTTTTCATTGTGAAATATCGCTTGCTATAATGGTGAAGGAAAACATCGTGAGGAAACCTGCATACCAGAAAATTTTCCACAAGAATTTCGAAGATATGTGAAGTCTACCAACCCGCATTAGGCCAGCGTGGTAGACTAAGGCCTAACCCCTCTCATTAGTAGAGGAGGCCCGTGCCCAGCAGTGGGACAGTAATATTACAGGGCTAATATTATTATTAATAGAGCTTAGGTAAACCGTGGTTAATCCTATATATTGTGCAGCTTACATACTTTTTTAGCCCAAATCACCAACAATTTTATATAAATGTTTTTGTGATGATAACAAATACAATATTACACTGAAATAAAGTAAAGTTCACAGACAATAAATCCGCAGAAGAAAAAGACGTTGCTGCTTGTTAAATTATAATTTGTCTCAGATAACAGTAATTGAGTACCCAACTTGCAAGAATTTTACTTTGGTTTTAAGAAAATATATAGCATACTATGTATGTAAAAACTATATTGGATTAAACTACTGATTCTGAACAAACTACTTAAAATTTTCGGGTGTACTAAAATTCACTTTTTTGTAATTACAAAAATATTATTAATAATATATTTTATGGGTATCCCCTATAAACCCGAACTACCACGTCCGCAAAGTTAGTAGGTACCTATAATTAAATCCGCAAATATATACTGGTGAAATATCATTTAAAATGGCAGCCGGATTATTCAGAGTAAAAATACTTTTTTTTTATGATTTCGAGATTATGAACTATCCATGAGATTGTAATGATGGATCTCTAAACTACCCAATTAATTACTAATAATTGTTAACGTGTTTTGGGGGAGTATTCATAGGCGGATTTGAACACTGTCCTTTGGTCGATATCTGAAGAATTTTAAAGCCGGTTTTTAATTTTTAGGGTTTCAAAGCCAAATGGAAAAAATGGAACGCTTATAGTTTCGTCATGTGCGTCTGTCTGTCTGTCTATCCACAGTTTAGCTCAAAGCCTATCAGTACTAAAAAGCTGTAACTTGGTATGTGTATACATATCAATCACGCCAACAAAATGGTATTATAAAATCTTGAAAAAAAATAGTAGGGTACATCTAAAGTTGGGATGATTTTATTTTACGATTATCACGTGGTGTGGGGTATCGTTGGATAGATCGTTCAAAAACATTACGGGTTTGCTAAAACCATTTGTCGATCCAAGAATTCGTTTGCGAAATATTAAGCTTTAATCTGCGAATGTTTGTTAGAGTCAAGTGTCCGCACCCCCTACCACCTAAACGGTCGGTTCTGGAAATGTGAAAAAATTCATGGTAGTCGCACATATGAATTCGGGTTCCTCACTCGGGGGTCTTAACCGCCGATGGTTTGGGTCCCGAGACTCACCATCGGAGGGGAATACATTTATATTTATAAATATGTTTTATATTTTTTAATATATATTTAAAAAAATGAAAATGATTCTAAAATAAAGAGTACTGAACATAATAAAATATACACCCAACAATCGCACACGTAATCCTGACCCCACACTAGGTGGAATTGAACCTATATCATGGGTATCAAGAACTACAAGGGCCTTGCGGTTCCACTTCACCCACACCTGAAGCAAAACTCACAAAAAAATCTATCGCAGTGTGGGAATTGACACTGTCATCGGGAGATATTTGGTGTCACCAACAGCAGTGCAAACTAAAGACTCGAATTGGAAGTACATGTCCCAGATAATGCCCTAAAATTCGGTCGTCAAAGTATCTAGCGGTCGTCGGGCGCCGGGGCGCTGTATTCCGCCCGCCAAACCGCCCCAGTGCCCGCGCCGCCCCAGCGCTCGCGCAGCCCCAGCGTCCGCGCCACTCAGCACCCGCGCCGTCCCAGCGCCCACCCCACCCGCGCCGGCCCAGCGCCCGCGCGGGCCCAGCAGCCGTGCACCCTAACGACCGCGCCGCCCCATCGTTCGCACCATCCCGGCGCCCGCGCCCGCGCCCGCGCCACCCAGCACCCGCGTCGTCCAGAGCTCACGCCACCCCAGCGTCCGCACCGCCCCAGCGCCCGCGCCGCCCAGAGCCCACGCCGCCCCAGCGACCGCGCCGCCCCATGTCCCACACCGCTCCAGTTCCCGCGCTCGCGCCACCCCAGCGCACACGCCACCCAGCACCCGCGCCGCCCCATCGCTCGCGCCGCCTCAGCGCTCCTGACACCCAGCGCCGCCCCAGCGCTCCCAACACTCAGCGCCCACGCCACCCACGCGCCCCAGTGACCACGCCGCCCCAGCGACCGCGCGGTCCAGAACCCACGCCGCCCCTGCGACCGTGCCGCCCCAACGCCCGCGCCGTCCAGAGTCCACGCCGCCCCAGCGACCGCACCGCCCCAGCTCCCGCGCCATCCAGAGTCCATGCCGCCCCAGCGACCGCGCCGCCCCATGTCCCACACCGCTCCAGTTCCCGCGCTCGCGCCACCCCAGCGCACACGCCACCCAGCACCCGCGCCGCCCCATCGCTCGCGCCGCCTCAGCGCTCCTGACACCCAGCGCCGCCCCAGCGCTCCCAACACTCAGCGCCCACGCCACCCACGCGCCCTAGTGACCACGCCGCCCCAGCGACCGCGCGGTCCAGAACCCACGCCGCCCCTGCGACCGTGCCGCCCCACCGCCCGCGCCGTCCAGAGTCCACGCCGCCCCAGCGACCGCACCGCCCCAGCTCCCGCGCCATCCAGAGTCCATGCCGCCGCAACGCCCGCGCTTCCCAGCGCCCCCGGGCACGCGCCCGCGCCACCCCAGCGACCGCACCGCCCCATCTCCCACACCGCTCCAGTTCCCGCGCCCGCGCCACCCAGCACCCGCGCCGTCCCAGCGCTCGCGCCGCCCCAGCGCTCCCAACACCCAGCGCCCAGGCCGCCTGCGCGCCCCAGTCCCAGAAGCCGTACACCCCAACGACCCCGCCGCCCCATCGCCCGTACCGCCACAGCACCCGCGTCGCCCCAACGCCCGCGCCGTCCAGAACCCACGCCGCCCCTGCGACCGTGCCGCCCCACCGCCCGCGCCGTCCAGAGTCCACGCCGCCCCAGCGACCGCACCGCCCCAGCTCCCGCGCCATCCAGAGTCCATGCCGCCGCAACGCCCGCGCCTCCCAGCGCCCCCGGGCACGCGCCCGCGCCACCCCAGCGACCGCGCCGCCCCATCTCCCACACCGCTCCAGTTCCCGCGCCCGCGCCACCCAGCACCCGCGCCGTCCCAGCGCTCGCGCCGCCCCAGCGCTCCCAACACCCAGCGCCCAGGCCGCCTGCGCGCCCCAGTCCCAGAAGCCGTACACCCCAACGACCCCGCCGCCCCATCGCCCGTACCGCCACAGCACCCGCGCCGCCCCAACGCCCGCGCCGTCCAGAGCCACGCCGCCCCAGCGACCGCGCCGCCCTAACGCACGCGCCGTCCAGAGTCCACGCCGCCCCAGCGACCGCACCGCTCTAGCGCCCGCGCCGTCCAGAGTCCACGCCGCCCCAGCGACCGCACCGCCCCAGCTCCCGCGCCATCCAGAGTCCATGCCGCCGCAACGCCCGCGCTTCCCAGCGCCCCCGGGCACGCGCCCGCGCCACCCCAGCGACCGCACCGCCCCATCTCCCACACCGCTCCAGTTCCCGCGCCCGCGCCACCCAGCACCCGCGCCGTCCCAGCGCTCGCGCCGCCCCAGCGCTCCCAACACCCAGCGCCCAGGCCGCCTGCGCGCCCCAGTCCCAGAAGCCGTACACCCCAACGACCCCGCCGCCCCATCGCCCGTACCGCCACAGCACCCGCGCCGCCCCAACGCCCGCGCCGTCCAGAGCCACGCCGCCCCAGCGACCGCGCCGCCCTAACGCACGCGCCGTCCAGAGTCCACGCCGCCCCAGCGACCGCACCGCTCTAGCGCCCGCGCCGTCCAGAGCCCACGCCGCCCCAGCGACCGCGCCGCCCTAACGCACGCGCCGTCCAGAGTCCACGCCGCCCCAGTGACCGCACCGCTCTAGCGCCCGCGCCGTCCAGAGTCCACGCCGCCCCAGCGACCGCGCCGCCCCAGCGCCTGTGCCGCCCCCAACCCGCGCCGCCCCGTCGCGTCGTATTGTGTCGCGTGAATCCGTCGCACTCGAGACACATGTAGCATTAGCGCATACTTTTTGATTATTTAATTTCATAAGTACCTATACAAAAATGCAACGATTGCCGCCCCTTCTCATGTGCCACCCGGTGCTATGGACCCGACGCTACGCCAGTGGGTAATACCTAGTGTGGGTCAGGGCTATGTGTGACTGTTGGGCGTATTTGTTTAATTTCTTTTTATGCTAAAAAGAATTCCGTGTGCCGCCCCTCTTCAGGTGCCGCCTCTCTTAATTTGCCGCCCCCATTCATGTGCCGCCCGGGGCCCGGGGCCCCCCCGGCCCCCCCCACGCTACGCCAGTGCCTACTGTCCTGAGGTCTCAGGTTTGATCCCCGGGTTGGGCTATGTGATATTGGATTTTTCCATATCAGCTCTCAGTCTGGAATTTGTGCCCGACCCCTATCACATCTGTGACGGAACTAAACTCGGCGAAATGTGGGTGTTCTAGTACTTCTAGTTCACTAGTGCACCTCTGCCTACCCCTTCGGGGGTACAGGCGTGAACTTATGTTATGTTATGTATGTAAATAGTGTATTTAGGTCAAAACACAAATTACAAACTACTCTCTCTCTCGCAACTCGAACAAATCTATATTTTTTAAAAAGAACATCCATCAGTGACCAGACCAAGCTAAATTAGCGGAATTAGAACACAGCACAGGCGAGTTTAACTATACTGGGCTATAAACCTCACCGGCCGCGATAGGTGAATTTCACGCGGAACCTCCGGGCCAGGGCGGAAGGTGCGTGAAATATAAATCAGCTAGCTGTGATTTACGCGAAACCTCCCGGAAAGTTTTAATTCTGTTTGGCCCCAGCTCTCGGCCATTTAATTTATCTATTATTTATTGCGGCGGGTAACTTGGACACTTTGTTTATTAGCTATTCAATTAGTCGGTTTGATACGTTCATTAGAAACTCTAGTTTTGGCGTAAGTAAATCTGTCAAATAATTCTGATTAGAATAAATGATTTTGCGCAATGCCATTATGTATTTAATTAATGTCATGACGTTAAAGGTTTATTTAGTAAGTCCAATCAGATGTCAGTAAGAGATGAATTTATTAATCTTCATACACAGTGGCGTAGCTTGCCTTAAAATTTTTGGCCGTTTGACTTCGGAACCCTAAAAAATCGCCCCGAATTCTAATATTATAAAGGCGAAATTGAAATATTCACCCAGCATTTATTCTCAAAAATGTTATTAATCTATAATAGATTATTGTAATATTTTAGGAATTTTTGCTCACACACTTTTGGTCCCCCCGTAGCCCGGGAGCTCCGTATCATTGATATGGTTGATACGGCGGTAGCAACGCCCCTGCTCATACATATTATAGGTTATGCAAAAAATCATGTAGAATGTTGCATTTGGAAAAAGAAGAAACCAACAAAGTCCACTTTCGAATTTTTAATATTAATAACTTAGTCCTCAGAAGGGGTGATGACAGATTGGCGACCGGTCGTAAAAAACTAAGCTGAATACTTTCTGCAACATTCTTTAAAAAATGTTGATCCGTGACTGCCCATTGAGGGGGATAGGGATAGATACGTAAAGATGTGTTTTGTGATATTAGCAAGTTAGCAGCAAAAGTTGTTTATTGTTCAACCGAATTGATTTCGTGTTATCGTTAAAACTGAGAATGCTTACCTTTTAGTCCGCTTTTATATCTAGTTCGTGCATAAATATTATGTCTCATTTTCAAATTGGTTCTATCAGAAATTAAGTTCTTCGTAAAATGCTCTCCTCCATTTACCAAAAAGTCCGGCACATAGGTCAACGCTCGCCTATTTCAACGTACCAAAGCCATTTCCTGAACACAAACATCTAGGAAATGTAATTAGTGTATGTTTTGTGTGCTCGTGGAGAACATTTCGCAAAACGATTCTAGTTACAGCCGGGGTTTCACTGCGTGCATGCAAACAACTGGCCGAATTTATTTTTAAAGCCCCCTTCATTATACTGACCCGGGAGTACACCGCGCTCGTAAAAAGGGAAATATTTGTACTCATATATTTTGCTTCGACGTCATGTGTAAGCTCATGTCAGGTAAAGTTTATTGCGGGTTGACCAAATTGGCTATGACCAGGCGTCCTTGAGGGCCATAAATTAATACAAATGGGTACGTACTTACGTAAATAATTTAGTTCGCGCCCTCCTACCATTCCTCTCTCGTCGCTACTGAGTAGTTGAACATAAATTGTACCAATTCAATATATGTATGTTAGCATTTTCTGCCCGGTGCGAATGTTTTCTTTGACTGCATCTTAAATATCTACGTCATACTTGCTCCGAACCATTTTAACGTAGATTTGAGTAACATGTCTCATACAATATCGAAAGTAGTTTGCAGTAATCCATTAATAACTTTTCCCATCACTGATCTTTCCTTGTGCCATCATGATTTAAGTTTAAGGGATTATACTCTTGGAGAAAACACGACTAAAACAAAATAGGTTTTCAAATCCAAAATTGGCTTCAATCCGTCATTAGTAGGTTAAACAATAAACGAATTGAGAATCTGATTCTTTTTGAATACGGTAGAAAAGCATAGAAAGCAAGCAAAAGCAACCTATAAAGAAACTGAGAACAATAGCTTTTCCGAAAACATTTTTACAATGCAAATATGTAATCAAGCAACATTTATTCGTGTTCGTTTTAGGTAACTTTTTGGCTAGACTGTACCGCACGTGCAAGCCGTGTCTGGGGATACGAGTATGTATGTTAAATTAGCATAGTTTGACGGCCCGCCTCCGGCGCCGGCCACCGAGGGCAACGGTTTAATGAGAATTTACAGCTTTTACGGATGCTGCCGACATATTCAGATATTCTGGGCCACACTTGTGCGCCACGTACCTACTGCAAAGCTGATAGCAAAATAACTAATGTACAGATGCTAGTCTTTTTGTTCTTATAAATTACCAGTTATCTTTTTGTTTTAACTGAATATTTATTTATGTAGAATCAAATCCGAATATCAGCTCACGGACGTTAAGAAAAAGAAGGAGACTATCGAGAAGCTACGCACACAAATGCGCCTGTACAAGTGCCCTTAGCCCCTTACGCAACCACGCGCCATTACGTGTCGATATGTCTGATGTATGATATGTTTGTCGAATGGGCCGAAAACCCTGCTTCACTCTCATGTTCTTAGCGCTCCGACCACCTTTTTTTTACGTCCATGTATCAGCTATTTATTTTCATGTAAACTTTATTGACGTGTAACCACCTAGATTGATTAATTTCCTCCAAATATTGCATATTCTGTCTCTACGGATAACATGTGGTACGTATCCAATGAAATTGTTCTGCTTACCAACGTCACATTGATTCCAGTTTTCTTATGTGTAGTCTCTCTTATTCCTTTTGGTGATATAGTATAATAGTGTTACGCACTGATATGATATTTATTTATTAGTAATTAAAAATAAATTAATGTACATATCTACCTACTATCTGCCTACCTGGGTATACAGTATAGGATGAACTAGAGGGCTCAGCTGAAAATCAGTGCTGTGTCTCAGCAGCGTCCACTGAGCTGGTACCCCCTCTACCGCATATCAGCAGGTGTACGTACCTATAATATTGTAGAGGTAGTATATATGTATGTTATAATGTATCTTTGTTCCTGTCGTTGTATGTGTGTGTAGAAAATAAATGGTTTAAATGGTTTATATCACGTATCTAGTATTAACATTATTTATAATTAATACTGTTTAATCATTAATGTTTATAGTACCTACTTGTAGGTACCTAAATTCATCTTTAAGCAAAAAAATGAAAAATATGTCTAAGAAATTAGAATGAAACACATGTACCTATTGTGTTGCGGATTATTTCGCATCACCTAACATTCGCAATATTTTTTTCAATAAAAGCTATTCAATAGTCATCGACGTAAATATCCTTCCTTTATTCAATGGGTAACTTAATCCCGCGTTTCCAAGATTTGTCCCCATTTCGGGGTTAAGTAACAAAACAACGCGATTAGATCTAAACTGAATAGTGATTGAAAGCGAAATAAGTGTTAGTGATGTCAGCAGTAAGTCGCCACCTTGGTCGAGTGGCAATGCTGTGAACTGGGAGGTCCTTGGTTCGATTCCCAAGAAGAGTGGGCCCAACCTACGAATTTTCCCTAACACTATTTTCTCGGGATTGGACCCCCTAAAAGGTTGACATCAAGCAGGCAGCATTCTTTCTGCAACATGCCTATAGTAAAAATATGTTGCGCGGACGCGACCCCACATTAAGTTGGGATAAGGGCAGGTAGAAAAGATGACAGCAATTGTAATTGTCAGTAATTTTTTACAAGAAAATCTGTGCTTAGTTTTTCTCGTAAAAAATGCCTCGGACTAAGTCGAAGTTCCAAATTCGTTTATTTGACTTACACTTAGGTAGTTAAAGTTCGCTCTACAGATCTCAGCCTAAGAGTTTTAGACCACATACAAGAAGACATTTATTTAATACCTTGAGAAATATTTATCAACCGACTTGAAAAGAAAGAAATTCTTAATCTGTACATACATAAGCTCACCCCTGTATCCCCGAAGTGATAGACAGGCGAACTAGCGAACTAGGACACCCACAGCTCGCCGTGATTATTTCCGTCCCAGATGCAATATCAGGCACACATTCTAGACTCTGGGCTGATACTAGAATACCTCAATACCAGTTTACCCGGCACGAGGACCGCACCCGAGAACTTAGTACGGAGGATTTACCACGCACGCAATACAACTACGCCACCGAGGCAGTTAGTTATTATGAAGTCAATAACTAAAAGTACAAACTGAAATTAACTCTAGAAATTATTCGCCGCTAAATTGGCAACATAAACTGTCTCACATATGCGCATATTAAATAAATGATGTTATATCCAAGTGCACAGAAATCCGTGGGTACTCTACCAAGACGTGCAAAATTTATGTTGTTAATATAACCGCTTAGATTAAACGAACGAGCGGCACTGCTCTTGCTTCCTGGCAACAATCTAATTTGACATCATAAAGCCAGGGTTCAATGTTAAAACTACGGCAATTTCACTCGTATCTACCCTAGTACCGCACCGTATGGCCTAACTTGGCTCTATATTATACAGGTATTATAAATGTAGAGCTTCAACTTAATCTACTTTTGTTCAACGATTGCTTATCGGGGAGTAATGCGGATAACCGAAACGGTAGAGAGGTGAAAAGCGTAGCGGTAAAACCTTAGACAAAAGAAGATAGGTAAAACAGTTTTCCCCGCGAAAACAAAAAAGCAATTAAGCACTTATGTTATAAACTTGGGGTGTTATAACTGAAAATTTTTACACAGTTTAAAAAAATATATATTTTTCTATATTTCGACGGTGTGCTTTATGCGTCTAGCATTGAGGAAAAAGGCTTTGTACCTTTTGTATAGAAGCTGTGAAACAATAGGTACTAGATAGCTAGATATACTAATACATAGCTAGCATAGCTGAGTATATTTAGGTACATATAATACCTATGTACTTCATTGATTGATGCCCTAAAAAGCAATAGGTAAGTATGTAGAGGTGTATGGATAATGAGCTAATTCAAACCTAACGAAACATTTCAGACGAAATTAGCTCATAAAGAATACATGTGTATGAGTGATACCTACTTGCGGAGTACGCACTAGTATACGGGGTCACGTTAATATGCGCATACATCTGGCAGTATCGCACGACGCAACATTACCCGCCCTGGGAATAATGATGCGTGAACTATGGATCCACGTTACAGTTGCGGCAAATGTGGAGCGTATCTCATTTTACTACGTGTCTGTCTACTGTGTAAAGCTTGCGACATACTACGACGTATTTAACGGCATTTTTTTTACATAAACTAAAAATCCGAAAGGAAATTAAAATCCCACGAAATAATATTATAAACATTAATTACCAACGCTCGCTCCAGACTGTGGCGCCGGTGTGAATGTCGATACTCGATAGTGTTCGTTTTTCACGGCCGCGAACTCTTTGAAGCGGACAGAAAAATCATTTTCAGTCCGCCATTTATTCAAGACGATAGACGTGCCGCGCACCCAATATAGTAAATAATATAATACTTGCGGGTTTAGACAAGTCGATTATGCGCGAATAGAATAACGACCGGTTTCAATAAACGATCTCAGTTTAGAGTGCAGATAGATCGCGATTATGAATCAATCAAATCAAGTCATTTGACGGAGTCATGTTCAAACTGTGTTCTTATTAGCTTATTTTTGTAATCTATCTGCACATTCGAACTGAGATTGTTTATTGAAACCGGCCGTAAATGTATGAGAATATGTGTACACTACATGCGGCGTACTCTTGTCATTCCCATACATTTATTCTATTTGACTATTCTGTTCGACTAGCGCATAAGCCACTTGTCTAATCACGCAGGGGGGTTACCACCACCTCTTATAGCAATATTATTATAGTTTTACTACGTTTTTCTTGTACAGGAATCAGTACAAGGTGGTAACCAAAGACTCCCCCCAGTATACTCAAGTTTCTCTATGACATACAACCTCGCCACCGAGGGTATACTGTACATGTGGGGCTTTAGAAATAACCGGCAATACTTGCCGAGATTCATTACAATAAAACTGCCTCCGTGGCGTGGTGGTATTTCGGTACGACTACGGTTCTGAGGTCTCGGGTTCGGGTCGGGTAGTGATATTGGATTTTTCCATATCAGCCCGGAGTCTGGAATTTGTGCCCGACATGGCGATAGACTCGCCCCCTATCACATCTGGGACGGAACTAAGCTCGGCGAAATGTGGGTGTTCTAGTTCGCTAGTACGCCTCTGCCTACCCCTTCGGGGATACAGGCGTGAGCTTATGTTATGTTATTCATTACAATAATAAATCAAGAGATCATTTTCATTTTTTTTATTGTATAGATACATATTGTTTGCATTATAAAAATTGTCTAGTGACACTTTCCAACAATTATAATAATCTAAGCAAATTCATACATAAAATTGTTAACTCTATGAAATTGCCATTGCCCTTTGTTATTTCGATAGAATTTTGCTAGACGTCGATAAAATCCAAATTCAATTATTATATTAGCATCACAATGTTAATTTCATACAGTATACACCAATGCAAACTGATTTTAAACATTATCTTCTATTTAATATTTCATAGTTGTATTTAATACACTTATTCCCATGTTATGACAATTAGCTACTTATAAAATGCTTCAATTCATTAATTCAAGATACAATTTAAGGATATTTTTTATAAACACACATCAAAGAAAATAATATTAATAATGGCATTATTTCGTTTATCAAATAATGTTGACTTGTGAATATATTTTCTATATAAACAACATGGTTTTATTTGCTTAAATACAGAGTTACGATATATTTACTTGTGCACGTAATATCCAAAAAATAGGAAGAAAAAGTGAATAGTTTTCAATAAAGTATGGCAATGTATTGTCAATTTACAAATAAATATAACAAGAACATACTAATTTACCCTCTCACGCTTTCACACAATTTATTGGGATATTGCTTTGACTTATTATATTTACTTGCACTTTATAATAAATAATTGTTCAGAAACATTGTCTGTTATTATTGAAATTGTTATGCGTCATTTTAAAATGCGTGATTTTAGTCAGAAAATGAGGAATCAATCCAAAAGTACTGTAGAATTTGTCTAACGAATTCATTTAAATTATAAACAGGTCAATTTGAAATGAATAGATTTTAGGTGTTATATTCTTTTTATTTTACTATATGAATAATGAATATACTTTTGGAAGTTACCAGTTTGGGTATTCATATAAATTGATGATTTGTACAGTATGAGGAAAGTTATGTATGATCTCTAGGTCCTCTAAACTGCTAGAATTTTAATGAGAATTCTTCCATAGAATACTTCTTTAATATAAAATAAACCTGTTTGCGTCCATCTTTCACCAGACCTTTATAACAAATATTCCGAAAACCCAGAATATTTATTATAAAATAATTTTCACTGGACCAGATCCAGCTAGAGTGTATTATGCACTATACAATTCCTTCACGCACGATTTTGAATACATAAAGTAGAAATCATTCCCGACGTACAGAGATTTTGTTAATTTTCCATTCAATATTGAGATTATCAGCGTGCAAAACCGTTGGAACTTTCTCTTTAGTCTAGCGTCATGTAGAAGTCTACCTGCAAATAAACGAAAATATATTAGTAAACAAGCACGAGTTTCAAAAACTTAACTGACTGACTTCCAACTTGATCCCATCTTGACCAAGTTTATATGGGACCAGGGGGGTTACCACCACCTCTTGTAGCAATATTATTATAGTCTTACTACGTTTTTTTTGTACGAGAATCAGTACAAGTTAGACTATAATAATATTGCTATAAGAGGTGGTGGTAACCCCCCAGGTGGTACCCTTGAAATAAGGTCTATTGAACACAAAAAGAAGTTTGAAAATCGGTCCACATTTGGTGGAGATCTCGTTACATAAAAAAAACATACGAATTGAGGACTTTCTCTATTTTGGAAGTCGGTCGGTTCATTTATTAACAAGATATTTTCAGTTCAATATAAGATATCTACAGATGTAAACAATAGACAGCGGTCTTTATCTAGAATATGTAGATCCTTAATTTATAAGAAATCGTTTCATAGATGCAACAATAGCATTAATCAATGAATAGTATACATAACATACATAAGCTCACGCCTGTATCCCCGAAGGGGTAGGCAGAGGCGCACTAGCGAACTAGAACACCCACATTTCGGCGAGCTTAGTTCCGTCCTAGATGTGATAGAGGGCGAGTCTATCGCCATATCGGGCACAAATTCCAGACTCCGGGCTGATATGGAAAAATCCAATCAAATCAATGAATAGTATATCTGCCCATTTTCCAAAGAATTTCAATGATTTAGTATAGCATCTAACAGACGCTCAACATCAATTTGTTTCGATTTAGTGGGGTATGCGCCTATACAACAGAAATGCACCTTTAATATTGTATTTGTTCAATAGACTCGCACCTTATCACTATCTAACTCATATGGGACGGAAACTAGCTCGGCGAAATGTGGGTGTTGTAGTTCACCTTTACTACTCCAGCGATACAATCGTAAGGCAATGTGATATTTTTTTTAATGGAGACTGGTAAGCAAGCAGATGGGTCACGTGATGTCAGTGATGGTAAGTGAAACTCTTGAGCTTGTTTTGGCATTTCTTCTCAGTGATAGCCAGATGATCCAGCCAGAGCCAGAGCGATCTCCACCGCCCAGACACCGGCCCAAGACACAACAACAAATTCGGAAAGGGAGGAGATGGGTTGGGCCACCGGAAATCTCACTCACCGAACAAAACGACAGCGAGCTGCCACTCTACGTCGGTTTTCTGTGAGACAGTGGCATCAAACAGGTAGAGCCGACCTATTCGCGCTGTAGTCGTAATTGTCTACAGTGTGGCTCTACAACTCAAAAATTGTTATTGCTCTTTGTGTTACTCTTTGTGACAGCCTCCGTGGCGCAGGGGGCGAGTAGCCGGCTGTGAAGCGGGAGGCAGCGGCTTCGATCCCCGCATTGAGACAAATGTTTGTGTGGCCCACAGATATTTGTTTCAAGTTTGGGTGTTGTGAGACCGAAAGTCTCTCATAGGCTGAGATCTATAGAGCGAACTTCGAATAAGACTGAGTCAAAGAAACAAACTCATTGAAAGTTTGGAATTTTTAAATGGATCTTTGACTTAGTCCGAGCCATTTTTTACAAGAAAAACAGACCGACAGACAGATTAAGCAAAGATTTTCTTGTAAAAAAATTCTTGGACAAAGTCCAAGTTCGATAAAAAACTTCAAATCCTCACCGAGTTTGTTTCTTGGACTCAGACTTAGTCGATGGTCGCTTTATAGATCTCATCCATAGATCCTGACACCCACAATACAGGTTATATTTAGTGTCGGGTCAGGACTAAGTGTGTGACTGTTAGGTGTATTTATTTATTTTATTTTACTGACTGCCTCGGTGGCGTGGTGGTATTTCGGTACGACTACGGTTCTGAGGTATCGGGTTCGATCCCCGAGTCAGGCAATGTGTTATTGGATTTTTCCATATCAGCCCGGAGTCTGGAATTTGTGCCCAATATGGCGATAGGCTCGCCCCCTATCACATGTGGGACGGAACTAAGCTCGGCGAAATGTGGGTGTTCTAGTTGGCTAGTGCGCCTCTACCTACCCCTTCGGGGATACAGGCGTGAGCTTATGTTATTTTACCTTTTCTTGGTGGTGGATTCCTCCTTGGCCTTCTTGTCTGCCTCCCGTCGCTTGGCGGCCTCCTCCCGCTGCTGGCGGATGATGGCGAGGCGGGCGAGGTCCGCGCGCGCCTGGTCGGTCTTGCCCTCCGCGTGCAGCTTCTGGTACGCTGCGGCCGCGCGCTGCCTCTCTATTTCTTCCCTTTCACGCCTTAAATGAAATTGTATATTAAACGAGCTGGTACCTGTTTTGCTGTCGCAGTCAAAATTATTTTAGGAAAATTGTAACTTCATAGATGGTGCATTGTGGCAACATTCTTCTTTAGCAGATAATAGCGGAGTTTTGGCGGGAATTCTGACTGTGCGGGTGGTCGCTTGTTTTAATGATTTCATATTCTAGTCTAAAGTTGTGCTTGTGGTTTAAATGTGATGTGAATCTAAGCGATAAACATCAACGTAGATGGACAGTATGTGGAAGCTTTGAAATAAGTGATTTTGGACGCTTTTTGTCGGGTGGATGGGTCGACCATGTTCGACTCCTCCGCTGCGAGAAAATCGTCTAAAAATCAGCAAACTGGAAAGAATTGACGCCAAAATTCCAGCAGGGCCTTGAAATCGAACACATCCGACTTCAATGCACTTGCGAAAACTTAGATATAGGAAACAAAATGTAAAAAATAATAAAAAGTATACGGCTGAAGGACATTGTATGGCTATGAACAAAATAATTAAAAAAAAAGCAAAAAAAAAGCAGAGAATAGCAAAGGACCAGGTAGGTAAATTGATAATAAGACTGTTTCGGCTGCACATAGACACCCGTGAGGCCAAATCAAACTTAGAGAACATTCCCGTATTACGTGACCTGTTTCTTCAAAGTACCACGCTTGACCACAGCTGGGTCTTAGGTTTTCGTCACATAGTCAATATCCTCTAGGAAAATCTCGTGCGTTTTCGAGCTATACCCATGGCGCGCAGTTTAGCGTTTAGCATTTTTTAAAGTCACAGGTGGGAACACATCATAATATTTTGTTTTTAAACTTTTGTTCAATAAAAAAATATTTAAAACTATATTTATATCTCACTATGTGAAACCTCGCTTGACATATACTATGGGTGGTCACCGAGGGAGGGGAGGAAAAATTGGTCACGTTATATGGGTAAGTTTCCTTAGCAGAGGGGAGTGCGGATTTAGGCCGCCGGAAATCTCACTCAAACGAAACATATAAGATGCTATTTTCAGATGGTAAATAAATGAATACCTAGAAAGTTGAGGTTTCTCTCCTTCGCCTAAGTTAGTATTCAAGGTAGTTAATTTTTTATTTTTCTTCACTACGCGATTCGGATTTTCTACTTCGATCAAACCGGACACGCCCTTTGCTTTTGTGGGATGCTGCAACACGAAAAAAGGTAATTATAATTTCAAATATAAACATAATTTTTAATGCTTTTGTTTTTTTTCAAGATGTCTGACTAACTATTTTTTTGAGTAATGTATTTATTAAACACTGTCGTTGGCAAAATCATCAACCTTTGATGGAGGCCATATTTTTTAAATAAAGAAGAAGAAGAAGAAATATAAACATAATAATTATTTTTGTATTTACATTATTAAATACTAAAGGATTATTCATAATAACTTAGTGGAGCTCATAAATGTTTGATAGTGAAAATGTGGCCGATTTCGATTAGCTGTTTTAAGTTTGTAGTTCTTTTATATAGGCTTAGGGCCTCGTTCACCAACTCCAAGTAAAGTGTTGATTAGTTACTTTCTGACTAGCGTTAATTGACAAGTAAGAGTTGCGAGTAACTTCTGTTAATTTCACAAGCAAAATTAGAGCTCTGAGTAGCAACTTACTGGTTAAGTGAATAATATCACAAATCCTGCATCCCATTCGTTCAATATTACGTCAAAAGTATCTTATTTTGGCAAAAAAAAACAGTCGTGACTCGTCGCGGGTCCGCACCACATGACACAAAAACCTACCGGACCCTTTTTTGCTATATAAATAGTTACACAGGTACTAAATCGTGTGTCAATAAGGACGAGTTTTGCGTGACCCGCATTGCATTTTATTTTTGTTGAAACTGCTTGATTTTTTAAATGAAAGGCTATTTTACAGTTAACACGTTCATTTAAAACGTTAAACATCGTTATTAAGGTATGACTACTATAATTTGATTTTATAGTTTATTTAACTACGATAAAATGTACAATTAACTGCCTACTTTAAACTTTAACCGTCAAGTAAACGCGATACTTGGCAGACGACATGGCAAGTAGCTTACTGGTCAGTTTAATCACAAGATGCATGCTACTCGAACGTCGTGAAATTCACACGTGCAGTTACGGGTGACTTTAACTGACGATTAGCCTACTTGACACTTTACTCGAGGGTGGTGAACGAGGCCCTTAGAATGCATTTTAACTTATAAGTTTTATTATGAATAAAGGCCTTAGGCTGTAAGAATGATTGAAAGATCTATGAGTAATTTATTTGAAAAATGTGTACTTGCCAATGATAGGCATTAATGTCCAAATTCCAATATTATGATGGAAGCCTTACTGCTTATTACATCATTCAATAAGGCCACCACAGTAAATGCAACACCAATTGCACCTCTGTCTACCCTTTTGAGGTACCTGTATCCCCATAGCTTAAGTAAATTAAAGAATTCACTATGTATACTAACATCTTCATCAGAATCACTGTCATCACTGCTGCCAGAGCCTGATTTTTCTTCTTCTGATTCTTCCTCACTAGAGCTTTCACCACCATGATCTTTTCTCCATCTGAAATGTGAAAAATACTCTTTATGTCTAATAAGTGACTTAGAATATGTATTTTAAAAATGTATTTTATGCTTATAAATTTTTGTTTAGTTTTGTTATAAATATTATATATAATTTGTGACTTTCGTGTCATGATTAGTTTATAGGTAATATCATATTCCAAGCTATAAAACAGTTCTGTAGTGCAGTGGGCAAATAGCCAGTTATGAAGCAAGAAGCCATGGATTTGATTCCTGCACTGAGACAAATTATTGTATGAACTACAGATATTTGTGAAGTCTGGGTTTTGTGAGCCCAAAAGTGTCTTAGTTCCTGATACCCAAGTCATACAAAACTTAAATGCTAGCGGTAAGTTTTCCAAAAATATTACATACATAACCATACATAACAAGCATGCAAAATAACAAAAAAAAATTGAAATAAAAAAACAAGTAAATCAAATAAATTTTTGCATTAAGAACAAGTAGTCGCCTCCTTGATCTTGTGGCATCATTTATGGCCTGTTGACCTGGAGGTCCTGGGTTCGATTCCTAGGTCACGCAAATCATTTTTTCTAATTTTATTTGGCCGGGACTGGCACCCCTAGAGGGGGGTTGACATCATGTAGGCAGCCAGTCTTAAAAACTAAGTCATGTCATTTTCAGCAACATGTTTGAAAAAGTGTGTTGCGCCGACCCCATAAAGGTGGTGGAAGCCACACTAGAATAATTTCATAATCCCTTAGGGTGGCACAAGACCAGTCTAGCTAATCTCTAGCCTCACGAGAGACAGTCTACTATTCAGTTTCAGTGCTGCAGCACAGCCTTGGGTATTATAGTGTTCTATGAGATAGAGTTGGATACAGTATTAATGAAGCTTCCCATAGATTGTTGCAGCCAATTTTCCCAATGTACAACGATAACAAACTGATTGACTTCTCACCCTCCCCATTCTTTATGGAGATGGTTTTGAAAGCTTATTTCCAAAGTGACGGGCGGCTTGGCTTCCGGAGGCCAAGGCACTTATGGAACTGTACTGATAGTACGAGTTTATTTTGACAGTTCTCGATTAACGAAAACGACGATAGTTTGCGTTTTGTCCATACAATTGACTAGCAGCGCCACTTAGCGGAAACTACAACAAACTAAAAAACGTATTGAGAAACTGTAAACTATCATCAATTTCGTTAATCGAGAAAAACTCATACTAAGGGAACAGATATATGTGCCTCCTCCAATGGGTTAAATGGGTTAAAGCCTCAGCAACAATAAACTGGGCCTTTCTGTGAGAACAAGCATTGTCTGACCTGGGATTTGAACCCAAGACCTACAGAGCACACATCCACTGCCACTAGACCAAGGAGGAATTATAAAATGAAGATTATTAGGCATATTAGTAAGCCCAAACCTAATGGAAGATGTGAAATTATTTTTAGTGTCTATGCTCCATGGAAAATCTTAGCTTATATTTAGACATTATGACTATTGAAAAATGCTTCATAATGAGGCAATGACAGATACATACTTCTTTTTCTGCTCTTCTTGCTTACGTTGTTCTTCTAGTTCCTCTGGACTGGTGAACTTGCGGTTACGACCTTTGTGGTTCGTGAACTTACCTGTGAAATAATCAAAATAATTGTTAGCAATGTATGATCTGAACAATATAGGTTAGGCCAACAATTAATAGCTCCTAAGACCTTTGGGATCATAATTATAAAAAGAACCATTATGAAACGAGAGAATATCTGAATTATTTCACATTTCATTTCATATCGTCTTGGACACGTCTAAAAGAACAGTAAGGAATCTATAACATTGTTCGACATTGAGAAAAAACATAACACGCAAACAAAAACACTTACCACGCGGCATAGTGGAGGTAACTTAGGTTTAATTATTAGATGATAATTAAAATAAAAATCGCTTATATAGCGCTATTTAGAGGAGTAATGTATGAATAATTGGTAAAAATCGGATAAATTTAGCATTGACGTCTTGCTTGACGGAACCGGATCCAGGGTTGCCTACATAATTTTTGAGTTTGACTTAGGGATGCATTTGACTTGATATTCATCGATCTTTAATATACATCAATATTTAGCTGGAAAATATCGATGTGATGACTTCGATGATTTGATTTCGATAACATCGACACATCGATGTTATGAGAATAAAATAACGAAACGTCAATATATTCTTTAGGGCCATCTATTTATTTTTACTAGTTTTACTAGTTATTTTTTTGCTTTTCCTAAGGGATTAAAAACAACTGTCAATTCAACTTCAATGCCCAGACTAAAGGGAAATCACCTGAAAAAGTTATTTTTTTACAGAGTGTGCCCAAAAAATACTGGGAATGTTAAAAAATGTCCTATATTGTGTTTTCAATAACAATAAACACATAAATAAAAAAAATAAGAAATTAATAAAAAATAATAATAATACACAGTTTTATTTGCTACAGAAAACATCGATGTTTTGACATATCGATGTTTTGCTATCGATGTTTATCGTACATCGATGCCTTTGAATCGATGTTAGCATCGATTTCAACATCGATGTTTTTCTAATATCCATCATCCCTAGTTTGACTTCTTGTCCTTGCGAAATAGTTCAAGTGGTGCAGTTGTTGTGTACCATGTGGTACCAATGTACCATTTATAAAGAAAATGTAGTTATATTGGACCAATTCAATTGACGCGACGCGACGACATTATGATGTCGGTTGTTGGTTAGGACTATTATTTATTCACAAGTATAAGACAAAAAAATATGTAAAATGCAAATGTCGAAAATAAATAGAAAAATAATACCGAGACAAATGTTTGTGTGGCCCACAGATATTTGTTTCAGGTCTGGGTGTTGTGAGACCGAAAGTACCTCGTAGTTCCTGAGACCCACAACACAAGACTTATCTTAATGTGGGGTCAGGACTATGTGTGGGATTTATTAATTCCCGTATTCATAAAAATATTAATGAAATCACAATTAAATTGGTATATTTAATAAATCGGACGAAATAGATAAAAATACTACAAGCAAATCTATTCCATTGTATTATATTAGGTCTCACATAAACCCATTAAAAACAAGTTTTGTTTATTGATCTACCACCACAATTTCTCTTTAATGATATGCATGGGCAGATAAAAATGGTAAATAGCCCGGGTTATTTCAAGCCAAGAGTTGCCGACCCCTGCCATAAGAGTGTGCTAGGGTTGCCTGAATAGAATAATCGTATTTATTAAAAAAAAAAATCAAATATCTTTTTTACATTTGTTCCACAAGGAACCGGCTAAGGTCGGAGACCATGCTGCCAACTCATGCCAGTGCCGCCTTCCGGCCCGTCTCAATTTTGGGGGGCTCATAAGTCCCTGTCGCCGAAGGACGCCGTCGGTGTCAATGGCAGCACGAGGCCAACCGCACGTGCCGCCGTCAATCTCAGGGTCGCATGTACAAAAGTACTAAAAGGGCGCTACGACCCCTGCTGCGCGCCCGCGACCCCCGATGGCCCCTATAAGCCGCCTCTTACGACGGGCT
This sequence comes from Clanis bilineata, assembly GCA_036417725.1. Classification (NCBI taxonomy): domain Eukaryota; kingdom Metazoa; phylum Arthropoda; class Insecta; order Lepidoptera; family Sphingidae; genus Clanis; species Clanis bilineata. The sequence continues at coordinate 9,085,091 of CM071153.1, forward strand.
GTTACTTACTTACCGTGGTGGAATGCTCCAACTCCTCCAATCCACAGGGCAGGAGGCACCGGTCAGTCGTCAACCCGACGCCTCCTACGTCTCCTCTGGCGGCGGGAGGGATCAGATCGTTCCCGATCCCTCTCGGAAAAAAGGGAAGGAAGACAGGGCGCACCGTCGCGAAGGTCTGATGACCCGCTGACGGGTTCTCCAGCCTGAGACACCACTCCTCCACGGCGGCTCGAAGGAGGGAGCCACGAAAGGCATCCACTTGAATCTGGTTCGGCCTCTCCCCGCGCCTGATCGCCTCCTCCCACCAATGGAATAGGACGGAGAGGGATTTGGCGTCCAGATCCCATGGTATGAAACCGGCCAATACGCAAGCCGCCTCGAATGAGACCGTGCGGTAGTCCCTTTAGTGCTTATATAAAGTATATATTTAGTGCAGGAGTTATTTAGTAGTCGAGTAGGTATGCAATTATTCAGTAGGTGATATTCTTTGATGATGAATCAGAGAAATGCAAAGCATTAAGGTAGGTAGGTACATTCATCATGCATTTCGTGTGTTTCTGGCTTCTGCGCGTCGTGACTGATAATTAGAAAATTACTGCGCCAAAATGACCCAAATGGACAGAGTCCGTTTTAGGGTTACCATCCAATATTAAATTTTGAACACATATTAAATTTCTTATTGCTAAGAAGGTACCTTTCAGAAAGGATCATAAATAAATAACACCCAACAGTCACACACATAGTCCAGGACTTCACACTAAGATCGAGTCTTATGTCGTGGGTATCAAGAAGAGACCCGAAACAAATATTTGTTGGCCACACGAACATTTGTCTCAGTGCGGGGATCGAACCGGCGGCTTCTCACTCCACAGCCAGCCACTCGTCTCCTGCGCCACGGAGGCTGTCAAAATCATGGACTTTTATAGGATCCTTCGTCGTTAGTGAATGTTATGAATTATTTGAATGAATGTTATGAATGGTGGAATTTTCATTCGCTCTCTGTCTCGTTATCATTAAAGATTTTTATGGTAAGGCTCAACGTAATTGGTTATCATCATAATTTCTTCACCAGATGGCCCATCACTTATATAACAATAGAAAACTCTTTGAAGTTTGACAGAATCTTAAAAGTCTTAAGTAATTTTAAATTATTCAAATTAATATAAGTAGATATTAAGTAACATTAAGTATTATAAGTAGGTACTAGGTAGGTACATAATTATACATAAGTAAGAGCAGAGAAGTGGTGTTATTACTAAAGGGTAAGAGACATCTAAGCTGATAAGTATAAGTACCAGCAAAATGATTATAAAGGCGCGTCTCCTGCACATATTCGAAACAAAACGCAGAAACACCTATACAAAACAAGCTTATTCACTGTCTCCTACTCAGGGAACAATGGATTATAGACAAAAATGTGTAGCGAAATGTTTTGCGTGTGGGTTTTAGTGTAGAGTTTTTAAATATATAAGTGCAAGAGACGTGCCTTATTGTCAACTCAAACGTGATTAGTTCCATGATCCATGATCGGACACATGCGGGTTTACCAACTAATCATAACTTGAGTGACATTAGAATGCAAAGTTTGAAAAGCAATTAGTAATTAGATAAAACATTTCAAATGCACCTAGTTTCATACATGAATACTGGTAATTTTTGGAATTTTAACCCGCATAAATCGTAAGTAGCAAGTGACGAATTTCAGATTATTTAGACGAAAAATAACTCCTTAGGTACTTTATTAGTCCTATTCCCGTAAAACAGTTTTCTCCAGTCTTGGAAAATCGCCAGTCCCGGAAAAGTAAGACAGGAACGCCGATTCTTGGATTTTGAGGCTGGTCATGTTATTTTGTGACATTCCTTCACAAACCCATGTCCAGACCACTGGACCTTTCTTTCTACCTGCCCTCGTCCCACTTTAATGTGGGGTCGGCACAACAAACTCTTTCAAGCGTGTTGCAGAAAGTATTTGACTTCGTTTTTACGACCGGCTGCCTGCCTGACGTCAACCATCTCTGAGGGATCCAGTCCCGGGCAAATTAAATTAGAAAATACACTTTGCCCGACCTGGGAATCGAACCTCCCGATTCACAGCCCATATATGCTGTCATTAGACCAAGGAGACGACTAAACTTACGCTTTGCATCACGGGATAATTTTTTTTATCCAGATGGTATTATATCATTTATTAGAGGTATTGTGATAATATTTTTTTCATTATTATATCTATTCTATACAGCAGTAATTTAGTTACATGTTGTCTCTATTCTTTCTACCCTCATCCTACCCCATTTTAAAACTTCATTATTAGCACCCCTAAATATGAGGCTTTTGGAGTGTTTCTCACGAAATCATATCAACTTGATTCATGATATTTTCGGTCATGCACAACCTAAACGTGCAGCGAAGGCAATTACGTTTACACTTCTAACCATGTTTTTAACTTCATAATGACTGTGCGTCAACCCAAGCTGGGTGTCTGGCGTATACTCCATGACTGCCTCGGTGGCGTGGTTGTATTTCGGTACGACTACCGTCCAGTAGCCCGAGCACGAAAAACTAATGTAAATGTAAATGTATTCGAGTTCGCTGCGCACTGATGACGTTTGGTTAATATTTCATACAAATTTCATAGACGCGCATCGAGTTCGAATACATTTACGGTTGTCAGAAATTTTCCTGCTCAGGCCGCCTATCCCTCACTAAGATACGAGTCTTGTCTTGTGGGTATCAGGAACTACGAGAGACTTTCGGTCCCACAACACCCAGACCCGAAACAAAAATCTGTAGGCCATACAAACATTTGTCTCGGTGCGGGAATCGAACCCGCGGCCTCTCGCTTCACAGCCGGTTACTCGCCCGCTGCGCCACGGAGGCTGTCAAAACTGCAGTTTCTTTGGGTATTATTTAAATTTTATAAGTCAGTGAGTACCATAAACTTCCTATATATCCTTTCAAGTTGTAACACGGTTTACTTATTCATGTTTTGGCGAAATTGCGAACCTGCAGACTGCAAATTGCAATAATTTTAATGCAATATTAACTTTGCCTTACGGTAGGGTATATTCACGAGAAAAAATTACATTACTTACATTTTATGAGCCACTTGGTAGTGTATTTTTGCTTCAACCTCCTAATAATGATGCCTTTGGCACACGGTTCCATTAAATCAGCATAAATTATACATACTGTAATTATTGTAATTAGAGAGCTACATATTGTAATTAGAGAAAATTTTGAAGGAGATAATTTGTACTAGCATCTGATTTAATCGAAGGGACGTGAATTTTAAGGCTTATATTTACATATTTTAACGAATACGGCCTATCGCCTATCTATTGTACCTATTTGACCATTAACGGCCAGTTTCAATAAACGATCTCGGTTTAGAGTGCAGATAGATCGCGATTATGAACCAATCAAATCAAGTCATTTGACGGAGTCATGTTCAAACTGCGTTCTTATTGGTTAGTTTTTGTAATCTATCTGCACATTCGAACTGAGATTGTTTATTGGAACCGGGCATTAAACATTGTTTAGGTACCTATAGGTACCTACTCTTTCATAAAAGAATCGCAGGAATAGAATTGAGCAATCAGACTAATCTGATTTTATCGCATTGCATTTTGATTTGCATAAGAGATCCCTAAGCCAACCTTACAAGCCTTAACAGTATAAAATATAATTAGGATTACTTAGTTCACATCGTAAGTAATAAATAAATAATTACACCCAACAGTCATATACATAGTCCTGACCCCACACTAACTACGAGAACTACGAGAGACTTTCGGTCTCACAACACCCATACTCAGACACACAGAAACACAGACATTTATCTCAGTGCGGGAATCGAACCTGCGACCCCACGTTTCACAGCTACTCGCCTGCTGCTCCACGGAGGCTGACAATAAGTATTATATATTATTATGACAAACAAAACCTTCCCGCAAAAACAACTTCATAACTTATTAGCGACACAGTTTACCTAAATATTTGGAATTACTTAACCACGCTTCGCGAACGGTTTAAAGACAAATTGCCGGCACCACAACAATTTGTCTTTTTTGATAATGCTTTTTAATACTTCCCGTTGTACTTCAAATACATTTACGAAAAAATAAACACAAAGACTGCATTAACAATAAATCCTGAGAAATTGGATGCAATTATGTAAAATAATAACTTGTTTGTTAGCAGTTATTTTACATATTTATTGACGAATATTTTTTATATGTAGGTAACGGTTTATACCAGTGTTATTATAATCTAAATAGTTGATGTCGTAATAATGCTAAACGGTGCGTTATTAACAATTTACGGACACATGCAACTCTGCGATAAATCTCTATTTATCTCAAATCTTGATTTAAGGATAGGAGTGAGCTTTAGGATAAACCGAGATAAGGTGTAACTCTAGATTAGCAATAGCGCTGCAAGTCGCCCTTAATAGCCAACCCGATAGAGTTTTCACCCAGTTTTCGAATTGCTGATCAAATCAATACTCAATTAAAAGATCTTTTAGTTTGACACTACTATCAAAACCATCGCGTTTCTCTAAACGAAGAGGCGCCACGTTTCTAGCAAGCTCGGCGAAATGTGGGTGCATTAGTTCTTCAATTCGCCTCTGTCGTCTTTGGCAGATGCAGGCGTGATTTTACATAAGCTCACGCCTGTATCCCCGAAGGGGTAGGCAGAGGCGCACTAGCCAACTAGTACACCTACATTTAGCCGAGCTTAATTCCGTCCCAGATGTGATAGGGGGCGAGCCTATCGCCATATCGGGCACAAATTCCAGACTCCAGGCTGATATGGAAAAATCCAATATCACTTTGCTCGACCCGGGGATTAAACCCTAGACCTCAGGACGGCTGTCGTACTGAAATACAACTACGCCACCGAGGCAGTCATTTATGACCGATTTTATGTTGTGTTTATCTAGGGCGACGTATATTGTAAGGAAAAAAATTATCATAGCGGAATCACGGACGTAGAAAAAAGAAGACGTAGCGCTAGGAACATTGAAAGTGAAGCAGGGATTTCTGCCGATCCAAACTATCGACCCGTAATGGGGGCGACTGCGGACTGAGTATTAGTATGTGTGTATTGTACTTTTGTAGAGGCGCGTTTGTGTGCGTGGCTTATCTGTGGCGTCCTCTTTTTTTAAACGTCCGTAAACGGGATGACAATTTTATCTTTCTAATACAATATATGACTAAAAAAAGCCTTTTATGAGTTCATCGGACTAGTCAGGCCCACAGGACAAAAAAAACAGGCTTCAAAATATTATTGATTAACACAAAACGTTTAACCTCTATCACACAGTCCGATTTCGTGACAATATTTTTATCAAATTCTCGAAAAGTCTGAAACACCTACGTGACGAATACTATACTATTTTAAAAATATTTTGTCTTGTTGGCGCTTGCTACTTGTCTGGTGTAAATCATGGGGAATAATACAATGGTGTACCCAAAATACCCAATACCAAATTGTACCATAATTAGCGTTTAATTATTATTTCAACTTGCGCTTATCCTACGTGGTGGGGTCGACAAAACACACTTTTTCTAGCATGTTGCAGAAAGGTTTCGGCTTAGTTTTTACGATGGGCTTCCTGCCTGAACTTAACCTCCTCTGGAGGTCCCAGGAGTCTTGGACATCGCTTTGTTCGACCTGGGAATCGAACCCAGGACCTCTCGGTCCACAGATCATATTATATGCTGCCACTAGACCAAGAAGGATCAAGGAGACACACACATACGAAACTAAAGGCATTTAAAAATTCTAATGTAATTTCCTTGTTTACTTACTTCACTAGAAAATTTAGAATAATCCCATATTCATATTTTTCCAGCAACACATATTTGATGACTTAAGTGATTTTTAATCTTAAATCGTGACAGATCGGACCTCTGAGTGCATATCAAAGCGATATTGTACCTTCGTTTAAGACTACCTAAAAGTATAAGTTCGTTCTTTATGGGTTTAGTCTTTGTCAAATCGGCCCTCGATTACTTTACAGTGTCCATAAATCAACGCCTGTCCAGTTTACACACTTGCTTTGAATAGGTATAATTTGCCACATAATTCATATCAAACCTGTACCTCCGAAGGAGTAGGCAGAGGCCAACTAGCGAACTAGAGCACCCATATTTTGTCGAGCTTATTTCCGTCCCAGATGTGATAGGGGGTGAGCCTACTGCCATGTCGGGCCCAAATTCCAGACTCCCAGCTGAAACTGAGCATAAAAACCTTAATATCAATAGGTACGGGGGGTATACTAATGATAAAAAATGGTCGAATTTTACAACTGTAGATTTCAATTTTTAATGAGTGACGGGCGGCTCGGCTTCCGGAGTCCGAGACACTTATGTAACAGGTTAAGATGTTTTAGCTGAATATTTTTTTTTATATACTTGATGAAATATATTTTTTATTGTTACGACTCTGTGGTAAGATGACGATAAGGATATTTTATTGTTTACATTAATTATTTTTGTTGTTGTTGTACACCGCTGTCTATCTCCATGTTTCTAAAGAAAGTAGGAGAAGTCACTTTAAGACTTAGGGCCCCTTGCAGCTCCGTGATAAATCTCCATTTATCCTAAATCTTGATTTAAAGATGGATGGAAGGAGTGAGGTGTTGGAAAAATCGAGATAAGGTGTAACAGTAATAGCTGTAAGTCGCCCTTAAAGTTTACGTGATAAGACTGGCCATAGTTGGAATTATATCTTTTATTTATTCTTTTGTTATTGTTAAAATGATAAGGGAAAGCAAAACATTTGTCAATATTTTTTTTAAATATTTTAGTATGGTGGATTATTATAGTCGCTTCCTTGGTCTAGTGGCAGTGTATATGGGCTGTGAACCGGGAGGTACTGGGTTCGATTCCCAGGTCGGGAGTGGTGTTTTTTTAACACTATTTTCCCATTTTCCCGGGACAGGATCCCCAAGATGGGGATTGATGTCAGGCAGGTAGCCGATCGTAAAAACTAAGCCAAATACTTTCTGCAACATGCTTGAAAAAGTGTGTTGCGCCGACCACATTAAGGTGGCATAAGGGCAGGTAGAAAGAAAAGGTGGGTTGGGTTCTAGATGTAGGCTGTAGCTTACCATTTTGACGTGCGGATTTGGGTGTGTGTAGACGCGATAAGAATATGACTCTATATGTAAAGACGTAAGTCCGTCGACTAGGTATAAGTAGCGGAGGATCGCAGGCTCGCTTCCACATATAGCCTCGGCGAGACCTTGTCCGCCACGCAAGGACACGCAGCCCCTGTACGAAAAACCCGCCATTTTCGAACGAACGCGACCGCGGAAAGTCCACTATATTATACTGAAATAAAAAAAATAAAAACTTTTTTTAAACAACACCTAAGGTGAAATAGAAATTATAAAAGTGGTTGAAGTGTTTTCCAAATTCCAGTGTTTAACTTTTCAGGTAAGTTTCAGCTTTCAGTTTATATATTTTGATTTAGATTAGGAACAAGTATGTAATTTTAGTTTTTATTTCTGTACGGTAAACATTTTAAGGTAAGTACATAACAATATTAAATGAGAGAGAATAAATATTTAAAAAAATAATAACAAAACAACTACATACTGAGAATACGTTTTTAATGAATGAAAAAAACGACAATAAAATTATTTTAGCAATCACAACTTTTTTCAACTATTTAATAGAAATCATTAACTTTTATATTTTTTTAAATTTACTATATTTATTCTTTCTCATAAACACACGTACATATCAAAGATAAGAAAATGCTACTGTAGGTACTTTTTACAAGTCATGAGCCTCAAATCTAATCCCATTACATATGCAGTCGTGACAGAGAGCTTTGTAAGGATATTCACAATATTTGCTGCGAAATGCACTTAGGACGTACTTTTTAAATCGCCTGTATCTCATCTTGAATTTCATTAAAAATTTTATTAACCTAAGATAGTCACACAATTTTATTCTTTGACATTATTTTTTTCAAATATTTATTTGATAAAGAAGACGCTCGAATGTAGTGTAAGAATGATTACTGATATACTGAATAGTATTACAAATATTATTTTGTACTCATAGTTAAAATAATAGAGATTTTTTGCAAAATAAATATCTATAGTCGGATTGCTAATTAAACGGAGTAAACTGACAGATCGAAATGTCACTTTCCAAAATAATGTTGCTTACTTTCAAAACATAGGGATTGATCTAGTTCAATTTTTATCACTCAAAGAAAAAATAACTCAGCACTAGCTTGCAAATTTCGAATTTTATTGCGCATTTTTAGAAATTTCAGCTTAACCCTTCGACTAAATGTCTGTGTAAATAATTTTGCGTAAATAATCACAACAGATACACGAAATTATAACAATGAAAATTACAAATATTATTTTTGTTATTTGAGAAAAATTACGTTCGGCACATTCGTAGTTTTTGTAAGTTTTGTTTATAATGAACCATGACTATAATTCCAGTAGATATGCCATAACTTAGCATGCAGTAATTTACTATTACAATAATTCAGTAGACATGCAGTACTTATTACATATTATGCAGGAATTACGATTTTTAGTTGGAGTTTAGAAAATGAAAGAATGAAATGGTTCACTGAATTGAAATGTTTAAATAATCTTGATCTTTTTACCGCAGCACTATTTAAATTTCTTGAAAAAGTGGCAACATTCGAAATGTCAGTTTACTCCGTTTAATTAGAAATCCTACTATAGCTAAGGGCGACTTGCACCACTATAACTAACCTACAGTTAAAATGAAAAAGAAATACATGAAGGACATGTAATTCATTACATGTAATGTACTATATGTAATTACAGATAATATATGATGACATTTAATTAATTACATGTAATGACTTACATGTCCTTCATATATTTCTTTTTCAATTTAACTTGAGGTTAGGACTAACTGTAGGTTAGTAATAGTGGTGCAAGTCGCCCTAAGTATCTTATAGATTTATAAATCTATTTTTATCAACTAGGTACTTACGAACGCAATTTGGGCCATCGATATTCACTTTACTGTTACTTTATATTTTTAAAAAAGAAATATTCTAACAGTTATTATAATTATTATATGATGTTTGTAGAATAGATTATTATCTCCGATACTTTAGATATCAATGAAAACGATGCAGCCCAATAAAATATAAGTCGTAGAATAAATAGAATCTGTGTAAAATCGGGTCCATCTAAAGGTTACTCCCACATTTTTCACTTACAATCTAATACAGTTTATTTTCAAGTTTATCCGAAGCGAGATCATCCTTCGCGATACAGTAAAACCATTGTTTGGTTAACAAGGACTTGTTGATTTCGTGATAGAGTGCACTCAGCGCATTTATGTTAATTCTATTGATGCAGTGAGTTGAATAGACTGTTATGTAAAACATCTCTATTATTTTTATTAAGAAAACTTTAGGGTGTAGCCTTGTTCTATATAGCTATAGTAATCAGAGCCTCCGTATTTAATTAGAACACCTATATTTCGTCAAGCTTATTCCGTCCCAGATGTGGTGGGGTCAAACCTATCGTCATATCGGGCACAAATTCCAAACTCTGAGCTAATACTGTGTATAAAATTTTCACTTTACCCGACACAGGGATTAAACCCGAAACACAGGATAGTAGTCTTATTGGTACGCAATACACCTATGCCACCGAGGCAGGCATTAAAAACAAGATAATATTATAATATTGTCATCTTAGATTATTGTCATATTGTGTCGTATTATTCATTGTAAGTAACTTGCGTGTGGCGTTTGTAATGAGTACTTTTATTGTTATACTCTATGGGTAATGATGGAAAATGCTCTTAGGATTGCTCTTGGATTAGGTTCTTAGTCAATCAAGCAGCTGGTAAGCAGAATCCTATCTGCAATATGTTAAAATATCTTTTTAGATATATGGGCAAGTGGAAAAAGGAACAAGTTTTAATATGTATTCTAACCAGACATTTATACTTCTAGAACGCCAATTACTTGAATAAAAAGAGCTTTGATTCAAGTATTTAAGGTTACAAAAATGAAGCTATTACAAATATTTTAGAATTTTACAAAGGAAAAGAAGAATTTCTTTTGTCTTGGGTGTTTATGGGCGGTGGAGGTCACTTACCACCAGGTGACCCGTCTGTTCGTTTGCCAGCCTCTGCTATAAATTAAAAAAAATAAAGCAACTTTATCCATTGACTATTGCCTTGCGTGCTCAGTAAGTTGTTATTGTCGTAACTATGTTGAACAATAAATTGCATTATAGAGGAAATGTTTACGTCTCTGAAGGTATCATTATTACGTTTTTAATGTCTTATAAAGTTGCTAATGACTTGAACATTGAATCCATTTCAGGATCAGTATTTCGCATGATTATCTTTGACTAGCCGTTATGAGGAATCGTCAATAAAATTATTCCACTGACTTTCCGGAAAATATGGTCAATTTTTTTTATTTTTTTTATGTTTGGTAGAGTTTCCTTCACGGATGGCTTCATATACATTTGATCAATGTGATGGGATTTTAAACTCAATGGGGCTTACTGATAACCATACTATACTATACTTATTAAAACGGTTTAGCTGAGCAAATAGCTGTCACTTTTTCCTTGTGTCACAACATTTGCAAATAAAAGGGACAGGCTATTCTTTACCATTTGTTCAGCTAAACTGTTTTAATAAGTAAGGCCCAATAAGTTTTAAGGTTTTAAACTTGTAGATATAACTGCGGAATGAGCATGGACGTAAAGAAAAAGAAGGACACCAACTCGCCTATAAATATACGAACGAGATGCCACAGAGAAGCCACGCACACAAACGCGCCTGTACAAAAGTGCCCTACGCACATACGCCATTACGTGTTCATAGATCAAATGGACTGAAAATCCTGCTTCACTTTCAATGTTCCCAGCGCTCCGTCCATCTTTTTTTTACGTCCTTGCTTTTGAGTTAAGGAATTTCTTGGCTTGTAGCTATTAGTTATCTTCTTTCTACTTGCCTTTATCCCATTTGTACGGTCGCCGCAACACACTTTTTCAAGCATGTTGCAGATAGAATATGCCTTAGTTTTACGACCGGTTTCCTCCTATTTGGGGATCCAGTCCCGGGAAAATGAAATTAGAAAAATCGTTTGTCCGAACTGGGAGTCGAACCCAGGACGCCCCGGTCAGCCCATATATTATGCTGCCACTAGATCAAGGATATCCCATTTCCCAAAGTGAGGTCGGTACATCACACCTTTTTAAGCATGTTGTAGAAAGGATTTGGCTTAGCTTTTACGACCGGCTGCCTGCCTGACATCAACCTCTCTCTGGGCTGTCTTCGGAAAATTGTGTAAGAAAAAAACCCCACCCGACCTATGATTCAAACCCAGGACCGCCCGGTTCACAGCCCATATACGCTACCACTAGACCAAGGACGCGACTTTAGACCATGAAGGCAAATACGCCAATATTAAATATTAAATACTCAATTACTATAGAAGTATAATTGTATGTGGCACATGGCAGATTGACCGGATGTTATAAATTGAGTTATAATTGTTGCAACTTATGGTGGGGATTTATTGACAAGTACCCATTGATTTATTATTTACCTAGATGCACAGTTGACGTTCGGAAAATGGGACAGCAAAGAAGTGCTTAAGCACTAGTTTTGCATACAGTCGGACGTCGATAGAATTCTAAATGTCAAATTTCAAATTTAAGAACGCTTGCTCATTTCGTTTAAAAAGATACTTTATTACACGTGCATAGGGTTATATTTGTGTTGATTTAATTAGAACTTGTGATCTTTTTCTTTATTTTATTCCTGAGCCCACTTTTTAGGAGGATATTTGCAAAGAACTGTGCATCTAGGGTATATTATATTGATGCAAGTACCTATCAAAGTGCATTAGCTATCGACACAAAATGAATAAATCTAGTTCCATAATTGAGACACAGTATTGCTGGCGATATAGAGTTAGCAGAATACTACGGCACAAGTTAACCAGATTCCCACGAATAAATAAATAAATACACCCAATAGTCATACAAATAGTCCTGACTCCACACTAGGTGTAACCTGTATCGTGGGTATTAGAAACTATGAGAGACTTTCGGTCTTACAACACCCACATCCGAAAAAAATATCTATGGGCCACACACACTACACATACACTTGTCTTGGTGCGAGAATCGAACCCGCGACCACACGTTTCACAACCGGCTATTCGCCCGCTGCGCCACGGAGGCGGAGAATATTTTTGACAATCGAATTTAATGCGCGTTTATGACGATTTGTATGAAATGTTAACCAAATTTAGTCAGTGCGCAAGGCTGACACGAATTCGTATGTCAAAAATATTCCTGCTCGGGCCGCCGCGCTGGATGGTCTGACGGTACAGTTAAACAGTAAGTTTTTGGGCGACTGTCCCGGAATAAATTCTCGACTCCAGGCTGGTACTGAGTATAAAAACGAAATTTCATTTTGCCCGATCCGAGATTGTACCCGAGACCTATGGACGGTGGTCGTTCCACGCACGCAATACAACTACGCCACTGAGGTAGTCCAGGCAGTATAAACTAAATTATTATGTTCTGACTTCTGATATTCTTGCCTACATAATACGAGATAATCTCACTACCATACATTTAAAACACATAGATCCGGTACCTATGTATATTATGTAGGTATGGTTCGTAGAATATTGTTGATTGCGTGTGACAATTACCAAGGTATGCGATCGGCACCTGCGATCGAAGTTCATTTGCACTCTCGTCGCCTGCGTTGCAGATCATTGTCTCTGATCACAAAGAAAGTGATTTAAATGGAGGAACTCGAGTGCTTTTATCAATTCTGATGGGATTTAATGAGCTTCAGCTGAACTGTGCGTAGACGTGGCATTGATCGACGATAGACGATTGTTAAGGACCTGACTTTATTTCTACGACCACGAGCTGATGGGTTACCAACCATGAGCTTTTGTGACGTTTCTCACTAGCGACTACGTTAAATATTGGTATGACAAAAAGCCAAACTCTAGCTGTTGCATGATGAATTCATAATAATTAATATGAATTGAATGGAAGTTTAAGCGGGAAACGTCAAAACAATCTTATAGTTGATTTCCACGGGCCATTGCCTATAAACAAAGAGATTTAATATTACTAATTAAAGAGGGGCTATCAAGCAAGTTTCCATACAAAAAAATTGGTCTCAAACGTCAGTAATGCTATGATATATATGATATGAATGTTCTGTGAATGTTCAAGAATCTCGTAATATAAAATTATTGTCTAAACATTATTACGTTGGCACGACCTTGCGCGCCTATATTTCGAATACGACTGAGAGACTTATAACCACGAGGTCACAAGTTTTGGATCACAATTTTCGTGCTGTTTTCCCGTTGTATTGTTGAATGTCTTTGCCTATAAACAACAAAATAGATGGTGTAGAAATATCAGCACCCGTGGGCTGTGACTATTTAATATGAATAGATCCGGTACTATATTATTTTTTTGATAACAAATATTCGCTCTTGTTATTATGGTCCCGCACAGCGACGCAGGATACTCCAGTAAAATAAATTGCTTTTTTATTGCAATGCAATGAAATGGGACGAGTATCCACTATAAAGTAGCATTCGTTTACTTTTTTTAATATAACCGTCGTACTGTTTTCTTAGTCCTTGAATGTATTATAGAAGCCAGTATGAGTAGTCAATAATGATGCGTAAACCTGTTCCATACTTTACGAGGCTCCATTGAACTTAAATGTTACTATTAGTGGATACTATAGTTGGGGTACAGTTGCATGTTATGTAGCTTCTTATAAGAATCCCTGCGGCTATAATTCATGTAATTATATTTAGCTAAACATGTTCATATTAGCTATAAGAACTATTATATAATTATATTTATTCATATTAAATAGCCATTGTTGCGATTTCGTGCGCGTGGTTTGTGAACAAATCTGTCCCAGGGGAACGATACATTATTTTTCGGAAAAAAAATAGCCTCTGTGCTATTCCAGTCTAAAATTTATATTTGTGCAAAATTTTATCCAGATTCGTTTAACCGTTCTGGCGGGATTGGCGGATTGGTTAACAAACATCCATCCATCTAAGGGCGACTTGTACCACTATTACTAACCTACACTTAGCCTTAACCTCAAGTTAAATGGAAATAGAAATATATGAAGGACATGTAATTCATTACATGTAATTAATTAAATGTCATCATTTATTATCTGTAATTGCATGTAGTACAGTACATGTAATGAAGGGCATGTAAGCCCTTCATATATTGCATTTTCAATTTAACTTGAGGTTAGGACTAACTGTAGGTTAGTAATAGTGGTGCAAGTCGCCCTAAGTGTTTGCATTTTAAAATATTGTAACTATGGACTAGGATTAGGATTGTATGCAAGGAGATCCTGGGTTCGAAATCCAGGTCAAGTAGTAACTTTGACACTCGATTCGACTATGATTTGAAATCTAAATGAAATCGAATCGTAATCGAAATCTAATCGAGTGTCAAAAGTCAGGGTGCTGTGTTTCTATAGTAGGATTGCTAATTAAACGGAGTAAACTGACATATTGGAATGCCACTTTTCAAAATAATGTTGCTTACTTTCTAAACATAGTGATTGATCTAGTTAAATTTTTATCATTCAAAGAAACAATAACTCGACACTATCTTGCAAAATTAGAATTTTATTGCGTATTTCAAGAAAACCCTTCGACTAAATGTCTGTGTAAATAATTTTGCTTAAATATTCAACAGATACGCGAAATAATAATAATGAAAATTACAAACATTACTTTTATTATTTGAGAAAAAATATGTTCGGCACATTCATAGCTTTTGTATGTTTTGTTTATAATGAATGAACCATGACTATAATTCCAGTAGACATACTATAACTTAGCAAGCAGTAATTTACTATGACTGTAATTCAGTAGACATGCAGTACTAATAAAACATTAGCCAGGAATTACGACTTTGAGTTGGACTTTAGAAAATGAAAGAATAAAATAATTCACTGAATCGAAATGTTTAAATAATCTTGATCTTTTTACCACAGCACTATTTAAATTTCAAAGAAAAGTGGCAACATTCGAAATGTCAGTTTACTCCGTATAATTGGCAATTGGACTATAACACGATTTGGCCGGGATTGGGTCCTCGGGGGGGTTGATTTCAGGCAGACAACCGAGCGCGAGGATTCTCAAAATCTATTTTGGTTATACATTGAAATAAAACTTATATAAAACCTAAGAAATCATTATTTTGGTTATAGATTAGTCTCTCACCATTAACCCTTTCCTAGCGAATATACCAAAAATAATGAAAATATAAGTTTTTATGGCTGTATATGGATAAGGGGTAGTAAAGAAAACTAATCTTTTTTTTCAGATTTTTTTATTATATTTAGATACTACTTTTATGACCTAGACTTACAAGTACCTTTAGGAACTTTGGGTCACAAAATGACTAATAAAATAGGAACATGAAGTACTTTTTTTGGCTCGAATTAATAATAAAATTAAAAAGTAATTAGACATTAACATCGTGGTATTCTGCAAAACAATTCTTTTTTTCGTTTATGCACAGAAAAATATTGCAGTGTGAACATTTAGAGTGTGGCTTTGACTGCACTTTCTTCATGCTGCATATTTCACACCTTCCTCTTTTTGGCACAAACGTAGGCCAATGTACGCCGCGGTTTCCTAAACGAACGTCTTTCAACGTTGAGAAGCCAGTTTTGCGCCTCTTAGAAGGCCCAGGGCTAGGCACAGAGTCTCTTGATAAACTTCTCTTCTTATTATCTTTGATGTCCTTCATAGTCATCAACCCTTGCGCAATGGATCTCCTAAAGTCTTTTACAGGTGTCTTTTCCATTATAAGTCCATGAATAATATATGCATTTACAAATGTAATATCTAGAATACCCCAAAACAACCTGTGCCACCATTTTGGGGACTTCCTGTCAACGCAGTACAGTGCTCTCAATCTATCTGCTGTATCAACACCTCCCATGTAAGAGTTGTAGTCTTTGATAGCCTTTGGACAGGTGATTGTAGATTTAGACCCATTTTTTTCTTTGCGCGATACTGTAGCTTCATCATTGCCATGAAAATTAGAAGCCAAATGTACAATTTTGTTGTCCTTCCATTTATAATACGCAATATTCAAATTAGAAAATCTATAATCATATTGGCCACGCTTCAGTTTACAGTCAGCTACCAGATTATTGGGAATGCCCTTACGGTTAGATCTTATAGTTCCACAGGCATAAGTTCCTTCTGTTTTCAATTTTTCTAATAAAGCAATGGATGTAAAAAAATTATCATAATAAATAACTTTCTGTTTACCCCATTCTTTTTCGGTTAGCTCTAGGACAACTTTTTCTCCTAATGAATAATCTGCAAATTTTGAAGCTATTTCCTCATTTTTTCCTTGGTAAATTATAATTTTTTTGATAAAACCGCGTTGGTCAGCGAGGCACCATAGCTTATACCCTCTTTTTATCGGCTTCATAGGGAGATATTGTTTCAATACCGACCTGCCTTTGAATTTGACCATAGACTCATCAACACTCAATTCTCTGGTTCCATAATAACATTCTTGAAATTTTTTATTTAGTGCATCAATGAAAGGTCTGATTTTATATAATTTATCTTTAAAATTGGAAGGCATTTGCGTGTTGTCATTGCAATGAAGGTGGCCCAAAATTGCTGCAAACCTGTCTCTAGGCATAGTTTTACATATCAGGGGGTTATTCAAATCCGGTGCCGATGAATAATGATCTGTCCACGAAGGTCGGGTGTTATACCCCATATAGAAGTTCATACCGATAAAGGCCAGTAGTTCTTCTTTTTTCAAGTTCAAAATTTTGTCTCTTTGTGTAGCATATAAGTTACTTTGATACACAATATTATCCAGTACATCACTAATCAAGACTAAAAAAATATCAGTGGGCGTAGTGCATTCAGCAAAATGTTCGTCAACTACCCCCGTGTTTGCAGAATATTCAGGTAAATACGTTTCTACATCACGTTTCTTCCATTTACGATTAGGCTCAATCGTTTTTTTTTTGATTGTGCATGTGTTGATGTAACAGTTTCCTCAGTCTGTAAATTATCTGGAACAGTGTTGGGAATAGAATATAAAATTACCTCTTGGTCTGTTACCGCACTAGGATCTTCTGCGTCATGTCCTGTATTAGGTTCAGCTTGGCTTAGCATATATTCTTCTATTGCTGCCTCAAAATTTTCATCAAAATTGCTAGTTGAGGGTAGTTGTTTTTCGGGAATGTTTTCTTCGTCAGACAATTCCACATCTGAAGTTTCGGAACAATCTGGAAGATCTTCCATAAGTAAGGCTTCTATCAAAGCCGTATTCTTTGAAATATCCATTATAAATATCTGTAATATAAGATAAACAAATATCAGAATATATTCGATCTAATTAACAAAAAAGCAACCGAAGTCACTGACGGTACTCATAAGTCCTTGTACATTTTTATCGTTATTGTAGCACTAAAATTTAAAATTATGATCTAAAACCATATTCATTGTATAGTTAAAACTCTAATCTAATATAATAATATAAAACAATAACACTTACCACGTTTATTCTATTATTAAATGTTTTCTAAAACAAAAGCCATCCGCAGTTCTCAAATCCGAAACAGGTTGAAACTTGAAAGTGTCACTTGCTGGCGGTAAATAGGCAAAATTCAAAGAAATTACTGTGATTGGCTAGCGTAATAGTTCTCAAAAGGATCATCAGTGCCAAATACGTAATGCGCGATCGCATTGTCGAAATAATGGACGGGGAATCACCCGGTACAAATTGGTTCCGTCAGTTAGGAAAGGGTTAAATGAAGATATAACATGAATTCATACTTAATTAAAGGTTTGACTTTTAGTCCCAGTAATTCGTACTTCGTATTTTACTGAACCATCGCTACTTTTACTATTACAAGGATAAAGAGACAATCTATATGAATGTCATAGAGGTAAATCTCTGAACAGTTTTATCCTTAATACATATCAGTTATTTAAAGTTCATTGACACGGTTCATGTTTTGCCTCTAACAATGTACATAAGCTATTGTTAACATGTAAATTATTGTCAAACGTGACTATAGATACGTAAGTATGTCATCCCAAATGGTGTAAGTAAATAGAGCTTCTAGATCAGTAAAAAGTATATCTGTTTACAAAGAGGCAGCGCGTACTTTCTGTAGCGTAATTAGAGTACATACAAATACGATTGAATTTATGGCTTGAGTGAGTCTTGACAACGTCTATTACGAATATGTCGATTTTAATCATCAGTACCCCTAGTACGATTTTTTTTACTTGCAGCTTCCGCAAGTGGCGCTGGTAGACAAATGTATCGAAAAGACTAAAACTATGGTCGTAAGCGAGAACTGGCAAAAAAGTTAGTAAGCGAGCGGCCGCGGATTTGATCCCCGCACCGAGACAAATGTTTGTATGGCTTACAGATTGTTTCGGGTCTGGGTGTTATGAGACCGAAAGTCTCTCGTAGTTCCCGATACCCACGACACAAGACTCGAACTTAGTGTGGGGTCAGGACTATGTATGTGACTGTTGGGTGTTATTTATTTATTATTTATACTTATTCCAAAGGAGAAAAAAGTGTGTTTCCGAAGATTAGTAAATTAAACCCCTATAGCTAGTGAACGTGACAATTTATATGAGACGTTTGTGAATATACCTCTAGATGTTTGTTAATCAATTGCACCTTAGTAGGTAAATGGATTGATATGATATTCGATATAGCATGGCTTAGACAAGGCTTAGACAAGTGACTTATGCGCTAGTCGAATAGAATAAGCCACTTGGCTAAACTCGAAGGTTATTTTATCCTTGAAGTAAGATTCGATGGGGTTCGACCTCCATATGGCGGAACCGCCGATAATCCTCAGCCTAGTTAAAGCCTAAAGGTGTTACCGCTTCATTACACGTGTGCCAGATAAGGATCAGCAATAACCGCATATTGAAATGTATTCGGTACATTTGGCGGCACGGCCAAGTAGGTCTCGTCTCAAGTTCAATGCCAAGAATCCGCTACATCTTCCCCTATAACACTATATTATATTGAATTAACTATTATTCCGACCGCGACTGGTTTTACATTGTATGTAAAGGCTGCAGGTCACCTTGTTGGCACTAAATAGTTCCGCACACCAGTTTCATTTTGTGATGTGAATTCTTTTGACAACTGTACCTCAATCTTGAGTTTTTTGAAGTTACGTAGCGACTTTCTTTCTAACAATCACAAGTCTAAAAACATAACTGGCCGACTTCCAATTTACCGATCGTGGCCAAATTATATATGGGACCACCCTTGAAATAATCTCTATCGAACACAAAAAGAATTTTGAAAATCGGTCCATATTTGGCGGCGATATCGAGTAACATACATAAAAAAAATACAGACGAATTGAGGACCTCCTCCTTTTGTGGAAGTCGGTCGATAAAATGTGGGGTTGGCGCAACACACTTTTTCAAGCATGTTGCAGAAAATATTTGTCTTAAATTTTACGACCGACTGCTTCCCTGACGTCAACCCCCTCTAAGGGATCCAGTCCCGGGCAAATTAAAGTAGAAAATTCGCTGTCCCCGGCCTGTGAATGGAACCCTATTTATCGAGCCTTCATGGATTATCTTAACATCAGTCAATACAAATATTTTGAGGCAGTAATTTTTTTCGCATTACCGCCAACGCTGATCTTTATTGTCTTTTATTCCCATCTTACAAATATAATTGCATTATAATTACTTCGAAGAGACACGGCCCTAGGTATCAAAGAGGAAAAATACATGGTACATAAGCATCTCTACAGCTAGTTTATTCATCTCAAGAAATCATATAAGAAAACATCAATAAATAAAATATGGAAAAGAAAAATCATTTACATCTTGTGCATATTAGATTGGAGATCTATTTTCCGTCTTATATAGTATATTGATATAAAGTATGGCTAGCCTATTATACATTTGCTTTTCCATCCATCATAATGCTTGACTTTAATTTCTTAGTTCGCATCGATCAATCGATTAGACAACAATGAATTTATTATTATATCAATGTTTCGATATATTACAAGTTTATGTTTAAAAACAAGTTGTCCCTTTTTATTATAATACATAATCCTTTAACAAATATACAGTTTACCAATTGTGAATGTAGTAATTTTTTTGTTATTAATTTTTCCGTGGAAGTTTTTATGCTGCGATATGAAGTAAAATCAATTAATGCAATTTAATAATTTCCTTTGACTCAAGGCTGTAAGACATGATAGTCACCGTGCGTCTTTAAGGAAATAAATATGACCATGAAACCTTGATCAATGAGGAATTATTCACGGTAATATTTTGTAAGGATCTACGGGTTATAATTTAGGATGTGTGCGACTAACATTATACTTAAATGACGCATTTATAAAAGTGTTGCAGGAAATAAAAGATGCATGACATGACTGACATTTGTAGAAACTCCGCTTCAGATTTTGTTTTGATGTACTGTATGTATATCTGTCTTTAATGTGTTTGGAAAAAAAATCCTTTTTTAATTATAATGCTAGGAATTTATTCCTCCGAACACAACTCCTTTACAACATATAAAATCAATAAAATCTATGTTTCAACGTATATTACTTCATGTAATTTATAATAATGATCCCTCATTAATCGTACTTAGAGCTCTTTTCAATGGCCAGATATTTTTTATTTGAAGGATAATAATTTTGTTTTACAGGTGTTTCATATGTCAAAATTATTTCCGGGATTAGAGTTATTTGGCTATTGAACAATCGGTCCTTAATACTAGCCTAATACGGATTAACAAGCATCATTCAAAAATCGCAAAAATATCACATAACGGCAACAATGTGGTCGTGAAACAACAACGGTAGATACTGACACAGAATGATGCATCGTCATCGAAATGGCGTAGTCACCGCGTAATGATGTCGTATAGGTATATGTCATCTCAGATGTGATGATTGAAGTGTGTATGGTGTAACGCCCTCTGATCTGCTATTATTAAATACTTGTAGTAAAAAGTAGATCGTGATTTGTCGATAAATTGTATGCAGATGCATATTTGTGGTTTTGAAATTTGAAATCTGATAATTATTTTTTATTGTAATGATGCAAGGGGTAAATAAATTTTAATAATTCCATGGTTGTTGGAGCTTGATTTTAAAATTAACCTAAATACGTAGGTACGTCCTACATAGGATCATTTTCTAAATCAGTTTTTAATTTAAAGTTGTTTACCTATTTTTTATTTTATTCTTTGTGTCTATGTCAAATACAGTTCTTTTTTTTCTTCTTACGTTCAGAAATGACATCATGGTATTTATAGTCATAATTTATTTACAAAGTGAATATTGACACTAATTGTGAATGAAAATGCAAAAAGTGTATAATGACTGGACACAACAACTAACTGTTACATATTCAAATTAATTACAATTAAAGCGGGATAAAAAAACTCAAGGAATTCGGTCAACTAAGTATAGTGTTGTGAATTAACAAAAAATACATACTTATACTATGTAACGAAATATCATCGTTGAAAAATAATTAGATTACATCTCAGTTGTAATTAATTCTTGGAACATTATGGACGGTACAACACGGTAGCTCATTATTCAAACTTTGTTTAATCTGCGGAAGACTGAATTATACGAGTGGGATAAAGAAACATGTTATTAGTTATTTAAAGAACATTATTTTTTTATTTTGAACGAATGAAGGGGATTGCGTCTTATTAAATACTAGCTTTTGCCCATCACTTAGCCCATGAAACCCGTAGATTTTTCCAGGATAAAAGTAGCCTATATGCTATTCTAGACTGTAATCTATCTCTGTGGTAAATTTTATGAAGATCTGTTCTGCTGTTCTGGCGTGATTGAGTATCAAATATCCATCCAACCAAATTTTCGAATTTAGAATATTAGTATAGATTCGTATTCGACCCGTATGGGTTGCATTTTGTTTAGCATTTTTCTCAAAAAACTTTATATGTTAAATATAGGTAGTTAAATCTCCATTATTTATTTTAGTTTAATATAGTTTCCGCAAGAGGCGTTACTAGTCTAATGTATAGAGTAAAACGATAACTATCATCGTTATCGAGAAGTATTAACTCGTGGTAGGGGTACAGCTCTAAATAAAATAGATTATACTAATATGTCTATATAACATAATCAAACCCATTGCTTATAGAGTTATCACATAAAACCCGTAATATATTTGGTTTCAGACTTCACCGATTTACCTGGTAATTAAACAAAATGGATCATAATTCGTCATGAATTCGTCTTTGTTCCTGATGGTCATTGAACTCTTTAATTTCGAAATATAATTACATCGAGATTACTATCGCAAGACACGTACCAAATGAGGATGTTTTTCTTACGTGCGTGCAACAATGACCGTTTTTTGTACTAACTAAACCATGTTATATTAGGACTCTTTGTTTTAATGCCATGTTTTGCCTATAAGGGGCTCGGGCTCGGGGCTATAGCCACTCCATATACAGCGGAGTATTCGATGCGTTAACAATAGTTACTAGACTGGTTGAACGACGATTCGTACAGCGGTGTTTGATTTATTATATGGTAAATAGATTTGCTTTCGAATTCGTAGACATGGTTATATCTGAGGAATGTATGAGTTATGTTAATTATAATAGCTACGTAGTCTTTGTGGTTGAGTTAGGGCGGTCGCGAACGATTTTTGAAGTGAATTTTGGATTGCGATGTCAAGAAGTTAAAAATATTGTCATTCACTAATAATTTATATAATTTTGGATATATAGACTGAATCTATGACGTGGTTGTATTTCGGTACGACTACCGTCTTGAGGTCCCAGGGTCGATCCCCCGGGTCGGGCAAAGTGATATTGCATTTTTCCATATCAGTCCGGAGTCTGAAATTTGTGCCGGATATGGCGATAGGCTCGCCACCTATCACGTCTGGGACGGAACTAAACTCGGCGAAATGTGGGTGTTCTAGTAAGCTAGTGCGCCTCTGCCTACCCCTTCGGGGATACAGGCGTGAGCTTATGTTATGGATAGAGAACGGTTTTGTATAACTAAAAGTCTGATTTCTTGATAACACGCGATCCTCGATTTTTAACAAACTTTAGTATGGTTTGAGTACGCGTGCTTTTGAAGTTGAAGCAAACTTGGGATGATCGTAATCCTGACACATGACGAGGGAAATTATATTTGACTAACGGAATAATATACGCAAACTCCGGTTAACGGTATCATTGATTGTTTAATAGACCAATTATCCGTCTCAAATCAATCAAATATTTGCCTAATTATGTATAGTATTATTTTATTATGTTCTAACAAGGCGGCTATAAATTCTCTAAAACGGAATTTAAAACATGTTCGATTAGAGTATTAAAGTATTTATAGTTCACATAATCCGTTATGTTTATAATTATGTGGAAATTGAATGAACGTCATTTTAAAAATTACTTTAAAAATTCTTTCTTTTTCTTATTCTGTACTATCTTCTACCTATTCTTTTTAGATGCCTTTATTCCACGTTAGTGTGGGATCGGCGCAACACACTTTTTCAAACACATTCTGTATAATTCTATATTCCGATATTTTATACTTAGGAATACGTAGTGATTTACTCAACAAAACAATTGTGGTTCTTTATTTTGCTTATTGACAATGTAATTAATGTCATTCACACATGCATTTAAATAAACAAATTAATTATCACTGTAATTAAGCTGAGTAAATTTTATGATTTTTATAATGTCGTTAACAATTTTGTTTTGCATAATTCTGATCCGAAACTACCGAGTTGAACGGCCATTTGTGCACACATAAACAAAAAAAAGCATTTTTATTTCATTCATACGTGAATTTACGTGACATCGGTCCATCTAGGTACTTGCGATTTCTGTTTAACATCTCAGTTATAAGAAAACCACATAATTAATTGATTAATTTCCATTTTAACGCCCTATAACATATGCTAGCTTATGGCTTTGCCTTATATATTTATTTCTACCGACTTCAAAAAAGGAGAAGGCCATTGAAATTAAACTATTTTTACGGATTATATCACGATTTGGTTTTAATTTTTTTTTATGCCCGACGTTTCGAAAGCTTTGCAGCCTTCGTGGTCACGGGTCAGACGGGTCGTGATATAATCCGTAAAAATAGTTTAATTTCAATGAATAACATTCACGTAAACCTAAGAAGTCATTAAGAGCGCATGGTACCTCAGCTCAAATTCAAATTTTGCACCCGCTACCTGTCCCTGCTAGAGTGCGCTATCGTACGCTGTCTCGCTCATACAGTAATGGCGTCATAGGATGTCAAGCGGTGTTGATAAGACAAACAAGTGACGTAGCGTGGCGGGCCCGCATTTACGACGCATTAGGACAATTTATTTACAAAAAAATAAGCTCACGCCTGTACCGCCGAAAGAGTAGGCAGAGGTGCACTAGCGACTAAAACACTCACATTTCGCCGAGCTTAGTTCCGTCCGAGATGCGATAGGGGCCGAACCTATTGCCATATAGCGCTCAAATTCTAGACTCTGGGCTGATATTGAAAACATGCAATATCACTTTGCCCGAACCAGGCGTCGAACCCAAGACCTCAGGATGGTTGTCGTACTTAAATACAACTAAACTCCGGAGGTAGAACACACAATCGAGGCACAATTTATTTTAGTACAATTAAAAAACTTTTCAATGGCGTGTCAGCGCTGACGCTGTCTGTCGGGCTTAGAAAGTTATGTTTGAGCCATGGATCATCGAACCATCAGGTAACTTTTCTTACAAGATAACTTTGGTTTAGGTGTCCTCTTAACCAGTCACACAGCCCACCTGTGCTATAAGTTCTCCTTGCTGGAACTTCCGTTGACAAACCTGTAGAGAAACGGATGTCAATGTTCCTCCACTGGATGGGGACAGTTTCTTGTCAGATAGGTTTAAGCGGCTCCTCCAGTGTTTGATGTTTAGCGGTGGTATATAGAGTTAGTCCCAATGTATGTAGAAAACTGAAAGGAGACTACAGGATTCGTAATAATAAACAACTTTTATATTTGCAAAATTGTCAATATACCTGATGTTTCATAGATATTGCCATTCAAAGGTTTTATAAATAATCCGTGTACTTAAACAAAATAATTTAGGTGTATTCGTCAGTTCTTTGCGTTCTTTCTATGGAGAAAACACTTATTTCTTACCCGATGATCCTCACACCTCTACGGACTAAGTCAAGGATGTGGATATTGGGAATTAAATGATTCACTGCCAATACCAGAATTCCAGGGTATATCACAGCTAGTATAACAATGTCGGCGCCGTCACTGCACGTCTTAAACAGCCCGCATAATTGGCGTGAAATGTCACCTTTAAGGCTTGGAGCCCTATATCTAAGGAAGGGAAAGAAAAGTTAAGTACAGCTTTCGAATCCAACAGGAGGGCCAAGGGAATACCTATGCAAAATTGAAGGGCGACAGAAAAGCTATCTCGGAAATCGAGCTTTTGGTGACTTGTCATCGCAATGTAAAGCAGTTTCTACTAGCTTAATCTGTAATCACTGCGTAAACTTGATAACCACAGTAAAATAACACTCATCTTTGAGTTGGACCCTTTGCCTCAAATTTGATTTTGTACAATGGTGGAGCCACGCTACTGGACGTTGCACCGGCGCAGCGTGTGTGGAGTACTACATGAATCCATATCAACCTGTATGCGGTCAGGCGAGAGCCTGAATCTTGGACATTCGAAAGTCGAGCATGGCTGATCGTATTCCCGCGGTGGTTCTTACGACGTCCGCGGCTGAGTTAACCCTCGTTCTCAGGAGTTTCCTCAATTTTTCATATAAGAGTTCCGACTCTGAAGAATTTTTGACATCCATCTATGTTGAAGACTGCGCACACAAATCGGAAATCCTAATAGAGTGACCGGTCGGACCTTTCCAATTATAGTCTCCAGCACGTCCTTTTTTTCCAAAACTCATAGCAATTAATTAATACATGGCTCCTGAAGTATTTATAATTCGCTCATTGATCTATTCACTATTGGTAGCGTATATCGGGTGTGAACTATGAGGTCCTGGAATCCATTTCCAGATCGAACAGGCGTTTTTGACTTTATGGGTGGGTCATTACACAGGTAGCCCATTATAAAAACTAAGGCCAAACACCTCTGCAACATGCTTTAACAATGTGTTGCGTCGACTCCATACTGAGGTGGAATAAACGTACGCCTACATAATATCACGCCTGTATCCCATAGGGATAGGTAGAGACTATAGATTTACACTTCGACCGATTCTGACATACTACCTTCGCTTCATCTACTATCATGATCTCATTAGAGTCGGTTTAGTTTTTTATCTGTTCTTTAGTAAATATATCATCAATTTATAACCAATATAAGTACGATGCGGTCGCCCTATACCGACTTTTCCATGCACACTCGTCTTTTGTCACTGTTTCGACAATCTCCTATCATCTATCCTCTCAATATGTCTGAACCATCTCAACATCCCTTTCTATTTCTTATCACTACATCTTCTTTCACTCGACAGAGATCCAACATCACTTTATTCCACACTCTATCACGCGACACATGCTCCTTCATGCTCTCATTTCCACCACCCTGCGGGCTTAGCCAAGTAGCTTATGCGCTAGTCGAATAGAATAGTAAATATATGGGAATGAGATAAGAGTACGCTATATATAGCGTACTAATAGAATAAATGTATAGGAATGACATAAGAGTCCACCAGTGAGCCCACTGATCTTACTTTCATGCCTGTTCTGTCACATCCAACTTTCACTCTCATTTATAAGTGTGGGCACTAACACTTCTTTATGAACGGCCAATCGTGTCTTTTTAGAGACCTTTCAGCTACTCATAAAGGTGTTCAGCGCTCCATTAACTCGATTACCTGCACATACTTGTCTTTTAATGTCGCTATCATGCTTTCCATCACTTATAAATATACAACCCAGATATACAAAGTCTTTCACTTGTTCTACTCTCTCGTTACCTATCATAATTTTGCACTCTGTTATACTTTCATTTCTTTAAAAAAACATACTTTTCGTCTTATTTACATTAATTTTCTCCTTTCCTTTTAAATGCATCATCCATAATTATTACTATTGTCTGTAATTCGTCCTAGGCGTTCTCCAAGTCTACAAAGGCGCAAAAGACTTTTCGTTCTTTGGCTGAGAATTTTTCCGGAAAGCTTCGTAGGGAGAAGATCTAATCCGCACATCCCATAATAATAATATTAGCCCTGTAATATTACTGTCCCACTGCTGGGCATGGGCCTCCTCTACTAATGAGAGGGGTTAGGCCTTAGTATGCCACGCTGGCCTAATGCGGGTTGGTAGACTTCACATACCTTCGAAATTCCTGTGAAGAAATTCTCAGGTATGCAGGTTTCCTCACGATGTTTTCCTTCACCGTTATAGCAAGCGATATTTCACAATGAAAATACACTTAACATAGAAAAGTCAGAGGTGTATGCTCCATTTTGGGGTAGGTCTCGAACCTCCGACACTTGTCTCGGCAGTCCGTACCATTCCCAACTGAGCTATCGCTTCTTCTTCTCCGCACATCCCATACTCTTTCGAAATCCCGCGTGTACATTCTATAACTTATTATTCGTCTCATACATTACCCATTTCAATCAGAACTTTCGCATATAATTTGCCGACAACACTAAGAACGTACTCTGATAGTCTTGCCGTGACTCCTTATCCTTATACAACGGAACAATAAATTTAAAGATGGAATAAAGGCAGGTGATAAAAAAATATACAGGGTTAGTCGGAAAGTGTGTAGAGAGCCTTGGCCAACATAATGTATCATTATTAAATATTTCTACCGTAGATAGCGTACGTCATTTTAATCTTTCTTCCTACCTGCCCTTAACCCACTTTCATGAGTGGTCGGTGCAACACCCTATTTCAAGCATATTGCAGAAAGGATTTGGCTAAGATTTTAGTTTAACCAGCTACCTGCCTGACGTCAACCCCCTCCGGAGGATCCAGGCCCGGGCAAATTAAATTAGAAAATTCGCTTTACCCGACCTGGGAATCGAACCCACGACCTCCCGGTCCACAGCCCATATATGCTGCCACTAGACCAAGGAGGCCGCGAGCGTACCTCATCTTAATAGTAGGACATTTTTTATTTCATATAAAAAGTAAACTACCTATCCCACGATTACATATCGGCAAAATACGTGCCGCTTACGCAATGCGCGCGCCCCCACACTGTAATTTTAACTAAGATATAGTTACTATGCGTCTTTTAATTATTATTATCTAGGACTTATATAGCACATTGTCACTAGATAATCATCGATTTAGTAACAAAATCATGAAGTTACCACATTAATAGCCACTTAAATAATGATTACAGATTAAACTAATTATTGAAATAAAACAATCTTGGTAGCTTAGATGTTGGTAGCACGCCCCGCGAAATATTTTTCTGTGTGGCTTTATCCCGGCCTTCTGCCAAGGGCCGTTTTCCTACTTAAACGCTTCCACTTCACACGGAGCTGAACGTCCTCCATAGTGAGGCTTGGCTCTCATGGTGTGTGTGTGTGTGTGTGTGTGTGTGTGTGTGTGCGCGTGCGTATGTGTGTGTGTGTGTGTGTGTGTGTGTGTGTGTGTGTGTGTGTGTGTGTGTGTGTGTGTGTGTGCGTGCGTATGTGTGTGTGGGGATGGATGTGTGTGTTTGTGGGGATGAGTATGCGTGTGTGGGCGTGTGTGAATATATTTCAATTCATAATCTTTAGGAAATCTTCGGTTTCAGAGTAGTCAAGGGTAAATAACCATTTAATAACAGTCATTTTTGCATCTTTTATAGAACATTCCTTTATATCACAACATAACACGACCTTATTATATATATATATATATATATATATATATATATATATATATATATACCTGTTGCGTTCTAAAGACGCGTCGTTTTAAAAGTAAGGGGTAAGCGAGCGAGTTAATTACTTCTTTGTGCTGTTTTAGTATTATGTCACATATTATTAAAGATTTTTGTTTCTTAAGATTTCGTACTTATAAAAATTATGTTGAGTTTAATGGTTAATAACACTAGTAATGACGACGAACACTATGCCTCTGCATTATCTGAATGTGGCAATATCAGTGATGAGAGTTGCCATAGTGTTTCTTCGCTTCGTGATAACCTTGAGAGTCAGTTTTCGGACGTATCTAAGAATTTTAATATCGTTCATATTAATGTGAAAACTGCCTCGACTGCCTCGGTGGCGTGGTTGTGGTTGGGTACGACCGTCCTGAGGTCTCGGGTTCGATCCCCGGGTCGAACAAAGTGATATTGGATTTTTCCATATCAGCCCCGAGTCTGGAATTTGTGCCCAATATGGCGAAAGGCTCGCCCCCTATCATATCTGGAACGTAACTAAGCTCGACGAAATGTCGGTGTATTAGTTTGCTAGTGCGCCTCTGTCTACCCCTTCGGGGATACACGCGTGAGCTTATGTTATGTTTATGTTTTATGTTTATGTAATGCAAAAAGTATTCCGGCCCATTTATCCGATATGTCGGCATGCCTACACCATAAAAACCTTTACTTTACACCTCTGCTTATCTGCTGATCCTTTAACCCCTTCAGAAGGTTATCTGGAAGAGATCGCTTCAAGCGATAAGACAGCCTATTGTAACATTTTATAGTTTAAAGTTCTGTCTGTACTGTTTACTTAATCCTTACTATGGTGTTAAAGAGTTATCTATCTATCTAATCGTTCACGAATGACAATATCTATGAAAGTATTAGGTATATTCTAATTTTTACTGATATATTCATTATTATGAGTTCTGTAGTATCCGTTTAGTTTCTTACAAATATTACGACAAACTTTGTATATTATACGAAATCAAAGTTAACAGGAATACACCGTGTGGCACCAACAAAACTTAAATTTCGTCGCAAAAATATAATTATGCGGTAATATGCACGGGCCAACCTAGATGTATATAAACTTCAGTAAGTATACGGCGTGACGTCAAATCGCGCGTTTGTCGACAAAAGTATTAAACCACTAATATCAACTATTTAAGGTTGCTCCGAACGTACATTATGTGCAAAAATTTAGAAAACTAAAAAATCAATCCTATGGTTTTTCTATTTATTCGTCTTATTTTTTGTACAAGCCCTTGCAACATTAAAAGGTACATATGTATATATATATATATATATATATGGGACGATTGAGTGTCGGTAGGTCAGCGTCAATCATTATGTAAAAAGCTTAAATTACACTATATTTTTTTAATGGAAGACCCAAGCTGTTGACAGTTACGTCTACAACATAAATGGGCGGGCCCGACCTGTTGGATACCACTGTCTCACAGAAAACCGATGTAAAATGGCAGCACGCTGTTGCATATCGTACGGTGAGTTAAATTTCCGGTGGTCCAATTCCAATCTCTTTATAAATCCCTTTTCCCCTCCTTTTAGGTTAGCAATATACCCATGATATTTTTTGTCATGGGTGTCTCTATC
This sequence comes from Clanis bilineata, assembly GCA_036417725.1. NCBI lineage: Eukaryota > Metazoa > Arthropoda > Insecta > Lepidoptera > Sphingidae > Clanis > Clanis bilineata. Next base: position 9,115,692 of record CM071153.1, read on the forward strand.
TATGGGCGGTGGAGATGACTTACCCTGACCCACGAGCAATCGTGTTACTGCTATATAAATACTTTATATTTAAATTTTTAATATACATATACCTAGTAATTTTATGTAGGATTTAAAAGTAAAACTTTGTTTGGCAATATTTGTGAAAGTATTAAGTATATTGAAAAAAATGCAAGAATAAAAGTTGTTTATTATTACGAATACAGTATCCTTTCAGCTTCGTACATAATAATTTATGTTATAACTAACCGTGTGTAATAGTAGAGGGCCTGTGACATTTGCTATACTTACGCCGCTGACACGCGACTGGATTTCTAATCTACTAAATATTCAGGTAAATGGAAACCTAGAAAATACTGACTTATTTATTAGAATATTCTCGTTATCATCATTATAATCACCTACAATACGTTGTTTAATTGATGAAGTATCCCAGATATATAAATTATATTTATTTATTTTGCTGACAGCAAGCGACACAACCTCCCCGTCTGACAGCCGAAGCGGGAATGTGTGCGGGCCGGGCGGCAGGGCGGTCATGACTAAAGCGGTGCGCAAAACGCGGAAATTTAGATAATTGGATCTTACAATAAAAAGACAAATTATTTTCAAAATCCAAAACACATAAACTATGCGTATTATTTAACTAAGTTACTATACAAAATTTCACGATCTTACTTGAAGTATGTAATGAGTAATCCGGGATAATAATTCGGTTTAGAGGTAACTTTGCAATTTTTTTCTATCGAGAAAATTTTAAGGAATCGTGTTTTCGCCACACATGTTCACTCACATAAGCCCTCAACTTTATCATATATTTATTACAAAGTAAAAGCTGCAGTATTGTTGATTTTATCCGGGTTCAAAATAAGCCATTTGAGGTAGTATGGGCCCTTAAGGAGAAGGTCCTTAATTCGTATGTATTTTTTTATGTATGTTACGCGATATATCCGCAAAATGTGGGCCGATTTTTAAGATTATTTTTGTGTTCAATAGAGCTTTCTCTAAGGGTGGTCACATATAAATTTCGTTACGATCGGATAGGTTTTGAAGTCGGTCCGTTAAGTTATTAAACGTGTTATTATTAGTAACAAATGGTCGTAGTCGTAGTATTGGTCGTTAGCAATACATTATACGCCAAAATTGAAGGTATTCTCGGCCTCCGGTGGCCCATACGCTTATGTAACATATATATGTGCCGCCTCCGACCTTGGTAGATACCAACTCATACATACCACTCTTTGATATAGATATATCAAAGAGTTTATTCCAAACAATACAACAGTATTGTGGGTTTTGCTGGGTGGTAGTGATTCTTTGCTGCTTAGGTGCTAAATTAGCAGACAGCGATTAGGAGGAGTGTGGTTAAAAGCATTTATCAATTGTGACCTTGCCATAATTCTCACCTACCATTGAACCAAATACTCAGCTCTGCCAATTAAGACAAAACAATAAGAAAGTAGCCAGATAGACGTAGGTTGCGCAATGATAACGCTTCAGAATCGCCGGATGACCAGATACCATCGACCTCCAGCCCGTGACGACTAACGCCAGTTGCTAAACCCAAACGATTTATTTATTACTGGCCATTATCTCTGAGTGGAGATTTTGAGATTGTCTTATATGGTTTCACTTGCCAGATGGTGTCTTGGTCTTTTCAGCTTTTGGTTGGAATCATTGTCACTGGCCTTGCATTTTATTATGATTCGACACTTATGGTGTTTAATTAGGTGTTTTATAGTTTTTTTTGGCATAGAATGAGTAGGTATATTATAGTCACCAATATAGATAAATAAATAATAAAATAACACCCAACAGTCACATACATAGTCCTAATCCCACACTAAGATCGAATCTTGTGTCGTGGGTATCAGGAACTACGAGAGACTTGCGGCCTCACAACACCCAGACCCGAAACAAATATCTGTAGGCCATACAAATATTTGTCTCGGTGCGGGGATCGAACGCGCGGCCTCTCGCTTCACAGCCGGCTACTCGCCCGCTGCGCTACGGAGGCTGTCAAAGATGTTGGATCTATATAAAGCTTACTTACTTATCATTTTCCACTTGTCTATATCTCACTCCAATGTAATGTCAGCGGATCACACATTTGTTAAGGAACATACATCAAGCAAGCTAAACAATTAATGCAACAAATGCATACAGCAAGCACTATTCGTCAAATTGCGATATCGTCCCGTAGAATCTAAAAGTCAAATAGGATTCAAACACCAGTTTGTTGGTTCGAGTATACGCTTCTTCTTTCGTGTCAATGTCTCTACAGTCTACAGGTTCCTAACGAGATCGGGGTATCTTCTTGCGGTCCAGAAACTTACTTACAACAGCGTCTGTTGCCTCCATCAAATTTTTATTTGTTCAGACGGTAGGACTCTATGGACATAATATAAGCAAGTGCGACATGTTCTGTTCTTTGGAATCACAGTACAAATCAAGCCTAGATGAATATCCGCCTCAGCATATTAATCTTACATCGACCAACAGCAGTACGAAGGCGATTCAAAGTCTGCTAAATGGGCCACTGCAGTTATTTGTGTATATGACAATAAACTATAGCCACGTCTCCTACTAATGTTTCTATCAAAACAAAACACAAAACGCCTACACAAATTAATGTTTTTCGTTGTCTCCTGCTCATGGAACAATGGACCATGGATAAAAATGTGTGGTGAACCATGTTTTGTGTAGTTGTTTTGTTTAGTGTTACAATGCAGGAGACTAATCTTAAGAAGGCAGTAATAATTATGTAATCACAGGAACACTACTGTTTGTAATGGATTGACCAAAAATTTTACATTCCGTTATGAGCTTCACACATAGCACAATGTAGTGTGTTATTTGAGAAACTTTTTATGTACAATACAATATTGACAGTCTACGTTAGTTATGCTCCTAATATTCGCTTACATAAATATTTACGTGGAATGGTGTTCAAGAGTAAAATTATTTCGTGTAATTAACGGACTATATGCAAATAACCCGAGTGAAGTCATGGCTATGATTGCTCACGCGGTAACCGCAGTTACGATGCGAAATCGTGATTGTGAGGGAAATATGGTATATTATCCCCTTTATAAAACCGTTGATGATCATCACTCAGGCTGGGTCAAGGAAAAAGCATTTGGAATGTTTCTTCTATAGAATAGTCGAAAATTTTTAATTGTTGAAATTAAAACAAGCGAAGGATGGTGTCACAATTTTGGATGCCCTATTATGATTACCTTTATATGTCTATGATTAGTACACATACGTTTGTAAAAAAATGCTAATATATATAAACAGCAGAGACACAGCAGAGACTGGCAAATGAGCAGATGGATCACCTGATGGTAAGTGATCTGCACCACCCATAGACACCCAAGACACAAAGAGAATCATGGGTGCGTTGCCAACCTAAAATGAGGGAAATAGGGATTGGGAAAGGGAGGGTGTAATTGGGTCGACGGAAATCTCACACACCGAACGAAACGCAACAGCGAGCTGCCACTTGACGTCGGCTTTCCGTGAGACTGGTGTCAAACCGGTCGAGGCGGCACATTCGCGCTGTAGACATAAATGTCTACAGCGTGGCTCTACCACTCAAAAATTAACTTGTTTACCTTATTTTTGATTATACTTAATACTTAATAGTGATATTCATTGTGGTCATCAGTGCATATAGTAACTTGGTAGCGTTTTTATATCCTAATTATTCATTTGCATACACCAAACAGGAAACATAAGATGAATAAAAATCTCGTAAAGTCTTCCTCTCTTCACTACAAAAACAGAATAGCTCTAACAAACTAAATGATTACGATTACTCATAAACACAAATTCCTTTGTGAAGTGTTACAATTTGTATGAATTTTATCTTAATTACAAGAATATTGAAGGAAATTACGACACGTTTTGTTTCGAAGACAAAGACTGGGCTTATGATAATCATCGTGGAATTAATTTTTTGGTTAATAAACATTATGTTTTTTGATAATGGAACAATAAAGTTGTAACCTAGATCGTATAAATCATTGCCAGAGCGTGTGAAATATGTTTCTTTATTACATAGTGCATTGTCATTATCACGTCTATGTAGAAGAACAGTTTGAGATAATACGATTGGGTCGTCTCCACGGTCTAGTGGCACCGTGTAATGCGCTGTGGACCGGGGGTCCTGGGTTCGATTCCCAGGCCGGACAGGATACTTTTCTGACACGATTTTCTCGGGACTGGATAACCCAGAGGGGATTGACGGCAGGCAGGCGGTCGTAAAAATTAAGTCAAATCCTTTCTGCGACATGCTTGATATGCTTGGTGTGTTGCGCCGACCCCACATTAAGGTGGGATAAGGGCAAGTAGACAGAAAGTACCCATTAAAGATACCAGAAGCGTTAACAATATGCGTAGGGCGGTTCCAACCTGTAATAGAAACTTAAGCCAGAAAGGATTGGTGTTCGACCAAACGGATCTAAATTCGAAAATTTATAAATAGGCCTTTGGTACAGTGAAATACAGATAAAGGCGAAACTATAACAGCCCTCGCTTTTGTTGAAGGCAAAAGGCCATCGATTTAACTATAAAGGGCATCGCATGAATGCACAAAATAAATAAAAATCGTGATACTCGGCTCGTTATCGACAGTATCGACTAACATCGCTTACGAGTCCGACACAACTCTTACCCCGTAGGCCCACATATACAATCTGCGTATTTTTGCTACTTTATCTATGAACACGACACGTTAACTCGTATTTTTTTTTTATTATAGCAGACTGGCAAACGAGCAATGATAAGTGGATGTTCACCGCCTATAGACAGTGATACCAAAATAATCAAGGGCGCGTTGCCAGACGTTTAATGGTGGGAAATAGGGATGGGGAAAAGGGGAATTGGGCTATCAGAAATCTCACTCACCGAACGAAACGCTACGACTAGCTGCCACTTTACGTCAGTTTTCTGTGACACAGTCGTATCAAATCGGTCGAAACGGCCAATTCGTGCTGTAGACGTTACTGCCTACAGCGTAGCTCTACCACTGTAAAACAAAGAAACTGCGTTGGTAGACATTCTTTCTTTCTATTTGCGCTTATCCCACATCAATGTGAGGTCGTTACAACACACTTTTGTAAACATTTTGTAGAAAGGATTTGGTTGAATGATTTACTGTCTGCCGTCACCCTGGGGGATCTAGTCCCGGTAAAACCCTGTCAGTAAAACATGCGTTGATGCATACTTAGTCACTCAGCTTACTCACTCAGTCATTCATCATATCAGACTCAGACTAATGGGTGGGTTATCCGATGGTACAAGTTATCTCTGTAGACACCCACGATACAAATAGAATAATGGGTGTGTTGCTAATCTTTAAGTAAGGAAATAGCGAGCACTGGCAAACCATGAATTTATACCTGGTTACCACAATCATGCCGGTCTACAAACCTCCGGACAGAGAAGAAGCAACAGGACAGGCAGATGACTGATGGCCTAGGGATACCAAATATGCTCTATACCGGCCTCAAACAATTATCAAGTTATTTCGCAACCGCAAGGCTCTCGGGGGAACCACAATTACACCGGATAATCCTCGATCGACTGGATCAACACAAGGTGTGTGGGTCACTGTGGCGTGTTTTATCACAGTTGCAGTATTTATATAACATAACATAACATAACATAAGCTCACGCCTGTATCCCCGAAGGGGTAGACAGAGGCGCACTAGCGAACTAGAACACCCACATTTCGCCGAGCTTAGTTCCATCCCATATGTGATAGGTGACGAGCCTATCGCCATATCGGGCACAAATTCCAGACTCCGGGCTGATATGGAAAAATCCAATATCACTTAGCCCGACTCGGGGTCGAACCCGAGACCTCAGGACTGTAGTCGATCCGAAATACATCCACGCCACCGAGGCAGTATTTATATACACTAATTTAATTTAATTTGGATGGGTATGGACCCGACCCAACCAACTGTCAAGTTATTTCGCAACGGCAAGGCTCTCGGGGGAACCAGATATACACCGGTTAATCCTGGAACGTGATCGACACAAGGTGTGTGGGTCACTGTGACAAGTTTTATCACAGTCGCAGGTTTTACAATATATGTACACATACTCGTTACTCACGACTGTATTCCCGAAGGGATAGGCAAAGGCGAACTAGAACACCCACACTTCGCTGAGCTAACTTCGGACCCAGATGTGATAACACATTCTAGATTCTGGGAAAATACTGAGGCTGAAATCTATAGAGCGAACTTCGACTAAGTCTTAGTCAAAGTAACGAACTCAGTGAGGATTTGGGATTGTTAAATCGAACTTGGATTTATTTCGAGTCATTTTTTACCAGAAAAACAGACTGACAGACAGACTAAGCAAAGATTTTCTTGTAAAAAATCACTCAAACTAAGTCAAAATCCTCACTGAGTTCGTTACTTTCACTTAGACTTAGTCGAAGTTCGCTCTATAGATCTCAGCCTGAGTATATCGCAGGTTTTAACACCATGTTATATCTTGAACTGTATGAGTAAGATGATGTAAGTAAATAATTTTTCCGACATATTGTGTTAAGTGAACATAACAAACAGGTTTCATCCGGAGCAATCAGTGATTATCGTACCTTGTTGCATATGAATGTGTTAATTGTAATAATTGAATTGTAATTGCGTAATTAATATAGTCAGGCACACTATTTGTCATTTTTTTATAGCAGTGATAGGCAAACGAGTAAGTGGGTCACCTGATGGTAAGTGATCTTCACCGCCCATAAACACCCAAGACACAAATGTATCATGGGTGCGTTGCCAACCGCAAAGGAGGGAAAGGGAAGTGGGAAGAGGATGGGAGAATTGGGCCACCGAAAATCTCACTCTTACTTATTTTAAACAACTTATTTTAAAACCTGAGCTATGTAGAGGCGGGTCCCCTAACGATCAGTGATTTTCACCATTGTTATCCTCATAATATCGACCAAAACAAGCATGAGTGTGTTGCCAGCCTTAAAGAAAGGAAATAGGGAATAGGAGGAAGGATTTGCTCGGGAAATTTCACTTACGGCATGAAATACAACAGGGAGAATCGACGTAAGGTATTACGTCGGTTTTGTATGAGATAGTGGTATCAAACCGGTCGAGCCGGCCCATTCGTGCTGTAGACATAACTATCTACAACGTACAAAACATCAAGAAGTAAGAGTGTAGTTTCATGCACAAAATCACTTATTATAAAAAAACAATCATGAATAAAAAAAATTTTTTGTCAATATGACTACTTCTCAGTAAAATCGCAAATCGACTCTACATGGTAGGTATAACATTACTATAATAAACAGTTACTATTACTATTTATCTATTATTGATACATAGTTAAAGCTATATTATTAAAAATAAGAGATGTATTTAATTGTTGTATTACATAGTTGCGATTACTTCAAACGAGTTGTAGAGCAAGTGCTTGCGTAGTCTCGTAGCCTTGGCCGTGAACTGGCCGCGATGTTTCCTTGCGCCAACAAAGGGCACTAAACAAAAATATATCAATTGTTTTTATAGTAAAGACTGGCGAACGAGCAGATAGGTCACCTGATGGTAAGTGATCTCCACCGCCCATAGACACCCAAGACACCAAAAAAATCATGGGTGCGTTGCCAATCTAAAATCAGAGAATGGATGGGAAAGGAAAAGTGATAGGGTTTTCTGTGAGACAGTGGTATCAAATCGGTCGAGCTGGCCCATTCGTGCTGTAGACGTAACTGTTTATAGCGTGTTTCTGTCACTCAAAACCAACTTCCTAAAGGGAAATCAATTAGTCTATTTTATGTATGTTACGCGTCGATATAATAAATATATCGATGATGTTACGACTTACATAATCAAAATGCAGACACCAGCAAATGTCGACGTGTTTTCAATTTTCAGATGCAAAATTGAGTCTGACCCGTGACCACGAAGACTGCAAAGCCTTCGGAACGTCGGGCATAAAAATTAAAAGAAATCGTGATAGAATCCGTAAAAATAGTTTTATTTCAATGAATAAAAGGTGTTTGTTATGTTACATAAAAATACTACGAAGGAAAAGAACCAAAAAAAAATCTGAATAAACAGCTTACAGGGTGCGCTCAAGGTGCATATCGTAATTTATTTCTAGCCGCAATATCAGGGCTCAATCGAGTTGGCAGCTCAAAGAATGCAGAGCCAACCGCAACCCATCTGGATAGGGAATCTAAAGACGAACCTGTTTTGTAAAGCCAAAAACAGATGACGTCGCAAAACTCCACCAACATGATATTTTATGCGTAAGAGAGCGTGAAGCGACGCGACGGGATATCTTATCAATATTTTTTTATTCTTCTGCAATGTGCCGTCTGTATTTATATATAACCCATGTAATGAATTATCAACTCGCCCATTGGCTGGCAATTTCACTTTCAACCAACAAGAGTAAAAGTTGAAAAATCCGAGTTATTTATGTTTAATCTTCGCAATTGTGCGTGTAAGTTGGTCATTTTTTTTTCGATTGCAAGATAACTTGAGAACATTAACTATGATTGAAAAATTATAAAGTGAGATGACTTATTACGTATATCCGATCGGGACCAAATTTTTATGGGACCACCTTTGAAATAAGTTCTATCGAACACAATTTTTTTTTAAATCGGTCCACATCGGCGGAGATATCGTGTAACATACATAAAAAAATACAGACGAATTGAGCACTTCCTCCTTTTTGAAAATCGATCGAAAATGTTTTATAGCCATTAAGTTTATTAACACAGTTCTTCTGCAAGTTCAATACCATATCATTATTATACAAAAAGAAGTTGGTAATATTTACCTACTCGTTTCACATAATATGCGTCACAGACCATCGTAGTAATGTCAGTGCATCATTGGAGAGAAAAAAAAAATAAACTGGTCGCCACGCAGGGCAGCATTTTTGTATCTTGCTTATTTTTAACATCACCAAGTTGTAATTATTCGTGGCAATGAACCATGTGACTATAAGTCGATTTGTTCGTACGAAGGCTGCTTGGTTGTTGACATGTGACCTTTAGGGAGTTGGGAGGATTCGCTGGACGATCTAAAGAAGTATGAGACCAGATGCGTCGGAACTATTCGTAATTGTTGCAACTTGCAATATCGTACGACTTAAACGGGCTTGCTAATTTTATTGTCAGATATATTTTATAATTACGGTTCAGCCTTGTACTTTGTGTTTTTTTAAACATCAGCGGCCTGAGCAGGAAAATTTCTGACAACCGTAAATGTATTCGAACTCGATGCGCGTCTATGAAATTTGTATGAAATATTAACCAAACGTCATCAGTGCGCAACGAACTAGAATACATTTACATTTACATTAGTTTTTCGTGCTCAGGCTGCAGTACTGAATTTAAAGCATACACTAACACTTCCAACACATACGAGTACGGATACAATAAAATTACACATTATAGATACCTAATCCACAAAATAAATATGGTAAAAAAATTAAAGGTAGAATTTTAGATTTATTTTACTTCATTACGGTGGCTTTCAGAAGGAAAATGAAAGTTTGTTTGGTTTTAAAAGTAATCCCATATCTCCGGCACATGTGAACCGATTATCTTGATTTTTTTGTGATCGATACAAGTTATTCCAAGGGTATATTTTGAATATGGTTTGTTTATATTTGTGGTTATTATTTATATACTTTTGTCCACCAGGATATATTGAATCATGTATGATCTTTTTATTTGCTCTTATTCCATTTTAATGTGGCGTCGCAACGCAACACACTATTTTAAGCATGTTGCGGAAAGGATTTGGCTTAGGTTTTACGACTGGCTACCTGTCGGGCTTCAACACCTTCTGGGGGAACCAGTCCCGGGCGTTAGTGTTAATTAGAAAAACATCTCGCCCAACCTGGAAATCGAACCCATGACCCGGTCGGTCCCGGTTCACAGCCCATATACGCTGCCGCCTGCCACTAGACCAAGGAGGCGACATTAAATCATATAATATGGCTATGAATTATACATTTATACCTATTTAGGTGTACATAACATAACGTGAGCTTATTTCTTTTGCAGGCTTCAATTGGTTGACGCTGATCCTCAAACATGCTTCGTTTGTTTTAAAGACACTTGAATTATAGTAATAATGGATTTCAAAATAACAAGCTACTGTTTACCAATTTTACTACTGTCCTGCATCATCGAAGCCAATAATACAAACAGTGATGGTGAGTTGGGGATTTATATTGGCCACCTGTATTTCATTACTATTACCCTTATGAATATCCCTTATATACTGATTTCTTAAGTTTACGCGAATGTTATACATTAAAATAAAACTATTTATACGGATTCTATGACGATTTGTTTCGAATGGTTTACCGTCTCCGTGGTCACGGGTCGGTCGGATAGAATCCGTATAAAATAATTTGATTTCAATAATCCTTATATACTCTTTCTTTCTACCTGCCCTTATCCCGTATTAATATGGGGTCGGCGCAACACACTTTCTCAAGCAAGTTGCAGCGAGGATTTGGGTAATTTTTACGGCCGGCCGCCTGCCTGACGTCAACCCTCTATGAGGGATCCAGTCCCGGGCAAATAAAATTCGAAAATTTGCTTCGCCCGACCTGTGCATCGAACCCAGGACCTCCCAGTCCACAGCCCATACATACTGCCACTAGACCAAGGAACTATAATATATACTTATGTGTCCATTTATAGGTGAGACGAGACAAGCTAGAGGTAGTGGCAGAATTGTTAAACTTTACTCCGGGTCGCGACCGGATCCAATCGTTTGTACCAACGAAGGTTTTAAAGAAGATCCAAACAATTGTGCGGTTTTCTATAGATGTATGAAGTCAGGGAAAGGAAAATATACACCTTATAAAGTGAGTACTGTTGGATAAATATTTGGTTAATATTGGTCGGAAACATTACTAATATTAAAGCTCAAAAGAAATGTTGTAGAGCTTTCAGCGCATACAGGTGATTTTGCCATAGCTATCCGAATAAACTTTACATGATGAGATTAATATTTCTTTGATTTATAACTTTGTCTCTCGCTAACTACGGAGGGAAATGGTCACCTTTTACACTACATTTAAGACTAGCTTAATCAGTTTTTACATTGTCTGTTTAAAATAGGCTTGAATATCTATATGACTAGGGACCGTTTTTTTAATACATTTTTACATTTCAGTTTCAATGTCCACCTGGTACAATTTATGACCCTGACATAGAAGTTTGTAATTATCCACGAAGCACAAAGCGTACAGAATGTGGTGGATTAAAGGAAACGTCTTCACCTCATTACGAAGTTAATGAAATTAATGAAGTACAGGAACTTCCTTTGCCCATTACTACTAAAGCACCGATTTCCGCCTCGATATTGACATCAAAAGCATCGAATCTACCTTTTACTCAACACATCACGACGCAACATTGGCTAGCTTCTACGTCTACAACAATCCGCCCAATATCGACTTCCAAAAAGCTTCAAGAAATAACCCCGCACCCTTGGCTATCAACTACACTTACACCATCAGCATCTACTGTTAGTCAGCAGAATAATCGCCAAGAAATTTGCACTTCTGACGGATTCATCGGAGATAGCGTGAATTGTCATAAATTTTATAGATGTGTTGGCAATCAACGTAGTGGATTTACTAAATACGAGTTCTCGTGCAGTGAACCAACTATATGGGATGATGACATAAAATCTTGTAATCATCCATGGGCTGTCAAAAGAAGTAGATGTGCTAGAAGTAACACTTTCAGTGATAAGAATGAGCACACTGAGTCAAATTTTATATCAGCTGTAACCACATTTAATGTATCTTCCGAAGTGACTACATCAGCAAATTCCGTTACATCAAATACAATTAATAAATCCGACAAGACTATTCAAAACCAATTGCAAATATCTTACGGTACTAACGTGCATCAAACTCAAACACAAATTAGTAACAACTCAGCAATACAAAATCAAACCCAAATAAACTATGGTAACCGCGAAGACAACACTGAAAATGTAAATAATAAACAAGAGCAGCATCAAATTAGTAACGGGTCTGCAGTTAGCCAATCGCAAACGCAGATAAGTTATGGTAATGACGTCGTACAGACGCAAGTACAGATTGATCATTCAAAACAGTCAAGTCAATCTCAAGTTCAAATAACAGAAACAACAACACCAATAAGTAAACCAACTAATGTCCACGAACAAGGCGTTACACAAAACAAGCAAAATGTTAATAATACATGCTCACAAAGTGGGTTTATGGGTGATCCGAAAGATTGTAAGAAGTTTTATAGATGTGTTGATAATGGTAAAGGAGGTTTTATTCAGCATGAGTTTTCTTGTGGCGAAAATACTTTGTGGGACCAAACTATAGAAGTTTGTAATCATGCATGGGCAGTTAAAACATGTGGAGGCATGCATTCTCAAACAAAACTAACGACCATCCTACCGCTGTCGTCGTCTACCCATGGATTTGCTACAACAAACAATAAACCCCCAGATAATTATTATCCAACTTCTGAAGTTACTCATTCCGATGATTATAATGACGTTGGGTATAATAATAACCACGCTACTCTCTCTTCTGTAAGTGTTACAAAACCAACGACAGAAATAACACAATACGTCGACACTATATGCAAATCAAGTGGTTTCGTAGGCGATGTCAAAGACTGCCAAATATTTTATAGTTGTGTTGAAAATAGCAATGGTGGTTACACTAAATACGAATTTAAATGTGGTGATGGGACGTTATGGGATGCTGAAATTGCTGCGTGTAATCATGCGTGGGCCGTTAAAAGTTGTGACAAAACTGCTTCTACATCAACAACAACTGAAACAAGTTTAATAGAATCAATTACAACACCAAATCCTAAAATAACAACCAGTATACCTACTACTTCTATAAGTCCTATAACTTCGCATAACGACGATTATGACATAGGTTACGGTAATCACAATGACCAACACTCAACATCAACTATGAAACCTACGATACTACCTCCAGATACCGATGTTGGCAACGGATGCCAGTCCAGTGGCTTTATGGGAGATAAAAACGATTGTAAAAAGTTTTACAGATGTGTCGACAGTGGCAATAAGACTTATATTCGTTATGAATTTACATGTGGTGAAGGAACTGCTTGGGATTCTAAAATTGAGGGTTGCAATCATGCGTGGGCAGTGGATTGTAAAAATAATGCAATAGTGACTAGTACTACTGAGGTAACAACACAGAAGAAACCCATAACAATTCACGAAGAAAATGACACTGGCTATAATATGTCAGGAACTGATAAAAATTCTGATGTCACTACTCAAATAACTACGCTGAGTACATCTTCAGTAAAAGTAACAGATACAGCCGATGCCAAAAAGTGTAAAAAGAGTGGTTTCATGGGTGATATATTGGATTGTAAAAAGTTTTATAGATGTGTAGACAATGGTGATGGGTCATTTACTCAGTATGATTTCACTTGTGGTGATGGAACTGTGTGGGATAAGAAAATAGAAGCATGTAACCACGCATGGGCAGTAGAAACATGTGGTGGTTACGATAAAGTTGGTAATGAAGTATCAAGTACTTCTGCGTATAATGTTACCGTAAATAATGAAGAACCAGTGCATGGTTATCCTACCTCGGGATACCCTATACACGAAGAGGAAAACACTGAGAAAACTACACAAATAAATACTTCAACATCAACGTTGCCTTTGTCTTTTTGTAGAAAAGAGGGATTTATCGGAGATACCATGGACTGCAAGACATTTTATAGATGTGTTAACGATGGTAGAGGCGGATTTACAAAATACGAATTTCAATGTGGCGAAGGCACGGTATGGGATCAGAGTATAGAAGCATGTAACCATGCATGGGCTGTAAAAGTATGTGGAACTAAAAATAATACTTCACACAACGCTAGTGATGCTACTACAGAAACTTTGATTATATCAGTATCTGAACAGGAATACCAACCTACAGAAAAACCTTCTTCATCTGATAGTGCTAATGACAATGATATTGTTGAAGATTGTGAACAAGATGGCTTTGTGGGTGATAAGAGAGACTGTAAAAAGTTTTACAGGTGTGTTGCTAATGGACATGGTGGATTCACTAAGTATGTGTTCACATGTGGAGAAGGGACATACTGGAATCAAATTACTGAGGCTTGTGCCCATGCCTCTTCTGAATATTCCTGCAAAGGAAATGATATGACGACCAAAAAACCTTTAAATGAAAATAACGAGACATATGTAGACACAACTACAATAAGTACAGTCACATTAACAACTGACATTCAAGAAAACTCGTCCGTATCGTCTACTAAGATACCTCAAATTACAGGGGTAATATGTCACACAGAAGGGTTTTTCGGAGATCAATATGATTGTCAAAAGTATTATCGCTGTGTGTATGACGGTAAAGGAACCTTTACGAAATACGATTTTACATGCAGCAAAGGTACTGTTTGGGATCAAGAATTAACAACTTGTGCCTACAATGCAAAAAGCAATGTTTGTTCAAGCCAAACAAATGAAAATGAAGTTTCACATATTTCTCCGACCACCAATATACCGCACCAAACATCTACTGAAAACATTTCCTCTGGATCATACAAGTGCACGTCAGAAGGATTTCATGCCAACCCCAAAGATTGCAGGAAATTTATTCGATGTGTTAATAACGGTGATGGGACCTTCATAAAATACGACTTTGTTTGTGGAGAAGGGACAGTTTGGGTACAAGAATTAATTGCATGTGATCATGATGATGGCACTGCAACTTGTCATACCCAAAATGAATGGACTACACAGCCGGCAACCAATTTAGAAACATCTACTCATTTGAATAACGTATCTAGTTCCACGGCTATACACAATGAAAATAAAGATGACAGTGAATATAATACTGAAATAACTAATGCACCACAGGCTTTATATAATGAATGTCAATCCGAAGGATTTTACGCCGACAAAGTGGATTGCAAAAAATATTACCGATGTGTGTCAAATGATAACCATGGTTACATAAAATACGAATTTACTTGTGGCGAAGGCACAGCCTGGGATACAGAGTTGCTAACTTGTAATTATGACAGCGCTATTAAAAATTGCCAAGGAGCGTTTAAGCCCGAGAATCAAACTGAATCTGTAGTGCATGACGAAATTTCTCAAACAACAGAGAGTAGTACAACTAGTATAACGCAGGCATCAACTACAGAATATAAGGAAGATGCCAATATTGAAAGTGAAGATGCTTGCAAAAATGAAGGCTTCTTCGGAAATCATAAGGATTGTACAAAATTTTATAGATGTGTCGACAATGGTAAGGGTAGTTTTACGAAATATGATTTTACGTGTGGAGATGGTACCATATGGGACCAAGATTTACTTACATGTAATCATCCTCATGACGTTTCTAATCCTTTGTGTAACCAAGATCTCGGTGAAACATCTGAAAATACAAGTACATCATCTGAAACAAGCTCCAGTTCTTATTCTTCTACAACAGAGAGTTCTCAATCAACAACAACACCAACTTCCGGATCCACAACGACACAAAATTCTGGTTCCACGAGTAGTACTACCGAAAGTTCATCTAACTGTACTCAAGAGGAAACTTCAAAAAAACCTGGAAACAAGAATGTGACTTGTACGGAAGCAGGGTATTATCCTGATCCGAATGATTGTAAGAAATTTTATAGGTGTGTCGACTGGGACGGTAAGGGCGAAAGATTTTCCGTCTACTTTTTTGAATGTGGTGAGGGTACGATTTGGGATCCTGCATTAAATACATGTAATCATGAAGAATCGGTGTACCCTCCGCGAGATTGCAGCAATACCCAACCGCAAAACACTAGTTCAAGTCAAGAAACTACAACAACTGAACAACCGACTACTTTAGAAACAACTACATCTGAAAATACTACTACACAACTGACAACTAGTGAACAAACTACTACCACAGAATCAACGTCAAATGAAACAACGACAACTGAGCGTCCTACCACGACTGAACAAAGCACAACACTATCGTCTACGAGTGAAGCTACAACGACCCAACAAGTGGACAACACAACAGATGCTACAACAGAACAAACAACAACGACAGCAGCCATAACAGAAACTACTACAACTGAAAAATCAACAACTCAAGAAAGCACCACAAGTGGAAATACCACTGAAGAAACAACAACAGTCAAGAGTACAACTCAACAATCTACCACGGAAAAAGAAGGTACAACAACGGAGCCTACCAGCACAACAACAGATTCGTCATCTGCTACCGAAATTTCATCAACTGCCACAACGGAGGTACCTGAACAAACTTCAACGACTGAAAATCAACAAGAAACCACAACTCAAAATACTTCATCATCATCATCATCATGTCCAGACACTGACGACGACCAATATTTGTTCGTGTGTCCAACTTCCTTCAGGAGACATCCAAAATATTGTAATCTATTTTATCAATGCACTGAAGACGGTGATACTCATGAAGTGAAAGTCGCGGTATTCAACTGTCCCAATAATACAAATTATGACGAAAGTAAAATACAATGTGTTGAAGAAGGCAAGGCTGATAAGAAATGTGAGGGTGAAATTGCTGCCCGACGCCGCGTTAAACGCGTCGGTGCTAACACCAAGGAACCGGTGAGTTTTGATATTGATATAACAATTTATCGTTGCAAATCTCCCTGGAGTGTCAACTGTCAACTGATTGAGACTAATTAAAATTAATCTACTTAAATATGCTACTTTCTTTAGTTTAATGGCAGTATTCGTGGGGTATGGACCTGTTGATCCTGAGTTTAAAACTCAGGTCGGGCAAAGGGGTTTTCCTAAAACGATTTGCTCAGAACTAGATTCCTCAATGAGGGTTGATGTTTATATTTATTTAATAATTAAATACCATTTATATAACATTTACACATCTCACTTTACAGATCGTGGTAACCAAAGATTCCCAAAAATGTTCAACGGTCGGCCACACACCTTTCGAAAAGAACAGTGAATGTTCTCCCGCTTTCCTTAAATGTGAAAGGACGAAGTCTGGATCACTACGAGGCTTTGTTTATCGCTGTCCACAAAACTACATGTATTGGTCTATAAGTAGACGATGTGAACGAGAAGAATTAATAAGAGATTGTAAACGTACTATCAACAACTGGAGTGATAAATGGGAAATACCAATAGATCGATATAATGTAGCTTGGTGAAGAATGTATTTTTATCTATGTGTTAGTTAGAGACATGGAACGACAAAGTGCCTTGTGATAGTTTATAAGAATTTGTGCAATGATGTTCAAGTAGGATAAAAATTTAGTAACTTTAGTAAGTGTATATAGTTAAACGTACTTTAAGTGTGTGTAATGTGTACTTTTTAAGTGTCTACAAAGTATAATTTTAATATTATCTATGTTCTTCAACTCTTATAAAATGTCAGATATAAAAATAAGAAATTCAAAGTAAATCAATGATCAATAATGTTACATCACATCTAGTCTTCATAATTATGTCACACACAAATCTGATATTTATCGTAATAACTTGTGATCAAAATATAGTTAATTGTAAAAAACAATATTTTGAGCACGACTTGTCAGTATTTGAATAGTTAGGTTCAATAAATTATTTGAAACTACAACTTATTTTAATTAAAATCCCATAATGTCTTCCCATAATCTCTGTTCCATAATGAGCATATCTGGGCGATAATTTACTTAAACAAAAAAAAATTAACGACGAACGAGACATATAAAGCAAACTAGGAAAATGTTTTGTCTGTTGTAATCTTTAATCGATTGCTCCAAGAATTCTACTCATAATGGCATCAATTTTAACAGTTATACAAATAATAATGTATATATTTTTTATTTATAACTTCATTTACTTTATTAAATGACTACTGTATGAATAACTTGAAACCGAGGTTCGTAATTTTACACAAAATTAACGGTGGTGTGCGATGAAATATGTAAGTCATGTAAATTAGTTCTATTTAAAATAGACGTATGATTATAGTAATAGCTTTTATTTAAACAGTACAATAGAAATTCAATAGAAAATATATTTTTATTACTAAAATTAACAATATTATTAAAGGCATCATAACAACAATAAAATAAATTACAATATAATTATATCTATACCATTACACGAGGACAAAACGCCATTACAAAATATAGATAACTCTTTAATAATAAAATCAGATGCTCTTTCTTTGTATCCACAGTGTATTGCATCTGTAAACATTGTTCCTAAAAATGCATGGCAGGCTGTTTTAGTTGCTAATAAATTTCCTTTTATATCTAAGGTTAGACGTTGATCTCCATTATGCGATGCGAACTGTTTGTAAGTGTCATCATTTTTTACTTCATTTACTTCTAAATTAACTTCATCAACTGGAATAATCATCGGACTTAACCATGTCTTATCTACGTCTACACTCTTTTTGGTAATTGGATTTGCGTCGTTTTTATTTTCGTTTACGTCATCGGTTATTGAATAATTTTCCTTTGAAATATAATTTATAAAATTCTTGGTGTCCTTTCCACTAGATTCTTCTTTATTTTGATTGCTGTTAGCACTTCGATGAAGTAAATAATCGAGAAATGCAGGTAAAATAGTCAAATTAGAAGAATTATTACTGTTAGAAACGGCTTGATTTGATTCTGTTTTCTCTTGGTTAAGTTCATTGTAAATTAGAGGTTTTTCACTATAGTTGCTATTGCTGACAGATCTATTAGCAAGCTTATGGCTGCTTGTTGATTTTTTATGCATTCTAGGACTAACGAAGCCAACATTGTTGGCTTCTGCCTCAGCCAAAATTTCATCGTCTGAAAAATCTAGATTATTTTCATTTTCTATAGCATTAATAACATCACGGATATTATTAACCTTTTGTTTAAATTTATGACGAGTTACAATTGAAGAGTTTTGAGTTTTGTTATGTAATGATTTCGATTCCGAATTTCCGAAAGTTTTTAAAATATTTTCTAATTTTATAATATATGTCGAATTAGTCGACTGTGGCGTTAAGATTAAGGGATTGAAAGTGATGCCACCTTTATCCCATATAGACACTGCACGTACCAAAAATTCAACTATCTCATTAGAAAGTGTCCTCCAATATTTGCTGATCGGTGAATTGTCCATATATTTTGTTAAGCTTATATGTTCAATTTTAATATTACTGGCAAATGTCTGGTCATTTGTTGTAATAATATCCTTAGTCCAAAGAGCATTTAGGGCATTAAGATTGTTTTCCCCAGGACTTAATTCTGCGCTATCTGCCGACGTGTCATTTACGACAACAACAAGATGATAATTATATGTTGAATATTTATTCGCCATAACTCTAATATGGGGTAGATATTTATTTATGTCTATTTTTTTCATATCGTCTGTAAATACATGTGTGTAAACGTTAGGAAATTGTGAGATATCTGGAGATATAGTTTGGACTGTATTTAAATTAGGCACTTGGGATTTCAAAGGCTTAAAATGGGCCGTTGGAAGTATGGTAAACGCAAATAAACTGTTATACAAAATGAACGTCATGAGGCAAATCATAACCACTCCAATCCACCAGTAGGTTAAGAAGCTGGACCAATGTTCTGTAAAGAAAATATATAATAATGTAGCGTTTTCTCCATACAAAGGCACGACTGTAAAAGCGATTCTTATAGTTTGTAATGATTGAGACGGATTCATTGACGAATCATATACCTACTAACTGCTGCCCACTACTCCGTTCGCGTAGAAATTTATTTTCCGGGATAAAGTTTTGAAAAAGTAACATCATACAAACACACTCTTAAACATTCGTCTTTATAATATTAAGTGTGAAGTGTGATGTGATAAATAACATAACATACATAACATAAGCTCACGCCTGTATCCCCGAAGGAGTAGGCAGAGGCGCACTAGCGAACTAGAACACCCACATTTCGCCGAGCTTAGTTCCGTCCCAGATGTGATACGGGGCGAGCCTATCGCCATATCGGGCACAAATTCCAGACTCCGAGCTGATATGGAGAAATCCAATATCACTTTGCCCGACCCGGGGATCGAACCCGGGACCCTCAGAACCGTATTCGTACCGAAATACCACCACGCCACCGAGGCAGCACCGATATGT
Source organism: Clanis bilineata (assembly GCA_036417725.1). NCBI lineage: Eukaryota > Metazoa > Arthropoda > Insecta > Lepidoptera > Sphingidae > Clanis > Clanis bilineata. The sequence goes on from CM071153.1 coordinate 9,135,852, forward strand.
GATAAATAAAGGATATATTTATACATTAATTGTTGAATATAGATTAGGTTTGTGTTTAATACCTGGCCAGCGTTTGAGGATAGCTACAGCGCCCTTCAAGTTGCTTCTTCCGCGACTCCTATAAGTCATTTGGCGGTACTGACGATGGTAATGAGGACTATAGTGCTCCTCATCAGATAAGTCATCACAAAGCAATGGAAACTGTTCACGATACGATTCACTCATTACTATCCATTAGGTTCACTGGAAAAATAAATCAAATACAGTTATCATAATATATATACTACCTAATTATTTAGTTAATTGTTTATTACCGGTATAATATAATAATATCTATTTTAAGCCAAGATTCTTTAAGATGGATTTAACTTGCACTAAATTAATAATATGTCATGTGTCACTGAAATGTGTTATTTTTCGTTGGGCCAATTTCAGTTGTAAAAAAGGTTCCGTTTTTTGACGAAAATAATCCGCTTTATAGGGTTCCAATCCCAATAAAATGGAACCCTTATAGTTTCGTCATGTCCGTCTGTTCGTCTGTCCCCGGTTTAGCTTAGAGACTATAGTGTAGTACTTAGTGGTGTAGTACTTAAAGTTACAGCTACCAAGTTACAGCTTTCTATGTAGATAGAAAGCTGTAACTTGGTATATGTATACATATCAATCACGCCAACAAAATGTTAAGATATCTTGAAAAAAATTCTGTACCCGTCCCCTACACCTAAAGTGGGGGATGAAATTTTTTTCACGATTATCCCATGGTGTGGGGTATCATCGGATAGGTCGTTCAAAAACATTGTGGGTTGCTGAAACCATTTTTCGATCCAAAAATTCATTTGCGAAATATTAAGCTTTAAATTGCACATTTTTGTTTTAGTGAAGTGTCCGCACCCTACCACCTAAACTGTTTTTTGAGGAAATGTGGAAAAATTCATGGTGGTCGCACATATAACAAAGAAAGGAAAACTATCACGACTAACCAAGCTTTAGAAGTTTACGAGTAATAGTCGACCAAAGTAAAAAACAGAATTTCGTACAAATTCTATTGAATACTAGGCCCCTTACATATAAAAATATTTTAGCGCTGCTTATCTTTAACCAAAGGTTGTCCTTTCATTTTTAAACAATGTAACGCAAGGAACAAAGTGACAGGCTGTTCTTATCGAAAAGATAAGCGAAAATGTTTTTATAAGTAAGGCCCTATAAGTAGGTATACATATTTTTTACTCACCTTTAGTAAAATAATCACGGAAGAATCAACTGTATTTGTTAAACACCGATAGATCTTATAAATTGTTAATTCAGACCCATCAGACATAACAATATAGGTTTAGTATTTTCATATAAAAATATATTTTGTAAAAAAAACACGAGAAATGACTAATTAATTATTTTTTAGTTCAAATAAAATTTATTTGAATTCCCACAACGACACATGAGACGACAAAGCGCGTGATAAAATTTTAACTCATGAAGCGAACTAAGCGCGCAACATCTTATAACAATAAAATAAGTGCTCTGTCCGTTCGTTTATTATGAATTATTCCACGAATGAACTAAATATGTACTTAGTTGTTTATAAACGCAATGAGAACAGGGAAGTAAATAGATATCAAGTTAAGGAGTTACATGTTTAACCGTCTACATATTGTTGGTAAACTCAATTTTCACTTCTGGGCAGTTTTTACTCTGGATTGCAACACAATTATTTCTATCATGAATAAAAGTCAGTTGTCTAAATAAGTAATAATATCAACATTATTATTTAACAACGCAATGCGAGAAAAGTCACGAACTAAACATTGTTTATACAAAACATCTGAAAGTTTACGTTTTCCGCTATAATTTTGTTGATTCAACACCATTTCGCTACACGTAAAGACGTGACTGCAGTGTGAATGATGTTGAATTTTGCTGATCGAGCATTAAGTTATGTCAAGGTGGTGCATAATGAATACAATGGATTGTTAATTTATAATATTGTATTGGCAATTTGGTAATATCAATGTATGGATTCTATATATAACATGGGCTGTAAATAAAAGATCCTGTGGTCGAATCCCAGTGGGCAAAGCGACTTCTCTAATAATTTTGACGTCAGGCAAGCAGCCGGTAGTAAAATCCTTTCTGCAACATGCTTAAAAAAGTAGGATAACCACGTAAAGTGCTTAGAGCATTCGACTTTGCGTAAAGTGTGATCACGGAAACCATCAAAGAGAATGTACCTCTACCGACTACGGTACCTATAAGAAGTAACAAAGTATAAAGGATTACTTATAATAACAACAAGCAAAAAGTTTAAGCCAATACAAACTTCTTTAGTCATTGGTAGAAAACATTGAATCGTCTGCGTCAGTTATTTTAAAATTAGAACGACTTCAAAATTCAACGCATCTGTCTAAAAACTTTGTAAATTTTTCACGCCTGGTCAATCATATTGGGACGAGTTCTATTATAAAAAATATAAATAAATAACTAAGGTAATTATTTAATTTACGTTTATTAATATAGGGATATGCGTATAAACTTCAAATTCCTAATTTTGTGTATAGAATGATGGACCAGGCTCCACAATCAAAACAAGATGAGCAATACCCTCTTCTCAAGGTAGAAGGGGGTGGAGGAGATGGCGGTTATTCTCAGAATCCTTCGACGGTAGTAGCACCGGCATGGGGTGTTAGCTGTCAACCTAAGCCGTCCTGGCTTAATCGTTGGCCAGGTGAGTTTAAATTTGCTTATAATTTGTGTTCTTATGGGTGTAATAGGAGGTCCTCTTACTAATCTCAACGGCTATTTACCTGGGTCTGATATATGTACGTATATGTTTAGGCATACCAGTTTTCGGATAATCAAGGGTTTTTGGTCAAGGAAAGCCACTGATGTTACTGTGGAGGGTACAGTGTTTAAGTAGGAAGGCGAACCCTGACTCATGCCAGGCAGAAGGAAAAGAGTATCAGTTCAGACATTATACCTAATACTAATTCATTTTAGGATCAGGAATGATATTTCAGACTGCCTCGGTGGCGTGGTTGTATTTTGGCACGACTACCGTCCTGAGGTCTCGGGTTCGATTCCGCTGTCGGATAAAGTGAGATTGGATTTTTCCATATCTGCCCGGAGTCTGGAATTCGTGCCCGATGTGGCGATAAGCTCACCCCCCATTCACATCTGGGACGGAACTAAGCTCGGCGAAATGTGGGTGTTCTAGTTGGCTAGTACACCTCTGACTACCCCTTCGGTGACACAGGCGTGAGCTTATGTTATGTTTGGTAAATGCTGTGTATACCTGTAACTGGCATATGTATCAGCTAATTGTCCTTAACTAATGTCTATTATTTAATTTAACAATATGTATGCTGTTGGTGTACCTATAAATAAATAAATAAATGTTATGTAAATGATTTTTCAGTGTATGACACTTTCTTATGTTGTTAACAGAATTCTTCTCGGCGTGCTGGATGACACTCATATTGTTAGGAATATCGTTCCTGGTATTCTACGCTCTGGGCATGAGTGCGTATAGAAGACAACCAATAATTGTTATCAAATGCAACGATACGAAGCCAGCAAGTGACGTCTACTACCACCAGATCATACAACGTGGTGCGTACGTTCCCTTCGCGCTGTACTCCGACTACATTTCCACAATGGCGACGCAATACCCGTCGCTACGTTTTAACATAATCTTTTTACTCGAGGACGCCCTTCCCACTGCCTTTCATGGCTCAAAACATAGCAGATTCATTAATAATCTGATTCCGTACGCCAACCCTTCATATAAAATGAGATTGGAGGAGAACAACAAACGGGAATTAAGAGACTTCCAAGCGAAACATCCCAATGTCAATGTTAGTTTTATGCCGCTAAGTAAGTTTATGGCAATGACGCCATTGAAGTATAAATGGAGAACCATTCCGCCAGTTTATCTACCATTTTACGCAAGAGTATTCTCTGTGTGGCAAAACGGAGGTGTTGGAATCGACTTGACAACTTTCAATGATCAATTCAATAACCACCAATGTGTTGATCGAAAAGTCACCACCATTTTAATGCAGCACAACGATGGAATTAAACCAGAAAACTACGCCAATTCTCTACGGTCCATAGAACGGGAGGAAGAAAACGAGTTTCTCACTGCATTTTACTCAATTTTCTATCAGATAATGAATGAAACGCGTACATTCTTGAATAGATCTCTTTCTTTGTTTCCATTATCTACAGAGAGTAGCATACCAAAGAATATACCTTTGATAAGGATGCACAGAGATAAACGTGAATTAGCCCCTGAAGATAACAGTGCATTAGAATTGAATGTCACTGGTAAAACTGCTAAAGATTTGAATGATACCAACTCGGAGGCTAAGGAACAAAACAAGAACATGACTACTTATCCAAACAAGTTAGAGCAAAAAACTGTCACGTCGAGTGCAGAAAGCAATTACACATCTGAAATAAACTCTTCAAATATACCACAAGTGGTGCTATTTTATGACTTCTCGATAATATCTGATGGGTTAGGACCATCTTACATTTTACCCGATACGGCGTTGAGGTCAGACCTAATCGATGTTCCTAAGATTTCTAGCATCCCTCAGCCCCTCAAGCGGTCTAAAGTAGGCTCACATGTTTTGTCAATTCACCCAGAAGGAATATTTTTTGCCGCATCGTCTCGTTTGCATCCACTTTTAGGACACATCCTGACGAGCGGTTGTCAGCGCATGCATCCGAAGTTTGCCATTCAAGATGCCCTGCTGACACAGTGCTCTGGTTCGTTTAAAGATGACGCGTATTGTAATAATATTTATATATTGTAATTGTTTTTTTAGTGTTCAAAGTTTGGTTTTCAATGTAAACTTGAATTTGTGTAACGTTTGAGAATTTAGTAATAAAGCTTTTATTTATTTGTTCTAATTTACACATTGTTTGGTACCTACGTAATAAATAAAAAGTAGCGTCAAGATTTGCTTCCTTCGTAAAGGTAGAAATTGTCAAAAGCTAAACTTGTTTAAGTTCAAATAAAGTTAAATATTATATGTAATAACAATATATCGCCAAGCTTATTTCCGTCCCATAATAATATCGAGTTTCTGTAGACTACGGGCTCGAGAATTGAGATTTAAAATCAATTGTCGAAATTATTCGTGCAGGGTCTCAGGACATAATGAAGAGAGATTAATTCAAAATACACGCCTCTCAAAGAAAACGCAATAACCAAACTTACGAGATTATTGAATACATTCACATACCAAAGATTTTTTTATTCTTCATTAAGGAAACACAAATTAACATAAGCTCACTCCTGTATACCCAAAGCGGTAGGCAGAGGCGCCTTAGCGAACTAGAACACCCACATTTCGCCGAGCTTAGTTCCGTCCCAGATGTGATAGAGCGCGAGCCTATCGCCATATCGGGCACAAATTCTAGACTCTGGGCTGATATTGAAAAAACCCAATATCACTTAGCCCAACCCGGGAAAGGAACCCGAGACCTCAGAGTGGAAGTCGTACCGAAACTCAAGTACGCCACCAAGCATTGACGTACCACCTGGCTATCAACGACAATATTGATATCATTTTGCTCTTTGGCATTATGAAGTTGTCAAAATGTGTTGTTCAATTTTTGTCGCGGTTGGTCTACTTAGCACACAAACCAAATAATTTTAACGACATAAATGGAGATAAACATAATAGTATGAGCCGTTATATGAATTAAACAAACTGGTTCCTTTTCAGCTCGACCATAATGAAGTTACCATTCAGCGTTCTTGTAGGCCCACTGCTGAAACCCTACTTGGGCAATATTAAAATGTTTTGCGGTCATCCAACGTTTGCTATAAGAATCTATTATACTTACTTTTACGGAATTGTTGGGTTGGTAAGATAATTTTATAGAAAATAAAAAATTTGGATCTTTGTTGGGAGCGGTGCCGAGACGACAGTAATCAACCCTCAAGAACATACCTAACATAATTTTTGGCGTTACCTGTACACATATTTATTGCTCATTATTTTTCCCGTCTAACCTTAACTCAGTATGGGTTCGGCGTAATACTTCTTAAGAACCTTACAGAAAGGAGTCGGCTTAGTTTTAAAGACTATCTGGCTGACGTGTACTCCCTTTGGAGTGTTCAGGCCCAGGCTAGTCGTATTAGAAACCTCCTCGTTCACAGCCCATACACACTGTTACAAGACTAAGAAGGTGCTATAAATATTAGTCTACTAAAATTAAACTGATCAGTAATTGGTGATAATACTTATTGTTATACTATATATCTGCTTTTATCACAGTGTCTTAGTGCAAAACATCTAAGGAAACATTTAGGGGAAGCGCCAATACCTGACACGTCAAAAGATGACGATTGTTCATATAGCAATTTTATGTTTGTTCACGATATGAAGATAATCGTCACTTCAATGGGACTCGTGCAATATTTTTGTCTGGTTATTGGATGTTTTACAGTAAGTAATGTACATACATACATAGATTCTCGCTTGTAATCCCGAAGGAGTAGGTACTAGGTAGAGGCCAAAGAGATTTAAGTACTATACTGTTTAATGTCTCTGGTAGAGGCGAACTATCAAACTAGAATATCTAATTTTGCCGAGCTCATTTTCGTCTCAGATGTGATAGGGGGGAGGACTCTATCGCCATATAATGTAATCGCCAGTAGGATCAAGGAGGGAACAGTGACTCGGATTTTTTCAGGAGGCAGAAATTCATAGAAAGTTACATAGGATACACTCGAATTTCATTCTGTACATATTCAAACTATTATATTTTAATTTGGCATTTATAGTTTTGTATTAAGTACCTAATAAAATAAATTTAGGGGTCAAAAACCAAAAAATGGAAATTGTGTACCGGTGGTAGGACACAGTGACTCAGCAGAAGTTATAAAAATATGTAAAATATAGTAATAAAAAATATAAAAAATATAAAATAAAAATAAAAATATGTAATAAGATATTTGATATTTTTTTAATTACGAATTAATAAATATGTACATTCCACAAGAGTAGTTAGCCACCAAAGCCATTTCTTTAATATGTCTGACTGCTGAGCAGGACTTAGGAGTTAGTCCATCACGCTGGCCTAAAGTGGATTTATATTTCTTATTTATATTGTTATTTTTTTTATCATCACATCATGTAAGTAACGGATTATGAAAGCTAGTAAATATAAATCAAAACAGATTCGATAGTAAATAGTGCAGTGGTACTCGAGCCACTGTGTACTCTTTCAAAATGAGCCATTGTGCACTACTACTTCCGATTTTAAAATCTCTATATTAAAAAAATTAAGTGCAATTTTTATTTTTTAACATTACCATTGCGCTTTACCAACTTTATAAAACACCCGGTATATCTTAATAAATAATATAAATTAAGCACATAATTTGTATTATTTAATAAGATACACCGACTGTCTCGGTGGCGTGGTGATATTTCGGTACGACTACGGTTCTGAGGTCTCGGGTTCGATCCCCGTGTCGGGTAAAGTGATAATGGGTTTTTCCATATCAGCCCGGAGTCTGGAATTTATGCCCGATATGGCGATAGGCTCGCCCCCTATCACATCTGGGGCGGAACTAAGCTCGGCGAAATGTGGGTGTTCTAGTTCGCTAGTGCGCCTCTGCCTACCCCTTCGGGGATACAGGCGTGAGCTTATGTTATGTTATGTAAAGGTAAACACATAATAATAATACTGTTTGTTTTCAGCACAATCCAGCCCTGTTCCTGCCCCATCTTGCTGGACAACTGATTCTAGTTTTTGCAAAGGTTTTTCACATTCTTGTCTCACTGCCACTTATCAATATCAAGTCTTTTAAAGGGCTGGTTCATAAGATAATATCTTTGAACCTAATGATATTTAATTGTCTCCAAGAATTTTGTGTTTTCCGTCAATATTTGTGCATATGTGATTTGTAATGATCTTTATTAATCTATAATGACAATAAATATTGTAATTAATTAGTTTTTATTGTTTCCTTCATTATGACCTCATAGTCTTACTGATTCCTTTTTTCTACGGCATAGGCGTCATGTAGCTAAGGGGTTAGAAGTAATATGCCCTTATACTTAATTTATAATGTCTGCTCATGAATTGATACTAAAGAGCCTCAACCAATATCTTCACAGGCTCTCAATTCAAGGTTGGGTCCAAATAAGACATTCTTCTATCAACCCCTATGCTACTGCCACCAGGGCCGTTTAAGGCATGCATGGGCCCCTGGACACAAAAGAATTGGAGGCCCCCTAAATGTACAGAACCACGTTCCCCCTCGCTGTATGCAAACCTACTAGCTTGTTTAGTGACGGCGACCTTTTTTTTAGGTATACCTGTTACTCCTGGTGTAAGAGAAGTAACTACTTATCAGCCTTTGGGGGGCAACCTAAGGTCGGGGGGCCCTGGGCACGAGCCCCGTGTGCCCTTATAGTAAAGACGGTACTGACTGCCACTCCAATGCGGAGTCGGCGCAACACACCCTCTCAAACATGTTGCAGAAGGAATGGGCTTAGTTTTTACGACGGGCTGCCTGCCCGATGTCAACTTCCGTCTAAGGGGTCCAAATAGACTTTTCTTTCTGCCTGCTCTTATCCCATCTTAATGTGGGGTCGGCGCAACAGCATTTTTTAAGCATTTTGTAGAAATTATTTGCCTACGTTTTTACGACCGGCCTGCCTGACCTCGGTATCGATCCCTGGACCATCCAATTCACAGCCTATAATATGCTGCCACTAGACCAATAAGGCGACAAGACTACAAGGGCTAAATATAGAAAGAAAGAAAATATTTATTCGGCACAGCTTTATGCGGCACAATGGTATAAACAGAAAGACGATAAAACACATATTTAAAAGGAGACAATAAACTGATAACAATAACTACGAGTACATAACCCACATAGGAGAGGTTGTTATTTGACATGATGCGCTTTGTGAGGAGGTTCCTGACTCCGGTGTAACGCCGCGCCGCACTGGTGGCTTCTCGGTGGCTTATTTCCCGAGCTTCGCTAGCGGAGAACAATAGTTTTATATTCTTAGCTTAGATTGTAGGTAAGTGAAATGTTTAAAACCTTATTTAATCAATTGTACTGTACAACTGGCATTAACATGTCATTATATCAGAGGAAATATTTCGGTTGCCAATCGTTTCCATTCACAACTTTGTTTTGTAATCAACAAGACATGAACTAACAATGTGACAAGTCACCGTAAATGTATGCAAAAGCCATCTCGTGTGATACTCATTAACATAGTAATTACACTCATATCATGAAGATTAAGGCGCAAAAGTAATGCAGTATGGAAAGCGAAAGTGTCACACTAATAAACCAACTTCGTACAAACCATGTGATGCACCCCGATACAGTAAGTTATATAGCCTGACCAGGGGGGTGGGGGGCAACAGCTAGTATCTGAATGCATGTTTCCGTTTTTCATCATAGAGTGAGGTCATCATCATCATCATCAGCCATAGGACGTCCACTGCTGAACATAGGTTTCCCCCAAAGATTTATTAGATTGAAGAGTGAGGTCATCTGATGTTAATTAATCAGTCCCCATAAACATTCATAATAGCAGAGGAATCATAAATGTGTTGCAATTAAGTTTAGAAAGAAAATTACGATTATAAATTTGACAATGTGAAATAACAAATATCCACACAAATATTAGTCTCATTGCGTGTCTCTAGTTCTACAATCGGCCAGTAGCTGCACCACGGAGGCTGACACATAAATATTTTACCGTCCTGAGGTCGCGGGTTCGGTCCCTGTATCGGACAAAGTGATATTGTATTTTTCCATATCCAGCCCGGAGTCTGGGACTTGTGTCCGAGATGGCGTTAAGCTCGCCCCCTATCACATCTGGAGCGAAACTAAGCTTGGGGAAATGTGGGTGTTCTTGTTCGCTAGTGCGCCTCTGCCTACCCCTTCGGGGATACAGGCATGAGCGTACATACAGGCGTTATGTTATGTATGTTATGTTATGACTGCAGCGAATGAGCAACGTCGGTGTGGAGAGCTGTGAGCGTGTTCGTATGAAGCTGCGTGCGTTGCTGGTGGCCCTGCTCGGAGTCTCGATGTCAGCGTGCGCGTTCGCCTCACAACCTGTCGAGTTAGAACTGGACGATGATGACGTTGCACAGAAACTTAATAACGTCAGCTTTGCTAGAAGGTGAAACAGGCCGTTGATTCTCTATCGCGTAAAATAGACGGGAAGAAGCTTTAAATTATACAATTTGTCACTTACACAAGATTTTTAATAACTTATAGGGCGATGGCGTTGCACATTTATATGGTTATATGAGGCACACTAGATAACGTGTTTTGTTAGCTTATAGAGCTATAGCTATAGGGTCATTCATGGTCATTAGTGTTAATAGACGGTAGAGATCATTTATCACCAGGTGACTCACCTGCTCGTTTGCCAGTCTCTTCTATAAAAAAATAGGTATTCTTATTTATGTAATAAATAATAATAATAATAAATACTCCCAATCGTCACACACATAATCCTGACCCCACACTAAGATCGAGTCTTGTGTCGTGGGTATCAAAAACTACGAGACCCGAAACAAGTATACAGATATTTGTTTCGGGTCTCGTAGTTTCTGATACCGGGCCACACAGATATTTGTCTCGGTGCGGAAATCGAACCCGCGACCTCACGTTTCATAGCCGGCTACTCGTCCGCTGCGCCATGCCACGGAGGCTGTTAACTTATACTATTGATAAATTATCAGCGTAGTGTGGAGAAGGTGACTTTAGATGATTATCTTAGACTTGAATAAATGAAATTCTAAACAACCCTCGTAACTAAGCAGCAGGACGTACTGAAATGTATAGCATACACTTTGATGCTGGGTCGAATGTGATGTGCTGTATGTGTAAATGTGATGTAATTATAAGTAGTGTAGGTACCTACTTTTGTGAGAAACACTAAACGTACTAGTTACCTTGATCTGTAGATATATGGCCTATGTTGACCGTTGACCTGTCATAAGTGATTTTGTACATGCCTACGTGACCATTACAGATTTTAGTTTTTTTATTTTATGTGACCGTTTCAGAATAACAAAACCCACAATCCGCCTGGTCATGGGTTACGGAAAACTTAGCGCCTTCATTACCGCCGGTACTTCGTTGTTGCTCCTTGTAGCTGTCATGTCAAGGGTAAGTAAGAGAGAGAATCACTTCGCGTAAGATAATCACATAGAGCCTTACTTATAAAAACCCTCCCGGTGCAAAGCCCATATATGCTGCCACTAGACTAAGGAAAATGTTGTCTACGCTTTTTATCGTGTTATAACCGGTTAACCGGGCAGCATATATGGGCTGTGGACCACCCGGTCCACGGTCCCGGTCTTGGGTTCGATTTCCAGGTCAGGCAAAGCGATTTTTCTAATTTAATTGCTTGGGACTGTATCCTTCAGAGGGGGTTGTCAGGCAGCCGGCAGTCGTAAAAAAATCCAAATGCTTTCTGCAATATGCTTGAAAAGGTGTGTTGCGCCGATCCCACATTAAGGTGGGATAAGGGCAGGTAGAAAAAAACAGTTACCCTTACTTCGGAACCCTGTACTGTGCATGATCAGATATGTAGCATGCATGCTTGCCCGGTTTTTTGAGAATAATAAGCACTTTACATTCAGATATTAATATACAACCAATATGAGAACACAACAAGTCGATCTGGAAATCTTTGGGGGAGGCCTATGTTCAGCAGTGGACGTCCTATGGCTGATGATGATAAAATAAAATAAAACATTAATTTACATTAAATTAGAGCAGCCAATCTACAACAATAATATGACATGTACAGCAGTCTTGGTGGCGTCGGGGGGCGCGCTGGCTGGCGGCCCCGGCGCTGCTGGTGGCGGCGCTCGAGGCGGCCTCGGACGCGAGCGACGCGATGCTCGCGGCGGCACTGCGCGGAACCGCCGAGCCCCTCCAGGTCGCCGCGCAAACTCTCATCGCAGCCCTACTGGTCACGGTTGAGATACTCGTTTGGTACGTGAAGTCTTAACAGTTTTACCATTGAAAATTTCAAGTTTAAATTTAAAGTTTCAACTTATTCCATGGTTTCTCCAATCTCTATGCTGTAGAATGTAGAAGTTCTGTGGCCTTGGAAGTTCGAACAGCCGTTCCGTGCTGAGACATGTTGTGACCCACAGATATTTGTTTGGGTCCGGGTGTTGAGACCAAAAGTCTCTCCTAGCCTTCGATACCCACGATACAGGTTATAACTTATACTTATTTAGTGTGAGGTCAGAAGTATGTGTATGACTACTGACTGTTGTGCGTAAATATGTGCGCGAAATGGCAGGTTGCCGATGTTTTCCGCGGGCCCAACCACCCCCCTTCCTATTCTTCTTAATCCTGATTTATTAATTCTATTCCTTACAGGTATTTCATAGCAAAATTTTTCGAATACAATCCGCCGAATATAGAGGAACGGGAAAAGGAAATTTTACCAATATCGCAAATTCCACAAATGTAAACTAAATTGATATTATGAATAAACATTACAAAATAAATTGCTGTTTGTTTATTCATATATTTACTATTTATTTCTTTGAATTATAGGTAGGTAGGATTATACGCTAAAATTACAATTTGACTGCCTCGGTGACATAGTTAGGTATATTGCGTGCGCGGACGACTACCTGTCTTGGATTTAATTCCCGGGCCAGGTAGTAGTGCTATTGGGTTTTGAACTTAGTATCAGCTCGGAATTTGTGCCCGATATGGCGAGACTCCTCCCATATTATATATCTAAATTTGCTCGGTAAAATGTGGGTGCTATAGCTCACATCTGTCTGCCCCTATGGGATACAGGCGTGAAGTTATTTATGTAATATTTCTTTTCTTACTACCTGCCCTATCCCACCTTAAAGTGGGGTCGGCGCAATACACTTTTTCAAGCATGTTGCAGAAATGATTTGGCTAAGTTTTTACGATCCAGTCCCGGGCAAATTAAATTAGAAAATTCGCTTTGCCCGATCTGGGAAACGAACCCACGACCTTCCGGTATGCTGCCACTAGACCAAGGAGAACATTTATGTAATATTTCATGGAATAAAATAAAATTAACGTGTTTAGAATAATATATTTATTGTGATATAAATTGTGAAATTTAATATTATCGGATATATTACATAACCTACAGACTGCTAATAAAAACATTTTTAAGGCACTAGCATAAGAGTTAACATTTCCAAATACGATATCACAGTATATTGCACTTTTGTCAAAGGGATAGGTACATTTTTAAATAACTTTTATCTAGAAGGAAGAAAGAAAAGAAATTTATTGATAATGGACCACATAACAAAAATACAAAAATAATGAGCAGTCCAAATAACAATGATTCCCCATTCAGCTATTGCTGCAAACCGATCGTTTGCATCTGGCGAATTATTTTGACCTTTAATATAAAAAACATCGCTATTAAACATGTAAAAATTCAATTTACTTATTATATTCATAATTTTCGTGATATGCAAATTTAACATCAGTACAATTTTAGGATACTCTTGTGTATATTAAAGCGTTTGTGCTTAAGTTGCTTACAGCATCTATTAAAATAAAAATACTAAATATTATCTCACTATGAGCCTTTAGTGGTTAAGCCTTTCCCAAATTCCTACAGATTACTATGGATTAAGACAAATGTTAACCGTATCTAATGCCCCGACAGATATTGCACATAGTCTGTTTTTTATTTGGATTTTGCCTCATCATACGGTTGCTTTCATCCTTAATCCATTTTATGAACTGATCTTTCAATTTAAGTATGGTTTCTTGACGAATCAAACCGTCTTGGAAGAACTCTTTTAATACTACTTCTATGCCATCGTCGTCACTGGTCTCCCCAAAAGGCCGCTTGTGTTTCATATATTTGAAGACAAATTCAACAACTTGTACGAGCAAATCTTGGTCAGGACTCAAGAGTCTGAGTCTGGCGATGTCTTCTGGCACCATCTTCGACAGCACATTGAGAGCGATAGTCATTAGGTTGGCGTACACGTCTTGGCTGAGGTTCTCCAGCATGTTTGCTACACCTTCGGCACCAGACGAACTCACTCTAATCAGGAGTGTGCCCAAGCGCAGTATCTCTCCTGGCTGGATGCCCATGAGCATGCTTTGCCCCTCCTCCTCATTATCTCTGACGGCTGACGTCACAGCTGTTGTCGATGGCGTCAGTCGTGTAGGAACATTCGGCGGTCCACCGGTAGAAGGTCCTATTTCGGTGAAGAGTTGGGCGCGCTGGTCCTGCCCTATGTTGGACAAGTCTGAAGGGTTGAATCTGTGTTGCGCGTTCAAGTTGACTTGGCCGTCTGCTGACATGGAGATCCTCAAATTATGCTGGTTCACGTCTTTGTTTATTTTCAGTACGTCAGCGAAATACTGGTCTTTGTTGGCGATGTTCTTGATCCCCTTTATAACTTCGGTGTTTCCGAGGACGGAACCCTGAACTCTACGCGACTCAGCACTGATTTTGTCGAATATTTTTCTGGAAGGAAACAATTTGTGTGAACTAGTGTACATTTTAATTCAAGTAAACAAAACATGGTTGTAAAACTCTCTAATGAATCCTCTCTCTTGACTTCTTCTCCTATAATCTTATAATCTTCTTCTCCTCCTGTGAGGCTGTTATAAGAAGGGGACATTCATACTGTAGATTATCTAGTGTGGTTATACTTGATGCATTCAAATAAGCTGTGTTAATTAACACATACCTGTGCCTATTGCTGCGGAGCGTAGTGCGATATTCATTGATGGTCTTCGCCTGCGCATCCTCGATGATGTTCTGTGCAGTTTTGTTCGACACCACAGCGTTGCAGAAGAACAATGTCGCCGCCGTGAATTGGAACAACTCCAGTGTCGTTGGTTTTTCTCCATGTTTGTGGTACTGTTGAGATAAAAGTATCTTTCTATCTGCTCTTATCCCACCTTAGTGTGAGGTCGGGGCCACACACTTTTTTAAGCATATTGCAGAAAGGATTTGGCATAGTTTTTACGACTGCCTGCCTGATGTCAACTCCCTGTAAGGGATCCAGTCCCAGGAAAATATTTAATTAGAAAATTAGTTTTGCCCGCCCTGGAATTCGAACCCAGGACCTGCACTGCCCCTATATGCTGCCACTAGACCAAGGTGGCGACTATCACTGATATTTGAAAAGTTACCTTTATTATAATATGCGCAAGGCTGTTCAGAACGCCGACGCCGCCGGTGACGAGGTTGGCGTGTCGCAGAACTTCCACCGAAACTGCCAGCGCCTGGCCCGTCTGTACACGAGTATAAAAAATACTTAAATTTTTACGACTGATGGACAAATCAACCTGTCTAACGTCAATTACTTCTGGGGGTTCCGGTCCCAGCTAAATTGTGATTAACAGCCGCTTTTCCCGAACTAGGATTTGAAATCAGGATCTCGCTGAGTGCATTACTCAATTATAAAGTAAAATTTCTGTAAGTGAACGACTTTTTGTAAAACGGTCCAGAAGCTTGACAGTTTACCTGTTACGACTTACAAGCATACAAAAAAAATCTCGCTTGATAATATTCAGTTTAGATAAATTTAGACGCCAAAGAGATATTTAGGTATAAAAATCCAATATTCAAAAGTTTAAAACCTTAAAAACCGATTTCAAAACCCCATCATGTCTTAACTTGGAATAAACTTTCTCAAACAAAAAATAATCTTGAAAATGGATCCGCATTTGTCGGTAACATCGAATAACCTAACTACATAAATATTGAGAATCTCCATATTTTGAAGTCGGTTGAATAAATATAACATACCTTTGTAAGGTTAGTGCCAGCGGCCGCGGATTTGGAGAGCAGAGTACTCGCCGCCCCGGCCGCAAGACCCACGCTCGACGCCGCGATGTTCAGCCAACTGTTGCGGGCCTCAGAGTCCGTCGGGCTTATTGTCTACAGGAAAACACAATGTCATGATAAAACAAACGAGTACATTACTCAAAACATTGTAATTTAGGGCTAATTGTTCAATAATCAGTATTTGTCTGCCTCGGTGGCGTGGTTGTATTTGATGGATACAGGCGTGAGCTTATGTTATGTTTATCTGAGGAATAATTTTGTTAACAACAGTTAATACATTAAAAGACGGCGAGCACGGCGCCCGTGAGTACGACGGGTGCGACCGGCGTGAACGTGCACCAGTGTTTATATAGAACACACCTGCTCATGCGTCCGTCTGTCGTGCAGGTGCAGCGAGGAGCGTACGAGCCCGTACACGCCCGTGGTGACGGTGGCGAGCACGGCGCCCGTGAGTACGACGGGTGCGACCGGCGTGAACGTGCACCAGTGTTTATATAGAACACACCTGCTCATGCGTCCGTCTGTCGTGCAGGTGCAGCGAGGAGCGTACGAGCCCGTACACGCCCGTGGTGACGGTGGCGAGCACGGCGCCCGTGAGTACGACGGGTGCGACCGGCGTGAACGTGCACCAGTGTTTATATAGAACACACCTGCTCATGCGTCCGTCTGTCGTGCAGGTGCAGCGAGGAGCGTACGAGCCCGTACACGCCCGTGGTGACGGTGGCGAGCACGGCGCCCGTGAGTACGACGGGTGCGACCGGCGTGAACGCGGCCGCGCCCAGCACGCCGAGCGCCGCCAGTGACGTCACAGTGTTCGCAGCATCCGCCGTGCTGAACAATTTCGCTTTAAGTCCCAGGGCTGGAGTAGCAGCTACTGTCAACTTTACCGCAAACAATTTCTCACCCTGCAATCAAATTGAAAAATATCATAGTTTCTAACTATTAAATCAAATCATGTTATTTTACGCATTATTACATTACACTGCATATTTTAACAGTACGGCTCAGACCGCCGATGGACCGTAAAACCAGCATTTAGTGGCAACATTCCCCTACTCATTATTTTTTTCAAAAAGTAGGCGCATTTAAGATTTTTTATCAGCCATAATGCAAGTTCATCAGCTGGTCTGCATTCTGCAAAAAAATACTATACCTGAACAAGCTCTCCAGTGTATTCTCCATTTTCGGGTACAATTGTAACACATTTTGGTAGTGTATTGTTTTGCAAATATGAATTCCAGTCATTGTACACTCTTCCGTTCTCGTCTATGTAAACACGGCAACATTTTGCTGAAAATAAAATAATTTAATAACTAAAGTTATGTCCCAATAGTTGTTTGTTATGAGAATACAAACTATATCAATATAACAACTTATGTTAATATTGTTGAAGTTGAAAAATCGATAGGATAATATTGAAGTATACTATTTTTCTGACACATTATGGATGACGCGTGTGAAACAAGGTGAAACAGCTTTAACAACTCCCTCATTGAACCAGTTGAAATTGGTACCACTGACATTTGATTGAAAGATGTGAATATTTCCAATATTTCCAACCATTTCAAAGACTGGGTTGCTAAGAGTCCGATCCTTGAGGTGATATGAAGTTAACCGATTGAAATGTTATCAAAGATAGACAATTGTGTGGGTTTATGATTTGCACAAAGTATATTTAAAAACAGTAACATTGATTAATTTTGATTTATAGTTAGTTTCTAGCCACAGATCAGTCGGGTCCTATACAAAACCTTACTTATGGTGTTCCAAATTATGTTTTCTTATTTTACACAAAAACTACCAGGTCCATATTCATATTAGAGGTCATAGGAAGTGCTCATATTTGATGTACATAAATGGTGGGCTGTGGACCGGGAGGTCTTGGATTTAATGTCCAGGTCAGTCAAAACAATTTTTCTAAATTGATTTGCCCAGGACTAGATCTCCCAGAGGAATTGGCGTCAGCAGGCAGCCGGTCGTAAAAACTTAGCCAAATCCTTTCTGGAACATGCTTGGAATAGTGTGTGCCGACCCTATATTAAGGTGGTATAAGGGCAGGTAGAAAAGGAAGAATTTTAAACAAAATCAACACCTATTTCGGAAATTGTGTCGGATATGCTTTAGGCGAGTCATTAAGGGTGGAAATAAGTATGGATCTTGGGCAATTCTTTATCATTGGCATAATAGTACCAATAAAATAATTTAATTTGCCCGAGACTGGATCCTCAGAAGAAATTGACGTCTGGCAGGTCGCCGGTCTTAAAAACTCTTCTAATCCCTTTTTGCAATATGCTAGAAAAAGTGTGTTGCGCCACCCCACATTGAGGTGGGATAAGATTAAGTAGAAAGAAAGAAGTAATAATAAAATTAAAGTTCAATATAATACTTACCACCCTCTGTTGTGGGAATACATTTCCTTACTCTAAACACCGCTGTGCACCAAATGATAGAATCAGTCCTTTGGTGGAGGTCCCACCAATATTCAGGTGGTTCTACTGTGAAGAACCCCAGTGGCTTTGGTTTAGCACAGACTATTAGTAGCACTGACATCACAATATCATCTGTTAAGGAGTATTTACCTGAAACCATAAATATTTTAAAATTAAAAGAATATCGGGTACAAATATACTCTGGGCTGATATTGAAAATTCAATATCACTTTGCCTGACCCAGGGAACGAACCCTAGATCTAAAGGACGGAAGTGGTACCGAAATACCACTACGCCACCGAGGCAGTCAGTGAGAAATTTGTGCCCAATATGGTGATAAGCTCGCCCCCTATCACATCTGGGACGGAACTAAGCTCGGCGAAATGTGGGTGTACTACTTCGCTAGTGCACCTCTGCCTACCACTTCGGGGATACAGGCCTGAGCTTATGTTAATGTATAGAAAGAAAAGGTAAAAATTTCTTTTTATAAAATTTATTTTGAAAATATTTTCACTAACTACCACCCAATGACTATTTATGTAAAAAACTTTAGCTTTAAACATAAATATACGTACTTTGTTCACACAATTTTTCATACACCGTTGTAACCTGTTCCACTTGTCTTGTGCTGTAACCTTCCAAAATAGGATGACTCTCTCTTCTGGCATAAATCAAGTCACCTTCAGTACTTGGACTTCCAAATAGAGCAAAAGCCACATTCTGCATCATAAAGTTCCTTTGATGCTTCTCATATCTGAAATTATTAAGAACATTTTATCCCTCACGTCTGTATCCCCGAAGGGGTAGGCAGAGGCGCACTAGCCAACTAGTACATCCACATTTCGCCGAGCTTAGTTCCGTCCCAGATGTGATAGGGGGCGATCGCCATATCGGGCACAATTCCAGACTCTGGGTTAATATGGAAAAATCAAATATCACTTTGCTCGACCCGGGGATCGAACCCGAGACCTCAGGACTGTAGTCGTGCCGAAATACAACCACGCCACCATGACAGTCACATAATATTTGGCAGGCATCTTTCTATCTGTCCTTATCCCATCTTAAAATGGGATCATGCACAACACACTTTTTTAAGCATGTTGACAAAAGAATTTGGCTCAGTGTCTACTATCTATCTGTGTAGATAAACCCATGCAGAAAATAATTATAATATAGCTCAATGTAATCTAATTTGATAACACAGTTTTTGAAATGGAATTGAAAATTTTGATTGCTATCTTTCCTTATCAGTAAGATGAATTATATTATAAGTATTATTGCACATTTACTATCAACAAGCTTGTGTAGTACCTACCTTGAAGTAAATTCTATATAGATACCTATTATGTAAATTTAGCTGTATCTCCTGCACCTTTTTTTTTATTTGGGCACGGCAGTGACTACACTGCACCTGATGGTAAGGGTAGTGCAGTTGAAAAAAAGCTAGTGACCACTGACAAACACTGTGTTTATCAGTGGTCGTCAGAATCATGCCTATTTATGTTTCTTCACACTCCAAATCCGAAGATGGAAGAAGAAAATCGAGGCTTGCGACAAGACAGGCGGATGACCAATGCAGATACAGAGATACCCCCATAACTGTCTCAACCAACCATCAAGTCATGCCGCAAGCCCCTTGAGAGAACCGGAAGTACACTGGCTGATCCTGGGACGCAAAGTGTGGTTCACTATGGCAGGTTTTAGCACCATGTGGACGGTGGTCGCCATCTGGTCGGATAATAATATCCTACCACCAACAAGAACCTGTTTTTCTCAGAACATAAATCAATACACCCAACAGTCACACCTAATTGTGACCTCACATTAGGTACAATGTGTATAGTGGGTTTCAGAGACTATGAGAGATTTTTGGTCTCACAACATCCAGACTTGAAACAAATATCTGTGGGCCACGCAAACATTTGTCTTTATGCGGGAATCGAACCCGCGGCCTCTCGCTTCACAGCCGGCTACTCGCCCACTGCGCCACGGAGGCTGTCAAACATAAACACATATGTAAAACAATGATTTTCGCTGTCTCCTGCCCCCATACTCTTGACACTCGATTCAATTGTGATTTCGATTTGGTGTCATTTATTGACTTCAAATTCAACCAAAACTTGTAAAGTGCGCTAATGTTGCATAATATTCGAAAACTTGTCATTTGGTAATTTTTAACATGATATTTGTGCACTTTTTTACTCGATTTTGGTGGAATTTTGAGTCAATAAATGTAACCGAATTGAATTTAAGTTCGAATCAAGCGTCAGGAGTGCTCTTAGAACATATCAATGGATCATAGATAAAAATGTGTAGTGAAACCATGTTTTGTGTAGGTGTATTTGTAATGTTCTAGTGCAGGAGATGCGGCTTAATACAAACATTTTGTTTTCACAATAAAACATTTCTAATTCTATTTTATTTTATTTATTTGTGGTGGGGACATCTGCATGGACAGGTGAGCAGGTCACTTATTAGAACTATTTCACCCTATCTTGGTCCCATAGTCATTTAAATAGCAGATCTTGAGATCAGTTTTCAGGTTGCATGACTTAGGTATTCAAACACTATTTGTCCTGGGCTTGAGACCCCAGAAACAGTAAACGTCGGACAGATAATTGGTCGTGAAAACTAAGCCAAAATTCTTTCTGCAACAGGACTGGAGTTCTGGTATGCCAACCTGGGCAAACTCCCAAGCCACTGGAAGGCGGTAAAAGCAGATGGAAGATCAAACATAACTTACTTCACCCAATCAGCATCACCTAAATTTTCAAAGTATTCCTGTTGTATTTGGATAGGTGACATGGGCCCTTGTGCAATTTCTTCATTATCCACATGTAACATTGAATTTTCTTCCGGAACATTCAATGAATTTGCTTCGGACCATCTATTGCCGTATAAAGCTGTCATTGTACTTCTGAAAAATAATTGTTCTATATTATTTATAAGTTTATTATAATTTGTATCAGCACAATACTATCATTGTATTATTACTTATCTTTTATCATAATGTACAGTATATGATAACACATTTACAGAAGTTCCTGATATGGATTACAGTAAAAACACTTAATACCTAAACACAATGGTCAGGAAAGCTATGAACAATAATGAGTACCGTACTTCATGATTTTGAACTAAAGTAGGTTAGGCTTAGACATAAAAGTTAATATATGCGATAAAACTGCCCATTGTGTCTGTAAATGTTGATATCTTTTCTCGGCAATAGAGTAGGTTTAAATGAGTTTTATATTTTATTTATTCCAACTGTAGGTATTGGTTGCGGCATTTACTACCATTAATTAACCCATAATACATAATTACAGTAGATAGGTGGGTTTTACGATGCACTGGGCACACAATGTGTAGATGCGTAGATTTCCTTGACAAAATTATGTATACTACAAGTTTTTACGTCATTCCATAATAATATTACATCACTTCTAATTTTCCGCTACGTATTACATACTTACATTTTATTTCAGTGCGTTCCGTGTATGTTCTAGAAAAATAAATAATTCACCTTTTTCACACAAAACACTGCATAGATATTTTTAGCACACCGCAATTACAAGTTGTTTCAATTAACAAACCACTTCTACCTACATGCTCTTGACCAGTGACCACTTCAAGTGGAACAGCTATACTTTTATGCAATAAATTGTTGATATACATGAATCGTGAAGTCGTGATACGAGAAATACCAGCAAAGAAATACCAGGTTATAAACAAACATAGAGGACACTAGAGGATAGTGTAGCCAAACAAACAATAGAAGTAACCAAAGACAACAATTATTTTATTGTTAAAATCGATACATCGATTATTTTTCATTATTTTTTGTATAGGTTATAGCCTGTTCCAGACGCACGCCGCGAACCACCCGTGAAGACGTGAACGTGAATGTGGATAGTTATCATCTTTTTTCACGGTGTTCACGCCTCTTTGCAGCTTGTTCTCCAGTCTGTGTCGGTTTTTGCGTCCGCCTCAAAGAGTTTGCCGCGAAACGCGAACACTATCCACATTCACACTGGCGTCACAGTCTGGATCAAGCATTGGAAATGATTTTTTATATAATTTCGTGACAGTTTTATATAATTTCTCTTTCCCATTTTTAGTTTACTTTGTATTTTTAGCTCATAACTATGTTACTACCAACCCGCATTAGGCCAGCGTAGTTGGCTAAGGCCTAACCTCTCTCATTAGTAGATGAGGCCCGTGCCCAGCAGTGGGTCAGTAATATTATAAGACTAAGATTATTATTATTATGATATATAGGCACCAATGCAATGACCTTATGTGCATTGGTGCCTATATGGGACAGTAATATAGGCCCCAATGCACATAAGGTCCCGTAACTCATTCAAAGGCTATGCCATGTTTCGTCCTTTTAGGTCCAGAAAATGAACATGAATGAGGTCATTAATGTCACGCAGAGTTCAAAATATGAAATTCATAGCGTTAAACCCCTCCACAACATCCTGGAACGGGATTAATCTATTTAATTGATATTTTCTAACGCTGATATTAGTAATTATTCTTGTCTGCTTCACCCACGTGCTTGTTACTAGCTACTCCGCTCTATTCAGTCGTAGTGTAATAACCACCACCTCAACGTACTAAGATTTAAATTGACAAAAAATTAATATAACTGAATCTATAATATGTTTGATCAATCTTCTCAACCAGGAAAGTCATCAAAAGTTACATGATCGGCCACAGGCCACAGACCAATGATTTTGTACATCACCTAATCTGACAATCGTTATGATCGGTCCAGAGTCCAGACTCACCATATTATCAATTCCTGTTGGTAGGATTACCTACTATAAAAATTTGTTCATATTCGTTATCCCACACTTTGACGTAAGTTTTCCCTGTATAAGCGCACGTCTATTTATTACAAATGCTCGCTTCAGACCATTGAGTATCTTGAATAAACTGGAACTCTATACTGCGGTGCCACGCCGCGTCGCGCCGGTGTGAATGTGGATAAGGTTCTCGTTTCACGGCCATGAACATATTGAAGCGAACTCAAAAACCGAAATGGAATGCACGACAAGACGTGAATAGGCATGAACGCTGAGAATAGAGCTGAAAACGAAAGAAGAAAGTCGCCATCTGTATTGTCTACTTACCGCCTCCTGTGCGGGTAGACACTCTCAACAAGTTTATCGACAGCGTAAACAATGTCACAAATATCTTTGACAATATTTTGATACTAGGTGATTTCAACTTAAACTTTATCAACTGGTCATCCAACAACGAATATTCACACACTATTCCCAGTAATTATAATAGTTCTTTAGGATATCCACTAGTTGATTTTATGTCTCTGAACAATCTATATCAATTTAATAATGTAAAGAATGCAAATAGTAGAGTGCTAGATTTAGTCCTTAGCAACTTACCTGACATAGTGGTTGAAGAAGCAACTGACACCCTGTGCAATATAGATAATCATCATCCCTGTTTGACTGTTCGCATCAACTCAGTCAAAATGAGTCGATCCCTCAATAACAAATCTGATAAACTAAATTATTTCAAAGCTGACTATTCAAAAATATGTGAAGAGCTAAAAAGTACTGATTGGTTTGGAGCATTTTCTATATGCGGTGATATAAATGCAATTGTATCAGCGTTTTACTATAAAATTAAAAGTATTATAAATAAACACGTACCAAAGCACAAATTAATAAAACAAAAATATCCCCCATGGTTTAGTTATGCGCTAATAAAAAGGCTCTCCGAGAAAGATAAATTAAGGAAAAAATATTGCAAATATAAAAACCCACGCGACTTAATTTCTTTTGAGATGGTTCAGGGATATTTAAAAAAAAATTATACAAGTCATGCCACTCTCAATATATAGCAACAACTGAAGACACTTTAATTAAAAATCCAAGACACTTTTGGAGTTTTATTAAAAATAAAAATTATTCCTCTTTCCCCACTACTGTCCGTAGTGAGAGCGTTGTTGCATCTACTGGTCCCGAAATTGCAAATATTTTTGCCAAACAGTTCACATCCTCACAATTTAGCACCAGTAATTCTAGCTGTAATTTTAGTACAATTAATAGCAACAAAACCATGGATGATATTCAAATAACTGAGCGAGAAGTGCTTAAAAAAATTAAACAACTAGACTCATTTAAAGGTCCCGGTCCGGATACCATACCAACCGTGTTCGTGAAACGTTGCGGCTCAGCATTAACATTGCCGTTAACCTACATTTTTAATCGGTCGCTCAGGGATGGAGTTTTCCCGGAGGAATGGAAGAAGGCGAGGGTTATTCCATTACACAAAAAGGGGAGTCTAAACGACGCAAAGAATTATCGCCCCATTGCAATTCTATCCTGTTTCTCAAAACTTTTTGAGTCTCTTGTTTGCCCCGCACTATCTAGTTATATGGATACGCTTTTAACACCCAATCAACACGGTTTTCGAACTGGCCATTCTACAGTCACCAATTTAGCTTTATATGTTTCGTACTTATCGCATGAACTTGACCGTGGTCGTGAAGTTGATGCGATCTACACCGATTTCACCAGTGCCTTCGATAGAGTCAGCCATTCATTATTATTGAAAAAAATGGAGCATTATGGAATACATGGATCCCTTCTCCATTGGTTTCGATCTTATTTAGCAAAGAGACTACATTATGTTGTAGCTAATGGTTTTACTTCATACGAGTACTGTGTAGCCTCTGGAGTACCACAAGGATCCCATCTTGGTCCAATTTTATTCTCAATATTTATCAACGATATTGTCTCTGTTATTATTCACTGTAAAAGCCTGTTGTTTGCCGATGACTTGAAAATTTTTAAAATGATCCATTCTCTCGACGATGTGGTGCAGATTCAAGACGATTTATCTCGAATTCAGACTTGGTGTGCTGAGAACTTTATGGAGCTTAATCCAAATAAATGTTTCCACATTAAATTTACACGAAGTAAGCGTCTGGTGCAATCAAATTATAAAATAGGTGATATAGAATTACTTAAAGTTAACGAAATTAAAGACCTCGGTGTAATAATGGATAAGGAATTACGCTTTGCAGCATACATTCTCAGCGGATAGAAAATATTCAACGAGCTTTTACCAGATATTTGGCATTTCACTTTTCGGGTATAAGCCATCGCAGCAGTTATAAATCACGCTTAGCTTTTTTCACGATGAATACTTTATGCGATAGACGTAAAATTAACGATATTATATTTCTGTACAAATTGTTCAGTGGCATTGTTAACAATAGTGATATCCTCAGTCAAATCAGCCTAACGGTCCCGTATAAATTACCTAGGAATCCCATTACAAAAACATTTTCTATTCCGCCCATTCGTACCAATATCGGACTTAACTCACCTATTGTAAGAATTTGTAACGAATATAACGCTCTGAACACTAAACCTCCCGGTCTCGACTTATTTGGTACATCACTACATAAATTTAGAAAAAACGCACTGTCTCTTTTATTAGATAAAACACATTAAGTTTACATAATATGTTACAAACATTTTTTTTTTAGTTGAATAATTGTTACCTAATTATATTTATATTTTCTTGGTTTAATGATGTTATAGTAAAATTGTCTTCTTGTAAGTACGTACCGTACCGTATATGATGTTACTCACTTGGCATTGTTGTTGTAAATGTTGTACATACCTTCAATAGGCATGTGCATCAGAACAGTTTATTATTGTTATGATTCTTTTAGTAATTAGTTTAATGCATGTGCTACTGGTGTGTCTATTCAAATAAATAAATAAAACCATCCACATTCAAGTTTACACTCCAGTTGTAAACGAAGGTTCACGGCGTGCGTCTGGAGCGGCCATAAGCGCTCCTCCGTAAGTAACCGATACATAAAACAATCGATTTTTATAATCTAAGATTTTTATATACATTACGTCTCTAAGCGCAATGACAGTGTCAGCTTTTCAGCTTGAGTGCTTGAGTCTAAAATTAAAGAGAGAGAAGATATTGGTTCCATCTCCGTGACCTTGGCACCAGACTGGCAGCTAAAGATGGCGGAAAGTTTAGTGCGTTAAGTAATATAGTCGATGATTTGTCGATAAACATTTTTGTATTGTTTTTACAAAGCAGTACATAAATGTTCAAATGTGAATATTTTTGTACGTTTCATTATTTATTACTTGTTTTTATTTGATTTATTTAAGATTATCAAACATTACGTTTATTATTTAGTTAAAATATTAGACTATTATTGGCACAATTAGTTTCAATGATATAATCATCAGCAACAGAATTTGCACTTTAAACTTTAACTCAATGACGACATCAATCATAAGGACAGCTCAAAAAATCATTTGCTATAAAAATCGCTATCTAAACGCACTAGAGCTTTTATAATCATACGAATTAGAAAATTACAGTCACTGCCTCCTCTTATGGTATACAAGTGTGACAATATGTATGTAATGCAAAAGAATATACCGTGAAATAATTAAATAAAACATTTTATCGATATCGATACCTTACGCTATGAATCACACCCCTCGTCACTAGACCACCATTTCAGTTGCCCTATTATTATTGCTTTGTTCCGGGGGTGTGGCTTATTGGCGGATGCAGGCCTATAGCCTATAGGAACAAACACTTGTATATTGATCCTTCTTTACCTGAGTTGACATCCATTAGTAAAAAAGAGATAGCTTTATTTTTTGCTGATTCTATCAAATTTTATACTCGAAAGGTTGTAAAAGATAATAATATGTTTGTCAATTTTGATTTTTTATTTGTGACACATTGAGCAGGCTTAGGTCAAAGACCATGCTGCCACATCTTAATTATTTCAAAAGAAATTTAAAACGTTTATGTAGTCGATATAAATGTCTTGCTAGAGTAAAGCAATAAAATGCTTATTTAATAATATTTAGTTGATAATGCCATCTAGATGGCTATGACCTATTTGTCTACTAGTAGACAAATAAGTAAACTTTCAGTTTATAATCGAATTGCAGATTTTTTTCCATTTAGATTTTTTTTTCCATGGCCACTGATGGACACAAGATCTATAGGTGGTGGCTGGTATTTTTGGACCGCACATCGCTTAACATTAGGCGTTGTGGGGTCACTTTGCCTTGCTCGGATAAAAAAAAAAAGGTAGGTACATACTTATTACCTACCGACTCGTATTTAAAAACATAAAGAAGAGCTAATCTTATTTCTAAAATTGTCATTAGAAGTGAATATTTAATTCCTTCCGCAATAGTATTTTTATGGGCTGTAATAGTACTAAGGGCCACTTGCAGCTCCGCGATAAATCTTTATTTATCCCAAGTCTTGAATTAAAGGTGTAACTCTAGATTAGTAATAGCGCTGCAAGTCGCCCTTAGTCGTTAAGGAGTCCTAGCGTCCTCTGTAGGTTTCTGTAGGTACTTATGACTCCAAGATGAATATTACAGCTCGGGTGTTGAACGCTGTTGACGCTGAGACCTGAAGGCAGTGAGACCGAAAGTCTCTCGTAGTTCCTGCTACCCACGACACAAGACCCGATCTTAGTGTGGGGTCAGGACTATGTGTATGGCTGTTGGGTGTTATTTGTTTGTTGACTTTGTTTTAGTGTTGCCAGATGTCCCGATTTGCGCGGGACGTCCCGATTTTCAAGGGTCTGGTGACCCGTCCCGATTTACCCTTGATCGGGACGCCGAATGTCCCGATTTCTGACTATCCTTCTTAGCATGTACTTTAAAAAAAATTAACAGTCGCTCATACACGTTTACTGACAAAAGTGGTAAATATTACGGTTGTATGTTAAACTATATTTCAATTCAGCTTTCCGTTTGCATAAGTAAGTGCTAATTATTTTTTGTTACAATAAATAAATAAAATAAAATCTTTATTGGTCACAACAATCAAGGTCTCAATCTCAGTTTAAATAAAAATGTATGTTAGAAACAACAAACAATTTATGCTTTCAATTTAGAAACAAGCAGGCAGGTAAATGGGATGGGGCTTAGATTAGCAAGAAAGGGAACGGTATATGGCAGCTTATTTTTTCCCGTTGATTGCAATGCTAGCAGACAATCAACGGGAAAAAATAAGACGAGTTTTAGAGTCAAATGTCCCGCTCTTCTTTTGACAACTTTCTTCTGGCGTGAGGAGGCGTCTTCGCGGGTTAAGGCAGGCTTCGAGGAGATAAAGGCTCGACAATACTGCGGAGATAGGCCCTCTCTCTCAGAATTCGTCGTGTGCCATCATTGTAGCAACTGCCCCGAGAATAAATCCCAGCACACTCTCAAAATGTGTCCAGCCTGGGATGAAGAACGCAGCGCTCTCAGAACTGTAGCCAGTAACGGCCTCTCTGTGCCGGCAGTAGTAGCTAGTAGCTACAATAGTCGGTAGTCGAAGGTCGTGGCGTGGTATGACCTCATCTGTGAACGTGTTATGTTGAAAAATGAGAGACGGGATCGGGAATGCTTAGATTCAAGTCGCCAAACAAAAAGCGAGGCGCCTGGTCGTTGACTGGCGCCTCCAGTCCTGCGGATTGGGGTGAGGGCCGTACAGCGGGGGATGTGTTGCATTTGTATATTACATTGATGCAACCTCTGAGATGTACAACTCGGCTGCATAAAAACATCTTCTTGACGTGCTTACCAAAGGCGGCATAAATATAACTAAGAAACGGGCCGAAAGGCAACGTGCAGAGTGTGTTGCAGCAGCATTCCAGAGGTTACTCCGTATCCTCCAGAACCTATCTCACTTGCGTTAAATAAGGCAACCACGGTTTTTTAGTCGGTAGTGTCGGTATAGGTATTTTAGTTAGGGACCCGTCCTAATCCACAGTCACTGTGGACTAGAGCAGAAGACGACGAGTCGGGCATAACCATCGCACTGACCCCAGGTTGGGAGATATCCGTAAAGAGTTGATTTTTCTCCGTGGATAAAAAAGTGTCCCGCTCTGCCATCTAAATGGTTGTTTTGTGTAAACGTTTCCACTTCGCCCCGTCTTGATCATCCACCACAATAAAATCTTTTTCTACCTGCCCTTATCCCACCTTAATGAGGGGTCGGCGCAACATACTTTTTCTAGTATATTATAGAAAGGATTTGGCTTAGTTTTTACGACAGAGTGCCTGCCTGACGTAAAACCTCTCTGAGGAATCCAGTCCCGGGCAAAATTAAATGAGAAAATTCGCTTTGCCCGACCTGGGAATCGAACCCAGGACCTCCAGGTCCACAACCCATATATTTTGTCACTAGACCAAGGAGGTGACAATGAAACCACTGGCTTTTACACCTTTTACCAAAACGACAAGCCGCCACTTTTTTAGGCCGTCCACGAGAACGCACCCCTGGCATGATTGGTCCAGAAACTTGCGACCGACTGCTCCCGTGGTTTGCTCAAAATATGACAATACCTTTCAAGCGGCATTCCTGCAGTTTATCTGACACCAATTTACGTATTTATTCTAATCGTGTAACGTTGCACAACCACCGCCGCATCTTCATCTCCGCAACGTAGTTTCCGCTAACATGATGCTTACGGGGCAGTCACGTCAAAGTTTTTCTGTTTATTTACTTATATACTTTCAACGAAGCTAACTAGTGGTAAAATCTTGGAAATCAAGTTTCCGCGGGAAAAAAAAGGTGCAGGGCCATAACGCCCGGGACAGATGGAAAATATCCATGCGATACTGGGCCGAATCCCTAACACATACTGCACTAGGTATACCGACTAAAAGCCTGGCAGCGAATAGGAACAACTGCGGATTTCCCTAGGCGAGAAGCGCCTATGTTTTGGTTAGAATCGTTTCTACGCGGTGCCGCCTTTGGGCCGTCTCCAATCGCGGCAGAGGCACTCATAAACCCCAGCCGCCGATGGACCTCCTTGCCGTCAATGACAGAACAAGGCGGTCCACCTGCACTGCTGTCCATCTTGGGGGCGCTATAACAGCCACCTGCTATGACCTCCGTTAGCTTACGACGGGCAGGCGATACCGAGATTAAATTTTTCAAACGCCCCCAGCCACAAAGTGGGAAGCGAGGGACAGTCACGCCTTCTATGCCCTCTCTGGCGGCTGAAGGGATCAAATAAAAAAATCTGAGAATCAAGGATTAGATTGTTCCCGATCTCTGTCGGCACTCTCCTTCTGTGAGATACATCTTCTCGTAAAAGTTGGCTTCTGCACGCTAGGCTCCCAGGTTCTCGACCATGGTTTACGTCACACCTGGGACCGAGAGGTTTTTTGCGACGACAACTGCTCTGAGAACGGTGCACTCTTTGTACTAGGCTGGGCATATTTCTAGTGTGGGTAGAATTAAAGTATGAACTCAATCCCGGGATTGAATCCTCTAAATGTGAGGTATATAATTTTTTTTTGTTATCGTGGGGAAAGTGTTTTAACACTATCGCCACGCCAGGGGGAAGGCGTGACGGTTATGTCGGTGTCGCCGGTCTTACGACCCAGCGCCATAATGCCCGGGAGAGATGGAAAACATCCGGGCGACACTGGGTCCCTGTCACTGAGTCCCTAACTCTATGTACACCCTACACTGGCAATACCGACTAAAAACACTCGCGGTGGCCCTTTTCGACGCTTTAGAGACGGTTCCGGGTTTCCCTAGGCGAGAAGCGCCCAGGCTTCAGCCGGAACCGTCCCGGCGCGGTGCCGCCTTGCGGCCCATCTCCAATTGTGGGGGGGCTCATAAACCCCCGCTGATGGGGTATATAACTACAATTAAAAAAGGCATTGAAACTTCGCCAATGTTGAGATTCGACCATAAATTTAGTTATATTTAAAAAAAACTTATTATAGTTCGATTTCTTTGTTATACTAACCGGCCGTCCCGATTTGAAAACCTATGTCCCGATCATTTTAACCTTGTGTTCCGATATTTCACACAATAGATCTGGCAACACTACTTTGTTTGTATAAGGTTTCCATAGTATTGTATGTCGCTTTTTATATGGCGAATGCCATTCTAATTTGAAACTGTAATCTATTAAGTAAACACAAGTCCGATCAGACATATCCGTATAATATACCTACGTATATTTCAAAGAGGTATGGCAAATGGCAGCACCTACTTCCTTTTATTGACACCTTTTCCTAAATACCTACGTCCGCGAATGAGCCACAAATCAGCAATGTAGACATAACGTACATTAATAACAATTATGGTATTATTAATCTAATTCCTCGTGTCCTTGCAACATTATTGGAAATAATTTTAGTCGTCACCGGCACTGTGGCGTGTCGCATCGGCTTTCATTCCATTTTGGCCAAAACAATGACCGATTTTATCAATATCATGTTTGCATTGTAGGAAAAACATTGATAATGACCGCTTGTGGTCGCATTTTCACGAATACTGCTCATTGTAGTTTGAAATCGTGTTCGAACTGTACCTTCGTGACACAGTGCTTATTCGTCAATACAACCACATGAGAAAATTATTGACCAGCTATGTTAGGCTCTACAGACTTGTACGTTAAACGATTCATATCTAATTCATTTTAGATTATTATTATCTCTCTTTTATATTAACACGTTATTTGTATTAACCAGGATAAAAAGATAATCTGTCAGATAGTATTGATAGACTTTTTCGTATACATTGTGTTCATGATTGTAACGTGTGTTGCTCAATTTTATAATGTCTAAACAATTTTTGGTAAAACAAAAGTTATTTAAATTCGTAGTGGTTGTTTGTATGTGTGTGTTTGTATTGTGTGTGTATAGTTATAAACTCAGTGATGTTTATGATCAGTTGAAGGAGCCGTTTAGCAATGAATTTATCAATTCAGAAGAGGAAGACGCAAATCATCACAAATACATTGTAGAACAATATTACAATAAACGAGAAGTAAGTTCAAATGTATTAGCATCTACGTGTACCTAATTATAAACTTGGATGATTCTTTTTTTAGAGATAGGTTTAACGAGAACATGAAATGAAACATTTTTATAAATTAATTATTTAATATGTGGACGTCATTGGTCTTTGTAATTTCATAATCAACCACAGCTGAACATATAAATAACATAAAAAAATAATATGAAAATATAAAAAAAATATCACCCTCCCGATGACGAGGCTTGAGACACATGCCACCGGGGGTTAGGGGCTCAGAGTGAGGAACCGCCTCACAATGCGTGCCGTGTTCAATAACATTGCCTTCTGTATCTGACTCTTGACCCAACGGCTGATCGAGAGCCTCTAAGGTGTTGGTCGAGGCTCTTTGCTATCAATCCATTAGCGGCCCGATAAACGAAGAGTCATCAAGCGTTGGTTCCAGGGTCTGAAACAGAGCAAGCATTTTGGCACGGTACGCTGTCAGCAAATGTCAGTTATTATTATTCAATTTGTATATTTTAATTCTTTTCTGTTAACCGAAAGTTTTGCTCCGAATTCTGGCTCAATCTCTCTCTCTGCTTAAATTCATATTGCTCCATTGCCGCGTGCAGAAGGAAAAGCCAGTACTTCGAAGATATAATGTTAATAGTGATAATAAATTATTTTACTATTGTAATAGGCATTCCACTAGTTAATGTTGTTTTCTATCACTAATAAACCACCACATAATGACCACCAATAAGTACAAATTTTGGTCTTATAGTAATTATTGATTCCATCAGCAGTAGTGAAGGTATAATTTTCAGAAGGGAATCCAGCTGCTGGAGCCAGTTTTTCTTTCATGAAATTGTTATTGTAAAAGAACTCATAACATCCGTCTTGTAAATGTCTACCCACAACCGAAATAAACCTGAGCATTTCCATAAACAACTTTACTTGCGTTTGTTTTGTTTTCAGAAAGTTTCATAGACTTATTATACGCACACACTAGTGACCACAGGTTTTCTAATAACTAAAACTAGCTTTAAATCTAGATACATGTCTGAGGGCCACTTGCAGCTCCGCGATAAATCTCTATTTAATCCAAATGTTGATTTAAAGATAGGAGTTTAAAGAGAGGAGTAAGCTGTAGGATAAACCGCGATAAGGTGTAACTCTAGATTAGTAATAGCGCTGCAAGTCACCCTGAATGTCGTTCTGTAATACGAGTCTAAGCTTAATCTAGATTAATCTATCAAACTCGTAAGAATGGTAAATATGTATCTATAGCAAATATTTGTGCATATTGTATGCTGCTATAGGCAATTATTTGTTATTTGGTGCCCCCATAGACTTAGGTCCTTGGGCCCTTCCTTAGCGTCTCTATATTATGTAAAGAAGCATCTAGGAAAATGACCATAATTAGACATATTATTGTAGTAGTGCGTTTGTTCTTTTTACGTCTAGCTTGCCTGGCATCAACTCCCCCTTTGGGGAAATAATCCTGGGCAAATCGTTTTAGAAAAACACCCATCCGACTTAAGAATCGAACCCAGGACCTCCCAGTTCGCAGCCCATATATTACCTGAAGAATAATATTATATTTTCATTTTGTTGTAGAGTCTCAAAACTTCTAACCTAGGCTCGATTTTATTTAAAAATCAGCATCCGAAGACCGAAATTAACAAAAATTTTGTTTTACTTATATGGAAGCAATGGGATTGGTTAAAAAACCGACATCTGTATAACTTCGGCGCCGCAGAGTACGTATCATCATTGTAATCTTTAGTGTAAATTAAATAAACCTATTTTAGTTGATCGCAGTGGTAAAACAAGATATTGTAAGAAAACCTCATAAAGGTAATGCGATTAGGATGTAATTGTTTCGTGGATAGAATTAAAGAGATTTAATATTACAACTATAGGGGGGTCCAGCAAGGTTCCACACAAAAAAAAAAATCTCATACGTCCGTAACGCCAATACGAGGGCGATTATTTCTTTGCACCCTAGAATGTTCTGTAAGTGTTCAAGAATCACGTAAGACAATTTTATTGTTTAAACGCAGACATTCAACAGTACATAGACGGGAAAAGAGCACAAAACTTGTGATCCAAAAGTTATGACCTAGTGGTCATAAGTCGCACAGCGTATTTGATATATACGCGCGCCAGGTCGGCCAGATAAATAATATTGAGAGAATAAACTTATCTTACGTGATTCTTAACCATTCACAAAATATTCTAGGGTGTAAATTGTAATAATCGCCCTCGCATTGTAAAAAGTAGTTGATGGCGGTACTGAAGTTTGAGATCATTTTTTTGTATAGAAACTTGCTTGATAGCCCCTCTATAGTTAGTAATATTAAATCTATTTGTTTAAACATTATTAAGCTGGCAGGACCTTGCGCGTTTATTTTTAAAATACTGATTGACTTATGACTACGAGGTCACAACTTTTGGATCACAATTTTCGCGCTGTTGTGACATCTATGTCCTGTTGAATGTCCTAGATAAGAATTCAGAGATGTAGTATTAATATGCGGCTTGGACTTATACCGTTCTTTCTCTGTTCCGCACTTCGGAGTGCTACGGTGCTGTTTCCTATGCTACTTGAAGGTTGGTCGGCGCAATACAGTTTTTCAACATGTTGCAGGACGAATTCAGCTTAGTATTTACAACTGGTTGGTTTTCAGTGATATTTCTATTGTGTTTAAGTAGACTAGGAGCTTACCCTGAGGCGAGCTCAACTCGTCAGTCAGGAAAATATTAAAAATGTAAGACACAGCCATAAATTCCGTTAAACTAGTATTTAGAATGAATAAAGTAATACGTAAATAATAGAATAAGTTTGTTTCCAGACACGATCCGCTAGATGGATGTAGCGTGAAAAATTGCAAGTTTACAGGAGATGATAAATGGTTAGCGTCGGCCGATGCCGTTGTGGTGCACTTACAGCGTGGCCTGATCCCCGACACTTCGAACAGAAATCCACGTCAACGATGGATATTCTTGAATGATGAATCGCCTCTGCATTCGTTCTCTTTGGCGCCAACACCACCCAAGTTATCTGATCTCTTTAATATATTTAACTGGTCAATGACTTACAGGTATGAACGCTTCTTATTCGTATAATACAGACATATGGACAGGCCTCCTTGGTCTAGTGGCAACATGTATGGGCTGTGGACGGGGTGGTCGTGGGTTCGATTCCCAGGTCGGGCAAAGTGAATTTTCTAATTTAATTTGCCCGGAACTCGACCCCTCAGAGGGGGTTGACGTCAGGTAGGCAGCCGGTCGTAAAAACTTAGCCAAATCATTTCTGTAACATGCTTGAAAAATTGTGTTGCGCCGACCCCACACTAAAGTGGGATAAGGGCAGGTAGAAAGAAAGAAAGACTGACATATGGACAGACACTGTCTACTTTGTTTGTATTGGGCATAATCCATTGCAAGAGTTGAGAACATTTGCATTCCGTTTCAGTTGAATACATACATTATGAATGTCGTATTCTTTCTTTCTTTCTACCTGTCCTTATCCCACCTTAATGTGGGGTCGGCGGATTTGGCTGCATTTTTACAACCGACTGTCTGCCTGACGATTTCCCCCACCTAGGGGATCCAGTCCCGGAAAAATAGTGCTAGAAAAAACCACGCTCGACCTGGGAATCGAACCCAGGACCTCTCGGTTCACAGCCCATATACATCACCAGTAGACTAAGCAAGCGACGACAAATAAAGCATATAATTAGATCACGATGCATTACAGAACTGACTCCGACGTACCGGTTCCATATGGCCGCACATTAGCTCTGCAAGAAGCGATCTACGCACATTCATCACTTGAGAACATTCTCCAATTGGTACCACATTGGGAGGAGAAAAGACGTGATGTTCTAGCTGCTATACTCATTTCCAATTGTGGTGTATCCTACAGAATGGAATATTTGAATGAATTTAAAAAATATTTAGATATAGATGTACATGGGAGATGTAGTGATAAAGCTGAACTCATTCACAGGTAAGAGTACGTTTGGGCTGAGTTTCAGACATTAACAACCTAGATTATTTCAAATATCTTGGTTTTACGCGAATGCTATTCATTGAAATAAAACTATTTTTACGGATTCTATCACGATTTGGTTTTAATTTTTATATTCCTGACGTTTCGAAGGCTTTGCAGTCTTCGTGGTCACGGATTGGACTGAGATGTCATTTGTCCAAATTAAAACCAAATCGTGGTAGAATCCGTAAAAATAGATTTATCTCAATAAATATCTTGGAGTTTTATGGGTGGTGGAGATCACTTACCATCAGGTGACCCGTCTGCTCGTTTGCTAATCTCTGCGATAAAAAAAAAAGTTAATACCAAAAATATTATATTATCGTCATCATTACCCACTGCTGAACATATTGGGCCTTACTTATAAAAACATTTTCGCTTATCGTTTCGCTAAGAATAGCCTGTCATTTTTTTCCTTGCGTTACATTGTTTAAAAATGAAAGGGACAACCTATGGTTAAAGATAAGCAGTGCTTAAATATTTTTATAAGTAAGGGTAATATGTAGGCCTCCTCCAAAGATTTCCAAATCGACCTGTTGGTAGTGACCTGCATCCATCTACACAGTTATTACATTCGTAGTTATTTCGAAATAACTAAAATATTCTACCTACATTGATTACAATAGTCTCCAAGTCGTAATATTCAAGGCTCAACCAGTCGTGACTGTGCATAAAATGACAAAACATATGCATGTTAAGTCATCTTAACTATGTTTTATTTCAGTTGCCCTGGACATTATAAAGCTGACTGCAAGATATTGAATGAATATTTATTTTACTTGGTATTTGAAAATTCACTATGTCATGAATACATTACGGAAAAAGTATTTCATCAAGCATATGCTAAAGGAGCTATACCTGTTATATTGGGCCCACCATTAGAAGATTGTGAAAAATTATTACCTCCCAATTCATTTCTACACATTGATAATTTTAGTTCACCAGAAGCATTGGCTAAGGAACTAATAGCATTAAGCAAAAGTGAAGAGAATTTGATTAGTTATCATGTATGGAGGAATGATTTTGTCGTTTCAAATGAACATGGATATTTTGGCTCCAAATCGTATCACCTTTGCAGATTGTGTGAAGCTATGAACTACAACGACGAGTCAGTATCAGTGTATGATGAAACTAGAATCAAATCGTTTTTTGATCCGAGTATGACATGTGGTAAAAACATTGAATTAAAATAAACCTCAAAGTAGACCTGAGTGGTAAAGCCACAACGCAGACAGTAACGTCTACAGCACGAATGGGTCGGCTGGACCAGTCTGATACCATTGTCTCACAGAAAACGGACGTAAACTTGCTTGCTGTTCATTGCTTACATTTCGTTTAAAGTGAGTTTTCCGTTTTCCCAAATCACTCTTCCCTTCCCAATCCCTATTCAACTCCTTTAAGGTCGGCAACGCACCCATGATTCTTTTTATATCGTGGGTGTCTACTGTCTATGGGCTGTGGAGATTACTTACCAATAAGCTGTAAGTGATATACCAGTAAGTGACCTACTAGCTAACTTGCCTGACTCTAGTATTAAAAGAAACTGCATTTATTACTTTATAACCCTACAATATAATCTATTATGGATTTGTATTAAAAGAGATGGAAGTATATGTTTTTATTTTTCTTTATACAAACGTTCCACTTCACAGGTTGAAGCATTTGGCACTACAGTGGCCCGAATAGAAAAGATTTTGACTAACTCATAATCAAGTTTGTAAGCGCACTGTTGAAAGGTTAATATTTGTATTCATATAAAAGCCACTTGCAGCTCCGCGATAAATCTGTATTTATCGCAAATCTTGATTTAAAGATAGTCGTGCGCTGAAGGATAAATCGAGTTA
Source organism: Clanis bilineata (assembly GCA_036417725.1). Classification (NCBI taxonomy): domain Eukaryota; kingdom Metazoa; phylum Arthropoda; class Insecta; order Lepidoptera; family Sphingidae; genus Clanis; species Clanis bilineata. The sequence goes on from CM071153.1 coordinate 9,173,836, forward strand.
AGGTTTAACTCTATATAAATAATAGCGCTGCTAGTCGCCCTAAATGTCATAGACGCTCTTTGAGCTCGATTTTAAAGAAAAGAAGAAGAGAAGTCGACTGTTAAAAATATGTCTACTCGCGCCTATACGTGCAAAAATATTACATCACATGGTTACAAATCTGATCTCAACAAGCAACAATGCCTTTTATTTAGCGCTATTGTTTTAATTTATAAACGTAAACCTGTTCACATACATGAACAATAGTCCATCCGCAAAATGTTTATAGGCGTTCATAACATTCGCATATCCCATAAGTGTTTAGCAAAATGTGACAGAACTAAATTTTATAGAGATGAAATTCGTATCGATAATTTCGATGCTTGTGCTTATTTGTGACGTGAAAGCGAAAATCAGAAGAGTGCATGAACTTAATAATGCGCACCAAAAAATAATAAATCGATATTATTTCCGAAGAATCGTAAGTTTCACTTTGATTTCATATAAATAGTTAAGTTTTATCTTATCTGAAGCCTGATTAAAAATGCTTTTAATTGGATGGATCTTTATCTTATTTCAAGGATATCTATAACACCACACAATGGTGTTGCTCGATAAAATATAAATACATAGTAAATAAATAAATACACCCAACAGTCACACACCTAGTCCTGACCCCACATTAGGTATAACTTGTATCGTGGGTATCAGAGCCAAAAGAGACTTCTGGTCTCATAACACCTAGACTTGAAACAAATATCTGTGGGCCACACAAACATTTGTCTCGATGCGGGAATCGAACCCGCGGCCTCTCGCTTCACAGCCGGCTACTCGCCCGCTGCGCCACGGAGGCTGCGGATTATAGTATAATATATGACTTATTGGTATGACTATGGCTGAGAAATTCAGATATTGTAAAGGGTTTAAAGAAGTCGTTATCTCTACAGATAAAGATATTTGTGGCCTTTTGCGGTAAACCAATATTAACATGAGTTTCATTTTGCGATAATTAAAATTGTCAGTCTATATTACTGGTATATGAAAATATTTTTTATTTCCAATCAGATTAGATTCTCATATTTTTCGGAGATATCCTATTTATTGAGCATTATACATACATATAGGTACTTACACTTAGGTACCTATTAGTTTTTCAAATCACTCTTTTGTAAAGTCTAGCCTAATATTATTTAATGTCGCAGGATTGGACAACATCCAATTTAGGATCAATATTGTTTAAAAATAAAAATCCACCTGAAAATGCACGGGTAAGGGAAAAGAAAACATTTGTTATACATATATACAAGCACTGGCGTGATCTGAAAAACCGTCATTTAATAGACCATTTAACAAAACGGTGAGTACGAATAAAACAAATAGTTAAGCACATTTTAGGGTTCCGGAACCAAATGGAAAAAACGGGATCCTTATAATACGTAAGTAGTCACAGCCATTTTATTATAAAACTGTTCATCATCATCAGCCACAGGACGTCCATTTTTGGACATAGGCCTCCCCCATAGATTTCCAGATGAACTTGTTGGAAACTGCTGCATACCATAATATTTGCTATTATTATGAATATTTGTTGTATCACTTGAAGTTTGTAAAATAACACTTTAATTATGTGGTATCAAATTGAATCATCACAAGTTTAAAACTTAACGGACCAACTTCAAAACGTATCAGATCGTGACCAAATTTATATGGAACCACCCTAGAAATAAGCTCTATCTGACACAAAAGGACTCTTGAAAATCATTTGGCGGAGAAAATCATATCGCGTAACATACAAAATACAGATGAATTGATGTCCTTCTTCTTTTTTGAAGTCGTTCAAATATAAACAATTCTTCCATTACTCTGTCGGGAATGCAGATATGAATGTCGGAGGTTTAACTTTTCTAAGTTAATTGTACCTCTATTTTTATTATGAACCATTGTTTGCTATAACAACGAAAGAAAACATCGTGAGGTAACCGGCGTAGCTGAGACTATGATTTTTTTTTAAGATTTTTAAAAACTAAGATATTCTTACAGATATGACCCGTTAAAGGATTGTCCAGTTAAGAACTGCGAATTCACTGATAACGAGAACAATTTCCATACAGCTGACGCCATAATTATTTACTTGTTTAGAGGCCGTTTGCCTCGCGACCGTAGGAGAAATCTAAGCCAGAGATGGATTTTCCTCAGTGACGAATCGCCAGTGAACACCTTTGCGGGCGCGAATAGTATGAAACTAAGTTTTTGGAGAATGGCTAATATTTTTAATTGGTCTATGACTTACAGGTAAAGTAAAGATGCTAAGGCTCCTGTTTCATCGAGGGTAAGCAGTGTTGTACGTAGTAAAGTGTAAACTGTTACCAATTCCAGTACATGATGCAAGGGACGAGTTTGTCGTATTATGTTGGGCACATAATAGCACTGAGAAATTAAATGTTAATGTATTTGGAAAACAAAATACTATCCATATTATTTAGCTGCGTCGCAAGAAGGAATATTTTCGACAATCGAATTCGTTTCGAGCTTCGCTGCGCACTGCTGACATTACTTTATTATTTCATACAAATGTCATAGACGCGTATCGAGCGCGATACGAATTCAATTGGCCAAAATATTTGTGCTCGGGCCACTAGTTGTATTCAGATTCCAATGTCGTAGTGATTACGTGCTTTTTCATGAATTACTAGTATCTTTGTACGTTGTTTGTTATTTGTTGGTTGTAAGGAATTTGCTACTTTGTAATGAACTGCATTAGGTTTTGCCCCTTTATGATGACGCTGACTTGACCGTTTGTCAAGCTTACATTATACCTCTAGTATGATATAAATGTCAGTCACGGGCCGAGTCCCGCAGTCTCTCCTTAACTTATTCTATGTCACGCTGCCGTTTTCTAATTTCATTTTGCATCATCATCATCATCATCATCATCATCATCATCATCATCATCATCATCATCATCATCAGCGATAGGACGTCCACTGCTAAACATAGGCCTCCCCCAAAGATTTCCAGATCGACCTGTTGGAAGCGGCCTGCATCCAGCGACTTCCTGCGACCTTTATTAGTCACTTTTAGTCCATATTAGGTACTTAGATTAGCTCTGAGGTACGTACCATTCAGTGCAGTACTAACTAACAATTTAATTTGCTACGCCAGGTTTCTTTTTATTGGTTTCAGAAGTGACTCGGATGTTCCGATAGCTTACGGACGTACTGTTGCGTTACCAAAGCCTGTGTTTGCAAGACCGAAGAAGATGTCTTATGCTGATATTACTTCACTAGTGCCTCATTGGAACAGAAAGAGGCAGGATGTATTGATCAACATTCTGATGTCCAGCTGTAGGACACATCGAATGAACTATGTTAAATATTTACGAAGACTTATCAATATAGATTTCTATGGAAAATGTTCTAGTATATCGAAATATAGGACGAGGTATGGAACAAAACCAATGGCATCAGCAGCATGTTTATATATATTCTTGGTGATTGGTCTGGCAGCATATATGGGATGTGCACCGAGAGGCCTTGAATTTGAATTCCGAGTATATTAACGACATTTTTCTTACGGTACTGGATTCTCCAGAAGGGGTTGATTTCAGCCAGGTAGTAAAAGCTAATCCGAATCCTTTCAGCAACATAATATAAAGTTGTTGTGCTGACTCCACATTGGAGTGGAATAAGGGAAGAAGAACCAGAGATTAAAAGCCGTATTTAAACTGAAGTGGGTGAATTAGATTTTATTAATTCGTACTTATTTAATTTAAAATCATTATATTTTTAGATGTCCAGGCCATTATAACGCGGATTGCGATGTTACTGCCGATTACTTATTCTACTTAGTACTGGAAAACACTTCGTGTCGCCAATATATGACCGAAAAGCTGTTTTACAACGCATACTTAAAAGGCGCTATACCGATTATAAGAAATCCGTCTTTGGGGGATTGTGAGAAGCTATTACCTCCAAATTCTTTCCTACATGTAGATCAATTCAATTCACTTGAAGAGATGGTAAACATGATAAAAGCGATGGGTGCTGATGACGAACTGCTCCTATCATTTCACGTTTGGAGGAATCATTTTAATGTCACCAATGAGCACGGATTTTTCAATTCAAAATCTTACCAAATGTGCAGAGTGTGTCAAGCGTTGAACTATAATGATAAAAGTGTTAAAACATACGACGAAGACGAAATAAGACTGTATCTGGATCTAAAATTGTTATGCATAACTATACCAGATGATATTGTTCCGGTTTCGAAACGGGGCTGATCTGGAAAAGGATAACATCATTATATTATGTAGTTAAAAACAATTATTATTATAAAAGATAAGCTATTCACAAATCCGTTCCATTCCTTAATCTTTCATCATCCACAAACAGAAGAGCTGCATAACGAGAAATTGGAGAACAATTCTGTCTGCAATTGTTTCGTCTCCTAATGAATAAGATATCTATCATATTATTACGTTGCCTGATACTGGTGATATTTTTGTTGTATAAAGGGCGATTTATTTATATTCACAATGTATTTACATATAATTATGATTTATTTCTTTATTAACTTCTTTAAAAGATTTCATTTATTATTATAATTTATTTGTGTTATTTAATATAACCTCTGTTGTCTTCTTGATTTAGTGGCAGTGTATATGGTCTGTGGACCGGGAAGTCTTTGGTTTAATTCAGATCGGCATTAACGGTTTTCCTAACACGATATGATTTTCCCAGGGCTGAACCCTCCAGAGGATGGCAGTTGACGACAGTCAGGCAGCCGGTCGTAAATACTAAAGCCAAATGCTTTTACCACATATTATACAACACATACAAAAAGTGTCATGCGACGACCCCACATTTAAGTAAAATAAAGGCAGTAGCACGCAATCGCTAGTAGGTACATAAATATAAGTATATATACTAGTCATTCAAATAATCAGCAAGCATGAGACTAGGATACTAGTTTGAGTTATGAGTATCAACTACGAGAGACTCGATCAGAATCAAGTGCATACAAACACTTGCGTGTCATACAAAGTTGCAAACAGTTGTCTGAATCTCTCAATGCCATGCTTGTACATAGAAATTAAATTAGTACTGAAAAGTAATAAAGATAAGAACAAAGGTAGCCGGTTCTACGAACACGTACTGGAGCCATCAAAATAGGTACATGTAGGTTATAACATTGATAAGCAAGCAATATGCATTAATAGTGGAGTAATTATGTTTTTAATGGGTAAAACTTTAATGACAAATTACAGGATTTTTATGACTAAGTTTGGCGCGTAGCTACGCCCGCGTCTCTATTCTCGTTCCTTTCCCCCATTCCTGGTTATTAGAAAACAATATATCATACAATACATTACAATTCAATACTATTTTTTTATTATTCCAGTGCAGTAAGAATATCTGGTCTCATCTTATTCAAGCATATTGCCTTCGATAAAATATATGCAGAAAAGATTGCTTTCGTTTTTACGACTCTCTCGCTGCCTGGAATAAACTCCCTCTGGGGGATCCATGAGAAAAGCCGCTTTGCTTGAACTGGGATTTGAACCCAGGACTCCCGCTCTGTCGACTTGGAGCTAGGCTGGGCCCATGTACGCTGTCACTAGACCAAAAAGGCGACAAGCCTAAGTTTACTGTAACAAGCTTAAATAATATGTTGCGCTGATCCCACATGGGAAAGGGAAAAGGGCAAGTGGAAGAAGAATATAATACCTTGTTCATGAATAAAGATAATTCATATTTAGATCTACATATGGAGCCAGAATCCTTATTCTGGCTCCATATGTAGAGAGAGAGAGAGTAGTACCGATAAAGTTATCGGTATAACTCGAAGACCTCTCTCCCGTTTTTGGTTTATTTACAGGATTTAGCTTATGTCGCCTCCTTGATCTAGTGTCGTCCCTTCGTCTAGTCACTAGACTTTAGTGGCAACGTATATGGTTGGAGAATCTGGAGGTCCTGGGTTCGATTCCTAGGTCAGACGGAATGAATTTCTAACACGATTGCCCGAGACTAATTCCTCCAAAGGGAGGTTGACGTCAGGTAGGCAGCCGGTCGTAAAAACTAAGCCGAATCCTTTCTGAAATATGCTTGAAAAAATGTGTTGTGGGATAAGGGCAGGTAGAAAAAGCAGTATAAACCTAATGTAGTAAAAACATGGAGATCCTTCGTACAGTGACTGCGTGATTAAAGGATAAAACGACATTTAATAATACACTTCAGTATTTATTATGATTAAATCGTGATAGATATCATCATCCAGTAATGAAGTTCTACGTATGTGAACGACACTTATTGAGGTTCTGAAATGTAGTTATTATCTTTTAATAGTTGGAAATATGAAATGGCTAACTGTGAGTTGAAATTTTAAAAATGTGATTTTAACTACCCGGTAGTTTAAACTTTTTAACGTCTGCATTTTCTGTAAAATGCGCCTTTTTGGCCAGATTTGTCCTAAAATAATTGTCAAAATACATTAGGTCAATTCGACTCTTAAAAACGAAGATGTAACCTTATGAGACCTAGGGTCACCAACATGATATTCGGCAGGGATGCGAGTTGGTTGAACTACCATGGCGGGGCTTGAATTATAGCACTATGGTGTGTTTTCAGATATTAGTGAATTTCGCTAAATATTAATAATTCAGAAGCCAGCCAAGACTTGGTTGACACTAATGCGTTTTATGATGATGATAACAAATAATTCCCTTACAGTTACATCATGTGTATTAAAACTAACAATTATTGTCTTGATAAACTTAGTCGCCTTTATGGTATACAATTGCAATTTTAATGAATTGCAATATATGAAAAATAGATACAAAAAATTACAAGTGACACCACAAAAACCAAAAACTGATGATCATCGTCGTATCGTAGAAGAATATTTTAATGGGAGAAAGGTAAGACGCCGTGGTAAGAAGTAATGTTTATTTGAAATAATAAAGTGAATAACCACTATATCCGAGTATAATAATAAATAATTGTATTAAAAGATAATAAAAACTTGATGCTTGAGAAGGACCGTTGCGCCGACTCCACATCAAGGTGGAACAACGGCACGTAGAAAGAAAGAAATACATTGCTAAGTTTATTTGTTAGATTCTAGAACATTTTCTGTGAGTAGAAAAGTAATTAGTGATTTTCCCAAAGATATTGGTGAACTAAAGAATAGCACCAATCTTAAAAACTTTAATGGCTTCAATAAATAGGTTTTGAAAAATAGCTTTAAGTAACGTATTTTCCATATTACTCCGTTGTTACTAAATTTTCTTCCACCTTTATCCCGCTTCAGTATGAACTGATTCTTCAGATTGAATTTTCGTAAGGCAGAACCGATCGTAAAAACTAAGTAAAGTCCTTGAAATATGTAAATAACTTAAAAATAGACTTTACAATTCATCAATCTTGGAAAAATTGTATCGGAACAAACTATATTTTTAGGAGTGGAAAACTTCCATGCTGGGCTCGATTCTATTTCAAAATCAAAATGATTACACTCCATCAACTAAATATAAGTATCTAATATTAATATGGAAACATTGGCATTGGCTGAGAAATCGTCATGGAAAAAATCGGTAAGTACACACTGAAATTAAAATACATAGAAGTCTCATAGTGCCCACTAATTGCTGGTAATTATGAGACTTACCGTCTAATGCTCATTAAATGCTTTGTTACTCAGAATTGATTGATGACAAAATTATTGCTACTGTTTATAAAAAAATATAAATAATCATTTTAGGCACAACCCTTTTGAAGGATGCAGCGTAAATAATTGCAGATTCACCGGTAAAGATAAATGGATTGACATCGCCGATGCGGTTGCAGTTCATTTGCAAACAGGCTTGCTGCCGAATGTCACAAAAAGATATCCAAAACAACGATGGATATTCATCAATGATGAAGCCCCACCACATGTTTATTTGCGAGCTAAAAACACCCCAATGATACCACAATTGGCGAATATTTTCAATTGGTCCATGACGTACAGGTAAAGTACTACAAGTTTTATACATACTTACGTCATCATCATCAGCAACAGCACCTTAGAACATAGGCATCTTTTAAGGATTTCAAGACAGACCTAATTAGAGAAGAGCTTACACGATTTTGTCTACTACTTTACGGTTTGACCGTATTATTCTCACAGATTGTGCTCACAGAACTGTAGGCATCAACCGCAGACCTGCCTCGATGGCGTTGTTGTATTCTGTGCGCGGTACAACTTCCGTCCTGAGGTTACGGCGTCAATCTCCGGGTAAGGTAAAGGAGACATTAGTCCAATGATACATCTATGGGGTAAAGTGATAATAGGTTTTTTCGGTATCAGCCCGGAGTCTGGAATTTGTGCCCGATATGGCAAAAGTCTCGGCCCTTATTACATCTGGGACAGAAATAAGCTTGGCGAAATCTGTTCTAGTTTAGTCCTTTAGTTCGCTTCCGCCTTTCCCCTTTCATACAGGCGTGATCTTACTATTTATATTATGTACCTATGTAGGTTCTCACAGAAAAAATGTAGCGGTTTGCTGTGGTGTAACGAATATAATTATTATGAATTTAGGATTTCACATTTACCGAGATATTTTCATGTCTTTTTAGAACGGATGCAGATGTTCCTGTTCCTTACGGTCGGACTGTACCTCTAACAAAAGCCAAATTTACTGAAGCTTCTTACAAAAATATAGCCAAGCTGGTTCCAAACTGGAAGATTAAGAGACGTGATGTGTTAATCACGATTCTGATGTCTCATTGCTCTGTGGAACATCGAATGAAATATTTGACCGCGTTGAATAAATCTATAGTTGTTGATGTACACGGCAAATGCTCAGATAAGAAGGAAATAGTGTGAGTGGAATTTAAGAAGATTATTAATATCATAAGCCATCTACTGTTGAATATAGGCCTACCTCAAGGATTTATTCTAGTGCATAATTATCAAAAAACAAAAACACTGATTAGTCAATATTGCTAGAACAGTTTTCATAGTCATAGAAATATGGTCAACTTTATTTAAAATTTTGAAGGCTAAACTGACATTAATTGTTTAATAACCATTTCAGATGTTCAGGACACTTTAAATCGAATTGCAGTAAAATAGATGAGTATTTATTTTACCTGGTGTTGGAAAATGCCATGTGTCGACAATACATGACGGAAAAACTCTTTAAAAATGCTTACAGCAAAGGTGCAATACCTATTATCAGAGGTCCTCCATTACAAGATTGTCAGGCGTTGCTGCCTCCAAACTCATTCATACATGTTGATAATTTTCTTACTCCGAGCGATATGGCAGAAGAAATTATAAAGATAAGCAAAGATGACAAAAAACTTCTATCCTATCACCTCTGGAGGAATCATTTTAATGTTCTTGATGAACACGGACATTTTGGCATGAAATCGATTTATTTGTGCAGGTTGTGTGAAGCTATGAACTACAACGATGAGAGAGTTAAAGTGTATGGAGAGAATGATATAAGAACGTTTTTTGATGAAGATATATTATGCAATAATGTAGAATTGAATAGTTCATTTAATGTAAGAAATATATAAACGAAACGCATTAGCTAAGACTATTTTGATAAAGGACTGTTTTGGAACTATTTTAATTGTGGAACGATGACTGGTACTGCATGGTGAATCTGCAGCTATGAAAAATAAAACTACATAAATAATCCAAAATACATTTGAAAATTAAAATACTTAAAATGTTAAAAAGATATATTGTACCTACATCAGAGAGTTTCATTATTACTTATTAGAGTTTAATATCTTTGACCTATATAGAATAGAAGAAATTTCATAACAATTTCTTCATTTTATTTATTCATTCATAATCTATTCTCTTTCTTGTTATTTTTTTCACCAAATTGTTCCGTGTCACAGGAATTAATATTTGAATTCAATTTTAGGTAAAATAAATGAAACATTATCTCTCTTCGCGCAAGTACACGGAGTCCGCAAATCATTTCGAACAGTTTTGAAAGTTCCTCCCCGGACTTCTTCGTGAGATATATAAATCCAGTGCTCATTGAGTAATAAATTTCGTCGCATTGTTATTCAGTAGGAGAATGGCGGCTTCAAATTTATGATACAAGTTTGTTTTTATTACTGTCCTATAGGAGGTGTTAAACAACGTTTACTTCTAAAGAGTTGAAGCAACTGTTATTAAAATCGAGACCATTTGCGAGCACAATCGATTGTGTTATTTAAAATATTCATAATAATCTAACTTATCTTTTATTTATTTCTGGAATACCAGTGGGTTACCAATTTTTTAGGAGCAAAGCCAACCTCGCTTGCATGTTAAACTACAATGCTTAGGGGACTAGCCATTGACGAAATTGGGTATTCGTATTATGGGCTGTGGAGATCCGATGGTAGGCATACAATATCATCTCCGTCTGTCTAGTCTAGTTTTAAGTTATGGGATGGATATAAATGATCAGATATTGCCATCACCAGGCTTCATATTATTTAAGTATCTTGTTAGACGTAGCTACAATTTTGACCCGCAACAACGGTTCATTATTGAAATAAAATAAATATTCAGATCGGTCTGGAAATCTTTGGGAGAAGTATAAAAAGAAGTCTATGTTTAGCAGTGGACATCCTGTGGCTGATGATGATGAATATTATTATCAATAATGTGAGATTCGGTGTCTTCAATAAATACAACTTTTTCTAATTGAACAAGCTTTTTAATTAATCTCCACTTACGTCGCCTTACACCATTTTCTCCATATTCTTTTTTCCCTACTTCCTGTCAACCTCTCCCTATCTCTGTCTAACTCACACATCTAATGTTCTCTCTCACATTTTGTCTTACGTTCCGTTTCCCCCAAATAATTATAAAAGCCATTGAAGAATCACAAAAAATCCATATTTTTGTCAATATGCGTTTAATTAAGAAAAATGTTGATGATATCACAAATATTATGGTAGATATTTATTATTTCTGTAAATAGGTAGAAACTAGATTATTAAAACAAAACCGACAGCCTTAAAAGATAAAAACAAGTTCTCAATAGCTTGACTGTTATCAATTATCATGTTTCAGTCAGAAATCCCTGCGCACATCATAACGTTGCATGTGAAACGACATTGCCGTGAGTCGCAGGCTTATCTAGTTCCCTATTCCATTAAATTAACTTGTTACAAAGCTTGTGTCGACAAATATTACTGTCGGAATAACACTAGCGAAGTAGTTTAAGCTAATCGTCCAGAGGAACGAACTTGGTCTTTGTATTGGAGTGTAAAATTAATTCTTTGTTTTAGTATAATGCTCTGGCATGTGTGATTAAGTTGATAAGTTGACTTACAATATTTTACGAAAACAGGCTAGATGCCATAATCACATAATAATTAAACTCTTACTATCTAACCTTTTTCGACTTTAATGTGGGGTCAACGCAATATTTATTTTTTGGCCTATTGTTGAAATGATTTGGATTTAGTTTTACAACCTTCGTGCCTCTTCTGGTCAGGGACTAAACAAATCGTATTACAAAAACCACTTTGCTCGATCTCGGAATCGAACCCAGGACCGCCGCCCCGCCCGAATGTACTAGGTAAGGAGGTGACATACCGTGTAGTTAGATAATTCATATTTTTAAACCATTATTTTATAACCTAGCTGTAAAGAAATGGAATTACTTTAGAAATAATTATTAATGTGTTCGCATATTGATTACTGAATGAAACTTTGCAAAGCACTCTCCCATGGAAAACGTCCAGTTGAATTTTAATTGTCCATTAATTTAATCTGCGGAATGTTTTAATGGCGGATTTGGACTTCGCGTAAAATAAAACACTTAAATATAGGCGACTGATGCGGTCGTTAAATGATACTGCCGGGATTTACTTTTAGGTTTAATTTCATTCAATTTCAATCTACTATCATTAAGATGTTTTACCTCATCGTTTTAAGAGTTATCATGTGATATTAATTTCTATTTATTTCTACGTTCTAAAGCTTCGATAGATTTTTTTTCGGTTCGTGAAATTTTTTGAGATTTCCAAATCTTATCAAGTATCTTCGACAGTGCGGTTGACAGATGACTATAACCACTAACTCTTATCCCACCTTAATGTGGGATCGGCTGTACATATTTTTCAAGAATATTGCAGAGAAGATTCCGCTTATTTTTTATGACCGCTTGCCAATAAAAGATAACATTTTTTGTGGGTAAAAAAATACCTAATTTTGAGTTTGTTGTTGAGACCAATGTAGATGTAGACTGTACTCATGGGATTGAGGCGGAATTCGGGAAAAAGATAATGTTCGTATGAAAATATATCCCACTTTAATGTGGGGTCGGCGCAACAAACTTTTCCAAGAATGTTGTAAAGAGGATTTGGCTTTGTTTTTACGACCGGCCGCCTGCCTGACGTCAACCCCCTATGAGGGATCCAGTCCCGGGCAAATTAAATTAGAAAAATTATTTCGCCCGACCTGGGAATCGAACCCAGGACCTCCCGGTCTACAGCCCATACATGCTGCCATTAGACCAAGGAGGCGACTGACTTGATGAAAATAACTGTTACTTTAATTATTTATTTATTTATTACACTTCATATACAATCAGTATACAGGCGGCCTTAATGCTAAAATCATTCTCTCTCAGTCAACCATGAGGTGGTTCAGAGATTTACATGGCAGGTGTAATGAAGACGAAAAAAAAAGAAAATAAAATATTAATATACTTTACGTGTATAATTAATATAAAATTATATTACATTATTTTGTTACTTAATCTAATTACATACACAGCAAATTATGTACCTCAGAGAGGCATACAACATCAAGCGCCATAAATACAAATTTTACAGGAGTCGCAAAAATGTGCGCATAAAACTATGAATCCAAAACTAATCAATTTAATTAAAAGTTATATTGTGAATGATTTTAACTATATGTAACATTCTTATACCATTTTGTATACTATATTTTGTATAATTATAAAAAAGGCCAGCGGCCTGCGCAGGAAAATTTCTGACAACCGTAAATGTATTCGAACTTGATGCGCGTCTATAAAATTTGTATGAAATGTTAACCAAACGTCATCAGTGCGCAGCGAACTCGAATACATTTACATTTACATTAGTTTTTCGTACTCGGGCTACTGGTATTTATGCATCTATTAATGTAAAAAATAGGTTTTTGAAAATTTGAGTTACAATTGTATCTCTCTGAGGTACAGATTCCCGTCTCATTTCTTGTTTGTTTAACATAGAACTTATAGCATCTATTCTAGAATCGTTGTTGGTTGGTTGGTTTATACCAGGTTTCGTTATTTAAGTTTTATTAAACTTTTATTCCAAGTTTATTTGTTTCTTCAAGTTGCGCTGTATTTACATAACTTGCGATAAAGTATTTGCAACTGAGCTACGCTTTGGTCCTGTTCCATATTCCAACATTGCAAAGTTAGATTACCTACGTAACACATTGTGCCAACTTTATTCGTGCTTGTTAGTTTATACGCTTAATACATGAAACGTGGAACTTTACTTCAACATCCTAACGTTACGACTGCTTTCGGTTTACTTTGTTCTTGATAATTTCATTAACGATAATAATATATTTTTTTTCTCAGACTGGCAAACGTGCAGGTGGGTCACCTAATACCAATAGTGATGTCCACCGCTCGTCTCAACATGTATGTTCATATGAGTACTTGAAAATCATTCTTGTCTTGTTTCTAATAAGGTATATTCTACAAACCGTCCACCGCCCGGCATTTAAAAACCGCCATGTTTTAAAAGCACAGACGTTTGAAAACTATACTAAAACCCATTATGTTCCATATCAACGCTTTTTTCATTGACAGTTCGCCTCCTTGGTCTACTGGCAGCATGTATGGGCTGTGGACCGGGAGGTCCTGGGTTCGATTCCCAGGTCGGGCAAAGCAAATTTTTTAATTTAATTTGCTTGGGACTGGATCCCTCATAGGGGGTTGACGCCAGGCAGGCGGCCGGTCGTAAAAACTAAGCCACGTCCTATTTGCAACATGCTTGAAAGTGTGTTGCGCCGACCCCACATTAAGGTGGGATAAGTGGTAGAAAGAGAGTAAGATCAATCCTTTTTTCATGTCTTGTTGGAAAAAATATTTAGTATCGTAATTGATATTTTATTTTTGGGGATTGAATCATCCCATTTAAACCTTCGCCAAGATGTACGCTTGCACCTACCTGCCCTTATCCACTCCAATGTTCGGTCGGTGCAACATACTTTTTTAAGCATGATGCAGAAAGGATTTGGCTTAGTTTTACGACCGGCTGCCTGCCTGACGTGACCACTCTTTGATCAGGATGTATTTGTAAAATATTTCAAATATATCATTATACAGCAGAAACAAGATCTAAACCACAAACTTATGTTCGGGATTATAAACTGAGCCCCCAAATGAGAATTGTTCACGAACTCTATCAAAAGATTCACATCGTATAACGTGTACTTTGTTAGAGAAGTAGAACCTAAGAAAGTCATTAGGGAGCTAATATCTAAGTAAATTATCTTTGAAGAGCGAGAATTATGTTATTAAAGCAAACCAACGCTAATTTAATACAGTAAATTTATTTCGTATGTGAAATCTATGAAGAAAATATTAAAATTTTCACTCAAAAACTAAACATACCGATAAGCATCGCTATTAAAACAAATATTATACACTTAATTATGCTATGTACCTCTGTAGCTTTATATGTAACTCGAATCTAATGGGCTTTTCTTATAAAAACATTTTCGCTTATCTTTTCGCTAAGAACACCTGTTACTTTTTTCCTTGCGTTACATTCTTTAAAAATGAAAGGGACAACCTATGGTTTAAGATAAGTAGCGCTTAAATATTTTTATAAGTTAGGGGCATTATGTTTAAATATACCCTTAATTTACTTTTTCGGAATGTTTACTAGTGATAAGAAGAGATGTATCAAAGACGGCTCGTAGAATCAGCAGGTCGATTCTCTAAAGTTTCATTTGTGAAAACAAGGTTGCGGCAACGATGTTTTCATTATTGTATTCAGCAAGGTACAAAGCGTACACACTAGCGCTATGCGTGATGACGGTACTTAAGCGCAAATCGTTGAGATCGACGTAGCGTTCAACGTTGTTGGGTCTTAGAGAATACCATTTTCTATACATTTATGTCAAACTCGCTCGAGAGAGCTAGGCCGCTAGTTCGCATGATACAATTGAAACCATAGAGAATCGACCTGTTGGACCCTTATTTATAAAAACTATGATCATCATCATCATTAGCCATAGGACGTCCACTGCTGAACATAACGAACTGAAATAAATATAGGGCCTTACTTATAAAAACAGTTTAACTAAGCAAATGGTAAATAATAGCCCATCTCTTTTATTTGCAAACAATGTGACACAAGGAAAAAAGTGACAGGCTATTCTTAGCCACTTGCTCAGCTAAACTGTGTTTATAAGTAAGGCTTATTAATAGCAACGTTTTAGAGAAGTGAGAACTGTTAAAATTAACAGGTACTAAATAATAAAAGAATTTAAATAGATGCCTCGGTGGCGTGGTGGTATTTCGGTACGACTACGGTTTTGAGGTCTCGGGTTCGATACCCGGGTTGGGCAAAGTGATATTGGATATTTCCATATTAGCCCGGAGTCTGGAATTTGTGCCCGATATGGCGATAGGCTCGCCCCTTATCACATCTGGGACGGAACTAAGCTCGGCGAAATGTGGGTGTTCTAGTTCGCTAGTGCGCCTCTGCCTACCCCTTCGGGGATACAGGCGTGAGCTTATGTTATTTTATGTGTGTTTAAATAGATGTTGTATTACATTGGCTTAGTCTTGAGCATGCTTAACAAATTTACCTTCTTAGTTAATGGTATTTAAGCTCGATTCCCTTGCGTTTTTTCCTAAATACCACTTTATTTCTTCCAACGGCAGTTCAACACGAACGCAATCAATTTCCCAAAGAGCGCATTAAACCGCTATTCCTATAAACTTTTCACCAAGTTACGAGCGTTGCGTATTCGTTGAAGCGATTTGCGAAATTGCTCTAACAAGTTCCAAGTTCCATTGGAATACCTGCCCCGACTCCACTTGTTATGCCAAAGAATAATGCTCAATATTTGAAGTTTTACAAGGAGTTTATAACTTTGAAATGATCGCTCATTTGTTGCTTCGCAGATCGACTGAAGTATCCGTAATATTTATGAGCTCAGCCTTTATAAGTAAAGTTTATGTAAATGCGAATTGCGAATGAGTTTTGCTTTAATTTAAAGTCTTTATCATAAATCTTTGTTATATGTATGTTGCGGGTGAATGTAGGATTACATTAATACGAATTTATAAATTCAGAATATTAATTGGGGATACTTTTGCGATAAATATACCATGTATCTACCAAACCAACATTAATTCATCCTTGCCTGCAAGATTACCACGACCTCTTATAGCAGTATTATTATAATCGTTCTTCTTTTGTTTTGTATGGGAATCGGTACAAGTAAAATTATAATAATACTGCTATAAGAGGTGGTGGTAACCCCCTGATTTAAATATCAATAAAGTATCTACCGTGCAGTATTTGCATGTTTTATTTGGGACAGTTGCAATCACCTTATTTATGTATACCTTAAAAATAATGGGCCTAATAAAAACATTTTAGCTGAGCAAATGGTTAAGAGTCTCTTACTTTTGCCTTGTGTCACATTGTTTGAAAATAAAAGGGACAGACTATTCTTAGCCATTTGCTCAGCTAAAACGTTTTTATGAGTAAGGCCCAATGTTATACGATTGTATACTCATTATGTAACCCCCAATTATATAAATAACAAATAAATAAATAACCGAAACATTGAGATTTGGGGAGATTTGGGATTAAGGAAATTGCACCATTTCCTTATAGTTAATTTGTATTAGATTGGGTATTCAATGATTGTTTCGTTTGTTTTTGATACAACACAGTTATAAATTAGTGACTTTTACCATGCAGTAACAAAACTTTGTTGCGTTTAAGTGTAATATGGCACGTTTTATAGCCACATAGAAATCGCACATCTACAGCTGTTTGTTTTACTTTACGGTTGCGTAATAAAAAGTGGCTGCCATACACTCGTCGTTTCCGAAACAGGCTCACACACGTCCATTTTCCCTTGGTCCGTACATCAACGTCAAGTGCCCCTGACTTTAGATTTACTATCCCACGTCCGGAGGGCAGAGCAGGTCTATTTATTTTGGCTGTTCACAATAGTGAATTACACCCACGTTGGACCCAATGATTAGGTGCGTACTCATGTCTTGTGTTATACTCTCGGGGAAACTATCGGTACTGTGGTGAACATAAACACGGGATTTTTCCTTCTGCTCGTTCATATTGAATCGAAAACCAAGCGTATTGATAATTCTTTGTGATTTTTCTTGTGTCAACGTATATTGAATGATTGAGTCACGATTCATAGTTTATTAGGAGTATTCGTAGTTTATCACGAATCGACAACATACTTTCGAAACTAGTATAATCAGGGAGTACATAATAATAATATTATGTATGTTTTGATTCTTTCTTTCTAACTGGCGTTATCCGGGCCTTCTGCCAGGGTTCGCCTTTCTACTTAAACGCTTCCACTTCGCCCGGTCTTGAGCCGATTTGATTAGGAATATTGCAATATTCATTGTTTTTCACACTGATAGACTATGATGTAAATTAACAAGTACTACTTTTCCTCTTAGGGGGACTTTGTACGCACGTAAATCCACGAGAAAAAGCTAGTAATATATAACGTACCGCAAATATTATAACGCGTAAAACAAGCATAATGGAAAGCTATAATGGAGCCATCAGCTACAAAAACGCACTTTTTCTCGTTTAAAGCTTAATAAATTATCATGATGGCGCCAACAGATGGTGCAGCGAGACAATTTCTGTAGGTCGCTGTTGTTTTTCGATAGGCGATCAACCTTCCCAACGATAATATATTGCTGACCCGATCCCCTTACCGTTTTCAGCTTTTTAATCCTGTGATTTATGGTACGTACAGAAAACGATTTTTGAATACAATGAATTTCATTTTAGCTTCGATCGGCGATAAATTTCTCACGATGTGCTCGAAATGCTTTCATGTCGGTCTTGTATGTATTGATTTCTTCTACACTAGTACAGTAAAGGCAATCTTTACACATAATAAATATAGATAAATAACACCCAACAGTCACACACATAGTCCTGACCCCACTCTAAGATCAAGTCTTGTGTCGTGGGTATCAGGAACTACGTGAGACTTTCAATCTCCCAACACCCAAACCTGAAACAAATATTTGTTGAGCACATAAACATTTGTCTCGGTGCGGAAATCAAACCCGCGGTCACTGGCTTCACAGCCGGCTACTCGCCTGCTGCGCCAAGGAGATTGTCAATTTACATTAGATGGTCTGGCGTTGCGTATACGGGCTGTGAACCAGGAAGTCCTTGGTACATTTTCTAGGTAAGGCGACGTGATTTTTTTATCACGTTTGCCCGGGAATGGATCCTTCAGTGGATGTTGACGTCAAGCGTAAAAAGCAAACGGATTTTTCCTGCAAAACGCGTAAAGGTTGTCGCACAGACTTTAATGGAGAAAAAGTTTTTAAAACTAATGTTAGGGTCATTGAACTAAAGAAAATTAGAGTAGAATTATTAAACGAGATATGAAGATTCGTTTCCAAGTATCGAAAAAGTGAATCAATATTTTGTTCCTATTTCGGGTAAGCAAGATCAAATGAATATTAAAATTCCAACCAATAAGCTGATTAGAGGTCATAGTATTCACACATATTCTGGAAATTTCTCCAAAGGGTAAAAGGACCCAAACAAGTAAAGGAAACGTAAACAAAGCTTTTGCCGGAAACAATCAGCTTAGTGGAAACGAGGTGTGTTTCGAAGTGGCAATGTGCAGGAACTTATTAAGCATACCCACTGTAAAGGATAGGTACTTGGGACTTTAGTAAATAAATACTTAGATGGAAGAGCAAAGAGCTCATTGCACGATATTTAAAATAGTAATAAATAATAAAGTAAATAAATAGATTTAAATATATTTATTATTTAAATGTAACATATACTCACACCTGTATCCCCGAAGAGATAGGCAGAGGCGCACTACCGAATTAAAACACCCGCATTTCATTTGTAAACATTTTCGGAGAATCTCGTATAATTTTATTAAAGTATGGTTATAAAAAATGATACAATCTCTATTTGATTGGATATTTAGAGGTTCAGACTAGTTTATAGAACTGTCTTTTAAAACAAAATTTATAGCTTTTATTTATCTTTACCAAAGACTACCTTGGTAAGCTGTATCATGTACGCGGTACGACTACTGATCTATGGTGTAAAATTCGATCCAGTTTAGGTAAAGTGATATCTATTGTTTTTTTGGATCAGCGTTAGAGCCTGGAGTCTAATAAATCCGATAATGTGGTAAACTCGTTCTTCATCATATCTTCGGTCTATAAATATAAGCTTGGTGAAAAGTGTGTTTATTTATTTATTTATTTATTTATTTTAAAGGTACACCCACAGCACTACATATTACAAACATTATCAATTCTATATATAAGTAGGTACATTTCTGATATGTGCGCTAAACAG
This sequence comes from Clanis bilineata, assembly GCA_036417725.1. NCBI lineage: Eukaryota > Metazoa > Arthropoda > Insecta > Lepidoptera > Sphingidae > Clanis > Clanis bilineata. Next base: position 9,193,434 of record CM071153.1, read on the forward strand.
GGGCATACACAGCATTTACCAAAAGACAACATATTACAACTAAATCTTAATATCAAGAGTATAAAATAAAATAACAAAATCCTTAACTATTCCAGCAAGTGTACAATATTTAGAAATCACAAACAGAAACCTGTCAATTTACATCATAATATTAACAATAATAATATAATAGGTATATAGATAAAGAATTAGTACAACAGTTACTCTTACTATGCTTGACAGGTAAAAATATATTAGTGTGTTCGCTTTTTGCGCCTGTCGCTCTTCTTTTTGGGAATAACAGACGTTAGTGTGAGGCTTAACCCGTCGGAGGCGTCACATAAATATGTTACATAAGCTTATGGGCCACCGGAGCCCGAGCCGCCCGTGACTATTTAAAAAATCAATAATAGCATCACATCTACAGCAGCGCACCTCACATCGTATATCGAAAGTCAGTTGTCACATTAAGATCAATTCGGGGTACGCAAAAGTTTGATTACATTACAAGGACCCCTAGTACAGGTGGAGTTGAAAAACGATGCTTTCGGAGCGCCGCGGAGTCGCGACTTGATTGCAAATCGATAGCTAGCAAAGTTTTGCATGAGGTAAGAAAAGGCAATATGCAACTCATGTTTATTTGTAAACTAAACGTAAACTGCCGTTTACGCTGCAGTCTGCTCCTTTTTGTTACTTTTTTCTACTCACAGCAAATTGAATACACTGGATTTGATGGACAACTATCTAGTCCAAAGATTTCGTTTATAGTAGATACTTTGTAATTGCCTAATGGTAAGTAATCGGTACCGCTTCTTCATAGCAGACGTTGCAAACGAGACGCAAGAATCATGGATGCAATGCCAACGTAAAAAGATTGGAATACCAGAACACCAGAAATCTCAGTCACCAAACGAAACGCCACAACGATCTTCCACTTTACCTAAGTTTTCTGTGAGACAGTGGTATCAAAACGGTCGAGCCAGCCCGTTCGTGCTGTCGACGTAATTGTCTACATCGTGGCTCTACTATTCATATTACACACGTAACTGCAGCAATTATGTAGCTTGCTCTTATTCTCCATAACTGTTGGATATGCTGCTTTCGTAACAAGACTGTTTATATCTCATGCTAATTTAGCACTATAATCTATAAGTGCTAAATCCTGTAGGTCGTATGTGTCACGGACGAGAGTAGATAGCGTTGTTCCTACGTATTTGCATTGCAAATGCGTCGCATCAGAATTCCGTACATACGCTCTCGCCTTGTGACGGACTAACAACACTTTTGTTTAAAAAATTAATTGCATTTATTTGCTCTTTTACTGCTTCAACAACATATCATAAATGAAACTTTATGTGAAGTTTACTAAAGACTGGTAAATCGATATGTTTTTAAATTGTTATTGTATAAACTGGACAATAACATGCATAATTTCGTGCAAAATCTGTTCCAGCCAACTTTTATATAATTAAAACTCTGAATTTGCGAACTCCGCCGCCGCTGCAAGAGCGAATAATTCATAAGAAGGTTAATTAAATTCGTTCTTCCGCAGCGGTTGGGAGTACGTATAAAATTGAATTACGACCATTAATCTAATCTCGCACATTGGCTCTCAATTCTGTACGGTTATGGGCACGGCACTAAACCGTTTTCAGTCTCATTATTACGGAGGCGAGGCTTTACATTTAACTCCGCACGGGTTTCTGCGAAATCCTCAAGCTAATTCTCGGTTTTAACTTTAAACAATTTCACAATGGGGCTAATTACAAATTAAACGAGGCATACCTTTGACATCGCATAATGTATTGAAGGTGTGTTGGTATTAGAGTTCGATTTTTTTTAACTTCTTATCTGGAGTAAATGAAGGTCATTAAACAAGTTTAATAAACAGCTAATTACCATGTCTTGTAATTTGTAAAGTTGTTGCGGTTTGTTATAATCACGCAGTTAGGTTTTGAATAACTTGACTGATTGGTGACGTATTCAAATGAATTTTGATGAGCTAAACAAAATATATCTATAGTGCTACAGCACTATATTTGAGGTACACCTCACAATATAATTTTCTATTTTTTAATTTTTTATTTGAAAAATCTTAAATATTAAATCTTACCTCGTGACGTAGTTGTGCGTTGTACGACTATTATCCTGACGTCTCGGATTCGATCCCCGGGTCGGGCAAGGGTTTTTCTATGCAGTATTAGCTCTGAGTCTGAAATTTGTGCCCAATATGGCGAGAGGTTTGCCCCCTTCCACATCTGAGACGAAATGAGGTTGAAATGCTCTAGTTAGCCTCTGCCTACCCCTTTGAGGATGCAGGCATAAGTCATGAGTCATGATGCAGCAGTATATATGAAAAATCTTTTTTAGTAATAGTGTTTAGAATTATTATATTTCAATAAAAATATATGCGTGAAATGAAATATGCAAATCTATATATATAAAAATGAAACCCGTTTTCCGTTGTCACGCCATCACGCGTGAACGGCTGGACCGATTTCGCTAATTCTTTTTTTAGAATATTCCTCGAAGTACGAGGATGGTTCTTACGGAGAGAAAAACATGAAAAATTGTCTGAAAAAGTCTAAAAACAACACTTTTCTGTACTCCCATACAATCGATTCGTAATAATACTTAAAAGTCAATTTGAACTTTAATACCATAACATAAAGTTCAAGTATTAGTGGAGAGGTTCCGGGAAGGCAAAACAATTGAGTGTCGTTAGTATCTACTGGTTCGATTTGAAAAATTCTTTTTGTGTTGGATAGCCCAATTATCGACGGTGGCTATAGGCTATATAACATCACGCTATGACCAATAGGAGCGGAGCAGAAATGAAAAATGTTTAAAGCCGGGGAAGTTGGTATCTCAGAAACTACTGGTTCGAATTGAAAAATTCTTTTTGTGTTGGATAGCCTATTTATCGAAGATGGCTATAGGCTATATAACATCACGCTTTGACTAATAGGAGCGGAGCAGAAATTAAAAATTCTGCAAAATCGGGAAAATTTATATCCCAGACAGAAGAAACTACTGGTTCGAATTGAAAAAATATTTTTGTGTTGGTTAGCTCAATTATCGAGGGTGGCTATAGGCTATATAACATCACGCTATGACCAATAGGAGCGGAGCAGAAATGAAAAATGTTTTAAAGCGGGGAAGTTGATATCTCGGAAACTACTGGTTCGATGTGAAAAATTCTTTTAGTGTTGACCGACGGGTTGAATGATAGGGTGACTAAGGGATACCTGACGGGGTGACTGATGGGATGACTGACGGGGTGACAGACGGGTTACAGACGGGGTGACAGACGGGTGACATGCGGGGTAACAGACGGGAAACTACTGGTTCGATGTGAAAAATTCTTTTAGTGTTGACCGACGGGTTGAATGATGGGGTGACTAAGGGATACCTGATGGGGTGACTGATGGGGTGACTGACGGGGTGACAGACGGGTTACAGACGGGGTGACAGACGGGTGACATGCGGGGTGACAGACGGGTGACAGCCGGGGTGACAGATGGGTGACAGGCTGGGTGACAGGCTGGGTGACAGATGGGGTGACAGGCGGGGTGACCGACGGGGTGACAGACGGGTGACAGGCGGGGTGACAGACGGGTAACAGACGGGGTGACAGACGGGGTAACAGACGGGGTGACAGACGGGGTGACAGACAGGGTGACTGATGGGGTGACTGACGGGGTGATAGACGGGTTACAGACGGGGTGACAAACGGGGTGACAGACAGGCTGACAGACGGGGTGACAGATGTGGTGACAGGCAGGGTGACTGATGGGGTGACTGACGGGGTGACAGACGGGTTACAGACGGGGTGACAGACGGGTGACAGGCTGGGTGACAGGCGGGGTGACAGACGGGTGACAGGCTGGGTGACAGGTGGGGTGACAGACGGGTGACAGACGGGTTGACAGACGGGGTGACAGGCGGGGTGACAGACGGGGTGATTGACGGAACCGCACCGAAGTCACGTACTATCTCTCGAAGTTTAGCAAAACATATCATTACCTTTTTAGAATTATTGTGCTATAGGTGCCTACGACTCACTCTTTCAACCCTCTCTCTCATACGCAGACGAAGTTGCGCGGGTCAGCTAGTAATAAATAAATAAACACACCCAACAGTCACACACATAGATCTAAGATCTAAGATGACACTAAGATCGAGTCTTGTGTGTGTTTGTGAGTATCAGGAACTACGAGAGACTTTTGGTCTCAGAACACCCAGACCCGAAAAAAATCTGTGAGCCACACAGACATTTATCTCGGTGCGGGAATCGAACCCGCGACCTCATGTTTTACAGCCGGCTACTCGCCCGTTGCGCCACGGAGGCTGTCATGATGGAAGATACGTTTGAGTTAAGTCAGAGCAAAGTCTAACTGGGCTCTATACATTTTGTTTAATAAGCTATTACAATCTGATTACGTTATAAAATTCGGAAAAATAATATTAATAACAATGATGTCACAACGTTTCATTATTGAGCTTGACGAGGGTCGATCGACAAGATTATGTTTTAAATTGAGTATAGACTGAAGCAATTCCATGTAAGCCTATTATCTCAAAATAATGATTTATTTCCATTTTTATGCTCATTTATTTTACTTTTCTTTACATTATATGGACAAGCATACACAGAATTTTGTGAATTATGTGTTTACGTATAGATATTTTATAAATTTTGTATTAGGAATAGATTCACAAAGGTCCTCTTTTAGAACAGAAAATAATTGTTGGATTTGAATTGCCTTTACTGTACCAGTCATTTTAAAATCTTCGTTAACATGCTCTTTTATCCCATACCACTGTGGCATTGGCGTAACGCACTCTTTTTAAGCATGTTGCAGGAAATATTCGGCTTTACTTTTACCGACAGATTTTCTACCTGACCTTAATTTCCTTTATAGGATCTTGTCGCGCGCAAATAGTATTCGAAAACATCTTTGCCCAACGTGTAGGGTTACTCCTGACACTCGATTTGACTTAAATTTCGATTTAATTTAGTTACTTCGCGTGGAATTTTAAATAAATAAATGAAGTCGAAGTTGAATCAAGTGTCAATGGCTACCCTACTGGGTTTTGAAGCCAGGACCTCGCGGTCTACAGCCATTATACCCTGCCGCTAAATCAAACGTAATTTACCTCATTAAGCTCACTCCTGTATCCCCGAAGGGGTAGACAGAGGCGCACTAGCGAACTAGTACACCCACATTTCGCTGAGCTTAGTTACGTCCCAGATGTGATAGGGGGCGAGCCTATCGCCATATCGGGCGCAAATTTCAGACTCCGGGCTGATACTGAAAAATCCAATATCACTTTGCCCGACCCGGGGATCGAACCCGAGACCTCAGGACAATAGTCGTACCGCGCACGCAATACCACTACGCCACCGAGGCAGTCGAGGAAATCGAGTTAAAGAGTGCCATATTACAAGTTCTCGAATTGCGACATTAGGATAAATTTTTACTCGATTTCGGTGGACCTTTAAGTAACTCAATAAAATCGAAGTGGAATCGAATGTCAAGAGCTACCCTACTGGGCTTTGAAGCCAGGACCTCGCGGTCTAGAGTCATTATACTCTGCCGCTAGATGAAACGTAATTTAATAAACAATATTATTATGTTTGCACATATAGGAATTTCATATAAAAATATTTGCCCCGGTGGCATACTGGTATTGCGGGCGCGGTACGACTATCGTCCTGAGGTCTCGCGTTCGATTCCCGGGTCGGGCAAAGTGATATTGGATTTTTCAGTATCAGTCTGTAATCTGGAACTTTTGGCCGATTTGGCGATAGGCTCGCATCTATCACATCTGAGATGGAACTAAGTTCGGTGAAATGTGAGTGTTTGGGGATACATGCATGAGCTTAAGTAACAACGATCACTGATTATATCAATTAAAATTTGAACAATGAAATTAGGACGATTATAATTCAAAACACAAGAATTTTCTAATTGCTGATTGCACTGACCATAAATCATTTTTATTGTTCCCCGCCCTCATTTCCATAGGCTATAGCAAGTTACGGCCAATTTTCTTGAGAGCTTTGTAATATAGATTGTCAATAGCCACTCGATAATCTACTAAAGCATCCAAAAACAACGGGGTTATCTGTAAAATTTATGAGCTATAAAATTGGCGTGGAACACCTTTACAGAAGAAAATATGAAAATATTCCATTTTGTTGGGAATAAATTACCCCAAATTGCCTGAAATTTGTATTGTGGCTGAACCCTTTGAACGGGGAATTCAACATATTATCACCGAAAAAATATATATCCTTTTAAATGTAGAGGTTGGTGGAAGGATGTCCAATAATTATCGACTGGTTTCCAAAAAGGAGAAGGTCCTCAATTCGTCTGTATTTTGTTTGTATGTTACGTGCCCGGACGTAAAAAAAGATGGACGAAACGCTAGTAACATCGAAAGTCAAGCAGGGTTTTCGGCTCATTAGGTCCGTGGTTACGCGATATCTCCGCCAAGTGGTAGAGCCACGCTGTAGACAGTAACGTCTATAGCACGAATGGCTCGACCGGTTAGATACCACTGTCTCACAGAAAACCGACGTAAAGTGGCAGCTTGCTGTCACGTTTCGTTCGGTGAGATTTCCGGTGGCCCATTTCCCCACTCCTTTTCCCAATCCCCTTCCCTTCCCTTCCATTCCTTCCTTTTAGGTTGGTAACGCACCCAAGATTCTTTTTGTGTCTTGGGTGTCTATGGGCGGTGGAGATCACTTACCATCAGGTGACCCATCTGCTCGTTTGCCAATCGCTGCTATAGCCGGTGGTCCCATATAAATATAGTCACGATCGGATAATTTTTGAAGTCGGTCGGTAAAGTTTTTAAACTTATGATTATATGATCGACTTGTTGGAAGCGGCCTGTACCCAGTGACTTCCAGCGACCTTTATCAGATCGATAATCTTTGGGGGAGGCCTATGTCCAGCGGTGGACGTTCTGTGGCTGATGATGATGATGATTATACAATGGAGTGTTTGCAACCCTAATGCTATGGTAACTATATCTAATGACATTCGACTTTCATAATAAGTATGGTGCAACCCAAATATAAGGCCCCTTACTTATAAAAATATTTAAGCGCTGCTTATCATTATGCCATAGGTTGTCCCTTTCATTTTTAAACAATGTAAAGCAAGTAAAAAAGTGACAGGTTATTCTTAACCATTTGCTCAGTTAAAAATGCTTTTATAAGTAAGGCCCTTTATGTTAATAATATTGGGTGGGTCCATAGCCGGTTTCAATTTCTTTCTTTTCACCTGCCCTTATTCCAATTCAACGAGGGGTAGGCGCAACACACCTTTTAAGCATCTTGTAGAAATGATTCGGCTTAGTTTTTACGCACGCCTATCTGTTGTCAATATCCTCTGGAAGATCCAGGCCAAGACAAATCGTGTTGCTTTACTTGACTGAGTTTTAAACACGGAACCTCTCGTTGCACAATCGATATATATTGCCTCTATACCAAGGCGACAAAGTTCAAATTTCCCCCGATGTAGCTAGAGTAAATTATTTTAAGAATAATTCCAAGCATTTAAGTCTAAACGCTTGTCTGAAGCCTCTAAAGGTGATGCTGCAAGGTTATTTATTAGCTAGAAGTATTTTATATTATTTCTTAAAAAGCTAAGTAATAATTTAGATATTATTAAGCTGCTTTTAATAAACTTCGATAAGGAATTCTTGATAAATCATGATGGTTCTATTAAAACTTTAATTTTCGCTATAAATTTGCTAATATATTATCGAACTTGTTTATAAAGTAACCGCGGGAGTGTTAATAATTTACCTAAGATATGCGAATAATATTGTTCATTAACCATTAACGGTTGGGCTGTACATCAAATTTGTAATTAGTGGATACAGCCAGCGCCGGCGATCGTGTAAAAACTGCAATTTATTTCACCAGAAGCCACCGGATGAAATATGGCAGAATAATGTTCTGTAATTAAATTTATTTCCACTTCGTACCAGAACAGATATATACATAAATAGTCTTATGGCTATATCCCCTAAGGGGTAGGCAAAGGCGAACTAGAGAATTAGAACACCCACCTTTCGCCGAGCTCATTTTATTCCCAGATGTGATAAAGGGCGAGTTATCACCATATCGGGCGCAAATTGCAAACACCGCGCTGATACTGAATAAAAACACTATATTACTTTGCCCGACCCGGGGATCGAATTTGAGACCTCACGACGGTAGTCGTAACGCGCAAGCAATATCACCACGCCAACGAAGCAGCCTAGAATATATCAGCCCTCTAATATTACTGTCTCCCTGCTGACTACGAACTTCCCCTGCTAATGAGAGGGGTTAGGCCTTAGTCTACCACGCTGGCCTTATGCGGGTTGGTAGATAGTATATACATATATGTACATGTTTGAGTTTTTAACTTGAATACCTACGTTTTTTTACCTGAACCTAGGATTATAATTGAACAATTAATCGAATTTTGCAATAAATAATTGTTCTCTTTAACTCTTACTCTACAGAGTTTCTGCTCAACAACCTGAATACAACATGAATATACATTAATTTTTCTAATATGATAGTATCAAAATTACTGCCTCGGTGACGTGGTTGTATTTCGGTACGACTACCATCCTGAAGTCTCGGGTTCGATCGGATCGGGCAAAGCGTTATTGGATTTTTCCGTATCAGCCCGGAGTCTGGACTTTGTGTCCGATATGGCGATAGGCTCGCCCCCTATCACATCTGGGATGGAACTAAGCTCGGCGAAATGTGGGTGTACTAGTTCACTAGTGCGCCTCTGCCTACCCCTTCGGGGATACAGGCGTGAGCTTATGTTTAACTCTTACTCTACAGAGTTTTTGCTCAACAACCTGAATACAACATGAACATCATACATTAATTTTTCTACTACGATAGTATCAAAATCGTTTAATATTTCAAAATGATTAATTTTACCAAAATCAAACTTTACTAGATTAGCTTTTCTAATTACATAACTAACCAAAGCTAAGCCATAAATCTTAAGAGAAGGACCACTCGAGAATTAAGTTTGTTTAAACTTAGCCTTTGTAGCTCTTACGAATCGATTTCGTGTTGTATCCTGCACTGTTGCAGAACATATTTTCTACCATCAATAATAAAACCATCGATATAGGATAGCAAAATATGTTTAATTTCCTGCTTATATGCCTTTTAAAGCACAGATAAAAGTGTAAAACTAGCCCAGTTACCTTTCTCTTCATTCATTATGAGCCACAGGACTGCTAAACATGTAGTATTTCTATATACTTACAAACGTCATTTGTAGAGTTTGCTTCGAATCCAGTAGCCGTGAAATACGGTGAATTAAATTTAAAAGAGATTGAAACTAATTGATACTTTAAAGCTACGTTGCTTTTGTTAGTTGCTAGTGAACTTGTTAGAATTCTCTATCCCAGATTTATGCGGGCTTAAGTTGCATTTATATTCTAGTTTTCATACTATTTTAAGAAGTGATTGAGTATATTTGAAAAAACGCCTTTTTGGTCTTGGTAATGTATATGGGCTGTAAACTGGGAGGTCTTGGGATCGTTTCCCATGCTAAAGAAGTTTCCAAATTATTTTTTTTGAGTGGTAGAGCCACGCTGTAGACAGTAAGGTCTATAGAACGAATGGGTCGGCTCGACCGGTTTGATACACACTGTCTCACAGAAAATCGACTTAAAGTGGCAGCTTGCAGTCGCGTTTCGTTCGGTGAGTAAGATTTTTGGTGGCCTATCCCGCCCCCCCTTTCCCAATCCTTTTCCTTCCCCTTCCATTCCCTCCTTTTAGGTTGGCAACGCACCCATGATTCTTTGTGTCTTGGATGTCTATGGACGGTGGAGAACACTTACCATCAAATGACCCATCTACTCGTTTTCCAGTGTCTGCTATAAAAAAAAAATAGAAGAGAAAAATCATCCCACTTCTGAAGTTATTTTACGAAAATATCCATTCTTAAACAAAACTGTGTTCAATTCAAACAAACCTTTTTCAGATTACACGCAACCAGGCGCAATCAAAAACACCATATATCTCTATAGATGTTTCTTCGGTGGGACAATGATTGGCATTTCAATTTGGTACGAGTTGCACATACGTAGGGTTACTATATCTCAGAATTTGTCCTGAGATTTCAGGTTTTTTGAACTCTTCTCTGGATTGCGGCTGGATTTTGCAAATCTCAAGAAATCTCATGATTTTAAGAATTTTCAATAAAATACAGTTTACATTTTAAAGACCTCTTTAATAAAAAGTTAAATAAACTAAAGATAATCATTTTTAGTAATAACTGACAACTAAAAAATCAATGCTTATTTATCCAAGTACTATGTCGTCGCGCCGTGGTGCCGTGTGTGAACGTGATTGTGACGCGTGAGCGAGATCCGCAGTGTAGATATAAAATCGATAATATTACGCCTTTTTTAAATTGTCAAGTACGTTTGAGAGAAAATTCTAAAACGTTGCAAAGTCTTAGGGTTTTTCAATGGAAATCAGTTTTTTTCTCCGAACTTTTGATTCTTTCATCTGGTAACCCTACACCTACCAGACGTAGTGGCCTGGGAATGCGTCAATTTATACTCCACCTCCGACCAAGGCAACAAACACATTCGTTTATCTAGAGCCAACCACTTTTTTTGACTCTCGTAAATTACAATCTGATCCAATTTGCTGGAAGTGTTTTGGGAATCTGACAAAATAAACCTTGTTGCTTTAAGCCGCTAAAGTGTTTGCCGAATTGAATGGAGGAAACAATGTTTATTTAATAAAGAAATTGTATAAAACAACTTTGATGATGTTAAGAACGGTATTAAAATTAATTTAACGACGTGATTCAGACATTATTTGTTGTGATTAAAGAGATTGTTGTGATAATATTATTAATTATTTTAAAGGATGATTTATTATTGTCTGCTGTGTATAAGCAACATATGATTAATAACTATTACATGGAGACTTGACTTTATCAATTAAAATTAATATTTTACTTTTATTAATATTTTTTGTGTGTCGCCTTTTTGGTCTAGTGGCAGTATGTATGGGCTGGACCGGGAGGTCCTGTGTTCGATTCCCAGCTCGGGCAAAGCAAATTTTATAATTTAATTTGCCGGGACTGGACTCGTCAGAAGGGGTTGACGTCGGGCAGGCGGCCGGTCGTAAAAACTAAGTCAAATCCTTTATGCAACATGCTTGAAAAAGTGTGTTACGCCAACCCCACATTAAGGTGGGATAAGGGTAGGTAGAAAGAAAATAAAATCTTTTTTGTGTGTCCAGCAAGCAGCGGCATGAGCAGGAAAATTTCTGACAACCATAAATTGTAATGTATTTCCAATGTATTTCAGCTCGATGCGCGTCTATGAAATTTGTATGAAATATTAACCAAACGTCATCAGTGCGCAGCGAATTAGAATACATTTACATTTACATTAGTTTTTCGTGCTCGGGCTACAGATAGACTGTCGTTTACGTACTAGTTAATAATTATTATGTATACTGTACTGTCGTAGATATGATATGTGACTATATTTACTTTAAGCTTCTTGGTTGTAATCACCGCATCTTATTTTACTAAAGAAAAAATAAAACACCATGTTTTTTTTCACTTGCGAGAGGTGCGGTTTGTCTAACAAATTAGATATCAAAACATTGGTAACAAATTGGATCTTCTTCCCCCTGTCCTTATACCATTCCAATTTGTGGTCAGGGGAGTTAACACCACCTCTTATAACAGTATTATTATAATTTTACTTGTACCGATTCCCATACAAAACAAACGAAGAACAATTATAATAAGAGGTGGTGGTAACCCTGCAGAGCAACATACTTTTAGGTACGTTGCCGAAAGAATTCGACTTGGTTTTACGATCTAACGTCAACTCATTTTCGAAGAATGATGCTCAACTGGCCCATAGTCGCGTAAACTGACGTTCGTGATTGTAATTGTAATAATATAACAAATTTATCAGGACATCGCAGTTATAACAGGGAACACCCCGCCACAAACTTATTACAAACATTTATTTTGGCCAAAAACCGAGGGCCACGTAAATTACTTCGGTATCTTCCGAAGCAAAAACATAATTAATGTTGTGTTGTTTGTAATCAGAGAACTAAGTGGTACACAACGAGCGCCAGATGGTACGTTGTTATTATTCTACTACGGCTTTTATATAGCAAACGTGTTTTCTTATACCTTAGAAATTCAAATTTGTTAAAAAAAAGCAAAACACTGTCGATCTGTTATCGAAATCTGAGAAACTAAGAGTTGCAAGTCGCTCTTGTATGAGCGGAATTTAGTATTATTAATAAATAAACAAATGCTGAAATTTTAAAAGGATTTTTTAACTGACCATTTTGTATGAAAAATATACGGACGTATAAAAAAGAGGACACCGTCTCGTCTATAATTAAACGGACGCCACAGATAAGCCATGCACACAAACGCGCCTATATAAAAGTGCCTTTCATACACACTAACGCTCAGTCGCGGCCATTACGAGTCGATAGATCGGCAGAAAACTCTGCTTCACTTTCAATGTTCCTAGCGCTACGTCATCTTTTTTCTACGTCCGTTATAAAATAATTATCGTTTCAGTATGTTATTATATTCGTTACGATGTAACGTGGCCACAAAAATTACAATTTTCTTTAATTTTCGCTACAACTGGCCTACTGCTGTACAAGCAACTTGACATACATAAAGATTTAGAATGATTACCAAGAAATTTAATTTCAGTGTGATGGAAATATCAGGCATCTCGAAAGGGTATTTATTATAACCCTTTAGAGATGCCTTAAGACATCAACCATGCTCCTCATAGTAATTAATCAACCTCAGATTATGTTTTCAGACGTGACGCCATTTTAAATTTATTTATTCTCAGTACTTAATTGCGGTTTTCAGTTACGAGCTCTTGAAGCAAAAACCAGTTTGTTTTGATAATTAATGGATTCGACGCTCGTTACGTCGCGAACTGAGCATTTTAGGCAGCTGTCTTACTTGTTCAATGGAGTTTTAGGAACAAAAAGAAACTGCCTCTTATCTACTAATCAACTAAGATAGCTATGGCTGATATCGCTGACTCACGGCAGATAGTTTAAGGGCAAAAATTTGGGGTGAAATCATTCTGCATCCTTGAAACTAGTTATTGCATTTTAGGCAGCTGTCCTATTTATTCAATGGAGTTTTAGGAATAAAAAGAAACTGCCTCTTATCTACTAATCAACTAGGATAGCTTTGGCTGATATCGCTCACTCACGGCCACGGCAGATAGTTTTGGGGCAAAAAATTGGGGTGAAATCGTTCTGCATCCTTGAAAATAGTTATTGCATTTTAGGCAGCTGTCTTACTTTTTCAATGGAGTTTTAGGAACAAAAATAAACTGCCTCTCATCTACTAATCAACTAGGATAGCTATGGCCTATTATCGCTGACTCACGGAAGATAGTTTTTAGGGAAAAAAGTTGGGGTGAAACCATCCTGCATCCTTGAAAGTAGCTATTATAGTTAACATAACATTAGATCATGCCTGTATACTACCTAGTATACCTGTATACTAGCGCACTAGCGAACTAGAACACCCACATTTCGCCGAGCTTAGTTTCGTCCCAGATATGATAGGGGACGAGTATATTACCATATCGGGCACAAATCCCAGACTCTGGGCTTATGAAAATCCGAAATCACTTTGCCGGACCCGGGGATCAGATCCGAGACCTCAGGACGGAAATCGTATAGACATACAGCTACGCCACCGAGGCAGTCAAAGTATAAAAGAACATAATTTGAAATTAATCAGGGCCCCGCCTACAACACAATATTATTTGGGAAAATTCCAAGTAATTGGTTACTCAGACCTCGAAAATCCATATCATAAATAAGCATGTACGTAAATGTATTAATTATATATTATAATAAAAAGGAATGAAGCCACAAAAATGTTTTCATTTTCATTTCAAACGTATTTGGTGATGGCTCAAAAATGTAATAAAAGAACTGGGACCCAGCACGGTTTACTTTCGAATGGGTATTCGAATCGCACATGATACGCACCCGAATGAGTATGAACTTTTTTTAAACAAATCTGTAAAGCCCCGTCTCCTGCACTAAAACATTATACAACACACTTACGTAAAATATGGTTTAGCTTCACATTTTTATCTATGGTCCATTGTTCTATGAGCAGGGAACAACGAAAATCATTGTTTTGCACATGTGTTTTGTTTCGAGAAAAACAAGCGCAGGAGACGCCGCTTTATTTGTGTACCGTGCTCTATTCGAGTGTGTATTCGAAAATCATCGGTGCTATGGTCCCAAGTAACGGCTCCGTTTAATATCATTTCAATAACGCTGTCACGTTCAATATGTTACCACCAGGTAATACGAATATATGACATAAAGTTATTGGATACGAAGATATTGAGCTCTTCGAATTTTTAATATAATGAGAAATTTCTTATAATAATTTATTGATTTTAGGACTGATTTTTCAATAGCCAGGTGATTTTTATCACAGATATAATTTGGTGGTTTTGAAAAAAAATCCATAGGTAAACTAATCTAGCTTTAAAACTTGTACTTTTGCAACTTGAAACACTATTACTAATCTAGAGTTAGTACTAAACTTGATTTAACCTTCATGTCATTTGTATTTGTAAACAGATATTTATCTAATAGCTGCAAGTTAGGATTTAACGTATATGATAGAAGCTTATCGCCTCCTTTGTCTAGTGGTTCGATTCCCAGGTCGGGAAATAATTTAATTTGCCCGGGACTGGATCCCCTATAGGAAGTTGACGTCAGGCAGGCAGCCGCTCTTAAAACAATATTTTTAATCCGAATCCTTTATGCAACATGCTTGAAAAAGTGCGTTGCGACAACCCCACATCAAGGTGGGATAAGGGCAGGTAGAAAGAAAGAAAAAGATAGAAGCTAAGCATTATGTCTTACACAGGCGACACATCTAGGATCTTATCTATTTACAAAACCACACGTACGTACCTATTCTACAAAAGTTTAAAACCCCTTTTGTTAACAAGCTCAAACGAACGCGCAACTGATCACGTACAGACAAAAAGGTTCCGTACGTATGAAACCGGACAGGTGAATAGGTCCACATATTGGAATCGTGAAAGCGATCCGATTGCGAGGTGTACATAGCTATCCACCCGTCTTTATTTCAATCCCTGAATTGGATCACGGAATTGGTGTAGTTTCGAGGGATAAGCACCGCCATATGTCACAAGGGTGATATCGAGAAAAAACGGGCATACACCTTTTTAGAACTATCTCCCGCCGACCGACTCACTTTACAACTTTACTAATTCATGAGATAATAAATAGCCAATGAGTCGTACCTTGCCAGGCTATTTCGTACTCAAACGCATTGCGCACAGAATACGTATGGGATAAAGTTGGGGAAGCAAGTTGGGAGGGTCACTGATGTCTTCCTGTTGCAAACTTTATGTTTTTGTGTTACACGTGCGGGCTGAATCCTAAATTGGTAGAAGCCGGCCTTTGTTTATGTGTCGGATTGTATAAGAATGGAGTTTTAATTAAATTATCATATTAGTAAAGTCCAGCAGCGGACGTCCTGTGATCCTGTCCTGTCCTGGCTGATGATGACGATGATTAGTAGATAGTTATGTTGTTGGTGCCATTTCATTTCTAGTTTATAAATGCCCAATATCAAAGAGATGGGGAGAAGTGCACCGAATGACTAAATCATTACCGTCTCATGAGAATTGTCGAGTTTTGTAATAACATGATACATGCTTATGCTTGTAAATATTGTTTCCTACTGCTCACGTCCTCCTTTTATTTACTAGTGGTCTTAGACTTTAGTCTACAACACCATTACTTGGGTTGGTTGGTACTTGGGTTGATTGAAATAAAATTTAATGGAGAATATGCAAAAAAGGAAACGAATTGGATTAATTTAACATTTTAATTATTCTGTAAGTTCAAAACCTGTTTTGTGTGCCAATTTTACTGCTCCAATGAAATGCAAATGCAAAACTACCATTTACACCATCAGAGTTATTGTGAAACATTGGTAACGTACATAGGTCCGGTCATTTACGCTATCGACGAAAATTACAGCGCGGCTTTACCACTTACTAGATTGATTTCATCAATCGCCTCTAAGGTGATTTTTATAATACTTAATTCATTGGTACAGGCGAGGATAATCATGCAGTGTGGGACAGCTTTCAGCAAGTTGGATGGAGAGACACAAACAACATCAATTATTACATCATCATCATCAGCCACAGGAAGTCCACTGCTGGACATAGGCCTTACCCAAAGATTTCCAACAGGTCGATCTGAAAATTAATTACATAAATAGCTCTAATTAAATGCGCAAAAATTACACTCAGTATTATGTGAATATCTATTTTCAAACATTACCGTGTTTCTCGGAATATCGCTTTGCTGATAAATTATGTAAGCTTTTCTAGCCCGGCGTCATAGTTTATAAATAACTTTAAATACAATAATAACTTCATCGGTATTTATAATAACGTGGGACTCAGTTAAACGTAATAGTTCTATAACTAGGTGAAATGACGTCGACGTTATGAAGAAGGACATGAGAGCCAATTTGATGGATGGGCAGGATCGGGTGAAGTGAAAACTTCTAAGTAAGAAGGACCCTGTCATTGTTAAGTCGGGATAACGTGAAGGAGAAAAAAGAGTGAATTGACATCACAACATATGATTCAGTATCTCAATCATGACGTTTTTTATCGTTTCTCGTTGGAGTCTACGCATTATATTTAACTTTAGAGCGGTTAAAACGTCATTGTACTTATATAAAAAACACTCTAACGCCTCTAGCGGTTACGTTGGAATGGATGTTTAATGTAAAATGATAAGTCTCTCTTGGTTGAGCTACAAATTTTAAAACTATTAATATCAGTATGAAGCTTTACAAAAAGTTTTACTGATTAGCATCGCCTACGCCTTCAAAATTACTTGCGACTTTTGGCACATTAAAAGGCTTCCCGAAAACTATCTGGGTTGGCACCATCTGTCACCCTATCGCGTCTCCACAAACGATCTAAGTTTGTTTCAACACTATTCTCTCCGGTTGACTCGTTATTTTCCCAGTAATAGTTTGCAAAGTTTATGTTTCAAATGTACGAATGTAAACTTAAAGTGTCAGTACAACCTAGTTTACTATAGTTTGTGTTATTTTATAGTTGGGTATAGTTTTTATAGTTGTTAAATTTATTATTGGTGATAAAACGTATACAACTGTAACTATTATTATAAAAGGATATGAAAATTCTTTGATGAAGTAAATTCATATCATTCTCAAAAAAATAATTCGGACATTCTAGAAATATTTTTTGGTAGTTTGGAAATTTTTAAACTAAATACACCTAAACCAATTTGAATGATACATGATATAAGCAGAGGTTACAACCAGGATAAGGACATAGAATATGTTTTATTCAAGTACTAGGTACACTCTCGTGAGACTTTTACGAGTAAAAACGTTTCAGAGCAGGAAAACAGGAAAAAATCTGCGACTTTCTTTCTCTGTGCCTAATGCCAGTGCCGCCTTCCTCCTTAAACGCGCCCACTTTTCCCGGTCTTGAGCATCTTCTATAGTAAGATCAAAATAAAGCAACAAGGAGACTCTTCTCTCTAAATGGAGATAAAGAAAAATTAGCAAAGCTACTACTAAATAAAAATGAAGTTGTTTAATAAGATGTAAATGTGTAAAGTAATACCGAAGATAACATTTCTAAGGAGCGGCATTTTTTCTGCGTCAATGCCCCGGCTAATTGATAGGCTCTCCGGTTTCAGCCAATTACGCGCGCCATTCAACGCGCTCGCGCAACGCGCAAATGCGCTCGAACAGGAGCAAATTATTTCTAGCATTTTTCTTTAGGAATCATTTTTTTTACCTAGATCTGTCGACCTCTTTAAAATTTTAAGACAATAGTTTTTTTATTGTTACAGTTTTTCATCTTTTCATATTTCTTTATATTTTCCCTTATCCAAGGTCCTACTCTAATGTGACATCGGCGCAACACACTTTTCCAGCATGTTGCAGAAAGGATTTGCTGATGTCAACTCCCTCTGGAGGATTTATTATTGTTTTAACATAAAAACTGAAATTTTTAAGAGCTATTCAATCCGTAGTTTTTTATTGTTCTAAGCGATGTCATTAATTAAAACTTAGGCGATTAGCACCGATCACTTATTCAAGACTTTAAGCCCGGGAACCCTTTGTCAACTGTCTTAAAAGGAACTTTTCAGTAATTGATTCATTCATTATGCTGTACAGCAAAGTCAAGCCGGAATTTATCGGTTATCTCTTTTAATGCTACGATGTTTTAACCTGAAGCAACAATAGCGATGGAAACAAAACAAATAATCAAATGATGTCTATAAAACCGATAACTATTCATAAAGTTATTTATGATTATGACATACAGATTACCAGAGATTATAACCCTTTATCGTTTTAAAAGAGCTAGTAATTATTAGTTTGTGTATTTCTAATCCTTGAGAATAATGATTAAATTACTAGAATAAAACATTGTTGTAATAAAAATAACAAGTTAATTAGTTACACGTACAGGGAGAGTGATGTACATAAATTATCCCTTATGCAGATTAAAACGCATTCATTCTTATGCTATTACAGATCCAGGGGGTTACCACCACCTCTTATAGCAGTATTATAGTCTTACTACGTTTTTTTGTACGGGAATCGGTACAAGTAAGATTATAATAATATTGCTATAAGAGGTGGTGGTAACCCCTTTGAACCCAGTAGGTACGTAGTGTAAAGGTCATTAGCAACCATACACTATTATATAATTTGAATTAATTATAGCATCAGTCAGATTAAATGTACATAAACATACCGAGAACTCTGTTTTCGAAGAATGTTCTCACATCAGTACTTCCCCATATCTTCTCCAGTAGATTGCATCGCATACGGGTACATATAAAATGTACCTTGAACAAATGACAGTAGCAGGGCTCGTAATTGAATTTTGTGCTGAAACTGGATGTTTCTCGTTAGCCGCTCTCGTCGCATCGAATCATTTCAGAATAACTCCACAATCCGAGCGCCAATCTATTTTGGAGCTTCGTTTTCACACTAACACTACAGGTTAGTCGATTACTCTCGTACGGTTATAGCATTTGAAAATAAATATTTGCATGTTGTTTTTATTATCCAAAGGTTACAATTGGAATATCATATATCATATTATTTGCATAAAATAATAAAAAAATGCCTCGGTGGCGTGGTTGTATTTCGGTACGACTACTGTCCTGAGGTCTCGGGTTCGATCCCTGGAACGGGCAAAATGATATTGGATTTTTTCATATCAGCCCGGAGTCTGGAATTTGTGCCCGATATAGCGATAGGCTCGCCCCCTATCACATCTGGGACGGAACTAAGCTCGGCGAAATGTGGGTGTACTAGTTGGCTAGTGCGCCTCTGCCCACCTCTTCAGGGATACAGGCGTGAGCTTATGAGCTGAAAATAATAAAAAATGGTTCTATACTGCTAAACTTCTGTTACAAATATAATCTAAACAGACCATTTGAGTTAACTGCCTATTGTCCTAAAAAGAGTAATCCATACTATGAATAAAAGCTGCATGTCTCTCTCATGTCAGATTAAAAGGTGCACGTAAATTTTGTGGGCTTCGTCCAACCTTTTTGACAGAACGGATGGCGGACCTCATGACAAAATGAAGAAATAAAATGCTGAAAAGACTTTTAGGTGCGACGTGTGTGCTTAAAATGTATATATGATAGTTTCCATTGAGTTTGTAGCACAGTTTATAGGTTGTCTTAGCTCAGAGTTATTTTTTAAAGTTACTCATGTATTTATTTATTTAAACTTCATATACCGCCATGGATATGTTGATACGTATTGAAGTAATTAAACGACCTTTTTACTTGGACACTAGTTTATTACTAATCCGTTCGTGGCTCTGCGCTCGCCGCGCGTCGGCCGAGACAACATGTACAACACTATACATAGGTATGCATATATGTAGGTGCGTAGGCGCTTATACATATCATTACTTATACATACTTAATTTTTGGAACCTGGCAATCAAACAATATACAATTATAATAAACTAAGTAAGTTCCATTTGCGGATAATATATAAAATAATATTCTTAATTCTAAGGGCCTCGTTCACCACCCTCGAGTAAAGTGTCAAGTAGGCTAATCGTCAGTTAAAGTCACCCGTAACTGCACGTGTGAATTTCACGACGTTCGAGTAGCATGCATCTTATGATTAAACTGGCCAGTAAGCTACTTGCCACGTCGTCTGCCAAGTAGCGCGTTTACTTGACGGTTAAAGTTTAAAGTAGGCAGTTAATTGTACATTTTATCGTAGTTAAATAAACTATAAAATCAAATTATAGTAGTCATACCTTAATAACGATGTTTAACATTTTAAATGAACGTGTTAACTGTAAAATAGCCTTTCATTTAAAAAATCAAGTAGTTTCAACAAAAACAAACTGCAATTCGGGCGAAGCAAACACCGATGTCCGGAAGGGGTCACGCAAAACTCGACCTTATGGACACACGATTTAGTACCTGTGTAACTATTTATATAGCAAAAAAAGGGTCCGGTAGGTTTTTGTGTCATGTGGTGCGGACCCGCAACGAGTCACGACTGTTTTTTTGCCGTAATAAGATACTTTTGACGTAATATTGAACGAATGGGACGCAGGATTTGTGATATCATTCACTTAACCAGTAAGTTGCTACTCAGAGCTCTAATTTTGCTTGTGAAATTAACAGAAGTTACTCGGAACTCTTACTTGTCAATTAACGCTAGTCAGAAAGTAACTAATCAACACTTTACTTGGAGTTGGTGAACGAGGCCCTAAGTGATACATTTAAAAGAACATTTTGTAATCAACAATTTTTCTGGGGCGCTTCTGACGAGTGAGTGTGAGCGACGGTGCAGGTGCCACTACCTCAGTGACGTCACCGGTCATATTTTTGCTGCCGTCGCCATTGGGGGACCGAGCAGTCTGACCTTCAGCAATCCCTCCCTCACTCTCAGCAGGTACAGGTATTTGCATTTCATGAGGCTCCTCATTAAGTGACTGTTCGTCAACTGTAACAGTGGATGTCTGGCTAACTGGTGATGTCGGCTGTACCAGGTCCAGCGGGTTTTCCGCGGTCACAACAGATGGCAATGAAGGGACCCCATGAGACACATTGGACATTTCACCGTTTTGAAGCTGCCTTTCTTTACCTTTATATGGCATCATCTGGTCGACGTGCCTGATACAGTATACATTTAACTCATAAATTAAAATCTTGTACATTTTATTACCTATTTTTTCCTTAACAATACCCAGTTTCCAGATCTCTTTCCGAGCACTGTACCACCGAGTCCATACCACATCATCTATACCAAAACATTTTTTAACAGACACTGCTGGCATGATTGTTTGACTTTTGGAATTTGAATTAGTCGGTGTAATTAAATCGAGACGCGATCGTAATTTCCTTCCGAACATTAATTGAGCTGGAGTTTGCCCGGTAGTACAGTGCACAGTATTTCTATAGTTAAATAAATATCCTAATAATTGTTCTTGCGTTCGCTGCATAGGAACGTTGTCTTTTAAAATGCATTTTAACATCTTTTTACAAATTCTAACCGAGTTTTCCGCTTGCCCGTTACTCTGTGGGTGATATATGGGTGACGTCATGTACTGGATGCCATTCGAAACGCAAAAAGTCTTAAATTCGACCGAATTAATTTTTACGTCGTTATCGGATACCAGCAATTCTGGCAAACCAAACGTCGAAAAAATCCCTTTTAATGCGTCAATCAGTGCACTTGTTGACGTTCCGTTACGCATATATAAACACTCCAACCACTTAGAATGAGCGTCTACAACCACCAAGTATACCCTCTGCCCGACCGTCATATAATCGATGTGCACGCGCTGCCAGGCGCGGTCGGTAGCGGGCCAGGGCGCGGGCGGGTCCCGCGGCGGTGCCGGCCGCACGCTCACGCAACTCTCACATGAACCTATCCAACATTCGATGTCTTTATCGATTGCTGGCCACCACATTCTACTGCGCGCATTGCTTTTCGTTTTTACGATCCCTAAATGAGTTTCATGCAATTCCCGCAACATTCTTTCTCTAAGTGCCGACGGTATAACTATCTTATGACCTCTGAACAAACAACCGTTTTCGACTTGTAAGTCCGATTTACATTGAAAATATGGCAATATTGATGTACATCTAATAGAACGAGGCCAACCATATTCCATGTATTTCATAACTGTTTTCAGCGCTGTGTCACGTTCAGTCATGTGCACAATTTCCCTAAGTGTCACCGCCGGCGACGACGCATCGAGAAACTTCAGAGCATAATAAGAATCTATATCACTATCACTATCCACAGTATCATGTATGCCCTTTAGTGGTGCGCGTGAAAAATAATCGGCCGCTTGGTTGTTCTGGCACGGAACATACTGCACTGTGTAGTTATAGGCGGACAGTATTATTGCGTATCTCTGCAATCTCAACGCGGTCGTCACGGGTATACCTGTTTTATTATTAAATATTGACACTAAGGGCCTATGATCTGTTTTCAGAATAAACGGATTTTCGCGGCCGTATAAATATTGATGGAAACGTTTAACTCCGAAAATTATAGCCGTTGCTTCCTTTTGTATTTGACTATAATTTCGTTCGCTAGTGGTGAGCGAGCGAGACGCATATGCCAACGGTCGCTCGGTGCCGGTGTCATCGCGTTGCGATAGCACGGCTCCGAGACCGCAGGGCCCTGCATCCACGGCTACCACTAATTGTGCTGTAGGCTCGAAATGGGCGAGAACGCGCTCGGATGCTAGCTCGCGCCGCACAGCCGCCACGCTACGACGTTGCCGTTCTCCCCACTTCCACGGGGTTTCATTACGTAATAACTCATGTAAAGGACTTAAAACCGATGACGCGTTAGGAATAAAATTCCTATAATAGTTTATTACCCCCAAAAATCTCTTAACTTCCGTTACGTTAGTGGGTTCTGGGGCATCAATTATAGCTTTCACTTTATCTGGACATGTTTTTATTCCCTCTTTACTGATAACGTATCCTAAATATTTTACGCTATTTTGAAAAAAATCGCATTTATTTTTCTCGAGGCGCAATCCAGCATCACGCAACCTACCTAAGACCTCATCTAGTCTTCTCATGTGAGTTAATTTATTCGGTCCCGTAACACATATATCATCAAGCCAAATACTAATTCCATCTATTCCCGTAAGAAGCGTCTCCATAGACTTTTGGAAAATAGCGGGTGCGTTTGCTAAACCATATACTAACCTAGTATATTTATATAACCCTTTGTGTGTGTTTATGGTGGTTAGTTCCTGACACGATTCCTCTAAAATAAATTGATTGTACGCATTTTTTAAATCAATTTTACTATATTGCTCACCACCTCCAATGCTCGCAAATACCTCTTCAATTCGAGGCAAAGGGTATTTTTCTATAACGAGATCCTTGTTTAGTGTAACTGAGAAATCACCCGCGATTTTCACTTGACCGTTATGCTTTAATACCGGAACTATAGGAGTTGCGTATTGTGAATAGTCAATTGGGACCAAAATACCTATGCTTACCAGTCTATTTAACTCATGCTCGACCTTGTCCTTAAGGGCAAAGGGTACAGTGCGTGGTTTAAAAAATTTTGGAGTAGCGTTATCCTTTAATTGCAAGCGGACTTTGAATTTATTAAAGGCACCCAATTCATCACGCCATAAATCCGAAAACTTTTCCAGTACATTATGCAAGCTTGTGTCACAACTGAGTGAATTATTATCCGTAGTAATAAAAACATCAAAAGCTGACATGAAATCTCTCCCTAGTAAGGGTGGACCTCCATTACTGATGACAAAAATGTTTATGGATTTTTGTTTTTTATTAAAAATTGCATTTATAGTAAAATAGCCCAAGGGAGTGATTTTATGTCCGTTGTATAGGCACATTTTTGCAAAACTTTTATGTAATTTATAGTTAGAAAAATTTTCTCTATACAATTTCTCGGAAATTACACAGCTACCGGAACCAGTATCTAATTCCATAGTTAATTTTTTATTACCTAACACAAGATCAAGTTTTATAGGCTTGTCAGTAACGTACCTTATGTTAAAATTTTGACATTCCTCACAAAATGACGTATTTGGGTCATCTATTTCCCTTTTATTATTGTCTACGTAGTGCACGCGGGTTTTTTGAGCACTGTTACACACTTTCTTTAAATGCCCTTTTTCACCACACTTTGAACACTTGTAGCCTTTATAACGACACTTATCACTTGGGTGGTTTTTCAACCCGCATACCGAACAACGACATGACTCAGCAGAAACGGTGCTGCTCGTGTTTGATCGCCGTGTCTCGCCGCGGCCATGCTGCCCTTGAAATTTGACTTTGTACACGGGCTCCTCTTTGATTGATGCCGTTTCACTGGTGCACACAACGACTTTTGCCTCCTTAGCACAAGCCGCCTGCGATGCCAATTCGATAGCTCGCGCCAACGTCAACGTGGAAGCGTTCTGCTCGAACAACTTATCACGTTCAGGCCCCGAGCCAAGTCCGAGAACGAAACGATCTCGCAGGTTCGTTTCCAGGGCGGTGCCGAACTCACAATAGGTTGCAAGTCCCCTAATTCGCGCCACCCATTCTTCCAGTGATTCACCAGGGTTCCTGCATGCTCCATAAAATTTTGCTTTGTCTGCGAAGGAGCATTGCTTTGGCTTGAAGTGATTGTCGAGTAATAAAACCAGGTCTGAGTACTTCAACGAATCCAATTCATTTGGGTAAGCTAAGTTACGTAGCAAACGGTATGTTTCGTCAGTAAGGTAAGTGAGAAGAATTCCACATTTGTTTTCTTCTGTCACCGTGTTTATCTTCAAAAACTGAGTCAATTTACCTTTAAATATCAACCATTCGCCGGTTTTATGGTCAAAATTAGATAAATTTCCGATGTATGCCATTTTTCTTTTTTTGTTGTGGGTATTCCTAACTCGTCGCCAATGATACGTATTGAAGTAATTAAACGACCTTTTTACTTGGACACTAGTTTATTACTAATCCGTTCGTGGCTCTGCGCTCGCCGCGCGTCGGCCGAGACAACATGTACAACACTATACATAGGTATGCATATATGTAGGTGCGTAGGCGCTTATACATATCATATGTGCAAAGGCCGACTTAATGCCTAAGGCATTTTCTACCAGTCTACCTGAGGGTGATGCAGAGACGAGACAATGTATTCTGTTAGGCCGAATCCTTTCTGCAACATGCTTGAAAAAGTATGCTGTGCTGACCCCACATTACGGTGGGCTAAGGGCTGGTAGAAAGAAGTTCATGTATTCTGATATTATTGTGGATGTAAACATAACATAACATAAGCTCACGCCTGTATCCCCGAGGGGGTAGGCAGAGGCGCACTAGTGAACTAGAACACCCACATTTCGCCGAGATTAGTCCCAGAGGTGATAAGGGGCGAGCCTATCACCCTATCGGGCACAAATTCCAGACTCCGGGATGATATGGAAAAATCCAATATCACTTTGCCCGACCCGGAGATCGAACCAGAGACCTCAGAACCGAAGTCGTACCGAAATACCACCACGCCACCGAGGCAATCTCATGTGGATGTAAACATCATTAATATGGAATCTAAAATTATTATTTTCCATTTTCTGACTCACTACCAAGTACCACATAGTTCGTAATAGGACAATGTACGTAACTTCTCTTTAGTCGTTACTTTTTTAGAACCTTTTCTTAGTTTGCAGGTACTTTTCTTGTAATGTAAATTTTGATAGCTTAAATGATTTCATATTGGGCGTAATTTGAAAATAATTCAGGGTTACTAAACTTACCCGTTACTCTGTGGGTGATATATGGGTGACGTCATGTACTGGATGCCATTCGAAACGCAAAAAGTCTTAAATTCGACCGAATTAATTTTTACGTCGTTATCGGATACCAGCAATTCTGGCAAACCAAACGTCGAAAAAATCCCTTTTAATGCGTCAATCAGTGCACTTGTTGACGTTCCGTTACGCATATATAAACACTCCAACCACTTAGAATGAGCGTCTACAACCACCAAGTATACCCTCTGCCCGACCGTCATATAATCGATGTGCACGCGCTGCCAGGCGCGGTCGGTAGCGGGCCAGGGCGCGGGCGGGTCCCGCGGCGGTGCCGGCCGCACGCTCACGCAACTCTCACATGAACCTATCCAACATTCGATGTCTTTATCGATTGCTGGCCACCACATTCTACTGCGCGCATTGCTTTTCGTTTTTACGATCCCTAAATGAGTTTCATGCAATTCCCGCAACATTCTTTCTCTAAGTGCCGACGGTATAACTATCTTATGACCTCTGAACAAACAACCGTTTTCGACTTGTAAGTCCGATTTACATTGAAAATATGGCAATATTGATGTACATCTAATAGAACGAGGCCAACCATATTCCATGTATTTCATAACTGTTTTCAGCGCTGTGTCACGTTCAGTCATGTGCACAATTTCCCTAAGTGTCACCGCCGGCGACGACGCATCGAGAAACTTCAGAGCATAATAAGAATCTATATCACTATCACTATCCACAGTATCATGTATGCCCTTTAGTGGTGCGCGTGAAAAATAATCGGCCGCTTGGTTGTTCTGGCACGGAACATACTGCACTGTGTAGTTATAGGCGGACAGTATTATTGCGTATCTCTGCAATCTCAACGCGGTCGTCACGGGTATACCTGTTTTATTATTAAATATTGACACTAAGGGCCTATGATCTGTTTTCAGAATAAACGGATTTTCGCGGCCGTATAAATATTGATGGAAACGTTTAACTCCGAAAATTATAGCCGTTGCTTCCTTTTGTATTTGACTATAATTTCGTTCGCTAGTGGTGAGCGAGCGAGACGCATATGCCAACGGTCGCTCGGTGCCGGTGTCATCGCGTTGCGATAGCACGGCTCCGAGACCGCAGGGCCCTGCATCCACGGCTACCACTAATTGTGCTGTAGGCTCGAAATGGGCGAGAACGCGCTCGGATGCTAGCTCGCGCCGCACAGCCGCCACGCTACGACGTTGCCGTTCTCCCCACTTCCACGGGGTTTCATTACGTAATAACTCATGTAAAGGACTTAAAACCGATGACGCGTTAGGAATAAAATTCCTATAATAGTTTATTACCCCCAAAAATCTCTTAACTTCCGTTACGTTAGTGGGTTCTGGGGCATCAATTATAGCTTTCACTTTATCTGGACATGTTTTTATTCCCTCTTTACTGATAACGTATCCTAAATATTTTACGCTATTTTGAAAAAAATCGCATTTATTTTTCTCGAGGCGCAATCCAGCATCACGCAACCTACCTAAGACCTCATCTAGTCTTCTCATGTGAGTTAATTTATTCGGTCCCGTAACACATATATCATCAAGCCAAATACTAATTCCATCTATTCCCGTAAGAAGCGTCTCCATAGACTTTTGGAAAATAGCGGGTGCGTTTGCTAAACCATATACTAACCTAGTATATTTATATAACCCTTTGTGTGTGTTTATGGTGGTTAGTTCCTGACACGATTCCTCTAAAATAAATTGATTGTACGCATTTTTTAAATCAATTTTACTATATTGCTCACCACCTCCAATGCTCGCAAATACCTCTTCAATTCGAGGCAAAGGGTATTTTTCTATAACGAGATCCTTGTTTAGTGTAACTGAGAAATCACCCGCGATTTTCACTTGACCGTTATGCTTTAATACCGGAACTATAGGAGTTGCGTATTGTGAATAGTCAATTGGGACCAAAATACCTATGCTTACCAGTCTATTTAACTCATGCTCGACCTTGTCCTTAAGGGCAAAGGGTACAGTGCGTGGTTTAAAAAATTTTAGAGTAGCGTTATCCTTTAATTGCAAGCGGACTTTGAATTTATTAAAGGCACCCAATTCATCACGCCATAAATCCGAAAACTTTTCCAGTACATTATGCAAGCTTGTGTCACAACTGAGTGAATTATTATCCGTAGTAATAAAAACATCAAAAGCTGACATGAAATCTCTCCCTAGTAAGGGTGGACCTCCATTACTGATGACAAAAATGTTTATGGATTTTTGTTTTTTATTAAAAATTGCATTTATAGTAAAATAGCCCAAGGGAGTGATTTTATGTCCGTTGTATAGGCACATTTTTGCAAAACTTTTATGTAATTTATAGTTAGAAAAATTTTCTCTATACAATTTCTCGGAAATTACACAGCTACCGGAACCAGTATCTAATTCCATAGTTAATTTTTTATTACCTAACACAAGATCAAGTTTTATAGGCTTGTCAGTAACGTACCTTATGTTAAAATTTTGACATTCCTCACAAAATGACGTATTTGGGTCATCTATTTCCCTTTTATTATTGTCTACGTAGTGCACGCGGGTTTTTTGAGCACTGTTACACACTTTCTTTAAATGCCCTTTTTCACCACACTTTGAACACTTGTAGCCTTTATAACGACACTTATCACTTGGGTGGTTTTTCAACCCGCATACCGAACAACGACATGACTCAGCAGAAACGGTGCTGCTCGTGTTTGATCGCCGTGTCTCGCCGCGGCCATGCTGCCCTTGAAATTTGACTTTGTACACGGGCTCCTCTTTGATTGATGCCGTTTCACT
Source organism: Clanis bilineata (assembly GCA_036417725.1). NCBI lineage: Eukaryota > Metazoa > Arthropoda > Insecta > Lepidoptera > Sphingidae > Clanis > Clanis bilineata. The sequence continues at coordinate 9,222,176 of CM071153.1, forward strand.
GGTGCACACAACGACTTTTGCCTCCTTAGCACAAGCCGCCTGCGATGCCAATTCGATAGCTCGCGCCAACGTCAACGTGGAAGCGTTCTGCTCGAACAACTTATCACGTTCAGGCCCCGAGCCAAGTCCGAGAACGAAACGATCTCGCAGGTTCGTTTCCAGGGCGGTGCCGAACTCACAATAGGTTGCAAGTCCCCTAATTCGCGCCACCCATTCTTCCAATGATTCACCAGGGTTCCTGCATGCTCCATAAAATTTTGCTTTGTCTGCGAAGGAGCATTGCTTTGGCTTGAAGTGATTGTCGAGTAATAAAACCAGGTCTGAGTACTTCAACGAATCCAATTCATTTGGGTAAGCTAAGTTACGTAGCAAACGGTATGTTTCGTCAGTAAGGTAAGTGAGAAGAATTCCACATTTGTTTTCTTCTGTCACCGTGTTTATCTTCAAAAACTGAGTCAATTTACCTTTAAATATCAACCATTCGCCGGTTTTATGGTCAAAATTAGATAAATTTCCGATGTATGCCATTTTTCTTTTTTTGTTGTGGGTATTCCTAACTCGTCGCCAATGATACGTATTGAAGTAATTAAACGACCTTTTTACTTGGACACTAGTTTATTACTAATCCGTTCGTGGCTCTGCGCTCGCCGCGCGTCGGCCGAGACAACATGTACAACACTATACATAGGTATGCATATATGTAGGTGCGTAGGCGCTTATACATATCATATGTGCAAAGGCCGACTTAATGCCTAAGGCATTTTCTACCAGTCTACCTGAGGGTGATGCAGAGACGAGACAATGTATTCTGTTAGGCCGAATCCTTTCTGCAACATGCTTGAAAAAGTATGCTGTGCTGACCCCACATTACGGTGGGCTAAGGGCTGGTAGAAAGAAGTTCATGTATTCTGATATTATTGTGGATGTAAACATAACATAACATAAGCTCACGCCTGTATCCCCGAGGGGGTAGGCAGAGGCGCACTAGTGAACTAGAACACCCACATTTCGCCGAGATTAGTCCCAGAGGTGATAAGGGGCGAGCCTATCACCCTATCGGGCACAAATTCCAGACTCCGGGATGATATGGAAAAATCCAATATCACTTTGCCCGACCCGGAGATCGAACCAGAGACCTCAGAACCGAAGTCGTACCGAAATACCACCACGCCACCGAGGCAATCTCATGTGGATGTAAACATCATTAATATGGAATCTAAAATTATTATTTTCCATTTTCTGACTCACTACCAAGTACCACATAGTTCGTAATAGGACAATGTACGTAACTTCTCTTTAGTCGTTACTTTTTTAGAACCTTTTCTTAGTTTGCAGGTACTTTTCTTGTAATGTAAATTTTGATAGCTTAAATGATTTCATATTGGCGTAATTTGAAAATAATTCAGGGTTACTAAACTTGAAATTAACTTAGAATTATTTACCGTTTGATAGCCAGCGCAGTGGACGAGTAGCCGGCTGTGAAGTTGTGAAGGTTCGGTTCGCGAGTTTGATTCCCGCATAGAGGCTAATGATTGCGTGATCCACAGATATTTGTGTCGGGTCTGGGTGGTGTGAGACCGAAATTCGCTCGTAGTTTTCTATACTCACGATACAGGTAAACCTAGTCAGCGGTCAGTAGCCCGAGCACGAAAAACTAATGTAAATGTAAATGTATTCGAGTTCGCTGCGCACTGATGACGTTTGGTTAATATTTCATACAAATTTCATTGACGCGCATCGAGTTCGAATACATTTACCGTTGTCAGAAATTTTCCTGCTCAGGCCGCAGGACTATGTATGTGACTGTTGGGTGTATAAATATTTTTTTTATCCGGGCACGGCAAAGTGACTACACAGCACCTGACGGTACGCGTAGTGCAGTCCAAAAAACAAACTAGCGACCACTGACAAACACTGTGTTTATCAGTGGTCGTCAGAATCATGCCGGCCTATTTATGCTTCTTCACACTCCAAATCCGAAGAGGGAAGAAGGAAATATTATAAACATTATAAATAGTAATAAGAAGCAACTTAGATTTAAATGGGTTGTTCGCCCATCTCTACCAGACATTGTAGCATGTGACATATGCATATGTTTTTTAACTAATAAACGCGGATATTTGCGAGTCCACTGTGCTTGCTGTACAAAAATATTTTCTTGTCAGACATTGTTTGAGAACAATGGCTGAGTTATTTATTCTTCCCGGGTTTCCTTACGATGGCTGCTAAAAGGCAAAAGCTCTCGAAATGATTACCAAATATTGCGCCCGCTGAGACCATTTTGTTTTATATTTTTATAATATGTTTTTGAAACATTTTTGTTAAAATATGGCACGGTATTTTAGTTCTTGATAGGGTTCTTTACTTAAAAAGTAAAGGATTAAATTATCTACGTAAAATTTCTATGACTACATCTCCGTCCGCTTAACCCGTCGGAGACGGCACCTATATATGTGTTACATAAGCGTATGGGCCACCGGAGGCCGAGCCGTGACTATCTATAAAATGCAGGACCTAAGTAGGAAAATCATGACTTATTGTTCGGTTCCGTGGTCACAGTGCAAATATTCTACAGGGTATATTTTAATGAGACATTATTTGACATTTTGAATTGTAATTTTATATACCATGTATTGTCTGGACTTTAAAAGAGGCCATAACCCTTGAGTTTGTTTCGGAATTTCTTCTCAGGGATAGCCACGAAATGCCGACGCCATTATTACTTTATCAATATATACTCGTAATTGACATGTGAAAGTGGTATAAAATATCCTATTTGCAGAATAAATGATTTGAATTTGAATTTGAAAATGGTTACACAATTTTGTTTTAGTTCTCGATCCATCCTTCGAAACTACGGGGGCTAGATATCCGTTTTGATGTAAACAAAAAGTCATATTGGTTTTCTTTTATGTTTCATATTTATGATTTTGGTTATTTTATAAGTAAATTGCTCTCATGGATTAGGAACATCTGCTTGGACAAACGAGCCTTGCATAGATAAGGTGGAGCCATCATTCATTTTTTATACTTTCGGCTTTCCCATTTTCCTTGTATTTTAAACAGAAAAATACTGTGATATGGTATTGAAAGAGAAGAAAATATAAATGTCACAGATGATTTTTTGTCAGTCAAGATCCATTTTATCAGCATTAAACAGAAGGAACAAGTTATTTTTTTTATCATGTATGTCACATGTCACGACTCAGTAACATGAGCTCAAACCCGTATCCCTGAAGAGGTAGGTAGAGGCGCACTAGCGAACTAGTACACCCACATTTCGCCGAGCTTAGTATCCGTCCCAGATGTGATACGGGACGAGCCTATCGCCATATCGGGCACAAATTCCAGACTCCGGGCTGATATATCAAATCAAATCAAATCAAAATATTTATTGAATCCATGAAATCTTACTACATTATTTAGATTCCGTCAAAGTTCCTCTACCGCCAGTTCGGAAGGCCGTTTCGCCAGAGAAGAACCGGCAAGAAACTCTGGCGTTGTTCCTTTAAATGCCAGTTGACAATAAATGCTTATAAAGTACCATATATAAAAAAAAGATATATAAATTAGAGCAGCTAAACCACCAAGAAAATACATACAAATGAATTTTTGTACTAATATGTAATTGTGTATCAATGATTGCAACTTGTTTTGTATGAAATAAATAAATAAAAAAAAAATACAAATAAAAACATACTAAAAATACAATACAATGGCTCACTGAGTGACCCCATATAGGAAACTCCAATATTACTTTGCCCGACCTGGGGATCGAACCCGAGACCACAGGACGGTTGTTGTACCGAAATACAATAATGCGACCGAGGCAGGTGTGATTTATACAAATGTAATTATAGTACATACATGTCTGATACTTGAACCATTAAGTTTCACGAGGGAACTTGGAGTAGGTAATTGATATCCTAGTGGCTGGAGCTAAGTGTCAGTCTTTCCCAAAGTGGGCGATAACGCCCCCTTGTGGGCGCTCCATGCCTAAAGGGCCCCCCTTTTCGGTAATAGACCAAGAAAAAAAGGGGATCTCCGCTGATATAGCTCACAATTATTTACTGACACGACGTCTCGACGACCGTACGTCCCCTTTGGCTTCCCATTAAAAACCAGCACTGCAGTATAACTCAGGTCATATTGCAGCATATAGCTGAATGGGTGCCCATTGTTGGCGCAATAATTTTAATAATTTAGTTTATAATGTCTTTATTTTTTACTTGATATGTGTTTATACTACCATTGTTATTATTGTTCCAACAATAAATACCTTTTCTTTCTTTTTAGTTATAGTGGTTTTTAACTAGGTAAAAAAATGGGGGGCGCTAAAAATAATTTATTTTCAAAGAGGGCAGTAGACAAATTAAGTTTGGGAACCTCTGGTTTAAATAGACTATGTTAACGTTTGTCGAGCTAACACGTGCGGGACGGGCTCGTTACATGTTTACTTTACCATAGTTGTGTCATTAAACACGCATTCGAGATGGTCTTACACCCTTTCAACCGACTTTAAGGAAGTGATTCTGAATTTGTAAGTATTACGCGTAGACCGATTTTCAAAATTCTTTTTGGGTTCGATAGAGCTTATTCCAAGGGTGGTATTAATTGGTGGTAAGTTGGTAGTAAGTTGGTGGTAAGGGTGGTATTCCCATATAAATTTGGTCACGATCGGATAAGTTTTGAAGATCACATGTGAATATTATGTCTGGAGAAACACTATATGATCTTATGGAAGCATACATAGGTTAAATAATCTGCAGGTCGATTCTCTTAGTTTTCATTTGTGAGAACAACGTTGCGGCATCGTTGCAGCAACGATGTTTTTATTTTTGTATTTGTGGCGTACTCATTGAGATTTTACATTAAATCATGTATTCACATTGCCACATATTTACAATATCATATATTTACATATTTACACAATTACATATTTACATATCGACGTATTTACAAATCTAATATCTACATATTTACAAATCGCAATTTATTATTTATTTCACGTAAACTTAATTATCTAAATAAAAATGACAAATATATAAACCTTAATCTATATTGAAATACACTAAGACAAAACAAATAATATAATGTGATTTATTAATGTCGATATTATTTTACGAGTTTATTGTGCATTGGAAACGCTCCACCATCTCGGTCGCTCGACCGGTTTTCTATGCGACGACACGGCGCGCGGGGCAAGGGAGCCGAACGAGCCGCATCGGCCGCTGCGCTCACGAACTCACGACACGGTAGTCCCCAGTCGGAACACATCTTTTGCCGTGAAGCCCGTGTTGCCTGCTAACCTGCGCTTGTGCATACCAACTCGCGAATCTTGCTAATTGCTGTTAACTGTCGCTCATCTGTACGTTCTATCACCTGTACTCTTTTCTACTCCTTCTATTTCTATTGTTTATGGATTTCTACTTTGTGGTGTGAACTATTTCTTCCGTGTGTGAAATAAACATTCTACTTGTGCTTCTGCAACTTCATTTCTTTCCACACCTGTCTACAACTTCATCTTTCACCACACGCTACCACCATAGTATTCAGCAAGGTACAAAGCGCACGCACTAGCGCTATGCGTGAGGACGGCGCTTATGCGAACTAGCTCTCTCGAGCGAGGCGTTTGCCATAAATGTATGGAAATAGTATCGACCTGCTGAGGTACATACCTATTGAGATTAAACCACAGTTGGCCAACCATGAGTTTTATTCACATTTTTCGTTAGCGACTCCGTTAAAAACATACACACACACTCACGCCTGTATCCCATAGGAGTGGACAGAGACTACTAAGCGCCACAAGTAACGATAAATGTTTATATGAAATCACCCGAACCCTTCTAGCAGTGATAGTACATATAGTAGTACACACAGAAGACCCAGAAGCTCTCACCTCACCCCCTTTTACCTGATTGAGTTATTATTTTATCTAAAACTTCGATGCACTAGATAAATTAATCCTCAAACGATAGTTAATCATTCTTTTAACAGTTACTGAAATTGCTTGTAGAGTTACACTCATACTACCTCTGTAAGGTAAAGTCAATTTTATTAAATATTAGCCTTGTCAAATCAAATAAATAAATTGAATCCATAAAATATCACACATTGTTTCGATTCCGTACACTTTAATTTAATTTACCGTAATTTACCGTAAAACTTTAATCTAACGCAACTTCGGAAGTCTGGTTCGCCAGAGAAGAACGAGCAAGAAACTCTGATGTTGCTCTTTTAAAAAAAACGTCTAGTTGAATATTATTGTGCCATTACTGGGCACAGGGTTCTTCAGGCCTAATGCAGGTTGGTAAACTTCACATAATAATAATATAGGTGTATATTACTGTCCCACTGGCACGGGTCTCTTCTACTAATTGTAGGGCTTAAGCCTTGGGCTACCATGCTACTTAACATACGTTTGAAATTCTTGTTGCGTAATGCTCAGTTATGCAGTTTTCGTGATGTTTTCCTTCACCAAACAATATAAAATCGAAATAAATACATACCTAGATAAATCGTAGGTGCATGTTCTTGGTTTAGCTTTGCAACCTGCGATATTCTCTCATAGACCGTGTCACTTCTTACTGAGCTACCACAGCTTATTAATACGAACCGAAATATACGGATGCCTATTTAAAGTCAACACAAACAAGGATTACTCCGAAGATTAAGGTTTCATGTCATTCGATCTGCGAGTTGATTAGTTTACTAGTTTGTGATACACCTGACCATTATCGGATTTTCAGATTAAGCGCCGTTTAATTATGTTCCATACTTAGAATAATCCTAGCTGGATCTGATCAACATGATTGGTTAATGTTATGTTTAATCGTCATTTAATAGCGGGACAATAATATCGGCCCATTGTCCGATGAATTATGTGGACAATTATCAACTAAGTGCTATATTAGTACTTATACATAACTGTATTATACTAAACCCCCGAATATTGAAACGCAACTCAAACACATGAGATCATATTGTATAATTTGAGTCCGCCTTATTAGATAAAATTGTATGGCGCAATACAAACAATGAAGGCGGCCCTTTATTCAGAAATATGCTATCACCTACTTGATATTGGCAAAATCACTGCAACGCTGTGGTGCCATTTTTAAAATAAGAAAATTGTAAGTAGATTTAAAGTTAAGAAGCATTTCAGTATTCCCGGGGAAATCATCCTAAATTTATTTGTTTATTATAAATTGCATTGGTAATACTTACTATCCGTGGACATAATAATGCCAACACAATAATAAACTACTTTGTTACTGTTACATAGTATGTAACAACTAACATTAAATCTCGTATAAATCAAAATAAATAAGAAATATAGGCACAGTTGATTAATGAAACGAAATATCGTCTATTGATAGAAACGAAAGAACCCTGCAACAAGATACCATTAATTAAGTCGAATAGATGAAGCAGAAATTATATCGGGAAATCGTGTTTGATTTTAATTTAAGCAACGTAAATGCGATACGCGTTTGTTTAACAAAATACGCAATATTTTATGTTGTAAGATAATTAGTACCGAAACAGAATTCATCCTGCGGGTGACGTAAGATTAGCATAAGTAAATTCGATACTTTCTGGCCGAAATCCTTTTGGGACTCGTTCTAATTCGGATCGCGTCGGAATATTTACCGAGTCGTGTTACATTTTTATCCTTTTAGAATTGCAGACGAACATTTGAATAAGTGCCAATTCAACCCTTTTTTATATCCTCCCGGCACCATGGAAAGTGTGGAACATTCATTTGAATTGATTCCGAGGGAGTTTCAATAAGTTTCACGAGTTTCATACAGTCGTTCCTTAACGCCCGATTTGGCGATGCCTTTATTGCGAACCTAATGAATTGTACTTGTTTTAAAGTTCCTTGTATCAGGCTGGTATCGGATTCAGATTGGAATGAGGCCGGCGCTAATGACGCCTCGGCAAGTTAAGTCTGACTTTTTCGTTGCAAGTTCGGTTTTAATTAAAAACCACCATGTTCGGTAGATCCGGAGGGATGAACGATGAAGTTAATGTATTGGTATTGGGAGTTGCATTTCTATAGGGATAAGTTTGGATTGATTTCGATTGCCTGTTCCAATTTACGGAAACTTGCTCCTGGAAACTGCCATAATATTAAGTTAACTATTCGAGTTTGCTCTTACCACACAAAACTTACCATGGAGACAGGAAATTTCTCGAAGTATTAGAGTATATTCCTTTTTTTTATTGCAAACACTGGTCACTGGCAAACGAGCAGATGGGTCATCTGATGGTATGTGATCTCCACCTTCTATAGACACCCAAGACACAAAAAGGATCATTGGTGCTTTGCCAACCTAAAAGGAAGGAATGGAAGGGGAGGTAAAAGGGATTGGGAAAGGGAGGAGGGGAATTGGAAATCTCACTCACCGAACGAAACGCGACAGCGAGCTGCCAATTTACATCGGTTTTCTGTGAGACAGTGGTATCAAACCGATCGAGCCGGCCCATTCGTGACGTAGACGTAACTGTCTACAGCGTGTTTCCACCACTCAGGATTCTCAGTTTTCCGATGTCCCTTACTTCTCATTTTCTCATTCTCATTCTCATCTCTAGTTACAAATATAAATTACAAGTGTGTAATTATACATTTCGCAGATGACTTAATTTTGTTTAGCGACAATATACCAGATCTCCATCAGATGTTACAAGAACTCCACGATGCATCTCTTAAAGTTGGACTCAAGATGAACATCTCTAAGACGAAGTTAATGTCCAGCATCAAAAGCGGTTTTCCCACTAACGTCACTGTTGGTGGTCAGTCGCTGGAGTTAGTGGACCACTACATTTATCTTGGACACTATTTGTCTTTTGATCGATCAAATCGTCTTAAGGAAATTTCCCGCCGTGTGCAGTTGGGTTGGGCTGCTTTCGGTAGGTTAGAGGATGTAATGAGAGCTCGAACGATACCACAGTGCCTGAAAACCAAGCTCTTTAACCAATGTGTCCTTCCCACAATGACTTATGGTGCCGAAACATGGGCGCTAACTAAAGAAATTGTACAAAAAATTAGAGTAGTGCAACGGGCTATGGAGCGCTCCATGTTAGGTATTACTCTGAGGGATCGAGTAAGAAATACCGAAATCCGACGAAGAACTAAAGTCACTGATGTGGGAAACCGGATTATAAGACTCAAATGGCGTTGGGCGGGACATGTGGCCAGACTGGGTGACGGCAGATGGAGCAGAATCCTGACAGAGTGGGCACCTATGGAGGGAAGAAGATCCGTTGGCAGACCAGCAGCCCGATGGGTGAACGACATTAAAGTGACCGCAGGAAAAACTTGGATGCATTTAGCGCAAAATAAAGATCAGTGGCGCAGGGGAGAAGAGGCTTATGCCCAGCAGTGGGCAAACAGAAGCTGACGATGATGATGATGATGAATTATACATTTAGAGATATAGCCCCTTATTTATAAAAAAATTTAAGCGCTGCTTATTTTTAACCATATGTTGTCTCTTTCAGTTTTGAACAATGTAACGCAAGGAAAAAAGTGACAGGCTATTCTTAGCGGAAAGATAAACGAAAATGTTTTTATAAGTAAAGCCCATAGAAGATGGAGAGACGGTCGAAATTCCTGTTCCACTGCATCACCCTTTTTCTTTACTTGGCGGACACGACGATAGTGCGGTTAGCCAGATTATTTCAACACTTGTTTTATTCATACAATCTAGCGTACAAATAGGTACATTCACAAACCCTGCAGCAATGTTCCTACATATGTATGAAATTCGTATTTCATGTTCAGGCAAAATGGAACTCAAGACCGACCACACGAGGATCGCATACCTACAGTCAATCTACTAGATTGACTTTTGAGGTTTTCGTACTGTTTGAATATAAACTGAAACAGAACAGTAAACTAATGTCTATAGTTAGATAGATAGATAGATTGTAACTCTTTATTATCGACGCACACAGAAAACAGGTAACATTAAACAACAACAAAAAAAATGTGTCACAAGTGGCGGCCTTATTGCTAAAAGCAATCTCTTCCAGGCAACCATTTACAGGCAACAGGCTATAGTTTATAAACGTTAAATATTTTAAATTTATTGTCAATATTTATTTCTATTTTGTTGTATAAAATAATCATAATTTTACTGAGGGATGTAGATTGTAGAAGTAACTTCACCAAAAAACATCTAAACTAACAGTTAGCTAATTATTATGTTCTTGTTCTTCTTCTTTTTTTACCTGCCCTTATAATGCCCTACCCACCTTAATGTGGAGTCGGCGCAACACACTTTTTCAAGCATGTTGCAGATAGGATTTGGAAAAGGTTTTACGACCGGCCGCCTGTCTGACGGCAACCCCTATGAGAGATCCTATGAGCTGATTATTATATTGTAATATAAAACAACTGGATGCAAGCCGCTTCCAACAAGTCGATCTGGAAATGGGGGAGGCCTATGTTCAGCAGTGGACGTCCTGTGGCCGATGATTCTGATGATGATGAAAGATGTAAAACAAAATAGTTGTCCATTTTCATACCATTAATAATTCTGCTCACGTCATCCTGGAATGCGAAGGCGTTGCTGCACAACGGGCTAAAATCCTCAACACACCGAGGTCGCTCCGAGAAGCCTGCGGAGACCCCAGGAAGATCCTGCGCTTCTGGTCGGAGCTAGGCTGGTTAAACTTTTAGCTGGCATCACGTCACGCATAATGGTCCATCATCGGAATGGACTGATTGCGGAAAATAGAGCCCACACAACAAACAAACAAACCATTAATAATTATTAAAGTAAGTGTTATATAAACTTAACGAGGATGTTTTTCTTGTTATCACGATATGACATGTACTTAAGATATACCACATTTAATATCCAATGTCAATTAATTTGGAATTATATAATTCACTGTAAGCTACATTTGCATACGCGGTGAATCTGTAAAAGTTAATTTCGCTCAGGCTTTCCAACTCTCCGTCATTATATCAAACTGCACTCATTTTATAATAATTTTAAACGAGTGAAGCAATTTCGTTGAAGAGCTCATCAATTTTTTAAGTGATGAATAAAGTTTGGGCTTTATGAGGACTTTGATGAGATCTTGGAATTGTCAATTTTATTACTTCGTAAGTCTCTTTTAGTGCTGTCTAGGTATGACAAATTAAATGGTCTTACTTCAAAATGGCTTTACCTTTAAGACCTACCTAAACCTCTGTAGATAGCTGTATAGCCGGCTCGTTGTACTAATTAATCTGGAAGGATTTATGTGAAGTCACGTACGAGTAGGACAAGCATATACGGATTTGTGTCTTTATTTTCGAACGACTTCCAAAGCAGAAGGTCCTCAATTCGTCTGTATTTTTTTCGACCGACTTCCAAAAAGGAGAACGTCCTGAATTCGTCTGTATTTTTTCGACCGACTTTCAAAAAGGAGAAGGCCCTCAATTCGTATTTATTTTTTTATAACATAACATAAGCTCACGCCTGTATCCCCGAAGGGGTAGGCAGAGGCGCTCTAGCGAACCAGAACACCCACATTTCGCTGAGCTTATTTTTTTATGTACCTATGTTACGTGATATCTCCGCCAAATGTGGAATTATTTTCAAGATTCTTTTTGTGTTTGATAGAGCTTATTTCAAGGGTGGTCTCATATAAATTTGGTTACGATTGGATTTGAAGTCGGTCTGTTAAGTTTTTTTTAAATCTCTGATTTTATTCAGGTTAATAAACCTTGATTGTTCTATCAATATTTTAAAATTGCCTCGATGATGAAGTAACAGACTGACTATAGTCCTGAGATTTCAAGTTCGATCCCCGAGTCGGGCAAAAATATATTGCGTTTTTTCAATTCATTACAGACACTGGGCTACTACTGATACTCCGGGTTGACCCGGAGTCTAAAATTTGTGCCTGAAATGGCAACTGGTTCGCTCCCTATCACATCCGGGACAGAAATAAGCTCGCCAAAATGTGGGTATTCTATTTCGCTAGTGCGCCTCTGCGAACCCCTTTGGTGATACAGGTGTCAGCTTATGTTACTTTATCTTCTTCAACTCTTTACACACTCCAATGTGCGGTCAATACAGCACATTTTAGTTTTAAAGCAAATAATTCGGATTAAAAAACTGCTTGTAGGGCATATCATAATCCACAGCAAGACAAAGTAATCTCAAATAGTCCAATTTCACTTTTCTATTGCTATATATTATTATAGACGATAATTTCTAAAGAATGTTAACAACCTTAACAGAATAAATCATAACGAACTTGCCATTTTAGCAATACGTTTTTATAAAGTTAATAAAAAGTGTCGTTGTTTGCTTTTGTTATTTAACGCTTTAAAAATCTGATCCATTGTTCCTCGAGCCAGGAAAAATATTAACCTTGTTTCACTTCATTATTCAGTTTGGCAGTGTCGTGATTTTCACACCTTTATTTTTTGAACGCTACATACATTTTTAGTGTGTTGTCTGATTAAATAAAGTATAATGAAATTTACACATAAAAGTTCACGCTTATACACCTTAGAGGATAGGCAGGCTAAGTAAGAAGAAGTAGGAAGAAGGGGTAGGCAGAGGCGCACTAGCCAACTAGTACACCCACATTTCGCCGAGCTTAGTTCTGTCCCAGATGTGATAGGGGGCGAGCCTATCGCCATATCGGGCACAAATTCCAGACTCCAGGCTGATATGGAAAACTCCAATATCACATTGCCCGACCCGGGGATCGAACCCGAGACCTCAGGACAGTAGTACCGAAATACAACCACGCCACCGAGGCAGTGTTATGTTAATGTTAGTGCACTAATGATTCGTCGAAGTTTTGTCTCTTGATATGTTAGTCGCCTCCTTGGTCTATTGGCAGCATATATGGTCCGGGATGTCCTGGGTTCGATTCCCAGGTCGGAAAAAGCTATTTTTTCTAATTTGATTTTCTCTCGACTAGAACCCTCAGAGGGGGTTACGTTAGGCAGGCCGCCGGTCGTAAAAACTAATTCGAATCCTTTCTACAACAAGCTCGAAAAAGTGTTTTGTGGGATAAGGGAAGAGTTTGAAAGAAGGATATAATAATAATGTTCTTATTGCCATACTAGGCCCTAAAAATATATAAGTATGATATCTTAAAAATATACTGTGCCTCGATGGCGTAGTGGTATTGCGTGCGTGCTACGACTATCGTCCTGAGGTCCCGGGTTCGATCCTCGGGCCGGGCAAGGTGGTATTGAATTTTTCAGTAACAGCCCGAAGTCTGCAATTTGTACCTTATATGGCGATAGGCTCGCCGCCTGTCACATCTGGGACGGAACTAAGCTCGGCGAATAGTGGTGTGTTCTCGTTCGCTAGTACGCCTCTTCCTACCCCTTTGGAGATACAGGCGTGAACTTATGTGGAAAATATAAAAAGCCTGCAAACCGCATTCTTGTCTCCGAAATACTTTAACTGATAATATTATTATGTAGGGATCTTTGTAATGATATTACGAAAGTCTACGTCTGATTCAAATCACGTTTGTGCGCAAAAAATATTTCCAAGGTTTTCGCTTAATAGATATTCGTAGACGTTAGCATTGGATTTGTTTCAGTACCTAAGCGTATTCAAAAATCTGTCTGTTTTAGGATTTCATTTATCATGGAAATGTGACTGGCATAATAAAATATTTCGTCGCCTTTCGTATATTCGGGTAAGATTTTTACATCACCTGGATGATTTGCCTTAACTTTATTTGATTCTTTTACTTTTATATTAACATAAATATACATATTTAAAGAGCAGCGATAGCATAGTTAAGAATTCTGATTGCTGAGACTAGATAATATGAACCTGGTCCTTTTTTGTATTCAGTATGGATTATTGTTTGCTCCTTTATTTTATCTTTTTACCTAAAAATTTCTTCAAATAAATTTCGAAAGTATGAGAAGTCTCCCAACTCACATTAGTCCAGAGTGGTGGATAGTAGATAGTGGTCCGGTAGTGGGTCAGTAATTTTACAGAGCTAATGTTATTATTAATATATTATATACTATAAAGGATATAAGGGAAACGCTTACGAAAACAAAGACAGGCGGTAGTCCTGATTATTTCGAACACGATGTCACAAAAATATTGCGATATGGAACTTCGATTTCTTTTCATTTTTTCGTAGCTTTATGTAAAACAATAACAATAAATTAATTATTAAAATATAATGCGAATAAAATATCAGCTGACATTCGAGTCTACTCGATTCGTATGCCGCGGCTTGTTGTATTTACTTTACATTGCGGGTTTACGAAATATCACATTGTTCAAATTCAATATTGGTTTTCCGTTAGTGTTAAGATACCAATATTGTTACTATTTTGGTTTTCGGAAGCATTTCCCTTACACTCAATATCAATTAACTAATAAGCCCTTTATCCTGAGCTGTGTGTTGGTTTGGTTTTTGTAGAATATCTCTGAGCTTGGCATTTTGGCAAAGGCTTCCTCCAACAATTTCCATTGAATTCTATCCTTTGCAACTCTTCTCCAGTTCGGACCTGCTGTGAGGTTGAGTTCATCTTCCCATCTTTTGTATTTCTCTTTCTTTTTCCGTATAATATTTATATTTAAATATCGATTTCCATTAGATGAGCGGCTAGGCTATCTCATTCTTAATTGATAGTGTTGTAACATGTTTATTATATAAATGTATCTAGACCTTGTTGTGACCTGTCATAAGTGCATTTGATATGCCTACGTGATCAATAAACATTTTTATTTTATTTATTTATTCATTGACTTAAATTTAGTATACTAGAATAAGAATATTATAGTCTAGGCCAAATACTTTCTTCCCTCCCCTATCCCTTTTTTCTTTTTCTATTCGCGCTTGGCATGCCCCTGTGTCCAATGTCCATAGGCTAAGATAACCATTTACCATCACGTGGGACGTCTACTTAAAGCCCTTTTAAGCCCTCCGACGGAGAAAATAAATATCTTAAAAACAAAAATAAACAAAATTGATTTTGATTTTTAGTACGCGTGTTAGTTGATTGAAGTGAGAACTATTTACGTGCATATAACGTGTGTGCCATAATGTGGGCGAAATAACGTAACTGATTTGTATAATGATGATTAATGTAACACACGTGAATCATTTGCTTTAGTGCCCAGCTCGGCGAATCTGCGCAATCATTGCAATTAGTTAAATATACGAATTATATAGTGTTACAATGAATTGAAATAAGTTTGATTTTTATTAATGATAAACGATGAGATGAGATTCATCTAGCCGCTCGCCTAATGGTAAGCGACATGAGCGACATCACCGGCATATATATAACATTTCAAACGACTTTCAAAAAGTAGAAAGTCCTCAATTCGTCTGTATTTTTCTTATGTATGTTACGCGATATCTCCGCCAGTACATAAATATATAATTTTGTGGTCTGTGTGCTATTATAGTCTAGAATAGCACACAGAGCACTTTTTATCCCCATAAATGTACGATGTAATTGTAAATGTGAATAGATCTATTTATAACTCTCCACAAACAAAAACATGAGCAACAGATACAAATATAATGTGTTCGAAAGGACATAAAACATCAAGCCATTTTGTAAAGAAAATTCGAGCACCGATTTGTTTTTAATCAAGCCGATGACTAATATGAGTGGGCTGGCCGCCGATAGCCTCATGACAAAACCATTTACGTGAGGGTCGGCCAAAAAGAATCGCCATTAAGTTAATTGGCGAAAGGTCTGCCTTATCAGTTTTCCGCTCGAGCTGATTAACGATTTACGAAAATAACTTTGGATACGCCCGTATTCTGCGATATTTAACACTATCGAACTGGCGGCGACGCGAATACAAAATTTTAACTCTTGCTAACTTTTCGAAGTGTGATTTAATTAAAATCTATAAAGCCGTCGAATAGTGCCTATCGAATTGGCAATCACGTGTCTGAATTTATTACGTTTAGATTCGAATATAAAATTAGTTGTAATACTGAGTTAAGAAAGATTGGTGGGCTATTTACGTTGATTTATTTAATATTGAAATAGAATAGAATAGTCTCTGACACCCACGATACAGGTTATAACCTAGTGTGGGGTTAGGACTAGGTGTATGACTGTTGGGTGTATTTATTTATTTATAGATTTTTGACACAGACAGAAAACTGTAGCCCGAGCACGAAAAACTAATGTAAATGTAAATGTATTCGAGTTCGCTGCGCACTGATGACGTTTGGTTAATATTTCATACAAATTTCATAGACGCGCATCGAGTTTGAATACATTTACGGTTGTCAGCAATTTTCCTGCTCAGGCCGCTGTTCACGTATTATAGGGATGTCAAAAGGTCAATATGACGATAAGTAAATAATAAATTATCCTATTAAAATGGGTCTTGAATACGGAATGACGATAAAATTGTGATCAAAGATCACAGTAATCATAGACATAGAGACGAAACATTGTTTTGATAAAAATGATGTATTAAAAAAAAAATTATGTACCTAATAATTAAATACTTTACTTAAATTGTCAAAGAAAATTCTCGGGTTTCTGTAGCGAGAATTACTGAAAAATACAAATAAAACATTACGTCAACATTGTATTAATCAGGCAAATTGTCCATGCTTATCTTATATGAATGGTTAAAAGAAAGAGTGGGTATGTTATATACAAGCTATGCATATGTAGCCTTGCCCTGTATATTAAGTGGCACTCTACAAGCGCTCGGAACGAGGAGTGTGGAATATTTCCTAGTACATCATACATACTGTACTGTAATACTATTTTGTTGCATTTCAGTATATTTGACGTATTTTATGTCGTTAAAATAAAATTACTGCCTCGGTAGCGTGGTAGTATTTCGGTACGACTACGGTTCTGAGGTCTCGGGTTCAATCCCCGGGTCGGGAAAAGTGATATTGGATTTTTCCATATCAGCCCGGAGTCTGGAATTTGTGCCCGATATGGCGATAGGCTCGCCCCCTATCACATCTGGGACGGAACTAAGCTCGGCGAAATGTGGGTGCTCTAGTTCGCTAGTCCGCCTCTGCCTACCCCTTCGGGGATACAGGCGTGAGCTTATGTTATGTTATGTTCAAATTGTTAGAGTAAACTCATTTTTTTTGTCAACACGGTTTTCTCACGTAGACTTATGGAAATACACTTTTTTCTGTGAAATGATATCTGGACTAGATCGTACCATGCTTCCCTATAAACGGCTCAAAAAGTGCTGAGAACCAAATATGATGGTCTTACTGTGGATGATGGTCATAGTTCAAGACCGGGCGAAGTGGAAGCGTTAAAGTAGGAAGGCGGTGCCTGGTATTAAGCCAGGCATAAAGATACTTTTTTGAAACAGACAAAGCTGCGTTTAGACTAATACTATATCATATATGATAAACTTACGCCAAAATTATTGCCGAATCCAAGATATCACTGTTCGCATTCCAAGTTTGCCATTGAAAAAGTTGTCAATAGTACCTGCCTACTGATCAGTAGTGCTTTATCATCACCAGCCATAGGACATCCACTACTGGACATAGGCATCCCCCAAAGATTTCCAGATTTTCCAGATTTCCAGATTAGTGCTTAACAACATTGTATTTATTATATTATACGTTTTTCTAAGGTGGCTATTGCCTATAGCATAGTGGTTTATGCTGTATGTTACGCGTCAGTCACTCATAAAAGTGTTTCATAATATAACTTTTCATTCAACCAAATTTTTTATTTGAATAACGTAAAACAACGTTTCGTTTCACCTTCGTTTCATAGTATATAATTCATGAAGCTCCCGCATAATAAAAGATTACTTTTTTAAGCCAATAATAAAAGAATCGCAATAAAATAAAGCTTAAATTCAAAAAGGGTAACACTTACGTTTTTGTATTAAAGCCACGCTTAAACGATTTTATTCCGTTGAAACCGAAAATACCTAATCTGCCTAATAAAGGCAGACGGAATGAATAATAAAAGCTCAGATTAACTACATAAAGAACAATGGGGCTGATGAGACCTTATTTAAATGCTGTGTTTGTTGCCAGGAAATTTATTGAAATTTCGTTCGGTGAAAACACTTTATACTTTTATTGTTTGAAAGTCGAACCGCGATGAATTTAATGAATGTTGAGTTTCAAAGTGGAAAATGTACATATTTGATTTTATATGTTCGACGATTGTGATTAAAATACGTAGTTATATGGGTTGTGGATGGAGAGTGATGGGCTCTAATCCCAGATCGACAATGCCTGTTTATACAGTTTGCTCAGGACTGGATTCCCGGAGAGGGTTGATATCGGATAAAAAATAAATCAGTCAGTTAAAGTGTGTTGCACCGCCTCAGACAGAGTTGGGATAACTGCCTCGGTGGCGTAGTTGTATTTCCCTACGACTACCGTCCTGAGGTCTCGGGATCCATCTCTGGGTCGGGGTAAGTGATATTAGATTTTTCGATATCAGCCCGGAGTCTGGAATTTGTGCCCGATATGGCGATAGGTTCGCCTTCTATAACATCTGGCACGGAACAGAGCTCGGCGAAATGTGGGTGTTCTAGTTCGCACCCCCGCGGGGATACAGGCGTGAGCTTATTAAGATAAGTATAACAATAAACGTCCTGTAAATATATCCTCCAAAATATCTTATTAATTAGTAACAAATAATAGCTCCAAAATATGTGAAAAATACATAAACATTTGAGGAGTAAGTTAAAGCTTATTGGGGCACACTTTTTAGAAATTAGGTATACAATACACCGTACACACAAGCAAACTGGTATTTACGTAATTTATAACATCCCTCAAACCTACTAATGTTTATCCTCATTATAAAACCAATAAAATTGTGATCACAAATATTTTTAGAATCAAATAGAATATAACAAAATTTTCCATTGCTGTTATGTTTCGGGTACGGTTGTGTGCTGCCACCGAGAAATTCGCGGAAAAGAAAAAGATACACAAGAGTCGAAAACTTACGTTTGATGTCGACTTTACCACCGAGAAACTAGCGACTGTAATAAAAACTTCTGCAGCTCTAAAAAATTTGCTCTATATTTTATGCATTTTTTATTTTATACCTAGATGTTTTGATTTAACGTTATTCGCATTTAAGTCCGCGCCGCCATACACGACGTGTATATAATAATATTAGCCCTGTAATATTACTGTCACACTGCTGGGCACGGGCCTCCTCTGGGCCTGGCTGGGCCGGAATAAATTGCATATCCTTAGGTAGAGGTCCTAAATCCTGAACCATACTTATATATTCATAACTGTCCAGGTCCGCAGGTTAATGACCAGTTGGTGTTGTCATGTTATCCGCATAGAACACCTGCAAGTTAATTAACGAACGTTGGCTATACAAAGCAAAGGTCAGCGCATCTGATTGAAAAGCCTAGCAGACATGTTATACAAGTTTAAGTACTACGGGGTGGAGTTAGAGGGGCGAACTTTTACCGTATTCTCAAAATTACGAAATAACGAACAAATTTTCATTTCGCTTTACATTGCTCTTTTATATCCCGTCAATCTGAGACTCCATCCTTGCGAGGCGGTAATGTATTCGGTCACACGGTGATGTGTGTGAAAAAGGGGATGGAATAGAAAGCTATGGGAAAACGGGTTTGCAGACTAAAAGGCTTTCCAACAGCCAGTCGGGTTCGGGAGACCGAGAGGAAAGGCCGCGTTTGATGTTGCTACGCTCGTAGCGTATACAACAAAGTTTGTTCACGAAAACTAAAATTCAGTTTACTTCGAATTCGCAATCAAGCCACATCAAGACTGTTCGTTTGCGTTGGTGTACGTGGGTTTTATTATTGGGTAGGTACATACATATTTTTTAAAAACATACGTTGAGTGATGGATTTGTAAAGATTTTTCATAACGACATTTTGTTTGTATAATTTTTGATTTTGCTTTTATTTTGTTTCGTTACCATTTAGTTACTATTTGTTTTATCGTTCAAAAATAGGCTCTTATTCAATAACGTTAAAGCCGGTTGTGTTCAGTTTCTTTTATATTGTTTTGAATGAAACGTCAGAAACTATTAAATTTCGTAATTAGGTCGTAAATGTTCATATTGCTTTAATTAAACTGAAATTCAGCACATTGTTGATCAAACAATCTTATTTAACAAATTATTATTATATTTTTATGTGCATTATTATTTGAATGTTTTTATGTTTGCACAAATCGAGGATATTATTATAAAGACAACTGAATGTCGGTATAATTAGTGGGTTCCAATCAACCTATGCTAATCTGCCGGAAGATAAAACAAAAATAAATACATATCGTAAATACCTATAACAAATTTAAAATTCGTTTGATTGCATCGACTATTTTAGTGATGTTTGATTCTACATAAGCTCACATCTCGCCCTCTAAAGCTCACATTTGAGACGAAACTAAGCTCAACGAAATGTGGGAGTTCTAATCCCAATAGTGCGCCCCTGCCTACCCCTTTGAGGATATAGGCGTAAGCTTACGAGCTTATTCTATTATATACGTAAAATCAGTATCTTTAAAAAAAAGTTGAAAAAATGTGTGCGTAATTTCGTTACTATCCAAAGACATTCAAAGCTACCATTGGGTTTTAAGCACTAATTATTTTCTTATGAATGTTTAGTACACCATTAGTCTTAACTAAGCTATTTGCCAGCTTGTGCCCAGCTTGGCGAGCTGTGCCCCAAAAGCCCCTTAAGCCTGCACTCTGTACAGGCACAAATAAATTGCACAGAAAGACTACCGTGACACGGCTCGTTTATCTAATTCATTTTTCTTTGAAGCAAATTTTTAAGAAAGCGCTGGTGGAATTCTTTCGAGCATTTTCTTGGCTTTCATAGTATAGTTGTTTATTGATGAGAAATTCACAGGCTTCTATTCTATTTGTTATGACCATACTATTTATTTGAACTGTCTACATACATAATATTAAGCCGTTTACTCATAGGGGTAGATAGAGTTAATTGGCAGTATTTATATTTATACTGAACTTTATATTGTACAAAAGATGTATAATGAGGCACTTGCTATTAATCAACACGTATTATGTACAAACGAGACAATAAGAATTTACGTTTATACGTTCGTAGGGAGTTTCAGAGTATGATTTCCAGGTCAGGAAGCTTTTTAAGATTTTTCAATATGCTTTGCTGGTATTGGATTCCTCAAAAGGGTTGATGTAAAGCTTCACTAAAAATATTTCTTCCACAAAGAAGGGGTGGTAACTATTTTATGATAAATTATTTTTGTCTTTACATACACATACACATTACAGACATCCACACCCAAACAGTCACACACAAAGTCTTGACTCCACATTAGGTTGCACCTGTGCTATGGATATTAGGAATTGCGTAGGACTTGTGGTACCACAACGCTCAGACTCGAAACAAATACTTATCCAAAATGCAAATATTTATTGATCACACAACATTTTTTTTGGTGCGGGAATTGAACCTGCAGCCTCAAGCTTCACTCCAACTTAAAACGTAATCTAATTATGTTTCACACAACTAATGAATTGAATGTTTTCTCAATTTAACTATGACGGATAAAAAAAAAGAAAACCAAACCCGCGTGATTTTACCGAAAGCTCATGTTTCATGTGAAAATTGATCTAATGAAGAAAAGCATATCTTACATTTTTGTTCCCGATATTCCTATAGTTGTTATGTGTTATGTTATGTTTATATTATTTACACACACCCCTAAATCATTATTTATCACGGCTTCATATACATTACACGAGAAAAGCGAGGTTCACATTAGAATATCCATTAAAACGGAATGCGGACTAACAGAAATTATCTTGTACTACACTAAATTAAAATTCATTCGAAATGCACTGCGGGTGCACTGCCTGTACGGTTTTTGAATAAACTCATAAGTTTAAAAGCATCTTACGTTAAGCCTACTGAAGTAGGTCATTCGGTACTAATAAACGCGAAACCAGCACAGATAAATAGCGTTGATTCTGTAGTTTTACATTTACATTTTATTAAAGATGCTGAGGCGGTAAATTATTTATTAGTTTCTGTAAGTAGGTGTATAATAATTAGTTATTCGATTTTTTTATTTATTTATATCATTATTGAAACTGCTTCTGTGGTAGACACACTGTGGACATTCATGGCTACAGATTAGACTGATTTGGGACTGCTCGACTGGTTTAATACCGCGGTCTTACAGAAAACCGACGTAAAGCTTCTTCCCTCTACCAACCCGTATTTCCATTCCTGAATTTTTGCATCTATTTCCTTTGGTATCATGGGACTATATGTGGTGGAAATTATTAAATATCCCGTCTATTCGTTTGCCAATCTATAGTACAAAAATACGATCCTCATTGTATAAACTTCCTTAGTATTGCTTTTTTTTATCCGAGCACGGCAAAATGAATACTGCACTGCACCTGATGGTAAGCGTAGTGCAGTCCAAAAAAACTAGCAACCACTGACAAACACTGTGTTTATCAGTGGTCGTCAGAATCATGCCTGCCTATTTATGCTTCTTCAAACTCCGAATCCGAAGAGGGAAGAAGCAAATCGAAGGGCTTGCGATAAGACAGGCGGATGACTGATGCAGATACAGGGATACCCCCATACCCATCTCAACCAACCTTCAAGTCTTGCCGCAAGCACCTCTAAAGAACCGGAATTACATTGGCTGATCCTGGAACGCGAATCACATGCGGAGTGTTTAATGTATAAAGTATAATTTTCCTGACCATCCAACAAAATGTCCTCTCGTTTGTGACTTTCAATTTATTTCCTAGATAAGTATCTAGGTCAACCGGCTACTATCTAGATTGACTTAAGCATTTGCTCGTCCACAGAGTCGTATTTCGCGGTGAACTTCCGAAGGCCACGCCTGGTTATAAATTATAGTTCAATAGGTCCCCTTGGGCGGAATGAACTGGCATCATCCTTCTAAAGAAATACTGGGTTAGAATCGTATTTGGAATGACGAAATCGTAGTAGGTTTTAACGATAATATTAACAGTGTTATTGTCGCCTCCTTGGTCTAGTGGCAGCATGTATGGGCTGTGGACCGGGAGGTCCTGGGTTCGATTCCTAGGACGGGCAAAGCAAATTTTCTAATTTAATATCAAATCATAGGGGGTTAACGTTAGGCAGGCGGCCGGTCGTAAAAACTAAGCCAAATCCTATTTGCAACATGCTTGAAAAAGTGTGTTGTGCCGACCCCACATTAAGCTGGGATAAGGGCAGGTAGAAGAAGATTAACAGTGTTATTGTAGCTTGCAACGTCATGAGGTTCCTTACTTTGAGGTCCTAATCGCTGGTGGTTGAGTCCCGAGCCATTGCCTCGTCTCGCCATTGCAGGAAAATAGTTTTATGTTTTTTTTTCTATCTGTCCTTATGTGGGGTCGGCGCAACACACTTTTGCAAGCATGTTGCAGAAAGGATTTGGCTTAATTTTTACGACTGGCTGTCTGCCTGACGTCAACCCCCATCTGGAGGATTTAGTCCCGGAAAAATAGTGTTTGAAAAACACCACGCCCGACCTGGGAATCACTAAGGAGGCGACTATGATGAGGATGCGAGGAACCAAAACAATTTCCTCATGTAAAAAAGGTGTAATTAAATTTCTTTAATGATTCACAAAATCAGAGTTGTAGGTCGTTAGCACGATCGTTAATCACTTCGCTCGTATTTTATGTAAACAAAATGTGGGAATAATTAAAAAAGAGTAAAGCGGCAGGTGTGAAATATGGCAAGGGCACATTTTAATAAGAGGCGGACTGAGCGCAAAAAGATTGAAACAAATTAAAAAGTCGCCACATCTCTCAACTTTCTGCGCTGCCTGGGGAATTTTCATAAATCCAATTTTAACAGACCGCCTATGACGTTCTTTTCGAAAATATGCTAAGTTTGTAAAAAACGTATTGCCTCATTTCATTATAAGCAGTTTTTATACATCAATGAATCAGTATTATTTTCATAATTTCTTTGTATTTTGCAAGTACATTTATGTATTTAGAAATGACGTCGCTCAGAGGTTTTTCTGGTAAGCAACCAGTCGTTAAAAACTGGGGGCAAGTCCTTTTTGCAACATGATAGAAATAATCACAGAAATAATTTTACGGACCAACTTGAAAACTTATCCTATCGCGACATTATATGGAATCACCCTTAAGCCCTATCGAACACAAAAACAATATTGAAAATCGCTCCACATTTAATAATACACCACATATTCGAGTCTTGTATT
Source organism: Clanis bilineata (assembly GCA_036417725.1). Lineage (NCBI taxonomy): Eukaryota > Metazoa > Arthropoda > Insecta > Lepidoptera > Sphingidae > Clanis > Clanis bilineata. The sequence continues at coordinate 9,246,383 of CM071153.1, forward strand.
ATCATATTCGGGTAGTGGTTTTGCTTGCGCGAAACGACTATCGTCCTAAGGTCTCAGGTTCGATCCCGGGTCGGCAAAGTGATATTGGATTTTTCAGTATCAGCCCGGAGCCTGGAATTTGTACCCGATATGGCGATAGGCTCGCCCCCTATCATATTTGGGATGGAAATACGCTCGGCGAAATACGCTCGGCGGTGGGTGTTCTAGTTCGCTAGTGCGCCTTTGCCTACTCCTACGGGGATACAGGCGTGAGCTTATGTATGTACAAAATATTGCGTAGTCCCACAGAGTTTATATTGGTATACAACAATAAGAAGACAAAACAGGTCGGTTTGGAAATCTTTGGGGGAGGCCTATGTCCAGCAGTGGACGTCCTGTGGCTGATGACGATGATGAATATGAAGACAAGCACTAAATTTACCGACATAAAATACTGATTTCTGAGGTTTACGCGAATGTTATTCATTAAAATAAAACTAGTTTTTACGGTACTGCCTCGGTGGCGTGCTGGTATTTCGGTACGACTACGGTTCTGAGGTCTCGGGTTCGATCCCCGGGTCGGGCAAAGTGATATTGGATTTTTCCATATCAGCCCGGAGTCTGGAATTTGTGCCCGATATGGCGATAGGCTCGCCCCCTATCACATCTGGGACGGAACTAAGCTCGGCGAAATGTGGGTGTTCTAGTTTGCTAGTGCGCCTCTACCCCTTCGGGGATACAGGCGTGAGCTTATGTTATGTTATGTAGTTTTTACGGATTTTATCGTGATTTGTTTTAATTTATTTTATTTTTAGTTCTGACGTTTCTAAAACTTTACAGCCTTCGTGGTCACGAGTCGGACAGTCCAAAAATAGTATATTAATATAATAGTTCAAAAATAAAATATACCTATACAAAACAAATCGCGATAAAATCCGTAAAAACTAATGTTATTTTACATACATACATACATAAGCTCACGCCTGTATCCCCGAAGGGGTAGGCAGAGGCGCACTAGCGAACTAGAACACCCACATTTCGCCGAGCTTAGTTCTGTCCCAGATGTGATAGGGGGCGAGCCTATCGCCATTTCGGGCACAAATTCCAGACTCCGTGCTGATATGGAAAAATCCAATATCACTTTGCCCGACCCGGGGATCGAACCCGAGACCTCAGAACCGTAGTCGTACCGAAATACCACCACGCTACCGAGGCAGTAATTTTATTTTAACGACATAAAATACGTCAAATATACTGAAATGCAACAAAATAGTATTTAATGGCAACATTGTACGCCAATTAAAAGCATATGAAAACAGGGAAAAAGTTTTAATGGCCACAGAACCAATTACGTGAGAGCTGTGTGATAAACAAATGGCGGTTGCTTTTTCTTTCACAAACACTCTTGTGTGAAACAAAGGGCAACTTGAATGGTTTGAGTAAACATAGAGTTTCATAATCCTTGTAATTTTGGTCAAACGTTCAAAACGTTAATATGTAATTATAAAAGGGATGGAGTTTTGTTTTAATTAAATATGTTGCCAGGTGTACACGTACAATTCGATTATAGGAATTGTAACATACATATAGCATATTATTATGTATGTATTACTTCTTCTTCTTCTTTATTTAAAAAATATGGCCTCCATCAAAGGTTGATCATTTTGTCAACGACAGTGTTTAATAAATCCATTACTCAAAAAAATAGCTAGTCAGACATCTTGAAAAATCTAATACCATGTATGTATTATGTGTATAGATGAACTTATTACCAAGGTTCAGGGAATTGTATGAAAAGTATGACAGGGTAGCAATTTTCAGGTACTCAGGTTTCTTTACCATGTTTTCCTTAACCGAAAAATAAGTAATTGCACTTTTACTGTAATGTAACTTTGAGTGATGAAATGTTTATAAATTTAAAAACCGATCACCATATCTTTACACCAATTATTACGGAACTAAGTAAGCTCTGCCTATGGTATGGTTGCCTGGAAGAGATCACTTTTAGCGATAAGGCTGCCACTTGTGGCACAGTTTATTTTATTAATTACTATAGTGGCTATACGGGACACCTCAAGTCTCCAACAAAAAGAATTTTTCAATTGACAAATATTGACATTAATATTTATACGATACTAACGACACTCAATTGTTTTGCCTTCCCGGAACCTCACCACTAACACTTGAACTTTATGGTATGGTATTAAAGTTCAAATTAGCTTTTAAGTACTATTACGAATCGATTGTATGGGAGTATAGAAAAGTGTTGTTTTTAGACATTTTCAGGCAATTTTTCAATGTTTTCTCTCCGTAAGAACCATCCTCGTACTTCGAGGAATATTCTAAAAAAAGAATGAGCGAAATCGGTCAAGCCGTTTTCATGTTATGTCGTGACAACGGAAAACGGGTTTCATTTTTATATATATAGATTTGTTTAATGTTACCTGTTTTTTCTCTGTGTGTGTTTACAATAAAGAGTTACTATCTATCTATCTGTCTTATAAACACAAAAGGAATCTTGAAATTAGGTCTATATTTTCCGGAGATATCTCGTAATATAAGTTTAACATAAAGTTCTTACTTTAATTTTGAATAAAAATGTAAAAGCCATAAGAATAAACACCAACCAAGTTAGTTTAGTTAAGCGTAAGCCTACATTAATTAGTACATTTTACGACTTACTTAACCCGTCGGAGGCGGCACATATATATGTTCCATAAGCGTATGGGCCACCGGAGGCCGAGCCGCCCGTGACTATTTAAATAGCCGTATAAATATGAAGGTAACACAACAATGTTTTGTACTCTTTTGTTTCAGAATTCCAATTACACTACGCACGAAAACAATGGCTAAAAGTGTACTGCAAAATGCGTGTTATATAATTATCTTCACTTTGTGCGTTGGTAAGTTGAAAACAAAGTAAAATATTGTTTGTTTACGTTTAATTATTAACTATAATAATTGTTATTTTACTAAAATGTTCCCAGGGGGGTTACTATCACCTCTTATAGCAGTATTATTATAATTTTACTTGTACCGATTCCCATACAAAACAAATGAAGAACGATTATAATAATACTGCTATAAGAGGTCGCGGTAACCCTGCGGTTCCCATGTTATAACAGAAAATGTTAACCGAATTAATATGTCCAAAGATATAACTAATCTTAAAATCAGGCTGCATTCGATTGATATATGTAACATAGGTTCTTCAAAATATTTGTAATCACAAGTTTAAAAACCGACTTTGGAAGTTTGAATTTTAATCAAATTGTGGGACCACCTTGGTATATGCTGGTAGTAGGATATTCGTATCCGATCGGATGGTGACCACCGTACACATGGTGCTAAAATCTGTCATAGTGACCCACATTCCGTGTGTTTCACATCCAAGGTCATCCAATGTACTTGCGGTTCTCTCGAGGGGCTTGCGGCATGACTTGATGGTTGGTTGGGACGGGTATGGGGGTATTCCTGTGTCTGCATCGGTCACTCGCCGGTCTTGTCGCAAGCCTCTCTTTTTTTTCTTCCCTCTTCGGATTCGGAGTATGTAGAAGCATAAATACGCCAATATGATTCTGGGGACCACTGATAAATCTATTGTTTGTCAGTGGTCGCTAGTTTTTTTTGGAGTGTACTACGCTTACCATCAGTCACTTTGTCGTGCTCGATTAAGAAAAATAAGCTCTATCGAACATAAAAATTATAATGATTTCTTAGGTTTACGAGAAAGTATTGAAATAAAACTAGTTTTAATTAGTCCGACCCATGACCATAAGGGCTGTAAAGCTTTCGAAACGTCGATACTAAAAATCAAATAAATATAAAACAAATCGCGATAAAATCCGTAAAAACTAGTTTTAATAAAGATTATCTTGAAAATCGGTACATTGGGCGGAGATATCGCGTAATATACCTATTATACCTCATAAAAATACAGACGAATTGATAACGTCCTTCTTTTGCAGTCGGTTGAATAAACGATGTGATTGTTCTCAATCACTAAAAAGATTCTACCTATGAAGTTATGCCAGAGGTGTGAATTATTAAATCTCCTTTTTTCCAACAGATGGAGGTGATGGCCATTGGAAGGAAAATGATAGAGAAAATCTTCGCCGTGATATCGATTTATATAGAAGGATGACAGGTATATGATGAGATGTCTACACTCAAATGGGGCAAGGGATTTCTTTAGAGGGATTAGAATGTTCTCAAAGGGGCTTTGTGCTGCATTATTTTCGTGAATGCAATATTTCGACGGATTTCTTTCCTTTTGTAAAACACGAGCATATTGGATAAACCTTTTTAGATTTTGAGATATTGCATATACCCAAGAAGATTTTCTTTACAAGTCAAAGAAAGTATACGGCAATGTGATAGACTTGGCCAGTATATATTTTGTCGAATTATAAACATTTGTTTTACCAATTCTATTGTGTAACATCCGCGCAAACTTAAGGAAATATTAATCAGTCACATTCTCGTTTTCGAAAATGTTTATATGGATTTCAATATTACTTTTATAAATCCAATGACTGCTTCGGTGGGGTGGTGGTATTTCGGTACGACTACCGTTCTGAGGTCTCGGGTTCGATCCCCGGGTCGGGCAAAGTGATATTGGATTTTTCTATATCAGCCCGGAGTCTGGAATTTGTGCCCGACATGGCGATAGGCTCGCCCCCTATCACATCTGGGACGGAACTAAGCACGGCGAAATGTGGGTGTTCTAGTTAGCTAGTGCGCCTATACGTGCGTTGATACGTGAGCTTATGTTATGTTATGTTTTATAAAACCTGCTATATAATGTCCTAATTACTGAATTCGTTACTAACTTTTAATTATTCAACAGTCTATAGTAGGTATGCCAATTTTAAACGAAAGAAAATGTTGGAAACCTGCCAAGTATGAAAGCTCTTATAAAATTCTAGTTTTTATTCGAAGGTCAGGTGGAAACTCTTTACCGCATTCTAAAGCATGGCACATTACATAGTGAATAATATATTTTATATGTAGAAGCTTGAACTAAAAAACTTCATATTTTGACTTTTATTATATTATCATCTCAGTTTGAAACAAAGGATTGCTTAGTTAAAACTTTACGTTAAATACTAACGCCGCGCCGGTTCACCACGTATATAAAAATATACATGTACATATATCAAAAGGTTCATAAGTAATGTTTTTGAATAAGGACGTTAGACTCCAGAAATCAATTGCTTCAATATCTAAAAAATCCAGATACATTTTAGTGATTAGATACCGACTTTATATATTTTAAATAATTACCACGACCCCTTTTTGGGGCTTTAAATATTATTTTCCGTAAAGTATGTTCTTGAAGTAATTCAATTTCCTTTACAGATAAAATTGAGCGTGAAATAGAGGCCTTTTACGATGAATATCCAGAGGAGCAACTCGGTGGTAATATTGACTCAATACATTATAAGCATAGAGCAAACAAGTTACATCGTGTCGCTGAAACGAATACACTTAATACACAAAAGCTAAAAGAAAACACTTCTACAAGTTTTAATAATGCTACTAATGTAACGTCAAAAGTTAACGAAGATTTATTAAAGCCAAGCGACAATAATGATTCAACAATAGCCGCAAATGAAAACAAATGGCCGAAATTCGAAGAAATGTTATTAGCAATGGGCAAAAAATACGATTGGAAGAATGATAGGTGGATAAAAGTTAAAGACAAATTAAAAAGTACCAATGAAAACAAAATTAATATAACAAAAGGTAATGAAATTAACGTTGTTCATGCAAAACACAAATTTTATTACAAATTTGTAAAACTAAATAGAAGTAAGAATAGGAGAAGCGTCGTGGTGGCCGTATCAGCAGTGAGATAGAAGAAAGTTGTAACAGATAAGAATATATTTTTTGTAAGATACGGGACCAACCGGGGTACGAAACGACGTTAGTAGCACAACACCACCGGAGTGGCTTTAAAGGAGTTTACGAAAACAGATGAATTCTTCAAAACACTGCCTAATTCCTCAAAATATTATAATTAGAACGCCTGTAGCATTCATTAAAATAATACAGCTATCTGTTAAATGTTTAAGTAGCTCAATAGAATTATTTTTATTAAAACAAAATACAGTAAGATAAACAAGAGTTCTGTATTCAATGGATCTTAAGTGTTCAAACTGTCTTAAGGAGTTAGACAATAGCTACTGATAGCCCTTGTTAGTTGAAAGTTTGTATTACTGTATTTCTAACAATGCTGCTATAGATAAATTTCACAACTGAAAATGTTATAATATCATGTTTCACGCTGGTTAAGAGGAATCGTTAAATATAACTCTTCAGACATTGTGTTTGTTTTATTCTTATTCAACGTCGTAATTAGAGTCAATTTTTAGCTTTCGATAACATATAAATTAACTTGAAATTATTTAAACGGAGATGTATTGGACTTTCAATTCTTTCCTTTTACCTGCCTTTATTGTCAATGTGGGATTGGCGCAAAACTTATTTAAGGATGTTGCAGAAAACATTGAGATTATTTTTTACGATCGGCAGCATGTCTATCTGTCAACCTTACTTTGGGGTATCCAGCCAGAGAGCAAATTGTGTTAAAAAACACCTTGCCCGATCCGGTAATCGAACCAAGAACCTCCTAAGCGAAGCCTCCTCAGCTGCCATTAGTGTCTAGAACTCTAGACTGAACTCTGTTCAGGACGTGACTTTCAATGAAGGTTGCAAAAACCACATTATACTTAGGGAAATCAGTGATTCGAAAAGTTTTCAGTCTAGCAATTGAGTCATAATATATTTTATTATTACAAGGACATTTTATTGATCTGAAACTTCCAAATTGTTAATGGGTTGGACACCCAACATCGAACGAAAAATATAATTCAACCACGGACGTGAAAAAAAGATGGACGGAGCGCTAGGAACATCGAGAGTGAAGGAGGGTTATCACGTTTTAGCACATTCGATCTATCGACAGGCGGCGACTGAGCGTGTTATGAGTGTTAATATATGCGTAGGGCAATTTTGTATGTTGCGGCTGAATGCAACTGCGTATCCCGTGACCTTCGAAATAGGGAAAGAGAGGAACACCACGCGGTTTAGTCGGTAGGACGGCTTAAGGGCCGGTGAGTCCGACATACCTCCATGCTCCGGCATGGAGAGATCTGTAAATAGATTCCCCGAGGAAAAAAAAGAAAATAAAAGAAAAGGGCACTTTTGTATAGGCGCGTTTGTGTGCGTGGCTTCTCTGTGGGGTCCGTTTAACTATAGGCGAGATGGTGTCTTGCTGTCTTATACGTCCGTGACTATAATAATATTTTTATTATTTTTTACAAGATTTATTACAATATGATTATTATCTGATAATTCCCAATCGGACACACGCTCTCTGTAGAGAAATTTTTAATCACCAAAGCCAAAGTAAATTGGATAAAAATCTTATTAAAATTGCTTTAAAGATTTAGCTCGGAGCAAATTTTCCGTCGCTTTGAAGTTGTAGGCGGGTAAGCTATGTACAGCATGGGACGACAAGAAAAAAATATCCTTGTATTATTTACTGCGGCGGTAGCGTAGTTGTATTTCGGTACGACTACCATCCTGAGGTCTCGGGTTCGATCCCCGGGTCGGGTAAAGTGATATTGGATTTTTCCATATCAGCCCAGAGTCTGGAATTTGTGCCCGATGTGGCGATAGGCTCGCCCCCTATCACATCTGGGACGGAACTAAGCTCGGCAAAACGTGGGTGTACTAGTTTGCTAGTGCGCCTCTGCCTACCCCTTCGAGGATACAACCGTGAGCTTATGTTATGTGTGTATTATTTACTTCTTTACTGGCTTACGACGAACCTTGTCACCTTCTTGGCCTAGTAATAGTGTCTATGGGGTGTGGAACGGGAGGTTCAATTCCGAGAACGGGAAAAGCGGTTTTTCTTACACGATGTGCCCGAAATTTGAATCAAAAACTCGTGCTCGATCCACATATACACTGCCACTTTTATCGTATCTGCAGGTCGATTCTCTAAGGTTTCATTCGTGAAAACAACGTTGCGGCATCGTTGCGGCAACGATGTTGTCATTTTTGTATTCAGCAAGGTACAAAGCGCACGCAATAGCGCTATGCGTGATGACGGCGCTTATGCGAACTAGCTCTCTCGAGCGAGGCGTTTGACATAAATGTATGGAAAATGGTATTCTCTAAGACCTAACAACGTTGAACGATCCGTCGATCTTAACGATGTGCACTGCGCGAGCTCGTCGTCGATCGCAACGTTGTGGCGTTTCTTACAGAATCGACCTGCTGTAAACAGCAAATGACTACACTACACCTAACGATAAGCGCAATATAGTAAAAAAAACAGCGTCTAACGATAAGCAATTGGTAATCGTTGGTCACTAGAATCATGCTGACCTATTTATGCTTCTTCACACTCCGAAGAAGAAAGAAGTTTTCTTGACTAGTAAATCGAGGGGCTGGCGACAAGACAGGCGGATGAATGCAGACATAGGGGTGCACCCCCATTTTTTCTTTCTATCTGCCCTTATCCTGCCTTAATATGGGGTCGGCACAACACTTTTTAAAGCATGTTGCAGAGAGGATTTGGCTTAGTTTTTACGACTGGCCGCCTGCCTGACATCAACCTCCTATGAGTGATCCAGTCCCGGGAAATTCGAACCCAGGACCTCCCGGTTCACAGCCCATACATGCTGCCATTAGACCAAGGAGGCGACCCAAGGAGGGATGAACCCCCATACCCACCCCAACCAGCCATAAAGTCATGCCGCAAACCCCTCACATGAATACCTAGTATACCTGGCTGATCTTGGAACGCGAACCACATAAGGAGTGTGGCTCACTATGGTAAGTTGTAATATATCACATCACATAAGCTCACGCCTGTATCCCCGAAGGGGTAGGCAGAGGCGCACTAGCAAACTAGAACACCCACATTTCGCAGAGCTTAGTTTCATTCCAGATGTGATAAGAGGCGAGCCTATCGCCATATCAGGCACAAATTCCAGACTCCGGACTGCTACTGAAAAATCCAATATCACTTTAGACGAACTTGGGATCGAACCCGAGACCTTAGGACGATAGTCGTATCGCGCACGCAATACCACTGCGCCGAGGCAATCACATGTGTACCAATACTCTTGTAAGTAACTAACGCAACAAAATATGTAACATTATCCATCGTCATACGTTTGCCAAAATTTTCACTTCATTAAAACTTTACGCCCAATACCGCACTGAAGCTGAATATTAAAATGAAGATAAAAATTTATTACACTGCGCACCAGTTCATATTTGTTAATTAACAGACTATTAAGTTTTACAGTGCCATATAATTTTAATAGAGGAAATAATGAGCTCATTGCACTCGATCACTTGTTACTCAGAGCAGACAAAAACCAGTACTGCCGTCATTTATTTATTTATTTTATTCGGGATAGCAAACAGCCATTTATAAACTAGTGATATACATTTAGTCCTTAAATCTAGGATGTTATTAAATGCTTTTCACGTACTTACAATATTATTTTTAATAATCCGGCAATTGTGTGTTTCTGTGTGTGTTTGTTCAGCAGTGGACGTCCTATGGCTGATGATGATGATGATGATGATGTATGTGTGTATGTGCTTGTGTGTGTGTGTGTGTTTTTGCCATATCACAAAATATCCATTAGATTTAAATGCCGTTTTGAGTGGTAGAGCCACACTGTAGACAGTAACGTCTACAGCACGAATGGGCCGGCTCGACCGGTTTGATACCACTGTCTCACAGAAAACCTACGTAAAGTGGCAGTTCGCTGTTATGCGGTACCTCCTTGGTCTAGTGGTAGCGTACATGGATTGTAGATCGGGAGGTCCTGGGTTCGATTCCCAGGGTGAAGTGATTTTTATAGTTTAATTTACCCCGAACCGGATCCCTCAGAGGGGGGTAGATGTTAGGCAGCCGGTCGTAAAAACTAAGCCAAATCGTGCCTGCAACGGGCTTGAAAAAATGTATTGGCCGACCCCACATTAAGGTGGGATAAGGACAGGTAGAAAGAAAGAATAAAAATAAGTTAACAGACTTGCACTGACCTCACATTGGAAAAAAAAAAATTGAGTGGGACGTAAATGAATACAGTGAAATATAAATCTTATAGCGTTATGAACATATACATATAACTTATACATGAAAAATAAATACTAATTTATATAACATTATCTGTGTACCGATAATTAGATAGGTTATAAACTCAAATAAAAGAGATATAAAGTACATCGTTTTCGTCCCTTCCCAGCACAGTACAAAGGGGTGACCACAATTCACATAAATAAATAATATAAAATCTAATACATTAAATTGATTTAGTCCATTATCCCACGAACGTGACAATGCAATTTAGAATGAGAGCAAATTGTTTATTTTCTCTGTGGTGGGGCGTCGGACCATTTATTTGAGCAACAAAAATTTAATTTGTTTACTTGTTACTGGTAAAGTCTTAAGCAACACTCATCTTGTGATCTCTCATCCTATGTCATGTAGAGTGTTTGTTCCCCCATAACATCTTTGAGGTTTACTTATCTGAAATTCGCTACAGGCGACTTGCACTACTATTATATTACTAACCTATGTACATTGCATGTAATGAATTACATATCATTCATATATTTCTTTTACCTTGAGGTTAGGACTAACTGTAGGTTAGTAATAGTGGTGCAAGAGGCCCAAAGTAGTTCGTTTTTTAAACTTTAAACATGTCTGCATCCCACTTGTTGTAATCAATTCTGTTATCCATGTACGATTCTGATGGCTTAAGTAGGATACTTTTTATGTCTGGTTACTTATAATCATCATCAGTTACAAGATGCCTACACCTGAACATAGGCCTTCTGCGAAGATTTCCAGATCGAGCTGTTAAAAGCGGCCTGCATTCAGTGACATACTGCGATCTTAATCTTACTTCGATAAGTAAATCCCTTAGATTATTTTACACTAAAAATATAAAATCATTCTATATAACTCATTTTCATTTCTCGACGTACCTTTGATCATGATTTAAACATTGGTTTTCTTGGGTTTGGGAAGTAATTATTATTTTCTTGTAACACGGGTTTTTCTAAAAGACCTCAAACAAGGGTTTGTTGATGTTGGCAGGACTGATCTCGGGGCAAACTCGTCAGCACCTTTCGTAAACAGCCGTATTTGCCTTTCCTCGTCCCCGGAGACCTGTGCAAACAGTAATATCCGAGGCTCTTAGGACAAGACACTTGTGAGGTCAACGGTGAATTTGCCTACAAAAATGCACTCATATGAAGTGAGATTTAAGAACAGCTCATGAGAAGTTGAATTAATTGAATTATCAGGACTAACTCAACGTCCAGTCTACTATGAAGCTGGAAATTGAAACATAACATTTAATCATATAAACAGATGTTAAGAAAGGATTTGGGCATTTCAACTATAAAGGCGGGGAGGGGGATATCGGAGAGGATTCTTTGTATGAAGAAGTTTTGACTTTTTCTGTTTTTATTTTTGCGAAGGCAGACGAGCAGATCGCTCACCTCCATATTTGTCCGCCCACGTATTTTTCTCGCACTATTTGAAAGCATAATCCAAGGAAATAGTGGCCTTTATAAAATCAATAAAAGCTATAAAGATAGTAATTTATTAAAACAAATATTTTTATAGTACATTTTCCGCGGTGTAACGACACCATCGTTTCTAAAACAATGGGAGACAAAAACTGTTACAAAAGTCTACAGATCAATTTTTCATGGACATGTTTTTCTACAACTGCCGCGAAATTCGGCAATTTATCAAGCCCATATGTGGCGGGTGTTCAACAAAAAATCACAGATTAGGTCCTTACGAAAAAAAAGAAACAAAGGGGAACGTGATCTTGTTGGAGTACGTGACTGGAATGGCGCCGCGCAAAAATGTGAGGTTTATGATTTTTGTACGACCTCCTTTCTGTTTGCGAACGGACCTTTACAAACTCGACGAGTAAAGTGATTTTAATACGTAGTCGACACTTTCGGATCGTTAATAGGGCGCATTCATTTAGCGTTTGTATCCCCTAGGTACGCGAATGTATGGTACATTATTTAATTCAATTATATGTAGAGGTACATAGTCCGTTGGTAATCGGAACATTATTTAGTTTAAGTATAAATTTTAAGCTGAATAATTATTATAGCGGGATATTTATAGCCGCAAATCCCGTGGACGGCCCAAAAAGCGCTGGCTGGACGTTCTGGAGGAGGATATGAGAGCCAATGGTCTCACTATGGAGGATGCTCAAGACTGGGCAAAGTGGAAGCGTCTCAGTAAGAAAGCGGACTCCGGCAGAAGACCGGGATAACGCCAGACAGAGATTTATAGCCGCAAATGTGAAAAAAAACAGTCCCGAAAAATGGTGGTAGAAAACCGCTTTTGGCTGACCTGGAATTTAAACCTAGGACTCCATGTCCACAGCCCATATCCGCTGCTACTCTCCGAATGATAACTCTATGGTCCTTACTATATCTATACAAGAAAATCATATTATCCATTAACGAAAGAAAAGTAATTTGACCAACACACTTTCAACATTAATAACATCAGCATTAGTAATAAAATCAAGTGCAACTTTAACATAAATAATAATAATACTGTCCCTCTACTGGGCACTAGTCTCCTCTGCAGAGTATCTACAGACTAATATAATAATGAAGAATATAACAACAAAATAGTAATAATAATTAAATTACTTCTATGTATACTACTAAACCGGCTGTTCGGTACATAGAATATGCATAGAACTATAGAAATCTACTCTTTTCCTTAGCTATCAAACGTCAAACACTCACCGTCATGTGCGGTGTGCCACAACTTTACTTCTAAATAGCTTGTTTAGTAAATACATCTTTCTTTGACCTAATTTGCTCTCCGTCGCCTGTAAAACAGACTTGCATCGTGACAACCAAAGAAAGTTTGATTATTGAGACAAGTACTCAGACGTCAGTAAAATTCTTTGTTTAAGAGCAGAGATTTCTCAGACAATAAAGAAAGACATTTGGAACAAATTCATTCAAAACAAAGCACATGTTGAACAGATAAAGTCACGAATTGGGTTTAGAAATTGGTTACTTGTATGTTTCGCATAAGGTCCAGTTTACATGATAATAGAGCGTGTTTTTCTATGGAATTTTCTTTTGTGAATATAAAAAATTAACTGTGCTGTAGAGTGATCAGACGTGGATCTTCGTGTTAATCCTAATTCCTCGCAAATATCTAAAAACCTTTTGTGTATGGGGGACGGCGCAACACACTTTTTCAAGACTTCCAAAAAGGAGAATATCCTCAATTCATCTGTATTTTTTTAATGTACCTCTATTTTACGCGATATCTCCGCCAAAAGTGTATTAATTTTCAAGATTATTTTTGCGTTCGATAGACCTTATTCCAATTTGTGCTGTGGTATGTGATAATGTTATGGTAAGAAGACTACTATTTTGGTCACGATCGAATAAATTTTGAATTCGGTTCGTTAAGTTTTTAAACTTGTGATTATCATTAAATATTGTGCAAAGACTTCGTGTTTTACTAGACAAGCTGTTTAGAAATAAATTGTGGCACATGACGGCGAGTGTAGACTGCTAACGTTTCACGCCTATGGAAAAAACAGATTTCTATACTGAGTTGCGGTCAATTGACTGAAACTTAGTGCGCACATTTTTACAATTATATTACTATTACTTATTACATTATGCACACAATTCTTTGGTATTATGTGTGAACTAGTCCTAACACATATCTGTCGGAGTATCGTCCTGTTTAGATGTCAAGCCATCGCAGCGCGGTCGTCGGTTTTGTTTTTGTACATTCGTTTCAATTTATATCACGCGATTCCAATTTCGACTGAGCACCCGCAGATTGGATTCTGTGTAGATAACAATAAAATAGCAAACAAATACAATATATTCTATGTCATTGAAAATGTCCTTGCAAAGGATTTTTTGTTGAAAATTCACCGGCTCTCAATAGCAACAGTATTAAATAATCAAATACATTTTGAAAAAGAAGCGATAAACTCTGAGTTTGTTTATGCTTTATTCTCAGGGACAGCTATGTAATGCAGATGTCGTCATTTTAAGATACATAATTAACATGTAAATAATAATATAAGGTATATATGTATGATATAAAGTATCCTATTTGTCGCCTCCTTGGTCTAGTGGCAGCATATATGGGCTGTGGAACGTGAGTTCCTGGGTTCGATTCCCAGGTCGGACAAAACGAATTTTTAATTTAATTTACCCAGGACTGGATCCCCCAGAGTTGACATCAGGCAGGCAGCCGGTCGTAAAAACTAAGCCAAATCCTTTCTGAAACATGCTTGAAAATGTGCGTTGCGCCGACCCCACATTAAGGTGGAATAAGGGCAGGTAGGTAGGTGGGTAGGCCTCTTTAGGGGAGGCCTATATTCAGCAGTGGACGTCCTATGGCTGATGATGATGATGATGATGAAGGGCAAGTAGAAAGAAAAAGTATGCACTACACAATACCAGTTCCACGACCGACTTAAGGACCGCATCACAGGTATAGGTATGAAGTAATATTACGTAGAATCCAATAATTGTGGCCTATACCTCGATATGGATGGGAAGTATCTTTAGGCCTCACCTTACGACCAGCCACTTCATTTTGTATGTACTCACTTAATATCGTTATATTATGTGGTCCTTAGCGTGAGCGATAGCTAAACATTTACCTACCTGCTTGAGGCAATAACATATTTGCGAGCCACGTATATTAGGGAAAGCTTTTACCTGAAATGAAACGGGGAAATATGGGAACTCATGTGTTATATTGACAGATGTGACAGCAAATGAAAATGGTCCTTAAAGACATGTAATAGCGCTGCAAATGCCCTGTGTGACAGCACAAAAATTAAACAATTTGGAAAAATGTTTTCCTCGTTATGTTAATGCTGTATATTTCAATATTAATTACTGGTACCTTCTCGAAGAAATGTTGAGATAGCTGTTATATTATAACAATGTTACATAAACATTTCGCCGAGTTTAGTAATGTCCCAGATGTTATGGGGGACGAGCCTATCGCACTATCGGACACAAATTCCAGACTCCGGGCTGACACTGAAAAATCCAATTTCACTTTGCCCGACCTGGGAATCGAACCCGAGACCTCACAATTATGTGCCACGCAGGCAATACTGCTACGCCAACGAGGCGGTCTTGTCTTGTGTGAGAACATTGTTACAGTTAAGAATTATATTGATGGTTTTGACTAAGTATTTGCACTTCGTAAACAATGCACCGCGTCCACTCCAACGAAACGGGCGAACAAAGAAAATAACCTCGTCAGAGAAACAGCTCCGCAAACAGAGCCGCCTGCCGAGCTGGATAATGAAATATTTTCATTAGACCACTACCGCCGCGCGCCGCCCCGCCGAAGTGGACAAACATGACAATTGCCGAATTCCCTCTACCAAAATGTGAGTAATATGAGAAGAATACGTTACGTATAAACAAGATGTTGGGAGAATTTTGTGTTTTTATATTTTTTTATGAACAAGTCACCTCCTTGGTCAAGTTATAAGGGCTATGGACCGGGAGGTCCCGGGTTCGATTCCTAGGTCGGGTAAAGCGACTTTTCTAATTTGATTTTCCCAGGACTGAAATCTCCAATGGGGGTTAATGTCAGGCAGGCAGATGGTCCTAAAAACTAAGCTGAGTCATTTCTACAATATGAAGTAGAAATTTCTGTAAGAAAGAGGGATATGAACAAATGAGGTACCTGATGGCAAGTGGTGAACACTTTCAGTATATTCAAGTACTACTCGATGAACACTCTGACAAGAATCTTAAAAAAATAACTAGAATTTTTCAATTTGTTACTCAATCGCGTTAGAACTGCTGAATAGATTTGGATAAAATATGGCGCAAAAATAGATTATAGTGTCGAATAACACATAGGCTACTTTTTATTCCGAAAAGATGTACAAGTTCCGGTGGTACAAATATGTTAATAAATTTCAATGCGAACAAAGACGTAAGCAACAGCTAGTTTATTTATAATAATGAAGTATCGTTGAATAAAATAATAGATTACACTAGACCCAAACAATAAGACATAAATTCAAAGATGACCTATTCAATTCCAAGATAAAGAAAATATTTCTCGGTAATTTTCATTTGCTGTGCTCTGTTATAAATATACTGGTATTTAAATGGCTCTTTCAAAAGGAATATTAATTCTTGTTATTTAGCCAAGTTTTTGGTAATTAAGCGAGTTATTTGGCGTTACCTATGGAATACCAATTCTATCATTGCGAATATTATACAAATATTTATAACCATAATATCGTCTCGCCTCCTTCGTCTAGTGGCAGCATATATGGGATGTGGACCGGGAGATCTTGGATTCGATTCTAGGTGGGCTCAAGCTAAATCTAATTTGATTTGTCTGGGGCTGGAACTCCCAGGGGGGTTGACGTCAGGTAGGCAGCCGGTCGTAAAAACTAAACTGAATTGTTCATGTAAAATGCTTGAAAAAGTGTATTGCGACGACCCCACATTGTGGGATAAGGGTAAGTTGAAAGAAAGAATGAGTCGTTAACGATCTTTCGACTATTTCAGTGTAGGCAATAGGTATATCTTGTCGCATTAATGTTTCTTTATTCTTCTTTTTTTTAGTGATCTTCGGGTGTGATTTTGTTGCATATTCATAAATTACTAGAGCGCAAAAGATTTATTATAATTTTACGAAAGTATTTCAGTTGCAAATAAAAGTTCAGTTTCCATTTTCAACTAAAAGTCATTGCGCAAATAATGTTCAACATTTTTAAGATTAACGAAATATTTTATGACTTTCAAAGTAAATTTTATTATGTAAAGGTAAATAGATAATTAAACTCACAAAGTCGTAAAGAGGTCTGAATTTTTTGTACACGCTGTAATTTCCCATGGGTTGAATTCTTTAGAATTTATTTATACTAGCATCCGTGAACACGGAATGTAAAATGTTTAATTAATTCCACTTGTCTAGGGCCACGAAACGGTAATTGAGATCAGTCCCTACACATAAAATGCACTTGTTTTATTTTGTTCATAGTTATTTTAGTTTTTAAAGCAATTCAGTTGTGAAAGGAGAGGTCGCAGATTTGATTCCCAGACCAAGACAAATGTTTGATCCACATAATATTTGTTTTAGGTTTGGCTGTTGTGGTCTTCGTAGTTCCTGATACCCACGATACAAATAAAACCCAGTGGTGGGGTCAAAACTTTGTGTGAGGCTTTTGTGTTTTGAGTGTATATGTATTATTTATATGACATGAAAGGAATCTTGCGAAGACTTCGCGGCAAAGTACAATAACACACTCATAGCACAAGTAAATAAATTACTTATACGTACACCACAGGTACACACATTGATTTTAATTTTTAGCAAATATTTTTAGTTACTGAAAAATGATCTATAAAACTTATTTGGTACAAGACGCCTTGATTTTTGAAAAAAAAGTTTAATGACAGAATTGTGACATCGCATAAAATTACATTGTCATAATTCCGAAAATCAATTATCAACCTTTGTTGGACTTGGAGGCCTTTTTTTAAATAAAGAAGAAGAAGAGCCATAATTTTCATTAAAGTTTTATTTAAGGAACTATAAGCAAATATGTCGGACATTTCATACCATTATTCAAAACCTCGGAGTGAGTTTGGACGACAGCCCAGGTTTTGTGAAGTCGGTCCCGAACTATTAGATTCTATTACACCTGACCGAAAAGAGCAACGCGAATACTGTTCACGTAATCCCGTACACCAATCTGTTCAAGCTACAGAACCTCAGATCGAGCATGATGTGAATACTAAAGTGCTTGAATACGAAAATCAAGGAGTCAACCATGAAGAAGGGGGATGGCCTAAGGAAGTTAATTTTGCTGACGAAGAACTTACTACACGATATCGCCGACGCTTTGAACGAGATGATGCTTATGTGGATGCCGTATTGGGTCTGTACCCGGACTTTACTCATTATATAAACCAGAACAACAGTATAGAAATATATGAAAAGTTTTTCGAAGAAATAAAACCATTGGATCGTATGGAGAAATCGTCTGTACGCGTAAATAATGTATTTAAAGATCCAGATAATCGCCCGATAGCGTGTGTGGATTGGACACATGAAACCGATTCCAAAGTAGTATCGGCGTACTGCAACAGAAAGTATCCAAATCCAATATTGAAACCTGTTAATACAAATGTTTTATGTTACATTTGGAATATAGAAAATCCGTACAGTCCGTCCGATGAATTCCAACCCCCAGTCGCTTGTTGGCAAATTGCTTGTTCTCCTGTTCACCCCGCCATTATTGTCGGAGGATTGAATGACGGTAGAGTATGTATTTTTGATATTCGAGCACAAAAGGAACCTACAAATTTAAGCTTGTTTTATACAGCACACAGAGATCCTGTATCTGCGCTTCTTTATATACCATCGCGGCTTAATTACGAATTCTTTACGGGTGCTACCGATGGCATTTGTAAATGGTGGGATGTACGCATGTTGACTGCGCCAATTGATAGCTTAATTATGTCTATACGTATTCCTGAAGGAGAACAAGTTAGTTTGGCTAATTCAGAAGGAGTCAGTGCCTTGCAATACGATCGTTCATTTCCCAGTAAGTTTATATGTGGAACCGACACAGGGTTTGCAATTAGTATTAATCGTAAAGGAAAAAATTTTAAAGAAAAGTTTTACGCGGTTTTTAGTGCCCATAAAGGGCCAGTTAGAGCGGTTCACCGCAGTTCTTGCACTTCAAAGATGTTCGTCACTTGTGGTGATTGGACTGTAAATATATGGAGCGAAGACATCCATTCATCTCCTATAGTAACAGGGGTACCACATCGTTATCAAATATTAGATGTAATATGGGCTCCTCATAAATACTCATCCTATATGACTGCTAATGAAGATGGAAAATTTCGATATTGGGATATGCTGTACAGGCACCACGAGCCTGTTGTTATACTACCAGTGTCATCCAACCCATTACAGAAGATAAAATCTCACGAAGACGGGAAATTAATAGCACTTGGGGATTCAAAGGGTGGTTTATTTATATTGTCTTTGTCTGATAATTTAATTGAAGCTAGTGATAGAGATAAGCATTTGATGACGCAGACTTACGATCGTGAAACTCGTCGAGAACATATACTAGAAAATCGTGTAAAGGAAATAAGGTTGAAGTTAAAAGCTGTGGAAGGTGCAGCAGCACCTCCGGAATTGAATATTGACGATGAAGAGGCTGCGATTCAAGCAGCTGATGTTGAGTACAAAAGAATTGTCGCAGAAGAATTGCGTCAAGCAGGTGGTAATACACAACCGCTTAAATATACTGGAGCTCGAGACAACGCAATGCGCAAACGTTAAACTTTTTATTACAGTCGTAACAAAGCCTTAATTTAGGTTTACAAAATTTAATATTTAAAAATAATATGTAAGTTTGTTTTTGTTTTATTAAGGAAAAGCAATTTATTTTCATAAAGCTTAGCATTATACTTTTAATTAAAAGTGTACATGACCTTAAACGAAGTTTTAGTGACTTGTTTACACCTTGATCCCACAGCGTAAAAGCAATCATTATGCCCCTGTAATTTACGGTGGCGGTTTTTCATTTAAACTGTAATTATTTTCGCTTGTTTCAATACTTACAAGGGCGTTATTTGCTCTTATCTGAGATACTTTAAGAGTCTACGTATACCCAGTTTTGGTGATAATTTCAGAAAATACGACCTAATTTATTTATGAACATGGTTTAAAATTTATTTTCATACCTGATTTTATACCTATCTGGTATGGTATTAATTTTTCTATTAACGGCCTTATAAATATTCACATGCTTAGTTATCAATATATTTCTTTTATAGCAGAGGCTGGCAAACCAGCTGATGGGTCACCTGATGGTAAGTGATCTCCACCGCCCATAGACACCCAAGACACAAAAACAAACAAGGGTGCGTTGCCAACCTAAAGGGAGGGAAATAGGGACTGGGAAAGGGAGGAGGACGTATTCCACCGGAAATCTCACTCACCGAAGGAAATGCGACAGCGAGCTGCCACTTTACGTCGGTTTTCTGTGAGACAGTGGTATCTAACCGGTCGAGCCGGCCCATTCGTACTGTAGATGTAATTGTCTACGGCGAGGCTCTACCACTCAAACGAAACAAGGAGTTTTCAAACCCATTTCATGATGTTAGTAGAGTTTTAAACAATAATTTGTTTGGACAGTAAAGAAACTATACATTTATACTTATATATTTTCCTTGGACCGTAAACTTTCAATAAAACATTACATAATACATTTTTAATTTTATCGTCACGTTTTAATGTCAACTGTAATTTGTTTCTGTTTCCAATTATTTACAAACTGTAATTTAGTGAGGATATAACTTTTGGAAGCAATATTACGTAAATATAGAGTAAAGGCACTTTAAGATAATTAACAATGAATAAAGAACGATTATTTTTAGGGTTTTGTGGGCTGATAGATGTGAATATACTTATGTAATTTGTATAATCACAAGCTTAAAAACTTAACGGACCGACTTCAAAACTTATCTGATCGTGATCAACTTATACGTTATATGGGACCACCCTTGGAATAAGCT
Organism: Clanis bilineata; assembly: GCA_036417725.1. NCBI lineage: Eukaryota > Metazoa > Arthropoda > Insecta > Lepidoptera > Sphingidae > Clanis > Clanis bilineata. The sequence continues at coordinate 9,267,023 of CM071153.1, forward strand.
ATATCGGACACAAAAATAATCTTGAAAATCCGACCACATTGGGGGGAGATATCGCATAACAAATATAAAAATTACAGACGAATTGAGGACCTTCTCCGTTTTTGAAGTCGATCGAAAATAGAATACGATGCGATGTGACTTCTACGTGCGGTATCAATTAACATTATCTAAGTTTTTCAATGTGTAATTCGGTGGTAAAAATGTATAAAATATATCTACTTAGGGCGACTTACAGCACTATTATTAATCTAGAGCTAGTCTAAACTCGATTTAACTTACGTTTTTTCGTATATTTAAATCGAGAATTAAGATAAAGTACCCCTTAAAACCTGCCCAATGAAACAATAGCTCAATGCTGTATGAGCTCACTTTGAAGATGAATTATCTAAAGTAAAATTATCATCCTATAACCACCGACGTATAAAACAGAGGACCCCGTCTCGCCTATAGTTAAACGAACGCCACAGATAAGCCACGCACACAAACGCCCCTTTGCAAAAGTGCTCTACGCACACACTGATACTCAGTCGCCGCTATTACGTGTCGATAGATCGGCTCGGCAAAAAAACCCAGCTACATTTTCAATGTTCCTAGCGCAACGTCCTCTTTTTTCTATGTCCGTGCTTATAACATACAATAGTACTGAGCCGGTATACATACTGAGCCGGTTAAAGTCCTTTATCTACACAGAACAAATAATATTATACTGAGTACAATAGAACTACTTAGATGTTCTAAAAATATATTCTTGCCTTCTTGCTTCTAAATAGGAAAAGGGTAAAAGAATAGCTTCCTTAACGGGTATATCTATTATTTATCTTGTAGCAGGTAGCTTATTACACGCTTCCACAATTCCAAGGAAACATTTGTGTTTGTTATCGCGTATTCGTTTGTATTTTGTTATTAGACCTTTTTCGTAACCACTGCGGCTTGTATTATGGAAATAACATTTGTAAAAATCTTTATCATATTCTATGTTTTGTTTTGGTATAGAAATAAGACTAGTCGGGATTTGTGGATAGTTATGTACTAGTACGAGTAAGTTCGACGTGTTTCAGCGAAGGTATAGGCATAATCACAAGTTTAAAAACTTAACTGACCGACTTCCAATTTACCGATCGTGACCATATTATATGGGACCACCCTTGAAATAAGCTCTATCGAACACAAAAATAATTTTGAAAATCGGTCTACTATTGGCGGAGATATCGAGTAACATACATAAAAAAACACGAATTGAGGACCTCCTCCTTTTTGGGAAGTCGGCCGAAAAATACATCTAGAGCCCGAGATCACCGAGATTTTTTTCATCCCATGATGGGGTATTAACTTGGGGTCACCTTGGTGTAGTAGCAGTGTCAATGGATTATGATGGTGATTGCCTGAACCATCAGAAACCAAATGTGGTCAACCAACCTGACGTCAGTGACTGATCTTTTAATAATATGCACTAAAATTAGTTTTTAAACTAAATAGGTAGCAAATATTAAAGTACACCCAACAGTCACGCACCTAGTCCTGACCCCACACTAGGTATAACCTGTATCGTGGGTGTCAGAGACTATAAGAGACTTTCGGTCTCACAACACCCAGACTTGGAACAAATATTTGTGGGCCACACAAACATTGATCTCAATGCGGGTTCGATCCCCGCACGGAGACAAATGTTTATGTAGCCCATAGATAGTTGTTTCGAGTCTGGGTGTTGTGAGATCGAAAGTTTCTCGTAGTTACTGATACCTACGACACAAGACTCGATCATAATGTAGGGGCAGAACTATGCGTGTGACTGTTGGATGTTATTTATTTATTATAATCCTAGCTTCAAGAGCTCGCTATTTTTCCAGAACTTATTTTAGGTAAGATAGAAATTCGCACAATATCCCACATAATAAAATATAACCTAACAGAAGCTCACGTCTATATCCCCGAAGGGATAGGCAGAGACGGACTAGCGAACTAGAATTTGCCGAGCTTATTTCCGTCCCAGATGTGATAGGAGACGAGCCTATCGCCATATCGTGTACAAATTCCAGACTCCGAGCGGATATTGAAAAAATCCAATATCACTTTGTCCGACCCGGGTATCGAACCCAAGACCTCAGGACAGTCGTACCGAAATGCAACCACGTCAGAGGCAGCCATATTAAGTGCTTATTTAAGCCTCTTTAGTTTACAGTTACATTTATCTTTGCATACATTTTGCAGAACCATTTATATACCCCAAGAGACAGAATTTGTTTTTCTTTAACAGAACCAAGATCATTTATTCATTTCAGAAGCACTAAACAAAGATGCTGAGTAAGCGAAACTTTAAGTAAATAGTCACTTAACATAATGCAAGGCATTCCCACAAGCTCTAGTTTCTTACATACATTTACTGTTACCATTAGTGAAAGCGTGGTTTTGTGAGGAGCGAGACAAGAATGAATATAAATAGAGCTCTTCCCTCCCAACACTTCATTAATCTTCCTACCATGTCTTCCTTATTTTGAAAGTAAATGTGTCGCATTAAATGTATAATTACATAGATAAGATGACGCCTTTATCCTCGAAAATGTAGGCTGTAGCCCGAGCACGAAAAACTAAAGTAAATGTAAACTCGCTGCGCACTGATGACATTTGATTAATAGACATAAGCTCACACCTGTATCCCCGCAGGGGTAGGCAGAGGCGCACTAACGAACTAGTACACCCACATTTCGCCGAGCTTAATTCCGTCCCAGATGTGATAGGGGGCGAGCCTATCGCCATATCGGGAACAAATTCCAGACTCCGGGCTGATATAAAAAAATCTAATATCATATTGCCCGACCCGGGGATCGAACCCGAGACCTCAGGACGATAGTTGTACCGCAATACAACCACGCCACCGAGGCAGTCTCTTGATTAATATTTCATACAAATTTCATAGACGCGCATCGAGCACGAATACATTTACGGTTGTCAGAAATTTTCCTGCTCGGGCTGCTGATCTAACGGCTCGTTGAGTTATTCCAATCTAGATATTGAGGCTATCGAACAGATACCAATTCCACAAAACCATTTTTGGGTGGGAAATAGCTAATTCTGAAATTCACGATCCCATATCTTCTGATCTTCTATCCTAAGCAGCATACAACTAACCCAATAAGCCAGTTGTCGGCTTATTTAGTTAGGGAACGTTCCACATTTGGCGGAAATATCGCGTATCATACATAAAAAATACAGACGAATTGAGGACCTCCTCCTTTTTGGAAGTCGGTTGAAAAGTGCTAAACGCTACGCGCTATATTTCAATATAGCTCGAAAAAGGATGAGATTTCTCTAGAGGATATTGACTACGTGACGAAAACCTAAGCCCCAACCCCGACGCTGTGACCAAGCGTGGTATTTTGCAGATCCCCAAAACGAGTCATGTAATATGGGTATGTTCCCATATGCATGTTACATTAATGTTGTAACATTGTTGTTGTGACGTCTTAGGACTTAGGAAAGAGCACAGTTACACATTAAGATCGATTTAAATTGGTAAAAATTTCTCTGTAGAAACATAATCCAATCTGGAACTGCCACGTGTTCAGAATCGCGTGCAAAAAATCTTTTATAAAGTTGTAAATAGGGAATTTTTCTTCGACAAGTAAGTAGCGTATCACAGGCAAATAGTTGAAAGTGTCAGCTTTACACAAAATATTAATGTAATTACAGTGGCTATATTGTAACGGAACGCTTCAATAAGGCAAGTGGCAGGCACTCGGCTCCCCATTTGGCTCCCTTTGATCGTGTGCTCGCGCTAATTTATGCAATTACGTCTTACTCGGCAAGTTGGCTTGATATCAAGAAAGTGTGGCGAATAATAATGCTGAACATTCGGACAGTTTTGACTGAGATGGTTCTTTTAAGACAGTGTAGGAACCCTGTAATGAACCCTCTTTTCCAATGTTGCAAAGTGGAAAACTTTGTTAAATAGGGCCTTACTTATAAAAACAGTTTAGCTGAGCAAATGGCTAAGAATAGGCTGTCACTTTTTTCCTTGTGTCACATCGTTTGAAAATAAAAAGGACAGCCATCGATATATTATTTACCTAGATGCACAGTTCACGTTCGGAAAATGGGACACAATGGGATAACACGTGCATAGGGTTATATTTGTGTTGATTGAATTAGAACTTGTAATCTTTTTCTTTGTTTTGTTCCTGATACCACTTTTTAGGAGAATATTTTTGCAAAGAACTGTGCATCTAGGGTATAATATATTGATGGGGACAGGTTATTCTTAGCCATTTGCTCAGCTAAACTGTGTTTAAAAGTAAGGCCCATAAAGTTTAAAAAATACTTAAAAGTCGACTTCAAATAAACATAAACATTTATAGGTCAATATAGAGAACAATTTTTAACTCTCCTTAGAGTCGATGTAGTTCAAATCAAAATATACCGATTGGCTGACTGAACGACTTCGTTCTGAGTCTCGGTTTGATCCAGATCAAGTAAAGTCATATAGTTTTTTTGCTCGGTAGCGGTGGCTGGAATTTGTGCCCGATATGGCTAAAGCCTCATCCACTATGGCATCATGGAATTGAAATTAACCTGACGAAAAGTGGAGCAGCTTGTAGTTTTAAAATTGCAACAATAAGGCTCAATTGCACCACTATTATTAACCTAGAGTTAGTCCTAACCGCAAGCTAAATTGACAAAAAATGTATATCGGCGCAAAATAGCAAGCTTATTTAAAAAGCCGTTGTTATTTCACGTTATTAATTTGTTTTACAATTGTTAAACTGCTGAAACCTTAAAAGATTCTAAAAAGTTAAAATAATCGTTATAATTATTTCTTTGCCATTCGATATTCGGTATCGAGTAGGTAGTTGCAAATATTACACCCTATAAAAGGAGTGTTCAGAGCAGATTCGACACAGTCGTGCTCCGGCACTCGGACTGTCCACATCCCTGACTAGACGGTGCTCTTGAGCACCGTTAATAAAGGGAATTAGTGAATTTCAGTGTTCACAGTTGATAAATAAGATGAGAAATCATCTTATTGTCAAAAATGACGTCAGCCATGCTGACGTCAACGTTTTTACAAAACAACGTTAGCGTTGGCCCTCGGACATCAGAAGTGGGATCACTATCCCACTCACTTAACTTGAACCTTTCTGCCCTGACAATGGATACTTTCAATTCGACTGATAATTTCAATCTGACTGATTCATAAAAAGTGCATTGTGTGGAACATTTGTACAAATGTTTATAATATGGTCTGGCAAGGCTGGTCGGATACCTCCTCTAAAAACCATATAAACCAGGGCACGTGGTGCACCTAAATATCCATATTTTAATTTGTGTGCAATTTCATCTCAGAATTCAATGCAAAAACAAAACTACCTGATTTATGGTCAGGATTGATCGAGACGGTGTATGTGACACTGTTGCAGTCATTTTTGAAGTCAACGTTAGTGATCATCTTTAAAAATCATAAGTGGTCAATTTGAAAAATCCTGAGTGGTCAATTCGGGAAATTGTTTTGTGAGCTAGGTAATTTTGCCCGCTGAGTTTGTTTCGCCGGGTCTTCTCAGAAAGGGCCGCGTTTGGATCCGGTGGTAGATTAAAAAAAAAAACGGAATCTTAAATTCGCAATAATAAACGAGGCCTTTCAAAATGACCGTATCGGCGTACAACCATGAACTTTCAATAAGAGCACGTGCTATTTCAAATGAAAAGAAAGAAAGAAAAAGAAAAGAAAAAGAAAAAAAAAAAAAAAATTGTTCTACGAGTATTCACAACAAATTACAAGGCTGGTGCAGAGCACGCACCGCCTATCAGAATGGCCGTATCGGCGCAAAATAGCAAGCTTATTTAAAAAGCCGTTGTTATTTCACGTTATTAATTTGTTTTACAATTGTTAAACTGCTGAAACCTTAAAAGATTCTAAAAAGTTAAAATAATCGTTATAATTATTTCTTTGCCATTCGATATTCGGTATCGAGTAGGTAGTTGCAAATATTACACCCTATAAAAGGAGTGTTCAGAGCAGATTCGACACAGTCGTGCTCCGGCACTCGGACTGTCCACATCCCTGACTAGACGGTGCTCTTGAGCACCGTTAATAAAGGGAATTAGTGAATTTCAGTGTTCACAGTTGATAAATAAGATGAGAAATCATCTTATTGTCAAAATTGACGTCAGCCATGCTGACGTCACCGTTTTTAAAAAACAACGCCAGCGTTCGCCATCCGACATGTATGAATGACATGTAACTTAACTTGCGGTTAGGACTAACTCTAGGTTAAAAATAGTGGTGCAATTGAGCCTTAATCGATTATATTTTCGACCGCCTTCAAAAAAGGACAAGGTTCTCAATTCGGCTGTATTTTTGTATGTTACGCAATAATGTGGACCGATTTTAAAGATTATTTTTGTGTTCGATAGAGCTTATTCCAAGGCTGGTTCCATAGTCATGATTATATAAGTTTTGAGGTCGGTCCGTTAAGTTTTTTAGGTGTTTAATAAGACAAGTTGTTCAAAAGTTGAAATGATCTATGCTTCAATGATTTTATAAACAAAGTTATAAGATAAATAAATGGTGTCGAACCTAAGCCTGGTCTCGGCTACGTGTCAGATGTCTTCAGTTTCTCTAACGCAATTAATATGGTGGTAATTGGATTAAGGCATCGCGTCTTTGATCGCAACCGAGACGATGTCGCCGGAGCTCCCAAACCATGTTATAGGCGATAGAGGGAAACTCTGTCATTGCGTGTAGTACAGACAGCAACTGCAATCAATTTAAGAGGCAGATGGAATAAACTATTAATATTCTAAATGAAAAAGTTTTGTTGCTAGTTGATTGTACCGGCTAAATTGTTTTTTTTATTTGTATAAAAGAGACAAAGGCAGACTATGAACCGGCCTGACTGGTTTCTCGACAGTATAATGCCATGGAATAAAATATAGGAAGAGACTCAGTACAGTGTGCAATGGCGCCTCTATCTATTGCTTCGAGCATAAAAGGCGTCGATATATTATTTACCTAGATGCACAGTTGACGCTCGGAAAATGGGACAGCAAAGTAGTGCTTAAGCACGCCTTTTGCATACAGTCGGATGCTGATATAATTATAAATTTCAAAATTCAAATTTAAGAACGCTTGCTCATTTCATTTAAAAAGCTACGTTATAACACGGGCATAGGGATAACAAAATTATAAAATTTTGTTGATTTAATTAGGACTTGTGATCTTTTTCTTTATTTTATTTGCTGAGACCACTTTTTAGGATGACATTTGCAAAGAACTGTGCATCTAGGGTATATTATATTGATGATAAAAGGTGTGAGGATGTATACTCTTGATGTCATTTACATATTTAGTATCATGCAAGAAGAAACAACTCCGATGTAAACTTAAATGTAGGCAGGTAGCGTAGCTCCCACGTTGTCTACAACATTTGAGAATTCTAATCTACCTAACAAAAAACATAATATAAACAAATGTATTCTTTATAGAGGCATAGAAGCGTACTCCCATTGAATTGGGCCGGCACTTCGCAAGATAGCGAGGTAAACAACCACTGTCATCGTTACTTTAGAGCTCATTAGGGTCCCGTTTTATGTTCGGACGATGGCACCCTTTTCACCTCGTACGGACAAATGCCTCCTATTTAGGTCCCACCCTTTCAAACTTCAATAGTTATATATTGTAAAGGATGTAAAGCGGATTACGTATGAGTATTGGAAATGTAAAGCAATAAGTTCTTTGTACGCTAATGGATCGGAAGATATTTTTAGCCTATGGTCCGGGTGTTACTTTTGTGCGGTTCGACGGAATACGAAATATTGTTCATTTTGGAAATACATAAGAAAAAGTTGGAATATTTTTATAATAATCACAGAAGGTAATGTTAGACGTTACATAACATAAGCTCACGCTTTTAAGGGTAGGCAGAGGTGAACAGCAGAATCTGATTTAACCTCAATTCCCATTTCGCCGATCTTCTATCCGTCCCAAATGTAATAGGGTCCGGGCATAGCATTGCTATATCGGATACAAATTTCATGCCCAATATCATTATATCAGAACCGGGAATGGAACCCGTGACTTCAGGAAGCGACTACCATAAGTCATATGGCACACGCAATACAACAAGGCCACCCTAGCAGTCATTCTTATTACTCTAATTATTATTTTTCTATTTTTATGTAGTACTGTAATTTATAATGAAAATAGTAATAATCTGTAATTTCATAACATTCATTAAATATCCAAAATGAACTTTGGGGTAACAGTATCAGATAAAATTACCATTATCGTGATAAATTGAAATACAAATTGGGTCATTATTCAATACCAAAAGCGCTATGGAATAAAGTAAAATTATAGGTTGTCACGAAATACCTTCTCGGCGAAGATAATAATTTATAACAAGCATTTTAAAATGTACGAACAAAGAGTTTAAAAATTAAGCTAACTGAAGACAAATTAAAATTGCAAAACTTCTCTTTGAGTCACAGTACAAGTATTGTAGAAAACATCCAACTTCTACGCTTATACTTTTTATGTTAGTAGATACACAAAGTTTATATTTGAAATCATTGAATAACTTGTGATACTAGAAAACTAGGATAAGTTTAATTTGAACACTATAAAATCTGTGGTTTGTGTTAAGAATTCGTCTAGGCGTAAACTTGTATGTAAGTTTACATTATTGTTCATTTATTTCATAGACTAATATATACATGATCATAATGATTGAGAAATAATAAATAACACACAACAGTCACACACATAGTCCTAACCACACAGTAAGATCGAGTCTTGTGTCGTTGGTATTAGGAACTACGAGACACTTTCGGTTTTACAACTGCCAGACCCGAAACAAATATTTGTGGGTCATACAAACATCAGTCTCGGAGCGGGAATCGAACCCGCGGCTTCTCGCTTCTCAGCTGGCTAGTAGCCCCCTGCGCCACGGAGGCTGTCACATAGATCGAGTGTAACTATCTATATCTTACGCAGTCAATAAACATTGACTTAGCCAGTACCCCAGTTCCCCAGTACAAAACGGTTCATAATATAATATTATCATTTATTGATAGTCGTTGATAGTGTAAATAAATCACTAAAATTGTAACCGAAATCACCAACACTCTTCATATCAATCAAATTACCCATAGGAATATGTTAAACATGCATTATCAAGTCGATTACATGGGTGTTACTGCGGCCATTCGTCACAGAGATAAGAGCATCGCTAACAATGCTCAGGTGTGTAATATTTTCATGTGAAAATGGAACAATAATCTGAATAATTTCAACACTGTTACGTTCATAAGATACGTAACAATACGAGACATCGAACGCAATGGAGCGGAAGCAAACGATATAATATGCGAAAATCTCTAGAGGCCCAAATATCCCCTTCCCGTTCCAATCCCCATTTCTTTCCTTTTGGATAGGCAGCTGCGGTTTCGCTGTATCTCTCCTTGTCTTTTACAAAGAAAAAGATGAGTTTAAAGGAGCAATGGAATAGTCATTTTGTACTATTTATTTTCATTGTTATGGATAAATTTAGGATGCATTTTTGTCTAATGACAGCGTTCTGGGTTCGATTTCTAGGACGGATGGTATTTTCATAAAACGATTTTCTTGGGATTGAATTTTCCCTGGTTGATTTCAAGCAAGCAACAGGTCTTAAAAAAAGCCGAATCTCTTATACAAAATGACATTAAAATTACGAGTATATTTAAAAAAATATATCTATAATAGGTGGAATTAAGTTAGGAGAAAAAAAGTCAATAATAAGAGTTGTTAGCAGCCATTAATAATATTTTATACATAACATAAGCTCACGCCTGTATCCCCGAAGGGGTAGGCAGAGGTGCACTAGCGAACTAGAACACCCACATTTCGCCGAGCTTAGTTCCATCCCAGATGTGATAGGGGGCGAGCCCATCGCCATATCGGGCACAAATTCCAGACTCCGGGCTGATATGGAAAAATCCAATATCACTTTGCCCAACCCGGGGATCGAACCCAAGACCTCAGGACGGTAGTCGTACCGAAATACAACCACGCCACCGAGGCAGTCCAGTCCAGACAGACAGAATTTTAAACATAGCCACGGATTTTTGAAGTTATCAGAGAGTACTTATAGTATTACTTTATAAACGAACTTATAGTTTTATTACTTCAACACCTAACATTTTATAAAATTCCATTCATCGTCTTAAGAGTCGGAGGAGGCATCTTTTATTGAAAAGCTTAAATTGAAGGTAATATTTTATCGCGGCAGCGGACCGCGAAAGCCACATTAGTGTAAGTGAACACGTAGTTTACCACGCTGGAATAAAAGCATTGTTGTTAAATGTGCCGTGAGTGAGGATTCGGTATCGCTGGAAAAATCAAGCGGCAAAATTTTACAGGAAATAAGACTGTCGTCGTTGTGTTTTTGTGACATTACTCGCTAGCGACTCCGTAAAATATTTGTATGACAAACACCCGAACGCCTCTAGCGATTACGCGAGGAACTGACGTTTTCCATACAAATATTTTACGTCCTCGCTCGCGTAAATGCAACAAACTCATGATTGAGCTACTGGTACTTAGATTGTGTTGCGTGTGAAAGAGTGTATACAGGTCCTACTATGCAACATTTGAGAACAATATTGAGAAGACTCGGTTGCGCTAACGAACGAGTCGTAAGTCGGAAATATGATCGGAATAACTACTAAACAAGTGAAGCCGCGAGCAAAAACTACAACTATAGAGGTATAATCTGTCACAGGATTATTGTAATTACAAGTACAGTAGAGTGTCGATTATACGAACTAATTGGTGGACAAGGGTGGTCGTAAAACCGTTTTTTTCGGATAATCGAACTGTACTGATCTAGCTATACTAATTTATGTACAATTTAAATTGAACTGCTTTTTCACACAGAATTGGACCAGAAATAGCTTCTTCCTGGGATAATTTATAAGTAAACTACTTAAAAACAGCATCATCTAAATCCATCTTTTCTCTTATTTTTTCTCCTTAATGGTAGATTTTCCAATTTGGTGTTCATTGGATAACTTGGTTGCAGATTCGCCTTCCTCTAGCCTTTTATTAGTTTAGTATTTATTTTTCATAGAAAGGACAACACGTTTAGGTACGTAGAATAATTAAGGTAATAATTACGGATGAAATTAAATATTCCAATCGATGAACGGATTGCTATTTATAAAACCGGTGTTTTGTCTCTTTTATTCTCACATTATTTATTGAAGTAAGAAAGTGACACCAGTTTTAAGGTTATGCTGGTACATTTTTCTATAAGAGTCTTTATAGATATTTTCGTAACAATATGACGCAAAATAGCTGCCAAAATAATATCACCCGAGAATTTGATGTTTCTATAGAAACTTCCCGATACCCCTGATCTTCCCGTTTAACCGCAGCATCTATTGGCATCAGAGGAATAGAAGTTTGGTGTTGTGTTTGTATAACGATCATGACCTAATGTTTATTATTATGAAATATGTCGCTATTTGGCGAGTTTCCCTAAACTACCGTTAATGAAGCAGTTGGCAATCACAAATGACTCATAAAATAGTGATGTATTTAATGTGTCAGACTAATATTATAATTTAAAACTATTCGGTGCCTCGATGGCGTGGTTGTACCGTCCTGAGGTCTTGGATTCGATCCCCGGGTCAGGAAAAGTGATATTGGATTTTTCCATATCAGCCCGGAGTCTGGAATTGTGCCCGATATGGCGATAGGCTCACCCCCTATCACATCTGGGACGGAACTAAGCTCAGCGAAATGTGGGTGTTCTAGTTCGCTAGTGCGCCTCTGCCTATCCCTTCGGGGGTACAGGCGTGAGCTTATGTTATGTATGTATGTTGTATGTAAAATTACTCAAAACATTTTGTAAAACAACTTGCTTTTTCCCATAGCTTAGCTTGAGTGATTAGGTTTATACCGTAGTCAACTCAAAACTCCGGCCCGAGAACATTTCTGACAAACGTTAATGTATTCGAGATCGCTGCGCACTAATGACTTTTGGTTAATATTTCATACAAATTTCATAGCCGCGCATCGAGCGAGCAATTTTCCTGCTCGCGCCACAGATCCCACGTTTAATATGACTCTTCCAGAACTGAAATAGTCTTATAATGGTAAATCCAATAATGTTATAAAATTTTAATAACTTCATGTTAAAAAATACCGTATTTTTGGGTGCCAAGACAATATAATGGACGCCGGTCGTACAAAACAAGCCGAATCCTTTTTACAACACGCTTGTAAAAGTATGTTGTCGGCGACTCCAAATTACAGTGGTATAAGAGCAGACGAAGAAGGAGAATCAATGGGGCTTTTCCTAAGATGAACGACAGCGAAACTAGAAAATAAATAGGTTATACATGCAACATAAAAAAATTGCAAAATAACAGTAAACATTTTAACACAACCTTACTCAGTCAATGGAAAATACAAAATTGATTCAATAAACGGAACAAAAGATATCTATAACATTTTACTAATACCTCTCTTGTCTGAAATAATTGATAGCCGCGAGCGTGAATCCGCACTAATGAACCAATCTAGATGGAAAAAGTCTATTTCATCACAGACTTCGATTCATTTTTTTAAATTAACTATTGTGTTCAAGCATAACAAGTAAACGCTTTAAAAAAAAACATATTTCATTTTGCTAAGTAGCAGAGACAGAAATAGCAGATGATTTATAAAAAAATCATCAATCATCGACCATTAGTACTAAATATGCTAAAATATTTTTGCTTATGCATTTTAATATTTCAATATTTTTTATGTAATGCAGTATCATTGTACAGAACTACAGACAGCATAAACGGGCTATTTTGGGACAGTAGTTAAAAAACTACTAACTGTCCCACAGGAAATGTAATATACAGCCGAAGAATCGAGATCCTAGGCCTCTTTATAACGCAGCATCTGATGGCACTAGATAACATTCTATTGCATGAAATATTTTGTCGAGTTTCACTCAACTTTCTCATGATCCTTCTGCTTTTGTAAGTTATAAAAAAGTTATCCACTTATTGGCTGTAGAAGAAAATCTATTTTCTGCACTTTATTTACACGAGATTTTACTAAAAAGATTTTTCATTTTAATGGTCCAATTTCCTATTTGATAAAGTAGTTTGTAATAGTGTATAATCATCCTTTTCGACGCGTTTTAATAACGGTCAACATTTGGAGTCCAAACCCATTTGATACTTAACCGTCCAAATAGAAACGTAGGCAAATAAACCCTTACGGTATTTCTCTGTTACGGCTTTATCACGAGTCGGTCGGAGAGCGTGGCCCTAATCACAAACCGTCATCTTATACGTACCTTTCCTCATACTCTAGGGATTTTACTACTTAATTCTTTCCAACAAGGTAATTTTGGTTAGCTACCGCAGAGTTTAATTAAAACGTTCCAATTTACTTTTGGTTAGGTTTTATTTATTTTATTGAAGTTAGAGGATGTAATATAGGAAGGAGGATATAGGAAAGCTTTTTGTCATAGTGGTATTTTGTGACGTATTCCCAAATACTGAAACGCTCTTAACTTTAACGGCTACTTCCTTTGTTTTGCGCCATACAATTTTGACAGATAAGGCGACCTTAAATAACTTAACACGGCCTTAAGTGTTTGAGTTACGTTTCAGTATTTAGAGGCTAATGCAATGTATAAGTTAACGTTGATTGGACAAGTCTCGAACCATATTAATTTATAATTAAGAAGTTGTGCAAGGAAGCAAGGTTAATATAATTAGGGTACACATGCAGCATCAACGTATTATGTTCTCTAGAAAGTTTTGGTAAACTGTACTTGAAGCTTCAGTGTTCTAGTGTCCAACTTAATATTCAAACACCGACACAACTTTAACTGTTTCTGCAACTAGTGCATCGTGATTTCAGATAATTAATTATTTACATACAGATATCTGGTATCCTAAATCCTATTCTTTCCCTATTCCTTTCCTTTTCACAATGGGCAGCTCATTTGTTAGGAAGGGAGTTTGTAAAAACATATTATAACAGGTAATAAATAGAATTGATATCCTTCAGATCCACCTTCAGATTGATTCAAGTTAATTACAATAATAAATTTCAATCTTCTGGAATATTATAATCGTCGCATTTGTTGGCAGCATATAAGGTCTATGGATCGGGAAGTCTTGGATTCGTATCCACAGGTCAGGCAATGAAGTTTTTCTACCACAAAGACGGTACTGAACCACGAAAATAGGCGTCGACACAACGTTCAAAGCAGATGGAAAGAAGAAAGTTCTGTTAGTGTTAGTAAAAACATGACTTTTAAAAAATGTGATGATCCTCATTTTGTCATATACATTAAAGTAGCTCCATACTGGCATCAAATAAAACTACGTCATTAAAACCTTACAGAATCTTAAGGAAATTCATAATGTAAAAAACTACCAAGTCGCTTTAATCAAAATGTAGACCGCAGTCAGCTAGATTACGTCCAAAAACAACTTTGAAACGTAGCAACGTATAATGCAGATATGTTAACAATTGTCTCGCGCGAAGCTCAGACAAAAGGAGTCTCGCAAGAATGAGGAAGAAATTAGTGCCAGAAGAGAGACCTATATGTAACGCGGTAGCTGTGTTCCGTGAGAGAGGGTAAGTTTATTGATTAGAGTTGACAAGGTAGAAAGTATTTATGTGTAGCATTTTTATCCGAGTACAGCAAAGTACAGCAAACACTCGAACGCTTCTAGCAACACGTGGGGAAATAATGTTTGTCATACAATTTATTTTAGCCAAAAACGTTAAAAAACGTCATGCTAGTACCTTAGATGGTTAGTAAAGCGCATTCAAAAAACCGGTAATAAATCGTACAAGCTTCATAAATGCTTCTTCACACTCCGAAAAGGGATAAACAAATCAAGGGGCCTGTGACAGGACCGGCGGATGACCAAAACAGGCAGGATGGCAAGGATATATGTATCCCCATACCAGCCCCCTGACTTTTGACACTCGGCTCGATTTTGAATAAGATTCGGTTTCATTTATCGACCAACTTCCCAAAAAGGAGGAGGTCCTCAATTCGTCGGTATTTTTTTATGTATGTTACGCGATATCTCCGCCAAATGTGGATCGATTTTCAAAATTCTTTTTGGATTCGATAGAGCTTGTTTCAAGGGTCCCATATAAATATGCTCACGATCGGTTTTAAAGTCGGTCTCTTAAGTTTTTATTGACGTAAAATAACACCGAAATTGAATTAAAAGTACGCTAATGTCGCATTCGATTCGAGAACTTATCATTTGGTATTTTTAACACGACATTAGTGCACTTTTTACCTCGATTTCGGTGGAATTTTAAGTCAATAAATGAAACGGAATCGTAGTTGCAATCGAAACGAGTGTCAAAAATTAACCTTAAGTCCCAACAAACCATCATGTCATGTCGTAGGGAACACGTACATATATACGATATACGTACGTACAAATATACGAGTATTTACGTGTTTCTAAAAAATATGTATTCCAAAGTATCAGAATTCAAACAAAGTTTCAGGCAACACCAGTCTCGCGAAGTAAGGCTGAATGTTCTTAACTTGATGCTGTAATTAGTTTAAAGAATTTTTAATCCGTATAAAGAAAAGGTTTTAAATGAAATTCCTTTACTTAATCCTGCCTCCAATTTTCTTAAAGGGGCACAGAATGTTCTTGATTTAAAGAATGATTAATTATTCATTGAAAAAAGTAAACATTTCAGGTATTTCTTTCGATTCTAATACTGTAGCTTCATTTACTTTCGAATCGAGATCGTGCTCGCTCATGATATGAAGGTCTATTAGTGCACAGCGATCTTGATTCGAATTCAATTATCAAAATTATTCGTGCTTGGATCTCAGTAATTTTTTTGATAACAAAAGTAATTTTTCTACCTGCCCTTATCCCACCTTAATATTGGGTCGGCGCAACACACTTTTTCAAGCATGTTTTAGAAAGGATTTGGCTTAGTTTTTACGACCGGCTGCCTGTCTGACGTCAACCGCCTGTAAGGGATCCAGCCCCGTGCAAATTAAATTAGATAATTCGTTTTGCCCGACCTGGGAATCGAACCCACGACTTCTCAGTCCACAGATTTTGATACCAAAAGTATTAAATGTAAAACGATAAACATACAGCAATTCTAATGACGAGTATATTAAACCCCCACAATAATTTCGACAACGTTCTTCCAGTAATTATTTCCAACGTTTGGAACAATTCGAGAAAGCTATACAAGCGTACAACGAAGCGCTGCGGTGGAATGTGAGTTACTGCAAAACAAACAGCTTCAGATTCCATTTCCAGTCGGTAAACATGCAATTAGACGTAGCCTACGCTGATAATGTTTGTACACCATTCCGCTGGCGCTACTTGCTTTTCTTGTCGCCTATGATAATGAAGAACGCTTTCATATTAGATTTTGTCGAATGTTTTGTAGAAGTTATCAAAATATTGAAATAAAACTAGTTTGTACGGATTCGATCGCGATTTGTTTATTTATTTTTATTGTTGGTCCCGACATTTCGAAAGCTTTAGTCTTCGTAGTCAAGGATCGGACTGAAAACTAGTAGTCGTAAAACTAGTTTTATTCCAGTGAATAATATTCGCGTAATCCTAAGAAATCAATTTAAAAATACATTTTTTTTCCTAAAACTTATTTCCAAATGTATGGAGTATTGTTAAATACTTCATTAGCTGCATGCATTGTAAAAATAGTCGCAAGCGTTGCAGAAATTGCAAAGTCTAATAATTATTTCCTACTTTCGTTAAAAATGCAGTATGGGATAAAAGTAGTGACGCTACACTTTACTATAGTACCTACCAACGTCCTGTGTCAATCAATCGTGTTCCTGTTGATTTTAATAATATAGTTAGTTAATCCTGAAATAGATATAGAAAAAGCCAGCTTAGAGAGATGTAGATAGATGTAGATTAGCTTATATGTAGAGGTAATACTGCCGATATTTCTACAAATAAATTTGGTAACCGTGTAAAAAGTTATCGTGGAGTTTATGTGTTAAAACTGCTTAATCCACTTAAATTATGTTAGAGAATATTTGGCTGTTTGTTACGTCGAACTTTCTGAAAGACTAATTCAGAACTTCGTACACGGGTAGTCCATATTATGTTAAAAACTTTTCTCTTATCGGTACCAGTTATAAATTAAGAGTATTTAGTATTTTTCTTGAGAAAGTATTCTTATAAATTTACATATTGTTAGCAAAAGTTCCTATTGTAAAATAAAATCTTAGTTCTCACAAGGTTACAAATTTAAATTAAAGTTTATAAATCCCCATAGATGAAGTGATTATAATATAGCAGGTTTGAGAGAAAAAAATACTTAGTAATTTTCAAAAAAAAATCAGTTTCCTATTAAATTTTCAGCTTGAAAAATCAGAATATTTTCATATACCACATAATACTATGTTAACATATTATTACGAGTTCGTCTATCACACCATATTTGAAATCAAAGAACAACTCAAGCATCAATCATAAGAAACTAAATTACATCATCAATATGAAGCTCATAGCATCCTCCTCATAGTAACCTCATAGTTTATTATTGGAGTGTAAATCATGCATTAACGTTCCATTTTCAGAGTGCCGATGTCCGCTCACTGTTGGGGCGGAGTGTGTCGCGAGCGAAGGCGACACATTACGGCGGCGCTTTGGCAGACGCTGTTAGAGCTGCCGGTATTTATCTGTTAATTATGCACTTTAATTATCCTTCTATCAGAGCATTACATTCGGAAATTCAATAATTTGAGCTTAATGCTGGCATTGTGTGCAATGTGTATTTAAATGCGGAAGTAGTTATTACTTTTACTAAATTGCGATGAAATTCTTGAAGTTCCCGGTTAGTTATTGCCTAATGCATTATTTTTTAATTACATTTATAGTATATTTAAGCAATATTCAACCAGAAAGTAACTCAGATATTAAACAAATGCCTTCAAAGCCGCATAACATTGAACTTTATTACAATATAATAATTAATGCAAAAGATAAATTATTGTTAAACTTAATTATGTATTAGGAACTCACAAAAGTTAAGCATCACAAATCGAAACAAAATACCAATAATTATCCTCTAACTAACTTCAAATAAGTGATGCTACTCTATTATGACGTAGGTATTATAAAGCTATTTCCAAGTATTTGTAATTAGAGTTATTGCAAATTGGAATAATACAAAAGTTAAATCTGAAGCTAATCCAGAAACAGAAGTGCATAAATAGAAGCTAGCTTACATTCTAAACTAGATAGACGGACTTAATTAGTTTGTCAATGCATTAGTGCATACGAACTGAGTATTGGCGTTAGAATCGATAACATATCTCACTCGAGAAATTGGTGGGCTAATAGCTATGTGATTGTGTTATGCAATATAATAGCACTATATTAATATTGCTTTGCGAATGGACTGACTGTCACTGCATTGAAATTGGAGTTAGAGCACTAGTAATTGTGTTTGAGGCTGAGATCTATAGAGCGAACTTCGACTAAGTCTAAGTCAAAGTCACGAACTCAGTGAGGATTTTTATTTAGTCCAAGTCATTTTTTACAAAAAAATCTTTGCTTAGTCTGTCTGTCAGTGTGTTTTTCTTGTACAAAATGACCCGGACTAAAGCAAAGTTCGATTTAACAATTACAAATCCCCCCTGAGTTCGTGACTTTGACTTAGACTTAGTTGAAGTTCGCTCTATAGATCTCAGCCTGAGAGGCTGTAAAATTAGTCAATAAATTAAATATTCATAACATAGAAACGGTGCAGCGAGAGAGTAGCTGTGAAATTAAAGGCGGCGGGTTCGATTAACACATTAACATATTTCCTAAAGTCTCTAATAGTGCCTGATATACCACCTTATATATTCTCAAGTTCTTGTCAAAAGGTATTATAGGAGTCGTAAACCGTAAATACAAATTATAAATCTAATCCCTTTAGAATTCTGGCACTAAACTAAACACGGTAATAATGACACAAGGGTTTTGCCAGTAATCGCATGTAATATGCTTGTCAGGTTCTAATGTCGAAACTGTAGTATGGTGGAAATGACGTGTCATTGTATTTTATTTCCATGTTAGAATGTCGAAAAGAATAATGTTTTCAGATTCCTGAAAACAAATGAATCTAGAACGAATGGAGAAGAAAACATTAATCTTTTAAAAGCACAATGTTTCCGGTTCTGCTATAAATTTAGATGATCTTAAAGCAAAAGATAGGTTCCATAAATAATTAAGCATGAAGGAAACATCAAACTGCAACATTGTGCAACTTTTGCTGCTTAAGTTATGCTTACGTTAACACCAAAATAATATTATATGCTGTTAACTCCATACATATCTTTCGCTTAACAATTAAATGCTATCATAAAAGGATATAAAATTAACTTTAGTAAACAAATGTGGAAAATATAGAATATTATTTTGTGTTGAATATGCTATTACATGTTATTGATGTACATGTTTTGTGTGTACATGTTGTTGATGATGTCGTAATTTTAGGTAATATTAATATTGCATCCTTAATGGACATTATAAAAATTTATTAAGGGACGATTTGGGAAGCTGAGTGAGCTAATAATAATCAAAATGTAAGGACCCGCTTAACGCCTTTTAGATAAATAACTATAATAGATTTTGAAAGTACTCTTATTTGACAATTTCTAGCATTAATATTGTATTTTTTTGTATTTCAAAGATCATACTGTGGATATATCTGTGGACAATATACATTTGGATGTGGCAAAACAGAAGCTTAAATTTTAAGACACGTACAATTTGGTCGGGTTTGTGGTCGGGTTAGCGTAGCACAATAATGTTATATGTAAATGTACTTCACTTATCGTACAGTTACACAGAGTAATTTTATTGCACGCTCCGCTCTATTCCAACTTAGTCACTTTGTTATTGAGGATACGAATGTTAATTTTAATGTAGAATTGGAGCCGGACAATTTGACAGCGCTGCAAATTCGAGCACAAACAGAATATGAAAAGTGTGCGTTTGAGCGGGCTTTGGTATTAGCTCACCGCGGCCGCCGACAAAGGACTTTTCCACCTGATTTTGCTGAGTGTGCTCGTCATGCTGAAGAGACGGTAATGAAACTTTTATCATTTAATTTTGATACGTATTGACATTTCTCGGAGAAAAAAAAATGAATATCGGCATGATATTTATTTTGGGTTTTACAATAATCATCGTCATTATCATCATCAGCCACAGGACGTCCACTGCTGGACATAGGCCTTCCCCAAAGATTCCATGATCGACCCACAATAATACTGAATTACAAATTTGACATAAATGGTAGCTTCAACAGAGATAGAGAGATTAAAGACATCGGCCACTAAATGTGGTCCCTTCTAATCCGCAGTTAAACGCCTCGCTAGCTAAGTGAATTGTAACAGTTTTTGAGTATATACATTTTCTTACTCACGACATTACAACTATTAATATTTTTTTAGATATGTGAGTAATCCTAAGTTGGCCTACATTGAGATTTACTCGTCCCGAATATAATAATATTATGTATAAAGTACATTGATGTAATATAACAATAAAAATGATGATGCAAAGTAATAAATAAGTATAGATTTAAGACTTGGAAAATGAAATTCCCCCATTTGTCTAGATTGCAATCTAATGTAAGTAGTACTTCGCACCGGTAGTAACTATTCTCAGGTGTCAGCACACGTAAGTAATGATAGAGTAAATTCTGTAGTAACATTCATTTTACATTATGGGAGTGGTTGCCTTACTGCCATTTTAGTATATAACTTACAATGTGCTTTAATTGTAGACTCGTAGTAAAATTGAATTTAGTTACTATTCATATAGGTGCGAGAATGCGTTGGCAAAAGCGCTGGAAAGGTACTCTCGACGGTTGTTAAACTTGAGAGACGAGTGGAGTTAAAGCAGGAATCAATAGACAGCGACACTCCTGCAGTACCGGTGCGACGCAGCCGAATGAAAACACAGGAGACTCGCCAGGTGACTAACGAAAAATCAACAATATTCCCAAACAATATGACAATACAAACACAAACAACGTAATGGACCGGAAGAATGGGACAACGAATTTATTTGTATCACATGTTTCACTTACATTGTTAACAGAAAATATATAGGCAATAACCGTAATTCTAGGTTCAAGAAACGTCCCGCGCGGAAAAACAGAAAGCCGAACAAATCTCCCGTTTAATGGCTTCGAAATATTTGGAACGAATGGCACATGACAAATATTTCTTAACAGCTTTATGTAAGGATGAACGACTCGCGTCGGCCAATAAACACGGATCGAAAAAACTGCAGGAACTGGCAAATAAAGCTCTCGCCGATGTAGAAAAACGACAGGTATTCCATTGTACCACTTTGTTTTCATCTGTTTGTTGTTGTATTTTCAATAAAACGTTAACTACAACGGCTCACAATAATAACATATCGTTGTCTCTTTGTTATACGTCACAAACATGTTGCTAATAAAATTTATATTTATTGCGTGACGGTGCCTTTGTGTTCCCTTTGATAGTATTGCTCTCTGTGTTTCCTATTTTCTCTATACCCCTGCAAATCATACGGTAGATTACTTTAAATAAATTCCAATTGTATATTTAATTTAGCTCTTTCTATCTTTCTACCTGTCCTTCTCCCACTTTAATGTTGAGTCGGCGCAACACACTTTTTCAAGCATGTTGCAGAATCTGGGAATCGAACCGGGGCCTCCCTCCCTCCTGTATATTTAATTTAGCTGTTTTATTAAAAATGTACAAAGACTGAATTATAATTATTCTACATAAAGAGCTATCTACGTGAATCGTAAAAGAAAATTACGCTTAAATGTAAATTTATTAACATAGAGTATTAGGGCAACGAAGTTTTCTTTTTATCAATATTAACATGATTCACTAACATTATTACATAACCATCTAGAAAATTTGGTTCATGAGTAATTCTGTATTCCAGTAACACCCACAAGTTTTTTGTATTGTCTGTGTTTGCGTTTAGTCCATTTATATCAGAAATACAGCGAGTATTATCATTTAAATTGTCTACCGAGGCGTATCGACAGAAATAATATTTGTCGGAGGGCCAACGCTAACGTTGTTTTTAAAAACGGTGACGTCAGCATGGCTGACGTCACTTTTGACAATAAGATGATTAGTCATCTTATTTATCAACTGTGAACACTGAAATTCACTGACTCCCTTTATTAACGGTGCGTAACAGCATCGTCTAGTCAGGGATGTGGACAGTCCGAGTGCCGGAGCACGACTGTGTCGAATTTGCTCTGAACACTCCTTTTATAGGGTGCATATTTGCAACTACCTACTCGATACCGAATATCGAATGCTGAAGAAATAATTATAACGATTATTTTAACTTTTTAGAATCTTTTAACGATTCAGCAGTTTAACAATTGTAAAATGAATTAATAACGTGAAATAACAACGGCTTTTTAAATAAGCTTGCTATTTTGCGCCGATACGGCCATTCTGATAGGCGGTGCGTGCTCTGCACCAGCCTTGTAATTTGTTGTGAATACTCTCAGAACAAAATTTTTTTTTTTTTTCTTTTCTTTTTCTTTCTTTCTTTCCATTTGAAATAGCACGTGCTACTATTGAAAGCTTATGGTTGTACGCCGATACGGTCATTTTGAAAGGCCTCGTTTATTATTGCGAATTTAAGAGTCCGATTTTTTTTTAAACTACCACCGGATCCAAACGCGGCCCTGCCTGAGAAGACCCGGCGAAACAAACTCAGCGGGCAAAATTACCTAGCTCACAAAACAATTTCCCGAATTGACCACTCAGGATTTTTCAAATTGACCACTTATGACTTTTAAAGATGATCACTAACGTTGACATTTAGACTTCAAAAATGACTGCAACAGTGTCACATACACCGTCTCGATCAATCCTGACCATAAATCAGGTAGTTTTGTTTTTGCATTGAATTCCGAGATGAAATTGCACACAAATTAAAATATGGATATTTAGGTGCACCACGTGCCCTAGTTTATATGGTTTTTAGAGGAGGTATCCGACCAGCCTTGCCAGACCATATTATAAATATTTGTACAAATGTTCCACACAATGCACTTTTTATGAATCAGTAGTCAGAGTGCGAATGCTCCACGCATCTATGCACTTTTCTTATGGGGATGATGCCGTGGTCCACAGGGGTTCTAAAGGAACGGGAAGGGTCGATGCTGTGGCGCTGAGCGGTCCCGTACGCCGTGGTCCACAGAGGCTCTGAAAAGAGTTTTTTTTTTTTTCATTTTTCATTTTGTGCAAATGTTCCACACATTAATGCACTTTATTGTTAAGGATGAAGCTGTGGTTCTGAGCGGTCCCGTACGCCGTGGTCCACAGTTCTTTTTTTTTTTTAAAAGGATGCTGTGGTTCTGAGCGGTCCTTTACGCCGTGGTCCACAGGGGTTCTAAAGGAACTGGGAAGGATGATGCTGTGGCCTGGGCCTTTATTATTAACCGTGGTCCACAAAGGACCTGAAAAACTGGTTCGAAAGTATCGATCGAACTGAAAGTATCTCGGATTGAAATTATCAGTCAGATTAAAATATCAGTCGGATTGAAAGTATCCGTTGGATTGAAAGTATCCATCGGATTGAAAGTATCAGGGCAGAAAGGTTCAAGTTAAATGAGTGGGATAGTGATCCCACTTCTGATGTCGGAGGGCCAACGCTAACGTTGTTTTTAAAAACGGTGACGTCAGCATGGCTGACGTCACTTTTGACAATAAGATGATTAGTCATCTTATTTATCAACTGTGAACACTGAAATTCACTGACTCCCTTTATTAACGGTGCGTAACAGCATCGTCTAGTCAGGGATGTGGACAGTCCGAGTGCCGGAGTACGACTGTGTCGAATTTGCTCTGAACACTCCTTTTATAGGGTGCATATTTGCAACTACCTACTCGATACCGAATATCGAATGCTGAAGAAATAATTATAACGATTATTTTAACTTTTTAGAATCTTTTAACGATTCAGCAGTTTAACAATTGTAAAATGAATTAATAACGTGAAATAACAACGGCTTTTTAAATAAGCTTGCTATTTTGCGCCGATATATTTATTCTGTTTTCTGTTTTTTATTTCCATTGTGATTTTATGGATATTTTAGGCGGTTCTTCGTGAACGACGTCCTTTATTCGCCGCAAGAGCTTCTGAGGCTGAAGCTCGAGCTCGATTGTCAAGGGCTAGAAAAGAACAACTTACTCACGCTCAACGTCAATACACGACTGATGCACGTCGGCTTATAAGAGCAGCACAGGCTATGTACGAAGAACACGATACTGCCAAATGTATAGAAAATGCCGAATTCGCTATGGAACAAATATCGAAGAAACCGTGCAATCTCCTCCGCGGAAAGGAAAAATTCTTGCAGCAGCTTCATGACATCGTTGCCAATGCTTTTCTGGATCAGGTTCGTTTCATTCCATATTTATTATGAGTTTAAGTACGGTGGCATCCGAAATTTTCTGGAGCGTACTTGCCAAGTCACGTAGTGTAGGAAAGATTGGATTCTTTATTTTATTTTTCAGAAACGAGTTCGAGAAACTATGAGCGAGTCAGATCGGGAGAAACGAGCATTTATTCTTCTCGGCATGTCGTTGTCACGAGAGCCGAGCCGTGACTCCGTGCTTCGAGTCCGTCCTCCGGCACCACCGCGCGATGCCAAGTAATTTGCGTAGTCTCATTTTAAGTTCCACACTATTGGAATGAACCCAATTCAACTACTCTTACTTGCTTGTCTCTAAAGTACGTGACGATATCTGCAACAGATGTTTGTGACACCAACTCTCATCGGTCGAGGAGATGAGTACATATTTCATATTGAAATTGTCTATGTTTATTTTTATGTATTTCTCCTGTAGAATTGTATTACATACTTGTCTTCTATAAAGTAACTAGGTCACCAGATCATTACGTTTATCGCAATTTTGTAGATTAACAACATGACCTTTAGCTTAACGACTTTTGAATTCTGCAATGAATAGCTTACGTAAGCATACATAATAGATTTATTTAAAGTGTTTCCCTTTCAGGGCTACTTTTACGAGTAGTGCCTAATACACAACACGTAGATATATCTGATTCCAGACAGGTATAGCATATTTTTTTTCTAAGATATTACGTTTACTTAAAAAATGAACATAACTAAATTGACCCACATAAATACGGAAGAAGATCCTAGATATTACTTCAGTATATTATTATGTTACAGGCAAGGTATTTAATACCGCATTCCGTGAAATGTCTGCAACTACGGTAACATATACATAATAAAATGTATTATTATGCAAATCTATTGTTGCTTCAGATTTTTCTCATGGTATAATCATTTTTGTAAGCTTCGGCTTGAACTTGGAATTAATTGTCACCAATTGTATTAATAATTTAATTTAAATTATTTAAAATTAAATTTGAAAGGATTTGTGAATTGTGGATCGAGAGGTCCTGGGTTCGACTCTCAGGACGAGCAAAGCTTTTTTCCCCAGAAGCGTTGACTTCAGACAGCTAGCCGGTCGTAAAAACGCGCTTGTAAAAGTGTAAGTAGCATAAGGACAGGTTGAAAGAAAGATTCTATTTCATATTCTCCTGACTTTCATTTCATAGATGTACTTTCCACCTAAAACTGTGTGAAAATTGTAACTAATTAAATGTTGAGATTAATAAAACGACTTCAGGATTCCTAAATCATTAATAAAGATAACTATTTTATATTAATAAAATTGAAAAGCCAACACCGGCTCAGTGGTCCGGTTTCTTTTTAGAATGTCTGAATGCTATACATTTTCAGTAGCATTATACAAGGTTATCATAAAGTATTCTTGTCAACCCTCATTTTTTGTCACCAGACGTCGCCTCCGAGCCTTGGAACGTGCGTTAACACTAAGCACCCGAACATCTGAGCGCTGCTACATACTTCACGAAGTGACACGGCTGCATGTTGACACTAAACAGGCCATAAAGGCCCGCTTTTATGCTTCCAAATGTCAAGCTGGTATTAGCCGTACTGGGGTCTAGCAGGAATATCTTTCGACTTTGTATTCGAATAGAGCCCACCGTGAATTAGACATTTATTTAAAATCCAATCTAATCTTACTAACATTATAAACGCGAAAGTTTGTGAAAATATACGGATGATGGATGTTCGTTACTATTTACGCAAAAATTACTAAATTCATTATGATAAAATTTTACCGTTACATGATCGAAGTCGCTGGAAACGGCTAGTTTTATATAAATGTGTTGTGTGCGTTCTGCATAGGGAGCCATTTTCGAATCGATATTCGAAAGATCTTCGTGCCAGGCTTCGGAATAAAGAACCATTGATATAAGCACCCTCTTATGTAGGTACATCGGGCGTTTTGAGAGCTTTATCGTAGGGAGAATATGGTTTAAGTATTCGTACTCGTTTCAACCAAAATGTGGAATATCGAGAGGTAAATTATCTCAGCTCATGAGTGTGAAAACCATTTAATTTATATGATGCGCGAAGATCGAGTGTTGGAGGATGATATGAGAGCCAATGGTCTTATTGTGGAGGATGTTTCAAGGAGGGCGAAGTGGAAGCGTTTGAGTGGGAAGGCGGACCTTGGCGTTGGGCTGGGATAACGCCAGGCAGAAAGAAAGAAAGATGTGCGAAGATCGAGTATCCAATTGTATAACGATTGGCTGCAAGCTCAATCCTGCACCAAGACAAAATTTTGTATGATACACAAAATTTTATTAGAGTATGCGTGTTGTACATACAGGTCGATCAGGAAATCATTGGGGGAGGCCTATGTCCAGCAGTGGAAGTCCTGTGGCTGATGATGATGATGATGATGTGTGTGGTCAGATCGAAAGTAGCTCGTATCATTCATGACACATTGGGTACACAACAACTATACCTATTTTAGTGTGTGGACAAGATTATGTGAGTTATAGTTCTAGTTATTAGTTATTATTATGTTTATTGTTTAATTTCAAACATCACGAACGGACCATTTTCATGTAAAATGTCACTAAAACTACTTTACTCTACGTTTCGTCCAGCACAAAGCCCCACATATCCCTTCCAGAGGCCCGTAACGCGAACCAGCGAGTGTGGGTACTGAACGCCATGTTCCTACTCGCTCGCTGCCATTTGCTGCAGAACAATAGGCCGGAAGCTCGAGCAGTGCTCATAGAGGCGGCCGGGTTGGCTAGGTCCTATGGCTTCGATGATGTGGTTGCGTTCTTTGATACGGTACTGTGGCTCAACTTTCAATAAGCTTTGCATAGTGCCTTGAATAAATCTTTATTTTTATGAAGATTGGAATACAAATATTTAAATATTTTTTAAGGAGTTATTTATTCTCTATACATTTATACAGTTATAATTACTTAAAACTAGATTGTTTAAAAAAACATGCGCCCTAATGTAGGATATTGCATAAAGTGGTCCCATTAGTAAATATACTCATATAATTAACTCAAAAGTTCATTGACAACTAGAAAACAACATCATAGTAATGTAAACCTAATTATTACAATTAAATAACAATTTTCTTATACTCTTAGGGCGATTTGCACTACTATTACTAACCTACAGTTAGTCCTAATCTAAAGTTGAATTTTAAAAAATATATGGAATGACATGTAATTTATTACCATATAATTAAGTAATTAATAATAAAAAAGCAGCGATAGCTCAGTTGGGAAATGTACGGACTGCCGAGACAAGTGTCGGAGGTTCGAGACCAACCCCAAAATTGAGCATACACCTCTGACTTTTCTATGTTAAGTGTATTTTCATTGTGAAATATCGCTTGCTATAACGGTGAAGGAAAACATCGTGAGGAAATCTGCATACCTGAGAATTTCTTCACAGTAATTTCGAAGGTAGATATGTGAAGTCTACCAACCCGCATTAGGCCAACGTGGTAGACTAAGGCCTAACACCTATCATTAGTAGAGAAGGCCCATGCCCAGCAGTGGGACAGTAATATTACAGGGCTAATATTATATTATTATTATTATTATTTATAATTAATTAAATGTCATGCATATATTATCTGTAATTACATGTAGTACATTCCATGTAATGAATTACATGTCATTCATATATTTTTTCAATTTAACTTGAGATTAGTCTAACTGTAGGTTAGTTAGTGGTGCAAGTCGCCCTTAAATTGGTAGGTACATTAAGATTTAAAATTATATTTTCCCCATAGCATAGTCATATTTCAGAATTTCGAAGCGAAAAGATAAAACATCCCCTTATAATTTCGTTATATCCGTCTGTTTTTTATTTGCCGAAAATATTCATCTCTGCCACCGAACACTTCGCTGTAAGGGGACAGATTAGACTAATTGATTATTTTTATTAAATCCAGGTTTCATTTAGTTATATAGGGAATGTCATGAATTTTGTATACAATTATTTTACATATATGCCGCCGAGCAGCTTTGTATTCGGGCCAGTAGCCTGAGCACGAAAAATTAAAGTAAATGTAAACTCGCTGCGCACTGATGACATTTGATTAATATTTCATACAAATTTCATAGACGCGCATCGAGCACGAATACATTTACGGTTGTCAGAAATGTTCCTGCTCGGGCTGCTGATATGCCTCTATCATTTCAGTTTGTATCGACATGTTTAAATTCATATTGACGTTTCCTAGTGTGTGAACGTTTCGCTGGAAGGAGAGGTGACGTTCTCGGAAGCCCCACTCGAGAAACGTGAAAAGGACATGGTCAGTTTGATGCAAGACGACGACTTGCGCAGCGCCGCCGAGCACCTCTTCAGGAGAATGTCTGTCATACCGGCTGCCAGGTAAATATAATAAAACGGTACATTTATCCGCTCTCTTTGAAACGTTTTTAACTGACTTCAAAAAGCAGGAACCTTTAAATGCTTCTGTATTCTTAAGTATGTCACGCAATATATCTGGTAAATATGAACCGATTTTGAAATTTTTTGAGTGGTAGAGCCAGGCTGTAGACTGTTACATATAGAGGTACAGCACCAATGGCCCGGCCTCGACCGGTTTGATACCACTGTCTCACAGAAAATCGACGTAAAGTGGCACTTAGCTGTCGCTTCTCATCCGGTGAGTGTAATTTCCAGTGGCCAATTAACCCCCTCTCTATCCCAATTCCTATTTCCCTCGTTTTAGGTTGTCCATGCACCCATGATTATTTTGAGTCTTGTGTTTCTGTGAGCGGTGGAGATCACTTACCATCAGGTGACCCATCTGTTGGTTTGCCAGACTGTGCAAAAAAGTTTTGTCTTCGATAGAGCTAGTAGTCCAAAGTTGACTATATTTATAAAGATTAAAGGTAAAAAAATGTAACAAACAAAGCATCGAAGTCGGAATTTCGTGTTTTATTTATGATTTTTCAATAAAAACATAGATAGATCACGCCAGTAATCCTGAAGGGGTAGGCTGAGGCATACTAGCGAACTGGAACACCCACATTTTGCCAAGCTCATTTTCGTCCCAAATGTGACAGGGGGCTGTTACTGCCTTTGGTTTTAAATTGCCTCGGTAGCATACTTAGTTATATTGCGTGCGCGGTACGACTGCCGTCCTGAGGTCTCGAGTTTGATTCACGGGTCGGGTAAATGATAATGCGTTTTACTTCAGTATACGCGTTATGGCTGATGATCATTAATATATTATACCCTAGATGCACAGTTCTTTGCAAATATCCTCCTAAAAAGTGGTCTCAGAAATAAAACAAAGAAAACGATCACAAGTTGTAATTAAATCAACACAAGTTGGGTGTGGCAGAAAAAGAATGAAAGTAGAATAAATGCAGTAGAAATGAAGAGTTTAAGGAGTATGTGTGGTGTGACTTTGAGAGATAGGGTAAGAAATGGTGTGGTGAGAGAGCGGTGTGGATTGAAAGAGGAAATAATAACGAGGATTGAGAAAGGAATGTTGCGGTGGTTTGGGCATGTAGAAAGGATGGATGAAAGGAGGCTGACAAAGCAAATATATATGGCAAGTGTGAATGGTAGAGTTGGAAGGGGAAGACCTCATCGAACATTCTCTGACCAAGTCAGAGATTTACTCGAGAAAGGTCAAGTTAAAAGTACCCTAAACCGACGTGCATGCATGAAGAATGTAATGAGACTGAATGAGGCGAAAGAGGTGTGTAAGGATCGTAGCAAATGGAAATCCGTTGTCTCTGCCTACCCCTATGGGAAAAAGGCGTGAGTCTATGTATGTATGTAAATCAACACAAATATAACCCTAAGCACGTGTTATAAAGTAGGTTTTTAAACGAAATGAGCAAGCGTTCTTTAATTTGAATTTTGAAATTTAGAATTCGATCGACGTCCGACTGTAGGCAAAACGAGTGCTTAAGCACTTCTTTGCTGTCCCATTTTCCGAACGTCAACTGTGCATCTAGGTAAATAATATATCGATGCTGATGATGATGATGATACGCCCGGAGTCTAGAAATAGTGCTCGCAATAGGGAATAGGTTCGCCTCCTAGCATATAGAACGCGAATTCATGAGCTCGGCGAAATGTGGGTGTTCTAATTGTCTAGTTCGCTTCTGCCTACCCTTTCGGGGATACGGGCGTGAGTGTATGTATTGAATATTATTATTAACTTATTTCACTTCGAAGCGAATCTTTATTACAACCAACAATATTGGGTTTCACCGTTATTTACAACAAAAACATTAATGAAAAATTTAATAAAAGCTGTTTGTTTTCTCTGCGTTTCCCATTAAACTGCACCGTTTAAATGATGCATCGCCGATACAGCTCTTAATTAACGTGACGTGTGCCATTACAGGCGGTTCTCGATAATGCCTGGCACTCGAGCGGAGGACTCTGTGCCGCAGACGGCCGCCAACCGGCGCATTTCCATCATACCTCGAAGCCAACAACCTACTCGCATCAGCCGACGACAGCAGCACCCGTTGGGATTCCAGGCTTTTGATATGTGATTGTGCTTGAAAATTTGATCTAAATCTATCGTTTAGATTTTAGAGAAATTCTGTTGTCCAAACTTAACTAAAACTAAGAATAAAATCAAATTCAGAGGCGTTTCATACATATTTTACAATAAACTATATACATACATCTAATATTATACCCAAATAGAGAGGCTATCAAGCAAGTTTCCATACAAAGAAATTGATCTCAAACTTCAGTACCGCCATCAACTATTTACTACAATGCGAGGGCGATTATTACAATTTACATCCTAGAATATTTTGTGCATGGTTAAGAATCGCGTAAGATAAGTTTATTCTCTCAATATTATTTCGCTGGCCGACCACCTGGCGCGCGTATATTTCAAATAAACTGACCGACTTATGGTCACTAGGTCATAACTTTTGGATCAAAAGTTTTGTGCTGTTGTCCCGTCTATATACTTTTGAATGTCTTTGATTATACCAAACAAGTATGTGACATGCCGTTTATTATATTAGTACCTATATGATTTTATTCCCATATGAACAAACTATTATATCCAAATACGAAATTTCTTTTGTTTGCTACCAAAATATTTTTAGGATAACCACTACAACAATATAACACATAGTGTTAAAAACTTCTACATGGACCTACGCACCTTGTGTGGATCACGTTCAGGACACAGCCAGCATAATAACATTATATTCGGTTTTTATGCGGCATTACTTGGTCAGTTGGGCTGGAGCTCCATAGCTACATCTTTGTGTCACTGTGCTTTCATCGGTCAGCCGCCTGTTTTGTCCCAGGCTCTTTGCTTTCTTCCCTGATCGAAATGAGAAGAAGCATTTCTATAGGCCGGCAATATTCTAGTGACAACAGATAGGTAAACTTATGGATCCTGTTTGCCAGTGGGCGCTTAGCTTTTTTGGACTGCACTATTATCATTTGTGTAGTAAAGTCACTTTGCTAGATTATAAAATCTTACAAATACGTATTATTAGACATGACCTGTTTTTATACTTTGATAAAATATACACATTTACATTTTCTTTGTTTTTGATTCACGAGTTCCACTTTGTCATTGTAGTTAGAAATAAACAAATATCTCAGAACCCACTTTCTTACTACGTTGTCAGAAGTTAACAACTTTTCTCAGATAAGGCGAATATATTACTCAAGGCGCCATTTTTCTGCGGAGTAGTTCTTAGAACAAGTTGGAGAGTTAAACAAGGTAAACATCTAACTAGAATTCTTATCACGTGGAAGGCGACTTCACTAAATCATTCGAATCCCCGTCGTGACAAGGAACACGCAATTAACTTGGGAAACATTCACAATGTCGCTCGGCCTTTTAATTTCGTATGGGGATTTTTATGTGGTACTTTGTACGGAAAAATGTTGCGTGCTCAGGTAAATTTATAAAGAACATGAGGCGGATCTAATGTTATTTAACAAAAATGTGAATTTTAATAAAGTGAAATAAAACTAACTGCAACGAAGACTGCAAAGCCTTCGAAACGTCGGGAATAATAATTAAAACCTAATCGTGATAGAATCCGTAAAAATAGTTTTATTTCAATGTATAATATTCGCGTAAACTTAAGAAATCAGTATTTAATAAAGTGCTTCGGAAATAAATATTTCACTAATTAATACGAAAATGCAATGAATGCTTTGCCATCCTGTGACTCACGAGTAGTCTCACAAGACTTGCCTAATCACAATATTAAATATACATGAAATGACAATGACATGACAGCCTCCGTGGCGCAGTGGGCGAGTAGCCGGCTGTGAAGCGAGAGGTCGCGGGTTCGATTCCCGCTTTGAGACAAATGTTTGTGTGACTTACAGATATTTGTTTCAAGTCTGGGTGTTGTGAGGGCGAAAGTCTCTTATAGTTTCTAATATCCACAATACAGGTTATACCTAGTGTGGGGTCAGGACTATGTGTGTGACTGTTGGGTGTATTTTATTTTATTAATTTATTTTAATTATCACAGTCTATATTGGCGTGTATTCTGGCTGAGATTAGAGTAAATAAAACAGGTACCATTTATACCGGGTGTTTCATAAAGTTGGTACCAGTAACAACTCCACATACAGGAAAAATGATTTAAAGCTTAATGTTAAAGTAAAAAAAATATGTATATTTTTTGTAATTACTTATTAAGCATGGGGATTTTAAATTCGGAATGCGACCTGTAAATCCACGCAATTAGTATAGGAATGGCTTTGTGTATGCTAAAAATAATTCATTACTCAATAGGTTCCAAATGTACTGCAGCAGACTCAATGAGCTACAAAAAATGTTTGGTCACAAATTCAAGTTTACATTGTTATACCTTACAAAATTTTAAACTTTACCACTAGATAACAATCTATATCCCCTCTTAAGTGGAGTTATTGTGAAACACCTGTATACCAGTTCTAATTAATTATTTAATAGTGCTGCACTAGTAAACTTGAAACTTCGTTAAAACTTAAGCTCTCAATACTAATATCTACTAAACTAATTTGGACCTTATATCTGTCTCTTATTCTCCAAATATATACATACAATAACATAAATCCCATCGTAGACCAACTAAAAGGCAAGGGATCAATTTTATTTACCACTAATAAAAATGTATCTTACCGCCGAATGTTCATACACTTAAGGTCGCCTTATGTCGTTTAATGCCGCCTTATCAGTCAAAATTGTATGGCGAAAATCTATGTAAGAAGCCGTTAAAGTTGAGCAGCGTTTGACCATTCGGGTGTTATTCTATTTCAGCGCTTCTGTTTTACCCTGATAAATACGTTGCTACACTAATTAAATAACAAATTAAGTACAGGAATAATGTAAAATGCATTATATTGCTGTACTTAATTTGTACAGAGAGACTTTGTGCTACGTGACACGAAGTGCTACTACTATGGGTTTCTCTCGCCACTTGAGAGGATAATGTGTGTACCGACAATATTATGCGAAAGGCGAAAACTATCTTCAATATGAAATAGTGCTCATAAATAATTAAATAATGTTGAATATAGTTTTCGGCCTAAAAATAATAAAACAATATGAGCCCTTTAGTATTACTATCTACTACTTATACTAATGAGGGGGAGGGGGTAGACTTCACATATCTTCGAAATTCTTGTGGAGAAATTCTCAGGTATGCACGTTTCTCCACGATGTTTTCCTTCACCGTTACAGCAAGCGATAATACAGAATGAAAATACACTTAACGTAGAAAAGTCAGAGGTGTATGCTCTATTTGTGCTTGGTCTCGAACCTTCGACACTCGTCTCGGCAGTCCATACTCCGTACCACTCCCAACTGAGCTAAAAATCTGAGTAAGAATCTAAAGATAGACCAGTAGCCCGAGCACGAAAAACTAATGTAAATGTAAACTCGCTGCGCACTGATGACATTTGATTAATATTTCATACAAATTTCATAGACGCGCATCGAGCACGAATACATTTACGGTTGTCAGAAATTTTCCTACTCGGGCTGCTGTTCATATATGTTATTTCTACATGTCACTGGTAGAGCCGTTGTTATGCTGTAGGCATTGATATGTATTTAACAAGTAACGGCGGACTGGGCTGTATGATACCAATATCTCACAAAAAACCAACATAAAGTGGCAGCTCACTGGGAAGTTTATTTCGCTAAAATGATATTAAATTGGCGCCCAATCCCAGGGCGCCACCTTCCCAATATCTACTCCATTCTTGATTCCTCTGCGTTTTATGCATGCACTTCAATATGCATTTGTATACAATTTCAAGGAAATATGTGCATGCTCCATTCTAATACATATTGGAAAGTATTACATTATACACTCAGATATAGTATTATATAATTGTGCGGGACGTCGCAGCACCTGCGCCCCGCGCCCCGCGTGCCGCGCATGCGCACCGCAACTGCGCATCGCGGCCCCCCTCACACCGGCCCCCGCTGGATCAACTCGCGCGCTCATTGGCCGAGCGCACAAGCCAGAACATCGCGCACCTTAGAACTCATCCCGACGCGTCCTGGGGAAGAAAAGTAGCCACCCTGGAGCGCAGCCGGCAGTCCGCGATCCGACTTCAGAAGAAGAACTTCTAAATCAAGAAAGAAGATAAATCAAGAAAGAAGAGAAATCAAGAAAGAAAAACGTGTAGGGAACGGCGTTTTTGTCAAAACGCACGATTGTCGCATTGAAATTCTGTACATATTGTTTTAAAACGAACTACTTTATTGTTTCAATATAAGGCGAAAATATAGGTATTTTGTACAGAATAGTCGTACAGTTTCTTTCTCCCCTCCGACAAGAACCTGCAGCCACCGGTGTCTGGACCCACGCAATCCCAGCGCACCCGCACATTTTCTGGTCCTTCAGAAGCCGAATTAACGTGGGTTCAAGATGCCGGTGACTAGGTCGGTCGGGAAAAGGACTGTGTCGGCTACTGCGACCGACTCGACCCCCGGAACATCGTCTGCAACGCACACAGATACCACCATATCGGGCACCGAAACCAGCGGCATCACGACGGAGTACACGGGAACATCGGCAGCGACGCAAATATCAACTTCGCGATCTCCCCCCGCCGCCTCGCGTTCCCCGCCGTCTACCATCGCACCGTGTCCACCGCCGCCGCCGCCCGCCGCCGCCGCCGCCGCCCCCGTCACCGCCGCCGCCGCCGCCGCGCGCCCCGCGCCCCCCGTCGCGGAACAAGAACCGCTCGCCGCAATAACCGCGTCGAGAAGAAGCAGACCGGCATCGATTAGAAGTTCCAGATCACGTCGCCTCGCCAAGGCCAGGGCGGAGCTCCTTCATCTTAAGGTCCAGTTGGCCGCCGCCCGCATCGCGGAAATAGAAGCGGAATCAGACATCGAAGACGACGCAAGCACCGCCGTCACGGAAGTCGAGCAAGAACAACGCGTACACAGCTGGCTAGAGAACAGCCGCTTGCTCGCGATCGACGACCGACCGGCCGAAGTCGCGCACCCCGAACCTCAGCCGCCGACCGAACCAATCCCAAGAAGGGATACCCCGGCGACTGCACCGGCGGGAGTCACTGCCGTACCCCCGCACCCCCCGCGCCCTTCGACCCCCGAACCATCGATGTCTCAGCCGCCGCCGCCGCCGCCCCCGCCCCCGCCAGCGACGTCAACTTCGCCGCATACTGCCACACATCTTTTTGAAGTCGGACTCATGAACACGACTGCGCAGGTACCGCCGCCAGTGATCACCGCCGCATCCTGGCAGAACTTTGGGACTACGCAGCCGCATCCAGAGGTCGCCGCCGCACCCTGGACATCGGACCACCTGAACCTCGGCATCGTGCCGCCGCCTCCGCCAGCGCCCGCCGCCGCCGCCGCCGCGCCCTGGCACCCGAACTTTGGCTGCGCACGACTGCCGCCGTCCGAGACCCGGACATCGAACCTGAACCTCGGCACCGTGCCGCCGCCTCCGCCAGCGCCCGCCGCCGCCGCCGCCGCGCCCTGGCACCCGAACTTTGGCTGTGCACGACTGCCGCCGTCCGAGACCCGGACACCGAACCTGAACTTCGGCACCGTGCCGCCGCCTCCGCCAGCGCCGGCGCCCACCGCCGCGGCGCCCTGGCACCCGAACTTCGGCCGCACTGAACTGCCGCCGCCCGCGGCCTGGCAGCAGACCTACGAGACGTCGCAACCGCAGCCAATGATCACCTGGCAGAACTCCGGACCTGCGTCGCCGCCGCCGCCGCCACGAACAGATCCGCCGCAGTGGACGCCCCCCGCCCCCGCGCCCGCTCCCGAACCCGGCGGAACGATCGCCGTCCACCAGAAGAGGACGGACCTGCAGGAGCTCGCATCGGCCATCACGCACGCCGTGCAAGCAGCGCAGCACAAACAACCATTAAGGTACAATGACTTGCCTACTTTTAATGGTGCACATCAAGATTGGCTCACGTTTCGCGCCGCATACCTTGAAACCGCGCATCACTTCTCCGCGCTTGAAAACATGTCCCGACTGCGCAGAAGTTTGAAAGGAACGGCTAAGGACGCGGTCCAAGGTTTACTGATCACAAACGCGGATCCAAACGGGGTCATGAGAACACTCGAGACTCGATTCGGGCGACCCGACTCTATCGCATCCGCCGAGATAGAGCGACTCCGAACATTGCCGCGCCTCACCGAGTCACCGAGGGAACTTTGTACTTTCGCCACGAAAGTCGAAAACATCGTAGGTACGCTTCAAGCACTGGACTGCGCAGTATATCTCTACAACCCGGATACCACGAAGAACCTGATAGAAAAATTGACGCCGACTTTGAAGCGGCAATGGTACGAATTCTCCGCCACACAACCTAGGGGTAATCCGGACTTATTGAAATTTAGTAGATTCTTGCAGAAAGAAGCAGAGATATGCGCGCCATTCGCACCGCCCGAAGCTATCAGCGATCGAACACCCAGCAAACCGAACACCGAGACACGTCGGCAACGTGTGCACACAGTCGCGGAGAAGAACAAGACTAGCTGCGTCTTATGTCAACAAGAACATGGAATCTCCGAGTGCACCACGTTCAAGAACGCAAGCACCGACACTCGCTGGGACTTAGCCAAGAAACATCATTTATGTTTCAGATGTTTACGCACAAGAACCAAACAACACTCGTGTAAGCCTAAGAAGTGCGATATCGACGGGTGCGTGCATTTACATCATAAGCTCCTTCACGCCAAGAAGAAGGACACGGAACAAGAGGAACAGAAGGTCAACTCCGCATGGTCACCGAAGGTATCATTTCTTAAAATAATACCAGTACGAGTCTCGGGACCGGCGGGAGTTGCCGAGACCACAGCGCTGTTGGACGACGGGTCTACGATCACCATCATCGACGCAAAGCTCGCTAGAGATATCGGAGCCGACGGCCCTGAAGACCCCATGCACATCGCCACATACAACGGAGACCTGGAAAGTTACGCCAAGTCACAACGGGTAAGCTTCAGGATCAAAGGCGCGAACCAGCGTGACCAAACGATCCAGGCACGCACCGTAGAAAATCTACACCTAGCGGCACAACGCATCCCGAAGGAAGCCATCGAGGAATGTGAACACCTGCGGGGCATACTCTCCGAGTTGCAGCCGGGCGAGGCGGAGCCTAAGATCCTAATCGGTCAAGACAATTGGCACTTACTTCTCGCCACAGACGTCAAGATCGGCAAGAAGCACCAACCCGTCGCATCCCTCACACCACTCGGCTGGGTAGTCCACGGCAACCACACAAGAACATTGGGTCACCGCGTGAACTTTCTGCACCTCTCTACGACCGACGATCATCTAGAGGACTTGGTACGTGAATACATCACTACGGACAACCTCTACGTGGACCCCAGGAGACCGAAAAGCGACCCAG
The DNA here is from genome assembly GCA_036417725.1 of Clanis bilineata. Classification (NCBI taxonomy): domain Eukaryota; kingdom Metazoa; phylum Arthropoda; class Insecta; order Lepidoptera; family Sphingidae; genus Clanis; species Clanis bilineata. Next base: position 9,305,352 of record CM071153.1, read on the forward strand.
GAGAAAAGGCGCTTCGCATTCTCGAAGAACACACCCACAAAGAACCCGATGGCCGATTCCAGACGGCTCTCCTGTGGAAAAAGGAGGACGTCGCGATGCCGGATAACTACGAGAACACGCTGAAAAGGCTTCACAGTATTGAACGAAAACTGGATGCGAACCCGGAACTCAAGAGTAGGTACACAGAACAGATGGACGCTTTAGTAGCAAAAGGTTACGCCGAACCCGCGCCTCCGTCAACGAACCGCAAGCTCTGGTACTTACCTCACTTCGCAGTTTTCAACCCGATGAAGCCCGGGAAGCTACGCGTTGTCCACGACGCCGCAGCCAAAACCAAAGGAACTTCGCTGAACGATCAACTACTGACCGGACCCGACCTGTTGCAGCCACTCCCAGGGATATTAATGAAGTTTCGTCAACATCCGATTGCAGTCACGGCTGATATTTCGGAAATGTTCATGCAGGTGCAACTACGACAAGAAGACAGGGATGCACTCAGGTACCTGTGGAGAGGGGACACACGCGATCATCGCCCACCTCGACAATATCGCATGAAATCTCTGATCTTCGGGGCATCGAGCTCACCCGCCACAGCTATCTACGTGATGAACAAGAACGCCGAAGAACATCGACACACCCATCCGGAGGCCGTGGATGCAATAAAGAACAAGCACTACATGGACGATTACCTGGATAGCTTCGAATCCCTGGAGAAAGCGGAAAAGATAACAAAACAAGTTCGCGAAATACATCGCGGCGCCCATTTCGAACTGACGAAATGGTCATCGAACTCATCAGAACTGTTACAGGCATTGGGCGAAACTGGTGGCGGCGGCGGTAATACGGTCGATCTGGACAAGACCGAACGAGTGCTCGGACTGATCTGGAGACCGGGCGAGGACAGTCTCGGATTTAACCTGCACCTCGCTCGCATCTCACCGAGCATCATGGAACAAGAGACCCCTACGAAGCGACAAGCGCTGAGAACGGTAATGTCGTTATTTGACCCACTCGGACTCGTGTCCCCTATAACTGTACGAGCAAAACAGATACTGCAGGAAGTCTGGAGGCGTGGGACATCATGGGACGACCCCCTAGATCCGGACCTGGCGGCGAGCTGGTCGAAGTGGCTCGCCCACCTGAAGAACTTACGATACGTATCCGTACCAAGATGTTACCCCGGATATACCGCAGCGGCATCGCTTCAACTTCATGTCTTCACCGACGCAAGCGAATCTGCATACGCAGCGGCACTATTCTGGCGAGCTGTGGACGCGGAAGGCCACGTCACCATCACCCTGATCACGGCAAAAGCAAAGGTGGCTCCGCTGAAGACAACATCGATCCCGAGGATGGAGTTGCAGGCTGCGGTACTCGGCGCCCGTATGGCGACAGGCGTACGAGAAGAACACGAACGAAAACCGGAAACAACAACATTTTGGACAGACAGCCGCACTACTCTAACATGGATACGCACAGGTTCCAGGTCATATAAACCATACGTCGCGCACAGAGTCGCCGCAATAGAAGAACACAGCCGGACGGGCGATTGGCGATGGGTACCGACCAAGCTCAATGTTGCAGACGACGCGACCCGCGACGTGCCCGACAACTTCAATGAACAACATCGTTGGTTCCACGGTCCCGAATTCCTGTACCACGATCCCCAATTCTGGCCAGCGGATGGCAATGAAACAATACCGAACACAGGCGAAGAACGGGCGCTCGCAGTCGTTACGACAAGATCACCGAAGCTCAGCGAGGCCCTCCCGAACGTCCACCGCTTCTCACGGTGGTTACGCTATCTCCGCGCCACAGCTAGAACTTTGCAAGCCATCGAACTATTCCGCCGAGCCCCTAGGAACAAGGTGAACCATAAAAGGAACGCGCAGAACCCCAGCTCTGACCCGACGTGGCGACGTGCCAAGACCACCGTCACGCGACCCCGAAAGGCACAGGTTTCGGCATCAAACCCGGATCTGTACCCAGCCATCCCTGCAGACATCCAGCGACGCGCGGAGCTCCTCATCGTACGAACTTCGCAGGAAGAGTCTTTCGCCGAGGAACTACAGACCATGAAGAAAGGACGAGACCTGCACCGCGACAGTCGGCTCTACGCGCTGAGCATAGAACTTTCCGAACACTGCATCAAGCTCAAGAGTCGCATAAGAGCCACCAACGGAATCTCCGAGCAGCTCAAGAACCCCGCAGTACTCGACGGCAATCATCGCGCTACGCGCTTATGGATAGAACACGTGCACCAACAACTGCACCACGCGGGCGTCGAAGCCACCGTAAACGAGTGCCGACAACAGTACTGGATACTGCGTCTAAGGCCGACAGTAAAGAACATAGTGAGCCGGTGTCTACGGTGCCGCATACGAACAGCAACACCCCCGCAACCGATCACAGGAGATCTGCCGCCGTGTCGACTAGCACACCACCAGAGGCCCTTCACCTTCACAGGCTTGGATTACTTCGGCCCTCTGAGCGTCACGTCGGGAAGAAGCCATTTAAAAAGATATGTAGCGCTGTTCACGTGCCTCACAACACGCGCCATACATTTGGAACTAGTGCCGTCCCTTAGTACTGACTCAGCAATAATGGCGCTGAGAAGAATGATCGCTCGTCGCGGATGTCCGACTCAGATCTGGTCAGACAACGGAACTAACTTTCACGGTGCGGAAAAGGAACTCCGCACCGCTTTGTTCGCAGGAATCAAATACGAGGCAAGCAAGAAATCAATAGACTGGCGGTTCATCCCTCCTGGCGCGCCGTTTATGGGCGGCGCCTGGGAACGTATGGTGCGGTCAGTGAAAACCGCACTCTGCGCCGTTCTGCACGAGCGGCACCCCACAGAAGAGGTCCTGTGCACGCTGCTCACCGAGGCGGAGTACACCGTCAACAGCCGACCGCTCACCCACGTGTCGGTTGCTCCGGAAGATCCAGAAGCCCTGACGCCCAACCACTTCCTGTTGGGCGGTCCGGGTCGAGTCTCCGCACCGGGCACCTTCGACGACAGCGACCTGAACCTGCGTGCCAGCTGGCGCGCCTCGCAACGCCTCGCCGACCTGTTCTGGGCCCGCTGGCTCAGAGAATACCTGCCGGAGCTGCGCAACCGACGAGATCCACGCGGAAGAGGACCTGAGCTCCGAGTCGGCGACCTCGTCCAGATCGTGGACGGCAACCTACCTCGCAACGTCTGGGTGCGCGGGCGCATCAGCGCTACACACCCGGGACCTGACGGCGTCGTGCGAGCAGTCGACGTGAGCACCAAGGGCGGCGTCTTGCGGCGCCCCACCAAGAAGATCATCATCATCCAAGCTGCAGATCCCGCACCACAACTGGCTGCATCGTCCACAGCGGCGGCGGGCGATGCACGGCGGGAGTAATGTGCGGGACGTCGCAGCACCTGCGCCCCGCGCCCCGCGTGCCGCGCATGCGCACCGCAACTGCGCATCGCGGCCCCCCTCACACCGGCCCCCGCTGGATCAACTCGCGCGCTCATTGGCCGAGCGCACAAGCCAGAACATCGCGCACCTTAGAACTCATCCCGACGCGTCCTGGGGAAGAAAAGTAGCCACCCTGGAGCGCAGCCGGCAGTCCGCGATCCGACTTCAGAAGAAGAACTTCTAAATCAAGAAAGAAGATAAATCAAGAAAGAAGAGAAATCAAGAAAGAAAAACGTGTAGGGAACGGCGTTTTTGTCAAAACGCACGATTGTCGCATTGAAATTCTGTACATATTGTTTTAAAACGAACTACTTTATTGTTTCAATATAAGGCGAAAATATAGGTATTTTGTACAGAATAGTCGTACAGTTTCTTTCTCCCCTCCGACAAGAACCTGCAGCCACCGGTGTCTGGACCCACGCAATCCCAGCGCACCCGCACAATAATCGTTAAAATATTAGGTACCATTTATTAATGTGGATTGTTGAATAATCTTTTACAGAGTAACCGATAATATACTTTTACAGTAATACGGTTGGACCTTTAGATTCGCAATATGTAAACGCATTTAGTTATAACTCAGAGGTAGGGTCCCCGTAATACCACTGCCAGCTTACACTAACTCCAGGGATACCTTCATCACAATTGCTGGTATTTGAGTAAAACCTGGGATTTGTGTTTTCAGATTGATTCGTTATATTTAAAGAGAAGTTTCTGAATATTATTAAATATATTTATGCCTCGGTGGCGTGGTTGTATTTCGGTACAACTACTGTCCTGAGGTCTCGGATTCGACCCCCGGGTCGGACAAAGTGATATTGGATTTTGCCATGTCAGCCCGGAGTATGGAATTTGTGCCCGATATGGCGATAGGCTTGCCCCCAATCAAATCTGGGATGGAACTAAGCTCGGCGAAATGTGGGTGTACTATTTGGTTAGTGCGCCACTGCCTAACCCTTTGGGGGTACAGGCATATGAGCTTATGTTATGTTAAGTAGAAAGGTGCAATTTAGCATGGCTAGACAACTATACATTATTCATATAGTAGGCCTATGTTGAGCACTGGACCTCCTATGGCTGATATAATGATATCGATGATGATAGTAAACAACATTTATACATATATTATTATTTGACTCGCCGACGAAATGGTAAATAAAATGTTTAAAAAATATTGTACGTAAGTACAACTATACTGCTAAATCTCTTACCATGGATTGAAAGCTCACTGAAGTTCTTTTCTACTTCATCTTTCCTGTGGTCACTGGCACAACCTACGCGGCCCGAGCAGAAAAAAATCTGACTTTCGTAAATGTATTCGGGCTCGCAGCACACTGATGTTTGATTAATATTTCGTAAGAACGCCCAACGAGCTCAAATACATTTACGATTGTCAAAAAATTTCCTGCTTGGGCCGTGGTCTGCGTTTAATCTGTCGCTCCAGCTATGCTTTTACACTATTACTAATACAGAATATTTGTGTTACTTATAAAATTGAAAGTCTATTCGGTATTTCTTTATAAAAAAATAACTGGTTATCTAAGTCTTAATGTTATTCTGTTTTTTTCGGTTATCATCTAAATGGCTCGACCTTCAGCTTTGTTTCAGAACTCTGACTGTATTTACCAGTATTAATAAAATTATTACAGTCTTTTTACTGTCTGTAGGATATTTTACGCAGGGATTTAAAAAAAAAAAATACCTACCAGTTTAATGCCACTGACAATCATAGTAATAAAAACAAACTTAATTACTCAAGTGTACTTATTTACTTCTTATCGCAAAAACATAACATACATAAAATAAGCTCACGCCTGTATCCCCGAAGGGGTAGGCAGAGGTGCATTAGCGAACTAGAACACCCACATTTCGCCGAGCTTAGTTCCATCCCAGATGTGATAGGAGGCGAGCCTATCGCCACATCGGGCACAAATTCCAGACTCCGGGCTGATATGGAAAAATCCAATACCACTTTGCCCGACCCGGGGATCGAACCCGAGACCGCAGGAAGGTAGTCATACCGAAATACAACTACGCCACCGAGGCAGTCGCAAAAATACACACTTTATTTACTAATATTTAGTATAAATGCGAGAGTAACCCTGTTTCTGTCTGCTACGTTTTTACAGCTAAGCCACTAAACCGATTTTGAATTTTAGTTTGAAGAATTCTTGAACTCTAAGGAACTATTCTTGAGTCGTAGAACCACGCTGTAGACAATTACATCTAAAGCACGAATGGGCCGGCTCCACCGGTTTGATAGCACTGTCTCACAGAAAACCGATGTAAAGTGGCAGCTCGCTGTCGCGTTTCGTTCAGTGAGTGAGATTTTCGGTGACCAAATCCTCCTCCCCCTTTTTCAATCCCTCTTTCCCTCATTTAATTTTAACTTTTAATTTTAATTTTTGTACGATATAATACTTATTGTTTTTTTTTTAAGTTGTTCTTGATTTTTGTGCAAGCCGCGTTCGCCTCTAATTGTAACGGCATTTAGCATATGTAGGTAATCTTTATACCATTTATTTTTAATTGTTACTTTGAGATAATGTACGTTATGTTGGCGTTACTAAATAAATAAATAAATAAATTTCCGTTGGCAACGCACCCATGATTCTTTTTGTTTCTTGGGTGTCTATGAACGGTGGAGATCACTTACCATCAGGTAACCCATTTGTTCGTTTGCCAGTCTCTGCTATAAAAATAAAAAAAGGACGTAGACTACCTTTTGTTGCAAAAAAAAATACTAAAAGCATATTATAGGGTTCTAAATTTGTTCATAAGCCCCTAAAAATCTTAGCCACAATTACGCACGATATTGACAACAAAGTCCCCGAGAAAACTTCCACGAGATAGTTATAATTAAAACACAATAATGAATCCATTCGCAACCAAAATCCCAAAGTATGACGGCAGTAAAACCAATTAGCGTTCAAAAATTAAACCTAAAAATATTCGTCGTCCAACGGCAAATGTTTACACGGTTAATTGGCAATCGGAGTGACGTATTGATGTGTATATCTCATTCGCTTCATAATTAATTCATCCGCCGGAGAAATTTATTGGAAAATGCACAAACACATTAAGTTCACTTAATACAGTGTCAACTATCATTCAATCATTGACTGATGGCTGTAGGCGCTCTTCTGATATTTTAATCACTTAAGAGGCATTTCACATTTTATGCGCGATTTCCAAGATTTTGAGCGCCTAATTTACCATGATAAGAACGGGTTGAATGCCATTGAATACATTCAAAATATAGATCGATTCTTTTTGTTGACGTTTTGTTTAAAACATTTACTAATACTACTTTGATTTTTTAGTAGCGATTAATCTCCCGTACCTTGTTTCTTGAAAATAACGAAACAGGTCATCTTCAGGCACCTAATTCTCTTATTAAAAGTCATTAAATGGACACGAGAAAAATCCTAGATATCAGGCATATAAAACTGTTGACGTTTGGTTAACAGAATATCGATAATTAATCACACTAATTGTAAAAAAAATAAAGACTGTGACGATTTTTACGATTTATATCCGAAGTTTATCGCGAGTTTTTGCAAGGAAAAAAAGCAAATTACAAGAAACGATGTGTACCAAAATAAACTTTGTTTTATAAACAACCTTATTTTGTAGGTCAAATGAAAATATTTTTATTAATAACTTTTTTATTACAAAAAATACATCGCACAAAATTGCAACGAATTTGCGTTCGGAAATCAGTCGCGCGCCAGCGCTCGTCGGAGCAGGACCTGCGTCGATTTTTTTCGTGCTGGTCCCGAACACTATAGAATTCGTAATTACAAAATACACCACAACTGACAAGTTTTGATCCATGAGAGTTTATTTTTTTTAGTACGTTATATAATTTTAATTATTGTACCTCATTGTACTGTAATTGCATTTTATTAACCGACTTCAAAAAAAGGAGGAGGTTAACAATTCGTCGGAGTCTTTTTTATGTATGTTCCCCGATTATTCAAAGACGCCTAGGCCGATTCGTGAAATTAGTTTTTTGTTGAAAAGGGTATACTTCCCAGGTGGTCCCATTGGCACCAAATCAGGATCTGATGATGGGATCCTAGACAAATCGAGGGTAACCATCAAATTTTATAAGGACCCATAGTGTGTTTTATATATTTTCTAAAACTATATTGGTATTTGCGTCTGGTACTCATCATCTCATGTTGCTGAGCTGATGTAAAATATAACTCCTTAACTATTAAGAGTTGTTGGATAATTCTTTCAATATTACACTAAAAATAGATAAATAATAATTAAAGTTTAACAAAAACTGAAACGCGATTTAAGAATTGAAGACATTTTAAGTGTTCGTTTTTGAAGTCGGTTTTCAATTTTTGTTATAATCATCATCAAAGTAATATAAATGCGAAACTTAGTGTAAGTGTATGTGTGTGTGTATGTTTGGTACTCTTTCACGCAAAAACGACCAAACAGATTTTGATGATATTTAGTATGGGGGTTGCTGACATCCTGGATTAACACAAAGTCTCCTTATTTTTTAAATCAACCCCTAATAGGATAAAACCCCGCTTAATAGATTTTGGTAAAATAAGGATACTTTCGGCCCTAGGGACTCAAATAGGGTTTATTTCAACCCCTAAAGGCATGAAATATGGGATGAAAGTATGTATAGGAATTCAGATACCGCTGATCAAACTGTTTTTGATGAAAGTTGGTATGAGAATACCTTTAGCTATAAGATCAGACAGAGGTTGTGAAATTTTTTACCCCGAAAAGGGATAAAATAAGGTTTGAAATTTTGATTTTTTGTCTTTGATCCTTAGTGCGACATATTCTGTGATATTTTTTTTTGTTGTCTCCCACACACAACGACGGATCTGGTGTCATAACTAAAAAGGTGGTCGCCATTTTGTTTTTTTTTTGTTTTTGACCCGATTTACTTCAAAATCGTTATTAGGGCCACCGAGCAAGTCCGAAAGGCGGATACGGGGTCAAAACTAAAAAAGTGGCCGTATTATTGCGTTGTATTATTTGGCAGCTGGTAATCTATATAGATAAAATATATAATACTAGCTTTTACCCGCGGCTCCACACGCGTATTTTTAGGACTAAAGGGATTCTCTCTCAATAAATAAATAAATACACCCAACAGTCACACACATAGTCCTTACCCACACTAAGATCGAGTCTTGTGTCGTGAGTATTAGAAACTACGAGAGACTTTTGGTCTCACAACACCCAGACCCGAAATATATATCTGTGGGCCACACAGAGATTTGTCTCGGTGGGGGAATCGAACCCGAGACCTCACGTTTCACTGCCGGCTACTCGCCCGCTGTGCCACATGCGCATGTAGAATATTCAAATCAAAATGATAGATCAGATCGACAAATCATAAACTTTTCCCTTCAATCCTACAATTTTAAGCATGTGGAGCTGCAAGTAACTATTTTTAGTCCGCCCTCATGATGTAGTATTATTAGAATAATTAGTTTTGTTGTTTCACAAATAGTATTAATTTTTAGTTCAAGCAATGGGAAGCCTGCAAACAGCTTCATCTATTTCGAAAACACGAAGATATAATAATAATAATGGTGATATAAATGCGGTATATAGTTTAAGAAAGTTGGTATCAAGAACAATTATTAAAAGCGTAATAGTAAAGTTAAAACATAAAAATTGAATATCATCAATATAATATACCATAGTGGCACAGATGCACAGTTCGTTGCAAATAGGTATCCTCCTAAAAAGTGGTCTCAGGAACAAAACAAAGAAAAATATCACAAGTTCAAATTCAATCAACACAAATTTAACTCTATGCGTGTGTTATAAAGTAGCTTTTTAATTGACATGAGCAAGCGTTCTTAAATTCGAATTTTGAAATTTAGAATTCTATCGGCGTCCGAATGTAGGCAAAAGAAGTGCTTAATCTCTCCTTTGCTGTCCCATTTTCCGAGCGTCAACTGTGCATCTAGGTAAATAATATATCGATGCCTTTACGGGATAATTTATATAAATTTAATTTGTTTTTTTTTTTATTTGACATTACACTATGTTGTAATAAGACTAGCTTGTTTTAGTATACATCTACATATTATATATAATAGTTTACAATACATATAGTACATTATGATAAAATAATAAAATTAAAATTCGGATGACTCGAGTTTAGTGAGATGCAAAAGTATCAAAATGTTTTAGTCGCGCTATGATCCCTTATCTTCTTCGTACGCGGCTCGGCTGTTTATTTACCTACTCTGGAGCAGTCGAATTTTGTGAAATGGCTCTTAATGACCCCGCAAACTTGATTGCCTATATGGAATTGGGCAGAGGATCTGCTTTTATTATCAGATGCTCGAAATTACCGTGTATTTTCGTGTATGGGTCCATTAGCATTATTAATTATGTTTTTATCAATTGATGTCGATTTAAAGTATATTAGAGTAGCCCGATATGGCAATAGGCTCGCCATCTATTACATCTGAGACAGAAATAAGCTCAGCAATGTGTGGGTGTTCTATGGCGGCCACTTTTGACAGTTTTGACACTGGTTCCGACGTCTGGAACTAAGAAGTGACCCAGATATCGATGTTGAAGTCAATCGGCCTAAAAACAAAGACAAACAAAATGGCGGTGTCATTGACAGTTTTGACACCGGTTCCGTCGTTTGCAACCACGGGGCGACCCAAAAATTGATTTTGTAGTCAATCGGCCCAAAAACAAAGAAAAACAAAATGACGGCCCCTTTTGACAGTTTTGACATCGGTTTCGTCGTTTGGAACTACGGAGCGACACAGATATTGATTTTGAAGTAAATCGGCCCGAAAATAAAGAAAAGCAAAATGGCGGCCATTTTTGACGTTTTTGACACCGGATCCGACGTCTGGAACTAAGAAGTGACCCAGATATCGATGTTGAAGTCAATCGGCCCAAAAACAAAGAAAAACAAAATGACGGCCACTTTTGACAGTTTTGACATCGGTTTCGTCGTTTGGAACTACGGAGCGACACAGATATTGATTTTGAAGTAAATCGGCCCAAAAACAAAGAAAAGCAAAATGGCGGCCATTTTTGACAGTTTTGACACCGGTTCCGACGTCTGGAACTAAGAAGTGACCCAGATATCGATGTTGAAGTCAATCGGCCTAAAAACAAAGACAAACAAAATGGCGGTGTCATTGACAGTTTTGACACCGGTTCCGTCGTTTGCAACCACGGGGCGACCCAGATATTGATTTTGCAGTCAATCGGCCCAAAAACAAAGAAATACTAAATGGCGGTTTTGACAACGGTTCCGACGTTAGCAACCACGGGGTGACCCAGATATCAATTTTGAAGATAATCGGCCTAAAAACAAAGAAAAACAAAATGGCAGCCTCTTTTTTCAGTTTCGACACGGAGTTTGTTGTTCGGAACTACGGCTCAACCCAGATATCGATTTTGAAGTCAATTGTGTCAAAAACAAAGAAACAAATTTTCAAGCCCTATTTCATCCCATTAGCGGTTGATTTAAAAAAGTTGCCCGTTTGTGTCTTTAAACTCAAAGATATCCACTATCCCATACCAAATTTCATCAAAATCCATTAATTGGACCTAAAATCCCCATACAAACTTTCAATCATTATTTCATCCCTTTAGGGGTAGATAAAAAAATTAAGTACCCCATTTGTGTCCTTAGAGTCAAAAGTATCCTCATACCAAATTTCATCAAAACCTATTAAGGTTTCAGAATTCCCATACAAACTTTCAACCTCTATTTCATCCCTTTAGGGGTTGATAAAAAAATCGAAGTACCACAATTGAGTCCCTAGAGTCAAGTGTATCCTCATACGAAATTTCACCAAATTTTAATAAGGTTTCAGAATTCCCATACACTTTCGACCCCAATTTCATCCCTTTAGGGGTTGATTTTAAAAAAATAAAGTAGTCTATGTGTTATTCCAGGGTGTCAAAAATCTCCATACCAAATTTCATCAAAATCCATTTAGTCGTTTTTGCGTGAAAAAGTAACAAACATACACACACATATACACACACACCCACACAAACTTTCGCATTTATAATATTAGTAGGATTACGAAGAAATGTTTATTTGAAATAGCTAATATTTTATTGAGTCGTATCTGATAGACACGTGTAACTAAAACTAAACACGTGTCAAAATAATTGCGTAAGATAGAAAGACATGTTGTAGAAAATACAAAGGATAAGCTTCGTATATTGTTCCATTTGTTACTACGAATCAATCACTCGTGCGGAATGGTAACGTTACTTGAAATACGAGTAAATACAAAGTACTTAATTTAATAGGTATCGTATTATAATGGTTAGTGGAAGTAAATCCATCAGTTATTTATATTATAATAAACGGCTGAATCTTTTCTGCGTCATGCTTGAAAAGTGTATTGCGCCCAAAGAGATTTAATATTAGTAACTATAGAGGGGCTATCAAGCAAGTTTCTATACAAAAAAAAAATATCTCAAACGTCAGTAACGCCACTTATTACAATGCGAGAGCGCTTATTACAATTCATACCTTAGAATAAATAAATAATAAATAACACCCAACAGTCACATACATAGTCCTGACCCCACACTAAGATCGTGTCTTGTGTCGTGGATCAGGAACTACGAGAGACTTTCGGTCTCACAACACCCAGACCCGAAACAAATATCTGTAGGCCATACAAACATTTGTCTCGGTGCGGGGATCGAACCCGCGGCCTCACGCTTCACAGCCGGCTACTAGCCCGCTATGCCACGGAGGCTGTCAAAAGAATATTCTGTGGATGTTCAAAAATTACATAAGACACTTTTATATTGCCTTAATTTTACGCTGGCACGAACTTACGCGCGTATGTTTCAAATACGACTGAGTGACTTATGATTAGGTCACTACTTTTGCGCATCACAATCACAAGTTTCGCGCTGTTGTCTCGTCTATGTACTGTTGAATATGTTTAATTGCGTTTAACCCCCTATCGCAAGGGTATGTAGAAATAAGTATAATATTATAATTTATATTAACTATATAATATAATAATATTAGCCCTGTAATATTACTGTCCCACTGCTGGGCACGGGCCTCCTCTACTAATGAGAGGGGTTAGGCCTTAGTCTCCCACGCTGGCCTAATGCAGCTTGGTACACTTCACATACCTTCGAAATTCCTGTGAAGAAACTCTTGGGTATGCAGGTTTCCTCACGATGTTTTCCTTCACCGTTAATAGCAAGCGATATTTCACAATGAAAATACACTTAACATAGAAAAGCCAGAGGTGTATGCTCCATTTTGGGGTTGGTCTCGAACCTCCGACACTTGTCTCGGCAGTCCGAACCATTCCCAACTGAGCTATCGCTGCTTATGCTTATTAACTATAATATTATATTAATTAAATAACAGCATTTTATGTTTCACATTGGCAAAATAATTTCTATCGCTTTTATGTTTTGAAGAGAAAATAGGCAAACACAGCTCAAGTAACATTCAAAACGTCCATTAATCATACAGATACAAATTCGTCAAGCTATATTCTAATAAACAATATTAATGAAGCTATTCGCCAATCGAGTAATTAGCGTTGGGTCAATGCCATTTTTTATTTCCATTTTCACGCTAGCATTTGTTCCGCAGAAATATGGGCGACGTTCATTCCACGTCTTTACGCTTTCATTTACATAAACAGACAATCGGAATAACAAAAAGATGCTATGATGAAAACTCATTGTCATAATTTTTCCATGTCTGCGTTGCCAAGTGTAGTTATTAGTTGTGCCAATGTAACGGCATTCTTGTCGTAATGGACTAAATAAATTATGAAGACGACGGAAACTACATTTTTTATTTGGTTTTCCGTATATTGAATAAGCTCGGGTACATCGAAAATTCAGTGCGCACTTTGAAATACAATGAACAATAAACTTATTATTATTTTGTCTAGCGCAATTGGGTCCTTGACAATTTATATATTTTATATGAACTTTACGACATATAAAATATATACTGATTTCTTAAGTTTACGTGAATATTATACATTGAAATAAAACTATTCTTACGGATTCTATCACGAATAGGTTTTAATTATTATTCCCGACGTTTCGAAGGCTTAAGTCTGACCCGTGACAACGAAGACTGCAAAGCCTTCGAAATGTCGGGAATAATAATTAAAACCTAATCGTGATAGAATCCGTAAGAATAGTTTTATTTCAATATATAAAATATAGAAGAAATGTTGAAATATTCTTAAATAGTCACGGGCGGATCGGCTTACGGTGGCCCATAAGCTTATGTAACATATATGTATATGCCGCCTCCGACGGGTTAATAATAAAAATGTCATAAATCTTTGAAGTTTGATGTAACTTTCAAACTTCTGGAAAGAAGAGCATCAGGATATTCACATCACAGCCGTAATCATACGTGCGTCAAGCAATCCCGTATTAAGATATGATTGTCTGGTACATATAGGTAACTAATTTAGTTAAATATAAAAAAAAAAATCAAGTGATCTCTCAAACCGTCTCTGCACTTTTTCAAGCATGTTGTAGACCATTATGAGTCCAGCTGCCTGCCTGATGTCAACCACCATCTGGGGTATCCAGTCCCGGGCAAATCATATCGCTTTGCCTGACCTGGAAATCGAAAACAAGACCTTCCTGTACTGTAGCCCGAGCACGAAAAACTAATGTAAATGTAAATGTATTCGAGTTTGCTGCGCGCTGATGACGTTTGGTTAATATTTCATACAAATTTCATAGACGCGCAACGAGTTCTAATACATTTATGGTTGTCAGAAATTTTCCTGCTCAGGCCGCTGAACAATATCTAGTATCAGGTTTGCGAGTTACTTTACCATTCGAGAATAAAAATCCAAATAAAAAATGACCTTTACAAACATAAATCAAGTATGAAACATGTCAGTTTGTTTGGGTTAGAATTTTTTTCCAACTGTATTAATATTTGCGAGTGATGTTTGTACGCGGCCGCGTGTGGTACAAATCCGCAAACTTTAATTTCCTGTCGGCGAACTCCCCCAACGAGATTCGCGTCGTGCTGCTCGTGCACCGTCCAAATATCACGCACTTCCCGCAATATTAAACAGTTAAACATGTTATGACAGCCTCCGTGGCGCAGCGGGCGAGTAGCCGGTTGTGAAGTGAGATGCAGCGGGTTCGTTTCCCGTAGATAAATGTTTGTGTGGCCCAACAATATTTATTCCGGGTCTGGGTGTTGTGAGACCGAAAGTCTCTGCTAGTTCCTGATACCCACGGCATAAGATTCGATCTTAGTGTGGGGTCAGAACTATGTGTGTGATAGTTGGGTGTTATTTATTATTATTTATTTATTATATTTAGGGCCGCTTGCAGCGCTATTACTAATCTAAAGTTACACCTTATCTCGATTTATCCTACAGTTCACTCTTATCTTTAAATCAAGATTTGGGATAAATACATATTTATCGTGGAGCTGCAAGTGGCCCTTAGTATTCTCTAAATAGATGAATACAATTTGGCCCTCCGCATATTGAAACGTTTATCAACTTTAATGGCTAATTACATTGTTTTACGCCATACAATTTAGAAAGATAGGGTCCTCGAATGATACAACACAACCTCAAGTTTGAGCTGCGTTTCAGTATTCGGGGAGAAATCTCTTAAAAATAGAGTCTAAAGACAATGTTGCACTGTTATGTTCTCAAACCATACAAGACATTGTTTTTAGTTCGGATAAGACACTGCATTTGCACATATAAAAAATATATCCATATGCGTACTTTTAGGCTATCGTAGCTGAATCGGGAAATCTTTTTAGGGCAGTCGAGTAAAAAATAAATCACATACAAGAATGTTTACAATCAAACACTTAATATTTGGACACTAAAGCCAACATTTGCTGTATTGTCAAAATATAAAGTGTTTGATTGTAAAAAATACACTGGTATGTAGCTCTATCAATAGAAAATTGCAACTCACCGAAAGTGCAGCGCATGAGCGCTATATTTTTCACCGACTTGCTAAAAGGGGCGAAACGTTTTTAAAATAATATAATCCTCCATGAGCCGACCTACATAATGAAGGGTACGAGGCGGCATTAAGGATGCCTCAAAAAATATAGCCTGCTGAGTTCACACAATCCAACGGGTATTAAGATAGCCACCCCTAAAAGGTCACTTATCCCGGATGCGTCACAGCAAAATTTTATGTGTTTAATGGTCCCACAATTTTACCGTTTAAATACTGGGCATGGCAAATTATTTCTCATTAAATATTTTGATATGTTTAAGGTATCATTAAGAATATTGCCATATATTCTAAAGATCTAATGTATTATATTTTACCTGACTCCCTATCAAAATAATTGTGTTTGTAGATTACTTTTTTGTGCCGCTATGTGGCAACGGATAATATTTTTGCATGCAAAGTTTATGATTCGGAAAGTGTATTATAAAGAGTATTATTTACTTTACTGCAACCTCCGGTGCCGGAAGCTTACATAATAATCATTATTATTGTAAATTAAAATCCATCAATTACAACAAATAGTAAAATTTATCTAGGATCTAGGAACCTCAGACTAATAGTCTCTATGCGCAATAGTTACCAACTTAACGTGACAACGTAAAGTGGCAGCTCGCTGTCGCGTTTCGTTTGGAGAGTGAGATTTCCGGTGGCCCAATTCCCCCTCCCTTTCCCAATCCCTTTTCCCTCTCTTTGAATTCCTTCCTTTTAGGTTGGCAAAGCACCAATGATTATTTTCATCTTGGGTGTCTATGGGAATGGGAGATCACTTACCATCAGGTGATCCATCTGTTCGTTTGCCAGTCTCTACTATAAAAAAAAAAGTTCAACCATTTTATCTAAAATTTCAAAAACATATTTTATTTCATCTCATAGACTTCACATACGATGTTCCTATGACTACACATTATATGTTTTCTTCCTTCAATTTCTCGAACATTCCTCGTCGCATAGAAACCACTCTCATATATTACTCCGACCTGCGGTTTATGTGTATGAAGCGTGAATATTTTATTGAAAAATGCATTATGATCTCGAACTACCATGCGACGTGCCCATCTATTATCTAGGATGAAATTGTCAGGATATGAAGCCCATGCTCGTAATATTTTGTGCAGAGTTGAACACATGTTTAAAAATACTATAGTAATAATTCATATATTTATGGTAGAATATAGCACTAGCACACGAAATGGAAACTTTTTTTGCGATTTATGAAATGACTGTTAGACATTTCTACACAAATATATCGATACAATAATTTTATTTTTAAAATATAAAAATACAGTAAAATAGTTGAGAAACATAAGATCTCTTGCGCACTATTTAAAGACTTAATGTATTTTAATTTTGATTAATAGATACGAATAGAAGCGATAGCTCAGTTGGGAATGGTACGGTCAGCCGAGACAAGAGTTCGGGACCAGCCCCAAAATGGAGCATACACCTCTGCCTTTTCTATGTTAAGTGTATTTTCATTGTGAAATATCGCTTGCTATGACGGTTAAGGAAAACATTGTGAGGAAACCTGCATACCCGAGAATTTCTCTACAGGAATTTCGAAGGTATGTGTAGTCTACCAACCCGCATTAGGCCAGCGTGGTAGACTAAGGCCTAACCCCTCTCATTAGTAGAGGAGGCTCGTGCCCAGCAGTGGAGCAGTAATGTTACAGGGCTAATATTATTAATATTATTATACGATTATAAAAAGGTAAGATTTTGATTAAGAATATTGTACGACTAATAAGCAAAGACATTTAGAAAACGTGGCTTAAAGATGTTATAAGAATACACGCATTTGCAGTACAATAAGACAGCAGTGTTGGTATTTAATGAAATTGTCCGGATAGAAAGGATAGCTCGTTTTGGCGTCTCGACAAATGAGAGTGTTTGTAGGTTTCTTTTATTAACAAAATGGTTGTAGAACAAAGAAAGTAGTAAAATAAAACTCCGTATTGTTTTTGGGCTATACAGCTGAAAATTAAACACAAGTTTTCTCAATGCAATTTCTGAAACATGCTGAATTCGTTGCTTCGTTGTAGGCTAATATCAATTTAATTATTATTAAGTATAGTAATTGGAATTAAAATAATATTAATAATATGTGAGATCCGTACTGAGGTCTCGGGTTCGATCCCCGGGTCGGGCAAAGTAATATTGGATTTTCCATATCAGCCCGGAGTCTGAAATTTGTGCACGATATGGCGATAGGCTCGCCTCCTATCACATCTGGCACGCAACTAAGCTCGGCGATATGTGGGTGTACTAGATGGCTAGTGCGCCTCTGCCTACCCCTTCGGGGGTACAGGCGTGTGCATATGGTATGTTATGTAATATATGAATCGTAAAGTGTGACTTAAGTACTAATCTATGTTTAAATACACCTGCACCATGCACTTCCCCCTCAAGTGACAGCACACATAGGTTCATTTCTCAGGGATATCCACGAAATGCCGACGCCATTAATATTTTTTTAATACACTTCTACATTCATAATTGACACATGTCAATGAAAATTTCCCATGATATTATATGAAATATCCTATTTGTAGTACATGGATAATAAATAGTGATAAAAATAATAATTTGTAGTAAAATAATAAATGATTTGAATTTGAATAAATTACAATTCCGAACACTTCACATATTATTTATTATCAGCCTCCGTGGCGTAGCGGGCGAGTAGCCGGCTGTGAAGCGAGAGGCTGCAGGTTCGATTCCCGCATTGAGACAAATGTTTGTGTGGCCCACAGATATTTGTTTCAAGTCTGGGTGTTGTGAAACCGAAAGTCTCTCATAGTCTCTGACACCCACGATACAGGTTATACCTAGTGTGGGGTCAGGACTAGGTGTGTGACTGTTGGGTGTATTTATTTATTTATTTATCGGTGAGAGATGAATTTCATATCAAATAGCGTAGCCTTTTTTCATCTCGCTGGTTTACTTTCTACAACATACATCATCCAGAGAAACACGGAATAGGAAATAAGAAAAGACAAGACTTAAAAATCCATCGAAATTGAGTTGAAAAGTGCGCTGATATAAATGCCAACTTGTCATTTGATAATCTTTAACGAAACATTAGCACACTTTTTTTTACTTGATTTTGGTGGAATTTTAAGTCACTAAATGAAATCTAATCATATTCGATTCGAGTATCAAAGGTTACACTACGGCCTACATAATTCAATACGACTTGCCTAATATTCGGTACAAAAATGAAGTCAAAAAATACATACATACACGACATAGACTCACGCCTGTATCCCTGAAGGGGTAAGTAAAGTCGAATCAGTGAACCAGAGTCAGAAAATAGCGACCATAAAGCTTTTTACTTCATACGACTCTCAACTAAAGCTAAATTTCACGCATAATAATGTCTCTTGTAATCAGATTAACCGCTTTTAAATAAATCTATATAAATGAAGATATAAATCACAAAATCTCAAGCAAATAAAAAATCTAATACATTATAAATTAAAGTGAGTAACATTATCTAACGAAACGGTTCGTTTGCTTCTCATTCGGATTTTTCCATCTCTCGCAGAGCTAAGTAAATTTGCCTTTGGCTAAGCTCTCGCAATCTGCATGGATTCCATATATCGAGAGGGTGCTGGGTAGTGGGAATTATGTAAACGTATTAAAACAACATACGTAACGTTTTGGTATGAATGGTGGTGAGAACAAACAAGCGAAGGTAAATAAAGTTATGAAGCAGCTTTATGGAGCAATCTATGTGATTGGACGAACGCTCGGTTGGAATGTTTATTTTCTTTCTTCTTTCTATGTCAAGTAATAAACGATAAACAAGGAAAGGAAAAAAAATAGGAAGATATTTTACAATATTGTTATTGCTTTTGTCGACACATGTTACTTCCATATTATTATGTATCATAGCTAGTCAGAACTAGTAGTTACTTAGTAATACTTGACATTTGATTGCTATTATAATGACAAAATCTGGAAATCTTTGGGGTAGGCCTATGTTCAGCAGTGGACGTCCTATTTATTTTATCGGGCGACTTCTCAAAAAAGAGGAGGTCCTCAATTCGTCGGTATTTGTTTTTTATGTATGTTTGCAGACAGTAGGAGTGTAAATTTAATATTTGAATGAAAAGGGATAAGGATATTCAATATTACTGTTACATACAAAATACATAATTATAAATACAATATAATATAAATATTACATAACATAAAGGTACTATTTTTTTTTGGCAAACTTACAGCCTTAACAATTTAAACATAAGACTATGGCTATATATAAATCGGGGCTAACAACAAGTTTCCACCGATAGATACAAAAATTAACAATATAGCGTTTAAGGTGTGTTTGCAATAATTAATTATAATTAAAAATCGGAATCGAAAAAGTCTGAGAGCAGTTGCCTTTTCACATTTAAAATATTATCGTAGAAAACATCAATTTTTTTCTTATGGATAAGTTCTATGTTATGTAATATATACTATGTTATGTAAGTATGTCCTATGGCTGATGATTATGATGATAGTGATACAGAAAGAAAGATATGCTATTATATTATCAACACGGTATTACGGTTATTTTGAAGCAAGTTCACCAAAAGAACAATAAGTATTAGAGAACAATGAAAGAATGTTATATCTCTGTTTCCATACACATAATTCTAGAATTCGCTGGATGCAGACCGCTTCCAACAGGTTGATCTGGAAATCTTTGGGGAGGCCTATGTTTAGCAGTGGACGTCCTATGGCTGATGATGATGATGATGATGAATTCGAGAAGTTATGAATGATCATTCGCTCGTTTGGTGGTTGTTCGTTGTCTGGTGGACCATCTTATGTCTTGTATCAAGAAAACTATGTAACATTTTATTAAATAAACAACAAAAAATATCTCAAGCGTCTACCAAAATTGTAATGATTCTTCACCTGTCCTTATTCCAACATGAGGTCAACGCAACACACTTTTAAGTATATTGCAGAAAGGATTCAGATTAGTTTAAAAACCGGTTGCCGCTCTGACGTCAATCCAGTCAGAGTTCCAGTCCAAGCAGTGCTAGAAAAACCGCTTTGTCCGTCCTGGAATTCGAACCTTGGATCTTCCAACCCACAGTCGTTATACTCTGCCACTAAACCAAGACGGGGCGGTTAAAATTGTAATTAATCCATAATATTAAAATTAACAAATCATAATATACATTTCATTTCCATTTTGTTCCATTTCACGAATAATACAATTTACAGTATTTCCTGGCAACGTTTTGGCACATCAGATTGCGCTATGTATACAAAATATATTTCCCTTAGCTATGTAAATAAAGCTATTTCCGCGAATTCCGCTTTGTTAAAAGATAGCAAACAAGTCAAGTCGCCACTCACGATCTCAAAAACTCTCGTCGGGGTCTATTTGGCAAGCTCCGGGTCTTGATTGTTATTTTAAACATCTAATTTAACTTTATACAAATGGTTTAAGGAGCCTTATATTGTAGGTTAATTCCCTTAGGGTTTTATCTATTACTGTTTCAAGAAAGCATACTTTGTTGAATAAAATATGTACCTCTATAGCAGTTTCTTCGTTTATGTTTCGCTAAAGGTTTTGGTACAAATTCGTAAAATACGATCGACACGACGACGCGACGGTTTAGTTTTCATAAATTAGTAGTTTAGTTATTCGAGGAGAAACTGTTTTATTTAGTACACAATAATAAAAAGCTTACTTTATTATTCTACTAAATTTAAGTTTTAAATTATAGTTGCACGTTATTATAGAATTACGCTTGTAAACCAATTAACTTATTCGTAAGAAAAATATAGATGTTTTCTACGACAATATTTTAAATGTGAAAAAGCAACTGCTCTCAGACTTTTTCGATCTAGATTCCGATTCTTAATTGATTGTTAACATACGTTTAACTATCTTTAAGCTATCGCGATATTGTTAATATTGTATCTATCAGTGGAAACTTGTTGTTAGCTCCGATTTATAACCATAGTATAATATTTAATTGTTAAAGCTGTAAGTTTCCTAAAAAATAAATAAATAAAAATAAGGGTAGGCACTAAGCAGAGACGAACTAGAGAACTAGAACTGCCATTATGCCGAGCTTATTTCCGTCCACATTTTTTTTGTGGTAAATTTGTAACTCCGGACTGATACTAATTATCAAAACACTGTTTTGCAGCACACGTCCATTTAAATAATCACAAGTTTAAAAACTTAACGGACCGACTTCAAATCCGATCGAGGCCAAATTTATATGGGACCACTCTTGAAATTGACCCTCGAAAGCTCTATCGAACACAAAAATAATTTTGAAAATCGATCTACATTTGGTGGAAATATCGCGTAACATACATAAAAAAATACAGACGAATTAAGGACCTTCTCTTTTTTGGAAGTCGGTTGAAAAGGCAAAGTATGTTTGTCAATAAATAATAAATACATAAATTTTCCGAGTTAAAAGAAACTGAGTGACTTATATAACAACCTCGTAGTTATACAAGTCACTCAGTCGTATTTGAAATATACGCGCGCAAGGTCGTGCCAGCGTTAAAGTAATGTTTAAATAAATAAATACGGTAACCGAATTAAAAGAAAACGTAGATTTATTTCTTTTATAAATACCTCTATTACGTAGCAACATCTTAACATGCAAAAAATGTACGATATATTTCTAAAACGACGAATGGGTTATTTTCACTTAAATGTTGCCGGAGCCAGAGCGTGGCTATCCGAGTCCCCACCCGGCGCGGCGGGCGGTCAACAATATAAACGCTTTTAACACAATCTTGAAATACTACCTTCGAGGAACCTGAGTTTAAATGGAAAATATAACGTACGTGCCAACACAGCGTTATTGGGAGTTCGCACTATTGTAGCCGCTTCGAAAGATTCGCACAAATCTTTCTTCATAACACTACAATGGACATTCCAATATAGATTTATACCATCTATTCCGCTGCATTCCCCGAAGATATATCACGGACACGGTACAGCGATGCGGAAAATATTTTTCAATAGCACATTACAAAAGCTCTGCAGTGCCGAAAATAAATGATATAAATACACGTGCGACGCTTTTTGCGGATCCTGGAAAACGTTTGAACATCAATTTTGCTATTTTCATGTCGTTCTATTCAGTTGTTGCTGGTTGACGGGAATTTGAACGCTCATTTTTTTTCATTCCTTTCATCATCATCGTGGGTTTTGAATATATACAAAGTAGGATCATAATAAAAATAGTACTTGTTACCGCGTTTTCTATACTGACGGCGAGACGTTTTGTATTAGAAAGTTGTCTGGTAAATATTACAGAAGATTGCGTTACAAATAAGAAAATGAATATTAAAAAAAATCTATGTGTTTATTTATTCACCCTTTCTCTACGGAATTTACGTTAAAATATGATTTTCTGTTCGTTTATCTGGTCTTAATTAAATTATACTAAATAGTTATGTAATAACTAATAATAAGTCGCCTCCTTGGTCTAGTGGCAGTATCAAGTATATATGGGCTGTGAACCGCGAGGTCCTGAGTTGTATTCCCAGATCGGGCAAAGCAAATTTTCTAATTTAATTTGCCCGGGACTGGATCCCCTTAGAAGGGATTGAGGTCAGGCAGGCGGCCGGTCGTAAAAACAAAGCTAAATAATTTCTGCAACATGGTTGAAAATAACACACTGTTGCGCCCACCCCACATTAAGGTGGGATAAGGGCAGGTAGAATGAAAGTTATGAAATAACCATTTTACATCATCATTTTACATTATCCGTGAAAAAATTGCCTTTACGCTATTTAAAATCAGTAAAATCTCGAAACTTGTAACATGAGACGACACTAACTATTTAGAGGTATAATGGGGAGGCGGGTATGCCGTCATGCTATTAAAACGGGCTAATTAGGAGTATTTAGTTACCCTTCAACAATTGTGTATTTCAAATTTTATGAATTGAGGCCTTAGTGTTCCCCCAAACGGTGCAAGTCAAGCAAGTAGACAGTTGTAAAAAAAATTAAGCGGAATCTTTTCCGCAACATCCTTGGAATGCCACATAAGGGTAGAGATTAACTAAGGCCTTATTATGTAGGGTTAAGGATAACCCTAATAATAATATTAGGGTTAGGCAGAGATATGAACTGGATAAATAGATCACCCTCTCCTCACAGAGCTTATTTCCGTCCTAGTTATAGGGGACGACCATCTCGATAAAGGGTACTTTCATATAGTCTAAGAGACCGTGGTGCATGGACCTTCACTCATCCGATAACCAGATGATACATATATTTTAACAAATATCAATTATTTACAAACATGCCTATAATAACTTGCCTTTCGAAAAGTGTTCGTGGCTGTTTTTAATGAAATTAATTTTATTCCTTTTTTTTTGTTACCTTTATTAGATAACCTAAAAAAATAATATTAACAATACATTAATACAATGACTACTATTTCAAATTATTTACTCTTCACTAATGGATATCCTGGCAAAAAGGGAATCCGATGGCAATTACTCCGTATGACATAAATACGTATTGATGTAATTAATGTTGCGAGCTCGCTGCAGCCGGTGACTGATGATAATGTTTCCATTTGTCAAGTTCTGTGTTAATATGATTCCGGCGCGCCCACGCCGAGGGGGTTAGACAATGGAGCGAAATTTCTAGAAAAATGAAACGCGGCTTGTGAGCGTTGTATGGAACTAATTGATTTTCTGAATAAAGATTAATAAAGAATTCTTATTTAGAAATTTTAATAGAGAGGAATCGAAGCCGCCTCCTTGGTCTAGTAGCAGCATATACCGGCTGTGGACTGGGAGGTGGGTTCGATGTCCAGGCCGGGCAAAGCGAATTTACTAATTTAATTTACCTGGGACTGAATTACTCAGAGGGGGTTGACGTCAGGCAGGCAGCCGCTCGAAAAAACTAAGCCATATCCTTTCTGCAACGTGCTTGAAAAAGTTTGATATTTCTGGTGAGCTAAACGCGACAGCAAGCTGCCACTTTATGTCGGTTTTCGATGAGACAGTGGTATCAAACTGGTCTAGCCGGCCCATTTATGCTGTAGACGTTTCTGTCTACAGCGTGGCTCTACCATTCAATCTTCCCTTCTCAATCTCTATTCGTAACGTACCTACATGCTTTATTCTAATAGCACAATCTTTATTATTGTACATTTTATAGATAATAAATTTCCATTTTCCCAAATCCATTTAATTTATCATTTAGAAAATGATAAATCTGTGTTTGCATGGCCGCCTAATGTCACCTCATCACCATTTTGACAAGATGTGGCGTGGAATGATTGATAATGAAAATTAATGGTCCATTTATGTGTAATTGATTCGCAGTAACTCAGCCTGATTGCTATATTCTAAATATTTATGTAAATAAATTATATAATTAATATTAGCCCTGTAATATTACTGTCCCACTGCTGGGCACGGGCCACCTCTACTAATGAGAGCGGTTAGGCCTTAGTTCTACCACGCTGGCCTAATGCGGGTTGGTAGACTTCGAAATTCCTGCGAAGAAATCCTCGGGTATTCCTCATGATGTTTTCCTTCACCGTTATAGCAAGCGATATTTCACAATGAAAAAAAAACTTGACATAGAAAAGTCAGAGGTGTATGCTCCATTTTGGAGTTGGTCTCGAACCTTCGACACTTGTCTCGGCAGTCCGTACCATTCCCAACTGGGCTATCGCTGCTGTTCTATATAAATATTTATGTATTTTATATGTATTATTATGTATGTTAGCTTGTAAGGTATTTATCTGGGCCGTAGTTGCCTGAAATAAATAAATAAAAAATAACTGGTAGAGGCAGCTATGTCTATAATATTAATGAGCCAGCTCGACTGATTCGATACCACTATCTCACAGAAAAGTTACAAAGTGGCAGATCACTGATGCCTTCAGTATGGTAAGTGAGATTTCCGATGACTCAAATTTCCTTTCCTCGTCCCGATACTGAATTCCTTCGTGTAGGATTGGTAACGCAATAAATTCTATTAGGTGTCTACAAAGACTTCTATGGATAATACTAGCTGTTTAAAAGTAAAATCTATGTATGTATGCTTTCAATTTCTATCTTGCTCTTTAGGAGTATTTTAACTTTACCTTATTCGCTCGGATAGCAATTTAATGCTTCAAAAATCAAACAGAATTGCAAAACAAACTCTCATGGCCAGTAAAAGGACCGACTCTAGGTTTTACTTCCGGTCTGTATTTTAATAAACATGAGACGTTATTTCTTTTACATTTAACAGAATAAATAACTACTATGGCCCTGAGTTGTGACTTGTGTTATCTCAAAAAATAGTGATATCAAAATTGACGCATAAAGTCTTTAATTCAGTATTCAAAAATACATTTTGTTGTCTTTATTTTTATTCTTTGATCTTCTCTGCGGCCTGAGCAGGAAAATTTCTGCCAACCGTAAATGTATTTGAACTCGATGCGCGTCTATGAAATTTGTATGAAATATTAACCAAACGTCATCAGTGCGCAGCGAACTCGAATACATTTACATTTACATTAGTTTTTCGTGCTCGGGCTACTGAAAAGGGCACGTGCGGAGTACTCTCAACTGGAGGAAATGTATGAAAAGATGCATGAGTGTGGAAAAGGCAAAAGAGGTGTGTCTGGATCGCAGCTTATGGCACTCAATAGTCTCTGCCTACCCCCATGGGATACAGGAGAGAGTGTATGTATATTTTTGTTTGATGCGATATCTTGGACAATCCTACTACTATTATAAATGCGAAAATTTAGATGGATAAATGTTTGTTACTTAATCACTCCAAAATGGCTGAACAGATTTGGATGGAATTTAACACATAGTTAGATGGAATACCACGTAGACTATTTATTATTCCGGAAAATGTACGGTTCTCGTGGGATGGATTTATTGATTTTCCACAAGAACAAACAATATAAGTTTGGATTTTGGAACCAGTCGGAGCATTGATTAGAGGCTTGGGTGGTAGAGCCATGCTGTAGACAGTAATGTCTACAGTCCGAATGGGCCGGATCTACCAGTTTGATAGCACTGTCTCCGACGTAAAGTGGCAGCTCGTTGTAGCGTTTCGTTCCGTGAATGAGATTTGCAATGGTCCAATTGCAACGCCTTTTGCAATCCCTATTTCCATCCTTTTTAGTCGCCAATGCCCCCGTGATACATTTGTGTCTTGGGTGATGACTTACCATCAAATGACTCACCTACCTATAAAAAAATCAGCTCATGCTATAAAAAAAATCCTCGATGCCTTTTAATAACCCAACATCAAATCAAACTGTAACCAATACACCAACACATGAACTCATAGTAAAAACGTGTAAAACACATCCAAGTCAGAACTTCAATCCCTAAAGATTTAATCATACTAAAATCGGGAAAGTAGATATCTCTGATAAAGGTAGTCGAGATAGAAATACGTTTTAAAGTGAATAACCTTCTTTGCATACTCCCTACGTTCAGTTTCCTTGGCGGAGTAAGTCGGTCACATGGCAACAGAAGTTGCTTAGAGTGTTGCCTGATCTCTAGAAATTCCTCCGATTATTCTAAAAATACTCCTTTATTGACTCATTTGTTGAAATTTTAAAAGTTATAATACCCACGTTGCCACTGGACCAAAGAGGTGACTAGGTACGAGTCTACGAAAAAGTAATAAGATATAAATAAATATAAATATAAGAAATAAATAAAAATAAATAAATATAGATATTTTTTTTAAATCGAATGACGAGACGAGCAAACATGTCGTCTGATGATAAGCGATACGACTAGCCATGAATAGTATAGCAACACCATTTGAATAACAAAACACTGAGTGGCTCTACAATACGTTCGAGACTAAGATATTAGACGTTAAGCCTCATAATGCCCAGTTATTACACTGGCTACAATGCCCTTCAATGCAGAATGTAACAATCTACAGTGTAACGTTATGACAGAAATAAACATTGCGTTATTAATTATCCAGAAGGGCTCGCCAGAAGGGAATGTGGGAGACCTACCACAAGTAAAATGAAAAATATTTTGCCTCATTAAAAGTCCATTTTTTTATGTTCGGCTGATTTTTATACCAAAGTTGTGTATGTATTTTTGGATTAGATCTGGCAACTCTGCTTGCGTTTTATCTAAGCCTTTGCAACATCTCTTGAATACGTGACGTAGTGCTGAAGTTTTGAAAGAAATACGACGCTTTGTCTTATACCACTCGGGGAAGAACATAAAACGAGATGTTTAAGTGCCGTTAAAATTTACTCCAGCTAGGATGTTTGTGTCTGCGATTTGATTGTAATAAAATAGTTCGATCGTAAATCTTGGTATTAATAGGTAAAGTTGTGTAAGTAAATTTACGCTTAACTCTATGTACCTTAACAATAAAATAAGAAATATGTCTTATATCATGGTATGGATCTTAGCATGGCTCCGTAAATAGTGTTTATCGCCATTCTTTATTCCACCTGTCCGTATCCCACCTTAATGTGGGGTTTGCGCAACAAACTTTTTCAAGCATGTGGCAGAGAGAATTCGGTTTAGTTTTTAGACTGCCTGTCTACCTGGCATCAACATCTGAGGGAGATTAAGGATTGACGCCAGGGCACTACATAGTCCCGAGCAAAATGGTGTTAAAAACACCTGGGAATCGAACTCAGAACTTCTTCGTTCACAGCCCATATACGTTACCAGTGCTATCAACTCCGACGACTCTCGGGGCGACTAACTCCTTATTCGAAAAATGGCCTCGATAATTATTTCGGAATCTAGTTAAACTATTCTTTATTTTGTTTTTATTATACATTACATTATTATTAATAAAAAAAACATCATTTAGCGTCTTGAACGGCGAACAAACAAACTTTTATACCTAAACGGCGTGACGTCTACGACCTTTGTTACCTTTAGCAAAAAAGTTGCGCTATTGTCATGATATTCAGGTCTAAAAATGTTAAATATTATATTAAAGAATATTGAGGCCTTCAATATTTTTTTTACGTCCTTCACGTTTCGTAAGATTAGTACTAACTTCATTTTCAATTTATAAAAATTGTTGGAATCTTTTGTTGTCTTTTGAAGTATATTTTTATGTACATAGAATATTCTAAAATAAAAAGTGTACTATCAAATTAATGATAGCATAAAAGGTTTTTTTTATAGCAGAGACTGGCAAACTAACAGATGGGTCACCTGATGGTAAGTGACCTCCACCGCCCACAGAAACCCAAGACACAAAAAGAATCATGGTCGCGTTGCCAACATAAAAATAGGGAATGGAAGGGGAGGGAAAAAAGGATTGGGAAAGGGAGGGGGGAAATGGGCCACCAGAAATCTCACCGAAAGAAACGCGACAGCAAGCTGCCACTTAATACGTTGGTTTTCTGTGAGACGGTGGTATCAAACCGGTCGAGCCGGCTCATTCGTGATGTAGACGTAACTGTCTACAGAGTGGCTCTACCAGTATTACTTGCTTGTATACTTAGTTGTATGACTATTCTGTGCGCGGTACAACTACCGTCCTGAGGTCTAGGATTTTATCTCCGAGCGAGGGGTAAGGAGATTTAGGGATTTCCTACTCAATATTAGCCAAAAATCTGAAATTTGTGCCTGATATGGCGAAAAGCTCTCCCTCTATTATATCTGCTTCGATTTTGTTTATTTATTTACTTATTTATTTATTTTATTCGGGATAGCAAACAGCCATTTATAAACTAGTGAATTACATTTAATACTTATATCTAGGAGGCCACTAGACGCTTTCCACATACTTACAATATTAAATTTAATAGTAATCCGGGAATCGTGTGTGTGTGTGTGTGTGTGTGTGTGTGTGTGTGTGTGTGTGTGTGTGTGTGTGTGTGTGTGTGTGTGTGTGTGTGTGTGTGTGTGTGTGTGTGTGTGTGTGTGTGTGTGTGTGTGTTTTGGAAATGGCCATGATTGAATTGTTAAAATATTACATAACATAAGCTCACGCCTGTATCCCCGAAGGGGTAGGCAGAGGCGCACTAGCCAACTAGTACACTCACATTTCGCCGAGCTTAGTTCCGTCCCAGATGTGATAGGGGGCGAGCCCATCGCCATATCGGGCACAAATTCCAGACTCCGGACCGTTATGGAAAAATTCAATATCACTTTGCCCGACCCGGGGATCGAACCCGAGACCTCAGGACAGTAGTCGTACCGAAATACAACCACGCCACCGAGGCAGTCACATATCAATTCATCTTAGCTTAACTCAATAAAATGTTCGTAATAATTTACAGCATTAAAATTATTATATAGTTTATTGGTAAGAATTAAAACACTAATAAAAACAAACATGAATATGCATTATCATATTTACTGTTCACTAAAAGTAAATTAAAATGGAAGCAAATTACCCAGATTACAAATAAAACCGCTGCTCTGAGCATCGAAAATAATTATTTTAAAATGGCGCCGTAATTTATTATATAAATCATTTTTAACTACGTTTTTCATAAGATTAAAATATGATGTGGGTTGATTAAAAAATACGATGAATGCAATCTTTGACCAATTTCGATACTACATCATTAATTGAACTGCGGCCTGTAGCTCGACCATGATTTTTTGACATTTCACGCTAGCGGCTACGTAAAATATTTTTTACGAAAAACGTCAGTTCCCTGCGTAACCGCTAGAGGCGTTCGAGTGTTTGTCATACAAATATTTTACGGAGGCGCTAGCGATCAGGAAAATCAGGAAAATGTCTGACAATCGTATATATATTCGAGCGCAATGCGCGTATAGTCACGGGCGGCTCGGCCTCCGGTGGCCCACACGCTTATGTAATATATATATGTGCCACCTCCAACGGGTAAGCAAATGTCATCAATGCACAGCGTGCTTGAATACATTTACGATTGTCAGAAATTTTCCTGCTCGGTCCGTTAATGTGTGTTCAATACCCCTAGGATCTACGAGATTTGACAGTTTTTCCTTCGAACTGTCGTCAATTTCGTAGCAAGAACTGTCTGATGAGCTCGGGGAAATGTGGGTGTTCTAGTTTTCAAGTTTTCCTCTGCCTACCCCACCTGAGAAACAGGCATGAGTCTTTGTGTACTTATCTATGTTCAAGCTGAAAGTCATTAAAGGACTGTGCATTATCGAAGTATACTCGTACATAGTGTAATACATACGTATTATGCGTACTTAGTACGTATAAGCTAAGTAATAGCCCTCGTTCGCCTTGAGTTTGCATTTCATCATGGTTGGAGTCAGTCTTGGCAAATTTACAAAGCTATTGAATGCGCGGGTAGCGTGTGGGAGTGTCCAAACTACTCCATCTGGCAACCAACAATGGTGCGCAATAATAACGTTTTATTATGCTAATTTATTGCTTCTTTCTCTTTTATGAACAACATTAAAGAACAACTTGCATACAAATATTTGAACAAATGTCTCGAAAGTAACATTTGGTTTGTTGAATTGTGCATTATATATGTCGGAGGGCCAACGCTAACGTTGTTTTTTTTAAAAACGGTGACGTCAGCATGGCTGACGTCACTTTTGACAATAAGATGATTACTCATCTTATTTATCAATAGTGAACACTGAAATTCACTAATTCCCTTTATTAACGGTGCTTAACAGCACCGTCTAGTTAGGGATGTGGACAGTCCGAGTGCCGGAGCACGACTGTGTCGAATCTGCTCTGAACACTCCTTTTATAGGGTGCAATATTTGCAACTACCTACTCGATACCGAATATCGAATGCTGAAGAAACAATTATAACGATTATTTTAACTTTTTAGAATCTTTAAACGATTCAGCAGTTTAACAATTGTAAAATAAATTAATAACGTGAAATAACAACGGCTTTTTAAATAAGCTTGTTATTTTGCGCCGATATATACATATCATATTTATGCGCTTTGTTTACGTATCAAAGATTTCTAAGCACTCAATTACTATATCTGAATAAACAGTGCTCAAGTTTGAATATAGTTACGCTTGTAACTTCGCCGAAACATCAATTAATTTGGGTACTGCTTTGTTATAATGTTCATTTGTATAACTGAACACACTTTCAATTTATTATTTGAGATTAATCTTCAAATTATTATCTTAAGACTATTAAACCCAATTCAATCAAACACATTGTCAATTTTGGGTTCGACTGAGATGAGAATATACCTCTATTATATATTTTCACGATTATTGATTCTAATCAGAAAAAAATTGACCGTGTATTTTTTTCCGGGCACGGCAAAGACTACACTGCAAATGATGGTAAGCGTAGTGCAGTCCAAAAAGTAGCGACCCCTGACAAGCAATGGATTTATCAGTAGTTGCCAGAATCATGCCGGCCTATTTATGCTTCTTCACACTCTGAGTCCGAAGAGAGAAGGAGCACATCGAGGGACTTGCGAAAAGATAGGAATGACCGATGCAGACACAGGGATACCCCCATACTCGTCCCGACCAACCATCAAGTCAAGCCGCAAGCCCTTCGAGAGAACCGAAGGTGCTCTAGCTAATCCTGGAACGCGAACCACACATGGAGTGTGGGTCATTATGATAGGTTTTAGCACCATGTGTATTATTATGTCACCATCCGGTCGGATACGAATATCCTACCACCAGCGTTTCAGCTTTTACAAAACTTTGTTGTATAAATATATCACGATTAGCCCATTGATGGTGTACCACCTACTGTTTTATACGACTGTCCCGGAAGGATGTTAATATTTTTTTATAACTGGATGCTCATACCTACGTTGGCTAGTGTTAGATAGCACACACAGCACATTTCCATTGCCGTTATTTTGACACACAAAATCCATTACCACTTGGGCTACGTCCGAAATCCCTCTTAGAATAGACAGAAAGAAACCCTCTCTGATGTTGAATATTTAAATCGGTCGCGCGTCAAAAACCTTTGTCACAATAAATCTTTTTGATTTCCATTTATGGCACGACCGAGTATTACGTCCCCAATTCCATTCAAATTTCCAACAGATCAGCTGACGCTGTAGCAAATTGTTGTCTGGTTAGATCCGCGTTTTCATTTATGTGGCTTCCTTTGTTCCACGCAAATCAATTTGCGGTAAATCGTTGCCGATTGAATTTTTGAAAATGAACTTCGTGTGAAGTTAATTATGAAGTGGTTTAGTGTTTCGTGGTATACTATCTGTGATATAATACATATATTGTGTCTATCATGATACCTTAGATCCTACTATTTAAGCATCTTTAGAACTTCATTATGACGTATTATATTGGCGTAGTACAGGATAAGGGCAACTTGCACATTATTAATCCACTGTTAATTGAAAAATATATATGAATGACATGTAATTCATTACATGTAGTACAATTACTAATCCAAGGTATCATAATACATATAAGGAATTAGACGTCATTCATATAGAGGTATATTTTTTTCAATTTAACTTGAGGTTAGGACTAACTGTAGGTTAGAACTAGTGGTGCAAGACGCCCTAAGAGTGTTAAAGATAAGTATTTTATTAAATATCTTCTTTGAATTGTGTTAATTATGTTAACTCAGTTTTATGTATTTTTTTTATTAGCAGAGACTGGCACACGAGCAAATGGGTCACCTGATGTTAAGTGATCTTCAGCGCCCATAGATACCCAAGACACAAAAGGAATCATGGGTGTGTTGCCAACCTAAAAGGATTAAGTATTCAAGTTATATAATTTGCGTAGTGTGATGCGCTTTGGGTACTCAAAGTCCTTTGTAGTATATATAATTCTGTATATAAATATTTGTAGACTAATAACCATCTAAAGGACCGACGGCCTGATAAAGGTCGCAGGAAGTCGCTGGATGCAGGCCGCTTCCAGTTGGGAGATCCCCATTGATCAGTTGGTCAATCTGGAAATCTTTGGGGGAGGCCTATATCCAACAGTGGACGTCCTATGTCTGATAATGATGATGATTTACCATCTAAATTCTTTCCAGCATGCTCAAAAAAGATAGTCATGTAGTTTTATTTATCAGATACTTTTTTCCAACATCAAGCGGC
Organism: Clanis bilineata; assembly: GCA_036417725.1. Classification (NCBI taxonomy): domain Eukaryota; kingdom Metazoa; phylum Arthropoda; class Insecta; order Lepidoptera; family Sphingidae; genus Clanis; species Clanis bilineata. The sequence goes on from CM071153.1 coordinate 9,338,806, forward strand.
ACATGGTTAAATTACTTTTGGCTCTAAGCCAGGTTCAGTCAACCAGATACTTCACTAAACAGTACATTTTCCTACGATGTTTTGCGGCTAGACCGTACAAGTACATCTAGTAGTTCTAAATACTCTTTTACGTCACATACACTACTAGTCCCAAAACATTTCGTACCGACTACAGCTACATGATTCAGGCAAACAGCAGGTCGTAAAAATTAAGCCAAATATTTTTGTGGCTCCAGGATGCAAATTGATATTGTTTTTTTCTGTTTACTAACTCGGAGTCTGGTTTTTGTGCACCATATTGTGACTATTGGTTTGCCCTCATCACATGTGGGAATAAGCTCGGCGAGTTGTGTGTGTTCTAGTTCTTAGGGACGCCTCTGCCCATTCTTTTCGGGATACTAGCATGAGCTTATGTATATGTCCATATTGATCCATAACAATTATAATAGTAGATATAATATTTATTTTTATTTATTTATTTATAGCCTTTATTACCAAGATAACAAAAAAAAAAAAACACTAAAATATTTTATAATATGTCTCTTCTCGGTGTGCCTGTTGGCAAAGGCCTCCTCTAACTATAGTAGATATATACGCCAGTATTATTCAATTGTAATTGGACGTACAATGATTTAATCATCTATCATCAATATATCTTATGACATCCTATTGCTCTCACGTAAAACAATCATTAGCATGATTATATAATCAATCTGTTTCAATATTCAACACATACTATGAAATAGATTATAAATTATTATCAGCAAGCTTCACACGCACGACAATGCCTTTCTATATATGTTTAGCTAGGTCTATATCAATACTATCTGATAATTATGCTGTGACATCAATGGATTGGATTGAATTCGAATATGCTTTTGTATTCATATCAATAGGTATGTAGTATATGTATATGGGCTATACCGTACGCATAAATGGTATGGCGCATCCTTTAATGTCTATTCAGGTGTATAATAACGTTGTAAAGCCATATTCACCAAAGCAATTATCACCTTGATTTGTAGTATTAATTAATCTTATTTTTAGCTGGCTTTGAAGCTTATATCTATAGTAACTTAGTCACTTATGTTTATGTCTATAGAACGAATGGGTTGGCTTTTCTGGTTTGATATCACTGTCCCATAGAAAACCAACGGAAAAAGCAACTGGCATTGTTTGTTCGTTCTTCTTACCAGATCGGAGACCATATACTCTTTCTTTAAGGTGAGCAACGCACCCGTGATTCTTTTGGTATCATTTATGTCTGTACGCGGTGGAGATCACTTATCATCAGTTGATCCACATGCTAGTTCACCAGTATTTCTGCGAAAGAAAACCTTAGGCTAGTGTTTAATATCATAGTAAAAAAATTCCGATGCAGAATTTAATGCCTGGCAGAAAGATGATATTCCTAGGTCCCTATCCCACAGCAGAGCCATTCTTGCTCTCACAAATCTTGTAAATTAGGTCGTTCTTTGCCCGTATCCTAGATTATTAGTAAAAATAGTACTGAAAGTGGATTATCTCACTACAAAACGTATTAAACAACTCACTAACTGGACTTTAAGTATACCATTTAAAATCACTCAAGCATTAGCATACAACCGTATCGTTGTAGCGAAATAGCAAACAGTCACGCGAGAGTTGCATCTACATTACGTAGGTACCGAATTTAGAAAATATTGGTATGTACCTATAAAGTTCGCTGCTTTTGAACGAAGATATCCTGAAAATTCTCAATTTATGTATTTCTATAAGACTCCGTTCCTAGTCTGAGGGCACAAACTATGTCGCTCTTGTCGTGTCCGTAGTGTCCTAGCTCCTGGATGAACTTGTTTTTGCAGCCTTTGATAGAGTGGCAGTTGCTGAGTTTGGCAGTTACTGACAATTCGCTGTTGACAAGTGAGATTTACAGTAGCTCAGATCCCTCTTAATTTTCCCAGTCTCGGTTTCCCTCCTTTAAAATTGGTAAGGCAGCCATAATTAGATTAGTATTATGGGTCACCTGTCAATGGGCCGTGAAGATCACTTACCATCAAGTATCCCACCAGCCAATTCGCCAATCTCTGAAATAAAAGAAAACTGACTTGACTATTAATACATACATCTCTAAAATACTGGAAACTGTAGCACACTGCAGTGAGAATAAAGAAATATAGAACGAAAAATATATTAAGTAATGTTTTAGTTTTAGCATAATTTTACCTGATAAAAGTCGCAGGTAGAAGCCGTCCAACAGGTCGATCTGGAAATCTTTAGGGGAGGCCTATGTCCAGCTGTAGACGTCCTGTGGCTGATGATGATGACGACGATGATGATTTCCATGGTTATGAGTGAAGACCAAGTGTTCATTTAGACTGCCTCGGTGGCGTAGTGGTATTATGTGCGCAGTACTACGGTCCTGATTTTCGATTCAGTTTCTGACTCTGGAACTTGTGAACTGAACCCGGGAATTTGTGCTCCCTATCAGATCTGGGACGGAAATGATCTCGGCGATAGGTGGGTGTGCTATTTCTCTAGTTAGCTTCAAGGCAGAAGCCTTAGAGGATACAAGCGCGAGTCTATAAGGCGTGTACTATCTGTTCGTTGCACCTAATAATAACTAAAAGTGATCGGTTGCACTATTACCGTCATCCGAGTATAATAAACGGTGTTCCATTCGACCGGTGTCTGCTCGATCGTGACCCGCTTGCAGAACGTCCCGATGAAGACCGTAAACTTTTGCTGTCACGAATACTTTTCGAATATATTAGTTTGGAGGAGTACGGTCGGCTGGAATAGTAAGTCAGTGAAGTTGTTTAGGTTGATATAAAATGTGTAGCATTGTTTGTAATGCTTCCTAGTAGAGTATTTTTCTGCTCAGGGGGGTTACCACTACTTCTTATAGCAGTATTATTATTATTTTACTTGTTCCGAATCCCATACAAAACAAACGAAGAACGATTATATCCGGCAGTTCTAATGGAACAAATTCTTAATTCGTCAGTATTTTCTTATGTTACTCAATATCTCCGAAGAATGAAGACCTATTTTCAAGATACTTTTTGTGTTCGATAGTGTTAAGACCAGCGGCCTAAGCAGGAAAATTTCTGACAACCGTAAATGTATTCGAACTCGATGCGCGTCTATGAAATTTGTATGAAATATTAACCAAACGTCATCAGTGCGCAGCGAACTCGAATACATTTACATTTACATTCGTTTTTCGTGCTCAGGCTACTGATCGAAACAGTGGTACGTTCCCGTGGCCCAAAATGTGCTGGCTAGATTTTCTGTACTTCTAGAGGAAGAATATGAGAGCGAATGGTCTTACTGTAGAGGATGCTCAAGACCGGTCGGAGTGGATACGTTTAAGTAAAAAGGCAGACCCTTGGCATTAAGTCGGGATAAAGAAAGGCAGAAAGAAAACAACAAAGTAACACAACTTGTACAATGTTGTCACTTATATATAGCAAAGCGTAAGTCCTAGGTATAAGGCTATATTTTTGAATAGCAATAGATACTACTTCAATTCCTCAATGCGGATATCGAACGAAGTTAGAATTCCAATTGTTGCCATTTTTAAGTTTCCCTAGAGACATTCGATACTTCAAGCACGACTTTTAAAAGTAAATACAAAACTCAGATGTTCGCTACCGTTGCCAATAAGGAATATTCTACTGAGCAGTTGGCAATGTTTAGGTACTTTTTCCTTAAGTTTGTCCATTGATTTATCAATACCTTTTAATAATCTCCTAAGTCTTGTATATTAGATCAAAATCTTGGGTATTAGATCAAGAGACGCTGGGTTTAAATTCCAGTTTGGGCGAAGCTGTTTTTCTAATATGTTTTGCCCTCGACTGGATCCCTACACAGGGGGTTGTGATCAAACAGGATACTGGTTAAAAAAACTAAGGCGAATAGTTTCTGCAACGTGCTTGAAAAAGTATGTTGCGCAAACAAACATTGGTAAGGGCAGGAAATAATCTTCTAGGCCTTGTTATGTTTCTAGAAATAGGATCAAAATAATCCGGCTCGACCGGTTTGATACCACTGTCTCACAGAAAACCGACGTAAAGTGGCAGCTTGCTGTCTCTTTTGTTCGGTGAGTGAGATTTCCGGTCGCTCAATTCCCCTCCTGCCTTTCGCAATCCCTGTTTCCCTCCTTTTAGGTTGGCAACCCACCCATGATTATTTTTGTGTCTTGCATGTCTAAGGGCAGTGGATCTCCACTTACCATCAGATGACCCATCTGCTTGTTTGCCAGTCTCTGCTATAAAAAAACATCAGTTTATGCTATCTGCATCGTCTGAGTGCCCATGACCTTTTCTACAAATTACATTTTTAAGTATATTATTATTCCATCTCGTTGGTCTACTGGCATCATACTGGAAACCGTGAAGTTCAAGGTTGGAATCTGTCTCACAACTAAAAGACATTTTATAAAACAACTGGTTATTATACTTGATAACCACCATATATTTATTACAATAATATCTTCTCACAAGCGCATAATGACAAAAACTTTCCCGACATGCTAGCTGTAGGCCAAATTCAAAAATATGTTTGAAAAGTTTTTGTCGTTATTGAATTTCGGTGCCATGCAGCGTGTCTGTTGTGCATTTATAACACTTAAATGCAAACCTGTTTATATTTTAGACTTAAGTATTACATACGAGTGCTGGATTGAATGAACTAGATGGTGCTTTTAATTTATGCTTAAAATGATTCCTTTATTTAAAAAAAAACTAAACAATATTGAAATAATAAAGTTTTGATAATTGGTAAAATATTTTTCCCATCTTAACAATAAAACCATATGGTGTGCTTGTTATCATAACTAATTTTGAGCATTTCTACAGAATTGCGGTTGATAGACTATTAAAAGAAGGCACAGGCGCAAATCGCCCACACCTGGTTTATTTTTAACCTACGCGTTATAATGCGTTTTTTATCTGAGCATGGCAAAGCGACATCACTAAATCTGATAGTAAGCAATGCAGTCCAAAAAACCAATAACCAACGACAATGAGTTTAACGGTCCGAAATCATGTTTTCACAAAATTTAATAAATAAACCTTCATAAACATAAATACATAAACTCACGCCTCTTTCCCATAGGGGTAGGCAGATACAACGGATTTCCATTTGCTACGAACCTTACACAGCTCTTTAGCCTCATATAATCTCTTTACATTCTTCATGCATGTACGTCGGTTTAGGGTACTTTTAACTTGACCTTTCTCGAGTATACCTCTGACTTGGTCAGAGAATGTTCTGTAGCTCGACCCTGAGTTTTATTGACATTTATCGATAGCGACTACGTAAAATAATTTGTATGCAAAACATTGGATCCCCACGTAACCGCTAGAGGCATTCGGATGTTTTTTTGAATATTTATACGGAGTCGCTAGCAACAAATGTCAAAAAAATCATGGTTAAATACATAAATATACCCAACAGTCACACACCTAGTCCTGACCCCACACTAGGTATAACCTGTATCGTGGGTGTCAGAGACTATGAGATACTTTCGGTCTTACAACACCCAAACTTGAAACAAATATCTGTAGGCCACACAAATTGGTCTATTATAAGATCATCCCCTTTCCAACTCTAAGATTCACCTTCATATATTTTATTATAAATCATTTTCAATGTAGATTTTTCCAATATTTAAGAAACTATTGATCATTCAATGGTCTCCTTATAAGAGTGTGTCATCCTCGAGAAGGGTGACACGGGATATGAAGGCAAACTCGTTGACTCGACTCTTCAATGGCACTTAAATCGTCAGTCTCCGAGTGACCCTTGAGACGTCCACTATTTTATAGAGGCAGTTCATGCTAGGGGCTTCGACGAATCAAGTACAATTAACAAAAACTAGGTCGAGATTTATCTTTCGTAATCCATCTTAAGGCTTGATGTCGCAGACGAACCTACTTAAATCGATTGAGAAGAGGGTATGAGAAAGGTCGCCGACTTTTATATGGGAGATGAAGCAAATAAGTAAGAGGTGATCATAAGGTGACCTGATGGTAAGTGACAAACACAACACTTGACATGAACAGTATCGGAGTGGTAGTAATAGGTACTTTTATTGAAAGTCCTTCCATGGAACCATCCACAGAAGCACATAGAAGGAAATTCCCTGCAAAACAGAACATTTTGTCAGTCTTATTCATGTTTTAGTTTATATTTTAATCCCTTTGTGTTATAATCACATTAAAAAGTATATACGCAATTATTATGTTACATAATAAATCACAAATCACTTATAATAATATGATGTCTACAAAATATTATGATTTATTTCATGTGTTATTTTGCCTACTAGGCAAAATTTTCTTGTAAAGTAATAAACAATCAATCTGAATCAATCATTGGAAAATGAAGATTAGTAAGGAAATATGATTTTGCCTCAATTATTCCCCGTTGATACATATTTTTATGAAGTTTAAAATAAAATAAAACAAACAATTAGCATGATCGAGTTAATGTTTATGAAGACGGTCTGACAGTTTGGCTTCTAAATATAGTCCTGCTCATCGGATTTTCAGACCCATATCACTTCACACAATAATTTTGTTACCAAATAAACATTTTCTTTCCACCTGCACCTGCCCTTTTTATTCCAATTGCGCCTGAGCTTACTCTTTCAGATTGTTGACGTGTATTTGTCACATTTGATGTTGGCAGAATTGTCCCGAACAGAACAGAGTCATGTCCACAACAATAATAAATATTAGTTACTCTCTGGGGATAACAGTTGTGAGAGTGTATTTATACAATTATATTTATGTATCCCCCAAATGGTCAAACGCTGCCTAAATATTTAGGATGGCCTTATCGATTTAAGCACTCGTTATTCTTCAATTTGGCATGGTCAAACAGAACCTATCTCTTTTTTTTTTTTTTTCAATTTATTTTTAGGCTTTGTCGCTTAGCGACCATATCGCCTAGTTGTAAAAACAAAAATATATATTGAACATTGGTATAACAAAACTATATGTTAGGTACAAATCATTTCGTAAGTCCTAATTCTGCTATCTTATATAACCCAATAGCTTCGTCAGACAGAGGGTAGGCCAAGATACAATTACAAAAACCAACGTCAAATATTCTATTTTGTCCGAAGCATGATCTTCTATAGTTTTCATTTCGCACACACTCCATCAAAATATGTTGTGCATCCTCTAAGGTCCCACATTCTGCACAGTTGGGAGACGGAACTAGTTTCATCAAGAATGCAAATCTATTAGATGGAATGTGTGCAGAACGGAGTCTAAGGGCTGTCACAACCGTCCTCCGGTTCATACAATTATTATCAAACCATGGATACTTAGGTTTAGGACTGCCTCGGTGGCCTAGTTGTATTTCGGTATGACTACCGTCCTGAGGTCTCGGGTTCGATCCCCGGGTCGGGCAAAGTGATATTGGATTTTTCCATATCAGCCCGGAGTCTGGAATTCGTGCCCGATATGGCGATAGGCTCGCCCCCTATCACATCTGGGACGGAACTAAGCTCGGCGAAATGTGGGTGTTCTAGTTGGCTAGTGCACCTCTGCCTACCCCTTCGAGGATACAGGCGTGAGCTTATGTTATGTTATGTGGATACTTAGGTACTTGAGGCTGGATAGTACGGTACCAAATACCCTTTTCCCTAGACCTTTCGTCAAAATATTCTTGCCACCAAATTTTGCATTTATCTTTAACTAATTTTATGCGTTCAGAAAATAGAGGAATAACCACAAGTGGAATCCCATCTGATACAGCTTGTTTAGCTAAAAGGTCCGCAGTTTCATTACCTTGTAACTGGATATGAGAGGGAATCCATTGTAAAAATATTTCTTTATCTGCTGACTTTAAACGTAGGATCAACTCTAAAATACGATAGGCAATCGGTGCACCTCGCATTGAACTCGAGGTGCATCGAGCCAAGTGTTGCAATGAACTTTTGGAGTCTGTTAAAATAACAAACCTATCAAAAGAAATTGACTCGATATACGATAAAGCTTCCTCTATCGCAATCAACTCTATATGCATGATTGATAAATCAGAGCTAATCCTAAGCTTAGTGTGGCAGTCCTGTAATGGATCGAAGAGTGCTGCACCCCCGTTAACTCCCTCCTTAGAACCATCGGTAAAAAATTTATAACAATTGTGATATTTCTGTTCAATATACGTAGTACACAAGACATTAAGAGCATGGTTACTATATAATCTCTTTGCACGATCCATCAAGGGAATATAATCAAATACTACTTGTGATAAATTAACATTACTAAGCCAAGTCTTTAATGAAAACATTTCGAGTTAATTACTGCTATAAATCGGCACTGAATTCAATTCTGATTGAATTAAAATAAGCAAAGGACGTTTTTTATTAAACCAATACGAGGACCGAATACTACCGGAAAGGTCTAGTAAAGCTTTGATAGTTGTATTATCGGTGTATGACTTAGTTTTAAGCCAAAACTTGCCAGCTAAAAATTTTCTGCGATTACAAAGAGGTGGGAGGCATAAATCGCACTCCATGACGTGCATTGGCGTACTTCGAATATACCCTCCTATTATACGTAAAGCTTGGTTCTGGATCCGGTCTAATTTAAGCAAATTCGTTTTAGAGCTATTGTCATATAGGAAACTACCGTAGTCAATTCTACTCCGTATTAATGTGATAAATAATCGTCTCAAATGCATTGGATGAAGACCCCAATTTGATCCTGCCAGAACTTTTAGCAAATTTAGAAATTTAGAAACCTTTTGCTTTATTTCATTGTGCTTGCTTGTGCTTACCCCAACGCAAAGAGCTATCCAGCCACAATCCCAAATATTTGAAATGGTTAACTAATAGTAAAGGACAATTGTTTATTCTAACTTCAACGTTGTTTCTATACCCACCCTTCTTGAAAACACACAATCTACTTTTCGACGATGATATACTTAGTCCGAGAGAGTTCAATAACGAATTAATTCTATGACAAGCAATTTGTACCTCCCTAATTGCAATATTTACTTCACTGTTTGAAATATATAATACGAAATCGTCGGCATATTGAGAAATTTCTACGTTTCGTATGTCTTTACATATATGTAGGGTGGCAATATTGAATAGCAATCGAGACAGTGGGTCCCCTTGAGCCAATCCACGGCCTGTAGTTCTAGTAAAATTATAGCCATCTATAGAAACTGTAAGTCGTCGTTCGCATAAATATGCCCAAAGGTATAAACAAATCTTTGATCCCACTCCCAAGTGATCTAGTATATTAATTAGACACGACACATCTACATTATTATAAGCACTGTCTATATCAATAAAACAGGCAACAGTTACATGACTTTTGGAAAATCCCGTTTGTATTTGTGACACTAACCGTGTGAGGCTATCATAACAAGATCGACCTTTACGAAAACCGACCATATCTGCAGAGAAAATTGATTGTTTTTCAAGATACCATTCAAGTCTTTTATTTATAATTGAGTGGAATATTTTGCAGAGACAGGATATTAAAGCTATGGGGCGAAAAGAAGCTTGGGAATTTGCTTCCTTACTAGCTTTTGGAATAGGGACTATCTTAACTTCACGCCATTGAGAAGGAACATAACCGGTGCATAAAAATCTGTTGTAAAGACATAATAATAGAGATTTGCCTATAGTTGGTAAATTTTTTATCATAGAAAATGAAATATCATCGCTGCCAGGAGCTGTATCATTTTTCTTTATTGAGTTATTTAATTCTTGTATTGTTATATGAGACTCTAAAATATCATTTTTTGACTGAATATGAGGTTGAGAAGGGTTAACATAATCGGGAGTTAAATCAATAAGCATCTTTTCTGTTTTCTCTGGGTCGATGCAACGATTGCTCTGTTTCGATCGATGCCCCTTAACCCATCTCATTCTACGCCACATATCAGAAGGTGAGGTAGTTTCATCAATAGATGAACAAAATTTTTGGAACGATTGACATTTAGCTAAACGAATCATTCTCTGAGCAGTAGATATTTTATTTTTAAGAGTTTCCAAGTTCTCAGGAGAAGGACACCTTCTAAGATTTGATAAGGCTAGTCGTCGCTCTGCTACTACCTTGGATAAATCTGCAGTCCAGTAGGGTTTATGTGTAAATTTGCTGTCAATATGTAGTGGAATTTTGATAAATGGTATGGAAGCATCAGCTGCGACGAGTAAAGTGTGTTCAAATTTATTGTAGAATTCTTGACAATCATCGGGAATATTAAAATCTAAGAGTAAATTTTCAATTATAGTCGAATACTCCAGCCAATTACTTTTCTTAAAGTTTCTCTTTTTAACAAATTTCCTACTGAAGTTCGGAGAAGCACTTGTCATTTTTATGATTAAATGGTCACTGCCTAAACATTCATTCGTAATATTCCAATCAAATAAAGTAGCTATGTCGCACGAAACAAAAGAAATGTCCGGAGATGATTGCTGTAACAATCCATTAACTAATCTTATTCTAGTTGGAAAGCCATTGTTTATTGAAATGTAATTGTGATCCAACATACTATCCAAAATTTGGGATCCTCTTCGATCAGTCCGTGGCGACCAGTTAGAATGATGCGCGTTAAAATCACCCAATATTAACGACTTACTACTACTAAGAGAAAACATATAATCCCAATCACCTTGAGTCGTATTGATCGTCGATGGACAGTATACTGAAATAATGTTCTCAATATGTTGGCAATTAGTAATTTTGACATGTAGAAGTTCAATCCCTGTATTTGGGATACGAACTGAACATACCCTTGACTTAACCGACTTATAAGTCATAATAGCTACCCCGCCATACCCGTCTGCCCGATCTGATCTAAAAATATTGTAGCCATTTATGTTAAAGTAACTCTCCGGTTCAAGCCATGTTTCACTTAGGACAGCTACATGAATTAATTCTTGGGAAAGAAATGATTCGAGTGATATGGATTTGGGTCTTAGACTTTGACAATTCCATTGTATTACGTTAACGGTAGAATGATTGCTATTGCTATCCATAATTTTCGGTAAAAACGTTCATAAATGTCGATAGTAATGTACTAACAGTTAAACCTCCGCCTATTTTTGCTACAATCCACTCTGTAAATATTGATATTGCATGATAAATTTTTTTTTCCAGCGATTCTCTACTTAATATAATATTTTAAATTTTTGACAATAACCATATTAGATTCAATTCTTTAGGCTTATTAGAATTATCACGGGCCTCATTAGCGTCACACAAAGAGATATCTGGCTGCTCGTCCACACTGTCTGTATCCATTGCAGGTGGTATAGGGGTTGGAGGGCGCGGAGCTTGCCGTTGCTTCTTAGTCTTTCTCCAGCTTTTTGATGCTTCACTTTCGCCTTTATCACTAGGCGATTTAAATAAATTTGACATCAAACTATTATTGTCTGCGTGGTTTGTAACCGCAATAACAGGGGCTGAAGTTTGCGAACTGAGTACCGGGAAACTTTCAGGATTTAGGACAGGGCTAGCACTTCTTTCCAATATTGGAGATGGAGGTACATATAAAGTCAGAGCTTTCTGATATGTGCAGTTGAACTCTGCCATCAGTTCCCTTATTCTTCTTTCCTTTTTATAAATTGGGCAGACTGATTGTAAAGCCATATGGTTACCTGTGCAATTGACGCAACGAAATGTTGTACTTTCGCAATTACTATGTCCTTTAGAGCACTTCGGGCAAATCGCCCTTTTAGATGGGCACATCTTCCAAATATGGCCATATTTCCAGCACCTGGAGCATTGGGTGACTGGGAATATGTATTTCTCCACTTTTAATCTCAGTCCATGGATAGAAACATGTGTAGGTAGCATAGCACCTCTAAATCCAAGACGTACCGATTCCGATTTAACCCAACGGTCTTGAGATTCTCCTTCGTTATTTTTTCTATTCAGTCTCTTAGTAGATATGATTTCTACGTCGCAAATAAGATTGTTAATAATTTCCTCATCTGTGACATCCAATTCGACATTTTTAATTATACCATAGGACATACCAACCTCAGAAGTTTTCTGGCACCTCCATCCAAGTTCTGCAAAGGTCTGGCAGTTAATAAAAATATCAGCACAATCATCTTCTTCAAACGTCAAAAACATTTTATACGGCATAACATATTTGAGTTTCTTTATTCCTTTAATATTATTTTCTTTCAACAGACGAGCTAGACCGAACTGTTTAGGCAATGCATCTTTACTTATCACACATATTTCAATTCTTTTTTCTCCAACCTCTGTTTGACTAGATCTTCTCACACTCTTACGCCCTCTAGAAACGATACTCCAACTATCATCCGACAAATTATCTTCGCGAGTTCTCTTTTCTCCTCTATTTATTTCGTCTATCATCATTAAATCCCGACACTCCATAGTTTCCGATATCAGTTCCGACCTGTTATTTGCATCGGATGTCGAGCCATTTGGTACTGAACTGTCTACAATATAACATTCATTATCCATCGTACGGGGCCTGCGCTCGGACGCAGACCGCGCGCGCTTATCACGAGGCAGCAGGTAAAAAATATTTATTGATCACAGAGAAAGGATACACTTAACACGACCTATTGCCACAAAGCAAACGTGTGCACTGAACCTATCTCTTCACATTAAATGTAAGCAGGACCCAGTTTAAGGCCCGCTTATTTCATAAAACGGCATGGTCAACAACTGCCTAAAGTTTGACAGCTATTTAAGGCCCGCTTAACTAGCATTTAATCGAGATTAGTTTGAGAGTACCTGTGACCAATCTCAAATGAAACTATTGTATAGTTTGTGATGATGTATGGATGTTTTGTTACTCTTTCACACCAGAATGTCTGATGAGATCTGAATGAAATTTGGCACAGAGATGGATTAAAGTCTGAAATAGCACACAGGCTACTTTTTCCCCCGGAAAAATGTATGGTTTCTGTAGGATAGATTTGTTTAAATAAATAAAATTTCACGCGAACGGAATGGCGGGCATAGGTTTGTATTTCATAATTTCCGTGTTCCGTGTAGTGTTTAATAATATATACCTACCCCTTGATTTCAATAAAATGTATTTTTCCTCAATTTATCGCACTCGAAGAAGCCAACACAAATAAAACACTTCAAAAATACAATGATTAATTTTATTTAATCCGATTCAACACTACTGCATGTTGCCGAATTCCTCTCCAATATAATGGTTTTTATATTGTTCTGCTGAAGCCGGCGTGAACTGGGACGTCTTGAATTCCTTTCTCAGATCGGGCCGAGTATTTTTCTTGACACGGTCAGACACAGTCCCTGGCAAGAAAAATTCAAGAAGACTTCTTTCATTGAAACGCTCCAAGAAATATCCTCCATATCCAAACTTCATAGTTTCCATAATCTCTCCATCTTCGTTGATGTTTATTACATAAAACAAAATCACTTCACATACCACAAACACAGTTATTACGAAAATAAATATAAACAAACTGGTCGCCATTTGCCAATTTTTTTTTTCAATTCTTCCACACAAATCATTGGCTAAGGACGAAAGATACATGCTGCCAAGTGGTAAATATTTTAACAAGATACTAATAAATTATAAAAAGATCCATTTTAAGTTCCGTTTCTATTATATAAAAATGTATAATAACAAAAAATAGATAGAGATAACATAAACATTACAGAAAAATTTACTACAGATGAAATATGATCGGAATGGCACATGGAATGCAAAAAGGTTAAATAAACATTATCGAATCATGTATTCTGCCAATTATTTATTATAATTATCTTAAAAAAAAAACTAAATGAAATAAAATGATTCTACGTGAAACGAAACAAAAATATAATTTTATAAAAATTTTGTAATCGAGAACAAACTTTTATTATCTGTAGCAAAATGATTGATCCTCAGCTGATTTTTCCGCCAAGTCTTCTCAAGTGCGGACGACCATGCCGCTCAAAAATTATTGTCTGCTTAACTTTGGGTAGTGCTCAAATGACTTGGATGACTGAGCACTGTTTGACCATTCGGCCCTATGAGTTGCTTTACTGATTACGTACTGATTACGTAGTTTACGCGAATGATATACATTGAAATAAAACTATTTTTACGGATTCCATCGGGTCGGACTAAACGTGGCCGAGACCACGAAAATTAAAACAAATCGTGATAGAATCCGTAAAAATGATTTTATTTCAATGTGTGAATTACCTTCTTGGTCTAGTGGCAGCATATACATACATATAAACTGTCAATCAAAGGTCTTGAGTTCGATTTCCAGATCGGGCAAGCAATTTTCTATATTATCTATTTTCTAATTCGATTTCCCTGGGACTGGACCCTTCAGAACGGGTTGACTTCAAGCAGATAGTCAGTCATAAAACTAAGCCGAATTAATTCTGAAACATGCTTGAAAAAGTGTGTTGAGTCGATCCCACATTGTGGGATAGGGGCAGGTTGAAAGATATGTACTTATATAAGAAGCATATATTTTTACGTCTCTTGTAGTGACCAAAAGCGATGTACAGCCTTAAAGACCTCATTCGCAAGAGAGGTTTTTCAACTTGCGTTAAAAAAAGTTACAATGGAACAAATTTGTTCTAGAAGTTTTTTAAATATTGGCCGTTGGGCAGTATGTAGAATATGCCTTATTAGAAACATGACATGAATGATTTTCAAACACTCATATGAACAGACATGTAGAGACGCTTTTTTAACGCCCGTTGAAAATGTTTCGTGCGAATGAGGCCTTACAATTCTAAACCAGAATCGAAACTAAGCACAGTGTAAAAATCTGTGTACACGTGATCCGTTCCGAAAACGTTAGATCGTCACGTACAAGTGACCCGTGCAGCCATTCATTATGTATACCCACATTAATCCCACTAGTCTATTGGCGTCCATCGACATTGTCCCGACGAAAATTGATGCTTATGTATATGTCACTCCAAGGGGTATCTAAGGGGAGTTATAAACGAGCAATGTATTCGTTATGTGCAGCAATCAATATCACAAAGGAGTACGAACCAGGGTTTGAAATACCGATAAAAAAACTGGCCTCTTTATAACATGTGCTGGGTTCAGGTATCGTTAACAAAAAGTATGTGTTTTAAAGTATTGTCCAGTTTAGCACTTGCTTTATTTTATTTTGTAAACACACATTTTTAAAAATACCGTTACGTAATAAAGTCAGTACCCAAATCAAAAAATAATGAAAATACGTTGGTTTTGTGTTCAAGACTTGACGATAGCCAAACACAATATTTAAGCCAATTCTTCGGTGATCCATTGTTGAATATCACTGTTATGTTTCTATTGCTATTTCTAGCTTATCATAATATGTAATGATTTTTAGGTTTACGTGAATGTTATTCATTGAAATAAAACTATTTTTACGGATTCTATCACGATTTGGTTTTAATTTTTATGGCCGACGTTTCGAAAGCTTTGCAGCCTTCGTGGTCACGGGTCAGACTGACATAAAAATGGGCATAAAAATTAAAACCAAATCGTGATAGAATCCGTAAAAATAGTATTATTTCAATTATCATTATATGACTTACATACATAATTACAAGTAAAAACTTAATAGACCGACTTCAAAAGTTATTCGATCGTGACCAAATTTATATGGGACCACCCTTGAAATATGCTCTATCGAAAACAAAAAGAATATTGAAAATAGCTCCACATTTGGCAGAGATATCGCGAAACTTATATAAAAAAAATATATAAAAATACAGACGAATTGGGGACCTTCTCCTTTTTGGAAGTCGGTCTAATAGAAATATGTACATGTGTATATCAAACTTAATATGATCCAAATTAAGACTTTCTGTACAAAAATATCTAGACACAAAGATAAATAAAGAAAACTCTGTAACTGAAGGTAATTGAAGTAAGTCGTCACAGAACCAGGAGCACGATAATTAAACCCCTAAAATAAGAAGTAAAGTCCACTAACGCCGCTGACCTATGGATCTACTTAACCTCGGGCCAATTTAATTAATGCTATGTAATCAGAACCCGTACTAAAACTAACAACAAAAGTACCATTTGAAAGATAAACAGAGCAGCCCCTCTAAAAGTTGAAATTGTGCGTATTTGTTATGATTTGGATGTCACTGCGATCCATTTTAGATACCGTTTTAATGTTTGGGTACACTTTAAATATGTACTTTGTACCTTTACGCTTGGGTACAATATAAACAAGCTTTAAAATTAAATATAGCGTATATTATCTTTCCAAATGTCTTTTTCAATGTTTGTTGCATAGAATCACGCCTGTATTTTGGCTTAGGTAGGCGGAGGCGAATTAGAAAACTAGAATACCCACATTTTGACGAGGCCATTTCCGTCCCATATGTGATAGCGACCACCCTATCAGGCTCAAGCTTATCGTCGTCTCATGCACACATTTCAAATTCCAGGATTTTGCTGAGTAGAAATCAAAATATCATTTAGCCCAACCCGGGGATCGAACCCAGACCTCAGGATGGTAGTCGCATCATGCAAGCAATACAACTACGCCACCGAGGCAGTAATTCAGTATTTTTTAACTTTTGTGGAATAGAAGGCACGGTCAGTCGGTCGTAAAAACATAGCCAAATCCTTTCTGCAACATGCTTCAAAAAGTGTATTACCACATTAAGGAGGTAAGGTAAGCGCAGGTAGAAAGAAAGAAGCACACGAGCAGAAGGGCCATCTGATTTAATAACCGATCACCTTAATCAAAGCCATAAATATAACTTCGTTGTAATATTCAACTGTGTCTTAATCTTATAACAGCCATATTTCATACTGAATTAAGACTTTAATGTGCATGCACTACTAATCTGACACATCATTTATCATAGGTTTAGAAATACTCAAATCCTATTCAAATTCTGAATAACTCCCAAATTCTAAAGCCCCAATAAATATTTACCATCTTCACTTATTTTGAAAGGATTCACTGGCTTTTGACTTTCATTCTTGATATTCTATCTATAAATATACCGAAATAAGTAAAAAGGCATTGAAAGGGAATGGCAGTCGGCAGGTAATTCAATAATGGAGCAAGTTTGTTGATTCCAGACAGATAATCTCTGGAGCCACTGAAATTTAAAACTTGTGCTTTTCTCGGTAAATCAATTGAAAGTTGAAGTAGTAAAACTAATGTCACGCGTGATAAATGGAGCACACTCAAAGTGTTTGTCTTACGCTACTCTGAGGAATTCTTAGCTCTTTTAAGTTTTGTTAGAAAAAGTCGTAATAGATGTAATAGATGTCGTAATAAATGTTGAATATATTTGGATTTTTTCAGATTGTGATTAAAAATAAAGTAAAAAGAAAATTGGTAATAATTTACCTAATATAGGACAAGACGTTACGTGTTATTTTTATTTAGTAAGACAGTTATGTCTACAGAACGAATGGGCCGGCTCGACCGGTTTGATACCATTGTTTCACAGAAAACCGATGTAAAGTGGCAGCTCGCTGTCGCGTTTCGTTTGGCGAGTGCCCTCTGCTTTTCTCAATCCCTATTTCCCTCCCGTCATGTTGGCAACGCACTCATGATTCTTTTTGTGTCTTGGGTGTCTTTGGGTGCTGGAGATCACTTACCTACCATCAGGTAACCCATATGCTCGTTTGCTAGTCTCTGCTATAAAAAAAAACTTCCTTGAGGTTCACTTGAAAATAATTCTTATACCATTAAGTTCGCCTCTACCTCTATAGAGGTACTATATGTATTAAAGTGTTAATTAGTAACTCATTTAGGTGAATATATGAAGAATAATAAACGAAATTCTTTTTGAATCATCATTATCGATGTACAAATCAAACTCAACCAGTATACAATATTCAACTAGAATACAACCATACTTTATACTCTAAATGGAAAGCAATCTTTTATTTAAATTACAAAGAACTTTGAACTGTAAATAGAAAATATTTTCCACTTTGAAATGTATTGAGAAATCTCATTTATCTGTCCAAACGAGCGCACTTTACGTATTTTTACACTGGACCTTAGAAAATACTTTTAAATAAAGGATTTCACACCAGCTATTTCAAGTATAAATTACGAACATTCATCAATCAATTAGTCACGTTCCATCTACAAAAGAAAAGTTCAGCTCAATATCTAAACGGGAATTCTTTGGTATCTTTTCCAAATCATTATAGAGGACGGAGTTGGATTTAATGGTTGGGGTTAAAATATTGAATAATAATTTTCATTACATATTGAACACATCTATACCTGTAAGGTACACACATACATAAATTCACCCCTGTATCCCCGAAGAGGTAGGTAGAGGCGAACTAGAACACCCACATTTACATCCCAGATGTGATAGGGGGCTAGCCTATCGCCACATCGGGCACAAATTCCAGACTTCGGAATGATACTGAATAGAAAAACGCAGTTATATGGGTAATAATAAAATTCCTTTTTTAGTGGAATAAAATACGATGAAAAGGTACACACACTAACTTTTGCTAACAAATGCTGCAATTTACTTGAATTTATAACAACCACCGCACTACCCGCCATTGTGGCGCATCCCGGTGAATGCATAATTCTGACGATTGTCGAAACATACGTGACTTAACGGTCGATATAAATTTTTCGAAAACACTATACGTAGTCACCATTAGGTGTAATGCAGTTAAAAAAGAAGGTACTACTCAATTCGTCTGTATGTTTTTATATATTATGTTACGCGGTGACTGCCTCGGTGGCGTGGTTGTATTTCGGTACGACTACTGTCCTTAGGTCTCGGGTTCGATCCCCGGGTCGGGCAAAGTGATATTGGATTTTCCATATCAGCCCGGAGTCTGGAATTTGTGCCCGATATGGCGATAGGATCGCCCCCTATCACATCTGGGACGGAACTAAGCTCGGCGAAATGTGGGTGTACTAGTTGGCTAGTGCGCCTCTGCCTACCCCTTCGGGGATACAGGCGTGAGCTTATGTGTATGTGTGTGTATGTTACGCGGTATCTCCACCAAATAAGAACCAATTTTAGAGAATATTTTTGTTATCGACCGATAAAGCATATTCCAACGGTGGTCCCATATAACTTTGGTCACGATCGTATACCTTTTGGAGTCGGTTCGTTAATTTTGCAGTGCCAGTACAAAATCTTCAACTACTAGAATCAAGGAGAATCTTTGTAACTTCAATCTTTAATAATACTCGAGCGCGGTCGAAGCATACGTGGTATTGACGTAGTTACAGTTTCAAGAATCTTTTCGTTTGAAACATCACATTTTAAAGTAAGTAAGTTAAAATTTGATATTCCAAATAGCACTAGTTTTTACGCGCCGTTGTGTTCGAGTGTATCTTTTCAGTCATATTTTTGAGAAATTAACACCGTGTTCAAAAATCGGCATTGAAAAGTCGGCAATATTTTTTACGTGTACGATAGCATAATTATGTTTGTTGGAAGACAACCAAACAAACATAATATGGAATTTTTAATATGAGTATAAATTAAGTTCTTATTATTTCCTATCTGTGAGAGAGTGGGATCAAACCGGTAGAGCCGACCCATTCGTGCCATAGATGTCTACAGACAGTAGACAGTGGCTGTAGCGTGACTCTACCGCTCAAGACTACGTGTTATTAGGCACTTGTCCCCCTCTACTAGTCTATTCCTCTCCCTGAGTACGTCTATGCAACCCGTTCGTGTTGTAACCGATTTTCCGTTGAATCGTTTCAACACATCACGCCGTTTGTTTGGAATGCCTAACTTGTTGAGAAGTTAATTAGTTTTCTAAGTAGTTCGTGCAAGTCTAATTTGCTGATTATTTGCTTTGGTATGGTAAACATCGCCATAATATATGTATATAGACTTAGTATTACGACAGAAGTAGTAATAATAGCAAACAGCAGGTCATGACTAGGGTGGTGCTTAAGCTATAATAATTTAAGGGCTGTTCCTCCTTTTATAAAGCATTTGTTATAAACAAGTTAAATGGCTTGGAAATGTTAATATTTTGATTAATTATCTATGTATGTCCGTCCTCAGGGTATAAGGGATCCTCACACCAAATTTCATTCAAATTGGTTCAGTTGTTTAGACGTAAGAAAACGCGACAAGCAAACAGACAGTCAAACATAGTTAATTTCGCATTTATCGACCGACTTCCAAAAAGGACGAGGTCCTCAATTCGTCTGTATTTTTTGACCGCCTTCCAAAAAGGAAAAGGTCCTCAATTCGTATGTTTTTTTTGTGTATGTTACGCAATATCTCCGCCGAATGTGGACCGATCTTCAAAATTATTTTTGTGTTCGATAGAGCTTATTTCAAGGGTGGTTCCATATAAATTTGGTCACGATCGGATTTGAAGTCGGTCCGTTAAGTTTTTAAACTTGGGATTATTTTTATGTATGTTACGCGATATCTCTGCCAAATGTGGACCGATCTTCAAAATTATTTGTGTTCGATAGAGCTTATTTCAAGGGTGGTTCCATATAAATTTGGTCACGATCGGATTTGAAGTCGGTCCGTTAAGTTTTTAAACTTGGGATTATTTTTATGTATGTTACGCGATATCTCTGCCAAATGTGGACCGATCTTCAAAATTATTTGTGTTCGATAGAGCTTATTTCAAGGGTGGTTCCATATAAATTTGGTCACGATCGGATTTGAAGTCGGTCCGTTAAGTTTTTAAACTTGTGATTATTACATTAGTATAGATGAAAATCTAAGTTTAAATTGAATGTTGCAATGATCATTGATATAGTTACACTGGTATATTGAAACTACTGTATATTTATATAAAAAAATAGGGACGTTACAGGAATCGATATTATATTTCCAGTCTGTTCGATTGTCAAAATAGTTGAAAGTCGTGATAAAAATAATAAATTTCAAAATGGAACATAAATCATCGACAGTGGATTTGTTTACGCATAGCAGTGCAATAGTGCAATATACAGCGCAAAATTGATACGTTTCTGTATACGTTCATCGCGGCTATCCAGGTGGAAAAATCGCCGTGAGTACAATTAGCAGTGGCCCGAGCAGGAATATTTTACGATTTCGATTTTCGAAAATTATTCCTGTGTGTGTGTGTGGTACAATTAGCAGTGGGCCGAGCAGGAATATTTTACGATTTCAATTTTCGAAAATTATTCCTGTGTGTGTGTGTGTGTGTGTGTGTATGTGCGTGCGTGAGTGCGTGCGTGCGTGCGTATGTGTGTGTGTGTGTGTGTGTGTGTGTGTGTGTGTGTGTGTGTGTGTGTATGTGTGTGTGTGTGTGTGTGTGTGTGTGTGTGTGTGTGTGTGCGTGTGTGTGTGTGTGTGTGTGTGTGCGTGTGTGTGCGTGTGTGTGCGTGTGTGTGTGCGTGCGTATGTGTGTGTGCGTGTGTGTGTGCGCGTGTGTGTGTGTGTGTGTGTGTGTGTGTGTGTGAGTTTAAAAACCTCTTCCTTCTCTAAAGACGTTCAATAATATAAAAATCACTAAAACACTAACATTTCACGTAACGTACTATAAAATCTCACAAAAAGCTTTCAGGTAAGATGTTACAATAACAAGCCAGTAAAGGTCAAATCAATCTACTGTTTTCTCACTCGCCTTAAGTGGCCTTCGACTCTCAATGTAACTATAGGAAAACAAGATGGCCCTGTTCTAATTTAAGTATAATAGAAATAATATAAGCCCTGTAATATGACTGTCCCACCGCTGGGCACGGGCTTCCTCTACTAAAGAGAGGGGTTAGGCCTTAGTCTATCAAGCTGGCCTAATAGGGGTTGGTAGACTTCACATACCTTCGAATTTCTTGTGGAAAAATTCTCTTGTGGAGAATCTCTGTGCGTACGTGTGTGCGTGCGTGCATGCGTGCGTGCATGCGTGTGTGTGTGTGTGTTTATAAACCTCTTCCATCTCCAAAGACGTAATAATATAAAGATCACTAAAACATTATGATCAATAATACGATATGGAAAAACCCAATATCACTTTGCCATACCCGGAGATCGAACCCGAGACCTCAGGACGGTAGTCGCACCGAAATAAAACCACGCCACCGAGGCAATCGCACCGCACCGCACACAGTAAAATGGCATTTTAATAAAAAAAAATGCTTTGTATAGCTCTGTATTTTAAAGTGAACCCTTTATCAACCGCACGCCCTACTTTATGCCCCTTACTCATTAAAATATTTAAGCGTTGCTTATCTTTAACCATAGGGTGTCCCTTTCATTTTTAAACAATGTAACGCAAGGAAAAAAGTGACAGGCTATTCTTAGCGAAAAGCTAAGTGAGAATGTTTTTATAAGTAAGGCCCTAACTTTACGCCACTAGACGTGTCCCCATTTATAATTTGCCGACGTCTACGGCATTTAATCAATAGTTAACTAAACAAACGTTTACAACGAAGTAACCGTGTAATGTAATCAAAATTCCAACTCCTGAGAGACACGGAGTTAAAGAAGTCCCGAGCGCATCCAATATTCACTGTTTTGTTTAAGATTGTTTTGTGATTTTTATTTTTTGTTTACTTTAATCACATTTGTAGGGGATAATGAATATTAATCTCTGGACAGTGAACACCATTTTGTTGGATTGTAACAGCAAAGAGTAGTAATGTGGCTAATACGATGAGCTATCAATATTTTGGCTAATAAAAAATATATAAAATAATGTAGAATCCTCATTCCTTTCCACCTGATCTTTTTATTCTTTTATCTTATTATTTACTATTATATTGTTGGGAGGATTCGGCTTACTTTTTACAACTGGTTGCCTGTCTGACGTCAACGCACTTTGGGACATACAGTCCCGGTCAAATCGGATTAGAAAACTGGTCTGCCCGACCTGGGAGTCGACCCCAAGATCCCTCCCTAAACCAAGGAGGTGACAAGATACATAGAATCCTTACTACACAGACAAAATAAAAATTGGTTAAAAATGAGGCCACAATTAATATTACAGATATTTATTCATTCGGAGTATGATGCAATAGCCATGGAAATATTTCAATTATACGATTAAGTATTTGGACCAAAGTGTGCTTGCTTACTTCGAGGCCTAGTTTAGTAACTTTGTCGACCCCAAATAAAATATTAAATTAAATCCTAATATATGAATTACGTGTCGACGCCGAGTATGAAGGCTTAGGTCTGCCCTCTGGCCTGAGCCGATTAGAGATTACCCTTTGTCGGCTGCCTGTCCTAAGTGGGCGAATAGTCTCGTCACTGTCGTCATAAAATACTTCAATATTTGACCTTAAAATGGATTTAGTTTAGTTTAAAAGATTTTCGTTTATTATTGGCTCATGAAGGTAGACGAGCAGAAGGTTCACCTGCCAGTCTAGCATGCGCGCCACGAGAACATTTTGTCTACACTTTTTGTCCTGCTCTAAACGGTTTTCTCTATTTGTCTACGGACACTAATGACTAGCGTCTAGCATGCGTCGTTTATTTTCATACAAATTGTAGACAACATGTAGACAAAATCTCGACAGTCGATTATCGAGATTATATCGTAGTATGTGATAACCATCATCCATGGATATAGGCTGTGAGGGCCACAGCCATCCCGCCTCCTATCCATCCTACCATGGATAGAAAGAAAGAAGAAGACGGAAAGAGATGGCAAAGAATAAGGTATTTATTAGACGTAGAAAATGATTGCCTCGGTGGCGTAGAGGTATTGCCTGTACGGTATAATTATTGTCCTGATGTCTTGAGTACGATCCCCAGGTCGGGTAAAGTGATATTGGATTTTTCAGTATCAGCCCGGAGTCTGGAATTTATGCCTGATATGGCGATAGGCTCGCCCCTTATCACATCTGGGACGGAACTAAGCTCGGCGATGTGAGTGTTCTAGTTCGCCCTTCGGGGATACAGGCGTGAACTTATGTGTGTATGTAAAATCTCCGCTACGGTTCAAAAGAAAGCTGTTATTTTACGCTGTTTTTTTCTGCAGGGTTACCACGACCTCTTATAGCAATATTATTATAATCGTTCTTTGTTTATTTTGTATGGGAATATTGACAAGTAAAATTATAATAATACTGCTATAAGAGGTGATAGTAACCCCCCTGAATATCACCCGCTATTGAAACATAACTTTTAGATAATTAATTATAGCAATAATTTACTTGCAAGATACTTTTATTTACTCTCACGTGTGTTTAAAGGACTACACATTTTCATAACCAAAAACATTTATTCGTATCAGAAATAGATTTTATAAAATAAGTTATGCCAAGAAGATAGACTGCAGATAGAATTGGCTTTGACCCAAAATATTAAAAGTCTACTTAAGTATAGAGTAGAAAATGTAGTAGATTTCATTGTTAAATATACCACCTTCATTTTATTAACGCACCCAATAATATTGTGTAGGTACGTATGTAATCTCCATCGCCCATAGATACCCATGATACCAAAAGAATCATGGGTGCGTTGCCAACTTTAAAGGAGGGAAAGTCCGTGATAGGTATTGGGAAAGTGAAGGGCGAATGGGGCCAGCGGAACCCTCTCTCACCACACGAACTGCCACTTTACGTCGGTTTTCTGTGAGACAGTAGTATGAAACTGGTCGAACTGGCCTATTCGTGCTGTGTATGTCGTGTTTTCTACGTGCATAGGCTTATGATCAACAGTGGATGTCCTGTGGCAAATGATGATGACGATGATGGTAATGATCATAGCCATGATGATGATAATACATTACATTCGTGACACAAAACCGCATAAATAGAAGTTGTCATATCTATTTAAAATAACACTGTTTCTTGGTGAATATTCGTCTTAAATAATGCTTAAAGTACAAAACCACATGTTTATACGTGTGCCAACTAGTCGTAAACATGAATTGCACGGTTCACTTTGTAAACAAAGTTTGCTTAGTTTTGGCACGAGTATTTGCAAATATTTATCTCTATTGTTTTGTGTTACTTTTTGCAAAAAAAATAGAGGCATGTTATTCTAGCCCAATTTATTATATTATTATTTTTCGACCGACTTCTACAAAAGGAGGAGGTCCTCTATTCGTCTGTTTTTTTATGTATGTTACTCGATATCTCCGCCAAATATAGACCGATTTTCAAAATTGTGTTCGATAGAGCTTATTTCAAGGGTGGTCTCATATAAATTTGGTCATGATCGGTAAATTGAAAGTCGGTCAGTTAAGTTTTTAAACTTGTGATTATCAAAGATACTGTATTGTGCTTATGAAACATCTCAATGCTGTATCAAAATACGTTATTTTAAATTTATTATCTTTCGTTTCAATGACGAAAAAATGAGTGTAAAGGAACGGTATGAAAATGTTTTTATGGCAATTCTTGTTTATAATAAAGTAAGAGTGAAGACTTGCGAAAAGGTCGTAAGACGCAAAAATTGTAAGATAATTTATATTAAAGACGTTAAAAGATATTTTGTTATTTCTTGCACTAAATAAGTAAGTTGTGAATACTCGAAATTAATTAAATGGAAATTATTATATAAAATTATCCTTATTTGATAAGATATTATGCGTCGTTTGCAAGTTCCGTGATTCCGGGAATGCCTTTACTCAACCCTCTGTGTACCTGGAACAGACTTTTTAATTAAATTTTTCGCGTATTCTGCAGTTTATTTTAAAAGAACGATCGCGCTTCAAGAATCTTGCTAAAAAAGCGAAGATAAGTAACGTTTTGCATTACTTACCTAATGGAATCGTACATCAACGGAATTTAATAATAATTTCATCAGTAAATCTTTATTCTCTTATCTTCCTTTTCACCTTCCTTTATACCCACATTATAAAAATGTGGTTGGCGCAGCACTTTTTTTGAATCATGTTGCAGTCTTGCAAAAAGGATTCGGCTTAATTTTTACGACCGGTCGCTTGCCTGATGTCAAACTCCAAAAATGGATCCAGTAAATCTTTCTTCACTGGTCACCATATTTTAAAATATGGTCATTATATATGTTATTTTATATATGAAGTTAAATGGAAACAAGTCAAAACTTTGTAGTTTTTTTTTTATTCATTTGGTTGAAAACCCAATGACCTACATCACAAAATCATTACGCAGCATTCCCAATAGATCACACTCCACAAAATTAAAGGTGTGGTTCCCTTTTCGCTGTAAATCCAATCAAATGTATTAAATTAATTACTATCTGTTTGGCCTGTATCGAATCTCGATCGGGTATCTATCTGAATTATACTTACCACTTCGGGGCTTTTGTCCGTGACATAATTAAATAATGAAGCATATTATATCGACAACATCATCGACAATCATAATAAGTATGTCGGTATTGTTGTATAAGGGATATCTTTATGTGGGAATGGAACGTGTGATGTCTGAGTGAAATGGAACTGAGAGTGAATGCATGAACGAGGAAGTATGATTGAGGGAATGAACGGGGAGTGAATGGGTGTTTTCAGACGGTAACGACGTACGAGGTTAAGATTGTAGAAAAAGGAAGAATAAAAGAAATTAAAGAATCAACGCATTTTATTGGGACGAAATCGATTATCCGGTACTACATTTATAATCAATTATTATTACAGATAACAGTCGAAAGAAATTTAATCGTTAATGTGTGGTCGGCGCAACTTTTTTCAAGCATGTTGCAGAAATAATTTGGCTTAGTTTTTACAACCGGCTGCGTGTCTGACGTCAACCCCCTCTGAGGGATCTAGTCCCGGTCAAATTAAATTGGAAAATTTGTTTTTCCCGACCAGGAAATAGAACCCAGGAACTCCCGGTCCACAGCCCATAAATGCTGCCACTAGACCAAAGAGGCGATTAGACGAAAACGAAATTAAATATAGCACGTAGTAATAATAATAGACCAAAAATAGATGTTTATTTTTGTTATGAAAATGAGACAATCCACAGTGAGATTCCGGTTCCACACAGTAAGTAGTCTTTGATTATAATTTGCATACATAAATAAATCATGATATTATATTTTCATTTTCCGTCAAATAACTTTGTAATAGGAACATATTTGCGGAATACGGATGCATTCGTAAGATGTTTAAGTATTAACCCCGGTGAGTACGAACCGCTTAAGTACTTAATTATGTAAGATTAAGAAAATATATAGTCGATTGGACAATATAAGAAAATAAAAGACTGATTCACGCCCTTCATATATCTCTTCACAAAAATCCCGTGAAATTGCCAATAAACGTCTTGTAGATAACATTCATTCAACCGATGTAAGAGTATTGTTAGGCTGGAAACAAATGCAGCAATTCACGGAAATTTCTCACGTTGAAGTATATTGAATTCAACTAAATAATATTAATGACAGTCAAATAAAAATAAAACTAAGGTAAAGTGGTACATTCATGATGAATCCTACAAACATCATGGGCACATATAATTGATGTATCAGTTGATGACAGATTGTTATATCCAATAAGTATATATGAAGAAAAAATTCTTCGTGCGTTATATAATTGCAAATTATGTGGTATTGTAGGTAAATACGCACAGAGTGTCGCAACGGAAAATAATAATAAAATAAATAACACTAATACATAAGCTCACGCCTGTATCCCCGAAGGCGTAGGCAGAAGCGCACTAGCGAACTAGAACACCCACATTTCGCCGAGCTTAGTTCCGTCCTAGATGTGATAGGGGGCGAGCCTATCGCCAT
Organism: Clanis bilineata; assembly: GCA_036417725.1. Classification (NCBI taxonomy): domain Eukaryota; kingdom Metazoa; phylum Arthropoda; class Insecta; order Lepidoptera; family Sphingidae; genus Clanis; species Clanis bilineata. Next base: position 9,366,375 of record CM071153.1, read on the forward strand.
ATCGGGCACAAATTCCAGACTCCGGGATGATATGAAAATATCCAATATCACTTTGCCCGATCCGGACCCGAACGACCCGAACCCGAGACCTCAGAACCGTAGTCGTACCGAAATACCACCACGCCACTGAGGCAGTTAAATAACACTAATAAAATAATAATAAATAATAAATGAATGAGGAACCATGAACGTATCGTCAAGGTAACAAAAAATTTGTTATCAATACCATACGTCAAAAATTGAATGGCATTTGAAGCGATTGAGCGAGAAAAATTGCGATTTTTTGCTTCATTTGCCTCCAGCCTAAGTCGTCCGCGTCAGGTCGATAGGCCACCCATCCGTCTCAGTCAACCGGCAGGTGGGTCCATAAATACGACCCGCAGACATCATCTCACGATATACTGGCGTTTAGGGATTTACTGAGTTATGCTCGTAGCACGCAAGGATGCTCTTTGAGTTATGTAGTAAGAGGAATTCTAGTTCACGCAATAATTGTACATTAAAATGATAAAATAGTACGTATGAAATGAAATGAAATGAAATTAAATGAAATATTTATTTAAGTATCTGTTACAAATATAGATACATGATTAGGATCTTCTATTAAGTATTCATAGATACTTGTGTCAGAAGACCCCGCTCTTCCACATTGTAGTAACATTGAATATAATTAAGTACGTATGGTTCTGATGTATTTTATTTGTTTCTTTCTTTCTACCTGCCCTTATCCCACTTTAATGTGGGGTCGGCGACACACATTTTTAACATGTTGCAGAAAATGATTTTAGGACCGTCTGCCTGCGTGACGTCAACCTCCCGAGGGGGATTCAGTCCCGGGCAAATCAAATTAGAAAATTTGCTTTGCTAGACCTGGGAATCGAACCCAGGACCTTCCGGTCCACAGCCCATATAAGGAAACGACTTTTAATGTATTTAATTATCAAATTAAAAATATTCAAATCACAAATCAACCACAGTTAGTAACTACAAAAATAAATTTTGCAAGTTATGAGTGTTCTACTTTGCTAATTGGCCTCTGCCGATGCTTTCGGGGATACAGGCGTGAGCTTATGTATATATGTATGTAAATGTATTGTCAATTATGGTGACACTGTGTCTCTTTATTATATTTTGAGTCTCGTCTAGCGTCAGATGGCATCTCACGGGACCATTTCAGGTGGACGGTGTACTCGCTACCCAATCAGGTACAAAAACATCCTACCGTCACCTACCTGAGTGGTGAGTGCTGTAATATATTTTTTTGGAATTGAGCTGGTTACTCAAGTTTCTTCAAATCAGTAACTATTTAGTAGATATTTACTGGGTCTACCATTTTTATGGATTTATTTATATTTACGACCTGATAAAGGTCGCAAGAAGTCGCTGGATGCAGGCCGCTTCCAACAGGTCAATCTGGAAATCCTTCGGGGAGGCCTATATCCACCACTGGACGTCCTATGGCTGAAAATTATGATGATGGGTGATGGGTGATGGGTGATGATTCCAACAGGTAAATCTGGACATCGTTGGGGGAGGCCTTTGTTCAGCAGTGGACGTCCTGTGGCTCATGATTATGGTGATGATGATTGATGATAAATGATGACTTGCTTTTCTTGTTCTTTTACTTTATCAAAGCCCATCATAATGGATAAATTGATGAATCAGTCACTTACAATAAATTAACTGATAAAATAAAACCTTTTAACGTTAATTTTCGTTTTAGCCGTTAGGGATTTGATTATTGCGTTAACTAAAGCACATGAGTTTTATCGGACCGAAATTACATTCCGATTTACAACATGCATAAAGATTTTAATTTAATTCGAATATCCATTTCATTGGAACCGCCAAACCGCAAACATAGTAATTGGGTTAGTCAGGTAGTCAAACATTGTAAAATATGCATTCGAATTGGTAATGCATTATAAATGAAGGGAAGTGACTTATTATGTACACGATGAATAAAATAATAGCCTAAGGGATTATTAAGTTCATCTTTAATCGACAGCCTCCGTGGCGCAGCCGGCTGTGAATCGAGAGGCCGCGGGTTCGATTCCCGCATTGAGACAAATGTTTGTATGGCCCACAGATATTTGTTTCATGTCTGGGTGTTGCGAGACCAAAAGTCTCTCATAGTCTCTGACATCCATGATACAGGTTATACCTAGTGTGGAGTCAGGACTATGTGTGTGACTGTTAGGTGTATTTATTTATTTAATTATTGAAACAAGAAAAATATAGCTATGTCAAACTTAAGACAGTCATGTCTACAGTAGGAATGGGCCAGCTCGCCCGGATTGATTGAATTTTACAGAAAACCGACGTAAAGTGGTAGCTTGCCGTTACGTATCGTAGGATTTACGGTTTTAAAGGCTTTGAACTTTTAAATTAACAATAGTTTGTTATTTTTTATACCTACAAGCGTAGATTCACTAATATGCCATTAATTATCTTATTATGGTCTATATTAAACTTAAAATCCTTTCAGCAGTGTTTTAGGTTATCTTGTTAATTAAGGATTAACGAAAGAGCAGTGAAAATTCTCTATAAATTAATTAAACAGATGCTTGAACAAAACACTCTAGTAAGTAACGGATTATTCCAATAGGCCAACAGCCTACAGGTAAGCGGGTGTTTCCACTTTTGGAATGCGGCCAAAGTTTTGTTCAGAACCACGTAAAATCGATGATATTTTATTTTTAATTGAATTAAAAATGGAGACTGTTGTCAAGTAGGTCGTATATTATTTAAAAATATTAATCCTCATTTTACGTATACCTAAGTAGACCTAAGTAAAATTATTTTTCAAAATTTTAGTTTACTAGTTTGTCGACTTGATTCATATGTACCAATAACCTTGCTAAATTATAGCTTTCTAGTACTAATACTACTAATACTCTCTGAAACAAACTGCGTCAAACAGACAGACAGACGGGTATAGAAAAATTATAATATAAAGGTTTCATTTTTGCCATTTGGCTTTTGGCAATGTCAATAAACTTTTTTTTATCGGTGCTAGGGCCGGGCCTTTGCAGATGAAAGTTCTAAAAAGTTATATTATGTTCATACTTCATACTTCACACATTTATACGTGCCTCGATTTACTTGAGATTGCTCTCATAATATGCGGGTTGGTATTAATGTGTCGCGAGCATGCAATTTCGGCGTAAACTTCATTGCCGCCCGCCATCTGCGGTCGTACGATTGCAATCGGTGTGGTTAACTGAATTCTACGAAACGCGTTACATTTGCATTAGAAAAACACGTGTTAATGCTGTGGTTGAATTGAAATCGTCTTTTTAAGTTACGTAAGCTCACGCCTGTATCTTCGAAGGGGTAAGCAGGGATGGACTAAAAAATAACACATATGCAGCCGTGCTTATTTCCGTCCTTTAAGTAAATCCATTGCTTTATGGGGCACAAATTTCACCCCAGACAACTCTGTATAATTTTTCGAATTAAATCACTCAAAAACAAATTGCAACTTCCTAACCTGCGATTTCAAGACTCTATAGTTGTCGACCTAAACTCTCACTGAGCGGTAAAGCTTATATTGTTTACAAATCAATACTTTTGTTGTAGGTCAAGATAATTTTTTTCCGAATGGACTTGTGCTGTTGGCAAAATTACTTTTACATCTCTACCTGAATTAATAGCTGGTGCTTATGGCGCTCTACACAATAATCACAAGTTTAAAAACTTAACTGACCGACTTCCAATTTACCGATCGTGACCAAATTTATATGGGACCACCCTTGAAATAAGCTTTATCGAACACAATCGAATTTTGAAAATCGGTCCACATTTGGTGGAGATATCGCGTAACATACATAAAAAAAATACAGACGAATTGAGGACCTCTTCCTTTTTGGAAGTCGGTCGAAAACATATTCATTTGACTGCGATTGAACACAAAGATGCCTTTTCGAAGGCTCAGACCTCATATTGAACTATAGCTGGGGACTAGAATTAATTAGAGATCGTCTCTGCGTACTAGTACGCCGAGGGTCTGCTGTGGGAGATTTTCGGACTCTAGGACGGGTCTGTCTGTCTGACTCTGTCGGGGTCTGGTGTTAATATTACAGTTGGTATTGAGAAGGGAAAGGACTACTTCGACTACTACTACATTGAGGTCTGCCAAAATATGTTTGGGACGACGAAAAAGATAATAACTGCACGCTATTGAAAGAACACCGTGTTTAATATTGATTCAGAATCAGGCAGTTAAAGCTCAAATAAACGTATGGCTGGAAATTGCCAACGCCTCCTAAATTGAAATTAGCATTTCATTTATTGCGCGTCCAATCTGCATAAAGTATCAACATACGTCGCGTCCCTTTAAATTATTTGCATTTGGATGTCACCTCGGTGGCGTGGTTGCATTTCGGTATGACTACAATCCTGAGGTCTCGGGTTCGATCCCCGGGTCAGGCAAAGTGATATCGGTTTTTTTCATATCAGCCCGGAGTCTGGAATTTGTGCCCGATATAGCGATAGGCTCGCCCCCTATCACATCTGGGACGGAACTAATCTCTGCGAAATGTGGTGTTCTGGTTCGCTAGTGCGCCTGTGCCTATCACTTCGGGGATACAGGCGTGAGCTTATATATGTGTATGTATGTGGATGTTTTTTGTAAAACAGGTGGTGTTGCCGGTTTTGCTTATTTAAAATCCAGTTATAGAGACTATTTCTCGTGATAAATCTTATGTGCCTAAAACGTTCTCATCTTTCAAATGTTAATAAAATTGCATCAGTAATACACGTATATTGTGCAATATCTAAAAAAATACTTTAGTTTTCCATTTCATCTCATTAAAAGTTTCGTATTTTGCTCCCGAGGCGATGTCAGTTATTATAAGATATTTATTAGTATAGGTACTCTTTTTATTAATCACTTTTAAAATATTTTATTCCTTTACGTATGAGCCTGAAAAAAAGAAAATAGTCTAGGGTAAAATATTATAAAGATAACAAAAGTGAATATTATGCGAGTGTCAGCTTGATCTAAGTGCGCTCTTGGGCAGACGCAATTTAATATTCAAATAAGGAGCTCTGATAGTTCAGATTACAAGATTGCGGTTACTGGACTAGATTATAACAATATTATAGAAAAATATCAAGCTAAGTTAGCAAGAGGAACTTATTAAAAATATGTACCTAAAGTAGATTTGCATCAGGCATACTTTAAAGTGCGCGACTGTTACCTGATTAATCTACTGCAATTTTCAATTAGCAAAAATAATCAAACAACAGTCAGTGTCCTATTGAGCACTTCACTCTCTTCCTGTCCGGAACTAAAGTTAAAGACGACCAAGGCAACTGCTTCCAAAATCTAAACATCTAAAATCAACAAAATTCGTTTTAACTAAAAAAATAAACTGAACATGTCCATCCTTGATACATTAGGAACCTCAAACGCAAACCAAATTAACGCTTTTTGGAACTAAACGATGAAAATAAAGCGTCGTAAAAGATACACTTGACTGGATCGTGCCCATTAAAGGTAACTAAAAAGTCTAAAAAGGCCCCTTAGTTAGGTACGCATTGCATCTATATTTCACTTGTAGGGGTATAATTGAGGGGCTGGATTCAGTGGGGGGTCAATTGTTGTGCAAGGAAAATATTCTAAATTTAAAATTTAAAAAAGTAACCGTGTCTGTTTACAACATAGGTGAGAATGTAAAAGAAAATTACCTTTTATAAGGCCATGACGTCATAAAATCCTTGTTTTGAAATGGTAGGACGGAGTCTGGTAAATTACAATATCTCGTGGCCAAGTATTGGCGACTACCGTGTAAATGACAAAATTACATATTTCAAGCTGAGTTTTAATAAATGTTTCATCTCACGTCGCGTCGTCAGAACTCAGAACCAACGTTCGAGTCCAGTTAATCCTACATTTCAAATGGCATTTTCGTTGTATTACGATTGCTAGAAATCCTGTTCCTATATTTTTGATCGTATTTATTACCAACATTTGTATTATTCGTTTGTATATATGTTCTACTTAGCTAACTAAAAACATCATTAAAGTACTGAGTGTCTGAGTACTAATGAGTGGCAAACTCATTACATTTCACTCTCTCCATTAACTATTGAGTCGTATGATTTGCAAACAATTTACAATTTACGCTAATTTAAAAACAATTCGATATAGCTAGAGAGACTGTTTATATTATAAGCTGTTCTAAAATCACATACAAATGCCTATAATAATTAAAATCATACTTCTAGTTCTACTGAAATATTCTTCATCGGGAACTCAAATAAAACTATTTTCAGTGTTTATTAAGGACCCTGTTAAAGATCGAGTGCCTACCTGGCAATTAGGCGAGTGGCCTTTGATACTAACAGTTCCGACGGATTCATTTACAAAGTCAATGTTGACACAAAACGGTGAATTTTCGTAATTTAATTGCGGTGCAGATAGTACTAGTGTATTCTACGTAATAGTTATTATAATAATCACAAGTTTAAAAACTCAGCGGACCGACTTCAAACCCGATCGTAACCAAATTTATATGGGACCACCCTTGAAAGAAGCTAAATCGAACACAAAAAGAATTTTGAAGATCGGTCCACATTGTGCGGAGATATCGAGTAACATACATAAAAAAAATACAGACGAATTGAGGACCTTCTCCTTTTTGGAAGTCGGTCGATAAATTGCAGTAGTTTCATGTACTTTACACGTCCTACCTAAACCTAAGCTACCGTAAAAAGCGATTGGAAAATTAAGGCGCATTTATGTGACGGTAAAGCACGGTACGAGTAGTTGCTCGATAAATCTAGCTGCCACGGCGCGGCGCGACTTAAAAGTCAGGCTGTAGGAGGCTTGGAAAATGGAAAATGTAACACCTCGCTACTAGTTAGTAGAGTGTATATTACAAATTAAATTTTAATGATGTTGGTTTTCTCACGCTTGTAACGCTAGAGTCCACGCACTGGAAAGCGTGACGTAAATGTGTGTTTATTTTAGAAAAATCCTTTTCCATTTTTTAAATTGTTTGCACATTGCATATCTATCGAAATGATGCCATCGACCATTTATATTAATTGATGTGCTATCAAAAAAAGTAGCCTATATGTAATATTCTAGACTATAATCTATCTCGGTGCTAAATTTTATACAGATCCGTTTAGCCGTTCTTACGTGAAAGAGTAACAAACATTCATACATCCTCACGAACTTTCGCTTTTATTATATTACTAAGATTAGTAAATATATGTACATATTATCAGGGAAATGATGACGTTAACATTTTACAACCAATCGCAAATAATAAAAAATACGTAAAACCAATATTCGGGAATAAGCCCGCACTTTGATCTACTTAGGAGACTCAGTCCCGCCGAAAATAATAAATCCCTTATAAACTGGGTATCCTTTGAACGTTGAAATAAAACTATTCTTACGGATTCTATCACGATTATGTTTTAATTATTATTCCCGACGTTTCGAAGGCTTTGCAGTCTTCGTTGTCACGGGTCAGACTGAGGTGTCATTTGTCCAAAAAAGGTTAGTGTTACAATATCTACCATCATTAAAAAATATACAAAATCAAAAAAGGTTAATTATTTGTGTTCCGATCTATGCAGTACGAGCTCACGGTGTCTTGAGTTCTCGCAGCTGGTCTTTTGGGTTCCGATTTAGTAAGATGTATAATTGGATCCCAGGTTTGTGCAAGCTTCCAACCATCTTCTCTATTGAAATTAGGATGTTTTTTAATTTCAATAGCCTCGTGTATCATCCTAGGGAGGAATCGGTGTTCTTTGGCGAGGATTTGTGGTTTATCAAATCTAAGATAATGTTTGGAGCCTTCCTCTGAATGTTCAGCAACTGCAGACTTCGTAGAGCGTCGGTGTTTTACGTCAGCTATATGTTCTTTTACGCGGGTCCCTATATTCCGTTTTGTTTGTCCGATATAATTGAGACCACAGTCGCAATCAATTTTATACACGCCTGGTTCTTGCAGAGGTATGTGACACTTGACAGATGGTAAAAATTGACTAATCTTCTTGGGCGGCTTGAAGTAAGTTTTGATAGAAGCACGCCTAAGGATATAGCCAATCTTGTCAGTGACTCCTCTTACATAAGGTAATACGACCGGGACGCGTTCGACGGTGGCTGGTTTCATTCGGTTTCTGTGACGGCGACGTGGGATTTGGAGTTTGTTGTCTCGCAGGACTTGCTTGACATGATGCAGCTCAGCGGCTAGATGTTCCTCATCACAGACTCCTTGTGCTCTCTGAAACAAAGTTTTACCCACGGTAGCTAACTGTTTCGGATGGTGGTGAGATTCTCCATTCAGGTATTTATCGGTATGGGTCTTTTTCCTATACACAGTATGACTCAAAGATTGATCAGGATTACGGATAACTAAAACATCTAAGAATGCAAGAGATTTATTATGTTCTAACTCCATTGTGAATTTAATTTTGTTATTAATGGAGTTAAGGTGATTTAAAAATGCAGTTACTTTATCAGATGGTAGAATTGTGAAAGTATCATCTACGTACCGTTTGTAAAACCTTGGTGAGACCGGGGCCGTGCTGAGTGCTGTCTCCTCAAAGTCCTCCATGAAAATATCGGCGACAACTGGAGATACAGGTGAGCCCATAGCTACGCCCTCAATTTGTACGTAGAATTGATTATTCCACAACATATAGCCAAATGTAAGGCAGTGTTTGAGTAAGTCTGCATATGCCAAGGGTATGTTATTCTCTGTTAACCTCTTAGAGACTATTTCAATGCAGTCTTGTATTGGTAAGCTTGTAAACAGCGACTGAACATCAAAACTGACCATAGTTTCATTGTCAGCTAATTTTAGGTGTTTAATGTCACTGACAAATTGGTATGAGTCCTTCACAGTTGCTCTAGTATTTCCTCTGAGAGGTGAAAGAACTTTTGCTACATGCTTTTGCTTTTTTTTTTTACTTTCGCGTAAACTTAAGAAATCAGTATCCTTTGAACGCTCTGAAGCTACCGAAGTCTATTGTACTTACGTATTGTTTATAAACTTAGTGCCTCTTAGGCCTAATGGCAGCATTCATATGCTGTGTTCCGGGAGGTCCTGAGTTCGAATTCCGAGTCTGGCAAAGCAGTTTTTCTAACACGATTTGAGCGGAACTGCATCACTAGCGGGGGTTATCGGTTGACGGTGACCGGTCATAAATACAAAAGCCAAATCCTTTTTGCAACGTCTCATCATTTCTATAAACACAAGCTCACGCCTGTATCACCTAACGGGTAGGCAGAGGTACTCTAACGAACTAGAACACCCACATTTCGCTGAGCTTGGTTCCGTCTCGGATGGAATAGGGGGCGAGCCTATTGCCATATCGGGCACAAATTCCAGACCCCGAAATACAACTACGCCACCGAGGCAGCGAAGATATAGGCTGAGGCTGAGATCTTTAGAGCGAACTTCGACTAAGTCTAAGTCAAAGTAACAAACTCAGTAAGGATTTGGAATTGTTAAATCGAACTTTGACTTAGTCTGAGTCATTTTTTTACAAGAAAAACAGACTGACAGACAAACTAAGCAAAGATTTTCTAGAAAAAAATGACTCGGACTAAGTCAAAATCCTCACTGAGTTTGTTTCTTTGACTTAGACTTAGTCGAAGTTCGCTCTATAGATCGCAGCCTGAGTTTTATAGAGCGAACTTCCACTAAGTCTAACTCAAAGAAACGAACTCGGTGAGGATTTGGAATTTTTAAATCGAACTTCGACTTAGCCGAGTCATTTTTACAAGAAAATCTTTGCTTAGTATGTCTGTCAGCCTATTTTTCTTGTAAAAAATGGCTCGAACTTAGTCAGAGTTCGATTTAAAAATTCCAAATCCTCACTGAGTTCGTTTGTTTGACTCAAACTTAGTTGAAGTTCGCTCTATAGATCTAAGCCATAGCAATAGTTAGTTCAATAATTACTGCACTGCGTCTAATGATGCAGGGAAGTGCATGATGTCGACTAACGAGAGTTTATAACTCATTAGAATGGTGCTGCCATCGTTGAGTACGTCACGTATTGATGATCTAATACGTTCGACACGGTTAAGTAATGGAATCATGGAAGAGGCATTGTTGCTGTTTTTAACACGTATTCGTATGCGGTAATTGTATTTTTTAATATTGCGATCACTTACTTTATAGTCGTGAAAAGTAAGAATTCTATATTACTTGAACGAAAGTATCAGGAAGAATTTGGTATCAACATACCCAGACCAGAAATAAGTACATACATAGATTGTACAAATGTAACTATACGAGGTTCTACCTCACGGTCTCCTATTAATAACTGGCTCCTAGTCTGCTGCATCCAAAAATTGCTGCTGTGAAAAACGAAATACCTAAATCAAGTTCTTAAAGCCCATCCAGAACTTTTAAATGTTTGAAGTTACAATCAATGGTAGGTAGTAAAATTATGCCTACTGTACGAAATAAAAAAGTGTGTGGGCAGTTCACACGCAGTGAAAGTGAAATTTCACTTATGAACTTTCACTTCACTGTACACCACTGCTCTCCATTTCACTAAACCTCACTTCACTTAGCACGGCACAAAAAACAGACAAAGAGACTTACCGCCGCACTCAGAGACGTTCCTTACATTAGTCCTAATTAGTATTTAACTAATTGACATTAATTTATTAAATACCGAATACATGGGCTGCCGCACTCCAAGTCATGTAATGGCCAATTAAATAGTTCCTTAGTGTAGATTTAAAAAAGTTACCTCCCAGAGTCAGATAATGATTCATTAATAGCCCTTAATGACAATTAAACTTAAATACGGCACGACCCTTACTTATCTATTTAATGATTGATTTGGACATTTACGTTTTGTGTTTGAGGTTACATTTTCACAAAATATCATATAGGTTCACGCCTGTATCCCCGAAGGGTTAGGCAAAGGCGCACTAGCAAACTGGGTGTTCTACCCAAATAATATTTTTATTACAGAAAATTCCGGTGAGTTAAATTCGCATTACGTATTACAATATGGCCTATGTCCAACAGTGGATGTCCTGCGGCTGATGATGATGATGATTACAATATTTTAAATCGCACGCACCAGCATCATCATTGTTAGCAAACAACGTGTGCCGGGACCATTCAAGACATCGCAATTCTGGCGGCAGTGGCTACCGGTAATGTTATTAGACGCATAAAGCGATGCGATGATGGTTCAATTTTGAACAGGGATTTCTTTGCCAATTTAAGAGTTTAGGAACGAAATTGTCTCGGGCAGCAGAAGCTTTCGGACGACAGCTGCCCAATATTGAAGGCCGGCCGGCAGACAGGCCACAAGACAGCACCACGCAGGGGTGGTTCCAGACGAATCCTGGGCGCTTTTCGCCTAAGGAAACCCGGAGCTGTCTCTAAAGCACTGAAGAGGGCCACCGCGGGGTTTTAAGTCGGTATTGCCGGTGTAACGTGTATATAGTGTTATAGTGGGACTCTACCCAGTATCGCCAGGATGTTTTCTATGGCCCGGATGTTATAAGACCGGCGGCTCCGATATAACCGTAATGTCGTCCCCGTAATTATAAGGTTATCCCGCATTAACAAATGAAAAAAAAAATAGCTTACGTTATTTTTGCGATGGCTCTTATGATATTCATTTTAAATTATTTATGGTGCATAAAATATTGACTGTGAATTGGGAGGTCCTGGGTTCGATACCGAGGTCGGTTGTGGTGGTGTTTTGCTAAATCAAATCAAATCAAATAGTTTATTGAATCCATAAAAGTCACACATCGTTTAGATTCCGTCTAAAATGTTTACTCTACCGCCAGTTCCGAAAGCTGGTTCGCCAGAGAAGAACGGGCAAGAAACTCTGACGTTACGCTAAAATTATTTTCCCGGAACTGGATCCCCCAGATAGGAGTTGCCGTCAGGAAGGCAGCCGGTCGTAAAAAACTAAGCCAAATTTTTCCTGCAACATGCTTGTGATAACAAAAAATGTGTCGAGTCGACAACACATTAACATGGGATAAGGGCAGGTAGAAAGAAAATGTGAATAAGATTACAATAGTAATAACTGCTGCACACAGCAAGGTTCATTAAATTAAGCCTAATTAGTCATTAACTAATTTACATTAAATTCGTTAATTAACGTTGCATCCCAGAGTCCAAATTTAATGGTTCGTTAGTTAATGTCAACTTTATGTATCCGTAGGACAGACGTCAATGTGTAGGATCTTTGACATTTGATCTGACAGCCTTCGTGGCGCAGTGTGCGAGTAGTAGTAGCCGGCTGTAAACTGGGGGACGGCGCGGCGGGTTCGATTCCCGCACCGAGAGAAATGTTTGTGTGCTTATTTTTTAAAAAGGGCATAACGAAACGCATCATTTCATTTAAATAAATAAAAATAAAAATTGCAAATATTTTCTATGGCATAATTGGTATCCCTATGTACTGTAAATGTAAATAAAAGTTTGCTTTGGATAAAAATAGTACATTGTATAGGTACATAAATAGGGATTTGACATAAACTTAGATTAATGACTGACTGTGACTGTGGCGTGGTATTTCCGTACAACTACCGTCCTGAGGTCTCGGGTTCGATCCCCGGGTCGGGCAAATTGATATTGGATTTTTCAGATCAGCCCGTAGTCTGGAATTTGCTTACGGAATTTGTGCTATTCTACGAGAGACAGCGTTAATGAAGTTTGAGATAAAACTTTTTGTATAGAACCTCTCTATGATTGTAGTGTTAAATCTCTTTGATTTTCTGTATTAAAAATAAAATGTCAAATGTTTGACGTAAAATTGCTAATCAATCATTAAGGAGTTATGTAAAGGTGTTTCTGTACATTGTCATCTAGGGACGCTAATGAATCATTAGCTGTCTCTGAGTGGTAACATTTTGAAATCTATACTAAGGGACGATTTAATGAGCGATTAAACGTCTCTGAGTGCGGCAGTTAGAATATAATATTCGGTGTAATCTATCTCATTCTCGCCGAATGAATGCTATACATTGTGTTTGTATCGTCGTACCGCATTTCCGATTCATCGACTTTCAAATTTCACTAATTTTAGAGAAGTTTCACTTCAAAATACCTACAATCTAAGAATCTAGTTAACATCCTATTTAACATCACTGAAGACGCTATTCATTCCTATTCAACACGCATCAGACTTCACAGAAAAGTTTATACAAAATATTTGCATGAACAGTAACGGTAAAATCGTGACGGAGGGGAAATAAGAAACGCCTGCTAAAATTGTACGTACGGACGTTTTTTACGTAACATTCACCCGATAAAGGTATGATAAATGAAGGCAACAGCTCCCACAAGTGTTTTTTTCACGCGTTCAATGTTGAAATTATTACAATTCAGAGTGGCGATAGACATTTCTCACTGCGTTGCTATGCTGACTGCTTTACAATGTGTTCCTGTTTGAGAGGTTTTTTATAGCAGATACTGGAAATCAGTAGCATAACACGAGTTAATATTTCTCGATAATGGTGATAGTAATCGTTAAATCTCAAAAAGAAGGACACCATCTCGCCTATACTTAAACAGACGCCAGAAATAAATAAGTCACGTACACACACGCTCCTGTACAAAAATGCCCTACGCGCCGCCATTCGCAGATCGAATCGGCACAAAATCTTGCTTCACTTTCAATGTTCCTAGCGCTACGTCCATTTTTTATAAGCCCGTGTACTAGGGATATAGCCGCATAAGTGGGTCACCCAATGGTGAGTGATCTCCACTCATAAAAACATACGATACGCACGTATCCCACATTGGAGAGGGATAAGGTTAGGTAAAAGAGGTACATAACATAAGCTCACGCCTGTATCCCCAAAGGGGCAGAAGCGCCCTAGCGAACTAGAACACCCACATTTCAAGCTAAGTTCCATCCCAGATGTGATAGGGGGCGAGCCTATAGCCATATCGGGCACAAATTCTAGACGCCGGGCTGATACTCAAAAATTCAATATACTTTGCCCGGCCCGGGGATCGAAAACTAGACCTCAAGAAAATAATCACAAGTTAACAAATTTAATAGACCGTCTTCAAATCCGATCGTGACAAAATTTATATGAGACCACCCTTGAAATATGCTCTATCAAACACAAAATAATTTTGAAAATCGGTCCACATTTGGCGGAGATATCGCGTAATATACATAAAAAATACAGACGAATTGAGGACCTCCTCCTTTTTGGAATTTGGTCGAAAAAAAGGTACAGACTATGTATAAAGTAGTGGATGTACAAAAGGCGGACTTACTGCCAGAGACATACTATAATAACATAAAGTTATACAGGAACCGTATAATAACTCTTTCTGCAACTAGAAACTATTGACTATGCAAGTCGGAATATAAATGCCGACCACGTGCCTGAAGAGGAGTGAGCATTAAACTTCCTAGACGGAGCAATGAACTAATTAAAACAGACAAGTTGCTGGTCGTCTTAGTAACCGAGAACGCCATTTACTTATTTTGAGTAGGTTCCGGGAATCGACGAAACGAATTCAAGGTATCACTTCATCAAACTGAAGCTCGCATCATAGCCTTCTCTTCGTCTACAAGAAGCATATTAACTTTACTGATATAAAATGTGATGTTTTAAACATCAGCCGTGAGAGCAGTCGTGTTACATTTTCTGCACTTTCCATATTTGGATCAGTTTTGATTTTTTTCGATCGACTTAAAAAAAGTAGAACCTCAATTCATCTGTATTTTTTATGTTTATGTTTGTTTTTTTATTGTTACGCAATATCTCCGCCAAATGTGGACCGATTTTTAAGATTTTTTTTGTGTTCGACAGAGCTTAGTTCAGCTTAGTTCAAGGTTCAAAAACGGTCCTTAAAATTTTTAAACTTGTGATTATTACTTCTATTTTTTAACAGACTACACTGTATTATCAACATGTTTCAACTCAACGTTCAGAATCTAAAACATACATATAAAGATTTTCAATAAAGCTAACGCTTGGCTTAACCTCTCTTTGTACCCTTTTGCTTGCGGATTCGCCCGCTTGGAACTTATTCGAAGTTTTACTATCCATGCAACAGAGTAATACAAGGCTATGTTGTATAATTCAGCGTCTCTCAAAGACAAATGTGATGAAGGAAGATAAAAAATTAAATATGCAAGAGTGATAAACATTCTAAGCACGTTCCAACCGCGCGGATTTCATGACTTCCCCGCCGCCACATAACTAGATTTCACCTATAAATAAATTCAGACTCACCTACCCCTACTATTGTAATAGTGACCATAAAAATGTTGACAAACAGTCAAGAATTTATTAGAAATAGTAAGCACTGTTTTACGAGCTTTCTTTAAAGGAAAATGCTGTGCTGTTTCACGGGTAGCGCGAATTTATTTCGTCTACAAGAACTCAATGGAAGTGATATTTTAGTGGTGTACGTGCCGCGTATGAAATAATTTCGAATCACAATAACCTATTTTTGTCCCGATTTTTTTACGTCAAGTCGATCAGTTCCTAAGTCTTTTCTGTTACAATACACCAAAACTGAAAGATTTTTACAATATTATAATACATATTTATAAAAGTTATGTATCGTTATTTACATTTTGCGGCAATCGTTATCAGTAACGTGCAATGCATTTTGAACAGGGTAGACAAAAAATCTCAAAACTTGGTTTTTAACTCTTGCATCACAATTATTATCAATATAGAGCAAGGCACGGATAGTATTATACTTTTTATATTAAAAGAAAATTATCAATATTGGCAGTGTATTTTTGCCTATATGGACTGCAAGTCTCAAATCGTATCTAATCTATATGGGCCATTATATAAAAACAGTTTAGCAGAGCAAATTGTAAAGGATACTCTGTCCCAATATCATTACGTAAACTTAAAACGAACTATAACAATAATACAAAGTTACGATAAACTCACTTCAATACAGAAAGAAGCTGTTCCAAGTTATAACGAATGCAGCTAAAACTGATGTGACAAATAAGACGCTTCAAACGAGAGCGAAATCTAAAGTACAATTATTACTTTCATATTGAACAACTGAACATACAGTGTGTATTACATTACACATTTTACGATGAAAAAGGGACCCTTGGGTTTTATTACACTAACTCGCTTCCTTTAAGTGTCTATACTCGTAAAATAAACTCATACGTGCACCGAAATAAAAGTATAGTTGTTGTTATTTACTCTCTTTATATGCGTAATGTTTCGAAAAAAGCAAAATTAGGGTACATACTAAGACCATTTAACATACGGATCCGCCTCACATGATCTTTTCTCCCTACAGAGCTTTATGGTCAAAATAATCTATGGGCCTTACTTCTAAAAACAGTTTAGCTTAGCAAAAGGGTAAGAATAGTAATAGCCTGTCACTTTTTTCCTTATGTCACATTGTTTGAATATAAAAGGGACAGAATATTCTTTACCATTTGCGCAGTTAAACTGTTTTTATAAGTAAGGCCCTATGTATCTAGTACGATATTAGTAATATAATTTAGCATACTCGTGTGCGTAAAATTGATAAGTTTTGTGCATAAAACTCTAGCTCAACCATGAGTTTGTTACACGTATACGCGAGCGAGGACGTAAAATATTTGTATGGAAACGTCAGTTCCCCGCGTAACCGCTAAAGGCGTTCGGGTGTTTGTCATACACATTTTTTACGGAGTCGCTAGCGAGTATATCAAAAACACTCATGGTTGGCCTACTGTAATTTTTTCAACATTTAGTGACGCATAAGTTCATTAAAAAAAAGCAGAACTTGTTGTTCGTTATAATAAGCGACTTACTAGTCCTGAAGTTAAATGATCGAAAGCTATACAAAATTACATACAGCTGTCGTCAAGTTGCTTTATATGAAGAACGCAAACTACCCAAATATTACGTAGTCTTAAAACACCAACTGGAAGGAAATGTATTCAGACATAAAATTTTATATTTCTTTATATAAAACCGAATCCTTTTTCTTCTCCTATAGTACTACGGGAATAGATTTTACATCGATAAACGTTGCGATTTGGAACATTTTTAAACGATAATTGAAACAAATGGTAGGTGCTCAGAATTCCATTACATTTTACGAGTTTATTTTATGTTTTCAAACGCCTATCCAAATTCGATACTTAATTACATTCAAAATTAACATTTGGAATCTGAAATAACGATGATTTGATGGAATATTGAACTTTACGTTTAGTAATAGAATATTAATCGTTAATAAGCAAACATTTATTAAGTGCTGTACTTTGTATTAGCTAAGTTGAACTCTTTGGCGCAACGTTTCACAACTTCGACGTCTACTTAGCACTATTCTTTAGTTTTATGTACCTGAGACTTTTGAACTTTAACAAGATCAGATTTGCAATCTTTGTCTACTGAGTAACATAAGCTCACGTCTGTATCCCGAAGGGGTAGGCGGAGGCGCATTCATAAACTAGACCACCCATATTTCGCTGAGCTTAGTTCCGTCCCAGATGTACCGCGCATAAATTCTAGACTCTGGGCTGATATTGAAAAAAAGCAGTATCACTTTTCCCGACCCGGGGATCAACCCCGAGACCTCAGGACGATAGTCATATTTAAATACAACTAGGCTACTGTGGGAGACTTGACAACACAATATAATAATGTTTAATTAATGGCTATAGGGCTTTGTCACAGATAAGGACTTGGACAGACACGACCTCACGGTTTGAGCCTCAGGCTGAGATCTATAGAGCGAACTTCGACTAACTCTAAATCAAAGTAACGAACTCAGTGAGGATTTGTAATTGTTAAATCGAACTTTGACTTAGTCCGAGACATTTTTACAAGAAAAACAGACTGACAGACAGACTAAGCAAAGTTGTTTTTGTAAAAAATGAATCTGACTAAATCAAAACCCTCACTGAGATCGTTACTTTGACCTAGACTTAGTCGAAGTTCGCTCTATAAATCTCAGCCTGACTCTACTTACTAAGGTACAATGCAACTAACGCATTTTAATCAGTAGTCACTGGCTTATAGGCTTCCGAAGCCAAATAGGAAAACAGGCCTCTTATATTGAATTTCTCTGCGCTTACAATCAGTCCATACTGTGCACACAAAACAACTATGCCACATTTTTAAAGCATTAACAGCTTTTTTAAGGATAATTTTCTTATTCTCATTTCCTGGTAGTGTGGTGGGACGTAATCTTAGCGGTCCATTATTCAAGTTCACCACAACCCAAACAAAAGCGTTGATCCGGAACGCTAACCCTTTGTGTCTGTTTAAGGATTCATCTGTGAAAGGAATAATTTGGCAGAATCTTGCCCATTAAAATTCATGTCAAGGTGTCTGCGAGCCTATTATTTGAAGGGCTTCAAGCCATCCGCAAACTAATCCATTTTGCCGTGAAATTGAACGTCACAATGTAATGATTCTATGGTAATTTCTGAAATTAGCAGTTCGAATCACGGAATTATCTTATCTTATATTTATACAACGATATGATAATTATATTCATTCACCAATTAAGAGTATGTGTTCATTCTGAAACACTCATCTGTGATATTCTATACGTTTGCAAGAGCAGAGGCCATAGCATTAATGACATTCGAATAAGTATTAAAATACGCATTCGAATCGATGACACTGCGCATAAAAACGCATTGCATTTAGCGTGTTTGATTCGAATACTTATTCGTGCTGTCACATTATACAGAACTCGTAGAACTGACTGCAGACAGTTGTAAGCAAATATTTACCTGCGAAATAGAAACACAACTCTACGAGAAACTTCCATTGTTACGTTGTGCGATAGAAATCTTCAAGATGGGAAACACGACCAGATAGAAATGGAAATGTAACGTACGTTTCCTCATTTTCATCGATGTATACAAGTAAAGGCTAGAGAGAAATATAGGAGCAATTTTCGATTCATACGTAATAAGCACACAAACATTTTTGTGTCTTTTCTTCATTCTGAATTGAAATAAAACTCACTTTACTTATTATATTTTAAATTATTATTAACAGAATAATTATTCTTCCATAAATGGCGTTAGGCTCGCCCCTTATGACATCCGGGACCGAACTAAGCTCGGCGAAATGTGGGTGTTCTAATTCGCTAGTTCGCCTCTGCCTACCCCTTTGGGGATACAGGCGTGAACTTATGTTAATGATATAAATAATACATATTCGTAATCAAAATACGACCTATCGAAAGAATAAAGTTACAAATGATAATGAATCGAAATTGCTTTTTTATTTTTCTGAGCTTAAATTGACCTATGTATATATTTAACTAGGAAATATTTTTTAAGCTATGTTATAATTTAACTAGGTATTATGTCATAGCTTAAAAAAAATACTAGTTAAAAACTACTTGAAAATATTTCCTAGTTAAATATAGAGGTATAAGTCAATTTAAGCTCAAAAAAATAAAAAATCAATTTCGATTAATTATCATAATTATGTAACTTGATTCTTTGGATAGGTCGTAATATTCGCGTGTAAAATTAAAAAGGCGGAACATCTTTCCAAAATTCGCTAAGTAAATAACATCCAAGTGCGAACCTCACGTCTGGAGTGTGAAGAAAAAGTATTGTTACTTATGTAGTCAGCGAAGCACTTATAAATAATGAGCTTTCTCGTTATTGAGTCGCGCCTCAAATAAATTTAAGTACTTACACGCGAAAATTGCCGAACGTTTTATTCATTTCACAATATTTTTACAACACAAAATATATTCTCGAGCTACAGCTGGCGATATAATACCTACTAAACCGGGTGTTTCATAAAGTTGGTACTAATAACAATTCCACATACAGGAGATCGATTTAAGGCGTAATAATAAAGGTAAAAAATAAAAATTGAACTTAATTTTTTTTATTAATTATTAAGCATGAGGGTATTAAATTTGGTTTGGAATGGAAATGTTTTTTTTTATATTTGTATGGAAAACCTTAATTCTCACGTAACCGCTAAAGGCGTTTGGGTATTTATCTTACAACTGTGTGTAATATTTCGGAGTCTAGCGAGAAATGTCAAAAAACTCTCTGCGTACTGATGACATTTGGTTAATATTTCATACAAATTTCATAGACACGCATCGAGTCCGAATACATTTGCGATTGTTAGAACTTTTCCAGCTCGAGCCGCAGAATAAAGTATTCAGGAACTCACATACACATCACACACTCATATTATATATAAGAATAGTTATGATTTTATCAAGTTACTTGGTACCAAACACAGACGTACACAACTTAGTATGAAGTTCTAGTTTGCTGTCACATTACGGTTTAGGGGTACAATTTATTACACCACCCAAGGCAGAACTGATTTCCGCACTACATAAAAATGTTAGTGTAAGTGTCGTAATACCCTTGTTAAGGTATCGAGTAAAAATATTATGCGGACCCACAAAAATTCATTGAATTATATTGAATTCATTTCTAAAATATAATATTCTCACCTGCCTTTATGCTCCCACTGTGGGCAGGGTCAACGCAACCCATATTGCAGAAAAAAATCGGCTTCGTTTTTACAACCAGCCGCCTGCCCCTGTCTGATGTCAACACCCTCCAGGCCTTAGGCCCTAAGGCTTAGAGAATTCTAAAATACAACATGGCTTTAAATATACATATTGTTATCATACTAAATCAGTAAGTGATAGATAGCTATGTCCATAATGTTTATACTATGTTCGTTAGCCAAAAATCGTAATGTAATGTAATTCTATCGAATAGTAACGAACGATTTCCCACAGAGGGGGTTGACGTCAGGCAGGCAGCCAGTCGTAAAAACTTAGCCAAATCCTTTCTGCAACATGCTTAAAAAGTGTGTTGCACCGACCCCACATTAACGTGGGATAAGGACAGGTAGAAAGAAAAAGTAACAAACGATTGGCCTTAATTAGTTTTAAGTTTAGGTACACACGTTCATTTACTCTAGACTGACAGAGACACAGGACATTGTAAACAGTTTAATTATAATCACCTCGGTTCTATTTCCGGCTCGACCGGTTTGATACCACTGTCCATAGAAAACCGACGTAAAGTGGAAGCTCGCTGTCGCTTTTCGTTTGGTGAGTGAGATTTCCTGTGGCCCATTTCCCCACTCCCTTTCCCAATCCCTTTTTACTCCTCTTCAATTCCATTCTTTTAGGTTGGCAACGCACCCTTAATTATTTTTCTCTCTTGGGTGTCTATGGGCGGTAATGATCACTTACCATCAGGTGACCCAACTGCTCGTTTGTCAGTCTCTGCTATAAAAAAAACATTAACATAGGAAAAAAATAAAAATGCCGCCAAAATAATTTGTGTTTCTGATATCAAAAACTTTTGAACACACTCTTGGCTTCGGCAAGCTTCGAAAGTTCTAGGTTCGTAAGTTGTATACCTTATTAATAATTAAGACAGTTTTGATACCATATAAGCGTTTTGGTGTACTTTCACTGTAAGCTTGTATTGTTTTGTAATAAATAAATAAACATTTATTTATTTTGACATTGATTTCATTTTGATTTTAACTATTTTATTCGACTAGCGCATAAGCCACTCGTATAAACCGCAGAGTTCAAAAACCAGGCGCAACTAATAAAACTACTTTCAACTTACTCAATTTGGTTTCAGTTATTTGGATGAGTTGACACAACTATCAATAACCCTTGTTATTGCTCAAAGAAACTAGCAGCTAGGGAAAATAGAAATACGAAAATAACTTGAAATGTGCGGGCGTACATTGATATGTGTGGGGGCGAAGTGTTAAGCGCAGCCCACACCGCGAGCTATGCTATACGAGGCTAACTTTGCTAAGCTAGCTATGCAAGACAGTTTGTTCAATGAGTTTCAACGGGTAATATTGTAGCAGCATTTAGCAGCTGCAGAAAACAGAAGCAAACGTTTGTTTTGCTTTTTGTAATGAGCCGTAAAACCAATATGTGTCCTAAAAAAAACATTTTTGTCGACGTTTTACGTTTGTTCGAACGAAATTAGCAAGCGTGTGTTACACAATAGCTGGCTGGTAATGTTGGCGTAGACGTCGCGATGGCCAGTTTCATTTGTATAAAAGTTAAGTTCTGAGTGTGAACTAAACTTTATGTGTGTGTGTGTTCGGAGTGTGAACTAAACTTTGAGAAGACTCCATATTAATGTAAGCTAAGCGAAAGTAAGTAAGCTTGCAGTGTGACCCGCGCTTTAATGTTGGTTAAGTCATAGTAACCTATCATAGATACTATATTGTTTTGATACACATATAGAATCTTTATTCATTCAATGTCTTACATAATATTCACTCTTTGTTTCACCTGGACGACTGAAGCGACAAAATCGCTACTAAACATTGTCTAAAATATTAGAGGAAAGTAAGGAAAAGAAAATAAAATAAAAAAATACATTTCCCTGTTTTTTTAATTACCTACATTCGTTTATTAAATTAGGTTACATAAAAGCACGAAATGATGATACAAATATTTACTGTTCTTTTAAATTCAGTCCCAATTCCAGAACACTTTACAAGCGTTTACAACTATAACATCACCACTTTTGTACAATAAAATGTACGAATTGTTACCGAAAAACTCATACGCGTTAAAATGAAATGGAATTACCCAGTCAAAAGTCGTAACCGCAAAAAAGTTAGTAACGAATTCGGTGGTAGTTAACATCAAACTACATCCAATTAGAGTGATGTCTGCGTTGTTAAATGTTGAAAACGAAATCAACTCAACAGAGAGGCACGTCGGTTTTTTAGTAACAAGCGTGTAGAGTCTAGCTTGGGAAGCAAGAGTGGGCATGATGAGTTTTGCGAGGTATCCTTTTGTTTGCAGTCCACGTTTTATGTGCTTTTTATTGTCTACATATTCCAGTATCAAATAGTCATAGTAAAAATGTACGAACTACATTTGAGGTAGCTTCGTAAAAGACAAGTTTTTGTCTCGTCGACGAGATGCGTCACGTAACGTGTGTTGAAGAACTTGAAGATCGTCACCTCTTGTAGTTGAATAATCACAAGTTTAAATACTAAACTGACCGATTTCCAACTAACCGATCGTGACCAAATGTATATGGGACCACCCTTGAAATAAGATCTATCGAACACAAAACTAATTTTGAAAATTGGTTCATATTTTGTGGAGATATCGAGTAACATACATAAAAAAAATATACAGACGAATTGAGGACCTCCTCCTTTTGTGGAAGTCGGACGATAAATAACACCCAACACACACATAGATCTTCTGACGACACTGTAATAAGTCTTCTGTAGGTAACGAAAGATTTTTTGGTCTCACAATACCTTAACCCAAACTAAATATCTGTCTCAAACAATTCAAAATAGATGATGTTCAAAATGTATTGAAAAATCAACGGTTAAAAAGAATTATTCTTGAAGTCATATAAACATGAAATTATATTTTTATTTCTTTGTGTTTATGAATGATAGGAAAAGTATAAAAAAAGGAGAAAAACTGAGCTTCAGTTTAAATCGTCCGACTGCAAAAAAATGAGAAGGTCCGCAATTCCTCTATATATTTTTTTTATGTATGCTGCCCCATATCTCCGCCAAATGTGGACCGATTTTCAAGAATCTTTTTCAAAGGGTGGTCCCATATTTTAGTCACGATCGGATAAATTTTGAAATCGATCCTTTAAGTTTTTATCATTATCATCATCATCAGCCATAGGACGTCCACTGCTGAATATAGACCTCCCCCGAAGATTTCCAGATCGACCTGTTGCTGTTGAAGTTTTTATACTTGTGATTATTTTGTGGTATATTATGTTCTATTAATCAAGTATTTCTATTCACCCCCAAACAAGTAACACTCAACTCTAAAAAAATACTTGATATCAAAACCGTTAATTTTCTAATCCAATCAAAATAAATGCTCAAAAATTATGTATCCCTTAATAACATCAGGACAAAATAAATAGACAATAATAAAGTCTTTGGAGAGTCGTGTAACTCAATTTTCTTTGTCTCTGGAACGTTATAATATTGTCGGTGTAAGCTTCCGATAATTCAAGGAGCGAACGGCGCGACGCCTGGATAAGACAATGTTTAAAGCTCTTTTCCATAATTGAATAAGCTGGAGACGCCGGATTGAAGGGAACGACGATCATATTTTTGAATATATTCTCACCAACAGAGTAATAACTTTAAACTATTTTAGACGTTCGTCTAAATAGAAAATGTCTAAGTAAAAGTATATTTTCCAAGTACTTACCTATAGAGGTAGTTTGTATGTAATAAAGTCTTTGCTTCTATTTTTAAAATTATCTCGATTAATGTTATAATTGATTCTTTACCACACAAAATGCTGTGCAGTCTGGTTTTAAAGCATTACACATTACATTTATCGTTCTTTACCAATAGTATACCAAACTTTCCACAAAATTCATATAGATGAGTTTTGATAACAGGCTATGCATACGAAGTAATTTTTGCTCAAAATTTAAAATTGCTCTCCTGATAAATAGTTCTTTTTAATTATAACGTCCTATACAAGCGATTTAAGAATAGATCAGTAGGATAATGTATCCTACGTGCCCTATTTGTTCTTTCTGTATAGATATATATCTACTAATTAACTATTTACATATTCGGTATACACCGAATATGTATTCGGTATACACCGAATATGTAAATCTACTTTACCCATTAGGTTGTGATTTATTAAATAAAATAAAAATGTTTGAACTCACCAATATAATTTCGCATATTTTGTTATATAAACTAGTTATATAGTATTTAAAATATGACTACTTCAAATTGTAAAAAAAAATGATTAAAAAACTGCGAGAAGGTACTTGCATTATTTTAGTGCGTACTTCTAGATATTTCTTATTTTATCCGACAAAACCTTAATATTAGACTTTAAAATGTGTCCTCCCATTTCAAACTGTATTGCAGTAGTATATAGAAGCAGAACAAATACTGAATAAACGAGCCAAAGTAATGAAGATAGCACTACAATAACTATTAAGGCTGTAACGAAGCTTGGCCAGTTCCTTTAAAGGCAGAAATTCCAGAAAATCAGACAAACGTACAATTACCTATTACAAAAGAAACTACTGCTGCGGGGCGCGGGCTTTGCATTAACTTATTTCTTTAATTATAATGCCTTTATGCTTGAGAAAGATACAAATTTATTTTTTGTTACAAAATGTAATACTAACCTCCGAATACTGAAACGCAACTCAAACATTTGATGTCGTGTAATGTCATTTGAGTCCGCTTTATCTGTCAAAATGATATGGCGCAAAACAATGTAAGTAAACGTTAAAGTTGGGTAGCCGTTCAGTATTCGGGGGTTAGATTTGTATTCAAAATAATCACATGTCTGAACTTAATTGACCGACTTCCAACTTGATCCGATAGTGTCCAAATTTATATAGGACCCCTCTTGAAATAAGATCTATAGAACACAAAAATAACAAAAATACCTCTAATGTGAGTGAAAATCGACCCACATTAGGAGATATCGCGTAACATGTATACATTAAAAGAAGAAACAGAAGAATTAAGGACCTCCTCAATTTTGAAGTCGGTCAAAAATATGGATAAATTGAGAAACTCCCTTTTAACATCGGTTAAAAAATGAGGAAATGTTGCACAAGTAGCAAACATCAATTTTTCGTATCTTAGGATGTTCACCTGACGGAGTCCTCTGACATGATTGATTGAAAGACGAGAGGACTCGACTCCATCTGTCACTCGCGGACTGCGATGTAAAACTTCAAGATTGAACACTTTGATATCCGTCGAAAGTAATACCACGCTTTTCACCGTTTAAAGTGAAGGAAGTGATAATTTTTTTTATGTTTCTAACTAACGACCCGCCCCGGCATCGCACGGGTGCGGAATTATCAGTGATTCTCTGCTATATTATGCATGTATTATATAAACCTTTCTCTTGAATCACTGTATGTATTTAAAAAAACTACATCAAAATCCGTTCCGTAGTTTTAAAGATCTAAGCATACTTAAGGACAGACAGCGGAAGCGACTTTGTCTTATACAAACTTAGTATGTTAGGCGGTTTATAAGAACCGATTTTGATTATTTTGTTATTCGTTTTCAGTTTTGAAGAATACACAAAAAAATCCTCTTTTCATAAGTATACGAGTTGGAATTTGAAATGATTAGTCAACTTTTAATAATGGACACTTAAAGTTTGTGTCACTTTCTATTAGATATTCCACCAAAATACTATCTATGATTTAGAGGTCATCTATTAAGATGGAGAATGGGAATACCGGAGGCATTATACTAATCTTTCATTGATATAACGATAAACCTAATTGCAATTGGAAATATAATCGAATTCGTCATTATTAAAAAGAATTTTCACGAATCCAATCGAACGCACGAAACAATCGAACGAACTTACGTACTTTAGGTACTTCTGTGCACTGAATAATAATAATATAATATGCACAGAATACGGTTATATACATGAAGTACCTAGATAGGTACCTGTATACTTGACGTGCCTAATGGGAAAACGATTGAGTTAACAAAGATAAAATTACCTTCACTTGGCCAACTAACTTTAAATCGTCATGATTATGCATCGTTATGAAGCATCATGATTATGCATTGATAAATCAATGTTATCTAGCAAAAGAATTCTCACGAATCCAATGGAATACCTCCCACAATCATGTTTAACAAAGTAAATACATGAGGTGAAAAATATTTTGTTATAGATAAAGCGGGCAGGTGCCGAACATAATGAGTTTTTCGCACCCAAACCCGCTTTTTACGTGTGCACACACAGCTCACAAAGGCGGAAGGAAATTGTTTTCTGATTGGCAAAGATGCCTTCGCATGAGATAAGGGTTTTAGCCTGTGCTGGTTTTTTGGTGTAGAGATTTTACGTTCTTTTGATATTGTTAAACGTCAAATGCGGGGTATACTGCTACTGAGATCGACAAAGAGAATAACATTAACATATATACATATATACAATATGTAGCTACGATACACAATTTTGTGGATTACCTACTGCATAGGAATACAGCTCATTTAGTACTAGTTTATATAATAATTAAATAATTGCTTGCAAGTTATTTAACCCTTTGGTACTAAGTGTTAATTCTGATGAATATATGTAATTATGGATATAACTAAGCTTAGACAGATAACAAAGGCGCCCGATATGGAACGGAACGGAATTAACCCGTAGGAGGCGGCACATATATATGTTACATAAGCGCATGGGCCACCGGGGGCCGAGTCGTCCGTGACTATCGGTGCCTGCCTGACGTTAACCCCTTCTGAGGGATCCAGTCTCGGGAAAATTAATTAGAAAACTCTCTTTTCCTGACCTGGGAATCGAACCCAGGACCTCCCGGTCCACGGCCAATATAGACCACTAGACCAAAAAGGCGACAAGTCATGTCTATAAGCTAAATATAAACTTAGATATGCAATACAAAGCACAACTACCTGAGAAAAAAAGTTGTTATAATAGAGGTACAGTTGTAATATCAAACATAACAACTCTTTTAGTGGCAAATAGAATGTTTATGTGCAAAATAAAATATTTGCCTCGAGTGTCTCCTTGTGGCAGTCACTTCTCTTTCACTATTTACGTTATGTCCCCATGTATATTTATCTTTTGAGATATTAACTTTCTTCTAGTCACATCTGGTACTCGCTTAACGTATACAATTTATTTTGTAATGTAAATACGTGAGATTTCGCATGCAAATTGTTGGGGAAAGTCGCGTGATTTATTGCAACTCCCTACTGCAACATTCCCGGGTTAAATCCTGGGATTATTTACATTTGCAACTATTTATGTTGCATTAACGGTATTGGCAAGTTAAGAATATGTTATCATAGAATTCATGGTTAATTGGAGTTAAAAATACTTTTTAAATATATCTCATTTTACTCGCCTCCTTGGTCTAGTGGTAGCATATTATATGGAACGGTAGGTCGTGGGTTCGATTCCCAGGTCGGCAAAGTGAATTTTCTAATTTAATTTACCCGGAACTGGATCCCCGAGAAAGGGTTGACGTTAGGCAGGAAGCCGGGTGTAAAAAGTTAGCCAGATCCATTCTGCAAAATACTTGAAAAAAGTGTGTTTCCCCAGCCCCACATTAAGGTTGGATAATGGCAAGAAAACATTAAAATAGAAATAGAATAGAATAAGAATAGTTTTATTTCAACATTAAAATATAAAAAATATAATGGGATTTACAATTTTATTGTTATTTAATTTATTTTAAGTTGTTTCGAAACTATATTAAGGCGTTTTTTTTATAAATCCGTAGTTTAATTTAAAAATTATTAAAGTAAGCTAAAGTGAATTTCTTATAAATTAAAATTTTAAATCCTGCGGCAAGCGAAGTTTTCTTATTATCTCCATAAATCACGTTTTTAAAAACCTTGCGCAGAAAATGAAACACTTTATGGTAATATTTAAGACCCTCATCTACGACAAGTTGAGGTGTTTTAGTAATTTGTATAAGATATAGAGAAAAATAAATTATTAAGAAACATACAAATTGTCTTATTAATATAATGGCAGTATATTTAAGGACAAATTATATGAAATTCTGGATTAAAAACCTAAATCAGGAAATCTTAGTTTTTCAGAGAATTTGATTCGAAATCGCACTAAAGAACTCAGAACTTACGGTATAATATAACAAAAAATACTGTATTAAGTTATTAAGACAGTATCCGTGGCGCAGCAGACGAACAGCCGGGTGTGAAGCAAGAGGCCGCGGGTTCGATCCCCGCACCGAGACAAATATTTGTGCGGCCCACAGATATTTGTTTCGGGTCTGGCTATTGTGGACCGAAAGTCTCTCGTAGTTCCTGATTCCCACGACACAAGACTCGATCTTAGTGTGGGGTCAGGACTATGTGTGTGATTGTTGGGTGTTATTTATTATTATTGTTAACTAGCTGTTACCCGCGATTTTCCGGGATAAAAAGTAACCTGTGTGGTACTCTGACGTACCATATATGTAACTGTAAAGTTTCATCTAAATCCATCTGGTATTTTTGCGCGAAAGAGTAACAAACATACACACATGTAAACTTTCACGTTTATAATATTATTGGGATGTTCCTACCATCTACGCTGCCTGTTTGCTGTTCCTACTTTAAGAATTCACTGAAATATCATATTAAAATAAGGATTCATAATAATTACGTAATTTTGCGTAAGGCTTTGAGTTTTATGTTTCATCAAATCAAAAGATCAGCTATCACAGTTATGGAGAATAGCGGTTGTGTAAATTATTCTATCGATCGAAACATTTTCTCAATATTTTTCAATCATGAAACTGATTATACGTTCTAAATTAAACGAAATTATGTTTTTGTATTAACTGCTTGGGTGGCGTAGTTGTATAGCGTACGTGGTACGACTACCATCCTAAAGTCTCAAGTTCGATCGCCAGCCCGGCTAGCATGCGTCTCACTATATATCTCGGTAATCGACTGTCGAGATGTTGTCTATAAGATTGTATTAAAATAAACAAGGACGCATGTTAGTGTCCGTAGACAAATAGAGAAAACCGGTTATAATACGATAAAAAGCGTAGACAAAATGTTCTCGTGGCGTGCATGCTAGCCGGGCTGGTTAGGTTTTTCTACTCAATGTCAGCCCGAAGTCTGAAATTTATTCTCGATATGACGATAGGCTCGATTATATCTGGGAAGGAAATGAGCTCGGCGAAATGTAGATGTTCTAGTTCGTCTCTGGCTACCGATTCGGGGATACGTTTGTGACCTTATATATGAGTGTGTGTGTTATGTATATTATATTATTCATAGCGCACATCTAGATCAATACTAAGACAACTCAACAGAAGTAACTTTTCAAGAGTCAAAAAAAATTAACTCAATTGTTTATGCATTTGTGGCCTTATATAATATTATGCGTGTATGATATGTATCTACATATATATTTTTGTATTACAATTATCACCACCAATGTAAATAATCACTTATGTCAGGTTAGCAACGTGCCTATATGATTTAGTCAAAATAAAAAACACAATCTTTGTAAAATAGTTGAT
The DNA here is from genome assembly GCA_036417725.1 of Clanis bilineata. Lineage (NCBI taxonomy): Eukaryota > Metazoa > Arthropoda > Insecta > Lepidoptera > Sphingidae > Clanis > Clanis bilineata. Next base: position 9,396,372 of record CM071153.1, read on the forward strand.
ATTCGTTGTAATAATGCGAGATACTGATTGGTAAAGTTGAATTCACGTATTTTATTTTGAAGTAAGTTACTATAAAAGCAGATAGAGTTTTAGCCGAACTACAGTTCACTTGTGTCACGCCGGGAAGCAGTGATCAAGTATAGTTGCCGACTAGAACGACTTTTGTAACAAATCAGTCGGTGAAACACCACCGCATAAACTTTTTCGTAATGTGCATGCTGTTAGTTAGTATTGCCAATTAGCAATAAAATGTTTGTATGCCAACTGCAGAGCTAGCGAGAAAATTTCTTAAAAGCATCTAGTTATCCTGTAATTCGATTCGAGAATTCTATCGCGCTTTTGTATGTATGTTCATAATTATTCTTCTATCGTATACTTTTAAATGTATAAAATAATTACTCAGTAAATTAATAAATTATTCGCAAATAATAGTTTCGGATTTGGGTGTTCTTGAAGCTATAAAATATTTTCAAATATATTTTATAGAATCTAAATACATTTACTTCAATGGCCAATACTCCGTATATTTTCCTTTCATAATTGATTTATTTATAAAAAATATCCAGCATTTTAAAACCTAGTCACGTGTACCACAAATTCAATGCATATAAACCGTCAAAAATCGAAAATATGCCAAAATCTAAATCGCCTGACAGTAAGCTTTTAGTACAAATATCGGGACGAGTATTTTTGCCGTTTCGGTACAGTAACGGCACGTAGCGTTAGTTCACAGACTGCGGTGAAATAACTTCGAGCTATAAATTCAAACCGTGAATTGGTCCGCGGACCCCGTGAATACTGTCGGGTAAATACCCTGTGAATACTAGCGGGTATCTACCCTGTGAACACTAGCGGGTAACTACCCTGTAAACACTAGCGGGTAACTACCCTGTGAATATTGGCGGGTAACTTCAATTGAAAGAACTCGAACAAGCTGCGCCATTTTACAACTATAAACGAGCTCGATGAAAAAACTAAATTTCTTTGCGTGTGTACGGATTCAGTAGGAAATTGCTTTGTAAACTGATTAGGGGTACAAAGCTTAGTTTTACTCACACAGTGCATAAGTTTTAAAGAGTATAGTTTGAGAGGCTCCGTCTTATAATAATGTAAACCACTGCATCGGTGTTTTTATTAAGTTTTTAATATTTTTACCTCTATAATGAACTCAAGTTGTAACGGCTCATTATCATGTTTAGTGTGTTAAAAATGATTTGATTCTCTGTTAAATGTGATTATAATATACCAAGATATGAATAATAAAAAACTATTTTACTTACAATGTTTTTGTGAGGTCTTAAAATATATTTATAGGATTAAGCTAAGTTGGTCATATGTGATGGTCTAATCATGCTGACCTACCAATAATACCACCATAAACCCCTTATAGTACTTCCCATTTCCCCAGATGTCTAATAAAACGTTTAAATCTAAAATCGTAAGCATAAAGATAATGAATTACTTATACTCAGGATTAGTCGTAACTAAACTATAACTTCACCAAACACAAACGTTGTGGCATTTTAATTAAATGAACTACACGAAGGCGAAAATACTGTATCAGCCTTGACGACGGTATGTACTATGTACCGACAACACATTATGGCAGATGGTTTACATGCCACGCTCTAATAACACCGACTCCATTTATCATTCAAACAATATTTCACGAGTTTCCACTTGTTCTGTCTCCGGCGCCTTGTCTTAGAATACTGAGACACGATTAAAACTTAACCGTCACTGTCGCGTTTGGCTCGTGGAATCTTTTGTTACAGTTATTTTTGTTATTGTATTCATTTTTCATATATTATCACTTCTTCAAAAAAGGAGAAGGGCCTGTTTCGTCTGTTTTTTTTTGTATGTTACGCGATATCTCCGCCAAGTGTGGACCGATTTTCAAAATTCTTTTTGTTTTCAATCTTATTTCAAGGGTCACTATCGTATCGTATCGTAGCCAACTATTACACCCACATTTCGCCGAGCTTAGTTCCGTCCCAGATATGATAGAGGGCGAGCCTATCGCTATATCGGGCACAAATTCCAGACTCCGGGCTGATATGGAAAAATCCAATATCACTTTGCCCGAGCCGGGGATCGAACCCGAGACCTCAGGACGGTAGTCGTAACGAAATACAACCACGCCAACGAGGCAGTCTAAAATACTAGTGGTTTTAACAGGATTTGACTACAACAAGATTATACTCAGAGGCGATTAACGTCAGATAGGTTAAAACTAAGTCGAATCGCCTCCATAATATGTAAAAAATGTGTTGCGGCAACCTGACGTTAGAGTGAGAATTGAGATACGGGCAGTTCAAATATACAGAAATGATTCAGCTCTGCTTTTGTACGACTCGTCTCACCTCTGTCCTCTATTTAATAATGCAGTCCCAAAATTAATTATAGAGGTAGAGGTATATAAAATAATGTCCCACGAATCAATACAAAGGACCTTCCGAATCGGACTAATATAATATTCAGGTACTTGACCAACGAATACCAATCATTTCATGGAAATGTCTGACCGAATGTGGGTGCTTTAATTGCATTTCTTTGCCTTGGGGATACGGGATACGGACGTGAGTCTATGTCTGGGTAGACACTAGACAGTACGAGTATTTATTTATTTTGAAGGTACACCTACACTGCCGTCCTCAAGATAAAATGCCGTTAAGTGAATAAACCTAATTTTGAGATGTCTCCAAAAAACTTTGAAAATATGATCCCAAGAAATTTCATAGACTTATGGTTATTTTTAATCTAAAAGTAAACAAGTTATTAAGTTATTACTGTTTGACCATTCGGCCCTAAGTCAATTAAATATAAAAGCCACAGTCTAATAAACTCTAAGGGCGACTTGCACCACTACTACTAACCAACGGTTAGTCCTAATCTTAAGTTAAATTGAAATAGAGATATGTGAAGGACATGTAATTCATTTTTTTAGACAAATCGTTTTTTTAGACAGTTATTATAATCCGATTTTGACGGTCCAAAATGCTGTAGATAAAATCTACACTTAAAGGCAACGAAAATAACATCGTCGAGATATTCTAGGTGTAGAATTTACTTCGTTAACCACGATTTTGGGTTTATTCAGTTCATGAAAACCCTCGCGCAAACACAGCAGAGGCAGTGTAAACTTCGCAGACACCTATATAAATTGATTTACACCTATTAAACTTTAAACTAATTGCTACTAAATTATTCACGTTAGTACCAAGTCATAGCCCCACATAGTATAGGAGTTTGGCCTAAAATCCATTCCGTCGGTCGACTGTATTAATTAATATAACCCTTAATGCTTTAACCACATTAAAAATTTATACAATATACAAGCTCTTACTTATATTACAGATTATTATTATAGAGGTAATATTACTTTTTATTGTATTTTCATCTGTAAGTACACTCTCGGGATGACGCAACAAACATTTTTAACTATGTTGTAGAAATTATTTAGCTTTAATTTTTGCAACCAGCTGTCTGCGGTCTACTTAATGTTTGGGGATCAATCGTTGAAAGGTATATTTGGTTTTTCTCCTCATTATCAGCCTGGAGTCTAGAATTTGTGGCTAAAACAACGGCCTCCTATCACATCATGGGACGGAAATAAGAAATTGGGTGCGCTAGTTGCGCCTCTGCTATCTCTCCAGGGACAACAGGCGTAAGTCTTTATATGTATGTATGAATAAAATAATTACCCAGACAACAGAAAAGCAACTTTCTTTCCTCCTATCTGCTCTTATTCCACTCCAATGTGAGGTCGACGCAACACACTTTTTAAGCATGTTGCAGAAATGTTTTGGCTTAGTTTTTACGACATGCTGCCTGCCTGACGTCAACCCCCTCTGGAGGATACAACACTAAAGCAACACCTATCAAAAATTCACATCAGGCGGGCAGAAAAGTAAAAACAAACTCAATTTAATATAATATATTTTATTAAGAATCCACTAGGGAGACGCGGCGACGTAAACTTGAAATAGAAATTTTCCACACAAACACCACAGCGCGGATTTCTGACAAAGAAACATCATTAATATTTGAGGTGGCGTGCCAACGTCTAAAGTAGGTTAAATTATTCATAGCATGGGAACATTGAGCGTTGATAACGGCGCATCAAATGGCTGTTGCTGGTGCTGGAGGTTGCCATATTGAATACATTTGGTGCATCAAACTGCATTTGAGAAATGACATTAATATTTATTAATAATTATTCAAACAGTCTAAACCACAAAAAGCGTTTATCAAGTGTTATTGATAATTAATTTGTGTAGCATATGTTACGTATCAGGTAGTCGGTCAACCTTGTAGGTTGACGCCCTACGCTGCGCTTGCCGGTACGTGGTCTCCACTCGAAAACTTTTCAGGAAGTCGCTGGATGCAGGCCGCGTCCAACAGGTCGATCTGGAAATCTTTGGGGGAGGCCTGTGTTTAGCAGTGGACGTCCTATGGCTGATGATGATAATGATAGTGATGTTACGTTTTCGTTCAGTTTTCTGTTAAATATTCTTTTGTAAGGTGTGTTAAATTGGTCGCCCTATTATGTCTTATTTTATTTATTTGGCCACCAACTATTGTTTACACTAAGAGCCACTTGCAGCTCCGCAGTAAATCTCTATTTATTCCAAATTTTGATTTCTAAGATAGGAATAAGCTGTGTGATAAATCGAGTTTAGGTTTAACTCTGCATTAGTAATAGCACTGCAAATCGCTCTTATACTTATAATTAAAAATTATGACTATGATAATTATGGGGTGTAAATGTAACAATTAGTTAAAGGATGTTATAGCATGATTATTTTGAGTATTTTAATTAATATAATACGACGTTAATATTTATTTAGACATTTTAATTAGCGAAAACAACGTTGACAGAATATACGTGTATGCATATTATATACGGTGATATATCTCAAATATAGTAAAATAATAATAGCGCATGAAAAATATGCTTTGTGAATATTCAGATTATCAAATTATATCGTAGAACAAGGAGGGTACCACAGTTTCAAATTATAATACAGAAGTTGAGACACAAAAGATAGTCTCTATGTATCCGGCATTCACGTTTTTGTCGGATATTGTTTATCAAGTGGACTATAGAGACCGGCCCACGCAAATGTTATGAAACCGGAGCTTAATTTTCCGCTCGACGTGATACGTAAATTACTCGTAAATTATTACACACTCTTTACTTTTAAAACTACATCAACCATAAACTACGAATTTCATATTGACATTTTCAGCTGGTCATGGTATGTCAAATGTAAACATCATGCTTATTTTAACAAAAATAAATTTAAATAATTCTCATTGATAATTATGGCGTCGAACAGTAAAAAAATCACACCCAACATTTACGGACGTATTATAAACCAACCAGACGCGAAACACATAAACTTTTGCACAGATTTCGATAAGTCGATAGTTGTGAACAGTTTCCTGAGACGTGGTTGGAAACAAGTATCGCCAGATGAAAATTGGCACATATATTGGGCTAATACGTTAAATTGCCGAACGCTATTCAGCTTGGACGGCGGCTGCAGATTCAACGATAATCAACTCATCAACCATTTTCCCAACCACTACGAACTGGTGCGAAAAGATTTACTCGTAAAAAACATAAAGCGATACAGAAAAGAACTCGAGAAGGATGGTAATCCCCTTGCGGAAAAAACAGAAGCGAAACTCCCAAACGGCCACGTAATCACACGCTATTTATATTTAGATTTCATCCCCCTCACATACATTTTGCCGTCAGATTATACCATGTTCGTCGAAGAATACCGCAAACATCCACAAACGACGTGGATTCTGAAGCCGTGCGGCAAGTCCCAGGGCGCCGGCATATTCCTCATAAACAAACTGTCAAAACTAAAAAAATGGTCGCGCGAATCAAAAAAATATTTGCAACATCATCTCACGAGCAAGGACACTTATGTTATATCGCGTTACATAGATAATCCCCTGTTGATCGGAGGGAAGAAATTCGATTTGAGGATTTACATTCTCGTTACATCATTTCGCCCTTTAAAGGCTTACATGTTTCGCAACGGATTTTGCAGGTTTTGTACGATGAAATACGACACGAGTGTCGCTGAGCTCGATAACATGTACATTCACCTCACAAACGTGAGCGTGCAAAAACACGGCGAAGATTACAACAGCCAGCACGGAGGGAAACTCGGCTTGCAAAATTTAAAACTGTATTTGGAAGGAACACGCGGTCGGAAAGTGACGGAACAACTGTTCGAAGAGATACAGTGGTTGATAGTGCATTCTTTGAAGGCGGTGGCACCTGTGATGTCGAATGACCGCCATTGTTTTGAATGTTACGGCTACGATATCATAATAGATGATAACCTAAAACCGTGGCTTATCGAAGTGAACGCTTCACCGTCAATGACTGCGACGACTGCCAACGACAGAATACTCAAATATAAGCTGATCGATAGTATGTTGTCGGTGGTGTTGCCCCCCGATGGGGTGCCGGACGCCCGCTGGAACAAATCGCCCACAGAAGAGGCTTTAGGGGATTTCCAAACTCTTATCGACGAAGATTCCATATACAAAGGAAATTTTGATCTGCACCGTCGTGATAGTAAATTCATACGATTTAAACCCAACTGAACTAAATTATGTACTTATTTTGTAATAAAATAAATTGTAAAACCTTTGGACTTTTCAATAGTTTTATTTTTTTAATTATTACAAGATCTCAAACGAATATAAAAATAAAATGCTATTTATTAGAACGGTGGAATTTGTTATACCGTGAATTTACGTCCTCTCTTTCCATTAGTTCCTCGTCAATCAGAACATCGAAATCTCCAAGCGCTTCGGCGTTGGGGATTTTGTTCCACCTAGCATCGGGTATACCGTCTGGCGGCACCACAACCGATACTATGTTATCGATTAATTTGTATTTTAGAATCCGATCGTTATGCGTAGTTGACTGCAGTGAGGGGGAAGCATTCACCTCCACCAGCCAAGGCTTTAGAGTATCGTCTATGATGATGTCATATCCATAACATTCGAAACAATGTCGATCGTTTGCCATCACCGGAGCCACCGCTTTCAACGAATGAACAATAAGCCACTGCACTTCATAAAATAGTTTCTCAGTAACAGCGCGCCCTTTAGTGCCTTCTAAATATAATCGGAAATTCTGAATGCTCATTTTGCCGCCGTGTAGGCTATTATAGTCTCCGCCATGCTTCTGTACGCTCACATTAGTTAAATGTACGTACATATTATCTAGCTCAGTGACGCTAGTGTCATACTTTACAGTGCAAAACCTACAAAACCCGTGTTGGAATAAATAAGCTTTCAACGGTCTAAATGACGTCACCAATACATACAATCTGAGATCGAATTTTTTGCCGCCAATCAAAAGAGGATTGTCTATATAACGCGATATAACATAACTTTCTTTACTGCTGAGTTGCGGATGAAAAGGGGTTTTCGCCTCCCGCGACCATTTCTTTAGTTTAGAAAGTTTATTGATCAAGAAAATGCCGGCGCCTTGAGATTTCCCACAAGGTTTCATGATCCACGTGCTCTGTGGGGACTTTCTATATTCCTCAACGAACATATTGTAGTCAGCGGGCAGGACGTAAGTAACTGGTATAAAATCTAAATGCATATACCGCGTGACAACTTGCCCGTTGGGGAGCGGTACATCCACTTTTTCGGCTAACGGGTTTCCTTCCTTCTCGAGTTCCTTTCTGTATCTTTTGATATTTTTCACGAGCAAATCTTTACGCGACAGTTCGTAGTGATTAGGGAAGTGATTTATCATTTGATTGTCGTTCATCCTGTAGCCGCTCTCGATGCTGAAGATCGAGCGACAGTTTGTTGTGAACGACCAATAAAAGTTCCATTCTTCCTCGGGGCCCACTTGTATCCATCCTCGACGATCGAAATTGGTTATGATCACAGACTTCTCTAGATCGGTACAATATGTTACTCTGCCTTTTTCCATAAGCGAAGGTGAGAGGCGGCCGAAAGGATGTGGTGATAATTTTCTGGTGTCGTGTGCCATAGTAGCTCAAATCACTTTAAAAACATTGTTTCAAAATGAAATAAATATATCGAAACTTCCTTGAGGGACGTCAATATGACAGAATACACATTTTGTCCATCATAGATAATTTAAGGTTGTTCTAGCTTTCCCCTAATTAATAATAAAGCATGAAGGAAGGTGTATAATCATGTCACTTCAAATAGCTCACAAGCGACATGGTGCAATTTTCATCGACAATAAAATTGCTAACAATTTTATTTCCTAAATAAACCATGGACTCTCCCATTATCACAAATCTAAAAGTTTTGTTATCTATCCCGGAATCGAAAGATCATTCGTTACTTAATGTAAGTTTTATCTCATGAAAATAAAAACTTTTTGAGGATAACCGATAACGCAAAGTAAAGCCCTTTATATTATAGACTAAACTGCACAAATCTTGATTGATGATCGCTTTTTATGAACGACCTACGTAAGGTAACAAGAACAAAATCTATTGTGTCTTCAGTTTACCATCCAATTTTAGTGGAGGTGACTTCAATCCCCCGAGGAAATCCCGCTCAATATTTTCTCGAGTTTTGTTTGTTTGTATCATTTCGTCTAACTTTACTGCGATCATCTACCTCTCCGTATTAAACGAACGTTTTTATTATAACGTAAGGAATGTAAACAACGTTTAATAAAACGAGCAAAAATAAATTTGCATTAAAAATCCTTTCTTATAACCATGACTTCGTTTGCAAGATAAATATTCTAATAATATTTTTGATCAGGTAAAAAACTTAAATTATTAATCAGGTAAATTCACAAAAAAATCAAAACTTAGTTTTTTGAATTAACATATTCTAATGAGGCATTAATCATTTTTATAAATCACTCATTTTTCTATTTTAACCGAATATAAAAGAGTAGAGGGTTCTCAAATCGTCTGTATATACTTTATTTTTTAATTATTAGGATAACTCCGAAACGCATGGACCTATTTCGAATATTAAATTGCATGTTTCATGGAGTACTGTTCCTTTCTGCAAAATGCGTGAAAAAGTATGTAGCGGCTTGTGCTGACCCCACATTTAGGTGGGATAAGGGCATGTAGAAAGATAAGGAGTACTGTTCAAAGTTGACCCCATATTAATTTGGGAAAGCTACAGACAAATTAAAGTTTTTAACAGATTGATACCTTGATTCGCTCCCATTGTGCGACCATACGACCAATTAATAAGTGTATGCTTACGGGTATTAAAATTATTTCAAACTATATCTATACTATAACCATCTAATGTTAACTAAAGTAATCGTACACGAAAATATAAAGAACACAATCTATATAAAGGGTGTAAATGTCAGCCTACCGAAAACTGATACCAGGTTTTCAGTACTATTCACTGTCCCAATTTTATTAAAAGTAATGAAAATAATTTACGATACTTTAAAGTCGTTTCAAGATGTCTGACTAGCTATTTTTTTGAGTAATGGATTTATTAAACACTGTCGTTGGCAAAATCATCAACCTTTGATGGATGCCATATTTTTTAAATAAAGAAGAAGAAAGAAATAATTTACTTTTTATTACTTTTAATGAAAGTGTGGTTGTGTTAGTGAATAGTATCGATTTGATTGCGTTATGATTGAAAAATAAATCAAAAATTCAAGAAAAGAGGGGGGTTACTGAATCATATACTGCGGGTTTAGACAAGTGGCATAAGCGCTAGTCGAATAGAATAAATGTATGGGAATGACATAAGAGTACGCCGTATATAGCGTACTCAAACCCGCTGAGCACCTTGTATCGGTTTTCGGTAGGCTGTCATTTACACCCTTTATACCTCTAATAGGTACTATAGACAACTAAAGTAATACGCTTAGATTTTAAACGCTGTAATTCGGTTCACCTCCTTATACAGCTACCGTATGATATAAAAAACCTTTTGATTATATAATGTAAATATTCGATGCTAAATTACCAATCATTTTAAGCAAACATATTTGATACAGACACGACCTCGCGCCAATTTTATAATGTGGGAGGGAGACGAGCAAACATATTTTCACATGAACCTATCGTAAACATACGCTGGCAAATAAAAGGAATAATACAACTGAGATGTTATTTATCGTTGAAAAATTCACAATCTCAATACGCCGACCCCAATCACATGTAATCAAAGGATCTGCTTCAAAAAGGATGACAGCTGTGTGATGAAGGCGAGTGGTGACTGTAATTTTCTTTGTGTCATTCAAATGTATTATCAATGATATTTTAAATTGTGTAGCATTTGCAGTACATTACATGAAACTTTAGTCTTTGCGTGAAATATATTGCACAGAATATTTGATACTTTTGACTGACTTAAAAAAGGAGAAGGTCCTCAATTCGTCTGTTTTTTATGTATATTACGCGATATCTCCGCTTAATATGGACGGAATTTCAAGTTTTTTTTTGTGTTTGATAGCGCTTATTCCAAGGGTAATCCCACATGTTAACGATCAAATTTTGAAGTCGGTCTGTTAAGTTTTTATATCATGTTCAACCTTTACTGTACACGATACGATTCAAATTCACTTAAATTTACCCCTTACTTTAACTTTTCAGATCGTCATGCAGTTTAGATTAATTTTAAGGAATTATAATTGAACACTTGTTAGCCTGTTATGTGGTGCAATTACATTGCGCCCGCGATACAACTAACATTCTGAAGTCTGGGGTTCGGTCTCCGGGTCAGGCAATATGATATTGTGTTTTTCTACTAAATATTAGCCTGAAATATTTACTGCCATGCATGGTCATAGACTCACCCCTTAGCACAAATAGAATTGCCTAGATGTAGATTCGCCTCAGCCCACCTTTTCGGCGATAAGGGCGTGACTGTGTATGAATCAATTAATGACAATTCATCTAAACATACTTTATTATTTATTTTATTATTTATGGTGGGGACGTCTGCAGTCGCACAGACGGGTGATCAGCTCACTCACCAGAGCTATTTCACCCTTAATCCCAGTCCGGGTGGCACTCCACTTCCGTTTCGGAGGCAACCGAGCCGCGCAACAGCCCCAGGAGGCACATCACCGTTGGGTTTCGGCTGCGGCTCAGACTAGCCTTTGGACATCATGGGGGTCTTCCAGGTTTGCACCTTTCAGGTCCGCCCACGGATGCCCAGCACGTCCGCCAGATAAGCCCCGCCACGTCAGTCGGTTAAGACCTCTGCGGCAGGGCCGCCCAGGCAGCCCGCGCCCAGCCTGTATGTGAATACCTGCTGTAAGGCATCGTCTGCCCACATACTCTCCCACCCTTGGGCGGAAAGCCTCCCAATTGGGATGCAGCGCCACCGGTCCCCCCTAGCTAGTCATGGCAGTGTGCACCCTGGAGCACTGGTTTTACTGGTGCTCCTGCAGTATGCCCCTTACAAACCTTCTTGTGGCCTTACTGAACCTAATGATGTCTCCTAATTTGAGCTCCAACAGCTGTTCCTGTTCTAGTCTGTCCGTTCCCAATAGTTCCCATCTAGGCAGAGAGTACATTGGACACTCTGCCAGAAAATGGAGACTAGTCTCCTCCTCTCCACATTCAGGGCACGAGGGATCGTTGGTTCTGCCTATTATTTTTAGATGCCTGTTCAGCATACAGTGTCCAGTCACTATTCCTGTGATCATTCTAATGTCCTCCTTCTTGAGTTGGAGTAGATACTTTGTCTTTTCTTTGTCCAGCGTCCTAATGAAGAGTTTGGACTGGCGGCAGCCTTTCATATCTCTCCATCTGGCATTGGCTTCCGCCGCTATCTTTTTGCTGATTACTCCCTTCATGGCTCTTGCCGGTATGGGAAGACACGGTTCTGGTCCTATGAACGTTTCTGGCCAGTTCATCAGCCTTCTCGTTGCCTCTGGTTCCTTGATGTCCCGGTACCCAGGCAAGTGTTACTTTTCTTCCAGCTGCTAGTTTGTTCAGTGCTGTTTTGCATTGTCTCACTAGCGCCGAAGTTATTACTGGTTTCTCCAACGCTTTCAGGGCAGCTTGGCTGTCACTGTAGATCAGTACCTTGTCTGTTTCCTGGCCTATGATCTGCTTTGTTCGGTGAGCACATTCCAGTATGGCCATTGTCTCCGCCTGGAATACGCTCGCAAATTTTCCTAGATTTATTGTGATCTCTTCTGTTTTGAGAGGCGTAACTATGTATATTCCCGCCCCCGACAGTCCTGTCGATTCTTTCCTTGAGCCGTCGGTGTAACATACTGTCGACTTATTGTCATTCATAAGTTCCCAGTTGTCTCTGAGTCCTATGTGTACTCTATATTTCTTGTCGAAGATCTTTTGTTTTTTGACCAAATCATTGTTGGCCATGATCATCGACAATCTCCCTTCTATCAAGTCAATTATTCTGGTATGTCCTTTGGTTGTGGCTATTGTCCGCCACAGCCCGAAGGATTTTAGCCTGTAACATTGTTCTAGTGCTCTCTTCTTGGCCTCTAGGTCCAGCGGTGTAAGACCTAGGATCATTTCCAGTGCCGCTGTTGGTGTTGTTTTAAAGGCTCCTGATGTCATGAGCCCTGCGAGTCTTTGTACCTGGGCTAATTTCTTCTGATTTGTCTTTATGGTCGCTCTATGCCACCATACTAAAGCTCCATATAGTAGTCTGGGGATTATGATAGCCTTGTAGATCCAGTGTATCGTACATGGTTTCAAACCCCAAGTGTTCCCTATTGCTCTCCTGCATCTAAACATACTTAGTTTTCTATACCAAAGCACTCAGAAACAACACATACCATAACATGAGCTCACGCCTGTATCCCCGAAGCGGTAGGCAGAGGCGCGCTAGCGAACTAGAATACCCACATTTCGACGAGCTTAGTTCCGTCCCAGATGTAATAGGGGGCGAGAAGTTGGGTCACCTTATGGTAAGTTATCTCCTCCGTCCACAGACACCCATGATACCAAAAGAATCATGCGAGAGTTGCCGACCTTAAAGAAAGGGAGTAGGAATTGGGAAGGGGAGGAGGGAATGAGGCCAACGGAACTTTGACTCACTGAACGAAATAGCAAGCTGCCATTTTAAGTTTGTTTTATGTGAGATAGTACTATGAAACTGGTCGAGCCAGACCCTTCGTATAGATGGTATGCAAAATTATATATTGCTCGACCCGGGGATCGAACCCGAGACCTCAGGACGGTAGTCGTACCGAAATACAACCACGCCACCGAGGCAGTCACAAAAAAACACTCAGGTATTTAGGTAAATAAAATATACACAACTGCAACGATTCCAACAAAATATAAACTCGTTTTAGGGAAATACTGAGAAATCCTTACTAAATAATAAAAGCGAAAGTAACTCTGTCTGTCTGTCTGTCTGTCTGTCTGTCTGTCTGTGGCGTTTTCACGTCTGAACCGCTCAACCGATTTTGATGAAATTTGGTATGTGGGTACTTTTAACCCCAAGGACGGACATAGGGTACTTTATTTTTTTTAAATCAACCACTAAAGGGATGAAATAGGGGATGAAAGTTTGTATGGGAATTTTGGAACCGCTTAATGGATTTTGATGAAATTTGGTATGAGGATACATTTGACCCTAGGGATTAAAATGGGGTACTTCATTTTTTTTCATCAACCCCTATAGGGATGAAATAAGGGTTAAAAGTTTGTATGGGGATTTTAGGTCCAATTAATGGATTTTTATGAAATTTGGTATGGGATAGTGCATATCTTTGAGTTTAAAGACACAAATGGGCTACTTTTTAAATCAACCCATAATGAGATGAAATAGGGGATGAAAGTTTTTATGGGAATCCAGAAACCGCTGAACGGATTTTTAAGAAAGTAGGTATGAGGATAGTTTTAGCCCTAAGGACAGAAAAGGGGTGCGATATATTTTTATCCTACAAAGGGATGAAATAGGGGTTGAAAATTTGTTTCTTTGTTTCTGGACCGATTGACTTCAAAATCGATATCTGAGTCGCCCCGTGGTTCCAAACGACAGAACCGCTGTCAAACCAGTTAAAAGTGGCCGCCATATTGTTTTTCTTTGTTTTTGGGCCGATTGACTTCAAAATCGATATCTGAGTCGCCCCGTGGTTCCCAATGACAGAACCGCTGTCAGACCTGTCAAAAGTGGCCGCCATTTTGTTTTTCTTTGTTTTTGGGCCGATTGACTTCAAAATCGATATCTGGGTCGCCCCGTGGTTCCGAACGACAGAACCGCTTTCAGACCTGTCAAAAGTGGCCGCCATATTGTATTTCTTTGTTTCTGGGCCGATTGACTTCAAAATCGATATCTGAGTCGCCCCGTGCTTCCGAACGATAGAACCGCTGTCAGACCTGTTAAAAGTGACCGCCATTTTGTTTTTCTGTGTTTTTGGGCCGATTGACTTCAAAATCGATATCTGGGTCGCCCCGTGGTTCCGAACGACAGAACCGCTTTCAGACCTGTCAAAAGTGGCAGCCATATTGTTTTTCTCTGTTTCTGGGCCGATTTACTTCAAAATCGATATCTGAGTCGCCCCGTGCTTCCGAACGACAGAACCGCTGTCAGACCTGTCAAAAGTGGCCGCCATTTTGTTTTTCTGTGTTTTTGGGCCGATTGACTTCAAAATCGATATCTGAGTCGCCCCCTGGTTCCGAACGACAGAACCGCTGGCAGACCTGTCAGAAGTGGCCGCCATTTTGTTTTTCTGTGTTTTTGGGCCGATTGACTTCAAAATCGATATCTGAGTCGCCCCGTGGTTCCGAATGACAGAACCGCTGTCAGACCTGTCTAAATTGGCCGCCATTTTGTTTTTGTGTTTTTGGGCCGATTGACTTCAAAATCGATATCTGAGTCGCCCCGTGGTTCCGAATGACAGAACCGCTGTCAGACCTGTCAAAAGTGGCCGCCATTTTGTTTTTCTTTGTTTTTGGTCCGATTGACTTCAAAATCGATATCTGAGTCGCCCCCTGGTTCCGAACGACAGAACCGCTGTCAGACCTGTCAAAAGTGGCCGCCATTTTGTTTTTCTTTGGTTTTGGGCCGATTAACTTCAAAATCGATATCTGAGTCGCCCCCTGGTTCCGAACGACAGAACCGCTGGCAGACCTGTCAAAAGTGGCCGCCATTTTGTTTTCTTTGTTTTTGGGCCGATTGACTTCAAAATCGATATCTAGGTCGCCTCGTGGTTCCGAATGACAGATCCGCTGTCAAATCTGTCAAAAATGGCCGCCATTTTGTTTTTGGGCCGATTGACTTCAAAATCGATATCTGGATCTCCCATATTTAGACTAAAACGACAGGGCGGATCGACAAATCAAAAGTTTTTTCCGTTGGCCCTACAAAATACGCGTGCGGAGCCGCGGGCAAAAGCTAGTATAAAATAAAATATCACGATTTCTACTTAGGTGTAAGTACTGTTAGTGTGTACTCTCATAAAGGGAAACCAAATAAACGTATACATACGTGCAGACGAAATTTAAATTGCTGTACAAATATTATAAGTGAAAAACCGCATTATTTAGGCACAGCTTTCTTCAAAAATGAATAAAAGTATGTGAGCTCTGAGCACTTATTATTCGCATCGTACTAATGACGTTAAGCTTGTATAGCAGTATTCAATTTATTTTTTACTGACTAAGCTTTCATCTATTCATTACGTACACGTATAAAAATCGCATCATAATGTCGGGCCCTTGACCTGGTAAAATAATAAATAAATTTTCATCTTTCTCAGCGGTTAAGTGGAAAGTCTCCGCAAATTGGGGTTCTGTCTAATGGATCGTGGAAACAGTGGAGAACCCTCGTGATTGCGAACCAAATGGAGTGTTGTTCGATTCGCCTGTCATCACTTTCAACCGCGTAAATAACAGGTGTACGTTTTATGTGTTTTTAATAGGATTTAAATCTTGTTTATATTTAGACTGCCTCGGTGGCGTAGTTGTATTTCGGTATGACTACCGTCCTGAGGTCTCGGGTTCGATCCCGGGTCGGGCAAAGTGATATTGGATTTTTCCATATCAGCCCGGAATCTGGAATTTGTGCCCGATATGGCGATAGGCTCGCCCCCCTATGATATCTGGGACGGAACTAAGCTCGGCGAAATCTGGGTGTTCTATTTGGCTAGTGCACCTCTGCCTACCCCTTCGGGGATACAGGCGTGAGCTTATGTGTGTTTATATTTACATACCATCTATACGAAGGGTCTGGCTCGACCAGTTATTTTGGTATCATGGGTGTGTGTGGGCGGAGGAGATAACTTACCACAAGGTGACCCAACTTCTCGCCCCCTATCACATCTGGGACGGAACTAAGCTCGGCGAAATGTGGATTTTCTAGTTCACTTGTACGCCTCTGCTTACCCCTTTGGAGATATAGGCGTGAGCTTATGTGTATGTAAACAAGTAATATATTACGCTTTAGTGAAATAAAAAATACACTTTGTTACGCTGATTTGCTTTAAAAGATTTAAAAGTAAAAACGTATTATGTTAAAATGTCTGCTTTTAAAGTTAACACGGTGTTTCAAAGATATGTGAATACGTGAGTGAGCACAAGTTTTAAGATAAATAAAACCATCTTGTTACTTGCAAACAGAATAGCAAGCGTGGGTGTATCTTTTCATTTTTCTCGTAACAAGTACCTATGTGTTTTGTGTAACAAATAAGCAATCTCATTTGAATACAACATTACATGTGAATATTTTTAACAAATATAATATAGTACGGAGCTATTATTATCGATTGTTTTGTTATCTCAATCGCTTTTACACATCAATTACTACACATGATAATTATAATACATACTTAACCTCACGCCTGCATCCACAATGGTTTAGGCAGAGGCGAACTAGACACTAACTTCTTATGAATTTCCAAATATATACATTTTATATACACAACGCAGGTCCCGGGTTCGATCGCCGTTCGGGCGAAGTGATATTGGATTTTTCAGTATCAGCCCGGAGTCTGGAATTTGTATCCGATATGGCGATAGGCTCGCCGCCTTTTACATCTGGGATGGAATTAAGCTCGGCGAAATGTGGGTGTACAGGTGCGATACAGGCGTGATCTTATGTGTGTATGTAAATAAACTTTTAGTATTAAACCATGTAAATAAACTTTCGGTATTAAACCCGAAACCTAAAATATTAAGCTTACTTATACACGTATTTCATGTCTTTAAACCGTAAGAAAACATCAACATTCAACCCTCCTGCATACGTGATAAGAATGTTCAAAGCAGGGTAAACTGTACCCGATTCAACGTCTAGACCCGATATGTTAGCATCTATAATAAAACGCTAATAATAGTCGCAAAATGTGCTCTAAATAATCGCAGTATCTGGACTATTTTTATAAGGAGAAATATGCCCATTGAGTTTAATTTGCCTGAGCACAAAAATATTTCATGTTACTAACTATAGAGGGGCTGTCAAGTTTCCGTACAATAAAATTGATCTCAAACGTCAGTAATGCCATCTCAACTTATTACAATGCGAGGGCGCTTATTACAATTTACACACTAGAATTTTCTGTGAATGTTCAATCTACAATTTATTGTCGCGCAAAGTCGTGCCAGCGTATTAGCGCGTGTCGATTTCAAATACGACTGAATGAGTTATGACCACGAGGTCACAAGATTTGAATCATAAGTTTCCTGCTGTTGTCCCGTCTATGTACTATTGAATGTCTTTGCCTGATCACCTTATTGTTCGGCCGCGCCATTTTACCAGTATTCTGTGATTAGGTAGTAATGTAGTGTGGGGGTGACGTCACGGACGTTGGATCGGCTATACGCACCAGTGTGGTTTCTTGTACAAATAAATAAAAGTCTTGGTTAAAGTGATCAACATATATTGCAAATTTGTGTGACACAGTATTATATAAATTACTTATTACTATTGGACTAATCTAAAAAGTGTAACAGTTAAAAAACTAAGAAACAAATATAACTTAAGCAAACTCTTAACATCTACCCTTAACCGAAGTAATATAATGCAAAGACAGTTGGTGATCAGTTTCGTGGTGGTGACATCGTTTCAGTGATTTTTAGCATTGTCTATGAAGAAGTGTGTCGTGCCACGGTGCATCGTACCCCATAAAATATAGCCATAAATCAAGTCCTTCAATTTGGCTTAGAGCAGCGCCATCTATTGGCTAGCCTTGACACCGAACAGGTCACTTGTTGATAAACAACTCATAAAGATTCAAGTCACTATGCCCGGTATTCGATGCGGAAGCTGTAGTAAGTTTATGTCTCCGGTAGATGGAGCAAAATGTGGAAAGTGCAGCGCTTCATATCATCGCTCTTGCGCAGCCCTACCGCAAACAGAAACCATTGCGTCCACCTGGCATTGTAGTGAATGCAAGAAGTATGCGAAGGACAGTACTACTACTACAATGGTCTCACCGGATGCGAAAGCTTCATCAACCGCTATTGTGGAAACCATAAATGACTTCGAGCTGGAATTACGCCGTATTAGGGACGAACTGCGTACGGTACGGAACGAATTTCGGGCATTCAGGGAGGAGATGGCGGAAATAAGATCTTTGAACGGCCGCGTTGATAGTATTGAAAAGAGGCTCGAAGTTCTAGAACAGCATAATGTCAGCCAGACTACAGGTAGTCCAAAAATTGAAGAGATCGTCGACCAACTTAAACGAGATCTTAATGACCGAGACCAGGAACTACTAGCCAACGACATTGAGATCACTAATCTACCGGAAAATAGTGGAGAGAACCTGATCCACACGGTAAAGATAGTCGCCGCTAAGCTGGGTGTGAGTCTGGAGGACCGCGACATTGTTAGTGCGGATCGGACTGGAAGACGTCATATAAACGCCACCAACTCGTCTGGGCCTACGGAGCATCGGCCAAGACCCATAGTCGTACGCATAGCACGCCGTGAGCTGCGCGATGGTCTGGTGAAAGGCGCGCGAGTGCGCAGAGGCGCCGATACGGCTGACTTGGGTATATCTGGGCAACCAAGACGCTTTTACATAAATGAGCGTTTAACGAAATTTAATAGGACACTTTTTCGTCAAGCTAGGCTCGCCGGAAAACAGAAAAACTGGAAATATGTGTGGACCAGCAGAGGTCGAATTTTTGCCCGGCAAAAAGATGGCGATGTCGTTTGTCGTGTTAGTTGTACGGGCGACATACCACGGATCTTCGGTATCGAATTGGTGGAAAATCAATCAATGTCTACAAATCATCACTAACTGTATTTTATATTACCTTTACAATTATTCTATTACATATATATTATATCACTACAATTATGCCCTTCATATAGTAGATTTTTTATTTGTTGTCACTGGGTCGTGTTTAATTTTATTGTGCTCACATACTATTAAATTATTAAACTTAATCAGTTCCGTATATCAATGTACTTTGCCAAAATATTATACAACACTCGTGAGATTAGAACAACATTGTATGTACTCATTTAAATATGATATATTTTTTAAGTGTAATGTTATTCAAAACTATACATACTCCCATGCTATTACAACAAACAGTATAACAGTGTTACATTATATTATTCTGTCAACTGATAAGTGCCACAATATCTATGCCAATTTATTTATATATTATGTAATTTCATTCGTATTATATCTGTGATATAATATTATCTTATGCTACAAATGGCAAATAGTAAATTCATAAAGTTTGGTTTGTTGAATGCGGGATCACTTGCGACTAATCAGGACGAATTCTTGATTGCCATGGGTAACCATTCGGTTGACATTATGGCAATCAATGAGACATGGCTGCGATTGGGTGAGGAAGGGCGAGCGCCGAATGTCCCCGGTTATCGTTTGAGACATATTCCACGCCCGATGGGAGTGCGGGCCGGACGTGGGGGAGGAGTCGGTTTTTACATTAAGTCGGGTATCAGTGCACGTGTCCGTCCACATCCTAAACAGCCAGAGGTTGAGCAACTGTGGATGAGCCTTAGTATAAATAAAAAAACGCTCCTTTTCGGCACCGCATACCGGCCCCCATGGTTGGACTTGGATATGTTCCTCGATTCTGTAACCTTGAGTATTAATGCTCTGGCTCCTCATGACTATATTATCCTACTAGGAGATTTCAACGTTAACTTGTTGGATATGAGTAGTAGCAGAACGAAGCGACTTATGGAATTTGTGGACTATACTGGACTTACACAAATAGTGACCACACCAACGCACTTTGTAAATGATAGCAGTTCACTTATAGATATTATTTGCACTGACGCTCGATATAGGGACACTTCTGTTCATCACATTAGTGAGTTGGGAAACCATTCATTCATCACGTGCCAGTTGGTAGTAAAAAAGGACAAGTCTGTCAGGAGGTTAGTCGTATATCGTTCACTTCAAAGTATTGTGTATGACCTGTTTCAACGTGACCTTGAATCTTTACCGTGGGACTATATGTGTAAATTGCATGAGGTCAATACAATGGTATGGGTGTTTAATAGTTATATTACACATTTATTCGATGTCCATGCCCCCATCAAACATAAGGTATTCCGTAATTTACCGACGCCTTGGATAACACCGACAATAAAATTGATGTGTAGATTACGTGATGAAGCACATGAGCGATATCGATGTACCAAACAAGAAATTCACAAAGACTATTATCTTCAATTAAAGAGGCAGGTGGTACGATCGATACATAATGAAAAACAGGCATATTTTACTAGTCATGTCAATGAACACATAAATAATTCAAGGAGTTTGTGGAAAAGCCTAAAATCCCAAGTTTATCCCACAAATAAGACTAGTGAACTTCCTGATCACCTCCGTGACCCCGACAAAATAAATAATGCTTTTCTGGATGTTCCCGGGATCCAGGAGGTATCTATCTGTCAGTTGACCTATTTTGAATTTAATAGGTACGGCCCTTCAACATTTTCCTTAAAAAAAATTGACGAGAATATAGTTCTCAACATTATTAAAAATATCACAACGAATGCTCAGGGAATAGATGGCATAACGAGGGATATGATTAGGCTTACACTCCCACAAAGCTTAGCAGCCATAACATCAATCATAAACACATCCATCTCCACAAATACATTCCCTAGTCTCTGGCGTTGTGCAATTGTTCGTCCTATTCCAAAAAATAACAACCCTCAAACTTGTAAGGAGCTGCGTCCCATAAGTATTCTGCCCTGTTTATCTAAGATATTGGAGCGGGTTGTATATAATCAGGTTATAGAATACTTAGAGACAAACAATATTCTCCCGGATCTCCAATCGGGTTTTAGGAAGGGCCGTGGTACTGCTACTGCTCTGTTGGATGTTGTGGGTAATATTCTCGAGGCACGAGATCGAGGGGAGGGAACCATTCTCACATTGCTCGATTACTCTCGAGCATTTGATACAATTAATATAAATCTATTGTTATGTAAGCTGCGTTACTACGGGTTTGGGCTGAATACAGTCAAATGGTTCCACAGTTATCTAACTGGTCGCTCGCAATATGTCGAAATTCAAAAAGAAGATGGTACTTCACTGTTTTCCTCCCCCCTATCAGTGACTCGGGGAATTCCCCAGGGATCGATTCTGGGCCCTCTGCTATTTATCATATACAGTGCAGACATTGTTCATTGCTTACAGAACTGTAAATACCACATGTACGCAGATGATATCCAGCTTTACATGTCAGTTAAACCTAATGACCCAGAATCATCTATCCACAAAATTTGCGAGGAACTCAATAAGGTGGTAGCCTGGTCAGATCGCAACACTCTGGTGCTGAATCCAGCTAAATCCAAGTTTATGGTCTTAGGTAGCATAAGCTCACGCCTGTATCCCTGAAGGGGTAGGCAGAGGCGCACTAGCGAACTAGAACACCCACATTTCGCCGAGCTTAGTTCCGTCCCAGATGTGATAGGGGGCGAGCCTATCGCCATATCGGGCACAAATTCCAGACTCCGGGCTGATATGGAAAAATCCAATGTCACTGCCCGACCTGGGGATCGAACCCGAGACCTCAGAACTGTAGTCGTACCGAAATACCACCACGCCACCGAGGCAGTCGCACAGTAGCAAGGCACAAATATGTAAAATATTAATGGCTGACCCACAGATAAAGATTATGGGAAAAGCCATTGAAAGGGTAGAAACAGTGCGTAACCTGGGACTCACCATTGATCCGGAACTTCGCTTTGAGACACATATTAACGATGTTATTAGGAATTGCTTCTATAGACTCAAAATACTATATCGTTTCAGACAGTATTTCAGCATTGATATAAGGAAAGGACTTGTGGATAGTCTTGTTCTATCAAGGTTGACTTACTGTGATACAGTATATGGACCTTGTCTATTATCGCGGACGGACAAGTTGATTCAGCGGGTGCAGAACGCTTGTGCTAGGTTTTGTTTCAATATTCCCAATCGTAGCCATGTTACACCGTTTTTAAATCAAAACAACCTCCTTAAAATGGCGGCAAGGAGAAAGTTACACATGGCCACCTTACTCTTCGGTATAATTAAAACAAAGACTCCTGAGTACCTTTATAATAAACTAATATGGAGGCAAGACCACCTCGCATATGATGCCCGAACAGTCACGAATCCGCTGTTAACTCCCCGACACAGGACCGTAGCTTTTAGGGGAAGTTTTGGGTATTTTTCAAGCCACTGCTGGAACGTGATCCCACCACCGCAGCGATCTATAAACAATAAATATACTTTTAAAAGACATGTTAAGAAGCATTTATTACAGCTAAAAAAATTATAAAGTCATAAATTAATGAGTGGTTGCACCCGGCAGTCACATGCATGGCCCGTGGCCTCTCGGTTCGCGGCCGGACAGCATCTAAAAACACGGCCTCCGTGGCGCGGCGAGCGAGTGACCGGTTGTGAGCCGAGGGGCCGCGGATTCGATCGATTCTCGATCTGGGTGTTGTGAGACTTTCATAGTTCCTGATACCCAATGACGCAGGACTCAATCTTAGTGGGGGGTCAGGGCTTGTGTGTGACTGTTGGATGTTGGGTGTTCTTTGTTATTCATATAAGGTATGGGGTTCGCTTCGTGGGTCGAGCAGCATGTTTTTGTACCACCATCAGTTCAATATCCTTGAAAAAGTGTGTTGCGCCGACCCCACATTACGGTGGGATGGGGGCCGGTGGCATAACAAAATAACATAACAAAAGAATATAGGTAGAACAACTTACCCTCATGTTTTCGACCGACAGGCAAAATAGTATGAATTTCACCTTCACAAGCAGTGACTTGAAAACACCTGTGATCGGTTCCATTCCATTCCTGTAAACTACTTATCTTCTCTCTATGTGAATATATGTATATTGCAATACTCGTGGCACTTATAAAGACAATTTTATACTATAATCAATGAAATAATTTAGCAAAGCATTACTACGCTATAGATACTTTTTTAACCGGAACTAAGTTGCGACGCGACATGCACGCGCCCAGTCTCCGGTCGGAATGCGCGCGCAGCCGGCTGTGTGGACGACGCGAACCATGGCTCGTGTGCGCAATAAATAGTGGTGTGATATACCTATGCATAGGAAATCTATATAGTGTAATTATTATTACTAGGACATTTACATAATATAAAGTATATTATCTACATACATATTTAAATAGAGGTGCTTCCCCACACACATTCTACACATTAATAATAAGTTGTTTTTCCGTTGTAATTGTTGAAATTTTTATTTTATTTTTAAGATATTTATAGTGAGTAACTGCATTGTATATTTTCTTTGTGTACCGACTAAGCGTCCGCACGTCACTTGGGCTTCTCATCGAAAATCAGCGTTGCGGTACCCACTGCAGTCAGTGGTACTGCAACATGCAGCTGAATGAGAGGTACCTTTGTTGGTGCAATATTATGTATGATATGCATTATATTTTTAATTTTTTTTTTCTCTTAGTGAAGTAGTTTTATGTTTAATATTGTACCAGCAATAAATGTTTTTCTTTTCTTTTTTTTTTCTTTTTTAATTAATTTATAATGTGACGTTTTAGAAATACGCTTTCTACATTACTTACTAAGCCCCTAATAGTTACACATGCCCTTAACATCTATGAATCATAAAAAGTATAACGATTATTCAATTAAATAATCCGTGGCAGACGTGATAAAATTCATAAAGAATTGACTTGCGACATTGTCCAAAAAATTGAGTTTATTTTATTTTATTTATAGGGATTTTTACGCAGGTACAAATAAAAATAAATCCTATGCGGCTACATCGAAATTCGCTTTTATAATTATATTCAACAATTATGTGAAAACAATTTAAACAAATTCAACAGAGGAAGGAAAAAAATATATAAAACCGAGATCTCTAAAAATATTTTATAGTAAACATTACCACAGCAAAACAAGGGAAATATCTTAAAGCCTTGAGTAAACAATTGGTGTCAGATAAAGTTGTACGAACTTTTTATTTCCAAACCTAGGGAGATAAGCCGAAGGAAATTATTATATTTCGAATAAAACAAAGGAATTTTCATTAGTGAAGCGTCATCAGTAAGCCGATGGACTAAATTACGTACTCATTCTCGAAAACATGCGGAACTGTAGTAAAAATAAAACTTTATACCTTTCTTTATGAGTTTTATGTTGGTGAATGGGGAATTTTATAATACAGTGTCTAGAGTGAATAAGCTGTGTCTAACGACGCATAACTCTGTGAAGTTACTAAAAGTTGGGAACAAATAGTGGGAATTCACAGCCTAGTTAAATTATTCCGTAGCAGTTATTGATAAATGTAAAGGTACGACTATTTCTGTTAGTGGTTCTGAGAGTTGTAATCTGGGACGGAACTAAGCTCTGCGAGATGTGGATGTTCTGCCTACCCCTTCGGAAATACAGGCGTGAGCTTATGTACATGTAGTGGTTGTTATAGCTCAGTGAATTCATTATTTTCATGATAATATATGCTGTATTTCATCTAAATTATATTCGTAGATAAATGACTATAAATAACGGTCTAAAATATAATTGCAGTGTCAAATCCACTATCCAAAAGGTGACATATAAATTATGACATGACCTCAATTTATTTTTAACGATGTTTTGATTGTGTGTCGACTTTGTGACACATTAATTGAGATACTGTCTATTGGGAAAACGTGGCCTATTAAGCAAATCAAAGGCGAAAGCTCAATTAATGTCATGCCACTAAACCTGTTATATCGTTTTGAATGAAACCTTGGGTTAGATTATTCGAATATAAAAATAGAATCCGTTACGACAATTGTTAGATATTAAAAAAAGTTTATCGCACTGTGTTCAAACATGAAAATCTCGTTAATGTTTTCTTCAGAGTTTTTGATTTAGTTTAGAGTTGATAAACTTTTATTTATTATATTAGGGTTGGAAACAACTGTTTATGGATTAATATAATCAGGATTTGTAATAGATCTAACACTAATATAAAAAAAAAACTTTCTGTTTAAACGCGGTTTATCTCATGCATAGGTATACCTATTAATTACACCGACAAAATCGTAAAATAAAATCTTGACAAAAAAAAATTAGGGTGCCTCCCCTACACGTAAAGTAGGAATGATTTTTTTTTTCTCGACCATCCTATAGTGTGCGGTATTGCTGGATATGTCGTTCAAAAATGTTGCAGGTTTCTCAAAACTATTATTCGATAAGAGTCTCGGTATACGAAATATTAAGTTGTAAAGTGCGAAATATCTTATAGTCGAGTGTCGCCTTGCGAGCTAAACGGTTGGTTTTAGAAATGTGAAGTAGTAAGGTAAAAAGCAAAATTTCATATTAAAACTATTGAAAACCACTTTATTAGTTATGTAAATATTATTAAGTAACACGTTATTAGTTATGTAAATCAGGTAATAAATATAAGTTTATGCAGCATGTACTTACAATTTTATATAATAAAATTATATTTCAGAAGCATTTACTCCTACTTCGGAACCCATTACTATGATTCGTGGTCAGATATGCAGCATACACTTGATCGGTTTTTATTTAAATTTCAACATAACCTAATCGCAAGATTGTTAATTTGCGTTTATAAAAGAGTTTATTCCATAGTCATATTCTTCTTCATATGACCAAAATACAAGACCACCCCTACGTAAGGAAATACACAAAGAATCTTAATATCCAGTTCATGATTGCCAGATATAGCATAGCTTACATAAAAAATCTAGAGACGAGATGACCTGCTCCTTTTTTGAAGTCTTTAAAAGAAACTGCCCTTTCTGAAGTCAGTTAACAACCATAACCTCCAAACTACTAGAAATACCAATAACTCAGAAATACAGCAATCAAGAACGAAACTACATTCGGTGTTTAAATTACATTTGGCACGAGGCAGCACGTGCAACTTGAGTTACGGTGCCGCTGCAAACCGTTTTATGAGTAAAACTACCATATCGGCTGCAAATATCGGTTATTGCCTGTTTTCATTTTATTACAGTCCATAAAGGATAAACAATTGATGCTTGGGAGGAACATTACGAAACTTGTGTAGCGATTTTATTAACAATTTCGTACTAGTTTTATAAATGTGTTGACATACATCTGTACATAAGCTCATACCCAAAGGGATAGGTAGAGAACGGTCCATCTAACACGATTCCCATCGACTTTTTGAATCCTTTGAATAATAAATATCTACTACATACATACATACGTAAGCTCACGTCTGTATCCCCGCAGGGGTAAGCATAGGCGCACTAGCGAACTAGAACACCCACATTTCACCGAGCTTAGTTCCGTCCCAGATGTGATAGGGAGCGAGCCTATCGCCATATCGGGCACAATTTCCAGACTCTGGGCTGATATGGAAAAATCTAATATCCCTTTGCCCGACTCGAGGATCGAACCCGAGACTTGAGGACGGTAGTTGTACCGAAATACATCCACGCCACCGAGGCAGTCCTAGTAATAGTAATAGTTGTTAACAAAAGAACTATCGGGACGATTGCTTTTTTCAAAATTGAAAAAAACTCTTGTAAAGTAAGGTAAGGGCAGGTAGAAAGAATTACGATATAAAATAATTTCACTAGTTATTTTCTTCACAGAATGTCTTAAAAGAGGAAGCAATTAAGCAGAACAAAATAATTATGGCACCCGCGAGAGATGCTCGCTCCTCTCATTAGTACATTTTTTAAAAGCTTTAACATAAGTTATGTTAACATAAAATAAAACTTTAATGATACGAATTCTTAAACACAAACTTAAAAATCTAAAACCGTTGCATAAAAATGTATGCAGCACAAAAATGCAAGTCTGGATTTAAAAGTGAAACGAAAATCTTTATGGAACACTCCTAATGCATCCTGGATATTTACAAATCCCAATACAAAAGAGTCAACGTTACAAAGCTGTTACGTCGCTACGCAAAAATTCTAAATCGAACAGGAAATGTTCTGAGAGCGTAGCACGAATAACTTTCGACTATGTATTCGAATCGAGCATTCCGCACGGTCTACGCATTCATGGTATGAAATTTCAAAGTGATGCGTCGAGCGTACAGCGTGCTCCATTTGAATAACGTAGTCGAAAGCTATCCCTACTACGGCATCCGTACATTGTCATTGCGTAGTACATTATACGCGTCGCGCTACAGTGCTACGACGCTACAGTGCTACGGCGTAACAGTACTACGAACGTGCTGACGCGGTGAATGACATTACGCTCGATTACCATGCGCTTTGTGTACTCACATACAAATTTAGCTACGCAAGTGCCACTGTAACTAAACGCGGGTGTTAATGGAACACGGCTAACGTCGACTTTTCAGCTATCCCGCGTTTAGAGTTGGAACATTTGAATAATAAATCAATCGGGTCTGGGTTTTGTGGAACCGTAGGCTTCCATAAGGTAATTGTGTGGTATCAGTTATGTGAAAGCCACTGTTAGGTGTGTTTATTAACGTTATAATATTACAAATATTCATGATAATAGAGAATCATAGCTCCTACCTCACAGATTTTGTAAATCAAAAATCGGGAATGCTACTCAAATAATTAAAATTTACGTAGCTGACGGAATTAATATTATTATTTAAGGTGTCGCAAATGTTTGCATACCAATTCAGAAACAGGCCCAAATTATATCAACTTTTAATCTGTGTTATTAAAAGCGTTCAAATAAACAATATGATCTTGATGCGTCTGGTATATATATGATAATAGGTATATTTTAATACACTTTTATTTCATTTATTACTAATTTAAGATTTGACGGTCGCGTCCTTAGTCTAGTGGCAGCATGTATAGGCTTTGAACCGGGAGGTCCTGGGTTCTGCAACATGACTGAAAAAGTGTGTTTTATTAATGTGGGATAAGGGCAAGTACAGAGAAGACTAATTTAAGATTTGACGTTTATTTTAACATGGATACTTTTAGCAATGCATATTTAGATCCACATTCGTATATTCGAATGGGAATGAAAATGGGAATCTATACTGTATAGATGCATACGCCTAATGTAGGTGTGGGACGGTGTCGCAAATTGGGTGCAATTTCCGGCAATTTCACCTTTACCTTTCAGCATCGGAATGACAACTGTATACATATAGGTACCTACAAAGTACACAATGTTTATGAACTACAAAAAATTTACGCGAAAATGTACTTTGCAACGTGTATCAATATTGGTCAATATACATTGCTATATCGGATCCCTCAGAGGGGGTTGACGTCAGACAGGCAGCCGATCGTAAAAACTTAGCCAAATACTTAATGCAACATGCTTGAAAAAGTGTGTTGCGCCGACCCCACATTAAGGTGGGATAAGGGCAGGTAGAAAGAAAGATACATTGCAATATCGCTGTTCCTCAGATGTACCTTTAAACTATGTGTAATACTTATAAACTTTGAATGAGTGTTTAATTATACCTGTATGTCCACGCCTCATCACCTTGGTGTAAAGCAGTATAACAACAAAATGTGCCTATGGTTTATAAAGCTTATTTCTGACCCATTTTATGATATAACTCATAACATAATATAATCATAAGCTCACGCCTGTATCCCCGAAGGCGTAGGCAGAGGCGCACTAGCCAACTAGTACACCCACATTTCGCCGAGCTGCTCCGGGCTGATATGAAAAAATCCAATATCACTTTGCCCGACCGAACCTCAGGATAGTAGTCGTACCGAAATACAACCACTCCACCGAGGCAGTCCTACAACTCATTAGCGA
Source organism: Clanis bilineata (assembly GCA_036417725.1). Lineage (NCBI taxonomy): Eukaryota > Metazoa > Arthropoda > Insecta > Lepidoptera > Sphingidae > Clanis > Clanis bilineata. Next base: position 9,425,535 of record CM071153.1, read on the forward strand.
ATATTTTACCACACTTATTTTGTTGCTATTATAATATTGAATGTAAAATAATAAAATATTCTTAAAAATTCCGGCACAAACGAAGGCAGTACACATTCTTTTCATAAAAAGCTCGCGAAATGCCATAATGTGAGTTGTTGAACTACGAACGAGTGAAGAATTTATTGCGACACAAAAACTCGAAAGCGATGCGTGCGTCGCGTTCATTATATGAAACTCGACTTGACATAATGGGACTTTAGGCGGTAAATACACTACGCAGTGTGATTAATAACTTTGATGGTGACGCGGCTCTTCTCGGATTTTTCAATCGAAGTTTCACCAAGTTTCTAAGCTTCACGCAAAAACGTGACATTAAAATATTCACGAGGCCGGTCGCTTGAGTCGATCGATCAGGGAAAGGCCATCTACTGCTGACGTGATTTTTATGGTAAAAGATTATAGCTTATTAAATAGCGGAAAATGGAAAAGAATTCATACTGCTTTGACAAAGGGGTCGTAACAGACCAGTGGTTGTGAAATGACTGCAATTTTTTGCACGACGCAAAAATATAAAGCTGTGATTGACTATTGAATAAATAATAGCAACACGTACGATATGTATTCTAGTGTGAGTGAGTGAACATAAAGCATAAAATAATAACATTATTTATATTATTTAATTTAAATTCCAACTAAAAAGCATCAATATACACATTTATGCAGTTACAAAAATATACTTCTGCACAATAGATAAAATGTACAGTAGCCCGAGCACGAAAAACTAATGTAAATGTAAATGTATTCGAGTTCGCTGCGCACTGATGACGTTTGGTTAATATTTCACACAAATTTCATAGACGCGCATCGAGTTCGAATACATTTACGGTTGTCAGAAATTTTCTTGCTCAGGCCGCAGTTATGACATTAACTAATTTGCTCATAATATGATTTGATGTTTTGGTAATTTCATATTGAGGATATCAAACAATTTGTTTGCGAAATCAAGTCATTAAATAATTATTTCAATTCGCATGACGTGGCCATGTTTACAAGTTTTCTGTTAACAGAGTTCTGTTATATTCACGCATGTCGAGCGACAAACCTTCCATACACATAAAGCTCCAATTCGTAAAACTTTTGAAATCACTGTTAAATAAAATGTAGCCAAAGCCAATATTATTGAGTTTGACAACTGACAGCTCAATAAGATTAGAAATACAATCCTTCCAATCTAGGTTTCGATTTAAACTATAAAGTCCCGAGGGGTCTATAAATTTTGTTTAAAATAAATAGTTGTCTCGGACTTAGCTATTTGTTATGTGTATTAATATAAGCTTCACAGAAATAGTTCAAGTAGGACGAAATATTATTATCTTATGAACAAAATTAACAATTAATATAATAGTCGCCTTTTTGGTCTAGTGGCAGTATGTATGTATGGTCTGTGGACCAGGAGGTCCTGGGTTCCATTTCCAGATCGGTCAAAACAAATTTTCCAATTTAAAGTGCCCGGGACTAGACCCCTCTGAACAGGTTGACGTCAAGTAATCCGCCGGTCATAAAAACTAAGCCAAATCCTTTCTGCAACATGCTTGAAAAAGTGTATTGCGCCGACCCCACATTAAGGTGGGATAAGGGCAGGTAGAAAGAAAGAAAGAACAATTGATATAATCCATAAAACATAAATATTACGTTTTATTTAATAAATATTTTACAACGAGAAATAAATTCTAAGACAGAACTCCAGACTCGACGGACATCAATTCAGAAATTACCAACTGTCCAGAGAGTAACAAGCGCCAAATTTTAAAGTTTGTTATGGACAAAGGCAAGTTCCAGCGTTGGAGAGAACTTGCAACATTAACCACTCGGAAGTTCTTTACTGCTTAACATATAGAATGGCACGCCGCGTGGTGTTATTTTTCCACAAACATTAAAATGCAAATATGCACCGTATGCACAACATCCAAACGAGCGTTTTTAATGCACCCACCATGTAAGTACCAAGTAATTTTAGACGTTGCACCAGAATTTTTAAACTCTTGCTGGCGTGTGAAAAAATAACGGTATTTATGTTTACAGCGCGTAGAATTTGCATATATTTCTTTCGTGGAATATACTTTCGTTTATACATTTAAAATTCACGTAATAAGTTTTATCTTAATTTAGCTTTAGTTGTTCGTCCACCGTTGTTACTGGTTTCATCTTTCTCCAAAAGTTCCTCGTCAATGAGCAAATCAAAATTGCCTAAAGCTTCCGCGCTGGGCAATTTGTTCCAACGAACATCTGGAACACCGTCTGGCGGCAAAACGACCGACAAAATGTTATCTATCAACTTGTACTTTAATATCCTGTCGTTGACGGTCGTCGAGGTAAGGGACGGCGACGCGTTCACTTCCACGAGCCACGGCTTCAGTTGATTGTCTATTATTATGTCGTAACCGTAACATTCAAAACAATGTCTGTCGTTTGCCATTACAGACGACACGGCCTTAAGAGAATGCACAATGAGCCACTGCATCGCTGCGAATAGCTTTTCCGTGACTGGTCTGCCTCTTGTACCTTCCAAGTACAGTCTAAGGTTTTGTACTGTCATTTTCCCGCCGTGTATACTGTTGTAATCGCCGCCATGTTTCTGTACACTTACGTTAGTAAGGTGCACATACATATTGTCTAACTCCGTCATACTAGTGTCGTACTTTACTGTGCAAAACCTACAGAAGCCAAGTTGGAACAGATAAGCCTTCAAAGGTCGAAAAGAAGTGACCAACACGTAAAGTCTTAGATCGAACTTTTTGCCCCCTATTAGGAGCGGATTGTCTATATACCGTGATATAACGTAACTTTCTTTACTAAGCTGCGGGTGAAAAGGCGTTTTCGCCTCCCGAGACCATTTCTTCAACTTAGACAGTTTGTTTATAAGGAATATTCCGGTGCCTTGTGATTTTCCACATGGTTTCATGATCCAAGTGCTCTGCGGTGACTTGCGGTATTCCTCAACGAACATATTGTAATCTGCCGGCAGAACGAACGTGACGGGTATGAAGTCTAGATGCGCGTACCGTGTCACGACTTGGCCTCCATGTAAAATAACTTCTGTCTTCTCCGCTAAAGGATTTCCCTCTCTCTCCAACTCCTTGCGATATCTTTTGATATTCTTCACTAACAAATCCTTACGCGAAAGTTCGTAATGGTTTGGGAAATGGTTAATGATCTGATTGTCATTCATCCGGTAGCCACTTTCGACGCTGAATAGGTTTCTGCAAGTTTGCGTCGACGCCCAATAGAAGTTCCATTCCTCGTCCGGCCCGACTTGGTTCCACCCGCGTCGTTCGAAATTACTCATCAAAACTGACTTTTCCAAGTCGGTGCAGAAGTTTACTCGGCATCTCTCGACGGTGGGCGCGTGCACTCGTCCGTACATAGTGTTGGCAATTTTCTTCGCTTCGTGATTCATGTTTGTATCACAATAGTTAGAACGCTCGGTGTATCGACCAAATATTTACCGTGCAGGTGTGTTGCGACGTTGTCATAGCTTTCTGCAAATATCGCCCGCTATTGGCCCATATCCAATCTCGTTCACTTCGCTATGACTACGTGTAAACATTGCTGGTATTGATTTTTAACGAGTTTTTTGTTTGCCAGACTGGCAGTATAGTAAATTAGTTTGTAGATTAGTTTTCTGTATGATTAATTTGTAAGTGTTTTCTTTTTTCTATCTGGCGTTATCCCGGCTTAATTGTCCACCTTTCTACTTAAACGCTTCCACTTCGCATAGTTATGATCATCTTCTACTTAATTTATTAATCACTTTCTTTATCTGCCTCGGTGGCGTAGTTGTATTTCGGTATGACTACGGCCCTGAGGTCTCGGGTTCGATCCCCGGTCGGCAAAGTGATATTGGATTTTTCCATATCAGCCCGGAGTCTGGAATTTGTACCCGATATGGCGATAGGCTCACCCCCTATCACATCTGGGACGGAACTAAGCTCGGCGAAATGTGGGTGTTCTAGTTCGCTAGTTTACCTTTGCGTACCCCTTCGGGGATACAAGCGTGAGCTTATGTATTTTCTTACTGTTACATCTGTTTACATCTGTTTTTGTTTTCATTTTGGAAATCGTGATATTGGGCAATGGATGTTGAAACAGGAAAGTACACCGGATATAACCTCAAAAAACATTGTATTTAAGGTTTCGTTATAGTATAAAGTTTCAAGGTATATAATGTAACAAAAGTTAACGTATTCAAAGTAAACTAATTAAAACCGTCATTAAATTTTACACCTCAGTACATAAAGATTAATGTTGTTATAAAAAAGGGGAAAATGTGTTTTATGTGTTAATATTGTTTTGGAGTTTTATGATAGGCGCCTCATAATGCAATATTAGGCCACTAAATTTTGAAACACGGAAAGCGTTACACATTACAGCTTTAATTAAATATTAATAAACGTAAAATTTTGAAATATTTCAGTCAGATCAATTTCTTTGTTTGTTCTAATATTTATGCAAATATTAGATATTAAAATGACATGAATACTATACATTGAATTAAAAGTACTTTTTACAAATGAAAGTAAATGTTAGACTAACTTTAACTAGTTAGTTAATTAGTCCGTCCCATGACCAAGAAAGATTTCGTAACATTGAAAAATCAACATAAGTTAAATGAAAACCCACTTCAAAACCTGAACACTTCATGACCAAATTTATTAGGGACCTTGGAGGAATCTCAGTTGAACACAAAAATAATCATCAAAATCGGTCCGATAGCGAAGATACTGGGTAACATACATACAAAAAATACCGACGAATTGAGATCCTCCTCCTTTCGAAATGGGTTGAAAAATAAAAGGAGAGAAATTCATGTAGACCAAAGAAAAAAAAGTACTAAGTTAAGTATCTAGAACACCAACTCCCTTGAGTTTTCACTTCTCCCGACCTCGTAGAGTACGTACGTACAAGCGACATGCGAACCGCTTGTTTCGAAGACTCAACTTAAGGGTCGGTAATAAAACACTCATTCCCTCCTACATATGGCATGATTTAATAAATGTTTATTTCCTTCTGCGCGGTGCGTTCTCTTGAGACTTGGGGTAATTTGTTTACTTTTCTGGCTCTGGCACCAACATAATTTACTTTAATACTTTATCAACTTGCCGGGTTATATTAAGTTGGTCTTACGCATTCTTAGTGGTTGATCGACATAGTATTAGCACATTTTTGCAATATTGTGTACAGTAGATGTAGTTTTTTTTAACTCTTTTTTAGCTTTATTACGTTAGTATCTTCTTCTTATATTATCTTATTAGCCCATATCATCCCACTGCTGGGCAAAGGCCTCCCCTTTATCTCTCCACTCTTCACGATCAGCAAACTCCCACCGGTATTTAACCCCCCTCTTTTCTTGGAAAAATGTATCATGAATTACGTTAGTAACTAAAGTCTTAAATACTGCCAACAATTAAGTTTATATTCCTATACTAATATTACGAGTATCGTCATCATCATCAGCTACAGGACGTCCACTGCTGGATATAGGCCTCCCGCAAAGATTTTTGTTTTTCTACGGTCTTATATGCGTTACACATACTTCGTATAGGCTTAAGGCTTAAGAAAAAGTTTAATCATGAAAAGCCCCGGTAAGTTGAAAAGGCCCATGCCCAAAGTGGGTCGTATACGAGTTGATTACATTAAAGTTTTAATCAAAATAACAATGTACGAAGTTATTTATGTAATTTTCATCGCATAACTAAGTGTTACGAGTTTTATCAAGTTTCTTATGATAAGACTGTAAAAGTTATAGCCGCTGGTGACGCTTCTGTTGATAATAAAGCAATACATAGGGCGACATGCACTATTTAGTTAAATCTCGATTTATTTCAAAATAAACACGATTTTAGCCTAGTATCTATGTACACTCTGTTACATGTCTTGCAGGTTATAGATTTGTCATAAATCTCAATTTAAATATACGAATGCGACGTAAGTTAAATCGAGTTTAGGACTAAATCTCGATTTAATAAAATCAAGATTTTAGTAATAATGATGCTAACAACAACCTTTACTAAAGTCTATTTCTTTTGTTTTGTACTACAAATTTTACACTGACCTTAACCTAAAATATTCAAAGTCATAATAATTTAAAGAGCAGCTTAGTCCAGAGTCCAGGTTAATTACGAATTGCTATTGTAAATTGTACATAAACTGCTTAGAGTAAAAGTTAATTATAAAATCGTTTACATTCACCGTAAAATAAAAAAAAGCACAGCTATTTACTAAAACTACCAAATGTGTTCTGTAAATATGACCCAAATATCAAAGTACTGAACAAAAACAAACCTGGACAAATATTTATGTTTCGCAGTACAGTTTTATGACAATCACGTCAATTTATAATTTACCAACATAATAGTTAATTTAAATCTTTTGCCTGTCGTTATCTCGTATTTTACTTATATTTAAGTGAATAATTAATTTAAGTAAAATCCAATAAAAATCCAGTTCGAGCAAGTGATTCTGATATATCATATCACAGAGAACTAGAGACCGCGGGTTCGATCCTCGCACTGAGACAAAGGATCCGTTCAGCCTTACTGGTGTGATTGAGGCTGAGATTTATAGAGCGAACTTCGACTAAGTCTAAGTCAAAGTAACGAACTCAGGGAGGATTTGAAATTGTTAAATCGAACTTTGACTTAGCCCGAGACATTTTTTTACAAGAAAAACAGCCTGACAGACAGACTAAGTGAAGATTTTCTTGTAAAAAATTACTCGAACTAAGTCAAAATCTTCAACTAAGTTCGTTTCTTTGACTAGACTTGGTCGAATTTCGCTCTATAGATCTCAGCCTGAGAATTAAACATCTATCCATCCAAATTTTCGCATTTATAATATTTGTATACATTAAGAATCGAGTGAACCTAGAACCAAATGCCAAGCACAATAAATATCAAACAAATTAAATCGCCTTTTTCCTAGTAAATAGAATTAAATATCCCTGAACCCACATTGTTGTAATGAACCTCATGACCCCTGTGCATCGTTAGGTGACTATATAATAACACGGGCGGCCTATTAAAGTACTTCTCTGACCTTTCCCTACCCGTAAAAGGTTTTCCTAATAAAAACCATAGAGGTAATATTAGAGCAGGGGAAATGTATATAAATTTTTGTCAAACGCAAAACTCCTATGTACATAAAAGGTATAGATTTAGGACATTATTTGCAGATCTGTGGATCATTGTTCCTTTTCAGAATTCAATTGAAATGAAGGAGAAGGATCGTGGAAGGATTGAACACTGAGCTGACATTTCATAAAATGGTAAGTCCGGTTATGCCTAATTCATGGATGGGAGCGTTGAAATGGAACATATGAATTCTAATTTTACAGCCTCCGTGGCGCAGCGGGCGAGTAGCCGGCTGTGTAATCGTGAGGTCACGGGTTCGATTCCCGTACCGAGACAAATGTCTGTGTGGCCCACAGATATTTGTTTCGAGTCTGGGTATTGTGAGACCTAGAGTCTCTCGTAGTTTCTGATACCCACGATACAGGTTGTACCTAGTATGAGGTCAGGACTATGTGTGTGACTGTTTGGCGTATTTATTTATTTAGTTAATCACTCGCCGGTTCTTTTTTTTTAAATACTGCGCGTTGGGCGTTAAATAGAATATACCTTATTGCCCTGATTTCATTGGTACACATTGAGACGCTTTTTTAACGCGCGTTGAAAAAGCTCTCTTGCGAATGAGGGCTTATACTCGCAAAAATACCAAATCTAGCATTAACTGTCATGCAGTGGGCGAACAGTCGGTTGTGAAACCACAGACCAAAGTCGGATTCTCGCACAAACACTTAATAATAAAATTACATTTATGTAAGCGTTATTAAGAACGTATTGTTTCCTAAAACATTATTCTTTACTTAGTACTCTAAGACTTAGTAGACTTAGTACTCTAAGTCTAAAGAATAATCTTGTCTCATGTGTGTCCAAATTAAAAATAATGTAGAAATATAGATAGAATAGAAATTAAACTATTTTTACGGATTCTATCACGATTTGGTTTTAATTTTTATGCCCGACGTTTCCAAATCGTGATAGAATCCGTAAAAATAGTTTAATTTCAATGAATAACATTCACGCAAACCTAAGAAATCGTTAAATAATGTAGCATATTTAGCATTTCAGTGTTTAAAACCATAATGGAGTTCAATATTTTGTTATTACTCTGATAACTAGGCCATTAGACATAATTAGAAATAATGAATAATACTAGCGCCACAAACAGGGCACTAATTAGATATATAAGTAGTTTCTATCGACCTTTCGATCTGTATAGACTTACAGTGCAGTATAGCTAAAGCACCCTCCTGTATATCAAAGGAAGTTGCCAATTGACGAACGATAATTAAAGACAGCTATACCAATTGAACATCCTCACTAATTACTTATTGGATATAATAGTACATACATACATAAGCTCATGCCTGTATCCCCGAAGGGATGGGCAGAGGCGTAATAGCGAACTAGAACACCCACATTTCGCCGAGCTTAGTTCTGTCCCAGATGAGGGTCAGAGGGTCATTCCTGTATCGACCTGTCCGGTTGACTCAAAGAATGGCTCGGGTAAGCGTCCCCGGCCTCTCGAGCCACCACTGTCGCATTCCCTTTCCTTCCGCGGCTCTGGTGTCCCCTTTACCTACCCCTCATCCCTACCACTGGTGGTAGGGTTTGGTATTGGGAGAATTTCCTTTATTCTCTTAGTACTGAACCCGGTCGGATTGGTACCACCGCCCAGCCTATTTCTGCCGTCAAGCAGCAATGTGTTCCGGTGGAAGGGCTGGGTAGCCGTTCCTACCCCTCTTTCCCTCCCATGTGGTTTGGTAGGTCAGGCGTTGATCGGAACATGCGGTGCTCTTCGTCTCGATGTTTGCATGTGTTTGGAGGGGAGCGGGTGTGGGGTACAGGGAGACCCGATGGAACGGTCGCCACCGGCCGCCTGCCGGTCAGTAGGGGACCTGAACCTGGGGATCCTCTTTTAAACTCCCTCCCCGGGAAGCTGTCCCGCCAACCGGCGAAAATCCCGTCGTGCAGTCATCATGCCAGAGTGGGAGACTGGAGTGGATCCTGTCGATTGCACGTGGGGGGGCATCGGGGGCCCTTCCGTGCCTCGCACCGCGTCCGCACCCAGGCCGTGTAACTATCTAACACTTCACTCCGCACTTTCTCCGGTTAACGCTTGGCATTGTCAAGCCCTTCCCACCCCCCCAAAATAAACTCTTTAATAACATGAGGAAAAAAAGAAAAAGAAGCAGGCATTCCACGGTGGCCACTTTATCCACGTTAAATGTAGACTTCTGCAATGTCAGGGGTATACACAGTAACCTCAACGCCGTCCATTACCATCTTGAGACGGCGCGGCCTACCCTGCTCTTTCTAACGGAGACTCAAATATCCGCCCCTGACGATGTTTCGTACCTGAACTACCCCGGCTACGTATTGGAGCACGCGTTTCGTCGTAAAGCCGGAGTGTGTGTCTTCGTCAGGGGAGATATATGTTGTCGCCGCCTTCGGGACCTCGAGCATCGAGACCTGTCAATATTATGGCTACGCGTGGACTACGGGGGTCGTATCCGGATCTATGCGTGCCTTTACAGGTCTCATGCCAGTGAAACGGGATCAACTCAATTATTTGAGAACGTCCAAGCGGGGACGGACCGTGTTCTCGAGCAGTACCCATCCGCGGAGGTGGTGGTTCTTGGTGACTTCAACGCTCATCATAAAGAGTGGTTGGGGTCTCGGACCACTGACCTCCCGGGTCGGTCTGCTTATGAGATGGCATTGTCTTATGGCTTCTCGCAACTGGTGGCACAGCCCACCCGTGTCCCAGATATTGAGAGCCATGAGCCATCCCTGTTGGATCTTCTGCTGACCACACACCCTGACGGATACAGCATGGTGGTCGATGCCCCTTTGGGAACATCAGACCATTGCCTAATCCGTTCGTCGGCTCCTGCAGACTATCCCGATCGTATTTCAACGACCGGGTCTCGTAGAGTCTGGCGATATGGGTCAGCAGACTGGGATGGGCTTCGCGAGTTCTTTGCGTCCTTCCCATGGAGGCGGTTCTGTTTCTCCTCTGATGATCCTGACACATGTGCGGACTGCGTCAGGGATGTGGTGCTACTGGGGATGGAATTGTTTATCCCTTGCACTACAATACCGGTGGGGCGTCGCAGTCGGCCTTGGTATAATAGTACCTGTGCCGCCACTGCGCGCCTCAAGCAGTCTGCATATATAGCATGGAATAACGCCATTAGGTGTCGGGATCCTATTTCCAAGGAGGAGAAACGGAAGCTCAACGCCGCCTCTAGATCCAACAAGAGGGCGATTGCCAAGGCCAAGGCGGAACATATTTGCAGGATTGGCAAGCGGCTAGAGACCTATCCCTCTGGTAGTCGGGCTTTCTGGTCGCTTGCCAAAGCTGTACAAAATAACTTCTGCCAATCTAGTCTCCCGCCACTGCGTAAGCCTGATAACAGTCTGACCCACAGTGCAGAGGAGAAAGCCGATCTCTTGGCTGAAACCTTTGCCTCAAACTCGACTTTGGATGATGGGGGAGCCACCCCTCCAGTAATCCAGCGATGTGAGTGCTCCATGCCTGATATCCGCATTACGCAGCGTGCGGTCAGGCGGGAGCTCAGGCTCCTTGACGTCCATAAGTTGAGCGGACCAGACTGTATCCCCGCAGTGGTTCTTAAGATGTGCGCCCCTGAGTTGACTCCCATTCTCACGCGTCTCTACCGTCTTTCTTACAAGATCAACCGGGTTCCAGCTTCGTGGAAGACTGCACGTGTCCATCCAATCCCCAAAAAGGGTGATAGGTCGGATCCTTCCAACTACAGGCCGATAGCTGTCACATCCTTGCTTTCCAAAGTCATGGAGAAAATTATTAACAATCAGCTCTTGAGGTACCTCGAGGGTCACCAGCTGATTAGCGATCGTCAGTACGGTTTCCGTAGCGGTCGTTCGGCTGGTGATCTCCTCGTGTACCTCACACACCGCTGGGCGGAGACTTTGGAGAGTGGGGGCGAGGCTATCGCCGTCGGCCTGGATGTTGCGAAGGCATTCGACAAGGTATGGCATCGAGCCCTTCTGTCGAAGCTACAAACATATGGAATCCCCGAGGGACTCCGTAAGTGGATTGCCAGCTTTCTGGATGGCCGGAGCATAGCCGTCGTGGTAGACGGCTGTACCTCCGCAACCAAGACCATTAATGCTGGTGTTCCACAAGGCTCGGTGTTGTCGCCGACACTATTCATCCTGCATATCAATGATATGCTGTCCATAGACGGCATGCATTGTTATGCAGATGATAGTACATGTCATGCGCGATACATCGGCCAACAGAATGTCCCTCGGTGTACCGTGGAGGAAAGACGGTCCCAACTTGTGTCTAAAGTCGAGAGCTCTCTGGGGCGAGCCTCCGAATGGGGTGAAAAGAACTTAGTTCAGTTCAACTCATTGAAGACACAAGTTTGCGCGTTCACTGCAAAGAGGGACCCGTTCGTCATGGCGCCACAGTTCCAAGGAGTCACTCTCTGTATCTCCGAGAGTATTGGTATCCTCGGCGTAGAAATCTCGAATAAGGTACAGTTTAGGAGTCATTTGGAGGACAAAGTCAAACTGGCTAGCAGGAAATTGGGTATTCTGAACAGGGCTAGGCAATACTTCACGCGGAAACATAGATTAATGCTTTATAAAGCACAAGTCCGTCCCCACGTGGAGTACTGTTCTCACCTCTGGGCAGGGGCCCCAAAATACCTGCTAAACCCACTTGACTCCTTACAACGGCGCGCTTTTAGAATCGTCGACGATACCAATCTCACGGATAAAGTGGAGGCGCTGGGGCTGCGGAGAGACTTCGGGTCTCTCTGTGTGTTTTATCGCCTCTACTACGGGGAGTGTTCTGAGGAACTGTTTAATATGGTACCTTCAGCACCATTTTACCATCGCACCACCCGACATCGCAGTAGAGTTCATCCTTATCACCTGGAAACAATCCGCAGCAGTACGGTGCGTTTCCAGCGGTCTTTTTTACCACGTACGTGCAAGCTTTGGAATGAACTTCCTGCGTCGGTGTTCCCCGAGCGCTATGACCTATCCCTCTTTAAACGAGGTTTAAAAAGAGTATTCACCCAACGGTAGGCAGCGGCTTGACTGTGCCCCTGGCATTGCTCAAGTCTATGGGCGGCGGTTACCGCTTACCAACAGTCGGACCGCTAGCTCGTCTGCCCACGACGGCAATAAAAAAAAAAAAAAAAAAAAAAGATGTGATAGGGGGCGAGCCTATCGCCATATCAGGCCCAAATTTCAGTCTCCGGGCTAATATGGAATAATCCAGTATCCCTTTTATTGAATACAATATAGTAGTGATATTTCTGTGTTCCTTTAAAGGCCTATTCTAATAATATGTTTTTTTAACATACATAGATAGGGACACGCCTTTGTTCTGAAATGGGTAGACGAAGGCGAATTGTCAAACTAGAGCACCCACATTTCGCCGAGCTTATTTATGTCCCACATCGGACACAAATTCCAGACTTTGGGTTGATACTGACTAGAACAACCAAATATCACTTTACCTGACCCGGGATCGAAACCGAGACATCAGGACGTTAGTCATACCGCGCACGCAATACAACTACTCTACAGAGGCAGTCATACATGTTTTAAACAGTACTTTTTTCTACATGTCCTTATCCCACACTTTAATAATGTTGCAGAAAAGATTTGGCTTAGTTTTTACAACTGCCTGCCTGACGTCAACACCTTCTGAGGGATTCAGTCCCGGGCAAATTAAATTAGAAAATTTGCTTTGCCCGACCTGGGCATCGATCTCAGGACCTCCGGGTTCTCAGCCCATATATGCTGCCACTAGACCAAAGAAACGACAAATAAATGTTTTAAAGAGTACTAATCAAATCAATGGCCATCTACCCCATCTTATTTTAAACAAACGTTGATATCAAAAACATAATATACGCGTAAATTATTATTTTTGTACAATTACTGAAAGATTTATAGATGTTTTTCTAAAGAAAACAGATCGTGATAAAATAACGCATGTTTACAACAAACATTTTCGAAAATATTACTTGAATATGAAAGACATAACTCTGCTTTCCATCGTTTAATAAAAAGATACCTGCGTCAACAAGATATTACACAGAAGAAAAACAAAGTTCTAATACATAAAACATGTCGAACAACATCATAAATATCGTGGAAATATTGCATCTCGTACACGTAATAACATACAAACATTATAAATTAGTAGGAACACATAAATTCACACGGTCCGCTGAACAGAAACTAAGAGATGAGAAGCGACAATTTCAACATGATATGTGGGGTATTTATTCGATATAATATTAATTATTATTTGTATCTATATAAACACATAAATCGAATAGGGATAACGTTTTGTTATGATAAGGAAACAACGGTGTGAACGCCCGTAATATCTTTCTGTTTTATTCTTTCTTTCTTCTTTTTGCCTGGAGTTATCCCGGCCTAATGCTACAGTCCGCCGTCCTACTTAAATGCTTTCACTTCACCCGGTCATGACCATCCTTCACAAGAGAAAATTGGTTCTCATATTATCCCATCATATCATGCCGTCCATGGGGACGCACTCTTGGTACGATCTGGTCCTGACACTTGCACTGACATACTCCTGGTGTTTCTTCAACGGTTTATCAGCTATTACTGAACAAATTTGAAACTATAGTATAGTACAATAAGTAGCTACAGTAGCTCCAACGAGCTTCAAAGTAATCAATATAAATTCGCAATATGTTTTTATAACATTAGGTAGCGTAAATAAAAGACAATTAGATATAGTATGTGATTACTTACATTTCCATTCGAGTGTTGTTTGAAACGTTTTGAGAACGACAAAGCAAGCGAAGCCACGGGTGACTTCAGTTAATTTCGCCAAAGTTTAATTAAAGCGCTGAACTCAGATTAATAAATCCAGTCTGCAGTGCTTGCACTTTGATTCCAAATATTTATTCAAACAATTATAAACTTGTCATAAGATAAATCAGAACTTATTCGGTCCAAGTTATTTTGCAAACCTCTTTGCTTTTACTGTAGGTAATATGTATACTACTCACAGAATTACAAAGTTTTTTATAAAGGCAATTTGTTACAAAAGTAACCAAATATACAACCAACCGTCTGGCGCTGCCAAATATCTCGATACATATGTTATTATGAATAGGAGTGTAAGTTTGCTTATTTCTCTATCTTAATTATTAAATGAGATATGTCTGGCTGAACTTGTAAACTTAATTTATTCATCTGAATCATACATAACATTTACATACATAGGTATATAAAGGCATTAAGTCTGCCTATGTATAAATTTGATGTATGTGTTTTTTTGGAAACAAATAAAATAAATATTTCATTTACGTACTATGAAACTATGATAATATGTAAGTCATACATGTTTTTCATAGAGCTGATTGGCTTCCATCAAATTAATTAATCTGGCGGACGCAGCAGTCACAAATAAAATATCTGATGTTACACGTGATAAAAGGTTATTGAGACACTTTCTTCTTCTTCTTTTAAAAATAATGGCTTCCCCGCAAAAGCGGTGATTTAGCCAATGTCAAGGTAAATAGAGCAATTATGGTTTCACAATGACCATGAGACCCAGATGTGGATGAACTCAAGGCTCTGCTGGGATTATGGTGGTAATTCCTTTCAGTCCAGTGCCCCTCAGATGACCTACACTCGGCGAATCGATCGAACAAAGCCAGCCAACGCACCAAGCAAAACTCATCGAAGATCACCGGTTAAAAATTTTCCACATCATACTGTCCATCTTCACTGAAGTTTGATGCATTAAACCACAATACAAAAACCAACAAACACAGCTCTAGAGAATAATATGAAATAATTTTAACAAGCGACGCCCACCTTGTCAGACTTCCCGTCAAAATCCCCATTGAGACACTAGTTATAAATAAAAATATTAATCAAATTTACTATAGTAAATTTACTTTAAGTGTGTTGCGACTTGTGCTGACCCGACATTAAGGGCAGGCAGAAAGAAAGGAGAATAGTACATTAATACCAAACCAGTAAAAAATTGCCAATACAGCAAAACCGCGTGTACGATATAGCAACAAGATATATGAGCAAAAATTAATAGATCGCGATATCCGTTGCTGAGACATTGCTCCGCCAACATTTAATTTATCTGAGAATAGCTTGTGGGATTTATCGCTCTGTCTACCCAGGAACTTTCTCTGGGCGGGAGCCAGCATGGAAACAAGTGATAACTCTAACCACAACTTCACAAATTGTACATACTGAGAGTCATCAACAACCAAGCCCCACAGCCAATGAGTACTTAAACTAAAATTCCTTTTGCCAAACACACGTGAATAATTGAGATAAATTGTGGTTTGTTAATTAAGACTTTGTGAGTTCGTGTGACGCCCACGATATTGGAGAATTTAAATGGTTTAGGCTTAAATTAAATATTTGGAATGGTGTCAAAGGTAATGTTTCATTAGATCTACAGCAATATAAATGTCCATAAATTTTAGATTCTAGTAGAATGCTTGGCATAATAAATTTAGTGCCCGTAGTATTGTTTTTTATTCATTATCCGCTGTTTTTAATGCAATATCGCATAATATATTTGTCTTTTGGATATTTTTAAAGTACATTTTTCTAAGTTACATGTTTTTTTCTTTCTTATTATCCTGGATAAATAACCTGAAAACCTTCTACTTGGGTGCAAAGAAAAATGACGGAAAAGTCCTTCATTCGAGTGCGAGGAAAAGTGACGATAGCAAGACACTTAGGTCATAAATATTATGTGTTTAGGTTCAAGGAAAAATGATGGCAAAGACATGCACACATGTGCAAAGAAAAATAATGAAAACGTCTTCTACTCAGATGCAAAGAAAGATTACGTAATATAATACTACATTAGTGAATTATAAAAAAAGCCCACAGTCATGAACAAACGCTAGTTATGTTTCACATCTTGTCTCTAAAATGACGTTCAACTAAAGCATAAGCTATGACTGAATAGATAAAGTTCCATTGTGCAGTTTCTGAATCCCTTATGATTTACGAAAGACTTTATAGTTCGATAACTCTGGCTATATTAGTTATTTATTACATGCTTTTGTTAGTTGCACCATTATTTACTTAATAATATCGCTCTATGCAAATCATATTCAGATTTGCTTCATTTGGTAAAACTGATTTTAATTTATATAAAGCACAGAATTTCGTTAAATTAAATAGGTACTGAGTTCTCGTTTGAGGCAGTGGAAATCATATATATTTGGTTTAATATAACTCATTAATTAATTGGTTTGAATTAATAACATATCTACTAATTTTATTCAACTAATATTAAAGCCCTTAAACAAATTAATGTTCAATCTCCTAGTCTTGCTTTCTTAGTCTAAATAATGAGCTGTAGTCCGGGATGCCAAGAGTTAGATTCCCAGGTCAGGAAAAGCTATTTTTCTAATCTGACTTGCCTAGGACTGGAACCTCCAGAGGGAAACTGGTCGTATAACGCTGACACCACATTGATGTGGGATAAAGGCAGGCTGAAAGAAAGAAACGATTATCATTCATCACTACCTATATGCTCCAAATAGAACCACTCATTGATGATGAACCAGAAGAACCAGCCAGTATTGGTTTCATGAATACGTCGCTATCCAGACAAGTGGAAGCACATTAACAATACATTTTACATATTTATACTCATAAATCGTTTGATATGTCGCAAAGCGTCTTCGGGTCACGTCACATTATGAATGTTCGCGGTAAGTTCAACTATCACGATTCCGAGCCATTTAACATCGTGAATCACCACCCACAGGAGTTATTGTAACATATTACCACATACATTAACTAGATGAGAAACATCGGATGTTGTCTTTTATCCATCTACTAGCTGACCCGCGCAACTTCGTCTGCGTATGAGAGAGAGGGTTGAAAGAGTGAGTCGTAGGCACATATAGCACAATAATTCTAAAAGAGGTAATGGGATGATCTACTTCGGCCGTCAGTCACCCCGTCTCTCACACCGTCAGTTACACCGTCTGTCAAACCGTCTGTCACCCCGTCTCTTACCCCGTCAGTCACACCCTCTGTCACACCGTCTGTCACTCTGTCTGTCACCCCGCCTGTCACCCCGTCTGACACCTTGTCTGTCACCCAGTCGGTCACCCGTCTGTCACCACGTCCGTCACCCCGCCTGTCACCCCGTCTGTCACCTCGTCTGTCACCCAGTCGGTCACCCAGTCTGTCACCCAGTCGGTCACGCCGTCTGTCACCCAGTCTATCACCCCGTCTGTTACCCCGTCTGTCACCCCGCCGGTCACCCCGTCTGTCACCTCGTCTGTCACCCAGTCGGTCACCCCGTCTCTCACACCGTCAGTTACACCGTCTGTCAAACCGTCTGTCACCCCGTCTCTTACCCCGTCAGTCACACCCTCTGTCACACCGGCTGTCACCCGTCTGTCACACCGTCTGTCACCCCGTCTGTCACCCCGTCTGTCACCCAGTCGGTCACCCCGTCTGTCACCACGTCCGTCACCCCGTCCGTCACCCCGTCTGTCACCCCTTCTGTCACCCCGTCTGTCACCCCCTATGTCACCCCTTCTGTCACCCCGTCTGTCACCCCGTCTGTCACCCCGTCTGTCACCCCGTCTGTCACCCCGCCGGTCACCCCGTCTGTCACCCCGTCTGTCACCCCGCCTGTCACCCCCGTCTGTCACCCCGCCAGTCACCCCGTCTGTCACCTCGTCTGTCACCCAGTCGGTCACCCCGTCTGTCACCACGTCCGTCACCCCGTCTGTCACCCCGTCTGTCACCCTTCTGACACCCGTCTGTCACCCAGTCGGTCACCCCATCTGTCACCCCGGCTGTCACCCAATCGGTCACCCCATCTGTCACCCCGTCTGTCACCCCGTCATTCACCTCGTCAGTCACACCCTCTGTCACCCCGTCTGTCACCCTTCTGTCACCCGTCTGTCACCCAGGCGGTCACCCCATCTGTCACCCCGTCTGTCACCCCGTCATTCACCTCGTCAGTCACTCCGTCCGCCACCCGATCAGTCAGCCTGTCAGTCACCCCGTCATTCCTCACGTCGGTCACCCCGTCAGTCATCCCATTAGTCACCCCATCAATCACCCCGTCAGTCACCCCTTAGTCACCCTACCATTTATCCCCTTGGTCCACACTAAAATATTTTTTCAAATCGAACCAGTAGTTTCTGAGATATAAAATTCCCCGCTAGCAGCATTTTTTATTTCTGCTCCGCTTCTATTGGTCATAGCGTGATGTTATATAGCCTATAGCCACCGTCGATAATTGGGCTATCCAACACAAAAATAATTTTTCAATTCGAACCAGTAGTTTCTGTCTGAGATATAAATTTTCCCGATTTGGTAACATTTTTCATTTCTGCTCCGCTCCTATTGGTCAAAGCGTGATGTTATATAGCCTATAGCCATCCTCGATAAATAGGCTATCCAACACAAAAAAAAAAATTTCAATTCGAACCAGTAGTTTCTGAAATATAGTCTTTTCAACATTTTTCATTTCTGCTCCGCTCCTATTGGTCATAGCGTGATGTTATTTAGCCTATAGCCACCCTCGATAATTGGGCTATCCAACACAAAAAGAATTTTTCAATTCGACCAGTAGTTTCCGTCCGAGATATAAATTTTCCCGATTTTGCAACATTTTTCATTTCTGCTCCGCTCCTATTGATCAAAGCGTGATGTTATATAGCCTATAGCCATCTTCGATAAATAGGCTATCCAACACAAAAAGAATTTTTCAATTCGAACCAGTAGTTTTTGAGATATCGCCTTTTCAACATTTTTCATTTCTGCTCCGCTCCTATTGGTCATAGCGTGATGTTATTTAGCCTATAGCCACCCTCGATAATTGGGCTATCCAACACAAAAAGAACTTTTCAATTCGAACCAGTAGTTTCTGTCCGAGATATAAATTTTCCCGATTTTGCAACATTTTTCATTTCTGCTCCGCTCCTATTGGTCATAGCGTGATGTTATTTAGCCTATAGCCACCCTCGATAATTGTGCTATCCAACACAAAAAGAATTTTTCAATTCGAACCAGTAGTTTCTGTCCGAGATATAAATTTTCCCGATTTTGCAACATTTTTCATTTCTGCTCCGCTCCTATTGGTCAAAGCGTGATGTTATATAGCCTATAGCCACCCTCGATAATTGGGCTATCCAACACAAAAAGAATTTTTCAATTCGAACCAGTAGTTTCTGTCCGAGATATAAATTTTCCCGATTTTGCAACATTTTTCATTTCTGCTCCGCTCCTATTGGTCATAGCGTGATGATATATAGCCTATAGCCACCGTCGATAATTGGGCTATCCAACACAAAAATAATTTTTCAAATCGAACCAGTAGTTCCTGAGATTAGCGCGTTCAATCAAACAAACAAACAAACAAACAAACAAACAAACAAACTCTTCAGCTTTATAATATTAGTATAGATATATTCTGTATTTTATATTTAAGCATAAACTAAGCATTGCTAATAATTTTCAATTATCACAGTTGAACACATTTTATCTGTCACACGATATTCCAGATCATTCTAATGTGGACATCTATTCTCATTTCATCTGTCACGCGATATCCCAGATCATTCTAATGTGGATAGATTTTACTTAGTTCTAAGGATTTTGTTGATTGCTTTGTTTTCAATAGAGCTTTCTCCATGGATAGTCACATAAGGGTTAAAATTATCAGAAATCGAATCTCCTTAACAAGTCACAGTAAACGTTAATCTTCTCCCACCAGCCCTTATCCCACTCCAATACGGGGTAGGTTTACACACCTTTAAAACCATGTTGCAGATAAAAACATAACGAACCGACTTCAAAGCTTATCCGATCGTGACCAAATTTATATGGGACCAGCCTTGGAATAAGTTCTCTCGAACACAAAAATCATCTTGAAAATCGGTTCACATTTGGCAGAAATATCTAGTAACATACATACACAAATACAGATGAATTTAAGATCTACTTTTTTGAAGTCAGTCGCAAAGTAAGTGACGAAGACACGAACAAGAACTAATAGCATATAAATTAGAAGCAAGCTCGTATATTCTGATGGTTGTTATTTGATATAGCAATTAGACGCTCTCATGCATAGCGCAGTAGTTAATATTATGTCGTACACAGGATGCAGAACACTGGCTTTGTGTTACTGCGTGTTTTTGGATACATTATGAACACGGACGTAAAAAAAAGAAGGACACCATATCGCCTATAGTTAAACGGACGCCACAGGGAAGCTACGCACACAATTGCACCTTTACAAAAGTGCCCTACGCACACACACGCCATTACACGTCGATAGATCGAATGGGTCGAAAACCTTGATTCACTTTCAATGTTCCTAGCGCTCCGTCCAACTTTTTTTTACGTCCGTGATTATGAATGCACTGTTACAGTTTACACTCTGTGGTACACAATTAATATGCATGTCTTTGTCTTAGAGCAAAATTTAGAGGACTACTTATGTGACGTAGGAATATTTAGGCCCCGATTAAATGTAGTGTTTCTTGTACGAAATTGAATTATTAGCAAAAAACTTATATTTTACGAGGTCGTATTAAATAGTTCTTGAATTTTGAATTGTTTTGAAATAGTTCATTCATTAAAATTTATTATCCCTGTATGAGGTACTGTCTAACGTGGGAATAGACATAATAGACCGGACCGAACTTGCGACCTGCAGATAGTATAATCATATTTTATATTTTTTGCAGGAGTCCCAACTTTACCTACAAAAAGTGTTTCAATATAATAATCAATCTCCATAGAATATAACCACTACGTTTCATTAAGAGTTTGACTATTCCTTTATCATGAAGCACAAAATAAAGTAATTTAATAACTGAGCGAACCCACATGTTCTTAATAAAAAGAGTCATTTTTCAGTAAATATCGTTTTCTGTCTATATTGCTTTAACCACGATTCCTGCCAAGTGTTGGTTGCGGTGTGAACGCAATATCGGATACAATACTCCACGCAATAAGTTTCAATAGCACTCAAACTTATTTTGTATGGCTGTGTTTTTGTTCGGGAAGAGCAAACAGCTGTTCCAACGATACTTTATGCAAAATAAGATTTATTAGATACATTATCCTTTGTTTTACTGAGTAGAAGTTAAATATGTTATTCAATGTATTTTGATGGTGGTAAGATATTCGTATCCGACCGGATGGCGACCACCGTACACATGGTGCTAAAAACTGCCATAGTGACTCACACTCCGTGTGTGGTTCGCGTTCCAGGATCAGCCCGTGTACTTCTGGTTCTCTCGAGGGACTTGCGGCATGACTTGATGGTTGATTGAGACGAGTATGGGGGTATTCCTGTATCTGTATCTGGTCATCCGCCTGTCTTGTCGCAAGCCCCTCGATTTGATTCTTCCCTCTTCGAATTCGAAGTGAGAAGAAGCATAAATAGGCCGGCATGATTCTGACGACCAAAACGATGATAAACACTGTTTATCTTTTTATGTTTTTTTCGACTGTACTACGCTTACCATCAGGTGCAGTGTAGTCACTTTGCCGTGCTTGAAAAAAAATTATAATGATATTTTTTAGGTATATATTTCATTAATGCGTTGAGATGCATAATACACTCGTTATGAACGTTGGCATTAGAAAATAATACTCTGGACCATGTGCGTGACTAGTTTGATTGCTTTCCTACCCACAAATCTATGCTACATTGATTCTCCATTTCCTATTTGTTATTTCGTAATCCACGTGTAACAAATTCTCTGAACTAAACAAACAATTGTATTTACGTTTCCAAGTAGAAATGTTCTTTATTCGCATCGTTTGTTACCTTAACGACAATCTTTACCGATAAATAATGTCACCGAATCGCTAGTTTCCGAATCATTAGGCAGATCGAATTAGGGCGGTAGAAAATTCCATTGAAATATGACACCTGTTAGAATTGATCACGCTCTAAAGAACACGGTGACATAGGACTCTTTAATGACACGTTTTTCAACTCAGCATTTTTATTTTCGCTTTTTACGAATAATTTATGTGAAAAGGTTATAGGTACTGTAGCTTAGTTTGATTTTCACTGAGATCGAATTTTTGCTGACAAGTTTCTGAAGCTAAGGTCTGTGCCGACATTATTATACGCTAATATTTTTAAGACAGCCTCCGTGACGTAGTGGGCGAGTAGCCGGCTGTAAAGCGAGAGGCCGCGGGTTCGATCCCTGCACCGAGACAAATGTTTATGTGGCCCACAGATATTTGTTTCGGGTCTGGGTGTTGTGAGACCGAAAGTCTCTCGTAGTTCCTGATACCCACGACACAAGACTCGATCTTAGTATGGGGTCAGGACCATGTGTGTGACTGTTGTGTGTTATTTATATTGGGTGTTATATATTAATATAATCTTTAGTATTGTAGAGAACTCATATGAAACAGACGTGTCATAAATATATCTTTTATTATTTTAATACTCTCAACACTCGATCAAGTACATGCCAACATCAGGTCAACCTTTTTTTTCTATAATAAGCGGGCCGAAACAACTTCACACTAAAAAAAATATAGGTACTTTAGTTTTGACTAACATCATACACGACATCGATAATCGTATAATTTTAAAAAACAAATTCTAAAATTCAATGCCGGCACCTGCGGCTAGTGCTGCTGGGAGCACGTCCACCTTTAACGCGCCATATTGTTCCTACGTTCCGAAGTTGGATACCGAACTTGGAACTAAAAGGGAAGTCTGAATCTTGTAGAAGTCTTGAAATATAAATTCAAGTTACGAAAAGTGGGTAAAATATTGTAACATAAACATAATCTTTTTCAACTAGTAGTAGGTTCAACTTTTAGTATGTTGCAGAAATATTTCGGCTTAGTTTTTACGAATGGCTGACGTGAACCCCGACTAGCAGACCTAGTCCCGAACAAATCCTGTAGAAACATCTGGGATTCGATGACAGTCCACAGTCAGTCCAAATACGTTGCTAGTAGGGTAAGAAAACGACTGAGTAAACTGCAATATAATTGAATATATGTATAGTACATACTACATAGTAAAACCACTATAAACTTAAAAGGATTTAGGACGCCAAACATAATTTATGTATGTAAGAGAAAATAACCTGTCGTAAATCTCGCGAGCATCAGTCGTTTATTGCAAACTATATCCCCGAAAATTATTCAAATATGTATATCCGGAACCAGAAGCGTAAAACAGACAAAAATTTAACGTATAACGTGTACCTAGAACTCACTTCTATATCAGAACACACAGTTTCCATAAAATTAATAACTGTAAGCCGTTAGCCAAATACGCTTTGCAACTCTATTCGGAATTTTTAGGTGTAAACCCTCTGTACAGCTTTCCCATTTCACGGTTGGCTACAGTGTCAAAGGGACGACGTGTTCTCAAAAGGTCGTAAAACCTTCCAGGGAAGGTTCGCGTCGGATGCGATTTCAGGATTTATGCCTCATCCTGAGCATCGTATGTGAACGCTAGATAAAGGGTGACATACTGGAAACGAGATTCGTTTAGCTTTTACAGCTAACATTTTTCTAACATACACTGGATTTGATGTGGCAGTTACGGTTTCACTGAAAGAGAAATTTGTTGTTGTATTTTGTTAGATATAGGTAAGTACTATGGCTGAGAAGAGAGCGAACTTCGACTAAGTCAGAGTCAAAGAAACGAATTAAGTAAGGATTTGCAATTTTTAAATCGAATCCATTACCGAGATAGATGCGCCCTTCAACTTCGCTTTGGCTTTCCAGACAGAAGATCGATCCGCAAGTTCCGGAAACCTAACCAGTATATTAATTTAAGAATTCCAAATCCGCACTGAGTTCGTTTCTTTGACTTAGACTTAGTCGAAGTTCGCTCTCTAAATCTCAGCCTATATCTTTAACAAATATTAGAATACTGAGCGAACAAAAATTAGCTACTTCCACTATGCTTAGTACAGCGTGACTGCAACCCATTTGCCAACAAATTGAAAGGCGCTTTTACAGAAGGTAACCGTTCCAATTTTTAACAGCCCAATATATAACAAATATTTTTTTCTGTAGGAACAACTAGACTGTACCTCTGATATTGCCAATGTTTATAGGAGATGACAACCAATAACCACTTACGATTAGGTGGGCTGTCTGCCTTCCTCCTTTGGAGCCCAATAATAAAAATTAAAGAATCAGAAAGTGTCTAAAATTTTTCAATCAAATAAATGGTATTTAAAATTGTATATCTTTGTATTTCTAATCTGTTAGAGCCACAGTGATTACAATCGATGTAAGTGACATTTTCAGTTTATCGAACCACGATGGAAAAAACACATTAGCGAAATTGGAAAATATTTGAAGGTGAAACGCAGCACTTTACAAGCGAGTCAATCACGGATCATTAGTGATTTTTTCGCCACTAGAACTCCTCGCCAAGGCCATCCATCAAAAACTCTATAATTTATCTCGACTGGGCTCTTAGTTGACAACACTGAGGTGACACTTCGCAAACTTATCTACTTTGGCTCCAAAGACTTTTATAGCGGTTAAAGCCTAACTTTTTAGTCTTTTAGAATGATTTAGTGTTTTATGGCGTGCCGGAGATGGTTTGCTAAATTGATATCTTAAATTAAAGAGAAAATTATGATGCAAAATTACTGAGAATGTAATAAATAGTAATCGATAGACTTTTAAAAAGGAGGAGGTCCTCAATTCTACTGTATTTTTGACGTGTGTTACGCAATATCACCGCCAAATGTGTTTTTGATTTCCGACCTTTTTTTTTTGTGTACGATAGAGCTAGATTCTAAGGGTGATCCCATATAAATTTGGTCACGATGAGATAAGTTTTGAAGTCATACCGTTAAGTTTTATTAGTACATGCTGCCACAAGACCAAGGAGGCGAAGCGAACTGTTATACCCCTTGGATGTACCTCTTTACGTTGACGCTGACTTGACCGTTTGTCAAGCCAGCATTATAATATGATATAAATGTCATTCGCGGGCCGAGTCCCGCAGTCTCTCCCTAACTTCTATTTCGTGTAGTCACGCTGCCGTTTTCTAATTTCACTGTGTGTTTCCTCTATTTTAAATAGGTTTTAATAAATATCTTTTTTAAAACTCTTTTGTCGTTTCCCGTATAACATTCTGGTGGCAGCGGTGGGATTTTAAAGGAAAAGTCCCCGGAAACGTCTCCGCAACCGCGTGTGCCGTGTTTAAGGTGACCGCGACCTGAAACTCGTGAGAAAGTGATAAAAGTGATAAAAACGTTAAAAGCGATAAAAGTGGTAAAAGCGACATAAGTCGTGAAAGTGCTATAAGTGATAAACGTGCAACTTACTTACCATTTCGACGGTGTGCTGACGACCTTCACCTGCTAACAGCCCTCGAGACCCATCTTACCTGCAACTGGAGTCTGACCCAGGAACGCCGTGCCGCTCTGATCCTACTCTGCATCCCAGCTCTCCGTGTATGCTCAGTATCCCTGCTCTGCGTCTCTGCTCTACGTACCTGTTCTATATCTCTGCTCTGCGTGTCTGCTCAGTATCCCTGCTCTGCGTCCCTGCTCTACGTGCCTGCTGTACCTGTCACGACCGAAAAACCCTGCAATGCCGATAGCCTACATGATTCCTGCTATATTTATGTAAGTCCTTGGTCACTGATAATAATTTATACTATTTCTTTACGGTGTTATTTTTACTGATTGTGATATTTCAATACTAACTACAATTTTCTAGTGCCAATCTTTTGTCTTACCATATTATGCATAAAGTGCCTACAATACAATTTACAACAGACCAACAAATAGCCGCCGAATCAAATCCATTTCCTAGTGAGGTAGAACTCCCTCCGAGTCCGACACCTACTACTTCAAGGCTAACCCGTCAGACTCTACAAAACATGACCTCAACAGAAATAGGACTAAACATCTTACTCAAATTCATCAAACCATTTGACGGGACCAGGGAGACTTTAAGTCCGTTCTTGACAAATTGCGACAATGCCATCGAACTAGCCTCGGACAATCAAAAGCCTATTCTTTTCAAATACATACTAAGTCAGCTACAATGTAAGGCAGAAGTCGCATGTTCAATTAAAGAATTTAACTCATGGGACCAATTAAAAGATTTCCTTAAATCTCAATTTGGAGAAAAGAAACACTACTCAGCATTACTCTCCGACCTCCAAGATTGTCGGCAAAATAATTCTGATTCGGTGAGTCAATATGCACTGAAAATTGAATCATGTCTCTCTAAATTATTAACGGAAATTAATATTTCCATTCCAACAAAAAAGAAAGGTGAATTAGCGGGCCGTGTTGCCGCTATGCAAGACTTAGCAACACATACATTCATAGTTGGACTAAACCCCAGATTATCGACCATAGTCAGATCCCGAGACCCTGAAACGTTGAACGAAGCAATTAACTTCGCCGTATCAGAAGAAAAAATTCTTCAGACAGGTCCCAAACGCTATCTCCCATTTCAGACATCTAATTTCCAGAACCGACAGGAACGTCCTAATCCGCCACGTCAACAATCTCATGGCTACAAATTTGAACATAGACCGCGTTTCACTAATAATAATAATACTTCGAATGAAATCTGCAGATACTGCAAAAATCCAGGTCACAACATAGAGAATTGCCGTAAGAGGCAATACAATAACAGACGGTTCTCAAGTTCGAACCCGAATCAACCGGGCCCCTCATTTAATACGAATCGAATTCATTTTACACAAACTCATTACCACGACACGCAGGAACCCTACGACGAGGTTGACCATCCAAAAAACTAAAGAATGCCTCGTCCTGGTGTCGTACGGGGCACCGAATAGCAAATATCGACACCAAAACCGCTGTTTCCACTGCATCCACTGTTTCCGCTGTTTCCACTGTATCCACTGTATCCGCTGCTTCCACTGTATCCACTGTATCCGCTGTTTCCACTGTTTCCACTGTTTCCACTGTATCCACTGTATCCGCTGTTTCCACTGTTTCCACTGTATCCGCTGTTTCCGCTGTTCCCACTGTTTCCGCTGTATCCACTGTTTCCACTGTTTCCACTGTTCCCACTGTTTCCGCTGCTTCCACTGTATCCACTGTATCCGCTGTTTCCACTGTTTCCACTGTTCCCACTGTTTCCGCTGTATCCACTGTTTCCACTGTTTCCACTGTTTCCACTGTTCCCACTGTTTCCGCTGTTTCCACTGTATCCACTGTATCCGCTGTTTCCACTGTTTCCACTGTTTCCACTGTTTCCACTGTTTCCACTGTTTCCACTGTTTCCACTGTTCCCACTGTTTCCACTGTTTCCACTGTTCCCACTGTTTCCACTGTTTCCACTGTTTCCGCTGTTCCCACTGTTTCTGCTGTTTCCACTGATTCAAAGATCCTCACCGACTCCATTCCAAACACTGTATCCACTAATCCTACAATACTCACCGAATTCACTACATCGCGAAAGGTCAACAATTCTATAGTATCTCAGAAAATCTATGAAGTTTCTTGCAATCCAAACAAACTCATGTTACCTCACGTCCTAGTCCAATCATCCGCTTCTAATTCGCCTCTGTCTTTACTAGTTGACTCTGGATCCTCAGTTAGCCTCCTGAAATCAGATTGCCTCCACAACAGAGTTACTCTTACGAAAGAATCAATCATGATAAAAGGCATTGACCCCGTGGAAGAAACCACGCAAACTCTAGGACATTTTATCCTAAAATTCATTCCTCTCAACTCTGGATGCAAATCCATACATCATCAATTCCATGTCATCAACAACATAAGCCTACCCTATGACGGTATTATTGGCAACGACTTTCTCATATCATTCCAATGTTCTGTTGATTATAGTACGGACTCCTTTTACTTCAGAAATCAGAAGATCAAACTCCATTTCTGTGAACCTACGTATATAATACCACCTCGAACTGAAACTGTAATTGAATGCTCCGTTTCCAACCCTGAAATCAAAACAGGTCTCGTCCTCGACCAAAACCCTTCCGATGACCTACTAATAGCAAACTGTCTCGTTAAAGTTAAAGGCAACAACAGGATTAATCTGACTGTAGCCAATGTCTCTGAATCCCCTGTCTCCTTGAAATCAAATCTTAATCTAACCCTGACTCCCATCGATGCATGTAGCATGCATGTATACTACATCCGACATGTCCAATTCTCGCTCTGAATCCAATACCATGCAAAGGACTAGTCCTTTGACTAGAGAAGTTCTTAATCAACTCCGCACATCACATCTTAATGACGAAGAAGCCCAATCTCTATTCCAAATCTGCTCAGATTACTCTGACATATTCCACCTCCAGGGCGAAAAACTCACATGCACCGAAGCTATTAAACACGAAATCAAGACCACATCCGACAATCCAATAAATACCAAGTCGTATCGATTCCCCGAAGTCCACAAAGCAGAAGTTAAAAGACAAATCGGACAAATGCTAGATCAAGGTATTATTGAACCTTTTGCTTCTCCATGGTCATCTCCGATCTGGATTGTCCCCAAAAAACGCGACGCTTCCGGCCAACAGAAATGGCGTATCGTCATAGATTATCGAAAACTAAATGATGTCACAGTAGGAGATACCTACCCAATTCCACAAATTTCAGAAATTCTCGATCAACTAGGCAACAGCAAATATTTTTCTACGCTTGATCTCGCTTCTGGTTTTCACCAAATTCAAATTCATAAAGAAGATGCAACCAAAACCGCCTTCTCTGTCCCTGAGGGACATTTCCAGTTCACACGCATGCCATTCGGCTTAAAAAACGCACCTTCTACATTTCAAAGGCTGATGAACACAGCTCTTTCAGGCCTCCAAGGAGTTCGTTGCTTCGTGTACTTAGACGATATAGTCATCTATTCTTATGACCTAGAATCCCACATCGATAACCTTACCTCAATATTTAAACGTCTTCGAGAATTCAATCTCAAACTCCAGCCCGACAAATGCGAATTCCTACGGCGCGAAGTGGCATATCTTGGCCACATTATTTCAAAAGACGGCGTCAAACCAAATCCCGATAAAGTAAAAGCCGTGACTCAATTCCCTACTCCTAAATCTCCAAAAGATATAAAATCATTTTTAGGTCTTGTATCTTATTACCGAAGATTCATCCCAGATTTTTCCAAAACTGCCAAACCTCTTACATCCCTTTTAAAAAAGGATACGCCCTTTGAATGGCATAATCAGCAGCAACTCGCCTTTGAATACTTAAAACAAAAACTCACTACCGCGCCTGTACTGTGCTATCCCGACTTCACCAAATCATTCATTCTCACCACCGATGGTTCAAATCACGCAATTGGAGCCGTACTATCCCAGGGCACTATCGGACAGGATAGACCTATCGCATATGCTTCCCGTACATTAAATAAAAGCGAATGCAACTACTCGACCACAGAGAAAGAACTACTTGCTATAATATTTGGCTGTAAGACCTTCCGCCCATACTTGTATGGCCGAAAATTCCAAATCATAACAGACCACCGACCGTTAAAATGGCTATTCAACCATAAAGACCCTTCTAGCAAAATGCAACGGTGGCGGCTAAAACTAGAAGAATACGATTATGAAATCATATATAGAAAAGGAAAACTTAACTCTGCCGCTGACGCTCTTTCTAGATTCCCAGTCAATCCGATCTATGACAGTAGCCAACCAAAACCTTCTACTTCTACTAATTCTGCCAATCCCCCTATCCAGAATAAGGATCTAGACGAAGACTTAATGGATCTTCTTGTGTCTCCTCCATCATTTACGCTAGACGAAATCAATTCTAATCCTAATTCCAACGAAACCTTCCCTGATCTCAATGATGAAAACCCTAATATAGAAGAACTCTCAAGAATCCCTGAACCAGACTTGATGCTAATTCCTTCTCCAGAATTCCAACAGATTCCCATTGAAGACATTATTCCTACTACTTCTCGGGTCCACGACCCTCAAATACCAGATCTTCAGACGATACCTGAAGAAGAATCGATTACCACTGAATCCCAAACCTTGTCATACAACGACGACGACTACTCCAACTTCTTAAAACAGTCTGTAACTAATAAGAGTAACTATAATACTAAGCTGATTGAACATAATGAAAGTCTTACTAAATCACATTGTAAAACCATTCTAGTTCCTACGTCGATTGATTTAGATGAATCCAATCCCTATGTACAAGAAATTTTAGGAAACATCGAAGACACTGAAGTCCTAACAAATTCTGAACGGAGCCTGTATTCATTCCGTAAATTTCTCGTTAATAACAAAGACTACTATTTCCTATTTCTCAAAGTCCATCACTTCGACGAAAGCTCTTACAAAGAAATCTACGAGACTTTAAAAACCGTCAGGACTCAGTTGACATCTGATCCGAGTATAAAAGAAATTGCCATTTCCGATCTCAGAAACCCATTCGAAAAACATTCTTTCGTCAAAATATACAATATACTCACATATCTCTTTCACAATACTAACATAGTCATCAATATCTATCATAACAGCATAATCTATCCTACTCCATCGGAAATCAAGAAAATCCTTAAGGAGAATCACGACCTTCCTATTTCCGGTCATCTTGGGTCTACTAAAATGCTTAAGAGAATCCAAGAGAAGTACTATTGGAAAGGCATGCGCTCTGAAGTCGAAGACTATGTAAAACGCTGTTCCTCCTGCCAACTGAACAAAGCTCTAAGGCAGACAAATCGTGCACCAATGCAAATCACTACAACTTCAACAAGTCCATTTCAGCGCATAGCGCTTGATGTCGTTGGGCCTCTCCCAGAATCTGGCAACGCTAAACTAAAGTATATCCTTACCTTACAAGACGACCTTACCAAATTCTCAGTAGCTTATCCCATGCGCAGTGTCACCGCGGAAGAAAGCACTGACTGCCTCATACATTTCATATGCCTATTCGGTATCCCAAAATTCATTTTGACAGACCAAGGAACTAACTTCACCTCAGAACTTTTTAAGCAGACTTGCAGCTTTCTGAAAATCAAACAACTTTGGTCCACACCATACCATCCCCAAACTCAAGGGGCACTCGAGCGCAGTCATTCTACCCTAAAAGAATACCTGAAATCTTTTGTGGAGCCTAACCACACCAATTGGCCTAGATACGTGTACACCGCGATCATGACATACAATACTAACGTCCACTCGACCACTAACTTCACTCCCTACGAACTCATATTCGGTCACAAACCATTTATCCCAGACTCAATCTTTGACTCAACTCCTGATACCACATATCCCGAGTATTTGAAAATGCTCCAACACCGCCTACAGCATTCTCGAAACAAAGCCACTGAAAATATCACTGCTTCCAAAGAAAGATCCAAAGATTACTATGACCGCAGAACTAGATCCATATCATACAAAACAGGTGACTATGTATTCTTGAAAAATCATGTTCGCCAAGGTAAGTCCCTCTCACCATGCTGGAAAGGCCCGTACCGCATTGTCCGTGTACATGGCAATAACACACTGTCTCTTCTGATCAACCGACGACATATAAGACACCATTATGACGTAGTCAAATCAGCTCACACGGTTTCTCTACTACTCCCGCAACAAACCTGAAAAAGAAAATACAATTATATAATTAATGTAAATATTATTATACTAAATAAATAAATAATAATGTTAACTATAAATAAAATATTCTATTCTTATAAAATAAAAAAAAAACAATTACTAACCTTATTCCGTAAGATGATTACTATTTCTTACCTTTATACTTACCATGAACTAATTATTCGATTTCAGCCTTATGGTGCAAGCACACGAATACATACAACCTATTCGCACAGAATCAGGTATATTCTTCGATTATGAAGGAAAACTTAAAATTCAAAATGGTCATCTTGACATACTAATTCCACAAGACATTTCTCACTTTCCAAGTCATATAGAGAATATTGGCTCTGTAATTGTAACGGCGAAGCAATTCTGTTCCCTCAAAAATATTATAAATGGCGACGACTGCCTTAATGCTATTGAACCTCTGTCGATTAGATACCATGACATCCTAGAGTCCTACAACTCTTTAGAACACCTCGTTTCTGACAGACAACGTAGGTCAGCTTGGATCGGAGCCGGAGGCTCTCTGTTAAAGACTATTTTCGGTACTTTAGACGAAAGTGACGCACTAAAGTATGATAATGCTATTTCTATGTTACAAGATGATCAAAAGAAGATAGCTTCATTAATAAAAGAAAATATCCTAATTACCACTTCGACATTATCCTCTTATAACAAAACGTTACAGAAACTAAAGAACAATGAAGCTGTCTTAAACGATGCGATTCACAAACTCTCGGTATTGATCCAAAATGTTTCACAAGATAATTCCAATACACAAATTATTTCAAACCTTAATTTTATTCTCAACAGTTTGGAAACCAGTGTCTTAACACTTTCGTTCCAGTTGGAAGATATAAACAATGCTATCATGTTTAGTAGTCAAAACATTTTAAGCCCGAGCGTCTTATCGCCCGTGCAACTGTACCGAGAACTTGTCGCTCATTACAATAACATACCTAATAATCTAGACTTACCATTAAGCTTAGAATTAAACGAAATTCATAGTTTATTAAACATAATTAATATGAAATGCTTTTATTCATTAAATAAGATTATTTTTATTGTACAAATTCCTCTTGTATTCCCTAATGAATACAGTTTGTATCATAATTTACCTTTGCCAGTTCCACATAATAAACTGAAACTATTTGGAATGCTTATACCAAATACAAAATATATTGCAGTGACCAAGGACAAAACACATTATTGCACATTAAACTCATTGGACGACTGTCGCGCGTATAGCGACACTTATTATGTATGTAACATTATTAATATATACTCTGTATCCGCGAATCCAAGCTGTGAGAGCTTAATGTTAACCAAAGTAATAAACAGCTTACCTGATAATTGTCATCCCAAATTCATCTCCGGCACTGTAGATGTTTGGCATCCTTTAAAATTTAATAAATGGTTGTACATTCAGTCTCAACCCAGTAACCTGGTAATAGACTGCATTAACCCAGAACCTTACGAGACTACTATATTAGGTGCAGGTGTATTTAACATGCCAAAGTTATGTACCGCATATTGTAAAAGCGCAGTACTCACATCGAAAAACTCTGCGTATAACATAAGTATACCACTAAGACAGTCAAACTTCAGTTTAATTAATAACTCTTGTTGTAATATAATTAATAAAACATTGCCTAATGTGTCCCCGATTCACCTAAAAAACATAGACCTAGATAATCTAGATTCCAACCCTGAAATTAAATCACAGATATCAAAATTAAATGACATTATTGAAAAACCACATATTATCAAATACGGGACGCATTATTCAATATTAACTCTATGTATTGTCGTTTTAGTATGTTCCTATATTTTATATAAATTGTTCATATTATGTAAAGGAAACGTCAGCCTGACTCGTCCAACCCTTCTTTCTAAATTTCGCTCAACTCTATCTGCAGCCCCTGAGGCAGATACCCCTTTGGAGATGGTTGAAAGTCCACCTCCAACCTCAAGTGCTCCGAGACTTCGGATGTCCTGAACTCTTCTGTAAACTTCGGAGTTGCAACCCCGAAGTTTACTCTTCTCCGGGGGGCTGTTATACCCCTTGGATGTACCTCTTTACGTTGACGCTGACTTGACCGTTTGTCAAGCCAGCATTATAATATGATATAAATGTCAGTCGCGGGCCGAGTCCCGCAGTCTCTCCCTAACTTCTATTTCGTGTCGTCATGCTGCCGTTTTCTAATTTCACTGTGTGTTTCCTCTATTTTAAATAGGTTTTAATAAATATCTTTTTTAAAACTCTTTTGTCGTTTCCCGTATAACAGAACACTAGACAATGAACATTATCACAGAATTGAAATCCTAAATACACTTCAATAATATTATTCTCTAGCTAAATCTCAGAAACGTAGTACAAATAAACCCATGTAATTCTAATGCAGCGAGCATGAATCGCACAATGTATCGTCGGCTAAACATCCGAACACAATAACTCGTTTGCGAGCGAACGTTGCACTAAATTTAACTATTTCACACACATGCACGATCGTGTGTGGAACTGTGGACTAGCGCAGTTTCATAAACATATTAGATCGTTCGCGAACAATTTCCTATCCATTACGTTGAAAAGTAAAGTGCGCCCTGTGGACTACGTAAGTTGTAGTACCATACTTTGTTCCGTTTCGCTAACAATTAATTTTGTTAGTATATTTAGTATGTATTGTTTAGAGTTTTTGACGTCATCATCGTCAGTTACAGGACATCTACTGCTGAACATAGAGCTTCCCCAAGTGGCTGCGTCTTATAGTCGATGCAGGAATTAAATTATTTGGTTCCTATCCGCCTCGACAGTACCATTTTATGGTCCTTCGAGCCGGATAGGAACCAAATAATTTAATTCCTGCATCGACTGTACCACCAAGGATATCTAGATCGAACAATATCTATGTTTTTACATGTAGATGGTAGATTTTTGGGAGATGCTGGAGCTATTGAGTGATAGAGCCATGCAGTTACGTCTACAACAGAAATGGACGAGCGATTTTGTTTTATCATCCAGGGCATCTGTTTCACTAATTTACAGTGTCAATCATAGTTCATTGGATATGTAAGTCGTTCGTAAACTATCGCTAATTACATTTTACTGGCTATTCTACCTAAAATCCAAAGTGATCATAAAGCACAATTCGTGCAAAGGCACAGGATTTTACAAATGAATAGACGACTAAAACGGTTCGCGGTAATCGTCGTACTGGCTCTAGAGAGAACAATTTTCGACTAAGCATTCGAATCGAGCTCGGAACCGCTCGTGAGAATTAAAAAAAATATACAATGATTTCTTACATTTACGCAAATATTAAATTGAAAGAAAGAAAACTAGTTTACAGGTTTTACAGATTCTATCGTAGACTGCCTCGGTGGCATGGTGATATTTCGGTACGAGTACGGTTCTGAGGTCTCGGGTTCGATCCCCGGGTCGGGCAAAGTGATATTGGATTTTTCCATATCAGCCCGAAGTCTGGAATTGGTGCCCGATATGGCGATAGGCTCGCCCCCTATCACATCTGGGACGGAACTAAGCTCGGCAAAATGTGGGTGTTCTGCTTCGCTAGTGCACCTCTGCTTACCTCTTCGGGGATATAGGCGTGAGCTTATGTTATGTTATGTATTATGTTATCGTGACTTGTTTGTTAGTTTTAGTCCCAACGTTTTAAAAGCAACCTTGAACTGTTATTACTACCTCACTAGTTTTATTTCAAATTTAAAACACGTCATGAGTTCGATACGAATGCGATACTCGAATGTTATTCGAGCTATGTTTGTACAGTTCGGGTATTTTAGCTACACCCAGATAATGGCTTCTAAAAGACATAAAAGTAGTTGGCAACCGACAAAAAGACCACAAAAAAGCAGTATCGGCACTGCGGTTGTAAATGCAGATGAAACTCGTTTCGGTTTTAATGTAAACCAGTGTCAAACTAGTAGCTAAATTCTTTGTTCTGCGTTAAATTCCAACTTAAATAATTAATCCGATCGTGACCAAATTTATATGGGACCACCCTTGAAACAAGCTCTATCGAACACAAAGAATTTTGAAAATCGGTCCACATTTGGCGAAGATATCGCGTAACACACATTAAAAAAAATACAGACGAATTGAGGACTGTCTCCTTTTTGGAAGTTGGTCGAAAATATAATGACTCTGCATGCTGTAATAGAGCTGTGAAATTAGAAAATGTAAATATTTCCATGCTAACAATGTTAGATTATAATTGTATAACAAATGTCAATAAAAACAACAACACAGCAACGATTTGACAGTAATATTAGTTAATCACAAATGGCATTATCAATTATTGATTCCGACATCGAAAGCCAACTCAGTTAATTAACCACAGTGACGGTTCCGAGCTAACCCACAAATTTGGGAATAAATGGATATAATAAACTTAATATGATATAATTAATGCTACGGAAAAATTGTACAACGAAAATTAAATAATATCACATCAAAATGTTTTAATTATGCTGGCTGTTACTACTATCCATAATACTGAGCAAAAAAAATCCTTTAAATTTATAATGTTTAATAAATACAGAGTGTTACGTATATATAAATCACGTCTCATATTAGAAGTTTGATGAGAAGTGTAGGCTCGAAGAAAATGATGTTTTGATTGTGTACCCATTTAGCTGTCACTTAAAGTTAAGGCATTTGTATAGGACGAGGACCAACGAAAAGGTCCCTAGTAACAAGTTACCAAACCCATCTGTCGAGCAGACCCGCCTAAATTACTTTAATCTAATAACTTAGCCTTTTACCCACTCATAAATGTTTAAATCCTCTGAAATTCGTAACATTGCTTTCAAATTTAAATTAATAGGATGCGTAATCACCCTCCTGTCAAAGCAATGTAATTTTTTATCGTCTACGTCCAGTTTCACAAGTATATTTTTTTTCCATAGCAATTAAGAAAGTAGTTTTCCACATAGATAATATATTGACTGCCTCGGTGGCGTAGTGGTACTGCGTGCACGGTACGACTATCGTCCTGAGGTCTCGGGTTCGATCCCCGGGTAGGGCAAAGTAATATTGGAATTTGTGCCCAATATAGCCTCGTTCTAACTTTAATTATAACAATGTCATCCTCCCATTTTAGGTATTGCCATAGTGCAAGTGCGTTACATACGGTTAGGGACAAAACTAAGCTCGGCGTCATATGGGTGTTCTAGTTCGCTAGTGGCTCTGCTTACCTCTTCGGGGATACAGGCGTGAGCTTATGTTATATTATAAGATATTATGGGTACTGTAATGCTTTACATTAATATTTCTTCTTAATATAATTATAAGCTCACGCCTGTATCCCCGAAGTGGTAAGTTAAAAAAAAAAATATTTCAATAACTTAGAGTATTTTACATTTTCATAGTTTGAAATCTCCTTTTAAGCAAAGAGGTAAGTAGAGTTGAACTAGATAACTAAAGCACACGTTTGCTTAGTTTGTCTGTCAGTCTGTTTTTTTGTAAAAAATTGTTTGGAATAAGTCGAAGTCAAATTTTAAAAAATCCAAATCCTCACTGAGTTCGTTTCGTTGACTCAGACTTAGTCTAAGTTCGCTCTATAAACCTCAGCCTTAGTGTTTTACAAGTCACCTCCTATTAGTCAACATCAAAAGCCTAAATATGTCTTTTAATTCTAAGAAATATTTATACACAAAAAATCTTTTTCATTTCGCACCAAAAGGATCCACGATGAATGATATAATCCGAGGCCATAACCATTCATGTGCTCAATGGCTTCGAATAGGTAGTTATTGATAATACACTGGTGCCTAATATGAAATTCATATAAAAGATAAAAGTTTAATATACTCGGTAGCTTCGTACGATGTAAAACGAGTATTGTACTATGTAATTTTAGTACTAGCAAATTAACCCTTGTGGGAATAGATAAGCATGTGCGTCGTGCTTGCAGTTTACTGACTATTATATGAATTAACTTTTGGTCAATTTATTTGTATTATAATAATTACAAATTAAATATAATGTATTTTATTTAAAAATTTGCTTTAGCGTCGGCCTTAACTATATTTATTCATACAGTGTAGTATAAAACATAACATAACATAACATAAGCTCATGCCTGTATCCCCGAAGGGGTAGGCAGAGGCGCAATAGCGAGCTAATACACCCACAATTCGCCGAGCTTAGTTACGTCCCAGATGTGATAGGGGGCGAGCATATCGCCATATCGGGCACAAATTCCAGACTCCGGGCTGATATGGAAAAATCCGATATCACTTTGCCCGACCCGGTGATCGAACCCGAGACCTCAGGATGGTAGTCGACACGGTGTAGTATGACATACACATATATTTTTGCTAACGTAACATAAGAATCCTATAATCTTAAAGATCTCTTTAACATTTTATTTCATCATAAACAGCCATAGGACGTCCACTGCTGGACATAGGCCTCCCCCAAAGATTTCCAGATTGACCTGTTGGAAGCGGCCTGCATCCAGCAACTTCCTGCAACTTTTACCTTTTTTCCTGGCTTAGGTAACATTTTATTTATAAAATATTTATTGTTTAATACTAAAAGCAGGCCATTAATAGCAGTTA
Organism: Clanis bilineata; assembly: GCA_036417725.1. Classification (NCBI taxonomy): domain Eukaryota; kingdom Metazoa; phylum Arthropoda; class Insecta; order Lepidoptera; family Sphingidae; genus Clanis; species Clanis bilineata. The sequence goes on from CM071153.1 coordinate 9,463,845, forward strand.
TTATTCCGTAGTATGATTAATTAGTTTACGTAATACGATTTTATAGGACTTAGGGCGACTTGCACCACTATTACTTACCTACAGTTAGTCCTAACCTCAAGTTAAATTGAAAAATAAATATATGAATGACATGTAATTCATTTTAAATTTGTTCCACAATAGCCTAAGACTTAAGATCCAAAGTCATACTGCCTGATTATTCGGTATATTATTTTCGTAGTTTTGTTTAAAGCTCAACCTAATTTCACCGCGGATGTGATCGACAATCAATATCTGATCGACGAAATATCTAACCCTTTTTTTGAGTTTGAAATCATAAATGTTTCCGCAATATTTTTTTAATAAGCTATTTTGTATCTATGGCAAGGAACAATGACGTCACCCGTATCTACAGTTAACAGATAGCGTTTTGGCGGCAAACTAAATTATACATAATTAAGTACATAATATTTTTTGCTTTTTATAACTAACCATATGAAAATAAATTACGACTTATTTTTTTACATGTTTAGGATAACGTAATAAATAGCCCTGTATACTTTTTAAAAAAATACTCAAGTACCCAATTACCTAATCTAAAATTGTAAATGGACATTAATAATATAAACTAATAAATGAACATCTGCATTAGTTATGATAAAATAATATCGACATCTACCTATATAATGCATTATTATTTTTTACCAACAATTTTAATTTGACAAAGTGCCCTATCTAAAATGATGTCGGTACAACCGCGATGACGTACACAGAGCAGTCCATTGTGGTCGCGGGATGGGACCGTTGTAATACATTGGGCAAACATAAGCTTCTTTCATTATAGAAATGTACCATGAAAGGACGTAAAAGATAAACAGATAACTACTGGATAAGCCTGTAGTTGAAATCGTCCCGCATAATGTTACCCTTTTTTGGATAGGATTACTTAAATGGTCTGGCTTGTGGAAATAGAGTAGGTAAATGCAAAGCTTTGGACGCACGTTCTTTTCAGAGTATTTAACTATCTATATAAAAACGTGTTCACAATATAGGTACTTACGAAACTTTAAATAAAAAGATAGAAAAAGAGATTATTAGACATTAATTAGACTGCCTCGGTGGCGTGGTTGTATTTCGGTACGACTACTGTCCTGAGGTCTCGGGTTCGATCCCCGGTCGGGCAAAGTGATATTGGATTTTTCCATATCAGCCCGGAGTCTGGAATTTGTGCCCGATATGGCCATAGGCTCGCCCCCTGTCACATCTGGGACGGAACTAAGCTCGGCGAAATGTGGGTGTACTAGTTGGCTAGTGCGCCTCTGCCTACGCCTTCGAGGATACAGGCGTGAGCTTGTGTGTGTGTGTGTGTGTGTGTTAGACATTAATTATACATTACTTCCTACTTACTGTCTTTAAAATCCACCGGTAGGTCTAGTGTTCTTAGACGGCCCACACATCACCCCTTCTAGAAGTAGTAGTCTCGTTCTTTACAACACTAACCGCCGAATATTCACACTTAAGACCGCCTTATCTGTCAAAATTGTACGGCGAAAAACAATGTAAGAAGCCATTAAAGTTGATTAGCGTTCCACCATTCGGGCGTGAGATTTAGTTAGTCACAAGTCACAACTCACAAGTGACTACTCAGTTAAACTCGTCATAGGCACTTTGAATGTTCAACCGCGTACAACCAGCACTGCAGCATTACTTGTGTTGAGACTTGAGCAAATGGTGTAAACTTTCCGAGTGGTAGAGTCACGCTGTAGACGGTAACGTCTACAGCACGAATGGGCCGGCTCGACCGGTTTGATACCACTGTCTCACAGAAAACCGACGAAAAGTGGCAGCTTGCTGTCGCGTCTCGTTCGGTGAGTGAGATTTCCGGTGGCCCATTTCCCTCTTCCTTTCCCAATCCCTTTTTCCCTCCCCTTCCATTTCCTCCTTTTAAGTTGGCAACGCACCCATGATTCCTTTTGTGTTATGGACGGTGGCGATCAATTACCATCAGGTAACCCATCTGCTCGTGTGCCAGTCTCTGCTAATAATAAAAAAAAACTGCATGCGACAACTTTGCAGTCTATTAGGTTATAGGTACCACCTAATCGCTATTATCATTTTTCTCTCTTATACTCACTCGACTCATCTACACGCCCACATCCCCTCTAACTATAATTTTTAAAAATACTCGCAAAAATCGAGTAACTACACACCTACCTACCTAACATAACCATATTATTATTAGCAGAATTATCAGATATTTATGCACTAAAAGTCAATAAGAGGTGTGTGTAATAAGTATTATTACATTTTGTTTATTATTTGTAATATTTTAATAGATGGCCTCAGGTACTTAAGACTTAAGTACTTAGTTCCCTTATATAATAATAGGAAATACGAATATGATATTTTGACAATATCTATATGACTTTTATTAAAATTAAATAAACTTCACATATATCCGGTTAACTTTCCCTACTCTTTAGAACAAATTAGGTATGTACCTTGGTTACTAGGTATTCATAACATCAAGTCATAATTCATACATTAAACTTCCTAAAGTCAAAATCACTTTTTCTGTGGCCGTAAATCAAATTGCGAAAATATCACCACTTGAAAAAGCCACTTTAGCCATCTAAAAACTTTGCCAAGGGACCCAAAATATGATAATGAAGCATGCCAAATTTAGTTTCGGTCCGATAAAATGTTCGGTAAAGTTTTAAGACGATATTTGGACATATGTACGTAAGGAAAAACAGTTTGCGTTGTAAAGACGTTACTGATATGTTTTTTTATTGCTTACGACAAACTAATAGATATTATACTTATTTCATATTCGATATACCTGTCGACAGTTCAATGACACACATAATCACAAGTTTAAAAACTTAACGGACCGACTTCAAATCCGATCGTGACTAAATTTATATGGGCTCACCCTTGAAAGAAGCTTTATCGAACACAAAAATAATTTTGAAGATCGGTCCACAATCGGCGGAGATATCGCGTAACATACATTAAAAAAAATACAGACGAATTGAGGACCTTCTCCTTTTTGAAAGTCGGTCGATAATAATTCTATTTTAATGTTTATCTGCGATATTTAAGGGACGTACCTATTTCGATAATTCCTTGCCAAAGTATTATTATGATTATGTAAGTTCAGGAATAATTTATGATCTAACAGTAAATACTATGCTTAGATTAATACGGTAAAACGGAACGAAAAACGTAGCAAGGCTTTACAAACAAAATATTAATTTTACTCTTAATGAATATTGAAACATGATGAATCCGGAAAATTGGCACCTATGAGCAAGAGTGCTTTACACTTGCTTCATTTGTATTCAGTTCACGGCGTCAATTTGATTGGCTCTGACTGCGATGATTGCAAATTTCAAATATACGTACCGAAAATCCATCTCTATTCCCAATACCGGCAATTTGTAATGCATATTGCCGGGTAAACTTACTTAGTCTTACGTTGCTTTTTGTTTGGTTAGATTTCCGATACATCGGCCTTAAAACGGAAAAGCTCATCACCTTAACCCCCCCCCCCCCTCACCCTTTCTGAGATATGAAAAAGAGGGTTTTATATATTTTTGTTAAGTAGAAACGAAATAAGCTCCCTCAGAGGGGGTTGACGTCAGGCAGAAGGCCGGTCGTAAAAACTAAGTCGAATCCTCTCTGCAACATGCTTGAAAGATTGTGTTGCGCCGATCCCACATTAAGGTGGGATAAAGGCAGGTAGAAGAAAATAAATGAAATAAGTTACCTACTTAAGATTTTACGTAAATTTTGTATCAAACCCTTCTATGAGAAAAAAATTAAACTTAATGGCAAACAATTAATCTATGTTACAGAAACGGGCGAGTAGCCGGCTGTGAAACTTGAGGTCGTGGGTTCGTTTCGTTCGTTCCACACCGAGACAAATGTCTGTGTGGCCCACAGATATTTCTTTCGGGTCTGGGTGTTGTGAGACCGAGTCTCTCGTAGTTTCTGATACCCACGACACAGATTGTACATAGTGTGGGGTCAGGACTATGTGTGTGACTGTTAGGTGTATTTATTTATTACGATTATTTAATTAACCTATTTATAACCAACTTCAAATAGGGACGAGGGAACGCTGTAAAATTATTTGTTACGAAAAGGAACGCAGTTCCCACGCTTTCCCGTCCATTTCGAGCATTAGTTTGGTCCTGACTGATTTTTGAAGTTCAAGTTATAAGTATGGTATGCAGGCCGCTTCCTGTTGGAAGGTAGATCTAGAAATATTTGGGGGAGGCCTACCTATGACCAAGAGTGGAGGTCCTGTGACTGATGATGATATAAGTAGGTTTGCATTATATTTCATAAATCAGTGTGGTAAAAAGCTCTTATAATAAATTGCATTTATAATTCAATAACACCCATATTTTTTTAAAACTTTTCTACAAATCCTTCTAAGTGGATCACTGTGGAAAATAGGATTTAGATGAAAGTTGTATTTTCAGATTAGAACTAAACTGTTGCTCTAAACAACGTGACTTTTTGTATACTCGAACTGTGCCCGAAACCGAAAATAGTTCAAAATCGCTAATATAATCCAATAAGAAAGTTTTGGTCTAGAATTTGTAGCTGATATGATCTGTCACCTCTGTCTATCCCATCAGGAATACAGGCGTAAGCTTCTGTATGTAACTTACACTCATTATTTCTACTTGCCCTTATCCCACCTTAATAAAGGTTGGCGCAATACATTTTTTCAAAGATGTTGCAGAGAGGATTTGGGTAAGTTTTTACCACCGACTGTCTGCATGATGTCGATGAAACCTACTGTTTACTATAAAAGTGCTATCTCTCACAAGTACCTCGCCTTGGGTTCTTAATTTGGGCAAATGTAAATAGTGTTTTCAAAGTACAACATCCAGACTTTATTTGCATAAACATAGAACCAGTACATTTTAGAATATGCAGACGTAGAAAATGTATCATTATATCACCGGTTTGCGTACTTCGGCACCTACAAACACTTATTTGTTTATTCACAACGGCTGTCGAAAGGCATCTGTTTTGAATACATTTGAATAGAAATGCCTATTCTGTATAATGCTTCGATTAAGCCAAATCGTGAATGTGCGTCGTGTGAATTTGAATAACGAGCTTTACAGCTCTTTTGGATTGCAAGTTTCGGTAGTATGAAATGTGTTCGATATTTTCTTATCCTAGTGGCGTAGAGACGAAGGTATGGTCTGCTTTGTTAATCATGGTTCATGTATCAGATTCGATATAGGTAAATAACTTGTGGCGACATCTCTGCAACATGCGCCGAACTGTGATGAAGTGACATCTCTGCAACACGAGCCGAACTAACTGCAAGCATCGAGCGCAAGCGCATAACGGCACGTCTAGTTACGAAGAAACGGACGCCCAACAACATAAAAACTACCAATCAACGCAGCCAGCCTAAATTGCGATGGCAAAGTTTGGAGCCCGTTGCATATATACAACATCTGAAACTTCAACCGTCAAAGGGGCCGCGAAGGTCCGGCTTGACACCCGCTTGACGAGATCTCCCTTTTGATTGAGGACACATACGTCATACCACCCGTTCCTCTACAAACTACACCCAACAGTCACACATAATATAGTCCTTACCCCACACTAGGTATTATGTGTGTCGTGGGTGGCAGAAACTATGAGATAGTTTCGGTTTCATGGCGGGTACACACCGGTCGAACGAAGGCGAACGAATCTATACACAAATGTCTGTGCGTTACACAAACTTTTGTTTCATTGGGGGAATCGAACCCGCGGCCTCCAGCTTCACATTCGGCTACCCGCCCGCTGCGCCATGGTGGCTGTCAAAGTCGCATAAGTTCTCAGGCTTGATTTATACGTATTTATGTCTTTCTTTCTACTTGCCCTTATCTCACCTTAATGTCAGGTCGGCGCAACACACTTTTTCAAGCTTGTTGCAGGAAGTAATTGGCTTAGTTTTTCCGACCGGTTGCCTGCCTGACGTTAACTCCTTCTCGGGGATCCAGTCCCAGGCAAATTAAATTACTTATATGCATTTATACTTACATATATTTATTATTTTAATTATGCTCAATAATATGTAACTTCAATCATCATACCTTTAAATAGAACCGGTACTTGCGTTTCAAACCAACTCAAACGATAACTTTCGATTTATTTAATTCAAAATATCTCGAGAAAGATTATTAACCCCAAAAAGAGGGGTGTTAAAAGCATAACGTGTGTATCTGTGACTCTGTACCTCTATGTATATGTGGTATCATAGTTCCTAAACGGATGAACCGATTTTGAATTAGTTTCTTTTAAACAAATATTTAAGCCGCGTTTTAAGATTCTTATTTTAAATTTGGATGACGTGGTAGGATAGTAAATGACAGTTTTCTGTTATATTCTCGTCTCGCACAACAATAATTTTATTGCTCCCTAATGTAAATGGAACCCTTGGCAGTAATAATAAAACAGCATTTATAACATTTTATACGTATATTATTTAATAATTAAAATAATTATTATAGATTATAAAAATTATAATATACTTAAACCGTAAACAATCATAATATCATTAGGGTCAGCGCCCACTAAGCAGATAAATGCTCGATAGGTTTTTTTTATAAATTAAAACCATAATTATAATATTTTCGAGTTACAACTAACCTGGAAGACTAAGGCTGACAGTCTCTACAGATAATTGTATGTTGCACGCTATTTTCAACTCTATTTTAGTTTCGATGAAGTTCATTATCAATTTGTTACGAATAACTATTCAAGCAGTTTGCTGCATTATGGGCGTTGACACTTACACAATCAGTTAATTTGCAGTATAGTGTTGTCTGGATGAGAAAAGTAACAAAACATTACAACCTTCCCTACACAAGAAAAATCGAATTCATCGATATAATTTCATTTGGACCAAAATTGGACTTTAATAATTTTGCACTTGCAATATCGATACAATTCTCTATGGTTATGTATAAAACGAGTCTAAAACCACAATCCATCTTCAGGTTCTTCCTCACTATCCGTGACTTGAAGATCGTCTTGTATCGCCGGGTCGGGCTGTCAAACAACATTAAAGATTATACGGACTTAGAAAATGGATATCGATAAGCTTAATATTTAGTTTCGTCTCTCTGTAAGCGTTGGCACACACTGAATAGGAAAATGCTTTAACACTTTCCTTGATAATCAGTTTAAACTAGTTTAAAAACTTAACAGACCGACTTCAAATCCGATCGTGACCAAATTATATATATGGGACCACCCTTGAAATAAGCTCTATCGAACACAAAAATAATTTCGAAAATCGGTCCACATTTCGCAGAGATATCGCGTAACATACATTACAAAAAATACAGACGAATTGAGGACCTTTTGAAAATCGGTAGATAAAATAATATTTAACTCTTTCAATATAACTTTTAATGTATTTTTGGAATTTATAAATTTAAACATTTAAAAAAACTTATACAATACATAACTTTATCACATCTAAATAGTAAAAGTTTGAGGATGTACTCGGGTTATGTATTTTTAATGACAGAGATGTTCGACAGTTTGATTAGTATCGTGAATGCTCGCGCTATTATTGTATCCGCCGAATTTAGTGAATCGATCTCAGTGAACTTGAATGGGACATGCGCGAGCATTTTGTTCATTAAAAGTAGACTCTGTCTTGCATAAAAAACATAACCTACCTGCCAATTCTCCGGTGGTTCTTCTTTGAACTGAGGCGGGGGTTCCAAGTGTCCACTCTCCATCATTTGCGGGTCCATGCTCAGGTCAGGCTCAATAGGTTCCTCCTAAAAATTAAAATAAAATACAACATAACAAGCTGGTTTTTTTCCACGAAAAAAGATTTTCTGATCAGTCAGTAACTCGAATTCAGATATTTGTGCCCGATATGACGATAGGCTTGTCCACTACTATTTATCCATTTACCATTTAAACTATTTACTTTCTACACAAAAATACACATTATGACACATAAACTAGAATATAATAGGTACTACCAAAACATCGCATAGAAATAAGCTTAACGAATAGTGATTGAACTACAAATGTTTATACATATAACTGCCAAAAAAATGCGTTGCGTATGTGGATGATCTCGAGGCCCTGCTGGGATTATGGTGGCAATTTTTTTTTTTATATAGCAGAGACTGGCAAACGAACAGATGGGTCACCTGATGGTAAATGACCTCCACTGCCCATAGACACCCAAGACACAATAAGAATCATGGGTGCGCTGCCAACCTAAAAAGAGGAAATGGAAGGGGAGGGAAAAGGGATTAGGAAAGGGAGGTGGGGAAATGGGCCACCGGAAATCTCACTCACCGAATGAAACGCGACAGCAAGCTGCCACTTTACGTCGGTTTTCTGTGAGACAGTGGTATCAAACCGGTCGAGCCGACCCATTCGTGCTGTAGACGTAACTGTCTACAGCGTGGCTCTACCACTCCAAATCCCTTCCAGTGTGATGTAGTGATGGGGATAATCGATTATTTTTCATAATCTATTAATTTTTAAAGATGTATTATTCTATTATTAATCGATCGGGATGGTTGGCCCTCACTTGGGGAGGCCTACGTACAGGAATAGACGGCGATAGGCTGACATAATAACTGACTAACCGATTAATCGATCACGTCTTTAAAAATAATAGAATAATCGATTATAAAAAATAATCGATTATCCACATCACTAGTGTGATAACCCCTCAGATGATCATTACTCAGTAAATCGATCGCTCAAAGCCAGCCAACGCAGAGAGCATAACTCATTAAAGATCACCGGTTAAAAAGTATCCACATTATACTGTCCATCTTCGTTGGATTTGGTGCATAAAACCACATCACATTAAGACAATAAACACAACTCCAGAAAATAATATGAAATAATTGTAACAAGCGACCCCCACCCTGTCTGACCTTCGGTCAAAATCTCAGAGATGAACTCGTTTATGTTTCGATTTTTACATCCATAACGTGACAAATGTGTCGAATCACGAGTGTTCGATGTGTAGTATTACCTTAACAACAGGCGGGTACGAGAAGTGTGGGTGTTGGCGGTCAAGGTCGACGTAGTCGTCGGAGTGCGGCGGCGGCTCGTCCGGAGCCTCGCGCTTGATCAGGAACTCCGACGTGTCGAAACCCAACGACGAACCCATCGGCGGCTGCTCGTCTACAAATTTTACAAATGTTTTAATTAAGGCGCGTCTCCTGCACCTGATTTTCTCAAAACAAAACACATACGCAAATCAGTATTTTTCGCTGTCTTCTGCCCATGAGACAATTGAACATAGACAAAACCATGTTTTGCGTAGGTGTACACAAAATGTAATATTTTAGTTCAGGAGATGCGGCTTAAGGCCTAAGACCATAGCGTGATGTTAATCAATCAATTTTACCGATAAAAGTGACTGAGCATTTTAATGAATCAAGTTTAACGATAAGTGATTGAGCATTTTGTTGCTCAGTGGGCGCCGACCCTGAGCCATTATATTTATTGACAATTCTAAAAATGTTCTTGGAAAATTCTTGGAAAACAGACAATAATAATCATTGTTTTCCTTTACAATACCAACATACATACCAGGCCGCACAGACAGCTGCACCATGGCTTCTGCAACATCTTTCTGTTCAACCTCCTCGAATACAGAACTACCACTATCAGAATACTGTAGATCTGTAGGAAAAAAATATAATCAATAATCGTTTTTGCACTGTCAGAACTCATAGTAAGCCAAACAACAAAACAACTCTTACCTTCTTCCAAACTGTTTTGATCTTTCCTAGGCCTTCCTCGTTTTCTGGGCGTGGCCCCTGCATAAAAGTAAAAACTACTGTGTAAAAAATCATATGAGATTTACATATTATATTATAAGTGCTCGAAAACCCAAATAAAAAAATGGGCGCCAAATATGACCCTAAGCCACCCTAATATGTATGTTACCTCAAACTATAAACGTTCAAGGTTTCATAACAGCCTACAACGGTCAAATATGAAGTGATGGAGGCGCCAAATCATAATTATTCAAGGCTCCAAATGATACGACGCAGGACGACAAATAATAAGTGTACCAGGCGACAATTGGGTACTTGACAATAGTAACCAATATTAATGAATTTCTGTAGGAACATAGATTTATCATCTAAATAGCGTATGCAATAGGAATTTATTTAAAATTCTCTAAGGATAATTCTATTTTAGTAATTTAAATACTTAATTTTTTATCTGTGCGTCACGTGACGGTAAACACCAATCACGACGCATGATGTCAGATTACTCATTTTTCTTGTTTATTTGCTCCACAAGGGCCTAAGACCTAAGATCAAAAGTCATACTGCCAGGTTATTTAGTAACTTTTTTTCGTATTTTTATTTAAATTCTCAACTTAATTTCAACGCGGATGTGATCGACGATCGATATCGGATCGACGAAATATCCAGCCCCTTTTTTTTAGTTTGAAGTCATAAAGGTTATTTCCTTAATATCTTTTTTAAAACCGATTTTGTATCTATGGTAAGAAACTATGACGTCAACCGTAGCTACAGTTAACAGGTAGCGTTTTAGCGGCAAACTAAATTATACATATTATTTTTTGCTTTTATTAACTAAATATATGAAGATAAATTACGAAATATTTTTTTACTTGTTTAGGATAAACTAATAACCCAATCAAAAGTGGCCAAAAGTCCATAAAGTGTTTGTATACCGTCAGCAGCGGCGGTGGATTGTTGCGGCTTGTGCTTGCGCGGTCGGCCGCGGCCTCGCTTCTCGTCGCTGGGCGGCGCCTCCTCGCCCTCCTCCGACTGCTCCGCGTCTTCGAGCATCTTCTGTTGCACGCGCGATATGTTCGCCTCCAGCTGGCTCACGTGCTCGTCGAACTACGTAAACATTCATTTTTATTTTTCCAAATTCTTATCTTAGATCGTAATAGTATCATCTTATATCAAGGTCTGGTATATTATAGCTGATATAAGTTAATCCATTTAAAAGTAAGAGCCAATGTTATATTAACATTGTGATATATGTACATATATTGTACTAGGTTTAGTTCACTCTTCCCCCACGTGGTAGTCGTTTCTGGGACTTCTTTATTATTAATATTATACGTACTTGGGGCTATTTTGTTGTTAGGTGATTTTGATCAACTTTAATCCTCTATAATCCTTGTCCGATTTTGTCTCTAGTTCAAGGTTTCTTCACCACAAATATCAAAATCGGTTTAACGATTTATCCATAAAAACGTACTAGACAAAGATACGCAAAGATCACAATCGTTTTTAGATTAATATGGATGTTAATATTGGTCAACAGTCTTAGCTTTCAATATTTCACATAGCTCGAAAAGCTCAGAAACTCGAATTCAAAACCCATTAAAACCCACGTCAATATTCTCTAATAAAATTAAGATAAAGCTAAAACATAATATTATATACCTGTTCCAATGCCTCTTGAGTGACCTTCAAAATAGCTTCAGCCTGTCTGGTGAATTGTGAATTCGGTCCGTTGTACGCGCGGCAGTTGTTCACCAATAATTGTACATCGCGCAAGAACTCTTCGCGACTGTGGTACTTGTGGGCTGTTACAAAATAATACCATAAATACTAAATTATGTCTGTACAATTATAACCATTTACAAATAATACCGGGTACACACCAACCAAACGAAGGCGAAAGAACGTTCGCGAAGGGCCATCGGCGATGGGACCGAACGTTCCCGATCACTCGCGAATCTTCGCTGTTGCGTTTACACAACATTTTGTTTTGTTTTACGTTCGGTCTCCATCGCCGATGGCCCTTCGTGAACATTCTTTCGTCCTCGTTCGGTTGGTGTGTACGCGCCTTAAGACTATATTCCAAATTGTTTCTCAATTAGCAATGCATATCATTAAGTATTTATTATCAGTCTTGGGTTTCAATGAGTCACTTTGAAGATATTTTTAACTTGAAATAAAATTGGAAGACTAGATAGATATAGATCATTTATGTGCGCACGTATTATTTTGTCTACTAAAACGTGATTTCGCAATTTGTAATTAATATTTTATGACACAAACCTCAATGTCGCATATTAGTAATGGCTGCATGTTTTGTAATTTCTTCAAATAAAATAATAATGTTTTAGACCACTCAATAAATTTCACAGTACTCATTATATTTTTTTATCAATAACAATTTAAATACTTCAAAATTTCATTTTAAAAAACACAATAAATTGCTATTCAACGTTACAATGAAAGATTCTTACCTTGGATCTTCTTGCCCATGGTTTCCATATCGATAGGTTTCTTGATAACGCTGTAGTAATCTTTAACTTGTTTTTTGTTGACAGGCTTCAAGAACGGCCATGCTTCAGACATAACTTTTAACTTTGTCGTAAGTAGATTCTCCAATATGAACGATAATGCCACCTATGGGAAAAAATAACCAACGATTCAATATTATTCACATTAATATAATATTTATTTATTTATTTATATACTTTATTGTACACCATACAACATAAAAGGACTAATAAGCTAAAGTAAATAATTAATGCTATGTATAAAGTACAAACGGCGGTCTTATCGCTATCGGCGATTTCTTCCAGACAACCTTTGGATGGACCGGAATGATTAGAAGAAGACAACATGTGTAGTTATAAAAAGAGAAATAAAAACAAAAAAAAATAAGAGATGTACATACTAATAAACGTACATAAACTACACATAATAAGATATATATATAATACACTACATAAAATATTATACTAATAAATACTAATAAACAATAATACTACTAAAGTGAGAGATAATGCAGTCTCAACAACCTCTTAAAAGCAGGCAATGTACCAGCTAGTCTTACCGACAATGGTAGTTCGTTCCACAAGCGGGGCGCATGGATAGCGAAAGATTTATCGAGGAACGAAGTAGTATGCTTGGGAATCTCTAATATCAAGTTTTCTGAAGATCTTAGAGGTCTTACATGGGTATCCCTGAGAAAATTAAAACGTGCTTTAAGATAACGGGGAGTAGAGGGATGGAACAGAATACTGTAAAGGAGTGAAAGAATACGAGTATTCCGGCGAAGGCTCATTGATAGCCACTTGAGTTTAATCCGATATTCAGAAACGTGGTCATATTTTCGAAGTCCGAATATAAACCGTATGCAGAAATTCTGAAGACGCTCAAGTTTTTCGAACTGGACTTCGGTGAGGTCAAGATAGCTAGCGTCCGCATAATCGAGGAGAGGAAAGAGAAGGGACTGAACAAGTGCTATTTTCGTGGTGATCGGAAGAAAGTTCCGTAATCTTCGTAAGGACCCCCCTGCAGCAAATATTTTACGGCTAAGTTGCTGCAGTTGAGGACCTCAGGATAAATTTTTGTCTATCAATATACCCAGGTCTTTAACGCTATCGCTAAATGGAATATCGCAGCCATCAAAAGAAACTCGGGGTATTTCATAAAAATCGACTCTGGAAACCATCCTGGAACTGCCAACAACAATGGCTTGCGTTTTTAACGGGTTGATTTTGAGACCATGCGATGAACTCCATTCGCTGATGCGTTGGAGATCTTTATTAACCGCACCAATAGCTTCCGTTAACCTATCCCCCGGAGCATGGTAATAAATTTGTAAATCATCAGCATACAGATGGTAGGAAGAAATAATTTGATTAGAAATAGAGTTGATAAACAACGCGAAAAGTAAGGGAGATAAAACGCCGCCCTGCGGGACACCAGCATGCATATTACACCATGAAGAAACCACGTCCTCAGTGCGTACACGCTGCCGGCGACCTATCAGGTAACTACGAAACCAGTCAATTACCGTTGGAGATATGTTAATAGAGCAAAGCGTACTAAGCAATACATCGTAGTCTACAGTGTTAAACGCATTACTAAAATCTAGCAATACTAGTACTGTTAGTTTGCCGTTTTCCATGGCAGCCTTAATATCATCGGTTATATGCACCAAAGCAGTGGTGGTGCTGTGCCCAGGGCGGAAACCAGATTGGAAGGGGTTCAAAAGATTGTTTTGGGTGAGGAAGGAGCTAAGTTGATTGTGGACAAGATTTTCGAGGGCTTTAGAGAGAAAGGGTAAGATGGAAATCGGACGAAAATCAGAGAGAGACTCGGGATTAGGTTTTTTGGGGAGAGGAAGGACTTCAGCATCCTTCCACAAGGATGGGAAAACGGAAGTGAAAACAGAAAAATTAAGGAGGTGTCTAAGGATAGGTAGGATTTCATCGAGGATAGGTAGTACCATATTGCGGCTGATGCAATCGTTGCCAACTGCACTAGAGGAAATCGACAATATGCTCTTCTTAACATCACAATCAGAAAATTGACTAAAAACAAACTCAGGATAGTTAGGGAGTTGGAAATGATGAAAGATTTTTTATAGTTTTATCTTTAGTAGCCCTATCAAAACTGGGCACGGTAGTAAAATGAGAATTCAGTGCGTTAATGTTTAAATTTGCAGGAAACGAATCATGACTTGTTTTTCCAGCTCCCATAGAACATAGATATAAATATCTCCTAGATGAAAGAAAGAAATAATTATTTATTGACACAAGTGTGGTGGCGTACAGGTACAAGACATGGAAACATATATTTAATTTCATGTATGATGCACAGTTATTTGCAAATATCCTCATAAAAAGCGGTCTCGATAGTTATAATAGATTTTAATAAAACAAAGAAAAGATCATAAATTCTAATTTAATTAACAAAAATATAACCTTATGCACGTGTTATAAAGTAGTTTTTTTTATGAAATGAGCAAGCATTTTTAAATTTGAATTGTGAAATTTTGAATTCTCTCGGCGTAAAAAAAATGATCGATGTAAAAAAATGAGATATTTTAAGACATAATAGCTTAGCAAGCTTATCTGTTGGAAATTTACCTGATCGTTATCATCAAGCAATGGGTTAATTTGTTTCTCCAGCTTGATAAGTTGTTCTTCTTTTTCGGCTAGTTTTTCAACACAACGTTGCAGCATTCTCTGTGCAGCCACAGTAAGACTGCTTGTGGCTCCTAAAGAATACAAAAATAGTGTCGCCATTATTTGCTGTCCAAAAGGTACCGTTTGTATCGGAAATATATTATGTGATATATTATCAATATCTTTAAGGGAGGTCTATGTCCAGCAGTGGACGTCCTGTGACTGATGATGATGATTATATATCAATGGTTATCTTACAAAAGTTATAATAATTAACAAAAAATATAATACAAGTTCCGAACAAAAACTAATCTCGTATCGATAAACAATATACTCGATACACAATCATCGATAATCAATTCATATCGATACATGATATTTTTAAGTAGTCAAATTTCATGACCATTTAATCGAAAGAAACTACATAATGTACCATTATATAGGTTGCTGTTTTCTACAATCTGATTGACGTCGGCAAGGAATTCCTCCCTGCTTTGATAGTGCTTCTGTCGGAGATGGTCCCGTATGGTCTGCAGGTCCATCGGACGCGACACTATGCGGTGGTAATCAGCCACCAGCTGTTAAAAATAATATATACGATAATATTACTTATGTAAAGGAATCTACCAACTCGCATTGAGCAAGCATTAGAGGTTTGTTATTTTGGCTTCAAATATATCTATATCAATAATTTGGCATGTGCAATGACCATGTTAGTATGTTAGCTGAATATATTCGTTTTTGTAAGCGTAATAAAGTTTTTGAACAATGTATCAAATTGATGAACCATAAGCATAACTTAAAATAACCTCAACCCCATAGAACAATACGCGCGAAATAATTTGACTGAAGTTAGTCACGGACGATGCAATGTAGTGAATTTACTAACTTCAATCCAAAATTATTTTGTGCGTAATGTAAAGCCGAACTTACATCACGAAACTAGTTGCATAAAAGTACACACAGACAAAATTATTGTTAATTATTTATTACATACATAAGCTTACGTTTGTATCTCCGAATGGGTAAGCAGAGATGAACTAGGGAACTAACGCCCAAAATTGCTTATTAATCTTCTTCAAAGGAGGTTCTTAATTTACTTATAATTTTACTTGATTGTCTCGAAACGAGAGTCGTATTGTATGTTACACGAATCTCTGGTACATATGAACCAATTTTCAAGATTATTTCATATACGGGCTGTGGACCGGGACCTCCTGAGTTTGATTCCCAGGTCGGGAAGAGAATTTCCCGGGACTGGATCCCCTAGAAGGGGTGGACGTCAGGCAGACCGCTGGTCGTAAAAACTTAGCCAAATCCTTTCTGCAACATGCTTGAGAGAGTGTGTTGTACCGACCCCACATTAAGATGGAATAAGGAAATGTAGAAAGAAAGATTATTATTGACTTTGTACTATTATGCAAAGCAGTTCGGCAACGTAATTCGGTGTGAACTAATGTGACATTTACCTTAGAGTTGACCGGGAAGAGGAACGGCTGCACGTCGGGCAGGTGCCGCATGTGGTTGAGCACGTCCTCCAGCAGCGAGGACAGCGTCACCAGCGGGTCGGTGCGGCGGCGCTCGGCGGGCCGGCGCACGAGGTACTCGCACGCCGAGCGGCGCCGCGTGCGGCCGCGCGTCTCGCCGCGACGGGACCCGCGACGACGCAGCTCCTCCGCTGATTGCTGCAAGTTATACAGAGTTAGTTAAGTATCCTCATACACATTACTTATTTTCGAAGGGTAACGTCAAGGAATTTTTTACATATTTATAACCATTTTTGCGAATCTGCTGAGGCGTTGAAAATTTTCCAATAGTTTGAAACTATAAGGTGTTCCATATCAGGCGCCCTATTAGGTGATAGGCTCACCGTTTATTACATCTGGGACGAAAATAAGCTTGTCGAAATGTGGGTATTCTAATTCTCCAATCCACCTCTACTTATCCCCTTGAGATAGAGACCTGGGTTTATGTTAATTAAAATAATCACAGAAAACACTGCGAAGATGCTTATGGACAAGTCATTGTGTTAGTTAAAATTCGGATATTTTAGTCGTCTACATTTAAATTCTAGAGTGATTGTAGAGATAATTTGTTCCATAACATCTTCTCAATCTCTGCAACTGTTTCTAAGTAGTAAAGCTTTTATATGGCGGAATTGGATTTAAAATTGTGATTGAGTAAACATGCGAATCCTACGTTCGATGCCTGTGTTACTGGTATCATGGCGGGTACACACCGGCCAATCGAAGGCGGATGAATCTATACCTGTTGCGTTCACACAAACTTTCGCTGTTGTGTGAATGAAACAGGCATAGATTTGTTCGCCTTCGTTCGGCCGGTGTGTACCCGCCATCACACTACAGTGGGTGAATGGAAAGAAGTGGTACTAAAAAATGAATCGGTACCTTGATGATCTTGGATGGCAGCGTGAGCTTGGTGCCGTCGACGTACCCGAGGTCGTCGTCGTCGGGGTCGGGCGCGGGCTCGTCGGCGGGCGGGGACGCGGCGCCCGCGCCCGTGTACAGCGGGCACGCCTTGTTCGTGCGCATGTGACCCACTTGTCCGCACGCGCCGCACTGCACAGTACACATTACACACACTTATAGAGCTACAATATACATGTGTACCATGTACTATACCAACAATCATAATAATAAAAATTTACTGCGTCGGTGGCATGGTTGTATTTCGGTACGACTACCGTCCTGAGGTCTCGGGTTCGATCCTCGGATCGGGCAATGTGATACTGGATTTTTCCATATCAGCCCGGAGTCGGGAATTTGTGCCCGATATGGCAATAGGCTCACCCCCTATCACATCTGGGACGGAACTAAACTCAGCGAAATGTGAGTGTTCTAATTCGCTAGTGCACCTCTGCCTACCCCTTCGGGGATACAGGCGTGAGCTTATGTATAATAATAACAGCTTCCTTGGCCGGGTTCCATTCCCGCACCGAGACAAATGTTTGTGTGGCCCATAAATATTGGTTTCGGGTCTGAGTGTTGGGAGACCAAAAGTCTCTCATATATCTGATACCCCCAATACAGATTATACCTAGTATGGATGTAAGCCGCTTCCAATAGGTCGATCTACAAATCTTTGGGGGAGGCCTATCTCCAGCACTGGACATCCTGTGGCTGATGATGATAACGATGGAGTCAGGACTAGATGTGAGACTATTGGCTGTATTTTTTTTAAATATAAAACCCCATACTGCTGACACACAATTTTAAAACGTTCAATAAATTAGTTGATATAGTTTTCTCCTCATAGTACTCTTAAATAAAATATTCACGTAAACCATCCCAAGATAAATTGTTACCTTTAGTTTTAAGTCTGGTTTCAACTTGGCACGTCGACGTGACGATGAAGAGGAACTGTTGGGTGTATACAGATCAGGCTCTTGTTTGATCTGACCGAGTGGTATCAACCCTGGCGATGGCGAGCCTAGATCATTTGACGATGACAGATTCATCATGCCTGCAATGAAAATGATCGTATGTAATCGTGTGTAGGTTTACAAAACCATTAAAAGGACCAAAAAATGTGTAGTTTAAAAATATGTATTAAATAAGAATTTAGTTTGTAATACGATATTATCATTAGAGCACCTTTTTTCTAGTTCTAATAATGTTCTTATTAACTTTTTGGCGCGTTTTAATATTTGACTATCGCATTATATCGAACTTACTGTCATTGTTGCTCGAGCCAGGAACCGAAACATTTCCAGCGAGCCGTTCCCTTTCTTGATTCCTCTTGATACGTCTTAATTGTTCCTGGACAAGAAAAAATGCCGGTAATAATGAAATGTAAGTGGTATTCAATCAATCATCTTTACTATCTCGTTTATGCAGACGTAAACATAAAAAAGACTATATGCGATTTTATAACAATTGCGTCAATATTAATGTTTTTCAATCATAGAAAATAGTTTATCAGAAAGTACTCAAACGAGTTATAAATACTAATATACACCATATTTGTGGAACAATTTCTGTTAAACCACGTCGTATTCAAAGGCAATATCTCGACTCATTATTAAGTATTCATCCTCTCATTCTACCCTCTAATATTTCTTTACCTGAATTCTTCTCTTCTCCCTCTTCATTTCCTCCTTCTGCGTCTCGTCCATTGAAGCGAACTGCCGTATGAACATATCGTCTTTGGTCGAACGGATCTTCACGTACGCCTCTATGACGGCGGCTTTACGTACTAATTCGACACGAGTGTACCGCTGACCAGATGCGTTTCGGAACGTACGCACGATTCGGAGGACGCGACCTTTGGAAAATGGTTAAAAAATATCCACAATGAATAATTTAGGTCTGTTTAAACGACTAACTCCAACTCCTTTAAAGTAATTACAGATATATAGTTAGTAAAAGTTGTACAAAATAAAATTATAATATGCAACTGCACTCACTAATCTATAAGCTTAGTTTGTCTAAAAATTACGTGCTATTAATTTTAAAACAGTTTTTTTAAACCATCATCATGGTTTGATAATTTGTTGTCACCTTGATTGGAAGATTGCTGTTGATCCGGTTGATTAATTTGAGGTTTCTTTTCCGATTGTCCCATGATCATTTTTCGGAGCTCTGCCCTTTCTGCTTCTTCCCTTTCTAATGACAACTACAACAATAAAATCAATCTTAATACCAGATTTTAAAGTTTTTTTTACTTGTACTTCAAACACATTAGTACATCGAGTTTAATTACGCATTAAACTCACTAAAACTGACAGAAGAGTCGATTGTAAGGATCTAAATAAACCATTAAATTGCAAATCACACAATGAACTCATTTCTTTGGTTCGAATAAAAAAAATATTTTATCGACTCTTGTTAGGACTTATATAATAAAGTTATTTACCTGTTCAGTGGTCTTCTTATTAGCCAACATGTTTTCGAGGTTTTTACCCATCTCTTCCAAGTCCGATTCTTCGCTAACGGAGCTTTCGGCCTCGTCTGTACTAAGCACCTCAGTGCTTTGCAGTACGCGGTTTTGTAACTCAAATATACGTTGACATTCTTCTTTATATCTGTAAACCATATAAAAATGAGCTTCATAATTTTTATACTAATCAATATATCGATATGTGTTTGTCGATTTTTACCGATTTTTAATTTTACGTTCACTTACAAAACCCATTTCGTTAGACCTTCTTTCATTCAAAATTAAACAACCACAAGCTTAACACATAATATCAACCATACTATAAATTAACCCAGCTTTTCTGTTATTCTTCTTCCTTCTTTCTCTATTCATCGACTTTAATTTTTTTACTATGAATATAAATATAACATACCTTTCTTGATGTTCAGCAATAGAAAATCGGTTGCCTCTCGAGAACTTGGTCATGCCTTCTTCGCCAGCTTTAGCTTTCTCTGTTGATAGAGTTCTGACAACGTCGATGACTTCCCAACGAGATAATTTTTTAATCTATAAACAATAATATAGCCTGTTACTAGTGTCTACTTGATCGACTACAAAAGTTGTTTTTGATTGTATAATAAAGTTATTTAATAAAAAAAATTAGTCATCGCGGAACGCTCATGTGAAACATCGAAAATACCAGACGATCCAGGTATTGATTTGAAGTCAATCGCGTTAATAGTAGGGGAGCCCACGATGCTAAATGGGGATTTACTCGAGCGTCGTAGAGACCTATTGGGATGCAAAGCTTATATGATATGAAGAAAAAAATGTTATATGATATATACCTTTACATCGGTGGGGGAAGCGGCTATAGATTTTTAAATATGTAAAAAAAATCTGTTGCATGGACATCCTCGAGCGCGTCAGATATTGATAGCATCAATGCCCTACGTATTTTTAATAATGTACGTATGTTAATCTGATCGTTTGCATGATGCGAGTGGTTGTATTTAAGGGTTGAAAATGAAACAAAAAAAAATTTTATCGAGCGCGTCAGATTTTCTAACGGAGTGTTAAGTGCACCAAAAAAAAGATCTCATTCACTAATCTGACGATTTCGATGGGACGCAAACTCGCGGCCATTTTCATAATGTGCAAAAAAAATTCGCCATTTTAAAATACTCAAGCGCGTCAGATTAAGATATATATGGTTCATCTTTATGTTCTAAACGTACTGTCTCATAATCTGACGATTATCTAGAGGGATTGGCCTGATCTGACAAAAAAAAATTAGAAAAACGGTTCACCTTAAAGGCCATCCCTGCAACTTCCCGCTAATTCCATTCTTGGGCTCTTAAAATTGTACTTATGACATTTTTGAGCTCAAAATATAATTTATGTGATATTTTGAGCTCGCTGAGTTCAAAGAAATAGAAATTTCATAGAACACTATTTTTGGAATTTTCAAACCGCAATAACTTTTGAATGGATCAACTGATTTTCACGCGGTTGGCGGCATTCGACGCAGTTTTATCATCCTCATAAGTAATTTTGCAATTTTAATTGATCGAACCACAAATTTCGGAGTAATCCCGAAAAAACCCTTTTTCGGGTTTCTTTCGTTCACGATATCTCTCGAACGAATCAACCGCTTTTGACCAGCTAGGTGGCGATCGACGTGGTTTTTCAAGCTCAAAGGCGGATTAGTTTTTGAAGTTGATGAATAAAGCCGGTTAAAAGTTATTCCAAAAAAACCACTTTCAAAATATATTTTTTTTAAATCATTGAACTTAATTAATTGAAAAGCTCAGGAAGCAGAAACCAGAGTGGGGACGGAGTGAGAGAGTAATAGATAGAGAAAGAGTGAGAGAGGAATAGAAGCGCGGAGAAAGAAATGTAGGCATCACGCAACTGCACGCATTTAACTTTATCGACGAATTTTTGTTATTTCGGCTTGCGGAAATCGTCAGATTATATATTTTTCATTATTCTTGAATTATTTCCTTCAAAATAAAAAAAAATTTAGCTACGCTCGAGAATGTCGAGATGACGTTTTTTTTTTACAACTTTGTTGCCCTCCCCTTTTTTTACGTCACTCTCAAATTGTCAGATTAGTGGAATATACACTTTTTAGGATGTAATTAACTCACCCTACCTTAATC
The DNA here is from genome assembly GCA_036417725.1 of Clanis bilineata. Lineage (NCBI taxonomy): Eukaryota > Metazoa > Arthropoda > Insecta > Lepidoptera > Sphingidae > Clanis > Clanis bilineata. The sequence goes on from CM071153.1 coordinate 9,485,820, forward strand.
TGACGCGCTCGAGAATTTCTGATGGTCAATTTTTTTTTACTAATCTGATCCTGTATCCTTCACGGGCGGCCTTATATATGGGCCTCATGTTTTGTGGAGGTACTTAACCGGGTACAAGGTATCCCCCTGTATATTAATCTGACGCGCTTTAGTAAATCCCGAAATCCCCGCTTGGGCTCCCCTACTATAAAAACAAAGAGATACAAAATGGCGGCCATTTCACAAGTTTTCGAGACGGATCCATGCTTCGTAACTAAAGGGATATTTAGCTGGAAGTAACGAGAAACAAGCACTTCATCACTGACCGCCCCGTGTCACCACACTTACACCAGGTGTGTCCCGCCGCAAAAGATATTTCACATCAAAACGTGTGTTGCGTCGCATTCACATCGAAGTGGTATAACAGTAGAGTATAATGAAAGAATGTATCGTCCTTATCTGAAAGTTTCGTGTCATTATTTGAAGACAGAATATTAGTTAACCTCCTCCTCAGGCACGCCGAACTTCCTGAGCAGCGCCTTGGCGTTGTTCAAGCTGAGCCGGCGCAGGTCCGCGTCGGTGCCGGTGACGGTGCGCTTGGGCTGCTGCTCCTCGTTGGGCTGCAGCGTGGGCTTGTTGGGCACGCGCACGTACGAGAACCCCTCGCCGCAGCCCGTGGGGTCGGCCGGGCCCGTCAGCTGCAGCAGGCACTTGCCGCGCATCGCCTGGATGTACGCGCGGGTCGTGTTCCACGGCGCTACTTTCACCTGAACGCAGACGAAATTAAAAATATATACCAACTTATTCACTTTGTATATGTATGTATACATATATGAAACGATGCATGAATGTGGATGAGGCAAAAGAGGTGTGTCAGGATCGTAGCTTGTTGCGCTCAAGTGTCTCTGCCTACCCCTATGGGATACAGGCGTGAGTGTGTATGTATGTATGTATGTACCAACTTATTGAGAACTTCCTGCATTTGAAATCTATAAATGAGACTATGATTATTATAAAAGGTCGTCTCCTTGGTCTAGTGACTGATATATGAGCTGTTATTGCTGTGAACCGGGAGGTCCCGGGTTCGATTCCCAGGTCGGGCAAAGCTAATTTTATAATTTAATTTGCCCGGTACTGGATCCCCAAAGGGGGTTGACGTCAGGCAAGCAACCGGGCATAAAACTTAGCCAAATTCTTTGTGCAATACACTTGAGAATGTGTTAAGACCCCACGTTAAGATAGGATAAAGGCAGGTAGAAAGAAAGATAAATATTATAAAGGTAATGTCAAAAGCGGGGAATATCTATTGATAATACTAATATAGACATACTTCATCATCCATCTTGAGCTGCATTTCCTCGTCGTCGTCCTCCTGCGGCGTGAATATGAACTTCTCCCCGTAGCCTGCGTCCTTGAGCCTCTGTTCTGCGGCCGCCATGCTGAAGTAGGCGCAGCACTGTTCGGGTGAGACCATGGCGCGGATCTCTTCCTCCGATGGCAGACGGAAGTCTGGCTTTATTACCCACCTATATACGAGAAAACAGGTATACGTATTTGATATTATTCAACTCATTTTCTTTGCTCTTAATTTTTTTTTTTTTTTATACTAATACAGGCAAAGCATTTGACCATAATCACACCTGATGGAAAGTGATGATATGTTCTACGATGTTACACGCCTGCCCAAAAGATACCTATTCACTCTAACCTTGAAGAGTCCCAGATTGTAGTGCTCAGGAAACACAGAGTCCGGCAACGAATTCCATTCCTTAGCAGTACGCATGATAAAAGATGAGGCAAATCTCTTCGTGCGGATATATGGAATGTCGACTATGTAAGGATGGAATCCGGCCGTTCTTCTAGTTGTTCGCAGGTGAAATGGAGATGGTGGGATTAAGTCATGTAGAACCTGCGCACAATCACCGAAGTGCAACCGATAGAACACCGACAGTCTAGCAACATTACGCCGGTGGTCAAGACTCAGAAGTTTAGCGTTCACAAGGGGGTCATTGCCTATAAGCCTCTTTGCAGGTCGTTCGATCAAGTCTAATGCGGCTAACTGGTATTTTGCAGATCCGTCCCAAAGATGACAGCAATACTCCATGCCCGAATGGATCTGGGTTTTGTACAAGTTCAGTTGTTGCAAATTGTTCATAACAAATAATTAATGGGTTCCGCAGTTTCCTGTGAAGTTTTGAAATGACAAGAGTATCATCTAATATTTCATACAAACTTGTAATGCTAGTATTTAAAAATTGACAGGTGACAACCATGTTTTCGAAGACGGACACCACCTTAACGGTTGTTCACCTAATCAGTCTCTTCGGCTGTCACTCTGAGACTCCTCCATGTTAACAGGGTGGTTACCACCACCTCTTATAGCAGTATTATTGTAATATTACTTATACCGATTCTCATAAAAAAAAAACGAAGTAAGATTATAATAATGCTGCTATGAGAGGTGGTAGTAACCTCTCTGGTCTAGTGTTACAGAAATTTCAAAAAGTAATTAACAATTTTAAAACTTAAATGGCTAAAGACGAAAAACATCCACTTCAAGGACAAATCATAAAACTATTTTTTGCGAAGGTAATTTTGGTACAATCGCTGTCGCTATTTCTGTTCCCCATTAAATTTCACACTATTTTCTTACCAATTCGAATCTAATCCAGTACGTTTGAAATCAGCGCACAGCTTAAGACGTTTCCTGATTGAACTTTCCGAATGCGACGGGAACGCTCGTTTAATCACGTCCATTTTGATACGCCTGGGTTTATCATTGGATTTCCAAAACAGCCTGTATATAAAAACCTGAAAAATCAAATTAAAAGCTACGTCATTGATGAATAAAATATTATTGAAGCTTCAAAATATACAAAAAAAATACTCAGAATCACAGAAGATATTATAACAAACTTACAGTCTACGCATTATTAATTAATGAATTAAATTAAGTAAAAAAAAATCGAAACATTGCGGGGTTTTAGTCGGTAGCACGGTTTAGACCTGCGAGTCCGACATTTGAGCTCCAGCCTAGAGATTCGCGAACGAAGTTCCCCGTTTAAAAAAACGTGGTTGTGATTGATGATTGTTAATAAACGGAATGCAGGGATACCAGCGAAAACAAGGTTCTAAATGATGTAACAACTCACTTGTAGAAAGTCTCGCACGAAATTGTTGGCCCTCTTTGAATTAGGTCCTGGCACCTCATACAGCGGACATTCCTGTCCTGCCACGAACAACGCGTCCACCTCGCGGATATAGTAAGCTTGTCTAAAACAAGATGTTTTTATTCTATTAGCTAATTTATATGCCGATAATTTATATACCGTCTAACATTCCGATAGAACTCCAACCAGTCCCAACTCACGATCGATAGAAACAGACTCAGTTATTCATGAAATATCATCTCTCTACACGTGGAAGGTATGTATAGATGGAGTATTGAACAATGGTGTGTAATCGCCAACTTCAGCGACCACTGAAAAGGGTGTGCGATCATAACTTTCACCACCCATTATCACACATATAACTCCAGCATTTAAAGGTTCTGAGGCTTTTTGATCCTTCTAAAATGTCAACCAAGAAACCACATCAAGTTATCACTTCTCGTTGATTTACTATTTTCTCCCAGTCAAGATTCATTTATGCAATAGATTAAACAGTCTGCAACATGGCCACATCATCTAAAAAAAAGGTTTTATCGCGAATTATAGGGTTAACACACAACCATGGTTAACTTAAAAGGATTTTTGAGAACACTGCTTAACCTTATACTCCGGTTAATAAATCCATATTTTACGTCCAAATAAGCAAGAGAAAAAGATTTATACACCAACTTTATAATAGTACTAGCTTTTGGCCGCGGCTACGCCCGCGTGTGTCTTGACAATCATTCATCCCCCATTACATCCCTTAAGGGGATTATTTTATGCATGTGATATACTTATACTGCCTCGGTGGCGTAGTGGTATTTCGGTACGACTACGTTTCTGAGGTCTCGGGTTCGATCCCCGGGTCGGGCAAAGTGATATTGGATTTTTCCATATCAGCCCGGAGTCTGGAATTTGTGCCCGATATGGTGATAGGCTCGCCCCCTATCACATCTGGGACGGAACTAAGCTCGGCGAAACGTGGGTGTACTAGTTCGCTAGTGCGCCTCTGCCTACCCCTTTGGGGATACAGGAGTGAGCTAATGTTATGTTATATACTTATAAACCTTCCTCTTGAATCAGTCTATTAAAAAAAACGCATCAAAATCCGTTGCACAGTTTTAAAGATCTAAGCATACATAGGGACAGACAGCGGAAAACGACTTTATTTTTACTATGTAGTGATAGTGATAATGACTATACCTAGTCCTGATAATAAGGAAGTCAGTCTGCGGCATGGTGTGTTCGTATATGGGCGCGCGGTACATGTTGTTCTCCACCACCGGCTGCGTGGCGCCGGGCGGCAGGATGCCCAGGAACGGCGATGTGTGGGCGTATGCCACCTCGCCGTACTTCTGAGCTTTTGGACCGTTATCCTGAACAGATAAGACAATACATTAACGCCCGGTTCCAATAAACAATCTCAGAATTTGTAGACAGTATTATAAAAGTGACTTGCACCACTATTACTAATTTACAGTTAGTCCTAACCTCAAGTTAAATAGAAAATAATATATAAATGACTTGTAATTCATTACATGTAATGTACTACAGGTAATTACAGAAAAGAATTAATAAAATAATTCATTACATGTCATTCATATATTTTTTCACTTTAACTTGTGGTTAGGACTAACTATAGGTTAGTAATAGTGGTGAAAGTAGCCCTAAGTGGTTGAGCCAAGATTTAGCATACAGTATAAATAGACTGACTCCACCGATTAGCAAGTTTCAAGATTATTTGTCTCACAGAAAACCTACATAACAGAAATATAAATACCATTTCCTCATAGCCAATATTTTTCACTTTACTGCATGCAGCAACTTATGCTGGTGCTGGTAATGCTATGTACGACCATGAACAACAGTAGGCCGACTACTTGTTTGCCTTGGTAAGCCAATAAACAAAGGTTTTTGGTATGGTTGACCACTATGCATAAGTGGCGAGGAGTCCATACAACCCGATTCCTGCGGCTTCCTTTTTCCAGATTATAGGTTAATATATAAGTATAATTTAGGTATTATCTAGAGGAAAAACTAGCACCGGCTTCCTTTTTGATAATTTTCACCCTTCGCCACTGCTGTGCACCCAATGTCAACCAAGTATCTGTCACAGCATTACAAAACCACTGCACTTGGACTAGATGGTATATCAATAAATAAAATGAATTACCTTAATAGCGGTCCGTTTATAATAATTCTTGATCTTACTGCACATGCCCACTTGACTGATGAGTGGAGGATGTTCTTCACAGAACTCTACCAGGACCAGCTCCCCGTCCCTTCCACTGAGATCTTCAGGTGTTCGCATGAAGAACACGTCACCACCACCTGACGCGAGACGTTCCGCTTCACGTTGCTAAGCATAAAATGGTAGCATTTAGTATTTTCAACCGTCTTCCCAAAAAGGAGGAGGTCCTCAATTCGTCGGTATTTTTTTTTATGTATGTTACTCGATATCTCCGCCAAATGTGGACGGACCTATTTTCAAAATTCTTTTTGTGTTCGATAGGACATATTTCAAGGGTCATAGGTCCCATATAAATTTGGTCACGATAGGTAAATTGGAAGTCGGTCTGTTAAGTTTTTAAACTTGTGATTATTTTAAGTCTCTTCTTTTCCTGCAAGCTGTCTCGTCGACATTCAGCTGGACTTTACGAATTTGAAATTATGAAATTTTTATGAATAAAATATGATGAAATTATGAATACACTATCAATTAATCATCAGTTTTGGCACCGACTCTTGCGACAAGTGGATGATCGATGCAGACATAGGGATGTATTCCCATACCCGCTCCAAATAAATATCATGTCACATCATAAGTTCCTCGAGAAACTAAGGAGTGTGGGTCACTATGGCAGGTTGTAACACCATCCTAAAGCCAGCAAATAAAAAGAAAATCTTGAAAGTAGTTTTGTTTGTCAGTGATAACATCACACATGCAAGTTTGAAAACATAAAATCCTTCAAAATTCCATCACATATTAGCTACATTTATTTTTTTCTTGTATCATTTCTTATCGGTTACTTATTTAGAGTTAATCCACCTAGGCACCTATGTGTCATAAAAAATTGTTTGTATGCCAAACTGGCAAAACATGTAGTTACTTACTTTATAAACTCAAACATCATGTATTTATTGTCACTCATGTTTTACAAAATAAATATATTTATCTTTATCTCGTAGTTGAAAAAATATTGTTATGCCGCGTACATATCAACCAAACGACCGTTCGCGAATCTACGGCTGCATTCACACAACAGAGAAAGTTTGTTTAAACGCAACATGCATAAATCCACGAACGTTCGTTGTGTACCCGGCCTTATATGATCATACCTTAGCCTTCTTCTTGATGTGTTTGAGCAGCGGCTGCACGGGGTGGTGTCCGGGCGCGGAGATGGGCGCGTTCCGCAGCTCGCGCAGCGGCGGCCGGTGGAAGGCGCGCAGGCGCGCGGGGCCCATGTGCGTCTGGATGAAGGGCGCGCGCAGCTCCACCACGGGCGTGCTGTGCTGGATCAGCTGACCGCCGCTCACCTTCAGGCGAGGGTTCTGGGACTTCGGCTGGTAGTAACTGAGCAGACGTGTACGACCAAAATGTTTATAATCTTCTTTCATGATTTCTTAGGTTTACGTGAATGTTATTCATTGAAGTAAAACTGTTTTTACGGATTCTATCACGATTTGGTTTAATTTTTATGCTCGACGTTTCGAAAGGTTTGCAGCCTTCGTGGTCACGGGACAGACAGACAAATCGTGATAGAATCCGTAAAAATAGTTTTATTTCAATATAGTCTTTCTTTCAACCTGCTCATATCTCGCAGTATGAGCTTCGGGCTACGCACTTTTCAAGCATGTTGCAAAAAGGATTCGGTTTAGTTTTTACGACCGGTTGACTGCCTGACGTCTACCCCCCTCCGAAGGATCCAGTCCCGAAAAAATCGTGTCAAAAAAATACACCGCCCGACCTGGGAATCGAACCCAGTACTTTAAATTTAACGACCTAAATCGAGATACAAAAAGACGATATAATATCGCCTCGTCATCGGGTGAACGACTATTAGTTTTTTTTTTATTTAATTTTTGTTTATTTTTTTAATACAGTTAGAAATGTAAGAAAATATATGAAAGTTGAAAATAAAGAGCATAATATTAATTAACATGAATACTTACACATCATTAGAGATATTGAAGGGATCTCTGTCAGGAGACTTGGGCGGCGGAGGGGGAGCGTCCTCTTGCATAACGTTGATGACGCCGGCCTTACCAAGCAATATCTTCGACTTTTTCACGTGCGGATGCGGAATCTTAACCTTTGGTGTTGGTCCCCTCTCTAACAACATATTAATTTACGGTATAAAAAGGAAATATTTCTTATGGTTTAATTTATTATGCACTTTTTCCCTTGTAAAACAATATGACGACATTACAGATTTTTAAAAGTGTCTGGCATATGAGCAGCTTGGTCATCATAAGTGAGTAATTTGTACTAACCATCGATACCCACTATACCAAAAAATAAAAGTGCTTTGGTAAACTTAAAAGAAGAGATATAGGGATTGAGGGGGGGGGGAAATGTATGCCAGCGGGAAAACTCGATCACCGAACGGAACGTAATGGTAAGCTGCCACTTTACATCAGTTTCGTAATACAGCGGTATTTAAACCGGTCGAACCTCACCTTTTCATGCTGTAGACACAACTGCCAACAGGTTGACTCTATGACTTAAATTTACATAAGCTCACGCCTGTATCCCCGATGGAATAGGCAGAGGCGCACTAGCGAACTAGAACACCCACATTCTGCCGAGCTTAGTTCCATCCCAGATGTGATAGGGGGCGAGCCTATCGCACTATTGGGCACAACTTCCAAACTCCGAGCTGATACTGAAAAATACAATATCACTGCCCAACCCGCGTATCGAACTCGAGACTTCGGGACGATAGTCGTACCAAGCACGCAATACCACTACGCCACCGAGGCAGTACTTAAAGATAATGTATTTCAATTCAACTCACCTCTTGTAATCTTCGATGGATCCACATCATCGGGTATGCCAAGAATGATATTCTCATCATTAGGGTCAAGGGTCAAGATCTTGGGCTTCGGTATCTTGGGCATAGACTCTGCATCCCATATGACCTCATCCTCCCACGTGCCATAGACCAACTCCTCGTTTTCAACAGGGAATATACTGTACCATGTGTTGTCTTCACCATCAGGCTGGACTGAGCCGGGTTGGTTTGATGATGTGGATCTATAGATATAATAAAATGAGCCTTATATTATACTGAATAAGGCATACAAGGTGTGCATAAATTGTAGCAACAAGTCTGTTGTCTCTTTCTACCCCTTTGGGAAAAAGGTGTAAACTCTATGTCCCTTTTACATAGTACCACTATGTCACGTTTATCGAAAAGAAAATCTGACACTAACAGGTGTATAATGGTAAAAAAATGATAGAGTCACGCTGTAGACAGTTACGTCTACAGCACGAATGGGTCGGCTCGACCGGTTTGATACCACTGTCTCACAGAAAACCGACGTAAACTGGCAACTTGCTGTCGCGTTTGATTCGGTGAGTGAGATTTCCTCCCCTCCCTTTCCCAATCCCATTTCCCTCCCCTTCCATTCTCTCCTTTAGTTTGGCAACGCATCCATGATTCTGGAGATCTTTTGCCATCGGGTGCCTTACCCATCCATTACCCATTTGCTCGTTTATTAGTCTCTGCTATAAAAAAAAGAACGTACGTGGAGGGCTTGGTCTGCATCGGCGCGGGCGGCGCGGGGCGCGGGTGCGAGAACTGCTGCGCCGTGCGGCTCACCGACGTCGGCACCCATCCCGCCGCGTTACTCTTGCTGTTCAGCCGAGCCAGCACCTGACATGAAGATAATAATAATAATCATCATCATCATCATCATCAGCCATAGGACGTCCACTGCTGAACATAAGCCTCCCCCAAAGATTTCCAGATCGACCTGTTGGAAGCGGCCTGCATCCAGCGACTTCCTGCAACCTTTATCAGGTCGTCGGTCCACCTAATCACCTAATAATAATCACAAGTTTAAAAACTTAACTGACCGACTTACAATTTACCAATCGTGGCCAAATGATGATATATTATATAAGACCACTGTTGAAATAAGCTCTATCGAACACAAAATTTTTTTTTGAAAATCGGTCCACATTTGGCGGAGATATCGAGTAACATACATAAAAAAGTACAGACGAATTGAGGACCTCCTCCTTTTTGTGGAAGTCGGTCGATAAATATTTACATAAGGGTGAATTTTTAATAGCTAGAAAGTTTTATATGAAGGATAACTTTGTTTATTTGACAGATATTGTGAATATGTAAAACAATAATTCGCCAGATAAACGTTATCAAGCTATTGTATGTATGTGTATGTTGAAATAACTGGGCATCTCGCGTTTCAATAGTTTATGCTCTTCATTTGCTGGCGTGTATTTGTCACACTTGGTGTTGACAGAATTGCCGTGAAGGACAAAGCCATATACTCAAAAAATAATTTAATATCGGCCTAAAATCCAATAGTATACAATACAATCTTAAAAATAACCACAATTGAACATTCAATAGATATGCACATAAATAGTAATCCCATGCCATATTTTTTTTATGTCAGTACTACCAGATGAATTATATTTATAAATATTTATAGGTTGTTCAATTAAAGTATTACAGCAAAGTGATGGTCTAAATGAATTAACTTTTTCTGGTTTTGAGCTTCTCTCTTCCCTATTAGCCATCTTTAACAAAAACCATACCTTATGTTTGATTTCACTCCCATCCCATATAACATCGTCTTCCCATTGCAACTGCGACACCATGAGAAAAGAGTCATCGGAGAACCCTGATTGAGAGTCTCCATCTTTATCTTCCTCTTTAGCTGCAGATTCAGTCTCATCCTTCGGCTTATCGTCTCGATCTGGCGATGGCGGCTACGAAATGTATAAAACAATTTTACTTACGTATTATTGCTTACTTTTTTATATTATGTAGGCAGTTCTGTAACTGCTAGTGGCATATAGATTGGCATCGTCCATGAGATTCACTCACTTACAGGCCCTTGCAGAATATCAGTGTCAGGTGGAAATTCCTACCTGGCGAATGCTGAGCCCGTGGCCTTTTTGTTCATTGCAAGGTCGCAATAATTAATTGGGTATATCCCGTTAAGCCTTTTATATATGTATGTAATTTTTTGTAGTAACAGTATATTAGCTCGAATAAATTGTACTTGTGCCTTGTATATGGACAAATAAAATTTCTTTCTTTCTTTCTTTATAATACATATTAAATATGGGCCTTACATATAAAAACAGTTTAGTTTAAAAAAAAATGGTACACAATAGTCTGTCCCTTTTATTTTCAAACAATGTGGCACGAGGAAAAAAGTGACAGACTATTCATAGCCATTTGCTCAGCTAAAATGTTTTTATAAGTAAGGCCCTATATGTATAAATTACAGGATTTAGAGTCGACATTCAGATTTATTTTTATGCGTAGATTTGTGGTAATTACAATGTCGATTCTTATACCGGATTTTATTTTCGGTTAAAATACGAATGTTAGTTAATCCGTCAGAGGCGTTACATAAATATGTTACATAAGCGTATGGGCCACCGGAGGCCGAGCCGCCCGTGACTATTTAAATAGTCAAAGTCAAAATAAAATTACATAGTATGTATTAGGCATATAATTACAATCCCGATAAGGTATTTTATAAATTTTTAATTTAAACCCTATAAGAATATGGTACCAAATTACTCATACCATAATTACCTTCAATTTAAATCCGTAATCAAATCCCTCGCCAGTTTCGGGCACATTTAACATATCGTACCAAACTTGAGCTGGTCCAAAACGCCAATGTGCAGGGGTCGGTCTCTGTGATTTATCTCCTGAACCTGAATTCTTGTCGTCAGAATTGGAATGTTGAGTCTCTTCCATTGGCCTGGTAGGATATTATATTTTGAAATAGGTAAATTATTCATTTTTATACATCAAAGCTCATTATCATAACTAAAGCATGAAGCAATGCCTCGGTGGCGTGGGGTACCACTATCGTCCTAAGGTTTCGGGTTCGATCCCCGATCGGGCAGTGATATTGGATTTTTCAGTGTCGTCCCGGACTCAGGAATTTGTGCCCAATACGGCGATAGGCTCGCGCCCTATCCGTTTGAGACGGAACTAAACCCGGCGAAATGTAGGTAGTAGTTCGCTAGTACGCTTCTGCCTACCACTTTTGGGGATACAGGCCTGAGCTTATGTTATGTCTAAAATATGAATGTTACACTTTTCAAAGATCTATTGATGATATAAAAATCAAAGCCTCTATATTATAGCTCAATTATTATTAGTTGCTAAATACATTTCAACTGTCTTTAAGCAGAGAATGTTCTCAGTTCGGCGATTTTTTTAACATCTCCAGCTAATGTGGACCGTTTTTCAAGATTCTTCCAAAGGTGGTTCCATTATTCATTATAATCAGATGAACTGTTTACTTTGAATTAGATTTTCAAGTATTTTTTTTAACTTGGTGACCATTTTATAACAATCAAACAAATTGAACAAAGTTGATACTTTGAATAAAACAAAGAAGTATACGTCTATAACACAAAATTTTATGAAAAAACAACACATAACATAACATAAACATAAGCTCACGCCTGTATCCCCGAAGAGGTAGGCACAGGCGCACCAGCGAACTAGAACACCCACATTTCGCCAAGCTTAGTTCCGTCCCAGATGTGATAGGGGGCGAGCCTGTCGCCATATTGGGCACAAATTCCAGACTCTAGGTTGATATAGAAAAATCCAACATCACTTAGCCCGACCCGGGGATCAAACCCGAGAGCTCAGTACGGTAGTCGTACTGAAATACAACCACTCCACCAATGCACTCAAAAACTTATGAAAAAAAGGAAATAAAAACTGACTTGAGTAGTTTTTCTTCATCGTCGCTAGCATATTGGGGCTCCTGATTGTCTGGCTGGTGAGACGGAGTGTCACTACTAGTACTGCCGCTGCGTTTGCGGCGCCTACGCTTCTTCACGCCGCGCCATATTTGAGGCAAACTAGATAACTTGCCTGGCCCAAACAGACGCGAAAACAGCAGGACCTAGAAGAGGCTTTTCATTAAAGATCGCGATTATGGGCCTTACTTAAAACAGCATTTTTAACTGAGCAAATGGTTAAGAATAACCTGTCACTTTTTTCCTTGCGTTACATTGTTTAAAAATGAAAGGGACAACCTATGACATAAAGATAAGCAGTGCTTAAATATTTTTATAAGTTTTATGCATTACAAAAAAAACATCTAAGGGCGACTTGCGTGGAGTTTTACTAACCTACAGTTAGTCCTAACCTCAAATTAAATTGGAATATGAATATATGAAGGACATGTAATTCATTAACTACTGTAGGTTAGTAACTGTAGGTTAGTAATAGTGGTGCAAGTCGCCCTAAGATTTTTTTTTTATAGCAGAGGTTGGCAAACGAGCAGATGGGCCACCTGATGGTAAGTGAACTCCACCACCCATAGACACCCAAGACACAAAAAGAATCATGGGTGCGTTACCAACCTAAAAGGAGGAAATGCAGGGGGAGGGGAAAGGGATTAGGAATAGGAGGGGAAAGGGATTAGGAATAGGAGGGGGGTAATGGGCCACCGGAAATCCCACTCACCGAACGAAACGCGACAACAAGCTGCCACTTTACGTCGGTTTTCTGTGAGACAGTGGCCTAATGCGGGTTGGTAGACTTCACATACCTTTGAAATTCTTGTGAAATTCGCGGGTATGCAGGTTTCCTCACGATGTTTTCCTTCACCGTTATAAAAAGCAATATTTCACAAAAAAAACACACTTAACATAGAAAAGAGGTGTATGCTCCTTTTTGGGGGTTGGTCTCGAAGCTCCGACACTCGTCTCGGTAGTCCGTACCATTCCCAACTGAGCCATCGCTGCTATATTTAGTTAAGTATAAAAAGAACAAATATTTGAATTTTCCAAAGAATTTAATATACTCATTCAATATTCCTTTCCAACGAATATTTACTCTATCTTTTTTTTAAATATTTTTATGTCAAACTTACTTTTTCAGGTCTAAAGTCAGGAAACAGCTCTGTGACATCTACATTAGCATATTTAGATGGGAGCATAGCAGCCAAAGGTGTCTCCAATTTCTTTGGCTTTTCAGATTTATGACTCCTGCAATAAGAATAATAATAAATAACACCCAACAGTTACATACATAGTCTTGACCCACACTAAGATTGAGTCTTGTGTCATGGGTATCAGGAACTACGAGACTTTCGGTCTCACAACACCCAGACCCTAAGCAAATATCTGTAGGCCATACAAACATTTGTCTCTGTGTGTGGATCGAAGCCGCGACCTCTCGCTTCACAGCCGGCTAACACATCTTTTTTGGGTTTGATAGATCTTGATCCAAGAGATATAAAATATATTTTATAAGATTATTATTTTTTTACATGTATAAAATTACTCTATAAATCTTATTAAAGTACAATATATAAATTGAACTTACGGCACTGTTGATGGTGGTGGCATAAGGCCACCATCCCCTTCCATATCACCTTCATACCCTTCATCGTTAGTGGTCTGAACGTCGTCCTTATAATATTCACCACCCTTCCAATTATCAATATCATCTTTATCACCATCCTGTGTAGAAGCTTTGGGTGGTTTTTGCTGAACTCTTGTTTCTGAGATTTCTTGTTTAGAAACCTCGGGTTTTATTCCATCATTCTCTAAACTGTCATTTTTTATTTCTTCTAGTTCTACCTACAAAAGAATGTGCTTTGCTATTATAGATATTATTAGTATACATAACTGGATATATACAGTCAAAGGGATTAATCAATTTCTCTGTATTTTTTATATAAAATGTTATGTTATATCTCCATCTACTGTAAGCTAGTGATGTGGATAATCGTTTAATAATTGATTATTTATCATAATCGATTATTTTTTAAAGATGCATTATTATATTGTAAATAGACAGGGATGATTGGCGCTCACCTGGGGAGGCCTACGTCTAGCATTGAACACCGGTAGGCTGAGTAATTATTGACTAACCAATTATTTAATCACGTCTTTATAAATAATTGATTATGAAAAATAATCAATATCCTCATCAAACTGTAAGCTGATTTTCAATATTAGTTTTGTGTTCAATAGATTTTATTCCAACGATGGACCCGTATAAATGGTCATGATCAGATACATTTCAAAGTTGGTCAGTTTGGTATTGGTATTGGTATTGGTTGTGGGCTCCTTTTTCCGCACTTAGTTCGTTAAAGAATCGAACCATTGTGCGTGTCTTTAATGCCAGCTAGAGATCTAGCCAGCCTAGCTCCGACCAGAAGCGCAGGATCCTCCTGGTGTCTCCACAGGCTTCTCCGAGCGACCTCGGTGTATTGAGGATTTAAGCATGTTGTGTAGCTACACCTTCTCATTCCAGGATGACATGGGAAGCTGTTTCATCGGCTAACAGGCATCCCCTACATAGGGGGCTGTCAGTCATACCTAAGACATATAGATGTTTGTTAAGTGGGCAATGTCCAATAATCATCCCTATGACTATACGTAGGGACTGCCTGTCTAAAGACAACAGGCGTTTAGTTATGCGTTTATCCGGGTGTGGCACCGTTTCCCGGGATTGTCTGCATGTACTGATATTTGCCCATTGATCAGCATGTTGTTTTGGTCAGTTAAGTTATTAAACCTGTGAATATTATGAACAAAAAGATTGCTGAAGTGAGTACTCATTGTTTTGTAGAATTTCTAGCATTAATCAAACTTTGAAAATAAAATATTATGACCAAAAAGCTTCTTACTTTAATATCTTCAACAACATCATCTGTATCAAAGAAATCTATAGCAGATGGACTCTTTTCGGTATAGTCTGAAAAATAAAAAACACGAAATCAAAACATTTTAAAGCTACATATTCTGGTCACTTAGATGACAACTCCAAATATACAATTTCTTTGTAGATTCTCAAACATACAAAGTCTATGATGGACAACTTCAAAACAAAATTGGGGCAGTAGACTAAGAAAAAATTTTAAGACTGTTGATAAGTTGAATGACCTCACAATTAATGCAAGAAACTTATTCTACACAAATCTGAATGCATAACTTGCGCTGTATGCACAAGTCTTCTACATAATACGCTAATGTTTATTGCAAAACTTTGCTATCTTTGAGCAATTTGTTGGTTATCTTAACTGACCTTTTTCTTCATCATCCTTGTTAGGTTCTTCATTTTCTAGGACTTCAGACAAGATGGAGCCCAGTCCCAAACGGGACAGGGACGATAACATGCGCTTAGAATCGCCATCAAGCAATCCATCGTCTTCGAGTTGACCCCTTTCATCGACGTTTCCAAACAAAAACCCTATCAAGTCACCGCCAGGGCGGCTTTCACCCGGATCATCACTATCACACATCTTTATGTCAAGTAAGAATAGTTACACTAAATAAAACTTAATTGAAGTTAGTTACTTCTCATGATGATTTTTATTAGAGTATTTTACTTGATTTTACGACACCAAAATTGCACCAAAATACTCCGTTGGAATGTATTTATTTTGACAAATGGTAAAGTTTTGACAAATGGCAGCACTAAGCAACCTTCAATCTTGATTTGCGTTCATTATATCTATCCTTTTTTATTACATTGGGATCTCTATTGCTCTTTGTTTCTTATGTTAAATAAAAAAACGTCTTTCGAACGTCTTTGGAACATAATAAAACAGATAACACAAACTACCAAAGACAACCGTTTACATTCGTAGTTGCTATTTGTACAATATATATGGCGTTGGCAAAATCATTCATTCACTACATCCTTATTCTGTCGAGACAAAAAAGCGGTAATTTAAAAATTATGCTCATGTGTAAAGTGTATGTAAGTTGTATCGAAAAATATTATATTGTTAGGAGTATTAGCCTTTTCGTTAATAATGTTGTGGGTACCGCAGAAAATAATGTCGGTACCAACGGCATAATTATTAATGTATGTCGGTAGATGAATAGTTTCCTGAAATAGTGGGGCCACAGCTCCTATAAAATGGCTAGACAATACATTTGAGCAAGCAGTTTGTGTCAACAAATCATCTAGTTAATAATACGCGGTAGCTATGTCAGTTTGCTAATAGAAAGCTATTTACCAATATCTCTTGCCTTGCATATAAAGTAAATAAGTGTTCTTACATGCTGAAGTCCTGACGAATTGTCGTTACTAATGCGTTCGTATTGTAAGAGTGAATAATTAAGGTTCAGTCGAAGTGAGAATCGTCACTCGTGTATGTTTGCCTATTATTCTATCACTCTACAAATGTGGTTTCTAATATTTTTAACTCTACAAGTACATAGTTCCTAATTTCAGAAGTGGGATAGGCTCCACACGCCTATCGTCATAAGATCTTAATAGGCAAACACCCACAAAACGAGATTAAACTGCCGCGTTGAACTTAGCAAATGTGTTGTGAAAAACTACGCATCGCGCTCGCAACGTGATCCTGGCGATGCAATGGCTTAAAGTAAGCTATGCGGGCTCTTATGCGGCCCTGGTGGAGTCATCCATGCTTTTGAGTCGGCGTGTCGAAGCTGTGTCGACGACGCGCGGTACTAACTACTAACAAACAGCCACCACGTGGCGCGATTTGTATGTACAGTCGCAGGTTTGTGTGCCGTGTCGTAAGTACAACTAATCTTGTTTGAAGTGGAGCACTACATCAGGTGTGGCTTTATTAAATAATTAGATTTTCGACAACAATATTAAGTATCGAATAAGTAGAACACGTTCAAACCTGTTCTAAACCTGCAAAAAGATTCGTCAAAGCATGTATAGTGTTCATGTGTTTAATGGAGATGTTTATTTCCACATAGTAGTCTGATGTTTTCAGGTTAAATTCCTGTGCTATATGTAAATGTTCATGTATTCTAAATACACGCAAACTTATTTCTTCAATTGTAAAGAGTTAACAGTCATAAGGGCTGTGCAATCTGTAAATAGTTCATGACGAAATTATTGCAATACGATTTTATTCTCTACCCACTGGTAAAGAAAAAATGTTTTGGTTTGCAATTTTATGAGCGAAAGTTTGCCTCGTACCTATGATTATTACAACCATCTGTAATATAACTGGACTAATCCTTGTGCATTTCTACATTTCATACTGTACGACGTTGGTGTTCGAGGTTATGAGCAAGTACCTATTCCTACCGGTGCGGCGTAACCCGGTATTCACGAACATCTGTATACCAGGCAGAGCGATGACAAGGATTATAACCAGGAGATGATGTATTCAGATGCAGTTGGCATTTGGTGAGTTCGTTCCGTTTTATTACTTTGGTTTTAAACACAAAGTAATTTTAGTGCGGCCAGAAAGTCATTAATTAGGTTCTTCTGCAACTACATGATTCCGTTGCGTACTCTACTTGGATCCGCTGCGTGCACTACATGGATCCGCTGCGTGCACTACATAATTTCGCTGCATACACCATTTGGATCCGCCGCATGCACTACATGATTCCGCTGCGTGCGCTACTTGATTCCGCTGCGTGCACTATTTGGTTCCGCTGCGTGCACTATTTGATTCTGCTGCGTGCACTACATGATTCCGCTGCGTGCACTACATGATTCCGCTGCGTGCACTACGTGATTCCGCTGCGTGCACTACATGATTCCGCTGCGTGCACTACATGATTCCGCTGCGTGCACTACGTGATTCCGCTGCGTGCACTACTTGGTTCCGTTGCGTGCAGTAATTGATACTGCTGCGTGCACTTTATGTGCAACTATGCGCATCGAATCCTACACTACTTCGGGAGTTGCTACCGGAATCTTCATCGTTGCTGCGAATGTCACTGCTGGTGGAACGACTGTGTTCGCACTGGCATGGTGCTGAGAAACTTCTGTTCACATTCAGGGTTGCTTCTCGCAACAGGCGATGTCTATTCTCTACCACACTTCACATTTTTCACTGGACTATGCACAAAACTTTACACAACCACACATTTAAATTTATGGGGTATGTTAGTTAATTAGTAGGACATGTATGTCTCTTTTACACAACTACTGTACTCTCACAACCACCACTACTCTCACAACTACCACTGTACTCTTTACAGGATATGAGGTATGCGTTCGGTATGATCATAAAAACTGAATTTGATGTATGTTATGATCATCAGTCATCGATTGTGATTAGCAACTTGGTGATGCATTTATGTTTTTGCCATGCGGCATAACGAGGGTCTAGAGTTGTAATTCGTGGTTCGATGTAATTGATTTTATTAAGACTACGTGACATCTTCGTAAGGCAGACTTCGGTATTGAGGACGGACTGCGGGACGTACCTTAAAAGGCAGTGGACTGCGGGACACATGCCACAACGCACATAGGACGGACTGCGGGACGTACCTCAAAAGGCAGTGGACTGCGGGACACATGCCACAACGCACATAGGACGGACTGCGGGACGTACCTCAAAAGGCAGTGAACTGCGGTACACACGCCACAACGTGCATAGGACGGACTGCGGGACGATCCTATTGCCAGCAGACTGCGGGCTGCCTGTCTTGTATGTGTAATGCACAAAATATGGTTACGATTTAGCGTATGTTCATACAAGTACGAGATTGATTAAGAATCCAAAATGACGTGTGACATTGAAAGCTTGTTTGTAAGAGATTCTAATCTTCTAAAATTTTGCAGGAACAGGATTGTGATTCAAAGACGGCCTTGAATTTGAGATGAATGTTCGAAAGGGAACTAACGACTCAACGGGCTATGATGACACTTAATGCAAACTTATTACAGCCATAGGAGTACTGGTATTGTATGACACATCTGCTAATTATTTTTGTTTTCTTTGGTGTATATTTATCAGGTTGAATAAAAATGGTCATGTGGTGGTCATGAAGCTTTCGGAAAGCAAGAGTGGAGAGATCTGTAGCAATTCATTACTAATGTGGTATTGCACATGAGAGCAAATAAAACACTGGTGTGCCGAGAGCCATGTTAAGAGTGGTGTCTTACAAGGTGTTGTAGTAATATACTGGGAGTAGAGCTGTTATTAAGAGTGATTGTGCTATGTTGACAATGGGGGTCAAACTCATGCTGAGTTTTTCTAAAAACCTTTAAGACTTATTCTGTTATTGAGTACCGTGACTTATTACGAATTCTACAAACCACAAATTGTTGTTCAGGATTGGTCGAAGCGTTGCATATGTCACTACTACATCTGTACTGATCACAACTTTCAATGTCTCATACCCGAAATTATTTCCGATCATATCTCTATTAGATTTATGTGGATACCAGAACATGGTATAACTGATAACGTTTAGAAATGAACTAAGTTAATTTCTTAGATCAATCTACTAAGGATCATCAGTAGGTGATACAGAATCCAAAACACTGTTAGGATTTATGTGATTCTGCCGTGTGTTTTTGTTGTGCAGGAGTTCGAGTTGCTTGTTAAGCATACCGCACCCATTCTACCGGGTGGATACTGCGAAGTGCAATTGCGGAGAGGTTCCCTGGGGGAAGAAACTGTCGTCGTGCCGAGATTCCACTGACATACGAACTCTTTGCATTGTATTCAAGTTCACTGATCTGACAGCTGCTGCTTGCCTTCTGTTTCACTGGTTTTGTTCCATTACTAAAGTCATAGGGAGTGCAACAGTAGGAAGTGAAGAGGGAGGGCAATTTGGGGATTGCTGTAATTTGTAAACTAATAGGTGCTCGAGGACGACCACATGTCAGGAGAGGCCGTGTTAGGAGTATTAGCCTTTTCGTTAATAATGTTGTGGGTACCGCAGAAAATAATGTCGGTACCAACGGCATAATTATTAATGTATGTCGGTAGATGAATAGTTTCCTGAAATAGTGGGGCCACAGCTCCTATAAAATGGCTAGACAATACATTTGAGCAAGCAGTTTGTGTTAACAAATCGTCTAGTTAATAATACGCGGTAGCTATGTCAGTTTGCTAATAGAAAGCTATTTACCAATATCTCTTGCCTTGCATATAAAGTAAATAAGTGTTCTTACATGCTGAAGTCCTGACGAATTGTCGTTACTAATGCGTTCGTATTGTAAGAGTGAATAATTAAGGTTCAGTTGAAGTGAGAATCGTCACTCGTGTATGTTTGCCTATTATTCTATCACTCTACAAATGTGGTTTCTAATATTTTTAACTCTACAAGTACATAGTTCCTAATTATATTAATAATTATTCATTGTTGTCTAAATTAATAATCAATTTATTATGAAATAAAAACCTTTTCCATTCACTGCATAATCAGCCTAGAGTCTAGAATTTGTGCCTGATATGCCGATAGGCTCGCCTCCTATCACATTTGGGACGGAAATAAACTCGGCGAAATGTGGGTGTTCTATGTTCGCTAGTGGGCATCTGCCTACCCCTCAGTGATACAGGTGTGAGCTTATGTATGCATAACTCCGTATTCAGATTTTTATATATATATATATTCGATAAAATATTTAATAAATTATGATCATGTGAAAGTTAGAACTTTTTGATAATTTGGTTCCAAGAACTAAAGTCGAAGATATAGTAAGAAAGGATTCTAATTAACAAAATATTTTTTTACGTGATTTTCATGATTATAAGTAAAATTATCCACTCTCCAGCTTTTGAGACAAAAAGTAGTTATGCTATTTTTATCCCTTACCATAGTTGTAAAAAACAATGTTCCAGTCACAGACGTAAAAAAATGGACGGTGCGCTAGGAACACTGAAAGTGAAGCAGGGTTTTCGGCCCATTTGATCTATCGACATGTAATGGCGGCGACTAGGCTTCAGTGTTCCTAGCGCTCCGTCCATCTTTTTTATTACATCTGTGGTTCCAGTTTAAAAGTTCGCCCTTACCTACCCTCGTAGGGAGAGGCGTGAGGCTATTTATGTATGCACGTACATATATAATAATGTTAATGGATTCCATGGAAATCTATGGTAATTAATTTCGGACTTAATCAATGAACATCACAATGCAAAGGTATTTTCTGGCGAATGCCAATTGAGAATAATTTATGTCGCTGTGGTGGACAGGTCGGTTTCATACAAACCTCTATATTCTATAGCTATCAGTGGTTTATACCGACCTGTACTACCTGAACAAGTGTACAATAGGTAGCCGTGGGTAACATTCCTAATGACCGCAACATGCGTGGTCTAGCATTTACCATTATTGCCTGGCCACTTAGGGCGGGTCGTTTAATCGTCGGTTAGTGTAATTGTAACTTTAACTGATGACGATATCCTCATTATTTAACAATAATTTGTTTTCAGTAGGTACGTTCTGACAAAATTAGTAGGTTTGTTAAGCATAACGCCTCTACTATAATTACGATTACGGCAAAATCACTAAGGGCGACTTGAAGCATATTACTAATCAAGACTAAGACATAAGCTTGATTTAACTTACTTCGCATTCATACATTTAAATCGAGATTTATCTAAGTGTTGCAAGTCACCTTAAATAGATTTTCCAGATCTTCGTAATTTCTAATAAAAATAATAATAATAGTATTGGAGAACACTAGTTGTAAACTATATTACGATAGAGCGATTTTAACCGACAAGACCATCCATAATAATAGACCTGATATTACGTTAATTCACAAACAAAATAAAACTGTATTTTTAATTGACATTGCAGTGCCTAACACTCACAACCTTCACAAAACCATAACCGAAAAGATAAACAAATACACCGAATTAAAAGAAGAGATCATAAGAATTTGGAAAATGAATAAAGTTTATATTGTGCCACTAGTGTTGTCCAGTACAGGTGTCATCCCTAAACATTTATTACAATCTTTAAAAGTCATAAACATCCACGAAAACACATATATAACTATGCAAAAAGCAGCAATTCTTAATACGTGTCGCATTGTAAGAAAATTCCTACAAGAAGATTTAACTAGCCAACCACCGGAACATGAAGCTCACTTGGCTTAGGCCCGTGCTCTTCATTATACCGAAATATCTTAAATATTTCGAGATAAACAATGTTTAAAAAAAAATAATAATAAAAACTTTATTGACAACAAATTTTAAGGTACACAAACTTTGTTGATGGCGCTGTCTCCTGCGCTAGTATTAAACTGTATTAAATATAATAAATAAATCGAGATCAGTATAGGTAGGTACATACAGCATGGACCTATAGCATTTCTATGTTAACGTGTGTTCCTGCGTATGTTCCAGCTTTTATCAAAGTTACAATTACGGCACTTACATACATTTTTCTGTAATTGTAACTTTGATAAAAGTCAGTTAAAACATTATGTACATTTTCTATACTACATTCTAACTATAGTTATAGGCCGTTCCAACCCCACTTAGGCTAACACTAGGTAGGTCTGTTACGTGCATCGTTTCCTCATATATTAATTTGGTAATTAAACCTGTATGTCAAATTAATTACCGCTTTGTAAACATTTGTTATACCTGTCTCAGAATATTAACATACTGTCCGTTATGTTTAATTGTATCTATGATTTGATCGCTAAAGGTCATCTATGCAGGTGATTAATGACCTCGCAGGAAATTATGAATATTAAATACGCACACTCATGTCAGATAAAGACAGAGGTAGGTAGGCCAGTGGCGTAATTATAATGTTGACTGTTAGGGGCCCGTGGCACATTCATTGGATGCAGGTCTTTTCAGCCCGCGGCTCCCTACATTGTCACGGCTTTTTCGGTCTGAGGGCTCCTTCCGCTGAGGCACCCTATGGCCGAGGCCTATGTCATTTTGACGACATGCCACCCTGTAGTTATGCCACTGAGGTAGGCAGAGGCGCAACTTTTGCACCAACTGTAAGCCACACTTACTGTCCCATGATGTGATAGGTGGCAAGCCTAGGTAGGTACCTTAGTTATTAAGTATTACTTGATTATCTAACTAAATTGCTATTTAGCAGTACCCCAAGCTAACATTTTAATGAATAGAATAATTTAATGTTATAAGAGCGACTTGGACCACTATTACTAACCTACAATTCGTCCTAACCTCAGGTTAAATTGAAAATAAAATAAATGAAGGAGATGTAATTCATTACATGTGATTAATTAAATGTTATATTATCTGCAATTACATGTAATACATTACATGTAATGAATTACATGTCCTTCAGATATTTCTTTTTCAATTTAACTTGAGGTTAGGTCTAACTGTAGGTTAGTAATAGTTGTGCAAGACGCCCTATATAATATAACGCGGTTTTTTATTATTTTTAAAAATTCATCTGTGTGTCATTAAGTAAAGTAAAGTTTCATTTTCTGCAAGCTTATTTCGCCTCGTTTATTATTCTACATTTTGATCAGCGGCACTGCACTGTTCTGCAGTTCAACTACTGAACAGGAACCTATAATTAGGACACAGCCTCTAGCGACTAGCCTAATGCTGGTACTTTGAAATTCCTTTGAAATTATTTCTGTGGAATATCAGGTATGCAGATTTCCTCAAAACATACTTTTTGCGAACGATTCCTATGAAGTATACTTAGAATACTTAGCTTTGAAAAGTCCGAGGTCTAAAGCAACATCTCCTGCACTAAAACATTACACAAAACTCCTACACAAAACGTGGTTTTGTTTATATTTTTATCTATGGTCCATTGTTCCATAAGCAGGAGACAGCGAATATCATTTTTTGCGTATGTGTTTTAGTGTTTGGTTTTAGAAAAACATGTGAGGAGATGCGACTTAACAGGTTCTCAATAATTTGTTTGACGAATGACGTTTTAAAATCATCGTCATCATCATCATCATCATCATCATCAGCCATAGGACGTTCACTGCTGAACATAGGCCTCCGCCAAAGATTTCCAGATTGTGTTAAAATACAAACATAAAAATAAATTTTATTTTGATACTACTGTTATGTTTCGTTTTTAAATTAATTATTCAGCATAGACAAATTATTCTTGCTTTAATAGCCTACACTAATGGCCTGCCCTCCCACTCGTAAACTGAACGTAGGTACCTATTTAATGCGTTGTTTTAGTACTCTTTAAAACATTAACGATATAAATCTATTAGAGTCGAAGCTATTAAGATATGATTACTAAACTTAATCAAATTATAATCTGCCGTCTCATCGATCGCGTCTGGCAGTGTGCCTACCCACTTATGCTTAAAAAGTTGTGATCATGGATCCAGCATTCGATGCTTCGATCTCAAATCGAGCAGTCACAATTTTAATTTTTGACCGACTTCCAAAAAGTAGGTCCTCAATTCGTCTGTATTTTTTATGTATGTTACGCGATATCTCCGCCTAATGTGGACTGAACTTCAAAATTCTTTTTGTTTTCGATAGAGCTTATTTCAAGGGTGGTCTCATATAAATTTGGTCACGATCAGATTTGAAATCGGTCTGTTAAGTTTTTAAACTTGTGATTTATTTCATTACGACTGGATTTCAACTTGTGCACTTCTGCTTATTATCGGTTATCACTACATCATAATCACTCTATAATATAATACAAAGTCCTGCGCTGCATCTGTCTGTCTGTTCCCGATAAACTCAAAAACTACTGTACGGATTTTCATGCAGTTTTCGCCAATAGATAGAGCGATTCATGAAATCATGAGGCAGCTTTGGGTGTATAATTTTGTGCTTTAACGAGGGGAAGCTACGAGCAAAATTCCGAATATACTAGAGTGAACTTATATTAATGCGTATGACGGAAGCCTACTCGCTTCTTGACATCACACATATTTTGTACATACAAACATCACGCCTATACTCTTGTATAGGGGTAGATCACAAAGGTAATAAAAAAGAAGACACCGTCTCGTCTATAGTTAAACGGACTCCATAGATAAGCCACGCACACAAACGCGCCTCTACAAACGTGTCCTATGTACACACTAACACTCAGTCGCCGTCATTACGTGTCGATGGATCGGATCGGCAGAAAACTCCGCTTCACTTTCAATATTCCTTGCGCTGTCTTCTTTTTACTTCGTCCGTGGGGTAGATAAAGAATATGGATTTCTAATACTATATTCGCTTCATTAATCCCATAATGTATTATCGTCGGATTAAATTTTAATAAATAAATAAATAATAAATACATTCAATAGTCACATACATAGTCCTGACCCCACACTAGGTTTAACCTACATCGTGGCTATCAGGAGTTACGAGAGACTTACGGTCTGAACACCTAGACCGGAAGCAAATCTAAGTAGATCACACAAACATTTGTGTCGGTACGGCAATCAAATACGACTACCGTCCTGAGGTCTCGGGTTCGATCCCCGGGTCGGGCAAAGTGATATTGAATTTTTCCATATCAGCCCGGAGTATGGAATTTGTACCCGATATGGCGATAGGCTCACCCCCTATCACATCTGGGACGGAACTAAGCTCCGGAAATGTGGATATTCTAGTTCGCTAGTTTACCTCTGCCTACCCCTCGAGGATACAGGCGTAAGCTTATGTTATGCTATGTGGGAATCAAACCCGCGACGTCTCGTTTCACAGCCAACCATTCACCCGCTGCGCCACGGAGGCGATCAATAGTAATAGATTGATATTATAAAATAGTTTGCTAAAATATCGCTTTTTGAAACAATAATTAATGGTAAAGACTTCGATAGCCACAGGCGAACTATTGCCGTAATTGGTGTTTAATACTCAGTTAAACCGACTCAGTGTTCCGTGGTCGGCTTATTCAGGCGCTTGATTAGCCACAAATCGAAATATATCCCTGCGTTTATCCGAATAAAGCCAATGCAACTACTCTCAATTGATAGTGGCTGAGTTCGAAGGATTAACGATCTATCAGACGGGGCACTTGAGAATTTATTTACTAAGGAATAAGGACGCTTTCAGATACACAAATAAAGGTTTATTTATAATACCAAAAGGACACGCAATAAACTTACTTAAAATGTACCATAAATAAAATAAGCTCAATAAGAAAAGTTGAATGTGAACGTACACAACTCAGCATAAAGCTGTGATAAGGCGCATTCCATAATATAAGTAGCACTGGTTTTCAGTAATTCATCATCATCATCAGCCATAGGTCGTCCACTGCTAAACATAAGCCTTAATTTAGGCCTTTCAGTAACTACTCAATTATAATTATGTACTTAGCCTGCTACTACTAAGAGTTTCTCACAGCTTAAACTTTTATAAAGCTCTATTTAGATGGAGAGTTCATCGCACGTTTGGAGCTAGAATGCAACAGAAATCTAATAAAAATCTCAAGAGAGTTCTTCTATATACAGCGGTGTACAGCTTTTGAAAATATACTCGATTTGAACATTTGATAAATAATTTCCATCTTAATCTCCTTGTATATATCTGAATGGTCTATTTCAGCTCTCAGTCAACTAAATAGGTTTACAATAAGGACATTTTTTTAACCGAGCACGGCAAAGTACACTACACCTGATGATAAGCGCCGTGCAATCCAAAATAATCACAAGTTTTAATACTTTACGGACTGCCTTATTTTATCTATACTTTCCGATCATTATCAAATTTATATGTGACCATCCTTGGTTGTTCCAAGTTGTTCTATCGAGCACAAAAAGAATCTTCAAAATCAGTCCATATTTGGTGGAGTGTAACACACATAATAAAATACGAACGAATTGAGGACCTTCTCCTTTTTTGAAGTCAGTCGAATAACCAGCGACCACCGACAAACTATAGGCTATGGGTAATCACCAGAATCTCCCCTAGACAGAGAATGTGGTTGATGTCAGGCAGGCAGCCGGTCGTAATAACTAAGTCAAATTATTTTTGCAACATGTATGAAAAAGTGGGTTGCAGCGACCTTATATTAAGATGGGTTAAATGCAGGTAGAAAGATAGTCACCGGAATCATGCCGGCCTATACTATTTTTATTACATATTTTAACTACTCTATAGATTAGTTTACTAAATACAATTACTAGAATACCAATCCAGATAGCCGACAGTATTTCACATTACCACCACAAAAGATTACCTGAAGCGAGCATGTTAAAGAAGGATACAAAAGGAAAATGCAAATTAACCGCCGCCATTCTGCAAACGAAAGGGTATCGGGCGAAAGTTCTTTCTAAAGCCGTCATGCGATTAAAGAGCCGCGATAGTGATTGATATCTTCCCGTACAAATTGCGGGCAATTTACGTTTTTCTGTACGATTTGAGAAGAATGTGTTGTTTTATCCTTTGATCAGAAATGTTTTTGTGGTAATGGGCCGGCTATTTCTGTTTTTTTTTTTTTTATGGAATGGCTTAGCAAATGAGCAGATGGGCCACCTGATGGTAAGCGGTCATCATCGCCCATGAACAACCACGATACCAGAGGAATCGTCGATGCTTTGCTGGCCTATTTCTGTTTTCTAATTTAAGCTTTGATTGTATCATGAATGAGACTTGAAATATTTTCGGCTGTGACGGATTTTAATGCAAATATGAGAAGTTAATTAATACTTACTCGTAAGCTGATATTGAAGCACAATTTCCTTCAAAATATTCCTCTCACATATCCTGTCAAGCAAGTAGACTCCCGAGTATTAAAGACAGTTACGATCAAAACTTTGTGTAAGTACGAGCACAATCAATCGGTCGTGGCATTGCTTGTGATCAAAGACATTCAGCAGAATATAGGCGGGACAACAGTACCAAACTTGTGATCCAAAAGTTATGACCCGGTCATAAGTCGCTCAGTTTATTTGAAATATACGCGCGCCAGGCCGGCCCGCTTAATAATATTGGGAGAATAAACTTATCTTACGTGATTCTTAACCATTCACAAAACACTAGGGTGTAAATTGTCATAATCGCATTGTAATAAGTGGTTGATGGGGGTACTGAAGTTTGAGATCATTTTTTTTGGATGGAAACATGCTTAGCCCCTCTATAGTAAGTAATATTAAATCTTTTTGCTTGTGATACGGGTGGTTGCGCTCCAGACACTAGAAGTCCCAAAGCTTCGATAGGAGACTGTCTGTCGTTTGAGACATCTTATTATAAGCGAACGACTCTTGGTATTCAAACTTTCAAGACACAGGTTAAGACTATGTGACTATAATATTATTTACTTTAAAATGTAACTATACTTAAGTATCCTACTTTACTTTCTTCCCACCATCCGTTTTCCCACTTCGATGTGGGGTCGTGAGGAACACATTTTTTGCAGAAAAGATTCAGTGTAATTTTTAGTTTTTACGACTGGCTGCCTGCCTGACATCATGATATCATCATATAATACACAAAAGGCAAGCCAAAAATCTTGCTTGTTTAATCTCTAATTATAGCTGGAAATGACATTTATCCCAATATTTTCGCCTCATTTCAACATTTCCAACATTATTGCCACTTCCTCAATCATATATTCCACAATCTTCGCTTCTACGCGGCCGGAATACAGTGACTTCATATCATTTTTCTGATAACGTTTATTTTGGGATATTTAATATTAGCATCTAAAATAGCTTTTGCCTTGGGAATCCCAATAGATACCCTAAATATATTCAGAAGCTCTAACATTTATAGCTTTCGACTATGTATTGAAATTGAGATGCAGATCGTACAACTAAATTCGAATACATATTCGATAGTGATTCGTGCTACGTCCTTTGTATCTTCTTTCTACCTGTCCTTATCCCACCTCAATGTGGTGTCGGCGCAACACACTATTTCAAGCATGTTGCAGAAAGGATTTGTCTTAGTTTTTACGACCGCCTGCCAGTCTTGGGCAAGTCAAATTAGAAAAATCGCTTTGTCCAACCTGGGAATCGAACCTATATAATTATAACACAACTATATATGCTGCCTCTAGACCAAGGAAGCGACTATATTCTTTGTATAATACTTGATAATACTCCACTGATCCCAACCTCAGGCGATTGTAAAATGTGTTTAGATTAAAGAATTTTGATAACGCTATTTCCTGAGCGTTCTTACAAAATAATATTATCAAAAAGTGGAAACGAAGTAATACAGAACCGAATACAGATAGGCGTAGGATTAGGGATTTTGTAACCACTTTTTATGTAAATCCGCATCGAGTACAGAATTATTCGATAAAGGAAGGTTTTAAAGCTTTACTGAAAACAAATTCTTCTAAAAAATAAGTAAATAACGCCCAAAGTCTTGTGCCGTGGGTATCAAAAACTAAAAACCGGCAAAGTACATGCAACATATCTGAGTAAAAGGTTCAGAAGTAGGGATGAATATCGCTGAATTTTAATTTTATTACAACACAATTTTAATTATGTGGTCTATAGCTATTTTATATAACTAGTTATTTTATATAACTAACAACTTTATTTATTTGGTTTTCAATAGAGTTTGTACGAAATTGATTTTTACTTTTGACTACCCTAGTCTGAATGCCTATGCACGTTGCTGTACAGAATACCTAAATATAAATATATTTCAGAACCTACATAGGTCGTGCCACAAATATATTAATTTCGACTATTATTATTATACTTGGCTTTTCTTAATGCCAAAAATACGTGCCTGAAACTTTAAATAAAATAATGTAAACAGGTGAAGTAAATTAACATGTTGGATAATATTGTGGTTCAGGTGCTTTAGCCTAAAGCTAAGTAGTCACTTAATAAACATCTTACATTTTGTAAGACTGCTATTTGTTTGTACATTTCTATAAAGCATTAAACTTTAACCTTGGACTTTACTGCTTTCTGGCGAATACTTAAAATTGTGTTAATAAAACGTGTTAGTACCTTATATTTTCATATAAGTAATTATGAATGATTACGAACTTAAATAAAGAGTATCCCCCTCATTATACCAACAGGACAATAGTAATAAGGTTAATCGCAAGTTAAGTTATATTCGTGACTCGGCCCGTGTTGAAATTTTCCCGTGCAAAAAAAGGATTAGTTTTTAATTTTTTTTTCATTTTGTATTGCTAATTTGCTACTCAATAACGGCACTACGCCCGTAACCCCAAGATATTAAATTTTGAGTTTCATAATGCCCTATTGGAATATGAAACACTGGCTACAATATCCTTCAAACCGAATGCAATTGCTTGTACAACGTACTTGGCGATAGAAATAGGCATTGCTGAACCTACCGAGACGGACTCTTGCATAAATGAGAACTACCACAAGTCTTGGTTGACAATCCAACAAACACCCAAACAATAAAATCTAAATTGCTAAAGTAAACCTATTTTATAGTAATATAGTGATTATACGCATAAATACGTAGCAAACAGGATAAGGACTTTGAAGGGTCAGCGTGGTAAACTGTACGAACTAATTTCACTAATCGGATTACGACTATTATGGCCGGTACATTTCGGCAAAGTGTTTTACTCGCTCGGATGATCCATTAAATTGATGTTCTCTCTATACTCTAAGAATTATGTGGCATTTTCAAATATGTGAACATTTAAATACTATACGATTCTAAAACATATCTAGCTCTTTTAGATGTGCTGTTTATTTTATGGTATTTCTGGTATAATCTAGATTTTCGTACATCATCATCATCATCAGCCATAGGACGTCCACTGCTGAACATAGGCCTCCCCCAAAGATTTCCAGATCGACCTGTTGGAAGCGGCCTGCATCCAGCGATTTTCGTACACAATGAGTTAATACTGCTTTTAAAATATTTTTTTACTTCATTTAATTGTTTTTTTTTATCCAGTTATACCTCTAGTTGATGATAGATAGACCGCGTTCGTATAATTTAATTAGATTAATCTAAGTTGAACACGCTCAAAAAAGTATCTTGCGTGGATTCCACACCACCAGAAGTGTCATATTAGTGTTGAATAGGGGCAAATAGCAGAAGACTAAAATGGGCAAGGACCAGTGAAAAAGAGTTCATAAAAGACGATGACTCATAGCTTAACTTTACCAGTTCATTGTTGACTAATAAATAGGTATTATGATGTAAACACTCTGTCAAGTTACATCACTAATCAAACCGCAAGTTTTATAAATTAATTTAAGTATTATTCATACCTTATGTAAAGCGTATCAGAAATGAACGTAACGAACGCCTTTGCTATTGACGTCTCATAACTTAAAAAGATTAAAGCTAAGAGGAAATTCTCGCTATAATTTATAATGTAGGTAACTTGTTAAATAATAACACGCAAGCAGGTTAAAAGCCGGTAACGTGGCATCGGGTAATTAGCTTCTTGTGAATTTGGCACCTAATCACGTTAAGTACGAAGTAAATTTCCAGGCGTGGATTAAACGAGACGTAAAAGGATGAGACATCTATATTAAGCTAGGATTACGAGACAGTTTTATTTTTATTAATGTTATTTTAATCACTATACCTTTTTACTAATGACTCATTTAGATGAAGCGAGATTGTCACATTGCATAGACTTGTTTATGAATGTAACAGAAAACTCTAGTTTACAATATAAATTATGTTTAAAATAAGACTGACTGGAAGACTGCCTCGGTGGCGTGGTCGGGTTCGATCCTCGGGTCGGGCAAAGTGATATTGGATTTTTCCATATCAGCCCGGAGTCTGGAAATTATGCCTGATATGGCGATAGGGATCACATCTGGGACGGAACTAAGCTCGGCGAAATGTGGGTGTACTAGTTCGCCTCTGCCTACCCCTTCAGGGATACAGGCGTGACCTTATGTTATGTTATGTTTAAAATAAGAATTAAATAAAAAATATCTAATATTATGGTTCGCTATAGTAAGCGCATACTTATGTTACGCCTGTATTAATAATGCTTTTTCGCATCTTTCTTTTGCGTATATTTTCATTCTTGACTCTAAAACGGACCAATCGCATCATAAAAAGGGAAAAACTCTAGAAGATGCTCTCAGCATGGTCACCTAACTTTTTGGGTTAGAGCGCACCGGTGTGGCTGAAAGTACCGACTCGTGTCAGCCAATCCGCTGTAGGACCAAACAAAAAAAATCTGTCTCTCTCTATTTGGTAATCTTGAAATATTGTTTTAGCCAAAATTCCCCAACAACATTTTGAGTGGTAGAGCCACGCTGTAGACTATAACGTCTACAGCACGAATGAGCCGGCTCGACCTGTTTGAAACCACTGTCTCACAGAAAACCGACGTAAAGTGGCAGATTGCTGTCGCGTTTCGTTCGGTGAGTGAGATTTCCGGTGGCCCATTTCCGCCCTCCTTTGCCCAATCCCTTTTGCCATCCCCTTCCATTCCCTTCTTTTAGGTTGGAAACGCACCCATGATTCTTTGCTTCTTAGGTGTCTATGGACGGTGGAGATCACTTACCATCAGGTGACCCACCTGCTCGTTTGCCAATCTGCTATAAAAAAAAACTATTCAATTTTATTTCATTATGGAATGATGATAAGGAATGAGTTTTCACATCTACCAGTGTTCAAATTCAATCATTTTTTCCATACACTGTCTATAATCGTTAAACTTTATTGTATAAACCCACGCTAAAACAAAACAGACGCTACTTTAAAGTATTAATTTAAAAAATAAAATAAATAGCCGACCGCACTCAACTCACACCAAAACTCTAACAAATTCACAACGATCCTCCGTTTCAAAATATTGCAGGCTTAGTTCCACTCGAGTGGTGAAAATAGTCGGCACAATAATATCCTTTGTTCTGTGCTTACTATACGGCCATAAACGCACCAGCGACTATAATCTCCGAGGATGCCCGGAGGTATTATCGCTGCGTAAGTTCCTGAGCCTCTCGATATAGTATTGTGAGAAACTTCAACCATTTGCGTACGGATGTGACGTAATTTAAAGTTCGCAGACCACTTTTAAACAAACATTTTCTTGACGGCGAACGGGATCTTTTTGCTTAATTATTTCCTTATTATTTTTCTATGTTTATGCTAAAATAATATTATAAGATTAATTGTTTATACTGCAATGTTACAGAAATAAAAATGATCATGATCTAATCGTGTAAATTATCTAATCAAATGTATGTGACTGTTGGAAAAAAATATTTATTATTCGGTGTTACTGAAACTTTATTTTACCGCCTTGTAGTCCAATAGCAGAGTTTTAGCACTATAGGTCGACGAGTCCTGAATTCGAATGCCATTGAAAAATGTGTTGCGTCGTTCCAACTATCTATAATAAATTCTATAAAATGTGTACGTCAATCCTAGTATAGCTTATTTTAACTGAAATCCTTGAGGTTCTTGGTTTAAATAGGTTGAGCCTTTACAATTAAATTGTTACTTCATTAGAACGCGTGGGTTGCCCGGGTTTAAATTTTGTAGATAGCCGTAGATGCACTAGTTGCATCTGTAGTTACTCCGGGATTTAAGCGTGAGCATATAAATGTACTACAAGGCCGAAGTACAGTCTTCGTAAGAACTTAATTTTAGAATATGACCGTAATGCTCCTTAAATATTTATAAAACACACGCTCCTTGAGCAGCGACGTCAGAAGTAATTCACAAACTTTACAAAATGTGCTTACAAAATTATGTTCTTTTTACGCGTATATTTTTCACGCCGCACTGGGCGCTGTAGGCATTTAGTAATTGATTGTGGACGGTTAACAATGAAATCCAAAACCATAATTATGGTTAGAACACAATAAAAAATATCTTGGAATGTTTAGACCTGCAAGTTACTTGACCAGTGAGATTAGAGGCGACTTGCAGCGCTATTACTAATCTAGAGTTACACCTTATCTCGATTTATCCTACAGCTCACTTCTATCTTTAAATTAAGATTTGGGATAAATAGAGATTTATCACGGAGCTGCAAGTGACCCTAGAGAGTTAGCCAGACTTACTACGACTTACTTTCGAATACATTTTCGTATAGAGCATGTTGGCGCTTAAACCGAATGCTCAAAGGAACGTTCTCGATTCGAATACTTATATAAAAACTGTTCACGCTAAGTACTCTGAACGGAAAATAGTTTATAAACTTGAACTTGACAATTTATTTACAAAAAAATCCTTCCGTAAGAATTTCAACGACTATTCATAGTCGAGGGCAAAAGGATGGAAAAATAGTGTATATCTGTAAAAAGCTCGCTGTGATCCGGCGTTTGTGGAAAGTGAATTTTCATAGCGGAGAGTAGGTGACCGCGACGTCGTTTACACAACCGGCTTTGCGAGTGGTAACCCAGAAACGTACTTAGGATCGGAGCCGACACGATGACTTCATATTATAGTTGTTAATAGTGAAAATCAATTAACCGTATTAGTCAATACACATATATTTATCGCCTCTTCGGTCTAGGGGCATACATATATGGCTCGATTCTCAGGTCGGGAAAAGATAATTTTCTAATTTAATTTTCCCGGGACTGGATCCTCCAGAGGGGTTGACGTCAGTCAGGCAGCCGGTCGTAAAAACGAAGTCAAATCCTTTCTGCAACATGCTTGAAAAAGTGAGTTGCGCCGATCCCACATTAAGGTGGGATAAGGGCAGGTACAAAGAAAGTCAATACACATATAGACTGCCTCGGTGGCGTGGTTGTATTTCGGTATGACTACCGTGCTGAGGTCTCGGGTTCGAGGCAAAGTGGTATTGGATTTTTCAATATCTGCCTAGAGTCTAGAATTTGTGCCCGATATGGCGATAGGCTCGCCCTAGGGGGCGTCCAGATGTGATATGAGGGGAAGGGGCGTCCACATCTGGGACGGAACTAAGTTCGGCGAAATGTGGATGTCTGGTTCGCTCGTACGCCTCTGCCTACCCCTTCGGGGAAACGGGCGTGAGCTTGTTATATTATTTTACCTAAAACCGACTCTGTAGGCAGGCTGTAGCCTTGCGGGACCGCGAGAAGTGTCACCGTTTAGTTAAACTAATTCTGTAACTGAATATAAACCGGATCGAGTGTTCTGTTAAACAAATGTTTAACCCGTTGTTCACTTGAGCACCCCTTATCTAGCACCCACGTTATAATGCTATTACATTGCTTATATTTAAATTAAACTTAATTTATCTATCACGTGTTCAGATATAAGTGTCTTCGTGACGCAGCGGGCGGTTAACCATCTGTAAAACGTGAAGTCGCATGTTCGATTCCCGCACCGAGACAAATGTCTGTGTGGCTCACAGATATTTGTTTAGGGTCTGGTTGTGGTGAGATCGAAAGTCTCTCGTAGTTCCTGATACCTACGACACAAGACTCGAGCTTAGGGTGGGGTCAGGACTATGTGTGTGACTGTTGGGTGTATTTATTTATTTATTTAAAGGGTCATTTTTAAGGTACTTAGCGAAATCGTACGGATAGTCGTACTTGTTAACTTCTTCGAGTGGTACCTACGTACTATCATCCGAGCGCTGGTTTCCATTTTGTTGCCTTGTAATTCAGTGTATAATGTGTAATACATTTTTGATATTGCAATACATAAAAACATAGATTTGTTTTATCGAGCGAAACTACCTCTATATCGTTATCATCCAACCTTAACATTGGCAGAATCATCTCAAATGCGTGGAAACCATTTAAAAAAAAAAGAAGAATGGTATAGTTATCCAAAACACTTTATTAAATTACAAAAAAATCCTTATTAATAAACTCCAGTAAACAAAATTTTGGGCACGTCTAATATTCTACTCAATTGCTAATAACTTAATTCAACGAACAATGGCATTAAATAACGTGCAATCATAACATACTAACAATACCAGAACGTTAAATTACCTCGTTATTATACGAATAAAACAAACACCTGTCTGCAAAGCTTTTCAAATAATAAACACCACTATAAATTATCATTTAAAGTCGCACAACCTGTATTTAGTATGTTAATGACTACTATAAACATAATAAAGTGATATATACGCCATATTATTTCAACAGCAAAATAGTAATACGCGTGGACTCTCTGAATGCTAGAAAAATAACAAGAGAATTCGTAATGCTATCAACATTAGTGTCGCTTGTTGATTCATTAGAGCAATAATTAACGTTTTTAATTAAATGTGGAATTTTATTAAGAGCTATTGTTATTGCTATTTTAATGTTTTCGCAGTACTTCCCTAGCTTCTGTTATGTCGATATTAGGGTGTTTATTTATAGCTCACTTATTCGCATTAGTACAAACTAGGAGTACAAATTTTAATACATCCACATTTCGCCGAGCTTAGTTCCGTCTCAGATGTGATAGGGGGCGAGCCTATGGCCATATCGGGCAAAAATTCCAGACTCCGGGCTGATATGGAAAAATCCATTATCACTTTGCCCGACCCGGGGAGCGCACTCGAGACCTCAGGACGGTAGTCATACTGTAGTGTGTAAGTAGTGTGTGTAAGAACCTTATAACATAATACATTTTGTGTCAGCAATTATGTATTCATTTACGCAAGTGTAATATTTTATACTTTTTAAACATTAATAAATAGCAACCTAAACTGGCTTGACGTGTCTTATTATTTCTGCGAACCTTGAGCCGTGTGTCATCACCACGACACACCACATGGCGACCCTGCCAACTCGACGTTGCCTGTGACGACTTAATTCCACGTGGCTCTCCGTAGTTTTTCCGTATGGACTTTGAAGCTGAAGCTGTATCTCGCTGGACTTAGAAAATTATGGGCAAAACACAGAGCAAGGAAGAAGTGATCATTGCGCAGACGGCTGGAGGCGACAACCACGCAAAGGCGACAGCAGAACATATACAGACCAATAACATCCTTCTCTCCATCATATGCGCCTGTCTGTTGCTGGCTGTATTGGTCGGATTTTTCCTGCTGTACAAGAGGTGCCACACTAGTTGGATGCAGAGGCAGTTGCGGAATGAAGCCATGGAGCGAGTCCTGTCCCGAATAAGCTACCGTCGTCGCAAGGCTATTCAAGAACGTGAGGATGACGAGTCAAAGGTCTGAAAAACGTTGTATTTTATTCTAGAGTTTTTTAATATTTGGGCTTTGATAATTTAACGTACATATATACCATGATTATATTTTATTTTAATACACAAGAAAACATTTAGATTATGAGTATAGAGTTAGAATTATCTCAAATTTATGAACAATTACATAAATATAAAGATAGCATTTGTAAACTAGGACCTTCGAGAAGAAAAGGTACAAACTTTGAGACTAAGATTTCAGAAGCTAAAAGCTTATATGGAGATTTTAAAATAATTTTGTGTAACTTGTCGACGGATATTTCTAAGGAATTGTTAAATTTGTGTTGTGCTATAGAAAAATGTTATGCAAAAATATTAACATTTGAAAAAGAATCCAGTTTGTGTAGTTTACCTAGTTCACAATCAAAAATGTCGGCCGAAAAGTTTAATTTGAAAACGGCTGTAAGCCTTATGCCAAAAATGAATGGTGACGAAAGTGTAACTCGAGAATTGATTGACGCGATTGAGTTGTATGATTCAATGCTTGATGATGCAGGTAAACAGATGTTGATTAAATTTGTCTTAAAAAATAGAATTACCTATGGTGCAAAAATGCGTTTAGCTACTTCTTATAGTTCCGTTGAGTTACTATTAGGAGATATGCGTACACACTTACTAACTCGCAAATCTGATACAGCCTTACAATCTAGTTTACAGAAGGCTAGGCAAGGTGACAAGTCTGTTAAAGAATTTGGCGAGGAAATTGAGCAACTATTTGTAGACTTGACTATTTCACAAGCAAATAGCGACGAAAATGCATATAATATATTGCGTCCTCTTAATGAAAAGAATGCAATAAAGTGTTTTTCGGAAGGTTTGAGAAGTCAACGCTTAGGAACTATTATCTCAGCAAGGAATTTGACATCTTTAAAAGATGCTATCAGAGTGGCTGAAGATGAGTCTAGCTCAGCTTCGAGCCATCAATTAATGTCATACAATCGCCAATCATCCCGTTTTAATAATAAAAATATTTTCTTTTATAGAGGTCGTGGATTTCGTGGTCGAAATTCTAATAATTATTTTCCAAGAAATTATAGAGAAATGTCACAACCACATCAAATTCCGAGTACGTCAAGGTGCGCGGGGCGAGGAGACCGTACCCGAGGCGCTTCAGGTTACAGTGCCAGGTATGTTCGCGGAAATCGTGGCTATGCCGCAAACCATTCTAAAAGTAGACATTTAAATCATTTCACGACGATTAACAAAGATCAGGATTCGATTCCTGAATTGATAAAGAATGGTGAACCGGAAAAATTAGATGAGTTTTTTCGTCACTAATCAGGTTTTAGTTTGTGATAGTATTAATTGGGTCAATTTAAGTCTTAATAAGTTACAGTTAGAATTTTTAGTAGATACAGGGGCCTCTTTATCGGCGATTAAGTATGAACTTTTAGATTTGGTTAATTTAGAATTACATTATTGCGATTTAAATATTCAATGAATAGGTGGAAGTTTAAAGTCGGTAGGTTATGTTTATTTGAATTTACATTATGAAAACATATTTTTAAAACATAAGTTTTACGTTTTTAGAAACTTGCCTTGTAAGGCAATAGGCATATTAGGTCAAGATTTTTTAAGACGGTTTTCTGGAGTGATAGATTATGGATCAGATACTCTTTCTCTGAAGATGGAACAGAATAAAGTGATTTTACGATTGCATTATTATAATCATAGTGTGTCTATAGGGCCGCGATGTGAGGTTATTAAATATATACCTACACGTATCAATTATGACTGTGTTATTTATCCTAAGGAGATTAGACAAGGTATATTTTTGGCTAGTGTAGTCGCTAGGCCGAAAAATGGTAAGATACCTGTACGACTATTGAATACGACTGACGACGAAGTGAGGTTATGCCTGAATGAGCTCGAGATAGATAAATTGGAAAATTATAATTTTTGTACATTCGATAGACCAGATGTAAGCACAGACAGAATAAAAACTTTATTTTCACTACTTAATTTAGATTCGTATTTAAATAAGGAGGAACAGTTATCAATTCAACAGATATGTGCCAAATTTTCAGACATATTTCATTTACCAAATGACAAACTTAGTATTACAAACGTGTATGAACAGTCTATTCATTTAAAAAATAATGCAACGCCAGTGTATAGAAAACAGTATAGAATTCCA
This sequence comes from Clanis bilineata, assembly GCA_036417725.1. NCBI lineage: Eukaryota > Metazoa > Arthropoda > Insecta > Lepidoptera > Sphingidae > Clanis > Clanis bilineata. The sequence continues at coordinate 9,524,994 of CM071153.1, forward strand.
TTCGTACAAAAAGAGGAACTTAACAGACAAATTGACGATATGTTAAAAGACGGCATTATTGAAAAAACAAGTAGTGAATGGTCCAGTCCACTTTTACTAGTTCCAAAAAAGTTAGATCGTAGCGGTAAGCCTCAGTGGAGAGTTGTGATAGACTACAGACTATTGAACGAAAGATTACAAGATGACAAATTTCCTCTTCCTAATATTACAGACATATTAGAGTCCTTATCCGGTGCTATTTACTTTAGTCATTGCGATTTAAGCCGTAGTTATTTCCAGTGTAACTTATCAAAGGAGTCTAAAAAGTATACTGCATTTACCACTGACAAAGGCCAATACCAAATGTGTAGATTGCCTATGGGACTTAAAATTAGTCCATCTGCTTTTAGTAGACTAATGACTGTTGCTATGTCGGGACTCAATTATGAGAAGTGTATTGTTTATCTTGATGATTTAATCGTTTTTGGTAGAAATTTAATGGAACATAACAAAAACCTAATGTCTATATTTTCCCGTTTACGAAAAGTAAATTTAAAATTAAACCCATTAAAATGTGAATTTTTGAAACGACAAATTCTTTACTTAGGTCATACAATATCAGCGAACGGAATTTTACCTGACCCAGAAAAAATACGAGTCATTGAAAGTTATCCGACACCGGCATGTGCCGATGACGTGAAGCGCTTTGTTGCATTTAGTAATTATTACAGAAAATTTATTAATAATTTTGCAGAAATAGTTTTACCTTTAAATAATTTATGTAGAAAGAAAATTCAATTTAAATGGACTACTGATTGCCAAAATGCTTTTAATACTCTAAAAAGGATTCTTTCCAGTCCTCCTATTTTAGATTATCCAAATTTTTCTAAGGAAAATACATTTATTTTACACACAGATAGTTCTGGTTTCGCTATTGGTAGTGTACTTAGTAATTCTAACGGTAAGCCAATCGCATACGCTAGTCGAGGTTTGAATAAAGCCGAGTTGAATTATGCTACCATAGAAAAAGAGCTACTGGCCATAGTATGGTCTGTAAAATATTTTAGGCCGTATTTATTTGGCAAAAAATTTGTCATTAGAACCGACCATAGACCACTGCTTTATCTTTTTAATATGACAAATCCGTCGAGCCGTTTAACTAAGTTTCGTCTTTTATTGGAGGAATATGACTTTACTGTCGAATATATTAGAGGAAAGGAAAATGTAGTTGCCGATGCACTGTCACGTGTATCGATAACATCAGACGATTTAAAGCAAATGAGTAATAAGTTATTATGTGTTATGACTCGCGCTCAATGTAAAAAGATGAATAAATTACCTGACTTGACAAAACCTTTAGAGGATTCTACAGATGATAGGACTGATCAACCTAAAGTCGTAGAAGTACTCAAAAAATGTGATACGGATGTAGAATTAATTATTGTGCCAGGAAAAAGGCTACTGAGAATATTAAAAAATAAAGAAATATTTTATTTTTCGCAAAATAAGAATTTCGTCTATTGTGAAAGTAAAAATAATTTATTTGCAAGCTCATCTTCTTTATCAGTAAACTCGCGAGACGATTTGCTGAAAGAAATGGCATTATTCTGCAATAAATTACGCATAACAGAAATTGTAATGGTTAAGACGAATAATAATAAAGAATATATAGAATTGCTATCAAAATATATTGCAAAAAATCAAACATGTGGTTTACCAAGAATATGTATTGTGAAGGACGTCCAAAGAATTTATTCGGAGTGTGACAAAAAAGTAATAATGAATGATTTTCATTTATTACCTAGTAGTGGGCACGTAGGTGTTAGAAGAATGGTTAATAATATTAAAAAATATTATTATTGGCCATCATTAGAAAAAGACGTTAGGTGCTATGTCGAAAAGTGCAATAAATGTCAAACACAGAAATATACTAAAATTCATAAAGAACCATTATCCATTACGACCACAGCATCTTCATCATTTGAAAAAATATTTTTAGATATAGTAGGCCCATTAGACAGAGGTGACTTAGGTTTCACTTACATTTTAACATTGCAATGCGAGCTAAGTAAATATGTTGAAGCATATCCATTGAAAACGAAATCAACTACAGAGGTTGCTAAATCATTTGCTGAAAATTTTGTTTTACGATACGGAATTCCAAAAGAAATAGCAAGTGATAGAGGTACCGAATTTATCTCAAAAATCATGTCAGAGATGTGTAAACTTTTAAAAATAACTCAAACTGTTGCAACAGCGTATCATCATCAAAGTATTGGATCATTAGAAAACTCACATAAAGATTTAGGCTTTTATTTACGCATTCAAACCAACAATAATCCTTCAAACTGGAGTTCGTGGTTACAATATTGGTGTTTTTCTTATAACACTACAGTACATTCTGAAACTAAGTATACACCATTCGAGTTAGTGTTTGGTCATTTATGTAGATTACCTAAAAATTTAAATAGTGATGTTGAACCATTATACAACTTTGGAGATTATACTTTAGAATTTAAATACAGGTTACAAAAAGCTCAAAATGACGCAAAGAATAATTTAATTTTAAGTAAACAACGTAGAAAATGTAATTATGATATGTCTATTAAACCTATTTTGTATAAACCAGGTGACGCATTGTTATTGAAAAATGAAACTGGAAATAAGTTAGATACTTTATACACAGGTCCATATATTGTAATAGAAGACCTTGCACCTAATGTTAAAATAAATTTGAATGGCAAACATGTTATAGTTCATAAGAATAGAACAAAATTATATAAGAAACCATAGTTTAAGTACCTAAAAAAAAAAAAAAAAAATTAAAAAAAAAAATTAATGTGTTGTTTTTTATATTTTTATTTTTTTTCATTAAGGGGGATGGTGTAGTGTGTAAGTAGTGTGTGTAAGAACCTTATAACATAATACATTTTGTGTCAGCAATTATGTATTCATTTACGCAAGTGTAATATTTTATACTTTTTAAACATTAATAAATAGCAACCTAAACTGGCTTGACGTGTCTTATTATTTCTGCGAACCTTGAGCCGTGTGTCATCACCACGACACACCACAATACCAAAATACAACCCGCCACCAAGGCAGTCAGTCAGTTAATAAACTGCTAGTCTATCTGATATGGGTTGATGGCATATGGGCTTTTCATAAGGTTCTTAACTTGAATAATTACTGTTGCGTAACTTACACCAAGTTTCTGGAAAGGTTACCATTTAACGTTTAATTTAAATGGATTTGATTATCATTCCTGACGCTCTTAATTGGCCATGACCGTGCTTTTAATAATCTAGTTTTAATTTGATATGTGATTTGAATAGTTACTTAGCCCCTTACTTATAAAAATATTTAAGCGCTGCTTATCTATATTCGCGAATTCACAAATAGTCTGATGCAAAAGTTTGTTCAGTAACCAAAACATTTGCGTGTTGTTTTTACATACGCGACTTTTTGTTTGCACACAACGTTCCCAAGAGTTTCCGTCACTTTACTTACGCAGCGAACATTTCAACTTCTCTACTTGAGCACTCGAACTTTACGCGGAACATATTTGTTTAAGCAGGTGCGCACAGTTGAGTATGTTAACCAGTTTTAAAAATGTATGCTCAAAAATTGTGGTAAAAGTTAAATCACCGACATGTGTACGCAGGAAGGTAAAGTTGTTTAAAATTCTCGAAGGGCGACGTGCAGCGCTATTACTAATCTAGAGTTACACCTTATCTCTATTTACAGTACAGCTCAATTTTACCTTTGAATCAAGATTTGGGATAAATAGAGATTTATCGCGGAGCTGCAAGTCCTTTAGTATCATTTATAGCCAGCTCTAATAAGTTAAAAACTACTGATGTAGGTAACTAAGGGCCACTAATCTCTATTTATCTCAAATCTTGATTTAAAAATAGGAGTGAGCAGTAGAATAAATCGAGATAAGATGTAACTAGATTAGTAACAGCGCTGCAAGTCGTCCTGAAACAGAATTAAGATAAATAAGAAATATGAATACAAAATGAATGCATTGATAGCAAATTACTGATTTTATATTGGATTATTGTGTTTGTTTCAAATATACATATATTCCTAATAGCATTGTGTTAAAACAAAATGTTAATTTGTTTTCTTCGCATGTAGTCTAATAATAAACTATAACAACAGTTCCATCCAACAAATCAATTTAAAACAGGGATATTGCCTTTGTTTCGCGAATATCAGTCATCATGCGGCCCGCGTGCCGACAGTTAGTCTCGCTAATGTGTGTTCGTAACATTTTTATAGCTGTTAACAACGATAAATACAAAAAGACGCCTCAGAAGGCTTAACCGCTGATGTATTATTGTAGCAAACTGACCGAGGTTGTTGTGTGGACGGTCGCACAGGGAATACTTTAAGCTATCGACCCACTGTGAGTTCTCTGTGTATCTTAAGTACACTAAATAAGCCGTGTACTGCAATATATCAGTACCGGTATCTAGAAACAGGGTAATACAGCTGGCGACTTGAAACTTTACATTACTGTGGCGAAGACTGCATAAAACAATATTATTATTACTTACCTGTGACAAATTGCATTACATAACTTAAGCTCACGCCTGTATCCCCGAAGGGGTAGGCAGAGGCGCACTAGCCAACCAGTTCACCCACATTTCGCCGAGCTTACTTCCGTCCCAGATGTGATAGGAGGCGAGCCTATCGCTATATCGGGCACAAATTCCAGACTCTGGGCTGATATGGAAAAATCTAATATCACTTTGCCCGGTCCGGGGATCGAACCCGAGACATCAGGAACCGTCCTGAGGTCTCGGGTTCGATCCCCGGCGTGGTTGTATTTCGGTACGACTACCGAGTCGTAAGTCGTACCAAAATACAACCACGCTACCGAGGCAAATGTGACCAATTGATGATTAATAAAAAAATATTTGATGAGAGATGAATGCTTTACTATTAGTGATCATCATCAGCCATAGGACGTCCACTGCTGATTTCCAGATCGACCTGTTGGAAGCGGCCTGCATCCAGCGACTTCCTGCGACCTTTATCAGGTCGTCGGTCCACCTTGTGGGTGGACGTCCTACGCTGCGCTTGCCGGTACGTGGTCTCCACTCAGTAGTGTATCACTAATAGTACCAGTGTACTATTAGTGATACACTACTAATAACTAATAACTAATAGTACCAGTGTACTATTAGTGATACACTACTAATAACTAATAACTTATAACTAATAGTACCAGTGTACTATTAGTGATATTTAAAGAGAATTGGGATTCGGCTTTACTTTCGAAATAGTTCACTCTTCGCTACTATTACATTACAGGATCGTGATTTGTATTATTATACATAATGAGTTATTTAAAAATAGTCGTAATTGTCATTGTCGATATCTTAATATTTCAGTTAGGGGTATCTTAAATTATTGGCCACACTTCCTTAATTTTTAGGTTAAAAAACGGTTACCGATTGTTTAAAACGTGTTAATAATTCTGGTTGTTAAATTAATTAATACATCAAGGCATTTTAACTTCTTTAATTATATTAACAAAGAGTACAATTCTTGACGGAATCTATGAAATGTGTGATATTTTGTGGATTCAATAAATGATTTGATTTTATTTGATATGATTTGATAACGTCACTTACTCGTATCATACTTATTTGTATCCCTACAAGTTACTTATGTTAAGTCACTAAATTGCAGGAAAATAAAATAGAGTACTATAATTTAGTAAATATGTTTAAAGTTTAAACTAGATACCGAAAAAGTTGGTTAAAAGAACAAATAATTGTTTAACAGGTGTAAGGAATTTATCTTTGCCGAAATAAATCTCCCGTAGCATATTGTCTACGGCGTAGCTTTTTTACTACGAAACAGTCTCATTTTATCATGTTTTTTGTTGAGCGTAACTTTAATCAGCTTGCACAAGTCATTCTTATATACTACTGTAATTCTTTTCTCTTATTTATTGACGTCACTACACAGTGACATTATTAAGAGACGGTACAAATTATATCGGTTTTATTTAGTTGCCCAATTATTTCCTACTCTTTCTTTCTTACTGGTCTTATGCCGGTCTAATGTCAGGATCCGCCTTTCTACTTAAACGCCTGCTTGAGCATCCTGCACCCTTCACTGTAAGACCACCCGCGTGCCTGAGGTCAACGATTATGCTGGTGTAAAATCGAAAAAACCTATTAGGTATGCTTCCAATCCTAAAGCAACATAAAATGTATTTTGTATATGACAACTACAGTATGTTTCGAGTACGGACGTAGAAAAAAAGGACGTAGGGCTAGGAACATTGAAAGTGACGCAGGGTTTTCAGCAATCCGATCTATCGACACGTAATGGCAGCGACTGAGTGTGTACATAGCTTAGCGCCAGTTACCGCACTTTTGTAGAGCCGCGTTTGTGTGCATGTCTTAACTGTGGCGTCCGTTTAACTATAGGCGAGACGGTGTCTTCTTTTTGTATACGTCCGTGATTTAGAGGTACGGATGAATTGTAGAATTAACCTCCAATCGATATCGCAACTCGCAAACTGACACAAACCGCCGTCACTCGAGAATACAGTATTTGTACACCACTACATTACCAACCATTACCAACTCATTGTACGCTATAATTTTATTATAGAGGTATAGTGTTTCCAACAATATATTAAGGTATTACTTTAACTTGTCACTTATATTATGTTTTTAATTATAATACTCAATTATCACACACAGTGTCAACCCCAGTCTAGGTTTAAACTATATTTTAGTTATTAGGAGCTTTGAGACTTTCGATATCACAATACCCAGACCCAAATTTTAATGGGTCACATAAACATGTTGTTTGTGTTAATCCTTAATTATACTAATATATACTATACCACCATAAATAGCCCCACTAGTTTAAATAAATTTGCAAAGTTTAGTTGAGGAATCGATTACATAAAAAAAATCTCAATAATCACTTGGACAACTCCAGATTTATACAGCCTCCGTGGCGCAGCGGACGAGCAAAAGTGCTGTGAATCGAAGGGCTGCAAGTTCGATCTCCGCACCGAGAGTGTTTATGTGGTGTTTGTGTGGCCCAATATTTGGAACTGGGTGTGGTAAACCTAAAGTCTCTCGTTGCTCTTGATAACCACGATACAGTTTAAACCTAGTCTGGAGTTAGGACTATGCACTAAAAAATTAACCAGTTCAAAAGTTATATAATATATACTCAATAATCACTATTATATATAACTTTTGAACTATCCATTTTGTATCAACACAGATGGGGATAAAATCGATAGGTATTGGAGTCCTATATCGTGCTTTAGTTGGTCGGTCAGTCGTGTATAACTAATTCATGTGGCCCATAAAAATACACGGAGAACGAAAATGTTTAAAAAAACATTGCAAAGTTTACACAAAGCTCATTAACATCGGAGTTCATCAACTCTATCCGTAAAAGTTCCATTGGAAATTTTAGGCAGTCGAGAATAATTAAAAGAGTTCGGCTTAACAGTTTCAAAGCTGACTTCGTTCACATGTTCCCTGGCTCTAGACGGGTAACCTCTTTATCCTTTGCTACGGCAACCGTTTTCCTTCTTTTGGTCACGGTTCATCGAGTTCCTTTGAGGGAATCTCCTTACTTAATTCCAAAGAAGACGATTAAAAGATGAAACATTTTATTTCCCAAGGAAACGTTGAAGATTGCAATGCTGAATAGGACGCGGATAATTCTGATATTTTTAATGAAATTACTACATAAGCTCACGTCTGTATCCTCGTAGGGGTAGGCAGAAGCGCACTAGCGAACTTGTACCCACATTTCGCCGAGCTTAATTCCGTCCCAGATGTGATAGGGGGCAAGCCTATCTCCATATCGGATATAAATTCCATTACTAAATACTAGTTAAGCTTGAACAATAATACAGTGTCTCGTGTTTTATTTAATTTTATCACAAAATGTTGTATTTATTTTTAAATGTGAATTCAACTTTAAATATTAAAATCAACTCGTATTAAATTCCGTAAATATAATTTCAAATCATTGCATTCCAATTCTGTATGCAAATATTGAAATCATCACAGGAAATCATTGTGTTCCGATTTCGCATTTTTGAATAGTTAAAATGAATAGAACAGTAATAAAGTGCAAATAGCGCGTTTGTTTAGTAATTTTGTTACCACACGGACAAAGGTACATTTGGCTTTGTCAAATAGTTAAATCGACGCCGCGCCGAACTGTTTCATTTTTCGATGAAAACTTTTCGCTTTTGAAATGTTAACAGCAACAGAGAGAATGGCACGAGTTATTTGATCAGCTACACTGTTATTTCGTTTGGTTCGACGTTTTTGTTGATTTTAACTCGTTATAAAATTGACTTTTGCTTATCCTATTGAAAAATACGTTATTTGCAGTTCGATTTCGAACGATCACGTTTGTTCTGTTAGTTTGCGATTAACAGTTGACTTGTTATGAAAATAATCACAAGATTAAAAACTTAACTGACCTACTTCCAATTTACCGATCGTGACCAATTTTATATGGGACCACCCTTAAAATACGCTCTATCGAACGCAAAAATAATTTTGAAAATCGGTCCACATTTGGCGGAGATATCGAGTAACATACATAAAAACAAAACGACGAATTGAGGACCTCCTCCTTTTTGGGAAGTCGGCCGATAACTTTTAAGGCGGGGTATGATAAAAAACTTTGACGAGATCATATATTTAGAACACTATTTTAATAAAAAATCGTGAGTTATTTTTGTATAAGAACTATGATAATAAGTGTTTGTATAATAACGATGAAAATATACAATTATTAATGAATTGTGATAACACAATAAACGGCAATGTTTTCCAAGATGTTTAGAATGATATGTATAAACACGAGTAAACAATTTTCTGAAGGTTTCGGAAAATGTATTGAATATTTTTTAACAAGTGACAGAAACATTTTGGCTCATGGGTAACCGCGACCTTTTATATTATGTATATGCATTTGGGTAACGAAACAAAACTGGATATGAAAATCTTAAAAAAATATTAAAATATAGAACAGAAAGAAATATTGAAATATTCTCAAATATAAAAAAGTTATAAGCCTTTGAAGTTTGGTGTAACCTTCAAACTGCGGGAAAGAGAAGTATCAGTATAATCACGTCACGCCATAACGGTACGTGCGTTGAAAAGGGATAGTAAGATATCTCCGCCATGCCCCCACTCCAGAATTTAAAATAAGAATTACTGCGTCATTTTTCAACCAATTTCGATGCAGTTTTTACAGAATGGTCTCATTTTTATTTTATTTGCCATTATATATAAAAATGTATATAAAGTCAAACACAGTCAAATACCCAATTAACGATGTTTTTTTATATAATATGACACTATAACCTATTATAAATTAGCTATAAGGCCATTTATATATTTCGCATCGGTTTTGATGCGACAAACAAAACTTTGATTCCAAACTTCCAACAACACCTTGCTTCATACTTAAAGTAATAATACAGCTGATACGAAAATATCTTTGAATTTTAGCCATGCAATCGAGCTGATAAACGTTATTGAATAAACTCTTAACTTGCTCCCTGCTGGCGGCAATTTAAAGTGATGCATCATACTGCATCATTCCACCGTTTTCAGTTTGAAATATACGTAGTTTGCTCAGCGAGTAGCGAGACATATTTAACTTACAAAGTTGAATTTTATCTCTTGTTTAAATACTCCAAATGCTCTACACTGCTTTTAATGTATCGTTAATATTTTAGTAGTGGTATTGTAAGTTTTATTGCTAATTGATTCTGTGTAGTCTTTACTATGCTCTTAGTAGTTGCTTAAAAAGATTTCGCCTGCTGTTATCTCATTTCAATATAAGGTCAGCGGATTACATAAGCATAATGTAGAAAATATTGGGCTTAGTTTTTTATTATAGGTTGTCGAATAGACCTCAACCTTTGATCTCAATCAGCCCCGGAAAATTGGGTTAGAAAAACCACCTTGTCAGATCTAGGAATTAAATCCAGGATCCATCGGAGCAAGACCTACAGCACATAGGTAGGTATACCATGTAAGATCAAAAAGGTGATAAAAAACTCCACAAGTTCTTTCTTTCTACCTGCCCTTACCTCACCTTAATGTGGGGTCGGCCCAACACACTTTTTCAAGCATGTTGTAGAAAGGATTTGGCTTAGTTTTTACGACCAGCTGCCTGCCTGACGTCAACCAACTCTGATGGATCCAGTCCCGGGCAAATTAAATTAGAAATTCGCTTTGCCCGACCTGGGAATCAAACTCAGGACCTCCCGGTTCATATATACTGTCCCTAGACCAAGGAGGTGAAAAAACTCCGATAGTTATTAAACTAAAATTCTTCATAAGTTCTTATTCAAAAACCTACAAAATTATAGCAATATGTAAGTTAAACTACCGTTCCTCGTTATTAGTTTTGAACTGGCTAACATGTTTTATGAGAAAACATTGTGTTCGAGGGGTTAACTGCGCCCTCGCGTCACAGATAAAACTTTCATATTGCGTACACAATTTAATACTTTATTTTATTATATCTTAAGTTTATTGCGTTCTGAAGTGTAAAATATACAACGAAATAAATTAGCTATGAAATAAATGGAGAATTTGAGCGTATTGTTGGCTTACTAAATTGTACTGCCTATTTATACATACATACATACATAAGCTCACGCCTGTATCCCCGAAGGGGTAGGCAGAGAGAGGCGCACTAGCGAACTAGAACACCCACATTTCGCCGAGCTTAGTTCCGTCCCAGATGTGATAGGGGGCGAGCCTATCGCCATATCGGGCACAAATTCCAGACTCCGGGCTGATATGGAAAAATCCAATATCACTTTGCCCGACCCGGGGATCGAACCCGAGACCTCAGAACCGTAGTCGTACCGAAATACCACCACGCCACCGAGGCAGGCCGCCTATTTATTACAGTTTTAAATAATTAAATTATCCTTGTTATTTCTTGTGCTTATTTAATTCTAAAGCAGTCGGAACCATGCGGTATTTTATAAAACACAGACATGTTTATGTCTTAATAACTTTTGTTTTGATAACTTTATTTGAGGCTTTTCAATTGATACAATTATTATTTATTTGGGGATTAATTGAGACATATTTGTATAAAACATTTATAAAAGTTTGAAATTGTCTTTTATAAATAAAATATATATGGATATTAAAAGTCCTTTAATAAAATTAGAAGTGGACGCCCGTGCCCACCAGTGGGAGAGTAATATTATTATTAATACAATTAGAGGTAGAATACATTTTAAATCTCAAATAGAGTCAGTACTAAATGGCATGGAAAAATTGCTGCTGATAAAATGGTAGAAAAATCAACTATCGCAGCATTTTCACTTTTCATATTAACTTGTTTTTGCACTACCCTTTGCTAATTGATATCCGTATCCAAATGTCCATTAATTAGGTACGCGTACCTTTGACTGGAAGGCACTTTGACCGCTCTGAGACCCAATTAAAAATATTTCAACACGGATGTGTACTTTTAGTTCTAACTGAAGTGAGCTACTTATAAAAGGTATACTTATGTTTATGTACATGTTTTAAATCTAGTTATTACGTACAAACAAGATTTTACTTAAGCTTGAGTATCGTCTTATGACAGCTTAACGCCGAATGGTCAAACGCTACGCAACTTTAACGGGTTTTTACGTTGATTTTCGTCATACAATTTTTAAAGATAAGGCGGCCTTAAACGACATAAGACGAAGGAACCTTAAGTGTATATACCTTAAATGTGTACATTCGGCGGTAAAAGCGTAAGATTTTTTTTATTTTGGATTGCCAAAGTGGGCAGATGAGCTAACGATGCGCCTGATGGTAAGCGGTAACCGCCGTCCATGAACTTATGCGATGCCAGAGGAAAACCCTAGCCGCTGCCTACCTCTTTTTAAACCTCGTTTGAGGGTAATTGGGGGTATTTTTTTTTGGGTTACAAAGGCTGATGAGCAGCCGCCCACCAGATAGATTATATAATCGGTGGTTACTGGTTACCGTCGTCCATAGCCAAGACGTAGCCAACCGTGGAAAGGAGCTTACTCCTTTCCACGGTTGGCTACGTCTTGGCTTAGCTCCCAATCCTTAGATTGAGTAGAAGAATGGTAAGTATTTGGGTCTACGTTTCAGATAAAGTTGAGTGATGTTTCAGTATCCGAAGGTTCAAGTGTAAGTACACTTTAACATTCGGAAACTGAAACATTACTAAATTTTAACAGCCATTTATATTGTTAATCTCTATACAAATAATGTATGACTATAATGGACTCATGTAAAACACGATGTTAAATGTTTGAGTTGTATTTCAGTATTCGGGTTTATATATCCTAAAAATCAACACAACCCTGCCACAACTTATTTTATACTTTGTAGTCGAATTTACACTAATGATGTAATAAAATAGGAAAAAATTAAAACACATAAAAATAGTCTAAGACTGTAAACTAGAATGCGTCGATGGCGTGGTTGTATTTCGGTATGACTACAGTCCTGAGGTCTCGGGTTCGATTCCCGGGTCGGGCAAAATGAAATTGGATTTTTCCATATCAGTCCGGAGTCTGGAATTTGTGCACGATATGGCGATAGGCTCGCCCCCTATCACATCTGGGACGGAACTAAACTTGGCGAAATGTAGGTGTTCTAGTTCGCCTCTGCCTACCCTTTCGAGAATACAGGCGTGAGCTTACGTACGTACGTATTTAAAAATAGCTAATTCACATTAAAAGAACAAATCAAATAGAGCCGAGATGAACTTCCACGAATCGCATACAGCAATTTAATTTTATATGGAGTACTTGATCGCTTCGCATACACAAGTTGAGTGACTCGCCTATCTCAGGGGCACTTGAATTAAGCAAACTCACTTATATAAAATTTATGAGTTCGTACAAACTGGGATTAATTTGTTGGTGTGTCAATAGACTTTATAAAATTGAAGTCTTAGCTCCTTGTAGAGTAACGTTGTAAACAAATGTTACATCGTTTTCGTTTACATAACATTTTAACATTTTAAGTTCAATCTTTCTGCCTTGCGTTATCCCGGTCTGGTACCCAGACGCTTCCACTTCGCCCGGTCTAGAGCATCTTCCGCAGTGACAGCATTGGTTCTCCTATTTCCTAAAACGTCCTCTAAAATGTATTTTTGTCAGTTGTTCAATAATTTAAGATCAATGCATAATACATAGGTAATATGTAGGTCACTTAAATAGTTGTGGAAATAACACGAGCCTTTGTATGGATTTGAGTGTTAATCCATCATGCCTTAAACGCCGAGCTGATCCAAATTAAAGGCACACAAGTGAACCATGTTCTGGATTAGGAATAAGATAATTTATTATGCTGTCTGTATATTCGCGTACCGACCTTCGCAAAGGGCCGGTAGTCAAATGTAGCATACAAAATAAAACGATATTATAGAAATAACATCAAGTTAACACGTCAATAGCTGGTAGTTCCCATATGAACGCTCCATCAAAACTCAATTTTATAAAACTACGTTAACTACCTAGTTTTTGGCCGAAAAGTCGACAGCGTTAAAGTCGTGTTCACTTAGAAAGAATGTTTATATCAGCCTCTAGAGTGTGATACTTCGAGCCATATATGTATAACAAAGTACATTCAAGTTGTTGTTGGATTATCATAATATTTATTTTATTTTTTATTTATTTAACACCCAACAGTCACATACATAGTCCTGACCCCACACTAAGATCGAGTCTTGTGTCGTGGGTATCAGGAACTACGAGAGACTCTCGGCCTCACAACACCCAGACCCGAAACAAATATCTGTAGGTCATACAAACATTTGTCTCGGTGCGGGGATCAAACCCGCGGCCTCTCGCTTCACAGCCGGCTACTCGCCCGATGCGTCACGGAGGCTGTATATAATATGATCATGACAACCTAGTAAAAGTTAGTATTTAAAACGAAGGAATTGTGATTAAAAATGATTTCTATTATATTAGCCTAAATCCGAAATAAACAGACTTATATTCTCATTAAAAGATATCTCTATTGGGAGATCCAATATCAATTTTAATGCAATCTGTCATCTAAGTTCTATTATATATTGTGGCATTAAAAATAATTAAATTTTGCCTGCAGTTTTGTTTGTGTGACTTCTCCCATTTGAATTGGACACTATATATTATATATTTTTAGTTCTCCCTTGGCTTTTTAATTGACCATTCCTTGTTGTTGTGACAGGCCTATGTTCAGCAGTGAACGTCCTATGGCTGATGATGATGATGTTGTGTTAAATGAAATATGCAAAATACATAAAATTATAACATTTTATTATCTTACGATGGTATATATATATATATATATAATATCACAAAACATCGCAACAAGAGAAACGAAAATTTATATTCGAATAGTGCTAATTAAAGCAGGCACGATGCCGACTTTGCAGATGTGCGGAGCATCGACCAACCGTTGTTGTATTATTAAGGCCCTCTACATATTTTAGAGCATTTAGAGGGAAAGCTCGGCTGGGCAGCATTTGGGAAACTACGCAAGGTCTTCTCGTCCAAAATACCTCAATGCCTGAAGACAAAAGTCTTCGACCAGTGTGTGTTACCAGTGATGACTTATGGCACTGAAACGTGGCCTCTAACTATGGGCCGCATTAGAAAGCTCACAGTCACTCAGCGAGCTATGGAGAGGGCTATGCTCGGTGTTTCTCTACGTGATCAAATCAGGAATGAGGAGATCCGTAAAAGAACGAAAGTCACCGACATAGCCCAGAGGATTAGCAAGTTGAAATGGCAGTGGGCAGGGCACATAGCTCGTAGAACTGATAGCCGATGGGGCAGAAAAGTTCTCGAGTGGACACCACGTACCGGCAAGCGCAGCGTAGGACGTCCACCTACAAGGTGGACCGACGACCTGATAAAGGTCGCGGGAAGTCGCTGGATGCAGGCCGCTTCCAACAGGTCGATCTGGAAATCTTTGGGGGAGGCCTATGTTCAGCAGTGGACGTCCTATGGCTGATGATGATGAGGGAAAGAGGAAGGGCAGGGCACACCGTTGTTTACCCACGTAAGAATAAAAAATATACCATTCACTTACAACTCATGTTACATTTAGTTGAAGATCTATTTGACTAGGTTGAAAGCTTCCTGCTAAAAGCTAGAGATTTAATGCATTTTTTCTACTTTGGTTCACAATACTTCTTTCTTTCTACCTACTCTTATTCCACCTTAATGTGAGGTCAGCCCAACACACTTTTTCAAGCATGTTGCAAAAAGGATTTGGCTATGTTTTTACGACCGACTGCCTGCCGGACGTCAATCCCCTCTAAGGGATCCAGTACCGGGCAAATTAAATTAGAAAATTCGCGTTGCCCGACCTGGGAATCGACCCCACGACCTCCTACAATACTACTTAATCTAATAGTATGTTTGCTGAACCAGTAGGTATCATCTGATCTATAAATCCGGTTCTCTCGAGGCGTTTGCGACTTGCCTTGAGGCTTGTTGGGGCGGGTATGGCGATGCACCCCTGTATCTGCATTGGTGATCAGCCTGCCTTTTTTTGCAAAAAGGAGCTTGCGCTCCTCGATACACGTAATAGAAAGTAAATACTCGCAGTAAATGTATTCTTGTAAACGCCCATAAGTAAAGATATATATGCCCCGAAACCCAAGATTATAACAAATCTTAGGCTTCCTACCCACAACCAATTCATACAACTTAAATTGTAACGCAACGTCTCGAAGAATAAATATCTGTACTCAAGCTATAATTAAAGTAAATGACTATGTTCCATAAATTAGTTCGGCCATTTCAACGACAAATGTTCACCGGAATAATTCAAGACCCTTATAACCATAACTGTAGGGATGAAACTAGGTCACATAAATATAATTATACAGCAAAACATACCTACTTACAGAGGTAAATTGTTACTTTAAATGTTTGGTTGTTATATTAATAAAAAGACAATAAATAACTAATTTCAGAGAAAAGTTAGCTTCGTCAATGAATAATTAAGGGATTAAATATTATGCCCCTTACTTATAAAAAAATTTAAGCGTTGCTTATCTTGAACCATAGGTTGTCCCTTTCATTTTTAAACAAAGTAACGCAAGGAAAACAGTGAAAGGCTATTCTTAGCGAAAAGATAAGCGAAATTGTTTTTATAAGTAAGGCCCTTTATGCCTAGTTTTGAACTTGTGACTTATACCAGGCATTTAAATATATTTAAAGTCATTTTTATATTTGTTTTAGAATATACAGACATCATTATGACTTAAACTATATTTACAGAGGAACTCTTTCTATCCATCTGCTTCCTACTTTATTGTAGGGTCCTCGTATCACACTTTTTAAGTATGTTGTAGAAAAGATTCGGATTATTCTTAACAACCAGCCTATGTGACGTCAACTCCTATTAGAAAAACACCCGTCAAACCTGGGAATCGAGCCCAGGACTTCCCGGTTCAAAGTCCGTATACGCTGCCTTGGTCTAACAAGGAGGCGATATACAAATATATTTGTGGAGGAACATGTCGCATAATATTATACTTATTCATAACATAAGGCACAACCCCCTTTAGTATCCCTAAAAACATTACCCTCCTTCCAGGGCAGTCGGGTAAAAACCAAACATGCATTCATGTAACAGCAAGCAAAAATTTGTGATTTATTAATTCAATCGATAACGTTATAATAATTTGAATGTTTTGAGTCATTAATTATCACGAGTTCGTTTTGCCAAACAACAAATATACAATATTATAAACATAACTTAATTCTACATAGCCAAACATTTAGAAAATGTTAATACTCATAAATAACAATATTTTAACCATGCAATTAAATCTCGTATCAATTAAAATTTTGCAATCAACATATCGATACAGCGCTGCGCACTAATTAGAAGTGATTATTGGTCTGTAAACTAGCTAACTACTGGAGTCTCCAACTACAATACAATTTTCTCTAATAAACCTCACAGCTCGTATACTTCGTACTAGAGGTCATTAATTGTTTTAGTTTGAATACTATTACAATAAATCGAGTCCTTGGTTTAGTTGCAGAGTATATGGGATGTAGGCCGGGAGGTCCAGGGTTCTATTCCCATGGCGGTGTCTTTTTCTAACATGATTCGCCTGAGGCTGAATCCCCTAGAGGTTTACGTCAGGCAAGCAGCTGGTCGTAAAAATTAAGCCAAATTCTTTCTGCGACATGCTTGAAAAAGTGTGTTGCGCTGATCCCACATTAAGGTGCGATAAGGGCGGGTAGAAAGAAAGAGTTTGAACACTATTAGAAGTTGATAATTAAAACTAGTATATGAAGAATGTTTGAACGCTTATTCTTATGGGACTATATGATGATATAATTACAATCTAGGTGCTGACGCCTACGTTGACAGCACCTAGATTGTAATTATATCATCATATCAACCCTGCAGTAGCCTACTACTGCAGGGTTACCACAACCTCTTATAGCAGTATTATTATAATCGTTCTTCGTTTGTTTTGTATGGAAATCGGTACAAGTAAGATGATAATAATACTGCTAAAAGAGGTGGTGGTAACCCCCCTGTTTACCAAAGTTAATCAAACGAACCAATCAATGATATAATCAGTAGGTTGGCTGTTTATTGGCTCTTATGCTAAATAAACATTCATTATTTTATCTTTGGTTATTCATGAATAATTAAAACGATAAATAAGATGGGAAAGCCGGACTTATGGGCTGAAACGAACTCAACTATTGCTGATTTGTCATGTGACTCATGAGAAATGCCAACTTTCATTATTCTCTTCTCTAAACTGAATGATGATTTGTCAAACATATAAACCCGGCTTTAAATGTCCGACAAATCCTCCTGCACAAGCTTTTCTAAAATAAAACACAAAAAAATGCAAAACAACGATTTTAGCTGTCACCTGCTTGTAGAACAATGGACCATAGATAAAAAATGCATGTTTTATGTGGGTGTTTTGTGTAATGGTTTAGTGCAGGAGACCCGGCATAAGCCAGCATGCTAAAATGTAAACTTTAACAGACAAGATTCTTTGAAAAATATCCAGATTATGACAATATGATGGTCTGGTACTATTTTTAATATACCATTTTACCAATATTAAAGGGACAATCTAGCTTATTGTGTAAATAATGCAAAATTCAACCATAAAAATACTTTATTTTAAAAATGTTTTCCGCTAGCTCTTGCCAGCGTGATATCAGCAAAAGATAAGCTTAAAATGCATCGGTAATGAGCTTGCACGGCGTAACTAACCAGCTGAATTGAGGGAATTTTTCGTTTACATTGGCAATAAATGTTACATGTTTTTGTCGGAAAATATTTTTAATATTACGGTTTTTTATGTCTAAAATGAAACACGGTACTAAAATTAAGTCCTATTTACTTAGTGGCTGAGAGTTTAAATTGATTCATAGCGAATTAAAGTCAGAAAGTACAGATAGTCCGAACTGTTATATCATCCATGTAGAATTCGATCTTTTGATCTCTATATAATAATAGACATATATACTAATTATTAAAAAATATAATTAAAGCAAAGATACAATCCTAATATAAAAAAATATTTGACTAGAACACGATCCATGAAATAAAATATCTGTATTATATTATACCGAACAGTTATTAAATTTAAAATTACTTGTAACAAAATACACACCACTTCTACTAACATTTAACCATTGAGTTCTTCGTGGAAATTAATATTTTCCTTACTTTCATTTCGTTCAAAAATAAACATTCTATCTTATTACATAGACTTAGAATTTTCCTTCGACATACAGTTTCGCTTCCTCTATCGGATGTTAACATGACCTAAGTCGGAGTTTCTGAAACTTTTGTAGTGTTTTCCCCCTATTTATTAGGGAATCCCAAACAGTTTTCCTTTCCTTTATGGCTGACAACGCACTTATTGTTCCTTTAATATTGTGGTTATTATTAAAAGGGAATTGCTCAATTTAAAACAGAATTCGTGTCCAAATTTTTAAGTCAAGGGTATATGCCTTTTTTTTAAAACATTTTTTTTTAAGCGGTCTAGATAACTAACAGAGAATTCACCTGATCGTAATTAATATTAACGGCCCATAGACAACCAAGGTATCGACAAAAATGATGACTTTCGTCCCACTTCACCCACAAATCCTTATGTACTCCATTTTAGTAGGCATTCAATATTGTGATATTTGACCAAGGATTCGAACCCAGGATCTCCCGGTCACAGCCCATAACGCCGATACTAGATCAAGTAGGTGACTTATACCATATGAGTCATACGATATGAGTACAATCTTTCTTATAAATCCTTATATCTTATTTTACGATACATTTACATATTTACTCATATGCCCATACTTCACAGAAAGGTTAAGAAACAGTGAATACTCATTTCCACTGCTATTTAATATCCTTTCAACGTATTGTAAAATGTAGTCTGCTACATTGCGAAACTGGGAAGTTGGTAGAGAGTAGAGACTCTACATACTTTCTTTTACTAGGCTTTTAGGCTCAAATCTATAGAGCTAACTTCGACTAGTCAAAATACTAGTCAAAGTCACGAACTCAGTGAGGATTTTTACTAAGTCCGAGTCATTTTTTACAAGAAAATCTTTGCTTAGTCTGTCTGTCAGTCTGTTTTTCTTGTAAAAAATGACCCGGACCAAGTCAAAGTTCGATTTAACAACTACAAATCCTCCCTGAGTTCGTGACTTTGACTTAGACTTAGTCGAAGTTCGCTGTATAGATCTCATCCTTAGGCTGAGATTTATAAAACATTGCAAATGCGATAAGGTATTTTTGGCTCCAATTGTATGTAAAAAAATATACTAAATCTTACTTTGGTATATACATTACTTTAATGTTTCATACTAAAAACATGTAACCCATTTATATTCTACATACATATTATTATATGATACATACAGCATACATATAAAACTAAGTATACTAAAACATAAAATGATGGATAATGATTTTATACTATCAAGTACTACGATCAAGTGTTCCATAGTCATTAATTATTATTCTAGTGCTTCTTTTAGGGTAAGCGCTCGGTGTGCAGGAATATGCGAAAATGTTAATTGCTTAAAATAATATTAGTCAGTGACTATTTAGAACTTTTTGAGATAAATAAATCAACCATCTATTAATATTTTCGTGTAATTTTATACGACGGAGCGCACCCGTGTTATTAATTTGATGAATAATATTATAATGATAACTTCTCGTCCCACGCCCAACACTGGAGCAGTAATATTATTTGTGCCCGATATGGCGATAGGCTCGCCCCCTATCACATCTGGGACGGAACTAAGCTCGGCGAAATGTGGGTGTTCTAGTTCGCTAGTTCACCTCTGCCTACCCCTTCGGGGATACAGGCGTGAGTTTATGTTATGTTAATTAGATATATTTAAAAATGATAAAAAACAATGAATATAAAGAGTACTGAACAACTGTATCAGCACATTCATGACATCATTAGTAGTAGGGTCTATGTCCATAAAGACTTGTCTATTTTTGAGTGCTTATGATTACCACGCCATCACGTCCAGAAAGAACGGTAGAAGCGTTAATATGAAATATTTATTATGCATTCCATTCGCTCATTGGCTCAATAAATGCGGCCTACATTGCGTATTCTGTTTGACATTCAAATCAACTTACTATGATCTATTACTTCCATTAGCGAAAAGTATGAGTATAATATGTTAGATTACTGTTTATTGTACTATATTGATCGTATAGGTATTCCCGTGAAGGAACTAAATCTTCGGTGTAAAGGGAATGTGTACCGTGTATCGAATTCACATTAGAGTGGGATAGTTCCCGACTAGTGATAGAAAAGATATATCTCTCCTGATATAACAGTAGCTCACTTTGAAAAATGTCTTTGTCTGTTAAGAAATTGTTACATTGGAATAGTTGTGGAACACTGACGTGGTTTGTTTAGCTAAAGCTCAGATTACTATAGAAAACGCTTAAACGATCGAAAAAAAGAGAAACGCTAATAGATCATATAAATCGTCATGTTATTATCGTTATTCTTTACAGTATATCTTATTTACATAAGGAGTTATGATATAACATGCCTACCTCGGTGGCGTGGTTGTATTTCGGTACGACTACTGTGCTGAGGTCTTAGGTTCGATCCCCGGGTCGGGCAAAGTGATATTGGTTTTTATCATATCAGCCCGGAGTCTGGAATTTGTGCCCGATATGGCGATAGTCTCGCCCCCTATTACATCTGGGACGAAACTAATCTAGGCGAAATATGAGTGTACTAGTTGGCTCGTGCGCCTCTGCGTATCCCTTCGGGGATGCAGGCGTGAGCTTATGTAATGTTATGATATAACATCGATATGCCAACGTCCATGTGTATTCAACCACGTTGAATATACACCGGTTCTCGTCCGATCACCGAAGTCAACATCGATATATTAACTCTAAGCATGCTCAGTCAGTTCTGATACAAAAGAGTGACATATTAGTAAACCGAAAAGATATATCTATCTTTTCTCTTCTCTGATCCAATTTGAACAACTCTAATTTACATTTAAACAAGTCAAGATCTGTTATCGGCTAAGACGCCGTATTTGATACTAAACAATGTTCTCTTTTGTAGTACCGCTTGTGAATCTTATTTGTTCGATTCCTTGCATTAGACTAAGTTTCTTATTTTTTTTTATAGCAGAGATTGGCAAACGAGCAGATGGGTCACCTGGTAGTAAATGATCTCCACCGCCCATAGACACCCAAGACACAAAAAGAATCATGGGTACGTTGCCAACCTAAATGGAGGGAATGGAAGGGGAGGGAAAAGGTATTGGGAAAGGGAGTGGGGAAATGGGCCACCGGAAATCTCACTCACCGAACGAAACGCGACAACAAGCTGCCACTTTACGTCGGTTTTCTGTGAGACAGTGGTATCTAACCGGTCCAGCCGGCCCATTGGTGCTATAGACGTTACTGTCTACAGCGTGGCTCTACCATTCGAAGATTTCATACTTCTAAAGATATTTTACAATTTATTTATATAATTTGTCAAGATTAGTATTTGGACAAATTATGTCGACGAACTGCGTCAAAGCAACAAGTTATCCAAGTTACTGCGGTAGAACTTTAATTCTAGCAATCAACTCAAACTTGTATATCAAAAATATGCACCATACGATTGAGCTGCACTTGGGGGATAAAGCTAATATAAGAGAAACGTTGTATTTTGCGTACGTAATCCTAAATAAATAATTAAATACTGAGAGGCAACAGTCGGTGAATATCGTTTTAACGAGCTTATATGCTAACACATCTAGACACCATTTATTTGAATACCATTTTATATTTTAAAAGCTTTTAGTATTAAATATAATAAGTAAATATAAATTAAAAATATTTTTAATACCACAAAGTCGCTTACTTTCAGCAAAGTAATAAAGGTCTATAAAATTTAAATTGATGTCTGAGCCACACAGAGACGACACTAAGTGCATTTATTTCAAAAGAAGCTCATAAAACATTTTTAAAACCTCCGATACACATAATAGAGTAGATCCTTTTAAATCGCCCGTAGTCACGTTAAAATCACTTTATGGATACAAAGTATAAAGAGATTCACGTAAATGGTTTTTCTACGACTAATTAAAATTATAATTAATTACATACTTCAAGGAAACTTAATTGAAATTAGTATCAGGATTCAATTGATTGAAATCTTTACTTTACCTATCGTAACGTGCAAGACTAGGTTTAGCCTGCCGTTTGCATTATAGTGAAAGTATTTTCCCGCAATAAAAAGCATCATATCATATGTGATGAGGAACACCTAGCCGCTGAGCTGCATCATGTCAAGCAGGTACTGCGAGACAACAAGCTCCAAATCCCACGGCGCCGTCACAGAAACCGAGTGAAACCGGCCACAGTTGAACGCGTCCCGGTTGTATTACCATATGTTAGAGAAGTCACACTTTGTCATCATCATGACCAGCAGTGGACCTTATCTTACACAGGACAATGTAAGGGTAACTAAGTCAGATGTTTCAAAGATTACTTTACCATTTATGATGATGATGATGATGATGATTAATGAATCATATTACATATATTGCTTCTTACAAACATACTCAATCTTATATAAAAAAACACCTACCTACTATTTATTTATTTTGTTTTAGAATCACCAGCATGACATACATTCTTATTAGTTTATATAAATCATACAGTTTCAAATCTAAATGTTGCCATGATTACAAGCGACTATTTTAAGTATACATAGGAGGTATACATTTAGGAGTGGTAGAGCCACGCTGTAGACAGTAACGTCTACAGCACGAATGGGCCGGCTCGACCGGTTGGATACCACTGTCTCACAGGAAACCGACGTAAAGTGGCAGCTTGCTGTCGCGTTTCGTTCGGTGAGTGAGATTTCCGGTGGCCCATTCCCCCCCTCTTTCCCAATCCCTTTTCCCTCCCCTTCCATTTCCTCTTTTTAAGTTGGCAACGCACCCATGATTCTTATTGTCTTGGGTGTCTATGGGCGGTGGAGATCACTTACAACAGGTGACCCATCTGTTCGTTTGCCAGTCTCTGCTATAGAAAAAAAAAAACAGGTAGTATACTTAACTTACACTACTTGTTTATTATAATAATATACTACTTACACATGTACGCTATACATGCATACAAACTCACGCCTGCGTTCCAGGAGGGTAGGCTAAAACTACGATCCTGACACCCCTCTTTTGCCTCTTTCACACTCATCAAGCAGATAGACACCCAAAACAGGCAACAAATAGGGATTTGGAAAGGGACGGGGAGAGATGAGGCACCGGAAATCTCACTCATCGAACGAAACGGTACGGCGAGCTGCCACTTTACGTCGGTTTTCTGTAAGACAGTGGTATCAAACCGGTCGAGGCGACCCATTCGTGCTGTAGACGTATTTCTCTAAAGCGTGGCTCTACCATTAAAATGAATGCTACGAAAATAAACAGCATCGTATCTCACAGTCGCAACGGGAATTTATTTAGTGTCCATTCTGAAGGGTAACTAAAGTGTAACTAACATTGTTATCGAACGAACGCTTTACACCGTCACAGGCTCCAAGATCACATGCGTAGATAGAAGGACATGGTAAATCAAATTGTTTAAGGATCGTATGTGACCGGAACACTGATTCGCTTATTGGATTGTTCTTGTTCAAAACTTGGGAGTGGTGTGTAGGGCTTTTGTTGTGAGTTTAAAGATGTATATCTATATACTTATATGTATATATTACTTACTAGTGGTATGACAATCATAAATGTATTCAAGCTAATATTAACCAAATGTCATGAGTGCGCGCGAGCTCAAAAACATTTAAGATTGTCAGAATTTTCCAACATGTCAATTGTCTATGGATTCTTTGGTCTAAGATTTCATTTGTGAAAACAACGTTGCGGCAACAATTTTCATTTTTGTATTCAGTAAGGTACAAAGCGCACGCTCTAACGCTATGTTTAATGACGGCGCTTATGCGAACTAGCTCTCTCAAGCGAGGCGTTTGACATGAATGTATGGAAAAAGGTATTCTGTAAGATCCAACAACGTTGAACGCTCCGTCAATCTCAACGATGTGCGCTGCGGGAGCTCGTCGTCGAAAGCAACGATGTGGCGTTTCTTAGAGAAACGACCTGCAGCTCGGCCACTGTGAGTGTCCATCTGGCTAGATACCACAACACCGCAATTTCTATTTCGTCTATTTTGAAATATTGTGACTAGACAGTACACACTTGTGGGTTCGGCCAACAACAACAATAAATTTCGTACAAAAAAATTGTATGTATGTACGTATTCTTTGGACCGGTTTAAAAAAAAAGGATATGGATTATGAATTAGGAATTTTAAGTCACCAGAAATCTCAAGCACCAAACGAAGCGCAACAGCAAGCTGCCACTTTACGACGGTTTTCTATGAGTGGTATCAACCCAGTCAAGACGGCTCATTCGTGCTATTAAGATAACAACAAACAGCGGGGCTCTACCATAAAAAATATTCAGTTACCGTAATTGATTAATTGAAATAAAAGTGAAAATATCACGAATTTGTTTTTCAACGCCATTAGCCATATAAATAATTTAGACCCAATCCTTTCTAAACGAACAAAATGTCAAGGAAAAGGTGACGGCGAAATAAAAAATGTAAAATTCCGTAGAAATAACTTTCAGTATGTCGTTTTATGCCTTTATAAAATTTTTCCATCTATAAAGTGAAAAGCAAATAACTTAAATATTTTTAAAGGAAGAAATTGTACCTAGGTATATATATTCTGCACTTACCAAGTTGGTTATTTTTTCAAAACAGCCGTTTTTATTTGCTGTTTTAGTATTTTTAGTTTTCTGTACTGCATTTTTAAAGAGCAACGCAATAATTTATTATAAAATAAGCTCACACAGCCTCCGTGGCGCAGCGGGCGAGTAGCCGGCTGTGAAACGTGAGGTCGCGGGTTCGATCCCCGCATCGAGACAAAATGTCTGTGTGGCCCACAGATATTTGTTTCGTGTCTGGGTGTTATGACCTGGGTGACCGAAAGTCTCTCGTAGTTTCTGATACCCACGACAAAAGTCTCGATCTTAGTGTGGGGTCAGGACTATGTGTGTGACTGTTGGGTGTATTTATTTATTTACCTGTGTACCTCGAAGGTGTAGGCAGAGGCAGACCAGCGAACTAAAACGTCCACATCTTGCCGAGCTTAGTATTGTTCCAGATGTGATAGGGGGCGAGCCTTTTGCCCGACTTGGGGATTGAACCTGAAACCTTAGGACGGTAATCGTACCGAAATGAAACTACGCCACCAAGCCTCACCGAGGCCGTCATTCATGACCAATTACATTTAGTTTCATTCACTCCTTTAAATATAATACTTGAAAATTGAAATGAGAATTATTAAACTTAAGTTATGGCAAAAAATAATATTATTATCATGGCAATAAATAGGTACCAGGTGTCCAATACCAATAGTCGCTTTCAGTCGAATTTTGCTTCATCAGGGGCGAATGGTGAATCGTTTCAAAAGGGAAGCTAGTGCTACTTTGTCTTCTAAATAATATCTGGATAAGACTTATATTAGCCTATAATCTGGAAAAGAGAATCCGGTAGGAATCGGTTTATATGGACGCATCACCACTGCTTCTCATACATATAAAAGAGCTACAAAATTTTAAACCTGGAAACTATAACTCAACAATTCTACAAAACCTATCCAACCAGAACTCCAAACGACTACTATGTGAAAGAACCAAAAGATTTACGCCTGTTATTATTGCCAAAGTTTTTGACTCGCGACGCATTTTGAGTAGAATAAAACACTTAACGACTTTAGATACAGTATCGGCTGGCTCGTTGGTTTTAAACGTCGTCTATGTTGCGTTGTATTTTCTTTTCATCTGTCTAAGGGCACTAAGTGGGATAAATCCCACTTCAATGTGGGGTAAGCGTAACACACAACGCATTTTTCGAACAGCAGAAAAGTTCGGCACGGTTTTTACGACCAATTTCCTACCAAACGTCAACCCCCCTTGGGCATTTTAATATAATAATATTAGCCCTGTAATATTACTGTCCCACTGCTGGGCACGGGCCTCCTCTACCAATGAGAGGGGTTAGGCATTAGTCTACCACGCTGGCCTAATGCGGGTTGGTAGACTTCACATACCTTCGAAATTCCTGTGAAGAAATTCTCAGGTATGCAGGTTTCCTCACGATGTTTTCCTTCGCCGTTATAGCAAGCGATATTTCACAATGAAAATACACTTAACATAGAAAAGTCAGAGGTGTATGCTCCATTTTGGGGTTGGTCTCGAACCTCCGACACTTGTCTCGTCAGTCCGTACCATTCCCAACTGAGCTATCGATGCTTGATTTGCATTTTAATATACGGATATTTATTTATTTATAGGTTCTCCAGCAGTCAATATATAAGTCAAGATAGTATCTAACTAAATAGTCATAACATAACATACATACATTAACATAAGCTCACGTCTGTATCCCCGAAGGGGTAGGCAGAGGCGCACTAGCGAATAAGAACACCCACATTTCGTCGAGCTTAGTTTCGTCCCAGATGTGATAGGGGGCGAGACTATCGCCATATCGGGCACAAATTCCAGACTCCGGGCTGATATGGAAAATCCAATATCACTATGCACAACCCGAGGATCAAACCCGATACCTCAGAACGGTAATCATACCGGAATACAACCACGCCACCGAGGCAGTCTATTTTCTACTTAATAATAAAAATAATATTAGCCCTGTAAGATTACTTTCCCACTGCTGGGTACAGGCCTCTTCTACCAATGAGAGGGGGGTAGAATTTGCTTTATGATATTATATAATCATAAAATCGTCTTAACAATAAAATACCTAATGGTGTTTCCGAATTTCGTCACACCACACACGCATGGAAAAGTTTCCAAGCTATCAGGTTTAGCTCTTTCTTTCAATGTCACTTCATCGTGTCGTTCTGACGTTTAAATACCATTGTTCATTGTTGTTTTATTTTTGGAGTGTTTATATAACAAAATCCCGGAATGATGGTGAGATTTAGGTGCGAATTTATTGTTTGTTTATTTCGTTGGAACAGTTTATTGTTTTGGTATAAGAGTTGGGATATTAATCGAGGTGTCGCCTCGCATAACTGTAGGTTATGTTGTGTTTTGCAGAGTTATTGCTTTTCTTCTTTAAATATTGTTCATGTATATAGCGAGTGCATTAGAATTAACTGGAATTGTTATATGATGTAATTAATAAAATATGATTTTCATCACGCGTTACAGTCATGCAGTCACGACTAAATACTCTTACATACGCATGCTCATGACGTCAGGCAGGCCAGTATAAAAACTACACCATTTTCACTTCATCATTACTGCAACATACTTTAAAAAGTGTGTTGCGCCGACCCCACATTTAGATGAGATAAGGGCAGGCAGAAAGAAATAAAAATGTTATACTCATGCAGTAAGTAACAAAGCTTAATACTCCTACGCGGGAGTACTCGCTTTTTAACACGTTTTACATGGGACTGGTGGAGGGACGAAGTAGAAAGTTAACATCAGGTAGACAGCTGATCGTAAAAACCAAGCGAAATCCTTTCTGCAATATGCTTAAAAAATGTGTTGCACCTACGACATTGGAGTAGAAGAGATGCAGGTGGAAGATGTTATACGTAGTTAAACAACAATCATATAAGGGATCTTGCTAGTAGATTAAAATAACTAGTAAATAAATTCCTGTCAAATCAATGATCATTAATACCTATTATAAATAACTAAACCATTTTTATTCCAGTATGTTAATGATGGCGTCGTTTTTAATTGGATTGTTCATGTTTTCTGCCGGTGATGTATCGAAATTACTTTATAACATAACATAAGCTCACGCCTGTATCACCGAAGGGGTAGGCAGAGGCGCAATAGCCAACTAGTACACCGACATTTCACCGAGCTTAGATCCGTCCCAGATGTGATAGTGGGCAAGCCCATCGCCATATCGGGCACAAATTCCAAACTCCGGGCTGATACGGAAAAATACAATATCACTTAACCCGACCCGAGGATCGAACCCCAGACCTCAGAACAGTAGCCGTACCGAAATACAACCACGCCACCGAGGCAGTCAAATTACTTTATAATGCAACTATTTACGGCCCGTTCGACATTAATAGACTCTCTCTCTTCCAAGCTAGTTATCCCACATGGTGGTGGGGTCAGCTTTCCTTGTTTTTCTTTTCCACTTCGCTCTATCCATAACGTCGTCTTCGGATACCTCACACTCTCTCATATCTCTTAGTACTACATCTCAAATAGACTAAAATCATTAATAGACTAAATCGATTAATTCCAGGAGTGGCGTGTATGTTTAAAGGTTTGGATCTGCACAAAAACAACGACTTACAAACCAGCACCATAGTTATAACTATAGGCACTGTGTTGATTGTGTTTGGACCTGTTATAATGGGTAACAGTATGGAATGTAATTGGTTACATATGAACTAGCTTGAAACTTGAAATGTAAAGTATTTGAGTGGTAGAGCCACGCTGTAGACAGTAACGTCTACAGCACGAATGGGCCGGCTCGACCGGTTAGATACCACTGTCTCACAGAAAACCGACGTAAAGTGGCAGCTTGCTGTCGCGTTTCGTTTGGTGAGTGAGATTTCCGGTGGCCCATTTCCCCCTCCCTTTCCCAATTCCTTTTCCCTCCCCTTTCATTCCCGCCTTTTAGGTTGGCAACGCACCCATGATTCTTTTTGTGTCATGTGTGTCTATGGGCGGTGGAGATCACTTACCATTAGGTGACCCATCTGTTCGTTTGCCAATCTCTGCTATAAAAAAAAATCTACCTCGGTAGTTGTATTACGATACGACTACCATCCTGAGGTCTCGGGTTCGATACCCGATTCGTCTCACTGTGTGATCGTCAAATCCGGGCGAAGAGGAAACATTTAAGAAGGCGGATCCTGTCATTATGTTTTACTAAAGTATTAATTACCATTAATACCATTAAAAGGCGTCCAGATACTCGTTTTCATAATTACAATCTTAGAGTAAACCTGTTAATTCCTCATGGGAATTGTTTAATTTTCAAAATGGTTATTAATGTCTTACCTTTTTCAGCATTATCTGTGATTTATTGGACAATGACTGTTAAGAGTATGAGAGATGCTGGACAATGGTGCTGATGTAATCTCATGGAATTACTTCTTCTCTAGACATAAGAATCTGAGCACTGTTATGTTTTAAAACATTATTGTAATAAAATTATATATACAAATTATTATTACTTAATTGAGTAAGTGGGCTCCTTGGTCTAGTGGCAGCATATATGGGCTGTGAACCGGGATGTCCGGTTCGATTCCCATGTTTTCCCAGGTCGGGCAAAGCGAATGTTCTAATTTAATTTGCTCGGGACTGGATTCCTCAGAGGGGGTTGACGTCAGGAAGACAGCCGCTCGTAAAAACTAAGCCAAATCCTTTCTGCCACATGCTTGCAAAAGTGTGTTGTGCCGAGCCCACATTAAGGTGGGATAAGGGCAAGTAGAAAGAAGAAATAATCGTGAAAGAAGTATGATATATAGTATATGTGCTACTATGCGCTCTAACCGTAATTAAATTATAATCACAGCCGATGCCACTTACAAAAAGCATTACATAAAAGGTCACTCAATAGATGCAGATTAAATTTTAACCCATTCAAGAGAGGCCTCGCCAAAGAGGCTTTTTGTAAGCGAATTACTCAGCTGAACATCTGTGTGTGGAGTGTGGAACAACAAAGCCGCTTTGACGCCGGTGCTATTTCATAGTTAATTTTTCATGTCCCGCTGTTAGCCCGTTTAGGTTTTAAATCGTGCTATGTTTTAGTAATGTTTTCATTTCGTTTCGCATGTGGGGAGTTTCGGCGGCGTTTAATGTTAGATTTGGTATCGTTAGTGGTTATTTTGGTTTCGACATAAACTTTGTTGGTCGCTATTTGTAGGCATAGTTAGTGAATACTAAACTCCTCTTTTAAATATTTAGTAAAATCACGGACGTAACAAAAAGATGGACGGAGCGCTAGGAATATTGAAAGTGAAGCAGGGTTTTCGTCTCATTCAATCTATCAACACGTTACACATAATGGAGGCGACTGATGGAATGAGCCGAAAAACCTGCTTCACTTTCAATGTTCCTAGCGGCGCTCCGCCCATCGTTTTTTTTACGTCCGTGAGTAAAATCACGTATGTTTTTGAACACAAACACACATAGCACGGATGCGAATCGGACACGGATCGGGAAGGGAGTACGGCGCGGCGCGGCGGTTCCATTTGCTTGTATATGGACATACCAAAGACTTCTATATATTTACTAGACAAGCTGTTTCGAAGTAAAATTGTGTCACATGACGGCGAGTGTTTGACGTTTCACGGCTAAGGAAAAGAGCAGATTTCTATAGCAAGTTGAGGTCGATTAACAGAGACTTAGTGCGCACATTCTATGTACCGAACAGCCAGTCTAGTACTATACATAGAAGTCTTTGAGGCATACACAGAATTATTATACATGACGAGTGATGTATTTGTCATAAGCATAGATGTATGATTCAACTAACGTCTCAGTGATACGTCGACCCATGAACTTAAAGTGAGATCTTACTGAATAGCATAGATGATCCGTGCGTAGGAGACATTGGACTTTGCCCGCGTCTTATCGCTCACGCTGAGCGTTTGCTCTTGAATATATGGTGTAATATCCTAAATGTAACACTACGGTATTTATATAACATAAGCTTACGCCTGTATCCCCGAAGGGGTAGGCAGAGGTGCACTAGCGAACTAGAACACCCACATTTCGCCGAGCTTAGTTCCGTCCCAGATGTGATAGGGGCGAGCCTATCGCCATATCGGGCACAAATTTCAGACTGATATGAAAAAATCCAGTATCACTCTGCCCGACTCGGGGATCAAACCCGAGACCTCAGGACGGTAGTCATACCGAAATACAACTACGCCAACGAGGCAGTCGAACTAGGGTATATTCGAATTAAATATTGATATAACCATAAATAGCTTAGTACTATGTATTGTCAATGTAATAATTGGTTTTACAATAAAGAGTTATTGTATTGTATTGATTATGTGTAACTCAATATCGTAGTGGCTCCCAAAAAATAAAACACGGCGTCGCGGCAGACCCAGATGAAGATGGAGGGACGACTTGGATGAATATCTCAAGGATTGGATATCCGTAGCCAAAGATAGAGACAAATGGAAAGCGAGTAGGGAGGCCTTTGCCCTACAGTGGGACGTACATATCAGGCTTATATAATAACTAGCTGACCCGCGCAACTTCGTCTGCGTATGAGAGAGAGTGTTGAAAGAGTGAGTCTTAGGTACCTATAATCCAATAATTCTAAAGGAGGTAATGGGATGATCTACTTCGGCCGTCAGTCACCTCGTCTCTCATCCCGTCAGTCACACCGTCTGTCACACCGTCTGTCACGCCGTCTGTCACCCCGTCTCTTACCCCGTCTGTCCCACCGTCTGTTACCCCGCCTGTCCCCCCGTCTGTCACCTCGTCTGTCACCCGTCTGTCACCCATCTGTCACCCAGTCGGTAACCCCGTCTGTCACCCAGTCTGTCACCCGCCTGTCACCCCGTCTGCCACCCGTCTGCCACCACGTCCGTCACCCCGTCTGTCACCCGTCTGTCACCCAGTCAGTCACCCCGTCTGTTATCCAGTCGGTCACCCCGCCTGTCACCTCGTCTGTCACCCATCTGTCACCCCGTCTGTCACCCCGTCTATCACCACGTCGGTCACTCGTCTGTCACCCCGTATGTCACCCGTCTGTCACCCCGTCCGTTACCCCGTCTGTCACTACGTCGGTCACCCGTCTGTCACCACGTCTGTCACCCAGCTGTCACCCCGTCTGTCACCCCGCCTGTCACCCCGTCTGTCACCCAATCGGTTACCCCGTCTGTCACCCAGTCTGTCACCCGTCGGTTACCCCGTCTGTCACCCAGTTGGTCACCCCGCCTGTCACCCGTCTGTCACCCCGTCTGTCACCACGTCGGTCACCCGTCTGTCACCCGTCTGTCACCCTTCTGACACCCGTCTGTCACCCCGTCTGTCACCCTGTCTGTCACCCAGTCGGTCACACCATCTGTCACCCCGTCTGTCACCCCGTCAGTTACCTCATCAGACACCCCGCCCGCCACACCATCAGTCAGCCTGTCAGTCACCCCGTCATTCCTCACGTCGGTCACCCCGTCAGTCATGCCATCAGTCACCCCATCAATCACCCCGTCAGTCACCCCTTAGTCACCCTACCATTCATCCCGTCGGTCAACACTAAAATATTTTTTTCAAATCGAACCAGTAGTTTCCGAGATATAAAATTCCCCGCTAGCAGCATTATTCATTTTTGCTCCGCTCCTATTGGTCATAGCGTGATGTTATATAGCCTATAGCCACCGTCGATAATTGGGCTATCCAACACAAAAAGAATTTTTCAATTCGAACCAGTAGTTTCTGTCTGAGATATAATTTTTTCCGATTTGGTAAAATTTTTCATTTCTGCTCCGCTCCTATTGGTCATAGCGTGATGTTATATAACCTATAGTCACCCTCGACAATTGGGCTATCCAACACAAAAAGAATTTTTCACATGGAACCAGTAGTTTCTGAGATATACATTTCACGATTTTGCAACATTTTTCATTTCTGCTCCGCTCCTATTGGTCATAGCGTGATGTTATATAGCCTATAGCCATCCTCGATAAATGAGCTATCCAACACAAAAAGAATTTTTCAAATCGAAGCAGTAGTTCCTGAGATTAGCGCGTTCAATCAAACAAACAAACAAACAAACAAACTCTTCAGCTTTATAATATTAGTATAGATAAAAAATAAATAATGTTTAACTAAAGCTAACACGTGACTCCGCGTCTATATTCCACAACATCTAAATTCTAAATAAGCGTTATTATAACATCTATGCCTCTTACTTATAAAAATAATTAAGCACTGCTTATCTTTAACCATAGGTTGTCCCTTTCATTTTTAAACAATGCAACGCAAGGAAAATAGTGACAGGCTATTCTGAGCGAAAAGATAAGCGAAAATGTTTTTATAAGTAAGGCCCCAAATGCTAAAACATCGATATCAAATATGTAGTATTAGGATTAGGTACTTAGACGTATTTTTTATTCTGGCGACTATCTGAAAATTGGAATTGCATTTATAAATAAAAATATGTTTCTTTATTCAGAACAGAAATGCAATTTACAATGTAAAACTGATGTCTGTGACTTTTATTGAAGAGTAACTCAGTAAAATTATTGGGAATAATATTTTACTGTATATTCGGCTTGCCAGCCTTTCCAAATTGCAATGAAATTATGTGGCGTGCTTACATAAAAAATACTAATTTATATAGCTTTTCCATTCTAGCGTGGAAAAGTCATACATTTTAATCAATAATTACACTACATCTGATGGTAAGCGCATTGCAGTCAAATAAGCAGCGGCCACCGACAAATAGTGAGTTTGTAAGAAAACGTGGTCATTATAAATCATATACCTACACAAATACTTCTTTATCTTATGGAGGAAAGTAACTTAACTATCGGGGAGCTTGCGACAGGACAGGCTAATGATGCAGGCCCAGGGAGAGAAAGGTTCCCCATACTTCTTATCAAAAAAATTCTTATCAAAGTACCAAGCAGACCTCCTCGAAAACCTGGCCCCTTGTTCCATGTACGTTTTACAAGAACAAACACAGGAAAACAAGCACCTGTTCCGCGTCTGTCTCGTCTGTATAACCAAGTTGAAGACAATGTTGTAGACATATTTAGTGACAAGTTACCGCAATTTAAAAGCAAAATAGTAAACAAAGCAGAACTTTAAAGCAGAACTTTAATTCATATTTTATTTTTATTTTTTTTAATAGAAGATTTTTATTTTATTAAGTAAATTTATTTGTTTCGTTTTAATATTCACTGTTTTATATAAAACTACATTTACCTACAAGTTTGTTTGATAACGTCTTTGTTTAAGTTGTTTGGTCCATGTTGTGGTTGCATATAATCAGAGTTGCAATTATGTATGTTTTCCTTACTATGCATGAAATTGTACTAATTTAATATTGTAAACTCCGTTTGCGATCCTTAACTAAAATAAATAAACTAAAATAAATAAATAAATACTTGTCTCAATCAAACACAAAGTCATGCTCCACTAGCTGAACCTTTCGTACATAATATTTCTCTTACAAATTATTTTACATAGTCGTTAGAGAAAAACGTAAAAAAAACTCATGGTTCATCCTCAGGTGAGTCGCTTGTATGTCCTATATAAAAAGATATTGGTGAATATGAACTTGCCACATCACAGTAATTTCATTTAAAGCATGTTATAAACTATATCAAGAACATTTGGGTACTACACAATGCAATTAAAACTTGTTGATACGCGATACGTGTTGAGATAGGTACCCGTCAAAGACATTGAACAGTAGACGGGACCACAGCACAAAACTTGTGATCGAAAAGTTATGACCTAGTGGTCATAAGTCGCTCAGTAATAATATTGAGAGAATTAACTTATCTAACCATTCACAAAAAATTTTGGGTGTAAATTGTAATAATCGCTCTCGCATTTATTTATTCTCGCAATTATATTACTATAGAAATTGTGTACACCCGACAGGGTAGATTTTTTATGGAACTGTAATATTATGTATAACATCTTTTGTACCAAAAATCACACAATAAAGATTGATTGATTGATTGATTGATTGATTGATTGTAATAAGTGGTTGATGTCGGTACTGAAGTTTGAGATAATTTTTATTTGTATGGAAACTTGCTTGATAGCCCCTCTACCTATAGTTAATAAATCTCTTTGGTACTCGTACATCTAGTACATACATACATACATACATACATACATAATATCACGCCTGTATCCCATAGGGGTAGGCAGAGACTATGGATTTCCACTTCGCCCGATTCTGACTCACTACTTTCGCTTCATCTACTTTCATCAATCTCTTCATACATTCGCGTCGGTTAAGGGTACTTTTTATATTTCCTTTAGTTAATACATCTTACATCCTACATCTAGTACCTAACCATTTTAGGCAACAAAGTAGAATAAACATTTTCACCACACATCAACTGTTATTTTTGAGACTAAACTTATTCTACGTCTCGCGTAACTAATAACATGTAAATTAACTTTCTTTTTATCCCACATGTTGTATATTTTAATTTGTAAAGGATACAGGATTTGCATAATCATGTTTTTATTAAAAAGCCATTTTAGGGATACTGCATGTTCGGTGCTGTGAACTGTGAAATCAAATTCTCATACATTTCCATACATAAATTAATACAGGGTGCATAAAAACAATGTTGTGTAACGTGTTATACTTTAAAATATATTCTTGCTTATTATTCATTGTCTCGGTGGCGTAGTTGTGTTTCGGTACGACTACCGTCCTGAGGTCTCGGATTCGATCCCCGTGTCTTGTCAAGTGATATTGTTTTTTTCCATATCAGACCGGAGTCTGGAATTTGTGCCCGATATGGCAATAAGCTCGCCCCCATTATATCTGGGACGGAACTAATCTCGGGGAAATGTGAGTGTTCGCTAGTGCGCCTCTGCCTACCCCTTCGCGTATGTAGGCGTGAGATTATGTTATTTTATGTGTCTTATTGATAAACTTTCATGTTGTAATGATGTGGAATATCGCTAAGATATTTTATTATTTAATCACAGGACTCACTCACTTATGAAAAATATCACTTACCTTCAATAACTTACATATGATATATAATATAATTATTTATAAGTTAATTGTGTTATGTGTTATTTAAACAGTAAGATTACCTATAAAGGCTTATAGATTTGCACTTATGCAATTACTTTCCAAAATCGTAGTTAATCATAGTGGTTTCTTATGTTTAGCCAAATATTAAACATTTATTATTTATTTATTTTTACTTTTAGTCTCAACGTTTCTAAAGCTAACAAACACGTAAAATTAAACAAACTTTTAACAAACAATATATATTATTTTGTATAAAGATTTTCTAGAATTATCTGGATGATAAACTATATATTAATATTTACAGTCAGGTGTCAATAAAAATACAAAATGGCCACCCAACGTCTTGTCCCTCACAAAAAGGCTAACCACGCTATACCCTTTACATAACTTTCTAATCTACTAGAGTACGTTTGATTTATTTATGCCGGCGTATGACGAAGCACCCGGCACAGGTGTACCTTCGACAGCTGTGAAAAACAAAGAGCAAACAAACTTTTAGAATATCCCTTGATACCGCAACTAGATACGCAAAACTATGCTTAATTTCGTACGCACCGGTTAGGTGTAGATACAAAATTGTACGGTACGTGTGCGTTGTTTAAATTATTTTTTAATTTCTTTACTTCTTCACCAGCTGTCCTTATCTCACTGTAATGTCGAGTCAGCGCAACATTGTTTTTACATATTTAAAAAAGTTTTTAGGATAGATCGCCTTCTATTGGTGAATTCAGGTTCAGACCAGCCGTGTCAGAAAAATACATATTACCCAAATAGAGGGGCAATCAAGTAACTTTCCATAAAAAAATGTTCTCAAACGTCAGTAACATCATCTACCACTTATTACAATAATAATTTACCTTAGAATGTTCTGTGAATGTTCAAGAATCACGTAAGAGAATTTTCACGATCTTGCGCGCGTATGTTTCACACACGACTGAGTGACTTATGACCACGAAGTCACAACTTTTGTATCACAAGTTTCGCTCTGTTGTCCCGTCTATGTACTATTACACGACAGCCGACAGCCTCCGTGGCGCAGCGGGCGAGTAGCCGGCTGTGAAGCGAGAGGCCGCGGGTTCGATTCCCGCATTGAGACAAATGTTTGTGTGGCCCACAGATATTTGTTTCAAGTCTGTGGGTTGTGAGACCGAAAGTCTCTCATAGTCTCTAACACCCACGATACAGATTATATCTAGTGTGGGGTTAGGACTAGGTGTGTGACTGTTGGGAGTATTTATTTATTTATTGAATGTCTTTGGTACGACCCGACCTGAGATGCAAACCCTGGACCTACCAGTTCTCAGCCCATGTACGTCGCCAGTAGACCAAGCCGAGGCGACACGCATCATACTGATTACATTATTCGATAGCAATAGAAACAAACACGCTGTACAAATATATATTTTATTAAACGGTAGGGATGGCCCTGTATACAGCGACAGTACGCTGTAGAGTTTCGTTCGGATTTATTTTAGTGGTATCAAATAAACTTTTAAAATCTTAGAGTAGAAAATCACCAAAAACATAACCATAGTAATACGTAATAAAAAGTATGTACATCTAAAGAAATCTAAAGCAATTTATCACGTTCCTACATCATTCGCCGTATACATAAAACATTAAGACATTTTGTATTTCTAGAACGGTTCATGTATTTTGAGATATCGATCAGAGTCCCTATGACACCGCTTCGATCAACTGCTGTTTTATTTATTGTCATAGCTATATTTATTACTAATATATAATTAAACGTTTTCAACATCGATATAATAATATACCTAGATGCACAGTTGACGCTCAGAAAGTGGGACAGCCAACGAGTGCTTAAAATGTAAGTAAGCACTTGTTTGCTGTCAGTCGGGCGCCGACCGTTCGCCTATGAAGATGCCTAAATGCTCTGTGAAAGAGTGCAAAAATAACACTTTTACAAAGCGCAAAACACATGGGATTTCATATTTTAAGTAAGTATAATTCCCTTACTTGATTCTTAAAACCTTAATCATGTTAAATTAAGTATTAAACGTGTATAAATAATTAATTTAACGAATTCAGTTAATAAAATATTTTGTCCCTTTTGAAATCATGATTTGGAACAATAAAATACATGGAGTCGTTTTTTTTTGTAAATATATTATATTTATTTTAATTTTATGTTTTTTTTTATTAATTACAGATTTCCATGAAATTAAATAGTAAGAGATAAATGGCGTAAAATTATTTCCGAAGAAAGGAGAGAAGAAAATTTTAAACCCAATTACTCAAGTGTGGTTTGTTCAGACCATTTTGCCGATTCCGATGGATATTATACAGAAAAATGGATTAGGAAAATTAAAAAGAATGCTGTACCAAAAATAAAGGTGATAAATTGTCATCAGCTACATTGTCTTTAACTAATGTTTACTATTTAATTTAACAATATGTATGCTGTTGGTGTACCTATAAATAAATAAATAAATAAATATTGCCACATTTATTGACTTTATTTTAGATTGTCGTAACTACAAGTTTAAATGAGGCAGGGTGCAGTACAAGTGTAATAGCTGAAAAATATTTGATGCAGAATTCATCAATAGCAAGCATATACTAGGTACATACTGCCATGTAAAATGACTATTTTATAATTTGCGGCTAATTCTAATAAATGTTTTCAATCAAAGTGTGCAGATCATAAAAAATTGCCAACATGAACAAAGTTGAACATTCCGCTGTCAAATAATAATTTTAATGGTTCATTCTCGCGATTTTTCATTTTTTAATTTTTCATTTTTATCTTTGATTCTCGGATTGAGATCTTTTA
The DNA here is from genome assembly GCA_036417725.1 of Clanis bilineata. NCBI lineage: Eukaryota > Metazoa > Arthropoda > Insecta > Lepidoptera > Sphingidae > Clanis > Clanis bilineata. The sequence goes on from CM071153.1 coordinate 9,564,147, forward strand.
TTGGAACCGGTCGTTAGGCATAATTACTACAACAGTAATTGTGGCGTCATCATTTATTGGAAACATATTCACTTCCAGGAACCAGCAATTGAACCAATAATTAATGAAGGATCACCAATACCATCAGAATTTTCATCAATCTTTAACACACCTAAGACGCAGCGGCGTGCAGTCCATATAGACAAAAAAACATTGTCTACCCTGACAAATCGACAAGGAAATAAAATAAATCTTAACTAATACCGATTTAAAAATTGCCGCGCACGGCGTACGGTTTATCGGTAGGTACCAAGCGACGCGTGGCGCGTACGACGCGGTCAGTGTTTGACCTTGCACCGATGAGTCTATGAGACATATTTCTGAAGAGCTCAATTTGCACGCATTAAAGCTGTTTTTTCTATGATTACACGATTGTGTCGACCGTAGTGGCGTACGCTTATTGGTGAAGTCAATGCACAAAAGTCAAGATTTAGACATTGCCTCCTGTCAACAGTGTAATGCTATTGGTTAACTCAAGTATAGTACGAACAATTTGAAAATGCGTTCACTTGTCATGTTATCGTCATGGTACAAGTACAATAAACTGAATCGTATAATAATGTTCACTCATGATCGATACATTCAGCATTCTTTCGTTCGTTCTCCAATAAATTTGATGTTGTCTTGTTTATTTACTATTTAAAGATTTTTTGTTGAAACTTGTAATATATATTTTCATTGAAATGAAGTAGGTTAATAATAATAATATAAACATTTGTTTCTTGTGTGAGAATTGTGGTAAAATGTGTTTACTAAATGTTATTTTTCGAAACTTTCTTAAGATGAAAAAAATCTACTATTTGGTACACAAAGGACAATGCCTATTCGAATTTCAAGTGCAACAATGTATTAAGGTGGAGTATGAAATGCAAGTATTTATTTATACACAAAGTAAAGTTACTTATATGGTTATGATAACTATTTATTTGTAGCTACTAGATAGTTAAAGTACCTACATGTAATTGTGGTGACCCATCTGACTCATCATGAAAGCTATTTTGCGGATTCGTCTTTTAGTTTCATTTAATAATTTTAACTCACCATTTTATTATTTACTAAATAGTTGTCATATTAATTAAAGAAGAATTGTATTAATTAAAAAGATGTGCGTCACGAATGTAGGAAAATTTTGATAACCTACATATTTCTTTGTTTAAATGCGCTAATGTTTGGTATTAAAGCACCTAGAATAACATAAGCTCACGCCTGTATCCCCAAAGGGGTAGGCAGAGGCGTACTAGCGGACTAGAATACCCACATTTCGCCGAGCTTAGTTCCGTCACAGTTGTGATAAGGGTGAGCCTATCGCCATATTGTCCAGACTCTGGGCTGATATTGAAAAAAAAAACAATATCCTATTAGCAAGGCAGACTATTTCTGAATAAATAGGTTATCTTTATGTAGTGGGAAAAGACACAAGGGAACTTTTATTAGTATCTATACCACTTATGGGAGGAATTTAATATTTTGCCTACCCTATGGAATATGTCTGTGCACGTCCCTGCTAAGACGTTATTTTTTACAGTTAAGTTGAAAGAACGCAACCAAAAATTTAAACTTAAATCTAATTTAGTGCGAAACTTTAAAAGGCAGAACAAAAGATTAAGAAAACGAAATGATAGTCTAAAAGAAATTATTAAGAATCTAAAGAGCAAAGGACGATCTTAGTATGGGGCCAGGACTATGTATGTGACTGTTGGGTGTTATTTATTTATTTATGAATCACGTTAAGGCAAAACAGTGCTTATTTCATATTCATAACTAATAAGCTTTGTTATCTTCTAAACATTTATACTCTATCTATCTCTTAATGTAAGTAAAATTATTATACAGATATCGCCATTCTCATCTACATTGTACGCCATGTGGTCAACATTTCTCACAAATAAATACAAGAACTATTCGACTCCATTCAATCTTTGTCCAAGTGACTAGAATGTTTCTTTTAATAATGTCAAATTATTGTCAAATTCAAAAACTATTGGAAATTCAAAAATTTCGAATATAAGAACGTTTGAACATGCAATTTAAAAAGCTACTTTATGCCGCGTCTATAAGGTCATATTTGTGTTAATTTAATTAAATTTGTGATGTTTATTTGTTTTGTCTGTCGAGGACACTGTTTACAATGATATTTGTATGGAACTGTGCATCTAGGTATATTATTATATCGATGGTTTTCAAACATAAAATCTGACTTCAAAACCCCGTCACATCTTGACCCTAAGGTACCGTCGTTGGAGTAAGCACTATAAAATAAATAATACAGTTTAACAAAAACTTAAAACCGACTTCATCATTTTCAACCGACTTTCAAAACGGAGAAAGTCTTCAATTAGTCTGTATTTTTTTGTGTATGTTACGTATAACATTTGTCCATATTTGGCGGAGATATCGTAATATCTCCGCCAAATATGGACCAATTTTTAAAATTCTTTTTGTGTTCGATAGATCTTATTTCAAGAGTGGTCCCATATAATTCCATCACGATCGGATTTGAAGTCGGTCTGTAAAGTTTTTAAACTTGTGATTATCACACATTGGACTTGGAACCTTCTTTTTTGAAATCGGCTAAAATTAAACTCAATCCCAAAACCTTAACAGTAAACCAACAATAAAATATAAGATTTATCCTGAAACTTGTTCGAGTATATTCCAGCACCACTTACGCCGTGAAGTTTATCATATTCTAGGAACTCTATTACCTAAACAGTAGTATGAGCACGTACTAGTACTCGTATGTAGTGGAGTTGTGGTATTGCACACAGACACTTCGCTGTGCGGTGTGCCCCAAGCATTTAATAGCGTATAAAGTAGGACCTATTAGCTCCCTTGACCTCTTTCTTTCTTTCTACCTGCCTTTATCCGTAATATGAGGTCGGCGCATCACACTCTTTCAAGCATGTTGCAGAAAGGATTTGGACTAGTTTTTACGACCGGCTGCCTGCCTGATGTCAACTCCTTCTGATGGATCCAGTGTCCGACAAATTAAATCAGAAAATTCGCTTTGCTCGACCTGGGAATCGAACCCAGGACCTCCACATCCCATATATGCTGCCACTAGACCAAGAAGGCGAACTTGACTTCAACTGGACTATAAATATAAATAAGCTACTAATGTATATTTTTGCTAACATTTTCCATTCACATTGACAATAAATACTACATTATAAATATGTCACAATAAGCAACGAGCCAACAAGTCTATTGTGATCTAATTATAAAATAAGTATTCATCATCATCATTATCATCAGGTCGATCTGGAAATCTTTGAGGGAGGCCTATGTTCAGCAGTGGACGTCCTATGGCTGATGATGAAAATAAGTATTATAACATTTAAAATACTTGTCACATATTCGTTAAACACTTTATACGCATTATATTAATCTCGTTTTTTAATATATATTTATAAAGAAAGTTAAAATAGAGCAGAACTTTTAGGTCCAGAATTCCGTATACAACGATAACGGAAAAAGTTTACAAACATACGTACAGCACCATCATTATCATCATCCTCGTGTCGATTTAAAATAAAAACCAAGCGATGCTATTTAGAAAACAGCGTTTTGGTCAAAAATTGTATTCTCTATTTGGGTAAATAGGAAATCGTCAGGGTAGACAGTGTCTCTTTGTCTATATGGACTGCACGCCACTGGTTCCAGTGAGCATTTGGTTAAGTTGTCACGACCGGCCGCATGTCATATGTATGTATGTATGTATAATATAAAGTTGTTATAACATTGAGCAGTATAAATAGAAACTATCATCGTTTTTTCGACCGACTTCCAAAAAGGAGAAGGTCTTGAATTTGTCTGTATTTTTTTATGTATGTTACACGATATCCGCCGAATGTGGACCGATGCCTTTATATTTAATTTATTTATAATAATTATCTTAGACTATCCCATAATATATATATATATTATGGGCGGCGGTGATCACTTAACATCAGGTGACCCACTTGCTCGTTTGCCCCCTCTTCTACAAAAAAAAAAAAAAAAAAAAAAAAAAAAAAAAAAAAAAAAAAAAAAAAAAAAACTATCAACCATTATAAAATTATTGAAACAATACTTCGTAAAACATATTATCATCTGCCTTCATTACTACTACAAGTTTAAATAAATCGAGTCAAAATGACCATATAGCTTGAACCTTTTGAAGTACGTGATACCATAAGCAAGGTAGATCAACTTATAATGGATTTTTGAAATTTTAGTACCGCTCACTATTCACTTATAATAGTGGTTTTATTCAGTAATATATTCTACGGGCAAACTTCGAAGTTATTTTGAAATGGTTTTCATAAAAATAGCTTCTAACAATTGCACGACTATTGAATAATTTATTTTTCTTTAGCAATATCATTACTTCAGAATTATATTTATAACACTTACCCTCATTATGAGCAATATGTAAAATAATACTTTCTGATTGATTTGATAAAATAAATTACACCCAACAATCACATACAAAGTCGAGCCCATACTAAAGTCGAGTCTCGTATCGAGGGTATCAGGAACTACGAGAGACTTTCGGTCTCACAACCCCCAGACAAAATTATTTCATATTATTTTCTGAAGTTGTGTTTGTTGTTTTAATGTGATATGGTTTTATGCACCAAAATTCTGCGAAGATGGACTGTATTGGATTTTTTTGTTGGGGATCTTTATGAGTTTTGTTTGGTGCGTTGGCTGGCTTTGTCCGGTCGATTTGCTGAGTGAAGGTCATCTGAGGGCATCGCGCTGGAAGGAATTGCCATCATAATCCCAGCAGGGCCTTGAGATCATCCCTTCTGGGTATCATGGTCATTGTCAAAACTTGATAATTGCTATGCTTACTTTTACATTGGTCAAATCATCGCAAATGCGGGGAATCCATTATTTTTAAAAGAAGATTAACACATAAACCCGTAAGAAATACATGTGTATATGTGGGCCGCACAAACATTTGACTTGGTGCAAATATTAAGGATTTCGTTGTAATATTCATATCTGGAATTTATTTTTTCCTCGACACATAAGTGTTAACTTCCACACATATTAGTAATGCTAATAACAAACGATAAATTATAATTCCAAAGCGTAACGAAACCTAATCCGATTGGTTATTAAAACAGTATTATTTATTGCTATCTTGTAGCCTATTAATTGTTGAGTAACATAATGAATGAAAGTCATGTCATAATCCGCCGTGGAATTATGAGAAGCCCGTAAAAGTGGCGAGTTGTTGATGGCTCGAACATCAAAGGAACCACCTGAGCACTATGAAATGTGGACCGCATTAAGCGCTTCGGCAAAAGCATTAGTTCCCCGCCTTTATTTTAAGGATACTGTTTATTTTATACAAGTATATTTGACGACTGGCGATTTGTTAAATTATTTCATCGTAATAAGTAGGAACATTATTTAAATGGAACTTGTTTGAAATTTTAAATCCGAAATTGCATCATTTTATTGTTATTAACTTCTGCTCGTGGCTTCGACCGCGTAGAAGTCTGCCAAATATTTTCAAATATAAAAATAAAGGTACTAATCTTCAGGACTTAGTTTCCTTGCAATCAAATCAATGTGTAGCCCTTTGGAAATACTTTCGCATTATAAATAATTTCGCATAATATTAAGTAAGTATCAAAGATTGGTATAGATTAGTGATTGTTCATACTTTTGACACCGCCTAAAATTAAACATGATAAGAGTACAAGGATAAGATTAAAAAAAATTGAAACCAAACCAAAACCAAAAAAAAACATCATTCCAAGAATCCAACGTTTATTTGCGAAATAGACTGTACGAGAATCGAAATTCGAAATATGGAAAGTGCATCCGCCGTGATTCTGATTTAAATGCAAAGCCTTGAAATCGAATCGCGTCGTCGACAATCCGATCATTTATCGACGCTCTCTATTGTCAAGAATCGAAAGTACTGAAGATTGAAACATTATCATAATTTTTTCATTGTGTGTTCCAAGAAAATTGAGTGAAGAGTTGATCTTTGCATTGTTTCTATGAATAAAGTGATACAATTTTAAAGGTATTGATGTATTTTTAATGTCGCTTCTTGGTCTATTTGTAGCATATATGTGGCCGGGGAGGTTCTGAGTTCGATTGCCAGATCAGGCAAAGCGACTTTTCTAATTTAATTTGCTTGGGACTAGATCCCCCAAATGAGTTCACGTCACGCAGGCAGCCGGTCGTAAAAACTAAGCCAAATCCTTTCTGCAACATGCTTGAAAAAGTGAGTTGCGTCGACCTCACATGAAGGTTGGACAAAGGAAGAAAGAAAGTTGTATTTTTAATGACTTAAGCCACGTCTCCTGCACCTGCTTTTGCCCGATACTGGATACCCCATAGGACAGGATTAAAGCAATACAGGTAGTTTATCGTAAAAACTAACGAATTCTTAGTGTAACATGCTTGAAAAAGTTTGTTGCGCCGCACCCACTCGGATACGGGTAGGTTGGAAGAAAAAGCTGTAGCGTTTGCTATGATCGAGTGAAATTTTCGGAGGTTCAAATTATGCTTAAACTAAATCCCTATTTCTATCCTGTAAAGTCTGTCAATCCATCGGAAAATCATTTATTGACAGAAGAAATTACTTAGGTGAATCACTTGCTCGTTTACCGTCATCTATTTTAAAAACCAGCCAATACATTTACTGATACAATCAATAACTGTATTCACCTCGAACCAACCTCATAAATAATGTAATTAAGTGAACGTAATGCTCTGAATATTATTTTGCGAGTAATGGGGCTGGACGCAATTCGAATAATCATGAAAAGGTAATAATGCCAAAAATATGTCATCAAAATATTATCGTGCCAAATTGATCAACGATTGCCACAACTATGCGGTTATAGATTTATTTCGAGTTAAAATAATGCTGTAGGCACTAGGCTACCGCTACAGTGGTTTAGTGACAGCGTATTTTGACTAAAACCGTTGAGGTCCTAAGATCTCGGGCTAGGGTCGAGTGTTTGACACTCAATCTCGGTCTCGGGTCGCTTGCCTGACACTCGATTTCGGTGTCGGGTAGACTGTCTGATACTCGATCTCAGTCTCGTGTCTGATCGACTGTCTAAAATATGGTCTCGTGTCGGGTCGAGTGTCTGACACATAGTCTCGGGTCGGGACGAGTGGCTGATACTCGGTCTCGGGTCGGGTCAATGTCTGACTCTCGATCTCGGATCGGGTCGAGTGTCTGTCTCGGGTTCGGTTTGGTAACCCAAGACCTTATCTTCCATAGCTTTTGCGTGTTACCACTAGACCAAGGAAGCGACAAACGATTATACCAAATAATATTGTTACACAAACATTGTTACTTCCAAGTATTTTTTATTTATTTTGAAAAAACAAACCTTATACAAACAAATCTTCTGAAGAATTATAACATTCTTTCCTCAGATGTTTTCGTCCGCCTACTAGGACACATTATCGCTTCTAGCAATTCACAATATTCTTCCCACACTCACGTGCTCCAATTACGTAGGTACATATTCCTAATACCATCTAATTTCGTTTGAAATCAATGCTATATGTTTTTTTACCTAGATACATTATCACCCTACTTTGTTAAAGTGATTTGTCAATGTTTCAATCATCCTTGCGTATAATCATTGACCAATATAACATACTTCAAAACTTAGATTATCTTCAAAATCTAGTTCCAAACGCTGACGTCTTTCAAAAGTCATTTGTCAATTTAAAAAACCGGCAAGTGCGAGTCGGACTCGCGCACCAAGGTTTCCGTACAAACCTGTAGGTATATAATGAATTTCGGATTTTTTCCTTTATCTGTGCTATAGGAAGTTGCTTCGTACCAAATTTTAAGATTCTGAGTTCACGGGAAGTATCTAGGAGGTTTTAATTCCCTTGCGAGTGTCGAAAATTTGCGGTATAGTTTATCGCAAAATGAGCCGCTAATTTTCCTTAATTAGATTTGGAACAAAACATGAATGATAAATTAAAGCAAGAACTTGAATCAACTGCAATCAAACAATAAAAAATATTAAGATATTGCAGATTAGCATAATAGTATAACGTTAACAAATAAAAAACAAAATACTTCCTTTTACACTCTCCTGGAGTTTTTATAATATGTAGAACAAGTAACTCATACAAAAATTTAAATAAAATATAATCTTACATAATATGCAAACTATGTAAACTAAGAATAACATCCTTATTATTTTCATCATTGTAATATGTTCTTTTTCATAAATTAGGATCACGTTAGTTAATATATTTACGCCACTTATTCAAATAACTATGACATTTGTTATTAAATAGCAATACATTTTTAATATATCAGACTATTTTATATTTGTGCTTGAAGATGTGTTTTACGCCGATCCCACATTAAAGTAGGATAAGTGCAGGTAGAAAGAAAAAAGATAGGGAAATAGTTACAGCTTTCGTTATTAACAAATCTCGCCAGTCATCATCGTTATGCTAATCAAATAGGGTTGCAAACACACTGAATGCGGCGCACACAGCCTAATCATACCCCACACCCCGCATGTACGGACAATTGCTGTACTTGCATGCACGTTCTGATACATAAAATTATTTGCCTGACTTTTTAATACATTTCAATTGGCTAATTATAGTACTCCATCAACAGATGTTTCTTATGCAATTATATACAGAACTATAGGATGGAAAAGGGTTTAATTATCACCTTACCACATTCTTAACTCTAAAAAGGAAATTCCAAAGTTATAGCACATATAGCTAATATTAATCAGACGCCTTCACTAACGGAAAGGCACGGCGTAACTCACAAGCACGCCGGCCAACCTAACAAATGGCCTGCAATCTAATTGAATTATGCCACCTGGACAGTAGGTGCCGTCTTAATTTAACCTAATTTATAACTAAACCGCACAGTGACTAACTGCCAGCCAATACAAGCAGTTAATCGTATACGGTGTAACCTGATGCAAATCTAATCGATAACAAATTGCATTCAACGGTTTATTTATAAACTTCACAATGAACGTTGATTTAATTCATTGACAGTGGCGAAGGGTGAGAATACTTAAGGGGTAGTTGACTTTTACGGCAATTTTAAGTACCTAATTGGTGTTTCAGAAGTTTGAAAGTAAGCTCGTAGGTGGTTGGTTTATGGCTTGATTTCTAAGCCTAGTAATCGGGGAGATTTTTTGAGCGGCAGAGCTACGAGTGGGAGCTTGCTGTCGCCTTTCGTTCGGTAAGTGAGATTTCCGGTGGCCCAATTTCCCCCCTCCCTTTCCTAATTCCTTTTCCCTGCCCATCCATTCAACGCAACGCAATGCACCCATAAATCGTTTTGTGTCTTGGGTGTCTATGGGCGGTGAGATCACTTACTATTAGGTGACCCGTCTGCTCATTTGCCAGTCTCTACTAAAAAAAAAAGATATCCTTGTAAAAATATATATTTGAAATGCCTCTTAATCTTTCAACCTGCCCTTATCCCACAACGTGGAATCGGCGCAACATAATTTTTCAACCATGTTGCAGAAAGGATTTGGCTTAGTTATTACGACCGGCTACCTGCATGACGTCAACCCCCTCTGGAAGTGCCAGTCCCGGTTCATAGTCAATGTTACTGCCACTAGACCAAGAAGGCGAAATGTTTTTCATATTTTAATAATCTGTTAATTTCCTGTACGTTTAAACATACATACATACATAAAACACATAAGACACAAACTAAAACTGCTCTTGTTTAACCTCTCGGAGGCCTCCTTGGTCTAATGGCTGCATGTATGGGCTATGGACCGGGAGGTCCTGTGTTCGATTCCCAGGTCGGGCAAAGTAAATTTACTAATTTAATTCGCCCGGGACTGGATCCCTCATAGGGGGTTGACGTCAGGCAGGCGGCCGGTCGTAAAAACTAAGCCAAATCCTCTTTGCAATATGCTTGAAAAAAGTGTGTTGCGCCGACCCTACATTAAAGTGGGATAAGGGCAGGTAGAAAGAATGCATTTTACGCCTCTGAGGGGTTAAATGCATACTGAGTTAAAATACTCAAAAACACCTCACTAATCTCGAAACATGACCATTTAGTTTATTTTTTTATGAAATGGCATTGCAAACAAGACATACATAGTAGTAGTTTCATATCATACAGACATGAGTTCCATGCTTTTAATTAAACTTGTCAAAAGAACAAAGAACTTGATTCAGAAGCACCACATTTACCAAATTCGCGTAGGATTTTCTTCGACACTCGCTCGCATTTCCCCGCATTCCGGGTAATGGATCAAAGGTTCGTACAATTTACAGTTGCTCTCGTGCTAATTGTCTGAAGGGTCTTCTTTCGGTGGCTGAGCACTCAAGAGCTCCCGCGTGTGATAAAGGCTTATGGCAACGGTGTTAATGTTTTGAGGACAGCACGGTTGAGCAAAATAAGAGGAAGAAACTGTTGAAAATTGTTCTACATTTGCTGGACATAAATAAATTAATACACCGAACAGTCACACGCATAGTTCTGACCTCACACTAAGATCGAGTTTTGTTCGTGGGTATCAGGAACTACGAAAGATACAGATCTCACAATATCCAGACCCGAAACAAATATATGTGGGCCACACAGACATTTGTGTCGGAGCGGGAATCGAACCCGCGACCTCACGTTTCACAGCCGGCTACTCGCCCCAAGCGCCATGGAGGCTATCTGTGACAAACATAAAAAATACAGACATTCAAAATCCTTCTTTGAGATTTGAAGAGAAGATTTGAGAGAAGAAAGTGATTTACCAATATATTTCAGTTTGATAATTCACTTTCTTTCTATCTGCCCTTGTGCCACCTCAAAGTACGGTCGGCACAACAACATTTTTTCAAGCATATCGCGGATAAGATACGGCTTAATTTTTACAACCAGCAGCCTGCCTGACGTCAAACCCCTCTGCGGAATCCGGTCCCGAGCAAATCGTGTTAAAAAAACACCACGACCGACCTGGGAATCGAACCCATGACTTCCCGGTCCACAGCCCATATACGCTGCCACTAGACTACGGAGGCGACACAGCAGCTATTGATAATTCACTAACATTATAAAATACACAGACTGTCCTACGAAACACCAGTTTCCAAATAATTTACGTAGACCTCATTCGTAAAAAATTAAACTACTTTCGTACAGACCTAGAGGCGTCCAGCTTCCCTCATTATGTTCATCTCACCTTACCTTCTAATTATATCATTAAAATAAAGTGCTTAAGGCTTTCATTCATGCACGTTCATTTACAAGCCCCAATTACTCTGGGATCTTGTCCGGTAATTCTGAGAACGTTGTTTGTGGGCGGCTATATGTTTAAATTCAGTAATAATAAACTTTAATTCCCTAACAATAAGGGCTCGTGTATTTTGATAATAAATTTTTAACAAAGGTTGGAAGTTTTTACATTCGTTCAAAGATCTCTTTATCTTTTTTTTTGGAATCTTATACGGATATTTTTTATTCAGGATGTTTTATATATATCGATAACACTAATCAAGATTTTACTTTGGCAACGTATCAATGATTCTTTTTGTGTCTTGGGTGTCTATGGGTGGTGGTGATCACTTACCAACAGGTGACCCATCTGCCTGTTCGCCAGTCTCTACTATGAAAAAAAGAATAAGATAAGTATTATGTTTTTAGAAATCAGCACCATTTACGAATAAATTATGCGTGTACTTTTAAATCTAAAATCGTTTATTTCAAATGGCTATTTTATACATTACAATATCAAATCCAACGACCCATATCAGTGTAGTCAACTATCCAAATAACATATTATAAAAAAGAATGAGCCCTAGTAGATTAATTCATAAAAACGATAAAGTAAAATATATCCTCAAATCTTCAAACTTTTGCACCCTCTATTCGTGAATTTTTTCCCGTGTACATTAGCAAAGTCGACCATAAAAGTCATTGTAAACAACAAATGTCGTACATGTCAGCGTGTACAAACTTATTATAAACTTTGGCAGCTTAAATTTTGGACGAAGTACCGGGCGAAGGGGCTTGTAGGCGCTATTGGCAGCCCTTTTCTCTTTAGAGGCCGCAAACTTGGGCTATTAAACGGCGTAGAGGCTCGAATTTGCCTGCAAGTTGCATTAACCGGAGATAATGGTACGACTTGCTCCACAAGGACATTTATACCACTTTACCCTTGTTGCTAAGAGCCAACGATGTTTAACCCTATCCTAAGTGGTTACATTCGACACTAGGGAGTATAAAATGTTTTAATAACGGCACCGAGAAACAAAATAAAATATTTTTATATTATATAAACATAGTTTCAGACAGAATAGCAACTTTTATCTAAAAACATAGGAAAGTTATTAGGGCTCTTTAGTAATAGCCAACAATTTTAAAAATAAATAAAAAACATACTTTGTGATGGTTGATGGAACCCCTAGGTGCCAGGCAGGCTGCTGATCATAAAACTAAGCCGAAACCTTTCTACAACATGCTTGAAAAGTTACGCCAGTTCTCCATTAGAGTGGACTAAGGACAAAAGGAAATAAATGGTAAGCTCGTACCGCGAGCCCGACTTGCTCTAACTTGGTTAAATTTGAATCAATGCAGCACATACGTCATACACCATTCCAATTAAATCGGAAGGCTATATCGCTACCGACCAGTTACAAATAACTCAGAGTTTTTAGAACGTAAAAGTAGAACAAAACCTTTACAGCGCGGATTTGTTGCATTGCTTTTGTCGAGATAATAGAGTGCAGTGTTCGTGTTTATTTCTACTTATAGTCTTGAGAAACCTTCAACAAAAGATTATTTTTATAGTACTTTTCTAGTATCTCTTTGAATCGAAAAATAAATAACTGCTGAAAAATATTTCTCGCATTTGAACTATTTTGGATTAAATTATTTTTTTATAATAATGATTGATCTCTCGTAGGGGGTTGACGTTAGGCAGGCGACTCGTAAAACCTAAGCCAAATCCTCTCTGCAACATGCTTGAAATGGGCTGTGGACCGCAGGGTCTAGGGTTCGAATTCAAAGTCCAGCTATGCGTTTTTTCTGATACAATTTGCATGTGAGTCAATTCCAAGGTCATGACGGTCATAAAAACTAAAGCTAAACCTTTCTATGTAATTAAAAATATTTATATAATATCGTCTTACATTTACAATTCAATTAATTGATTAAATTTAATTACGATAACAGTCTCAAATAACTGTTGTAGAGTTCGTTCGAAACTGGACCACAACGTCCCTCGAGTAATAAATATCAATTGAAAACGTTAGCGCTTCTTAAATATAATTATCGTTTCCTCCCTTTCCAAACACTTGGAGAAATTCAATACTCTGCGGTATAAGAGATGACTAAAGTACTTTGAATTTGTTGGTGCTCTTGAGAACCAAATATACCCAAATCTTATAGATTACGCCTAGTAGACCGAATCATAATTATCCAGTACCGTTTTAGGGTGTATTTGGGTACGGTAAGTACGATATTACATGACCTTTTGTAGTACATTATTTAAACTTATAGTGGAACGACGGTACGGGGAATACACGTAGGGTGACTTGCACAACTTTACTAACATACAGTTAGTCCTAACCTCAAGTTAAATTGAAAAAAATATATGAATGACCATAAGTATATTATAACATAACATAACATAAGCTCACACCTATATCCCCGAAGGGGTAGGCAGAGGCGCACTAGCCAACTAGTGCACCCACATTTCGCCGAGCTTAGTTCCGTCCCAGATGTGATAGGGGGCGAGCCTATCGCCATATCGGGCACAAATTCCAGACTCCAGACTGATATGGAAAAATCCAATATCACTTTGCCCAATCCGGGAATCGAACCCGAGACCTCAGGACAGTAGTCGTACCGAAATACAACCACGCCACCGAGGCAATTATAAGCAATGAAGAAATTTAACATGAGGTTAGAATTAACTGTAAGTTAGTAGTAGTGGTGAATGTCGCCGTTATTGTTCGTTCGTACGTTATTCACTTCGTTCCACTACGATTTTGAGATATTCATTAAATTTAAAATTGACTATTTGTGTAATTATGTTGATACTATGGTAAATTATATTCTGGGCCAAAACAAATTGCTTTATTTTATACACAAATTCTATTCACACTAATATTACAAATGGGAAAGTAAGTCGGCATGTCTGTTATGTTACGTTGTTATGTCACAAATATAAAACGTGTGATTCCAGCAAAAGCCAAAGACTTCTATGTATACTACTAGACTGGCTGTTCGGTACATAGAATGTGCGGACTAAGTCTCTGTTAATCGACCTCAACTCAATCTGTTCTTTTTCTGAGCCGTGAAACGTCAAACACTCGCCGTTATGTGCCACAATTTTACATCGAAACAGCTTGTCTAGTAAATACATAGAAGTCTTTGGTAAAAGCTATCACGCGGGTTGAATCGCGAACAAAAATTAATAATTTATCTAAAAAATACTATCAAACTTAATACAGATAAATGTTGGCTTAAAACATTCACAATATTGATTTTAAACTTGATTCTACAAATACTAAAGACAATAACAAAAACGTAAAAACTTTTCGTTTGTACTCAAACGAAATTCTTTTCAATGTCATTACACACGATTGTACGCTTCGGAATTCTATGAATCACGTAAAAAGGAAAAACACCCCTCTATAATCATCGGCTCAATGCTGTCTGAGCTCAAAGAGATGCCATTAAATATGAAATGTGCCATGTCAATAAAATATGGTAAAATAAATATCGAGATTTCCACGCGACCTTTTATCCGATTAATGTTATAACTTCAAATGGCAAGTGTATTGACGGAACATAATTTATATCGAATTTAATGTCTTATGATCTTGACTGTTAGTCGACTGGTACATCTATGGTCTCGTTTGGTCTCGACACACAAAATTACGTATTGGTGCAAGTAACTTACAAGATGATGACGGAAGTATTATAGGAAATTTGGATGCAGTTTTTAGATCCTACTTACATAATTTTCCATCTACTTTTAGATGATAGCAACACCAATGGCGAAGTGCCCAATGTCCAAACAGTATTACAACCGGCATACCTTATTAAAAATAATCAGATACTGGAAACTGCCATAATTGCCACAAAATAACGTTAGCTTCCCTTTTCAACATTTCCATTCTTCACCACCAGTATACAGAGGTATTTTAATTGGCAATATTTTTAGGCCCTTACAATAAAAATGCTTCCCCCATTATTCCCACTCAACAAACTCAAGTCATAATTAAAAATCGTTCTACATAAACTAAACAGACCCCACCGAGTCCTTTCTAAACAGTGAAATATTTAATTATCTAATTTAGGCTTAATTTCGAGGTGAAACGCGTTGGTGTTACCAGGACCAGCCTCTTGGGGGTCATAGCCCACGAGCGCTAACAAGTTTAACTTTATAATAGTACACAAATAGCATAAATACTACGAGCCCAATTGTGCTACACTTGAGTATTGAAAATGTGATGTTTCATTTCTCTAGTTTGAGAAAAAATAATATTGCCGTCGTTTATCATACCACCAATTCGATTTCTACATACGTAATATATAGAGGTAGAAGAAGTCTATGTCCCCGAAGGGGAAGAGACAAAAGAAATGTAACACCCACATCGCGCCGAGCTCATTTACATCCCAGGTGTGATAGGAGGCGAGCCTATCGCCACATCGGGCAAAAATTTCAGATTCTGAGTTGATACTGAATAGAAAAAGCCACGACTTTGCCCGACCCGGGAATCGAACTCGAGACCGCTGCAGCCCGAGCAGGAAAATTTCTGATAATCGTAAATTTACTCGATTTCGCTGCGCACTGTTGACATTTGATTAATATTTGATACAAATTTCATAGACGCGCATCGAGCACGAATACATTTACGATTGTCACAGGTCGGAAGATAAAAAGGGAAAGAAAGTGGAAGAGGCAAAAGAGGTGTGTCAGTATCATAGATTGTAGCGCTTTATAGACTGCCTATTCACATGGAATGCAGACGTAGTTCTCTAATTATGTTCATTTTATTTCTGACATGTTCAATAAACAAGTTACATTATGAACAAACGCGATGGGATCTAACAGCAAAAGACGCAGACGACTGCTTGGGGGGTCATGCACACACGTCCCAAATTACGCCCACGTTTAAACTACCTGCTTGTGAACGGTAAACCGCAAACTAAATTGCGGATTGGAGTGCACAAGATGTGTGGAAAGGCGGTTAGATAACGTGTGTAATTAATTTATAATGCCTTGATTTTGTGGTGGAGCTGTCGTTTGCAATCTCTGCTTGATTTATTGCGGGATTTCATTAAATGTCGGCATAAAATGAGTTTAAAATTATAATTAATGGACTAATCAAATTAAAGTTTTATAATTTAATTGAAAGTGTTATATGAATGTAACGCACACAGAAATGTATAAATGGCAGCTTCGGCGATCGTGTATTTTATACGAATAGATGAATAAAAGATTATTACTAAACATACTTTGGAATAATGTCTTTCGTTGAAATTACGTTCCCAATCACCAAATCCCAATCACAAAATACTCATCAAGAATATGAAATAATATTAAATAGCCACATAATTTAATGTCGAACTGTACATATTACTACGCGCTACGAAAACTGTAGCACTTTGCTACGATGCTATCGTTTGCTACGGTTCAATTATAATATAAACTCGAAATGATATTTAGTTTGTTTTTGCGTCTAATTACATATATTATTTTGGAAATATATTCGACCCCATTAAGAAGCTTTAATAAACTTATTTATATTGTAACATAAAAAAAAATATATAGTAATCGATTAGTTAAGACTACGTTGGCAGAACGACTCGTGTTCCTTGGGTAATTAAAAAAAAAGAGTTCATTTGACATTGTGTTTTGACAGATTGACAGATGAGTTATTGAGTTATTTTTAATTGTCAGATGTCGATCGGTGCAATCAATCATGTTGTGAATTGTGATTTGTGATATGGACTTTTTTTGCGTCGTTGGAGCTTTGTCTATTGCCTAGCGAAATGGTATAAATACCGGGATCCGTCGGTCGAGCGGCCCTTTTTTCTGAGAATCTCGATCTGCGAGCATCGATTTCTTTGGCGTGTCGACTTGTGGCGGTCCGTCCGCGGCGGAGACCAGGAGCGCTCCCCATGCAGCGCTTCGGTACCAACAGCTAACCAGAAGGTCCTAAGGCTGAGGTCGGCAGCTTCAGCTTCTTCAGGTCCATCTATAAGCATCCCTCGCGTTCCCTCAAGGGGCCTTCTTGGGTTTAACTATCCTTCCTGGATGGTCTCCATGGTCTGGTCTGCATTACCTGGGTGAGGTGCGGTCCAGGGCCGGCTGCGTGGGTGACGCTGAGCGCGTGGCCGCGACGTGTTGGTGTCCACGTGTTTGGTGGATCACTCCGTTTCATATGAGGTTATGCTCGGAGTGGGCTGCGAGTTCCACTCCGCAAACCCCTTTAGAAGGTACCTCCTATTTCAATTCCAGTCTGTCCCGGAGGCTGGTGGCGCCCTTTTAGTTTTTCTTTAAACTTGTATTTGTGGTAACAATTTACTTTAATAACATCAGAAATAAACATATTCGAGCATTGAACAATAGCGAATCCAGTGAGCCTACGACCCGCTCTGTATCTATTTTATAAAAAAAAGTAATTTAATTTGAATTATGTATAATAAAAATTATGTGATATTTTAAGAATATATAGATTGTATGAGAACATCTCGGTCTTTAGTTTTTAATTTGTTTTAACCTGACACATCGACCAAACATACACTTGTTACATTACTTGTTACAATATAATATTATTTATTTAAAATAAACTCTTTTAACTCTTAGAAATTACATCTATATTAAGACAGTATATATGTACTAATCTTGGTATTTTTAAGATATATTTATATGTCAATCTTTTCTTCATTTAAATATTACTAAAGCATAATTAATTTTCGATTATTAAATAAATCCACTGCTGAAATGTTAAATGTTCAGCAGTGGACGTACTATGGCTGATGATGATGAAATAAAAAATCCAATAGACACGTGAATTCTAAAATATGATGTTTATTAATATAGCACTTAGTTTTCATTTCGTTTACACTTAATTGGTTTCCTTGAAGCATGTTTTACGCAACTCTCTTCCAATTTTAACTCGAAAAAAAAACACGTTTTATGAAACAAATATAAAGTGAAATGTTTCCTAACTTCCAATGTTTAACAAGGATCATACTAACTAAGATTAAATAATCAAAACTCTGTAAGAATTATCTTGAAGTTTGTTTTGGCTCCCTAATGATTTCCTGCTTCGCTTGTTGAGCATCGTTTTAAGATAAAGGGCCAACAAGGGCTAACAGAAAAACTACCAATACTTAATTAAAAGTACAAAAAAACTACTTCTTGTCCTTATTATGTGGCGTCGGCTTACGTTTTTGCACCGCAGTGTTGTTGCCAAGATCCTATATTATGTACTTATTTATATCATTGCCTCTGGGCCGCGTCTGTGATATTTTATATTTAATATTAACTAAATGTCATCAGTGCACAGCGAGCTCTACACAGTAATATTGTCAAAAATATTCATGCTCGGGCCACAGATTGAGAAAATCATCGTAAAAATTAAGCCGAATCCGTTCTGCAACATATTTAAATAGTGTGTTGCCCCGTCTCTGCATTTGGGTGGGATAAAGGGGCATGGAAGACGAGTTAACCGTCATAATTTCTTACAGTGAGAGAGATATCTAGACGCTTGTTTATTTCTGTTTGGTAATGCGATTACAATACGATAAACATATTTTACTCTACAATTCTACTGAGTTTTATGTACAAATAATCCTTTATTCTCTCATTCGCCGATAAAACGTGTAAACTTTATGTGCTTAAATTAGGTTAATCACAGTTCGTCTGTTCCGCCAATTGTTTATTTAGGTCGCCTACCGATGTATTTGTTTTCTATTTATTTGAATTAACGTCCTAACTCAACATAGTTCACCTTGGATGGAGTATAGAATGTCTATTACTTGGGGCGATGAAAAATAATTTATCAATTCGTAGTGTGTTGCTACTTGTGCACTAGAGCAATAAAAAAAACTAGAGCAATATAAGAGCAGATGGAAAGAATAATTTTTTAACTATGTGTAGTGTTTTTTTTATGTACAGAGATAAGCCACTCTTTCATGAATCTATGTTTATTTCATACGCTACAAAATATCGTTTAATTACCTTTCTTTCTTTCTGCCTGGCGTTATCCCGGCCTTTTGCCAGGATTCGGTATAGTTTAATTACCGATTAGGAAATAGGGCATTACAGTCCCATACCATTCGATTCTCCAACTTCCAGTACTTCCAGTCACTTCCCTACCACCATTCCTGATGTATCCCATCCCCTTTTCCTCAAATCCTTACACTATATTCCTATCACCCTATACTAGCTCCATCCTTGTCATTGTGCTCATACATGCCTCCCTGGCGTCCTATGGCATAGCAGTATAAAATATATTATGGTAACTAATGGCGACTTACTACTACTACTAACCTCAAATTAAATTTAAAAAATTATGTATGACATGTAATTCATTACATGCAATTAATTATGTCATTCATATATTTTCTGTAATTACATGTAGTGCATTACATGTCATTCATATAAATATATATTTTTAATTTAACTTGAGGTTAGGACAAACTGTAGGTTAGTAATAGTGGTGCAAGTCACCCTTAGATTGTTGTTTTGACCAGTCATAAGTGCTTTTTATATAACTAGTACTTTTAGAGTGGTAGAGCCACGCTGTAGACAGTAACGTCTAATTTAATTTCCCAGAGAGGGTTGACGGCAAGGCAGGCAGCCGGTCGAAAAAACTAAGCCAAACCCTTTCTGCAACACGCTTGAAAAAGTGTGTTGCGCCGACCCCACATTAAGGTGGTATAAGGGCAGGTAGAAAGAAAGAAAAAGAAAGATGTGATCTATATCCAAAATATTATGTTACGAAAAACAAACCCACAATTGCCGCGGATTAAGCTATTCATTTGAGCTTGTTTAGTATTCAGCCACCAATCACATCGCTTCACCGGGAGTGAGCTCAAATACTTCATTAGCTTACTTCACGACCCTGCCCCTCCCCAGCCTTTTCCCCTTAAACCCCCGATAGGTTAGATTATGTGAATATCTAAACATCTGCCGATAAAAATGATTTATAGCTATTGGAGTTTTCACGCCGTTTTGAATATAAATACGGGCACGTTTTTGTTTTTTGCAAATATATTTTATTACTTATCTCGTAATCCATAGTATTTCACGGTTTTGTATTACGTTTTATATAGATATATTTTTTTTACATTTCAGAGACATTAGCTGTAATCACTCAAAGTATGTATAATAAAAATGTGTATTATGTTCAGTCGTGTCGTGTCGTGTTGTGTTGTTTTTTGATGTGTTGCGTTGTGTTGTGTTGTGTCGTGTTGTGTCGTGTTGTGTCGTGTTGTGTTATGTTATCGACCGACTTCCGCAAAAGGAGGAGGTCCTTAATTTATCTGTATTTTTTTATGTATGTTACTCGATATCTCCGCCAAACGTGGACCGATTTTAAAAATTCTCTTTGTGTTCGATAGAGCTCCAACTTGATCTGATCGTGACTAAATTTATATGGGACCACCCTTGAAATAAGCTCTAACGAACACATTTGGCGGTGATATCGCTTAACATATATAAAAAAACAGACGAATTGAGGACCTTCTACTTTTTGGAAGTCAGTCGAAAATTTATTGGACGGCCTGCTTGAACCAGTGCAGTGGGTGAATAGCCGGCTTTGAAACGAGAAATCATGGGATTGATTTCGGGAATGATTGTTTGGTATATGTTTAGGTTATCTACAAATAGTCAAAATCTAGTTTTAGACTTAAGAATAGTGTAAATATTTTTAAAAAGGACATTATTTTTATTTTATTCCAACTTTGTGTAAATTTGACGTAACAGATTGAACTTTTCATTCAGTCAGTTTAAACCGGAAAAGCAATTATCCAATTATTTTGTAATGTCCCAACAATCACACGGATGAAACCACACGCAAAGGCGACCGCTACACAACCGAAACCATACATCGCTTAAAATTTCCAACACTGAGTTGGAAAATTGGAGAGTTTCCAATGATCAATACAAATAAAGACTACATGATTGTAACAAAAGATTACCATCGCTCTGTATTAAGCCGTGTTCAATTGTAAGCCTGAACGCCAAACATTCTTTGCATTCGGAATTGGGGGCTTTCAGTCGAACATTTTATTTGTTTTAAATAAGCCGTAAAAAAGTCACAGAGCAATGGAATTTTATGAAAGAGAAATACAAAATGGAATAGAGTGCCTGGATGGTATAGTTGTATTGCAGTGTGACTACCGCTCTGAAGTCTCAGGTTCGATCCCCGAGTCGGGCAAAGTGATATTGGATTTTCGACCGACTTCCAAAAATCAGAAGGTCCTCAATCCGTCTGTAGGTTGTTTTATGTATGTTACGCGATATCTCTGCCTCGGCGGCGTGGTGGTATTTCGGTACGACTACGGTTCTGAGGTCTCGGGTTCGATCCCCGGGTCGGGCAAAATGATATTGGATTTTTCCATATCAGCCCGGAGTCTGGAATTTGTGCCCGATATGGCGATAGGCTCGCCCCCTATCACATCTGGGACGGAACTAAGCTCGGCGAAATGTGGGTGTACTAGTTCGCTAGTGCGCGTCTGCCTACCCCTTCGGGGATACAGGCGTGAGTTTATGTTATGTTATGTGTTATGCGATATCTGTGCCAAATGTGGACTGATTTTCAAAAATATTTTTGTGTTCGATAGAGCTTAAAAATTGACCGACTTCCAACTTGATCCGAACGTGACTAAAAGTATATGGGACCACCCTCGAAATAAGCTTTTTCAAGGAGGTTCAAGCAGGCCGTCCAATAAACTTTCGACCGACTTCCAAAAAGTAGGAAGTCCTCAATTCGTCTGTTTTTTTATATATGTTAAGCGATATCACCGCCAAATGTGTTCGTTAGAGCTTATTTCAAGGATGGTCCCATAGAAATTTGGCCATTATTTGAAGTCGATCCGTTAAGTTTTTAAACCAGTGATTATTCTCTACATTAATAAATGTATTTATTTAGCTTTGTTTTGTCGCCTAAGACCTAAGACAGTTTATTATGTTTACAGTTATCTAAAACTCTACCGCATCGTCACCAAAAAGAAAACAACGTCTCATTTCTGAAAATGTGCCAACTGTAGATAAAATAAAAGAAAGATTCGTACTCATATCTCAGTTATACTCGTACCATTTGTTTGTAAGTCCAGTCTAAATACTGTCCCGATAAATACAACTTTGTTGAGTTTAAATCGGTTTGTATTTTATTTAGAAGTTTATTTAGGAGTCTAGTGGAAAATGATTCTTGTATACTAAAATGTAAAAGGTGACTAAATAGACTGAAAACTTCGTAGTAATTTTGCTTTTAATAATAAATATTATATTGGAAATTGTATAGGTTTCAAGATAAATAAAAGACGCGGTCTAGCGATAGCTGGTAAATTTAATCGCTTATCTGGAGTTTCGTTTTAAACTAATTTGACCAAGCATTTTAAAACTTTATTTTATATGATGACAACTGCTTCATTTAAATATTTATTTAATTACCTACATAACACTGCCTGGATGACGTAAATGTATTGAGTACGCAGTACGGCCATTCTTGGGATTCGGTTCGACCCCGGGTCAGGTGAAATATTATTGGTTTTTTGTTCAGTATTAGGCCGGAGTCTGAAATTCACCCAATCATAACAGAGACAGAAATAGGCTCGACGAGATATGGGCGTTTTAGTTCTCCAGTTCTGCCTCTGCCTACCCTTCGGAGATACATATTGTGTAGTGTATGTAATTATATTATGATACATAATGGTAATGGTGCTTTGTAACAAAGACATTGCCAGTTATTCTTTACTATATTTCACGTTTTATTTTAACTACGGAAACATAGCACGAAATAACACTTCCAAAACTTAAGTTTTTATAACGTCAAGTCTGCTCATACATATGGCAAAAGTTACATAGTGTGTTTTAACAAAGTTGAGCAGTAAATCAACATTCTTTCCTCATAACGCGCGATGTAATGGGCATGTTTTAACACAGTTATTTTCATCAAAAATTCAATATATCTTTTTTCTTTTCACGACTGTTGGGCGAAGACAAAGGCGAAATTAGTGGACCAAATTTTTGCGCAGCTTATTTCCGCACCATGACATATCATGGAGCGGAAATAAGCTTATGCCATAGCAAAGACGAATTCCAAACTCTCTATCTGTGTTCCAAATTAAGATCTAATTTGGGGCAATAATCAATATACGAGTCCACGTCATACTACACTAGTCTTCAATTTACGCCTTATAAATGGCTCTATTTGCGAAACGCTTGACCGTTTTAGGCATATTGCAGACGGAATTAACTTAACTTAGTTTTTAAGACCGGCAGTGTCAATCGTCGTCAAGAGGATCCAGTCCTAGGCAAATCGTATTAGCCAACCCCACACAAAGTGTTACCTAACCTGGTTTTCGAACCCAGACCCTCTTAATGGCTCTTACACGCCATCACTAAGCCTATCCTATAATCGACGCGCTAGAAATATTCGCTTAGATGTATTTATTTTGTTGATATGGCCACAGAGCACGAACCGAATGCAGTATAGGCACTCATTACATATCAGTTCACGTCTGTATCCCCGAAGGGATAGACAGCGGCGCACTAGCGAACTAGAACATCCACATTTCGCCAAGCTTAGTTCCGTCCCGGATGTGGTATTGGCGAGCCTATCGCTTATCGGGCACAAATTCCAGACTCCGGGCTGATATTGAAAAACCGAATATCAGCTTGACCCGGGAATCGAACCCAAGACCTCCGGACAGTAGTCGTACCGAAAAACAACTACGCCACCGACGCAGTCATGGCCATTTTATCGGACCGATATAAAAATATACTTTTATATACGCACTAGGGATTTTATGTGTTGTTAAAATTGTGCCTATGTTGTTTGGGGAATAAAATGTTCGGGAACGTTCGCTTGTGTAAACATACGATATGTCTCTAAAAGATATTGCCTATTCTAATCCCGACATGTGGCTAGAAAAATACGATAGCGAAATGAGAACGATTTTATTGGAACATTATTCGTCTGTATTTAACTTTGTTGTTATTTTAATACAGATAGTTGGACGGGGTACTTTTGACCTGTCATTTAAAAAACCGACGCATGAAGAGATAGATAAAAGTAGATGAAGCGACAAGTTTAAAAACTTAACAGACCGATCCGAATCCGAAAATCCGATCGTGACCAACTTTATATGGGACCACCCTTGAAGGAAGCTCTATCGAACACAAAAATAATTTTGAATATCGGTCCACATCGCATAACATACATAAAAAATACAAACAAATTGAGGACCTTCTCCTTTTTGGAAGTAGGTCGAAAATACATAGTATGTCAGAATCGGGCGATGTGGAAATCCATAGTTTCTGCATACCCCTATGTGATACAGGCGTGATATCGGTATGTATGTATGTAAGTGGACATATTTGTATTATTATGTATGTGAACTAATTCTGAATTGTAGACATTAAAGTGAAACCTTCTTTAGGCGCGCTAAGCACTTTATTGTCATAAAAAAAAATTGTAGGTATCGAGAGTATCCAACGAGGTTTTTAAAATAATAGACGGCTTCTATGGTTTACTCTTCATAAAACCGGGCACTTTTGAAATAATATGCGATAGAAAAAAACAACCAGATATATTATTTTATCAAATATAATTTTAAAATGTGAAGTATTTTGTTGGGTACATCGGTTGGGTAACATAATTATCACAATCATCATACAATTCTGCGGCGCACGTTCTGAAGCCATCTAAATTGATGCAATGACTATGGGTGATAGGGCGATGTGTCACGTATGACGTTACATAATATTATAATGGTACTAGGTCAATTGTACAACTGACGCAAAAATTAAACTACTGCGGCATATGCGGGACGTGAGCTGCGGATAGGTGCTTTACAAATCTACAAATACTTCAAGGTTTTCTATTTAATTGAATTCATTAAAAATGCACTTTATTATAATATGATAAAGGCATCAAATAGCAACATAACATAAACACAACATAAATCTATAGATAACCACTTACTTTTTGTTTTGTATTATAGAGGTAATATACATTTTGTAAAAAAACTTTTATTTCCTTTATACGTATAAAGGGAGTTGTTACATGTTTATATTATATTTATACATTGTATTCAGAGTATTTAATGTTTTAATATATTAAACCTTTGCCTCATTTAATATTGTCATTTATATGGATTGCTGATCAAGCGAAAACTCTCAAACCAATTAAAATACATAAAATTATAAATGTTTCTTGTAAACAAAACCACTTTTCAAACTTTATTCAAGAGTATCGCTTATTTAGATTTCCTTAATTATTTCGCGGCCAATAACGTCCCTATTTCCTTTACTGAATAATTATTCAAATGAGCTTAATTGTTCACGCGATAAGTCAAAACATTCGCAAACGTAATTGAAAACGGTTATTTGTTCAAAATTTATAGTAGTTACGCCAACATACGTGTTAAGCCTCGAAACTAGGTTATAAATATCGGCAAGCCATGATATATGGGTTTTGTTGAGCACATTCGGATTTGAACCGTATTTCCTGTGCAATACTGTTTTTATACCATATATCAGCGCACTTATCTATTGTGAATAATAGATAAGATGTTTTGTACTGCAACTACATTTTATTTGTGAATCAGTCGTTTAAGAATAGTTATTTGTAATTGATCTCTGGTATTACCATATTACGTTTACAATTAGATTTGTATACGTTAACAAAATACGTTGTATGTTAACGAAATAAAAGATTGATGCCTCCAGAGGAAGTTGACGTCAATCGTAAAAACTAAGCCAAATCCTTTCTTCAACATACGTAGACACAAAAATTGTGTTATGCCGACCCTACATTGTGGGATAAGGGCAGGTCAAAAGATAAAATGACAGCAAGTCTATATTCTCTGGTATTTGTCATTTGGCCTTTTGTTGAAATCTTATTACTATTTATTTATTTATTAGACTGCCTCGGTGGCGTGGTGGTATTTCGCTACGACTACGGTTCTGAGGTCTCGGGTTCGATCCCCGGGTCGGGCAAAGTGATATTGGATTTTTCCATATCAGCCCGGAGTCTGTAATTTGTGCCCGATATGGCGATAGGCTCGCCCCCTATCACATCTGGGACTGAATTAAGCTCGGCGAAATGTGGGTGTTCTAGTTCGCTAGTGCGTCTCTGCCTACCCCTTCGGGGATACAGGCAAGAGCTTATGTATGTATGTGTATGTTATTTATTAGGACAACAAAACAGATTACAATCACATCATTACAATTACAATACCGACTATGTTTATATTGTCTTATTCTAGATTGTGACCCAAAACATGTTGCCACATCACAATAATTACAAAATTAAACATAATAAACAGCTAAGTAGCTAATCTTACTATTATGTGTGTGTCCTGAATAATTATTATAGTACCTATCTATTATGTGTTAAATTATTACCAATTCAAGCTTTTTCGTCCGACTTCCAAAAAGGATAAGGTCCTCAATGCGTCACACTTTCAATTTCAAGGGCTTTCCCATATAAATTTGGTTACGATCGGATTTGAAGTCAATCCGTTAAGTTTTAAACTTGTGATTATTACGTAACAAATCATCAGAGTTAGTCAGTCTAGAAATTTACCTGAACGTTACAAACAAAATATCCGGATCCAGAAGAGCATAGCTCAAATATGTTTGTTTTCCAAAACACAGCAATTTCATTCTGCGCAATAAATCTGGCAACGTCGAACACAGGAAATTTGAAACTAGATTTTTAAAAAAGTGCAGTCCAGAACTACTGCATATCAAAATAATATGTTACCACGTAAAACTGACTGTTAGTAGCAGAAAGGACATGGCCGGAATTTGTATGGAGCTATGCCCTAAGTCTTCGGACACGGACACGGACAGATGTTACGTCATATGAAAGCTCACAGGCCCGCGCTTATATTAGTATAAGATTTACTTACCAAATACCTGCGAGGAAAAATAAAAAGAGTGTACAAAAAGCGTCTTAACTTTTTGAATAGCAATTATTATTTTTAATAAAGGCAGAATTTTAGCACCATCTCGTATCTATACCATGGGTACTATTGGTATCTGGATAATCTTGGGTCTTGGATGGCTCACTGTCAAACAAAATATTATACAAAATCTTGTTTTCGGTTTATGTTCCGTGGCCCGTGACTTTGTGAAGTCTAAATGGCAAGAATAGCAAATAATTCCATAAGGCCGCCCTTACACATAAGACTTGCCGTTAAAAATTCAGATAGGTACATAAATAAATAGTCACACACATAGTCCTGAACCCACACTAAGATACTAGTATTGTTTCGTAGTAATCAGGAACTACGAGACACTTTCGGTCTCACAACGCCTAGACCCGAAACACATCTGTGGGCCACACAAACATTTGTGTCGATGCGGGAATCGAACCCGCGGTTTTTTGCTTCATAACCAGCCGCCTGTAAAGGCGAGTAGCCACTCGCACACTGCTCCTCGTAACATTATATATCGTCATAAAATATAATATAGTTAAAATCACACGATAAATAATCCTCGCCTTGATAAGCATACACCGATTTTCTTAATTAAAACGTCCGTCGCTTCCTTGCTTTAGTGGCAACCATATATGAGCTATGGACTAGGGGGATCTGCGTTAGCGACCCATTTGGCGACGCGTGTTTTTCTGACACAATTTACCCGGGACTGGATTCCTCAGAGAAGCTAGTTCTAAACACTAAGCTCGATCACTTCTGCAACAGGCTTGAAAAAATAATTTCTGGACAACCTCGAATTCAAGTGAGACATTGGCAGGGGAAAGGAGTTGGTTGGTTACAAACATTTTTAGGAACTAAGGCGCAAATTCTGAAATTCAGACTCTATAAATTAATTTAATTGCTATTACATAGGAACACTATAAGTAGCGCACTAGGAGCAATTATTTTATTACTATTACGGGGAATAAAAAATGGATTTGTAGTTGTTAGAAATATATGAAGCTTGAATACTTACTTATTTAAGATTATAATTTCCATTTTTAAATGACGTGGTGTGTGTAGCCTGCCTTATGCAGAAATACATAAAACGCAGAAATGTCAAAATAAGCGCCTTCAATGTCATTATCAAAATAGCTAGCGCATTCAGAAACATAATCTAAAATATTATTATCGATGCAGTTAATTTAACATCATACGACACGACAGCATAAAATATGTATCGTTTATTATTAAGTTGATTTTGATGTTTACTTTTATGCTTCGTTCAGTAGCACTATTAATTATTCTGTGGGTAGGTAAAGATCACATTCGAATAATATTACAGTCATAAAAGATGTTTTTCTTAAGCGTGTTACCGAATACAAATATGACAAACGATCTTTGAAATCAAAGTTAAAGGAAAACAATTAGTATACATATTTATTCGGCATATTTTTGTCGCAGGTTCTAAAGAAATATAATTGATGCCATATATTTTAATTAATTTTGTAGTTAATTTTAAGATATCACTATTGACAGTATATTTCAGTTGATTTTTCTATATACACATAGGGCAGGATTCGGCCATGTCCTTTTCAATAGAGAACCCGAACCTAGTTTCTATTTTTTATTAGACAGACTAGAAAGAAAGCCGGAGATAATCGTGTTAGATGGATCCTTCGCAATAACATTACGACATAAGCTCACGCCTATATCCCTAAGTGGTAGGTAAAGGCGCACTTATAACCTAATGAGTGCCATATCGGGTACAAATTCCCGACTCCGGGATAATACTGAATCGAAAAATCCAAAATCACTTTTCCGCCGCGGAGATCGAACCCGAGACCTGATGGTAGCTGTACTGAAATACAACTACGCCACCAAGGCAGCCTTCGACATTGTGCCACTTAAACACGTAGATCTGTATATTTGCGACCATTTAAAATATTAATTGAAATGACTAGTTTAACAAGATAATTAATAATCTATAAAATAGTTTAACAAAAATACTCAAACCCGACTTTACCATTTTCACACATTTAAGTCTATACTGGTACGGAACTAAGCTCGGCGAAATGTGGATGTACTAGTTGGCTAGTGTGCCTCTGCCTACCCTTTCGGGGACACAGGCGTGAGCTTATGTTATGTTAAGTCTATATTTTCAAAACTACTAAACCAATTTCGATGAAACTTGCACTATTCCCTAAATTGGAAGATACCTAGATCCATCGCAATACGATTTACAGTTTTTGAGATATATGTGGGCAAACATACACACATACATATATATGTACGTACATACATATGTTATGTTATCCTAAAAAATATGCATAAGTTGATTTATATAATTGTTTTGTGTTATATTTTATTGTATTGACTTGTCATAAGAGCTATTTATTGGCTTACGTGATTAATAAATCATTTCATACAATTATGAAGTTTAGCACATCTATTCAGAAGCCCATATAGACTAACATATGCCCATATAGACAAATATCGAGCAATTCTAACAATATTACAAACATACGGATTAAATTGATAACTCCTCCAACTTTTTTAAAGTCGGTTAAAACTGAAGCGAACAAACTGAAAATGTTCAAGTTATAGTCATTATGTATAACTAAGCATTAATTCAATAAAGTTGGGAGGATTCGAGCAGTGGAGTGGAGACTGGAAAGGGCTAATCTCTAACGGACGCTTGTTAGTATTCAGATCGTCTGGCCCTGATGAACCGAATACTTCAAAGACATTTATTTAATATTTGTTTCTCAAATAGATAAAAGGCACGTAGCGTCAATAAGTATCCCATATTACAATTATAATTTAGAAGTTTAGATTTGGTTATTTAATTGTGTCATTACATTGATGGGGGAAAGAGAAATTTCGATTTATCCGGGTTAAAAATGCTCAACGATTTATTAGATGTAATCTGAATATTAAATAAGACTATCTTACTTGTTTTACTATGCCCACCTAATTTAACAAATCCATTGATTATGATGTTCCTAAAATAAGTAATCTGCGAGCCGAACAGGAATATTTTTGACAATCGAATTCGTATTGAGCTCGCTGCGCACTAATGAAATTTAGTTAATATTTCATACTTTCCAGCTCGATTGTTATGCCAGGTTAAGGCCAACATGAGGTTTTTTTCTATTTCACTTTAGTGACTGCGTAAAATAATTTGTATGAATTGAAAATGTCAATTCCCCACATAACCGCTAAAAGCGTTTGTCAAAAATGTGAAATGCCAAAAAACCTCTTGGTCCAGTTACTGTTCCATTAGTTCCATATCACACCGTTCGCTAACGATCTCCACTTATGCGGTCGGAGCAGGGAAATTTCTGACAATCGTAAATGTATTTATACAAATAACAAAGACGCGCACCGAGCTCGAATACATTTACGATTGTCAGAAATTTTCCTGCTCGGGCCCTTCCTTCGGGTTCCCTTCTTCTATAATAATAATGCTATAAGACGTTGTGGTACCCCCAAATCTAGTGTACACACTTCGCTGTGCTCGGATAAAAAAAACTGGCAACTAAGATAGGTCTATTTATAAATAAAATTAATAAACCGATATAAACGAAGGCACCGATATAGAGGTAAATTGTTCATAAAAACTTAAGTATTTTTTCCCGTTCATCTCAGTCGTTTCATTGTATGTGTCGACATAAAAATTGAATAACCGTGTAACCAATTTCTTAGTAAAGCATTTCAAAATATCTAACAATAGAACGAGAGCAGAAGCGTCGGGGGCGCGAACTTCTCATAGCTGAAAATTAGATTCCATTCGTTTTATATAAAAACCTGTAGTTATTTTGAGAGTATGATGCGACTGCTTCCACTTACAATGAGCTGCAGTGATGTAGTCCAAGGCAAAGACTTCGCAAACGATGTAACTATTAACGTTTATGTATGAAACATTATTTATCTAAGCCCCATTTAGATAGAGAGACAGCCCGATTGAGAAGAAACATAACAAAAACTTTTTTCGTACATGTTGTACAAGAAAATGGCTCCGTATTTACTAAAATGTACCATAATGTAAACACAGTCAAAAATAATAATCATATGAAATTCTAGTTTTATTTTAAAGGAGGGAATTTTATTAATTTAATTAATTCTATTTTATTTTAAAAAGATTTTTTTATTTTATTTTATACGTAATTATAGTGATACAAAATATAACAACCTTATAATATCTGGTAGCAATACATATACACATAAGACCACGACTGTACCCCGAAAGGGTAGCCAGAGGCGCACTCGCGAACTAGAACACCACATTTCACCATGCTTATTTCCGTCCCAAATGTGACAGGGGCCGAGCCGATCGCCATATCGGGCACAAATTTCAAACTCCGGGCTGATGTTGAATTGAAAAGCCCAATAATTAAGCTTACAATATGTTGATGATATTGTTAGCGATAAGTATGGATTATCACGCACAACGGTCCAATATTATGCTGGCTGACCAAGACCAAAATCAAGTATGGATTATTTAGACCTCTTCCAAAGCTTGGCAAACACTTAAGATCAAGTTCTTAACTTGTGACTTTAGCGAGATTTTTCAAGTGATTGTTCACTTTAATTAAGTTAGCGAGAAGTTTTTTTATTAGAACTGTGAACCCATTTGGCGGTCACGAATGAAAATGGTTTAGCAAGTGAATAAATAAACGAGTACGTTGCAATATATAATTTAAAATATTGAGCCAAGCGAATAAAATATAGGTATACCGATAATCCCCGCACTGAGACAAATGTTTGTATGGCCTACAGATATTTGTTTCGGGTCTGGGTGTTGTGAGACCGAAAGTCTCTCGTAGTTCCTGATACCGAGGACACAAGACTCGATCTTAGTGTGGGGTCAGGACTGTATACACAGTGACTGTTGGGTGTTATTTATTTATTAATAAATAGGGAAAGAAAAAACGTATAATCTTTCTTTCTACCTGTCCTTATCCCATCTTAATGTGGGGTCAGCGCATCACACTTTTTCAAACGTGTTGCAGGAAAGATTTGGCTTGGTTTTTATGACCGGCTGGCTGACGTCAAACCCCATCTAGAGGATCCATCCAGTACCGGAAAAATAGTTTTAGAAAAATACCACTCCCGACCTGGGAATCGAACCCAGGACCTCTCGGTACACAGCCCATTCAGGCTGCCACTAGATCAAGGAAATGAATCAACACTAACACAGGAAAATCTAATTATTTTCTCGACAGACAACATTTTTGTCTTTGTCTTTAGACGATAATTATGTATAATACTAAGAGAAAATATGGGAATTAAACAAATAATATTGAAATACTACCTCTAGATAACAATTCCATGTACATTACAGAACATTAAAAATATCTTTTATCGAATATGGCGATAGGCTCGCCTCCTATGACATCTGGGATGGAACTAAGCTCGGCGAAATGTGGGTATTCTAGTTCGCTAGGGTGTCTCTGCCTACCCCTTCGGGGATACAGGCGTGAGCTTATGTTATGTATGTATGTATGTTATCGAATGCATTATTTCATAATATATCGATCCTCACAAATATTTAAGTGCTGCTATTGAAAAGAGCAAACATTCGCTTTCCCTGTATTATAAAGTAATAGTTGCACAGTGCGCGTAATAAATTGTACAAATACAGTGTAAGCTGCATATAAAATATTGTAAAACAAAAATTGTGAAATATTTTTAAAAGTGGTAGACGCACGGATGGGCCGTCTCGACCGGTTTTATACCACTGTATCAGACAAAACTGACGCAAAGTTGCGTTTCGATCTTCGGTGGGTCAATTACCCCCTCCGCTTCCCAATCCATAGTCCCCTAATGTCTATGGGCAGTGGAGATTACTAGCCATCAGTTGACCCATCTGCTCGTTTACCAGACATATACAATTTATTTATTTGCAACATGCGTAAACATTATAGAAACCGTGTCTCGATTGGGAAATTGTGCGAAAAATACTATTATAATATTATTTAACAACTTTTCTCTTCTATTTTCGTGAAATGAAGGTTACGTCAAACCAATGAATTGTTTGTTTGATTTCATCATTCATTTCGCCCTAGCCCGCAGCGCCGACCCGCTTTCCATCCGCAGAAAGGATATTATTTAAATCAACAACGTCCAAAATAACAGACACAATTCGAAAGCGAAATGTAGTATGATCTCTGAATATATATAGGCCGAAATGTTGTATAAGATCTCTTGTCGAAATTACAGATAGCATAATTCAGACTAGTCTTCCATCCACCTCTATCTCACTCTAATATCGCGTCGGTGTAATACACAATTTTGAAGCATGTTGCAGAAAGGACTTGGCTCAGTAACCCGAGCACGAAAAACGAATGTAAATGTATTCGAGTTCGCTGCGCACTGATGACGTTTGGTTGACATTTCATACAAATTTCATAGACGCGCATCGAGTTCAAATACATTTACGGTTGTCAGAAATTTTCCTGCTCAGGCCGCTGTTTTTTAGACTTGCTATCTGCCTGACATCTACCCTCTCTGGGGGATTCAGGCCCAGGCAATCGTGTTAGTAAAAACAACGTCACCTGAATATGGAAAACTTACTTCCCAGCTCCTCCCTGTTTTTTCATTTGATTAATTTCGTTACAGTATAAATAATTTTGCATTCCCAGATATTCGCTAATCTTCATTGCTCGGTGTCGATAATTGCGCACACTCGTTGATCGTGTAGAGAGTAGAGACGTGTCAATAGGCCGCTGGTTGGTTTGAGACTTTATTTACGATTGTACTAGCTTAAGTAATATATACAACCTAGAGGCATATACTAACGCTTACACACTACACTGGCTAGTGCCTTTTATCTTGTTGTATCCATAATAAATGTGTCTAAATAACCGTTACACTTGGCACCGATCATCATCATCAGGACAGGGAGTACACTGGTGGACTTGCCTCCCCCACAGATTTCCAAATCGACCTGTTGGAAGCGGCCTGCATCCAGCGACTTCCTGAGACCTTTATCATTGGCACCCATCATTGGTCCTTAAATTGATTATTTTGAAGTAGATACCTACAATAGAATAACTGTTCCTTAGTCTTTCTTTCTACCTGCCTTTATCCTTACTTAATATGGGGTCGGCGCAGCACACATTTGCAATTTTCAAAGGATTTGGCAAAGTTTTTACGACCGGCTGCCTGCCTGACGTCAACACCCTCTAGGAGATCCAGTGCCGGGAAAATTAAATTAGAAAATCCCCTTTTCCGACCCGGAAATCGACCCCAAGACCTTCCGGTCTACAGCCCATATATGCTGCCACTAGATCAAGGAACTGTTCCATAGTATTTCAACTTGTGAATTTATTAGGAACATTAACGGTAGTTTTTATTTTCTATGACTTGTACCGTCGCCTACGGTAATAGTGCAACCAGCAGTTTCATTCTGTTGAAGCCGATTACGACTTTCTATAAGGCCCTGTTAGGTCGGCGTCCAATAAAACCGCTCCGTGTACTTCACACGTGATCTCATTCAAAAGCATTGTTATGTCCGCATTACTACTTCTTCTATACCTAATAGAGGTTTAAAAATAATTCTGTTTCTTTGTCTGAATATTGTGAGCTTATTAGGGGTAAAATAAAACCGGGCAAGTGCACGCTACATACTGATCACACACAGTACAAGGTTCCGAAGTAAGGGTACCTAACTGTTACTTAA
The DNA here is from genome assembly GCA_036417725.1 of Clanis bilineata. Taxonomy (NCBI): domain Eukaryota; kingdom Metazoa; phylum Arthropoda; class Insecta; order Lepidoptera; family Sphingidae; genus Clanis; species Clanis bilineata. Next base: position 9,598,982 of record CM071153.1, read on the forward strand.
ATATAATTTTATTAGACATAATTTTAAGTGTATGGTCCATGAACTCATATTTACTACCTGTTTTACATAACTAACAACTTCATATAAGTGATATTGAAAATAACTTGTACAATTTTTTCTTTTTACTTTGGTGGTCTATTATTACTCATTAACTTGTAGAGCCTGCTTAGCCGCTATAGTTTTCCTTTGAAATTCATGATATTTACTACTACTGTGATTTTTTTTCACGTATCCAAAACCAACCATTTCAGAAATAGAGGGGGAGGACGTCCTACTCGACCAAATTTTTTCAATTTAAAGCTTAAGCTCTTTCGTTCTCAAGCTGACTTAATACAAATAAAACATCGTTTAGAACTCTATTATATAATTGAATAAACTATAAATTGGTCATGATTCATTGAATGAATGAAATGCTTTGAAACCTACCTTATCTATAAAATAAATCGCGAGTTTTGACTTTAAATATAAATTCTATTAAATGCAGATGTCGTTTAAATTTTCTTCAGATGAATGGATTTATAAATAGCCTGCTGTGTCAGCGACATTAAACGGGCTCTATGATAAGGATCACACAATTTCAAAACATCCAACTAAACTTAAAAAGATTTCGTTGGAATTTACATTTATTTGTTTTTCGCCCGAATACTGGAACGCTACTCAACTTTAACGGCTTGGTACATTGTTTTTCGCTATACAATTTTGACAGATAAGGCACTTTTAAATGACAACACGTCCTCAATTTTGAGTATTCGGGAGTATGACTGACTCGATTGCCTCGGTGGCGTAGTGGTATTGCGTGCGCGGTATGACTACCGTCCTGAGGTCTCAGGTTCAATCCCCAGGACAGGTAAAGGGGTATTCGGTCTTGCTGCTTAGTTTCAGCCTGGAGTTTGAAATAATTCGAAATTCCAATGGAATTTGTATAGGCTTGCGCCTTATTATAAAAAGAAACTTGTCGAAAAGTGGGTGCACTATATAATCACTAGGGCCTTTGCCTAACCTTTTGGGGATAACAGCCGTGAGTATTTATGAGTATGATTCGTCATTATCGGACATCGAACCACAGACCTCAAGACGGTAGTCTTACCACATTTTACCATACGAATTGCATTAAGTTAACATAAAAAGACCAGCGCCCGAGGAGGAATATTCCATCTATCGAATTCGTATCGAATTTGCTGCGCACTGCTAACGTTTAGTTAATATTTCATACAAATGTCATAGACGCACATCTAACTCGATACGAATTCGATTGTGAAAAATATTCCTGCTGGGGCCTCAGCATACGCATTAAAGGCAATGACGGCCTAGTTTGTTTTCCTTACATTATTCAGGCGAAGAAACTTCTCAACGTGGCAGTTCTATAATAAGCTCGTAGTACATACTAAGTTAGCACTCAGCGAGCTAAATCTGCAAGAAGGCATCTTTAGAAACGTCTACCTCTGTCAACACGTTGTATATCCACTATCTCAGTTTTACCCGCTATTATTAGGTTACCCTTTTCCAAATAGCGAGTTTGACAGACATTTGTAACCAAATTGATTTTTAGATTCACTTTGTGTACCAATCATTCAATTTGTTGAGTTGTAAGGTAATTTCTACAGACATGTTATATATCGGTAGCTGTAAAGCTAAGGGCGTTTAAACAATGAAGCAAATTCACTGTTTTATGCTAGTCCATACTAGTGTTTATGCATTCCAAATAATGTAGGAAGACCATTATTATTGATTTATTGCTTATTCATACGTATTAATTGGTATTACATACTGATTTCTTAAGTTTACGCGAATGTTGTACATTAAAATAAAACTATTAAAAATAAATAAAATAAAAATAAAAATTAAAAACCTAATCGTGATAGAATCCGTAAAATAGTTTTATTTTAATTGATTTGTATTAATTTATAATTTATATCTGAAAATCTTTGGGGTAGGCCTATGTTCAGCAATGTACGTCCTTGGCTGATGATGATGATTAATTTATAGCAAATAGTAGAGTAATAATTATTAAAAAAGAAAGGGCAGGATATGACTTGTCTTTTAAAGAGGACAAAAGGACGACTTTTGTAATGAACTTCGAATTGCCATGTTAGCATTAAAACACCTTAAAACAGATCTCAATTTTCATAATTAAAGTATTCTGACTTCTCGGTTAGGCGCATTCATCATCAAAATTATATCATTGGTATTATTCAAAGACATTTAATATTACTAACTAAAGAGGGGCTATCAAGCAAGTTTCCATACAAAGAAATTGATCTCAAACTTCAGTACCGACATCAAATACTTATTACAATGCGAAGGTGACTATTACAAATTACAGCCTAGAATATTTTGTAAATGGTTAAGAATCACTTATTAAGAGATAAGTTTATTCTCTCAATATTATTTCGCTTGACGACCTGGCGCGCGTCTATCCGAAATAACCGTTTTTACTACATGTATATGAATATACGGTATATACACCAAAATTACATTTTTTTAAATTTTTGTATGTCTGTCTATCTGTCTGTCTGTTTGTCTGTCTGTTTGTTCCGGCTAATCTCTGAAATGGCTGGACCGATTTTGACCGGACTTTTATTGGCAGGTAGCTGATGTAATAAGGAGTAACTTAGACTACGTTTATTTTAGACATAATAAAAAGAAACTAAAAAATTAAAGAATCGACTGTTAGGCGGAACGAAGTTCGCCGGGTCAGCTATTTCAAATAAACTGAGCGACTTATGACCACTAGGTCATAACTTTTGGATCACAAGTTTTGTGCTGTTGTATATAGACGGCTATATAATGTTGAATGTCTTTGGTATTATTATAATGAGATGCTGTGATAATGTGGATAAACATTGGATCATTAGTCGAGCAAGCATTCACATTGTATGAATTACTAACATCGTTAATGAATTTGATCACTTGATATTCCTAATCAATGATTTTGTACACATACATATAGTTTAATATCTGCCTCGGTGCCGCAGTTGTATGCGTGTGGCGAACCACTAACGCCCTGAGATCTCGGGTTCAATCCCCGGGTTGTCTAAGCTTGCGCCTGTATCGCCCAAATGGTCAAACGCTACTCAAGTTTAACGGCTTCTCACATTGATTTTCGCCATACAATTTTGACAGATAAGGTGGCCTTAAACGACATAAGGTGACCTTAAGCGAATGAACATTCAACGGTATATCTCTCAAGGGTTAGGCAGAAACGAACTAGCGAAGTAGAACACCCACATTTTGCCGAGCTTATTTCTGTATGCGATATAATAGAGGGTGAGCCATAGCTGAGCGACAGTTATTAAATACATACATACATACATACATACATACACATACATAAGCTCACGCCTGTATCCCTGAAGGGGTAGGCAGAGGCGCACTAGCGAACAAGAACACCCACATTTCGCCGAGCTTAGTTCCATCCCAGATGTGATAGGGGGCGAGCCTATCGCCATATCGGGCACAAATTCCAGACCCCGGTCTGATATGGAAAAATCCAATATCACTTTGCCGGACCCGGGGATCGAACCCGAGACCTCAGAAGTCAGAACCGTAGTCGTACCGAAATACCACCACGCCACCGAGCCAGTTATTAAATACGTTTGATAATATAGAGTTCTTTTCCGATATTTAAAAAAGAACTCAGTAACTTGGGCAGCTATAATATAACAAACTTTCAATGACGCATCCACACTTCCCAGTTGCCACATTTTATGCACTCACCCGACATCGTGAGAGCACTAATTTAAACTTCGTCGCAAATAAAATTACAAATATATTTCAGCATGCGCGTTATGAACTTGTGAGGCATGCATTAAATTGTTGGCAAAAAGTATGTTACGACGATATTACGACGACCTATTGTTACAATGTTAGGTTTGCTTTTGTTTAAATGTGTGAATGTGATCATGTTGTATAAGTTTTTGTCTATAAAAATTATTGAAATAAAACTATTTTTACGAATTCTATCACGATTAGGTTTTAATTTTTATTCCCGACGTTTCGAAGGCTTTGCAGTCTTCGTTGTCACGGGTCAGACTGAGGTGTCATTTGTCCAAAAAAGGTTAGTGTTTCAATATCTACCTTCATTTTTAAATTATACAAAATTAAAAAAAGGTTAATTAATTGTGTTCCGATCTACGCAGTACGAGCTCACGGTGTCTTGAGTTGTATAATATTCGCGAAAACTTAAGAAATCAGTATATAAAAATTATAACAAAAAATACTAAATCACTACAACTTTGAAAACATTTGCTATAAGTCCTTCTCCTACGGTAAGCGACTCTACAGCTTGAGAGAACTTTGAACTTCAAGGGTTTATAGTTGGCAACACACCTAGAGCGTACTCAAATACATTTAACATTAATATTTTCTTTAATAAGTCAGTTCAAAACTTTGGTTTAAAATGTAACTTTACATTAATTGAATATGAAACGTAGGTGTGAAAAATCAAATCGCATATTCATTTTTTAATCAGATTTAACATAACTCATGGACTAAAAGAAATAACTGGAATTCATTCAACTTTCATACTATGCTTGTAATCAATTACTGTTGTACAATGTATAATATTATCTGGTCCAATTATTGTATTTACCTACTACCTTTTACGCGCGTCAACGCTCGCGTGAGAGTCTTCTCTGTCCTATTTCCATTTTCTCTATACAAACCCGATACACCCCTTTATAGCATGAATTTCCAAAAATCCTTTCTTAGTGCTCGGCTACGTCATAACAAAAAGCTGTGTATAAAATTTCACGTTCCTAATTCCATTAGTTTCGGCTATGACGCTGATACGTCGCGTCAGTCAGTCCGTCAGCCGATCAGTTTCTCCTTTAATATAATATAGATAGATTATAAACAGCTATAAAAAACCATCTTGCTCATACAATGGCCTACGGTATAAGCCTTGCTCTTCGGGTGGGAACTCTGTATGTGGAAAAGTTATTAAAAACTAATCCCCTTATTCATAATAACTTAGGAGAGCGTAATAAGACCGCAATAATACGTTTCATAAACAAATTATTCATAATGGTTCAATAGCGTTAAAACGTTCCAACGTTCGATAGTGAAAACATGGCCGATTCCAATCAGCTGTTTCAAGTGTGATGTTATTTCTTAATGACATTAACTTTGTTATAGTCTAGGACCCCATCTTAGATTGATAATATTTTTTATTGATTGTTTCCAGCCAAGACTTCCTATTTGTTTCAAAGCTTGCCAGACATAAAAATAATGATTTTTCTGTAACTAGCAACTTTGTATTCGATAAACATATTTTAGTTCTCTTTTAGCTAAAGTAGGCAAAAGTAGGGTTATGCGTTCGATAAGACCAGGATTTCATTATGAATAAGGGGGTAAGCTTTTGTAACCAACAATTTTCGAAAAAATAAAAGTAGAACACCGATAATAACATTCAAAAGGGACAATCGCACAATTTACGCATCGAATCGAAAGTTGATTCCTGGATATACTTTATTCATGTCGCAGCGGGCAGTGTTCGGAACCAATGAATTTGTATGACGCAGATAACGCGTTTTATTGTCGCAGTTAGTAAATAAATTCTCTCGCGTGGACCAATCATGAACAAGGATCACGTAGCACGTCGCTCCGATGAAAGGTATAATCCGATCAATTATTACCCTCGAATTCCATTCCGAACTGCAATGCAAAGGGTTTAAGATTTAATCCGTTAAAAGTTCTTAAAAAACAATTCTGAAAAATGACACGTTTTTTTATTTATTTTGCCTTATTTTTATTTGGACTGTCTCGGTGGCGTGGTTGTATTTCAGTACTACTACCGTCCTGAGGTTTCGGGTTTGATCCCCGGGTCGGGTAAAGTGATATTGGATTTTTCCATATCAGTCCGGAGTCTGGAACTTGTGCTTGATATATAGGCTCGCTAGGAACTAAGCTAGGCGAAATGTGGGTGTTCTAGTTCGCTAGTGCGCCTCTGTTGTGTTAAGTTATATTTATTTGGCATTACAGACCTAAAAAAATAAATAAATAGGTGATGACCTCGGATGTAGTTAATGCGTTTTCCTTTTTGGAAAATATGTAATAATTTTTTTTGAGAGATATGATATGCGGCATATCGAGGCATAACATTAAAAATACAGATAAAAATATGCGGATGTATTTATATGGTGAATTTTTGATACATGTAGAATGTAAATTTAGCAATATCTATTCCAAAATGTGTGGGATGTAGGTATATATTTTTAATAGATAGGCTACTTATTAAAAAGAAAGTAAGCAAAAGTAGTTTTTCCCTATTCACCCAATACGAAGACATCATGTGACATAATTTAATAGTTGTAAGTTTTAAGTTTAAAATTATATTCTTTATGATAAGTTATTTTAAAAAAGTAATAAAGGTAAGTTTAACACGCGAGGTTTTCGTTTCTCGCTGTTTATTCTACCTTTTTTTTATAGCAGAGATTGGCAAACGACCAGATGCGTCACCTGATGGTAAGTGATCTCCACCGCCCATAGACACCCAAGACACAAAAAGAATCATGGGTGCGTTGCCAACCTAAAAGGAGGGAATGGAAGGGGAGGAAAGGGGATTGGGAAAGGGAGTGGGGAAATGGGCCACCGGAATAGTTCGAAGTGTACGATTTGAATATAAGGCATTTAAGTTATTTCAATGTATAATTAATTGAAATCAATTGGTTGAATGTTTTCACTTAACAAGATGGGAAATTTATCATTAAAATAAATTATAAATATTTAGAAGAATATATAATTCAATGCCATTTCATTTCGAGAACTTATGTATAAGACAGTTATTGAAGTTCAAAAACCTCTTAACAGTTTCATTGAGTTTTCTCAAAATACATTTTAATGTAGAGACACTCAGAGCTCTCTTAATTTTACATTGAAATACAGATATTATATTCCACTGCTCGGATTAAAAGTTTTAACTTAACTAGCTATGTACTCTGTTCTAAAGGAATAAGTGAAGCGGTTTGCTGCAATTGTTATTAAATTGTACTTGAAACTTTTCTTTTATGTTGAATTTCGTTATGAATTCCCCGAGGGGCAGTTAGTTAATTTCGTTGTCATCCCATTGCCACTGTTGGCAGCGTTTCACTCTCTGGACCTTTTGAATTAATAAGTGCATTCACAAAGATCCGAGGCGCTGTTCTGTTTGAATTGAAAAATGTAGAACTATATTCAGAATTACGCGGACTTGGTTCTTTGTGGTGTTTCTAACGATGAATTTTGTTGTTTATTGAGTACATTAAGCTACCTATAGATAGTTTATTGGTACCTAATAGCTTACACCTGCGATTTTAGCCTGCAACAGATAATATTATGAGATTAAAATTTTGAATTTGAATAACCAATTATATTGAAAAAGGTTCTGCCCTTTGCCATTTTAACCATAAAACCATTAAATTCGGATAATTCTAATACAAGAAACATTTTAATGTATTCTCATATAACAATGAGTGTTATTTAAACGTTAACACGAAATATTCATATTTTTCTTTTCTAATGCATAAATAACGTATACTGCGGGTTTAGCCAAGTGGCTTATGCGCTAGTCGAATATAATAGTCAAATAGAATAAATGTATGGGAATGTCATAAGACTACACCGCATATAGCGTCCTCTTATAGAAAGAAAGAAAGAAATGTTTATTGTCACTAAACGCATGCAACATCAGTTACTAAATTGAACTTATAGATAATAAATTAATAAGCAAAAATAAATATATTATATAATAAACATAGTGCATGCGTACTTTGTGACAAAAGGTGACCAACTCAGGATGTTGCTGTGTTGTGATCAGAATCATAACACAGCGCTGGTTTTCATGACATTCCCATACATTTATTATTCTATTCGATTAGCGCATAAGCCATTTATCTAAGCCCGCTGTTCACACTCATCGAACAAGCAACAAACAACATGCAGGTAAAGCACGTCAGCAAGACAACCGTAAGAGATATATTAAGGATAAACAAAAATATTCGCAAACCCAATTACAAAGGGGAAATGTAAGTAATATTCTGAAGGTTTGGGGAAAACAAACGACGTGCCACCGGACAGCACGCATCAAAAGGAGTTTTTCAAGGAAATGAGCTAACTTTCGCCAGCCACCGTCTAATTCAAATAAATTACTGCGGCTTAGAACTCGTGTTTACGCCGGTTTCATCATTACTTGGAGAGCATACCAGGAAACACGTTAAACCATAGACAAAAGAAGATAGAGGACGAGGCATAACTATGAAAAAATGAAGCATTCCTAATCTATGGAACGAAATCAAAATGGCGACTTTGTGAAAGAAAGTTCCCATTAATTAACAATTAGCAGTTAGGCATTTTCTTCAAATTCTGAATTTAGTATTATTGCAAATAAAACATTGTAATCAAATCAATATGTAAATAGATTGCGAAAATAAAATTGGCAGAACCGGTTTTAAAGTAAATATGTATTTTTCCTAGTTATGCCAGGTCCTCTTATTTTTTTCTTTAGACATTCCATTAAACTCACTCTAGGGGGAAAGAAATTGAAACTGCACCGAGATGGGAGATTTAGAATTTAAATGAAACATGTGTTGGCACAAGCTTTTAAACCACTACGACGTTTTTAACTGAATACAAAACTGTTTCTATAAAATAAAACCTCTACAAGAGATACTGATTTCTTAAGTTGACGCGAATGCTATTCATTGAAATAAAATTATTTTTACGGATTTTATCACGATTTGGTTTTAATTTTTATTCCCGACGTTTCGAAGGCTTTGCAGTCTTCGTGGTCACGGGGTGGACTCTACAAGAGAATTAGTATTCCGTTAGAGTTCTAATAGATTAGATATTCAAAGGGCACTAAAATTCAAATTTTAATGTTTTCGATGACGAATCAGGAAAAATTATACGTCTGATACGTCTTCTGAAAGTTGATTATATTAATAACCCAAAGAGGATATAAACGTTTTGAATATCTATGACATAACTCGCTAATTTGCTGGTGGTAGGATATTCGTATCAGACTGGATGGTGACCACCGCACAAATTATGCTATGTTTTGTATAACTATTTCACTAATCGCTACATCGGTGGCATAGTTCTATTTCAGTACGACTGTCTGTACGACCGTCCTGAGTTCTTGGGTTCAACCGCCGGGTTGGGCAGTGATATTAGGGGTTTTCAATTCAGTATTAGCCCGAAGTCTGGAATTTGTGTCCGATACGGCGATGGGCTCGCCCCCTATCACATCTGGGACGGAACTAAGCTCGGCGAAATGTGGGTGTTCTAGTTCCCGTCGGAGGCGGCACATATATATGTTACATAAGCGTATGGGCCACCGGAGGCCGAGCCGCCCGTGACTATCTAATGCGCCTTTGCCTACCCTTCGGGGATACAGGCGTCAGCTTACATATGTTTATGTATCATCATAATCATCATCAGCCACAGGACGTTCACTGCTGGACATAGTCCCCTCCAAACATTTCCAGAACGACCTGTTGGAAACGGCCAGCATCCAGCGACTTCCTGCGACCTTTATCAGGTAGTCTGTATGTCGAATTTCATGAACACCTTTTTATTATCTACTTGGTCCAGTTATTACAGATTTACAGACGAAAAGTTTTAACCATTTCACGTATGGCAGTATGAAATAATATAAAAGTAAAAAATTTAACAAAGTAGCTTGCTTAAAAGCCATTTGGGAATCTGTATGTGAACCGCAAATGGCGACGCATAAATGTTTTTAAAACATTCGCATAGCGCACTTTATTGCCGCCCGGTGTTACTTTGTTGTAAACATTAATAACTCAATAAAAGGACAATTTTGTGCATGAATTTTTGCTAAGCAAAACGTACTTTACGGCTTATGCATTTTGTTTTATATTAGTTTTGGGATTTTTAGTACAACGTTATTTTAAAGCATTTTATATTTGTTTATTATTTGTCGCTAATGTATGAATGTTAAGTATGGAAGAGACAATCAATACTCTAAATACTTTAACCTCGTACATATATTTTTCGTCGTGTATTTTAATTTTGAAACCCACTATTGAGCTACCCTTAGGCTTCTCCTGTCGTCTAGTAGATGGTAGTAGTAAGTTCTACCTTGATTGAAGTAAATTTTTAAACAGACCCCAAGCAATAAAATATCTTCCATCCGCTATTTTTTTTATTTTCCTTCTTAAATTTCCCCCATTTGTTTCCTCCGAAGTGCGAAGGAGTAATTATTAAGCTGGCCTGATTCTCGTTGCATTTTTTCACTGTATTACATGTATCATCACTTATCACTTCTGTGCTCTGTAGCCCGAGCACAAAAAACTAATGTAAATGTAATATATTCGAGTTCGCTGCGCACTGATGACGTTTGGTTAATATTTCATACAAATTTCATAGACGCGCATCGAGTTCGAATACATTTACGGTTGTCAGAAATTTTCCTGATCAGGCCGCAGGCCGCTGATAAAAAAATCCCTAAGGGAATCGTGTTTTATACATGGCCAACACGGTTCGCGTAAAGGTTCGTCTCCTGCACCCGTTTTTATCGAAACAAAACACAAAAACACACACGCAAAACAATGATTTTTGCTGTCTACTACTAATAGAACAATGGAGCATAAATAAAAATGTGTAGCGAAACCATGTTTTGTGTAGATAATGTTTTATTGTGAAGACGCGGCTTAAGTCTAACTTAACCTTTATATTCATCATATTTCACATAACATAACATAACATAACATAAGCTCACGCCTGTATCCCTGAAGGGGTAGGCAGAGGCGCCCTAGCGAAATAGAACACCCACATTTCGCCGAGCTTTGTTCCGTCCCAGATGTGATAGGGGGCGAGCCTATCGCTATATCGGGCACAAATTCCAGACTCCGGGCTGATATGGAAAAATCCAATATCACTTTGCCCGACCCGGGGATCGAACCCAAGACCTCAGAACCGTAGTCGTACCGAAATATCACCACGCCACCGAGGTGAGGCACTAAACTATTACTGTAGATACATTTGCCCTTCGTAGGGGATGTAGATTATAAGTCAATAGGCTTTTAGGAAATATCATCGCTACCTTGCCATTTAGCAGACTCGTTCAGTTTAATGAGGGAGGTTGAAAGGTCGAAGGGAGCCGCATATAGTACAAGTAGTTCGTAACAATTGACGACGTTATCTTAGGGATTGAGTCGTGATGGTACAGTTCGGGTGTGTTTATCGTATGGCTGACGGGAATTTAGATTATGTTTGAAGGGAAAGATGTTTGTGAGCGCTCGCCACACGCCATAATGATACCAGTAGCCCGAGCACGAAAAACTAATGTAAATGTAAATGTATTCGAGTTCGCTGCGCACTGATGACGTTTGGTTAATATTTCATACAAATTTCATAGACGCGCATCGAGTTCGAATACATTTACGGTTGTCAGAAATTTTCCTGCTCAGGCCGCAGGTCTTAAGGCAAATGCAACTTTTATAATTAAAACTATATTCAATTATACCAAAATCTTCAACCAACTAAGCTCGGCGAAATGTGGGTGTTCTAGTTCGCTAGTGCGCCTCTGCCTACCCTTTCGGGGATACAGGCGTGAGCTTATGTTATGCAAAATCTTCAACCAAAATATTTACAGGTCGCCCTGGAAATCCTTCAGCGGCGGACGTTCTGTGGCTGATGATGATGATGAAAGTAAATGATGATATTATGAACCCAAGACCGCGAGAACTGTACTGTTTTAGTCTAAATTGTAAAACAGTAGAAAAAGATTTGCGAAAAAAGCAAATTCATATTTTTTCTTCAGATTTTAATAATGATGGTTACATTTCGATGGCGCCATTAGCGAATATAATTATGTCGAGACTCATATTACCTAACAAGTCATAAACAGCATCCTCCACACTCTTGTACCTTTCAATTATTAACATACAGATAGAAAATGTTCAGCGTGGCCGTAATTGATTAGCCGACGAGACCCCGGTGTAAACTTGCCCATTAATTGCGAGGGCTTCACGCTGCGGCAATCGCGGCACCCAGTCCCCATTAACTATCCACCTAGTACCCTATCACGGTAAGATTAGATTTCACCAACGTATATTGAGCACGTACCATAAATCTGAATGTCGTTGGTTATTTAGAAGGATCCTTTGAGCCGTGACAATCATAATTAGGTGCGAAATAGATAATTATAATAGGTATTCTGATCGCCGCGTTTGTTCTACAAATGTAATGGGTCAGTTTTGACATTTATCTTATCTTCTTCCATCTGCCCCTATATGTGTAGTTCCATGACGACACAAGACTTGATCGTAGTGTGGGGTTAGAACTATGCGTGTGATTGCTGTGTTATTTATTTTATTTATTACAAAACCTGTATCGCCTCGTTGATCTAGTGGCAGCATATATGGGCTGTGTCAATTGCTTTCAATTTGTATTTTTTTTTTGTTATACAGGAAATAAAAGGCTTTTTATTTTTATTTATTATTTATTTATTTAAGGGCAGGTAAAGATAAATTTTATACAACAATATACATTTACATAAACTGGGAAAACAGACATATTTTCCCGTGAATATTTTCCAACAAATATGGTTGCAGAAAATATTTATGAACTGCAGGACAGTTGAATGTTGTTTTTGCTATCTGATACTACCTCACGTAAAAAATGAACTTCACTAGGCACATTAATATTTTAGAGGTATAGCGCAGTAATAGTATACGTTCATTTGTGTGTTATTTGAGAGGTATAACCACGTTGTAGACTGCTTCAATACCACTGTATCACAAAATGCTACCAACCCATTCTACCTCTATGTAGAGCAAAATAATATGAGCGGCGTAATCATAGCAAACGTAGCCTAAAATATGGCTACAAAAAAGGTAATAGAGACTAGAGAGTCCACTTATTTTTCATCTACCTTCACTATGCCTTTTTTGTATAGCGACGTCTTACAAACGTGACCTTAACATTGGCAGAATCATTGTAAATGCGTAGAAGCCATTTTAAGAAAAAAAAGAAGAAGACAGTCCTTCAAATGGATCATCTCGTGGTAATTGGTCTCCATCACATATAGGCACCCACGACAAAAGAAACAAGGGTGCGTTACCGACCTTAAAGGGAGGAAATATAGATTAGAAAAGAGAAGAGATATTTAGCTAACGAATCCAATGCAACAGCGAGCTAGTAATTTACGCCAGTTTTCTATTAGACAGTGGTATCAAGCCCGGGCCTTTGGTGTTAAACATGTCTACGACGCGGCTCTACCACTCAGAAGTACTTGTCTTTATGAGTAGCTTTCACGTTTCTTTTCTTAAAAAAACATACTTATAGTATACATCTTTTATAGTGTATCTTAAGACAAAGACACTCGGATGTACTTCAATATCCCTTCAAGATTTCCTCTACGTATGACGTCAGCAGTCAGCCGTTTGTATAAACTTTGTACATTAACATTTTGATCGTGATGGGCGATATTTCGAGGCAAGATCGAACCCTCTTCACTGGGGTATGATCCCTACATTACAAACATAACATTAACTCTCAACTTTATGGTATGTGAGGCTTTAGTTCCCATGTTGTATAAAAGTTTTGCCTGGTCTGTAATATCTGAATTGGGTAGATCGTCAGATCTTCTAAACGCACATTGAAGTAGTATAAGGACATGTAGAAAGAAAAAAAGGGTTAAACAGTAGCCCGAGCACGAAAAACTAATGTAAATGTATTCGAGTTCGCTGCGCACTGATGACGTTTGGTTAATATTTCATACAAATTTCATAGACGCGCATCGAGTTCGAATACATTTACGGTTGTCAGAAATTTTCCGGCTCAGGCCGCTGGTCTGTAATATCTGAATTGGGTAGATCGTCAGATCTTCCGAAAGCACATTGAAGTGGTTAAGGACAGGTAGAAATAAAAAAGGGTAGACCCTGGACAGTACAATCTATATAATAGATATATATTTGACAGCCTCCGTGGCGTAGTGGGCGACTAGCCGGCTGTGAAGCGAGAGGCCGCGAGTTCGATTCCCGCATTGAGACAAATGTTTGTGTGGCCCACAGATATTTGTTTCAAGTCTAGGTGTTGTGAGACCGAAAGTCACTCATAGTCTCTGACACTCGCGATACAGGTTATACCTAGTGTGGGGTCAGGACTAGGTGTGTGGTTGGGTGTATTTATTTATTATTGTATTCTAAAAGAGAACGAAATCTTCCTAATATATTATAATAGTAATACACATAGTACTGACCCCCACACTAGGTTTAACCTGTGTCTTGGGTTTCAGAAACTACGAGGGACTAACGGTCCCATAACTTTATGCATGTGCATGACTGTAAAGTATATAAATATAAATGATGTTGGGAAAGTAAAAGCTAAATAGCCAAAGTGTTCATATACTTACTTCAACGATATTTGTGTTTTAGGCATTAGCATTTTAGGCATTAGGTACTACTTGTAAACTTTATGAGTTTGTACCATAATTGATGGTGAAAAAATTAAGATATTGTCATTAAGATGTCGTTAAGATATGTTATAACTATTTTTCGTCACCCGTATCATAAATTCCAATGCAATTGAAACCGGATAAAAATCCAACCTATAAACCATTTTCTCCTTGCCCGCAGTGCATTTCATTGCGATCGAATAAAGAATAATCGGCTTTCATTAGGATTCTGAGCTGATTTCTCAGAGGAAGTGATCAACTCCCAGCTTACGACTTGAAATGGGGTTTTCAGTTGTGCCTCGTAAGCAAACTTGAATGAGCTTCAAACTAACGTACGATCATTTACCCTTTAATACCAGTTACGTCAGCTGCTTACAAATTGATAATGTTATTTTAAGAATTTGAATTGTTACGTATGTATTTTATTAGTATTATGATTAATGTCGTCTCTTTGGTCTAGTGACAGTGTATATGGACCGTAAGTCTACCAATCCTCATTAGGTCAGCGTGGTAGAATAAGGCCTAACCCCTCTCATTAGTAGAGGAGGCCCGTGCCCAGCAGTGGGACAGTAATATTACAGAGCTAATATTATTATATGTATGGATGTATCTAAAATATATGTAATTAAACAATAACTTTCGTAAGCTTTAGCTAAGCTAGTGGAATATAAGAAGCCACTATTATTTGCTAAGTCGTAGACGAAATAAAGTTCTCCTGAGAAATGTGGTGTAAGTTGTAAAACTCAAAACCTTTGAGCATTTACACTCGTCGTCGTTTACACAAACAATGGAAGTGCAAATAAAAACAAGTTACGACACAAATCAGTGAAACGAAACTAATGTGAAGCGAGACTGAGTCTCGAAATGTTTCTAATGTTACTTGTATCTGTATGCTTTATATAAATTTGTAATTATTATGGACCACATTATGTTACTATGCAGTTTATTAGGATTACAAATTAGACTTATCTATACGATATATAATTATCGGAAGTGAATCACCCCGATGGTGATGTTGACGTCAGGCAAGCATCCTATCCGGTCGTAAAAACTAAGCCCAATTCTTTGTGCAACATGCCGGAAAAAGTGTGTTGCGCCGACACCACGTTCAGTGGGATAAGAGCAGATGGAAAAAGAAAACTTATTACCCACTTATAAACAAAAAGGTTGCATTATCATTTTTGTTTGAATCAACTGTGTAATCATAATGTAATCTATATTCATTATTAATATTCACTCACCCTTTGCAAAATGTAACAGCAATCTGCCACGTCTGTAACAGTTAAGGCGCGTCTCCTGCACATGTTTTTCTCAAAATAAAACACAAAAAAAACAGTAAACAATGTTTTTCCTTCTCACCTGCTCATAAAACAATGGATCATATACAAAAATGTGTACCGAAACCATGTTTTCTGTAATTTTTCAATACCTTTAGTGCAGGAGACGTTTGTAGTGAAACAGTTTTTCTTTCTCCTCGTCCCAAAGATTTCCAGATCGACCTGTTGGAAGCGGCCTGCATCCAGCGACTTGTGTAAACAGTATTATTTGTAACATTATCCTGATAGAGTCAATCCACTTGCACTGTAGATAAATGGCTACTGGCGTTGGCTACAGATGTTTTTTTATAACAGAAACCGGCAAACGAACAGATGGGTCAGCTGATGGTAAGTGATCTCTACCATCCATAGACATCCAAAATAAAAAAAAGAATTATGAGTGCGTTGCCAAACTAAAAGGAGAGGAATAGGGATTGGTAAAGGGACGGGGATTTGGGCCACCGAAAATCTCACTTATCGACCGAAACGCATTAGCGAAATTCCACTTTCTGTCACACAATGGTATCAAGCCGGTCGAGACGACCCCATTCGCGCTGTAGACGTAACTATTTACACTCTACAGCTAGCACTATCACTCGAAATCTATATCTATCACAATCTACGTAATCGAATAAGAATGGATCGGGCAAAGTGATATTGGATTTTACCATATCAGCCCGGAGTCTGGAATTTGTCCCCGATATGGCGATAGGCTCGCCCCCTATCACATCTGGAACGGAACTAAGCTCGGCGAGATGTGGGTGTTCTAGTTCGCTACTGCATCTCTGCCTACCCTTTCGGGGATACCGGCGTGAGCTTATGTTATGTTATGTGTCTATGTAATCCATAATACAGTTAGCAACAAATAGTACTTAAGATTCGTGTGCCAAAAGAAGTTTCGTCCACAAAAGATAAACGCTTGGCGACAAAAAGGTATGAGCCACTGCAACGCGAGGAATCTGTCTTTTTTCTTGAACACAACTCTAAAGTAGAAACTTTTTGGTCAGTTCTGACCGACTTTCTGCTTTCCACAACAGTGACTGTACATTTTGTGTACTTTTAAATGATTTGTTTTGTTCCTAGTGACGTAAGTTAGTTATTTTGTTTGTTCTGTTTTCTGTGCGAAGATGTTATTGTTTGTGGTATTTGGATTTTTATCTACATTATAGAATTCCTAATGTTCTAGTTGTTTATATACACATTATTCATGGCTAGTTTTATTTATGTCTTTTTTTAAATGAGTCTATTCCCAAATAAATATATGCCATGTTACTCAGAGTACAAAAACCAGCGTTAAATACATATGTAACAGTTAAAACGTCCAGTTAACTAACCCATTATATAGAAATACTATGCATATATAAACCTATTAACTAAAAAAACAATAAAATGTAGTATACTGTAAGAATTTAACAAACGGAATATATTTTTATTATTTATTTTAACGACAAATACTTAGCATTGGTAAAAGACATTTTATAGGACTATTAAGTATTGTCATGTGGCCAGCCGTTAAATTGTGTATTTTTTCACACGCTTTATATTATGTGTGTATCTATGTATCTAATGTATCTAGGTAATGGAATCTTTCAATGCGATTTTCCCCATCTTCCAGACGTCTACTGAACTTGAAAATTGGTACACGTACCAAGGACCGATGACAATACATTAATTTAATCATTTTGTTCTGGTATACAGGATAACAAAAAAATAAATAACGATTTACTGAAACGAAGAGGAATTCACAGAAAATTAATTCTCTGCTAAGACTGTAATTAGGTACAGATAACGCTTTTGCAGATACTAAAAAATATAAAACTAAAATAGTTTAAAAAAAACATGCATATAAGAGTTGTTGACTGTAAAAGAATGCCTTCAGCATTAAGTCCGCCTATATACATTGTATATGAAGTTTATAAATAAATAAATATAAAAACACTGCACTAAAAAGTTTTCAGCTTAAAGAGTTTTTAATAACTTCATCACACATATTTTTAATAATTTATTGTGTATTACGTAAAAGACTATGTCTTTTCCACAATTATATGATATACAGCGGTACTAAGTTTATCTAATTTATAATAACATTTACAATATTTTATAACTTGAATTATTTACAATTCTTATACATATTATGTAATATATATTGACTTTTTTGCATGAAAAGTGTAATCTCATAATGTCATACATTTCAGTTTTTGGCTTTAAGGATAGATTTGAGCTCGATTGAAGCTTTACACCACAATCTCCTATGAAATGTAAGCACTCAAAATATAGAGTATATTTTGATGTTTTAATACAGCACTGATTTTAATACAGTAGGCGTTTAAATTCTTTGACAGTATGGAATCCTAAAATTCAATAAATAGAAAAGGTCTATGCAAAAGATGATAGTTAATGATATGTCAATTCTAGTAACAAAGGCAATAAAGACTGCAACTAACTAAGTAAGGATTAATTGAATGCACTGACTGATTATTTACAATGTTTATATAGAAAACGCATACTTTTCAAGTATATTGCAGAAAGGATTCGGCATATTTTTTTACGACAAATTGCCGAGAAGCCCGGTCGAATCGTGTTAGAAAAACACCGATTTACTAATTATTTGCACTATGGCCATCGGATAACGTAGTGAATCTGTGATAAATGGTATTCCCTTTCAATCATTTATTAAATATTCCTTGCAAGGATTGTAAAATGGGAAGAAAATGAAATATATTGCTGTTCTCTATGGATTCGATAACGTTATTTAAATAAAATATAGGCATATTTTTTTGTTATTTAAATAAAAACATAAAACATAGACATAATTTTTTCGATGAAATAAGATAAAAATTACAAATAAATAAATCTCAAATGCCACCATATAGCAAAGGCAAAATATTATTAACTCCTCCAACAAACGCCAGTCACACTTGTAGTGTAAACACAAATAACGCGGCGTTAGTTTTTCTCCACGTTTGATATACTACAAGCTATCACAGTATGTTCTAAGCTAATAGTTTCCAAAACGACACAAAAATATTTACAATAATACCGTAAAAGCCTGCAAAATAAGCATTTAGGGCCTTACTTATAAAAATATTTACGCGCTTCTTATTTTAAGCAATAGTTTGTCCCTTTCATTTCAAAACAATATATCGCAAGGAAGAAAGTGACAAACAATTCTTAAAGATAAGGAGCGCGTAAATATTTTTATAAGTAAGACTCTTTAAAATTAATATACGTTGGACATACGTGAGTGTAGTTTTAAAAGATTCTATGTACTTTAGTATTAAAATAAATAAATTATTGGTAACCAATCGATACTATGAAAATTAAAAATCATTACATTACAAAATCATTCGGTCATAAATATCTAATTAAAATTGATCTTTTTTCCTTTTTTTACATTCCAATCACTTAAAACCATTATTGAGCAATATTTTAAAATAATTTACAAAAAATAATATAATAAATAACTATATTGCCAATTATTTAAATAAAATTTACATTAAGTTTCAAATAACAGCACGACGAACACAGGTTCTCAAAGTTTACTCAAATATCTAACGCTCAATAAATGTTCGCAAATCTATGCCTGTTTCATTCACACAACAGCAACAGTTGTTTGTGTGAATGCAACAGGCGACGATTCGCGAACATTCCTTCGGTTGGTGTTTAATTAAACCTGTTATAGTTTATTAACAATAATATTATTTTTGGCAACGATCAGTAATGTAGGAATAAAAGAAAAACTGTCACAAGTTCATAACACAAAAATAATAATTTCTTAAAAAATGTTTAAAGGGCCATATAGGATCTTTTTTCTATGATAATGATTCGTCAAAACATAAAATTTTCAATAAATAGATACTAATAACAATTACTTTACATTTAATAAAGACTCCTTGCTTTGGCCAGATTAACATAAAATAAGCTCACGCCTGTATCCCCGAAGGGTTAGGCAGAGGCGCACTTGCCAACTAGTACACCCACATTTCGCCGAGCTTATTTTATACAAGTTTCATACAATGAAATAAAACTAGTTTTTACGGATTCTGTCGCGATTTGTTTTTTATTTATCGTTTTTTCCGAATCCGTAAAAACTAGTTTTATTCTACTCCATTCGCGTAAACCTAAAGCCGCTTCTCCTGCACATGTTTTTCTAAACCAAACACTAAAAACACCTACACAAAACAACGTATTTCACTGTCTCCTGCTCATGGAATAATGGGGAATAGACAAAAAATGTAGAAATACCGTGTTGATTTGAGTAATTATGTTTCAGACCAGCGGGCTTAGCCAAGTGGCTTGGCGCTAGTCGAATAGAATAAATGTATGGGAATGACATAAGAGAATTGCGACGTACTCTTATGTCATTGACAGTCAGGCTGTCAGTGCTATCACGGACAGCCTCCGTGGCGCAGCGGGCGAGTAGCCGGCTGTGAAACGTGAAGTCGTGGGTTCGATTCCCGCACCGAGACACTTGTCTGTGTGGCCCACAGATATTTGCTTCGGGTCTGGGTGTTGTGAGACCGAGAGTCTCTCGTAATTTCTGATACCCACAATACAGGACTATGTGTGTGACTGTTCGGTGTATTTATTTATTTATTATTATTTATTCTCATACATTTATTCTATTCGACTAGCGCATAAGCCACTTGGCTAAGCCCGCAGGAGACGCGGCTTAAGAAATCATTGTTTCATACACATTAAAACAACTGAACCATATGAGTACATTACTTAGCATTACGAGACATCACCATAGAGATTATCGTTTCACTAGTTCAACTAAAATAAAACGTTCAGGTTCAAAACCAAGGAACTGCCACGTACACCCGCTTTCTTTACTCAGAGGACCTGATTCGGGGCATTAACTAGGCAGGTCCTAAGTTCGATTTTTTACAGAGTGCCTAAATAAGAATCTATATTTCTGGACTTCACGATCTCGTACGCTATACTCAGGGACGTGCACAGGCATTTAAAATAGGATAGACGCTTGTAAAATTCATGATTTCAATTTTTGATTTACCATCATAGTTACCATTCTCACCATCATTACTATATTTTAGCAAGGCGCCGTGTCGATTTACAATTCTGGAGCGTAAATTGGAAAATATTTATGGTTTTGATTGAGATTTTTTCTTCAGCCATCAAATTAGGGTAGACAGTGTATCTTTCTCTGTATGGTGTGCACGCCACTGGCTATACCCAAAACAAAATTTCACGTATACGCACCAAAGTGCAACAATCATTTTTGAGGCTAATTCCTAGCCGACCAAGCTTTTTTCTTGCATTATGCATCAGTCAGTGGCCTCGGAAAGGCCATTTCGATCATAAATACTGCATAGTTTGCTGGACAATATTTAGAACAAATTCCTAAATCAGACCTAACCTCCCTACCATTCAAAAATAAGTAGAAAGCTTCACGCAAAACGTCCATCTAATGCATATTATTTACGTCACTAAACTCGGAGAACTGAATACCAGATGTATGGCCGACATAGCGCTTATTAGTAGGACGCTGTGTTTGGCAGTTATCCCCTGGCCAGCCAACCCGCACTCCTGTCCACGATACTCGAAACAAAAGTTCTGTAAAAGAAATTAACAAATTTAATCGATTTGTGTGTGGTTTTTGTGCTTATTATCAACCCGCAATATGAAATGGGAGTGTACGGACTGCCGAGACAAGTGTTGGAGGTGTTTATGTAAGGTTTAAGGTTTAAAGAACTTTATTAACACCGAAGACAAATTGTCGCTTATGTAATAACATATTTTATCTTAAAAATAATGAGGGTACGTGTTCGTCATATTACTAGTAATGGACTTAATAACATACTTAATTACCTAATTCGTATTGTGATAAAAGGACTGAACTGCTTGCATATTAACAGGTAATAAAGAATGAGATATACAAACATAAATAAAGTAATAGTTCCTACGTGTTACTTATAAACTCTCTTCACGCATTTTAACGTTAAATGTGCACTCGTTCAATAGTTTAATAAACGAAACGGACATTTTCCCTCTATTATTAGTTTTTTTTATTGTTATTACTATACGTAAGATCACATTGTCACAACGGACAAGGTACGATGGGGTTGTCATACCCTTGTGGATTAAAACCACTTTAAAAATAAAGAGAGAAAAAAAACCAAGTGTTGGAGGTTCGAGGCCAACCCCAAATAAGCATACACCTCAGATTTTTCTATGTAAAGTGTATTTTCATTGTGAATTATCGCTTGCTTTAGCGGTGAAGGAAAACATCGTGGGGAAACCTGCATACCCGAGAATTTATTCACAAGAATTTCGAAAGTGTGTAGTCTACCAACCCGCATTAGGCCAGCGTGGTAGACTAAGGCCTAACCCCTTTCATTAGTAGAGGAGGCCCGTGCTCAGCAGTGAGACAGGAATTTTAACAACATAAGCTTACGCCTGGCAGGCAGGCAGGTGCACTAGCTATTACAGGACTAATATTATTACTATTAATATGAAATTCGTTTCCATCGTGTCTAATGTTTATAGGCTAACACTATCACCTCTGGGACGGAAATAATCTCGGAGATGTGGGTGTTCTAGTTCACTAGTTCGCCACTGTCTGTTCCTCCGGGATATAGGCGTGAAAAAAATTGTCATCAAGAAATATTCCCTTTAACCTTTTTGTACTAGAAAGTATTGCATTTAATCAAACTGTATATACCATAATTATATTGACACTTTTATGGGTTCTGCAAACGCAGTCACTTTTAATCAACAGAAATGAATTGACACTTTTAATCATCCTTCACAACAATCTTGAAATATTTAATTAATACAATCATTCTTTAAACAAATTGACATTCTTAAGTCGCGTCTCCTGCAGTCTGCACTGGTTTTTCTCAAAACATTACACAAAAACACAAACGCAAAACAACGATTTTAGCTGTCACCTACTCGTAGAATAATGGACCATAGAAAAAAAAATACATCTTTTGTGTAGTTTTTTTCTATAATGTTTTAGTGCAGGAGACACGGCTTTAGTTTATCTTTAAAACACATCAACATTTTTCTGTAAGGGCGACTTGCAACGCTATTACTAATCTAAGGTTAAAGCTAAATTTATCCTACAACTTACTCCTTATCTTTAAACCAAGATTTGACATAAACATTTATCGCGGAGCTGCAAGTAGCATTTAAATAAATTGTAATAACCAAGAAAATGGCCTTAGGTCAGCATCATCCATGAACCGAATGTTTTCTATATAAAAGTTCAGACATCTGCTCTTTCTCCGCTACATAATGGATGTAGCGTAATAGTGTTAGGGAAGCCCAAATGTTTCCACTAGCCTCTGTCTTTGACACTACACGTGTTTTCCATTATCCCAAGAGACAAAACTAAGGCAAAGAGATTTTAATTAAATCTTTGACAAACCTACACACACAAATAGTTTTTGAGTCACGAACTTAACTGGAAAGTTTCTGAAACATTTCACTTTCTTGTTTGGATTCCAAAGTTGTAATCTTATCAAAGAAATAATAAACTTTGTCGAGTTTGAAAAAGCTCAGTTCGCGTTGTCCCTCTGTTGTACACTTCTACCAAATGTTTCTTTGTATAACTCACGACTTCACGAGTAACTTTTTACGTTGTGAAATTCTAAACTACAATAACTCTAATTAACTCCGAAGATTTATTTTTAGGGTTGGGTTCCATAATACCTCTAGATTTTTTAAATACGCTTTCTATACTAATTATTTCCTACTTAGATTAGGAAAGATTTCATAAAGTGGGAAATGCTCCCTGGAACCTACAAAAAGACGTAGTGAAATTTGAAGAAACTCACAATTAAATCGATCCTGTAATTAAGTAATAATCGAGTATTTAAAAAATATCATAGCGATAAACAACTTCGAGTATTTTACTGTTTGGTACTTAGCATGAATAATTACTTTGGCATAAATTGCAGTTATAAATGCAGTCAATAAAATTTTAAACACGTACACATTTCCTTTTATGACTTTTTGTAATTTTTGTAACATAATTAGAACGAATTAAATATTTCTATTGAGACATTGCCAATGTAAAAAGTATAATAGAAGTGAATACTGTTCGCAAACGCATAAAACCGAGCTTCATTAATGGATGCGATGTTCAAAATGTTAATTACTCCTCCATTGATGCATATAATCCTAAAGGGATTACGTAACTATTATGCTGAAATATATTCTAACTCTTAATTAAACGCAATGGAAGTAGTGATAATAATTGACAGTTCCATCAAGACTTATTTATAATTAAGTAACTGTTACTTATATTAGATTTCTGTTTATTTTTTTTTCATTGCAGAGACTGGCAACCGAGCAGATGGGTCACCTGATGGTAAGTGATCTCGACCGCCCATAGACACCCAAGACACTAAAAGAAGCATGGGTGCGTTGCCAATCAAAAGGAGGGAAATATGAATTGGGGAAAGGGAGGCGGAGAATTAACTCAAAAGGCATTATAAACGGTTCCTAATCCCGCTTTACAAAAATCTGATAACGCTGCATAGGTACCATTGTGAGTCTATTTTTCTGTCCTAAAGTAGCAATACTAAATCTTGTTTTAAAACCAGTGTAATGAGCTATGGCGTGACATAAGATCGTGCATTAAACTAACAAGTGACGCTATCCTGAAACCTAGGCAAGTTATTCTGTTATACTGGAGGCCAACCATGAGTTTTTTTAACATTATTCGCTCGCGACTCCGTAAAATATTTGTATGACGAAACACCTTAACGCCTCTAGCGGTTACGCGGGGAACTGACGTTTTCCATACAAATATTTTATGTCCTCGCTCGCGTAAATACGTGCAACAAACTCATGGTGGAGCTACTGGTTTTAATACAGCTTACCTTAATAATGTTGGACGCCATGCGCTTGAGGAATGCACTCGTAAAGAGTGCTGCTTCGTCACCGCACGTCTGCTGAACTGTCCTCTCCGAACAGAGCAGGTATTCTTGGAATGAGCTGAAAATAAAGCAACGATTATAGGACTTATTTCGACAGCCTCCCTGGCCCAACGGCAGTGGCGTGCAGCCCGTATAGGCAAAGAGGCAATGTCTACCCTGATAATTGGGCACTTGACTATTTTAAAAAAAAGTACATATACAGGGCTATTTATTAGTTTATCTATAACATGTGAATAATTATTTTCTAATTTATTTTCATATGTTTACTTTAAAAAAGCAAAAATTATTATGTATAATTTAGTTCGCCGCCAAAACGCTATCTGTTAACTGTAGATGGGGGTATACCAAATAACCTGGCAGTATGACTTTGGATCTTAGGTCTTAGGCCCTTGTGGAAAAAATATGCAAGAAAAATGAGTAATGTAACATCATGCATCGTTATTGGTGTTTACAGTCACGTGACTCACAGATAAAAAAATAAAGTATTTAAATTACTACAACAAAATTATCCTTGGAGTATTTTTAATAATTTCCTATTGAACAAGTTATTTAGATGATAAATCTATGTTCCTACAGAAATTCATTAATAAACACAAAAATACGGAGGAGTTGGAAATTAACTTTTCCAATGAAGAATGATGGGAGCTGAAATCCTGCCGTCTTTTATGATTCAATCGGATATCATGGTGGAACAAGTTTTATTTTAAAGCCGTCTCCCAAAGGCCTAATCGGGGTTAGCCGCAACGCATACCAAGCGTAAAAAATCGCTCGTTTTTTATACATTTTGTATGAGACAGTCCGCAGTGCCCGCAACGAACACCCGTTATGAATTTTTTTGCGTATTTTGGTGCCCGAATTATGTCTTCCGGTGTGCTTCACTTCGCATCCAGCGGAAGCTTAACATCCAAAATAAACTCTAGATCATGTTTGTTATGTAATTTTAATGTAAAACAAACATAAATAAATGTTTCATCCCTTGTTTCTGAGGCACTAACGGCATGGTGGTTTGTGTATTTGATAGATAATAGTACTAAGATATTTTGTGGCTGTAAAGATATATCTATCATAGTCGCATCATAGTTATACAACGACATTGAAGCCGCATAGACTATGCGACATAGTACTCAATGCTTCCTCCGCATCAATGTAATATACCCTAGATGCACAGTTCACAGTTCTTTGCAAATATCCTCCTAAAAAGTGGTCTCAGGTATAAAACAAAGAAAAAGATCGTAAGTTCTAATTAAATCAACATAAATATAACACTATACATGTGTCATAAAGTAGCTTTTTAAACGAAATGATCAAGCGTTCTTAAATTTGAATTTTCAAATTTAGAATTCTATCGGCGTCCGACACTAAGATCGAGTCTTGTGTCGTGGGTATCAGGAACTACGAGAGACTTTCGGTCTCACAACACCCAGGCCGAAACAAATATATGTGGGCCACACTGACATTTGTCTCGGTGCGGAAATCGAACCCGCGACCTCAGGTATCACAGTCAGGTACTCGCCCGATGCACCACGGAGCTGTCATATACAATATACATACACATAAGTAACATACGGTGATTAGATTTGCTCGCAGATAACCGTTGTTTGAAACGTTGACTTCCTACGGTTTCCACGTTTATACCTATTTGTATATACCCATTGTTTGTACTCAGGTCGGATTAGCGATTTCTAGTGAAGAGGCGTTGGATTTATTGGATATCCATATTTATTATCTATTCTAACGCGTCTATAAAATGTTTATAATAATGTAAATGACTGCCTCCGTTGCGTGGTGGTATTTCGGTACGACTACGGTTCTGAGGTCTCGGGTTCGATCCCCGGGTCAGGCAAAGTGATATTGGATTTTTCCATATCAGCCCGGAGTCTGGAATTTGTGACCGATATGGCGATAGGCTCGCCCCCTATCATATCTGGGACGGAACTAAGCTCGGCGAAATGTGGGTGTTCTAGTTCGCTAGTGCGCCTCTGCCTATCCCTTCGGGGATACAGGCGTGAGCTTATGTTATGTTATGTTAATAATGTAAATTTTAAAAGATAAAACTTATTTCAAAGTCCCTATAACGTCGTCTATGGAGTTTTTTTTATTGCAGAGCCTGACAAACGAGCAGATGGGTCAACTGGTGGTAAGTGATCTCCATCGCCCAAAGACACCCAGAACACAAAAAGAATCATGGGTACGTTGCCAAACTAAAAGGAGGGAATGGAAAGGGAGGGAAAAGGGATTGGGAAAGCGAGGGCGGAAAATGGGCCACCGGAAATCTCACTCACCGAACGAAACGCGACAGCAGCTGCCACTTTACGTCGGTTTTTTGCAATGACTAAAGAAAAAATAAGAGGACCCGGCGTAACTACGAAAAATACGTGTTTACTATGAAGCCGGTCCCGCCATTTTAGTTGCGCGATCTATGTACATGTAAGTTGTCACCGTGTCATAAAAATAAAATAATGTATAAATACTTATTGATTTTATTGCAAATACGGTGTTTTGTTTACAATAATATAAATTTTGGAATATGAAGAAGATGCCTAACTGATATATTAATGAGATCTATCTTTCGCAAAGTTACCATTTTGGTTTCGTTCCATACATTATTTTCTCGTAGTTATGCCTTGTCCTCTATCTTCTTTTGTCTAAGGTTTTTTGTGAGACAGTGGTATCAAACCGGTCGAGTCGGCCCATTAATGCTGTAGACGTAACTATTTATAGCGTGGCTCTACCACTCAGTTAATTCCATAGTCTATCATATCTTGAACAAATTATATGGGACCACCGCAGGAGTAAACTCTGTCGAAGTTAAAAGTATCTTCAAATACACAGATCTATATGTGGGGGAGACATATGTATATAAAAATACATACGAATTTCCTTTTGAATTCGATTGAAAACTAGCTCTATAGAGATATCGTCAAATCAAAAATGTTCATGGCCATTCATACACTTTAGCAAATGAGATATTTTTTTAAACCAAACCATATTTAAATTATTCTGTGATAATTCTGTGATCTTAATAGAAAACATTACGGAATATACCTAGTATGGATGTAATTTTAATTATTTCAAAATATTGAGGACGATTAAATTTAAACAAGTGTAGAAATGGTTCCACCGATTATATTTTTTTAAAGAAAATTAAATATTTTCATACCTCTTAGTATGTATCATATGTACCATATCAGCTCGGAGTCTGGAGTTTGTGCCTGATTTGGCGATTGGCTCGCCCCCTATCATATCTAGGACGGAACTAAGCTCGGCGAAATGTGAGTGTTCTAATTCGCTAGTACGCCTCTACCTACCCCTTCAGGGGTTCAGGCGTGAGCTTATGTGATGTTACATTTTAGTCGAAACTTTAGTGTTGCTTCTCAGCCTGGAGATAATATAACGGTAGCCACGACATTCATCAGACTCGTTTTTTGTCATATCCATGTTTGGTCAGATTCGTTTTTCGTCAAGCTTTCTGTCACTGGATATGGCCCTATGAAATGAACATAGAAGTCGCATTACTGAGAACATGTGCATTTAAATTTAAAGATTTGGAAGTGATGCTAAACTGTAATAAAACCAGTGGCATCATAATCATCATCATCAGCCATAGGACGTCCACTGCTGAACATAGGTCTCCCCCAAAGATTTCCAGATCGACCTGTTGGAAGCGGCCAGTTGGAAACCAGTGTATCCTTACCTTATTATCGAAAATTAATATATTGAAAAACGTATTTTTAATATCCTTTTTTTTTTAAATAAGTAACCCCTTATAATATCAGGCCATTTATTGAGCCTTTAAAATTATTATGAGTTATTTATATCGCGAAATAAATAAACATTATTTTATTTGTGGCAATTGACCAACGAATATATTTATCTTAAACAATATTTCGTTTTAATCGAACGGTATCACAGTTCGCACTTCGCGGTAGTTTTTTTTTCGCAGTAAAATAGCAATGTTTTTGTTCATCTTTCCATTGTGTCAGTGCAGGCCCAGCGATGCATGAATCCCGTGATAGTGTAGGAATATTTTAACTAGAAAAACCTGACCAAACGCACTAACGTTAACAATGAAATTGTACTGTTGCACAGTTTTTGCCCGTAGATATAAATTTAGCTTAAAATTCTACTCATTATCACGTTGTTACCATTTAGTACCATGGCTTTAGTACAAATGTAGCTACGTTGTGTTTGATAAATGAATAACTTTGAGAAATCTATATGTACTGGGTAACTAATTAAATGAGCACCATTTTTACACTTAGGGCCTTACATATAAAAACATTTTCGCTTATCTTTTTGCTAAAAATAGCCTGTCACTTTTTTCCTTGCGTTACATTGTTTAAAAATGAAAGGGACAACTTATGGTTAAAGATAAGCAGCGCTATAAACATATGTATATATAAATGTAACATAATATCCTATTCATGTCTATGTCAAACCACTGAACCTAGAAGAGAATAATCTAAAATCTAGAAGCTATCATTTTAACAGATAATGTCTACAATGACCGACAACCAATAAAGGATTTTTTGATAATGTATCCATAAATGGATAAAAGGGCAAAAAAGGTTGTATGCAACGCGAACGAAACCACGAGCAATAAGCTAGTTACATACAATGTAAATACTGTGTTTATTAAAGGCAATTTGCAGTCGGACAAGTTATAATTGGCCATAACTGCAAAAACAGGCCTTACATAATTGCACAGTTGAAAAACATCTGCACAAATACTTGTCAAATGATCATTATAGAAGAGGGTGGTATAGATTTTATTGTACCAAATGACCAGGATAAAGAAGTCGTTAACAAGCCAAAAAAACCTTAAGAGCGCCAGTTAATCCGACTCGAATCTTAATCAGACTTTAATGACCTCGCTGAGAGCACAAAAAATGTCTTGCCGACAGTATTATCAGTTAGCGTTGAGAATTTGGGGAAATATTAGGTAAAAACCGATAGAATTAACGATGGCCGGATCATTTGCATTAATTATTATGGTGTTTAACCCTCGTTTTTGGTAACAAGTAAAAACATAACATTTACGATTATACAAGCTTTCTCAGATAAATAAATGGAGTAAGACAAGTATTAGTGTATGATTTACTGAAATGTGCTATCTAATTTTACATAAAATATGAGAACATATTGAAATATACGCCTAATTGTAGAGTCCCTCATGAAAGAGAAAAAAATAGTAGGTTATGAAGGCAATCGTGAAATGTGGATAAAAAAATATCACAAAGCGGAACTTAACTAAGAGATAAAATATATACTACACGTATAAATAAGATAAGTTAAAAACATCGATATGCTATAAACACTATAAAATTTATACTAGGATTATATTTTAATTAGGAAAATGCACCTGCAAAACCTATTTTCAAACTTTAAATTTAGATTTAGTAGAAAAATGAATATAATATTATGAACTGTAAGTATAATATAAATATTATTGATTCGACGTTATCGAACGAAATCACGCCACAGACGACCAATTAGTACGAAGCGACTCGAGGACTCGACGCGACAGTCGAACGGAACCGGTCTGATTTGTTGAATATTTTATTAACGCGGACTATTCAATATTCAAGACTACCCATCTCTTTGAAGTGTTCAGTCCCACAACCCACTCCAAGAGTTGTCTTGATAACTTCCATGACAGTTTAATTTGCAGGAATCAATAACAGTGCCGCAATTTCATGGGAAATATGCGTTGCTATAACTTGGTTAGAATTCAATTAAGAGTGGAAAATAAATAAATATCATAATTAATTAATTCTGAATTAAAGCAAATTGAACTGCACAGTAAATTTTTTTATTGGGATTTTTCCTGATTTACGATGTCTAAATTATGACGTTGAGAATATTAAAATAAACATAATCAAAATACCTCAACTGTCATAACTCCATGTCTGATATTTATTGTTTTTACAGGAGGGTTTCTTTTTTTGTTATTACATATGTATAAAAATGTGTCTAAATTCAAACATAGTCAAGTATCCAATTATCAATGCCTACAACATGTACGAGAACAGGTATCGGTACATGTTGGTGAGGACATCATAAATTAAAATTCATTAGATACATCTATGCTACCACGTGTTCTGTCACACTGAATTATAACTAGTATGGAATTGATCACAGCAGAGATGGTATCGCGATCGTCTAAACAACCTCCGCGAAGCGAACGCCGACGTTCAATTTTTTACTCACATAATTTTATAACTTATAGCGATGGACAGGAATTCATGGAAATTGACCATCAAAAATATGCATCGATGTTGAAAAGTTGCGAGGACAGACGACATCGTCTGATTTAAGTTCGATCATGGCTGGTTTTGTTTACGCTTGAATATCTTCGGCGCTGGTTATTGCACTAATATAATGTACAAGATCTAAGGTACAAGATATTATTAATTATCTTTAACGCTTAGATCAGTTGAATTCTGTCTCAACGCCGAGATAAGTTGTTGCACAACTTGTGACTTCCAGTTTTTCGAGTTATTTATTCATCAAGCTCAATAATTGTTTATGATCTGACAGGTTCTCATAATCTTTCTTTATATCGCAAAATTATAGGAGATTCAAATGAGTTTGTTTATGACACCACTCATGCTTCATGAATATGTACTTGCACTTATACGACTTCTTATAAATCCTTCCACCAGCATTTATCCCACTCGAATGTGGGATCCGCGCAACTCACTTTTTAATCATGTTGCACAAAGGATTCAGCTTAGTTTTGTCGTAAAAACTAAACTGAATCCAGTTACTGTCAAATTGTGTTAGTAAAACCCACACGAAGTATTGTCCGATTTGAGATTCCAACCCGTTCCCAGTGCCCAGCTCATTGCGTTAAAAATGCAAAAATATTATCAGATTAGAATCATCATATTATTAGCCAAACCTGAAATGTGTATCGACATGTAAAACCTGCGACACATAGCAACCAAAACTAAACTTAGATAGCTTATCATGCTTACCGCCGAATGTTCAAAATTGTATTGCGAAAATCAATGTAAGAAGTCGTTACAATTGAGCAGTATTTGACCATTCGGGCGTTACAGTATTAAAATATCCCTTACCAACAAACTGTCCTCAAATAATCCTCGTGCGTTGCCGTCACACTGTTCTGATCAGTCTGGTACTCAGTCTGTTTACTATTGCTCAGCGTAGTCAGCGTCACTTCATAAGTTTTGCTGCAGATTTCGTATTCCGGGCGTACAGTCTTAACACAATCGGCGTGACGCAAGTACTCGTCCTGATATTCCCCTCTAGCGCACAAGTCATGGACAACATCGATGATGCCTGCGTAAATTCTACGGAATACTACTTGCTCTTGCTTCTCCATGCAAACATTAGTGAAGTTTTCTATACACTTGATGCCGGCTCGTAGTTCACTGAAACAAATACGACTATTAAAATTCAAGCCAAAATAGTGGTAACTTGTGTAATGAATGAGTGGATATTCATATCTGCCCGGATAGCGACCACCGTAGACAATTAAAAACGTGGTGTTAAAATCTGTCAAAGTGACCCCACACTTCTTATGGTGATCGCAAAATAATCAAGATGTACCCGTATATTTACAATTTTCTCGAAGTAAGTTAGTGCAGCTATGGAGGATCATCCTTATGTCCTTGTATCGGTCATCTGCCTATCGTGTCGCAGGCACCTCGACTTCTTTCTTCTTTGGAGTTTTTTCTGGTTTTCACCGATGAATTCACTGTGGTCGCAGCTTTTTCCCTGTGCACTGTCATTACCGTTACCAGTGTAGTTACTATGCCGAGCTCGGATTAATAAACAACTCTGTAGAATTTTTGCTTCCAGATTTTAAGGATCAAGAAATTACCATTCTGAATATTTTATATGTCTTACAAAATTTGTAGATTCACCAACTGCCTTACTTTACCGAATAAATGATTTCTTAATGTCAACCTACGTACGAAAATACGCGACGGAAAGTTACTCCTGAATTATTGAACTTTACTTTCCTCTTAAATTTTTAATTGTTCAGTACCAAAATAAGAATCGAGTTAACATTTAGATTTTTCTTTTATAATTTTGTCGTTATACAACAGTAGCACAGCCCGGAATTTATACCATAAATTCTCTAATTTTCATATTTAGTATCCGATGGACATTGAAGCAACCATTCTAAAAATGACTTCGATATAAAAATATACTTATAATACAAAACAGGTAGTTAATTATTCAAAAAATGATGCTTAAATCTCGACTGTGGAAGCGCCTAAATCGAAAGGCGAGCCTTACAACTAGACTATAATAACCGTTAGAAAAAGAAATTTTAATGCTGAACATGTGCGATAATTATAAAATACTGAATCATTTAACTGTTTTCCAATATGGTACGAAAATGCGTTCATTGTCCATCACAGAATGACACATGAGACGGTGAGTGAAGTGAAGTTAGTGAGTCGGACAACTAGTTTGAAATTGCTGTTTACCGCAAACAAGAGCACTAAATTAAGATGAGCAAACTACGTGCCGAGTGTTGCAAGGTCGTAACTCAATCGGTCCCTAAGTTCCTATGCTATAAATCGAAACGATGATACGACATTCGGAAAAGTACGTAGAGCTTAGAAAGTGTTGAATAATACTAATAGAGGTATAATGTTGATATTTGTACACATGTTGCTATTCATGATAGGTAACATACATAAATATAACATAAACCTAAGCTCACATATGTAGCCCCGTAGGGGTAGGCGGAGGTGCACAAGCTAACTAGAACACCCACATTTCGCCGAGCTTAGTTCCGTCCCAGATGTGATAGGGGGCAAGCCCATCGCCATATCGGGCACAAATTCCAGACTCCGGGCTGAAATGGAAAAATCTAATAATTGCCCGACCCGGGGATCGAACCCGAGACCTCAGGACGGTAGTGGTAACTACCGAAATACAACCACGACACCGAGGCGAGTAAGTAACCTAGTAGCATTCATTTTTACATGCACATTTACTTACCGTACCTTATCTTGTAAGTTGTAATTTATAGTCAAAATGGTATTACCTAATGTGATAGTTTTTCTACAGGACATAAAGTCCATGGTTTCGAACTTCGTTACTTCGTTTCGTTTTATAGCATAGGTCCCCTGACGCGACGACTCTACAAGTCTTTAACAAAACTTAGCCACTTTTCGCTGTTCCCACCGGAACGTAAATTAAGACGCGTCGGACAACTTTGCCCTAATACTATTTAAGTGAAAAAGAGTGGAGTAAATTATTCTCAGCGACGCCAAGGAAAAACTTTAGTTTGTATTGTCAATGTTACATTTTTAATGACCGCGTCTGAAATAATTCCACAACTTGTTAAAAGCGTAAAATGCTATTATTTCTAGAGATTTCTTCTTCTAATTTCTCAGGACCCTTCTCGCGTGAATAGTTTTTTTTCTGAAATGCGTCAATGTGGATAAAATTTTATTAGACGCAAAATCTTTCATCCCTTTAATCATACATGTCTGATGTTTTGAGTATAAAATGTAAGGTTCAAACTTTTTTCACACCTCATGTTATCAAAATCGGTTCAATACTTTTATCGTGAAAACGTAACAGATGGAGTTACCGTCTCATTTATAATATGTATTCCGCTTTTTTCCAGCTCTTCAAAATTAAGGCAACCTTTACAAACAGGTTGATGTTAAAGTAAAAGTACACGTTTAAGAATATAAATTAAACACTTGATCACCTTGAATACTGAATATTTTTCACGTGGTTAAATTAAAATTGTAACTGCCTGACGCCAACCACCTCTGGGGGATCTAGTGCCGGACAAATTAAATTAGAAAATTATCTTTGCCCGACCTGGGAATCGAACCCAGGACCGCCCGGTCCACAGCACATATATGCTGCCACTAGACCAAGAAGGCGGCTAATTTCATCGTTGTTAGGCGTCATTTAATTTAGATTTCCGTTATTTTTCCTGAGAGGTATAAATATGATAGTAACTACTCCTGCCTATATTTGAGATAATGTCAATATACTTTTTTACGAGATTATCATCATCATCAGCCATAGGACGTCGCGTCGTCCGATGCTGAACATGGGCCTCCCCAAAGATTACCAGATTAAATTCTGGATATATAAATTCTGACTGCCTCGATAGCGTGGTTGTATTTCGGTACGACTACCGTCCTGGGGTCTCGGGTTCGATCCCCGGGTCGGGCAAAGTGGTATTGGATTTTTCCATATCAGCCCGGAGTCTGGAATTTGTGCCCGATATGGCGATAGGCTCGCCCCCTATCACATCTGGAACGGAACTAAGCTAGGCGAGGTGTGGGTGTTCTGGTTCGCTGGGGCGCCTCTGCCTACCCCTTCGGGGATACAGGCGTGAGCTTATGTGTATGTGTATATAAATACTACACTACAGTATAATTGTACCAAAATGAAGTACTTGTATTTGCGTAATTCAAACAAAATGACTGTTATCTAGTGTTAACAATAATTTTGTCATACATAAATATATGAATGATTTATTTAATCTACCACGGAAGGTAAACTCTGTAAATAACTATGCCATCATCGTCACAAATACGATAAATTCTAATATTTTATGTCCTATATTTTAGAGCGACTATCATTATGTAAATACGCGTATTTTTTATCCAGGTTCTACAAAACAAAAATATTTATGAGACTGGTCAGGCCATAGTTACTAAAATAATACGAACAAGTTTGGAACATGCGCCATATGACACGGCCAGCGTGGTTGATCACGGGTGGCTAAATGTGAGATAATCACAAAAACTATTATCTACTAAATAACGCACATCCGCAACTAACTTATTGACATTCTGAAAAATTAATATACACATGGTGCTAAAACCTGCCATAGTGACCCACACTCCGTGGTTCGCGTTCCAGGATCAGCCAGTGTTCTTCCGGTTCCCTCGAGGGGCTTGTGGCATGACTTGATGGTTGGTTGAGACGGGTATGGTGGTATAACTGTATCTGCATCGGTCATCCGCCTCTCTTGTCGCAAGCCTCTGCTTCTGCTTCTCCCCTCTTCGGATTCGGAGTGTGAAGAAGCAAAAATAGGCCGGCATGATTCTGGCGACCACTAATAACTCATTGTCAGTGGTCCCTAGTTTTTTGGACTGCACTACGCTTACCATCAGGTACAGTGTAGTCATTTTGCGGTGCCCAGATAAAAAAAGAGATTTATTAAACTCACACGCAGTTTTTATCCAGTTCTTCTCTCGTCAACGCGAAGGATATTTCTGGCGAGCTAAGCACAGGCAGAGCCATCGCGCACCTTTGCAGAAGATCCTCTTCCCTGTTGCAATGTCCTTTGAGAGCACCTGTTGACAATAAGATTCATCATCATAATCCTCACCATCATGGGTCACAAGATGTTTCAGGCCTCCCCTAAAAATTTCCAGATCAGCCTAAATAAAATTCTCTCTCTCGAGGGGCTTGCGACATGACTTGATGGTTGCTTGGGACGGGTATGGAGGTATCCCTGTGTCTGGCATTGATCATTCGCCTGTCTTGTTGCAAGTCCCTCGATTTACTTCTTCCCTCTTCAGATAGGGAGTGTGAAGAAGCATAAATAAGCCGGCATGATTCTGACGACCACTGATAAGCACATTGTTTTTCAGTGGTTGCTAGTCTTTTTTGGACTGCACTACGCTTACCATCAAGTGCAGTGTAATCACTGCCGTGTCCAGATAAAAAAAATTAATAAGGAATAGGTACAATATGTTAATAGAGTATGAAGACAAATATCTCGATTGTCTTAACTACAATTCTTACGACACGTTAATGAATTGCAACACAAATTAAACTATTTATTATTAGTAGAGTTTGGGTTTTCGGAGTTGACAAAGATGGAAGAGATGCTGATTGACACAATGATAAGTTATCTTCATCGCGTGGTTAGTTGCGTAGTGCAATATCAAGGCAACGTAAACAGCATACGTCTCTAAAATTTAGAACATCATACTGAATCAACTTTTTTAACTGTTTATCATGTTATCAATCTATATTGATAATTGGACCATGTTGTGCAGAAATGAGCCAAACCTCAAACATTATTTTTTTACATCAGTATGGTCTAATAATGGTTTAGATCATGTTGGCATCAATAAAAACAATGTAGTTTGGCTCATTTCTGCACAACACGGTCCAATTATGATTAGTACTCGGTTTTTTATCATTTTGCCGATTTTTCCTAACCAGAAAATTCTTTAAGGAGGCTCAGAAGTATGTCAAAGTCTAAACAGGTCTCTAAGCCATTCTTGATACTACAATTATGTTAGCGTATTGCAGAAAATATTTTAATTTAGTTTTTGTAACCTAACCTAACCTTTACTCCTCTGGGGAATCCAGTACCCCGAAAATCATGCCTGGGATTCAAAACCAGAAACTGTTGATCCACAGCGGACCACAGCACATAAAGGCTTCCACTAAGTTAGTTACTAAGATGCACGGTTGAATAATATGGTGGTGCATTGAGATTTTTTTTTACCGAGGGACAGTTATTTTTTTAAAATCATTGATAAATAAAGTAAATCCTTCAAAACTCGTGAAATAATTCCAAATATATATACAATACAATTATAAACCTTATTCTATCGTTTTATTAAACATAGATAGACGCCCTTTAAAAGCGCGATCTTCAGAATATAATATTATAGCAGGTTTTGTAATAACATAAAATTAATTCAAATTAAAATCGTTGGCAACTGAAATTGGGTCTGTTTTACGTTTGTAATTACGGCTTTTGGATTCAAATGACGACTTCCTAAGTAATATTGAAATAAATTAATAACAAGCATTACCCTGGGTCCGCCTCAAGAATATCGTAGATATTCTAAGAATATAATGGCATTTTCTATATACTATAATAACATAACATAAGCTCACACCTATATCCCCGAAGGGGTAGGCAGAGGCGCACTAGCGAACTAGAACACCCACATTTCGCCGAGCTTAGTTCCGTCCCGGTAACAGTATAATAACAGTCTCTCTATATGTCAAAATTGCCAGAAATCTGGTCACTCCTTTGACCTTTTAACCTTTAAAATCAAGGCATGTCTAATAACCAAATATGCATTACAAATCTCAAATTCTTCGTCTAGTGGCAGCATGGCGGCTATAAACCGTGAGGTCGTAGGTTCGAATTCTGTTTCGGGCAAAACGATTTGTCTAATTAGATTTGCCCGAGTCTGGATCCCCCATGAGAGGAGTGAAGACAGGCAGGCAGCCGTTCGTAGAAGCTAAGTCGAATCCTTTCTGCAACATGCTTGAAAAAGTATGTTTCGCTGACCACATATTAAGTGGGATAAGGACAAGTCGAAAGAAATAAATATTATATTCAAACGCTTATTTAAAACGACACGACGTGTTCCCTTGTAATTAAATGGAAAATTCCTGTATCCTCATAATATATTTCAAGGTTGTTAAACTTTTACGCTTCTATGCAATACTGGTTGACGTAACACCTGTATGATGTATCTAGTGTTGCTAGACATAAAATAAAAAATAACGGAGAATATCTGACTGAATAATGCCACCATGTTTCCGTCGACGATTATTTCGTACTATTTTGATTCAGATGTGCGAATAAATACAACGAACTTGTTCTGAATAAAAATATGGTCCGGAAAATTGTCATAATACAAAACTACTTGTTTAGTCATAGTTTTAAGTTTTGTGCCAACTTTACTCTTCAGTAGCACAACGCCTGCAGAGTAACGGTGCCGGTCCCAAGCCCGGAAGAAAGAGGAGGGCACAGGGTCAAATTGCAATTCGTTAAGAATTGCAATTTGAACCAGAAACACCCCCCCCCCCCCCTAAAACTTTAAAAAAATGAACGCACAAGCGAAAAAGTTAGTACCCCAGGAGGGTACCAACGCCACCGGCGTTGGAGAATCCCTCCCCGATGAAGCCGAGTCCAGGAAGGACAAGGCTGCATCGGGCAGCTCCTCGTATTCTGGGGGGAGCAAACTTGTGCCTGATGGTAAGGGAGAAGACCTGCACGCAATAATAAGAGGAGTCAGAGAGCTGCTGGAATCACCAACGAAACCTAAGGGTTCCGGGGGTGATGAGAAGGCACAGAGTACGCCACAACCGCAAGGAAGTGGAGGAAACGGCCCGAAACCAGCGACGCCACAACCTGAGGGAAGTGGCGAAGCTGGGTTCAGTACAGCTCTCACAAAAACAGAAAAAAGACGTCTGAAAAGACAAAAGCACAGACCGGTCTTGGCCACGCCTACGCCGGAGTCGGATCCCGTAAAGGAGAAGACTAAGGCTGGACGGGCCAAGACCAAAAGACAAAACACAGACCCTGACGAGCAGACGCAGCAACGTCCGTCGAAGCGTCCCAACCTGGGATCGTCGGAGGGGCCACGCTGCTCCGCAAGGGAGCAGAGTGACCTTGCTCTGATGGTCTACAGAATGGATGGCGCTCCGATGGACGAGGTGCTTGCTGTCGCCGTCAGGAAGAAGATCTCCGAATTTGTGGGCATCGGGGTGAGGGACAGGATCGGCGGGAGGAAGATGTCCTTTGCCACGTCGGGGTTGGTGTCAGAAGGATTCTTCCTGGTGACACCGATGACGATCGAGGCGAGGGACTGGCTCCTCGAGCACGACTTTGGCTCTCACAACGATATTCAATTGGGAATTCGGAGACTTGACAGATCAAGGGCCTCCATCTGGTTGCCGGGGAGGAGGGAGGAGCACCCGGAAAACCCGATGGAATATATTAAGGCCCAGAACGACCACAGAGAGGACCTGAAGGTGGACAGCTGGGTTCTCATCGCTAGAGACTCTCTCCCATTGGGCGAGAGACTGACGGTGGGAATCCCGCAGGACATCTTCAATGAGCACAAGGACCATGCGTGGATAAATTTTGAAGCAACGCAGGTTCTTGTAAAACATATAACACACAAGAAACACGACACGAAACAGCACACCGGGCGTACGGTGGCGGAAAACGCTACCCGTATGCTGCAGAAGCCCGCCCAGAGGGTGCCTGTAGTAGGGAAGACGCAGACTGCCACCCGAGCCCAAGACACACCGTCAACGGAGCCGCCCCAATCGGACGCCACTGCCGGATCCAGTGCAAGTAATTGCACGGAAATGGAGGGGTGAAAGAGTCGGGGAGAGCAACGATGACTCATGCACTACACAGGACGCAAACACACACATCAACTACACTATAACATGAACACAAACACAAAGACACACAACACAAAACCACAACCTCTGAAGATAGTACAGCTAAACATGCACCACAGCAAGGAAGCTACGGCTGAATTGTGTAGGTTCGTGGGAGCAAAGAACATAGATCTGGCCCTTCTGCAGGAGCCATACGCGTACAACAAACGTGTGGCTGGGCTGGGGTGCATGGGGGGAGACCTCATCTACCATCACGGTGAGGAAAATCCTAGAACATGCATCTTCGTCAGCAGAAGGATCAGATCTTTAGGTATAACAATAGGAGAATGTTTCAGAGACTTGGTAGTGATACAGTTAACGCTACAAATGAGGGACAACAAGAAGGAAAGGGTGGCACTGATGTCGGCATATATACCCAGTGAAGCAGACTTCGAACCACCTACCAAGGAACTCGAGGAGGTAACAGATAAGTATGCGAGTGAGGGTGTCCCCTTCATAATCGGATGCGATGCCAATTCACACCATGAGGTGTGGGGCAGCACCAAATGCAACGTGAAGGGGGAACTCCTACTTGAGTACATCGTAAGCAATAACTTAGCAATAATTAATACAGGTAATACAGCAACCTTCGTCACCAGAGCCAGACAAGAGGTTCTGGACATTACTCTGGCCTCGGAGGAGATGAGCACATATATAAAGAACTGGAAGGTAGATGAGGAAGAGTCTTTCTCGGATCATCGCAGGATCACCTTCCAGATAGAAAGCATAATAGAAAAGTATAAAATCAGGAATGCCAGAAAAACGGATTGGGTGCTATTTGACCAGCGGATGAGTGAGTACACTCAGACACCGGAGTGGGATCAGACAAGCACAACCGATATAGAGAACGGAGCCAAAAGGCTGGAAACAGCATTATTAGAAGCGTATCACACAGCATGTCCTCTCCGAGAGGTAACTAACGGAAAGGGACAGGCGTGGTGGAATAAAGCTTTAAAAAAAGAAAGAAAGGAAACTAGACGGGCCCTAAGAAAGGCATTAAAAAACAACGATGATGCCCACTGGGACCAATACAGAGCACAAAGAAATAAGATGCGCAACAATTGCAGGAAAGAAAGCAGGAAAGGGTGGAGATCCTACTGCGCTAGCATCTCGAATTACCCAGAGGCAGCAAGGTTGGTGAGAGCCCTAGCCGGTGACAAGACATGTAGATTAGGAAGCCTGAAAGTGGACGACGAGCTAATAACGGACCCCAATGCCGTATTAAGAATTATGATGAGCTCCCATTTCCCAGAATGTACGGAACCAGTAGAAGGGGAAGTAATCTGGAGAAGGCAAGTCATGAACAGCAACGACATGAAATCTATTGTCAGCGAAGAACTGATAGAATGGAGTATCTCCACGTTTGCGCCGTATAAGGCGGCAGGACCTGATGAGATATTTCCGAAGATGTTACAACATGCATTTAAATATGTAAAGAAGGACCTCCTAGCTTTATACTTGGGCAGTCTATCCACAGGGTACATACCGAGTAGCTGGAGGAAGATAAGAGCAGTCTTCTTACCTAAGCCAGGAAAGAAGACATATCAGGACCCAAAATCCTTCAGATGTATTAGTCTCTCTTCTTTCCTACTCAAAACATTAGAGAAACTAATAGACAGGAACATTAGAGAAGAAATAGATAAAGGAAAGAGGCCATTGCATGCCAATCAACATGCATACATGGAGAACAAATCCACGGAAACGGCCCTCCATAACCTGGTAAGTATGGTCGAGCATACATTAGACAAAAAAGAATCAGCAATCGGATGTTTCTTCGACGTGGAGGGCGCCTTTGATAAGGCAACCTCGATTGCGATAGAAGCCTCATTAATAAGAGAAGGCATCATACCACCGATAAAACAGTGGATCATGAATATGCTGAATCAAAGGACAGTGACAGCTGAATTAGGAAACACAACATATACAGTCAAAACAAAAAGGGGCTTTCCGCAAGGGGGCTGCCTGTCTCCACTAATGTGGTGCCTACTGTTGGATGACCTCATCGCGAATATGGATCGTAGGCATATATATATGCAGGCATATTCGGATGATGGGGTTATACTAGCCGCGGGAAAAGACTTAAAGATGTTGTGCAGTAGAATGAATATGGCCACGAAAATAGCTCAACAGTGGTGCAAGAAAAGAGGACTAAACCTCAACCCGGATAAAACTAAGGTAGTCCTATTTACCAAGAAACGGAAGAACAAGGAACTGCCACCTATAGTAATAGATGGCAAAACCCTAGAAGTTGTAAGAGAGATCAAATATCTGGGAGTGACAGTGGACGACAAATTGCTGTTTAACTCCCATATAAGCCAACAATGCACGAAAGCCAAAATAGCCATGATGCAGTGCAGGAGAGCAATAGGGAACACTTGGGGTTTGAAACCATGTACGATACACTGGATCTACAAGGCTATCATAATCCCTAGACTACTATATGGAGCTTTAGTATGGTGGCATAGAGCGACCATAAAGACAAATCAGAAGAAATTAGCCCAGGTACAAAGACTCGCAGGGCTCATGACATCAGGAGCCTTTAAAACAACACCGACAGCGGCACTGGAAATGATCCTAGGTCTTACACCGCTGGATCTAGAGGCTAAGAAGAGAGCACTAGAACAATGTTACAGGCTAAAATCCTTCGGACTGTGGCGGACAATACCCACAACCAAAGGACATACCAGAATAATTGACTTGATAGAAGGGAGATTGTCGATGATCATGGCCAACAATGATTTGGTCAAGAAACAAAAGATTTTCGACAAGAAATATAGAGTACACATAGGACTCAGAGACAACTGGGAACTTATGAATGACAATAAGTCGACAGTATGTTACACCGACGGCTCAAGGAAAGAATCGACAGGACTGTCGGGGGCGGGAATATACATAGTTACGCCTCTCAAAACAGAAGAGATCACAATAAATCTAGGAAAATTTGCGAGCGTATTCCAGGCGGAGACAATGGCCATACTGGAATGTGCTCACCGAACAAAGCAGATCATAGGCCAGGAAACAGACAAGGTACTGATCTACAGTGACAGCCAAGCTGCCCTGAAAGCGTTGGAGAAACCAGTAATAACTTCGGCGCTAGTGAGACAATGCAAAACAGCACTGAACAAACTAGCAGCTGGAAGAAAAGTAACACTTGCCTGGGTACCGGGACATCAAGGAACCAGAGGCAACGAGAAGGCTGATGAACTGGCCAGAGAGGGAGCTGATGAAACGTTCATAGGACCAGAACCGTGTCTTCCCATACCGGCAAGAGCCATGAAGGGAGTAATCAGCAAAAAGATAGCGGCGGAAACCAATGCCAGATGGAGAGATATGAAAGGCTGCCGCCAGTCCAAACTCTTCATTAGGACGCTGGACAAAGAAAAGACAAAGTATCTACTCCAATTCAAGAAGGAGGACATTAGAATGATTACAGGACTAGTGACTGGACACTGTATGCTGAACAGGCACCTAAAAATAATAGGCAGAACCAACGATCCCTCGTGCCCTGAATGTGGAGAGGAGGAGACTAGTCTCCATTTTCTGGCAGAGTGTCCAATGTACTCTCTGCCTAGGTGGGAACTATTGGGAACGGACAGACTAGAACAGG
The DNA here is from genome assembly GCA_036417725.1 of Clanis bilineata. NCBI lineage: Eukaryota > Metazoa > Arthropoda > Insecta > Lepidoptera > Sphingidae > Clanis > Clanis bilineata. The sequence goes on from CM071153.1 coordinate 9,642,398, forward strand.
AACAGCTGCTGGAGCTCAAATTAGGAGACATCATTAGGTTCAGTAAGGCCACAAGAAGGTTTGTAGGGGGCACACTGCAGGAGCACCAGTAAAACCAGTGCTCCAGGGTGCACACTGCAATGACTAGCTAGGGGGGACCGGTGGCGCTGCATCCCAATTGGGAGGCTTTCCGCCCAAGGGTGGGAGAGTATGTGGGCAGACGATGCCTTACAGCAGGTATTTACATACAGGCTGGGCGCGGGCTGCCTGGGCGGCCCTGCCGCAGAGGTCTTAACCGACTGACGTGGCGGGGCTTATCTGGCGGACGTGCTGGGCATCCGTGGGCGGACCTGAAAGGTGCAAACCTGGAAGACCCCCATGATGTCCAAAGGCTAGTCTGAGCCGCAACCGAAACCCAACGGTGATGTGCCTCCTGGGGCTGTTGCGCGGCTCGGTTGCCTCCGAAGCGGAAGTGGAGTGCCACCCGGACTGGGATTAAGGGTGAAATAGCTCTGGTGAGTGAGCTGATCACCCGTCTGTGCGACTGCAGACGTCCCCACCATAAATAATAATAATAATAAGTTTTGTGGCTTCATCGTTTTGAAGAATTCCAATCCTTATCAACTGCACAGAGGTAATAAGTTTTCAAAATTCATATTTTACAAGTGCTCAACTAAAGGACATCAGATTTACATTAAGCAAGAATATAATAATATAATATAATAAAATATAATATAATAAGAAATTAATTACACCAAAACATAGTAAAACATTCAAAATCAGGTTTAGAGTATTTATTTTTAAATACCATTATTTTAAGCAGCATTTGTATTGGAACAATAAGTTTTCAAACACACACTTTTCTTTTTTTTTACTTAACCGTTTTCCTTTATAAGTAGGAACACTACCTGCCTATTATTTTTTCTTTACTTCTTGTATGTTTACTTTATGTTTCTTGTATGTAAAAAAAACTTAACGGACCAACTTCAGAACTTATCCGATCGTGACCAAATTTATATGGGATCACCCTTGAATTACCTACCGCGCTCTACCGAACACAAAAATAATTTTGAAAATCGGTCCACATTTGGCGGAGATATCGCGTAGCATAAATAAAAAACAATTGAGGACCTCCTCCTTTTTGGAAGTCAGTCGAAAAATAAAACACATTTTGTTTCGGGTTTCTAATACCGGTACATTACGTAAAACAAGGCTGTCCGACAACACTGTTTGCTGTTGCGTTATCAGACGGCATTCAGCGCGACAGTCGTCACACGTTCACAATTCCAGTTCCACATGAGTACCCAGTGTTTTATGTGATTAGAAAGTTTTTCTAATATTTAAATCCAGTAGCACAGAACTGTATAGAGCATTAAACTACTAATCTTACTGAACGCCTTGGAATTTATTTAGCATGTTTGCTCATATGACATCATTGTGGTGAAGAGTATCAAATTTCTAAGTAGCACGACCTAAACGTGGATTACTTATATTATGTGGGATCTGCGTAAATTCGCCGACGTCAACATTCTGAGATAGAGCGGCGATGTCATAGCGTGTCGTTTAAAACACGTTGTTATTTTTAACAGTCCATTCTAAGAACTTTGCATTCCGATGGTATGGTGGGGAGCCAAGCCCACCACGCCGCTTGCGCTCATTGGTCCGTACACATCGTACGATATTTTTAGATGTGTGCGTGCTATGTGTACAGCTGCACACCATACACTCGCTCAATAGCGGAATAATCGAGCAGCAATTTAAGAAGCATCGCTCCGTGCCCCGAACAACCGTCAATTGTCTGATTGAATTGCTTTGATGCCTTAGGAAGTCATTCTTGCCTTGACACACTAGAACTGCTGCTCTATTTGTTAGTGCTGACCTCACATTATTGAACAATTGTGCACTCTTGTTTACTACACCGCAATATAACATGTTTACGTTTTTAAAATTTCGTACGGAAGCACGTATGCGGAAATGAAATACAATTATGAATGTAATGATTTCTGAGGTTTAATCGAATGTTACACTTTGAAATAAAATTAGTTTTTACGCTATCAGGATTTGTATTTATTTTAGGGCAATATTCATGGTCATGGATGGAACTGAGGTGTCAGTTGCCAAAATGTTAATGTTACAATATCTACCTTCATTTTAAAATTGTATAAAGTAAAATGTTAATTGTTCATGAACCGATCTACGCAGTACAAGCTCACAATGTCTTCAGGTTTGGCAACTGGTCTTTTGGGTTCCAATGTAATATAACCTCAGTCGGACTTGTGACCATGAAGACTGTACAGCTTTCGAAACGTCGGGACTAAAGAATGAAAACAAATCGCGATGGAATACGTAAAAACTCGTTTTATTTCAACAATTATGAATGCTTCGAAATGTATAATATGAAAGGCTTTATTTATTTGCCTAGGTTATGTAATGTGGTTTTCGTGTAACAGCAAAAGGGACTTGAAACTACGTGAAGACGTTTCCAGAATTAAATTTGGATCAAGCTCCAATTTGATGTTTCCAATTTTAGCGAAACTACACTCGGAATTTCAAAGAGAATATTGTATTAATGAGCGTTTACATATTAATTAGGATAATAAGACCAGTCACCCATTAACTTGGCATAACGTTCCTTTGAGAAATATAATTTAGTTATAAAGTACTTACTACATACAAAACCACGCGTCTTGCACTGATTAAAACGACTGTCCGAAATGGCATCAAAATGCGATTTAATGGCATTAAAACAAAATTATAATGTGTAGTTTCGAATGTTTCTATCACAGGAAAGGGAAGTTTCCATGTCGTGTTGTCTTCTTCTTTTAGAAATAATGTCTTCCACGCATTTGCGATGATTTAGCCAATGTCAAGGTAAGAATAGCAATTATCAAGTTTCACAATGACCATGAGACCCAGATGTGGAGATCTCAAGGCCCTGTTATGATTATGGCTGCAATTCCGTTAAGCGCGGTGCCCCTAGATGACCTTCACTCAGCGAATCGACTGGACAAAGCCAGTCAACACACCATGCAAAACTCATCAAAGATCACCAATTAAAAAGTTCCACAGTATAACTGCCCATCTTAGCTGAATTGAATTGGTGCATAAAACCATATCACATTAAACAACAAACACAACTCCAGACAATATTATGAAATAATTTTAGCAAGCGACGCCCACCCTGTCAGACTTCCCGTCAAAATCCATATCCATGTTGAATCCATGTTGTCTTTTGTTTTTTTTAACTTTATTATACTACTTGTACTCCGTATTATTTTAGCTAACTTATTAATAATACAATACCATTTTTTTTTTTAAATATACACGAGTACACGTACCTAACTTCAAGGTCAGCTACAGGGTAATTTAGGTATGTATAATTAATGTAGCCATTAGTGACTTAAACTCTCATTTTTAGATACCCGGCAAGGCAACTTAAAAAATCACATATCATTTGTCCAAAAAAATCCCATTACACTTGATGCGAAGTAACTATTTTAAAAAATATTATAATTATCTTTAACCTTATAATAAATTATAATTAATTATTCTTTTGCTCCATAATAATATGCCGTGCCCATAACAAAAAGGGTTTTTTTGGTATTTTGGTTTGGGAATTTAAGCCTTTTAGATATAAAACCATTGATGATAAAACCGAATAAAAACAGAGGCGCCTATACTTTTTTGGAAAACAGAATCTAGATCGTAGGTAAGTGCCAGCAAATTTTGGTCTAGTTTCGTCCTAAAACTAACGTTTTTCGAAGGAAATGACTGATTATTATTATTCGAATATAATGTACAAGGCATACACTTTAATCGTTATCAAGGTAAAGTCACGTGTGTTACAATTGTTTCCGTCACGCACTCGTGCTGCGCGCCTGTCATCAGTCATCACTCATCAGTCAAGAATCTTGAGATAAATAAAATATAATACCTACTTGATGCACGCGGTTTTCTTTACAGCAATTTATTTAGACATCAATAATCTTATCTTACAATACGTTTCTAAAATAAAAAATAACAATTATATTATCACATATTATAATTAAAATTGAGCTACAACTAATTTCTGAATTTTAACCCCCGAATACTGAAATGCAACTTAAACACTTGAAGTCGTGTTATGTCATTACTCATTTGTGGCCACCGTATCTGTTAAAGTTGCACGGCACAAAACAAAGTAAGTAGCCGTTTAGTTCAGTAGTGTATTCGGGCTTGAAAATAATACTCGTAATTGTTAGGCTTGAATAATTACAATACATAGATTTAAAACCAGCTGTTGCATATTATAGTCTTTTTTTAAAACTAGATTATCGTTCTGTAATACAAATGAGTCAAGTTGAGTGCAATCAGTTATTTTAGATGTTAACAGAATTCACACTTAGTTTCTTCGTCAATTAGTCACCTAGACCACGTAGACCTAATAAATGTATGATTTAGTTATACAACACAGCTAGATACATGCAATTAAATTATTACAAGATTAACGTACAGGTCCCAAAATAATCCCAAAACAAACATATTAGATAAAAAAAATCTATATTTTTTAAAACTTTTATTAACACCTCTAATATTAAGTAACATACCACGATACCAAGAGGTAATAAATATATTCAACTACCCAATTAGGTATACTATTTTTGTACATAATCTCGCATCTGGCAGCCCTGATTCCAGTCTCCATTGTAAAGATGAATGACGAAACATAGTTTTAATACGAAATATAAAAATAATATAATATCCAATAATGCCTTCAGAATAAAATTCAACGTACGTAGGTGCACCGTGCAGGTCGAATTATCACACCTCCAATCTTGTGTCATGCATCGGATTGCTCAACTTTACGCTTTATCAGTGACGGCTTTTTTCTTTATACTTATTTAATCATAGATACATAATTTGATACATCATATACATAGAACTGAGGAACACAGCGTTATTTACGTTTTTATTTTGAAACTGATTTAAAACAGTGATATTCTTTCATAGCTAACATGTCATAATGTGTGAATCTTCGAATAAGACAAAAAATTGAAAGCATTAAACACCCACACTTCCTCAACGGTATTTGTGGATCATTTATGTACTTTTTGTGATAGTTATCACATAATATAAGCTCACGCCTGTATCCCCGAAAGGTTAAGCAGATAGTTATAGGTGGCATAAAAAACCGCCCAATAAATATTTTAAAAAGGTTAGGTGTTGTGGTATATTATTACTAGATAAAGATAACGAATTAAATCACGGCCAATTGGCAATTTGATTTTAGAGCTATATTTTTAATTAGAGGTAGCTGCCTTTACATGATAATACAGATAACCTACCCACAATATAATTTATAATATGCAAACTATAATTACAATTTTATAACATACAAATTATAATTTTATAATGCAAATTATTGATTGTCAGTCTAGATAACTAATTTATATAAATTACGAAGCATGTAGACCGTACTTAATCGATTCTTCAAGGAAATTCCCCACACGATCATTGTTACGATAAACATTGCAAATATGTAGACGTACACTAGCCTTATCTCGATTGAAGTTTAATGTTTATCTTGTTTTACAGTGTTGGTAAAAAACCATGACTGCCTCGGTGGCGTGGTTGATTTTGTTACGACTTCCGTCCTGAGGTCTCGGGTTCGATCCCCGGGTCGGGCAAAGTGATATTGGATTTTTCGATATCAGCATGGAGTCTGGAATTTGTACCCGATATGGCGATAGGCTCGCCCCCTATCACATCTGGGACGGAACTAAGCTCGGCGAAATGTGGGTGTTCTTTTTTTTACATAAAAGAGAGGGCAAACGAGCAAGTTGGTCTGATGTTAAGTGATCTAGTTCGCTAGGGCGCCTCAGGCTACCCCTTCGGGGATAAAGGCGTGAGCTTGTATGTATCTAAAATACCATAGATATTAAATGCTTGTTCCCATTACTAATATTAACCCTGTAATATTATTGTCTCACTGCTGGGCAGTGGGCCCGGTTCTCCTATACTAATGAGAGGAGTTCCAATATTGTTTTCTATTAGTTAAATATTTTTTGAAGTACTTCCTGAGATTGCTCCCACATACAAAGTTCCCACATAAGTTTAAACTAGACAATATAATTTGTTTGATTAAAAAATATTACATTGTAATCAAAAAGCCCAATGACTAATTACAAACAAAATGTAATTACACAACAGCGGCCTGAGCAGGAAAATTTCTGATAACCGTAAATGTATTTCAGCTCGATGCGCGTTTATGAAATTTGTATGAAATATTAACCAAACGTCATCAGTGCGCAGCGAACTCGAATACATTTACATTTACATTAGTTTTTCGTGCTCGGACTACTGATAGGATTTCCTGTCATTCGTGTACAAGTCATTTATTTTTGTCAAATTCATACTTTATACCCGATAATCTCGTAATCTCATCCATCAAAACATTTACGCCATAAACGCCGTCAAAAAATTACTACCACAAAAAGTAAATATTTGATAACCCACACTGTTGCGTCAATTTAAGCAAACGAAGACTTTGAATCACAAGTGTATTCAGATTTGTTTTTTGTTTACAATACTTGATGACGCGACAACATGCGGATGTACAAAACTGTAGACCAAACATGCAAAAAGTACAGAATACTCCGTTACTACATCATAATAGAGCCTTCTGACCCCTGAATAGACAACAAAACCGATCCCACATGATTGAGCCAAAAGAAAAGGGGATGATTGACGTGTTTTCAAAAGAGTGAGCGTAAACTTGCAGAAAGGTCACAAATGACTTGATGAAGGCACATCCCCGAGGAACCGGCGCGGCGCGTCGTCGGTTACGAATAGGGTTACCAGGCCCTAAACTAAAAAAGCGGGGTAGGTGATGTATTAGCATGGACATTTTGTCCCAAAATCCGGATATACCTTTCTTGAAAGCTAAACATGGCGTGGCCGGACATCGCTTTTGTAATAAAAGAGGGGAAATTTTTGACGGTTATATTTGCTGTGCCCAACATTGCTACAACGTGGATCGGCAAATCCAAATGCCTATCAAAAGCCGGAGAGGTAGTTCAGGTATTTGGCTGAACTCGTGTTCAGATAAATTGAGGGTCGTCCCTCAATAGCGTGGCATGTCCGGACCAGTCCGGACAAAGCCTAACACCTGACAACCCTAGCTACAAAGCAAATCTTCCATATTTTCTAAGATCGTCCGCTCCCGCTGTCGCTACAGCATCAGTTACCGCTCCCGCTCCCGCGCCCGCGCCGCTCATTTGTCATCTCGCGCTGAAATGGAATAGCTTTTTGTCCGAACCGCTGACTTCATCCAAAGTTTTGTAAGTAAATCGAGTTTTATTATCGCGACGCTAATGTTCAAACCACGTCACTGATCATCCCATTTGTTCTAACTGGATTGATAGTACTATACTACCGCAAAAGGACAAAATCTAGTCTATTTTAAGAATATGTTAAAAACAAAGAAAGGCAAAATAATTAAACTACCTTTTATTATCGACTAATTATGCTTTTTATTATCGACTTAGGATTTCGTCCAGTACTGCTGAATCAATATTGCTAGAATTATCGTCATGCCAGATACCAGGGCCAATGCAGATAAAATGAAAACGCACTGACTCAAAAAGGATATTGTTTTTGACTTTTTGAAGTAGTTTTACTAGTAAGTTTTAGGTTTTGTTGATATGCATTATGGCTCAGAATCCGCAAATCTTCGTGAAATGCACAAACTACTACAAAATAAATTCAGTAGGGTAATTTTTGACAGTCGATTCCATTGCGACTACGATTCGGATTCATTTACTGACTTAAAATTCCACGAGGTAAACAAAAAACTAATGTCGCGATAAATGACAAGCGGGGTTAGACAAGTGGCTTATGCGCTAGTCGAATAGAATGGGTGTTGGTATGGGAATTACATAAGAGTATGGGAATTTAGTCTATTCGATTAGCGCATAAGCCACTTGTCTAAACCAGAAGGTCTCGAATCTCATGCGACATTAGCGCACTTTTTAACTCGATTTCGGTGGACTTTTAAGTCAATAAATAAAAACCGAATCGTAGTCAAAATCGAATCTAGTGTCAAAAGTAAGGGGGCAGGTCCTGTGTGATTAAAGCGAAACCGAATTAGTTGCGCTAAATTTATTGTGACGAAACCTTCCACGAAACCCCTAAAGGGTTATAGATATTATGTTATATCCTAATTTCATTTATTTATACAAACGGTATCTGATTTTCACGGAAAATGTTTAAGCTGGCCTCCTGTGGGCTATAAATTTGGATAAAACAATTTCATCTGACTGGAATAGCACCCCAAACTATGCGGCTTACCTCATAAATCCCGATTAGGCTTCGGGTGAAAGAATGAATCAATAGATTATCCTGCAATAATATTTGTTCAACAAATAACGGATCTATTGAACATTTTCATCGAAATTGCTTTTCGGTTTTAACATGGCGAAGTGGACGAATAGCGAGAGGCCACGGGTTCAATTCCCGCACCGAGGGAAATGTTTCTGTGACCCACAAATATTTGTTTCAGGTCTCCCTGTTGTGAAAGCAAATATCTCGTACCTGATACACACAACACAAGCCTCGGAATTTAGTTTATGGTTCAAGACTGTGTATCACTGTTTAATGGATTTTTTATTATGCGCAAAACTTAATCATAGAAAGGGAAATTTTCTTATTGGGATATCGAACTATCGATTAGGTAGTAAATATATTAATGCCCGAGAAGGAGTTAGCGTCAGTCAGGCGGCTGATCATAAAAACTAAGACGAAGCCTTTCTGCAATATGCTTGTATTACTATGTTGCGCTGACCCCATAGATGGTGTGGAATAAGAGCACATTAAGGAATTCTAAATAAAGAAATATCAAATATACTTTCATTGAGATTTTAATCTGTTACAAAATTAACATTTATTATATTGATATTATTCTACCATACAGTAATAGATTTAGGTAACAATAGCCTAACCCGTTGAAAATCAACAGCGGTCGGGCATACCCGCAGGGAATTGTTCGGTCGCTAAGGCAATCATGCACCTTTTCGGCAGTGAGGGTTACAAATACCTTCAAACCCTTCGTATACATTATATACTAAGGCAACATACCAAATATTATATTTGCAGTGGCAAAGAAAAACCTCGACATAAAATAAATTTATGATTTCTTAACTTTACACGAGTGACACTGATGAGTGTTAAACATTGAAATAAAACTAGTTTTCCAGATTCTGTCGCGATTTGTTTATTTTTGTTCCGACGCTTCGAAAGCTTGGCAGACCCCATCTTCTTCTTTTAAAAAAATGGCTTCCATGCATTTGAGAGATTAATTTAGCCAATGTCAAGGTAAATAGAGCAATTATCAAGTTTTCGCAATGATCAGTAGATGATCTGAAGGTCCTGTTAAGATTATGAAGGCAATTCCTTTTAATGCGATACCCCTCACATAACCTTCGCTCAGAGAATTGACCAAACAAAGACAACCAACGCACCAAGCAAAATTCATCAAAGATCACCGGTTAAAAAGTTTCCACATTACACTGTCCATCTTCGCTTGAAGTTTAGTTCATAAAACCACATCACTTTAAAACAACTAACACAACTCCACACTATTGTGTCCACACTATCTTATTATTTTATAATTTTAACAAGCGAAACCCAGCCTGTCAGACGTCTTGTTAAAATCCTGCAGCCCTCATGGCCATGATCAGACTGAGGTGTCGGTTGTCCAAAATGTTACAATAATTTCCTTCTTTATAAAATTACCTATACAATATTTAATAGTTGTTAATGGCCCGATTGGTCTTTTGGGTTCCAATTAAATTAAATCTATAATTGGATACCGGGCTTGTGCAACCTTCCAACATTCGACATCGTCTCTATGGTATTAGGTTGTTTTTCATTCCAATAGCCTCGCGAATCCTTCTAGGTAGGAAAGAAGAAAAGTAGAAGTCTGTATACGAATTTTTAAAGGGTACGTGAAGCGAAATATAGTAGGTAAGCTAATGTGTAGGACTCTCATTAGTGGAGTATACAATTATAGCCATGCCTACCTAATAATCTAACCCAAACCAATTACTAATATACTACCTACTACTAATATACTAAGGGCCGATTCAATAGTCAAATTACTTTATTCTGAGGGAAATTTTTGTTGCTTAGACAGATGATACATATATTATCTATCAAAACGTCAACATTATTATATTATCGGCTCTAAAAATAGTGAAATTAAGACATAGCATCAAAACAACATTATATCCAGAGGTCCCATACGTCAAACAACGTCAAACCATCAAATTGATAAATCATCCAGCCACGTCGAAATTCATTAACTCAATGTATTAAGATATAATAATACCTACATATATTTTGTATGTATGATGTAACGTTGTAAATATTAGTTGATTATACATAAAATTAAAAGAGATCAACTTACGTTGGTATAATTAGTTGTTTTTTCTACCTGCCCTTATCCCACCTTAATGTGGGGTCGGCAGGTTTGCAGAAAGGATTTGGACTAGTTTTTACGACCAGTTGCCTGCACTACATCAACCCCTTCCGGGGGATGAAGTCTCGGGCAATTTAAATTAGAAAAGTCGCTTTACCCGACCTGGGAATCGAAACAGATCCTCCTGGTCCACAGCCCATATATGCTGCCACTAGACCAACGAAGCGGTAAGGAGGTTGGTTTAATTAGTTGTGTTAAAAGGATAATGCCCATTTTCCTAGAGACCACTTTCGTAACAAATAAATAAATACACCCAACAGTCACACACCTAGTCCTGACCCCACACTAGGTATAACCTGTATCGTGGGTGTCAGCGACTATGATACTTTCGGTCTCACAACACCCAGACTTGAAACAAATATCTATGGGCCACACAAACATTTGTCTCAATGCGGGATTCGAACCCGCGGTCTTTCGCTTCACAGCCGGCCACTCGCCCGCTGTGCCACGGAGGCTTAGTAATAACTTAGTACGATAGTAAAAAAATTATATTAAAATGATATACTTTGAAAATAAATAAAAAGTATCGTTTTAATTAGTGTTTTTTTTTTAATTTAATACGACATTGTTGGTTGAGCAGTGGACGAGAAAAAAATCAAAGATAGCACAAGTACGTAGGCAATACATATTATATAATATTCAGAAAACCACATTTCTGCTAATCCACCACTCTTCAAAAGTTATCACAAAATAACTATCTATTACTATCAATATTTTGATATCACTGATAGCAATATCGAAATATTAACAGTCGAAACCGAGATTAATGTGTAACCGAGTTGTTTGGCATTCCACGTTTTGGAGTTGAAAAAAACATTACCAAGCCAAATCCTTTCTGTAACATGCTTGAAAAGTGTTGGGCGCATTGAGTGGGATAAGAGTAGGTGGAATGAAAGAAAGATCAATATGCAGTGGCATTACGGGGTGGCATGTCAGCAAAATAGAGGGCCCCGACCATAGAGGGCCCCAGCGGTGATAGGAAGGAGGCTTTAGATCGAAAAAGCCGTGACCATATACTTTTTTTTTATTGGCAGAAACTGGCACACGAGCAGATGGGTCACCTGATGGTAAGTGATCTCCACCGCCCATAGACATCCAAGACACAAAAGGAATCATGGGTGCGTTGCCAATCTAAATGGAAGAAATGGAAGGGGAGGGAAAAAGGGATTGGGAAAGGAAGGGGGGAAATGGGCGACCGGAAATCTCACTCATCGAACGAAACGCGACAGCAAGCTGCCACTTTACGTCGTTTTTCTATGAGGCAGTGGTATCAAACCGATCGAGCCGGCCCATTCGTGCTGTAGACGTTACTGTCTACAGCGTGACTCTACCACTCAAATATCGAGAGTGTCGGGCTGAAAATACCTCCATCCAATGAATTTGCCACGGGCCCCAACACTATAGATACGCCGCTGTCAATATACATCAGTTTTGTACAAAGTAAAGGTACCTGCCTCAAAGTCAAAGTTAGGCGTGCCTTGGCATTAGGCCCAGACTAACACCAGGCTGAAAGGAGACCATTGACTGTCAACAATAATAGTCAAAGACCTTGCCTCCGAATCTTGGCAACCTTATAGGAAACGGGTATGTTGTTCAGGAATTGGAGGCAGGAATTTGTATAATTTTCATTATTTCCAAATATTTTTTTACCTATAGTATAGGCCCTATACCTTCCTTAAAGGACGGCAACGCATCAATGTTCCTCCAGTATTGTCGATGTTTTAGGCGACGGTAATCACTTATCATCAGGTGACCCACTTGCTCGTTTGCCCCCCTCTTCCATAAAAAATACAAATCTATTCTAAACCACGTTCTATAGTACGACAGAATGTTGACGTCAAGATATCGAAAGATATAAAAATATTCGAAATGACGTAGGGGTCATTAGCACACTTTTATCACAATGTTACCGCTCTAAATAAGCAAGACGATGTTTTCCCAAATACATCAACAAGTATTGCGTCACAATGCGCGGGCGTTTGGAACGTCGCCCGAAGACACCACGCCTCAGTTATAAACATGAAAAACTTGGTCTCATCTCAACGATGCTGTTGCAGTGAACTTGCTCTTCGCAAAATTATAAATCATGTCTTATAAGGTCGTAACCCACTTTAAGGGACTTATTTACAACTGGCAATCGTGCAGATAGGTTGGGATGGCCGGTGAGATGGCACCTCATTGAAAAACATGAATGACCTTCATTGCCCATATAGGTACATAGGCCAAAAGATTCATGGGTTAAACCTTAAAAAAAGGGGCAGTGGCGTGCAGTCCATTTGTACAAAGAGACACAGTCTACCCTAACGATTTCCTATTTACATAAATAAAAAATAAAAATATGACTAAATACATCCTTTCCAGATAGCAATGCTTGGATTATATTTTAAATCGACACAGAGATGATAATCACTATGATGATGTCGCAAGAGTTGAAGAAAATAATTGTATAAGATTTTTGTACACCCGGATCGGAATGCCTATGCATACCACTGGAAAGGGGGCAGGAAATAGGGGAGATTTGGGGCACCGGAGATCTCATTCACCGAACGACATGCAACAGCGAGCTGCCACTTTACGTCGATGCCATGTTTGGTGTTCTAAACCTGCCAGTTTATGAATGTGAAAGTGTAGATTTTTGTTCATTTGAACTTTGAAGATGTTTTATTCAATCACGCTGATAAGCAGCTGAATACATTGAAATGATATTGGACACCTGGTAAATCATGACCAGCCCCCTTACTCTTGACGGTCGATTCGATTGTGATTTCGATTTGGTTTCATTTATTGACTTAAAATTCCACTAAAATCGACTTTTAAAGTGCGCTAATGTTGCATAATATTCGAGAACTTGTCATTTGGTAATTTTTAACGTGACATCAATGCACTTTTTAACTCGATTTCGGTGGAATTTTATGTCAATAAATGAAACCGAATCGAATTCACGTTCGAATCGAGCGTCAGGAGTCACCCGTCTGGTTTAAGACATTAGGTTAACTTGAATCATGTTCTACATTCCAGTGGGATATAGTCCCGTTGATATATGTAGGTAACGCGCAAAGCAACACTTTAATAATGACAAGTTTAAAAACTTAACCAGACCGACTTCAAATCCGATCGTGACCAAATTTATATGGGACCACCCTTGAAGTAAGCTCTATCGAACACAATAATAATTTTGAAGATCGGTCGGCTTTTGGCGGAGATATCGCGTTAAATAAAAAAAAATACATACAAATAGAGGACCTCCTCCTTTTTGCGAAGTCGATCGAAAATAAAATGAAAGTAATATTATTATAGAAGGTATCTATTACACAGAAGAGTATAGTTGATTATTAGTCCCTTAGCAGCAGCATTGACTTCAGAGTTCAAACTTAGATACGTTTGTTATTGACGATGATGTACCTACCTAAGTTAAATCGTGTTTTATTATAACCTTTAAAAAATTCGGGTTTTAAATTTCTGGCAACATTAATTATTTTAAAATTAAATTGTTTTTTTAGTGTTTTTTTATATATATATTTTTTAAATACTGTCACGAGTCACGAACTCATGACTCACGAGTTATTTCTAAATGCCACTCCCAATAATACTATAAACCTAAACAATAAAATGAAGCGCAAAAAATATTTTTACGAGAATAACGCCCGAATGGTCAAACGCTGCTCAACTTTAACGGCTTCTTATATTGATTTTCGCCATACAATTTTGACAGATAAGGCGGCCTTAAAAGACATAAGGCCACCTTAATTGTATGAACATTCGGCGGTTATTCCCAGAGTGCCGCTAGGTACAAAAAGTTCACCAACTTTAACCATGCTACCCTCCCTCTATTACCCGCACTGTGGGTATTACATCATAGAGAAAAACGAAAATACATTAAAAGTTTTACAGGCATATATGCTATTAAGGGTTTGTTTAGCCAATTAGTGTAGTTAAATAAATTAAACATATTTTTTATCGACCGACTTCAAAAAAGGAGGAGGTCCTCAATTAGTCTGTATTTTTTTATGTATGTTACCCGATATCTCCGCCAAATGTGGACCGATTTTCAAAATTATTTTTGTGTTCGATAGAGCTGATAGAGCTTATTTCAAGGGTGGTCCCATATAAATTTGGTTACGATCGGATTCGAAGTCGCTCCGTTGAGTTTTTAAACTTGTGATTATTTATTATTAAAAACAAAGAAACGCGGACAACCCGCGAGCAAGAGATTATTAGGTACCTACCTATAATATCGAAATAATCATAAGTTTAAAAACTTTACGGACCAACTTCAAAACTTATCTAATCGTGACCAAATTTATATGGGACCACTCTTAGAATAAGCTCTATTGACCAAAATAATCTTGAAAATTGGTCCACTTTTGGCGGAAATATCGCGTAACATAGATAAAAAATACAAACTATTTGAAGACCTCCTCTTTTTTTGAAGTCGGCCTATAAGAATATTTTGTAATTTAACAAGAGGCACGAAATATATGGCCACAAATTAAAATTAAATTTGAAATCCGAATAATTTACTTATAATTCAATACAAAATCTCAAACCATTTAATTATTATTGTGTTTCAATCCCGTTACCCACTGTATTATGTTTTCAAGTGTGTTTTAAAATTTGGAATAGATCCAAGATACGTGTAATTTATGAAACACTAGTTATTTAAGTAGAGTTATATTATCTCACCAATGGTATTACATTAAGTTCTTGAAAAATGAAGTACATTTAAACTATATGAATAAATTGACGTGCTCTAGTTTCTAAGTTGCTAAGCACATAATCATATCGTAAAGTTGTATGGCATACTTTGTTGTGTTTCACCTTGAGTGAAGTAAAATAAAACCTACACGTTGACAAACATGAAAGTTGCGTGGCGGTTTGCTCGTGAATTCCTGATACTTAAACGCGTTTTTCCTAATTATAAACTAATTAAAATCGGTAAAACGTTTGTCTTCTTATGTAATCTAAATTAATATAAAAATTAACATTTCTTACCTGTAACGTTAAGAGTTAGAAGTGGTAATAAGCAGCATAATAACATGTCTTTCGACATCTTGGTTCCACACTTTCTTTACTAATAAGTTTTAATTAATTACACAATTGAATTGTCGAACTAAATAGCAAATTATTTTCATTAACTAAACTTTTGAAAACTATTATCAGTAATCAATAATATCACCGTTAACTTTATTTTTACATTGTTTTCGTAACAGAATACGTAATATACGTAAACACGTGTCACGTACTAACTCCAGCGTTAATATATTCGAACTGTTGTTTGAATGAACAAAATGTATCCACCGCCAAAATAAAAAGGGAAGACCGAATGAGTGAATGGTCAACTGTGTGTGTTCTTGGTTCAAGGTTCTCTTTTTAATATTTTGAGCATAGCCTAGTACTTCATACTAATTTTCTTAGGTATAGATCGATGACGTTAGAATGGCTAGTAAAGTTGATCTCATTGAGAGATATCTGGTGAATTTGTGTCTTTGTCTAGTAGTGACGATGATTTTTTAAATGAAAGCTTTTTTGTTATGGCATTGACTGGCAAACGAGCAGGTGGCTCACCTTATGGTAAGTTATCTCCATCGCTGATCGCCCAGACAAGACACCGAAGACGCAAATGTACCAACAGATAAGGAAGGCAATAGAGATTGGGAAAGGCAAATCTCACTTACTTTTAACTATGGGTCAACCGTATATCGATTTTGAAGTCAATGGGACTTAAAATAAAAGAATAATAAAATAGCGGCCAATGTTCCCTTTTCGTATAGGGCCGGTCATTTGAAACTACGCAGCTACCCAGTTTTTGTTTTTGAAAAGGTTTAGCGGTTTAATAGGGCGCGGCTGAAAACCAGCACTGATCGGCATCTCATGGTCGAACAGCACATGATGAGCCGTAGCCTTTTGCTGTTTTAGATGTTTTAGATACAATAAAATAGTCAAAATACTCACTATCTACGATCATAACGCTATTAAATTTGTAACTAAGTATTTAAATTTCGATGCAAGTTTAACAAAATTTTAAGTCTGTAGTTTAAGTGGTCGAGCTTGATAAATAGTTCTGCACGTTGTGGAGTGTTACCCACATTTAGATAATTGTTATTTATAAGCGTACCTGTATCTGATAGTTGTGTATTATTTTTGAAGCAATAAAGTTTTTATTATTTTATTATTATTAATAGGGAAAAGTGAAAACGTGACAGGCAGACAGACAGTTACTTTCACATTTATAATATTAGTATGGATAAAACTATAGTACTAAAAATAAAATATGAGCTGAATTAAACTGGCCTATTATGGCCTATAATTATTTTATTCTTAGCAAATTTTTTAGGGAGCCGTATAAAATTCGTTGCCGCTAGGAGTAAAATATAGATGAAAATTTAGTACCTGGATATATAAATTGTCTTCAAAACCAGGTAGCCATTTATCGTTATCCAGTTAGCTCCGTAATTCCGAATAACTGTTCCGATATAAAAACGGTAAGTGTTATTTTTATAAGATCGATTGACTTCAAATTCGATGTCTGGGTAGCACGGTGCTACCTAGATATCGATGACTTGATACCCAGGTACCAGTACAAAATTTTAAAATTCTGACCGCCATTTTGTTTATTCCGTTTTAAGGGCGATTGTCTTTAAAATGGATATCTGGGTAGATGCGTAGTTCCGAAGAAAGAATCCGATACTTTCTACCTGCCCTTATATATCCCATCTTAATATGGAAGTCTTGCAACACGCTTTTGAAGCATGTAATTTGTTTGTTAAAAGATTTGACTTATTTTTTATGACTGGCTAAAAAAAAACATCGTCACCCTATTAGACAAAGACAAATATCCTTCAGATCAATCTCTCACGCGCTGTTATTTATAAGCTGTACTTGGTTCCAATATCATTGCCAAATACAAATTAACCAAGTGTCAGATGGAGTTTTGGCGGGAATTCTTACGGTGCGGGTGGTTGCTTGTTTTAATGATTTCATATTCTAGTCTAAAGTTGTGCTTGTGGCTTAAATGTGATGTGAATCTAAGCAATAAACATCAACGAAGATGGACAGTATGTGGAAGCTTTGAAATAAGTGATTTTGGACGCTTTTTGTCGGGTGGATGTGTCGACCGTGTTCGACTCCTCCGTTGCGAGAAAATCGTCTAATAAGCATCAAACTGGAAGGAATTGACGCCAAAACTTCAGCAGGGCCTTGAATTCGAACACATCCGATTTCATGGCACTTGTGAAAAATTAGATATAAGGAAATGAAGAAAAAAAGCACTTAAGACGAGGCTGTATGGGCTAGATCCCTTTGCCTTCCCGAAAGGGAAAATTAAAAAAAAAAAAAAAAATAACCAAGTGTCAACTGTCAAACTGTCAAGCATGAGAAGGAAGAGGATGAGTTTGAAGAACGAGGAATTGGGATAGTGACTGAAGAAGAAATAAAAAAATACACAAAACATTATTATTTCAACTAAGCCATGTTCTAATGATAATATTTATTTACAGTTTTGATAGCTAATCAGTCTTGGTTGTGCATGATATAACCTACAATGGCAGCGAAAATATTGCGAAATGTTTTGAAAACTAAATCAATTAATATGATGTTCAAACGCTGGGAGAGCTCTGAGAAACGAGTATCAGTATATGATCCCTTCGTAACCCAACCGAAGAAGGATAAAAAGACTTATTTGGATGTGGTAAAAATGTTCGAAACCCAGGACAATCGCCGGCGGGGTCACGTAGAATTTATTTACGCTGCCTTAGCCAGAATGAAAGAGTTCGGTGTTCAGAAAGATCTAGAAGTATATAAATCTTTAGTAGACGTATTTCCGAAGGGTAAATTTATTCCGCAAAATATATTTCAGGCAGAATTTTTACATTATCCGAAACAACAGCAATGTGCTGTTGATTTACTGGAACAAATGGAAGATAATAGTAAGCTTTTGATTCACTTCTTCATATAAGAACGTAATTCATTCAGTTTAATTAAAACTGTATCACATATTTTTTTATTTAACAGAAGTAATGCCTGATACTGAAATGGAACAGATGCTGCTAAACATATTTGGTAATCGTGGCATACCGTTGCGAAAGTATTGGCGTATGATGTACTGGATGCCTAAATTCAAAAACCTAAGTCCTTGGTACCTGCCAGATGAATTGCCTAATGACACGATAGAGTTGGCAAGAATTGCAATAGAAAGGATAACATCTGTTGATCCAGATAGAAAAATTTATGTTTGGCAGGTGAAAACATTAAAATAACTTTGTCCAAATCCATGTCTCTCATAATGGTATTATAGATGACAAAATATGTTTTATTGTGAGCTTGAACATGTAGATAATGAAATATATATTAGTCCTTGTTATGCTAACACTTATGGCCAGTTTCAATAAACAATCTCAGTTTAGAGTGCAGATAGATCGCGATTATGAACCAACCAAATCGAGCCATTTGAGGGAGTCATGTTCAACTGTGTTCTTATTGGCTAATACTTGTAATCAATCTGCATATTCGAACTGAGATTGTTTATTGAAACCGGCCATTAGTTGTAAAGAAAAAGATAGCTAATTTATGAAATGTGTTTAGCTTTAATCTACATATTATAGTGTTGTGATTAATCTTTTAATTTTTGTTAGACAGAAGAGATAGAAGCATCACTTGACAAAACCTGGATAATCAGTGCGCAAAGTGAAGTTCAGAAAATTTTACTATCTGAACAACCTATTGATGAACCTTTGGTTGTCAGAGGGCCCTATGATGTCTATCTGAGGGATCAAATTGTAACATATTTCCTATTGCTTGGAAAGACTAGAACTGAGCCCAAAGATGACAGAGATCCAGATGGTAATCATTTCTTTACCTTGTATGATATCTTAAATAGTCAAAGGTGGCTCGGCCTCCGGTGGCCCATACGCTTATGTAACATATATATATATATATGTGCCACCTCCGACAGGTTAAGAGCAATATTTGTAATCTCAGGATCCTCATGGTCTTTCTCTTTATTTTTATTATATTTGGGAATTCTTGTGAATAAAATGGATGAATAATAGGACTAGCAGTAAAATGGTCTTATTTTTTTTTGTATCAGTCCTTATATCATAAAAAAAATTACAGTACAGTTTACCTCTTTATAAAAATTAAAGACTATTTACATAAAACATTTTAGGCAAATTCCATAGTATAAATCAAGAATTTATAGACCTACAAATTCTTTACAGATGTGTCAGATATAGAGAAACCCCCTGGCATACCTGGTTTCATAGGCAGCACTAAACTGCCAGCTGTCAAATGCACGGTGCATGAACAGGATGATGGTACAATTGTCTCTGTATGTGCTACAGGTAATAAACTAATGTTGTTACAGCCACTTTCAATAAACAACTGTTTTTGAAGTGAGCAAGTTGAAGACAAACCAATAGAATGAAGTTACTTTATGGTGTTGAGTTTTTGGGTAACTGCACACACAACTCATAAGTTGCCTATGGTTTCCAATAAAGGCTATCTAGTCATTAGATATTATCTTATTTGGATTGCAGGTTTATATTTATTGCCAATTTTCTGTTGTATAAAACAGTAAAGTACATCTGTAATGTGAAAATTATGAGTAAACAATTTTTGACCGAATATTCTTAATTTTGATCTACAATATTATATACTTCACATTTAATTGTATTTGCAATATTTTTATGAAAAAAATTTATTTGCCTTTCAACAGGTACATCATCAAGAGATTCCCTTCTTTCTTGGATAAGGTTATTAGAAAAATATGGCAATCCAGTCCTGTCTACAATACCAGTAATATTTACTCTCACTGCACCTCCTAATGACTTGTCAATATCTGATACACATCCCGTAGTACAAGATGATGCAACTGGAAAAGCTAAATTAAACAAATAGATATAGGAATAGCGATATTTATTTACATGTAGTGTAACAATAAAGCAATTTTGTTATGTTTAAGACTCTTATTATGTTCTATGAGGCTGTACTGATTTTCCAGAACAAAAACATTACTCATAACTAGTTTTAACCTCAGTTTCCAATGATAATATACCATTTTTTAATTAGAACGATTTAAAAAATAAATAAAGCTATTGTAAAGTATCTATGTACAAATAACAATATAATGTAATATTATACGGTTTATCAACAATCATGATTCATAGTCTGTAATGTATTTAAATTTTCCTCAACACTATTAATTTGGAACAATCACACTTCACTCAATACGAATCAGTCATCAGGAACACAGAACAAGTTGGTGGTAAATCCATTATGTCCATTCATAGTCATCATCGACGTAGAAGGCAATGGTTCCCCACTGTCAAGTGATGTTATGCCAGTCTGGTTGGGGGAGCAGATATGTCTCGTTGTCACTGCGGATCACGGTGACACCGGCTCCATAGTACGGTATCACATATGCTGAACCGTCGGATGGGCCAACAACCTGCAACAAAATAATTCTTACACACACAACACACACATAAAGCTTACGCCTGTATCCCCGAAGGGGTAGGCAAAGGCGCACTAGCGAACTAGAACACACATTTTGCTGAGCTTAGTTCCATCCTAGATGTGATAGGGGGCGAGCCTATCGCCATATCGGGCACAAATTCTAGACTCCGGGCTGATATGGAAAAATCCAATATCATGTTGTCGGAACCCGGGGATCAAGCCCGAAACCTCAGGACAATAGTTGTACCAAAATACAACCATGCCACTGAGGCAGTCAAATATTTCTTGGTTTTATTTTAATTAAAATTACTATTGTACATTATTTATTCTTGAACTGAGTTATAATCATAAATATTACACACATAAACAAGCTCACACCTGTAGCCCTGTTGGGGTAGACAGATGTGAACTTGACAACTAGTGAATCCATTTCTTGACAATACTTTGTGTGCATAGGAAACAAGCCTAAGTACTATATATACAGCTTTAACAATTGCTTCTTCAGCAATCAACATCGCTTTTAATTAAAAACAGTTAAATTGATCCTTATTAATCTTTAAATTGAAGTTTAAATATATTTAAGTCTTAACATACAAAGATATTAGATATGGATGCGTGATATGAATGTCCTTGCAACAAGACTTAAAATGTGTCTTCCTCATACAATAGGCAATAGGCATCTTCTGCATAGCTTAATTCTTGTCCAGGGGTAATCAACAATCATAATAAATAATGTAAGGTAAAAAAATATACATCATACCTGAGCTGCTATTAAGATGATATCCAAGAGTTGTCCCAGGAACATAAAACCCAGGGTGCATAATTTGGCTAACCCCATACCTGGGTAGCCAAGATAAAAGCGGTCCAGACCAAACATCCCCAGAAACACTGAGAGCAATAGAGCTATCTCTAGTGAATAGCCATTCCTGTAACAACCATATTAGTATAGCTATTTATTTTTGTCAGAACTTTTTAACCCGTCAGAGGCGGCACATATATATGTTCCATAAGCGTATGGGCCACCGGAGGCCGAGCCGCCCGTGACTATTTAATATGGCAGATATAAATGCTGTGCAAATTATGTCTTTCAAGAAGAGACTCGATATAGTTATTACAAGCTTATGATTATAAATTTTATTATGAAACATTAAAATGTCATATTCATCATCATCATCATATCAACTTTTACACATAAATAAAGATCTTATATTTATGTAGTTTGAAATATTACTTACGTCCATTTACATGGTAACTTTGCAGTGAAACTGGAATTCTTTGTTTCATTGCAAGTAATCCCATCAGCAGCAACACACCAAACTGCAAGAATATAAAAATAAACTTTAGTTGAAAACTACCACAATTTTTTTCACTTACTGATTTATTTTTACAAAAATCTGAAAATTATTTTTTCTTATTCTATAAATTATTGAGCACAATATTAATTCTAAAACTCAATTAGTCAACACCTTTGAACTATGTAATTCAACTACCTGTTTAGTGTGTTTGTAAAACTACCTATGTAATGTAAACTTACCGACTGCCTCACCCTCCGACGGAGTTACTTTTCCTTTAGTACATCCCCTAAATTGCTGGGTGTTTGGATCAATTTGATCTACTCTACTTGGATCTGGGCAAATATACTGCCCTAATCTTAAGGTATTGCAGTCTACATGCTCTGGCTTATCTCCATCTGACGCATAAACGCTCGAAAACACAAACAATAAACAAATTTGCACGAAGTACAGTCGTTCCATTTTATTTACGTAAGTAAGCACACGAGGAAAGAACCGTCTAAACGGAAAACATTGTAAATAATCTGTATTCTTCGCGACTTAAACTTCATTCCATAATACTGGTCAAAGAAAGCAATGATGATTGAAAATATAAGAAACAAGAATATCTTTAAAAAAATCACAATAATTCTCATTAACACTCAATAAATTACAAAATCAATTGATTTTGCAATGCAATGAACAAAGCAATGCAATTTCTTGAACTGACATTTACGTGACATTAGATTTGTCAAATATAGGGATGGTCAACTCGAGTTGGATTGCTGGGATGAATGAAAAACGACGAGGGTTGTGATCCATTGCGTATATTTTCGATGATAGACAGAGAGAAAGAAGTTACTGAGTGTAATATATTTATTTTTTATTTCAATGAGTGTAATATAAGTTTATAAGGCGAGAAAGAACAAGTGGAAGAGTTTGTATACATTGTTTGACGGAATTTATGTAAGAAGACGAAAACAATATATTACTCATAATAACGAACAACTTTTATACTTGCAATGTTTTTCAATATACCTAATACTTTCATAGATAATAAAAGATTTATCTATATAATCTTCCCCAATATCATTTACAAACACTAAACATTCCGCCATCTTTCTTTTCGCCGCGTCTCCTGCACTAAAACATCACACAAACACCTACAAAACATGCATTTTTTATCTATGGTCCATTGTTCTACGAGAAGGAGACAGCGAAAATCGTTGTTTTGAGTATGTGTTTTTGTGTAATGTTTTGAGAAAAACTACTGCCTGAGAAGCGGCTTAGCAATGAACCATAGACAAAAGTTTGTAGAAATACCATGTTTTGTGTAATGTTTTAGTGCAGAAGACGCGGCTTTAGTTCAATACATATTTATTATGATTCTGTTACATTTATTTTAATATTATAGCGAAACGGTGTCATTAAAATAAAAAAAATCATTCATCCAATTTCATCCTGTTAACTCATGTTCATGAATTTTAACTCGAGTTAGTTCGAGTCGTGTATATCCTTGATTTGACATTACTAGTCGAATGCCATTTTTTTAATTTTCCCTTTGGAGAAAGCAAAGGGATCTAGCCCATGCAGCCTCGTCTTTTTTGTTTTTTGTCTTCACAAACTACATAGAGATACTACGTATTTTGTCTTCATTTGCTTAGATCTAATTTTCACAAGAGCAATGAAATCCGACATGATCAAGGTTCTGCTGGAGTTTTGGCTTCAATTCCTTCTAGGTTGAAACTTTTTAGATTAGTTCCTCGCAGCAGAGAAATCGAACACGTTCAACCAATTCACGCGGACAAAACATTTCTATTCACTTATTTTAATCATTTTATACACTGTCTATCTACGTCAAAAACAGTCATAAATGCTCTAAAATCCTTGTTGATGTTTATCACATGAAACCACATAATTTTAAACAACAAACACAACTTAAGATTCAATTAATGGATTATTTTAATAAGCGACCACTCGCTGTTAAACTAGGTCAGCAGAACAAGAAGGAATTATAGGTGTACTGCTTAATGATTCTGTGGTTACAATACTTATAGATAACTAGGTATGCATGTACCTATCGCCGTAGTAGCAGAAGGCAACGGCTTATTTGGTTTTCTTCTAAGGTTTTCTTATTCTAAACATAATAAGTCAGACAATTCATGCCTTCCCGACGCCATAGTAGGTTATTGATCATCTTACGACTTGCAGCACTTAGATATATCTCGATTTATTTTATCTCCATTTAAATATGCGAAAGACATGTAAGATAATCAAGTTTAGGACTAACTCTAGATTAGAAATAGTGCTTCGAGTCGCCCTTAGAGTTTAGTCATAACCAGAGGTTACAGACACCCTTTGATTCAATATCAATTTGGCAAACAAGACAGGATAGACCGTAGATATCCACACCCTACGTACTGTACTGTGATGTAACACTTTTATTTGGAGTGTTTTAAATTGAATTTATTTCGTCAAATATTCGCTGACACTCGCATAAAATGTCGACCCTTAAATTGAGGAGAGTGCTCTCGGCATCACTTCACGTTTTTGTAACAGTCACTCAAATTAATTGGATTTTGCCCGTACCTATATGGATTCAAAAAAGTCACAGCTTTTAACGAGTTATTTTATTGACAATGTTATGTGAATTAAAATTTTGCTATTAATATATTGTGCAAAAATAAGTAAAAACGTTTTTTAAATTATAACATAATCACGCCTGTATCCCCGATGAAGTAGGCAGAGGCGCACTAGCGAACTAGAACATCCACATTTCGCCGAGTTTAGTTCCGTCCCAGATGTGATAGGGGGCGAGCATAACGACATATCACCGGCACAAATTCTAGACTCCGGGCTGATACTGAAAAATCCATATCATTTTGCCCGACCCGGGGATCGAACCCGAGACGGCAGACTGCAGACCTCAGTATGATAGTCGTACCACGCAAACAAAACAATTACGCCACCGAGGCAGTCAAGTGGGTATAATTAAGTAGGTACATAAAGGTACCCCAAAACAACGTAGAAAGAGCTTTTTGCTAAGTAGGTACATACATAGTAGTAGGTAAGTAAAATTGAATCTCTCTGGTATCGAGGTATCTGATGACGCATCTCCTGCACATGGTTTTTCGAAACGTAACACTAAAAACACCTACTACACAAAACAACGATTTTAGCTGTCTTCTGCTCGTAGAACAATAATTGACCATAGATAAAAAATACATGTTTTGTATAATGTTGGGTAGGAGACGCGGCTTAATAGGTAGGCTTTAGGTAGGTACTTATCTCAAAACTAAGTTTTTCATCCATCACGTAAAAAATCAACTTCATTGATTTGAATGGCAGACATAATAACTATATCTACCTATTCTGTATAGTACCTAGGTCTAGCTATGTCTTATTATGAGGGTGCAGCCGATTTGATTCACATGCCCGGTAAGAGGGGTTTTAAAATGAGACTTATTTACTGGAAAAATAAATGTCATATTGTGACGAATGGGAAGTTTAAAAAGACTCTCAATGTGTGATTTATTTTGGTTTATTTCACAGCTCATTAGAAAACAGGAGTAAATTCTGAACCTTTCCAATGGTCAAAGTTTTATAACTTGGCGCGAACTCATTATACATTCAGATAACTTGCTAACAAACCGTAGGTTCTCACTGTACCCGACACTAACACTAACGAATCAACTTCCATAACTTGATCATCTCAAGTTGGTAATTGGATGAAAAAAGTTGGAAGTAGGGTGAAGACATTTAAAGAAGTTATTACAAGTACCATTTTAAGTTTGATGTATTATAAAGATGAACGCAATTTTTATATACATATTTGAGTCATCATAATTCATCAATCATGTTATGTTATGTTATGTAATTCCGTTCGTCACTTACCTACTACCTAATACGCAAATAAATATCCTAAGTAATTAGTTTTGTCTTATTATTAGTGATCTAATTATTTTATCCATACTTTTACTAATTTTAAATGTTGCTTCACCTACTGGTGATGTATGTAATATGTAATGCAACAATCAGTCAGGTGACACCATCAGTCAGGATCTTGTGGTCAGGATAGACAATGTATTTTTGTCGGTATGGACTGCACGCCACTTCTTTCTGCTTGGCGTTTCCTCGGACTAATACCACCTTTCTGCCGATCGGAACTGCCTACTTAAACGCTTCCACTTCACCCGGTCTGATGTCACTGAAGATTAATATCCTTCGTGTGCCAAAACGAAATACTACCATTGGTGAAATATTTGCACAACTTATTTTCCACGCTCATATGTTTTGGTAAAGCTGTTCTAAGAGTACGTTTTATCAATACATAAATGGTTGTATTACTGTGTTTTAAGATCATGCTATCAAATAAAGTTGTGTCATATATACCCATGTTGTTGACCATTCAATATTACCTATTCATGATCTTTTCATGAGATACTACATATGCAAATATAACAAAGGGTCACGCCCGTATGCCCAAAGGGGTAGGCAAGTACACTAGCGAACTAGAACACCCACATTTCTGAACGAAATTCAAAAGAACAAATCTAATAGGCAATTTTTACGTCAATGAGAAATACTTTCACACACTGACATGGTGGCCAATGGCAGTGTGATCGTTTACATTGTTTTTTATAAATGCATTTTTACTAGTGGTGTGTACATTTACATTTTTAAATTTTTCCTTTGCCCTGCAATCTATTGTACCTTCATCGATTTAAACAACTTATTCGTCTAGAATCATTTTAATAACATGATTAAGATTACATTCAATTAATTCACAAAAGGTTATACAAAGAATCAACCATACACTCACTACCAGACAAATCACATTATCATTTTTAATTATGTTAGTGCTCCATTTGTAGAGCATGGTCATTATGGAAGGATCAGCCGCGCCAACCGGTGAAAGAGGGCGAACTGGAATAATAAAAATGTATTGTTATAATATGTTGTAACTTGTAATAATAATGATATGTACACGAAGAAACCATAGTCAAAACAGACAAAACAAAAAGCAGCATTTATACTTTATTAGCAGTGACGTGCACAGGAATAAAGTTTAGGGTAGCCAAAAAAACTTGCAATATTCTTGCATCCAATTCTTCTATAATCGAAACTATCATCATTAACGTGTTTATTTGAAAAAGCCGAGCGCGGTGATTTTGAAAATCTTTTTTTTTTTATTTAATCATATGATCTGCACATTACTGTTTATATATAATTGTATCAGTGGCCAAATTTCCCCCTCTCTTTCCCAATCCCTGTTCCTCCTTTTAGGCTGGCAACGCAACCATAATTCTTTTTATATCTTGGATGTCTATGGAGATCGTCTCCTTGGTCATTTGGCAGTATATGTGGACTGTCAGGTCCTGGGTTCAAATCCCAAGTTGGGCAAAGCGGATCCCTCACAGGGGTTTGACGTCAGGCAGGCAGCTGGTCGTAAAAACTAAGCCAAATAATTTCTGCAACATGCTTGAAAAAGTGTATTGCGCCGACCCATCATTAAGGTAGGATAAGGGTAGGTAGAAAGAAAGAAGTGTCTATGGAGATCACTTATGTACCATCAGGTGACCCATCTGCTCGTTTGCCAGTCTCTGCTATAAAGAAAATATGATACAAACGTGTTAAATGAGGGCGGCTGATGCGCGGGCTGGCCGGACTGCTGCGCCAGGTTACCGAACGTCAGCGTGTTCTGTGACGCGAGGCTCTCGAAACGAGCGTTCGATTGTGTTGGAGATCCAAACGCTGGAAATATTCAATTAATTAACATGACACACGCACGGTCAGTGACGTGCATACACATTCCGATCAGAGTAGACAAAACCTTACACAATTATTTTCTTTAACTCTTGCGACACCATTTTAGTGATTTGAAAATCTGTATTTAGTGATAATTTTATTCATTATTTATGTAAATAGCAAATAGTCCGAGTAGACAGTGTCTCTTTGTCTATACGGACTGCACGCCACTGCGCCCGATCTAGTGTCAGAATGGGTCATAGACTCGAGGTCTCGAGTTCGAATCCCAGGTTGGCAATATGCTTTTTTCGATAATATTTGCTTGTGACTGGTTCCTTCAGGTGATTGGGGTAAACACTTAAACCAAATCGTTTTTGCAACCTTTTGTACGTGTGTTGCGCTGACCGTGTTGAAACGAAATAAAGATGGTTGAAGTTCCAATTTTGATACATTTTAATTAGTGGTCTCTCGTCAAATCAAATGAAAATAAAAGTGTATCACTTCTTTCAATTTTAAGGTTAAGAACAACTTTATTTTCTCATTAAGAATTACATACATAATTCACTCACTGAGAAACAATGTTTAAAACTAAGATTAACATTTAGAGCGCACAAAAGTAGTAAACAGAAAACAAAACCAAATAATAACAGAAATGTGGGTAAACAAAATAACATAAAACGGCAAGCAATTCGATCTCAACCCAGCAGAACATGGATGATTTTATACATAATAACTACTCGTTCAAGTTGAATGAGAGCTATATTTAATTTATGTTGGGTGTAGCAAGTAAAAAAAGTAAATATTTAAAGCAATTAAATAAGGAAAACAGATATATCATGCTTTTTATCAATTATGTAAAACATATACATAAGCTCACGCCTGTATCTCCGAAGGGGCAGGCAGAGGTGCACTAGCCAACTAGAATACCCACATTTCGCCGAGCTTAGTTCCGTCCCAGATGAGCCTATCGCCGTATCGGGCACAAATTCCAAACTCCGGGCTGATATGGAAAAATCCAATATCACTTTGCCTGACCCGGGGATCGAACTCGAGACCTCAGGACGGTAGTGATAACAAAATACAACTAGGCCACCGAGGCAGTCTTTATTGTATAATTATTATGTAAAATTACATATTAACCGATTTACAAGTATAATTACAAAAATAATTTAATACAAGTACCTGGAGCAGGAGTCCCACCGAAACCCTTTCCAGGGGAGGTGTTTCCAAAAGCAGAGCTGCCGAATGTAGGAGCGGCGCCGAAGGCAGCGGGACCGCCGAAGCCGCTGGTGGGGCTCTTGTTGAATCCGCCGAACCCGCCGAAACCGGAGCTCGTCGGGGAACTAAAACTATTCACATTATACACATTCTCTTAAACACAACGCTGTGCTACTATTAGTCCGCGAAGATATTTTTCTTTTTTTTTATTGCACTCCATATTTTTAATAGTTAGCCCTCATTCGTATTCATATTTTATCAGTGTCCGTTAAAAAAGCGTCTCAACATGTTTGTTCATATGAGTGCTTGAAAATCATTCTTGTTTTCTTAATAATAAGGTTGTTGGAAGCGGCCTGCATCCAGCGACTTCCTGCGACCTTTATCAGGCTACTTATAGTCCCAGAAAATAAATTTCCATGCGAACGGAGTCGCGGGCAACTGCTAGTTATCCAATGAATATGTTAAAGTCTATAAAATATATTATTTACCCTGTAGTTTGTCCAAACACTGGCTTCGAACCGAAAACGGGTGATCCACCGAACGAGGAAGCTATAAAAAATATTTACATTAAACCATAATATCGCACAAAACGTGAAAAAAGAAATAAAGAAAAACCTATACTAGATCTTAAATAGACGATTTTTTATCTTATTTCGTCACTCATAAGATCTAATATTACCTGCACCAAATGCGGATCCCTGTTGTGGACTGCCGAAGGCCGTAGTGCCGGCAGGTGGAGGCGAACTGAAGCTCCCACCTGACCCGCTGCCAAATATGGACGACGCTTGAGTTGTACTTTGTTGCCCTGTAGGGTTAAAAAGTTGTATGACACCAGCCCGTCTAGCATGCACGCCACGAGATGTCTCGATAATCGACTGTCGAAAAGTTGTCTACAATATTGTATGAATAAACGAGGACGCATGTTAGTGTTCGTAGATAAATAGAGGAAACCGGTTATAATAGGACAAAAAGCGTAGAGAACATGTTCTCATGGCGCTCTCTCTCTCTCTCTCTCTAGCTCTCTTACAAACTGTGTGCCGTTCACTGTATATGTATAGGATAAGGGATGACATTAGAAAACTCAAAACAAAATCATTATTTAGAAACCCATGTTCACATAGCAAGACTTGTAACATAACATAAACATAACATAAGCTCACGCCTGTATCCTCGAAGGGGTAGGCAGAGGCGCACTAGCGAACTAGAACACCCACATTTCGCCGAGCTTAGTTCCGTCCCAGATGTGATAGGGGGCGAGCCTATCGCCATATCGGGCACAAATTCCAGACTCCGGGCTGATATGGAAAAATTCAATATCACTTTGCCCGACTTAACGATGATGATGTTTAAGACTTGTAACGATGTATTGAAATATCTATAAAAATGTTGTTTAATAACGGCATACACTTTGGACTCAAGCCCAAGAGGTATACCCAGAGATAGTAAACAGCACTTAAACAAGATAAGGCTTTCGGTACTGGACTTCAAAGCAAATTTTCTAATTTAATTTGCCTGGTACTGCATCCCTTGGGGGGTTGACGTCAGGCAGGCAGCCGGTCGTAAAAACTAAGCCAAATCCTGTGTACAACATGCTTGAAAAAGTATGTTGCGCCGACCCCACGTTAAGGTGGTATAAGGGCAGATAAAAAGAATAATTACTACATTTTTCCCGGAATTGTATCCCTCAGAGAGGGTTGACGTCAGGCAGCCGGTCGTAAAAAATGTAAGTCGATTCCTTTAATAAAAATGGAATAGAATAGATAACAATAATTACCAAAAGCCGATGAACCGAAACCATTGCCAGCAGTAGCGCTACCGCCCGACCAAAAATTGGTCGCGGGTTTCGGCTGAGTAGAGGACGCCGCGCCGCCGAATATTGCCGCTGCCGTCGGATTCGGCTGGCCGAATGTCGTGTTGCCACCAAACACGTTAGTGTTGCTACTGCCGAATACCGAACCTGATGAGCTGTATACAAAAATGTACATGTAACTTTATAAAATAACCTGGCTGAGCTAAGGTTAATCATCTGGCATTATTAGGCCGGAAATATGTATGCCACACAAGAAGAAAAAAACTAGACTAGCGAAAAGAGCATGTATATAGATGTGAATAATGTTTAAATTTGGGACAGTCCTGTACAAGAAAATAGTTTTTTTTGTATTTTTTACCTTCCGCCAAATATGCTGCCACCACTCTGACTAGGTGAATTGGTTGTGGAAATACTAGCCGATGCGAACAAATTAGCTTCAGCGCCACCGAATAATGATCCACTTTGTGCAGTCGTCGCAGGTGGAGCGCCAAACACCGAAGTCTGTGTTGTTTGCGTGGGCGTTCCGAAAATTGACGCTTGGGTCGATGGCGTTGGTGTTCCAAACACAGATGGTTGAGTAGTCGAAGTTGGAGACCCAAATACGGACGGTTGAGATGTCGGCGTTGGAGTTCCAAATGCAGATGGCTGAGTTGTTGGGGTTGGAGGTCCGAATACAGATGGCTGAGTTGTCGGAGTTGGAGTTCCAAACACTGATGACTGAGTTGTCGACGTTGGAGCTCCGAATACAGACGTTGTTTGTCCTGATGCGCCAAACACGGATGGCTGGGTGGTGGCTGCAGCAGACCCAAACACTGATGTTTGTCCTGTAGATCCAAACACGGATGCTTGTGTCGCCGGTGTAGCACCGAATATACTTTGAGCTGTTGTTGTTGTTGTTACACTACCGAATAAAGAGGATGTTGTGGACGTCGAAAATGTTGATGTTGCAGGTGTACTGAATAACGAAGATTGTGTCGTCGTTGCTGCTGTCCCGAATATCGAACTAGAACCACCGAACAGTGAAGATTGAGTGCTAGCGGCTGTACCAAACACAGAACTTGGTGAACTAAACGCCGACTGAGTTGTGGTTGCAGTTCCAAAGGGCGGTGCTTGAGTTGTTGTTGATGCAAATATTGAGCCAGTTTGTGTTTTAGCTGTACCAAATATCGAAGAAGATGCAGAGCTTGGTGTACTGAATATAGACGGTTTTGACGCTTCACTAAACACCGATTGGGCTGAAGATGTGGCAAAAACGGAACTTGGAGCGGATGTAGTGCCAAATATTGATCCCGGTGAACTGAACGCGCTTGGCGTTGTTATTGGTGTTGGATCACTGAGTATAGAAGGAGCGGCTGTGCTAATGGGAGTTGTAGTTTTTTGTTGCAATGTAGCTGCAGTAGCAAATATAGATGATGATGATGTTGAAGTAGTTGTTGCCGTATCACTTTCTTCCGATTTGGCTAATTGCACTGCTGTGGTTTCTGGTTTAGGTATTTCAGGTTCTGGCTTTGTCGTATTTTGGGGCGTATCGGCAGCTGGCAGAGGTTTGTCAACTGTAACAACAATATAATAATTGGATACTTGACTAAGTTTTTTAAATTAATCTTATATGAAATTTACGTCATCTAAAATACAGTACAGAATAATGAAATATTCTCAAAAATAAAAAAGTTATAAGCCTTTGAAATTTGGTGTAACCTTCAAACTGCAGGAAAGAGAAGTATCATTATAATTACGTTACAGCTATAACGGTACGTGCGTTGGAAAGGGATAGCAAGATATCCCCACTACGCCCCCACTCTTGCTCATTGCAGAATTAAAATATGAATGACTTACTCATTTGTTTTACCAATTTCTATACAGCTATTACAGACGGGTTTTTTTTTGTTTTATTTGCTATTACATACAAAAATGTGTATAAAATCAAACATAATCAAGTACTCAATTGTATTAACTATCAATATACATAATATTCGCATTTAGAACCAATCAATATAATTTAGTATAAGCCAGTGGACGTGTGGCTAATAATGATGATAATCATAATTTGAGATTAACCGTTCACACATCTAATAATAAATTATACTAACTTGTAGGAATTGAAATATTAGCATTTGCGAAAATTGAGGATGCACTCGATCTTACATTCAGATCAGACTTATCGGTTGGTTTTGGAATCTCTGGTTTGACTTCTTTAATTTCTACTTTTTGCGGTTCATCTAAAGTAAAAGGAGATTAATTAGTAACTATATATATTGAAATAAAATTAGCATGATATAAACGAATAATATATATACTTAGTATGCTAGATGCACTACTAGCTTCAATAGACACAGGTGTCTGAATATTTGCAGTTTGCAAAGACAAAACTCTCGAAGCATCATCGTTTTTGTCAGCCGATTGTGCTGTTTTAGGTACTTCTTTTTCAGGAATGTTCTCTTTAGACTTTTCGATTATTTTATCAGATAGCTTTACCGCAGGTTTACTTTCAACTTTGGTTTCCTGATTGTGAGATTTTAAAACATCCGGCACATTTGTACTCGATCCGAAAATATTTGTGTTTTTAACTTCAAATGGTTTCGAGACTTCAAATTCGCCTGTTTCACTTGACTTTGGAGTAATCGCGATTGGAGGTTTTGACTCTGGTATAAAAGCTTGAGGTTGAAATTTCGGAAAAACGTTACTTGAAGTAGACAATGGCTTCTCTTTTAATACGACAGGTGCCGTTGTAGCAACTGGTGGCGCTGTGGAAGAAATATTAATGGAACATCAATTGATCAACAACGAAATTATTAAGAATTGTGACTATTTGCAATTGATTATTGATCTTTAACACACATAACACATAACATAAGCTCACGCCTGTATCCCTGAAGGGGTAGGCAGAGGCGCAGTAGCGAACTAGAACGCCCACATTTCGCCGAGCTTAGTCCCATCCCAGATGTGATAGGGGGCGAGCTTATCGCCATATCGGGCACAAATTCCAGACTCCGGCCTAATATGGAAAAATTCAATATCACTTTGCCCGACCCCGGGATCGAACCCGAGACCTCAGAACCGTAGTCGTACCGAAATACCACCACGCCACCGAGGCAGTCAGGCAGAGTGATTGATCTTTACAGCAGTATATTTTTCCTTATAATTGGGACTTATGTGATCAAGGTTTCATACACTCTAGGAAGTGTCAATTAGGAATGGTAGGCCTATATAATGATTGTATGTACGTTCAAATGGGTACTTGACTCATTTTTTTTTTTATTATATGAATATTACGTCGTCTGTAATATAAAACAGAAATAAATATTGAAATACTCTCAAAAATAAAAAAGTTATAAGATTTTGAAGTTTGGTGTAACCTTCCAACTGCGGGAAAGAAAAGTATCAGTATAATAACGTCACGCCATAACGGTACGTGCGTTGGAAAGGGAAAGCAATATATCTCCAATATGCCCCTACTCGAGAATTTAAAATAATAATTACTGCTTGTTTTTTTTCGATGCAGGTTTTGTGATGTTTAGTTGCTTCGCTGAAAAATAACGTCGCGAGGGAACAGGGGGGTTACCACAACCTCTTATAGCAATATTATTATAATTTTACTTGTTCCGATTCCCGTAAAAAAAACGAAGTAAGATTATAATACTACTGCTATAAGAGGAGGTGGTAGCCCCCCAGGTTTGCTGAGATCTTTTTATAAGATTTTATATGAAATCTACCAAACAAGCGAATGTGATAGAAGGCCTAATTTCTCTCACCAGTAAATAAGGCTCGTGCCCAGTAATATAAGAGTGTTAATACAGGGCTAAAATTCTTTAATCAATTTCAAATATTTTTTAATGTTTTCAATTAGGCTATATGCCCCATACAAGTGCATTCTTAAGAATAAAAGTATAATATGTACATACCAAAACCTTTATCAGTAAAAGATGTAGGTGAACATATTTTTTGCCCCATGAAAGTGTTGGCATCGTTTTTAGCTTCCAAATTAGCCTGAGATTTGTTTTGCAGTAGATCTTTTAGTACATTCTTGGTAGCAGCTGAAGCGGGAGCAGTGTTAAGTGGGGCGAAACCATGTGACTGCATTTTATACGGCTGGTTCTGTACTGGAATAGTTGGTTGGACCGAGGGTTTTGGAAGTTCTGGCTTGGGACCTGTAAAAGTTATGATTATTGGAGGTGTTTTTATTCTTTCTTCCCCAGTGGCGTGCAGTCACTATAGACAAAGAGACACTTGTCTACCCTGACAACTTGTTATTCCCATAAATACACATTTTCAATATAGCAATGGTTGGCTTATGTTTTAATTCGAGACGGAGAAGATAATAATAGTGATGATGCCGCAAGAGTTAAGGAAAATAATTGTGCAAGATTTTTGTCATCCTTGACCGGAATGCCTGTGCACGTCACTGTTCTTCCCATCTGCCCTCATCCCAATCAATGGGTCGATGAGGTCGACGCAACACACTTTTTAAGCAGAATTGTATTAGTTTTTACCAGCTGCCTCCCTGATGTTAACCCTTTTTAGTGTATTCAGTAAAGGCAAATTGTGTTGGAAAAACCATGATGTTAAAAACTTGTGCATAAAACCTACAACATCTTGGTCTCCAGCCTATATTTTACATGACTAAGTTGGCGATATAACAGTTTCGTATTTTTATCAGCTCCCGAAGACAGACAAAGAGATAATTCTTTTGATGGTAAGTGATTGCGATCTCCAAGGATAGAAACTCATTGTATATCAGTACTTTGTAACTAGTTTTGGTGTAGTGTAACTTTTCCGCGCTTAGATAGTAAAAAATAAAACAAAACATACCATCGTTGAACAGGGTTCTTGCAACATTGCCAAATGCTGGAATACTAGGTTTTGCATTGACCACTGGAGCGAAAGCTGCACCACTTGCGGGGAATTGAATAACGGGCTCCGGTTTTAGTTCCACCTTTACATTAGGTTGGGCTGAAAGAGTAGTGCATAATTCAATCACACTAATATTTTATCGAAGGCACTAATACTGTAGGTATTATTTATTTAGTTCGGTGTCATGCCCAACTAAATAAACTAAATAACACTCAATATCTGGTCATACGTATGGGATCTGTCATACATATGGTACTGTCTCTACGGTAAGATACCGAGTCTTGAGTCGTGGGTATTAGGAAGTACGAGATATTTTCGGTCTCACAACAAATAGATCAGAAACAAATATGTAAACACAATGTGGGTGTAGGTTATTTGTAAATACAAAACCCGTAAAACAACTTCTCAGGTTGAAGTTAGTAATTACACTCACTCTTCGAGAATCATGCCACCATTAATCTATGAATTCGCTAGTTTGAATACTGCCTGTGATTAACTTCATTGTCCTTTATGTATGTCTTGGAAAACAATAGCTGTTATGCCACGTGACACTAACTTCAGACCGTATAAGTTTATTCTTACAAATATGGGATTTGAACTAATAAATTAATGAATTAAAATTAATACGAATCTGCAAATATCAGAGAAATTTGTTTTTATATTCAAAGACTTTGCTCAAAGTACTGCATGAGTCAATAACACTTATTGAAGAATTGGTCAGCCCAAATGTGTCTAAGACAATAACATTGGTTTAGTATTATTAATTAATGTTTGTACCATTTGCCTAATACTTACCAGGCATAAACTTCGGTTCAAATTTCGGCGATTCAACGGGCTCTGTTTTCACCTTAGGCTCTACAGTTTGTTGCTTTATTTCTTTCTCGCGCATGCTCTTCTCGTAATTCAACTTCATGGTGGCTAAATGCTGTCTCAATTCTACATTGACCGGCTTAATTTTGATCGGTTTGTGGTTAGACAATAAGTCTCTCAACGCGTCAACCTTTTGAGCCGTCAATACAGGCTTCTTAGCTTGAGGCTCAATACTCATGTTCAAAATGTTCTTTGTTAACTTCGAGAGGGGATCTCTAGAAAATATTATGTATAAAAATTAGCTTTTGTTTATAAAAAGATCAGGCATCAGACGGACAGTCAGTTGTGAGAATTAAGCCGAATTCCTGTGACAGGTTTGAATTGCAAAAACAGCCCTGGCACGTAAGTTTTTTTTTTATGTGTCATTTCAAAGTCGGTTTTAAGCTTTTGGTTAACTTTATTTATTTACGTAGGTAGATTTGTGTTCAATTATTGGGTTCAATCAATCAGTCAGTCGACCAGCGTCAACTTCAAGTCGATAATTGGAGATAAGTGCGCAGACAGTGTAGTACACAGACAGCTGGAGATATGTATCTCATTTCGGACTCCAGAGCCAACTTTGTGTCACTGAGCCAGTATAATTGGTATATTTGTATAAAATGCCCAACTTACTTATTTCTAAAAGGGGTGCTTCTTAGAATGGAGGTAGATTTGAATGAGGGCGTGTCGCATTCATTTACAGTATTCCGTAGAGTTCTGAGAACTGCTTGTTGTCGACCGAGTATCTCCTGCTGCCTCACTAACAACTGGTAAACTTCATCCAATCTGGGACGTATCATACGAGATCCTGGCCTGTTAACAAGAATGTGAATTTATTAGATCTTAAAATAGTGTAGTGGAATAAATAAACACAAGTCACATACATAATCCTAGTCCTACAATAATATACTAGATCTGTTTCATTCTCTATAAAAAAACCGCTATACATAAGGCCCCTTACTTATAAAAATATTTGAGCGTTGCTTATCTTTATACCATAGGTTATCCCTTTAATTTTTAAACAATGTAATGCAAGGAAAAAAGTGACAGGTTATTCGTAACCATTTGCTCAGCTAAAGATGCTGTTTTAAGTAAGGCCCAAGGTTTCTGTGTAATGTCTTTGGATTACCGATAATATCGTCACTACACGGGTCTGGCGATAACGGGATGTTGCGTTACTACAACATCTTTGAAACAGTTGTGAGCTTGTGTTATATGTTTTGACAATGAAACACCTTACTTGTAATTCACTTCTTTGGTTTCCATTTCATTCCATCTGTAATCGAGCGCTTGTCGAGCTTGTTCGAGTTGGTTTTGTACATAGTAGGCTAATTTCTTCACTGAAGAGATGCGTTTAATCGTCAATGGATCCACTTGTGTCCACTGTTCAAGGTCTTTGGCTCTGAAATGACAGATACATAACTTTCGATTTTATGTCGATAAACAAATACTGATTTCTAGATGATAATATACTTTTAATATATATTGATCACGGCTCTGCCCGCCAAGAATTTTTCCCCTCCAATATTATCGCCATAAACAGTAGCCCAAGTTATTTTCCGCCTATAAAATATACATAATCACAAGTTTAGAAACATAACTGACCGACTTCCAACTTGTTCCGATTGTGACCAAATTTATATGGGACCACCCTTGAAATAAGCTCTATCGGAAACAAAAAGAATTTTGAAAATCAGTCCACATTTGGCGGAGATATCGCGTTACATAAAAAAATACAGACGAATTGAGGACCTTCTCCTTTTTGAAAGTCGGTCGAAAATTAACAAAATTTCGATTTTTTAATACTAGTATATATTACTCACTCGGCATGCGTACGCGCTTCAGCTACAACTGCGCAAGCCCTCACAAGCTCCAGTTTGAACTGAACAATGGTCCCTCTCAGTTCTTCTAAGGAACATTCCTTTCTTAATTGTTCAGTGTTTAGTGAATTGGTGTCGATATTGAGATTGATCGCCTCTATATCATGTTGGAGCTGAAATTAAAGCAGCAATGTTACGACGAGGTATCAAAGGCTTTAACCAAATTCAACTGCTTCGGTGGCATGGTTGTATTCGGTACGAGTACCATCTTGAGGTCTCGGGTTCGATCCACGGGTCGAGCAGAGTGGTATTGGATTTTTCCATATCAGCCCAGAATCTGGAATTTGTGCCCGATATGGCGATAGGCTCGCCCCCTATTACATCTGGGACGGAACTAAGCTCGGCGAAATGTGGGTGTTCTAGTCCGCTAGTTCACCTCTGCCTTCTCCTTCGGGGATACAGGCGTGAGCTTATGTTATGTAATTAAAAAATAAGAAGGTTTTTAACTTGTTTACTTTTTTATGTGCATTACACATCTCAACTAAATGTGGACTAAGTTCTGTATAGGGTTTAGTTCAAGAATCTTCCGACATCCCTCTGAGTATATTTTTCCTTCCCTTTGCTAAGACATGACGATGGAATATTATGAGGAATGGAAGAAAAACTCCTGAATGAAATTATAGTGTAAAGGTGTTATACCACTGTCTCGCAGCAAAGTGACGTGCAGTGGAGTAGCGTTTCATTGGGTGAATGGTATAATCCGAAAAAAATATTTTTAAATCAAACATAGATAGCCCAACCTGGCATTCAACTAATAAAATACCTTTGCCTGAGTCTCGCGAGTTTTCACCATAAACTTGTACAATTCCATTTGAAAATCGTTCACTTCTTTAATCAGCATATTTTTTAACTCCTGGTTCGCTTTTTCTTTGTTAATTTTCTCTTGTTCAGCTTTCAATGCTGCATTTTCTTGAATTTGTGGTGGCTGCGGTGTTTTAGGCAGAGCTTTCGTTTGTGGCTATAAAGATAATATCAATGTAAATATCTTTTACTCTGGGGCATGTCCTGGACAACCCGTAATAGAAAAAGAGAGAAAGAGAGGGGGGAGAGAGAAGGGGGAGAGAGAGAGGGAGAGAGGGGGGGAGAGGGAGAGAGTGAGGGAGAGGGGCTGGAGCCATCATAAAACTTACCATTGCTGGTTGCGGTTGCTGTGGTTGAGAAAGGGGTTGCGGTTGAACTTGAGCAACAACTGGCTTCGTTTCCTTTTGTTCAATTTGTTTCAATGGCACAGTAGCTTTGATTGTAACTGAAAAATATAAAAAGAACAAAAAAAATGAATATACCATAAATGTCGGAATCTTACACCTATATCTTTTTTAGGCGGCATTAACCACTAACCTGTAGCTTGTGTCTGTTGTGCAGGTTGGGAAGAGTTGTTCATCGATGGCATGAATTGACTTGTCTTTGGCACTGACGGTATTTGAATAGGTGGCGCTTGCGCAGACAATGGTTGTGGCTGTTTGGGAGATATTTACTAGGTTAAACTTTGTATGTGCGAGTTTCTATAGCAGAGACAGGCAAACAACCAGCTGAAAATAGCTGTGGGTGTGTTGCCAACCGTAAAAAACAATAGCGATTGGGAAGGGGCATTTGGACCATAGGCAAACTATTTATTTACTTACGGCTGGTCTCAATAAACGATCTCAGTTTAGAGTGCAGATAGATCGCGATTATGAACCAATCAAATCAAGTCATTTGACGGAGTCATGTTTAAACTGTGTTCTTATTGGCTAATTTTTGTAATCTATCTGCACATTCGAACTGAGATTATTTATTGGAACCGGGCATTAAGGAGTCGCTATATTACTCATCCGTTCGATTATTTATACTTTCTCCTTTTTATCCGACTGCATCTAACGGAGGGTAATGTTTTCTTATTTATTTTGGAGTAATTACCTTCTGCAGAGGCACGGCAGCAGGAACCGGTGCGGGTGGAGCTTGAGCTGGAGTTGGTATGTCACTGGGTATCACACTACAGGGAAAATGTTTATCAATATTCTTTACTCTAGATTTCCTCAATCGACGTTATGATCTCGATTAGTCAAAGTAAACTAGAAATATTTGAAATGTTTTAAATAATAATTCATCCGCCACAGGACACATTCACTACTGGACATAGGCCTCCACCAAAGATTTCCAGACCGAACTGCATCCAGCCACTTCCTGCGACCTTTATCAGGTCGTCTGTCCAGCAGTGGACGTCCTGTGGCTGATGATGAGGATGATGATGATGATATAATGATTGAAATACGACTGTTGTGCTTTTTAGTTTTCCAGGATAAAAAGTTTTCATAGATCTTATAATAACCATAATTAAAGATTATTGAATTGAGTACGATAAATAAAGCATGATAGTCATGATCGGATTTTGGTGTCGGTCTGAACTGGCTGCCAGCCTGTCGAACCCCGAACTATAAAATAAATTGCATAAAATACTTGGTGATCGCAGTGGCTGGCAGTATGATTTGTTGCGGCGGTGTACACAGTTGCGCGGCGTCCTTGTTGATGTTCACGATGTTGTACACGGTGAGGAGGCCTGAATGAGACAACACGTGCAGACGGGGCATGTGTGGTAGCACTTCGTTTTCACCTGCACAAAATTAAATATCTTAAAATCTCCTTCAAAACCCTGTAACTAAATAAATACCCACATAGTTCTGACCTCAGACTAGGTGTAACCTGTATCGTGGGTATCAGAAACTACGAGACTTTCGGTCTCACAACACCTAGACCCGAAACAAATATCTGTGGGCCACACAGACATTTACCTATAGACACAGTGTCTATAAAAACACCTTTCAAGTAAATTTAAAAACTTGTTGTTTGTTAAGGTTTACTCTGTACTCCTTCATCAAATCTTGAACAAAGCACTCTTGGAGTAAAATCTATCGATCACAAATATCTTAAATATATCACACTTTCCAGAAACATCGAGTAAAATACATAAATAAGGTGAAGCAGGTTGAAAAATAGCAATTGATATGAAAAAATAGCTACTGCTTAAGTAATCAATTTTTGTTTCACTCTCACTCAAGTGTCGATCATGAATACGAACTGGGTATGTACTACAAACTTACTCTGCAATTCATATAAAAAATAACATTTCTTATTATTAAAATTATGATTCTATAATGACCTGTTTACAAGTATACAAAAGCTATTACAAAATATAACACTCACCCCAAGGTAACTGGTGTATTGCGCACGTATCGATGCATACACCGACTGGATAATTTTCCAATTTCTTATTAGTTAGTGGCAGTTCGGGCCTTGCCTCATCTGGCTGAGAAATAATACAATTTAAATGCCATATTTATTCTGTTTAATTACTACATATTCTTCTGTTTAATATCTACATATATTCATTCATTCTTATTCTAGTAGCAGGGCAGGTCTTACCTGACACCATTGCATCCACTTGGCACCATCGGGCGAGCCTAATGTCGCTACTTCCATACTGTTTGATGATGAAGCCAGGATAATGTTCCTGAAAACAATATATTTTTCACTTTCAATCCAAAGGTACTATCCTATAAGTTGAAATTTTAACTGCCTTGGTGGCGTGGTTGCATTTGGGTATGACTACCGTACTAAGGTCTCGGATTCAATCGCCAGGTTGGGCAAAGTGATATTGGTTTTTTCCATGCATGTCAAATGTATGTTAAAAAATAATGGCATTGGCATTTAGTGGATATCCCTAAGAATAAATGCCGAAACAAATCAGCCCGGAGTTTGGAATTTGTGCCAGATATGGCGATAGGCTCGCCCCCTATCTGGGACGGAACTAAGCTCGGTGAAATGTGGGTGTTCTAGTTCGCTAGTGCACCTCTGCCTACCCCTTCGGGGATACAAGCTCACGCTTATGTTATGTATGTGTGAAATTTCAACTGACAGTGGCTGATAACTTTAAAAGCTAATAATATAAAGCGTGTAAAAACAATTCATCCTTACCACTGGGCGATTCCTTGTAAATAGTAGTACCAAGGTCTATTGGATCCTAAACTGAAGCAAATGTCTTCGTAATTCATGCATGTTGGTTGGCCAGTTTTTCCAGCATTTACAATGGTTATAGCTGTGAGGGATTACATAAATTTAAATTAATTTTGATTCAGACATGTTTAATTTAGCTTAAATTGGATACTTGACTAATTTTTTTTAATTGATTTTATACGAAATTTACGTCTAAAACGTAGCATAGAAAGAAATATTGAAATACTCTCAAAAATAAAAAAGTTATAAGCCTTTGTAGTTTGATGTAACCTTCAAACTGCGGGAAAGAGAAATATCAGTAAAATCACGTCACGGTCATAATGGTGCGTGCGTTGAAAAGGGATAGCTAGATATCCCCACTACGCCCCAACTCTTGCTCATTGCAGAATTTAAAATATGAATTACTGCCTCATTTTTCAACCAATTTCGATGCGGTTTTTAGAGAAGGGTTTCTTTTTTATTTTATTTGCTATTACATATAAAAATGTGTATGAAATGAAACATAGCCACGTACCCAATTGTGTACATCAGGACGGCATTTACAATGTAAGAAATAAAATATGTACATATATATAAAATTAATGAACTTTCATTACTATATAATAAGTCACCATGCTGTCATCAGAGCTGTGGTTTATAATATTCTCTTTATTATGCTACGTATTTACCAGAGATGGGCATTGGGAGTGTGTGGGGCAAAAGTCAGTAGGATAACTTCACTTTCCCAATCCCGCTTAATAATTTCGTTTTTTTCCTTATCATTATTTTTCTTGCAGATCTCTTGTGGAAATGCAGTTCTTTCTTTATTTCTGCCTGGCATTATCCCAGCTTTATGCCAGGGTCTGCCTTCCTACTTTAACGCTTCCGTTTCGGTTTTTAGCATATGAAACAAAATGCAGTTCTACAATGGGAAAATAATAGGTATCACATTGAAAAAAATATACTTGCGATCCTGATGTACACCTTAATGCAATATCATACCTGGACGGCTGTTGTCCGTAGCATTTTTATACACAACTGCGAACTGGAAGGTGGATATCCAATGTATAGCCATAGCTTCAACAGGGCAACCTTCAAAGAGATTTGGAGCTGCCACCGTCTTAGCTATAGTCAGTTCTGGCAAATACTGACAGAGTGTACCATCACTGTTGCCAGTTACAAGTTGCTTGCCTTTTGGACTCCAGCATATGCATCTACGAAATATTATGAAAATTTAAAGCTTTAAGTGATGCTTCAAGTTATCAAAACCTATGGTCTAGTACAGTAGTTTGTAGAAATAATAATAGTTTTCGCTTTCACCATACATTTCACTAGTAGCGCCTCCTGCAGAAACTTTTTTGCAAACAAGCAGATGGGTAAGTGGTACCTGATGGTAAGTGATCTCCACCTCCCATAAACACCCAAAACACAAAAAGAATCATGGGTGCGTTAAAACCTAAAGGGATGGAATGGAAGGGGAGGGAAAAGGATTGAGAAAGAGAGGCAGGGGAATGGGCCACCGGAAATCTCTCACTGAACGAAATGCGACACCAAGCTGCTACTTTATGACGGTTTTTTGTGAGACAGTGGTATCAGACCCGTCGAGCCGGCCCATTCGTGCTGTAGACGTAACTGTCTACAGCGTGGCTCTACCACTACAACAAACTTTTGTAAATGTATGGAATAAAAGAAAACATAATAATTTTCTAAAAGTGAAGAATATAATGTTTATTGACAGTTATGAATGCAACTAGCATTCACAGTTTATGTATGTCGTGTTCTTAGATCGCAAATGAAATTGCTTATCTTTGTTGCTATCATAATGGGCCTTACTTATAAAATATTATAGCTAAGCAAATGGATAAGAATATCTGTCACTTTTTCCTTGTGGCACATTGTTTCAAAATAAAAAGGACAGAATATTATTAGCCATTTGCTCAGTCAAAAAGGTTTTTATAAGTAAGGCCCAATAATGATTCATGGCTCAATAATTATATGGACAAAATACTTAAATAATAATGATGACACACCTTGCTTTTGATTGAACCTTCTTAAGTTGATTGGTGCTCACTTGACAGATGAGTAGCGTTCCGTCATAGAATGCCATGGCTATCGAGTCAGGGTTGCACGGGTTCCATTGGAGAGCACATACAAATGTAGATGGACTTGCTTCCGTTTTTACAATTGCTGCTGGTGATGTGTTCTGTTAACAAAATATTTTTTTAGGTTTGTATGGAAATAATGTGATAATAAATGTGCTAACAGTTCACAAAATAT
Organism: Clanis bilineata; assembly: GCA_036417725.1. Taxonomy (NCBI): domain Eukaryota; kingdom Metazoa; phylum Arthropoda; class Insecta; order Lepidoptera; family Sphingidae; genus Clanis; species Clanis bilineata. The sequence goes on from CM071153.1 coordinate 9,687,218, forward strand.
GTAGTTATTAAACATTTTTCTGTGCTATTGTGTGTAAATCAAAGAAATATAAATGTAGGCATGACAATGAAACATTTATACATATAGTAAAATATGTTTTTGTTATCAAAGCATGACATAGCGACCACTACACTACTGCGGGTTTAGCCAAGAGGTATATGTACTAGTCAAATAGAATAGAAAATGTTTGGGAATGAAACAAAAGTATGCCGCATATAGCGTACTCTTATGTCATTCCCATACATTTATTTCATTCGACTAGTGCATAAGCCACTTGGCTAAGCCCACTGATGGTAATTGCAATACAGTAAAAAAAAAAACACTGACAAATAAATTGAACTATCGGAAGTCACCAGAATTATTCCTGACTGTTTATGCTCCCAAATCACGTCTCGGGATTGCCTTCACATGATTGATTGGCTGATACAAATCATCTCAAAATAGATCTATAACAGTATTTTACATACATGCTTTGTATAAACATGTTACCTGGTTTTGAAAATCAGCGACTTTATAAACGCAAATCAGTTGTCCCCCAGTGACAGCCAGAAGTTCTTGATTGCAGTTCACTCCTATATGTGTAGGCATTTCTTGAAGTTTTGTAGTGGTGTGTTGTAGTTCACATTCTTTGTCTATCACTTGGTTTAACTGGTATGCTGGAATTTTTTGAACTATTTACTTTTTACTAGATAAAATAACATAAACATAAGTCCACGCATATATCCCCAAGGAGGTAGACAGATGCAAACTAGTGAACCAGACCTGCAACACCTGTATTTTGCCAAACTTATTTCCATTCCAGATGTGAACTAAGACTTCAGCCTAAAACTGAGTAGAAAAACCCAATATCATGTTACCAGAGCTGAGGATTAAACTTGAGACTTCAGAGTCGGTAATCATACCGCAGTCAGCTCAGCAGTCTTAGCTTTCTTACTTTTCCTTATTCTGTTATTTTTAATTATTATATTATTATATATATTAAAAAATTACTGAAATAAAACTATTTTTACCTACGGGTCAGACTGTCTGACCCGTCACCCTGAAGGCTGCAAAGCTTTCGAAACGTCAGGCATAAAAATTAAAACCAAATTGTGATAGAATCCATAAACACAGTTTTATTTCAATGAATAACATTCATGTAAACCTAAGAAATCATTATATTACCATTCACTTTTAAAACAAATCTAAGACCACATTTCATTTAAAAATTCCAAACAAGCCAATGTTGTAAAATCAAATACCATTTTACCTGTGAGTAATCCATTTGGAATTGCAACAAAAAGAATGCCATATTTACTGCTTGATGCAACCAAATTATATCCACGATTTTGTAATGGATTTTGTGTATCAAATACTTTGATCTTATGTTGCAGCTTATACAGAAGATTCTAGAATGAACAACATTATTATAGTTTTCATAAATATTTTGTGCTTCAATCCAAGTATGAAAACATAAGTAAATTACTAGAACCACCCATATCATGTGGATTCTTTAGAACTTTCAATCAGCAACTTTAACAATAATATTCATAATGCACTCTTTTTTGTGAACATCATTCTGAGTTAGTTTATAAATAAAATATATAGGTACAGTCTAAAAGTCCACAGTAAGATATGAGTCTTGTGTTTTAAGTATCAGGAGCTCTGGACTTTTGGCTTCACAACACACATTTACAAAACAAATATTTGTATATTATATTATTATGACAGCCTCCATGGCGCAGCAGGCGAGTAGCCAGCTGTGAAGCAAGAGGCTGTGGGTTCGATCTCCGCACCGAGACAAATGTTTGTATGGCCTACAGATATTTGTTTTGGGTTGGGGTATTGTGAGACCGAAAGTCTCATAGTTCCTGATACCCACAACATAAGACTCAATCTTAGTGTGGGGTCAGGACTTTGTATGTGACTGTGGGGTGTTATTTATTATATTCAGAACTTCAAGCTGGTGCTATACTGATAAGTCTAGGGACACAGAACACCTAATACAGCTAAGGACGTAATTGTTCTTAACAGCCTACATTATGAACTGCATTTTACCTATTTTTTTTATATAGCAGGGACTGGCAAATGAGCAGATGAGTCACCTGATAGTAAGTGATCGTCATCGCACATAGATACCCAAGACCCAAAAAAAATTGTGCCTACACCACAGTAGTATTTTATGTGTTTTGTTACTATTTACTAATCAATACTACACTCGCACAGATACTCACACAAGTAGTACAGAGTCATGGGTGTGTTGCCAACCTAAGAGGAGGGAATGGAAGGGGAGGGAAAAGGGATTGGGAAAGTGAGGGGGAAAATGGGGCATCGGAAATGTTACACACCGAATGAAACATGAGCAAGCTGCTACTTTACGCCGGTTTTCTGTGAGACAGTGGTATCACACTGGTCAAGCCAGCCCATTCATGCTGTAGACATAGCTGTCTACAATGTGGCTCTACCACTCATTATTCACCATTAAATTAATATAGCGACCTTCATATGACTAAACTAATAACTACAGGGTTGATAATAAATTAGAATCTTTGTACATAGATACTTAGTTACACAAATGTTTTAGAAAAGAAGAACTATAATTAACTACTCTCTGTCTACAGTTTAATATATGGACGATCATTGTTTTTCTCTGTCCTGTTATTTTAGGAAGTCACTACTCACTAGTGTCTTAACCTGGATTGCCCTGGCCATTGAAGGAGCCAAATATTATGCAAAATAATAACATTAATTGTGATAATTAAACAAAAGTTATTTGTAAAATCTATTCAAATAGGGCATTTTATAATTCTAAAAATAAAAGCAACGATACATACCGGCTCGTCCACAGAATTCGGACCAAACTGTACATCCATTTTGTACAAAAGGTTTTGTATTTAGAATAAAATATATAATAATTAATTTAAAATTTAAAACACTGTTAACATTGGGAGCAATTTTCAACTAATAATTGAGTTTTTTATTGATTTTAGTGCACACAAATTCGCAATCGGCACTCGACAGATGACAGTTGCAGAGTTGCCATAAACTACGTTGAAGATAATACAAAATTATCAACGCTTGCCGCTTATGTATAAAAATCAGAAGATCAGAGGAAAAAATATTTATAGATCATAGTTAGTAGTAGTAAATAACGTTTTCCATCTTTTTTACTCTACAACAAAACAGACAAGAATTATTAAAATACCTTAAGGTTAAAAAAAATATATATAAATTGTATGATATCCTTATAGTTATAAATAATTGACGCAGTGACAGACAAAGGGGTAGTACAGTATTAATTGATATCCAGTAATCGCCGTTTAGTCACCATCATGGTCTAGCCGCAGGACCTAATAAGGGCTGTGGACCGGGAGGTCTTGGGATCGATTGCCAAGTCAGGCAAAGCGATTTTTCTAATTTGATTCGCCCGGGACTGATCCCCGGCGGGAGGTCAGACATGTGGGTGGTAAAAACTAAGACAAATAATGTCAACATGCTTGTAAAAGTGTGTTGCGCCGACTACATATTAAGATGGGATAAGGGCAGATAGAATGAAAAAATGCCGTTTCTTCATTGGCTATGAAATTAAACTAGTCGTAGCATATTCGTATCCGACCGGATGTTGACCATCGTACTCATGGTGCTAAAATCTGCCATAGTAATCACTTCCCATTAGGTGCAGTGTAGTCACTTTGCAGTGCCACTTTGATAAAAACAATATTCACTGAGTGTACAAAATACAATACGTCGCATTTTATAATTTTTTCACATATTGGCAATACTACAATAAACGTCAAATTTTATAAACCCATTTTACGACTCTGGATACATGTCTTTTAGACAATTTGTTGTAAACTAAAGTATCTACCAGGCTGACAACGTTTTTACAAAGTTTTTTGTTCGGTTTTCGAAATTAAGAGGACCGAAGATCACTGCATGCAAATTACTCCATCTACCATCAGAGGCCTGTACCACTGTCTTTTCTTTAAATCATTATCTTTATTTTAAGTACATAATAATTATGACTTTGGGCCAGTAAATAGGTACCTACCGTAGATTTTATATGTTCCGCAAGTTTTCGAAATTCTTATCTACAAAAAAAGGTAGGTACCTACTTACTTCGAGCACATGTGTGACCTAACTTCTGAAAGATAAAAAGAGGGAAGCGCGAACAAGTGAGTCTCGGTGTCTGAAGTTTTAGTAAATGCATTCTATGGTCTGAAATTCTGAAGACATAAAAGAGATTTTTTAGTGGTAGAGTCACGCTGTCGACAATTAGCTACGTGTACCTACAGCACAAATGGGCCGGCTTGACCGATTTGATACCACTGTCTTACAGAAAACCGAAGCAAAGTGGCAGCTCGCTGTCGCGTTTCGTTCGGTGAGTGACATATGAGTGAGCTTTCCAATGATTTGGCCCAACGCCTCACCTCCCTTTCCCAATCCCTATTTCCCTCCCGTCACGTTGACAATGCACTCATGATTCTTTTTGTGTCTTGGGTGTCTATGGGTGGTGGAGATCACATACCATAAGGTCATCCAACTGCTCGTTTGCCAGTCTCTGCCATAAAAATAAGAGATGAGGTGAGTCGTAAGAGTCTGGCTCGTGATTCATGATTTAAGTACCTATCTATTGTTCTTTATGTACCTACATACGTAGGTACTTGGCCCTATCTAAATTGTAGGTATAAGGTAATAGGTGAACCCAAAAGTGACAGACAAAATTATTTTATTCTGAGCCTTATGTAAAAAATATTTTGACACAATATATTTAATCAACTTTATTCGCTGTCGGGAAGCTTAGGAATTTCTTTATAATCCACGCCAATCCAAATTCTGGTAAAGGTAATTTCATCAGACTGTAATAAAACTTGTATCGCCACGATTCTACTTTATACAATTCCCTAGGTTCATCTTTTAACAAGGCTTCCGCGAATGTTTCTAGAATATTCTCGTCTCGCATAGAATCGAATCGAGCGGAATGAGTTGAAGCAGGTTTCAAATAATTATTCAAAGTTATGATCTTCTTTCCATAAAACACTCTTTGTTCTTCGTTCAGATGGTCCAACATTGCGTCGCCTGATTTGCCTTGATTTGTTAATAAATTACTAGACGCCACAAAACCTCCTGCAAAATAAAACAATAACACCCAACAGTCACACACATAATATATAGTTTCTATGTTCTGATTCCTGACGTCATACTAAGATTAAGGTCTTTTGTCGTGGCTATCAGGAACAACGAGAGACTTTCGGTCTCTCAATAACCAGACCCGAAACAAATATTTGTGGGATAAACATAATTAATTCGTTATTAACAGTTGTTTAATGGTAAATATTACGTCTTGAAGGACATGCCTTGGCTAAATACATTTAAATTTAGCGAAATACCATATTAACCTCTATTAACTTTAGCGCATTCTTTAATCTTAATATACCTATTTAGCAGTATTTAAAAAAGAAAATGTAGATGAATGGCTGTATTTACCAGGTACAAAAGCAACAACACTTAAGCCGTGTTCTCTATGTTCGAGCCGTAAAGCTCGTGTCCACGCTAGCAGACCGGCTTTGCTTGCACTGTACGCACCAAAGCCAGGCAATGGCTGCAAACCACAGTGGCTGCTTACGTTGATTATACGGGTTTTTGTTGTGCCAGGATTCTGAAAACCAACCAAAGATTTATATTTATGCAAAACGTCAACACATTATACGTCGACTGCCTCGGTGGCGTAGTGGTATTGCGAGCGCGGTACAACTGTCGCCTTGAGGTCTCGGGTTCGATCTCCGGGTCTGGCAAAGTCATATTTTCAGTATGAGCTTGAAGTCTGGAATTTGTGCCCGATATGGCGATAGGCTCGCTCCCTATCACATCTCCGTCGGGGATACAGGCGTGAGCTTATATTTACACGTATGTGCAGGGATTTATAACACTAAGGGCCTCGTTCACCAACTCCAAGTAAAGTGTTGATTAATTACTTTCTGACTAGCGTTAATTGACAAGTAAGAGTTGCGATTAACTTCTGTTAATTTCACAAGCAAAATTAGAGCTCTGAGTAGCAACTTACTGGTTAAGTGAATGATATCACAAATCCTGCGTCCCATTCGTTCAATATTACGTCAAAAGTATCTTATTTTGGCAAAAAAAACAGTCGTGACTCGTCGCGGGTCCGCACCACATGACACAAAAACCTACCGGACCCTTTTTTGCTATATAAATAGTTACACAGGTACTAAATCGTGTGTCAATAAGGACGAGTTTTGCGTGACCCGCAATGCATTTTATTTTTGTTGAAACTGCTTGATTTTTTAAATGAAAGGCTATTTTACAGTTAACACGTTCATTTAAAACGTTAAACATCGTTATTAAGGTATGACTACTATAATTTGATTTTATAGTTTATTTAACTTCGATAAAATGTACAATTAACTGCCTACTCTAAACTTTAACCGTCAAGTAAACGCGCTACTTGGCAGACGACATGGCAAGTAGCTTACTGGTCAGTTTAATCACAAGACGCATGCTACTCGAACGTCGTGAAATTCACACGTTCAGTTACGGGTGACTTTAACTGACGATTAGCCTACTTGACACTTTACTAGTGGGTGGTGAACGAGGCCCTAAAGGTTAAATAGCTTTCGTTGGCGGCTCTGCCAATGTGAAAGTACATACTTAGTAGGTATCTAGCGGAAATATACTACCAGGATAAAATGACAATTATGTCGTAATCTCATTTTGGTCTACATAGTTATAGTATCTACCCCATATTCCCTTCTAATCGTTATGGCATCATCATCAGTCTTCAGTCATCACCATCATAAGCCTTAGGGCGTCGGTATTACAACACAATAAAATATTCATTAGAATTATTTTAAATGAAAAGACATTAAACAGTACAATACTCTTTTTTTTAAATGGAAGGGTAAGTAGATATTTTAGACCCTACTGAAGAAATCTATCAATTTGGTCTCGCTTATTGCCAACGAGTCTTGATTACATTACTTCTGAACATAGTTTGTTTAAACATCCTCAATAAAGCCGGAAATGCGATACTTACTTCCAAAGCAGTTTTTCTAAGATCAGGCAAGAATGCGGTCACGATCCTCATTGCTCCAAGTAGATTTACATTTATTGTCTCCTCGATTATGGACGGTGGCTGCCATTCGTAATTGCCAATAGTCATTATGCCAGCATTATTGACTACTGCGTGAAGTTCTAAAAGTAATATGATGAGATTGTCTAGATATCTAGATACCTGGCTGGCAGGCATATCGATGCTTTACAGTAATTGTTATTAAAGGTTCATTTGGATTGTAGATAAAAAATACTTGTTTTATGTAATGCTTTAGTGCTGGATACCATGGCTTTGGTTTTCAGTATCAGCCCGGTGTCTGGAATTTGTGCTCGAAATCGCGATAGGCTCGTCCCCTATCACATCTGGGACGTAAATGAGCGCGGCGAAATGTAGGTGTTCTAGTCCGCCTCTGCCTACCCCTTCGGGGCATACAGGCGTGAGTCTATGTATGTATGTATGAATTGTACCTACTTTCTACTTAATTTCTTGCCATCAAGTGCAGTGTAGTCAGTGTGGCCACAAATTGCGTACACGAATCAATTGAAAAGATAATTCTAAATTCACGTTACCTATTTATAAGCGAGTCAGTTTATTAGTTTCATTAAACTTTCATAGACCTACGGTATCTAATAAAGTCACCTGACAAACCCCCAATCAATTTGTCCAACACGGTCGGATGGCTATTTATCTAAGGGCGATGGATTAATCGCCTTGGTTTAGGTAGGTACAGTAACTTTACCCAAAATAATCGGGACGACACAAGGACGTTAGTGGTAAGTGTTTCATAAAATACTTTATTATAAAAAATGTGTTACATTATATCTAATATAAGCACAAATTTTAAATAAGACAGAATTATTGAGATTCCATAATATTAAATAAACACATATTTATTTGATATAACTGCAGTAGTAGATAAATGATTAGACATTAAAAAAACAGGTGGTAGGTGTCTTTAAGAGTCCATCTGGGTTGTTAGCAATTATCATCCCTTTTTATTTTTGCTCTCAGGCTGCATTGAGCGGACAAGTAGACAACAAATTACTTAGCTTTATGAGACTTAACTACTTGTGTCTTACCGTATCAAGCTCTATAGAGTATCAGCATCCAATGGTTAATTTGAAATCAAAATTCGGATGGTTAACGTTATTGATGTTTGTTGACGCTTACCAAGTACCAAGAGGTAGAACAAAAGCTGGTACCGTCAAAGAAAGATAAAACACTTTTACTATAAACAAAACAAAACTTACTGTAGTTCGGGTTATCTTTTAAAAGGCACTTCACATAATCACGAAAGCCGGCGACACTCTCCGGATCCTTGACATCGAGTGGGAAGGGATGAGCGCATAATTTCCTCAAGCTATCTGCCGCCTGAGTGTTTACTCCTTGGTACATTCCAGCTACAGTGACAAGGCCTTCCCTGGCGGACCGAGCCGCGATAGCCCATCCTAGCCCACTATCGCATCCAGTTATCGCCACTACTCGTGTTATTGACATTGTATAAAAATACGAAATAAATAAGTTTAATTAAATATTATTTATTTTTGCAGCAGATGATCTACGAGTGAATTGTATATACAGTAGTATTTCGAATAACAGTCACAAAGATACTGGCGATTCGATACACGGTCTTGTTGCATATGAAACAGGTTTCGGATTTCGTTCCATATTTACTAAGCATAAATAAACGGTTTTGTTTTACCGTAGTTACAATTTAACTTTAAAATTGCATTGTTATATCCAGAGACAACCATGTCTGTGGTTATATCCCTACATTTATTAAAACTCCCTTGTTTTAATGTTGCTTAAATATTATCAGAATGATTTAGTCAATAGCAAAATGTTTAAGGAGATACTGAGCCCAAGTATATCCTTTCATGTTAACAAATTACGAATTCAGATGTATCCAAAAAGTTTTGGCGAGAACTAAAATTGCGTCGGGTGTCAGATGAAAATGTCGAATAGTTCGACAAAGAGACTCCAATAAAAGAGGATCGTTTCAGCACGAATACCCATCTGAGAGATTAGACCTATTGAACGGAAACAATCTTGTATTTTCTGGATGACTTAATTTGGGATCGGATGTCGAACTAAAACGTGTTTCGCTAAATACGTTCCAAAAGTATTAATTGTTACTCACAAAATTGAAAATAGTTTCGTAAAATTACGTGTCAAGTGTTTAGAAACAGGATTTTATTGACTATGATAAATTGTATCCGTATTTTCCACTAGAATATGTATGTAATAAGTCGCCTTCTTTTATTAATAACAGGTATACTCAGTGTATCTATATTTATTTAATTTCTCTGAGCACAAACTCCATTACATAATATTTGAACGTAATTAGTCTGCGAATAAATCAGATCAGAGCGACTTACTCAAAGGAAAGGTTGCCATAAGTACCTACGTTTATTTATAGATTCGAAGGCTCCAGGTCCTGCTAGGCTGCTATTTAATCAATATTATAATAAATTGTGTTAGGCTTTTAATGTGGAATAAACCGATTTATGTCGCTACATGGCACATGGCAATGGGATGCGCTAATCGTAACACAGTACGGACTCTACCGTCACATCGTTTTTATTTGTTGCATTGATTTACATAAATTTACCACCCACTGGGAGTCAGGCATTCGACGTCAGACACGTTTTGGTGTTGGGATTCAGGGATCAATAATCCTGATAAATTACGTACCCCTTTTTGCTAGACTTTAACCGTCAATTCGTATATCCTAGGTACTAACTTTTTACGTTACAGTTTGAAAACGATAAATGTTTTTACGCAAATAACATAAGCTCACGCCTGTTTCCCAAAGAGGTAGGCAAAAGCGTACTAGCGAACTAGAATATTTCGCCAAGCTCAGTCCATTCCAGATGTGACACGAGGCGAACCTATCGTTATACCGGGCACAAATTCCGGACTCCGGGCTGATATTGAAAAAATCCAATATCACTTTGCCCGATCCGGGATCGAACCCGAGTTCTCAGGACAGAAGTCGTACCGAAATACAACTACGCCACCGAGTTAGTTACAGGTTAGTTACTTAAATATAATGGGATAAATAAGTATACTCAATGGTATATTCTCTATTGGCCTTACTAATAAAATAAGTATTCTTAGAATACTTAGCCATTTGCTCAGTTAAAATGTTTTTATAAGTAAGGCCCTATATCGCTAATGAATGATCTTTTAAATAATGCCTTATTCGATTGTATCGTTCGGATTCACCACTTCGTGTTAAAAAAATGGCTTCCGAGTCGTGCGGCGAATAGCGGTCATTCGACCGGCACTTTTAAGGAGAAGGGTACTCTGGGGAAATCTGCACACCCTCGACGTACTCCTGATAATAGTGTTTGCTCATTTGAGTGTTCTTCTGCCGGATTGTGTTCCGCACGCTTAATGGTAAAGGGAATGTAGAGCCGCCTTTAAGGTCCGCATTTCAATGTTAAGTGCAAAGTCAACACACTAGAGAATTGATTAAGTAAAATGTGGATGAGTTCTATTCATAAAATATCGAAATATGTATTTTTATGCCTTCGTATACGTAAAGTAGGGTTCTTTACTATACGTTTTAGTAGGTTGCGACGTAGTTTATTTTGAATTTAATGATAACCGTGTTGTCGACGTCTGATGATCTCGTATTGTCTATTTCATGAAGTATGATCATGACAAGCAGCAAAATATAAGTATCTTTTAGAATATAGATGACTTTAGTACGCGCTAGCACAGTGTAAAATGTTTTATAATGTTTGGTTATTTGGGACTGATTTAAGTTAAATGTTTCATATCTTTTGGACTTCGTGGGACTTAAGCCGGGACAAAAAATATGTATTTTTTATCTATGGTCCATTGTTCTACGAGCAGGTGATAGCTAAAATAATTGTTTTGCGTGTGTTTTTAGTGTTTTGTTTCGAAAATGCTAGTGCAGGAGACTCGGCTTAACTTCACTCAACATAAATATGTATTTATTTAACATGATGTAAGTAATGAGTTTTTGAAGTGAGCATTTCAGTGCGATACTAAATGTCGATGTCACAGTTTCCCACAATCTATCATCATTTATCAAACAGTCGGCTTAACACATGTCCGTCCAAATACGTTCTGCGAAAACGTACGAAATTATAATTTAGTTTCAAGGGTGTCGCGTAAATAGCTATTGGATCAATTACGTAATTTGTTCTTACTTCGTTATTTATTTGGTTATTGCTTAAATGAAGATGTATTCGTATATTTTGAGACAATTTCTTTTGGTATCTTTTCACCTGCCCTTATCCCGTTTTAGTAGAAATACTTTATTGACTAAACAAAGTTTACTTCTTAAGACTGCCTCCGTGGCGTGGTGGTATTTCGGTACGACTACGGTCCTGAGGTCTCGGGTTCGATCCCGGGTCAGGCAATGTGATATTGGATTTTTCCATATCTATATTATTTCTATATTGTACAATTTCCAATAGATGTTTAAATGGAATATTTCTCGGCACTGAACTTTGTTGTCTTCGATGTGATAAGTGGGTGGGCAATTTACACTGGAATATGCACTATGACCTATGTGGATTTTTTTACGGATTTCAAACAAGGAGGGGTTCTCAATCCGTCTGTATAATATTTTTTTATGTATGTTCACCAATAAGCCCGACACCGTGGACCGATAGCAATGATTATTTTTTTGTTTAAAAGAGTATTGTTCAGAGGTTGTCCCATATAAATTAAGACAGCTACAAATTATAATAACATAACATAAGCTCACGCCTGTATCCCCGAAGGGGTAGGCAGAGTTGCACTAGCGAACTAGAACACCCACAACACACAAATTAAAATAGCTATCAATAAGTAGCAAACACCACCTTCAAATATTTTATTATCATCATCATCATATCAATTAATTTCTAATGTTACTAAGAATCCAGTTTACGTACTGATACACATTAGTGTAAAGGGAAGGTACAGCGGTTCCGCAGGGCGCGTCCGCCCGCTTTCCACTCACTATTCCCACTACATAATACTTTCCGCCGATGACTTTCATTAAGGGTCCGCCGGAATCGCCCTTACACGTGTCTTGGCCAGAATAACCGACGGCGCACATTTGACTTCTTAATAAACCTGGGTAGTATTTTTTACATTGTTCTTGGGGTACCAAGTTGACAACAGTTGATTGTTTTATATTGGATCTGTAGCGTCCGTTTCGGCCCCAGCCGGCGACCGTCAGCTGCAAGTTTGCGAAGTTTGTGTCGTCTAAGTTGATCGGCGTCAAGCAAATTGGTCTTATGAATGCTGAAAATATAGTTGCCAAGTTTATGTTTGTATGGAAATTGAATGTTATCAAAATATTATAAACTTTCTTTTGAATATATCGAAAATATTAGGTTTGGATGCTCATGTATAAATCTATCATCATCATCATCATCGTCCTCAACATCGACGTCCACTGCTGAACATAGGCCTCCCCCAAAGATTTCCAGATCGACCTGTTGGAAGCGGCCTGCATCCATAAATAAATAAATGTATTAATTTATCAATATGTTATAATGGCGGAGATTTGTATTTGTTGAGTATTTGCTCAAAATTCCATCTTAAAAGCGTAGAGAACGACTTTAAAGAAAGGATGTTACTCAATTCGTCTTTATGTTTCCACATACATAAAAAATGCACACGAATTTATTACCTCCTTTTTTGAAGTCGGTCTGTTAAATTAGCACTAAGTTAGATCGTGGGATAAAGCCTGACGAAAATAAAAAATCAAGCTAATGTTGTTTTTTTACTATGTGTAAAACAGTTACCAGTGTATGGTGCATTTTGTCGAAGTCGTATAAGTGCAATGTCGTTGAAAAGCTTATCGTCATCGTATTGAGGGTGTTGTACGACTTCTTCTGCACCTATAACTATATTATCTATGCATTGTCGTTCATGATTCCTTCCAGTTTTACAATCCTTTGGGAATGTGGTTTTATCGTATTCAGCTAGATATGCTTCTACCCTTTATAAAAAAAAAATATTACGTTTAATTATTATGATTTATCATTTGTTTCATTTCTATGTTCAATATGCACAACACGACGTTGCGTTCCCAACATGGAACCGAAAAATCGGTCGGGTGTCGCGGTGGTCGCACATCCGCTCTTCTTGTCAATCCGTATTCTGCTCCTTACGGTTAGGAATTCTCCCATGATTCTTAGTAGTATTCTTATAGTGGGGAAGATCGCTTACCCTCAGGTGACCCACCAGCTCGCTTGGCAGACTCTGCTATAAAAACTATGAGTTCGTCAGCCGTAGCAGTAATTGTGGTAGATCTGCCCACCCCTTGAGGAATATGGGCATGTGTGTTTATGTAGGTAATAATTCTGCTGCCTAGGTAGCGTAGTTGTATTTTTGTTACCTGAGGTCTCGGGTTCAATCACCGGAAAAGCGATAGTGGGTTGTTCCATATCAGTCAGGAGTACGGAATTTGTGTCCGATATGGCCATAGGCTCGCCCCCTGTCACATCTTAAACGGAACTAAGCTCGGCGAAATGGTTCGCTAGTGCGCCTTTAGCTATCCCTCCTAGGATACAGGCGAGAGTTTATGCAGGTATTTAATAATTCTTACTTTATCAAAGTGCCACTTGCATCATACACACAATGGCCAGCGGTGAGGACGTATCGGCAACTGATTAGTGATCCTCCGCAATCGAATGACTGCCGACGTTGCCCGAAGTCAAAAGTTGATATTAGTTGCACGGTCCACGGGAACTGGTAGAACTCTGTTTCGTGTCCACCTGGAAACATTACGATATAAATGAACGATAAACTTGTTAACTTGACAAAGACGTTCAAAGACTACATTAACAGCATAGCGTCTATATGCATCAAGTTCATCATTCATTACTATTATATGAACTTTATTTTTGTTAAATGTTGATACTAGCTTAGCTTTCTCTTCCTTTTTGGAAAATGCTTTAACCGGTTAAAGACCTTGACAGTTTTATTTGTCTTTTGATATTTAAAATTCTGGCAATATTTTTGACATCAATATAAATTTACCTGCTATGCGGGAATCAACAGTGACATTTACAGTTTCGTCAACCGCTCTCGTGATGCGGATATCTATATTTGTAGGTGGTCTCGCAGGCCAGAGAATGGAAGGTGGTGTTGTATAAACTGGACGTGCAGTAGAAGGAACTGTGCAAGTGAAACCATTTAGTTACTATGGCGGTGATTTAAAAAATGAAGATAGTAGGGATAAGATAGATATGTACTTAATACTTATTGTTAAATAAATGCGAAGGCTGTCCAAACTAATACAGATAAAAGGAAGATAGCTAATGGCGTTCCATTTAATGATTCTTAACCAACCACAAACCATTATATTATAATTTAATCTTAATTAAATTGAAATAGCTGATGTGCGTTGTTTCCTTATTTGTCGTCAAAGCTAGTACTGTCAAGATTCAGTTAGGTAAATCTTTCCTTAACCTTTAATAGTCTGCAGTATGTTGCTTACCAATAATCCTGTCAGGTTCCGATGCTTCTAGACCACAACATCCTGTTTGAGGGTTTGGTAGAAGGCTAGATGCAAGGCATTGCCCCGGTCTAGTAGTTGTAACAAATGGAGGCAATGTATTATAGTTGTAGTAAGGTTCCCCTGTTACTGGATTGTCGATGCCTTGTTGAGGGTTGCCGTTTATGTTTGGGTCTCTGGGAATTGGGTTCAAATTGGATCCACCTGGGACTATGTTTGGTCCAGGAGGATAATAGTTTTGATAGTTGTTAGGGTTTTCCTGTACACCACCTCCTCCTATTTTTGGATATTTTGGTTCTAAGATATTATTTTCTCCTCCGTTATATCCTATTTCAATAGCCCATAAGCTATCTGAACAACAAACCTAAAAATTAGATCTTTGATATAGGTTAGGATATTGGTCGCAGAAGTCGCTGGATGCAGGCCGCTACCAACAGGTCGATCTAGAAATCTCTGGGGGAGGCCTATGTTCAGCATTGGACGTCCTATGGCGGATGATGATGATGGTGATTGGATATAGGTACACTATATACTTTAAACCTATAAATAACATTCATAGTGATCTTGATGCGGGAGAATTTGTCACAACATCCAGATCCGAAACAGATATTTGATCCCATTAAGTTAAATTTAATCACGAGATAAGCCTGATCGAAACAGCGGGCTCTTGTTTTTTAAACTACTGTTCAACTTTTATGTCACGGACGGTGTCAAATAAGTAATTAAGTTGTATTTAAGTATCACTTACATAAACTGCATTGGTGTACGGTATGTAGACGCCGTTGTAAAGTATTTTAGAGCATGGGTATTTATTTATCCACACAAATTGTTGTGTGAGGCTCATATTTTGAAATATCGTACATTGTTCTCTACTCATACATTTGTCGCAGATAGCATCTGCAATTTTAAAATTATATACATACATACAACTTGAAAAACTTATAGATACGATGTATTTCTAGAATAAAATTGATAGAATGACAAAACCAATTTATTATTTATTAATTTCATTCAAGGTAGAAAATGTAATAATTACGCAATGTGTTAGATGCTTGATTTACTTAAAATTACATAGTTATTTTATCAAGAAAACCAATAATAAGTAGGTACACAGTATTACAGCTGAATAGAACTACATTAAAACATAATATTATATATTTAATTTGGTCCTTCCACATTAGATAGTCGGACATCGATATAATAATGTGACTTGGGTATTCAATCGAATTAAGTATTTAATTAATTACCTTCACTTAGTGCTTGGACGACTGTTAAAAATGTAAGAACAAATAAAAAGTAGATATTGTTTTTCATTGTTATGTTTTGTAACAACACTGACTTACTCTGTTACAAGGCACAATGATATCTCATGATGACACTCTAATGACTGTCACCAAGTCGTGATAATAACCGTACCAATAATACCAGGCTAATTGTGTTTCAATGAAGGAATCTGGTCAGGTATTTACTATTAATTGCATGTCGCATCAATAGATTAATAGTGATGATTAGTAGCTGAAGGCGATTGTAGGAAAAAGGTACTTTTCTTGGAAATTAGAGTACTTTCAGTTTCAAATGGAAGATTTATAGAGGAAAATGAGATTGTTTTATGTTTTTATACGTGATATACCCGTGAAATTTACTGGGATACATGGCAGAAATGAAATACGAAATAGGTTGAAATGAATCTAAATTAAACAAAATCGTTCAGCTGCGTCTCTGATCAGAATTTCGAAAGTACTTAAAATCCCATTTTCTAATAAAACCATTCAACACGTCATGTTCAAACGAATTTTTATTGAAAATATTTTTGAGGTATTTTAGGATTTTCCGATTGGTACTTTAAAAATCGAAGTAGAGACGATTTTGTTAGAATTTATTTCGCCAATAAATGACTCAAATAAAAACCATTTTAAAAACTTATATATCTTTTTTAAATACTACTTCATACCATATTATGCAACTTCCGGGTAGGTAGTGGTTTCTGTAATAGTCTTACCATCTTCTATAAAATTATTATGAAGTTTTATATAGTTTCCGACTTAAACAAACAATGACGGAATTATAAGTGTTCTGATTTTATATTTGGCTTCGTAACCTTGAAAAGGACCAATCAAGTCGTGCATGTCTGACGCAGAGGAGTTTATGATAGTCGTTAAAGTTACTAACATTCTATTTTATACCGGAGTATATGGATACAAGGAGACAACCAGGGAAGTATATTTGAGGAAAGGAAGAGGTATTTGAAATGGTAGTTCCCTTGTGATTATAAACCGTGCTGCGATCTTCACTGGCGAACTTAGTTCCGTCCTAGATGTGATAGGGGCCAAGCCTGTCGCCATATCGGGCTCAAATTCTATTAACTGGATAGATTCAGACCCATACAGAGGAGGATTATTAAAAAATCACAAGGCACAGTTTGAAATATTTTTATCTTCACATAAATTATTTTCTTAAGTAACGAAAAATCCAGTCTAAATACTTATATACGTTGGTGAACACAGTGGGCACGATCGTTCCGCAGGACGCGTCCCCCCATTTTCCACTCACTATACCCACTAAATAATATTGTCCTTTATAAACCATCATCAACGGTCCGCCAGAATCGCCCCTGCATGTATCTCCACCAGAATTACCGACGGCGCACATTTGACGTATAAATAAATCTGGGTAATCTTTTTTACATTGTTCGTGAGGCACTAAGTTGAGAACAGCGCTTTGTTTAGTGTTCGATTTGTTGTTCTTGAGACCCCAGCCAGTGACTACCAGAGGCATGTTTGCAAGATCCTCTACATCGTCTATGTCGAACGGCGGCAAACAAATTGGTTTTATGAATACTGAAAATGTAATTGTCAAGTTTATACTTATGTAGGTGGAATTTGAATATAAATAATGACAAGTTAAAAAGTTATCGGACCGACTTCAAAACTTATCTGATTGTGGCCAAATTTATATGGCATCACCTTTGGAATAAGCGCTATCTATCACATTTGGCGCAGAGAAATACATACAGAGAAATTGAGGACCTTTCCCTTTTTTTGAAGTCGGTCGACATTAAAACATTTGACGACATCATCTGCTGGTCGTAGGATATTCACATCTGGCCGGATAGCCACTGTACACGTGATGTTAAAACCTGCCATAGTAATCTGCACTCCTTGTGTAGTTCGCTTTTCAGGATTAGATATTAGGAGTATATTCGGTTCTCTCAAGGGGCTTGCGACATGACTTGATGGTAGGTTCAGGCGGGTATAAGGGTACATTCCTGT
Organism: Clanis bilineata; assembly: GCA_036417725.1. Taxonomy (NCBI): domain Eukaryota; kingdom Metazoa; phylum Arthropoda; class Insecta; order Lepidoptera; family Sphingidae; genus Clanis; species Clanis bilineata. The sequence goes on from CM071153.1 coordinate 9,705,033, forward strand.
ATTTGCATCGGTCATCCGCATCCGTCGCAAGCCCCTCGATTTGATTCATCCCATTTCGAAGTGTAAAGTAGCATAAAGAGACCGGCATGATTTCGGTTTTTTGGACTGCACTGTGCTTACCACCAGGTGTAGTGTAGTCACTTTACCGTGTCAGAATAAAAAAATGCTTGGTCAATAGCCAGTTGTACTAATAGATTTTGCTAAATTCATCTTTATCATGCCAGGTAGACAAAATAAGTACTGAAGGAATTACCGCTATGTGGTACACTTTCTTTGAGCCGTATCAGTGCTATATCATAGTAAATCGAACGGTTATTGAACAGTGGGTGCCGTACGACTCCTTCTGCATATGTAAAGATATTGTTTACGCACTGTTTTCCATAATTAATTTCATCTTTACAATCAATCGGAAATGTAGACGTGTCGTATTCTGCTAGATAAACTTCGACCCTGAAAAAAAATGTTACAACTTTGGTCACAAGTCACAACTATAAAATACTATACTTAATGACTTCGTTTTCAACCGAATAAAAAAATGGGCCAATTTTATTGAATTTTATCTATTGAATAGAGTTGAGTTGGAGATGGCGGGACGAACTTGATAAAATCAATCAACGTTAGTTAAATATAGCACAGGATTGTGATTCATGGAAGGTCTTGGGGAGGTCTTTGCCCAACATAGGGACAGTGCAGGTTAGTACGATACGATACAACAAACGGCAATAGAGTTTTTTCTTGGGGTGGTTTATTAGAATCTGATAAAGAGGTTTGAATGTATTGACTGATTGACCACAGCGCTTTTTCGAAGGCTCATACCTCATATTGAACTATCTCTGGAGAGTAGAATTAAAGATCGTCTTTGTGTACTAATATGCCGAGGGTCTGTTCTGGGAGATCTTCGAACTCTCGGGAGGCTCTGATGTGTTTATATTTTGATTGGTGTTGAGAAGTGAAAGGGTAACTTCGACAGCAACTGTGTTGGGATCATCGGGGTCTGTAAAAACGTGTTTAGAACGACGACGTATCGTGAATTTATATGATCATTGCCCAGTATTACTTACCTTGTCAAAGTGCGAGATGAATTGTAGACACAATGAGCAGCGGTTAGAACATATCGAGAACTGATAAGTGAGCCCCCGCATAGCTTCTTCTGCTGTTCATCATGATCAAAAATTACTTTTAGATGCACCGTCCACGGAAACTGATAGAGACTCGTTTCGTGCCCATCTGTATAATATAAGAATTAATAATGGTAATTATAAATTGTCAGAGGATGTTTGATGTGTCCTTTCTCACAGAAGCGAGAAGATTAGCGTAGAGATAGCTTGATAGAGAAATCTAATCAAATTCCATGTTCTGACAGATTTATCAATGACTAAATTGCTGGATCTAGAAATCGATTATTTTGACGACGTAATCGTCCAATAAGCCGAGCCTCTACAGGTTCAATAGCAAAGCTTTTTCGATACCACGATGTTTAAAGGTGTGATTTTTTTTTCTGTCTTAATTCAAACATGGTGGTAATACACTTGAATATCATTGAAAAAGGTTATTTAGCGTATTTCAGAATTTAACCTAGATGAAAAAATAGTAGAAAGTCTATAACGCGGTCGGGAAGTTTGTAGTTGTTCATAAAATTATAATTTCATTTTTGCTTGTTTAGGATTTTTCACCTAATCAAATATTTTTTTATATGAATATCTCGCATTCTAGTTTTATTACGAAAAAACGATACCCGCGACTCCATTCGCTTGGAAATTTATTTTCCGGGATAAAAAGTAGCCTATGTGTTAATCCAAGGTGTCCTGTCAGCTACTTCCATACCAAATATCATTAAAATGGTCCAGCCGTTTGAGCGTGAAGAAGTAACAAACATTCAAACACACTCACACAATTTCGCCTATAAAATATTATTCTGATCTCTTTAAGACAGCCTCCGTGGAGAATCAGGTCAGTACCCGGTTATGAAGCAAGAGGCCGCGGGTTCGATTCCCGCACCAAGATATATGTTTATGGTTTGGCTGTTATGAGACCGAAAGTCTCTCATATTACCATCGATATATTATTTACATACACAGTTGACGCTCGGAAAATGGGACAGCAAAGAAGTGCTTAAGCACTCCTTTTCCCTATAGTTGGACGCCGATAAAATTCTTAATTTGAAAATTCAAATTTAAGAACGCTTGATCATTTCGCTTAAAAAGCTACCTTATAACACCTACATAGGGTTATATTTGTGTTTGATTTAATTAGAACTTGTGAACTTTTTCTTTGTTTTATTCCTGAGACCACTTTTTAGGACGATATTTGCAAAGAACTGTGCATCTAGGGTATAATATAATTGATGCATATTACCCATGATACAAGTTAAACTAGTATATACATATCTATATTCATCTACCTGTTATCCGAGCACCTATAGAGTTATTTTCAGTTATGTTAGCATCTGTTGTGTTGTTCCCACTTGCAGATGATCCTGCTGTTCCTGCGGTTCCAGGTGATCTTTCAAACCTTGACCCGGAATATGCTGTAGGGTCAACAGGACTTGTAGTAGATGTAGCTGCTGTATCGGGAAAAATTAGGTAAGATATCACATATAATGCAATGTTTTAAAATAAGGACATCGAATGTTAAATTTTCGACTGACTTCCAAAATGTTGGAGGAGGTCCACAATTTGTCTGTATTTTTGTTCTTTATGTATGTTACGCGATATCTCCGCCGAATGTGGACCGATTTTCAAAATTATTTTTGTATTCGATAGAACTTATTTCAGGGGTCGTCCCATATAAATTTGATCACGATCGGATTTGAAGGCGGTTTATTATGTAGTATAAAAACAGGCATGTATTGTATTGATTATAACATTACAAAGGTTGTTGAAACTATTAGTTTTTATTTAACCTTTTATGCAAATATTATGATAGTCTGTGCCTACAGTCCATACATAAGCTGGGGCCTATAACAAGGAAGGTGTAGGCAGAGGCGCAAATCGCATCTGATGGATCCATATTCTGCCCAGATTATTTTGATCGATCACGTAATAGAAACTGCCTCGGTGGCGTGGTTGTATTTCGATACGACTGCCGTCCTGAGGTCTCGGGTTCGATCCCCGGGTCGGGCGAAGTGATATTGGATTTTCGATATCAGCCCGGAGTCTGGAATTCGTGCCCGATATGACGATAGGCTCGCCACCTATCACATCTGGAAGGGAACTAAGCTTGGCGAAATGTGGGTGTTCCGTGTTTTAGTACTCCATCGCGCCTCTGCTTACTCCTGAGTGAGCTTATGTATGTATGTAAGTATGCATGTACGTAACAGAAAGCAAATATATTTCAGAAATGACTTTTTTAAATTGTGTATTATGTGATCTTACCATTCATCCGCTCCGACTCAGATGCCTCAAACCCGCAACATTGTGTTTCAGGGGCCAGGGGAAAACTAGATACCACACATTGTTCTGATTTGGGCGCGACAGGGGAAGGTAATGTTTTATTATTCATGTTAAGTTCATTTATTAGACCATAAATATCCCGGTGTTTGTCATCATTGGAACTATATTCTGATCCATCAATCCATAATTTTATCGAGCAACACACCTGAAAGTCCATTTGTTATTATTCATGTCCGATTGTTCATAAGCTGATCAACATAAAGTTAAATTACATGGAGGTTTATTTTTTTTACTTTATTTTATTGACAAGAATAGTTACAGCTTTAATAATAAACGAGGATACAATTTCTTTTGTATATTTTTTTTAGCCAATTACAATTATTCGTAATCTATTAAATTTTCAATATGTAAGAAACTTGGCAGTTTCTAATAATATTAATTTAACTGTTTCCCACATAATATCATAATAGAAAACGGCACTGATTTTAAATTTTGCCGCACGCGCAGATGAGTTGGCTACGTTATTATACATTTCAGTATATGCATATAAAGTTCTTTGTGGTTATATATATGGTAGAGCCAATAAAACTATAAAACACTCACATATATACCGTTCACAATTGATATATAGGAGCCATTGTTGAGTACTTTTGTACATGGATATTTGTTTGTCCACCGGTATTGTTGTTTTGGGTCCATATGTCGAAATAGCTCACAATGTCCTCTTCTAGCACACTTGTCGCAGCTAACATCTGGAAAATATTTATGAAACCTCAGTTTAAACTGTTGCCAGAGCTCGACCATGAGTTTTTTGACAATTCACGCTAGCGAATACGTAAAATAATTTGCATGAAAATCGTCAGTTCCCCACATGACCGCTAGAGGCGTTCGGGTGTTTTTATACAAATATTTTACATAGTCGCTAGCGTGAAATGCCAAAAAAATTCATGGTCGAGGTACAGAAATATTTTTGACAATCGAATTCGTATTGAGCTCATTACTATTTTTTAGCTTTCAAGATCACGGGTCGGACTGAAAGTGGGGGCTAAAAATAAAAACATATGGAAATAGTAAAAACTAGATTGATTTTTACGTGTAACATTCGTGTTAACGCAAGAAATCAATCATTGTATTGAGAGTAAAATTTTTAACAGATTTCAAAAGGCTGAAGTTCTCAATATATTTTTTTTAATGTAAAGTTATATCTTCGGTAAATGCCGATGATTTTCATGGCTTTTTGGGTTCGATAGAACTTACTCCAACCGTAGTCCTAGAGTTGGTCGATTTTTAAGTTTTATACTAGACTATAATATATTAATATTGTCGCCTCCTTGGTCTAGCGGCAGTGGATATGGGCTGTGAATAAGGAGGTCCTGGGTTCGATTCCCAGGTCGGTCGTGGTGTTTTTCTAACACTATTTTACCGGGACTGGATCCCCCAGATAGGGGTTGACGTCAGGCAGGCAGCCGTTTGTCAAAACTAAGCCAAATCCTTTCTGCAACATTCTTGCAAGTGTTGCGCCGACCCCACATTAAGGTGCGATAAGGGCAGGTACAAAGACTAGACTATATATGACGGACGTATAAAAAAGAAGGACACCATTTCGCCTATAGTTAAACGGCGCCACAGAGAAGCCACGCACACAAACGCGCCTGTAAAAAAGTGCCCTACGCACACATTATCACTTATAACATGCTTAGTGTCGATAGATCGAATGGGCAGAAAACCCTGCTTGACTTTCTATAATCCTAGCGCTACGTCCATATTTTTTTACGTCCATGTGTAATATATAGCCCCTTACTTATAAAAATATTTAAGCGCTGCTTGTCTTTATTCCATAGGTTGTCCCTTTCATTTTTAAACAATTTAAAGCAAGAAAAAAAGGCACAGGTTATTCTTAACCATTTGCTGAGCTAAAAATGCTTTTATAAGTAAGGCCCATTGTGTACAGAACGTTTTAGTTTTAGTTACCAACCCGCATTAGGCCAGCGTGGTAGACTAATGCCTAACCCCTTTCATTAGTAGAGGCCCGTGCCCAGCAGTGGGACAGTAATATTACAGGGCTAATATTATTATAGAATGTTTTACCTTCAGGTGGTGCTGCCAATACTACTGTCAAATATATAACAACACTTATAAAACGAAATATATAGTACTTCATTGTTAAAACAGTATCTCAAGTTGATTACACAAGAGACTATTTCCTCATGACACACACTAGTGACTGTCGCCAAAACGTAATGATAGCTGTTTACTAATAACAGTATCAATTGCTTGCGACATTAATATATTAATGGTGTTGACTTAGACTTTGCTCTCACTTATCTAAGAGTTACCGTACGAATATTCATTTCACGTACATGTTAATAATAATAGCAGTATTAAATATTACTATCATATAATTTTCTCATTTAAAAATAAAAATAACGTGGAGTGAAATATATACCAGTTGCAGCTCGACGATAAATCTCTATTTATCCCAAATCTTGATTTAAAGATAAGTCGAGATAAGGTGTAACTAATAGTAGTAGCGTAGGTGTAAGGTGTAACTAATAGTAATAGCGCTGAAAGTCGCCTTTAATACGTCTCGTAAGTTTAAGATACAGCAAAGTTTAAGTGCGCTCCACGAACACCTTAATTGTAGCGGTTTGGGCTAAGTAAGCTGGATGTTCACGGGTCTCCCTTCTCCAATTCCTATTTCCCTGCTTTGAATTGGCAACGCACTCGTGATTCTTTTTGTGCTTTGGGTCTTTGCTTTGAGACTGAAAGGTCCATCAGGTTCATAATCTACATGTATTCGTGGTAATGGGATAGATTTTTATAAAATCTAAATAATTATGAATAATTCATGAATATAAAATATTTTATTACATTGATCAGTAGCTCGAGCACGAAAAACTAATGTAAATGTAAATGTATTCGAGTTCGCTGCGCACTGATGACGTTTGGTTAATATTTCATACAAATTTCATAGACGCGCATCGAGTTCAAATACATTTACGGTTGTCAGAAATTTTCCTGCTCAGGCCGCAGATATATTAATTTTTAATGTTAGCGTAAATCCAAGGCAAGTAATTGTACACGTTGGTAAAAAGAGTAGGCACGGCGGTTCCGCAGGGCGCGTCCGATCGTTTGCCACTAACTAGGCCCACTACATAGTATTGTCCCTCATAAAGCATCATTAGAGGTCCGCCAGAATCACCACTGCATGTGTCTTCACCATTATAACCGATGACGCACAACTGGCCTCTAAACAAATCCGGGTAGTATTTCTTGCATTGTTCTTGAGGTACTAAGCTGAGAACAGTGCTTTGTTTTGTATTAGATGTCTTGTATCCGTTGAGACCCCAGCCAGTGACCACCAGCGGCATGTTTGCAAGGTCTGCATCGTCTATGTCGAGCGGCGGCAAACAAATCGGCTTTATGAATGCTGAAAATAAAGTAAATTGTCACGTTTATTCTTTGCCTGCTGTTGCCTTCGCCTCCATTCTCATGGAAATTTATTTTCCGGGTTAAAAGTCAATGTGTTTAACATGGTATCAGCTATATCCATACCAAATTTCATCAAAAATGGTTCAGCCGTTTGAGCGTGAAGAGATCACAAACTTTCGCCTTTATAATATTCATCATCATCATCATCATCATCAGCCATATATCCTTATTAATAATAATATTAGCCCTGTAATATTACTGTCCCACTGCTGGGCACGGGCCTCCTCTACTAATGAGAGGGGTTAGACCTTAGTCTACCACGCTGGCGTAATGCAGGTTGGTAGACTTCACATACCTTTGAAATTCCTGTGAAGAAATTCTCGGGTATGCAGGTTTCCTCACGATGTTTTCCTTCACCATTGTAGCATATCAATATTAGTGTGATAGAATTTGAATGTAAGGAACATAATATAATATACATAGTACTAGGTACATTTGTAATTGAAGCAATATTTTTAATACAAAAGCATCTTAAATATGCTTTATACTTGTATAAATATAAATTGATCCGTTATATGGAGTAAGTGAAAATTCCTTCATGTTTTCTTATTTTCGTTGCATCGGCCCAAGCAGGAATATTTTTGACAATCGAATTCGTATCGAGCTCGTTACACACTGATGATATTTGGTTAATATTTCATACAAATTTCATAGACGCGCATCGAGCTCGAATACATTTACAATTGTCAGAGATTTTCCTGATGGGCCGCAGTACTACATCTAGATTTTTATGCATTTCAACGTTAATGTTTACTATGCCTACATTATGACGCCAGACAAAAGAAAAATATAGAATGGTGTAAAAAAGAGAGCATATACCTCTGACTTTTCTCTGTTAAGTGTTTTTTCAATGTGAATAATCGCTTGCTATATCGGTGAAGGAAAACATCGTAATTTTTCCACAAGAATTTCAAAGGTATATGAAGTCTACCAACCCGCATTAGGCGAGCGTAGTAGACTAAGGCCCTACCCCTCTCATTAGTAGAGGAGGCTCGTGCCCAGCAGTGGGACAGTAAAATTACAGGGCTAGTATTATGATTTTATATAAAAAATAAACTAATAATTTACTGGTGTATGGTGCAATTTGTTGAAGTCGTATCAGTGCTATATCGTTGTGAATCATAACAGTGTCGTATAGTGCGTTCCACGTGACTCCTTCTGCAGGTATTACTACATTATCCACACATTGTAGTCCATAATTCAATTCTTTTTTACAATCCCTTGGGAACGTGGATGTGTCGTATTCAGCTAGATAAACGTCGACGCTGAAAACATTATTGATTTTTAAAACTGTTCAATTAATCTTTACAATCCCTTGGGAACGTGGATGTGTCGTATTCCGCTAGATAAACGTCGACGCTGAAAACATTATTGATTTGTAAAACTGTTAAAATCATTTTTACAATCCCTTGGGAACGTGGATGTGTCGTATTCAGCTAGATAAACGTCGACGCTGAAAAAATTACTAATTTGTAAAAGTGTTCAATTCATTTTTACAATCCCTTGGGAACGTGGATGTGTCGTATTCAGTTAGATAAACATCGACATTGAAAAAATTATTGATTTGTAAAACTGTTGCAACTATAAAATTTATAAGCTTTAAAAACTCAAAAACCGACTTCAAAATCGTCTCTCTCTCTCTTCTGTGAAGCAAGAGGCCGCGGGTTCGATTCCCGCACCAAGACAACTTTTTCTGTGGCCCCTAAGTTTTTTCGGGTCTGGGTGCCCACGATACAGGTTATACCTAGTGTGGGTTTAGGACTATGTGTGTGACTGTTGGTGAATTTATTTAAATTGTATCCATTCTTGACTTCTATATAGGACCACCCTTGGGGTTAGCTCTAACAAAAAATAATCTTGAATCGGTTCACATTTCCTGGGGATCGAGGAACTTATAAAAAATATAGACCAATAGAGATCCTAGTATATTTGAAGTTGGCATATAAAATTACTGAACTGCTTTGAAACAATTTAAAAAACACCGCATAACTGCATGTCGGTGTTAGACATGCAGTTGTGCTATAAATTCTAAGATATCGGTATCATAGAGAGTTTTGTAGTAGGGAACGATGTTTTTAAAACAATTTTTGTTGACAGTAATTTTAGCTAAATCTTTCCCAAATCTTGATTTTAAAGATAGGAGTGAGCTGTATGATAAATCGAGATAAGGTATAACACTAGATTACTAATAGCGCTGCATGTCGCCCTTATATCTTGATTTATCATCGGATTACTATACCTTCTTCAGAATACTCACTTGGTCAAAGTGCGATTTGGGTTGTAGACACAATGCGCAGCGGTTAAAACATATCGAGAACTGATAAGTGAGCCGCCGCATAGCCCCTTCATTTGTGGATCAGGTACAAAACTCATTACTAAGTGCACTGTCCACGGAAATTGATACAAACTTGTTTCTTGACCACCTGGATAACATAAGAATTAATTATGGTAATATTAAAAAATGCTAAAGGATCCAGAGCTATGTGATTCATCCTTCTGTCATAGAGGAATTAATCGACTGGATTTTCTTTATATTGATTTTCTTTATCAGCGAACTAGAACACCCACATTTCGCCGAGCTTAGTTCCGTCCCAGATGTGATAGGGGGCGAGCCTATCGCCATATCGGGCACAAATTCCAGACTCCGGGCTGATATGGAAAAATTCAATATCACTTTGCCCGACCCGGGGATCGAACCCGAGACCTCAGAACCATAGTCGTACCGAAATACCACCACGCCACGGAGGCAGCCACTTTGAAGAGGGGTGAAGTAAATCGAGGGTCGTATGACGAGACAGGTGGATGACCGATGCCGACAAGGAAGTACCTCCATACCCAACTAACTATCAAATCATACCGCAAGCCCCTCGAGAAAACCGTTTACACTGGCTGTTTCTGGAACGTGAATCACATAAGAAGTGTGGTTCATTATGGCAGGTTTAACATTATGTGTACGACGGTCACCATCCGGATGGATACAAATATTCTACCGCCAGCAGAACGAGTTAGTGCTATAGAGATAGTTTATTGAAGACATTTAATCTAATTCATGTTTGCCTGACTGACTTGAAGTAGAAAGTTGAAATGATTACAGTGTAGTGTTATACTATTAAGCATTGTCAGAATTTAATCCGACGGACACGTTTGGGGTACAAAATGAATAACTCGGGTTGAGCTATGGCTGGAGAGCTTGGACTCAACAAAAGTGAAATTATATTCTTGTGACTTCATCACTGTGGCGGCGTTAGGTGTCGGCGATGTCGGAGATCATCGCCGACCCTGGGCCTAAATGGGCTCGCACCCATTCTCGATTGAATGGGGACCTCATCAGATAAAACTGCAAATATATTTTGCGAGAAAACTCAAGGGGCCTCGCAAAACTGATGTCGCCGACGTTAGATTTTGGTCTAGCGCCGTCACTGCTTCATCATAATCAAAACTATATTTAATTTCTAAATTATATAAATTATTAATACTAAAATAATTTACCTGTTATCCGGATAGATAGAGAGTCATTATCAGTTCTGTTAGCCTCTACGGTGGGAATGTCTGCATTCGCAGATGATCTTTTAAATCTCGTCTCGTCAAACAGTGTTGGTTGAACCGGACTCTCCGTAGATGTAGCTGCTGTGGGAAACAATAATTAAGCTGTTGAAAACAGTGTCTTAAAAATGATGTGGTGTAAATGTATATTAGCAACAAGACAAGTATCTACTGATTATAAAATTACAAGGATTGTTCAAATGAAATTATTATATTATAAGCGTATGCCTCTATCCCCCTAGGACTAGGCAGAGACAAACTAGAACACCCACTTTTCGCCGAGTTAATTTACTTCCCAGATATGATAGGGGGCGAGCCTATCGCCATATTGGGCGCAAATTCCAGACTCCGAGCTATTACGTAGTAGAAAAACCCAATATCACCTTACCCGACCCGTGGATCGAATTCGAGACTTCAGGACAGTAGTTTGTACTGTTACACCGAGGCAGTCTAGTCGAGCATTCATATCACTTATAAATAGTACGTCATTTGTGGTCAAAACGCTATTAACGGTGTATTAAATAAAGATTTATGTATATTGACAGCCTCCGTGGCGCAGCGGGCAAGCAGTCAGCTGTGAAGCAAGAGGCTGCAGGTTCGATCACCGCAACGAGACAAGTATTTGTGCGGCCCACAGATATTTGTTTTGGGTCTGGGTGTTGTAAAACCGAAAGTCTCTCGTAGTTCCTGATTCCGACGACACAAGACTCGATTTTAGTGTGGGGTCAGGACTATGTGTGTGACTCTTGGGTGTTATTTATTTATTTATTTTATTAATTATTTCTATCACATATGCTCACACCTGTATTATCGAAGGGGTAGGTGGAGGCGCAATTGGTACCTACAAATTTCGCCCAGCTAAATATCAACCGCGGACATTTCATGTGTGATTGTTCAAATTGTGGGCTGTCTTGGTGGCTTATTTGTAATTCAGTATGACTACCATCTTGAGGTCTCGGGTTTTATCCCCGTGTCGGGCAAATGGATATTGGGTACCTATATTCAGTATCAGCGCGGTGTATGGAATTTCTACCCGAAATGGCGGTAGACCCGGCCTCTCATTTGGGACGGAAATGCGCTTGGCGAAAAGACATAGACGTTAGTGGACTCTTGTGTGTGTGAGTCGTCCGTACATTTGTAATTATTAAAATTCTTACCATTCATCCGCTCCGCCTCAGATGCCTCTTTGCCACAGCATTGTGTGTTAGGGTCCACTGGAATACTAGATACCGCACACTGCCCTGAGTTGGTAGCATCATGTAAATGTAATGTTTTAGGGGTTTTGATGGGTTCTCCATATATTGGATAAGTACTATCCAAGTAATCCTCGTAATAATTGTCTACTTCATTATCCCATAGTCTCGTCGAGCAACATACCTGTAATGCAATTTATTGTGCAGTGGTGTAGCCTGGACTAATATAGGCGTGGCTGAAGTCGCATCAGCCAGATCCCTTTTCTTTTCCAAGATCTACCCAATAAGAGGGGCTTCTTGCGAGGCCCCAAATATACATGCGATTTTTGTGGCGTCCTTTTGCAAGCTTTCTTTCTACCTGCCCTTATCCCAACTTAATATAGGGTCGGTGCAACACACTTTTTCAAGCATGTTGCAGAAAGTATTTGGTACAATTCTTACGACCGGCAGCTTGCCTGACATCAATCCCCTCTGAGGGTTACGTTCTTTTGCAAGCGTAAAAAAATATTAATAATATTATCCTTGTCATATTACTGTCCCACTGCTGGGCACGGGCCTTCCCTACTATGAGAGGGGTAAGGCCTTAGTCTATCACGCTGGCCTAATGCGGGTTGGTAGACTTCACATACCTTCGAAATTTATGTGGAGAAATTCTCAGGTATGCAGGTTTCCTCACGATGTTTTCTTTCACCGTTATAGCAAGCGATAATTCACAATGATATACAAATAACATTGCAAAGTCAGAGGTTTATGCTCTTTTTTTTAGACTGTTTTTTTTGGCTTGTGGCACTCAATTGTCTCTGCCTATCCCCATGGGATGCAGGCGTGAGTGTGTATGTATGTATGGTTTCGAACCACTGACACTCGTATCGGCAGTCCCTACCATTCCCAACTGAGCTATCCCTGTTTTTATGCAAGCATAAAAATGATCAAATTAGTTAATCATATGTGGTCTGGGGGCATCGCATTTAAAGGGGCTTTGCAAGGTCCTTTTAAGTACGAGGCCGTGAGGGAGGGCCCATCTAGGCTTTGCCTAGCAACGCCACAATTCTTATGAAAACCGATCAACACGAACACTCAATAAGTATTATTAAGTACTTATTAATGTGACGTGTCAAATGAGTTTTTTAAAACACATAAAGGGATTGAAAATTCCTTGCGATCTTATAATAAATAACTACAATTATACCTTTTTCCCAGAGATAAGAAAAGATGTTTATTTTTGTCACATGCATAGATAAATTTGCTTATGCACACTTACTTTCGCATGGAAAATAAAATCTAAATGATACTCACATACATAGCACCTTGAGTACATGGATATTTGCTTATCCACGCGTTTTGTTTTCCCGGATCCATATATTGAAATATCTCACATTCTTCTCTTCTGACACATTTGTCACAAGTAACTTCTGTAAGTTTAAAACCCTATGAGACACTAGCTGTTGTTCGCGACTTCGTTCGAGTAGATATCCCACAGGAATCGACCATTTCTCCGAGTAGCCTATATTACTCGCCGATAATGTAGCGTTCCAGAGGTGTAAGAATTTTTAAAATTGATTCAATCGTTTTTGTGCCTATTCATTTTTTAACCTATGATGTCCCGCTGCTGGACAGAGGTCTAGTTTAATTATCTCCAGCATTCACTGTTCGAGGTTATTAAGGAGCCTACTCATAACCAACAAATATAAAAGAAAACTCTTTCCTCTTTATTATATTGGTATAGATTTTATGGGCCTTACTTAAAACAGCATTTTTAGCTGAGCAAATGGTTAAGAATAACCTGTCACTTTTTTCCTTGCGTTACATTGTTTAAAAATGAAAGGGACAACCTATGGTATAAAGATAAGCAGCGCTTAAATATTTTTATAAGTAAGGGGCTACATGTACATAAAATGATTTACCTTCAGATGATGCTGCTAATACAACTGTCAAACTTGTAAGAGCACTTAAAAAATACAATATGTAGTACTTCATTGTTAAGGCAGTTGCTTTGTTTACACAAGGCAATGTTTGTTCAAGATCTCACTTTAATGACTGTCTCCAAAGCAAGATGATGACCGAGTACTAATACCAGCTTAATTGTCTTCATTAGAGGATATCTTGTGAAGTATTAAGTGTTAATTGTATGTCATATTAATATACTAATGGTGTAGATTATTAGTTGGTATTTACCTAGCCTGGTGTATTTATTAGACGTAGTACGCGGGTTGAGGGGGCTGACGTCAAGCAGGTAGCCAGTCGTAAAAACTAAGCTAAATACTTTCTGCAACATGCTTAAAAAGTATGTTGCGCATGTAAAAGTCTAACTGACTCGGTGGCGTGGTTGTATTTCAGTACGACTACTGAGGTCCTGAGGTCTCGGATTCGATCCCCGGGTCGCGCAAAGTGATATTGGATTTTTCCATATCAGCCCGGAGTCTGGAATTTGTGCCCGATATGGCGATAGGCTCGCCCCCTAATACATCTGTGACGGAACTAAGCTCGGCGGCACTAGTTGGCTAGTGCGTCTCTGCCTACCCCTTTGGGGATACAGGCGTGAGCTTATGTGAAAAAGTCTGACCCCAAGTAAAAGAGTTTATAATATTCAAAGAGCCTCCGTTTTCCGGTTGTGAAACGATTCTCGCACTGAGACAAATAATTGTGTAACCCACAGGTATTTGTTTCGGGTTTGGGTGTTCTGTAACCGTGAGGCCCTCGTAGTTTCTGAAACCCACGATTTAAGATAAACTTTGTGAGGACTATGTATGTGACTGTAGGGTTTTTATTTATCAATTATTTAATTAAAATTTCAGAAAAATATACCAATTAATAATAATAGTGAAAACTCACACGGTGACGAATATTGTCCTGTCTCTCCAATGAATTCACGATCACTACGCGTGCGGTTATTTTATACTAACAATACTATGTCAGTAGGCTAGCGACTCGCCCGTTTCAGCCCAGGTGATTTGCAATAGTAATAAAGTGGTATCCAACTTGCAAGAATTTTACTTTGGTTTTAGGACAAAAATGACATTATGTTGAAAACTATAGAATAGGATTATAATATTATTATATCCAGAATACTAAAATTTACGTCGTATCCAAAACGATAATTTGTCTCTTTTTTTTGTCTCTGCATCACCTTAGATAGACTGGTAGATAATGCCTTTGGCATTAAGTCCACCTTTATACAGTTTTGTATATAAAGCTTAAATAAATAAATAAATAATTCGTGTACGGATGTCAGACGTGGGCTGTCACTAAGGCATCATACACGTTATGAAAATGAAGATGCAGCAATATATGTGCATCTTTTTTTTTTAATTTTGGATGTCCTCTACTGTGGTTACATCACGTTTTTGGTAAACATAGAACTACGGTTGGTCGCAGATGCATGTGTCAAATTTTAGCACCGGTGTATAATCCTATGGTAAGTCGAAAAATTGCTTGCTTGGCTAAAGCAAACAATATGAGAGGCAAAATGAGAGGCAACTAATATGAGAGGCAAAACAGTCTCACTGCAGAGGATGTTCAAAGTCGGACTAAACTAGGATAATACCACTGATTGCTTAAGTTTACCCGAATGTTATACATTGAAATAAAACTATTTTTACGGATTCTATCACGATTAGTTTTCAACAATCAAACAAACATTCAAACAAATCGTGATAGAATCCGTAAAAATAGTATTATACGATAACACCAGTTAGAAGTAAAGTAGTTAGTGGTAGTAGTAGGTGCTTGATTGTCATAGAAGCAAAATAATTTCAAAATAATCTCATAATTATTCTGAAGATCATTGAAGGAGCGATGTCTTTTGACTTTATCTATCTCTGCTAGTATATTCTAATATTGAAGAGCTAGGCGTGCATGGGAGTGTTGTCACCATAACTGTCATGCAATTAATATAATAATGGTCTAGGGGCAACACATGTGCTACAGACCGGGCTTTTCTGGGTTCAAGTCCCAGGTTAGACAAAGCTATTTTTCTAATTCTGTTTGCCCAGGACCGGATCCCCCAGATGAAGTTGACGTCAGGCAGGCAGCCGATTGTAAAAATTAAGCCGAATATTTTCTGCAATATGCTTGAAAAAGTGTGTTGCGACATTGAATTTAAATTTGATGAAAATGAATGGAGTCTAATTTAATTTTCCCGGCACTGGATCCCCCAAAGGGGGTTGACGTTAGGCAGGCAGCCGGTCGTAAAAACTAAGCCAAATCCTTTCTGCAACATTCTTGAAAAAGTGTTGCGTCGATCACACATTAAGGTGGGATAAGAGCAGGTAGAAAGAATGGAATCTGGGAAGATGGGTTGGGCTTAGACCTTTCTTAGCTTGCAGTTCATTCCTTAGATATATTTTGTATTGTTACAGGAATTGATGTATCACGATATAAACCTCATAGTTTACACTACATAGTTTACAAAGGTAAGTAAATAATTATAAATAATGTATAAGTAACGTTTTGAAATCTTTATTATAGATCAACGATAATCAACAGTACAGTTAGTAATATTAAATCTTATTGTTATAGATCATTAGGCAATTATAATTGAACGAGGCTAAATTCTTTCTGCAATCAGCTCGAATTAGTGTGTAACACCGTCACCATAAATTGGGATAACAGCGCTGCCGTTCCCAAGCTAAAATGTCGTTAACTGAATAAACGTAATTTTGAGATGTCTCCAAAAAACTTGGAAATTTGATGGTCCCTAGAGATTTCATAGACTTATGGTTATTTTTAATCTCAAAGTAAACAGGTTATTAAGTCTATTAAATATAAAAGCAACAGTCTAATAAACCTCTAAAGGATAATATTTCCACGTTTTTTGGAGACATCTCAAAATTAAGTTTATTCATGTAAGCCCGAATGGTCAAACGCTAGTCAACTTTAACGGTTTCTTACATTGATTTTCGCCATACAATTTTGACAGATAAGGCGGCCTTAAACGACATAAGGTGATCTTAAGTGTATGAACATTCGGCGGTTAGCGTTTTAGCTTGAGGACGACAGAACGGTTGGATAGATCATTAGATAAATCAATTTCTAATGTTAGCATAAATCCAGTCTTTAAATTCATACACATTGGTGAAGAGTGAAGGCATGGCGGCTCCGCAGGCCACGCCTGACCTCTTACCACTAAGTAGTCCCACTATATAATATTGTCCCTTATAAAGCATCTGCAGTGGTCCGCCAGAATCGCTGCTGCAGGTATCTTGACCAGACTTACCGATGGCGCACAATTGACTTGAAAGTAACTCCGGGTAATAGTCATAACATTGTTCATAAGGCACCAAGTTGAGGACTGTGATTTGTTTTAGATGAGAAAAATTGTTTCCGTTGAGGCCCCAGCCAGTGACCGGCAGTGCCAAGTTTGCGAAGGTTCGACTGTCCACGTTGAACGGCGGTAAACATACAGGTTTTATAAATGCTGAAAGGCAAACAAATAAATAACCCACAATTATCACATAGTTACATCCTGATCCGACACTAAGATCGAGTCTTCTGTGAGTATGAAGAACTACAAGAGACTTTCGCTCTCACGACACCCAGACCCGAAACAAATATCTGTGGGCAACACAAACATTTGTCTCGGTGTGGGGATCGAACCAGCGGTCTCTCGCATCACAGCCGGCTACTCAGCTGCTGCGCCATATAGACTGTCAAATTTTCAATTTTATAATAATTGTGAAACAAAAACAAATTATGTGTCTAATTTGTAAACATCATGAGGATGGTGTATTCTGTTTATACTCGTACCAATAAATCTACATACATACATACATAGACTCACGCCTTTTTCCCATAGGGGTAGGCAGAGACAACGGATTTCCATTTGCTACGATCCTTACACACCTCTTTCGCCTCATTCAGTCTCATTACATTCTTCATGCATGCACGTTGGTTGAGGGTACTTTTAACTTGACCTTTCTCGAGTAAATCTATCGTGGTTTATTGTAGATTCGTTGGTGTATTCTGCATAATCATTTTTTTGACTTATGAAGGTACACGAGCAAATGGCTCATCTGATTATAAGCTATTTGTTATCTTTGCCCATGCGCATCGATAATGTCAAAGTATAGCCAAGCCACTGCCGTGGTGTAAGAATGAAACATCATTAATATTTTAGCAGCAGCGAGCAGCAATATCTCAGTCGGGAATGGTACGGACTGCAGAGACGAGTGTCGGTGGTTCGAGACCAACCCCACAATAGAGCATACTCCTCTGACTTTTCTGTGTTGTGTGTTTTCTTTGTGAATTTCGAAGGTTTATGAAGTCTACCAACCCGCATTAGACCAGCTGGTAGACTAAGGCCTCTCTTTAGTAGAGGAGGCCCGTGCCCAGCAGTGGGACAGTAATATTAAAGGACGAATATAGTTATCTGATTAGTAATATATTATTACCGGTGTTGGGTGCATTTTGTTGAAGTCGTACCAGTCCTATGTCGTAGTATGGCTGACCGTTGCTGTCATTGTATTGAGCATGTCGTACCACTTCTGTCACAGGTATAACTACATTATCTACGCACTGTCGTCCATAATTAATGTCATTTTTACAATCCCGTGGGAACGTGTTTGTGTTGTATTCAGCTAGATGAGCTTCGATGCTGAAAGTAAAATTTCGATTATTTTATTTTAGTTGTTTTTATGCTGGTGGTGTAATTGTAATATTTTGTATTGAACACTGCATTGGAGTGGCGATCCAGAATACACTATTTATGTATGTAAATTGAAATGTAACATTATGAGCGCTTCTTGCCAATAAACAGTTTTGTTTAATAAAAGATATTAAAGTAAATAGATAAAAAAACTAAATTATTTATATTACTGATTGCCTTTCCAACCGAATTAGATGAGAAGGCTTAATTTAGATGTTTTTTTATAGCAGAGATAAGAAAACCAGCAGATGGGTCACTTGATAGTAAGTGATCTCCACCGCCCATAGACACCAAAGACACAAAAAGAAATATGGGTGCGTTGCCAATCTAATGAAAAAACAAAAGGCAGCTGCCATTTTACGTATGTTTTCTGTGAGACAGTGGTATCAAACTGGACGAGCCCCCATGTATGCCGTAGGCGATACTGTCTACAGCGTGACTATACCACTCAAAACCTTATACCTCTAGCGAATGTCAAGCCCTTCGGAGAAACCGTTTGTGTTGCGGAATATTTACTGCTAGATAATTCAAGACTTACTTTGTCACAGTGCGAGATGAGTTGTAGATACAATGCGCAGCGGTGAGAACATATCGAGAACTGATGAGTGATCCACCACATGTTTGTTTCTCATTATTATCATAAGTTGTTATTAAGTACACCGTCCACGGAAATTGATAGAGGCTTGTTTCATACCAACCTGCGTAACATTAAGATTTACTTTATATAACTTTTCTTTCTTTCTTTCTTACTGCCTATATCCCACTTTAAGGTGGGTTCGGTGCAACACACTTTTTCAAGAACGTTGCAGACAGGATTTGGCTTAGATTTTACGACCAGCTGCCTGCCTGACGTCAACCCCCTCTGGGGATCCAGTACTGGGCAAATTAAATTATAAAATTTGCATTCTCGACCTTTCGATTTCCCAGTTTGATTTGCTTGGGACTGAATCTCTCAGTGGGGTTAATGTCAGGCAGGCAGCAATCGTAAAAACTAAGCCGAATCGTTTTATGCAACATACTTGAAAAAGTGTGTTGCGCCGACCCCACATTAAGGTGAGATAAGGTCAGGTAGAAAGAATGATTGTAGTTCAAAATATATATTAGTAACAAAACGATTAACAATAATATTTTTACCTGGTATCCGAGACCCTATATAGTCATCCTCGGTTACGTCAGCCTCCAAGATAGAAACTTCTGCATCAGATGATCTTTTAAAACTCTGTCCGTAATATGGTATTGGTTGAACCAGACTTTTAGTTGATATAGCGGCTGTGATGAACATAATTAAGTTATAGAATGTGAAGTAAACAAGATTCAGCAGCAGATAATATAATAGTAGTAACGTATACTCCAATGATCATAATCATAATTAAGGTATAGAGTAGGAGGTAAGTGAGATACAGCAGCAGGTATAGCAGTAACGTCACTGTATTGTTGGAGACTCGTGGCAAATTCATCGGATTCATCTATGATCACGGTCATTTTGTTCGAAGCCACCTTCCTGTCATCGCGCGGGCCTCTTATGGTCGTGGGGTCATGGCAATTTGCCCGTCAATCCACTTTTTAGTTACGCCACTGTACAGTATCTACTTAGGCCCAGGCCCTGGCAGAATATCAGTGCAAGGTAGAAATTTCTACCTGGCGAATGCTGAGCCCGTGGCCTTTTTGTTCATTGCAAGGGCGCAATGATTAATTGGGTATATCCCGCTAAGCCTTTTATTTGTGTAATTTATTGTAGTAACAGTATATTACCTTGAATAAATTGTACTTGTGCCTTGTATATGGGCAAATAAAATTTCTTTCGTTCTAGTATAGGATCACCAAGAAACGATTACTATATTAATTGATGCGGTTAAATTTAATTTAATTGTAGAACTTATTAGGTAGGTATATTCATGTTATTACGTGTCACTTGTCGTCAAAGCGCTATTAAAAATCAATTAGATAAAACTTTATTTTTAACCCTTCTTGTAAACAATAGTATTATAGACTGTAGAATAAATTATATTCATAAGTTTAAGCCTGTAGTATCCAAGTCGTATAGTCAAAATAAAACCCATTTATACATTGCTGTGACTTATGTAAAAGTTTAAATATTTCGAAAAATAACAATAAACACTACTGTAAGTAAGGCCTCCCCCAAAGATTTCCAAATCGACCTGTTGGAAGCGGCCTGCATACAGCGACTTCCTGCTACTTTTATCAGGTCTTCGGTCCACCTTGTAGGCGTTGTCTTTGGGGGAGGTCTATGTTCAGCAGTGGACGTCCTATGGCTGATGATGATGATGATGATGACTACTGTAAATACTGATTTCTCAATAAAAAAACATGCATGAAGTGAAATATTCTTACACAATAGTCCCTCCAATTTTGCTTACCTTGTATGTAATTTTATTGCTAATAACAGAGGGCACCTATACGCAATTCCAGGCATAAGTGTCAACTGGTATCAAATATCTCAGATTTTGTCTTTAAATTAATAAGTAAGTAAATATTATTTCTTACCATTCATCCGCTCCCACTCAGATGTCTCTAATCCACAGCATTTGGATTCAGGGTTGAATGGAAAACTAGATGCCGTACATTGTCCTGAGTCGGTGGAATCACGTTTTATACGTACGTACGTTGGTTTATAATTATTGTTGTTGTGAGGTTCATAAATGGGCCCATTAATATTATCAGTCCTTATTCTTGTAGAGCAGCATACCTGGAAGAATGTTTATCGAATGACGAGACGAACAAGTCGTTGTTAACTGATGGTCGGCGATATAACTACCTGTCCATGAACATTGAACAGTCCCAATACCAACCAGGTTAATCCTCACGCTCGAATGCTGGAACGCTACTCAACTTTAACAGCTTCTTATATTTTGCCATGCAGATTTGAGAGATAAGGTGGCCTTGAATAACATAATACGACCCTAAGTTTTTTAGTATTCAGGGGTGAGACATTAGATGTTAAGGCTGACTTATATAACAAAACTTAACTGCATTTAGCAGTTAAACATGTTTCATCATCGTTATCATCAGCCTTAGGCCTCAATGTAACATCAATTCGTATGAAAAAATTACATTGTTTTGTAGTTTTTTTTTATAGCAGAGACTGGCAGACCAACAGATAGGTCACCTGATGGTAAGTGATCTCCACCGCCCATAGACACCCAAGACACAATAAGAATCATGGGTGCGTTGCCAACCTAAAAGGAGGGAATGGAAGGGGAGGGAAAAGGGAGTGGGGAAATGGGCTACCCGAAATCTCACTTACCGAACGAAACGCGACAGCAAGCTGCCACTTTACGTCGGTTTTCTGTGAGACAGTGATATCTAACCGGTCGAGCCGGCCCATTCGTGCCATAGACGTTACTGTCTTGCAGCGTGTAAAGTAATTAATTTTATTGCTACCATTATATATAATGTGGTGATTTTCTTTTTATAGCAGTGATTGGCAAACGAGCAGATGGGTCACCTGATGGTAGAAGAATAGGTCACCTAAAAGGAGGAAATGGAAGGGGAGGGAAAAGGGATTGGGAAAGAGAAGGGGGAAATGGGCCACCGGCAATCTCACTCACCGAACGTAAAGCGACAGCAAGCTGCCGCTTTACGTCGGTTTTCTGTGAGATTGTTTTGTAAGTTAGATTCAGCCTCATAATATATTATTGGTGGATTACAAAAACAATTGTTATAAATGACTAGCTGACCCGCGAAACTTCGTCTGCGTATGAGAGAGAGGGTTGAAAGAGTGAGTCGTAGGCACCTATAATCCAATCATTCTAAAGGAGGTAATGGGATGATCTACTTCGGCCGTCAGTCCCCCGTCTCTCACCCCGTCAGTCACACCGTCTGTCACACCGTCTGTCACCCCGTCTCTTACCCCATCAGTCACACTGTCTGTCACCCCGCCTGTCAACCCGTCTGTCACCCGTCTATCACCACGTCCGTTACCCCGTCTGTCACCCCGTCTGTCACCACGTCGGTCACCCGTCTGTCACCCCGTCTGTCACCCCGCTTGTCACCCCGTCTGTCACCCAGTCGGTCACCCATTCCGTCACCCCGTCTGTCACCAGTCTGTCACCCGTCTGTCACCCCGTCTGTCACCCCGTCTGTCACTCTTCTGTCACCCGTCTGTCACCCCGTCTGTCACCCAGTCGGTCACCCATTCCGTCACCCCGTCTGTCACCAGTCTGTCACCAGTCTGTCACCCGTCTGTCACCCCGTCTGTCACCCCGTCTGTCACCCCGTCTGTCACTCTTCTGTCACCCGTCTCTCACCCCGTCTGTCACCCCATCTGTCATCCCGTCAGTCACCTCGTCAGTCACCCCGTCCGCCACCCCATGAGTCGGCCTGTCAATTATTACTTATTATTTTTGACAATATTACAATATTTCTTTCTGTTCTATATTTTAAACGATGTAAACATATAATTTGCACAATACACGTGATTGATTTGATGGTAAATGTTAGGAAACGAATAACTATTTTTTTTTACTTTTTTTTCACAATTTCATAGTGAACACAATACCGGTTTGTCACATGAAATTAACTGAGCAGAGAACAATGAGTAGCTGTCAAACAATGTATCACGCACTGGCGCCATCTACTTAAAATATTGGTTTGTAGTACATGCTATGTATCAGAGATGGCGCTGTATGTGAAAAAAGATTTTCCCGCTTTTCTGTTGAAATGTTTCCTGAATTTTCTTTGCTATAAACCTCACGGAACCCGAGACCTTTCCAACGAATGCAAAACCGTGGAAATCGGTTCGTGCGTTCTGGAGTTATAGCATCAGAAGGGAAAACCCGACTTATTTTTATATAGTAGATTTGGTCCTATAAACTATTTCAACTTTATAACAAGCAAATGTCCATGCGATTTCTAGGAAATAGAAACAAAAGTGGCAATTGTAAGGAAATACTAGGTACATTAGCTGAAGCCCTTTATATCTTCATTATTATCATCACCAACAGCCTTATCCAATATATCTTGAGGTACTGTTATAAGCGTTTCTTACAGATAAATAATAGTTATAACTTACATAAATACCATTCGCAACTGGTATATAGAATCCATTGTTAAGTACTTTCGTACATGGATACTTGGTTATCCATGCGTTTTGTTGTACCGGGCTCATATACAGAAATGACTCACATTTTTCTCTTCTCACACAGTTTTCACAAATACCATCTGCAAGTTTAAAATTTAAAAATACATAACTTTTAACCAGTTTGAGGCGGCATGTTATAATAATCTACTTGTAGAATTAAGTCAGAATCTACGAGGGCCTTACGGTCACACCCAGACCCGAAACAAATATTCGTGGATCACACAAACAAACAAAATTTGTAACGATACGGTAATTAAACCCGTGGCTTCTCGTTTCATAGCCAACCACTCGAGTGCTGCGCCACTGAGTGCGCATCCTATATAAATAAATAAATAAATACACTCAACAGTCACACACCTAGTCCTGACCCCACACTAGGTATAACCTGTATCGTGGGTATCAGAAACTATGAGAGACTTTCGGTCTCACAACACTCAGACTTGAAACAAATATCTGTGGGCCACACAAACATTTGTCTCAATGCGGGAACCGAACCCGCGACCTCTCGCTTCACAGCCGGCTACTCGCCCGCTACGCCACGGAGGCTGTCTTACAACATATACATATATGTAAATGACATAACTGAAAACTGTAATTTTTGGACCCGCGTCATGTAAATATAAAATATTGTATGCAATATTTTGATTACACAGGCACCTATTTATGTGTAATGTGCTTGGAATATGAATATATATTAACAATTATTCAATCGCCTCTTTGGTTTAGTGGCAGCATATATGGGCTGTGAACCGGGAGGTCGTGGGTTCGTTTCCCAGGTCGGGGAAAGCTAATTTTCTAATTTAATTTGCCCGGGACTGGATCCTTCAGAGGAGGTTCAAGTCAGGCAGGCAGTCGGTCGTAAAAACCTACACCACTCCCACCATTAAAGAGGGATAAGGGCAGGTAGAAAGAAAGAAAGACTAACAAAGATTTAATGTATCTATCACCATCTTAGGTACCAGTCAATGGACAGTAGCACCAAACCTTGAAAACTTCTAAGTTCTCATGACTAAGGCTTAGTTTAGACTGAGACATGACTGCGCAGTGCGAAGCGTTGTTGAATAGCGTAGCGCCGCGCTGCGGTCTAGAACAACCCTTTAAACAAACAATAATTGTGTATAGAATATTTTACCTTCAGATGGTGCCGTCAATACTTCTGTTAAATATATAAGAACACCTAAAAAATAAACTATGCAGTATTTCATTGTAACTCTAAAATTATTTGTTTCCACAAGACAATGTTCGCTTATGACAGCACTCTAGTAACTATCACTATAGCATCATGATGACTGATTATTAATACCAGCTTAATTGTCTTCATTAGGAGATATCTTGTCAAGTATTAATATACTAATAGAATTCATTAGTAGTTAGTACCTACCTTTCCGGTGATGTACAGTGGACCAAGCCGCCGCTTGATCACCCTTAAGACCAAAGTCGCGTGACAAGAACATTATTCTCGGCGTAAGCGCGCACACAACGACACGCAAAAACCAGTTTTACGGCTAGGAGGCGCGGAATCCATTACTCATGTAAATGTGAGTGTGTCGAGACACTGTAAATCGTTCAAAGGAAAATGTTTAAAAACTGGATCACCGGCGACTTGGTTAACTGTACCTATAGATTCAGAAGGTGTCTTATCAAGTAAGCCCGCGGCTACGCCCGCGTGAGTCTTGACAAACATTCATCCCCCATTACATCCCTTTAGGGGATGAATTTATGCATGCATACATATAAACCTTCCTCTTGATCACTCTATTAAAATAACCGCATCAAAATCCGTTGCGTAGTTTTAAAGATATAAGCATACAGACATACATACAGACAGACAGACAGACAGACAGCGTGAAGCGACTTTGTTTTGTGCTATGTACTGATAGTGAATTCTTAATTAAAAGTTCCATTAATATACAATTGAATAGTGTTGATTAATCCCTGGCATTGATACTGGTATAATGATGTTGTTTTGTAGATACATGGAATATTTTGAAGTTTGTTGTTTAGACGAAAATATCTTCTTCTTCTTCTTTTAAAGATAGTGGCTTTTACGCATATGCGGTGATTTAGCCAATGTCAAGGTAAATAGAGCAATTATGTTTTCATAATGTTTTCACAATGACCATGAGACCCAGATGTGGATGATCTCAAGGCCCTGCTGGGATTATGGCGGTAATTCCTTCCAGTCCAATACCCCTCAGATGATCTTCACTCAGCGAATCGACCGAACAAAGCCAGCCAACGCACTAAGCAAAACTCATCGAAGATCACAGGTTAAAATTTTTCCACATTATACTGTCCATCTTCACTGAAGTTTGGTGCATTAAACCACAACGCTTAAAACCAACAAACACAGCTCTAGAGAATAATATGACATAATTTTACCAAGCGAAGCCCACCCTGCCAGACTTCCCGTCAAAATCCTCATTCGACGAAAATATCGCTCGAACTTAACGAGTACGCGCATCTTCTACCAGCTGGTATAAATAAATAAAAATCTTTATTTTTTGGTCACGTAGGCATGTCAAAAGGCACTTAAAAAGTCAACACAAGCAAATTTTGAATTAAGATTAATATAATTTACATTATCTCGCTATAAATTTGAAGACAAGCAGGCAAGTATGGACATAATAACGATGGGATGGATAAGATAGTAGTAGGGGAGCCCAAGCGGGGATTTCGGGATTTACTAAAGCGCGACAGATTAATATACAGGGGGATACCTTGTACCCGGTTAAGTACCTCCACAAAACATGAGGCCCATATATAAGGCCGCCCGTGAAGGATACAGGATCAGATTAGTAAAAAAAAATTGACCATCAGAAATTCTCGAGCGCGTCAGATTAAGGTAGGGTGAGTTAATTACATCCTAAAAAGTGTATATTCCACTAATCTGACAATTTGAGAGTGACGTAAAAAAAGGGGAGGGCAACAAAGTTGTAAAAAAAAAACGTCATCTCGACATTCTCGAGCGTAGCAAATTTTTTTTTATTTTGAAGGAAATAATTCAAGAATAATGAAAAATATATAATTTGACGATTTCCGCAAGCCGAAATAACAAAAATTCGTCGATAAAGTTAAATGCGTGCAGTTGCGTGATGCCTACATTTCTTTCTCCGCGCTTCTATTCCTCCCTCACTCTTTCTCTATCTGTTACTCTCTCACTCCGTCCCCACTCTGGTTTCTGCTTCCTGAGCTTTTCAATTAATTAAGTTCAATGATTTAAAAAAAAAAAAATAAAAAAAAAATTTTAAAGTGGTTTTTTTGGAATAACTTTTAACCGGCTTCATCGATCAACTTCAAAAACGAATCCGCCTTTGAGCTTGAAAAACCACGTCGATCGCCACCAAGCTGGTCAAAAGCGGTTGATTCGTTCGAGAGATATCGTGAACGAAAGAAACCCGAAAAAGTGTTTTTTCGGGATTACTCCGAAATTTGTGGTTCGATCAATTAAAATTCCAAAAATAGTGTTCTATGAAACTTCTATCAGACTTTCGAGCTGGGAGAGCTCAAATGCATTGCATGCAAACATTATTTCTTTGAACTCAGCGAGCTCAAAATATCACATAAATTATATTGAGCTCAAAAATGCATAAGTACAATTTTAAGAGCCCAAGAATGGAATTAGCGGGAAGTTGCAGGGATGGCCTTTAAGGTGAACCGTTTTTCTAATTTTTTTTTGTCAGATCAGGCCAATCCCTCTAGATAATCGTCAGATTATGAGACAGTCCGTTTAGAACATAAAGATGAACCATATATATCTTAATCTGACGCGCTTGAGTATTTCAAAATGGCGAATTTTTTTTGCACATTATGAAAATGGCCGCGAGTTTGCGTCCCATCGAAATCGTCAGATTAGTGAATGAGAGCTTTTTTTTGGTGCACTTAACACTCCCTTAGAAAATCTGACGCGCTCGACAAAATTTTTTTTTTTCATTTTCAACCCTTAAATACAACCACTCGCATCATGCAAACGATCAGATTAACATACGTACATTATTAAAAATACGTAGGGCATTGATGCTATCAATATCTGACGCGCTCGAGGATGTGCATGCAACAGTTTTTTTTTACATATTTAAAAATCTATAGCTGCTTCCCCCACCGATGTAAAGGTACATATCATATAACATTTTTTTCTTCATATCATCTAAGCTTTGCATCCCAATAGGTCTCTACGACGCTCGAGTAAATCCCCATTTAGCATCGTGGGCTCCCCTACTATAGGGTTATAAGGGGAGATAGGAATAGCGTGTAAGGGAATGGGTTGTATGGGAATGGTATATGGCAGGAATGGTGGCAGGGGATTAACTGGAAGCAGTTGAGATTTGTGCGTGAGAACCTATCCTAGTTAACCTACCTTTCTTTAGTTACTTACGGATGACGACTCGAAGAAGAGTGGCAGAAAGAAACTTCGGGCTTATTTTTTCATCATCAATTGTCACCATTCCTTTTTTTTGTCTTTTTCCTTCATATATACTATATGTATGTATGACACTCGTATGTTTATAGACTGGTGACGTCAGGCGCTGGCTCTGTTTAATTGTCCAAGTCCTTCAAATCGGAAAAAGGGTGCTTTCGTCCTGTCCTTGACAATCGAGGGGCGGGCCTATTATTATATGGAGCCTCAGTGGCGATAGGTCCGTATAATCTAATTCCTACCGACTTACTTTCATAGATCTCTTATAATTAGTTTCTTCTCGTTTATTTTCTTATAGTTACTTTCCACTCACAATGAATAAAAGAAGATCGGCACTGGCTTTCCTCATGAAAATGTATTTTCTTCACCATCATCTACGGTTAATATTTATTCTGATTGCATATTTTTCACTTCATATTTTTTAGTTGAAGTGTATAAAAGATATTTTTTCCGGTATAGCCCTGCTATTGATCGTTGGAAGGTCCCGGCACATATCCGGTGTAGATTTTCTCTCAATTAACTTCAGGTTACTTCGATTCGACAAGTGCCACTCGGTTCTAATGGGATGGTGTAGTGAGGGGTTTATACGAGGGGCCCTCCGTGACTCATAGCCGAAGGGTTAAACTTTTATTTAATGTCTGACTTCTCTTTCAAGTGTTAATATAACAATAAATTATTGTAATATATCTGAATACTAATAAATATGAAATTTGGTAAAATGTTAAGTTTGTTAAAATAACGGTAAAGGAAAACATCGTGGGGAAACCTGCATACCTGAGAATATCTACACAGGAATTTCGAAGGTATGTGAAGTCTACCAACCCGCATTAGGCCAGCGTGATAGACTAAGGCCTAACCCCTCTCATTAGTAGAGGAGGCCCGTGCCCAGCAGTGGGACAGTAATATTACAGGGCTAATATTATTTTTATTATTGTTAAAATGCGTTTACCTCTGGAACTGCTAAATCAATTTTAAAAGTTATTTCATTATTTGTAAGCTACACTATTTCTGAGTGATATAAGTTACTTTTACACGCTTTATATTTTTATTCTTGGAATACAGGCGCAGAACAGCTAGGTACTTAGGACATGTTTTACTAATTTTACTATACTTTCTACTTATAACCTGTTTCGAAATTTATCTCGAAATAGACGACATGTATCCACGCCCTGTCAATCCTCATACACAGCACACAATTCTCATATCTTGAGTGGTAGAGCCACGCTGTAGTCTGTCATGTCTGCAGCATGTATGAGCCGGTTCGACCGGTTTGATACTACCGTCTCACAGAAAACCGACGTAAAGTGGCAGCTCGCCGTCGCGTTTCGTTTTGTGAGTGGCTCAATTCTTGATCCTTATTTCTCTCATCTTAGGTTAGGAACGCACCCATGATTCTTTTGGTGTCTTAGGCGTCTATGGGCGGTGGAGATCACTTACCATCATGTGATCAAAAAAATATCCTAAAAATTAAATATAATTACGTTGCAAATCTTTAGACGAACATTCTGTCTATCTGTCCAGCGGGTTTAGACAAGTTGCTTATGCGCTATTCGAATCATTGACTTATATGTATACTACTAGACAAGCTGTTCAGTACATAGAACTTGCGGACTACGTCTGGGTCAAGCGACCACGACTCATTTAGTAGACAGCGAGAGAGCAACAGAAATAGTTGTCATTTGTGAAGCCGTCAATATTGAATTGGACAAATTATTTCGTATTAATTGTGTTATGTGATCCTTTAAATATTATTATTATATCTTGTTGATGTGATTGGAAAATATTTATAGTTAGTATTTATTTAATTGTTTGATTGTTTTGTAAAATACAATTGTTGTGAATTTCAAATAATAACAGCCATGCCATTATTACTATCTCGCTTACTCTTGTTCAGAATGACTTAGAGTGAGCAGCACTACCGAAACGTTGATATAGATTATAAGAACGCAGATATGACAAAAAGTAGAAAACTTATTAAGTAATTTTTAATAGGTGAGAGGTGAAGATGTGTTTCAAATATTGCATGTAAATAATAGAGACAGGTGCTGTTTATCTTTCAGATATTGTACATATTGTATGTAAATAATATTTTTACGAAAGTATGTACGTATGTACGTACGTCTCGGATACCGGTGGCTGAGCCACGCTTTTGCGAAGGTTGTTTTCGATAGCTAAAAGCTCCATAGAAAAAAAAAATTTCATCATCATCATCAGCCACAGGCTCTCCAATGCTCAACATAGGCCTACCCCAAAGATTTGCAGTTCAACAGATATTTTAATTGATTTTATTTTTTTGTGAACGATACAGATTTGTTTTCATATTCTCTCGGCATGGATACGAAATAAATTGATGTAATTTGTATTAAACAATCGAAACGAAGGCTTTTATGGGTACCATCAGAACATATAATTATGTTTATTTGTTCTGAACTCTTCTGAGAACAAGATTGATATTAAACTAAAACGGAAGGATAGTATCTTAAGAAAGACGCTGTACTAGTTAGTGCCAAATTGTAAAGTATTCTAGAAAATTCTACCACACCGCCGCTTTGTGCCACCCGGGATTTGAACGCAGTGTCTTCCAGTTCACAATCCATATACGCTGACACTAGCATATGGAGGCGACGATATTATTTTTGTTGTTGAAGTAATAGCAAGTTTCGGATAAATCAATCAATAGATAAAAATAATAATTAGCTTTAATTTATTTATCGTTTTCCTCAATAAATATAGTATAATAATAAAACCTAGAATATAATAATTGAAGTTCACATACTACGCAGAGACGAACTGGAAAAAGGCAAAATTCCTTTTAATTGTCACATCTGCGTGAGCCTGCTTGCTCACTACAGAGTTCTGCTCTTTTCCTTAACCGTCAAACGTCAAACGCTCGCAGTAATGTGACACAATTTTTCTTCTAAACAGCTTGTCTAGTGTATACATATAAGTCAATGATTCGAATAGAATAGTCGAATGTATGGGAATGACATAAGAGTGCGCTATATGTGGCGTACTCTTATGTTATTTCCATATATTTAGTCTATTCGACTATTCTATTCGATTAGCGCATAAGCCACTTGTCTAAACCCGCTGATCCCATAACGTGGGGTCCGGGCAACCCAGTTGCATGTTGCAAAAATAATTGGGCTTTGTTCTTACGACCGGCCTGTCTGACGTCAACCTCCTCTGAGGAGCAAAGCTTTAGATAAACATGTTAAGAAAATCTATTTTCTTTACCCTAATGGAAAAAGGTAATAAATGGTGTGCACCGCCCTCCCTGCACTCATGAAACATCGATCATACTTCTCAAAATCAGAGGGGGTTCTGTCTATCACACGCTATGTTTACACAACCTAGAAACGATAAACATACAAGTATAGAGGTAGTACAAGGAAAGGAGTCCTTACTGAAAATTCATAAAATATGCCTCGGTGGCGTGGTGGTATTTCGGTACGACTACGGTTCTGAGGTCTCGGGTTTGATCCCCGGGTCGGGCAAAGTGATATTGGATTTTTACATATCAGCCCGGAGTCTGGAATTTGTGCCCGATATGGCGATAGGCTCGCCCCCTATCACATCTGGGACGGAACTAAGCTCGGCGAAATGTGGGTGTTCTA
Source organism: Clanis bilineata (assembly GCA_036417725.1). Taxonomy (NCBI): domain Eukaryota; kingdom Metazoa; phylum Arthropoda; class Insecta; order Lepidoptera; family Sphingidae; genus Clanis; species Clanis bilineata. The sequence continues at coordinate 9,736,431 of CM071153.1, forward strand.
GTTCGCTAGTGCGTCTCTGCCTACCCCTTCGGGGATACAGGCGTGAGCTTATGTATGTCCACCGGAATAATTTGTTTATAAGCGTTTCTTGTTAATTATACGTACTTAATATTAGGGTATCTGTGATTATAGGAGAATATTATGAATGGGATTAGAAAGACTATTTTTTATAGCAGAGACTGGCAACAAGCAGATGGGTCACCGGAGAGTAATTGAGCTCTGTCACCATGAAACTCAATAGCGAGCTGTCATTTTACGTCGGTTTTCTGCAAGACAGTGGCACCTTTCAGACTATTACTTATAATAAACCTGCTACGACAGGTAGGGCATTACTTAAAACAGCATATTTTGCTGAGCAAATGGTTACGAATAACCTGTCACTTTTTTCCTTGCGTTATATTGTTTAAAAATGAGAGGGACAACCTATGGTATAAAGATAAGCAGCGCTCAAATATTTTTATAAGTAAGGGGCGTAGAGCTTACCTGCCACACACGTTTATTAGAGACACACTTACACCAGTCTGTTCACCAGGATTATTTCCATCCCATAATGTGATAGTTTATTACTGTAATAAATAATAACATAGAAAGAAATAACTTTATACTAACTCTTAAGGGCGTCTTGCAGTGCTATTACTAATCTAAAGTTACACCTTCACCTACACTCAAAATTTGTGATAAATAGAGATTAATCGCGCAGCTGTAAGTGACCCTAAGGACCTAAACGAACTGTAATTCACGTAGTTGATAATGGAATAACATTTCAAAGGACAGAACGGCGGAATGTCTGGGATTCGCAAAGTGAATCCAAAATCGGCGGTAATTGGTCAGTCTGTAACACCGACGAAAACGAAGTTTGACTTCCACTGACTGTGACCGAAATTCAATTAGCAGTGAATCCGATGCTCTTTACTTGCAACACACAAATTAAGTGCGATTTTGGCATGTAAAATCAATATTATTTAGTGTGTGTTTAATGAAAGGAAAATTGTAGCCCCAAGCATTTTCGATACTCATGCAACGGGGTAGATCAGTCTCTGCGTAGATATCGCGTTTTGTTTATTCTGTTAAAACTGATTCAATAAGTACCTACTTAAATGTTAAAAAATAAATAAAGAAAAATATTTAAATTAACTTCAAAAAGCAAATAAAATAAATTTTGTATACAATTAATTAGGAGTACAGTGTTGGTGCTAGGGACGATTAGATGTGATAAAATTCACATGCAAAGCAAAGAGTAAGAAATTATTGTTATTATCGACTTTTGAAGTCAATTTGCAAGTTTTTGTTGAAATTTTCCCAATAATGCAATTAGAATGAAAATATTTGAATTACAAACAGTTCTTACCCCGAAATGGTCAAACGCTGCCTAAATATTTAGGAGGACCTTATCGATTTAAGCACTCGTTATTCTTCAATTTGGCATGGTCAAACAGAACCTATCTCTTCACATTAAATGTAAGCAGGACCCAGTTTAAGGCCCGCTTATTTAATAAAACGGCATGGTCAACAACTGCCTAAAGTTTGACAGCTATTTAAGGCCCGCTTAACTAGCATTTAATCGAGATTAGTTTGAGAGTACCTGCGACCAATCTCAAATGAAACTATTGTATAGTTTGTGATGATGTATGGATGTTTTGTTACTCTTTCACACCAGAATGTCTGAAGAGATCTGAATGAAATTTGGCACAGAGATGGATTAGTCTGAAATAGCACACAGGCTACTTTTTTCCCCGAAAAAATTTTATGGTTTCCGTAGGATAGATTTGTTTAAATAAATAACATTTCACGCGAACGGAATGGCGGGCATAGGTTTGTATTTAATAATTTCCGTGTTCCGTGTAGTGTTTTCCTACACCTTGATTTCAATAAAATGTATTTTTCCTCAATATCATTATCTAAACTAGAATATAGCGCACTCGAAGAAGCCAAGACAAATAAAACACTTCAAAAATAAGTATACATATAAGTGAATGCAAAAATACAATGATTAATTTTATTAAATCCGATTCAACACTACTGCATGTTGCCGAATTCCTCTCCAATATAATGATTTTTAGATGGTTCTGATGAAGCCGATGTGAACTGGGACGTCCTGAATTCCATTCTCAGATCGAGCGAATATTTTTCTTGGGACGGACGGCAGTCCCTGGCAAGAAAAATTCGAGAAGACTCCTTTTATTGAAACGCTCCAAGAAATATCCTCCATATCCAAACTTCAAAGTTTCCATAATCTCTCCATCTTCGTTGATGTTTATTACATAAAACAAAATCACTTCACATACAACAAACACAGTTATTTAAATACGAGAATAAATATAAACAAACAGATCGCCATTTGCCAATTTTTTTTTTCGTTTCTTCCACACAAATCATTGGCTAAGGACGAAAGAAACATTCTGCCAAGTGGTAAATATTTTAACAACATAATAGTAAATATTAAAAAAAGATCCATTTTAAGTTCCGTTTCTATTATATAAAAATGTGTTTACCTTCACTATAACAAAAGATAGACAGAGATAACATAAACATTACAGAAAAATTTAGTACAGATGAAATATGATCGGAATGGCACATGAACAGCAAAAAGGTTAAATAAACATTTTTGAATCGTGTATTCTCATTCCGCTCTTGGCAGCGGTCGCTCTCGGACGTATTGTCACTGCACCTGCAGTGATTTTACAACCGATTACCGGCCTGTTTGTCAGGTCGGATTGCAGCCCCGCGCTGCCGTCTCGGTAATCCGACCATAAAACAAAGCTCCGCTTTGTTTTGTCGGTTACCAGACAAAGGGCCCATCCGCGTCCTTTTCAGGACAGGGATTAGCCCGAATTCTCGGTATATTATTTATTGTCCCCTTCAGGGAATTAGCTCGGTGGTAAACCTCACGGTGTCAACAAGCCGAAGCTAGCGGTGACCCGGCCCGCGCCACGCCCCCTCAGGGCTGAAGCAAGCCGGACGGGTGCGGATAAGGAATTAGTGGAGGCACACCACTCTTTCCCCCGCATATCTCCTTCCCAACCCTACCCATCCCGATTTCCATCCCGTGTATCCGGTTGAGTGTGCGGTCCTCGGACCAATACCACTTACGGTGCACGGACTGTTAGGAACCCTTTCGCACATTAAGATTGGCAAAGGGATACCAGCTTAGGGCACACCTAATTTTAAGTACACCCCCCCTCGCCTATACCCGGCGAGGAGGGTCATTCACCCACTCAGCCCCGGGCACACCCACCCGGGGACGTAAATTCACGCGTCCCACCGCGACCCGCGACCCGCGATCCGCGACCGTACGTCAGTGCGAGCGCCGCCCGGTTTCTTGTGTGTTCTTTCCCGGGCGGAACGCACCCCGCGTCGGAACACACTCGCGCCGCGCCAACTCTGCAACACTCGCAATGGCCCCGTCACAAAAGAAGTGTGCCGCGGCCCTTGCGAAGGTGGCAGAAAACCCACTTGCGTGGGCACGTCTTGAGTCCGCACTCAAAGACTTACTGCCGGACCTTTTTGCCGACGAGACGGAGAGCCCGTCAACGGACGATGGACCTTCCGCCTCGCCCACCGCTCCCTCGGGGCCCATCGCTACGGCGATGGAAACCGACCCACCCGCATCCACCAAGAGGCCCGCGGCTTCCTCAACCTCCGGCGATTCTCGGTCGGAATCGTCGTCATCCGAGCAGGATGACGACGGTTTCACGACCGTGAAGCGCGGGAGGCGGAAGAAGCCGCGTTCGGCCACCGCCGTGTCGGTGTCAACTCCGGCGCCCTCTGCGCCGGCTTTCGACACCGACTCGCCGGCTTCCCCCTCACCCCCGTCCTCACCAGCCGCACCCTCTAAGCCCTCCGCTCCCTCTGAGCCAAAGGGCAAAATTCCCCCGATCAACATCCGCGTCCCGGAAGGCAGCTCCCTTCCCACCCTTCTCGCGAAAATACAGTCTCAGGGCATCACCCTGAGAAACAATAGGTGGAATAGCCTCCACAAGACAGTCACCGCCATGCCGGCTACGGTGGCCGACCACCGCGCTCTTACTAAGTGGATGGCTTCCACTGATATAAACTACTACACCTACGCCCTCCCCGAAGAGCGCACCTACCGCTTTGTTATACGCGGAATCCCCTTACAAATGTCGACCGATGAAGTTACATTAGGCCTTCAAGAGAAAGGCATCTCTTGCGTCCGGGTTACCCGTATGCACCGTCCCGCCCGCGCAGACGCCTCTCAACAGCCCTACGAAATGGTCCTCGTAGAACTAGAGACCCCTGCTGATGGCAAACATCTGTTCGCCATCAGCGACATTCTTGGATTCCGCGGCTTCACCGTGGAGACCCCGCACCGCAAACGTCTAATCGGGCAGTGCCACAACTGCCAATTTTTCGGCCATTCATCACTGCGTTGTCGCATGCCCGCCAGGTGCGTCAAGTGCCTCGGTGAACACGGAACTGCGCAGTGCCCACGTCCAAAAGATAGGACCCAGTGCACGGAGCCGCCTTCGTGCACCAATTGCCGCCAAGTAGGCCATCCGGCTAGTTATCGTGGGTGCACGCATGCCCCCAAAAAACCGACCCGAGCTCCTAAAGCTCTACCCCCCAAGGCCCCTCAGGCTAAATTCATCCCTGCACCCATCCCGGCGCGCAACCATTGGCAACCGCCAATCAAGCAAGCCGAAGAGGTAGCAGCCACCACCCAGGCCCCCGGCGGAGTCACTCCCGCCACCCCGGCCACAACACCCGCTACTCCCAGTCAACCCACCGCGGTTCCTACCAATCCTGCTCCGGCTCCCACACCTGCGGCCTCCCGGGCTAACCCCCCCAGGGTAGCCCAGCTGCGTCCCCAGATCCCCAAGCCATCGACCCCGGCGGGCCGGATCATTTCCGACGCAGAAGCGGACGAAATGGTCCGCGCCATCTGCCAACCCCGAACGGATTTTAGCGCGCTCTTACGCACCAAAGTAAAGGAGATAGTTGCTCTGGGTCAAGAGGACCACGATAGAATGTCCGAGATAGGAGATATTTACCTCCAACTCCGCACTCATATCGCGAGTGTAATTTTTAAACATCCCAATGGCGGTCAATAACGTCTTTTCCCCCCCGTCGCGGACCAAGCCTCGCTCCCTCAGAGTGGGCTTTTTCAATACCAATGGTATTCGCGGCCAATGTGCCGAAATCGCACACTTTGTCCGCGATAACAATCTGGACGTTTTCCTCATCCAGGAAACGTTCCTCAAACCTGCTCACCGTAACCCTAATATCCCTAATTTCAAAGTAGTGCGGAACGACCGCACTACTGGCCCTTTAGGTGGCACCCTAATCTATTTCAAAAGGTCCCTGCACTGCATACCTCTAGATCCCCCCGAAAACCTGACGAACATTGAGGCTTCAGTCTGCAGGCTAGCAATGACAGGACATCCGCCGATCACTATCATCTCGGCTTACCTCTCACCCAGTAAGGAGTTTCACTCCAATGAAATCTCGACCTTACTGAGCATGGGGGAGTCTGTCCTTCTGGCGGGCGACCTCAACGCCAAGAACACGCTCTGGAGCTGCAACTCTACCAACAGCAGAGGTGCAGCACTAGAGCGGTGTCTTGACACCATTGATATGGAAATTCTAGTTCCATCAGAACCCACCCATTATAGTTCAATTAACGACAATCACCGACCTGACATACTCGACATAGCGCTTACGAGGAACGTATGCCTACGCGTGCGTTCCATGCGGGTGCTACAAGAGTTAGACTCTGACCACAGACCTGTGATCCTAGATCTAGTCCCTATAAACGGTCCCACAGACACAGGTCCTAACGTACCGATGAAGGTGAAAACGAACTGGCGTCTCCTAGGCACCAAGCTCGAGGACACCTCATCCCCTGATCTCTCCGCGATCCCGACCAACATAGTTACTCCTGAAGAGACGTCCGGCGCGATTCGCTCCTTCACCGCACATATCCAAAACGTCGTGAGCGACAGCTCCGAGAGGGTGCCGGAGGCTATGCTTAGCCATTGGCACCTTCCCGAAGACGTGAAATGTGTGGTGAGGAGGCGAAACGCCGCGCTGAGAGCCTGTAAGACGAATCCCTCCCCGGATCAACGGCATCTAACGCGTTTCCTCCAACGCGAGGCCAAACGTCGTATCCAAGAGGCCGTCGATTCGAGATGGGAAACTCACTTATCAGAGCTAGATCCAACTCACCAGGCTTTCTGGCAGTTGTGCCGTTCCTTCAGGAGGAACGATACAGTCACCATGCCCCCGCTCAATCGTCCGAATCAACGCCCGGCGTTTGACGACGACGAGAAAGCGGAACTGCTGGCTGTCAGCCTGGAGGCTCAATGTTCACTCACCTCAGTTCCCATCGACCCGGAGCATCTTGTTGCGGTTGACACTTTTGTCGAAAGTAGGAACGCAATCCCGCCGCCACCGATACCGGTTCCGCGTCCGCGCCCGGCACCCGTCGACCCGGATGTCGACCAACCGCCCGACCCACTCGCGCCGGTATCAATCGAAGCAGTCAGTTCTCTGATCAAGGCGCTCAAAAGACGCAAAGCCCCCGGGGGTGACGGTATATCAAATAGAGTCATGAAAATGCTCCCGGAGCATCTAGTTAAAATTCTCGCTGACATCTTCAATGCAGCGTTCCAAAACAGCCTCTTTCCAGACGTCTGGAAAGAGGCGGTTGTGATAGGTATTCACAAGCCGGGGAAACCCGCTTTCGAACCCTCCTCTTACCGTCCCATCAGTTTACTCAGCGCTCTGGGTAAACTCTACGAGCGAATCGTCCTCGATCGCATCAAGATAGTCGCCCACCTTCACCATCTGCTCCCTCCAGAGCAGTTTGGTTTTCGTAGTAGGCACAGTTGCGTGAATCAGATTCTCCGCATCACGGAGCATATCCACACCAACTTTAGGCGCGGAATCCCTACCGGTGCTCTTTTCTTCGATATTGAAAAAGCATTCGACAAAGTGTGGCACAACGGCTTGCTCTACAAGTTGTATACCTTCAATGTGCCCACACAGCTCGTGCACATCATACGAGAATTTTTGTCGAATCGCGGTTTCAAATATCGCGTGGAGGGAACTCTTTCCTCCCGACACACCATCACTGCCGGAGTCCCGCAAGGCTCCGCTTTGTCTCCTTTTCTTTTCTCGCTATACACTAGCGATATTCCTAAACCGAAGGACGCCCATCTGGCGCTCTTCGCTGACGACACGGCAATCTACGCTTCACGTAGAGACCCGGATAAAGTGATTCGCATTTTGCAAACCGCAGCCGATGAACTCGGTGAGTGGTTCCGCAAATGGCGAATCACTGTCAACCCCGCCAAAAGTCAGGCAATTCTCTTTACCAAGAGAATTTTCACCCAAGCGCCTAACGCTTCAGTCACCATGGCCAATAAGGCTATCCCTTGGACCAACAACGCCAAGTATCTAGGAGTCAACCTTGATCGGAGACTGAACTTCATCACTCATGTAAACGCGGTACGCGCGCGAGCCGCATTCGCGTTAGCCCGATTACATTTTCTCTTAAACCGAAAGAGCAAGTTGTCAGCCCGCAACAAGATTAGGATCTACACAACGTGTATTAGGCCGATAATGACTTACGCGTCGCCCGTGTTCGCTCACATACCGCCCGCTCGACTTAAGCGTATGCAAGTCCTGCAAAACGTCTTTTTAAGACGAGCGCTTAACGCTCCACGTGGAGGTCGTGGTTACGTATGTACGTAACCACGACCTCCACGTGGACACCAACTTGCCGACCATCAGGCATTTTATGCAGATGGCTAGCAGACGCTACTTCGATCGGGCGGCACACCACCCAAACACGCTTGTCCGTCAAGCGTCAATATATACTCCATTTGACCGTGCGAAATGGAGACGTCCTAGATCCGTTTTGTCAGACCCTGATGACGCCATCACTCTGGCCATCCAACGTAAGATCGAGCATCTTAAATCGCTCCCACACTCCACACGACCGATGTTCCGTCCCCGCCGACGAGGACCACGCCGCGCTCCCAGTAGCAGCCCCCCCGACCCTGTTAACAATTCCGGCCCGCGTGCCGATGACAGAAATGGATAGTTAGGAAAACACGTCCACACTCCCCTAATCGTTGATGTCTTCAACATCTCCCTCTCAGTGACCGCCCTGAGCCGAGGTTCGTAACCCGTTAGTGGGTTGCCCTCAGCGTGGTCACCTAACTTTATGGGTTGAGCGCACCTGCGTTCATCCCAACAGACCGGTGTGGCTGAATTTGCCGACTCGGTTAGGCAAGCAGCTGTAGGGCCATAAAAAAAAAAACGTGTATTCTGCCAATTATTTCTTATATATATCTTAAAAAAAAACTAAATTAAATATAATGATTCTACGTGAAACGAAACAAAAATATATTAATATATAATAATAATTTCTGAAACCCACCATTTAAGTTAAACTTAGTGAGGACTATGTATGTGACTGTAGGTTGTTTATTTGTTGATTATTATTTATTAACTATACAACCTGAGCTTTCCTTTACCCTAAAGCTCAAACATCCTTATAATTTACTTAATTAAAATTTCGGAAAATATACCAAGTAATAATAATAGTGAAAACTCATACGGTGAAGAATATTGTCCTGTGTGTTGTCAATGAATTCACGATCACTATGCGTACGGTTATTTTGTACTAACAATACTATGTCAGTAGGCTAGCGTCTCGCTCGTTTCAGCTCAGCGGCCTGAGCAGGAAAATTTCTGACAACTGTAAATTATTCGAACTCGATGCGCGTATATGAAATTTGTATGAAATATTAACCAAACGTCATCAGTGCGCAGCGAACTCCAATACATTTACATTTACATTAGTTTTTCGTGCTCGGGCTACAGGTGATTTTGCAATTGTAATAAAGGGGTATCCAACTTGCAAGAATTTTACTTTGGTTTTAGGACAAAAATGACATTATGTTAAAACTATAGAATGGGATTATTATTATTATACCCAGAATCTTATTACCCAGAATACTAAAATTTACGTCGTATCCAAAACGATAATTCGTGTATGGATGTCAGACGTGGGCTGTCACTAAGGCACATCATACACGTTATGGAAATGAAGATGCAGCAATATATGTGCCAGGTTTTTTTTTTATTTTGGATGTCCTCTAATTCAAATTCAAATTCAAATTCAAATAATTTATTCTGCAAATAGGATATTTTATACCACTTTCACATGTCAATAACGAGTATATATTGATAAAGTAATAATGGCGTCGGCATTTCGTGGCTATCCCTGAGAAGAAATGCCGAAACAAACTCAAGGGTTATGGCCTCTTTTAAAGTCCAGACAATACATGGTATATAAAATTACAATTCAAAATGTCAACTTATTACTAAATACAATAATATATTAATATGCCAATAGAGCAAAGTCAGAAAAAATAATATAATAGTAAAATATAAAATTGTGTTGATACAGCCTTATAGTGTCAAGAGTGAGCTGCTCAATCCCAAGCATTTTTGTCTTGTAAGTAGTCCTTTACATTATAAAACCCTTTTCGGCATAGTTGCTGTTTAATAAATGATTTAAATTTATTAAGGCTTAATTCTTTAATATGACTTGGGATTTTGTTATAAAAGCGTATACTTTGGCACATAAAAGAATTATTAATTTTCTGGAGCCTTGTCTTAGGTAGTATTAAATTATTTTTATTCCTAGTATTGACCTTATGGATGTCGCTGTTCTTCATGAAAACATTAATATTCTTTTTTACATACATTAAGTTTTCATATATATATTGAGATGCGACGGTCAAAACATTTATTTCTTTAAATAAATCCTTCAGCGAATGTCTACGGTTTAAGTTATAAATTGCTCGAATAGCTCTCTTCTGCAGCACAAAAATAGTGTGAATGTCAGCAGCATTTCCCCACAACAATATGCCGTACGACATTACACTATGAAAATAACTAAAGTACACTAATCGTGCTGTTTCTACATCAGTTAGCTGGCGTATTTTGTAGACAGCATAAGCTGCAGAGGTAAGCTTTTTCGATAATTGGTTTATATGTGGGCCCCATTGAAGTTTTGAATCTAGAGTTATGCCTAAGAACTTAGTGGTATCCACAAGGTCCAACTCCTCTCCATTTATACTGACACTGGTTTTAATCTGTCTAACATTTGGTGTCAAAAATCTAATACATTTAGTTTTTTTCTGATTTAAAAGTAAGTTGTTAGCATTAAACCAGTTCACTATTTTTGAGATAGTTTCATTTACATCGTCAGTAACAGGTTGTTGTCGTTTAAGTTTAAACAAAAGTGAGGTGTCATCTGCAAATAGAACTATCTGTTGATCATCTTTAATAGCATGAGGTAAATCATTAATATATACTAGAAACAAAAATGGACCGAGTATGGAACCTTGCGGAACACCCATTGCTACTACAGATCCTTGAGATCTCTGGCCGTTTACATCGACTCTCTGAATCCTATTTCCCAAATAGGAAATCAGAAGATCCAGAGCAGTATTCCTAATGCCATAGTGACGTAACTTCCTGACCAATGTATCATGAGATACGCAATCAAATGCCTTGGACAAGTCACAAAAAACGCCCAAGGCATCGTGAGAATCGTCCCAAGTATTAAAAATATTTTCTAGAAGTTCAAACCCAGCATCGGTGGTTGAACGACCCCTTTCAAATCCGAATTGTTTCTTATGTAGTAAATTATTAATGCTAAAATATGACTGTATTTGATTAAGAATCAACTTTTCAAAAATTTTACTTAATGTGGGTAGCACAGAAATAGGTCTATAGTTGGTGGGGTCAGATGTGCTCCCTGCTTTAAACAAAGGTATGACTTTACTACATTTCATTAGATCAGGAAATACGCCACGTTTAATACATTTATTGAAAATTAATGCTAGTTTAGGTGCTATTAAATTAATAATTGATTTTGTTATTTCCACAGAGTTACCCCAAAGGTCAGCGGTTCTTTTAACATTAATTGTGTTAAAAGTTTTTATTACATCTGTGTCACTTATATAACGAAAACTAAATTCATTATTACACAACTCAATATTTTCTTTTAATATAGACTCAGCAATAGAAGGGGATGAGTTCAAGGACTTGGTGGTAGAGACTGGAATGTCAGTAAAGAAATTCTGAAAAGCCATAGCCACTTCCATATTCGACGTGATTGTCTTATTATCAATAGTAAGGCTATAGTCATGAATTGGCCTTTTAACTTTTCCAGTCTCCATGTTAATAATGTCCCATGTCATTTTAATTTTGTTACAACTATTTTTAATCATAAAATTAATATATTTAGATTTTGCTACATGACAAATATTTTTAAATAATTCAGAGTATTGTTTTACATACTCATAAAATATTACACTTTTATTATATTTTCTTTCTTCATATAACTCATAAAGTCTTGTTCTACTCTTATAAATACCTGTAGTAGCCCATTCACTGAAGGTTGCAGTTCCTTTAACTGTGATCATCTTGGGTATAAAAGTAGAATTAAATTCTGTACAATATATGTCAAAAAAGGCATTGTACAGCTGGTTAGGGTCATCATTATAAGGTAAAAATGGCAGTCTATTTGTAAGTTTATTTTTGAAGACCTCCAAGCGACCAGCAATTTTAGGTACTACAGTAATAACTTTATTTTTTATATTTTTATCTTCCCGTTGGAAACTAATTAACTGTCCACAATGATCTGAGTCTAGCTGATTTATGACTTGTTTACTGTAAAGAAAAATGTTTGTAAAGATGTTATCTAAACAAGTAGCCGAAGTGGCAGTTATCCTAGTTGGCTCTAAGAATGCATTTTTTAGGTTATAGGAATTAAATAAATTTTTAATTTTAATGCAAACAGATGACTTTTCTAATAAGTTTACATTGAAGTCACCACTAACAATTATATTTTTATTTAATTTACAGATCTTTCTTAATACATCATCCATAACACTCTCAAAAACATCATATGATGCCATAGGTGGTCTGTACACACTTAATACAACAAGCTGCTCCAACTCCACACAGGCTATCTCGATTATCCGCTCAACAGAAAGGCTCACAATGTCTTTACGTTCTTTAAATAAAAACAGTTTATTGATTAATATTAGTGAACCACCATGTATTGCATTTTCTCTGCTGAATGAACTACCCAATATATGATTATTAAAATTGAATATGAACTGGTGGCTTTTATGCCAGTGTTCTGTTATACATAGGATGTCGATATTATTACAGTTCATAAACAATTCAATTTCAAGGGATTTGGTACTGAATCCCTGAATATTTTGATGCACTAATTTGACAGTCTTGGATATAGTTTTTAGAACATTGTCTGCTTGATTACCATTAATAGAGCTAGAGGTTATCTCTGTTGTCTTACGATTTAATTTAAATTATTACATGTCAAAATTGTCAGATTACTATAACCTGAGTCATTATTATTTAACTGCTCAATAGAAGCAGGTCGATTAGCCAAGTTCTTGGCTGTTATATTAATATAATAAGATAGCGCATTAGCTATCTGTCGCTTATAATATATAGGCAGATAATATTTATCTCGTGTCAACAAATAGTTTTTACTAACATAATGGTTAGTGTCAATGATATGGAATTTTGAATTGTTGCACGATAAGGTGTGCATTGTCAAATTTAGCTTATACCTAAGATCATTTTCCTCCGCTGGCAAGCTTCTACTGTAGGGAAATGTAAACAATATGATTTCTTTGACACATAAAGAATCCAATTGATCAAGGCACTTTATAAGTTGTTTCTTGTTTACATTGCACCTATTACCTAAAAATAGCACTAATGTTGTATAAGAGGTGAATTTAGTTTTAGAAATGCTCTCCATTATATTTAAATAAGAAGCATTGGGCATACAAAAATTAGTTACTTTATCCCCCAAGTCCGAATTAAGCAATTGACCCATGTCCTTGCCTATCTTATCACAGAATATAACTATATTATTTTGTTTCTGCGTCAGGGAGCTGTTGGAATCAGTACTCGCATGGAAGCTGTCACACGGTGTCGCCTTTGGAGACATTGACAATGAGGAGTCACAACCCGGCTGCGAGTCGGGGAGACACTCACAGGAACATACATTTATATGGCCCTGCAAGGAATCAAACCTCTCAGCATTATATTTACTAAGTTCAATTAGTTCTGTCATGGCCGTGGTGTGATCCTCAATTTCTTTCTGGGCATACTCATATTTGCTAGTCATAGTAGTCTACTGTGGTTACATCACATTTTTGGTAAACATAGAACTACGGTTGGTCGCAGATGCATGTGTCAAATTTTAGCACCGGTGTATAATCCTATGGTAGGTCGAAAAATTGCTGGCTTGGCTAGAGCAAACAATTTGAGAGGCAACTAATATGAGAGGCAAAACAGTCTCACTGCAGAGAATGTTCAATGTCGAACTAAACTAGGATAACACCAGTTAGAAGTAAAGTAGTTAGTGGTGGTAGTAGGTGCTTGAATGCCATAGAATCAAAATAACATAACATAACATTCATGCCTGTATCCCAGAAGGGGTAGGCAGCGGCGCACTAGCGAACTAGAACACCAACATTTCTCTGAGCTTAGTTCCGTCCCAGATGTGATAGGGGGCGAGCCTATCGCCATATCGGGCATAAATTCCAGACTCCAGACTGATATGGAAAAATCCAACATCACCTTGCCCGACCCGCGGATCGAACCCGAGACCTCAGAACCGTAGTCGTACCGAAATACCAACACACCACCGAGGCAGTCAAGCAGGCAGCAGCAAAATAATTTCAAAATAATCTCATAATTACTTTGAAGATCATTGAAAGAGCGATGTCTTTTTACTTTATTTATCTCTGCTATATTCTAATATTGAAGAGCTAGGCGTGCATGGGAGTGTTGTCACCATAACTGTCATGCAATTAATATAATAATGGTCTAGGGGAAACACATGTGCTACAGACCGGGCTATTCTGGGTTCAAGTCCCAGGTCAGACAATGTTATTTTTCCAAATATATTTACCCAGGACCGTTGATGTTGAAGTTAGGCAGGCAGTCGATTGTAAAAAATAAGCCGAATATTTTCTGCAATATGCTTGGAAAAGTGTGTTGCGTCGATCACACATTAAGGTGGGATAAGGGCAGGTAGAAAGAATGGAGTCTGGGAAGATGAGTTGGGCTTTGACCTTTCTTAGCTTGCAGTTCATTCCTTAGATATATTTTGTATTGTTACAGGAATTGATGTATCACAATATAAACTTCAAAACTATGAGGTTACACTACATATTTTACAAAGGTAAGTAAATAATTATAAATAATGTATAAGTAACGTTTTGAAATCTTTATTATAGATCAACGATAATCAACAGTACAGTTAGTAATATTAAATCTTATTGTTATAGATCATTAGGCAATTATAATTGAACGAGGCTAAATTCTTTGGGCAATCAGCTCGAATTAGTGTGTAACACCGTCACCATAAACTGAGATAACAGCGCTGCCGTTCTCAAGCTGAAATGCATAAACCTAATTTTGAGATGTCTCCAAAAAACGTGGAAAATATTATGGTCCCTAGAGATTTCATAGACTTATGGTTATTTTTAATCTCAAAGTAAACAAGTGATTAAGTCTATTAAATATAAAAGCCACAGTCTAATAAACCTCTAAGGATAATATTTCCACGTTTTTTGGAGACATCTCAAAATTACGTTTATTTACGTAAGCCCGAATGGTCAAACGCTAGTCAACTTTAACGGTTGCTTACATTGATTTTCGCCATACAATTTTGACAGATAAGGCGGCCTTAAACGACATGAGGTGATCTTAAGTGTATGAACATTCGGCGGTTAGCGTTTTAGCTTGAGGACGGCAAAGCGGTTGGATAGATCATTAGATAAATCAATTTCTAATGTTAGCATAAATCCAGTCTTTATATTCATACACATTGGTGAAGAGTGAAGGCATGGCGGCCCCGCAGGCCACGCCTGACCTCTTACCACTAACTAGTCCCACTATATAATATTGTCCCTTATGAAGCATCATCAGTGGTCCGCCAGAATCGCCGCTGCAGGTATCTTGACCAGAAATACCGACAGCGCACAATTGACTTGAAAGTAACTCCGGGTAATAGTTTTTACATTGTTCATAAGGCACCAAGTTGAGGACTGTGGTTTGTTTTATATGAGAAATATTGCGTCCGTTGAGCCCCCAGCCAGTGACCGCCAGTGGCATGTTTGCGAAGTTTGGACTGTCCACGTTGAACGGCGGTAAACATACAGGTTTTATAAATGCTGAAAGGCAAATAAATAAATAACACACAATAATCACATATGTAGGTACATCCTGATCCGACACTAAGATCGAGTCTTATGTGAGTATGAAAAACTACAAGAGACTTTCGGTCTCACGACACCCAGACCCGAAACAAATATCTGTGGGCAACACAAACATTTGTCTCGGTGTGGGGATCGAACCCGCGGTCTCTCGCTTCACAGCCGGCTACTCAGCTGCTGCGCCATATAGGCTGTCAAATTTTCAAATTTTTATTTGTGAAACAAAAACAAATTATGTGTCTAATTTGTAAACATCATGAGGATGGTGTATTTTGTTTATACTCGTACTAATAAATCTATCGTAGGTTATTGTAGATTGGAGCATACTCCTCTGACTTTTCTGTGTTATGTGTTTTCTTTGTGAATTTCGAAAGTTTATGAAGTCGACCAACCCGCATTAGACCAGCTGGTAGACTAAGGCCTAACCCCTCTCCTTAGTAGAGGAGGCCCGTGCCCAGCAGTGGCACAGTAATATTAAAGGACGAATATAATTATATGATTATTAATATATCATTACCGGTGTAGGGTGCATTTTGTTGAAGTCGTACCAGTCCTACGTCGTAGTATAGGTGACCGGTCCGGTCATCGTATTGAGGATGTCGTACCACTTCTGTCACAGGTATAACTACATTATCTACGCACTGTCGTCCATAATTAATTTCATTTGTACAATCCCTTGGGAACGTGTTTGTGTCGTATTCAGCTAGATGAGCTTCAACGCTGAAAGTAAAATTTCGATTATTTTATTTTAGTTTTTTTTATGCTGGTTGTATAATTGTAATATTTTGTATTGAACACTACATCTTGCCGATAAACAGTTTTATTTGGCGAGTGGAAACTGTATTATAGTCAAGATATTAAAGTAAATAGATAAAAAAACTAAATTATTAATATTACTGATTTCCTTTCCAACCGAATTAGATAAGAAGGCTTAATTTAGATGTTTTTTTATAGCAGAGACAAGCAAACCAGCAGATGGGTCACCTCATAGTAAGTGACCTCCACCGCCCATAGACACCAAAGACACAAAAAGAAATATGGAAAAAGTGGAAATGGAAAAAATGAAAAACAAAAAGGAGCTGCCATTTTACGTCTGTTTTCTGTGAGACAGTGGTATCAAACTGGACGAGCCCATGTGTGCCGTAGACGATACTGTCCTCTAGCGAATGTCAAGCCCTTCGGAGAAACCGTATGTGTTGCGGAATATTTACTGGTAGATAATTCAAGACTCTTACTTTGTCACAGTTCGAGATGAGTTGTAGATACAATGCGCAGCGGTGAGAACATATCGAGAACTGATAAGTGAGCCACCACATAACCCCCGCAGATATTTCTCATCATCATAAGTTGTTAGTAAGTACACCGTCCACGGAAATTGATACAGGCTTGTTTCATGCCCACCTGCGTAACGTTAAGATTTACTTTACATTTCTTTCTTTCTACCTGCCCTTATCCCACCTTAATGTGGGGTTGGCGCAACACACCTTTTCAAGAACGTTGCAGAGAGGAATTGGCTTAGTTTTTATGACCGGCTGTTTGTCCGACGTCAACCCCCTTTGGGGAACCAGTCCCGGGCAAATTAAATTAGAAAATTCGCTTTGCCCGACATGGCAATCGAACCCAGGACCTCCCGGTTCACAGCCCATATATGCTGCCACTAGACCAAGGACATTTACTTTACATACTAATAATATAACGGTGAACGAAAACATCGTGAAGAAACTTGTATACCTTAGAATTTCAAAGGTATGTGAAGTCTACCAATCCGCATTAGGCCGGCGTGGTAGACTAAGGTCTAACCCCTCTCATTAGTAGAGAATGCCCGTGTCCAGCAGTTAAGTTTCTTTACTCAGTTATCGCCCCTTTATTATTTTAAAGAATATCTTGCAGTCTGGTTTTTACCCGATGTCCTCTTGAGGAAGGTAATGTATTTTATAGGAACGAGTGTACTGTAGTTCAAAATATCGTATATAGTAGGTAAGTGTCATCTCCTTGGTCTAGTAGCAGTAGGTATATATAGGCTGTAGACCGGGAGGTCCCGAGTTGGATTCCCAGGTCGGGCAAAGCGATTTCTCTATTTGATTTGCTTGGGACTGGATCCCTCAGTGGGGTTAAAGTCAGACAGGCAGCGGGTCGTAAAAACTAAGCCGAACCGTTTTATGCAACATGCGTGAAAAGTGTGTTGCGCCGACCCCACATTAAGGTGGGATAAGGGCAGGTAGAAAGAAAGATTGTAGTTCAAAATATATATGACTATCAAAATGATTAACAATAATATATTTAGGTACCTGTTATCCGAGAACCTATAGAGTCATTCTCGTTTATGTCAGCCTCCATGATGGAATCGTCTGCATTAGCAGATGATCTTTTAAACCTTGGTTCGTAATATGGTATTGGTTGAACGGGACTTGTAGCTGATGTAACTACTGTGATGAACATAATAATAATTAAGGTATAGAATGTAAGGTAAATAAGATACAGTAGCAGATATAATAGCAGTAACGTCACTATACTGTCGGGGGCCCGTGGCTTTTTTTTCGAGGTCTTATTCCTGTCAGCGCGCGGGCCTCCTATTATCAGGGGCCAGGGGCTCATGGTATTTTGCCCGTCATGCCACCCTTTACTACGCCACTGTACAGTACTACTTAGTATAGAATCACTAAGAAACGATTACTATAATAATTAATGCTGTTAAATTTAATATAACTGTAGAACTAATTACGTAGGTATATTTATGTTATTACGGTATTCAGTGTGTCACTTGTCGTCAAAACGCTATTAAAAATCGATTAGATAAGACTTTGTTTTAACCCTTCATGTAAACAATAGTATAGAGTATAGACTGTAGAATAAGTTATATTCAAAAGTTAAAGCCTGTAGTCATCAATATAATATACCCTAGATGCACAGTTCTATACATTGCTCTGACTTATCTAAAACTTTTCAATATTTCGAAAAATAACAATAAACACTACTACAAAAACAGATTTCTCAATAAAAATACACACATGAAGTGAAATATTCCTGCGCAATAGTCCATCCAATTTTGCTTACCTATCTTATTTATGTCATTTTATTGTTAAGTACTTCTGTTACAGACGGCACCTGTACGAATCGAAAACGAAATCCAGGAATAAGTGTCAACAGGCGTCTGATATCTGAGATTTTGTCTTTAGTAATTATGTAGTCTTACCATTCATCCGCTCCGACTCAGATGCCTCTAACCCACAGCATTGTAATTCAGGGTTCAGTGGAAAACTAGATGCCATACATTGTCCTGAGTCGCTGGCATCACGTGAAGGTAAGGGTTTATAGTTATAGTTTTTGTGAGGTTCATAAATGGGCCCATTCATGTTATCATTTCTTATTCTTGTAGAGCAACATACCTAAAATAATGTTTATCGAATGACGAGACGAACAAGTCGTTGTTAACTGATGGTCAGCGACCTGTCCGTGAACATTCAACAGTAGCAATACCAACCAGATTATGCGTCACGCTCGAATGCTGGAATGCTACTCAACTTTAACAGCATCTTATATTGTTTTGCCATACAAATTTGACAGATAAGGTATAAATAAAGGCCTTAAATGACATAATACGACCCCAAGTTTTTTAGTATTCAGGGGTGAGACATTATATGTTATGGCTGACTTGCACAACAATCCTTACCTGCATTTAGCACTCAAACATGTTTAATTAACGTCAATTTGTATGAAAAATTGACATTGTTTTGTAGGGATTGTTTTGCAAGTTAGCTTCAGCCTTATAATGTATTATTGATGGATTAAAAAAGAATTGTTAAAAATAATTCGGTCCTAAAAACTATTCCAACTTTATCACAAGCAAATGTTGTCAATGTGGTTTGTGTAATAGAAACAAAAGTGATAATTGTAAGGAAATACCATGTACATTGGCAGACGCCCAATATAACTTGGTGTACTGTAATAAGCGTTTGCTACAAATAAATAATACTTATGACTTACATAGATTCCTTTCGCAATTGGTACATAGTATCCATCGTTAAGTACTCTGGTACATGGATATTTGGTTATCCATGCGTTTTGTTGTTGCGGACTCATATACCAAAATGGCTCACATTCTTCTCTTCTCACACAGTTTTCACAAATACCATCTGCAAGTTTAAAATTTAAGAAATGCATAACTTTTAACCCGTTGGAGGCAGGACATCTTATTATGTATGTTACATAAGCGTCTCGGCCACCGGTGGTCGAGCCGCCCGTCACTATTATACAGACAAACAGCACAGTATAAAGTACAATGCTTATTAATAATCTACTTGTAGAATTAAGTCATAATCAACGAGGGCCTCACGGTCCCATGACACCCAGACCAGAAAAAATATCTTAGGATCACACAAACAAACATTTGTAACGATACGGGAATTAAACCCGGGGCTTCTCATTTCATAGCCAACTACATACTCGAGTGCTGCGCCACGGAGACTGTCCTATATAACTGAGAACTGTAATTTACGAAACCGCGTCATGTAAATATAAAATATTGTATGCAGACACCAGACACCTACACAATACAGACACCTATTTATGTGTAATGTGGTTGGAATATGGATATATTATACTAACAACGATTCAATGTATCCATCACCATCTTAGGTGCCAGTCAATGGGCAGGAGCCTATGTGCACTAAACGTTGAAAACTTCTAAATTCCCATGGCTAAGGCTTAGTTCAGACTGTGACGTGACGGCGCGGTGCGACGCGGTGGAGGATAGCGTAGCGCCGGACTGCGGTCTGAAACAGACCTTAGCCATGAATCTAGGAGTTGTCAAATCATAGTACATAGGCATCATGTTCCTTGTATGCCATAATTCCACTGGCGGTATTGAGTCATTGATATTAGATGGGAACATAGCAGCCGTGTGATAACAGACTTGCTTGACATTGCTACGAATAAGTTGCAATTATTAACAAACAATATTTATATTAATATATAAATATGTTACCTTCAGATGGTGCCGTCAATACACCTGTTAAGTGTATAAGAACACTTAAAAAATAAAATATGCAGTACTTCATTGTAACTATAAAATGATTTGTTTACACAAGACAACGTTTGCTTATGACAGCACTCTAGTAACTATCACTATATAATGATGATGACTGATTACTAATACCAGCTTAATTGTCTTCATTAGGAGATATCTTGTCAAGTATTAATATACTAATAGAATTCATTAGTCGTTTGTACCTACCTTTCCGGTGATATACCTCTATATTCAGAGGGTGTCTTATCAAGTAAGCTCGCGGCTACGCCCGCGTAAGTCTTCACAAATATTCATCCCCTATTACATCCCTTTAGGGGATGAATTTATGCATGCATACATATAAACCTTCCTTTTGATCGCTCTATTAAAATAACCGCATCAAAATCCATTGCGTTGTTTTCAAGATCTAAGCATGCAGACATACATACAAACAGACAGACAGACAGCGTGAAGCGACTTTGTTTTGTGCTATGTAGTGATAGTGAATTCTTAATTAAAAGTTCCATTAATATACAATTGAATAGTGTTGATTAGTCTCTGGCATTGATACTGGTATAATGATGTTGTTTTGTAGATATATGGAATATTTTGAAGTTTGTTGTTTAGACGAAAATATCTTCTTCTTAATGGCTTCCACGCATATTCGGTGATTTAGCCAATGTCAAGGTAAATAGAGCAATTATGTTTTTACAATGACCATGAGACCCAGATGTGGATGATCTCAAGGCCCTGCTGGGATTATGGCGGTAATTCCTTCCAGTCCAATACCCCTCAGATGATCTTCACTCGGCGAATCGACCGAACAAAGCCAGCCAACGCACCAAGCAAAACTCATCGATGATCACCGGTTAAAATTTTTCCACATTATACTGTCCATCTTCACTGAAGTTTGGTGCATTAAACCACAACGCCTAAACCCAACAAACACAGCTCTAGAGAATAATATGAAATAATTTTAACAAGCGAAGCCTACCCTGTCAGACTTCCCGTCAAAATCCTCATTCGACGAAAATATCGCTCGAACTAAACGAGTACGCGCATCTTCTACCAGCTGGTATAAATAAATAAAAAAATAAAAATCTTTATTGGTCACGTAGGCATATCAAAAAGCACTTATGACAAGTGAACACAAGCAAATTTTAAATTAAGATTAATATAATTTACATTATCTCGCTATAAATTTGAAGACAAGCAGGCAAGTATGGACATAATAACGATGGGATGGCTAAGATAGGGTGATAAGGGGAGATAGGAATAGCGTGTAAGGGAATGGGTTGTATGGGAATGGGTTGTATGGGAATGGGTTGTATGGGATTGGGTTGTATGGGAATGGCATATGGCAGGAATCCAGTCAATACTGGAAGCAGTTGGGATTGGTGCATGAGGCTCTATCCTAGCTAACCTACCTTTCTCTGGCTACTTACGGATGACGACTCGAAGAAGAGAGGCAGAAAGAAACTCCGGGCTTATTTTTTTTATCATCAGTTGTCACCATTTCTTTTATTTTTGTCTTTTTTCCTTCATTTATACTATATGTATATATGACACTCGTATGTTTATAGACTGGTGACGTCAGGCGCTGGCTCTGTTTAATTGTCCAAGTCCTTCAAATCGGAAAAAAGGGTGCTTTCGCCCTGTCCTTGACGACAGAGGGGCGAGCCTATTATTATATGGAGCATCAGTGGCGATAGGTCCGTATAATCCAATTCCTACCGACTTACCTTCGTAGATATCTTATAGTTATTATGAGTTACTTTCCACTAACAATGAATAAAAGAAGATCGGCACTGGTTTTCCTCATGATAATGTATTTTCTTCACCATCGTCTACGGTTAATATTTATTCTGATTGCATATTTTTCACTTCATATTTATTAATCGAAGTGTATAAAAGAAATTTTTTTCCGGTATAGCCCTGCTATTGATCGTTGGAAGGTCCCGGCAAATATCTGGTGTAGATTTTCTCTCAATTAACTTCAGGTTACGTTCGATTCGACAAGTGCCACTCGGTTCTAATGGGATGGTGTAGTGAGGGGGTTATACGAGGGGCCCTCCGTGACTCATAGCCGAAGGGTTAAACTTTTATTTCATATCTGACTTATCTTTCAAGTGTCAATATAACAATAAATTATTGTAATATATCTAGATACTAATAATATGAAGTTTGTTAAAATGCGTTTACCTCTGGAACTGCTAAATCAATTTTAAAAGTTATTTTATTATTTGTAAGCTACACTATTTCTGAGTGATATAGGTTACTTTTACACGGTTTATATTTTTATGCTTGGAATAAAGGCGCAGAACAGGTACTGAGGACATGTTTTACTAATTTTACTATACTTTCTACTGATAACGTGTTTCGAATTTTTTTTCTCGAAATAGACGACAAGAATCCACGCCCTGTCAATCCTCATACACAGCACACAATTCTCATATCTTGAGTGGTAGAGCCACGCTGTAGTCTGTCATGTCTGCAGCATGTATGAGCCGGCTCGACCGGTTTGATACTACTATCTCACAGAAAACTGACTTAAAGTGCCGGCTCGCTGTCGCGTTACGTTTGGTGAGTGAGATTTCCGGTGGCTCAATTCTTGATCCTTATTTCTCTCTTTTTAGGTTGGTAACGCACCCATGATTCTTTTGGTGTCTTGGGCGTCTATGGACGATGGAGATCAGTTACCATCAGGTGACCAAAAAAATGTCCTAAAAATGAAATATAATAACGTTGCAAATCTTTAGACGAACATTCTGTCTACCTGTTCTTATCCCATAACGTGGGGTCAGGGCAACCCAGTTGCATGTTGCAAAAATAATTGGGCTTTGGTCTTACGACCGGCCTGTCTGACGTCAACCTCCTCTGAGGAGCAAAGCTTTAGATAAACATGTTAAGAAAATCTATTTTTCTTTACCCTAATGGAAAAAGTTAATAAATGGTGTGCACCGCCCTCCCTGCACTCATGAAACATCGATCACACTTCTCAAAATCAGAGGGGGTTCTGTCTATCACACGCTATGTTTACACAACCTAGAAACGATAAACATACGGGTATACAATAGTACAAGGAAAGGAGTCCTTACTGAAAATTCATAAAATGTGTCCACCGGAATAATTTGTTTATAAGCGTTTCTTGTTAATTATACGTACTTAATATTAGGTTATCTGTGATTATAGGAGAATATTACGAATGGGATTAGAAAGACTATTTTTTATAGCAGAGACTGGCAAAAAGCAGATGGGTCACCGGAGAGTGATTGAGCTCTGCCACCACGAAATTCAATAGCGAGCTGTCATTTTACGTCGGTTTTCTGCAAGACAGTGGCACCTTTCAGACTATTACTTATAATAAACCTGCAATGACAGGTGTCGTAGCAGGTTTATTATACGCTCAAGCTCTACCTAGAGCTTATCTGCCACACACGTTTATTACTGACACACACTCACACCAATCTGTTCACCAGGATTATTTCCATCCCATGATGTGATAGTTTATTACTGTAATAAATAATAACATAGAAAGAAATAACTTTATACTAACTCCTAAGGGCGTCTTGCAGTGCTATTACTAATCTAGAGTTACACCTTCACCTACACTCAAAATTTGTGATAAATAGAGATTTATCGCGGAGCTGTAAGTGACCCTAAGGACCTAAATGAACTGTAATTCACGTAGTTGATAATGGAATAACATTTCAAAGGACAGAACGGCGGAATGCGTGCCATTCGCAAAGTGAATCCAAAATCGGCGGTAATTGGTCAGTCTGTAACATCGACGAAAACGAAGTTTGACTTCCACTGACTGACCGAAATTCAATTAGCAGTGAATCCGATGCTCTTTACTTGCAACACACAAATTAAGTGCGATTTTGGCATGTAAAAGCAATATTACTCAACCTGTGTTAAATGAAACGAAAATTGGAGCCATAAGCATTCTCGATACTCATACAAGGGCGTAGATGTTGCGATCCGTGTCTTGTGTTAGAACGGGTATAATGCCTACTTAAATGTTAAAACGTAAATAAAGAAAAATATTAAAATCAACTTCAAAAAGTCAATAAAATCATTTCATATGGAGTACAGTGTCGGTGCTTGTGAAGATTGGATTAAAATGCATGCAAAACAAACAGTAAGAAATTGTTGTTATTATAAAGTTTTGAAGTCAGACATTTTCCTAATAATATAATTAGAATGAAAATATTTGAATTACAAACAGTTCTTAAAGTCATAAAACACCATTCAGATATAACATGATTGGATTTGTTACGAGTAATTCAAAAGCAGCCTCATTCATCTCCGGGGTAAACCTAATTTCCTCTGAAGTAATATTTGCGTGATTGCCACTTAGTATTTCGCGACTTTTGCGACTACGTATCCTGTATAGAATTTTATGCTTATGTATTGAAAAGACATGTACCTAAATGTTTATATATGTTCAAAATATCATTCTAATCCATTCTTAGTATCAAAAATGTCTCAAACTCAAAATAAGACGAGAACTTTCAATGAAATTAGATAAAAAATAAACTAGCATTCATCGAAATCAAAACAAATACTTTTAACATAACGTAATTAAATAATAAATAACACCCAACAGTCACATACATAGTCCGGACCCCACACTAAGATTGAATCTTGTGTCGTGGGTATCAGGAATTACGAGAGACTTTCGGTCTCACAACACCCGACCCGAAATAAATATCTGTAGGCCATACAAACATTTGTCTCGGTGCTGGAATCGAACCCGCGGCCTCTCGCTTCACAGCTACTCGCCCGCTGCGCCACGGAGGCTGTCAATGTCATCAGTAGGTGCCATTTTAGGCATCTAATCTAACTATCTATCGAATCTAAATATCTAATAATACCTAAATATCAATGTTGATATTGAAATAAGACTGTCATGACTGTGTGAGTCGGTAGATCCAATAGTGTCTTATCCGAAGGTAATATCAATTTAAGATTAAGATAATTCATCATTGAGTTCAGTCAACAATTTAAATTAAATACAAGAATTAACTTTCCGATGCGTAAATTCACTGTGTATTTTTATCGGATAACAGAATTTATTCAATCTTTGATCTCTATTCAATTATTATGTGTATCGTTTCGTATCTATTCAGTCAGCATTTGAATAATCTGTTTACATAAAATATAACTCATGATCGAGTTCATTATGTTAAATTTCGTCCTAAAATTCAAAATTATGCTAACATTAGGTTCTCATTCATAAGCAGGAGTGTTTTAATGAAATCAAATTGGATCCTTTTATGCGCATATTTATGGGACGCGCTTAAAATATAAATTGTGGAGTGTGGCTCGGCGGCAGCTGTAGCCTGTAGGCTGGATATGTCGAAAACATATTGCGTTCAACGAACGATACGAGTAAAAAATTGTAGTAGTGAAAAAAAGTTACTTTTATTTCCGGATTTGTATCGTTTCTGTTGCGAAATTGTATAAATAAGATGTATTTCGTTGTGAAATGTACTCTTATTTTAAAACGGTGTGTTATTTAAGCTATTCTATAAAATATTGAGGTACCTATTACTTTATCGAAGTCGTTGCTTTAATATACTTGCATAGATTTAGTTTTACACAAAGGTGTATTCGTTTTATTAATTATCTAATAATGCACGTGTTCGTAAGAAGAATCATTGCAAGACTCAAAATTTCGACTTTCAACACGTCCATAATTCGAAAACACTCCCGTATTCATTCGACTTTGAAAGAAAGACCTTCTTGAACCGGTACTGTATATTTTTACACTTATGTACGTCGTCATTTCGCTGCTTTTCGCACGGAGAGCCTTTATGACAATAGCCAGAAGCAGGTAACAATGATCTTTTGACGCGCACCAGCCTAGCCTAGCAACTTGAGCACTACGCGAGAGCTAAAAACTCTCGTTTGAAATGCTACGAAAATTAGGCGACGAATAATGAACTACAGTAGAACGGCGGGTGTGGAGTGTTCACTTTGTGTTTTATATTTCATGTTTTTGTCAGTAAAATTTTGTGTTGTAATGAAGATTTTTATAAATATCATTGTTTATTTTAAACGTTTCTTTGGTCAAGTGACAGTGTTTAAGGCTTGTGAGTCGGGGGTTCTCGGTTGGAATCCCAGGTCGGGAAAAGCGGTTTTTAACACGATTTATCCGGGATTGGAACTATCAAAGGGGGCTGATGTAAGTAGGTCAAGAAACTAAAGCTGAATAATTTCTGCAACATTCATGAAAATGTGTGTTGCGCCAACCCCTCATTGAGGTGGAATAACAGCTGGTGGAAGAATTATGTTTGTTTCAAACACACATGAATGATTTTTATCTTTTATATGCTAAGGTAAGCACAATATAAATAAAACTGCTTCTCCTGCACTAAAACCCTACACAAAACAGAATTTCTACATTTTTTATCTATGGGCCATAATTATATGAGCAGGAGGCAATGAAATAACTTATTTTATATAGGTGTTTTGTTTCGAAAAAACATGTTTAGGAGACGCGGCCTTATATTAACATTTACACAGAATCATGTCGAGGCTCCACAATGTTTGGAGAAATTTCAATATTAATAAGAAAGTTGTAGACATGTGCGGTAACGATGTTTACAAAACAATTCGTGTTATTTCCACTCTTTTCCGCAAATAAAGGAGATTACGTTTTTCTCGCGGCTATAAAACGGGGGTAATAAAACATTATTCGTCCTTACCGCTGCTTTTATTTGTGGTTGCACTTCTCTGGAGGGTGTGGCAATAAGGCAAGAACACACTAGCGAATTTGCAGTAATGGTCCATCGAGTTAGCCCTAATTCGCACGAGAGCTTGTTCAAAGCGCGTTAAAAATCGTTGAAATACAACAAATGCATTCTAGTATAGTTATTCAAACGCCGGCGCTTTTGAAACGCCGCCTTTTTATTGCGTTATGTACAATATACCTTATTAGAAACAGGACAAGAATGATTTTCAAGCACTCATATGAACAGACATTCTGAGACGTTTTTTAACTCGCGTTGTAAAAGCTCTCGTGCGAATGAGGCCTTACGCTGTGGCAGATACTTTACGCCTGCGGTTGTTCCGGAACAGTGATAGCATGTGACTTGTTACTGCGATAACACAAGCAGCACCAGTGTGTACGAGGCCTTATGCAGGGGGCCCAAATGAACAGTGTGCTGATATTTGCAAATCTTTAATAATAGATGCGCAACCGGCTGGGGAAGACAGCAATATTTCGTTATCTGTGTCTCACAGCGCAGCTACTATCTGCTTCATGAGTAATTTATTATTAGAAAATATTTTGACATAGAAATATTACTGTAAGAGCGATTCCAACGTCATTGTGTTTTGACAAAAGTGAGAGTGAAAGAGGAAAAGAGGTGAGTGAGAGTAAAAGTAGTAAGTGGATATCCGATGTCCGGCGATAAGCTCGCACCCTATCACATCTGTGACGGAACTAAGCCCGCGCGAAATGTGAGTGTTCTACTTCGCTACTGCGCCTCTATCTTCCCTTAGATACAGGCTTGAGCTTATGTATGTATATATGTGGATATACAGTAGAAAGTCGCCTCCTTTATCTAGTGGCAGCATATGTGGGCTGTTGACCGGCAGGATCTGGGTTGGATTCCAAGGTCGGGTAAAGCGATTTTTCTAATTTGAAATGCCCGGCACTGGATCCGAGGTCGTAAAAACTAAGCCAAATAGTTTTCTAAAACATTCTTGAAAAAGTATGTTGCGCCAACCCACATTAAGATGGGACAAGGACAGGTAGGATAGTGGAAACTAAGTGTGGCTGGGTTGCATATTGATAGAATATTATTTATTTTTTATTTTATTTTATTTATTTATTTCACACAAAACAGGTTACAACCATTAATACACAATTATTCTTACAAAATATGCTTAGTTCTAGTTGTGACCCAAAATTTGTGTTTAAAGTAATGTTAATTATAGAGGACGAGTTGACAATATTACGAAGTAGGTAGTAATGTTACGTTATTAATTATTAAGTACATTGAAGTGACTTTAACTAAATAAACCAAATTTAAGCAATAGTAAATAGCCAATAGTTAACGGACTAAGTAATAAGTAAGATGATAAATAACTATGACGTATGATGATGTAACATAACATAAAAATATATAAAGAATCCCTCAGTTGATTAATTGAAGATATTTCGGATCTCTCTTTTGTAAGTAGTGATCGTATTTATATATATATCTACAGAAGAATTTTTAATATTAAGTTCATTATACTGCCGACACATTCGTACAATGGGATTATAGTAGGATGTATTATTGCGAAATATTAAAAGGGAAAATACGTTTGGTTTCCGACACCTGTAATTAATGTTGAAGTTAAGACAAGATAACAACGATGGAGAATCCATAAGGGAATGAATAATCTTGTATAAACAAATAAAGTCGCTAATGAAACGTCTTGATTCAAGCGAGTGAGTGTGAAAATATGCCAATCTGGCTTTATATGAATTCAATTGCCGGTGCAGATTAAATCTAAAAGAAACTATCCTGAAACAAGTCCTTTGAACACTCTCGATCCGGTCAATATGAACACGGTAAAATGGAGACCAAATGACAGCTCCATATTCTAAAATTGTTCTAACCAATGCGTTAAATAAATGAAGAAGACTGCGAGGATTTTTAAACTTCCTGGTTACCCGTGCTACAAAACCCAGAACCCGAGAACTTCTTTTGACAATATATTCATAATGATTTCGAAAAGAGAGTTTATCATCGAATAAGATCCCTAGATCTTTTGCTACATTTTTACGTTCAAGGGAATGGTTGTCTAAGGAATAATTAAATTCAATTTTGTTAATTTTTTTGGTGAAGGAGATGATAAAGCATTTTTGAGTGTTAAGGAACATGTGATTGACTTTACACCACTCACTTATAATGTCTAGATCACTTTGTAAATCAATGGCACTCCGTACGCTTGTAACCTCATTGAAAACTTTCAGGTCATCTGCATATAATAAGCATGGACACTTCAGGCAGTCGATGAGGTCATTAATAAAAATGATAAATAGTAGAGGTCCAAGGTGAGATCCTTGCGGGACCCCTGAGGTTACCAGTACGGAAGATGATAGAGTACCATTGAGCGCGACTAGCTGAGTTCTTCTGGCAAGATACGACTCAAGCCACCTCAGTAAGCTGCCGTGAACGCCAAAAAATTTCAATTTAGAACATAATATGTTATGATCCACCTTGTCAAATGCTTTCGAAAAGTCGGTGTAAATAGAGTCTACTTGAGTGTTACGTGCAAAGGCTGAACATAAATAATTTTTATATTCCAGAAGATTACTTATGGTAGACTTTTTGCTCACAAAACCATGTTGCCTAGGGGAAAGAAGAGGTTTGACATGGAAATATAATACATCATAAACAACGGACTCGAATAACTTTGCAAAACAAGATAGTATACTAATAGGCCTGTAGTTTTCACAAGACGACTTATCGCCATTTTTAAATATTGGAACTACATGTGCTATTTTCCATTTACTTGGGAATACCCCAGTTCGTAAAGAAGTGTTAAAGATAATGTAAAGGGGTTTGGCAAGTTCTATAGCACATTGTTTCACAAAGAATGGTGGCAAACCATCAGGACCGGCTCCCTTCGACGAATCGAGATTTTTTATCTTGGCTAATATTTTATGCTTGGTAATAGCAATGCCGTCTAAAGTGGTAACACTAGTGTGAGGTAAAGTGTAAGAATTACTGGTATTACCTTGATCACTTTCAAATACAGAACTGAAAAACTTGGAAAATAGTTCACAGATACCCTTGTCATCAGATGAACTAAGATCACCGTATTTCATAGATAGTGGGATGGAATTGTTTGAGTTCCTTTTACTGTTCACATAGTTCCAGAAGAATTTAATGTTTGAAGTCATAGCTTGCTCAACTGTAGATACATAGTTATTGTAACACTGAACAATTAGACGTTTACTACGAGATCGTAATAGACAAAATACATCATAATCGCGAGGATTGTTATATTTTTTATGTAACTTATGAAATTTAAGTTTCTCAGCAATGCATCGTTTTAATCCAGGTGTATACCAAATGGGGAAGTTATCCTGACCTTTGGAAATCATACAAGTATTCTCACGTATCAGCTTATCAAGAATGTTATATAAGACAGCAACGTTAGTATCAATGTCTGAGGATGAAAGTAATGAATCCCAGTCCACCTTGGATAAGGTTGACTTAATATTTTCATAATTACATTTATAAAAATTTGGTCGCTTCTTACGTTTAGGTACGTGGAATTGTGTTTGAGAAACAGACGGAAGTACAAACTTAAGAGGAGGGTGATGTTTGTCTAAGCGGATAAGGGGAGTCGCTTCATTTACAACTAAATTGTCCAATGTAGAGAATACTAGATCTAAGCACCGGTTATTAAGATTAGGTATTATGTTAAATTGGTGGAGGTTACATAAATGGAAAAAGTCAAGAAGTAAGTTTGATTTTATATCAGATGAAGGGCTCGGTGATGCATAAGCAGAATCATTATTTTTAGTCCAAGTAATGTTAGGGACATTAAAATCACCAATACATATAAATACCTCTGAACAGTTAGAATTTGTGATATTTTTCTTACAATTAGTATAAAAATCTGTTAAATAGTTCGTTGATAGATCTGGAGGAAGGTAACAAAGACAAAAGTTAATTATATCACCACGCATACAGTTAGGCAAGATTTTGATCCAAATATCTTCAATATTACTTTCCCAAGACGATATTAGCCTCATAAAAATATTTTTTTTTAATAAATTAAAAATTAGCGATTGTAACACTGAAACGCTACTTAACTTTAAGAGCTACTTGCATTGTTTTGCGCCATACGCCTTAGACAGATAAGGCAGCATCAAATGAGATTAGACAATCTCAAGTGTTTGGTTTGCTTTTCAGTATTCGGTGGTTACAGTAATATCTCAGACAGCATATCATGCAGCAAGATATGATTAAATGCAAAAAAGCCTAATTACGTTGCGCTGTTATCAAGGGTACGGTTCCTCGATTTACGACTGTGGCCGGCGGTGGACCGCAATCAAAATGTTTCCACCGCATTTAACGCAGTTATAACGTGTCTAGATATGCTTTTGACCAAACACTTATTGACTGCCTCGGTACCATGGTTGTATTTCGATACGACTACCGTCCTGCGGGTTTATACAAGTGGCTTATGCGTTAGTCGAATAGAAAAGTCAAATAGAATTAATGTATGGAAATGACATAAGAGTACGCCGCATGTAGCGTATATTCATTCCCATACATTTATTCTATTCGACTATTCTATTCGATTAGCGCATAAGCCACTTGACTAAACCCACTGAGGCCTGCCCGCCTAGCATGCACGTTACGAGAACATTTTGTCTACGCTTTTTGTCCTGTTATAACCGGTTTTCCCTATTTGTCTACGGACACTAACATGCGCCCTCGTTTATCAATCTATTTTCTATAGTAAACCATACAATAATAAAAGAAATAAATAGAGAAGGAACTTACTTTTCAATTTCGTTATTCTGATTCAGTTTGAACAATAGAATTTTCAATTCCAACTAACTTTGTAAAAGTAGTAGGTAAGTAAGATCGACTTTTTAGTTGTGCTAAGTTTGTTCACGACCGTTTATTTATCTAGAGTTTATTCGCTTACCTATATTTAGAATTGCTGTTCTAACATTTATTCGTATTTGAATCGTCCTAGATGCCGCTGGAAAGATGAAGTAGATAGGACTTGAGAGTGCTCTTGGCATCGTCACTTATATTTATTGGTTTAATAAATAGAAACTGAATTTCGGTTATGACTTAGCAGTTTTATTGTCGGGATTACACAGTATTTATTACACAGACAATACAAACATAGACAAGAATAGATTTAAGTGTCTCTGTCAATAGAGATGTACAATTGAAATAGAGAGGTTCAGTTTTATTATTACAACATTCACGTCACGAGATTAGGGAAGAGTGATGTCTTTTGGTGTAGGTTACTCGAAGTCACTGACTTGCGATTGTTAGACTAAATACATACATAAATAGGCTCACGCCTATATCCCTAAACGGGTATGCAGTGGTGAACTAGTGAACTAGAACACACATGTCACCGAGCTCATTTGCGTCATCTAGAGGGCGGGCCTATCGTCATTGGGTCACAAATTCCAGTGGTTGTACCTACTAACAAAATAGATGAACAACATTTAAACGATTTTACATATAGCAGGTCGATTCTCTAAGAAACGCCGCAAAGTTGCGATCGACGACGAGCTCCCGCAGCGCACATCTTTGAGATCGACGGAGCTTTCAACGTTGTTGGGTCTTAGAGAATACCATTTCCTATACATTTATGTCAAACGCCTCGCACGAGAGAACTAGTTCGCAAAAGCGTCGTCATCGTTGTTTTCCGAAATGAAACCTTAGAGAATTGACAGTAAGTACCACGACCATTGTATAGAATCAGTCAGTTATGTCTACACCGCGAATAGGCTGACTCGACCGGTTTGATACCACTGTCTCAGAGAAAACCGACGTAAAGTGGAGCTTGCTGTCTCCTTTTCTTTCTGTATATTAGATTTCTGGTGGTCCAATTAAATCCCTTTTACGCTTCTTTTAGGTTGGCGTCACACCCATAATTATTTTTGTGTCTTGGGTGTCTATGAGCGGTGGAGACCACCTACCATCCGGTGACCCATCTGCTCGATTACCAGTCTCTGCTATAAAAAAAGAAGAATCGGAATTGGAAGAACATTTGGGAGTGGGATGTGTCATTTATTATTGTGTTATAGTATACAGCACAAAGCGATATAATTGTTGTGCATGTAATGTTCTTTAATTATCTTTTACCTTTTATAAAAACTTTTTACCTTTTATAAAACCTTTTATATATTTTATAATGAGATATTTTGAAGGCTGAAAGGCTCATCCAGAAATTCGTTATCAACAGTTTCAAAACATTTGCACTACTAAAGTTTGGAGGCAGATAGATCCATTTCAAAGTACATTCCTAATAATAAACTTAGACGATAGTAGAAGCAAATAGGTAAGTTAATAACGATTATTCGTCTTATATTTGTATTTAAAGAAAACATTTGTCTCAATCACAAAATAATTCATTATTACGCATTCTTTCTTAAATCATTACCTACGTTTTATTATAAAGACAATATATTAATTAATATTATTTATTACATTTTATAAACATGAAAATAACAAAATAATTTTGTTTAATTGTTATAAAAAATCTCTAGTTATATTCTCATTACTTTTACTCAAGGAAAAGTTAAAGTTGTTTATAAGAACAAGTGTAATTGCTACTGTTAGACTAACATTAAATAAACTAAGGGCACCAGTGAACGGAGAAGACGAATAATAGAGAAGAATAGATCATATTCTTTATCACAACTACAATTTTCAAAGGGATTATATAATTCCATGAGTTGTTTAATTCAACTCTTGTTTTACGCCCTCGTATAATAGTAAATTAGATGAACAACGACACACGGGTCAACATTTGTCCCACATTTATCTCAGTAACGTGTCTGTTTTGGATATATGTTTTAGGGCGCTATGTTGTCAGGACCTCGGCGTGAAGTTTCGGGATTTATACCCGGACCCCGACAATAAAATAACGTATACCCTAGCACACGCTTGGTGTGAACTCACAATTGATATACATGCTTAGAATTGAGCTTTATGGTCTGCTATTGTAGTTGAGGTTCTGGCGAACAATATAGAAGTATATTGAAATGTTAGTATGAAGAAGGAAGAAATACAAGTTTAAAAACTTAACTGACAGACTTCCAACTTGATCCGATCATGATCAAATTTATATGGGACCACCATAGAAATAAGCTCTATCCAACTCTTCTTCGTCTTCTTCCTTGCCTTATCCCATTTACTTGGGGTCGGCACATCTAACACTCTGTTTCCATTTCTGGCGATCTTCTGCCATATCCGGCGTTAAGCCTTGTGTCAATATATCATTTTTTATAGTCGAAGTCCAGTTTATTGGTGGGCGTCCTCTTCGATTTTTGGTTTCTGTGGCGATTGCCATTACTTTCTTCGTCATATGGTCGTCATTTCGACGCTGGACATGTCCATACCATCGAAGACGGCTTTCTCGCATTTTGTTGCAGATTTGCGCGACTTTAAAGGTGCCTCTAATGAACTCGTTTCTAATTTTGTATAAATAAGCTCTATCCAACACAAATAATTTTTAAAATCGGTCCACAATTGACGGAGATATCACGTAACATACATTAAAACAAAATATAGAATATAATCACAAGTTTAAAAACTGACCGACTTCCAATTTACCGATCGTGACCAAATTAAATGGGACCACTCTTGAAATAAGCTCTATCGAACACAAAAAGAATTTTTAATTTCGGTCCACATTTGGCGGAGATATCGAGTAATATACATAAAAAACGACGAATTGAGGACCTCCTTCTTTTGTGGAAGTCGGTCAAAAAGCAGAAGTAAGAATTATCCGTATTTTGTTTTAATGTAGGTTAGGTGATATATCTGCCAAATGTGGACTGATTTTCAAAATTCTTTTTGTGTCCGATAGAGCTTATTTCAAGGGTGGTCCCATATAAATTTAGTTACGATTGGATTTGAAGTCGGTCCGTTAAGTTTTTAAACTTGTGATTACATATGAAATTCAAGTCGATCGGTGACTTCATTACTACGTGACAGAAGGACAATCCGTTAAGCCCATTAATTAGCATATGTTCCTCTTTATAATATTATAATCTATAAATAAACACAAATAAAGCAATGTTAGTTAACCTATTTACTGGAACAATAATTTCAGTTAGTACAAGTAAATTATTACCATAGCCGTTAAATTAAGTGAAGGCCCCGAGATTTTATGGCGTTGTATTTTAATTTAATTAAGGCGTTTCGTATTCGTAGCCGTTCAGCGGGGGATAAACTTAGAAATATTGTTTACTGTTGTCTCCTTTTAATTATGTAATAGATTTCATAATAATCTTACTACAGTTTTAAAGCATAATGTTTAATGTATATATTAGGTAGGTACATTAAATAGAGAGCATTAGTTTTAGAAAGAAAGAAAGGACCTTAATTTAGCCAAAACTTTCACTATATTTTAGCTGCTATTAGTCGTCTAATTCATTCTTTCTACCTGCCTTTATCCTAAATTAATGTGAGGTCAACGCACACACTTTTTCAAGCCTGTTGCAGAAAGGATTTGGCTTAGGTTTTACAACTGGCTGTCTGTCTATCGTCAACCATTCGCTGGGTGATAGGTGTTATTATTCGTCTAATGATAGATCAAAATATATTTTGTAGAATTTTTGTACATAAACATAAGCTAACGCCTATATCCCCGTATGAATAGGCAGAGGCGCTCTAGTGAACTAGAACAACCCACATCTCGCTGAGCTTAGTTCCGTTCTAGATGTGGTAGGGGCGAGCCAACGCCATATCAAGCACGAATTCCAAACTCCGGGCTGATATTGAAAAAAAAATAATATCACGTTGTCCGACCAGGGGTTCCAACCCGAGGACTCAGGACGGTAGTCGTACCGAAATACTACTACGACACCGAGGCAGAATTTTTGTAATCTTTTCTTCATATAATTGAGGCATTTAAATGCAATTTTATATTGTATAGACTGAGAAAACTTCGTCTTTGCAATTCTTACATACAGAAAACATAAAACTTGCAAACAGATGCATTCGTATTACTTGGCAACGTGATACGTTGTTTATTTACAGTTCCCAGCAGTAAACATTGCACATGTTCAAATATACCGTTACATACGGACGTGACAAGTGGCGTTTGTCTTCGATACTCCAGGGTTTTAAAAGCTTCTAGAAACTTTCACATTTTGTATAGGATGATAACATTTGTAAGTTTGAATAAGTGACAGTGTTTGTAGAAGCCAATATTGCCGCCTCCTTGGTCTAGTGGCAGCATATATGGGCTATGGATCGGGAGATCCTGGGTTCGATTCTCAGGTCAGGAATTTTCTAATTTCATTTGTCCGGGACTGGATCCCTCAGAGGTGGTTGACGTCAGGCAGGCAGCCCGTCGCAAAAACACAGCCAAATCCAACTTGCTTGAAAAAGTGTGTTGCGTCGACCCCATATTTAGGTGGGATAAGAGAAGGTAGAAAAAAAGAAAGTTTGAAGAAGCCAATATGGCATAGTGATCTTATGTAGCGGTGGTGGTGTGGTGGCTCGGCGTAGTGAATTGCGTGCGCGGTATGACTATCGTCTTGAGGTTTCGGGTTCGATCCCGGTTCGGGGGAAGTGATATTGGATTTTTCAGTATCAGCCCGGACTGTGGAATTTGTGCCTGGGAAATCTGAAATCTAGGACGGAACTAAGCTTGGCGAAATGTGGGTGTTCTAGTTCGCTAGTGCACCTCTGTATACCCCTGCAGGGATACATGCTTAAGCATGTACAACATGCACTTATGTATGTTATATTTTATGTATGTTAGTCAATGGTTCTATGATATAGTGTATCTTATGCAAAGATTCAAGAATCAATCAATACATCTAACAGAAAAGGCTAAAATATATATTTAGTCCTTTAACCTTTATCTCAATATACACTTTTCAAGCGTGTTACGGGAAAGATTCCGCTTAGTTTTTATAATCGGCTGCCTGCCTGCTCTGGGGGTCCCAGTCCCGGGGGAGTCGTGTTAGAAAAACATCCCGACCTGAGAATTTAACCCAGTACCTCCCGGTTCACCACCCACTGCCACTAGACCAAGGAGGCGACTAAGAAATACGTATATAATGTAGGATAGGACTGATATTATGAGTTTATAAAGTGCGGTTAACTTTACAACTAAAACAAAATAAAATTAACTTTGAAACACCTTCAAAATTAAGCGAAACGAAACCGCGATCCTAAATATTATATTCATCAATGTTGATTTTGTTAGTAGTTTTAATATTCATTAGAGAATTTAAATAATTGTTTTACTTCGTAACAATATTATTTTAAGATGTAACTTTAAGTGCAAAGTTAGAAGTACTTCATTAGGCATTTTGAACTGAATATCGCTAATAAAGTTATGATGCTGATACATACACACTTTCACGCCCGTTATCCCCAAAAGGTTAGGCAGATGCACAATTTTTGCAGAGACGAAGATTGTGTTAGCGTGCACCATTTTTCGCTAAGCTAATTTTCGTCCCATAAGTTGATGTTTGCTGTGGCAACTGGTGTGAAATCACAAAGTTAGTTTCTCCATATGTTGACAGCCTCCGTGGCGCAGCGGGCGATTAGCTGGCTGTGAAACGTGAGGTCGCGGGTTCGATTCCCGCACCGAGACAAATATCTGTGTGGCCCATAGATATTTGTTTCGGGTCTGGGTGTTGTGAGACCGAAAGTCTCTCGTAGTTTCTGATACCTACGATACAGGTTACACCTAGTGTGGGGTCAGGACTATGTATGTGACTGTTGGGTGTATTTATTATTATTATTTATATGTTCCCAGTTTCATCTTTAACCATTGAATCGTGGGATGCAATTCAAAATACTTGTGTACCCAAACATCTGTAACAGGTATTGTAATTATTCAAAATGTATTTATTATACGTAATTACGTTACGTTGATACGCTTAGGCGTGAGTTTATGTATGTATGTGTTGTTTAAATGACATAGAAAACGTATGGAGAAAACTATCTTCATTTTTAAGAAACGAGAACCCTCAGAAACAATTTCTACTTGTATTGGGGTATTGTCCGTATTCCATATATCCATCCCAGTCAACTAGTTGCAATTTCTATGGCAGCAGCGGCTAATATGAAACTGCCATTAAGAAACTGCTAAACATAAACACTGACTGCCTCGGTGGCGTGGTGGTATTTCGGTACGACTACGGTTCTGAGGTCTCGGGTTCGATCCCCGGGTCGGGCAAAGTGATATTGGATTTTTCCATATCAGCCCGGAGTCTGGAATTTGTGCCCGAAATGCGATAGGCTCGCCCACTATTACATCTGGGACGGAGCTAAGCTCGGCGAAATGTGGGTGTTCTAGTTTGCTAGTGCGCCTCTGCCTACCCCTTCGGGGATACAGGCGTGAGCTTATGTTATGTTATGTTAAACATAAACAAAAGCCTAACAACCCACAGTACTGAATTAACTCCCCTCGCAACTAAGTAGTTAATT
Source organism: Clanis bilineata (assembly GCA_036417725.1). Taxonomy (NCBI): domain Eukaryota; kingdom Metazoa; phylum Arthropoda; class Insecta; order Lepidoptera; family Sphingidae; genus Clanis; species Clanis bilineata. The sequence goes on from CM071153.1 coordinate 9,774,926, forward strand.
TCCGTGGTAACGTTGTTGTCACGAATAATATTGCGTTAGTATAAAAAAGGTTTGGCGCAACCATAAAGTAAACGTAAATGGACCTATTAGAGAAGATTAAATGCAGACCGAATTTAAGGATTATGCTGGCTAGACAGAGTTAAATACAGACAAATTCTGAAGAACACATTTATACTGGCTTATGTACTTGCTTTTGTTCATGAGCAAGCAGGGCACTAGCCTAGTGGCTAGTGCAAAAATGTTCACCCATCCGCAGATATTCTGACGGGGATTACCGACTGCTGGGATTAAAATTTGACAACTAACATAGGTCGTAACTTTTCGACGCTCAAAATATTTTTAGACCTAGCCAATCAATTTAGTTACGAGTATTTTGTTTGGATATTTTACGTTCTATATCAATGGTATAGGTGCTTTCTGTTCAAATAGCGATTAAATTATGGAAATCTTTTGTTTAATAGACGTGCTTTATAATTCTTTGATAGATTAAAGGCTCATTTAGACCAAGAGAGTTTCTTGCCTCGAATATACGATTATCGAAAGAATATAAAAATGTTTATTTGTCTAAACATAAACACTTCTCGCTCTTCTACTTTGGCGGTAATTACCTCGCAATGGAATATTAATTGTAAACAGATTTAACTCGAATGACAAATCTCCCACTCAAAACGGTCCAAACCGATTCGTACAATACTCGTATGAACATTAAAAAAATGACATTATGTTTATACAAGTCGATTCTCGTGAGCAAGAATCTTCTTACTATAATTACGCTTATAATTACGTGTAAACAGACGCAGGAAATTTAAAATTATTGCCTAGCGATAAGTGACTTGTGAATCTCGTATAACATAATCGTAGATGAGAATTTAGTTCTTACTTGGGTGTAAACATTTTGATACGATAGAATTATGGCAATTATTGCTTGTGATAATTGCGTACGATTATTCGTACCGAAACGTGCAAGAAACTCTCTCCGTCTAAATGGGCCTTTAGCGTCATAGCCATACTCACTTCTTTTTCCGAAGTATTATAGTTCAAACATCCAATTACGTACTGCACCTATGCTGTATCTGCAAACGCTCAAAATATGTTTTGATTATGGAACGCTGAATCGAAAATATCGATAAAATAAAATTGCTTGGTAAAGTGTGCTCTTCCCCTTTCGGGCAGATTTCTCTAAAGGTTAAATCATAAAGAACTGTGACCCCTCACCCGAGGCCCCGAGGGCTGGATCCGCCTTTCACTGACGACCAGGCTTGCTCTTTGGGGAAAATATTGCACTAATCGTGTCTTCAACCGATGCGCCACGGTAAAAACATTTTCCAGCTTTTATGTTAAAAATTGAAAGTGAAACATGCTGACTGTATATGCCATACTAGCTATTGTTTGGGGATTTGCGTGGTGGTGATTTTATGTTTAATAGATAAATATGTAGTGTAGTCACTTTGCTATGCTCTGTATAAAAATACATTAATATATCTCTTTTTTTATAATCGAGGCTGGCAAACGAGGAAGTGGGTCATCTGATAGTAAGTGATCTCCACAGCCCATAGACACGCAAAATCTGATAGTAAGTGATCTCCACAGCCCATAGACACTCAAAATCTGACAGTAAGTGATTCCACAGCCCATAGACACCCAAAACACAAAAAAATCATAGGTGCGTTGCCGACCTAAAAGAAGGGGAATAGGAGTGGGAAAGGGAGGGGGGATTTGGTCAACCGGAAATCTAACTCACCGAACGAAACGCAGCGAACTATCACTTTACATCGGTTTTCTATGAGCCAGTAGTATTAAACCAGTCGAGCAGGCCCATTTGTGCTGTAGACGTAACTGTCTACAGCGTGGCTCTAATTTACTCTCTTTAGTCGGTGCAGGGGCCAATGCAGATCAAATGAAAATATCGACTCAAGATTTTACCCGACTACCAGGGAAAGAAGTGATGTTTTTTATTTATTTACAGTTCTTAAAAAGATACCTTCGATATACGTGGACGTAGACAAACAAGCATTAGTGACATTATCCGCCGAATGTTCATACACTTAAGGTCGCCTTATGTCGTTTAAGGCCGCCTTATCTGTCAAAATTGTATGGCGAAAATCAATGTAAGAAGCCATTACAGTTCAGCAGCGTTTGACCATTCGGGCGTATATTGCATGAATTTTAAAAAATCGTTTAGTAAGAAGTGCTCAAATGAAACCTACTTATAGAGTCTACTCTTTATACTTAGCCGATAGTAGAGTCAATTCATAAACTATGCAGCTTTGACATATAAATGCCAATAAAGTTTAACATCGAAAATCCAACGACTATCAACCCTTGCATTGCAAATAATTCTAATTGAATTAAACTCTTCAGTTTGCGAATTAGTGCAGCTATTTGAATGTGCTGTATTATACTAGCTTGTAGATAATTTCCCCAGTGATTCGGACATCGTTAACGTCCATTCATACGAAAGTGGGAGACGATTAGAATAGTCTTTTAATATGTTTTACTGTGTACAATGTACATATTGAACTGAGCAATGGAGATTTGTATGAGTCTGGATCTTCCCCAATCGTTTAGTTATATGTAGTTCAGAAAAAGCGATATCATGGTGTATGTTCATACTTTTCGCTTCTTCCACATATCAGTCTTTTCATACATGCTCGTCAGTTACGAAAACTTCTTTTGTAAAAGCTATATTTATAACATTAGATATTATAACGTATCCAAAGCTGTTTAAGTTAATTTAATTTTTGATGTTACGATTGTTACACGCGACAGCGGATAGATTAGATCTCGATAGATTCACAACAGTCTTACTTCTACCGCCAAACAGAATTGTCGTGTTCGGATAAAGCTAAGCTCGGTTGGTGTTGACTTTTCATGAGTAGTATCGTTTAAATCGTCGGCTTTCTCAACTCGCCATTCGGTTGCAATAATAAAAGTTAATTAAATAAAACATGTAATATAATAATTATGGAGTGTTGTTGGTGTAACTTTACCAAAAAATAAAAGGCCTTAGAAACCTTTACTCCGAATATTTTTTGAATGAAAACTAAGTAGCACATTATTCTTAAAAATAAATCGATATTTCTCACTCAAAGACATTATACTAAATCCGTTGTCAAAGAGTTGTACGCCGCAACATATAACCGAAGGTTGGGCTTTGAATTTTCCTTGGAATCTCTCTGATGTTACACATTGTACGTGGCTCAACTATTATCTAGAATTCTATCAAGGAATTCTCAGCGTTTAAGCGCTTTGCTGTAGACATGTCACTATTATGTATACATATGCTTTGTAGTCTGATCTTGGTTTATTTGATAACATTATTTCTTTCTTGCCCTTATTCCATGTTAATATGGCGTCGGCGCAAACACTTTTTTGCAGAAAGGATTTGGCTTAGCTTTCACGACCGATTGCCTGCTTGACGTCAACACCCATCTAAGGGTCCAGTCCCGGGCAAATAGTGTAAGAAAAACATCCCACCCGACCTGGGAATCGGACCTAGGACGTCCCGGTTCACAGCCTATACACACTGCCACGAGACTAAGGAGGCGGCTAAAATTAAATACGTTTGACAAATACTCAGTAAAAGCTTCAATAAGAAGACTTGATGCCTCAACTATTCTATTTTATTTCTTGTCAATACGGTTTACACAAATGGCGTATTATAACTTAATATAACTTTAGATGATCTTATTCCAAAATAGGAAAGGAGACTGCCTCGGTGGCGTGATGGTATTTCAGTACGACTACGGTTCTGAGGTCTCGGGTTCGATCCCAGGATCGGGCAAAGTGATATTGAATTTTTCCATATCAGCCCGGAGTCTGGAATTTGTGCCCGATATGGCGATAGGCTCGCCCCCTATCACATCTGGGACGGAACTAAGCTCGGCGAAATGTGGGTGTTCTAGTTCGCTAGTGCGCCTCTGCCTACCCCTTCGGGGATACAGGCGTGAGCTTATGTTATGTTATGTTAGGAAAGGAGAAATCCAAATTCTCCTAACTAGTAGCAGCAAAAAATCATTTGAAATAAGGTTTTAAGTTTTCATTGGTAGTAAAATAAATATATCTACTAATCATGTTAATTATTACTTCTATTAGTTCTGTATATAAATAAAAATATAACACTTTGGAATTCAATTGTTCTTATTTATTAATGAGATTTGTAATAGAACGTTCTGCAATATAAAATCAGAAGCCTTTCTACTTCGCCACGTAAAAGAATAAAAGGAGATCAACATCGAAATTAAGTTAAATTCTTTTTAAAATAAAAGCAGACAAGGTAAAGCTTTGTGTTTGATATTAGAGTGGTAATTTCTACAGCACACAGTATTCTTTTGTAAAAACGTTTCTCTATTCATTTTTTCTCCGTTAAAGGAGTTATACGCAAGTATCCTTTAACATTAAAGTTTGAACGGCAAATGTAAAAAAAAAACATAAGCCTCTCAGGAAAAGACTGGCCACGAAATTGCATTTTTATTATTTTTTAACGAATTATCCATTCTTTTTCTAATGATTAATTATAATATTAGCCCTGTAATATTACTGTCCTACGGCTAGGCACGGACCTCCTCTACTAATGAGATGTATTAGGCCTATTTATTATAATAATAATATTAGTACTGTAAAATTACCGTCCCACTGCTAGGCACGCGCCTCCTCTACTAATGAGAGGTGTTAGGCCTTAGTCTACCAGGCTGGCATAATGCGGGTTGATAGACTACACATACCTTTGAAATTCTTGTGGAGAAATTCTCGGGTATGCAGGTTTCCTCATGATGTTTTCCTTCACCGTTAAGCAAGCGATAATACACAAAGGAAATACACTTAACGTAGAAAAGTCAGAGGTGTATGCTCCAATTTGAGGTTGGTCTTGAACCTCCGACACGTGTCTCGGCAGTCTGTACCATTCCCAACTGAGCTATCCCTAAAACTAATCTAGCGAATGACGTAAACATTACGTAATAATTTGGGCTTAACTGTGTTCAGAATTCGCGTTAAATTCGAAATCAGTTGGATAGTTCAAAATATTATTCATGATTATTCTTCTGAATACTTCTAATAGGCCTTGGCCTATTAGAAGTATTATATAACTATTGGCCTCCGGTCTTGGACCGGAGATATGTATCGCCAAGACATTTCATTATTATTTAGAAACTGTTAGTTCAGTACAATTTAATCAAAATAATGTAATAACTTCACAAATAGTAAAATAAAATCATATAAAAATGTAGGTACATCACGGTGTGCACGGTGCATCGGCATCCGCCCGCGCCAATCCAACTAATTTGATAAGGAATTAACATCTTGACGGCTCTGCTTGTTTTCCTCATCAACGAGTTCCTTTGCAGAGGCGTCGCAGGATGTTTGGAAAGCGTTTTGCAAGCTAATCCGAGCTGTGTTTACAACGTTCTAATTACGTCGTTGGATTTTCAGCGTCGTGGTGACGTTTATATCAACAAAACAATCATGCCAGTATCTATATTCTTCTAACTGCCCTTATTCCCCTTCACTGAGGGGTCAGCATGTTTTCAAGCAGGTTCCAAAAAGAATTACTTACTTTTTATGACCAGTTGGCTATCAGGTCAACTCCCTCTAGGGATCCAATTCCATGCAAATCGTTTTAGAAATGACACTCGAGTACAACCCGACCTTCCGAACCCAAGACCTCCCGGTCTGCAGCTAATATACTCTGCCAAAAGACCGAGCAGTAGAATTTTATCTATTTTTAATAGAAGCGCTAAAATAACTACGAATTAGGAGTTCTCAGAGACATTCATTTCATTAAGGAACGTTGTTAAGCTTCTGAAATGTGAAGAAAATCTTAAATGTGAAACTTATAATAAAAATTCTTAATAAATCTGAGGATAAGTACGGTGTCTAGACAGAGCCGTAAGGGCGCAGCTTGCGATAGGGATTTGTCGCCTGAACGCGGCTTCTTACTGCCGCCCACCATCTCAGAATAAGCTTATGCACTCTAACACACGTAAATAAAACATTCGTACAACTTAGAAAGCAGTGGCTATGCTTTTAGGATCTGCTTATGTTGCTCGTTTAGATGTACGATTAATTTCTTGTACGTTGACCGTAGTACAAGATGTGTGTATATAAGTATTAATAATAATATGCGCATTACTCACTATGTAGCAAATATTTTAACGATTTTAAAACCGCTTTTAAAGAACTTCCTCGGTGGCGTAGTCGTATTTCGGTACGACTGTCGTCCTGAGGTCTCGGATTCGATCCCGGGATCGGGCAAAGTGATATTGGATTTTTCAATATCAACCCGGAGTCTGGAATTTATGCCCGATAAGGGAATAGGCGCCACCTATCACACCTGCACGAAACTAAGCTCGGCGAAATGTGGGTATTCTAGTTCACTAGTGCGCTTCTTTTTACCTTTTTGAGGATACAGACGCGTACACTTTTTCAAGGTGCTCCCATAAATATAAATTTGGTGACATTGCCCCTTACTTATAAAAATATTTAAGCGCTGCTTATCTTTTTACTATAGGTTGTCCCTTTCATTTTTAACAATGTAACGCAAGGAAAAAAGTGACGGGTTATTCTTAACCATTTGCTCAGCAAAAAAGGCTTTTATAAGCCCTATATGATGCATAGTGAAGTCAATTTTATGTTTCTAAACTTGTTTATAATCCTGTTATTATTGAATAAGTGAGAAGTGAAGACATGAGTCTGTACGTAAATAAGTATTTTATCGCTAGTGACGTCAAACTTGTTGATATTGACGTCGACTGCTTGATATTTGACGTGATATTTTTCACTGTGCCTCCACCGTCAGGTGTGTTTGACGATGATTTATGTCTCCACTCAAATGAGAGAATTGAATGAGATTTGGCTTCGCTCTGCGAATTTATACCTTTTGACGCCTTGCTTTTTAAAAATATGGTATACGCATTATGGATTTGAAGTTGAATCATCCCTGACTTTATTTATTAAATTCTATGCTAAGGTGCAAACTTAGTATTTCTTAGTCTATGGATGCAATTTTTTGGATTCTTAGTCTATGGAGGTCCTATAAAATGAAAATGTCATTGTTTACAATTCAAGTTGAGTGGTAGAACCACGCTGTAGACAGTAACGTCTACAGAACGAATGGGCCGGCTCGACTCTATTGAAATCACAGAAAACCGACGTAAAGTGGCAGCTTGCTGTCGTGTTTCGTTCGGTGAGTGAGATTTCCGGTGGCCCATTTCCCCCCTCCCTTGCCCAATCCCTTTTCCATCCCGTTCTATTCCCTCCCTTTAGGTTGGCAACGCACCCATGATTCTTTATGTCTTGACGTCTATGGGCGGTGGAGATCACTTACTATCAGGTGACCCATCTGCTCGTTTGCCAATCTGTGCTATAAAAAATCAAATCCGTAAGTTTAATGGCATACTTCTACCTGCCCGTACCCCACTGTGGAGCGCAAAATATACATACATTTTTAACCATGTTGCAGAAACATTCGGCTTTAGTTTTTATAACCGGCCACATCTACCTGATCTCCTTCCCGGAGGTCGTAAGGGGGTTTAAGTTTACTGACATTGTTTGGACATAATCTGCTATGTAAATTAATACAGTATACAATCCAGAAGTCCTTGTACGAATATAAATTAAGTTTGTTCCGTACTCATGAGATATCAGAACATAGAACTTCACACTACAAGCGCACAGCGATCTCGATTCGAATACGCAGTCGAAAGTTATTCATGCTACGTGATCAGTTATGAGACATAAACTGTTGTTTCGAATTGATGGTACTTTACATTTATGTTATTGATAGTTAACTTATAATACAATTCCGTCTATAGATAGAGCAATAATATCAGACAAATAATAGCAAAAAGCGAGGTTGTTTGATATGACAATAACAGTGATATTAAAGAAAAACCAATCAAATAGTTCATGCGTAAAATAAGTACCTACCAAAATTGGGTGGAAGTGGTTGGAAGTCGTAAATACGGAACAAAGGTGAATTGAATGTTTGAAGAGAAAACATACAAATAAGGAAATCGAATATCGCCGTTCATCTGATTTGGAATACGTGTAGGTAATAAAGAAAGGAGGGTGATGCTTTCCGCTCTACTGCTTCAACACACGTGTATACTTACATATATGTAAGTATATGGAGTATGGATGTATGAATACATCTTTTGTAGTGCAACGGACAAGGGTAGTGGTATGAATAGAATATTGTGTAGCGTGGTAAGTGGTTATATTTTTTTATTCGGAAGTACCTTGTGGTTTTCTTCGCCTCCTTCGTCTAGTTTAGAGCAGCATATAGAAGCTGTGAACTGGGTTGCAAACCAAGGTTGGGTAAAGCGCTTTTTCTAATACGATTTACACTAAACACTGGTTCTCTCAAAGGAACATATGACCGTAAAAACTAGGCTGAAACTTTTCTGCAACATTCTCGATCTAAAACTAGGTCCCAGTATGAATATGCATTGTATTTTTACTTAGGCACAACTCTATTTATGCCATTGGGTAGGATATATTGTATTACTTATCATTATTATGTACCTTTGCAGTACTTCTTAGAATGCTCCATGTTAGTATATTAGAATAATTAAAAATAAAACATTTATTACGCCTATGCAAAAAACTGTGTATATAATTTACATCATAATTTAATTCATTAACACACTCAAACAAATTATTTTTTTAAAACTCATCGCATGCATTACATGAAAAGAGATTATGAAAATTTTTAAAATGTCTTTTTGTTTTAAAATGATGCCATGTCGTTAGAAGAGTTGAAATTTGCTAATTACGCTGGATAAAAACTCCTCTCACGAAGTGGGCTTAAAACTTCCCACGGTTTAAATGTTGCCGTTTAGTTTGTATTTATATAATATTATGTACAATATATAAGTGTAACATATTTGTGCGGACTAAAATTTTTCACTATGTTTAGTAACATAAAACGTACGTAATTGTTTTGAATTTTATCATTTATTGTTTTGATAGTTTTCCATTTCATTCATTAGCTTTTAATATATCTACTGTATAAATATGACGTACATATTATAAATAATATAGGCACTTTGAACGATTGCATCATTTTGAACGTACGAACATTTTTCAAATAATACAAACTTTATGGATACGTCGATATTTCAAATTCAATCCTTTTACGTTTTGAATATTCATACTCATGTTCTTTTTATTTTGTTATCTATTTTCAAATACTTATTTATATATTAAAGTATGCAACAGTTACAAGTCGTAAGAAAATCGTAAGAAAAATCACTTACATTAATATAAGTCTTTGTACTTAGAAGACAGTTTTAAGCCGACATATGCCAGAACATTCTATTACGATGATTGAAACCCATTTGTCTCACAAATATAATTAATCTACTAAACGCAACAATTAAGCTCAGCGGCTAATCCGTTTTGACGTCGTTTATTAATAACAATACACAACACTTCAGATAATCTTCTTCCAGTGTATTTAATTCTGGCATGACCATTCTAAGTAGACCTCCGTGAATTCTTTCTCAACACTAATTAATCAGCAGGCAGGTGAGGTCACGACGAATGGGCACAATGTATTAGGACTGAGACATTTTCTCGCGGTTAATGGCCGTAGTTGTCTCAGTTGCCTCAAGCTACTCAAGTTGCGCAATTACTTTTTATTTTTCTCCGTTGTCCTCGCCCATAAACAAGAATATAAAAGTGAGGCATAAAATTATTTACATGACGCAGATGTATCGCGCATGTGGATTCCTTTTACTGATATTACATGGTAAACAATGCGCAAATATAATACTATTTACATTTTTGAACTACTTAGATAGATTCACAAACAAACGCGTTATAAGATATGTTGTTAACCGTAAAAAAAAAAAAAAATTGACTGCCTCGGTGGCGTGGTGGTATTCCGGTACGACTACGGTTCTGAGGTTTCGGGTTCGATCCCCGGGTCGGGCAAAGTTATATTGGATTTTTCCATATCAGCCCGGAGTCTGGAATTTGTGCCCGATATGGCGATAGGCTCGCCCTCTATCACATCTGGGACGGAACTAGGCTCGGCGAAATGTGGGTGTTCTAGTTCGCTAGTGCGCCTCTGCCTACCCCTTCGGGGATACAGGCGTGAGCTTATGTTATGTTATGTATAAATTAGTCTGTATATCCAATGTATGATACTCGATATCACCGACAAAATGTAATTTTCAAGTGGTTCTTCATGTTCGATTGAGCTTACTTCAAGGGTTTTCCCATATTATTTTGGTGAATGTCTGTTGAGGAATTCAGAGTTAAATCATCAATAAACAGAATGAACGTCACGATTGAAGTCAATCTGTCGAAATGTTAGCAAAGTATTTAAATTGAAAACTACGGAATTCCGATACGAGTATTTTTCGCAATTATTTAATTTAGGAAAGTCCAACTCCCCTTTCTTTATCAATTCCTATGATCTTCCTTCTGGCTGGCATTGCATTAATAATTCTTTTAGTATCAAATAATCCTTTTTTCTTTCTACCTGCCCTTATCCCACCCCCACTTTTTCAAGTATGTTGCAGAAATGATTTGGCTTACGACCGGCTGCCAGCCTGCCGTCAACCCCAAATCCAGTCCCGGGCAAATCAAGGGCAGACCAAGTAGGCGACTTAGGGCTACTTGCAGCTCTGCGATAAATCGCTATTTATCCCAAATCTTAATTAAGAGATAGGAGTGAGCTGTAGGATAAATCCAGATAAGGTGTAACTCTATATTAGTAATAGCGCTGCAAGTCATAAGGGAAGTCATCAAAACCATTAAGAGTATATGTATTTTTTTTTAAAGCAAACGAGCAGATGGGTTATTGATGGTAAGTGATCCCCACCGCCCATAAACACCCAAGACACAAAAGAATCATAGATGCGTTGCCAACCTAAAAGGAGGGAATGAATGGGGAAAGGGGATTGGGAAAGGGAGGAGGGGGGTAAATGTGCCACCGGAAGTCTCACTCACCGAACGAAACGCGACAGCAAACTGCCACTTTTCTGTGAGACAGTAGTATCAAACCGGTCGAGCCGGTCCATTCGGGCTGTAGACGTAATGTGTACAGCGTAATAACTACCACTCAACGCAAAAAAATAAAGCAAGAAATAGTTCTTGCTTCAGTGACTAATTAAATTTCTCAATAAGTGCGCGTCCCTTATTTCCGCTTGCTTTACAAAATTTTCATAGTAACAGTGCGGACGTCATTAGCTCGGAGTGGAAACTCTCGTTATATTTTATAGCCGTACTGGCGACCATTACTAACCCTTTAAATGCATCTACTGGGTCTTAATTGACATTATAATAAAGTTTATTGCTACATTCAATATATTGTTTGAAGTTTAATCTTACTGAAACTGTAGTGTTATGGCGAATCATAATCACCTAATAGCAAGTAAGTACAAAGATGTGTTTAATTGTTGTTTTGGGTGTAAGGTTCAAAATTTTTGTGTTTTAAAATGAATTTAAATATTAAATAAAATACACCCAATAGTAACACAACTAGTTCTGGCCCCTCACTAGGAATAACCTGTATCGTGGGTGTCCGAGACTGTGAAAAACTTTCGGTCTCACAATACTCAGACTTGAAACAAATATATGTGAGCCACACAAATATTTGTCTCAATGCGGGAATCAAACCCGCAGCCTCTCGCTTCACAGTCGGCTACTAGCCCGCTGCGCCACGAAGGCTGTCGCTTACCTACCTATGTTTTTCAGGCTGACCTGGGAGCCACATACTCCTAGAAAGTACCTACATATATGGCTGGCATGCTGAAGACAAATGAAATGGAAGCTCCAAATTGGTAAGACGGTCCCTGACACTAAGTTGGGGAAGCCATAATAAAAAACTTACTTCAGTTGAGTTTTTGAGTGGTAGAGCCACGCTGTAGAGAGTTACGTCTACAGCACGAATGACCCGGCTCGACCGGTTAGACACCACTGTCTCACAGAAAACCGACGGAAAGTGCCAGCTTGTTGTCGCGTTTCGTTCGGTGAGTGAGATTTCCGGTGGCCCATTTCACCCCTCCCTTTCCCAATCCCTTTTCCCTCCTGTTAGGTTGGCAACGCGCCCATGATTGTTTTTGTGTCTTGGGTGATTATGGGTGGTGGAGATTACTTACCACCAGGTGACCTATCTGCTCGTTTGCCAATCTCTGCTATATAAAAAAAACACAAATTCGATCAAAATCCATAAACGCAAACCCGTATCAATATACATAATACGTCAGTAACTTTAACAATAACCCTCAAACGTGTTGTAATAAAGTTTGCGCTTATTGGTTTTACGACTAGCCACTGTCTCATTGTCAATTTACTATGTCTTAGTGTCCTAAGGCTGTAGTGTAGCACGAATAATTTTCGAATACGTATTCGAATCTAGCTGGTTATTAACATATGAAATACCAAAGAAATGTATTGAGCGCGCAAAGTAAAGTTGGCATAACATCTGTTTTAAGATGTTGCAGAAATGATACGACTTACTTTGTATGACCAACTGCCTACTTGATATTAACTCCTTTGGGAGGATCCAAGGGAGGGGCAATAGTATTACAAAAATTACTTTGCCCAGCCTGGGATTCGAACCCAAGACCCGTCCACATCCCATAATCGGTGCCTCATCACCATAACCGTCATTACATAATACAATACATTTTAGAAAAAGATTTATACAATATACAGAATTCTACTTTTTTATAAAATCTAACATAAACTTTGTAACAAAAGATCCATGTATATCTTTCGGTTTTCTCAAACTTTTCACCTTTATAAACGAATATAAAAACTCCAATAAACTTCGATCACTTGAAAATACCATACAAATGGCAGAAACTTCAATCCTTTCAACCAAACCTAATAGAATATGTATGTTCGTGAACATGAGAATAGCACTCACTGGATAAAGTCTGAAACAACGTATCAACATTCAAGAATTATTCTGCGTTTTGTCATAAATATGCGATTGATCACTACCAAATAACGTGGGTAACCGAGGTGTTATTGAAAAACAGACCTCATTATTTGAGACGTCGAAGCCAAATCTATAAATGACGACGACTATTATACATAGGTACGCTTTATGAAATAAAAAAATACCAGACACAAAACAGACAGGCTGTTCGGTACATAGAATTTGCGCATTAAGTTTCCGTCAATTAACAGCAATTCAATATAGAGATCAGTAGCCCGAGCACGAAAAACTATGTAAATGTAAATGTATTCGAGTTCGCTGCGCACTGATTACGTTTGGTTAATATTTCATACAAATTTCATAGACGCGCATCGAGTTCGAATACATTTACGGTTGTCAGAAATTTTCTTGCTCAGGCCGCTGCTCTTTATATTTACTGCTGTTTTCCTTAGCTGTCAAACGTCGTTGTGTGACACAATATTACTTCTAAACAGCTTGTCTAGTAGTACACATAGAAATCTTTGGAAAAAACAATATTGGATTCAAAGGCTGCGTTCCACTAAGCGTTCACAACGATCACGCTCACGACCGCAGTTTTTCCCGTTCCACTTGCTTGTGAGCGTTACTGTCGTAAACTCAAGTGGAATGGATTATAGAGCGTTTTGAGCGTGGAGTTAATAATAAAAACGGCGAGTTAATAAAAATAATGCAAAATATTTAACAGGTTTGGTTATAATCTCTAAGCCTTGAAAATAAACTTAATTAATTATTGTTTAAATCGATTTATATTGAAAAAAAAATATAGTTTAATTTTTTATATCCACTGCAGAAACATTCACTTCTACTAAAATATATCTTTCCGCATGAAATAACGTAAGCTTAACGGTCGCCATTTTTGATGCATTGAGTTTTGAAAACGCCGCTAATTTTCTCAACGATCACGACGACCCACCTTTTTAGATGGGTCTTCGTGAGCTTCGCGTGAGCGTAAGTCATGACGTCATAAGTGACGTTTTCGCCGCGACCACAACGACCGCGGTCGTTATGTGGAACGGCTAAAGGAGCATTTTGATCGTTGTGAACGCTTAGTGGAACGCAGCCAAAGAATTATCTAAGATTTGATTCAAATATCTGATTAAAACTTAAAATTTGTTTGTTTCATCTAAACTATTTTATTCAAACACTTAACAATGAATTATATCCACTTGAGTTGATTTCATTTTCCAGCTTGTTAAAGTTGTAACAATGGTTATTGAAAAGTATAACTAGAATGTAGTCATCAATAAAACATCGCAGTCTCTTTTATTACTCCAAAGGCACAGCCAATGTACAGACAACGTAACTTTATTCCAGCCCTTTCATTCATATTTAATCTAATCACAGACTAAAGAAGCATAATAAAGGGATTTAACTTGCACCAGTTGGCTAATTTCATTGAACGTTTTTGCACTATCCTATACAGAAACAACGGGGTGCTCGAACTGGGGACATATTCCCCCTCGAGCAAGCTTTTGTACTTTATTGACATTTACTTTGGGAGTGTAAACACACCGAGAGCGGTTGTCTGTCTTGCTTCTTCCCCGCATAATGCGTTGCCTTACTAGATTCACCTGTTCTAAGGCTTCAACTTTTTGAAATAGGCTCTTGTTGGTTGGCGTTCATTATATTTTTGTTAATGATTTCTTAGGTTTACGTGAATGTTATTCATTGAAATTAAACTATTTTTACGGATTATATCACGATTTGGTTTTCGAAAACCAAGCTTTCGAAACGTCGGGCATAAAAATTAAAACCAAATCGTGATATAATCCGTAAAAATAGTTTAATTTCAATATATTTTTGTTATTATTAAATATGTTATTTTTTGCAAATTCATTCGTTGACGTGTATGTTATTAGTATTTTACTTAGCAATTATTTCATTTATACTGTTTGTGTTGATAACAAATCATTTTTTTACAATGATGTATGTACTAATATTTGGGTATTGTATGATTTGTATTTTGTCGCCTCCTTGGTCTAGTCGCAGCATATATAGGCTATGGACCGGGAGATCCTGGGTTCGATTCCCAGGTCTGGCAAAGCGAATTTTCCAATTTAATTTCCTCGGGACTGGATCCCTCAGAGAGGGTTGACGTCAGGCAAGCGGCCGGTCGTAAAAATTAAGCCAAATCCTTTTTGCAAAAAGTTTGAAAAAGTATGTTGCGCCGACTCGTCTTTAAGGTGGGATAAGGACAGGTAGAAAGAAAGAAAATAGTTTGATTTGTAGATATTTTATATTATCGTTTTCTTTTTCGCATAACTAAGAAAAACTAAACTTGAAGGCATATATGAAAGTTAGAAAATCATAAATATTACTTTAACCTTACCGGATTTGAAGTTATATTTTGTAGGGTTTATCGCACTTTTGAACTTTGCCAAAGATTTTCACCTTCAGAGGAGGAAATCCCGGCGAAAGGTTGCTAAAACAATGTGTAGGGGATTAAAGTCGCCCGAGACGCTAGCTAATGCAATATGTATCCGTTTTCAAGAGAAGGGCCACTCTTGGCGAGATCGTTTTTATGTCGTACCAGAGGATATTATTTCTAAAAGAATTTATCGACGAGTTTGAAAAACTTTGCAAGCCATTTACGACACTTTTGATATTATATTAAATTTTTGTTCGAAGCAGATTGCCAAGAAATATAAAGATTTTATCATCTGAATGTTGTACTCAAATACCAACAAAGAGGAAGGTTTACAAAATGAACAATGTAAACAATTTGGACGTTTAATTAAGTAGCCATAGCGCCCATAGCCAAGTTATAGCGCAGCGTATGTACCCGAATTAGGGTTACCCATTCAGTGCGAATCTCTTTGGCTCGGAAGCACCGTACTTGGCTCGGGCACAAGTGGGACAATAATAAACGGAGCCGCCATAAAGTGGGAACGTCAATTGCAAGTATATACTTTTTCACAAGTCTAGACGCATTATCTTCTTGTGTATTATAGGAAATATTCCGCATATTACGCTAAAAAAATTGGCTCATACATCTTAAGGATGAGTTATTTGTCAGCAAAACTTTACGTATACTGCAAAGGCTTTTGTAGGCTGTTTGTCTATTGTGTGATGAACTAAACAACCCTTTGTGGGGATAAGAAATATTACATATAAGCAAACGTATGCAAATGTGTCAATATCTATCTTCGGCATTGATGTATCGTGAGTATAAAGCTTAACATTTTTCCTTCGATAGACACAAAAATTTTGTTTCACTACCGATTTCACAAGTTGAATCGATAAGTTTACGTGAGTCAAACATGGTTTGACGTGTTAGAAATAGGAATAGAGGCACGCGCTGTATGCTCAAGTGAAATGAGTTTGTGTTACAAGATTCAACGTTGTTTTTGTGTTATGAAATTGGTTTTCTTATGTAAAATGAAGTGATTCTTAGACATTTGAATATCTACTTAATAATTGCGTTATATTGAGATTATTTATTGTATTTGGTTATTCATTATCTTATTAAGAATCTAAACCATCACAAAACTCTAAAAACGAAAAATGTTTGAGTTCAGAGACATCTTATTTTTTTACATGTACTTGAGTATTTTGCCACTTGACGATTGGTTTTGTTTCTTATGATCTGTAGGAGGATTTGTTTATCGGAATTGAAAGACAATCTGATTTTGTTGAAATATTTTAAGGAACTCTGAATTTCAAAATGCTACTTAGGCTGAGATCTATAGTGCAAACTTCGACTAAGTCTAAGTCAAAATCTCGAACTCAGTGAGGATTTTTACTAAGTTGAAGTAATTTTTTACAAGAAAATCATTGCTTAGTCTGTCTGTCAGTCTGTTTTTCTTAAAAAAATGACCCGGACTAAGTCAAAGTTTTAACAATTAAAAATCCCCCTGAGTTCGTGACTTTGACTTAGACTTAGACGAAGTTCGCTCTATACCTCTAGATCTCAGCCTAATCTCCACTATGCCGAACAGTAACGTCACTGACTTTAATATCATCTACAGAGACTGTTGTCTTCAGTAAGAGAAAAAACTAAAGGTATCGACGCAAATAGTCCTGTATATGAGGAATTTACCACCTAGCCCAACATAACACCATGATTCAGTACCCTATTCCCTAAGTTTCCTGTTCAGCTTGACTAGTTTAATGTAGTGATATTATTTTCGTCAAAGTATAGTTTTCTCCCTCTCTTTTATGTTGCCGTGCCCGACAGGGTCTATGGTTATGGGCCTTACTTATAAAAATATTTTAGCTATTGTTAGCATTGAAACACAAGGCTTTTCCTTTGTCACATTATTTAACCCGTCAGAGGCGGCACATATATATGTTCCATAAGCGTATGGGCCACCGGAGGCCGAGCCGCCCGTGACTATTTAATAAAAGGGACAGACTATTCTTAGCCATTTGCTCAGCTAAAATGTTTTTATAAGTATTGTAAAACCTAATTGTCAATTGTGGAGTGAAATAAATGATATTGAAATTGAAATTTGTAAGAGTTGAAGTGTTGATAATTTTATCGGCCAGCAGGCATGACTTTTGTTACCACATAACATAAATTAGGCGTGTGAACCTAAAATAACGGTGTGCTACGCCGAGGTCTGCGGGTTGGCATCGAAATGTGATAGAGGCCCTGTGCAGCTGCCAAATTGCCCTGTTCGCTTATCATGCGGATTACGTATAGCGAAGCGGCAGCTAAAGCAATGTACCAGAATTCTCCGTTTTAAATTTGAATATAGACGAGGTTTCAGAACAATGCGGAGATAATTTGAGAATATCTGACGATATGGTTTTTATTCCGCGACTGTAACTTGTATTCTTTGGAGTTTTGTTTGCTTTTAAATCACCATATTTTATGTGTTTGTACGTTTTTCTTGGTAACATTTACCAGTTTTGTTTTAACTTTGTACTTATGTTTCTTATTAATGGACGTAGCGTGTTGTATTCAATTTGCTTATAAAGTTGAATATAAACATTAATAAAGAGAGAATTATTCATACATACATACTAAGACTCACGCCTGTATCTTCGAAGGGGTAGGCAGACGTCCTAGACGTGATAAGGGGCGAGCCTATCGCCATATCGACCTCCTGATTGATACTGAATAGAAAAACTCGAGACGTCAGGAAGGTCGGTAGGCCTACTGAAATGTAACTACGGCACCGAGGCAGGGTATCTTTTTTCTTTCTACCTGCCCTTATTCCAACTTTATGTGGGATCGGCGCAACACACACTTCAAGCATGTTGTAGAATTGTTGATGAGGCTGCCTATGAATAATTAACATTATTTTAATGCATTTTTGTTAACTATTAAAAATGTATTATAAGGCAAGGATTATGAATTGAAAACCTCCTTTTTTATAACGGTTAAAAACAAATTAAGCACAAGGCTTGTCACCATATCGTTTTATTCATTAGCGTAAACCCTCGCCCCATATTCCCTCGAGCATAAGACATTATGAAGATGTGCCGAGGAAATGTAGCGTTGGCTCATGCACAATAACAATGCAGTTATAAATTGCTGCATATATTTTTGCACAAAACTGTGGATTTTTCCAGGCCAAGGCGCTTAAGGGAGTCGATGACTTGGAAAGCATTGGTCTGTCCGCTCGATTTGCACTACAAATTGATTTTTATGTGGAACCGGCTTGAAACTTCGCTATTGTGTCATATTTTATAACACAGAATTTAATGCATTTTAACCATATTTTAATAATATTCATTTATAACAGAAGATAAATTTATATTTTTACATGTGTATTTTTATCTCTTTTAAATATGGATTCTTAAGTCAACATTGAAGAAAAGGATGGGCGTAGTTTTTATATCAACCATCTATTGGGGATCTAAACTCCAGTTCCAGAAAAATTGTGTGAGAAAAACCACACAGCATTGGCTGACCTGTAGCCTAAGCACGAAAAACTAATGTAAAAACTAATTCAAGTCTTCCTTATGGTCCATATACATATAGTCTATATACGCTGTCACTAATCAATATAGCTTTCTATAAGCAGCGGCGTAACAGTACTGATCGGGGCCTGTGGCAAACTCATCAGATGGGGCGCTTTTTGCCGAGGCTTTTCAGGCTAGGGTCTCCTTCCAGTCGAAGCGCGGGCCCTTTATGATCGAGGGCCCGTGGCATTTTGCCTGCCATGCCACCCCATAGTTATGCCACTGTATTTAAGATCAAACTTACTTGTTACGGAATAAACTTCTGCACGATTAACTCTCGAGTATGTATTCGAATCGACCTCGTCGTACAGAAATAAGATTTGTTTGGCATTTCATACAAATATCCTGAGCTCGATAGATGTAAGTGATTAGTGCTGCATCATATTATATATTTATATTGCATTATAATTTTAGGTCTTCTCTGAACTCATCATAAGGGTTCGAGTTTTATTATGTGATAATAAATAGTCATTCTTATTTCGTTACGAGATCGCTTTGATATAATACATATATTCCCGTACATATTTGTGGTAATCACTGTAGCAGTCTTTAGTTGAGAGTCTCGGACGAAGAAAAAACAGGACGTAGCGCTAGAAACATTGAAAGTGAAGCAGGGTTTTCTGCCGATTCGATCTATAGAACGTGTCCATAGATCTAATCGAATGGCGACGACTGAGTACTAGTGTGTGGCTAGGGCACATTTGTAGAGGCGCGTTTGTATGCGTGGCTTATCTGTGGCGTCCGTTAAACTATAGACTTGACGGAGTCCTCTTCTTTTATACGTCCATGTTGTCAGTACCAGAAATTCATTCAATTCTATCAGATAATGTCTCGTGTGAATTTTTCGATGCGAATAACAAGATCCACCCCCCGATTGAATTTCCCAGGAGGGTAAATGTCAATAGTAGGTATTTCAACTTGCGGGCTTCAACTTTTTCTTGCGGGCTAAGCTTACGGGCCTTTTTAAATAAGAATCGAAAACAACACAACCAATATGACTTTATAAAGTAAGTATACCTGGTTTCATTTTAACAAAGTAGTGCTCGACGTAGGTCCTAAAGACTTCCTGTGGGGTATGAAATCGCAACTCTTTGAGTCGCCATTTCAACCGTACCTCTTTTATAAAAGTTTAAAGACGGTAAACGGCCTTTGCCACAAGTGAATCATACATATGTATTTTGTGACTTAGTATGTAGACTTTGGTGTTTAATTTTAAAAATAAACAGAAAATATGTTAAAGATTATTACAGATATTTGTTAATTGTTTCTATGCATACCTATATAATTTTAGTACATAACATATTTTATTGGGAATTGTATTTAGGGTAATATTTTATATTAATGTGGGTTCAGGATGCCCCCTAATCGATGATGTCCCCTAATCGATGATGTCTTCAACATCTCTCTCTCAGTGGCCGTCCTGAGCCGAGGTTCGTAACCCGTTAGTGGGTTGCCCTCAGCATGGTCACCTAACTTTATGGGTTCGCAACGCACCTGCGTTCACCCATCAGACCGGTGTAGCTGAGTAAGCCGACTCGGTCGGGCTGCCAGCTGTAGGGCCATAAAAAAATAAAAAATTAAAAAGGGTTCAGGATGTCGTGGCCTCGATGGCGTAGTTGTATTTCGGTGCGACTACCGTCCTGAGATCCCGGGTCGGGCAAAGTGATATTGGATTTTTTCATATCAGCCCGAATTTGTGCCTGATATGGCGATGGGCTCACCCCATATCACATCTGGGACAAAAACTAAGCTCGGCGAAATGTGGGTGTTCTAGTTCGTTAGGGCGCATCTGCCTACCCCTTCGGGGATACAGGCGTGAATTATGTTATGTTATGTGTGTGATGTCGTCATACTGTCGGTATTATTTATAAATATCCTTAAATAAAACATCTTAGCGATAAGTGCTTTATACAAACGTATCATAATTTTGTATTATTGACAATTAATTTGGTTAAAGAATAAAATAAAAACAAAAATACCCTCATTAGTATGATAATCTATTATTATAATTCAACTAATATATTTTTAAGTAATTTACTTACAACAATTTAAAACCTAGTTCCGTTAATCGTTTTCGTGTAATAGCATTATTTGTTAAAATAACTTGTGTTTCTCATAATAAGGGAATCAATGTATTCTTTTTGAGAAATAAATGTCTTAAACCATAAGAATGACCATAATATATTAGTATGACAAAAATATAAACGATAACTCGAATTACTACATACTTTCAATATAGCATCCTTATTTTATAGAAGCAATATTTAAAAAAAAACTATCTATGTACCTCAGGTGTACATAAGTTTTGAGACGAAATAAAAGTTGCATAACTTTTTTAATAATTGACTAATATTTTTAAAATTTTCAGTAAGCATTAAGTAGATAATAATTATAATAACATATAATTATTATGCAAAATGACCACCCTTGTTTTTAATACAGGCCCTTAGATGATTGGCCAGTCATCAATGGCGGCACGAAGCTTTTCCAGCGGAATCCGCTTTGGTTCTCGGACGAGGGCTCACTTCAGTGACTCTAAGTTTGGGTGGGACTTTCGCCAGGCCCTGAGCTCTAATTCAGACCACAATGAATAATCCAGCTGGTTGAGGTCGGAGCTGGAGGAGGGCATTCCTCCGCGCGATGAAGGCTGGTAAATTTTCCCTCAGCTTGGGTGGTTTTTGTCTTATGGGATGGCGCGGAGTCTTGCTGGTAAACCCAGTACTTGTTGTGAAGTAAAGTACGTGTCAGGGGTTTCACAACAGGCTCTAAAATGTCATTTTGGTAATTATTAGCTTTAACCTTGACGCCATGTTGGCAGAAAAGGAGCGGAGTCACACCTTCATATGAAACGCTCCACCATACCATAACACTAGCCGGATGATGGGTACGCGAGACATTCCGTGCTGAAGCTGGGACGTCCTTGCTGCTTTTGGCATACACTTTGTTGTTTTGTTCGGTTAAACTTTACTTCGACAGTAAATATTGTTTCGTCGGTGAAGAGGATCATCCTCGCATCGTGTCTCTTGAGCAGTACTGGACAACGTTCGCGACGTTCGTATTAAAAACAAGGGTGGCCATTTTGAATAATAGTTATATTTTATTGTTGATTATTATCTACTTAATGCATACTGAAAATTTTAAAAATACAAGTTAAATATTAAAAAAGTTATGCAACTTTTCTTTCGTCTCAAAACTTATGTATACACGAGGTAATTGATGGGCATCGGGGAGGCCCAAGAAGTGTAACATATCGGCAGGAATATTTCTAGTAAGTCCTGCCGTCACTTCCGGCGCAAACCCCAGCGGCGGAAACGCAATAAATCATCTTCCATTGTCGCGTGGGGCCAATTGACGTTGATTTTTCTTCTCCTTTTGATACCGTCGGCGTGTGTGTTGCTTTTAGAATTTTGTATTGAATTTTTGTGTCATCGAAATATAAAAGCAATATCTGACAGCCTCCGTGGCGCAGGGGGCGAGTAGCTGGCTGTGAAACGTGAGGTCGCGGGTTCGATTTCCGCACCGAGACAAATGTCTATGTGGCCCATAGATATTTGTTTCGGGTCTGGGTGTTGTGAGACCGAAAGTCTCTCGTAGTTTCTGATAGCCACGATACAGGTTATTACTAGTGTGGGGGCAGGACTATGTATGTGACTTGGGTGTATTTATTATTTATTTATTTACTTTGTATGTTACTAACTTAATAAAATAATGTTATCATTATAAACTTCATTATGGTCCATAAAGCCATGGGTAGTGAGTGTGTGTTTTCCATCTGCCCTCATTCCAATTCAATATGACTTGCCTGTCTGAAGTTCATACCCACTGGGAGCTGTCCAGGGCAAATCATGTTAGACAAATTAATTTGCCTGACCTGGGATTCGAACCCAAAATCTTCTGGACCACGGCAAATATACATACATACGCTGCCACTAAATCAAGGAGGCAATTAAGTTTTATTTCAGTTTTTAAGGACCATTGATTTTCAGAAATTTACTCCATAATTAAAAACTATATGCTCAATTAAATGAAACTACAATCGTGGATTATTGTAAAAATTGTGATATATTCTTTGTTAAACTATGAATATTTAACTGTACAAAATACATGGTATTTCTAATTTACATTTAATATTAATTAACAAAATAATTATAATCATATTATAATATACGCATATAAACATTATTCGATAGCTGGCGACGAACGGTCATTTGTTAACGCTTTCCTCAGCTTCACAGTGGCAAATTGTTGTGGCCTGTGGAAACGATATATTATTGAGTATCAAATATTTAAAATAACGTAAAAATTGACAAGATTAGATACAAAGAGATTTACTGTGAATAATACAAGGGTTGGGTGTATAGAAACTTTCTTCTAACAATACATTGTGTAAAAGCATCACAAGATTATCTTATACAAATTAAAGTGAAAATATAAATACTTTATAAGTAACTACTAGGTATATTTACACATAGAAATACGAATACATTTAATGAAAAAGCAAAAACAAACTCTACGTAACACACCTCTAATCATTTACTTGTAGACTGCTGTTTCCCGTCCCCACAAATCGTACCACGGTCCAAAAGTATGGCCTTCTTCTGGCAGATCATTTTCATCAACCGTTCTCTTCAATAACTTTGTACGAGGAAGAAGTTGCGGCCTTTGTTGTTTTAAAGCTTCATTGAATTTTTGATCATCTGACTCGCTGTAAGGCCCCTCACTACGTCTATCGACAAACCTTCTGGCCTCTAGCCGAGCTTCCTCTTGACGGATTTTAGATTTTTCGGCTTTTTTAGAGTCCGTTTCATAATCATACCGTGACGCGCGTCTCTCTTGATCACTAAAGTATGATATATTCGTCTCATAGTATCTTTCTTCTCTGCGCCCGTTGTACTGTAAAGTGCTATCATCATAACTTCTATTGGTCCTGTTCTTAGTTCTAGCTTCACGTGTTTTTGGCTCGGTAAAATCTTTCCTGACTTGACGTCTGTCTAACGAATAATCGATTCTTGGCTCTCTTTCACGGGCTTCGTAGGATCCTCTCATATCCTTTTTCTGATTTCTTGTTTCTGGTTGAGGGTATTCTTTTCTATGATTTTTATTGTTTTCAAAGTTGTTCTGTTGACGATTCTTTTCTTCATTGCTTGAATTCTTTTTATATTTCAGTGTACCCTCGTCATGTCCGTTGTAGGCATCTTCGTTGCGAACGTCATTGTTGTTGCGTTCCATAGGGATGCCGTATCTATCAGTGTGTTGTTCATTGTCTTTGTACTTTAAAGTTTCAGAAGACGCGGAGAACGTCTTAATTTCTTTTGATGTATCTTTAAAGGTTTTAAACTCCATAACTTTAGGCGACGATCTTTCATGAGAAGGATTTTTTACTTTTTCGGAAGACATTGTTGCTCGAACATGTGGTTTGATGGGATTTACTTCGATTTCCTCGAACTCTGGCATATAAGCATTTTCTTTGCGTTTTTTAACTTCTTCTTTTGCAATTTGTGCCTGCCGGCGTTTTTCAAGTTCTTGTTGCTTCCTTGACGTCATGTGATCGTCAACTATGATGCAATCATATGGGTCGGTACTCGAAGCGACAGAATTAACATCCGAGCTGCTATCGTTATCATATCTTTGTAATATTTCCCTTCGCTTTACTGTTTTCATAACAAATCCTTCACCATTTTCATCGTTATAAAAACTGTTTTCAAAATTCGTTTTTATTGTACTTGTATTAGTCAAATCGGAATGTCGTGATTCGTTTCTAGGTACAAACTCTTCGTGTTTCTCTTCAACTATCGATTTTTCGGACATGCTCTTCTTATTTATTGTTTGATTTTGTTGATAGCCCTCAATTCCTTTTCGACCCTTTTCATTGCGCTCCTCGGTTTGAATGGAACCCAAGCTACGAGCTTGGCGTATTCCATTTGGAACTTTCATTTCTTTTCTATCAATTGTTTCTTTTGGACGTGTTTGTACACTGGTTTCATTAGGTTGTGTTTTTTCAGAACTTGTTTGCTTTCGTATATCAGGTATTTCTGGTGCTGGTCTTAACTCTTTTTTCATTTTCACAAAGAGTTTCTTTTTAAATTCCGGGACAGTATCTACAATATCTCGATGCTGCCAAAGCGACATGCCTTCCATTATTTCTTCAGCGGTGGTACGGCCAAATTTCCAGAATGACTTTGTTCTCTTAACCTTTTGAGAATCTTTATCCATGTCCAACATATTTCGCAACATAAGCTGTTGGTCATCTGTTAAATAGCCATTTGCTGTGTTATTAGACTTTGGACCACGTTTTAGGCTCTGAGTCTTGAGTAGGTACGATTTATGTTCGTTGATTTGATGAGTAGTTTTACTATAAAATAAACCAAAGGAAAATAAATAACTAGCATATCTACTTAGCAAAGAAAAAATATTTTTCGCAAATGATATAAAATAATTATTACTAAAAATAAGTCTAAATTATACCTGATTGGTACGCGCAATCGTTGTGCCTCTTCGTCGCTGTAGTCAACGTCTGGTTGTGGTGGAGGCTCGTTAGAGAATCCCGAGTCATTCGAGCTGTGAAGTGACACATTTCCAACCGCACCTACCGCGTTCACTTGTGTCTTAGCTGGCCCCGCTTTGTTTTGAGCCACCTAAAAAGAAACCTTATTTCAATAAACTGAAAACTGAATACAAAGTGCATATGTGGATAATATAATCGCACCTGTGAGCGCATTGGAAGTGTCTGTGGACCGAAGCTCCTGGTCTCAATTACAGCGTGAGTGGTAAAGCTGGCGGCTGATGTTGAATTCTTGATGACATTGGTACCAGCTGAGGCCGGAGTAGAAGCGTGGAATGTAGCACTAGCTGAAGAGCTGAGAGCACTGGGCGATGGCGCTGGTAATGTAGGAGGAAGACCTGGAGAGCCGCTTCCAAGACGACCCTGTAATATTTAATTTACTTGAGGTGCTTGAGTTATTGGTAATTCTTTCTTTTATTAAACGCATAAGAACTCTGTGAATTCAACTATTATACCACGATGCTCTATTTGATTTGTAAGATATATATTTTGAAACCAATATTCTTCAAGGCTCTCCAGCGAAATAGGTGTACTTTTATGTTTATATTTCAACCTAGATATTTTATAATGACCTTAGTGACATGATGAGCTGTAACGGTGTCTCCGAACATGCGCGCTGGTGGATGGGTATGCGTATGTACTTGTGGAGTGCTGGGCGTGGTTTGTGCGTGTGCGACGGGTGCTGGCGGCGGCGCCTCGTTCGGAGTCTGCGCGCAGCTCCATCGAGCTGGTGAGTTTGCACTGTAACCAATATATATTTATAACGTATATAATCAATACTTGGCTTGTGAAATTAGATACATTTTATAAATTAAATATAGCTTATTTAAAGCATATCTAAAACAGTACTGATGTACCCACTTTTCAACACTGCCATAGCGATTTACTGTAGAATTTCAATAAGCAATACATGATTGTTTGCAAAAGTAAGTATAGCATTTTCAAATTATTTTTGTATTGTCCTTTAAAAATTATTAAAGTTCGCAATTAAAAGCTAATACTGCACATATTAATTATAATATTTTTCAGATCTGTTGCAAATAAGAAATGTGGACTTACGTAGGCTCATCATTAGCAATCGGCTCGGTATACGCCAAGGGGAACCATCCGGCGTGATGCGAGCGAAGGTTCTCCCCGTACTGCCATCCTTTGGTCCTCTCGCCTAACAAAGCAAGTACGTCTCCTTGTTGGAAGCTGAGTTGATTGTCGCCAGCTGCTGCGTACGCGTAGAGAGCGCGGGCTAGCGGAGGGTCCCTAGTGGTGCAAGTCGGTGGAGCCAGAGACGACGGACGAGTTGTTGTGCGAGTGTCGATAGCTGGGGATAGTGTGAGGAATCGGTACTTGCTTATAGTCACATTAATATTTATTTAAATTTTCTCTTAACAATCCATAAGTATATGATTATTATGGTAATAAATACGTCACACAAAAGATGAAAACCAGATTTTTAATAAAAATACCTTACTTTGTCATTTTATTAGGACAATCAAGATTAATGTCGCCTCGTTGGTCTAGTGGCAGCATAAATGGGCTGTGGACCGGGAGGTCGTGGATTCGTTTCCCAGGTCGGACAAAGCGAATTTTCTAATTTAATTTAGTTGGGACTGGATTCCTCAGAGGGAGTTGACGTCAGGCAGGCAGCCGTAAGAACTAAGCCAAAATACTTTCTGCAACATGCTTGAAAAAGTGTGTTGCGCCAACCTCACATTAAAGTGACATAAGGGCAGGTAGAAAGAAAGAATCAAGATTAATTTGCAGTATCAAAAAACATGTATGAGAGTGCATTTTGTTTTATTTTTAGTTGGCTTATCATATTATTAAATACCATCAAAGCATAGCAAATGTATAATATTATTTTAATGTTTATAATTCCCGATGGTGCCGTTTAATTTGAATGAATATTCCCACGAGAGACTAAAATTATTCACAGATACATGCACGAAACAATAAAACGATTTAATAGAATGAAACATTTACGGAAACTAAATGAACCTTAAAACCAGGGGCCTGATTCTTTTCAAAATGAGTGTGCAACGCACCTCATCACATTTATAAAACATAGACTTAAAAGAATGGTATAAAGAATATTTTTCCATATTTCGTTAAGTCAAAATGACGTGAGAGCGTTACGATTTCATATGGTCATAGGCATTATGAGCCCAGTAGGTCAACCATGAGATTTTTTGACATTTTTCGCTAGCGATTCCGTAAAATATTTATATAAACACCCAAATACCTCTAGCGGTTACGTGAGGAATGATGATTTTAATAATACAAATTATTTTACGTAATCGCTAGCATCAAATGTAAATAAAAAGCTCATGGTTGGCCTACTATAGTCTAAAAGTTAAACGTGTTTTGTAACTCCTATTAAAATCAAAATAAATACTAGTAAAATCAATCACTGGCAATATTAGGCACATAATACATTTGTAAGTAAATAAAAAAATGTAAACTTACTATGATCCTCGTCATGGGAGCTAGCTTGTAAGTTGAAGTCAGACTTGGCACGTGACAAGCCCTGGGCAGGGGATCCCAGGTCTCCAATAGATCGGACATCCAGGCATGAGGCGTCAACTGATCTGGTCTTTCGCAATGCTGAACCCACTGACGCTCGGTCATCATCATCACCAGCCCGAGGACTGGCGTACACATCCTCGTCAGTCCAGAAGGATACTTGCTGTTAGAAGTAAATATATTGATTATACTTTAGTTTCAAGTTCTTAATACATCACTTCATCATCATCCGCCACAGGTCGTCCACTGGTGGACATAGGCCTCCCCCAAAGATTTCCAGATCGACCTGTTGGAAGCGGCCTGCATCCGGCGACTTTCTGCGATCTTTATCAGGTCGTCTGTCCATCTAGCACCTTTTAACCCGTCGGAGGCATCACATAAATATGTTCCATAACCGTATGGGCCACCGGAGGTCGAACCGCCCGTGACTAGTTCAAATTG
Organism: Clanis bilineata; assembly: GCA_036417725.1. NCBI lineage: Eukaryota > Metazoa > Arthropoda > Insecta > Lepidoptera > Sphingidae > Clanis > Clanis bilineata. The sequence continues at coordinate 9,803,296 of CM071153.1, forward strand.
GAGCAAAGCTGTTTTTTCAACATGATTGGCTTGGAACTGAATCTGCCAGAAGGGGGTGAAGCCAGGCAGGTATGCGGTCGCCACAAGCCAATTACAAGCCAAAGCCAATTTCTGCAAAATGCAGATAATTACCCTGCCCCACATAATCGTGGGATAAGGCCAGGTCGAAGAAGAATAATGTTATATTTTGTGTTAACAATATTTCTCATTATCCTCTGACTTTTTATGCGATAGATAGAAAGAGCTGTAGAATTTATTATCTAATCGGTTAATTATAACAATCTACACATAAAATTTACCTGTAGGACTAAAGAACAAACAATCGTGAGAACTAATTAATTTCACGGTACTTTAGATTACATTTGCCAATTTGATACTTTACAAACATGAACATGTGTTTGTGTTTTGTGATCAAGGAAGCTGTTTGAACGGTGAAGACATTTAATATATTATTCTTTGAGAGGCTTCGTCTGTTCAATTAATGGAAAATAACATTTAAAAGGGTTATGTGGGACGTGAGCATCCATAAAACAATTTTACGCCTCTCAGGGACAGATTTTTATAGCAGAATACGGAGGTAGCCGAAACGCAATATTTTATTAAATGTCTGAGAATATTTTTGATACTTTTGTTGGAAACGTTAACAGACACTTTTACTGCCCCTTCATTCGCTGAAAATATTTTAACAGCTAAATGAATCGGTATTTTATTAATTTTTAAATGAAATAAATAAAATTCCAATGAAATTTTTAAAACACCTAATTGAATGCTTTGAAATCTTTTCATTTTTGTTTCTTATTGAGCCAATAGTTTTTTGACATTTTTATAAAATAATTTAAAAAACTGCCATTAGGCATCATTCTTTACATTCTATTTTCTATATTTGTGCATCAGTAAGATATAATAGTACAAAAATAACTTTGTATGGGATTTAAGTGCAAATTATAAGACACTATCATCAACATCCGTGGAACAAAGTAAAAGAGAAAGAAACATTTACTACAAAGTAATAAATACAACAGTCTCACACGTAGTCCTGACCTCACACTAGCTATAACCTGTATCGTGGGTATCAGGACTATGAGAGACTTTTGGTTTCACATCATCCAGACCCGAACAAATATCTGTAGGCCACATAAACATTTGTCTCCGTGCGAGAATCGAACCCGCGGCCTCTCGATTCACAGCCGGCTCGCCCGCTGTGAGGCTGTCAAGGAATCATAAATATAATAATACCAACGCACCCTCATCCTGCTAACAAACATGGCTTCAACATTGGGAGGCAGGTACTCCCTAGTCCTGGATACCTCGAGCCACTCGTCCAGTCCAGCGTTGTAGGTGGCTGCGCCAGCGGTGTGGTAAGCAAGCCAGTGCTTGGCGAGAGAGCACTGCCTCTCTAGCACGAAGCCGTAGCGACGGCGCTCTTGAGTCATTGCCTGGTGGGATAATAGATTTGTAACGCCACAGTAACAATTCTAAGTACAGCAAAACCTGCAGTGTCTGGTATGTGAGGTAATGTATCAATTATTATATGTTGTAGCTGGGAACTGACTGGGACCTGGCAAAGAGACGAGGCTTCGCTATTTAATACGTAGCCTGCTCTTTGCCAATTATGTGCAGTGTTGGGTTTTTTTATAGATGTCTGTGATGAGTGCGTGTGTCTAAGGTATGAATAATACAATGGTCGTCATGTGTAAAAAATAAAAATAATAAAGAATAACAAAATAAAACAATAATAATAAACAAACAAATGGGATAGGAAGGCAAAGCTACTAATGGTTTCTTAAATTAATAAAGCGTAAATTATACGACTAATCTACCATTGTGGTTAAAGGAAGTGTAAATCGCTGTAAAATCCACAATGTAAAATACTGACATGGTTTGTACAGGGCTAAACCATTTTGTCTGCTTGTATTGTTTTAATACTGTCACCGATAACTCTTATTAACAGATATGATAAAATAACACTGCTACTGATCAGTTAGACTCATTAAATTTATACTTTGAATGTGATACTTACATTTTTCAGGCTTTGCTCGCAGAATGCATCAAGTTTCGTCTTCTCTTCCTCTAGAATTTGCATGTTCTGGAAAGAAATATACACATAAATAATTGCGTTAATGATTTTATTAACTGAGTTTTAAAGCTTTCCAACCTTCATTTCTTTGTCCATAGCCGATCCAACTTTGGCAACATTTGTTTTCTTCTTCCTTTGTTTCTTGATAGTTGCGGCCGCCTTGCTGTAGCTCTCAGAGCGCAGCTTGTGTTGCTGAAGGAATCTCTTTTGCTCCGACTGCAACAATAACAAACGTGTTATAAGATTAACAACGTTATTTATCGTCCGATTTCCCTATAATATTAAGTTTAAAATTATAATTTAAAAAAATATCAAATTTGTGCCTACAAAATCCTACATTTACTAATTTTAAAACGTCAGCTGTGAGTATTTTAATAAAGTTTTAATGTATTCAATTGAACCTTTATTCAAATTCACTGGATAGTATAACTTCAGGATGTTCACCCAAATATATGTGAAATATATTTATGCGGCTTTTATGTATCGGAAATGTCAACAGACAGTCGTTAACTTTTATATATCGATCTATATTTTATTATTGCTCTGTGTATCACTTTATTGAATCCATAAAGATGTTTAACAAAATATAATCATTTTATTTAGGACACGCCATTGACTTCCATTACAATTCCTTTTGGTGTAACGGATCAAAGGATCTGCACGACCTAGTTTTATTTGGAAAACTCTAATAGACTATACTGAAAGAAAGTCGTATATTATAAAAAAATATTATTACCTACTTTGGCTGAAGTTAATGTAAAACTTATTTATCGGAAAACATAAGTAATAAAAACATACATAAGCTCTAATGAGGGGTAGGCATAGGCGCATTAGCAAACTAGAACACCCACATTTCGCCGAGCTTAGTTCTGTCCCAGGTGTGATCATCTGATGTGATCTTGGGGTCTAGGGGTGGTAGCGATATATTTAACTTGTATTACTAGACTATCTCGGTGGCTTAGTGGTATTACGTGCGCGGTACGTGCTATCGTCCTGAGGTTTCGGGTTCAATGCCCGGGTCGGGCAAAGTGACATTGGGTTTTTCAGTATCAGCCTGGAGTCTAGAATTTGTGTCCAATATAGCGATAGGCTCGCCCCCTATCACATCTGGGACGGAACTAAGCTCGGCGAAATGTGGGTGTTTTAGTTCGCTAGTGCGCCTCTGCCTACTCCTTCGGGGATACCGGCGTGAGCTAACGTATATCTATGTATTATTAGACTAAAGAATATTATTTATAGGTATGTGATACAGAAATACTGGGTCCTAGCAATAGCTAATATACAGTCCTTACAGCATCTACACTCTATATTGATGATTATATAGCTATTGTTACGATAGTAGGAAACTTCGTAGCAAAACAGTATAAGTAAGTATACGTACGTTTAGTTAAGTTGTTGGCATTGTCCGAAACTTTTTTAATAGAAGTTCTTATCTTACCGGCAGGAGCGATGCTAAGCCTATTTGAACTCCGAACCCTATTTCCTCTATACAGTAAACAGTCCTACGTTGTATAAAAGATTATGAAAGAAAGAAATCTCATTGACTGACCTGCACCACTTTCGTGTCCTTCTCCAGATTAGTTTCCAATGGTACAAGCAAATCCACATAGAACGCCTTCAGCTGAAACAAACAACTTGCGGTGTACTGATTACGGTCCGAATATAAACAGTTTGATGGAAGGTTGTGTGTTTATGGAAACTGTTTAGGATGTTGTTTTACAATATATTTGTTTATTTATTTTCGTACAATAATAATAGCCTCCCTGGTCTAGTGGGAGCATGTATGGGCTGTGAACCGGGTTCGGTTCGATTCCCAGGTCGGGCAAAGGGAATTTTCTAATTTAATTTGGGCGAGATTTGATCGGGTCGTAAAACTAAGCCAATTCGTTTCTGCAATATGCTTGAAAAGGTGTGTTGCGCCGACCCCACATTAAGGTGGGGATAAGGGCAGGTAGAAAGAAAGTTCAGTAATAATACTTACGATATTCATTTGTTGATCTTGTATTTCTCGGTATACTTCTACCACCTTCATGAGAGCTGTCCCTGCAAATACACGAAGAAATTAAATATGGACATAGTAAGCATGTACATTAATATTTTTATTGCGATCGAATGACGAGACGAACCAATTAATAAGAGATATGACAGTAGCAACTAACAACACCACCTGAACGTTATCACAAAGCTCTCATCACTCATTACACAATATTACTTGCACAATGCTGGCCGACAGTTGCAATTGACATTGTGGTGGTATGTCTATCTACCCAGACTATAATATTCCTAAATGCAATAATACTAAAAAGTAATAAAGCTACGTGGCAAGATTATTATTCTATAATTGTAACAGGCTACTGCGGTGGATGTGCAGTGTTACACGACTGGACCGCATACGTAATGTGCACATCCGCGGTAGTGTGTAGTTGACAGCCTCCGTGGCGCGGTGGGCGAGTAGCCGGCTGTGAAGCGAGAGGCCGCGGGTTCGATCCCCGCACCGAGACAAATGTTTGTATGGCCTACAGATATTTGTTTCGGGTCTGGGTGTTGTGAGACCGAAAGTCTCTCGTAGTTCCTGATACCCACGACACAAGTCTCGATCTTAGTGTGGGGTCAGGACTATGTATGTGACTGTTGGGTGTTATTTATTATTATTTATAAGGTAGTCTTGGTGTCCGAGAAGTTGCGCATAAACTGCAGGAATGTCGCTTGAGATGGTATGGCCACGTTTTGAGAAAACCACAAGAGTACGTCGGTCATAGATGTCTGGCCCAAACCGGCCCAAAAAATGCTGGCTGGACGTTTTGGACAAAGATCTGAGAACCAATGGTCTCATTGTGGAGGATGCTCAAAACCGGGCGAAATGAAAGCGTTTAAAGTGAATCCTGGCATAAGGCCGGGATAACGCCAGGCCGAAAGGAAGAATTATAACAGGATGTCTCATAAACATTTTGTATGTGTATTATATGGTATACAATGAAACGGTTTCTAGTCTCAATTAAATATGCATTAAGTCAAATGCGATAGCTCAGTTGGGAATGGTACGGACTGCCGAGACGAGTGTCGGAGGTTCGAGACCAACCCCAACATGGAGCATACCTACACCTCTGACTTTTCTATGTTAAGCGTGTTTTCATTGTGAATTATCGCTTGCTATAACGGTGAAGGAAAACATCGCGAGAAACCTGCATACACGAGGATTTCGAAGGTGTACCAACCTGCATTAAACCGGCGTGGTAGACTATGGCTTACCGCATCTCATTAGTAGAGGAGGCTCGTGCCCAGCAGTGTGACAATAATATTACAGGGCTAATATTATTATTATTCAGTCAAATGCAATAAAGGGAAACTTTACAATCGATATTTCTGAAATGCCTTTTCCGTAGCTATTGTTTGTATGTACCATAACGTTTGTTTTGGTAATTTAAATCTCTAAAAGGGTCGACCTGTATCAGATTCTGCATATCATTGTAGTAAATATATTTTTGTTGGCCGCAGGTACTCAGAATAGACAATTGGGTCATGTAAATGTAATGAATAAAGAAAAGAGTCGCTTTCGAAATGTCTTTAGATATGGGATTTCATATGAATTGGCTATTAAACGGGTATTACCAACAATAGATTTTTAAATTGCTTTTTTAAGTGATCATGACGCAAAATAGTAAATTGAAACAAATTCATAATTATTTTGAATACGAAGTTTCGTCAATGCAGTTATTACTATTTACACATAAACACTGCAATTATTATGGCAATTATTTATTCACCAACCAATTGAATTATTGCATAAACTTGAAATAAAATTCTCGTGTAAATAAATATGACGTCGTAACAGTGAGTTACCACTTTGCCCCACTCACGAAAGTTAAACCTGAAAGTTTGTTTGTTATCCTTTAACTGTTACACTCAAACCGAGCTACCAATCCGAAACTTTGGCTTGGCCAGTTTATTTTTCTCTATTACGTTGTACTGAAATGTTACATTGTATTTTCTTTCAGAGGGGGTTGACGTAAGGCAGGCAGCCTCCTCTGCAACATGCTGGAAAAAGTGTGTTGCGCCGACCCCACATTAAGGTGGGATAAGGACTATTAGGAAAAATACTGAATGGGAATGATGGAATATCATAAAGGTAAAAATTCAATAACAGGTCGATCTGGAAATCTTTGGGGGAGGCCTATGTTCAGCAGTGGACGTCCTATGGCTGATGATGATGATGAAAAATTATTCGATCAGTCTTGTAATATTCGATACTTTCCCATTGCTGGGTGGTTCCTTAATTAATGACAGAAATAAGGCTTTAGTCCTACACGCTGGTACATTATAAACTTCATACATATTTCGAAATAGTTATAGGAAAACTCAAGCATGCAGATTTTTACGATATTTTCCTATACTGTTATAGTGAGCAACAATACACATTGAATACATACTTACACATAATATTTCACGTTGTTATTACAAAAGAAATAAGTAAGTAAAGACACTACGACATAAGTTTTGTAATTTGTCTTACAAATAGACACTCGAGAAGAACATTAATATACGAAGCTGGTTATATTAGATTTGGTCCAATTCGTATGTAACCATAAACAAAAACATCCAGGATCATGCGTCTTTGAAGTATAATTTCACGTGGAACTTGTTTTTGAGTAAGACGTATTACGCGATCGATCACGTTTGTTTTTCGTCTAACACGGTTCGCGGCAAAAACTAAGATCCACTTCAATACTTTGGCGATAAAGGCTTGATCGATACCTCAAGTTTTTTGTTCAAATACCATTGTACTACGGCGATGATGTGTGTTAGTGACATTTGCTTGAAAACTGGAAGTTTCCTATGTATTTGTATACTTAATATGAAACTTTATGCCCTCTATCCTTCAGTTCTCTAAGCCAAAATAATGTGAGTAAATTTTGTACTCAGATAACATAACTCTATCCATACATGTTACATATCCTCCCCATTTCCCTTGTAAAGATTTTCAAGTAAATAGGACAAATATAATTTATACAGTCCCTTTTCACCTGTTCCTAGATAAATGATTTAAAAAAAACGCACTTTAGTAGCAATTTTTATTGTTTCAGAAATAAGCCAGTCTGCTAAAAAAATACTCAGATCAGGAAACTTATTTGAATTGTGGTCCGTCAATTATAACGTGGGGACTCATAACAGTATATTAGCGTTTCCAAAATCAAAGAGAGCCATCAAATTGTGCGAATTATATTTTTAACACTCGCAGGATAACATGATTTTATGTAAAACGTGTAGTGTTTAGTTTTGTAAGATCTGTAATTTTGGTCTTATGGGGGTGACATCGTCATTTTTGACAAAACCCCTATTAAATAATAAAGGAAAAAAAAAGGAAACTTATTTGTAAGCCCTCGAATACATCCGATATTCGCCCAATGTAATTTCCTTTGACTGTGTCGCGGTACCTATATGAGTTTATATATGTATAGTTACCTATATCGGCGCATCCACCCCATGTTCCTTGTTGCGCCTGTCTGCCGAGCTTCCCCACAGCATCCACATAGAGCCGGGAAGCAGCCGCCGCACCTACAACACAAGATGTTTCAGCTTTATGGAGAAAATTGTAAAGATTGATGTTTATTTTGTTATCTTTAAGAAGTGTTTTGGTTTGGCAAGATTTGTTGTAATGTCTTGCGGTAGTTTACTACTTTTACGGAGTTTAGACCTTGTATTATTATATGAGCACTGCGAAGTGATTTCATTAGACTTGATGGTAAACGGAATGCAGGCTGAAAAAACCCAGGGACCTGCAACAAACAGTCACTTTATCGCTGGTCCCCAGAATCATGGCGGCCTGCATAACTATTATTCTTGTCAGTCCGAAGAGGGGAAAAAGCAAAACAAAGTGCCTGCGACAAGGCAGGCGGATGACCAATGCAGAGAACCCCTCGGTAAAACCGAATATATGTACATTGATCCCGGAACGTAATCCGCACAAGAAGTGTTGTCATTATAACACTGTTTTGACACCAGTTGAACGGAGACAGCTATCCGCTTAGGGCGACTTGCAGGGATTTCACTATAATCGCCATTTTATTAGTCCCCGACTTTGTCCTAAACTTGATTAAAATCAAATGTCATATTAGTTGTCCCGAATTCACTCGCAGCTCCGCAGTAAACCACGATGAATCTTGTAATAAACCCCATTTTGGAATCATTTCAGTTTAACGTCTTGCACGTCGTCGATTTACCCCTTATCTGGATTAAAATAAACGACAAAGTTAAATCATCGGGGCCGCCGGTTTAAATGGCTAATCGCGATTATTGAATGTCAAACAACATAACATTTTCATATTATTTCTTGTTGTTTTATGAAAATAATAATAATAATAATAACACTCAACAGTCACAAACATAGTCCTGACCCCACACTTGTGTCGTGGGTATCAGGAACTACGAGATACTTTCGGTCTCACAACACCCAGACTCGAAACAAATATTTGTAGGTCATACAAACATTTGTCTCGGTGCGGGGATCGAACCCGCGGCCTCTCGCTTATCGGATAGCCTTATCGGCTGTGTGGTCGTCTATCACCTCTGGAACGGAACTAAGCTCGGCGAAATGTGGGTGTTCTAGTTCGCTAGTGCGCCTCTGCTTACCCCTTCGGGGCTACAGGCGTGAGCTTATATTATGTTTTCTACCATGTCCTATGCCTACCATGTCATGTGCCTACTACGCGATGTTCTCCTATTTTTAGGAGACAGGGGGTTACCACCACCTCTTATAGCAGTCTTATTATAATCTTACTTGTACCGATTCCCATACAAAACAAACGAAGAACGATTATAATAATACTGCTATAAGAGGTGGTGTTAACCCTGCAGTTGTTTACGAGATGATAAATTCCGCTTGAGCTAACAAAGTGCAAAGTTACTCCTGGTTACTCCTTAATAAAAATAAATAACTAGCCTCATAGTATGTGTGTTCGTATTACATGTGAACATTTGACGACTATTAACTTAAGAGAATCTATTGAAAAATCATATAAAACAAACAAGAATTCGTTTTATGCAAAATTTTTATGATAGATGTTTTGATACGGAACTTTAGATATGAATCTAATGGAACGTAAAGAATGAGTAGAAGTAATGAAATCGCGGATTAATAATCTACACTCGGATTTCTTAAATCGAACCAGAAATGTGTATGTGCAAGACAACTAATGGGACATTTGATTTAAATGACATTTAGGACTGAATCGTGTATTAATAAAACGGCGAATAGAGTAAGATGCAGTGTTGCAAAAGTGTAAAATTAAAACTCGTTAGATTTGGCATCTGAAAATCGGGAGATTTTTATACGGAATGAAACACAAGTAGTTTATGTTAATAATGCGTTAATTTATTTAATTATAATCAGTAAGTTACATATAATCTTTATAGTTTGATATATTGTACATTGATTAATCATTTTCGTCTTCTTACCACCTCTTACTGCCTATTTTCGTGAACATTTTCTCATCTTTATTAAAATTGTAACAACATTCATTGTTGTCTTCTATACATCTTTTTGTTTGTAGAAGACCTACCATTGACTTAGTGGAAAGTGTATTCCGTTATTTTTGTGCGAGCTCTTCGTAACAAAGTTTTAACCTTGGATACTGACGCCGTGCAACGTAGTGAGACAATAATGTCTCACTTGGAAAGCCTTCACGCCGCGGCCGTGTACTGTCGTTCTATGTGTTATATTTCTATGACATGTGCATGCGATTCTATGAATGGACTATAATGAACGACTAAAGTAAGTATAAGTTATCCAATTTGGGAAACAACCCGAACGAAGTTATCTTTAGAGACATTTGACAGCCTCCGCAGCGCAGAGGGCGAGTAGCCGGCTGTGAAGCGAGAGGCCGCGGGTTCGATCCCCGAACCGAGACAAATATTTGTGTGACTCACGGATATTTTTTCCGGGTCTTGGTGTTGTGAGACCGAAAGTATCTAGTAGTTCCTGATACCCACGACACAAGACTCGATCTTAGTGTGGGGTTAGGACTATGTATGTGACAGTTGGGTGTTATTTATTTATTTTCCCTTGTATACTCACCAGACAATAATAAACTCTATTATAAGGTATTTCAGTGCAATTTGCTTTAATGTACCGCGAAGTTGAATGGCCGTATTTTATTGTATGTAGTATTGTCGTATAGGCCGTATTGTATTGTATTGTAGAGGTATTACAGGTTTCTTTTAGTTTTGCCGTATTAATAATATTATTTTACATTTTTTATAAGATTATTACATCGCTACATCGGGACTCCGTGAGACAATGACCAAAATCAGTAGATATCCCGATAAATCGGGAACTTTTGCAACGCGGGCAAGATGCCTGCAAGTCTCCACTACTCCAAGTTCATAAGTTCCGTTTCACAAAATATATATAACCACAATCAAAATTCCGCATAAAAAATATTTTTTGCATTTTAAAATAAAATAAATCCCAACAATTACTCATTATTTATGTTCCGTAAATTTCATATTATTATCTATAATGCCGTCTCGCAACATCTATCATCACAATTTCGCGTAGAAAGAATTGTATTTTATTTTATATCATATTTCAATAGATTCTCTTGTGTCAATAGTTGTCAAATATTTAGTTTTAATTCAGTTTGAATACATGTAATATAAACACACATACGACGAGGCTGTATGTGCTTGCTTCCTTTGCCTAACTGATGAAAGGCAAAATTGAAAAAAATAAATCAGTGTCAGTTGTCTGGATTACGACTTGTCAACTAGACATACGTATAATATTTTGCGATAAGGAATGGTCACTTTAGTTCGCGGTTCCTGAACGAACTAGTTCGTTCTTCTAGTTCTCGTCTCGAACCAAAGAAAGGCTAAAAAATATTATTTGCACGAATTTTAACTGACTTCAAAAAAGGAGGCGGTGAATTAACCGACTTAAAAAAGAGGTGGTTAACAATTCATTGGAATCTTTTTTTATGTATGTTCCCGGATTACTCGAAGACGCCTGGGCCGATTCGATTTTTTTTATTCTTTCATAATATGCTGCAATTTATTTTTACTTGTACATACTTGGGGAGTAGTGACATCGTCTAAGGGACAACCCTTACCAAACGAACCCAACGATGACGGTGGCCTACTTACACAGTAGGTCACCAACACCTTTAGGTTTAAGCCAACCTTATCTGCATGCGGTACACTTTTCTGAGTAACGGACTAGGTGCTGGTGAAACCTGGGTTCTTGCCTTGCAGGGTATGGGGGACAGACCATGGACCAAATGTTTGCTATTAGATCGTTTTGCGAGGCATGCATGTTGAAAAAGAAGCTTCTGCATATCGCTTTCCTGGATCTGCAGAAGGCTTTTAACTTTGTGTCCCGACGGGTGGTCTGGTGGGCCCTAAGGTTCAAAGGGGTGCCAGAAGCTTATGTTGACGTTATCGAAGACATGTTCTTCCGATCAAAGTCTTTGATTCGGACTGCTTTTGGCGTCACCAAACCCTTCCCGTTCACTATGGAGGTTCAGCAACCACCGTGGGTGTTCATGTACGCTGATGTCTAAGATAAATAGCGTCAAGGGGCCGCTTGAAAATGGCCGACTGAAAGGAAATGTGCTAAAGATCAAGTACATGAGTTGCGTACACGTAGTATTTTATAAATGTTTTCAAATATTTTTTATCGAAGAAAGTAAAAGAAAATATTATGATATGTTGCCATCTGTGAGTCTAAAAATTGCTGCGCACCATATTTGAATATAGCTTGAAAAAGCACCATATTTCCCTAGTGGTTATTGACTACGTTACGAAAACAAGACCATCATTCGGCCAGTATTTCTGTGTACATGTACGATACGTGGTCTGTCAGCGTTATTTTAAGAAAATCCAGACGACCCCAAAAGCGCTGGCTGGACTTTTTAGAGAATTATATGAGGACCAATGGTCTTAGAATCCATCTAACTTATCAAACGAACTAACGAACTAAAGAACGAGAGTTCTGGGAACTAGTTCGTTCATTTCTTCTGTGGGAGCTGTCCTCCGCACTAGTTCGTTCGCGAACTATACAAGTCTATTGTCCACAATGGTAATTTCTATAATAGAGGTATAATAAAGTTTTATCAAGAAGTAACTTTGCAATTCGTTAACTTAAGTGAAATGTATCATCTCGAAAACAACGCTCTTCTAGAAAATAGAATAACTAATGTACTTTGTAATAGCAGAACAATGCGGAGTGCGAGCGTGCACAAGAAAACAACGTACTCGCTGATGGTTGTGAACTAAGTGTGGAGTTGCGCCAGTTTCAAGGCGTTTGTGATGCGTGTGCCGAAGCCTATCCTGCACCGAGGTGCGACGAGACATCGAGGAAAACTTTAGACTGCAGTGCCGGGTCGGGCGTGGGTGGTATACTATCGCTTCCAAGGACTAGTGCCACACGTGCGCACACAAATATCGTGCATAATAGTGAAGTGTTGTAATTATGTGGTTTTTCAAGAGATTATGTACATACAATGTTAGTTTGTAAGGTATATGTATGGGTTATTGATAATAAAGTACTCTTCGTAAACAAACTTGAGTTTTTATATATTTTACGAATTCATCATCCTTGTTTGATACCAAATAGTGTTCAGTGTAAAAAACAAAGCCATTTTATCATAGATTTTCGTTAAACAACAATAAATAATGTGAAAAGGTTATGTTGTTTGTCATTATAATCAAGATTAGCGACTTTAAACCGGCGGCCATGCCCATTTAAGTTAAACGTTTATTTAAATCGAGATGAAGGGTAAAACCACGACGTGCAAGACGTGGAACTGAAATGATGCCAAAATGGAGTTTATTTTACGATTAAACGTCGTTTATCGCAAAGCTGCAAGTCACCCTTAGTGTCAATAATTAAGCTGCCATCTTATTTTATGTTTGAACTATATACCCGATATTTTCGGGAGAAGGAGAAATATCTTTAATATTGTAAATTGTTCATGCATTAGTTTAAGACAACTCTAGATAGAGATGAATGGTTTTAATGTTCTAATAAGTATTAACATATCAACTCTGGAAATGTGTCCTAATCCTGTACACGGGTTTCCTTACTAATGAGAATTGAGAAGGGCTGAGCTTAACGTACGTTGTTTAAAATTTATTATTCAGTACATATGTTTATATAGACCACGCGGTACAAACAATAAATTATAATAATACGCAACAGCGCTACATCCCAGCGTTATTAATGTAATATTATTTAATAGTGAAAGTATGAAGCTTGCTGGTGCTAAAAGGAAATTGCAAATGTTGCAACGAGCTCTTATGACTTAGAAACATTTTACACGTTCGTACCTCAGTGTAAAGTGTAAACAACAGAGTATTATAACGTAGCAAGATGTGAAATATGAGCTAATAGGTATAATTCCATAAGGCAATGTTTAAAATAACCATGCCTGCCTCGGTGGCGTGGTTGCATTTCGGTACGACTACCGTCCTGAGGTCTCGGGTTCGATCCGCGGGTCGGGCAGTGATATTGGATTTTTCCGTATCAGCCCGGAGTCTGAAATTTGTGCCCAATATGGCGATAGGCTCGACCCATCACATCTGGGTCGGAAGTAAGCTCGGCGAAATGTGGGTGTTCTTGTTCGCTAGTGCACCTCTGTCTACCCCTTCGGGAGTATAAGCGTGAGTTTATGTTATGTGTGTTAGTTATAGAACATTCATATTTGTGTGATCATAGATTTCGTTCTGGTATTTATGTTAAATAATATTTATTTATAACACCCAAAATAAAGGACACATTTTTGCGAAAAGATTGAGTCATTTGATATTACCATATAAGAACAAAATTAAGCGAGTTGATTAAATAATTACATTTCCTATCTTAGCTTTTAGATATATCAAAGCTCATAATAGTTGACCTTGACATTACAAGTATAGTCACAGAACGACGTAAAATATGAAGCACCTGTTTAGTATTTATAACTTGCTAATATGTAATAATATTAGCCCTGTAATATTACTGTCCCACTGCTGGGCACGGGCCTCCTTTACGAATGAGAGGGGTTAGGCCTTAGTTTACCATGCTGACCTAATGCGGGTTGGTAAACTTCACATACCTTCGAAATTCCTGTCAAGAAATTCTCGGGCATGCAGGTTTCCTCACGATGTTTTCCTTCACCGTTAAATGTTAATAGATAATTAAATATGTACCTAATAACTATTGCCCATGTCTCCGCTCCTGTGAAAAATTCTTGTCCTGCTCGGCTAGCATGCGTGTCACGATATATCTCGATAACCGACTGTCGAGATGTTGTCTACATGATGTCTACAATATTGTATGAAAATAAACGAGGACGCATGTTAGTGCCCGTAGACAAATAGAGAAAATCAATTATAAAACGTCAGAAAGCGTAGACAACATTTTCTCATTGCGCGCATGCTATGCGGGGTGGGATCCCTAATTTTCCCAAAATGTAGGTATGATACCCACTGATATTATTTAGCTCTAGATGTCTAAGGTTTTTATAGTCGGTCCAGTAGTATTACAATTTATACCTTACAAACAAAACGACAAATCCACTATTTTATATCTATACCATAGATAATATTTCTATGCTCTATACTAGCTGTGGCTCGCGACTCCGTTCGTGTGGAAATTTACTCTCCGGGATATTTTTTTCTAAAATAAAAGAAACCTAAGTTACTCTCTATAATATCATCAGCTATCTTCCAGTCAAAATCCCGTCAAAATCGGTCCACGCGTTTAACAGACAATTTAAAAAAATGCTTTTTTTATATAAGTACCACTTAGAGTTTCATACGTCTTTCTACCTGCTCCTATCTCACCTTAATGTGGGGTCGGCGCAATACACTTTTTCATGCATGTTGCAGAAAAGATTTGGTTAAATTTTTACGACCGGCTGCCTGCCTGACGTCAATCCCCTCTGGGGGATATAGATTATAGTTTCATACGTATTTAGTGAAATTTGAAATTACAAACAGTCATTCCAATTTTATTTACTTTTATAGAAATATAGAATATGTATAAAAATCCAATTAGTAGATATCTAAAGCTTAGCTCTAAGGGCCACTTGCAGCACTTAAATCTCGATTTACCCCAGATCTTGATTTCAATATACGAACGAGCTGTAGTATAAAGTTCAAGTTTGAGTTTAACTCTAGATTAGTAATACTGCAAGTTGCCCTTAATATTAAGACTTATGGGAGACCCCAAATGTTCCCAACTACATTTCTGTGGTCAGTTTATTACCAAAAAATACTCTTTTTATGACTTTATAAAATAATTGTTAATGATATTCGGAGATATCCAGCGCTACTTTAACTGAAAATTAAATTTATGTTTCGCGAAAGTAATTTATTCCTTTGCGCTTCAGTTTTATTTTGGTTATTCAGTATCATATTATCAAAGTAAAATATTCCAGAGACATTTTCTTTAGTACCTTACACTAACATTTTCTGAGCAAATTGGAGAATTTAATAATAATATAAGTAGATACTTACAAAATAGGTTTTAATAACTTAGACTTTTATAACAGTTCATTAAACATACTTAGAACAATAAATGACGCTCTTGAACCCTCAGGGTCTGTGCCTCAGGCGCTATTGAAGGAAGGAAGGAAGTATACTTATAGAAAAAACATAAGATAAGCTCACGCCTGTATCCCCGCAGGGGTAGGCAGAGGCGCACTAGCGAACTAGAACACCCGCATTTCGTCGAGCTTAGTTCCGTCCCAGATGTGATAGGGGGCGAGCATATCGTCATATCGGGCACAAATTCCAGACTCCGGGCTGATATGGAAAAATCCAATATCACTTTGCCCGACCCGGGGATCGAACCCGAGACCTCCGAACCGTAGTCGTACCGAAATACCACCACGCCACCGAGGCAGTATACTTATATAGTATACTTATAGATCTAACAAAAATATATTGGCTTAATATCTATAGAATGAGGTGCAAATATCTACGCGTAAAGTTTCATGTCAATAAATAACAATAACATCCAACCGTCACTCACATAAGTATTAGAGTCTTGTGTTGTGCTTATGTTGTGTAAGAGAAGCATACAAACCAGAGTCAATGCTATGGTAATTTAGCGGCTCAATTACCGCCAGCAAGAATCCCCGATCAAATTATATTTCTCGTCCAACCGGCCTTTACTTGGACTGGTTCTTGAGGTCATCGGGGACGCGACAAACAAAAATTAACCACAAAATACAAGCATAAACTCAAGTCATACATCGCGAACAATGCCCAAGTTTATTACTACTCGAGCGCTGGCTATAATGCTTTAGATAAGCTCAGAGACAATTTGGCACAAACTCTGTTCCGCAACCAAGCAAGCGTAGTTCTAGCGCCCTGAGGTTTTGCATATAGATGCGCCCATTTTGCGAACACTACATAAATTAATTGTGTACGTTCCACTGAATACATGTCAGACAGATTTATGAATGTCGCGTGGGGATTTCACTTTCTTATGTGATTGCGTAATTTCTTAAACCGGCGTGTAATCCGGCCCGAGGCGTCTTATTCCATGTGTTATTTTTGTCCTTCGCTACAAGGTTGACTTTTAAGCAGTTCAAGGATTTGTCTAATGTTTACGAATTCCTTATGTGTATAATGTGCCTAACATTACTTGTTAAGCTTTTGTACGATAATTCAACGTAATCTGGTCATGTGACTGGTTTTGTTTACGATTGTACCTCTAATATAAGGTCACTTCTTAAAATAAACATAAACTAAAGCTATAACTGTTCTTTTATTGCATACTATAATTGAAAATTAAAAATTTGAAACATGTTTGTTATGTTGTTTTTTTTTTATCCGAGCACGGCAAAGTGACCACACAACACCTGATGGTAAGCGATGTGCGGTCCAAAAATACCAGTCACCACCTATAGACCTTGTGTCCATCGGTGGTGACCAGTATCATGCCGGCCTGCATAAATGCTTCTTCACACTCCGTTTGAAGGACCCAATGTTGTAGGAGGGAGGGAATACGTATATTGTTATGCTTTTTAGAAATTTCTTAGGCGTTTTTATTTGGATTTTATCTACTTACGTCAATTTTGTATGATTTAGGCAGTTGTACTATTCGGACAGTATCTTTCTTGAAACACAACTGCCTACAGTACTACGCGTGAAGTGGAATATTACTGTACAGTATGAGCTAAATCAGAGTTTATCAGAGCAAAGTCTAAGTCTTAGTGAACTCTATAGAAGTTTAAACTTTAAACAATACTTAAATGTTACTTACCATGTAATGCCTTTAAATATGCTTTGCCAGCTGTAATCATTTGCCGCGCACCTGGATTAAACTTATCCAGGATATTCTGTAACAATAGAAATATATTGTTAGACATGATCTACCCATACTTAAAAACATTCTTGATATTAGGTCACGCCTGTATTGCCTAGGGGATAGGCAGTACACTCAAATTTGTGCATCCATCTCATTGAGCTTGTTTGAAACAAGCTCAACGAGATTTCCAAATCTGATTTCCAAATAAGGGCCCTCAATTCGTGGTTACTTTTATGTTATTCAATATCTTCAGTAAATGTGGACCGAGTTTCAAGAATTTTAAATAAATAATATAATAACAATTAACAATAAACTAATAACACCCAACAGTCACACACATAGTCATGAGGGGTTACCAACACGTCTTATAGCAGTATTATTACAATCTTACATTGTTTTTTTTGTACGGGAAACCGTACAAGTAAGATTAAGTACTGCTATAAGACATTGTGGTAACCCCCATGACCCCAAACAAAGATACGAGTCTTGTGTCAGGAATAACGAAAGACTTTCGGTCTCACAACACCCTGACCCGAAACAAATATCCGTGCGGCACAAAATAAAAAAATTGTCTCGGTGCACGAATCGAACCCGCGGCCTCTCGCTTCATAGACGGCAACTACAGCTACGCCACGAAAGCTGTTTTTCTGAGTTCGATAGAGCTTAACAAGGTATAAGGGTAGGATTTTGTGAACGAACTAAATTCCATCAAAACATATCGTTTGGGGTCATCCCGCACAGTCGCTGTTGGGGTTTGTATACGGTTTTTAAGATTTTAAACCTTTGATTATAGTCCGTTATATTTACCGACCGACTTCAAAAAAGGAGAAGGTTCGGTATTCTTTTTGTGTTCGATAGAACTTATTTTAAGGAAGGTCTCATATAAATTTGGTCACGATCGGATTTGAAGACGGTCTGTTAAGTTTTTAAAATTTATGATTATGTATGACAAATGCCTAAGTTTGGATGGATGGATATTTTTACTCAATCACGGCAGAACAACTGAACAAATCTGAATAAAATTTGCCACTGGGATCGATAGCCTGGAATAGCACATAGGCTACTTTTTATCCCGAAAAATGTACAGTTGTGAATAAAGGATTATGATAGATTTGTTAATAAATTCAAACTGAACGAAATCGCGGGCAACAGCACGTATGTGATAAGTAAGACACATATAAAATTCCGTAGACAGTTCTTTCAACTATGTATAAGTACTCATTCGTTGCCAAATATGATATAAGAACAGCAACTAATAGCACTCCATTTGGGCACTGTATCAACCAGCCGCAGTAAACAATGACTGGCAATTGTGTATGACAGTACATTAAATAAGACTGCGGGCTATGTTACTAATTACCTAACTGAACCTAATCTAGAGCAATCAATCAATAGGTTGGTTGTTATTTGTTACGCAAGTGTATTCATTCATGCGTGTTTTCTTAGAAAAAATAATGTCTATTATGGACTTGTTTATCTCGTAGCTTCGTCCGGGTGGATATTTTTTATCACGTGTATGTGGGCTGAATAGGTTAGGCTGTAGCCTCACCTATTCAAGCAATTTGAGTCTATTGATCAGTTTCTAAAAAAACGCCTCCTTGGTCTAGCGGCAGCACATATGGGCTGCGGACCGGGAGGTCGTGGGTTCGGTTCGGGCAAAGCTAATTTTCTAATTTAATTTGCCCGGGACTGGATCCCTTAGAGGGGGTTGACGTGAGGCAGGAGCCGGTCGTAAAAACTTAACCAAATGCTTTCTGCAACATGCTTGAAATATGTGTTGCGCCGACCCCACATTAAGGTGGGATAAAAGTAGGTAGAAAGAAAGAGCCGAGTCGCCTTAGTGGAGGTGCTACAAAAAATTATTCGTATGCTACCACAACAGCAAACGAGGACTTAGACCGTAAATAGACTTTGGTGTTGGAATGCGGCCTTTCAAGGATGCTGCACCGGCTTAGCTCTGGCCTCGTTTCTTGGAGGTGTGGCCTACTTGGCTTCGCAGTAAACAAACGGCATTCCTTTACTAACTACTCAGGCCTACTTCTTCGGAGAAGCTTCAAATACATATAAATCGAGTGCTTCTTTGCATACTAGTAGTACTCGTTGAATGCTAAATTGCGTATCCAAACCGAATAAGAGACTGCCTCGATGGCGTAGTTGTATTTCGGTGCGACTTCCGTCCTGAGGTCTCGGGTTCGTTCCCCGGGTCGGGCAAAGTAATATGAGATTTTTCAATATCTGCCTAGTGTCTGGAATTTGGGCCCGATATGGCTCACTACCTATCACATCTGGAACGAAGCTCGGTGAAATGTTGGCGTTCTTGTTTGCTATTGCGCCTCTGCCTACCCCTTCGAGGATACAGGCGTGAGCTTATGTGTGTATGTAAGAAGACACCGCGTTTGTGTCGAATAAAAGCATTCACTGCAAAACCGTGTGTGCAACTTTTCAACTAAACAAGCACCCATTTCTTTTTAGTACGAACAAACATTTTTGAAACAGTCGCTTTGCGAGGAAACAAAATGTTTTCTAAAATGGTTACCCAAAGTTTATAACCGAAATAAGCAAACATGCTTTCTACTTTGTGAATATTCGAGACACTAATACTATCTTCATTTGAATTTTTAGGCTGTATAAGTGTGTTTTTATACGACCTAGATTAAGTGGAATGGAATATCTTATCTACATGAAAGTAACGACTATTTTTTTTAGAGTTGACATTAAAATACAAAATACCAGTAATATTTTAAATTAGAAAAATACGCTCAGAAGCTATTAAATGTACATGCACACATGTATTTCTGTTAAGGACCGTGAACACAATGTTAAACATTCTCTATCGTAAGCATTTTGGGGTAGAGTAAGTGCGTGGAGCACAAAATGGCCGAATATACGCATCGGCACCAACCGTTCTAATCCCCAGGTTATAGCCACATTACAAAAAGCCAATGCATTTTCCCTTTTACCCCAATATCAGTGGTCTTCCGTCGGCATGTGCGGGGCCCAACTACGTGCTAATGTGTTTTACGATCTTACCAACTCTACATTTTTATGCCGTATATTTGTACCAATACTTTCAATAGATCTTAAGTACTCATCTTATAACAAGAATATTCTTTATCATGTTTTACGATATAAACTATTTATGTGTAAGCGAATAGAGTATTACAATTGTAATTATGCACTTCGGTCATATTTGTTTTTATAAATTGGCTAAAATATATACCTCTATTACACTCGACTATCCGCGTCCAGTCACTCAATAAAAACAATGTATTTTAGAATATAAGGACATAATCTAATACACATTGTAAAAAATCTTTATTGGATTGGATGAAAAGAAGGAAAGTATATTTTATTGGCAGACATTTTAGATATTCATAATATTTTTAGATCACACCTTAATAATTTAATAAAACAGATATTATTTTGAAAGGTGGTTAAACGAAGCGCGTAACTTTTTCTGTAATATCTAATAATCATTTAAGATTTGTTTTATTAAGACACTTGTAAAAACGCCCAAACAAAATATTGGTTTACAAATAACAATAAATCATGTTGCATGGAAAACGTCCCGTCAACTCCCTTCGAAATCAGACCATTAAAAAGGATGAAAAAGCAGAACGGCGTACGTCGAGACCTTTCTAAAATCCGATTAAAAGATTAGTATCTGTAACAAAGCAAATGGCACGTGGAATCGACAGGATTCAGGAATACAAACGATATGCAACACGGGTCGAGACTCGAGAGGAGCTGGAACTTTGTTTTTCTTCGTAGCCTGTCAGATACACCATTTACACTGAATTAAAAGCTTAGACTCTAGCTACTTTAGTTTTCTATTTGAGTTCGAATAGTTCTTGATAAACATTTTAAATAAAATTTTCCTTTCTTTCTTTCTGCGCGCCCTTATCCCACCTTAATGTGGGGACGGCGCAACATTCTATTTCAAGCACGATGCAGAAAGGATTTGGCTAAATTTTTACGACCGGCTGCCTGCCTGACGTCAACCCCCTATGGGGAGTACTAAAATAAATTACTCTATTCATTTATATTCAAACTTTTAAAAACTTAATGTAATTAAGTCTTTCTTTACGCAGCATTAAAGTTTTTGCACAAAGCTAATTTATGGGGAGAATGATACATCATAAAATTACTGAATAAGTACTTTTATAGGACAAATGACGGATTCTCAGGTCAGGAAAATCAAATTTTCTAATTTAATTTGCCTGGGACTGCATCCCTCAAAGGGGTTGACGTCAGGCAGGCGGCCGGTCGTAAAAACTAAGCCAAATCAGCAACATGCTTGAAAAAGTGTGTTGCGCCGATCCCACATTAAGGTGGGATAAAGACATGTAGAAAGAAGACAGAATGTATAAACAATGATATGTATGAATTAGAGGAAGAAAATACAAAACAGATCTTAAATTCAACAAGGCAAGAAATAAAAAATAATCGCCAGGTTTTTGTCTACCCTAATGTAAGTGTCTGAGAATGTGCACGTTGATACCTTTCTTCAATGCATTTAAATACCCTCAACTCCAGTCCTCAGTAAGATATCAAGCTGACATTTAGTTAACCCCTGTCTGACTCTGTAAAAGGTTATGAGAAATTGTGAGCTTGCCTTACATATCTTTGGGTTGCCTACATAAGTTGTAGCTCGTTTAAAACATCAGCGCCGAGGCTCGCCACCCACCACCGACTCCTGTAAATAAGGTATCAAACGACCGTTTTCGTCCACGCAACTGAGTGATATATGGCTTCTTGGTCGGAGTAGGCGGGAAGCAATTTTTCACCGGATACCAATGTTGCCATATGTAATATTAAAATATTATTAGAAATCTGGTCAAAAAAGTTATTTTCAATCAAAATTAATTCATTACATTTACAAAAAAACATTAGATGCCCCTTTTAATGAAAATATGTTTAAATGGCGACCATTTTAAAGGGCGTCTAGGTTTTGTATACATATTTAGTACCTAATTCTACAGAATTTGACCAAGGTTTTAAACTTTACAGACCTAATAGCACAAAACCGCAGTAAATTCAACAATGAATGTACAAAACTAATATTATGACAATTTATTTTTCAAATATCTTTTAAGGGAAAATTTATATAATACGATAACTTTTTTTCTAAATATCTTAATTTCAGGGACACTTTGGATCCCTGAAATTAACCAACCTTTTTAGCGACTCATTAAAATTAAATGAACATAAAAAAACAGTGCATATACAGGAAATTTCTGAAAAACCATTAGATCTAGCAACACCGCCGCTAGACCTTTTTAAAATATCGAACAAGCTGCGCCGTAGTTACATAGCCAGCTTATTGGCTACACCCTATACGTAAATCTTGGGTTATTCAGAAGGGTAGGGGTGAAAAATTGAATTGCACTTACAGAAATTAAGTAACCGGATCCTAGAGTAACCCTTTTGGTAATGTTTATTTGAACTACAAATTTGTACAGCAATAAGTAGATTAGGACTTTATTCAACAAATTACTTTTCATGATATTGTTAACGTGATATTTTAAGGAATTGTCCTTGGCTGTAGGCCGCGAGGTCCAGGGTACAAATCTCAAGTAATACAGTTTTATAGTTTTTAATAATAGAGTAATACAGTTTTTCTGCTTTGCAAAGCAGGTTGAAGACAGCAGGCTGAGTGTTAAAATAAGTAGAATTCCTTCTACAACTTGCTTGAAAGCGCGACCGCGAACCCCACTTTAGACTGGGATAAAGACAGGGCAGCAAAAACCTTAAACCGCTGCGACAAAGCAATAGTTCATCGGGAATGCATAGACATGTTATTTAAGTCGTACAAAAACACACATGTCTTATAATAAAAATACGATAAAAAGCAAAGCAATATTTTTTGCTATTTATATCGAACTACTGTTGCTTTGTAAAGCAATACAGTTTGATATAACTTCACCCCGGCCTTTTTATTTGTGAGGCACGTACCGCGCGACATTTGGAACCAAATTGCCTCGGGCGTACTTCGTGACGCCCTCCCTACCATGTCCTTTCTGAGCCTAATCTTCACACACGTACGTACTTTTTGTATCCAAAGAATTCGTATTGAAATTCATATAACGGTTTACGATGCCTTTTTGCCTAAAATAGTTGATGGAGTTATGATGGCACTCAGTTTTAGATGTTTATTTTTGACATGATATTTTGTACCCCGAGGTTGTAAACTATATTTTTTATTGCCATCAAATGGGCGCTTACGTTACGTTAAGCGTTACGACAATCTATACATAGTAGCAACTTCAATTGCACTTTGAATAACAAAGCACTGAGTTTACTGCACTGCGCTCGTCATCCTGAGACATAAAGGGCCTTACTTATAAAAGCCTTTTTTGCTGAGCAAATGGTTAAGATAACCTGTCACTTTTGCGTTACATTGTTTGAAAATGAAAGGGACAACCTATGGTATAAAGTACAGCAGCGCTTAAATATTTTTATAAGTAAGGGGCAAGATGTTACGTCTCATAACGCCCAGTAATTACACTGGCTATTAGTATTATCTTACTAAACTTTTGCTTCTTTAAACCTTAGTTAACACATTCATATGAAACCTCGAGCATCTACAATATCATAATGCTGACATCATTTTCGTCTTTTTATAGGTACAATATTATATGAGACATATATTTATCACGTTTTAATGTTGCATTAAAATGTACTATTATTGCATTTATTACCTTGAATTGTGATATTTATGGGATAATTTTGTATTTTCATATTGGGCTATTTCGCGACCTGTAAAATATTATTACCGATTTGAAAATATGTTATGTAACATCAACATTTTTACGAAAAATGTGAGATTATTTTCACATTGATGTATTAAGGTTACTGGATCATAAAGATAAAGATTAAACCTCACGGTTTCTGAACACAAATAACGTTGCGAATGAGATCTTATTTTTATAAAACCCATCTCGTTTCAAAGGAAACTTGTGTACAACTCCTAGGTTGTTTGTACGAGCACTTGTTGCTCCTTCAGACGTTATAGGAACACGGTTGTGTTGTTTACAAGACTGCAGGCAAACTTTATCCCCGCAAATAAATATGAGATCAGCAATATTTGTGCATCTCATATTTCGTATTACTTTTGTTATATGAGAATACTAAAGCAGAAAACGAGACAGGTCTTGTTTTGCTATTTTGTTATTAAATACATTGTTTTTTTAATTTATATAAACCCGAGGAACTTTTGTTCTTTACAGTATATTAAAATTGGCGTGAGATAGACAGTTAAATGTCGCCTTCTTGGTTTGGCAGCATGTATGGGGCATGAAATGGAAGGTTCTGAGCTCGAATAGGTACCTGGTCGGGTCTCACGTTTCTCTGACACTTTCAGGGTATCCAGTCAGGTAGGCATCCAGTGCTAAATACTTATAAGTTGCTAACTTACGAATCCTTTCTGCTGTTTAAATATACATACATAAGCTTACGCCTGTATCCCCGAAGGGGTAAGCAGAGGCGCACTAGCAAACTAGTACACCCACATTTCGCCGAGCTCAGTTCCGTCCCAGATCTGATACACAAATTCCAGACTCCGGCTGATATGGAAAAATCCAATAACACTTTGCCCGACCTGGGGATCGAACCCGAGACCTCAGAACCGTAGTCGTACCGAAATACCACCACGCTACCGAGGCAGTCCGAGTTAAATATGTTGTACCGAAATTACATTGGGTTAGGGGCAAGTAAAAAGAAATGAATAGATAGTTAAATTCTAATCTAACCGCCCCCCGCCGAAGTTCTGAACGTAGTCAGGGCGTACAATTTGTTACGAATCCAACAATGCACCTCTTAAGTTCTTTCCTGGGGCGAAATAAAAGAGTTTCCTTTAAGTTCGCTAAATGAAGTCGACTACAAAAGGCGGTGCTGGCGTAATTCAAATGAACGCGGGCAGAGCCGACCGCTCCTCGCTTTGATTCTACACTTTCAAGTTTAATTTTTGCAAAGTTTCATCCGCCGGACTTTATAAAATACCCGGCACTCTCAACTTCTGTTCCAAGTTTCAAATCCGACTAGATGATTTCACTTAAAACGCCAGCTAGTATTACTTCGATCTTTATATCTTAACTAGATTATTACCTTATCAGTGGGCAAGTTTCTCTCATGAGTGACAAGTTTAGTCTGAAGCAAGGCTAGATTTTCTTCTGTAGAGAAACAACCTTCCAATTTCAAAATTCATACTACAATAAATATTGAAGGAATTTGAATACAGTATGATTAAAATTTTGTAGATTCGGTTGCTTCGTTGGTTTAGTGGCAGCATACTATGGCCGAAATTCCTAAGTTCAAATTCCATGTAGACCAGTTTTGATTGAGCAATTTTTGGTTGCGGTTTTGGATTTGTAAAATTGTGCATGCCATAGCTCGATCCCTGACTTAGAGAACGGAAATAAGCAAATTGTGGACACCCAATACCATTAGAGTGCCCTAGAGGTGTCTCTATCTACCCAACAGAGAACATCAGCTGATGTATTTTATTAATAATTTATTAATGAGAATTCTATGGAATATATTTTGATTTCGAAACTTTACAATATATTTTTAATGCAAATAAATAAGTCTAAGATAGAGTTCGATGATAGTTTGAATTCTACCATACTTTCAGATGATCTGGACAATGATTAGTTTTAATATATCCGTTTTTATAAGCTGTGGCTAAATAGTAGTAACAATAACTTTAAACACTCGTCACACTTACTGGTTGAAAGTGATCTCATACTCGTTTAAAAGACCGTGTCTGGTATGTATGAAAAAAATGTAATGTGCCGGAAGCTCACAGCTAATGTAAGGTCCATGTATCAGTTGACAAGGTCGACATGAAGTGTATACTATTATTAATTAGAACAAATGCTTAAGTACAGCTTAGAGTCTATTGTTTATTCCATTATAATGTAGATGTATAATTTGTAACCCATTCATTGACTAGAGACAAGTAGAACAGTACAAGGTCAGATTACCATGAATTCACACCTGTATTATTACGTGTAGGCAGCGTCGTGACAAATGCATTCGATAGAATTATTTTCGGTTGATAAGGATTTTTTTTTTCAGGAGGAGGGTCAGAGCCAAATCTATCGCCTTCACTTGACTTACACGTGGTTCCAATAACAAGCTCAGTTCGAATATGCAGATAGATTACAAAAAATAGGCAATAAGAACACATTTTGAACATGACTCCGTCAAATGACTTGATTTGATTGGTTCATAATCGCGATCTATCTGCACTCTAAACTGAGATCGTTTATTGAGACCGGCCGTTAATATCCTATGATTTTTATCTATAGCCATTTAGGACTAAATTAAATTAATTTATTATTTCCAAATCTGAATAATTTATATCAAACTTCTAGAAAACCCAAAAATATTCAAACTTTGGGTGATCGCTAAAATTACTGAGAGTTAATAAGGCGTCATTTGCTCTCTCCACGTTTTAAAATTGAATAAAACTTATCTCAAACTTAATAAGCTGTTTAGGGTACTGGGGTAAGTTAAGATCTGAATAACTTTATTTTAAAGACTTCGTTGCGAAGATCAAGATTTAATCTTGAATTTAAAATAGTTGAAATCACTATATAGTTTAAGACAAAGTCGCTTCCCGCTGTCTGTCTGTTCCTATGTTTCCTAGAGGTAGGTTTATGTTAACAGATTTACCTAGTTTTCGACCAACTTCCCAAAAAGGAGGAGGTCCTCAATTCGTCGGTATTTTTATTTATGTTACGCGATATCTCCGCCAAATGTGGACCGATTTTCAAAACTCTTTTTGTGTTCAAAGGAGCTTATTTCAAGGGTGGTCCCATATAAATTTGATCACGATCGGATTTGAAGTCGGTCCGTTAAGTTTTTATATTATGATAGGTTGCTGGATGAAGGCCGCATCTAACAGGATGATCTAGAAATCTTTGGGGGAGGCCACTGTCCAGCAGTGGACGTTCTATGGCTGATGATGATGATGTTGGTTACCATAGGTGACTGGTCTCAAACATGGAATACGTTATTAATGGTCTTTATTATATTATTAATTTTATAGTCTCTCCGATCCATCCTCATCAACTAATGACTGGAGCTAAGCATTAATTCATTAAGTCTATGATTTACGATCAAGTGATTATGCAGTAAAGTTAAAAGACAATATTACACTGCACATAAATGTAAAAAGTCTCACAAAGATATTTACAGTATTACGTTTTCTATCCATTGGTTTGAATGAAGGCAGTAAAGTCATTGAACTCATGCATTGCCATTTACGAACGTTGCCCAATCACGTCTTTAGAACCTACTCGATAACAACCTGGGGAGTTGCAAGTAACTTTTACTTTAATGGCACCTCTGCAGTATAGAGTATACATATTGAGTAAGAACTCACTAACGCTAATTCTGAAGTCACTTTCGCGAACTTCGACACCGATTCGCTAAGCATATTCGCAAACTCACTACGTGACGTAAAATTATTCCAGTTTCTAATTTGTTTGTGTATTACTTTTGCTTTCGTAACACTGCACTAGACTAGCTTTTGCTGGCGGTTCCGCTTGCGTGAATTTCGAGCATTGGGTCGTCTTCTATCATATCATGGGTAGGAAATTAAGTCCGTTAATAAATACGACGACTTTTTGTGTTTTAATTACTTCTAAAGGTAGATGAGCAGATTTGCCACCTAATGTAAATGATCACTTGCGTCTATGGACACCTACACGTTTAGTAGCAATTCTGTCGATTTCTTTAAGATAGTTCTTTCATTCCTTAGTCATGAAAGTTCATTTGCATCTATGTGTATGCTGCATGATCTTTATCAACTACAGTAGAAAAAACTGAAGGTTTTTTAGGACTGCAGAACCAAAGACATTCAACATTACATAGACGGGACAATAGCGCGAAACTTGTGACCTAATAAGTTGTGACCTCGTGGTCATAAGTCACTCAGTCGTATTTGAAACATACGCGAGCAAGGTCGTGTCAGCGTAATAATGTTTGGATATTATTGTTACGGGCTAACCGGGTTCAGGACAAACAATTAAACGCCGACTGTTCTCGAAACTGACTCAGCACTTTATTTAGAATTAAACACTGTACTGCACACAATACGCGTCGAAATAATCGCTCCGAATATTCGCTTGTCGCTCGTTGTTCGCACTCGATCGCTTCCGAAGAAACACTGTGTCCCGCCAACACACACACACGCCTTTTATATTCGTCGATCTCTTATCGGCGCGTGACGTCACGCGGCCCGTCTCAGCGCGGCTCGAACGCACGAGAACGTTCTGTACATTTATGGAATCGGCGGCGCGGCGCGTTCGGTTAGCGATTATTCTAGTATGTAGTCGTAACACTGCCCCCTCCTAAGACATGCTCGTCCCGAGCATTGTTACAGCCATAATAACGCGCTAAACGGTCGACGTGAACTATCTTAGGTGCAGATCGCTGGCCTTTCTGGATTCGGTAGGTGACATCATTAATCTTGGTGACAACTCTATAGGGTCCGTCCCATTTCGCTTGTAATTTGGGAGACTTGCCTTTGCATCGAACTGGGTTGTGCAACCATACTAGTGAACCTTCGTCGAAACCGCTGTTGTTCATTTTTCGGTCATAGCGGGTCTTCATCCTCTCGGACATTTGCTGACCTGACACTCGGACGTGTTCATATACGTCATTCAATCTCTTGCGCAGATCGTCCGCGTAGTCTGTTACACTACGCGGGGTGTCAGGAGGGATACCAGTTATCAGATCAGCAGGCAGTCGTAATTCTCTTCCAAAGTTAGCGAAAGCTGGTGTTACCGTCGTATTCTCGTGAACCGCACTACGATATGACATTAGAAACGGCTGAATGTGCTTGTCCCAGTCTTTTTGCCTGCTTTCTACAACTTTTGCCAGGTATCTCTCTAACGTTTGAATAAATCGTTCCACCATGCCATCAGATTGCGGGTGGTAGGAGGTCGTTCTGGTTTTGTGAATGCCCAATACTCGACATGTTTCCTGAAATACTTGGGATTCAAAATTACGTCCTTGATCGCTGTGAATTTCTAAAGGTACTCCAAACCGACAGAATACTTCATGGACCAATTTATCTGCGACTGTTGAAGCTTCCTGGTTGGGAATGGCAAATACTTCCGGCCACTTCGTGAAGTAATCCATGACCACCATGAAGTACTTGTTCCCGCTGTCACTTACAGGGAAAGGTCCTGCTACGTCCAGAGCAATCCGCTCCCATGGAGCTCCCACATTGTAAATTTTTAATGCTCCTCTACTTTGTGTATGAGGACCCTTCACAGCCGCGCAAATTGTGCATTTACGACACCATTCCTCAACATCGTCTCGGCAGTGGATCCAATAAAATCTTTCACGGATCTTCAGCAGAGTTCTTTTGACCCCCATGTGAGCTCCTGAGCATCCGTTATGGTACAGCTGCAGAACTTCTGGGATCTTAGCTCTAGGGACTACCATTTGCAAATGACATCGATCGCCTTTTGCGTTTTCCCATTTACGGCACAGTACTCCATCATGTATAACCAAGCTGTCCCACTGGGCCCAGTAGCTCTTCGTAGTGGAACTTAACGCTGCAACTTCATGCCATTTAGGTTTCGCGGTACCAGCTTTTAACCGCTCAAAGATCGGTTTTAGATCTGCGTCACTATCCTGCGCTTCCAGTAGTGTGTCTCGCCACTCGTTGCTGAGGTCTGTCCTTATTATTCGCACAGGCACTTCTTCCTTAACCTCTTGTTTGACGCAGTGCTTGCAGTTCTCTGCGCAAGGTCTTCTTGATAGAGCGTCTGCATTACCGTGAGATTTCCCACTGCGATGTTCTATCACATAGTCAAACTCTTGTAGCAACTCAATCCATCTTGCTACTTGACCCTCTGGATTTCTGAACTGCAGTAGCCACTTCAAGGCAGCATGGTCTGTTCGTAGGTGGAATTTCCGCCCGAGCAAATATTTACTAAAATGTTGCAGTGATTTGACTACGGCTAGCAGTTCTCTTCTTGTGACGCAGTAATTCCGTTCAGGCTTAGATAAGGATTTGCTGAAGTAAGCTATCACAACCTCTTTTTCTCCTTTTCGTTGTGACAACACACCGCCAATACCAGTATTACTTGCGTCTGTATCCACTATAAACTCGTTTGCAGTGTCAGGATAACCCAATATAGGTGTATTACACAGACGGTCTTTTAACGTTTGGAATGCGGTGTCGCAATTCTCATCCCAGCAAAACTGTCTCTTCTCTTCTGTAAGCTTATGTAGAGGCTTGGCTATGTCTGCAAAATTCTTCACAAATCGGCGGTAATAGGAGCACAAGCCTAAAAACGCACGTACTTGTGTCTTGTCTCTCGGAACTGGCCATTCCTTGACTGCCACAACTTTGTCGGGGTCTGTTTGTACGCCAGCTGCTGAAATAATGTGTCCTAAGAAGTTAACCTGCTTCTTGAAAAGTGAACATTTCTTGGGACTCAGTTTAAGATTAGCCCCCCGGATCTTCGATAAGACACGTTCAAGATTGCGAAGATGGTCTTCGAATGTGCGGCCCACTATGATGATGTCATCCAAGTAGACAAGACAAGCGTCCCCAATCAGTCCGGTAAGTACAAGTTCCATCAGTCTCTCAAAAGTCGCAGGAGCGTTGCACAATCCAAATGGCATAACCTTAAATTGCCATAGACCTTTACCAGTGGAAAAAGCAGTTTTCTCCTTGTCTCTTGAGTCAATTTCCACTTGCCAGTAACCGCTCTTCAAGTCTAGCGTGCTAAACCACTTCATTCCGGTAAGCGTGTCTAGAGTGTCATCAATCCTTGGTAAAGGATAGCTGTCCTTCTTTGTTATATCGTTCAACCGACGGTAGTCTACACAAAACCGCATATTGCCGTCCTTCTTTTTTACTAAGACCACTGGGGAGCACCATGGACTAGATGAAGGCTCTATGACACCATCCTTCAGCATCCCGTCAATCATGGTATCCACTTCTTTCTCTCTGGCAACTGGCAGTCTTCGTGGTCGCTGACGAATTGGTAACTCATTGCCTGTGTTAATCTTGTGCTGGACCAAATTAGTTCTTCCTATGTCAGCATCACTAGAAGAAAAGATGTCGGCGTACTGTGTTAACATTTTCTTG
Organism: Clanis bilineata; assembly: GCA_036417725.1. Classification (NCBI taxonomy): domain Eukaryota; kingdom Metazoa; phylum Arthropoda; class Insecta; order Lepidoptera; family Sphingidae; genus Clanis; species Clanis bilineata. The sequence goes on from CM071153.1 coordinate 9,834,790, forward strand.
GCCTTGTTAATCTCTTCTAAAGACAACTCACCACAGTCTTTCAAAAGTGATGACACGTCGAATTTCGCAGGTGCCATGCTCGTCACCGTGGGTAAATCTTGGCATTTGCGCATCCAATCCACTTCCTCGCAAGAACCCATTACCACCCCCTTTTTTATTATTTGTGGCTCGGTACTGGGGTTGAGTACGCGTACAGCCGACTTATTTGCAGACCTTACCAGGGTTCTCGCAATTTTCCATGGGTGATCATTGTCAATCTTCTCAATGAGGACACACCTTTCTTTTGGACCAGAATTCCGTGGCAAACTAACTGGTACAATGACTTCTGATCTAGGTGGAACCACAGTCTTCTTCAAGCAGTATGCTTTTCCTGTTGGTGCTCCTTCCATAAAAAGCTCTTCTGAGCCGCATTTCAGCACGCCCTGTTTGACGTCGATTTCACATCCATGTTTTCGCATGAAGTCCAGGCCCAGAATGCAATCGTCAACAATATCAGCCACGATGACATCATGCAGATAAATTACTTCACCTAGTTTTAGCCGTACACTCTTCTCACCCTGGACGGATATGTGCTGACCGGTGGCTGTTAAAAGTTCTATATGTCCACGGTTACCTTTATAGTCCCCAAGGAACCGATTCGCAAGTCTGATACTAACAACCGTGCGGGAAGCTCCAGTGTCTAACGTCAGCTTACAAGGTGTTCCGTTGACTTCGCCTCTAATGGTTAACGTATTCCCATCATGTGCTTGTGAGATTAACACCCTTGGGGCTTCATGGACCCCGGCCAGCACCCGCCCCATAGTCCTGGCCTTTACTCGTTTCCCTGCTGCTTGTTCGGCGGTGTTAACCTTGTGCCTCCAGTTGCTTTTACTCTTCTCATTGTCAGGTCTATCTTCTCTTTCACCTCGTCGTCTTCTACAGTTCAAGCGGAGGTGACCTCTTTCACCGCAGTTAAAGCAGCGCGGACTGTACCCCTGAATACGATTGCGTGGTGGAGGTGATGCCACAACCTCTCTAATGCGGTGAGCTCGATGGTCTTGTCGTACAGCCTCCACTTCCAGCGCGTGAGCCAACGCATCTTTCAGGGTCTCGTGATGCCCAAGCCTCACAGCAGCCCGCACCTCTAAGTCGCGGATTCCGTCGACGAAAGCCTGCACTAGAATTCCATCAATCAGTGCAGGTGTGGACTGGTAAGCTTTACGAACCAGCTTCTCAACTTCCAGGGCCCACTGCTGTAGGTTTTCGGTATTACGTTGAGCTCGATCCTTAAGCTGAGCACGAAAGACGTGTTCCAGGTGGGCATCACCATACCTCGACTCCAAGGCCTCGACCAGCTGGTCATATGTAATATCTCCACCAAGAGCCTCCAGGACGGTTAAGGCCTGCTCACGTAAACCTAAGGTTAGAGCAGTCTTGGCTTGATCCTTGGTCCACCCGTTTGCCTGCATCACGGCCTCAAATTGAATTTTGTAGGCCGACCAAGATGATGTGCCATCAAATGGTGGTACTTTAAAACCACGTCCTGACGGTGCAGCCACCACAGAACTTGCGGCACTACACACACGTGTTTCCACAAGTTGTTTGACGTCGGCGATTTGGGCTTCGGCCTTTGCAATACGCTGCTCATGCTGGTCCACTTGGTCTTTCATGATTTTTAATTCCTTTCCGACCGTAGCTTGCAAGTTTTTCATCAGTACGACCTGCTCTTCTTGCCCACGCTGCAGATGCTCCTCCAATTTACGCGCCTGCTCCTCTTGACGTCGAGCTTGCTCCTTCAACTCACGAGCCTGCTCCTCTTGACGTCGAGCTTGTTCTTCTTTGTCGCGTTGGAGCTGCTCCTTCAACTCACGAGCCTGCTCCTCTTGACGTCGAGCTTGCTCCTCTTGACGTCGAGCTTGCTCTTGCAGCATCGACATAATGGCCGATAATTCACTAGGTGCCCACGTTGGCGACACTCCAGATGGGCCTGCAGTCGTCTGCGTCATTGGCTGTGAAACCGGCTCTTGTACCGGACTATCGTCGAAACGCCCTCGGTCCATCTCTTGCTGGCGCTGGCTTCGGGTACGGACACCTTCGTCGTCTTGCGGGAACACCGGCATTTGTCCTTACTTCTGACACCAAATGTTACGGGCTAACCGGGTTCAGGACAAACAATTAAACGCCGACTGTTCTCGAAACTGACTCAGCACTTTATTTAGAATTAAACACTGTACTGCACACAATACGCGTCGAAATAATCGCTCCGAATATTCGCTTGTCGCTCGTTGTTCGCACTCGATCGCTTCCGAAGAAACACTGTGTCCCGCCAACACACACACACGCCTTTTATATTCGTCGATCTCTTATCGGCGCGTGACGTCACGCGGCCCGTCTCAGCGCGGCTCGAACGCACGAGAACGTTCTGTACATTTATGGAATCGGCGGCGCGGCGCGTTCGGTTAGCGATTATTCTAGTATGTAGTCGTAACATTATAATCATCTTACGTGATTCTTAAGCATTTACAGAACATACAATATTATATATCTTTGTGCAGAGATCTTACCAGCAAGCCCGGATAAAAAAGGAGGCCATATTAGTTTGGTTGCGGCGTACGTCGGTTACGAATCGTGGTGTCCTGGATTTTATTTCCAGGTCACATAATCTTTTGTGTAGTCCGTAGAAAGTACATCTCGGTGGTTTGAAAATTCTGTCAGCAGTATTGTTAGCAGCCACATGCGTCATTGAGATAAACGTGTAAGTAACTGTACATTGAAATAAAACTATTACGGATTTTATACCGATTTTTTTATTTAAGTCACGGTTATAAAGAAGCTTATGAAAAGAAAACAGTGTGTATTTATAAAAATAGATGAACCATTCGATATATATAACTGCGGTTTTATTTGTAAAATTATACTGTAATAATGCTTTGATACTGATTTCTTAAGTTTACGCGAATGCTATTCATTGAAATAAAACTATTTTTACGGATTTTATCAAGATTTATCCAACCCGTGACCACGAAGACTGCAAAGCCTTCAAAACGTCGGGAATAAAAATTAAAACCAAATCGTGATAAAATCCGTAAAAATAGTTTTATTTCAATGCTTTGATAATCATTTTTAAAGAATAATATATTTATCACTTATATTATTCTTTATAAATTAGATTATCGAAGCATTATTACAGTATAATTAATAATATATTTTATCACTCGTCGCCTCCTTGGTCTAGTGGCAGCATATATGGGCTGTCGACCGGGAGGTCGTGGGTTCGGTTCCCAGATCCCTTATAGGGGGTTGACGTCAGGTAGGCAGCCGGTCGTAAAAACTTAGCCAAATCATTTCTGCAACATCCATGAAAAAGTGTGTTGCGCCGACCTCACATTAAGGTCAGGTAGAAAGAAAGAATAATATATTTTATCACTTCATTGTGTAGTAGTAGTGGCATCATACAGAGGGTGAGAATGGAATGGTAAGGTGTTGTTGTCAAATGGTGACATAACACGGGTTAGTTGCAGAGAATTCTCAGAATTATATTATATTCGATATATTCCTTCACCGTTAAATCAAACGGTAATTAACAACGAACACACGCGTGACTATCGCCCAAATGGTCAAATGCTACTCAACTTAAACGGCTTCTTACATTGATTTTCGACATACAATTTTGACCGATAAAAACGGAATTAAACGACATAAGGCGACCTTAAGTGTTTAATTCGGCGGTATGACTTCAACAGTCATAAGGACATGGAGTTGATTGACACGACTTTTGGCACTGCTTTTATTGTAACTTTCATATCAGCAGTACCCGTTATTTACATTACAGCGGCCTGAGCAGGAAAATTTCTGACAACCGTAAATGTATTCGAACTCGATGCGCGTCTATGAAATTTGTATGAAATATTAACCAAACGTCATCAGTGCGCAGCGAACTCGAATACATTTACATTTACATTAGTTTTTCGTGCTCGGGCTACAGATTATAATTGTACTGTACTATTATACTGTATAATAGTACAGTACAATTATAATCTGTAATGTACTGATATTGTACTGTAAGAAACTAGAAAAGACGATCCCGATGTCGACGATACATTTCAAAATTGGCATTTGTTTCTTTGATACTTATTTGCTAAATACGTGACCGTATCCGTTGTATTGATTGTATTCTATCTCAAATAAATAAAAAATAAGACACTTGTGTTATTTCGAGTCCAAAAAATTCAATATCTATTGTTAAACAGTCAGGCTGTGAACAATAGTGTGAGACAACGCCTTTGAGACAACAGACAGCATTCCAGCATAAGGTCTAGGACATCAAGTTAGACAACCCACGCTCACATACCCTAACTTTCAACGTGTGCCACATATCTGGCGAGATTGACAGACCAAAGGTATAAACTTTTAGTACTTAGTCTCTGATTCACGTAGTTTCACCAGATAACAAGCGTGGAAGTAGCTCCATTAACTAGTAGTGATGTAGGTAGATACCGTATCCGTAAATGTTACTATTTGAATACTAAGCGGTAATTTTTGATGCCGAAGATTGTACGCTTCTTTTATCTTAGAAAACCTATTAGAAAAATGTTATTCTTTATGTTAGTCACATTCGTAAAAGTTTCCTAAGTAGTAATTATTAAGGCCCTAAACAGGCCTTACAGAATATCAATCAGTAATGAATTGAGATTTGTAACTAGTTTTTAAATGATTTCTTAGGTTTACGTGAATGTTATTCATTGAAATTAAACTATTTTTACGGATTATATCACGATTTGTATATGTCGTTGTATACGTGTGAACGTCGGGCATAAAAATTAAAACCAAATCGTGATATAATCCGTAAAAATAGTTTAATTTCAATAGTTTTTAAATATCAAAATATTGTTTCAAAATTAGACATTGTTCTGTAATACGGGACTTAAACGTATTGCAAATAGAGCTTCTTCTTCTTCTTCGTGTCAATGGCTCCAATAAAAACGAATCGACTCAGATCCTTCCTGACCAGAAGCCCGCCACTCCTAGAGCTGCGTCTGTAGCCTCCATTAGGTCTTCGCTTGTGCTGGTGGTAGGACACAGCGGACAGACAAGCAGGGGCACCACAGTCAATAATAATTGTGATACACAAACCATCTATACATATATGTATGTGCACAAACCACACTATTGAAATTGTATTGACGTAATACATTTTCTATCAATCTACGATTTCAATATTTATACCGAATAAGCACGATAGAATTACCAAACTCTGGCTAGCGCAATGCAATATTTACTTTGTTTAATGCATACGAGTAGGTATGTTGCATCACTATTCACTGGTCTTCTCAGCTACTTTAATCTCAGATCAGGTTATCGTCAATCTGAGCGTTTACCTACATAAACCGTGTCGTCATTAGCAGAGGCTGCCGCATTCTTAGATAAAATTATTGGTATACGTAATGATTTTTATGAAATATGTATCGCGGAATTAATATGATTATAGATGACAGAATCTGCGGCTTCGTGTGATGTTAATTTAAAATGAACGGCTTGTTAAGTAAGCATAAAGAAACTGCTTTAATGAATAATTTAGTAACATCAATTTATTCATAAATATATAATAAAAAAAGTTTATAAGTTACTGCTAATAGGAAAACACCTCGCCTTCTTGGTCTATTGGCAGCATATCGACCTATCCAAAGAATAAAGTTACATATGATAATTAATCGAATTTGCTTTTATATTTTTCTGAGCTTAAATTAACCTATATATTTAACTAATACTAGTATTTTTTTAAAATTTATGACATAATAACAAGTTAAATTATGACATAGCTTAAAAAAATATTCACTAGTTAAATATACAGGTCAATAAATAAGCTCAGAAAAATAAGAAAGCAATTTCGATTCATTATCATATGTAACTTTATTCTTTGGATAGGTCGATATATGGTCTGTGGATCGGAAGGTCTCGGTTTCGGGCAAAGCGAATTTTCTAATTTAATTTGTCCCGGGCTGGATCCCTTAGTGGAGTTTGACATAATTTCTCCAACATGCTTAAAAAAGTGTGTTGCACCGACTCCACATTAAGGTGGGATAAGGGCAGGTCGAAAGAAACCTAATAGGAAAACACGCATATTCAACATTCTTTCTTTACCAAAAACTAAACGATTATCAAAAATAATAACTGTAGATATGAAATTATCAAATGCAATAATAAATAATAAAAGTTAATTGAATAATATAACTATAGTTTTATAAGTCAAGAAGAGTTAAGGAGCTAAATAAGCATAATCTTTTCTTTTTATACATAACGAAAATAAAATTTATTGGTCTACAATATATTATCATTATCTGTAATGTTGCCAATTTATAGCAAAATATAATTCTGTATCGATTCGCCGTTGCGGCGTATAATGAAGCAGCCGCAACGAATTTCATTACGGCATGGCGTAATTTGCGGTTTATCTCGCAGAATTTATAGATTTCTATCGAAATAGCATTGCATCGATACACTATGTGCAAATGACACTATTAGTGGCATCTGACTATACTAGTCAACACTTTATCTATATTCTATTTTTCATAATTAATCTGGAATTAAAGGTCGGTCGCCTCCTTGGTCTAATGGCAGCATGTATGGGCTGTAGACCGGGAGGTCCAGGGTTCGATTCCCAGGTCGGGCAAAGTAAATTTTCTAATTTAATTTGCCCGGGACTAGATCCCTCATAGGGGGTTGACGTCAGGCTGGCGGCCGGTCGTAAAAACTAAGTCAAATCCTCTTTGCAACATGCTTGGAAAAGTGTGTTGCGCCGATCCCACATTAAGGTAGGATAAGGGCAGGTAGAAAGAAAGAATCTGGAATTTAAAGGATACTCAAGACCGGGCGTAGTGGAAGCGTTTAAGTAGGAAGGCGGACCCTGACAGGAGGCCGGGATAACGCCAGGCAGAAAGAAAGAAATAAAATGGGATTTGTGCCTGATATGTCTGTCTATCGAGACTCGCCCCGTATCACATCTGGGACTGAACTAAGTTCGGAGAAATGTGGGTGTACTAGTTCGCTAGTGCGCCTCTTCCTAACCCTTCGGGGATACAGACGTGAGCTTATGTATGTATGTATTTTTCATCTTGAATTATTGTAATATGAATATTTTATTATTCTAATACGGTAGGGAAATTAATTTATCAATTAAGGGACTACTACTGTAATGAGGACAACTAATGTAGAGTTAAAGCTAATCTCGATTTCTATAGCTCAATCAAGATTTAGGTTAAATAGAGATTTATCGCGGAGCTGCAAGTGGTCTTAAGTTAAGAACTAATTTTCATTTAAATATATTACACATTCCATGTGAGAAAATACTCGAAATACCTACCTACCAATACAAACATCACAAAAATTATATATTTACAAACAATTTTTTTTTAAAGCAGAGACTGGCATACCAACAGATGGGTCACCTGATGGTAAGTGATCTCCACCGCCCATAGACACCCAAGACACTATAAGAATCATGGGTGCGTTGCCAACCTAAAATAGGAAATGGAAGGGGAGGGAAAAGGGATTGGGAAAGTGAGCGGGGAAATGGGTCACCGAAAATCTCACTCACCGAACGAAACGCGACAGCAAGCTGCCACTTTACGTCGGTTTTCTGTGAGACAGTGGTATCCAACCGGTCGAGCCGACCCATTCGTGCTGTAGACGTTATTGTCTACAGCGTGGCTCTACCACTCATTTGCAAACAATGCTCTACAATATTCTTAAAAATATAATATTAAACTCAAATACTATAGACTATTATTGCAAAATGACATCATCAAGTATTTATGCAGCTGAGATGATCTCATTTTCACTCAATTCTAAGGCCCGTATTACAAAACCCAGGCATCAATCTATTTTAATATGTAAAAACTAACTTGAAATCAAGATTCATACCTGAGTGTCGTTCTGTACCTACCCTTAGTACGAGTTAATCCTTCTCAATAACGATGGTAGTTAGCGTTGAACCTCTATACTTTTTTTCAACCTGCCATTATCCCACTTTAATGTGGGATTGGCGGCGCAGCACACTTTTTTAAGCATGTTGCAAAAAGGATTTGGCTCAGTTTTTACACCGGCTTTGAGCTTCAACTCCCTTTGACGGATCCAGTCCCGGGCAAATTAAATTAGAAAATTTGCTTTGCCCGACTTAGGAATCAAACCCAGGACCTCCCCTATACATTTATTTTAATACGTTATAGTTTCCGCAGAAGATGCTGCTATTCAAATGTATGGGTATTAAAAGATAATATCATCGTCATCGAGAAGGATTAACTCGTACTAAGAATACTGTAACACGGGCTTTAGTACAAAATCTTGAACAAACTTGCACAAGGTTTTGGATTTCTTATTGGAGTTAATGACTACATCTAAATAGGTATTAGGTGCGCATTACAAAGCATGATGTCAAGTCAACCGCTAGTCACGAATATAGCCCAGCCAGCCGCATTCCACGCATACAAATCAAGTTGTTGTACGCCATTGTATGAGCTTTGTATAACCTTGTATTTTTCTATGGTGTAAATTATTGGATCCTTATTAAAAAAAACTAAGCAGTAATCACCTTCAACAGTATTGTATCTCTATCACTCTTAAATTCTTTGACGTAAGGAAGAAAGGGATAAACTAGTTAATCATCACTTAAGATGTTTATAGTAAGTAAAGTCGTTAACTCGTTATGTCCTCTGACTGTTCAACGAAAGTTAAATGTTCATTAATGGAGTTTAAAACAACCTTCATGATATGAAAATGATAGCGACAGATTAGATTTATCACTTAGGATTGTAACTAAACATAATTGTTTAGTAATCACAAGCAGTAATAAAACAATTTACAAATCTCAAAATAACTTTGTAACTAAAAGTACTAAGTAGTTATTACTATTTATAGTAGGGAGTAGGGCAGTAGGGTAGTCTGCAGCAGCACAGACGGCTGATCAGTACCTAACCCTAGTCAATTAATGTAAAAGAGTAATGTAAGGAGAAGACGCAAACTATCGTCGATTACGAGAATCGAAAACTGTCGATAAAAACTCGTATTAGGGCTACTGCTCTCCTTACTAAGTAGAACTACATTGCTACTATTCATAATCGTATGGCATACCACCAAGCGAGTGGCTTGCTATCTCGTCATTCGATGCGAAAAATATATCACAAATCCTAAAACAGTTATACTATTGAAAACAATAAAAGCGTATCAATCAAAATCAATTAAACGAACTGGTACTTTCTTTGAAACACTTACTGAAACTTGTATCTGCATTTGCGAACCAGGAAAATAATAACAAAACTTTTCTTCAACAAAAACTTCAATTCTCGAAGTTGCCGTGCGTTTGGAACGAAATGAATTCTCGCTGGTCTAGGAAGTTTCACCGTAATGAAATTCTTTAAATATCGCCTCCTACTCTATACGGATTAAAATTCATGTAATTGCACCTGCGGTTTCTATGCCTTGAGTCCTGCAGACTCCAGCTTTTATAACCAAAATAATTTAATTATACGAAGCCGCGTCTTGTGAAGAAAAATCATGGAAATAGAGACTCTTAGACCCGTTAGAACACTGAGGAATTGATCTAGATTTAAAGATACATAGTTACATAGAAAAATCCTGTTTTAAAACCAGATTAATGCTTGAGTTATTTGCACAGACAGGAAAAATTATATTAACAATATGCATAATGCTCGCCTACTCAATATAATGCAGTCGTCTGAGAATAAATAAAATATTATTAAATACGACGATATTTTACTTATTGCTAAGCTTGTGATGGAATTTCAGAATTTATAATCGCTTTCCTTGAAATTAGATTATGCATTTCTTTTGTAGGTACGTTTACTTTTCTTTCACGCTATCAGACACTAATTTTTTATAAGTAAACCGTGTCGCATCAGATCTAGGTTCCAAACAGTACTAGATTCTTCCTCTACATTTTTCGCATCAGTGTCCCAATCAGGAACATTTTTGTCAATCAAATTCGTATCGAAATCGATGCCTGCATCTTCTATGACATATTAATTAATCGCCATTGCGTCACATTGAAACCGCTCCGCTCATATGAAACGTCATCAGTGTGCAACGCGCTTAATACGAATTCGATTGTCAAAAATATTCCTGCTCGGGCCGCTGGTAATCTAAGAGATTTTTAGCATTAAATATACCCATTTACAATCAATCTTCCACGGACGGTGTATACGATTCTAAAAATAGTTGTTTTTGAATCTTAATTTGCAGTGTAGGTATTACCATCATTAGCATTTCGACGCTTCACAGTTCACGGTTAAACGCAATTATCTTTAAACACGGCGTGAAGGTCATGCACGAGTACATGTTATTTGATGAGTACATCTTTTGGACAATTAAGCTGTTGCTCTCGACTCGACCTCGACTCATTTCGTGGTAGGCCTAAATTGCATAATTTATAGTAACATTAACTATTCGGATTGAAATTTAGGGACTATAGAAATGAGCTAGTGTGAGTAATGTAATGCACATTAGTGCATTCATTCAATTGCTTCAAATTTTTAATCCGAAAACGCAGTGCAGCCCAAAAAAAAAAACAGCGTCTACCGACTAACAATGGATTTATCATGGTCATTAGAATCATGCTGCCCTATTTATGCTTCTTCAAACTCCGAAGATGGAAGAAGCAAATCGACAGACTTGCGACAAGACAGACGGATGACCGTTGCAGATATGCCCCATATCCAACCCAACCAACCCTCTAGTCATCAGTCGATTCCGATTTTGATTTTAGTTTTGATTAAACAACTCATTTGTAACTACTCGTTTGTGTCAACAGTTCCATCGGTTGCATCTGCGACACATTATCTGTGACGTATCGATTTATAATATTGGCTTTTATCGAAACGAGCATGTACGGTCGAGTAACTGTGCCCGGACTATTAGCTGCCCGGGGCACGTACAGTTTACAGGCTGTCGTGCAAATATTTATCCACATCGGATTCACATGTTAACCGTTCGGAATTGTAATCAGCTTTGATTGGGAGCCCTGCTCTCTGCTCTTTGAGAGCTTCTGTGCATTCTCGTCTTGCAGATCGCTTAGTTTTGCTACTAATAGATATTCAGTCAAAGACAGTACAATAATTGACGAATTAAGCCCCATCTAGATGAGTGTTTGTACGATTATGCGAGAGTGTGACAAAAACTGTAATTAACGAGGTTGTGTCAATGAGTCTTGTTTCAAACTGACATGACCCTTATTTTATTAACATTCTAGCCATTTTTGTACGATAAACTCTCATTATAACACATTCTGGTGCAAAAATCTAACCTGCGGTCTATGAGTGACAATGTAACAAATTAGTCTGATTTCTCAATCAAAACTAAAATTAAGTTCTTATTAAATCAATTACCTTATATCGTTGGTCCCTAAAGTCCAAAACGTTTATTTTCATTAAAGTTAGGTAAATAGGAAGACACCTTAAAATTTTGATTGCTATACATCAATATCGAACTAGAATTAAAACAAGCATTACTTTTGGAAAGAATACGATCATTTATCTAGTCCATTGACGAAACAGTTACTGTAGTGCGCTGACTTGAAGCACTTTAGAAAATAAATTGTGCACTGGACGATCGCTTAGTAACTGTCACAGAACTGTTAAATAAATGCAATTTCCCAACAATCACTGTGATCTAATTCAGTTGGAAAGTGAAAGACAATGGTCAAGCCTAATTGTTACACAAGGAAGTCATTTGTGTCGCGCCTGATGTCAATACGAGAATTCGAAAGAAAGCTACTGTTTCAAAAGATGTCGATTCTGACATACGCGAGTAAATATTATAAAACGTGACTGGAATGTTTAGTATTTCCTCAATAGAAACTTGTGAAAGATTTCGCTTTGTTTCTTTGCTGTTAACATACGTAAGATGCTTTTTTTTTACTATTCATAATAACCAAATCCAATTTTAATACATCCTGTGTTGTGTGTGTGAATATACATATTTTTGCAAACCCATAAGTTTGTTATAGGTTTGCAAAAATATGTATATTCACACATATTTTTGCAAACCCATGACTGCCTTGGTGGCGTGGTTGTATTTCGGTACGTCTACCGTCCTGAGGTCTCGGGTTCGATCTCCGGGTCGGGCAAAGTGATAGTGGATTTTTTCATATCAGCCCGGAGTCTGGAATTTGTACCCGATATGGCGCTGGGCTCGCCCCCTATCACATCTGGGACGGAACTAAGTTCGGCGAAATGTGGGTGTTCTAGTTCGCTAGGTTGCCTCTGCCTATCCCTTCGGTGATACATTGTACAAATACATACAAATAATAGCAGTAAGAATAATGTTACAAACTTAACAAACTTATACATACATAACCTCACGCCTGTATCCCCGAAGGGGTAGGCAGAGGCGCACTAGCGAACTAGAACACCCACATTTCGCCGAGCTTTTTTCCGGCCCAAGTGTGATACGAGACGATCCTATCGCCATATCGGGCACAAAAGTCAGACCTCGGGCCAATATTGAAAAATCCAATATCACTTTTCCCGACTCGGGGATCGAATCCGAGACCTCACGACGGAAGTTTTACCGAAATACAACTACGCCACCGAGGCACTTCCAAAAACAAACTTTCACATTAACGATATTAGTAATTACGAGACAATAAAATATCTAAGGCGGTATGTATACTAAGGCATGAAACTTGACGGTTTATACTGTACGGTACATACACGCAACTAATTTGCGATAATGGTTCGTGTCTCGAGATGAGCGCGATGGTACAGCATGGTAATTATATAAACGACAATCAACGTTACAAAGACGTTGGGGAAGCGAAAGTCTTCTAATGTAATTATACAGATATGGCACGTTAACACCGCTGTGACGCTGACGGCTCAGCGGCTGACACTTGAAAGACACTTACACAATAACAGAATAATCACTTCAAAAATGCTCTTGGGACATCAGCATTTGGTACATCTGTCAATATTTTGAACGATCCACTGCATGCATCTTGTACTGAGCACAATATTTAGTGAACTGTTATATTGCGTCATCTTTTAGTTGCTTTATTCAAAAGTTAGACATAATTGAATTATATGAAGTTGGACATAATTGAATATTGCAGAAAGAAAGTTGAATTTAAAGATTAAACAAGGAATCTTTAATATTCTTTGTTTCATTTATACACGAAATGACCTATCTGATTCGTCGAATATGCATCAATACGATTTGATCGGATGCACTCGTCACATCATTCGTTACATCCGATACGGTTACAAGGTTTAATGAATCTAGTAATGTCTTGTACATTGATGCCATAACATCCTTGTTAAATTTAATTTTCAGAAAATTCCAATCTAAAAGTAACAATAACACGTGGTAGCCGATTTCACTTTTCCAACTCTCATAAGCAAACGTAATTACTTAATTACTTTTACTTATAACAATATTTGTAAAGTTCCAGAAGTCGCCATTTCTAAGAGCAATAAGCGTTAATATAATTGAAGACGTTTACATTTCCTATTAGCTAATTAAAGTGGCTGTGGAACCCTTTAAAGTGTAAATTAAACAAAACGTGCGGCTGAACTTATTTTACAGTAACTTTAATTGCTTTGACTACTATTATAGATTCATCTATGCTCTGCATAAAATATTATAACTTAATTAAAAAGTATATAACTACAATTTTAGGCTACACTATTCTATACGGCATGTATGGATTCTAGCTTTCGGACAATAAAAATTGACACATTGCCGAACATTAAAACGCTACTCAAATCTAACTGCTAATGACCTAACAAGATCATAAATATTTAAGTTGCATTTTAGTATCGGAACGACAACGTATACTATCTACTATTATAAATACGAAAGTTTGTATAGATGGATGTTTGTTACTCAATCATGCCACAATGACTGGATCTGGATGAAATTTGGCATAGAGAGATTATAGTCTGGAATACCTAAGAGCTTATAGATTACTTTTTATCCTACAAAACTGAAAATGTAACAAAATATGGAAAATATATAATAGATTTGTTAATAAATTTTCACAAGCACGAAGTCGCAGGCTACATCTAGTAATCCATAAATTGATCTCACGTAAATTTGAAGGTTGCGCAACTAACCGCAGTCCGCAATAAATGTTCAGGTTAATTACATCTATACAAAAAACTGTTCTCTTTTACATTTTTCTGTAAAAATATAAAACAACGAATTAAATCTGGTTAACTAAAACGTGGACATAATAATGTATAAGTTTTTGTACAATGTGTAGACAAAAACATAAGTCGGAGTGCCATCTCAGTTACACAATCAAATTACTTAAATATATTGACAATTACTATTACCGCTTTTCGTACAAAAGCTAAGAATGCTGACGTAACTAACACTACGAAGCATCTCCAGTAAAAAATTAACTGAGAAAAATATTTTAATACCCGTGTAATCTCTATTAACAGTCAATCTGTCTCTAATTCTGTATTACGTAATAGTATCCACCGACCGTAACAGCGGAAGATGATATAATTTCACTGCAATAAATTATAATAATCGGTATTTTATGTCCATGTAATTTTTAAAAAGATTTAGCGTCGTACAGTCGAAAGTTAAGCGGATTGTGAAATAAAATTTATATCTGTTTAGGAGACCGCATTACGTGTTTTAAAGGTAATATTTTACGGTCTCAGTTAGATATTTATTATACGATTACAGTGTGTGCGTTCATGATTTAAGGTTCTTCATGGGTGCAATGATAAAACAGTATTAGTTTATTATGACGAGGTGCCACGTCATTAAATAGTTTTTTTTTTAATAGGTAATATCGGTTTATTATCTAATATTTAGCATGTTCGTCGTTAACATAGAAAATGTTATGAGTTATGTAATTTACCTAATTTATCATTATGTTGGATCAAATTAAAAAAATATCAGATTTTTATGAATACGTTAATCCCACTTTATTAATATTATAAATGTGACTGCCTTGGTGGTGTGGTTGTATTTCGGTACGCCTACTACTCTAGGTCTTGGGTTCGATCCCCGGGTCGGGCAAAGTGATATCGGATTTTTCCATATCAGCCCGGAGTCTGGAATTTTTGCCCGATATGGCGATAGGGTGGCCTCCTATCACATCTGGGGCTGACCTAAGCTCAGCGAAATA
Organism: Clanis bilineata; assembly: GCA_036417725.1. Classification (NCBI taxonomy): domain Eukaryota; kingdom Metazoa; phylum Arthropoda; class Insecta; order Lepidoptera; family Sphingidae; genus Clanis; species Clanis bilineata. The sequence continues at coordinate 9,849,926 of CM071153.1, forward strand.
TGGGTGCTCTAGTTCGCTAGTGCACCTCTGCCTACCCCTCCGGAGATACAGGCGTGAGCTAAATGTATGTATGTATAGATGTTAAAAAACGGAATATTTGAATTGAGGTGATATTTGATACACACATCGATCATGACTTAAATTAGAATATATCACTTTTACTACGCATAGAATTAGAACTTCAAGCCGCGCTGCGCCGACAACAAAAATAATGAAGTACACAGGCTTTAGATACAACATTGCCTACTTTGGTGGCTATAAACTTTAGTTAATTACATAATGGCAATAACCATTAATATCTGGTACATAGTGTGGAAAGCCTTCAATCCCAATAATACATGTATTCGTGTCATTTACAAATGATCTTGTTGTCACGCCCCGTCGGCATGATGCGATCAGAATCTAACACTAATCAGGAACATTATACATGGAAATCTAATTTAGGACCTGTGCTAAGCGCCCACGGTTCGGTCACATTGGGGTTAAGACAGGTAGTTAGATTGCATGATATAATTCGACAGTTAAACTGATTAAACGTTTAGGTAAGATTCATACAACGATTATAATATGTAATTTGTTAACCAACTACAAAATGGAAGGAGGTTCTGAATTCGTCTGTGTATATATATTTTTTATGTACGCTTACCGACAGCTCCCAGATGCCTCGACCGATTTCGATTTAGAGCATTTAATTTGTAAATAAATAATAATAATAATAATAAATTCACCCAACAGTCAGTCCTGACCCCACACTAGGTATATACCTGTATCGTGGGTGTAAGAGACTATGAGAGACTTTCGGTCTCACAACACCCAGACTTGAAACAAATATCTGTGGGCCACACATACATTTGTCTCAATGCGGGAATCGAACCCGCGGCCTCTCACTTCACAGCCGGCTACCCGCCCGCTGCGCCACGGAGGCTGTCAAAAATTTGTAAATGCAAGAAAAAAACAAATACATTTTAATAAAACTTAAAAACCGTCTTTATAAACATTAAATATAATGTAGTAGCCTCTCTGCATGCAGAATAAAATATGAAAAGGTACTCAAAAGAGCGTGAGAAAATATTTTTTGCTTTTTAATAGAACATAAGCTTACACGTAGTTTCGATTTATACTTACTTGAAAAAAAAAAAAAAATCACGACGTCAAATACAGTAAAATATACCTTACATTCAAGATGAACAATAGAAGTCTACAAACGTCAAAAGAATGAAACCCTTTCTCTGACATGACTGACACATCAGAATGATAAATCTGACGTATAAAACAGACTTCGGTGGCAAAGAGATATGTAATCCACTTTACCACTTAGTACCAGTCATCCTAGGTCGTGTCAGGGCTCTACATTAACATAACATCGCGCCTTGTATCCACTTATGCCTGGTTTACCTCACTTTCACATTTTGTTTATGAAAGCCCGGGAGTATTAAACAGCGTTTCCATCTAGAGGGTGAAAAAATATTGTTTATTTTATACACAAAAGGTAATACGGTGCTGGCCCCTTATAAAGTAAATTTTCGTTTTGTTAAGGATGTTATAACGGGGTTCTTACTCGGAATTGTGTAATCTTTCGAAAAATCGCTTGTGAGCACATCTGGTGTTTTCCATCTTTCTTAACAATGCAAGGAGTTCGACGCTAATCTTTCCTTTGAATTGTTACACGTGTGGGACAATTGTGGGTTTGCTTTATATGTACATTTTCTACACATTAATACCTAGATATTGAACTTATTTATAAATGCATGTATAATAAACATATATCTTCCACTGATCCCACAAAACTTAGACCGTCCACTCATAAAGTTATTTCTTAATTTGCACAATGATAAAATGCTTTCTGAAAGTTTTTTATTAAAAAAATTACCTAGTAAACTTCAACTAATTTCTTATTAGTCACATAAACTGTACGTTAAATAGCCAGAACCTATAATAACAATTCAATTTCTAATATTTCGAAACTGTAGCAGAAGAAATTAAATAATTATATTATGTCACACACTTGCTTTTATTAAATTGCACTTCGCTTGACATCAGGTGTAGTGTAGTGCTGTGCTCAAATAAAAACCGCATAACATAGCAAAATAATAAAAGAAAATAAAAATAATATTATCCCTGTAATATTACTGTCCCACTGCTGGGCACGGGCCTCCTCTACTAATGAGAAGGGTTAGGCCTTAGTCTACCACGCTGGCCTAATGCGGATTGGCAGACTTCAATACCTTCGAAATTCCTGTGAAGAAATTCTCTGGTATGCAGGTTTCCTCACGATGTTTTCCTTCACCGTTATAGCAAGCAATATTTCACAATGAAAATACACTTAACATAGAAAAGTCAGAGGTGTATGCTCCATTTTGGGGTTGGCTTCGAACCTCCGACACTTGTCTCGGCAGTCCGTACCATTCCCAAATGAGTTATCGCTGCTAGCAAAATAATAAACATAGCTTATTTCTGAAAACCTAATACGAATTTACGTTCATCTCTATATAAACATTGACATGTGTCCCAAATCACTTCGAAGTCAAGTCATATCCGAGAATTGGTCGTTTGCCAGTAGACTATCGTTCAGGTGTTTCTTGCATACCACGCGACTTACGTACTTGGCTCCAAACTAACTTGGGTCTTTCAACTACAAACGCGCTCTCGAAGTCTTAAAATATAAAGTGGAAGTAATTTGATATACAGAGTTTAAATCTTTTGTCCTATTTAGATGGACTGAGTTTGTGGTACTAAACGACGAGGATATAAGATAATGAGATTTTTATTTTGAATATGTCCGATTTTTGTTCAATCCTCGCGAAATAAAAAGACAGCGTCACTAAAATCCTACATAATTTCATGTAATTTTCGCTCATGTTAAAGTGCCAGAGGCATTGTTCATTGAAACTACGAGTATCGAGGCCATCGATGGCTAACAAGATGAACCTACGAGTATTTCATCAAAACGATGCATTATACTCCGATTTGTTCCAATGTGCCCTGACCTTAATAATAATTTGTAGTCTTTGCCAAGTTTGTAAAATGTGTCTGAAGACGCTCCTCTGAGTGACGTAATTTTATATGAATTTCAAAATCTAATTTAGTTTAGTTTAGAATAGCAATTTAGTAACTAGTTTTATAAGAGCAGCAATGAATAAAATATCTGGTGTTAATGTAGAAAGTTTTATTCAAATACATAATCATATTTTATTTTTGGTATCTCAGAAAGTATTTTACAAATTAATATTCTGTATTTATAATTTTGTAGTTGAATTGTGCATAAAATAGAAAAGTTGCGAATATTATGCAAATAAAAGATTTTGTTTACATACTTCAGTACCTAGTGATTTTTTTTATATAACAGAGACCGGCAAACGAGCAAATGGGTCACCTGATGATAAGTGATCTCCACCGCCTAAGATACCTAAGACACAGTAAGGATAAAGGGTGCGTTTGCCAACCTAAAGGGAGGGAAATAGGGATTAGTAAATATCACTCACTGAACAAAACGCGACTGCAAGCTGCCACTTACGTCGGTTTTCTATGAGACGGTGGTATTAGACCGGTCGAGCCGGACCATTCGTGCTGTAGACGTAACTGTCTATAGACGTAACTGTCTACAGCGTGGCTCTACCGCTCTAATTGAGGTGTTATTTGAGTTTGTTTTTTTATACTTTAATTGATTAAAAAATATGAATAAACCATGATGGTTTAACGGTATAAAGATTTCTCTATCAAACTTATGATTTCACAACTCAATACGTGAAGAAAAATCTGTGAGTTTGATATTACAATCAAATAATATACGAATATCAGCTCTGTAAGACTGTAATATTACTGTCCCACTGTTAGGCATGGGATTTCTCTATTTATAAGAAGGGTTAGATCTTAGTCTAACACGCTGGCCTAATTCGGATTTGTAGACTTCACATACCTTTGAAATTCTCGGCTATGCCGGTTTCTTCAGGATGTTTTTTTTTCACCGCAAGCGATAATTCACAATGAAAACACACTTACATGGAAAAGTTAGAGGTGTATGCTCCTTTTTCGGGTAGTCTCGAAGCTCCGACACTCGTCTCGGCAGTCCGTACCATTCACAGCTGAGATATCACTGCTTTCTAGTAATAGGCGGTTCCGACGTCAATGATACGTGATAAATAAATCATTTCATTTCATTTCATATGAGCTCCATGACAACTACAAAATTTATCCATTTTTGCAAAGATTCATTTTTTATTTCGGCAAAACAATACACAGAGATAATTAATAAAATCACGCTCGTGCAATCGTGAACAAACGCTCGTTGGACAAACAAACATATTGTTCATTTTCACTAAAACGGAATTAGGATTTCAGAGTGATGTCCAATCCAATTTTGTTAAAAAACAATCCAACAGATTAGATACGTTCTGAAAAGTATCAATGAACTGAATGGAAACACTTTTTATATGAGAAATAATATTGTTCCACAAGCGATAGAAACTTTCATAAAACACGGTTTTAACTACTTTTGTTTTCTCATTACAGTCGGTCGTTACGGAAAACATTGCATCGAGTTTCAACTTAAAGTGGAACTGGTAAACTCATTTTCGACAGTGGTTAAAATTTTTGCCAGTCAAATATCATTTTGAATTCTTTTTGTAGAGAGCCGGCAAGCGGTACTCCGCACTCCTATTAACTGTCTCGTAGATTTAATATCACATCTCTTACATTTTGTACAGGCTCTACGGGTAGGCAATTTCCTTGCTAAAATTGTATTTAGATGAATACGTGTAAACTTAGTACATGTGTGACCCGAAATACAAATTTCATTTATATTCTCTCGACGCACAGATCCGACAATATTTTACGACGCGAGTTACTTTGATGGCTTTATGTTCTTGGAAGTTTTGCGTACCACATAAAAATACGCTATCATTTATACGTAAGGAGAAATGGGAATGAACATTAAAGAATATGTTAATCAGAACGCGAAGACTTAGAAATTCGAGAGAAATATTCGCATCTGAATTGTATATGAGAGTACTCTTTGATGTTTCCAGTTAAAACAGTTTTCGCCTTTCGCTGATATCGGTTATTACATTTCAAAATATATGTCATTACAAATCTAAACTTTGTTTGACTTTCGTATTGACTAAAAATATTCAACATTCAAAGTCTCTACTGTATCCCTAGGGGATGGCTTTCACCCCTATCTTTATCCCTTCCAATTTAGGGTCGACACATTTTTTCAAGCATACTGCAGTAATGAATCGGCTTACTTTATGGCCGACTGCCTATCTGACGTCAACCCTCTCTGAGAGAAGCTGATTCTACCGTCAATCTGCATATTCTTCAATTTTGACAATTTCTCGAGAGCCACTGCTTCCGCAAACTTTCATCATAAAATCCGAGTATGATCGATCTATTTAATATAAGAAATATATAGTGGGAATTGACGGAGCGTCCCGCGTATCCCGGTCCGCCTAACAAATCGACCTCTTTGTCAGAATGGGCACCCGACTTTACTCAATGTGACTTCCTAGCTATCTATAAGGTCCGGGAAATCTTATATCAGATAATACGGAAGGGTTAAACGTTTCATATATCATAGCTCTGAGTTAGTTGAAGTTTAAAATATTTCCTTCGCTTTAGGCGTGGAAATGGTATAAGTTAAATTATTTTCGTGAGTATTTTTATGGTAGTATGGTTGCTATTGTAGTATATAGGTGGCAGCATACTTAGGCTGAGAATCGTGAGGTCCCGGGTTCAAATCCCTGTTATGGTAATCACAATTTGTGTTATGTTTTCACTTGAACTCACACATGTTTTCCAAATTTTACTCGGTATTTTGTCTCTTTGTGACACTTTCCAACCTATTTCTTAGAGCTCTGTCTATGTCCAGCAGTTGACGTCCTGTGGCTGACGATGATGATGACGATAGATTCGCTTCATCACATGAAAGGATGGAAATAGGCTCGCCAAGATGTATTAGTTGATGTGTCGAGTTCACATCTGCCTACCCCATCGGAGATACAGGCGTAGGCTCATGTATTTTGTATGAGATAATTAATGATTAAACGATTAAATTAATTTAAAACAATTCTAGTTAATATAATGCTATTCAGAAATACGGTACGCAGATGTAGATAGTACGGTCGTATTTACACCGAAAACTCAGTGCATGTCCTCCAATTTAATTTCAAACGGAGTCTCAGCACTTTATAAGGTTACAATAACTATGTTAAAATCTAGTATCATGTAAATTTAGAGACTACGGCTGCTTCGACTGTATCCCCTGGATGGCATACATCGCTGTCCTTATTCAAACAGGTGGGGGCAAAGATTTACCCGAGGGAGCTATGGTATAGCATGCGACAGACAAGCCGCAAAACCCCTTAGGTACACTGCGTCCGAGAATAAACTTATATGGACTACAGGATAGTTAGATCTAAGGGCTTGTATAGCTTGTTATGAAATGAATTTGATTTCATTTAAAAGCTAAAGAAATTTATAACTTTAACAGACATTTAAATAATATTTCCTATCAAAGTACTACAAGGTTTCATATTAGTAATAGATTCTACTCTATGTTTCTAGTGATCAAAGTATAGAGCCCAACTTGTTAACATAAAATATTGGTGATTCTATTTGTAGGTTAAATAAAAAGCGAATGTTCTGTTATTTTCTGTTAACGCAGAGCAGACAAAGGCTTTCCTATTACAGACTAGTACAAAACGTATATTCTTGTAAGTAATAACATTTATTTGGGAACATCTGTCCGCTTATATGGGTTGGAAAGGCTGGAAATATTTGTTACATTCACGTTATTTCTTAGTGAATCCCGTTAATGGAAGCGCAAAATGGTTAACACGCGACACCACTAACAAACAGACACGGAGTAACAGCGAAAATTTACATTGGCCCTGTGTAATGTCGCGAAGCAATCTCATTTTCTAGAGGAAACGGGCCCAGCCAGCGACATCAGACCCTCGAAATATTATTGTTGGTTTCAATCAGAGAGGTCGTGGGGTAATGGTCACATCATATCAGTTACGAAACGCGTCGCGATATCACAACAAAGACAAATGTGTCGCATATCTTGTAGGCGTCTGGTATGTACAACCTTGACTTTTCCATTTTCTTCAGCACTGAATAAAAAGATAGATGGTACTTTTATTACTGGAGTTACTGAAAGAGAAGTTAGAAATAGTATAACATAACATAACATAACATAAGCTCACGCCTGTATCCCCGAAGGGGTAGGCAGAGGCGCACTAGTGAACTAGTACACCCACATTTTGCCGAGCTTAGTTCCGTCCCAGATGTGATAGGGGGCAAGCCTATCGCCATATCGGGCACAAATTCCAGACTCCGGGCTGATATGGAAAAATCCAATATCACTTTGCCCGACCCGGGGATCGAACCCGAGACCTCAGAACCGTAGTCGTACCGAAATACCACCACGCCACGGAGGCAGAGTAGAAATAGTATCGGATTTTCAATTCATGCAACTGTCTTCTTTATTTACATAATTATCTACCGACTTCCACAAAAGGAGGAGGTCTTCAATTCGTCTGTTTTTTTTTATGTATGTTACGCGATATCTCCGCCAAATGTGAATCGATTTTCAAAATTATTTTTGTGTTCGATAGAGCTTATTTCAAGGGTAGTCCCATATAAATTTGGTCATGATCGGTAAATTGGAAATCGGTCAGTTAAGTTTTTAAACTTGTGATTATTACAGATAAAATTGAATTTAAAATTGAAATCAATTTTATCACACAACTATTTGCCTGACATCAACGCCCTTTTGGGGGTCCACTCCCAGCCATCGTGCTTGGAAATACACGTCCCCAACCTTAGATTCAAATTCAGGACTTCCCGGTCTACAATAATAACTGCTCCTAGACTAGGGAGGCGAATTTTTAAATTATTATATTTTTTAAATATATTTGATGTTGGGATTCTAGTTCGTAGACCCACATTATTGTCAGCTTTTACGCTTTAATGTGGAGTCACCTTTGCAAGCATGCTGCAAAAACGGCTTACAGCGGGTCGGCTGCCTAACGACAATCCCTCTCTGGGGGACAGGTACTCAGTATCTACATACTACATAAATATGTATAAATTAAAAGTTGCTTATTTTATCATTTTATGTTTTTTTACAATTTATAAAGCCACACTATCCCTGAGTATGTCATCGCCAAATGTAGCAACAGCAAGTCTAATATAAATAAAAGTGTTCACCTTCGCTCTAGTAAAATTTACATCATACATGATGGAATGTTGATGTAAGTTTATGATCCTATGATTTCAAAGTGTGGCACACATTAAAACCTGTTACACCTATGTAATGCGGATTTCCTTGTGTTTTTTTTCCTTCTACGATATAGCCTGATTCTGTTTCGCGCTGTTGATTAATGGTTTATAAGTTTCAAGAAACTAAAATTAGTTTAGCTTAAAAGACGTTTCTTACTTTAGTCCTATTTTTTTCTTTATTCGATTACTAATTATTGGATTTTTCCGTATCAGCCCGGAGTCAGGAATTTGTGCCCGATATGGCGCTAGGCTCGCCCCCTATCACATCTGGGACGGAACGCAACCTTCAAAATTACGTGAGATCAATTTATGGATTACTAGATGTAGCCTGCGACTTCGTGCTTGTGAAAATGTATTAACAAATCTATTATATATGTAGTTTAGAATTTTGAATTGGAATTTGTGCCGGATATGGCGATAGGCTTGCCCCCTCCCATCTGGGACGGAACCAAGCTCGGCGAAATATGGGTGTTCTAGTTCGCTAGTGCACCTCTGCCTACCCCTTCGGGGATACATGCGTGAGCTTATGTTATGTTATGTCGATTACTAAGGCAGATGAGCATACGTCCTACATGATGGTTAAATATACCATTAAGCCTAGAGTTTAGTCAGATGAGATCCAGGTACAGAATAATAATTGCAGTAACGAACTTCGTTGAATAATTATAATAAATAAGTTGCTAGTAACAATATTTTTAAGTACGCACTAACAAAAACGTTACAATTAAACTCAGTAATTTGAACTTCCGTAAAGTAGTGACATATTAATTAAAGCATAATGTAGCATAACGTTTTGATTGATCTAATCATTATGTTTTTTATCTGACATTTATACGTACCAAATACAATACCAAGTAAATAGCTAATGAATGCTTGAAAATATTTTTTATTCAGCTGTCAAGATGTAGGTGAACTAATCATTATGCCCAATACTTATGAAAATATTTAAGCGCTGCTTATCTTTAACCATAGGTTGTCCCTTTCATTTTTAAACAATGTAACGCAAGGAAAAAAGTGACAGGCTATTCTTAGCGAAAATGTTTGGAAATAGTTTTTTTGTTAAGATTTTTATTATTTATTTGGGTAAATGGCAAATTGTCAGAGTAGACAGTGTATCTTTGTCTATATGCACTGCATGCCACTGTATACTTAGAACAACTGTATCCTATAGGTACAGGCAAAGATTATGGATTCCCTCTTCGCACGATTCTGACACGCCTTCGCCTCATGTATTTCATCTATATTTTCAAATCCTACTTATGTTATAGTCATGCATTATGACACTTGGTACTAATATTATAAAGGCCAAAGTTTGTGAGTATGTATATTTGCTACTTATTCAAGTTTAAATGGCTGGATCAATTTTGATGTAATTTAGTATGGAGGTAGCTGACACCCTGCATCAACACATAGGCTTTTTATCCCGGAAAATAAATTTCCACGCGAACGGAGTCGCGGGCAAGAGCTAGTCCTGACCTAGTCACACACCTAGTCCTGACCCCACACTAGGTTTAGTTTAGTTATGTAACGATAGTATAAATAACACCTATGTATAACTCGTCGGAGGCGGCACATATATATGTTACAGAAGCGTATGGGCCACCGGAGGCCGAGTCGCCCGTGACTATTTAATTAACTTTCCTAGATTTATGCAAATATTGCCTCTGTTAATTAAATAAATAATGCTCCACCTAACAACCATATTAAGGCTATAAATGATCACAATCTTCAAAACTTTACATCACAATATTACATACGATTATGTGATATGTGGTTACATAAAGACGTTCTGAAAGAAAGTTACGTTTACTGATGAAACATTTATTCTCTTCTAAGTTGTAATGTTATTTCACGCAGATGAAACTTTGTCTGTCTGTCTATTTGCATATTGTGTATAATATGTTACACTCAATAAAACATTTAGCACTTGAATTTTTTTCTAACAATATATAAGTAATAATTTAATTTGAACGTCGGTTAGGTAAATTATTTGAGAATCGCCTCCTTGGTCTGGTGGCATGTCCTGTGGGTATGGGCTGTCAACCGGGAGGTCCTGGGTTCCAATTTCAGACAAATCAGTTTTTCTAATACGATTTTCCCGATACTCAATATCCCAGAAGGGGTTGATGTCAGGCAGCCTCTCGCCCAAAAACTAAAGCGAAATCCTTTCTACAACACACAACACAGCAAAAATGTGCTGCGCCGACATTACATTGAAGTGGGCAGTTGGAGAGAAAGGATGTAATGTGATCATAAATAAAATTGTTAGAAGCATGTGAATTCATTTTTTATTTAATATAATAACTTTGTACCTACTAGGAGAAGCAAGCTTTAACTAAACTAAATAGAAATTATGAGGCAATTTATTATTAAACAACTCGCCTACTTTAACTATACATATTTCGAAATCGTGTTGTGCAGGGGAAGAGTCCTAATTCTCCCTTTTCGCTTTCATTGCCAAAGAAATTGCGAGCGAAGTAAAAAGTGTAAATTTATAACAGTCACGTTCAATGTTATCACAGTTTTAAATTAAATCGTGCTGTTTCGCCTTTTTCTGCGCCACCGCCTCCTTAAGGAGATCGGTGACATTTCAAAACTTTTTATGTTTATAAATAATGCTTAATGATCCGAAGAATCTCTAAATTATGATTAGTTGGTTGTGATTTTATTTTTAAGTAGTTTAATTTTATAATTAGTTTTTTAATTAAGGGATTACAATTGGAATGCGAGCCAGACAACATTCTGGGACGTATCCAAATAGACACTCAAAGTTTATGGAAAAACTTTAAATTGGTTGCCACAAATTAGTTGTTCTAAAACTAATTGTCTTATTTGTGTTACCGTTTCATATCATGATCTTGGTTTATCGCTTATTTATTTATTTTATTTTGATACAGCTTTATTTTTCTTAGATTGATGAAAGATTTATTGGTCAAAATAAAATATTCTTCTTCGTTGTATTGATATTGATTTATACTAATAAATATTCATACGAATTTTATCTTAGTAAAAGATAATTTAAAAATCACATTATAATCGTGAGAAATAAAATTAAAAACATTTCCTTATGTCTTGGTATGTTGTAACCACATCATTCTAAATTTAATAATGCATTTTCTTATATAACTAATAAATAATAATGTATAGATTGGCCGTCGTTATAATCCTTTCAAAATAAATCGTGATCATGAATGAATCGTGATTGACCTTAGCGGATGACTTTTATAACTACACGTATTTGCAATACACGTATTTATGATTTAATGTATTTTAAATATCCGATTTGTAAAAAGTATGTGAATTTTTCGCATCAATTAGTCACAACAATTGTTTTATACTGGCTTAAAACACGTCTGTTCAATTTTAAAAGGGCACACGTAATTAAACATATGCGTACTTTATTTTAAGCCTCCTTCAACTAAGAGAAACTTAAATGTATTAAAAATGTTTTTATACAAAACGTTAGTATGTTAACAAAATGTATGTGTAAAATATGAATATAATAAGCGTGTTATTAATTGTAAATCAGTGTCTCTGTAAAGACCGTCCAATATTTTTAAGACCAATTTAGAAAATTGAGTTTTTACCCATAACGATTACCATTCATTGAAGAGGTTGTTAAACAATTTTATGGAAAGTTTTTAAACTATGACATTCAACTTTACGCCCTTTGGCATTTAGAAACTTAATTTATTTAGCAATTATGTTGGCACGTGTCAAGTAAGGAATGCACTTTGAATACAAAATATTCTCGTAAACTCGGAACGTCGACATCATAAGCTAATAATTATAAAACAAGATTTGGTCATATGTACTATGACAAATATTTCTGACATTTGAAAATAATTTTAACATGTGTCTATACCTCTATATTATATATTACTTAGAATTCAATTTCTTTTCGAAATTAAAACGACTAAAAATTATGCGTATTGGTCACTTTATTAAGGCAAGGGGTTTTTGTCTCCTACATTTGGAACTAATACTGATTTTACGTGCTGTTTATAAGGCGTCTGTTATTTAGTGACGAAATATTTTTAAACTTTTAGCTATTTAACTCGACTCTAAAGTGACACACTTAAAATCTAGCGGTATTCACAAAATTCTTGTGCCCGATCTCAACAATAAGTTATAAGATTATTCTAAGAAGTATTTAGTGAGGATATTAGTAATAAAACTGCATTAAAACGGGCAATCATTTAACAGTCAATATTGAATCTGGCCTTTTCGACATTTACACAGAGCTGCAGAGCAAACATTGTTTCCAATAAATATTTGATGTGTACAAGTTTTTGCATAGTTGTTATAGTCAAGGCCGCTAATAGCTTTTGCAATCAAGCTATGTGATGTTTATCTATACTTTTCTATAATATACATTCCTGAGTAAAATGAGAAATATTATTATGTTAGTTAGTAATTGAAAAGCCATTTTTTTTTATCTAAATCTGATTTAAGAGCCTTTACTACCGGAATAAGTATTCCAGTTAGTTATAAGAGGACTCTCGATTTTAATGATTTCTTCTCAGACGCAATGGCTGCAAATCTTGGATTATATATTTACAATAATCAGACAATTAGGTAATTTAGTATTAAAACAGGAATTTAGTAAGAAAAATCTAATTTTAAATCTAGATTCAGGACTGAATGTCGTTCTATACGAACATAGGCTGCGATCTATAGAGCGAACAGCGACGAAAAACTGCTTATTCTGTGTGCTTGTTTTTCTTTTAAAAAATGACTCGGCCTAATTCGAAGTTCGGTTTGAAAATGACAAATCCTTATTGAGTTCGTTTTTTGACTCTGACTTAGTCAAAGCTCGCTCTATATGCCCCTTACTTATAAAAATATTTAAGCGCTGCTTATCTTTATACCATAGGTTGTCCCTTTCATTATGAAACAATGTAACGCAAGGAAAAAAGTGACAGGTTATTCTTAACCATTTGCTCAGCTAAAAATGCTTTTATAAGTAAGGCCCTATCTCAGCCTTAGTTTCAAACCTCTCTCAATCCGAATCATCATTACACAATCACATTTAGGCGTACCGCACACAACGTTACACAACGAAATATTTTACATTTTATCACACTATAACTCATTTTAATTTCTAAACAATTCGTTTTCGGGCCTTTTCCACCTTTCACTGTATTAATTGTGAGTCGTTGAGATAATATTCAAATAAACTTTGATGGATGCGATCCAATCAACGTTATTTACGATGTTATTAAGTTGATCTCTTTTATTTACATCCGTCTGTTATTAATTGGCGCGACACGTAGATAAAATATAGAAAACTAATCTTTATTCATAAACTAATTAAGTGATCGCTACCGTTGGAACTCTTTTTTATAGCGGCTTTACCGAATAGCTACACGATACCGGTGTGAGTTAACGTATGTTTATAATTAATGTCAAAAAGATTAGATATTAGAATCTTATTAGCTGCAATCGGTTCGGTAACATGATTTTAGTGGCGCCCCTAATACGAGTGTTTTTTACAGTTCTCACTTCTCGGCATGATATTTTTATATTATATTTTTCATTTATTATACTATTTCTTTATCCGTTGTCTCTGCCTACCCCTATGGGAAAAAGGCGTGATTCTATATATGTATGTATATTTTTCATTTCTAAACAAATAAACCCAACAGTCACACACATAGTCCACACACATCAACGTTTTCGAGAAACTGAACTGAGAGAACTGTATAATTTATATTACAACAGACCGAGCGCGAATAATAGACAATCGACTACGTAATCTGATCGAGCTCGCTGCACACTGATGAAATTTTGTTAATATTTTATATATAAATCACGAATGTAAAGAAAAACAAGGACACCATCTCGCCTATAGTTAAACGGTGCCACAGAGAAGCCACGCTCACAAAAGCGCCATTACGTGTCGGTGGATCGAATGGGCTAAAAAAACTGATTCACTTACAATGTTCCTTACACTCCGTCCATCTTTTTTTTACGTCCGTGACATAAATATCGCAAGCGCTCCACGAGCTTTATTCGAGCTCGACAGTCGAAAGCTATGCGTGCTTGGTCGTCTGCTATTTATCCGTTGCAAATTGGCTCAAACAAGGAAAATATGTAGTCGTAACACACCACGATACCATACCTATAATATGAGTTAACCTAAACCCGTTTAAAACCTTCCGAAGAAAGGAAAGTTCACAAGAATGCGATGTATGCATAATGAAAAAACGTGTCAGTGAAATCGAAGCGTAAGCACCGCGAGTTGTTTCTGTGACCGTCTGACCTTAACATTTGAGCCATCGGCAGGTGTACAACATCCTAGTCAATGAATTTAATAGAATTTCCACCTTTAACCTTTGCTTTTTTTTCTGTTGAATAGGCTTTGAAATGTGAAGGCCAGTACGGGTTCCAGTGGAATTTGTTGATGCTTTTGAAATATTTGCATTGTTAATTATAATAACCAGCTTTTATTTATTGTTATAAACTATTTGTAATTCGCCTTATTATTAGAACGTATTATTACGACCTTAAGTTCAGTCACGATTCTAGAACGGACGTTAATTTGTTACAAATTATAATACATGCCGAAGTGTTTCCCTCATGAAAATTAATTCTTATGTTTATAAATGGCCTTTTTTTATTTATTAAAAATCGGACACAAAACGAATATAACTTAAGTGAATAAAAAACTTGCGGTGTTTGTAAAAAAGATTTATGAACAAAACTATCTTACCTTATAGATTCCATCTACAAGTTTCGTAAGCTCCTCCGTCTCCATAGCGAAAGAATTTCAGTAAACAAATATCGGGATCCGTTGATATTACACTTGAAACTTCATCTGGATGTAAACAATAACCGTACGAACAAAGTTCGATTTTAACACTGAGCACATAAAATTCACATTTCAATGCACAGTCCACCGTGCTGTCCAACTGTCTAATCACTCAAACAAACGAACTCACTTTCGAAGACATCTGAAACAAAGAAAAAAAACACAATTAACTTTCGATGTTTAAAAACAAAAGTATTCGGAATTTAAAAAGAGTCCCGTTGAAGTTTCCTTATCTGGCATTCAATGGAACAAAGGGGAATTTTCAAAAAAGTTGGTAAAGAATTTTTTTGTCCACCTGTTATTGAGATAAAGTCGAGGGGAGCGTGCGGTCGCGGCGAAGCTTGCCCGTAGAGTCACCTATCGCTCGGCGAAGGCACAAATGACGATTAGAGGTGCGATACAAGATCACTATGAGCTTGTAGCGATGTGACGTCTACACCGTGCCAGTAAACACGAAGATTCGGGTGTTCAAGAGGTAAAGTTCGTTGACATGGAGCGCGTCTTTTACTTGCAAATATTCGCTTTCAAACTTTGAGAGAATTTGTTTAAAACTGTAGGTGTAAAGTTAATACTTAATAGTAAAATGAAGGACGTTTATTATCTACGTTTTAATAAGCAAAAGCAAACTCTTTGCTTTTTCTCGTGTGTTTCAAATTTATTTTCTTTGGTGTCAAAAACAGGTTGAGAAACAGTTTAATTATCATAGAATGTTGATCATAAGGCGAACGAGACTGTAGATAAATAAAAGTCTTATTTATTTATTTATACGTAAATTGCTTACAATTTTAACAAGCAACTGAAAACCTTTTAACTTATATAATCTAAAATGTAATCAAAAACAAATCATTTAATTTGCAATGTATCTGATTAAATATCCTTCGGCCTTATGTTGTGACAAATGAAAATAAGTAGCAACTAGCAAGATCCATATCAACAGTGATTCGTGACAAAAAACATTGGTATGGACTTACGAAACTAATTCAATGCCACAGTTGCAACTGAACTCTGTGTTTAATGCCTACGCGTAATTTACCAGGCAGGTGCAATAACAAGGGTGTGTTCATATAAAATATAACATAACATAACATAAGCTCACGCCTGTAGGCAGAGGTGCACTAGCCAACTAGTACACCCACATTTCGCCGAGCTTAGTTCCATCCCAGATGTGATAGGGGGCGAGCCTATCGCCATATCGGGCACAAATTCGGGCATATTATGAAATAATATTTGAGTGATAGAGCCACGCTGTAGACATATACGTCTACAGCACGAATGGGTGGGCTCGACCGGTTTGATGCCGCTGTCCCACAGAAAATCGATGTAAACTGGCAGCTCGCTGTCGCGTTTCGTTCGGTGACTGAGATTTCCGGTGGACCAATTCGGCCCCCTCCCTTTCCTAATCTCTGTTTCCCTCCTTTTACGTTGGCAACGCACCCATGATTTTCTTGCCTTGGGTGTCGATGGGCGATGAAGATCAGCTACCATCAGGTGCACTGGCACCTGCCTGCTTTAAAAAAAGAATGGTACAAATGCGATTAAGTTATACTTTGTCATAAGGAGTAGTTAATCATCATCTACATGTAAGATGAACTTTTAATCTTGTTCAGATGTAGGAGAATACGGTAAAGGAATTACTCTGTTCTTCCTAACCACCTTTTATTATCCTACTTAATGTGGGGTCAGGCCAATACATATTTCGAAATATGTATATTACAGAAATGATTCCTCTTACTTTTGCGACTGAATGCCTGCGTGACCTGTCCTGGGCAAATGGAATTGGAAAAACCTTGTTTCCCGACTTTGAATTCGACCAAACAACTGCACCAACCCAAGAAGGCAAAAAAGGTAGGTATTCCTTATTAAAATTTTAATAACATTATAATGTGTTATTATCTAAGAGCAGATCATGTGAACAAAGAATTGGCCTTAAGCAAGTAAATAAATAAAACCCAACAGTTTGTTGTTAATGAATAAATGTTATTATTATTAAATGTTAAATGTTATTATTAACAGTCACATACATAGTCCTGACTCCACACTAAGATCGAGTCTTGTGTCGTAGGTATTGGTTGAGCCACTTCGTGTCTCTTTTGGGGAGCGATCGACTCGGGTTCTTTCTGGGTGGATCATTGTGCTCTCCAATCTTGTTGGCACGACCTAGGTATTTTAACCTCTTTGGTACCACAGCTCGTTGGTGTATGCTCTGATAATTATTACTGGCATGCACCACGTCAAATTCATATTTTTATTAACGTCATTCCATTCTATTCTATACTTCATATACTTAATACATTTTTCACGACATGTTAACATAACAATTTTACACTAACATAATATTAATTATATTTTTCTTTTATTCACACCGCTTTACGCATCACGACCCCTTGGACGTGGTCGTTCAATTCGCCCTTGCGAGGATCCCGCTTTTTCAAACCTCCACCGCTTTGCCACGCGTAACCGGCACATCGCCAGTGGAATCTTCAGAGTGACAATTGAGGAGCTGCTGAGACCACGGAGGTGGATGCCCGGCTCTGTGCTGCAAGGTTGGTGGATCATGTATTCATCCGCTCAGAACCAATACCCTAGTTCGTACTCGCCTTGAGGGACACGGGGTGGTTCTGGGCGATCGAGCCCCTTGGCTCATACAACAACATTTTGGTAGTGCTATTTTTCACGCGCTACCATATTTTGGTCCTTCGGAAAGCCGCATAGTATCCCAGTGCTATTCAATTTGGAACTAAATACGTAATTCTTGGTATTTTAGTAAATTTTAATCTTTAATTTTTTTATTGCTTTTATTTTTCCGCAACACTTTAAAATGGCATCGGTTAAATTGCGATGTTTATTCTCTAAAAAAGAATTCATTATTCAACGCATGCAGCGCCTTTACGAGTTGTCAATTAAGGTGACTGGTTTCGACTTAATGTCGAATGAGCATTTTTTGGTTGAATCAGAAACTATTGATGATTTACGCGATAGGTTCGAGAACATTCTAGAACGGATTGTCGAACTTCAATTAACAGAAAATCCGGATCTGGAACTTAATACTCATTTTGATTTAGCTGCGTTTGAAGTGCTTTATACGCAAATAAAACGAGTGCGTGACAATGTCACTGGTGCTCCGTTCTGCTCGACATCTAGTTCGGATTCGCTAATCCAAATAGACTCGTCATTATATAATAAGCATGCTGATAATACGCAAATATTTTATGAGTCGTTTAAGTCAAACGTCGCCAATGATTCCCAGTTGACTGACTCCCAGCATTTTAACGTGCATTCGAATCCGCGACCTCATACGTACAGCGGCAATGTAAGTGAGCAAACCGCTTCGGTCAGGTCTTCGTTTGGTAACGACAATTCCAACCCTTGTTCGGTTGTCACGTCATGTTCTAATGACATTTCTGTTCTTCATTCAAATAATTATAATAACTGTTCGTATTGTAACGAGTCAGTTCATCCTCTTTACAGATGTTTTCAATTTAAACATTTAAATTCACCTCAGCTTAGATATAATTTTATAGAATCTAAGTCTGGTTGTGTGAACTGTTGCAGATTAAATCATACAGCTTTAAATTGTCTTTCGACTTTTGTCTGCAAACTTTGCAACAAACGTCATCATACTCTTTTACATTTTGATAAATATATTGATAATTCTTCTTCGTTACCGCACGTATCGCTTTCACCCTCTGTGAATATCGTGAATGTGCCTTCACAAGAATCGAACCCGTGTGCCGCGATTTGCGCCGCGAATGATACTCATCCAACGCATACCTCCCCTCGAGGTGCCGTTGCTTTAGCACATAGCTCATCTATGTCTTTTATTGTAAGTTTGCATTCATCCCCCGCTACCCTGTTAGCGTCGTTGCGGATATACGGCGAATTTAGTTGCGTTAGTCGTAAACGGATCTCTCCACATCTGATTAATAAAGACTCTCAGAATAACTTGCTTTCTGTTGAGTGCTGTAGAAATCTTATTACATTCCCATTGAGTAACTCTATTGTCAAGGGAATTATTTTGTCACCTCGACTAATTTTCGCATATGCAGACATCGAGTCTCATATATTCTCTCAGTATAAATATTGTATTTATGCTTTGGTGGTACATTGCTGTTTGGATGAATTACCACCACATTTTATTAATAAAGACAGCATATTAGCCTTTGCTGATCTTCAATTGCTTAATCTTTCTGGGAACATTACTGGAAATATTGATATGATCCTTGTCGCACAATTATTTCCATATATTTTCCTGAATAGAAAGGCAAGCCCTCTGTCAAGTGATAAATCGTCGATCACCTTTGGTCACGACCCTTTGGGTGATATACCTATCATAAGACCTAGTTGCTGGTTCATTAGTTTAGGTCTCAACAAGCTGTTGCAGGATTTTTATCTACTTGAGAAAATTCCTTAGGTGAATTATACTATTCCTAAAATAACGGAGCGTAGAAGCATGTTAATTACTTCTGTGCTTTGTGATTGTAAAAGCCGTTATTCACTTGTCTTACCTTCGTTTAATTCTCCTTCTCCTCCTCTGAAGTTAAATAATTTTCTTAACGCTACTCAACATATTTTCATGATTTCGCAAAGAAAATTAAAACATAATTTAAACAAAGAATTATATTCGTATACTTCTATAAGCATTCTTTGTCACTCTGTGACATTCGTACATATATCTTTTCTTAACTGCAATGTTCTGGTGTATTCTGCACCTGAATTTAAAACATTCAGCTTTGTTAATCAATTTACAACTTTATTTAAAACTGACGCCTTTACATTATCTTACTTGATAAGATGGAAACGCTACTTCATCTATTTCATTAGGGTTTTACCTGCTTATAGGAACCTAGATACTTTAGGTAATGTTTTCGAATCGCTATCATTTTCTCGTTCCCCTTGGACATCAGTTTATATTAGCTTTTCTTTCAATAACAATAAACTGTTCAATTGTATCATGAATAAAATACTGCTTTCTATGCCGAGATTATTTAATGATACAAGCTTAGACTCCTTCCTGATTCTGTATTCTGCATTGCGTTTCATGCAGCCCTGGTTGTATGATATAGATTGGGACCACGGTCCTCCTGTTTATGCTATTCATTGCATCTAATCTTCTATTGAGAAATCTTAATTTTGTTTTAATTGATAATACCTTGTTACCATTAACAATGTTTCAATTTTTGTTCTAATATTTGTATTTATTTACTTTGTTATGTACAATTGTCTAGTTGTAGCATACACATTCTCTGAATATCCTGCAGACAATATTTATGTCAGGTTATTATTTGCGATATCAAATATTTCGCCTTTTGAACTTGTTGTACTTATTAGTTTAGATTTAGAGTGAAGTGCCGCTCTATCAACGTTCAAGTTGATTGATATTTTGGGTTTAACCCTTGTTAAGCTCATATACGAATATTGCAAGTGTGCATGACTTTCTTGCCTTGAGGTGTGCGCTGTTGTGGACTCTTTTGTTTTCACACTGCTGTTTTAGATTCGTCAAGAATCGTGTCGCTCGATAAATCAAGAGCATTTAATGACACATCATTTCTCTTATGCGATAGTTACTACAACAATCGCTAACTTCTGCATGAAACTTTACCTTTTGAAGTTTCATTTGTTTTATTTATTGTTAAACTTGCAGTCCACATTGGATTTGCAGCTCTTGCCTAAGTGGCTTTTAAGTTGTTTACCGCTTTTATAATCATAAACAATATGGTTTTGTAATTGTTTATGTTTCACATTTGCGAAATCAAATATTTCGCCTATTTGAGTTGCTACATATCTTGTTCGTTTGAAGCAAAGTGCCGCCGAATCAATGTTCGAGTTGATTAATATTTGTTTTGACCCTAGTCAAACTCGTGTACCTATTACAGGTGTATATGCACTTATCGCCTTGAACAATGTTTCAATTCTTGCTCTTGTGGATTCCCTTGTTTCCACACCGCTGTTTTACATTCGTCAAGAATCGTGTCGCTCAATAACTTAAGGGCATCTCATGACATCTTTTCTCTTATATGATAGTTACTAAAACCTTCGCTATCTTTTACAAGGAACTTTCGAACCTTTCGAAGTTTCATTTGTTTGTATTTATAGTTAATCCTGCAGTCCACCTTGGATTTGCAGCACTCTGTCTAAGTGGCTTTTTAGTTTGTTCATCACTTATTTATAATCATAAACAATATGGTTTTGTAATTGTTTATGTTTTTATCTCCTCCTATTCGTAAGAGTACAGTCTTGTCATGTATTCTCTTTACTTTTATTTTCTCGTAATCATAGTTCGATATTATATTATTTTGAAAAGAAGATAGTTTCTTCACTTTGTTACTTTAAATCTGTGTTTGTTTCTTCTTAAATAATTGCAGAGAAGTCCGATTAAGGTCTTTTCATTGTTTCGTTATCTTCATACCGCATTACTGGATATTAGATGCCATGACACTAGTTTGGACTTTTTTTGAAACGCATGATGTTTGCTTTCATTTAAGTCTTATGCATATCAACTCCATAATGATCTTCGTTCATATGAGATTTGATCATGCAGACCTCTACGCATTGCCCCTGTGCGTCGTAGAGTCTATAATTCGCAAAGGCTCCTATGTCTTTGTTTGTATACTTGTTTGCTTTTATTTGGTGTTCTTGAATGACCAGTGAAATATTTGCTTCTCTTATAATTATGCTTTATTAACCATATCCTCTCATATCTTTATAACTTTCTTTAAACATAAATTGAATAATTGCTGATTCAACCAAACTATGTGCTATTATAGTCCCCTTTGTTCTGTAATACCAATACCTTACTTGACATAATATTATGAACTACCTTAGTTCCTTTTTCCCTTTGAAAGTTCTGGGAACTTCCAAGGCCGGGAGTATGGTTGAGCCACTTCGTGTCTCTTTTGGGGAGCGATCGACTCGGGTTCTTTCTGGGTGGATCATTGTGCTCTCCAATCTTGTTGGCACGACCTAGGTATTTTAACCTCTTTGGTACCACAGCTCGTTGGTGTATGCTCTGATAATTATTACTGGCATGCACCACGTCAAATTCATATTTTTATTAACGTCATTCCATTCTATTCTATACTTCATATACTTAATACATTTTTCACGACATGTTAACATAACAATTTTACACTAACATAATATTAATTATATTTTTCTTTTATTCACACCGCTTTACGCATCACGACCCCTTGGACGTGGTCGTTCAATTCGCCCTTGCGAGGATCCCGCTTTTTCAAACCTCCACCGCTTTGCCACGCGTAACCGGCACATCGCCAGTGGAATATTCAGAGTGACAATTGAGGAGCTGCTGAGACCACGGAGGTGGACGCCCGGCTCTGTGCTGCAAGGTTGGTGGATCATGTATTCATCCGCTCAGAACCAATACCCTAGTTCGTACTCGCCTTGAGGGACACGGGGTGATTCTGGGCGACCGAGCCCCTTGGCTCAGACAACATTTTGGTAGTGCTATTTTTCATGCGCTACCAGGTATCAGGAACTACGAGAGACTTTCGGTCTCACAACACCCAGACCCGAAACAAATATCTCTAGGCCATACAAACATTTGTCTCGGTGCGGGGATCGAACCCGCGGCCTTTCGCTTCGCAGCCGACTACTCGTCCGCTGCGCCACGGAGGCTGTCTGCGAAGTAGTAATCCTAGTGATTACATCATTTGAGTTTTAATTAGTTTTTCTCCTGGGTCTAATAGCAGCATACATGGGCTTTAGACCGGGAGGTCTTGGGTTCGATTCCCAGGTCGGGCAAAGCGAATTTTCTAATTTAACCGGCAGGCAGCCGGTGGTAGAAAATAAGCCAAATCCTTTCTACAACATGCTTGAAAGAGTGTGTTGCCGACCCCACATTAAGGTGGGATAAGGGCAGGTAGAAAAAAAATATGGTCTCCTCTATCACAGTCTTAATGCCGCTCCTCAAAGCATGTTGCAAAGCGCATAATAGTAACCTTAATTATAGTTCCAACATATGAACAGACCTTTAATGCATTTGCATTCAATATATATATTTGCATCAAGAATACAATAGGCAACAATGAATTACACTTTCATTTTTATCACCACCTACCTATACTAGGCCTTGTAAATATCGCCCACGGACCCACGGTGCGGCAACTCGAAAGATATTTAACAGATTTCGACAAATCGACGCACCCACAAACTTTTACTTCCCAACATTCCTCCGAACATCTGTGTATTCTCAAATAATTACATAACACATGGAATAAGTCTCGTTTACACTTGTAAAAGTTATGTTTGTAGTGTCTACGTGTATTTAAAGTTGTTACTTTAAAGATATTTTGTAACATTTGGCTCTTCTAACCAAATCAGTTTGCCAGTAACCTTTACGAACTAAATTAAATAAATACATGTAATATAAAAATGGGACGGAACTAAGCTCGGTGAAATGTGGGTGTTCTAGTTTGCTAGTGCGCCTCTGTCTACCCCTCCGGGGATACAGGCGTGAGCTTATGTTATGTTATTTTATGTAAAAAAAAACTTTCTTTTTTGTCAACTTTGGTCTCTCCCAATATAAGACATACGGCTTTATTTGCATCCAGAATAAATAAGCAGGGTAAAATAAATAAATAAATACACCCAACAGTCACACACCTAGTCTTGACTCCACATTAGGTATAACGTGTATCGCGGGTGTCAGAGACTATGAGAGACTTTCGGTCTAACAACACCCAGACTTGAAACAAATATCTGTGGGTCACACAAACATTTGTGTCAATGCGGGAATCGATCCTGCGGTCTCTCGCTTCACAGCCGGCTACTCGCCCACTGCGCCACGCCACTTTGATAATAAAAGACTTTTAATTATTCTTTCAGCATAATTTTCCAAACTAATGCAAATTTATATTAAAACTGCAAACTAATATAATGTTGCTAGATCATTATATAAAAAACTTCTTAGAATTTACAAGTCTAGCGTATGTAAAACAAACTTACTGGAACTGTTGCTAACGGTTACCGGAGAGCTACAGAACTGTCTGGAAGTTTTTTCGCACGTCACATGCCGGGAGAAAATATAAAATACAATTTCTCAGATCCGTAACTTCATTTCGAACGAGAGAGATTTGCGCCCTGGCTCCCGCGTCCGTCTGCATACGCAACCGTGCCGGAAACGAAAGCATCGCTTTCCTTTCTTTTGTATCCCTCAGGCGTAAGAACACAAATTCGCGACGGTCGCTTATTTCGCTCGAAACTTGTTTAGCCCGGATCATTCCGCTCTTGGCATCATTCCGCTCTTGGCAGCGGTCGCTCTCGGACGTATTGTCACTGCACCTGCAGTGATTTTACAACCGATTACCGGCCTGTTTGTCAGGTCGGATTGCAGCCCCGCGCTGCCGTCTCGGTAATCCGACCATAAAACAAAGCTCCGCTTTGTTTTGTCGGTTACCAGACAAAGGGCCCATCCGCGTCCTTTTCAGGACAGGGATTAGCCCGAATTTTCGGTATTGTTTTATTGTCCCCTTCAGGGAATTAGCTCGATGGTAAACCTCACGGTGTCAACAAGCCGAAGCTAGCGGTGACCCGGCCCGCGCCACGCCCCCTCAGGGCTGAAGCAAGCCGGACGGGTGCGGACAAGGAATCAGTGGAGGCACACCACTCCTTCCCCCGCATATCTCCTTCCCAACCCTACCCATCCCGATTTCCATCCCGTGTATCCGGTTGAGTGTGCGGTCCTCGGACCAATACCACTTACGGTGCACGGACTGTTAGGAACCCTTTCGCACATTAAGATTGGCAAAGGGATACCAGCTTAGGGCACACCTAATTTTAAGTACACCCCCCCTCGCCTATACCCGGCGAGGAGGGTCATTCACATACTCAGCCCCGGGCGTACCCACCCGGGGACGTAAATTCACGCGTCCCACCGCGACCCGCGACCCGCGATCCGCGACCGTACGTCAGTGCGAGCGCCGCCCGGTTTCTTGTGTGTTCTTTCCCGGGCGGAACGCACCCGCGTCGGAACACACTCGCGCCTTAAAATTAAAATCAATTTCCCAAGCACTCGCGATGGCCCCGCCAAAACAGAAGTTTGTCGTGGCCCTCGCGAAGGCGGCGGAAAACCCGCTCGCGTGGGCTCGGATAGAGACTCTCTTCAGAGAGATTATGCCGGACCTATTTGCCGACGAGACGGAGAGCCCGTCAACGGACGACGGACCCTCCGCCTCGCCCACCGCTCCCTCGGGGCCCATCGCTACGGCGATGGAAACCGATTCACCCGCATCCACCAAGAGGCCCGCGGCTTCTTCAACCTCCGGCGATTCTAGGTCGGAATCGTCGTCATCCGAGCAGGATGACGACGGTTTCACGACCGTGAAGCGCGGGAGGCGGAAGAAGCCACGTTCGGCCACCGCCGTGTCGGTGTCAACTCCGGCGCCCTCTGCGCCGGCTTTCGACACCGACTCGCCGGCTTCCCCCTCACCCCCGTCCTCACCCGCCGCACCCTCTAAGCCCTCCGCTCCCTCTGAGCCAAAGGGCAAAAAACCTCCCCCGATCAACATCCGCGTCCCGGATGGTAGCTCCCTACCCACCCTTCTCGCGAAAATACAGTCTCAGGGCATCACCCTGAGAAACAATAGGTGGAATAGCCTCCACAAGACAGTCACCGTCATGCCGGCTACGGTGGCCGACCACCGCTCTCTTACTAAGTGGATGGCTTCCACAGAAATTAACTATTACACTTACGCCCTCCCCGAAGAGCGCACCTACCGCTTTGTTATACGCGGAATCCCCTTACAAATGTCGACCGATGAAGTTACATTAGGCCTTCAAGAGAAAGGCATCTCTTGCGTCCGGGTTACCCGTATGCACCGTCCCGCCCGCGCTGACGCCTCTCAACAGCCCTACGAAATGGTCCTCGTAGAACTAGAGACCCCCGCTGATGCCAAACATCTGTTCGCCATCAGCGACATTCTTGGATTCCGCGGCTTCACCGTGGAGACCCCCCACCGCAAACGGTTAATCGGGCAGTGCCACAACTGCCAACTGTACGGCCATTCATCGCTGCGTTGTCGCATGCCCGCCAGGTGCGTCAAGTGCCTTGGTAATCATGGAACTGCACAGTGCCCACGTCCCAAAGACAGGACCCAGTGCACGGAGCCGCCTTCGTGTACCAACTGCCGCCAAGTCGGCCATCCAGCAAGCTATCGTGGGTGCACGCACGCTCCCAAGAAACCCACCCGAGCTCCTAAAGCTCTACCCCCCAAGGCCCCTCAGGCCAAATTCATCCCTGCACCCATCCCGGCGTGTAACCCTTGGCAGCCGCCAAGCAAGCAAGCCGAGGAGGCCCCCGGCGGAGTCACTCCCGCCACCCCGGCCACACCACCCACTACTCCCAGCCAACCCACCGCGGTTCCTACCAATCCTGCTCCAGCTCCCACTCCTGCGGCCTCCCGGGCTAACCCTCCCAGGGCAGCCCAGCCGCGCCCCAAAAACCCTGCACCCCCTACCGCGGCGGGTCGCACACTCTCTAAGGCTGAAGTAGATGCCATCTACGACGCCATCCTAAACCCCCCGATCGATTTCTACACCCTTATCTCAGATAAAATAAGGGAAATAGCAGCCAAGGGCCACCCGGACGCAAGACTGGTGTCTGACTTAGAAATTCTGTATAGGGAACACCGATCCTACATCGCTGACTTAATTTTACCGCCCTCCGATGGCTAACAACAATAATATTTTTTCCCCCCCGTCGCGGACCAAGCCTCGCTCCCTCAGAGTGGGCTTTTTCAATACCAATGGTATTTGCGGCCAATGTGCCGAAATCGCACACTTTGTCCGCGATAACAATCTGGACGTTTTCCTCATCCAGGAAACGTTCCTCAAACCTGCTCACCGAAACCCTAATATCCCTAATTTCAAAGTAGTGCGGAACGACCGCACTACTGGCCCTTTTGGTGGCACCCTAATATACTTTAAAAGGTCCCTGCACTGCATACCTCTAGACCCCCCCGAAAACCTGACGAACATTGAGGCTTCAGTCTGCAGGCTAGCAATGACAGGACATCCGCCGATCACTATCATCTCGGCTTACCTCTCACCCAAAAAGGAGCTTCACTCCAATGAAATTTCGACCCTACTGAGCATGGGGGAGTCTGTCCTTCTGGCGGGCGACCTCAACGCCAAGAACACGCTCTGGAACTGCAACTCTACCAACAGCAGAGGTGCAGCACTAGAGCGGTGTCTAGACACTATTGATATGGAAATTCTAGTTCCATCAGAACCCACCCATTATAGTACAATTAACGACAATCACCGACCTGACATACTCGACATAGCGCTTGCAAGGAACGTATGCCTACGCGTGCGTTCCATGCAGGTGCTACAAGAGTTGGACTCTGACCACAGACCTGTGATCCTAGATCTAGTCCCTATAAACGGTCCCACAGACACAGGTCCTAACATACCGATGAAGGTGAAAACGAACTGGCGTCTCCTAGGCACCAAGCTCGAGGACACCTCATCCCCTGATCTCTCCGCGATCCCGACCAACATAGTTACTCCTGAAGAGACGTCCGGCGCGATTCGCTCCTTCACCGCACATATCCAAAACGTCGTGAGCGACAGCTCCGAGAGGGTGCCGGAGGCTATGCTTAGCCATTGGCACCTTCCCGAAGACGTGAAATGTGTGGTGAGGAGGCGAAACGCCGCGCTGAGAGCCTGTAAGACGAATCCCTCCCCGGATCAACGGCATCTAACGCGTTTCCTCCAACGCGAGGCCAAACGTCGCATCCAAGAGGCCGTCGATTCGAGATGGGAAACACACCTATCAGAGCTAGATCCAACTCACCAGGCTTTCTGGCAGTTGTGCCGTTCCTTCAGGAGAAACGATACAGTCACCATGCCCCCGCTCAATCGTCCGAATCAACGCCCGGCGTTCGACGACGACGAGAAAGCGGAATTGCTGGCCGACAGCCTGGAGGCTCAATGTTCACTCACCTCAGTTCCCATTGACCCAGAGCATCTCGTTGCGGTTGACACTTTTGTCGAAAGTAGGAACGCAATCCCGCCGCCACCGATACCGGTTCCGCGTCCGCGCCCGACAAACGTCGACCCGGATGTCGACCAACCGCCCGACCCACTCGCGCCGGTGACAATCGAAGAAGTCAGTTCTCTGATCAAGGCGCTCAAAAGACGAAAAGCCCCCGGGGGTGACGGTATATCCAATAGAGTCATGAAAATGCTCCCGGAGCATCTAGTTAAAATTCTCGCTGACATCTTCAATGCAGCGTTCCAAAACAGCCTCTTTCCAGACGTCTGGAAAGAGGCGGTTGTTATAGGTATTCACAAGCCGGGGAAACCCGCTTTCGAACCCTCCTCTTATCGTCCCATCAGTTTACTCAGCGCTCTGGGTAAACTCTACGAGCGAATCGTCCTCGATCGCATCAAGATAGTCGCCCACCTTCACCATCTGCTCCCTCCAGAGCAGTTTGGTTTTCGTAGTAGGCACAGTTGCGTGAATCAGATTCTCCGCATCACGGAGCATATCCACGCCAACTTTAGGCGCGGAATCCCTACCGGTGCTCTTTTCTTCGATATTGAAAAAGCATTCGACAAAGTGTGGCACAACGGCTTGCTCTACAAGTTGTATATCTTCAATGTGCCCACACAGCTCGTGCACATCATACGAGAATTTTTGTCGAATCGCGGTTTCAAATATCGCGTGGAGGGTACTCTTTCCTCCCGACACACCATCACTGCCGGAGTCCCGCAAGGCTCCGCTTTGTCCCCTTTTCTTTTCTCGCTATACACAAGCGATATTCCTAAACCGAAAGACGCCCATCTGGCGCTCTTCGCTGACGACACGGCAATCTACGCTTCACGTAGAGACCCGGATAAAGTGATTCGCATTTTGCAAACCGCAGCCGATGAACTCGGTGAGTGGTTCCGCAAATGGCGAATCACTGTCAACCCCGCCAAAAGTCAGGCAATTCTCTTTACCAAGAGAATTTTCACCCAAGCGCCTAACGCTTCAGTCACCATGGCCAATAAGGCTATCCCTTGGACCAACAACGCCAAATATCTAGGAGTCAACCTTGATCGGAGACTGAACTTCATCACTCATGTAAATGCGGTACGCGCGCGAGCCGCAATCGCGTTAGCACGATTACATTTTCTCTTAAACCGTAAGAGCAAGTTGTCAGCCCGCAACAAGATTAGGATCTACACAACGTGTATTAGGCCGATAATGACTTACGCGTCGCCCGTGTTCGCTCACATACCGCCCGCTCGACTTAAGCGTATGCAAGTCCTGCAAAACGTCTTTTTAAGACGAGCGCTTAACGCTCCGTGGTACATCCGTAACCACGACCTCCACGTTGACACCAACTTGCCGACCATCAGGCATTTTATGCAGATGGCTAGCAGACGCTACTTCGATCGGGCGGCACACCACCCAAACACGCTTGTCCGCCAAGCGTCAATATATACTCCATTTGACCGTGCGAAATGGAGACGTCCTAGATCCGTTTTGTCAGACCCTGATGACGCCATCACTCTGGCCATCCAACGTAAGATCGAGCATCTTAAATCGCTCCCACACTCCACACGACCGATGTTCCGTCCTCGCCGACGAGGACCACGCCGCGCTCCCAGTAGCAGCCCCCCCGACCCTATTAACAATTCCGGCCCGCGTGCCGATGACAGAAATGGATAGTTAGGAAAACACGTCCACACTCCCCTAATCGTTGATGTCTTCAACATCACCCTCTCAGTGACCGCCCTGAGCCGAGGTTCGTAACCCGTTAGTGGGTTGCCCTCAGCGTGGTCACCTAACTTTATGGGTTGAGCGCACCTGCGTTCATCCCAACAGACCGGTGTGGCTGAATTTGCCGACTCGGTTAGGCAAGCAGCTGTAGGGCCATAAAAAAAAAAAAAAAAAAAGCCCGGATCGGAACTGAGGATATCGAAGTTAGGAACCAAACAAACTGACTAAAAATCAGAAACCTACAGGAGTTAGTATTCGTAAGCCTCACGTTGAACTTTGCAACTTTGTTTTCAACTTCACGAATAACTGAATGCGGAATCAGCGGAATTTGATTTGTCCTGTGAGAAATAATGCGATTGTGAAAATTATAGTCTGGCGCCAAGAGAGGGCGTGATAAAATATTGGAATATAGTCGCGTTAGCAGAATCAGTGTGGAACTGTAGGGTACGGCGCGGAGGTATGGAGTAAGTCCTCATTCGCACGAGAGCTTTTTTAACGCGCGTTAAAAAACGTCTTAACATCAGTGACGTGCACAGACATTCCGATCACGGTAGACAAAATGTTAGAAAAAATATTTGTTTAACTCTTACATCACCAGTCCTATTATCATCATACCCATTATAAAATATAAACCGGGCGCTGCTATTTTGAAAAATATTTTTGATATTTTTTTTTTGTCATGATTCATGTAAATACCAAATTGTCAGGGTAGACAGTGTCTCTATCATTCTTGCCTTGTTTCTAATAAGGTATGTTCTACATAAATCCCAAAAAAAGAACTGCCGTGTTTTAAAAGCGCCGGCGTTTGAACTCATTAGAACTCATTTGTTCAATTTCAACGCTTTTTAACGCGCGTTGAAAAAGCGCTCGTGCGGATAAAGCCTTACGGGCCGAGGCGGCGCTGCACTCGCGTGTTCTGCTGACGAACCTTGTTATCGCGAGTATTATGTGCGACTGCATATTGCAGCTGAATATTCATATTCGTATTCTTGTCTAGCTCCGGCGGACTACTTCAACATAAATGGGAATTTTATTTGAACAAATCTACTATAATACAGCGTGTTTCATAAAGTTGGTATCAATGATGATGCCTAGCAATCCAGCGGTAAAGTTTATAATATCGTAAGGGTCATAATTTTTTATTGATGGAAATTTGGTCAGCTGCAGTATATTTACAAACTACATATGGGATAATTAATTATTTTTAGCATAATACACAAAGCCAACCCTATGCTAATTGCGACGATTTACAGGTCGTATTCCAATTTTAAAATCCCTATGCTTAATAATGAACAAAAAAAATAAAAAAAATATTTTTTAACTTTACCATTGCGCTTTAAATCGTTCTCACTGTCTGTGGAATTGTTATTGGTACCAACATTATGAAACAGCCGGTATATATGCGTTGAAACTAGTATGACTTAATAAAATCTTGAACTATTTGTTTATGACACTCATACTCATAGCCCGTATTAGCATACAATAACACAATAAGTACGCCTCCATTAATAAATTCAAATTTCTATTCAGGTTATACCGACAAGCCATATAAATGAGAGTCCAAATAAATTATCTCAAATGCACATTCGCTAGTCAAGTACATATAAGATTATTATTTCTTGGAAACGCATTCAAATCACTAAAACCTAATTGTTACGAAAACTTATATCAGTGTTAATCGTCTTCTTGGTCTCGGGGCAGCGTAATAGGCTGTGGTCCGGCAGGCCAAGGATTCGAATCCCAGGTAGTCCTAAGGTCTTTTCTAACTTGATTTTCCCTGTATTCTCTCAGTGAGGATTAATGTAGGATAAGGAGTCGGTTGTTAAATCCAAGCTGAATCCTTTCTGCAACACGCTTGAAGTAGTATATTGTAGCGTGCTCACATAGAAGTGGAATAAGGGCAGGTGGAAAAAAACCTGGGTCTCAAAAGGCTTTCATAATTATCATCATTACGGATCATTGCACGTACAAATTCTATAGATAAAAACAATAGTGGAGTAGCGGCGAGTATGAAATCATTCACCTGTCAGTTGCATATGCGGAGTTATTCATTAATGTGATTCCATTCGCTCTTGGGAAATTCGCCATAATGTTCTTGCAAGCTGCCATCGCCGCCGTTCAATCATTCACGAGCTTTGTACACTAAGCTTCGATATTGTGATAGCAATTACGTAATCGGTTATATTGTATAGTGCACGAGGGTAGGCTATATGTAGATGACCTAATAATAATAATTAAGATGATGATGTTGATGTCACGATTCCGCATAATGAGAACCTTGTGAAAGCCGAAAAAGACAAAATGTCGAAATATTTAGACCTGGCACATGAGGTTACTCGCATGTGGGATATGGATTCAACAATCATTGTTCCGATAGTCATTCCTGCCCATGGTTTAATACCACTGAGCCTCGACCAACACCTCAAGAGGCTCTCGGTTGGTGTTTGGGTCAAGAGCCAAATGCAGAAGGCAGTATTACTGGATACGGCACGAATTGTGAGGAGGTTCCTCACTCTGGGGTCCTAACCGCCGGTGGCTTGGGTCCCGAACCTCGCCATCGGAGGGGAATATTTTTATATTTTTAAATGTATTTTTTATAGCATATATTTAAAAATGTAAAAAAACTTTAAAAATAAAGAGTACTGATAATTAATGTTCATAGTATAATTGAAATGAAATGAAATAATTATTTAACTCTTTGTTACAAATATAGATACATAATTAGGATCTTCTATTAAGTATTCATATGTAGAGACTTGTGTCAGAAATCTGTAATTAATACACATCACGTTTGAAACGTAAAATAGATTACAATATGACCACTTAAGTCCTTAGTTTGATTTTATACTTTTTTCAATTAAAGGATATTTTCAACATAGTATAAAATATATTTATGGCGAGATCAGAGTAGGCATTTTACTTGATTAGAAGCTTTATATATTTTTCGCTTGTGTATGAAATTGAAAATAACAACACAATCCTGTAATATGTTACATATTTAATACTTAAATTGAAACCTCAACAACTTAATGACATTCAAAATATCGCTAAAAATAGACAGCTATTTAATGTTCCGTTTCTGCATTAATTGATGAATAAAGCATGAACACTCCTTAATTGGATTACATGAATAATAAGCATAATATTATGACTCATTTTAATATCCAATTACCACCTAACATACGCAGTAAACCTCAATATAAATTGAACCACTTTCTATAAGTGCTTTTCTTTTTTCTAAAATTAATTTATGGCTGAAGTTATGCAAAATACAACAAATTTATTGTCGGTTGATTGTTGTACGTTTGAATAACGCCCCATGTGGCTGCCGTGGACCCCGGCCTGGCTGCATGCATTTGACAACCTGCAAAATTGAATACGTAGTTGCCTACATACGCGGAACGGGGGATTAGGAAAGTGAAACTATTAAATATCAAACCGCTATAAGCTAATAGGTATGCTGGTAACTGGAATTGAAATGCCATAGAACAAGAATAAACATACATAAGCTCACGCCTGTATCCCCGAAGGGGTAGGCAGAGGCGCACTAGCGAACTAGAACACCCACATTCTGTCCCAGATGTGATAGGGGGCCAGCCTATCGCCATTTCGGGCACAAATTCCAGACTCCAGGCTGATATGGAAAAATCCAATATCACTTTGCCCGACCCGGGGATCGAACCCGAGACCTCAGAACCGTAGTCGTACCGAAATACCACCACGCCACCGAGGCAGTCATTTTTTCGATCTTAATGGAGCAGTTAGTATTTCGATTCCCAGCAGGCTTACCACGACCTCTTATAGGAGTATTATTATCATCGTTCTTCGTTTGTTTTGTATGGGAATCGGTACAAGTAAAATTATAATAATACTGCTATAAGAGGTGATGGTAACTCCCCTGGTCGTGAGAAGCTATTTTTTTATTTGAGGGGGGGTTGACGTCGGCAGCCGGTCGTAGAAACTAAGCCAAATAATTTTCTGCAACATGCTTGGAAAAATGTGTTCCGCCGATCCCACATTGAGGTGGTATAAGCGCACGTAGAAAAAAATGATGGCGCAGTTGTATTGCGTACGCGATAGCCTATTGACTGCCGTACTAAGGTCTCCAGTTCAATCTCCGGGTAAGGTAATGTGATATTGTGTTTTTCTGCTTAGTATCAGCCTAGATTCTTCAATTAATGCCCGATTTGGCTACAGGCTCGCCTCTTATCACATCATGGGAGTAAAATAACCTTGGCAAAAATTGGGTGCTCCAGATAAGAGGCGTGTGTGTAGGTGTATAAATCAATTTTTATTTAATATTTTTACCATAACAACAAAATCAAATAAAGTGTTGAGGAATTCGAACTTGTAGGCGGTGTCCCAATTTAGCACAGTTTCGAACTTATCCTTAAAACGGTCACAGATCAACAAAGAACAAGAAAAACACGTTCATCTTTTGTATTGATTTCGGTAAAATTAACTATTCAACGGCAAGTGACAGAGAATTTCTCATTGTGTTGTTGACACAACATAACGGTGCCCGGATATGTTTTGTGCCTTAAGAGTTGGATTTTTCTAGCTTGTTCCACTTTTGTTAGGCTAGTCTTTAGGATTGGTCTTTTTCTTTGCGTGATTATAGCTATAGTCACACAATGTGCCATCTTTCTTTCTACTTGTCCTTATCCCACCTTAACGTGGGGTCAGCGCAACACACTTTTTCAACCATGTAACAGAAAGGATTTGGCTTAGTTTTTAACACCGGCTGCCTGCCTGACGTCAACCCCCTCTGAGGGGTCCAGTTCCGAGCAAATTAAATTAGAAAATTTGCTTTGCCCGACCTGGGAATCGAAACTACGACCTCCCGGTCCACAGCCCATATATCCTGCCACTAGACCAAGGAGGCGACAATTATAATTATTACTACTATATTATAATTTACTTATTATAGATAATATTTATCATACAATATACTTGCAGAATATAAAAACAATAAGTGACGTATCGGCAAGTTAGGAAGAAGCAAGGAAAGCAATTTGTCTCAATCAATCAAGAACTTTCGTAGATACATTAACATACCGAGAGTATTTTTTGTTTAAAACAAATTGTCTGGATGAGATAAAGTCGCGAATGCTTTACTATGCGAGTCTAACATAGGTTATATCTATATATAATAGGTAGATAATAGAAAAATACTAAAATAGGCTTTATTACTTTATTCGGAGACAATTTTCTTACGAACACATCATCACATCAGTCACAAATTCCACATTCCGACATTATACTGAGTACAAAACCCAATAAGAAGAATTATAATTCCGTTATAAGACAACACACTTTAGCTAGTAAACATAACATAACATAACATAAGCTCACGCCTGTATCCGAAGTAGGCAGAGACGCACTAGACAACTAGAACACCCACATTTCGCCGAGCTTAGTTCCGTCCCAGATGTGATAAGGGGCGAGCCTATCGCCATATCGGGCACAAATTCCAGGCTCCGGGCTGATATGGAAAAATCCAATATCACTTTGCCCGACCTGGGGATCGAACCCGAGACCTCAGAACCGTAGTCGTACCGAAATACCACCACGCCACCGAGGCTAGTAACAAAGCACAAATAGCGCCAATATTAAACACTCTCAATACCCATATCATACCGGTGTATATAAATATCTACGTGTAGAGTGAATCTCGTACTGCGTAAGATGTAACACGGAGACAATTACTGGAATTGTATCGGATGACAGGAATACGATTTCCAGACATGGCGGCGCCGCGTCGAGTCGCTGTATATCTTACTCCTAATTACTGGTTTGATACCTGTCTTATCTAAGTGTTGCGCGGAATCCTTTACGTCACTATTATTAATTACGATAATGTTCTTAGTGAAGCTATATGAATATGTTGGACTTTAAGTCTTATCAATTTAGAATGATTTGTAAATGAACATTTCAGACTAGATATATTTAATAGTTAGTGAAAAAACTAAGTAATCCAGTCGTAAAAATTAAACCAAATCCTTTCTGCAACATACTTGAAAAAGTGTGTTGTGCCGACCCCACA
Source organism: Clanis bilineata (assembly GCA_036417725.1). Lineage (NCBI taxonomy): Eukaryota > Metazoa > Arthropoda > Insecta > Lepidoptera > Sphingidae > Clanis > Clanis bilineata. The sequence continues at coordinate 9,885,800 of CM071153.1, forward strand.
TTAAGATGGGATAAGAACAGATAGAAAAATAATTGAAAAATAAGCCCTTATTAAATTAGGAAGATGGGCTAATCAATTTGTGAGTCGCTGTTGACGAGATAAGCAGAAAAGCAGGTTCCATACGACGCGCGCTCACAAGACGCAGACTGTGTTGATTTTTAGGCTCACAGCTTCCAAACATTCGGCTGACCAATCAGCAGTTTCGTGCGGATCGCCCGCCAGAGTTCGTAAACATTTTTTTCCGAGACGAGACGTTTAATGTTATTCGGTATCGCGCCCCCTCCGATACGATTGTTCAATTGGCGAGAAATTGCGACGCGACTAAGCTTGCGGAAAATTGGCGATATCGTTAATATTCACCCGAAACTGGCGGTTCACGTGGCGACTACAAATAACGAGCAGACAGGCCCCATAGATTTATGTTCTGTCGTTTTAAGTGATATATAGGCCTCACCCGACCGTCCCGTACAGATTCGTCCAAGAATATCTTAAGTAACACGATCGCAGATAGTTTTGATCAAAATTACCAGCTCCCGAACTCCAATGTAACATTGAATGTATATTTCTCATTTCATTCATTTTCCCCCGTTTTAACATATGACACAACATACTTAAGTAAACTAACACATGGAAACCTTAACATAACATAAGCTCACGCCTGTATCCCTGAACGGGTAGGCAGAGGCACCCTAGCGAACTAGAACACCCACATTTTGCCGAGCTTAGTTCCGTCCCATGTGATAGGGAGTGAGCCTATAGCCATATGAGGCACAAATTCCAGACTCCGGGCTGATATAGAAATCGAAAATGATCGAACCCGAGACCTCAGGACGGTAGTCGTACCGAAATACAACCACGCCACCGCGGGCTACATTCTTATTTATAACCGCGGTAACTAAATCGAAAAGTCATCCCAATCCAATCTAAACGAAATATGCATTCAAGCTTTTAAAGTATGATATCTGACGGGGCCCGAAGACTCAGGTAATTCTGCCTAACTTTTTCCGGGGTGTTAAGCTGTCTGGGGAAAATGGCGACAAAAATATTCCGGTCATGCAGACGGCCTCTTGTTAACGCTCCCCTAAAAATACATGACTCCCCCTTCATGACACAGCCTGTTTCTTAAGACGTTGGTTGCTAAGTTTTTACGACGAGCGAGTTGCTCGTGAGCTCTTTACGACAATTATTTATGCAGAGCGTGATGTCTATATGATTATGGTCTTTATGAAAAAGTGTTAATGGATCTTCAAAAAATATGTACATAAACGAAATAATTCTATCATGTACTTCATTTGCAGCTTATCAATTGATTAAGCGGTAATTTAGTATTACATAAATTGTTGTTCAACAATAAATAAAGTTAAATAATACAAAATTATTTGAGTGGTAGAGCCAAGCTGTAGACAGTAACGTCTAGAGCACGAATGGGCTAGCTCGACCGGTTTGATACCACTGTCGCACAGAAAACCGACGTAAAGTGGCAGCTTGCTGTCGCGTTTCGATTGGTGAGTGAGATTTCCGGTAGCCCATTTCCCCCCTCCCTTGCCCAATCCCTTTTCCATAACATCCTTTTAGGTTGCCAACGCATCCATGATTCTTTGTATTTTGGGTGTCTATGGGCGATGGACATCACTTACCATCAGGTTGTTTGCCAGTCTCTGCCATATAAAAAAAAAATAAAAAAATGATAAATAGTAATGATATATTTATCATCATCATCAATTACGGAACGTCCACTGTTTGACATAGGCTTCTCCTAAAGATGTCCAGATCGACCTGTTGGAAGCGGTTTACATCCAGCGACTTCCAGTAATATATTGTGGTAACGTTATTAATGTGGTGTAGCGTTTGGCTGTGCAACCACTTACCATCAGGTAGAAAATCTTTAAAAATTCACTTATCTTTGTCGACCGACTTAAAAAAAGGAGAAGGTCCTTAATTTGTCTGTATTTTTTTGTGCATGTTACGCGATATGTCCCCCAAAAGTGAACCGATTTTCAAGATTTTGTGTTCGATAGAGTCTATTCCAAGGGTAGTTCCATATATATTTGGTCACGATCGGAAAAAAATTGAAGTCGGTCCGTTAAGTTTTTAAACTTGGGATTATTGACGAATTTTTAAGAGTGTTATTTTTTGTTAAGAGTGCAGATAGATCGCGATTATGAACCAATCAAACCAAGTCATTTGACGGAGTCATGTTCAAACTGTGTTCTTATTGGCTAATTGTTATCTATCTGCACATTTGAACTGAGATTGTTTATTGGAACCGGCCGTAACGAGATAAAGCACTTACGCAAACGACTAGTAAGGCCTATACGGGAGCGCCAACAACGGCCACCATTAAAACTTAATTCTATAGGTACATGGCGTGACAAACATATTGACAAAACCGTTATAAAAAAAATAAAACAATACCCATGATACTTTGATGAAAACATTTCGATAGGCAAGCTATTATGAGGTTTTGTAAATAATTCATCATCATCATCATCATCATCAGCTATAGGACGTCCACTGCTGAACATAGGCCTCCCCCAAAGATTTCCAGATCGACCTGTTGGAAGCGGCCTACATCCATAAATAATTCATATTTGATACAAAATATGTCTCATCTGGTTATCAGATGAGTGAAGCTCGATGTACCACGGTCTCTTAGACCACATTTATTGCAGTCATCAAATATTTGCCCAATTTCCCGACCATTTAAAAGGTACAGTGATACACTCGGATAACCCGATTCAGTGTAAGCCGTGCATAAATCGGAAGGCATGACCGTCGGCTGATATTGCCGTTTTGTAAGAGGAAACTTTATTTCGTTTCATACTCCCTTTGCTGGTCTGACTGTATTTTTTCCTTTACGTGTTTCTAAATTGAGTTCGTATGCAACGTATGTATTACATTCAGATATTTTTAAGCCAGGAAATAAATAATATTTAACTTTGGCCGGGTTGTCGCTATTTCTTTTGCGAATGAAACAAAAAAATTATTGGAAACAAATCATTTTATTATCACTATACATTAGTCTTCTTCTTCGGAAAGGGACAACATAATCGAGAATTAAGATCAGCGGCCTGAGCAGGAACATTTCTGACAGTCGTAAATATATTGGAGCTCGCTGCGCACTGATGACATTTGGTTAATATTTAATCCATATTTAATAGATGCGCATCGAGCTCGAATATATTTACGATTGACACATTTTCCTGCTCGAGCCGCTGTTAAAAATAACTTTTACTAGGGATAGAGCATCAATACGACACACATCAATCGCTCAAAAACAACACGACACAAACAATATTTACGACCAATAAAAACGAAAGGAAACGATAAATATTATCCATTAGGCGCCTACAACACTCACAAAAGAACATGAATCACGGCAAATCAGGAGTATCAAGGCAGTTAATTGCGCGGGAAAGTTGCCCTGAAGTACACAAGTTCGTGTTACTGTGGCGTATTATTGTGAGGAACGTTTTTCCTCATTAGGAGATCTCCAGGCCCTAATAACCGCGCCTAACGAACGACGCCACAACAAAACTTGGGTTAGAAAAAAATACTTGAGGTAAGACGGTTTTTTACTTCAAGCAGACGGTTTTTAAAGCCAGATTGGCGATCAAGCAAATGGGTCGTCTGATAGTAAGTGATCTTCACCGCTCATGGACACACCTACGCCACGAATAATATTATTAATCTTTATAGTAGTGTAAACTCCATCCTTAATATCCTTATTTCCATGTTTCCTAAATAATATAATTAAAAGATTGTTTGTAGATTTTACTAAATAAATTTGATAAACCAATTCTCATTGAAATAAAACTATTTTTACAAATTCTATCACGAATAAAATTTTATTTTGTATAATTAAAAATGAAGGTAGATATTGTAACACTAACCTAATATTCGCGTAAACTTAAGAAATCAGTATGTAAACCAATTCTCAGTTCAATCTCTCATGACAATATAATACATTTTTCTTTATACAATTCAAATGTACCAGTATTAACATTTCCAAATAGTCTCTTTTGATACATTATCCTTTTTACATTATTAAAATATGCAACTTAAGCTCAACGAGAATTGACAAGAATAATTATGTTAACAGTAGGGATTAGAGAGAGGATTTCGGCCGCTGGAAATCCCACTCACCGAACGAAACGCAACGGCAAGCTGTCACTTTACGTTCATATCTATGAGACAGTGGTATCAAACCGGTCAAGCCAGGCCTTTCATGTTGTTGGCAGTCCTGTCTACTGCGTGGCTCTACCACTTCATTGTTTTGTATGAAGTACATCAACTGTTGATTAAGCCATCTTTGAAGTACGAACAATTCACGTTTATCGCACGTAAAAGGAATATTACAGAAATCTGTAATTTACGAAGGCTGTGCTATACGATTCTTATTTTCAAATCGCATGACGCGGTCTCGTAAATCACAGTTTCTTGTTAAATTCTCGCCTCGAACGTGCGATAAAATCTCTCCATCTAAATAGGGCTAACGCTAAATGGGGCTTAAATCTGGAAGATTTGTTTGCTTTGACTGCTTCAGTGGTGTAGTTGTATTGCGTATGCGATACCATAAAGTTTTGGGTTAAATCCCTGCGTCTATTAAAAATTATTGGATTTGGGTTATCTGACGAATGTTATGGCTAACATTCTATCAGTATTTAGTATCAATCCGGAGTTTGAACACATAAGTTCACACCTGGATCCCGAAAGGAAGTCAGAGACGCACTAGGAAACTAGAACACCTACTTTCGTCGAGCTTAGTTCCGTCTTAAATGTGATAGGAGGCGAGCTTATCGCCATTTCGGGCACAAATTCCAGATTCCAGCTGATACTGAATTCCAAAAAACTGAAAAATCTAAATCACTTTGCCCGACCCAAGGATCGAACCCGAGACCTCAGTGCTAGTGCACCTCTGCCTACCCCTTCAGGAAAACAGGCGTGAGGTTATGTTATTTTATAACAAAAACATAAAAACTAATTGAGTACCTACCTTCCTTAAGTCGGTGAAAAAAAATATACTGACCAATAAAAATCTTTCCCAATTTTGTGTTTACACCGTAACCGTGGCAAGCAATCAAAACATTGACACTATAACTGTACACAAACATCAATAGCTAATAAAGGTGTTAATTAGCTGTTTGCAACCTCGCTCACCTCACTCAAGTAATTACCGACGGTATTGACGCCTCTATTCCATGACAATGTTCCAACATGGAACTTTCTAGTCTCTGATCACGGACGTAAAAAAATATGGACACCATCTCGCCTATAGTTAAATGGGCACCACAGAGAAGCCACACACACAAACACGCCTGTATAAAAGTGCTCTACGCACACACACGTCATTACGTGTCGATAGTTCGAATGGTCCGTAAACCCAGCTTCACTTTCAATGTTCCTAACGCTCCGTCCACCTTTTTTTTACACCCGTGTTTGTATAACACGGGTGTAAAAAAAGTGTGTATCATAGCCCACACCATCAATCATTCGAGCCGTAGTGCCGATGTATCCCATTGGAAATATTATAGGATCAGTCAACGCAAGGGGTAACTCTTTCAATTTTTTTGAAATTGGAAGTGAATAACTGACTTCAACTTTTGACCGACTTAAAAAGTAAAAAAATGAGGTCTTCACTTCGTTTGTCTGCTTCGCGACGTCTCTGAAAAATGAGGACCGATATTCAAAATTAATTTATGATTTAAAATTTTGATGACTTCGACAAAGCTTGCTCCAAAAGAAGCTTAAGAATAAATCTTTGTAGATTAAACTAAGCTTTATTTTTTTATGTAAGAGTACTTGTGATTGATAGCATACTAATATTATAAAAAATACTGACATACCCATCAAAATCACATACAAGTTTAATAAAATTCACCAATTTTTTTCAGAAAACAAAGCAAAACGCCCAATCTTCATTATTACCAACAATTTGTGAACGATCAAGCTTACAAATAATACACTCACAATTGAGCAATGGAATGGTAGTAAAAACCTTGCCAGGTATGGAATGCAGGAAGGAATTTTATTACTAAGGGCCCCGACCCACAACCAACGCATATAAAAAATCTAAATTCCAATGCAATCTTCAAGGCAATTGACACTCTATTACATTACAAATGAATATAAACGCCTTGCATCAAATAATAAAATTATAAACAAATAAATAATTCAACTGAATAGTGCACTGTTTATACTCCAGTCTCCACGGATAAACTTATAAAAATCACAAAACTAAGTCAAAATAAGATTCCAATTGAAAACTCTAGGAACTATTGGACTTTCTCCAAAATCTCCTGGCTACTGCACTGTAGTGTGCTATTTACCGAGCGGTTAAATACGACGTTTATATCCATTAAGGGCACTTCCGACACGTAACCGGGTAATCATATTCCGAGCAGGCACAGCATAAATCATCAGAGGATAACCGGGGGGCAAAAAACATCGTGGCCGGACTCACGCACCCGCCTAACCGCTGTTTATTGTGGGGTTTACATTCACTTTATTGCAACCAAACGTGTAGGTAACACGCATTATCGCTAGATATAAATTTGTCTGGAACAAAAGAGGTTCCGAACACGGCTTTTAGCATTAAAAAAGGACGGAGAAAACCGTTTTTCAACGTGATGAACGGGGGTGTTTATTTATTTTAGATGACCTTCATGACATGACCTTGAAATTAGACGCGTGTGAGTGTCAAATACATTGGGTTGTACGTGATAGAAAACATCTTAAGGAGGCAATAGGATGCGGGCTAGACGCACACACGGACACAAATCCTAGTGGTCTCGAATTACGGACGTATAAAAAAAGGACACCATCTGGCCTATAGTTAAACGGAGGCCACAGATAAACCACGCACACAAATGTGCCCTACGCACACACTGACACTCATATCAGGCTCAGTCGGCACCATAACGTGTCGATTGATCGAATCAGCAGCAAACCCTGCCTCACTTTCAATGATCCTAGCACTACGTCCATCTTTTTTTCTCTAATATGGACCATATTAGAGAACGACTCTCGAGCATGAATCACACTTAGGTTTTTACATACACATATCTTGTTTTAAGAATTAATGCTTGTGTATCGTTATGGAATACGCCTTATTATCTGTCGCTAGTAGTACTTTTCATGTCCGCATTCTTCGTTTAACATTTAATCGTAATAATTATGATGAACATTAGCAAAATGTATAAGAATTTATAATGGTCTGCTGCAATTTGGTTGGCGATAAATTTCGGAACCGTGTAAAGCTCGTTAATTTAGTTAGGTAACGTTAACATCATTACTCCCAGTAAATATTATATGATGCTGATATTTTCTGTTTAATATTGCCCGTATTAAAATTAAAACCACGTGATGCGACGGTGTTTGAAAAGTGGACATCCGGTAAATGGTTATTTGATGTTAGTCGATAAACAGGAGCAAAGATAAAAAGGGTGTGAGATTAAACAGATGAAAATAACGATCTCTCATGAGACAAAAAGCAAGAACCCGTAGACAATAAAGGATAATCATTCCACCAGTTTGAGATTTATGTCCCTTAATGTTAGTAGAATAAAACATATGTAATGAATATAATAACACGTCAGAGTACCTGCATAGAGAAAATATATTTGAGATAATACACCATAAAGTTGCTCTTCGATGTTAAATGTGTACGCTTTGATTTTGCTGGCAACTTCATATAATTGGAAATGTTAGAAGAATTAAATTCCTCGCTCTAATTATTTTTCGCTTTTCGATTCAATTCGTAATCAACATTGGTATTAAGTTAGACAGCAATTTTTCAATATTGCCTTATGATTCCGGACATGGAAATGCATTGAAAATTAAACGGTTCTAACGTTAGATCAACCTTTATACAATAAAATAATATCACTTTTAAAATATATAACACTAAATCTATATCGCATTTCACCATTCTAAAAAATCTAATTTTTTATTAATTACATCAAAGAACGTTATTTTCCCAGAGTTATTCGAAATATACCATATATCGATAAAGTAAATCATTCGCTCATGTATTCAATTATAATTGGTTTGTTTTAACAAACGAGGGACGCCCGCCTCATACATATTTCAGTTAGGATAAATTATTATTGATCATTCGTGATGATTGATGTACTTAATTGGAGACTTGTATGGGAACAATTTTATGTGCGTAAATAATCACGGGCGGCTCGGCCTCCGGTGACTTTTGAGAAATTGTAGCTCGACATTTTCTTATAATAACATTTTGCGCATCTAGTTATTCTATGTTTACTAGTAGTAACTATACTATATGTTAGTTTCGACACTTCTCGAAATCGATAACAATAATAATTGTGTTTGCTTCCTCCATACGTTTACCACATTGTAGTTTCCGCAAGAGGCGCTCCTACACAAATGCATTTATTCGGTCGACTAGTTTGTATAGTATATATCATTAACATGATATTCAAACGAAAAGTCCGAACGAAAAGCAATTAACCACAGTCAGTTCATTAAATAGAAAATATTGCTAAATATTTTTCCATTCGTTTTCATAGAATGTGATTTACGCAAACTTCGGAAAGAAATCAAAGAAAGAATTTACATTTTAATGATGTGTGAATTTCCCCGATGTATCCCAATGACGGCTGCGGGCGATAGTATCGAAAAGATTTATAGTTTGATTTGAATTTATAAACAGATGTGAAACAAAATATTGTAACAATATTTTTAGTAAAAAGAAAGTAATTAATCTATGCCAAAAGTAAATTTCCCTTTACTACACACACTGATTTAGGAACGTTATGTGTCTGCACGTACTCTAACAGGTTTTTTCCAATGTAGATACATAATATTATGTATATATCCCATAGGGGTAGGCCCAGTATCGTCTGATTCTGACATACCTTCATCTACTTTCATGCATTCTCGTCAGTTTAGCGTAGGCGTCGTAGGTCAAGAGACCATATGTGCTATGGTTGCTATCCAGTTAAAAAAATGTATCAGGTACCTTTCCTAACTATTAGAGTAGCATCTCAGTATTCGGGGAGTATAAAAAAATATCATACACCATCACGCTCACTTAACTATCGATTACATATAAAAGACTCTGGGTTGATACTAACACTACCCGACGAGGGGACGACGGACGAGGGTCGGTACGTAGCACGACTGCTGTACTGAGGAGTACGAGAGTCCTCAGTACAGCAGTCGTGCTACGAACGCCATACAACTACGTCACCGAATATATTCACAATGTCGCTTACAATATTAATTATAAAACCAGCACCCACTTATTTTCATCAATGTACAGATTTCAGTATAGGGAGTTCCTCTCACCTGTCCGCTTTCACTCCAGAGTTAAACCGCTTACGCTCAAAATAAACGTTGTTTAACGTTCACATGGTAGAATCCGGAAAATATTTCAGTTATTTTAGCAGTCCGCTCGGCTAAGTTGCCTGTCTTGCTGTATCGCGCAGGTAATGGATAAAAATGAAATGCTCTGCTCTCGACACTGAATATAAGAATTTTCCGTCCATTTAAAAGTTTGTTTACCATTAAAGGTAGGAAAATATAAAACAGTGTACTCGGTGGCGTAGCTGTGTTGCCTACGCGGTACGACTAGATACCGTCTAGATGTCTCAGGTTCGATCCCCAGGTCGGAAAAAAAGTGATATTGTGTTCTTTTATTTAGTATCAGTATTTTTAAATGAACAATGCTTTTGAAAATCGAAGTGAAGTATAACATGGCATCACCAATACAGATAAAAAATGTAGTTAGTCCCTAAAATCAACAACGTTTAAAAAAGCGTCCAGAGGAATAATTGTGATATTCCTTTGAAGAAGCCACTGTGGCGCAAAAGTGCGTAGCCGACTGTGAAGCAAGAGGCCGTGAATTCGATTCCCGCACCGAAACAAATGTTTGTGTGGCCCACAAATATTTATTTAGTATTTAGGTGTTATCAGAACGAAAGTCTCTCGTAGTTTCTTATACCCACGGTACAGTTTTATACCTGATGTGGGGCAGAACTATGTATATGACTGTTGGGTATATATTTTTTTTTTTATTATAAATACGATTGTAAATAAATCACACCGTTACCGTTACGTTTACCGTCTAGAATTTATGATAAAAATCTAGTAGATTCGACTAGATAGACTAGATAGTCGTTATTGATAGTCAATCCTCGACTAGATTAGAGATCCAACCGTCTAAGTAGAACAACAGTATTCAACAAGCCAAAACAAGTTTTTCAACCATTAACAAAACAATATCACAGCAGTTACTCGACGGATTTGTAAAAATAGTTGTCTGTTGTTACTCGCTACGTTATATAGTTATGAGTAGCGATGACGTTATTTAATTCAACTTGCCTCGACATATCCGCTTAGGACTGAAAGCTGAATGAACACGTTCGTAGAAATATATTGTGGGGGAATAAAAGGTCATAAGGTATTTATTATACAGGATATGATTTGTTCCGTTACGTAACTTCATAATTCTGACAACTTTGTGTCTATAAGGGCGACTTGCACCACTATTACTAACCTACAGTTAGTCCTAACCTCAAGTTAAATTGAAAAGAAATATATGAAGGACGTGTAATTCTTTACATGTAACGTACTACATGTATTTACAGATAATATATGATGACATTTAATTAATTACATATATTAAATTACATGTCCTTCATATATTTCTTTTTCAATTCAACTTGAGGTTAGGACTAACTGTAGGTTAGTAATAGTGGTGCAAGTCGCCCTAAGTGAAGGAGTCCCACTCTACGGCATCAATTCGATTTACCGCATCACGTGAAATGGTCTTTTTACGTATCTTCTTATATTCTACCTGCTCTTATGCTTTTAGCTAGGAGCGAAGCAACATGATCTTTCAAGCATATTACAGAAAGCATTGGGCTTAATTTCGATCCGTCCCGATCAAATCGAACTAGAAAAATTTTAGACCTAAGATTTGAACCCAAAACCTGCCAGTCCACAACTCGTATACGCTGCTTAGTGACAGCACAAACCACCTTTTTGGTTTAGTACCAAGAAGGTGACCAAATACAATCTAATAATAATAATATTTCAGCTTTGTAATATACCGTACTTGTTTAAAATATTGCTAGCTTAATTATATTTTTTTTATAATAATACAGGCAAAGCGTTTGACCATAATCACACCTGATGGAAAGTGATGATATGGTCTACGATGTTAAACGCCTGCCCAAACTATACCTATTCACTCTAACCTTGAAGAGTCCCAGATTGTAGTGCTCAGGAAACACAGAGTCCGGCAACGAATTCCATTCCTTAGCAGTACGCATGATAAAACAAAAAAAAAACCATCGTCCACACAAACATTTAAATCAAGCACGTAGGAAATCTAGTAATTTAGCATCGTCAATAGTGTCAGCTAGTTAACGCCACGTCCATTTCGTAGGTACTAGGTAACCGTACGATTTAGGACTCCTTTCCATTTACATCGCGTGTTTTACGTCCCGAGTGGACGGAATATTTTGCAAGTACTAAATTACTTCGTATAGAATAATATATTCAGATTACAACATTCCAAGCCGACTGTTGAAACGAGTTTTGTATCTATTTTTAGCGTACTCCTGTTTTTGTGAGCCTTTGATCGCTAATTTGCTCAATATGGATATTACTGTAATTATAACGGATATCCGATTGACCTTAATGTGCCGAATTCGGTCATTGCACAGAGAGTATGTTATGTTAGTACAACGGCAAATAGTCGTTAGTAAATAATATGTTATTATTGTACGTTATCAATAATAAGTATTTCTTAATAATGATGCAATCATTATCATCTTGCGTCATTTGCAGAGGCCACAGAGTGTGGCGCAGCGGGCGAGTAGCCGGCTGCGAAGCGAGAGGCTGCAGGTTCGATTCCCACATTGAGACAAATGCTTGTGTGACCCACAGATATTTGTTTCAAGTCTGGATGTTGTGAGACCGAACGTCTCTCATAGTATCTGGCACCCACGACACAGGTTTATACCTAGTGTGGGGTCAGGACTAGGTGTGTGACTGTGGGTGTATTTATTTACCCTGCTTATTTATTCTGCGGCCTACAACCAGCGACTTCCTGCGACCTTTATTAGGTCGTCGGTCCACCTTGTAGGTTCCAACAGGTCGATCTGGAAATCTTTGGGAGAGGCCTATGTTCAGCAGTGGACGTCCTATGGCTGATGATGATCATGATGGTGATGATTTATTCTGCATGCAAATAAAGCCTAATGTTTTATACTGAGAGAGACCACAGTCGGTTATTCAGAATAAATAGGTTTCATTAAATATATCTTATTAGTTACTACTCACATCAATTTTCATTGCAATTAAAATTTTCTAAAATTAATTTTATTTTACGTTTTTTATAAATCAATTACGAGTCAGTATAGTTTAATAGTAAATAAGGAGTATACCCGTTCAACACATTAAGGGTGATTCCTATCTATTTTTATACACAATTGATACAAATAACAACAGCTTAATTTCCCTTTACATTCACAACAGTTCATGCGATTGTTAAAATCTGGCACTAATCGGATTGCTATTCGATGCGTCTCGAGTATCGCGCGCCGGCGACGGCACGCAAACCGGATCGGGTACAAACATCAATGGAATTAAACACAATGCAATTACACAACAATTATATACAATTATGGACAATACGGCACACGTTAACGTTGTTATCGAATTTGTTACATCGTCTGTGGTTAGTATTGATCGTCTAAGTATTAAATACTATGGGCCTTACTTATAAACACTTTTTCGCTTATCTTTTCGCTAAGAATAGCCTGTCACTTTTTTCCTTGCGTTATATTGTGAAAAAATGAAAGGGACAACCTATGCATAAAGAAAAGCAGCGCTTAAATATTTTTATAAGTAAGGGGCTACGTATGTAAATTAATTACCTGTATATCCCATGGGAATCGTACATTTTTCCCGGATAAAATGTAGCCTATGTTAGTAGCTGATAAGTTAGCTTTCCGTAGGTAAAAGAATTTTAAAAATCTGTTCAGTATTTTTTAATCCTATTCATTTCAAACAAAACAAAAAATATATAAATTTTGAGTGGTAGAGCCACGCTGTAGACGTCCACAGCACGAATGGGCCGGCTCGCTTGATCTGATACCACTGTCTCACAGAAAACCGACGTAAAGTGGCAGCTCGCTGTCGCGTTTCGTTCAGTGAGTGAGATTTCCGGTGGCCCAATTCCTCCCCTCCCTTTCCCAATCCCTATTTCCCTCATTTTATGTTGGCAACACACCTATGATTTTCTTGTCTTGGGTGTCTATGGGCGGTGGTAATCACTTACCATCAGGTGACCCATCTGCTGGTTTGCCAGTCTCTGTTATAAAAAAAAACAATAAAAATATATTATATTTTTTCTCTTGATATTATTAGTATAGATGAAAACTCACAGAAATTCTCTCTTTGCATTTTAAACCCATTGGCAGCATTTTATTTTGTCACGTTGCATTTGCACGAAACTACGTTGCGATTTCCAGTTATTTTGTTAAATAAAAATATTTATATTTTCCGACCAAATCCGCACAAGAGAGATTTTATTGTAACGTAAACGTTTAGACTGTTTGAAACTAATACAGATTTCAAATATGGATTTTATAATTAAGTGATGACAACTTTTACTTAGTTTAAGTGTTATAGAGGTAGGTCATTTTTAAATTATGCTATGATTTGTTAATTATTGTTATTATCTAAATATCCCCAAGACGGCAGGCAGGCCTGTTAAAAAACTAAGCCGAATGCCTTCTGCAACATACTTGAAAAAATATGCACCGATCTGACAATAGAGTGGGATAACAGCAGGTAGAAAGATTTTTATTACATAAGTAATAAGGAAAATACTTCATTCCATCACATTGAAATAAAAGAATTAATTGTCAAACATACCTCTGTCTGTCCTACATCAGTTTACAACCAGTAATAACATTCCTGTACAAAATAAACACAACTATCCAGCAGATGAAAGACCCTAAATAAATTACAAATTAAAATTGGTAACACTTTCAATCAAATAATTGTAGCTGGAAGTTTAAATCCGGCTCGGTAACTCGTGTTTATAACTGTATTTTCAGTGCGGGTAGCTGTAATCGGTTTAGGAGGCGACCGGTAGACGTGCCGCGCCTACTGGCACGACCAGGCATGCCACGTGGCTCGCGTACCACTGAATCTCGATTTAATGTTCTCAATTTTATGACAAAGTCGTGAAACTGCGGCTTAGTATGTCCTTACTTATGATAAGACCAAAAATATTGTAGTAAAGTCACGTCGTAGACAGTAACGTCTACAACACAAATGGGCCGGCTCGACCGGTTTGATACCACTGTCTAACAGAAAAACGACGTAAAGTGGCAGCGTGTTGTCGCGTTTCGTTCCGTGAGTGAGATTTCCGGTGGCCCAGTTCCCGAAGCTGTAACATACCTTTAGATCAGAGGTTCCCAAACTTATTATGTCGACCGCCCACTTTAAAAATAAATTATTTTTAGCGCCAACCATTTTTTTACCTACTTATAAACCACTATAACTTCAAAATAAATTAATTATTGTGAGCTATATCAGTGGAGACCCCTTGTTTTTGTGGGTCTCTTACCGCTCCCCTTTAGGCATGCAGCGCCCACAAGGGGGCGTTAGCGCCCACTTTGGGAAAGACTGCTTTAGATAGTAGTTATAAAAAAAAATATTACGCATAAAATATTTTAGTCTTTAAATCCTCAGTTGTTTGATTTAACTATTTCCTTCATGTGTAAGTTGGCGACGTTTCAAATTGCGGCATATATGAATGAGCCATTTGAAATTTGAAAGATTTCAGCATTGGAAGGAAATGCGTATGGTATTTGCGAAAAATGTGCTAAGTTACTTGAACCAAAACCGTTAGGTTACATATAACTGTTAAAGCCATATATTCATCTGAACGTGCTTTAGTGTCGATCTTGTGTCAACATATATGGGCTGCGCACAGGAAGGTTCCAGGTTTGAATCCTAGGTCAGACAAAAGGGTTTTTTCAAACACGATTTGCCCGGGAGGGGAGTTGAAAACAGGCGGGTAGCTCGTCGTAAACAGTAAGTCGAATCCTTTCTGCGACATGATTGAAAACG
Source organism: Clanis bilineata (assembly GCA_036417725.1). Classification (NCBI taxonomy): domain Eukaryota; kingdom Metazoa; phylum Arthropoda; class Insecta; order Lepidoptera; family Sphingidae; genus Clanis; species Clanis bilineata. The sequence goes on from CM071153.1 coordinate 9,900,926, forward strand.
TGTGATACTCGACCCAACATTTACAGCCTCTCTGGCACAGCAGGCGAGTAGCTTGATCCCTGCATCGAAACAAATGTTTGTGTGGCCCACAAATTTTTGTTTCGGGTCTGGGTGTTGTGGGACCGAAAGTCTCGTAGTTTCTGATACCCACGATAAAGTTTATACCTAGTGTGGGGTCAAGAATATGTGTGTGACTTTTGAGTATATTTATTATTATTTATTGCATTAATCATCTTTTCAGAAAGTAGATATGCAAATAATTTCATACTATCTTCCACAATGTAAGCACCAGAAAAATCTGGCATTAATACCAAAAAAATTTTTTTTTAAATCATAAATCATGTACTGACGGATAATAACCTACAAACGCGAAGGAAGCTTACCGTAATTTAGCCTGTGTTGTATTGAAGATTTTATAGGCGTAATAAACAGAGATTAAGTACTCTGTTATAGCATGAATGGTGAAGACTAGACTCGGAGGCTGTCGGAAACAAAATAAATTGCAATAAATCAATCAAACGGCACCGCCGTCTGACGGTCTGATTTCATAAGTGGTTATGTTTCGTTTCCGATGAATTTTTGATTAAATTTCGCATAGAATTTGCGCGGAGTTTATTGAAAATTAATTTTGAGTTTACCCACGGTGTTGTTTATTTACCATTGACTGTATTTACTGACGTGGCTATAATGCGTATTTTTATGTAGATCTATCAATTATTTCGGACCTTAATGTGTAAAGGTAAAGGACTTTAATCGAATAACAACTATCACAAATCACGAAACCACAGCGAATGGCATAATCAACTAGTAAATCTAGGTGATCAAGCACACTATTTGAATTGGAATATTTTGTCATTTGAAATTTTACTTTACGCTGTTTTGGTATTATCGTAATTATTATAATTAATATAAAAATATTTAATAATAATAATTTATTGACACAAAATCTTACATGTAAGTACAGTAATAATCAGTTTAAGAATGTGTTTCACTAAAGATTAACAGATTCTTGTTCTGCTGGTACTTAAATTAGAATAACCTGTGCTATAAGTACCAGCGACCTTCCAGTGTTATTGTAATAAAGTATAGTTTAAGCATTTCACGAAAACGCACGCTTTCCGAATTCCGACCGTGGTACTTGTAAAATTGTGTTAACTGACTTCAAGAAGGAGGTTATAATATAATATTAACAGTTTTTACGACGCTATGTTACACTAATAGGTACGTACTATATATGTAGAAACAAAACGTTTATATATAATCACAAGTTTAAAAACTTAAGTGACATCAGATCCGATCGTTACCAAATTTATATGGGACCACCCTTGAAATAAGCTCTGTGGAACACAAAAATGAATTTTGAAAATTAGTTCACATTTGGCGGAGATATCGCGTAACATACATAAAAAATACAGAAGAATTGAGGACCTCCTCCTTTTTGGAAATCGGTGGAAAATCTTATTCAAAGTACTGCAAGCAATGTGTCTTTGGGGGAGGCCTATGTTCAGCAGTGGCTATGGCATCCTATGGCTGATGATGATGATGAAGCAATGTGAGTTCACGCGTCTCGTAAACTGCACAAACTTTACACATTGATCGCTACATCGTTTATTTCACAGTCAGAGTTAACAATTTACAAGGCTCGTATAAACAGAGTTCTATAGAAATGTACATTAACCAGCAATGTTACATGTCACCGTGTTTTATTACCGTGACTGAACACTTAGACAACAAACAAATTCTTAAGCATAACTTGTACAGTTTCACCAAACTTTCTCAGTATCTGGCGTCTGGCAGCACGCTTTCTCGATACAGTTTTTAACAATTAAACTAGAATATGAAAACGGTGTTAGGGGAGCTGTCTACATCACAAATTCCGGACATCAAGCCCGCTCACATGGACTGCATTGTAATAGCGCTGACCCGCCGCACCGCCCCGCTTGCACGCTTTGGCATTTTGTCCTTATTTAACTACAAGACATACCTCGGGATAAATTGCTCACTTATATAATAATGCCGTTTGGGACGCGGAAATATTTTTGGTTGGAATTTTCATAAGTCATTTTATAGACCTTTTTTATCAAACATTTATATTATTGTGTTCTAGATTTTATTACAAAGAATTTTCCCTAATAATTGATTAAAATAGTTATTTATTGAAATATAGGGAGATATTGAAATAAAGAGAGGGTTGAAAGAGTGAGTCGTAGGCACCTATAGCACAATCATTCTAAAAGAGGTAATGGGATGATCTACTTCGGCAGACAGTCAACCCGTCTCTCACACCTTCAGTCACACCATCTGTCACCCCGTCTGTCACCCCGTCTGTCACCCCGCCTGTCACCCCGTGTGTCACCTCGTCTGTCACGCAGTCGGTCACCCCGTCTGTCACCCCGTCTGTCACCACGTCCGTCACCCCGTCCGTCACCCCTTCTGTCACCCGTCTGTCACCCCGAAATGATTAAATTACTAAAATGGCTATTAAAAAATAAGGGTTGATCGTAGAAGGGTGAAAATTGAGGATTGTATGTATTTTTGTATGTTGTATCATAAAAAAATAGAAATTAAAAATTTTGTCTAAAAAATAAAAAAAAAATTTAGGGGTGGACTACCCCTAACATTTAGGGGGATGAAAAATAGATGTTGGCCGATTCTCATAGATACCGAATAAGCACAAAAAATTTCATCAAAATCAGTCGAGCCGTTTCGGAGGAGTTCAAGTTCGAACACCGTGACACGAGAATTTTATATATTAGATTTATAACCTATCAATATTCCGTCACAGATATGATAGGAGACGAGCCTATCGTCATATCGGGCACAAATTTCAGACTCCGGGCTGATATGGTAAAATCCAATATCACTTTGCCCGACACGGGGATCGAACCCGAGACCTCAGGACGGTAGTCGTACCGAAATACAACTACGCCACCGAGGCAGTCATGCATCATTCAATAATATATGGCATAAAATTATGATTCTGTTTTATATTAATGTATACGAACAACTTGATTGGAGAGTATAATATCCAACACAAATCATACGAGACGAATAAAAAAAACACGGAGAGGTGTGAAATTCTGATTGATTAACCACTGTGGACAAATTATGTTTAATTATAAGGTCTGCAAAGTTCCATAACTAGACACTGCCCACTAAACAAAACTTTATATATTCTAGGTAAGACCAACAGCCCCCTATGTAGTGGATGTCTGTCGGCCGACGAAACAGCTGCCCACGCCATCCTGGAATGCCAATACGTTGCTGCACAACTGGTTAAAATCTTCAACACACTGAAGTCGCTTCGAGAAGCCTGTGGAGACCTCAAGAAGATCCTGCGCTTCTGGTCGGAGCTAGGCTGGCTAAACTTTTAACTGGCATTCACGTCACGCACAATGGTCCACTTTTATGGAGCTAGGTGCGGAAAATTAAGCGCACACACCAAACAAATAGGTCTCCAAAACAACCAGTTAAATATAAGTAAATAGATTCAAATAGAACTTTCAAGGCCGTCAAATTCCATTGATATAATATATTTTTTTTATAGCAGAGATTGGCAAACGAGCAGATGGGTCACCTGATGGTAAGTGATCTCCACCGCCCATAGACACCCAAGACACAAAAAGAATCATGGATGCGTTGCCAACCTAAAAGGAGGAAATGGAAGGGGAGGGAAGGGGATTGGGAAAGGGAGTGGGGAAATGGGCCACTGGAAATCTCACTCACCGAACGAAACGCGACAGCAAGCTGCCACTTTACGTCGGTTTTCTGTGAGACAGTGGTATCTAACCGGTTGAGCCGGCCCATTCGTGCTATAGACCTTACTGTCTACAGCGTGGCTCTACCACTTGATAATTTTAATTATCACTGAAAATAAAGCTATCCCTACGAATATCGCAAAAGTTATGCACATCCTTAGATATCTATTCTTATAGCAAAGTTGGGCACTTTGAAAGAAGGGTTCCTGATATGTGGTTATGACCCACCTTTATAGGGCACTAATATTGAGTTATGAGCGACTTACGTCAGGAGATTCTAATGACAATTGACGGGGGAGCACTTATAAAGATGGGTTGGCGAACTTGAGATCTTCTCGAGAAGGAAAACGAAGTCCAATGAAACCTAAATGCAGTATTTCAACCAATTTAAATATAGAGGTAGAATTTCAAGGTAAAACCCGGTTCAAGAATTTGCTAGCATTTTCTTTGCGATATTTAATTTATTGTAAGTCCTATGTTTTTTTAAATTAAAACGGAAGGCGGTTTTGACCAGTGCAAACGAATCGGAATAACATTGGCAGTGAAGACCAAAGCAAACAGCTTGCGTCGTCACGTAGCGTCGTTCGTATTTATTTGCGTATACGAATATTCAAAATTCTGAATGGAATTGCAAATATTTTACTACTTTCTAATTTAATTAAAGAGAAGATATTTCATCTCCATTTCTGAAGATGACTCATGCTTTAGAAAAATAGTCTGACAACTAATATACACACCTGCGTTGAGTTTTTTGAGGTTATTGTAATGGTATCTAAAATATGAATAAAATAAATAAATATAGGAGTATGTCATTAGTCATTAATTTACTTAAGTTATTTAACCGAGTTGATAGTATTTTCCTGCAATATATTCTATTTCAATTTCTACTTTATTGTTAATGTTGAAAATAATCCACGGTGGTCATAGGAAATTTTTATTAAGATGTATTTGTTATCTCAAAAAGCAAATAAAACAATATCACACTAAATTATTTGCTGACAAGTGTTGATATAACGTATAAAATATGACCTTTGGTGAGAGCAGTAATAATTGCTATTTAAAGACAGCTTATAGCGCCATCGTGATACATGATTTGAAGAATTATATTTGTTGTCAGGCTATAAATTATAATACTAAATGTTATTTATAGTTTCGTTACATAATTAACTCATTTCACAACCGAATAAAGATTGCATAATACAAAATTTCACATTTCCTGACGAGTTATACAATATTGTTGGGATGCCATAAATTCAATGGAGAAGAAAAATTCTCGTGGAGCGATCGCGAGAATACCGGCGTTATGGGCTTGTTTGCCGCTCTCCTATTGATTTATTTACGTAATAAATCTAACACCGGATTAATCAAGCCAAGTTTTGTCAACTCCGCAATATGTCGATTGGGTGCGGTATATTTAGGAAACAGGCGAAAATAAAGATGTTTCTATACTCAATAGATTATCTCCGAAACAAAAATACGGTTCAGTGTTGACGTATTCTGATATTTTGGTAATAAATATTATATTATGTATGATTTAATTATTAGATTATTATGATTAATACCCCTACTACTATACATCATTACGTTTTTACCCAATTTGTTTGCATATGTTATTTAATTAGATACGACAAAAATAAAAAGTGGATTCCTCGTATATTTTTTTTTTCCTACCTGCCCTTATCCCACTTTAATGTGGGGTTGGCGCAACACACTTTTTTTCAAGCATGTTGCAGAGAGGATTTAGCTTAGTTTTTACGACTTAGTTTTAATCTAGTCCCGGGCAAATTAAATTAGAAAATTTGCCTTTCCCGACATGGGAATCGAACCCGGGACCTCCCGATCCACAGCCCATACATGCTGCCACAAATCAAGGAGCGGTGGATTGCTCGATATTAAGAGCAAAAATCTTAAATTTCATAAAAAATCACAAAGTCCATTCGACAATTATAGTGACTGCGAATTTATAAAAATAATTAATAAAAATTTAATATATTTGCGAATCTACTCTCCACAATTTAGAATTGATGACATTAGTTACTCGAATACACATATATGTAGAACTACAACCCAGCCAAGCTATGGCTAATAAAATGTGGTCAGTTTAAAAATTTAACAGAATGCAAAGATCCTCAACGCGACAAATGGCATGGGTATTTACACATTAAATATTTAAAAGAACCTCGTACGTGGGTCGCAGGTATTTACTTAAAATAAGTATCCCTTTTACGGCTGCTATTTACTACCGACACAGTGGAATTTTGTCTAGAAGCCAAATTGTGTAACGGCCCGACGCCGGGGTAGGGTTTTATTGCCTTTTAAAAACACTGACAAAGTCCCTCGAAGAGCTCCCTTCGAAGAGCTAAAATGCAGTGACACTGTTTTTTGTATGAGAGCTTCAAACTCTTGATCATTATAAGGCCAATCTTTCTTTCTATATGCCTGGCATTATCCTGGCCTTATGCCAGAGTTCTCTTTCCTACTTACGAATCATTATACGCCTCGGTGGCGTGGTTATATTTCGGTACGACTACCGTCCTGAAGTCTCGATTTCGATCCTCGGGTCGGCAAAGTGATATTGGATTTTTCCATATCAGCTCGGTGTTTGGAATTTGTGCCCGATATGGCTATAGGCGCGCCCCTATCACATCTGGGACGGAACTAAGCTCGGCGAAATGTGAGTGTTCTAGTTCGCTAGTGCATCTCTGCCTACCCCTTTGGGGATATGCGTGAACTTATTTTATATTATGCTATGTTATACGGCCAATAATGGTACAAATATAAATCAAAGCCAATTAATAAAACACGGTAGGCCAAATTATTATCTAAAATGGTAAGTGATCGACATTCAATCCAATAGACACCTACTATACCTCTACTATAAGGTATATTGCCAACCTTAATTAATGAAATAGAGATTCTAAAGAGGAGGGGGTTTGGGTCGTTGAAAAAAATGACACGCCGAACGAAACGCAACAGCGAGCTGCCACGTTCCGTCGGTTTGATACTAAAACATGTTTTAGCTCCAAACTTTTTAAATCAAAGCCAACGTCGCCTCGCAAACAAACTGGTAATTAAACAGCAAACTTTTATAAAACATTTCCTTTTAAATAAGAGAAACCACAAAATACAGTCTAAAAAACTGACCGCTTACTTTCCTAAAAAACGAAATAGAGATAAAGCTATAAATCAGTTTAATTACTTTTGTTAAAAAAGCAAAACTAATTAGGATGTTCCGACTTTTGTCACTCGGAACGATTTAAAAACTCCGAATTGGCCTAAATCAACAAACATATTAAAGTCCTCATGTCGTTAAAATTACAAAAGCAAAGGGTGATTTATGGAGGAATGTTTATTAGCTCGCAAAGTGATTTTAAATCACCGGTTGTATGAGTAATGTTTGTATCTGTCGTTAAGTTTTGTATTGTAATAACAAATATGTAAATCTACAAGAGACTTGTGTTGTGTCGGTTACGTGCTATATCTTTTATAATATGTATATATACGACTTGGAAGAATACCTCAAGGATAGGATGTCCATAGCCAAAGACAAGACAAATGGAAAGCGAGTAGGGAGACCTTTGCCCTGCTAAGGGACGTATCGGGCTAATATAATAATAATACCATAATAAATATTAGCCCTGTAATATTACTGCCCACTGCTGGCACGGAGCTCCTCTTCTAATGAGACAGGTTAGGCGTTAGTCCACCACGCTGGCCTAATGGGGGTTGGTGGCCGAAAATTGTAACTCTTGTTTTTATTTGAAGTCCATGTTGATCCGTCCTATCTCACGTCGTTTTAATCAATAAATGAGCCAATCAACTACAATGCATAAGCTAAATAAAACTTTATATACCTCTAAATAAAGCTAAACTAACGGTAAATACTATATATCTTTATAGTATTTGCCTGACGATGCTAAATCACTAAATATCACCCTAATGAGTAAATACAGTGCTATGAGAGACGTCACATCTCCCAGAAACAAAATTGTGTCCCTTGCACTGACCTCGGTAAAGTTGGTGTTTACCAACGTAAAAGCGAAAAATAGTAATGAAATGTGTCGGAAGAATGGAATACAAGAATTTCATTTGTTGTTTTTAGTAAAGGTGATATTGTACGCGAGTATCGTTTCCCATGTTGCTGTTAATGACACTGTATTTAGCTTTTACCATAATATTGAAAGTGAATTTCCTCCGTTTCTAACAGACGCTTCATCAAGCCGACCTACTTTCTATAGAAAATGTAATATCGTCATTATATTCCATTTATCACTTCTTACTAAAGAAGTGCCTATGACGTCAATATTTAAGGAGAAGCTGAAAACTTATATTAAGTATTAGCGCCCTAGCATCCATAACACACCAATGAAAATCATCGCACCCAAAACTATTTAAATACTTTGTTGTAAATTATTTTAGGTTCTAGCATTGTGGATGTATATCTTTTAATAACAAAATACCTCACTACATAATATTTCTCTCCGCAGTCATTTCACAGAACTAGGTTTGTATAACACCAAATTAATATCTTGGTAGCCACACAAATTCTTGGTTCTCAACCTACTTTGTTTTTTTCAATTTTCTTTCTCACGAATAATTTGTTAGATACCTAGAAAGTTTGATAAAATTTTAATTAAAATACTCCGCACTAAGTTTTTTCGGAGTACGGCGTTAGCGTTAGACGTTCTTGAGCAATTCGGTATCGAATCAATGGATTAAGATACTATCGAATAATCGATACGTAGGTGAAACGGCAACGCATCCAATACAATTGATTATGTTAAATGGTGTATGCCGTTCTAGATAATACGGACTGCACATAAGGGCTTTAATCGCTTGAAACGTTACGGCAAACACGGTGCATAGACGGTGAAACACCTTGAAGCTTTGATTAGAGCGTGTATCCTAACATCAGGAGCGTGAACTACACAGAACACACGGTGCACCGACGTCCCTAACAAAAGCGCACTAATGAGGAAATCGTGTAGACACTACTCACGTTGACTATCAGATCCATTGATTGAGTGAAAGTAAGCATAATTGTACGATACGAAACTGGTATTGCGCACACAATGCAATAACAATGTAATAAATGCTGTGAACTTGGGAGAAAAGTAGAACGTGCGGTGTTATGGCGGTGACGAGATGAATTTAATTTTACTGAGAAGTTTGGCTCTCACGTCGACGGCGCGTTATATTTTTTGCTTGCGATATTCACGTTTTCTGGAAAGTAACTAAGTGTCCAAGAAAGTTTGTTTTTATTTTGTTTCACCTGCTTCGTGTTGTGTATTTTGTATCATGTTGTAGCGTAGTGACTAAAGGTTACAAAACTAGTTGCGATGAATTACACACACAACTTGTTTTACTTTGTTTATTTTTATAGATTCTGTTACGTTTTATTTGTTGTATGTTTTATAAACATGCATAATAATAATTAGTAGTAATTTAGCCTTCACTTTGGATCTCGGTCGCAATATGCGACACACCCACCGTTTTGTCATACTCAAAAAATGTTAGGTCACAAAACTGGTACAACTTCTCTCTCTTATGGACATGATGGTTGTAGTCATACGTTTTATTTTAATTTGAGGCATTTCATAACTGATATTTTTAACTTTTAGAGTAAATACACTCTGATATTAAAAGTAAGAAATACTTAAGTGACTTTTTTGGATTTCTAGACCATTTTGCGAAACACTCAGTTTTGTATTGCAGTCACTGACAAACGACCAGGTGGGTCACCTGATACCAAGTGTTTTCCAACGCCCAAATTTTAACACGAAAAGAATCATGAGTGCGTTGTCAGCCTTAAAGGAGGGCCCATTTCCCCCCTTTAAGGTTGGGTTGGATAAGGGAATGAAATAAAAAAAATACCAAAACTATTGTGATGCAAAATAGACTGTGATATACCTACAGTTGAAACAGACACATTCATAATACACTCTTTTATATAGTTGAACTGAGAATAGAAACTACAAACTGCACAGGTGCAATAATTCTGCAACAATCGTAAAATAAAGTAGCTTTTCATGCAGAAGTAGGTAATGGAATATTGCAAGACATGTTTTTGCTGTCAACGTATCGATTTCATACATATTTCTTAACTGTTATTTTTATTCAGGAAATACGGGCGTGTTGATCGCTAGATTTTTAATATAAAGATATTCTATAGTCACTACAATACCAGTTTAAAAGTAGAAAGCCTATCTATCGTAAACAACGAAGCCGAATCCTTTCTGTAATATGCTTCAAAAAGTGTGTTGCACCGATCCCACATTGAGGTGGGATAAGGGCAGATAGAAAGAAACAACATTTTTATTTTTTACTTTATTAAACTTCTAATTAACCTTGGCAAAGGAAACCACGTCACAACAGGCTTTTATCATAAAAACTTTTTTCATTTTATTAAACATTTAATTAACCTTGGCAAAGGAAACCACGTCATAGAAGTATTTTATCATAAAAACTCATAGATTTAAATTCGTTCCATTTTATAACCAGTAAAAATTCTTATATAAAAATATCACTAAACCAGTATTATGACATTGCATGGGAAGCTGTAATTGTTCTTTTAGTTACACACGCACAACTCACACGAGTTTTATTAATAAACGCAATATCTTATGTAACAGTGCTGCACAGCAGGTTGGACTACTTTTTTTTGGTAATAAAACATCAAAATTCAAGGCAACAATTTTACTAACGTATAAGAGGGATGGGAGCCAATTCACTACGAATTTTACTCATGATAGGGAGAAGAACAAACGTCTCTGTAAAAAGACGACAGAGAACTTCGACAGAGTCAAAAACCGAACTCAGTGAGAATTTGTAAATCGAACTTCGACTTAGTACGAATATTTTTTACAAGAAAAATGTTGATTAGTTTGTCTGTTAGTCTGTTTTTCTTGTAAAAAACAGACTAACAGACAAAAAAATACCTCGGGCTAAGTCGAAGTTCAATATAAAGATTCTAAATCCTCATGGAGTTCGTTTTTTTATTTTGACTTAATTGAAGTTCGCTCTATAGAGTTCAGCCTAAAACTAGGTAGAATGAAAGGATAGATATAAATTAGCAAAAATATGACATAAAATATATTAACTCGAAAAACATTATCATCCCGTTTCGTCCGCTTTAATAGGTAAGTCAAATTCACTCAAAACTTTAAACAATAATAGATAACTATTTTAAAAGCGCTGATACAAGAAAAATATTTTTCAATGAAAATACTCTATTATTATGTTAACCGTATAACGTTGGGTTGGATTACTAGTATTCAAACTAACGATGTTTTTATGTAAAACAGGAAAACAATTTTGCCATGAGGATTGAAAAGAACTGGTTCATATGTCATTTATTATTGTCTGGTACAATATATTTTAATTTGATTTAAAATCCACATAATGGACATTAGACATGTCTTTCGGAAAACCTATAAAAAGATAGAACCTATACCCTATCAGGCCTAATCGCTCAGACAACTGTAATATAGGGTTATCACTTACCAGTCTCGAAATGGTTTCCAAACCATAATCGATAATAACGACGAAAAAGCCAGAAACACCGGCAAAGAAAATATATATACACCCCTATTGAATCTATTAATAATTATTTTCTCTTTCTTAACGTTCCTTTGTGCTTCTGCAGGGAAGGTGCCAAGAGATAACCGCAAATACATTCATCACCACATGAATGATTTAATATCGTCTGTCAGGCCTTACGGGAGATACAATGACGTAACTAATTGTTAACGTTTTCTTTGTATTTTTGGTGTTTAATTTCAGAGGTAGGGGTGTTTTAATTTATTATGGTTCCGTTATTAAGGGCCACTTGCAGCTCCACATCTCTATTTATCCCAAATCTTGATTTAAAGATACGAGTGAGCAGTAAGATAAATCGAGATAAGGTGTAACTCTAGATTAGTAATAGCGCTGCAAAACGCTCTAAGGTCGAAATGTCCTTTTTCGCAATTGACTAAGCTACCTTTACTGGTATCCCTGCATTATTATTTATTTCCTAATCATCCGATAAAGTTCTAAAAGATGGCTGGAGTAGAATACATTTTCATATTGTTGATAGTGCTCCATTATCTAATAATTTCTTGAATAAAAAATAGCCTATGTATTATTCTGATGCATAATCTGTATAATTATTGTAGCGTTTCGTCAAAATCTATTTAGTAGTTTTTATGAGAAAGAATAACAAACATACGTACTCACAAACACTGCGTTTATAATATTAGTTGAATTCATTTTTGGTTTTCTACTATAGGGCTACTTGCAGCGCTATTACTAATTTAGAGTTACAGCTTGTCTCGATTTATCCTACAGCTCACTCCTATCTTTAAATCAAGATTTGGGAATTAGGATAAATAGAGATTTATCGCGGTGCTGCAAGTGACCCTTAGTATTTTTTTTTCTACCTCCCCTCATCCCATCTTAATGTGGGGTCGGCGCTTTGCTTTTTTAAGCATGTTGCAAAAAGGATTTGGCTTAGTTTTTACGACCGGCTGCCTGCCTGACGTCAACCTCCTGTGAAGGAACACCCTTACCCTTAGTATTGATACCTACTGTTATAAAAACGATAGTCATACCGATATATTCTGATAAGAAAGTCGTGAAGTTCAAAGTGTTGTCATAATCTCGGCTACACAAAATCGTATCTTCTATATGTACATTCGATGAACATAAACTCCTGCAAAAAGATCGCTAAAAGCATCTACTTGCAAGATAATGGTGCAGAGATATTTTGTATGAGAATAAAGGAGCTGTTATCGAAAGATAAAATTCGCTTCGCTTTCGTAACTGCCAATGATAACTTATTCGAAAAGCCCATTTTAGGCCAAATTTATGGTTGATTTAACTCGTTTCGATAAAAGAAGTTTCTTCACAACGCGGATCGGCTGATAGGCTAATGGCGGAGATATTTGTGAATATAACTTTTATACAAAATATTTGCTCATTTGAACTCATAAATTGTCCATGATGTCGGAATTGTTATAACTTATGAATGAGGCGGAGCGATGATTAAACTTAACTTGCACTTCATTTCACGCTTTTGAAGATAGTCACGGGTGGCTCGGCCTCCGGTGGCCCATACGCTTATGTAACATATATATGTGCTGCCTCCGACTTCAAAAGAAAGACATACATATCGATACATGATAAGGGGCGAGCCTATCGCCATATCAGGAACAAATCCCAGAATCCAGACTACGACAGAAGAAAAACCTAATATAACGTTACCCGTCCCGGAGATCGAACCCGAGACCTCAGCGACGGTAATCGTACCGCGCACGCAATATACTACGGCACTGAAATAGTCAAAAAGACGAGGTGCTCAATTCATTATTTTTTTACTTAATCCACCCGATCTCCAACAGATGTGAACCGATTTTCAATATTCTTCTCGAGATCGATGGAGCTGACTGTAAGGTCTCATATATGTCAAGATCTGATAAATTTTGAAGTTGGGTTTTTAAATTTAATTCAGTCGTATTCGTTTACAAGCGACAGTAAGTGGTTTAGTAAAACAGAAGTGTCTATATTGGTTTCCAGGCGGAGAAATTTAAAATGATTGATTACTTTAAACACGCATGAGGGTTGTATTTCGTGTAAAGGAGATCGACGAACCCTAGGAAGAAGCTCCCTACACCTCCGAGGATATAAGTAATATTAATGAGTTCTGATCCGGTCTAAATGTGGCTCCATCATAGAATTTAATTTTAATATCACCATCACAATGATAAGATCCTTCAAGCAACCTCTCATAGAAAAACCCCGACGAGTCCGACGACCGCGCGACATTAATTAATTTCGCACCTGTGATAACGATAATGTATTGAGTATTTGAGTACCAAAGATCGACACTCGGCAGTAAACACGAAGCGCCCGGACAACTACGTGACGAGAATGTTCCAAACTCCATCCGTTTCAATTACCCACACGATACGATCAATAGTCAAATTCGGCAACAACCGAGACGTACCTGTACACACCAATTGTGTTACTAAAACGAATTTAGGTGAGGACCCTAATAGTTATAAAGTCTATAAATTCAATTTAGAGACGAATAAATTGTAAAAAGGACTAGTTTTGCAAATGATGATACAAACTCTCATGGAAGAACGTATTCTAAATACATGATCAGCCCGAGCAGGAAAAATTCTGACAATCGTAAATGTTTTCGAGCTTAATGTCTATGAAATTTATTTAAATTTTAACCAAATCATTGGAAAAAATGTTAATATTACATCATCTACCTTCATTTTAAAATTATACAAATTTAAATTTAAAACATTAGTTATTTGCGATCCGATTTACGCAGTATGAGCTCACGGTGTTTTTTAGACAAATGACAGTCTGACCCGTGACCACGAAGGCTGCAAAGCTTTCGAAACGTCGGGCACAAAAATTAAAACCAAATCGTGATAGAATCCGTAAAAATAGTTTTATTCCAATGAATAACATTCGCGTAACCCAAAGAAATCATTATATTAACCAAATGTCATGCGCAGCGAGCTGGAATATGTACAGTTACGATTGTCAGAAATATTCCTGCTTGGGCCTCAGCACTCCAGTTAATATATACTCAACAACGTTGCAAGCTTGTAAAACAGAACCTCGAGTCTACTTTATTATGAACACTGGGGTTTAATTAATTAACTATCGATTGAAACCAATGAATCCACCGAACGGTGCATTAAATTCCGCACATCCTAACGGCTTGCATAGAATCTCGCCTTAATTGCAAAGAGCGGCGTCAGCTAAGATTTACCAATTAAGGGAATCGGGAGCGGAACCACTTGCCCATTCAGCGAGCTCGCCGAGCTCAGTTGAGCACAGCGAAGTCAGTAGAGCTGTGGAACCCCACGTGATACTTATGTCGGGTGCAGAGCACGCCACAGTTCGCCATCCAACCGACGCTCGACTCGCCAATAAAAAAATAAAAAGGGCTCGCGATTTCCATTTTATGAACAATGAATCTATGAGAGCAATTTTGTTTGAAAGTGGAATACCAATAGTTTTCTAATGAGAAAATTAAATTCTTGATATTGTTGTCCAACCTCTACTAGAATACTAGTTTACCGAGTGGATCGTAGTAGTAATAAAATACTCAATTAATGCCTATATAAATTCCACAAATCATGTTATGCAAGCATGTTACAGAAAAAAACTTAGCTTAGTTTTTACGACCGGCCACCTGCCTGACATCAACCGCCTCTGAGGGATCCAGTCCCGGGAAAATTAAATTAGAAAATTCGTTTTACCCGACCTAGGAATCGAACCCAGGACCTCCCGGTCCACAGCCATATGTGCTGTCACGAAACAAAGGAAGCAACTAAATACATTACGTCACTGACATCACAAAACTTTCCGTGGCTATAAAATATTTTTACATCTTTACCAAGAACATAATAATCGTAATTTCATAAAGAATCCAATTCAATTTCGGTTTGCAACAAAGAAGATTAGGTCAGAGCCAACAATTTTCATAAAAAAATACTTATCAAGGGGAAAAGTAATTTGGTTCTAACGAGGCAGGGTCGGAATTTGCCAATAATAATGTCCTCCACGGTCGAACCGGATCCACTGTCGAAGTGTTTGTACAATAATGAGATTAAAGGGAGTATTTCTTTTAAACTTATCCGCTTTACAGACAACTGAACCCCCACTTAGTGAGGAATGAGACAAAGGGAATGGGACAAAGCAAGAATGAATTAAATAACACAAATAAGCATTCGACACGTTTGATGTGATTCTTAATTATTCACAGAAGTAGTTTCATTATTAATTCACATTTTTGTCACACGATCCAACATGTTCTTTGAAGTTGAATTTGTGCCTTTAAGAATTTTGTGATTAAAATATTTACACCACTAATCACAGATAATAATATATAAAAACTTAACAGAGCGACTTCAAATCAGATCGTGGCCAAATTTATATGGGACCACCCTTGAAATAAGCTCTATCGAACACAAAAAGAATTTTGAAAATCGGCGAAGATATCGCGTAACATACATAAAAAAAAATACAGACGAATTGAGGACCTTCTCCTTTTTGGAGGTCAGTCGAAAATAAGCAAGACGCCTTATAACATATATGTATTTATTTATATTACGCAAAACGCGTTAAACATACAGAACGTTTGTAATAACCTATCACTACACTTTCCAAAATCAAATTAAGTAAACAAAATTTGTGACTGGAATTCATTTGTGTCCATAGAGACCTCACATTCAAAACACGAAATAACATTAACAAAGTACTCGTAAACGTACGACATGCTGCCATAATGTATTGTACGAATTTGGGGATGCGTTTAACTTCCTACATTACATTTCAAACTTTCCGCTTACATCAAAACGGATCTAATTTTACTTCAGAGCAAATAGGCCCTGGTTGACGTTAACTCATCTGTCGACATCAAAAATTAATTAAAAGTTTATGCCAATTTGAACGCTATGATAAATAACTTACAGAATAACGGAACTTTTGGAACATCTTCGGCTGTCTCTTCGGCAATTAATGTGCGGTAAATATGTAACTGGCGCTTGAACTATGGAAGCAGAAATGTGTTTTAATTTATTGTTTGTGAAATTGATAAATATTATCATAACTAGGGAATAAGATGATTTTAACACTGCTCCGTACATATCGAGGAACGGCTTGCGGTGTGCTGCTCTATATGTGTATAAGTTTCAACATTGTAAGATATAAGAGATTTGGAAGTTTGAACATAATAATTCTGTCAGAGACTGCCAGACGGAAGATGCGTTCCAATAACAGATGCAAATTTTCCTATCAATAATTTTTCATAGTAAGTTCAAATCTTAATTATAGAAATCCTGATATATTGGATTTATAGATATATTGATATATTGATAGAAAATATATATTGGATTTTTCCATATCAGCCCGGAGTCTGGAATTTGTGCCCGATATGGCGATAGGCTCGCCCCCTATCACATCTGGGACGGAACTAAGGTCGGTGAAATGTGGGTGTTCTAGTTCGCTAGTGCGCCTCTGCCTACCCCTTCGGGAATACAGGCGTGAGCTTATGTTATAGAAATCCTGCTATTGGCAAATTGAATTGACTTGTAAAAAAGTGTAAACTAAGCGGAACTGATTTTGAATACCAACGTATATAATTTTTTTTTTTTTTTTAAATAAATAACACCCAACAGTCACATACATAGTCCCAACCCCACACTAAGATCGAGTCTTGTGTCGTGGGTATCAGGAACTACGAGAGACGCGCGGTCTCAACACCCAGACCCGAAACAAATATCTGTAGGCCATACAAACATTTGTCTCGGTGCGGGATCGAACCCGCGGCCTCTCGCTTCACAGCCGGCTACTCGTCCGCTGCGCCACGGAGGCTGTCATATTAATTATTACAAATACGTTTAATACTACTTATCGACCGACTTCCAAAAAGGAGAAGGTCCTCAATTCGTCTGTTTTTTTTATGTATGTTACGCGATATCTCCGCCAAATGTGGACCGATATTCAAAATTATGTTTGCGTTCGATAGATTATTTCAAGGGTAGTCCCATATAAATTTGGTCACGATCGGATTTGTAGTCGATTCGTTAAGTTTTTAAACTTGTGATTATTAACAAACGCTTTCTATCTCTATTTCTACACATGTTCTCTTTCTTTTATGCCACAAGAGCAGAGTATCTTCATATATTGAAATATGTTCCCGACATTAATTCAATGTCCATTTAGAATTCAGTATGCTCGCATCCGATAAACTCGGCGGACCTAATAACTGGCAATAATATCCACTCAGCACTGGGGTACTGGGATCCCCAGTTATTTCGCTCAGTTCCTACAACGCTCCTTTAATTGAATGTCCATTGTTTACTTTATGTATCGTATTAACTGTATTTAAATTTATATTTGAAGCGCCAAGGAGGATTTGTATTCGTTATGAATAAACTGTTACTCATTGTTTGTGAATTGTAACGTTGATTTATTGTTGCCAGTTTATAATTATCTATTCTGCTGGGGTTTTGTCTAAGGAAGGTTTGTTATTTGAACCTAATTAACAATTTGTAGACTGTTATAAAACTGCTATAATACCATCAAAGATATTAAACAGTAGTACCTAATACAATAGATATTGTCACATATGTTGTTTATACCTTGTTTAATTTGCGCGTACAATAATTTTGTAATATAAACATATGAACATCAACTACACTTCTGATACTTTCATAATTGGACCGTGTTACGCAGAAATGACCCAACCCACAAAAAAAATGTTATTGATGCCAATATGTTCTAAACCATTAATAGACCATATTGGTGTGAAAATTTTTTTTGTGAGTTGGATCATTTCTGCGTAACACAGTCCAATTATAATCGTAAATAATGATTTATTAGAAAGCGAGTTTCCATCCTTTCCAATCCTCGGGATCGAGATTGAACCTGGAAAGACACTTCATTCACAATATGAAAATCTCTTTAGCGTAATATAATTCAAATAGAACTCAATTAATAATATAAGATTATAAATTACCATTAGTATGAGATCCATTTCAAAGGGTGTTTTAATAAGTGTAAACCAAACACAAACCGCTTTGTGGGGTAGTACGGGTAATACCCGATGTTTAAGTGACATAACAAATGAAACCACGCCGTTTGAGCGCAGCTGTGTGCTTGTATACAGAAGACCACAACACTGTCATATAAATTCCATATGTGTGCAATCAACGTCTGGAATGATTAATTTCCAACTAAATGCAAAACTACTTTCGATGGTCCTAAAATTGTTTTGTAGGTCATGTTATACAGGGTGATGGCGAAAGTGGAACACATATTCAAATGTGGAAGAGAACAGAAGATTTATACGTATGCATAAAACGTAATCATTAATATGTAATGAACAGTAAATTTTAAAAATTCGGTTTTTAAAAATATCAGTGGATTTTTTATCTGTACATATAGAGAATGAAAATATTTTTAAGCAAATTCCATTCACACGGGATAAAAGACAGGCTTTCCTGAACTGTATCCTTATATCTCTTGATAATCGTTTAGGCCATGATTGTACTTTGATTCTAGTATACCCGTATATTGCGTGCACAATAAGTGTAACATTGTGACGGGGTTGTCCCTCTGTGGCGTGCGGCGTCAAATACAGGTGTCGCGATGAGCAAAACGCAATAACCCTTTGTCGGCGCCTCGGTACCCGATTTGTCCCAAGTTGTTTGTGGTGCAAACTTCGAAATGAGCGTGGTTGCGCGGTGTGATATTACTTCATCCACCTGCATCTCTGTTTGGAATAGTGGATCATTTAATACTGATTTGCTACGATGAGATACGTAATTATACCTACGACCATAGAATATTTGTACATAAAATAAGTCTGCAAATACAAAATATCTTATTTAAAAATCTACATACAACCCAATTATTTTTTAACAAAGGGAACTAACTATATTTTATAAACTATTTTTATGTTTTCTGCTAAGACTGAACTTAATTTTCTTCAACTTACAATAATTATTGTAATTCCTTTAACTAAGGGCCGATTTTTCGATAGCTGGATAGCGAATAACTGAAGGATATTTTTTTCTTTGATAAATGTGTCATACAACATCTATCAAAATTGTTCCCCAAATAAAAGTTGTCTGACTACTGAAATCGTATCCTAAATAATCACAAGTTCAAAAACTGAACAGACCGACTTCACATCCGATTGTGACCAAATTTAAATGGGACCACCCTTGAAATAATCTCCATCGAACACAAAAATAATTTTGAAAATCGGTCCACATTTGGCGGAGATATCGCGTAAAATACATTGAAAAAAAAACAGACGAATAGAGGACCTCCTCCTTTTTGGAAGTCGGTCGATTACAATACTCAGCTTCCCGATAAGCCACAATAGATATTATAATTCTTTAGTAAATATATCTTTTATGACATAAAAACATGGTATAGAATAATACATATTAAATGAACCCGCTTGACAGCCAAATAGGCAATCCCAAGAGAACAAATCAGGGAAACAATGGGTTCTATTAAACTTAACCCATGCGCCGGCTATTATTTTCTATACAATGATCTTGTTATGGGGTAGCATAAGGACAATCCAATTATATTAATGCGTCGTATCTAATTTTATTAGTCGATGTGTTTTACTCTGTCCAAGTGAACGTCTGACCCTCACTTTTCCTATCGAAAGCAAAATTCAGAGGTGATTAAGTAAAAGCAACGGTACGGTTTTGATACTTTACAAATAACTGTTGCTTTTGTCGTTACGTTTGCAACCTTTACATTATCATTTGCCAATATACCAGTAATGTGGAATAAAATATATTGTTTTTTTTTTAACTTTAGCTATTCATGAAGAAACTAGAGGTAAGTGAGTGTTTGATAAAATACTAGTCTGTGACTTCGTTCGCTATTAACAATTATATTAAACAGAAATCGTACAATTTTCCGAAGTAGCATATGTGGTATTCCAGATTATAATCTATCTCTGTACCAAATTTTATCCAGATCAACATCCATCCATCGAAACTTACGTATTTATAATATTGTATAGATTAAATAAATTAATTAATAAAACATAAATCTGCCAAAATCTTAAATAAAACAATTAGAACAAATATATAAATAGTTGGTTAAAATTTCCAAAAAAGCATGAAGTCCCATCGTAACTCGTCTGTTTTAAGACAGACCCTATTATACTATGTTTAAATTCCCTTTAAACAAAATAGCCTGTGAATGGAGAATTTATCTTTGCACCACCACCTGCTACGGAATTGTACAGCGGAAAATACACTGTCACCTGCTCTTTATAGCTACTTGGAATAGACCAACAATTTTGCATTCTGCCAATAAAGTGACAAAATAAATCGACTGTGCTTGTGAGAAACTGAATGAAATCAAATACCTATTTCATAGCAGCCTTGGTCATTTAAAAATGATAAGAGAATTTAGTAATCATTATGTTAGGCGGCTTTTTTGCGTGTATCAGATCTAAGCCAAATTGACATAGAAATCATCCTTGGAGGATATCAAACATAGCTGTTGTCGGGGACTCAGCTCACGTAATGAAACTCTTGTACCAAGATTTTTTTCAAATTAAGTCAATTTCAAATATGTTGATAGTTTAATTTTCTATAGGTGAAATATTTTTAAACTTTGGCGAGTTTTAGAGTATATCCATTACAAAAATCCAAACAAATCTGTCTTTATAATATTTAGTATAGAATAAAAAATCCCGTACTCTATTGATATTAAACATTATTAATGTAGGTACACCTATCCAATGGCGAAGATGTCACAAAAACATAAAATAGAGATAAATCGAGTCCCTTTATTTGAAGTTGATAAAGTACTGGCATTCGGCAACTGTTCAAAACTAACAGGGTTTCATTTGACGAGTAAAGTGACTCACCGGTAGTACCTATTGATAAAGTGTACACACAGTAACTTATGGCTATGTAGTGCAAGCGGCTCTTAATTGCCAGACAGCTTTGTCCATGGCTCTCCACTTTTTAGATCGCCATTCCGAACAGTTAAAAGGCGGAAATTGCAAATCGTATGCGTTTCAACCGGAATAATAAATTTAGGGACAGTTTATCTGCGTTTGTACAGTATTATTGGAATTGTAGGAGGGGCGAGGAAATATCTTTATACATTTTCTTTATGTACCCTATAAAGTAGGTAAAATTAATAAATAATACCCAATACCGTCAGATACGTCACTGTAATGTAAAGTACCGACAAAAAGATTAAAATCGTCACTAAGACTGGGATCTACAGAGCGAACTTCGACTAAATCATAGTCAAAATAATAAATAACTAACTCAATGGACTTGGAATTTTAAAATGGAATTTTGACTTAGTCCGAGTTATTTTCTACAAGAAAAACGGACTCACAGACAGATTAGCAACGTGTATTTCTAGTAAAACATGACTCGAACTAAGTCGAAGTTCGATTTAAAAATTCCAAGGCTGAGATCGATAAAGCGAACTTCGACTAAGTCTAAGTCAAGTAAATCTTCTCTGAGTTAGTTTTTTCGACTCTGACTTAGTCGAAGTTCGCTCTATAGATCTCGGCCTAAAACTGCCTTTAAATAACAGTTGCACCATACGCCATAACACAGTTTCAATGTTAGAGCCAATCGGAATTCCAATTACATTGTATTTTTTAATGAATGGCGAGCTGTCAAAGCTTTGAAGCCTATGTAAATATCACCTCCAACAATCAGTGTCGTAATTTGTTGTATGCCGATATAATTATCTTGCTCAGTAAGGTTATCAGAGCATGATATTCTTGATAAGTTAAGAAACAATACTAGGTGATTTGGTGTGCAAGAATCTGAATTAACTTGACTTTCTTATAACCCGTTTGAAATAGAGATTACATAATATTTAATGATGCAGGATCAAAATATGTCAAAGATTAAATAAATCGAGTAGCCGGCTGTGAAGCGAAAGGCCGCGGGTTCGATCCCCGTACCGAGACAAATATTTGTGTGGCTCACAGATATTTGTTTCGGGTCTGGGTGTTATGAGACCGAAAGTCTCTCGTAGTTCCTGATTCCCACGACACAAGATTCGATCTTAGTGTGGGGTCAGGACTATGTGTGTGACTGTTGTGTGTTATTTATTTATTATTTAGATCTAAAATATGAATTCCAAGGAAACCATTCCTTTTCTTCCACGATATCCCAACCCAAAGCGGGGTTAGCGCAACAACTTTGTGTGCGAGAATCGAACTTGAAACCTCCCGTATTACGGCTGACTTGTCCGCTATGCCACGGAGGCTGTCATGTTGTGCCGATGTACACGAGCATGTTATTCAATCCAATTTACTCAGTTTATCCTCCCTAACTCCTAAGGTAAGCGAGGATCTAATACAATGTTCCCCGCTTTAAAAGGGCGTCTAGATTAGCTGTCTGCGGTGTACGGCTAGCCGAGACCTTGTATATATGCTAATCGTCTTGCAAAATTCATTAGCACGTTACACCATGATGAGTAACACCAGAGATTGTTTTGAAGCATTAAATTTTTTTCTGCTTGGCGATTTACCTCGAGATAGTGACTTCTCAAATTGTTTAGCTCAACTCACGTAGCCACGGTGTCTTTTATTCCTTAGTTAACACCGGAATGTACGCTGTTAAATATCCGTCGATAACACCTCAGCTGTCATCCAAAGCTAGCTTAGCGAAGCTTATCTCGTAGTGTGGTCTGCGCTGTAGACGCTTCCACTTCGCCTTCGTGAGCATTCTTTGTAGTTTGAACATTAAAATTTGATCTCGGGTCTTCCTATGCTCAAGCAATTACTCTTCTTTCAGAAAATTCAAATAATTAAAAAATGTGGGTGTTCTAGTTCGCTAGTGCGCCTCTGCCTACACGTTCGGGGATACACGCGTGAGCTTATGTTATGTTAATTGAAAAAAAATTGAGGATTGACAGATTGTATAAATACAGTTTCTCATTGCTTACCTCTGATCTTGATACTAGACTTTCACTACGAGTCACTGCTAACGGACAAGATTTCCTCTATACGGAGAACGCAAGTTTTTAATCAAGGGAACAGTGTCATGTTGGCAAACTAAACGGATTGAGGGGAAAATTTGGTTGCAATCCAATTCTAAACCTGGTGACGGCTATCGCCAAATGCCTGAATAACTTTTTGTTGCAACTAAAACTAGGTCAACCAGACTGAAGTTTAATTAGAGCAGTCAATTCGACGACCCTTGTAAAGCAGGGTCTCCTGTACATATTTTTTCTTAACAAAACAATGTATTTCGCTGTCTCCTGCTCATTGAATGGACCATAGACAAAAATAACGTGTTTTGTGCAATGTTTTAGTGCAGGAGACGCGGCTTAAGTTACACCTGTTTAGCTAACGATGACTCCCATGTAAATACGAGTTAAAAAAATCTAATTGTAAGTGCACATTTTTGAACGCAACCCTTGTGTGCAGACGGCGCGGCGCGGCGCGGCGTAGTGAATCCAACATCCTTTATAGTTGGTAGTTTGATTCGTTTTATTTGTTGCCGGGTATTTTCCGATCCCCATTCACATGAATCAAACCGAACGGACTCATTTATTTGATACCGACCGACAACATATAGGTACCCACTACCCAAACGTACCTACGTTATATATTTTGGCGTGCTCCACCGTAGGGTTTAAATATTTACAATTTTATTGGAGTCATTCCAATATAAATTTTACGATGATGGAGTCATTCAATATTTATTTTCAAATGTTTCGACTTGTCACTTGTATTGATAATTGTGGATTCTCTATTCTGTGTATGATATAAAAAAATCGAAATTATTACCTTGTAAATCACATTGCGGTTTAATTTAAAATAATATAGGAGGTTCAGCAATATGACATTAATATTACAGGACAGATATTATTATTCGTTCTGCTCTTTTAATTTCGTCTTAGTAGAAAAAAGGTGTCTCTAAACCATTTTGGGACGTGATTAGCGATAGACTTTCCAGAATTAATTAAAAGTCGCCGAGTTCAGGGCTCCGGGGCTTGTGAGGACGAACGTGCCCAAAATACTTTTCAACTTCCTCTTTGTTCTATTATTTTTGTCTGAACACCCATTAAAATTACTTTTAGAAAAGTGAGAAAGATTCGTGAGTACGTGCATAGCACCTCAATTTTATTAACTGATGCAAAAAGTTAATGTTTCTAATTCAATGTGTATATTTTTCGCGATATATGACGACGCGCATATTCACGAAGTGATCCGATTTTGAGGACAGAAGTCCGTTGGTATTATTATAGCTCAAAGATAACCCATAAAAGTTCTACACTTAAGATGGGTGAAAGTGGTCGAAAAGATTTAAACTTTTGCAGGTAGGCTGTGGTTTTTGATAATGTTTAAAATAATTATTAAATGACCCGTGAAGGCTGTAAGGTTCAAAACGTCGAGCCTAAAAACTATATATGAAAAAATCGTAAATATGAGTTTCATTTCAATGTGTAATATGAAATACTTATGAAATCATTATTAAGTACAGCTTATTAGCAAAAATAATTAAAATAAATTGGCGAACGGATTGCAATTAGTACATATGTATATTCATGCCTGCCATAGAATACCCAAATTTCGCCGAACTCATTTTCGTTCCAGATGTGATAGGGCCAATAGGGGGCGAATATTGTAATTTGTACTTATAGTGATTGGGTCCATGGGATGTGAATGAACTCGACGAAACTCTATAAATATTATAACATAACATAAGCTCACGCCTGTATCCCCAAAGGGGTAGGCAGAGGCGCACTAGCGAACTAGAACACCCACATTTCGCCGAGCTTAGTTCCGTCCCAGATGTGATAGATGGCGAGCCTATCGCCATATCGGACACAAATTGCAGACTCCGGGCTGATATGGAAAAATCCAATATCACTTTGCCCGACCCAGGATCGAACCCGAGACCTCAGGACTGTAGTCGTACCGAAATACAACCACGCCACCGAGGCAGTATAAATGTCATATACATTACATTTGACTAAATTGTAGAAGTTTTGCACAACGTTTAGTCTCGATTTTATTTTGTTCAAAAAAGCATACGGCTGCCGAGCATGACGCGCCATGGTCTACTGCACAAACGAGCGTTCACCTAACCAACAGTACAATGGAGAACTTATTTATTAACTTTAAATTAATATGCTACAGCCAGACCACTCCATTTTATTTTCTGATGTTAATGTTTAAGTATAATAATGTGTACGATTATGCGATAAATTGACGTCCTATTATTAAAGTTTGCGTATGACTCGTTCTTAATTAGAACACTATATACCTCTACAATACTAGTACCACATACATGGATATTAGAACAACAACTGATCACATGTACCTATGTGGTTCCAAAAATTAAAGACCGCGGTATATTACACAATAATAATTAAACTGTAAACCGCTCCACAATACGAAAAAAAATCATCAAAACATTAAAATGGAACAGCACTGAATTAAAATACATATGTATGTTGTAGCATGTCTCAATCCTAAAAGGCAAAAAAAATAACGCAGTTATTGATTTAAATAAATCTAGTTTTTTCGGATTCTATCGCGATTTGTTTTGTATTTATTTTATTTTTAGTCCGACCCGTGGCCACGAAGGCTGTAAAGCTTTCGAAGCGGGATTAAAAATAAACTAAATACAAAACAAATCGCGATAATCCGTAAAAACTTGTTTTATTGCAAATTGCAATGAATAACATTCGCGTAAACCTAAGAAATCATTAAGCAATTAAAGCTGTTTCACTTTTAAAATACTTACATTAGACTGTAATAATATCCCGCACTAAATCACTTCTTGTAGTTCAGCAAGATTGTGAAATACCTGCAACAGTAAAATTAATGTTATTATACAAAAGTTTTTAAAATGCAGGCCGCTTCCAACAGGTCGATATGGAAATCTTTTGAGTAGGCCTGTGTCCAACAGTGGACGTCCTATGGCTGATGATGATGATGATGATTTAAAATTAAATAAAGCAAGATTTGTTCAACTTTTTATTATATTTTTAGAAACATTATATTTCAGTGTGTTTTCACAATAATCAAATAGAAGTGCATGCATTATTGTGTATTTTTTATCATTTGGTGTTATGAACCATTTGTATTTATTATTTGGAACAAACTGTATGAAGGTAAAAATTGCTATATAAAAATACAAAAAAAATATATAAGTAAGATAAAAAGCTACGATAATTTTACAATACAAATCAATTCGTAACAAATATTAACGCGAACAAATAAGTAAATTGACAAATTAACCGTCTCTAATTACAGCTATTTACGTTGTGCCAAATTGAAAATCAACTGATCAAAATGAAAAACAATGGTTAATATGAAATCAAATTTGTAAATGATAATAAGTTTAAAACTCAAATTGCCGTCTGTCCGCGATTTTCATCGACTACATAAAATATTCACAGTAAAATTTTAATGAATCGTCAGTGCGTTGTTTTTAATTACTGTTTCCAGTTGATGCACACAGGTGCCGATAATTTGTGTACACGTCTATATATTATTCCTCGTATTTATTAAATCAAATGGCGCTTAAATTTCATAAATACCGCATCACGTTTGCTGCTTTTCATTAGTAAACCAATGCTTTTATTTCGAGTATTTCGAATTTATCCCCGATTACCACTTTTCATTTTAAGCAGTCGATTTTACTTAATTGCGAATACTACTGAGTACTGCAGTTTATATCACGCAATACATGTACAAAAGGTTCAATAAATCTAGAGTAAATTCTTGCTGTTTTGTTTATCACGTTTTCTACGCCCTTTACAAGTATTTATTTGAGTAAGTCTAAAGCATTTGTTTTTTCTTATAAACTATATTAGCAAAATACAAATAAGCTTAACCATCCTTTAATCCTTAAGAGCTACCCACATCAACAGTACCCATAGGTATAGAGACCTTCATAATATAAAATATAATATATTGTCACCTCCTTGGTCTAATAGCAGCATATATGGGCTGTGGACAGGGAGTTCGTGGGTTCGATTCTCAGGTCAGACAAAGCGAATTTTCTTATTTAATTTGTCCGGGACTGAATCCCTCAGAGGGGTTAACGTCAGGCAGGTGGCCGGTCGTAAAAACTTAGCCAAATCCATTCTGCAACATACTTGAATGTGTGTTACACCGACCCCACATTAAGGTGGGATAAGGGCAGGTAGAAAGAAAGATGGAATACAATATATATATATTTATTTGTTATGTTGTTATGTTATGTTATTTCGTCTACCATTAGGCAAACAGATTGGCGCGCGAATAAATCTTCTTTAGACGGGGCTCAGGTACGCGATTTGACCACAACCGCTTGTTTTATACCCAATAATCACCCTGTATCCATTAATATCAATAAAACATGACCGGTGTCCGAAGCTCCACGTTTTAATTCCGCTAAAAGCGTCCATCTCATTGTGGTCGGCCCGATGATTCGGAGTTACCGTTCCTCCATACAATACGTATGTTGCGGTGAATGTTGTGCACTTAGATGTTTGACAAATGGTGTGTTTTAACCGACGTAAAAAGAGTAGGTTCTCATTTCGCGTTTTTATACTCACGGATAATTTTGCTCAGAGTGATCAGAAAACACCGTAATTTTATTAATTCCTTCTTCTCCTTTTTTTAAAAATAATGGCTTCCACGCATATAGGTGATTCAGCCAATGTCAAGGTAAATAGGGCAATTATGTTTTCACAATGACCATGAAACCCAGATGTAGATGATCTCAAGGCCCTGCTGGGATTATGGCGGTAATTCCTTCCAGTCCAGTGCCCCTCAGATGACCTTTACTCGGCGAATCGACCGAACAAAGCCAGCCAACGCACCAAGCAAAACTCATCGAAGATCACCGGTTAAAATTTTTCCACATTATACTGTCCATCTTCACTGAAGTTTGATGCATTAAACCACAACACTTAAAACCAACAAACACATGTCTAGAGAATAATATGAATTAATTTTAACAAGCGATGCTCACCCTGTCAGACTTCCCGTCAAAATCCTTTATTAATTCCATTCGATCCATTTTTCCGATAAAAATGTTATGTAAGTACCCTTTCAATGATTTTATGTTTAACCTACTTAGATTTTTAAGATGTAGTTGTGGTGAGATACTTATCATCAGGCGAATAGCATGCTCGTCTCGCCATTCGATTGCAATAAAAAATATATTTTTAGTTAATGTTCCTTTTTAATTGAGTATGAGCGAAAGTAATTTGGAATTTAATATTAAACGTGCTCGGTGTTCATAATTTACGCACATTTTTATACGGAAATTACCGGATAATTAAATTAAAATCTGAATAATCTCGTATTAATTACAATAAAATCGCTTTCTTTCCAATATTATACACGTACTGAAATCGTATGTTTTCGCATTTTATGGCATCTATTAAATTCATTTTAGCTGCGAATATTTTAATTAAAATCGTAAATACAGAAGTACCAGCCAACTATAAAGGTTTATACCGATTTCCTGTTTATTAATTACCAAGCAATAAAACATGAAAAAAACCGAAATGATAAGGTACGATACCTAATGAGTATTTATAGGTAAATAATATATAAAGTATACCTGTGGCAGATGAGTATTATAAGTTGGTTGTAACGAAGCAAGCTGATCTCATGATCCCATCAGTGCAGTTGCAGAAGCCCCTACCATAAATACAATACAATTCTATTATAAAACCGATGTTAATATTAACAAATAGTACTAAGCTATAAGGTTCTACAATAGGCGGTAGACGGTGATTTACGTTATGTACGGGAAACCATAGCTGACAATAAAATAAATTATAACAAAAATAAAATAATAATATTAGCCCTGTAATATTACTGTCCCACTGCTGGGCACGGGCCTCCTCTACTAATGAGAGGGGTTAGGCCTTAGTCTACCACGCTGGCCACATACCTTCGAAATTCCTGTGAAGAAATTCTCGGGTATGCAGGTTTCCTCACGATGTTTTCCTTCACCGTTATAGCAAGCGATATTTCACAATGAAAATACACTTAACATAGAAAAATCAGAGGTGTATGCACCATTTTGGGGTTGGTTTCGAACCTCCGACACTTGTCTCGGCAGTCCATACCATTCCAACTGAGCTATCGCTGCTGAGCTAAAATAAATTACAATTCTTATATTCCCGGTCATAGTTCAACCGCCACAATGTAAAACGTACGGCGCGGCGTATATCCCGACTCTCAGGTGCTTTCTAACGAGCATTGTGACTTAAAACGAAAGTCATTCCGCTGATCCCAGTAATCCTTTTGTAGTCTCCCGTACGGAAACGGACCAGAGGTTTATTGTTGTGTCTCATTTGGTACATATCAGATACACTTTATTATTGCAGCGAATTTAATGGAGAGAAAATGGGTTGAAATGGTATTTGCAGCGTCAATTTCAGCACTATCAAGAATTTATCGGTTTTCGTAAATTGCAGATCTATATTTTGTTATTGATAGAAAAGTTTGGTGCATATAGTTACTGTATATCTACTGAATTATAGTCATAGCAATTTTATCAAATATCAACGAAGCTCATAATAACTTTGAATGTGCCAAACATTTTTTCAACTTAATCATTTTAGGACTTTTACAACTGTGGTTTGGGACCGTCTAAACCTACATATTCAACCTATATAGATACTATGACAAAATTACCATATCAGATACCATATTAGCTCAGACTTCTAATTAGAACATAATTGAGCCACCACCTAAAAGCCATCATATGCCGCGAGTAAGCTAGTTATGAAAGTAAAGGATGAATTTAAATTGTGTCATTAGATAAGCCAACACACCCAGCGCCCAAAACTGTGTACACTTTTGTACAACGTTATGGAGCCGGCATAATTTTAATATAGGAAAACAAACACGTTCATATAAATTATCATACTGGGATGTTGACACACACCCTCTTTGGTTGTTATTTATTGTGTAGGTAAGTCGTGTTTAGGCAATTTTAATCAAAGGAGGAGGATCTTATTGTACATTAACAAGTTTAAAAACTTAACTGACCAACTTATAACTTGATCCAATCGTGACCAAATATTAGTTAAAATTATATGGGACCTTGAAGTAAGTTCTATCGAATACAAAAATAATTTTCAAAATGGGTCCACATTTGGCGGAGATATCACGTAACATACATAAAAAACAGATGAATTGAGGACCTTCTCTCTGTGTCTTAACGGACCGACATCAAAATGAATCCGATCGTAACGTTTATATGGAACTACTCTTGGAATAAGCTCTATCGAACGAAAAGAATATTGAAAATCGGTCCATATTTGGCGGCAATTATAAGTCTTCAAAAAAGGAGGAGGATCTTATTAACAAAAGTACGTTGTACTTCTGGAAAATTATATTACCAATGTCATATGACAGCCTCCGTGGCGCAGTGGGCGAGTAGCTGGTTGTGAAGAGAGAGGCCGCGGGTTCGATTCCCGCATTGAGACAAATATTTGTGTGGTGTCGGGGTGTTGTGAGACCGAAAGTCTCTTATAGTTTATGATACCCACGATACAGGTTATACCTAGTGTGGGGTCAGGACTAGGAGTGTCACTGTTGGGTGTATTTATTATTTATATTATTATAAGTATGTATCTAACAGTCTTGTTCTACCGGGTTGCCTTATTAGTTATTTGTGTATCGGCTGTACATACGGGCTGTAGAGCTGGATTTGAATACCAGACCCAACATAGCGTTTTCGACTGACTTCAATAAAGGTCTTCAATTCGTCTGTGTGGTTTTTTTATGTTTATCACTCGATACCTCCGCCAAATGGACCGTGTTGTGCAGAAATTATCCAACCCACATTTTTTATTGATGCCAACATGATCTTAAAGTCTAAGCCATTATAGACCATATTGATGTAAAAAAGAAATGTGGCTTGGATCATTTCTGCACAACACGGTCCAAATGTGGACCGTTTTCAAGATTATTTTTGTGTTCGATAGAGCTTATTTTAGGGGTAGTTCCATATTAATTTGGTCACGATGCGATACATTTTGAAGTCTTGTCAGTCCATTAAGTTTTTAAACTTGTGATTATTCTAACACTATTTACCCTCTGAGTAAGGTGATGATGAGTGATGAGGCAGCTGATCGTAAAAATTAAGCCGAATTCTTACATGCTTCATATTTGTTGTATAAAGCAGTGAGTGGAAACTAACAGATGGGTCACGCGATGGCGAACTGTCACTTTAAGTCGGTTTTCTGTGAGACAGTGGTATCAAACCAGTCGTTCATATAGTGTGTTGCGCCGGTTTAGCATTAAAATGGGATAAGGGCATGAGAAAGAAGATTATATTATAGGTTACTATTGTTTTTGTTTCGAAAACGATCAGAATACGTAATTTCCATTTTTATGTCTATCCATGCTATAGTTTCACGAATCCCCTGCGACAAATAAAAGTTATTACTGTCTCATCGCAAATGTATTCAAATTTATGACAGATGTTGAATACTGCAGACAATATATGCTCTCATATTATGGTAATGTACCTAATAAACTATCTACTGCAAATCGTAGTCTGCGAGTATTCACTTAGCAAATACAGTTGAATTATTTTAATACTGAAAGCTAAGTCTGGTTGTCGCCTCTTTGGTCTAGTGGCAGCATATATCGGCTGTAAACCGGGAGGTCGTGGGTTCAATTCCCAGGTCGGGTAAAGCGAATTTTCTAATTTAATTTCCCGGGACTGGATCCTCCAGAGGGGGTTGACGTCAGGTAGGCAGCCGGTCGTAAAAACTAAGCCAAATCCTTTCTGCAACCTGCCTGAAAAAGTGAGTTGTGCCGACCCGACATTAATGTGGGATAAGGGCAAGTAGAAAGAAAAATGAAAGCTATGTCTGGTGACTGCCTCGTTGGCATGGTGGCATTGCGTGCGCAGTACAACAATCGTTCTAGGGTACTGGGTTCGATCCCCGGATCAGGGAAAGTGATATTGGGATTTTCTACACTTTATCGGCCCGGAGTCCGGAATTTAACCCGATGTAGTGATAGGATCGCCACTATTACATCTGGGACGGATATGAGATCGGCGATATGTGGGTGTTAGCTAGTACCCTTTGGGGATACAGGCATGGGCCTATGTGAGTCTGGTATGAACACAGAGAGGAAATAAATTCACAGTTCCTCGTCGTACATGTGCCTCTATTCCATTACAATGTGCGTCGGCAACTCACATTTTTAAGTATGGTGTAAAATTGATTTATTTGGCACCTAAGTTACGCTGTAATAACTCATGGCCTTTAGTAAATTTTAGTTTGAAAAAATATTTGATGGATTATAAACATATTTATATTATGAATTTCAATTTTAGTTTTTCCCGCTGTTCTCCTTTCACAGAAACCTCAATAGCACGGAAAGTTTCAAACGGCGCGGTGTGGCGCGGCTTCTCTATTACACTGCAGTATGTATTCGAACTATTTGAGTCACAACCTCAAACTTTTGCTATATACTTCTTCTTTCGCAGAAGGTAGCTATTCCATATTTTTCCACGATATGCTTACATGAATACTGTTCGAATATAGAACCTTAAGTGATAGCTCAGTCGGGCATGGCACGAACTGCAATATCGAGAAGATGGTCATAGTAAAATCTACGTAAATACTTTTACTTTTTATTGATTGTGTTTTGTAGCACACAAAACACAATTTTGAGTTGTGCAAAATACATTAAATATTAACAATCGGTAAATATTTAAAAGAGTTATTAAGAAATGAATTAAGAGACGGAGATGGACGATCTGGAGGAAGATATGTGAGCCAATGTCCTCACTGTGGAGGATGCTCAAGACCGGGCGAAGTGAAAGCGTTTAAGTAGGAAGGCGAACCCTGGCAGAAGGCCCAAATAACGCCAGGCAGAAAGAATTAAGAAATTAATTTTTATATCAATTTTTTTAATTCAATTCAAAACACTATAATATAGCAGTTGTACAGGTACATCTACAATACATTAGTATTTTTGTAAAGTAATTTAAGTACAAGTACTTTCAATATAATAATACAGAAAACCGTTCCAAATTAACTAAAACCCTAAAAGCAATTCTTATCTTCGGTGTCTTAATAAAACATCTTATCCGAGTGGTCTAACGGTTTAAGGTCAGAATTTAGTAGGGTCACACCCAGACGTTTTATCAGCCTTTCTAGCTCGATACTACCCGTCTTAAAATATAGCTACATAAATTAAATTAATTTTAGGTGCTGTCATGTTTGGAAATATTGGAGAATATTTTACGAATAATAATGTCAGAATTAACTTAAAGTTCTCTCTACTTACTTATCTATTACCTTCAATAGAATTTATAATTTATTTATTATTCTAAACTGGCTATTTTAATAATTATCCAAGTTCATTATCGGACCTAATAGCTTGATTTTAGTTTTCATTTGCGAAGATTTGTAATTAGCACGGCCCTATTCACAGAATCTATGCATATTATATGTATTTGTCTGTAAATCTTCCTAAAATAAATAAATAAATAGTTTTTTGTCTCATTGTATGTATACATTTTTCCCCTTTAAACACAGGTACAACGTTTACGCCTAAAATCAAAGTATTTTTTTTATTTACAATGTTTACAAAATACAAACTAATTCTTTAATTTACTAAACTATATATTTATTTTATATAGTTATTATAATATAACTACCATAAATCAATTCAGACTAACCGAGTATAATCGATTGAAGTCAGTTATTTTATCTACTCCTATAAAGCCATTTCATCAGATTTATGCTACTATAATAAATAGATTTGTTGCCAAGTTAATACTGTTTAATTATGCCTTTAAATATATTTTATAGTAATAAATATTTCTAAGGCTCGCCTTGCTTTAGTCGCCGCTTTAGTCCATACTCCGTTCCCTCCTTGGTTTGTCGCCGACTTGGTCTGTCGCTTCCATCGTATGTCTCCTCCTTGGTCTGTCACCTCCTTGGTCTAATGCCCCCTTGGTCTATCACCTCCTTAATCTATCGCCTCCTTGGTGTTTCTCTTTCTTGGTCTATCGCCTCCTTGGTGCTTTACCTCCTTAGTGTGTCGCCTCCTTAGTGTACTACCTCCTTCGTCTGTCGCCCCCTTGATCTATCTCCTCCTTGGTCTATCGCTTCCTTGGTCTATCACCTTCATGATATTTTTCCTCCTTAGTGTATTGTCTCCTTGGTCTATGGCTTCCTTGGCTTATCGCCTCCATGGTATTCCTCCTCCTTTCCCTATCACCTCCTTGATATTCCGCCTCTTTAGTCCAACGCCTCCATGATACGTCTCCTCCTTGGTATATAATCGCCTCCATGATATTCCTCTACCGTGGTCTATTACCTTCTTGCTATTCCGCCTCTTTATTTCATCGCCTCCTTGGTTTATCGCCTCCATGGTAAGTCCCCTCCTTGTGATATCGCCTCCTTGGTCTATGGCCTCCATGACATTCCACTTCCTTGGTCTATCGCCTCCTTGGTGAGTCTCCTCCTTGGTCCTGTATCGCCTCCATGGTCTAACGCCTCCTTGGTACATCTCCTCTTTGGTCTATCGCCTACATTGTCTATCGAAGAGGATCTTGTAGGGGGTAGGTGTTAGACAAACAGCCAATCCAAAAAAACTAATCCGAAATCTTATATAGAACATTTTCAAAAAAGTCTACATAGAAAGTGGAAACCCATATTCAGAATTATCTTGCACCTAGACGGTAGGTGTAGCTGATTGCAAAAACCATAATCGTAACAATTTAGATTTACCTTCTTAATAAAGACAAAGATATAATCCAATAAGCAAGTTTTAATTTAATTATTCACTTAATAGGCCGACGTTAGCGAAATGCTTGTATCCGCAGCGAGCACTGAGTACTTCAAATGGGAAAACAATTAAATGCTGAAAGTTAGAACAACCGTATTCGCAATACAAGCTATACGGACACGTTGTCTATTTTATACTTTAGTTGTACCATCCTTAGCAGCTCAATTAATTAGAGATCTCAAAGGAAATACTCATGTGATATTTTTGTTTCTTTTTCACGTGAGCGATTGTTTCCTATTTTCACTGTAAACGCGTAAGAAACACTGTTACAATTTCTTTAAAACTTATTACTTCTTATATTCGAATAATAAGTGAAAATAAATGACAATTTATTACTTGGGTATAATATAATATACGAATTTAATATCGATCGCACAATCTAAGGGTCTACTTTAATCTATGAAATCTATGGTAGATACGTAGTCAGTAGGTATCATTTCTAAACAAAGACTAATTCATAAACCTTGAACAAAGGTACCCCCTATACATATTTAGTTTATGATACGATATAGTAAACGATTTAGTTAGATAAAGAATTCATCACTTATTATAATTACAAATTACCGCTAGGCTATTGCTTCCTTTGTTATATGAAAATGCATTGTTTTTCTTTCTTTGGGGTATAATTGTGTTTACATGCAGACTGCCTCGGTGGCGTGGTGGTATTTCGGTACGACTACGGTTCTGAGGTCTCGGGTTCGATCCCCGGGTCGGGCAAAGTGATATTGGATTTTTCCATATCAGTCCGGAGTCTGGAATTTGTGCCCAATATGGCGATAGGCTCGCCCCCTATCACATCTGGGACGGAACTAAGCTCGGCGAAATGTGGGTGTTCCAGTTCGCTAGTGCGCCTCTGCCTACCCCTTCGGGGATACAGGCGAGCTTATGTTATGTTATGTGTTTACATAATTAATGTATTTAATTAATATTTAAACATCTTGATATTTTTCCTTCAGATAAAGTTTTCTGGCTATAGAAAAAGATGCACTTACCACCAACAACTTACGGACGCAGTAAACGTAGTCTATTCCAAGAGTACACCAACAAAGCAAATCCTCGGATAGTCTCATTCATTGCTGCTAACAGCCCTTCGCAAGTTGTCGCTCCATTTGGCCGCAGCTACGGTACGTTTACCTAAACCTCCTGCACTTAAAATCCTTAATCTAACTGTTATAGTTACCTTAGGTCCTATAGACAAATCTATTACTATTTACTATGCCATATAGACAACGATTTTGATTATTCCTTTAACAAATTTTGTGAATCAAATAATTAAATTTTAATTTAATAAACCGATTCAAAACATAATAGATCCTAGCTAAGTAACATCCAATACCAATATTACCTACTAGTAAATTTTTACGATCAATAACTACTGTTATAAAACTGCAACAACAACTTAAAGTTGTTATAGATTATTATTAGGTTTTTTTTCTGATTTCGTGATTTCTGATTCGTGTTAAAAACTTTTAAACTCGGCTAATGCCGAGGCTAGACAAAGATCGCCAATTCCTGATTCGTAACAAAGGCTTTATATATATAAGGTTTAGCCTGATTTCATTAGCATTTCATTCAAGAGAACGTTGCGAGTACACCTTGCAAAGGAATTGAAGGTCTGCAGCCTTTCGAGAAGGTACTGCCTACTGACTATTGTTGTATAAATACCCAGTAAAGTCTATACATATTTAATAGATGATCGTATGCTATAAGGTCCTTTCAACAGCCTTTTTAATTGCCTGTTTCACTATTATGGTGTGTAATTGCTTTTTATTATGCTTTAGTTAAATTGCCAACACTGTTTCTGTTCCACTTATAACTATTATTACGATGGACAATAACTATTATAACTCAATGAGTCGCAATACATGTGTTGGGCTGGTGACCGAGAGGTCCTGGATTCGATTCCCAGGATAGGAAAAGCGATTTTTGTCATTTAATTTGCCTGGGACTGGCAGGTGCCAGTTTTCACCAGGTATTTTTAGTTTTTACGACCGGCTGCCTGCCTCAATCCCTTATGGAGGTCCATAAGGGATTGAGGCAGGCAGCCGCTCGTAAAAACTAAGCCAAATCCTTTTGGCAATTCAACATGCTTGAAAAGGGTGGGGTGCAGATTGAAAGTGTCAATACATGTCACAGACTACAGAACTAGACTACAGTACTACAGAATACCTATCTAAAAATAATGCAATAATAATGACATAGCTGTGGCCAATTATAAATTAAACAAGCACTCTCGAGGGAATGCTAATCGTGCGATGAAGCGTTATCTTTTAAAACTTAACAGTTTATAAATTATCATTTAAACTCATAACGGTAAGCTCGGAAATTTTGTAAAATATGATCATATATATCAGTAACGAAAGTAAAAAAATAAAATTGAAAATTTATGGACTTAGTAAGATGTAAATAATATAATAATTAAACAAGTAAGGGCGACTTGTAGCACTATTACTAATCTAGAGAATAAACTCGATTTAACCTACATGTTATTCGTATATTTAAATCGAGATTTGAGATACTGCCTTGGTGCATGGTTGTATTTCGGTACGACTGCCGTCCTTAGGTCTCGGGTTCGATCCCCAGGTCGGGCAAATTGATATTAGATTTTTCCATATCAGCCCGGAGTCTGGAATTTGTGCCCGAAATGGCGATGGGCTCGCCCCCTAACACATCTGGGACGGAACCAAAACCAACCTTGGCGAAATGTGGGTGTTCTACTTCGCTAGTGTACCTCTGCCTTCTCCTTCGGGGATACAGGCGTGAGCTTATGTTATTTGAGATAAATCAAGATTTATCTAAGAACTGCAAGTCGTCCTAAGTAACATATAAATGGAATCATATTAGGATGATACTCATAGACAATGCTGTCATTACAAATGACAAAATCCAGAATAGAATAACTACCCAAATCTAATAAGACTGCGTCCTCTACGCCGAAAACGACACATGAAAACGCAAACCCGTCTAGTAAGTAGAGCCTTTTTATGATTCCGAACAAAATCCGTATTGGCGAAAGTAGTTGCTATTCCGTGCGTACTAGTCATCTGCGACAGATTTTGTACGCGTATGTAAGGCAGCTTGGGGTCAGCGCCGGATATTGCGTTAGGTCAGACAAATTGGGATCAACCAGTGAATATATTACGGTCCCCTCTGGTAGGCATTGGTTTGTTAATCGTTTCCAGTTATTTATGGCTGTTTTAACTGTTTATCTTTGGGGTGCGTTGACGTAGCTCGTACATTTTGATTATTCGTTTGTGTATTCACTACTCGCACACGCTCTAGTTATTAGCTTTGATTATTTGGTATGTGTGCTTTACGGGAGGTTAGATTTTATGATCGAATTCTCATTATACGAGATACATTTATGTACATATTTGTTTGACTTAAGGTTTCATTATGGGAAAGACAGAGGTGAACTATCCCAGCTAATGCAAACTATTTACATTTTTTTCTAGCTGCCCTTATCCCACCTTAATGTGGATCGGTGCAAAACAACTTTTTCTTCTTTCTTGATTTGGCTTAGTTTTTATGACCGGTCGCCTGCCTGACGTCATCCCCCTCTGAAGGATCCAGTCCCTGGCAAAATAAATTAGAAAATTTGGTTTGCCCGACCTGGGAATCGAACCCTAACCTAACGGTTCACAGCCCATACATGCTGTCACTAGACCTAGGAGGGAAACTATTTACACTATTAAACAAAAAAATTGGATTTTAATAGTCTAGTAGCAAAGAGAGCTTAGATTAGTAGCTTTTTTATATAGAAGAGGGGACAAACGACCAAGTGGTGTAGCAAGTCACCTGGTGTAAGTGATCACCGCAGCTCCAGCTGATAATTTTGCTGCAGCTTCCATGCCATTATCTCCCAATTTATATGAAGGTGTATCAACGTCGTGTGCTGAATTACAAAGTTGTAATCTTATAAAGGCTGGCGCGGGGCGTTAACGAGTTTTCACCCTAAACGTAAAAGCTGGCTAATTTAAACTTATGATAGATTTTAGAGCGACTCATGCTGCCGTTTTCATTATAAATTAGGTTATGATCAACTAGAGCTTTGTATACCTATGCCAAACCCTTAATCCTGAGATGTTCAAGATTTAATAGTTTAACCTTATATATAGTCTTATTTTAAAAGGTCATTACAAAATACGATATATAAATATATTCGTTTTACTTCAGAATATTACTATATAGCAATAACTAAAACAAAACGTTTCAAGTTTGATTCGCCATCGGCGGAAACAGTTGCTTTGAAATCTTTTCTTACTTGGATTTTGTTGTTTGTGATATTATATATCTACCTACATATATTACCTATTATAGAGGTAGATATCG
The DNA here is from genome assembly GCA_036417725.1 of Clanis bilineata. NCBI lineage: Eukaryota > Metazoa > Arthropoda > Insecta > Lepidoptera > Sphingidae > Clanis > Clanis bilineata. The sequence continues at coordinate 9,940,343 of CM071153.1, forward strand.
TTTTTATAATCGTATTAATTGCATAAATCTTATGTATATGATTTAATACGAAAGGATTGTCTGGTCAAAAGGTAATAAAAGTGAATACACGGTATTGTTACTAAATCGCTTTTAGTGGGATTCTTAAGGGTGACTTGAAGCTCTTAGATAAATCTCGATTTCTCTTAAATCTCTATTTAAACATACGAATAACGTAAAGGTTAAATTGAGTTTATGACTAGGTAACTTAGATTGGTAATAGTGCTGCTTAGAGCGTTATTTTTTTAATTTACCGATTATTGTGTGTGTACCGATAATGTACCGATGTTCATGTAATTTACAATCTCGATAGCATAAAACTAATTTAGTTGAAGTGAATTTACTGACGAGACCCGGAATCTAGCATATACGACCGTATTTAAATTGTTTGACGTAGCCTTAAAATTATATTTTCTTTTAGAATTTCGACGCTGTTATGTGACAAAATAAGGCTCAATTATCCCAAGATGTTGTATAAAATTGAACAAATATAGTAATTTGTTCATTCGTTCGCGGGTTCGATCTCCACACCGAGACAAATGTTTGTATGACCTACAGATATTTGTTTCGGGTCTGGGTGTTGTGAGACCGAAAGTCTCTCGTAGTTCCTGATACCCACGACACAAGACTCGATCTTAGTGTGGGGGTAGGGACTATGTATGTGACCGTTGGGTATTATTTATTTATTTAATTTTTAATGTTAGTTTGTAAATGTGGCTATTTGTTAATCAATCACTTAAATACTGAAGTAGTATAATCATTTGGCAGAAACAAAGACACCATAACCTGATGCAGAATAAATGCTTTTAAACAGGTAGTACTTCGCATTTTACGACTTACACGCTGATGGACCCGCGGGCAAATCAAGTCAGCAAGATAAAGAAAACGGCCAACGAATCTCATTCATTACAAAAATAACCAGTTTTTCACCACTTTGTGCATAAAGTGGGCTATAAACATAAATTGTAGGGTCGGGATAAATTGCGTTCCAGCTCTAATGTATTCCATACAGCGCGGAGCGTGTCAGTCACATGAATTCAAGTAAATGAAACTTTTCGCGTGGTCTTCATACGTATTACACTTTAATCAGTTTGAATTAAGATGCAATTTGTCGCAGGTGTAAGTAAGACTTACGTTGACGTACATGATGACACTTTTAAAGTGTTTTATATAAGATATTAAGGTCGTAATGAGCACCTCGTTTATATCATGCTTCTTAAAGAGTTTTGTTGGGTTGCTGAGATTTTCTTTTAATGATAAAATTATATAAACTAATAGCCTTTACGTTTAAAAGATCTACAAATTAGGATCGATTTTGCAATAACCAGGTGACTAATTAAGTATAATTATTATCAGGTATAATATTAGCGGAAGAAAAATTGAGTTGCTTAAACTTAACATTTTCATACATTATCTGTCGAAATGTCAAAAATTATTTCCCAGCTAAAAAATATCTGGCTATTGAAAAACTACCTCTTAATCCTTCTAATTTTATTTTTTAATAGTTTTATCATATAATTATATCCTTTATCGTATAAGTACTAAAGCAATAGAATAACAGCAATCAGTACTTACTGATAATAGAGCTATTGAAAAAAATTAAGTTAATGAAGTCGCCAGCAATAATTCGCCGACGACGTTAGTTTCCTTTTATGTTTCCCCACACTTGGCATTTACACTTTCCGAAAGTACATTTTACCTGTAATAACACTACGCAATGTTTACGCAATCAACCCAGAACCACTTTCGTGTCCCTAATAGGCGAAAAGGGACAATATCCAAACAGGATATTGAGTCTCTTCCATAGTTTTAAAGGGTACTTAAACAGTCCATAAATCAATGCGATATGTCGGCAGAATGCCCTGTTTCATCGGGCCTTTGGTCCCGTGAAATATTACCAGGATTATATCTACTTGCTTGCGTGGAAATTTAACGTTAGATAATAAAATTTATTCGTCTATTTGGAGTGTGGTCGCATTTTGTCATTGGTTATGTGATTTAATCGCAATATCTATAAGGCACTGATTTACAACCGTGCGGTGAACGTTATTCTTTGTGATTTATATCTCGCTGGAGAATTGACAGAAATCAATTTCAACGGACAAAATACTTTTTAGTATACAGATTACATATAATAGTTATGTAGTAGAACGTTACTTTTAACCTGTGATGCCTTTACCATCACCCAGATATATATAATTTAGATAATATAATTTACATTTATATATATAATTTACAATGCTCGGATAAAATAATACTACTTTAAGTATTTGGGTACATAAGTTAATCAATGATTGAATTCAAATTCCAATCATAACGCGAAAACTCGTTGGAGGTGGCACATATTATATGTTACATAAGCGCCAGTCACTATATAAATATCCAGTAAATATAATATTACAGTAAAAAGAAGAAGCGACATTCAGTAAATTAAAGTGATATTTTAATGCGCATTGAGACCAGTATGTTTAATGTATATAAATTGGATTAATTAAGGAAATCTCACTTTCAAATTCGCAATAAAAGTGGTTGTTAATCAAAGAGGGAAAAACTATTAAACATTCAAAGAGAACGAGTTTCATTGTTCGCCGGAAGGACTGCGCGTTGACTTTTAATTAAAGGCCCCTACACATTCTTCATTATACAGGACATTTTTACAACCCTCGGTTCACACTAGTGCTCGCCCACATTCCTACACCCCACATCAAGTGACTTCTGACTAGTGAGCAGGACTGCAGAGAGTCAAGCAGCGGAAATCAAATTATACAAATTAATCAGGTTACACTAAATACTATTTCAGGTTTAAAATTTACGTTAATACTAGATACGAAGTTTAGAAATATGTAGGTACTGTCACTTTTTTCTAACATACATTACCATAGCTCACGCCTGTATCCCCGAACGGGTAGGCAGAGGCACGCTAGCCAACTAGTACACCCATATTTCGCCGAGCTTAGTTCCGTCCCAGATGTGATAGGGGGCGAGCCTATCGCCATATCGGGCACAAATTCCAGAACACTTTGCCCGACCCGGGGATCGAACCCGAGACCTCAGAACCGTAGTCGTACCGAAATACCACCACGCCACCGAGGCAGTCAGGCACTTTTTTCTATCTGTAAATAATTCTTATATTTAATTTGAAATTAATTAATCAGGGTGTTATAATAAGGGTCGGTTACTCTTAATCAGAGGCAACCTTTGAACACGAGAGGCTAGAAGAGCCAACTCCTACGGGGACTGCGGCTGCATGCATCCGCGTACCACGTAGCCCCCGGTACAACGGAGAGAGCGGAACATTACGAGGTTTTAGTCGGTAGGACGGTTTAGACCGGTGAGTCCGACATACCTCTGAGCTTCGGCTTGGAGAGATTTGCAAATTAATTTCCCCGTGTTAAAAAAATATGGGTCGGTTACTCTTGCATGATAATAATCCAAATGTCATAATCGACACTGCTATAAAAGTAAAAATAATTGAAGTCCAATTAAGTATTACGCGACATTCAACTTTTAAGTACCTGTACTTAACTTTTCAATATTACACAACATTACAGACAATTGCGATAACATTTCACTTCCAGTTATAGTAGCAATTAACATGGGGTTGACGTTATTGACAGCTGTCCACACTGCATCGGGAAAATAAATAAAACCCGGATGAAAATGGTCAATCTCTACACCCTCCGGAATATTATGAAAGCGAGGTGTATGGCCACGGATGTAAAAAAAGATGGACGGAGTGCTAGGAACATTGAAAGTGAAGCTGGGTTTTCGGCCTATCTGATCGATCGACACGTAATGACGTGTGTGTGCGTAGGGTACTTTTGTACAGGGGCGTTTGTGTGCGTGGCTTCTCTGTGGCGTTCGATTAACTATAGGCGCGATGGTGTCCTTTTTTTACTTCCGTGGGTGTGGCATGACATAGCATTAAACATTTATTTGAAATAAAAACAATATCTATAATCTTTACAAGCTAAAGATGATTCCTAAGACTAATAGAGACAAGTAAAATACCAATGGAGATGACTATCATATTTTATAGTAATCTAATTTGAATATTACGATCATGTTCAAACATTTTCATATTAGATTTCAAATGATTTTACGGAATAAATACTCATATAAAATCGATGAATACGAAAATGGATTACTGAGCTTCTTTTATAACGCAATTCATAATATTTTATACTTATTTACTTTTATAGCCGGCACTTAAGCAGCTATTTGTCTAACTTAAATACATATCCCAAATTTACCTCGTTCTTCTAAACGGCTCAATTTTATACATTTTATTTCGTGGATGTTGTCTTTTGCAGTATTGGCTATAAAAAGCTTATTAAAGAATACGATTGCGTATTACGTATTCAGTCTGCATTTTATGTAGGTATTTGAGATATAATTCATTCACATGCCGAAATGTAGCTTTCAAAGTATTAAAGTATCTAAGAACTTTATGTTCTTACTTTTCTAGAATCCTACGATAAAATACCAACAATTCTTCGCACTTGATTAAAATTATTACACAGCTTCAGATTTCAACTTAACTTCAACTGAGTAATAAAAAACAGAGCGGTGCAAAATCCTATTAGTTACCTACACTTATAAGGTTTCCACTGAGTCAGTATTAGTATAAATTGAGTAAGGCTAGACCTAGGTACCCTTTTTAGTCATTACCATCTAGGTCCCGACGGGCGACGCTCAAAAAACTTGGACGAGTCAATCAGACTTCTATAAATTACAACCTATCGTTTCGAAGAAATACTTACCTGCGCGCTGGTTACAATTCGTTCAGTTGAATTTCTCTTTTTATTTATTTTTTCTTGTAAGAAACGCAAACTCTACATGTCTTGTCCGCAAAGATTTGGATGAAACTTTAGTATTATCTCATTTATTATCGCTGTAGTCTTTATGTATGTGGATAGGATATGTCACAGACGTAATATATAGGATAAGGGTTGTAGGTACTACCCATCAATATAATATACCCTAGATGCACAGTTCTTTGCAAATGTCCTCCTAAAAAGTGGTCTCAGAAATAAAACAAAGAATAAGATCACAACATCACACATAACACATAACATTCTATCGGCATGCGACTGTAGAGGTAGGTAAAAGGAGTGCTTAAGCACTCCTTTGCTATCCCATTTTCCGAGCGTCCACTGTGCATCTAGGTAAAGTAAATCAAGTAAAATATATCGATGTTGCTACCTCACAATTTTAAATGTCAATCAAAATAGCAAGATAGAATATTTTTAAAATATTACGTTTATTTAAATCGGCAAGCATATCCCAAACGCCATAGACATTCTCACAAGTAACTCAAGACTATAATCACCATAAACGCCAGATAATTTTCGTAATATAAACACTTTATGTACCATAAATACCAAAGTCGCGTAAAAACATACAAAAGAAAGTTACGATCGGTATAATTTTTAAGCCGCAATATCAGTAGATACTGTTATCGTGGTGGGAGACGCGACGAGCACTCCCTAGTCCCTTCAAGTAAATTGAGCATTACTCCAAACGCGCCGTAATTTCGGGCTTACTCTGAATTTAAGGCCTACATAAGCCGCTAGGAAATTTAATCTTGGAATTGTTCTTTCTTTTTCTTAAAGTGATGACGTCGATAATTAAATAAGAATTAGTTTAGATTGTTTTTATTGCTATGGTTCAATGATTTAACATCATGTGCCACTATTCGTTTTGAAAAGAATATCTAGAATAGTCTCCATGTCTATCGTACTACCTCTATGATAAATAAAATCTTATTGCAAATGCAAATAAACGTTCTTTCGTTTTATATGCTAATAACATTCGTAGTTTTAGCAAATTCCTAAGATGTTATCTATGCAAATTGATGAAGCAAGGTACGTGTGTTATAAAATTCCGTCGCCCACTCTAATTCGAGAAGTAAGATGGAGGCATTATTCTAAAAGGCAAATTCAGTAATGAAGGTCGGGACCCATTTATTCAAGATAAAATTATTAAGTATAACAACCCTTATGAACCGAAATGAGATTTTAAGTGTCACATAAAATGATAATGTAATTTTATTATTTGACTCTCTTGCCTTCCTTCATATGTTGTAAAATTATACAGAAAGTACACATTTGATTTCTTTATTTTGCATGAATGTATTTAAAACTTATCAAAAGATTTAAGTAATGATATATCGTACTTAGTACCACAGTGCATTAAATAGATTATTAGTTTACAAATTCTTGGTAAGTGAAATAACATAAGCTCACACCTGTATCTTCAAAGGGTTAGGCAGAGGCGCACTAGCTAACTAGAACACCCACATTATTCATTGAGCTTAGTTCCGTCCCAGATGTGATACGGGGCAAGCCTATCGCCATATAAGGCATAAATTCCAGATTCCGGCCTGATATTGAAAAAATTCCAAAATCCTTAACCGGGGGATCAAATCCGAGACCTCGACAGTCGTACAGAAATACAACTACGTCACCGAGGTAGGTTAGTGAAATCTACCTAAGAATAAAGAAGTACTCACAAACAAAGGCACACAAAGTCATTGCATTAAGTTTGAACTCCCAGACCTCAACTGACCCTTTTCCGACTTCTCAAAGAAATCACATTTACTCCGATCGACTTTTGTGCTCGTAACCCCTACAGTGTCATTACAATCGTCTGAAGCAGAAAACAAGTCAAGTACTTGATTATAACACAAAGTGACTCAATCCAATTTAACGTTTAAACTTCTGCAATATATGAAATATATAAACATACATAGATACCGATGTGAGGGAAGTGGAAGCGTTTAAGTAGGAAGGAGGACCCTGGCAGAAGGCCGGGATAACGCCAGGCAAGAAGAAAGGAAAGAAGAGACGCTTGTGAGGAGTAAAGAATAGTATTTTAAATATTTTTCTAGTCAGAGAGAGTAATTTCAAGTCCCAGGTCGAAAAACCGTTTTCGGCCACAATTTCTTGAGGACCTCAGACCCTCTGAGTGGTAATGTCAGGCAGGCAGCCGGTCGTAAACCTAAGCGAATTTTTTTCTGCAACATACTTGAAAAAGCATGTTGCGCCAACCTCACTTTAAAGTGTGATAGAGGCAGATGGAACGAAAATATAAAATGATAATTACAATTGTAAATCAATGATTACACGATTCTAAGGACGTCTGTAAAAATTAACAATGTAACTGAAACTACATACAAACATTCATTTCGCAAGCAAACACAAATCGTTCGCACAAAATTAAACAAGTTTAAACAAACAACTACTAATCATGTATCGCATACCGATTCCGTGTGGACACAGTAATAATCAGGCGAAATTTAATTACGACCAGCGGTCATGGTAGCAAATATCTAAACGCGGTGATATGGGAATAGACGGGTATTTGTGGCAACGCTTTAATGAGCTTTAGTCCGCGTATAACGTTTACAAATTGTTTCAGTGTAGGTAGATAGTGAGAGATTTAATTCATATGAAATATTATCTACCTCGGTGCCTCGGACTGCCTCGGTGTTGTGGTTGTATTTCGGTACGACTACTCGGGTACTACTACTCTCGGGTTGGATCCCCGGGTCGGGCAAAGTGATTTTGGATTTTTCCATATCAGCCCGGAGTCTGGAATTTGTGCCCGATATGGCGATAAGCTAACACGGCAATAATAGCGTTATATTTATGACTTAATTCAACCAAAAGTAGGATTCAATACGACACAGAAACCTAATAGAGTCCTAATATTTTTATTTGCCATCTTTGTAACCTTTTTGTAGCGAGTGACAATTTTGAAATCTTTGCATATTTAGACTCTATATTCATTTATACCAAATACAAAATATCTCAGAAAATCGATGGTAGCAAACATATAGCCAATACAGCTTACGAAGTAAAATTACTCAAACTTGAACGAAGAAGCTAACTTTTTACTTTAGTAACCACCTACAAGTACTTAGTCTTTATAAAGTTTGTATGCTTTAGTGCATCGGTGGGTGATATGAAATTTCACTTTACTCGCGTCAAAGCAGGAGTGAATTTATGAAAAGCAAAACTTTTCATAATGTACGAGAAGTTCAAACTTTACGGCAAGTCATGTGAACGGTTTATAATATGCAACGATAGAATCACTACCGGCCGAGTTCATAATAGAAAATTATTATTTCAGATCTCTAGAGACTTGCATTGAACTTTCGACAGACTGCAAATTAAGAGCCGATTACTTCATACTTGTAAACTACTTCTTTCTTCTTACTTCGTAAATAATTTTGTTTAATAAGCAGATTCGTCTGCAAGTCTATTGGTAATAGCGAGCTATCCAGATATCGTAGAAACTTTCTGGAACACTGGCATTTTTATTATCTTTTTTTTCAATTTTACAATGTCTGTGTACAATATTGGTGTTCTGTAAGATAAATGCATCGCCCGCATTGTTTGTGAAACAGCAACAATCGTTTGCAATGTTTCTTCCCGAAGATTTGATAATGTCTAGTCTTCAATATTTATCTACGTTGTAATTATCTGCGTCCGATACCTTGTTTTACATTGCCTAAATATGAAATAAATATATAATTCTATAGTATGGCAGATTGGCATATATGACATCATCAGTCCAATCTCATTAAGTGGCAAAGTCACGTTGTTGGTAATTTTACTGCATACATACTGCATATTTATGCAGTATGCTTTTGCGTTTGCTATGGTGAGATGGATTTTCCCCACGCTTTCTCTTTCCATAGTAGGTGAGAGCTTCACGGTACCACTGCCTAACTGATATTACCGCTGACAATATCCTTGGGCTAAGATTGTCACTTGCTATCATATTGGCCATATGCTTATTTGCCTTCGTAAACCAATAAATGTCCATCGATAGAGACTTTATACAAAATGCACTTTTTGCTAAGATCCGATGCTGTCCTGAATATCCGACACAACTAAAATAAACGGAAACCGATACTTTATAGTTGTTATTTCAGAATTGGTTTCCAGATGGCATATTCCGATACCAACTTTAAACAGCAATTGATATTCAGCCACCTCAATTGTATAATATCTCCGTGGAACGACAGTGGAGGCAGCCTTATAATTCAATTCATCGGTTCATTTAACCATTACCGAGACATCAGTCAACTTACTTACATAACTAAATTTAGTTTCGAGTAATTCTCCTTCAAGTCGCTGCAAAGCACCATAATAAGATGGCTTTATGTTCCTCTAATGTTGATAATACAATTATTTTGCTCTGTAAGTAGTCCTTACACAAACTGGAGATATGAAAGTTAATAAAATGGAACTGCGCAGAATTATCAAGATAGAAGGTTTTTTTTTCAATTAATAATGTATTTTATATTATATTATTTTATGTTTATTAGTTTACTATATTGTTTACTGCCTCGTTCGCGTGGTTGTACTTGGGTACGACTACCGTCCCGAGGTCTCGGGTTCGATCCCCGGGTCGGGAAGTGATATTGGATTTATCCATATCAGCCTGGAGTCTGGAATTTGTGCCCGATATAGCGATAGGCTCGCCCCCTATCACATCTGGGACGGAACTAAGCTCGGCGAAATGTGGGTGTTCTAGTTTGCTATTGCACCTCTGCCTACCCCTTCGCGGATACAGGCGAGAGCATATGTTGTTGTTATTGTTGTGTATATTGTTTACATTATAAATATTATTATTATGATTCACCACTGTCTAATTTATATCTTTGTTACTTTCTAATTCCTCAATAACAAGCACGACACCTGAAACCAAAGTTGCTTCTATCAATCCTATAAAATTTCCAAGGACTTGACTATCTTAATTTCTATTTACTTACCTCACATCTTCACACTTTGAAGCTCCCATATCACGCACAACAGCACAACAATGTTAGAATTTTAAAAGCATTTACATAGTACAGGTCAGACAAAACAAATTTGTATTGCTTTTATTACGAAGATCTAAGCAAACATCACTTCACATAGGCACAAATATACAAACTTGACGAAGGCTAACTTGTTCAGCTACAATCTCTTTGATAAACTTGTTCTAGGAAACTTGGCTAGCTCCTCGCACGGCTGTTTGCGAACTTGCACTTAACGTGCAGCTTAATTGAATTGTCCAGAAGTCAATTTGATTCTTCATTGGTACTCTGAGAATTTCACATTTTATGGAACTCAGTAAACTATTTATTTCACACTAACTTCTTTGTGTAGCTTATCTTTTGTTGCCTGTGCGAAGTGTGAGAGATTTAATATGTTTTGTGCCGTTCGTTTCTGTTTATTTTTAACTTTCTTAATTCAATAATTATTTATCTAACAAAACCACGCATAGTATTGCCTGACCCGACATTCAAACGCCTCATCTTCTTATATAGCCCATAACCAATACATTGCCACTAGACCAAGGAGCCGAAATTGTAGTTCCTGATTTTTTATGGCAGTTTTAGTGAATTTAATAATTCAATGCGGTTTAAAATATAATTAACTAATAACGAAATACAATATCAATTCATGTAATGTAACTGTCCTGAAATGTAATTCAGTTAAAGACAAAATCCATTTAATAGAAACGGATATCAAAGTAACAAAACATGCAAATGACAATACAAAGGCAAATGTTTAAAGTGTTGATAACGGATTAATTTCGCAGAGTAATCGCGATCTATCTATCACATTTGTTTATAATTGGTATGATATTAGTTCACCACTTAAAGCGAACAAAATTGTAGGACGTGAACATCAAATTACGGAGCGAAGCGCTTGTAATTCGAACATTTCGTGATCCAGTTCAATTACAAGAGCAGATCATATCGTCGAATTAATGTAATTTACAAGTGGCTGTTTGCATTAGAGCCTATCAGGTGACGTCTGTGAACACGCAAGAATCGTGTTCAAGTTTTAAATTGTTTTTAATTGCTGCTATTGTGTTAAGGTTGTTGAGGTGTTTTTGAGTTGAAATTTCACCGTCCTTAATTAACAAGATTATAATTTGACGGCATTTGAAATGTTATTTTATATGCGTGGTATGAAAGCATATTTTATAACCAACGAATTAACAAAGCGGATTGTTGTTACACGAGCAACCGTTCATAAATACTATGCCGATTTTGTTTACTGGAGCCAAGTATTTCTTTTGATGGTCATGTACATTGCAGATTCTCACTCTTGTCTTGCCTACTGAACAGTTTTGAACAAGTCATTTATCAAAGTTAAATTACCCTGTAACGTTAACATCAATTCAATGGGTACTCACAATTCAAAGCAATCTTGTGTTACGCATTTCCCGAAACCGTAATTAACCATGTATTAGTGGGCGTCAACATTCTGGTTTACTACCATCCCCGGATTACTTTTGGCACCGATTCAACAGACATATTCGTACTAACCATATAATTTCATTAATATTCACACATCTTGCCAAAACGCTTCCATCTTGCATTGTCCGCTCGATCAACGGTGCTGATCAAGTGATCATTATTTTTACCGTTGCTTGTTCAAAATGTATATTATTCGAGCTTAATAATATTGTTGTTACACATTATAATTTAATATTGTTACGGCTCGGGCTTGATGAGTTTAGTGCAATGATTCAAAATCAAAATCAATTCAAAATCAAAAGTGATTTATAATTTAATATCTGAATCACGTTACTAAGATCGCTGGATGTACATATTACGCAAACGATATCTACGAATACCGTCTCGTGTTCTATCCCCGGGTCGAGACAATTATTAGGTTTTTCAGCTCATTAATAGTCAGTCCGGAGTCTGAATTTTGTGTCCGAAATGCCGAAAGTTCTGCCCCGTATCACATAATAGGATGGAAATAATCTTTGCAAAAATTGTATGCTCTTTTTGCGCCACACAGTTGCGCCTGTGCCTACGCTTTCAAGGATAACAGGCGAGATTATGTATACTTTGTTTATAGTTAGACATGACCCCCTCAGTCAAGCCTGTCGGTCTCGTGACTCGTCATTCAGACGAATAGAAAAACATTTTTTTTTTACATCGAGACTAAAAGAATCTAAATTGACGATAAATCAAATGGAAAAAAATATTTACAGGGAAATATGACTGGATGTATTACCCTCAAGAGACGGTCGATTAGAATGAAAACATAATTACCGAAACCTCTAGTAGTAACACCAAAAATATTGATTATGTTTATACCTCTATATTATTATTGTTTCGAAAAATACTTTTTGGAAGAAGTATGTATTACGATCATCAATATAATATACCCATTACGATGTATTTTGTTTATATTCGTTCTGCACTTACAGAAATCGTCGACGAATTAAAAAAAATCTTTATTGAGGCCCTTTAATTACGTAAAAATGGGATTTTAATTGTTCGAAGATAAAAATAAAAACATTCAGATGACACCAAAACTGTTTTGTTTAACATAAAATATCATTGAACACTAACGCATTTGAACACAGGAGCCCGCAGATTCTAAGCACATTGCCATAAAACCATGACTCAAAACATTTACGAAACAAAACAAAAAATAATGTACCGCAATAAAAACACTCGCATCAATCTCGAATTCATTTTCATCAAGACGAGTTTCTGTTTAGCCAATCCGGGCGGATCCACCGATTTCCTCACAGTATTTTCCTCAAACACTACCGAGATACTCCGAAGGTCCCGGTTCGGCTCTCTTTATATTACGGTTTGTTTATCGGGCAATGGAGATCGCTAAACAAAGAACCGCCCGCTGTATCTATTGCGCACGGAAGCACAATCTAAAACGTCCCGAAAACCAATTTGACTAAGGTCAGTAGGCAATAGTGCGTCCCTAGATATTTTCAGCGATTTAATCTGTTTGTTGGTGTATGTAGTACATCTTTTATTAAAGCGTTGTGTCTCTTCATTTTAGTGTTGCATACAACCAAAGATATTTAATATTACTAACTATAGAGGGGTTATCAAGCAAGTTTCCATACAAAAAAATATCTCAAACTTCAATACCACCATCAACCACTTACTACAAAGCGATGGCGATTAATTATGGTTAAGAATTCACGTAAGATAAGATTATTATCTCAATATTATCATGCTGGCCAACCTGGCGTGCGTATATTTCAAATAACGTGAGCGACCTATGAACACTAGGTCAAAACTTTTGGATCACAAGTTTTATGCTGTTGTCCCGTCTGAATGTTGAATGTCTTTGCGTACAACATTTAAAACTATGCTGACTTATGTAACGTTTCTTGCATTTCATTTGTATTTTTCTTGCTTCATCATCATCATCATCCTGTAAGCCAACAGCCTGTAGGGTCTCAATCTGATTTTTGTTAATTAATTATAACGAATTATTTTCGATGTTGTTAATTGGTGTGATATTGTAAAGAGTGAAGGAAAATATCTTGAGAAAACCTGCAACCTCTTATATATCTCGGTAAGAGTTTTGAAAAAATGTCAAGTTAATCAGACCTTTCTCGGTCAGCTTAGGGATCTATCTTACCTAATTTATAGGAAAAGCCAGAGTCGAGCATTAGAATAGTATAAAAATTGAATGTTTACTGTTTAAAGTGAATTAAAAATATTAAACTTCTAACGAATTGTTCGGAACTTGTTTCTCGTTTAAAAATTATATTACGAGAAATACCGTTATTTCATTAAACGTTTACATTAACTGCAACATTTAACTTAAACACTTGTCTTTACAAAAAGATAGTTATGAAATGAGCTAGAAACATCCCCGAAGAGCGATGTTTCTTACAACAAAACGGCGACATTTCCCGGCTACATTCCAGCGCACCTGACACAAAACTCGGTTTAAAGTAACGAAAGAGCCATAAATCTTTACACGACTAATCCAAACAGAGTCCTCGAAAGAAAAAGTGCCCGCAAAAGTGTATCACGTAGTCGGGGTATTTTTATAAACTGCGAACGTTTGCGTTTAATGGTGTATGTTGGGGGACGCGAATTGGGGCTTATCTCGAGAAACGAAATGGAAAGTAACACTGACAAGTATTACGCATCGGAATTTATTCAGGATAATTTACTAATGCGTTTTTTGTCACGTTTGTGTTCTTAAATTGGAATAAATTTTATCATCATCATCAGCCATAGGACCTCCACTGCTGAACATAAGCCTCCCCCAAAGATTTCCGGATCGACCGTTAAGACAAAATGATAATTTATCGTATTTCTAGTGGGTGATATCGTTTCAGGGACTTACTCTTCTATTTTCTAACCACAGAACCGTAACTCTGCGATAATGGAAAGTTAGATTGTATTATGTCTTTGTGGAAAATCGTCGTGAATTCTGGACCTTTTGGGCTTTTGTACACCTACGAAAATCAGACTCGTGTACCGCAAGGGCCTACTAGTAAGAGAGAAAATACCTATGTAAAGTAATAAAGAAATATATATATATGATATATATATATATATATATCCTCAGTCCCTAATATGTTTTAGTAACGTACTATAATTTTAAATTAGTTGATTAATTATGCATAACTTAAAACAACTATCTGGTTAAACACTTAATTAATAATTACAGAAGAAATATGTTTTAATTTGTTTTGCTAACCGCACCTTACGTGCTAAGATGAAATCGTGACCCAGTATATATCAAACAATTTAAATAAATCGTGACTAACGCTTAATATATTTAACCGATGAAACAACTAGAGCATTACACATTATTGAATAATACGTAGTGGTACGTTGACAAAAACCCATAGTCCCTTTAGATAAAAATAAATAGCCGGGAAACGAAGGATTCCGTAAGGATCCGGACCTAAATTGTTTTTTTCTTTAGATTACAGTCGGCACGGTGGCGGAACCAACTCCAACTTATCTTGGTAGATGTCCAAATTCCCAGAATTAAAACATGTTTCGTTGTGTATCTTGTCTATTTCATGTTTCGCAAAAGGACAACTTATTGCTTTCACAGTGAAATGAACGTATGTTTAATTTTTTTTTATAGCACAGATTGGCAAACGAGCAGATGAGTCATCTGATGGTAAGTGATCTCCACTGCCCATAGACACCCAGACCCAAAAATAATCATGGGTGCGTTGCCAACCTAAAAGGAGGGAATGGAAGAGAATGGACAAGGGATTAGGAAAGGGAGGGGCGGGAAATGGGCCACCGGAAATCTAACTCACTGACCGAAACGCGACAGCAAGCTGCCACTTTACGACGGTTTTTTGTGAGACAGTGGTATCAAACCGGTCGAGCCGGCCCATTCGTGCTGTAGACGTTAGTCTACAGCGTGGTTCTACCACTCAATGTCCTCCGTGTTATATTAATCGGAGCTTGACAAAACGACCATCCTTGTTTTACCGAGATAAAAAATATATTTTATAGAGAGGAATATAAGACGGGTTAATTTTAGTTGAATAAACTTATGTTCTATTATAATATTATTTACCTTAAAAATGTATCTGTTCCTATGTTAAATCTCGTTTAATAAAACTGTAACTTATAATTTTTTATAATTGTTATTGCACGGTTCACGCGATTAAGGTATTTCAACGCATATTTGAATTAACAGCACTCCTTTAACCAAATTAAAATATTTCAACAACTTAAACGAGGCTACATATTTCGTTTTGCTTTAAACAGTCAGTTTTGTAAGTACGTGGCATGAATAACGATTTTGCTATGGTAATTGCAATGCACCTGCGCGTACACAACAATGGTTGCGCAATACCCAAGTAATTTAATAAAATTGTTGTTCCGTTCTTTTATTATTGCCTTATAGTTTTTGGAATTTGTGTCAAACAACTGTATGTTTGTGCTAAATGATTTCGCATTCCATTTCTGAAAATATTTGTTATCTGTGGTATGTAGGATGTTTGACTTTTGACTCTTAAATGATCAATGGATTAACTGTACTTTTCTTTTAAAATATTGTATTATGTATGCTAACAGTTACAAAACAAATATTTATGACCTCGTAGCGCAGGTGCTAACAGGTGACAACAAATGCCATAATTTCCCGTACACCTATAACATAAGGTCACGCCTGTATCCTCGAAGGAGTAGGCATAGTCGCCCTAGCGAACTAGAACACCCAAATTTCGCAGAGCTTAGTTCCGTCCCAGATATGATAGTGAACGAGCCTATCGCCATATCGGGCACACATTCCAGACTCCGGGCTGATATGGAAAAATCCAATATCACTTTGCCCGGGGATCGAACCCGAGACTTCAGGACGGTTGTCATACCGAAATAAAACCACGCCACCGAGGCCAATTTTCCGTACGTAATCAACAATAATAGATGTATATGTATATATGACCCACATTAACAAAAACATTTTGTTACTTCACATTAACAAAAACAAAACATTTTAAGCCTAACTTTGTATTTAAAAACTCATTGCACTGTGCAACTCGTATGCAATCCTAGTCGTCCTTGACATAATATACACAGAGCGTTGTACTGCAAAGTTATTTTGTCTCGTGCTAAAAGATTTTGTACTTTAGAACTATGGTATTAAGGGCCATGAACAATTAGTTAAAGCCAAACGTTGACAGAAAGTTAAATGTAAGGCTACGCTCCATCCTTAGACCATTTAACCTAGGGACCCGCCTCGCATAGGGAAAGGCATACCTTCATAATCATGATATTTTATATTATACTAGGCATAGCAGAGTGCGTAAAATTGTATTGGGCGTAATTGTATCGTCCCCTATCACATCTGGGACTAAACTAAGCTCGGCGAAAAGTGTGTGTACTAGTTCGCTAGTGCACCTCTGCCTACCCCTTCGGGGGTACAGGCGTAAGCTTAAGTTATGTTATGGGCGTAAGACTGACATATTATATTGAACATATTATTTATTTGTGCGTTTATACTCACACTAATATTATAAGGCGAAAAGGTTGTAGGTGTGTTTGTATGTTTGTTACTTCTTCACACTCAACCGGCTGGATCAAGTGATGAAATTTGGTAAGGAGGTAAGTTGACACCCTGAATTATCACAAAGGCAACTTATTATCCCTGAAAATAAATATTATCCAGGAAAAAAGTCCACGAAAACGGAGTCGCGGGCAACAGCTAGTTATATTATAAACTCTAACTAAAACTAAACTCCACCTCCCCAAACATATAAGGCTCATGCCTGTATCCCCATCAAAAGTGAAATTTGTCGTTCGTAGAAACAAACGTGTTAGTAGTCCCGAGGTTAAATGGTTTAAGGCTCCATCAAACATGCACGAGGCAGTCTACATCACTTATGAAAAACGTCTGGTACTCGCGTGCTGGTAACTCGTTAATGAGCTCAACTCCTGGCAATTTATTACTATAAGTGGTCTTTAGTAAGTGCTAATAAATTCTCATTTTGTGTTAAGATTATATTTATTGCGTAATCTTTTGTCATTATTTTCGATTGGATAAGGGCAAACGAACTTGTTGATAGAGTCGATATCTTGATCTATAATAAGAGCCTTAGTACTTCTTTGTTTACTTACTCTGTGTTAATCTTCATGTGTCTTGTGTGTATGTGTGTGGATCTTAGCACTTACCACGCTTAACCTCAAATGCATGAATAGATTAATAAAATAAAAGTAGATAAAACGATGTTGATTTATAACCATTAGGGTGGTCCACGCCCATATGGTGAAAAAAATATATTCAAATTTAAGTGTCGCCACCCCCTTGATTTGTTACACCTACCATTCCTATTATATGTGAAAAATTTCAGCCCCCTATAGTATATACAAGGGGGTGCTCATGGAATTGGAAGTTTCCAGGATTTTGGGTAAAACACGTAATTTGAGGTTTATTAATATTACAAGTATTTTAATCAAATAAGTATACAAAGTATTTAAATGTGATCAAATTTTGGTAACAAAGCTATAAATTAAAATAATATTAGTTCATTCTTTCAAAACTATGTTTGTTATGTCCTTTTTGGAAGTTTCAGTAGAGACGATTTTTCTGTTTTGTTCGACAATGTGAAGTAAAAACTGCTTTTCTTCCTCATTCTTAGTGAGTATCGTGTTGTAATCTTCAAATAATTTAACACCTCTCTCAGCTGTATCATTAACAACACGCAAATTTTTTATGCAGCTTTTGCCTTAAAGGTAATCAGCATTATCATTCCAAGTCTCAGGAGGTAATTGCAAGAAAGAGTCCTTGATATCAAGAACTGAGAGAGGTTTCAACGTTCTTTGTGTTGCGAAAGCTTCTAATGTGACTTCTGGGGCAAGTTTAGCAGAATCACCTCGTACTGAACAATTACCGCAGTCAGATTTTTTTTTAACATTGGCCTGTTTCTCACCATCGGTCAGCTTGTCAGAAAACAAGGCAAATGCAACTAGTTCATCTGACTAATACCATAAGTGACGCTCTAACACACTCCTAGCTGCTATACCGATTTCGGAATCAATGGCTTCGTACAATTTTAAGCTCTTCCAAAGTAGTAAGTCATTTACTGATGCATCTGCTGCCAAAGGTGCTTCGATCCTAATTTTGGTGTAGATGAGCACAAAATCTAACAAATCGAACAACTTGTTTTTCTTATCTCTTGGTAAGTTTAAATGCTTGTAAATTATTTCGAAGTAAAAAAAACTTCTAAGCATACAGCAATTTCGCCATCCAACAAGCATAATAAATCGGACCTGGAGCGCGCCAATGTATCTTCGCAGGTGGTTTGTTCAAAACAATCATGGTAAGCTTTATTAGCTCTTCGTAATCATCACGAATTTGATTCTCTCCGGATAGAGCGGTTGTGAGGCTCTCGAGAGTATTTTCAGCGAACTGTTCTGCGTTCTTATCGAGGTCAAGACAATCGTAGTGCTCCTTTGGTTATGTTTCTCAAATATCACTGAATCTTTTGAATAGTGGGATTTGAGGAGAGCTTGATAGTCTACAACACATACACATAAGCTCACGCCTGTATCCCCGAAGGGGTAGGCAGAGGCGCACTAGCCAACTAGTACACCCACATTTCGCC
The DNA here is from genome assembly GCA_036417725.1 of Clanis bilineata. Lineage (NCBI taxonomy): Eukaryota > Metazoa > Arthropoda > Insecta > Lepidoptera > Sphingidae > Clanis > Clanis bilineata. The sequence continues at coordinate 9,959,240 of CM071153.1, forward strand.
GAGCTTAGTTCCGTCTCAGATGTGATAGGGGGCGAGCCTATCGCCATATCGGGCACAAATTCCAGACTCCGGGCTGATATGGAAAAATTCAATATCACAAGTCTAAAACACAGAGTAAATATTTTTGAAAGCATTATTTCAAATACGTGATGACGACAAGCAAGCTACTAAAGATCACGTCTTGTCTTTCTTCTTAAAGAGAGCAAGCTCCCTTTTTAGCACCGGTGTTAGAAGCAGTAGTGTCATAACTCATAGATGACACATTTTATTACACTGAGTTACTTCACAGTCTAGTAAATAAGTATCAAAACTGTTTAAATTTGTCTATAAAACTCTCTAATAGTTAATTTTAATGTATATTTACTAATTTAACACACAAAAATATCTTGTAATAAAAAGTAAAAATTAAGCATTTTACACAAGAAAATCAAAAACAACATTCGATTGAGCACTCCTTTCTACTTGAGCTATCTCGCTGAAATTTTACTATGTTTTTACTATGAATACATGTAACAAATTTACGGGGTGGCCAAAGGAAAAATAATAAAAAAAATTTTTTGGACCACCCTAATAACCATGATATACATATGTACATATATATTTTGAGTGGTAGAGCCACGCTGTAGACAGTAACGCCTACAGCACGACGCCAAACAATAAAACAACCTACTACTTAGTTGCCACAAATCCACAAATTGGCAATGATTAGTGAAGCACTCACTCAATTAAGTTTATGATAATGTCATAATGATTATGATAATGTGTAAAATGTGTGATTGTTATTGCTAGTTCATAACAATATGAAGCAATTGCTCTGAACTCCACAAATTTATATACCATCAATTATTAAAGTTACTTGGTATATTTGTTACCAAAGCACTATAAATAAACGCCCTTTAGACATTACATAAGTTATTGTATTCACGTGTAGGTACAACGCTTGTTTATAAAGCTGTTTATGTAGTCTATTGAAGCGTTTTTACATAACATCTTTGCTTATTGTTTACGTACAAAGTTTGTATATTGTTCTAATAGTTGGGAAGTTATTATACATTACTCTCAGAACCAGGGTGTAAACATATTTCTGTATATTATCTTTGCTCTTACATTTGCATATGTTATTATCGAATAACAAACTACATATGTCTGTCCAGCAATGGACGGATACAAGCTGATTGATGAATGGATGAATTAACAAAATATCTCGGTTTGTTACTAGAATTACTTTGATATAAATTGATTGCCGGGTTCGATTTCTAGGATGGGTAAAGCGATTCCCCCAGAGGGGCGTTGATGTCGGCAGGCAGCTTGTCGTAAAACTAAGCCAAATCCTTTCGCAATACGTCAGTGAAAGTGTGTTGCGCCGACCCCACATTAAGGTGGGATAAGGGCAGGTAAAAAAATATACATGTTTCGGGTTCCATTTACTTAGCTGCAATACACGATTGACAGACAGACTGACAGACCTTAAAGGTTGACAGAAATATGACCAGTGACGTGACGATTCACCAAACTTATTTTGCCATACTTTGCTTAAACCTTAACCCCGTATAGTTTATGTGGGAATATTTAAATTGAACAATTGATTTAAAAATTAGCCAAGTCCTCACCGATTTTTCAACCTAAGTACACTACCAATGAGTAGTAAAAAAGATCCAAAACAGACGTCACGAAGGACCGAAAGCAATCCACGAGGCGAAGATGCGAAGTTAAATGCATATAACGACATGCAATTTAAAACGTCTTTCCCGGGGCAGAAGTAAAATCAGCAATTTTATAAATTGCAGTAGCGTGGGGTCCCGTAATTGTGGCAGCAGATACCATCGAGTAATATCGACAGCTAAGTAAATATAGGCGAGAAACTCAGTACTTTAATGGTTGTTGATCTACCAATTTGAGGTAAATATTTGCAAATTGAATTTTTATTTACCCTTTAAGTCGCTGGACTGATTTTCCGCAGAAGTTTACTACATTTTTATTAGCTTCGAATTATTTGGTTTATAGCTAATATATTTAAATATAAATTATTATGCGACCTCCGAAGTGTAAAGAAAGTAACGGTAGTGGAATGAAATTAGTAATTCTCAGAGCGAAACGATGTTTTATTCTAATTCTTTTATATTTATTATATTATTAATTATCGTATTACCATCAACGTTGGTCGTGTGTTTTGTTATAAGCTCGGAAGTCGGACTTTTACTGATAGATATATTAATTTATTTAAAGTATTTTGACCCATCAGTGAAATCATAACCCTGCCCGCTGACTCTTGACACCCGTTTCGAATTTAACGTGACATTAGTGCACTTTTTAACTCTATTTCGGTGGAATTTTAAGTTACTAAATAAAGACTAAGGCCTAACCCCTCTCATGAGTAGAGGAGGCCTGTGCCCAGCAGTGGGACAGTAATATTACAGGGCTAATATTATTAAATAAAGTCGAATCGAAATCAAATTGGAATCAAGTGTCAGCCCGTAAGTTAGATCGTAACATTCGAAATTAACGTAATTCTACGTTTTCTCCAAGTGAAACTAGGACAGCTATAAGTTAAACACATAAACTACCTACCCTATCTATAATCTTAAACGGAATAAACAACCGAAAAGACGTCAAAATTAAATGCGCCCGTCACTTCAAAAGAAATATAATCCACGAGTCGTACCGCGGATCACGTCGGAGGTTGAAACTCGATTAACTACTTCAGAAGATAAACAAGCCGATAATTTAACAACAGCTGCTCGTCCTTGGGACGTCGGCTCAACTAATATTTACATATTAATTACTAAACCTCAACATGAAATCCGAAAGTTCAAGTGGCGTAATGACGCGACACCTGTTCATGACATTTGAAAGCAAGGGTCCGACCTCCAAAATTACTAGCGAGTTAGGATGACCGTGGCAAAATTGAGTCCCTTATTGCTCGGATAACGTAATAGTGACGGTAGTGGAATAGAGGTCTGATATTAAGGATTTTTGACGTGGTAACTCATCACGTGTTTATGGTATAGATGATAAAGACCACGGTAATATGGCGGTTGAAATGTCTAAAGATGATTGGCCTGATGATATTACTACTCTCGGCAGTCGAGAAAATTGGAATACCTAGTTTTGGAGTAATGTCTGATTCGTCTGCAAATGTAATTCGCAATATTTCTTTTTCTTATGATCATGCATATATTTTTAGAAAAATGTATTAGTTTTAACGTTGAGATTTATACATGTAAACATAATATATTTTGTAACTATTTAGCGATAGAAGATATTTAGACAAGTATAATATAAAAAATAATCGTCAATATATTTACAGATTAAAACAATCAAATCAATTTTCAATTAATATATTTTAATACCCATGGGGTGACCATTTTTTTACTAATCGACATTTAGTCGATGCCTTATGATATCCGAACCGATGGCCATAAAAAGGGATATCAGTTTTATCAACAGAATTATGAATAGCTTATAGCACTGTCCGAAAAAGGGATGAGGAAAAGATTGGAAGATTAAGTAAAAGTATGTGGAAAGTGACCTTTTCGGAAAATGATTCCGTCAGCTGCACCATAGAGACATTACAACCTGTATTATACATTTATTACATTTTTGTTCCTTTTAATATTTAAATGCCGATGCGCATTCATATGTAAGGTCCCCTAGTACTGGTTAATACTTGTCTATAACGATGGTAGTTATCGTTAATTGTTCATAGTTTGCCAAGTAACGCCTTTTGTCGAAACTATAATAAACCAATGTATGGAAATTTATCAATAATATTTTTGACAATAATTTTCGGCTCGACCGATTTGACTCATAGAAATCCGACGTAAAGTGGCAGCTCGCTGTCGCGTTTCGTTCGGTGAGTGAGTTTTCCGGTGGCCCAATTCCCTCTATGGGCGATGAAGATCACTTACCATCAGGTGACCTATCTGCTCCTTTGCCTGTCTCTGCTGTAAAAAATATATATATACGATATTTTGAAAAAGACGTGTATGTTCTAGTTTCGTACTTCTTTCGTGACAATATGGTATGGTATATGTAGGGTCAGCGCAACACACTTTCTCAAGCATGTTGCAGAAGAGCTGCGGCTTTAGTTTTACGAACCGCTCCTGGCTTGATATCAATACGCTCTAGTTAATCCTGTCCCGGACAAATCATAAACTGTTTCGACCGACCTAGGGTTAAACCCGGGCCTATTAGTTTTCAGTCTATTTACGCTCCCACTACACTAAGACGGCAATACGAACCGCCGAATCACATAATAGTAGCCGAATATTCATACACTTAAGGTCGCCGTATGTTGTTTGGCCGCCTTATCTGTCAAGTTTGTATAACGAAAATCAATGTAAGACGCCGTTAAAGTTGAGTAGCGTTTGTCCATTCGGGCCATAGTAATACAAATTAATACTAAATACACATTCAAATAATTTGATTACCATCCCTTAAAAACAATTTATTGACAACGTGTATTGGCTTTCAAAGTTAATTAACAACTTGTACACAAAAAAGCCACACATTGTACCTCGTTACAAAAACATCGATTATCATGTTATTACGCTTTGTAAGTAAACAAGTCGATATTGAGTTTGTATAAAACAATGTGAAAATAATTGGAGGCCGGAAATTGACGTTGGTTTCAACAGAATTTATGCCAACCCTAATGTTGTCAGCGTGGATTCCTTAAAAAATATCAAAATCCAAAAAAAAATCCTAAAAAACAGTTACGGTATATTTAGTCATTAGGAAGTTAATTTATTAACAAACATTTTTTTTATAATATAAGTGTTTTTCCTATTATAAGGTATGTCATATTTTAATTGCTATTTGTTTTTGAAAAATGATTGAATCGTCGCACGTACACAAAACATCAATCAAAACTGTTTATGGAATATATACGGTCGAAATTTTAGTACGTTTTTGGTACTCTCGAGACGTAAAAATTACAGAACTGTCCTAAAAAGTATGTTCTGGCAACACAGCCCAGCCCTATCTTCATCATACCATCCGCGAAATGAATTCTGTCATAAAGGACATCTTTTATGTAGCCCTAAGTTAAAATTGATAAAAGTTTCTTACGCTGTCATCATCCATGGATCTTAGAAGTTGGGTCTGTAACTATTTCATGCCTTTTAAGTGTTTCCTTTTAAAAGAGTTACTTCGAAAACGCGGACAATATTGCTTTACAGATTTTAAAATGTTAAATTAACACTACACTGTAGACGGTCCACAGCACTAATGTGTCGGTCGGGCGACTTATTCAATACCACTATCTCACGGAAAACTTACGTAATGTGTTTTCTACGGTGTGATATTTTTTCAAATCAAATTGACTTATATCCTACACTTCCCAGTTCCTTTAAAGTCGGCAACACACTGATTATTCTTTTGGTATCGTGGGTGACTTTACACAATGGAGATAATTTACCATCAATTGTCCCACTTGCCCGTTTGAGAGCCTCTGCCATAAAAAAAATCCATAATTATTATAGTTCCTTATTATTTGATATTTTGCTGTACAAGTACTAGTCTCTACTAATACAATAGAGTAGTAGAGATTATTATGTGTATAACAAGTAATCTGTGAAACTACTATACTGGTTCAATTTTAAATTAAAAAAGCATTATCCCTGATCGACATATTAATATGCTACTTTTATTCTACAAACGTCTTCTATAGAAGTGAAACCGTTAAGCATAATTTTGATACAAATCTATCAGTAGAAGCGATATTTATTATTGACATTTGTTATCTAAAGATGACATCTATTCGTAATAGTATGTCACACGTAGCTATCGTCACCATTAAACTTATTACCCTCAATAAAAAGCAATAATATAACAGTAATGGCGCGCAAATTGTTACGAAATAAAACATTATTTCATTTTCTCGCACCCGTTGTCGTATAAGGAAAAGTATTCGCAAAAACACAGTTCCAACATGTTATCAGGTGGGCTGGGTAATGTATTTTATGTTGTATATTTTGTGATCGTTAAATAAAACAAATATATGGTCTACGAAGCCTACTAAATTCTAGTTGATATTTTTATGTATTACTAGGACACATTTCGTTATTCGTCGCTCTGTTTATTCTTTATTGGTCCTTATGATCATATAAGCATAATAAGCCTTACTTATAAAGACATTTTCGCTTATCTTTTGGCTAAGAATATCCTGTCACTTTTTCCTTGCGTTACATTGTTTAAAAATGGAAGGGACAACCTATGGTTAAAGATAAGCAGCGCTTAAATATTTTTATAAGTGAGGGGCAATGTCCTTGAGTTATTGTCAGTGTGGGCATATCTTTAAGCATAGGTATAGAGGAAATCTATTCATTGTTTCTTCCTAACCCTGTGATAAGAATGTGTAATAAAAGGTGTGAGTCTATAATTAATAAAATAAATAAATAATAAATACACCCAACAGTCTCACACGTAGTCAGAGACTATGAGAGACTTTCGGTCTCACAATACCCAGATTTGAAACAAATATCTGTGGGCCACACAAACCTTTGTCTCAATGCGGGAATCGAACCCGAGACCTCTTGCTTCACAGCCGGCTACTCGCGCGCTGCGCCACGGAGGCTGCCAATTGGCTATGTGTAATTGATCTAAATCAAATTCTGTTTTTTTCAGCCTGGGACAAATCAAAATGCTTTAAAAGAGAGGCGTGAAAACAATGTTTAAAATCTTTTACAATGGACATCAGATTTTAAGTGTTAGTATCCATCATCCGATTTTAAGACCTACGGTACTTAAAACTTTGACGGTAGCATCTTAAGCCTACTGCAAACAGTAAAAGTAAGAAATGTTACTGATGGTTTATAGTCGACTTTACTGGGCCTTTTAAATGAAGCGTGAAGAAGCAATTAAGAAAGCCGGCATAATGACCGCGGGCGACGAGAGCCGTGTTTTGGTCCCTTGCTATTTTTTGGACTATACCTATTGATAGACACAGATAATTTGGCATGTTTACTATGAAGCCAGCTTTTACTCAATTTGCAGAAAATCCTGGATCCGAAGTGTCTTTATTACAACATATTATACAAAATCCATATTTATACATCCAACAACAATTAATGTGGTCACATGAATATTGATTCGCCACTTTGGCATACACCACATTAATGAGACTATATATATTCAACAATTAATTACAAATCTTATTCACAAAAGAGCGACAACTCAAATAAAAACCTTGTTGCATATTTTATAAACCCCATTTACTACAACCAACAAAGATGCATATTCAAACATCAAAGTAAGCCCATTATGGTTTAAATGACTATAGCAGTTAGAGAAACATTCTGTTCGGTAAATACTGATTTCTGTGGAGTGCCCATTGAATAATAAAAGTCGCTTTTTGACTTTAATTACGTCGTAACCAGCAGTTCAGGGGATCCAGCCGCTTTTACCGCAAGTGCTTAAATGAATGTTGATTAACGAACCATAAATGCCATTTTAAAAGTCATAAACTCGTGGATGTGATGGACGTAAAAGTGAGCACAAAGTGCGATGACAATATGCTGGCGAGTGGGTCAATTTACGGTCAATTTGTTGGCGAAATTCCCCATTTTTCCTTAATTTTCTTTTGAAATATGACGACGGATCTTATATGGTATTTCATTGTAATTTGATTCGATGTTTTTGTAGGATTTCTATTAGAAAATAGTATGTAATTTATTCAATTTGCGTATTTTGAAAATCATATAATTATTAAACTTTATCTAACTTTAGGATTAATCTCAAATGAAATTGATTAAAAAACAAAAATATTTTAATGTAATAAATCTTACCATTATATTCAAAAATAAATAATCATAAATATCATTTTTATAACTACCCATGTTGTCTTCGTCTAATCATTCCGGTCCATCCAAAGGTTGTCTGGAAGAAATCGCCGATAGCGATAAGACCGCCGTTTGTACTTTATACATAGCATTAATAATTTACTTTAGCTTATTAGTCCTTTTATGTTGTATGGTGTACAATAAAGTATATAAATAAATAAATATCATTTACTCTAATCTTAAACTTGCATTTTTAATATGGACAGGCAGGATCAAGATGAATCGGCGGCAAAACGGAAGATGTTACTAAAATAAAATCTCTTTTAAACGAGCATCTTTAACGCTTCAATGGTTGTCTAACAAACTTGTAAATCAATATTGAAATTTGAATATCATCCGGAAAGTTATTTACCGATATTAAATTGGACGTAAATACGAAGAACAAGTTTATTTGGTGAATTTGTTTTACTTGTTGGTCGTCATAAATTAATGCAGCTAGCGTTCATCAAAAGGGTTTTACGAATATATTTGGCAAATTTATGCGAAACAGAACAGAGAAATTAAGCATTAATTTGCTATCCTACCAACCAAATTTACATATTTATCGAAGCGTTAATTTATTATTTGTGATCTCAGCGGAGTTCACGGTGTCGGACTAATTCGGGTTAAGTTTTCGTTGCATTTTTTGGAATTGAATAATATATGTATATTGTACAACAATATGTGATATTTATTATGTCTGTCGAGTTTGGGTATCAAATTCTTTAATCTGTTGCAAGCATTTTATTGTAAACTAGCTGACCCGCGCAACTTCGTCTGCGTAGGAGAGAGAGAGTTGAAAGAATGAGTCGTAGGCACCTATAATCCAATAATTCTAAAGGAGGTAATGGGATGATCTACTTCGGTCCGGTTTCGTCAGTCACCCCGTCAGTCACCCAGTCAGTACCCCCGTCAGTCACCCCGTCCATCACCCTGTCGGTTACCCCGTCAGTCACCCCATCCATCACCCCGTCGGTCACCCAGTCTGTCACCCGTCTGGCACCCCGTCTGTCACCTGTCTGTCACCCAGTCGGTCACCCCATCTGTCTGCCCGATTGTTACCCCGTCTGTCACCCATCTGTCACCCGTCTGTCACCCAGTCTGTCACCTGTCTGTCACCCCGTCTGACACCCGTCTGTCACTCGTCTGTCAGCCGTCTGTCACCCCGTCCGCCACCCCATCAGTCAGCCTGTCAGTCACCCCGTCATTCCTCACGTCAGTCACCCCGTCAGTCACCCTATAGGTCATAGCGTGATGTTATATAACCTATAGCCGTCCTCGATAAATGGGCTATCCAACATAAAAAGAATTTTTAATTGACAAATACTGACATTAATATTTATACGATACTAACGACACTCAATTGTTTTGCCTTCCCGGAACCTCTCCACTAACACTTGAACTTTATGGTATGGTATTAAAGTTCAAATTGACTTTTAAGTATTATTACGAATCGATTGTATGGGAGTACAGAAAAGTGTTGTTTTTAGACTTTTTCAGACAATTTTTCATTTTTTTCTCTCCGTAAGAAACATCCTCGTACTTCGAGGAATATTCTAAAAAAGAATTAGCGTAATCGGTCCAGCCGTTCACGCGTGATGGCGTGACAACGGAAAACGGGTTTCATTTATATATATAGATAGACAGTGCCTTTCGTAGTCCCGTGGACATTTCGGACATTACCGAAGCGTTAATTTATTAATTATGTCAATATTTATTATGTCTGTCGAGTTTGGGTATCAAATCCTTTAATCTGTTGCAAGCATTTTATTGTAAATAGACAGTGCCTTTCGTAGTCCCGTGGACATTTCGGACATTACCGAAGCGTTAATTTATTATTTGTGATCTCAGCGGAGTTCACGGTGTCGGCCTAATTCGGGTTAAGTTTTCGTTGCATTTTTTGGAATTGAATAAAATATGTATATTGTACAATAATATGTGATATTTATTATGTCTGTCGAGTTTGGGTATCAAATCCTTTAATCTGTTGCAAGCATTTTATTGTAAATAGACAGTGCCTTTCGTAGTCCCGTGGACATTTCGGACATTACCGAAGCGTTAATTTATTATTTGTGATCTCAGCGGAGTTCACGGTGTCGGACTAATTCGGTTTAAGTTTTCGTTGCATTTTTTGGAATTGAATAAAATATGTATATTGTACAATAATATGTGATATTTAATATGTCTGTCGAGTTTGGGTATCAAATCCTTTAATCTGTTGCAAGCATTTTATTGTAAATAGACAGTGCCTTTCGTAGTCCCGTGGACATTTCGGACATTACCGAAGCGTTAATTTATTATTTGTGATCTCAGCGGAGTTCACGGTGTCGGACTAATTCGGGTTAAGTTTTCGTTGCATTTTTTGGAATTGAATAAAATATGTATATTGTACAATAATATGTGATATTTATTATGTCTGTCGAGTTTGGGTATCAAATCCTTTAATCTGTTGCAAGCATTTTATTGTAAATAGACAGCGCCTTTCGTAGCCCCGTGGACATTTCGAAGTATTAGAATGAACTTTTGTTAACATTTTGTATAATCTCTGCTATTCATTATTCTTTCTTTCTACCTGCCCTTATCCCACCTTAATGTGGGATCGGCGCACTTTTTCAAGCATGTTGCAGAAAGGATTTGGGTAAGTTTTTACGACCGGCTGCCTGCCTGACGTCAACCCCGTTTCTGAGGGTTCCAGTTCTGGGCAAATAAAATTAGAAAATTCGCTGTGCCCGACCTGGGAATTGAACCCATGATCTTCCGGTGCACAGCCCATATGTGCTGCCACTAGACCAAGGAGGCGACTCTATTAATTAGTAAATAATTCTATCATATAACTTCAATCGCCATTATATATTTCACGTAGAATATAAAAAAGCTTTTTAAGTAGTTTAAGGACATCCATTATCTTAAAACGTGGTGTACAAATCTTCACGACATATTAGTCACTTAAAATGTACCTACTGATAAATTAAACTATAATTAACTGCCTCGGTGGCGTGGTGTTATTTCGGTACGACTACGGTTCTGAGATCTCGGGGTCGATCCCGGGGTCGGGCAAAATGATATTGGATTTTTCTATATCAGCTCGGAGTCTGGAATTTGTGCCCGATATGGCGATAGGCTCGCCCTCTATCACATCTGGGACGGAACTAAAGCTCGGCGAAATGTGGGTAATATAGTTCGCTAGTGCGCCTCTGCCTACTCCTTCGGGGATACAGGCGTGAGCTTATGTGTGTGTGGTGTGTATAATTAACTGCTTTATAATTAAGTAAGGTATATTTAAATAATAATTAAAACAGGATATATTAAGGTCGCAGGAAGTCGCTGGATGCAGGCCGCTTCCAACAAGTCGATATGGAAATCTTTGGGGAGGCATATGTTCAGCAGTGGACGTCCTATGGCTGATGATGATGATGATGATATTAATGTGCTTTTATTGATAATTTGCCAAATAACAACAAATTAGACCGGAAACGTTAAGTTACGGAAGTGTTGAGAATATGGTCCGTATAATAATATTTTTTATCGTAATTGCAATCTTGTTATTGCCGTTTTATGATTTATTATTCCGTCTATAATACAATATTTTATCTTATGAAATACCTGCAGTAACGTATTCACTGCTCAAACTGGTTCTTACCTGTAAACAAAAAAATTTAATTAGGAAGTGTAATAAAATCTATTCTAATTTTAGAAAACAATAACAATAAAGCTCGCTACGATAAAACTTTTTCAAATATTTTGACATAATCGTTATGAAGATAAGAGACAATATTACAACAAAAATGTACTTATGATTATTATAAATCAAAGATGATATCTTATTATTGTTTTATGAGCTCTGATAGATATTAATAAAATATAGAATAACAAAATATAAGCTTTATGTTTGCCTTGTCTCATCTATCAACCAGTGTTAAAAAGTCTGTTTACTAGGTGCCATAAGCTTGCGTTGATATGTTTACTTCAGATATTCATTAGCATGTCTGGTCCTGTTTTCCAGTTATAAATACTGAATCCAATTAAGGAATAAACCAAAATCATCATTATCATCATTAGCCACAGGACGGCCACTATTGGACATAGGCCTTCCCCAAAGATTTCCAGATCGACCTGTGGGAAGCGGCCTGCATGCCTGTCCTATGGGTGATGATAATGAAACTAATTAATCACGATGTTAATTTACAATTAAACATAACATAAGCTCACGTCTGTATCCCCGAAGGGGTAGGCAGAGGCGTACTAGCCAACTAGTACACCCACATTTCGCCGAGCTTAGTTCCGTCCCAGATGTGATAGGGGGCGAGCCTATCGCCATATCGGGCACAAATTCCAGACTCCGGGCTGATATGAAAAAATCCAATATCACTTTGCCCGACCCGGGGATCGAACCCGAGACCTCAGAACCGTAGTCGTACCGTAATACCACCACGCCACCGAGGCAGCCAATTTACAATTACTTAGTTTGTAAAAAATATATTATTTTGCAAACTATAGAGGTAGTATGTTTTTTGGAAAAAAAATTGATATGGTTACTAAAAGCTTTGATTTTGTACACAAAAGTTCGTCGCAGTTTTATGTAAAGTAGGCACTAGGTAAGTTACATCAAATAATAACTTGCACATTCTTTACTATCACAACCAGACGCTGTAGACGCGATACCATTCGGAAACTAGAAAATATTAAAAATATACTCGTACTAAATGTGTTCCAGACAAGCGAATATGAACGTTTATAAAAAGTACTTCATTTTAAAATGCATTACTGCATTACAGATTTAAATAGAGGTAGATTTTAAGGCACCAAAAAGCTGGCATAATATTTAATAATGACATTTTTTATTGATAGACTGCCTCGATGGCGTGGTTGTATTTCGGTACGACTACCGTCCTGAGGTCTCGGGTTCGATCCCCGGGTCGGGCAAAGTGATACTGGATTTTTCCATATCAGCTCGGAGTCTGGAATTTGTGCCCGATATGACGATAGGCTCGCCCCCTATCACATCTGGGACGGAACTAAGCTCGGCGAAATGTGGGTGTACTAGTTCGCTAGTGCACCTCTGCCTACCTCTTCGGGAATACAGGCGTGAGCTTATGTATGTTATTGGTAGAGTCATGTTGTAGACAGTTACGTTCAATGCAGGAAAGGCCGGCTCGACCGGTTTGATGGCATCAGTCTGCAGTCTGCATCTGAAGTCACTGCGTTTCCTTCGGTGAGTGAGATTTCCGGTGGCACATTTCCCCCCTTCCTTTCTCTATTCCCCTCATTTTAGGCAGACAACGCACCCATGATTCTTTTTTGGCTTGGATGTCCATGGGCGATGGAGATCACTTACCATCAGATGAACCACCTACTCGATACCTACTCAGTACGGCATTTCCTCATACTTCAGCTAGATGTCAGACTCAGTTTGAGAAGAAATGTCGAACATTGAGCGTCTATTAGTGTACGTCGTCGTTGGGGGAAGTGGAAGAAGAAGACTTACCTTTCCAATATCCGGCTTTTTAGACTTATATTAAATACAAAGTGATTTACATCACAATCATTAAGTGCAAGGTATACAAACTGTCCGCCTCGAAGGCGCTGTGTTTTTGTTGTCTCTACAAACATCATTAACATAGTTATTCGACTATGAAATCGTTTATTGACACTAGTCTGCGCAGTGTTTTATGAGTAAATTGCTATCAATACATATAACATTTGAATTGTTTTGTCAGTCTGTACAAAACTCTACATATTATAATTAAAAATAAATACCAAACAAATCGCGGTAAAATCAATTCAATGGTAAACTCAATTCAACAGGTAAAATCAATTCAATGGTAAAATCAATTCAACAGGTAAAATCATTATCAACATATTATATTTTTTTATAGCAGAGACTGGCAAGCGAGCAGATGGGTCACCTACACCCAAGACACAAAAATAATCATGGGAGCGTTGCCAATCTAAAAGGAGGGAAAAGGAGGGGGGAAATCGGCCACCGGAAATATCACTCACCGAACAAAACGCGACAGCAAGCTGCCACTGTACGTCGGTTTTCTGTGAGACATTGGTGTCAAACCGGTCTGATTCTGTCTGCAACGTGGCTCTACCACCCACAAATAACGTAATAAAGTAAGTGAAAAAAAAAAAGGGCTAATATAATATATTGCTTTAATTTTGAAACAATAAATATCTTATCTTTATTCTTTCAAAATATCTGTAAATATTTATTATGTGCATTTTCTTTTATTTGATTAAACTACAAATCTTTAAACTATTTCAGTGAAAATTTACATTAAATACTTATACAGTTCTACGGTAATGGACAAACAAACAAACGCTGTATAGCGGGAGTCAAAGCCACGGGTAGTTTCTAACAACTTAAATTTGTCTTCAAAACCTAGTTTCAGAAGTTTCTGTTTTACAATTAATGGTACCTTAAGTTAAATACTAACCTTTAATTGAATTCAATAAATAATGAGTCAAGATAGGTCTGTACTCTGAACTATACATACTTTATTAACTTTATAGGACGAAACAATAACTTTGAACAAGGTAAACGAAGTTTCAATATACAAGATTAGAGCACCAATTCTGTTCTCAATTAAAGCTTAGACCCATTTAACTTCAAGATTCGCCGATTTTATAATAGAACCAACCGGTGGGTATTTTTTAATTTCCGTCTGAAGTTACCCGCTTTACGAGATTTAAATGAAATCTGGCAACAAGTTCGCGAACATTTAATTAGTGGTGCCAAGAGTTGGGCGGAAATGAAACATCCTATACAATGTGAGACGAAACACCTTCCGTGCGTGACTCACTTCATCCACAACACGGTTTAACACCTCTATTTCGACAGATTCGCTTTATTAAATTTAGACGCGGAAAGAGGGAATCTTATTCCACGGACGTAAAAAAAGAGATGGACGGACACTAGGAACATTGAAAGTGAAGCAGGGTTTTCGGCCCATTCCATCTATCAGGTAATGCGTAGGGCACTTTTGTACAGGCGCGTTTGTGTGCGTGGCATCTCTGTGGCGTCCGTAACGATAGGCGTGATGGTGTCCTTCTTTTTCATTACATCCGTGTCTTATTGCTTTTGTAAAGCCATACGCGATACCGAAGACAGCGACGCGAAAAATAAAATGGCAGTTTAGATTTACAAAATGGAAACTGTAATAATGGATGCTTTCTCTATGGAAACGTGGTCCGAGGGTCCGCCGGCGAAAGTTTCCGTCGCGTCGCCCCCCTCTCCCTCCTCCTTTGACTTGACATCTGCGTCAACAGTCACCACACCACATGACGTCACATATAAAATACCGTACCTAAGGCGTACGGTACCTAAGGCGCATTTCTTTTAGGAACTCGTACTGCTCCGGTCTGCATACAGTCTACATTGGGGCAGGACAACGTCTGTCGGGTCGCTAGTTAGTAATAAAAAATACGATACGTCAAGTAATAATAAATAAATACAGGAATTTCGGTACAAAGATGCATTGTCACTGTGTCATATTATTTATTATCCATGATTTCAATAATATGATATTTAAATGGCTGTTTGCATACATCACACTGCACGACGGATGAGGTTGGAATCGCTTAACTGCATAGTATTTTATTTAATATTACTTAAGCTTAATATTTTCTAGACAATGGATAAATTATGCAAGGTCGAAGCCCGCTGTATTGCAGAAAATTCATATTTTCCTTCATTCGCAGCACGTCGCATCGTTCTTTCAGTAATATAAGCCTGCACTTGGTTCATTTTTGTTGCACATTGTTCAAAATTGCATGCATTATTTCAACATATCTACATTAAAAGTATATTCTTTCTCTATTATAGGCGTCGGCAACAAAAAACAGATTGCCTTGGTTCGCCGCGACTGCATTGCGACACTCGATATCCGAGCACAGCCCTTTACCGGTTTGCAAACAAATTGTTGTTGGCCGAAATTATTGGCATTCTATCAAGACACAAATCATTCGGCACAAGTTGAAACTCGAAGTGATTAAAACATTGATTGATCGGTACTAATAACGTTCCGAGCAAGTAGCGGTGGAACAAAAGCTCCTCATCTATTTCAACTTGTAGCACACGGTTACGGGGAATTAATCAAACAAATACTCACTTGGATACAACTAATTGAATCGAGTAAACTTCTACCGAACAACGAGAACAATAAATGAAAGCATTCAAGTCTCTCAAACCGAACAATTTAATCTCCTTTGCTCATATTACCTCGTGAAAAACAAGCCGACGCTCGTGTTAAACGAACTTACAAAAAACAATTGGAAAAACGATGCCGGGTTCAAGTGAATGCGCGAACAGATGCACAGTTCATTTGGAACTTGAAAGAAATGTGAAATAAAGTAAAATAGAAAACGCATCAGGCTCTGAAGCGCAGATTTTTCCACTGGTACGTTTCGGGGAACGATTTAATAAAGTCTTGCTCTCCCTTTGGTTATATCGTGATTTATATCGCGAAATGAAATGCCTTACACATGTGTTCACTCAGTTGGATTTTAATAAACTGTTGAGAGCTGGCGAGAATATAGCATAGCGTAATTGCTTGTAACGGATTAATTTTAGCTGTTACGCTGTTCGGATCGTATGTTTTTGCGCTCGAATTAAACTGCCGCTGTCTCACAAATTTATGTGCATGCTGGTACATGTGTTAGCTAGTTATGGACTTCTGTATTAACGCTGTGCTCAGTGCTATATAACATTATGTGATAACGTGTTGTTTTTATTAACTATATGCAGCCTATTTGGGGCAAATATTCTCATATTTCGATTGCCTCGGTGGCGTGGTGGTATTTCGGTACGACTACCGTTCTGAGGTCTCGGGTTCGATTCCTGGGTCGGACAAAGTGATATTTTTCCATATCAGCCCGGAGTCTGGAATTTGTGCCCGATATGGCGATAGGTTCGCCCCCTATCACATCTGGGACGGAACTAAGCTCGGCGAAATGTGGGTGTTCTAGTTCGCTAGTGCGCCTCTGCGTACCCCTTCGAGGATACAGGCGTGAGCTTATGTTATGTTTATGTTATTCTCATATTATAGTTACAAATTAAGTTGTTCTGTAACGGAAAATTCCTTATTATATACTATTGCATAATTAAATGGTTTCAATCTAACTGAACTGAATTTATTCTCACAGTACTGTTATAATCGCTCGAAATGGGGATTAAGCACCGAATATTTGAAGTGATTAGCAACCAGCTTTAATAAATGATCTAAGGATTTATTTATTTGAGCATTCCGCTTGTGTACTTAATAACGTTGAAAATGAACGATCATTATTTCAAAGGCGAAATAGTTTGTGTTCAATTTAAAGATAAATACAACAACCACTATTCATATAGTACTTACCTAATAAGAGGAAAGCATTACTTACGAAATACCTAATATTCGTATAGAAATATCCAAAACCTACTTTCTTTCTTTCTGCCTGGCGTTATCCCGGCCTTCTGCCAGGGTCCGCCTTCCTACTTAAACGCTTCCACTTCGCCCGGTCTTGAGCATCCTCCCTAGTGAGGCCATTGGCTCTCATATCTTCCTCCAAAACGTCCAAAATATCCAAAACCTACCTCTAAGTAAAATTTCAAATAGGAACATTAAAGTTAGCGTCTTCGAATCGAATACCTGTTCGCCAGTGGTTTGTAGTAGGCACATCGACAAGCACGTATAACAAGTGCTCTCACGCGAATAACTCGGCAACCTCGGGGCATAATTTACAAGTAATTTTTCGAATAAATACAAGCACCATATTCATTACAAACATAAGCCTTCATAATATGAGTACTCTTATAATATCGTTAACCTTAATTTCAATGTTGCATAATATTTTTTTGCCTAACTATACACACCCATAAGGCCAGTGTTGACTCTCATCTGAGAAGGGGCTCTTTGCCCAGCAGTGGGACAGTAATATTATAAGGCTTATATTTGTATTATCATTTTTTTTAATTATTTATAGCAAACGAGCATATGGGTTACGGACGGTTACCCGATGACAACCATCTAAAAAAAAACTGGGCGGTTTGTCAACCTTAAAGAAATTATAATATAAAGATTGGGTAAATGAGGGGGGAAGGGATTCAATACACTGGAAATCTGAGTCACCGAAGTAGACATAATAACGAGATGCCAATTCACGGTTTTCTGTGGACACAAGTAAACATTTCAATCCGGCCCATTCGTGTGAGTAAAAGTGTCTATAGTGTGATTCAACCACTCAAAAAATCATATCCTTGAACCACGTGCTGAGCTATTACGAAATCACACTTATATTAAAAAGGCAAAAGTTTGTGTGTATGTTTATTACTATTTCACGCAAAAACTCTTGAATGGATTTCAATGAAACTTTAGAGTTACATAGATTATTTATTAGAATAACACATAGGCTACTTTTTATCCCAGAAAATTAATTTCTACGCGAAGGAAGTCGCCGTCAACAACTAGTTATCTTATAAAATTCAAGTGAACGTGCCTTGTAGGCTGGTTAACGAGCATTCTGCCTCGTCGGCGTCCTCACGGAGCGTAATGTGATGAAATCACACATTTATCTAACAGCACGTGACTGGAGTTGTAACCTCTAATAAAGGCTACTTAAATGTAAGCTTTTAGT
The DNA here is from genome assembly GCA_036417725.1 of Clanis bilineata. Classification (NCBI taxonomy): domain Eukaryota; kingdom Metazoa; phylum Arthropoda; class Insecta; order Lepidoptera; family Sphingidae; genus Clanis; species Clanis bilineata. The sequence continues at coordinate 9,977,677 of CM071153.1, forward strand.
AATTCACAGAACTTCTGTACCGTATCGAATAAGATAGCTGCCGCTGTAGCGTGTCAATATAATTAAGATTAGTGAACTGTTTAAAACAATCTAGATTGTAACAATAAGATAAATGTTAAATAGTTATTATAAAATGATGAAACAAGTGGATTCTCCCAATTGTATTATTTGTAACAGCATTGACGATATTCATCATTTGCTGGTAGAATGTTTAAAAAACAGAACAGAAAATGACGAATATTTTAAGCATTTTAAACTTACTAGACTATACAGGGGTCTTATCCAGTCCATCCTGTTAGTCCCGAATATTGATATGACAAAAGGACTCTATTAGCCACCAGTCTAGCACCTAGTCGTTGATTTTTTTGTAACTTAACTTTTATTACGTTTTACTTATAAACTTTAACTCAACTTTTCGAAGTTTTTATATCCTTTTCTGTAATTAGTATTTTAAGATAATAGGCTGATGTGTCCATGTGGACAAAAACCCTGTAAAAAAATATATATAGTGATCATAAAAGTAATTTAATCATGTTTATTGTCGTCTTCTTGATCTAAAAAAAGCTTATGTGGACTGTGGACATAGAAATCCTGGGTTCTATTCCCTGATCGGACTTAGCGGTGTATTCTATTTTCTTACAAGATTTGCCTTCAATTGGATGACCTAGAGATGGCTGACGTCAGAGAAGCAGTCGGTCGTAAAAACTAAGCCAAATCCTATCTGCAACATACTTTAATTACATATGTGGGATCGGTGGAAGGACCTAGGACCAAACGGTATACCAACATTAATGAATCTTAACTTGCAATTTTACGTATTAAAATATTTAAATAAAATTTGAATTGATGAATAATAATCTTGTGGGAGTTTTTTTTTCTTTTATCTATTTTACTCATCCACCCTAAATCCCAAAATCGACGTTACGATTCTTAGATACACATTTTTAACTTCCGCAGTTCATTGTCTTTTACCTATATATTTGATAATTCACAGCAGAGTCCAGACCATTTATATCTTCTCCGCCACTTTAGGGCGAAACTCCACTGTGTTACCGTAATAAAGACCCTGAACTGAATTACCCTGGTTCCTTGTGACGGCGCGGTGCGGCGCGGCGTCTGTGTGTTATCACTAGTTCCCCTCCCCTGGGAGCTTTATTTACACTTGTTGTGTTATTCATGAATGCGGTTTGAATAAAGATGAATGATTCGTAACGTCAGTATCAAAGAAATGGTAAAGATGTCTCGTTTGGTTCCAATCAAAAATTTAAATTGGATGTGTCCACAGCATATATACGCGGCCAGTAGATCAAGAAGGCGTCGATAAACCCTCTGTGTCTCTCTTTTAAGTGGGGATTAATTTTGAGTAATCTTACTTTGGATAGATAGATTTTTATGACCACTGTAGATACTTTAGTTTCTTACCTTAAAACATGTAAAAAGTAGCCGGCTGTGAAGCGAGAGGCCGCGGGTTCGATCCCCGCACCGTGACAAATGTTTGTATGGCCTACAGATATTTGTTTCGGGTCTGGGTGTTGTGAGACCGAAAGTCTCTCGTAGTTTCTGATACCCACGACACAAGACTCGATCTTATTATCTTACTTGTACCGATTCCCATACAAAACAAACGAAGAACGATTAAAATAATACTGCTATAAGAGGTGGTGGTAACCCTGCAGGACTATGTATGTGACTGTTGGGTGTTATTTATTTATTATTTTATTTATTTTACATAGCCCTGACCCTACACTAAGATACGAGTCTTGTGTCGTGGGTATCAAGAACCACGAAAGACTTTCTGTCTCACCGAGAACCGAAACAAATTCCTTGTTTCACAGGCTGTTGTAATCAAGAGGGGGGAATAAGGAGGGAAAGAGTTTTTAATCAAAAGTTAAAAACCAACTTCGAAACCCAATGACATTTTGACCAAAATGGGTCTGCCCTTGGAGTAAGCTCTATCGACGCAAAAATAATCTTCAAAATCGATGCACATTCGTCGGAGATCATAAAATACAATATATGGGTGATTCTACGATAAGAGGTTTCAAGTCCATAGAGGATACGGCCAAGAAGCAAAATGATTTGTTTTTCATTAAACAGTTATATTACGATTGTTGTCCCGTTTATGTACCTTTTCATGTAAGGGCAAGTCAAGTTATACATATTTTGTTACTTTTTAGAAGTCCAGGGTAAATACATCGGGCAGGGTAGAGACATCAAGCATAGGGTAGATATATATTTTACCAGGCGAGATAATTTGACTTAATAAAATAATGATTGAAGGTAAATTAAATTTTATTAAACATCAGACTTACATATTAACCAATAAAGAGACTAATATTTACAGTTTTTTCGACCGATTTCAAAAAAGGTGGATTCCCTCAATTCGTTTTTTATGTAGATTACGCGATATCTCCGCTAAATGTGGACCTGATTTTCAAGAACCACGATAATATTCATATTATTAATATTGTACTACACAAAGTAGTGTTACACAACGTATACATTACCTTAAATGAACATGTTTCAATTAGAATATAAAATAATAAAGGCACTTATCTTGCCTATATGAACAACATATAAAACGAAATTTTAAGCAGTATCTTGCCTACATAAACAAGATATAATATACGTGGGCTTTCTCAAATACATTTGCTGAATTTTTTAAAGAGTAGAACATCCTCTGCCCTTTTAAAATAAGATTTGCCGTAGGGAGTGTTGGGCATTCTGATCTTCTGAGATAAATGATACGTCTTGCTCATTAAATTTAATATATTTTTCCAGTATGGTCACCTATTTCACAAAAACGACCTGTATCTCTATTATAAACTTTCTGAAAGGTTTCATATCTTTTTCGTTTTGTACTATATCATATTTTTGCACGAATTAGCCGCTTAACATTCATTTGAATAATCTTTTTTGGAAGAGTAGAATAATTTTTTTTTAATTGGTGATTGAGCACTTCTAAAAACAGTTTGGCAGCAACAACTCTCCTATGTAAATTCTTTTGTAACATTTGATCATCAACATCTGAAATGGATGGCGTTACCAGAACATTAGTTACATTTGAGAATGTTGCCTACGCTCTCTCGCTTTCTCTTGCCATATCTTTCGCCTCTTATGTTGCTTTCTAGGAGTAATTTGATCGACAGTTTTTGTAATTCCTTTCTCCTTCTTTTTTAAATATATTTTTCCTTTACTTTTTTCTTTTGCAATACAAATTTATCTCGATTATCTTTAATTTTTTGATATCTTAGTCTCTCTGTATCACGTTTCTTCTCTAATCTTTCTTCACTTGTTCACTTTTTTCGTGGTGCCATGATCTACAACAATATCAAACAATAATATACTTTACATCAATATGAACTGAGAATCTGTTTTATTTATTTTCATCATAAGAATTTTCATTTATTTTAGTTAAAAATAAATAAATATACCGGAAACTTGTGTGATACTCGCTTCGAATTAAGTTCTAGTCATTTAAGTCGGTTAAAATTAACATTCATAGACATTAGCTACACCTGAGTTAGTTTGGACAAAGATCTTATGACGCAAATTATGTCCCCTGGTTCGTGGGTATCTCCCCTGGTAGTTATTTTGACATAGGAAATACGACAGGGGAGATACGTTTTCATGACAAAACCAATTGTGTTTATTGAAATAAGATTTTTTTAGCTTAATTATATATGCACTTTAACTATTACAGTATTGTTAAATTAAGGCAGAAAATGCGGATTCATTCAATTGATATTACAATTTTTATAACTTACCAGTGGAGAGACACAATGACCTTACGAGAGCAGCACAACGTACAGATGCGTCGCAACAACTAAAAAATGGCGGCACTTTGACGGCTTGCGTGTTTAGTAATGCTAACTTCACGTCGATAGGTTTCCTTGAGCGCAGTTTCGAATGCGGCCGTCTTATATTTAACGTTTGTAGTTATCGAACGATATTTGCCAGGGTAGATTCACAAAAAAATCGGGACATAAATTAAGTTTGAATATTATTGAAAATAAACAACTATTGTTGTCTTTTTATTAATAATTCCTTAGCATATTTTTTTAATTTCATGCTAAACATACTTAAGTTTAGCAACTGATATAAAGAAGGTATGTATTGTCTGCAAGTTATGCTAAAACCGACAAGAGGACAGGCCAGGGTAGAGACTTTTTTAAGCTTCAGCTTAAAATTCCACAAAAATGTGCTGTAATTGGGCATTTTATCGTTATGGTATTTATAAAGTACATAAAGATGATTTAATTTGTTACAAAAAAATAACAAAATTAGAATAAAAAACCTATTTTAAACTGATTGCCGCACAAGTTACCTCTTATCGTAGAATCACCCATATACAAAATATATACACCCAATAGTCACACACATAGTCCTGACCCCACACTAGGGGTAACCTGTATCGTTGGTGTCAGAAACTACGAGAGACTTTCGGTCTCACAACACCCAGACCCGAAACAAATATCTATGGACCACACAGACATTTGTCTCGGTGCGGGAATCGAAACCGCGACCTCACATTTCACAGCCGGCTACTCGCCCACTGCGCCACGGAGGCTGTCAAATACAAATACAATAACATAAACTAACAAGTAACAAATAAATATCGACGAATTAATAACCTCCTTCCTTTTTAAGTCGGTTGAAAAATATACCAAATGCACATTCCACCTCGATAAACTTCGCACCCTCTTATTCATTGCAATCCCCATTCAAAAGTGTGAAGATTCAGGTGTCGTGCCAATATTTTCCCGACGAGTGAATTTCATTATCTCACACAATAAATCCGGTTTCTTTGTATCCGGAGGTAAGAACAGCTTCATAATCTCACACAAACACTTCGCTTCAAGCAAAACGATACTTTAGGGAGTACTGAACGAAAAATTATTGCTCGGAAGAATTTTAAGGAAAATAGACAACGGAACTTTGAGATTTCGCGTGCGCCGGTGGCTCGATCCATAACTTTTCTTTTAGTTTTGCCGGACCGTTATCTGCAATGAAGCGGAAAATTTGCGGCAACCATTAATCTCAGGATATACGAATACACAATGGCTAGTATACAGATTAAAATTATTATCCTATTACGAAGGCTGGGTATACTAGCTATTTGTGGTTCTGCCTCTATAATTATTTTCCCAGGGTAAAAATTAGCCTATGTCATGCAATGATGATATATATTTCTAGCCGTGAAAATATTTTTGAAATGGATGTAATAATTCCAGTGATTAATGCGTTCAAACAATTAAACTCATAGGGCCTTACTTATAAAAATATTTTCGCTTAACTTTTTGCTAAGAATAGCCTGTCACTTTTTTCCTTATGTTAATTTGTTTAAAAATGAAAAGGACAACCTATGGTTAAAGATAAGCCGCGCTTAAATATTTGTATAAGTAAGGGGCTTAATATGTATTAGCATAGTTTCTTTCTGGCTTTCCTTTATAAATAAATAAGAATTAAAATGCTACACATTATTATTACTATTACCGACATAAATCAAAACAATATCATTAAAATGAAAAACCGTAATAAAAATATTGGTGTATCATCTATAATTCGTGACAGCAAATTGTGTATCTAATTCTATCTATCCAGCCTATAGTGGCGAATTTTGGTGTACACACCCTTCTTGAAATCAAACTCTCTTGGGAAGCCAACTTGATTTACATATAAAAACATGCTATATTGAAACCAAAGGCTGAATCCCAAAACAAAATGAAAAATTCAAGTTTATCTGATCCTACATTAGTCACACTGGGGAAATCACATCTTAACATAACATAACATAACATAAGCTCACGCCTGTATCCCCGAAGGGGTAGGCACAGGTGCACTAGCGAACTAGAACACCCACATTTCGCCGAGCTTAGGTCCGTCCCAGGTGTGATAGAGGGCGACAATACAATACAACCCTATCTTTATACAATGTAATCTATAACCTTGTATTCGGAACTACCTATCTAATTATTTTAATATTTATGTATAACGAAACAGCATCAAATGCAACGCCTAGCTGTCAATTCGCCAATTTAATACAACTAGTGTTCGCCCAGTGGTCGAATTCGACCATAATTCATAAAAATAGCTTTATGTACTTCCTTGACAGCCTCCGTGGCGCAGCGGGCGAGTAACTGGCTGTGAAGCGAGAGGCCGCGGGTTCGATTCCCGCATTGAGACAAATGTTTGTGTGGCCCACAGATATTTGTTTCAAGTCTGGGTGTTGTGAGACCGAAAGTCTCTCATAGTATCTGACACCCACGATACAGGTTATACCTAGTGTGGGGTTAGGACTAGGTATGTGACTGTTGGGTTTATTTATTTATTTATTTATTCTCCATATAAACTTTAACTGTGCAGATTTCACGTTCATCCGTTCACGCAATTCTTTTATAATGGGGTACATAGTTTTCGCTCTATGCATTAATATAAAGATAACACAAATGTAACTAATCAACCATTAAAACAAAGTCACATAATAATAACAGAGGTAACCTCTATAATATACAAAACATCGTTTACTATACAGGTATTATAAGCACATCCAACTAGGAAACAATGGCTTGGAATTCAGATCATTATCATAGAGCAAATGCCTTTGCATAAATGCCAAATATTCACGTCGCAAGATCGCATCTTTAACGCCATTACCGAGGCAGAAAGCTGACAGGTGAAGCGACGAGCGTGGAATCCACTGAGAGAGATACGAGTACATACAAACACTAGTGACGTGCAGTCTATACAGATAATAAGATACTATTTACCCTGTCATTTTGCTAATTAAAGGAAATAACACAACAAAAGAATTATTATATGTTATCGATGACAGCCTCCGTGTCGCAGCGGGCGAGTAGCCGGCTGTGAAACGTCAGGCCGCGCGTTAGATACCCGCACTGACACAAATGTTTGTGACCCACAAATGGACCGTGTTGTGCAGAAATTATCCAACCCACAATTCTTTTTATTGATGCCAACATGATCAGTAGCCCGAGCACGAAAAACAAATGTGAATGTATTCGAGTTCGCTGCGCACTGATGACGTTTGGTTAATATTTCATACAAATTTCATAAACGCACATCGAGTTCGAATACATTTACGGTTGTCAAAAATTTTCCTGCTCAGGCTGCTGATCTAAAGCGTTAATAGACCATATTGATGTGACTTTTTTGTTTTTTTTTTGGTTGGATCATTTCTGCACAACACGGTCCAAATATTTGTTTCGAGTCTGGTTGTTGTGTGACCGAACGTTCCTGATACCCACGACACAAGACTCGATCTTAGTGTGGGGCCAGGACTATGTGTGTGACCATTGGGTGTTATTTATTTATATTTTAAATCGATAGGTGATGTAGTGTAGTGATGTTCATAGTGATGCAAGAGTGGAAAAATGAAATTTGCTAGTTTTTTGGCTAGCCTAATCAGAATGCCTGTGCACGTCACTGACAAACAAGCAATAGTTTTACAACCAAATTAAATCTAATTACATACGATTCGTTAGACGAGGCCCCGTTAGCAAATATTATATATCAATGTGAGTTGTTCAATTTTATTTGATCATTGTAATGTACCTCTAGTAGTTTATTTTGATATTTTTGATAGGGTAGTTGCTAGATTGATTTTGTTGGATATATTTACATAGCAAATAATACAAAAAAGTAACCCACATCTGTAAAAACTGCTTCAAAAAAATGAGGTACTAATTCATACTTCAAATTTTGCAATGAGCAAGATTTCCGAGATTATTTTTGTGTTCAATAGAGGTTATTGGAGTAATAGCCTCATATAAATGGGTCAAGATCATGTGAAGGAGTAGTTACGAAGTAAACTTCTCATTAAAAAGCATAGACTTCGCGATACAGGTATAGACACGGTTTTAAATATTTAAAACTTAATAATTATTCTAAATACATATAAATTGTTCGTATTTATTTAGCTAGTCCAATCACTTTGCAGACGATATAATTTTTTCGACGATGTATTTTCCATTTACATATGTGCAATGATTTGATGGCCACAATAGATAAGACCCAAATTTCATATTCATAGCAGTGTTTTTATAATTAGCACTTGATTACTATTAGGCAAAGAATAAATTACTAGTTTGCAATCAGTACAACTGAAACACGCAACATCACGGTTTCACTGCACAATACAAACCTATTTATCCAATGTCATTATTGATACATCTTGTAACAGCCCAAAGGAAAATCATTTATTACAAAATAATTCTAAAAAAAAAAATATGCACTGAAATAAAACTATTTTTACGGATTCTATCACCATTTGGTTTTAATTTTTATTCCCGACGTTTGGCTTTGCAGTCTTCGTGGTCAGTCCGAACCGTCACCACGAAGACTGCAAAGCCTTCGAAACGTCGGGAATAAAAATTAAAACCAAATCGTGATATAATCCGTAAAAATAGTTTTATTTCAATATATAACATTCGAAAATCAGGATACATACACTGTTAACTGAGAGGGCCTTCGAATTCAGGTAGGTATATTCAAAGTCAGGCAAAGCGTGGTTTTCAATTTTTTCCTGTGACTGTATACCTTAAACAGGGTTGACTACTTTTTCAACAAGCTCTTGCACGCCCTCTACATTGCTAGAGATAAAGGCATGTGGGAAAAAATGCTTTTCATTTTCACTATTTTAACATTTACTAAATAGTATTTTGAGTTGGATTACACAGTTTACGTCAGAATTTGTAAGAAAGTACCTGTTATAATCACAAGTTTAAAAACTTAACAAACCGACTTCAAATCCGGTCGTAACCAAATTTATATGGGACCACTCTTGAAAGAAGCTCTATCGAAAACAAAAATAATTTTGAAAATCGGTCCACATTTGGCGGAAATATCGCGTAACATACATAAAAAAAATACAGACGAATTGAGGAGGATCTCCTCCTTTTTTGGAAGTCGGTCGAAAAAAAATACTGTACCTACATTACTTTACCATCCATGATCTGCACGAGACAGGCTCGACGTAGTGTAAATAGAATCATATATCCTAATCATAGAATTTAACTGAAATTATTGTTAATCTTGTCTACGTAAAAATATGATTCTGTTAAATAAATAAATTATTCTCAAAACAATAAGTCTCAGAAATATCTTAAAATTCCAAAGTGTAGCCTTCCTTTACTCGCTCCAATAAATACTTTTTAGGAACCACACTACTGTGAAATTCTGGGGGGTTACCACCACGTCTTATAGTAGTATTATTATCATCTTACTTGTACCGATTCTCATACAAAACAAACGAAGAACGATTATAATAATACTGCTATAAGAGGTTGTGGTAACCCTGCTGTTTACTTTCCCTCCAAACTGGAAACCCGTAACGAGCACGTGGCGTACTCAAACTCACCAACTCTCATTTATCAAGGCAGATGAGAGGCATAAGGAGCTGTAAAAGCGCTGCCCGGTTAACTCTTACTTTCTTATTTTTCATAAACGAGGATTGATGTGCCAGGTGGCGCAGTGCATTTCACCTCGATTTATTCTTATTTGCGAAGTGTTCTTTATAGTGGGTTTTATGATAAATCACTTGATATTTTAAAAATACATTTCTGGGTAAATGTTTACTACCACATCTAGTATAGGTAGAAACATAGTTGATACTAAATACATACATATACACTCACGTTTATTATACCGACGGGTTAGACAGAAGCGCAAATAATACGTACACCCACTTTTCACTAAGTTATTTTTCATGGTGGTATTTCGGTACGACTACAGTTCTAAGGTCTCGGGTTCGATCCCGGGTCGGGCAAAGTGATATTGGATTTTCCATATCAGCCCGGAGTCTGGAATTTGTGCCCGATATAGCGATAGGCTCGCTCCCTATCGCATCTGGGACGGAACTAAGCTCGGCGAAATGTGGGTGTTCTAGTTCGCTAGTGCACCTCTGCCTACCTCTTCGGGGATACAGGCGTGAGCTTATGTTATTTTATGATTGTTATGTGTTATTTTTCGTCTCCTGATGTGAAAGCTTTTCGCCATATTCGGCACAAATTCCAGACTTCGGGATAATACTGAGCAGAAATACCCATCATAACTACCCGACCCGGGGATCGAACCAGATAGCTCAGAACGATGGTCATACCATGTAGCAATACAACTAGGCCATCTAGACAAATGGTACAAACCGTAGACGATATAATAATATTATTATAGAGGTAATGTTTTTCCTCAATATACATATTTACTTTCTCTTAATCAACCTCATAATCTTATGAAAGAACAGCATAAGAAACAGCTTACTTTACAATCAACTAACGGTCGGCACATCTGGTAATTAGAGCGCAGTCGCTATATGGTCCATGCCAGTATTCTTTAATTTCAAATACATGAGCGAATATCACTGAGTAATATTTAGGGCTTTAATGATATTTTAATCTTCGACAGTTGTAGCCCTTTATCTGACCTATAAATTACTCTTAATCATATCCCACTCTAATGTGGGATCAGCGACACACACTTTTTAGAGCTTATTGTAGAAATGAGTCTGCTTAATATTTATGACAGGCCGCCTGCCTGACGTCAACCCTGTCTGGACATAAACTACTGTTTGTTTCCTATATGAAAGGAAACGACAGGCAGAGACTAATATTTCCACTTAGTAAAACCCCGATACCCATTCCACAAGATCTACTTTGAATAATTCTTCATTTGATTGTCTATATTTATCATCATATCATCATCATCAGCCACAGGACGTCTACTGCTGGATATAGGCCTCCCCCAAAGAATTCCAGACCGACCTATATTATGTTAAAAGAATTCTAATATACCAACATATTTTTTTCATTTCTACCTGCCCTTATCCCACCTTAATGTGGGGTCAGTGCAACACACTTTTTCAAGCATGTTGCAGAAAGGATTTGGCTTCGCTTTTGCGACCGGGTGCCCGCCTGACGTCAACCTCCTTTGAGGGATAACCAATAATTCCCAATTTTATTTTCGTAGTACACAAAACAAAATTTTTTATGTAAGTTAATTTAATTTGGTTAAATTGTGAAGTGGCAAAAGAAATGATAACGATCAAATTAGTACTAATTAAGGAGGAAAACATACATAAACATCGTATTCCGAAGGCAGATTTGTTTTGAACTAAAACATCTGAACTGATAAAAGTTTTTAAACCGTCTGCTCTCTGTTCCATTGCAGACCCTGCTTTTATACACCCGGTAACTAATTAGGGCTCTCTCGCAATCACATTTTGTTTTTCGTTATTTTAAAAGCAGTCACGTTTCTGCAGACCGTTTTCTCTAAATTTATTTTTAGCGTTCATATTCAAAGTGCTTGAATGTTTTGTCTCTGTTTTTATGAACATTTTGTGAATTTGCTTTATAGATTGGAAAATGAGAAACATTTTTTGTATATGAATTCGTAAGAAATTTGTCTTTACAAATATTGGTACAGGTAGAGCTAACAACGCTTTACTACTATTATTGTAAACAAATCATGTCTCCATTAATATGTATCACTATTAACCGACCTACATTAGCCTGGAGCCAAGGTTTTTGGCCTTAATATTGTTATCTTTATTCAAACGGGCCCATGAATAAAACAAGGCACACTTGGTGAGACGCCTCGCCGATACTCCGACTGCGCAAGATGTTCCTCGGTCATAACTTTATTCATTTAGTTGTTTAACTTAATTAAAATAGAGGCCTTGGTACGCGAATCGCCTACATTAATTTTAATTACGTTAAATCACACAGGGTACAGCCCTACAAAAGCGTTCCACATCACGGAATGCTTAATGCACATATATCGTTGAAAATGTAAATGAGGAATAAATTCCAGGATAAACGTTGACACACTTTAATATTTGTTTTGTGATATTTTTAATCATTACGTTCTCATAAAGGAGTAATAATTAATAAATAGTAATAATAAATAACACCCAACTGTCATACACATAGTCCTGACCCCACACTAAGATACTAGTCTTGTGGTACCCACGAGGGTATCAGGAACTACGAGAGACTTTCGGTCTCGCAACACCCAGACCCGAAACAAAATATCTGTGGGCCACACAAACATTTGTCTCGGTACGTGGATCGAACCCGCGGCCTCTCGCTTCACAACCGGCTACTCGCCCGCTGCGCCACGGAGGCTGTCAATTCCATTTGTAATCCGTCAAATCCCCTAATAGAATCAGTTATGGCGAAATTTATTTCAAAATTGGCAGCGTGGTTGACAAAAGGGTCTATTGACTGTATTATCAAGCCTGCATTGTGCCTACTGGTGTGATAGCCTGAGGCGTGCTCCTTTATGCCAATAAATAAGATGCGGCTGAGTTGCGAACACAATTTAACTTGAAATAAAATTTTGCTACCCTGCGCTGTGAATAGGTATATGGTTCGGAAAGGAAGGGCGCTCCTATCTTTCCCTATATCGCTTCGGGTACACCTCGTAACTTCGGAAACCGACTTCTTTGTGTTTTATGTGTCTAATGATATGAATAGACTTCGAAATGGGATTTAACTTAGTTACGCTTTCAGCCGCCTCCGATTTTGATAACGTTTCGCCGATGTAATCAAAATTGTTATTTTCTTTATACACTCTGACTTTAATCTCTTTTATATTATGTTTATTTTAGCAAGTATTTTTTTTCGGCCAAAAATATAGCCCGCGGCCAAGTTTATGATGGAATATGAACTTTTCCGGGCTTTAATGGTATTTACTCCGATTTCAGAGGAAATTGACGTAACAACATTACGAAATATTTTTAGTAATAGCAATATTCTTTTTGCTTCTTCACGTCGAGAGCACTTACTCCAACAACTTAGATGGCACGAAATTGTAAATCCTCCAATCATGGTCCGAGTGTTGTCTTTATAAAAAGTAATAATTTTCCTTTCTGAATCTCGTCTCCAACACGACCTTAATAACGAATCACTATGAACAAACAGAGGTCTGTGTAGGGATGTACTTCTGAGGTCAATAATTGGAAAATCGATTGCTTACATCTATGAATCGAATAAATTATTATATATCAATTTCCATCTTTCTTTCTTTCTACCTGCCCTTATCCCACCTTAATGTGGGGTCGGCGCAACACACTTTTTCAAGCATATTGCAGAGAGAATTTGGCTTAGTTTTTACGACCGGCCGCCTGCCTGACGTCAACCCCCTATGAGGGATCCAGTCCCGGACAAATAAAATTAGAAAATTTGCTTTGCCCGATCTGGGAATCGAACCCAGGACCTCCCGATCCACAGCCCATACATGCTGTGACTAGACCAAGGAGGCGACCTATATATCAATTTTTATCATAAATAAATAATTACTGTATGCTGTAATTATATGGTGGTACATTAACACATTGTCTGTGATTAATATATTCACTCATTAAATCTTTCTCGACAGGGTTTAAATGTGATGAATTCAATCATTATTATAGATTATATAGAATGAAGCAGTTAAACATTTAAAATAAAAATCCAATAGGAATTTATAACATTTTTAAGGTTGATAAATGCCAAACAGATATTCTATCGATTCAATTTAATCGTTTGACTCAAATCAAGATTCGATTATTACTTCTTTACATCCCTACACGTGTAAAGAGCGTGATATCAATTTCACGCAACTTATGCGGCGAAGTCTTGAACAAACAGCGCGCGATCTCAGATCGACATGGGAATCAACATTCGTGTGAAACGTAACGCCTGCCTCGTGCGTGCTTTGTTTGCGCCCTTTGTAAAACCATCACGTATTCCATCCCGGATACTAACAAATATATTTTCCTTAACTAAAAGAATACCTATGAGTATGTTTCGGTTGTTTTAGAAATATAATGACGTAAAGCCGCATCGAATGTTCGTGATAATTATTGAGGGTGATTGAAGATAGGTGGCTCTTGGTGTCTATACCACGCCAGCTTTTTGCATATAGTTGCAATTTATTGACTCATTAGCCGACCCACATTGGGATCATGACATAACTAGTTAAAAAAAGAAAGAACAGAGGAGGTACTTGTTTTACTTTTTTGCTGAGGAAGTTCTTTGGAGGGCCCAGAAGAAGGGCCTTCTCAACACGTATAGAATTTCTTTCTGATTTTTTTTGACACTAATACTTCTCTGCGAAGGAGTCATTGCATGAATAGTATTCTTATTTCTTTAGTACTCTAGTATGGAGCAAGTGTCTGGACTGTGGACTAAACGTATGGTACGTTCCAGAGGACTATCGAAAAGAGCTAGCCAGAGATTATGGAGGTAGACATAAGAGTCAATGGTCTCACTGTGGAAGTTGGTCAAGATCGGCCGAAGTGGAAGCGTTTGAGTAAGAAAGCAGTCCCTTGAATTGTTGGGCTGACAGCCTGCCTGACGTCAATCCCTTCTGAAGGTTCCAAAATGCATTACTTTTCAAACAAATTGCCCTATTGTTAGGGGAAGGCTGAGCCCTGGAGATACACAAAGATCACACCATGACACATCATAACTAACAGCTTTTTATTTTGCACGTGTAATGAAGTGAAAGGAGATGATGGATGAGACACGCACGCCTCAACAAGAACCATCGATCCGAAACATATCACTAAAAAAAACATATTTACAAGGACACTCTTGCCTTTACAATATTTACATAACAACGGAGCGGGGAAGATTTTTGTATTCGCCGAGCCAATATTAAGTTGTCGGAATTATGTAAGTGGAACAAATTTTCGCCGATTCATTGTCCATTTGTTCAATTCAGTACGAAATTCAACCTCAAACTGAGGCCGTGCCAAAGCTATTCATATTGTTTTCCTTGTTTTCTTAAAACAACAATAGGTTATTACGTAATTTTTGTTCTTTATTGTATTACTTATAGCCTATTTAGTCTAGAGACAGCATAGACTATGAATTGGGAGGTGAACCCCGGGGCGAAATGGGTTTTCTAATACGATTTGTCTATGACAGGACCCCCAGAAGCACTCAGCTGGTCATAAAAACTGCAGCCGTTCTTCAAGAAGTGTGTGGCGCCAGCCCTACATTGAAGTTGGATAAGGCTAGGTGGAAGCAAAGAAATAAAGGATCTATTCACCAAGATGGAGAGTGATATAAGGTTTTTTCTGCTGAAAAATAAAACTATTAGCTTGGTGTCTAGATTTTGTGTCCGATATGTTGGAAGATTCGCCCTCTATCATCATTATCATCATCAGCCATAGGACGTCCACTGCTGAACATAGGCCTCCCCCAAATATTTCCAGATCGACCTGTTGGAAGCGGCCTGCATCCAGCGATTTCCTGCAACCTTTATCAGGTCGTCGGTCCACCTTGTAGGTGGACGTCCTACGCTGCGCTTGCCGGTACGTAGTCTCCACTCGAAAACTTATTATAGGAATAAGCTAAGCGAAAATTGAGCGCACTAGTTCCACCAACCTACCCAAGGATAACAAGCATAAGTGTGTGTGGTTTGGAAACAACTTCAAACATAATAATATGCTTTGATCTAACAACACGTCTTACAAACACAATAAACAAATTCAGTCTAATTTGTATGTAAATATACAAAAACAAAACAGAAACGGGAATGAACGTTGAACGGGAACGCGGGCAAATCACTTTCGTCGAATCGTTGTTGGTTTAATTAACGTTTCCTCGGATGTCACTATTAAGTCGACGTTGTATGGCCTCAGTAACAATGGCAATGAGCCTTTGTATACAACTGTTGTTTAGGTGCCTGGAGCCTGCGACTCGTGTGCTGAATACTCGGTATCACGACCAAGTATTTACGATTGTTGTTTGTTTATATAATTAGTTAAATTTTTGTTTAATACAGCTTGAAGTTGCGTCGTTAAATCGAGTATATTAGCAATTAATTGGACGTATGATAAGTCCTATAGCTGATGATTATGATGATGATGATAAGTCTGGAAATCTTTGGGAGAGGCCTATGTCCAGCAGTGGATATCCTGTAGTTGATGATGATCATCATAAGCAGTCAAAGAAACATTACTCTCCTTTCAAGACAATCGGGTAATTAAAAATACATTGTGTTCGATTATTGCGGGCCCCTTATAACATCTGGGACGAAAATAGACTCAGTGAGTTGTGGGTGTTCTAGTTTGCCTTTGCCTTCACTTCGAGGATACAGGCGGGAGTTTATGTTTATTTTGAGCTCATTCCTCAGTAAATGTAACCTCACAAACATCACATATTCCTAGAAGTCCTACACAACTTTCCTATACAATAGTCTGCAACAGTTCTTTTCCCAGAGCTCAATTACCATTCTCCCGGTACGTATTCGCCGAATGGAACAAACGCCCACTAGGTCGACTCAATTTCGCGATTATAATTGGAATCACACCGATGCGATATCCCGCTAGGATCGCCCTTTGTTTTCACTGATTTATGACTCCATTGCCAATTACGAATATCAACAGGCCTTCACAACACTACTCCAATGTTACTTTATCGCGAATGAGACAATCATTAACTATTGTAATATTTTTTTATCCAGGCGTGGTACATTGTCTTCACAAGTATAGTCTAAATACAATTCCGTTCTACTACTGTCCCAACTCCCAACAGAATTATAAATAAGCATTAAAATAAAACTATTGAACCAATTAAAACAAATATTTTACATAATATAGAAAGCTACATATATCAACGAGTAACGCTTTTATCCCGGAAGATGTACAATTTCCGTGAGATATCCACACGAACTGAGTCGTAAGCAATAGCTAGTCGAATTCGAATAAAGTCGATCCTTATGAAATGTCTCGAAAAAACGTGGAAAATATTATCCTTAGAGGTTTAATAGACTTTAGCATTTATATTTAATAGACTTCATAACTTGTTTACTTTAAGATTAAAAATAACCATAAATCTATGAAATATCATAGGAACCATAGTTTCCACGTTTTTTGGAGACATCTCAAAATTAGGTTTATTGACTTAACGGCATTTTAGCTTGAGGACGGCAGACTTGCAAACAATCTAATTATCGTGACGCTTCCTTCAAAGTGACAAGGAGAATATGACCGGTACAGTCATTTTAGTAGAGTTCTCACCAGGGTTCATATGATTCGTACACTGGCTGCCCCGGAACGCGACTATCCTGAATGATTATAATTAAATACAATTTTTTAAAATATTTTATACAAAATAGAAATGGACCTTGGAAATTGGAAAACTACTATTTTTCACAAACTACAAAACAATGAGAATCGATATTGTTCCATAAACTTGCTCCGTTCTTAAATATATATGTTGAGGCACTATTGAACAAAAATCACATTTGCGTCGATTTTTCCTTTGCACAACAACAGTTTTACAAACAAAACAAGTAACATCGACAGTCGAAGTGAGTTACGTTGTAGAACAAAATAAGGAAGTATCCGTTGCTCAAGACGCGTAAAGAGCTTGCACTTAAGAGTACACGGCAGTCGGTGCTAAGCAATTTCACTAATCACTTGTGTTGCATTGACGTGACAAACAGAACCCATTAGCTGTTATGACGTAGGGTTTGCGTTATTTGCTGAATTAGCAAAGATCATGTCTCCACACATGCAATAATTTATCTGGTAGGATAAAAAGATTACAGATTTTTTTTAAAGTTTAAATCAATATTATGTTGATTATCGTTTAAGGGCCACTCGCAGCTCCGCGATAAATCGCTATTTATCCCAAATCTTGATTTAAAGGAGGGACCTGTCGGATTAACCTAGTTTAGGTTTAACTCTATATTAGTAAAAGCGCTACAAGTCGCTCTAAAACATTAGCCTAAAACATCGTGAAATATTTGGAAACATTAAAAGTCTCATAATCACTTAATTACTCTACTGTTTTAAACTGATATGTGATGATGATATGGTCTTAAAACCAAAGGTCGGATCTATTTTGGCTGATATTTCCTAACATTATCTGGGTGAGTATTCAGGGGTTAACTGTTGACGTCGGTTTATGTGGATCATAAAAATTATACGCCAAAACTTTCTGCAACGTGTTACGACGTTACGATCCTACATATGAGAGATAAGAGAAAAGTCAGCGAAAGATCTCATGGCTCGGTCTTTGACAACTTACTACCATTGATGTATCTGTATAAAGGGAGAAACTGGCTGACTGACTGACTAACTGACTGACTGAAGTGTCAGCGTATAGCCGAAATTAATGGAGCCAGTAATGTACAATTTTACACAAGGCTTCCTTTTATGAAGTAAGCGAGTATGTAGAAAGGATTTAGGAATTCATCTCCTAAGGTGTAACCGTGGGATGAACGTTTGTATAGAGAAAAAGGGAATTTGACGGGACAGACTCTCACCATACATATATAAACTTATTATCGACTTGTAACAAAACTATCCTTTTTGAAAAAAAAATAGAAATACATATTAATGACCAAACGTACAGGACAACAAAATTGATTAACTTTCCTAATCCCTAATCATGGATATCAATGGGCGATGAAGGTCTCTTACTTTACCAGGTAACTCACCTGCTCGTTTGCTAATCTATGCTATAAAAGAAGTCAAATCTACCCGGAGTAATGTATACAAAATAAGTCTCAGGGTTATACCGTTTCAAGGTGCCAATAAATCGATAGAGATGTTCTTATATGACTACGAGGGCGTGACACGAAAATGTGATTGGAATAAGTTCTTAAATGAGTATCGGAATCTGTGAAGTTTTGAATGTGTTGGCTCGTAGAGGGAATATAAATTAAAAAAGTTTGCCTATTATCGAGGATTACTTTATAGTTTGGAAGAAAAAACATTTATTTTGGTGTTGGGAAAAACCGGTGATAATAATTTTATTTAATAGGTTATTCTAGAGCATAAACTCTTTATACTCTAGAGTCTAGAGGTAGGTAAGGGTGCAACTAGGTAACGGTTCACAGGCGTTGTTTCGTCCAATATTAGCTTAGGTTATTCAAATAATTTTAATATTATTATAAAGATACATTATAGTTACAGAATTAAATTATTTATCCCCACAATGTAACTGAAAAAGCATTTTGGAGTGCGGATCAAGTTTCTAAACCTATTTTGGTTTTTCTAGATAAATTGTTTACAATTCATAAACATTTTAGTAAATGCTATACAAAAAAAAAATACTACCATAATAACTATTGTATTGAGACACTAATCTGTATACTTAGTCTTTATTCGAGGTCTAAACACTTACCCTAAAAACATCAACAAGACGTTATTGATGATATCGATAAAAACTTGTAAATTCCGAAACACTTAGCTACAGAATTTATGTCTAACAAATCCTCTTCCATAATCAAAGAAAACTCCAATAAAGAAAACCAGTTTAATATTGTTGCATAGTCATGAACTTTGATAGATCAATTAGTGGATTTATCGATACAAAATAAAAGCAAGTCATCTTGTTATGAAATAATTTCATAATTACCTCGACTGAATGCTGTCAAGCAATGTGTGTAAGAATAAGAGATGGACATCGCAACAATGTTTATAATATAATTCCGAATAACACGTCTGACGTAAGACACATAGAAAACCGATTTAATATATCAGATTCATGGTGCGTTTCGTTAGTTGGGTGAGATTTCCGGTACATCCAAATATACATCTTCCCTTCGAAATCCATACCTTTAAGATTCGCAACGCACCCATGAATCTTTTAGTATGGTGGGTGTTCTATGGCTAGTGGAGATCTTCGAAATTAAACTAGATTTTACGGATTCTATCGTGATTTGTTTTCATTTTAGTCCCGAAGTTTCGAAAGCAATTAGGTATTATATCTCCAGCATAGTCAACTTGATATACATACGTTTAATCGTAATAGCGTGATCATGTAAAAGGTTGATCTTTTCATTCCTAAACAGGAAAAAAGAAAATGCTATTCTAGGCTACATTATTAAGCCGCAAAGAGTCCGATCACGTCTTGTTCTCTCCTTCCTGTAAGATTAGTATAAACGGAGCATGAGAAGCAATTAACTGGACATATTATTGGATCTGTCGAGAGACGTCTATTTCTGCTACATATTGAACTCGTATACATATTGGATGTTCCTAATCATTCAATAACAAACAATATTTGTTTGTTCGTACCTATCTTTCTTATCTATCTTTTTTCTTTCTACCTGCCCTTATCCCACCTTATCGACGCAACACACTACGACACTTACGACTGGTGGCCTGCCTGACATCGACCCGCCTTTGGACGATTCAGTGACAGGTAAATCAAATGGGAATCGAACCGAAGTCCTCCCGGTCCACAGCCAACATATGCTGCCAGTAGACCAAGGAGAGGACGTTCGTACCTACATCTGAAATGTTATAATTCAATATTTATTATTGCTGTGATAATTACTGTCCCACGGGCTTTTATCTATTAAATAATTCTACAATTTATTACGAATACTAAAATATTCTTTATTTACTTAGGCCTACGTATTTACTTATTTAAATAGCGTGTTTATCCAATATTTACCTCAACAATTCTTCGAAGATATTAAAAATACTTGCCCTTTTAGGAAAAGCTTTTAATAAAAATTAATTATTACAAGAGAAACATTACTTAATCCTAACTGGAAAATAATGCTTATTTGATATTTTTACACTATGTATTATTAAATAAAATCTAAGGGCAACTTGTAGCGCTATTACTAACCTAAAGTTATCTTACAGGTTACTCCTATCTTTAAATCAAGATTTGGGACAAATAGAAAGTTATCGCGAAGCTGCAATTGGCTCTAACGGATTTATGTTGACTCCAGACTTATGTGTCATTTTCTCCCAGAAAACTGACCTGAAGTGACTTATTGTTTCGTTTTGACTGGTGAGTGATATTTCCGAGGCCCAAAATATCCCTTTCTTTCCTATGGTAGGCAGCGGTTTTATTGTGTCTCCGACATTGCCGATATCTAATTAGCTATTTGCATTTGTAATTTGTAATATTATAGTTGGTAGTAAGATTTCGTACAGTACTAACTAGAATTCATTATACTATGTACTGTTGTTTTAATTTCACTATAATCTGAGTTTATTTTGTAATGCATGAGTGTGAAAGAGGCAAAAGAGGTGTCAGGATCGTAGCTTGTGGCGTTCAATAATATCTGCCTACCCCTATGGGATGCAGGCGTGGGTGTGTATGTATTTTAAAATTATAGTCTTGGGAATACAAAACTCTTGTTCAGTTATAATACGGTGCCGACATAATATACGACGAATTCCGTGGGAATAATGACTTTTATAAACGCACACACGCTCACATTCAACGAAGGAATTTGAGGAATGTCATAGCTAAGGGATAAGAGAAAATTCATATAAGAATTGCGATTAAGAACGAACCCTTACAGTAAGATGCGATTTTCTACTAAGAATATAAAATAATTTAATCCAATCAGCTATAAAATCAATAATACGTATATTAATTCCTTACTACGTAAACTATAAGTAAATGTTGTATGAGATTTTCTTTAAGATTATTTATTTATTTATTTATTCAGGTTTTCCAGCAGACATAACATTAATACAAAATTTTGCTAATCTAAACACTTAATACATAACTTATAATGTAAGTCCAAATTAAGGAAAACTCAACATGCACGTAGTGGAACTTGTTAATTTACGAATCTTATTGTATTTAAAAATGTACACAAGTAAAGCTTAAAGTTACAACCGTATTAAACATAACATAACATAAGCTCACGTCTGTATCCCCGAAGAGGTAGGCAGAGGTGCACTAGCGACCTAGTACACCTACATTTCGCCGAGCTTAGTTCCGTCCCAGACGTGATAGGGGGCGAACCTATCGCCATATTAGGCACAAATTCCAGACTCCGAGCTGATATGTAAAAATCCAATATCACTTTGCCCGACCCGGGGATCGAAGCCGAGACCTCAGGACGGTAGTCGTACCGAAATACAACCACGCCACCGAGGCAGTATTAAAACATTGAAGAAAATGTTATCAGGATCAAATAAATCAAATTCTGCTTGAACTGTTGTATCTGATCTGAGTTAAGAACTTCTCAGTTTCCTACCACCAATTATAAATTCTCAAATCATAATTTTAACCTTCTTAATAAAAGTATACTTAGGTCCTTTATTAAGATAAATTTTCAAAGATGTTCTTTGATTACTTCGAAATCTTTAAGAGAATATTCAGATGGACTACAACAAAAAGAAGAAATTAGTGGATTTAACTTGTCAATGTTATCTTGTCCAGTATAACTAACTTAACTAAAAGTCTTAACTATCAACTTCAAAACCTGTTTCGCGGTGAATTTTTTACCCAAATTTATGACAAATACTTCGTAGTATTATAATGTTTGTGATTTTGAATACCTGTTAATTAATCAATCCATAAAGTCTTAGCCAATTTGGATGAAGTTTGACACACAGAAAACGTGAATGCAGAGATAAAGTAATACGCTCCTGCTCCTATGGGATATATTTAATACTTTTAGACAAAAGCCGCAAGCAAAAGCTAGTACATCATAATTATACACAGCGCCTCCAGTTTTATCATGTTGAAATGAGACATTCCGTAGGTTGGTATCGCAATCAGCTGGATAAGCTTCCGCGCCGTCTCTGTTATTTCTCAAGCCATTCCCTTTTCGCTCGACGTCTTAAATATAACTTGAGGGGCTTAAGGGTCAATGTACCGTTATTTATGTTATTCGATTTTCCTTACTTTTTTACATTCGTAATTTGGAGGGGAAGAAAGGAAAATTTAATATAATTCAGTTATAGAGTCTGAATAATTACATACAAAGAGCCCTATTTTTAGTAGATTGAGTTAGCTAAATAAGCTATTTTAAGTGACTGACAGTTTACTAATTGGCACGAATTTAATAGATTAAAATTTAATAATCGCTAAATTTTATCAAATAGGTATCCAAGCTTATCAAACTTTCAATTAATTTTATCCTATTAACAACACTGACAACGGAAATTACACATACCTACCCACTTTAGACTTTCATACCAAAAAGCCTCCTAAAAATAGTATGAAATCAACGATTCCTTCATAACATGCAGCAGTTCAATTAATTTGAAAAGAGAAGCCACATTTGTGAGCTCCGTCTAAATTTCCATCTGTCACAGCCCTGACAAACGGATTACTGAGGAGTAAGCCTCGTGACTCAGACTTCGGGTTACTTGTACGACCCACATGCGTAATTGACTTCACTATCAACCAACAGAACTCATATCGAGGATTAAAGGGGTCCCGAGATCGATTGGGACTTAGCCTCTAAGGGCCACTTGCAGCTCCGCGATAAATCTCTATATAAAGATAGGAGTGAGCTGTAGGATAAATCAAGTATAGGTCTAACTCTAGATTAGTAATAGAGCTGCAAGTCGCCCTAAATTATTGGGATAAGACATAGGGCTATGAGTCCAAGTTTATTGATTAAAAGTGTTTTATGGAACCATTACGAAGTTGTAATGTGTTCAAATGATTTGGTAGGGAACTATGCTAAAGGATTAGAATAGGCTGTAAGATGAGTTGTAGCAAACTCTACATCCAATCTAAGGCTGAGATTTATAGAGCGAACTTCAACTAAGTCTAAGTTAAAGAAACCAACTCAGTGAGGATTTGGAATTTTTAAATCGAACTTTGACTTAGTCCGAGTCATTTTTTACAAGAAAATCTTTGCTTAGTCTGTCTGTCAGTAATGGCGTAGATTAAGGCAAAGTTCGATTTGATAATTCTAAATCCCCACTGAGTTCGTTTTATTGACTTAGACTTAGTCGAAGTTCGCTCTATAGATTTCAGCCTTAGGTTGAAATTACTAATAATAATGCAGCGTCCTATCTCGGTGATATCGAGCGCCGTCCTTGCTTTGTATTCTGAGTAGTATTTCTGTATATTTATGGGCGAATAGAGCTTAGTTAGTTAATTAGCTATTAGTTTAGTCAGTCCGTCTTGTTTTTTTATCCAAGCATGGCCGCTTCCAACAGGTCGATCTGGAAATCTTTGGAGGAGGCCTATGTTCAGCAGTGGACGTCCTATTCTAGTCACTAGAATCACTAAACGAGTCACTACAATCATGTCGCCCTGTCGTCTTTATACTTCGAAGAAGAAACGGACCCGTTTAGGTAAACTGTTTAAATATTTATAAAAATACTACAATATTCATGTCGCTGCGGCACAATTCTCTGTTGTCACTTTTATTCGACAATTTATACTGAATATACATACGTATCGAGATCGGATTATCTTCGCTACTAAAAGCACGTTCAAAGATTCAGACCGAAACATATCGTACATCCATTGAAAATGTGCTCTGCTACAACAATCGGACACAATCTCCGATACTGTTAGCTTACCACGATTCGCGACAGATGTCCGAGTTATTGACACTACAATTTGTACAATTTAAAGCAATAATAGCTTACGCTTTAATATGTATATTGAAAGGGTTTAAATATTACATATTACAAAAAAAAACATTATACAATTATATTGTTGGTATTCTAGTTCGCTAGTGTGCCTTTGCATACCTCTTCGGGATTACAGGCGTGAGCGTTTTTTTTTATAAATACTATAATAACACTAGGTCTGATTCATACAGCCTCCATAGTTTTATATGCCTTCTAACAACTAAGTATATTCCGCCTTCTCTACTGTAATGACAGATATTGTTTGAAGGAGGCCTAAAGGCGCGTCTCCTGCACCTGATTTTCTCGAAACAAAACAAAAAAACACCTCCATAACAATGTTTTTCGCTGTCTCCTGCTTATGAGACAATGGACCATAGACAAAAATGTGTAGTGAAACCATGTTTTGTGTAGGTGTTGTGTGTAATGTTTTAGTGCAGGAGACGCTGATTCAGTAAAACGATGGACAGTCTGTGGCTTATGATGATAATAATTATAATAGACGGTCTTATGATACTCATAACAACTTCAACACAGACATTTGACATTTCAAAATCTTTATCTCGGCAGTTAACCACTTTAGATGGAAAATACCGTGAAAATGAGCTCGGTGTTACACTACCCCGGTGTAAATTGTGAGTAATTGGATAAGTTTATGCGAGAGGGTGGATTTTGCTGCATACAGAATGGGCCTGTATGCCAGCGAGACTGTGTTATCGTATATTCACCATAATTTTGCCGGTCCCCACGTCTGTCGGGCCGTTAAGCAACGCGATAATCCCATAAAGTAAGATATCTCAACCAGTTACTAAGGGTATCAAATATTCAATATTTTCTAAGCAGAATCTACGATATAAAGGCCCTTTGCCAATATTTTCAATTGATTTAAAAAATATGTTTTTTTTTTCGACTGACTTCAAAAAAGGGAAAGATCCTCAATTCATCTGTATTTTTTTTTATAAGCCTAAGTCCAAGAATGAATCTGGTTTAGATATTTTAGTTAAGCCATTTTAGGTCACATTTTAGTCTCTGCAAATACGAGTAGTTTCCACGCCACTCATCACTAACCGCAGCTATAAAGTTTGATTATATAGTATGAAAATTCGCAAAAAAAAGCTTATATACCTCTACTATATTTTATAAAGTTATTTATAGCATTTTATTGAGTACTATGTGAATTCTTCTAACATTTTTGTGCTAGAAGCGTTTATTATCTTAAATTTTTGTTTTAAATAAGTTAGGCACTTAGTTGTCAGTCTATTACGACTAAAGTGCCAGATAAAACCGTCCTTTTGTTTTCATTTTGTGACTGTTAACATTCTTAGTTTCACGAAAATAAAATTCTCTTATTCCGGATCGTGGAACGTGAACATTAATGCTTAAGATTTTACTGTCGCCAATTTAAAAGCATTTTACAGCCAAACGTTATCTTAGAAATGGCATTTAATTTGTAAGACAAGTTTTGGTATGGTATTTTTTTTATAAGTACAGTTTTATTACCAATATTATCGGATTAATAACAAATGTTACCCACTTTAAATTATTTTAATAAGTACTGCAACCTATGTATGGTATACTATACAAATTTAAATTTGCGGAATAATGCAACTTTACAAAAAAAATTAAGAAATTATATCAAACCTTATAGACAAGATACATATTTACATCTTTTGAATAACGATCGTGAAGACGATATAGGTAGGTTGAAGAAGCAACACAATTCAATTATGAAGGGGCCAGCTCTCATTGTAGATAGTCACGGGCGGCTCGGCCTCCGGTGGCCCATACGCTTATGGAACATATATATGTGCCGCCTCTGACGGGTTAACCCACGTTGTCAGACAACACGTGCCAGCATCTACCGATTTTGACAAACGATTTCAGTC
This sequence comes from Clanis bilineata, assembly GCA_036417725.1. Lineage (NCBI taxonomy): Eukaryota > Metazoa > Arthropoda > Insecta > Lepidoptera > Sphingidae > Clanis > Clanis bilineata. Next base: position 10,003,885 of record CM071153.1, read on the forward strand.
TAACCAGTGTTTACTTGATATGCCTTACAATACTTTACAAACTATACACAACATGCTTTCGAAAAGCTATTGACGAGGTGATTATTCTAGAAATAATGCTCTGGAATATGAGTTAAAAATTTTACAATACAAAAGTATTCTAAATACAACACTCTTTACACAGTCTTCTCTAAAATATCAATTATGATCCAGAAATCCAATTTAAATATATTTATAATAAATTAGTCTCAGGATGTGAGTGTAAGAATTATCTCGTCTCTGGAGACTATATTTCATGTAGGGGTGCCTCTTGCATTTCTTTTATGGTTGGTATAACGAAAACCGAACTCTATTTCGTAAAAAGCAATATACCTAGTTTTGAACAGCGAACACTTCACTATGTATTGTTATTTAATATTATGCCAACATAACATAACATAAGCTCACGCCTGTATCCCCGAAGGGGTAGGCAGAGGTGCACTAGCGAACTAGAACACCCACATTTCGCCGAGCTTAGATCCGTCCCAGATGTGATAGGGGGCGAGCCTATCGCCATATCGGGCACAAATTTCAGACTCCGGGCTGATATGGAAAAATTCAATATCACTTTGCCCGACCCAGGGACCGAACCCGAGACCTTAGAACCGTAGTCGTACCGAAATACCACCACGCCACCGAGGCAGTCATTATGCCAACAATGAAAAAATATAGTTAGAATATTTCCTTCCACCGTGTTTGTGTGGGGTTGACTCAATACACCCTTCCAAGCATGTTGCAGAAAAGATTCGGCTTAATATTCTATGACCAGCTGCCTGCCTAACGTCAAGCTTTATCCATCGAGATCCAGTTCCGGGCAAGTCACGTTAGAAAAACACCCCGCCCGACCTGGAAATCGAACCCAGGACCCCCAGCCTAAAAGCGCTACCACTAGACAAAGGAGATGCCTCATATGTCGAATGACAACCCTAAATTCCATACACTTGTAAAGTAGATTATTCCATGCATATTTACTGGCACGCACCTGAGATAAGTTAATGTTATGAAATTACTCGAGACCGCCCTTGCATGCCCTAATATATTCCGGAGTAATTGTGAACTGCCACCTCTATTATTCGATGAAGTGTAAAGGCCCGGTTGATTTATAGTACAAGTTGAGGCCACTTGAGGAACTTACACGCGATAATATCTGTTTAATTACGGCACACAAAGAAACTGATGTAGGGTTGTGGTTAATTAAAAATTCTTTAGATATAAATAAGTGCTTTCAATTGTCTTGGTAAAACGAGGGTGGCTGTAAACCAAGTTTGAGAGCTAAGCTCTCCGCCCCACACCGCAAAGCCAATTATAATAAAATCAGCCCAGTAATATTACTGTCCCACTGCTGGGCACGGGTCTCCTCTGCTTAGGGGGGTTAGGCCTTAGTCTACCACGCTGGCTTAATGCGGGTTGGTAGACTTCACATACCTTCGCAATTTTTGTGGAGAAATTCTCGGTATGCAGGTTTCCTCACGATGCAATGTTTTCCTCGAGGTTACAACAAGCGATAATTCACAATGAAAACACACTTAACATAGAAAAGTCAGAGGTGTGCTCCTTTTTGAGGTTTATCCTGGCCTGTATAAATGCTTCACACACTCCGAAGAGGGAAAAAGCAATTCAAGGGCCAAGGGCCAATCTTCCCTCGCCTTCTCCTATTCCATTCCTTTAAGCTTAACAACCCCTTTCCCCTTCCCTTACCATTTTTTAACCACCTTTTTTGTATCATCGGTGTCTATAGGCAATAGCGATTACTTGTCATCATGTAACCAAATTTTTTACTTATATTCATGTACCTACTTAGCAACAGTCACCCTCGTCGCCAAAATTATCGAGCCAAGGCGTTCTTACCTGAAAGCAAAAAATCACATTAAAGCCAATCAACGGAAATTTGTTAGAGGTATTCCTTATTGAATTTCTCAACGTAAAAGCTAGCTATAATAAGATCATCTTTCAGAAATGTTATTAGACAGTAATTAGATTTTATGAACATAATTCTGTTCCTTTTACTCTTAAGTGTAATTATTACATTGTGCTATTTGAATCTTTGTACCAAACGGGATAGCGTTAGCGGGATATAGTTTATAGACCAACCAGCCATATATATATAGTTTGAGGTACATTCAAGAAGCCTTAATAACTTCGGGTCGGCATAACTCTGCCAACTACTGAGAAATGCAACGACACCACAGCTGATATTATATTTGGACCATATTATAGTCTCATAAGACCAGTGTCAGTGTGGTCTCTTACCATGACAGGATAAAAATGCTAGCGTTTCCAGTTCTTGTAGTTGCATTTATTTTCAATTCTCACCATACTCAAGGACAAATTCTTTACATATTATAATTGTATCCACAAATTTTACGCTACCAAATTGTATTTGAATTTAGGCATAATTGCTAAGCTTTAAATTGATTACGTACATATAATAATATCTAACTCATAATACATAATAAGCTGAAGCATTAATATGTGTAAATATCTAATAATCAAAATAAATGAATTAATCTGGAAATAATAATTAAATAATTAGTAAACGTAGCTTAATTTTAAAATCTTTGAATATTATACAATGCACTAAAACTCCATGGGCCTTACTCATAAAAACAGTTTAATTGAGCAAATGGCAAAGAATAGTCTGTCCCTTTTATTTTCAAACAATGTGACACAAGGAAACAAGTGACAGAGTATTCTTAGCCATTTGCTCAGCTAAACTGTTTAACTTGTCTCAAATGTCTTATTGTGCCATAAATTCCCTGCTTTAAGATTATATCATCACATACACAAACTGCCCCTAGCCGATCGTTTCACCTCGAATAGTCCACCGAAATTAAAAATACAAATAAATGAGGTTAGACATTATGGAATTAATGGTTAAAATAAGTGTGGCAACTGATAAAAGTTGTTCTATATTAGTCTCCTGTGGACTCTGCCCGACTCATTCCACAACTTGGGCTCATAAAAGTTAAAGGGCACATTACGGCAAGTAATAAGCGAACAACGGACCCTAAATTGGACAGACATAAGCTCCACTCCCGATCTATAACACCATTCTCTATTTAGAGGGAAGGTAGTTTTGTTTAATTGCTGTGTACCGAATGGCATCACGATAACTATCTTACATTTGTGTGTAACAATTGTTTTGCAGTTAACGAAAAACAAAAAATATGTTAATAAAATTAAATCCTAAGAATATTCTTTCTTTATGCCTGGCGTTATCCTAGACCAATGTCAGGGTTCGTCTTCATACTTAAAACACTTTCACTCCGTTTGTTCTTGAGCATCCTCCACAGTGAGACTCTCATGAATTCCTCCAAAACTTCTATCCGGTGCCATTTTTTATTTAAAGGATATTATCAAATACACGGACGTAAAAAAAAGATGGGCGGAGCGCTAGGAACATTGAAAGTTAAGCAGGGCTTTCGGCTCATTCGATCAGTCGCCGCCATTACGTGACGATAGATCGCATTGGCCGAAAACCCTACTCAAATAATATGTCCTAAAATATTATAATCCCACGAGTGTTTCTCGGGACTTGCCATTTTTACACAGCCAGAGCATGTTTCATTTTGTGACCTAACAACTAAAAGTAAAAAAATTAAATGTGTTTATTCAAGCCTAATTTTAACCTTCGCGGACCTAATCCGTACTGAGACAATTAAGAGTTTCTGTTTGTTTGTTTAAATGTCCCACCATTACATATCTCTGTACATAAAATAAAAGCTTGACCTTAAAACCACAGAAGTATAAAAAGAATTATCATTTAAAACCCTTAAGTTATAATTTACAAAGACGCTTTCAACTCTGATAGTGAGTCGACATAAATCAATGGACTCACAATATTAATGCTACCAGCCCGCAAAATAATCACTTTGCTATAAAAGAGTAATTTATAAAATTCAACCTTAATGAATGTACAATTATACAGCAAATTTTTATTCAATTATTTCGATTTGCGATGGTTTTCTTGTATTTTCCCCAGTATTCATTTACACCGATTTTCATCCCAGTACATTTTTGTCTTAGGGCATGATACAAAATATTACATTGCAAGAGTAGTAGAGCCAGTAACGTCTTAGACAGTAACGTCTACTGCACGAATGGGTTGGCTCAACCGGTTTGACACAATTGTACCAGAAAACCGACGTAAAATGGCAGCTCGCTATTGCTTTTCATTCGGCGGTCTCACTTTTCCAATCTCTATTCCCACCTTTTATGTTGACAACGCACTTTTGATTCTTTTTGTATTTTGGGTGAAAGGGCGGGCCACCTGCTCGTTTGCCATAAAAATACACCTTTATAACAACGATTTTTAGTAAAGTGATATGTACAACTTGTTGGAAGCTTGCAGAAACCTGGGATCCAATTATACATCTTATTAAATCGGAACCCAAAAGACCAGCTGCCAGAACTCAAGACACTGTTAGCTCGTACTGCATAGATCGGAACACAAATAATTAACCTTTTTTGATTTTGTATAATTTTTTAATGATGGTAGATATTGTAACACTAACCTTTTTTGGACAAATGACACCTCAGTCTGACCCGTGACAACGAAGACTGCAAAGCCTTCGAAACGTCGGGAATAATAATTAAAACCTAATCGTGATAGAATCCGTAAGAATAGTTTTATTTCAATGTACAACTTTATTATATACGTCTCAAAATGTTAAATGAATGGGGCTCGACTTCCACTACCACATCATTTCAAGGTCTTTAAGCTCCCATGACCTTCAGCTCTACGTGCACTGCCACTTTAACGTGTTAATAACTGGAACCATACGGATTATATCCTAATATGGAGTGCTTCAAATTTTCTCACGTAGAGAAACACCAAGCGTAACTTGTTCCAAGCTCGAAGAGTAACCTTGACCTTGTTATGAGGCTCGGTGAATTCAAGTGAATCATAGCAAGTATTTATGGTAGTATAGTAGTAGGATTTTATGCTTTATAAGCTTCGTCATTTTCAAAACGCAAATGTCTTAATTTTTTTTCTCAGCCTACATCGTGTCCCACTGCTGGGCAAAGGCCTCCCCTTTATTCCTCCACTTGTCCCTATTTTCCGTTAGGTCTCTCCAATTGGGTTCGAATGCATCCAGCTCGTCTCTCCACTTCTTTTAACTCTGTGAGACAGACTTAATATAATAACTGATAATATTTTTTCTCGTGTTTTATTATTTTCACATGGCTGGGTTACGGTTATTTAGTATATGTATATTATACCTAAATCGAAGAATACTTAGGCTAATCATCATCATCATCATCATCATCATCATCATCAGCCATAGGACGTCCACTGCTGAACATAGGCCTCCCCCAAAGATTTCCGGAAAAAGTTTGAATACATAATAAATTTCTATCTCTGCTCGAAAAAATTATAATAAGGAGGTAGATTTAATTGGGTATTTCCGAAACCAATAGTCTTTCTATGAGGACAATATGATTTTAACATGCTTTCTTTGCGACTACAAAAAAGTGCAATTGCTGCCAATATTACTTCACTATTGGTTTGAACTAGATACATAAGTTAATTCGTTGCACACATTGTTATCGTAACGATATGAAGATAATTAATCTATGTTTTAATATCCTCAGTCTTGTAGCAAAATATTTTAAGTGTATTGCATATCGGTTACTCGGAACACACTTTAGATATTACATCCTAACAAGTTGCAAGCTTTCCCCTGTTTTCTTGGAACATAAAGGCGCTGCGCTTGTAATACAAACATGCACTTTAGTTTCTTAATAGTCTTTCCTACTGATTAGAGTTTACCCGTCTACTAATCGCTTTGAGCATTAGTGTAATGCAAGTGAAATTTTATATTAGATAGCTTGCTTATCAGATATTTTATTTTTGCTGTTTAAAAGAAACATACTATTATTAAATTAAACAATCATCTTATTCATTGTTTAATTAATTATGTATTATATAATATTTTTGAGCCAAGCGACAAAAATACTTCAAAATAATTATAATTGTTTCTTTCTTGTTGATTTATCACACTGTTTAACCTTTATTTTAAGTAACGTTTTCGAACAAAACTCTTTCTTTATTTCTACCCGCCCTTATCCCATCTTACTGTGGGGTCGGCGCAAAACACTTGTTGCAGAGAGGATTTGGCATAGTTTTTACGACCGGCCGCCTGCCTGATGTCAACCCCTTATGAGGGAACCAGTCCCGGGCAAATTAAATTAGAAAATTTGCTTTGCCCGACCTGGGAATCGAACCTAGGACCTCCCGGTCCACAGCTCACACATGCTGCCACTAGACCAAGGAGGCGAACAAAAGAAGATTTTCAAACAAAACTATTTAGTAATATATGAAGTTTGTCCAACCATACAAATATTTGAATGGTGCAGTCAACGACTTATCAAATAGGCTACCACACCTCTTGAATAGGAATAAATAAGCAATGAGTTCGAAATGAATACAGGTACGTGGGTAGAGCGCGTGTCCTACATTGTGTTGCACTTTCAACGCAGTGTCGAAACCAGCTGCGGTTACAGGCACACCGCCTGGTACACCGCAAGACGTCATTATATGGATATCTAGCATTCCACGCTTTACGTACTGTTATAAAATAATTCAAGATTTGTCTTGTTTTTCAACCGACTTCCAAAAAGCAGAAGGTCCTCAATTCGTCAGTATTTTTTTTATGTATGTCCGCCAAATGTGGACCGATTTTTAAGATTCTTTTTATTTTCAATAGAGCTTATTTCAAGGGTGGTCCCATATAATTTGGTCACCATCGGATAAATTTGAAGTTAGGTCTGTTAAATTTTTAAACTTGTGATTCTTTTAAAGCAGAGACTGGCAAACCGGGGTCACCTGATGTTAAGTGATCTCCATCGCCCATAGACACCCAAGACAAGAAAATCATGGGTGCGTTGCCAACCTTAAAGAAGGGCAATAGGGATTGGGAAAGTTAGGGAGGCAATTCGGCCACCGGAAATCTCACTCACCGAACGAAACGCGACAGCGAGCTACCACTTTACATCGGTTTTCTGTGAGACAGTGGTATCAAACCGGTCGAGACGGCCCATTCGTGCTTTAGACGTAGTTGTCGACAGCGTGGCTCTACCACTCAATAGCTGTCTTGATCAATACCAAAGTAATTTGTATATAATTTATATATACAAAAAAAACTTTGCCTAATTTCTGCGTGAAAGGTCTAAACAAAGACTTAAAAAGGTCTAAACTAAAATGCTGAAACCAAGCTGGTGTAGTACATAAATTTTCTGCATTCTAAATAAATGTTAAAGCGGCTTCCATTCGTTGCTTTTGACCATCACCACAAAGCTCGTTCAGGCATTCTTTGTTTGTTGGTCTTAACACAAAGACTACAGCTATGCATGTTTTAGGCTTTAGAAAAAATAATTTTAAGCACTGAACAGTGAAGTTTGAAAGCTAACTACGTACTCGTACCTTCTCAACTGACTAAAAACGGAGTAGTGTTAAGCAAAAAATCTAAAGTTCAGTTTAGTGCACATGAAAATATAACTATGTACTTTGATGAAAAAAGTTGTATAATCAATATTGGAGTATAACACATAACATAAGCTCACGCCTGTATCCCCGAAGGGGTAGGCAAAGGCGCACTAGCGAACTAGAACACCCACATTTCGCCGAGCTTAGTTCTGTCCCAGATGTGATAGGGGGCGACCCTATCGCCATATCGGACACAAATTTCAGACTCCGGGCTGATATGGAAAAATCCTATATCACTTTGCCCGACCCGGGGATCGAACCCGAGACCTCAGAACCGTAGCCGTACCGAAATACCACCACGCCACCGAGGCAGTCTATTGGAGTATAAATATTTATTAATTTGTCAGTTAGTGTAGTAAAGCCTAACTAAATTGATGAAGAATTCAAAACTAATATACAATTAAAATACTTTCAAAAATATAACACCATTTTTCTGGAAAAATTATATCTTCTAATAAATCGTAAGTCAAAGCAGAAATTTTAATATTAATTATTATTCTTCAATTCGTAAAGCGCATAGCGCATTTATTCCATATAATTGATATTCAACACACATTACCATTGATTAATATACGAGAAGATTGATTTAAACAGTTTCATAACTAGTGAAAGTTATTCAATATAACCGTATTTGTATGCACATAAATGCATATCTAAGGCCTAGTTCACACCGCAATGCAACTCACTTTTTTGCGGAACAAAAACCTATCGAATTAGCGTATTTTTTCACCTCATTTACGCTGTCATGTTGTAAGAACATAGGGCCTTATTTATAAAAGAAATTTTGGCTTAGCAAATGGTTAAGAATAACCTGTCACGAAATGTGGGTGTTCTAGTTCGCTAGTGCGCCTCTGCCTACCCCTTCTGGGATACAGGCGTGAGCTTATGTTATGTTATGTTATGTCACTTTTTTCCTTGCGTAAGATTGTTTAAAAATGAAAGGGACAACCTATGGGTTAAAGATAAGCAGCGCTTAAATATTTTTATAAGTAAGGGGCATAGTGTCAAGTATATAAGCAAATAAAGTACTGTAAACTTGCAATATATTACAGCATGAACAGGACTTTCCACTAAGTACGTTGAATTAAGCCTAAACCAGTACGTCTATTGCAAATAGGAAAGTAGACTGGGCGACATTTTTGTGGTTTTCACTTGACAAGCTTTCTCTGCCAGCTAGTTCTATAAAATCAGGTATATTTAAATCATTTGCTCGTATTTTAATTTTACTTGTAAATTATGAATCTCGTACAAGTCTAGATTAATTTTCGTGTCTTTGAAATAATTTTAAGTTTTACTAATTTCTCGATTCCAATACTTTTGTGCGAATTGATATTCAAAGTTTTGTTTTTATAGATTGTGTATAATTATTATTCTTACATTAACGTTTTCCTAGTCTTCAACTTTATTTCATTGTGGTAAAATTGTTTCTTCAGTAGCAAATCCAGTTTAACTCAGGTGAGGGCACAAATATGCTGATCATTATGATTTCTTAGGCTTACGCGAATGTTATACATTGAAATAAAAAAATAGTTTTTACAGAAACTAAGAATAAAAAACAAATCGCATTAGAATCCGTAAAATCTAGTTTATAACTATGACTATTTATACGACTGGTGGATGTATTTATTAGTTTATTTCAATAATTTATAAATAAAAATAAAATAAAAATCCTTATTAATCACGTAGGCATATAAAAGCACTGATGACATGTCAAAAAAAGCATAATTTAGATTTAAGTAGTGTATAACGTATACCTACCATATTACTTTTCACAAGAGTTGTCAAAATAAAAAGCTTAATAAACAAACAGACTTAGTAAACAACATATTCAACTCAGAGTCTATATGGTTACTTAACTTGAAATCACTCACTGAAAGTCGCTCCGAAAACTCCGGACAGCAAAATGTATCTAACAACAAACATGTTGACCCAAGAAGAGTTGAAAAGCCCTGAAAGCTTTCAGGAAAAGCGGGTTGAGATAATGTTTTGCACATTATGAGCCCAGCTTGCGGCTTCATACATAAACAAAAAAAATTAAAACATCTCCAAGCCACGGACGTGACCCCACTCTCGGAGACTGTAAAAATATTACGCCATAAATATCAAAGCAATTTTTTCGAGGGCCACAATAGCCCTGTTGGCAATGTTTGAATGACGCGTATTATGTAAATAAATTTGCAGAATAGAACCGCAATGTTCCGGAAAATAAGAAAGTAGAAATACTATCAAAGTAAGTATGGGCCTAAACTGTGCACCTTATGTTTGTCCGTTACGGCCCATTGCGCACCCTCAGGTGATAAAGGCGTTAAATACGATTAAGAGCTCCCTAATGGGACCGTCCCAATAACACCCGATACTCTCTCTCTTATCAAGCTTCGACCCAATTTCCTCAATTACCAGGATCAAGGAGAAGTAATGAAATGAGAGTAATCATTATCTTATTCGCTCATTCTTCCGTCTCGCCTCGGCCTGCTCTATAAAGCATTAAAAGACTGGCGCGGATTATCACACAATTTATTCAGGTGCTTAATTTGAGCGGCTATCCCACTTGGAATACAATTTATTTTTATTTCACTTAAATGTGGCATCGAGGACGTGCCGAGATTTACCTTGCGTTTTATTACGATCCTTTGAAAATAAAAGGTGAATAACAAATGCGAGCAATTATGTTCCCAGTTTGAGTTAATACGTCGACACTTCTCATTAAGACGGAATCACAATGGAGCTAGGTTTCAAGTTATCTGAACGCGCCTACTCCAAACGCCAAACTTATAACGAGTTACATGTGTCTGTAATACACGGGTGCAAGCGCCGAACGGCACTGCACCAGCATGGCACGTCATACACGAAACTTTCAACAATTATGGAACTGCAAATACGCATTAGGTTGAACACATATTTCGGGTGCAGTCATTAAAGTTCGATCATAGTCCGCGGCTCGTACGAGGAGCGCCGATTGCAGCATTCGATAAAATGGTTGGCAGTCCAATCGAAACTTTTGATTAAAATCAAGCAAACCAAGAGTATGGAGCACCGATTTGAACAGAATGCGAATATCTTTATTTGAACTTCGTATGTTATGTACAGATTGGAAAACTACGATTGAATCCCAATGTTTAAACAATTGATTAACTGGTCGTGCAGACACGGCTGTCGTTACAGCCTTTGCCACATTGGATAGAACCAGTATCTGACACATCAAACTATCCTATATTCTATATTCAACTACTATAATCAGGATCCTATCGTAGTATGGTCTTTTTAAATACTTTTCCTTTTATTTGTCTCTTGATAACCCCCGGTTTCTTGATGTACAGATAAAGCAGAAACTAAAGTAAAATAAATATCTTTTACTTGAGATTATGTATAAGTTGGCATATGACAGTTCAAAGATTACAAGCAAAAAAGTATTGATAAAAGAAGCAGCTAAAATTTCATGGCTTTTACACAATTTAGAATGTTGCTTTCGGTAAACGAAAAAAAAAACATTTAAAAAGGCACATATAAAGACTAAAGTATTTGAATTCAAATATATAACATATGTATGTTTTTAAAACCTAATAAAGCTATAAAAATAACCATAACAACTAGATTGCTTTATTTCGTACACGAAGCAAATTTCAAATCGATACAACCCCTCTCAACTACCGTACAATTTATTAATATTCATTGCTCATTTTGAAACAAAAATGGGGACAAATGGACCCCGCGTATAAAAGGTGTTAGATTAAGGGGAAGTCAAAACGCTACATGCAAAAATCGTTTAAACTTGGTGATCCTTCCACGAGGTGCCTTTTGAATTAATCCGATTAATATGAGGGTCGGAGCGCAATGTCATGGCTAGGGGCAGTTGTAGACAGGGACGCATAAAAGTAACTAGATGATAAAAAAATTCACTATACAAAATGTTATTTAACCCTTCAAAGGGCTAGTTTACATTGGTGAACATTATTAGCCTTACTTATAAAAACTGTTTAACTGACTTTTAATGGTAAAGAATAGCCAGTGCCTTTTATTTTCAAACAATGTGACACAAGGAAACAAGTGACATGCTATTCTTAGTCATTCAGCCCAGCTAAACTGTTTTTATAAGTAAGGCCCTATAAGTATTCTTCTTCTTTTAAAATATGGCTCCACCGCGCCAGCAGTGATTTTGCCAAACCTATAAGTGTTGAATTAAAATTGCGACTTCAATATTTGACGTGTGTTAATGTAATTTTATCTGTCAAAATTGTATGGACCATGCCATATCAAAATAAAGAAAGAAAGAAAGAAAGAAAATGACATTTATTGCGTTTTAGCTGTTACATAATTAGGTACTTAGGTCTATTAAATTACACAGAGGGAAAAAAAATAGAATTAAAAATAAAAAAAAAAAACACTATCATGTGTATGTGCACACACCCACATACATATATACACATACACACATTAAATACATACATTTACATTCCCCTCCCATCTTCCTCCCTGGATCCAACAACCAGCAACTTGGTCAGGCACCAAGCAAAAAATACACAACTACAAAAATTATCATCATTCATTTATGTGCTGTACGATTACAAGCACATACTGATAACAGGTAGACCAAGGGCGAAAGGAGCCTGGAAAAAAAAAGTTATAAATAGTCGTTACATTAGAATAGTCCCAGTATTAGGGAGTAGGTTTATAATGATATGTTGTAATTTCAGTTGGAATGTTATTTGTAGTGAAAACATAAATTTTGTCGTTTGTATATATAAAGGTGATAACAATATATTTGATTTTGTTTCAGTAAAAGCTCCGGCGCCTTATATACCTAAGAACTCGTAAACAAATTGGTAAAAGTAAAGGTTTTTCTCGAAACAAACACAAAAACACTTACCTACACAAAACATTGGTTTTCACTGCCTCCTGACGTGACAAGAGACCATAGACAAAAATGTGAATCGAAACAGTTTTGTATAATGTTTTAGTGCAGAAGACGCGCCTTAAGAATAAGAAACTATAGATGAACATCTATACCACTTTCTTGGTAAATTCATTTCGAACATGAAATAAATAATGAATTTTGAGTTAGGTGAGCTTAGTTGAGCAACTAGCAGCTGTAGTGTTTAAATGTTGCCGATGTGTCCTGCATGCGGCACTGCAAGGGTGTTTCGCGCGGAAGGTTCATGGCACCATGTTCCCGCCGGACTCGCACCGCGGCGCGCCACTCTCTGATGCGGAAATTCCATTAACGGACACCAATTTACTGCTGTTCCTCGAATTTAGTATCGATTTTAAGGGAATTAATCGGTACATCTCTAACTGTTCGAAAATACACTCCAATTAATGTGACATTGTTTCCCAGAATGCATAAAATTTTATATAAACGTCTAAATTCAAAGACCGAGTCGAATAGGCAACCAGTGAGTGCTCTGTTTCCACGTCTGCCTACTCTTTATACTCTGATACAAGCGTAATACTTCATTAACTATATCATTGAGTTTTGGCGGGAATTCTGACGGTGCGGGTGGTCGCTTGTTTTAATGATTTCATATTTTAGTCTAAAGTTGTGTTTGTCGTTTAAATGTGATGTGTATCTAAGCAATAAACATCAACGAAGAGGGACAGTATGTGGAAGCATTGACATAAGTGATTTTGGATGCTATTTGTCGGGTGGATGGGTCGACCATGTTGGATTCCTCCGCTGCGAGAAAATCGTCTAAAAACATCAAACTGGAAGGAATTGACGCCAAAACTCCAGCAAGGCCATGAAATCGAACACATCCGACTTCATTGCACTTGCAAAAACTTAGATGTAGGAAAACAATTTCCCTAACTTGACATTGGCATAATGTATTTCAATTGCCATAAAAAAAAAACTATATCATTTATTTTGTCATAACAAATTAGCATTTCATCAATTTCTTTGATTATATACATAACATATATATGATATTATGATAACATTTAATAATACGTTATAGTGTCAACTGAGTTACACTAACAAGTATTACGGACGTACATAAAAGACGAAAGTTGAAGTTAGAAGTAGGAAATAAGAACTACTTTACTATATAAATTACATAAAAGGCTTAGATCCGTTCTTATAGAGTCAACGCACTATAAATACTGTAATGATAGTGAAAGCTGTCCGTACCAAACTGTCAACTTAATTACCACAAGTTATCTTACGCATACAATCCTTATATGAAAGTGAGTATGTTTCCTATATGCTAATACTATAACTATAAAAATTTAATTTAATATTTTTCATTGCATTTATTTATTATGTAGGTACTACCATCTGATTTCTTAAGTTTACGCGCATGTTATACATTGAAATAAAACTATTTTACGGATTCTATCACGATTTGGGTTTAATTTTTATTCCCGACGTTTCCGACGAAAATGAAGGTACATTTTGTAACACTAACATTCTTGGGTAAATTACATCTCAGTCTAAACCGTGACCACGAAGCCTGCAAAGCCTTCGTCGAAACGTCGGGAATAAAAATGAAAACCAAATCGTGATAGAATCCGTAAAAATAGTTTTATTTCAAGGATACTACCAACTCCAAAAAATTAACGACTTTGACAACCTGAACAAGATCATGCTTGATTCAATAACTACGGCTACCTAATAATAATGTTTTTTTAATGAATATTATTTAAATAATTTATTTTATTTATTTATTTAGTAACGCCAACGGTACGTACATTTTCTTAATACAATTTTAAATAATTATATATGATGAAAGGAATATTTAAGCTAAATGCCGTTACAATATAAAGCGAACATGGCTTCCATAAAAATCATGAGCAACTTAAATAAAAACAGAATAAAAAGAAGAAATTAACCTTATTTTTTTTCGAATTTCTATACAACTGACTTTCATTGCCTACTGTAATAAAAATAAGAACTAGACTACTTTATGCATTTCTGATTTGAATAAAGAATATTACTGGATATATTTCAATAATACCGAATTTATTATGCGTATTTTTTACTCTATAAATTGTTTTACTAATGCTTATGTCAAACAGAAAGCAATGCGTAATAGGGGAAAGGCATTTTTGTTTTGTAAGCTTGATCTATTTGTTCGGTTACTTGAACTTTGCTAATAATACAAAAAAAGACAATGAAGCTTTATGATCGACACATTTCGCTCTGCCACGCGTTGCCTCGCTATCTCTTTGACACAGGCTTAATGGAAAATGTATATTTTGTGCTATAAATGTTTTCACTTATCGCTCGTTGTTCCACTTATCAATACTTGGTTAATTGGTTGTATGGCAAACTTAGCTGATATCACAGTACTATCAGCATAGCGAGGCGATGTTCGCTAAACTTAAGTGCTTGCGGCATCGATGTTGACTATCTCCAATACAACGATGTAACATTATAAATACCAACATACTTTATTTTATATTGCAATCTGTTGGCATTAAAACAAACCAGCTCACCTTGTGGCTTACTAAGAGTATTGAGGGTAATACCATGATGGTAGCCATCATTTAACTAGCAGCACCTCTTGTGGAGATAATAATGAACTAAAATATATGGAGGAATCCAAAACAATGATCGTTTTCGAGAAGTCAGAACTCATTTTTTTATTTCTGGTCTCTCAACCCTAGGCTCTTAACGATAATTGAGAAGAGGGTTGTTTGAAATAATGACTGGTTATATCGACATGGCTTAATAAATTCGTGTTACCATAATAAATTGCTAATCCTAGCGTGTCAATAAAATAAAGTGAAGTATTAGCAAAAAATATAAAAAATTGACAAATAATAACTAGTGATGGGTTATGGGTCTCGGTGGGTAACGGGTTGTCAACCAAGGAAATTTTGTTAGACATAATATGCCTTCGGCTATCTCTTATACACAACATGCGACATCAAAGGTAGAGCTTTAGTAGCGTGACAGTGGTCCCAAATCTCACCAACTACTCGTATTCATATAAAACTGGGTACATCGTAACGTAACATGACGCTTTACCACTTAGCAATATAATAAAAGGAGTACAAATATAAATAAATCACCGCATCAAAAGTTGTAACGTAGCGTACATCTAAAAACGCAGTATGTTTTTTAGATGTACGCTACTTAACAGCATTTCATACGCGTGATTTATTTATTATTAAAATTTAATTCAAGATTGCAAAGAAACTACAACAAAACGCTTACAATGTGACAATTAATAAAAATAAGAAACATTTTAAATAACAAAAACAACAACTATTATTCACAATATGTATTATTATTGCACGGAAAACTCACGATAGAACGACATAAAAATAATATACAGTTTATACCGTGGCGCAATAGCCTCCATGGTCCAGTGGGAAAGTAGCCGGCTGCGAAGCGAGAAGCCGCGGGTTCGGTTCCCGCACCAAGACATATGTTTGTGTGGCCCACGGATATTTGGTTCGGGTCTGGGTGTTGTGAGACTGAAAGCTCTAGTGGTTCTTGATATGCACGACACAAGACTTGTACCTTAGTGTGGCATCAGGACTACGTATGTGACTGTTGGGTGTTATAATAATGACAATTGACAACAAAAATAAACTCGTCTACGTCGAATCAAACCATAAATACTGATAAACTACAAATACTACAGTCCTGCATACAATTACTTTAGTATAGGCGATTGTAAGTGTTGAAATATAGCTATCCAGAGCATCCCTTATTTATCCAAATCTTATAAATATTAAAGTCGTCAAGTTGTACATTACGGTAATTCTATTGGGAGCATCGGCGAGAGTGGCCGTAGGCGGGGTCCACAATTCGATTATCACTTAGCGCTTTGCCTTACTAATTACACTTTCACCGCTTGTAAATCTGATCATATAATAATCGTAACTCGCCTGAGCGTTGAGTAATTATGACCCAACTTTAATGACACTACATCAGTATCATTGGATGAGGGTCAGCTGTGAATTGGGTACTTTTAATTTACATTTTTAGAGTGGTAGAGCCACGCTGTAGACAGTAACGTCTACAGCACGAATGGGCCGGCTCGACCGGTTAGACACAACTGTTTCACAGAAAACCGACGTAAAGTGGCAGCTTGCTGTCGCGTTTCGTTCGGTGAGTGAGATTTACGGTGGCCCATTTCCCCCCTCCCTTTCCCAATCCCTACTCCCTCCCCTTCCATTCCCTCCTTTTAGGTTGGCAACGCACCCATGATTTTATTTGTGCCTTGGGTGTTTATAGGCGGTGGAGATCACTTACCATCACGTGACCCATCTGCTCGTTTGCCAATCTCTGCTATACAAAAAACATATTTATATGTAATAGCAAATAAAACGAAAAAGAAACCCTTCTGTATAATCTGCATCGAAATTGGTTGAAAAATATTTTAAATTCTGGAGTGGGGGCATATTGGAGATATCTTGCTATCCTTCTCCAACGCACGTACCGTTATGGCGTGTCGTGATTATACTGATACTTCCCTTTCCCGCAGTTTAAAGGTTACACCAAACTTCAAAGACTTATAACTTTTTTATTTATAACAATATTTCAATATTTCTTTCTGTTCTATATTTAAGACGACGTAAATTTCATATAAAATTAATTTTTAAAAAATTGACAAATACGCCATTGTGAGGTATTAATTCAATTCTTGGGTCAAGAAATATTTTACTGCGACGGTTTTTTAAGTTCTTTAACTAGTGCGATTAAGCATTACCAAGCTATATGCCAAGTCTAGCAGTCATTTGACGCAACTAATAAATAAATAAATTATAGGGTTTATGCCTTTTCCCTGTCCAGTATGAGCTCAGAACAATTTCACACTATGGGAACGAATAGACTTAGTGTTGGTAAAACCACGTTGCCTGATCCGATTCGAACTCAGAACTTCTACGAAACCCGAGGAAGGGACACTTTGTTAAAATAATAATATCTTCTTTGATCGTCATATTTTATTTTCAGATCGTGTCCTCAATCTTCGGAATTTGAAGTAATAATATGATATTATACTTAGTGATATAAATAACATATAAATTGCACGGAATATATAATTACGTTACAATCTGTAAATAATATCTTATATAGTATTTACAACATGTTATGACATAATACATGTCCACTTAAAGCTCAAGTTGAGTCATACTGAAGCACACTCGCAAATTACATTCCCCTGCATCATTATGCATAATAATTTCATTTACGTAACATATCCATACTGCTTATTACCAGTCAACATGTCCGTAATTTAACCGTCACTTTCATACAGGGTTTTGAGAAGTCGTGAGTTCAGTTTCGAGGTAACTTCGTGACGGCATTTTGTTTAGCATGTTTATGTATTTTTAAAAATGTTTGCGAATTGGGGAATTTATCATTACTTTTAGCATTTAGAATATCTACTATCAATACATATGTTGTATTTATATACATGGTACATAGATACATAGGTGCTGGAGTGGAGACCGCGTTTAGGCAGACGTAGTGTGGGACGCCCTGCTGCACGATGGACCGACGACTTGAGAAAGGTGGCGAGCAGCGGATGGATGCGGGCTGCGCAAGACCGGGATGGTTGGTGCACACTTGGGGAGGCCTACGTTCAGCAGTGGACGGCGATAGGCTGAGATAACATATCTTATCTTTGGTACTCAAGTGGCCACGACTGATAATAATACACCCAACAGCAAACACCTAGTCTTAGTTTCATACTAGGTATAACCTGTATCGTGGATATCAGAAACTATGAGAAACTACGGTCGTACAATACCCAGACCTGAAACAAATATCTGTGGGTCACACAACCATTTGTCTCGGTGCGGGAATCGATCTCGCGGCCTCTCACTTTACAGCTGGCTACTCACCCGCTGCGTCACGAAGGCTGTCGCGAATACGTGTAAAAGTTGATGAAAGTATTTTGAAGCAAAAGTAGTACGCCAGAATCATGCAATATATCAATTTTTGTAGTTTAATGTTCAAAATACTTGCAAGCATGTTGCGGAAAGGATTTGGTTAAGTTTTTACGGCTGCCTGCCTGACGTCAACCCTCTGGGGGGTCCAGTCCCGGGCAAACTAAAACAGAAAATTCGCTTTGGCCGACATGGGAATTGAACCCAGGACCGGTCTCGGTCTCGTCGGAACTCCCGGTAATAGCCCATATATGCTGCCATTACACCAAAAAGGCGACTTCATCTTGTTTTACTTATGAAATTTACTCATAATTGGTGATAAAACAAATAAATTGCTAATCGTCATAAATTCGTAGACATTGCAACACAATGAGTAACCACGCAAGATGTATCATACATAAGTTCAGGCCTATATCCCCGAAGGGGTAGACAGAGACGTACTAGCGAAGTAGAACACCCATATTTCGCCGAGCTTAGTTCCGTCCCAGATGTGATAGAGGGCGAGCCTATCTCCACGTCGGGCACAAATTCCAGACTCCGTGCTGATATGGAAAAATCCAATATCACTTTGCCCGCCCCGGGGATCGAACCCGAGACCTCAGGATGGTAGTCGTACCGAAATACAACCACGCCACCATGGCGGTCATATTGATTACGTGATATCGGATTTTTCCATATCAGCACGAAGTGATGTATCTAGAGGTAGTATATACCAAATGCGAACTCATGGCAAGAACCTACATTTCCAGAGTGAGCGTCAAGGTTTCCTATGATTCTAATTATCTCTATTATCTCACGACCTCGCATTCAGAACAAGAATAACATAATACACTATAAATTAAATAACATTAACATGGAAACTTATTATAATTACCCGGTAGAATGACCGGTCCTTTTCGGTAATTAATTTTATTACAAAACATCTAAGAGTCAACAACAAGAAGAATATTTACCTAAAAACTTAACTCATTCTACTTGCGGGCCTTACTTATATAACGATTTTTGCTGAACAAATAGTTAAGAATAGTCTATCCTTTTTATTTTCAAACAATGTGACATAAGGACAAAAATTGATAAACTATGCTTAGCCATTTGCTCATCTAAATTTTTTTTATAAAAGTAAGTCACGTGAACATCTAAATGACCGATGTGAATGAGGTACTAACTGATAGAGCACTTCAATAGCCCGTTTTTGTGGCAGTATATGTAAATATAACTTTCGATCTAGATAATAAAACGTTATTGCTTACTATTGTAATTAATAAAATGAGCTTACTATTAAAGGAAGGTTTTATTAAATTACGTAAATTAATGTTTATTGTAATTGTTACAATAAAAAAAAACAAATAATTTGTTGAAGTTATACTTCTTTAGGCGCGTTATGAAAAAATGATGAGAGTGAAATTTTCAGATGCGCGCGCATCTGTGACACAAAATTAACAGTATGAAGTTGTCTGCTTAACCGCTCAAAGCTACCAACAAAATAGAAATTGAACCTCGATATTAGTCGCGCATGTTGGTACGCTCGTCACCTCTGATCACTGTTTTCATATTTATAATATTTATCAACATGTTTCTAGTTTATACATTCACAACACGTGTTTTAGTTTCATACAAGTGCGAATTATATATGTGCTAATAAATTATATTCAGTAGTGATTTAAATTGAATATTTTGATTGATATTACTTACTATTTGTGAATATTAGTGAAAAAAAATGGGCTTATATACTTTTTCAAGTGCTCCAATATAATTGAGGTTAACTATCCGTATGTATTATTTATTGATATAAATTAAAATACTTGTATTTAATATAATTAACACTAAATATTATTAAATTATTAATGTTAAATACTTATTATTGGTTATTTAATATTTACAAAATAAATTTAATAAAACATTTATTAAAAAGTTTGTGATAAAAATTAAAATTGAACATCAAATTATAATATTAATTTTTAATATTTGCTATTAAATTGAATAAATAATAAATAATATAATTAAAAACGATTTTTTAATGATGCCAAAGAAGTATAACTTCTCACGCGCGTACATAAGTACACGCACCCATTTTTTTTTTTTCTATGAACATGGTCCTTCGTTTTTCATGGTCCATCTAGGTAGACACAATTTTATTGATTATTCTCAACTATACCCAGATCAGCTCGGTGTTGCTTTTGTTCATGTGAAGGCTTGTGGTCTTAACACTTGGTTGGCTATTTACTCGTGGCCTCATTAAAAGTACTAATATATTATCTACAGCCGAAGCGAAGCCATCATGCACTGGTGTCGAAGTTCTATCGATAGTTGAATTATCGACAGCTTGTTTTCAATATCAGTTAAACATGACACAGTTTACGATTCACAAATCACAAAAGACAATACGATCAATACGTACAGTATCTGTATAGTATCGATAGCGCTATTGAGTGCCTGATATTAAAGTGCAGCCCATATAGCGCATTTATTGATAGTGCTACAATACAAGCGTGATGTGGCATCGCGTCGGATGATGACAATCTATTATAATTCAGAATAAAATAAATAATAAATACACCCAACAGTGACACACATTGTCGACCCCACACTAGGTTTAACCTCACAATACCCAGACTCGAAACAAATATCTGTGGGCCACACAAATATTTGTCTCATCCTGTCTGTGTCTATCCTGGCAGGGTCGCCATGCGGAGTGCGGGGTAATAAGTAGTAGACAAAACACACGTGTTATTAGAAGGATGGTTTATTACTGACTACTCTTACACACTACTTAACATAACATACTTATATTAACTATCCACCTCAGACTGACGTCGATATGAATAATTGAGTATCAAAATCCAGTGATGCCAGAACTCCTATCAATCAGCTCTAACTTGTACAACGGGCACAAAAACTGAGTTTAGTGACATGCACTTTGCAATATATTTGTGTGGTAACATCGATCAACAATTTCAATAAGCAATAATAAACTATTGCTGCCATCAATATTTGCTTTCGTAATGTTAAAACGAAGTCATTAGTGGAGTTTCAAGACCTACTTGCCTTTCATAAAGAGCTGTGACCTGCTTGATACCTCTCTACTGCGGAATATGCACCGGCAATACAAACGGGGCCGAAATAGTAGCACAAAGGATAATGTGATTGAGGATTCAGTTATGGGCATTTGGTATTCTAGTATACGTTCAGAATGTGTGTCAAACGAAATCATCCTACATACGGTATGCATATGGAACTTCTGTGTTGGCATCGTGGATTGAGAAGGGTACTAAATTGTATTTCAAATATGTTAGCGATAAATATTCCTATATAGAAATACAGTAAAACTTGAGTGTAGCCATTATTAAAAGCATTATTTAACAGGCTAAAATACTTACCAAATGGTGAGCATAAAAATTACCAAAGCAGAAATACGAAAATTGTCGCAAACAAAATTGTGGACAATTACCGCTTAGGAAATAAACGAAATCTCATGGCTGATAGGTAAATTTTTATTACATTTTATTTACGTGATTGAGATCCTGTTTGACAAATTGAACGAATTAACACCAACCACCCTGCGATGTCCTAAAAATAAAAATGATTTTTAAGAAACAAATAATTTTGATCCCCGAATAATAAGAACCGAGAAACTCAAGATCATTATTAAACATAAATTATAATTAATTACATTTTACTTCAAACAAATGCTCACTAATAAGATTAGAAACCGAATAAAAAAATTAAAACATGGAAAACCACAATGAGGTGATATTTTATGTACCTATCTACAAATTTGTTAGATGAAATATTGTTATGTAGATACATAATTTAGTCTTAATCGTTACGTTTGTAGGTAAAATAACTACCTACATATATTGACACTTTTTTGATATTTTGTTCTAGAATCGTCAAAGTTGAAGTAGCTTCCATCTTCTTCCATCTTGTCATAATCTTTTTTAATAATTCTGCAAGGAAATTCCCTTACTTTTGCTTAGTAATTTTTGACTAAATGTGATCTTATTTAATCAACCGACTTCAAAAGGTGGAGGTTTTTAATTATTCGGTGTTTTTATGTATGTTACGCGATATCTCCCACAACTCAAGACCAATTTTTATTCAAGATTCTTTTTGTGTTCGAACTTACTGTAAGGGTGGTTCCATATAAATGTGATGGGGTTTTTGAAGTCGCGTAACTTCATAAATTACCGATCTACAAGCCACTCGAAACACATCTGTACCTTAAAAATTTAATGATCATTAAAATGTTTCATCGCTCGATTCTCAATTGCAAAGCAAACGCAAAGGTGTGTGTTTACATCATTATAGCTGGTAATGTCTCTTTTGTAAACACTTGAACAACTTGTATCACTAAAAAAATACGAACAATTGCTAACTCATTCTGGAAATGTAGGTCACTAACAGGGTGTTCTATTGTCAGCAAAAATTTCAGAATACGTCGTGGAAGAATATACTGCTACGAGTGTAGGAACATCAATAACTACGGGATGTTGTAGGGATGAGAACATATTATTAGGAGTTTTAAGGGAATTCTGACAGTGCGGTCTTACTTACTACTTACTTACTTGAATTTATTTAATCTAAACAAAAGCATCGTACTAGAAGAAAATGCCAAATCTTTAGGAAGACTTTTTATCATCCACAGTTGACATCATCCACATCTGTGTTTCATTTTCCTTGTAAATCTACTCTCCGTCTACTGAGACATATACCATTTAGTACTTGACATTAACAAAATTACCATTCAAGTGGAACCATTTTCCTTGGACATAAAGAGTACATGTAGATACTTTACTAATTAAATGTCTATCGCTCCTAATGTTGTTAGTATTATCTGAATTATCCTTTCTTGTGTTATAAATGAAAACAACGCTCAATACCTAGACTTAATTTATATTTCAAAATAGCTTCGTCAACTGGCATAACCTTTTTAGAAAAGTTTTCCAGCAAATCGACTGAGATTCAGAGAATTGATTTGACAAAAATGGCTACGGTAACTTGAGAAGTAATCAGAAAAGAGATAGGATGTTAAATATTATGCAAATTGAACAAGGTACGCCGAAAAACGCCGTCTTTTTTTCCAATTTTACCTGTTGTCTCATAATATTGTTATTAGCATTTTTGCTATTCTGCTAATAAACGTTAAAGGAGACTTATTTTATTTAATGTTTACCCAAATAAACGAACAATGAAATTAATATTAGATTGACTGTTTCAGATCCAGAGTAAAACATACGTACACAATCCCACGCCTGTATCCCCGAAGGGGTAGGCAGAAGCGCCTTAGTGAACTATGAATTAAATTCATATATCGGAACTGTTAAAAATTTTGAAGCATAATCCATATGCATTATGATCCACCAGTTTAGTTAGAAATCGAGAATTGCGTTAAAAATGAATAACGGACTAGTCTTGCTACAAAAGAAACATTTGTTAGTATTGAGTGTGGTCGTGAATGGTGAAAACATTCAATTTCACGGTCAGTCGTCAGTTCATCCGTACCGTCTATGTTACATCTTTCATCTTTAGAAGTCGAGCCTACAAAATATCTTACTTCATCAAAGTTTCTTCCTTCTTGTATGTATGGAAAATCATTACAGTTACCACCGATAGAGTCAATGTTTATCAGTGGATGTAGATTATCTTGGACTGCACTCCGCTTACCATCAGTTGTAATGCAGTCACTTTGCCGTACTCGGGAACAAAATTTTGAAGTTTTATCTATCCTATTCAGTGATTGCATTTACGTTTATTTCCTGACTACGAAGTGTCGGGTGTCCGCTTGCAAATTAATAAGCAATTGCTTCACTTCATATTGAATTGTGTAACCAATTAATATTCTAACAACTAAGAATTCTTGCTCACCGCTTCGCCTGCGTCGAAGTATACCAAGAAAGACAATATGAATGAAAATCTGTACATTATAAAATACTTCTTAAATAAAGAAAAAATCCAGTTATAATACTTTGATGACATTCTAAAAACATCGGAATTCCTCAACTATAAAGATTGAATCGGTATAATTAAAGCTACTACGCGTGTATCTAAAGAATGCAAACCCGTTTTGGATAAGGCTAACACACTCAAAAATCACTTATCGTTTGTTTGTGAAGGTCCATCAAGGCCCGAAACATTGATCGCCCGGTGCGGTCATAACGGTACCCACATGGCAAATTCCGGCACGTCCAATAACGGTCCAGCCTGCTGTTTCCATAGAATAGTTGTCATTACATCTCGAAGACCGCTCATCTGCCACGCGTGAATAGAATTTAATAAGCTCTAAGATGAAGAATAAAATAATAGTTGTGTATTATTCGCAGCATCACCGTAATTATCTCTTAGTGTTTGGAATCCCTCTATTGTGTTCATTTTTATTGTTCCAGTCACATATTACCCCTTTATTTTTGTCGGTTCAACCTGACCTTTGTATTGCATTATATTGCGGAATGAAATGAAAGCCATCAAGTTTCGGATGCAGATTATTTATTCTTTGAATGAAACTTTCCCCTTTTTGTAGTTAATTTTATATTCAATTGTAGTCGATTATAACAGAACGAGTAGCCTACGAATAAAACTTTTCTATTAAAGAAGTTCTAATTCGACAAATTCTAAGATTGCTAAATACAAGTAAAACTTATCAAATCATAGCTGGTAAAGTTAAAGAGCTTGAGATTTATCTTGAAACTTCACGCGGTTGAGGAGTAATGAAGGTTGAAAGCAGGCTTTACCTGAGTAACGAGAATCAAGTGTAAGTTATATAATTAAAATAGAACATAAGTAAAAATTTAGATGAATGGTACTTATAAACTACTACTAAATAAAAATACCTTAAAATATATTTCATGTATAGAACTCCTTGATCTTCGCCAGACCTCTTTAGTTTAGCTACAATATATGTATATGAACCATGGGTCGAAGATTTCTAGGTTTGAATCCCGCGTCCGCAACGCGGGTTTATTGAAATGGATCCCTCAGCGATGTTAATTAACATCAGGTCAATCGTAAAAACTAAAGCCAAACCCTTTCTGCAATATGTAAAAAAAATGTGAGTTAAGTCGACCACCACATAAAACTGGGATAAAGGTAAGTGGAAAAAAATGTGACTACAGAGTAGATCTATTATAATATATAACAGCATCATGTATATTAACGCTGAAATATTTAAGACTTAGCAAGCAGAACAACCTAATCAACAAGCAATATCTTTTCATTAACCAGAACGTAGATAAAAGATTAATTCTTGCTCATTAATCATAATTTATTTCTTAGCTCTTGCTCTGTAAATTACATTATGTTTATGATAAAGTGTAATTAAATAACAATTAAAATTCAATAAATGTATGTTGAGCTATCATTAAAGAACAAAATTGATTCACTATTGTAAATCAATTTTGTTCTTGTCGGCCGACTTCCAAATAGGAGAAGTTCCTCAATTCGTCTGTATTTTTTTATGTGTGTTACGCGATATTTCAGCTAAATGTGGACCAATTTTCAAAATTATTTTTGTATTCGATAGAGATTATTTCAAGGAAGGCCCCATATAAATTTGGTTACGATCGTATTTGAAGTCGCCCTGTTAAGTTTTTAAACCTGTGATTATGTTGGTATAAACATATCTTTTGTTTTATAAAAATAATAGCCGTTGATGTATTTTATAACACACTTTTATTAGGTTTCTTATTCTTTTTACATTTTGTTATATTTTCGAACCACTTCAAAAATGGAGAAGGTCCTCAATTCGTCAGAATTTTTTGATGTATGTTACGTGATATCTCCGCCAAAAGTGAACCGATTTTCAAGATTCTTTGTGTTCGATAGATCTTATTTCAAGGGTGGTCCCATATATTTAGTTATTTAGACACGATCGGATAAGTTTTGAAGTCGACCCGTTAAGTTTTATGTAACTTGTGATTATATCAAAATAATAACGATCATATGTTTTCTGAGTTGTTCAATTATATATATATTTTTTTTAAATGACCCGAATGTATGCGTAGCTAAATTTGAGACGTCTGATTATTTTGGAAATTTACACGCATAATAGAGGACCGATGGTTATATCTAGGTACAATAATTTAACAAAAGAATAAAATATACATACAGACACACTCACGCCTACTTTCCATGGGGATAAGCAGAGACAATTGAGCGCCACAAGCTACGATCCTGACACACCTCTTATGCTTCTTCCACATTAATGCATTGTTTCATACATAAATAAAATATACTTTAAAGAAATATTGTTTTAATAACAAAACGAAGTAGAAAATAAGTCGGTGATATTTATCAGGAACAATTACCAAAAAAAAAAAAAAATAGTCATAATATATGTATCTGTTACTGTCTGATTAAATTAGAACTTGTGATCTTTTTGTTTCTTTTATTCCTGAGCCCACATTTTATCAGGATATTTGCAAAGAACTGTGTATCTAGGTATATTATTTTGATGGCTTATGTATTTAAAACTCACCTAAACCTTGGCGTAATACCTCTACTATCGCGCAATGAAAAAATATGTGTTAAGTCTATTTCATAGTTTCCTACTTTGTAATATTTTAAACAGTGGACCGTGAAATATGCAGCAATAGTTTTAATTGCATACATGTAAGTGGTACAAAAAAAAGTTTAAGAGAAAACTATTGCATTTTTTAATAGCAGAGATTGGCAAACGAACAGATGGGTCACCTGATGGTAACTGTTCTCCACCGCCCATAGACCGCCAACCTAAAAGGAGGGAATCAAAAGGGAGAGAAAAGGGATTGGGAAAGGGAGGGGGAAATGGGCCACCGGAAATCTCATAATTATTGCTGCATAATTACAAACGGTATTTGAATCCTCATGGTTGTGTTTGAAATATAACTAATTGGTGCAGTAAACTCTGTTCAAGTTGGCTTAGATAGCAGCTTAAGTAAATTAAGTGCAGTTCGTACTTCAGTTGGCAACTAACAAATCAAAACAGAAGCAAACACGTTAAAATCCCGGATGAACAGATCATAATATGAAGGGTCGATTTTTCAACAGCCAGAAAACTTATATTTAGGGAATAATTGTGTAATTGTATAATTTTATATGACACATAATTCTGTCAAAACAACAATATTATCCCTTAGATAAAAGTGGGCCCGTGCCCCTTAGCGGTAAATAGCGGTAAATGTCAGGTAAAAATGATCACGACATGGCAAAAATTAATAACAAAAAAAAAGGCTCAATAGCTTAACCACGAACGTAAAAAAAGATGGACGGAGCGCTAGGAACATCGACAGTAAAGCAGGGTTTTCGGCTCATTCGATCTGTCACCGCCATTACGTGTCGATAGATTGACACATAACATAACATAAGCTCACGCCTGTAACCCCGAAGGGGTAGGCAGAGGCGCACTAGCGAACTAGAACACCCACATTTCGCCGAGCTTAGTTCCGTCCCAGATGTGATAGGGGGCGAGCCTATCGCCATATCAGGCACAAGATTGAATGAGCTGAAAACCCTGCTTGTGAGCTTAACTTACAACTATTACATATTTTTATTAAAACAAGCCGCTCAGTAACCTTCAAGTTACTGAATTATCAAATATTCAATCGCAAGAGAATCAAAGACTTTCATAAACAGCGCAAGCAGACAGAATCCATGCATTATAACTATTATTTAAACTAGTTACGCAACTTGTGGCGAAACAGACACGTATTGTTCTGTACATAATGCGACGATATTGGTGAATTCGCAATTTAAACGCTGATTTATTTGGAGGTATGATATTTTACCTGCATATAGGAGTACGGAGTAAACTCCTTGACAAACCGCAGAATAGCCAACGGGATTTAGGTATTGAAGTTGTTTTTTTTTTCAGTTTTTTATCATAACGTCTAGATCTACCTCATTAGCCTCATATAATTATAATAACAGTAATTATTAATGCCAGATTAATAAGAAAGGTTTTGTGGAGATGGGTTTCTTGTAAAATTATATACTTATAAAATGATGTTGTTTATATTCATTTGTTTGTTGTTTTTTATTAGTTTCACATAATCTGATCCTAATATTTTTTTAATTAAAATAAAATATTTAAAACCACACAAGCAATTGTAATAATTACAATTCATTCAAACTTACGAGCGACTTCACAAATCTAATGTTATAAAAGTCATTTCTGCTTGATTGGTCACTATACAAAACCAAATTGAATACCAAACACTTTCACTCGGATTATGCAATTGAAATCTAACCGGATTATTGAATCTCATTCATACTATACGTGCTGCTAAAGCCCCATTTGGAACAATGTTATTGCAATTTGATTTTATTTTCAGGCCCAAAGTACCTTTTCGACATTTCGAAGCTTTTCAACGTTTATAGCCACTGGGCGGACTACTTCGGCATGTGTCATCTTCACGTTAACTGATAATCCAATAGAGTGTCTTATCAAATGATCTCGATAGAAGCAAAAAATAATATAGGATATTTTTCCAAGGTTTGAAATAGATATTAATTAATAGGTATCTTATGAGGAATGCTCGTATACACAGGAAACCGACGTAAAGTGGCAGCTTGCTGTCGCGTTTCGTTCGGTGAGTGAGATTTCCGGTGGCCCATTTCCCCACTCCCTTTCCCAATCCCCTTCACTCCCTTTCCATTCCCACTTTTAGGTTAGCAACGCACCCATGATTCTTTTTGTGTCTTGGGTGTCTATGGGCGGTGGAGATCACTTACCATAAGGTGACTCATCTGCGCGTTTGCCAATCTCTGCTATAAAAAAAATGATAGATTTCTCTCATACTTTGCAGATATAGTACGAGAAACTATAGTTTAATGAAAACAAATAGTGAAACACTTATCGAGGATCGAACGTTTCATTAAGACAAGTTAGATGCAGTTGGCAGCTTCGTAATTGCAATCCAATTCAAACATTTCTTGTTACTGCCACATACAATTATGGATGGAATCCAAGTGGTTATGTATAGGAGTCAATTATTGGGTTTTGACGGGAAATCTGACAGGGTGGGCGTCGCTTGTTAAAATTATAAAATTATACTATATTAACACCACCCTATAATAAACAAGTAATATTTTTCAAGAACTTATCATGAATATCAAATTAAATATATATATTTCAAAGTGCTTCAAAGTGTATTCAATAACTAACATTCCTTAACAATTGAATTAAAAATGTCTACTGTCTCTATGTTTACCATACATAGAGGCTTATATATACTGCATTTTGTAAATAAACGTATTTATTTTGTATTAACCGGAAATCTTTATGAATCTTTGGGGGAGGCCTATGTTCAGCAGTGGACGTCCTATGGCTGATGATGCTGATGATAATGCACTGGAAATGTTGCAATTGGCACACCGTAAATGTTTGCAGATTTCTATATTACATATTCGTGCTAGTTTCTACTTTAAACACAGTTAATTTACTTGGGATATGCATAATAAACATCTCAAACAGTTTGCAAGAAGAGAATGCTAAACCCAACGTTCGGGATTTGGGGCGTGACTGGCGAGTCCTTCGCGACGGTTGTTGCGCTCTGTCGTAACTTGTAGCTAACTTCGCATTATCGAATCGACACGAAACACTTTTTATCGACTTACTTCCATTGATGTTAACAAGTCACGATTTAGGGTTAAGTACTATGACCACTTGATCTTACGGTGTTTGAAATCGACAGTGATTTCCGGTGTTGGCTTGACCGGGATTATTTTGATTTGAATTTAAACTATGTAGGCCGGAAAAGAATTCCAAATATACTAATTAGTTATGTATGCAGTATGAATAATAAACTACAGATTTTTTGTAGTTAAGTATCTCAACTTTGAAGGAGCATGGGTTTGCAAAATAGACTTAAACAGAATACAAATCCTGTAGAAGGCATTCTAATAAATTGAGAAAAAAACGTAATAACGTAATAACGTCGGGAATAATAATTAAAACCTAATCGTGATAGAATCCGTAAGAATAGTTTTATTTCAATAAATTGAGAAAAATCAATCTTTCCGAAGAAGGAAACAGTAATAGAGGGAATTACCCCTCAGAGGTTAACAGTAATATATGCGAGAGGAAGTCCATCTGAACAATCGAACCCAAGATCGTATTTCTACTGGTAGAGTCCGCATTGAACACCGAAGCGTAACCAAATTCGTACTATGAATAGTTTAAGGTACCTGTGCCCATAAATATTGCATAATATAATAATATTATTACAGGTAGGTATAAGTGATATTGGATTTTTCCCTACCAGCCCGGAGTCTGGAATTTGTGCCCGATATGGCGATAGGCTCGCCCCCTATTAAATCTGGGACGAAACTAAGCTCGGCGAAATGTGGGTGTTCTAGTTCGCTAGTGCACCTCTGCCTACCCTACAGACGTGAGCTTATGTTATGTTAGGTAGGTATAGCACTGATGCCTCCTTAGGCTAGTGGCATCGTGTATGGGCTGTGGACCGGGAGATCTTGGATCAAATCCCAGGTCGGGCAACGATGTTTACCCAAAGAGGGTTGACGTCAAGCAGGCTGTGATAAAAATTAAAAAGCCAAATCAACATATGTACATATTGAAAAAGTGTGTTGCGCCGACCATACAGTGAAATAGGACAAAGGCAGGTAGAAGAAAAAGAGGTAGGTATAAGCAAAAGAAAGAAGAAAACTAAGTCTCGTCAAATATTTGTAGATAATTATGGTGATAGGATGGAAACAATAACATTGTTTACCGCATTTTTATATCAGTAAAACAATAAAAGCCACGTATTCGTCACATTCTATAACAAAAAATCTGTATATCTTTAAGAGTTATGTAAATATAAAAAAAAGCAACAGCACTATAAGCGTAATAGTCATCATGAGCTACATAAATGCACTTTGCATGTCTTATTTATTTCCCGTTTACACATTTATAACTTTAATATAAAAATATATCACTAACATACAGTAAATCCTATGTTAATTTAATATACAAAGTGATGTTAAAATGTAGTTAATGACAATCATTTCACTCTCCATTTTTTCTAGGCGTCAATATAACTTTCTTCAGTGAAACGTCTTATAGATTTCTTACATTCATTACTTTTCACTTAGCTGTACCAAAGTGTGATTGAAAGTGTTTTATTTAATTATATGATTTTCTAATTCATCTTCATAAAAAATTCAATAGCGCAGACTCTTTAAAATAATGACGTGCCATTTTATAAACCCTAAATTTTCTTTTTTTTATTATTCCGCATTTTAAAAACACCACCAGAATAAGCATAATTTTGGGCCAATTTTCAACCATCATTAAAATGAGTAGCCTCTCAATATGTCGGTACTTTAATATATCTTGTAACATGGTATCTCCGGTAAATGTAGAGCTATTTCCAAAACTATTTTTATGTGCCAGCTTACTCCAAGGTCCAAGGTGGTCAATTTAAATTTAGATAAGATATTGTTTTGCGGTTTTGTATTTGGTTTTTAAGTTTGATTTTTGCATTATCATCCTAATGATTGAAGTACATAGATATCATATATCTATATATTAATAGGGGATTACACTAGCGGATGAACGTGAAATTTGACGCGGTGAAAATTTATATGGAGAAGATAATAATATGGAGAAGAAGTGCATACAGCTGCTTCCTTTATATAAAATGCATTAGAAATACCGTTTCGCTCATTGGTCTAGTGACAGCGTATATGGGCTGTAGACCGGGAAGTCGTGCGTTCGATTCCCTGGATCCCTCATAGGGGGTTGACGTCAAGCATTTAAACCCCACATTAAGGTGGGATAGGGCAGGTAGAAAGAAAGAAAGAATTACGGACGAAATTCGACTGGGCGACCACTAGTACGTATAAATACGTGTTTTGTGATTTTTATCCGGAGATAAATAGCTATAGCTAATTAATTACTAACTAACACCGACATCCGAATGCTAATTTAGCCCTCTGTTTACCAGTTGGTACGTCTAAGCTAATAAAACTGAATTAAGAGGCACAGACTATGTAAGCACACGCCGATATAAATAGTTCCTCCCCTATCATTAATCTCATCTCTCACTAGCCAAGTCACGCAACATGGGGAGAGCCAGTGGCAAAACGACTTTCCGAAATACATGTCTGCCGCCCAAATTAAACTGTGACCCACGAATGAATCGATATTAATGTATTTCGGTTTAAATTTTCTTTTTATCCCTCGACAATCGTTTCATTCAGTTACCGAATTTCCCAATGGCACGCTGTGTTTACATTAAAATTTTATTGTGATACCATTGCCGTATTCGAAAAATAAATTCATTGAGCTCTACGATGGTATTCGAAATGATTAAACTTGAATGAGAATGAGACTGAATGAATGAGACTGCCTCCGTGGCGTGGTGGTATTTCGGTAAGACTACGGTTCTGAGGGCTCGGGTTCTATCCCCGGGTCGGGCAAAGTGATATTGGATTTTTCCCTTTCAGCCCGGAGTCTGGAATTTGTGCCCGATTTGGCGATAGGCTCGCCCCCTATCACATCTGGGACGAAATTAAGCTCGGCGAAATGTGGGTGTTCTAGTTCGCTAGTGCACCTCTGCCTACCCCTTCGGGGATACAGGCGTGAGCTTATGTTATGTTATGTGTAAACTTGAATGCAAATTTCTTTAACAATGCCTTTGTATAAATTAATATAATCAGTATTTAATATAATTAATTATATTAAATACTGATTATAATTAATTGTAATTATTATAATTTAGCCCCCTTGGTCTAGTGGCAGCATGTTTGGGCTGTGGACCGGGGGGTTCCTGGGTTCGATTCCGAGGTCGGGCAAAGCAAATTTTCTAAGTTAATTTGCCCGAGACTGGGTCACCCAGAGGGGTTTGAAGTCAGCCAGGCAGCCTTTGTAACATGCTTTAAAAGTGTGTTGCGCCGACCCCGCATTAATGTGGGATAATGGCAGGTAGAAAAAAAAGAAACATTAATAATGACTGTCTCAGTGGTGTAGTTGTATTGCGTACGTGGTACAAATGCTATCCCAGAGGTCTTGAATTCGATCCTCAGGTCTTTTGAAGATATATTGGGTTTTGCTCAGTATCAGCTCGGAGTCTGGAAGTTGTGCCCTATAGGGCGATGGACTGGCGCTGGGGGATTCGATCCTAGGATTGTGTTCGTACTTCAATACTGGCACGGGAATAAACGCGGCAAAAGGTGAGTGTAGTAGTTATCAAAGTCGTCTCTATATACCCTTTCCGTGATACAGGCGTGAGCTTATGTATGTAAAAATGTATACAGTGTTACAGTATGACTTATTATGAAGTTTATTGCGGTTTTTGTCTTAATCACTGGCAATCAATAAGCGATTGCTAAACTCATAGTTAATATTCGGCACGCGTCGACGACGAACGAAGCAATTAAATAAGTAGCTCGTATAGAGCTCGTAGAGCCTCATGATCTCAATTAAATATCAATTCTAACACGCAAAGAAATGAATCACTCTTAATAGTCAGTTCACTATGTAGTGCGCCGAGACAAGCAAAAACACTGAACAAAAAGGTGCCCCGAAGATACGCCATCACCAAATGACTCAACAGCTGTCGGCCGGGCCATCCCGGCAACAATATTAGAATAGCGAATTGTTTCTAGGCACATAACAATATCATTTTATTGTTCATATCGCTTTATCATCGCCATTTTCAAACTTAACGATACTTTCACCAGATAAAATTTAATTTATGCATCTGTACGTTCGCAACAGCTTGATGTTTATACAAAACAGGAAACTTGTTACGCGGAATTAAATTTATTAGGAGCGAAATGTGGATGAATAAATTTACAGTAGCGAAATCACCTCATAAATCTTAGAAAAAATGCCAAGAAAATTGTAACCCATAAGTGTGCTCTCGGGCTAATCCTCACGTTGGGTACCGTATTACCATAAATTAATTATGTATACTGCGGAACAGAAATATAACTTTGTGTTTTGGATTTTAATTTAGGTACAGCCAACTTTTTTTCAACATACGCCAATAAAATCGCCCAAGAATATATATATACTTCTTGTTATAAAATTATATTCGTTTACTTGTGAATATTAACATTTAAACTTGCTATATTTTATTATGAACTGATACCTTGAAGTTTTTAAATGGTTTCACCTAATAGTATGAATATAATGGAATATCATATATTCCACTAATGAATATACCTTTTTTCGACTAATAATTCAATAGGTATGATAAATTATAGTATAAAACATGTTATTAATAGCATGCGAATAAAATTAATAAATATTTGTTGATTAAGAACTTGTATTTTTAGATTTAAAAACGAGAGGCCGCGGCCGCATTGAGACAAATGTTTGTGTGGCCCACAGATATTTGTTTCAAGTCTGGGTGTTGTGAGACCGAAAGTTTCTCATAGTCTCTGACACCCACGATACAGTTTATACCTAATGTGGGGTCAGGACTAGGTGTGTGACTGTTGGGTGTATTTATTTATTTTATTTTATTTATTTAGGATTTTTTATTTATATACACACGAAAAAGACAAAAAATCGGATCGTAATGGATGAAAGGGTACCATGACTGGTTTAGGACACACATTAAGTGGTACATTAGACCCAGTCAAGCAAAGTTACGAGCAAAAGTTAATAGAATAGTAAACAACATTTCAAGTAGATGCAAAAAGCAATTTTAAAAGTATGTCACATACGTACAGCGCAGCCGTATAATATCAAATGCTCGCACGTTTCATACGCAATCGAAGTGGATTTCTTTGAAGTGACATCGGGTATATTAAAAAGAAGCCGTAGTTTTAATCTAAGGCGATCTATAGAGCGAACTTCGACTAAGTCTAAGTCAAAGTCACGAACATAGTGAGGATTTTTACTAAGTCCGAGTCATTTTTTACAAGAAGATCTTTGCTTAGTTGTCTGTCAGACTATTTTTCTTATAAAAAATTACCCGGACTAAGTCAAAGTTCGATTTAAAAATTCCAATTCCTCACCGAGATCGTTTGTTGGACTTAGACTTAGTCGAAGTCCGCTCTATAGATCTCAGCCTAAGTGTACAGAATATTGCTGTGTAATGCTGTCCTAAACTCTATAATATAAAAAACGTGTTAAAAATAATAATTATTATTGCAGACATAGGCCTTTTGAGTACTTGTTTATAATTAGTTTTATTTACTGACTGCCTCCGTGGCGTGGTGGTATTTCGGTACGACTACGGTTCTGAGGTCTGGGGTTCGATACCCGGGTCGGGCAAAGTGATATTGGATTTTTCCATATCAGCCCGGAGTCTGGAATTTGTGCCCGATATGGCGATAGGCTCGCCCCCTATCACATCTGGGACGGAACTAAGCTCGGCGAAATGTGGGTGTACTAGTTCGCTAGTGCGCCTCTGCCTACCCCTTCGGGGATACCGTGAGCTTATGTGATGTTAGTTTTATTTATTTGAATTGAGTAGGTTTCTTTCTTTCTACTTTTTTATGCTAACGAAATTTGCGGCTTTTGAATTTCTCCAAGCGTAGAGCAAAAGCCAGACTAGGTACAAGATACAAGTATACACTACAAGAGTTAAACTGACTGGTATTAAATTAGACACATTGCATTCTGATCAGCCGTGTCAATACAAGTTATTAGATTTTATCTTGAAGATAGAACGCAGTATCTGTGTCATGTCGGATGTTTAGTTTTTTCTACCGCAGAATTTCTTTTAATCCTTACCTATGACAAATAGAATGATCGGTACAAAAAGTATGTTACTAACATGATAGTAATTGAACAGGCAATTGTTTCGTGTTTGTATCATGGAGTATCAGATCAGTTATTTTTCTCGCTGTATAGTATAATGAACTAGATGTTAAAACAAGTTTCGAATGAAAATTCGAATTGAAAAAGATTCGTGCTCGACACAATATGAGTTATTTATTTTGTATAGCTATCACTCTCTTATTAATAAATTATTGTATTCACATATACCTATCACAATAGACTTATCCCTATATATTTATAATGTAATCTCAACTTATTTTTGCATTTTTTTTCTTATTGCAGAGACTGGCATACGAGCAGATGGGTCACCTGGTGGTAAGTGATCTCCACCGCCCATAGACACCCAAGACACAAAAAAAACATCGGTGCGTTGCCAACCTAAAAGGAGGAAATGGCAGGGGAGGGAAAAAGGGATTGGAAAAGGAAGGGGAGAAATGGGCCACCGGAAATCTCACTCACCGAACACAACGCGACAGCAAGCTGCCATTTTACGTCGGTTTTCTGTGAGACAGTGGTATCAAACCGGTCGAGCCGGCCCATTCGTGCTGTAGACGTTACTGTCTACAACGTGACCTTACCACTCAAAGTTGGACCTCAATGTTATCTACACTTCATTTAAAACTAGTTTGCATATCAGAAAAGAAACACTACCTCAAAATTCAGGAATTGATAGAATGTTGTAACATCCGTAACCATTTACAACACTTAAAAACTTATAAACTTTTTCAATATTACGTGTTTGTATCAGATTGCAAATACAATTTAAACTAGTTGGCAAGAAATGTCTGCATTTTTTGTATTTTTTTCAATTCCTAGTTCGATATTATGACAACACGATAACAACATAACAAAACGACAATGTATAAAACCGGCCAAGAGCGTGTCTGACCATTTAGCTAGCAGGAGACTGACACTTGACTCTAAAAAAATTATCACTTTAAAGCTTAATATTGCGCCAACGGATCCTTGAATCGAAAATTGGTTTTCACTAACCTACAATTATTTTTAAACGACATATCTATAGATGAGAGAAAAATCGTCCCCTAAGATATTCCAAATTCTCACTGAGTTCATTTCTTTGACTCAGGATTTGTCGAAATCCGCTCTATAGATCTGAACCTAAGACCCTAACCCCTCTCATTAGTAGAGGAGGCCCGTGCCCAGCAGTGGGGCAGTAATATTACAGGGCTAAAATTATTATTTTAATTAGTGACTGATGTAATAGCAGGTTTTTAAACCTGACAAAGTCAGTGCAAAGCTGTTTAATTATATCGGCTTCTTTGAAGAAATGTTGCCCCTTTGCAAACAAAGGCCTCCTTTTCACTAATTTTCTTGAGAATTCACCGTCGTAAGACAAAAGCTAGTACTCACATTGAATGCTGCAACCACTATATACGTATTTTATAATTTTAATTAATAAATGTGCCATAAATAGGGAGTCGTAGGTTCGATGCCTACGCAGTGTTAATCATACCTTACATGATGCAGTTTAATATGGAAAGGTCACATCACCCACGTTGTTTTGTCAATTTCTTCTCTATTCATGGTCATCAAGGTCGATCGCCCTGATTGTCAGACCTGTGACTACGCCAAATTCATCTTTCACTAGTACAATAAATAAGTATGACATAAATGAGATATCCGGTGGCTCAAGTCGAGCGATAAACATAGTTTATGAATGGTCGCCAGAGTTATGCCGGTCTGTATACTTCTTCACGCTTCGCTTAAAGGACCCAATGTCATAGTAACCAAGAACCCTTATCCCCATCCGCTTCTTTTAAAGGTTACCAACGCACCCATGATTCTTTCGGCAGCGTGGATGTCTATTTGTGGAGACTCCTCAAGGTGACCCGCCTGCTCGTCTGCCAGTCTACTATTTTCTTCCAAGTGCTATTATGTCATTCCAATTTCCGTCTAGCTTATGATCAGCTTCCTGCCTAACGTTAACCCCCTATGATTAGACCCCTTCTGGCAATTGCCAGTCTCTACTACAAAGATATTATAACATGAATGAATAAACATATTTATTTCTTCCTACACATATAGAACTTTTTCTTCCAGATACACTTTAAAATTTTAAAATATGCATAATGTACGTATAAAAAACTCGGCTACTATTTTTACAATTTGTCCTCCATAACGAATATATATTAATCTGCCCGACACAAAGTTCCTCTAATGATATTGCCTTTTTTTACTTTCCTTATGAATACTTGAATTTCCCCTCTCCCATTATCGGCTTAGCTATAGGTTGTTTAAAAAGCAATTTCCATTAATCAACATGATTCATGCCTTGATTTCATTATTTGGATAGCAGTACAAATAATAGCTTTTCTAAATAAATTGTATTGGGAATATAAACGGGGGATGTAAAACGAATAATAATGACCTTTCTTTGTACCGACCGATTACTTGAATAATTATAATTTCCGTTATAAATAATAACTTATGTTACTCGCTGATAATGTAGCTTTACATAGGTGAAAGAATTTTTAAATTTGGTTTAGTAATGATTTTAACCTATTCATTACAAACAAAAATACAAAAAGCATATCTTTTCTCTGTATAATATTAGTTTAGAAAAGAGTAGGATGAGCAAAGTCACCTCTATTAATTACTATCACCCACTCTCTACCAATTAAGTTCTTAATGTCATTGGATTGTTTTATTGGCTGTTAATTAACTCTACTACCTTATAGAAACTATGATATGATGAGATGACTATCCACTTACCGTTTTAGGGACTTCCGACCACACAACAATAATCGAGACACAGTTTTATCAGTACAAAACTGAGCTGATATCGAAACGAGTCCTAAAAAGTTTTCGTCTTTCACGCGAAAAGCTGTCCCACTGCACAACTCGGCACAAAGTTTAAATCCGTGCACAATACAATCACGCCTCACGATACAGTTTCACTTTCTATAAAGCGTTCGTGATCATCCACTAGGGATAAGGCCGGGGCCGATGGTGCCGCGATCTCCGCAAAACTTATGTCGAAGTGAATGTGCCAGAGAACTCGAACCGCCCTGGAACAAGCGCGCCGCCCGACCGCCGAACAGCGACTGTGATAACGACACTTCCTACGAATGAACCTGCGATACTCATACACAGTAAGCTCGCCTCTCTCTCGCCGTCAGTCAGCGAACACCACCCAGCCCCGCCGGCGCCAATTTGGATCTTGATAACATTGAAACAAAAAACAAATTCCCACAACACGGAGAATCACAGACGCGTATCGTTCGAAACGCGTAACGAGTTTACGGTACGTAAATCGTAGTAGATTTGTTTTGCAGCGCGGCCACAGTAATCCGGTTCTTCGCCTGCGAGCTCACAGAGCGCGTTTTTCTGAATCAGTTCCCGTTAAATAGAGCCTTCTTTTTGTAAGGCCGCGCCGCGCCGGCCGGTAGCCTATGTAGGGAGCGCGGAATAACCGCTACGGACAAGATGCCAACTTTCTAAACTAAACCTATAAGACCACTCTATTCGAATGGTGAATTACGTTTATTTTTATTGGAAGCGACGCCGTTTGTACAATAATGGCAAAATATTTAGAAAATTGGTTCAGCACGGCAATCGGCGCGCGACGTGTCGTAATTTCAGAAAACATTTTTATATTGTCGGTTGGGCGTCGCGGGAACGTTTTCCGCTTTATAAGTTGTGGTTTTACTATCGGTGTCAATTACGAAGGTTGCGGTCGAAGCCCCACAATATCGCGGCAAATTGGATAGCATCCCTTTGAACCAGATTAGAGCACGTTGTGAAGGCTGCACGGCATTACGCAAAGCGGTGACTTGTCGAAGTTAAAAATAGGTCGCGAGTACAAATGACGTTGTTTACTCTGGACCCGGTGTTATATGAACCGTCGCGTAAGATATGGCTAGTGCATGTAGACTCCCGAATATCGAAACCGTAAACCCTTCGGAGTAATCCCGCGACGATAGTAAATTGGGTTAAGAGATGTGCACATTTCATCTTATGTTAAATTTCGGAGTAACTAGATAGATGATACAGTATCAATTTACTGAAATGTCAAATTAGACATCATATGTAGATGTAATCACTAAATTTGTATCTAATTTGTATGTCGCCCCCTTAGTCTAGTGGCAGTATATATGGGCTGTGGACCGGGAGGTCGTGATTTCAATTCCCAGGTCGGGCAAAGCTAATTTTCTAATATAATTTGCCTGGGACTGGATCCCTCAAAGGGGGTTGACGTCAGACAGGCAGCCGGTTACCACCTGGAAATCGAACCCAGGACCTCCTGATCCACAACCCATATATATACTGCCAATAAGAAGGCGACCGGCTGTACCTACTTATCACTAGATGCATTAATGTCTTGCCTTTTACAAAAATAGTTAACGCAAACATTTGTATCGATGTTCTTCCAGCCAAAGCACTGCAAATAGTAACAATTTCCTCCGGCTAACCAAAACAAAGCATAAAGAAACTTTAACATAAAAAATATGAGTCAAGCCATCTAGTTTGCACCCAGCTTAAAATAAACATATCTTTACCAAAAGATATGTCTTTCTTCAACTGTTCGATCTTTTGACATGACTGACGATAATATCAAAAGTGTTGTGCTTTGTGGAAAGCCAATAAAATATCCACTCCCCGTAATTTTGTTTGAACGAACCACTGAACTGATAATACAAAATGAAAAGGGAAATCGAGTATTGACATACAATTTACATACAGTACTGGGATGTCAACAGGAAAAGAATCTCCGCGTGCGGTATCTAATATTAAAGATATTTGTGTATATTGAAGTGAAATAGAATAAAACCTCATAAACAGATATGTTTGAGCTCTCTGAGGCTTCTCTATTGATAATTATTAAGAACTTGTATGTAGTGATTTGTTAAACGTTAATTATTTTTTGTATTCATAAAATATAGAAGAACACCTGAATTTTCAAAGAATACTAATATAGCTCTCTGGTTAATTAATTTTTAGGCTGCTCACAATGTGATTTTTTTGTTGTTAAAAACAAATAAGTAAAAAAATACCGAGTCTTTAGTCTATCTATCTAGTCTTAGCTCGTTAAATCGCTGTCCTAATTAATTAAAGACTATTATATTATGTATACAATCTTATGGTATAGGATATTGGTGTAGTTAATATACATAGGTATAGGTTTGTACGCTAATTCCCTTAGGAATCAACTAAAGATAATTATTTCTGTTCCAAACTTCATTGATTAATAATTAATTATTATTTAGACTTACCTCATAGTATTATGGAACGGAAATAACCTTAGCAAAAAGTGGAGTCACCATTAGAACTCTACCTAATCCTTCGGGTATATGGGCATGAGTTTATGTACGATACAATAGTAAAACGACTGCCTCGGCGGCGTGGTTGTATTTCGGTTCGACTACCGTCCTGAGGTCTCGGGTTCGATCCCCAGGTCGAGTGGGTCGAATGTGATAATAGATTTTTTCATATCAGCCAGGAGTCTGGAATTTGTGCCCGATATGACGATAGGATCGCCCCCTATCACATCAGGGACGGGACTAAGCTCGGCTAACTAAAATGTGGGTGTTCTAGTTCGCTGGTGCGCCTCTGCCTACCCATTCGGGGATACAGGCGTGAGTTTATGTTATGTTACAATAGTAAACGTACCTACTAAAATCGTGGAGTCCGCTCAAATATTTGGCAAAGTTCTAAAAATCAAGGAAGCGATGCAATTTGATGCGAATTTCATAAAAATCAATGGCAATCCCGATAGATTTGTTTGATAATACGGGCGACGGAGTCCAAGCACTGAGGGCGGCGCGCCGGGTACATTTTATAGCCCTGTTATTTTTTATGTTGTCAGCAGTTTGCGCGGTAGGGCTACGATTTACACGACACTTTAATAAGGGCTCCATAACGCAGACAATTTGCACCCATTCATAATTTAGTAAATAACATACATACATACATACATAAGCTCACGCCTGTATCCCCGAAGGGGTAGGCAGAGGCGCACTAGCGAACTAGAACACCCACATTTCGCCGAGCTTAGTTCAGTCCCAGATGTGATAGGGGGCGAGCCTATCGTCATATCGGGCACAAATTCCAGACTTCGGGCTGATATGGAAAAATCCAATATCACTTTGCCCGACCCGGGGATCAAACCCGAGACCTCAGAACCGTAGTCGTACCGAAATACCACCACGCCACCGAGGCAGTAAATAAAGAGTTAAAAAACTGTACATATTAATTTGGATTTATTATATACTATAGAGCCTAGAGGTATAGACCGCCTCGGTGGCGTGGTTGTATTTCAGTACGACTACCGTCCTGAGGTCTCGGGTTCGATCCCCGGGTCGGGCAAAGTGATATTGGATTTTGCCATATCCGTTCTGGAATTTGTGCCCGATACAGGCTCGCCTCCTATCACATCTGGGATGGAACTAAGCTCGGCGAAATGTGGGTGTTTTTTCTATAACAAAAGATCACACAGATCCAAAAGCTTTAACCTAAACTGTGCTGAATAATAATGACAATGTAAATGCAAATTTGTGTATTTCCTTTATAAAATGGAATGTAAATAAGATAGCTAAACAGTGTAGACGGTGTAAATCGAGAAATAGAACGGAATAAAAGTAAGATTTGCGATTTCTGAGAGGACGGACGGAAATTTCCCGTTTTGCAGGAAATCGAGACCGCAAAGTGAACCTACGCGAGCTCACACCAGCTCTCATAACATCGACTGCAAACTTACTATAAACATCGATTTCGTGTTATGACTAATTTTATTTGAGGAGTTTGGGTGGTTGCTCCCCACGATTGCTTCGTCTGAATGTAATTAATTACAATCCCTATAGTTTATTCATAAGTTACATGTTACATAGTTGTATAAGCGTGCAGTTTAAAATAAAACAGTACTTTTACTTTGTTTTTTAATGTTTTCGGAGTTATAAGTGTATCTGTTATAGATTATTTCATTCACTGTATCGAATATCATCAAAAATATTTTTTTTACAAGGAAATAAGTACTGAAACCATGTAGGTATGTAATTGAAAACATTATTAAGCACCTACGTATTTTGATGATACAAAGATAATCCGTTGTCTCTGCTTACCCCTATGGGAAAAAGGCGTGAGTCTATGTATGTATGTATGT
This sequence comes from Clanis bilineata, assembly GCA_036417725.1. Classification (NCBI taxonomy): domain Eukaryota; kingdom Metazoa; phylum Arthropoda; class Insecta; order Lepidoptera; family Sphingidae; genus Clanis; species Clanis bilineata. Next base: position 10,047,070 of record CM071153.1, read on the forward strand.
ATGTAAAGATAATTAGAGGTATGTTTATTTTTGTGATGTAAGTAATGAATGGAATAGCAGCAGCGATAGCTCAGTTGAGAATGGTATGGACTGCCGAGATAAGTGTCGGAGGTTCGAGAGCAACCCCAAAATGGAGCATACACCTCTGACTTTTCTATGTTAAGTGTATTTTCATTGTGAAATATCGCTTGCTATAACGGTGAAGGAAAACATCGTGAAAAAACCTGCATACCTGAGAATTTCTTCACAGGAATTTCGAAGATATGTGAAGTCTGCCAACCCGCATTAGTCCAGCGTGGTAGACTAGGGCCTAACCCCTCTCATTAGTAGAGGAGGCCCGTGCCCAGCAGTGGGACAGTAATATTACAAGGCTAATATTATTATTATATTCATCATCATCATCATCATCATCAGCCATAGGACGTCCACTGCTGAACAAAGGCCTCCCCCAACGATTTCCAGATCGACCTGTTGGAAGCGGCCTGCATCCTGCATCAGTTCTCGAGTGGAGACCACGTACCGGCAAGTGCAGCGTAGGACGTCCACCTACAAGGTAGACCGACGACCTGATAAAGGTTGCAGGAAGTCGCTGGATTATTATATTATTATATAAGTTATGAATAATTAAGAGTACATACATTACCACTGATTTCGCTCAATACCCCGAGAAATTGTTGAGATGTACACATGTCTAGAATCACTAATATGTCAACGCAACCAGTAGACAGTAGATACACAGAAAATATTGTGTGAATTTAGTCAACACACGCCTAATTATATTTAATGTAATCATATTACCTTAATTTGTGCTCGATATGGCGATAGCCTCGCACCCCTATCACATCTGGGACGGAACTATGCTCGGCGAATTGTGGGTGTACTAGTTCGCTTGTACGCCTCTGCCTACCACTTCGGGGAATACAGGCTTGAACTTATGTTATGTAATCATATTAATATACATTATATTTATCTTCCCAAGAAGGGATGTGTTACGATGTTTGATGTAATTTTTAAAAATATCACTTTATAAAAAATAAGCGTTAAAAACAAAACCACTTTAAGCGTGTTATTATACTGAATCACAGTCCGTTGAAAATTCAGTCTTAGCATTAATTAAATATTAGAATTGGTCCTCTGTTCTACTGAATAACCAAAGATACGTCTTATTGCCTAGTAATAACTATGTAGCCAAACAATACCTAGACATGTTATAGTGTCCGCAGTCGAAGTCCGCAGTCTAATCCTAATATACCATGCGGACAAAGTCACGTCAAGAGAAAGACCCGAACATTCCAAAAACAAATACGTATGCATGAGCACATTTATCGTTGAATTTCTGCAGAAATGTAGACTAGACATCTCAATAACCGTATGTAAAAGCATAAGCACATAAATAGCTGATTTTGAGCGAGTTCAATATTAACTTTATGAACATTTCGAGACAAAACCCGTGTTGTTAGTTGTACGCCGTACCATTGAACGTCGGGCGTTCGTCCTACGTACTACAATAGATTCTGCAGAGCCCGCCTCACTTCAATAGACGCCATGTAACATGAATAATTCATGAAAGGAGCTGTTCGAGAAAAACTCAGATTAAATTTTGCATAACACATTAAACACCCGCTAAAAATTCGCTGTTATTAAGTTCACTTTATCAAAACCCCTCCGTATTATTCTGGTGACATTAATTGTATTCATAGCTTGATCTTGAATTTGTTTTTCAAAAGAAAACTATTACAGCTATTTTATTAGCATAGTTATTATAAACCGATGCATCTGCAAACATAGGGGCTTACTTATAAAACAGTCTAACTGAGTAAATGGTAAAGAATAGCATGTTTTTATAAGTAGGGCCCATAAAGAATAATTTGCAAGCACAATATTTTGATAAGTCCACTGAACATCATCATTATAATCATCTATTTAAACTAAACTGATTTTCTTTCGACACTAAAATATCATTGAAAATTTACATTTACAAGGACGTTTTTTTGCTAAATTCCCGCCACGAACGAAGAAGAAATTCTCTCCTAATATATTACTAAAAGAAAGTTTGCGGAAACAAGTGTAATAAAAATTATAATATAATTTTATTAAGATGTATTCAAAGATCTAATTTACACATAAGTTAATCTTTAATATTTAATTAAGGAAGAGACAATTTCCTCATTTACGAGTACGAATTCAAACAACACCATCAGAACCATCTGGCGGCCTTATCAAATTTGCCATCGACATTCTGGGAAGGTATTAGAACGAATGAAAAGGGTTAAAAGGGGATGTAAAAGGTGAAAAGTTTGCAAATTGGGTTGCCGGTCCTTTCAGCTAATGTCTTAGTATTTTACTCAATTACCCATTAAGGATGGCTTTCAGAGGTGATTCTAAGAAGTTAACCTAACTAGGTGGAGCCGTTACTTAGGATTATGCATAATTAGCATCTGTATCATGGGTTTATATAATAGTCGCCTTCAGCGTCAGTATATGGGATATGGACTAGATATTAGTTTCGAATCCCACATCAGGCAAAATCGTATCTAAGAATGTCCCTGGTACTGGATATCTAGGGTAAGATGACGTCAGTCAGGCAGTCGTAAAAACTTAGCCTAAACCTCTCTGCAATAGTTAAGCTTGGAAAAGTGTATTGCGCTGACCCCATATTAGAGTGGGAAAGAAATTGGGCTACCGAAAATCTCACTCACCGAACGTAACGCAACAGCGAGCTGCCACTTTACGTCGGTTTTCTGGGAGACAGTGTTATCTAACCGGTCGAGCCGGCCCATTCGTGCTGTAGACGTAATTGTCTACAGCATGGCTCTACCTCTCAAAATTGACTACAACTACAATTGCTTACAACTATTAGGTCAATGAAAATCCATTTATCATGTAATGACACTGGAAAACTTAAGGTCAGTGATGAAAATCACAAAAAACTCATAATAATGAGCCAATGCCCATATAATCATGCTGCCATTAGACCCACGGGTCACAGCACGATTAAACCTATGAAGACATTAGATAATAGACTTAAAAGTATGTTATGACCTTCATCAACATTAAAAACCATTAAACATTACCTGGGCGAATGTCATGCAATAACACGTTTAGCTGCAGGAAATGACTTTGATTTTTATGTGCTTTTTGACTATTAACTATTAGGGATTGTTTCCACAAGGTAGTTATTCACCCACCGGCACGGCGTCAAATCGGATCTGTGTATATTATTTGATAAAATTACTTTCAACTGTAGCTTAGTGCATATTATTATGCTACTCCTCCGCATATATGGCGAGCATTCTGTTCTCTTTTTTTATTGTTTTACTACGTATGATGCAGTCTATGTACATCCTCCGTGACGCAGCGGACGAGTAGAATGTGAAGCGAGACGCTGAGGATTCGATTCCCCTACCGAGACAAATGCCAAATGCCTATAGATGTTTCGGGTCTGGGTGTGGTGAGACCGAAAGTCTCTCGTAGTTCCTGATACCCATAACACAGGTCAACCGAGTGTAGGGCTAGGACTATGTGTGTGATTATTGGATGTATTAATTTATTATCATGCAAACCTTCGAGGAACACATTATATCCTCGGGAATTATGCTCTGAACTATCATACTGGCTGGCCCTAGAATGAGAACCATCTATTCTAAAGGACTTTGCGAAATGTGTCACGGAGATGAAGATGCTGCGGTGGATTTGCAGTATTACACGACTGCATCGTATACATAATGTGCACATCCACGGTAGTCTTGGTGTCTGTGACGCAGCAGATGAACTACAAGAATATCACTTGAGATGGTACACTGAGGAAACCACAGGAGTACGTCGGTCACGGGTGTCTGGCCCAGATCGTACCAGGGGTCCGTTCCCGTGGACGGCCCAAAAAGCGCTGGCTGGACGTTCTGAAGTAGGCAGACAAAAAAGACTTCGCAAAATGTGTAGGATGGTAGCTTTTTAGTCATGTACAAAACTATTCGAATAGTGGCCATTGATGAGTTCACCAAAACCCTATCAGTATGACACTACGGCAAAATAACCGGACCGAAATGTCGGCATATCATGGAAGTAAGTCCTTAGGATGGTGATGAGGTAATTTCGTGAATCATACGACCTTGATGTTTAGATGCCGTCTCTGACATGCGGCGAAAGGATCCGGCTGATATAATTTTTCCATTTAACTAGACGTCAAAATATGTGTGAGTTTATGACTAAGGGCCACTTACAGCTCCATGATAAATCTCTACTTATTCCAAATATTGATTTTAAAATAGGAGTGAGCTGTAGCATAAATCGAGTTTAGGGTTAACTCTAGATTAGTAATAGCGCTACAAAGTTAATCATCGTATACTATACTCGTACGGTTCCAAAAAAAGTGTAGTAGTATGAGCAAATGGTTAATTTCATGGTAAATGATCACAACCGATCTGAAAATCTTCGAAGGAGGCCCATGTCTCCAGCTGTGGACGTCCTGATGATGATGATCATCACAACCACCCTTGAACAACCATGATTTCAACGAAATCGTGTAGTGGTAAATTGACCATTAGTAGGGACGATTATACCTCTATTAGAGCCCCCGGCATAATTATATGGGAGATGAATTTATTACTCTACTGATTCTTCTTCCACCTGCACTTATCCCACTCCAATTTGGAATCGGCGTACACATTTTTAAACATGTTGCAGAAAAGATTTTACTTTAATTTTTAACCTGATGTCAACCCGTCTGGGGATTTTAGACGTACTACACTAATTATTATCATTATCGCAGCGATAGCTTAAAAAGAAGAGCACTCATCTCTGACTTTTCTATGTTAAGTGGGATTTCATTGTGAAATATCGCTTGCTATAACGGTGAAGGAAAACGTCGTGAGGCAACCTGCATACCTGAGAATTTCTCCACAAGAATTTCGAAGATATGTGACGTACCAACCCGCATTAGGCCAGCGTGGTAGACTAAGGCCTAACCCCTCTCATTAGTAGAGGAGGCCCGTGCCCAGCAGTGGGACAGTAATATTACTGGGCTAATTTTATTATTAATAATGATTATCATCACAAACACATCTCTAGAAAAATATTATAGGTACAATGACATCATACAAACTTCACTGGCTAAATATCTATCACCAACCTCCTCTCCATGTGTAAATTCAAATAGTTTTTTTTCTCTCCAGGGGGGTTACCACCACCTCTTATAGCAGCATTATTATAATCTTAATAGTACCGATTCCCATACAAAACAAACGAAGAACGCTTATAATAATACTGCTATAAGCGGTGATGGTAACCCTGCAGACGCCGATATAAAGCTTTTAAGTCTACAAAAAATCACAATGCAGTTTCCTACGTATAGGTGACCAAAACGAAATCCGTTCGCCACCAGACGAGTTGTCAATTTTTTGTTCCACAGTTCCAATAAAACATAGAAGTTGAGGTGCACGTCACAGTGACTCAATGCACAATGACACAAAACCAATTTTTTGCTCAAAAATCTCCATGCCGATCTGAAGCAAGGTTTTCAAGACTTGTGGCATGAATTACCTAGATATTTCATTTGTATATCCACCACTGTAGGACTACTCGCTGCGCTCTCACGAACTCGCTGCGTTTTGTAGCTCGACCACGAGTTTTTTGATACTTCACGTTAGCTACTACATAAAATTATTTGTATGAAAAACGTCAGTTCCCCACGTAACGGCTACAGGCGTCCGTTGACTGCCACGTCGAAAATACCGAGTCCGCCGCAAAAATTCGAAATAAAAAAATAACATAAGTTCACGCTTATCCCCGTAGGGGTAGCCAAAGGCACGATAGCGAACTAGAACACCCACATTTCGCCGAGACTATGTCCTCCCAGATGTAATTGAGGCCATGTCTATCGTTAATATCGGGCACTTTTAGACTCCGGGCTGATACTGAATTGAAAACCCAATATCACTGCCCGACCCGGGGATCGAACCCGAGACCTCAGGATACAACTACGTCACCGAGGCAGTCCATCCAAAACGAATATTACGTTATATACCTAATACATAAAAATACAGCAGTATTTACGTATTTTATTTCCATGAGGACAAAAGAAGGCTTCGGTTGATCCTTCTTAATGTCTTCAATTTTTTTCTGTTAGAACTTCCAACCCAAAACTTTGATGACCTAAGTTGCGGCTTACAAAAATTCGCAAAGTTTACACAGACAATGAACAAAAGGAGAAGTTATTTTAGTACGAAAATGTTAAAACTTTTAACTTTTATATCTTTAGCTAGAAATTCGGTAAAATAAAACATTTGTTTAATAATTTATTTGAAAAGATAGATTACTTTGAAAATAAACATAATAATTAATTATATATCTACATTGTATTATAATATACTACATTTTGAGTATATAGTATTTATATATATATTATAGTGTAGATAGAGGTAAACTAGAGGTACTACGTTTAACGCATCGTATTTCTTTTTGTTTAATTTGTTTATTTATATTCAGGCAACTATGGCTGAGAGATAAATACCTTACAAGCTAACATACATAATTATAACTATAAAAATCACTGTATGCAATATGTTTTTGTGCGCTCGTGTGACACTTGTTCGCAGAAGCGGCGGAACACCACGCCCTGCAGCCAAAAGTCCCCCAAGATAAGGTGCAACAAACAGTTCAGCACTCTTACCACAAACGCCTTAAAATTGACGTCGCGGCGCGACTCCAGTAGCTGCACCCTCAGCGAGTATCTTGTCTTCTGGCAGACGTACTCTACGATGCTCTCCGCCTTAGTGGTATAGTGCAGGCGGGAGATATACACCGGAATGATGGGCTGTGCAAGAGCTTTCCCGCAGCGGTACGCGATAGTTCGCTCCATCCTTCTATATGACAGAGTCCATCACAAATTCATAATATATGGCACAAATTCTAACCCAAACCCAAATGTACCTACGTATAACAAAGGTGTTTTATAAAAACAATATATTAAATAATTATATTTTAGGCTCTCTATTGCCACCATTTTGCTATAGTTACCAGGAGTACCTACACGATGTTGGGGCAAATAGCGCTGGCTTAAGGTTTTAAAGGTATGAGAGCTATCGGGCTCACTATGGAGCATACTTGATCGGACAAGTGGAGACGTCTAGGTAGGAAGGCAGACCTCGGCAATAAGCCGAGATAACGTAAAAAAAAATTAATGTAGCTGGTAGCAAATTGAGGCAAACAATTGTTTGCCTCTATTTATTGTTTACTTTTATCATTGTAATGATATATTTAGGGCGACTTGCAGCATTTCGATAAATCTCGAATCTCAATTTATCCCAAATCCCAATTTAATTGAAGGAATGAGTGTAGGATGAATCTAGTTTATATTAGAAAAATTCCAAAAATTAATGTCGCTCAAGGCAAAAGTTATTGCCGATAACGAAAAGCAAAAAAAAAGGAGAACAATAATATAGGTACCTTAAAGTACCGTTATACACGTTTATTTAACTTCGAGATGAGATCACATTTTAATAATGAATGTTCAACAATACAGGCTAATGAATTAACTTTGTCCTTTTAAAGTTCTGTAATATATATTTCCATAAAACGATCATCAGTGTCGACGTGATTTATTTCCCTAAATTAATGACGAATCCCAAGAATTAAGGAAATTACATTTCAAAGAATTTCCTTTGTAACCAAAAGGAGCAATGGAAATGGATTGGGCCTTGAGACTTACGGCCTTATTAGTTGTTACCAAACATTGTAACTAACACATTCGCAGTGCCTCGTAAATACAAAAGATAAAGCCGTAAAGCTTTGAACTTCCAGCACAAAATAATATGGGTCATTTGGCACCGCTAGTGGACCTCACTATTTTAAACGAAACCATGCAACATTTGTTACATAATTATAAATGAAGCGATTGTTCACTACAAATAACATTTAAGCTATCAACTATAATGAGATTGGCCTGCAGGCACAAAGCTAGGTAAACAATTTGAATACACAAGTAAAATCACATTCGAAATGTTGATTAATGTACCTTGAACATTAATTAATTCTCTATCATACTCATTTAAGTTTACTGTTACCAAATGAGCAGAGGAATTTTTATATTGTCCATATTTTGTTTACTTTTGTGTTTTTTAACTTATCTCTGAATGTTTTTATAGCAAAGACTGACAAACAAGCACATGGGTCACTTGATGATAAGTGATCTCAACCGCCCATAGAGACCTAGGACATGAAATTCATGCCTGCGTTGCCGAGCTAAAAGAAGGGAAATAGGGATTGATGGTAGGATTCCTCCCCGAATTGGGCTACCGAAAATCTCACTGGATTATCACTCACCGAACGAAACGCGATAGCGGGCTGCCGCTTTACGTCGGTTTTCTGTGAGACAGTGGTATCAAACCGATCGAGCCGGCGCGTTCGTGCTGTAGACGTAACTGTCTATAACGTGGCTCTACCACTCAAAAATAGTAATGGAAATCTAATAAATCATTACCAAAAAAACACTGATAAATAAATAAAAACAACACTTATTTCAAAATGTCCAATAAAAGTAACACAAATACATTATTACATGTCACTCTCATAACATTTCCATTGTTGTCGCTGTACAAAGGGAATCCATACAATTTAAACCTCTTAACTAAATAGTATTAGTTTGCCATATTGTAATCACTGACGTTTGCGTAATTAAAGTACTATTTGTAATGGATGAAAATTAAACGAAACCGTGGAGGTGAGCCGTGAATCCTATTTATAGTCGTGTCTAATTACCAGAAACTAACTTCAACCAACTCTACATTAACTTTAGAGATAGCATTAAATTTTACTGGTTTGGTACTTGATTTGTCTGTAGTTCCACCATAAGTTGATGTTTCTCGCAAGCGACTACGTAAAATATAGCGTGTCTAATAATACATGATACTTGTAATCAGAAAGGTATGGACGTGGATAGGCATTGTCGTTGCCAAGATACATTTCACCTCGATACACTATTAGAAGGATAATCTAAGCTATTAGTAATAAACGGATGTGAGTTATTTTCGGCTCTGTCAATAGGCACCCGAACTATTATGAATTTCTACGCATATTATGTCAATATCCATGGAGTTTTTCTTCGTTTAATATTGAGAAACACTTCGAATGTGTTAAAAGAGTCTACATTTTAATTACATTATTAAAGAAAAAAATATCAGCAAAAAGAGTTTTGTAAAAGCACAATGGTCTACATTTTAAATCGATATGGGGATGACAATGATGGCTATAATGGAGCAAAATTTGAAGAAAATAATTATACAAGTTTTTTGTTTACCCTAATATGAATGCCAGTGCAAATCACTGTACATTATATATTTACTTAAATATCAAATATTATATACATATATTCAATATCGCAAATTACGTATGATATTAACGCAATTTTTCGTTTTATGAAAAAAATTGTCTTTTCATGATTTTAGAGGGAAAATTTTAAAATATCATTATGAATTCCACAGCTGAAAAACTTGAAAGGATGTTAATACTCTGTGAAAGGTCATCAATATTCAACAATCAACCCTAAAAAAACCATGGCTCGTTTATTAATGCGTTTAATTAAAACAAGTGAATAGTTATAATACTAGCTTGACGCCGTGGATTCGCTACTGTTGTACCTACCTATACCAACTTTTCCAATGCTCCTTGTAAAGGTTGTATTTTGATACACGTTTTCCATCAAAATAAACCTCTTTACAGCTGCTCAATGTGGAGTCGGCGCAAAACACTTTTTTAATCAAGATGCAGAAAAGATTCGGCTTAGTTTTCGGCAGCATCCTGCCTGGCTGGCCTTAAACCCCACCTGGGTATATCATCATCATCATCATCATCATCATCATCATCATCAGCCATAGGACGTCCACTGCTGAACATAGGCCTCCCCCAAAGATTTCCAGATCGACCCGTTGGAAGCGGCCTGCATCCAGCGACTTCCTGCGACCTTTATCAGGTCGTCGGTCCACCTTGTTGGGTATATCATAATATATCGTATTTTATTCAAACCCAGCCTCAGAAGTCCCAGAAGGTATTTATGCTAAAACTTCTATAGGAAAATATCGAGCTATTATTTCCAGATATTCATGAGGTCACATAGAATGAACTCAAAGCCGTTAAGGCCGCTTTGTGAAGGTTCGGTAATTCATTACAACGACTAGATCCGGTCGAATCCGCCTGTTCTGTGTCACGTGGTTGCCCTAACTTATACAAAATGTCAACCTATTGCCAGCTCCTAGTAGTAATGTAGACGTAATTATCTACAGCGTGGCTCACTCAAAATTTGTCTGACTGTATTTTATTTTTTAAAAAGTACTCGTCTGTATGTTTTATTTCATGTACTTAATTATAAGTTATTATAGTTATTGACAGCCTCCGTGGCACAGCGAGCGAGCAGCTGGCTGTGAAGCGAGAGGCCGCGGGTTCGATCCCCGCACCGAGACAAATGTTTGTATGGCCTATAGATATTTGTTTCGGGTCTGGGTGTTGTGAGACCGAAAGTCTCTCGTGGTTCCTGATATCCACGACACAAGACTCGATCTTAGTCTGGGGTCAGGACTATGTGACAGTTGGGTGTTATTTATTTATTTATTATATTTTACGTAAACAACAACAGTATAGTCTCAAAGAATAAGAATTTAGTGTTATCGAAATAATGAAACGCCTTCGGGATTTATGTTAGCAATCTTTTGGATGTAGGTTCAGAGGAATTCATTGCCTAATGCCTAACCAAGCTAATTGTATGAGGACCAACGGAGACATCTTTGTTCGATATTCTCGTACTATTGAGATAAATAATTACGTAGGTGTGTAACACACTTTACAAACGCATTGATGACAATAAACAAAGAGCCTTTTGAACTGACTTAAAAAAGTAGTGTCTCTTTAGTTAGGTGAATTCTCTTTAGTTGAATTTATACACCTAGGACGCAAAACAAAAGATGGACGGAGAGCTAGGAACATTGAAAGTGAAGCAGGGTTTTCGGCTCATTCGATCAGTCCGCCATTACGTGTCGATAGATCGAATGAGCCGAAACCCTGCTTCACTTTCAATGTTCCTAGCGCTCCGTCCATCTTTTTTTTACGTCCGTGTCATACACTTATAATATAATTATAATGTAGGTACCTGTTTTATGCTACATATTAAAGTATCTATCTGTAAAATGCGAACAGATTTTAATAATTAAGAATACCTCATTAGAACAGAATTTATATTATTTTCATCATGGCCATGAGTGACTTATAAAGATTAAGATTTGATGACGCGTACGTACAATACAAGGAAAATCATGAGTTTTCCTACACGCACATAACAAAAAATGCACCATGAATCATGTTATGAAGTCGGTTGCTTTAGCCTTAAGTTAAATTAAATTATGTATCTCGATTAAATTAAGTACAATTCCTATTGTACATTGTACATCAGATATAAACTGTAAGCAATTCACGCAAGAAAAATTTAAAAACACACTTCAGAAGCTTTTTATCTGAGGATGGCATAATGACTGCATTACACCATATGGTAAGTGCAATGCAGAACAAATAACCAGCCACTACCGACAAACAATGAGTTTGCCATACATAATAAAATATAGTCGAATTAGCAACCTCCTCCTTTTTTGAAGCCGGTTAACAGAGCTGCTGTTTAAGCTACAGAAATAAAAGTATGACTCCTCTGTTCAAAACAAATGAATGTCATTCAACATGATTCACCTTTTGTTTCTATCGATTTACATACAGCTAAGAAGATCGCCGACGTTGCAGTGGCACCAATAATTTCAACAAACAACAAATCGCTGATGCAGCGTCGCCGAGAGGCATCGTTAATAATAAGATTATTAAAAGAGGCATTCTAATTTCACATCTCGAAGTAGGATCACTTTTCTAATTATAAGTACTTAATTGTAATTAATTATAACTTTTATTCAATAATTAAATAGTAATTTTCGACTCTCCTGCTGCCGCAAACGTAATTATCGTTAACATAATGATGTTGACAGGTCAACTATACAATATAATAAGTTATAACGAAACTTTCTTCCTAAAAGACGCTCTTTTCATTATTCAAATATTATGAAATCTATAAAGCTTTCAACAAATATTTTTAACCCTAACTGAAAATAGTACCTATCTAGTCAAAATTCACAGACAGTAAAGTTTTACTACAATATTAAACGTATGATATCGGGTCTGGGCAAACATTTTTACAGAGGTCAGCGTTACTATTCACAAAATTTTGGGGTTAGAAAGAACTGTTGGATGGGCAATTTTCTCTCGATCAACATGGCTTCCAAAAATATTTCTTTGTCCAAACTAAAGTATTTACTTAAATAATTGCGTGCTTTAATTAAAATCTTCAGCGGCCTGAGCAGGAAAATTTCTGATAACCGTAAATGTATTCGAACTCGATGCGCGTCTATGAAATTTGTATGAAATATTAACCAAACGTCATCAGTGGGCAGCGAACTCGAATACATTTACGTTTACATTAGTTTTTCGTGCTCGGGCTACAGAAATATTAGGCAGCTGGTTAGTTAGTGTCAATATAATAAAGGCGATGTTGTGTCGTTTCATATTATCGTATGTATTCCATCGTATCGCAATAGTTTTATTCTAAAGGCGCGTCTCCTGCACTAAGATATTACAGAAAACATAAAATAACATAACATAAGCTCACGTCTATATCCCCGAAAGGGTAGGCAGAGACGCATTAGCCAACTAGTACACCCACATTACGCCGAGCTTAGTTCCGTCCCAGATGTAATAGGGGGCGAGCCTATCGCCATATCGGGCACAAATTCCAGACTCCTGGCCGATATGGAAAAATCCAATATCACTTTGCCCGACCTTTGTCGAACCCGTGACCTCAGGACAGTAGTCGTACCGAAATACAACCACGCCACCGAGGCACTCACACCATTTATTCATTCAGTATTACAGAAAACACCTACGCAAAACATGGTTTCGCTACACATTTTTATCTATGGTCCATAGTTCTATGAGCAGGAAACTGCGAAAATCATTGTTTTGTACTACAGCCTACTACAGGCTGATTTACCTAGGTACTGACTGATGTAAGATTTATTTAGCACACACATAGTACTAGTTACCCCCGAAATAGTAGGTAGAGGTGCTACTAGAACACCCCACTTTTTGACCGACTCAAAAAGGAGGAGATTCTTAATTAGTCTATTGTGTTTTTATCTAACATGATGGAACAATGATGTGGTAAAGAAAATAATATGAAGACACGGACATAAGAAAAAGATGGACGAAGCGTTAGGAACATTGAAAGTGAAGCAGGGTTTTTTGCCCATTCGATCTATCGACACCGGACACGTAATAGCGAGTGTGTGTGCTTAAGGCACTTTTCTACAGGCGCGTTTGTGTACGTGGCTTCTTTGTGGCGTCCGTTTAACTACAGGCGAGATGGTGTCCTTCTTTTTCTTTACCTCCGTGTATGAAGTATAGTATGAAAACTAATACAGTTTTGAAAGTTAATCATATGAATATTATTGTCTTTACCTACTGTATTATTATTTTATACCTATGTATGTTTATGTCTATAGAGTACGTTGCCCTATAATAATTCTTTGGCGGGCGTCTGACATTATAAACTGTAAACGGTGATAACCTATGTCAATGACCTTTAGATATTATTTTGCGATCGTATGTCTTATTACCACCACCATTCTGTAACTGTGCTACCTTTTTAATAAGCCCAGGAGAATGACCGCGCTCAAACGCTCGATGACTGTCGATTGTGGTTATTAGGTAGTTACACTGCACTACAATATTTAGAACCAAAGACATTCAACAGTATATATACGGGAAAACAGCACAAAACTTGTGATCCTAAAGTTATAACCTAGTGGTCATAAGTCGCTCAGTTTATTATTTATTTATTTATTTTATTTCATATAATGATTTCTTGGGTTTACGTGAATGTTATTCATTGAAATTATTTTATTTGATTTATTTAGGATCGCCAAGGGGTTACAGATTTGAAATATACGCGCGCCAGGTCGGCCAGCGAAATTATATTGAGAGAATAAACTTATCTTACGTGATTCTTAACCATTCTCAAAATATTCTGGGGTGTAAATTGTAATAATCGTCCCCGCATTGTAATAAGTAGTTGATGGCGGTACTGAAGTTTGAGATCAATTTCTTTGTATGGAAACTTGCTTAATAGCCCTTCTACAGTTAGTAATATTAAATCTCTTTGTTTAGAACTGTTAAAACAGCTGCAAAATGAAACAAAGCGGTGACAAATATCCTCGAATGTGAATCATCTGAAAGTAGGTGGTGTAAGGGCTACCACGCGATGTGCAAATACAGCTCATACAAATGGCATGGTTGATAATTAATTTTAATTTCTTTGGTAGTAAAATACCTAAGTCGCCGCCTAGGTCTAGTGGCAGCACATGTGGGCTGTGGATCGGGGGGTCGTGGGTTCGATTCCCAGGCCGGGCAAAGCGAATTTTCTAATTTAATTTGCCCGGGACTGGATCCCCCAGAGGGGGTTAACGTCGGGCAGGCAGCCGGTCGTAAAAACTTAGCCAAATCCTTTCTGCAACATGCTTGAAAAAGTGTGTGAGGGCAGGTGGAAAGAAAGAAGTAGTAAAATACCTAAGCTTATTGGAATAAAATTATTTTATACTGACATTCGTAACTAACGTCTCGAATTTTCATAAACTACAGCAATTATTAACAATTCAATGGCATAAAGCAAATCGAGTGACATCGACATTCGACACAGTTCAGTTTGTGTAAACATCTAGATGTAAACATAAGCGACTTGTCCCCGATCCCAAACTAATTATTTCCGACTGATACAAAACAAATGTTTGCCAATCGTTGTAAAGCGTTCAACCATAATCTCTGTTTACTTTGCTCATTGCTGTATCGGACGCGCATTGTATATAAGACAAGTAGCTATAGTTAACATTGGGTCCCGTGGACCGTGGTCAAGCACTGTCTCGCCCTCGCATCCGTATCGTATAGTCCGACGCAATTACACGCCGTGCGAGCACGAATATCGCAAGCCGCAGACTACCACCGGTTAGTCGTCGCGCCACATTCGTTCGAGGTACGCGTTCATTTATTAACCAACCGACTGTGAAAAAGAAAATAAAGCAGTGAAAAATGACTCTGTCGCGTGCAACTTGCGTTGCACTCGTGTGCGCGATTGCTGTAGCTGCAGATTCACCTCACCCGCTATCCGACGAGTTTATAAATCTCATAAACACCAAGCAGAATACATGGAAGGCCGGCCGCAACTTCCCAGTAACGACGCCATTCGCTCACATCAACAAACTCATGGGAGTGAACAAAGATGACAACATAGCCAAAATGCCAAAAGTGAAGTACGATGCCGACCTAATTGCAAGCCTACCCGAAAATTTCGACCCGCGCGACAAATGGCCCGACTGTCCCACTTTAAATGAAATTAGGGATCAAGGATCTTGCGGTAGTTGCTGGGCCTTCGGTGCCGTCGAAGCGATGACTGACCGATACTGTACCTATTCGAACGGAACTAAACATTTCCATTTCTCAGCTGAGGATCTTTTGAGTTGTTGTCCGATCTGCGGTCTCGGCTGCAACGGAGGCATGCCGTCGCTGGCTTGGGAATATTGGAAGCACTTCGGTGTTGTGTCTGGCGGAAACTACAACTCGTCTCAGGGCTGCAGACCGTATGAGATTCCTCCGTGTGAACACCACGTTCCAGGTAACAGAATGCCGTGCAACGGTGACTCCAAAACACCCAAATGCCACAAGAACTGCGAAGATGGATACAACGTTTTATACAAAAAAGACAAGAGGTATGGCAAACATGTGTACAGTGTGTCGGAGGGCGAGGACCACATCAGAGCCGAGCTCTTTAAGAACGGGCCGGTGGAAGGCGCCTTCACTGTTTACGCAGATTTGCTTGCATACAAGAGTGGTGTTTACAAGCACGTGCAAGGCGACGCTCTCGGCGGTCATGCAATTAAGATTTTAGGCTGGGGCGTAGAAAATGGCAACAAATATTGGCTCGTTGCTAACTCGTGGAATTCCGACTGGGGAGATAATGGCTTCTTCAAAATTTTGCGTGGTGAAAACCACTGCGGTATCGAGGGCTCTATCGTTGCCGGCGAGCCTTTATTAGTGGATGTTTAGGACATTTACATACATTGTTAATTGTATATAAAGCCTGAGGCACACTTCAGTATCCTAGAAAAATATGAATAATTAGGATTAATTAAATGAAATTGTATTGTTTTATAAATAAAATTTAATTTGATATCCTGTTATGTACTTTGTTACTTATTTATAATTTCTGCATCATGTACAACTTTAAAACCGACTTAATGATCCGAATTCATGGACAATTTATAAGCTTATTATTATATCGAAATCATTATTATTACGTCAATTATCCTTAAATAATATAATTTTAAACATTTTTTTGTATTGGAAACAACGATTTTTATTATCTAATCAAAATTAAAAACACACGAAAACAATACATGATAATGGTATCTTACCCACTTTATTTAATTATTCATTTTATTTCAACAACATTACACTAATAAGAGATACGACTCAAGTCTCAGCATAATTACTAAGTAAATAAAACATAATCTTCCAATAATTCCTAGTAATTGTATTGTGCAATATAGCAACAATTACATGTACATGTTACATTTTGTACCTACGAACATTCGTAACAATAATAAAACAGAATTGTGTTGATTCTTTGAAATATTGCGCAACAATCGCAGTTGAAGCTATGCTATTTTAGAAATACATATTAGCAAACCGCAATCTATTGGTTATAATAGCTTTTAACTTTTTTAGAAAATAAACTTTAAAACGTTGCTTCGATTACGAGTACCTAGCTACAACCCTTACATACAAATCCTATCTTCATTTACAAAGTAATTATTTGTTTCTCACAACGACATAAGAATATCAGATATTAGAACCACGGGCGTAAAAAAAGATGGACGGAGCGCTAGCGCTTCTATCGGCACTTAATGGCGGCGACTGATCGAATGAGCCGAAAACGCTGTTTCACTTTCAATGTTCCTAGCTTCCTGCTTTTTTCTACGTCCGTGATTAGAACAAAGCAGTTTTATTTCGTACTTATTGAACTAGAAGACCTGCATACGTGGAGCCAGTCGGCATTCACTTTTTGTTGCATTTTATTTGTAAAAAAATATGACACTACATAATGTTATGTAAATATACGTTATTACTCTAAGGCTGAGATCTATAGAGCGAACTTCGACTAAGTCTGAGTTAAAGAAACGAGCTCAGTGAGGATTTTAAATTTTCAAATCGATCTTCGACTTAGTCGGAGCCATTTTTTATAAGAAAAACAGACTGTCAGACAGACTAAGCAAAGATTTTCTTGTAAAAAATTAATCGGACTAATTCAAAGTTCGTTTCTTTTACTCAGACTTAGTCGAAGTTCGCTCTGTAGATCTCAGCCTTAGTAGGTAAATAGGTACTTTTAATTTAATAGTCGCTGACACCACAGCGACCTCAGTCCATTTTACATTACATACCGCTCTTTTAAAGTATTTTTGTTGACCTGGACTACTTATAAATTGCACTCAGTGTGACTTTGATACTAAGCTAAGGCTAAGAGCATTAAAATAGACTTTACAGACTTTAGCCTTTTATGTGACACTGACCCTGTTTAAAATGCTGTCTTATTATTAGCTTCGCGACAGTTGCTTTTATAATTCCTTATTTATTATTTCTACTTCTAACAATAATTTCTAATAACAGTGCCATTAATGATCCTAATCTTTATGGTATGGACTAATATTTTTCGGAAATCATTCATACTTACGCCCAGATTTTCGAATACTGTACTTCGACCGTTAGGTGCTAGCGAGAAATGTCAAAAAAGCTCACGGTCGAGCTCGAGCTACTGATCTACGACAAGTAGTTTAAAATCTGTCAAATCCCTTATAGTCAAAACAAAACAAAATACAAGAGAGGTATGGAGGCTATTAATTCCAAAACCTTAAATTATTTTGAGAGCCGCGTGAAAGCTCTAATAACATAAGATTTAATTGCCCACTCTTTCAAAGATTTAGGCTGAGAACTATAGAGTGAACTTCTACTAAGTCTAAGTCAAAGTAAAGAACTCAGTGAGGATTTGGAATTATTAGATCGAACTTTGACTTAGTCCAAGTCAAGTTTTTTTACAATGAAAACAGTCTGACCAGACGGACTAATATTTTCTTGTAAAAAATGACTCGGACTAAGTCAAAATCCTCTCTGAGTTCGTTACTTTGACTTAGACAAAGTCGAAGTTTGCTCTATAGATCTCAGTCTTAGACTCTAGTGATTTTTTAGTAGCAAACCCCTGGCGGGCTGGTCTAGGCATCCGGCACCAGCAGCCCAGTTTACGGAGGCCGTCTTATTCGGAAGGTTATCCCTCCGGCGACTTATTCTCCGACTTGGCAGGGACGCCCAGTACTTCGCTCCCTCTTTCTTTTGCGGACATAACTTGTTCACAAAATGAGGGAACGGATAGTAGTAAACCCCTGAAACTTATTAATAACATAAGCTTATAAGCTCACGCTTATATCTCCGAAGCAGTAAGCACAGGCGCACTAGAGAACTAGAACACCCACATTTCGCCGAACTTAGTTCCGTCCCAAACGTGATAGGGGACGAGCCTATCCTGAAATATCCAATATTACTCTGCCCCTGCCGGGGATAAACCTCGGGTTCGATCCCCGGGTCAGGCAAAATGATATTTTATTTTTATCACGTCTAGGGCGGAATAATTCCAGCGAAATGTGGACATTCTTGTTCTCTTGTTGACCTGTGCATACCCCTTCCGGGATACAGGCGTGAGTTTATATATCTAGGGATATTATTATAACAAACAACGATCATGTCATGTGATATCTAGACAAACACAATTACGCCCACAGAAACATGATATAGTTCTGATGACAAAACGGTACATTCACAGCTCATCTCTGATAGTGTTGTAAATAGGTACTTATTCAATAACAAATCAAACAAATCGCGTGATGTTAAATTAAAAAGAACAACATGAAAATATGTATTACTTACAAGTTTCACATTTTCCTTATGCGGGACGATGAACTATATGACTAATTTATACACAATTCTACTAAATATGTCTTATAAAGGTCGCAGGAAGTCGCTGAATGCAGGCCGCTTCCAACAGGTCGATCTGGAAAACTTTGGGGGACCCCTATGTTCAGCAGTGGACGTCCTATGGCTGATGATAATGATGATGATGATGTCTACACGTTTTTTTTATGTCAGATACGCCATAGAGATTATGTTCATATGAATGTCATATTATTATGCCATATGGCAAGTTCAGCTGAGTTGTGTACAGATATTATAATGTCGAGTGTCCACTGAATTAGTGATACCGGTCCAATATCAGTGAATATACTCGACTAAATATACTGGTGGATATTTTGCATCCTTGCTATATCTGATATTCTGATACCATGGCTGGCCATTGCACCAATAAATTACGAATATGCACTAAGTGTCAGTCAGGCCCGGTCAGTCTACGAAATAAACATAAGTTCATATTCTAAAGTGTGTATGTATTATATCATGATTACTCGTTATGCATAGAGGATTTTTTTGTAACTTAAGCCGCGTCTCCTGCACTAGTTTTTCTCGAAACACTAAACAAAAACACATATGTACGAAAAACAACGATTTTAGCTGTCTTCTGCTCGTAACAATGGAACATAGATAAAAAAAACATGTTTTGTGTAACGTTTTAGTGCAGGAGACGCGGCTTCATTACCTGCGTACTAACGTAGGTATAGATTGTTTGAAAACATTCGACAATAGGTACTAGATTCTATCCAATGTGACATTCCAAGGACGATCTGTCCTAAGAAACGAATGATCGTCATAGTTCATCGTAATTCACAACTAAGTATGATTTAATTTACTAGGAATTTAGTTCAGGAGGAACTAGGATTTACTTCACGGTGTATGGTATTCAATTATATAAAATTCAATCATTATCGACAATTTATTGAGAATTCTGTAAAGATAGTTCAATAAAATAAATTTTCATCAATAGGTAGTAAGTAGGTAACGACGAACGAGCAGCGCGACGGCCGTTGTAGAAAGAGCTTATTTACTTGGGACAGCAAATATCTTTAGAGGTATAATAGCTACTTCAGAACAATACACGGAATAAAGAGGAAAATGAAAACTACGTACAAATCATTCTAAGTAGGTACCTATCTCCTTTAATTATAAACAAATATTCAAGATTCTTGTATTTTGGTGAATGCTGTGTACGCCTCTGTTTAACGCACATATCAGCTAATAGACCTAAATGTAGGACTGATATTGTCGTAATATTATGTGTATCTTCGAAATTAATAACGATTAAAAGTATTTAGTTTTGTTTAAGGTTTTTAGGGAGACCCAGACTATATGGCGCAGAAATTGGGAAATGGAAAAGTTGAACAACAAGAAAAATATTACGTTACAAGTTACAACCATATTTTACAACTTAGCACTCACAGTATACCTACTGTGGAAAAGCGGCCCTAAAACTCAATTTTAATCATAATCATAAAGTGAGATGACGACTGCCTCGGTAGCGTAGTTGTATTTCGGTACGACTACCATCCTGAGGTCTCGGGTTCGATCCCCGGGACGGGCAAAGTGATATTGGATTTTTCCATATCAGCCCGGAATCTGGAATTTGTGCCCTATATGGCGATAGGCTCGCCCCCTATCACACCTGGGACGGAACTAAGCTCGGCGAAACGTGGGTGTACTAGTTCGCTAGTGCGCCTCTGCCTACCCCTTCGGGGATACAGGCGTGAGCTTATGTATGTATGTTATAAAGTGAGTGAAACTAAGAACATTAGTCTACGATAAAAACCACAAGGAATATTGAACTTAACGTTTAACATATTTGCTGGTGGTAGGATATTCGTATCCGACCGGATGGCGACCACCGTACACATGATGCTAAAACCTGCCATAGTGACCCACACTCCGTGTGTGGTTCGCGTTCCAGGATCAGCCAGTGTACTTCCGGTTTTCTCGAGGTGCTTGCGGCATGACTTGATGGTTGGTTGAGACGGGTATGGGGTTATTCCTGTATCTGCATCGGTTACCCGCCTGTCTTGTCGCAAGCTCCTCGATTTGCTTCTTCCCTCTTCGGATTCGGAGTGTGAAGAAGCATAAATAGGCTGGCATCATTCTGACGACCGCTGAAAAACCCATTGTTTGTCAGTGGTCGCTAGTTTTTTTGGACTGCACTACGCTTACCATCAGGTATAGTGTAGTCACTTTGCCGTGCCCGAATAAAAAATAAAATATATCCTAACGTTTAACATATCAAACTACTACTACTATGCGATAATCACACAAATACTAGCATAACAATCTAAGCAAATGTATCAAAAAGAAGACAATATACAAACAAAGGACTTGCTACTCTTCCGAGCCCGGCCGTGGCGATGTTATAAATACAGGAAAGTAATGGTCATTAGCGAAAAGTTTTCCGCTTCGAGACCGTGCTTAAAATTAACCAGCAAGACAGTAGGGCACAAACGCGGCTCATTTGGGGCTTGGGGTCCCACCGACTTGGCTATTTAAAACGGTACTCGTGTATTCGTTACGCGATTAAAGACTTACCCAAAGGCACTTAAAACGCCTAGACCGCGGTTAACGAGTTTACATTTTAATGAAACGCGAAAACGAATACAGTGGACCCCCGGTAGTCCGACAAACATTTTGCAGGGCAGTGTCGAAGTATCGAATTCGTCGGATTATAGAGTACTGCCTAAGACCCCCTATAGTCCGGAATTTTTTACCAAAGAGTAACTTGTAATCCGACAAATTACAGATCCAAAGATAAGGTTCTTTATACATGCATATTATATATACATATGTACATATATATACTCTGAAATACTAATCATACTTCATTATGTATGTCAAATTTAGTAAATTAAACAACAATAGAGAGCTTACGTTTTATTATAAAATTAACGTCATTAATGCTATATAACTTACAAAAAATATGCAATAACTTTACGTTAGGAAATAATTGTGTACAAACAAATGTACATATGAACTAAAATAATCAAAAACTATGAATCAATTATGTAATTTAAGAAGCATGCAAATATTCATCAATTTTTTTTTGTTTAACATTGTTGAAACGCGAGATTAAAGCTTTGTCCCTCAGTCTTCTCAAAAGTAGAAGTTCGTTGTAGGATGCACCATTTTCTTCAGCCCATTGCAAACCCAGCTCAAAGGCATTAATTGCATCTTGTGCTTTCACTTGCGGAGTAGTTGCAATCACTTCGTCGTCATCTTCCTGATTTATTGTTGTATGACTAGAAATCTCTTTTATAATCTCTTCGTCAGACATTTCATGAAAAATATTTTCCCCTTTATCCATTCCACGGCACCAGGTTTTCAAATCTTCCGAACTTATTTGTGTTTCAGCAGCAATTTGCTCTATTACTTCCGAAGGTACACTAATTTGTGGATCGTTGGTAGGAGTGGCGACTATATCTGGCCATAACTTTTTCCAAGACGATGTAATAGTTGATGAAGGTAATGCATTCCACGATTGACAAAGAGCAAAAACCAAGTCTTTCATGTTAAATTCTTTTAACGTTTTTTCTATTGGCTGGTCTTTTGACACGGCTTTCAGAAGTAGGTTTTTCTTATAATCTTGCTTTACAAACTGAATGATATGCTGATCCATGGGTTGAATCAGTGCAGTGCAGTTTGGCGGAAGAAACATCGCAGTGATGCATTTATCCTCAGTTGTCAGTTCTTCTTCAAGCGGATGACCGGGAGCGTTATCAAGAAGCAATAACGCTTTTTGAGAAAAATTATGATCTTTCAACCATTTTCTAACTTCTGGTACGAAGCATTCATCAAACCACTTTTTGAAAAGATCTTTTGTCATCCACGCACTTTTTTGTCCATAATAGTGTACAGGTAAATCAATGTTTTTGAATGCACGTGGTTTATTAGATTTTCCAACGACCACCATTTTTAGCGTGTGTGTACCCGCAGCGTTAGCACATGGTAGTATGGTTACACGTTCTTTACTTACTTTTCGTCCAGGTACCGATTTTTCATTATAGGAAACAAAAGTTTTATTAGGTATCACACGCCAAAAAAGCCCTGATTCGTCTGCATTGTACACCTGTGATGGGTTAAGATTTAAATCTTTTACCTTTTGCAAAAATCTTAATTTAAATGGCTCTATGCAGGTGGCATCATTAGAAAGTTTCTCTCCTGTAATGGTCATTAAACGTATGCCATGACGACTTTTGAAACGTTCTAGCCATCCCTTGCTAGCCACAAAATCATCTTTTTTTATTATTTCTTTATAAAAATATTTAGCTTTCATTGCCAACATGGGTCCCGAAATGGGCGCATGCCTATTTCTTTCCTGAAGAAACCACATGTATAAAGCTTCTTCCACTTCTGGATGTTCAGCTTTCTTGAGTGTCTGTCTCTTGCCTGGCCCACAGTCAGTAGTTGACACGAACTGTTTAATCTTCTCGTGGTTTTTTTTAATGTCATAAATTGTAGATCGGCATACGCCGTATTCACTTGCTAAACTACTGAAAGATTCATTACGATTTAGGCGATCTAAAATATCACATTTTTCTTTAATTGTGAGTGTTTTGTGCTTTCGCTTCTGAGCTTGTGACGACATTACATACTAGGTACGTATACGTAATACACAATGAATAAACAGTAAACAATGAACACGCACTAGGTCGTACGTAGTCAAATTCCAACTAAGCAATCAGAGTCAAAACAATACCCTATGCGTTGAGCACAATAGTGATGGTGCGTACAAGTTGTAACTTGTTCAATCATGCTTAGCGAATACGTATTCAATAATAAATAATAAACCATGTCGGATTACAGGGGGTGCCGGATTAGACAGGGGCCGGACTACCGGGGGTCCACTGTAATGGTTTATGTATCATGACAATTTTGGATGTATAGCTCAAAAATCGCATTGATCTAGTAACACTTTACAATACGTACCTTTCTTGAGTTTTGGCGGGAATTCTGACGGTGCAGGTGTAGTTTAAAGTTGTGTTTGTGTTTTAAATGTGATGTGTATCTAAGCAATAAACATCAACGAAGATGGACAGTATGTGGAAGCTTTGAAATACGTGATTTTGGATGCTTTTCGTCGGGTGGATGGATCGACCATGTTCGATTCCTCCGCTGCGAGAAAATCGTCTAAAAACCATCGAACTAGAAGGAATTGACA
The DNA here is from genome assembly GCA_036417725.1 of Clanis bilineata. Lineage (NCBI taxonomy): Eukaryota > Metazoa > Arthropoda > Insecta > Lepidoptera > Sphingidae > Clanis > Clanis bilineata. Next base: position 10,071,383 of record CM071153.1, read on the forward strand.
CCAAAACTCCAGCAGGACCTTAAATCGATTACTTCCGACTTCATTGCACTTGCGAAAACTTAGATACAAAATACAAAGTATAAAAAATTATAAAAAGAATATGGCTCAAGGACATTGTATCCATGGCTATGAATAAGATAAAAAAAACGTACCTTTCTTTCTTTCTATTATTAAAAACTAAGCTCCATCGAACACAAAAAGAATTTTTAAAATCGGTCCACATACGGCGGAGATATTGCGTAACATACATAAAACATACAGACGAATTGAGGATCGACTCCTTTTTTGACGTCAGTCGAAAACCCAATGTCACTGCCCATCCCGGAGATCGAATCCGAGACCTCAGGACGGTAGTCGCACCGTGTACGCAATACAACTACGCCACCGAGGCAGTCTTGAAAGGCAAATATTTCAAAGAAAGTATGAATTGACATTTTGTAATCAACTTACTGCGAACTCGGCATTTATAATGATCATTATTCAAAGTAAATAACCCGTGTAAGATAAATGAAACGGGTGAATAATTAGAACATTCATAAGAATTTTGCTGCACGAGTCTGTACTGGTTTAATTAACCCGTGTATGGCGTAGGAACGTAAGCGGCAACATTTAAACGAATTAAGTACATAAGCAGTCAGCAAAGTTGCTAAGCTGACGTGGATAAATAGTCAAAAGTTCATAAGGCTCAACTGGCGCGTCAGATAAGATATTACTGTTCAAACTTCGAACATACTTTCGTTGTTCGAGTTAATACGAGTCCTCTTATCTGGAAGGGTCATAGAGCATCGTCGTGCGCAAATGTGACCACAATACAACGTCCTCTATATTATAGTCGTGTCACTGTGAAAGGATGTTATCACTTATTCATAATTTGATGCATTGTAATTGGTAGCATGAATAGTGTAATTTGTATCACCAATACAATAAACAATATGTATTTACAATAAAGAATATACATACATATAGGGGCTTACTTATGAAAATAGTTTAACTGAGCAAATGGTAGAGAATAGCCTGTCCCTTTTATTTTCAAACGATGTGACACAAGGAAAAAAGTGACAGCCTATTCTTAGCCATTTGCTCAGCTAAACTGTTTTTATAAGTAAGGCCCATATACACTAAACAATATAATATGTATATAACTTTGGCCCGCGATGTCGTTCGTGTGGAAATTTCTTAACTTATATATCACATGGGAACTGTACTTTTTTCAGAGATAAAGCGTAGCCTATGCGCCTTTCAATTCCGGGGCAGTTCAGTCGATTAAATTCGGTTCAACTGTTTGGGGTGGTACAATACGACTTACTTAAACTTAATACATCTTTAGCTCAACCATGAGTTTGTTGCACGTATTTACGCGAGCGACGACGTAAATTTTTGTATTGAAAACGTCAGTTCCCCGCGTAACCGCTAGAGGCTTTCGGGTGTTTGTCATACAAATATTTTACGGAGTCGCTAGCGAGTAATGTCAAAATAACTCATGGTTGGCCTGCTGTTTTAATCGGAGGTTAAAAACCCAAAGAATTAATTTGGTAAGTAGTAGGAATCTAATTCTAAATGGCGTACTTAAATAAAATCACCACTTTCACGTAACATTTTATTGTACTACAAGTTAATTACATTCTTAAATCAGAAGTATAATACTATTTACTTGGCATCGAAGAACGACTATATTCATATTCTGTATTGTACAAAATGGTTTAATCTTCTAATGGTGCGTCCACACCAGGCCGAACGAAGGCGAACGAATCATGCCTGTTTCACTCACAGAACAGAGAATGTTTGTTTGTGTGAACGCAGCAGGCATAGATTATTTCGCCTTCGTTCGGCCGGTGTGTACCCGCCATTACAGGCTGCATTGTTTTTTGTTGACGGTAAACAATATTAAGCGCGAGTTACTGATCGAATGTTCATACACTTAGGTCGCCTTATGTCGTTTAAAGCTGCTTTATCTGTCAAAATTATCGCCCGAATAGTTAAACGCTGCTCAAATTTAACGGCTTCTTATCTTATCTTCGACATAATTTTGACAGATGAAGCGGCCTTGAACAACATAATGCGACCTTATGTTTATGAGAATTCGGCGGATGGTATATGGCGAAAAACAATGTAAGAAACCATTAAATATGAGTAGCGTTTGACCATTCAGGCGTTATAGCTAAAAATTGTTCGGAAAATATTCCAAGTCCGAAAATATAACGCAATACAATAATTACTTGTTTTGACTTCGCATCTTTCTATGACAGATTATGACTGCTTATGTTTGTGAACTACGCTTAATGTAATCTTTAGCAATGCAATAGTTCAAAATTATTACTAATAACAATAATTAATGATGTACGTAAATTTTAACCGATTTTATTCACTTTCAAATATTTTGAAATTACTATTTTGCTGTTACAGTTTAATATTTTTTTAGTTAGATATAACAATCGATATAAATCGACAAATTAAAACTAAAAACCAATACTAGTTTTACACTTCTGAGACAAGGCAATTTTAATTAATACTTGATAATCGTATATCTAATTTCATTTAACCTAATATATCACAAAACATGACTGATCACTTTTAACTTTTTCGACAGTCCGTTAGCGTTACAAATATTTAAATTATAATTGTTAAATTATACATTATTGATGCTAAATATATTAATCAATTACACCATCTAGACTAGATAAGAGGAAATGCCGTTTTAACATGTGCAAGTAGTATTGACGCAGTCTTTTTTTTCCAAATAACGATTATAAAATAAAGTGAGCAATATTTTTAAGACACGACAAAACGACTACGTGGGACCTGCCCGCTTAGCATGCGCGCCACGAGATATCCCGATGATCCACTGTCGAGATGTTGTCTATGTGTTGTCGACAATATTATATGAAAATAAACGAGGACGCATGTTAGTGTCCGTAGACAAATAGAGAAAACCGGTTATAGTTACAGGGCAAAAAGCGTAGATAAAATGTTCTCGTGGCACGCATGCTAGGCGGGCTGGCTCATGATAATTATATATCGATAACCGACAGTAGAGATGTGGTCTACATGTTGTCTACAATATTATATAGACTCAAGAGAAGACGCCATAACAATACTTTTCCTTACGAATTTCATCGTTTCCGTGACGCGACCGTGTTATGAATTCCTATGATCATATTGAATAAGGACCTTGATAGTGCAGTGAAATGTATATACATATATAGTGTCGACTATCGATAGATATTCGCTCGAAGTTACTGGATAAACGGATTTACCCTGGAACGTATTTACACTGACCAAGCCTCTACGGCGGGTATGCACTATGAGTGGACACTAAGGTTGGGTACTTCGACTATTTTTTTTAAAATTAATCTTATATGAAATTTACGTCATTTAAAATATATACGGAAAGAATTATTGAAATATTCTCAAAAATAAATAAGTTATAAGCCTTTGAAGTTTGGTGTAACCTTTAAACTACGGGAAAGAGAAGTTTCAGTATAATCACGTCACACCATAACGGTACGTGCGTTGGAAAGGGATAGCAAGATATCTCCATTATAGCCCCACTCCATTTTAAAATATTAATTACTGCCTCATTTTTCAACCAATTTCGATGCAGTTTTTACAGAAGGGTTTACATTTTATTTATTTGCTATTACATACAAATATGAGCATAAAATCAAACAAAGTCAAGTACCCAGTTGTCGCTATCCAGTCTGGTACAAAATCAAAAGACGACAAATGTTCATAAATCTTATTTTATAAAGATGTGGACAGAATAGAGGACAGATATTGTTACCTTGAAGTTATATAGGTACATAGCCTTATAAGATAGTGTAATTGTTAAAAAAATTAAACACTTAAACAAAATTACAAAACAAAACAACAATATAAAAAAAACTTAAATCCATATACATTCAGACAATTTATATCACTGGCACCTACAGTTGACATTGTTTTTGGTACTATTACAATTCCGACACTCGGGAGTCGGGTCATACCATTAGAGATCGCACATACAGATTTCTTTCCACTGAATTAAATATGTTTTTTTATTGATTACTTGTAGAAATAAAAAATATTTTTTTTTAATAAATAGAAGTGTAAATAAAAAATTACGTTCAATAGGATTTAAATGTGATCGATTCACTACAATCACGTTATATTTACAATATGAATACATTTTACAATTTAATAATACCGCTCTGTTATAGATAGTGACGTTACTATATCGACTACTGAATATACATTCATAACCTACATTACCTAAATTGTATCAAATTAGCCCATTATTATCTACTGACGTCATAATATAAACAAGCGACAGCTATAATAATATACTTTATTACAACATTATTTATAAGCCATGCATTTTATCGATGTCGATAAAGCGCGCGCTTTCAGACTTAACACGAGATTGCTTGTCGATCGCCGAATACTTTTACGTTAATTTTTGACTCATTATGGCGAGACTTCGCGAGGACTAAACGTTATCAACACTGGAATGATACACAAATTACATTACAAAACAGTTAATACTTTTATTTTATGACATCGAGTCGTAACTAGGCGTCAAGCGATCAGTATCATCGTGGCGGCCGAAGCATAACGCGTTTTGGAAACTGTCCCTAAGACGTTCAGTAAACGTCATGTACTCAGGATTTGCTTGTCCGAAGTCGAAGTTTGCCACCTCTACTGTATGTCTGAAAATAAAGATACGTTATTATCTATACACATAAATGTAAAATTTGAGTGATAGTTTTTAATGTCTCTCTTATGCTTACATGATTATTTTAAGGTAACCAAGATAAGACCAATTGTTATTATAAACTTTGTTATTGTGTTCGAACTTATCTCTCAAACAGCTATAACCAAATTATTGTTAATTTATTGGCCTATGTATGACTAAATTTCGATAAAAATAGTCAGTATATTTTCACTGTCAATACAATTTGCTTATCATTTTTACCAGTACAGTAACTTTGTGAGAATCTGTTTGATGCTTACCTGGATCGATGTTGGTAGTACGCAATACCAAAGACGACGAGTATGACGGCGAGTAGACAGAAGAACACGGGCACCACGATGACGGACAGTTGCGCGTGTACCGGCACTGAAAACAAACCTAATCAAACTTTTGAGCAAAATCTATACACCTGTTGACCGCCCTAATGTTATCGATAATTCATACAATGAGGTCGTAGGGGTGGCACATGACACTATGAAGTTATCGATAATATACATATGCACAATGATTTCGATATGAATAGTGAGGGTGACAAAAATTATCAATGCAATATATCATTATAATAATTATATTGTAATGTATAATGCGTGGAATGTAATAAATTCACTTTTAACTTATGTTTTAAATTAATAAGAATGTTTTCTCAAAAGATTGAGCAAAAGAAAATATTTGTATTTGAATTGAAAGATAAAAATGAATGTGACGATAAAAGAGGATAATTCTGGTAATGCAAAAACGTAAATATTGAAATCACATTATTGTCTTCACAAAACATAAATATGTATGCAGTTTTAATATTCAAAAGGGTGTTAATAAGCAAAATAAGCAACATCTCTCTGACATTCCCTTTACCTGTACCACGATTTTCATTAGACCAAACTTAACTCGGTTTTAAGTTTGAACAATTCTAAAATATGTATTTTACAATTTTTAAAGGTTTTATTAGATCAAATGTAAGTAAATTAGTGTTTTACGATACCTTAACTTTTTAATGTTCGTTCATTATTTAATGATAATGATGTGGAATTATGCTTATTTATGTAAGTTGTGGTTGCCTGTTTTTGGGGGAACACTGAGGCTTAGTTTTTGTCATTATTAAATAAGTGTGTATAGTGTATCTTCTCTTGGCAACTCTAAAATAAATAAATAAATAAATGACTTAATATGTTATGAATCTCGCGCGAACCGTTAATTTTGTGTAATAAATGAATGCATAATCTTTGATGGAGGGTGAATAGTTAACGGTCAACAGATGACAAACTTATATTCAATTACTACTCACTATACCTGCACCAAAGGATGTATCAGTAAACGGATGATTGAGTCAATCGGATTTTAATATTGTAAGAAACAAAAGGGAAATGTAAAGGGCCAACCTAGGCATTTCACTTAAATCAAACTTACGGTATCTTCGACACAAATTGTTAGAACACATCAAAGTATAGCTCACAAGCTTACCTTTATAGATATTAATGGTCTCTTTCGATGCAAATTTTCCCAAATCATTCTCTATGAGGACAACAACAGTGTGTTGATTGATATCGGAGAAGTAATGCACCAACGGGAACATGTTCGATACAGTACGAGTTTTACTTTTGCAAGTCTCGTTTCCAGTAACATTGTACTGGCCGAGCACGTATACAGCACAGTAGTCGAATGGTGGGGATCCGGCGTAGTTCACTTGCAAGTTCAACAAGTCGCCATGCTGAATCCAATTGAGGCCTGTTATGTTTATTGTCGATATTGGTTCTGTGAACAGCAAAAAATGTATTTTGTATAGCAGCTAAATAAATATAACGACTTTTGCAAAGTGTATAAATGAAAATATTTCAGTACAATTACGATGTGTAGCAAACAAGATGCAGCGATGATGATTTTCCCAGGTGGTAGAGCCACGCTGTAGACAGTAACATCTATAGCACGAATGGGCCGGCTCGACCGGTTAGATACCACTGTCTCACAGAAAACCGACGTAAAGTGGCAGCTTGCTGTCGCATTTCGTTTGGTGAGTGAGATTTCCGGTGGCCCATTTCCCCACTCCCTTTCCCAATCTCCTTCCCTCCCCTTCCATTCCCTCCTTTTAGGTTGGCAACGCACCCATGATTCTTTTTGTGTCTTGGGTGTCTATGGGCCGTGGAGATCACTTACCATCAGGTGACCCATCTGCTCGTTTCCAATCACTGCTATAAAAAAAAAGTAACGCAACAAGAATGCCATAATAAGACATCCACATATTGAAACTTTAGAGACATGTTTTTAAACCAAAAATAAGTTGGTAATAATTATTAGCATCCTTTGAGAGCTTTTTTTATGCAATATGATTCAGCAACCGGAACGATAGCTCAGTTGGGAAAGGTAAGGACTGCCGAGGCGAGTGTCGGAGGTTCGCGAGCAAATGAAAAATGGAGCATACACATCTGACTTTTCTATGTTAATTGTATTTTCTTTGTGAATTATCGCCATCATATTATTAGGCCAGCGTGGTTGGCTACGGCCCAAACCCTCTCATTAGTACAGGAGGCCCGTGCCCAGTAGTGGAACAGTAATATTACAGGGCTGATAATCTAATATTTTAGGTATACTAGCGACCTGCCCCGGCTTCGCACGGGTGCAATACTGATACATTATTTTGATCTCTTATACATGTAAACCTTCCTCTTGAATCACTCTATCTATAAAAAAACGCATCAAAATCCGTTGCGTAGTTTTAAGGATCTCAGCCATCAATATAATATACCCTAGATGCACAGTTCTTTGCAAATATCCTCCTAAAAAGTGGTCTCAGGAATAAAACAAAGAAAAAGATCACAAGTTCTAATTAAATCAACACAAATATAACCCTATGCACGTGTAATAAAGTAGCTTTTTAAACGAAATTATCAAGCATTCTTAAATTTGAATTTTGAAATTTAGAACTATGTTGGCGTCCGACTGTAGGGAAAAGGAGTGCTTAAGCACTTCTTTGCTGTTCCATTTTCCGAGCGTCAACTGTGCATCTAGGTAAATAATATATCGATGATCTAAGCATACAGACAGCGGGCAGCGACTTTATTTTATACTATTTAATGATAATGTCATACTACAACTACACTGAAATAACCACTTAATCTTACCTCTCACACTAACATATTGTTGAAATCTCCCGACTGTATAACTCTTGCCCACGGGAACTGTATTGTTGCACACAAAATCTTTTCTGGAATACTTGAACGTCCTGTTTGATATAGCCCGCTTTTGTACTTTGTGAATTGTATCATTTGAGGTGGTAACATTTTTCTCAGTGGTAGCTGGTACCTCAGTTTCCGTGGTTGTTGCAGGTTTAGGAGTTGTCGTTGTTGTAGTCGTAGTGGTAGTCGTAGTAGTTGTTGTTGTAGTCGTAGTTGTAGTACTAGTAGTAGTTATTGGTGGTAGCGGTTCATTATTAGCAACAACTATCGCCTCAATGTGATGGTCGTTCATAGAATCTTGATAGGTGTAGTTTAGTGAAAAATCCGTTGTAGTATCATAAAACATGCAATCCAAAAACCAATGTGTCACGACGCTCGAGGCATTCTGTTTCAAAAACTCTAGTTCATTGTCAGGGAGTTTCACATAGTGAAGCACAGTTTTGTTGACTGCTACAAAGTTGTTGGGTCTGTCGGTGTTATTCTGATTTAATACCAACTGTCCGTTCAAAGTATCTGTGAAGGAAAATTATAAATATCTACTTAAAAAAGACTCACGCTATTGTGATCGTTTTCCTTATCGCATTTATATGGACCACAACATGCAAATTTAGTATAATTCGTAAAATAATGTTGTCAAATGCCTGCTATGACAGCATTGTAGGTACTAAATAGCTACAGCTTCACACGATGACCAGATGAGACATATTTTTTTACAAAATATCAATTATTTACAAATATGCCTATAATAGCTTGCCTGTTGAAAAGTTGTGTTTAAGGCTATTTTTTATAAATGTTTTTTGCAGGCAAGCCTATACATATGATTGATTTTGTAATTCAATTACCTTTCTTATGATACCAATTTTTATTGGTTATCAGATCGGTATAGTTACTTATATTGACATGCCTGCTTGCCATGTAGCCATGAAAAATAAGTAGGCAAGCCTACTAAGGCATATTCTCCGTGTTAAAATCTACCATTTAATTATTTTTTCGGCAATCAAATGAGTGAAGGTAATGAAAAAAAATTTTTAAAAATAATTTTATTAATAATAGTTATGAACACATTTCGATAGGCATGCTATTATAGCTGTTTGTAAATAAATGATATATGATAAAAAAAATATGTCTCATCTGGTTATCAAATAAGTGAAGGTCGATGTACTACGGTCTCCCCTACCAAGAGTCAAATTAGCTTTTCGAAAACTGGGTACATTAATTTTATTGTGATCTGTTTAACTAATGTCATGTGTGTGGTGGTAGTTATACAGATGAATATGAAAATTCTACAACCAGCGTAAGTCTGAACAGAGTGCTATTTTAACTTTCAAGTCACACTGAAAGGATGGCACATATAGAGTGTACATTTGCTTCCTTTAGTCAAAAGAAGCAGGTATACACACACTTTAATAGATAAATATTATATTCACATTTTCCACCAGGAACCGGTAGTTCTCACCAACATAGTCCTTTAACATGTCAGTGCATTGAAGTATTGGACACTTGCAATACGCAACCTTAAAACAAGGGCATGAATTGCCATTAAAATTACCTGTCAATCGGAAAGTAGTTTTTGCAGACGCCTCCCGTATCCAATCAAAGAAGAATCTTTTTCTCAGGTCAACGTTTACAGTGTACTGTCCTGCTTCATATAAATCTCGAGGATACTCTTGGACCCATTTAGACACATTGGAAGTTAAGATGAACTGCAAATAGTAAAAGTTTTATCAATACAGTAATTGTAATTAAGTGGGAGCCACACTGTAGATGGTATAATATTAGCCCTGTAATATTACTGTACCTGCTGGGCACGGGCCTCCTCTACTAATGAGAGGGGTTAGGCCTTAGTCTACCACGCTGGCCTAATGCGGGTTGGTAAACTTCACATACCTTCGAAATTCCTGTGAAGAAATTCTCAGGTATGCAGGTTTCCTCACGATGTTTTCCTTCACCGTTATAGCAAGCGATATTTCACAATGAAAATACACTTAACATAGAAAAGTCAGAGGTGTATGCTCCATTTTTGGGGTTGGTCTCAAACCTCCGACACTTGTCTCGCCAGTCTGTACCATTACCAACTGAGCTATCGCTGCTGTAGATGGTAGCAATATAGTAATAATTGTAACATCTAGGAATGGGCAGGCTTGACTGGTTTGATACCACTGTCTCATAGCAAAATAATGTAGAGCTAGCCATACACTGTATAACAAACTACGGTCTATGTACACATATAAACGAAACCACTTCAGTAAGTGTGACTGGCTATCCATTTATGGCCACTCTAAGTGGGCAGTTTGCTGCTGCATTTTGTTCTACTGCTGTTGTTATTACTGGTGGCCCAATTTTCCCTTGCCTACTCCATTATTAAATGTTGGTAATAATGCATGATTATTTTTGCTTATGAGTGGTCTATGGGCATTAACATAAGGCAACTTGTGTGCCAGTCTGCTATAAAATAAAACATAATAAAAACATTGTAACTCAAAAATGGTATCAATTATCAAACATAGTCAATATCCACCATTATGAAGCTACCATGAGATTTTGTTAGGAACAAATTGCTTATTCAATATGCTTAAAAAATGGGTTGTGGCAACTCCACATTGAAGTGGGATAGCAGCAGGTGAAAGAAAACAATATAATAATTTAAAGTCTAGAAAACGTTTCTTTCCACCTTCACTTATCCCACCTATAATATGGGGTCAACGCAACACATTTTTTCGAGCATGTTGCAGACATGATTTGGCTTAGTATACTTATTTATTTATTTACACTTGTTATACACGAAGTATAAAGGCGGACTTAATAATAATAATAATAATAATTCTTTATTTTCGGACAACAAAAATCCATAGTGTTAGTAGTACAAAACAATTACTTAGAAATTAATGTTAGTGACTGATTTCAATAAAAACAATTTTATACGCCGGCAAGTTCTCTAGTGAGTCTGTTGGCATATAAACCGAAAATACAATAATAGAACAGCCGTCAATAGTGCCCTTGATGGCCGCAATGCGCGAACTGTTACATACTATCACAGACACAGTATCAAAAATACCTTTTTTCCAAAGCAAAGCTACTCCCCCATAAGGTCTTCCTACTAATAACCCCGCAGATGTGTCCACAGAAGATTTACCAGTATATTCGAAATTAGGGCAAACTGTGCCTAATAATGGAATATCATGGGGAAGTAGCCATGTTTCTTGGAGGGCTATCAGGTCGGATTGGCGCAAATACTCCTAATATTATCAATCGAACGTTTGAAAGATTTACAATTAAAACTAGTAAATTTACAATAATTTATATCCTTATTTGTACTATCCATAACTTAACTTACTATCCATAACTTAATTTATATTAACATTCATTTCAGCTAAGTCTGTTCGATACTTAAAATGAACAAATCTTCTAAAAGTTATGCCCTCAGGCCACAATTTTTCATTTAAAAATACATCCAATTTGCATTTAGTTACATACAGCTTATAAGCATTATATTCTTTTGGGGTCTTAGTATTGATTTTCTTTAATGAAACGGTTTCACCCGTCTTCTCCTGAATATAAGTAATTATGTCCTGCTCACTCGTCTCCCTACTAACATTAGATATGAACAAAGGTTGTTTGAGGTCCGCTGCTTTAAAATTGCCGTTAGACACTGCACTACCTTTTTGTCCAAGCATTTTATGACGTTTTGATGTTTTATGCGTCACTAAAGTCCATTCCGTATTTTTATTTTTATCCACTACCACTTGTTCACACTTTGTGATCGAACTCGATGCAGTTGCCCGGTTGGTTACCTGTTCAGATACGTTCGAAATTGTTTCCGGTGGTACAACGGTGAGATGTTTGCTGTTGGTAGGGGATAAGCCCGATGCTCGCGCGCAGGTAGTCTGCTCACTTATCAATTTGCGCGAAAGCGAGTTATTTGCAGAGGTCTCCATGCGCCAGTGTTGTAGCTCCGACCCACTCGCACTTCCTACACCTTCAATGCAACCTTCGCATCTACTCTCACATACACCTTTCGAGACCGATGTATTCGCTACTCTCTCTGGTTGTGGTTCTGTCGCATCTTTTTGTTCATGTAGAAGAGAGACGTAGCTATCTTGCACTGCACCTGCACTAAATGGCGAATGTATTGAAGGCTTCGAACGGTCATTCAAATTGTTACTATTAGCTGATTGTTCCGTTTGCTCAATAGGTACGTATTGCAGTCCGATGGGACCACTATCAAGTGGACTATTATGCACACAGCTTAACCTTCTATTTATATTTACACGGGAAGGAATGTTATCTATTATCGAGGCGTGTTTTATATTATCTACCTCCATTTTTAATAATTCGAAATTCTCCGTTGTTACAAATTTGTCCTCCAACGTATTTAATTGCTTTTGTATGCATAAAATATCCTTTAAGAGACGGGTCACATCCACATGGTCAAAAGTTACTGGCGGCAGTTTATGTAGATCTTTTGCGACGAAAACAGGAAATAACTCTGCATTTGTGCTCTTCAAAAGATTGATGATGTCTTCTAAATTTTTTGATCTTTTCTTGTTTCCCGGTTTCCTTCGAAGAGGCATCTTTTTCGCATTAGGCAGCGATTCAAATAACAGTGTCTTGGCTGTTATTATCTCCTCCTCCGAGAACGATGTAGTGCATAGTTGGTGAACACTATCTTCGTCCATGTAGTCCAACACATGTCTTAAAAACGCCAGCAGTTCGTTTATAACGATTTCACAATTCACACACTTTACAATATTCGAGGTCATTGTCCTCCACGATATGTCATATGCGACCGTACACGATCACGCGCGACAGCTGACTGTGATGCTACAAGCATTCTCTGCCAGTCAACCTTGGGGTGGTGCAGAGATGTACAGAACACAGAATATTAAAAAATCACACCAATAAGGAATCCAATAATTAATATAATTAATACATATGTATGAAGAATAATAACGTAAATACAATACATATATATATATATATATATATATATATACATACCAATAAAATACATAGCAATTATAATACAACAATACGAACTAATGTGATGATTCCACCACTCCATCCAACAGTAGCTGCCGAACTCTCATTTTAAATGCCAGCCAAGTTGTGCACAATAATAGTAGACCATATGTTATTTATTTATAATGATGTAAAATACATACACCTACTATTAAAAACTTTTATACAATTGTGTCGCTAATGACCTCACGGGATGTCTGATAATAGAAAATATACAGTTTATTTTAATGTTTTTGTAAAGAGAGTTGATAAGACTATGATAACTGGAGAGAACTATGTATAAATACATTCTATATTAAGGTTTATATGAACTGTAGAAACTAATTGCTCTGTGGTATAGTTCTATTACATGTGTACATTCTTGAAGTCTCAGGTTCAATCTCCAGACAGTGATATTGTATTTTCGACCGACTTCCAAATTTTTTTTAACGTATGTTACGCGATATATCCGCAAAATGTGGGCCGATTTTCAAAATTCTTTTTGTGTTAGATAGAGCTTATTTCAAGGGTGGTCCCATATGAATTTGGTCACAATCAGATTTGAAGTCGGTCCATTTATAAACTTGTGATTATTCTACAAGGGTCAGCTCGGAGTCTGGAATTTGTGCCCGCTAGCTTGCTCCCTATCACATCTGAGATGGCAATGAGATTAGCAAAATTATATACCAATGTCTCATACTAACCTAAACTACCAGCTTACTATTGCTTTTAATTTGATGAGTCTGGTTTGACTGCCGCCGTGGCGTGGTGGTATTTCGGTACGACTACGGTTCTGAGGTCTCGGGTTCGATCCCCGGGTCGGGCAGTGATATTGGATTTTTTCATATCAGCCCGGAGTCTGGAATTTGTACCCGATATGGCGATAGGCTCGCCCACTATCACATCTGGGACGGAACTAAGCTCGGCGAAATGTGGGTGTTCTAGTTCGCTAGTACGCCTCTGCCTACCCCTTCGGGGATACAGGCGTGAGCTTATGTATGTATGTATGTCTGGTTTGGTGGCCAACTCACTCCGCTTCATCCGTCTTTCCCTCCATTAAGGTTAGTAATGGATTCATGATTTTTTTGGTACCATCATCACTTACCAATAGGTGACCTACCTGCAGTTTGCCCCTCTACTATAAATAATGACAAGTTTAAAAACTTAACAGACTAACTTCAAATCCGATGGTGACCAAATTTATATGGGACCACCCTTGAAATAAGCTCTATTATATTCAAAAAGAATTTTGAAAATCGATCAACATTTGGTGGAGATATCGCATAACATACATAAAAAAATACAGACAAATTGAGGACCTCCTCCACTTTGGAAGTTGGTCAAAAATATTGGACACAGATTATCAACCAGAGGGCAACAATTTTTAAATGGTTTTCCCATAAAATGACTGGTGACCTCTAGTGATAAGAATATACACATTTCAGCTGTTTTAATGTTAATTATGCAGTAGGTTTTTAGCATAACATTTTAGGTATTCATTACAATCTAACAATGTAGTGATAATGATATTATGGCTAACCTCTGTATGTCATTGATGTTAATATGTAGCTTTGTGTAAAAATGGTAAATAAAGGGAAACAAAATATCACATTATAATGTAAATGTTATACACTAGCTGTTGCCTGTGACTCTGTTCATGTGGAAATTTATTTTCTGAGATAAAAAGCAGTACAAAAGTAGTATCTAGATACCAAACACCAATATCAGTCCAGCCATTTGAGTGTGAAGAAGTAATAAACATACAAACACCTACAAATGTTTACCTTTATAATATTAGTGTGATCTATCCCATGGGAATTGTACATTTTCCCATGGTTGAAAATAGCCAACCTAAACTAAAATCTAGCTCAGTGCCAAATTTTATCCAGATCTAATCTGCTATACCGCTGTGATTAACAAACATTCATTGAGACTTTCACATTTATAATATTAGTAATGACATTGCAGACCATCTACCACTGTGCTTAATTTAGCCACTATTGTGCTCTCTATACCTCCCACCTTTAAATTTAGGAAAACAAGGGCACATTACTCTAGTATTTATCTTAATGCCAGCCAAATATTTTTGTACATATAGTGTACGCATTGCTCATCATAGTTGCCTGAGTATTGGAGAACACTGAACTTATGTTCTTTTTTAAGCAACATAAGCTAATAAACAATGCAATACTCACAGAGCTACTATGCTGTGGCTGGGCGTTATCCGTAAACACGAATTGAAATGTTTCGCCTGAATATCCCGACACAGTTGCTGTAAACGTGACGTTGGAGCCGCGCACAGCTGGTCCATCGCTAGTTATTGACACACCGATGCCAAATACGCCTACAAAATACATTACAATAAATCTATTACCATTCAATTTATGGCACAGTCAGCAAAACGTTCTTTAAATTTTATCGTTATTATCGTAATACATACCTGTTTCCAAAATAAAAGCCACACAAAAGTACAAATATAAAGAGGTCATTTCGACATTAGATAGAAACAAATTATGAGATTATGTGTTTTTTCACGACAAAGGCAACGAATAAAAGGAATAAGAGTTTAGTCGGCAAATCATACGTTTAAGGTAAATAACAGTGATTAAATTAATTTAAAATAAGCTCTATGAATTGATAATATGATACAACCAGATACAACGTCAACGCAATAATGGTAAATATGTTTTTTTTGTCAAAACCAAAGAGCATGGACAAGACAACTAATCCCACACATTGGCTAAGATATTTTATAATAATTTCCGTGGATACCAAGTCCTTAAGCCGGATACTTAAATACCATCAATTCACAATTTCTTTAGTTAAAAGGAGAAAACTCAGCAACTGGCTACGAAAACAAATATTTGCGTTTTTTGGGAATTTCAGCTTGACA
The DNA here is from genome assembly GCA_036417725.1 of Clanis bilineata. Classification (NCBI taxonomy): domain Eukaryota; kingdom Metazoa; phylum Arthropoda; class Insecta; order Lepidoptera; family Sphingidae; genus Clanis; species Clanis bilineata. The sequence continues at coordinate 10,087,170 of CM071153.1, forward strand.
TTTTGTTATAATACTGATGAAAGGCATTTTGCGAATTTCATTTCTGTATATCTGCCGTATCAGTGGCGTGCACAGGTAACCCATACAGGGTGGACAAAAATTAGCAAAAATATTTTTTTAACTCTTACGTCATCATCATCCCCATGTCGATTTAAAGTAGAACCCGGACGCTTCTATTTTGAAAATTGACTTGATCATGATCTTTATTCTTTACTTGTATATGTAAAAATCACATTGTAAAGGTAGACAGTGTTTCTTTGTCTCTATGGAGTGCACGCCACTGTACCGTATTAAACACATAGTAACTATCAACTAAGTTTATATAAGCTATTTATTTATAGAAAGTCATATTTTCTCACATTAATAATTTCTATTCATTTTTAACTATCTTTGGTCCTTTTCTTATTCTAAAGCCAATATTTACAATTTCTTTGTAATTAATTTGCATATCTGTTGTGATTACTTGCAAAAATATACTTACATAACCATTTGCTCCAAGGACTGAGCTGAAATTTCCAAAAAAAAAAAACAATAAATTTCGGATTTTGCGAGCTGGTCACTGGTGTTGAACTTCCCCTTAACAGATTTAAACTTATTATGTTACACTCTAGAGTGTGGAACACACTTTATTAGAGAGCATAGAGCACTCAGCTCATAAATTATAACTCAGCTTGATATTTTATGCTGTCTGTGGTTAATGTTGCTGAGTGTACTGTTTCCTTTAATCCTGAAAAGTATATCGTGATTCTTGTTGAAGCGTGATGATCATGAAACACAGATTTTGTTAATGGAGCAGTAGGTTATATAATAGGTTAATTGATAAATCGCAGCTTTCGATTACGATTCGGTTTCATTTATTGACCTGAAATTCCACGGAATCAAAATCGAATCGAGTTTCAAAAGTCAGGGGCTGGTCTTATGTGTAAGCTGCGATTATTATCAATTAACCTAATACATAAGTAATAGCGCAAATATTTCAATGGCCATATAACTTTATTTTTGGGGAGAATTTAATTTCTTTAAGGGCTTTGACAGTTGTTTCATACAATTGTACACTATCAAAACGTATTCTCCGAATAAAAGTTATCTGTGAAAATTATTATCCTTTAGTTGTTTAAGTATTATGTAGTTGTTGCCCATTACTATTTATATTATGCTTTCACCTTTCAATAAACAGACTCTATGTATAATACATAGAGTCTGTTTATTGAAAGGTGAAAGCATAATATATTATATTATTATATATACTAGCTTTTTCCTGCAAAATACAAATTACTTCTGGCAACATTGCCCACAGATATCATATCATACTCTATAGTCTATGTATAAGTCTATGGTTGAAAAGTTGTGGCAACTTGCGAGTTTTGGCGGGAATTCTGACGGTGCGGGTGGTCGCTTGTTTTAATGATTTCATATTCTGGTCTAAAGTTGTGCTTGTGGTTTAAATGTGATGTGAATCTAAGCAATAAACATCAACGAAGATGGACAGTATGTGGAAGCTTTGAAATAAGTGATTTTGGACGCTTTTTGTCGGGTGGATGGGTCGACCATGTTCGACTCCTCTGCTGCGAGAAAATCGTCTGAAAAGCATCAAACTGGAAGGAATTAACGCCAAAACTCCAGCAGGGCCTTGAAATCGAACACATCCGATTTCATTGCACTTGTGAACAATTAGATATAAGCAAATAAAGAAACAAAAAGCACTTATGACGAGGCTGTATGGGCTAGATCCCTTTGCCTTCCCGAAAGGGAAAATTAAAAAAAAAAATTGTGGCAACTTGCGAGCAGCTTGTTATTTTTGTGGTCGCTAAGCGGCACGGGTGTGACAGCTATAGTTCCAAATGTTCCGTTAGGGCGCTGGTGTCGCTCGTGCGCGGTGCGACATCGCCATTTTGTGACGCCATGTTTGATTACGCCACGCCCAATGACGTTGAGCCGCTCTAAACAATAGTTCTATTGGCATGTCATAAAAATGACAGTTGTCATATTTCAAATAACAACTTCGCTGTCCACATTGAAATAATTCATTGTTTCAAAACTCCTGAGTCGACCGCCTGCTTTTAAGTTGTACCTCCTCGCATTTTGCCGAGTTGAGATCCTTGAAACGCAATTAGTCCTCCGGTGTTTGAGACAATTTTGATTGTGCGTGCCTTATTGGCAAACACTTCAACGGCCATGGGTACTCGCAAGTGTTGTGTTGGTGGTTGCGATGCAACAAGTAAGACGCACCGGCTGTTTAGTTTTCCGAAGAATGATTCACTTAGGAATTTATGGATGTCATTCTTGGTACCCACGAATTCTCTCCTCATTGGACTCAGCAAAGAACAATTGCTAAGAAAACGTGTGTGTGAAAAACATTTCGACAAAGAACAGTTTGACCTCGATGGTCAACGATTGCGGTACTCCTATCCATGCCTATTTAGACCCGATGAAATAGCTCACGGTGTTGTTCTTAGTAAAACAGGTAAGTCTTGTTAACATTAACATTAGTAATAATTCGATGTAGGTTTTAGTCAAAGACTATTGAACTATGATAATTAAAACAGAGTAATAAAATAGTTATTGCTTTTATTTCTTATTTGGGATAACAAGATATATTCAGCAGGTCTTTTGTGTCATTTTCATGTCATTAGCATTTTAATTTATACATCCAAATTTGAAAAGTGAATAATAATCTCAAATAATCAATATCACTTACATGTCCAGGAACCTAACTAAACCATTACATATATGTATTAAAAAGAGCAAATGCTTTTCAGGATGGGATGTTTCACTTGAACACAATTATTTCAAAGAGCAAGATGAGGAGGATATTGCAGAAGCTTCATCTGCGGGTGCAATAACTGGTATTATATTTTAGTTCTTATAAGTAGAACCTTGTAATTTTAAATACATTCACCAAATAGTTGTATGCACCACAATCTTACTGGACTATTATAAGCACTACTTAAAATATGATGAGACTATGTAGATAGTCACGGGCGGCTCAGCCTCCAGTGGCTTATACCCTTATGTAACATATATATGTGCTGCCTCCGACGGGTTAATAAGCATTACACAATTTTCATTTTCAGGATGGGATCTATCATATGAACATAATTACTTCAAAAATGGGAATGATGGCACAAAATCATCAGTAATTATTGAAAGGACAGGTGTGTATCTTGAAATTATATTTTGCCACTATGGTTTCTTCATTTCTTCTATTTAATTTTGTCAGGCCCATGGATATTAATGACTCAATAGTGTGTTCATTATACATTTATCAGATATAACTCAATATGTTACAAGCCTTTGTCCAGTGCATACTTTTAATATTGTAGTTTCAAATTGAGTTGTTTATTGAAAGATTAATTAAATAATTGTTATTAAAACTATGGCAACAGGTGATTCATGATCATTGTTACAAGTATTAATCTAATATTATCACACTTGAATATTTATCTTGTCATTCTCATAATAATACTTTCTTCTTTCTTTCTACCTGCCCTAATCCCACCTTAATGTGGGATCGGCGCAACACACTTTTTCAATCATATTGCAGAGAGGATTTGGCTTAGTTTTTACGACCGGCCGCATGCCTAAATGCCTATGAGGGATTTTCATAATAATACGATACAATTTATTTTGTGTGCAATTCATTTAATTTTGCAAATGGGCATTTCAACTTATAACAACATTTTTCACATTTTCAGATATTGGAAAATTTCATGAACATACCACATGTTCAAATTTCCCTACTACATCACATACAAATAACAAAGGTGCTTTATATTAGGAATTATTATTAACATCTGCCAGACATGAATCTCCTTCACATGGCTACTTTGACTAATGTTCTATGTTACAATTTGCTTTCAGATATAGCCTTAGAGCAGACATCACATTCTAGAGTGCCATGTGAAGTTGAATTAGGAAACAAAATTCTACAATCAGTTCCAACAACTGAAACACACCCTCAGAAAAGTGAGTATATTATTATTATTATAATCTGTACTCATTTGTGTATGCTGTTATCTATTGATAATTTTTTATTATATTATTAACACATGAAGGAAGAATGTTATACCCCTTTTTATGAAAACTGCAAACGGAAGAATGTGGAATTTGACACAGTTAAAGTTTATATGGAGTAAAGTGCATAAAGTTATATTTTCATTTTATATATATATATATGAAACTCCTGCTTGAATCACGCACTTACAGAATGTCAGAATTCTGTTTGGTCTTATTAAATGTCAAAGTTGCTAATGAGGAGAATCCAGTGGGCGATCACTAGTTATAATGAAAGTCCCTGTTATGGTATATTAGCAGCAGAATACAATATGTAAACCCAGGGTTTTTCAGGATTCAAAATCTTGATCAAGCAACACCTGTTTTTTCGACCAGCCCTAAAACTAAGCTGAATTCTATTTACAATATGACTAAAAAAGGATGTTATAGCAACTCTCTATTTAGTAGAGTGGATGGAAAAAAAAACATTGTGATAATTCCGTTCACATGCATTCATCACAACATAATTTTATAATTTAATATTAACCACCTTTCGCTTGCAGCTTAGGTCTACTAGGTAAACTATATTTTATTTGACAAATTTGGTCTAAAATACACACAACATAACATAAGCTCACTCGAGTCTAAAGAGTTAAGTGATAATAATGTGATATCATCTTTATTTTCAGGGCCAACAATTAAAAAGTTTGCAGCAAAGCACCGCAGATTAATTCGACATGTCACACAAATTGCAACCAAAAGTTCAAGTGATTCAACATCACTAAAACTTTCACAGGCCAAATCTATTGCAAATGATAATATACAGCTGCTTGATAAATTCAATTTGTTGAATAAAGCTCAAACTTTTTTGCTAATGCAGCTTAAACAAGTACAGAAAAGTAAAATGGCCCGAAGATTTAGTTTAGAAGAAAAAGTAATGGCATTGCTATTAATGAAACCAAGTCCAAAAGGATATAAACTGTTGGAAAAAATGTTTGCTTTACCAAACAAAAGGACCTTGATGAGACTCTCAGAAAAAGTATCGATGGAACCAGGTTTAAATCCTGAAATCTTTGATCATATATATCATACCTGCAAAAATTGGGACACTAAAAAGAAACTGTGCACCATTGTTTTTGACGAAATTGCCTTAACACCACACTTAACGTTTAACAAAAAAAAAGAAAAGATTATCGGTTTTGTGGATATAGCTGGAGAAAGGAAGTTACAATTTGCAGATCATGCATTGGTTTTTATGGTTAGAGGCATATACTCGTCATGGCGTCAGAGTGTAGCATATTATTTCTGCTCAGGCACAGTTTCCGCAGCTGAGCTAAAAAATATCTTAAATCAAATAGTATCACAAATAGCGTTAACTACACTAATCCCGTTGGGGCTTGTTTGTGACCAAGGTTCAACATTTCGGACGGCGATAAGGAGATTAAGGGAAGACACTATTAAAACAAGAAGTCTTCAAGGTGTTCAAGATGGTATGTGGAAATGATTATAAGTTACTTAATTTCATCTTAATTTCTAGCGGAAATATAAAACTTTTTTCTTTCTTTTACAGATGGAAGTGTTATAATTGGAGAATGTGATTTAAGCATCTTTTACGACCCACCACATCTTTTAAAAGGTGTCAGAAATAACTTCTTAAATAAAGATATTATGTGGCAAGGAAAGACTGGCACTTGGAAAGACATTGAATTTGTATATGACATAGACAGCAAGCTAGGTCACACGAGAGCCTTGCCAAAATTAACAGTACATCATATAGATGCAAAAAAAGTAAAAAAAATGAAAGTTAGTGTAGCTGCTCAGGTTTTGAGTGCCCGCACTGCTGCTATGTTGAAATACACCAATGAACTTGGTGGGTATATTTTATTTTTATTATAAATATAATTATTAAATAACAAAACGGTTGCCTCCTTGGTCTAGTGGCAGCCTATATGGGCTGTGGACCGGGAGATCCTGGTTTTGATTTCCAGGTCTGGAAAAGCTATTTTTCGAATTTTGCTTGGGAATGAATTTCCCAAAGGGGGGTTGACGTCAGGCAGGCAGCCGGTCGTAAAAACTAAGCCAAATCCTTTTTGCGACATACTTTAAACAGTGCTTTACGCTGACCCCACATTAAAGTGGAATAAGGGCAGATAGAAAAAAAGAATATTAAATAACAACACAAAGTATTTGTTCATCTTATGGTAAGCATGATGATTGCTCAGAAACAGTACCAACTGAACTTTGAAATTACATTTTGCATAATATAGGAGAATGAGTGCAATTTATTCGCATTTTATATGACAAATATACTTTCTAGCGTGATATGTACTGTAGCTCCAGAAATATTGATAAGTTAATATTTTGGTAACTAACCAATCCTTTGGAGCAATTTATAAACTAACTTAATTACACCAGATTGAATGTCCTCAATTCTGACAATATACAGCAGGTTCTTAGAATATAATATCTCATAAACATTATTTTTGCCATCCCTAATGTGCTCATTTTCTTATTTTCAGTTAATGTTCGCAGTGCTGAAACTTTACCCACAATGGCCTCAACGGCTGACATTGTTGAATTTTTTGACAATTTATTTGACAGTGTAAATGGCTCTCCCGGTACTTCGAAAAGGGGAAAATTAAGAAGAGCTATTAAAAATAATTCTTTGCATACGTTATTCTGGTATGACGCAATTAAAAAAATTAAGGAAATGACATTTATTGATAAAAATAGTAAACTAGCTGTACAGTCAGGAAAACCTCGAAATGTTAAAGTACCTTCCTTGCAGGGTTGGATTACAACCCTTGAAAGTTTTTTAAGGGTAACTAAATTATTATTTAATAAATATGGAGTGGACTATTTTTATCCTAGATTTATAAATCAGGATCCCTTGGAAAACTTTTTTGGGCGTATAAGGGCTTTAAATTACAGAAATACAAATCCTGATGCTAACACATTTATATACGCATTTAAATCATTAATGTTCTCAAATGTCCTCAGCCCCCACTCAAAATTTGCCAACTGTGAAGAGGATAATGGAGAGTCTATAGTTAATATACAAATTCTCTCTGGAAATGAACACAAAAATGTAAACAAAGAGAATAGTGCACCTCCCATACCTCCTCTCCAATTCTCTTCACAGGAATGTGCAAAGGAAAAGTTTTCTTTGGACCAAGTAATTCTGGAAAAAATAAAAGTTCACTGCTCAGCATATACAGCTGGCTATGTATGTCGGAAAATTTCAAAAATATTAAAATGTAATGCCTGTTTACATACATATACCAGTAAAGAAGAAAAATACATTCATTCTTATATAAAATTCAGGGAATACAAATCTTTAAAAAATAGTAATTTATTTTATACCAGTGAAAAACTTTAAATTTCATATAGGGACATATCTTCATTAATCCACAGTTTTCTAAATGTTAATTGTATTAATGAATATCTTATAAGTAATTTAAGAAATAAAATAATAGGCACTATGGGGTTTTCCTGGCTAGGGTGTGCGAATCACCACGATGTTGTTAGAAATATATTTATTAATACAATAATTAAAATGCAAGGACACAATTGGTGTAATATAATAAACAAAATTTTTAAGGGAGACATTCAAGAAAAATATGTTTTAAAAATGGGAGAGCCACAGAGGCGGGCTTTACTAAAATATAAGAAATCTAGGTTAAGAAAGGAAAAATAAAAGTGTAGCAATATTAAGTTTGTTTTATTTATAAATAATAAAAAAAAATATCTTGATAGGAATGGCCCAGTTATCCGTAAAATGGGAACATCACTAGCTATCGATATCGACATCTAATATAGTAGGTGTCTGCAATCACTATTGGTAGCATAGATTATACGGATCAAGCTCCGTTTTATAGCTCTGTGAACGCCACAGATTATTATTAGTTACAACAGCGCCATAACGGATCACAGGAGAAACAAGTGAAAAATGTCACTGTCGCATCTGTAGCTTGCTACTAATATTAATCTGTAGGGGTGGGTAAAAGCGGGATTTTTGATTAGCGAAACGAAACTAGCTATTGGGCTCCAATAGCGGTTGTAGCAACGTGCTACTATAGTAGCTGCTGTCCAAAAAAAAAAAAAAAAAAAAAAAAAAAAAAAAAAAAAAAAAAAAGTTTTGAAGCCAATCGGCCCATAAACAAAGAAAAACAAAATGGCGGCCACTTTTGACAGCTTTGACAACAAATTTGTTGTTTGTAACTAAGGTGCAACCCAGATATCGATTTTGAAGTCAATCGGCCCATAACCAAAGAAAAACAAAATGGCGGCCACTTTTGACAGATTTGACACCAAATTTGTTGTTTGTAACTAAGGCGAAACCCAGATATCGATTTTGAAGTCAATCGGCCCATAACCAAAGAAAAACAAAATGGCGGCCACTTTTGACAGATTTGACACCAAATTTGTTGTTTGTAACTAAGGCGAAACCCAGATATCGATTTTGAAGTCAATCGGCCCATAAACAAAGAAAAACAAAATGGCGGCCACTTTTGACAGATTTGACACCAAATTTGTTGTTTGTAACTAAGGCGAAACCCAGATATCGATTTTGAAGTCAATCGGCCCATAAACAAAGAAAAACAAAATGGCGGCCACTTTTGACAGATTTGACACCAAATTTGTTGTTCGTAACTAAGGCGCAACCCAGATATCGATTTTGAAGTCAATCGGCCCATAAACAAAGAAAAACAAAATGGCGGCCACTTTTGACAGATTTGACACCAAATTTATTGTTTGTAACTAAGGCGAAACCCAGATATCGATTTTGAAGTCAATCGGCTCATAAACAAAGAAAAACAAAATGGCGGCCACTTTTGACAGATTTGACACCAAATTTGTTGTTCGTAACTAAGGCGCAACCCAGATATCGATTTTGAAGTCAATCGGCTCATAAACAAAGAAAAACAAAATGGCGGCCACTTTTGACAGATTTGACACCAAATTTGTTGTTCGTAACTAAGGCCAAACCCAGATATCAATTTTGAAGTCAATCGGCCCATAAACAAAGAAAAACAAAATGGCGGCCACTTTTGACAGATTTGACACCAAATTTGTTGTTCGTAACTAAGGCGCAACCCAGATATCGATTTTGAAGTCAATCGGCCCATAAACAAAGAAAAACAAAATGGCGGCCACTTTTGACAGATTTGACACCAAATTTGTTGTTCGTAACTAAGGCGAAACCCAGATATCGATTTTGAAGTTAATCGGCTTATAAACAAAGAAAACCAAAATGGCGCCCACTTTTGACAGATTTGACACCAAATTTGTTGTTTGTAACTAAAGCGAAACCCAGATATCGATTTTGAAGTCAATCGGCTCATAAACAAAGAAAAACAAAATGGCGGCCACTTCTGACAGATTTGACACCAAATTTGTTGTTCGTAACTAAGGCGCAACCCAGATATCGATTTTGAAGTCAATCGGCCCATAAACAAAGAAAAACAAAATGGCGGCCACTTTTGACAGATTTGACACCAAATTTGTTGTTCGTAACTAAGGCGCAACCCAGATATCGATTTTGAAGTCAATCGGCTCATAAACAAAGAAAAACAAAATGGCGGCCACTTTTGACAGATTTGACACCAAATTTGTTGTTCGTAACTAAGGCCAAACCCAGATATCAATTTTGAAGTCAATCGGCCCATAAACAAAGAAAAACAAAATGGCGGCCACTTTTGACAGATTTGACACCAAATTTGTTGTTCGTAACTAAGGCGCAACCCAGATATCGATTTTGAAGTCAATCGGCCCATAAACAAAGAAAAACAAAATGGCGGCCACTTTTGACAGATTTGACACCAAATTTGTTGTTCGTAACTAAGGCGAAACCCAGATATCGATTTTGAAGTCAATCGGCTCATAAACAAAGAAAAACAAAATGGCGGCCACTTTTGACAGATTTGACACCAAATTTGTTGTTTGTAACTAAAGCGAAACCCAGATATCGATTTTGAAGTCAATCGGCTCATAAACAAAGAAAAACAAAATGGCGGCCACTTCTGACAGATTTGACACCAAATTTGTTGTTCGTAACTAAGGCGCAACCCAGATATCGATTTTGAAGTCAATCGGCTCATAAACAAAGAAAAACAAAATGGCGGCCACTTTTGACAGATTTGACACCAAATTTGTTGTTCGTAACTAAGGCCAAACCCAGATATCAATTTTGAAGTCAATCGGCCCATAAACAAAGAAAAACAAAATGGCGGCCACTTTTGACAGATTTGACACCAAATTTGTTGTTCGTAACTAAGGCGCAACCCAGATATCGATTTTGAAGTCAATCGGCCCATAAACAAAGAAAAACAAAATGGCGGCCACTTTTGACAGATTTGACACCAAATTTGTTGTTCGTAACTAAGGCGAAACCCAGATATCGATTTTGAAGTTAATCGGCTTATAAACAAAGAAAAACAAAATGGCGCCCACTTTTGACAGATTTGACACCAAATTTGTTGTTTGTAACTAAAGCGAAACCCAGATATCGATTTTGAAGTCAATCGGCTCATAAACAAAGAAAAACAAAATGGCGGCCACTTCTGACAGATTTGACACCAAATTTGTTGTTCGTAACTAAGGCGCAACCCAGATATCGATTTTGAAGTCAATCGGCCCATAAACAAAGAAAAACAAAATGGCGGCCACTTTTGACAGATTTGACACCAAATTTGTTGTTCGTAACTAAGGCGCAACCCAGATATCGATTTTGAAGTCAATCGGCCCATAAACAAAGAAAAACAAAATGGCGGCCACTTTTGACAGATTTGACACCAAATTTGTTGTTCGTAACTAAGGCGAAACCCAGATATCGGTTTTGAAGTTAATCGTCTTATAAACAAAGAAAAACAAAATGGCGCCCACTTTTGACAGATTTGACACCAAATTTGTTGTTTGTAACTAAAGCGAAACCCAGATATCGATTTTGAAGTTAATCGGCCCATAAACAAAGAAAAACAAAATGGCGGCCACTTTTGACAGATTTGACACCAAATTTGTTGTTCGTAACTAAGGCGCAACCCAGATATCGATTTTGAAGTCAATCGGCTCATAAACAAAGAAAAACAAAATGGCGGCCACTTTTGACAGATTTGACACCAAATTTGTTGTTCGTAACTAAGGCCAAACCCAGATATCAATTTTGAAGTCAATCGGCCCATAAACAAAGAAAAACAAAATGGCGGCCACTTTTGACAGATTTGACACCAAATTTGTTGTTCGTAACTAAGGCGCAACCCAGATATCGATTTTGAAGACAATCGGCCCATAAACAAAGAAAAACAAAATGGCGGCCACTTTTGACAGATTTGACACCAAATTTGTTGTTCGTAACTAAGGCGAAACCCAGATATCGATTTTGAAGTTAATCGGCTTATAAACAAAGAAAACCAAAATGGCGCCCACTTTTGACAGATTTGACACCAAATTTGTTGTTTGTAACTAAAGCGAAACCCAGATATCGATTTTGAAGTCAATCGGCTCATAAACAAAGAAAAACAAAATGGCGGCCACTTCTGACAGATTTGACACCAAATTTGTTGTTCGTAACTAAGGCGCAACCCAGATATCGATTTTGAAGTCAATCGGCCCATAAACAAAGAAAAACAAAATGGCGGCCACTTTTGACAGATTTGACACCAAATTTGTTGTTCGTAACTAAGGCGCAACCCAGATATCGATTTTGAAGTCAATCGGCTCATAAACAAAGAAAAACAAAATGGCGGCCACTTTTGACAGATTTGACACCAAATTTGTTGTTCGTAACTAAGGCCAAACCCAGATATCAATTTTGAAGTCAATCGGCCCATAAACAAAGAAAAACAAAATGGCGGCCACTTTTGACAGATTTGACACCAAATTTGTTGTTCGTAACTAAGGCGCAACCCAGATATCGATTTTGAAGTCAATCGGCCCATAAACAAAGAAAAACAAAATGGCGGCCACTTTTGACAGATTTGACACCAAATTTGTTGTTCGTAACTAAGGCGAAACCCAGATATCGATTTTGAAGTCAATCGGCTCATAAACAAAGAAAAACAAAATGGCGGCCACTTTTGACAGATTTGACACCAAATTTGTTGTTTGTAACTAAAGCGAAACCCAGATATCGATTTTGAAGTCAATCGGCTCATAAACAAAGAAAAACAAAATGGCGGCCACTTCTGACAGATTTGACACCAAATTTGTTGTTCGTAACTAAGGCGCAACCCAGATATCGATTTTGAAGTCAATCGGCTCATAAACAAAGAAAAACAAAATGGCGGCCACTTTTGACAGATTTGACACCAAATTTGTTGTTCGTAACTAAGGCCAAACCCAGATATCAATTTTGAAGTCAATCGGCCCATAAACAAAGAAAAACAAAATGGCGGCCACTTTTGACAGATTTGACACCAAATTTGTTGTTCGTAACTAAGGCGCAACCCAGATATCGATTTTGAAGTCAATCGGCCCATAAACAAAGAAAAACAAAATGGCGGCCACTTTTGACAGATTTGACACCAAATTTGTTGTTCGTAACTAAGGCGAAACCCAGATATCGATTTTGAAGTTAATCGGCTTATAAACAAAGAAAAACAAAATGGCGCCCACTTTTGACAGATTTGACACCAAATTTGTTGTTTGTAACTAAAGCGAAACCCAGATATCGATTTTGAAGTCAATCGGCTCATAAACAAAGAAAAACAAAATGGCGGCCACTTCTGACAGATTTGACACCAAATTTGTTGTTCGTAACTAAGGCGCAACCCAGATATCGATTTTGAAGTCAATCGGCCCATAAACAAAGAAAAACAAAATGGCGGCCACTTTTGACAGATTTGACACCAAATTTGTTGTTCGTAACTAAGGCGCAACCCAGATATCGATTTTGAAGTCAATCGGCCCATAAACAAAGAAAAACAAAATGGCGGCCACTTTTGACAGATTTGACACCAAATTTGTTGTTCGTAACTAAGGCGAAACCCAGATATCGATTTTGAAGTTAATCGTCTTATAAACAAAGAAAAACAAAATGGCGCCCACTTTTGACAGATTTGACACCAAATTTGTTGTTTGTAACTAAAGCGAAACCCAGATATCGATTTTGAAGTTAATCGGCCCATAAACAAAGAAAAACAAATGGCTGCCACTTTTGACAGATTTGAAACCAAATTTGTTGTTTGTGTAACTAAGGCGCAACCCAGATATTGATTTTGAAGTCAATCGGCCCATAAACAAAGAAAAACAAAATGGCGTTAAAAATATATCGCACCCCATTTTATTTCTGTCCTTAGGTCTTAAAAGTATCCTCATACCAAATTTGATCAAAATCCATTAAGCAGATCCAGAACTCCCATACAAATTTTCATCCCCTATTTCATTCCTTTTAGGGGTTGATTTAAAAAAATAAAGTACCCTATGTTGGTCCTTGGGGTTAAAGGTACCCACATACCAAATTTCATCAAAATCGGTTCAGGGTCAAGCTAAAGGTTAAACGCAATGTGTGTGCGCATGAACCAACAGGCATGGCTTTCGACAACGCCACGCAACGCCGCGCCGCAACTATTCGTTGCTCAGTACTCACGAATCACGATCGTTGCCGAGTACTCATGATCGTTGCCGCGTTGCCGAGTACTCATGATCGTTGCCGCCGTTGTCGTGATTCAGGGTCGTTGCCGCGTTGCTGTGATCACTACCGTTGCCGGCGTTGTCGTGATCGCGATCGTTGCCGCGTTGACGGTTGACGGCTATTATAGCCGCGCGGTCGTTATTAGCTGTTAGCTCGTTGCGTTGAATTCCAACAACTAGCTACAAGTGATTCAGCCGTTAGCCGTTGCGTCAACTAGTTGCGTTGCGCAACGACCACTTCTATTAATCTGTGCTAAGCGGTTCCGTACGTACAGTTCTAAATAGTGCGCTAGTGTTTAATTTGTAATAATTTTAATTAATAAAGTAAAATAATGTACTAGTGACATCTAAGGATATATATACACCACTTGTGCCGAATTAAATATCAAAAATGGCTACCGTATTCGATAGTCCGTTTATTAGACAACGTATACATCGACTGCGGCATCGTGACTACGATTTCGATGAAGATCAGAGATTTCGAAGATGCGACTGTACCAGTTACTCGTATTTCGTGCTTTCTATGGTTCTATTCTCTGTTGGTACTGTTATAACCGTATTGGCCATGGGCGATGCGGATGGGTACATTCTAAGTAATTTAGGACACATGTGGCTGGTGGGACCGATTTTTATATGTTCTGGCATGATGGTGGCCGTCAAGAGTATGTTATATTTGCGCAGAAAAAGTGTTATTCAGATGCTTCTTCATCAGAGAGCAATCATAAGGGTGAGTCACATTTCTATTGATCTATTGAAAACCAAACTATTAAATGCAGTCAATAACATAAACAATAACAACATTTGTACCTTTTAATGAAAGTAATAGCAAAACTTTTCCAATAAAATCTAACTATTAGGTACAAATAGTAACAACTTTTTTGTTACTTGATTGGGTTTGTTACTATTTTTACTTTTGAAAGTATTGTATTGTATTGCCTGTTGCGTATTTTTTTTTTCTACAGCAACACAATCAATATTCAACATGCTCATGTATTGTGACTGCATAATTAACTATAATGAGGGCTTCAGCACTTGCAAATGTGTGTTATTCATTTGTTTTGTGACCTTGTCCTTGGCTGTGACTATTTGTTACTACTAACTACACAGGTTTATATATAAATGGTTACATAACTAGGTACTTTTCTGTGTGATGATTTTATGACAGTTTTTACTATATTTTCATTGGTTTTCCAAATTGTGTATTACTTGATACACAATTATTTTCATTTATTCCAATCCTTAAAATTGATTTTGGGAAGAATAATTATTAGGAAGTCACTGGATGCAGGCCAATTCCAACAGGTCGATCTGGAAATCTTTGGGGGACGCCTATGTTCAGCAGTGGACGTCCTATGGCTGATGATGATGATGAATTATTCTATGTACCCCCATCCCACTCTAATGTGGGGCTGGTGCAACACACCCTAATGTTAATTAAAATTGCTTAACAAAATAATTTGATGGATATTGTACTACTTTTTACACAGTGTTTTATTGAGTCCAGTAACAAAAACTGTGAATAGTTTATGAATATTCTCAGCAGAAGAGAAAGGCAGTGGCCAGTAGTGAGACATTAGTATTATATGGCTGATATTATTATTACTAGCAATAATCATAGTAATACAACACTTTCTTTCTATCTGCCCTTATCCCATCTTAATGTGTTTTTTCAAGCATGACACAGAAAGGGTTTGGCTTAGTTTTACGACCAGCCGCCTGCCTGAATTCAACCCCTTCTGAGGGGTCTAGTTTCAGGCAAATTAAATTAGAAAATTCACTTTGCCTGACCTGGGAATCAAACCCAGGACCTCCTGGTCCACAGCCCATACATACTGCCACTAGACCAAAGAGCCGATAATAGTAATACAACACAATATTATGTAATGTGTCTCGGTCTAGTGGCAGCATGTATGGGCTGTGGATTAAAATGTTCTTCAATATCTATACCTCCATACCTACTAATAAATGTAAAAGTTTGAATGGATGAATGTTTATTACTCCATTATATACCTCGGGATGAAATTTGACACAGGGATAGATTATAGTCTGGAATAAAAAGGCGAAAGATTTAAACGTTTTGAAGGGAAACCAGAGTATAGTCTGGTCTGGTCCAGCACATAGGCTACTTTTAACCCTGGAAACGTTTGATTTCCATAGAATAGATTTCCATGAATGAAGTCACAGGCAACAACTAGTCATTTTATAACACAGTACATGTAGGTATATTACATTACCAATACTATACATATATTTGTGTATTTTAGTGATGCTTTTTTAACATAACAACATAATGTCATTGGAGGTTATTGACCCCCATAAAAATAGATGTGTAATTAGTGCCAAAAATACCATTAGGAACTAGTAAATCCAATAGTTCACTGACCCATATCAGATGAGTTTAATGGACTTTAGTTCAAAGTTCTACAGTAAAGTGAAAGGCTTGTATTGTATAGAAACACATTAATACACTACACCAAGACATTGCTTGGTTAATCTACTTTCTACTAAATTAAATCAGTAGAATAAATGCTGTAGGTAAATTAATGGAATTTGCTTGGCAAAACAAAATTTTTCATAGAACATTACAATCTATAATCAATTCTGTATAGTTGATTGTGCTGTAGAAAGGTCCAATGGTGATTTGGTTATATAACATAGTCTTCAAAATGTAAGTGAAAGTTATGCGTTATTAATAATATCTGACTCACATTTATTTTCTAGTAAATATGAATGCTTTTGTGAGTTCCGGTTATTTATATTATACTAAATTCGTATATCTAATCAAATCAATCCATGAGTAATTGAATTAAATTTTATTAAATTAGCTGTTTTATAATTAGATGATTTTGCCTGCCTCGGTGGCGTGGTGGTATTTCGGTACGACTACGGTTCTGAGGTTTCGGGTTCGATCCCCGGGTCGGGCAAAGTGATATTGGATTTTTCAATATCAGCTCGGAGTCTGGAATTTGTGCCCGATATGGCGATAGCCTCGCCCCCTATCACATCTGGGATGGAACTAAGCTCGGCGAAATGTGGGTGTTCTAGTTCGCTAGTGCGCCTCTGCCTACCCCTTCGGAGATACAGGCGTGAGCTTATGATTTTAATCTGATTTCAGATTACAATAAATGATATATGGCACTCTTTCCATAGTTTTTATAGAAACACATAATAATATTATCATACTTATGTTATATCGATGTACTTATGGCAAAATTATAAATCTGCTACTTTAGAGAAATTGGTGTTGTGATGAAAATGTTTATCTGTTATTATAGCACACCTTGGATAAATTACATACATATTTCTATCACTGGAGATGACAATAAATCTTTTTTATCCAGGTATCAACTTCCATAAAATAGTGATTCATAAGATTACCCTACATGTGACAAATTGTGTGTACTTTACACATTGTCAGTATTAAACAATCAACACACCTGGTCTACATATTTCTACGTGAAACATAATATATCCAGTAGATATAGTTGGAATTATTAGGATGATAGTAACAAATTCTCTAAGTGCTCCTAAAGCAAACAGAAAACCTTGATTCCATAGGTATGACATTTTGTTTCTTTCTTCCTGTCCTTATCCTACCTGGATCATCCATGGATGGGTCGGCGCAACACACTTTATCAAGCATGTTGCAAAAAATATTTGGCTTAGTTTTTACAACCGGCTGACATCAACCGCCCTATGAGGGATCCAGTCCCACATAAATCAAATTAGAAAAATCACTGCTTGACCTGGGAATCAAACCCAGGACCTTCCAGCCCACAGCCCATATGTGCTGCCACTAGACCAAAGAGGCCACTAATATGACATTTTATTTATGTATTTGATGAAAATAATTCAAAATCAACTTGTGTAGTTTGAATACATATCAGGTTTTTGTATGAGTCAATTTTCTTAGTTGCTAAATATAGGTATTTATCTACCTTATTTCCTGATATTTTTTTCCTTATGCTTGACTTTATCACTAAATTTTCACCTTCCAGCATGATGTACCATAACACTTGTAACTAATAAATGCAAAAGGTTATGGGTATGTTTGTTACTCTTTTGCACTAAAATTATTAAATTCATTTTGCATTATACTATATCCGATCAATACAATGCCACTTAAAAAATAAAGTTAAATGAAGGTTACATAAAACAATTACTGCTTACCAATATTTTATACATATTAGACCACACATAGAATTCCGACGCCTGTTTATTAGCATAAAATGTGATTGTCATTGTAGATTTTTTCTGTACTCAAGGACAAACGAGTATTAAATTTTATTTTAGCAACAAACTTGTAATGATATTTACGTTTCGTGAATTTTAAGTTAATCTTATCTTTCCACTTGTAAATTGTATTTTTTTGTAAACAATAAAATAACCTTGTAGATAGGTTTGCAAATAGTCTGGATGTTAATTCTATTATAATATTGACTGAGGAATTTAACATCTGGTCCAACTAGGTCAAGGTAGTAGTTTTGACATTTTCACAACTGCACCATATTTATTATAATCTGACGAATGCCTCAACCATCCCTTAAGTGATTTGGTTTATCTTTTTTATCTTCCTTTGATAATTGGACTGTGTTGTGCAGAAATGATCCAAGCCACATTTTTTTTTTACATCAATATGGTCTATAATGGCTTAGACTTTAGATCATGTTGGCATCAATAAAAAATGTGGGTTGGATCATTTCTGCACAACACGGTCCAATTCTACATACTCTTATCCCACTCAGATGTCTGGTCGGCGCTAAAACAAAATTGCCAATGGAAAACCTATGATTTCTAAAAATCGTTTAGAACATTAATTTAAAAAGGCTGTAAATGATCATGCAAGAGTAGCCATGAGAAAAGCTAATCTTTCCATAAAGGTATTCTGACACCTTAGAATTGACTCCTTGCCATGAAATAACTTTCCTATAGTTGATTAGATTGTTCCTCGACAGCCAATTTCTTTCATTTAAAGAAATCAAAAGCAAATTACTAGGTTGTTTGTTTTTACTGGAACCTAGTTTATGAACCTATATATATAAAAGATAATGCTTGACCTAATGATACTTAAGCTGAGAGTAAAGTAGACATCAAAAACAAACATGATACTGAATTAGTAGGCACTGGTTATCTCATTTATGCTCTTATTGTACAAGTTTATATTGTAAAAGTTTTGTCAAACTTAGACTAGACGAGTAATAATAACTAGAATTTTATTGTGCGAAAAGCGACATGAAGTATCATAAATTGACTATTTTCCTCTTCAATAACAAGTTTGTATGTAAATTTTCAGGATATGGCAGCAGTACAGGCTGAACAAGCCTATAGTGGACAAGTACCTCGTACAGCCTCGAGTGCAACACTTCCGCCTTCCTATGACGCCTTGATAGCAAGTGCAGCCACAAGCAAACCCCAGCCGTCGAGCTCTGAACCGCCGCCTCCCACTTATGATGAAGCTATGTATCTCTTAGATGATGAAAAAACAAAAATGGCAAACAAAAATGATGACAGTGCTAAACAAGAAACAAGCACTCAATCCGACACTGTTGACAGTAGTAAACCTTAAAGAAGCGAACTTTAAAACTTGTTTATTTACTTATTGCTAGTTATGTAAGAAAGACTTAATCCTTCCTTTTGTACTTATAATATTAGATATACAGTCAGTTTGGTATAGTATTCTCATATGTGCCTAAAATATTAATTTTTAGCGATATTTTATAGGTAAAGGTAATTTAATTTAATGAGGTAAACAATGTGTATTTTGCAAAATTTTACTGCCATTCGCCGTGGACTGATAACGACAAGGCTATAAAAAATAATATTATGACAACAGTTAATAATAAGCGGATTGTGTCTTTAAACGTCTTATGCTATTCAAGCTGTGATTTTTTCATATTTTATACATCCTGGTCAACTTATACACTTTGAATGTTATAATTTTTTTCTACTAAACACAGGGAATGGTTATTTTATCAGAGGTTGTAGAAATAAGCATTTCCTATGAAAGATTGTGTATATACTCATACTGTGGAATGTTTATTCCCGAAATGCAAATTATTGTACTATAACTATTAGATTTTAATAGTGACCAAACAATTCTATTTGACACCCAGTGTTGGCGAGTTATCGAGAATATTTAATTTTATTTTCTGCACTTTTTCTGAATCTGAATGTACTTTACAAATCGTGAAGACTGATGTGCTTTCAACATAATTGTTTCCAATGAACTAATAAGTTTAAAGTTATATATTGTAAGTTATCAAAATAATTCTCCGAAAAAACTTATGCTCGAAAATCATTAATCAATTCAATTTAAACAAATTCAATTCAAGGTCAATTTAAGCTCAGAAAAATAAAAAAGCAATTTCGGTTAATAATTATCATATGTAACTTTATTCTTTGGATAGGTCGATTTATTATAAAAAGAAGAAGCACACCTTATGCAGGTGGGTTTTGCCACAAACATCAAACTGCTTAGGACGAAATATCTTGATGCAAATATGACTCTTCAAAATAATTAAAATATTTATTTATTTATGGCCTTACCAACTATAAGACATACTTTTCTTTCTTACACTAAGTTCATAATAAAAAAATTATGTATGCAGCTGGGTTTTACCACAAATATTTTTTTTGTTTAATAAATCTTTCTTATTCTACATTAAGATTAATACAAATAACCCACAAAACCAAAATAATAAAATAATATTTGAAGGCATAAGTAGATGAAATTAGTAATACAGTGGTCTACAATTCTATATACATTTTTGCAACTATTGTGTGGGGCAGGAGAGTCTTCAATTCCAAGAGATACAGACTTTGAGTTTATAGCTGTTTGACAGAATACGTTAAAGAACTTACACATAAATAGTGACGGGCGGCGCTTATGTAAAGACGCGTGTCCTGCACTAAAATATTACATAAACACCTACGCAAAACATGGTTTTGCTATATATTTTTATCTATGGTACATTGTTCTATAAGCAGGAGACAGTGAGTCATTGTTTTGGATATGTGTTTTTGTTTTGTTTCGATAAAAACAGGTGCAGGAGACCCAGCTTAACATATACAATGTTTAACATAACGCACACCCTCAGACACAGCAATTGAAACATATTAATACAATAATAATTCATAGACTGAAATGATCCTAGATTGAATTTAAGTTGTTTTTTTTAACAAAAAAAATAATTTTTAATTTGTGCTCGAGTAGTATGGTAATATTATAAATCGTACTCGCCCGGAGCACGCATTGTAGTCTCGTTTAACCGTATCGCCTGGAAATACGTTTCTATTTCGTTTGTTGGGACTTGGGACGCTTTATCAAAGGGTGACTGTCATTTACTTCATCATCATCATCATCATCATCAGCCATAGGACGTCCACTGCTGAACATAGGCCTCCCCCAAAGATTTCCAGATCGACCTGTTGGAAGCGGCCTGCATCCAGCGACTTCCTGCGACCTTTATCAGGTCGTCGGTCCACCTTGTAGGTGGACGTCCTACATTTACTTAGTAGGTATTAATTAATTGCAGGAAAAAGTCCTATTTAAGAAAATACTGAAATCGATCCAGAAGCCTATTCTGCACAAACTACTATCAGGGTGTGCCTTAATTATGTTACATATTGTATATGTGCTGCCTCGAACGCGTTGAAAGAACTGTCAAAAATTAAGATTTAAAATACTGCATTCTGTTATGTCTTGGTCATCATCTAAGCAGTTTTCTAAATTGAAGCTCTTGGTCACATCATCTGTATGAAGTATGAATCGATAACCTGCTATCATGTTATCATTATCTATCACATCTCTCTTGTCACATCTTATTTTGTTTATTATAAGATATATCTCAATTTAAACAACTTTATCAATATTATTGCAAAATTCGGTTGTTTTTAAGATCGCTTAAAAATTTACATTGGAATAAGTAATGTACCAAACTCGATAGCCTAAAATGCTTGTTGCTGATGACGTTATTACTTTATCAGCTATAGATATAAAACTGCGAAAAACAATTTTTTCATAAACTTTGTTATATGTGTTGTATTGTTTTATATCTTGTGACAAAAGTAATACAATCCAAGAACATGCAACTCAAAAACAACACTTATTTACAAAAATAAGAATTAATGAAGAGGTATGCAGATTTAGAATGCATATTTACATACAATAAGCTTTAAAAAAAATTAGAACAGTAACTCTAAATTTTTAACTTATTTTATACCGCCTTCATCCACTCATGTCTTATGTATGCAATTTAAAATAAGCTAGCTATATTTTTCCTTCCTTTATGTCGATTTGCATAAAAGAAGGTCATGAAAACCCATTGGGACATTTTGTTCATGCATAATTATTCAAAATGCGTACTTAACATTGAAATAATTGCAAATAGAACTATAGACTGCTGACTAAAGACCAGGAAATTTGCAGTGTTTTATTCAATTTTATTTGACATACAATATATTCAGTCATGATAATATATATAAGCAACTTTAGGGTCAGCAGTCAGAAGCCACTGAGCAGCATTATGCTCAAACAGTATTATTTGATACATTGTTACTTAATTTAGTCACAGCTCAAATAGGAATTCACAATAGAATAAAAAAAATATCTGGGCCTTACTTATAAAAGCATTTTAGCTGAGCAAATGGCTAAGAATAGCCTGTCACATTTTTCCTTGCTTTACATTAAAAATGAATGGGACAACCTATGGTTAAAGATAAGCAGCGCTTAAATATTTTTATAAGTAAAGGGCTATGTATACGCCATTATAACTCTCATTATCTCATACTATTTTAATTCTATTTCCGTCATTATTAAGTATACTATTAATCAATGACAACTGTTCAAGCATTTTGCTGCTGTCACGATGAGGAGCAATAACACTTATGTATTTTTCCGAAAAGACTACAAAGAGGTGTTCATATTTTTAGGACTATGGACATACACAGTAAAAAACTGTAAATTTATTGTATTTAATGAAGTGGCCTTACATTTAATTATAATTTATAATATTTTCCCATCTGAGCGATTTGTGTGCACAAGTATAGGTTCATGATTTATAGTATTCTATAGAATTATGTTCCTAAATTTTTTTAACAAAACTAATATTGTAATGATTTTTATGAAAAAGTATAACATGTATATTTTTGTACATTGCTGCTGAATGAAACCCTCTATGTAATGATGGGTTCATGAGTATTTTTCAATATAATTGCAGACAGTGCAAACAATTGGTACAAAATTTATCAAATATTCAATAATTATCTGATAAATCAGCCATTTTTTTCAATTTAAATTCACCAAGTATCTTACCGGCTGGTTTAACATTGGTAAACTTGCATAAAATTGAAAATCATATAGTTTTCACCATCTGCAAGTTCTGTTGAAAAATACAACATATGGTACCAAAGCTATTTACTATTTAAAGAAAGTAATCTGATCAAATATGTTGTGTAAATCTATTATATGTGGTTGTCAGTCAGAAATATATCTACATTTAGACATGCTTAATATAGATCTGGTTGCTGTTATATACAGCACTTTTGTTTTAAGCTGCGAATATATGTATATGGATCTCCCCTGGATTTAATAATTATACACTTTGAGTTATTTCATAGTTTTATTTATATTTTTATGACAGTTATGTTCTTATATTAACATTATTAACTAGTGACAGGCGGCTTGGCTTCCAGAGGCCAAGGCACTTGTGTAACATAATATATATGTGATGCCTCCAACAGGTTAATTTATGTTAATCGCCCAAAATATTTAGCTCTAAAACATACATCCCTCAGTTGAGGCCATTGAACAACAAAAATATCTGCAAAATATTGTAATATTTTCCCAGTAAGTGACAATGTTCGAACTCTACATACACTTTCAATAAAGACTATTCTACAATCTAACAAAAACATACATCTAAGTATAAAAGCTACAACACATACAGGCACACATGTGCCAGGCCCATTACAAAATATAACATTTGGTTTGAAATTGTATATTACAGGTATTGTACATAATGTAGCATACAAAGTACTGGCTATGGAAGAAGTGTATGTCTGTTTTACATTCCTACTCCGAGGTATCTTACTGATTGTGTAAGATTTTTGTGCATTCTCTAATTTATAAATCTTCACCTCGCTGCTTATGTCATTATCAGCTATGATGTAAAGGCGGGGGTTATATTTCATAATGTTTAAACTTTGAATGAGCCTTAACATTTCTGTAGTGTGACCCCCAGAACCAATACAGAATATTGTTCGTATTGAAGAATCTGTCTGAAAGTGACAGTCTGTACTAAATATTATGTACAACATATATATTACACGAAAAATTAATGCTAAGAGTACAAGGAATACAGCACTAATCAAGATCAGCATTTTTAAGTTCTGTAATAAAATGATATAAGTATAAATATTAATTCCACATCTAATCACACAAATTACATGGTCTACATACTTTTTTCTAGGAATTTGGAGTAATTTTGAAATGCTACGTGGGCTGTGAATTGAGTTGGCCGGTCGGTACGGTACACCACTAATTTAGTTTACTACTTCTTCTTTCTTTAAAAGATGGCTTTCATTAAGGTGTTGATGATTCTGCCAACAAAGTATCATAATCCATATAAAAATCCTGTCATAATAGCAATATCATAAAATAAATTTATGAAATAATAGGAATTAACCATTGCATATTTTTATGAAAACGTTATTTATTGTTCTTGACAGCATCCATGGCAGTATCCTACTTCTGTAACTTGATATCAGAATATTTCAACAATGTTACTTGAAATAATATGACTATTTTCATATAATAAATTAACAACAAAACAACGATTTTAGCTGTCAGGACTTACGTACATGCCCTTTGGCCAAAGAATATAATACCTCTCTGCTCTTTGGCTATCAGCCAGCTAGTCGTAGAACAATAGACCATAGATAAAAAATGCATGTTTCTGTAGTTTTTTTGTGTAATATTTTAGTGCAGGAGACCCGGCTTTACTTTGGCCCGGGGGTGGCTTATAGGAACAAACAAATATATATTTATCCTTCTTTACCTGTGTTGATACTCATTAATAGAAAAAATATAGTATTATTTTTTGCTGTTTCTATGAAATGTACTCGTAGATTAAAGAGAGAGAGGAGATCGGTTACATCTTCATGACCTTGGCACCAGCCTGGCAGCTAAAGATGTGAAAGTGAAAGAAGAACGCCCGGTGTCAATAAAGTACAATCTCAGTTCGAATGTGCAGATTTACAAAAAATATCCATTATGGGCCTTACTTAAAACAGCATTTTTAGCTGAGCAAATGGTTAAGAATAACCTGTCACTTTTTTCTTTGCGTTACATTGTTTAAAAATGAAAGGGACAACCTATGGTATAAAGATAAGCAGCGCTTAAATATTTTTATAAGTAAGGGGCTAAGAACACAGTTTGAACATGACTTCGTCAAATGACTTGATTTGATTGGTTCATAATCGCGATCTATCTGCACTCTAAATTGAGTTCGTTTATTGAAAGTTAAAACCGGCCGAAAATCGTTATATAAGCGCACTAGAGCTTTTCAAATCATACTATTTAGAAAAAATATAGTCTGCCTACTCTTATGGTATACAGGTGTGTTAATATGTATGTAATCTAAAAAATATACTGTGAAATAACGGAATAAAATATTTTATCGATATCGATAATATACGTAATGAAGCACGCCCCTCGTCACTATACCGCCATTTCTACTGCCGTGTTATTATTACTTTGGACCGGGGGCGTGTCTTATTGACGGCTGCGGGTCTATAGGAATAAACACTTGTATATTTGTCTTTCTTTACCTGAGTTGACATGCGTTAGTAAAAAAGAGATAGCATTATTTTTTGTTGATTCTATCAAATTTTATACTCGATAGGTTGTAATAGACAATAGAAATATACTCTAGAGCTATGAGCTGTCAGACTGTCAGCCAACTGTCACTAATGTCACTTGTCAGCCACAGATTTTTGTCAGCTTAGCTGTGCTGCAGGCACTTCAATCTTAGTACATTACAAGTGGTAACTAACGTTTATAATCCTATAAAATTATAGAGTACACGTTTAAACATTCAGTTTCATAGTAGACGGTTGCTTTTAAGTTCATAGTATTATACTCGGTATATATATGCTTACTTAGAGGGGCATATGGCGTTGTAACAGATTTTGAACCGATAGTGTAATTCATTGTGGACAGATGTCACTACCTAAGTACAGACCAAGAATTTCGTTTAATGGAATAAAATGAATTTATTTTATTAAAGTATTATAACTAACAGCAATTGTTAAATAAATCATATGACAGAATATTAATATAATCATATTAAATGTAAAATAGTTAATTTCTATTGTCCAATATGCAACAAAATGGCCGTCCATCCATAGATGTATAGACATTGGGAAATCCCAACCAGTGTGACCATTTATTACTGTTTCAGTATATTTTGACGTATTTTTGGACCATCAGTAATTTTTTCGGTATATTTTGAATAAAATACATGTTGACTAATAAAAAATAATATGTAGCCACTAAACTTGCGCAGAGAAAAAATTGTACAGTTGATGCCAAGTTAGGAGATTTTTCGCGTTTAAAGCCGGGTCTCCTGCACTAAAACATCACACAAAACATGCGTTTCTTATCGAGGGTCCATTGTTCTACGAGCAGGTGACAGCTAAAATCGTTGTTTTGCTTTGGGTTTTTTGTTTCGAAAAAGCTAGTGCAGTAGGTAGACGAGGCTTAAGGCAAACTCGAAGGGTGTCGTGGCGAGCAAAAAAATTGTGAACCAAGGACGTTTTATAAATGGAATAAAAAAATATAAAAATGCTCTATGGTGGTAACTAATCTCTAGCATTCAAGACACCCATGGTGGGTATCAAAAGAATCACAGGTGCGTTGCCAACCTTAATGGATGATAATGAGAATTGAGAAGGGGAGGGGGTTAATTAAGTAACTCAAATAAAATCAAAATTGATTTGAACAACCTGTACGATACAGCTCGCTACTGTATTTGGTTCAGCGAGTGAGGTTTCCAGTGATCCGAATCCCCATACTGTTCTCAGTTGGAAAAAAACATACTGTATGCTGTGATAGAACGAACTCATAAAATAAAGTAACATGATTATGATTATTGTTCCGAGGATAAAATTTCCTAGACACGTTCTCGAAACAAAACACAAAAACATCTACACAACACCATTTTTTCGGTGCCACCTACTCATAGAGCTCATAATTTGTAGCGAAATCATATTTTTTCTAGGTAGGCGTTTAAGCGCAGGAGACGCGGCTTAACAAAATAAATTTTTTTTACATTTTTAATGAACTGTTTGAATTCAAAGTTGTAAATGTTCAGGTAAAATATAAGAAACCATTTTATGATACTTTAATGATGATTGTGAAATAAAACTTATTTTATAAATATTCTACTTCGGTAATTTCTGCTGGGTGAAACAGTATATTTCAGTAATTTTTCGAGATGGCCTCGGTATTTTCAAAAAAAAAAATGTTGTGGTCACACTGATCGCAACTGTCAAACTTTGCTAGCTTGCTACTAATATTAATCTGTGAACTTTGCTGTCAAAACTCAAACATGAAAATAACCACGGTTCGTGCTCCTCGCCATCCAAATAAGATAAGAAGAAGAAGAACCACGGTTCGTATTGTGTGTGTTAATTTTTGTAATGTATTTTATGATAAGATTCCTTGTTTTGTGTTCGTGTTTGTGAAAAGTGCACCAGTTACATGCAATCAGACAAAATATGCTGCGTCCTGGGATGCAAAGATGATGTAGGTATGTAGGATACAGTACTATATTTGGCTTATAAATATACTTGGAACAGGCACAAACCTTATTACATTTTAAAACAAGTCCACTATACACAAGGAGATTTAATAATACTAACTATAGAGGGGCTATCAAGTAAGTTGGAAACTTACAAAGAAATTGATCTCAAACTTCAGTACCGCCATCAACTACTTATTACAATGCGAGGGAGATTGTGAAAATTTACACCCTATAATATTTTGTGAATGGTTAAGAATCACGTAGAAATGTATTTCGATATATACTTTCATATAACATACCTCATACTCATGGTTAATAATATAATCCCTGCTATGAAGAACCAAAAAAGTTGTGTGAAAAAGTTTATATGTCATTCTTCTTGTACTAACTTATAACATTTGGTTAACTTAAATTATTTTTTATAATGTATTCAAGTTTATAAAAACTTGGATAATTAAAATTGGTAGTATTATTGTCATGATGAAATGTCCATATTAGCAACTCTTTACCATGCACATAGTGGTGACATCTTGGCACTACAAAAAATGCACTTATAGTGCTGTACTAATAATAAGTACTGTTGTGTCTGTCGCTCACATTTTGAAGAAGATACATATGCAGCAACAATTATTAAATAAGCTTTCTCTATTATTTCAGCCTTTTTACCAGATGAAGCAAAAATCGAATGTAAATTTCAAGAACACAGACACATACTAACTCTCCAGCGTCATCAACATCATCAGGTAATTGTATCTACTTGTGACTTAATTGCAGATTGGGGTAATTTAGTTGTCAACTTGTCACTTGAGAAATATGTAATGGAAACAAGATGACACAGTAAACTCCATACCACCTAAAAACTATTTTAATTTTCGTTTTTAATTAAATATTGTGTCTTATACTTTCAGATGTCAAAATGAGTGCATTTGTGCCACATACCACCAACAATTATAAAAGATGACTGCCAGCAGGGAAACATTGGTATGTATTGTTAGCAATAAATTAGTTTAGCCTTTTCTGTTCCACGATGATAATAATTAATAATAGGAGTCGCCTCCTTGATCTAGTAGCAGCATATATCGGCTGTGAACGCTCAGATCATGGGTTCGATTCCCAGGTCGGACGGAGTATTTTTCTAACAACATTTGCCCAGGACTGGATCCTCCTGAGGGTATTTGACGTCAACCAGGAAGCTAGACGTAAAAGGTAAGCCAAATTCTTTATGCAAATATATTTGGACAAGCGTGTAGCGCCGAGCCCACACTAAGCTGGTACCTATAAGGACAAGTAGGAAGAAATAAGTGTACATGTAATGTACTACGTGTAATTACAGATAATATAAGATGACATTATAAGAAATATGTAGGTCACATAAGAGCTACATTATAAGAAATAGGTTCCCAATATGTGAAGTTTTAAGAATTAGTAAAATAATATTTAAATATCTTAATAACGTGTGAAAAATCTGCTCCCAGGAGCAGTAACAAGTATCATTATAAATGTACTTCGATATATACTTTCATACAACATACCTCATACTCATGCTTAATAATATAATCCCTGCTACGAAAAATCAAAAAAGTTGTGTGAAAAAGTTTACATGTCATTCTTCTTGTACTAACTTATAACATTTGGTTAAAACTTAGATTATTTTTTATAATGTATTCAAGTTTATAAAAATGTAGATAATTAAAATTAGTAGTATTATTGTCATGATGAAATTTCCATATTAGCAACTCTTTACCATGCACATAGTGGTGACATCTTGGCACTACAAAAAATGCACTTATAGTGCTGTACTAATAATAAGTACTGTTGTGTCTGTCGCTCACATTTTGAAGAAGATACATATGCAGCAACAATTATTAAATAAGCTTTCTCTATTATTTCAGCCTTTTTACCAGATGAAGCAAAAATCGAATGTAAATTTCAAGAACACAGACACATACTAACTTTCCAGCATCATCAACATCAGGTAATTGAATCTACTTCTGACTTAATGGCAGATTGGGGTAATTTAGTTGTTAACTTGTCACTTGAGAAACATGTAGTGGAAACAAGATGACCCAATATATGATGGACATGTAACTCATTACACGTACATGTAATTACAGATAATATGACATTTCATTAATTACATGTAATGTATTACATGTCCTTCATATATTTCTTTTTGAATTTACCATAAGGTAAGGACTAACTAAGTTAGTAATAGTGGTGCAAGTCGCCATAAGTGAGATAAACTATACTAATAAAGAAAATATACCCAAAATTCTACAACGTCACCTTGGGATAGATATCACTGAAAGCATTGAGGTCAGTTTTAAGACCTAAAAGCCATTTGCAGCTCCGCGATAAATCTCTATTTATCCGAAATCTTTATTTTAAGGATAGGAATGAGCCGTAGGATAAATCGAGTTTAGGTTTCACTGTAGGATAGTAACAGCGCTGCAAGTCCCACTTAGTGACACTATTATTGATATAGTTTCAATTTTATGAATAAATAAGCAATCATGTCATATGTTAAAGATATGTCTTATCATAAGGGTATAATAAAACTATATAGCGCTTGTCTAATAATAAACATTAAATAATAAATAAACACCCAACAGTAACACACATAGCCCTGACCCCACACTAAGATACGTGTCTTGTGTCGTGGGTATCAAGAACTACGAGAAACTTTAGGTCTCAACACCTAGACCCGAAACAAATATCTGTAGGTCATACAAACATTTATCTCAACGTGGGAATCGAACCCGCCGCCTCCCGTTTCACAGCCGGCTACTAGCCGACTGCGCCACGGATGCTGTGAATTAAGATGAAAATAACAAATTAAAACTTTGTTGACTTTAATACTCTGCAATTTTGTTGTCATGATGTATTTTACATTAATCGCTTGGCTGCTGGTGACCAAGCCACCTCTGAAGGGCCTCGTGCCTGGCCTGCTTGATATCAACCGCTCTGTACTCTGTCTCGGTAAATTATGCAAGAAAGTAGAAACACGGTTGCCGAATCGTGAGCTTTAATGCTATGATATACTGTAAAATTTTAAATCTTATATTCCAGATCCAGATGTGATGCATGAATTACTGCAGCAACTGTCAGAGACACAGAACATCCCAAAACAATTCCTTGGTAAGGTTTCTATACATATTCCTTTTCTCAGAAATGGATAACTAAATACACCCAACGTGGCTGTTAGGTGTATTTTTTTATTTCTTTATACACCTAGTCCTGTCCGCACACTAGGTATTACCTGTATTGTGGGTGTCAAAGACTATGAGAGACTTTCGGTCTCACAACACCCAGATGGGAAACAAATATCGGTGGGCCACACAAACAATTGTCTCAGTGCGGGAATCGAACCCGCCGCCTCCCGCTTGACAGCCGACTACTCGCCCACTGCGCCACGGAGGCTGTCAATTATATATATATATATATATATATATATATATATATATATATATATATATATATAATATCTTTTTTAATTGTATTTAGTGAAGTATTAGATTTAGTAATAGTACGTAAAGTCAATAAAGTTTTAATTTAATATATATGTCGCAGTAGATCTATGTACTTAATAGTGACCGAGCCTAGCAGATAGGTCAAAGCACAACAAATGTCGATATAATGAAAGTTATGTGTCGGTATTGATAGAAACACAGGTTTTACCACTTCGGTTTATTCAGTGCTTGTTTTATGCACTTGATTTAATTTACCGTCAGTTCGGAATACGCTATGGGGAGGAACTGATGAGATAACCCATAGATTTAACACGAAACACTTCACATTTCATTAGAATAGTCAATTCACAGTTTTACAACGTTTGCACTGAGAACTGTAGTATATTTCACGGTAAATATAACACTGAATTACTAAATACTTGGAAATAAGAGGTCGCCCATAATTTAGGCATAACGACCCCTAAATACTATGGTCTCCCGAACTATGATGTGATCTATTTGAAAGCCGATGACTAAAAGCACCTCTGAACAGTCTGCAAGCCATTATATTATCATGAATCCCTTCCTCTGCGTTCTCTTCGTCAGAGTGCGGGTAGGTGACGGCACAATTTCTCTAATAATTCAACAATTAAGCAAATCTATTTATAAAACCATTATATTAATTCCTTTTACATTTAATTAGACCTATTGATAAGTGATCCAGCAATTAAAAAGCTTTAGATGGCAATCATTAAGATTATTTCCGCTAGGCTGCCACCACTACTCTGAAATCTTAACTATTAAGCAATCTGTGAACAAAATAGCTATTTAAATTACCTTTAGATTTATTTAGACCATATAAGTAGTAATTCAGCAATTATTAAGCTTTAGATCGCAATTGTCACAATCACATCCGGAGACAATGACATTATACAAACAATAGTATAAAAACGTAAGAATAATTACGATTACTTCATCACCTCGACGTCTAAATACTTTATACGATTTTACGAAGTGATTTTAACAATAATAGATTGAATTATTAAAAGTAAATCTGATAATAAATAGACGGATTAAATTGCTGCGATATATATAAAAAAAAACTAAAAATAAAACTAAAATTAAAACTTTATTGACTTTACGTACTATTACTAAATCTAATACTTCACTAAATAAAATTCGATGCCTGGTGTCAAATGGAATCAAAATAAACTTTACTTTTAACTCATTTATATACCAAGTAGTTGTGTAGCTTCTTTCCAGTGATCTCCTAGTTATTTTTAAAAATCCTGTCATAAGTAAATGCTTTTAGACTCTAGATTTTAATCGAAGAACAATATATACATTGTTATTCTATAAAATGGAATAAAACTTATATATTTCTATGTCATAACTTTTTAAACTAATCATTGAAATCAGTATGTAAACTAATCATGATAATTAAAAAAATATATATTATTTTCTTACAGGGAAACGGAGATAATGAAAAGAAAATATTTAAAACAGGTATTGTTTCAAATGCGGAAAGGGTGATGCATTGTCAACTAATAGCTGTAAAAAAAGTCTAGCAAGTTGAAAAATACAGTCAGCACACATAAGCGTAGCGAAGAAATTTGCTAGTACTAATGCAGCTTCCAATAAACCTATAAATATCAGTGATAATTATCAGCAAATTGTATTGGCTGGTTAATTAAACCTCCTAAAGACGTTTCTAATGAACTTAAATTATTTCTTATCACTCGATAATGTGTATCTTAAGGCCAATCTCCTGCACATTTTTTTCTCGAAACAAAACACAATAGAAACAACGAAAACATATTGCTCGTAATAGAACCCATACTCACAAAAGATGTGCATTTTCTAGATATGGGCCTTTGTTCTATGAGCAGGAGACAGAAAATAAATTGTTTTGTGTAGGTATTTTTTTTTTGTTTCGAGAAAAATAAGTGCAAGAAACTCATCTGAAGATAGCTACATATTAAGTGATAAAAAATCATCGTATATCCATTAGAATCGGAGTAGGTAATTATTATTTAATGTTCGCTTTTATCTTTAATAACTGGAATAAGTCACAATATTAGAATTTTATTTTTAAACTAATAATAATGTTTCCAAGTGTCTAAAAACTATAACGAAATCATAACCTCAAGCCGTGGACTATCGGATATATATGCATCATCACAATTTTAAAAACTTAACACATCGACTTCAACTCCGATCATAACCAAATTTATATGGGACCACACTTGATATAAGCTCTATCGAACACAAAAAGAATTTTTGAAATCGGTGCACATTTGGCGGAGATATCGCATAATATACATAAAAAATAAAGACGAATTGAGGACCTTCTCCTTTTTGGAAGTCGGTTGAATATTTTTACCTAGGGTTGTCACATGTAATCGCATAAATTCCTGTCAATTATAAAATTAAATTATTGGAACGATAATAATACATCTAAATACGTGCTAGAGAACTAAGGCATTCACAGCTGAGATTTGTATGACTAACCTTAGGAAAAACCTTTTTATCGATATATCTCCGGTAGTCCATAGTTTCTGACCATGACTTTATGGTGTGTAGAAGACATTAATAATTACCACAGTGACCACATTTATATGGAACCACTCTTGAAATAAGCTCTATCGAATACAAAAAGAATTTTGAAAATCGGTCCATATTTGGTGGAGATATCGCGTAACATACATAAAAAAAATATATGTGTAACGTAGAATCTGTCTACCAGCGACGTCAATCTGCTGATAATTTTTACTATTAATTAATTATTTTATTACGTTTAGATTTATCCAGCTAAAATTTTATAGATTTACAAAAACTAAACTTAAAGTAAGTTTATCAAACATTTAGGAATTTACTCTAGCCCTTATTTTGATCTAAACTATAAGAATCTGAGATATAAAGAGTATGTAACTTTTTGGTTTCCCTATAACACAGTGCCACGATAGCAGCAAGCGAGCGCCTGAATCAAAATTTGTCCTGAGTAGAAAGAGTTTCATAAAACTCATTTTATTATTTTTATTAGCGAAATCTAATTTAACTAATATTCATTTTATAAATACTAGTTCTTACTTAGATATTCTGTAAGAAGCACTTCTGAATAGTCAAATCTAGTTTTTACGTATAGGTACATACAAACTGTTTTCAGAAGTAAATTTTTTTTATAACAGAGACTGGTAAACGAGCAGATGAGTGATCTGATGGTAAGTTATCTCCACCGCGTAAAGATACCCAAGACACGAAAATCAACCTAAAATGAGGGAAAAATGATTGTTGTTTATTATTGTTGTTGTTTTTATTACAGTTATCATTTTTTTGGCAGATAACAAATAAGGTTTAGTTAATTAATTGAAAAACAAAACAATTGTTTAAATCGAAATTTTCAATATAGTTTTTGAAAAATTCTACCTACCTTATTTAAATTCATTCGAGATTGTTAATTATTGTAATAATCAAATATTTAGTATACAAGCGACTTCATTTTAATGTCGCTAAATACCATAAAACATTTTAACATTATTGATTAATTAAATCTTGATTGGAACTTTATGTAATATCGTTCTCGAGCTCTTGTGCTCTAACTACTTTAAGGTGTTTAAATTGCTTAAACAAAAAAAATTATATAGTTACACCGTAGTTACAAAAATGATCATAGTGTGCAGTAAATAACAACAAACAAACTGGGGCTATAAAATTACAAGTCTTGAAATATAAATAAATATGGTCAACATTGAAATCTATAATTATTATTTACTATTGGTACCAATTTTCTTAATTTTTACCTTGTTTTAAAAATGAACCTAAAATATTATTTTAAAGAATTTACGGGCCCTTAATAGTTTCAGACGGTAGGCGGCGCTACTGTAGTGCACGTAGTAAATAGTTTTAGTCTGAAATCTATAGAGCAAACTTCGACTAAGACCATCTAAGTCAAAGAAACGACCTCGGTGAGGATTTGTAATTTTTAAATCGATCTTTGACTTAGTCCGAGTCATATGTTACAAGAAAATCTTTGCCTAGTCTGTCTGTCAGTTGGACTAAGTCGAAGTTTGATTTGAAAAATCCAAATTCTCATCAAGTTCATTTCTATGACTCAGATTTTGTCGAAGTTCGCTCTATAGATCTCAGCTTAAAGCATTTGTTCTTTGGTAAAGAAGTTAAATGCGTTTTTGTAATGGTATTTTTTCCGAAGCTAAGCTTACAATATGTATGGCGCATAATACGAATAATCATTGTTATATGTAATTATATCAAAGCATGATGTACATACATATCTTTCAATAAATGATTGATATACATTGATGATATATCAATGTTGACAAGAAATAGTGTATTATTTAACAACATTCCCATGAAGCAGTTACATACCAAAAAGTCGCCAATACAAGTTTATTGAAAGAATTTTTAAAATAACATTTTCATTTTTTACATCGATAATTGTGTGATCTGATACACTCACATTTATACATTTTATAAATAGATAAGTATCACATAAAATCAGATTACACTTTATAAGATGTAATAATTAAAAATGTTATTTTAAAAATTCTATTAAAGGATTTTGTGATTTCTTAAACCAAAAGACCTAAAAGCGTACAAAAGTCGCCTACTTTGGAAAACAGATGGCGCTTTTTATGAGTTACCCATTTTGAGGCCGAACATAGACCTCTATTTCAGTATATACAAAGTACTCTGTGCTGTGCTGTGCGCCTGTGCCTGTGACCGGGATTATTTTACGCGGCTTTCGATACGGGCGGGCTTGCAGTTTGCATAATTAAGAGCTTCTTTGCAGGGTTTGTCGCGACGACTGACAATACTAAGTGTAGCATATTTTTCGGCGTTACATGGTTATAATAAAAGTTGTATCTTGATTAACAACTACATAAAGAAAGTGCACGGTGGTGAATATTGTGTAATTCAAGTTCAACCTAGGAACGAGAAAAACCAACAATGAACATTTTAAGAACACTTTTTTTAATTTCTTTACCTATTTTTTCCATTTTTTTTGTTTTAGTCTATTTATTGGGGCTTTTAAATTTACATTTTAGTGACAGAAATAATTATTGTGCTATGACTTACATGTATGAATATCCTCAGTTCGTGGTAAGTACTTTTATTGCGTAAATTTGTTCATATTTGTAGAAACAACGACAAATTAAACTTATATTTTTAGATTGAAATACAACTATTCTTACGGATTCTATCACGATTAGGTTTTAATTATTATTATATTTTTAGCGTCTATCCGTTGATGAAAATATCAATTTCCCAGGATATGGACTGTATGCATACAGTGAAGGACGATTCACAGAGAGAGCCAGGAGGATGTGGTAATTTATTTTAAATTATTGCAAATATAAAACAGTCATCCCTCAAAATAACTTTACAATAATTACTTTCTTTGCATAATTCATTGGTAATATTAAAAAAAGGTTGTGTGTGCACAGTGACATGCATTGACATTCCAATCAGGGTAGATAATAAACTTTCAGAACTATTATTATCATCTTTGTGTCGATTTTAAATATAAGCCAAGCGTTGCTATTTTGAAAATCTGTATTAAGTATTATGATTTTTATTGTTTATTTATGGATATAGCTAATTGTCAGGATAGACAGTGTCTCTTTTTATATATGGACTGCACGCCACTGTGTGCGCAGTTCACTAAATCCTACTACTCCACTGTATCTTGCTGCATTTCACTGTACCACACTACATTCTAATGCATTCCACTCCATTGCATCTCACTGTATCCTACTGTTAATCCTTTTACAGTATTATTGTTATATCCTTTTTGTGTTTGTCTCTTAATTGTGACACATTTGCATTTCGATTCTGTACCAAATTATTCTCAAGAATTTTCATTAGATTTAACTACCTTTCTCTTAAGTATGTTTTGTTATATCTTGTACAAATGTCTGCATAGGTTTGATGGAGTGCCTGTGTTGTATCT
This sequence comes from Clanis bilineata, assembly GCA_036417725.1. Classification (NCBI taxonomy): domain Eukaryota; kingdom Metazoa; phylum Arthropoda; class Insecta; order Lepidoptera; family Sphingidae; genus Clanis; species Clanis bilineata. The sequence goes on from CM071153.1 coordinate 10,124,018, forward strand.
GCCTGGTAATTCCGGTAGTCATATGCAAGCTCGTTCTCTAGCTTCAGTTGCTCTTCGGATGTCACTCTCAAGAGAAACTGATTTTCACTTTGATTATTTCACAAGTAAGTAATAGACATAGAACAAATATTAACTGGTTATATACCAGTAATTGATAACTAACTTTCTGAATTACGTCTATAATAATATTAACCCTGTAATATTACTGTCCCACTGCTGGGCACGGGCCTCCTCTACTGATGAGAGGGGTTAGCCTTAGTCTACCATGCTGGCATAATGCAGGTTGATGGGCTTCACATACCTTCGAAATTCTCGGGTATGCAGGTTTCCTCACAATGTTTTCCTTTACCATTATAGCAAGCGATATTTCACAATGAAAATACACTTTACATAAAAAAGTCAGAGGTGTATGCTGCACATTGGGGTTGGTATTGAACCTCCGACACTTGTCTCGTCAGTCCCTACCATTACCAACTGGGCGATCGCTGCTTAATATATTTATGTGTTAAATGAATTATGACTATACTTTAGTATAATTTCTTTTTTGTCTAATAGTAAGTTTCAATGAAGAGGTTTCTGGCTTGTATGGTGGTGTGTTGGAAAAACAAACAAAATTTGCTACTGCCTCAATTAATACAATTTTGGGTTTGTACATGGAAAACAAATACAGAAAATCAGTACCCACATCAGTCATACTTATTGGACACTCTATGGTGAGTTAAACTTCTTCCTCCCAGGGTCATGAAGTAGACAATATGAGGATATATACATGCATCTGTATTTTTTTTATTGCAACCAAATAAAGAGACAAGCGAGCCACTCAATTATGAACAAAGTTTCCAAAAATGGGGTTGGCGTATGCTTGTGGATAAAAACACCTTTAAAAATAGAGAGAAAAAAGTTTCCAATAAATGTGCAGTGGCACATGGTAGTAGAAGTGCCTTACATGTTTTTGAAAAATTAAAATGTCGCAAAAATTATTGTGAAGCAGAAAATAGGTGATAACTGATAAACCAGGTGGTGTAACTTCACAGGGTTTCAACCTTTTAATTTATTTTTAATGTTTATTAATTTTAGTTGCGTTTTCAGCTTAAAATTGTCTTTTCGTGACATAATTTAAATGCTGTTTTAGGGGGGTGTCATTGCTAAGCGTTTGCTAGCACAACCAGATTCAATAAACACAACAAATATAGCTATTGCTTTAGCAGCACCATTAGTGGCACCAGTAATCAACTTTGACGAAAAAATGAACAACTTTTACATGATGATAGATGAGGAATGGGATAATAATATCCGCAGTAAGGTAGAAGTGAAAGAAAATAAGATGTTGCTCAGTTTTGGTGGTGGACCAAGAGATGTATTAGTTCCCTCTGGACTGACTTCGGATAATGACAGCTACATCAGTGCTTTGGTAAGTTTAATTTTATTGTGATTATTAAATGGATGAATTTTGAGTATGTCTGCCCACACCTTTAGTTCCAACTTGTTTTTAGTCATGTCAGATGAAGTACATTTTGCTAGTTTACGGACAAATTGAACCAGATTTCGCATCGACAATATTATAGCCACTTTCTCACTGTGCGCAGTGACGTGCATAGGCATTTAAATTAAGATAGACAAAAATTTTACATAATTTAACTAGTACCAGTTGGTGCTATGGTGGTCTATCATCATCATCGTCGTGTCGATTTAAAATAAAAACCGAGTGATGCTATTTTGGAAATAGCTTTTTTGTCAAAATTTGTATCTTTATTTGGGTAAATAGCAAATTGTCAGGGTAGACAGTGATTTTTTGTCTATATGGACTGCACGGCACTAACTGTGAACATTTTAAGGCTACTTCAATCCCGGGTGTGTGGGTGTCCCCGGACCATGTCGGCATCGTGTGGTGCAAGCAACTCGTAATGACTATCAATAGATTCCTCTTCTCCATTGTGGATCCGGTCAACGAGCAGATTGACCAAAACATGGATGTTGTTATGTCGAAGGCTAAGATGTATTTTGAGGTGAGTAATATTTTTAACTAGTACACTTGTCATGTCGAGAACGCCCGTAAATGACGATATAATTGTATGATTAGCGCAATTAGTCGTCCGCGGGCGTATACCGAGTGGCGCCGACATAACTACATTAAATCATCCCAGATATACCTTACAATGTTGGAAGGCCTTGTGCCAAAAAACAGTCGAATAGGTGAAATAGTTTAGGCACAGGATTGATTTTTAGTTTTCTAAATTTTTGCACATGACGCGACCTAAAACGGCTGATCTTATCGGTTAAAGACTTTTGTCGATAACAAACATGACGGGATTTTGACTTGGATGCGAGGACCACGTGCCGTGTACCTGCTGAAGTTTACCTACATGTAGATTTTCGCGCATTATACCGCTTTTATACATACAGTGTAAATTGTGTGAGATTTTGTAATCGAATTTTTGCTATTAATTTTGTTTACATAATTGATTTTTTTAGTGTTGACCTTAGAGGTTTTTTATTGGTGTTGCGAAATGTAAAAATACCTATGTTACTCATTATCTTTATTGTCCTTATGTTTGGCGCCACTCTGTATATCTGTAGCTTTCAAATGATGAGGTTTACGTTTACGCGAATGTGATACATTGAAATAAAACTAGTTTTTACGACAAGCCGTGCAACCTGTGACCAGGGGGGGGGGGGTAACTCAGGAGTCACCGAATCGAATTCAAGTTCGAATCCAGCATCAGGATGCTCGATTCGAACTTGAATTCGATTCGGTTTCATTTCTCGACTTAAAATTCCACCGAAATCGAGTTAAAAAGTGCATTAATGTCACGTTAAAACTTACCAAATGACAAGTTCTCGAATATTATGCAACATTAGCGCACACAAAAGTCGATTTCGTTGGGATTTTAAGTCCATAAATGAAACCAAATCGAAATCACAATCGAATCGAGTGTCAAGAGTAAGGGGGCAGGACGGCTGTAAGGCTTTCGAAACGTCGGGACTAAATATAAAAAACAAATTGCGGTAGAAACCATAACACCTAGTTTCTTTTCCATGTTTGTTGAGATGATTTGCTTGGGTGTTAAAGACCTTACATCTCACAACGTATAAACAATACGGGTAAATTAATGAAGTGTCTCGGGTGTTGTTGACCCTTGGCGTAGGCTAAGGGGGTGTTCAGACCACCTAAACCCCCTTCCCTCCCTTTTATACGTCCATAGTCACGTGTCTCGAAATCATGGGTCGTACACAGTACTGAAAGTCAATGCACTGCCATCATCACTCTATAATAGTCATTACCTATCTAGTATTTTAGTGGTACTTAGATAAAATTTATTAGTTAACAAATGCTCAATACTTACAACTAGCTGATAGCTATTTATAATCTTACAAGTAGCACATGTAAAACAGCATGTAAATAAAAATGCTTTTCAACTTTTCATTTATTATTTTTTAAAATTTCGTCCAGTATTGAAGGCAATTCTCATGCATTTTGAATTCTTAAAAATTAGACCTATGTGTCAATATAAAAAACGCTCGAATTAGATATTTTGTCTCGAATTCGGAGTACACGAGAATTGCCCACTGAACTAGAATTACCTTGGAATAAGCTCTATGGAACACAAAAATAATGTTAAAAATCGGTCCATATTTGGCAGAGATATCGCGTAACTTACATAAAAATACAGATGAATTGATTGCCTCGTTTTTTTTTTAATTGGTCGATTAGCAGGGTGAAAATCGTTACGAAAGATATATATGCGTTGCTTACAGCTTACTATGAGTCGTATTACGTATAACGACGCTGGCGATTATTGATAATAATCTACCAAATAAAAAAAAATATATAATAAGCCATACAAAAATGAATTTGCCCGATATGGAGATAGAACATAAGCTCACGCGTGTATCCCCGAAGGGGTAGGCAGAGGCGCACTAGGCAACTAGTACACTCACATGTCGCCGAGCTTAGTTCCGTCCCGAAGTGATAGAGGGGCGAGCCTATCGCCGTTTCGGGCACAAATTCCAGACTCCGGGCTGATACGGATAAATCCAATATCACTTTGCCCGACCCGGGGATCGAACCCGAGACCTCAGGACGGTAGTCGTACCGAAATACAACCACGCCACCGGGGCAGTCAAGAGATAAGAGAATAGATTGTGCCCGATATGGCGATAGGCTCGCCTCCTATCAAATCTGGGACAGAATTCAAAAAGCTCTGCGAAATATGGGTGTTGTAGTTCGCTAATGCGCCTCTGCCCACCCCTTCGGGGATACAGGCGTGGGCTTGTTATGTTACAAAATTATATTGCAATCTAATTGCAAAGGATTTATGTATTGCTTAATTATTCTTTTTTTTTTATTATTCTACTTACAATTAACTTGAAATTCTTCTGGGCTAATAACAGCCGTGTTTGCATAGTCATACAATCATTGCTTTAGATATTATCAAAATGTAGACTACCGAGAGAGATTCAATTCTCCATGCCTTTAGCCCCTTCCAACACAGCGGGTGTACCAGTATACATAAATGCATGTAACATAACATTCACCTGTATTTTAGAGCAACCGATCGATGACTTTGAACCCCGACACTGCGCATGCGAATTGCACTATGACCCCGGATGCATTTTGGTACGAAGATAACAGGCGCATATATCAAATATCACGCCCTGAAATCGACAAGTAAGCTATGTTTTATAGGTTTGTATGAGGTTGAGGGAAGCATGGAATTAGCGCGTAGCACTATGGGCATGCAAATAGATAGAAAATTACAAATGTCTGATACGAATGCCAATTTAAATATTATAGTTTTTACACTTACGGAGGATAACTATTTAGTTAATTTCTCCTTTGAATTGAGGTTTAATGTAAATTATACATCATATAAAAAGAAATACAGTAGAATATGTGGTCTAACGTAACGTAACTTTTGCTACGGATGCTTAGCTTCTCTTAGCATCTCTTGCATATGTTTTTCTCGAAACAAAATAGAAAAACACATAAAACAATGTTTTTCGCTGTCTTCTGCTCATGGGACAATGGATCAGGCAAAAATCTGTAGCAAAATCATGTTTTGTGTAGATGGTTTTGTGTATTTTTTTAGTGCAGGAGACGCGGCTTTATGCCCTTATACTTCTAAAAATATTTAAGCGCTGCTTATCTTTAACCATAGGTTGTCCCTTTCATTTTTAAACAATGTAACGCAAGAAATAAGTGACAAGCTATTCTTAGCGAAAAGATAAGTGAAAATGTTTTTTAAGTAAGGCCCTATGAGTACACAATGGGATACTTCTTCATTATTGCACCCTGAAATGTATTTTTTCCATATCAGCCCGGAGTCTGGAATTTGTGCCCGATATGGCGATAGACTCGCCCCTTATCACTCTGGGACGGAACTAAGCTCGGCGAAATGTGGGTGTACTAGTTCCCTAGTGCGCCTCTGCTTTTTCGAGAATACAGGCGTGAGCTTATGAAAAGTAATTAAAAGGTGATTCTGTAAAATTGATGAACTACCCATCGAATGCTCATACACTAATGGTCGCCTTATGTCGTTCAAGGCCGCCTTATCTGTCAAAATTGTATGGCGAAAATCAATGTAAGAAGCCGTTAAAGTTGAGTAGCGTTTGACCATTCGGGTGTTAATGTTGTAATACTGCTGAAGTTTTATATGAATCATTCAAACCATCCGGCTGCCCTTAAAATTGTTGTCTTCCGTGACAAGATAAGGTCATTACTAAATTTCATGTTGCGATTGTCCTTTACCTATAGTAAATGCTGGCACATGTCCAACAATACAAGGTGTCAGAACTATCAGAAATGAATACGTATTTAAATATTAACTCAGATAATATTTTATATCATATTCATAGGAACAAGTTTGAAATATAGCCCCTTACTTATAAAAATATTTAAGCGCTGCTTATCTTTATACCATTGGTTGTCCCTTTCATTTTTAAACAATGTAACGCAAGGAAAAAAGTGACAGGTTATTCTTAACCATTTGCTCAGCTAAAAATGCTGTTTTAAGTAAGGCCCATAGTTTGAAAATTAATTCGAACATAATGCCCCTTACTTATAAAAATATTTAAGCGCGGCTTATTTTTATCCATAGGTTGTCCCTTTCATTTTTATACACTGTAACGCAAGGAAAAAAAGTGACAGGCTCAGCAAAAAGTAAAGCGAAAATGTTTTATAAGTAAGGCCATATATATCAATGTAAAGTTATTGAATTTATTTTAAATACTGGGTATAAGTATTTTGTGTTGTAATTTTTAATTATATTTTAATGTATTTACGTACGTAACTCGGTGATTTTCCTCATTAACAAAATTATTAAATAAATCAATATACAAAGGTAAAATATGAATACCTATATAAAATATTATGAAACACCATTGTTATATTATCTCTGTATTTATTTGTTTAAAATATATTGTTATAGCTAATAAATATTTGTAATTATCAACACGAATGGGTTTGGGAACAAGGTTAGGTTTTTCTAGATTCTCACAGGATTTCATGTCTGCTCGCGAAATTTCTTCGGCAAAACTAGTTTTTAAAATTATGATTTGATTTCAGAATAACCTATTTGATGATACGGCTAATAGCATTCCCGCAGAATCGCTTTGTAGCTATCGAAGCTGTGAACGTGACCGATAAAGATTGGATATTTGGATGTAACGCTAAAGAAGTCTTCCACATGCATAGATATTGGTATGTATTTATCTATAAGTTCCCGCCTAAAGCCCTGGAGGGATAGGTAGAGGTGAACTCGCGAACTGGAAAACCAACATCTTGCCGAGATTATTTCCGTCCCAAATGTAATTGGGAAGTGCCTATCGTCGTATGTAGGCTATGTCGCACAAATTCTGGCCTCCAGGCTGATACTGAGTAAAAAACAAAAGGGGGGTTACCACCACCTCTTATAGCAGTATTATTATAATATTGCTTCGATTTTTGTACGCGAATCGGTACCAATAAGACTTTAATAATATTGCTGTGAGAGGTGGTGGTAACCCCCCTGTATCCCAACCTGGGGTTCGAACTCGACACCGCAGTGTTATCGTGCAATATAACTATTAACGCCAACATGGCATATTGATTGTTAAATAAAATCCAAATAATATAGGTATACTCTCACCTCTCCTTTTTGACCGACTTCAAAAAAGGAGAAGGACCTCATTTGGTCTATATTTTTTGTTACCCTTGTATCCTTAAATGTTTTTGATCGCGTCCTTGGTTGAGTGGTCATGTATAGGCAGCATATGTGGACCGGTAGGTCCTGGGTTCGATTCCCAGGTCGGGCAAAGCATTTTTTTTTATTTAATTTGCTCGGGACTGTCTCCCTCAGAGGGGGTTGACATCAGGCTGGCGGCCGGTCGTAAAAACTACGCCAAATCCTCACTGCAACATGCTTGAAAAGTGTGATGCGCTGACCCCACATTAAGGTGGGATAAGGGCACGTAGAAAGAAAGATCCTTAAATGTTTAGGTTGCTGTCAGAACTTCGACATTTATTTCCGTTCTATGATAGAAGATACAACATTATCGCCGTATCAGTTGAATATAATTTCGTTACTATAGTGATTGGCATTTTCGCTATCGATAAAATGACAATAAATCTATTTAGATAGGTCTCTCGATCAAAACAGACCGATTATGGCCATTAATTGCATAATTTATAGGAATTATCGAATATCGATAATGCACGGCCGTGACTAATGTTCCTTATCTGCAATAAGCAATATAACTTCAACGCCTCATGTCATATCTATATTACTCGAAAATAGTTGTACTTAGTATAATTCCATTAAGAAAAACTATGTCAAGTGGAAACTGAAATCAAAAATGATAACGCACATTTTACTACCTAGCGCGAGTTTGATTGTAAATGATAAGAAGTTTACAAAGAAAAATTGATAAGATGAAAGAACAAATACTTGAAAAGCGCTGCCGATACTGTTAATTGATATAAATAATCCGTAGTTTAAGCAAGGCTAATTTTTTTATAGCGGAGACTGGCTAACGAGCCGATGAGTCACCTGATGGTAAGTGAGCCCATATCTATGGGCTGTGGAGCTGGGCTATATTCTTTTTGTGTCTTGGGTATTTACCCAAGACACAAAAATAATCATAGGTGCGTTGCCAACCTAAAATGAAGGAATGGAAAGGGAGGGAAATGGGCTACCGGAAATCTCACCGAACGAAACGCGACAACAAGCTGCCATTTTACGTCGATTTTCTGTGAGACAGTGGTATTAAACCGGTGGAGCCTGCCCATTCGTGCTGTAGACGTAATTGTCTACAGCCTGGCTCTACCACTCAAAAAATACTAAGGAGAATAATATTGAGGACGAAGAAAATAAAATCGACTTCAAAACTCAAATTCCAGTCCTTGTTGTCAAACCAGCGACCACCGACAAACAATGGGTTTATCTGAATATACACCAGCTAACGGCTAATTAAATATTTATACAAACTTATATAGACTCACGACTTTTCCCATAGGGGTAGGCAGAGACAACGGATTTTCACTTGGTACGATCCTGACATTCCTCTTTCGCCTCATTCAGTATCATTACATTCTTCATGCGTGTAGGTTAGCGGTTTAGGGTACTTTTAACTTGACCTTTCTCGATTATATCCCTGACTTGGTCAGAGAAAGTCCGATGAGGTCTTTCCCTTCCAACTCTACCATTCACGCTTGCCATATATATTCGCTTTGTCAACCTCCTTTCATCCATCCTCTCTACATGCCCAAACCACTGCAACATTCCTTTCTCGATCTTTACTATTTCCTCTTAAATATTTATAGAACTCAAAAATAAGCAAACTGTCGGTGTTCTTGTTCTCTACACCATTACTGCCTACCCTCTCGGGGCCATAGGTACGAGATAAGTATCGTTTTTCCTATGTTTATTTTCCTTCTCTGACCTAAATATATTTTACCTGACTAATAATACATACAGGAATTAAAAATGACGCAACCCCTGACTAATTTTGGCAAGGTATGATTGTTAATCATATTTAACGAGTTTCATTAGGTGATAACTAAATATAGGCACTTATTATAGAATAACGTCGTTCAGATACCCTTGGTTTAATGGCAGCGTGTATAGGCTATGAACTTGGAGGTTTCGGGATTCGATTTCAGGTTGGATCGGTGTTTTTCTACCATGATTTCCTTGGACTAAATCCTCTAGTCGAGGGTGCACGGCAAGCAGGCAACCGGTACTAAAAACTAAGTCGATTCCATTTGCCAATATGCTTGAAAAAGTGTGTTGCGTAAATCCCACATTGCGGTGGGATGTGGCAGGTGGAAAAATAGAAATTCCACATAATAATTGAAACTACTTTATCTAATTTTATTATATTTCCATTTTTTAGCCATTCTGCAACATCCCTATCAGAATTGAGCCGTTGGACTGGAGCGGCTACAAATTTCGGGAAACGTAAATTGGCGACTATTAATTTACATAGCGTGTCGAAAATGTATCCCGATTGGACGCACGTCGTCGTAAAAGTTTCGCCAACTCGCAAACCTGTAAGTTAAAATAGTTCACCCGATACGAAATGTTCGCATTATTTTATTCAATTTTCTAATATACCTTGATCATTGGAATCATGTAATCTAGTATTTTGAACCGATTCATTATCATTTTCGTTAATCATAGACAAAGTTTATTACGTTTCTAGATTCTACTACTTTGATTAGTTTTTATGTTTTCATAATCAAAACTTAATAGACTTTTAGTCAAAGGGCGGAGCTGAAATTTTAAAAAAATCAATAAAATTATAATTTCACGGGCAGTGCTGATTTTCCCGTGATACTAAAAGATATAAAAGTTATAAGATATAAAAATAAAAGCTTCTAGGAACTATGGTTCTCTTACAAATCCTACTTTCGCCCTCAGGTAACCTTAAATGTGGACGTGAATGACTACGCCTCTCGAGTTAAAATAATAAATATGCCGGCGATCTTTGGTTCTGAAAAATCAGTAATAATAGAACAAACTGAACCGGAGAGTGTATATTATGAAATCATACTCAACCGTTTCAAGAGTGTTCAGCAAGCGTATGAACTGCACGTCGAACCATCGCCTGAGTGCAAAGCCACTCGGTATCACGTCTCGGCGGAGCTACACGTCCCATGGGCGAAAAATCACGAATTTTATCATTATTTCACGTAAGGACACTTTTATTAACCGACTTATAAAAAAGGTTATCATTTCGACCCGTATGTATGTAATATTGTCAGAATTGCAAATTAATCGGATATGTTACTCGGGAGAAAAAGACACGGTTCAAAGTGTGGCAAGCGACCGGATCTCCTGAAGATCGCGCGGCGTACCGAGCGGCCAAAAACACAGCAAAGCGAGCTGTAGCTAAGGCTCGACACGATTATCTGGCTCCTCTCTACGAGAAGTTAGAGACCGTGGAGGGCCAAAAGCTCATATATCGGCTCGCTAAGGCTCGGGAGAAAGCGACACTCGACATCAGTAAATGTCGATGTGTTAGGGACTCCCGGGGTGTTTTGGTCTGCGAGGACAGCGCGGTAAAGGAGAGATGGCGCTCTTACTTCCACAGATTGCTAAACACCCAGCATCTTGACGTGTCTTTCCCTGAGGTGCCATCGAATCAGGGACTGGTTGCCCCGATTTCGCCCGACGAGGTCTTTAGTTGTCTCCGTCACATGAAGAATCGGAAAGCGGTGGGGCCTGATAACATCCCTATCGAGGCGTGGAAAGCGATGGGCTCCCATGGTGTGGAGTTTCTTGCCGCCTTGTTTAACCGCATACTGAACACCAAAAAAATGCCTGACCCTTGGCGGTTGAGTTTTCTAACTCCCGTATACAAGGGTAAGGGTAGTGTTCAGGACTGCGGTGACTATCGCGGCATTAAGCTCATGAGCCACACCATGAAGCTCTTCGAACGCGTCCTTGAATCCAGGCTCCGCCAAGAGTGTGATGTCTCTGGATGTCAATACGGCTTCAAACCAGGGTGTGGCACTATGGACCCAATTTTTGCCATTAGATCGCTAAGCGAGACATACAGGGCGAGGAAGAAGCCTCTGCATATCGCCTTTTTAGATCTGCAGAAGGCCTTCGACTGTGTGCCCCGACAGGCGATCTGGTGGGCATTAAGGGTCAAAGGAGTGCCAGAAGCATATATTGACATTATCAGGGACATGTACCTCCGATCCGAGTCTCTGGTTCGGACTGCTGTTGGCGACACCAACTCTTTCCCGATAACCGTGGGGGTACACCAGGGCTCGGCGCTGAGTCCTCTTCTATTCAACCTAGTGCTCGATGTCACAACGGCGGAAGTACAGGAGCAACCCCCGTGGGTACTTATGTATGCCGATGACATAGCACTAATAGATGAGGACAAACAGCGCCTAGAGCAGAGGGTAAACCTGTGGAAGGAGACGCTTGAGAACGGCGGTCTAAAACTAAATGTGGCGAAGACCGAGTACATGGGCTGCGGGTGTGCAGACCCAGATAGTATCCGGATAGGGAACGAGCTTGCAGTGAAAACTGACAAGTTTAAGTACCTAGGGTCTGTACTGCACGAGTCGGGTGATATCGACTCCGACGTTACGGCACGCATTGGCGCCGCATGGGCTAAATGGCGACAGGTCACGGGTGTCACCTGCGACCGCAAGATGCCGGTGAGACTTAAAGGTCTCATATATAAAACCATCGTTCGGCCGGTACTCCTGTATGGATGTGAGACTTGGCCTGCCCTTAAGCGACATGTTAGGCAAATCCACGTCGCGGAAATGAAGATGCTGCGGTGGATGTGCAATGTTACACGACTAGATCGTATACGTAACGTGCACATCCGCGGTAGTCTTGGCGTCCGGGACGTGGCAGATAAAATGCAGGAATGTCGCTTGAGATGGTACGGCCACGTTTTGAGGAAACCGCAGGAGTACGTCGGTCGCATGTGTCTGGCCCAGATCGTGCCAGGGTTGCGTTCCCGTGGACGGCCCAAAAAGCGCTGGCTGGATGTTCTGGAGGAAGATATGAGAACCAATGGTCTCACCATAGAGGATGCTCAAGACCGGGCGAAGTGGAAGCGATTAAGTAGGAAGGCGGACCCTGGCAGAAGGCCGGGATAACGCCAGGCAGAAAGAAGATATGGGCTTCTGAACAGATGTGCCGAATTTCATTAGTATATGTATTTATCTATGTATGTATGTTCACGTATATCTCGGAAACGTTTCATCGGATTTCCATTATTCTTTTTTGATAATAAGATGTATTACAAAGAGTTTTAGTTGTTATTAGTAATTAATAAAATAATACCAAGTTTCTACATTTTCAATTAAAAACAAAACCGTATCTTGCTCGAAGGACCAATTTTTGTATTCTCTTGCAGACATGAAAAGAAATCTCCGATGAAGTTGCGATTGTTTTCTAGCCAACCCAGAGAACGACTTATTGGTATCTATGAACCAGCTAAAATTACTATACTCTTGGATCCTCAGTGCACATTCTCTATAAGGTAGATATTTTCATTTGAATTCTTGCACCTGCTTCTAATTTGGTAATTGAGGTGATCCAGTTTAAATAATAGTATTTAAGTGGTAGAGCCGCTCTGTAGCTAATAACGTCTATATAATGAATGACTGGCTTAACCGGTTTCATACCACTGTAAAGTGGCAGCTCGCCATTGCGTTTCATTCAGTGAGTATGATTTTCGGTGGCTCAATAATTAACCGCCCCCTTTCCTATTCTCTATTACGTTTCCCCCTTTCTTTTTAGGCTGGTAATTCGTCCATGATTCTCTTCGTGTCTTGGGTGTGTATGAGCGTTGGTCACTTACCATCAGGTGCCTCACATGCTCGTTTGCCAGTCACTGCTATAAAAAACAAGTATTGACTTTGTAAAACGACTTCAATATGCAGTGGCGTGCAGTCCATATAGACAAAGTGAACCTGTCTAGTGTCTAGCCTAACAATTTGCTATTTCCATAAATAATGAATATAGTATGACCTTATACATATTATCAAAATAACAATTCTCGAATTATGTTTTAAATCAACACAGAGATGATAATCACTATGATGGCGTCGCAAGAGTTGAAGAAAATAATTGTGTAAGATTTTTGTCTACCCTGATGGAAATGTCTATGCACGTCACTGTCAATATAAAATTTATTCAATCTATACGATTGGTACACTGTTATTAATTTTCAGCATTTCTTTGTCTTGGTACTACGAGGATGCGCAAATAGTTCGCTACTACACGCCAGTTCTGATTCCCTACATGGGTGGCATTCTCTTATTAGCTTTACGGAATACCTTGATAAATATACGGCAACACGGCGTCTCTTTACCTGTACACTTGGCTCTCACTAGCCGACTAATACTTCCCTATTGCTGTATACCGGTCATATTAGCCCTCAGTATGATGTCGAGGTGAGTTTTTCAAAGTTAAGATTTTTGCAGTCGCATGATGGCGGGTACACACCGGCCGAACGAAGGCGAAAGAATATATACCTGTTGCGTTCACACAAACAAACATTCGCTGTTGTGTGAATGAAACAGGCATAGATTCTTTAGCCTTCGTTCGACCGGTGTGTACCCGCCATGAACTGAAAGTAATGTTATAGACTGATGTGTATTGTGCAACGTACAGCAGGACTCCGTTCTTATGATATCCCGAGTGGCGCCAACAAAACGACATTAAATTTGATAATGAGTAACATAGGTATCTTTAAATTTCGAAAAAATATTTTTTTCTATCAAAATAAATAGTAAAAGTTCGGTTACTAAATGTCACACCATTAATACTTTGTAAAAGCGGTATAATGGGTGAAAATCTACATGTGGGTAAACTTCAGTAGGTACGCGGCGCGCGGCACTCGCATCCAAGTAGACCAGGGCAAGTCCGTTCATGTTTGTTGCCGCCAAAGTCTTTGACGGGTAAGATAAGCTGTCTTAGGTTGCGCCGAATGTATGTGCAAAAATTGATAGGACTAAAAATCAACCCTGTAGCTAAACTATTTCATCAATTCGACAGATTTTTGGTATAAGGTCTTCCAATTTTGTAAGGTATGTCTGGTATGATTTAATGTCATTGTATCGGCGCCACTCGGTATAAAAAAAACACTCCAAAAACCAAATACGGACTATTGTGAATTACGATAAAAAATTACTAACTACATAAGTAAATATAAAATGTACAGGATAATCTCTCGTGATTTCAGGTCGTTAAGATGTTGGGCACCATTTCTCGAAACTGCTGGGTCAAAAAATCTAGAAATCGTGGAAAATTTTCTGGATTGGACGCTAATGCTGTTTATTTACATGGCTGCTCTAGGCATACTGTACATATCGGCTGCGTTTATACAAGCTATGTTGATGTTCTCTTCGCAAATAACTCACAGATTCATTTTTAGGTATGTTTAAGAATCTGTATTAATATTATTTTTTGAAAAGTAACTTTGTCCTGTCTGTTACGTTTTAACCATTGGCACAATTTTGTTAACATTTTGTATGAAGACAGCTTGAACCCTTTGGAAGAATATAGGCAACCTTGTTTCAAAAAAACCTGACAAATATACAGAATTAAATCGCTTAACAAAATTTTATTGGCGATCACGCTATTTGCCGATATAAAGAGAAAACCTTTGACGTGAGTGGAGCATTGACCAAATAGTTTAATTTATAGAAATTGTCGTGGGATACAAAATTGCTTTTTTATAACAATATTAATCTCATAAATCTAATAGAGGCGCACATTAGATTTATAGGATCTTCTAAGATACCTTGTAGGATTCCTAGTTTAAGTACTTACTTAGGCTAGGAATCCGACAAAGCCATTTAAGTTGTCGGATATAGGAATTTATGCCCGGTATTGCGATGGGCTTTTGCCGTACGCCGTGATAAGTTTGTCTAGCTATATAAATTCTTACCAAATCAAGTAAGCTGTCCTATCTAGTGTTTAATTAGGTTTTTGTTTTATATTGTTAAAGGATTGTGTGGTCCGGGGCTGCAAACTTCGCTGAGCGAGTGGCTTCAGGTTTGCAGAAAGTACCTTTGGTAGTAAGCTTTACACTAATGATCGGAGCGCCTTTTTCTTGTGGAGCAGCTTCTTTAGTCGCCGGTGCAGCTTTTTACGCTTTTATGGTAATTTATGAATTTTTTATACTATATCGTTACGATTTTGTTAATTGATTCCACACGAAACAGTAGACCAGCTTTCTAATTTATACTATTTAAAATTTAGGAGGAATATTATACATAGGATCTCTCTATAATAGGAGTACTTTATTATATTGATTTGAAACTATTAGCGCATAACCCGGATCCAAACTAATAATAGTAACTCCTATAATTCGAATTCAAATAATTTACTCTGCAAATAGGAAATATTTTAATCACTTTTACTAGATAGATAAATATTTGTCTTTATTCTTAGCAAAAATATAGCTAGTGATTAATATTTCGCCAGCTTTACATCCGCCACCCTATGGAACTGCATTTTTATGTCAGACATGCACATTTTTTTTACAGCTGTCCAAAATGTACGAAGAATATTTCGAAGATTATGTTTACAACATTGTAGTGAAGTTTGCGTTGCGTATGTGCCGTGCACTGGTTAGATCAAGAGGCTCCAGACCCTGTGAAAATAATCCTACTCCAGGAACTGAGGCAAATTCCGGGGATCATCCAACTCCAGAAGCCAGTCCCATTTCAGAAACCAATGTAACTACAGATGCGAACCCAACGCCAGCGGTTAAAGCGACATCGGAATCCAAACCAATATCAGAATCTAAACAGACTTCTGTAGCTAAACCCAGTTCAGAAACTCCTATTGACACCATCAATGAAACTGAAGCAAATGAACCAAAGGACCAAGGTGCTGGTGGTGATGCCAGTGCGGATGAAACTGCGCCCGTGGTTAATACCGACAACACCGCAACAGAAAAGGATGAAGAACTAAAGGATCAACTTAACAGTTTAAACTTCCACGTGTTGCTGTTCCTTTTGTGGTTGTTGGTCGCTATTGTTAATCTACCAGTGTTGATGACTTGGGCCAGAAATTTCAAGTAGGTACCATTTATCAAGCATCATGTATAATATAATATTATATTTTTTTTAATAGCAGTAAGTAGGTCACAAGCGAGGCTGTACCGATGTTAGGTGACGGCCTCCGTGGCGCAGTGGGCGAGTAGCCTGCTGTGAAGTGACAGTCCGCGGATTCGATCTTCGCACCGAGACAAATATTTGTGCAGTCCACAAATATTTGTTTCGGGTCTGGGTGTTATGAGACCGAAAATCTCTCGTAGTTCCTGATTCCCACGACACAAGTCTCTGTCTTAGTGTGGGGTCAGGACTATGTGTGTGACTGTTGGGTGTTATTTATTTATTTATTATTTTTATTGAAATTTAGTATTTTTTCATTTTAGTACTGACTCAATACTTAGAATGGATACTTCTAACATTCAAGGGATGATTATGAGTGCTTGTACAATTTATCTATTTCAAATGAGAGCACCGAAGAAAAATTTGTAAGTACAAAATAGCTTTATAAATCTAAAAATATTAAACTTTGTTGACAATTTTATGTAAAATAGCTAAAATTATATCGATTCCATTAATAATTTATATTCATTTCCGGATAACAGATTTATTTTGCTTCTTTTTAAGTCACCTTCCCTTTGATGTACCAAAAGAATAATTCTTTTGTTTTTTTCCCTACATATTTAATTTTTTTTACACAAAGTATATTGTTAATACTAAAAACATTTATGGTTAATACAATTAATATTAAAGTATGAAACTTTGTTTGTTGATTGACGTTATAAGTTAATCTGAATGTGTGTGTTTTTTTTCAGATTATGCTACAACATAGTCATCGACACGATTCTATTCATGTCTATAGTTGTATTTGTATTCGGACCTGTCGCTATGTACCTCGTCGGCCACGTGATAACCCTCGTATTCCTGGTCGTAACCGCTCAGCAGATGTTCGATAAACCAGATGATGGAGTGAACGTGGACAGCTTCTTTTTCGATGATATTCTTGAACCATCGTTATATTTTGGATGTCTCAAAAATGATGTGGAACTAAAAACCCAGGAAAATGCTCAGAAACTAGATAAAGAGTGTCGAGAATCTGTAGCGTCATCCGCCACGGAATCAGCAGGTACATGCCCATCAGTCGCGGCAGCATCAGCTGCAACATCGTCTGATACAACCTCAACAACGGCGCCATCAGGTACATCTTCGTCAACTGCATCACCATTAGCTGCGTCCGCATCATCATCAGCCACGGCATCCTCGGGTCCCTCATCATCCGTTGCATCAACAATCCATGAACAGCCTGCTAATGATCCTGTCCAAATCGGCGAATGCGATGAAGGCAGCATTATGTATAAAATTAAGATGCTCAAAGAGAAACTCAGTTTCCTTGAACAAACTTAAGCAAACTTAGCAATTTGTAATGGGACAGCTTCTAGGGTAGCTTGTATCGATTTAAATGAGACTTAAATCATACCATTTGCGACGAGTTATATTACTTGTTTTGTTTTTATCCGTGTATTGAATGTTTTGAATGTTAACATTTAAACTTTAATTTAAATGAAATATTGAGGATGTTATAGGATGCTGGTTTTTGAATCTCATAAATATATTCTTGTGTTCCTAATTTAAAATATATGGGCCAGCCTCCCTTCCATTCTGTATGTAATCTTCAATGTTGTTCCCTGTGGTTGTTCTATGTTTTTAATAAAATGTATCATTGTAATTAATTTAATAGTATGTAATAATTTATATGTAAAAAATCTGAGCTTCACAAAATGTGACTGACGGACTAAAGTCCTTATATATTGTAAGATTAATCTTCATGAGATTATCATTATTACATTTGAATGTATAAACCATACTTAAATGCATTTATCTATAAGACAATGCTAATATTACCAAAGAATTAATTTATAATTATTAAAATTTAGGAAACTTGTGCCAGACAACATTTTAGCAAAGAGTTATAAAGCAATTTAAGTGTTGTTTAGGTACATAGAGGGTCCATGAAATGACTCACTTTAGCCCCTACAAGTCATTATGAGAGTATTGCATAAACAATTAAAAATTGTGCTCAACCTGCATTTGAATCTTACAATTCCCACACTACGCAAAATATTAATAACAAAACTTTTCCAGTACTAAAACAAATCAACTAGACGGGAACTAAAGTCAAACTTAGACCACTCTAGGCTAACCAATTCATTTACATACTGCTTTTAAACTGCAGTACCTAACAAACATTATGATGGGAAAACAGAACAAATCGAAGCATTAGATGTTACACTACATCCAAAATCTGTTTATCATATTATTGACAGTCTATAGTGTATTGAGTGACAGTTGGCTATGAAGTTAGAGGCCATGGCTTGGATCCCCAGATTGAGACATGTGTTGCACCACCCATAGGTATTTGTATCGGGTGTAGCAAGATTGAGCTCTCTGAGATCTCATGTCTTATATCCACAAGACTCGTATAATCTTGGTGAGAAATCAGGATTAAGTGTGACTGTATTTGTAGTTAATGTATTCACAGTTGTAGACTGTATCTGTAGTTTTTTGAGATTAAGGACTTGAATAACTTTTATCTATGTAGACTGTATCTGTAGTTTTTTGAGATTGAGGACTAGAATAACTTTTATCTATGTAGACTGTATCTGTAGTTTTTTGAGATTGAGGACTAGAATAACTTTTATCTATGTAGACTGTATCTGTAGTTTTTTGAGATTGAGGATTTGAATAACTTTTATCTATGAATTGTAAACATTCATCCCTACAACCTTCTTGGTCTGTTACGCACATGAATGGTTCTTGTATCATTAGTGCGTAGGGTTTTATTATATTAGATTACTAATTATTATTATACTTCTGCTACAATATCAATGTGATGTAATTGGGTATTATGTGTCAATAAATAAAACATCTGCAAACTTAAAGGCTATTTAATTTTTGAATAACGCCACGAGTTAAATAGAACAAGTATTAAATCACAAAATTATCCTTATTTTTTTCCTTTCTTGCCTGAAGATTTTTCTTCATTTCTTGGGTTCTGCCAGCCTATCGGGTTGCGACGGTACATCGGCCATGGTGGAACAGTCAGTATGGCTGCTAGGATGAATCCGGCACCAAGAATATACACAGATTGGGAGAATTGCTGGACAATGTAACCCCATACAAAACCAACTATGCTGAACAGAGTTATTATTGCCCTGTACAATTTTTCAGCTTTAGCCTGGCCTACGTAGTCAATGTGTGTTGGTATTGAGGAGAAAAAATCCATTTTGGATTATTTATTTCAGAGAAAAATACAAAACTTATTAAAAATGCCACCACAACAGAATTTGACAACCAAATTGACAACTTGAACAACTGCAGATTTTGATTTACACGTCACGTTATGCAGGGATGAACAGTGATGGTACAGTACTAGAGGTCCTAAAAAAGTTGGTACAAATAACAAATGATAATTTGAAAAAAGCTGGTACGCCCCATAGACAAAATAGATGCAAATCAGAGTCTTGTGGGACGATGCCTCAATGATTGTACTATTTACCCAACTGCCTTGTAAGAAGAATAATGATTTTCGAAATATTAAAAAAATATTTTTTGTGACTTGCGGTATAGTCTCAGACCTTAGCCTATTCCTAAAAAAAGTTGTGTCAAAATGCTTTACGGTGAAAAATCATGCTCTTTGGTAAAAAATGAAAGAATATGAAAGTCTATAAAACCATTACACATTTGATTAGAAAATATAAATAATGATATTAGATATAGAAATAAGTAAGAATTAACAGTACCGGTTTCATATAATTCATAATTTTATTTTATAATTTCAGTAGTAGTTTTATGGGTCGTAATTTGTAGCAATACTGAAATGCATTTTCCCGTCAGTCGATTGTCAACATTCAGTACGATCAGACTCATTAGGTTAATTTTAGTTAAACAAAGATATTTTAGTTTTATTTATCAAAAGTACAATAAATCAAAATTAATTAAACAAAATGACAACATTCAAACAAGTTCCTCTCACATGCGGTGGCCATACAAGACCAGTTGTGCATTTGGATTTTAGTGACGTTACAAAAGACGGATATTACTTGATATCTGCTTGCAAAGGTGAGTTTCGCTACTGTTTCGCTTTCGGGATGCTCTTACGCCTTGGCCTAGATATAATTGCGAGTATCGTAAGTGTGTTTGGATGTTTCGGGTGTGTTTTGGCATGACAGATGTTATGTATCGCGATGCTGCTGAGGCCTTCACTTTTCTGGTTTGTGCGGTGCTGGGCGTTCGGCCGGCGTGCATTCTATGCATGTTGTGACCTTCTCTTTCCGGACATGCAGGAAGCACCTTGAGTATCCGGTCGTATGTTTCCTCGGCGGCAGTTTGCCTTGGGGCTTGTGTCGTGCTTTTTATTCACGTAGCCGGTGCATGACATACAAGTTCCACGCCTTTGTTCATGTATGAAAATGTTGTAGGCTCAGAAAAATTGGTTCCTATATTGCTTGTTGACATTTCACCCTTTCTAGGTCACCTTGTATCAGTCCAAGGTTTGATGTACTTGACATTAATGATTGTGACATGGGAGGTAGGAACATGCTACAGATTTACTTTCATTGCATGAAACCTTAAGGAAAATTGTTTAATTACAAACGATTACTCTTCCTTGTATTGTGTATAAAATAATAATTTCATGTTAATTTGTTTTGATACAGTGATTTTATGTTTTTGTTTTCCTTGATAATGTTATCAAGTGGGTGTTATGAAAATGCAGACAAACATACTCAGGCTTTGTCAATACTGCTTATAAACAAAATTATATTAGAAATGTTAAGAAGCTTTAATTGAGTTTTTAGTTTTAAACTTTCACAAAGCAATAATGATGTAATGAAATCCATTTAAGTTGTAAATAACAATTCTGCTTTACAATTTAGTGAATGTAGAAAGTGTGTGTGTTCTTTTCTTTTTGTATATCAGTTAACATAAAATTCTGATTGGAAGGTCTTTATATGTCTACAATGTTTAACGGTTATGGTTTTCTATCTTTTTTATTTTTTTTGTAACCCAACTTAAAAAAAAAAGGAGGAGCTCGTCAATTTGTGTATGTGTTTTTTTTATTTGTTACGTGATATCTCCGCCAAATGGGAACCGATTTTCAGCATAATTTTTCTGTTCGAAAGAGCTTATTCCAATGGTGGTCCATATAAATTCGGTCATGATCAGATATGTTTTGAAGTCTTTCCGATAATTTATGTTATGTGTTACTCACCTTACAATTGGACCGTGTTGTGCAGAAATGATCCAACCCACATTTTTGATTGATGCCAACATGATCCAAAGTCTAAGCCATTATAGACCATATTGATGTAAAAAAGAAATGTGGCTTGGATCATTTCTGCACAACACGGTCCAATTACTGTGTTTTCATATGTTTGTTTTCAGTATGTTTTCATATATTAATGTAAGCCCAACAATGAAAATAAATATGAAATGTCTATTGTTTTAATAATATCTTTGCATAAACATTCAATTATTATAAGCTTAGTTATGTTAATGTATCATAAAATTCTAAGTAACTGTATAAATTGGTTCCTATAAAGTGATTTTCAATTTACATAATTGGAATGGTTATGGTTAATTATACATATATTAGTGTAAATTGTATGTTAAACCATATTATCTCTGTATTCAAATTAATGTGAATACTTCCTACATTTGTTATTTATATCTGTAACAAAAAAAATATTTAATCTTATCTTCTTTGTGAAATTCACATATTTATGGCTATTAAAGGAGTATTTTTACTGAAATAATGAAATAATAAGGAGGCTTCGATTGAAATATGACACATAATTTATTAAAATCTTTGAAACATTTTAATTTGTGCTACAATTTTATACAGTTTTTAAAACATTGTGGTTTTAGGTAGGCAGGTTTAAAAACATTGTAGATTTTTATTTGTGGTTAGACAGCATTTTGTAACATAATATGACATCTTTGATTGTGGACGAAGTACTTAGGTAAATGTTCCATCTTTTCAATAGATAAATAAATTGTAATCATGATTGTTATTCTATAAATGTAAACAAATATCTACCCACTTATTATGTCTATTATGTTTGATGTAATACTATGATTATTTTGTAATGTGGCATAATTGTGTGGCAAATCGTCGTAAAGATAATGCACATTGTCATTGATAGGTTTTTATAGCCAAAACCCAAAAAAACAAAATTAAAGATTCACTATGAATAAAAATAATTTAATATTGTGTTTTTTTTCTGTATAACAATATTTCTGTAAAATTTAATAGAAGAACG
The DNA here is from genome assembly GCA_036417725.1 of Clanis bilineata. Lineage (NCBI taxonomy): Eukaryota > Metazoa > Arthropoda > Insecta > Lepidoptera > Sphingidae > Clanis > Clanis bilineata. The sequence continues at coordinate 10,146,359 of CM071153.1, forward strand.
ATTTTTGTTTCTTTTGTGAATTAAGGCTGATTTGGTATGTCTGGTTTAGTTTTGTTGAACTATAACAGATCGACTTCAAAATTTATCTGATCATAGATCGTTTTAAGCTATATCAAACACAAAAAAAAACTTGAAATAATTTCACATTTCTCAGACATACTGGGAACTTACATAAAAAAATATATGGATTGAGGACCTTCTCCTTTTTTAAAGTTGGTTGATAGCAACAAAATGTAACTTTGTTTAAAAGTGTATATATATCATAGGTTGTGGTTGTGGTTAAATAATGATTTAAAAGATGATCAATATTTGTTTACATGTCTGGGATAAGGATTGTGAATACACTTTATCTGGTATGAGTGTATAATAATAATAAATACACCCAAAAGTCACTTAGTCCTGACCCCACACTAGGTATAACCTGTATTGTGGGTTTCAGAGACTGAGAGACTTTCGGTCTCACAACACCCAGACATGAAACAAATATCTGTGGGCCACACAAACATTGGCCTCAATGCAGGAATCGAATCCGCGGCCTCTCGCTTCACAGCCCGGCTACTCGCCCGCTGCGTCACGGAGGCTGTCATTATCTGTATAAATCTCCAGATTGTGTCTCATGGTGGACTTAATAATACCTATATGCTTTATGTAACTAAAACGGTTACATAACATAGTTATAAAATAAACTTAACATGTAACACAACATGTGAATGAATCTTGTGTCTATACTTGTCACAATAAAACGCCTTACATGGAATCTTATTAGATTTCAATACCAATGTCTGTACTCTTTTGTTAATTCATGATTACAACATGCAATGATTTCCTTTTTAGATGGCAAGCCTATGTTGCGACAAGGTGAGACTGGCGATTGGATTGGAACATTTGAAGGTCATAAAGGAGCCGTTTGGGGAGTAGCTTTGACACAAAACGCAAATCTTGCTGCTAGTGGAGCGGCCGATTTTTCAGGTACTATTATTTTACTCTCTACAACATGACACAAGTAAATCAGAAGAAAATTATATGACTGATTTAATCGGAAATTGGCTACTGTAGGTATTTGTGAGTCATGCTCATGTGAGTTGGCCTCATTTTATTGTAATATTAGGCTATGGACATATTATTGAATATGACTGTAATAAAATTATGTCTGACAACATAATATACCAATATAATATACCCTAGATGCACAGTTCTTCAAAAATATCCTCCTAAAAAGTGTTCTCAGCTGAAAAACAAAGAACAAGATCACAAATTCTAATTAAATCAACACAAATATGCACATGCTATAAAGTAGCTTTTTAAAGAAAATAGTCAAGCGTTCTTAAATTTGAATTTTGGTATTTAGTATTCTATCGGCGTCTGACTGTAGGCAAAAGGAGTGCTTAAGCACTCCTTTGCTGTCCCATTTGCCGAGCGTCCACTGTAGATATCAATGTTTGACATAGATGAAGAGGCATGTAATTTTGTAACTGCAGTAGAGTCCATATTAGTTACTTTTTATTTCATGTTAATTAATGTCCTAATTTTTTGCCGTCCGGCGCCCTTAAGGCAAATTTGATTATTCGGCGTTACTGTGTCATGCGATCTCTGACCGCATTTCGTGAATACAGTCCGCGTCAGCTTTATTAAACATATTCTCTTTGCTTGATAACATTTACATTGAAATTGTTTGTATAGTTACATAGTAAAACATCATGTTCCAGTCACCTATCTAATGGGCTAATGGGCTTATTATATTAAAATAGGACCATTTAGTTTATAGGGCGTATTTAGTTCGGAGTTAGGTAAATTGTCTGAAGAAATTATATTCAGTAATTCTTATGGGGTATCTTCATTACCGTTTACATTATTGATAATTTATTTCAATACTACCAGGCTTACTACTACGGACGTAAAAAAAGATGGACATGGAGCGCCAGAAAAATTGAAAGTGAAGCAGGTTTTTCGGCTCATTCGATCAGTCGCCGATCATTATATGTCGATAGATCGAATAGGCCGAAAATCCTGCTTCACTTTTAATGTTCTTCGCGTTCCGTCCATCTTTTTTTACATCCGTGCTTACTACATATTCAAATTCTGTCTGCGTCAGGTCTACAATTATCTTTTTGATCGCCATTTTGGGGCACTGTATAAGGTTAAACAACCAAATGACTCAATAAAGTTGTACAACATTGAAATGAAGACAATATTACTTGCAAATATCATGAAGTCATTATCGTGATATTAATTACAAGTGTTTTCATATCATTATCGTTGTTAAAATTACCTTTAAATGTGGTAACACGCAACGCAAATACTTAGCAATATACATAGTTTAGAAGGAAAAATCATGAAAAGTTGCCATTGCCAATAATGATCCAAGACAGTAATTTTCCAATAAATCTGATTCCTGGAAGAAAAAAAATATATTTAGCAATCTATTACATTATTAGACTGCCACGGTGGCGTGGTTGTATTTTGGTACGACTACCGTCCCGTGGTCTCGGGTACGATCCCCGGGTCGGGCAAAGTGATATTGGATTTTTCCATCATCAGCGATTCCATCAGCCCGATATGGCGATAGGCTCGCCCCCTATCACATCTGGGACAGAACTAAGCTCGGCGAAATGTGGGTGTACTAGTTCGCTAGTGCGCCTCTGCCTACCTCTTCGGGGATACAGGCGTGAGCTTATGTTATGTGTTATGTAGCAACCTATTACACTTACCTACCTACCTACACCTATTTTTTAGTATTCATGTGTCTATTACTTTTTATTAAACAATGCAATGTATCCCTATAATATCACTGTCCCTCTGCTGGACATGGGACTCCTCTACAAATTATAAATTCATATGTTTTTAATATTGGATACACGCCTAATATTCGATCCGTAATTTGGAGTTAATAGCGTCCGACGGACTGAAGGCGTGCTTTGCATATCTGGTCAGTACAATCGGATGTACACAATTCCGATCCGGTAGCCTAATCGTAAACAAATAGAACATCTTTAATCAGCTCTCTCATGTGTATCCCCTTAAATATTAAAACTAGCTTTGTGAATTACACAAACATTTTTGGTTGGTTTACAGCAAAACTATGGGATGCTAGATTCGGCGAAGTGGTACACACGTTCGACCACGAGCACATAGTAAAGAGCGTCAACTTTAACGCTGATGACACGTTGCTGCTGACTGCAAGCAATGAGAAACTTATACGGGTGTTTGACCTCAACAAACCTGATGCTGGACGTAAGTTATTATTAATAAATAACACCCAACAGTCACATACATAGTCCTGACTCCACACTAAGATCGAATCTTGTGTGGTGGGTATCAGGAACTACGAGATACTTTCGGTCTCACAACACCCAGACCCGAAACAAATATCTGTAGGCCATACAAACATTTGTCTCGGTGCGGGGATGGAACCCGCGGCCACTAGCTTCAGAGCCGGGATCTCGCCCGCTGCGCCATGGCTTATTTACTCTTCTTCCCTTTATTTTAATATGGGGTCAACGCAACACTTTCAAGCATGTTATAGAAAGGATTCCGCTTAGTTTTACGACCGGCAGTCTGCCTGTCATCACGAAAACCCCCAGTGAAACCACAGATTAGACTATCGACAGTGCCATATGATAATTTTGTGTTTTATAAGATCAGTTTTATTAATATTCTATTATCTATCAAAGGACAAATAGTAGTTATTTTTAATATTATTTAAATGTTGTACGTCAACTTTTATTTTTTGTTATACCAAAATGTGTTAAGTAAATAAATACACTAATTTAAGCGAGTATTACATTATACGTTTGTACTACGCGACCAATGTAAAGTTTTCCTCATGTATTCGAAGGTTATTGAGGCGAATAATTTTAATTTATTCCTATGGTGGTGTCATTGGTAAAAAAGACATTCGTTAAAACATGATCGGAACTTCGAAAAATAATCTCTGGAATTCACCATCATCATCAGCCACAGGACGTCTACTGCTGGACATAGGCCTCCCCCAAAGATTTCCAGATCGACCTGTTGGAAGAGGCCTGCATCCAGCGACTTGGAAATTCATAATGTATATAAATTGTAATAGTTTGAAGTTAAAAATAGTGGACGTAATATTCAAATGTTTCGATAAGATACTGGTTTTTGACGTTTATTATCAGGAAGCTTTGTATGTTTAGTATTTGGCATGTTAAATCATGACTTATTAAGGGTAACTTAATTATCTGGTGTAAATGTTGCTGACCCAAAGCTCCAAATCAGCTTTTCAAGCTCAGAAAAAGTGAAAGAAAAGAAATCCCCCCCCCTAGTGCTTATGTAATACTTGAATGGCCTGGGTATGAATAAAAGAAAACATGGCGCAGCGGGCGAGTTGCCGGCTGTGTAGCGAGAGGCCGCGGGTTCGATTCCCGCATTGAGACAAATGTTTGTGTGGCCCACAGATATTTGTTTCAAGTCTGGATGTTGTGAGACCGAAAGCGTCTCATAGTCTCTGACACCCACGATACAGGTTGTACCTAGTGTGGTGTCGGGACTAGGTGTGTGACTGGTGGGTGTATTTATTATTATTATTTATATTTTTGCTTTCGCATCTCGGTCTTAAAAGACCGGTTCATGGCCAACAGCCACGGGCCTAAGCCAAGTGGTTGTCAGTGGGTTCAGATTTGGATTAGGAGATGACAAGGGCAGGGACAATGGTTCTAGTTGTAAAAAAATCCTGACAATTCTGCATGTCTTTAATACAACTGCTTTTTGCAATTGGATATAGGTTTGTTGTGTTAGGTCTAAGGATGTGAGGGACTGGGACAGTTGCTTGGGAATTATTCCAGTAGTGAATAGAACTAACATAACGTAACATAAGCTCACGCCTGTATCCCCGAAGGGGTAGGCAGAGGCGCACTAGCGAACTAGAACACCCACATTTCGCCGAGCTTAGTTCCGTCCCAGATGTGATAGGGGGCGAGCCTATCGCCATAATATTAGCCCTGTAATATTACTGCCCCACTGCTGGGCACGGGCCTCCTGTACTAATGAGAGGGGTTAGGCCTTAGTCTACCACGCTGGCCTAATGCGGGTTGGCAGACTTCACATACCTTCGAAATTCCTGTGAAGAATTTCTCGGGTATGCAGGTTTCCTCACGATGTTTTCCTTCACCGTTATAGCAAGCGATATTTCACAATGAAAATACACTTAACATAGAAAAGTCAGAGGTGTATGCTCCATTTTTGGGATTGGTTTCGAACCTTCGACACTTGTCTCGGCAGTGCATACCATTCCCAACTGAGCTATCGCTGCCAATCCAAATCCAAAATGCTATCGCCATATTGGGCACAAATTCCAGACTTTGGGCTGATATGGAAAAATCCAATATCACTTTGAATAGAACTATATAGTATTATTATTAATTTGCGTAAATATCGTTTCAGCTTTGGAGAAAATAAATGCACACACAAGCAGCATCAGGCACGCTGTGTTCCTTCACAACTCACGTATAGTGAGTGTTAGTGACGACCTCACCATGAGGGTCTGGGATCGGAATAGTGGACAGGTAAGAGAAATGTTTCAACTTTGACTTGTAATAGTTTACATTATCTGCCTCCGTGGCGTGGTGGTATTTCGGTACGACTACGGTTCTGAGGCCTCGGGTTCGATCCCCGGGTCGGGCAAAGTGTTATTGGATTTTTCCATATCAGCCCAGAGTCTGGAATTTGTGCCCGATATGGCGATAGGCTCGCCCCCTATCACATCTGGGACGGAACTAAGCTCGGCGATATGTGGGTGTTCTAGTTCGCTAGTACGCCTCTGCCTACCCCTTCGAGGATACAGGCGTGAGCTTATGTTATGTTATGTTACATTGTTTCATATAATTTGATTTTTTCTAAGAATATGTCAAAATTAGTATATTTCATGAACCAATGTGTCTTCTATTTTCTATTTATATATTTAATATAATTTTTTGAATTTGAAATTGAATCAACAATCATTGCCCCGATAGTCATTATCGCTAATGATTGATAGCAAAGAATATCGATCAACATCTTCACGAGGCTCTTAATCGACCGTTGGTTCAAGAGCCAGATACAGAAGGCAGTGTTATTGGACACGGCACGCTTTGTGAGGCGGTTCCTCACTCAAGGGGGTCACCCTAACCGCCGGTGACTTAGGCACCAAGCCTCGTTAACGGGAGGGTGAAATTTGTTTTTTATATTTTCAAATGTATTTTTTGTATTATTTAAAAATATAAAAAAAACAAAGTTGAAAATAAAGAGGATATTAATATTATCTTTAAAAATGTAATACGAAAGTGTATGTAAATATTCCATTAGAATTTATTAAAACTTAGTTTAGTATTTCCTGTATCTTTCTTTATGATACAGGAACGAATTCGAAATATTATTGCATGCGATAAATTACTACGACCATTTAAACCGGCTGCTATAATATACGAGACTTAATAAACTGGTTATTGATTAATTGAACGTTATTGTCAACAGGAAGTTCAAAAAGTGGAATTCTCTACGATTCCAAACAGTTTGGAGCTGTCGCGGGACGGGGCGATATTGACCGTCGCGCACGGTAAGACGATAAACCAATTACCTCTAGGTAGTTTCATTCATACACATTTCATTAACAAGCTTTGTAAATAAATCCCACGCGTTACACCTACATACGCTACTCGAATGCGTGGACTTACCTGTAAATATGTTTGTAAAGTTTTATACTTGATTCGTTTGTTACTAACTATAAAAACTACCTCGTAAGCAGGGTCGTTATTTTATTATTTTTGTGTAAGATCTCTCATAGAAAGAACATGGTAACCGATTACGGTTATGGGCATTAGCCCACACTTATCCGCTTTCCCCTCTTCTCTTATCATCATCCATAGTGGTATCACTACTACCACCCATTATAACCGCCATCACCACCACCATCATCACCCATCATCACCGCCACCACTACCACCATCACCACACATCATCATCATCACCATCACCAACCATCATCATCGCCACCACCACCACCCTTCATCATCATCATCACAACCACCATCACCAACCATCATCATCACCACCTACATCTCTACCCATAATCATCACCACCCATCATCGTCACCATCACAACCCATCATCGTCACCATCACCACCACCAACACCATCATCATCATCATCACCCATCATCACCATCACCCATCATCATCACCACCCATGATAATCATCACCACCCATGATAATCATCACCACCCATGATCATCATCACCACTACCACCATCACCACTCATAATCATCACTACCACCATCACCACCCATCACAACTGAATCAGGTGAACTGATCACTGACCCGCCATATATTTCACATCAAAAACATTAAGGTGATTAATTATTTTATATCTCCGATTTGAACCATCATATCGACCTATCCAAAGAATAAAGTTACATATGATAATTAATCGAAATTGCTTTTATATTTTTCTGAGCTTAAATTAACCTATATATTTAAGTAATACTAGTATTTTTTTTAATTTATGACATAATAACAAGTTAAATTATGACATAGCTTAAAAAAATATTCACTAGTTAAATATACAGGTCAATAAATAAGCTCAGAAAAATAAGAAAGCAATTTCGATTCATTATCATATGTAACTTTATTCTTTGGATAGGTCGATATCTCGAAAATAATTTGTGAATAGCTGATAGCTTATTATTAGTATGTATCTGCAGGTACAAACGTGTCGTTCTACTCTTCGGACACGATGCGCAAGATGCGCGAGTTCCCCGTGCCCACCAAGTGTTACTCGGCGTCGCTCGCGCCCAGCCGCGCCACCTTCGTGTGCGGCGGCGAGGACCTCAAGGTCTACAAGTACGACTACAACACCGGCACCGAACTCGGTATCTACTCACTCACTACACAGTACCTACTACTGCACTATGCACTAAAGTTACTATAGTTGTGCCCATGCATCACCCAAAACTTGTTCCTGGTTTTATCATTCTCCGCCCTTCCACAGTCTGCACCCAACTAGTTGTGCAAGATGAAAGTGTTATCTCGGGATAATGAAAAGTAGCATTAGTAATTGCTGTCTATGCCTGTCGGAGGCGGCCCTATTATTAATAATAATGCATTTTACATTAACCGCTCGGCGGCCGAAGGCCGAGACGCTTCTGAGGGGAATCCGTCGCCGCCTCCATCCAAAACAGATATTTTTTTTACAATGTTAGTGTAAATAGTTTTCTTTTTTTTTCTACCAGTCCTTATCTCACCCTAATGTGAGATCGGCGCAACACACTTTTTAAGCATGTTTCACAAAGGATTTGGCTTAGTTTTTACGACCGGCTGCATGCCTGACGTCAACCATCTCTGAGTCTCTTTGACTCTCCAGTCCCGGGCAAATAAGAAAATTCGGTTTGCTAGACCTGGGAATCGAACCCAGGCCCTTTACAGATCATACATGCTGCCACCTGACCAAGGAGGCGTTAGTTTAAATAACTGCATATTAAAAATTCATGAAAAGCATAGATTGAGTTGTGTTAAAGTAATTGTTTTGTTCTGTATATACAGAGTCGAACAAGGGTCACTTCGGTCCGGTGCACGTGGTGCGGTGGTCACCGGACGGCGAGCTGTTCGCGACCGGGTCAGAGGACGGCACCGTGCGGCTGTGGCAGGGCGTGCCCGGCCGCGTGTACGGACTGTGGCGCCGCACCAACGAACACGCGCCGCTCGCCAACGGGTTCAAGGAGGTCGCCGCCAACTGACCCGCGTCGACCACTTGTACACACCAGGTACCAGTACAGACACAATGTTATTACTGTGAAGACGCACCGTGCGGCTGTGGCGCCGCACACGTGGTGAGGTAGTGATGTGGATAATCGATTATTTTTCATAATCGATGATTTTTTAAAAACGTATTATTATATTACCTGACTGCCTCGGTCGCATAGTTGTATTTCGGCATGGATACCGTTTCATAGACTAGTAAGAATTCTAGCGACAAGTGGAATATTTTTTTTAGAGATGTGGATAATCGATTATGAAAAATAATCGATTATTTTTCATAATCGATTATCACTACTGTGAGGATGCACCGTGCGGCTGTGGCAGAGCGTGCCCAGTCAAGTGTACGGACAAAAATAAGTAAAGAATTCTAATTACAGAGTTCGTAAAGTTATGCTAAACCTCTTTATAGTGTCTATTTGAGACACTGGAATTTTACTACAAACGATAGTTTCTCCATAAGAATATTAAATTTATTAAATTTAAATAAAATTAACTTGCAAATAAAGGTATAATGAAAATCGTCCAACTTTCCTAATAAATAGCATATACGAAAATGTTTGTTTCAGGACAAGAGTGGGGAGCAGTTTGAGTGCAATTGAAATTGTCCGCGTTATTTTTATCGCGGCAGTGAAGTTTAGTTGCCACCAGGCTATGTGCAAAATGAAATTAAGGGGAGTTCGCATGAACAAATCAAGACTTTAAGTATTCGAAACTTTTAAAAACTGTGTTTGTGTTGTTTAGTTTTTACAACACTGGTTTTTATACTCAAATGTAATGTATTTATTGTAAAAAGGAACTAAATAGACTTGATATGCAACAAAATAAAGTGATTTGTAAATATTTTATGTATTTTATTTATAGTTAATCAATTACGGTTTGGACTGAAATCGACTAAACAAACTTTTCTAATATATACTGACAGCTAATGCGAATGTGAATGTAGCTCTGTCTGTCTAGGGCGATTTTATGGCTAAAGTACTGAACTGATTTTGATGAAATTTTTTTATATGTTTTATCCCGAGGGTGATGCTTTATTCCTTAAATCAGCCTTTAAATGTAAATATGATATGGATGAAATAAGGGATGAAAATATGGGAATTCAGAAACCGATATTATTCTGAATTTTCACCTCTTACGGCTTTGATAAGTATTCATAAATCCGGATGCGACCTAGAATCCAAAATCTGGATTTGGCTCTTTGTCCGAAGAACCGGATAGACACTTTTTTTATAGTGGAGACTGGCAAACAAGCAGATGGGTCACCTGATGGTAAGTGATCACCGCCTATAGACACAAAAATAGTCATGGGTGCGTTGCCAACCTAAAAACAGGAAATGGCCGGGGAGGGAAAAGGGATTGGGGAAAGAAGGGAGGGAAATGGGCCACTGGAAATCTCACTCACCGAACGAAACGCGACAGCAAGCTTCCAGTTTACGTCGGTTTTCTGTGAGACAGTGGTATCAAACCGGTCGAGCCGGCCCAATCGTGCTGTAGACGTTACTGTCTACAGCATGGCTCTACCACTCAATATAATCATAAAAGCTTATCCAAAAAATTGGATTTGACCTCGATCCGTAAAACCGGATTTGATCTCGATCCGAAAAACCGGATTTGACCTAAAATCCGAAATACCTGATATTATGGTAATCGAACCAGATACTCATAATAGGGATAACCACTGTTTGGAGTCTGCGAGTGCTTATTAAGCTAAATAAAACAACGATATAAACGAAAAATCGATATATGTTTTGATTTTTTGTTATCGAGTGAGATTCACATTACTATAAAAAACTTATAAAAATATAACTATAATTAAAACTAACTAATAGGCCTACACTATTAATTACGCCGATATTTTACAAAATAATTTACAAAAGCTAAATTCCTAGGGTTTACTAGGCAGTGTATAGGTTTCGTAGAAACTTACATTAAGTATTTTTAATTTTGTAGTGGTAACACTGAAGAGGTATGGAACGGATAATACTGCCATTTTACATTTCGCAGGCGAATAAACAGTATTAACATGTTTTGTTTCGACAAATTAAAGCTAAGAATGGCTGTATTGCTTGCGAATTAACGTTTGCCAAAACAAAGAACATATGCATATTATTATAAAATAATGGTAGCTATGTCACTCCTATAATGTTCTATTTAAGACGCATCTCTTGCATACTTTTCGAAACAAAACACAAAAACACATACACAAAACAAGATTTTTCATTGTCACCTGCAAATAGGACAATGGACCATAGAAAAAAAAATTAGAAATACCATTTATGTAGGTGATTTGTGTAATGTTTTAGTGCAGCCGCGTCGCCTGCACATGTTTTTCTAGCAACATTAAAACAAAAACATACGATTTTAGTTGTCTCCTAATCGTAGAACAATGGACCATAGATAAAAATATACACGTTTTGTGTAATGTTTTAGTGCAGGAGACGCGGATTTATGTTGCTTTAAACAGAAATATAACAATGAAATAATTTTAAACAGAGCATCTAAACTGTATATAAATCTCTAATATACAATAAGTATATTTTAATTTAAGTACCTATTTTGTACATTATAATGGTGTTCTTTATTTGTAACACAGACTTCTGACGCACGCGTCGGAATCTTGTCGCCAAGTCTGGAAATCTGTATTCAAAGTTAAGATTATTTCTATTTTTTGTACGGTGCAATTAAGTGCTATAATAATGAGTAATCCGCATTATATTTAATTGGTTATTTCGTTACTAACTATTTTATGGTAACTGGTTTTATGGTTCATATGAATCTTTAGACTTTAAAGATTCCTGGCAGCTGTAAGCCGCGCCTGCTGCACTAAAACATTACACAAAACATGGTATTTCTAAATTTTTTTGTCTATGGTCCATTGTTATATGAGCAAGAGACAATGAAAAACCTTGGTTTTTGTGTTTTGTTTCGAAAAAGTTAGTGCAGGAGACGCGGCTTTATAGTTTTCCATTTCAAATTGTTTTCAGTCTGTTTTTTTTCTTTTTTTGTTAATGTTTGATTCTTCGAGTTGTTCAATACGATACATGAGTGACCCTCATGAGTTTTATTCAAAATACTTGAGCGGTTGTAACATTTGCTTCGTGCCCTACTCCAGTATGCGTGATGATAAAACTATATATTTAACTTATTGTTTTATTAAGACGCACCTGTTAGACTAGTTTTTATTTTTCATATTGAATATAACAAATTAAGCTATTGTGCCAACTTTTTTCATAGACTGATGTTCTCAATTATACAGAGTGTTTCATGAAGTTGTTTCAATAATAACTACACTTAAAGAGGGGATGGCTAGCAATCTAGCGGTAAAGTTTAAAATTTGGTATGGCTAATAGTTTTTGAATAATGGAAACTTGAATTTGTGACGAATAATTTTTTTCTGGCTCATTGGGTCAGCTGCAGTCAAATTTGCAAACCACCTATTTGGGGTAATTAATTATTTGTAGCATACACGAAACCATTTATATGCTAAGTGCGACGATGTACAGGTCGCATTTTAAATCCCCATGCTTATAATATGCATATAATTGTTAAAAAAATTAAGTTCAAATTTTAATTTTTAACTTTACCATTGCGCTTTAAATCGTTCTCCCTGTATAAATGTGAGATTGTTATATTTGTACCAACTTTATGAAACACCCGCTATATACGCGGATATTTATATTTTGATACCTATATAGACTTTGTTTAGAGTACAATGGCGCAGGTAGAAAAAAGTTGGTACAAGCTTTGTAATCTTAACTATAATACAAGCCAGAAGGAATTATGGTTCAATCATATTATAGTGAATAATATTAAATCATTGATGTTTCCATCTGACTTATGTTAGGGACTGTCCATATAGTGCGTAACATTTAATAAATAACACCATAGGCTTAAATTATTTGTATACATAAAATTATAATTAATTGCTTAATTTGGTTATTTAGCTTTTTTATTCGGCTTTTTAGCAGATATATTTTTTAAAGAGTCTCGTCACAAATTTTTGCAAAGATATAATCGTATCTGGCTTTGTTCAATGATTTGATATTTACTATTTGTATAAGAACCTCGAACCTTAAATAATAAAATTAAAACGTTACGCAATTAGACAGTCCTAGCTGTTTCCCCCTTTTCCTCTTATTCCTTATGGTATAAGCAGTATTTTAACTATTACGTTTATTATTTTTTTGTCAAAGGTAAAATACATTACAAAATGTATTAATGGTATATACGGTTATCAAATATTGTATCCGTAACATTAACAAAAGTTGTATTCTTTGTATTGCTTATCACTTGAATGTACAATGTACCTATTAATATATATACTTTGTCAGTGAGGTGATAATTAAATTATCGATAAGTCAAAATACTGCAATACTCGTTAATGAATAACGTTCTACAGTGGCGCAACTATAGTGTTGGGGGCCCGTGGCAAATTCATCGGATTGAGGTCCTTTCAGCCCGCGTCTCCCTATATGGTCACGGCTTTTTCGGTCTGAGGCTCCCGTCCGTTCGCCGCCGGGCACCCCGATGGGGCTCGTGGCATTTGCCGACATGCCACCCTGTAGTTACGCCACTGACCTATCTGTTGAATCACTTGGCGATGAATGGCGTGAGGTCCGGGAACTTGAAGTTGAGTGGCCGCTGGGAGGCGCGCGCGTGTGACACGGCGGCGGCGGCGAGGGTGGGGGACGCGCCGGCGCCGGCGGCGGGGGGCGGGGCGGAGGCGCCGCACTGCGCCGCGCACACGTCGTCGCGCAGCACCGCCTCGCGCGACCACTCGCGTAGTAACTGACCGCAGTCTGTGATGCGCAGGGACGCGCATTGTGCCTGCAGAACGATATATTCACTCAAACATACTGTATAAGTACATGTACCAAGTGGCACCCATCTACCGATATCAAATTATCCCAGATATGTTTTACCACGTTGCAAAGCCTTGTGGGTACAATCAGTTAGTTTTCTCAATTTCTCAAAAATTACCCTAGACATGTCTAGGGCGACCTAAATCAGCTGATATTAGCGATCAAAGACTGTCACTAACAAACATGTTCGGACTTGTCCGGCGCGACTCGGATGCCAGCGACGTGCCGCGTACCTACTTAAGTTTACCTAGATGTAGACTTTCCCGCGCATATTATTTGTAGAATGATGTAACATGTACTAACCGAACTTGTGTTATATGTATCAACATGTTATGAGACTTTTTAGGAAAAAAGTTTACTCTGCTATTTATCATTATGTTTTTGCGTATATTTTTATCAATTACACGCAAGCATGAACTGCCATGTGTTTATATGTCCCTCGACTAAAAATACACATTGTATATAAACGATATAACAAATCTAACACCAGTTCGTAACACGTTTGGACACCATTTAAAACACGACTGCCTCGGTGGCGTAGTTGTATTTTGGTATAACCACCGTTCTGAGGTCTCGGTTCGATCCCCGGGTCGGGCAAAGTCATATTGGATTTTTCCATATCAGCCCGGAGTCTGGAATTTGTGCCGATGGCGATAGGCCCCCTACGACATCTGAGACGGAACTAAGCTCTGCGAAATGTGGGTGATCTAGTTGGCTAGTGCACCTCTGCCTACCCCTTTGGGGATACAGGCATGAGCTTATGTTATGTGTGACATGCATCGATATATTATTTACTTAGATGCACATTTGACGCCCGGAAATTGGGACAGTAAAGGAGTGCTTAAGCACTCCTTTTCCCTACAGTTGGACGCCGATAGAATTCTAAATTTGAAAATTCGAATTTAAGAACGCTTGATAATTTCGTTTAAAAAGCTACTTTATAACACGTGCATAGGGTTATGTTTGTGTTTGACTTAATTAGAACTTGTGATCTTTTTCTTTGTTTTATTCCTGAGACCACTTTTTAGGACGATATTGGCAAAGAACTGTGCATCTAGAGTATATTATATTGATGGTGACATGATTATACTGGACTCACCCCTTCAACGGTGCAGATGCACGAAGTACACGGTGAGGGGAAGGCTGACTCCCCGACGGCGACGGAGCGGCCCGCGATGAGACAGCCCTGCGCGGAGCTCTCGCGCCACGCAGACAGGTCCAGCTTCGGAAGAGACGCGCACGGGACGCGCGGGTTTCTGAAAACAATCAGACATACCATCGAATGCTCATACGCTTAAGGTCGAAAACAATGGCATATACCAAATCAAATCAAATCAAATTATTAAAAATGGAAAAAAAGACAAAAAAAAGAAATGGTGACAATTGATGATAAAAAAAATAAGCCCGGAGTTTCTTTCTGCCTTCCTTCTTCGGGTCGTCATCCGTAGGTAGCTAGAAAAAGGCTGTTAGGTTAGCTAGGATACGGCCTCATGCATCAATCCCAACTGCTTCCAGTATATGCCATTTCATATGCCATTTCCATACAATCCATTCCCTTACACTCTATTCCTATCTCCCCTTATCACCCTATCTTAGACATCCCATCGTTATTATGTCCATACTTGTCTGCCTGTCGTCAAATTCAAATATATAATGTAAATTATATTAATCTTAATTTAAAAATTTACTTGTGTTGACTTGTCATAAGTGCTTTTTTACATGCCTACGTGATCAATAAAGATTTTTATTTTATTTTATTTTATACCGCCGAACGTTTGTACAATTAAGACTTAGACGACGGCGACTGCCTTATCTCGTCTAAGACCGCCTTATTCGTCAATATTGTTTGTCACATCTGTCTTGAAAATAATGTAAGAAGCCGTTAAAGTTGAGTACCGTTTGACCATTCCATCGATAATAGGTTTTCTCTATTTGTCTACGGACACTAACATGCGTCTTCGTATATTTTCATACCATTTTGTAGACAACATGTAGACAACATCTCTACAGTCGGTTATCGAGATATATCATGACACGCATGCTAGCCGGACTGGAAATTATGGGATATTAAAGTATTCACCTTCAAGATATTTTTTCCATTTTTTTCCTACTAAATCCAATATCACTTTGCCCGACCCGGGGTTCGAACGAGACCTCGGGACGTACTGAAGTACAACCACGCCAATAGATATATTACGACTGCCTCGATGGCGTGGTTGTACTTCAGTACGACTACCGTCCTGAGGTCTCGTTCGATCCCCGGGTCGGGCAAAGTGATATTCGATTTCTCCATATCAGCCCGGAGTCTGGAATTTGTGCCCAATATGGCGTTAGGCTTGCCCCCTATCACATATGGGACGTAACTAAGCTCGGCGAAATGTGGGTGTACTAGTTGCCTAGTGCGCCTCTGACTACCCCTTCGGGGATACAGGCGTGAGCTTATGTTATGTTAAATCTATATTATTACTAGCTGACCCGCGCAACTTCGTCTGCGTATGAGAGAGAGGGTTGAAAGAGTGAGTCGTAGGCACCTATAGCACAATCATTCTAAAAGAGGTAATGGGATGATCTACTTCGGCCGTCAGTCAACCCGTCTCTCACACCGTCAGTCACACCATCTGTTACCCCGTCTGTCACCCCGTCTGTCACCCCACCTGTCACCCCGTGTGTCACCTCGTCTGTCACCCAGTCGGTCACCCCGTCTGTCACCCCGTCTGTCACCACGTCCGTCACCCCGTCCGTCACCCCGTCCGTCACCCCTTCTGTCACCCGTCTGTCACCCCGAAATGATTAAATTACTAAAATGGCTATTAAAAAATAAGGGTTGATCGTAGAAGGGTGAAAATTGAGGATTGTATGTATTTTTGTATGTTGTATCATAAAAAAATAGAAATTAAAAATTTTGTCTAAAAAATAAAAAAAAATTTAGGGGTGGACTACCCCTAACATTTAGGGGGATGAAAAATAGATGTTGGCCGATTCTCATAGATACCGGATAAGCACAAAAAATTTCATCAAAATCGGTCAAGCCGTTTCGGAGGAGTATGGCAACGAAAACTGTGACACGAGAATTTTATATATTAGATCTATCATGTATCGATTATCCGGTCTTTACTTACAGGAAATTGCTCGGCAAGTCGAAGGATGCTCTTTGTATGTCGCCGGTAATGTCGAAGTTCTCGCACAACACTTTTGACAGAGTTGCTTTGCGGATCTCTGCAAGTTGTTGTTCCGTGAAACGAGCTGCCGGGTTGTCGTTCTCATACCTAAAGTTAAAAAATAAACATGATGGTTGATTATCACTAGAATGGATTCTCAAAGTAGCAGTCGGCAACACGTGGCCTGCGGGCCGCATGCGGCCCGTGAAATCCTATTTGCAGCCCGTGAAGTCCTATTTGCAGCCCGTGAAGTCCTATTTGCAGCCCGTGAAGTCCTATTTGCAGCCCGTGAAGTCCTATTTGCAGCCCGTTTTGTAAATTAGTCATAAATATCTAAAATGTTATAGATTATACTTCTATACAAAGAAAATATGAGGTGAGGCCCGCATTTA
Source organism: Clanis bilineata (assembly GCA_036417725.1). Taxonomy (NCBI): domain Eukaryota; kingdom Metazoa; phylum Arthropoda; class Insecta; order Lepidoptera; family Sphingidae; genus Clanis; species Clanis bilineata. The sequence goes on from CM071153.1 coordinate 10,163,526, forward strand.
CTGTATTTTGCAACCTTGCGGCCCCTGCCTGCCAAAAGGTTGCCGACCACTGCTTTAAAATGCACCCCTATATCTAGTCTACACTAGTCTATGTCTCTTCCTCTATTATCTCCTTGTTGTTGGAGGGTATAGGAACATGGGCACCGATAGGGGATGCAAAGGGGTGTACGTTCACCTTTTTTCTTTTTTTTTTTTATAGTAGAGGCTGGCAAACGAACGGATGGGTCACCTGATGGTAAGTGATCTTCGCCCATAGACATGCAAGACAAAAAGAATCATGGGTGCGTTGCCAACCTAAAAGGAGAGAATGGAAGGGGAGGGAAAAGGGTATGGGAAAAGGAGGGAGGAAAAGGGCCACCGGAAATCACACTCAATGAACGAAACGTGACAGCAAGCTGCCACTTTACGTCGGTTTTCTGTGAGACAGTGGTATCAAACCGGTCGAGCCGGCCCATTCGTGCTGTAGACGTTATTGTCTACAGCGTGGCTCTACCCTTCTCTCATGCAGGAATATAGTACATAAAAAAATAAGAAAAATGTAAAAAATAAGAAAAAAATCCAGTGCTTCAAATCCAGATCGAAGAATCCACAGTGCTTCAAATCTAGATCGAGAATCAGCTCCCCAGATCGTTTACCATCAAGGGGGTTACCACCACGTTTTACAGCAGTATTATTATAATCTGCCTCGGTGGTATTTCGGTATTTCGGTACAACTACGGTGCTGAGGTCTCGGGTTCGATCCCCAAGTCGGACAAAGTGATATTGGATTTTTCCATATCAGCCCAGAGTCTTGAATTTGTGCCCGATATAGCGATAGGCTCGCTCCCTATCACATCGGGGACGGAACTAAGCTCGGCGAAATGTGGGTGTACTAGTTGGCTAGTGCACCTCTGCCTACCCCTTCGGAGATACAGGGGTGAGTTTGTTATGTTGTGTGTGTATTATAATCTTACTTTTTTTTCTACGGGAAACGGTACAAGTAAGATTATAATAATACTGCTATAAGACGTTGTGGTAACCCCTTTGGTGCTTATAGGCGTCAGACGCCGATCTCTAAAAGAAAAAGACGCAGATAAACCTCACGGAAAAAAATCTTGAAAATATCTAAGAGCATATAAATTCTCACCAGAATCTGTCACATTTCCTGAGCTGCCTGAACTGTATGGCGATGATGCACGCGAAGGTGGGACCCACGAGCCCGCCCTGCAGCGGCCGCTCCGACATGCCGCCAGGGAACAGGTCGATGTCGTCCACTGTCGCGTATATGCGCTTGAACCTTCAAATTAATAATAATAATAATAATGGGACTCAAGCCTCGTCATCGGGAGGGTGATATTTATTTATTTTTATATTTTTAAATGTATTTATTATTATATAATTTATATTTAAAAATGTAAAAAAAATTAATTGAAATAAATGAGGTATAATAATAATAAAGTTTTTTTTATTACGGACAACAAAGTACATCCATTTGGGTTAGTAATATTTATCATAATTAATAATCTAATTTGTTAGTACTTGGGTACCAATCAATGTGTGTTGCGACTTATCAAAATTCGAGCACATTGACGCACAATGGCCGAGTCGTATCTCCCCGCTATGGTACTCAGAATGGTGTTGGAACTACCACGCAACATGCATGCAAATTAAAACTGGCTTTTAAAAGAGTTATATGCGCCTTTGTGAAGGTACAAAGTACCCAGTTTTTATTTGAAGAAATAAAAACTGGGTTTAACCTTAAGGCGGCACATACAGATAATATATGTTACATAAGCGTCTCGGCTTCCGGAGGCCGAGCCGCCTGTCACTATTTAAAAGAGTTATATGCGCTTGAACCTTTAAATAATTGCGGTTAAAAGAGTTATATGCGCTTAAACCTTCAAATAAAAACTAGATTTTAAAAGAGTTATAGGCATTTGAACCTAGTTCAGTCCCGAAAATAGTACAAAACTAACAGATCTGCATAATCTACTCTAAAATGAGTTTTCATTTCTATGACAGTAGTGGTGATTTTCATCGTCTTCTTTTTCCATTTTCGACCATTTTGGTGTAGGCCTCCTTCAATTTTCGCCACACATCTCGATCATATGCTTTACGTATCCAGTTAGATTGGGCCACTCTCTTCGCGTCACCCTTCCATCGCATTTGTCCGGGACTGGATCCCTCAGAGGGGGTTGACGTCACGCACGCGGCCGGTCGTAAAAACTAAGCCAAATCTTCTTTGCAACATGCTTGAAAATAGTTGCGTCGACCCCACATTAAGATGGGCTAAGGGCAGGTAGAAAGAAAAAAGGCATGTTTTTGGGCAACGTGACCCGCCCATTGCCATTTCGGCTTTGCTATGTGCTTGATGACATCTGCAACTTTTAATCGTAAATCATATTACAAGCTTACCTTGCAATAACCTCATCAGGAATCTCCCTCGCCAAGTCGTCGAAGGTAGAAGCCCTCTTCAGGTTACAAAGCGCTCTGTAGTTGTTGTAACTTGGGATACCATGGTCTCTGGCTCTCTGGATGTTCAGGGCGATCAGATCGACGCCAGAGAAGGGAATCCGCCTGTCTTCGAACAGATGGTTGGTAACTTCTCCTGTGATGAACTGGTCCAGAGTCTCCATGGGAGTTGATGCGAGACCACGCATCAGTTCGTCTACTAGAGGTGGGTGCTGTGGAACAAAAAATATATATACCTTAATATACCTTCAAACATATTGAAATAGAATTGGGTACTTGACTACTTTTTTTTTATTTTATACGAAATGTGCCTCATCTAAAACATAAAACAGAAAGAAATATTGAAATAGTCCCAAAAATAAAAAAGTTATAAGCCTTTGTAGTTTGGTGTAGCCTTCAAACAGCGAGAAAGAAAAGTATCAGTGAAATCACGTCACGGCCATAAAGGCGCGTGCGTTGGAAAGTGATAGCAAGATATCCCCACTACGCCCCCACTCTTTCTCATTGCAGAATTTAAAATATGAATTACTGCCTCATTTTTCAACCAATTTCGATGCGGTTTTTAGAGAAGGGTTTCTTTTTTGTTTTATTTGCTATTACCAAAGAATTTAAACGCCGCTATTACATATACAATTGTGTATGAAATGAAACATAGTCGAAAAAAAAAAAATATTAAATATAATGAAACCCCATTGTAACGGCCTTTATAAGTTATATCTTAAAAACACGGGCGATGAATAATATATAGGTTCAGCAAAAAAAAATAAATCCATAAGAACAGAAAAATATTGAAAAAAAACATCAAATAAGGTATTTTGGGAGCAGTCAGTTACCAACAGTAAATTAAATAGCTGATGCAGTCAGTCATGCTCATGTTTATCTCGAATCACTACACAAAACAATATTTTTGTTTAGACACACTCTGTTTATCTCATAGAACAATGGACCGTAGACAAAATATGTAACGAAACCATGTTTTGTGTAGGTGTTTTGACAAAAACATGAGCAGGAGACGCGCCTTTATTGAAGTACTTTCTCAGTTCTGATGATACTCACTGTCATGAACATGTCAGGCCTGAAGAAGCCGTCTCTGAGCAGGATGGGTGGCTCGACCGGCTGGAAGGTGTGAGAGAGACGGGGCAAGTGCGGTCTCAGCAGAGAGTGGCCGATTCTGAACGCGGCCGCCGCGAATTCCGTCACCACGGCAGGGTTGCACGTCGGAGAGTACTCCTTGTAGTAGCCTTATTGTAAACAATAGATTTATATTGTCAAATATTAGACTGCCTCGGTGGCGTAAGTAAACTAAAGTAATGAATATTTATCTTAATTTTGATATTCAGATGTATATAGAGGTAAAACCCAAACACAACTTTACGTATGAAAATAATGTATTAATAATATGGCATGTAATTGCATCTCGGTGACGTAGTTGTATGACTGCCTCTGTGGCGTGGTTGTATTTCGGTACGACTACTGTCCTGAGGTCTCAGGTTCGATCCCCTGGTCGGGCAAAGTGATATTGGATTTTTCCATATCAGCCCGGAGTCTGGAATTTGTGCTCGATATGGCGATAGGCTCGCCCCCTATCACATCTGGGACGGAACTAAGCTCGGCAAAATGTGGGTGTACTAGTAGGCTACTGCGCCTACCCCTTCGGGGATACAGGCGTGAGCTTATGTTATGTTATGCTAATAGAGTACTACAAATCGCTGGTTTTGTACTACAAAACATATAGCCCCTTACTTATAAGAATATTTAAGCGCTACTTATCTTTAACCATAGTTTATTCCTTTCATTTATAAACAATGTAACGGAAGTAAAAAAGTGACAGGCTATTCTTAGCGAAAAGATAAGCGAATTTTTTTTATTAGTAAGGCCCAATGTTTCCCAAGCATTTTTAATAAGTCTTTTGAATAGTGAATCATCATCATCATCATTAGCCACAAGATGTCCACTGCTGGACATAGGCCTCCCCCTGTAAAATATAGAATAGTGGATAAATAGTTTTTACATTTCTGCACAAGGGTCGTGATTCCGTCTATAATTTTCCTACAAATCTGAAGCTGGATTCCATGTAGCTACATTTTTATTCAATTGGTTATGGTTATATTTGGTAATCAGTCAGGTACCTAAATAAAGTAGGAAAGTGAACTTAGGCATTCAGCCGGGATAATGCCAGGCAGAAAGAAAGTCATGTACTAGAAATGTCAATCAAATTGCAACATTAATATAATTCTAAAAACAGGAATACTAAGCGGCTTCTTGCAATTATTTCTTTAATAACTGTTAGTAGCATTAACATTGATTTAAGGTAAAATATATCATGTTTATTGTGTTAGCTATTCATATACTTCTTCTTACTCTTATATTCATAGAATTTATCTGTGGAAACTTGTAATTGGCCTTATGCTTTTAATATTATCTCAATTCAAAAATGTGCTAGCTGTAAGTTTTCCAAATATTAATAAAATAAAATAAAATAAAGCTGCCCCAAAGAGGGGTTGACGTCGGACATGTAGCCGGTCGTAAAAAAATAGTGCAACACCGACCTCATTAAGATGGGATAAGAATAAGAATAATTTATTAAGTAGACCAGCGTTTTTATAGAAGAAACTGACAAAGTTAAACGAGAAAATGGGTCACTTGATGGTAAGTGATCTCCATCGCCCTCAGACACCTAAGACAAGAAAATCATGGGTGCGTTGCCAACCTTAAAGGAGGGAAAACGAGATTGGGAAAGGGAAGGGTGGGTATGACATCAAATGGGACATCAAATAAAACATAAAACACATAGCCCCTTACTTATTAAAATATTTAAGCGCGGCTTATCTTTAACCATAGGTTGTCCCCTTCATCTTTAAACAATCTAAGTAAAAGGTTAAGCGAAAATGTTTTTATAAGTAAGGCCCATGATGTCCACACTAGACACAATCTGTATCGTGGCAATCGTTACATTACAATATGATCCATTTGAGAAGACTAATGCTGGCATAATAACAAGACAGTTGGAAAGAGAGGTACCTGCAGGCAGCAGCTTCAGTCCGTACAGATTGACAGCGTTCCAAGACAGCAGTCTCGGGAGGAACTCGTTGTAGATGATGTGCGTGAACTGTCCGGCGAGGATGCGGCGCGCGTGCTCGAACAGCTGGTCGGCGTCCCAGTGCGGGTTGACGCCGCGCAGACCCTCCACCAGCCGGTTGTGCTCGCGCAGGAAGATCGTGTGGATCGCGGTCAGGCCCGGCTGCTCGGATGCTCTACCGTCACCTGCATCACATAAGTTACATTACATACGCCCGAATGGCCAAACGCTACTCAATTAACGGCTTCTTACATTGATTTTCGCCATACAAGTTTTACAGATAAGGCGGCCTTAAACAACATAAGTGTATGAACATTCGGCGGATAATATTGTTTAGAGCAGTGGTTCTGCGAGCATTGCCGGATCTATAGGGGGCGAAAATGTGCACATGTCCCTGATGACGTGCATATGCATTCCGATCAGGGTAGACAAAAACATTGCGTAATGATTTTCTTCAACTATTGCACCTCCATTACTATGATTGTCATCGCCGTGTTTTAAAAATAAGACGGGCGTTGCTATTTTGAAAGTCTGTATTTAGACACGATTTTTATTCTTTATATATGGAAGAAGCAAATTGACAGGGTAGACAGTTTCCCTTTGTCTACCATGGATTGCACGCCGCTGGAGATTATTCAACTGTTGCATCACCATCATCATCCCCGTATCGATTTAAGCCGAACGCTGCTTTTTTGAAAACCGGTTTTTAGTTATGTAGCAAATTGACAGGATAAGAAAAAAGAAAGAAAGAAAGATAAAAATACTTTATTTGTCCATCACTACTTGTCTCTCTCTTTGTGGTCAGTGTCTCTTTGTCTATATGGACTGTAAGTCACTGTTTGACTATCAACTTTAGAATGGATGGTAGTGTACTCAGTACTCACCAGCAATAAAGCAGAATCCACTGGGTGCCTTGCATTCAGGATGGCTGTCGGATCTCGGCAGCAGGTCCTTGCCGTTGGCGGGGTTGGCGGTGGAGTTGAGCCTCCCGTTGAACCCGCGCAGCTTGCGCACGATGCAAGGGTTCTCGCCGTAGATCACAGACGCGTCGATGTACGGAGTGTTCTGGTTCACTTGCTCACGGGGACCTTTACACATACATAACATAAGCTCACGCCTGTATCCCTGAAGAGGTATGCAGAGGCGCATAAGCCTAGAACTAGAACATCCACATTTCGCCTAGCTTATTTCCGTCTCAGATGTGATAGGAGGCGAGCCTGTCACCATATCGAGCACAAATTCCAGACTCCGGGCTGATACTAAAAATCTAATATCACTTTACCGAACCCAGGGATGGAACCCGAGAGGATTCCTTTCTTCAGAATAATAGTCGTACCGCGCAATACCACCACGCCACCAAGGCAGATATAGGTTTCCATGAGTGATTTTGGGTTATTTTACAAAATGAATACTTTTATTTTGAAAGAAAATCTTTTTATAAGGAAAGATAAGAAGAAAGTAATAACGAGTGTTTGGGAGACGTTAATAAGACTATCTCAAAAAGATAAAGTTTTCAATAAAATGCACCTTCATTTGCTGATAAGGTAGTAACCAAATATTCCAGGTATAAAATTCAACCAAAGATTACAGCTTCCAACAAAACCTTATCCTTAGTAAATAATTTTCTATCCGATATTCAAAGAAGCCTTTGATTACACACAGAGGCTTGTGGCATGACTACCATCCATGACCCCTTGTCTGCATCAGTCATCCGCCTGTCTTGTCGTAAGCCCCCCATTAGTTTCTTCCATCTTCGGAATGTGAAGAAACATAATTAGGCCGACATAATTCTGGCGACTCTCGTAAACTCATTGTTTGTCGGTGATAGTTGTTTTTTTTAGACTGCACTGCGCTTACCATCAGGTGTATTGTAGTAACTTTGTCGTGCTTAAATAAAAAAAACAGCAGAACAAATTGATTGAAACTTACCCAACTGTTGCTGACCAGGTAGACTTCTCATGAATGGGAAGCAGAGTCTCTCGCCGGAGGTGACGTTCACTTCAGGGTAGTAATGATCTCCCCTCGGCACCGGGAATGGGTTGCACTCAGGATGTACTCTCCTCGGAGAGTCACAGGATCGACAGTCAGGAATGGACTCGTGGAAACCTGGTGTAGATCAAACTGTTGTATTACTTTTGCTGAAGTACCGTTTAAGACATGATGTTACATCTGACACTAATTGGTTTGTGATTGAACTCAACAGGAATTTCATAAAAATTACAATATTTTAGTAAAATTTAAACAAAAATAAATAAATTCAAATATGTTATGTAAACCACGTAAATCGTACAATTGTAATATCATGTAAAGATTATAAGACTGACGTCACAAACACAATTTGTTACGAGGTTATAGTACCTACTATCAAGACTATGAAGTAAAGAATATAATTCTTTATTCTTAGAAGAAGCATACTTCTAATACAGAATAACACTAATGCATGCATTGAAAGAACAGTTCTGAATAATATTAAATATCATACCTTTATGGATGGGCGTCATAGTCAACTCGTGGTCGAGGAACTGAGCGAACTGCATCACCATGAGCGTGTAGCGAGTGTGCAGGTTCGATATGTCGGGGTGGATCACCGTCGAGATGATACGAGGGGATGGGAGAGGCGTGCCCGTTACTGAGTTGATGCGTGGACGACTTACACCTGTGGGACCAGATAAGGTATAGATGTAATGTTTTAAGAGCATTGAAGAGTATTTTCGAATAATAGTTTAAAGTTTAAAAACTAACTTCAAACCTCATCACATATTGAAATATAGGACGGGTAAAATCTATCGAACATAATCACAAGTTCAAAAACCTAACGGACCGACCTCAAAATTTATCCGATTGTGACCAAATAAGGGACCACCCCGGAAACAAGGTCTATCGAATACAAAAATAATTTTGAAAATCGGTCCACATTTGGCGGAGATATCGCGTAACATATATAAAAAATACAGACGAATTGAGGACCTTTCCTTTTTTGAAGTCGGTTGACAAGAAAAATTTGAATATGGATTCACATTTACCGGAGACAAGCCTTTTGAGGTTGATTGAAAAGATAATCAATACGGATTCAGTGGAATTATCGAAATCCAAGCAACAGAAATTAATAAGAAGCAGATTCTTACCGTCTTCATAAACTGGAGGCAGCAATCTAGCAAATGTCGTTAAACTCTTGCCCAGATTGGGATTTCTCAAATTGTTGCAGTAGCCAGTGTAGGTTCGGAATGGGCTGTCAGCATCACAGGCACCGACGTCATCGCACTGCGGTTCAATAGTGGGACCGCCCAATTGGTCCTGGCCTAGGAAGCCGCTGATGTCGACGGATTGGAGGGAGTCGGCGAAGTCGTTAGTAGTACTGAAGCCGAGAGTGTCGTCGAAGATCTGACGCTTGCGACGGTGTCTACAGAGAAATTAGAAGATGATTTAACTACTGATTTCTTAAGTTTACGCGAATGCTATACTTTGAAATAAAACTATTTTTTGGGTGTTGCAGTCTTCGTCGTTACTGGTTGGACTGACGAACCTGTGACCACGAAGACTGCAAAGCCTTCGAAACGTCGGGAATAAAAATTAAAACCAAATCGTGATAGAGTCCGTAAAAAAAACGTTTTATTTAGATGATTTAATTATTAGCTTTTATGTAACGTTTGATATCCATTTAATGAAGGAAAGAAAGGAAGTGATGTAAATCTGTAGACTAAGGCTGAGATTTATAGAGCGGACTTCGAATAAGTCTAAGTCGAAGAAACGAACTCGGTGAGGATTTGGAATTTCTAAATCAAACTTTGACTTTATTATTATTATTATTTACTTAGTCCGAGTAATTTTTTACAATAAAATCTTTGCTTAGTCTGTCTTTCAGTCTGTTCTTCTTGTAAAAAATGGCTCGGACTAAGTCGAAATTCGCTTTATAGATCTCAGCCTAAAAATATTGCCCTAAGATTATTATAACTTTATAATAATTATATAATCACACCTGTAGTAGTAGGTATAACCTAAATATTAAAATTAGGTGTTTGTTTTTCACAAGCTTTACCCGTTGTTGATGGTGTTCAAAAGTTCATTGGTGGCGAATTCCAAGAACAGTGATGTGTTGGCGAGTTTCAACGCATATTTGTTGGCTTTTGAGAATGATGCAGCGGTTCCGACTGGTGATTTAGGATCTGCTCCACCATCTGAAATAAAGTATGAGAATATCGCATAAAATTCGAAGAAAACTTCACTTCACTTCACGAACACGATGTCTTCGTACACTCGATGCAAAGTGCCAATTATGTAAAGAAAAACCTAAGCTTTCCTACACATACAACTCCGCCGACCAACTCTACTGCCACACGTGTCGTAGGGTATTTAAAACCAAGTTTGGTCTAGCGAGCCATACCTATACGGGCTCATGATAGGAACGATACCATCATCGAAATCGATGAGGAGAACTATATACATAAGCTATGCACAGGCGGACTTAATGTCTGAGGCTTTCTCTACCAATCAACCTTTGGGTGGTGGTTCTTTTGTTGACCCTTATGATGTCGTATTGCGTGCGTGGTGTGACTATCGTCCTGTGGTCTCGGGTTCGATCCCCCAGTCGAGTAAAGTAATATTAGATTTTTCAGCATCAGCCCGGAGTCTGGAGTTTGTGCCCGATATGGCGATGGGTTCGCCCCCTATCGCATATGGGACGGAAGTTTGGTGAAATCTCGGTGTACTAGTTCCCTAGTACGCATCGGCCTACCCTTTCGGGGATACAGGCGTCAGCTTATGTTAAATTTCAGCGATAAGGAGCTTCAATATTATGAAGGGGTCGTAGCAAATATTTCAATCTAGCTTTCGAATCTAGCATAATCTTTCTTTCTACCTGCCCTTATCCTACTATAATGTAAGTTCGGCGCAACGAGTTTTTTCAAATATGTTGCAGAAAGGATTTGGCTTAGTTTTTACGACTGGTTGCCTGCCTTACGTCTACCCCCGGGAGATTCAGTCCCAGGCAAATTAAATTAGAAATTTCGCTTTGCCTAACCTGGGGCTCAAACCCAGGACCTCCCAACCCACAGCCTATATATGCTGCCACTAGACGAAGGAGGCAAATCTAGCATAATAATATATTATTAACATAAGCTCACGCCTGTATCCCCGACGGGGTAGGTAGAGGCGCACTAGCGAACTAGAACACCCACATTTCGCCGAGCTTAGTTCCGTCCCAGATGTGATAGGGGGCGAGCCTATCGCCATATCGGGCACAAATTCCAGACTCCGGGCTGATATGGAAAAATCCAAATCACTTTGCCCGACCCGGGGATCGAACCCCAGACCTCAGAACCGTAGTCGTACCGAAATACCACCACGCCACCGAGGCAGTCGTCAATATGATAATAAAGTACTCACGGGTTTCCCAAAGCATGTATTCCAACTTCTTCCTATCAGCCATCTCTTGTTTAGCTTTCTCGATAGCTGCTGTTAGCATATCTTGGGAGAGTCTTTCAGCGGCCTTTGCTCCTGATTCATCTCTCCATGCAGTTAATTCAAGGCGGTTGTGCTGAGAACAGTCTTGTGCTGCGTTCCTTTTAAGTGAAGGGGATGTTTAAAAATTATTAATGTAGTAAATTTAGGAACTACGGCTGTATCGTTTTCAGTATTATAAATATGATTTGATAGAATAGCTATTAGAAAGATTTTTAAACAATTTTCAGATATCGATCCAAGGACGAGCGGTTCAACCGTCTCATTTAAAAGATTAGTATGCTGACTACGATCATTGTTAATTATTTATGAAACTAGTAATGGTTATAATACAGGAATGAAGAACTAAAACTGAACACGTAGTAGAGAATCAATATAAAGCACACACCATGAATGAAGCTGTTAAAATTGCAAAAGATTTTAATAAAGAAGGAAGAAGTAATTTGTACTTACAGATAAGGATCCTCCTTGACGAAGGCTTTAGGTTGAATGTTAATAAGGGAATCGTCGGCAGCGCATAGAAGTCCAGAGAGCGACACTTTTCTAATGGCACCCAACTGTTCCGGCAAGAACGACGATGGAGGAATGTCGTTTTCGTACCAAAACCTGTAACAACATTTTTAGTAAATTAAAATATTTTTTCCGCGAAGACAATAATGATTTTAATAATGAAACGCGTACTTGAATAGCCTCGATAGACTCATAAAATAATTATAGACTTCCTAACTTCAATTAATCGTTAGTATATCGGAAAATTTCACAGAACTTTGCTGAGAGAAGACCTTGTTGGAAAGAGGGGAAAACACAAATTTAAATTTATTTTACGTATGTCTTACGTATATGACTTTGTCTATAGATAACATGTTAAAATATCTTGCCTGTCGCTCTTCTTCAAGTTGGCGAACTGCAAAGCTAATACGCAAGCTAAAGTCGGTCCAACAACGGCGCCAGTCGCTGCCTTCTCCATAGCACCACCAACCATTAGTTCTATGTCTTCAGCATTCCTGAAAAAAACCAATATTGTTATTGTTCATATTAGCAGTTTTATTTCTAAAGGTGTGCCTACTGAAAAAAATTGCTAATCATCATCATCATCAGCCACAGGACGTCCATTGCTGGACATTGGCCTCCTCCAAATATTTCCAGATCGACCTGTTGGAATCGATCTGCATCCAGCGACTTTCTGCAACGTATTCATGCCAATGCCAAAAAGTAATTGCATTAGCATGAAACTAAATAAAACCGAGAGCTATATCATCAAGCATCGCTTATTTTGTAGTAACTAGAACAATATTTTACCTGTACATATCAGCAATCATTTCCTGTTGTTTTCTATCAAAACCCATTTTTTCTAAATCCCCAAAGGTCTTCACGGTGGTCATAGGTTCACAGAGCCTCAGAGCCCTCAAGTAAGGAGAGACGCCGTGGTCCCTAGATCGGTACAGATCCCATTGTACAGAGGCTGGGAACCGGGATACTTTGTGGGCGCTCGTGTGTACTAGATGCTCCACTGTGATTGTAGTGTTAATCTGTAAGAATCAGGTTTATTGAACTTCTAATTTAGGTATAATTCGGAATTGTCTTGTTCAGGGGGGGGGTACCACCACCTCTTATAGCAGTATTATTATAGTCTTACTACGTTTTTTTTGTACGGCAATCGGTACAAGCAAGATTATAATAAGGGCTACTTGCAGCACTCTTACTACTGTAGAGTTAAACCTAAACACAATTAACCCTTCAACTCACTCCTATATTTAAATCAGGATTTGAGATAAATACAAATTTATCGCGGAGCTGCAAGTGGTCCTAAGTGTGGCTTTAAATCCAAGAGTAAGCGGAACCTGAAACACCCTTTAAAATTCAAATAAGGTACCTTGATAAACATAGCAGTCGTCAAGATAAGTCATCTGACTAATTTAAATAAACATCATTACGCATGTTTAAGTATCTACCATGTTAAGAAAAAAACTAGACGGGTTTTAATTTCCTAAAACACGCTAAAATAAGTTTTTTTTTTTTTTTTTATAGAAATACATAGGATCAGATTGTTATTGCTCTACTTAGATATTTAGAAATTCCGACACTACCCCGATCGACCGCACGAAATCAATGAAGATTAACTAATTACCAATTTCTCGTTCATCATGGCAGTGAAGATAGGCGCGACTGATACCAGCTCGGTGTATATACCGGCACGGTTTGCACTGGAGTATCCTCGCCAGAAACCGAGAGAAGTTAGCTTCAGCTCCGCTTTGGCCATTCCAACCTAAACAAAAATAGACAAAAACACGTTAAACGTAGTTTTAACGATTACTTTAATTACATTTTGGGGCATATTGACAAACATAAATGTGCTCGAATTATGTAAAATTCTTCCTATAGTTTAATTTTAAAACCAAAAGATCTTCAAATTACAAAATACAAGAAATGCAATAAAGTTGTGAATTGTGATCAATGATCATCGATGACAGTCAAATCAAAAAATACTAAGATCTAATTGGACCTACCGTAGTTAAAGTCAAAGTTATTGTTACAAGCAATAGTTCAAGAGATATAAATATTTGACGTTTTTATGTTTCTGAAAACAAACATAATTATCTTTAAATAACGTGAACCATTGCTCGTTACAATAACTAGTTTTAATCCACAGATGGTGCAACTGCTCCTAATCATGACTTTTATAACTTATAATATAATACGCTTAATTACTTCGCCAAGAAGAACAGGTAAGAATTCGTTGTAGGTGATGTGTTGTATAATAGCTGCCATAGCTCTTCTAGTTTCCAAGAATAAAGTGGTGTCATCCCAGAAAGGGTTGAGCGAGAACAGTTCTCCAGCAATGCGGTTGTGTTCCGAGAGCAACGCTTTGTACAGAGGTGCCGTCGGAGCTCCATCGTTACATCTGGAACAAAGAGTTTTTAAATATACGACTGTAAATAGTAATAGTATAGGCGAACATTTACAACCATGTTCTTTTCCAGATATTGTATTTGCTAATGATTACTTTAACAAGTCAATCAGGAGATCTTAGGAGAAAGCCTATGTTAGCTATTAGCGAAAGTTGATAGTGATGATGATGAAGTGTTTAAAGTTGGAGGCTTTGTTATAACAGATGCTTATGCTAATGGCTATGAGCAAACGCAACGCCTGATTCTAAAATAATCTGTGAACAAATATGTGTATAAATACGCAGCCATTGCTTTGAAGAAAAAGAATAGGATTTGGTCACAAGAGTAATCTCTTATAGTATTATAATTAGTAAATGCTAAAGGGCCGTGGGAATGCCGTACTAAAGTATAAAAGCGTTGATGTATGCTTCAACGTCATCTAGAAAGTTCGAAGGGTTTTGTATTATGTATCGAGTAAGATAGAATTTGATAATGATTAATTTCAAATCAACAAAAGGGGCCAATATAATGTAGACGTAGACTTCAAAAATCGATGCCAGTAAAAAGATTATAATGCAAAAATAACATTATCATTAAAAAATAAACACAAAACAGATTCTTCGTTGATACTAGCAAGTGAACAAAGTGTTCCTTTACTTGTGCATGCGGCGTGGAGTCAATAAATGCCAATGCTAATATGGAGAAGATTGGAATCTATACGTGAGAACGTAAATTATCACAAGGTTACTGATGTGTGATTTGCATACAATCCATGACGACATCTAGGAATCTCATGTTAAAGGAGACGCCGCGCTGTTTGACTGAATATAAAAAATGAGATAATTCGTATGAATGCAAAAAATACTAATGTCTACGTTTATTTTTAGCGATCACGGATTTGTATTATTAATATTCTTAGTCATATGATTGTGCTAAAGTGTTTAAAAATACGAGACGAATACATTTCCATACATTAACAGTAACCACGTTCAAATTACAATGGTTTACATTTCCGCATCAATACTTTAATCAACGGAATATATATCGAAGGGAATCTCTTATTAATATAATGTTTTATTAGCTGTCGCCTCCTTGGTTTAGTGGCATCGTCTCCTAAAGTCCTAAGTTCAAATCCCAGGTCAGGAATTTCGGTTTTTCCAACACGATTTCCTCAGGACTAGATTTCAGAGGTAAGCAGCCGGTCGTCAAAATTTAAGTCGTATTTCGACATCAATCTTGTAGTGAGTTAAAACAAGATTAGGCGTTATAGTTTCTACTTTTCATCTTTTGATAAAGTATATGTTATTTTAAAGATTATAAACTCAGCTCCAAAATTTCTCAATGATGACCTATGCTTCAATGCAGGAAAATTTACACACGTCATATAATGTGGGCGGTACTATATCTTTTTACTACGTGTGATTCACAACAATGTCCGGTATATACAAAAAATAAATAATTCACTCATCAAATAGAATTTACTATTTACAAATGAAAACTTTTTGTGTTCAATATTACTTCATTTACATCCGACTTAAATGAAACGAATTTGTAATGATCAGTGACGTCAATGCGTTAACGTAACACATAAACGGTATTTTATGTTAATATAAAAATATTATAACATAACATAACATAAGCTCACGCTTGTATCCTCGAAGGGGTAGGCAGAGGCGCACTAGCGAACTAGAACACCCACATTTCGTCGAGCTTAGTTCCGTCCCAGATGTGATAGGGGGCGAGCCTATCGCCATATCGGGCACAAATTCCAGACTCCGATTCCTTTAGCAACTATTTACATACCTACAGCTACTTTTATAGCCTGCATTGAATGAAACATATACCGAAGAATATAAATCACTTATAACTTTTTAGTTATAATTTGAAAAATTTAATATGAGACGGACGTATAAATTTTTTTATACGGACGTATAAAAAAGAGGACACCGTCTCGCCTTAATTTAACGGACGCCACAGATAATACACGCAGACAAATGCGCATGTACAAAAGTGCCCTAAGCACACATTAACACCATTATGTGGATAGATCGGATTGGCAGAAAACCTTCACTTTCAAATAATGTTCCTAGTGCTACGTCCTCTTTTTTCAACGTCCGTGGAGAGAAGCCATGTTGGTGGATTCTATGGTGTGGTAGGAGGCTAACATAGGAGGGGTAGAAATTAGGACCTATTCGTAAAGAATGATGGACTCTTGGCAACTACTAGTCGTTTTAAAAATCGTTGCCAATATCCAATCTCATGACAGCCAAGCAATCTTTAATTAGTGGACGTGACAAGGAAATCAAATAACATGATGCCCTCCTTTCACGCAAATTAAATCTATAAGCGCGGAATAAAAACAATGGAGTGTCAATTATCTCATTATTTCTATATCGCAATATCATTGATTTTGGTGAATAGACCACGTGGGAAATATTCACACAGCTACAATGGTATCAAACGATCTGTGCTTTATGAGAATATTTCCGTACATTATGATGCAATGTACATAACTTTGTTGTCTTCCTTGTGTGACCGCAGAGGCGGGCATATGCGGATGTTCTTCTAAAGCCGCATCTGCACATGTTTTTTGAAACAAAACACAAAAAACACCTACACAAAACAACGTATTTCGCTGTCTCCTGCTTATGGATCAATGGACCATAGACAACATTTTTAGAAATACCGTGTTTTGTGTAATGTTTCAGTGTAGGAAATGCGGTTTAAAATGAACTCTTTTATCTGCAGTAACAATGGGCAGAGAGGATAAGAGTTCGGGTTATTGCTATCTCTCTCACTCAGGTCAAAAATTCTCAAAAATTCTGAACAAAATTCATCACTCGAAAACTACGGAAAATTGCGGAACACCCACCAGGTTTATTCGGGTACCCCCTTGCTTTATCTCCGGACCTCTGATTAACACTATTTTTTGGGACATCCTGTAAACTATACTTACTTTCTACAGGAGCCTAAGTCAACTTTTCCAGCATCGTATAGTCGGAGCGAGCGAAGTTCCTTCTCGGAGCTGCCGTACAGGGCTGATCCATCTACAAATGACGTGGCCAAGTTCATCTGCTCTCGATGTTCTGTAACAAATTATTTAGTTCAAGAATGTGCAAGTTAAACTCCGCTGCATTTAGGAAATATGTACATTATACATTATACATATGTACATGATGATCGAAACGCAGACTTTTAAATATGTAGTATTATTCTCAATCTTATATTAGTATTGTAATCTTCTTTCTTAAGAAAGAAACAAAGAAGTATTGTTAATACAACTCTACATGAAGACAATAATTATTCAGTGATCAGTGATCATTTCTTGTTCGTTTGATATCGTACATGCATCATTGTTCAGCGGCCTGAGCAGGAAAATTTCTGACAACCGTAAATGTATTTCGGCTCGATGTGCGTCTATGAAATTTGTATGAAATATTAACCAAACGTCATCAGTGCGCAGCGAACTCGAATACATTTACATTTACATTAGTTTTTCGTGCTCGGGCTGCAGCTATATTTTAACAAATTCTATCGCCACTATAGAATAATATAAAATTTTCGTTATAACAAACTGACTAGAAAAGATCTAGCAATAATTGACAATATAATATTTTCATATGTGATACGAGTATGTGCGATATGTTTTATCAGGAATTCAGGACCGAGCACGGGGGTCGAATATCAAAGTACCTATAATATATATGTTTCGATATTTCTTGAGGTATACGGCTCCGAATCATGATCAATACTTGCAGTGGATAGAAAAAAGATCGAGGCTTTTGAGATGTGGTGTTGGAGGAGAATGCTCAGCCAACTGCTTACATTAGTAGGCTAGTATATACTAGGCTCTCCGCGATATGCTATCAACAATCCTTAGATATTTTGGCCATATCGCCCGAAGACAACCAGATAACTTGGACAAAGTGGTTGTAGTTGGGAAAGTGGATGGTAGAAGACCTCGCGGGCGATCATTTACCCGCTGGACTGATCAGCCCCCTTACTTTTGACACTCGATTCGAATTTGATTTTGATTCGGTTTCATTTCTTTTTTCTTTTTACCTGCCCTTATCCCACCTTAATGTGGGGTCGGCGCACCACACTTTTTCAGGCATATTGCAAAGAGGATTTGGTTTAGTTTTTACGACCGGCCGCCTGCCTGACGTCAACCCCCAATGAGGGGGTCGACGTCGCCCTATATCCAGTCCCTGTCACATTAAATTAGAAAATTTACTTCGCCCGACTTGGGAATCGAACCCAGGACCTCCCGGTCTACAGCCCATACATGCTGCCACTGGATCAAGGAGGCGACTGATTCGGTTTCATTTGTTGACTTAAAATTCCAACGAAATCGAGTTGATAAGTGCGCTAATGTTGCATTAGATTCGAGAACTTGTCATTTGGTTATTTTAACGTGACATTAGTGCACTTTTTAACTCTATTTCGGTCGAATTTTAAGTCACTACATGGAGTCGAATCGAAGACAAATTCGAATCGAGTGTCAGCCCCCAGATTAAAGCCATAACCTGTATAATATTACAACTGCCTTGAGACAAGCCGAAGACAGAGTGGTATGGAAGCAGCTCGTCAAAGACTCCGTTCACGATTTCAGGACTGGCACGACCTTCAATAACGAAGACTACGAAGAAGAAGAAGAATATATATGATAATTTCGCATTTCTCCTCCATTTAGCCACCAAATAAATTGACGCAACGGATCATATATTATTTAGTATACTTATTTTTGTCGATAATGTATCTGTAGCCCGAGCACAAAAAACTAATGTACATGTAAATGTATTCGAGTTCGCTGCGCACTGATGACGTTTGGTTAATATTTCATACAAATTTCATGGACGCGCATCGAGTTCGAATACATTTACGGTTGTTAGAAATTTTCCTGGTCAGGCCGCAGTAGTGTAAATTACAATATGTTTTATTTATTTCTTCATTAGAACGAGTTTAATGTAATTTTGTATAAATTACTGAGATAAATTAGTAATATTTACATCTTAATAACCATCGCTATTAATTCATGGCATGTTACTAATTACCAATGTTAATATGTAAATTGAATTTTGAGCTCATGTTTCAAAGTTCCGTAATAGCGATTAATTCCATAGAATTTTTGTTCATATCTATTGTATTAAAAGTTAAAACTCACCAAAACCACAGGAGTCTATGTTTCTCGCTGGAGCTGAACGTGTGTATTCACAATGAGAAGGGCCGCAATTCTGCAATAATGATTAAAAATGAGGTTTTCTGACCTAGTAATAGAACCTATTAGCAGCGATGGAAATGGTACGGACTGTCGAGACAAGTGTCGGAGGTTCGAGACCAATCCCAAAAAGGTGCATACACCTCTGACTTTTCTATGTTAAGTATATTTTCATATGAAATATCGCTTGCTATATCGGTGAAGGAAAACATCGCGAGGAAACCTGTATACTCAGGAATTTCTTTAGAATTTCGAAGGTATGTGAAGTCTACCAACCCGCATTAGGCGAGCGTGGTAGACTAAGGCCTAACCCCTCTGGTTAGTAGAGGAGGCCCGTGCCCAGCAGTGGGGCAGTAATATTACAGGGCTAATATTATTATTTTTTTATTGAATCTTACCGTTTCTCAGCCTGAGTAGGTTCCATAACACCAGAGGTGATTTAATTAACTACATACTTGTATAATTATAACAGCAAAATTATATTATAATTAAACGTAACATATGGAATGACATATTTACATACATACCTTTTTTTACATACTACAAACACTATATTAGATGCATTTATCTAATAGGGAAATCAGTTGTTATTCTAAACATTATTTTATTTATAAATAGAAGGGAATATTCAATTAATTATTACTTGGTTTTGTATAATTTTCCATTTATATCATTACTAGTTTATAGTACTAAGAATAATACGATAGATGTAATTAAAATAAATAATTTACTTATAATATTTACACGTTTGTATAGGATAATGAAAACGTGAAGATGTCTTCAAGTAATCATGTTTATAATTAAGATTTTTCATTCCTTGTAAATATTAGCTTTATTTATTTATCGGTATGCAAATATATCATTTCCATTTATTGCGTATTTGTATTAATATAACTAGCTGACCCGCGCAACTTCGTCTGCGTATGAGAGAGAGGGTGGAGGTGGAGGGTAGTACATGCTATGTATCAGAGATGGCGCTGTATGTGAAAAAAGATTTTCCCGCTTTTCTGTTGAAATTTTTCCTGAATTTTCTTTGCTATAAACCTCACGGAGCCCGAGACCTTTCCAACGAAAGCAAAACCGTGGAAATCGGTTCATGCGTTCTGGAGTTATAGCGTCAGGAAGGAAAACCCGACTTATTTTTATATAGTAGATAAAGATGATAGAACACCTTAGTGTTTGTTATTGTCTTTCTATCAACATGTCCTTACCCCATCTCAAAAAGAACGGCACAATTAAGCTAGTCGCTGAAAAGGTTTGGCTTATTTTTTTGACCGGCTGCCTGCCTGGCGTCAACTGCCCTCTGGAGGATCCAGTCTCGGGTAAATGTTGTTAAAACACCCTGCCTAACCTGAGAATCGAACTCAGGACCTTCCGTTAACAGCCTATAGGCGGTGCCACTTGACAAAGGAGCCGACAATTCTTAGAATTCTTATAATTTTAACCATTATCATTAGCTTTAATACCTAACTTTTCACCCACTCTTCACAAATTCCTTAGTAACACGTAGTATTTATAACAAGAAGCAGCCCAATTTTAAAGAATTACCATCGGTATGCATAGACAATGAACGAAATAACGTAATTGTACGATACGAGTAACTTTCACTAAGCATCCGAAGCATACGTAATTCACATGAATGGCCTTACTTAGAGTAAACATTACGCAACACCCATTACGGTGACTATGTGATACGCAAAGTTAATTTAACTCAAAATAGACGTGAGATGAGAATCTTTAGGGAAAGCGTGACGTAAACATCCATAAAGTGTGTAACTAAGTAACATAACGTGATGAGAAGATGATTCCTTCATCGTAATAAGTATTTTTTTACTTGGACTTGTCAACTGAACTGACCCTAGAGTTTATTTCGGCCTGTCTTCTCAAACATAAACAATTTAATCAAAACAATCAAACATTATTTTTAAACATAAAGGGCCTTACTTATAAAAACAGTTTAGCTGAGCAAATGGCTAAGAATAGCCTGTCACTTTTTTCCTTGTGAAACATCGTTTGAAAGTAAAAGGGACAGGCTATTCTTTACCATTTGTTCAGTTAAACTGTTTTTATAAGTAAGCCTCATAATTGACATGTAAAAGTGACATAAAATATTCTATTTGCAGAATACATTTTTATTTGCTTAAAATTTAACATAACATAACATCAGCAGCATAACAGCTCACGCCTGAATCCCCGAAGGGGTAGGTTGAGGCGCACTAGCCAACTAGTGCACCCACATTTCCCCGAGCTTAGTTCCATCCCAGATGTGATAGGGGGCGAGCTTATCGCCATATCAGGCACAAATTCTAAACTCCGGGCTGATATGGAGAAATCCAATGTCATTAGGTTGATTTATTCATCCACGACTGGCAAAGTATTGGCTTCGTGTGAGCAATGTCGTGACGCTCCGGCGTTCTTGCGTTCAAAACAATTTTTCACGTCGGCCACTGGTGCCAGCAACTGGATATGTATAAATAAATCAACCTCTAGGTGACCTTAAATAACAATTGCGCCCAAAGATTGAGGTATTTTTAGGGTTCCAAAGCCAAATGGTAAAAATGGAAACCTTATAGTTTCGTCATGTCGGTCGGTTTGTCTGTCTGTTCGCGGTTTAGCTCAGAGACTATCAATATTAAAAAGCTGTAATTTGGTATGGATATATATATCAATAACGCCAAGAAAAGGGTAAAAGAAAAACTTGAAAAAGAATTTTCTCTAGGTTACATCTCCTACGCCTAAAGTGGGGGATAAATTTTTTTTCATGATTATTCCAGTGTGGGTATCGTTAGATACGTCGTAAAAACATTGCGTGTTTCCTCATACCATTTTTCGATGCAAGAATTCGTTTGCGAAATATTAAGCTTTAAAATGCAAACTTTTGTTAGCGTCAAGTGTCCGCACCCCCAACCATCCCCACCACCTAAACGGAAATGTGAAAAAAATCATATTAGTGGCACATATAACGAATTTTAAAGGAAAACTACCACGGTTAACTTTACAAATTTACGAGTAAAAGTCGATCAAAGTAAAAAACAGAATTTCGTACAAATTCTATTCAATACTAGAGGTATATAGATGAAGTTATAAGTTATGTAAAATAAATATAAGGTTATGGCCCATGTCGCATAAGTATGACCAATAAAATCATATTTCAATAACATTTAATCCGGATTTGGAACCCTGTACTGTGCGTGATCAGAAGTGTAGCATGCAATTGGCCGGTTTTTTATTTTAACGACCTCACATGTAGAAATAACATAACATAAGCTCACGCCTGTATCCCCGAAGGGGTAGGCAGAGGCGCACTAGCGAACTAGAACACCCACATTTCGCCGAGCTTAGTTCAGTCCCAGATGTGATAGGGGGCGAGCCTATCGCCATATCGGGCACAAATTCCAGACTCCGGGCTGATATGGAAAAATCCAATATCACTTTGCCCGACCCGGGGATCGAACCCGAGACCTCAGAACCGTAGTCGTACCGAAATACCACCACGCCACCGAGGCAGATGTAGAAATAATAAATTTAAAATTACATTCACATTACCCTACCTAACTTTTTTCGCGGTCGGAGTTTACTATATACTTAACCATAACTTTCTAATGAGGACGCATACGTTGGGCTAAAATGTTTACATTCTTTTATATTTAGAAACGATATTCTTTATTTAAATCATTCCCTCATTCGTTTGCCCTCCATCGCCATTAAATTAAGTCTCACTTATCAGCAAGAAACTAGGTGTACGTATAAAGGGCGTGTACAACAGATGGATTACCTTTACGTATGACTATCGCTTTCACTACCACGTAACCTTTAACGGCAGTCTGCGGATATCACTAGTTACGAAACATTATAGGACAATATAAAAATATTTGTTCTTCCATTCGATTTCAATCTGTATAATGTAGAAAATTAGCGTCACTTTTGTGAATATGATAACATCTGAAAAAAATTATAAACGATTCGAAAAGAGATATAAATAGTAGTTTTTGAAAGCTTTCATATAAGCGTCACAAGAGTGAGTCGCCTCCTTGGTCTAGTAGCAGCAGGTATGGCCTGTGGGCCGGGAGGTCCTGGGTTCGATTCCCAGGTCGGGCAAAGTAAATTTTCTAATTTAATTTGCCCGGGACTGGACCCCTCATACGGCGTTGACGTCCGGCAGGTAGCCAGTAGTAAAAACTAAGCCAGATCATTTTTATAACATGCTTCGTATTGCGCCGACCGCAGTGTTAACGTGGGGAAGAGCAGGTGAAAAACAAAACACCTAACTAAGCATATTGTACACATATTTGGCATTACATCGACCTATCCGAAGAATAAAGTTACATATGATAATTAATCGAAATTGCTTTTATATTTTTCTGAGCTTAAATTAACCTATATATTTAACAAATACTAGTATTTTTTTAAATTTATGACATAATAACAAGTTAAATTATGACATAGCTTAAAAAAATATTCACTAGTTAAATATACAGGTCAATAAATAAGCTCAGAAAAATAAGAAAGCAATTTCGATTCATTATCACATGTAACTTTATTCTTTGGATAGGTCGTCATAAGACCGAAATAATGTAGGTCACTAATCAAATTAATTCAAAGATGGCAGTGCAGCCTTATTATAAGACAATACAATATTCTTATGTTTAATAGATTCTCGACGCCTCACTTACGGCTGGTCTCAATAAACGATCTCAGTTTAGAGTGCAGATAGATCGCGATTATGAACCAATCAATCAAGTAATTTGATGGAGTCATGTTCAAACTGTATTCTTATTGGCTAATTTTTGTAATCTATCTTTTTTTTTTTTTTATAGCAGAGACTGACAAACGAACAGATGGGTCACCTGATGGTAAGTGATCTCCACCGCCCATAGACACCCAAGACACAATAAGAATCATGGGTGCGTTGCCAACCTAAAAAGAGGACATGGAAGGGGAGGGAATAGGAATTGGGAAAGAGGGGGGGGGGAATGGGCCACCGGAAATCTCACTCACCGAACGAAACGCGACAGCAAGCTGCCATTTTACGTCGGTTTCCTGTGAGACAGTGGTATCCAACCGGTCGAGCCGGTCCATTCGTGCTGTAGACGTTACTGTCTACAGCGTGGCTCTACCAGTCATCTGCACATTCAAACTGAGATTGTTTATTGGAACCGGCGCGGCCGTAAATGAGCAATAAACTTCATATAAAGTATTTCCTACACCCAAACATCAATCGTAACTGCACTGAACACATGCGTGATGCGATAGACGTAAACTTGTCGCGTGATAGGCCAGATCAATCATTTCTATGTCGAATCTCTCACTCACGGTCTCGGCAATCAATAATTGCTTTATTATTAAATGCTACTACTGTATGTGACATAATATTTTCAATAAACGAAGTTTTAACGTATGTGTAGTAAATTATGTGCTAATAGAGAGACAAATGTTTGTATGGCCTACAGATATTTGTTTCGGGTCTGGGTGTTGTGAGACCGAAAGTCTCTCGTAGTTCCTGATACCCACGACACAAGACTCGATCTTAGTGTGGGGTCAGGACTATGTATGTGACTGTTGGGCGTTATTTATTATTTATTATTATTTATTATAGAGAATAAAGCTGTTAGCACACTAGTCCTGCACATCATTAAGGCAATGAGGAAATATATACATACATAGACTCACGCTTGTATATCTGAAGGGGAGGGCCGAGACGAACTAGAACACCCAAATTACGCCAAGATCATATCCAGATGTGATAGAGCCTATCGCCATATCGGGCATAAATTCCAGACTCCGGGCTAATACTTAATATATCTCAAGAAAACTCAATATCAGCACGCAGCTTAGCACGACTCGGAGATCGAACCCGAGACCTCAACGGTAATTCTACCGCGCATGCAAGCCACCGAAGAAGGCAATGAGAAATTTATTAATAGAAGTCGCGAAAACTTTTTTTTTTTAAGCAAATACAGTCACACACCTAGTCCTGACCCTACACTAGGTATAACCTGTATTGTGGGTGTCAGAGACTATGAGAGACTTTCGGTCTCACAACACCCAGACTTGAAGCAAATATCTGTGGGCCAGACAAACATTTGTCTCAATGCGGGAATCAAACCCGCGGCCTCTCGCTTCACAGCCGGCTATTCGCCCGCTGCGCCTCCGTGTCAATTGTTTTCTTAGATTAGCAACCGTAGCAGAGCCCTAATCACAATGTACCACTTACAATCTTGACATGGACAAAAGCCCGACCAATCATTCAAAGTACGTCGTCAGATCATTGAACCGATTAATTCTCTTCATAATCTTCCTAAGTGCATATAATGGCCCTTATATCAGTAATCTGTTTACGCAACAAACACCCAGCCTCCTCACAGACGTCAAGATCTATCGCTACTGTATTCACATTGAGATTTGAGATCGTAGATAATGATACGTATGATGCAGGAGGTCGCCAAGCAAGTTCAAGTGGAGTCATTATAAAAAATCCAAGTGGCTCGCATCATTAGTTAGATGATTATGCACTTGATGCGTGTCGGTTTACGACACCATCCGTTCCTCTTAACAAAAAGCATGCATCCGCTGGCCTTCGGTGATGTGTGAATCTGCATCCACAAGGCTTTATCAACATGTAGGTATAGTACTGACGTTTTGTAGCAAATAGCAATACGACGACAAACAAGATAATTTATTGCGAAAAGGTATATAACATACCTAAAGTTATTTTAATTTACACTTACAACATTCTAAATTGATATGAAAGGATAGTAAGGTTAGTCACTAGTCACTATGCCATATTAAGTTTTGTATGATTTGTTTTTTTTATAGCACAGACTGGCAAACGAGCAGGTGCGTCATCTGATGGTAAGTGATCTCCACCGCCCATAGACACCTAAGACACAAAGAATCATGGGTGCGTTGCCAACCTAAAAGCAGGGAATGGAAAAGGGATTGGGCAAGGGAGGGGCCACTGGAAATTTCACTCACCGAACGAATCGTGACAGCAAGCTGCCACTTTACGTCGGTTTTCTGTGAGACAGTGGTTTCAAACCGGTTGAGCCGGCATTCGTACTGTAGATGCTACAGCATGGCTCTACCAATCAAAATATTTACATTTTATCGTGAATTGTGATGAAGAAAAATTTTTCGGGCCTTCAAAATATATTATACTTTGTTGCCTTCATAACACCTTTTTTCACAAAAACATTGTAATTGGAATGTCATTAAATGTTGGCATTCGATGTTTAATATTTTGTATTATTATGCATTGAACTTCTTAACCTTTTGCTTCAAATGAGATCACCAGTCTAATGGAGGCATCTTTAGTTGTTTTCTTTTTGATAGCGTCTGTTTACTAACCTTGGCCTTATTACTAAGAATGTTCTAGTAACCAATGTTTATTGCCCACAATAGCAATGCGAAACTGGTAATTAAAAAAATATTAAGTAAAGGCAAGTGTTCTCCAAAACCTATAAAATCTGCAATATTATGATTTGTTAAGTTTACATGAATGTTACCCATTTTAATAAAACAAATTTAAAATAAAATCTCCAAAATGTTAATTTTAGTTGTAGCGTTGGCGGCTTTTGAGCAAAGAATAGGTCCGTATCTGCGGGTGTAGACAAGTGGCTTATGCGCTAATCGAAAAGAAAAGTCAAATAGAATAAATGTATGGAAATGACATAAGAGTACGCTATATGTGGCGTACTTTTATGTCATTCCCATACATTTATTATTCTATTCGACTTGCGCATAAGCCACTTGTCTAAGCCCGCAGTTCTACTTCGACAATAACAGCATATTAAGTATTTTTATATTATGTCCCATAATAAAGCTTTTCTAAGACACTTCATCTTAAACAATGTATGGAAAAATCGTGCCTTTTTTATAGCAGAGACTGGCAACCGAGCAGATGGGTCACCTGATGGTAAGTGATCTCCATCGCCTATAGACACAAAAAGAATTATAGATGCGTTCCCAACCTAAAATGAAGAAAATGGGGATAGGGAAAGGCAGGAGGGGAATTGGGCCTTTGGTGGCTATGTTACCTTATTCCCGTTGGCTGTAGCTACAAGGTCGTCCATGAGGAGCTGTCCCCACGCAGCCAGCATGCTGGTGACGTAGTCATGGTCTGCAGGATGTGTCAGTTGGGACACAGCGCGAACAGTCAGCGCCGGCTCTGGCATATGAGGCACCGACTGAGGTTGAGTCACACCTGAAGCAAAACGTACAGGGTCATTGTATGAACATTTATTGTCTTTTTTTCTACCTACTCTTATCCCACCTTAATGTGGGGTCCAGGCAACAGACTTTTTCAAGCAGTGTAGAAATTATTCAGCTTTGTTTTTTTTTACCAGCTGCCTTTTTGACGTTAATTCCCTTCTGTGGGATCTAGTTCCAGGCAAATAGTAGTAGAAACACCCGCCCGACCCGGAAATCGAACCCAGGACCTCCCAGTTCACACATGTATACACTGCCACCAGACCAAGGAAGGAGGCGACCATAAAGATTTTATATACAGTTTTTTTTATATTAATCAGACAGGTCTTGGTTGGTACTTAGTGCCAAGAATGTAAATAAACAAGAGTATCACGATTTTCATCTTTGAATTTTCGACTTACTTCCAAAAAGGCGAAGGTTTCGTCTGTATTTTTTATATATGTTACGCCATATTTTTGCCAAACGTGGACCGATTTTCAAAATTATTTTTAGATTCGATATCACATGAAATATTTGAAATAAATTTCTATTATCTATAAGGTCGGGATTATTAAAAGCAGTTGACAAAAACTAAGGAAATGATCGACAACTATTGGCTTTAAAAAATTGACTCGGCGTATAAGTTATGTGTTAACATTTTGGAAACAAACCGGTTGCTGTAATATGCTGCTATGCTAATGCTGTTAATCAATCATTTCATAGTAATTCAGTTTTTGTTTCAAATTGGTAGATATTTGGTTACTAAAAATACATAATTCGTTTCCAACACTTTATTAATTGCAGTAACAAATTCCAAGCAATTATATACGAAGATTTCGACGCACAATTTATGGTTTAATAATGGTTTAGAAGGGAGCTGTTGTAATAATTTATTAGGTAGTTTATTAATCTAACGCATATTCATTTGAGGTTGGCAGTTGCTCCAATTTTAGCATTCTTGGGCGCAAATTAAACTTATAGCTGCCATTATCCGAGTCATCGGTAATTACTATGACCATAGATTATGTTTATTACACCATTAATATAATTCTGTATTACCTACCTATACATATTTGATTAGATCCTTGTATGTTTCCTTATTCCCTAATTCTGTACTTTACGATTAACAGTTTCTCAATTGACTTCAAATTAGGAGGGGTACTAAATTCGTGTATATTTTATATACTACTTTACAGAGTAGGTCAGATCGGGTGTTACATAATAATTTCTTAGGTTTCCGTGAATGTTATACATTTAAATAAAACAGACTACATCGCAATGTGGTTTCATTTTTAGGCTCGTGACCACAAATGCTGCAAACCCTTCGAAACGTCGGGCCCAAAAGTAAAACCAAATCGCGATAGAATCCGCAAAAAAACTATTTAAAAAACTAGCCAAACTAGTTTTATTTCAATGTTGAATGTTATTTATCCAAAGTAAATTTCGATTGAAAGTCGATTTTGTATTACATTGCTGCTGACTGCAAACCCTGTTACCGCTCAAAACATGCTTGCAAATATGTTATTAGGATATTAGTTTCTAGAGGTACAAATTGACTAAAAACACACGCGGATGTAATCAATATGACATGATCAATTATCGCAATAAATAAATGTTATATGTTTTAAGGTGTGGATACATACGACAAAAAGCTGATTTATGAAATTAGTGTATTTTAAGAAACTAAGCAATTAGTCTACAACAAGGTCTGACGGCTTTACAAATCTCTTTGTTTCAATGATGCATTTACTTTGAGTGTTTACAGCACACGATTGCCTTAATTAAACTACGTGTATCCTCGGTATTTAAAAATAATCATTTTTTGATAAGCTCTTAAATAAATTAAGTTCAGTTGTAAGTAATTTAAGTTCCTGATTCCACCTTCGACCTTACATTTTCCCAATTATTTTTGAGGTTATCAGTAATTTTGGCGTTTATGTAGTGTTATAAAATTTTATGACAGTAATTGGCGCCTGACATCTCCAAAACTGCAGTGTTCGTAATAATAATTACATTATTTAAATAGGTATTATGAAAGATATGTGTTTTTGATAATGTTCAAAAGTGATGAATGCTACTTTTGATCCCAGAAAAAGACTTTTATCATGACAGCAAAGCCGCAAGCGACAGCTAGAACTAATTATAAAAATCAAATCTACTAACATGGTAATTAATAATTATACTATGAAATGGTATGGTACCGACTCTATAAAATGGTACGCACGCAATCAATTACATTTATGATATAACAAATGCGTGGGTTTAAGGGCTTAGAGGTTATTAACCTTGCGACAAACAGACAGACAGATTAAAATATCACCAAGTCTAAGAAGGCGAATACAGTATATTGTTCTGTCTTTAAGTAATTTAGGAAAGTAATTAAAATAATGCACCTCGTAGATTCATGATTATCCTCACTCAAAACCGACCTCTTATATTATTCTTAAAATCAGATTCAAGAATTTTGTAATTAATAATACAACTCACTTTGTTGTGATGTTTTTCTGTGTGACCTTAGCGTCGTGTTTTTGTTTTTTACTTGCATATTGCATATATTTATAAAAATCCGGTACTTTTTTAAACCAAGTTAACATTTTATGATTACAATTCACGTTTCTGAATAAATTACAAGTTTTTGTATTGACATTAAATATTTAATTTCTACGTGGGATAAGGTAAAACACGCCAATGATTTGAAACGATTAATGATTAGAATCTATACAAATAAATAAAATTTGAGTGTCTGTTTGTTATTTCAAATTAACAGCTTTTATTTTAGAAAAATAAAACAAATATTATAAAACAAAATTTTGTCAGTGTGTTTGTATGTATGTTACTTCTTCATGCTCAAATGGCTGGACCAATTTTGATGAAACTTTTTATACACACTGATTTCTTAAATTTACGCGAATATTATACATTGAAATAAAACTATTCTTACGGATTATATCACGATTATCCCGGAAAATACGCGGGCAACAGCTAGTTAACTATTTAAAGCATAAAGTTGTAATATTTGCAAAGCTGTGTGTAAAAAAAGTACTTGTAACGGGTGTTATTGTCGTTGTTTAATACCTTTTACGGTTATATAGCGTGAAGTGAAGCAATTTGTTCATACTCTTCTTTACTGTTGTAATAGTTGTGTCATAAGTCATAACATTGAACATTTAACAAAATAATAATCCCGGTATTACAGAGGTCAAGTTGGTAACTGTACGAATTTTATTGGAACAAAATGTTTTTAATTGCTCGTGAGTAATAAGTTTTATAAAAATCTTTTGAAGTGTCTAGGTACATGTAACATGGCGCTATGGTCATTCCGGGTCCATTTTTCTTGTACAAAATATTCCAAAATGAGATAATGCTAATGTGTTGTAAAATAACGAAACTAAATGTAGAGTTGTAGAGCCGACTCATTATTTTTTGTGTTTGAATTTCATCTAAGTAGCGTATCAAATATTTCATTAAGTTTGAGCTGTTATTAAATGACATAACATAACATAAGCTCACGCCTGTATCCCCGAAGGGGTAGGCAGAGGTGCACTAGCGAACTTGCAATAAAAATGAATTTCTATAATAATAATGTTTCTTACCGTCGGCATAGTTTGGAGGCATCAATCTCAGGAAGACATCTCCCCGCCGGCCCCAAGGGCGGTGTCGTACATTATTGCACTCGCCGCTCGCGCTTCGGTACTTGCTCGGCGGACACGGCGTGTTTGTTATGTCATCTGATGTGCAGTTATGTCTGAGAAAATAACAACATGTTATCTACCGACTTCAAAGGAAAGGGGTAATCAATTCTGATTTCTTAAGTTTACGGGAATTGAAAAACCAAATCGTGATAGAATCCGTAAAAATAGTTTTATTTCAATGAGTAATCAATTCGTCTGTATTTTACAACCGACTTAAATTCACGGATCGTCTTCAAAATGTATCCAATTGTGACCAAATTATAGGTATGTTTGGAATTAGCTCTATTTAAAAAAAACCAGACAAA
Source organism: Clanis bilineata (assembly GCA_036417725.1). Taxonomy (NCBI): domain Eukaryota; kingdom Metazoa; phylum Arthropoda; class Insecta; order Lepidoptera; family Sphingidae; genus Clanis; species Clanis bilineata. Next base: position 10,194,803 of record CM071153.1, read on the forward strand.
TTGACAATAGATTACCTTCTTTTGAAGTTGGTCAAAAAAGGAGGTACTCAATTCATCTGTTTATTTTTTTGGATGTATGTTACGCGATTTCTCCGCCAAATTTAGACGTATTTTAAAGATTATCTTTGATAAAGGTTATACCAATGGTGGTCCATATGATCTTGATCATTAATGGATTTTTGAATTAGGTCGGTTAAGTTTTTAAACTTAAGATCCTTCTTCCGCACATCTTTATCCCACTTTAATATAGGGTCGGCGGAACACACTTTTTTAAGCATGTTACACAAAGGATTTAGCTTAGTTTTTGCTATCAGCTTGTCTGCCTAACATAAAATTATCTATGAGGATCCAGTCCCGACAAGTCATGTTGTAAAAACTGCTATATTCGAACCCAGGATATCTCAGCCAAGAAGAGTAACAATTCGTGAAATAATACAAAGATTACCATAGCCGTACTTTATATTAAGGGAAAGAAATGACATTAGCAATTGAGTTTATACTTACGCATCATTAGCGCCTAATGAAAATCTTCGTTCTAACGCTAAAGCTTCGCTGACAACCCGCCTCAGGTCGCTCGGGACTGACTGTAGATTGTCGTCTGTTGTGCTTTTCTGTGCGCATGTTTGTACTGCGAGCGCTACTGTGAAAAGCAATAAACTTCTCCTTAACCTGCAACAAAAGAAGCAATTATAAATACATGAAAAACATAAACATAAAATAATTTTCTTTAAAAGCAGCGATAGCTCAGTTGGGAATGGTACGGACTGCCGAGACAAGACAACCCCAAAATGGAGCATACACCTCTGACTTTTCTATGTTAAGTGTATTTTCATAGTGAAATATCGCTTGACAAAACGGTGAAGAGAAACATCGTGAGGAAACCTAGCATACCCGAGAAATTCTTCACTGGAATTTCGAAGGTGTGTGAAGTCTACCAACCCGCATTAGGCCAGCGTGGTAGACTAAGGCCTAACCCCTCTCATTAGTAGAGGAGGCCCGTGCCCAGCAGTGGGACAGTAATATTACAGGGCTAATATTATTTTTTTTATTTTATATATATTTTTATAACGTCGTTGAATTTCGTGGGCAGTGGACGGTGCTTGTGTTTCACATTTTTTTCGTTCAGTACTTTTTATTTCAAAAGGTTATTTTTTATTTTTTTTAAATATATAAGTATAAAAAGTAATCAATTTAGGATCACTTGCAGCTCCGCAATAAATCTATTTATCCCAAATCTTGATTTAAATATAGAAGTGAGCTGTAGGATAAATCGAGTTTAGGTCTAGCTCTAGATTAGTAATAGCGCTACAAGTGGTCCTTAAAGATATAAAATTAATCCCCTGAGATGGCTCGGGACCCAAGCCACCGGCGGTTAGGATCCCAGAGTGAGGAACCTCCTCACAATGCGTGCTATATCCAGTAACAGTAAATATTCTTATTATTATTAAATGACTTGTTTGATTATAACATGATTGGCTAATTTCAAATGTTTAAAATACTCAATCACGCCGGTTTTATCCGAATGGTAGGTACATGCGAAATTAGTGCACCCAATTTTCGACAAGGTTAATTTCATCCCATGATATCACCATAACGGGCACAAATTCCAGACTCCGGATTATTATTAAACAGCAAAACCCTATTTAACCTAAGACCGATGGGTAGTCTCACCGCGTATGCAATACAACAACAAACCCTACCGAAGCAATCCTTTTAAATCTCATACAAAAAAAAATAAGATCGACTGAGTGTAATGCATGGTATAAAGCGAGCTTAAATAACCATAATCTCTATTAGAATAATAATCTCTATATTTCCCAACCGAGACCATAATCGGATTAGTGACCAGGGCATATTGTAAATCACTTCAAAACTATGTTAAGCATTCTTTAATATGCGATTAATCTATACTTATATTCAATTACGTACTATGACGTTAGCTAACCCTTTTCAATGAATGCCGTAGGTGTAAGTCACTAACCTCATTTTTTATACATCAGTGTTAAAGTCAAGGAATTCTATCTATAAATAAATTGTTAAGTGGTTTTTAATACTAATGTTTAAACCAATTGACACGTCTTTTTAGTCTGCCCTTATCCTACCTTAATGTGGAGTCGGCGCAAGACACCTTTTCAAGCATGTTGCAGAAAGGATTTGGCTTATTTTTTATGGCCGGTTGCCTGCCTGACGTCCTCTGAGTGATCCAGTCCCGGGCAAATTAAATTAGAATTTCATTTTACCCGACCTGGGAATCGAACCCACGACCTTCCGATCCACAGCCCATATACTACCACTAGACCAAGGAGACGACAACGAATTAACACGTATTAATACGCTTTTCAAATACCTATATCCAGAATAATCAGACTAAACGGCCATAGTAATAAATAATATCCAACAATCACACACATAGTCACATTTAGATCGAGTCTTGTATCGTGGGTATCAGAAAAGACGAGAGACTTTTGGCCTCATGGTACCCAGATCCGAAAAAAATATTTGTGGGCCACACAAACATTTATCTCGGTGCGGGAATCGAATCCGAGGCCTCACGCTTCACAGCCGACTCCTCGCACGCTACGCCATGGAGGCTATGACTACCATCCTGACGTCCCGGGTTCGATCCCCGGGTCGGGCAAAGTGATATTGAATTTTTCAGTATCAGCCCGGAGTCTGGAATTTGTGCCCGAAATGGCGATAGACTCGCCCCAATCACATCTGCGACGTACATGAGCACGGCGAAATGTGGGTGATCCAGTTCTCTAGTTCGCCTCTACCAACACCTTCGGGGATACAGGCGTGAGGTTATGTATGTATGTATAATATTATGACTTCTGTCATTGGATCATCTTATACTGAATAGATTAACAATAAATCAGTATTGCAATAGAGTTGTAATTACTCTTTAAAGAGCTTGTAGTGGTCTTAATGTTCACACAAAGCAAGTTATTATGTTACATTGTAAGATAATAATTAATATCACCTGAGTTATGACTGTACTATGGTTAATAATTCCGTAAAAGGATGTCACAATATCCATGTCATTGGTATCAGGAACTAGGAAGGTACCACCCTCAAGTCCGCGGACGGAAATCCATTTTCAATCGACTTCAAAAAGTAAAGTACTTAATTCATTGGTATTGTTGTGAATGTTCTTGCAACTAAACTACGGTATATACACTTATATACTCGTATTACTGGTAGCAATGTAATGGAAATATAAACAAAATGCTAATTATGTCTTCATTAAGCAATATTTTTGCCAGTCGCTATTAAAACGTCGTGTCATCTATTACATATTTTACTAACTACTATTTAAATACTAACCTTATGGAAATATTTAACGTTATACATAGGTTATAAAACTAATGTTTATTATTAAACATTAGACATTTATATGAATTCCTTGGTCTTTATTATCATTAAAAACAAGTAAAGATTTGAATTGTCAACTTTATAGCTTGATTGTAAAAAGATTACAAAAATACAATTATAAAGTTTTTTATTAGTTATTAGTATTTATTAGATTTATCAAAATAGTTTTAAATAGCTTGCGAGCGAATCCAGTTATATCAGTTAGATTTTAAATATGGGTTATGTTAAAAGCTATACGAGTAATAGATACCTTCCTGTTGTATACGTATCGGTCATGAGTTTTTTTTTTAATTTTACGCTAGCCACTATTTATATGAAAAACAACTGAACGCCTCTAGCATTTACGTGGGGAATTGATATTAGTCACACAAATTATTTTACGCAGTCCCTAACGTGAAATGACAAAAAACTTATGGTCGATCTTCGCCTCATGCACGGAAAATATAACCAGCTTATACTTATACGTCTTAAATGTCATTTAACCATTAATGCGACATTTTGTTTGACATCAATATATAGGAAGTAAAAAACAGTAATCGGACCACATACTTACAGATGACCGCAAGTGTGCTTTCGTTTTTATCTGGCATCTCTTATGACATAATATACCGGTTGGTACACTTCATACTTTCTACTTATGTCATTGACATTGTACAAAAAGTTAATCATTCATAACATTGATGCCTAACTGATTATACATTTAAAATCAATACACAATAGCCATCTAGGTACAATATAATCTAGTTTGCATTCTTTTTTTAATATTTGCTTGTTCTTGTTTTAAAAAACAAATGTATACATTATATTTTTTTTCCTTTTTAATTATTCTCATTTATTTCAATTATTCTTTTTTTACATTGTTAAATATAAGTTAAAAAAAAATACATTTAAAAATATAAAAAACAATAAATATCACCCTCCCGATGACGAGGCTTGAGACCCAAGCCAACGGTGGCTAGGGGCTCAGAGTGAGGAACCGCCTCACAATGCGGGCCGTGTCCAATAACACTGCCTTCTGTATCTGGCTCTTGACCCAACGTCCGATTGAGAGCCTCTTAGTGTTGGTCGAGGCTCTTTGCTATCAACCCATTAGCGGTAACTAAAAAATAATTTAATTAATAATAGTCTTTTAATTTAATTTAATTAATTTAATTATTTTTTTAATTATTCTTATTATTGAAATTATTCCGGGTATGTAATGTCCAACCCTTAATATAATCCAGCGAGATGGAACAAGCCTAATCAAATTTATTTATTAAATACGGCTATTATTGGTATTATTTGCAAAACATTTTTTTTCTATCATGTTTTATTCTTTTTATATTCTGTGTCTATTAGGTCGACACAATGATTCAACACTAAAATAATGGTAGTTGGTACTATAGATGTTGTAGATTTGATGACCATAGAGTCATATAACTATATTTTCTATTCTTAAACATAACAAAACATAACCTCACGCCTGTATCCCCGAAGGGGTAGGCAGAGGCGCACTAGCGAACTAGAACACCCACATTTCGCCGAGCTTAGTATTTCTATTATTATCTATGGCTAATCATATATATAAATTATCTTGAACGAAAATAAGGCGGGAAACCTAGCCGTTGGACTCGTAGCGTAAAGTGTAAACTATTTATGCGTAAAGATTAAAATACAAATAGGTTGGTAAAAAAAAATCAGATGAATGACTGCTTTTATTTTTAAGAGATAAAGATTTATTGTAGCCATAAGTACATCCCACATAGTTAAGCTCGAGAAAACCTATTATACCTACAACAGGATGCGAGACGCCTTGGCACAATGAGGCCTACGTAGAATCATTCTCGGAGATCGTCCTCGATTTGGTTTACTTTGCGACAACTTTATTGTAATTGTTACGGAAACTTCGTGACAGAATACAATGACATAATGTATTCTTATTAAACGAGGATTAAGAATTAATACGATCTCTATCTTTTATATTTTTAACCACTGATCAGTTTCTAGAATTTGTATAGGACGCACACACAGCATGGACGAACCAATCTATGTATTCATCCTCATCATCATCATCAGCCATAGGACGCCCACTGCTGTACATAGGCCTCCCCTAAGGATCTAAGTATTGCATTGCCCAAATTATTTTTTTATTTCCAACGTATATCTCTGGATCTACCGCTCGAACTTTACATTCCATAGACTTAAGTAGCAACAAGGAACCAAGATCGATCCGTGTACCTTTACGGTTTAGAAAGTAGAGTTTTTTAGCCATTGCCTTGAAAGGGGACGGCAGTTGGCGGCACCCGGCAGCCAGCACGTAGTCAGCTGGCGAGCGAGCCGAGCGTGGTGTGGCGTGCGCGCCTCACAAATGTCAACGCGCGACTTTCGATCCCGGACCTTTGTTGCAATGTTTGATCAGATGATTCAGGTTTATGGAAGCTAAGAATGCCTGCTGATTAAATAACAACTGTTTACCTTATTGTTCGAAGCGATTCATCTGCCTAATGATTTTTATTAATTTTTATTGTTATTTTTTTCCGACCATGCTAATGTGACTTAATCGATGATGTGACTACATTTGATGGGAACCACAGTGCAAACATCAGTGATTACAGACAATAAGTTTATCGATCTCACCATATCTCGATTTATCGTACAGCACACTCCACACATCTTTAAATCAATCTTTAAATCAAAATTTTAGATAAATTTTTGATTATTGTAGAGCTGCAAGTGGCCCTTAGAGTTTTATTAATCGGTTCGAAAGCAAATTATGTCTTATAGTCAGTCATGTGTGTCATAAATGACCCATTTACTCAGTAATGAAACCTAAAGATTATAATATTAACTTTGACAGTAATCATATCCGACAAATAAACACGCCTAGAGAGGCCTATTTTAAGTCTATACAAGGTCATTATTCGGTGTTCAACAACAGACGAAATACCAAAATATAAATTCTCTATAAAAACTATGAATTGTATCAATCTTCAATTTTTGTCTATGATAGAGTAATGTAATTAAACCATAAGTAAGGTACGTATACGTAAGATAATTCAGATAAGTAATAAAATGCAAACATAATAATTGTTCCCAATTGAATATTCTTTAATTAATATTAAAATATGCATCAACAAGTAGGTTGCATTAAGCACCTTTTATTGCTTTGACTGAAATGACGCAATTAAATGACGTAGTATTTTTCAATTATGACAGTTACCAAGTCGACAAGTTGTAGAAGAGTTGAATAAACTAGATAACACGCTGGTCTAAATAATGTCACGTTAAACCTGTTTGCAAAGCAAAAGTGAATATGCAAATGTTGTATCGACTGGTATTGTGTTACTGGTACACTAAGATCGCCTGTGAGCTTTTTTACGAGTATGTCGTATGTCTCTGTCTCGAGACTACATAATTTTCATAGAGAATATCGATTTAAGAAATATTGCATGTCCAAAGCTAATATATCGACTACGTTTAAATGTAACTTACCAATTCTGGTAATATTCTCCAGCTAAAATTTACCACTTTTGATAATTTCTAACGTGGATTGAGACAAATAAAAAAACAAATTGTTATCCACACAAATGTGGTATAGGATTTTTTTGTCTTAAACATAATATTCTAATGCCGTGGCGACGATTTTAAATAAAGAATATTTATTTTTTAATTAAACGAAATATTTTGTTTTTGGTTAATATGTCATCATTTTTTAAATAAATAATTTTTTTATGTAAAATTTTACAACAAACATTTAACAAATTTTTTATATAAAGAATACATTTCGATATTTCACATTCCACTAGACGTCCCTCGACGGTTTAATTACATTACCATGTTGGGCTGTAAAAAAAAAACAAATGAAAACGCAATACTTAATAGTACGTAATACATACGTCCAAAATAACTGGTTCCTTTGAAAGTACCTATATCCTTGTTGCTAGTTGCCTAACTATTGGTACTTAGAGGACGTTTGCAAGAAGCTGATTGCATATAGTCGTTTTCCCTGGACCGGTGTCAAAGGTTATTGTAGATTGTATTCTTGCAACATTAGGGCCTAAACGCATTCTATATAATACTTGATAACCTAATTTTATAATGTACAAATGAATTGCTTCATCTTTAAAGTTTGATTTCTGAACATTCGGTATACAATAAAACTCATTGTTGTATCGTTTGTCAGTTGTTTCAAACTTAATCGTCTTATTTTTGAACATTGCATAATATAGCTTTTTCAAAAATACAAGCACAAGAAGTAGGTTAAATAGACCGATAAAGAATTATCGCCTTTAATAAATAAAACTTAAAGTATATATTTGAAAAATAAATAGGTATATAAAATACTGGCTATACATTTTGTAATATATGTATAAGCTCACGCCTGTATCCCCGCAGGGGTAGACAGAGGCGCACTAGCGACACTAACTAGTACACCCACATTTCGCCGAGCTTAGTTCCGTCCCAGATATGATAGGGGGCGAGCCTATCACCATATCGGGCACAAATTCCAGACTCCGGGGTTATATGGAAAAATCCAATATCACTTTGCCCGACCCGTGGATCGAACCCGAGACCTCAGAACCGTAGTCGAACCGAAATACCACCACGCCACGGAGGCAGTCAGATTAATAACGTTAAATACAAAATGTAATATTAAATTGTTATTAATCTAAGATTAAATTGTTAAATGTGTTTTTTTACATCACAATAAAAATTGCGTCATTATGGCTTATGACGGCATTAGATCGTGACGAATAGAAGGAGAGGGGGAGATCTTTGCCCAGCTGTGGAATAACGTAGGTTAGGAAAAAAGTCATGTTAAGTAACGTAATTGGCCTAACTCACATAGTTTCAATGGTAAAAAGGCAATGGAGGCAATGGTCCGTACTCCGCAGCCTCGATCATTTTGACATTAGTTGGCTAAAGCGAAAGTTGTGCGTTCAATTCGCTAACAATACGTGACCAAAAAGTTTGAATGCTTAAAACGAATATCGCTACACGGTATGTTGGACAAGGTCAGACGTGGCGAAACATTAACGGAAATATCTTTGCTGGATGCGACACGCGATATAATCATAATGGTCCCTTCGATTCATCCAAATCATATTTTGGCAATTTTTTTTATGAACCAGGACGAGTGGTATGTCACAGTGACTGTTTTGTCGCCCTTCTTCAGTTTGAAAATATGTATAGACGTTACTACGCCAGGAGACATCTTGATGATTTGTCACCCTGTTAACACATACGATCCACAGATTTGACAAGTGTGAGAAACAAATTTGACAGTCATCATCATCATCAGCCATAATACGTTCACTGCTGAACACAGGCCTCCCCTAAATATTTCCAGATCGACCTGCCACAACCTACAAGGTGGACCGACGATCTGATAAAGGTCGCAGGAAGTCGCTGGATGCAGGCCCCTTCCAACTATGACAGTGTGTGTTGCCAATTCTTTACAAGCCTATAAAAGTTCCATGTACCTCGACTATTATAGCATACCTAAAATATTTGGATACACTAAAATAATGTTTTTACAGGCATTTCACATGGTTTATAATAATTCATAGTTATGTTTTTACGGAGAGCACAATGTATACGAGTATAGCGTGCATGTTAGTTGTTAGTGGTGTCGATTTTGCGAAAAACTATTTCAAATTCAATGTTACATTTGTATTTCCTCAATAAATCTTGATTGCATAAGTTAAATACAAATCAGATATACTGTAAAGAGTGATATATGCTAATAAATTCTTGAACTTAATGAAAGAATGTGGTTCATATTATAATTAGATGATTGTTTAATTTATTAAGATAGATTGTGGTCGGTATTCGATATCTATAATTAGTTGATACCTAGTATCGACTAAAAGTCTAGACTCTGGCGTCATATCTGCGGGATATTAATATAAAGTATAAATGAATACTATTATTGTTTTTAGAATAACCTTTTAGGTGGTGTGAGATTATTAGATTTTGCAATAAATTAACTTTAAAAATAAAGGATAAAGAAAATTTGTAAAACCTGTAGATAAATAAATAAAATATTATTTATTTACAATTAGATTGTTTTTGTAAAACCCAAGAGTACAATTTAAGCAATATAATGAATTTGTAATGCATCGTTATCTCGCGAATGTCGCATCTAGACAAGCATTGATCAAATATTGAAGATATTTGAATTATTTTGAGAGTACGCGGTCTCCCATTGTTCGTTTGGGAAGGTTACGTAAATACACATATACATAGTACTTCATCATTCGTGGTTTAGTAAAGTACATGCAACGTGTTCACAATACAATACTTCATATATGAGTCTCTTATCAACTTTTATTAATTAATTAATTTAATTCATAAAAATAAGCCTTCTTATTTGTTCTATTGGAATCATGAAATATGTTATTTGGATGTCATTTTATTGCTAACGCTAATAAATAATATGTAAATAAGTACAAGTTATTAATAATAAAAAATGCAAATAAAGGCACTGTTAGTAAAAATATTTTTTTAGAAGTCAATGCATTTAAGTGTTTATAAAATATGCTACAGTAAGAATTAATTAAGAATCTTGCAACTTTATTTTTACAATTTGATTCCTTCAGTCAACGTATCTAATAAATATTTAAATTTATCGGGCTTTAATGTTGTTTTTGCAACATTGAAATTATTTTTTGTGATAATAAAATGACTTATTATAATTATAATGCAGCATTATTATTATAATACCTATTTTATTTATTCAATCATAAAATAAAAAGAATTACAAGGAAATTGAAACTTAGAAGACATGATAACGATTAATACACATAGGAAACGAAAGCCTTTTCCGAGACATAGTGGGCTGATAAGATAATGGAAATAATCACAAGCTTAAAAACTTTAACGGACTAAATCCAAAACTTATTTATTATTATTATAAATTTATATAGGACCACCTTTGGAATAAGCTCTATCGAACACGAAAGAATCTTTAATCTTGTGTGTTTATGTGTTTAATATTGATCAAGCAAGTCTCACTATGGAGGATGCCGAGGACCAGGCGAATTGGAAGCGTTTAAGTAGGAAGACGTTTGGCAGAAGGCCGGGATAACACCAGAAAGAAGGAAGTAAATAATAACAAAAGAGGGTGTTTTTTATCGACTATAACGCGAACACTTACAATCTCTTTTATATAGGTCTTTCATAAAACATGTCAATATTCAAGGTCATGTAGCTTATGTCGAGAACAATGGCATTTTTAACGGACGATGATCCGATTATAAACTACAAAAATGTATGCAAGTGACGATCGACGTGACCTCACTAACCGGACACTTGACGACCTTTGGCATATCCTGAATGCTTCTTCAACACATGATTATCTTTAAATGGTATTACGAGAAGTAATTATCTGTTCCGAGAAAGTTTATACATTATGAATCATTTCAAGTTTAAGGAGCGCAACGAACTTCCAACTAACCTTCAGTTTCTTCATAGAATTCAAACGTCAAAGTAAAGTGTGTAGTAAAAGCATTGGCTATAGACACATCACAATTTATGATATTCTTTTTATAATTACTTTTACTTATAACCATAGAACTGTTATTTTCTAACGTATCGATAATATCAAGAAAAATATTTGATTTATTTTAGCTTACTTGTTACTTTAGCTGTGTATGATGAAACTGGGAGTAAATCCGCTCGTAGCTTTTACTCTTGCTTACGACCTAGCACATCTATTTTTAGGACCCTATCCCATCCTGGCACCAGAGGTTACGATAAAACCCCATATATACTTCTAGAATAGGTTGAATCCCTATCTTATCTGGACCGAAAAGAGCTCGGCGAAATGTGGGTGTGTTAGTTCATTAGTTCCCCTCTGCCTATCCCTTCAGAGATACATGTATATTTATGTATGTATGAGGTATGTTGAACAATTACTCGAGAACTAAAATCGGGACAAAATGAATGTAAGCACGTGACAGAAATGACTTCACAAACCGGACGCCGAACGACCTTTAGCGTATCCTGCATGCTTCTTCAACATATTATTATCGTATCTATAAACGGCGTTTCAAGAAGTTACAGGTGCTTTATTGATTCCGAGAATGTCTATTGCTTTATTGTTATTCATTAATGGTTCATGGTTGCCATGAGTAACGTAAGCAGTGAGCTTTAGGTGCTTTTATTATAAACTGCCGTCAGTGAGTCAACATTTCGAATGAACGGTTTTTATTCGACGTAATTTTGACTCGATTGCTGTTGTACATATATAATCATCGCTTCCTTCGTCTGGTAGCAGAGTGTATGGACTGTTAACCGGGAAGTCGTAGGTTCTGTTCCCAGGTCGTGACATCATACCCTGCATGGTACTTCAACATAATTATTATTTTCGTATCTATAAATAGAGTTTCAATAAGTTACAGGTACTTTATTGATTCCGAGAATGTCTATTGCTTTATTGTTATTCATTAATGGTTCATGGTTGCCATGATTAACGTAAGTTCTAGTTGCGTTGTTATGAACTGCTTTGCTGCTGAACTGTCAGAACTGTATTCTTCGATGTAAGTTTTCAATATATTACTCTATCCATCATCGCATAGATGGTCTGTTGGGCTATGAACTCGGAAGTCCTAGGTTCGATTCCCAGGTCGGGGTTTTTCTAACACGATTTACCCGAGACAGGCAGGTAGAGAGAAAGACTGTTATACATTTAATCGTACACCCATGTATCATTTATGACATAATTATATTAATTTATATCCGATACACTTTAATTACCAATTCTCGATTTGGCAACCCTAGCTTCTATTGTTTTTACGATTATACATGTACATAGTACTTGTTCATAATATATTATGCTATGTACATATGTTCCTGACCCTGATGTTAAGTCTTCGTATTGCGAATGATGCTCATATGAAGTTTCACACTGACCGATTAAGTGTTGCTAGATTCATTTAAGAACTGTAAGTGATCTCCACCGGACATAGACACCCATGATATCAATAAATCATGGGTGCGTTGCCAAAAATAAAGGATAGGGATTAGGAGGGAGATCCTACTCTCCAAACGAAACGCAACAGCAAGCTGGCATTTCTTGTGAGACAGTGGTATCCAAACGTTCGAGCCGACTCATGTGTATTGTAGACATTACTGTCTACAGCGTGGCTCTACCACTCAAACTACTCTACTCTACCAGGTTCAGAATTCACATTTTACAAACAAAAAAAATCTATTTTAATAATTTAGTTAAGATATAATGACATAATTTAATGATAGAAGTTGCAGGAAGTCGCTGCAAGTCGTTGCAGGCCGCTTCCAACAGGTCGCTCTGGAAATCGTTAGGGAAGGCCTATTTTCATGACGACATAATTTAAACGGACCTTGCTAGTGTTCGCTTAAAAGTTTTCAAATATTATCAAAATTACTATATGTGAATCATGAATGATTGCATGTTCCACTGTAGTAACGGTTAGTTTACTGTGTCAGTTACTCACTGACTTACATTGAAATGATTTATTTTTTGTAACAATAGCATACATCATTTAATTTACTATAAGTTTTATTCCTCGACTGCCTCGGTGGCGTGGTGGTATTTCGGTACGACTACGGTTCTGAGGTCTCGGGTTCGATCCCCGGGTCGGGCAAAGTGATATTGGATTTTTCCATGTCAGCCCGGAGTCTGGAATTTGTGCCCGATATGGCGATAGGCTCGCCCCCTATCACATCTGGGACGGAACTAAGCTCGGCGAAATGTGGGTGTTCTAGTTCGCTAGTGCGCCTCTGCCTACCCCTTCGGGGATACAGGCGTGAGCTTATGTTATGTTATGTTATGTTAAGTTTTATTCTTCTTCGACCTGCCTCAGCCCGTTTAACGTGGAGTCGGCGCAACACACTTTTAAAGCATGCTGCAGAAAACATTCAGCTAAGGTTAACAGCCGGATACCTGTCCGACGCCAACTTTCTCTGGAAGTTCTACAGTTGTTCTACAGTTTGCTCGCTAGTCGTTGTAGAAAAACCACGTTGACAAGGAACTTTCCACGGACATGACTCAGGACCTCTTCACAGACCATATACCTATACTGCCTCAGATAAACTATAATTGAGATATATGATTTCTTAAGTTTACGTGAATATTATACATTGAAATAAAACTATTCTTACGGATTCTATCACGATTAGGTTGTCTGACCCGTGACAACGAAGACTGCAAAGCCTTCGAAACGTCGGGAATAATAATTAAAACCTAATCGTGATAGAATCCGTAAGAATAGTTTTATTTCAATGAGATATATGTGTATTTTGATAGTTTATAAATACTGACGGGCGGCTCGGCTATATAACATATATATGTGCCGCCTACAACGGGTTAAATAGTGACGGGCTGCTCGGCCTCCGGTGGCCGAAACACTTATGTAACATATATATGTGCCGCCTCCAACGGGTAAAGACGGAGTTTTTTAATTTCATGCACTCTTTATTTAGTCTATGTAGTCATGTATTTTATTTAGTCTATGTAGTACAGCGACAAAGCATTATTATAATATCTAATGCGTAATGCGTATAGTAAGAACTATTATAATATAAAATATTTAACATTCAGCAAAATCAATAAAAACAACAGAAACATCATCATAAATATTTTCTACAAAGTTCTAATCACTAACGGCTTACCAACCATCTAAAAATAATAGTCTTAAAAACATGGGAATGCATTTTGGTTGTATTAATGAGTTTGTAATTACATACATGAGGTTTACGATAGCAATAATATTCTTAAGCGATGCATTTTAAGCATGTTAACAACTTCCGTCATGCGTACTATTTTTAATTAATTCTTAACTTCCAGCATGATTGCGGCACGTAGGCTGAGAGAATGGACGGATATTATTTGTCTATACAAGCTTTGGTTAAATTATTAATTAGAATTTGTTGAACAGTTAAATTGGAGATAATTTACATGTTAGAATTTTAAATAATACTAAAATAATTGAATCATACTAAGATAACAAGTGATTTTATAATAGAATGAATACACCACTTTAGTAATTACGAAAAAAAATTAAAGTCGGCCTGCCTCGGTGGCGTGGTTGTATTTCTGTACGACTACCGTCCTAAGGTCTCTGGTTCGATCCCCGGGTCGGGCAAATTGATATTGGATTTTCCATATCAGCGCGGAGTCTGGAACTTGTGCCCGATATGGCGACAGGCTTGACTTCTATCACCTCTGGGTCGGAAATGAGCGCGGCAAAATATGGGTGTTCTGGTTCTCTGGTTTGCCTCTGTCTACCTTTTCGGAGATACAGAGGTGAGACAATGAATGGATATTATGGCAAAATGGCAAATGGCAAAACATAGAGGACTAACTTAATTATACATAAGACCTAATGTATTATTATGTTCCGACCTATATTATTATGATTATGATTATTTTGTAGAATATAATAACAAAAATAGTAGATACAGCCCGCCTTAGTTTAAGCTTAGTATTCAATAGTGTACATTAGAGCCTCAGAAGTGGGTCGCTTCGTCTTTCCCCTCAGTGTTTGTTTTGTATGTAACACTTGTCAATTCATACGTATATAGTCGTAATAGTAAAGTGTGCCGCCGTCTGTTACGTAATAGCATCAGCGTGAGCGTCGTAAAATACCTTTGCAGACAGCAACATTATAAGCATTAATAAGTACGTGTATTCACAGTTTGATTTTTTAAAAGACAGTTTAATTATTTTTTATTGAATTGGACGAGTATATTGTATGTGTGTTCATAAAGTTATGCTAGGCAATATATGTTTTTGTAAGCGATAGTCTATTTTTTTAAATTAAATCTTGACGATTAAAGAGGTAACGTAGCGGTAAATACATCGCTCAAAAACATTTACAGTTCAGCCCCCTGACTTAACACTCGATTCGATTTTGACTACGATTACTACGCAATCGAATCAATGCAAGGCAACGATGTTTTCATTTTTATATTCTGCAAGGTACAAAGCGCCCGCACTAGCGCTATGAGTGATGACGGCGCTTATGCGAATTAGCTCTCTCGAGCGAGGCGTTTGACATGTATGGAAAATGGTATTCTCTAAGATCCAACAACGTTGCATTCTCCGTCGATCTCAACGATGTGCGCTGCGGGAGCGAGGCGTCAATCGCAACGTTGTGGCGTTTCTTAGAGAATCGACCTGCATGCAGGTTTTGGCGAAAAGGAGGAGTCGTTATCGCATTCATCATCTGAAATACAATATATTTTTGTATAATCTTGATTTTTGCGGGGTTCTAGACTCTACTTAGACTGTAGAGATTCCCTACAAGCCTGTTTATGTTGTGGACAACACTATGTGCAATGTAACTCTCCTTATTTCAACGTGAAAGAGGTATGTTTGTCTATTGAGTATAAAGGTGTGGTCAAATAACTCAGATTAATGAAAGATCACACAAGTCACATAATTTATTTGTTATCGACACCCGGATATTTACAATAAATTGGTATCTGGTATCTACCATCTTGTTTCGTGATTTTATCAAAAGATAATTACGTTGGCGTATTGGAGTTAGCATTGAGTTGACACCTTCTCCAACGCAGACTCGAGCGAGGATTTTGATGGGAAGTCTGACAGGGTGGGCGTCGCTTGTTAAATAATTTCATATTATTATCTTGAGCTGTGTTTGTAACTTTTAAGTGATGTGGTTTAACACGTTGGAGGCGGTACATATATGTACGTTTATATGTTACATAGGTGTCTCGGCTTCTGGAGGCCCTCCAGAACCCTTGACACAAACACTAAAACTCTTCTGGTTTATAAGCTACTTCTAGATATTGATCTAGATCTATTATATATACTAGCGTGGCTTTGATTCTAAAATAACATAATAATGCAAAGTTCACATTCCACAGACGAGTATATTAATTATAGTTCGACAAATAGAAAACATGTTAAATGTCAACTGAAATATAATCCTCAATTAATGCATATGATTAAATTAACCAAAAATGTAGTAATCATTTAATTAATAACCGGAGATTGCTAAAACGGTAAAACAGACCTCCTTTGCATAAGTATATTTATAAACATAGGTATTCATAGGTAAACATTGTACTACGAATTAATGGTAATCGATTAAAAAGAGTTACCGGTTTCAATATTTTAGATCTAGAGAGAATAAAGTGTTATTATTTATGGCCGGCATAATTCTGCTGACCAACGATAAACCCATTGCTTTTCGGTGGTCACCGGTTTTTTAGAATGCACTACACTAACCCTCAGGTCTAATGTGGTCACTGTCATCTTTGAAAAAACAGCTTTTAATTTTTTTTTACTTTTATTATATTTGCATGTCAACATACATACAACATACATGTCCAGCAGTGGACGTCCTATGGCTGATGATGATGATATATACTTAGACTAGAGTATTTATCCCATAGGGGTAGGGGGTATACCCAAACGGATTTTCACTTGTTACGGTTCTTGTTATATGCCTCATTCAGTCTCATCACATTCTTCATACATGCACGTCGGCTTAACGTGTTCATCATGTCTCTCATCCGGTTCATTTGAAAAAGGTTCCTCGAGAAAGTACGACAAATACCGTCTGACCTGGTGACATGTAACATTCACTCAGTCTGAGATCTCAACTTCACACCTTGCATAATATGCAAACAAACCACGCGATCGTGAACCACGTGACTAAAAAATGAGAAAACCAACTATTGTATTTATATTATGATGCGGAACGGTGATTGATCTGCTATGGGTTGACCCGCAAGCCGATTCGACAGCTGACTTTCTAAGGCGTCACGTGAGACCTAATCAGGGCCAGCTTTAGCAATGCGGCTCGTTTTTCGGAGCTATTGGCGAAACGACATTTTTTTTTTTTCTAATTCAGTATACTGCTACACATAGGCCTCCCCAAAAATCTCTTGGTTGATAAGATTTCGGTAAATCGGGATCAGCAGGGTTACCACCACCTCTTATAGCAGTATTATTATAATCGTTCTTCGTTTGTTTTGTATGGGAATCGGTACAAGTAAAATTATAATAATACTGCTATAAGAGGTGGTGGTAACCCCCCTAGTCAACTACAAGGAAATTACTTAATAAATGCAAGCATTGTTCAGTTGTTTAAAATGTATTTTAAGGGTGAAATTGTAAAGCGCATTTAGTTTAAGTTTGACTTGTGCTTCTGGTAGTGTAAATGTCCATGGGCGACAGTTACCACTTGCCATGAGATGGACTGTCTGATCATAGGCTCATATCTATAGAGCGAACTTCGACTAAGTCTAAGTCAAAGGATTGAACTCAGTGAGGATTTGATTTTTTTAAATCGAACTTCTACTTAATCCGAGATATAGAAAACAGTCTCGACCGTCAGTTTCCATAGAATTATATAAAACGTAGGTGTTAGTCACGTGATTCAAACGAACATCTCTATCTAGCTAGTTCTGTTTAAAACTTTTAAATGCAATCGTTGCTTGTCCAACAGCTCATATACTGTACATTGCGCTTTTACTGTCCACAATTTAGCTGACTGTAGACCGGTGAGGCAACGGCTTGCGAAAACTCGACAGAGCGCGGGGAAAATTACTTACCTAACGCGGCACAATAGAATTTACGTTGCCTTGTCTATGTGTGTGTATACCTCTAGTTAAGCGGAATATTAAATAATGTGACCTGATGCAATTTATTACTACAATGTAGTGGAATCTTCTATGGGAGCGTACGACTTATGAAATATATGAATGGATGATTCCTATAGTATAAGTGTAAGCAAGGATGCTTTGACTGCTTTTTCACAAAAGCCAATCCATAAACGGATCTATGTAACACTTGCATATTTAAACTAATAAATTTTCGGAATCTGTGACTGATATTGAATAATCAAGTGGGTAATTCATGACTATCCTTGAGAAAAAATATCGAGACAAACACAGGGGATATATTTAATGTCCAGATATTTATTATTTCCACCTGCCCTTATCCCACACAGATGTGGGATCAATTCAAGACAAAAAATATTGTTTTTAAAAGCGTTTTGCAGAAATGATTCGGCTTAGTTTTTACGATCGCCCGCCTGCCTTTTATTAACATTAACATAACATAAGCTCACGCCTGTATCCTTGAAGGGGTAGGCAGAGGCGCACTAGCGAACTAGTACACCCACATTTCGCCGAGCTTAGTTCCGTCCCAGATGTGATAGGGGGCGAACCTATCGGCATATCGGGCTATTAACATTCTCCCCAACTAAATTGAATTCAATTCTATTATCCGGTAACAAGTAACAACACGTAGTCCCAGACTAAATAGTTAGCCAATGTTCAATGAAATATCTTTTCAGGTGAGGCGACGAAGCGTGGCCTTGTACGCCAGTCAACACCCGCCCAGTTACCGACCGAGTCATTGGGTCAAGTTGGATTAGGTAAAACGTGATTCGTGTAAAAAATTAAAACATTAAAAAAAAAGGTTTTATTGTCCGTGTCAGATTCCTCTGTATCCTGATCTTAGGCTGAGATCTATAGAGCGAACTTCGACTAAGTCTAAGTCAAAGTAAAGAACTCAGTGAGGATTTTGACTTAGTCAGAGTCATTTTTTACAAGAAAATCTTTGCTTAGTCTGTCTGTCAGTCTGTTTTTCTTATAAAAAATACTCTAACTAACTGATTTCTTAAGTTTACGCGAATGTTATACATTGAAATAAAACTATTTTTACGGATTCTGATACCACGAAGACTGCAAAGCCTTGGAAACGTCGGGAATAAAAATTAAAAACCAAATCGTGATAGAATCCGTAAAAATAGTTTTACTCGAACTAACTCAAAGTTGGATAAACTATTCCAAGTCCTCACTGAGTTGGTTACTTTGACTTAGACTTAGTCGAAGTTCGCTCTATAGATCTCAGCCTGAGTTCGTTTCTTTGACTCAGACTTAGTCGAAGTTCACTTTATAAATTGCAGCCTTAGATTATAGTCTAAAGCCGCGTCTCTTGTACTAAAACATTACACAAAACACCTACACAAAACATATATTTTTATCAATGGTCCATTGATCAAAAAGCAGGAGATAGCTAAAATCATTATTTTGCATGTGTTTTTGTGCTTTCTTTGGAGAAAAACTAGTGCGGGAAACGCGGCTTCAGATACGCAATGAAATATTCTGCGCTCTATGGTATAATAATATTTTTGTATTTACAGCATTTGAGCTTAGTTTTTAGGCTGTATTTAAAGAGTTGGATGAGACAGTATGTTTATCCTCAAATGGTAATCACACTATAGGCAATTATATGAGTTCGCTTGACTGAGACGGGCAAGATAATGACATGACATGCAGTGGTAGCTAGCTATTCGAGCTTTCGTATGGTGAGTGACATTGCCTTTAGTCGGCTCCTTGGTCTAGTGGCAGCATGTATGGGCTGTGGGCCGGGAGGTCCTGGGTTCGATTCCCAGGTCGAACAAACCGAATTATCTAATTGCCTGGGCCTGGATACCTCAGAGGGGGTTAACGTCAGCAGCCGGTCGTAAAATCTAAGCCAAATCCTATCTGCAACATGCTTAAAAAAAAAGTATGTTGCGCCGACCCCACATAAGGTGGGATCAGGGCAGGTAGAAGAAGAAGATGGTGAGTGACATTGCCGGAGGTCGAAATACTCCGTCCTCTACTATTCCCCAAATGCAACGCACCGCCAATATCAGAATACACAGCTTGATCAGGAAAACTGTCGCAAAGTAAATCGCACCTCCGTGTGAATAAGTCGAATGGATTATCCATTCATTTCCTTAACACATTGGGTTACACAATATGTTTTCGTAGTCGGCAATTACAGAGCGAGTGGGAACATTTTAATTATCCACGTTAATCTGCCGGTTAGCCGGCTCGTAGGCGGCGCAGACGTTATGTTTTATAGTCGACGTGTGCTTTCTCACGATAACAATAATCATAAATCGATGATTTAAGTGGTTCTACCAGTATACTTGGATTTTGGTTACAAAATACTTCAACAAAGTGTGTATTTCAGATTTTTGGAAGACTGATGTTTGGCGAGATAATAGATTGTTTGTTAGTAAGCGGTAATCTTGCAACACTACGCACATTTCGACCTATCCAAAGAATAAAGTTACATATGATAATTAATCGAAATTGCTTTTATATTTTTCTGAGCTTAAATTAACCTATATATTTAACTAATACTAGTATTTTTTTTAAATTGATGACATAATAACAAGTTAAATTATGACATAGCTTAAAAAAATATTCACTAGTTAAATATATAGGTCAATAAATAAGCTCAGAAAAATAAGAAAGCAATTTCGATTCATTATCATATGTAACTTTATTCTTTGGATAGGTCGATTTATTCATAAAGAACTGCATTACACTGCGCTTATTAATCTGGGAAATAAAGAATAAGATTCCACAATTTCTTATATTCTGTATTCATTATATATCTCAAAAATACATTTCATTTAGTACTATTAATATAATTTTTATACTTTATTATATCTTTGCCTGCCTCGGTGGCGTGGTGGTATTTCGGTACGACTACGGTTCTGAGGTCTCGGGTTCGATCCCCGGGTCGGGCAAAGTGATATTGGATTTTTCCATATCAGCCCGGAGTCTGGAATTTGTGCCCGATATGGCGATAGGCTCACCCCTAGGGGGCCCCTACATCATATCTGGGACGGAACTAAGCTCGGCGAAATGTGGGTATTATAGTTCGCTAGTGCGCCTCTGCCTACCCCTTCGGGGATACAGGCGTGAGCTTATGTTATTATGTGTATTATATCTTTATTGAAAAGATGTATGAGTGTGGATAAGGCAAAAGAGTTGTGTCATGATCTCATGATCGTAGCTTATGGCGTTCAATAGTCTCTGCCTACCCTATGGACTGAAAGCGTGCGTGTGAATGTATGTATGAAGAGCTTGTTTATATTATTAAATATGAATATTTTCACAATGTTAACCTAGAGTGGAAACTGTGTCACAGATATTTTTTTGGCTATATAATGTTTTATGTACCTACCAACCTTAACACTCTTTCTTATCTATTTTGACATACAAAGTATTATATTAGATTACTTGTTACGTACATTACACCTATTTAATAATGGTACCAACATGATTATCTGCGAATGTCAATAGTATTCGATTCGATTCAATAGTGTATTTGATGTCGTGATAAGCTCGGCCTCTATGTTATTCTTAGTGAGAACTGAGATGTTGGTGTTCTAGAGCTCTAGTTCGTTTTTCGACCGACTTCCAAAAAAAGGAAGGTCCTCAATTCGTCTCTTTTTTTTAAGTATAATACGCGATGTCTCCGCCAAATGTGGACTGATTTTCAAAATTCTTTTTGTATTTGATAGAGCTTATTTCAAGGGTGGTTCCATATAAATTTGGTCACGATCGGATTTGAAGTCGGCCTGTTAAGTTTTTAAACTTGTGATTTTATCTACCATTTCAAGGACACAGGCCAGAATGTATGCCACACACCTCTCCAAAAGAATTACTTATTATTACTTTATGTTTATATTTATGTATTTTCTGTATGTTTTTTTCAAAAATGTAATAAGAAAATAAAGATTACTTATTACATTTAGAAACATTTTTGTTTGTGTTAAGATGAACTCCAAAACCCATAGTAGCTTAGAAAAACAATTGAACTAAATATAGAATTCATAAAAAAGGCACGTGTAAGCCTATTACACGTGTAATGTCCGACCGAATCATTTTTTACGAAGTTATTTATAAATTTAATTGATGTGTCAATAATTAGATAATAAGCCACCAATTAGTTGATGTGCTTTTGCATGTAAACCCATCCAGAACCCTTATACTAGTAGATCATGCATGCGATTTTTGTGCAATAAATAGTAGAGATGAAACGGATAGTGGTTTGACCGGATACCGGATACCGGATATTCGGCCTGAACTAAACCTGTATATCCTAGGTGATTCCGCATTAAAAAGTATTTAGACAAAAACGAGACTGCACAAAGCACACCGGACTTAGCTCGTATGAGAGCTTCTTTCAAAGCTAAATTGGAAAGTCGTTTTAAATCTTTAGGAGAGAATCCAAACTACCTAATTGCTACCTTTTTAGACCCAAGGTTCAAGTCAGACTATTTATGACTTCTTGAAACTGAACAAGCCCGACAGAAAATCATGATACTCTATCTATATATAAAAAAACTCTTACGACGAATCTTCAGTGTGACAGATCATCGCCGTCTTCAACGCCTACTAAACGAATAAAAGACTTCACACGTGTAGCTTATGCAATTTTTTGGGACCTTAGATTTGGGACTGGGACACTTCATCATTGACTTTGATTGTCGCGACCAAGAACAAAATCCGATTGCTAACGAGATTGACTTTTCTTAAAGATATCTTGAATCAATCGCAATCAAGACCCATACATTTGGTGGTTTATTTAATTTGAATCAGTACCCACAGTTGTCAAAGTTTGCTAGAATTTATCTTTCAGCCCCTGACAGTTTACAGCGAAAGGCTATTTTCAGAGGCTGGTCTGGTGTACGAAGTCAAGCGGAGTCGCCTCTTACCAACAAATGCGGAAAATGTTGTATTCTTTCACCACAATTTGCCACTTGTTAATTTTGAGTACTAAACTAATTTTTGACGTGCGATTATAAAAATAAACGGTGTCCATAACATTATGGTATGATTTACTTTGTGTAAAATAATGAGATTTTTTTTATAATTTTACTATCCGGTATCCGGCCGAATACTGAATTACTATCCGGTATTCGGCCGGATAGTGAAAACAGTGCCGGATAGGCCGGATAACGGATAGTTACCGGATATCCGTTTCATCTCTAATAAATAGCGCTTATATGTACTTATTTTTTATGCCTAGGTTGATAAGTTGCTGTAAATAATAATCTACATTACGAAATCAGTTGTTAAGTGTATTCCAATATTTCTTTGAAATTTATGTGAAAAGTAGAATTACGCAAAATTTTGGAATTTGAAAGATCTCATGTTTCAAAGTTTTAGTTACTGAACTTCATCATTAAAGCGAGATGTACCTTAGTACTCATCTTAGAAATAAAATCATAATAAATGTAAATTATGTTGTAATTGTCATTTATATTAATAAAACGGATCGTAAACTCTGAAAATAAACGTTTTTATTTTCGTATCAATATTTTAAATTATATTTATGGACATTATATCCCCATTATCATTGAGATTGTCCGATTTTTAATTTAGATTTGGCATTTTAAGTTAATTTAATTTGAGTTTAAGATAGGTTGATTGGCCTCAGATTGCTTCCTAACGAGTTATAATGACCTTAAGTATGCACGACTGGCCTGGATATCCGGATTTCGAGAAATATTTTAACTATAACTTCCTGGTTTTGTTGCTGTAATCTTTAATGGTATCTTCCGAAAATATAGGTCATGGGCACAAAATACCGTTCTAGGTGAAAACGTATTTCTAGTCTTTAATTAACGATAGATCTTCATTTATAAAAGAAGCAGCGATAGCTCAGGGGGGTTACGACCACCTCTTATAGCAGTATTATTATAATTTTACTTGTACCGATTCCCATACAAAACAAACGAAGAACGATTATAATAATACTGCTATAAGAGGTCGTGGTAACCCTGCTGATGGGAATAGTACGAACTACCAAGACAAGTGCTGGAGGTTCGAGACCAACCCCAAAAAGAGCATACACGTCTGACTTTTCTATGTTAAGTGTTTTTTGCTTGCTTTAACGGTGAAACATCTTTAGGAAACCTGCATACCCGAGAAAATTCTCCTCAAGAATTTTGAAGGTAAGTGAAGTCTACCAACCCGCATTAGGCCAGCGTGGTAGAATAAGGCCTAGCCCTCTATATTATAATATAGAGGTATATAATTGGAGCTGCAAGTCGCCCTGAGTGTCGTTCCATAGCCTTATGCATTATAATATACTTTACCTAAGTAATAGAGCGATGCATATTTTTTATTTTTTTTTATTAAAAGCATGTATATGATATGTGGGTAAGCAAAGGGTAAGCAAAGGTGGAATTAGTACCTAGTTATGGTTAGATTGTTTATCTTATCTGATTCTTCTTATTTCTCAAAGCACTTGATTTTGATAACCACCGATAAACGCATTGTTTGTAACATAAACTCACGCTTGGATCTACGAAGGGGTAGGCAGAAGCGCACTAGTGGACTAGAACACCCACATTTCGCCGAGCTTAGTTCCGTTCCAGAAGTGATAGGGGGCGATATCGCTGTATCGGGTATAAATTCCGGGCTGATATTAAAATAATCCGATATCATTTTGTCCGTTCTGGGGATCGAACCCAAGACCGCAGGACGGTAGTAGCCACCGAGGCAGGCAAATAATGAAAAAACAATCCTCTTCATACCATTATAAAGTTAATTCACGTCTTACGTAGCGTAGGTACATAATACATAGTCGTTTGTTTGAATAAAACAAGTTTTAGGCTAATAGTCGCGCTGGCCTTCGTCCGAAGTCGCGAAGGTGCGACAATATGGGTTGGGATCAGCAATTTCAAACTGTATTATAATTGCAGATAAATATATGTTCATGATAAACTCGGCGTGACAAAGACAAGACTAATTGCATTGGAGGATATACATTGGATATTATAATATATTTAAGATACAAATTCCAAATATGAAATAAATATTATATTATGTAATTTTTATAATAATGGGTTTCATATTATGTGGAGAACATTTTCATTCATTCTACCTGTTCTTAGGTTCGGTGCTTACTTTTTCGAACAGTCACCTGTCTGTCGTCAAACTCCTCTGAGGGATCCAGTTGCGTAATACTATCGTTACCTAGTACGTACTCAAAACTTTTTGGATTGGGTTAATTTAGGTCGTATAAAAGGCAAGAGCATGATACAAATGGAATAATGTAAGTGAGCGTTGTTTAAACGTCAGTTATTAAGTAGCTATAGCCGCAATGGTTCACAAAAGCAAGCAGTTATATCTGAGAAAGCAAAAAGTCAGAATAGATTTTAATATTAATCGTCGATTGTAGTAGTAGTTAAGGTAACCACCAGGTGGGGATGACATAAGGCAGACAGCCGCTCGCAAAAACTAAGCCAAATACTTTCTGCAACATGCTTAAAAAAGAGTATTGCGCCGACATGGCAGATGCAAAGACAAACAATATAGTAGTAGTGGAATTATTTTAGTTTTTGCGAGTCATCCCCACCTGATGGTTACCTTAACTACTACTAAAATCTAAGGTTAATTAATCCATTCTGACGTTTTGCCATCTCAGATATAACTGTATAAAGAGAAGTATTAATGCATAAAGTGGCGTGCAATAACATTGCACAATAGGCAAGGAAGGAAGAACATTACAACCATGTGGTTATGCGGTAATGAGAAGCACGCGCTACCTTACCCAATGTGGTCATGTGACCGTAACATTTCTCGGACTTTTGCTCTTTGTAATTGACTTTGCATGAATTTCTGATGTGTTGATTGTAAGAGAATTGTTAACAAATATTTATGTTGTCTTTCTTTTGTGTAATACTAATATTTATAATGTTATAAAGGCGAAAGTTTTTTTGAAATTGAGTTTGTATGAATTTCTGCAGAAAAGCAGCTGCAATAGCAGCGATAGCTCAGTTGGGAATGGTACGGACTGCCGAGACAAGTATCGGAGGTTCGAGACCAATCCCAAAATCGAGCACACACCTCTGACTTTTCTATGTTAAGTGTATTTTCATTGTGAAATATCGCTTGCTATAAGGGTGAAGGAAAACATCGTGAGGAAACCTGCATATCCGAGAATTTCTTCACAGGAATTTCGAAGGTATGTGAAGTCTACCAACCCGCATTAGGCCAGCGTGGTAGACTAAGGCTAGGCTAATCCCTCTCATTAGCAGAGGAGGCCCGTGCCCAGCAGTGGGACAGTAATATTACAGGGCTAATATTATATTATATGAATTTCTGAATGTGTAGATTGTAGGAGAAATTGTTAAACAATTTGGTTGGGAGATATTGATTCTCTACACAGATTTATGTACCACAGAATAATATAAACTACTTTTTATCCAGGATCTATGACAAGGAAGATTTTTACACGGACGGAGTTATGAATAGAATGTAGTCATTTCATATACTCAGAATTAATAAATAAGAAAAAATCTTCCATTGAAATTATTCACGAAAATATTCCACTATTGTAAATATAAAATTTGCATAAATACATAAGTATTATTATTTTACAATGTTAAGGTCATACTTGTATAACCTACGATGGCCTTTATATTTGTCAAATAAGAAAAAATATGTGATAAAATATAACAGCAAATTCAATCACACAATTTGTTGAATAGTTCATACTTCACAGTACGTAGGGACACGTACGCATGTCCGAGTTAATGAAAGTGAGCCTGCCAAGGCTTGAAGGAAATCGAAAACTTGTTATGTAAAGGAAAGCCAGGCGCGCGTGGTAGGGTCACAACGAGTTCGTCGTCTCTATACATATCAGGAAACATGCTTGAATTTAATGAATGACACGTGCGGATGTTTGTGATTTTTTTGGTGACAAATAAGGCTTACACAGCACGAGGCTATGAATTCGATTGTTTTATTTATACGAGATAATAAGCTTAAGTCTACAACAAACCCAGGCATTTCCGCGAAAAAAACGTCATTACCGTCGTTAAGTATAGGTTATGACTAATATGACTACGGTAATGACAAACCCTTAATACTATTTTAATTAATAATTGTTATCTATGTTTACACTTTATCATTCTCATGGATTATTAATATTAATACTTATACGTCTTGTACGTTCATGCCATGCTATACAGAGGATAGTACAGGTGATGTCTGAAGTTATATACATAGATGACAATTATTTATTATAATACGGGATTAGTCATTACCGTGGTCATATGAATCATTACCATTACGACGGGAATGATTTTTTTCGCGGAAATACCCACCCCCGAGATACTTTCGCATGTGCTAAAGGACACTTATTTTTGTTAATGAATACCTAAGAATACTTTAATTATTACAATAATAATGGACTGTTACATCACACCGTTTCACTAGAAAATGTATGTTATCAAATAGGTGGCGAAACTATCGCAATGCGGGTGAAATTATTATGCTTGTCAAAGTTCTATCTATGTAGGAACCATTGTTTACTTCCCTATTCTAGTGTTTATCTAGTGTTTTATGGTCGTTTGTCCTATTTGGCGCAGTTGAAATAAGAACAAAATATCATCTATTTGAAGTTGTTTAAAGTGGTGTAGTGCCTCGGTGGTGTTGTTTGCGTGCGTGGTACGACTACCGAGGTCTTGAGTTCGATTCGTAGGTCGGCTTAAAATGGTATTCGTTTGTATTTCAGTATCTGATAGTGCCTGATATGGCGATAGACTCGCCCCCTGTCACATTTGGGACGGAAATTGACTCGACAATATGTGTGTGTTTATAGTTTGCTAGTTCGCCTATGTCTACACTTTTGAGATACGGAGATGGGCCTAAGGGTGTGTGTGTGTATATTACTTTACCGACCTTATTCAGCAGTATAAAACAGACATGATTAGTCGTTTAGCGTAATTCAGTCCCTTACGAAAGCCCATTAGACTCATCGTCGGTGCGCAGTCCGCGCGTGCCGTACATAATAATTGCGACCTGCATTGCCGGTGTCAGGGCGACGTTGCATCATTTATTTTTGTTACTGGAACACGAACTTGCACTGTTAGGTAACGAGTTGGCGCCTGTTGAGGCCGACGCGATGTTTTTAACGTAGACTTCCGATGGTCACGACAGATGCGGGTTAAGTAATGTCATGTTTCAGGTACTTTTCAGAATGCGCATGACGTCGAACTTGGTGATAATAATGCCAAAATAACTTGATAGTACAAGTAATGAACGGCATTGATAATTCTACAATATCGCGTGCTCTATTGATTGGCCCAGTCTATCTCAGGATCCTAAAATGATTTTAAAGTATATTTTTTTGGTTATTTTCAAATTCTATGGCTGATATAAATGTTACGCGATATTGCCACTAAATGTGGAAGAAATTTGATGTTTTATTTACCATCCAATAGTTACAATTTTGATAAACGGTGGAATTCGATTTATGTATTTAAGATCTCTTTCAATAATAGTCTATTTTATTAATACTAAAACTTAGACTAGAACATGTTTTTTTTAATAATATTAAATGAATCATAAAATAATTATGATAAATGTAAAATAAATAATGCAATTTATCCTAGCAACAATATAATTCAATAATTTGAAAAGTATTACTAAATGAAATCGAATTTTAATGAAGTCACAGGAACGAATTAGTGCAACACCGTGAATTACGCTACAAAAGATTTCAACGCAAGTAGCGTGGCGCTCTGTTACAACTAATAGAGGTACATTTTGTATTGCTCTCTCTTCAAATCTAAAATTGAATTTATACAAAATAAGTGCAATAAGAGGAAAATAATTATATGATAACGTAATATCTGGAACAGTTACATTATTGCCTCATTGAAAAAGTTTTAGTTCTACTATATTTACAGATATAATTGCTGTTCAATCTTGACCGAAATTAATGTGTAGCTTGATGTATGGATAAATTATATGGAATTCATAGAAAACAAACATATTTCTATAAAATAGGTAACTATCTATTCATAGTAACATTCATTATTTCCTAAATCATCATTTTCCTGCTGTAGATTTGCATAACAATTAGCGGAAAATAATGAATTACGTCACATAATAAAAACATAAAAAATATTGAATCTTCGGATTTTATTACCAATCACGTGAGTATACCAGGAAAATGTTTCGACAAATTGGAATTTTTGGGTTTTTGTTACACCACTGTTACCTATAGATAACCTTGAAATATTGATAAAATATTTTAGTCTATACATATAAACTACAAGTGATTCTCTTTACCTAATAAGGAAGTTGGAATATGATAAAATGGTGAATATATCAAGGTTAAGTGTATTTCGATAATTGTCATGTGTCTTGCTTAATTGACTATTGTGTAACTTAACTGCATCAACCTTGAATTTAAGTACGACATTGTCAAAAACAACAATTATTATCGAGGTAAAATATTTAAGTCGTTGCCTGCAGAATAACTCGTAACTGTTAACATTATTAGTTGCCAAGGATTTGTTTCGCATTCCAACAAATGTCACTAAAAGTTTACGCGACTATTGTTAGTTGATGAGTTTGGCCAATATTGGTTCAAATGCCGGCACGTTTTCAACATTCATTAAGACATCATTTTTGTAACCTTTTCAACATTGAATAAAAACTGGTTAGAGAGATAACAAGAGGTTGGTATCTGGTAACGAGGGAAATATACGTCTTTATGTATATGACAAATATTTGTGCCGAAATTGAATGATGTAACACTATGTGACTGTTATAATTTTTTAAATATATTTTTTGTTATTATGGAGACAATCTTTTCTCAATCTTAATCCCATTCCAATGAGGAGTCAGCTCAACGCGTATTTTTAAGCATATTGCAGAAAGGATTCGGGTTAGTTTTTATGACCAGTTAACTACTGACCAAACCCCCTTTAGCGGTAAACATATTAGAAACTCTCCATCTTGCAGCCTGATCTGAGATGCGAACCACTAAAGGGAGGCGACAATTATCCATTACTTGAACATTCTACAGTAAATTATTAAAATTAAGAAATAAATTGATTGATGAGTAGTTGTTTATATTTATAAAAATAATGAGTTATGCAAGTAACGAGGAAGTCAGAAGTCACTCCAAGTCAGTAGAGATTTAATTATGTAGCGTAATGTTAATTGCAATAACATCACAAAAGCATGTCGGCTGGAGTATTAATTATTTCATATCTATAAGGATAATGCGGAAAAATATATTTGTTTGTGTTTTTTTTTTAATATGCAGGGTTTGGCAGAAGTACAAGTGTATCCATAATTTGCAAACCTTTTTTTTCATGATGTCTTTTTTTTATGTTCGGAAAATTCATACAAATGTAATTCATCCTATTTAGTGATTTAATTAGATTGAAGGCGAATTTTATATATTTCACAGAAATTATATTAAGCGGCAGTATGTTAATGCACTAAATCGGATTGTCCACAGGCACTATTTAGTTCTTTTATAAAATGTAATCTTAAATTGTAGAAGATATTTTGAAGATATTATTCAACAAATCAGGTATTTATTGCCAAATTATAATATAGCGTTTAATTTGGGATAATTATACGGTTTACAAATAATAGTGAATCTTTTTGCCAAATCTGTCTCGCTGAAAGATTTAATTGATTCATTTATTTGTTGTATTATACAATAAATAGTGATTTCACAGTAGCATCAATTACATAAGACATTATCAAGATAAGATGAAGATGCAATCATTTACAAAGTTCGTTTGAAAAAATATACACTAAATCATTTTAGTTGTATAGCCATTTCATAACAATCGTGATTTTTTTAGTTGTAGTCATGGTTTAGTAGTAATGTAATAAGTAGATTGTGAACTGGGACATTTTGGGTTCGAATACCATATCTGGTTTCCAGTCTGGGGCAAATCTGGTATAAAGGCCCCAGAAGGGGTTGACGTCAGACAGACAGCCGGATGTAAAAACTAAGCCGAATCCATTATGCAACTCGCTGAAAAACGTGTGTTCGACCCACTCCACATGAAAGTGACACAACGGCAGATAAGTGGACTGAAGAATGCTTCATATTCTTTCTTTCTTTTTACCTGCCTTTTTCGCACCTTAACGTGGGGTCGGCGCAACACACTTTTCAAGGATGTCGCAGAAATTATTTGGCTAAGTTTTTACGACCGGCATCCTGCCTGACGTCAACCTGAGAGATCCAGTCCCGGGAAAATTAAATTAGAAAATTTGCTTTCCCAACCTGGGAATCGAACACACGACCTCCCCGTCCACAGCCCATATAAGCTGCCACTAGACCAAGGAGGCGACCATAATGCTTCATATTATTAACATAAACTTGTCAATCCTCACTTTATATTGAAGTACTAAAAACTAAGTTACTCAAAAGTAACTTTATAATTAAAATACATTAAAGACTTTTATAAACGCTTAATGGTACTCGTGTATAAGAAAATTCAATGCTTTGTTAAGCCGTTATGCATCCAATGATGAATCCTTGACACAAATACAGTTTGTGTGATATTTATTTTATTTTTAACACTCACCTATTTCGATTTGAAGGTGTCAATATCTTGTTATAATAGTAACGAGGCTTTGGTTACTGACTGACGGGATAATAGTTGTATATTACACCATAATTATATAATTGGCTGCTATTAACTATTCGTAGAAGATGATTGTGTCAAAATCTTATATATAGAAAATGGTCCGAACGTTCAAGAATCATGTTTGGTACAAAAGCACTATTTTATCCCTATTCAGTCAAATTCAAATAATTTATTCTGTAGATAGGATATTATATATCACTTTTACATGTCATTTAGATTTTAAAAAATAAAGACGTCGGAATTTCGGGGCTATCCCTGAGAAGAAATGCCGAAATAACTCAAGGGATGTCGCCTCTTTTAAAGTCCAGACTTAAATTTAGAATTATTTAATCTTATAATAAGACTAGTGACTAATATGTATAGTACAATATAAGAATCAATATATATATTTCATTACATTCAAGTAAGTACGCCAATCATAGAAGGAAAGATGAAGCAACCAATAAAATAAAAATAATACAACATTAATTTGTCAATCACTTATGAAAGTCTCAATCAGTTACAAAGTGTACAATAAATAAATAAATAAATAAATAAAAAAATAAAAAAAAAAATAAAAAATAAATAATAATTAAATAAATAAATACACCCAACAGCCACACACATAGTCCTGACGCCACACTAGGTGTATCCTGTATCGTGGGTATCAGAAACTACGAGAGACTTTCGGTCTCACAACACCCAGACCCGAAACAAATATCCCACACAGACATTTGTCTCGGTGCGGGAATCGAACCCGCGACCTCACGTTTCACAGCCGGCTACTCACCCGCTGCGCCAAGGAGGCTGTCAATGTATCTTAATCTCTAATAATGTATCTTTAAAGTAGACAAGGACCCTTTGCCTTTGCCCTCGGGCTCAGATTCATGTCCGGAGGTATAGTTGGCAAGGCATAAAAATAGAAATGTAAACAAATACATGAAGTTGGTGGTCAGGTTACATTGTCATGATAGGTATTATATATGCAATGTTATAATTTCCTTGTTTGTAAGATACAATAACCTATTTAAAGTTCAAATTCTCCGTAGTGCCGTTCCGAGTAGTCGACACAACCTAGAGGCCGCAGGTTCGATATTCGCATCGAGATAAATGTTTGTATGATCCACAAATATTTGTTTCGGGGTTGGATGTTATAAGTTCGAAAGTCTCTCGTAGTTCTTAATAAGGCACAAGACTTGTTGGGGTTAAGACTATATGTGTGACTGTTGGTTGTTACATTAAACAAATTATACATACTTAATATTAAGGCAGAGGTGTAACTAGCGCACCAATGTCGCACCGAGTTCATAGTCATCCAATGATGGGATTTAGTCATTCGAGGATATCAACATCAATGCTATGCTGTAGAACCAAGGACGTAAAAAAAGATGGACGGAGTGCTAGGAATATTGAAAGTGAAGCAGGGTTTTCGGCCCCTTCGATCTATCGTCACGTAACGGCGTGTGTGGGCGTAGGGCACTTTTGTACAGGCGCGTTTGTGTGCGTGGAATCTCGCTCTCATCACGTGCATATCACCTATAATTAAACGGGGGCTACAGAGAACTGTAGCCTCCGTTTAATTATAGGCGATATGTTGTCCTTTTTTTATTTACGTCCGTGTAAACATTAGCCTCCTCAAATGATATTCAGACCTGTTGAAAGACCTGCATCCAGTGATTTCCTGTGACCTTTATCAGGTCATACCGGACACTAATACCGGGCAACCCAAGTGTCGTTTAAAACCGCAAAAAACTTAATTGCTCTATTTAATTTAACAAATTTCCTTTTTAAAACTAATCTATATGTACGTTTTGTACTAAATTCCCACGAACATGTAAAAATAGGTACAGTCAGATTTTGTCTAATACATTTGGTACCACCCACGCAGTCATATAACCTTTTGCGAAGCGAAAATAGGGTAATAAAATTTGATATTTAGATTTTGCTTGTCATGTGCCACTGCTTGAAATGAAACGTTGAAATGGTAAATTTTGTTAATTTTATAAGACTACTTGGTCTAACTTATAAAAACATTTACGTGCTTTTTAACTTTAAACCTAATTTGTCCCTTTCATTTTCAAATAATGTGACGCCAAGAAAATAAGGACAAATTAATTTAAAGATAAAAAGCGAGTAACTATTTTAATAAGTAAGGGGTTATAAGGTGGGTTTTTGAAGAAAAGTGAGCAAAAATATTATCTAAGACAATATTTAAATAAAATAATTTAAAGTGTCTAAGACTACGTTCAAATTATTGTAGAGACTTTATTCTCAAGTAATGTAGGGAGATCCTTACTTATAAAAATATTTAAGCGTTGCTTATTTTTAAGGCTAGTTTGTTCCTTTCATTTTCAAACAATGTGACGCAACGAAAAAGTTACAAACTATTTTTAAAGATAAGATAATCGAAAATGTTTTTCTAGGTAAGGCTTAATAATACAATAAACTTTTCCCAAGCGTCTGTCGCCAAGGGCTTTTTATAACAACAATCGTCATACACTGGACAGGGGGGTTACCACCATCTCTTATAGCAGTATTATTATAATCTTACTTGTACCGATCCCCATACAAAACAAACGAAGAACAATAATAATAATACTGCTATAAGAGGTGGTGGTAACCCTGCAGTAATGATAGGCTTTTGCTATTTCTTTTTATGTTAGTCACTCTATCAACAGTCTAAAAATACTTTATACGACATTCTCAATTAAATGTTAATATATGTTAGTATCATTATTTCGTATTCCACTTCGTTAAATTTACACAAAACAACAAAAAACAAAAATACTCAACACTTTCGTGTAAACCAAAACTTTAAAACAAAGGTGTGTGAACTAGAGTGAATTTAAGTAGAGTCAAGTATGATGCTTGATTTAAATTGAGCACTAATGTATATATAAGAATTAATGTGACAGCCTCCGTGGCGCAGCGGGCGAGTAGCCGGCTGTGAACCGTGAGGTTGCGGGTTCGATTCCCGCACCGAGACAAATGTATATGTGGCCCATAGATATTTGTTTCGGGTCTGGGTGTTGTGAGACCGAAAGTCTCTCATAGTTTCTAATACCTACGATACAGGTTACTCCTAGTGTGGGTCAGGACTATGTATGTGACTGTTGGGTGTATTTATTTATTTATTTAATGTATATACACGATTGCTTATGAAATGTAGTCTAAGTCTTATAAAGCCGATGATCCAATACTCAAAAATTAACTAATATCTGAATTAGGTCATGTGTAAATATGTAGTTTTCTTATTAGACTGAGACGCCTTTTAAGGTTCTATGGATAACAATAGCAGTAGGTATATTAAAATACAGATCACTTATTGTTTATTTGTTCTTTAAAGTCGACTTGTCTTATTTGCACATTTAAAATTCTCTGTTGTTTCTCATATTATAAAACATTCACTCACTCACACGTGTTGGAGGTTGCAAATTATTTTTTCAACTCGTTTGTTGTTAAGTGAATAAAATCAGGAAGTAATTATAAATAAAATTAAACATACTCAGTATCATTTACAATCCACGAAACCATTTTTGGTATATAGAAGATATGTAAGGTATTTTATATAATAAATTATATTTAGTATACACTTAACCTTTTGTTAATGACTGAACTTTAAAATATTTTCCAAAACGTGCAATAAGATCTAAAACTTAAACTGTTGGCAGAATTTATAGCATTCCTTATTTGAAATTATAATTAACTTGTTATTTGTATTTATTAAATAAAGTCTGGCATTTACAAAGTATGGAAATTAATATATCTTTAGTCTATAGAGTTTAACTACAAAGGTTCTAAAGCAAACTTTGACAT
The DNA here is from genome assembly GCA_036417725.1 of Clanis bilineata. Classification (NCBI taxonomy): domain Eukaryota; kingdom Metazoa; phylum Arthropoda; class Insecta; order Lepidoptera; family Sphingidae; genus Clanis; species Clanis bilineata. Next base: position 10,230,193 of record CM071153.1, read on the forward strand.
TTAATATTCCCAATAATAATGAATCGACCATGCAACCTCGACCCGCACTGCTCTAGATTTTAGCCGAAGGGAGATTTGGTACTGGTTTATAACAAAGCACAGATTTATGTAACGAAATGTCTAATAGTTTCAGTTGACAATTTTACTTAATTACGCAAACTCAGTTCGGAAATGCGGAACTATGAAATAGAAAATCTACTTACGCTCCAAAAGTTCCCATGTTGAACAATAGAACTGAACCAAAGGCACTCAAAAAAACATTTAACGAAACAAAGCAACGCGGCTTAGCATACACTTTTGTTTTAATCGAACGTTCGAATGTCAATATTTAAATTGAATTTAGCGCGAGATCGGTCGGGCGGAGGCGAGCTCGCGACGCCCCGACGTGCCAGCTCGTTGTTAGCCGCGGAATGAGGCTGCAGAAGCCAGCCACAACAGTCATCCGCGAGAGAAAGTTGCCGAGTTATCAAACTTCGCGGTTACGTCCCGCGATGACGCTATCTTCCCCCGGTTGCGTATTCTGTGACAAAATTAAATTTTCGTGTACCCGCGACAGCTTACGCGCTACTGACACACTGAACACCGATTTTTATGGCGTACTACTTTCAGGTGCTTTATGTTTATTTATTTACGATTGTGTAATTGTATACAATTGGTTACGTGACTAGGCATTATATTTAAATCCATAGAATTATAAATACACTTGTCATTCATGAAAGTGAATAGAATTTATGTAACGACATTCATTTGTTTTAGGAGTATTTAATATAAATATTTTTATCATAAATTAAATATATTATACACATGAATTAAACATTACATTAAATTCATATTACAGAAATAAAAAAATAAAAACGCTTTTATTCAGCATTTCATTGTGATTCAGCATTGTCTCGTATATGTAACTCATAAACATAATAAACATGGTTAGACGTAAAAGCAGTGTAATATTGATCGTTATTACATAACGTACGGGTTTATATTTATTCGATTGTGAGCGGTGACCGCGCAACTTTCACTTTTGCGAATACGTTAAGAAAAGTCATGTGATAAACTGAAATAGCGAGTTAGCACATACGCAGTACGCACACTTCCTATACTATTTCCTTGCATTCCTTAATAGAGTTGCTGCGGATATATCTTTTTAAATGGACGCGGATGCTGTTTTAATCAGGTGATTTATTTAGAATTTATTATGCCTGGAGCAGTGTTACTTTTAAATCCCGTCGATGGATTAACGGCCGGTTTCAATAAACGATCTCAGTTTAAAGTGCAGATAGATCGCGATTATAAATCAAACAAATCAAGTCATTTGACGGAGTCATGTTCAAAGTGTGTTCTTGTTGGCAAATTTTTGTAATCTATTTGCAAATTCGAACTGAGATTGTTTATTTAAACTGGCCGTAAGTGATTAAGAAAGAAAATATTCGACTGTAAGGGCGATTTGCAGCGCTATTACTAATCTAGAGTTAAACCTAAGCTTGATTTGTCCTACAGCTTACTCCTATCTTTAAATCTAGATTTGGAAAAAATAGAGATTTATTGCAGAGCTGCAAAGTGGTCCTAAAGACCTAACGATGGTTTAGGCTGACATCCGTGAGGCTTTTGGTTCAAATGCTAGTCGGGCAATCTTAATTTTGTGTTTGAGTTTATTAATTAAAACTATCTAAAATAAATTGCCCTGGGATAGGCGCGCCGACTATCCTACGAAGGCACGGAAATAAGTTTGAGGAGATAGTGATACTCTTTTTTACCTCTGCCGATCACTCCAGGGATACAGGTTGAAGCTGAGTACCTTAGAAATTGTCTAATAGATGAATTTCTACCCATGTTACTATCATCATCATCATCAGCCATAGGACGTCCACTGCTGAACATAGGCCTCCCCCAAAGATTTCCAGATCGACCTGTTGGAGGCGGCCTGCATCCTGCATGTTTCTATAGCATTATGTAAACACTATTTTTAGGTATTTGTTATTTGATATTGTGATTGGTGCTAATATATTTTTTACCTCCAAATATGCCACAGACTCGCGATTTGATTTTAGATACGGATGTAGTCCAAGCACTGCAAAAAATGTAGATGCGGTCGTCTAGAACATTTATAGCAAAATATTAAAACTTGTAATGAAATTAAATCATTTATTGAAGCGATGGGCTCGCCCCTATCACATCTGGGACGGAACTAAACTCGCGAAATGTGGGTGTTCTAGTTTGCCAGTACGCCTCTGCCTACCCCTTAGGGAATACAGGTGTGAGCTTATGTTATGTTATGTAAAATGTCAATACTTAGATTCTGTCAATAATTGTACTCTACCACCAGTTCGGAAGGCTGGGTCCTCAGAGAAAAACGGGCAAGAAACTCTGACGGTACTCTTTAAAAAAAATATTATAAGCAGTTTACAATAACATAATACACCATGATAACTGAAATTTTGGAACAACAATATTATTTTTCAGAGTACGGCAGTTACTACACTAATCTGATGGTAAAAGTAGTGTAGTCCACAAAAACCAGCGACGAACAATGGGTTTATTGGTCTCGAGAGCCATGACAGCTTATTTATGCTTTTTCATACTCCGAAGTGGGAAGAAGCAAATGGAGGAGCCTGGGACAAGACAGGTGGATGACCGATGCAGATACAGAAATGTACCCCATACCCTATCCAACGATCATATTAGGTCACAAGCCCTCGAGAGAATCGAATACATTGGCCTATCCTGGAACGTAAACCACACAAGGCGTGTGGGTTACTAGGGTAGGTTCCTACCATAGTAACCCACACGCCTTGTACGTACGTACCTAACAACGTACAAGCTCACACCTGTAGGTATCTTTGAAGGGGTGGGCAGAGGCATACTAGCGAACTAGAACACCCACATTTTGCCAAACTCAGTTCCGTCCCAGCGGGTTTAGACAAGTGGCTTATGCGCTAGTCGAATAGAATAGTCGAATAGAATAAATGTATGGGAATGACATAAGAGTACGTATATGCGGCGTAGTTTTGATAGGAGGCGAGCCCATCGTCATATCGGACACAAATTTCAGACTGATACTGAAAAATCCAATACCACTTCGCCGGACCGGGGATCGAACCCGAGACCATAGGACGATAGTCGTACAGCGCATGTAATACCACTACGTCCCCGAGGCAGTCAATCTCCAGAACAATAAACTGATAGCGCTGCAACAGATCGTCAATGCAATGAGAACTGGATATGATATGCAGACTGTTAGCCTGTAGCCGTCTTGGCCAAGTAGCAGCATATACGGGTCGTGGACCAGGAGTTCCAGGGTTCGAATCTCAGCTCAGGCAAAACAGGTTTTATAAACCGATTTACCCGAGACTTCAGGGACTGGATCCCCAGAGTCATGGGCTAACTTCAAGGATACCACGTCGTATAAACTAAGCCGAATCCTTTCAGTTGCAACATACTTGAAAAAGTGTGTTAAGCCGACGCCACACTTACTCCAGCAGTGAACGATTGTAGGCTGATGATGATGATGATTAGTCTCTGAAGATAATAATTGTAATTCTCATGACTTCAAACCTGCTTAAATATTACACGTTTACTGCTAGTACTCTATTTAGGGCGATTACAAAATATATTTTACGACTGAGCATTCGTTTGTAGTGAAATTTAATTACTTATTGTTACAACACGGATAAGGTCAAGGCTTGATGAATGATAGAAAATTGAAATACCATAGAAACGAAGGTGACTGCTTATTTTTAGTTGTACATTTATCAAAGGTCAGATTTGTCGATATATCTTGGAAACTTTTTAATCGAATTCAAAATTAGAGGAGGTTTTCCTTTCGGTGTGTTCAAATATTCGGAAATATATTTCTGACAATTGTGGACCGATTAATTATCACAGGGCAATATGGAAATTGGTTGACAGTACTATCACTGATGTACTGAGTAGGTCACATTTAGAGGTAGATAATGCTGATATCTAATATTTGACGTTACTGATCGAAGATCGTCTATATACCATGATCTTTCTATATAGATCATGATTTACATCAGGTTTTTTTATCGTGCTTCGGTGGCGTGGTTGTATTTCGGTACGAGTACCGTCCTGAGGTCTCGGGTTCGATCCCCGGGTCGGGCAGTGATATTAGATTTTTCCATATCAGCCCGGAGTCTGGAATTTGTGTCCCGATGCCCTCTATCACATCTGGGACGTAACTAAGCTCGGCGAAATGTGGGTGTTCCAGTTCGCTAGAACACTTTTGCCTACCCCTTCGGGGATACAGGCTTATGTTATGTGTATGTATGTTATGTTTTTTTTTATCCGAGCACGGCAAGGTGACTATACTACACCTGATGGTAAGCGTAGTGCAGTCTAAAAAAACAGCGACCATCGATAAGCATAGTTTACGAATGGTCGCCAGAATTATGCCGGCTTGCATAAATGCTTCTTCACGCTTCGCTTAAAGTATCCAATGTCATAGGAGGGAGGGAACAGTGAGCCGGAAAACTAGGCAACTTTACTCAACCTTAGGTATGGTATTATATGGTAATGTTCTTTGTAGGAACGTGAAGAATGACGTTAGAAGTATCGAATCTTCCGTCATGTAGTTCCTAGAGATGTCAGCTGGCGGAACAACAACACAAATCACGCAAAACCCAGTGACTGAATTACAATGAGACGTGTTTTCCCATCATATTTTTTCGTGATGCGTCGTTATTTACTTCACAATCGTTAAACACTACAGTTGCTGGAAAATATAATTTCATTGATTTTTTGTATGATAGCACAGAGGGAAGTACTGCTTTTTGTTTTTCTTTATTTTATTGGAAATCCGTGTCTGACTACCTCTATAGGAAAAAGGCGTGAGTCTATGAATGTATTGCTTACTGCGTCTCCTACACATGTTTTTTCAAAATAAAACAATAAAAACGCCTACACAAAACAAAGTTTTTCATTGCCTCCTGCTCATATAACAATGGACCATAGACAAAAAAAATGTGGAAATACCATGTTTTGTGTAAGTATTTTTTGTAATATTTTAGTGCAGGAAATGCGGTTTTAGTTTAATGATGAAGGTAAAAATGTAAAAAAATCTGCATACTGGGGAAGTGTCTATAAAGTTTCTAAAGTAGTTAAATACTGCTAACCAACTTCAGACCAGCGTGATGGAATAATGCTCGATCTTCTTTAGTGGAAGGGGTGTATGTAAGTATATACTGGTATTTTGAAGAAGGAACTTAAAATCCGAGATGACGGCTGCTAGGCATGTATGGAAGTAGAAAAGATGTTGCGCCGACCCCAAATAAAATTGGGATGAGGGCAGGAGGTTGATGATGGTGAAGGATCTTAAAATAAAACACCGAGTAGCAACGTAATATATATTTTTCGGAAAATTCCTTTCATAGAGGAAGCGCCGCGATATTGTTAGCCCTCATTGGCACGAGAGCTTTTTTTTTGCAATGGAACAAATGAGTTCTAGTATAGTTATTCGAACGCTGGCACTTTTAAAATGCGGCGTTTTTTTTGGGTGGTATGTACAATAGACCTTATTAGAAACAAGAGAAGAATGATTTTCAAGCACTTATATGAACAGACATGTTGAGATGTTTTTTTAACGCGCGTTGAAAAAGCTCTCGTGCGAGGGGGCTTAAATAATGTTTTTATTTATATTTAAAAATATATATATGATTGTATCTATGTTAATGCTTTATTCCGTAATATTGTGTAAAACATCTAACTTGAATGATCTGAATACTTAATATTCTATGAGATTAATGCATAATAAGTTGTTTGTGTTTTAACCGGATTCTGACTACAAAACCTGTCGAAAGTGTGTTAAAGCAACGTTTTTGCAAAAAACTTTACCCTCCTTCCAAGCCGGGTAAAATCATTACCCTCCTTCCGATGCAGTCGGGTAAAATAGCGTTACCCTTCGTCTGATGCAGTCCGGTAAAAAAGGTAAAATGAACTATCAACAAAAGGATCAAAGTGCTGACGCAAAATATGTTTTTACCACAAAGAAAATCGCGTTTATTATACACACATATCATAATTTTATACATATTATGCATGTCTAAGTTCCTCGCGTGATTTAAAGATCTTTATCCTCATATAAGAATTAGTGCAAAAACTCATATGTTACAAGCGTGTCAAAACATCACTTCTGTTTAAGACTAATACATACGGGGTAGGTACATACATAAGGGGTAGACAAAGGCGCACTAGCGAACTAACCCATATTTCGCTGAGCTTAGTTCCGTCTCAGATGTGATGGGCGGCGTGCCTATCGCCATATCGGGCAAAAATTCTAGACTCCGGGCTGATATTGAAAAATCCAATATCACTTTGCCCGCCTCGGGGATCAAACCCGGAGCCTCAGGACGGTAGTCGTACCAAAATACAACTTTACTACCGAGACATTTTCAAAAATGGTATATGATAAAATTATAAAATATTTGTCCATAATTATTTTATTTTATTCTTATTTTACCGCTCGTTGAAATCCTTCTTATTAAACATTTAGGGCATTACTTATAAAAAGAGTTTAGATGAGCAAATGGCTAAAAATAACCTGTCACTTTTTTCTTTGTCTCAAATTGTTTGAAAATAAAAGTGACAGGGTGATCTTAACCATTTGCTCAGCTAAACTCTTTTTATGAGTAAGGCCCATAATTTCTACCCATGAAACGTCAACAATAGTGGCACAGAGGACCAAGTCATGGGTTTTGTTATACAACACAGTGAAAGCAACAGAAAGCTCAAACCTGTCGGATGACATCACTTATCTGAACTTAAGTAATGACGACTAAAATGCGTACACGACGATAACATCAAATACAATAGAACATAATTTTTCACTGTTTTGGGGTATTGTATTCTAAGCTTTAAATCTATAGTGAATAGTTATATTGCTTTTATTAGTGGGCCGGATTTTTGGAATAAATATTTTATACTAGCTGTTGCCCGCGACTCCGTTCGCGTGGAAATTTATTTTCCGCGATAAAAATATGTTAATCCAGGGTGTTAGCTATCTCCGTACCAAATTTCACGATAATTTGTCCAGCCGTTTGAGCATGAAGAAGTAACAACAAACATACAAACACACTCACAAACTTTCGCGTTTATAATATTAGTGTGAAAAGTCAGCATAATAAATCATGAATGTGTGAATTAATAGACATAAAAGTACACAATTTTCCGATGTAGAGTTGGTGCAACGTACTTTTAAAGTATGTAGCAGAAAGGATTTAACCTAGATTTTATGACCAGAATGAAATAAATTCTTATATTAATATTTCACCTTGAAATTAAAATTAAAATTATGTATTGAAATATTACGGATGTTGCTTTACACTAATTAATTTACCTAACTTATTAAAAAAAAGATTATATTATTTATTTTTAAAAATGAATTAGATTGACTTCAATAATATTATCTATATATATTTTTTGGGGGTAGGCCGTTTTTGCATTAGTATTTTGTAGGTTACAATTTAGGGATAATAGATTTACTCGCAAACAAAAGTCTTTAAAACATTACGTAGAGCGGAAATATTCACTTGGACGTAAGAAAATATTGACAAAATTTCACTTTCGTTGTGCATGCGACAAGGAGTGGCTGTGGGCCATACCCCCCACTTCGCCGGCTTCTCTAACCCCTCCGGCTAAAACACAGGCTTGCATTGTATTGAATGAATAATAAACATGTACAATTCGTCAAGCTTTCCTGATGGCACGCTACATTTTTTGTCGAGGATTGAGATTTGAGGATGGGCTTTTATGTAACGCGCTCTTTTGTTTCTTGTTTAAACCTATTCGATTGGACGGTGTTGTGCAGAAATGATCCAACCGACAAAAAAAGTTTTTTACATGAATATGATCTATCAATGGTTTAGTTCATGTTGGCATAAATATTTTTTTTGTGGGTTGGTTCATTCCTGCTCAACACGGTCCGATTTATCATGACATTTAATGGCTTCCTTCGATCAGGTGGCTTCATTCAATGCAGAAATAAATAGTTTTGATATGAGAGATGTTTTTATTTCCGCGTGGTGTCCTTTTGTTGTCTTTCCTTATTGTGTCTTTTTGTGGTATTTTGGTCTGACGGTATTTAAACTACCGTGATGGAATTTATGTAATTACATGGGTGATTCTGCCTCTACCTGCTAGTATCCCATGTGTGAATTTGGAGCTGCATACTTTTAAAGCATCTTGCGGAAAAGATTCGGCTTTAGTTTTCACGACTGACTGCCGCCTGCCTGACATCAATTAGTTACAGCGGATTCAGTCTTAGGCAAATCATGTTAAAATTTCCGCTTTGACCGACCTGGGATTTAAACCCTAGACATCCCGATCCACATGCCATACACGTTATTACTAGACCACGAAGGCAACTAAGTAGAAGGTAACGTCTACAGCATAAATAGGCCCGCACGACCGATTTGATATCATTGTCTCATAGAAAACTGACGTAAAGTGGCAGCTTGCGGTCGCGTTTCATTCGGTGAGTGAGATTTCCGGTGGCCCAATTACCCCCCTCCCTTTCCCAATCCCTATTTCCTTTCTTTTAAGTTGCCAACGCACCCATGATTATTTTTGTGTCTATCGGCGGTGGAGATCACTTACCATCAGGTGACTTACCTACTCGTTTGTTAGTCTCTGATATAAAAAAACACCAGTGGATTCTATGAAGTATAATAGTGCTCCGAGTGGCCTAGTGGAATCAAATTCTGAATTAAAATTGGATCGTCTTATCTTTGTCTTGTTTTATTTGCTTAAAGTTATGCAATAAATATATTTTAAATATACACTTCTTCTAGACTTATAATAACACCAAAAATATTAAAACAAAGCTTTACGAATACCTTTAAGTTTTTTATTGTATGCGAAAATATCACGCGCTATCAGATTTTTTACGAGTCTCGTGACCAAACCAGCTTTAGTAATTGATGATATGAATATTTTAATAGGTTTATGAGACGACTTTGAACAAAGGTTTTTGGAGCTACGAGAATTTTAAATGTATTGTTATTATCTTATGATTTAGCTTCGGCTTTCCACACTTTTTAAACGTTTGTGACATGTCCTGAAAAGTACCTACAAAAACATAATGTCGGTAACAATAGATTATTAGATTACATCCTGATCACGCCTCACGCCTGTATCCTGGAATGTAATAAAGCAATAAATAAATAATACACCCAACAGTCACACACACATAGTCCTAATCCACACTAGGTATAACCTGTATATTTGGTATTGGAAACTACGTGAGACTGTCGGTCTCACACACCCAGCCCCGAAACACAAACTGTGGGTCACACAAACATAATATGTCTTGGTGCGAGAATTGAATCCGCAGCCTCTCGCTTCACAGCCGGCTACTCGCCCGCTTCGCCACGGAGTTTGCTCTTAACAGTTTGATTTTAGTATTTTTTCTGAGTATTCCAATCTAAATGGGGCTATGTAAATTTGAACTAGGCCTCACCTTCGTCAAGATGTGATATTCCAAATATTGATTTATCTGAAGCGCAATAAGCTTATCTGCATAAATTAATTATTAAATGTTGGCTATTTTAAAATTAATTTGTTTAACCTCAGTTTGTACTTCGACAAAAAATTGTTTTGATTTCGGAATTAAAAATACTTTATTTATAAACTGGCAGAGAAGGCGAATAAAAGTGTGAGCGTGGGTGACTTTTGTCACCGTATCCGGCCTAGGGAAATGTATGGCGATGCGCGCACACTACAATGCAACCTAACAACTGAGTGATCATCGATACATTCTAGATTAGAGTGACAAAAGTCACCCGTTGCCGACCGCTTGCTACAAGACAGGTAGATGACCAATGCTGACATAAGGAATTACCCAACCCAACCAACCATCAAGCCATGTCCCAAGAAGAGAGAACCGGAAAAACACTGTCTGATCCTGAAACGCGAACCACACAAGGAGTATGTGTATGGTGGTCATATAATAATATCCTACCAACAGCAAAGTTTAGGACATGTGATGTTAACAACATAATTAATCAAAAGGTTTCAATCGGGTAATCAAAATCCACTATGACGTCAATGTGTCTGCAAAATTGAAGAGGTAATGTCGAAAGGCGTATCCTCAGATTCTGAGCTGAGATCGCCTCATTATTTATTATGGGCCTTACTTATAAGAACATTGTCGCTTAACTTTTTGCTAAGAATAGCCTGCCACTTTTTTCCTTGCGTTTAATTGTTTAAAAATGAAAGGAACAACCTACGGTTAAAGATAAGCTGCGCTTAAATATTCTTATAAGTAAGGGGCTATATATTCAAACGATGTAATTGAATCTATTCTATGTTCAATTTTTCCATTTGGTAGCAGGCATTGTTTCAGTTTACAATAAGGATAATTAAATCATATTTGATTTGGAATTAGTGTATGATATGTACGTTCGGAAACTCTCAACTCATTATGAACTTTCGTATGTCCGACCTAGCATACTGGCGTGAGCTTATTTGCAGATTTGTTAAGATATATAAATAAATAAATAAATACACCCAACAGTCACACACCTAGTCCTAACCCCACATTAGGTACAATCTGTATTGTGGGTATCAGAAACTACGAGAGACTTTCGGTCTCACAACACCCAGACTTGAAACAAATATCTGTGGGCCACACAAACTTTGTCTAAATGCGGGAATCGAACACGTGGCCTCTCGTTTCACAGCCGGCTACTGGCTCGCTGCACCACGGAGGCTGTCCTGATGAATGAAATTAATGCCTATATTCTTATAAGCTTATTTAGTATACTTAGGACCACTTGCAGTTTCGTGATAAATCTCTAATTATCCCAAATCTTGATTTAAAAATACGAGTGAGCTGTAGGATATATCGAGATAGTGTAACTCTAGATTAGTAATAGCACTGCAAGTCGCCCATAGTATTTAGTTCACGATGACTAAGGAAGCCACCATAATGTTACAGAATTAGAAGGGCGACTCTCGTGATTCTAAACTGTGGGGAGTCAGCTGATCCGCAATATTAAAATGATACAACAAATGTCAATCCAACCAGTTTGAGAGTGTATTTGTTGAATGCATTCATACAAATTTGCATAAAACTTAGAACTATATGGGAATATCAGATATATTTAATGTTTTGTGGAAAAACCACGCTGCAGATGAATGTGCCTCAATTATATAGGTTGGTTCGACGAGACTTTAACATCCGAATGGTCAAACGCTACTCAACTTTACTCGTCGTAACGCACACGCCGCCGAGGCAGTTATTATTAGAATGGCTTAACAATACGTTTAAAGAAATGTGGCGTTGTCAATTAAGTAATACTGCCATGCAATCTTTAATAATATACTTACGAAATTTTGTATAGACGCATATTTTAATTCATTTGTACTTTTGCATGTGTGTTTCGAGCTCTGAATAAGAACACGTTTAAGCTAGTGGAAAGTTTGGAACACTATTTCTATAATGAGGTATATTAGTTAATATTCTTCTCTCTTGGTATCACACCAAGATTAAGAAGATTAAGAAGATGTATATCTGTATAAAGGAGGTTGTATATCCCCTTTAATGTACGACTTATTTAATTAAGCAAAACTGCACCTTCACTTTAGGTTTCTTTGAGATAGTGATGTCCTTGTCAAGATGGCCTATCGAATTCTAATATTTTCTATAAAAGAAAAATATATTCCTACTCAGCAAATGTGTGGTCATATTTACCTACTATTGGACAATATTCACAACAACAGAATCGCCAAGAATGTCATAAATTCACCTACAAAATTACATCCAATGTTTCTTATGACAAGCATTTCGAATGCAAGCAGAAACAAACATCAATCACTATAAACAATAACTCATGGCGATAATGTATCGATTTCCTTAGTCTAAGCAAAACTTGTAAGCGTGGTGAAGGGACTCGAGTCACGTGCATATCCTCTGGATTACGTGTTTCATAGTAATATGGTTTGCATGACTTTTGTCCTTTACCTGTTTCCAGTAGAATAGTGAAAGGGGATCATTCGAGACTTATATGCACGAATGCGCATTGTAAATCTACAACACACTATTTATTGTTAGTGCGTTAAGAAAATAATTAATAATATTTGAAAGTGCAGTGCAAAGTGACTAAACTGCACCTGATGGTAAGCGTAGTGCAGCCCAAGAAAACTAGCGACCATTGACAAACAATGGGTTTATTAGTGGTGGCACGAATCATGCCGACCTATTTATATTTGTTTACGCTCCGAATCCGAAGAGGGAAGAAGCAAATGGAGGGGCTTGTGAGAAGACAGGCGGATGACCGATGCAGATACTGGGATACCCCCATACCCGTCCCAACCAACCATCAAGTCATACCGCTAGCCCTTCGAGAGACCCGCAAGGACACTGACTGATCCTAGAACGCGAACCACACACGGACCGTGGGGCACTACAGCAGGTTTTAGCACCATGTGTACCCTAGTAATCATCGGGTCGGATACGAATATCCTACCACCGGTACTTTTTAAAGTTAGTAAGTAGACTTTTGGGGGTTTGGTGACGGTATGGCGCGGACTCTAAAATATGTTAAATTAAATTGGCAACCTTTTGATTTTGAGTGTTGATATTAATCAGACATATTATATTGTAACAACTTAAATACATTTGAAGAAAAGCTATGTTTGGAAGTTTGCTAATAATATTTAACGAGAAAAATGGTTTCAACCTTTCTTTCTTTATAATTAATTTGATGGAGCGAATCTTTAAATAATGACATCAAATTATTATTCAAATAAAAAACTGGTCAGCCGAGACTAGTTTTTTAATAAAACAATATTAAACCTGGCATGTTTATTAACTGACAAAGATGTTCTTATCCATCGCTAGGTGATGTTTTTCATCTCATTGTCTGTTTCATACATATTCTATATAATTAAAATAAAATACAAAGCCTTATATTTCTTCTTACATTATTATTATATAACTTTTTCTTGCTTTCTACCTTAATGTGGGTTCGGCGCAACACACCTTTTCAAGCATGTTGCAGAAAGCATTTGGCTTAGTTTTACTAGGCTACCTGCCTGACGAAAACCCCCTCTAAGGGATCCAGTCCCAGGAAAATTAAATTAGGAAATTCTCTTTTCTGGCCTGGGAATCGAACCCAAGACCACCCGGACCACAGCCCATATATGCTGGCACTAAACCAAGGAGGCGACTTACTATTATATAACAATTCAAGTTAAAATATTTTATTTTATCGACCGAATTCCAAAAAGGAGAAGGTCCACAATTCGTCTGTATTTATTTATGTATGCCACGCGATATCTCGGCCGAATGTGGACCGATCTTCAAAATTCTTTTTATGTTCGATAGAGCTTATTTCAAGGGTGGTCCTATATTTGGTCACGATCGAATTTGAAGTCGGTCTGTTCAGTTTTCGACCGACTTCCAAAAAAAGAGGAGGTCCTCAATTCGTCTGTATTTTTTTATGTATGTAACGCTATATCTCGGCCGAATATGGGCCGATCTTCAAAATTCTTTTTATGTTCGATACAGCTTATTTCAAGGGTGGTCCCATATAAATTTGGTCACGATCGAATTTGAAGTCGATCTGTTAAGTTTTCGACCGACTTCCAAAAAAAGAGGAGGTCTTCAATTCGTCTGTATTTTTTATGTATGTTACGCGATATCTCAGCCAAATGTGGCCCGGTTTTCAAAATTCTTTTTAAGTTCGATAGAGCTCATTTCCCAGTCCTATATAAATTTGAAGTCGGTCTGTTAAGTTTTTAAACTTGTGATTATTTGGGAACCCCTGAGGTGAAGGCCTTCACCAGAGAAAGCCTTATAATCATTATAATCAATATCAATATATTTACGTTATTTTACGTTACATTTTAAATATAAGAAATATTAGATTTGTAATAAATAATAATATATTCATTTACCTATCTATTATCAAATTCTGAATAAATCTCGGGGTCAATACGAGAGTTCACACACGTCAAGATCCGATGCGTTAATTAGTGAAGACAATTATTACAAACATGAAACCGCCTTAAATCCAGTTCCAGGAATCATTGAACTTTACGCTTGAGTTGTATCATTTACCTCATAATATTCCTAGTCAGAAACTCGATGGGTTTCCCAAATGTTTCCTCGTTTTAGTGTTAAAGATGAATCACCCTTCTAATGAGATATTAATATGTCTAACGCGATGTAACTGAGATTTTTAACTTAATTTTGTGTATAGAATACAGAATGCGATGAAAAAATGTCCTATGGATGTACATAGGTAGAGGTGTACCTGATTTGTATTCGTCTGGATATGAACCACATAATGAAAATCCCGACACAGTAGTTAGTTCAGTTAAGACGTGTACTTGGATCTGCCAGTATCATTCAGATTTGGTTTAGATCATCATAGTTTGGCTGGCATGCAGGTTTCATCACGATGATTTCCTTAGCAGTTAGAGCTAGTACTAATTCCTAATGAATACAACTTGTAGTGTGTTTTCATTGTGAAATATCGCTTGCTATAACGGTGAAGGAAAATATCGTGAGGAAACCTGCATACCCGAGGATTTCTCCACAAGAAATTCGAAGGTATGTGAAGTCTACCAACCCGCATTAGGCCAGCGTGGCAGACAAACCCTCTCAATAGTAGAGGAGGCCCGTGCTCAGCAGTGGGACAGTAATATTACAGGGCTTATATTTTTTATTTTTACACACTTGTAAAAATCTAGTTCAAGTCATGTACATATGTACGATTTGATAAAAGGCTACTTAGAACATATTTCGAAAAAGCACCTTCTCAAATAAATTGCCGTCCCTCGTGTTTTTTTTTATAATAGAGACTGGCTAACGAGCTGGTTAGCCCACCTGCACTGATGCTGATGATAAGTGATCTCCACTGCCCATAGACACCCAAGATACAAGAATTGAGGGTGCGTTGCCAATCTAAAAGGAGGGGAATATGGATTGGAAAAAGGAAGGGTGAATTTAACCACCGGAAATTTTACTCATCGAAAGAAACGCATCAGCGAGCTGTCACTTTACGTCTGTTTTCTGTGACACAGTGGTATTAAACGTAACTGTGTAAGTGTGGCTCTATCACTCACAAAAGTATTTCCTAATCGAACCTTCCCAAATCAATTGCGGCCACACGTGTGAGTTGTACACAATGGTAATTACATACGATTATATATGTTAATGATGCAATGCGACCTTGAGGCGTGCAAGCATCAAGATTGGTACCTTCACATACAGGGAAGCGATGGCAGTTTTGGAACTTCCGCATTTTTTGTATTTTTTGGCCTCTACTTTTATTGGAAGTATTTTTAAATATAGACTGACCTATAATCATCTTATAAATGCAGTTATGTTTAATCCTATAATACCTTGACGCCCTTGTATATAAAAAATCGTTTTTAAAGTTACATAATTTTTTTCTGCTGATTGCTCATTAGACGGAGTATACTGACAGACTGAAATGTCACTTTAAAAAATAATGTTGCTTACTTCCAAAACAAAGTGATTGATCTAGTTTAAATAGTGACGGGCGGCTCGGCCTTTGGTGGCCGATACGCTTATGTAATATAAATATAAAAAATACTGCGTTTCCCTGTATCTTCTCGGGTTTAGCTGTTGGTGAATTGTATAGGATTTTTTACATTAACTACAGTTGGCTATTAAGTTCCTATAATAATTAAAGATTTATTTAAAGATATTTTAATTAAAGATTCGTATACTATTGTCTTATTTTTTTAGTATAATAATTTGTAGTTATTCTAAAATTCTAAACATTTTGATGCACCATAACAACGACACATATTCTGGTGAAATTCTCAAATTACATGCCATTAGCAAAGTTATGAATACAGTTCATTATCACTTTGTATAACGACTTCGCTTTCGCTTTATTGCTAAAATTGCCTATGATGCTTACATATTCTATTTAGCAATGTATTGAAATATTTTAAATACAACATTTTTTTTAAAGCTGAAGCTTATTATGCGTGTGAACTTTAACTTTAAAAAATTACCTTTGAGTTTTACACACACATTGAATTATGAATTTTAAGATATAAAATTATAACTATTTTTACGAATTCTATCACGATTAGGTTTTAATTTTTAATCTCGACGTTTCAGTCTGACCCGTGACAACGAAGACTGCAAAGCCTTCGAAACGTCGGGAATAAAAATTAAAACCTAATCGTGATAGAATTCGTAAAAATAGTTTTATTTCAATGTATAATATTCGCGTAAACTTAAGAAATCAGTTATTTATTTTTATTTATTTTATTTTATTTTAGCCATTTGTGTCCCACTGCTGGGCAAAGGCCTCCTTCTCCTCCTTCCACTTATCACGATCTGTTGCTATCAATTGCCAATTGGGTAGATGTGAGTCTAGTTCATCCCGCCATCTCCTTCTAGGTCTGCCGCGTAGTCGAGTTTTACAACTGGGCATCCACTGTGTGGTGATTTTCGCCCAGGACTCATCAGACATGCGACACATGTGGCCTGCCCAGTTCCATTTGAATTTTGCAGCTGTTTGTCCCACGTCAGCAATTTTCGTTTTTGCTCGCAACACGGAGTTCCTTATGCGATCAGAAAGTTTGACTCCAAGGATGCTGCGCTCCATAGCTCGTTGGCAAACCCCTAGGGTGGACTTTTGTCGTTTTGTCAATGACCAAGTCTGCGCTCCGTAGGTGAGGGTGGGGAGTATACACATGTCCATGAGCTTCCTTTTAAGCGATAGCGGTAAGGTACCCTTCATAAGATCTTTCATCGACCAGAAGTTCCTCCAGGCGTTCTCTGTTCTTCGTGAGATTAATCATCATTATCATATCATATAATCATCATTATCATCTCATCTCATTATATATAATCATTATCATCAGATAAGAAATCAGTATACAAAATTATTTTTTTTGTTGTTGTTTAATAACCATTTGTGACGATCATGTTAATTCTTGCGACTAACTGATATGATTTCTGTTGTCCTATAACAAGCCACTGTAGTCCAGCCCGCCTAGCATGTGCGCCACGAGAAAATGTTGTCTACATATGACATTTCGTTAATTTTTTAAATTCAAAAACAGTTTTAGAGCCTTATCTGCGTAGGTGGTGAACCGGTGTGTGTTGATCATGACTTTGATGATTAAAGTCACATGATTAAAACAATTTATGCATAACGTATTCTTGATGTTGTTTGTTTTGAAATATACCTTTATTTTTATATAATTATGCCCATGATAATAATATCCTTTTGTGCACATTAATATCACATTTACAATGACAATTAAACTATGCAAATAAAATATTAAGTACTATTGTGCACATGAGTCAGGGTCGGTAACCTGCGTTGGAGAAGGGACAATCGTAAGCCCAACCAAGGATGCGCGTGAGATTCGCTCGTGACTGGGGTTGCTAGGCCTAAAATAAAAAAGCCGGACTCGGCGTTGTGTTAGACTGGACATATTTCCCTAAAAGCCGGACAGATGCCGACATTTCAAAAGATGAATTCAAACATGTTATTTTTTTTAACCCGGACGTCACTTTTGTAGTTAAAAAGTATCATTGTCGTTATACTTTTCCGTGCCGCGCATAGCTGTACTGTGGATCGGTGTATTAATAATCACAAACAATTCAAAACCGACTTAAAAATTTCTCCAGTCGTAACAAATGTATATGGGATCACCGTAGTCAGGAATTAATTTAATCAAGCACAAAAATCTTGAAAATCGGTCCACTTTTGCTGGAAATATTGACTTTGAATTTCGAACCTCCTTCTTTCGAAGTCGAGTAAACAGCCTAACAAAAGTTGGGCGGAACATACATATATATCTGGCTGTAAAAAGCCGGAAATGTCCGGACAAAGTGACATCTGGCAACTCTACTCGTGACCATACTTCATAGCTTCTCCAATTGTGCCTGTATCCTATGCATTAAGGCTACTTGTGGTTGTTATTATGAGTAAAAATAAATCTGTAATTACCTCGCTTATCGTATATGATTTAGGTTTTAATGTGTCGATTTTAATAATGCCTTTAAGCAACGGATATCTGGGGGCTTTGATGGTATTAGCCCTACTTATAAAATTAAACATAAGCTCACGCCTGTATCCCCGAAGGGGTAGGTACAGGCGCACTAGCGACCGTCTTCCGTCCCAGACATGATAGGGGCGAGCCTATCACCATATCGGGCACAATTTCCAGACTCCGGGCTGATATGGAAAAATCCAATATCACTTTACCCGCGGGGATCGAACCTGAGGCCTCAGGACGATAGTCGCACCGAAATACAACCACGCCACCGAGGCAGTCTTATTACTACTACTACTTATGAAACTACCTCTACATAATAATATGGTGATAGTCCCATAATTACAATAATAAATAACAGCGTACTCCGGAAAAACTGATGAAAACAATAACAGGGCGAAACTTGTGGTCCAAAAGTTATGACCTCGTAGTCATAAGTCACTCAGTTGTATTTGAAACATACGCGCGCAAGGTCGTGCCAGCGTAATAATGTTTAGACAGTAAAATTGTCTTACGTAATTCTTAAACATTCACAGAAAGAAAGAAAGAATAAACGTTATTCAGCCAATTTCTCAGGCAACAATGAGAAAAAAAAAGTATAAGACCAGAATATTTAGGCTGAGCTGAGAGTATGTAGCACTAAGGCTGAGATCTATAGAGCGAACTTCGACCAAGTCTAAGTCACAAACTCAGTGAGGATTTTTACTAAGTCCGAGTCATTTTTTACAAGAAAATTTTTGCTTAGTCTGTCTGTCAGTCTATATTTCTTGTAAAAAATGACCCGGACTAATTCAAAGTTCGATTTAACAATTACAAATCCCCCCTGAGTTCGTGACTTTGACTTAGACTTAGTCGAAGTTCGCTCTATAGATCTCAGCCTAAGACGTAACAAATTGGTTAATTCATTGAACATTCTAGGGTGTAAATAGTTATAAGTGCTCTCGCATTGCAATAAGCGGTAGATGGTGTTACTGAGGTATTAGATCAATTTTATTGTATGGAAACTTGCTGGATAGCCCCTCTAAAAAAGATAAAACCTATCTGACCATACGAAATGCCACATGAAGTAATGGTTAGAACCCAGGCGAGGCCCATGGGCTCTGCATTTGTAGTACATGCTACCTGGCTCTACCTTTCTTTATTCCCATCTGCCCCTATCCAACTTCAGTGTGGGTTTCATGTGGTAATGATTTGGCATCGTTTATAGACTTATAGTTCCTTTTGGTGATCCATTCCCGGGTACATCATATTAGAAAATCCGCCGTCATAATTAATATTATATGGTTTATGATTATTTACAGCGTTTTTCTCTTGTTGTGCATGAACGATTAAATTAGATAGCAGTTAGGGCGACATGCAGCACTTAGATAAATCTCGATTTAAATATACGAATGAGATGTAAGTTAAATACAGTTTAGGACTTATTCTAGATTTGTAATCGTGTTGCAGGTTGCCTTTAATAAAGTTTTTTTAATCCAACGTAATCCTATATTGTTAGAGCGTCATCATTTCAATACTTTGGTTGGCAACTATGACTACCATTCCACATTGTAATGTGGAATATATACATGTATTCTGTAGAATAATAACATAATTAGGATTGGTTATATAAACGATGATGTATACATCCATTATTTGTAATATTTACATGTAATTATAGACTATAAAACTATTTATATCAAATTAAGTAATTTAGCTGTTTTTTTACATATGGCTATAAAAACATATAATTTATATTTTGGGGCGTTATTACCTTTACATATTTCTTGATTTTTTTTTATTATATTATCATTTACGGATATTCATTAGTTTTTTGCTTTATCTGCTCTTATAGATTCATTAGGAACATATCAGTTGGTTATAAAAATCATATTATGACCGATTAAATCCGACATACTTCAAAACTATACGTTATTTACTTAATAACCTACTGGTTGCATCCTGTGATATTTTGTACGAGTTTAGATTTGTGAGCTTTGACCTTTACTGCAGGATAGACAGAGATTGCTTTATCATTTTGTATTTATCAGCTGAATAAATATAACTACGAGTCTATCTATACTAATATTATAAAGAGGTATGATTTGTTTTTTGTTTATAATGAATAGACCCAAAAACTACTTAACTTTATTTCTTTCTACCTGCCTTAATCCCACCTTCATGTGGAGTCGGCGCAACACACTTTTTCAAGTATGTTAAGAAAGGATTTGGCTGAGTTTTTACGAGTGGTCGCCTGCCTGACGTCGACCCCCTCTGGGAGATACGGTCCCGTGAAAATTAAATTAGGAAATTCTCTATTCCCGACCTAAGGAGGACCTGGGAATCGAACCTAAGACCTCCCGGTCCACAGCCCATATATGCCACAAGACCAAAGAGGCGATAAATACTAATGAACTGATTTTATATTCTTTCACCCATAGACAGCTACGTTATCAGCAAGTAACATAGGTTACTTCTTATCCCGGACAAATGTACAATTTTCGTGGGATATCCACGTGAGCGAAGTCGCGAGGAACAGCTAGTTCTTAATAAAACTTGTTTTGAGCTGTGCATAGTAATTCCACGTAAAGAAAAAACAAGTGGAAAAAATAGTTTCTAGGATATTATATCAGGCTGTCATCTCAAAACGAGTCATGTGAGCCATAAGGAACTGCGGCATTCAAAAGCTTTTGTACTAGGCATTCAACTTTACACCGGTTCAATGACCCGGACTTAAATTAAAAGAAGTTTGACCCGAAGTTGCTAGGCCAGTCGCGACATAAAAATAGCCCATTTCCTAATGTGATGGATGGCCGTAAAAATGATATATTGATATAAGCTATCCCAATAATGTAATCAATAAAAATAAACAAGAATTTTTTCTATGATTTCACAAGGAACTTTTGCATTAATTCACTTTTTAGACTGCATCGGTGGCGTAGTTGCTTTGCGTCATGCGTGCGGTACGACTACCGTCCTGAGGTCGCGGGTTCGATCCGCGGCCCGGGTTGGGTAAAGTGTTATTAGTTCCTACTTAGTATCAGCCTGGAGTCTGGAATTTGTGCCCGATATGGCAACAGGTCGATCTGGAAATCTTTGGGGGAGCCCTTTGTTAAGCAGTGGACGTCCTATGGCTGATGATGATGCTGATGATGATGGCGGTATTCTCGACCCCTATCACATCTGGGACCGAAATAAACTCGGCGAAATGTGCATAGATATGTTCTTATTCGCTATTCGCCCCTGTCTCCCCCTTTGGGGATACAGGCTTAAGTTGATTATTGATTGAGCTATTATTACAATTACTATTGACTACAAAAACCCAATATCGGTATAATTGTTTATAAACTTGTAGATATATGTATGTAAATTATAAAATCTTTGAAAATTTAGTTTGGAAAGTATTGGTGATACAACTTATTTTCTTTTTAATGAATGCTAGATCACAAACACTACGAAACCAAAATTCATGAAAGATTTTTGAAAAAAAAAAAAATTTTTATACGTCCAACAGTCACACACCTAGTCCTGACCCCACACTAGGTATAACCTGTATCGTGGGTGTCAGAGACTATGAGAGACTTTCGGTCTCACAACACCCAGACTTTAAACAAATATCTGAGGGCCACACCAATATTTGTCTCAATGCGGGAATCGAACCCGCAGCCTCTCGTTTCACAGCCGGCTACTCGCCCGCTGTGCTACAGAAATATGCGAACACCTCAAAACAGACCAGTTTGGGAATATGTAATAAAATTATCGTATTACGTAACCGGATGAATGCAGGCGCTTCGATCACATGACTCTATGCAAATTGGATCCGCCAAATGATTCAGCGACGGTTTCGTACCGAACCTTTTTGCATCAATTAACTAAATTGTTTATAGTTTTGTAGCAGGAACTATAGTAAATATACGGTTTGGTTTATTTAAGTTGTTCATT
The DNA here is from genome assembly GCA_036417725.1 of Clanis bilineata. Classification (NCBI taxonomy): domain Eukaryota; kingdom Metazoa; phylum Arthropoda; class Insecta; order Lepidoptera; family Sphingidae; genus Clanis; species Clanis bilineata. The sequence continues at coordinate 10,252,126 of CM071153.1, forward strand.
ATGTCGCCTTCTTGGTTTAATGGCGGCGTATATGCGCTGTGTACCGGGAAGTTCTGGGTTCAAAATTTGAACCCAACTTTAAATCTCAGATCGGCAACCCTCCGCCATCCCACGGCCCAACTAATCTTTCGATTATATGTTTTCAAGCATGATTCAGAGAAGACTCTTAGTTTCTCCGACCGGCTGCGTATCTGACGTCAATCCACTCGGGGACATCCAATCCTGGTCAAGCCGTGTTAAAAAACTGCTTTGCCCAACCCACGATTCGATCCCAGGACCTCTCGGTCCATAGCTCAAAAACCGCTGCTGATGAATCTTTGATGTTTATCCAAATCTCTTGAGCCTATTTGAAGAAATGAATTTATTCATTTTCGCAAATATGAATATGCCAAATTATTTTCATGTGGCAGACACATACCTAACTGTGGTCAGACTTACCCACAGTACAGTTTGGCTTGAAAATGTCATAAATGTCAAACTTGTGTCTTTTTAGGGTTCCGTACCTAAAAAGGAAAAAACGAAACCCTTATAGGATTACTTTGTTGTCCGTCTATCTGTCATGACCCTTTTTCGCAGGAACAAGTGGAGGTATCAAGCTGAAGTTCATATCAAATACTCAGGTCTACTGTCCCTTGGAGCTGTGAAACAATCAAATTTCTAAGCCAACGCAATCAAAAGATACAGCCGTTTATGCCGCAAATTTTCGACACTTGCAAGATAATCGAAACCTACAGGGTATTCAGAATCTTGAAATTTGGTACGAAGCAACGTCTTATAGCATAGGTAATAGAAAAATTGCGAAATTCATTATATACATACAAGTTTGTACGGAACCCTCGGTGGGCGAGTCCGACTCGCACTTGGCCGGATTTTATTTTTACTCATCACGCGTTAAGTTTCGTTTAACATAATATTGACATTATAGATTTTTTATTTATTTTACACAAATACTTACAAGGAAACTGAGTAATACCTATTGAAGAACTCGAAAATCCATAAACGTATTATAATTTTGTAATTGGTATATTTAAGCTAGTCACGATGTTTATAATTGAGATCATGATAGTTACGAATTCCTATATTATGAATTAATCAAATTTTAATTTGGCGTACGTAGAAATATTAACAAACTGATATAAATCGTTTTATTTCCGCATTACAGTTTTATATTCAAAACGAATTCATCATTGGAAATAATAGAATTTAAACGTCGAAATATAATTAAAAAATGTATCTATATACATTATTAAAGTGAAAATCTACGTATAATCTTTCTACCTGCCCTTATCCCACCTTAATGTGGGGTCGGCGAAACGCACTTTTTCAAGCATGTTGCTTGTTGGCTTAGTTTTTATGACCGGCTGCCTGTGTGACGTCAACCCCCCCTGAGGGACCCAGTCCCAGACAAATTAAATAAGAATATTTGCTCTGCCCGACCTGGGAATCGATCCCAGGACCTGCCGATTAACAGCCCATTTATGCTGTCACTAGACCAAAGAGGCGACTGCAAATCTATAAAATATTATAATCATAATATATAGAATATTGAGTATTATGTAAATAAGACTAGAGAGTTCCCTTATGACGAATCTTTTTTTTTTTTATAGCAGAGATTGGCAAACGAGCAGATGGGTCACCTGATGGTAAGTGATCTCCACCACCCATAGACACCCATAACACAAAAAGAATCATGGGTGCGTAGCCAACCTAAAAGGAGGGAATGCAAGGGGAGGGAAGGGGATTGGGAAAGCGAGTGGGGAAATGGGCCACCGGAAATCTCACTCACCGAACGAAACGCGACAGCAAGCTGCCACTTTACGTCGGTTTTCTGTGAGACAGTGGTACCTAACCGGTCGAGCCGCCCCATTCGTGCTATAGACGTTACTGTCTACAGCGTGGCTCTACCACTTTAAAAATAAAAAACTTCGCATAAAAATAGGTTATGTTTGTACAACAATAATGCCGTTATATACCTCTAGATATCAATATGAATTTGCAATTTTTGCTATTGTATTATTCCAGGGAAACGATTAATTGTGCACATAATTTCAATTATTATTACTTTTGAGTGGTAGAGCCACGCTGTAGACAGTAACGTCTACAGCACGAATGGGCCGGCTCGACCGGTTAGATACGACTGTCTCACAGAAAACCGACGTAAAATGCCAGCTTGCTGTTGCGTTTCATTCGGTAAGTGAGATTTCCGGTGGCCCATTTCCCCCCTCCCTTTCCCAATCCATTTTCCCTCCCCTTCCATTCCCTCCTTTTAGGTTGGCAACGCACTCATGATTCTTTTTTATCTTGGGTGTCTATGAGTGGTGGAGATCACTTACCATCAGGTGACCCATCTGCTCGTTTGCCAGTCACTGCTATAAAAAAATAGCAACTACGTGGTCTGAGATGATCACTTAAAGCTATTTTACGACATATAATATTTAAACATGAATATTGGGTATTTGCCAATGAAGTAAATATTACAATTCACAAGACTAAATATGGCTTAGACCAGAACTAATCGCCGCGCTAGTAAGATGCCAGAACGAATACACAATAAGGGTCACTTGCAGCTCCGCGATAAATCTCTATTTATCCCAAATCTTGATTTAAAGATATAGCTACATATAGGGTAAATCGATTTAGGTATAACTCAAGATCATGAATAGCGCTGCAAGTCGCCCTTAGTAAAACTCTTTGTTAATCCAATTAATATTACACATTTTCTCACATAAAACACATCACGCGCTTAGCATAAACAAAGCATGAATGCCCTTTGCGTCACAGTAGTGGGAGAGGTATTAACTGGCGGGAGAAAGTAAGTTCTTCCGCAACTGCAACGAGCATGTGACTCGGCTCATGTGACCACGCTGTGCGGGTGGGTGTGGGTACACAATGCATTGCAAAACAGCTACCGTAGAAACGATGCAGGTGAGCAAGGCTTACGGCACGCATTCCACGCGTTGTGTAACCGGCCGAATAAACCGCTGTCCGATGAGATCGGCTTAGTGCATTTCCAAGGATTTATGTGGATTTTAAATGAGGTCACTTTTATTATACTGGTCCGGCACTGGCGCTGCAGTCCAAAAGCTATGATCACCGATTTTTTGCCAACTACATGTAGCCACTAGACTTGTTAAGAGCTACGCTGATAAGAAATATCGCCAAATGTTAATACACTTAAGGTCGCCTTATGTCGTTTAAGGCCGTCTCATCTGTCAAAATAGTATGGCGAAAATCAATATAAGAAGCTGTTAAAGTTGAGCAGCGTTTGACCATTCGGGCGTTAGTGTTATTCTTAAAGTAATCATAACTACCCAAATATAATAACTTTAATCACTGTCCTCTGTTCGCAGCTCAGGCCTCTTTAAGGACGATAAAAGCTGTGTCTCGATGGTAAGAGTTTAATGCATGACAAAGACGTAAAGGTTGGAGAAAAGAGAATCCAGAATCAAAAATATTTATACTGGCCTCATGAATAAAGTTTTTTTAAGGTAAAACGCCAAGGGTAAGGTAATAAATATACTTAAATAACTAATACTTAGATTATAATTCCCAGTTACAGGCAAATACAGTAGCCCGAGCACGAAAAACTAATGTAAATGTAAACTCGCTGCGCACTGATGACATTTGATTAATATTTCATACAAATTTCATAGACGCGCATCGAGTACGAATACATTTACGGTTGTCAGAAATTTTCCTGCTCGGGCTGCAGCATGCAGTATTATGGAGCTTACACCAGACACAAGTCATAGAAAATACACTCTTACTCTAATAGGAGGTTCTACGGGACAGTTACTACTGTAAAGACATCTTCGCACGAATTTTCTTTCTTTCTACCTGCCCTTATCTCACCTTAATGTGGGTTCGGTGCAACATACTTTTTCAAGCATATTTCAGAAAGGATTTGACTATGTTTTTACCACCGGATGCCTGCCTGACGTCAATCCCCTCTGAGGGATCCATTCCCGGGCAAAGTAAATTAGAAAAATCGTTTTGCCCGACCTGGGAATCGAACCCATGGCCTCTCGGTCCACGACCCATATGTGCTGCCTCTAGAACATGGAGGCGACATCTTCGCACGAACAATGAAAAATATTTTAAAGCCTATGTACAGGGCAGGCGTAAATGTATATGGAGAAATGAAAGTAATCGCATTAATCTGTATTAACCACAACTCAAAGTAGGTTAAATTGCATTTGCATTACGTATCTTGTTTTGCCGAGTTTTATTGATATCACGTGTTACACAAAGAAAATTAAAAATTAAAAACCCCCGACTAAAAACGTAAAAACCTAATCGCGTCATCGCGTCGGGCGACCTGTATTAACTGCCTAATTTTTTTACCGTTGGCCCATTTCCCCCCCTTCCTTTCCCAATCCCTTTTTCCTTCCTCTTCCATTTCTGACTTTTAGGTTGGCAACGCACCCATGATAAAATTTGTGCCCGAAATGGCGATAGACTAAACTCAGCGAAATGTGGGTGTTCTAGTTCGCTACCGGCGTGAGCTTATGTTATGTTATTTTACATCTTGTCATCTTAAATGTACTGTAGGTTCATAATTTTTAAATTTTTACTCTTTAGAGGGTTTTTAATCAGGGGATATTTAAATTTTCAATTTAAGTTTTATTTTCATGATTTTTAAACACGTATCGATCAAAAATATCCTCAATACTTTCTGTGACGATATACGAAATTGCGTTGTTTTCCTCTTCGTAATCTGCTACGAATTGTGTCAAAATATCTTGTTGTATTTTTAGTGGTGCAAGTCGTCCTAAGAAAATAGCAAAGACTTCTATGTATTTACTAGACAAGCTGTTTCGAATTAAAATTGTGGCACATGACGGCGACAGTTTGATGTTTCACGGCTAAGGAAAAGAGCAGATTTCTATAGTGAGTTGAGGTCGATTAACAGAGACTTAGTGCGCACATTCTATGCACCGAACAGCCAGTCTAGTAGTATACATAGAAGTCTTTACAAAATAATGGAGTTTCTGTAGAAAGAGAAACGGAAATTTAATATGAATTATTGACCAGATAGTCACATTATTATTTATCAAAATGGTTATTACTCACCTAAAATAGTGATTTTATATTTGGACTAAGCATGATAAGTATGCTATACAATATATTTAATATATTTGGACCTAAATATGGTGCTAATGGTAGTAATACCTGAGTAAGAAGCTTTGGAAAGATATATAAAACTGAATATCACATTTTTCCTAACTAATATCAAGCTTCTGAAAAATATGTTACATTCCTGCATGACAAATCATTCAATTAATTTACAAACACACATAACATAAGGTCACACCTATATCCCCGAAGGGGTAGGCAAAGGTACTCTAGCGAACCAGAACACCCACATTTCGCCGAGTTCCGTTCCAGATGTAATATGGGGCGAGCCTATCGCCATATCGGGCACACAGTCCAAGCTCCGGGCTGATATGGAAAAATCTAATATCACTTTGCCCGACCCGGGGATCAAACCCGAGACCTCAGCACGGTAGTCGTACCGAAATACAACTACGCCACCGAGGCAGGCAACAATATCAAATATTATTCAATTATTTCAATGATATTTGATATTGTTTACGAAGTATGTATGTCTCCGAGGAACACGGAACCGAAGCCACATGTTGACTCAAACATGCACGAAATAACATGTTTAACCGCATACTTTAATTAAAGCGACTGCTCCAATAGGTACTTTAATTTTGGAGACCGTCTTATACGCGAGTGATTGACATTCAACTAGCTTAGTTGTTTTAATTAAGCCTTTAAAATATATTTTTATTTAAATTGGTGTTTGAATAACCTCTATTTTTTCATCCTTTACATGCATTGTTCTTGGCATTATATAGTCTTAAGCCTCCTGCGCATGTTTTTTTGAAACAAATCACTAAAACATATCACCATTTCACATCTGGGACGGAACTCAGCTCAGCGAAATGTGGGTGTTCTAGTCCGCTTGTGTGTCTCTGCCTACGCGATAGATACTGGCGTGAGCTTATGGAATAACAATATTTTGTCACTTTTTCTACAGCGTGGCTCTAGCGCAAAGTACTCATAGGGGAACCTTATGTACTACAAGTAGGAATGTGATTAAATGTAATTATAATTTATTATTAAAGCCTGTTTATTACAAATATATGTATGCAATCAGATATTAGCATACAAATTACTAACGTGGCATATAGTACTGGCAGAAGATATATACATATAGCTTGGCAGTTTTATGTGAAAGTACTAAAAGTAAACGTGCTCTCATATAAATTATGAATCTATAGAAATGGACATTGTTAAATAAATATACTCAAAGACAGAAAGAAAGTCACACACATAGTACCTTTTTTTGACATGGGGATAATACTCATGGATCCAAGCTAATAGGCGCAGGGTATGCCGGCTAAAAACCCTATACCTATACGCCATCTGCATTTAGAAGGGGTTCCGGGATCTCCAAACGGAACACGCCGGAACCCTTTTTAATGCTACGCTTTACAACACGACTCGCTTAATACACACATAGTACCAACTGACCTTACACCGGGCTTAAGCTGTATTGTATGTATGAGGAGCTTTCCGAGACTTACGGTCCGCCATCACCCAGACCCGAAACAAATGTCTGCGGATAACACGAATATTTATCTCGAAGCGCGAAGTCGAACTCGCGGGCTCCAGTTTCACAGGCGGCTACTCGCTCGTTGTACAGTGTGCTACCCGGCAAAAGAACAACATTTAATTATTAGATAAAATTAAAATGAATACAAACATGGAAAAGCTGGACCTTTTTGTTTATTATTGTAATAAATAACAACTTATTTTCTTTGACCAGTGACCTGTCTAACACAGTGTTATTTTCGAAATATCGTCGTATACAAAGATAAGTTCGCCAAGCTATAATACAATTATTGCATTAATTGCTTGAAATCCATCGTGTGTCAGTAAGCTAGTTTTCCGGTGTATTTAAGTGCAGTCTTTATAATATACTCTTTGGCGTATATTCACCGTATATTAATTGATTTTTTAATCAATCCATGACATGACTGTAGCGTCATCACACAATATTTAAAACAATAAAAAGGTCAAACAAGTATACTTAAAATGAAGGTCTGAATTTGGTATAAAGTATAAACACTAAAATGATTTATATTGTCTAGACCGCTTGAAGAATTCTAATTATTCGCAATATGCAATATTTTCATTTATTTTATATATACAGTAAAACATAATTTAAGTTTGTTTACGAAAGAATGTGCTAAAACGAATAAGGTGTATGTGGTGCCAATGTAATAATGTGAATGTTTTTTTTTATAGCAGAGATGGGCAAACAAGCAGATGGGTCACCTGCTGGTAAGCGGCCTGAGCAGGGAAATTTCTGACAACCGTATATGTATTCGAACTCAATGCGCGTCTATGAAATTTGTATGAAATATTAACCAAACGTCATCAGTGCGCAGCGAACTTGAATACATTTACATTTACATTAGTTTTTCGTGCTCGGGCTACAGTCCACATTTAGCGGAGATATCGGGTAACATACAATAAAAAAATACAATGAGCATTTTGACGTCATCGGAAGAAATAAAAGGAAAACAATAAATGTTATGCTTCATTAGCTCAAATATTTTGACGCAATAAAAATAAAAGTTATAATGAGTTTATTTATTTATCTTATTTAGGAACGCAGATCCATTTTGTTTTAAACAGTAATAAGTAATGTTTATACGTAAGGGAGGATGAATAAAGAGCGTTAGCCGAAACGAATGCAGTTAACGCATAAGTTCGCATCACGCTATCGAATTTTCAACAGTCGTGTAACATTCAGCGTGACCGTTTTATTTGCTTCATGGTATTTAGTAACGTTGTTTTTTGTATAATTTTATTACTTAATATTTTTATTACCTTAATATTTAAACAATTATATTAAAATGAATTTTTATAATAATTTTTGAGTGGTAGAGCCACGCTGTAGACTGTTACGTCTTCAGCACGAATGGGCCGGCTCGACCGGTTTGATACCTCTGTCTTACAGAAAACCGACGTAAAGTGCTAGCTCGCTTTCACGTTTCGTTCGGTGAATGAGATTTCTGGTGTATTCCCCTCTTTTTAGGTTGGCAACGCATCCATGATTCTTTTTGTCTCTTGGGTGTCTATTGGAGGTAGAGATCACTTACCATCAGGTGACCCATTTGCCCGATTGCCAGGCGCTGGTATAAAAAAATGCTTTATCTGTTTCCGAGAAACAACAAAGATTTATCAATAGCAGTTTTTTGACCGAGACTGGAACCTAGAAGTTAACATCAGACAGACCGGTTGTAAATTCTGAACCGAATTCTTTCTCCAACATACTTGAAAAGGTGGGTTCGATTCCTAGGTCGGGCAAAGCAAATTTCCTAATTTAATTTGCCCGGGACTGGATCCCTCAAAAGGGGTTGACATCAAGTAGGCGGTCGGCGGTAAAAACTAAGCCAAATCCTTTCTGCAATGTGCTTGAAAAAGTGTGTTGCGCCGACCCACATTAAGGTGGGATAAGGGCAGGTAGAAAGAAAGATATCACAATTAGGCCTTTGGCATTTATAATAGTGATGCTGGTGGTTACTCGCATATTATACATTGAAATAAAACGCAAACTGTTTTTTATCTTAAATCCCGACGTTATCGCGATGGAATCCGTAAAAACTAGTTTTATTTCAACATACTTAGGACGACTTGCAGCGCTATTACTAATCTAGCGTTACACCCTATCTCAATTTATCCTACAGCTCACTTCTATCTATAACCAATATTTGGGATAAATAGAGATTTATCCCGTAGCAGCAAGTATCTTAAATAGCTTAAGTGGTTAGACCCCCTAAAATACTATTGTCGATTATATTGGGCAATATTCTATGCCCTTAGTAACTAAATCCAAATCATTTATTCTGCAAATAGGATATTTTATATCCCTTTTACATGTCTTTTACGAGTATATATTGAAATTTTAATAATGGCGTCGGCATTTCTTGGCTATCCCTGAGAAGAAATGCCGAAACAAACTCAAGGGTTATCGCCATATAAAGTAACCTAATCAAATCATGTTCAGTGAAATAGCAACAATGTTCATGGAACATTCAGTCTTGATATTATATGTATCCTCATTACAATGCAAAGCGAGTTTTATTGCCAAACGTGCTTGTCTCAATTCCATCGGACTCATTAAAAATTATATGCTACGATTGCAACGGATTATATGACGTGACTTTTGTTCATAGTCAGCGGCCTGAGCAGGAAAATTTCTGACAACCGTAAATGTATTTCAGCTCGATGCGCGTCTATGAAATTTGTATGAAATATTAACCAAACGTCATCAGTGCGCAGCGAACTCGAATACATTTTCATTCGTTTTTCGTGCTCGGGCTACAGGTCTCGATTTTTAGGTTGTTTTGTATATTAAGTTGGTAGTATTCATAAGAGTAATGTTTTCGTATTGGATTGAGTGGCCTTAAGCTAGACCATGTAGTCTTTTATTATAGCAGAGGCTGAGACAAAGGAGCTAGTGCAGTAGGTAAGTAATCTCTTCCACTCAATTACGGGTACGAAGGGGAGACAGGAGTTAGGCTACTTTATAGTCGGTTTTATGTGAGACAATGGTGTTAAACCTGTCAAGCCGACCCAAGCGTGCTGTAGTTAATTACGTTTACAGCACTAATGGGACTCCACATATTAAAACACTGCCTCGACTGACTGACAGACTGCCTCGGTGGCGTGGTGGTATTTCGTTACGACTACGGTTCTGAGGTCTCTGGTTCGATCCCCGGGTCGGGCAAAGTGATATTGGATTTTTCCATATCAGCTCGGAGTCTGGAATTTGTGCCCGATATGGCGATAGGCTCGCCCCCGATCACATCTGGGACGCAACTAAGCTCGGCGAAATGTGGGTGTTCTAATTCGCTAGTGCGCTTCTGCCTATCCCTTCGGGGATACAGGCGTGAGCTTAAATTATGTTATGTTTATGATATTAAATCATTCAAGTTTCAGTGTAGGGAGTTTGAAACTTTGGATGTTACTTAATCCCACATTACCGGATTTGGGTACGCGGGTGGACCGTAGGTTGGATTTGGGTCTATGATTAGGATATAAAAAAGAAGAAAGAAAGTTTATTGCGGCATCTCACACCAAACAATACAAGCAATGGCTCTACCATATACTCGTACTCTTCCAGCTTCCTTAACTTTCACGTTAGGCAATGGCTACGCCCTTTGCATCGCCGATCTATGGAAACACATACCATCAAGTGAACTGTCTGCTTATCTGCCTTCATAGCGCCAGTAAAGTGTGTTTTATGACAGGAATAAAAAACCGAGTCGTTACACCGCACCAGTGTAGTTTTATGACAGGAATAATTTAGCTAGACGTAACAAACGCACATCATTGTTTAATACGAAAGTTCAGTTTAATAGTAGTGGCGCGTCACAAAGCTTAACCGGTCGTAGTATCGTCCTCATCGGAAAATGTCAAGGCTGGAGTTGTTACCGTGGTCACATGACTAGTAGCCGGTCACATGACGACTTCGCTAAAATAAACGTACCTCTACACAATGGGCCGCTCGATTCTGAGCACGTTTGGTCTATTTTACTCAGAATTTTACACATTAAACAGCCTGCGTGGTGTAGCGGGCGAGTAGCCGGCTGTGAAACATGAGGTCGCGGGTTCGATTCTCGCACCGAGACAAATGTCTGTGTGGCGCACAGATATTTGTTTCGAGTCTGGGTGTTGTGAGACCGAAAGCGTCTCGTAGTTCCTGATACCAGCGACACAAGACTCGATCTTATTGTGGAGTCAAGACTATGTGTGTGACTGTTGGGTGTATTTGTTACTTAGATTTCAATTAAGAGGTAAATCTAAGAGTTGTCATTTGGTAAGATTTGGCATTATTTCTTATTTGTGTGGATTGCACAAGGGTCAATTAAAACATAATCGAAGTTATGCGTCATACCTGAATCAATTCTTTACATATACAATGTATGAAAATGTCATATCCTCTTACTATAGCATATTGATTGCAATAAAACTCAACACTATACCTTAATATTATGAAATTAGAAAGATTTTTCCTTAATGACTAAGAGAATATCTGTAGCCCGAGCACGAAAAACTAATGTAAATGTAATCGAGTTCGCTGCGCACTGATGACGTTTGGTTAGTATTTCATACAAATTTCATAGACGCGCATCGAGTTCGAATACATTTACGGTTGTCAGAAATTTTCCTGCTCAGGCCGCTGAACAGAAAATTGGGAATGGAAACATTATTTCGAAATCATGCTGTAATGAAGTGCCATAGTGTGGAGACGCAACGCTATTTTTTTTGTTTACTCCACTGCCACTGTAACGTTCATAATTCGACGATCCATTGTACACATATTATAGTTGTCCTTACGATCCATTCATATTAACTTAATTATTTCTTACGTTCGGTGGCGCAACTAGCAAGTAGCCGGCTGTAAAGCGAGACGACACGGGTTCGATTCCTGCACGGAGACCAATGTTTGCATGAGCCGCAGATATTTGTTTCAAGTTTGGGTGTAGTGAGACCGAAAGTCTCGTAGTTTCTGATACCCACGATACTGATTATACCTAGTGTGAGGTCAGGAATATATGTAAACTGGGTGTTAATTATTTTAATTTATATTGATTATTATTTAGAATAACTTTACTCCGTATTATGACAAACAATGTAATCAGCATAATGCAAAAATAATAATTATGTAAGATGAACAATATTAGAGGTTGTCTGGAAGACATCGTCGAATAAGATGTTTTTCTTATTTTTATTATGTTATTTTCCTATTCTCACAGTAGTTATTTTATATTCTGTATATTTGTGATATAAATTATTTTTAAATAAAGAACAATCAGAGGTTTATCTTAATAGAGGATAAAATAAATAAAATAAAAATAAAAATCTTTATTGATCACGTAGGCATGTAAAAAAGCACTTATGACAAGTCAACACAAGTAAATTTTTAAATTAGGATTAATATAATTTACATAATATATTTGAATTAGACAACAGGCAGGCAAGTATGGACATAATAACGATGGGATGGCTGAGATAGGGTGATAAGGGGAAATAGGAATAGAGTGTAAGGGAATGGATTGTATGGGAATGGCATATGGCAGGAATGGTGGCAGGGGATTGACTGGAAATACTGGAAGCAGTTGGGATTGGTGCGTGAGGCCCTATCCTAGCTAACCTACCAGCCTTTCTCTAGCTACCTACGGATGACGACCCGAAGAAGAAAGGCAGAAAGAAACTCCGGGCTTATTTTTTTCATCATCAATTGTCACCATTTCTTTTTTATTTTCTTTTGTCTATTTTCCTTTTTTAAAAAAATTGATTTACAAATTGTCAATACAATTGATAATCATATTTATATGGATTCACGCATCCTCAATACCACTGGAGGTGTAATTACCAAAAGAATGATTAAAAGGTGAAATGGCATTGTAGGATGCAAAAACCCATACTAACAAAAATCCTTATATCTATGTATATCACAAACAATAAGCTTAGTCATTATATGATTATTTTTATACAATTTATGGCATACACTTTCCAAATTGGTCGATCGGTCGGTCTGTTTACAATAAAAATATAATAAATATACCTAATGTCCTATATTATTATCAGATAACTATATTAATGTTAATGTCAAGCCAGTCAATGTACTTTAATCAAAAATGTCATTATAGTTAAAATAATTACTATTGTAGTAAAGTTAAAAAAGTTACTATTAAAGTAAAGAAAAAAAAAAAAGAAAAAAGAAAAGAAAAAGAAAAAGAAAAGAAAAAATACTCTTTTGAACCATAGCTGGACCATGTGATTTTTTGACAGTTCTCGTTAACGACTGGAACTGAACTCGGATTAAAACGTGAATTTACTAGGTGCATCGCTGCCTCCGACGATATTAGGGCGAGTTTACAAAAAAAAAATAACTTGAAATTATCGTTAATTTTTCTATAAAATATTTCATATGTGTCAGATTAATGATAGAAACAAAAAAAGTATAATTTGTATAATTAATATAAGAGACATGTGGAAAGCCATTTATAAGTTCACGACCTTTTCTTCTGGTATAAATATGGACGTAAACATGTCATTTTTTACGTTATATAATTATCCATAGAATGTGAATAATTATTCTCAATTTAGATACATGATATATTAGTATAAAAACGTGTTTCACGTTCGATAGCGTTTAAAATATATATTATCCTCGCATTATCTTACTTTCTACCTGCTCTTCATCATCATCATCATCATCATCAGCAACAGCCATAGGATGTCCACTGCTGACCATAGGCCTCCCCCAAAGATTTTCAGATCGACCTGTAGCAAGCGGCCTGCATCTACCTGCCCTTATTCTACCTTAATGTGGGGTTGGCGCAACACACTTTTTCAAGCATGTTACAGAAATGATTTGGCTTAGTTTTTACGACTGGCTGCATTCCGGACGTTAACCTACTCACTCTGAGGGATATCATTGTATAATATTGATCTCAGCCTATAGCCATTCACTGCTGGGAGGCTGATGGATGTAGGCTGTGCGACCGGGATAATTGGCGTTCACTTGGGGAGGCCTACGTTCAGCAGTTTCTTTTAATTTCTAGCTGCCCTTATCCCACCTTAATGTGGGGTTCCAACATACTTTTTCAAGCATGCTAAGTACAGGATTTGGCTTAGTTTCTATCGGCTGCCTGCCTGACTTCAACCCACTCTGAGGGCTCCAGTCCCAGATAAATTAAATTAGAAAATTCGCTTTGCCCGACCTGGGACTCGAAGCCGAGACCTCCTGGTCCACAGCCCATATATATTGCCACTAGACCAAGGAGGCGTCCAGCAGTTTATAATAGGCAATTTTATTATATTATATCAATTTTATTATATTTATTATATTATAAAAATTATACACATAGATGTTACTAAGAGTGATATTAAAAACCCTAAAAGTGGTTTAAAGTTAAAATTAAAATGTACTCGTTGGCTAGTGCGCCTCTGTTTACCCCTTCGGGGATACAGGCGTGAGTTTATGTTATGTTATGTATTAAAATAACATAAACTAACGCCCAAAAAGATCTATTTTTTATACTCGTAAGTAATGATACTTTTTTTTACTTATCATTTTTCGTTGCTGTCTCTGTTACTAAAATAGCACTTAAATAATAAAAAGTAATAGGACATTTAAACCCCATTTTCTCAAAACCTACTCAATACATCCAGCTCCCTGACTTTTGACCTAGATTCGATCTTGACTTCGATTCGGTTTCATTTATTGATTTAAAATTCCACCGAAATCAAGTTAAAAATGCGCTAATATTGCATTAGATTCGAGAACTTGTAATTTGGTAATTATTAACGTGACATTAGTGCACTTTTTAATTCTATTTCGGTAGAATATTAGTCAATAAATGAAACCGAATCGAATTCAAATTCGAATCGAGTGTCAATTGTCAGCCCCATGTTCAAATCCATTTCCGTTAAAATGACTTCTAATGGTCTATTCATGTCTGTGGTTCTACTACTTCATATTTTTCAGATTTTCCCGCCGAAAGTTAGCTTAGAGTAAAAAAATATATCAGCGCCATCTATACTTTACTGTATGTAATACGTCCCTAACTACATGTCTATTGAAGGAAAAGCTTTAATATCGCTTACATATGAGTGTAAGTTGTATGAATCAGTTTGTTTATGGCGCAGTGAACATTTCAAACATTGAATGTGAGATGGCGCTGTACGTAATATCTAAAGCGCAATTTCCATAATTTTGGATTTTTAATCACATCATACTAAAGTAAAGTATTTTATCTAATTATAACTGTATTCATAACTACTTAATGTAAAAATATTACCATAAAATAATGAAATGAATGTATTCATGTCACGAGTAACGCGTTGATGTCTATTGTACAAAGAACTTGTAATATTTTTAACCGATTGCAGAATGCGGCAGCGTTATTATGTATTAATGACATTATTATAAAAATCTCTTATAATTGATATTTGACTCATATTGAGTCGCCTCCTTGGTCTAGTGGCAGCATGTATGGGCTGTAGACCGGGGGAGGTCCTGGGTTCGATTCCCACGTGGGGCAAAGCAAAATTTCTAATAATTAATTTGCTCGGGACTGGATCCCTCATAGGGGGTTGACGCCAGGCAGGCGGTCGTAAAAACTTAGACAGACTCCGTAACACGCTTGAAAAAGTATGTTGCGCCGACCCCACATTAAGGTGGGATAAGGGCAGGTTAAAATATTTATGTGACGCCTCCGACGGGTTAACGTTAATAGTCGATTCAGATTTTTAAAATAAAATCTACTTAAACCTTGCATCAAAAACACTGAAATTGTGTTTGCACAATTAAATTCAAACTGATGATTAAACCGAAAACCTTATGATCACTTTACGATCTACAAGGCCATTTACTATTTTCAGATATTTTTGTGGTTTGGTTACTAATTGTGGACTACTCTTAGATGCGAAGTTTCGCAGACCGTGTATTGTGTAATCTTAAAGCAGAGCGAGTATTCGAGATGATATATGTATATCACTTTAGACTATATAGTAAACCATCCAACAACTCTCAAGTAACGTCTATAATTTTCCTCAAAATGTAGAGCATATTATGTTCCTTTCTTATTACGTTTATTATTTGAAACTACACTTTTACCGGATTTACAACCTGATTTGGAATTCGTTTTATAAATTGCTATGAATAGATCGAACCGCTAAAAATTGAAATTGTGATCTTATCGAATTAATTCAAATCAAGAAATTTCACTTTCCGATTGGAAAGTATGACGTTTTTTACGTTATTTAGAAAATAACGGAAGATGTTCATCACCTGACGGGATGTCATTGTCGCAATAATAATTTTATTTATTTTATGAATTTAGTATTTTTAATTTTAGAAGAAAAAATACATTTAATAACAATATAAAATAACAAAGGTTCTGAAAAGCGATAAATGTATTTTGATCAGTTTTTCTATTAAGTATTAAAACCTTTTCGCACGTTTTCTATACCAGTCAATTATAGAGAATAATATGAATAACCAGATAATATTGATTAAGAATTAGACTTCTCAGCATTATAAAAATATTATAATGAGACATTTTATCAATTTCAAAATTGGGTCGATTCCGAAAAGTCTCCTTTAATAGTGGCACACAGCGTAGTCCTTGTGCCGGTTGCGTGGAGGCGCGCAGGCGCAGGCGGAAGTGAGAACCGAAAGAAAGTACCAGCAACCGGTCGCGTTTGTGGGCCACTGGAGTTCACGACGCGTCGCGTAGCCGGGCGCGGTCATTTCTATTAACAACTCGACGCGACGTATTGTCTTACATGATCCCGTTCATATTGTTACTAGAAACCATTATAATATGAACTTGTTAGAAAAAATACAAACTGAAGAAAAAAATACAAAAAGAAATAAATACAATATGTCCCTACTATTAAAATATTTAAAAACACTGAGGATGTCTGTTTGGAGGTACTTGTAGGCGTTGTGCTATGTTTAAAGACAGAGAGAGAATTCCTCATTTGAATATTAGATATTGCATTAAATTATAATATATAAATATAAAAAATTAAAATCTATGCTGGATTTAAAATAAGATTGAATTAATTAAAAAAATATGTAGAGTCATATCGTCAAACGAACTGCGACGACTTTATGTCAAATTATTATATTATGCGAGTTACGACGTATTTTGGCATGTTAATTTCACCATACTTTCTCAATGACAGTTTCGTTAGCAGAACTTTCCTCCTTCTTTCTCAGAAGTGGTATGCACACGTAATAGAGTCGCAAAAAAGAAATGATAATCTCATACATCAGATGTAATTAATGTTTACTGTAATCGGACGTAACTAAATTGATAGATGACGTGCGCTGATCGTGACCTTAATGCTGTTTGTATTTATGATCTGATGATGATTATTTTGGACATATCATCGCACTACTCACTTTATCGATTTAGCACATAATATTATATGATTTTGACATAATCTTTAGGGGAGGCCTATGTTCAACAGTGGATGTCCTATGGCTGATGATGATGATGATTATATGATAAATGTCGCAGAAAGTCGCTGGATGCAGACCGCTTCCAACAGGTCGATCTAGAAAACTTTGGGGGAGGCCTATGTCCAGCAGTGGACGTCCTATGGCTGATGATGATGATGATGATGATTGAAAAAATAATAATGACGTCGGTATTTTGTGGCTATCCCTGAGAAGAAATGCCGAAACAAACTCAAGGGTTATATAGGGTTATATATTATAGAAAATGCCGTGCGCGATATATGGATGCACTTGTTACACTTTTCATTCATCTTAGAAATATATATTACTATTATAGGACTTTACAAACTAACTACTTTATTTTAAAATATATCACGTTATAAATAAGCTCACGCCTGTATCCCCGAAGGGGTAGGCAGAGGCGCACTAGCGAACTAGTACATCCACATTTAGCCCGCAGTTCCGTCCCAGATGTGATAGGGAGCGAGCCTATCGCGATATCGGGCACAATATTCTAGACTCCGAGCTGATATGGAAAAATCCAATATCACTTTGCCCGACCCAGGGATCGAACCCGAGACCTCAGGACGGTAATCGTACCGAAATACAACCACGCCACAGAGACAGTCACGTTTTAAATAATACATTACATGTTTTTATGTAAGCTCTTTAGAAATATTTCATTGTTTAATTTACTCAAAGCGCATACTGATAAGTGATAACATATTAATTAAGAAATTGATTGCAGTACTGCCTCGGTGGCGTGGTGGTATTTCGGTACAACGACGGTTCTAAGGTCTCGGGTACGATCCCCGGGTCGAGCTAAGTGATATTGGATTTTTCCATATCAGCCCGGAGTCTGGAATTTGTGCCCGATATGGCGATAGGCTCGCCCTCTATCACATCTGGGACTGAAATAAGCTCGTCGAAATGTGGGTGTACTAGTTGGCTAGTATGCCTCTGCCTACCCCTTCGGGGATACAGGCATGAGCTTATGTTATGTTTTTTTATGATTGCAGTATTGACGTTATGCATGCATCCCTGATGCGTAGAGTGCGGGTCAGCTCCAACAGCATCTTAAAAATAATAGCCGCGAGGTTGGATTGTGCATATGTGAGTCGTTGTTGTGCTATCTCCCATGGGGTGAAGCAGAGATGACACACATTGTGAACATTACAATAGGTACTTAGATATGCAAGTGGATAATACACTAACACTAGTCTATAAGTTTACTAATCCATGTATGAGTCTAACGCCCGAATGGTTAAACGCCACTCAACTTTAACGGCTTCTTACATTTATTTTCGCCATACGATTTTGACAGGTAAGGCGGCCTTAAACGACATAAGGGGACCTTAAGTGTATGAACATTCGGCGGTAAGTTGCTCAATAAAGAATTTTTCTATTATATTCTATGTTATAGAATAATAGTACATATCAGGCGACTTTGGACAATCGCCAAAGGATGAGAGATCTCTGTGACATGGCCTTAGTCTTCTTGTCTTATCTCGATGCTTCGCTTAAAGCCGCGTCTCCCGCACTAAAACATTGTACAAAATACCTATACATGGTTTCGGTACACATTTTTATTTTTCTTGAGCAGGAGACTGCGAAAATAATTGTTTTGTGTTTTGTTTCGAGAAAAACAGGTGCAGGAGACGCGCCTTATTACTATGTTCTGTGTGCATAGTCCTTAAAGCTCAGCTTTTTGATATAACTATTGAATTGTTTTGTACCAATTGAAGGTATATTTATTATAGAGTCCCAGAGGAAGTAAAGGCCCACCTAACTCAAATATTCGATGTAACTATGTCACAATATATGCGAATACATTGACCTTACTGCGACAAGTGCCGCGATTTGGGAATGAATAGCAATGTTTGTGTGGACATCGGTGTGTGCTTGTGTCACTTGCAGTAATTAGAGTAGTAGTTTGTGAGTAATGTCTGGTCTTTGATTTATTCGTATTGATAGTATATGCAGTAGGTTCAAATCTTATGTGTAGATACGAGTATATTATGAAGATTTAAGACTCTTTTTTACTTCTGTCGTACTAACTTTGTTAGCTAAATAATACTCAATATGATAGGGCGAGCAAACAAGAATATTATGAAAATTAGACGATATAACAGTAGTATATTTAATTTACTTATATTTTATTTTTTTATAGCAGGGATTGACGAACCATTAGAAGCATGAAAATAAATTGTGATTGGGAAGGGGAGAGGGGATTTGGCTACTGGAAATATCTCACGGAACGAAACGCAACAGCAAGCTGCCACTTGACATCGATTTTAGTGAGACCAAACCAGCCGGGCCGGCCCATATGCCCTGTAGACATAAATGTCTACGCCGTGGCTCTAGCACTAAATATTACTAAATATATTGTTTTAGTAACCGCTGGTGACTACTCTGCTATGCCAGAAAGGTGCTGACACGAGTATATCATGAACATTGGCAACTCGTAGTTCAAAAAATAATTTTATTGAAAAACAAAACAAAAAATATTTTATTAAAGTTTTTTTTATAGCACAGACTGGCAAACGAGTCGATGGGTCACCTGATGGTAAGTGATCTCCACCGTCCATAGACACCCAAGACATAAAAAAAATCATGGGTGCGTTGTCAACCTCAAAGAGGGGGATGGAAAGGGAGGGGATAGGAATTGGGAAAGGGAGACAGCGACAACGCGACAGCAAGCTGCCACTTTAAGTCGGTTTTCTGTGAGACAGTGGTATCAAACCGGTCATGTTAGCTCATTCGTGCTATAGACGTACTATCTACAGCGTGGCTCTACCACTCAAGAAAATATTTTTATATCTTTTGCAAAACAACTGATTTCACAAACGCCTATAACTACATATTCACACACGTCCTATGTATCGAAGCGTTAGTGTTAGAGACACGTTGGAGCGAGAGAAAGTCCTCGGGGTCCATTCACAAGCAGCATACAAATATTTGTGGACGCCTACAATACCAAAAACGAGTTTGGACCTTTCTACATTTGACGATGTCGGCCCATACGGGAACGCTTAGCGAGACTTTTGTTAATGAGTTTTTCGACTTCAATCAACATATTTTTATAATGATTGCTGCTTTATGGCCATTTAACGCCTAGTTAGGAAATTAATTATGATTATTTTTATAAATTCTATCCGGCATTTTTATTACGGTCTACCTAACACATGACTATGTGTTACAAAATATCTTCTCTCATTAACGAGATGAGCGCAACTCAGTCGATTACAAAATAAATTAGTAGTTGATATAAATATAACGACTGCTCCGTATTATTTAAAATATTTACCAAAAACAGAACTACATAATTATTATTTTCCTGTTGTATAAATTGAATTCAGAAGTTTATATGAGACCATGTTTTCGATGTATTACATTCATATAAGTATATGGAATATTTTCCTCAAGTGACTGTTTATCGAAAATAATGTACTGTTCAATATGTGCATAATAAACTTTAGTCATATTTCACCAGAAATTTGCGGTTAAAATTGCATCATAACCTATCATTCTGCATTGCATATGTAGGTCATATTTTAATAAAATATTCGTATTTTCTGACTCGGTTAGCAATATCGAGAAAACTGTAGCAAATTGATTAACTAGCAAAGAAAACCACAATAAACATCTTCTTGGAATAATGTATTACCTTTATAATGTTACGCTTGAAAATAAGGACAGAGGAAACTCTATTCACGTATGTACCTAAGCCATTATGTAATTTTACTTACTTATTTTACTTTTAATTCTAGAAATAAGTTGAAAAAATGCCTGATCTGAATCTTATAATTCGCTAACGTACAGAAATCATATTTTTAACACAACATAAGGTCACGCCTGTGTCCCCGAATGGGTAGGCACAGACGCACTAGCTAACTAGAATCGTTTGTTAAAGAGTTATAAAAATAGGAGTCATCCATTAATCTAAGATCAAGAGAAGAATTTATTATTTAATACATTATGTTGATATACTGATTTCTTAAGTTTACGCGAATGTTATACATTGAAATAAAACTATTTTTCGAATCCGGTCGGACCCGTGACCACGAAGACTGCAAAGCCTTCGAAACGTAGGGGCATAAAAATTGAAACAAATCGTGATAGAATCCGTAAAAATAGTTTTATTTCAACATTATTTTTATAATTCGCAGATGCATTTTAGTATATTTTGCCAAGTTTGGTATCATTTCAGAGCCATGTAGGTCCTCCTAAATTAAATTGTAAATCTGTAAGTATCTACTCTAATAATATCGATCCTAAATCAGTTTTCTGCCCATATTTGATAGATGAGACTATACTTCTTATGTGATAAATACTTAAAAAGGTATCCACGAAATCCAAGCGTTTGTAAAAGTCGAACAATCGCCATTAAATTTATATTTAGATTAGTGATATCTCTCTATAATCGCGCACGTTTTCGTTTTTACGTCACGTTATTGATAACACTTAAAGCGCGTTTACATACATAACCTTAAGTGAAAGTATGGGACCGGTCCTCACATACTAATGCACCGAAATGTTTTAGGATTCCGTCACCACATGAACGGACGCACTTTTCTCCGTCGAGACATGCCGAGTCGGTAAATAAGCTGAATAAATTAATCAATCGAACCCAAGCAACCCTCTTTGGGTGCCATAGATTATGAAAATAAAATAAACAGCCACTTTTGTGACCGCTAGAGTCTTGTTTTGATGTTATTCTTGTTTATGAAGAGAAACATAATTATTTGTAGCTTTTTTAAAATTTATTTGCATAAACAAACAACAATAAATTACATTGTAAACATAAGAGTGTACTATTAATAAAAATAAATTTACCGCCAACTTCTTTATAATTATAATTCAGACATCTCGGTTAATAATGAAGCATTAATCACACCTATTATTACAATTGCTAAGGTATGTTTTGTTATTTATTTTATTTTTCACACAACAACTGAGCGATGAACCTACCTATATTTCTGCATATTATAAGACCCTTACATTAAGGTTTCCTTTTGTCGTTTAAGGTCGCCTTATCTGTCAAAATTGTATGGCAAAATCAATGTAAGAAGTCGTTAAAGTTGAATAGCATTCCACCATTCGCGCGATAGAGTGATATGTACCCTACTATTTTTGTTTCAGAAATACGATTGAAAGGAGTTCAGTGATAGCGGAGCTTAATTTAATAAGTTCGATTTACACATCAACAGATGTATACAATAAATAAATGTAAATTGAATTTAATACTATTAAGGACACACAATGATGTATTGTATTCTACTTATGGATTTGATTGCCCGAAAATGTATTTTATACTCTGTATGATTTGTTTAAATAATACTGTATACAGAATTAATCTTTACGTCGGCCTCAAATGCGCATCTGCATATCCGGTGATCTGTGGCCGGAGCGACTACCATCACTACTTTCCTTCCCTGCGTGTGTGACGTAACTCTATAAAAGAGTGTGCGGTGAAGACGCCGCCGCTATAACGTTTCCGTACGCCAGGCTCGGCCATACCGTCCCGACCACGCTAACAAGGACGCGGGCGGAACATCTTCCGCCGGAGCCCACGGACTCAACAGTGATACACAAAGGTGAAGTGTCAAACAGTGCACGTGCCAGTGATAGTGTTGTGATGTGCCTCAAGTGTCGCGCCCCTGCCGGTGTCATTAAAGGTGTGGTTTGTTTCAGATACGAGATGAGGTCGTTGTTATTGTTAGCAGCAGTATGCTGCTTAGTGTTGTCGGCGTGCGGTAGCCCTATCGCACGGTCGGAGGATGACAAGGAGGTAGCGAGGCAAGCGCCGGCAGCGGCTGCGCCTGCGCCTGCCGCCACCGACGATGATGATGATGACGACGACGACGACGATGATGATGATTTGGCTATAGGAGGTGAGATCACGACTCAGTTTATTTAATTGGCCATTAAATAATTTGGGAATGGTAAATGGCAAATTGAATTTTTTTATGTATATTATAGTTCATTGTTTAACCATTGTTTTATGAAGTAGAACGAGACCTAGGGGAAGGGTTCTTGTAAACTCATACTTTGGTTGAATATTTGTATCGATAGTTATATTAAATTTTATTTAATTTAATACATAATATGTAGATAGACTATTTAAGCACGATCGTACAAATTTAGTTACCATAAAACTTTACGATTACATTTTTGTGGAAAAACAGTAATCTTTATTTCTATGAAAGTAAGTGGCCCAGCTTGTATGTATTGACCAGTTAATAGTTTTTACCGTTCAAAAGAGAAGCTGGCTAACGGTAGATAAAATAACTCGAGATGTCTATGAAATAAATAGACGTATTCATCAACGGTAGTAACTTTGTAATAGCAACCCACTCGATATTATAGATATTGAGTCATTTGAAAGAAATGCATTGCATTATGAAAGCATATTATTATAATCTCACAAAATTTTATTTAATCAAATTATTTTAATAATTTTATAAGACTTGATTAGTAAACATTTTAATTTAAAGGCATAATTGCATTTGTTGTAGTATAAATTACTGTAGTACAGTATAAAGATTCATAAGACAAAAAAGGCAAAAGTATAATAATGTAACACAAAACAATACTTTCTTACATAAAAAGTGTTACGTTTCATCGATATACATTCCTAGGAATCAGGACGTGGCGGGGCCAATGCGGAATGTGAGGCGGGCAGCGTGACAAACGTTCTCAATACTTAATTAATTCATACAGAAAGACAATCAGAGTAATTGATTCACCCCTACTTTCTATTGACAAAGCCCGCGATGTCCTAACATCACGCACCAAGAATCGGCGGTGCGCAAACTTAAATTAACTGTTTGTTTAACAGTTCGTTTGTGTTCGGTGTCGATAAATGGTGCTAATAGCTGGTCAGTATATAGTAAACGTAGCACACCAAGTGCTAATTTAGTTGTGACTCTCATTATTAAACAGGTGATTGATTCCGTTGCTTACCACTTAGCATTCTAAAAACGTTATGTAGGTGATGAAAGTAGCAGACGATATGTATTGAAATTTAATAATTAAATTTCTTTCAATCCCAGATGATGACGACGATGACGATGATGATGATGACGACGATGAAGAAGAATCTGACGATGATGAGGATGATGATTATTTGGAGCGCTTCTTTGACGACATTTTGGGAGGTAAGGTCAAAAGAGTAATAAAAATAATATTAATAAGTAAGGATATATAGGTTCCTGTGAAAACAAAATAAACATTTAAAATCATTTACAGGAGAAGATGACGATGACGACGATGAACCAGCAGCAGCACAGCCAGTAGTTGCCGCTGTTGACACAGTTGCCGCCGCGCCTGCCCCTGCCGCAGCCTCCGCCGAAGAGCTTCCCGTTGCTTCAGAAGAAGTTGAGGGGACAGAGGGCGAAGCTGCCGTGGATGGCGATGAGCCAGAGGCTGGACAGAAAGAGCCCACCAGTGCTGAAGTGGAAGCTCCCGTAGCCAGTTCAGAAGCTGCCGCAGAGGCAGAGGACGATGATGAGGAGGAAGACGACATCTCTGACGCTCTCGACCCTGAAGAAGACGATGAAGACGAAGACGAGGAGGAAGATGACGACGACGATGAGGGAGATATCACGGACGCTCTCGGCAGGAACATCTCCGCCAAGCACTCACGTGAGTCCAAAAAGCTGAAGGCGAACGTCGCGGCGTATGTGAAAAAATCAGGGAAAAAAGCCAACTACACTGGTAAAATAAAGAAAACCAAAGCGACATCCGCCGCGGCAGCAGCCGCTGAACACAAAAAGTTCAGATAGTGATTAAGCGGCGCGGGAGTTCGGGCAGACCACGCCCTCATCCACCTGAGAGACCTCCGCGGTCCCATCCTTTAGCTTAGCTATTTATTAACTATTTATTTATTCTATTTATTTTATTTATTAAGTGAGCGTGTTTGATGTGTGAATGTGCAAGTATGGAACCGAGAGTTAAATTAATGTCTAGATTATGTCACATCGGTCTCGTGGCAATTTATTTGAAATAAATCTGTTGTTCTAAATTTGTTGTGTGAAATTTTTTGTCTAACCTTGCCGAAGTTTTGTGCGTTGGTACAGTCTGGACGATCAGTTCGTTAACGAATCGGTCAGAACACTAGTTAACTATTTCGATACATTTTGTCAGATAATCGAGTGACATTATCTAGAGGTAGTAATTAATTTAATATTTCGGCCAATAAATGTATACTAGTCAGCTTTAAATATTTATATTCCTGTTCGATCCTTTCCTAATCTATGACATACCGATATTGTATTATGTTGTAATATGTTAAATTATCTATATATCTTTCATATTAATCCTATTATAGATAATAATATTGTAAATAGTAATTAAAATAAGTTATTAACTAGCTTTTTGACCGATTTATCTATGTAGTCTAACGCACAAACAATCCTTTCTCCCGCATCTTATCCATTCCGCCAGCTTAGTAATAAAAACTAGTTTATGGTCACGAACAAGATTTCATTATGAGATAAGGGATATTGGTCATCGATAGCAATCTAGAGATCCCGCTAACTAGAGTCCAGTCGCGGGCACGACTAGCGCTGCACAACGACTGTCGAGGAACTAGCTCGATCATGTGTGTTAAGAGGTCGGCCGACGTCCGCTTACTTTCCCAACCTTAGACAGTACGATGAACTCGCTCGATTTCTTTTACAACCTTGACACTTTCTTAGACCTTGCTCCTAAAGCTTCCTGGAGCGACCTTGACAAACATCAGATATCTTTCGAGATAAAGCCGTAGAAAGTAAATCGTACTAAACTTTACTCTCACTCGATGACGAAATCCTACTGCGAAATTTGCGTGCCCGAGTATCCGCTTTAGTGAAAACGAGATAATGAGATGCGAAAAGAGAAATTTTAAATGTTTGTCGTCGTGAAATGCTGGGAGTGTCGCGAGGAATCATATGCGACCCAAATGGAACTTGTTTGTCACCGGCTAGTGTCGGACACCTGCTTCGACGCAGGCACTTCCTTTCACGGAAATAAACATAATTTACGGCTGTCATAGAAAATTCAAATATCATGATATAATGGCATAAGCTCCGAAAGAAAGTTACATAATTCATGCTAATATAATATTACTAATTAGTTTTACAACATAGATATAGATAATTATGGTGACATAGTGGTGTAGATTTGACAAATAATTATGGTGCAAATAATTTAAAATATTCCGATTCGCTTACTTATGTGTGTCGAGATTTCTTCGAATACGCATGGCTCGGCACGCAGTTTCTTTTACGTGTGGAAAATAGAAAATCCACCGTTGACTGGACGTATTAATTGTAACCAATGTTTAGAATTCAAGTGGGGCTCCGTGAGACAGATACAGTTAGTTCGCGTGCCAACAAAACGTGGTTCGAATCCAGCTTAAGTATGTAGGTATTCAGTTGAATAATTATTAAGTTTATGTTACATTTGCATGATAATATGCAGGTATATGGTTACAAATAAGACACACAATTAAAATGTGTCAGTGGACAGTGAAATCGTTTGCTAATGAAGTTTCCCTTATTTCCTGAGCTCTCTCTTTGGCATTCGACACGTTTGTTATGGATCTAATATAATCGGTAATTTGTATGCGTAGCGTGGAATTTCGATGAAATCATAAACATTCAAAACTTTCAATTTCGCCGATACCAAACAAAACATATTTATGTTATGTAAGTGGCACAGAATATAATTTGTGTAATGAATTGAAAGCATTCATGGAATTACAATAAGAAAAGTATCTAATATTAACTCTTCTGATTATGACATTATCTTTACAAATGTAATCAAAAGTTTAAAAACTTAACTGACCGACTTGATTCGATCGTGATCAAATTTATATGGGACCACCCTTAAAATAGGCTCTATCGAACACAAAAATAATTTTGAAAATCGGTCCACATTTGGCTGATTTATCGCGTAAGATAGGTACTTTTAAAAATATAGACGAATTGAGGACCTTCTCCTTTTTGGAAGTCTGTCGATAAGAACTACAATGGTTTGAAATTGCGTATAACTCTATTCCTGAAGTTTAAGTTACACTGCGATACAAAGTGGGATTTTGCATTTGCAGACAACGAGCATACATTATGCGACTATGCTCCTATATGTAGCTCCTTATTTATCACAGTGTGCGTACGATTCGATGTAAGTATACCATCTCGCTATATGCGACGTACTCTTATGTCATTCCCATACATTTATTCTATTCGACTATTCTATGTGACTAGCGCATAAGCCACTTGTCTAAAACCGCTGGTTCGCTAAAGTCAAAGCTGGGACCATTTATGATTTCGAAGTACGCTGCTCATTTGCAGTCTTCTACATAAATAGAAATGGCACGTCACGTTTCTTTGAACTTGGCTGACACGCAAGTTACAACCGTGTCAAACGAGAATTTTGGTTAGTTTTTTTTTTTTTTTTTTTTATAGCAGAGATTGGCAAACGAGCAGATGGGTCACCTGATGGTAAGTGATCTCCACCGCTCATAGACACCCAAGACACAAAAAGAATCATGGGTGCGTTGCCAACCTAAAAGGAGGAAATGGAAGGGGAGGGAAGGGGAGGGAAGGGGATTGGGAAAGGGAGTGGGGAAATGGGCCACCGGAAATCTCACTCACCGAACGAAACGCGACAGCAAGCTGCCACTTTACGTCGGTTTTCTGTGAGACAGTGGTATCTAACCGGTCGAGCCGGCCCATTCGTGCTATAGACGTTACTGTCTACAGCGTGGCTCTACCACTTGAATTTTGAAATTTAGTCGTTAATACTAATTGTATGAAGCTTTTATGGGGAGGAGAGAAGTTTCTTAATGAATTTTGAATACTATCCTCCGAATACTAAAACGCTTCTCAACTTTAACAGCTACTTGCATTGTTTTGCGCCATACAAGTTTAAGAGATAAGGTGACCATATGACATAACATGATCTCAAATGTCTGAGTTTCTGTATTCGGGGGTTAGTCCCATAAAGGTAAAGGGAACAACTCTGTATCTAATAGTAAAATGATTTCCCACAGTTAATGGTTGTAATAAAATGTGAAACGTATGTAGATCATGTAACAAATGCATTTATTGCATTTAGGTGTCTGTTAATTCTTCGTAGGATATTATTAGAGACGACCCGTAAAGTATAGTTCCAAACAACAGAACAGCCGGGTAGCAACTAAAAAATGAAATACAAAAAATATACATGTAGCAGTCGCTGTAGCTAAAAGTAGATATCACGAACTACGAAGTAAAGTACCTATCTGTAGCGCAGTTAAAGCAATATGTAAAAACAAGCGACATTATTATCGAAACTTTTATAAGTTTTTATTATTAGATTCTATTGCATCGCAGCTAGGTACATAAAGGCATAAACATACCGTTGGTTTTATTAGTTAATTATATATAAAACTTTATGAAGCAATGTTAATCAGTAAAATCAGCAAGTGTTGAAATTTAAGACACTGACTATAATAATATCTCAGATATATTCAATTAGGAACAAAAACAATACATTAGGTGCGTTACACATTTATTTTCTTCGATAGGTTCTTTGGGAGATGAACCAGAGAAGAAACCTGCTCCGGTGCCTGCAGTCTACATTGTCAAATACAACAAATTCGTCGATACTGTTCTTGAAAAGATGAATGATATATTGAGCAAGTCTTACGATCCGGTTAGTGTAAAACTACAACCTATTGATGCTAGTAAGAAAACAAACAAACCAAAGAAGACGAAGTCAAAAACAAAGAAAAGGTAATATTTACCATTGAATTAAAATAAAAACAGTTTTAGACAGTAAAATGGCACCTGACATGGAAATAAATTATTTAACCTTTATAGCTTAGCCTTTATAGTAACTAAATGATTGCTTTCAGGAAAACCTCTTCTAAAAAGAAGAACACAGCTCGCGGTAACAATTTAAAGAAAGAAAAGGTATCATCAACTGCTATCCCTGAAATGGCAAAAGACGAAAATATTCAACTCAATGAAATCAAACCTTACGATGCCGCGTTGGAACAAATTATGGAATCTACTACCTCCGTCGAATCTAGGGCTTTAAAATCTGGAACAGAGAGTGGAAAGGCTAAACCTACAACGACTAAACTTAAACCGCCGACTAAGACTACAAAACCAAAACCAAAACCGAAACCACCTACAAAGACAACTACTAAGAAGCCAGTTACTACGAAGAACAAGACCAAGACGAGTGAAAAGAATAAACCGCGGGCTAAAGGCACTTTGTACGGTCTGTCCACGTTGAGGAGATCTGGTGATGTAGCAGTCAGTATTATGACGGATCATACTACAATAAAGAGTAACTTTGCTGTTGGACCACTCGTTCTCAAAGTGGAAAAAGAGGTAGGTACTGAAATTGCCATTTTAAATGATTTAGACTTTACTGATGGTATCATGGTTATAAAAATCGTTAAGTGAGATAAAAGTGATTGTAATAGCTTTTACGTTTAGTAGGGTTTTGGTTAACATGGTAGAGAAACCTACATCAAAAGTTCAATATTACGTGGAATAATATATACTTCTTGTGATACTGATGATCATAGATATCGTTTTAATATGTGTATAATTAGAGATGAGGAAAAGTAGTTCATTGTTACTAAAGCTAAATTGTATTAATGTTTTAACAATTTTGCAGGTTGGACGTGGAGCTAAAAAAGAATTGAAATCGGCTACAGCAACTACAACAGAAATGGTTGGAAAAATGAGTTTGAGGGTAAACAATGAAGGTGTCGCTACATTGCACTCTATCAAAGTTCTGCAACCCAAACAGGTAGATGACGGTTGATATTTATACATTAGAAAGTAAGCATGACGTTATATTCTTGGCAATAAAATTATGCCGGTATGCAAAGGACGTAGTCACTTTTAGCTTCGGTCACAGTAATATCATAAACATATTCTTGACCCTCGGCTTTGTTTGGGTGATCAGCTTTGTCCCAGAAGCCGTTTTATCCTGCTTTCATATGAATATTAAAAGAAAAAAACTTTTGTAGCAGAGACTGGCAATCTCGTTATATTTGGTGGTGGATGATAATAATTATCGTTTCATAAAACATTAATAACTCTATGTGTATGTATGTTTATAAGTGGTAGAGCCACGCTGTAGACAGTAACGTCTATAGCACGAATGGGCCGGCTCGACCGGTTAGATACCACTGTCTCACAGAAAACCGACGTAAAGTGGCAGCTTGCTGTCGCGTTTCGTTCGGTGAGTGAGATTTCCGGTGGCCCATTTCCCCACTCCATTTCCCAATCCCCTTCCCTCCCCTTCCCTTCCCTCCTTTTAGGTTGACAACTCACCCATGATTCTTTTTGTGTCTTGGGTGTCTATGGGCGGTGGAGATCACTTACCATCAGGTGACCCATCTGCTCGTTTGCCAATCTCTGCTATAAAAAAAAAGTCCAATGAAGATGAATTTATTGTAATTTTCAACCGACTTCAAGAGGAGGTTCTCAATTCATCGTTGGTATTTTTTATTGTAAGATATCTCCAAATGTGGACCAATATTTTTTTTTTGTATACGATAGAGCAATTCAATTCAAATTCAATATTTCGGTCAGGATGTGATTTGTTTTTTTTTAAGTTGAAGTTTTTTTGATACGAATTCTATTTAAAGGAATTACTTTAACTGTTATAATTGATATTGATCGTGTGTATTATTTTACTTCTAACTAGGTGAGGGTGGACAGTAATCACGAGCGGACTAGAGAATTAGTATGGCAACGCAGCGCAAGAATCGCCCACGTGGTCTCTGAAAAACTGATGTCTGCATCAAAACCGATGTTCCACCGTCAACCCGTCGTAAAACAATAGTTATTAGACACTACTATAGTGCCCTGTTTCCGACATACAGCCCATACTAACATCAGTTTATGTATTCGATACTAAGATAATGGCACTAATTATCGTAGTATACGTGTCATAGGTATACAATATTTTGTCATGTTTTTGCACAGACTGCCTCAGGGGCATAGTTGTATTTCCATACGACTACCGTTTCTAAGGTCTCGGGTTCGATCCCCGGGTCAGGGAAAGTGATATTGATTTTACTATTCACTATCAACCTGAAGTCTGGAATTTGTTCCAGATATAGCGATAGATTCGCCCGCATCAAAATGTGCTCGGCAAAATGTGGGTGCACTATTTTGCCTCTGCCTACACCTTCGGGGATACATACTTCGGGGATATAGGCGTGAGTTTGTATGTATATAATTATGTACAACGATAGGTAGATATATTAGCTAAATAAAATATCGAATACATTAACCAATGTCGCACGGTTTTGAAACTGGGCATACCACAAGCATTTATAGACATAACTAGCTTAATAAAAACCTTTTTAGATAAATTTTATTCTGGGAGCTAAAGAGTAGTGTTCTTTTGCCCATATAAGATTACTAAGAAAAAGTACTTCGTGGCAGCTAAGATATATCATACTTTTTGGACGGTTAAGGAACACTACTTATCTGAGTTTGGGAAGCTTGATTTATGGGTGACGGTCAAAAATAGTAAATTACTTTAGGCCTACAACTTTAGGCGGCGTTTTAAGATAATTTATTTAGTCTTATTTGATTGTATCCACTGATTTAGATATTGCTGTCTTAAAGTTGTTTGACTGATTATTTAAATATAATTTGGGGATTCCTTTCTTGTTTAATGCGGAGTCTTCCTTCTGAGACATGATACTCATATTAATAGTCAGAAAATGCATTTATTATTTGTAATGTTAATGGTGCTAAGATATATAAGATTAATTATTTACTTTATTTATTTCGTTTTATACAAGACTTTTAAAAACATTAAAAAATATACGTTTTATATTTAAAAAAAACTTTTATTCGGCAACGCGCACACACACACACACATATCTATAAGTATCTGCTGTGGAAAGGAGAGATGGAGATTGAGAAGGGAAGTTTGCGTAGGATTCAAATATATCATGGATATACTATCGAAATTTTGATTTAGAATTTTTATAAGCGATTTTCATCTCCATACTACTCTTGACTGATAAACAGGAAAAATAAAACATCCAAAATAGTGATAATACATATAATTTTCAAAATTAAGTAGTGCGCAAATAATTACATTTACCCTAAAGTCAAAGGGCCATGCCACATTATGCCAACATACGCAATAATTTACCGAAATGAAGTTGGACATTTCATTCGCCTTTTGTGCCTCCTATCACCATTTTTTAAAATAAGACATCGAAATCGCTCGTAACTAACTTCAATTAGGTCAAATTATTTTGCGTATGGATATAGTTTTTTAATTAAACACAAATGGTAGACAGCATAGACTCAGATCTTTGGTAGTTAATATTAAATTTGGTAGTTAAAAATAATTAATAAAAGTCCTAGACGTATATTGTACCTTAATTCTGTTTTATTGTAATGGAATATTAATAATTTTGGGTGAAAATCGAATGCAATATAACAATTCCGATGTGCTGTCGATTAAACAAATGTTAAAACAGGGATCGTTATAAGTGATTTATAAAATGGTCAGAAATTAAATATGTTCTACGTCGAACTCTTATGCACACATCAAATACATTAGTTTGGGTTTTATCTTATCATAAAGTACTGTATCCCTACTGACCCTTCCCATGACATTAATCTTGTTAACTTAAAACAAAACAAAATTAAAATGATAAAATGACACCTCGGATTTGAGGTACTTGATAATTTTTTTTATATTCATTTTATATGTAATTTACGCCAACTAAAATATAGCACTGAAAGAATTATTGAAATATTCTCAAAAGTAAAGACTTTATAAGCATTTGAAATTAGGTGTAACCTTCAAACTGCGGAAAAGAGAAGTATCAGTAAAATCACGTCAGGGCCATAACGGTACGTGCGTTAGAAAGGGAAAGCAATATATCCCCACTACGTCCCCACTCCTGCTCATTGCAGAATTTAAAATATGGATTACTGACTAATTTTTCAACCAATTTCGATGCAGATTTTACAGAAAAATTGTTTTTTGTTTTATTTGCTAGTATATATTAAAATGTGTACAAAATCAAACATAGCCAAGTACCCAATTGATCGCGAGGCGCGGTGAACATCCGGTTCGAAGGACCACTTAAGTCATAATGTGAAGCTGAGCTTTAGAACAAACGAACAAGAACTAAAGCTAGAACGAGTCTCTCTTAATAAGTAAGTATAAAGCATATGTCGTTTTTAAAATTAAAAGAATGATCTGTCTGTTTAAACCTTAGACTATTTTATTGAGGGCGACTTGCACCACTATTACTAACCTACAGTTAGTCCTAACCTCAAGTTAAATTGAAAAAGAAATGTAAGAATGACATGTAATTCATTAATAATAAAAATAAAATAAATAATATTAGCCCTGTTTCACTGCTGGGCACGGGCCTCCTCTACTAATGAGAGGAGTTAGGCCTTAGTCTACCACGCTGGCCTAATGCGGGTTGGTAAACTTCACATACCTTCGAAATTCCTGTGAAGAAATTCTCGGGTATGGAAGTTTCCTCACGATGTTTTCTTTCACCGTTATAGCAAGCAATATTTCACAATGGAAATACACTTAACATAGAAAAGTCATAGGTGTATGCTCTATTTTTGGGGTTGGTCTCGAACCTCCGACACTTGTCTCGGCAGTCCGTACCATTACCAACTGAGCTATCGCTGCTTGATGATGTAATTTATTAAATGTAATTTATTAAATGTCATCATATATTATCTGTAATTACATGTAGTACATTATATGTAATGAATTACATGTCCTTCATATATTTTTTTTTCAATTTAACTTGAGGTTAGGACTAACTGTAGGTTAGTAATATTGATGCAAGTCGCCTTGAGATAGCATGGATTTTAAGACGAAGAACTAAATGGTCATTCGAAATGGCTTCGGTTGTAAATAATATGAATATAATTCTTATTTAGGGAGCTTCGGGCTCCAAAATTTCATTCTATATTTTACTTATTAAATAAATTCTAGTATCTTCTTACAATATATTCTAATATACGAGCAAGGCTCATCTATTACTTTTTCTAAGCTTACAAAAATCACAAAACCACAAACAAAAATTACCTAAGTATACAAATTACCTAACATTTTATAAAATCTAAAACTACTGGTTTTTATATCTTGTTTCAAAGACATCTAATAATGATTACTAGGTTTGTTTGCCGACTGAAAACATAGCCCCTTACTTATGAAAAATATTTAAGCGCTGCTTATCTTTATACCATTGGTTGTCCCTTTCATTTTTAAACAATGTAACGCAAGGAAAAAAGTGACAGGTTATTCTTAACCATTTGCTCTGTTAAAAATGCTGTTTAAAGTAAGGCCCATAGTGTTATCATTGGAAAGAAACACGATAATAAAAACACCTTACGCCCGGATTATAAGGTTTTGACAGTGGTTGGTTCTATTCGATATTTACAACCATGCAAAGGTTGTTTTGATATTGTGCCACGTTTTCAATATAGATAGCTCAGATGGGAATGGTACGGACTGCCGAGACAAGTGTCGAAAGTTCGAGACCAACCCCAAAGTGGAGCATACACCTCTGACTTTTCTAAGTTAAGTGTATTTTCATTATGAAATATCGCTTGCTATAACGGTGAAGGAAAACATCGTAAGGAAACCTGCATACCCGAGAATTTCTTCACAGGAATTTCGAAGGCATGTGAAGTCTACCAACCTGCATTAGGCCAGTGTGGTAGACTAAGGCCTAACCCCTCTCATCAGTAGAGGAGGCCTGTGCCCAGCATTGGGACAGTAATATTAAAGGGCTAATATTATTATTATTTCAAAATAGATTTATGCTTGCGTTGCGTTTCATGAATATTACTTTGACTTTTGCTTTTGATGAAGAAACTAGGGGTAAGGTGTATTAATTGAAGCGCAAGTAAACTTTGTAGCACTATTAAATTCATTTGAAACATGATAAAGATACATTTAGGAATGGAATTAGGAACATTATTACTTAACTAAGGTCACTGTAAGAGGTTACTGCTATGTGAGGTAATGACTTTAGGGAAGTTTCTATTTTTTGACCCCCGACGAAAAGTGATGTATTACGTAAGCCATTGTCTATTTTTGGAATATTATTACCAAGTAAGTGGTCAGCAAAATTTAAAGCAGACACGAGCCGCATGGTGAGAAAATTATGTAGCACTTTATGGATTGTTGGCTTGTTTGTAACTTCTGCTGACTGTTGTTACTAGCAGCTTATACATTCTATTTATGTTATCCCAACAACCAAAAATAATTAGGAAAATTACAAACGTGTCAAATGGACACGAAGATGCTTCGCGGGCTGTGAGTTTTTAGTTACCATATACCAATGGATTTATTGTTTATTTTTTTGACCCGTTGGAGGCGGCACATATATATGTTACATAAGCGTATGAGCCACTGGAGTCCGGGCCGCCCGTGACTATTTTAATGAAGTGTAATTATCGATGCTTTTTTGTTATCTATGTCGGGGATCTTTTAAGTTAGATAAGGTTATCGATAGACTTATCATACCTTTTGTAAAACAGAAATTAACACTTATTATTATGTAGTGTGGCTAAGTTTGGACACTTTGATGGGTATAAAAATTTACAATACATTTAATCTTAAGTTCTAGTAGAAATTAATGTATGTCGCCTCTAAGATGGCTGTTTATTTAACATGTACAAAAATTAGTATTTGAAGTTTTTAGACAGTAATAAAACGGAGTTTTTTTAATAGATTGAAGAACCCTTTACTATTGTAGTGGCAAAAACCACTAACAGACGGCACTATAGACAATTTTGACTATGAGTAAGATCACGTCAAGTGGACCCCCCATTTACCACTTGATCATAAAAATTTGATCTATATATATTTTTCATAAGTACTTATGATGGAAAAATGATCCCCCAAACGATTTTTAAAAATTTTTATTTTAACAACATTTTTTTTTACAATGAAAATTTTAAGCACTTTTAATTAAAAAATGGATTAAAAATCAACCGTAAGAGATAAATTCATGAAATTTTCGGCATCCATGGTCAAATGTCTATACTTTAAGAATATATTAACGACTTAAGATTATTTGTTTATTTTCGTATTGTTAACTAACTTTTAAGTCAACAAATGAAAATTTAACTCATTTCTTGGTAAAAAAATGCATTTTTTTTTCATCGGTCACATGCTTTATTCATTTAAGTTTAAGATTCCGGAAGAAAATTTCACTGCTCGCCATTAGTTTAAACAAAATGAATTTATTTATGACAGCGCGCCAGCCGCCGAGCACTGTGGAAGCGCCGCGCTACCGAGCGTCTCGTACTGCATTGAAGCTTTTATCAGTGATAATTTAAAATAATAATACAAAATATTATTGTAAAACAAATTTTATTATAATTTACGTTATATTATTATAATTATTATCAATAAAATTTTATTTTTTGTTAACAATATCATAAAGAATATAATCATTTTTTTTTATTTTTTTTACCAAACAGCGTAAATTTAAAAATAAATAATCATTTAAAAATTCGCGAAATTAAATTATTTTTCGGATACGCGAAAAACAAATAAATCGTAACGGAGCGGTTTTTCTTTTGTTAACTAAAGATGGAGTGTTGACTAGAAAATACAAAATAATAATTTACTGAATGACCTAAAAAAGTGAATACAGACCATAACAGTTTTAAGAATTTTTAATTGATTATTTATTTTTAAATTTACGCTGTTTGGTAGAAATAATAAAAATTATTGATTATATTCTTTATGATATTGTTAACAAAAAATAAAATTTTATTGATAATAATTATAATATTATAACGTAAATAATAATAAAATTTGTTTTATAATAATATTTTGTATTATTATTTTAAATTATCACTGATAAAAGCTTCAATGCAGTACGAGACGCTCGGTAGCGCGGCGCTTCCACAGTGCTCGGCGGCTGGCGCGCTGTCATAAATAAATTCATTTTGTTTAAACTAATGGCGAGCAGTGAAATTTTCTTCCGGAATCTTAAACTTAAATGAATAAAGCATGTGACCGATGAAAAAAAAATGCATTTTTTTACCAAGAAATGAGTTAAATTTTCATTTGTTAACTTAAAAGTTAGTTAACAATACGAAAATAAACAAATAATCTTAAGTCGTTAATATATTCTTAAAGTATAGACATTTGACCATGGATGCTGAAAATTTCATGAATTTATCTCTTACGGTTGATTTTTAATCCATTTTTTAATTAAAAGTGCTTAAAATTTTCATTGTAAAAAAAAAATGTTGTTAAAATCAAAATTTTTAAAAATCGTTTGGGGGATCATTTTTCCATCATAAGTACTTATGAAAAATATATATAGATCAAATTTTTATGATCAAGTGGTAAATGGGGGGTCCACTTGACGTGATCTTACTCCTATACGAATGTTGCTATAAACGCGTAAAATGACTTGGTCGAGCTTGATTAGTTTACTAGTGTTCTATGGCTCAGGCCTCATGGTTTAATTAAGCTATCGATAGTGAAATTATCGATAGTGTTACAACTCTAGCATGAAGTAACTTTTGACTCCTAAACTAATAAAAATTATGAGATTATTTTGTTTTACTCATTTTGGTATAGAACTCGTTAATAATCGTTAAACAATTTATTTTTAGTAGACTCTGCTCAGACCATTTACTAGTCTCAGACAACAATCGATTTTCCGCCACTCGTGGCTAACTTCAAGTCGGCCAAGTTATTCAACGCGTATTGTACCTAAACACACACTATTGTACTGTACATACTTAATTACACACTATGTCTATATGTATATAAAAATCACGTATCGTTGACCTCGCTGGGGTGAGATTTGGCTCCGTTTCTGCTAAGCAGGGGTGTACTGTTTTGTTCGTCACATACGACGATTTCTGTGACCTCGTCGGTTTGAAGAGAGTCGTAGTTGGGGGGCGGTGTATGGCTCTTTCCGTGGACATTGATTAGGGGCAGCGGTATTTGGCCCGTTATATCTGCAAAGTAATATGATTTTATCTTACTAATTTATTAATATTTTATTATAAAATGTGTTTATTGCCAATGAGTAAATTTTTTTTGTATAGCTGAGTCTGGTAAACGAGCAGAGGGTCACGTGATGGTAAGTGACCTCCACCAGCCATAGATACTCAAGACACAAAAATAATCATGGTTGTGTTGCCAAACTCAAAGAAGGAAATAAGGTAAGAGAAGGGAGGAAATGGGCCATCGGAAATCTCACTCACCGAACGAAACGCGACAGCGAGCTGCCGCTTTACATCTATATTCTGTGAGATAGTGGTATCAAACCGGTCGAGTCGGCCCATTCGTGCTGTAGACGTAACTGTCTACAGCGTGGCTCTACCACTCGTATAGTTATAAATACACATATTATGATTTTTGTTAATACCTGAAACCCATTGAGTATGGAGATGAATGGGGACACTAGGGAAAACTTCACCATAGTGGCTCGGCGGCGACGTCGACAGTGCGCACATGCCCTTAGCCGCTGTGAAGTATAGTGTACTCACTGTGCAAGGTGTCTTCCAGTTCGTTGTGCGTGAGTACCACGAAGACGCTGGTGGCTGCGTTGCTGAAGTATAGTGTACTCACTGTGCAAGGTGTCTTCCAGTTCGTTGTGCGTGAGTACCACGACGACGCTGGTGGCTGCGTTGCTGAAGTATAGTGTACTCACTGTGCAAGGTGTCTTCCAGTTCGTTGTGCGTGAGTACCACGACGACGCTGGTGGCTGCGTTGCTGAAGTATAGTGTACTCATTGTGCAAGGTGTCTTCCAGTTCGTTGTGCGTGAGTACCACGACGACGCTGGTGGCTGCGTTGTTGAAGTATAGTGTACTCACTGTGCAAGGTGTCTTCCAGTTCGTTGTGCGTGAGTACCACGACGACGCTGGTGGCTGCGTTGTTGAAGTATAGTGTACTCACTGTGCAAGGTGTCTTCCAGTTCGTTGTGCGTGAGTACCACGACGACGCTGGTGGCTGCGTTGTTGAAGTATAGTGTACTCACTGTGCAAGGTGTCTTCCAGTTCGTTGTGCGTGAGTACCACGACGACGCTGGTGGCTGCGTTGCTGAAGTATAGTGTACTCACTGTGCAAGGTGTCTTCCAGTTCGTTGTGCGTGAGTACCACGACGACGCTGGTGGCTGCGTTGTTGAAGTATAGTGTACTCACTGTGCAAGGTGTCTTCCAGTTCGTTGTGCGTGAGTACCACGACGACGCTGGTGGCTGCGTTGTTGAAGTATAGTGTACTCACTGTGCAAGGTGTCTTCCAGTTCGTTGTGCGTGAGTACCACGACGACGCTGGTGGCTGCGTTGTTGAAGTATAGTGTACTCACTGTGCAAGGTGTCTTCCAGTTCGTTGTGCGTGAGTACCACGACGACGCTGGTGGCTGCGTTGCTGAAGTATAGTGTACTCACTGTGCAAGGTGTCTTCCAGTTCGTTGTGCGTGAGTACCACGACGACGCTGGTGGCTGCGTTGCTGAAGTATAGTGTACTCACTGTGCAAGGTGTCTTCCAGTTCGTTGTGCGTGAGTACCACGACGACGCTGGTGGCTGCGTTGCTGAAGTATAGTGTACTCACTGTGCAAGGTGTCTTCCAGTTCGTTGTGCGTGAGTACCACGACGACGCTGGTGGCTGCGTTGCTGAAGACGGCGGCGACGTTGGCTCGCGGCGACAGCAGCACGAGCGGCTGGCCGCGCGACGACAGCGAGCTCGACAGTGCACAGATGCCCTTAGCCGCTGTGAAGTCTGCACCTGCAAATATATAATAAATTGCATACATAGCCTTACTTATAAAAATATTTAAGCGCTGCTTATCTTTATACCATAGGTTGTCCCTTTCATTTTTAAACAATGTAACGCAAGGAAAAAAGTGACAGGATATTCTTAATAAATTGCTCAGTTAAAAATGCTTTTATAAGTAAGGCCCATAAGCTCACGCTTGCATTCCCAAAGGGGTAGGCAAAGGCGAACTTGACAATTAGAATACCCACATTTCGTTGAGCTTATTCCCGTCCCGGAATGTGATAGAGGGCGAGCCTATCACCGGGTATAAATTCCAGACTCCAAATTGGTTCTGAGGAGAAAAATCCAATATCACGGTGACCGACCCGGGAATCGAACCCGAAATCTCAGAACGGTAGTCATACCGCGCATTCTTTATCCCCCAAAGGAGGTTGACGTTAGTCAGGCAGTCGATCGTAAAAACTTAGCCAAATCCTTTCTTCAACATGCTTGAAAAAGTGTGTTGCGCCGACCCCACATTAAGGTGGGATAAGGGCAGGTAGAAATAAAGGTAGTCATACCGCACACGAAAAGAAACCTTCACTTGCCTGATCCCGGCAGTCATATATCTATGCTACAAAGAACAGTAATGCAAGTTTGTAAATCTTTTTTTTTTTTTTTTTTTTTCATTTATTTAAAAGGCTTTTAAACACAGTTTATGACAGCCCTATACTGTAAACAAAAGAAATATTCTCTGACATATAAACAACCAACTTAAAATATACACCTCTAAATAAAGAAATAGTGGTCAGTGCACATGCGCACCCGTGGACGCCTGTCCACCTCGATGCGCACCCGCACCCCCCACATATTTATAAGTAAAATTATCATAAACACTAATTATCTGTATCGACTAATTTATACACCATTAGGGCTTCCTTTGAATTCGGGTTGCATAATATAGACTGAAACATTCCAATGTCTTCAATATTAGCATCCAACTTCCTTAGAATGTTTTGCCGCTCAGTTTGGTTCCGGACACATTCCATTAAGACATGGTATACATCTTCCGGTTTATTACACGTTTCACAATTCGGTGACGGTACTTTTCCCATACAGAATGCAAATTTCTTCAGTGGCATATGTCCGGAACGAAGTCTGTGTGCAATAACAACATGTTTTCTACATATGTCTCCCATGAACCACGGCAGACGAGGTGGTTGACTTTGGATAATTTTGTACCAGATCCCCTTTGTTCTCGATCTTTCATCAAAATACTCTCTCCAGTGATCATAATACATTTTGTTATATTTTGGTAAAAGTTCCGTGTATGAAGGTAAAATGTATATATTTTCTGAGTTGTCTGACACAGCTAATCTAGCTAATTGGTCTGCCACCTCGTTGCCATACAGTCCTATATGTGATGGGATCCATTGTAGTACTATTTGGATATTGTTTACAGAAAATTCTTCCAGTTTTCGGAGAATGCTATAGGCTATCGCCGTACCACGATTCCCTTGAGAACAGCTAACTATATGTTGTAATGCACTTTTACTATCACTGTATATTACAATTTTTAAGTGCGAGTTGATGTGGTATTTTATATATGTTAAAGCTTCTGAGATAGCGAATAGTTCCATCGACATTATGGATACATTAGATAAATT
The DNA here is from genome assembly GCA_036417725.1 of Clanis bilineata. NCBI lineage: Eukaryota > Metazoa > Arthropoda > Insecta > Lepidoptera > Sphingidae > Clanis > Clanis bilineata. The sequence continues at coordinate 10,293,610 of CM071153.1, forward strand.
CTTAAACCGTTCCCCGTACCCAGAAGCGGAGTCATATAAAGCGGCGCCAGAAACGCCAGAGCTTTTTGAACCATCTGTGAATATTTTAAACCATGTTCTATATTTTACATCTAGTTCACTTAGTATTTCAACTTTTAATAATGTTTTATCATAATCTCTTTTTGCCGTTTGTACACATTCTAAACTGCATTTAACCATATTTTTAACATTAATCTTTGAGGGCCACATGTCAAGCCGAAACATTTCAAGGGGGTTTGACGACGATATTTTTTCATCTTTTATAATATTATATGTCTCCATTAATAACGGTTTTTTTTTATTTGACCAATATCTACTAGCAAAAAGAGCACTGAGCGATTTCAAGCAATTAAGGGTTATACCATTTGTCCATGATTTAGCTTTAAGACAGAATTTAAGTGACAAATATTGTCTTCTTAGAAATAGAGGAGGTACGCAGACCTCGCTCTCCATCACATGTATGGGTGTTGTTTTGATGAACCCACCTATTATTCTAAGGGCTTGATTTTGGACTTTATCTATTTTGTAAGTATGCGATTTTGCGCTATTGTCATATAAAAAACTCCCAAAATCTATACGACTTCTAATAACGTTGATATATAATCTCCGCAAGTGCTTGGGGTGGACTCCCCAGCCAGATCCTGCTAGGACTTTGAGGATATTTAAAAACTTGAGTGACTTTTCTGATACTTCATTAACATGTTTACCCCATCGAAGTGACCGATCTAACCAAATACCTAAGTATTTAATATTGGCTTCACGGGATAGCGGTATATTGTTTACGTTTAATTCTATCTGATGACGTTTATGTCCTCTAGTGTATAAGCAAAATTTTGTTTTATTGGTAGAGATATGTAGACCAATTTTAGCTAAAGTCTTTACAATTATGTCTAAAGAATTTTGAATTATGTAAACGCTATTTTCAATGTTCTTGTTGCTTGTAAAAATAACAATATCGTCTGCGTACTGTGAGATTTCTGATGGAATATTCTGACATATTTGAAAAGTAACAATATTAAACAATAAAGGCGAGATTGGATCTCCTTGGGCGAGCCCTTTCGAGGACCATCTGGCTATGGATGAGCTATCTCCCAAATCGTCTATTATTTTCAAATGTCTCTCACTCAAAAATTCCCATAAATAGTTACATAAGATGGCTCCAACGTTTAGACTGTCCAAGGTCAATACAACCTTATCTATAAGTACGTTGTTATATGCATTTTCAAGATCAAGGTAGCATGCAAGAGTAGGTATGTTATGCGTAAATCCGATTTGAATAGAAGATACTAATCGAGCTACTGAGTCTATACAAGATTGAGCTTTTCTGAAACCGGTTGTAAATGGTGCTAATATATTGTTTTTTTCTATAAACCATTCTAATCTTTTCGCCAACATTACATGGAAAATTTTACAGATGCACGATATCAAAGATATAGGTCTTAACTTGATCTCTGTCGAGTCAGATTGAACTGCTTTAGGGATAGGTACAATTTTAATATCTCTCCATTGTTTTGGTACATATCCAGAATAAAATATATCATTATATAAATTAATTAAAAATTGTTTTCCGACTAAAGGTAAATTAAAAATCATTGAATATGTGATATTATCATTTCCGGGAGCCGAATCTTTCTTTTTTAGGCAAATTTCAAATTCATGCAAACTAAATTCTTGTTCTAATATACTATTTCGCGATACAAACGACGGTTTTTTAATTCTAACGTCATCAGGAGCAAGACTACGTAACAACTCTAGTTTCTTTTCAGCGGGCGCTTGAAACTTATTTTTGCGATATCCCTTTAACCACCGCATTCGACGCCACATATCCGATAAAGAGGTGGATTCATTAGCAGAATTGCAGAACTCCCTCCAATACTTTGATTTTGCCAGAGATAATTCTGTTTTAACAATTTTATTCTTGTTTTCTAATATCGTGAGGTTATCAGGCGTTGGATTACGACGAAAAGTACTAAGTGCTAATCGCCGTTGAGCTACAATTTTTGATAAGGCAGCGTTCCAGTACGGTTTAGGTATAAATTTGCGCTGTGGATCAGTACATATTTTAAAATTCGGGATACTGTTATCAGCTGATCGGTTAATTATCCCTACAAACTCATTGTATCTATTTTGTATATCTAAATGATTATTACAGGAACTACGTTTTATTGCATGGTCTATCAATTCCGAATATAAACTCCAGTCCGCCTTTTTGTAATTTCGTCTTTTAATGTAATGATTTATATCTTGATAGTTAGTACAAATTTTTATAATAAAGTGGTCACTGCCTAAATTTTCGTTAAGGACAGTCCAATCAAAATTAATAATTATATCCGAAGACGCAAATGTAATGTCTGGAGATGATTTTTGTAAGAAATTATCAACGTATTCGGTTCGCGTTACACTACCATCATTCATGTAAATAAAGCCATGCTCTAAAGAAGAATCCATAATTTTGAATCCTCTATTATCATTTTTATAAGACCAATTCTTATGGTGCCCATTAAAATCGCCGGCTATTAATGTTTTAGTACTAAAGTGTGAAAATAATTCATCCCAATCAGATTGGGTTGTACAAATCGATGATGGGCAGTAAATGCATACGATTTTTGAAATAAAGTTACAATTTAACGTGCTAATTGCTATGGCTTCAATACCAGTGTTAGTCAAATTAAACGGACAGACCTCAACTTTAATAGACTTGTGAGCGAGTATACCCACTCCGCCGTATGAGTCACATCGATCTTTTCTATACCAATTATAGTTACTTATATTAATATTAATATCGCTATTTAACCAAGTTTCTGTAATAATAGCTATGTGCACTTTATGTTCAATTAAAAAACATTCGAATTCTGACTGCTTCGGTTTGATGCTTCGAGCGTTCCACTGGACTATGTTAATAAAACGTTGTACTGAACAACTGTTATCCATTTTTAATTATGGATAGGATTTTACCAACACAATCCTCTACTTTGAAAACCTCGGTTATATAAGTGTAACACTCTTCAAAAACGACACATAAAAGGTTATTTATTTTATCTTCCAGTGATCTCTCTGAACCAATTATCTCCTTTAATTTATTATATATTCTCATAAAACTAAATCCTGTCTTCTTTGGTTTATCCCCCTTATTATTTATAATTTTATCTTGTAGGTCTCTGCTGCTCTCTGCTTCTATCTCGCTTTGAATTTCAATATTCTCGTTACTTATCTTCTTTTGTTTCTTTTTCTTTAGTTGTCCTTCTTTTTTTGAAAATTCTTCGGTATAGACATTGCCATCCTCGTTCCCGTTTATAGCTGTTGTAGACAACAAAGCATCCCTATACTGTCCCGATTGTATCTGTTCTAAAACATTTTCTGTCACCTCCATCGATTCCAGGTCTATCACAATGACATTATCCTTTGATTGAAGTTTAGATTTTTCAGCTTCTTGATATATATCGAAGGCTTTTTTGTATGAACAGTTTTCATCGCTCATTATAGATCGGATACCTTTTTCTCTATGAAATGCAGGGCATTTCGATTTTTCTATTGACATATGAGGACCTTTACAGTTGATACACTTGAAATCTTTTGTCTCGCAGTTAGAATGATTCAAACCACACTTTGGGCAAAAAATTTTCTTAGTAGGGCAAAATTTTACTCTGTGTCCAAACCTCCAGCACCCCGAACATTGGGAAACGGGAAAAATGTACGGTTCCACCATAAACCTGCAACCATATGCTTCAACATACGGAGGTATAGTGATACCTTTAAAACATATGCGAACAGTTTCGCTTTCGACCCATTTACCTTCACTTGTTTGTCGTTTTAAACGTAAGATTGATACAATTTCAGAATAGTCACATTCAAATATGTTTTTTAATTCTTCTTCTTCTAACTCAAGGTCCACTTTCTTTACGATTCCGTATCTAAAATTCATTTCGTCCGATCCTTGAAATTTATAACCTTTTTTTTTTAATTCTTCACATCTCAATAGTCCCTCTGCCCTCATTTTATTTTCAAAAGAAAAAACTACTTTATGATTACCCTTGTACTTAATTTTTATTATATCTCTGATGTTTAAATTTTTTAACATTTTTGCTAATGCCATTTGCTTAGGCAATGACTCTGTTGAGGTTACAATTACTTCGTACATGTCCCGGGTATGTGTCGGTAACGATCCCCATTGTTTATCAGATTCGACTGATTCCATATTATTTCCATTTCTATAACGCCGCTTTGGTTTGCGAGTAACTGGAATAAATTCGTCCTCTTCGAAATCGTCACTTCTCAGTCGTTTCAATCTCGATAAAGAACTGTCGGATAAGATATTATCCGGCGATAATATAAATTCTCGCTCGTCCATCTCCGCCTCGTTTGCCATAAGTATTTATTCGATACGACGCACTCGCGTGCGCTGCGCCGCGCCGCGCGCGCTGCTAAATAACAATGTAATGAGACGCACTGGTTATCACTCTATACGCGTGCGCTTCTCACACCGATCGGCGCGCGACTGAAGTTTGTAAATCTTACCTAGAACATATCTGCAGTCTATAACGACTGGCATACTGCACCCGCCTTGTTTCTTGGCTGCTCTTTCTACATACTGGCGGATGTACTCCACACCTGGGAAGTATAGGCTGTTGCCAACTGTCACCAATAAATAGTTGAGACCTGAAGCATTCTGGAAGAGGAAAGGGGTCGTTATTAAAAAAACAACAATTTTAATGTTTACTAATTAAGGATGTATATAATTCCCCAGAGGGGGTTGACGTCAACAGGCAGCTGTTCAGGATTAAAGGTAGAAGAATTAGTTTGATCTGGGTCACACAATATCAACGGCTTTTTTACCACATTTGATTTTTACATTTATTGACTATCTCTAAGAACTGAGCCGGGTGCATATAATAGCTAGTCATTTACCTTCTAAAAATATTGTCATAAAAGAATGATATAAATAATAATACAGTAGTACGTCGGTCGCAAATGTCTGGACCAGAGAAGGTTACCACCACCTCTTATAGCAGTATTATTATATTTATTTATTTACACTTTATATATATGAAGTATAAAGGCGGATTTAATGCTGTAAGCATTCTCCTCCAGTCATTATCTTACCTTTACTTTTCCCGTAAAAAAAAAACAAAGTAACATTATAACAATACTGCTATAAGATGTGGTGATAACCCTCTGATCGTACCAGGTGTACTTCTCCGTGAACGGCCCTAAAAGCGTGAACCAATGTTCTTACTGTTAAGGATGCTCAAGACCAGGGGAAGTTGAAGCGTTTAAGTAGGAAAGAAAGAATAATAAAGTGTGAGTGGTAGAGCCACGCTGTAGACAGTTACGTCTATAGCACGAATGGGCCGGCTCGACCGGTTTGATACCACTGTCTCACAGATAACCGATGTAAAATGGCAGCTCGCTGTCGCGTTTCGTTCACTGAGGGAGATTTTCGGTGGCCCAATCCCCCCACCTTTTCCCAATCCCTTTTCCGTCCCCATCAATTCCTTTAGGTTGGCAACGCACCCATGATTATTTTTGTGTCTTGTGTGTCTATGGGTGGCGGAGATCACTTACCATCAGGTGACCCATCTGCTCGTTTGCCAGCCTGCAATAAAAAAATATTAATAAATACATACTGTAACAACTTCTACTTCAAGCTGTGGTCTTGCACTGGGGTACAGCAGTAGTATCAGATTGACGGCCACTCCCGCCAATATCCCGAGTTCGACTCCCACTGAGAGACACAACGCAAACGTCGCGAACGCGGGCACCAGGTCGGCGCGTCTCGACCGCCACATTGGCTTAACCACCTGCAACAAATAGTGTTTAATCATCATCATAATCATCAGCCATAGGACGTCCAGTGCTGAACATAGGCCTCCCCCAAAGATTTCCCGATCGACCTGTTGGAAGCGGCCTGCATCCAGCAAGCACCTACAAGGTGGACCGACGACCTGATGAAGTTCGCAGGAGTTTGTGTTTAATAATAATAATATTAGCCCTGTAATATTACTGTCCCACAGCTGGGCACGGGCCTTCTCTACTAATGAGAGGGGTTAGGCTTAGTCTACCACGTTGGCCTTCGAAATTCTTGTGAAGAATTTTCAGGTATACAGGTTTCCTATTTTACGACCGGTCGCTTACCTGACGTCAACCCCTCTGAGGCTTGCAAATCTATGACAAATTGTGTTATAGTAGGATTGCTAATTAAATGGAGTAAACTGACATTTCGAATGTTGCCACTTTTTAAAAAAAAAGTAAAAGTAATGTTTATTTTCATTGTTATCATTTCCCGTATCTGTTGTAATTATTTACGCAAAATTATTTACACAGACATTTAGTCAAAGGGTTAAATTTAAATTTCTAAAAATACGCAATAAAATTCTAATTTTGCAAGGTAGTGCTGATTTATTGTTTCTTTGAATGATTAAAATTGAACTAGATCAATCACTATGTTTTGAAAATAAGCAAGATTATTTTGAAAAGTAACACTTCGATCTGTCGGTTTACTCCGTTTAATTAGCAACCGGACTATAGAAAAACCGCTAAGCCCGGCCCGAGGATCGAACTCAGGACTTCCCTGTCGACAACCTATATGGTAAGGTAACCAAATAAATTATATCAAACTACCGCATTGTAAACAATTTGCACAATAATTAAAATATTCAAACTATCTTTTGCGTATTTATAATTTGTAAACAATTAGCAAAAAATACTACACGTCATTAAAATGTCAAACAATGATGTATTAATTACTAATAACAGGAAATTTCATTTTACAGTACACTGACTATGGATTAAGTCGTTACTTAGCATAACATTAATTATTTTTTATAACATAAGGCCGATCGTACATTACATTAGTCTGATAAGGTACATTTTTATTTATTTTATACTTTCGAAATTCTTTTTGCGGAATTCTCGTTTTTTTTTTTATAACAGAGACTGGCAATCGAGCAGATGGGTCACCTGATGGTAAGTGATATCCATCGCCCATAGACACCCAAGACAAGAAAATCATGGGTGCGTTGCCAATGTAGGGACGTCTAGTTGCGTAGACGGGTGATCAACTCATTTATTAGAATTATTTCACCCTATCTTTTTATCTATTATCTATCTTGATGGTCGATCTGAAAATCTTTGGGGGAGGCCTATGTTCAGCAGTGGACGTCCTATGGCTGATGATGATAATGATGATGATCTTTGGAGTAGGGTTAGGATCCGTGGAAAGAAATTCCAGAGGCACAATTCTCTCGCCTTTAGATTTTTAGTTCGATATTTTTGAATCCGAAAAAATCAATATCGAACTTCTTGCCCTCAAGTCCAGTGACGCTACCACTGCTTTTTGGCATAAATTTATATTGCCATGATTATTTTAATGGAATGTCTAATATTGGCAGCAGCAATTTGCATTATAATTGCAATTGCATGTTGTTGTTAATACTATAATATACTATTATATCAAACAATGACTTATAATGAATGATTTATAAATAATTGCAGGAAATTTCATATTCCGGTACATTGAATCTTTTTTTAGTTTCTGAACACTAATAATTGGTTATTTGTTTTTATGCTGTAATATAAACACTTTGTCAATACATACTGAAAGAAGTTTCAATTTGGATGAGAAATTTTATTCAAATTACGTCTTTTAGGCTTTTATAGCATTGCCATAAAGCTCATTTTGACAGGCTCAAAACATATAACGGAGGTGCTGGTGCATCAATAATTCCCGGTTTCTGAGCTGTTTAAATAGTGGTTCATATTTGATATTTGCAGAATTACTAATAAATCGTGGCCATAAAGTGCTACAATAGCTATAAAATGGCTGCACCAGTTGCGTGTCTGCCTACCCTCTTGGGGACAACAGGTGTATAAGTTTAATTAATTAAAATAATATATTTTGTGTAGTCGCCTCCTTGGTCTAGTGACAGCAAATTTTGGGCTGTGGACCGGGAGGTCTTGGGTTCAATTCTCAGGTCGGGCAAAGCAATTATCTAATTTAATTTGCCCGAGACTGGATCCCTCAGAGGGCAGGCAGGCGGTCGTAAAACTAAACCAAATCCTTTCTGAAAAATACTTGAAAAAGTGTGTTGCGCCGACACCACATTAAGGTGGGATAATAGCAGGTAGAAAGAAGAAAAATATATATTTTGTTTACTCACCTCATATTCTATCATGAATACGACGGCGCATATGACCACCGCGGCCAGTGACGCCTTTGGTATGTAGTAGAAGTATGGAGTAAGGAGACTCAAAGATAACAGCAACAGGATACCTTTAAAGAAAATAAAGGGAGTAAGGAGACTCAAAAGACTAAAGATAAAAGTTAAGGAAAAAATAGAAAGATAGGTATTTATGTAGTCGAGTTGTGATACGGGCTATGGATCTGGAGGTTCTAAGTTCGAAACGCGTTTCACCATCATTCTTTTTATAACACGCATAAAAATATTGATTTTTAATGACGTCGTATCTGGAAAGCGTAGCTTAGCTAGAAATACATAGAATGTGCCTTACAGCTAGTATACATAATGCATAATAATAAAATTGGTTACAAGCTACCTAATGACTTGAAACCAACAAATAATGGCAATTAAATTCGGTATACAATGATTGGCTGGTCGTAAAACAATTTTATAGAACGGAAGTACATAATAGTTCTTTTTTACTATTCAATTTTAGGTTAAATACGTTAACTATAAAATAAATATATCAGCCAATTAACTTATACATCGTAAGAAATAATAAAAGTATTGACACAAGTGAAATTTTATTCCGCTGTGTAAATACGACTGGGTAGGTACCTATTCGATAAATTAAATGAAAATATATTGAAAATGAAAGTAAAAGCGCTGCTTGTGAGTGCTATGATGGTAAATTATCCTCATGAATTACTAAAAAAACCTGACAATCATAAAAAAGTTGAAGTGAGTTTTAAAGGGGGTTAAGTTTCTGGAAGTCCAACTCATTGTGTGAAACATCGAGTTTGCTGCTTTAATACAGTTTTCGAACAGGGGCAATGCTTCGGCGAGATGAATTGTACTTGTGTTTATTTTCAAAAATAATAATATTTCTACCTAGATATAGTGATTTCTCAACCTTCAACAAAGGACAATAGCTATTGGGAAGGCGAGAGAGGATTTGGGCCACCGCAAATCTTGCTCAGACATTGATTTTTTATCTTGTTCGTAGCCATGGAAACTAGGTCCTTCAACCGTATACTTTTTAATTTAAATATTCTTTTTTCCTTAGTTCTAATCTTACATTCACAAGAGCAATGAAACCTGATGTGGAAAAACACTCAGACATTGAAACGTATCAGTGTTGCTACGTTACGTTTTCCTCACGATTACATCGAACCAATCGAGCCAGCCTATTCAAATATTCAGCCTTTTATTGCGTGGCTCTACCACTCATTCATGGACTTAAAAACTACGATTCAAATACGGAGAATTTCTAACAGTAGCATTATACCTGTGAATACACTTCCAAACTGTGTGGCGACACCGCTCGCATGGTTCACCGCGCTGCGAGAAAATGATCCCGTGATAGGCATGGCGCCCACAAACGAGCCGCATATATTCGCCAATGCTAAAGTTATCAGCTCTTGTGTCGCATCCACTGATTCACCACTAGCTGAAAAAAAGAGTAAAAACAGACATATTAGAAGTGGGATGGAAAAAGATATATCAGAAGTGGGATGGAAAATAAAGCAACTTAATTTGGTTGTGTGTGACTTTTTATACGATAAATTACCTAGTACGAAAACCTTAATGCATGTGGAACCTTAGTGTTCGTACAACATGCCGGCAATGATGCAGTATTGGTTCAAAAGTGTTAAGACGGGTCGCCTGCCGCAGAAATATTTATAGTTCATATTAGGGTAAATCGCGATGAAAGCAGTTCAATACACTTAATTCTAGTACTTAGTAGTTTTAGTAGTATTCAGACTTTTCAAAAGAGATGATAGTTTTGGCCGCTGTTGATAGTTGTGTCAGACTAGGTCCCCAGTGCATCCGAAAAATATATACAACACATTTTCACCATGTACATAAATGAGGTTACATGAGGAAACAATAATTAAAGTAGTTTCTGCGAACGCGGGGATACGAATAATAATGATATTTATTTTAAAACAACAAGATCATTTAAATGAATACAATACACCACTGCCAGTCGTCACCCAAAACGTGAGTAAACATATTTAAAATTCACAGCAAAGTTTGATCAGTTTTAATGTATAAATGAACGATCGTTTTTTATAAAAAAATTGTTATGATATTAACAAATATCATAACAATATTCTATTATATTAATGAGAGTAATTAATGAGGTTTTTTTAATAAGAGTTGTCCGGGACTGCCTGCTCTAGTTGCCTCAGAGGGAGTTGACATTGAAAACTATTGAACACGAGAATAAAAACCAAACCGAATTATTTTAGCAACCTGCTTGATATTACTGTCATAAGGGAGAGAAAGAAAAATGGCGGCCGTCGTGTTTAAACTTTGCTCCTATTGGGGGGATCTGTAGTACACCTGGATTATGTTAGTAGTCACCAGCAAAAAATGTGTCGGCATAAGAATTTTGAAAGCATGAGAAGTATATCAACTTACACTAGGTTTACGTTATAAGAATGTGCTAGTTATCGTCAATGATGAAAAATTATCAAACATAACATCAACAACATTATTAGCAGTGAAAATTACAGTTCGTGACAGTAAATAAAAGATTATACCGCAAGTGCCGTGAGCGGTGAGACGACGCTGTAATTCACGTTATCGATCGAGGTAATGTGTTTTTCAACAACATTGTTATGTATGTATGTACTATTTTCATGTTGTACCTTACTAACCACTAGTGTCCGACCGAAGCTTCGCTTCGGCTTCGGCCAACTTCGGCCAAAAAATCGCCTTCGCCCGAAGGTTCGGCCTTCGGCCAAGATGGGCCGAAGTTTTGGCCGAAGCCGAAGTTTTCTAGAAACGTTGAAATTAAACAAAATGTTACGGACACGGGAAAGCGCGGTGCAAAAGGCGACGTGCGGATGGCGAGGGTCACACTGTACGCCCGGTACGGCCTACTGTCTTCGCCAGTAGTAAATCAAAACAAAACAAGTTCGTACGCGTATTTGGTTAAGTGCTTTGGTATTTAAGTTCGTACGGTGTGTATGGGCAAGACACAAAGAGAATCATGGGTGCGTTGCCAACCTAAGAAGAGGGAAATAGGGATTGAGAAAGGGAGGAGAATTGGGCCACCGGAAATCTTACTCACCGAAAGAAACGCGACAGCGAGCTGCCACTTTACGTCGGTTTTCTGTGAGACAGTGGGATCAAACCGGTCGAGCCGGCCCATTCGTAAACGCAACTGTCTACAGCGTGCCTCTACCACTCAAAAAATATACAGTTAACATCAATTTTCTACGAACCATTCATTATTTTATTTACTTTTAGTCAATTTTAACTGACAAATTTTTGGTCGCCTACTTGGTGCAGTGGCACCTATATGAGTTGTAGACTAGAAAATATCGTCTTTTTCTAACACTTTATTTTCATCCAGTCCCGGGATCCCCAGATGAGGGTTGACGTCAAATGGGCAACCGTTCGCAAAAACTAAGCTAAATCCTTTCTGCAACATGCTTAAAGAGGGTGTTTTGCCAACCCCAAAGTCGCTGGATGCAGGCCGCTTCAAACAGGTCGATCTGGAAATCTTTGGGGGAGGCCTATGTTCAGCAGTGGACGTCCTATGGCTGATGATGATGATGATGATGATGATGATGATGATGATGATGAGACTTTCTTAGGGTTATTGAACCTTCGGCTTCGGCTTCGGCCGAAGGTTGTGGATAAAGCCGATGATCGGCTTCGGCTTCGGCTTCGGCCAGAAATCGACCTTCGGTCGGACACTACTAACCACAAACTTTTGGACCCGGCTTGCGTCCCGGTATATTAATATCATTTTTCATTTAAGGATAATTTAGCATTCTATTTATTAGTGAAAGAATTTTTAAAATCCGTTCTGTTCAAATAAATAAACTAATGTATCTTTATCTTTTATTTCCAGTTGCCCTTATCCCACACAAAAGTGGGGTGGGTATAACATACTTTTTCCAAGCATGTTGCAGAAAATACTGATTTGATAATCGCCTGTTTGACGTCAGCTTTGAATTATTTACTCTGAATTATTTCATTATCACACAGGAACAATTCAAGGTTTACACAGCAGATGATAGTAGTTAAATTTCAATCAAAATTTATACGTGTTTTTGGGATATCTAATTTTTTTGGTGTATGTCGTGGTTTTATATCGAGTTAGTAGGAGAAAGTTTTTCATATTATACCAATACCTACAATAAGACTTTCGACTAAGATATTTTACCTTTAACTCCAAAAATAATAGCAACAATAAGATATTGTATGGAGTTGAAATTTTTACGATAGTTAATGTTCAAAATGTCAATATCTTTTCGAAAATTCAACTTACCAAAAGCTTTAGCGATGGCTACATTTCCTAATACTGCGACAATAGGCACTAGAACTATTGAAGATCCGAGATCGGAACACATTTCAATGAACGAAACTTCTCTGCCTCCGTATTCTGTGCTGAAAGGTGGCAGTCTTAGTGGTGGAAGACCTTCTCTGAAAGAAATCAAGACCTTATAGAAATCCCACAAATTGTAATAAACACAGACTACAAATCTGAGATTAGGTCTTAGTTTATCAAACTGGCCTATGGTGGGTTGGTCGATTTCATATACTCTCGATGTTCTTATAGACAATTGTCAGGTAACTAGGTCTTGTCACGATGTTTTATTTGGTGTTGAAGCAACTAATATAATAATAAACATACAATAGCTCAGAGAAGTCAGATTTATGAACTTTTAAGACCAGTTTAAACCTGATAAGACGAACTTGACAGCCTGTAATATCCCCGAATGGGCTATCCCTGCTTTTAATCTTTAGTAGTGAGTAGGAATATCATAACGATTTTATGAATCCATTGAATCTTAAGTTTGTTGTATTACAGTATAATTTTAGAATAAACTTTTATCTTTGATAATACCCACTCATATTATATGCTACTTGGTACACGTGCGGTTTGATATAAACCACATTTAAAACAAGGTATGAAATGCATAATATTTCGTTCGAATGAAAATGAAACCACAATGGCCGTATAACAACCGCACCACAAACACAATGGCATAAAATGTAATGAATATAAAAAAAATTAAAGAAACTACGTACTTCACTGTTCCCGTGAGCTTGAACGGTGATTCTGAGTGGCTCTCAAATATAAATGCTGCCAACGAACACAGAATCACTATTATGGCATTTCTTGACGTCGACAACAACCACAATGCTTTCTTGAGCCCCTTTTGGCTCGCTGGCAAATTTATATCTTTCATTTTCTGAAATTACAAAAATACTTAAGACGTCATATTTTTTTGGTGCTTACAAGCGAATTCTTAAAATTTTTAATGGTGTCAATCTGGATGAATCAAAATAAAGCACGAAGCTATTAACAAAAGTGCATATTTAATCTCTTCTTTTATTGTACGATATTACTTAAGAATTACGTAATAGAGTACTTTAATAAGACTAGTTCGAGGCACGAGCTATTACTTCAAAAGAGCGTGTCGATTGAGCTAACAATATTTTTGAGTTCAAGGCGATGCATGTCTATCGCTTATAATGAAAAATAACAATTTAATTACTTCATTCATACACAAATTAAGTACAGAATATAAAGATTTGTTTAAATTGAATACTTTTTCTTTGAATCTTTTAGTATATTTTCTAAGCTACATTGACGAAATCGCCGTAGTCTCCACTTAAGATCTATTCTGTCCGAACGATTACCGGTTCAGCTTCCAGACTCGCCAATTGCGGTTCCAACTGGCGCACATTTATAGCAATTACTTTCTTTTTACTTTTTATTCTGACTACTTCTACTATCGGTGAATTTCATTTTAAATGGAAGAGCCATTTGACTTCCTAATAAGAAATGAATAAGGTACTTTTCCGTAAGCTATTTTGTAATATCATCATATTTGACCAGAATTTATTTCGACGCAATTTTGATTTAATGATTAAAACTTTTAGCTAGACAGGATAAATATATAGAACAATATCTGTAATTAATACTTAAATAACTAAAGTAATAATAAAGATACTCACTCGCATTAAAAGAAGAACAATAATACACGATATTCCTAATAAACTATCAGGTATTCTTGCTTTTGGTATATTTAATATCACCTGAAAACCAATGAACATTATAACCTTCGTAATACACAAATATATCTATTGTGCACGTAAATAAGTCCTGATAATTCAACTAACAATTTTGTTAATAGAATAGACTAAAATGTAAAAATGATTGAGAAGAAACGCTGGCATCAAGTTATTGTCCGCCAATATCCTATTTCGATGGTATACCAGATTAAGGAAATATTTAGAGCAGATTCATTTCGATAAATGCAGAGTTAATGCAGTTTCCACAACAGCATACATCCTGCTGTGAGATGATATTGTGAAATCTAGAATTGAAATACGACACATTACAAAATTGCACACTGCAACTTGCAAAAACAGGTCTAGAAAAACCTGTGAAGTAGCTGTGGCAACAAAAACAACGATTAACTTAAATATTTATTTCTCACTTACTTTTTTAACAGTATCCAAGAATCCACCTGATCTGAATTGTAAGCCCAATAGACCCTTGAGTTGCGATACTGCTATTATCACAGACGTAGCCGAAGTAAATCCAACGGTGACCGGCACCGATATAAAGTCTATAAGTACTCCTGCAGGAGAGAGAACTTTATTGTATTGTAGTTTACCACATATAAAATTGTTAGTAATACAGCAAGTACGCTATGATCAGCGGGATTAGCCAAGTGGCTTATAGTCGAATAGAATAGTAAATGAATGTATGGGAATTACATAAGAGTACGCTATATTTAGGGTATCTAAATAAAATATATGTAATCTCCATCCTCTAACACGCGTAAGTGCTTCAATTATAACTTGTAACCGAACCATTGAAATTACTGTGGATTATAAATATACGGTTAGTTAAAATAAGATAAAGCTACTATCTGAAAGGCATTTTTGTATGGAAAGTAAGACATCTAGATATCAATGGACATAAAATTATGACTGATATATAGCCCTTACTAATACTAAAAATAATCAGTTATGATGAAAAGATTAGTATGAATACAAACGTCAAAACAGCAGTAGAAAATGTCCTATCATTAGATTTTAAGTGCCATAGCTCCTGTTATCGTTAAAACATTTTGAGTAATTAAGCGATGTTTTTATTGCAGAGCTTGGCAAACGAGCAGATGGGTCACCTGATGGTAAATGATCTCCATCGCTCATAGACACCCAAGATAAAAGAATTGAAAATCATGCGTTGCTAACCTAAAACGAGGGAAATAACAATTGGGAAAGTGAGCAGGAAATTGGGCCACCGAAAATCTCAATAAACATTTTTCATATCGAACTATTAAATAACAAGGTATTTAAATTTGTATGAATAAACACGATCATACAAACACTCGCTCCAATGAGTTTCCATTGATGAAGCAAGTCTGTATAATTCGGGTGTCATTTGTGTGAGCAGCGCACTCCATTTTCAAGGCTACAATAGCAATTTTCCTCAAACAATATTTCATATAGTACGTAGGAACTACGATATTATTAAAAAATAATATAATGAATGTTTTATCAGCATCAGTAGTGTTATGACTTATATCACTATCCAATATTATATGAATCAGATACAAAAGAACGGACTTCCGTGAAACGTATAATTTCTACGGTTTTCTCAAAAGGTTTTCTCCAACGGTTTTCCTAATCACATCCATTGTTGCATCCACAGATACATATGTAGTTGCATCTTTATTTTTGCGACATGTTCTTATAACAACATTTAACGGTGAGCCACGTTTCATGTCATTAGCGGGACTGACGGAATTTTGTATAGATATTTCGACTTTAACCACGCTTCGAACACTTATCATACTATGTTTTTTTTTTCTAGGTTATAACCAAATACAGGTCGACTAGTTAAAGACGCAAACAAAAGAATGTGATTACCTCGGGACCAAGGCGTAATGAAAAATGTTCTATAAACGACGCGAGGCACGGACGAGATAAAAGATCTAATAAATAGAAAATTATATATAGTCTACAAAACAGAACGGAAGCACCATTCAATATTAAAGGTAAATTACATTAAAATGGTCAAAAATAAAATAAAAATATAAAATATACTACTATGTAATAAATTTAACAGAAACATTGCTCATTTTGTTTTTTAAATTAAAATTGTGGCTTGGGAGTTTTCAGTTTTTCAACGATACGATAATTAATTCAACATTTGATTTTGAATATTGAAAAACACACTATGTTCAAAAACAGTCAATAGAGTCAACAAACAAACAGTCAACAGTTATACAGGTAATGTTAAGGGATTCAAATCTTAATGAAGCTGTAGGTATATCCCATTTAAAAGTTTCTAAAAGAATTTTTCGCTAACAATTAGACTGCATAATTTTGAATAGAATCTTGTTATTTAAACAAATCTTTATATTAACCTACGCCCTACTGCAACTTCAATTAAATTGAAAATTGGATATGTTTAACAGACAGACTTATATCAATAGTACTTTGATAGGAAAATAGTGAATGCAGTAATTTCCTTTAGAACCAAATGTTTATTTGGCAGTATCCAATGCATCGTTTATTTCTATATGCTCAGTTCCGTTCAGTTAGACTGTTAGACTAAACGAAAAGCTTGGGTCTAAACCCACACATCGCTGTCCTCATTACGTGCTCCAAATGATATACTTGGTACATCGGATGTTGTGATTTTCAATTAACTGATAACAAAAGGAAACCATTGGGCCTCGCCAGCGTTAATGCGTACGTAATGAAAATTTGATTTAAATTACACACGTTTCCACGTTAAACGTATTTATTCGTTAACAATATAATAGGCAAGGATATTATCGCTTTAATTCGTGAAATTTACTTTTATTTTTTGTTGATTTTCCGTTTTGGTTTGGACAGTAAAATGTTTTAATGTATTGTTAACAATTCCGTTGCAAGCATTTAACATTTACTTATCAATTAATAGTTATAATGTAAATAGGTACAGGTGAAACTGATAGGTTTTGGACTTGCGATATAAGACATATACAGATTCATGGATTGTCATATTATTTGTGATTTATGCAAATACAATATTTCAAATTCTATTACATATTAGGAGGTAGATATTATTCAATAATCTAAGTGTATGATCTTGATAATTTTAAATGCCTCTATCATTGAACACATCTTAATAATGTAACATTTTTAATAAATGTTATATACATATAATACTGCCTCCGTGGCGTGGTGGTATTTCGGTACGACTACGGTTCTGAGGTCTCGGGTTCGATCCCCGGTTCGGGCAAAGTGATATTGGATTTTTCCATATCAGCCCGGAGTCTGGAATTTGTGCCCGATATGGCGATAGGTTCGCCCCCTATCACATCTGGGACGAAACTAAGCTCAGCGAAATGTGGGTGTTCTAGTTGGCTAGTGCACCTCTACCTACCCCTTCGGGGATACAGGCGTGAGCTTATGTATGTATATGTATGTATGTACATATAATATATGAATTTATTGAAAATAACTTATCTTTTGCATATTATATCAATTTATAAATTAATTATGATTATACTACTCCGACTCACGTTGTATTCCTCACGTGAAACTTTCATTTGTTAACCTTGTGACAAGATTCAACAACAGTCCACATGTGGTACAATAGGTATTCAATATTCATAAATTAATATAAAATTGTGACAATAGCTTTTTTTTGCTGTTACTCGATGCACGTTTATAATCGTGTCCGTGTTGTTTTGGTATTTTTATTATTAACGGCCGAATGGTCAAGCGCTACACAATATTAAAGGCTTCTTTCTTACATTGATTTTCGTCATACAGTTTTGACAGATAAGGGGGCCTTAAACGACATAAGGCGGCCTTAAGTGTATGAACTTTCTGCGGTAAGTCAACGATTGTCATACGAGTATAGAGGTATAATTGCACAGTAAATTTTTATTGTCTAAAAAAACACGATAGAAATTACTGCAATGTTTACAAAGTGATATAGAAAGTTGGTGGGAAATCCATTATTATTCATGCATAATATCAACAATAATTACACCTATAGTAAATGTGATGAGCAAATTGCCAATAGTTAATAACTAATGCCTTAAATATCATAATTTTAAACAATGATAAATAAATACTGATTTTTTAGGGTCACGCGAAAGTTATACATTGAAATAAAACTTTTTATGCGGATTCTATCGAGATTTGTTTTTATTTTTTGGCTCGACGTTTCCAAGACTTTGCATCCCTCATGGTCACGGGTCACTTTTATATCACTTTTCAAACTGTAAACGAATATCCTACTGTGTAGTAATTAAGAATGTTTAGTCGAATGCTGAGTCGCCTCCTCGGTCTAGTGGTAGCATGTATAGGCTATGGACCGGGAGGTCCTGGGTTCGATTCCCAGGTCGAGCAAAGCTAATTTTCTAATTGAATTTGCCCGCGACTGGATCCCTCAGAGGCGATTGGCGTCAGGCAGGCGGCCGGTCGTAAAAACTAAGCCAAATCCCCTCTGCAACATGCTTGAAAAAGTGTGTTGCGCCGACCCCACATTAAGGTGGGATAAGGGCAGGTAGAAAGGAATAAAGCAGTAATTAAGAATGTTCACATGCACCGACGACAAACATTAAATAAATATGGTGCAGCTTCCTCATCATCATTAATTAGCCATAAGACATAAACTGCTGAAAATAGGCCTCCCCCAAAGATTTACAAATGACCCTTTGGAACTTGGAAGCGGTCTGCATGCAGCGACTTCCTAATAGCGAAATTATTTTCAAAATCAGTTGATTTATACATTATCCATTCCAGAAAACTAACAAATAGATCTCTATAAAAAATATTCCAGGATACAGATGGTGGCGCTATTGTGCTCATTTATGAGTCGTGTGTGTGTGTTCCGCACGTATAATGGGCAAATCAGAGGCAACCTTTGAACACGAGTGGCTAGAGGAGCCAACTCCTACGGGGGCTGCGGCTGCATGCATCCGCGTACCACGTAGCCCCCCGCACAACGGAGAGAGCGGAACATTGCCGGGTTTTAGTCGGTAGGACGGTTTAGACCGGTGAGTCCGACATACCTCTGAGCTGTGGCTTGGAGAGATTCGCAAATGAATTTCCCCGTATTAAAAAAAAAAAGGGTACTGATGGTGGATATCCAATCAGATGAGATGAAGTATTCATTTCACAACTCAACTGGGCAGTTCAATGTTCTAAATTAGGAATGGACACGGACGAATGGACGCGGACCCTCTTAACAGTAACATGGTATTCAATATGCCATTTAAATTGGCTCTCGAACGCTGCCGATATTGCGTTCAATCAAGCTTAGTGCTATTGCAAATATTATGTGCACTGGATTTTGTTTAGATGTGTTTTAGGCATTATTGTAAATAAAACCGTATTTGTAATAAAATCAATAAGTATTTATACGTTATTTAATTACCGTGTCATAAAGCCGGGTCTCCTGCACTAGCTTTTCTCGAAACAAAACACTAAAAACATACGCAAAACAACGGTTTTTGCTGTCACCTGCTCGTAGAACAATGGACCATAGATAAAACATTCATGTTTTGGGTAGGTGTTTTATGTAATGTTTTAGTGCAGGAGACCAGGCTTAACACGGTGACAACTTACATGTAAATATATCGCGAAACTAAAATGGCGGAACCGGTTTCAAAGTAACGTACACGTATTTTTCGTAGTTATGCCAGGTCCTCTAATTTTTTCTTTAGTCATTGCATAAAACACGCAATAAAATAACACATTATTATGACATGACAATTGACATGCACCCAATGATATAACCTACTACTTGTCTTACAATAACAACAGGTGGACATAGCCTTCGATTACAATAACTGCGTACGATTAAACCATAGATAATTGCAAAACACGTGCAATCGTTAAATTGTCTGAAAATTTTAACATTTGTATGTGTATTAGAAATGGTATTGACACAGATATTGTATTGCCCTTGACAACAATCGATGGCCAATTGTATTACACTTATACACTTATACAAAGGTTCAAGATGTGAGATGCGCATTTGAATTGGCTTTACGCAATCAATTATGCGCATGACCATTTTATTTTGATGTAACATAAGCTCATACCTATGTCCTTGAAAGATAGGCAGTTATTGCACCAAAGTTTTGTCGCGAAAAATTTCTTGTAAGATATATAGATATTAAGGGACAGCGCGACACTCGCTGTATTTTTTATTGCAATTGAATGACGATACGAAGAAGCACCTTGATTGTAAACCATACAACAGCTCCGTTTTTTTTACAAACAGCCAGTCCAGACAAATTTTTTAAACAGACATCACAGACTGCGGATGCCCAACAAGGAATAAGAAGCTTCTTCAAATTTTGCATCAATGTAGACTATTATCACAATTTGTTGCAACGGTATAAGCACTTCGAATTTACGTTGAAATACACACGGCACAAGCTGATATTATGTCACCATATAATACAATAAACCACGCAATAAAATTGTAAGAATTAATGATCGCGTGTTTGAAAATAAATAAATAACATCCAACAGTCACACACATAGTGCTGACCCCACACTAAGATCGAATCTTGGGTATCAGGAACTACGAGAGACTTTCGGTCTCACAACACCCAGACCCGAAACAAATTTATGTAGGCCATACAAACATTTGTCTCGGTGCGGGGATAGAACCCGCGGCCTCTTGCTTCACAGCCGGCTGCTCGCCCGCTGCGCCAAGGAGGCTGTCAAAATAAGGTTTTACAGATAGAAAATAAACAAAGCGATGCTTACCTAAATGCAATATGCCCATAACTAGTTGCACGACACCCGAAAGGAAGCACAGTAGCACCGCATATTCGGTGTTCCTCCCCTGTATTTGCTGATACGTCATAAGGGCCAATAAAGCCGTGGGGCCCAGGGTTATGTCCTTACACGACCCAAAAATCATATAGACGAAGCATCCCATAAACGAGGAATATAGGCCGAACTGTAAAAAAATACTACGTGTAAAATGTATATTACGGGGACGTGTCAACCGGTTCATCAGGTTGAAGGGTTTTGGAAACCAGTTTATTTTACTTTCACTCGTAAACTTCAGTAGCTCAAACATGAGTGTTTTGACATTTCTCACTAGCGTAAAAATATAACAAGCTCACGCCTATATCCCCAAAGGCGTAGGAGAGGCGCACTAGCGAACTAGAACACCCACATTTCGCCGAGCTTAGTTCCGTCCCAGATGTGATAGGGGGCGAGCCTATCACCATATCGCACACAAATTTTCCAGGTGGTAGAGCCACGCTGTAGACAGTAACGTCTATAGCACGAATGGGCCGGCTCGACCGGTTAGATACCACTGTCTCACATAAAACCGACGTAAAGTGGCAGCTTGCTGTCGCGTTTCGTTCGGTGAGTGAGATTTTCGGTGGCCCATTTCCCCATTCCCTTTCCCAATCCTCTTCCCTCCCCTTCCATTCCCTCCTTTTAGGTCGGCAACGCACCCATGATTTTTTTTGTCTTGGGTGTCTATGGGCGATGGAGATCACTTACCATCGGGTGACCCATCTGCTCGTTTGCCAATCTCTGCTATAAAAAAAAAACACAAATTTCAGACTCCGGGCTGATACTGAAAAATCCAATACCACTTTGCGTGACCCTGGTATCGAACCCGGACCTCAGGGCGATTGTCGTATCGCGCATAATGTAAAAATATTTGTATGACAAACACCCGTCCGCCTCTAATCGTTACATGGGGTATTCATAATTTTCACATAAACATAACATAAGCTCACGCCTGTATCCCCGAAGGGGTAGGCAGAGGCGCACTAGCCAACTAGTACACCCACATTTCGCCGAGCTTAGTTCCGTCCCAGATGTGATAGGGGGCGAGCCTATCGCCATATCGGGCACAAATAACAGACTCCGGGCTGATATGGAAAAATCCAATATCACTTTGCCCGACCCGGGGATCGAACCCGAGACCTCAGGACAGTAGTCGTACCGAAATACAACCACGCCACCGAGGCAGTCATAATTTTCATACAAATTATTTTACGTAGTAGCTGGAGAGAAATGTTAAAAAAAACTCTTGGCGGAGCCTCAGACCTCATACGATTTCTAAATTAAATGACGGTTTAATAATGATGATAAATTATGGTTTTAATTTACCTGTGGTTCCAATCCAGCCAGCGTGGCGTATGCTAAAGCCTGTGGTATAACAGTCAACCCCACAGTGATACCAGCTATCAAATCTGCCAGTGCCTTCTCAGAATTATATTCTGGCAGCCATTTCGTGATTGGCAGTCTTTTGTGCATTAACCTTTTGCACTTCGTCTGCCGCTTCGAGCGGTGCTTGGACGGCGATGACATTATGTCAATATTATCTGCGAACAAGAATACGTTGTTTTTTATAAGTACCATTAAGTAACAACTAACTAACGCCTGAATACTGAAACGCAACTTAAACACTTGAGGACCACAAGGGCCAGTAGGCCAATCATGTGGTTTTTTGACATTACTCGCTAGCGACTCGACTCGACTAGCGAGTATTTCCGCGAGCGAGGACGTAAAATATTTGGATGACAAACATCCAAACGCCTTTAGCGTTTACGCGCGGTACTGACGTTTTCCAACTAACTCATGGTTGAGCTACAGGTTATCGGTCATAATAGTATGGTGCAAAACAATGTAAGTTGAGAAACGTATCAGCATTCGGAGGTAAAACACATTTAAATTGTCTAAAAACAGACATACATAACGCTATCAGAATAAGATTAAATTGCAAGTATTTGCGACAACCCAATTAAAATGACTTTTTCAGTGAAAGCGAGTGTAACATTTATTATGTGTGTGTGAATCAGAATGAAACAAGTTAACGATAACGTTGTACAAAAACGCGGCGCACTGATGAAAACGTTCACGTGTTTATAAAATACTAACTGTTGCTTGCGACTTCGTTCGCGTGGATATCCCTCGGGAACCGTTCATATTTCCGGGTTAAAAAGAATTATTATAATCGGTGCGGGTGCGGTGCGACTGCCTCGGTGGCGTGGTGGTATTTCGGTACGACTACGGCTCTGAGCTCTCGGGTTCGATCCCCGGGTCGGGCAAAGTGATATTGGATTTTTCCATATCAGCCCGGAGTCTGGAATTTGTGCCCGATATGGCGATAGGCTCGCCCCCTATCACATCTGGGACGGAACTAAGCTCGGCGAAATGTGGGTGTTCTAGTTCGCTAGTGCGACTCTGCCTACCCCTTCGGGGATACAGGCGTGAGCTTATGTTATGTTATGTTTATTAAAATCGGTTCAGTAGTTTTTAGCCTATTCATTACCTACAAAAAAACTAAACATGTTTCCAACGCAATTTAGTACCGCATAATTAAAATTGGTATAATTGAAATAAAACTATTCTTACGGATTCTATCACGATTATGTTTTAATTATTATTCCCGACGTTTCGAAGGCTTTGCAATCTTCGTTGTCATTGATTGCGACTGTGGTCTCTCTTACATCGGACAAACAAAACGGAATATAGGGACCCGCGTAAAAGAACATATAGCTGACGTAAAACACCGACGCTCTACGAAGTCTGCAGTTGCTGAACATTCAGAGGAAGGCTCCAAACATTATCTTAGATTTGATAAACCACAAATCCTCGCCAAAGAATACCGATTCCTCCCTAGGATGATACGCGAGGCTATTGAAATTAAAAAACATCCTAATTTCAATAGAGAAGATGGTTGGAAGCTTGCACAAACCTGGGATCCAATTATACATCTTATTAAATCGGAACCCAAAAGACCAGCTGCCAGAACTCAAGACACCGTGAGCTCGTACTGCATAGATCGGAACACAAATAATTAACCTTTTTTGATTTTGTATAATTTTTTAATTATGGTAGATATTGTAACACTAACCTTTTTTGGACAAATGACACCTCAGTCTGACCCGTGACAACGAAGACTGCAAAGCCTTCGAAACGTCGGGAATAATAATTAAAACATAATCGTGATAGAATCCGTAAGAATAGTTTTATTTCAATGTATAATATTCGCGTAAACTTAAGAAATCAGTATTGGTATAATTATTATTATATTGGTATTAAACAACAACTTAACTCACAAATAGAAATATGATACGACAATAAACGTCGGCACAAAGTTTGTAACAATGTTCGATACGTATTTTCGATAAAGTTTTTGAACAACGTATATTTACACAGAAATGAACGAGCACATTTGAAAAATAACTTTTGTTCATTTACAACAAGGATCCGTTGGCGAAGTTTTCGAATAGAAAGACGTATTCGAATAAACAGCGTATGTGTACTGTATTTATACGGTTCGCTTAATGCACCATTTCTGTGCTGGCCAACCATACTTAGATGTAGAATGTAGGGACCGGACGGTAATATGGCGGTATAAGTAACAAGGGTGGTCCACCTTCCCTAGGCCTACAAATTTGGCAAGGAATATTGGAGCAGTTGATTTAATTTAAGACCCTTTGTGTCGCACACTTCCAATTTCCTAATAAACGTCCCTCCCCCCAAATAGCCGACGAAAAACAAAGGCTTAAGTTCTTACATGTAAAAGGGCCGAATAATCGATGCCCTCCTTTATTATTGCTCTAAATAATTATAAGCCTATGATCAAAAAGGTTTGTACTACATAATCACAAGTTTAAAAACTTAACGGACCGACTTAAAACTTATCCGATCGTGACTAAATTTATATTGAAGTAAGCTCTATCGAACACAAAAAGAATTTCCAAAATAGGTTCATATTTGGCGGAGATATCGCGTAACATACATAAAAAAAATACAGACGAATTGACCTTCTCCTTTTTGGAATTCGGTCGAATTACAGTTTCGCTGCCCATAAATCAATTAATGAGAAATGTTAGTATAAATAGTTCACAAACAAAGGTAATGAAATAATAAATTCATCCTACATACTCACAAAACGACATAAGTAAATCAAACTACAATCAAAATCATGACACAAAGAAAAGAGAAAATCATGTTCCACGCCCAGACACTGTCTCGAGATGGGAAGAAACAAATCAATTACTGTCAATTCATCTCTTAAGTGGCAAGTATTGGAAGAAAATTACCTATTAAGGGAAAGTGTTCTCAGTCAAAGCGGAGAGTGTTGGTCATTCCAGATAATACAGGGGTCGGGCGTGTTAATTTGCGATGGTATGTTACGAACGTTGCTAATAAACCTCAAGGAACAATGTCGTAGGGACGCTTTGTTGCCCAAACCAGGTGCGTCTGTCCAATTATTTGGCCAGATTAGATTGAAGATTTCCATTAACCGTTGTTTTTGTTTGTACATTGTTAGTTTTTCGCTCGGTTTTGTGCGTGGAATGTTATTATGGATAGGTAATTTCGCGAGATTATCGTTAATTTGGTGATTTTGCATTATTTACAGAGTGTATGAGAAATTCGTTAATGAGACATCAGGGACTTACGTGTTTCGGCCACCGCTACCTGGCTTTGTAGGTTTTCTTGGTGGGGGCCCCCTTGAATCCCTTCGTTGGACGTAGTATGCAGTTATTTGCTGATTCACTGGCTTTGATCGCGTTACACGACATATACTAGTTCAGATGTTAATTTGATAGTTGCGTGCGCGCACTTTGATACGTTTCGAACCGTTCACGACCGTTGCGAGATTCGAATAGGGGAACAACGGTAACGTAAAGCAGGTGGCAGCACTTGTAGCTGGTTGTAATGTGTTCCAGAACACGCAGTATGACATCCCATTGTTACAAAATAATAAAGAAAAAAAATGCCGAAATAATTATTTGAAATGGTTTGTGCTAACAACTAAAAGTACGGAACATGCCGCCGACCTTAAAATAACCTATTTTAATAGAAAACAAGATAAATAAAATAACATAGGGCTAGGGAAAGTTATACAATAAAGTTAATTAATTGGAAGAGGACAGACCTTCACTACAGGTCGCTTGGTTAGTGTGTCACCAATGCGTACAGTTACAACGCGGGTAATACCATCAGCGCCCGGGTGAAGCTGATGTACGCGAGCTAAGCGCCATTGTAGTGGAGGCAGTGTGTTGTCAATCAACACAACAACGGAACCCACTTCGAGGGGCGTCTTCGTAGTGTCGTGAAACCATTTACTTCTTTGCTGAAGTTGAGAGAGATACTCAACGCTCCAGCGTTTCCAAAAGTGTTGAACAGCTTGTTGAATAATTTGCCACCGAACTAGGCGATTGACAGAATCATCACTAAAGTCTATTTCAGGTAGCGAAGTCAATGGTTGCCCGACTAAAAAATGTCCTGGTGTAAGAGGCAATGGATCCGAGGGATCATTACTCTGAGTACAAAGTGGTCTTGAGTTAAGTACCGCTTCTATTTGACATAGAAGAGTGTTGAACTCGTCGTGAGTTAAAGTAAGTTGCCCTATGACCGGATAAAGATGGGTTTTCATGCTTTTGACAGCTGCTTCAAAAATACCACCGAAATGACTTGCATATGGTGGGTTAAAATGCCAAGTTATGGATAGATCAGTTAATTTGCTGTTAATATGAGTTTGATTAGCGGTGTTTTGTAAGAACATCCGTAATTCTTTAAGATAATTGTTGCAGCCTACAAAGTTACGACCGCAGTCGGAATAAATATCCGTACAAAGTCCACGCCGGGAAATGAAACGACGTAGAGCGTTAAGGAATGAATCCGTTGACAAATCCGGAACTAATTCTAGATGTACGGCCTTGGTAGACATGCAAACAAAGACGCATATGTAAGATTTGTAAATTTTTGCGTTGCGGAATTTAGTTGATTTTAGGTAAAAATGACCTGCAAAGTCTACGCTAACGTGTAGGAACGGTCGAAGGGCGTTGACTCTTGCAGCAGGCAAAGGAGCCATTGGTGGCTGCGGAGCGGACGGTCGCGTACGAAAGCATCGAACGCAGCGACGCGTGCGCATGCGGACTGCATCGCGAGCAGACATTATCCAATATGTTTGTGATATTAAAAACTGTAACGTCTGTGGTCCTACGTGTAAATACAACTTGTGAAAGTGGTCTATAAGTAAGGTTGTAAGATGATGCCTTTTAGGTAAAATGATCGGATGTTTAGCATCATACGGTATTTGAGCACGTTGTATCCTGCCGCCGACCCTGAGAAGTCCCGTATCGTCCAGGAAAGGTCTCAGCTTCTGAAGTTTGTTGGAACAGTGATCGTCATCTCTTAGTCGCGAAATATCTTCAGCGAATTGGTCTTGCTGTACGAGTTTTATAATGCGATGTAATGTAAATTTTGTTTCAGAAACTGTAATATATTGATACGAATGGGATTGAGTCTTAAGGCATTTGTGATAAAAACGAAAGATAAATGAAACCACACGCAATAGTTTTGGCAACGACGAAAATCGCTCCATAAATTGTAAGTCCGGAGTTACGTTTTTGGAAACAAGAACGTGTTGACGGCGTTCTTCATCGGTATGTAAATCGATGTTCGAGACAGGCCAATTAGATTGACACTGCGTAAGCCAAACAGGTCCATTAAACCAAAATTCGTGGTTTAACTTTGTTGGGAGCACACCACGGGATGCTGGATCCGCGGGGTTGTCCTCGGAACGCACGTGACGCCAATGTGCAGCGGGCACGCGGCTTATGGTCTCCGTCACACGATTGGACACGAAGGTGCGCCATTCATGTGAAGATGAGCGTAACCATGCAAGAGTGACTGCAGAATCACTCCATGCATAAACATTGTCGATAGACAAAATGTTTGAGTACGTTAAAAGTAGTTTTTGGATAAGCTTAGATAAAAGCAAAGCTCCACAAAGCTCCAAGCGTGGGAGTGATATGCGTTTCAAAGGTGCAACTTTTGTTTTTGCAAGAATAAGATTAACGTGTACAGAGTTTTGACTGTTGCTGACACGTAAGTATACGCAGGCAGCGTATGCTTTCTCGGATGCGTCCGAGAAACCATGTATTTGGATTTCTTTGTTGTTATGGGGAATCACGTGTCGTGGTAACGAGAGTGATTCAAGAATTGGGAGCTCTGATATGAAAGTGAGCCAAAGATCACGAATACCCTTCGGAGGAGCTTCATCCCAATCTGTTCCAGATATCCATAACAACTGAATTAAGAGTTTTACAAACAATGTAATGGGACTGAGGAAGCCAAGCGGATCATAAATTTTGGAAATTTCGGAAAGCATTATGCGTTTCGTGCATGTTTCAGGAGGAGTTGTAACCGTATAAGAGAAAGTATCCGACTTGGGATTCCATTTCAGACCCAAAACTTTGACTGTTGTATCAGTGTCGAGAGCGGATAGAATCAGAGCTTCGTCATCTGGATTTGTTACACTACTGCTGACAGAAGATAAAAATTCAGGACAATTGCTTGTCCACTTGCGGAGCTCAAAAGAGCCTGCCTTACAAATGGCGATAAGCTCACGCTGTATGGCAATAGCTTCGTCCAGAGTGTTTGAGCCCGAAACAACGTCGTCGACAAAGACATCGTTTACCAACACTTGCGAGGCAAGTGGGAACGAGTCCGCTTCATCAATCGCTAATTGACGAAGTGTGCGTAACGCTAAAAACGGCGCTGACGCTACGCCGAAGGTTACCGTACAGAGTCGGTAATCTTGGACAGGATCTTTAGGAGAGTATCTCCAAAGAATCCGTTGAAAGTCCCTGTCTTCAGGACGTATTTGAATAAATCGATACATCATTTTGATATCAGCTGTAAAAACTATCTTGTGTAGCCGAAATTTTAAAAGAACTTCGTTTATGTCCTTGTGCAATTTCTGGCCAACAAGTAAATTATCGTTGAGTGATCGACCGTTCGATGTTTTACACGAGGCGTCAAAGACAACCCGGAGTTTGGTCGATGCGGAAGAGGTTTTCAACACACAATGGTGTGGAATGTAGTAGGGAATCTGATCGGGAACTGTGTGCTCATTGACAGGTTCCATGTGACCTAAGATTTCATAATCACGGATACATTTTGAATATTCTTCTTGCAAAGAAGGATCGCGAGAAAGCTTTTGTTCAAGCTTGTACAAGCGATTGAGAGCGATTTGACGAGATTCACCCAGAGGGGGTGCATGTTCCTTAAATGGAAGCGAAACTATATATTTTCCGCTATCACTACGTTTGTGAGTATCAACGAAGATTGATTCACAAAGAGCTTCTTCCCTTGTGAGAGGCTTGACGTCAGGTACCGATTCAAGCTCCCAGAAATTTTGCAACTGCATATCGAGTTGATAGGTACTAACATTCATGCAGACTTGTGCTGGCAATGAATGAGAAATTTTACCGTTAAGTAGGTAACCAAAGATACTATTAATTGCCACGGGTGTACCCTGTGGGCCTTTAATGTTGTCATGTAATAATATCAGATTTGTATAATCTGATCCTAGAAGGAGTTCAACGGGACGCGCAGAACGTAATTCTGGATCCGCTAGAGGAAGATCCTTTAGGTGAGGAATGTGCTCGAAAAAGCTTGGAATGCTTGGTAGATAACTCGTTAACTTTGGCAAGATAAGAGCTTCTATAAACAATTTCGGTTCTGGTTTATTGTATGGTGTAACTTCACATAAAACATAACCACGCGGCTGCTCATTTTTATTACCGATGCCGGTTATAGTCATGCTAGTTTTCGCATGATAACGCTTCAAACCCAGTCGCTGGACGCATGACTCTGCAATAAGCGTGGCTTGAGAGCCTTGATCAACTAAAGCGCGCACAAGGCGAGGAGGGTTCTCACTAGCATCAGATGGACGAATGTTAATGAGAGCGGTAGTAAGTAGGACCGTACAATTATTTTTATGTCCAGAAAAACCATGCTGTGATGTGGATAAATAGGAAGGTTCCGCTACCGAAGTTAGCTCGGGGGAAGATACGTTGCATTCGGTTGTCAGTATTACGTTAGGAACATCTTCGTGCATAGAAGTGTGATGACGTTGTGAACACACACGACAATTATGTCGCGATTTACAATCCTTGAGTTCGTGACCCGTAAATAAACAATTGTAGCAAACTTTATTTTGTTCAATAAAATTCTTTCTTTCGGATAAAGTTAATTTACTAAAGTTTACACATTTATTTAGTGGATGAGAGTTTTGTTTGCAGTAAAAACATCTCATAATATGACTAACACCAGAAGGAGTTGACGTAGCTGCATGTATACTCATTGATCGAGAATCACGTGAACGCGCGAATGATGTATTATTCATAGACGTAGCTGTCCGGTCTGCATCGGAGTGAGATCGCTCGACTCGACGGGACGAGCCGCCTGCATGGCTCAGCGGTGCGCGAGAATGAGACTGCCGTACCGCGGCTTCAGTGCTCGACGCGACGGATCTTGACGCAGAGGTGTTACACATAGCCTCAGTCGCATTCACTTCTTTGTTTAAAAACTCAATCAGACTATTCACACTCGGAATGTCGTTATGAGACTTTAAAGATAATTTAAACCGTTTTCTAAGAATAGGTGTAATTTTGCGTAGCAAAATATTTAATAAAATGAAACTCCATTCAGTTACAGGTAAGTCGAAATTTTTTAAAGCCGTTATATTTTCTTTGTAGACTATTAAAATGTTACGCAAGCTCTGTTCATAATTTTTATCAGTTACTGGGTCCACGTCAAGGATTTTATCTAAGTGCTTGGATGCAATTATTCTATTGTTTTGATACTCATCCAACAACACTTGCAAAGCATTATTATAGTTATCACCAGTTATGGGAATTGATTTAATTAAGCTATAGGGTTCACCCCGTAGGGACAGACGCAAATAACGAAAACGTTCTACATTTGACAGAGACTCGTTGTTATGGACTAATGACAAGTACAAATCATAGAATGCATGCCAATCAGTTACCTGACCGTCGAAAGTAGGCAGCTTAATGACAGGTAGTTGGTCCCTCCCGTGACCTTGACCATGACAACATGTGGTAGGCTGGACGCTAGCTACACTTTGTCTACGTTCAACAGTTTTTAACTGATCAGCTGTAATCTGTACTTTATAATACAAATCATCGAAGTTGTTACGTATTTCTAATTGTTCCTCAGGTTTAAATTCTCCACTTTTAGCTAATAGTTTCTCAATTTTACCTTGAACGAGGAAAAATTGTTTTTTAACATTGTTTAATTCTTTGATACGAACTTTAAATTCAGATTCATTAGTTGAAGAACAATCAGCCATACGTTGGATACTGTTCATAAAAACATCGCGTTCAAATTTTAATTGTTCTAACTCCATTATAATTATTATGTATCAGGTAGGTAGAACGATGAATTAAGAAAAGTTGACTAGCAAGCTATAAGGTACGGAGTACACCGATAGCGTAACTGTTATTTAATTGAATACGTTATGTTGTAGTTAAATATTTTGTCGTACGAAATTATATAGAATTATTTATGCAGTATTGAAATGAAGCAAATTAATGATAAATACGTAATACACAAAAAATTAATAATTTTGCAAATTAATTAATTCTACATGTGATGTTGAAATTGAACGATATATACGAAGTAATACAAATTAATAAAATATGTAATATTGATGTGTGTCTAGTACGTAATACATAGACCACGTGTTAATGTGTAATGTAAATGTAGCTTGTGTGGCGCACGCCTTATTGTTCCGCTAACTTGGTGCAAGTATGTTCGACTCGAGCGCTGACGGCAGGGCGAACGATGTACCCACAAGTTGGGAAAAAAAGGACGATTATTGTAAAATTCGCTATTTTACCTAGTAATTCATTCGTAAAATGAATTAGTACGTTCGAAAAAACTGTACGCAATGGTATGGTCGAAAAACACATACGCTAAGCCTAGGCAAAAGGAATTTATGGGGTTAGGAACCAGTACTATGATGCTAGCACAAACCAGTACAAAATGTAATTCGGCTCTGAAGGACCAACAAGTTATGTATGAGAAATTCGTTAATGAGACATCAGGGACTTACGTGTTTCGGCCACCGCTACCTGGCTTTGTAGGTTTTCTTGGTGGGGGCCCCCTTGAATCCCTTCGTTGGACGTAGTATGCAGTTATTTGCTGATTCACTGGCTTTGATCGCGTTACACGACATATACTAGTTCAGATGTTAATTTGATAGTTGCGTGCGCGCACTTTGATACGTTTCGAACCGTTCACGACCGTTGCGAGATTCGAATAGGGGAACAACGGTAACGTAAAGCAGGTGGCAGCACTTGTAGCTGGTTGTAATGTGTTCCAGAACACGCAGTATGACATCCCATTGTTACAAAATAATAAAGAAAAAAAATGCCGAAATAATTATTTGAAATGGTTTGTGCTAACAACTAAAAGTACGGAACACAGAGTTAAAAGAGAAAGTTCTGTTCGACCTGAATGTGTATAAGTTTGTTTGCAATTGTATCGAAACACAATGATCTTAATTAAGATGATGCTTTCACTAATACATAGACACATACTTACAGGGGGTTTTAGGATACTTAAAAGACATGGTTATGATAACGAGCTGTTTACATGCAAAGTTTTAGCATTAACGTACATTCATCATCATCATCAGCCATAGGACGTCCACTGCTGGACATAGGCCTCCTCCAAAGATTTCCAGATTGACCTGTTGGAAGCGGACTGCATGCAACGTACATTACTTTTCGAGAATTATTAAATATTCATCTTTATGGCTAACCCTTGGTTATTGAAAATGTTCAAAACCATCTGATTATTTGACTCTTCAAAGTTTTAAAAATCATAACAGTTTTGTAGTTTAAACTATAGAATTTCATACACGTATCTACTATTCAGATGCCATATCAACGATTTGTCTTGTACCGGATACTTACATCCGTATTTGTCGGAAAAATGTTTCCGACACTGCTTCCAATTTTTTCAACGAACCTATGCAATTACGCAATATAACATAATATATGATAATCAATATTAAGTTGATTACAAAAAGTATTATACCCACTCTTCAGCTTCATGGAGATAACAATTTAAAGCCGAGACTGGCAAACGAGCATATAGGTCACCAGATGGTAAGTGATGTACACCGCCCATAGTCACCCAAGGCACAAAAAGCATCATGGGTGTGTTGCCAATCTAGGAGGGAAATATGGATCGGGAAAGGGAGGAGAGAATTGGACTACTGGAAACCTGACTCACCGAACGAAACGCGACATCGATCTGCCATTACATAGGTTTTCTGTGAGACAATGGTATCAAACCGGTCGATCCGTCTAATTCGTGCTGTAGACGAAACTGTCTACAGCGTGGCTCTACCACTCAAAACATTACTAGAACAAGGCTTGTTTTTTTTTTATATAGCAGAGATTGGCAAACGAGCAGATGGGTCACCTGATGGTAAGTGATCTCCACCGCCCATAAACACCCAAGACACAAAAATAATCATGGGTGCGTTGCCAACCTAAAAGGAGGGAATGGATGGGGAGGGAAAAGGGATTGGGAAAGGGAGGGGAGAATCGGGACAGTTGTATTAAACCGGTCGATCCGGCTAATTCGTGCTGTAGACGAAACTGTCTACAGCGTGGCTCTACGACTCGAAACATTACTAGTACAAGGCTTGTGATTACACTATATTCATAGTACCTATTACTCCGTAGTACTTTTATTCTGTACTAACACACAAACGGAATAAACCTATTACAATGTTCTCCAATGCATGAAGGCCATTCATATTTTTAACCGATTTCATGACAATAGTCAACCTCATTGGAAACACGACAAACATACTGAGCTGTGGCGAGGGGTCCATACAACCCGATTTCTGTCGGCTTTCCTTTTTCCATTTTGTAGGCTAATTTATAAGTATAATCTAGGTATTATATAGAGGAGAACGTAGCTCAGGCTTCCCTTTTGAAAAATTTCACCATTCGCCAATGATACTGAGTAGTTAGTTAATCTGTGTCATGAACTCATGAGTTCAATAGTCTCATTTCTAAAGTGTACTAAAATAGAGGCAATTAGCAAAAAAACTTATTTTTAGTAAGTAGTACACCCATAGATTTCGTGTCATGTCAGTGACTTATTATTTCTTGCATAGTTGCCAAATAAATTCTGTCTATGCCTACATTTCGGAACTATAATATTATATTTCTATTGTATACCTGGGGGGTTACCACCACCTCTTATAAGAGTACTATCTTTTGCCCGCGGCTACGCCCGCGTTGACAAATATTCATCCCCCATTACATCCCTTTAGGGGATGAATTTATGAATGCATTAAACTAACAAAACTTCCTCTTGAATCATTCTATCTATTAAAAAAACCAACATCAAAAAACCGCATCAAAATCCGTTGCGTAGTTTTATAGATCTAAGCATACATAGGGACAGATAGACAGCTGGATGCGACTTTGTTTTATACAATGTAGTGATTATTATAATCTTAGTTTGTTTTTTTTACAAGTAATTCAAGTAATAATAATGCTAAGAGGTGGTGGTAACCCCCCCTGGTTTAGTTTGTTTCCGTAACCATTTAGAATTAGGGTACCCTGAACCTGTAACCTCGTTGGACGTCCAACTATAAGGTCGACAACTTGATAAAGGTCGCGGGAAGTCGCTAGATGCAGGCCGCTTCAAACAGGACGATCTGGAAATCTTTAGAGGAGGCCTATGTCCAGCAGTGGACGCCCTGTGGCTGATGATGATGATGAAACCTCTAAATATAAATTACTTTTTAAGAGCCGAGTACCTCTTAAAGTGATAATGTAAAAAAAGATAATACTTTATGTTTTTATTTATTAATGACGTAAGGAAAGCATTTTAGCTATATAAAGCGCGCATTTAAAACTATTTTCGCATTTTCTCATAAATATAACGTGACTTAATTAATGTCAAAGCATTTAGGTACGGTCTCGTGTATGTTTATCATTGCATGTGTTTTAATCCGCTAATTTAAGTTGATTTTTTTATTGCATAGACTGGCAAACGAGCCGATGGGTCACCTGATGGTAAGTGATCTCCACCGCCCATAGACACCCAAAACACAAAATGAATCTTGGGTGCGTAGCCAATTTAAAACGAGGTAATGGAAGGGGAGGGAAGAGGTTGGAAAAGGGAGGGCGGAAATGGGCCTCCGGAAATCTCACTCACCGAACGAAACGCGACAGCAAGCTGCCACTTTACGTCGGTTTTCTGTAAGACAGTGGTATCAAACCGGTCGAGCCGGCCCATTCGTGCTGTAGACATTACTGTCTACAGCGTGGCTCTACCAGTCAAATAATTATATTGAAATATATAATTAGTAACGTGACATCGCGTCGATAGAAACGCGCAGGTGAATGAATACAAACGGGTGTCGGGTTCTGATTTAAACCATATAACCACATCAGTGATATCGACAACCAAAAATTATCAACCTATTATCTGAGCCCAAGTTATTATTTTCTATATATCTATATTGAGGAATCAACTTGTGTTTGAATGAACATCATGTTTCTATTCATTAACAATTTGTATTCAGTTCTGTTTACGGATATAATAAACATGAGTATGGTTTAATTTATTTAAAAAAAAAACAAATATTTCAATAAAAAATATAGTCTATTGTTAGATACCTATATAGCTGTAGTCTATTACTAAAACATGAATAATATGAAAACAAATAAATGAGCATAATAAATTATTTGCATTCAAGCAATTTCCTCGTGACGTAAAAAATCTTTTCAACGTGGATTTGAATTGATTATATTAAACATACAACCTTGACATTCCATTTCCTATTATATTCATATAAGAGTTATATTTTCCACAACAAAACTTTGCACATAACGTGATTAGACACAATTGTGTACTTGACTATTTTTTTTTATATAAATTTTATACAAAACTTACATCGTCTAAAATATAGAACAGAAAGAAATATTGAAATATTCTGAAAAATAAAAGTCATAAGGCTTTGAAGTTTGGTGTAACCTTCAAATTTAGGGAAAAAGAAGTATCAGTATAATCACGTCACGCCATAACGGTACGTACGTTAGAAAGGGATAGCAAGATATCTCCAATATCTACACATATCCCACTCCAGAATTTAAAATATTAATTAGTCTCATTTTTCAACCAATTTCGATACAGTTTTTACAAAAGGGTTTCTTTTTTGTTTTATTTGCTATTACATATAAATATGCGTATAAAATCAAACATAGTCAAGTGCCCAATTTTGCACATAAAATGTTTTTATTGTAAAGAAAAAATAGAATCGGAATAGATCCGCCTGTGTTGAAGTTGTCGGATTTCGAGCTAAAAGTAGTATTCATATTACATTAACAAAGATACTTTTGGATTTTAAAAGCTTTATATCAGCTTCAGCTGTATGTATTTATGTGTAAATGTATCTACATATGTGATTTTTCCATGTGATTGTCACCATTTTCTAGACGTCTGATGAACTTGAAAATTGGCAAACGTACCAAGCACCGATGACAATAAAATAATTTAATAATTTTATCCTGGCTAGGATCACCAGGATAACAAAAAAGAAATAACGATTAATTAAGACTCTGGTAAGACTGTAATTAGGTACAGATAACGCATTTGCGCAGGACAAAAAAATTAAAAATAAAATAAATAATAGTTTTTAAAAATACACGCTTTTATAACAAACAACACTAAAAAGTTTAAAATAATTTTCCAGTATAAAGTTTGCTCTATCTAGAGCGATATAAATCATTGTAAAAAGTGCGGGTACCAAATTTAAAATGTTACAAATATTACATTAATAGCTACCTACTCCTAAAAGTTAAGTAATTTTGATAACGTGGCAAAAACACCACACGTTTTTTACAATGGTTTATATCGCTGTAGAACAAACTGTTTATACAGAAAAAATATTATATCAATTTTCAGAATTTCTTATAACTCAACGTTGAACTCTTTGGCTTCTTACAACAAGACTGATAATAAAAATGTAATAACAAATAATGAATTTGCAACAAGTAATATTATAAGTTTGAAAAAATCAGATAATAAATATAAACTAAAAACAACGGGACCGTTTAATGGATAGTTATTCTTTAGGTAAATTTGTTTTATCGCAGACCGGATTTCAGCAAAACGAGTCAAAACAATAATATGTCGATAGAAACCACCACGTGGGGAACTATGACGCAATTTATTTTTAAAACATAGCATAATTATGGATCAATGATATTTAACCCGTCGGAGACGGCACATATATGTTACATAAGCGTAAGGGCACCGGAGGCCGAGCCGTCCGTGACTATCTACAAACACACATTTATGTCATCTTCCTATGTATTGGGAGTGTGTGTGTGATCTTGGTGGAAGGCTTATCTTCAGCAGCGGACGTCCTATGGCTGATGTGTTGTGTGCGTGACGTATATCAACATTTTAAATGTTTTTGTTTATTTTGACCTCATCTTCTGGCTTAAATAAACGATTTAAGAATGAAAGTGTCTTGGAAGAGACTGAATAATTTATGAACGCGTTGGAGGCGGCACATATACATATATGTATGTTACCAAGTGCCACCGGTGGCCGAGCCGCTAGTCACTAATCACTATTAATAAAGGTTTACTACACGTGGTTTAACAATAGAACAGTAGATCAACCATGACTTTGTTGCACGTATTTCCGCGAGCGAGGACGTAAAATATTTGTATGGAAAACGTCAGTTTCCCGCGTAACCGCTAGAGGCGTTCGGGTGTTTGTCATACAAATATTTTACTGAGTCGCTAGCGAGTAATGTCAAAAAAACTCATATTGGCCTACAGTTCTTTCAGTCCATCCATCAGGTTTTATCGAACCGCAGAACAATTTTTCATCGAAAATCGCAGTATCTGTGTAGCTAATTATTTTTATATAATAAAGTAAGATATAATGGTTGCGGCCTGTATTTTGAACGGCAACCAGTATCAATCTGCAACCCAAGTTTATCAAATATAAACATTTTTCAGAATATTACCTATTTACTAATCTTTACGACTTTACTGACATTGACTTTCAGCAGGAGTCATGATTCATGAAGTGTAATATAAAAATGTCATCAATATTTTAATAACGATTATAACAATATGTATTGCTACTAATTGTTCATGATTATATAGTAATAACACAGTTAAATAATAATTACAACGAGCTTATAGAAATCAGTAGTAATATAAATCCAAGTATAGATACTGATTTCTTAAGTTTACGCGAATATTATACATTGAAACAAACATTGTCTAACCCGAGACAACGAAGACTGCAAAGCCTTCGAAACGTCGGGAATAATAATTAAAACCTAATCGTGATAGAATCCGTAAGAATAGTTTTATTCCAAGTATAGATATATGAATGAGACTTACGGTAGTCGAATTTAATAATGGTGTAGGTACTCATTAATAAAGGTTATATTGAAAAACCTTTTAATAGTCTCAAATCCCTATTGATAAAATAAATACACAACACAATAAATCTAAAGTAGTTGTCATGCGCCATATAACGCATACACCGTCTTCTAACTTCACGAACAAAATTGATCAAGCTATCCATAAAAGTTGACTGAGACATAGATAAGGATGAAAGGAGAAAATATTACTACAGTTAGGGACCACAACGACGGTACGGAATAGCTGTTGGAATCAACTATCGCGCACTAAACGCCTATCGGGGGTTCTACTGGGCAATAATCCACCATCCCGAGGCAGCCATCTATCATTTTGGTAGATAACCACGTAATTCCTAGATCAATCCGCCGACCCTTGCGTCTGCCGAGCTATCAGTCTCCGACGTCGGCACGTGACGAATGCTCTAGCGAAGTGGAAACCGCAGTTAATAGTGCGACACTATTGTCTGCGAGATGTATCACTATCTAGGGTACTGTACTACGACATAATGTGAAAGCTCACAACTAGACGAGATTTTTTTATTTGGCGTTTTTTTAAATAGCAGCTTGAATGTTTTTTTATAATACTAGCGTAAAAAACTTTGAGCATCTAGTTACATACAGTAACGTCTACGGAATCATAGTCATACTAATCCTCGACAAAGTTTACAAAAGCTATGAGCGTGCAAGACGTCACTTTATCTCTAATGAATTATTTTTGGTTCTTAATTAATACTAAAAGCAATATTGTCAATGGTCATTAGTCATTGTTATCATATTATCCGTTATTATTTTATCATCATCATCGACGTCCACTGCTGGACATACTCGTAGACCTCCCCCAAAGATTTCCAGATCACCCTCTGCGGTCTGCATTATTATTTACACAGAATTATTACCAGTATTCGAATTATCACAATTCGAAGATACATAGATACTTATAAAATTTACAATGGTTTATCACCGAGTCATGGATACCGAAATTGCATAGATAACGGTTCACTGCTGCATTTAATAATCGTCGTGGGAAAAGCAACAATATTTGGGTAATCTACTATTATTATACAAAGGGGTTAAACTGTATTCGCAGTAAGCATACAATAATCCTGTTTGATATCATTTATAACTGTATTGGTAACTTTCAGAACGATATTTTGTTTATGTAAATATCCTTGAACTATATATCTATCATGTACCTGCATTAAGTGCATAATTGGAATACGGCTAAGCTTCACTACAACGATTTGCATACTTAATTTGATTTAAAAAATTCGTAATACTTGGAATAAGGCATATGCAATTATTTATTTATTTTATTGTAAACACTTTATACATATGATATGTACAGGAGAACTTCATGCCCGAGGCATTCTCTACCAACCTTTGGGTGGTGCATAGAAAAGCAAGGTGTAAAAAAAATACAAGGGTAATAAGATGTACTAAGTTGCCGGGAACCTTTGAAAAATTTAAAAACTGAAAATTCGGAAGTCACAAGAATTAAGTTTTCATTATCTAAGATTCATTCACACATTGTTTTGTCTTGCCCAAAATAATTTGTATACTACAATTTCTATTGAACTTTGCGTTTACCCACTTAATGTTATCTTCAGATAACGATACTTGGGGTCATAGTCTACTGTTTTGATATGTCCAATCACTTCCATCCCATGAAATGATTAATTCTATTGCAGCATACGGGCAAACACGAAGTGTGTGTTGTTATTATATATTGTAAGTATTAGTTTTAGTCGATCATACGGACCTAATACAGGGGGCTGACTCTTGACATTCGATTTGAATTTGACTTCGATTCGATTTCATGTAGTGACTTAAAATTAAAACGATTTTTTGTTTTTTTTATTCGGGCACGGCAAAATGACTACACTACACCTGATGGTAAGCGTAGTGCAGTCCAAAAAAACTAGCGACCACTGACGAGCAATGCGTTTATCAGTGGTCGCCAGAATTATGCCGGCCTATTCATGCTTCTTCAAACTCCGAAACCGAAGAGGGAAGAAGCAAATCGAGGGGCTTGCGACAAGACAGGCGGATGACCGATGCAGAAACAGGGATACCCCCATACCCGTATCCACCAACCATCAAGTCATGCCGCAAGCCCCTTGAGAGAACCGAAAGTACACTGGCTGATCCTGGAACGCGAACCACACACGGAGTGTAGGTCACTATGGCAGGTTTTAGCACCATGTGTACGGTGGTCGCCATCCGGGCGGATACGAATATCCTACCACCAGCAATAGAGGTAAAAAGTGAACGACGTTAAAAATTACAAAATGTCAAGTTCTCGAATCTAATGCGACATTAGCGCACCTTTTAACTCGATTTCGGTGGAATTTTAAGTCAAATAAATGAAACCGAATCGAAGTTAAATTCGAATCGTGTGTCAAGTGTCAGGGGGCAGGTCACCAGACTTGACGTAATTCCAAAATTTTTAAAACTTCCCGGAATAAGACGTGATACCATAATAAATAGACGTGTACCTTGAAATACAACTCACGATGTACTAATATGACATTTTGAATTGATGACTCAAGGTGCTTAAGCATCCTTCATTGTCTTCCATTAAAAACAGATTTTTCTATATCCCCATCTATAAACGACAACGCAAATTGTTACACTCAAAATAAATAACAACTTATAAGAGGTGATATATTTACCGTAACAAATTGCCAGAAATGTGAGTCCGTCGATTACGAGACATCGATTTATTTCAGCCCCGCTCAGTAGCGGCACGTAAACGTCATTAATACAATCTCTGGCCGTTGTTTTTCTTACGTTCAGAAAAATGGTAATTTCTTCAAAACGTCCCAAATTACGCAGTGGACCTTCCTCTTGGCATCTACAGATTTACGACAATGATATATTGGTCCCCTCTAGGGATGCATCAGAAAAGCAGTATGTTCGAGGTAATCTTGTCGAATAACTTGGTGTATCTTTTAAACCTCGTA
This sequence comes from Clanis bilineata, assembly GCA_036417725.1. Taxonomy (NCBI): domain Eukaryota; kingdom Metazoa; phylum Arthropoda; class Insecta; order Lepidoptera; family Sphingidae; genus Clanis; species Clanis bilineata. Next base: position 10,335,075 of record CM071153.1, read on the forward strand.
TTAACGAAAATGATCATTGTGCCAACAGTAGAGTATTATTAGTTAATCTGTGGTATAGCGACTAAGAAGTTGGAATTCAGAATAATGAAGTAAAGGCTACAAACGTTCATAGCTCTAGAATCATAATTTCTTCACGGATTAATGTGATTTGTGTCAAGTGATTCGAAATGGAAACATACATTCAAACTAACAATAATTCTGGTCAAACTTTATACCCGCTCTGAAGTTAGTCACGAGCCGTGTATTGGCTATTGTTTTCAAAGACCAAAGAGAAACAGGATGCGTAGACTAACATCAGGCTATAAAGTTTGACGAGTTTATACTAAAAACCAACCATGACTAGCTTTGCTTGTCGTAGAGCAGATTAAATTGAGTAATTCAAAATCTGGTCGCGTGTTCGCTCACAATGGATGATAGTGCACATCTGCAAAGATCCGGGAGCTTACTCCTAACAAATTACCGAACCCGTGTTGGTCCAACGATTACAAGTCGTCGATTCATCAAACGCTACGGACGGTGCAGCACGTACTACTTTCATCTACTCCACCCGTCCAAAAGCCGATCAGTCAATGCTATCACAAGTCAGTCCTGACAGCATCGCTCCCTTTAACGCGGGCGAAATTAATTTCGAGAAGGTTCCAAAGGTTCACCTTGATTTGGAAATCGATTACAAAGGCTATTATTCAAGTTTAAACGTTATAAAATTAAACATCAATCATTATGAGTGAAATTGATCGGGTGACATTAAAAGAGAACATAGTAAACACCGTGAAGTGGTAGATTTTGCCTCAAAAACATTTCTAGGGAACGATTTGAAGAAGCAAACTAAACACAAGTAATGGTTGGTGTATGTCGTAATCGGAACTCATAAAATGCCCAAATGACCAAAGGAAATGGTAAAGTTACTTGTCTAGTAGCATGGCAGCCTCTACTAGCAGTAAAATAGAAAGCATCTGCGTCACAGGCTATCTTAAATTCGGATGTAACTATCAAATCATACTATCAAAAAAACATTATCATTACAACATTTTAAAAATGTACATTTTATTCTTTACTATAGTAACTGCTAGCTGCACGCGAAAGATTTACGGTAGCCACAGAACGCCGTCACCAATCCGCGCACCAATCTATGTACATACGTCTGATGCTGACTGATCTGCAGCATTTTGTATAATTGTATTATCATAGTCATGATTGTAGACAGTCTCTACATGCTTGACAACGAAATTTATAAACAATTTAAACAATAAACAATGTTTAGGCTTGAAATTCAATTCGACATGATTACGATTTGCAAATAATGTGCTGATTCTACTTGAGTGTTTGTTATTCGTACGATATTCTAGTCAGCAGCTCGTAGCAGTAACAGTAAATAATAACAAACTGAAAAACGCTAACAATAAATGCAGGTAATATTAGGTAACAATAAATGCTGTTGTAAGCTCAATGGTGTTTTTCTTCGATAAAATATTCGTAAAACAATACTTTGTGCCTCGTAATACCATAGTCCATAACCTTTCTCCTATTTCTTTCCACGAGAGAGCACAATAATTCAAAATTCTTATTTATTTTCCTTTACATTTTTCTTATGGAACAATATTGCCAGTCAGCTCACGTGTCCGCTAGGCACTACGTTACCTTCAAAACTTAGACACTATAATACGCTTTTTTGGAACGAACGTAAAGCGCCCATAGCATCACAATTAGGCGAAACTCAATCTACCAGAATAAAATAAAGAGAAAATATTGTTTTCATAATGATAGACAATGTAAGTGCTGACATGCGTGTTCATGGCAAGCCGTAGTGGGAATACTAATATTGAGACCATACGTAAGAAATCAAAGCTTGAAGAGACAGCGTGCCGACTACGGCAAATGAAGCACACAAATCGAATACAGTATTATAAATAAGTAATGCGTTCTGGCAATTATTTTACGAAATACTACGAATATGTGTTATATGATCACTCAGTGAAAAATAAGTACCTACATACCTAAAGTAAACAATCAAAGTGGCAACAAGAGCCTTATTAACTCTTTCTTTCTTTCTACCTGCCTACTTAATGTGAGGTCGGTAACACATTTTTTGAAGCATGTTATAGAATGAATTTGGCTTAGATTTTACGACCAGCTACCTGCCTGACGTCAAACCCCTCTGAGGGATCCAGTCCCGGGAAAATTAAATTAGAAAATTAGCTTGACCCGACCTGGGAATCGAACTCAGGACCTACCGGTCTACAGCCCATATAGGTACATATGCTGCCACTAGACCAAGGAGGCGACGGACCGACGACCAAGAGCCTTATAAACTATGACAATAATTTATAAACGCGTAAAACGGACGCGTCAAAACTCCTATGGAAGAGTAAAGTCTGTAATTAATTTTTACACACGCGTATTGAACTATGGTCAGAATTAGGCTCCAGTGATAGTCCAGATTTAGTCATCATCATCGTATTTCGGAAATAGGCGAAGATTGCCTAAGCGTATATTTAATAGTACTATTGTTACTATTTACTATATAGCTCCTAACTTATTCCAGATGAAAAGTTTAAGATGCCCCGGATACAAAAAAAATTTACTTAGACGCTTTTTAAGACAATAAAAATATGAACGAAAACAAAAGGAAAAGTGGTTAAAATATATGTCCAGTGAAGGTAGCGTCGCTCAGTGAACTCGTTTATTTAAAAAGCGGTTTAATGTCGAGTAATTATGCAAATGTATTTGACGTTAAGAGTATGACTGAAATTTCGCCGCAGCATTTAATAGAAGGAATTGATGAGCTTTGTGCCGGCGCTAGTACGTGAGCGATTGCCGCTAGACCTTTGCATACCAATGGGAATCGAGGGTAAGGCGACGTTATTGGGGCCTGGGGGGTTACCAGCACGTCTTTTAGCAGTATTATTACAATATTACTTGTACCGTTTCCAGTGCAAAAAAAAACATGATTATAATAATACTGCTAAAGGACGCGGTGGAAAGTATAGATTCCAACTTTTATAACTATCTAAAGATAGAATAATATAAAGATAGAATAAGTCCGATTTTGAACAAATTGTCAAATCAATTTGGCTCTCTGTTTTCTATATATTTCACGATAATATATATCTCCGGCAAAATCAGACTGTCAAGATTATTTTTGTGTTTGATAGAGCTTACCCAAGGGTCACATTTCTGATGAGTAAAGAGTAAACACCTTGATAAATGACAGCAAAGTTTTGAAGTCGGATCTGGAACTTAAAGGGCGACTTGCAGCGCTATTACTACTATCATCATCATCATCATCAGCCATAGGACGTCCACTGCTGAACATAATCTAATGTTAGTAGTGTAATGGCACTTTACTTTCGGATAAGTTGAAACTAGAAAATAATAATACAAATGAATACAATAATACTTCGGTCGCACGTTTATGTGGCAACGGTGTTTAATAATACCAAAAAGATATAATAAGAAGTGAAAGTGTAGTTCAGACTTGACATATGGCACGTTATAATGAAAACAGTTTTTAAAAACACGTGGTTAAATATGATTAATATGAATGTTTTGAGTCACAATGAGTCTTATAAGCTGTATGTAGTAACCGTAGATAGATTATAAAAATATGCTTTTTTGTATTCGATATACTACTGCCTTCAAGGGTAGTCCCATATAAATGTTGACAAGATAAGATGGGGTTATGAAGTCGGATTTCAAGTTTGTATTATTGTATTCATTGCAAGGTCATAAGATCTAAACATAAGCGCACGCCAGTATCCCCGAAGAGGTAGGCAGAGGCGCTTTAGCGAACTAGAACACATTTCGCTCAGCTTAGTTCCGTCTCAGATATGATAGGGGGCGAGCCTATCGCCATATCGGGCACAAATTCCAGACTCCGGGCTGATATTGAAAAATCTCAATAGCACTTTGCCCGACCCTGGGGATCGTATCCAAGACCTCAAAACGGTAGTCGTACCGCAATACAACTACGCCACCGAGGCAGGCTAAAATAAGATAAAATTGCAATCAAGAGTTTACTTACATAAAGGAAAAAATATAGATTTGAACTGCACATAAGTAAGCGTACGCGGCCCTTATTCGAGGCAATAACTACGAGGAAACTTAGTTAACACGCACGATAATGTTAGTCGGAGAACAAAACAAAATGCATATCAAGATATGGTCTTACAAAAAGGTATGAATAATTCGACCTAAAAAGCCTGACTTTGATACTGCAATAAAGGAACAACCTTGGTATCATTCTGAGGTACCTAGGTAACCACTATTAATTAGTCTGTTTTATTTTATCTTTTTATAGAGCCAAAGAGATTTAAGCTGAGAACTATAGAGCGAACTTCGACTAAGACTGAGATCTATAGAACGAACTTCGACTAAGTCTAAGTCAAAGTTACGAACTCAGTGAGGATTTGGAATTGTTTAATCGAACCGATTTAGTCCGAGTCATTATTTACAAGAAAATATTTGCTTAGTCTATCTGTCAATCTGTTTTTCTTTAAAAAAATGACTCAGACAAAGTCGAAATTCTGTTTAAAAATTCCAAATTTTCACTAAGTTCTTTTTTGATTTCGCTCTATAGATCTCAGCCTTAATATTACTAACTATAGAGTTGATTGTGAGTGTTAAGTTTGCGAATTTGTAGAATTACTTCTGGAACTACTGTTTCGATTCGAAAAATTCATTCATCTATTGGAAGCCACATTATTGATTGATGACTATCGTGCAGAGTACGAAACAGCCACAAGGAACAGTTTAGATTTATGGCCTACGCGCGTAAGACTAATAATTTAATAATAATATTTATTAAATCTTTACATAAATAAACCTGTATTTATTGCATTAATCTGTTTATTTCTCAAGTACTGAATAATAACTATTTATTACAGTAACATTAGTAATACAGGAGACTATAATCGCTAGTACGCAACAATGTTAAACCATACTTGTAATTTAATTTGTTCCTGTGTTTAATTAAATGAAGCGATTTAAATATATATTAAGTTTTTACTTTTTTAACCGAGACTACACTACACCTGACGTTAAGGGCAGTGCAGTACTTTTACTTTTTTTTGTTATTATAAACAAAGTAAGATTATAATAATACTGCTATAAGACATGGTAACCCCCAGATCTCTATAGTGAGTTGGTGTCAATTGGCAGAAACTTAGTGCGCACATTCTATATAGCGCTCAGCTCGTCTAGTAGTTAGTATATATGGAAGTCTTTGTATTGGACATTATTAATATCTAATAATAAATAATAATATTCGCCTTGTAATATTACTGTCTCAGTGCTGAGCACGGGCCTCCTCTACTAATGAGAGGAATTAGTCTACCACGCTGGCCTAATGCGGTTTGGTAGACTTCACATACCTTCGAATTTCTTGTGAAGAAATCCTCGGGTACGCAGGTTTCTTCGCGATGTTTTCCATCACCGTTATAGCAAGCGATATTTTACAATGAACACACTTAACATAGAAAAGTCAGAGGTGTGTGCTCCTTTTTGGAGTTGGTCTCGAACCTTCGACACTCGTCTCAGCAGTCCGTACCATTCCCAACTGAGCTATCGCTGCCGCTATCATGTATGGACATTACATACTGGTAATTACAATTCGCAACAATAAAACAACGTTATATAATTTTCTTTAAAACCCTTATTTCCTTAAATTTTCCTTAATATAGGTGATATAATGGTAATTAAAATAATACTTATTTCATAAATTATGATGGGTTGCGACGCATGGCCGCAAAATAGCCTGTTTTGGTAATTCAGCGTTATCCTGTTGTATTCCATTTATAACGATATTTTAACTATAATATGCGAAATTTAGAAATCTTTGGGGGAGGCCTATGTTCAGCACGTCCTATGGCTGATGATGATGATGATGATGCAAAATTTGGCAACAGCCGTTCCTTTAAAAATGCACTTAAATTGATTAGTATTTAAGTTCAAAATAAAAAACAAATTGGTGTCACTACGTATTCATACGCATTACGCTATGTAATAAGTGCCATCGGTAAAATAATGTAATGTATGAAATGAAATATTTGCTCCTTTTTATAGATGTGCCACGAACTTTCTCTTCAATTACTTGAAGTTGAAAAGAGATTTGCTTATTTTGCACACATCATCCAAACTAATTAATCGCATTAGCGTATTTAATGATGGAGGCCAAAGAATTTAAACGCATGGAGGCGTTGTCTGATAGAATATATTATTATGTTTATTTAAAGGTTTTATGTCCGCATAGAATAAGCCACATCATGTTTTTTTTAGAAATAATCCTTAACAACATTTTTGAATAGGTACAAAGATAGATAGATGGATGATTTTTGTAATCGGATTTTATATTTTTTACTAGCTGACCCGCGCAACTTTGTCTGCGTAAAAATGGCTATTAAAAAATAAGGGTTGATCGTAGAAGGGTGAAAATTGAGGATTGTATGTATTTTTGTATGTTGTATCATAAAAAATAGAAATTAAAAATTTTGTCTAAAAATAAAAAATAAAATTTAGGGGTGGACTACCCCTAACATTTAGGGGGATGAAAAATAGATGTTGGCCGATTCTCATAGATACCGGATAAGCACAAAAAATGTCATCAAAATCAGTCAAGCCGTTTCGGAGGAGTATGGCAACGAAAACTGTGACACGAGAATTTTATATATTAGATTTTCACGGCTTTTTCACATTTTCAGGAGATTTTAAAAATAAAGGAATTTGGTATCCGTGTTTTAACTGGTCGATTCCTTGGTCTAGTGGCAGCGTATATTGGCTGTGAAACGAGCGGTTCTAGGTTCGATTACCAGGTCGGCCAGGGTGTTTTTCTAACACTATTGGCCCGGGACCGGATCTACAAGAGGGGTGTTAACGTCAAGCAGTTAGCCGGTCCTAAAAACTATACCGAATCCTTTCTGCAACCTGCTTAAAAAGTGTGTCGCGTCGACCCCACATTACGTATGGACCTCTAAGTATGTAGATCTAACTAAAAATAAAATATCCACTTACTTTTAACCAAGGAACACAATCACAACATCGAAATAAAAAAATAAACAACGTGAACGCGCTACGTATGCGCCTACGCAACGAGTACGTTCACTTAACACAATAACCGTGGTGCGACTGCCGATTGCCGAACTCCGCGTCGGTATGTAATACGAATATTTACGAAGTGAAATATAATACTTATTATATTCGACCGACTTCCAAAAAGGAAGAGGTCCTCAATTCGTCTTTTTTATGTATGTTACTCGATATCTCCGCCAGATGTGGACCGATTTTCAAAATTCTTTTTGTGTTCGATAGAGCTTATTTCAAGGGTGGTCCCATATAAATCTAAGACTAATGTTATGACCTACAGATATTTGTTTCGGGTCTGGGTGTTGTGGGACACAAAGTCTCCCGTAGTTCCTGATACCCACGACACAAGGTTCGTATCTTAGTGTGAGGTCAGTACTATGTGTGTGACTGTTGGATGTTATGAGTATTTATTTAAATATGGGCTGTGCAACGCGGTTTTTCTAACACGATTCACCCGTGACTAGATTCCTTTGAGTTTGACGTCAGACAAGTGGTGGGTCGTTAAAACTAAGCCGAGTAATTTCTGCAAAATACATGAAATGGTTGACTGGTAATAGACATTAAGACCTCTTGTACATAGCTTATGTATAAACTTTACACTATAAAGTGTTTAAAATAAAATAAAAAAGTGTGCTGCGCCCACCCGCCATAAATAAATAATAAATACACCCAACAGTCACACACCTAGTCCTGACCCCACACTAAGTATAACCTGTGTCATGGGTGTCAGAAACTATGAGAAACTTTCAGTCTCACAACACCACAATTGTAGTATAAAAGATTTTTATATAAAATTTTCCGCATACAGGTTATGTGTTGATACTCACCTCCTGTCTGACGGTCAGATTCTGACCTTTACTATCGGGACACCCTGTATATTTTTAGTCATTGACTATTCATAACCAACATTTTGACATAATATTATTGTTCTAAAAATGTTGTTTACTACACTAAAGAATCATATTATTACACAAGATAGAGCATTTTACATAATTTTTCGATGACCTAAGCAATAAATATTATGCGCATTTATGGAAATCTAAGTTATGAATAAATTTCTGCTAGGTGATTATTGTCTAGGTTCACATACACTTAAATTTACAAAATATGTGCTCGAATTATTGTGATATTTAACTATTTATTTTAGAATGGTTAATATTTTGTTCTGTGGCTAATTCTTTTATCAATCATATCAATCTTTTATTAGATTCAGATAATTATTACAGTAGATATAAATATAATCATAATCAGTCTATGTACCTATTTAGAGAAAAAATGCTAACAAATAAATTGTCATGTCTATAACCCATGAACTGCTTTACATACTACAAAATGATAAGGGGAAGAAGTTTCACCAGAAGAAGTTTAAATATTATAAAACCATATTCCCCAAATATCTCCAGATCAACCTGTTAGAAGAGTTCTGCATCCTTCAGTCATTTCCTGTGATCTTGCAGGTAACATCAACACCAACAACACCAATCCAATTGGTAAGAAAACAAAAGTTCAAAAACTTAATGGACCGACTTCAAAATTGATGATCCGATCATGACCAAATATATATGGGACCACCCTCGGAATAAGCTCTATCAAACACAAAAAATAATCTTAAAAATCCATTTGGTGAAAATATTTGGGAACATACTAAAAAAAAACAGACAAATTGAGGACCTTTTCCTTTTTTGAAGTTGGTTGGTTAGCCAGAACAAGTAGAGAGACACCATTTTTCATTGTTTGGTGATATAAGTATATACAAAGCTATTTAATCTAATTTATTTTCACATTACAAACAGTACTTAGGATGTACAAATTCAAACTATCTTTTATATTATTTTCCCGTCAATTCCCTGCTAGCATTCCTGCCATATCCCGGTTGTTCCCTTTCCTACAAATCACAACCTTTTATCTAAGCCCCATCCTTGTTATTGTCCATGCCTGCCTGCTTGTTTTCTAAATTGATAGTGTTGTAACGTGATTATTATTATATAAATGTATCTAGACCTTATTGTGACTTGTCATAAGTGCATTTGATGTGCCTACATGACCAATAAACATTTTTATTTTATTTTATGGCACAGTTAAATGACCGGATCAGTTAATAATAAGTGATGTTTTCCACCCATAGACAACCAAGAATACCAAATCATGGCTACATTCAGTACCTACCATCTTTGACATAAAAGCACATGGGCCCCGTACCCAGGGCCCCTGAAAGGCTGATATCTCTTCCACAATTAATTATTTTCACTCTCCATGGGGTCCCTGAATTCTTGTGTGCCCAGGGGCCTCCACATGCTTAACACAGCACTGATTACATTGCCAATTTTAATAGAAGGAATTCGGAAAGGAAGAGTGGATTAAGGCCTGTGGAAATTAAAGCACTGAATGAAACAGAACCTGTTTCTGCTCCTTTTTTTTTCAAATATTGATAATTTTGCCAACAAGTGTTAATTAAATCCATTACTTAAAAAACCCAACTAGTCAGACATCTTGTATGTGTCCAAAAAACTGAATGTGCTACTTTATTTCGGTTTTCACTGAATTTATACATGAAAGTAATTATTTATGATCTAGACATAACAGAGTGGTTCTCAGATATGTTTTACAAAGTGGCTCGACTACTTAAAAAATAGTCCAAATGACATGCGTGCATTTGTAATTGCATACATGCTTACATGTATGCAGCCTGCTGATTGCCGACCACTGCTCTAAAGTTCTAATAAGATAGATGTCATGTTTCAAAAGCTGCTCGAAATTTAAATAAGTAGGTGTATGTAGGACAACTAAAATATGTTTTTTCTACCAATATCACGATGCAAGTGTAATCAATCATATTAATTTATTTTTTTTGAGTACCTAATAAGTTAGGTACTTTTAATTTATGAAAAGTTTTTTTTAAATATATTCGAATCTACTTCGTACAGAGTACCTGCATATGTTTTTATTGTTTTAATCGAACTTAGTTAAATTATTATTAAATGTGCCATACGGTAACGATTTTTTTAGTTTACTTTACGTTCATAATTTGAAATGTATGTGCAGTTATATTAATTAACGTAAAACTACAATTCCAAGGTTAAAAAAATACTGTAATTAGCAGTTTGATTTCCACGCCACTTAAAAATAATAATAAAGTATGATCTACCGAGTAGAATGTAACTTTTGAAAGCAAATTATAAATAAACTTTTTACCTCAGTGTTGGTCCCGCAGTTGGCTTCTTTAGAGCTGTCACTAGTTAGGTAGAGTTAAATAGACATGTTAAATTTAAGCACACATTTAATTCTTATGTATTTACGAAACAACATTAATTTAACATAAAATAGGACATTCTCCACGCACGAACAATCAGCAACATAAGTTGACATTTGAAAATAAAACCGAACATAATTGTCAAAGTGACATTTGTACAAAAGACCAGTTATATACAGTTGAGTAGGACAAAATATAACAAAGTGTCAAGAGCAAAAGAGATAACGATATAACTTCATGCTGCATAAACTGACACGTATAAAAATGTACACGTTACGTTCGGAAATTGAGTTCTAACATTTTTTGAATTTTACAACAAACAATTTTGCATTTCGTATTTTATTATTTGCATAAAACGTCCTTGATTATTTGTTACAAGAATAAAAATTTAATAAGGATAAACACCGACAACGCAACGAATAGGTCTCTTAGTCCATACTCATCCATATGTATTATCTAGCTATCATGATAAACACAATATGATTAGGCTTACGCCTATATATCGGTGGGAGTAGGCAGATATACAATTATTACGAACATGATCGTAGTGGTTATTTCCGTGCTCTCTTTGTGATCGGATCGGGGGCAAACTTAGGTTATTTTAACTTTAAAATAATTTAGGGTCACTAGCAGCACCGTGCTAGATCCATATTTATCCCAAATCTTGATATAGAGATAGGAGTGAACTGTAAGATAACTCGAGATAAGGAGTAACTTTAGATTAGTAATAGCGCTGCAAGTCGCCCTTAGTGCCTTAGTAAACAAATTCTTTTATGACCTGGGATTTGAAACAGAGAGATTTATTTATAATACAGTTCAGGTACCTTGACTGCCTCCGTGGCGTGGTGGTATTTCGGTACGACTACGGTTCTGAGGTCTCGGGTTCGATGCCCGGGTCGGGCAAAGTGTTATTGGATTTTTCCATATCAGCCCGGAGTCTGGAATTTGTGCCCGATATGGCGATAGGCTCGCCCCCTATCACATCTGGGACGGAACTAAGCTCGGCGAAATGTGGGTGAACTAGTTCGCTAGTGCGCTTCTGCCTACCCCCTTCCGGGATACAGGCGTGAGCTTATGTTATGTTATGTTTCAGGTACCTACTGTCTTTGACTGCAAAGCTCAAACTTCAAACATCTACGGTTTAAGATTTATGTCGGTGCATACGTTGCCTATAAGTAGGTAATATTATAATAAACATAACTACACCTATAACATATAATACTATGTTCCAGTCTTTCAGTTACTCTGTATCTCCTTGCGATGATATGAATTTTTAAAGTAATTATCTGTAAGGTGGAGAAGAAAACTTACAAGATGCCTGTACTATTTGGTGTAGCAATATTTGTATTACTGACTTATCGTACATTTTGCATTAACATCTTGTGAGAATAAAACTAAAGGATCAAATAAAATTTATATACCTACAGCTAGTAATCCGACATCAACCAACCAGTGCGCGGTATTCCGGTTGGGATGTTTCCCGTTTTGCGTTCCTGACTTGTCAATGATTTGTCTTATACTATTATACTAGCTTTTGCACGTGGCTACGCCCGCGTGGGAGTCTTGACAAACAGTCATTCTCCATTACATCCCTTTAGGGGATGAATTTATGCATGTATTATACATATAAACCTTCCTTTTGAATCACTCGTATCTATTAAAACCGCATCAAAATCCGTTGCGTAGTTATAGAGATCTAAGCATAGGTACAGAGTACAGACACACAGACAGCGGTAAGCGACTTTGTTTAATACTATGTAGTGATTAGCCTGATATGTCCCACTACACGGCAAAGTCTCCTACTCGCTTTCAATTTGTCTCTGTTTATGGTTCTAGATATTCAATCCCTAAGGTAGTAATCTAAGTTGTCCCGTCTTCTTATGGCCATGCCGGCACGCCGAGTCTTATTTTTGGAACCTACTCCGAATTAGTTTTGTCCTACAACTCCCCTGACATGTGGCTGACGTGTCCTGCCCAGTCCCATGTGCAGACACGGCCCAACACACCTTTGAAGTGCGCCCAGCCTGGAACTGCGTGCGGAAGGCTGCGTCACGGAAGCTGTGAAATTATTGCTTCCTTGTCCCTTTTAAGCTTCTTGTCGAGGTTAATACAAATCTAAATTCAAAATTACATGTTATTAAAAATCTGTTTCGATAAAATAACAACGTTCCAATAAGTAATTATCAATGGAAAAAAACAGTCACGCATGACCGTACCCTTTGAGAAGTACATACATCCAAGTAACTCGAGTTACTAACGTAATACGGTTCAGTAAACTTGCTAAACATGTTTCTACTTTGTTATTCATTGGGCCGGACACTAGATACCTGCGTTCGTACTTACTTTACTCAGTTTATTTCTTTTGTTATCCAGTTAGTGTTTCTTTTGTGAATATTCTGTTATTCTCTTGTGACTGCGAAGTTTTCAAATGGCATCTAGTTTTAGATACCTTTGCGTAATATAATTGTGAAAGATGACGATGTCCAATAGTCAGTTATTCTCAACTAAAATTTAGTAAAACTGAAATAGGTATTATTCCAAGTTTGAGTTTGAACAAAACCCCATTTTGTGGTGCATTTGTGATTATTAGTGATGCTGATTGATTTGGTTTGGAAAGCAGTTAAGATATTAAATGGTTTAACATAGGATATTTTTGGCTTTTTAACGTTATGTGACGTGACTTGGCTCGCGTTGGTTCTGTTTTATTTCAGCAGAACTCTAATGTTTCTTATTTTATTGTTGGTAAGTATTCAAAACGAAGGAAGAAGCTTATGGACAACGTATAACCATTGCATCTGTGCGACTTATCTACAATAATAAAAAAAATGTTTCGCATTAAAACTACATACCTAACTATGTTGCTCTTGCATTTTTATAACACAGTTTTTTTATCACAGTACTTTTATTTGTAGTCTTGTTCCCATATGTGTGGTATTTTTCTACATAAAATATTTTATGGTGAAAGTTTTGTCAATTCTAATAATCCCTAAAATCGGTACTGCGTATTTATTTTAAAAGTAAATGGAAAATCTTTTTAACGTCAGCTTTTTGTATTGGGTTAAAAAAATTAACCGCTTCTTGCGTAAAATTTAGCCTATTATCTTGGTGGGGACAATAAAAAACATAAGACAAACGCTCCATTTTTAATGGAATCTTTAATTAATTTCACAAAACAGCACCCTTTCTGCGTCCGCCTTCGTAACTGCGAACAAAAAAGAACAAAAAGTTTCACATAAATTCTGAAAATGAAACAGACATCCCCTTCAATGGTTGAATACCCGGTTTTTTGTCTGCCATTCATAAAATGAGTATATTATAAAGATATTAATATTCTTTTGTTATTTGAAATTATGCTCGTAAAAATAAATGACGTAGTTCTTTTTCTTTAAAAAAATGGCTTTGGATTTGCGATGATTTAGCTAATGTCAACGTAAATAGCGCTATTGTCAAATTTTCGGAATGACCATGAGACCCAGATGTGGGCTTATGATGATGTAAGCAGTGTGATGCCCCTCAGATGACCTGTCCTCAACAAATCGATGGAACAAATCTAGCCAACGAACCAAGCAAAAGTCATCAAAGATAACTGGTTAAAAAGTTTCCACATTATACTGTCCATCTTCGCTGAAATTTGCCGCAGAAAACCACATCACTTTAAAGCAACAAACACAACTTTATAGTAGATATGAAATAATTTTATCAAGCGATGCCCACCCTGTCAGACTTTACCTACTTGGTGTCTGATTGTTGGCATCATAGAGCGAAATATGTAATAGATCAATTAATTTTTACAAAGTTATAATAGAATGTCCATATAAAATGTAGTTATCCTAAATTCTTGTATCTAGATCACGCTTTTCCATGAATCAAAGATGCTATTTGTTAACGTATATTGAAAGTACAAAACGGTGTCCATACATATGCATGGGGCGACTCTGAAACGATATAAATCACAGAGCAAGCGTTATGCACATAACTCTCGGTCTACGGACCACTTGACATTAGCAAGGTCTTGTCCCCTGTTGAAGAGTTAAACTGCATTGGTACTGGAAGCGACATCTTAGTTATATAGTAATTATTTTGAACTTATACAAATATTGTAGCTACAAAGAAACATAGCTATTACATCAAATGAACATAATTATACTTAAAATGATTTAGGGTTGATTTTACAATAGATAACGTTTATGTAAGGAATAATTTTGACGTTTCGATGTTGAATATACTACCAATTATCTATCAAAGCATTATCAATCATAATATAAAAGTTATATACTCGTAGCTACTGGAAAATCGATCCGAAAACCTATTGAAGTTAAAAGTATTAGTAGTTCCAGCTTTTTAAATTATTTAGTTGTTACTAAAAAAATTCAAAGATATGTGTGTAAATAATTTACAAATCTTTTTCTTTTTCACTTTTTAGCCTTAAAATTCATAATCCTATTAAAAAGTTGCATACGTCTATGACGTTGAATTTTAGAGCAAGTTTTGTTAGCTTAGAAGACCTCAATATAAACAAGTTTATTTAACGGCCGTAAAATAGTATTAAGTATGTTACATAATATGTCACTTAAATATTTGGGTTCAGCCATGGATAGAATATTTGAAGCCAGCTAGATACAAAATTATTTGTAGTATTTAGCTAAGTCAATATATACCTCTACAATAATAATTAATAATATTGTTTGAAAAATTATCACATTGTTTCAAACAACATATCCTTGCCTCCTTAGTTTAGTGGCAACGTAGAAACGGGACGTCCTGGGTTCAATTATCAGGACGGTGGGGTGTTTTTCTAACATAAATTTTGTTTATGTTATTTGAATTGAATTGAATTCCTTAGAAGGGGGTTGACGTCAAGAAGACAAAATGTTTGAAAATATTGTGTTGCACCGACCGTGGGGTCTTAAATGTGTATTTAGGTGGGATAAGGGCAGATGGAAAGAAAGAAGCATGACCACATATGACGAAGTATTCCTATAACTACGCTTTTGTCTCTTCCAGATAACTTTTGCCTATGGTCTATCCTTATACTCAGTTCCGAGATTGTATGGAGAGGTTATCACTGGGACCTAATTTAATTCATTATGCCGCCTTGTGCCGACCCTACCGACAACCCGAAAACGTCCCTATGCAAAATTCTTCAGCCAGCATTACTCGCCCGGTTAACAACCGTTCGGCTACTTTTGGGACCCCGTATTGAATATTTAAAGCTTTAATGGAAATTTTCATTTACAATTTAAGGATCTTAATAATCTCTGTATACAACTGTTATAGGGACTACCGCCTAAACTTGCTCATTCTATTATAAATACATAAGTAGCATCAAACATAATTATATTTTTTTTTCTATCTGCTCTTATCCCACCTTAATGTGGGGTCGGCGCAAAACACATTTTCAAACATGCTGCAAAAAGGATTTGTCGCCTCCTTGCTCGAGTGGCAGCATATATGGGCTGTGGACCGCGAGGTTTGACGTCAGGCAGGCAGCGGGTCGTAAAAACTTAGCCAAATCCTTTCTGCAACATGCTTGAAAAAGTGTATTGCGCCGACCCCACATTAAGGTGGGATAAGGGCAGGTAGAAAGAAAGAAAATTGCAGAAATGATTTGGATAAGTTCTTACGACCGGATGACGTTAACCCCTCTGAGGGATCCAGTTCCGGGCAAATTAAATTAGAAAGTTAGCTTTGCCCGACCTGGGATTCTAAACCACGACCTCCTGGTTTACAGCTTATATATCCTGCCACTAGACCAAGGAGGCGACATAAACAACGTATACATACATTTTATTATGACATACAAAATATTGGAACGAAAAATTTTAGTGACCCCGACGTGATTTGAACACGCAACCTTCTGATCTGGAGTCAGACGCGCTACCGTTGCGCCACGGAGTCTATTCCGGTCGATGTTGAAATTCATTACAAGATAATGATTTAATGCTACAACATTTCGTCTTCTACACTAAGGGCCACTTGCAGCTCCGCGATAAATATCTATTTATCCCAAATCTTTATTTAAATATAGGAGTGAGCTATAGGATAAATCGAGATA
Source organism: Clanis bilineata (assembly GCA_036417725.1). Lineage (NCBI taxonomy): Eukaryota > Metazoa > Arthropoda > Insecta > Lepidoptera > Sphingidae > Clanis > Clanis bilineata. The sequence continues at coordinate 10,351,457 of CM071153.1, forward strand.
AGGTGTAACTCTAGATAAGTAATAGCGCTGCAAGTCGCCCTAAAACATTACACAAAACACGGTATTTCTACAATATTTTGTTTATGGTCCATTGTTTCATGAGCAGGAGACAGCGAAATAAGTTGTTTTGTGTAGGTGTTTTTTGTGTTTTGTTTCGAAAAACATGTGCAGGAGTCGCACCTTTATCTCATTTGAGATCGACAGTATACCGAACTCCTCACCAATTACAGTATCTAGAAGTATCGTATTGGCCCAGTTAGGGCTCATTGGCATTGGAATGGTCTCAATGTGATCAAAGCTTTATGGTGGATCTGGAAAGATTATAGTGGATATTGGCAAGATTTTTTTATAGCAGAGACTGGCAAACGAGCAGATGAGTCGCCTGATGGTAAGTGATCGCCACCGCCCATAGACACCCAAGACATAAAAAGAATCATGGGTACGTTGCGAACGTAACATGAGGGAATAGGTATTGGGAAAGAGAGGGGAGGAATTTGGCCACCGGATATCTCATTCACCGACTGCGAGCTGCCACTTTGTGTCGCTTTTCTGTGTCTTTAGGTATCGAACCGGTCGAGTCGGAAAGTAGGAGAATTAGAGATGTTTAGTTATTTTTTAAATTTCCATACTTATCTCTCAACATGTATTGTAACAATGTAAAATTCGCGTAAACTTAAGAAATCATGACATTAAACAAATGTCAAGGGGCAGACCAAACTCGTTTAACTGCATAATAATAATGATTGACTGCCTCGGTGGCGTAGTTGTATTTCGGTATGACTACCGTCCTGAGGTCTTGGGTTCAATCCTCGGGCAAATTGATATTGAGTATTTCAATTCCGTATCAGCCCGGAGTCTGGAATTTGTGCCCGATATCGCCCCCTATCACATCTGGGACGGAACTAAGCTCGGCGAAATGTGGGTGTTCTAGTTCGATAGTGCACCTCTGCTTACCACTTCGGGGATACAGGCGTGAGTTTATGTTATGTTAGGCATGTGCCTTATTACATATGTAACGATAGAGTGATAAAACATTTGTATGCAAATCGTATTTGTTACGACTGCATCGATAGTCGATACACTCGTGTTCATGAACTTCGACCGTTAATAAAATATTTACCTATTTCTATTTACATTCATGTTAAACAGTATCAGTGGCGTAGGGTGAGATTTTTTTTTATAGCAGAGACTGGCAAACGAGCAGATGAGTCACCTGATGGTAAATGATCTCCACCGCCCATTGACACCCAAGACATAAAAAGAATCATGGGTGCGTTGTCAAACTAAAAGGAGGGAATGGAAGGGAAGGGAAAAAGGATTGGGAAAGGCAGGGGGGAAATGGGCCACCGGAAATCTCACTCACCGAACGAAACTCGACAGCGAGCTGCCACTTTACGTCTTTTCTCTGAGACAGTGGTATGAAACTGCTCGAGCCGGCCCATTCGTGCTGTAGACATTACTGTCTACAACGTGGCTCTACCACTCGAAATGTTCATAAGGGAAGCTGATGCTGCATTGTCTTCTAATATATACTTATCTATGAAGCCGACAATTGGGCAAAGGTAAGCCGGTGAGAATCGTGTAGTATGAAGCCTGCGCCACTGAACAGTATTGCTTAACAGAGAAAATAAACAATAATTTGCGTTAATTAGCATTTTGGGTGCGGTGTTTGTTTACATAGGTTATTACTTAAGGGCCACCTCCACGCGTCTCCCGTGATGATTACGCTTTGCTAACATCGAGATAACTTCGCAATAAAACATATTTTGTGAGATCTGTGCAGTAATTAACGAAACAAATGCAAATAAAACTCTTCATTTGAATTGAATGCCTTCAAAACATAATATTCGATTTCCAAGTGTTTCAGATTTAGAGATACGTATTTGCAGTTTTGTTAAAATAATTCTACAGAATATTAGAAATGGTTATTTTTATACAGGGTTTTCATAGGTATAATAAACACAACAACTTTAATCTTTAATTGCAACGATTTTGGTAACTGTAGTGAGATACTATTGCTCTTAACATTAATTTTTAGAGTTATATCTTGCTTCCTCTGATGTTAAACGTACAAAACTTACATAGTAAAGAACATCAGTATAGATCGTTAGCGTATATGCACATTTCGTTTTCATCATCATCATCATCATCAGCCATAGGACGTCCAATGCTGAACATAGTCCTCCACCAAAGATTTCCAGATCGCCCTGTTGAAAGCGGCCTGCATCCAGCGATTTCGTCTTATGTATGAAAAAATAAATGTAGTCTTTACCTTTGCAAAATCCTTCTATGAATCAGTCACAACACCGGTCATTGAAACAATTTCTCCATCAGAAAGGTCGGTAAATAGGTTGATTGCTGCGTTACCACCGTCTTTGTTAATATCGATAATTTCTTTCAAGTTTTGGACAAAATTGATGTATCGGCGATTATATTCCTTTTCATCTACATATGTCTTTTTGTAATCCATGATAAACTTGTCAAACAACTTTTTTGCGTCATTAATATCATATTGCACTGCAGGTTCATCTTCAGCATCGTCAGAGGTTTCCGAAAGTATTCCACTTTTTACTTGAGATCCGTCATCGTAGGAGTCGACATAATCTTGATCAATATCGTATTCCAAACAATTTACAGTATTTATAATTACAGCCACCAACAGGCCTATTATTAAAGTTTTCATTTTAAAATAATATAATTTTAAGGTAACGTGTTCGCCTTTAGAGATTTGAATAACTTGTAATGACGTCCACACAGATATCTATATATTCATATTAGTGGACTTACCTTGATAACTTGTTTCTTAGTTGTTTTTGCTAATTCGTTAAGCCGGTTATGATACTCCGATACTATGTATACTAAGCTTTGTAGTATGATATGACCGTCGCCTCGCGTCAGTTTCTATAATCATAAGTTTAGGGCTCCATAGCCAACTGGCTAAAACCCTTACCTATAATTTCGTCAGGTCGTTTTGTCAGGCTATTTATAATTAACATTTTACTCGGATACTGGACTTGGATAATATTTTTTTCTAATTAGCTTCAAGTCGTTAATAATATCTCTTTTGAAATGCTGGATGTAAATAAATACTCATCTAAGTATGTGAAACGTCAGGTTGCGGGTTCGATTCCTGAACCGAGACAAATGTCTGTGTAGCCCACAGATATTTGTTTCGGGTCTGGGTGTTCTGAGACCGAGTCACTCGTAGTTTCTGATACCCACGATACAGGTTACACCTAGTGTGGGATCAGGATTCAGGACTATGTGTCTATTGGGTGTATGTATTTATTTTTATTATTTATGTCTGACAACACATAGTGTAGGGTTTTGGTGTAGGTGTTAATTTAAGTAACATTTAAGTTAAAAATATTTGCAAAATCCTATTTATAAACTAGTCAATTCCAAGTTCAAACCAATTTTCGTTAAAATTACTTCAAAGGTTCTACTATAAACATGTTTTTTTCAGATGCTAGAAAATTAAAGTTAATTTATTTATATAATTATAAAAATTAATTTGCGAGATATTAAAAAAGGTAAAAATGGTGTCCCGACCTTGACGTGTCAAGTAATTTTAGAGAAAATAGGGCTTTAATATTGAAATTAAGCTGTTTTTTGTGGATTCTATGGCTTTTTTTATTTTTAGTCCCAACGCGCGCGACAAATCGCGATAGAATCCATAAATAGTTTTATTCAATAATTAACATTCGCGTTAACTTATTAAATCATTAAGACTTTAATGTTTTTAATATTGGATTGTAACTGAATGTTTGCCCCGAACATTAATCCTTACTCCGAAGTCCGGAACCTTTCCATATACATGGTCAGACTTCAATCGGATATTTATTATCATTCAGGCAAAGCTTATTGCAATGGTTTATAGAAATAACCAGCGTAAGTAAGAGTTTTTCTTTCGGAGATAAAGGTATCTCAAAGAAACCAGCCTTTGAAAGCCGTAGAAAAAATTGGTTACTTAATACTATGTACATTACTACATTAAATCATATTATTTGAACAAAACAGAGCTAATGGATTCTGTCTATACATTAAGCCTCGATAAGTTTTGCTCTATTGTTGAGAAAATAAAAGATGCTTCAAGTTGCTTGTTAACGTTGTTACTCGTATAGATACTATACTACAAAAATAATTTGTACTACGCAAAGAAGCGAGAAATAACTAGATGTGATAGACTACCTCGGTGGCGTGGTTGTATTTCGGTTCGACTGCCGTCCTGAGGTCTCGGATTCGATCCCCGGGTCGGGCAAAAGTGATATTGGATTTTTCCATATCAGCCCGGAGTCTGGAATTTGTGTCCAATATGGCGATAGGCTCGCCCCCTATCACATCTGGGACGGAACTAAGCTCGGCGAAATGTGGGTGTACTAGTTGGCTAGTGCGCCTCTGCCTACCCCTTCGGGGATACAGGCGTGAGCTTATGTTATGTTATGTTATGATAGGGGGCGAGCTTATCGCCATATCGGGTACAAATTCCAGAATCCGGGCTGGTACTGAAAAATCAAATATCACTTTTCCCGACCCGGGGATCGAACTCGAAACCTCAGGATGATAGTCGTACCGCGCACACAATCACCATTAAGCCAGCGAGGCAGTATGTATGTGAACATTTTTTCTATCGAGTTTAAAAGTAGGTTTATAATTCGTCGGTATTAGATGTATGGTATGTATTTTTTTTCTACCAGCCCTTATCTTAATGTGGGTCGTCGCAACATACATTTTTAAGCATGTTGCAAAGAGAATTTGGCATAGTTTTTACAACCGGCCACCTGCCTGACGTCAACACCCTACGAGGGATCCATTCCTGGGTAAATTAAATTAGGAAATTAGCTTTGCCCTACCTGGGAATCGAACACAGGACCTCCTGGTCCACAGCCCATATATGTTGCCACTAGTCCAAGGAGGCGACTATGTATGTTACATAATATTTCCGGAAAATATGGACCAATTATCTAGATTCTTTTTGTGCTCTATAGAGCTTACTCCAAGAGTGAAGTCATAAGGATTTAGTCAAGATCTGATGAATATTGAATTTGGTTTGAACTAGTGATTTTATTATAACTATCGAACTTGACTTACTCGTATCAGTGATGGTACGACCTTTAAAAATAATCAACTTTTTACAGAAATAATAACACCCAACAGTCACATACATAGTCCGGACCCCACACTAAGATCGAGTCTTGTGTCGCGGGTATCAGGAACTACGAGAGACTTTCGTTCTCAAAACACCCCGACCCGAAACAAATATCTGTAGGCCATACAAACATTTGTCTCGATCACAGCCGGCTACTCGCCCGCTGCGCCACGAAGGCTGTCAAATATCCGCCTCTTATAAATATTGTGTAAAAATATAAAGCTTTAAAGAACCTTAAATGTACCGTACAATTTTATCATGTTTTTCCTAAAAAATAAACATCTTTCCGGCTGTTTGGTGAAAGAAACGGGTTTATTGTCTGTATGAAATTTTTAATCTAATTGTAACGTCAGAACGAAGACGGTCCGGTAAGGCAAGATAAGCAGACAAAGGTTTATCAGCAGAGCACAGGCTTGTAGTCAGAAAATTTGTTTTAGGGCCGAGATATTTTGTTATAGCAAACGAGCGAGAGACTGGCAAATGAGCTGCGGCCCGAACAGCAAAATTTCTGACAATCGTAAATGTATTCGAGTTTGTAATCCACGTTGCGGAAATGAAGATGCTGCGGTGGATGTGCAATGTTACACGACTGGATCGTATTCGTAACGTGCAAATCCTCCGTGGTCATAGCGTCCATGACGTGGCAGATAAAATGCAGGAATGTCGCTTGAGATGGCAAAGGCCAGTTTTTGAGGAAACCACAGGAGTACGTCGGTCGCATGTGTCTGGCCCAGATCGTGCCAGGGTTGCCGTTACGTCAACAGCACGAATGGGTCGGCTCGACCGTTTTGATACCACTGTCTCACAGAAAACCGACGTAAAGTTACAGATCGCTGTCGCGTTTCGTTCGGTGAGTGAGATTTCCGGTGGCCCAATTCCCCTTCCCTGTCCCAATCCCTATTTCCCTCCTTTAAGGTTGACAACGCACCCATATTTTCGTGTCTTGGGTAGACACCCCATAGACATGGGCAATGGAGATCGCTTGCTATCAGGTACCCATCTGCTCGGTTGCCAATCTTCTTTCTACCTGCCCTTACCCCACCTTAATGTGGGGACGGCGCAACATACTTATTCAAGCATGTTGCAGTAAGGATTTGTCTTAATTTTTATGACCGGCCGCCTGCCTGACGTCAACCATTTCTGAGGGATCCAGTCCCGGGCAAATTAAATTAGAAAATTTTCTTTGCCCGATCGGAGAATCGAACTCAGGACCTCCCGGTCCACAGCCCATAAATGCTGCCACTAGACGAAGGAGGCGACTGCTCGTTTGCCAGTCTCTGCTATAAAAAATTTATATATTTTATTTATGTTCTCATTAAAGCTGCACGAAATATAAAAAAAAAATATGATTTTGTTCTGAATACGTGCCTGGATTGTAGGCACATACTGGTAAAGCCGTTGAATTACTCTGCGGCAGAAACTCGACTTGGCTCAGCCTTATCTGTCAACAAAACAGTACCTGGCATCTAACGAAAGGGTGTCTGAAAATACTAAGGGTACAGTGGGCTTACATTGAGACATTGTGTAATCTGTGAATTTGTTGTGATGAGATTGTGACTTAATAGGGTACACGAGTATCTCGCAAAATCTTGTTTTCTACGTTCACAACATCGAGCTATATTTTCTGTATTTTATAGTATTCTTTGTGGTTTAGGTGCTCTAATTTATGTATTTTTTTCTGTACCATATTAATACTGTACTATGTACTTTATAAGAGTTATTGTCAACTGGCATTTAAAAGAGCAACGCCAGAGTTTCTTCCCTGGCAAAACGGCCTTCTAAACTGGCGGTAGAGGAAATTTGACGGAATTTCATGGATTCAACAAATAATTTTATTTGATTTGAATTGTTGTTGTTGTTGAATGTTCTGCATAATATACATAATAAATTACATGACTGTTTTATTGAATTCTTTCACTGCGATTTCGTCTTAAAACTAACTTGGGTCAACAACCTCTTGAATATTTCAATACAGGACAACGACTGACATGACGTTTGATACCACTGTCTCACAGAAAACCGACGTAAAATGGCAGCTTGCTGTCGCGTTTCGTTCGGTGAGTGAGATTTCCGGTGGCCCCTTTCCCCCCTTCCTTTCCCATTCCCTTCTCCCTCCCCTTCCATTCCTTCTTAGGTTGGCAACGCACCCATGATTCTTTTTGTGTCTTGGGTGTCTATGGGTGGTGGAGATCACTTACCATCAGGTGACTCATCTGTTCGTTTGCCAGTCAGTGCTATAGACAAAAACGTAATTTTGAAGCCACCATGGCTCAACGGACGAGTAGTCTTCGAAAGATGAAAGATACGGCTCCATTACTATTGACACTCGATTTGACTTTGAATTCGATTCGGTTTCATTTATTGTCTTAAAACTTCACCAAAACCGAGTTAAAAAGTTCGCTAATAAATAAATAAATACACCCAACAGTCACACACCTAGTCCTGACCCCACACTAGGTATAACCTGTATTGTGGGTATCAGAGACTATGAGAGACTTTCGGTCTCACAACACCCAGACTTGAAACAAATATCTGTGGGCCACACAAACATTTGTCTCAATGCGGGAATCGAACCCGCGGCCTCTCGCTTCACAGCCGGCTACTCGCCCGCTGTGCCGGAGGTTGTCAAATGTTGCATTAGATTCAAGAACTTGTAATTTGGAATTTTTTACTGTGACATGAGTGTACTTTTTAACTCTATTTCGGTGGAATTTTAAGTCACTAACCGCCGAATGTTTATACACTTAAGGTCGCCTTATGTCGTTTAATGCCGCCTTATCTGTCAAAATTGTATGGCGTAAATCAATGTAAGAAGCCGTTAAAGTTGAGCAGTGTTTGACCATTCGGGCGTAAATGAATTCGAATCGAATGCCAAGAGTCAGCCCACAGGTCATGAAATAATTTATCACATCTGCCTAAAATAATACTTCTGACGTTACTCAGAAGCTCAAAGTAGTTGTATAATTAAAAGTTGGACTGAAGTTAACTCTCAAAACAGGAGCGAAGTACCAAAACACATCCCGACAAAGATGTTTGCCGACTCCCGCCTTGTTCACATAAAGTAGTAAACTTGTTTATGTCTGTACAAAATGCCTACTGACATGGCAAGATACGAGTCACCCAGAGAGTACGCACTGCATGCAAGTGAAACATTTATGCCTTTTAGCATCTATCTCAGAGGTATCGTTTAGTAACAATGTTTATACATTCAAACGTGACCCTCGGCTATAAACGTGAAAGTTTTATGCAAACACCACCCTACGGTGGCAGCCATCCGTCCGTATTGCATAAGTTGACTAATAAATTAGCCTCTCCCGTTTGAAGATAAGTGGGGCGGACAAAGGATTACCTTGTTTCAGCCGTGGAAGTTGAGAAATAAACTGTGAAATCGTCGGAGCGGTCACGTTACGCCCCAGACTTAGGTAAGCTGAAAGGAGTGAGATAAAAATAAGGCGGATCAACGTCGAGCTCGTCACAAAGTGATTTCTTAAATTTTAAGTGTTTTACAAGCCTCGTGGAACGTGCTTATTCGTTTTTTTCTTTAAAAATAGTTTAATACGCAAGAAAAATAGTTATACAGCCATACCATTTATTACAAACGTATAAAACGATATACGCATAATTGGTTTAGATATATCTTTGTGCTCTTTGACAAAAAATAAGTTGGTAAACCTTTATAGAATTATTTACGTAATAAAATAAACAAAGATTTTTATTTGGTAAATAACTAATTATCATTCTTACTTTTGAAATGTAAGTGTATTATAAAACATGTTTACGATGTTGTATTATATACAAATTTCATCCGCAGGTAATAAATCCAACAAGCCCTACTCAAATTTATTTTGTACAGCCAGCTTAAGTGCTGGCTGTATACTTCTAATAGGCCGTTAGGGAAATACCTCGAAACAGCTGTGACCTCCTAAACTTATACAGACCCACCAGACGCCTATTTTTTGCCAACTTTTACTGTCCGTGAGTAAATAATATACTAAGTGACAAACGTCTCATTCCTTTTTATTCCGGGTCACCCTTGAACCGAATAAATTGCAAGCAATTTTAGGGATCGTTTACCACGCTACGGGACGCCAATGATACGCCTCTGAAACTCGTTCAGTTCATAGATGTATGCGTATAAATCTTGTGCTTAGAAATTGTTTGATTGTTATCCTTTTTGTCGATTTCAATGTGGGGTTACAAATGTGAAGAAAACTGTTATAGGTTGAATGCATCTTCAACTTTATGTTTTGGATTTTCCTTCGCTCGGGATATTACTGTCAGTGGCCGAGCTACTGTAGTTAGAACACGACTTTTTTGGCATTTCACGGTAGCGACTACGTAAAATTTTTGAATGGCAAATACCCGAACGCCTCTAGCGATTACGTAGGAACTGACGTTTTTATACAAAATATTTTACGTACTCGCTGGCGTGAAATGTCTAAATATTCATGGTCGAGCTACAGGAATATTTTTGAAAACCGAATGCGAATCCAGCTTGATACGCCTCTATGAAATTTGTATGAAATATACAAATATCATCCGTGCGCATCTCGGCATGAATTCGATTGTTAAAAATATTCCTGCTCGGTGTTCCTGGTGATCCACCTACACTTATTTGTCAGTGTATTCTACAAAAAAAAAACATAATAATTAGCAGTTACATTGTTATCATGCAACGTTTCTCTATTTCTCATTGTTATTTTCGACCCACTGATGTGATCGTGGAGGATTATTTGGTGGTGTTTTTGTCAACAGTCACGTCCCCAACGGTTGCTTAATCATGAATGACGCGTTTACGTATTCAAGAGACTTGCCCCACCCGCTAACGAGAACACGAGATAAGTTTACAAACGTCGTAATCTCGAATTCCCAAAGGAATTCAGAGCGTTGATTATCCAGGATTAGAAATTAACATATTAGATAATGCTCTATGTTCACTGCTCTACATTCTAAGGGATCGTTTACAATTACATTTTAATAGATTATTTTAAATACCTAGTTGGTCGCCTCCTTGGTCTAGTGGCAGCATGTATGGGCTGTGGACCGAGAGGTCGTGGGTTTGATTCCCAGGTCGGGCCAAGCGAATTTTCTAATTTAATTTGCCCGGGACTAGACCCCTCAGAGGGGGTTGACGTCAGTCAGGCAGCCGGTCGTAAAAACTTTGCCAAATCATTTCTACAACATGCTTGAAAGAGTGTGTTGCGCGGACCCCACATTAAGGTGGGATAAGGGCAGGTAGAAAGAAAAAGATTATAAATATCTAGTGCAACCGTCTTTAAACATCAAATGATAAGGTAAGAATAGAATCTTTTATTCGATTTGAATTAAATAATATATGCAAACTCAACATCTGTACTATGAATCAAAATAACATATAAATCAGTTTTACCAGTTAAGTTACCAGCGATTGGCCAGACATTGAAATATGGTGGGAGGGGTTAGCTGACAAATAAAATAAAGAGGATGCACATTGGGTTGCCCACAGCATGGTCACCTAACTTTATGGGTTCGTAACGCACCGGTGTTTACCCAAAAGACCGGTGTAGCTGAGTAAGCCGACTCGATCGGGCTGCCAGCTGTAGGGACAAAAAATATGTGACGTCACTTTCCACACCGACGGTTATGGTGCAGGCGTGTGAGGGTGACGTCCCATTATGCACACACCTTTGCTATGTTATACAATAAATAATATCGTGTGAATAACAATGTTATTGGACCAATTCATATTTTATTTTCACAGTAGGATTTCTTTTTATATTCTTTTTCATATGAAATAATTTAGACGAAACTGTTCTTTACCAGAGACTTTGAAATAAAGTTAACTGGATCGACTTTATTCCGTCAGTTTATATTACGCGTAGCAATTTGTAAAATTACGTTTTCGCTTGCTAAAAATAATATATTTTTTTTTTTATAAGTAATTAAGCAAATTCAGCACAATGCCAATAATTCTAATAAAATAACTCAGAAGTATTTTTCTATTAAATTAAGCAATGACTTTTCAGTAGCCTCTTCAAATATTCGCCACAAAGGGAAAAATATACCTATTATACAATAAAGAAATATATTTCTAGAGGCATAAAAGACATTATAAGGTTTCCACCATTTCCTTGCTTTTTACTAAAGTCATGTTATTAGCTTCTATAAAAAGTTGAAGCTCAGTACCACCGGTGAAATTTCAAATTTAATTATTTCTTAGGTTTACGTGAATTTATTACGTATTTTTACGGATTATATCGGATTATAAAATTAAAACCAAATCGTGATATAATCCGTAAAATTGTTTAATTTCAAATTTATTTCGAATCAATAGCTCCCCTAATTTTATGGAAACAATAATTATAAAAGGGATACGCGAAATAATAACGATGAAAATAAATTGTAAATTAAACGACCGAAAGTGATTAATTTGAGAAAGAATGACGTTTGGAATACTCATCGCTTTTGTAAGCTTTATTGATTATTACCGTGACTAAAATTCAATACTTAGATATTATACAATAACTAGATGCGTATTTTTTCCGTCAGTACATAATAAGCTCACGCCTGTATTTCCGGAGAGGTAACATTACAGGGTTATTATTATTATTTTATTCATATTATCAATCTGCAACATACATAACATAAGCTCACTCAAGGCAGAGGCGCACTAGCGAACTAGAACACCCACATTTCGCCGAGCTTAGTTCCGTCCCAGATGTGATAGGGGGCGAGCCTATCGCCATATCGGGCAATCTGCAATTTCCGAATAAAAAACATAATTTTGGAATTTGGGGCTAGTGCTAATTCTTTCCTGTATAAGTAGAGGCACGTGTGGTGTGAGATGTTGAGAGCATGTTTGCAAGCTTCCTAAGTAAGTACAATGTACATGTTTGTTTGAATAGAGGACTGATCTGTGACGTTGTTCCCGGGCTGTCTCATAAACAATGGACGTCTTCTAAATAGGCTGTGTCTAGTGTACGGAGATAGGCTATTTTAAGATTGTATATAGAGCTTAGTTAATGTCATTTACTTATTAGCCGATTTCAATGAACAAAACTAAAAACTGACTTTAAAATTGGACCCTAAAAATAACAACAATATCTTACTCTTATAATGATGTAAGATTGAGTTCGAAAGATTGCTGGATGCCTTTACCTTATAAATAACTAAAGATATGAGAATAGAGATGTAGAGGCGTCACTATACGAAACAAATACATATTTCGAACACCGTACCATACCAAACAATCCCCTTGCGTCAATCCGTCAAATCCCCACATTGATTGTGTAGTTCTAATTCATTTTAATTGAAATAAATGTTGTATACTTTTTTAAAGTAAAATATAGCGTATCGAATTTAAAAAAACAACATCCATTGTATAATATACCTACATTTACAAATAAATGATTCGATTTGATTTTTTTAATTTTTACACAGTCAGATCGATCAAGTTGGGTACGGTAGAAAAATCTGCAGAACGGTGGACAGCAAACGTAATTTAAAAGTGAAAATTTCCGTAGTCACGCCGAATACATTTTAGGCTCTTTAATTTATGCTATTAAGGTTTTACCTGGCAATAAAACTGCTGGGAATGTTTTACTTTTCACTTAATGTAATTGGTGGAAAGGATTACTAATAATCTTATTAATACCATTAAAGAAGGTAAATAGAAGGGATGGTAAATATTTCTTCAATTTAGGGTCTGTTTACCTGTTTAATAATACAATATTGGCAAAGACGTTTTAAATAGGCTCAGCATGTTTAATCTTTGGGGTTCATGCATCGAACATTTAGATGAAGTTAGACTGGTAATACAGGACGGACGCTTTTGCACGCCACCTTTTGAATAATTTACTTATAAAGTATCAAAGACATTCAACAGTACACAGACGGGACAACAGCACCAAATTTGTGATCCAAAAGTTGTGACCTAGTGGTCATAACTCACTCAGTCATATTTGAAATAGACCCATATTGCCTTCTATTTGAATCACCCACACATAAACTGGTAGACAATCTCCCTAGCATTAAGTCCATGTTTATACATATTATTATGTAAATAAAGTTTAAATAAATAATATGAAATCTTCGATGGGTTCTCATTAGATAACTTTGTTGAACTTAGCGTTGGGCCTAGCTCATCTAATTGGAGCCGCGACAAATGAATCATTAGACCTAAACTAATATTGGCACTTGCTACGTACACGAGTTCTGGGCGCACCTCAATTATTATCAACGGGGTGAAACGCGTGAGTTTGTCGTAGCTCTTGTTTCGTTTTAAGCTAATGTTCTTTCATTTTCTAATGGATGGGTGTTGGGGGAATATTTGTTGGCAAACTTTCACCAGGCGAAGATATTTACATTACAAAGAAAGGGGTAAGGGAACGATGTCCCTGAAACGTATTCTCGTCAGGAATTCGGATTTCACAAAAGGATTTGTCGGTCAATTACGCGCCGAGTACGTTTTTTGCTTGTACGTACATTTTCTGCATCATCACGGTTTTCTGTTAGGCAAATTAAATAGGATTTATTGATGTTTGTTTTGTAAGTATGTTATAACGTTACTTGTTGCTTATTTATCACTTGTTGTTTCCTGGTTATTTGATGTTGTAATCGTCATGTTTTAGACTGCAACATATTATTCAATAATGTTTAGTTGTTTTTTGTATTGTATTATCATTGACAACTCAATGATTTTTATATTGTTCATAGCCATGGATACAATGTCCTTCAGCCGTATACTTTTTATTATTTATTACACTTTGCTTCCTATATCTAAGTTTTGGCAAGTGCAATGAAGTCGGATGTGTTCGATTTTAAGGCCCTGCTGGAGTTTTGGCGTCAATTCCTTCCAGTTTGATGCTTTTTAGACGATTTTCTCGCAGCGGAGGAATCGAACATGGTCGACCCATCCACCCGACAAAAAGCGTCCAAAATCACTTAGGTATTTCAAAGCTTCCACATACTGTCCATCTTCGTTGATGTGTATCGCATAAATTCACATCACATTTAAACCACAAGCACAACTCACAACTCCCGCCAAAACTCACAACTCAATGACAACATGTATATGTAGAAAAAATTTTAAACAACTGTCATTGCGCATAATTACTAAGTATCATCATCATCATGAACATTATCAGCCTTAGGACGTTCACTCCTCTAGATAGGCCTCCCCCAAGGATTTTCAGATCGAGCTGTACCGACGACTTTATTATTTTTTAATAACACAACATAAGCTCACGCCTGTATCCCCGAGGGGGTAGGGAGAGGTGCACTAGCGAACTAGAACACCCACATTTCGCCGAGCTTAGTTGCGCTCCATATGTGATAGGGGGCCAGCCTATCGCCATATCGGGCACAAATTCCAGACTTCGGGCCGATATGGAAAAATCCAATATCACTTTGCCCGACTCGGGGATCGCACCCGAGACCTCAGGACAGTAGCCATACCGAAATACAACTACGCCACCGAGGTAGTTATTTTTTAATTTAGTATATTTAACTATATGTATTTAAGTACCAAAGATGTGAATCTTGTGGTAACATTATCGGTATATGTCAGTAAAATATTCAATATGTATTATTTAGTGGAGTTTACATAAGGATTTGTTTGTACATACTTAAAAAGTCAATATCTCAAGATTGAATTTGCTTCCCACAAAAAATACTTTACATTATAATTGAAATATCTTTTGTAAGCGGAACATAAATAATCTCGGTACACAGCATAATTTATTAGCAAATCTCAAGGATAAGATATAAGAAATCAAATTTTCCTCGTAAATGTACGCCTGAAAAGAAACATGGGAAGCAGTGAATACCCGCAAAAATAGATTATATTTTTATTGAACTTTGTTGTCATCATATCTCCGTAAACCCTAAGGGGAACGGGCCTCCCCCAACAATGTTATCGACACGGTACAAAAATACTGGATAACAAACAAAGAGAAAATAAACTCCACTGTTGTACGTTGCCTTTTGAGATAACTTGCTTAAAGGTATGCTTTGACTTTTATTTCTGGAATGTAACTGTTTTTTTTGCCTTCTCTTCCGTGTATTTTGATATGGCAATACTCTTTTTAATATCGTTATCTTTTATGGAGGCCGTCCATAGTCTCATTTAAATTGTGCGAGTTTTTAGCACGATTGAAGCGAGAATACACACAACAGTAAATTGTTATTTAAGAAGCCTCGTCATACTATTGAACAAAAAGTATTTAATAAAGAATTTTCTAATAGACAGTATTCTTTTACTTTCACAGTATTGGTACTAGAAACTCTTTTTTTTAGGTATGACCTTACCCCTTTTATTTAACATTACGTAAATAGACAATGATTTGAGGTAAATAACAGTTATTGTTGCTATCCTATTACAATTATTTATTTTATTGAACTTCGCTCAATGCTCTTTTTGTAGGAATGTCGGAAGTTAAATGAAAATTCAGATAATAACCTTCTAAGTTGTAATAGCTGAGATTGGCTAACGAGCAGGTGGTATACATCGGTATTCTATGACACAGTAGTATAAAACCTGTCGAGCCGTCCATTCGTGCTGTAACATAACTGTCTATAGCATGACTCACGACTGAATGGTCAGACGCTACTCAATTTTAACGGCTTCTTACATTGATTTTCGCTATAAAATTTTGATAGATAAGGCGGCCTTAAACGACGTAAGGCGACCTTAAGTGTATGGCATTTGACGGTCTACCAGTCAAAATTCTGACACACAAGCACGGACGTAACAAAAAGATGGACGGAGCGCTATAAACATTGAAAGTGAAGCAAGATTTTCGGCCCATTCGATCTATCGACACGTAATGGCGGCGACTGATCGAATGAGCCGAAAACTCTGCTTCACTTACAATGTTCTTAACGCTGCGTCTATCTTTTTCTTACGTCAGTGCACACAAGTTAAAAATTAAAACGACAGCATATACCACCTTATCTCTCTACTTACGGTTGAGAGCTTTTACCCAAATTAGTAAACCTACTTGAACATTGCCTACCCGACGTTTGTCTAGGGAAAAATCTTATATCATTTTTACCGGATGTAACAAAACATTCTACTTTGTGGGTCAGTTACTATTGATATTTGGATTTCTTTATAAATATTTGATAGTACGAAAGAGCCTGCGAAGAATGAAGTTAAGAATTATTGTATTAGATTTTGTGTTTTCCTTTTTTGTTTTATAAAGATTCTTAGGTTATATATATGTATTTTTTTACTTTGAACGTGCATTTCATATTCGGATATTTCACAGAATTTTAATGCTACAAAATATATCATTATACTAATAATAAAATTAAAATTATAAAATTATTACCTAATACTTGGTCTAGTGGTTGTCGCCTCCTTGATCTAGTGGCAGCATGTATGGGCTGTGGACCGGGAGGCCCTGGGTTCGATTCCCAGGTCGGGCAAAGTAAATTTTCTAATTTAATTTGCCGGGGACTGGATCCCTCATAGGGGGTTGACGTCAGGCAGGCGGCCGGTCGTAAAAACTAAGCTTAATCCATTCTGCAACATGCTTTAAAAAGTGTGTTACATCGACCCCACATAAGGGTGGGATAAGGGCAGGTAGAAAAAAAACTAATTTAACTCGACATAAAATAGTATTGTTAAAAGGTTTTGATGTAGGTACTCACAGTTTGTACGATATTCTAGACGACAAATTCGTTTACAAGTGTCCAATATTAATTTGATTTGAATGTACCGAGTATTTGAATGGTATTCGGGAACTACAGAGATTGTGCTGAGAAAATTAAATTATGGACGGCTTCAAAGGAAACTCCATCAATAATCCGGTCAACTTCTACCAAAAGTTAGTTCAAACATATGCCGCAAGATGTCACTGCACTAAAGTTATACAAACTCAAATGATAGACACGACTTTGCCTTCATGTCTGAGAAGTTTCGGATACGGAATCTGGGATATATTGATATACCGTGAGGTCCCGAAATTTGAAATTCTGGACCATTTGAAATTTAAGAATTGTACTAGATATACCTATAAGTGGCTCGCCTTCTAACACATAATGTGTCCCACTAACTCGTTCGACCTCTCTTCTATGAAAAAAAAATAAAAAAAAATTTCTTCCCCTTAATGTACCTATTTTTGTTTCTGACGCTACTAAAGTCATAAACAGAGTAAGCTTTACCTATGTACCGTTATTTGTATGTAACATAACATAAACGTAAACTCACGACTGTATCCCCGAAGGGGTAGGCAGAGGCGCACTAGCGAACTAGAACACCCACATTTCGCCGAGCTTAGATCCGTCCCAGATGTGATAGGGGACGAGCATATCGCCATATCGGGCACAAATTCCAGACTCCAGGCTGGTATGGAAAAATCCAATATCACTATGCCCGACCCGGGGATCGAACCCTAGACTTCAGGACGGTAGTCATACCGAAATACAACTACGCCACCGAGAGCAGATATTCGTATGTGTTAAATAAAGTATACCTACTTCGTTAATAGTTAACACTGGTTCTCACAGTGCGTTGGGAAAGTTGTCTTGTTCCGCATATCTAGATGTTGGCAAAACAGAAATGTACTAAAATGACATTCAACTCTGTTTAACTTGTAAACGCCTGAGGGTCCGACCCCGAAGGAAAGTTCCCGCTAAAATGATAACATTTTCATACCAGCTTCGTGTGCGTCTGTTTAATGTATTCAACCTAACTGGATGGGTTGGATACCCTTTTGTTTTTGTTGGTGTTTATTAAATTGATTACGTCCGGAAATAAGGTATGTTTGGGAATGTTACGCTGGAAGATATATTAGGCGTATGTACGAACAGCTTATTAGTAGTTTGTCGAATTGTTGATTACCTTAAACCTATGATAAAAGCAGAAAGCATAACAAATCATTAATAGGACCTATGGCCTAGGATCTTAATCGTAACATTTTGTAATAGATACTCCAGAGACAGTTTATAACTAATATAAATACAAATTCAAAGATATATTTGATATTTAAGAATTGAACATAAAATAACATACATAACATAAGCTCACGCCTGTATCCCCAAAGGGGTAAGCAGAGGCGCACTAGTGAACTAAAACAACCACATTTCGACGAGCTTAGTTCTGTTCTCGATGTGATAGGGGGCGAGCCTATCGCCATATCGGTCACGAATTCTAGTCTCCGAGCTGATATGGAAAAATCCAATACAATGCCCGACCCGGGTTCGAACTCGAGACGGGACTATAGTCGCACCGAAATACAAACACGCTACCGACACAGTACTAATTTACTGTTGTTTAACTCTTTACATTGTAATTCTCGTAAAACCCATACAACAGCTCTAAGTAACTATATCATTCTTTTACTGAGAAAACAGGCTGTCGTTTATAGCACATTGTGGGTGAAACTTCAAGGTTTTATTCCCATTACTGGAGTCACAGGCGTCTAATAGAGTTAAGCACTACGTTTTACAGTAAACTGTGTACTCGCTCGTAGCGCCGGCGAGTTTATGTCAAATATAGAGTTCTAGTACAGAACTTTGTACTCACAGAAGTTTCACGTGGGATATTAGATGCCTAGTTTATACTTCCTCGGTGGCGTAGCTATATAGTGCGCGGTATGACTACTGTCCTGAGGTCGCGGCTTCGATCCCCGTGGAGTAAAGTGATATTGAGCGTTGCCACTCGACGTCAGCGCAAAGTGTGGAATTTGTGTCGGATATTGTTCTTCCATATGTGGCTGATATGATATGGCTGGCTTCGATGATTTGAGATGGAAATAAGCTCAGAGAATTGTGGGTCTAATTATCTAGTTGGCCTCTGCTCGACAATTCAGGGATACAGGTCTGAGCTTATGTATGTAGGTAGTTTATACTTAACCTTATCATTATAAAAGTGATATAAAATAAGGAGGCCTAAGTCTATTTGATCTCTGTTTTGTGACAGATACGCTATTGATGAAATTTTGTTTCTGTCGGTAGCATTTTAGATTTCCACGGTCACTTCATGACGACTCTAGTTTGAGTGGTAGAGCCCGCTGTAGACAGTTACATCTACAGCACGAATGGTCCGGCTCGACCTGTTTGGTATCATTGTCTCAAAGAAAACCGACGTAAAGTAACAGCTCGCATCGTGTTTCATTTTATGAGTAAGATTTCCGGTGGCCCAATTTTCGCCTCCCTTTCCCAATCCCTATTTCCCTCCTTTCAGGTTGGCGACACATCCATGATTCTTTTTGAGTCTTGGGTGTTATGGGCAGTTGATAACACTTACCATCAGGTGACCCATCAGCTTGTTTGCCAGTTTGGGCCCATAAAAAATACCTTTTTTAGGTTCTGAGGCTGTAAAGAAGGATCCGTTATACGTTTATTCGTATGTCACAATCATTATCCTTCTTAGCTATTTATTTTATTAATAAAATCTAAATGAAAGGCGTGTTCCAAATTATGTTCTATGTACCGCTATCAAAAGATAAAGTACAATTAGGAAAAAAGTTAGGGTGTCTCTCTACCTGATGGTAAGTGGTCTTCACCGGCATAGACAACCCAGACGAAAAGAGTCATGGGTGCGTTGCTAACCTCAACGGAGTGGAAATCTCACTCACCGTACGAAACGCGACAACAAGCTGTCACTTCAAGTCGGTTTTCTGTGAGACAGTGGTATCAAACCGGACCATTCGTGTTGTAGACGTAACTGCCTACAGCGTGCGTGTACCTAGAAAAGAAGCTACATAACTAATGAATTAAGAGAGAGTGCTAGCATTTGGACTAGGCATTGTTCTAGTTTGATGCCATTCAAATACCAAATTAAACCCAGTATTTTAAAAGTAACTAAATAAATGATGTTAAAAATCCATGGGCTGAGTATTCGACTGAAAATAGTTAGCCCTATGCAAATAAGAACATTACACCCAATTATCTCGTCGCCAACTCGAGTGAAATTAACGCTTAAATTAGGGGGTAGTCATTTTTAGCTTATACCAACTGAATAATAAGCAGAACTGTTTTATTCTGGATATTTTTACCTACTTATTTTAATTGGGTTCTATTCATGGTTGAGAAGATATTGTAATATGCCATAATTATATGGAACCTAATGGCGACTTGTAGCGCTATAACTAATATAGAGTTAAACCTAAACTCGATTTATTCTACAACTCACCTTTATCTTTAACTCAAGATTTGGGATAAATAGAGATTTATCGCGGAGCTGCAAGCGGCCCTAAATGTTATAGGTATATAATCACAAGCTTAAAGCATATCGGACATACTTCAAAACTTATTCCCAAATTTATATGGGACAACCCTTGAAATAAGTTCTATCACACACAAAAACAATCTTAAAAATAATAAAAATATAAAAACACAGTAGAATTGAGGAACTCCTTTTTTAAAGTTGGTCGATACACATTTCATGGATTGAATACATATTTTGATTTAATTTGATGAAAATATGTGGAGGTCTTTTAAAAATATTGTCATAAAATTTAAAAGCCATTATATTATAGATCATAATTAAAAAAATATTAGTACTTTAATGCACTATAAAGAACATAAATTCTGAAAAATTCCTAGTGCAAGTTTCGCTTAAACACAAAAATATAGCATAGTAACAATTTGTGACGACACCGCTGTGACATAAAATAATACATCGAGTTTATCAACCGAGCTTAGCGGGCTGAAGAAAGCTTCACCGAGGCTCGGCGAAACGTTGAAATTTTGACAAATTACACTCGAGGATTACTCCGCGGGAATATGAAGAAAAGCACGCATTCCCACAAATTACTGACTCATGACAAATGTTCCGGTAGATGACCCGCAATTTATTTTACGCGGTGCCCCATGTAGTTAATGCTGACAGACAGAAATGATGTAAAACATTACCCTCTTTCGGGAGCAGTTGGGTAAAAACACAAATTGGCTTAGATGTTCACGATAGTCGAATGTGGCCTGATAAAAATGTTGTATTGTTAGATACATATAATATAGGCTCACGCTTGTATCTCAAAGGGATAGCCAGAGCCGAACTAGCGAACTAAACCACCCACATTTCGCCAAGCTCATTTCCGTCCCAAATGTGATAGGGAGCGAGCCTCCGGGCCGATACTGAGTAGAAAACGCAATATTACTTTGTCCGACCCGGGGATGGAACCCAAGACCTCAAGACGATAGTCGTACCACGCACACAATACCCCACGCCACCAAAGCAGTCAGTTATATTGTTATTTTTATGTGAATTGTAATAAATCAGAAACCCCTTCGTTTATGAAAAAATACTCTCAAAACACTCCTCAAAACACTCCTTATGCATACAGAATACGTTAAAACAGAAGGATAAATCGACAAATCCATTACAATTCAAAAGGCGGAATCAAAACAGTAGGGGGATAAATCTTCAAAATTCACCGACGACGCGTATTACAAGCGAACATTTTGTCAATTTATTTTGTTGTGTTATAAAATAGGGATTTACTGTATTATCATCTAAAAGAAGCAGACGCGTTACATATACCCAATGGAGATAAATATTTTATGTCATAATTCATCCCGGCTATAAAAAGGGTGAGCGCAGACACCCAACCGACTTGAAATGATTTCGCTTCGTTCACTTGGGACGAGGTTATATACAGTATATGCGCTGAGAATGTTGATTCTACCTTTAATATGAGAAATAAAGAAACTTGTCGTGATAAGAATTTAAAATTGTCGAGAAAATCTGCTCATTTGTTCATTCTAACTAGATTTATCATGAAAACTACGCACGTTTTCTTATAATTACGTTTTTTTTACTTTTCTTATACCTAATATTTTTTATTTTTTTTATAGCAGGGATTGGCAAACGAGCAGATGGGTCACCTGATGGTAAGTGATCTCCACTAGAGATGAAACGGATATCCGGTAACTATCCGTTATCCGGCCTATCCGGCACTGTTTTCACTATCCGGCCGGATACCGGATAGTAATTCAGTATTCGGCCGGATACTAAAATTTTAAAAAATCTCATTATTTTACACAAGGCAAATCATACCACAAGGGTATGGACACCGTTTATTATTATAATCGCACGTCAAAAATGTTTGTTTTATTAATTAGTTTAGTAATCAAAATTAACAAGTGGCAAATCGTGATGAAATAATACAAAATTTTCCGCATTTGTTGGTAAGAGGCGACTCCACTTGGCTTCGTACACGAGACCAGCTTCTGAAAACGCTTTCGCTGTAAACGCTACTGTCAGGTGCTGAAATATAAATTCAAGCTAAGTTTAGCAGGCGTTGAAGACGTTACTGTCAGACAAAAATTAAATAAACACACCCAACAGTCACACACCTAGTCCTGACCCCACACACTATAACCTGTATCGTGGGTGTCAGAGACTATGAGAGACTTTCGGTCTCACAACACCCAGACTTGAAACAAATATCTGTGGGCCACACAAACATTTGCCTCTATGCGGGAATCGAACTCGCGGCCTCTCGCTTCACAGCCGGCTACACGCCCGCTGCGCCACGGAGGTTGTCTGTGATTCATCGTAAGAGTTTTTTATATACTCTCATGATATACCATCATGATTTATTGTCGGGCCTTTTCAGTGTCAAGAACTCCTAAATAGTCTTATTTGAACCTTAGGTCTAAAAAGGTAGCGATTAGGTAGTTTGGATTCTCTCCTAAAGATTTAAAACTACTTTCCAATTCAGCTTTTAAAGAAGCTCTCGTACGAGCTAAGTCCGGTGTTCTTTGTATAGTCTCGTTTTTGTCTTAATACTTTTTAATGCAAAAACATGCGGAATCACCTCGGGTATACAGGTTCAGTTCAGGCCGAATATCCGGTAGCCGGATATCCGGCGCTCCGGCCTTGTAACTTGCCGAATATTCGGTATCCGGTATCCGGTCAAATCACTATCCGTTTCATCTATAATCTCCACCGCCCATAGACACCCAAGACACAAAAATAATCATGGGTGCGTTACCAACCTAAAAGGAGGGAATGGAAGGGGAGGGAAGGGGATTGGGAAAGGGAGTGGGGAAATGGGCCACCGGAAATCTCACTCACCGAACGAAACGCGACAGCAAGCTGCCACTTTATGTCGGTTTTCTGTGAGACTGTGGTATCTAACCGGTTGAACCGGCCCATTCGTGATATAGACGTTACTGTCTACAGCATGGCTCTACCACTTGGAAAATTACCACTTATTAGGTAGTAGGTAATTATATTATAACGATTTGAGGTAGGTATAATACACGACAGCCTTCGTGGCGTGAATCGAGTGGTTGTACGTTCGATTCCCGTATTGAAGCAAATATTTATGTGATTCATTAAAATTTGTTTCGGGTTTGGGTATTCTAGTTCAGTAAATCACTCTTGCTTCCTGATACTAATTATAATCAGGTTAAACCTACTGTTGTTTTTTTCGCATAGTCTAATATTGTTTAGGAGGCATGTTAGATATTAATGTTGGACAAACAATGGCCGATTTAACGTCTTGTTTGTTCATAAATAATAAGAGAAAACACAAAGTTATATCAAAAACACTATAAGTGGCTACTTTGGTCACTACTGTCAGTATAAATAAATAAAACAAATGACTTTTATGAATTCCACTTAATGTAACATTAAGTAAAGATTATGTTGGCCGTTAGACCCAAATCACAAGAAAGTTTGAAGGAGGCCTATAAATAAAAACAAAGGCTTACTTAATGCCGGCAATTTATGAAATTTCCATTATTATAATTGGGAAAGTTTGACCGCACAAAGAGGGGTGGCCGTGGAAGAACTATAAAATTGCAGTTAACGCAAACCAAACCGCTTCTCAATACCATTATTCTGAATTACGATATAATTGAGTGTCCTGTCCTATCCTCGGGACTGGAACGAGCGCTCTGGAGCGTTTTGAACGATCGACGACCGATTTTCATTTTAATACCGCAGCTTTGTAATGGCTTGTAATGAAAATGCTCTTTGGTGATGTTGTTTGATTTTGTTATGTTCGTTTTAAACGCTGTCAACTATACCTAGTAATTACTAGTTTATATTCAAGAATATAATATCTCAATTTTTCTCCGTTTCATTCTGGAGTTTTTTATAAATTCATACTCCAAAAAATATTCATATGTTTTGAGATGATATTTTGAGATGCATTTAATAGAATAGTTTAATAGCCTCCGTGGCGCGAACAGCTGGCTGTGAAGCGAGAATCCGCGGGTTCGATTCTCGCATCGAGACAAATATTTGTGTGGCCCACACATATTTGTTTCGGTTCTGGGTGTTGTGAGACCGAAAGTCTCTCGTTGTTCCTGATACCCACGACACAATATTCGATCTTAGTGTGGACTGTTGGGTCAGGAATATGTGTGCAATTGTTGGGCGTTACTTTAATTCCTTAAAGTTATAAGATTTTGCAAACCTAATCAATTGTATAATACAATATACAGTCAAGGCTTAAAATATATGGGCCATGAAGGGCTGTTACATATGAGGCTCCGAAACCGGTTTCATGCCGCTTGCATTCGACTTCTGGGTAATCTATTACTATTCGATTTTATGCATCAATAAAATATGGCGTTTTAAATCTTTTGAAGTTCTTCGGCTCCACAGTTTAAACTGATATACGGTTTGCTCCGTATTTCTGTATAGTAACATCACGTACTTCGAAAATAATGGTTTCATGAACTTGGCTCGTATTTGCAACGGTGAAATTAATGCATAACGTGTTTCTAACATTCACTTGACATAACATAACATAAGCTCACGCCTGTACCCTCGAAAGGGTAGGCAGAGGCGCACTAGCGAACTAGATTTAGATCTAGACCCACATTACACCGAGCTTAGTTTCGTCCCAAATGTGATAGGGGGCGAGCCTATCGCTATCTAACATTCATACTATGTAAAATTATAAACATTAAAATATAATATGTATTACATTTTCAAGAAAAAAACATGTAGTCGATATTGATAATATTTAGCACGAAGAAAGCTTGAACCTTAGGAAAGGATATAACTTTACTCTCAAAAATTGAGTGATTATTATCACTCACTTTTTGAGAGTAAAGTAATATCCTTTCCTAGAGTTAGCACTGTAGTTAGTAATAGTAATATAGTAATGTAGAAGTTAATACGAGTATAAGGGATTAAAGAAGTGCCTGACACAATCCTATCCGCAATCATGCAAATTTACTGACATAAAAGGAGTGATTCCAGAAAAACTGATAATTTGCTAAAATGATTTGTTACGTTGATCCCCTGTCTCGTAATTTACAGTATAAAGTTAAGTGTATCTATTTATTTTATACCACAATCCTACCAAATTAAATGTGAGGTTAAGTTGTTAGTAAGTTAGTAATTTACGATCGTAGGTTTTCTTAATTATAACTTTACATTGTGGTTTAGTTCGTTTATAAAAACATTTCTTACGAAACAAAAAAAAGTTTCACCATGATAAACGAAACTAATGAAACTAAGAAAATTTGAATGATAAACAATAGACAATAATGTCTACAGCACGAATGGGTCGGCTCAACCGGTTTGATACCCCTGTCTTATAAAAAACCGACGTAAAGTGATAGTCCGCTGTTGCAATTCGTTGGGTGTGTGAAATTTCGAGGGGCCCAATTCCCTCCTCCTTTTCCCAATTGCCAATCAAAATGAGGGGATTTTCGACATGCAACGCACCCGTGATACATTCGTGTCTTGGGTGTCTATAGGCAGTGGAGATCACTTACATCAGGTGACCCACTTGCTCTTTTGCCAATAACTGCTATGAAAATGTAGAGTTCACAACATTTTACTGCAATCTTCATTCCAAAGCAATTTACGAGTTGTAAATTCCATTGGGATTTTCGGGCACCCCAAGGCTAGCTAAACCTATGTACTGAACTCAGCTCTGTATTTCTCCGTAATTGTGCACCAATCTTGGCAGAGCCCGTAGCGCACCGCATCTTTTGTCACTTGTCCACAAACGTCGCTCTTTCTGCATTGCGACATGAAAAACATCGCTCCTCCGCAGCTTTGATAGACATTGTTAATGGTCGTTTTAGATTTGTGTTTATTTTAGCGCGTAAAGAAAAGGGATTATCGTGGAAATGCTGTTTCTGGTTTTTTGTTGACACTTTGTGTACATCTACAGATATTTTTCAGAGTAGATATTCACTTTACCCTTATCGACCGACTTCCAAAAAGGAGAAGGTCCTCAATTCGTCTGTATATTTTTATGTATTTTACTCGTTATCTCCGCCAAATGTGGACCGATTTTCAATATTCTTTGTGTTCTATAAAGCTTATTTCGAGGGTTGTCCTATATAAATTTGTTCTCGATCGTATTGATTATTTTATTTCAGTGTTGGTTCAGAAAACATCTTAAAAGCATGTTGCGGAAAGGATTTTATTTTAGTTAATACGACCGGCTATCTGATTGAGGTCTCCCATCAAGGGGATCGAGCCTTGTGCATATCAGAAACATACGTGTTGTCCTGGGATTCGATCTCAGAAACGGGAGATAGCCCAGCCAAATATGATGGCTGCTGTGGAATTGTTGAGCAATTATTTATCCGTTATTCGAAAGCTATACGAGCCCTGAGTGACATACAATGGTTTTAATATCGACAAAATACTTTTATCACGAGAAGAGAGTCGCGAGGAACATCAAATGCATTATAAACACTTGGGTTAGAAATCTGTAAATATATTTCCAAAGCTTATAGATCCTAGTAAATATTTATTTAGTGTTTGTGGAGGTTAGGACATATAGGATATCTCGCGTTAAGCTGGTTAAACCAAACAATGGAAATCTGTAGAGCATATTTGTTGAGAAAAGATTGTGTAAAGTAATGCTTGTACCCCGCAGCGCTGTCAGATCATCATGTCAAACATGTACGTTTCTCTTCGCCAAAGGCACTTCCGGGGTATTACCACAACCTCTTATAACTAACCTCTTATAGCAGTATTATTATAATTTTACTTGTACCGATTCCTATACAAAACTAACGAAGAACGATTATAATAATCAGTATAATTATAATCGTTCTTAATAATAATCAGTATTATTATAATCGATCTTCGTTTGTTTTGTATAGGAATCGGTACAAGTAAAATTATAATAATACTGCTATAAGAGGTTGTGGTAATCCCCCAGAAGTGCCTTATAGCAGTCTATAAGAGGTGGTGGTAACCCTGCTGTCCTATTACAAAATTCGAACGTTTTCCTCAAAAGAAATTACCTAATGTACATATTAAATACAATGGTTAGTAAATATTCGTATATTATTGGTATAGATTAGCCTCCTCGATAATTATTAATATACCTACCTCTATACACAAAAATCCAATATTCAAATCTAAGTGATTAGAAAAAAAATTTAATTCATTAAAAAAATTAGAACTCATTAACAGGCTTGATAGAATTTTCTTAAATAACATTTCAAAATTCGGTTTTCGAGTATCTTATAATTTATTAGCATTAAAAACACTAAATATTAACGGAATTCGGATTAATACATACAACAATTTCAGGGTTTGGAGGATGAAAAATATTTGATTTGCCCGAAACTGGATCCACCAGAGGGGGGTTGACGTCAGGCAGACAGTCGGTCGTAAAAACGGGCAAGGGGAAAGAGTACATTGTTACTAGATCAATGAGCTAAATTACACTTTACGTTTAAGACAATGGTTTTAGATAATGAAGCAATATTTCTAAACTCAAAATATTTAGTTTGATGGAGAATATCAGCAAATACAAGTTTCAAAGTAATGCATATCATAAAGATCAAAAGATCCATCAACCATTCAACCATCACTCATCAACTTACGAACTATATACATAAGATCCAGAGTTCTTGTTTTATTACGCGTTATTATAATAAGCTAAGCTGAAAATCTCAGGCGTTTTTGATATTATGGAAGATCCGCTCTCGCTTTCTCGACGCGCGTTATTCAGTGCTCGCGGGCTATTCGAGGAAACTTTATATAAAATTGATAAAACGAAGATGATTCTAGACGTGGATGGAATTATTTATGTAATGCAATATGAATGAAATCTGTTTTATAATTTCGTTTCGTGTTCACTTAGGCAGCGATAGCTCAGAAAGATGTAGTCTCTGATACCTTCTCCTTATCAAGATAAAGGTTATAGGTCTGAAACAGGGACCCATTAACAAGCCTATACGGTTAACCGGTATTTTCAGAAACCCTTTCAGTCGGTTGACTCTTATACGGGTTAACTGTCATACCGTAAACCCTAACCTTATAATATTGGTTTTTAACTGGAATATAAGAGGATACGAAAACATTGCAGTAGCTAAAATTTACTTAACGACAGAACCGGTTACATTACAAAACCTGGTTAGCCCAATGATACACACTGCCATTTATGATAAGGTTTTTCATCTAATTCGGAAAATAAAACCACTGAGCATGCATCACTGGCGGTTTGGAGTAAAATAATATGATTTGATGCAGTATTAACGGTGAAGTAAATAAATATTGTGAGAAAATTAGTGAACTCGAATAATTATTATGCAAAAGAATTTCAAAGACTTGTGAACTCGTCCGACGCCGATTGGACAAGCGTAGTAATTGGTAAATCAAAGCCACTCATTATTGTAGGAGATCCGTGAGTGGACAAATGAAATGTCGGCTAGATAGATGACTGCTTCGCTGGCGTGATGGTATTTCCGTACGACTATGGTTCCGAGGTCTTGGGTTCAATCCCCGGGTCGGACAAAGTGATATTGGATTTTTCCATATCAGTCCGAAGTCTGGAATTTGTGACGGTATGGCGGATATGACGATAGGCTCGCCCCCTATTACATCTGGGACGGAACTAAGCTCGGCGAAATGTGGGTGTTCTAGTTCTCTAGTGCGCCTCTGGCTACCCCTTCGTAGGTACAGGCGTGAGCTCATGTATGTTATGTTAGATATTACTTAAACACTTAACGTGATATTTTTACATATACAGAGAAATTTGTTAAATAAGATTAGAAATATTAAGTACATCGTCAATGAACGCGCGTAGGTTGAACACGAAAAATACTTTTTTTTGCTTTCAATAAAGTCATTAATATCTTTTTCTAAGACTCTTTCCTTACTATAAGTAAAATGGACGTTGCCCAATAGATCGTAATCAAAGTAAATAAACATCTTGCCTTTAACAAACAGAGATATTTCCGGTCAGAAAAGATATTGTCAAAGCTTTTTTGTCCTACTGCGAAATGGAGAAGATCAAGTTGACGATTTTAATGTTACATGATTCGCAAAATATGGACTTAAGTTATTTAATGTTATTTTACACGTTTAATTAGAAAAATCACACGTCAGTTCTTGCGCATGGATTCTTTGCAATAATCTTCTATTATATTTTTCTTCGGACATATTATGACTTCTATATGATAGCCTCCGTGGTGCAGAGGGCAGTTAGCCGGTTGTGAAAGGAGAGGCCGCGGGTTCGATTCCCGAACCAAGAAAAAAAAATCCACACACACATTTAATGTTTGTGGATTTTTTTTTCTTTGTTCGGGAATCGAACCCGTGGCCTCTCCACAATTTAATGTTTTAACCTATATCGAAAATACGAGAGATTTTCGTATTTTTTTAAAGCAGACACTGGCAAACGAGCAGATGGGTCACCTGATGGTAAGTGATCTCCACCGCTCATAGACACACCTAAGTGACAAAAAGAATAATGGGTAAGTTTCATATTTTAATCCTTTGAGCTATAAAATAAAAATATTTTTAAAAGTGTTGTTTGAAAACCCTGTAGATGGCATGTGCGAAATTCGTTAATCAGTAGCAAAGCTTCGCATACGCCAATCAGCAGCGCGCACCTTTCAGTTCGGGACCGCGCCGTCGTTTTTTGACGGCAATCCCTTTTGTATTAAGCCGCGCATTGTATGCCTATACTATTCTCATATAGTAAGATATTGGAGAAATTCAATTATTTGAATTTTGTTGCTAGGAAATATAAAAGTGTGATATTGAAGCTGTATTATCAAGATTTACCACAAAAGTTACCATAACCTTATTGATTTCAGAGTTTTACTTTCTATTTTAATAAATTAGCTTTTGCTGGGCCTCCTACTTGTAAATTTAAGCTATTTATTTATTTCTTTCTGCCAGACGTTATCTCAGTTTGTTCTGGAACCCTGTAGTCAGCCTTTCTACTTAAACGATTCCACTTTGCCCGTTCTTGAGCATACACCACAGTGAAATCATTAGTTCTCATATGCTAAACTCATAAACTTAACCCGCTTGCTAAAAAAGCACACAGCTCCTCTGGCGATGGATATCTAATAACATAACATGACATGACATGACATGACATAACATAACACATAACAATGTGCTAATAAGTTTTCTTCTTAGATACACGCTATATAAAATACGAGTATGTAGAAAATCTATAGGTAATGTGAAAACAATTTGTTTAAAGTTGTTTACGGCTTGATCTCTTGTAACTAAGTACGACCTCCTACATTTAAGTTCTATATTTAATGATAAGAAACGTAATATAAACTTTGTTATAATTAAAGTCACATATCGGTTCTTTGAAAAGTTTTCGTAATGTTATAAGTTTGAAGTTTTATAAGATAAGTTCTAAGTGTCAGATACATGTTTGTGTTCCAAACAAATGTTGTTACAATGCCACTTTGGAAAATTATTTACCTATCGTGTGGGTTGTATTCGGGACTGTATTTTAATAAGAACAGATCAGTAATAATTGAACAGCACCGATAGAACAGGCGCAAAACATATTATAGTTCGATTGCTAATTAAACGGAGTAAACTGACAGATCGAAATGTGACATTTCAAAATAATGTTGCTTAATTTCAAATCATAGTGATTGCTATAGTTCAATTTTTATCATTCAAAGAAACAATAACTCAGTACTAACTTACAAAATAAGAATTTTATTGCGTATTTTTAAAAAAATCAGTTTAACCCTTCGACTAAACGTCTGTGTAAATAATTTTGCGTAAATAATCACAACAAATACGCTAAATGATAACAATTAAAATTAAAAATATTACTTTCATTATTTGAGAAAAGTTACGTTCGGCATATTCATAGCTTTTGTAAGTTTTGTTTATAATGAGCAATGACTATAATTCCAGTAAACATGCCATAACTTATCATGCATTAATTTATTATGACTGTAATACTGTATTAATTCATTAGACATGCAGTACCAATCACACATTAAGCAGGAATTACGACTTGGAGTTGGACTTTAGAAAATGAAAGGATGGAATGGTTCACTGAATTGAAATGTTTAAATAATCTTGATCTTTTTATCGCAGCACTATTTAAATTTCATGAAAAAGTAGCAACATTCGAAATGTCAGTTTACTCCATTTAATTAGCAATCCTACTATAGTAAATAATTTGTATCATGATGCTATAAAGAGTTATGTTATTTATTACATTATTTTCGATTCTGACTCTCGGATTTAAGCTCCCACGAATTTAAAGGAATACACGAAGGAAAATTTTGGACAAGTAGGTGAATAAAATATACTTGTATACTGAACCTTCAACTCCATAACTATCAATACAGATTAATCAAAATAGTTTTAGACTATTGAAAAAGATTACATCTAGCAACAGACAAATGAAGTATCAGCATTTTTTTTATAGCAGAGACTGGCAAACGAGCAGATAGGTCACCTGATGATAAGTGATCTCCACCGCCCATAGACACCCACGACACAAAAATAATCATGGGTGCGTTGCCAATCTAAAAGGAGGGAAATAGGGATCGAGAAAGGGAGGGCCGAGGGTGTGGCCGGTAAATCTCACTCACCGATCGAAACGCGACAGCTAGCTGCCACTTTACGTCGGTTTTCTGTGAGACAGTGGTATCAAACCGGTCGAGCCGGCCCACTCGTGCTGTAAACGTAATTGTCTACAGCTTGGCTCTACTACTCAAAAAATTACATAATTATAATTACACTGGCTAATCCCGGCAACCACTTCGACTGGGTTTTGCATTATTTGACGGTTTGCTCAAATAATTGGAAATCTGACTAAAACCTTTTATCCTAAACTGCGATACACACAGTATCAAAATGAGATCTAACCACAAACAATCAAGTAAAATGTAGCGATTAAATTGAAAATGAACCAATTATAACTACGCTAGCGTAAAAGCTACCGCAACATTCAAACTAGGTCGGAACGCATTGTTTTTGCTATGTGTGGTGTCAAAAACAGGAGCGAAATATTCTGTTTCTATTTTGAAATTTAACTAACACCTTTACCTAAATGACATTAAGGGTCTTTTGTTCAGGCAATCGGTTAACTTAATTTTAGCAAAGATATAGTCGTTCTAGTTGATGTTGTTTATTTTTTTTTTATTTCAAAATTTCGTGAGACGCTAAGTTATAATTATTATTGTAGGTATGTGTTTTATCGCCTTTCTGTTTACACCATTGTGTCGCATACTGCTGTGCAGAATAAATCTTGTCTTTCTTTCTTTCAATACTAGCAATTTTTCATTATCACTAGATTGGGGAATTATTACGGTTTTGTTAATATTAAGTATTACAAGTGTAATCACTTAACTGAAACAACCCACGTTTAATAATAATATTCTTATCGCTTCATACCCTGTCGCCTCCTTGGTCTAGTGTCAGCATATATGGGCTGTGGACCGGGAAGTCCTGGGTTCGATTCCCAGGTCAGGCAGAGTGAATTTTCTAATTTAATTTGACCGGGACTGGATCCCTCAGAGGGTGTTGATGTTAAGCAGGCAGCCGGTCGTAAAAACTAAGCCAAATCCTTTCTGCAAAATACTTGAAAAAGTGTGTTGCGCCGACCCCACATTAAGGTGGGATAATAAGGGGAGGTAGAACGAAAGAAAGTTACATACCAAAACACTTCCATACTGGCGGGTTATGGTGATAATTTGACTTAAAATATTCTATATAAATAGGTTTCTGAAACGCCTAATTTATATTGAAGTGAATCATTGAATAAGGGCGACTTGCACCACTATTACTAACCTACAGTTAGTCCTAACCTCAACTTAAAATGAAAATGAAATATATGAAGGACATGTAATTCATTACGTGTAATGTACTACATGTAATTACAGATAATAAATGGTGACATTTAATTAATTACATGTAATAAATTACATGTCCTTCATATATTTCTATTTAAATTTAACTTGAGGTTAAGACTAACTGTAGGTTAGTAATAGTGGTGCAAGTCGCCCTAAATGAATAACTCATAACCTAACCTAACCTAACTTTAAGCTACGTTTTTTATTTTAGTTGTCATACTAATAATTTCAAACGTAATCTGCTAACTCACCTCATAAATAGACAAAAGAAAAAAGTGCTTTTTGTGGCCACTTTCAATACATTATCGGAAAAATACGATCATAAAACAAAAGAGTAGTAAAACAGTATCTAATGGAGCGGGGCTTAATCCTATTGGGGCTATTCGAGATATGGCGGCTACGAATAATGGATTCGCTGATCTTATCCGAGGCGAAAACTGGTAAACTTCAATAACTGGAATCTGTGACGGCGTAGCTTGATATTTTCCACATTTTTTTTTATCTAGGAAATGTTCCCGTAATGGTAGCACCATAACATCGCCATCGGGCTGCCCAGAGATAAGTAAATTGGATAATATTCTGAATAACTTTCTGAGAAGTGTAGTTATCCTTTTCTTGGATCTATAAGAAAACATTGCTATCGAATGATGATTGAATGAAAGAATTTGCTATTTTTAAAAGCTTTATATTGAGTTAATGCTCTGTATTTATAAACATGACTGCCTCGGTGGCGTGGTGGTATTTCGGTACGACTACGGTTCTGAGGTCTCGGGGCAATCCCGGGTCGGGCAAAGTGATATTGGATACTTCCATATCAGCCCGGAGTCTGGAATTTGTGCTCAATATGGCGATAGGCTCGCCCCCTATCACATCTGGGACGGAACTAAACTCGGCGAAATGTGGATGTTCTAGTTTGCTAGTGCGCCTCTGCCTACCCCTTCGGGGATATAGGCGTGAGCTTATGTTATTTATAAACACTTTGAAGCCGTGATTAGGTTTGAAACCTATTTCTTCATTTCTCCTTAACGTCTAAATATATTAATAATTTTATTTTTTTTTATAAATAAGTTCTTTGATGATCTTTAAAATGCAAACGGATCACTTAATATTATAGCTATCTTTTGTAAGTGATGACTTCATTTCATATCATGCGTAACGTGGGTGGCTATTAGAATAATGCATTTGTATCTAGACGCGACAGTTTGAAATGACAATTACTAGCAACTTCAACGTCATTGGTAGAATGGCTTTAAAAGACAAACAAAATTAAAAGGGATATAAATACTCGTATTTCAGTATTAATTGCACTATTACCATTTCATAAATGTTGACATTAATTGCGATAAACATTCCAAGAAACAACGAATGTTCAAAAGCAATATTAAATGGCGGAATAATTTAAATTATCCCAGAAATTTGTGGATTTCGTTAGGAGCTACATTAAATAGCAAGAGGAACGCAGAAATATCAAACGGTGAAAACTTTCGGTCGCTGGGAAACTGTTTCGTAAATTGCATGTAATTTGCACGGTTGGGTGAAAAGACTCGGAACAAGCTATCTGATCAGAGTTGCCAGATTTAATTAAAAAAAATCAGTAGAACTTTGGTCTAAAATACTTTTAGGGAGTATCGGGTAACTTTTTTTTATAAGAAAACCATATTTGGTACACATATCATCATCATCATCGTCGTCGTCAGCTTCTGTATGCCCACTGCTGGGCATAAGCCTCTTCTCTCTTACGCCACTGATCTTTATTTTGCGCTAAATGCATCCAAGTTTTTCCTGCGGTTACTTTAATGTCGTTCCCCCATCGGGCTGCTGGTCTGCCAACGGATCTTCTTCCCTCCATAGGTGCCCACTCTGTCCGGATTCTGCTCCATCTGCCGTCATCCAGTCTGGCCACATATATTTGTACACATATATTTTTTTTAATTTTGGTGTTTTGTGTCCAAATATTCTGCGACTTTTATTAATATCTTCGGCATTGTAGTATTTTTTTTCCAAGCACCAAATATCGGCGTGTTTAACAATTGAAACAGTAACTCTCTTGAAAGATCAGTAAAACCTGGCAACTCTATATCCAATGAAATTCGACTATGACTGAAATAAAATTGTCTGGTGTTGCTGTTTTCTGTAATATAGTAAATACACAAAGTTTCCAGACTTCTTTCAGAACCGCCGCCGTAATTGAATTATAATGTTAATCGCTTTTATTCTCTTTCATTTGTTGTTTGAATTGATTGGTGAATTGGTAATAAGTTTTGTGTCTTCTATTTGATAACTTTTCCGAAGTTTAATTTATTATTACATTTTTATAAATCGTCATTGTTTTATTATTCCATATGATTTTTTTAAATGTGGGTGTTCCAGTTCTCTAGTTCGCTTCTGCCTTTCGCCTGAAAACCCAATATCCTTCGGTTCGGCCCGAGGAATTGAACTTAAGATCTCAGGGCTGTAGTCGTCCTGCAATACAACTACGCCATGTTGGCAGTCATTTTAAGCATTGTTACTTTAATTGTTCTCTTAAAGAACTATTTCACATCTATTTCTACAGCCTTCTTGGCGCAGTGGGCGAGTAGCCAGCTGTGAAGCGCATTCGATTCCCCCACCGAGACAGATGTTTGTATGACCTATATAAATCGTTTCGGGTCTGGGTGTTGAGACCGAAAGTCTCTCGTAGTTTCTGATTTCTGATAGTTTCTTAATGTGGGGTCAGAACTATATATGTGACTGTATGTATGTAGGTTTATTTATTATTTACTAGTGGTTGCCGAGTGGTCGAAATTTGACCATAATGCAAATAAAATAGTTTTATTTTGCACTTCTCCGTAATATAAACTTCAGTTGTGTCAAATTTCACGTTCATTCTATTTCAAAATTCTCTTAAAAAGAGGTACAAAGTTTTCTCTTCGCGTATTTATATATGTATAGATTCTCCATAAAAACAACTGTGTCAAATTTCACGTTCATCCTATTTCACAATTCTCTTAAAAAGGGATACAAAGGTTCCTCTTCGCGTATTCACCTCTATATGTATATAGTTTTATTTTAAAGTATTGTTCTCATAAATTTTGTCACAGAGCTTAGTAGCCAGGTGGTATATACCTTATATTAAGATGTGTACGTAGATACACCGCAGGGCAATCAAGGTGGTATTCAAGGGATACCGTGACGAAAATTCAAAGTACTCTTTAGTCCTAAAACAACATCCACCCGTGACTTGTATAAATATGACCCTACCAAAATCAGAGTTGGGATTTCGAAGAGCTTAGGCTGTCGGTACATAATCGACAGTTGGTAGATTAGTATTTATGATGTTACAAGATAAATTAACAACCTTTGTTTTCATATTCATTAAGGTGATTCCTTGGTTTAGTAGCTTTGGACCCGGAGGTCCTGGGTTCCATATCTGGGACGGGCAATGTGTTTTTTCTGAATACGATTTCCTTAGTCCTTTCTGTAACATACAAAATAATCAAAAATCAAAATAACACCATAAGTATAGTGAAAATCGGGTTATTACTCGATATATTCTATAAAAAAAGATGAATGAGTGTTACATCGATCCACACTGGAATGGCATACAGGCGGGTGGAAAAATAATACAATATAATTAATTACTGATCTGATTGTGGACCGGGCGGTCTTGGGTTTGATTCCTATGTCAGGCGTGGTATTTTTCTAACACTATTTTCCCGGGACTGGATACCCCAGATGAGGGTTGACGTCAGGCAGGCAGCCGGTTGTAAAAAATAAGCCAAATCCTTTCTGCAACATGCTTGAAAATGTATACCATACCATACATTTGTACAAGGTATCAAGGGTGGGATAAGGGCAGGTAGAAAAAAAAAACTGATCTGAATTGGTTTTTATGCTATTGTTGGTCGATTTCATGACACCACGCCAAAATAGTCGTTCTCTTGTCGTTCGTATATCAACACCCTAACACTCCATGACCACAACTCACGATACATTTTAAACTTCACTTTCCGGAATTTTAACAACGTTTGCTCGGCGTATGTTACAAAATTTTTGTTTATCGCCCCACAGACACGTTGAGGTGTTAATGTCGCTCAACTAAGCCACAACTATCCCTTTTTGGGGATAATGTCGGTATCCCTTTCAGTTAAGAGATCAAATTTTCGGCTAATTAGTTTGTTTTGTGGAACTTTAATGATAGTATACTTAATATGCTATAAGGTCGGGGTTAGAATTTTGGAATGGCAGATATTAAGTGTTATAGTTTGATCTTTTTAAATGAAGAGTTCATTTTTATCTTTTTGTAATCAATACTCATGTTAATATTTCAGTTAGTTAATATGTCAATAGGTTTCCCTTGAGGCAAGGGATTTAAAACATGGTAAGAGATATTGATGAACTTTTCGATACTGATGTCGACCGTAAGCCGCCAATACCTCCTAAGTGCTTTGAGATTACGTTTATAGGAGACAATAAAAACGAAATATATAAAAAAATATACATGATATTTATGCTCCCAAAATCAAAATTTATTAATTTTACAATAGTTCAATATTGTTAATAAGAAAATATTTACATCATTCCATTTGGACTAACAGATAGCGCAAAATACAATATTTTGGTAAAAATGTTAGTGAGGAGGTATTGGTAGCATACGGTCGATATAACTATCGCGAAAGGAGGGCGATGGGACTGGTAGAGGCACGCTATAGACAGTTAAGTATACAGCACGAATGGGCCGGCTCGACCGGTTTGATACCACTGTCTCACCGAACCAGACGTAAGTGGCAGCTCGCTGTCGCGTTTCGTTTGGTGAGTGAGATTTCCGGTGGCCCAATTGCCTTTCCCAATCTCTTTTCCGTCCTTCTAAGTTAGCCATACACCCATGATACATTTCTGTCTTGGGTATCCATGGGCGGTGAAGATCACATACAATGAGGTGACCCACTTGCTCGTTTTCCAGTCAATGCTATACAAAAAGGCAATTTTATTATTCATCATTCATCTTTTTGTACGAATACATGACGGGGAGGTTCAGGATCTTCCAACAGGTCGATCTGGAAATCTTTGGGGGAAACCTATGATCAGCAGTGGACGTCCTATGGTTGATGATGCTAATTAATACATGACTAGATTCTAGTATTTTTGTTGAGGCAAAAATAAATGGTATTTTAATGAACCCAGTCGTTATATTAGTAGATTGCAAATTTCTGATTTACTCTATATATTATCTATCAGCAAATGGATTTCAAATCGTCGCTACGTATAAAAAACGCTGTCGAAAACTCACCTTGTTAGCGTGAAACTTCTGCTTCGTATGACAGCATAATTATAAAAAGCTTCTACGACATGTGAATAAAACTGTACCTCTATACTGGTTTAAAATATTTTTGTGGCAGGATATAAAATGTGACCAATGCAAATACAGACTTCATTTAGTTACAGTCGCGTCTCAAAAGTATAACTCAATTTTGATGAAATGTATATGAAAATAATTTTGGGATGATGCCAGATATCTCCGGAAGAAGTCGAGTTGGGGACTTATTGCGATTTGTTACAGTTGTCTAATTTTGTGTCATCTTGCGGTCTATACTACATTTTCCTAGAGGTTTATGTGATGAAGCAGCAAGAACATAATTATTTTTACACATTTTTGTGCGTTTATTGTGGATACCTGTCTAAAGGCAGAGTGAGCATTGAGTGGTAGAGCCACGCTGTAGACAGTAACGTCAACAGCACGAATGGGCTGGCCCGAACGATTTGATACCACTGTCCCATAGAAAACCGACGTAAATTGGCAGTTTGCATTCGCGTTTTATTCAGTGAGTGAGATTTCCGGTGGCCCATTTGACCCCTTCCTTTCCCAATACCTTTTTCCTTCCCCTTCCATTTCCTCCTTTTAGGTTGACATTTGATTCTTTTTGTGTCTTGGGGGTCTATGGGCGGTGGAGGGTGGAGATCACTTGCCATCTGGTGACCCATCTGAATGTTTACCAGTCTCTGATATATAAAAAAGGCGCGTCTCCTGCACATGTTTTTCCCGTAACAAAACACAAAAACATCTACAGAAAACAATGTTTTGTTTTGGCATACATTGTCAAGCGAAACCATTTTTTGTGTAGGTGTTTTTATGTAGTGTCCTGAAACAAATATGAGTATGAGATAATAGATAGCGCTTTAACATAATCATATAAAAAAAACATTTGATTTAATTCAACAAACAGTATGAGTTTCCTAGTATTCAGTCAGTAGGTCCTAGATTCGAATAATGTACACACCCTCTAACCCAATGACGTGATGAAAAATAAAATGTACTAGGTATTATTTTTTAATTTGCCATTTCAACAAGTTTTCTTAAAATAAGGAACCTACATCACAGTCCCGTCTGGCCCGAACATAAAGTTTTGGACTTCGATTAACTTTCCTCGATCGCCCATTCGATACCTCACTTAATTGAAAAGTTAAGAAAAAGACGAAGAGTATAAACGCGTTTCAAACGAGCTTACAGTTGTAATCATAAACTTTATTTTACAATTGAGTGTTGTCTTATTTTCTTATTTTTTTATTAGCCCTGTAATTTTTACTGTCCTATTGCTGGGCACGGGCCTCCTCTACTAATGAGGATTAATAGGATCCTATTGACAGCCTCCGTGGCGCAGTGGGCGAGTAGCCGACTGTGAAGCGAGAGGCCGCGGGTTCGATTCCCGCATTGAGACAAATGTTTGTGTGGCTCACAGATATTTGTTTTAAGTCTGGGTGTTGTGAGACCGAAAGTCTCTCATAGTCTCTAACACCTACGGTACAGGTTATAGCTAGTGTGGGGTCAGGACTAGGTGTGACTGTTGGGTGTATAAAAAAATAGGATACTAATTAATATATTAATTATACGACTGTCTCAATGACGTAGTATTGTCTCGGAGTCTGCAATTTGTGCTCGATGTGGCGATAGACTCGCCACCTATGATGGAACCGAAATGAGATCCAGGAAATGCGTGTTCTAGTTCGCTAATTCACCTCTGCCTACCCCTTCGGGGATATATGCGTGGGTCTATGTAATGTGTAAAAACTAGAATGCTGCACTATGCAGTAATGCATATTCGTCCATACGATAATTCACAGACAGAACAGTGAAGCTTAAACGTAGAGAGGAGGTATCATTGAATGAACGACTTCTAAACTTAAGACCGCGTTTAGGAAAACTTACTGCAACCGTTTTCCTAAGACCGCACAAACTTTAAGAACCTGGATTTAGTGACAAAGTCTGCAGTCTAGGCTAACATTTAGACAGTCAGAATGGTATACTGTTTATGATTTAAACCTTCAACCAGCTTATTAAAAATATAATGAAGAATGTAATGACACTGGACTAATTTATAATCTTGATAATGATGTTTTTTTTTATAGCAGAGACTGGCAAACGAACAGATGGGTCACCTGATGGTAAGTGATCTCCACCGCCCATAGACACCCAAGACACAATAAGAATCATGGGCGCGTTGCCAACCTAAAAGGAGGAAATGGAAGGGGAGGGAAAAGAGATTGGGAAAGAGAGGGGGAGGGGGAATGGCCTCCTAGATTCGATTCCCACGTCGGGCAAAGCTAATTTTCTAATTTAAATTGCCCAGGACTGGATCCCTAATAGGGGGTTGACGTCAGGCAGGCGTCCGGTCGTAAAAACTCAGCCAAATCCTAGCTGCAACATATTTGAAAAAGTGTGTTGCGCCGATCCCACATTAATGTGGGATAAGGGCAGGTAGAAAGAAAGGAGCCTGACTCGTGACTATGAAGGCTGTAAAGATTTCGAAACGTCGGGCATAAAAATGTGCAAATCGTGATAGAATAAGTAAAAACAGTTTTATTTCAATGTCTCTCGATCTATTTGCTCAGCTAAATTTTTTTTATAAGTAATGCTCATTATATTTTACGTTGTTGTTAAGTCTGTTGTCTGTACTATAACTGGGAGAAATTCAAACTTTACTCTTTTATGCTACTACGAAATTTTAAATTAAGGTTCATCTTATAAACAAACTCACTTCCAAAACTAAAAATAACAATATCAACTAAGAACAGACACTTGAAAAAAAGAAGATCACAGAAATAACAAAGCATACATCCCTTAAAATGAGTACAAAGTATAACCAACTTGCACACAAATACTCGTAAATAACGCTGCCCTTCAAACTTTAAATTAGTTTCCCTCGCTGGAACTTCGCAAACATGCATCATGCTGCAACATTCCACCTAGTTTTATTTATCTTACTTCTCTAACAACTTTATTTAGGGATTTTTCAGTATTGTCATGACCTTCTTCAAGATAAATACTGGTATTTTCTTTTGTATGCATTGTTGTATCTCGTTTGTTTTGATATGTGTTTGCTGTTTGAATTATCAACTACAGAATTTAAGTAAAACGAGACCTCAAGTTTACATTGTTTTATTTACACATTTAAAAAATGTTTTATAGATCAAAACAGACTTAATGTAATATTCCTTTGTATAAGTGGAAACAATTAAGGTAGCATAGGCTTGACCAGAAATATCACGCTCGAGACCTAACTTAGAAGTAAATTAATTTAGGAACAAAAGAGTCATAGAAATAAAAGTTCAGTCACTAAAATGAGCTTACCGGAAGAAAAATCGGTACAACGGTATCGTCAACAACCTCATTGTAAATTTAAAGATCAATATGATCTTAAAATTAACCAAAAAAAAAAAAAAATCCAAACGGTATTTGTAGAATTTTAAATTTCATTTGATGCCTCACGTGAACTACAGATCAACTCCAATAACAAAAGGTAATTGTTTGAATCTGAGAACGTAATGTGAGGACATCAGTTTCATTGGATGATATCGTTTACACAAAGAATACCAAACAAAATAATTGAATGAAATAAATCACAGCACACATACTGAAAAGATTAAACGGTGCATTCATCAGTTGTGCAGAACTAATATAAACAATCCACATTTCAAGAGACCACAATATATCGGGAGATAAATGAGAAGTGAACAATACGACAGCAGTGTTTGCACTAGTTTATGAATGAGAGCCTCCGATTGACCCGGCGTGGAATTTGGCATGAATGACGTTTATGCAGTATGTACTGCTGACCGAAATTCAGAGAATCCTCTAGTTGAAATTGATTGGTGCACAAATGATGTCTTTATTAATGAAATTAAATTATGCGGTAATTATTTGGTAGTTTGGAAGTTTGACAAAGACGATTAGAATTTATGGTCAGAGGAACCAGATAGGTAATATTTCTAATGCAGCCATTAAGGTAATAATGTCCTCAGATTTTATTTAATTATGTTATCAGAGAAAAACTCACTGTATAAAGATAATAACTGTGTTGCATGAAGACCCATACGTGTTTAAAGTTTTAAGGACAAAAAAGAATTGTACATAATATTATCGGATATTTAAACTCAAAATATTGCAAAAGCATTATGATACTAAGTAAAATTATTTTATTCATTACTGTATTTTATTTAAAAGAAGGAAGCTTTTTATCGTCTTTTCATTTAATTTAGGAGATTCAAGGCCTCGGCCAACAAAATGACTTTTTGACTGGAGATCAGCGGGCTGTACAAACTTAATTCATGATTAATTATATCCCTCGCAGATAAATTGTTAGTGAACTTTATCGCTGGAACACGACTGTTTACCGCTTAAAATTGTATTCAAAATATCTGACCTTTTTAAAAATGGGATATAATGGTTGCTTTTTTGTTTCAAAAAACCACTTAGTCTGGAAAATGGATGGTAAATTAGGACTAGTTTTCAGAAATAAAAACAGACAGCTAAATCAATAGTTGGTTATCCGACTTTACATTAATAAATGCGATTTCTAGTCCTATGTAACCTATCCAAATATCCAATAACAAGGATTTGAAAAAATATAATTTATGCGTTTCCAAAATATTTATCTATGTACTTATTAGGAAAGCGAAAAGTGTTTAGAAATCAAGTGATTGTTTCATTTGGGCTAGCTTTTATTGCCTGCAAAATTCCAAAACTGTAACTTGTTAAGATTTTAATTTACTACCGACTAAATGTACATACTCAATTCAAAATTCATTATTTCCATTTAAAACAAAAGAAAATTACAACAATCTTAATCATATTGTTTTATGAACACAGTCATGTATTCTATTCTAATGTGGAATACGGAAACGACAAAAGCTAAAGTGTCCTAAAATGTTAAAGCCAAAGCGTGCATTTCTCAGCAGGGATTCTGTTAAAAGCTTCAAAAGTGTACAGTGTATTACAACGGAGGGAGTTCCGCTTCAACTGTATCCAAAGGAAATCACCCGCAGCAAGATAAAACGTGTTCAGGTAAAAAAGGTAAACAAAGAATCCTCTTATGGCCCGCATTTGATTTCTCAGTAACAAAAGGTCTAAATTAATATGCTTGAAATATTCGTTGATTTAGGATTTAATTAAGTAAATTGAGGATAAGTAAATTTACTTAAAAAGAATACAGTGATCATTTTGCTATTCTATGAAGCAGTATTTTATTGTTCATTTCTTTTTATATATTGTTTCAGAGTAAACGGATAAATTTAATTTTCATCGCATTCTAATCAACTATTAGTATGATTTATTCATCTATTAATGAGAGACGTTAGGTCTTAGTCCACTATGCTCTTCTAATGTGGGCGCCAGGACACACCTTCGAAATTCTTTAGAAGAATTATCTGGTTTCCTCATAATCACAAGCGGTAATTTATATTGAATATTGAACACTTAATTGAAATTCAGGGGTGCTTGTTGTTGGTTTAAAACTTGCAACTTTCGTCTTCGCAATCCTTGCCTCTATTATCTGTTATCGCTACTTATGTTTTTATAACACCTATTATTTAATTTAATTGATAATATTAATTATCATGACTTCAAATAAATAAAAATATGTATTAGGTATAATATAACTAAAATTCATTGGTATCTTGTTACCTTACATACTTGTACATTAATACTTGGTTTCGAGACATAGTATTAGATATTCTGTGGTGTCTGTCGTATATAGTGGAAATGTTTAATACATTTCGAAGACAATAAATATAACCAAGTCTGTCTTCACAGCCGGCGCGGTGTTGGCAATCCCAGTATATTATCATAAAAAGAAAGCAATCACTATAACCCAAAAAAGTTACATTTTTAAATTTTTCATTCATATTATATTTTGTCGTGGTGTTGCCAGCTGGAAAATATAAAATTACTTGGCGCGTCGGAAGCGTTGGAAAATATTTTTTGCTGTTGCCAGTTGTATTACTTTATAGTTGCACATCTCTTTCACTCATTAACTCAATCAGTGATGCATGTGCAGGGCCTACCTTCCTTAATTGGACGATGTTCTACTGACGTTGAATCATTTGGGCAAT
The DNA here is from genome assembly GCA_036417725.1 of Clanis bilineata. NCBI lineage: Eukaryota > Metazoa > Arthropoda > Insecta > Lepidoptera > Sphingidae > Clanis > Clanis bilineata. Next base: position 10,395,981 of record CM071153.1, read on the forward strand.
GTTTTATTGCTTCATTATGGCTTGCTTCTAGACAGCTTATATGTGGACCGGGAAATCCTGGTTCGAATCCCATGTCGGGAAAAGCGGTTTTTCTGACGCGGTTCACTCGGGCAGTATTCTTTCGAAGGGTATGACGTTAGGCAGATGGCCTTTTGTAAAAACTTAGTCGAATCAGTTCTACAATATACCTAAAAAGCATGTTTCTTTTAGAGCAGATAGAAAAAAGCCTTTTATTGTTTCATTATAACCTTATATTACCTTTTGCTTAGGGACGTTGCCCGCGTCAAGTTGGATCCCATGTGAACGTACTGCTACGATAAATTATTTCTCACGACTTAATTCAGACCTTTAGGCCAAATTTTATCCAAAGTTAGATGTTAAATATAAACACAAAGTTAAAAATTAAGCCGCGTCCCTTGCTCTCCAATATAACACCTACACAAACATGGTTTCACACACATAACACAATACACATTTTTATGTATGGTCTATGGGTAATCTATGTTCTATTATCAGGAGACAGCGCAAATTTGTTTTGCGTATGTGAAACAAAACAAAACTCAAAAAATACCTACACAAAACAAGGTTTTTTTATTGTCTCCTACTCTTGTAACAATGGATCATAGACAAACAATTTTAGAATACCACGTTTTGTGTAATGTTTTAGTGCATGAGACGCGGCTGAAAGCCGGGTCATCTGCATTAAAACGTTTCACAAAACACCTACACAAAATATGATTTTTTTATCTATGGTCCATTGTTCTACGAGCAGGTAACATAAAATAACATACGCTCACGCCTGTAACCCCGAAAGGGTAGGCAGAGGCGCACTAGCGAACTAATACACCCACATTTCGCCAAGCTTAGTTCCGTCCCAGATGTGATAGGGGGCGCACCTATCGCCATATCGGGCACAAATTCCAGACTCCGGGCTGATATGGTAAAATCCAATATCTCTTTGCCCGACCCGGGGATCGAACCCGAGACCTCAGGGGTAGTCGTACCGGAACACAACTACGGCACCGAGCAGGTGACAGCTAAAATCGTTGTTTTGCGTATGTGTTGTAAGTGTTTTGTTTCGAAAAAGCTAATTTAGACGCGGCTTAAGATACCGCTATACACTGTTTTGCTCGTTTTTCACGAAAATAGCTTGAGATCTTTGTGCATGAAAGGTTAAAAAAATTTAATTAATGCCATTAACTTTCCACACATTTAATTTCGCGTGAAACTTGAAAAAGATTCACAGAAAAACCTAAATGTAATTACATTTGTAGACACCCGCTGTATAATGACGGAATGGTATTCGGGCCGGCGGAATTCTCAGCACTATGGAATTTACTAGTTGCTCGTAATTTTGGCTATTTCGATTATTTACGAATTAAATTCCTATTGCCAAGTGTTTGGCAATATTGCGTGTAGGGCCTGGAAAGATCTAGGTGTAGTCCAACACTCCAACCTCAAGTAGCTTCGTGTGGTTTGGGTTGAATTGTTGTCATTGTGAAGGCATTCTGTCTTGCTATTTAACCCGTTGGCGACGGCACATATATATGCTACATATGTGTCTCGGCCTCCAGAAGCCGAGCCGCCCGTCATTATGTAATGTAAGCATCGATAGCTCAGTTGGGAATGGTACGAACTCCCAAGACAAGTGTCGGAGGTTCAAGACCAACCCCAAAATGGTGCATACACCTCTGACTTTTCTATGTTAAGTGTATTTTCATTGTGTAATATGGCTTGCTATAATGGTGAAGGAAAACATCGTGGGGATACCTGATTACCCGAGAATTTCTTTACAGGAATTTCGAAGGTATGTGAAGTCTACCAACCCGCATTAGGCCAGCCTGGTAGACTAAGGCCTAACCCCTCTCATTAGTAGAGGAGGCCCGTGTCCAGCAGTGCGACTGTAATATTACAGGGCTAATATTATTATTTATTTATTATCTGTCTTGTTATGGAAATAGTGTTGTACTCACTTGAAATAGGTAGTGTTAGGTAATGTCGCTTCCGTGGTCTAGTGGCAGCATGTATGGGCTGTGGACCGGAAGGTCCCGGGTTCGATTCTCAGGTTAGACAAAGCAAATTTTCTAATTTAATTTTCCTGGGACTGGATCCCTCATAGGGGGTTGACGTTGGGCAGGTCGGAAAGGCTGGGCTAAATCCTCTCTACAACATGCTTGAAAAAGTGTGTTGCGCCGACCCCACATTAAGGTAGGATAAAGGCAGGTAGAAAAGAAAAATAAAACACAGTATAATAAAATCAATAAGTATTTACACTTATTTCATTCTTATAACAGGGTGAAAACTTACGTGTAAATAGACCGCGAAACTAAAATGGCGGAACCGGCTTCAAAGTAAACACTTATTTTTCATAGTTATGACGATTCCATAGATGTTTTCTTTAATCATTGATGTATCTCTACGGGTTTAATAGATTCTTAATCCCCTCAAACCAGAATCAGTTCATTAATACTTTCCGCAAACACGCCCAATTTATTTTCATATTCATTATGCGCGTAGCTTTATAATGAGTTTATTCTACATATCTGGCCCGCCAAACAAACAAGATTACACAAATCTTGTTAGAAATTTTGCATATATTAAGAACAAAGTTCTTATCGTGCCGAGATAATTACCGCCTGCGAACTTCTCTAATAATGTTGTTGGTGTAACGCCGCATCGCAACACAGATTTCATTGAGTGTAGCCTAGGTCTCTTGAATTGTACATGAGACGGAGATAAGGTCTCGAGCTGAGTCATTAAAAATAGACGCGTGACTTCTGACGTACATAATATACTGGGTGTAAGGGAAACGACACCAATAATAGACAGATTGTAACTGCTGATTATTTAAGAATATTGAGAGAATGAAATTATCTTACGTGATTCTCAACCATTCACAAAAAATTCTCGCATTGTAATAAGTGGTTGACGGCGGTACTAAAGTTTGAGATGATTTTTTTTGTATGGAAACTTGCTTGATAGCCTCTCTATAGCTAGTAATATTAAATAGTTACGGGCGGCTCGGCCTCCGGTGGCCCATACGCTTATGGAACATATATATGTGCCGCCTCTGACGGGTTAAATCTCTTTGGTGTTGGATCAAAGGATGATTAAGTAACACAATTTGGGTCAGAGAATGTAAATTAGATAGATAATGCTACGGACTCAAGCTACTTTTTAATAACTTACCGTTTTATTTTTAGGATCCTTTCCCTTATACACTCTATTATTCAGTATGCCGCAGAAAGTGATTGACAGTACAAAATATCGTCGTGGAACAATGCTCGGTCTCTGAACGCTGCGGTTGTAATTCGTGTTTTTCCTGTATTTTATGTTATTTACGTTTTACCTCCACGAGTTGTCACGGAATTCTCATGTGGTTTGACGCTCTGATTTTCATGGGATCACATTTGCGTTGAATGTAGTTATCGAAGTGTTTGTTTATCAATATTTTGATGACTGATTTGTTGAAATATAGGCTCCAATAATAGAAAGGTTACAAATTAAAAAATATTGTTCTGATATCCACCTTATTGTGAAAAATATATATTGTTTACTTTATTTATTGTAAGTGAGAAGTTGTTAATATTCGGTAATTAATTAATTAATTATTATTCCTATGATAAAATAATGCAAACCGTAATACTGGCTCGGTGACGTGGTTGTATTTCGGTACAACTGTCGTGCTGAGGTCTCGGGTTCGATCCCCGGATCGGGCAGTGATATTGGACTTTTCCATATCAGCCTGAAGTCTGGAATTTGTGCCCGATATGCCGATAGACACGCCCTCTATCACATCTGGGACGGAACTAAGCCCGACGAAATGTGGGTGTTCTAGTAGTGAATTCACTAATGCGCCTGTGCCTACCCCTTCGGGGATACAGGCGTGAGCTTATGTTATGTTATGTTGTACATTGCACTAATTGGGCAGTTGCTTATAATCAACGATGCGGCTTCGAAAAATATTTGCGAACTTCCGAACGTAACAACATCGTATGGGATGCGATTTAAAAACGGATACCACATATAGTTATTAAATTTCAATTTTAAGCTTTATGCTTCTGGGCGATAAGAGGATTTTGATTCCCTCGTACCGTTTTTGCGATAAATCTAGGGTTGACTCCGAACTATTTGAAAGCGAAGCGGTTAATACAACGTCGCAGTGCAAAACGGTTGGTATAATTGCATTTGTTTCTTAACTGTAACGTGAGGATTTAATCGAGCGTGGTTGAGTGTTGTTTTAATTGTGTTAAATCCTTTTTGAATTATTGCGAGTCTGGACGCATTTGAGTCGTAATGCCATTTGATACACACATAAGCTAAAACTGCCTCGGTGGCGTGGTGGTATTTCGGTACGACTACAGTTCTGAGGTCTCGGGTTCGATCCCCGGGTCGGGCAAAGTGATATTGGATTTTTCCATATCAGCCCGGAGTCTGGAATTTGTGCCCGATATGGCGATAGGCTCGCCCCCTATCACATCTGGGACTGAACTAAGCTCGGCGAAATGTGGGTGTTCTAGTTCGCTAGTGCGCCTCTGCCTACCCCTTCGGGGATACAGGCGGGAGCTTATGTTATAAGCTAACGCCTGTATCCCCGAAGGAGTAGCCAGATGTGTCTAGCAGTGGCGAAGAATGAACATTTCTGAAATGGAAGCCGGTACTAGTTTCACTTTGAATGAATGCCTATTTATCGACCGACTTTCAAAAAGGAGTTGCTCCTCAATTCGTCTGTATTTTTTTATGTATGTTACGCGATATCTCCGCCAAATGTGGACCGATTTGCAAGATCCTTTTTGTGTTCGATAGATATTATTTCAAGGGTGGTCCTATATACGTCCCATATATTTGGTCACGATCAGATAAATTTTGAAGTCGAACCGTTAAGTTTTTGATTATTAGTAAAGAATTTGGCCGTGGTAGACCCAGGAAGAGATGGCGTGACGATATGGATGCCTACGAGCCTACGTGGACTAAACTAGCCCATGACAGAGAACAGTGGAAAAAGATGGGGGAGTCCTTTGCCCAGCAGTTGGACACAATAGGAAAGAAAAGAAAGAAGAAGAAATTTGGCAAAGATAAGTCGGCAGGAATCGTATTGTATTGGCTCTTCGCCACAGGTGGGTAGATTTCGCCGAGCTTAGTTTCGTCCCTATTTAATAATATTAGCCCTGTAATATTACTGTCCTACTGCTGGGCACGGGCCTCCTTTACTAATGAGATGGATTAGGCCTTAGTCTACCACGCTGGCCTAATGCGGGTTGGTAGACTTCACATACCTTCGAAATTCCTGTGAAGAAATTCTCAGGTATGCAGGTTTCCTCACCATGTTTCCCTTCACCGTTATAGCAAGCGATATTTCAAAATGAAAATACACTTAACCTAGAAAAGTCAGAGGTGTATGCTCCATTTTGGGGTTGGTCTCGAACCTCCGACACTTGTCTCGGCAGTCTGTACCATTCCCAACTGAGCTATCCCTGCCTATCGTCCCTATTTATTTCTTCCTTATTTCGTCTCTATCTAATAAGTAATTTAGGCAGTAGTCAGCGACCCAAACTAAAACCACCAGAGGTTGCACGGAGCAACAACCCTGAATGTTCACATCTGCTCAGTACGGCGTAAAAACGGTCCTGGCTCGTACGGATTACGACGTCAATGTAAACAAGATCAGTGGGAATATTTTTCATACGACCAACGCAAATGGCACTCGCTCCATCATACATCTCTTTCCTTTAATAGTAATGTTTTATTTCAATGTTTTGATGTGTTATGAGATCGTCGTCAGTAGTTTATGGAAATATTTTAGGCACAGGAATAAAACAATTTAAAGAAAAATATTATTGCTATAACGGTGAAGGAAAACATCGTGAGAAAACCAGCCCGAGAATTTCTTAACAGGAATTTCGAAGGTATGTGAAGTATACCAACCCGCATTAGGCCAGCGTAGTAGACTAAGGCCTATCCCCTCCGATTAGTAGAGGAGGCCCGTGCCCAGCAGTAGGACAGTAATATTATAGGGCTAATATTAGAACCAATTTAGAATTGATGCCATTATAGTTTTCGAGAACTTCTTACTTTGTACTAGAGTATTAGAACTTACCGTCAGACTTGCTCATCTTGTCATTTAATTGCAAAAAAAATATTATGATAGTTAAATTAAAACTAGTTTTTACGGATTTTATCGCAATTTGTTTTTTATTTATTTTTATTTAAAGTCTCGCGTTTCGAAAGCATTACAGCTTTCGTGGGCACGGGTCAAAAGAATCCGTAAAAACTATTTTTATTTCAATGTATAACAATCGCGTAAATCTAAGAAATCAAGCAGCCTTCTTGGGGCAGCGGGCGAATAGCCGGCTGTGAAGCGAGAGGCCGCGGGTTCGATTCCCGCACGGAGACAATTGTTTGTATGGCCTACAGATATTTGTTTCGGGTCTGGGTGTTGTGGGACCGAAAGTCTCTCGTAGTTCCTGATACCCACGACATTAGACTCGATCTTAGAGTGGGGTCAGGACTATGTATGTGACTGTTGGGTGTTATTTTTTTTGTGTTGTTATTATAATAGTGTCTTTTACAAAGAGGGGAATTTCTTGTAGTCTACATATACGGGTAAAACATCTCGATTCCTATTTCATAATAATTATCTGAATATCAAAATAAATGTAATCAAATGGAAATGTATATTTTCTTGATAACATGAAATTGAATAGGAAATCACTGTGTATGTATTCGATATGATTAAACTTTATTGCAGCGTATCAAAACGTAATTGGAAGCCTATAATTATATTTTCATCCCCAACTAGGTGTATTAAAATTACGTTATGGATGATGTCTCGCTAATAACTTTGTCAATCATCTAATTTGTGGCAATGGACTCCTAATGGCCACTTAATTGGTATTCAGGATGCCAATTTAATTAACATGTCGTCTACATTTACTGATGTCGCTTTGATTAAACTAAGGCATATTTTAATTACTTCTGCGACTAATTGGATTTCTTTATTTTTTTTAGACTGATATCAGTAAAGAAAGTACTGCAATAATCTATTACATAGCATATTCAGTTTATGTTGTGGTGGCACCACCTTAATCTAATTTAATTATAATAATGTATAATCATATTAATTTCACATAATGCAATGTAATTAATTATTTCTTTATATTTTGTAAATAAATAACAATAATAACAACTAGCCAGGCAAGCTAGGTAGAGCGAGTTTATTTCCGTCCCATAAAATGATAAGGTTTTAAACTGATTGTGTGAAAGTTTAAGTGGTAGAGCCACGCTGTAGACAGTAACGTCTACAGCACGAATGGACCGGCTCGTCTGGTTTGAATCCACTGTCTCACAGAAATGAAGTAAAGTAGCAGCTCGCTGTTGCGTTTCGTTCGGTGAGTGATTTTCCCGTTGCCCAATTCCTTTCTCCCTTTCCCAATCCTCATTCCCATCCTTTAAGGTTTGTGACGCACCCATGATTCTCTTGGTGTCATAGTTATTTATAGCTAGTGGAGATCATAGTATGCCAGTCTCTGCTATAAAAATCTGGTTCATTTTGGAAATGTTCTGCAGGGTTAGAGGTGGTGGTATCCACATAACATGTTTGTTTTTATGTTATGTGGTTACCACCACCTCTAATAGCAGTATTATTATAATCGTTCTTCGTTTGTTTTGCATGGGAATCGGTACAAGTAAAATTATAATAATACTGCTGTAAGAGGTGGTGGTAACCCCCCTGAGGTATCACACTTAAAAAACAGATGTTTATCAGCAAAGCAATCAAAATTTCATAACACAATTCAGTTTTGCAGTTTCGAAGCAACGAAATCTCGGAACGATATTACAAACTGATTTTTTTCTTCCAAATATCAGGTTCGGTGTTGATTGCTTCCCCGCAAACTTGTACCCATTGGCAAATTACATCAACACCCAATCGGTCCCGAAGGTCCAAAACAACGGCGGCCTCGTGTCAGCCCTCTTACGAAATTCTCTTTTTATTGACTGTGAACCGATCAGCAATTTTCCAATGACGGCCTCGCATGAATATCGGTGAAATCCACAAACAGAAATGCTTATAATTCAAATTCCATGTTTGAGTAAGCAATTTGCTTAAAACCCAAAGCAATCGGAAGGAAAAATTTGACGGCCTTTGATAATAATTATATCAACGTATTTAACTTTATCGCTTTACGGTGATTTTATCGTTTCCAACTTTGTTCGGATTTGTATATCGTTGTTACAAATGTTGGATGAAATGTGGTGGAACGGGTCGCTTTTAACGTAATAAAGTTTTAATAATATCCGTGCCACCTTTATTGCATGTGATTTTCTGTTGTTATTAGGTCAGTTAACTATGATTACTAGGAAATGTACATACAGTGTATTGAAGATTCTGTTAAAACGCAAGATGAGTCTGAGATGAATACAAATTCCTGCTTTGTTAGTTACCTCTATTTTATTACAATAAAAATACCAAAAAAAAAATAGAAATATGTGGCGCAGTCCGAGAACCCAGCTGTGAAACGAGAGGCCGTGGGTTCGATTTCCGCACCGAGACAAATGTGTCATACTACAGATATTTGTTGCGGGTCTGGGTGTTGTGAGACCCAAAAGTCTCTCGTACATATATATATATATACCCACGACACAGGTATACCTAGTGTGGGGTGAAATATGTGTGTCACTGTTGGGTGTATCAATACAATAACATGTTTTTGAATTAAGACATAAAATATAATTCGTTAAGGGATTTTATTTTTACTAAGTCACCATACTACATAACGCATAACAAAATACAATTTAAAAATGTCCAAAGTAAGATTTAATATTACCATTTTTATTACCAAACACTCAGTTATGCGAGCGGGACACCGCGAATAAATTGTTCCGCGCTCGCGCCAGCATTTGTCACCCTTAGACCCTTGGCGTTTGTGAAATTGTGCTCATATTGTAAGGGCTAATCCCCGACGAGAATTCATCAGGTACTAACGGAGGTCCTTATCAGGCGGACCGTCGCCTTCAACGCTGCTCCTCGTAATTTTTTGCCGTAGTAGGTAACGAAGACTGAATATATGTCGCCGTGAAGATGCTAAATGAAGATGGTTGATGCTCGCTTCTATTTTATTTAATACCACTTTGGATTGGTTGTGGTGATGAGTCTTTCTTTGTTCAGTGCAAAGACATTCGACAGTACATAGACGGGACAACAGTATGAAACTTGTGATCCAAAAGTTGTGACCTCGTGGTCATAAGTCACTCAGTCGTATTTGAAACATACGCGCGCAAGGTGCCAGCATAATAATGTTTAGACAATAAAATTGTCTTACGTGATTCTTAAACATTCACAGAACATTCTAAAATGTTAATTGTAATCAACGCCTTCGCATTATAAATGGTAGATGGCGTTACTGACGTTTGAGATATTTTTGTTGTATGGAAACTTGCTACATAGTCCCTCTATACTTAGTAATATTAAATCTTTGGTTCGGTGTGTCTATTTAGTGTCTACTGAACTGCACATGAATGTCTGAAATAAACTAATTTTGTAGTAGAATTTAATATCTACATATTTGTAATTGCGAGGGACTTGATTAATTGATATAATCACGTATCAGATGTTGACGACAGGCAGAGAGCTGATCTTTAATAAAATGTGAGTAGTAGAGCCACGCTGTAGACAGTTATGTCTACAGCACGAATGGGCCGGCTCGACCGGTTTGATACCACTGTCTCACAGAAAACCTACGTGAAGTGGCAGCCTGCTGTCTCGTTTCGTTCGGTGAGTGAGATTTTCGGTGGCCCATTTCCCCCCTCCATTTTCCTCCCCTTCCATTCCCTGCTTTTAGGTTGGAAAGGCAGCCATGATTCTTTTTGTGTCTTGGGTGTCTATGGATGGTGGAGATCACTTACCATCAGGTGACCCATCTGCTCGTTTGCCAATCCCTGCTATAAAAAAATACTATCGAATTGAGAACCTACTCATTTCGTAGTCGGTTAAAAAAGTCTATACGAAAGCCACCCCGAAAACAGGAAGATAGAAAAATACATAACTTATTAACTACAACCAGTACAAAATGAACTGTTAGCTTTCATTCCCACATTGCAAAAATGAATGAAAATAATTTCAATACGGCAAAAGAAAATTAAATGAACTTTGCTGAGCTAATTAATTAAGGTGCGATATCTATCCACGAAAAAAGATTTTACTGCAAATGAGAGTTGCCAGATGTTTTTATTTTGCAGTAGATCGTCTAATGTTCTTAAAGATGTACTAGTATTTTTGTTGTTATATTCATTTGTTTTTCGACCGACTTCCAAAAAGGAGGAGGTCCTCAATTCGTCTGTGTTTTTTTTAATGTATGTTACGCGATATGTCCGCCAAATGTAGACCGATCTTTCAAAATTCTTTTTGTGTTCGATAGAGCTTATTTCAAGGTCCCATATAAATTTGGTCATGATCGGATTTGAAGTCGATCTGTTAAGTTTTAAAACTTGTAATTATTGTTACCAAATTAGTGTACTTGGAATTAATGCAGTATTCAGGTTTTCTGACGATGTTTTTTCCTCGCGATATAATATAGCAAGCGATAATTTATAACGAATACACACTTAACCTAGATAAGTCGCTCTTTTTGTGGTTTATTTCGAACATACGACTCTCTTCTCGGCAGTCCGTACCTCCTTCTCCCTACTGAATTATCGCTGCTTAATATATGGGATTGAATAATAGAACTCGCTATTATTGTTATTTTTATATTCACTTTCTTTCTTTTCTACCTGACTTTATCCCAACTTAATATGGGGTGGGTGCAACACACTTATATAGGCATGTTCCAGGAAGGATTTCGCTTAGTTTTTACGACTGGCTGCCTGCCTGACGTCAACCCCCTCTGGGGACTCCAGTCTCAAGAAAATTCGCTTTGCCCGACCTGAAAATCGAACCCAGGACTTCCCGACCCACAGCCCATAGTCAGACAGCTGTCACTAGACATAGGAGGCGACACATTTGTATTATATATAATATATTATTCTTATATTTAATATCCTTTAGTATTTTTTGACTACGTAGTATTATTTGGATTTTCCTGATACTGTCTTTTTACACGGCAACTCTGCCCCAGAATTTAAAAACCGTAATGTTATTCCGTGAATGCGAGACTGCAGTTTTCTAGTGACTATTCCAGAGCAAATCTTGCAATAGTTTCCCAAAACGTACCGACGCTGTTTTCATAAAAAGTAAAGTTATCAAGGCTGGGTGTGTTCACTTGGAAGTTAATGAGCCGACACTGCGGTGATAATGCCGGCACGTCGGCACACTTTCCCCAACTTACTGAGCAGTGAGCACCCGTAGAAAACTGTATTTATGGCATAAAAAGCGATGGCTGAGTCGATAATATCTCTATAACAATGAATAATGCCGTAATTACGGAATGTGTGTCTTGTAATCTAATTTGAAAATGAATAACATAACATATCATATTAGCTCACGCCTGTATCCCCGAAGGGGTAAGCAGAGGCGTACTAGCGAACTAGAACACCCACATTTCGCCGAGCTTAGTTCCGTTCCACATGTGATAGGGGGCGAGCCTATCGCCATATCGGGCACAAATTCCAATTTTGAAATTTGAAAATAAATAAATAAAAGAAACAAAGTTTATTTGTCAAACCAAAAAAGGACAGGGAAACAACTTCACTATATACCTCTATAATCATAAGTTTAAAAACTTAACAGACCGACTTCAAATCAGTCTACATTTCGCGGAGATACCGAGGAACATGCGTACAAAGAATACAGACGAATTGAAGACCTTTTGAAATAAAATTATTCTTACGGATTCTATCACGATTATGTTTTAATTATTATTCCCGACGTTTCGAAGGCTTTGCAGTCTTCGTTGTCACGGGTCAGACTGAGGTGTCATTTGTCCAAAAAAGGTTAGTGTTACAATATCTACCATCATTAAAAAATATACAAAATCAGAAAAGGTTAATTATTTGTGTTCCGATCTATGCAGTACGAGCTCACGGTGTCTTGAGTTCTGGCAGCTGGTCTTTTGGGTTCCGATTTAATAAGATGTATAATTGGATCCCAGGTTTGTGCAAGCTTCCAACCATCTTCTCTATTGAAATTAGGATGTTTTTAATTTCAATAGCCTCGCGTATCATCCTAGGGAGGAATCGGTGTTCTTTGGCGAGTATTTGTGGTTTATCAAATCTAAGATAATGTTTGGAGCCTTCCTCTGAATGTTCAGCAACTGCAGACTTCGTAGAGCGTCGGTGTTTTTTTATTTCAATGTATAATATTCGCGTAAACTTAAGAAATCAGTATGAAGACCTTTTTCTTTTTTGAAGTCGATCGAAAATCAAATGTTCAAATGTTTCAATAATCAAACCATCCAACCAAGTAATCTGTTCATTCCCATCTAAGTATCTGAGATCCGTTTACTAAAGATTTAATACGACGCCATAAAAACACACCCAAGACAGGAGACTCTCATAATTCAATGCCCCGTGAGCTTACCATTCGAAATGTAACTCGCTAAAACCGTGGCTACAAGGAAATTACAGCTGTTAAGTAAGTAGGAGACCTCACAATCGGGGGAAGGTTAAATTTACTTTATTGATAAAAATAGTTAATTCTTTTGTCGTACGTCTTGCAATGTGTGCTTGATGCCCCTTATAAAAACTCTTCCGCGATACTTATCTTATAGCTAGTTTGTCACTTTTTCCCTTGTGTTTGTGTCCTCACATTGTTTGAAAATGAAAGGGGCAAACTAGTAAGCAACGTGTAAATATTTTTTAAGTAGATAAGGGGCGAGGTCTTTGGAGTACTTATTAAGGCCTGTTAATGTCCAGCAGTGGATGTCCTGTGGCTGATGATGATGATGGATGTACTCATGTCTTATTTGTTTATATTAAACATTTATGTAAAATGCTGCATGATACTGCATTGCGCTTATCCCTCAGACATGAGATGTTAAATCGCATAGTGCTGAATGATTTCATTGAAATTTCCTTTAATTCAAAACAAAAGAGTGTTCATAGTATTGTTTGTTGGTAGATATAAAAAAATGGATAACGACTCATGTAGATACACAAAGGTAAGCGAAGATACACTGAAATATTTATATAATGATAGTACTTTCTCTTAAGGCATAAGGTAATAGGCATTCAAATGCGTCTAGACGGCGCTGAGAAGTTTTGAATTTTTAAAGAAAAGGAAAACATGATAATGGAGTGAACATTGTTATAAGTTTCGAGTGTCGTGATGATCCACTTTCTTAAAACATTGTTTTCATAAATAATATAGTTATTTTATTCGAACAGTCAAAACATATATGAGTGATCAAAGGATGAAGTGAAGCAGATGAATGCGCAGTTTTAGTAAACTAATACGATATTATAAGTGCGAATAGTAGCAGCGATTATCACAACTAATGCGAAAGTAACTCATCGATCGATTTAGACAAAATTTGGTACGAAGAAACTTGAACCCTAAGGAAGGACTTCTCTTAGTCTCCAGAAACCTGTCAGAAATGGTAATGATATAGGGTAAGAATTTTGTTCAGGAGCGCATAAGAAAATGTTATCAGCAATAACGCAATCTCGTAAAGCAAACATAAAGTACAAATACAAAGGTGGTATTTTCAGAAAACTATGTAGGTGAAGGCATTACATTAGCAAGTGATTTGAAATACTATTTACAAGTTAATGCTTACAAAAGACCCTTACTTATACTCTCACTTAAATGTAGTAGATAAGTAATAACACAAGCCTTTTGGATCAAGCACGTAATACACTTATTGCTCAGTGCTGCGAATGCAGAGGCACGGCTATCATTAAACATTATGAGATAAGGCGCAGCCATGTTCAACCGACGACGTTCTATACTCGCTTTAAAATTTAGATTAAAATGAACTTGCGTCATTCTTTTAATTAATGTCGTAAATTTTAGATAATATTCTTTCTTTTGTCTCGTGAGGATACAAAACCACTTTTTTTTTTATAGCAGAGATTGGCAAACGAGCAGATGGGTCACCTGCTGGTAAGTGATCTCCACCACCCATAGACACCCAAGGCACAAAAAGAATCATGGGTGCGTTGCCAACCTAAAAGGAGGGAATGGAAGGGGAGGGAAGGGGATTGGGAAAGGAAGTGGGGAAATAGGCCACCGGAAATCTCACTCACCGAACGAAACGCGACAGCAAGCTGTCACTTTACGTCGGTTTTCTGTGAGACAGTGGTATCTAACCGGTCGAGCCGGCCCATTCGTGCTATAGACGTTACTGTCTACAGCGTGGCTCTACCACTTTAGAATTATATCGAATTTAGTTTGCAAGTTGTTATATTTAGAAACAATCAGAAAGTTTGAAAAGTTAAACCGACTTCAAAACCCCAATCGTACCATCTATGCTGTTGTTATGGAGTTTAGAATTGTGTTATCCTTGATCAGAGCTTAATCAAACTTATATGAGAACATTTTGGAATAAACTCTATTGAACACAAAAGTAGAACAAAAATTAAAATAGAATAAATGCAGTAGAAATGAAGAGTTTCAGGAGTATATGTGGTGTGACTGAGAGATACGGTAAGAAATAGTGTGGTAAGAGAGCGGTGTGGTTTGAAAGAGGAAATAATAACGAGGATTGAGAAAGAAATATTGCGGTGGTTTGGGCATATAGAAAGGATGGATGAAAGAAGGTTGACAGAGCGAAAATATATGGCAAGTGTGAATGGTAGAATTGGAAGGGGAAGACCTCATCGAACATTCTCTGACCAAGTTAGGGATATATTTCAGAAAGATCAAGTTAAAAGTACCCTAAACCGACGTGCATGCATGAATAATGTACTCGTAATAAGACTAATGAGGCTAAAAGGTTGTGCAAGGTCCGTAGCAAGTGGAAATCCGTTGTCTCTGCCTACCCCTATGGGGAAAAGGCGTGAGTCTATGTATGTATGAACACAAAAATAATGTAAAAAATCCGTCCACATGTCCAGACGACATAGCATAAATACGAACTGGGACTCCATCTTTTTAACGTCGGTTAAAATACAATAAAAGCATTCGAAACAGCAAGCAAAAGCTAGAGCATAAATAGAACTAGAAGTTCTCTTCGTCAGTGTTCAAGATTAGGCGTTGAGTAATGTGTCATGTGTAAATCAGTGTCCGACTGCAGTGAACTGCGATTGTGTTCATGATTTGTAGACGATGCTTCCAGACGTGTTCAGGGTGAGAAGACGGTACTTATATTCACTCGTAAACTGCAGTTTATTTGTGACCAACTTCACTCAGTAATAAAGGTTTTTTTATCACCTTTGGGGATTGTTGATACGCGAAATATTCAAATAGACAATGTGACATATGTTGCAAAAAGAATTTGGCGCAGTTTTTACGAACGATTTTTATTCAATGATGCGCGGTCCGGATAATATTATGTAATTTTCTTGCGCTGGACATTTTGTGCTACTACTTATACCTAAATTCTCCAACACGAGTGGACCAACGTGTAAACGGCAGTTGAAAACAATTCAATTAATGTTTGGAAGTGGCGGAATGGACTGGTATGAAAACATTCGTTTTAATTGCAACATACAAAGCAACGACGAAGTTTATGTCGCTACGAACTTTCCGTTGAATAAAATTATGAACCTATTTGTTCTCGTTAACTACACTTTTATAGTTCTTAAACATAATTATTGCTTCATAAAAAAGTTGTATCAACATTCCAGCCGGATGGAGGCAAGGCGTGCGCCAGATCATACGCCCATTTTTCACCAGTATTACTTGCAATAATAAACTGTCCTATTTGAATATTTTTTGGCCGAGTCATGAATATTACGTACCATATTAAGCAAAAGGAAAGATTGTTGATAACATTTACGAGCTCGGTAAACGTTCGAATATTTTGCCTAATATACCAGTTACTTATATTTTCACTGAACTACCTCGGTGGCGTGGTGGTATTTCGGTACGACTACGGTTCTGAGGTCTCGGGTTCGATCCCCGGGTCGGGCAAAGTGATATTGGATTTTTCCGTATCAGCCCGGAGTCTGGAGTTTGTGCCCGATATGGCGATAGGCTCGCCCCCTATCATATCTGGGCCTGAACTAAGCTCGGCGAAATGTGGGTGTTCTAGTTCGCTAGTGCGCCTCTGCCTACCCCTTCGGGGACACAGGCGTGAGCTTATGTATGTATGTATGTTATATTTTCAAACTTGTAAAAATAGACTATGATAAAATAAAGAGAACACGGCGGCTTCCCTTTTAAAAATGTTACACTTTTCCACTGCAACATCCAATTTTGGACAGCCGTTGAGGCGCAGTGAGTAAGTAAGCTGTCAAGTGAGAAGAAGCAGATTCGATTCCTGCACCGAGAAAAATGTTTGTGTGATATATTTATTCCGGGTCTGGGAGTTGTGGGACCGTAAGTTCCTCGTAGTTCCTGATACTCAAGATATAAGTTAACCCTATTATGCCCCAAAAATTACAAAAAGATTTTTTTTAGAGACTAGCAAACGAGCAGATGGGTCACCTGATGTTAAGTGATCTCCCATAGATACCCAAGACACAAAAATAATCATAGGTGCGTTGCCAACTTAAAGGAGGTAAATAAGGATTGGCAAAGGGGGGGGTTAATTGGGCCACCGGAAATCTCACTCACCGAACGAAACACGACAGCAAGCTTATTTTATTTATAGATAATTATCAGCAAGGCCAAACATATCTGCAGAGTACAGATTATCAATGTACTTGACTAACAATCAGACTGCCTCGGTGGCGTGGTTGTATTTCGGTACGACTATCATCCCGGATCGGGCAAAGCGATATTGGATTTTTCTATATCAGCCGCGAGTCTGGAATTTGTGTCCGATATGGCGATAGGCTCGCCCCCTATCATATCTTGGACGGAACTAAGCTCGGCAAAATGTGGGAGTTCTAGTTCGCTAGTGCGCACCTGCCGACCCCGTTGGGGATACAGGCGTGAGCTTATGTTATGTTAACAATTAGACAAAATACGTTCACTGGGCGCTAAGAGATTTCTCTAATTTTCTTTGGATTTGGCATGTCATGTTTATAAGAACGAGCTTAGGTCACGTGATGATTTTTATCCCCGAAAACATTTCATTTCCCGAAATAAAATGCGTCTAACGTTATTCTGGCTCCTAAATCCTATGAACTAATAATACACGTCGCGCGTACTCTACGGTTGGTTGGTAAATAGGGTAAACGGTAAATAAATAAACATTAAGGCACATGTACACGATACGAAATAGCACACGGTTCACAAGTTTTGGAATATATCGCTTTTATGTCCGTGTTGAAGAGAAAGTCGCCTTGTTGGTCTAGTGGCAGCATTATGAGCTGTGGACTGGGAGGTCCTGGGTTCAATTCCCAGATCGGGTTAAGCGATTTTTCTAATTTGATTTTCCCGGGACTGGATCCCCCACAAGAGGGGGGGTTGACGTCAGGCAGGCGGCCGGTAGTAAAAATTAAGCCAAATTTTTTGCAACATGCTTGAAGAAGTGTGTTGCGTCGACGTGGCAAATCGTATTGTAATGTATAGACTTCCTAGATCAATATCTGTGATAGAGTGACTGGACAGCCTCAGTGGCGTGGTTGGATTTGGGTAGGACCTACTGTCCTGAGTTCTCGGGTTCGATCCCCGGGTCAGGCGAAGTTATATTGGGCTTTTTCAATTTGTTTCAGCCCGGAGTTGGGAATTTGTGCCCGATATGGCGATAGGCTCGCCCCCTATCACATCTGGAATGGAAAAAAGCTCGGCGAAATGAAGATGTTCTAGTTCGCTAGTCCGCCTCAGCCTAACCCTTCAGGGATACAAGTGTGGATTCAAAAAATTATTTCTTTCTTTTTGCCTGGTATCTCGGCTTTCTATTCTTTTTTTCTTTCAAAAATTCATTAAAACAAAATAAATAATGTTATCTTAAACCCAAACGTGTTATAATGAGATATTTATAATTATTGTCAATTTATCATGACGCGAAATATGTAAGATGGAATAAAATTATATATGCATAATAATCACAAGTTTAAATACTTAACGGACCGACTTCAAATCCGATCGTGACTAAATATATGGGACCACCCTTGAAATAAAAACAATTTTAAAAATCGGTCCACATTTGGCGGAGATATCGCGTAACATACATAAAAAACAGACGAACTGAGGACCTTCTCCTTTTTGGAACTCGGTCGAAAAGAGGAATTGCTCAGTGAGATACTCGTTGATACTCGAATAAGTTTCCTACAAATCGACTCACTGACTGTCCATATTTACAAACGGACATAGTATGTAAAATGTTAAATTCCAGTGCAATCGGACCGCGGAAATAAATGCGGCGATGTCCGTAAATATTAAATGTATTTGACATTGATACATACGCGATCGGATACAGATCCTACATTTTTAAAGTTGTTTGCATATCGGAATTTTTTTTTTAAATGATGACTATTTGATTGGTTGTGGGATTTTTACCTTTTTTTAGCTGTTCGTATCTGATCAGGCAATATACGTTTTAATTCCAGATAGAAAACATGTGACTGCCTCGGTGGCGTAATGGTATTTCGGTACAACTACGGTTCTGAGGTCTCGGGTTCGATTCCCGGGTCGGGCAAAGTGATATAGGGTTTTTCCATATCAGCCCGGAGTCTGGAATTTTGTGCCCGATATTGCGATAGGCTTACATCTGGGACGGAATTAAACTCGGTGAAATGTGTGGGTGTTATAGTTCGCTAGTGCGCCTCTGCCTACCCCTTCGTGGATACAGGCGTAACATTATGTTATGTTATGAGAAAACATGTGGCACTCAGTGAAAGTTTGGGAAAGTCTTTTATTAGCTCTGTACTATTTCTGGTCCCACTGCTGGGCACCAGTGGCATGCAGTCTATATAGACAAAAAGACACTGTCTATCAATTTGCCAATCACATAATTAAAGAAAAAATTATAATCGAAACAGATTTTCATAATAGCAGCGAGTGGTTTATATTTCAAATAGACACGGGAATGATGATGTTTATACTGTAGAAAGAATTGAAGAAAATCATTATTCAGATTTTTTGTCTATCCTATTCTGAATGCTTGTGCACGTTACTGCTGGGCACGGGCTACTAGTGAGAGGGGTTAGTACTAGATCGATACATTGGCTATGCGGATTCGTTACTTCACATATCTTCTAAGCTATTATGGCCTATTTTCAAGTATGCAAGTTTAAAGTTCAAACAAAGATCTTGGGGTTGGTTTCGAACCTATGACGTCCGACTCGACAGTCCGTAGTCCTAACTGGTTATCGAAAGCTATCATATAAGAAATAATCACAAGTTAAAAACTTTACGGATTGACTTCAAAATTTATCCGATCGTGACCAAATTTATAGGACTGCTCTTGGAATATGCTCTACCAAACAAAAAAGCATCTTAAAAATCGGTCCATACTTGGCGGAGATATAGCGTAACACATATAAAAAGCACAAACGAAATGAGAAACTCCTTCTTTTGAAGTGGGTCTAAAATTAACTTTTTCAAATTATCTTCCATATTATCGCAATAGGAAAAAGGCAACCTAAACATTTTTAAGCTAGGGTTGACTAATATAAATCATTTGTCAACCTCGTAATTACTGCCACTAAAAACAAGGCTACAGCCGTGGAGCCAATTTGTCTACAAAAAAGAATTTCAAGGAATTTTCTAAAATAAATTACACGAGCGTTTATATCGAATTTCGAATATCCCACAAAATGTACAAGTTTTCTCCGTTAAATAAGCCACCGAAAAAGACAAAATAGGAGCTATCTTTTTTCACGCTTCTTTAGTTTTGTATGTACGAAAACAATCGCTTATCCGAGCCAACACGCGAATTGGGGCTAGTTGATATAAACTTTGCGATTACCCGGAACATTTTTCGGCTCACATCTCTCATGTCGTCACGAGAGGGAGATAGCGGAACGATAGACAAAACGATAGATTGCTTTCCATTCCGTATATTGATTTTCTAAAGGTACTATCAAATTCGGGGCCGAGTTGCCAGGACTCTTGATTTTGCAGAAGGTCTACTGATGTTTTTAAAACATCATTAATTATTAATTTTATCTCAGAAATGTTTTGTTTAAATTCGCCTCCTTGGTCTAGTGGCAGCATGTGGCTGTGGACCGGGAGGTCCTGGGTTAAATTCCCAGGTCGGGTAAAGTAAATTTTCTAATTTAATTTGCCCGGGGCTGGTTCCTTAAAAAACCGGCCGGTCGTAAAAATTAAGCCAATTCCTCTTTGCAATATGCTTAAAAAAGTGTGTTGCGCCGACCCCACATTAAGGTGGGATAAGGCCAAGTAGAAAGAAAGAAAGAAATGTTTTGTTTAAATACTGGAATAAATACTGTGGCAGCTAATTTAAATTTAGTCCAAGAACAGCTAAACACAAAATGAAATGAAAAATATAGAGAATAATTAATATAAAGCCCTGACGACCGTTTCTTTCTAAAAAAGTTGACCGAAATTGGATTAACCTTTTTATTAAAACAAATTTCGCCTAAACGAAAAGGGCTGTCCAAATCATTTTTGTGAACCATTTTTTTGGTGATCTTTTGATTTTTAGACCGTAGTTCTTATATTCGGATCGCCTCTGGCAACTCTGTGAGAGGTCTACATTCGCTGGTCCGAGGTAAACCATGTACGTCGCAATCTCAGGGATATTCTTCGGATAACGAGCTAACTTCTACCTAAAGATCTAGTAAATGTTCATTCTTCGCCGCCAGAATTCGTAATTCAAGTTCCATTTGGAAGGACCCATAAAAATAATGTTTAACACAAGTCTGTGATAAGCTTTTGTGTTCTGTATTTTTTATTGCTAAGTTTTATTGCTTGTGCGTAGATAACTTTTACGGTGTTTAAGAATTTTATGCTCTAAATATTGTGATTTATAGTAATCGTTTTATTTAGAGCTTTATATAATTTATGATTGTATAACATCGATGCACGCAAATTAATTAGATTTGGATATCTTGTGATTCATTGCTTAAGATTTTTGTGCTATTAATATTATGATTTACAGAAATAGTTTAAAATTAAAAATAATTACTTAAATCATTATGGTATTCGAAACGTTTCTAAGCCCAAATTATTTAATGAATGGGTAATCTTGCTTGACCCTTTGAATTCGGAGGTCTGTGACAGCTATTGGTTCATGTGGGCTACAATTAAAAGGCTAAACTGGTTATTATTCTCAAAAAGAGCAACGTCAGAGTTTCTTGCCCGTTCTTCTCTGGCGAACCAGCTTTCCGAACTGGCGGTAGATAGAGTAAACCTTTTCGACGGAATCTAAACAATGTGTGACATTTTATGGATTTAATAAACGATTTGATTTGATTTGATTAACAGGAATTACAGGCAACAACTTACTTACATAAAATAAACATAATTAAAAACAACTTATATACTAAAATGTTGCGTGCCTACATGGCGACAAATGTGGTCAGCTCAGCATTATGCTGTTATGCTTCACACCATAACACAGCGCTGGTTTACAATTGGGTACTTGTCTTTTTTTTTATTCATTCTATATGAAATTTACGTCGTTTAAAAGAAATATTGGAATATTCTCAAAAATAAGTTAAAAGCCTTTGAAGTTTGCTGTAACCTTCAAACTACGGGAAAGAGAAGTATCAGTATAATCACCTCAGAGCCATAACAGTGCGTGCGTTGCAAAGGGATAGCAAGATATCCCCACTACACCCCCTCTCTTGCTCATTTTAGAATTTAAAATATGAATTACTGCCTCATTTTTCAACCGATTTTGATGCAGTTTTTACAGAAGGGTTTCTTTATTGTTTTATTTGCCATTTCATATAAAAATATATATAAAATCAAACATAGTCAAGTACCTAATTGACCACCTAGGGACTGACGAATATAAAGTCAGATACCCGGTCAAACATAAATACAAAGCTACGATGCTAAGATATACTTCAAATTTATTTTCAGGTTGAACTTCTAAAATCTACGCGACGTGTGATTTAGAGCAATTTCCAGTACAGTCTAGTCCCCGAGGTGCCGGCACGACTGCATTAAAAGAGCGAAATACGTGAGCTTTCGTAAGAAGTCAGTCTTGAGGTGACATTGCGATCAGGTACAAGGAAAGGGCCGGACTCTCTCAGCCATTAGCTGGTCACTCTGACCGTCAGAACTGCACTCGCAATGCTGTCTCAGCAAGTCATAAAGCTTAATGTGTTTTAAAGATCTAGCTCCGTGTTTTTGGAGATATTCCGATCTTTTTCTTCGAACGAATACGACTCTCATGTCGGGGCGCAGGGTAATTTAGTTTTTGCAAGTAGTTAGGAAAGATTCAGTGGAACCAACTTTTTTGAGTATTGCCTTTTGCTGGTGAATTCGCTCGTATAGGCTTTTCCGTTTTATTTCTGGAAGAAAATTGCACAATATGTAATACTTTAGCTTTATTTTTACATTCTCTTATCCCACCTTAATGTGGGATCGGCATAACATTTTTTTTATTTGCCCTGTAATACTACTGTCCCATTGCTGGGCACGGGCCTCCTCTACTAATGAGAGGGGTTAGGCCTTAGTCTACCACGTCTAATGCGGGTTGGTACACTTCACATACCTTCGAATTTCTTGTGGGCAAATTCTCGGGTATGCAGGTGTCCTCACGATGTTTTCTTACACCGTTATAGCAAGCGATATTACACTTTCACAATGAAAACACACATAGAAATGTCAGAGGTGTATGCTCCATTTTGGGGTTGGTCTCGAACCTCCGACACTTGTCTCGGCAGTCTGTACCATTCCGAACTGAGCTATCGCTGCTAGTACGCACGTAAGCGTACTTTTTTAAGTCATCATCATCACCCATAGGACGTCCACTACTGAACATAGGCCTCACCCAAAGATTTCCAGATCGACCTGTTGGAAGCGGCCTGCATCCAGCGGCACATAGCTCGTAGAACTGGTAGCCGATGGTGCAGAAAAGTTCTCGAGTGGAGACCACGTACCGGCAAGCGCAACGTAGGCCTTTTTTAAGTACCTTGCAAAAATAATTAGGCTTAGTTTTGACGACTGGCTGCTTGCGTGACGTCAAGTAATACTTTGGCATATAATAATTGAATGTCCATTGATCTGTTGCTCCATTGCTGCGTGGAAATGGACCAATCAACACATTTTCGTATTAACAACGACATAGATCAAGTCAAGAGGTTGTAATGTTGAAAGAATTAAATAATACCCGTCTCACCCAAGATGTATTCAGGGCACAGTCGACTGACTTCAGTCTCTTTACGAAGACACATTTATATCCATTTATTTGGCGAATATCCTCCACTGTGAAGCAACGTCGGCGACGAAACGAAACGGATGGATACGTTTCTATTGCCTTTGAGATATTTCATTGGCTTTCACGAATGCGGACGCCTCTGTCTTGAACATCGAATACTCCAACACTCATACGAGTTTCTGAATCGTCATTTAATAGTTTAATCGCATGTGAATTCTCAATAATTTTATAACGGACTGATTGTTGCTTACTTATTTACTAGGAGATATCTTCAGAGCTATCATAGGAATTTTACTTCAAGTTTAGATGTTTGTGAGTACGTGAATTTGGAGGCTAAGTAATTTAGGTATCAGTCGCCTCTTAATGGTTGAAAGGTTTGGATGAAAACTGAAATTTGTGCCCAATATGGCGATAATAGTGGGGTAGTGGTATTGCGTGCGCGGCACGATTATCGTCCTGTGGTCTCGGGTTCGATCCCCGGGTTGGGAAAAGCGGTATCGGATTTTTCAGTATCAGCTCGGAGTCTGGAATTTGTGCCCGGTATGGCGATAGGCTCACCCCCTAACATATTTGGGACGGAAATGATCCTGGCGGAATGTGAGTGTTCTAGTTCGCTAGTTTGCTTCTACCTAGTGCCTACTCCTTCAAGGAAACAGACACGAGTCTATGTATGTATGTATTGGGTGTTATAAATTTATTTATAGGGTTGCGAGTAACCTATCACAACTGGGACAGAACTAAGCTCGGCGAAATGTGGGTGTTCTAGTTCGCTAGTGCGCCTCTGCCTACCCCTTCGGGGATACAGGCGTGAGCTTATGTTATGTTGCGAGTAAATAGTAAATCATAGTAAATACTAAATCCATAGTATCAAACTACCCCTCAATAGAATATTCGTTTAAACAATGTTGAAATGGCCTTTTCAATAGGTAACATAAGATCACAAGTAAATCCGAGGTCTGGTGGGCGGGTTAGGTCGGCAGTCACCCGACCGGGCGCCACGACATCGAAAGGGTTGACCGAGCGAACCTCTGAGCGTGTTATCATGGTAATTATTATATTTCAAAAGAATAACTAATACATTGAAGATATACGGTGGGAAGGCGAGCGGAATATACGTCGTAAACTTACAGAGGCTCTTAGAAAAGATAAATGTGATGGCGAAGTAAAAAGCGATCTAAATGTTGAACGACTGAGACGGGAAAGTTCGGGAAGGAATTTTCGGTAAATATGTAATGAGATTTCGTTTAAGGATTTGAGTTTAGTACTTTATTAGTTGTAGTGTTTTCAGTGGTTGAGCCATGTTGTAGAAGTCATTACGTTAGCATTACTTAGTACAAGTTAGCACAAATAGACTGGTTTGATTATTATAAAGTGGCAGCTCACTGTCGCGTTTCGTTTGGTCAGATTGAAATATTTCCAGTAGCCTAATTCCCCCTCTACCTTTCCCAATCCCTATACCTTTCCTTTAAGGTTGGCCACGCACCCATAATTATTTTGGGTATCATGTGTGGCTATGGGTGGTGGTCATCACTTACCATCAGGTGACCCATCTACTCGTTTTCCAGCGTCTGCTATAAAAGTGTAGGTTTTTCTTAAAAATTCTTAATCTCTTAGGAAACCACACAATTAAGAATCCTGATCAATAATTCTAATGCGATAGTCAATACTGACGCTATAATCTATCTTCATCAGATTAATTAAAAACCGAAGTACCGACACCAATTCAATAGCATGGGTTATTAACAAGCGATTTAATGACATCCATCGTTTTCGATGATAGCATTTCATAAGAGAATTCACGCGTTAATATCAGCAGAATATAATTTACCGCCGACCGTTCAATTTAAGCAGAAATTTGCCACTGAGTGGTACATTAACCGATGGAAACGCAGGTTGCGATAATTGTCACTATTATTTGTGTTTTATCACTTGATTTAGAAGGGCAAGAAATGAAATATCCGTTTATTTATGATTTGCATAATGCCCCAACTTTGTATAGCGAGTTCATAAGGAAATACAACAAAACGTTTTCGAGCCAAGATGATTATAGAACCAGGTACGGAACATTTCTGAACACTTTGCGAAATATAAATAGGATTAATTCAAAGCCGGGGTCTCAGAAGGTCGGACCCAACAAAAATGCAGACCTCACACCAGGGGACGTGAAGGCACCAACGCCAAGGATCGATAAAGAACTTAAAGTACTGTTGAAAAAGAACAACGAGCCAAAAGTTATATCTTTATTAAAATTAGTACATTTATAGCAGAAATATTATAATCAGGTGTTTCAAGTATTATTTTTTCTTGGTATGATAAAATGGCACTAGATCCGGTAGGTCAATCATGAGTTTTTTTGCACGTTTGTCGTTAGCGAGTACGTGAAATATTTGTATGACATACACTCCAACACCTCTAGCAGTACGTGGATAATTAATGTTTGTCGCTGGTCAGAAACACTCATTGTTGAGCTTCTGATCGCAAGGAGCCAGCGTACAACTGTAGTATAGATAGTTTTGTGTACATTAATGGGCCAATTCGACTGGATAATTACGAATGTCTCACAGAAACCGACATGTAACGAGAGCTTGCTGTTGCTCATCATACCGTGAGTGATATAGCCTCTCCCTTTCCCAATGTCCGTTCTTTTCCTTTCTATGGTAGACAGCAGCTTGAGTTAACTTTCTTTCTACCTGCCCTTATCCATCTTAATGTGGGGTTGGCGCAACACACTTTTTCAAGCATGTTGCAGAAAGTATTTGGCTTAGTCTTTACCGGCTGCCTGACGTCAAGCCCTATGAGAGATCCAGTTCCGGGAAAATTAAATTAGAAAATTTAGCTTTGCCCGACCTGGTAATCGAACCCAGGACCTCCCGGTCCACAGCCCATCAATGCTGCCACTAGACCAAGGAGGCGACTAGTTTGAGTTAATAATAATGGCATAAATATATTTTCATTCGAAATTTATTATGTTTCATAAGCGACCGCACTACGCGTTCATAATATTATGATTCTAGTGAATAAGGTGGACGCTAGTTGCTGTCCAGATGTGTGTAAAATTATCGGATACTGTCTCACCAAATTTTCCTTCTTAATAAGTTTTTACATACATACATTAACATAAGCTCACGCCTGTATCCCAGAAGGGGTAGGCAGAGGCGGACTAGCGAACTAAAACACCCACATTTCGCCGAGCTTAGTTCCGTCCCAGATGTGATAGGGGCCAAGCCTATCGCCATATCGGGCACAAACTCCAGACTCCAGGCTGATATGGAAAAATCCAATATCACTTTGTCCGAGCCGGGGATCGCACCCGAGACCTCAGAACCGTAGTCGTACCGAAATACCACCACGCCACCGAGGCAGTTTTTACATTAAGTTTTTACATTACAAGGAAAATTTGTAAGTTATATTTGAAGTGAAATATCCTCAGCGAATAAGTCACTTAAGGCACTAACACTTCAGAACTGTTCAATTTCTGCCAAATTGTTCGGATTTCCGGTTAGACAAGAGTATTCCCAAAGGGTTCAGCTAGTTTTGAACTTTATGTTTGTATTCAAGCGGGAAAGTTGTCATAAATATTGGAGGCTCAGCTAGTCTAACTTGAACGAACTACATCAAACTGCTTTGTTGACGCAAAAGTTAGGGAGCTCAATATCCTGCGCCTCATAAACTGAGCGATTATGAACACAAGTAAACGCTTACGATAATGGAGCTTTGTTATATTTTTCTTGTCTGTATTCAAACATAAATATAACAAATTGTCTTTACTTCGTACCGTTATTGCTAAAGCAATTTGCGCAAGTACACATCCTTTGTGAAATGAAATCGATTATATGAATTTTAGAAGGACCTACTATAGTTTATTAAAGTGAGATTCTCGAAAAGTCTGTAGGACCAAAACTCATAAAACATTCTTTTGTTCTATTGGAAACGGGGAAATATGATCCGCCCTTGTTTTGAGATGTCTGCGGACTCTTTGTGAACGTCGCGAAACTTGCGTTGTTCTCAAAATCCTTCAGCATTGCCTTGCATTCCCAATATACTTTTCGTAAAGAATTTTTCTATATTTTAAATCTTATTTGTTGCGGTATAGGTATCTTGGAATTGACTAAATTCTGTTTATGTGCTGATAAAAAACTGAACTGATAAAAAAGAGTATTGTTTAAATTGTTGCCGATATAAGTGGAAGAGTTTTTATTAAGTTTACCTTTCTTTCTTTTTACCTGCTCTTATCCTACCTAAATATGGAATTTGTCCACACACTTTTTAAAAAAAATTGCAGAAAGAATTCGGCTTAGTTAATTTACGACCAGCCTGCCAGCAAACCTCTGTGGGGGATCTAGTTCCGGGAAAACTGTGTAAGAAAAACACCATACCCGACCTAGGAATCGAACCCGTTCCCAGCCCATAAACGCTGCCACTAAACTGCTGCGACAATAAATTATAACAATATAACATAACATAACATAACATAAGCTCACGCCTATATCCCCGAAGGGGTATGCAGAGGCGCACTAGCGAACTAGAACACCCGCATTTCGCCGAGCTTAGTTCTGTCCCAGATGTGATGGGGGAAGCCTATCACCACATCGGGCACAAATTCCAGACTCCGGGCATGGAAAAATCCTATATCACTTTGCTCGACACGGGGATCGAACCCGAGACCTCAGGACGGTAGTCGTACCGAAATACAACCACGCCACCGAGGCAGTCAAACATTATTAGTATCCAACAGAACTCATTTTTATGACTAGCGCCCGATACTTTATTAGATCGTAAAGAAAGCATAGCTGAAATACATCTCTTCATTTTATCAATATTGAAGATTTAGTTTTAAGGAAATATACTCAAATATTTCCCGGAACTAGATCCCCCACAGAGGTTTGCTGGCAGGCTGGTCGTAAATTAACTAAGCCGAATTCTTTCTGCAATTTTTTTTAAAAAGTGTGTGGACAAATTCCATATTTAGGTAGGATAAGAGCAACGGCTTTATGTAGGGCGACTTGCAGCGCTATTACTAATCTAGGGTTACCTTATCTCGATTGATCCTACAGCTCACTCCTATCTTTAAATCAAGATTTGGGATAAATAGAGATTTATCGCAGAGCTGCAAGTGGCCGCTTAAGTTTCATTACGAATACTTGTAACTGCATACACACTTTTTTCGAGCGACTTCCAGATAGGAGAAGGTCCTCAATTCGTCTGTATTTTATGTACGTTACGCGATATCTCCGCCAAATGTGGACCGATTTTTAAAATTATTTTTGTGTTCTATAGAGCTATTTCAAGGTTGATCCCATATACGTTTCATCACTATCGGATGAAGTTGGAAGTCCATCAGTTATTGTATGAAAATTTTAAGTGGCAGCGCCATGCTGTAGACAATTACGTCTACAGCAAGAATGGGCCGGCTCGACCAGTTTGATACCACAGTCTCCCAGAAAACTGACGTAAAGTGGCAGTTTGCTGTCGCGTTTCGGTCGGTGAGTAAGATTTCCAGTGGCCCATTTCCCCCCTTCGCCCTACCCATATCCCTTTTCCCTCCTGTTCCATTCCGTCCTTTTAGGTTGGTAACGCACCCATTATTCTTTTTGTGTCTTGGGTGTCTATGGGTGGTGGAGATCACTTACCATCATCCATCATATTACCCATCTGTTCGTTTGCCAGTCCCCGCTATAAAAAAAAGTACAAACTGATTATTTTGAATACCAATTCGCTTAAAAAAGTTATAGTAATAAGTAGGGAAATGTTTAAATGATTACATTACTTTTTTGATATTAGTTTTACATTACATTACTTTACTAAGCGTATACATTTTTATGTCCTCGTATATCTGTGCATCAGTCGATAGCTAACCATAAGCGACCCCGAAACGTGACTTCGCCGCGGTGAAACTGAGCCAGTTTGATGCATTTTTCACTGGGATAGATTTTCCTCGAGGTAAATTGCTTTCTACGGCGCTGTCCGTGCGCGCGGTCGCTTGTCACATTGTCGGAGAAAGCTTGATGGTAAAGGTTTCACGAAATAAATTAAAACAAGTAATTTCAATTTTGTGCCTGGATTTTATTCCGGGTTTTGTACGTTCACTGCTTGGACTAGGTGAATTTTATGGGCTAGCTGTTGCCCGTGATTCCATCGCGTGGAAATTTACTTACCGGGTTGCCTTTGTGTTACCTCCATAACAAATTTCATCAAAATTGGTTAAGCCGTTTGAGCGTGAAGAGGTAACAAAAATACTCATAAACTTTTTCTTTTATTAGTTAGTTTGATTCCTTCTTATAGCTACAAAACTATTCCTTTGTTTATATAGTATTTTATAATAATGTATTTTATATTAAGGTCATAGAAATGAATAATTATCTATGTATTATATTATTTTCTAGGTGTTGGGAAACCGAAAGTATGTCGTCATTTCTGATGTTGAGGATCCAAAATTCATTATTTAGTGTGTGGTCTGGACTTTAATGTACGGGTCTAGTGTCACATCACACCACATTTTTAAAGCAACGTTGTTCCAATGAAAGCTGGTGTTTAAAACACTTCAACATTTTCGTAACTTCAGAAAATATAATTGAAATAGAATTACACAAAAAGGAACCATTCATTTCAACTTCTAAGTCAGATAAAACAAAGCTATTCATCCAAACCTTAATAAACAAAATAAGTATTATTCCGCACAACCTCTGTTGTATTTAGGAACAATGAGGTTCTTTAAATAATCCGTAATTATTATTTTGTAGAAGTTTGTCGTCTGTCGTTGTTTATTGGAATATTTAATCAACGCGTTACAAACCGCGTTCAATCAAAACAATTGTGTTTTTAAGCGATAATTACAATTGAACGAATGAAATTAATTCCGCGAGAATATTCCCCGATAATCTCGCGGCGAACCATAAAATGCTTTTAAAGCACAATTTTAACTCAATTCATTTGCAAAGAGAGTAGAGTCCAATGTTGTATGGATGAATGCATCAGCCGTGTGCGCCTGGCAACGACGACACACCCTAATAGACAACGCATTACAGGCGACCGACATCTGGCGACACATTTGACTGTAAAATCTGATATTAGTCCGATCATGATAGACCGAAAACTTGGGGCACAGGGCAAGGGTGAATGTCTATTTTAAACGGAATATTCAACGGACCGCTCAATAGATTCAAATCAGATTCGACACCACATCTTCGAGCCGTAAATACTTCTGTTCAGAATTTAAAAAGCTATACAGATATTAATAATGCCTCCTGGAATGACAGCACGGTGTTATTAAAACAATAAGATTTTGAGTTATCAGTAGCCAGAGTACCCCCTTCTTACCTCAGCTAGTTGGCATACTTGGTTTGAGGAGAAATATCGAACATTATGTGTCCATTAGGGTATGTTGTCGCTGGCCCCTTACAAAGAGAAATTCCACTAGGACCACATTAGTGAGCTCCTACAGCGCCGTATAAATGTGGGCAATTTGTGAGAACGTTTATCACCTAAAGAAAAGTTTTGGCGACGTCTGAAACTGCCGCAATTCCGTGCCGAAATTCGAGGGTTAATCACGCTGGTCATACATCAACGCTTAATTTAATACTAGAAACTTTGTTTGGGATCTAGTTCGGATATGTTGCGTTATGTCGTCCATCTTTTATAACTAGATCTGATTATGGTACCGGACCGTTCCTAGAATTCTTTGGGCGACTGTACCTATCTTATCGTCCTATAATAGACAATGGGCCTTTATCGTAGTATAAAATATAATTGTAGTATAAGCAAGATAAAACATAGGCATTATACTGAATACAAAATTTATCACAGACAGATAAATTTCTACCTGCCCTTATCCCACCGAAATGTGGGTTCGGCGCAACACAAAATTTCAAGCATGTTGCAGAAATGATTTGGCTTCGTTTTTACAACCGGCTGCCTGCCTGACGTCGACCTCCTCTGAAGGATCCAGTCCGGGGCAAATTAAATTAGAAAATTCACTTTGATAAATTTATCAGTATCAAAAGCTCCATAAAACCATAAAAGTTAACAAATAAAAAAAATGGTTTCATCATCATCATCATCAACAGCCATAGGACGTCCAGTGCTGAACATAGGCCTCCCCAAAGATTTCCAGATCGACCTGTTGGAAGCGCCCTGTTGGGTTACATGAGTATTATTTTATAATACTGAATAAGGTCAAGTAGTTAATTTAAGTCTTGATTTTTGATTTTCCCAAGGATATATTTTAAATTTTACCTATTATAATCCTAAATGACTAAGCTAAAAGCAATTTTATGTATATCGCATTTCGCCTGGCGAACTGACGTTCCGCTGACACAGCGCTCATCCGAGCGTTACTAGAGAATTTACAATATTTCCCGTAGAAAATCAATTTACTCCGATAAAGTGTTAGTCGTGACTCCCGAGCTGTCTTCCCTTCTGCGAAAAAAGTCACGTATAATGGACGCTACGAACGGCTTGTAAATGAATAATAGCACCATAAGGTACGCGATCACACGTCGAATTATGTTGGATTAAATATGCCTGTTAACACCATATTTTACGCTTTATCCGTGAATAATGTTGCCGTATTTTATGTATATCAGTTTTTGTTTCATAATAGTTTTTTAGGGTTCTGTAAGGGGGTAACAGAATATTACAAAGTCTACTAGATTTGAGAGCAAAGACATTCAACAGTATATAGATGGGACAACAGCACAAAATTTGTGATCCAAAAGTTATGACCTAGCGGTCATAAGTCGCTCAGTTTATTTGAAATATACGGGCGCCAGGTCGGCCAGCGTAATAATCTTGAGAGAATAAACTTATCTTACGTGATTCTAAACCATTTACAAAACATTCTAGGGTGTAAATTGTAATAATCGCGCTCGCATTGTAAAAAATTGTTGATGGGGGTACTGAGGTTTGTGATCAATTTTTTTTTATGGAAACTTGCTTGATAGCCGCTCTATTGTAAATAATTTGAGTCTGCTCTGTCTTTAGTTATTATTGGAACATTAAAGATAGGTTTATCGCCTTTTTAGTCTAGTGGAAATAATACCTATGTGCTGTGGAACGGGAGATTCTGGGTTCGATTAAGTGCTTTTTTAACAAGATTTTTCCGGTACTAGATTTTCCAGAATGGGCCAAATATTTTCTGCAACATACTTAAAAGAGTGTCGAACTCCGATTCCATATAAAGGTGGAGTAAGGGCAGGTAAATAATTAATAGGAACCTGGAGAATATTACGATAAAAAAATATTAGAAAGTATACGGTTACATTTTAGATTAAAATTCATAAAATGTATCCCATAGTCAGTAAGTCTGTTTGGAAAAATGAATTTATAATATAGGTATCTAATTAGAAACGTAACGAATATATCTTTAATATTTATAGTTGTTTACTTCGTTCTGATAGACAAAGGTTGTTAAGCGATCTTTTTAAATGAATAATAAATATGAATATTAAAAGGTTTTTACTCCCGCTATTCCTTTAAATGTCCTAGATTGCCTAGTCCTCTGTCTCGCCTTTGTTCCATGTCCATTTCAGTTAAACTGACCTAAGAAAACATTTGCCTTTCTCTCGCCTGTCTTCTCTTTATACCCGGCTTTATATGTTAATTATTTGGCCTTAGCATAATATTTTGTCTCGCCTTCCTAAACAAAAAATAAATATTGTTTTTAGTAACCTTTAGATCAAGCTTCATAATATTTATTGAAATAACATTGCACTTCACTCATTGTTGGTGTTTCGACTTTTATCTGATTTCTCGTTGGGAAATCATATACCTGTCCTATATTACATTTTAGAAAATATTTTACATATTGAAGTAGTATTAACAGTTTAGTTGCCTCCTTGGTCTAGTGGCAGCATGTATGGGCTGTGAACCGAGAGGTCCTGGGTTCGATTCCCAGGTCGGGCATAGCAAATTTTCTAATTTAATTTGTCCGGGACTGGATCCCTCATAGGGGGTTGACGTCAGGCAGGCGGCCGGTCGTAAAAACTAAGCCAAATTCTATGTGCAACATGCTTGATAAAGTGTGTTACGCCGACCCCACATCAAGGTGGTATAAGGGCAGGTAGAAAGAAAGAAAGAAGTATTAACAATGTAGGTTAACACTTCTTAACAGATTGCCTCGGTGGCGTAGCGGTATTGTGGGCTCGGTACGGCTGTCTTCTTGAAGTCCCGGTTTCGATCCCGGGTCGGGTAAAAAGTGATATTGGATTTTTCATCATCAGCCCGGAGTCTGGAATTTGTGCCCGATATAGGTCGGTCTGGAAATCTTTGTGGGAGGTCTATGTTCAGCAATGGACGTCCTATGGTTAATGATGATGATGATGATAGCGATAGGGTCGCCCCCTATCACATCCGATGAATCCCAGAAAATTTTGTTGTCAATTTTAGACAAAATATTTTTTCAATTGCATCACGTCATTCTCGTTATCATCATAACTGCCGTCTCAATTTAAAATATAAGCGTAATCATCATTGATTTAAAATGTAAGGTGAATGTGAGGTGTGGAAATTTTGAAAATCTGTTGTGGTGATGTTTTTTACTTTACTTGATCAGCAAATTTTCAGGGTACACATTGACGAAATTAACGAAAATATCCCAAACCCGACGATCGGAATCCATAATAATATTCGTCTCCCATTAATTTCAGATCCCAAATTTTCGATGACCAAACGTATTTTCATTATGATTGGACGTTCCCAATTACAACGGACCCTTGGTTAAATAATTATGATGACGTCATTTGTTACACAATCATCCCCGAACGAAGGCTATCTGATACGATCCTTTCGTTTAAGTCATAAAACAGTGATTTATTTCGCGTTATAATTTTTGTAGAACATTTTTCCAAATTCGTTAGCGGTTCATACCCAGTGATAGCTATAAATCATCCACGCCTTTGAATCTGATGGTATGAACGGAATCGTAAAATAGCACGCGTGCACGAAAAAAATAAGCATAAGTTGACACAGACTTATATTTTGACACATTCACTCACGGACACTGAAATTTAGCTTTAACGTCTACAGCCTACTTAGCTTACTTTGTAATACGCTATACAGTTTTGAAGATAAGGAGGTCTTAAATGACATCAGTTGGTTTTAATTTTTTTAATTGCGTTTCAAAATTTTGGCGAGGATGCTCACGTCTGTATGCCCGAAGGAGTGGCAGAGGTGTACTAGTGAACTAGAACAGCCACATTTCGCCGAGATCAGTTCCGTGCCAGATGTGATAAGGGGCGAGCCTATTGCCTTATCGGGCAATTCCAAAATCCGGGTTGATATGGAAAAATCCAATATAATTTTGCCCGACCCGGCGATTAAACCCGAGACATCAGGTCGGTAGTCGTACCGAAATACAACCACGCCACCGAGGCCGAGCGAGGATGATTGTCTCCTATTGCAGAGGTCTAAATAAGACACCCCCTGGTCACCGAGCTCGGTTTTATTGCCATATTCATTATCATCATCTAGTGATCACTTGCTTAGTGCCACAGATGACGTACACAGCTGACACACACAGACCTCCGTCAAAGATTTCCAGATTTATTGCGTTAGTTAAATTATGAATGATTTTTCGAATCAGCAGGTCCTGAGATTTTAACTCTACCTCTAGACCACTGGTTTCCTAGCCTAAGTAGGTGATGATATTGTGATAATAATCTCAGAAGACGTAAAAATATACTGACTCGGAGAATATCGGCAACAATCCTTATGTTGAGATGGAAACTTTTTCGTTATCTGATTGCCCTATTATTGGCTGTGACGTTAGTTAAGTAAAAACATTTTATTTTACCCTGTTTTTGTGATCAAGATAAAATTCGCTTGAATTTTCATTAAATAATAATCATAATATTAGCCCTGTAATATTACTATCCCACTGCTGGTCACGAGCCTCCTCTATGAATAAAAGGGGTTAGGCTGGCCTAATGTGGGTTGGTAGACTTCACATAGCTTCGAAATTCTTGTAGAGAAATTCTCGGGTAGGCAGGTTTCGTCATGTTTCCCTTCGCCGTTATAGCCAGCGATAATTCACAATGAAAATACACTTTACATGGAAAAGTCAGAAGTCTATGGCCTTTTTAGGGTTCCGAAGCCAAATGGCAAAAAAGGAACCCTTATAGTTTTGCCATGTCCGTCTGTCTGTCACACCATTCTTTTTGGTAGAGTAGGGCGTCCCCCCTCTATTTCCGAAATGGTTGGTTTTGGATACGTGAAAAAATTTACAGTAGTGGCATATTATCATGAATTTCAAAAGGAAATCTGTAGCGGCTAAGAAGGCTTTACAAGTGAAAGAGTAATAGACGATCAAAGTAAAAATAAAAAAATCGTACAAGTTATTTTCATTATCACTTATATGAATTTGTCAGTTCCACAGACAGGTAAATATGAGTTTATGGACCATACACATAAATTATGTCTAAGTAACAGTTAATCTTACTTCGGAACCCTGTACTCTGCGTGATCAGTAGCCCGAGCACGAAAAACTAATGTAAATGTAAATGTATTCGAGTTCGCTGCGCACTGATGACGTTTGGTTAATATTTCATACAAATTTCATAGACGCACATCGAGCTGAAATGCATTTACGGTTGTCAGAAATTTTCCTGCTCAGGCCGCAGATATGCAGCATGCACTGTCCCGGTTTTGGTGTTTGTTTCAAACCTGCGTCAATCGTCTCGGCAGTTCGTACCATTCCCAACTAAGCTATCGCTGCTTAAAATGATGAATTATGAGCTATAATAATGTTTTATATTAATCTTAAATATCATAGAACGGGGTGTGATTTGACCATGATATATAATAAAATAAATTGAGCTGTATTTTTATTATATATGCATACATACATACACCCGAATGGACAAATTGTCTACTGTCAGTTTAAACGAATTGTGGCTTTATTTACCAATTAACGACAGTTACAAGATAAAATATCTTAGACAAATATTCTCTCATAAAAATATGTAGTCTAGACAATGATAGATTGAAATTAATGGACGGAGGCCCGATTTACAGGAGCTTCGTTTGTATCGAACAAATTGAGCATAATTAATCCAAGGCAGTTCCACCAAACAGCTTGTATACCTAATGAGGGAAAATTTTAATCACCCAGCTTTAGGCCGAGCATGAAGAGATTACCGATGGGACTAACGCATTTAAAGTTAACGCCCGGAATATTACATTAGATCAAAGGGTGAAATTAAATCGTGCCCTTGGAACCTCCGTCCTAGATTAGTATGAACATTAAATTAATTTATCTTTGTTAATATGAATGGTTGGATTGGAAAAATTGGGTCTATTTTTCTCACAATGTTCATGAGATTTTAGAATCCAATTAATATTTGCATAGTTATTATAGAGATGGCATTAAATATAATTGAGTTTGACAAATTAAGTAGCACTTTTGTAGTAGCAAGAAACGCGATTCTTGGAATATGGAATATAAAAAAAACATTAAAGCGTTTAAAAGTTTGTTAGGCTCATCATCAGATACAGAATGTCTACTCTAAGCAATGAGTACAAAACGTTTCTATTTCATTCGAAGAAGTCAGTAACGAAACGATATTGAATTTCACGAAACGATATCATAACTTACAGTATATCTACCAGCATAAAAATATGAATTCAAAATAGCAATACAGTCAACCTTGTTATGTGATAAAGGACGAGACGTTATTAATATTTTCTCTCAATGTAAAAGGGTAAAATTGTTGGCAGTAATAACACTGATTTTATCTTTTCAATGTAACATTTCTGATTTCAAATACGTGCTCAAAAGCTGAATGTAGAAAGACGAACAAAAATACGTAAAACAAGTATCAGCGATGGCTGTTGAGGATTTACTCTTATTTAGAAAGGTCGGCAGGTAGGATGTGAGAGCTAGTTATAAATAAAGCCCACATTCGAAGTGTTCGATAGGCCCTTGAAGGCCATATTATTTCACGCCCTTTATAGCAAAACATGCTTTGAAAATGGTTGTAATTTCACATCTGGGATGCTCTTTTTCTCTTTCTGTTTATAATGCAAATTTTCCTCCTTCGACCAGTTTGTTTGAATCTTTTCTTTTGTTCCGATAAAATGGCGGATAACAGGAGATTTAAGACAGACTGTAACTTGTATTTGTATCCTGCTGGGATTCCATTCTTCTATTTCACGGTAGATTTGTGATTACCCGGTAAATATTCTTTATATCATTTACAGCTGTATTGAAAAGATGTTTAATGTCGTTTGATACTCATGAGAAAAGTGATTGGATATCACGTGATAGAAATCGATTTAGTGGCGCAACGAATGGGAAAATTACAGAATCATTCCAAGAACCCTACCTGTAAGTAAAACTTACACACTTTTCGATCGATACACTATTTTCGTACTTGTTTTAGTTTATGTCGTTTAAAATGTTAATGTGTTGTTTGATACATACATGCCTTTTAAATTTTGTGACAACCAATGTTTACAACGAAGCAGACGTCAAAAAAATGTTTAATTTCTACAAACAAAAGTATAATAGAGTGTATAGAAATAAACAAGATGAACATCTTGGACTTATAAATTTTATGAACAACATAAAAAATATTGAAGATCTGAATAAGAACTCATTAGACAATGGTACTGTTTACACAATGAATAAATATTCAGATCTTGATTCAGAGGATGTGAAGCAACATTACGCGATTACCGTCAAACCATGTAAGTAAGCGTTTCTTCTTGGCAGAAAAATCCTCCAGCATTCGTATTAGTCACATTAATATGCATACGTATGAGTTCACTTACGAAAGCGGGTAAGACAGAATTATAAACCTAGATGTCTTACAAGAACATGTGCTGAAATTACTTTTACCCACACTTGGGAAAAGCAAGGAAATAAAATGTGCTTGTTTATATAGTACTTGTATGTTTGTAGTTGTCAACATGAGAAATCATGAAGAAGCTCTGAGGAATAATAAAAAGCAAAACGATTTGGATGTGACGAAATTTTACGACTTGGACAAAGCTGGAGATTTGTATGACGATTACAAGAAAAAATATAAAAAGAACTACACGAAGAAACATGATCAATTGATACATTACTACAGATTCGTTAAAACCCTTGTAGAAATTAATAAGGCACGTTTCGAGGGAAATTACAACATAACTTTGGATGAAAATTCTGATGTTTTAAAAGAGCCGAACGAATATTTTTACAAGTAACAAGATTATGTTAATTACTCATACGATGGAAACCCTAAATAATATTGCAGGTTTGCTAAACAATTTATAACATAATATTAGCGAAAGATGTTTACAGTGAGAATTTTAGGGCTTGTTTTACTCTAAAATGGAACCAAGTAACCAAGATACGATATGTCCGATCCCATTTTCTCAGACAACGGATTTAAAAGGCTATACGAGTGAACACTGCTGGGCTTTGCGGACTTTTAATAACACATAGAGAGCCAAGTAAACATAGATTATAGCATTTAGTATTTCAGACAATTACCCCAATAGGGAAAACAAGTGATCATATTAAATGCTACATGGTTAATAGTAGTTAATATACATTTATTTCTGGAAATCTTTGGAAGACCTATATTTAGCAATGGACGCCCTATGGCTGATGATAGTGATACATTTTTAGCCGGCTAAGAAACGAGAGACCACGGTTTTAAATCCCGCAACGAGAGAAAGATACGTTTGTTTCAGTTCTGAGTGTTATGGGACCGTAAGTCCGTCGCAGTTCCTGACACTTACAAGAACTTACAAGGTACAACGACGACTTACAGAGTAAATTGTAAGGTTAAGTGTAAGTGTGGAGTGTAAAAAAATGAAAAATACTCAGCCATACAAAAAATGGAACATAAAACAAAATAAATAACTTACAACTTTACATAAAAATAAACAGTCTATTAGTTTATTGACATGTCAAATTCAGCAACATTGCAGTAAAACCTACAATGGTGTTGCCATTGCAACGTGGGATGATACCTGTCGACGTTTACCGATGTTGTTAATATTAAAGCAAAACATAATTTCCATAGCCAAAACATCACATGATTTGATTACTTTCTTATATATGGTTACAGACTTGTAGTTGGATTGTACCTCTAATGGCCGGTTACAATAAACAATCTCAGTTCGAATGTGCAGATAGATTACAAAAATTTGCCAATAAGAATACAGTTTGAACATGACTCCGTCAAATGACTTGATTTCATTGGTTCATAATCGCGATCTATTTGCACTCTAAACTGAGATCATTTATTGAGACCGGCCGTTAGTGGTGTCATTCCTCTATAATGTAATTTCTAAATCGCCACAAATAATAGGTTTAATGTGTAGTATGCATTAGTCCTAGTATAAAATAATACTGGCCGTGTTCCAGTAAACATGTAGATCAAACAAAGGATAACCCAAATCCTGCAAGTTATGACTACGAATGTGCACCATGTAGGTATGCCATATTTTAAACAACAATCTAGATTAGCAACACCATGTTATGACTCGTATAATGCATAAACAGCAGAAATTCAACTAGCTTTGTTTAGAAATCTACGAGTACAAAAACACTTTTATCTATAAAGAACAGCTGATGCAGTATTTCCTTCGTATCTCCTTCATCAGATCTTGAAATATTTATATAGGACCACCCTTATAAAAATGAGCTTGAAATTCGGTCTACGTTCGTCGGTGATATCGCGAAATATATTGAAATACGAATTGAGAAACTCCTACTATTGTCGGGTGAAAACATAAAATGTTCAGTTTATTAACTAGCGCAAAATGGGGCACCTCACTCGATCGCTAAAAAGCGTGCA
Source organism: Clanis bilineata (assembly GCA_036417725.1). Taxonomy (NCBI): domain Eukaryota; kingdom Metazoa; phylum Arthropoda; class Insecta; order Lepidoptera; family Sphingidae; genus Clanis; species Clanis bilineata. The sequence goes on from CM071153.1 coordinate 10,436,053, forward strand.
GCAGTTATGTCTGATCCCATTCAAGTGAGCGGATTGAAAGCTTTACACTGAACGTTATTCTGCCACTACGGAATTTCTCTAGGGATGAATCTATACTACACAGCTGGAACAACATACAAACATCGTTACATTTTAGTGTCTAACTCCTAGTTTCTTTGTGTATAGCTGTAATAAAGTAAAATTTCATCTTTAATATTGTAAATACGTTAGCAAATGACAGCTCAAAGGTAAGAGGCAATAGTAACGATGAAAACAATATTTAAAATTGTGAAATGCCAAATTTAGTCTTTGCTTTTACTTTATGCCTTACGTTGACTTTTGCTTTCGATAAAGAAAATGGGAGTTACCCAGTGTTCCATTTTCAACCTGCGAAACATCTAACTATTCCGCTATTATGAATGTGCGTCTGGAGAAATTCTTCGATATAAACTTTATCCTTCATGTCATTTGTATATTATTGTTTGGAAGATAGTCGCCTTCTTGGTCTAGTGGCAGCATATATGGGCTGTTGACCGGGAGGTCCTGGGGTTGATTCACAGGTCGGGTAAAGCATCGTAAAAACTAAGACAAATCCTTATCGCAACATACTTAAAAAAGGCTGTTGCGACGATCCCACAAAAAAGTGGGATAAGGGCAGGTAGAAAAATTATTGTTTGTATGATTTTACACCATGTTTTCAATATCTTTTTTTACTGATGAAACTTGATTGGACTGACATGTTGAAGTTGTGAAGTACATATTGTAACATAAAAAAAAAAATGTTATCGATTAGTTAAGACTACGTTGGCAGAACGACTCGTGTTCCTTGGGTAATTAAAAAAAAAAAGAGTTCATTTGACATTATGTTTTGTCAGATTGACAGATGAGTTATTGAGTTATTTAGATGTCGATCGGTATGGTTAATCATGTTAGTAATTGCGATTTGTGATTTGGACTTTTGTTTTGCGTCATGGAGTTTTGTCTATTGCCTGGCGCAAAGGTATAAAAAGCTCGGCCTCCCAATCGGGCGTTCCCTTTTTTCTTGAGAGCTTCGGTCTGCGAGCATCGATTTCGTTGGTGCCTCAAGGCGGGGGCCGCAGCAGAGACCGATCGACACCGACAGCGCTCTCATGCAGCGCTTCGGTACCAGCGGATAACGAGAAGGTCCTAAGGCTGAGGTCGGCAGCTTGGGACATCCATCTATAGGCATCCTTCGCGTTCCCTCAAGGTATGGACACGTGTATTTTCCTTTGTAGTCACCAATCACATGGTGATTTTGTGTTTTTAAGGTTATAACCTGGAATTTATTGGTTCCAGGGGCCTTCTTGGATATTACTATCCTTTCTGGATGGTCTCCTTGTTCTGGACTGCATTGCCTGGGTGAGGTGCGGTCCAGGGCCAGCTGCGTGGGTGACTGAGCGCGTGGCCGCGTCGTGTTGGTGTCCACGTGTTTGGTGGATCACCCCATTTTATATGAGGTTGTGCTCGGAGTTGGCTGCGAGTTCCACTCCGCAAACCCCTTTAGAAGGTACCTCCGTATTTTATTTCCAGTCTGTCCCGGAGGCTGGTGGCGCCCCTTTTAGTTTCCTTTGTATTTGAATTTGTGGTAACAGTTTACTATCATAACATCAAAATTAAATGTACTCGAGCATTGAACGATAGCAAAACCAGTAGGCTCACGACCCGCTCTGTAATTATTTTATACGACCCGCTCTGTAATTATTTTATACGACCCGCTCTGTAATTATTTTATAAGAATAAAAATAATATAATTGTAATACTGGTGATATTTTAATAATATATAGATTGTATGAGAACATCTCGGTCTTTGGTTTTTAATTTGTTTTAACCTGTACACTTGTTACATTACACTATTACATGTTACAGTGGCTACCCAACGTAGGGGCTTGCTTTCTTTCTTTTTAATACTGGAAGCATTTGCCATGTCATTCCGCTATGGTGAATAGTTCATTGCTCGTTTACTGATGTTTATGATTTTGTAACTAAAATAATTTGTTATACCACATGTTAATATATTTAAAAGTGAAATAACATCATTCACAATCATTTACACAGGTTGTGAATGATTGTGTATTGTCCTTGAATATTGTATGACCTTATTTTGTGCTTTTCTGAATCTAAAAATAATATTGATTTGTATTAATAAAATTAAATTTTAATTGTTATAATGCAAATCTAAATTAATAATTTTCAACTTAGAAATTTTGTACCAGAATTTTTTATAACTACCCTCAACTTAAAAAATAATTTTAAATTTTAATTTAATTATTTTATTTGAGGTTGTATTGTTTATTGTGTAACATATTTCAAATCAATTGTATCAACATGTTGGAGGAACGTCCTATTTGTTTTAATCTTTTACTTAAGGATGAATTGCAGTATGAAGTCATGGTTCGGGATGTTGCCCCGGCCACTGATGTTAAAAGTTTAAGACTTCAAATTAGGCAATTAGCTAAGGAGTTACCTCCATGTTCTATTGATACATTTGAGGGTGATATTAAGGAGGAATTAAAAATTGTAAATGGAAAACTGGAAGAGCTATCTCGTTCAATTTTTGAACCTAAGCGTTCACAAACTTCAAAATTTTTAAACCGTGCCCAAGCGTTGTCACACCATTTATACCACCGTTTGTCACGTATTGTACCTATAGATTCTGAGGTTGCCACATATAGGGATTGTACCTTAAGGCTTAATAAAATCTTATCCTCACTTGACACTATGGTTGCTGGATTTCAGGCAGGTCCTGCCCAGTCTAAGAGTGCTGAGGCGTGTGCACCAGTTCCTGAGACTTCAGTGGTGAGACATAAGAGCCAAATGGTGAGTTCTCTGAATTTAAAATATGATGGCAAATCGTGTATTAAAGTTTTTCTGCAACGTCTTGAGGAACTTTGTGATGCTCGTACCATTTCAGTCGCTAACCGTTTCGCTTCTGCGGTCGAGTTATTTGATGGAGAAGCTTTAACGTGGTACAGAGGGATTAAGGATAGTATTTTTTCTTGGGAAGAATTGAAGCAGGCCTTGATAGACGAATTTTTGCCCTACGATTTTGATCGTCGTTTGCTGAAGGAGATTCGCAATCGTACCCAGGGTCGTACGGAGAAAATCTCTACCTATATAAGTGTCATGCAGAATTATTTCGGGCGACTTAGCACTCCGCTTCCTGAGGACGAAAGATTTGACATTATTGTTAATGGTATTCAACCCAAATATTCAGTGCCATTAGCTCTCCATACCGTTAAAGACTTGCCCGCACTGAAGAGAGTTTGCCGTTGCCTGGAAGATAGTTGGCAACGCTCGGATTCTTTTATTGAGCCTCCGAAACCCTCGTCTTGTTTCTTGGCTAGGGACTTATGTTACGCAGGGAGTTCAAAACCCCGAGTAGAAGTGGCTAGTGTTACAAATCCTTGTCTGCGTTGTAGGGTTAACACCCATAGTCTGAGGGATTGTCCCTCCCGAGAAAAAGTGTGTTTCCGTTGTGGCAAAAAGGGTTTCACAAGTCGCACTTGTCCGGAATGTTCTGTGAAGGGTTCTGATCTCAGAAAGACTTCTAATAAACCAAAAAACTAGATAACCGGTACCGTCACGATAAAAGACCAAATGGTTCTCATTGTGGTATTTCTGAGAATACCATCAATGCAGCTGAGAGTAGTGCGAATGTAACGAAGCTTAACGCTTTTGTCTCGCCGTGTGTTTCGTCGGTACCGCATGGTCAATTTTATAGGGATGAGCGTCCACATATATCCGTAGAAATCTATGATACGATATTTAATGGTTTATTAGATTCTGGTGCATCTATATCTATTTTGGGTTCAGAATTGTCTGATTTATTTTTATCATGGGGTTGTTCTCTTGAAGTTTGTGCCGATTGTACGCACATCGCTACCGCTAACAACTCCCAGGCTAAGGTTCTCGGTTGTTTGTTCTTACCGGTCAAAGTTCGAGACCAGACCCGAGTTATAAAATTTTATGCAGTACCGGATGTAACTTCCTCACTTATCTTGGGAGTCGACTTCTGGAAGGCTTTTAACATAGCTCCTCGCTTATTCCAGGAATTCTCTTTAAGCTCGCCAGGAGGTTGTGAAGTTACCGTGTCGGAAGTGCACTTGCTTTCGTTTAATAATTTAAGTTCGGATCAACGAGTGGTTGCCGATAATATTATTAGTCAATTTAATAGCATATCTTTTGAGGAAAAAGGTTTAGGGCGAACGCAGTTGGTTTCTCACACCATTGATACGGGTGACTGTCTGCCCATTAAACAGCGTTATTATCCTATTTCACCCCATCGCCTAGTGGAACTAAATAGGCAGTTAGATGAAATGCTGAAACAGGATGTGGTGGAACCTAGCACTAGTGCTTGGAATAACCCCACCCTTTTCACGCCTAAGTCGAACGGTGAACTTCGCTTTTGTATCGACAGTCGCAAATTGAATTCAGTGAGCAAGCATGACGCCTATCCTTTGCCTTACATTTCTAGTATTTTAGATCGCCTTAGAGACGCGAAATTTCTTTCATCAATTGATTTAAAAAGTGAATTTTGGCAAATACCACTAGATCCTTGTTCGAGAGAGCGCACCGCATTTACTGTACCAGGTCGCGGTCTCTTCCAATTCAAAGTTATGTGTTTTGGTTTGACAGGAGCACCTGCTACGCAGCAGCGTTTGATGGACAAATTGTTTGGCCCTGAATTTAATGGTCGCATTTTCGTTTATTTGGATGATATAGTAGTTGCCAGTTCGACGTTTGAGGATCACATTTCATTGCTTTCCCAGGTTTTGGACAGGTTAAGATCAGCCAATTTGACTGTAAATTTTTCAAAATCTCAGTTTTTTCGTAGCGAATTGAAATATTTGGGCTACGTGGTTGACGAAAGAGGCTTACGTACGGATCCAGCAAAGGTTAAATCTATTGTGGATTACCCGACTCCGTCCTGTCGTAGGGATGTGAAGATGTTTTTGGGGACCGCTTCATATTATCGTAGATTTATCAAGAATTTTAGTTCAATAGCTGCTCCGCTACACGCTTTAACTAGTACCCGAAAAAACGCTCCTCCTTTTGTTTGGTCTGAGGAAGCTGATCTATCGTTTCATGAATTAAAGTCTGCCTTGGTCTCTGCTCCTATTCTGGCTTGTCCAGATTTCACCAGAGCTTTTACTGTGCACTGTGATGCATCTGGGTATGGTATTGGGGGCACTTTAACCCAAGTTTTGGAGGATGGACTTGAACACCCTATTGCTTTTGCCAGCAGGTCTTTGAATAGGGCGGAACGCAATTATTCGGCTACCGAAAGAGAGGCGCTAGCAGTAGTGTTTGCAGTTGAACATTTTCGACCTTATTTGGAGGGAGGTCCACGTTTTAGGATAGTTACCGATCACTCTAGCTTAAAATGGTTTTTCAATTTAACTAATCCCACCGGTAGATTAGCTCGTTGGGGTTGTCGTTTGTCTCCTTACGATTTCGAAATTGTGCATCGCAAAGGGAAGGAAAACGTCGTACCCGACGCGTTATCGCGTATTGTTCCGGTATTGGAAATCCAGAAATGTGAATGGTATAACAACCTTTTTCAAAAATGTAAAAATTTTCCCACCTCTTGTCCAAATTATTGTATTGCCGATGGTAAACTCTATCGATATTCTAAAAGTAAGTTTCGTTGTCCTACTGATTTTGATTGGAAAGAAGTCATCCCTTCTGACCAACGATCAGACTTGGTGAGGTCGTGTCATTGTGATCAATTGTCACACTTGGGTGTTTACAAAACGTATAAACGACTGAGTAAGATCACGTCAAGTGGACCCCCCATTTACCACTTGATCATAAAAATTTAATCTATATATATTTTTCATAAGTACTTATGATGGAAAAATGATCCCCCAAACGATTTTTAAAAATTTTGATTTTAACAACTTTTTCTTTTACAATGAAAATTTTAAGCACTTTTAATTAAAAAATGGATTAAAAATCAACCGTAAGAGATAAATTCATGAAATTTTCAGCATCCATGGTCAAATGTCTATACTTTAAGAATATATTAACGACTTAAGATTATTTGTTTATTTTCGTATTGTTAACTAACTTTTAAGTTAACAAATAAAAATTTAACTCATTTCTTGGTAAAAAAATGCATTTTTTTTTCATCGGTCACATGCTTTATTCATTAAAGTTTAAGATTCCGGAAGAAAATTTCACTGCTCGCCATTAATTTAAACAAAATGAATTTATTTATGACAGCGCGCCAGCCGCCGAGCGCTGTGGAAGCGCCGCGCTACCGAGCGTCTCGTACTGCATTGAAGCTTTTATCAGTGATATTTTAAAATAATAATACAAAATATTATTATAAAACAAATTTTATTATTATTTACGTTATATTATTATAATTATTATCAATAAAATTTTATTTTTTGTTAACAATATCATAAAGAATATAATCATAACACATTGAATAGAACAAACAAAAGCTTAATTTAAATAATTAAATGGTAAATTTGTCGTAAATTAAATAATTTTTTTCACAGAAGTTAAAATAGCTTTCTTACACTCAGCAACACTTGACACTCGTCTTAATTTTATCGGTGGTTCACCAACTTCCGACAGCAATTTATTAACATTTTCAATTTTCAATTGATTGCCAATAGCATCACACTCAAAAGTCGGATCTTTCTTATCATCATCTGTAATTTCATCTACTTCTGGCTCAGTCGTATCAACAATAGAATCATTATTTACAGGTTTATTGCATGTATTCTTCCGTGTCGCAGGTTCGCGTCCCAGATAAATTGCCCTCTCACAAGAATTGCACATATAATTTCCTATAAAGGCTTTGAATTGGCAAGCACGATTAGCTGTAATTAAAACTAATTTTTTAATCACATAATTGTGATTTTTTTTATTTAACGGATTGCAACACTTATTCACTCGGCCCATTTTAAATCACAGAAAATATTATTATTACAATTAAAAATTATAATACTAAAATATTAACTGAAAAAACACAACTTAACAACACTTCAGCTTTTATTTTTAATAATTATTTCATGCTTTGCGTTTATACGCAAAAAAATTATTTAATTTACGACAAATTTACCGTTTAATTATTTAAATTAAGCTTTTGTTTGTTCTATTCAATGTGTTATGATTATATTCTTTATGATATTGTTAACAAAAAATAAAGTTTTATTGATAATAATTATAATAATATAACGTAAATAATAATAAAATTTGTTTTATAATAATATTTTGTATTATTATTTTAAAATATCACTGATAAAAGCTTCAATGCAGTACGAGACGCTCGGTAGCGCGGCGCTTCCACAGCGCTCGGCGGCTGGCGCGCTGTCATAAATAAATTCATTTTGTTTAAACTAATGGCGAGCAGTGAAATTTTCTTCCGGAATCTTAAACTTAAATGAATAAAGCATGTGACCGATGAAAAAAAAATGCATTTTTTTACCAAGAAATGAGTTAAATTTTTACTTGTTAACTTAAAAGTTAGTTAACAATACGAAAATAAACAAATAATCTTAAGTCGTTAATATATTCTTAAAGTATAGACATTTGACCATGGATGCTGAAAATTTCATGAATTTATCTCTTACGGTTGATTTTTAATTCATTTTTTAATTAAAAGTGCTTAAAATTTTCATTGTAAAAAAAAATGTTGTTAAAATCAAAATTTTTAAAAATCGTTTGGGGGATCATTTTTCCATCATAAGTACTTATGAAAAAAATATATAGATTAAATTTTTATGATCAAGTGGTAAATGGGGGGTCCACTTGACGTGATCTTACTCACTGTCTCTACACTACTTTTGGCCAGGCATGTACCAAGATGTAATAAAATTTGTCAAGGAGTGTGATCAGTGTTCTGCGTACAAGCATTCGCAGAAACCACCTTCTGGTCCGATGGGTAACCCGAAGGTCTGCTCACGTCCATTTGAAACTGTAAGTATGGACCTGATAGGGCCTTTGCCGCGTTCCAGGTTAGGACATACGTTTATTTTGAGTGTGGTTTGTTGTTTTTCCAAATATGTCTTATTGTTTCCCCTTCGACGTGCTGTTGGTAAAAATATTGCACAGCGTCTTGAGGATGAAGTGTTTCTTAAACACGGCATTCCACGTACAGTAATTGCGGATAATGGAACGCAATTTACTGGTAGTGATTTGAAGGCTTTGTTTCAGAAGTACGACATTCCTCAAATTCATTTAACACCTCGTTATTGCCCTCAGGTTAACACCGTAGAGAGGTATAATAAGACCGTAATGACGGCTGTGTCAATTTTAGTCAAGGACGACCATCGTTCCTGGGATACCACGTTGTCTAAAGTTCAATTCGCCTTAAACAACACTGTAAATGAATCTACGCGTTATACTCCCTACTATTTGGTGCATGGTCGTGAAGCGATCGCTTCAGGAAAGGTATACGGAGATCCTAAGAACTCTCAGGTGGGCCTAACCTGCGCTTCGCGTGACGATTATGCCACTAAATTGGGTAATCTGAACGATATTTTTACAAAGGTTGAATCTGCTTTGGAAAAGGCTCACGTCCGAAGTTCTAGAAACTACAATAAAGGTCGGAGTACTGCCGAACATCAGGTAGGCGATATTGTTTGGAAGAAAACTTTCCCTTTGAGTGATGCGGGGAAATTCTTCATGGCGAAATTAGCACCTCGTTATGAAAAATGTAGAGTTGTTTTCAAACACTCCCCCTTGGTTTATGAACTGGAGAGTGTTGCAACTGGTAAAAATTTGGGGTCCTGGCATATCCAGCACCTCAAGAAAGTTTAAATTACTTTCTTCTCTTTTTTCTCTGGTCATTGGACGCGCAACCCGATTTTCGTGGATATCTCGCTGCGCCGCCAATGTCTCAGTGCCTTTAGTAAGGAAGTCAGTACCTGACTGTTAGCATTTGCTCGTAGTATTTTTGCAAATGGCTAGCATAGTGTCTTAGGATTGGCTTGGAGAGTAGTAATGCGATACAGTCTCTGCTGCTTTAAAGCAAGTGACTGGCCGCAGTATCGTGTTTTTTTTTATTTGCCTTATTATGCTGAACTATTTTTGTTAGCATAGGGAATCCATCGACACATTGTCGTGGGTTCGATTTTGGTGTTTGTTTTGTGTCGAGTGTCACCTTTTATTGGTGTGGTAGCTAACCTACCACTCGATACAATTATTTTTTTTTGTTCTTGTTGATTCTGTAGTTGTTGGACGCGCACCCCGGTTGATACTGTTCGCCTCGATGCGTCGCCAACGACTCAGTAGTAACGAGTTTTGTAATGTTGAGTGTTATATTTTATGTGAGTATGGTAATACACTCACTAACGCTCGGCAGTTTTTTGTTGTTGTTTTAGATCCGGTATCCTGTAGTAGCTGGACGCATAGCCCGATTGGTACGTATCATCTCGCTATGTCGCCAGCAACTCGGTCCGTTGATTTGTGTTTTTTTTTTTTGCTTGTTTTAGGTCAGAGTTGTGGTCTTGGGTTGTAGAGAGCTGGAGGACCAGCGTTAAATTTTGCAAGCAAAATTTCCCTAGGGAGGGGGGTACTGTAACATAAAAAAAAAAATGTTATCGATTAGTTAAGACTACGTTGGCAGAACGACTCGTGTTCCTTGGGTAATTAAAAAAAAAAGAGTTCATTTGACATTATGTTTTGTCAGATTGACAGATGAGTTATTGAGTTATTTAGATGTCGATCGGTATGGTTAATCATGTTAGTAATTGCGATTTGTGATTTGGACTTTTGTTTTGCGTCATGGAGTTTTGTCTATTGCCTGGCGCAAAGGTATAAAAAGCTCGGCCTCCCAATCGGGCGTTCCCTTTTTTCTTGAGAGCTTCGGTCTGCGAGCATCGATTTCGTTGGTGCCTCAAGGCGGGGGCCGCAGCAGAGACCGATCGACACCGACAGCGCTCTCATGCAGCGCTTCGGTACCAGCGGATAACGAGAAGGTCCTAAGGCTGAGGTCGGCAGCTTGGGACATCCATCTATAGGCATCCTTCGCGTTCCCTCAAGGTATGGACACGTGTATTTTCCTTTGTAGTCACCAATCACATGGTGATTTTGTGTTTTTAAGGTTATAACCTGGAATTTATTGGTTCCAGGGGCCTTCTTGGATATTACTATCCTTTCTGGATGGTCTCCTTGTTCTGGACTGCATTGCCTGGGTGAGGTGCGGTCCAGGGCCAGCTGCGTGGGTGACTGAGCGCGTGGCCGCGTCGTGTTGGTGTCCACGTGTTTGGTGGATCACCCCATTTTATATGAGGTTGTGCTCGGAGTTGGCTGCGAGTTCCACTCCGCAAACCCCTTTAGAAGGTACCTCCGTATTTTATTTCCAGTCTGTCCCGGAGGCTGGTGGCGCCCCTTTTAGTTTCCTTTGTATTTGAATTTGTGGTAACAGTTTACTATCATAACATCAAAATTAAATGTACTCGAGCATTGAACGATAGCAAAACCAGTAGGCTCACGACCCGCTCTGTAATTATTTTATACGACCCGCTCTGTAATTATTTTATACGACCCGCTCTGTAATTATTTTATAAGAATAAAAATAATATAATTGTAATACTGGTGATATTTTAATAATATATAGATTGTATGAGAACATCTCGGTCTTTGGTTTTTAATTTGTTTTAACCTGTACACTTGTTACATTACACTATTACATGTTACAATATATGTAAGCTACTGGGCATGATGTGTTTATATTATAGTAACTGTAATTTTAACTGTAACTCAAATAAAACTATAATGTATTTGGATAAAAGTACCTGTCTTTTAGATTCTTATTACTCCCTAGGTCATTAATTATGACATGATTGATAAACATCTAAATTCAAAATTATCTATTTCTTTATATTCGCTGTCTACGCTTGTAATCAATATTTAAAATATACATTTGTCTTGTTGAATCCTATTCTTATTACATCGTTCTTCTTCTATTTAGTTAAATCATGACTTTAAAGTGAAGTAAGGTAATTCCCTAATAGATACTAAGTTTTCATACAAGATTCTGTAATAACTTGTCGATTTCAATAAATGAAATGATCATCGGACCGAACAGGAAAATTTCTGACAATCGTAAATGTATTCGAGCTCGGTGCGCACTGATGATATTTGGTTAATATTTCATACAAATTCCATAGACGCGCATCGAGCTCGAATACATTTAAGATTGTCAGAAATGTTCCTCACAATAACACAGTAATTATTTCCTCACTGTCAATGAAATATTATTTACAAGGTCATGTACTCATGTTAAGACTTGCAAACTAAACTGAAACATCTATTATTGTAGAAACAAACTCAGCTAACAAAACAATAGAACATTAATGTGATTTCAATTTATGTTGTTGAATTAATGCCAAATCTCTTACGTTAAATAAAATGGTAGGTAGTCAATTAAATTTATTTGAATGTTAACAATTGTGATAGGCATTGTGTACTCGCGTTATTAATTTTACATAAAGTTGATTGCAAATTCTGTTACACAAAAAACAAACTGACGCAGATCCAACTAACACATGTACCGCTTGAACTCAACGCATTCGATTACAAGGGAAAATACTTGTTAAACAATTAACAGTATTTTAGTTAGAGGCTCATATGTATATTTTCATAGAAATCCTTTCACCGTCATTACCAACTGTAGCTTAAGTGGTAGAGCCACCCTGAAGACTCAAGACAGTAATGTCTACAGCACGAACGGTCCGGCTCGATCGGTTTGATTCCATTGCCTCACAGAAAACCGACGTAAAGTGGCAGATCGCTGTTGCGTTTCGTTCAGTGAGTGAGATTTTCGGTGGCCCAATTTGCCCCTCATTTTCTCAATCCCTATTCCCCTCCATTTCGGTTGATACTCATGATACATATGTGTCTTGGCTGAGCGGTGGAGATAATGCTGTGCTATAAATTGATGAAAAGTTGCGTATACTGCTGATACCAGTTGATGTAGCATAGTCTGGTTTACTATGTTATTGTAATGATTTCTTAGGTTTAGGCGAATGTTATTCATTGAAATAAAACTATTTTTACGGATTCTATCACGATTTGGTTTTAATTTTTATGCCCGATGTTTCGAAAGCTTTGCAGCCTTCGTGGTCACTGGTCGGACTAAGGTGTCAGTTGTCCAAAAATTGTTTGTCCAAAAGCTTTCGAAACGTCGGGCATATAAATTAAAACCAAATCGTGATAGAATCCGTAAACATAGTTTTATTTCAATGTTATTTTAATATCATTAAAGTCATAGGATACTAGAGGTATAGTCTGAATCTGAGGGAAGAATGAAAATTTAATCCTATAATCCTATGAGAGATGATATGCCCGATGCCGATGCCCCCGACGGTAAAACCTATAACACCCTCTTTTTAGGTCGGGGGTTAAAAATAAAATAGAAATAATGAGATATATGGAACGTGCTGACAATAATATCACAGAATATATTTCAGACGACCTTAGCGTTTATAACTATATAACACATATATTTTATTCGTATATTATATTGCGATACACCAACACCGTAAAAATTTAAGAAGCCAATAAAATAGGAATCGGCCGTTTTATGTCACTTTATCTTACGAGGTAATATCATAGAATCACAAACCACGTTATAAGGATCAATAATATAGAAATTTACTGTCATCTTACACCGGAAAGCTGTAATAAACGTGGAGTGGCGTACTATACCGATGGCAAGTTTGTACGAAGTGTGTGGAATACTTAAGTGACCGTATTTCTAAAGCCTTGGTTATTTCGAAATTGAGAAAAGTATTTTTTACTATCACTAAAATATCGATCCTTTTTCGACTGACTTCAAAAAAATTAGGAGGTCCACAATTCGTCTGTATGTTTTTTATGTATGTTACGCGATATCTCCTATAGATGTGGACCGATTTTCAAGACACTTTTTGTGTTCGATAGACCTTATTCCAAGGGTGGTCCCATATAAATTTGGTCACTATCGGATAAGTTTTGAAGTCAGTCTGTTAAGTTTTTAAACTTGTGATTATTTTGTTTACGATTAAAATTTTCCCAAAAGAAAAAAATAAACCTTTAAATCTGGTGGAAGGGGCAAGTGTCAAAGAACAGAAGAGTGTTAGCGAACTGTGACGTCGTCGAACCTGAAGTAGTAGAAAACGATAGCAAGATATCCCCACTATGCGGCCATTCTTAATAATTGAAAGAGGGTTTCTTTGTCGTATTATTGGCTATTAGATAAAAAATAATGTACAAAATCAAACATTGGAAACAGAGGTTGAGAATTAATACTATTTATCGTCTGGCATACCACCTACCATCAGCCCACCTGCTCCTTTTCTTTCATCATACTTCTAAATCTAATGCTTTTAAAAATCTATTTTTATAGCAATTATTGTGTCGAATTTAATTAATAAATTCAATTAACATTTTATATTTTGTTTGCGTATCATATTATATTTTTATAACGAAATTCTTATTACTATTTGATGCTATTTGTGACGAATTAATTAACATTTACAAAGTTTCGGATAACAATAAACCAGTTTCCATCGCTCAATTCGGATTAAATATATGATAAAGAGGCCAACTTTATAGTGGCCTCTATACGAATATTCTAGAATATCATGTATTAATGTGTGATATTTGTTTTGGGTCTGGGTGTTATGTGGTCGAAAATATCTCGTAGTTCTTGATACCCACGACCCAACAGTAAGATATAAGATCTTACTTTTGGGTCAGGACTATTTGGGTCACTATTGGGTGTTATTTATTTATATTCATTATCTTATGTGAAACTTAAGGAGCCTTTATTATTAGAAATTAATACCATCATGACAATAAAGGTTACCGTCGTCTTGCCATGTCAGGGATGCAGCTGTAAGCTGAATTGCTGCGGTATTTGGGCTACCTGTCGCTCAGCCTACTTAAAGATACAGTAAGCTAAAGAAGCAAACCTTCGGTTTTCTGTGAGACAGTCGTAATATCCCAGTCGAGCGAGATCACTCACACTTAATATATACACATTATATATATACATCACGTTGTATCCCAAAAGCAGTATCATCATCATCATCAGCCATATGACGTCCACTGCTCAACATAGGCCTCTCCAAAAGATTTCCATATCGACCGATTGGAAGCGGCTTGCTTCCAGCGACTACCTGCGACGTTAATCAGCTAGAGGCGGACTAAAGCATACATATTTCGCCAAGCTTATTTTTGTCCCAAATATGATAGGGGACTTAAAAATATTCGTTTTTAAAATATAGGGACCCACCCTATTATTAAACGGACTGCCTCGGTGTCGCAGTTATATTTCGGTACGACTGTCCTGAGGTCTCGGGTTGGATCCCCGGGTCGGGCAGTCTTATTGAATTTTTCCGTATCAGCCCGGATTCTGGAATTTGTGCCCGATATGGCGATAGGCTCGCCCCCTGTCACATCTGGGACGAAACTAAGCTCGGCGAAATGTGGGTGTTCTAGTTCGCTAGTGCGCCTGTGCCTACCCTTTCGGCGATACAGGCGTGAGCTTATGTTATGTTTATTATTAAACGGGCCCTTATAATTAAACCTTATCGAATATAAATACAGAATAGATACAATTTCATCACTTTCCTCGTTGTTTTTCCGTAGTAATTAGCGTAGCGCATGCGATTGTTTCATTAACTGATTGATACATCACAATTCACAACGTAATGGAACGAATATGTTTGATTTGATGAACAATGAAATAATACCAGCCAAATAAATATTCATTCTTTATTCATCTATTTACATTCACAGTCCTTAGTGCGAGTATTGAGTTTCGACACTTTCGAATACGATGATAGGTGTCGTTTTCTCCAAAGTATAACCATGACACACGCGCGACTCCGAAAATAATATCGATAATGTATTATCATAGGAATATTTTAGCGCCAGGGTTGAAGGCTAAATCGGTGTCTTGGTAATCGTTTATAACTGCTGCCTCCTGCTGCTCCTAATATTTCTTTCTACCTGCCCTAATCCCACCTGAATGTGGGGTCGGCGCAACACACTTTTTTAAGCATGTTGCAGGAATTATTGTGCTAAGTATTTACGACTAGCTGCCTGCCTGACGTCAACCCTATCTGGGGGATCCAGGCCCAGGCAAATCAAATTAGAAAATTCGCTTTTTCCGACCTGGGAATCGAACCCACGACCTCCTGGTCCACAGCCCATACATGCTGCCACTAGACCAAGGAGGCGACTCCAGCTGCTCCTAATATTCTGAGATCTAAATAGTATTGGTCAGGTCGGTACACAAGTACTCGTAGTTAAGAGCAAAACTTTCTGTGAACAGGTGCTGTTCGCCTGCGTTACCTCGCCGACCGCGAGCCAACACTTGACATTTTATGGGCACTAACACTCCTTAAAGCACACTCACATAAACCGCCAAAACCGCTCCTCTTTCAACAAACCGTATGAGACGCGAATGGATCCCTTTTTCTTCCCGATTGGATGGGAGGTCGAAGTGCTAACTTTTTGTTATTTGACACGCATGAAATTTCAGTGTTATGTTGCGTAAAGTAGGCAAAACTTTACGACAGGCCTGTTGGGTGTTAAACACAAAGTTGCCAGATGTTGAATTTCAAGTAGATTAAATAATTTTCTTGTAATAATGTACATTGGGAGTTTTAGCTCTAAAAATTTGTTCTCGAAATGCTACAAAAATATTCAAAAAAGTAAAAATTTTAATGTTATAAATCCGTAACTATCCATTTTAAACAAGCACGCTATAACTGATTTTTTTTTTAATAGTTGGATGATTCCTTCTTCTATGTGGCATGATTTTGTCTTAGGATTGTTTCAGGATTGTGGTCGTAGAAAAATCATGAAACAAATGGAAGACAGAAGTTTGGAAGCATCTAATCAACGACTCCATTCAAACCTTTCACGTTTAAAACCTTCAGTAGCTATAATGATAAGGTTACGAAGATGGCTTTCAACAATTCAAGCATTTTAGAAAATTTTATGAAATAACAGTCACTGCTTCGCGATCAAAATGCTACTATTCATTGGTAGTCATATCGTTCAACATGAGGAAAGTGACTAGTGACTTGTTCGTCTCGTCACTCGATTACAATAAAAAATATTTTCGTATTACATCGATCACATATGGCAACTCTGGTATAATATGACGTACGAGGAATAAATTACTTTCACTCCTCGTCGGGTGTTTGTCTCCCTAAAGTTGAACAGTGGCAATTTTTTACATGTCCCCGAATTGTTTGCCTCAGATCGGCGTGAAATATTGCAGTTTGATAAGTTGTAGCACTCTGTTGTATTGAAATCGGGTGTGTTACCCTATTCAAAGAGGCATTGAAATTGAAAATGATTCTATCGGTGAGAAATATTTATGTACCTTATTTTGCGTTTTATATTTGGATATAGACTGCCTCGGTGGCGTGGTTATGTTTCGGTATGACTACCGTCCTGAGGTTTCGGTTTCGATCTCCGGGTCGGGCAAAGTGATATTTGATTTTTCCATATCAGCCCGGAGTCTGGAATTTGGGACCGATATGGCGATAGGCTCGCCCCCTGTCACATTTGTGACGGAACTAAGCTCGCCGAAATGTGGGTGTACTAGTTGGCTAGTGCGCCTCTGCCTACCCCTTCGGGGATACAGGCGTCAGCTTATGTTATTTGGATATTTGGTGAACATTTATTGTAATGAAAAGTTATTGTAGCTTGAGTATGATCTAAGTCAGCGTTTTTCTTTTTTTTTAATATTTTACCATACCAAAAAGTCTAAAAGATATCTTAACCATTATTTTACTTGTATAAGTTGTTATTTTTGAGTGGTAGAGCCACGCTGTAGACATTAACGTTTACAGCACGAATGGGCCGGCTCGACCGGTTAGGTACCACTGTCTCACAGAAAACCGACGTAAAGTGAGTTCAGTTTTGTTTTCAGTTTCGTTAGGTGAGTGAGATTTCCGGTGGCCCATTTCTCCCCCTCCTTTTCCTAATAACTGTTCCCTCCACTTCCATTTCCTCTTTTTGGGTAGGCAACGCACCCATGATTCTTATTGTGTCTTGGGTGTCTATGGGCGGTGGAGATCATTTACCATCAGGTGACCCATCTGTTCGTTTGCCTGTATCTGCTATAAAAAAAAAACAAATGTGTGAACGGAACAACATACTTATTTCATATCGCGTCCCAAATTGACTTTCAAACTTGTAGTAACCCCTAAATGGACTTTAAAAATCCTTCCCAGCACTGTTAACTCTTCCGTGAAGAATAAGTAGATGGTACTTTGGCCGATGTCTTCGCGCGACCACATGGAATGCTTTCTTTGTTACTTTCTTTCTTTTCACCTGCCCTCATATTGTGAGGCCAGTGCAAGAAATATTTTTAAGCAGGTTGCAGTAAAGATTTAACTTAGTTTTTACGACTGGTTGCCTGCCTGACGTTAAGTCCTTTTCGAAAAATCTAGTCAATCGTATTAATAAAATAGTAGTGTCCGACCGAAGGTCGATTTCTGGCCGAAGCTCATCGGCTTTTTACACAACCTTCGGCCGAAGCCGAAGCCGAAGGTTTCATAACCCTAAGAAACTCAATTCAATTTGTTTCTGTCTTTCTTTCTACATGACTCTATCTCACCTTAATTTGGGCTTGGCAAAACACCCTCTTTAAGCATGTTGCAGAAAGGATTTGGCTTAGTTTTTACGAACGGTTGCCCATTTGACGTCAACCCACATTTGCTGCCACTAGACCAAACAGGCGACTTACTTTCTTACTGTCTATTATTTATAAAGTCAACAAAAATACCTAGCGACGAATTAGGAATCTGCTTATTTTCAAGTCGGTTAAAAATTCAAAGCATACTCAGCTTATGTTCATTACGATCGTAATGGAAAGATGGTAAATTGATTAGACTTCAAAAGGCAGGACAATCTGTCGACTTTTCTCCGGTGATTCTTTTGTAGTAGATAATTCCAAGAATCTCTCTTTTGTCCATTTCTGTTTTCAATTATGTCAAAAAGGTGTTTACCGAATCTTTGTGGAAGTTCATTAACAATTGCCGAACCTGTTTGATCTCTGTACCACAAAAAAATTAATAAATAAATCGACACGGAAAGATACAATAAAAAAAAATACTATTAAGTAATCAGACCGATTTATTTTTTATTATTTTGTGCATATTCCTGATACCTATAATTGTTATGTAGCATTTTTCTTTTATCTTTAATTTATCCTTGATCACACACACACACACACAGAGACACATACACTCACTCACTTATATTACCAGTATCAATCATATGATATGGCGATACGGGTCGGAAATAAGCTCGGTGAAATGACACCTGCATTTCTAGTTCTCTAGTTCGCCTCTTTTAACCCCTTCGGTCGGTATAGGCGCGGGTTTATGGCCAATCATCGAAATTCATCCACTGTGTTAAAGATAAAACAAAAAATACGCAACCCTCCTCAATATTTTCATCGGTTAAAATGTTTCCCCCTGGGTGAATAAAGAAACTGTAAATGTAAAATGTAAGTGGCAAGAGGGTGTTATTATAATAGAATTGATCGAATAATGACAAGGGTGTGACAGTCAAATTATGTACCGGAAGATGACGTGGCGCATGAAGAAATGTGACGTCTCCACGATTTCTACAGAAATTGTTGCTTTTGGAAATGTTATTATTCAAAAATGTTTCTTTGTTGGTATGATTGAGAGGACTCTACACGTCATTCGCAGAAGAATAGTCAAAATTACATCTCCATAACGTATATCGCCTAAAGAGTAGGCAAAAGTCCATATAGTTATCTGTATACATAAAAACGAGAAACTGACTGGTTGACTGCGTATTAGCGTACAGCCGAAACTATTGGAACTAGTTCCATGATCCTAGGATCATGATATTTTAGACACGGCTTCCATTTATGACGTAGGCGAGCACTAAGAAAGGATTTTTGGAAATTCATCTCTTAACGAAGGTGAAAATGGATATAAAACGAGAGTTTCACGCAAGCGTAGCTGCAGGAAAAAGCTAGTATTTAATCTATAAAACACGTATTGCCAATGCAAAATCCAGTATTTGTTTCCAGAGTCTCATGGTTTCTCAGTGTAGTTATGATTCTAGACCAATAAAGCGCAGTGAAATAGTAAAATTAAAACATCATGCCCATACAAAAATCAAACGCTACATTAAAAAAATATCATATTTTATTCCACGTAAATCATCGAATCAATTAAGCCACTGAAACAATTTTAAATCTCCGTTAATCATTCGTCTAAATAAACTGGATCTCATTTTATCAATTGTCAAAGTTTAAAAACTTAATCCACTTAAAGCCCTTTAAGGGGAGTCTACACTGCGCATGACATTACCCTAGCGGGAAAAACCAAGGACATTAGGCGGTCGGCCCGAGCGAGGGTAGCACGCCTGCACCGACTGTTTCATTCAAATATGGAATACGAACGCGTTCGGTGACTTGTAAATAACTGGCAACTTTTGATAAAATAAACGTAAATTGTGAATTAACATTATCGGAAAATATGTATAAAAGTGTTATTGTGTAGTTGGAACTTTGCGCAGAGACGTAAAAACTGTGTTTTTTTTTTATAATGTGACTAAAGTTTTAATTTAAAAATAGTGAACGTTATGGACGTAAATATAATGTAACCAATGATGAACACGAGCTGCATAAAAATGAAGTTTTTGGCGCTAATCGCGTTGTGTGGTAAGTAATTCTGTATCGAAAGAAATTTGATACCTTGTGTTAAAGTTACCTTTTTTATTTAAAATAATATATTATATTATTGGCGTTTTTCCGTCTTTAATTTTTTTTATATTAATTAGAATGCTTTATATATATTTGGTCACACAAAAAATATCCTATGAATAAAATGCATTTTTAATTAAGATTAATGCATTATAAAAATTTAGAATCTACAAAAACGGTATTTTAATTAATTAAAAAATAATCATTCATTGCTAACACAACCCATTTGCTACAAAGCATTCCCCCGTGAAACCACTCGAATTACTGCTAGGTACAGTTTTTCGACTATGATTTACGTGTAAGCGTGGCCGAAAAGACCCGTTGTATAAGAGTTGTGAGTTATCATAATTATATGTCCGCGTAACCCTCCAACCCTCGATAATAGGGCGTGAGATTTATGTTTATGTCCACAATAAACGGCGCGAAGTTTTAGTAGGGGCCTCGATGACCGGCTGCTAACCTGACGTCATTTCTTCACATATTCCCTATAAATATAGTTTAGTACGGTTCTAACCCTCGAAACGCCGACCCCTAAAATACTTATCTGTTTGGTCGAATATATCCTAAAAGGTTAGGGCCTATAAATCCCGGCTAATAATTTAGTTTCGGTTTCACATTACCTTCTCGCGTAAATTGCTTTTTTATGTTGACAGTGACTTTACTGCTGTGATTTTCGTTCAGATCAGCTCAAGTAGGAAAAAATATTCTACAGCCATATAAGAAAAAAAGGAGATGTTTTGTTACTTCAAGAAGTATCGGCGTTGTTAGGCTGAGAAACTGTAAGATTCTGGATTCAAATTCTACCATGACTTTTTAACATTTGTCGCTAGCGACGACGTAAAATAATTTGTATGAAAAACATCTATTCCCCACATAAAGCCACGTCTCCTTCACTTACACAAAACATGTTTTTTTTTTATGGTCCATTGTTCTACGAGCAGGAGACAGCTAAAATCATTGTTTTCCGTATGTATTTTTGTTTCGAGAAAAATAAGTGCAGGATATGCGCCTTAACACATACACGCTAGACCGGTTCGGGTGGTTGTTATAAAAATATGATATGTTGTCGCTAGCAAGAAATATGAATAAAACTATACGTCTACAGCACCAATGGGCCAGCTCGACCGGTTTGATACCACTATCTCACAGAAAACCGACGTAAAGTGGCAGCTTCCTGTCGCCTTTCGTTCGGTGAGTGAGATTTCCGGTGGCCTATTTCCCCCCTCCCTTTCGAAATCTCTTTTGCCTCCCCTTCCATTCCATCCTTTTAGTTTGGCCACGCAACCATGATTCTTTTTGTGTCTTAGGTGTCTATGGGCGGTGGAGATCACTTACCATCGTCGTGACCCATCTGCATTGACGTGCACAGACATTCCGATCAGGGTAGACAAAAACTTGTAAAATAATTTTCTTCAACTCTTACATCACACTTATAACTTGGATGCTTTTTTCGTTACGATTTATGTAAAATGCAAATTGTCAGGGTAGACACTATCTCTTTGTCTATATGGAATGCACGCCACGGCCATCTGCTCGTTTGCCAGTCTCTGCTATAAAAAAAAACTCATGGTCGATCAGTGACGATATTTGTTTAAATTTAGAATGCGAACACGAGTAGCCTGAGAGGAATTTGGTTGGTATGCGGATAGGCTCGCCGCCCGTTACATCATGTGATGGAAATAAACTTGTTAAATAACGGGTGCCCTTGTTGTATCTTTTTTAACATACATAAGCTCACGCCTGTATCTTCGAAGGGGTAGGCAGAGGCGCACTAGCGAACTAGAACATCCACATTTCGCCGAGCTTAGTTCCGTCCAAACGTGATAGGGGGCGAGCCTATCGCCATATTGGGCACAAATTCCAGATTCCGGGCTGATACTGAAAAATCAAATATAACTTTGCCCGAGCCGGAGATCGAACCTGAGACCTCAGGAGGAAGACGTACCGAAAAATGCCACCGAGGTAAAATGCTCGTGGATCCCTGCTATAGGCGCAGGGTATGCCGGATTTGTACCGGCTAAAAATTCTTTGGTTGTCGCTAGGTTGGTTGCTATGGTTGTCCTATAGGGGTTCTGGACTTCCAAGCGAAACCCCTCTAATGCTATACGTCATGGGATAGCATGGGTTAACCACCAAAAGCCATAATATTCCCCCTTGGCAGAGGAACCAACTGCCTACGAAGATAAAGCGGTTTATCGTATTGTTAGAACAAAGTTTATTTATTTATTTATTTGTAACTGGAATTTATTTGGAGTTAGTACGCAACGGAGTCATGTTCGAACATTAAATTTATCGCCACTTAAGGGTGAGCGAAAATTTAGGGGAGCGCAGTCGAGAGTCCGATGAACTAATAAAATTTGAATATTTTGATAGCCGGCAGCGAAACATCATTCAAATACATTGAGTGAGAGTTAATTTTATTTTACATGTGCGAAATTCGTACATAAAATAAACTCACGCCTGTATTCCTGAAGTTTTGAGTGTTAGAGCCATGCTGACAGTTACGTCTACACCACGAATAGGCCGGCTCGACCGGTGTGATACCACTGTCTCATAGAAAATTGACGTAAAGTGGCAGCTCGCTGTCGGGTTTCGTTCGGTGAGAGATTGCCGGAGACCCATTTACACCCCTCACTTTCCCTATCCTTATTTCGCTCCGTTTAGCTTGACAACGCACCTGTGATTCTTTTTGTGTCTTTGGTGTCCATGGGCGGTGGACATCACTTACCATCAGATGACCCTTATGCTCGTTTCCCAGTCTCTACTATAAAAAGGTAGCTGGCGGTGCAACGAGTGCACCTATCGTTCGCCAAGTTATCTTTGAAGCAGAAATTGACAAACGAGCAGGTGGGTCACCTGATGACAGGTGATCTCCACCGGCCATAGATATTTTCGTCCCATCATGTGATAAAGGGCGAGCCTATTGCCATACAAGACGAAGAAACAAGTTTAAAACTTATTTTTTCAGGCTTGGATGGCGAGATTTCTTGACAATCTCTTGCTTAATCTGTAGCTGACTTGCTCTATATTGTAACTTTAAACGTTGTATACACCTGTAAAGGCATTCCACATTGTCTGGTTTCCTTCATATCTAAATTAAATATATGAATTGTGTTGTGATAATTATGTCGTTGGTGTAACATTAATAAATAAATAAATTTGAACTCGGCACACGTTTATTAATCTAAGTACGTTCGTAGCAGCGATAGCTCCGTTGGGAATGGTACGGGCTGCCAAGACGTGTGTCGGGGATTCGAGACCAACCCCAAAAAGAGCATACACCTCTGACATTTTCTATGTTAAGTGTATTTTCATTGTGAATTATAATTTTATTATTTACTTGCTTTAATGGTGAAGGAAAACATGGTGAGGAAACCTGCATACTTGAGAAAATTCTCCACAAGAATTTCGAAGGTATGTGAGAATCAACCCGCATTAGTACAGCGTGGTAGACTAAGGCCTAACCCCTCTCATCAGTAGAGGCGGCCCGTGCCCAGCAGCGGGACAGTAATATTATAGGGCTAGTATTATTTATTATTATTCGTTCGTAGACCAACAAGGCGGCCGAAGTAGACCGTCAGGCGTGATATTAAATGTATATTTGCGGGCTGTGTCCTCACTACGTGAAAGGAATCAAGATAGTCCCCACGGGTTCGGTGTGATTCGTAAATATCCGATATATATTGGGATATTTACATTCATATATTATCATGCATTACGTAGACCGTTCCTGGTTATGAGATGTTCAGTGGCCAACTGGAACATAATTTGTCATTTCACGCTAACGACTATGTTAAAATATCATAACATTAATATAAGCTCAAGCCTGTATCCCCGAAGGGGTAGGTATAGGCGCACTATCGAACTAGAACAATATTAAAATAATTTGTATGAAAAATATTAATTCCTCACGATACCGCTAGAGGCTGATCGAGCTACTGCTGGTGCCTCAGATGTGATGTTTCTTCGCCGCTTAAACTGTGTTCCTTAAACGTCAGGTGACCCACGTGTCCGTTTGACAGTCGCTGCTATAAAAAAGATGCATCTCAACCTGTGACTCATCACAGCAGCACTGCCAACTGAATTATTGCTTTTCAAAGTGTATACTAATATAATACACCTATTCCTATTATAGTCTACTAACCCGCATTAGGCCAGCACGGTAGACTAAGGCTTAACCCCTCTAATTAGTAGGGGAGGCCCGTGCCCAGCAGTGGGACAGTAATATTATAGGGCCAATATTATTCCTATTGTACCAATAAACCTAGTCACGAATAAAAAGCTAAAAGCTAAAGCTAGTAAGAGTAACAGAGGTTTTTCAGTCTTTCAAGGACGTACATATAAGTAGTTGATTGATATCCGAACATACATCAAGCAAAGAAGGTGACGTCATGGCTCATTACTTTGGCATCGTCAGTCCTTTTCAAACGCTAGGAACCGATATAAAAGTCCTTCTTAGGCAATATTGGTTTTTGAGATGGAGCGAGAATATTAATGATTTAGGCGAGTACGATAGCGATTAATGAGTTACTTCAACCTTCAATCATGGTTAAGAATATGGGAATATTGCAAATTGAGACCGTAATTGCAAAAAGAGGGTATTTTATTTTAACTGAGGCTTGTAAGTGAGCAAGTGGCTCACTTGATAGTAAGTTATTTCCACCGCAAACAGACATTCAATAATCACAAGTTTAAGAACTTAGGGCGAATTGCAGCGTTTTTACTAATCTAGATTTACCCTAAACTCGATTTATCCTACAACTCACTATTTAAATCAAGATTAATAGAGATAAATAGAGATTTATCGCGGAGCTGTAGTGGCCCTTAGAGCGACTTGCAGCTCTATTACTAATCTAGAGTTAGTCATAAACTCGATTTAACCTATAGCTCATTCCTACATTTAAATCGAGATTTGGGATAAATCGCCCTTAATGGACTGACATCAAAATTTATCTGATCATGACCAAATTTATATGGGACCACCCCCAACAATGGCATAGCTTATTCCAAACTAAGCTCTATTGAACACAAATACGAACACATACGTAAAGGTACATACAACAATGTCATCATGATAAATTAAAATTTAATGTAAATAAATAATTAAGTGACGAAGGAAGGACTCCTTCTTTCGTCGCTTAAAAATATGTTATTATTACTATATATGTAGTTTTGTCGAGCGGTCGGATGTAATCTTTAACATACCTATATAGCTCAAGGGTAGCGCGACGTTATTCATACAATTAAAAACAACCTTTAAAACTGTACAACTAAAAAACTACTAAAAATTGAGACTGTTCTCAATGCGGTTTCAGGTACAGCAAAAGCACAAAATCATTTTTAACAAAGACACGTACGTTCTGTTGCAACTTTTAATTCTTACCGTCAAAGGTTTTTGTTCTTGAATTTTACAAATTGAAATGCTCTAACGATGAAGATGAATGCGCTATGCAAAATTAAAATATACCGAAATAAAAACAAATGAAAACAAAGTATTTTCCACTGCGACTGTAATGAGAGATTATTTTAAATTACAAAAGAACAAACTACTGTAATATTTACTTTAAATTAAAGTGAATTTCTCGCTTCAAGTTTTAAACATTAATTTTTATAATAATGATTTAATTTTAGTTGCATGAATTTAATTTGCAGTTTCTATGTTTAGATGAGATTTATGTACATATTTGGCTTTTCTTTAAAAATGAAACTTGTATAACTCTATAATACACTGTTATTATAGTGTTGTATAACTAAAATATATTAATAAATATATTGGCGGCGTGGTGGTATTTCGGTACGACTACGGTTCTGAGGTCTCGGGTTCGATCCCCGGGTCGGGCAAAGTGATATTGGATTTTTCTATATCAGCCCGGAGTCTGGAATTTGTGCCCGATATGGCGATAGGCTCGCCCCCTATCACATCTGGGACGGAACTAAGCTCGGCGAAATGTTGGTGTTCTAGTTCGCTAGTGCGCCTCTGCCTACCCCTTTGGAGATACAGGCGTGAGCTTATGTTATGTTATGTAATAAATAATACATAGGTCTTAGGCCTTAGTCTACCACCATACTGGCCTAATTGCTAGACTTGGCAGATTTTTAGACTTCACATGCATTCAAAATTCTTGTTGAGAAATTATCGGGTATGCAGGCTTCTTCACGATGTTTTTCTTCACTGTTATAGCTAGCAATAATTCACAATGAAAACATCAGAGGAGTGTGCTCTTTTTTGGGGTTGGTCTCGAACCTCTGACACTCGTCTCGGCAGTCCGTATTATTCCCAACTGAGCTATCGCTGCTCTCTTATAATAGTTATCTAAAAATATTAAAGTATTATTGATTTAGAAAAGGTAATATGCACCAACTTTACCTATACACTGTTCGCAGAGTCAAGCTAGTAAGCTGTAAGATATATCAATCATTGCACTTTAACAATGTTATATACGACTTAGGTCAGCGATCAGACAAGAAAATTAATAAAGCCGAGTCTCAAATCCCTTGGATATCAAGCTACGGTCCGTAAACAAGTTTATAACATTTATTCTCATAGGCTCAGAGGCATTTATAAGTTTCAAGTGTGTTGAAAATTAATGTTATACTGCCTCCAAGATTTAGTTTTGAGGACTCTCAATCCTATTGTTATTATTACATTGTTCTGAAGTATTAACAAGGATTACAAAGGAATTACTAATGATATATTCAACCATAGTCGTAAGATGAGCAAAGGGTGAGATAATTCCAGAGCAGAGTACGCGTGAAAGTATGTCTAAGGGTGTGATCTATAGAGCGAACTTCGACTAAGACCGAGTCAAAAAACTAATTCAGTGAGGATTTCGAATTTTTAAATCGATCTTCAACTTAGTCCGATTCATTTTTTACAAAAATAACAGACTGACGGATAGACTAAGCAAAGATTTAGTGTAAAAAATGACTCTAATAATATTATATCTAAGTGGTATCAAATAGAGAGGAGGAAATACACCTCGCCGATCATATCATTTCCACGCATCAACAGATTGAGGTGACACAAAAAGGCACAGACAAAGTTCGATACATTTCATACGCTTACACGAATTTCGGGCAGGAGATTACTGTGACAAAACATAGTAACATAGTACGTGATAAAGTATAAAGGGCCGGCGGATCAAATTGCGCGAACGAATCTACGTAGTCAGAACGTAGTCAACTGAATATTATGATAAAGCTACCAAATAGAAAATGCTGTATTAGCAAAATTGCGGATTCCTCACGGCCCAGTTGTTCGGTCGGATTATACTTCGAGGTACGTCGAAGTTATGTTGAGTTGGGTTGTGGTAAATATTTAAATTCTTTGTAATGTGCTTTACTAGGTGGTCGGTCTTGGATAGGAAGTTTTAGTAGGCATGAAACATCTCCTATTTGAAGTAGGTTTAACCTGTATCGTAGGTGTAAGAAACTATTTTCGGTCTCACAACACTCAGACTTGAAACAAATATATGTGGGTCACACCAATATTTGTTTCGGTACGGGAATCGAACTCGTGGTCTCTCGTTTAACAGCCGGCTACTTGCCCGCTGCACCACAGAAGCTGTCACATACACCATCATCATCGTCATCATCATCATCAGCCACAGGACGTCCACTGCTGAACATAGGCCTCCCCCAAAGATATCCAGATCGACCTGTTGGAAATACATATTAACGTAACAAATAGCAATAATAAAAATAGTTTTAAATTAATTTCGATCTCTCACTTAAGCAGTGTCTCCTGCATGAAAACATTACACAAAACACCTACACAAAACATGGTATTTCTACATTTTTTTTATCTTTTTTTTTTTTTTTTTTTTTTTACATGGGGCAATCCTCTTGGATCCCCGTCGTTAAGACGGGGTATGCCGGACTTTTACCGGCTAAAACCCCATGGTTGTCGCCATCAGCATTATGAAGGGGCTTTGGGACCTCCTAAAGAAACGCGCCAAAACCCCTACAGTGCAAAGCTATAATAGCGCTTCACGGGGGGAGAATTAAGTTGCTCCCCCAATAAGACACCGCGTGCCTCTAGGTAGAGGCGCCGGGGCGATTGCTACCGCCGCCTCGACGTCTACGTCTCCGAGTGGGATCGCCTCTCTCCCGATCCCGCTCCGCAGCCTCCTTCTTGACCATAACAGTCTCGCAGAGGGAGGCTACCGCTTTCCATTCATCCTCTCCTGTAAGCATAGTCGACACGACTGCTGATAAGGAGAGGTTTTGCCCGATTCGGTCAACCAAGATCCGCCGCACATTTTTTTTTTTTTATCTATGGTCCATTGTTATATGCGCAGGAGACAATGAAATACCTTATTTTGTGTAGGTGTTTTGCTTCAAAAAACCTTGTACACGCGGCTTTACTTTTAACACACGTAGCATTTGTCTAACGAGCTACAATATCATTATCTGAATTTATTTAAATGAGAATTACGCTGCATTATGACATGTAATTACAGATACATATTTGAAATCTCACAAAAACATCAGAATTATGCTATCGGGGCAGTAAAGGTTATCTATAATGTCTGTTTTTAACAATAATTGTGCTATAACAGTTGTAAAGATAAAACTCATGTATACTACAGGCCAACTTTGACCTTAATTACACGTTATTAAAACGTGATCTCGATGTTTTTATTTACATGCACGTAGTAGAAAGGACAATCCATCCATCCATCGTCGTCCCAAACATGTTTTGGCAGACCCCATCGATCCCATCACAGTTGCTGTCGAAGCAGCACTTTCCCTTCTCAATACCAATAATTGTAATATTAACACCAGACCCCGACATCGGACCCGCCCGAGAGTTCGAAGATCTCCCACGGCAGACCCTCGGCATACCAGTATGCAGAGACGATCTCTAATAATTTAATTCTAGTCCCCAGCGATAGTTCAATATGAGGTCTGAGCCTTCGAAAAGGCACCTCTGTGTTCAATCGCAGTCAAATGAATGTATTTCTGGCTAGAGCGCCTTAAGCGCCAGCTATAAATTCAAGTGAAGCTGTAAAAGCAATTTTGCTAACAGCACAAGTCCATTCGAAAAAAAAGAAAGGACAATAATAATTATGATTAGATTGGACAGCCTCCGTGGCGCAGCGGATAAGTAGCCGGCTGTGAAGATAGAGGTCGCGGGTTCGATCCCCGCACCGAGGCAAATGATTGTGTGGCGCACAAATATTCTGACAATTTCTTGTAGTTGGGTGTTGTGAGACCGAAAGACTCTCCTCGTAGATCCTGACACCGATGACACAAGACTCGTATCTTAGGCTGTAATCTATAGAGCGAACTTCGACTAATGCGACTCAAAGAAAGAAACTCATTGGGGATTTGGAAATTTTTAATGAAACTTTGATTTAGTCTGAGTCATTTGTTACAAGAAAATCCTTGCTTGGTCTGTCTGTCAGTTTATTTTTCTTAAAAAATTTAAAAATTTCTAATCTTCACCGAGTTCCTTTCTTTGACTCAGACTTTGTCGAAGTTCGCTCTATAGATCTCAGCCTAAGGGGGGTTAGGTATTTGTATGTGACTGTTGGGTGTTAATTATTTATGATCTTGTACTTAGTATACGAGTTATTAGTATTAGCGAGAAATTTTCGACCGACATCCCTAAAAGGAGGAGGTCCTCAATTCGTCGGTATTTTTTTTATGTATGTTACGCGATATCTCCGCCAAATGTGGACCGATTTTTCAAAATTCTTTTTGTGTTCTATAGAGCTTATTTCAAAGGTGGTCCCATATAACTTCGGTCACGATCGGTAAATTGGAAGTCGGTCAGTTAAGTTTTTAACTTGTGATTATCTAATCCATAATTTATTATGATATGGAGGATATGAACATTTTCTCTTTATGTACGTAGTACGTACGGAGCCGATACAACTATACTTTTGTCTATAACTTTGTATAATAAATATCTGCTTCGGTGGCGAGGTTGTAATTCGGTACGACTACCGTCCTGAGGTCTCAGGTTCGATCCCCGGGTCGGGCAAAGTGGTATTGGATTTGTCCATATCAGCCCGGAGTCTGGAATTTGTGCTCGATATGTCGATAGGCTCGCCCCCTATCACATCTGCGACGGAACTAAGCTCTGCGAAATGTGGGTGTACTAGTTCGCTAGTGTGCCTCTGCATACCCCTTCGGAGATACAGGCGTGAGCTTATGTTATGTTATGTTAATAGATATCTCAATTAGCCCGGAGTCTGGAATTTGTTCCCGATATGACGATAGGCTCGCCCCTATCACATCTGGGACGGAAATAAGTCCGGCGAGATGTAAATATCTAGTACGCTAGTTCATCTCTGCGTATACCTTCGCTTGCTTTGCAGTCCACATCTGTTGACTCTAACAATTTAATAGACACATAAATAAAGAAAAATATACTTATAACAATTTTTCGAAATAACAATGCTCAGCTTATATTTTAAATAGACATGGAATGATGATAGTGATCGTGATGCAAGAATAGAAGAAATTATTTTACATGTTTTTGTCTATCTCGAATCTGAAAACCTGCGCACGTCACTATATGTAACAGATATTTCCACCAGCAAGTAAACTATTCTTTTTTATTAATCCTTGCTCAATCTTCCTTTATGTGAAACTCTATGCCATCGTAAGGTTGTGTAAATAGTATTGCTAGCAAGATCGCCTATTTTATTATTTTGTTTTGGTCCTAAGACAATAAAGAGTTATGTTCTGTTGTATAAGTAATTACAATGCCGCGGTATTTAATCCATTCAAAGCGACTCTCGAAACAACATCCGCTGACAAGTTATTTAACGTCTTAAATTAATTTTCCTTTATAATTTTGTCAATTGCCGTCGAAATTAAACGAAGTTCGTCGTGTCTTCGTACGGCTGGCTTCAGTCCAATATTTTCTTGCGAGTTTATTCCTTGTTTGTTCAAATGCGCCATTATAGAGGTAAAGTCTATCGTGTTTTAGGGATTGCACCTCATGGTTATTGAGGGTATTAAAAAGTTTTACGTTATGAAATATGCTGCCTCGGTGGCGTGGTTGTATTTTGGTACGACTACAGTCCTGAGGTCTTGAGGGTTCGATCCCCGGGTCGGGCAAAGTGATATTGGATTTTTTCACATCACTCCAGTCTGGAATTTGTGCCCGATATGGCGATAGGCTCGCCCCCTATCACATCTGCGCCTCTGCCTACCCTTTCGGGGATACAGGCGTGAGCTTATGTTATGTTATGTGTTATGTTTATTCCTTGTTTGTTCAAATGTGCCATTACAAAGTCTATCTGTGTTTTAGGGATTGCACCTCATTGTTATTGAGGGTATTAAAAAGTTTTATGTTATCGAATATCTGCCCTTTAGTCGCCTCCTTGGTCTATGCGTAGTGTATATGGGCTGTGAACCGGGAGTTCCTGGGTTCAATTCCGAAGTCGGGCATGGTGTTTTTCTAACACTATTTTCCTGGGACTGGATCCCACAGATGGGGGTTGACGTTAGGTCGTAAAAAGTCATTTTTTTCTGTAACATTCTTGAAAAAGTGTGTTACGCCGACCCCACATTAGGGTGGGATACGTAGAAAGAAAGTTAGCGAGTATCTGCCCGTGTACCAATGGCAGAAATGGATAGATAGGGAAACGATAAAAAATACCGCACCCATAGATCATGACAACTCAAAAAAAGTATTTTTTCAGAAGACAAGTTAAACATTTATCTCTTTAAAAATTTAGTATTGATATAGGTGTGTGATATGTATATTACTATAAATATATTGAAATAAAAGTATTTTTACGGATTCTATCACGATTTGTTTTAATTTTTTAATTTCAATGTATATCATTCGCGTAAACTTAAGAAATCAGTATTATATAAATATATATTATATTTTATTTAAATTGTACATATCTTAGACTGCCTCGGTGGCGTGGATGTATTTCGGTACGACTACCGTCCTGAGGTCTCGGGTTCGATCCCCGGGTCGGGCAAAATGATATTGGATTTTTCCACATCAGTCCAGTCTGGAATTTGTGCCCGATATGGCGATAGGCTCGCCATCTATCACTTCTGGGACGGAACTAAGCTCAGCGAAGTGTGGGTGTGCTAGTTGGCTAGTACGCCTCTGCCTACTCCTTTGGGGATACAGGCGAGAGCTTATGTATGTACATATATTAAGTAAGTTGTTTATAGTATGTTTATTGAGATAGATCGATGTTTTTCTTGTCTCGTGAAAGTATTCTCATTTTTGAGTTGTCTTACTTTTCGTCTAGGTGTGTGATATATATTTTTTCATTTTAACTCACAATTTTTTTTACAGAATCCCATTTATATTTTATGCACTAAACTAGTTATTGTAAAATGTGACGGCTTTATGATGAAGTATATTAAATTTTTAATTATAAATGAGCATAAAACATGTTATATCTTAATTATACATTCAAAATTTGTGTTTTGTGGTAGTGAGCCGATATTAAAACATCCACGCCTTAGAAGTCCTTAATTAACAATCTTAATTAAGGTTGATATTATTCAGAGTTCGTGAATTAAGTCTCCTTAATTGTGTGCGTGGGTTCGTTTTTTTTATTAAAGTCATAAGTAAAACTGGGATTTCTTTCCGCATGAATCCACATCAGACGACTGTAATGTAGGAGGAGTGTAGTAGATGTGTTGTTGGTTATAGTCTTTATTTACGACTGTCCTTATTATATGTTACATTTAACTTATTATACTATGGCTTACATACTACACCTTCCCCCTTGGGATATAAAAATAAAAATGTTTATTTAACATTATTATTTTTATACTTACATACTTTACACACTACAGTTGTTTTTTGTTAATAAAGAATATTCCGACGTACAAACTCTGTTATATGATATGAAAAGTGTATTATTGCCAATAAAAAGTCATATGTTGCCATTTACAATCAATTAATTAATTGTCGCCAAGGGAATAGATCAGTAAAATCTTTTGGGTCAGAAATTGAAAATCTATTTACTGAATTAACATTGGCGCAATCTGATGGTGATTCGGTGAAATGTAACATACTTCGTCCCATAAATGAAAAATTAGCGATTGATTGTTTTAGGAAAGGTCTTAATTAAGTCAAGAATTTAAATTATAATTGCAGCCAGACAATTCTATTCTTTGCCCCAGGCTATTCAAACAGCCATAGATGAGGACACTATTAGTAAATGCAGTAGAGATTTTCACAAAAGACAAAATAATGTTTTTAATAGGTTTCAAACTTATATACTATGGCTTACACACTACAAGACTTTCAATACAAAGCCTTCTATGTATACTACTAGACAGGCCGTTCGGTACATAGAATGTACGCACTAAGTTTCCGTCAATTGACCGCAACTTACTATAGAGATCCTGCTCTTTTCCATAGCCGTCAAGCGTCAAACACTCGCCGCAATATGACACAATTTTACTTCTAAACAGCTTGTGTAGTAGTAAACATAGTAGTTTACATAGATAAGTATTTGTTTGGATATAAGTAATTCAGGATGAACATGTCCATATGGAGTTATTGTCAGAAAATGTCTTGTCTTTGGAGCAAGAATGTCGGATCAAAAACTGTAGCCCACAAAAGATACGAAGAGAAGCCCGAAGGCTTCTATTGAAATACTTTATAACCGCTAATCAAAGTACATTTAACCTAGGAAAGATGACAGCGGTTTTTGCCTTAAGTAATCCAAAAGCCAGAAGTGTCAGAAGCTGGACGAAATCCCCTCCCCACCATTAGGATTTGGGTTCATTTGTGGCCTCTTTTACTTTGTCCCAATTTGGTAAATACATATGTAATAGGCTTTTGAAGTCTGATTTTAATTCATTCATTATTTTTTTTATAACTCTCAAAAATCAATATGCCACTCAAATTACATTAGTCACTTAAATCCTGTAGCTCAATCATGAGTTTTTGACGCGTCTCGCTAGCGATTACGTAAAATATGTGTATGACGAACACCCGAACGCCTCTAGCGGTTACGTAGGAAATTACTATTTGTCATACAAAATCCTACGTAGTCGCTATTATAAACGTCAAAAAAATTCATGTTTGAGTCTGGTGGCTGCATAGTAAAATTGTTAATTCTATTGAAGCGAAACGCATAAGAAGGCGCGCCGCGTCCTCTACGGCGTGCTTCTTGGCACTATTCCAGTCAACGATTGTAGTTTACTATCGGTGTATGCCGATCTATGGCTATTATTTTCACTGGTGCACTATTCAAACTGCTTCGGCGTTACGGATGAATGGGTTTGAAAGAATTTTCGTGTGCAGCCACCCTATGTGCGTAATGAACGTTTTCGAGGGTTTTAAAGTACGATATTATTTTGTAGTTTTTATCGACGGAACGAGCTAGTTGTTAGTATAATACGACTTAGGAAGGTTTCAGTAACAAATACTGAGCTATGCCGGATATACAATAATCAAAATCATATTTTATTCATAATAAACGGCTAAATTTACATTTACAATTAAATTATAATATATTTGAATTCATTAAAAAAAAACTGGATGACCGTGAGCTAATATTATTAGTCCTCATAATTATTGATATAATAGATACCATACACCGACTACTAAGTCGTTCATCCAAAGTACTAACTTTGGATGAATATGAATCATGAGGTTTGGAGTTCTAATCACAGATCGGGCAATTTTAATTTGTGTATGAGATTTTAAAGTTTAAAAACAACATAACATACTCACGCCTGTATCCCCGAAGGGGTAAGCAGAGGCGCACTAGCGAACTAGGACACCCACATTTCGCCGAGCTTAGTTCCGTGCCAGATGTGATAGGGGGCGAGCCTATCGCCATATCGGGCACAAATTCCAGACTCCGGGCTGATATGGAAAAATCCAATATCCCTTTGCCCGACCCGGGGATCGAAACCGAGACCTCAGGACGGTAGTCGTACCGAAGTACAACCACGTCACCGAGTCAGTCAGTTTAAAAATACTGCTTGAAAAATAGTGGAAAGTGGTCTAAAATATGATAGGCTCGCTCTCACATCACATCATCTCTAGTTCTAGTTCACCTCTGCATAAAATATGTATTAAAATGTTTTCGGACTTTCTATCAGTTTTTAAACACTTTTATTCGATATTCATACTCGAGTGTTTCAAATACAACTGACAAAGTTGTTGAAAGTTTTATTTGTTCGGCGAAAATGCGCGAAGAATAATGTTATGTTATAAATATTTATGTGATGGGATGCCAGTATTCCAGATCAGTGTCATACACAAACTGTTCGGGTTATCCCCAGGGGTTATCCTGGGTTATCCTGTCCATAAAATAATATAAAATCGCGCTAGTATCCTGTGAGGGTAAGTTGAAGTGTAACTAGTATATTCCACAATTTGCCGAGTTGATTTTCCTGTCATCTTCTGTATATAAATAGAGGTATAAATAAAATAAATACACCCATCAGCCACACACTTAGTCCTGACCCCACACAAGGTATAACCTGCATCGTGGGTATCAGAAACTATGAGAGACTTTCAGTCTCACAACATCCAGACTTGAAACAAATATCTGTGGGACACACAAACATTTGTCACAATGCGGGAATCGAACCCGCGGACTCTCGCTTCACAGCCGGCTACTCGTCGATTACGCCAAGGAGGCTGTCAAATATAAAAGGAGAAACTGACTGACTGACGTATCAGCGTATAGCTTAAACTATTGGAACTAGGAAAGTGAAATTTTACACACAATTTCATTTATGATTTAGGTGAGCACTAAAAAAAGATTTTGTAAAATTCATCCCCTAAAAGGGTGTAGCGGGGGATGAAAGTTTGTATAGAGAAATTGGAAATACGACGGCACAGACTCTGACGCGGGTGTAGCCGTGGGCAAAAACTAGTTATACATGTTAGCCATGAGGTCATGTCGATTCCAAGATCAATATTGTCTAAATGGAGAATTTATCAGGTATGCTGGTTTCATCACAATGTTTTCCTTCACCGTCAAAGCGAGCGATAATTTATAAAATAGTTGGTTGCTGGGGATTGGTTTAGTCGCTGCTTTTGGTCGCTTGTTTTCAATAAGCTCTTCAGTAATATCTATATGTTCCATGCTGCCAACAAACTTGCAAACTCATTAGTCAACCACTAAACCTATAAAGGAATCGAATAACCACGAGCTAGTATTGATACCGAATTCAAGGGAATGAAAGGCTTTGACAGGATTTTGATCGTGCGTGTAATGGTCACAATCAGGAAATGCAAGGTATTTCGGGTAAGGTGCATTTTCCTTTGAGTTTGTATAATATTCAGCTAATATAGGTACTTATTTACTAGATTTCTTATTTGTTTTACTTTATATCGTACAAATAGCGAAGCCGTAGCAATGCGAATAAAGAAATGTACGGAGCACATTTTTGTTAGAAAGCGATGAAGAAAAATCTTTCATTGCAAATTCCTTGTATAGACACCTTAAAAAAATCTGATTTCATTCAATTTTTTTATTCGCTTCATAGAACACATCTACCATATGAATTCTATCTGTGAAACATGGATAGTTTTCGAATATAATGGCTGTGGTATACGAACAGATAGAGCGACATGAAGAAATTGTAAGGGTTCCACAACATTAACAAAAGCTCACGCCTGTATCCCCGAAGGTATAGGCAGAAGTGCACTAGCGAAATAGTACACCCACATTTCGCGGAGCATGGTTCCGTCCCAGATGCGATAGGGCCGAGCCTATCGCCATATCGGGCACAAATTCCAGATTTCGGGATGATATTGAAAAATCTAATATTACATTACCAGACCCGGGGATCGAAGCCGAGACCTCAGGACGATAGTCGTATCGCATATGTAATACCACTACGCCACCGAGGCAGCCAAGAGTTCGCTTGTGCTATTTTGCAGCGGAACCCAGAAAACGCCTCACCTCGTTTTCGCTTCGCTGTCTGAAGACAAGAAACATGACGTTAATATTATTGATGACAACACTACATAGAAACATCTTTGTTTCTATATCCATTAATTCAGGAGTGTTATATCACTCTTCACTGAAGAAAGTAAGTACCAAGCGAGCAAAAACCAACAATGATGGATCACATTCTATACAATAACACGTAAGATATTGTGCGTGTATGAATCACGGATGTGTACTTAAAGGCTTTTTGTGCTGTCGTAGTTACATAGATTAAAATATTGTATTATAATAATAAATAATATTAGACCTGTAAATATATCATGGGTGCTTTGCCAACCGAAAAGGAGGGGAATAGTGATTGCTAAAGGGGGGGCCACCGGAAATCTCACTCAATGAACGAAACGCAAAGGCAAGCTGCCATTTTACGTCGGTTTTCTGAGAGACAGTTGTATCAAACCGGTCGAGCCGGCCCATGCATGCTGTAGACATTACTGTCTACAATGTGGCTCTACCACTTAAAACTAGTAACAAGTTGCTCAAATGGGTGGCTCAAATGGTAAATTGGTAAGTGATCCCCAGTTTATGCACCCAGAATTATGGGCACGTTGCTAAGTGTTGCCAACTCAGCCAATCCTAAAGATTAAGGATTGAGTAAGGATTGAGAAGAGGAGGGAAGATTTGGGGGTACAGTACATAGACGGGACATCAGCACGACACTTGTGATTTAAAAGTTGTGACCTCGTGGTCATAAGTCAATCAGTCGTACTTGTAACATAGGCGCATAGAGTCGTGCCGTGTAATAATGTTTACAATAAAATTGTCTTACGTGATTTTTGAACATTCTAAGGTGTCAATTATAATAAGCGCCCTCGCATTGTCATACGTGGTACATGGCGTTACTGCAGGGTTACCACGACCTCTTATAGCAGCATTATTATAATCGTTCTTCGTTTGTTTTGTATGGGAATCGGTACCAGTAAAATTATAATAATACTGCTATAAGAGGTGGTGGTAACCCCTCTGAAGTTGGAGATCAACTATTTTTTGGGGAATCTTGCTTGATAGCCCCTCAATAGTTAGTAATATTACATCTAAAACTATTTATACGGATTCTATCACGATTAGGTTTTAATTATTATTCCCGACGTTTCGAAGGCTTTGCAGTCTTCTTTGTCACGGGTCAGTCTGACCAAAATAGTTTTATTTCAATGTATAATATTCGCGTAAACTTAAGAAATCAATATTACATCTCTTTGTGCACAATAAATGATATAAAATTTAAGCGATCCACAACGAAATGTTTATAACATAATTTTATTTTCGTCATCCATACAAGATAACCTTAGATAACCCTTGGGAATAACCCAAAGAGTTTATAGACAGTACTCCAAGTTACAATAACAATATCATGGCCTCCCATCAGACTACGAATTGAGGATCCAAATCGCCCAAAAAGTTTACGTTTACCTAATATTATGAATAGGAATATCAGTTTGTTTGTCACGCTTTCACGCGTTAACATATTAACTGATCATCATAAAATTTTGCATACATGTTTTCAAGGGATGCGCGGTTGTATTTCCGTACGACTACCGTTCTGAGGTCTCGGGTTCGATCCCCGGGTCGGGCAAAGTGATATTGGGGTTTTCAGTATCAGCCCCGAGTTTGGAATTTGTGCCCGATAAGGCGATAGCCTCGTCCCCATCACATCTGGGATTTAACTAAGCTCGGCGAAATGTGGGTCTTGTAGTTCGCTAGTGCGCCTCTTTTACCCCTTCGGGGATACAGGCGTGAGCTTATGTAATGTTTGTGTCTGTTACTAAAAGTATTGTTTTCGAGAGAAAGAGTGACAAAGAAGAAGCCTTAGCAAAAACAACCATGTATGCAAGCATACCATTTTTTTTTTTTTTATTTTTTTTATAGCAGAGATTGGCAAACGAGCAGGTGGGTCACCTGATTGTAAGTGATTTCCACCGCCCATGAACACCCAAGACACAAAAAGAATCATGGGTGCGTTGCCAACCTAAAAGGAGGTAATGAAAGGGGAGGAAAAAGGGATTGGGAAAAGGAGTGGGGAAATGGGCCACCGGAAATCTCACTCACCGAACGAAACACGACAGCAAGCTGCCACTTTACGTCGGTTTTCTGTGAGACAGTGGTATCTAACCGGTCGAGCCGGCCCATTCGTGCCATAGACGTTACTGTCTACAGCGTGGCTCTACCACTCAGTGCAGTTAGGCCTACAATGTAAAAAAAAAACTTATCGGACTGACTCAAAATTTATCCGATCGTGACCAAATTATACCGGACCAACCTTGGAATAAGCTTTATCGAACACAAAAATAATTTTGAAAATCAGTCTACATTTGGCGGAGATATCGCGTAACATAAAAAAAACAGATGAATTGAGGACCTTCTCCTTTTTGAAAGTCAATCGAAAAGGATATAAATACCTTTTATTTAAAAAATGTAGTTATGTAAAAGTATTGTTCCCGAGAGAAAGAGTGCTAAAGAAAGAGGCCTCAGCAAAAACAATCATGCATGCAAGTAGAGCTGCAGCCAAAATCTAATTAGGACATAAAGCCTACAATGTAAATAAAAGACAAGGTTCATTACTGTTAGGTAAAGTGCAAAACCATTAACCTTATAGGTAAATCTACACTCGATGAGACCGCTATATTCTTCAAGCCTCACGCCGGGCATCAATCTATATCCATTTGAACCCTCCACGATCATCCCTGCCATTAGGCTGTCGTAATTATTTCGGCCCTTGTAAAATACTAGCGTACTCCGATGAGGTCGGCCACCGCATAGGAATTGTCAATTTCGCTTAATAGCACGATAAGTGGGCTCCGATAGCCAAATAACCAATGGTGCGGTAATTGGTTTTTATTTATTTTGCGTTCAAATATTTAATTATTCGGATAAATAAACGGTGTTTGCGAATGTCGCGCTGGCGTCTATAAGGGAACGTACCCATATTACGTGCACTTTTTTTTTTATTTTTATACCCCTCCCCCCTCGGTGACCACCCGTTGTATATAACAACACCCGGCTCTGTAGTTTTCAGGTAGTAATTTATAAATATTATTTTGAATCATTTTTTGTCTAAAAAAATTTAAAATATTATGATGTGTTGCCACCTGTGAGTATAAAAGGTGCTAAACGCTGCGCACCATATTTGAATATAGCTCGAAAAAACACGAGATTTCTTCGAGATTTTTCCCCGCTTCTGTGACCAAGCGTGATATTTTGAAGACCCCTCTCCCCCCCAAAGCGGTCACGTAGTATGGGTACGTTCCCTAACTTTGGCAGTTTGTCGGGTTGTACTGAATGCCAAATGTGTATTGTCTATGACCTTGTATGATACGTTTGTTATGGACGGCAATGCCGAATGGTAATTGGATGAAGTACGGATGAGGTCTTACTTTGTGAATAGGACAATGTGGGCTATGTACGAAACTATTAACTACATAAGCAAATCTTCCAATTAATATAAAGCAGGAGTGGCGACATTTATCTTGGTTTTATATAAATGGCTTTACATTAAAGGCGAAATAGCTTTATATTAATTGGTTTCATATTAAAGGCGAAAGTTTGTGAATGTGTTTGTATGTTTGTTACTTCTTCACGCTCAAACGGCTGGACCAATCTGATGAAATTGGGTATGGAGGTATTTGATATCCTGGATTAACACATAGACTTTATATCAGGAAAATAAATGTCCATGCGAACGGAGTCGTGCGCAACAACTAGTACTCCATAAAACACGTATCCGCATTATATTTATAAACTGGTTGTAGTTTTTATCGATATTATATAATTATGTCAATAATATAATTATTCTTTTGCACTTGACTTATTCACACTTCAATGTGGGTCGGCGTAACACATTTTTGCAGAAAGGTTTTGGCTTAGTATTTACGACTACCCGACATTAATTTCCTCTGGGGGAAGCGTATAATAATTAGGTATTAATCAAATTATGCTAGCTAGAAATAAAAATATTTGCTGAATTCTTTATACTTAATCTCATTCCCTTTTGTTAATTTTTACTACTGCGACATAATAGTAAAGTAACATAACATTAGCTCACGCCTGTATCCCCGAAGGGGTAGGCAGAGGCGCACTAGCGAACTAGAACACCGACATTTCGCCGAGCTTAGTTCCGTCCCAGATGTGATAGGGGGCGAGCCTATCGCCATATCGGGCACAAATTCCAAGCACAAATAATAGTAAAGTGATGAGTCATATAAAAGAGTATTGAATAACCGTGTTACTCAATCGTTCGCTGAATCAAAGCCGCTATCATCGAATCCGTCACGAGCTATTACCATTCATTTCATTATTAATTCCTTTCCTCTCAGCAAAAATCGAATATCATCAAAGTGAAAATACACAGGCATTGGTAAAATTACGAATGCCAAAAGATTTTGCGAGATATTCTTTCACTTTTTATTTTTATAAGCATAACGTATTCCTGGAATTCTGGATGTGGGTTTTAAAGCACTGGAATTCTTGGACTCAGAAGCAAAATGTCGTAAGTCAATTATCATTTTTTATAGCAGAGACTGGCAAATGAGCAGATGGGTCACCTAATCCGCTCACAGACATCCAAGATTCAAAAATAATCATGGGTACGTTGCCAAAAAAAGGAGGGAATGGAAGGGATTGGGCCACCGGAAATCTCACTCAACGAGCGAAACGCGACAGTAAGCTGCCACTTTGCGTCGGTTTTCTATGAGACAGTGCTATCAAACCGCTCGAGCCAACCCATTCGTGCTGTAGACGTAACTGTCTCCAGCGTGACTCTACCATTCAAATCAAAATCAACTTATTTATGTCTTACGCCCATACACCTCGGAGATTAAATATTGAAACGGTTCATTTGTCTTCTTTAGTGTTTAATAGATAAGTGTAATATCTCGATTTATAACGATATACCTTTTTACGACACTTGAAGATTTCGAGTGTTCATTCAAACAACATATTGCAGTGAAAATTGAGCATAAATGTAAATTTAACGTATTTAATGTACTTTGCATATATGAATTACTTATAGATATTTTTGTGCTAATAATTTGAGTCAGCTAAGTATTTGTTTCAACATAGGATTAGAAGCCGGGTCCTCTGCGTTCACATCTAAATATTCACTACTCATCCATTACGTTTATTATATCATAACATCAATTACCTTAACAATAACTATTAAAAAGCACAACCCGTCCTACTATCATCGCTTCTTGTTCATTTATATTCCGTTAAACTAAGACTGCTATTAGTATTCGACTATTATTATTCATAGGCAGTTAGGACAAACGCATCGTTTCAAATCTACAATCGTGTTACCCATGAAAACGATGTTTACATGGATCAAATAGCAATTCGATATTCTGGATTACGCACCGTTGTGCTTGTGCGAATAATTTCAATGAGTTTTAATCTAATTCAGCGACTCAATTAGCACGTTTGTAATTGGGTACTTGACTTTTTTTTAATTAATTTTATATGGAATTTACGTCGTCTAAAATATAGAACAGAAAGAAATATTGAAATATTCTTAAGAATAAAAAAGTTATAAGCTTTTGATGTTTGGTGTAACCTTCAAACTGCGGGAAAGAGAAGTGTCAGTATAATCACGTCACGCCATAAGGGTACGTGCGTTGAAAAGGGATAGCAAGATATCTCCACTATGCCCCCACGCCAGAATAAAAAAGATGTGGGCCCCTGAACAATAGTAGGTACAACTAATGTTTGGAGTACTTATGCAGAACCATGCGTTATGAAAACATTGCAGATAGCAACTTAATTATTTCACTGCATTATTTCAAAATTAGAGAAACATAGGTTTAGCGCTTTTCGTTCACGGTATCAGATTTTTTAAAATTTACGAGTACATTTAAATTGTCGTGGTCTTTGTGTTTTAACATAACGACAGATGCATTCACACAAAATTTTCGCAACGAATTTTCTTCGTCATTTGTTATATAACATGCACATAGACTATTGTAAAAACGACAAAAAAAAATAGTTGCACAAGCCAGCTGAAAATAATTTAGAATTAAATAATGTATTGACACAGGATTTAGATTTAAATATAGAAGTTTGCATTTTGAAGACACCATTTTCATAAATAATTTAATCTGTGGTCGGTCTATTTTAATTTCGAAGGTAGTTTGTCAGTTTGACAGGTTAAAATTTTTAAATTTGGAGTTGTATCGAATGACCGCGTAAAAATCAGAATACACGAATTTTAAAATGCAACATTCTTTTATTTGCCATTTAACAGCGACCGTAGTAAAACAAGAACGTATTATAAAATGTAATAGTTTGACAGTTTTGTGGAAAGCTGGCTGCCGGCCAGGTTTGGCGACAATGCTTCTATCTTTTTGCTGTCGATATCATTCGAAATATAACGTTTTTTCACATAGTTCGTATGGCGGGAAAAAATGTTTGGTAACCGGTTTTACCTGGATATATGATAAGGTTTTGTGGTTTACGGATTTCACGAGTTATAACCGTGTTATCTTGTAGTTACTATTCATTCTCATACGTTACACAATCTATGTCGCTTACTTTTTATGGTCGATCCCAAATCCAATAAACGATTGACCAGAGTATGCAAATAGATCACAAACATTAGCCAATGAGGACAAAGTCCAATAAAAACCGGCCAAGTGCATGTTGCATATCTGATCACGCATAGTACAGGGTTCCGAAGTAGGGAAATATTATTTAAATAGACATAATTTAAAGCACATCGTCCATGAAAATATATTTACGACCTGTTTTTCATTACTCAATCGAGAAAAATAATTTCATCCCCCACTTTCCGTGGAGGGGAGGTACTCAATTTTTTTTTTCAAATTTTTATTTCATTTTGTTCAACAAACTAGAAGTAGAAAATAAAGTTAGAATAAATAGAAGTAGAAAGAAGTATATCTATACCAATGCTAAATTACAGCTTTCTACCACAAATAGTGTCTGCGCTCATCCATGGTCAGACAGACAAACAGACAGACGGACATGACGAAACTATAAGGGTTCCATTTCTGCCATTTGGCTTCGGAACCCTAATAACGAAGTTCATTTGATTGGTTCATTTGCACGATCTATTTACGCACTCGGATATCTTTTATTGAAACCGGCTGTTAAACCAAAAATATCTGTCGTAATAATTTCATAATGACACAATAAATACATCGCAAGCGATTAAATTAACACACCACTTTCAATATAATAATGAGCTTAATGCATTTAATTAATTTAAATTATAATATATCATTACGGCAAATATTAAACGACTATAGCTTGGCAAACATCTGTATAGGTGGCGCCACAGCAGGAAATTTAGTTCTATCAGTTTAATTACATAACATGACAACACAACAACACAACACAACATGTTATTAATGCACAGAAATGTAATTGTTCGAAAAAGGAATCCTAAACTAGGCAGGCAGTACCCACTTAGGCACTTACCTATTACGCATCTAATCCCCTTAAAAGTCTTCATTCATCTGCCTTTCTCCCACTTCAATGTAGGGTCTCTTTTTTTTATTCATGTTGCAGAAAATACTCGTCTCAATTTTTACAACTGGCTGCTTGTATGACTTTAAGCCCCTCTGGGGGATCATATCGCGGGCAAATCATGTTTGAAAATCGGTTTTGCCTGATCTGGTATTCAAATCTAAGAATATAAGGTCTCAAGCTTGCCTTGTCTGCCACTATGGTCTAGTGGCAGACAATGCGACAAATCTGATAGTCTTAAAAGTAATTATAAATTCATAGAACAAACTATTTTGTTTCCGTATTTGCCGCACTTACATATAAGTTTGTCAGACTATAATTAAAATTAAATGTTTGACGTACACCCGCGACCACACTGTTGCGCTAGCATCAATGTCGCTGTCAGCGAATTGTGAAATGAAACTCAAACATTGTAAGCAAAATGTTGAAATGTCAGTACAATGTTTCGATATAAATTCCACTGGTATACTTCCTAAGGGTCGTTACATACGAAAGTTATTAATTTATTTATTTACTACTATTCCCGCGAGTAAGCCCGCGTGGGAGTCTTGACAAACATTCATCTTCCATGACATCCCTTTAGAGTTTAGGGGATGAATTTATACATGTATTATACATATAAACTTTTCTCTTGAATCATTCTATCTATTAAAAAAACCGCATCAAAATCCGTTGCGTAGTTTTAAACATCT
The DNA here is from genome assembly GCA_036417725.1 of Clanis bilineata. NCBI lineage: Eukaryota > Metazoa > Arthropoda > Insecta > Lepidoptera > Sphingidae > Clanis > Clanis bilineata. The sequence goes on from CM071153.1 coordinate 10,480,860, forward strand.
AAGCATATGACAGACACACAGCGGGAAGCGACTTTGTTTTATACTATGTAAAGATACAGTTCATATACCTCTACAATGTACATATATAGGCGAACTTAATGCCGAAGTACGAGAAATTTTATTTAAAGCAACTTCAATATTCACCAAGATTAAAAACTTGAAAATCTACTTCAATATTAATCCGATCCTAGCCTTTATATGGAACCATCCTTATTGTATCGAATACAAAACAATCTCGAAAATCGGGCCATATTGTCGAAGCTGCAAGTAACATAGGTAACGATTATCACACTCAGGTTTTAGGTTCGCTACCCGGGACAGGCAAACTGATATTGCGTTTTTCTATCCAATGTCAGCCGGAGTCTAGAGGTAGAATTTGTATCCGATATGATGTCATTACAAAGGTCGCAGGAAGTCGCTGGATGCAGGCCTCTTCCAACAGGTCGATCTGGAAATCTTTGGGAGAGGCCTATGTTCAGCAGTGGATGTCCTATGGCTGATAATGATGATGATGGGCTCACCTTCTATCACATCTAAGACGGAAATAAGCTCGAAGAAATGTAGTAGTTCTAGTTCGCTAGTTGGCCTCTGCCTCCCCCTTCGGGGATGCAGGCGTGAGCGTATGTATGTATGCATCATGTAGTCACGAATGTTTTATTATGGAAAATTTATAATGGAAAACTACATGGAATTGGTAAGGCTACACTTAATGTTCCCTAAAGATTACATGGAGCCGCACCCCGCTACACCCACATTCAAAATGAAACCAATTATTAATTTCATAAGCTACGTACAATTATAGAACTAATTCCATTTTTATATAAAAAACGTCTCATAAATCGATTATTGCGGAGTCATGAAACTTATATTTAACCAATTTCAAATTAAACTTATACCAATGAGTGGCGAAGAGTGAACATTTCTAAAAGGGAAGCCGGTGCTTGTTTTACTTTTACTTGTTGAATTAATAAGTTAATTTATTAGTAAACATTTTTGCAAATGTAAGCCAGAAAAAATCGTGTTGTATGGAATCTTCCCACTGATATAATTTTATTTTATTTCATATTACATACTGCAGCCCAAACTTAACTTTAAATCGAAAATCTATGATTTATGTCCGATTTTAGGTCAAGTTTACCTATGGGGGAAATTTCGTTCACTTTATAATATTTGTATAGATGACATAAGTTCATGCATGTGTCCCCGAAGAGGTAGGCAGTTGCCTTCTAGCGAGCTAGAACACCCATATTTCTCCGAGGTTATTTCCGTCCTAGATGTGATAGGGGGCGAGCCTATCAGGCACTAATTCCAGATTCCTGGCTGATATTTAAAAAATCCAATATCACTTTGCCCGACCCGGGAATCGAACACGAAGCCTCATGACGGTCGTCGGAACGAAACTACGCCACCGAGGCAGTCATATAGATACTAAATAGTAAAACTCAAAAATTATCAGCATATCTGATGGCAGCAGGAAGTTAATTAGGTTAATACAAAAGTGGATTATTTACGTACGATATGAGTTACGTACGGTAGGGCCTGTCGCGAAATTAGTTCATGAATGGAATCCTCTCGGGAGCTGACATGTACCACACGCCAACCTATTACTTATATCCTTATATATACCGGGTGTTTCATAAAATTGGTACTAATAACAATTCCACATACAGGGAGAACGATTTAAAGTGGATAAGTTAAAAACTAAAAATTGAACTTAATTTTTTTAATTAATTATTAAGCATGGGGAATTTAAAATCGGAATGCGACCTGTAAATCGTCGCAATTAGCATAGATTTTTTTTATTAAGGTTCACTAAACTGGAGTAACACAATAGCTATCACAATGTAATACAATATGTTGCGTACAATCATGTCTCAGTGTGTGACACCTAATAGTGAACACAGCATGCACAATGAAATGGAAAATATATTTTAAAATACACAAAGGTGTACTAACAATAATGAATTAACTCATAGGTGGTTTGCAACAGGTCGATCTGGGAATCTTTGGGGGAGGTCTATGTTCAGCAGTGGACGTCCTATGGCTGATGATGATGATGATGAGGGTTTGCAAATGTACTGCAGCTGACCCAATGAGCAAGGAAAAATGTTTTCCTCACAAATTCAAGTTTCCATTATTCAAAAACTATGAGTCTTACGCAATTTCAAACTTTACCGCTTGTTTGCTAGCCATCCTCTCTTAATGTGTAGTCATTATTGATTTCAACTTTATGAAACATCAGTATATACACTTTCACACATGTATGCCTGAGGGGTAGGCAGACGAACAAGCGAAATACAACACACCCACATTACGCCGAGCTTAGATCCGTCCCAGATGTGATAAGGGGCGAGCCTATCACTATCGGGCACAAATTCTAGACTCAGGACTTCTGAGTACTAAAACTCAATATCACTTTGCCTAACCTGGAAATCAAACCTTAGAACTCAGGACCGTAGTCGTACCGAAATATAACTACGTCACCGAGGCAGTCCAAGTTACTGAACAAAACTTTTCTAAAATGTGAATAATAATAAATAAATAATATTAGCCCTGTTATATTACTGTCCCACTGCTGGGCACGGGCCTCCTCTACTAATGAGAGGGGGTTGGCCTTAGTCTACCACGCTGGCATAATGCGGGTTGGTAGACTTTACATACCTTCGAAATTCCTGTGAAGTAATTCTCGGGTATGCAGGTTTCCTCACGATGTTTTCCTTCACCGTTATAGCAAGCGATATTTCAACATGAAAATACACTAACGTAGAACAGTCAGAGGTGTATGCTCCATTTTGGCGTTAGTCTCGAACCTCCGACACTTGTCTCGGCAGTCCGTCCCATTCCCAACTGAGCTATCGCTGCTAAAATGTGAATAAATTTATATAATTATCCTACAGTATGAAAGTGAGGTAAAATAGGGTCAAATCGTATTATAAGACGCCAAGAGATGGTGAATGAGATAATTAGAAACAAATAACAACGAGCGAACTGACATCTTGTTTAGTCTTGTGATATGAGACAAACAATTTGTTTGCTTTGTCTCAGTTGATTCTTCTGACCTAATTTCCGCACGCACGAATGTTGCGTATTTACATCGGTTGACATACTTTAACGAAGGGTTCAGTGGTAATAAGACTACTGGCGTCTGGCTTCAAGTAAGCCAAGACGATCCCAACGGCCCGAGCAGGAAAATTTCTGACAACCGTAAATGTATTCGAGATCGATGCGCATTTTTTTTATCCGAGCACGGCACCTGATGGTAAGCGTAGTGCAGTCCAAAAAAATATGTAGAGCAATGAAAATATATGTAATACATTTATGTACAAAAAAATATTAACATAAATAGCACATACATATAGTCGAAATATCAATACACATTACACATATAGAGTTATAAGTGACTGTCCTTATGCAATTACACATTATGATCCCGGGGCTCGACATCGAGGGGATATTATTTATTAAATATGCTCAGTATGTCGCCTCCTTGGTCTAGAGGTCTATCGGCTGTGGACCGGGAGGTCCTGGGTTCGATTCCCAGGTCGGGCAAACCAAATTTTCTAATTTAATTTGCCCGGGACTGGATAGGGATCCAGTCCCGGGCAAATTAAATTAGAAAATTTGACCCACTATGAGGGCATAGTGGGTTGACGTCAGGCAGGCGGCCGGTCTTAAAAACTTAGCCAAATCCTCTCTGCAACATGCTGGAAAAAGTGTGTTGCGCTGACCCCACATTAAGGCGGGATAAGGGCAGGTAGAAAGAAAAAAAGCTCAGTATGAGCTTAAATTTGTTGTTGGCAATAGGCGCTTTTTATCACTTCTGTGACGGAAAGAAACTCGGCAACATGTGGATGTTCTAATACTCTACTTCTCCAATGCCTACACCTTCGGGGATACAGAATGTATGATTATAAGAAGTATACTAAAAAGCAAATGCAATCTACAGGGACACAAAATAATTCACGTAGATAAAATACACTCAAGAAAGACAACAATAATGGAATTAAATATATGCTTACACAAACTATGGAGAGCTATTATGATTTATATCGAAAAACGTCTCAAAGACTCGACAAACGCGAGTACGTATAGACAGAATTACAATGCTTAGTACTTCAGATCTGAAGGTTTTAAGATATATATTTAACAAGAGCTCAAGGGCACATTGCCAAATTCGATACAAAAAGATCACAGAGGCGTCCTCAAGCCTTATACCTCTATAATTCGAATAGAACCTTATCGAATTAACCACGCAGATGGGGCTGGTTTTCTTTACAAACTGAAAGGTCTGTGTCTTAGTAAGCCTGAATGTACAGGGTGTTTCACAAAATTTGTTATCAATAATAATTACATTTAGAGTGGCTATGTAGCGGTAAAGTTTAAAATGTCATAAGGCTTATAGTTTTTGAATAATATAATTTTGAATTTGTGACGAAAAAAAAATTCTGGGCCATCGGGTCAGCTGTAAAATATTTGCAAATTACCAATGGGGTAATTCATTATTTTTAGCACACACAAAGCCATTCCTTTACCAATTGTGACAATTTAAAGGCCGCGTTTCGATTTTAAAATCCCCATGCTTAATAATTGATTAAAAAAGTGAGATAATTATTTGTTTTTACCAATAAGCTTTAAATCATTCTCCCTGTTTGTGGAATTGTTATTGGTCTCAACTTTATGTAACACACTGTATACTGAGTTCGATCTAGACAAAAGTTTGACCTTTATGCGCTTTATACCAGATCATAGAACCTTTACTGGGTTTAGGTCGTCTGCATGCTGGCTCAGCTGCTTTTTAAGAAATAGAAGATCTAGTGAAATGATAAATTAGTCTAGATTAGTGTATTTTACGACACGCTGGCTAAACAACTGGATTTATAAAATAACTGAGAAGAAAGTTATTTTTAAATGGAAGCGTTATGGTCCCGGTTTAAAATCCGGACTTAATTTAAGTAGGGAGTCATAATACTATCTATTAGGGATGTATTTGATAGCAGCTAGTGGCCTTCATATGGATGATGAATACCTATCATAGTGACGTTTTTGGAGACTAATTTTGATGTCAATCACTGTATATCGAGTTAGTGCGAGCCGGCATTATTATAAGAACTATTGAGAGCCGCTATGTTTGATTTTTTTATCCGAGCATGGCTAGGTGACTATACTATAGCTGATGGTAAGCGCAGTTCAGTTCAAAAACGACAGTGACAACTCACAAACAATGGGTTCATCAGTGGTCACCAGAACCATACCGGCCTATTTATGCTTTTTCACACTCCGAGTCCGAAGAGGAAAGAAGCAAATCGAGGGGATTGCGACAAGACAGGTGGATAACAGACGCAGACACAAGGCTGTACCCTCATGCCCGCTCAACAAACCATCAAGCCATGTCGCAAGCCCCTGGAGAGAACCGAGAGTATACTGGCTGATTTTCGACAAGAAATATAGAGTACACATAGGACTCAGAGACAACTGGGAACTTATGAATGACAATAAGTCGACAGTATGTTACACCGACGGCTCAAGGAAAGAATCGACAGGACTGTCGGGGGCGGGAATATACATAGTTACGCCTCTCAAACAGAAGAGATCACAATAAATCTAGGAAAATTTGCGAGCGTATTCCAGGCGGAGACAATGGCCATACTGGAATGTGCTCACCGAACAAAGCAGATCATAGGCCAAGAAACAGACAAGGTACTGATCTACAGTGACAGCCAAGCTGCCCTGAAAGCGTTGGAGAAACCAGTAATAACTTCGGCGCTAGTGAGACAATGCAAAACAGCACTGAACAAACTAGCAGCTGGAAGAAAAGTAACACTTGCCTGGGTACCGGGACATCAAGGAACCAGAGGCAACGAGAAGGCTGATGAACGGGCCAGAGAGGGAGCTGATGAAACGTTCATAGGACCAGAACCGTGTCTTCCCATACCGGCAAGAGCCATGAAGGGAGTAATCAGCAAAAAGATAGCGGCGGAAACCAATGCCAGATGGAGAGATATGAAAGGCTGCCGCCAGTCCAAACTCTTCATTAGGACGCTGGACAAAGAAAAGACAAAGTATCTACTCCAACTCAAGAAGGAGGACATTAGAATGATCACAGGACTAGTGACTGGACACTGTATGCTGAACAGGCACCTAAAAATAATAGGCAGAACCAACGATCCCTCGTGCCCTGAATGTGGAGAGGAGGAGACTAGTCTCCATTTTCTGGCAGAGTGTCCAATGTACTCTCTGCCTAGGTGGGAACTATTGGGAACGGACAGACTAGAACAGGAACAGCTGTTGGAGCTCAAATTAGGAGACATCATTAGGTTCAGTAAGGCCACAAGAAGGTTTGTAGGGGGCATACTGCAGAAGCACCAGTAAAACCAGTGGTCCAGGGTGCACACTGCCATGACTAGCTAGGGGGGACCGGTGGCGCTGCATCCTAATTGGGAGGCTTTCCGCCCAAGGGTGGGAGAGTATGTGGGCAGACGATGCCTTACAGCAGGTATTTACATACAGGCTGGGCGCGGGCTGCCTGGGCGGCCCTGCCGCAGAGGTCTTAACCGACTGACGTGGCGGGGCTTATCTGGCGGACGTGCTGGGCATCCGTGGGCGGACCTGAAAGGTACAAACCTGGAAGACCCCCATGATGTCCAAAGGCTAGTCTGAGCCGCAGCCGAAACCCAACGGTGATGTGCCTCCTGGGGCTGTTGCGCGGCTCGGTTGCCTCCGAAGCGGAAGTGGAGTGCCACCCGGACTGGGATTAAGGGTGAAATAGCTCTGGCGAGTGAGCTGATCACCCGTCTGTGCGACTGCAGACGTCCCCACCATAAATAATAAATAATAATACTGGCTGATCCTGGAATGCGAACGACACAAGGAGTTTGCGTCACTATGGCAGGTTTTAGCACCATGTGTACAGTGGTCACCATCCGAGCGGATACGCAACTCCTACCACCAGCATTAACACTTACTATGAAATCCACTTAGTTCTGCCAAAGTAAAAATATTATACAAATAATAAACTGAATCAAGAAATAGGATGAATTTACTTAAAGCGAGAAGGAACCAGCAAAGTGATGAAAAGCATTTCGAAACAAAATATCTCGCTTAAAATATACTGGTAGCATTCGAAAGAAAACTCTTGCGAAGTGAAAATTCTAAATAAAAACAAATTCCCTGTTTCGTTTCTAGGGCAATGGAAGCAGACAAACTTTTATTAGAATAGTTATTTTTGTACGATATCTAGCTCGCTCAAATGGAATTATTCGACTTATGAACCTTATTTCTCAGCGCTGTAGTTGATACAGCAATAAGTTTCGCAGACTATAAAGTTAATAAATGGAATGTGATTGTAACTAGTTGTTTTTATCTCCTACTACTTAATATTATAAATGCGAAAGTTTGGATGTTGAGTGCTTGTAAATGTTGAGTTGGTAAAGGACATTTGAAACATGCCAAATTCGAGTGGATTCCAATGAAATTTGAAACATAGAACATTTACTAAGAACAATTAACAACAAGCAAGACGCGAGAAAAAGATAATTGTTACTTGCTGTACCAATAAGTAGCGACGTTAAAGTAAATAACTGTGTTGATTATCTTGGTGGATTAATAAAGGCGTTAGTCAAACTAATGAAACAGTTACAACAATGAATATTCAGCAGACGCTGACTTCGTTTGAAACTTTTGACATTTCGAATGCGAAGCGTCTAGAGCGTCGATTCGTTGAAACGTTCACAGCAAAGCAACTTAAGTAAATTACTTAGCAGAACCCTCCGCCATAATTATTATTCAACCTTTATCCGAGGCAAATCGAGTAAATTTGTCCCGAAATTACTTTTATTAAAAGCATTTCTTTCCCTCCACCGAACCAAAGTGCTAAAGTAGAGTAAATGGACTGGAATTTCCGTTTCACGAATAAATTACACAGGAATATTATAGTAAATAACCCTTTGAAGAATTTGCGGTATGAACTCACTGAATGTCGCCAGACATCCGTGACGGAATTATTTGATTCCGTCCAAATAAGAAAGTCTGCAAAACATTGTTTCTTGAAGGAGGCAATTAGGTCGCGCCGAGATTATTTTGTCAAGAGAGCTTGTCATCGGAGTCGGAAACTTTGTTACGTGGGTCGGACCCTTCCGAAATTAGTCGTTTAAGATCGCGGGTACTACATTATCTCAGAATTATAATTCTCAATTAACACTGTTATTTCTTCGTGCTCTAAACTTATCTATTATTCATGTTTTAAATTGAAGATGGTTTATGTAGAAAATTAAGTGAAAGGCGCGTGGGTTTTCTTGGAAATATATTCAAATGATAAAACAGGAAATTGAAATGTTCTCTAATATTGCTATTTCTACGGTCGGTTGAAATGTTTGTTAAGTTGCTTGAAGTAATATATTTTAAAACACTTTTCCAGTAAAGAAGATATTTAAAAACGTTGAGTGCGAAGTTTTTATGAAGTGCTCTAAAGTGTATTGGACTGATGCATTAAGTAGAGTTTACATTACTAGAAAAAATGAATACACAAATTAGTCTGAATAGCTATTAAAATAACGGCAGCTTTATCTATTTCTTTTTAACATCTTAATAGCATTTTCTTATTATTTTTCGTTATTACAATTTGTTCTGCCTGCCCTTGTTTCACCTTATTGTAGGGTCGGAGCAACACACCTTTTTAATAATGTTGCAGAAAGGAATCAGCTTAGTTTTTTACAAACCACCTGCCTGCCTCACGTCAATTCCAGACTGGGGGATCCATTCCCGATCAATTCGTGTTAGAAAAACACCTACACGACCTGGGACTCAAGATCTCCTGGTCTCCAGCCCATATATGCTGTCTAGCCACTTCCTGCGACCTTTATCAGGTCGTCTGTCCACCTTGTAGGTGAACGTCCTACGCTGCACTTGCCGGTACGTGGTCTCCACTCAAGAACAGATGCAAATCGCTTCAAACAGGTCGATCTGGAAATCTTTGGGGGAGGCCTATGATCAGCAGTGGACGTGCTATAGCAGATGATGATGATACGCTGTCACTAGGCTAAGAAGGCAATTTTTCGTCATTACTGTATTCAATTCTCGATCGCAGGTGTCTGGTCCAGATCGTACCAGGTATATGTTCCCGTGTATGGTCCAAAAAGTGCTGGCTGGACGTTTTGGAGAAAGATATGAGAGCCTATGGTCTCACTGTGGAGGATGCCCAAGACCTCGCGAAGCGTTTAAGTAGGAAGGCGTGGAATCCTTTAAGTCGGAAGGCGGACCCTGGCATAGGCAAGGCCGAGATAACCCCAGACAGAAAAAAGATTATGATCGATTAAAATCCATTGTCGTAAACATTTGCATTACTTTAGCCGTTTTCAATACCCTAGACACTTCTATTAGTTTCGCACATTTCAATCAATAACGGAACGTCTCCCGGAATTCGAATTGCTTTCTATTATAAGATCAATTGAACTGTGTATCTGGAATAATTTCCTAGTATAACCCGAGTTTGAAACTTCGCCGTGCCAGACGCAACGATCCAAATTACAAAGTTATATTTCCTACTAATGCACACAGTCAAGATATTTCGGGAGTTGTGAGATCTAGTGCATTTACGCATGATAGATAAGAAGACACGTTTACTTTGTTGACCGACTTTAAAAAAGGAGAAGGTCCTCAATTCGTCTGTATTTTTATGTATGTTACGCGATATCTCCGCCAAATGTGGACCGATTTTCAAAATTATCTATGTGTTCGATAGATGGTGGTGGTACTAATTGGTAATGATCGGATCAATTTTGAAGTCAGTCTGTTAAGTGTTTTCTGATTAGATACGCACGTAACCACCTGTCTTGGTAGTGAATACTGTTTACCCAAATTATATATTTATTCTAGTTCTAGAAATCGTGTATGACACGCCACTATATTACACACAGAAACCACTGTTTCTTATAAAAATAGACAGAATATCTGACTTTTAAAATGATACGTACATAGTCTCAAGCCTGAATCCCCGAAGGGGTAGGCAGAGGTAAACTAGAGATCTAGAACATCCATATTTCTTCGAGTTATTTACCGTCCCAGATATGATAAAGGGCGAGGATATCGCCACTTAAAATGATCACTGGGGGGTTACCAACACCTCTTAAGTAGTATTATTATAATCTTACTTCTTTTTTGTACAGGAATCGGTAGAAGTAAGCTTATAATAATACTGCTTTAAGTGCTGGTGTAAACCCCCTGTACAAAACATCGGCTACACAAGGCCAAGAACAAACACTCATATCGTGGCAATTAATGTGTTGTGCTACTTCCATAAACCCACATTACACTAATTGGAACTATGGAGGCTGCTCGGATATTAAATGTTAATTAAGCGAAATGACACACAGAAATGTTTGGAATTAGCTAAAACGAGCCTTATAACTCATTCAAGAACATAATTTATGAAATACGTCTCGTATGTAGAATGTGTTCTGAATTCATAGTTCCTTGTGTGTACAGAACTTGTTAATTATTGTGACACGCAGGTAAGAAAATTAATTAATTATTTTGGCTACGTTTGGCTTGTTTATGTTCTATTTGTCGTTTGTAATGCTTTCAAATTGCCGATACGTGGTCTTCGCTCGAGAACTTTTCTGCCCCATCGGCTACCAGTTCTACGAGCCATCCGCCTACAATGTGGACCGACGCTTTGATAAAGGTCGCAGGAAGTCGCTGAATGCAGGCCGCTTCCAACAGGTCGATCTGGAAATCTTTGGGGAGCCTATGTTCAGCAGTGGTCGTCCTATGGCTGATGATGATGATGATGATGAATGCTTTCAAATTAAATTTCTAGATATTTTTTTTACAACACGGCATCGTAATGTCTTACACAATGGACAGAATAGCCTCACTGAATTCAAGGTTAATTTAAAACCCGATTTCTTTGGATTGAATTTTTATAGGACTTGGGTGACTGTATAACAGAAAATTGTCATTCAAAATGACCAATCATAACAGAGTAATCATACAGCAGGTCGATTCTCTAAGAACCGCAACAACGTTGCGATCGACGACGAGCTCCCGCAGCGCACATCGTTGAGATCGACGGAGCGTTCAACGTAGTTGGGTCTTAAAGAATACCAATTTCCATACATTTATGACAAACGCCTCGCTCGAGAGAGCTAGTTCGCATAAGCGCCGTCATCACGCATAGCGCTAGTGCGTGCGCTTTGTACCTTGCTGAATACAAAAATGAAAACATCGTTGCCGCAATGATGCCGCAACGTTATTTTACAAATGATACATTAGATAATCGACCTGTTATTTTCAACCGACTTCCACAAAAGGAGAGGTCCTCAATTCGTCTGTATTTTTTTTTATGTATGTTACTCGATATCTCCGCCAAATGTGGACCGATTTTCAAAATTATTTTTGTGTTCCATAGAGTTTATTTCAACGGTGGTCCCATATAAATTTTATCACGATCGGTAAATTAAAATATATAATGTAAATTATATTAATCCTAATTTAAAAATTTACTTGTGTTGACTTGTCATAAGTGCTTTTTTACATGCCTACGTGATCAATAAATATTTTTATTTTTATTTTATTTTATTTTATTTTAAATTGGAAGTCGGTCAGTTAAGTTTTTAAACTTGTGATTGTCAATGTGTATGGATCCCCTAAATGAGCTTTTTCTTCCTCCGTTGTACTCGTACCATAATTTATTCTTCTAAATGTCACATAATAATGAAAAATTAAAGACTAAAATAAATCAGTTTTAATAAAATCATAGACATACTCATAGTCTGAATGTGACGTATGCAAAGAGATTTAATAATACTTATAGTATAATGTCTTTGGATGTGTATGTAATGGAATGAAACTGATGGGTACGTAACTCTGCTTAGTTTTCCAAAACAAATAGCCTCGCGTTGCCAACATAAATATAATTCTAACTTTAAAAATGTTTATACAGGGATGACCCACGGTTAACACAAATAAACAGCGTGTTTACGGCTGAAGCCTCCTTTAGTTTCGTAAACATTTACTTCCTGCGTTTAACATGTTTGAGCACTACACATTTTGTTGCCAATAGCGGACAATTTTATTTTAAAAGAGACGCATTTTTACTCTGGTGAATTAAAAATTTTGCCATTAACTGTTGAAGGAAAATAAATTTTAATGATAATTCACAATATATATTCTTAACTTAATACTTGCTCGTTGGCCCTTCTTCACTTAGAAAAAGAGATAACCCGGCTAATATTCGACCTCTACCACGTCATGGGACGGATATAACCTAAGCGAAATGTGGGTTCTGCCTGTCCTCTTCGGGTATTAAAAGCGTGAGCGTATGGATTTCTTAATGATTATTGTGAAACTATTGTAACTTTGTATGAACTTTTTTTTTTTTTTTTTTTTATATAGTAGAGATTGGCAAACGAGCAGATGGGTCACCCGATGGTAAGCGATCTCCACCGCCCATAGACACCCAAGACACAAAAATAATCATGGGTGAGTTGCCAACCTAAAAGAAGGGAATGGAATGGGAGGGAAGGGGATTGGGAAAGGGAGTGGGGAAATGGGCCACCGGAAATCTCACTCACCGAACGAAACACGACAGCAAGCTGCCACTTTACGTCGGTTTTCTGTGAGACAGTGGTATCTAACCGGTCGAGCCGACCCATTTGTGCTATAGACGTTACTGTCTACAGCGTGGCTCTACCACTTGAAATGAACATTAGTTAATTACGCTTTACTCTTGACTTATGTAAAGGTTTATTAATATTGGAAAATCGTATGCTTACAATCTTTGTAAACGTCGCAACCGCTCCATGTTTGTACTCGACATAAAAAGTACTAAAGTTTAATCGCATGTATTGTACCTCGTTTCAAATCCCACGGCACGGTCGTTGGCTTTACTATCCAATTTAAAAAGTTAATATAATTAAAGTCGTAGGCGTTCTAGACAGAGGTAGGGCACACCTAGGACGCACTACTTAATCCTAGTAAACAAAGGATTGGTAATAAAAGGTCGTATGTAATAATATACATTTTTAATTAAAACGCAATTAATTTAAATTTAATTTGCAAATCCCTAAGGCGTCCTTCAGTTTTGTATTACATTATAATTAATTATATCAGACGACAATAGGCGTAATACTTGTACTTAATTAATATTTGCTTTCAACGCAACGTACTACACGGAGCTGGGAGGTGTTTTCTCGTAATAAACGTACTTTGGAGTGTAAATTGAAATCTGAACCATTTCTTAGACTTTTGTCTACATTTTAAGAAGCAACTTGGTCGCTAAATAGAATTTAAAGGGTTCGTAGGTAATCCTAAAACCCCTATAAATTTGTAAAGCAAGTCCTAAGTATTCGCAAACTTGATGGTATAATAATTTTACACTGGCTAGGTCAAATTGAACTCACTACGCGCAATTTTTTTCTATGACATTTCAACCGATCCTTTATTAACGTACTAGACAACATACAAAGAGATTTAATATTACGAACTATAGAGGGGCTATGAAGCAAGTTTCCGTACAAAAAAAAATATCTTAAACTTCAATACCGCCATCAACCATTTATTACAAGGCGAGGGCGATTATTACAATTTACACCCTAGAACGTTTTATGAATGGTTAAGAATCACGTAAGATCACTTTATTTTGTCAATATTCTTCTGGCGCGCGTATATTTCAAATAAACTGAGCGACTTATCACCACTAGGTCATAACTTTTGGATTACAAGTTTTGTGCTATATAGACGGTATATACTATTGAATGTCTTTGACAACATAGGAAGCCAAATTAAAGCACTATTATGACAATTATTATACTATGTGCCTACTACAAACCAATGGATTAAAATAACTTTTTAAATTACTACGCATCAATATATTAATTACCTAGATGCACAGTTCACGTTCGGAAAATGGGACAGCAAAGAAGTGCTTTAAGCACTCGTTTTGCATACAGTCCGACGCCGATGGAATTCTAAATTTCAAAATTCAAATTTAAGAACGCTTGCTCATTTAGTTTAAAAAGCTACTTTATTACTCGTGCATAAGGTTATATTTGTGTTGGTTTAATTAGAACTTGTGATCTTTTTCTTTGTTTTATTCTTGAGACGACTTTTTAGGATATGAGGATATTTGCAAAGAACTGTGCATCTAGGGTATATTATATTGATGTTACTACGGAATAAGACAGTGCCTTGGGTTTCTTAACCTTTAACATAATATTATGTGCTAATTTACATCCACAGTAAAACTAAATTATACAGAAAAGTTATTTTACTGTAAGCATAATGTATTCAACATTTATTTTATTGAAGTTTTTAGCTCAAATTGCAAATGTAATTTGTTCCAAGGCAGTTCGAGTTTAATTCATTTGTTTATTCGAACGGTTATAGGCTAATGAATAAACAGTTAACTTCTGATTGTATGGTTATTTCAAATCTTTATGTTCAATTGAATTTTCGGCAGCGTATTGAATATTTATCAGTGTTGACAATGGCCTAGAAAATGGGTTACAAAGACTTTTAATAAAGACTTTCATATCCTTTTTACAATTGTTTATTTTATTCGTCTAATAATTACTTGTACGCAACACTTATTATTGAAATTGTTTTTTTGTTAGCAGAGACAGGCAAACGAACAGATGGGTCACCTGATAGTAAGTGATCTCCACCGCCCATAGACACCCAAGACACAATAAAAATCATGGGTGCGTTGCGAACCTAAAAAGAGGAAATGGAATTGGAGGGAAAAGGGATTGGGAAAGACGGGGGGTGGGATGGGCCACCGGAAATCTCACTCACCGAATGAAACGCGACAGCAAGCTGCCACTTTACGTCGGTTTTCTGTGAGACAGTGGTATCCAACCGGTCGAGGCGGCCCATTCGTGCTATAGACGTTACTGTCTACAGCGTGGCTCTACCACTCAAACATGAATGTAAGAGTCAGTGCTGATTCCTGCTTCAGAAAAATTAAAAGCTGAACTGAGCTAGCACGCACGGGTGACATTGTCATCGTGATTCGTCACTCATGTCTGGTTTGTGGCTACATATAGAAGTATGTGATATTATAACGTGACTTCTTGACTTTCCATACATTTCCCTAAGCCTGATAAGAGTGACAAAAAGTCAGGGTGATAAATGTCACCCGCGCGCTCACTGTTGTCATAATATCTTTCCGTATTCTTGTTTTGAAAATATAGCAGCTAATTTAGTGGGGAGTGGTCGCGGATGTAAAACCAGTCGCATTAGCCACACTTTTTACAACTTTAGAAGTGATAGCAAATATATTCTAATATCCATATAATTATTGAAAGCAAGAGGAAACCCATGTTTTTGTACTAAAGTTTACTGAAATTAATGTTTTATTTTATACTAGTAGACAGGCTGTTCGGTACATAAAATTTGCGCATCAAGTATCCGTCAATTGACCGCACCTCACTATAGTGATCTGCTCTTCCTTAGCCGTCAAACGTCAAACTCTCGCCGTAATGTGACACAATTTTACTTCTAAACAGCTTTTCTAGTCTAGTAGTAAACACAGAAGTCTTTAGAGAAACCTACTACGACATGCAGAAGAAGACGACACAAAGACAGACTGAATTTACTTACGTTTCTACCATTTGCCCCTGGAACCCTAATAAAACCTATAATAAAATCTGAGTTGTCTCGACAAATTTTGTGCTAAGGGGAAAATCATAAATGAAAATTGTTACGGACGTTAAACAAACGTGTGGATGTTATTTTAACAATGTGTTATAATCGTAAAAAACCTCACCACGTTAATAAAGACAAATGAGTTAATAAACTCCACACTCTGTCCATAAAAATGTACTAATTTGGCTGAATGCCTACAAAGTTTTTTTATTGAGGAACTTCAACCCCATTGATAATAGTAGGAGAGCGTTAGCAACGTCAGATCCAATTTTAGATGACTAATTAATAGAATAATAATATAAGTATCCTATTAAGTACTCCTATTAAGGGCGACTTTTATTAAATCAATATAAAGGTCTAAACTTCGTTTAACTTACATCTCATTCGCATATTTAAATCGAGATTTAAGGCAAATCGACGACGTGCAAGACATTAAATAGAGTGTATGCCGCAAGTCAGTCTATATTAATAAGTTCATGGGTGATAAAAGAATCAACAAAATTTGCCAAAAAATATCACGAATGCTTTTGTATTCATTTGTATTTATTTTGCTCTCAATGAATTTGTATCTCAAAACATGATAGAACATAGTTTTTTGAAGACGGTTAATAAAAGAATCATCGAAATTTGCAAAAGAAATATCACGAATACTTTTGTATTCATTTGTATATAAGCTTTCAATTCATTTATATCCCGAAACATAATAGAACCCACTTTTTTGGAGACGGTTAATAAATCAAGAGATGGTCTATAAAAAATCAAACACAAATCTATGAATATTTAGTCTGCGTGTAAAGAATATGAAAATTTTGTGTAATAATTTGTTTTTGCCGCTGACGGAGAGCTCCCACGCGAATATTATGCCCCAACCTATCTCCAAATTATTCCAAATTAAAACCAGAATTCGAAACTGGCGGTGTTACTTTGGGAAGTATTTTTAACTTTCTCATTAGATCTTCTTCAAAATATGAGTCCTTTTTTCATGTAAACGCTATCTAATAACCATTGTTCAAAATCAGTTCACATTTGGCGAAGATATGGCCTATACAACAAAGATACAAGCAAATATATAATCTACTTATTTTTAATATAACATAAGCTCACGCCTGTATCTTCAAAGCGATAGGCAGAGGCGCACTAGCGAACTAGAACACCCACATTTCGCCGAGCTTAGTTCAGTTCCAAATAGGACAGTGGACGAGCTTATCGCCATATTGCGCACAAATTCCAGACTCCGGGTTGATACTGAATTGCAAAAACTTAAATAACTTTGCCCGACCCGGGGATCGAACCTAAGACCTCAGGACGCTAGTCGTACCGAAATACAACTACACTACCAACGCCGTCGAGTTATTTTGGACTCGTTTAATAAATCAAATGGTATCCAACCAATTCGTAAACAAAGCTATGAACTTACATGTAACATACAACGCTTTATGATCGTACACTTATTTTTGCCGCCAACAGAGAGCTCACGCGAATATTAATTCAATCCACCTTGTTTACATTTAACGCATTTTTGCCGTGAAAATGCGGCGTAATTAAGACGTACACACGAGCTGGCCGGCCATGTGGAAATTAAATGTGATTTTGGGTAGAGAGCGAAAAAATGGTAATGTTACCGAGGTGGAAAGTTTTTACGGCTCATTTTATACACATTTATGATTTTTGTGGTTCCAAAGCTTTGAATGAGGTAGTAATTTAGTAGTAACGATGATGGGATCGTGGTTATGTTAATATAATAATATCATGCCTGCCTCGGTGGCGTGGTGGTATTTCGGTACGACTACGGTTCTGAGGTCTCGGGTTCAATCCCCGGGTCGGGCAAAGTGATATTGGATTTTTCCATATTAGCCCGGAGTCTGGAATTTGTGCCCGATATGGCGATAGGCTTGCCCCCTATCACATCTGGGACGGAACTAAGCTCGGCGAAATGTGGGTGTTCTAGTTCGCTAGTCCGCCTCTGCCTACCCCTTCGGGGATACAGGCGTGAGCTTATGTTATGTTATGTTAATAATATCATGTTCATAACATTCCGTTTTTGATTGATTTTTAGGTCAATAATCATTTAACATGTATGTAATTTGTCGCCTATTTGGTCTAGCGGCTAGTGCTGGGTTTGATTCTAAGGTCGGGTGAGGTTTGTTTGTTTTTACACTATTTTTCGGGGACTGAATTTCCCAGATGGAAGTTGACGTCAGGCAGACATCAGCAGCCCGAGCAGGAAAATTTCTGACAACCGTAAATGTATTCGTGCTCGATGCGCGTCTATGAGATTTGTATGAAATATTAATCAAATGTCATCAGTGCGCAGCGAGTTTACATTTCCATTAGTTTTTCGTGCTCGGGCTACAGGTCTTTAAATCGAAATTGAATCTTATCTACAACATGATTGGAAAAATGTATTGCACCAACTGACTGACTGCCTCAGTAGCGTGGTTGTATTTAGGCACGACTACCATGCTGAGGTCTCGGGTTCGATTCCCGGGTCGGGCAAAGTGATATTGGATTTTTCCATATCAACTCGGAGTCTGGAATTTGTGCCCGATATGGCGATAGGCTCGCCCCCTATCATATCTGGGACGGAACTAAGCTCGGCGAAATGTGGGTGTTCTAGTTCGCTAGTGCGCCTCTGCCTACCCCTTCGGAATACAGGCGTGAGCTTATGTATGTATGTATGTATGTATTACGCCAACCCCACGTTAAAATAGGATAAGAGCAGGTTGAAAAAAAGCTGTACAGCTGTCAAGGTTGGGTTTAAAAATAAAAAATACATTGCGGTAGAATCCGTAAAAAGTACTTTTATTTTAATTAGCTATTAATCGTCAGACTTCCAAAAGGTCCTTAATTCGTCTGTATTTTTTATGTATGTAACGCGATATCTCCGCCAAATCTGGATCGATTTTTATTTTTGAGTTCGATAGAGCTTATTTTTTCAATATCCGTTTTGTCCCCAGCAATAACATCGGCACATGACATCACGCAGCTAAAGGTTCCGCTGTACGCCGACCCGCGGCGTGCGGCCGAACTCAGCTGCCACTTCCAAATGGACGATCAGAAACTTCACTCCGTCAAATGGTACAGGGATATGAACGAGATATTCAGATACAATCCGTCGCAGAAGGTGAATTTTAGCACTTAAACTTAATTTTTTTTTTATTATATCTGCCTTTATTCCATCTTAATGTAGGGTAGGTGCACGTATATCCACAGGTATGTATTACAAAGGTACCACAGGAAATGTTTCTTGAAATCTTTTGTTGATTCAGGAATCTAGTTACTCTCAGAAGTGTATCTGATGTAAAACAACTTTCAAAGAATGAAGTCTTTCTTTGTACCTGCCCTTATCCCACCTTAATGTGGGGTCGGCGCAACACACTCATTCAAGCATGTTGCAGAAAGGCATGCCTGATGCCAAGCCACTCTGAGAGGTCCCTGTCCCGGACAAACCAAATTCAAATTAACTTCTAATATATCAGGGTGACGAGTTTGATGCAGTGCTTTAAAACTCTTTTGTGTTGCTTCTGTCACGGGTATTAGTATCGCTTACCATTAGGCGAGCGACTTGTTTGTCTTATCATTTAGGTGCAATAAAAAATCTGTCACTCATTGGTTAGCCCGAAGCTTTTATTTTCTAAATATCGAAGGTTCTCGATACATGCCACTGACACATATTGGCCTCATGTCAATCAAGTTACGTACGTTGTTTCCACGCCCACTTCCAATAGCCAACACCAAGTGAACAACTTGCCAAGTGGCAGGCATTTTCATTAAATTGGCCACTTGGCATGTTGGTCGAATAAGTTGGTCCTTTACGATTAAGTTTCTGAGTTTCTTAGGAAAATACCCTCGAGTTAGAAAGTCAATAGACGGGCCTGATGTATGTTAAGGGTCAGTTATCAACTTTGTTTACGGGATTCCAAATAGATTGTGGGAGTTAGACTGTCCATATTAAAACGCTTATCATTAATATTTATATATATACTGTATTTTTCGAGTTCACAAAAAGGAGAAGGTCCTCAGTCTGTTTTTTTTTATGTATATTACGCGATATCTCCGCCAAATTTGGACCGATTTTCAAGATTATTTTTTTGTTCAATAGAGCTTATTCCAAGGGTGAATCCCATATAAATCACGATCAGCTAAATTTGAAGTTGGTCCGTAAAATTTTTAAACTTGTGATTATCGAATTATAGTTATAAATATACCCCCTTATTCATAATGAAATTCTGGTCTTATCGAACGCATAACCCTACTTTTGCCTACTTTAGCTAAAAGAAAACTGAAATATGTTTATCGAATACAATGTTGCTGGTTACAGAAAAAATATTAATAAAGCCGCGGGTTCGATTCCCACATTGAGACAAATGTTTGTGTGGCCCACAGATATTTGTTTCAAGTCTAGGTGTTGTGAGACCGAAAGTCTCTCATTTTAACCTCTATGGTTACGAGTAGGCAGAAGGTGTCTTATATATGATAATGTGATTCACGAATAATAGTTATCGTGTCTATGTGTTGACCAAAAGTCTCATGTAGTTTCTGTTACCCTCGATAAAAGACATTTTAATGTGGGGTCCAGCCCGCATAGCATACGCGCAACGAGGTACGCGCCACGCTCGATAATCGACAGTCGATATGTTGTCTACAATATCGTATGAAAATAAACGAGGACGCTATGTTAGTGTCCGTAGTGATATGGAGAAAACCGGTTATAACAGGACAAAAAGCGTAGACAAAATTTTCTCGTGGCACGCATGCTAGGCGGACTGGTTATGTATGTGTACGTGATTGTTGGTTATATATATTTTTACATTTAAATATAGTACATAAATAGGAAAGTAAATTGCTATTATAAATCAATTTACAAATAAATAGCAAGAAAACGTTGACTTTGATGTATTTCCCAACATAAACTTATAAAGCTCAAAGGGACTAAAAGAAATTTTCCACACACAAAGGGTATGGCCCAGCTTTTGAAATATTTAACTCAAACGTATAATAAAATTTTATCCGATACACTTCTGCCCTTTATTATAGTTGAGTAATAAAAGTTGTGAAACGATACTGTGAAAGCATTGGTACTTGTGTAAAAATAGTTGGTATTTGAAAGCATATTCCTACTTTTTAACCCCCGACTCGAAAAGAGGGATGTTATAAGTTTGACGTGTGTATCTGTGACTCTGTGTATCTGTGTGTCTGTCTGTGACATTGTAGCACCTAAACGGATAAACCGATTTTGATTTAGTTTTTTCGTTTGGAAGGTGATTTGATCGAGCGTATATGATACAAGAAAATCTGTTTAACCGTTTGAAGATCATCAGCTTTATTAATTTTTTCTTCTCTCAGAATCGGAATTAAGGATCTTGTGGCTTGAAAATGTATTAAATTACATAGCAAATCCTGATGCACCAACAACACCTGGAGTCACTAGGATACCCAACTCTTCGCAAATTTACAGCTGAGGTCGATATCTCTGCTATAAATTTTACCGATACCTTTGCTGTAGATACCAAATACGATTATATGATGTGGAATCAGCGGGATACCCAACTCTTTACGGCAGAGGTATCGTTATTGGGTTCACATCATACATACATAAGCTCACGCCTGTATCCCCGAAGGGGTAGGCAGAGGCGCAATAGCCAACTAGTACACCCCACATTTCGCCGAGCTTAGTTCCGTCCCAGATGTGATAGGGGGCGAGCCTATCGTTATTGTGTTCATTGGAATGGTTTCAATGAATTACGTAATATTCTTATGATTTTTTTGCTAACACACCGTGTTTATTGCAGCCATCGATTCGTCTGTTCAACATAACAGACATCATGGTGCAGGGCGGTGAATGTCAGGCAGACTATTGCATGGTGCGGGTGATGCCGCCGCCGATGGCCACACGAGCTGCGTATACCTGCGAGGTGTCTACAGAAGGACCCAAGTTCCAGATCGCGAGGCAGACGAAACACATGACTGTAGTTGGTGAGCTTTCATATAAGTTGTAAACACCTTGGTACTAATAAAACTGAATTAAAATAAATAAATAACCCCTCAGTCAAAGCAGTGCTGTAGGCCAACCATGAGTTTTTTTTAACATTACTCGCTAGCGACTCCGACGAATTCTCGAAATCGACGATAGTTTTCAGTTTCTCTATACATTTTTTAGTTTGTTGTAGTTTCGGTTGTAGTTGTAGTACAAGTTCCGTAGTAGTTGTGTAATGGTACGGACTGCCGAGACGAGTGTCGGAGGTTCGGAACCAACTCCAACATGGAGCATATACCCCTGACTTTTCTATGTTAAGTGTATTTTCATTCAAATCAAATCAAAATATTTATTGAATCCATGAAATGTTACTACATTATTTAGATTCCGTCAAAGTTCCTCTACCGCCAGTTCGGAAGGCCGTTTCGCCAGAGAAGAACGGGCAAGAAACTCTGGCGTTGCTCTTTTAAATGCCAGTTGACAATAAATGCTTATAAAGTACCATATACAAAAAAGATATATAAATTAGAGCAGCTAAACCACCAAGAAAATACATACAAATGATATTTTTGTAGTAATAATTGTATATCAATGATTGCAACCTGTTTTGTATGAAATAAAAAAAAAAATAATAATACAAATAAAAACATACAAAAAATACAATACAATGGCTCACTGAGTGACCCCACGGCCACGGTGAGTTTAGTTGAGATAATTAAAAACAATTATCTCAATTATCTCATTGTGAAACATCGCTTGCTATAACGGTGAAGGAAAACATTGTGAGGAAACCTGCATACCCCAGAATTTCTTCAGAAGGATTTCGAAGGTACGTGAAGTCTACCAACCCCCATTAGGCCAGCGTAGTAGACTAAGGCCTAACCCCTCTCATTAGTAGAGGAGGCCCGTGCCCAGCAGTGGGACAGTAATATTACAGGGATAATATTATTATTTATGTAGGTTCCGTAAAGTAGCGCTGCTAGTGAAATGTATGGTGAAGACGCAAACTATTGTCGATTTCGATAATCGATAAATGTCAAACAAAACTCTTACTCAGCGAACTAGTACTGAACTTACACTTGGTTTAACCTGTATCGTGATGTTTGGAGGAGGCCTATGTCCATCAGTGAACATCCTGTGGCTGATGATGATGATGATAGTATGTTGTAGTATTTCGGCACTTGGTTGAATTCATTTTGTTCTAAACGAAACTCGTGGTTTAACCACGGAACATAGTTTGAATATTATGACAGGTTCGTGTTTCGAATTAATTTAATTATAAATTACAGTAATTTGAAAATTGTGTAGTTTATTTAAAACAACTTCTGCACATGAAATTGTTATGTTAAAATTATTTACGCATGAAAACCGAAACATAAGTTAATATCGGTGAATTTTAAATTCCAAAACAATTATTTCCATACTTTTCATTTGTAAAGCGGGAGCTATAAAGTTAAAAGTTACATACACGCTCTCGATTCACGCACGAATCATTAGTCACTAAACAATGAATTACTAGGCTTTTCATTTCATTTTCGTATCAGAAGGGCTATAGCTCGTTATACTATGATAATCAGCTCAACTCACAAAATCTTACTTTAATTTTTTTGATTAAAACATACCTAATTTTTATACATTATTCCAATTGTTTGTAGTCAAAGTCGTTGCCCAAAGAAATTTAAGCTTATTATCTACGTGTTGATAATAAAAAAAAATCTATTACTGAATTTTATAAGTCAAAAACAGCACAGCGTGCCAAGCAGACGGGTTACCACGACCTCTTATAGCAGTATTATTATAATCGTTCTTCGTTTGATTTTTTATGGGAATGTTGACAAGTAAAATTATAATAAAACTGCTATAAGAGGTGATGGTAACCCCCCAGGAATGTTGTTGACAATCGAATTCGATCAAGCTCGCTGTGCACTGATGTCAGTTGGTTAATATTCCATACAAATTTTATAGATGCGCATCGAGCATGCCGCGAATTCCATTGTCAAAAATTATTCTTTAGTTGGACCATTAGTTTTTTGGCATTTCACGCTATGACGTAAAATACTTGTATGACAAACACCTAAACGCATCTAGAGGATACGTAGGGACTTTTGTAATACAAACTATTTTACTTAGTCGCTGGCGGACCGGGATCATTATCAGTTCCACCTTCATTCGGTTGGAGATAGTTATTTAATTTTTATCGCCCATTGGTGTAGACTCTATGGGCCTTACTTATAAGAACATTTTGGCTGAGCAAATGGCTAAGAATAGTCTGTCCCTTTTATTTTTAAACAATGTAACGCGAGGAAAAAAGTGACTGAGCTATTCTTAACCATTTGCTGAGCTAAAATATTTTTATAGGTAAGGCACATAATTCGTATATCTTCGTATAAATTCTATACTACAAACAAACCTAAAAAGTATATTTCACCAGTCCGCCTAGCATGCGCACCACGAGAACATTTTGTATACGCTTTTTGTCCTGTTATAACCGGTTTTCTCTATATGTCTACGGACACTAACATGCATCTTCGTTTATTTCCATACAATATTGTCGACAACATGTAGACAACATCTCGACAGTCGATCATCGGGATATCTCGTGGCGCGCACGCTAGGCGGGCAGGTATGCCAATATAACAACAGTCTTATGACATACACTTATAATAATTACTAATTTTTAGTTATATTTCCGTCTATCACAAAGCTTGTTAAAGAGAATTTAGTGGATCATTAAGTAACGAAACAGTGAATTAAGCGAAGTTACATCACTTATTTCAAACTAGACTTTAGCATAATTAACGTCTAATTAACTGGTAATTACATGGCAGTTTCAACGCTCATCGCCGAAAATGATCAGTAATTAACGTGTAAGAGGAATTCATTGGAAACTCCTTGTCATAGTGAAGTGAAATAAATTTTATCCCCGTAAATTTGTTAACGATTGTAGACTTCATCGAATTTATTCGTATCTTTTAACATTATTAAACAAGAAAAATATTTAATTAAATTTAACTTAATAAACCGCTTATTTACCTTGATACTTATAAATATAATAATAAATAAATATACCCAACACTCACACACATAGTCCTGACCCCACACTAGGTACAACCTGTATCGTGGGTATCAGAAACTACAAGAGACTCTCGGTCTCACAACACCCAGACCCGAAACAAATATCTGTGGGCCACACAGACATTTGTCTCGGTGCAGGAATCGAACCCACGACCTCACGTTTCACAGCCGGCAACGTGCCCGCTGCGCCACGGATATGTTCATAGATAATCATATCAATCATAATCATCGCAATCATAATCTATCAATAATTAGAAAAAATAAAGATGGACCTTATCCATATCCATTTCTATTAAAAAGACCTTTTGTGTAGAAATCCTCTTAGAGAAAAAAAACTGTATTGTGTTCAGATATTTTAAAATAATCTCTTAAGAAAATGCATGTCGCAAATCGAATATCTTGGTTCACAAAGTAATAAAATACTACAAATGTAATAAAATGGATAGAATGGAAAGCTTTTACAATATTCTAGTCATTTATTTAAAAAAATGGCATTTATTACTTAACACACTTATTTCGTTTTATACGCCCTTCTACGCATTGACATTGAAATTCATACAAAAGAAAAATTTAGAAAAATAAATCAAACTTCTATTTCAGACATAAAAGAAATAACATAATATTTCTCAACTCAGCACATAAAATCTAGACCAACGTAATTGACAAAGATAAAAAAATTCAATTGACATTATTTTCTTTCGTACTGTCAATTATCCTTTCTCAGTTTTTATTCTTACATAAAGAATCTGGCCAATTACGTGATGTAATTTTCAGGGCGTTGCTTTATCAGACATTCTATTATGAAGACATCAGACAGACATTAGGACATTGGGACACAATACAGTGAAACGGTTTTGTTACGATGCTATCGGTATATTATAACCCTAGTTTTATAGATTAAATATGACCGTACCCCTTTCAAATGTAATGAAAATTTTTGGAAGGTCATTCAATACCTAGAGATCTCGCGATATTGGGTTAATATTTGTTAGAAGGTTAAGATTCATGGTTCTATTACACCCAATATTTGAAAAGTTTATAAAATTGTGGACGACGGAATGTCTTATATTTTTCTTTTAAAATTTGAATGTTCCATTCTAGAACAATAAAAACGAATATTATATTGTTACATATTATATATTAACTTTTAATAACATTTTTAATATAATATTTTATATATTTTTGTTTACAATGCATTTATAATATTTAAAGTAGGTACATTATATCTCAGTTCAGCTTTTCTAGTACAAGATTTAATTGACATCCGACGGTTTTAATTTAGGCCCTGCACAAACAGAAATACTGTTTGTTAGGATATTATATGCTGGAACCCATATTCACAAAAATAATCCATGTTTGCGGAACGTCTTATAAAGGTTTGATATTATGACTTCATATTCATTACACAGAGATTATTTTGAGCGTAATTTAGGAATTCCTAAGTTATAAGTAATTTATGAATTCCCAAGCAGCGATAGCTTAGTTCCGAATAGTACGGACTGCCGAGACAAGTGTCGGAGGTTCGAGACCAACCTCAAAATGGAGCATACACCTCTGACTTTTCTATGTTAAGTGTATTTTAATTGTGAAATATTGCTTGCTATAACGGTGAAGGAAAACATCGTGAGGAAACCTGCAAACCCGAGAATTTCTTCACAGGAATTTCGAAGGTATGTGAAGTCTACCAACCCGCATTAGGCCAGCGTGGTAGACTAAGGCCTAACCCCTCTCAGTAGAGGAGGCCCGTGCCCAGCAGTGGGACAGTAAAATTACAGGGCTAATATTTTTTTTTGTATGAATTCCTAGTAGGTTTTAATGACTGCGGAAACCAAAATGATATCAGGGGCCTGAGCAGGAATATTTATGATATTTTGTATGAAATATTACCCAAATATCATCAGTGCGCAGCGAGCTCGATACGAATACGATTGTCAAAAATATTCAAGTGGCTCGACCATGAGTTTTGGTGACATTTCACGCTAGCAACTTCGTAAAGTAATTTGTATGAATAACGTCAATTCCGCACGTAACCGCCAGAGGCGTTCGGGAGATTTTCATATAAATATTTATGGAGTCACGAGGAATGTCAAAAAAACTCACGATCGGTCTCTGCTCGGGTCACAGGTTATAGAGGTAGTACATACGCTATACTAGGCTCTGATACCACTTACATTGTGCATTGAGCGAGGATCACAAAGCGCGTGGGAGCATGAAATAGGGGAGCAGAAATAGTGTCACGATATAAAATACATTTTTTTATTCTACACGCATGAATTTATACCCATGTCGCGCAATTTGGCGTGAAAGGTGAATTCTGAGTCTCAAGGATGAATGTCTGTCATTGATTAAAATATTTCAATCGAGTTTACGTAAAAATAGAGTAATATAAAAATTGTCCGATATTTTCTACATTAATCATAGACAAGTTTTTGTAATAAACTTATGAAGATGAAGATAGAGGACGAGACATAACTCGGAAAAAATGAAGCATTGCTAATGTATGGAACGAAACCGAATGGCGACTTTACGAAATAAAGATCCCATTAATTTAGCAGTTAGGCATCTTCTTCATATTCGAAAATTTATATTATTTGTAAATAGAACACCGTATTTATTATAAAATCTATAAATATTTGCACGTTTTTTAATTCTTATGACGGGGTGACAACTTACATGTAAATAGATCGCGAATGTAAAATGGCGGAACCACTTCAAAGTATACACGTATTTTTCGTAGTTATGCAAGGTCCTCTTATTTTTTCATTAGTCATTGGTAATAAACTAGTCGGTGGTCCATGCTTTCATCAAAGCAAAAAGTATATTATATAACTTATTCAGTTTAATGTCATGTACAACTTTATGTTACCTTATGTTGTACGACCTCCGATACTACAAAGTATTGTTACATTTCAGTATTAGGCGTAGTACATAATATAGACAGCGTAAAACTTTTGCTTCCGATAAAATGAAATCGCTTGCATTGCATTCTGCAAAGAGTTTTATCGGCGCAATTATCTCGGCACCAGAATCCGGCAACTCGGCGGCATCAATGTGGCCGCGATCTAACAATAGCTGTCGTAGTTTGAATTTAACGCTTTTAATTAACTTCAGCCTTTCTATGAACAAGGAACGTTCTCAGCGGAATGTCAATTTACATAGCAAAACTAAATAATACACTTAAGACTATGATTTCAGTAGATGAATTCAAATCTATTTTGCCTACAGCGATGCCGGACGGAGACCCGGTAATATTTGGAGCGCCGAAAGTGCTGAAGCCGGGGGAACAAATATTCCTCAACTGCACGTCTGACTATTCGCTACCACCGTCAGACATTAATTGGTACATCGACGATGAGCTACAAAAGGTTAGTACACAATGCGCTTTAAACGCAATTCATTTGGCTAATACGAATCAAGTTTCAATCAACGCATATCGCAGTTAAATTACTTTGAGTTAGATGTTTTGGTATTGATCAGCGAAGTAATTGGGCAGAAACCACGGAAATCGTAAACACGTATTATATCGTAATCGTAAATGATTATGCGCGTATCGATCTTGATGAAGATGAACTCCAACCACACCAACCAAACCACAGTCCAACCCGTGACCACGAAGACTGCAAAGCCTTCGAAACGTTGAGAATAAAAATTAAAACCAAACCGTGATAGAATCCATAACAATAGTTTTATTTCAATGTATAACATTCGCGTAAACTTAAGAACGTCCACTGCTGAACATAGGCCTCCCCCAAAAATTTCCAGACCGACCTGTTGGAAGCGGCCTGCATCCAGCGACTTCCTGCGACCGACGACCCGTAGCCCGAGCACGAAAAACTAATGTAAATGTAAATGTATTCAAGTTCGCTGCGCACTGATGACGTTTGGTTAATATTTCATACAAATTTCATAGACGCGCATCGAGTTCGAATATATTTACATTAGTTTTTCGTGCTTAGGCTACTGATAATGAATATATGCGCATTCGCAATATAGATCTCGATTCGATTTCGATTGTCAAAATTAGGAATATCTCAGGATGCTGATAGTGCAAAATTGACGTAATTAACAGCAGAATTATCTGAGAATAAAGCCGAATCACCAGAAAAGTTTTACTGAATAGCTGTTGGAAATACGTTCAATCAAACAATCGTAAAACGGGGAACAGCTGATTGGTCGCGTGTGACCTGAGCTTTACAAACAGTGGTGGCACACAATGCACTTGGCAGATAGCTTGAGTCGATTCTGTTTGCTCTCGTGGTATACAGGAATCCAATTTGAGAGGATTAGGTACCCTATTCATTGATGTGATTGGAAACGATAAATTGATATCGGACGTGTTCCGAGATACTGTTGTTAAAAAGCATCTAGGAGCAGAAATGTTGCTATTATGTATAATCTTTGATTTAAGTTGTATTTGATCATTCTAATATATTATGATGATAGAAGATTTTAATAGATTTTTCTTAATCGATGATGCAATGTAATAAGCACAAAAGTATGTTTTGATCTACCA
Source organism: Clanis bilineata (assembly GCA_036417725.1). Classification (NCBI taxonomy): domain Eukaryota; kingdom Metazoa; phylum Arthropoda; class Insecta; order Lepidoptera; family Sphingidae; genus Clanis; species Clanis bilineata. Next base: position 10,510,067 of record CM071153.1, read on the forward strand.
ATGATATTAGAACTAGCCTCCTTGGTCTAGTCATCTAGTGGCAGCAAGCTGTGAATCACGAGGTCCTGGGTTCAAATCCTAGTTTGGGCAAAAAAACTGTTTTTCTAATATAATTTGCCGGAATGAATCCTTCAAAGGGACTTGACGTCAGGCAGACAGGCGGTAAATAAGGCCGATTATTTTCTACAACATGTTTTAAAAGTGTGTTGCGCAGACCATACAGTGAAGTAGGATACGGGCAGGTTGAAGAAGAAGACTAATAATAAGAACGAATGTAGTTGTTGTTTATTTTTTTATTCTGTACTACGTTTGAAAGAATGAGACCTCCCAACATCCTAGGTGACTTGTCGTATAAAATTATGAGTAGTGCTCCCACTTAACGTCTGAGGCAGCATTGTATGAAGTGCGTTTGCATTGTTTACCATTACAGCGGCTCATTGTTAAGCGGCTCTAAGCAGCCGAGGTACTCTTTAAATCTTCGCTAATGGCCTTTTAAAACGACCAGTATATTTTGCCAAAACGCTCTTCCTTTATTGTTGGCGATAAATCTGGAAATGTTTAAATAATTAGAACTTGGGAAATAAACGGAAACACATCGCGACGTTGCGACTTGAGGATATATTTTTACTTAAATCCGCAATTTCGGAGTTCAGTAATATTTGCGTTTTATTTGCTTTTACCAGCGGTTTATTGAGGAATGTACTGCTTGTGTTAGTACATCAGTCTGCAAGACGTTGTAAATTGTAATGCTACTCTAATGCCCATACTGAAACACAACTCAAAGATTTACAGTCGTCTTATGTAATTCGATTTATCTGCCAAAACTTATATGGCGCAAAGCAATTTAAGTAGCCGTTAAAGTTCAGTAGCTTTTCAGAATTATTTCTCATCTTTCAACTTCGATGCATCCACTTCGTCCTAATCTCCAACCTTCTCAAACATATGGCCATCGACTGCCAACATCTTCTTAAAAAGGAGATCTGAGCATTTCAAGACTGTCCGCGAGATCGTATCCTCCTATGATCGAGAATAGCTGTCTATGGCTATGTACTATGAACTTCCTCAGTGGGATAGTTGTATTGCGTGCGTGATAAGATCCCATTTGATCCCCAGAAAGGACTAAATTATATTGGGTTTTTCTATTCACTATCAGCCCGGAGTCTGGAATTCGATATGGCGATAGGCTCGCCCCCTATCATATTTGGGACGGAAATAAGCTCGAGGATACGTGGGTATTCTAATTCTCTAGAGTCTAGTTCATCTCTGGCTACCTCTTCGGGGATATAGGCATGAGTCTAAAAAGTGATCACGGCAGGCGAAAACTCTTAATTAAAATGTGGACCAAATTACTTTAAGAAAGACGATTTTATAATACAGATGAAACAAGACATTTTACCTGTTTATACGAATTATAATTATTTCCGGTTGATTTCCGCAAATAGATTAGGTAGACAAAGTAAAAATTAATAAAAATTCTTAAGTATACAAACGTTATTAAACATGATGTTTATTTTGTATGACAGCCTCTTGGCGCTGTGGGCGATTTGCCGGCTGTGAAGCCAGAGGCTGCGGGTTCGATCCCCGTACCGAGACAAATGTTTGTGTGGCTCATAGATATTTGTTTCGGGTCTAGGTGTTGTGAGACCGAAAATCTCTCGTAGTTCCTGATACCCACCATACAAGACTTGATCTTAATGTGGGGTCAGAACTATGCGTGTGATTGTTGGGTGTTATTTATAAAAACTTTAAGAATCGTCGCCTCCTTGGTCTAGTCATCTCTATTCACTTACTTGGTTTAGCGGCAGCGTATAAAGGCCGTCCGGGCGGTTCTGAGTTCAATTCCCAGGTCGGGTGCATATTTTTCTAGAATGATTTGCTTGGGACTGAATTACCCAGAAGGTTGATGTTAGATAGACAGCCAATTGTAAAGCAGGCAGTTGTAAAGACTATTCCGAATATTTTCTGCAACATGATTGAAAAAATTAGTTACGCCGCCCTCACATTCAGCTGGGATAAGGGCAGGTGGAAAAAAAAGGTTGCTCTCTAATACATCGAGAATGGAATATGGCGAAATGTGGGTGTTCTAGTTCTCTAGCTTGCCTTTGCCTACTCTTTCGAGGATACAGGCGTGAGTTTATGGCTGCAGGGTTACCACCACCTCTTATAGCACTATTATTATAATCTTACTTGTACCGATTCCAATACAAAACAAACGAACGATTATAATAATACTGCTATAAGAGGTGGTGGTAACCCTGCTGAGATCTATAGAGCAAACTTCGACTAAGTCTGAGTCAAAGAAACGAACTCAGTGAGGATTTGGAATTTTTAAAGCGAACTTTGCCTTAGTCCGAATCATTTTTTACAAAAAAATCTTTGCTTAGTCACCGAGTTCGTTGTTGTGACTTAGTCGAAGTTCGCTCTATAGATCTCAGCCTATGTATGTTATTTATGTATGAGACGTATATGGATTGCTGTTCAAACAAGTACCAGTATTTAACTTGTATATACACAATTTCCGACATGTTCACAGGAATATGAAACGACGATATTTTTCAATATTCACGTAGAATGTCGAATCGTGTCCGGTCGTTACGTTTACAGATGGTTGTATCCGTCACATATTCTAACATCAAAATCTTGTGTATTTTCAGTGGCTAAAAGTCCATACAACTCGATGCCTTCCGGCTTACCTTTTCCGAATGTTCTGGTAATAAATAGGCCTTAAGGAAAAGAAAACAAATAGCGGCTTTCCTTTCGCAAATTCTCACCCTTCGCCACTGGTATTTTATGGAATTAATTAAAAAAATATTCGAACTTGGAATCGAACCGGAATCCCACGATTTCTAGTTTTCTTTTTATAGCAGAGACTGGCAAACGAGCTGATGGGTCACCAAACGAAATGCGACATTAAGCTGCCACTTTACGTCGGTTTTCTGTGAGATGGTGATATCAAACCGGTCGAGCCGGCCCATTCGAGCTGTAGACGTTACTGACTACAGCGTGGCTCTAGCACTCAAAAAAGTTTATGTACTCTGCCACTAGCAGTGGCGATGGCTGACAATTTCTAAATAAAGTCGATGCTAGTTTGCATTAATACCTATTTATTAGTAAGGTATTAAGTAAGTATTTATGAGTGGTAGAGCCACGCTGTAGACAGTAACGTCTACAGCACGAATGGACCGGCTCGACCGGTTGGATACCACTGTCTCACAGGAAACCGACGTAAAGTGGCAGCTTGCTGTCGCGTTTCGTTCGGTGAGTGAGATTTCCGGTGGCCCGTCCCCCCCCCTTTCCCAATCCCTATTCCCTCCCCTTCCATGTCCTCTTTTTAGGTTGGAAACGTACCCATGATTCTTATTGTGTCTTGGGTGTCTATGGGCGGTGGAGATCACTTACCATCAGGTGACCCATCTGTTCGTTTGCCAGTCTCTGCTATAAAAAAAAAGGCAAAATAAGCCGTAAATAATCGTATGGAGATTTCACCACTGCCATTAAGGCGGATTTTAAATGTGTATTTTTACAGCCTGAACCGTGGCAGCGGACAGAAATGAGCGAACCTCAACCGGGGGGTCTGCGCCGGTCCTGTCGAGTGCTCCGGGTGCGTGTGCCCCCCATGGCGAGCGGGGCGATACGGGTGCGATGTGAAGCGATACTATTGGTCGAGCCGCCCGTAGTTCGCGACGCTAATATTATCATCACTATACATTCGCGCACTCAGTTGTCCAAATATGTATCTAATAGTAAAGGTGAGTTTATATTTTTTCTACAGTTAATTTGGATGTTGCTTATAATACTAGGCTAGATATTTAACGGTAAAGTTTAAAATATCGTAAAGCTAATAGTTTTTGAATAATGGAAACTTGAATTTGCGATGAAAAATTTATCTCCTATTGAGTGAGCTGCTGTACATTTGCAAACCACCTATGGGATAATTTAATTATTTTTAATGTACCCACAGCGGTTTTTAAACCAATTGCCCCGATTTAGAGGTCGTATTTTGATTTTAAAATTCGAATGCTTGATAATTAAGTAAAAATTTTATATTTTAACTTCACCAGTACACTTCAAATTGTTCTCCCTGTATGTGAAATTGTTATTGATACCATCTTTCTGCAACACCCGGTATATTACCACTAATTAATAAAGTTCTATCAAGTAACAATTCAAAGAATATCATCATCATCATCAGCCATAGGACGTCCACTGCTGAACATAGGCCTCCCCCAAAGATTTCCACCTACAAGGTGGACCGACGACCTGATAAAGGTCGCAGGAAGTCGCTGGATGCAGGCCGCTTCCAAGGTCAGGTCTTTTGCCAGGTCTAAAAAAATATGCATAACATAACAAACATACACACATGCGTGATATGAAATATTTCTACGATAAGTTTGAACTAAGTAATAATAAGTCTTAGAGCGCTCTATAAATATCAGTTAAAATGTTTGGTACCCTGACGAGCCTAGATCATCAATAGTTTAAAATATATCTGCGGCCTGAGCAGGAAAATTTCTGACAACCGTAAATGTATTTCAGCTCTATGCGCGTCTATGAAATATTAACCAAAAGTCATCAGTGCACAGCGAACTCGAATACATTTACATTTACATTAGTTTTTCGTGCTCGGGCTTCTGATTAAAATACTATCACTATCTCACAAACCCTTGGTGCTCTTAGCGTTATTTTTCCTCATAAAAAACTCTCTCTTTTCAGGTACGAAACTAGATGTGAATATTATGGTGTCGTTAGTTATAATATGGACAGTGAAACAAATATCAAGGTTCATGAGCTTATGAGAGTCGATATTTTAAGTGGTATGGTGATATTAGTGTAAGATAGTTAATGATCGGCCAGCGATGATATTAAACAAAATTATTGACGTAAATGTATATGTGTAGATGGATACGATGTAGCACCCATGAAAATAGTTACTTAACGGCTATAGTACAATATAGTATATTGAACGTTTTTCGGATTTTAAAACCTATTGCGTAGTAAAAAAATATTGTATTCGATTACACAGTCGAAGCTAACAGCACAGCTGCCTAGGATTAGGTAGTTCCAGTTTCGCGAAGCTGCGTTGTATAGCTTAAATTGATACAACAAATGGATATTGTTTCGACAATTTTTTGTTGTAAAATTCTATGCTAAGGCTTATGTTGGCAAATGGTACAATTTTTTTATACAAATATTTGTAGATACTGGAATAAATACTCAATTTAGACCGTGTTGTGCAGAAATGATCTAACCCACAAAAAAAATGTTATTGATGCCAACATGTTCTAAACCATTAATAGACCATATTGGTTTACATATTCATTGTTATTGAATTCATTTGTCTCACGAAGGCTGCAAAGCTTTCAAAACGTCGGGCATAAAAATTAAAACCAAATCGTGATAGAATCCGTAAAAATCGTTATATATCAAAGACCACATTGGTTTCAACAATTTTGTTTTGGTATTTGTGGGTTGGATCATTTCCACACAACACGGTACATTTATCTTGTTTATGGGTTAGAAATTATCTTTTTATATTATCATAATGTATATTTAACTTATTTTACGTTTTTTGAAATCTGAAAAATGTTTAATATTCATTTCATATCGCAAATTCCTAGCAGATAGCAAAGTACAGAAATTGCAAAGCATCGAATCGTCTGCGACGCTATGCTCAAAGAAAAAAATCGTAATGTAATATTAAGTGACTAGAAACCATGTTTAAACTACACAACTTATATTTTGTCCACACCCAACATATGGAATACCTCTACTACATTGGAAATGTAATTAACCCTAGTAATTTTAACACAGCGTATAGTTTCCTTATAGGCCAGCAACGCATCGATTTATCTGGTAATGTGGGCTCCTTAAGCCACCATCAGATGATCACTCTGCTCGTTTAGTCTGTAAATCAAACCGGAATATTTTACTCATCATCATCCTCATCTGCCATAGGACGTCCACTGCTGAACATAGACCTCCCCCAAAGATTACTAAATAATTATTTTCTAATGACTGCCTCCGTGGCGTGGTGGTATTTCGGTACGACTACGTTTCTGAGGTCTCGGGTTCGATCCCCGGGTCGGGCAAAGTAATATTGGATTTTTCCATATCAGCCCGGAGTCTTTAATTTGTGCCCGATATGGCGATAGGCTCGCCCCCTATCACATCTGGGTCGGAACTAAGCTCGGCGAAATGTGGGTGTTCTAGTTCGCTAGTACACCTCTGCCTACGCCTTCGGGGATACAGGCGTGAGCTTATAAAAAAAAAATATATTTTCTAATGTAACCCCCAAATACAGAAACTCTACTGAACTTTAATGCCCACTTACCGACGTTGTAAAGCAATATGCACCATACAATTTTGACAGTTTAGATGGCGTCAAATGCCATAAGACGATCTTGAATTTTGAGTCGTCTTTCAATATTTGGGCATGTCATGTACAAGACCAGTGACGTGTACATATGAATTCCCATCAGGATACATAAAAAACCTTTTCCTTCAATTCAATTAAATTCTTTTTTCATATCATCATCACTATTATCATTATCATTTTGATAAATTATTTTAGATCATGATTTTAATTATTTACTTATGTCAATAGCTAATTGTCGGGTAGACACAGTGTCTCTTTACATATATGGAATGCGCGCCACTGTACACGTCCATGACCTTTAGTCCAGCAGTGGAAAAAAACGGCAAAAACGTACGTCAATATCCATTGTAAACGGTAAATCGCAACACTTATATAAAAGTACACCTCTTCATACAAGAATAGGTGTCTGCGGATCGGAAACAACCCATTCACTCCATTGTAGTGGGTGTAGACCTTTAGAATCCCTTGTGCAATGCAAAAAGAAATGTGTAAAATAATGTATCGCATTTGCGGCATTATTAGATAAGATGGATCGTATAATTTATGACGGTGTCACATTTTCTGTAGCTTGTCTGCCTCTAGATTGTTCCATATAGATGCAAGACGCGCGTCCGTGTAGTTAAACTGGGATTGGTCGAAAGATACCCCAGCAAAAAAGACCTTGTGGTATACCCAAGAAGCGCTGGAAATATTGTATCGAAGAAGACCTGGCAGACTTTAAGAAAGACTAACTGGAAATGAACATCCCTAAATAGAGATCGATGGAGACAAATTGTGGAGAAGGCCAAAGCCCATACTGGGTTGTAGCGCCAAGGGAAGAAAAAGAAAGTCGAAAGATCAGCAGCCCGAGCAGGAAAAATTCTGACAACCGTAAATGTATTTGTGCTTGATGCGCGTCTATGAAATTTGTATGAAATATTAATCAAATGTCATCAATGCGCAGCGAGTTTACATTTACATTAGTTTTTCGTGCTCGGGCTACTGAAGATGGTTCGTGTATTTTCGGTTCTCTCGAGGTGCTTGCTTCATAACTTCATGGTTAGTTGAGGTGAGTGTGTTGCCGCATGCCCCTCGATTCCATGTCGATTTAGTTCTTCCCTCTTCGGAGTGTGAAGAAGCATATATAGATCGGCATGATTCTGGTGACCACTGATAAACTCTATGTTTGTCTGTGGTCATTAGTTTTTGGACTGCACTACGCTTACTTTGTTTTTGACATCACATCGATTAATGACAGTTAAATGACACGGAGGCGCGTATTGCGTTTATACGGAACATTCACCCTGGACGTTAATTAGTTTTTATATTATAAATAACGGATAGTTTAATTATAGGCATTAATCTATGGCTGTGTTTCACTTAAGGTAATGTCAATTCTTTGCACGACATCATCTTTTAACTAATGTACAGTTACACGAATTTGATTTTGTTCAATATGATTTCATTGTATTTGAATTTCAATGTAAATTAAATCTATATGAAACGTGGTTGCTGGTTTTATTTTTAACACTTAAATATTGTTACCCCTTTTAATAATCTTTTACTACGACCATGCCTGTATCCCCAAAGAGGTAGGTAGAAACGAACCCGAACACCTATATTTTACATACATCCATAAGCTTACGTCTGTACCCCCGAAGGGGTAGGTAGAAGCGAAGTAGCAAACTAGAACACACACATTTTGCCGAGCTTAATTTCATCCCATATGTGATAGACGGCGCGCCTATCGCCAAACCTAGCACAAATTCCAAACTCCGGCCTAATATTGAAAAATTCAATATCACTTTGCCTGAACCAGGGATCGAACCCGGACCGAACCTCAGGACGTCAGCCGTACTGCGCATACTATACCGCTACGCCACCGAGGCAGTCCTATATTTTACAAAGCTCATTTCCGTCCTAGATATGATAGGTCGCAAGTTTAACATCATATCGATGACGACTGCGCTAATACTGAGAATAAAAACCCATAATCACTTTAACCGACCAGGAAACCGAACCAGAGACCTCAGGACGCTAACCATACGAAATACAACTTTGCCACTGAGGCACTTTCACCTCCAGAACTCAATCAGGATAATTTGACGCTTGGCTCGTTCGTTAGTCGGTGAGGTGTGCCGCAGGCAGACGAAGCTAGCTTTGACATAGGAGACCAATATATGCCTTATATTAACCCTTTTCATTCAACTTAGTATATAGTTTGCCTTTTTGCAACACTTCTTTCTTTCTAACTGCCCTTATTCCACCTTAATGTGGGGTCGGCGCAACACACTTTTTTCAAGCATGTTGCAGAGGATTTGGCTTAGTTTTTACGATCGGCCGCCTGCCTGATGTCAACCCCTATGAGGGATCCAGTCCCGGGCAAATTAAATTAGGAAATTTGCTTTGACCGACCTGGGAATCAAACCCAGGACCTCTCGGTCCACAGCCCATATATGCTGCCACTAGACCAAGGAGGCCTTTTTGCAACACTAGTATAAGTATTATTTCTACAGATTCTACTGTCTATAAGGCATCAATGGCAAAAACAAATAAGAATTTACTCCGATGCTAGTTATCCTTTTAATCACTTTCGATGTACCTCTATATTAAATCTTTGGATAAATAAATGCGACCTATGATGGATTTTTTGATTAAATCACGATATGTATTGTTGACAATTTGGCGAAGATAAGCTAATTGGAATCATCATCATCATCATCATAATAATCAGCCATAGGACGTCCACTGCTGGACATAGGCCTCCCCCAAAGATTTCCAGATTGACCTGTTGGAACTTGGAAGCGGCCTGCATCCAGCGACTTTCTGCGACCTTGGTCGTCGGTCCACCTTGTAGGTGGACGTTCTACAATCTATAGTTCTTATTGGAATCGAGATTAGGATATTTGCAATAAGACATTATTTTAAACGAAATGATGTTTTTACACGATATTTTGGAAATTAGCAATATACCTAATTAAATATTCAAGCATAGAATGTTTTTTTTAGTACGAAGAATCAATTATCTTCAAAACATCAAATGATCCATAACGATCTCTTTCAAAATCAACCTGCTATGAATGGCAACATGTTACAAAAAGGAGCTTAGACATTCACATTTTGGTAACAATAAGTTAATAAGGCGCAGTTTTCCGCAACAATGTTGTGATTTACCGCCAGCGCTTTCGGTTTCATAAATTGGTTCAAAATATTGATGGCAGCTTCGTTTTCGCTGAAACGAGGTTTTCAGTATTTTGTATCAACTTTAATGTTATTACAGGCTCAGAAAATCTCAGTGGTATAGCAAGCTTGTAGTCGGTTATGAAGCGAAAGACCGCGGTTCCGATTTCTATACTAATTCAAAATGTGGAATTCAGAATTATATTTCGGGAATGGATATTGTGAGAATATAGTCTTAGTTTCTGATACAAGCTGGCTGTGAAGCGTGGGGATGTGGGTTCGATTTCCACACCGAGATCAATGTTTATGTGAAAATATACCTTTTTCGGCTGTGTATGTTGCGAGACCGAAAGATTCTCATAATTTTTGATAACCACGACACAAGACTAGCATATTACTCGAGGATCAGCAGCCCGAGCAGGAAAATTTCTGACAACCTTAAATGTATTCGTGCTCGATGCGCGTCGATGAAATATTAATCAAATGTCATCAGTGCGCAGCGAGTTTACATTTACATTAGTTTCTCGTTCTCGGGCTACAGGACTATGTGTGTGACTGTTGAATATGTTTATAAAGTAGTCTGAAAAACAAGGAAAAAAGTTTTAAATCGTAATAAACATTGTAAACTTATGCTTTTAACAAAGACCGTTGATTTTTATCGGCTTTTATAACCGTTATTTGGCTCAACATTACTCTATTAAAGTTTTGTTCATTTGCCTTACGTAATAATCTGGGGATGTAATATTTTTATGCTTTAAGTGTTACCAAACTTTTGTTTGTTATGTTGTTGATAAAAGTTGGCTTGGTTGGTTTTTTACAGAAGTTTTAAATATGATGATATGATGACAAAGAAATAAGAATAAAGTTAGACTGTAATATTACTTAGTGCCTAATAGACAAATGGGAAACCCAAACTAAATCAACGGCTCTACCTTCGGGGATACAGACATTAGCTGGACCGTGCTGTGCAGAAATGATCCAATCCACATTTTTTTTTATTGATGCCATGATCCATTAATAGACCATATTGATGTGGAAAAAAATGGTTTCTTTTTGTGGGTTAGATCATTTCTGCACAACACGGTCCAGCTTATGTATGCTGCAGTGCTATTACAGCAGTCCGCACTACTGTCTTTATCCCTCTCTAAAACGGGGTTGGCGCAACACAAATTTTCAAACATGGTGCAGAAAGGTTTCCGGCTTATTTTTACAACTGAATACCTGTTTGATGTTAACTCCCTTCTAGTGGATGCAGTCCCGGACAAATCATGTTAGAAAATCCACTTTGCCCGACCGAGGAATCGAACCCAGGACCACCCGCTTCACAGCCCATATGAGCTGCCACTAAACCGAGGAGGCGACTGTTGGAGCAACAATAATAGTGAATGTTTTATACTTGGTTTAAACAAATGTTATGAGTGCACAGCAAGCTCGATATGAATTCGATTGTCAAAAATATTCCTGTTCAAGCCTCTGTATATACTAATGTCTATGTTCCTTTAATACTGTGTCAACATACATTTTTTCTTTACATTTAAGGAAATAGGTATTAAAACTGTAGCATCAAATCAACACAATTTGCAACTTTGTTTACCGATCTTGTTATCTCTATCGCTTGAGAATGACAAGCAATAACATCGCGTCGGCACCAGATGTTCCGATCGCGTCGCTACGAAACAAGAATCATTCAAAATTCATCAGGGAGGAGAATCGGGGAACATCGCAAAGTGTTAAGTAAACAAACTAGGTATAAGAGTACGGCGCTTCCACGTTTGCTTTCCAAGTTCTGTAACAAGATAACTAATTTAATTAATGATTAACGGAGCACTTCTTTGCGTCCGTACTACTTGACGGTGAATTTTAGAATATTTCCATCAAACTTATGTTGAGAATGATACCTACTTTCGGAACGACTGCCATCCTGAGGTCGCGGGTTCGATCCCCGGGTCGGGTAAAGTTATATCGGATTTTTCAGTATCAGCCTGAAGGTTGGATTTGTGCCCGATATGGCGACAGACCCGCCCACTGTCACTTCTGGGACGGAACTAAGCTCGGCGAATTGTGGGTGTTCTAGTTTGCTAGAGCGCCTCTGCCTAACCCTTCGAGAATACAGGCGTGAGCTTTTGTATGTATGCTATGTGGATTTATCTTGATATACCTATTTTAATATAGAACAACAGTGTTTCGATTCTTTGAACATTGTAATGGACGTTAGGAGACACACAACATAACATAACGTAACAGACGTAATATCTAATATCAAAATGACAAGCGTAGTGCAGTATTACTGAGTGATTTGTTATTCAAAGTACTATTGGGGTTGCGATTATTTTCTTCTTTTAAAAATAATTGCTTCCACGCATTTGCGATAATTTAGCCAATGTTAAGGTAAGTATAGCAATTATCAAATTTTCACAAGGCCCTGCTGGGATTATGGCGGCAATTTCGTCCAGCGCAGTGCCTTACAGATGACCTTCACTCGGTGAATCGACCGGACAAAGCCAGCCAACGCACCAATCAAAACTCATCAAAGATCACCGATTAAAAATGTTACTGTCCATCTTCGCTGAATTTTGGTGGATAAAACCATATCACATTAAACAACAAACACAACTCCAGACAATAATAATATATCATAATTTTAACAAGCGACGCCCACCCTGTCAGACTTCCCGTCAAAATCACTGCTACTGTTCATGGGAAGTCTTATCGCCTACCTCTAGCGACCTGTAAGTCTTATCATTCGATTGTAATAAAACCTACATAAGTATCCACAGGCATGTCTGACTGTAAAAGTCCAAGGATCTATAAAGCGTACCGCAATATGTTAACAATAAAATCAAATTCAACATTCGAAATTGCATTCGGAATCCCTGTCGAGTGAGAAATAAACCCAATACGTGATGATCGTTCAAGCGTAAAAAATAAAAATAAAACCGAAAAAGCCGAATGAAACAACGCGATTCGTCTATAAACTTAATATATTCATACAGCGTAATTATTTTTCCGAATATTCTGTAGCTTTATGTTTACAGAGGGAACTAAAGGCTTTCCAGAAGGCTCATAATAACGCAAACGACTAACTCTCCAAGGGGCGTCGAGTAATTTAGTCGTCGCCTCTCGGATCATATTATCCGTATTCCTAATACAAATGATCCGCAGTTCCGCCGGGACGTGCCAAAATGGGTAAATTAAAACGGAGTACACTTTTGGTGGAGAATTTGCTGCGTATAAAAAGCCGCAGCCACATGATTGGCGCGCCTCCAGACGCCCAGCTTGTCAACGAGCCCGTACGCTAGATTTTTATCAAGTTCTTGTAAAAGAGGTAATTTAAAAGGGTCATGTTCGCACGGGGCTGATAAATTAAACCCAATTTGGCGTTGCGTGTAAATGCGTTCCCCGAGGCTAGGCGATCTAGCTTCGTATATAAAACGTTTTGTCGTCCAACGTCGTGGAATCTTCGCTTTCAGGCGGTTATTAACTAGATTTAAGCCCCATTTAGATTGAAAGATTTTATCTCGTGTTTGACACGAAAACATAATAACCAAATGATGTAGTATGCTGATTGTAATTTTTTTTCGCCTCCTTAGTCTCAACATATGTATATGTGCTTTAAAGGTCTTAGGTTTGATTCCTAGGTCGGGTGGATTGTTTTTCTAACACTATTTGCTTAAAACTGGATCCCGTAAAGGAGTTGACATCAGGTCAATCGGTCGAAAAAAATAAGTCAAATCCTTTCTGCAACATGCTTGAAAAAGTGTTTTGCCACTGCCCACAAGTGTCAACAAACAAACAAATTATCATCAGATGGGCTGTCTGCTAGTTTGTCTTCCTAAGCTATTAAAAACATAAGTCGATTAAAGTCATTATGGTTGGTCATATCAAATTTACAACAGACCACAGACGCCCATAGACACACAAGACATAAAAATAATCATGGGTGCGTTGCCAACCTAGAAGGAGGAAATGGAAACGGAGGGGAAAAGGATTGGAAAAGGGAGAGGGGAAATGGGCTACTGAAAATCTCACTCACCGAAAAACGCGACAGCCAGCTGCCACTTTACGTCGGTTTTCTGCGAGACAGTGGTATGAAACCGAGCCGTTCGAGCCGGCCCATTCGTGCTGTAGACGTACATCTCTACAGCGTGGCTCTACTATTCTCGATATTAAATAAATACCACCACGCAGACTCATACATAGTGTTGACCTCAGAGACTTTTATCGAGGGTGTCAGAAATTACGAAAGAATTTCATTCCGACAACACCCAAACTGGAATTATATATGATGATCACACAAACATTTGTCTCGGCGCAGGAATCTCTAAATGTATTTTTTCCATCGCAAGGAGAGAACATTATAATGGCGATACCATTAGCGTCAGGTGCGACTCGGAGCTTGAGCCGAAGGGGAAATAAAATAAATAATATTACTGTCCTCGCTTCCTAGAGGTAATTAGCAAATGATGATTAAGTATGAAAATAAAGATAACGTATGTACACTTAGATTGTACTATGATTCTTGATACTTGTGTGTATACTCGTGCTTTTATCCCTGAAGGCGTAGGCAGAGGCGAACTAAAACACTGACATTTCCTGAGCTCACTTTCGTTCTAGATGTGATAGGGGGTGAACCTATCGCCATATTGGGCACAAATTCTAGACTACGGGCTGATACTGAGTATAAAAACATAAAATCACTTTGCCCAACCTGGGGATCGAACCCAAGACCTCAAGATGATAATCGTACCCAGCACGCAATATAACTACGCCACGAGAATTGTTTATAACCCTTCTACAAATTAATTTTATTGATTACTGCACTTGCTGTTTACCATCAAAGTTTATTTAGAAAATTGAGATTCTTTGTTGCTTTCAACGCATATTTTAAAATAAAAACTATATACAATACCCGTCCTGCGAACGGTGAAAGTATTTGCATATTCATATCTGTTGTATAGCACTATGTAAACTTTGAAGCTGTTTTGTGAGAACTAAAAGTCGATGATAATAAGTATTACTTAGTTTAAAACAACGTTTTCCAGAACAAAAGTAATTTTACTCACATACAAAAATTCACTACTATTTTGCATAATAATTTATAGAGATAACATATTTATTAATAATTGAATAATGTCTCTTTTAATACTCAATCCGTTGGAGGTGGCATATATATATATATATATTACATAGGTGTCCCGGCCTCCGGAAGCCGAGCCGCCCGTCACTCAATAATGAGTGACGGGCGGCTCGGCTTAAGACTAGACTTAATAAGAACAAATAGCAGGATAAATTCTTGATGCTTTATATAATATTTTACAATAGCAATATAAAAGGAATGAATCTAAATAACTTCTGCCTCATTCATAATTTAACGGTCAATAATTTTCATCGTAATAATTTTTTGATTAAACATAACCATAAATAAATGGACATTCGTAAAGTCGCGAGTCAAATAATATGCAAGGTTTTATATGCGCGGTCCGGTTTAAATTGGAATAAGCGAGATGAAAAGTAGAGAAAAAAACAACATAAAAGCAAATTACAGGAAGCGAAAGAAACTAAAATGCGGGACGGCTCGCTCGGGCTTGAACTATAAAATATTTGCATCCAAATGAGGGCAGACCAACAATAAGATGGAAATGCAAAATCCTGCCGCCAAGTAATACATACTGTCTAACCTATGATATTACCTTGTTTACTACTAAAATTCACAGCTAAACTAAAATTAGCCAAAATTATTGCAAGACATGCAACCACACTAGTTTTAGCACGTTTGCATTTCATAACTCGCAGTGTGAACGTGGTCTACTTATTCACGAAGCCAACAAAAATATAAAGCCAAACAAAACGCGGCCTAGTTAAGAAACGCTCTGCATACCCCGATGCGTTCAAAGAACAACCATTTATTCTAAAGGATTTCACGGCACTCAAGCATCTTGTGAAGTACTCGAATGGAAGACAGTAGAATACAGCCGAATTTAATACAGAAGGGGTCCCGGAGGAGCGTTGCAGGGCTCACCCCGTCGCAGTCTGATATTGTGAAACTTTCTTCGACGCAATCTACATAAAAAATGAGCTGAGGGTTCGTGGTGACCCGCTGGTAAATGAGAGCCTTTTGAACTGTTAATTTTGTTTGCATACAAAATGAAATCTGACATAAAAGTTATTTGTGCTTTGATCTTGGCAGTACCTATTTCTGTGAACCCTACGTCCTTTATTTTGGATACCTACTGTCAGGGCGTGGTCCGAAAATTCGGGTACCATCCAAACTAAATGCGTTGCTACGCGGATGCTACGACGTAGCAAGTAAATAGCACCCGCGTAGCAACGTACGTGTTGTACGGTCGGGTGTAAGGCCGTGGACACGAACTCACCGGGAACGGAAAGGGCGGCAACGAACAGCTAGACCGGTCGTACGGCGCTCTCCACGCTACTGCCTTCGACGCCAGTTCCATTGAAACGCGGCGCTTCCCGCGCCACCGCTGCCACCGTTCTGTGCCCGCTGAGTTCGTGTCCGCTGCCTAAGTGACAGGATGGATAATTTGAGTTCTAATATTGCATTATAAGATTCAAACTCAACTGAAAACTGTAAGATAATACCTTTCGGCAGGTATTATATACGGGTGTTACGCGAGTCGTTGGAGTTTGAACACGCCTTAGCAAACTCATTTATTTTGTTAAACATTCGAAATACGTCGTTTCAACTTCCAATTATATTAGTTTTGAAGCATTTTAATTGGACCAACTATATCCATTGAGATTGGGACACTAACAAGGGATGAGGTTCTAACAACCAATTAGCAGTATCACCATCAAAAAGTTACTTCGCATGTAGATTTTGGAGTAATAGTCACGTTGTAGACATGTCTACGGCAGAAAAATGTCGACTCAATGTTTGATACCACTGTCTCAGAGAAAAAAACATGTGTGCAATTCACACGTAGTAGAAGTGAAACCTTCAAAACTTTTCACTTCAAGATAAGGAGACGAATGTACAATTTCGGGAAGAGGATAACTAAGTTTTAGTAATGATCATAGTGATACAAAGTTTGATAATTATTTTTTATTATATTCGTATATTTCATTCCTATATAGATAGATCTTATTATAAAAGTGATGATTAGACTCTACAAACATAATACGTACACGTATACAGAATACTGCGGTTGTGTGATGCCTTTCCCAAGCTTTGTACTACGCATGCTACAAATCTTATGAAATTATGTGTCTGTCTCTTTTTACTGTCGCTTTTTCGTTTCATCGACTTTCAAATTACAGCGATGGTAAAAAAGTTTTCACCTGAAAAGACAAAGGTTAAGTGTGTGTAAATTAGTATTTCATACAGAGTAACATACATACATATATTTCATACTAGTTTAGTCCATAAGACACTTCTTTCCACCTGCCCCTATCCCATTTTAATATGGTGTCTGCGCAACATACTTTTCCAAGAATGTTGATGAAATGATTTGGCTTAGTTTTTACGAACGCTTGCCTGCTTACGACCATGTGGAGATCCAGTCCTGGGTATAGAAAAAGACCTCGCCTGACCCGGGAGTCGAACCCAGGACCTCCCGGTCACAGACCATATACGCAGTCACTAGACCAAGAAGGCAACTAAGATCACACACTATGTCTTAGAATTTCACTAGTACGTATCTCAATACGTTATACTTATACAGGATGTTTCGTAAAGCTGGTATTAATAATAACTACACTTAAAGAGCTGGATGGCTAGCAATCTAGCGGTAAAGTTTAAAATTTCTTAAGGCTCATAGTTTTTGAATAATGCTAACTTTAATTTATGATGAAATATTCTCTGGCTCATTGGGTCAGATGCAGTACATTTGCAAACCATGACCTATGGGGCTTTTAATTATTTTTAGCATACATAAAACCATTCCTATAATAATTGCCACGATTTACAGGTCGAATTCCGATTTTAAAATTCCTATGCTTGATAGTTGATTTAAAAAAATGTTCAATTTTTATTTTTTTATTTTACCTTTACACTTTTAAATCATTCTCCCTGTGGGTGGAATTTTTATTGGTACCACCTCTATGAAACACCCGGTATAAGCCATAGTCGATATTAGGCTAAAGATTTATAGCTGAGTACTATTACTTACTACTGCTACATCAAATGAGATTAACACTACGCTCTCTGAAGGACTTAAAGCTCCATTTAGGGGAGATTCTCGGTAGGCGTGTATATGACAGAATACTAATAAGGCTGCGTCATACACTTAAAAAATAAGGATCTTATCACGCGACCTGGAAAATGATAAATTTTAGTTACATTCTCATATGTATCGTATAAACTGTCGGTCACGGCCTGCATCCTATGGCTGATGATGATGATGATAAATCTATAATACACATACATAAGCTTACGTCTGTGTACCCGAAGGTGTAGGCAGAAGCACAATCAGTGCACCTACATATCGCTTATTTCGGACACTTTATAACCATTACGATGATGACGATAGCGTCAACTTCGTATGTGCCGGCGCCACAATTTTTTACGCAGCTTGTAGAAAGAATTTGGCTTAGTTTTTACGACCGTTTGCATCATGAATGATTTTAACCTCCCTTGGGGGATTCAGTCCCGACTTCCGAACAAGTCGTGTTATATAAATCGCACTGCCTGACCAGGAATTCAAACAAAACTTTTAGGTCCACAGCTCATATATGCTGCAATTAGACCAAGGAGGTGATTTCTATAACACTCCTATATTGTTAAATTGTATGAAAAAATCTTCGTTAAATACACAATGTGGTATGTACATAAATATTTGAAGCACCTGCTTACTTAAACGATAAACTCAATAGCTTAGCATAATTCTCAAAGAATCAATAACCGTATTGGAAAACTCTTAAATCGCGTGGTAAGAAAACCTGTATAGTCAAAGGACGTCATTGGTCGCATGGAGTAGCGATTCTTATAAAACGAAATGGGATGATGTGAGTCCACAGGTTTGTATGGAGTTTTGAGCATGTGTAATATTTAAATCGGTATATTAATATAAACATGGTTGGGTAACTTTAAGACTGCCTCGGTAGCGTGGTGGTATTTTGGTACGACTACGGTTCTAAGGTCTCGGGTTCGATCCCCGGGTCGGGCAAAGTGATATTGGATTTTTCTATATCAGCTCGGAGTCTGGAATTTGTGCCCGATATGGCGATAGGCTCGCCCCCTATCACATCTGGAACGGAACTAAGCTCGGCGAAATGTGGGTGTTCTAGTTCGCTAGTGCGCCTATGCCTACCCCTTCGGGGATACAGGCGTGAGCTTATGGGTAACTTTATAAATATTTATATTCGCTTGAGCGATGAAAATGTCGCTAGGCTGTTTAACCCGTCGAAGGCGGCACACATATATGTTACATAAGCGTATAAGCCACCGGAGGCCGAGCCGCCCGTGACTCTACAGAACGTTATAATAATAAGCACAAGTTTAAAAACTTAACGGATCGACTTCAAATCCTATCGTGGCCAAATTTATGAATCTTGCTTGACTGAATGGGCAACCAGCAATCAAATATTACTCAGAATCTCGTACATTTATCAGTGCACTTTTTAATTTTTCAACAAATGTCAGGTTGATAGATATTAGTTACAAAAATGCAGCATCGTCTTTCGTTTTGAAATATTTAACCTTCGCCACTCCGTTCAGTCTTCAACTTTGTGAGTGATAAGTTAAGAACCATCTGAACTCTTCATGCAGAAGCAACTTTTTATACCTTTTTATAAATGCAAGGAGTTTTAAAGTCACTCATATTTTCAGCTAACAATGTTCAACATATTAAGAGCAAGTCACAAGTACACGCAGCCATGTATTATTTACAAGCAAGAAACTTCCCACTTGAACTAACAAACTCTGAACGGTGTGCGAGCAGGAATATTTATGACAGTTGAATTCGAATCGATGTGAGTCTATGAAATTTGTCTGAAATATTGACAGTCATCGTAATTCGTAGATCAATCATTCCATTTCTCGCTAGCGACTACGTCAAATAATTTATATGGAAAACGTCAAGTCTTTATAGTTTTTTTTTTATAGCAGATATTGGCAAACGAGCAGATGGGTCACCTGATGGTAAGTGATCTCCACCGCCTATAGACACCCAAGACACAAAAATAATCATGGGTGTCTTGCCAACCTAAAAGGAGGAATGGAAGGGGAGGGGAAAGGGAGGGAGGGAAATGGGCCGGAAATCTCACTCACCGAACGAAACGCGACAGCAAGCTGCCACTTTACGTCGGTTTTCTGTGAGACAGTATCTAACCGGTCGAGCCGACCCATTCGTGCTGTAGACGTTACTGTCTACAGCGTGGCTCTACCACTCATAATTTAATCAGAATTTTAGCTTATGGTACAAATGCAATCAAAACGTTTCGATGGGCGTTACAACGCTAGCGACTTTGGTTATTTATCTAAACTTTATGATAGAAACTTATGGTCATACTCATTTTTCATACAAATATTTTACGTACCCATAACATAACATAAGCTCACGTCTGTATCCCCGAAGCGGTAGGCAGAGGCGCACTAGCGAACTAGAACACCCACATTTCGCCGAGCTTATTTCCGTCACAGATGTGATTATCGGGCACAAATTCCAGACTCCGGGCTGATATGGAAAAATCAAATATCACTTTGCCCGACCCGGGGATCGAACCAGAGACCTCAGAACCGTAGTCTGTACCGAAATACCACCACGCCACCGAGGCAGTCGCAGGCACGTATTCGCTACCGAGAAATGTCAAAAAACTTATGTACGTAACGAGCTCGATTCGAATTCGACCGTCAAAATTATTCCTGCTTGGGCCACAGTACATTATGGGAAGAAGGTACACAAGCAGACAGTCATTTCTTACTAATTAACGAATGCAAGTGGCAATGCATTGTTCTCGCTAAAGAGGTTTAAGCTTGATACATACATCTGCAAGTTCAGTTTAATTAGACCCATTTAGAGTTGAACATGAGAACAGTCACATACAAGTAGATGTTGTAGAGGTACATTGAAGAATTCGCAGAAGTCGTTTAATGGCACGAAGTTCAATTTATCACATATTAGTCGTGGTGTTACGACTACTTTTATTCTTCTAACTGCCCTTATTCCACCCCAGTGTGGTGTCGATAAAATTTACTTTTTCAAGTATGTTGTGGAAGGGATTTACCTTAGTCACCCTACCATTCATCCCCTTGGTCAACATAATTTTTTTTTCAAATCGAACCAGTAGTTTCTGAGATATAAAATTCCCCGCTAGCAGCATTTTTCATTTCTGCTCCGCTTCTATTCGTCATAGCGTGATGTTATATAGCCTATAGCCACCGTCGATAATTGGGCTATCCAACACAAAAATAATTTTTCAATTCGAACCAGTAGTTTCTGTCTGAGATATAAATTTTCCCGATTTGGTAACATTTTTCTTTTCTGCTCCGCTCCTATTGATCAAAGCGTGATGTTATATAGCCTATAGCCATCCTCGATAAATAGGCTATCCAACACAAAAAAAAATTTCAATTCGAACCAGTAGTTTCTGAAATATAGTCTTTTCAACATTTTTCATTTCTGCTCCGCTCCTATTGGTCATAGCGTGATGTTATATAGCCTATAGCCACCCTCGATAATTGGGCTATCCAACACAAAAAGAATTTTTCAATTCGAACCAGTAGTTTCTGTCCGAGATATAAATTTTCCCGATTTTGCAAAATTTTTCATTTCTGCTCCGCTCCTATTGGTCAAAGCGTGATGTTATATAGCCTTTAGCCATCTTCGATAAATAGGCTATCCAACACAAAAAGAATTTTTCAATTCGAACCAGTAGTTTCTGAGATATCGCCTTCCCCGGTTTTAAACATTTTTCATTTCTGCTCCGCTCCTATTGGTCATAACGTGATGATATATAGCCTATAGCCACCGTCGATAATTGGGCCATCCAACACAAAAATAATTTTTCAAATCGAACCAGTCGTTCCTGAGATTAGCGCGTTCAATCAAACAAACAAACAAACAAACTTCAGCTTTATTAGTATAGATTAATAAAACAACATACCATCTCTAAACTTATACAGTGATATATAGTATTGCTGATTTGACATTTTGTATTAGGTATAAATAGGGTAGCAAACATTATTGTAAGTTAGTTGTACGCAAGGCGAAGATCAGACTGTTACTCTGTCGAAAATATAAAATGTGGTTGATTCGTAGTTTGGACTTACTACTGTATTACAAGAGCGAACTTCGACTAATTCTGAGTCCAAAAAACGGACCCAGCGAGAATGAGGAATTGTTAAATCGAATTTCGACCTAGTCAGAGTAATTTTTACAAGAAAAACAGACTGACATACAGACTAAGCAAAGTTTTTTCTTGTAAAATATTACTAGTTACTACCGTTTTTTTTTACTCAGACTTAGTCGAAGTACGCTCTATAGGTCTCAGCTTTAGTCTCACAACACTCAGACTCAAACAAATATTCAGGAATAACGCCAACATTTTTATCCGAGCACGTCAAATACTACACCTGATGGTTAGCGTAGCTCAGTCCAAAAAACTAGTGGCCAAACAACAAACTATGGGTTTATCAGTGGTCATCAAAATCACATTTGTCTATATGCGGGAATTGAACCGCGACGTCTCGTTTCACTGTCGCCTACTCGCTGTATCACGGGTTCTGTCCAACTTTTACTTGCTCAAGCCTCAAAGTTGGTATTATATTACGTAATATTTTTCAAAGTTTATTTACGCTGGCGTAATTAAATGAAATCTCTTTAGAGTTTTGAGATTAATTCACCGAGTGTTTTCATGAAAGAGTTTTATAAAGAAATGAATGGCGCTGCCATTACTCAAAATCCGGAGTTCTTTAATACCACAAACATCTTGTGAACTTCTTGAATATTTGCAGTCTTTTTTGTTATCCTAGCAAATAGATCTTAATAAATTATTTTTGCCCTGGCCGTTACCTACAAAGATATTAATTAAAGAAGAGAACTAATAATTTTAATATCAAAACTCTGCTCTCGGTTTCATCCACGTGAATTTTTTTGGAATCACTTCCTTTTTTTCTACTTTCCCTTATCCCACTTCAATGTGGGGTCGGCGAAGCACACTTCTTCAAGCATGTTGTAGAGAGGATTTGGCTTAGTTTTTACGACCGGCCGCCTGCCTGACGTCAATCCCCTATGAGGGATCAAATCATGGGTAAATTAAAATAGACTTGCTTTGCCCGACCTTGAAATCGAACCCGGGAACTCCTGGTCCACAGCCCATACATGCTGCCACTAGACCAAAGAGGCGATTCATCGTTCCCTTCCTTTATATCGCCAAATTTAGGCGATTCGCGCAATTGCGGATAGAAATTTGTAAGGCGCTATTAAGTGACTTTTATCTCTGATTTTATAAGATAGTCTTTCCGTCCCTAGGGTTTAAGTGAGATGTAACCACAAATATGTAACTAACATACAGAGCTCAAAATTAAGTGTTACAGATAAAGAAAGAAATTTAATAAACCCTCAAATCTGATTGACGATTTTATGATTGTGTCAGCTGTTACTACACGTACACGATAATAGAATCAATCGATAAACAATAGAATCGAATAATTGGTCCCCTACAATGACATTCGATATCGATTCGATTTTCCAATAAGAATGTCTATAAAAACAGACAATTATCGATAAGAGGTAAATAACCAGCAATAAGCATCACTTCTCGATACCCTCATATGAAATCATAATACAATAGAGTAGTGTCGAGTGCGGACTGTTCGAATGAATGCTCAATACTCATCCAAATTAGATTTGGTTGTCTGAAGGTAAAGTTTCCTCTCAAAACAAAGGGCTAGCGCACGATAAGATTAAATAAACATGGTTTTTGCAAACATTAAGAAACGAGGTTCCTTTGCGATCGGAAATGTGATTGTACGCGAAGCAAATGTATACGATTTTTTGCTATGAATTTTTTTTTTTACGATTTATTGAACGTCGCAGATATTTGTTGTTTTTTTTTTATAACAGAGATTGGCAAACGAGCAGATGAGCCACCTGATGGTAAGTGATCTCCACCGCTCATAGACACCCAAGACACAAAAAGAATCATGGATGCGTTGCCAACCTAAAAGGAGGAAATGGAAGGGGAGGGAAGGGGATTTTGAAAGGGAGTGGGGATATGAGCCACCGGAAATCTCACTCACCGAACGAAACGCGAGAGCAAGCTGCCACTTTACGTCGGTTTTCTGTGAGACAGTGGTATCTAACCGGTCGAGCCGGCCCATTCGTGCTATAGATGTTACTGTCTACAGCGTGACTCTACCACTCTACCATATATATATATATATATATATATATATATATATGGTATAATAGAGTATATATATATATATATAATAGGTATAATAGGCATGTATACAATATACATGTATTTAACTTCATAAGCTCTCTTAGCATGTCTATGAAAGCACTACTAGGGATAAAACAAATAAATAAATAACACCCAACAGTCACACACAAAGTCCTATACTAACTATGAGAGACTTTCGGTCTCACAACACCCAGAGCCGAAACAAATATTTGTGGGCCACACAAATATTTATCTCGGTGCGGGAATCGAACCCGCGTCCTCTCGCTTCACAGTCGGCTGCTCGCCCGCCGCGCCACGGAGGCTGTACAAAACAAATTCATTTATCTCAATCAATCAATTTGTAATCCATTGTATAATTGAATACATATTTAAAATATGTCTCTAATAAAACCCGTGTTACCATTGATTGACTCGCAGAATCGGTTTTCAGTGTTGTTGAGGATAGAAAGATCGGTTTCCACGTCTCAGTAAATAGTTACTGAATAACGTATGAGGCAAGCCGATCCGTTGTTGGGTTTAATTTCCAATTCAAAAGTTAGGGTTGACAGAACTTAAGTGAAGAATACGTGATGTATTTTTAGGCTGTGATTCGTTAGCTGAGATTGTGTATGTGGGAATATGGTTTTAATTAATTAATACTAAATAAATACACCCAACAGTCACACATAACCTCCTATAGTCCTGAACCCATACTAAGATCGAGTCTTGTGTCGTGAGTATCAGGAACTACGAGAGACTTTTAGTCTCATAACAGACCTGAAACAAATCGACGGTCCCTACGTACAAAGCGACATGTCAAAAACTGAGGTTTTCAGGAGAACGATATGAAGTACATTTATAAGTTTAAGAATTGTCATACTTGTTATATTGTTCGATTAGTATTTAAATTAGCATTTTTAGAATACAAAATAATCTATATAGTTATGAGCGTATGGATAATCTAAAGCCATATATGCAATAAAAAATATGACATTTTGACATGTCGCTTTGTACGTAGAGACCGTCGAAATATATGTGGGCCACACAGACATTTGTCTCGGTGCGGGAATCGAACCCGCGACCGCACGTTTCACAGCCGGCTACTCGCCCGCTGCCCCACGGAGGCTGTCTACTACTATTATATACTATTGATGATGATGCCTCCTTGGCTTAGTAGTAGTGTGTATAGTATGCTGTGGCTTGGGAAGTACTGAGTTCGAACTCCAGGTTGGGCAAAACGGTTTTTCTAATACGATGTACCCGGGACTGGATCCCAAAGAGGTTTATGTCAAATAGGTGGCTGGTCGTAAAAACGAAGTCGAACCCTTTCTGCAATATATTTGAAAATGTGTGTTGTGTTGATTCTAAATTGAATTAAGACAGGTGGAAAATAGTGTGTTATTATAAGTTTTTTCAGCGGCCTGAGCAGGAAAATTTCTGACAACCGTAAATGTATTCGAACTCGATGCGCGTCTATGAAATTTGTATGAAATATTAACCAAACGTCATCAGTGCGCAGCGAACTCGAATACATTTACATTTACATTAGTTTTTCGTGCTCGGGCTACTGGTCTATGTATATTCAACTCTCTCAACATTCAAAAAGAATCACTTCTATAGATAACCGTGTGTACTTACTTACGGCCGGTTTCAATAAACGATCTCAGTTTAGAGTGCAGATAGATCGCGATTATGAACCAATCAAATAAAGTCATTTGACGGAGTCATGTTCAAACTGTGTTCTTATTGGCAAATTTTTATAATCTATCTTCATATTCGAACTGAGATTGTTTATTGGAACCGGGCGTTAGTGTTACCTTAAGAACATTTCTAATCTGGACTCTACGGTTTGGTCAGGACGTTGATTAGTGAATCAGTACAATTAATTTCCAATATCCGTATTCCAATTATTCCTCTAACTTACCTATATTGATAATTAAATACTAAACAAAATAGATGTCGCATGAAAACTAAATAAAATCAATCGCTGCGACCTATATTTCTAAACGGAGTTCGTGTTATTTAAAACCGAAGTAAATCTAGAGCCAGCGTCGGAATAAGGCACCAATAACGCAACTGGGTCAATAATGCTCAGAGTTCTTAGGGAGGGTCAATCAAGCCTGACTCTTAATTGTGCCGTGGAAGTAGAGTGTTAAGTCGGTTAACTTCGTGCTACTGTTGTGAAAACTTTGTCAGTGGCCCGAGCAGGAATAATTTTGACAATCGAATTCGTATCGAGCTCGCTATGTACTGTATAGTCCGAGATCCGGCTATCACTACGTTCATAATGTATGTAGTCAAAATATATTTTTTATGAATAATTATAAATGGGGGAATATATTTATGCCAAGGTGACAATCAAAATTTGCCCGCGAGTATTTTTAATTATAATTATTTTAATTAAAAAATGCTCGCGGGGAAATTTAATAGGCTATCGCCCGAACGGTCAAACGCTATTCAAGTTTAACAGCTTCTTACCTTGATTTTCGCCATACAATTTTGACAGATAAGGCGGCCTTAAACGACATAAGGCGACTTTAATTGTATGAACATTCGGCGGTATATGAATTTTTTTGACATTTCTCGACAGCGACTCCGTAAAATACTTGTATAGGATTTTGACGGGAAGACTGACAGGGTGGGCGTCGCTTGTTAAAATTATTTCATATTATTCTCTAGAGCTGTTTGTTGTTTTTAAGTGATGTGGTTTAATGCATCAAACTTCAGTGAAGATGGACTGTATAATGTGGAAACTTTTAACCGGTGATCTTTGATGAGTTTTGCTTGTTGCGTTGGCTGGCTTTGTTCGGTCGATTCGCCGAGTGAAGGACATCTGAGGGGCATCGCACTGGAAGGAATTACCGCCATAATCCAAGCAGCCCCATGATCCAGCTACTGATGACTTTTGGTTAATATTTCATACGTATAGACGCCCATAGACCTCGATTCGATTGTAAAAATATTCCCGCTCGCATTTAAGGTCAATCTGCATAAAATGAAGCAACCCTAAATCTTGACTTCGTTTTTGAGTTAATCCGATTTAGTGTTTATCGTAGAATCACTGTTCGACGCTTATACGATTCTAATTGGAATTCAGACGAATTTCTGTAGTGTTTGAGGTAGATGAAATTTGTTTTTTAACCGACTTCAAAAAAAGGAGGAGGTTAACAATACGTCGTTTTTTTTTATGTACGTTCCCCGATTACTCGAAGACGCCTGGGCCGATTCGATAAATTATTTTTTTGTTTAAAAGGGTATACTTCCATTGGCACCAAGTCAGGACCTGATGATGGGATCCCAAAAAAATCAAGGGCAACCCTCAAATTTTATAGAGAACCATAGTGTTTTTATATATTTTCTAAAACTATTCAGGTACTTTCGTCTGGTAATCATCATCTCATGTTGCTGAGCTGATGATAGAAAAAATAACTCCTTAACTATTAGGAGTTGATGGATAATTATTTCAATATTACAGGCTACTGAACACTAAAAAAAGATAGATAATAATTAAAGTTTAACTAAACTCAAAACCAAAAAAAAATCCAGACTCCAGGCTGATATGGAAATCCAATATCACTGCCCGACCCGGAGATCAAACCCGAGACCTCTGGACGGTAGTCGTACCGAAATACTACCACGCCACCGGGCAGTCGAGTCGAGTGTATTATAATAGAGGCTTGAAATCTAAGATTTGTAAGGGCGTGTCACAAATCTCGATTTTCGGCTCGTCTCATCCAGTGTTCGCCGACCCTTCACAGGTCATCGCTCCGTCCCGTCTCGTCTCATGGACCAGTATATTTGTTCGTTTATTTGTTATACGTTTACACTAGAGTTTCAAACGTGTAATGAGAAATAATTCTTGATAATTTGAACAAATGTTCTTAACGATTTTTTAGGTTTACGCGAATGTTATTCATTGAAATGTTACTAGTTTTTAAGGATTATACGGGGACGTGGGGACTAATAAACACAAGTTTAAAAACTTAACTGACCGACTTCCAATTTACCGATCGTGACCAAATTTGTATGGGACCACACAAATTGAGGACCGAATTGAGGACCTCCTCCTTTTGTGGAAGTCGGTCGAAAATAAAATAATCACAAGTTTAAAAACTTAACGGACCGACTTCAAATCCGATTATAACCAAATTTATATGGGACCACCCTTGAAATAATCTCTATCGAACACAAAAATAATTTTGAAAATCGGTCCACAATTGGCGGAGATATCGCGATAAATACCAAACAAATCGCGATAAAATCTGTTAAAACTAGTTTAAAAAAATATTTCGTAAAACGGTATGGTCAACAACTGCCTAACGTTTGACAGCTATTTAAGGCCCGCTTAACTAGCATTTGATCGAAATTAGTTTGAGATTGCCTGCGACTACTCTCAAATAAAACTAATGTTATAAACACGAAAGTTTGTGAAGATGTATAGATGTTTTGTTACTCTTTTACACCAGAATGGCTGAAGAGATCTGAATGAAATTTGGCACAGAGATGGATTAATGTCTGAAATAGCACACAGGCTACTTTTTTCCCCGAAAAAATGTATGGTTTCCGTAGGATAGATTTGTTTAAATAAATAACATTTCACGCGAACGGAATGGCGGGCATAGGTTTGTATTTAATAATTTCCGTGTTCCGTGTAGTGTTTACCTACCCCTTGATTTCAATAAAATGTATTTTTCCTCAATATCATTACCTAAACTAGAATATAGCGCACTCGAAGAAGCCAAGACAAATAAAACACTTCAAAAATACAATGATTAATTTTATTAAATCCGATTCAACACTACTGCATATTGCCGAATTCCTCTCCATATATAATGATTTTTAGATGGTTCTGATGAAGCCAGTGTGAACTGGGACGTCCTGAATTCCATTCTCAGATCGGGCGGATATTTTTATTGGGACGGACGGCAGTCCCTGGCAAGAAAAATTCGAGAAGACTCCTTTTATTGAAACACTCCAAGAAATATCCTCCATATCCAAACTTCAAAGTTTCCATAATCTCTCCATCTTCGTTGATGTTTATTACATAAAACAAAATCACTTCACATACAACAAACACAGTTATTTAAATACGAGAATAAATATAAACAAACAGGTCGCCATTTGCCAATTTTTTTTTCGTTTCTTCCACACAAATCATTGGCTAAGGACGAAAGAAACATTCTGCCAAGTGGTAAATATTTTAACAACATAATAATAAATATTAAAAAAGATCCATTTTAAGTTCCGTTTCTATTATATAAAAATGTGTTTACCTTCACTATAACAAAAGATAGACAGAGATAACATAAACATTACAGAAAAATTTAGTACAGATGAAATATGATCGGAATGGCACATGAACAGCAAAAAGGTTAAATAAACATTTTTTGAATCGTGTATTCTGCCAATTATTTCTTATATATATCTTAAAAAAAAAAACGAAATTATATATAATGATTCTACGTGAAACGAAACAAAAATATAATTTTATAAAAATGTTGTAATCGAGAACAAACTTTTATTATCTGGAGTTTTGGCGGGAATTCTGACGGTGCGGGTGGTCGCTTGTTTTAATGATTTCATATTTTAGTCTAAAGTTATGCTTGTGGTTTAAATGTGATGTGAATCTAAGCTATAAACATCAACGAAGATGGACAGTATATGGAAGCTTTGAAATAAGTGATTTTGGACGCTTTTTGTTGGGTGGATGGGTCGACCATGTTCGACTCCTCCGCTGCGACAAAATCGTCTGAAAAGCATCAAACCGGAAGGAATTGACGCCAAAACTCCAGCAGGGCCTTGAAATCGAACACATCCGATTTCATTGCACTTGTGAAAAATTAGATATAAGCAAATAAGAAATAAAAAGCACTTAAGACGAGGCTGTATGGGCTAGATCCCTTTGCCTTCCCGAAAGGGAAAATTTACAAAAAAAAAAAAAAAATTATTATCTGTAGCATAATGATTGATCCTCAGCTGATTTTTCCGCCAAGTCTTCTCAAGTGTGTACGACCATGCCGCTCAAAAATGATTGGCTGCTTAACTTTGGGAAGTGCTCAAATGACTTGGATGACTGAGCACTGTTTGACCATTCGGCCCATGCATCAGATATAGGGAATGTAAACTCAATATGTAAGGGACAAAAATAGTTTGCGAATGACTGAAGGTTCAAACCCACATAATCAGGAATTCAAGTGGATAAATTCTGAGTAGGAACACAGAGAAGGGTCTGCAGGTAGGAGATACCTCAAATTACAACTTGTCCCGAATAATTTGCTGTAACAAACTTTCCAATAGGCTTCTTAAGGCCAAGATCCTTCGTTAGCCTCATTTACAGTTTGAATATTGTATTATTCAATGAAAGTTTTATTTTGAGGTCCGTGGTGTTTTTAATAACACTTGTTTTACAATAAATCTTCTTAATATTATTTTATAACTACTTTTACAATATGCCCGTGTCCTTGATAAGAAATAACACCGAAAAGTGAAATGACAATGTACGTCCATGCGTTTTGTTCTCGCTAATAAATATTGTAACAAGCTTCAGTACGTTTTATTATTACTTAAAACCAATGTTACTACAAATATAACATGGATCACCGTTTAAGGGGACAGATCAGTACCAGCCCGCGAAATTTTATTGTTTTTTTTATTGCAGCTCAAGTCTTCAACAGTATTTTATATTAATAATTGTTCGCAAATATTCATAAACACAACGGATACGTGAAATAATAACAATGGAAATAGTAGATATCTATAACAGAGTCTCACGCCTGTATCCTCGAAGGGATAGGCAGAGGTGATGTAGAGAAATAGAACACCCACATTTCGCCGATCTCATTTCCGTCCCAGATTTGACCGGGGACGAATACAAGAGTTGGTGACGATGATTAATTTGAGAAACTATGTCGTCTGGCACTTTCATAGCTTTTGTAAGATTTGTTGATATTTTTTTTATCATATCATCAGCCACAGGACGTTCACTTGTTTTTATTAGCCTTATATTTCCGAACATTTGATTACATAATTTTAAAATTCTAATTACTGGTAAAGATACAACTTTAGAGTATATTATCCCTCAATTCGGTGTGCCTTTTGGCATAGGCCTCCTCCGACTGTTTCCATAGGACTCTATCCACTGCAACACTTCCAATCTTCTTGCGGGGTATCCTTGTTTTCTGGGACCGTTTCTTGGACCATAACGTAACCTATTTGTTGATAATTACTATGATTATAATTCGATAGACATAAAATATTAACTAGATGCGCCATTTTTTTACAGAAGTATAACAAAATATCGTTTTGCAATATAAAAAAAAACAATAATATTCTAATAACACGAGATGAGCTTTTGGTTTAACTTATATGGTATCTCATACAAGTAGGTAACACGCTCGTAGACACTTCATAACTTGAGTGTATAATCAACATAACATAAGCTCACGCCTGTATCCCCGAAGGGGTAGGCAGAGGCGCACTAGCGAACTAGTACGCCCATATTTCGCCGAGCTTAGTTCAGTCCCAGATGTGATAGGGGGCGAGCCTATCGCCATATCGGGCACAAATTCCAGACTCCGGGCTGAAATGGAAAAATCCAATATCACTTTGCCCGACCCGGGGATCGAACCCGAGACCTCAGAACCGTAGTCGTACCGAAATACCACCACGCCACTGAGGCAGTCTCAATGGCTAATCAAATGGCTCTAAAAATAAGTCGGACGTGCGATTCTATAGGAAATATTGGAAAAATGGCAATATGAGATGGGTTAAAGGTGCAGTTTTCGGAAATTTTATGCAAAATTGCCGTTTTACGACCGCTTACCCGGTTTGAAACGGTATGGAAGGTAGCGGAAGATAACCAGCTTAGTGGGATCTATGTATTACTTCACTTTGCTTTTAGAGGCTTTCATTTGTGAAAAAAATTTACCTGCGGAAGGTCTAATTTACCTGGTTACTAGCAGCTGCTCTAAATTCACAGATAAGTGGTAAGCTGCTTAATAAAATTTTAATAAAGAATTAGTAGATTAATAAAATGTCATCTCTTTGACCAATTAGTAGGAATGTAGGATATTCCGGATGTTGCATAAAGTTGGTACCAATAGCGATTCCTCATACAGGGAGAACGATGAAGTGTAATGGTAAAGTTAAAAAATATAAACTGAACTTAATTCATTGAAATTAAACTAATTTTACGGATTATATCACGATTTGGTTTTAATTTTTATGCCCGACGTTTCGAAAGCTTTGCAGCCTTCATGGTCACGGGTCAGTCTGACCATCTATCTATATATATATCATCTATGTTCAGCAGTGGACGTCCTATGGCTGATGATGATGATGTGGTATAACCACATTGTTATTGAATAATTAATATCTGTTTTGATTTTTCCAGTATCCTTTTTCGGTGTGTGATGATCACTTACTGTCAGGTAACCTGCTTGTTCGATAAGAACATTTCATGACTTAAGTTTACGCGAATGATATACAACAACGTTTTCTAAAGGCTGCAAAGCCTTCGAAATGTCGGGCGTAAAAATCAAAACCAAATCGTGATAATCCGTAATCCGTAAAAATAGTTTAATTTCAATAAATTCAGTTCAATTTTTATTTTTTCTTTACCATTACATAGTTTAATTTCAATGAATAACATTCACGTAAACCTAAGAAATCATTATGAACCTAACTTTTTAATCAATGATTAGGCACGGGGATTTTAAAATCGGAATGCAAACTATAAATAATCGCAATGAACATGAACTTATATAACATAGGAATGGCTTTGTGTATGCTAAAAAAGTTCATTACCCCATAAGTAGATTGCAAATGTACTGC
Organism: Clanis bilineata; assembly: GCA_036417725.1. Lineage (NCBI taxonomy): Eukaryota > Metazoa > Arthropoda > Insecta > Lepidoptera > Sphingidae > Clanis > Clanis bilineata. The sequence continues at coordinate 10,542,780 of CM071153.1, forward strand.
AGCTGACCCAATGAGCCAGAAAAAAGTCTCAAATTAAAGTTTCCATTATTCAAAAACTACGAATTTAAACTACGAAATTTTAAACATTACCGCTAGATTGCTAGCCATCCTGTCTATTGATGCCAACTTTATGAAACACCGTGTTTAAGCTGAGAACCGGGACCCCCTGGGTTAGATTCCCAAGTTGGGCGGGTGTTTTTCTAACACTATTTACCCGGGAATGGATCCCCCAAAGAGTGGTTGACGTGAGGCAGGTAGGTAAAAAATAAGCCAAATCCTTTCTGCAACATGCTTGAAAAAGTTTGTTGCATCGTACTCTTATTGAGGTGGTATAAGGGCAGGTGGAAAGAAAGTTACCATTAATGATGTAACTAACACAAATTCAGGTTTTTTTTAGGTATAAAAAAACACACTATTTTCCATAATTAATCAATTTACATGTTAATTAATTTATTGTAGATACTAAATATCTACGCAAATCCCCTTAGCAAAACCAGAAAAGATATGATCCTCGTATTATTCTGTATGTGTGGTTTGTACAATGACAAAAGAAATATAAGGACTTGGTATGAATACGAAAATAACGTATATGCGTAATGTATGGAGATAAATCAAAATGACGAATTGGCGAAAGAAAGATCCCAGTAATATAGCAGTTACTGGGATCATATTTCGAAATTAGTGTTATTATAAATAAATCACCGTATTTATATTAAAATCAATTAGTATTAGTATTTATACAATTTAAGACTTATGACACGGTAACAACTTACATATAAATAGATCGAGAACTAAAATGGCGGAACCGGCTACAAAATAATCACGTTTTTGTCGTTGTTATTCATGTCCTTTTTTTTTCTTTAGTCATTGAAAAAGGTTGAGAAACTAAAATGGGAACAAAAACGGCGGAACCGGCTACAAAATAATCACGTTTTTGTCGTTGTTATGTCAGGTCCTTTTTATTCTTTAATCATTAAAAAAAGGTTGAGAAACTAAAAGGCCAAACCGACTATAATGTAAACAGGTTTTTTTCGTAGGTTTGCCAAGTCCTTATATTTCTTTTATCATTGGGTTTGTAGCACTCGGAGCAAATTAAGTAATTGTGTAATAGTAACGCCTCTAGACACTGACCTAATTTGCCCGTTCTGACAAATTGCCTCTAGCAATTATTCAGCACACATTACAACGTACCTACCTTTAATTTTAATGCAAAACACGTTTTAGTTAAAATGTAAACAAATTTGTAGTTTGCTAGAACTTGGCGGCCTAATTGTTTATCATTGAACAAATTTTGGGATAGTCTGTCGGTGCGGCTAGGCTGGCGGCATAACCTAATAGTGTTTAATTAGTACGAAACGTTCGTTTTGGGTTTTTGTTTATTCTACTGGTAAAAACGTTAAATATCTAATATTAAACGTATGTTTTTTTCTTTGACCTGGATTATATGCCCCTTACTTATAAAAATATTTAAACGCTGCTTATCTTTAATCATAGGTTGTCCCTTTATTTTTTAAACAATGTAACGCAAGGAAAAAGTGACAGGCTATTCTTAGCAATATATCTAACAGTACTCCTAACACATTATCCTAAACCCACACTAAGTTAATCAATATCGTGGGTACCACACTCTGCGAGAGAGGTCTCATTCTCATCTCACATCTCACATCTCACGTCTCACACAAACATTTGTCTCGGTACGGGAATCGAACCTGCAGCCTCTCGATTCTCATATACTCTCACATTGCACCACAGAGGTTGTTTATTGAAAATGGAAACGTTCTCCCTTCAATGGGACTCTGGAACATCAATTTCAAATAATACTCGTGGAGCATCCGATTACAAGGCGGACAAAAGCTATTATAATATAAATGGTGCAATAGTGGTTGCAGCGGAAAAGAAATTAATGGCTCCACATCGACCTTTATTAACGGTGAGATCTCGACCAGAACATTTTAAATTACATTCCCTGGATGATGCATGACTTTCCTTGTAACTATTTCAAGCTTCGCGAAATGAACTACGAACAGTTTTATATTCCCGCACTATTTCTAAAGATGAGATACTAAATTCAATTTCTTTGTGTATCATGTATAAAATCTAATTTGTGTTTTATAAAACAATTACTTTCTTTCTCAATTCTCAGAAAGGATGGGTTTAGATACGCTATCTTTAGACTATGACGATCAAAGATATTTAATATTACACAATGTAGAGGGGCTATGAATTATGTATGATGCTGATGAAAATAATCATAAGATTATAATATTCAGAATAAACTTTAATAAAATGTAATACAAATACTGCACGTCAATGGAGTCACAGAACAGGGATGATTGACACACGAAAAACAATGTAACCTAGAATGTCATATAGGCTCTTAATTCAAATTATACTCAACACTCTCCCTGAATTCAAGCCTTTTAACATGTTACATGACAGTATAGGTACAATGAAAATACATTAATACAATAATAACCAGTCAGTTTATCAAAATAAAACTACTTTTATACAAATCAAGTATATCATCCATTATAACTGACTGTTAAGAAAAAGATTTAGTAAACACATGCCAAGTTTAGATCTTAAGTATTGAAACTTATCTTTTGGCAAATGTTTAGTAAATATATCTGCACATTGATAGTCACTACTAACAAACTTTAATGAAATTATCTTTTAGTGATATTTTTCTATATAAAGTTATACTTTATATCAATGTGCTTGCCTTTTATTGTTTATGTTCATTAATTTCACTTCTCAATTATTTAATTCATTTTGCCCTTTGGTAGCAGCACAAGCTACCATGAACTAAGCTTCCATTAACTAAGCATCCATTATTGATAATAAGCGTTATGTCATGTCGACTCACAATGGCGAGATGCATCAGAGCTTCCCTGTATGGTATATTTTTCTTAGACTTCTGATCTCCTTTTTGCAGCTCAAATGTGAGTCAGCTGACATTTCCTGGTAATCAATTAAATACCTTTAGTTTGTATTGTAGGCCTGTTGATTCTTCTTTCACACGAAATACCCATTTCAATCTAATTAGTATATTAAACATCTTCTTTACTAACTTCATGTTCTGTTTCAGGTTTCTTCAAAACAATCTCTTCAACAATCCTTTACTAGTATTGGGTATAATTAATTAATAATTAATTAATTTGTACCTTTTTGTGTGATCACAATATTCAATGTAGATCACTTTCTGTGCCTTTTCAATCTCATAAAAGTTTTAAAATATTTAACATCTCCTAATATTTAAGTTTCCATAGGTCCACTTTATATCGGAATGAACCACTTCAACAAGACTTCTAGTCTTTGTGTCTTGACTTTTAAACGAAAGTCTGTTTAACTTCTTTACAAGTTACTCATGTCTAATTTTCTGGTTTATCTGAGAAAATTACATGGTAAGTGTTTTCTGTGATCTTTTTTAGAAATATCTTGTTTATTAACATCAGACATGTATGCATAGCCACTTCCAGGCGTCAGCCGGTACATGTTGATAAGTTTAAGTATCCCATTCTATGGTGCCACAGGTAAAGATTTTGTTTATCAACGTCAGACATGTATGAATTACCAACTCCAGGTGTATTCAGTCCGTACATGTTGTTGATATAACTTGCTGTTGCTATTACTGAATTTTTACTATTCATAATAACACATCCATACTTAATAAGCTTTACTTGACCTCCATATCTTATAATCTGGCATAGATATTAAATTAGTTGCCAGTTCAGAAATAGTTAATATATTAGTAAGCATTCATTACCTTTTCGACTTGATCCTCATAATTATATACAATTGTATGAGTAATACTTAACTCTAATTCTTTGATTCCACATAATCCGAAGTAATCCTCATACCTGAGCTTGATCAATTTCTCCTGAGCTTGAGCAATTTCTCCGGAGCTTGAGCAATTTTTCCGGAGCTTGAGCAATTTGTCCTGAGCTTGAGCAATTTCTCCTGAGCTTGAGCAATTTGTCCTGAGCTTGAGCAATTTCTCCTAAGCTTGAGCAATTTCTCCTGAGCTTGAGCAATTTCTCCTGAGCGTTGTATGGGTAATACTTTATTGTGTGTAACTCTAGTATTTAGACTTCATACAGTCGGAAGTTATCCTCATACCTGAGTTTTTTACAGCTATTAGCATTGGTTGACATGTTTCAGGTAGACCGGAGAGTAACAGCGTGTCGAGCCACTCATTATCCACTTTGAAACCAATGTTCGGTAGCTTATGAGGAGTAGTCATAATTTCGCTTACATATTCCTCTATGTTTTGACATCCATTATATTGCAAAAACAAAAGCAGTTCACCAAGATATGGTATCTCCACAATTTGACCACAAGATTTTAGCACAACTTTATTACTGAGCTTTTCTGGGCCCATAACCTGATGAAAATAATCATAAGATTATAATATTCAGAATAAACTTTAATAAAATGTAATACAAATACTGCACGTCAATGGAGTCACAGAACAGGGATGATTGACACACGAAAAACAATGTAACCTAGAATGTCATATAGGCTCTTAATTCAAATTATACTCAACAGATGCTATAATGATTTTTTAGGTTTACGTGAATGTTATTCATTGAAATAAAACTATTTTTACGGATTCTATCACGATTTGGTTTTAATTTTTATGCCCGACGTTTCGAAAGCTTTGCAGCCTTCGTGGTCACGGGTCAGACTAAGGTGTCATTGGTCCAAATTTACATTTAATTAAATCAGAATCCAAAAGACCAACTGCCAGACCTCAAGTCACCGTGAGCTCATACTGCGTAAATCGGATCGCAAATAAGTAACTTTTTAAATTTAAAGCATGTCTGTGAATGTTCATGAATCACGTAAGATAATTTTGTAAATCGGTATATTTTTGGAGGAGGCCTATGTCCAGCAGTGGACGTCATGTGGCTAATGAAAAATTATTATAGTGGTACGATCTTGCACACGCATGTTTCAAATACAACTTAGCGACTTATGACCACGAGGTCACAACTTTTGGATCACAAGTTTCGTACTAATTGTCCCGTCTATGTACTGTTGAAAATCTTTGATGACAACATAAGTATTTGATAAAGACAAGAACCAAGCTCGGTAAAGACTTAGATGGAATCTAAAGAGATTTCATATTACAACGTTATTGCTATAAAACAAATTGCGAAACGAGGAGACGGGCCTGAGGGCTTCGGTTGAAATTATGTTGATTTTTCGCTAAACGGAATTATTTCCTAGTAGTGAAACATAAACCAAACACAACCAAATAAACATAATTGTTCAACATTAATACTACTTTTACGTAAAAAAATAAATACATTTTCACAAAAATTCCCAGAGCGCGAATATTTTCAGTTCAGATATCGTTCAATTCTGAAATTAAATTGCTATTTTTCTTTCTTCGTAATTAGTCTGTGTCAAGTGAGTTCTTTACCTGGGGAAATTCTAGACCTTTTCAATAATAGAAGACTTAATTTTCTTACAGAATAGTACTAAAAGGGAATTACTTTATAAATCACTTGAACTTTTTACATTATTTTACTTCTTTTAATATTGTCGGTAACATTTCAAAATAAAGACCGATTTCAAAGTATCTGTTTCCCAAAGTATAACCACGGGTATGTATTACAAAAGTACTACAGGAAATATTTCTTGAAATGTTTTATTGGATTACACAGTAAAATAGAAGTGTATCTGATGTAAAAAATCTTTCAGCAAATAAAATCTTTCTTTCTACCTGCCCTTATCCCACCTTAATATGGGTTCGGCGCAACACACTTATTCAAGCATGTTGCAGAAAGGATTCTGACGTCAACACCCTCGGGGGATCCAGTCCTGCTTTTCGCTTTACCCGACCTGGGAATCGAACCCAGGACCTCCCGGTCCACATCCCATATATGGTGCCACTAGACCGTCGAATGAAATTACTAGGTATATTCCTAGTACAAAACTTACAAATTTCTTATTTGAGAATCAGTATTTGATTAACAATTACGGATATCGAAAGTTCACTTACTTTTCATTTAATTAGAATTTCTAAGAATCAGATCTAAAGAGTCTGTTGAAGTTCATAAAAACTTTCTCTTCTACATCGCAAATAACTCATACTTAATATACTCTATTATTAAATTTAGCAACTTTTCTATCAGTCGTCATAGATTTAAACAAAATTGTTGATCAAATATCCGTTATAATACATCGTATCGAAAGCTCAATTTTGTAGAAATGTTGTAGAGAAGCAAATATCTTGGGATGTGTGAAAGAACCCCAAAACTAGAAAGTTTATAATTTCATTATTTCTTTTCCATACTTCCATTTGCTTTAAGCACTTATGTTTAGACTGCCTTAGTGGCGTGGTTGTATTTCAGTAAGAATAAAGAACCAGCTATTAAAGGAATAAAGATGGTTGCACTTTGAGCTTTCCATGACGTCACAAATCTACAAGCAGTAACAAAATAGAATAACCAGTCCGTAACATCCTCAGAGCCCAATACTATGTAATCTGTTAGATGTAGCTATAACCCGGCTATGACCACATGAGACATATTGTCGGTGCTTAGGTGAATGCTTGCGATCGCTCGCGTCGTCGTATCTGAATTCTGAATCTTAGGAACAGTGGTATTGCTTCGTAAATAGTCGTTTTAGATTTAGTTAGGATATTTCTAACAACATGTTTTGGGTTTCAGAGTGGTTTAAAACTTGTTGATTAAGTCAAAAGTAAATTAAGGATAATACAGAAGAGTACAGAATTAGTCAAGACCATTAAACAGAGGAAAATTTTGTACCTAGGTCATGACATGATGACATGATGTCTATCGACAAGATATACAAGGTACTATCTGCATAAAACATCATGATGGGTAAAATTGCAGGAAGAAGAGGTGTTGGAAGAAGAAGGAAGTCATGGCTGCGCAACATAAGGGAGTGGACCGGAATAAAAACGGTTGAAGAGCTGTTCCGTCTAGCCATGGACAAGGAGAGGTTCAAGGAACTTTTTGCCAACCTTCAGTGATTGAGAGGCACTTGAAGTAGAAGAAGGAATAAAGGATAATGTGTTTTGTGTGGCCCACAGATATTTGTTTCGGGTCTTGGTGTTGTTAGACCGAAAGTCTGTCTTAGTTATTGATACTACACAAGACTCGTATCTTAACTTGGGGTCAGGACAATGTGTGTGATTGTTGGGTGTTAAATTATTAATAATGTTTTTGTAGATTTTTTCACAGCTACTGCTGCAACTAACATTGGATTAATAAATAATTAATGATTAAATATGTTCATAACCCGCTTATTTTCGTTAACTAAAAGTTCGGAATGTGTGATTGCAGATACAATATTGATTTTTGTAATGGCAACAAGAAGTCTAATTTGACCGATATTTAGTTCAAAACGGGGACAACCTACAATATGTGAATCAGTCTCATCAGCCGCAAACACGTGACCTACATAGTGATCGACTTGGAACCACTGCCAGTCAAATTGCTTCTTTCAAGTACTCCTGATAAGCTTTTTTTGAAACATTTCTAATGTTTAACTTAATGTGGACGTCGCATCGTCGTGAAATGTAGTTTAAGACATAAATATAGTATCAAAATATCGAATGATTATTTTGTTAGTTTAACCAATATTAAAAAAAGTAAAAAGTTTATACTATTGAAATTAAACTATTTTTACGGATTCTTTCACGATTTGGTTTTAATTTTTATCCCAGACGTTTAATTTCAATGAATAACATTCACGTAAACCTAATAAATTATTAAGTTTATACTATTTTATATTTATGTCGACGATTCTTTTTGGGCTATTTTACAAAAAATCTCAAGGATTTTATTTATTAAATTGCTTGAAGATCTAACGAGATACGAGGGAGAAATTGGAAATAGTATATTGTACAGTGGCTTTTAAAGTTACAGTTTTACCACTTAGTTTGTATTATTTAGTAATTGGTGACCTTGGTGTATATAGTTTACTAGAAAATGTTATACGTTATACATTTCACAATGACGCGCAGACTGATAAATGTAATGGTAATAATTTTCATACAAGTAATTTAATGCACATGAATTTATTACAATATTTAATAAGTCACCTGCATGGTCTAGTGGCAGCATATATAGGCTATGGACAGGGAGGTCCTGAGTCGATTCCCAGATCGGGCAAAGCAAATTTTCTAATTTGTCTCTGGGACTGGATCTTCCAGAGGAGGAGTTGGTATTAGGCAGGCAGCCAGTCGTAAAAACTAAGCCAAATCCTTTTTGCAACAAGCTTATAAAATACATGTTGCGCCCACCTCACATTAAGGTGGCATAAGGGCAGGTAGAAAGATTTAAGTCATGACAATATAAACAACACACAACAAGAGTGAAGAAGATATTATTTACAAAGCTAGTATGGACGACAACATTATATGTATGCGAAGTATAAATGTAATTATTCTCCTTCTTCTTTTAAAAATAATGGCTTCCACGCATAATATGCGATGATTTTGGCAATGTCAAGTTCAATAGAGTAATATTTTTTTCACAATGACCACGAGACCCAGATGTGGATGATCTCAAGGTCCTGCTGGGATTATGGCGGTAATTCCATCCAGTGCGATGCCCCTCAGATGACCTTCACTCGGCGAATCGACCGAACAAAGCCAGCCAACGCACCAAGCAAAATTCATCAAAGATCACCGGTTAAAATTTTCCACATTATACTGTTCATCTTCACTGAAATTTGAAGCATTAAACCACATCACTTAAAAATAACAAACACAGCTCTAGAGAATAATATGAAATAATTTTAACAAGCGACGCCCACCCTGTCAGACTTCCCGTCAAAATCCAATGTAAATATTGTCTCTTTTGCCGATATACCGACTGTGCTTAAAACCAGAGTAATGTTCAAAAATACTATTACTATTGATCGAAGTTCCAATATTTGGAGTTTAGATAAGTTTCTGCAAAAACATTTAACGATTCGAATAATTTTAACCCAAGAGCAAGTTGTTGGAGCGCTTCCCTTTCTTTAGAATGGAAAGTTTGTAATTACATCTTTTCCATTAGCGGAGTGTCTGTATTAGTTCGAATCTCTTGGAGTTTGTTGAATCAGAGGTGTGGGTCTCGTGGTGTTCTTTGATAAATTTGATATGCGAGTCTTATTTATAGCCAGGTTCCAGCTAAGATGTAAAACTATGAACGTAATTGTATTTAATTTTAGTAATGCTTTTGAAAATTTTCTTCACTATTCTATTGTTTCAGTGGGATAATGGAAGTCATTATGTACAATACTAGTTTTTTTTATAGCAGTGACTGGCAACCGAGCAGGTGGGTCACCTGATGGTAACTGATCTCCACTGCCCACAGACACCCAAGACAAAAATGGGGGCGTGGCCAACCGAAAAGGAGAGGAATAGGGATTGAGAAAGGGAGGGCGGAATTGGGCCACCAGGAATCTCACTCACGGAACCAAACATAACAGCGGGCTGCCAATTTATTTCGGTTTCGAGAAGAAGTTACAAACGTACAAACTCACTCACAAACTTTCGCCTTTATTATATAGGTGTGGAGTGTGTAATATTAACTTTCGTGGCTTTGTCTGTGTAATGTACCTCCACCGTTTCTATTATTAAATTACTCATCAGAGCTAATGGGAATTAATAAACATAAAAAATAACTTAACGGACCGACTTCATATCCGATCATGACCTTTATATGGGACCCTTGAAATAGGATCTATGGAACACAAATAGTAATTTTTAAAAATCGGTCCACATTTGGCGGAAATATTGCGTAACATTACATAAAAATAAAAAATATATATAGACGAATTGAGGACCTTCTCAAGGTTTGAAATCTGTCGAAAATTAAGTATTTGTGTCTTCTATCACATCTTTAACCGCCTTAAAAAATATCATTGTATTAAATATACCCGTATTATCAATCTACTGCCTGCATCGGTAGCGTGGTTGTATTTCGGTACGACTACCGTCTTGAGGTCTCGGGTTCGATCCCCAGGTCGGGCAAAGTGTTATTGGATTTTTCCATATCTGCTCGGAGTCTGGCATTTGTCCCCGATATGGCGATGGGCTCGCCCCCTATCACACCTGGGACGGAACTAAACTCGGCGAAATGTGGGTGTTCTAGTTCGCTAGTACGCCTCTGCCTACCTCTTCGGGGATACAGGCGGGAGCTTATGTTATATTATGTGATCAGTCTACAGTTTAAAATAAATGCTATCACGAACAAACCAAAGGTAAAATGGAATAAATGTCCACTACCATTTTTCCACTCGGAGCGGTTACGAAGAATCGCCTCTAATGTATCTAGCACGCAGCCTAAGCCAGTCGATCTCGGCGTTCACATTTATCCGTCGGCAGTGTTTACCTAGCCGCCAAGTTTTTGTAACGAATTGGTTTAATTTAACATCCCCTACCAGTGCTTCGTGGCAAAATAAACTGGGTACAAAAGGACAAAGTTACTGTCTAGAGTATTTTCGGTTGTAAAGCTCTTAACGTTCAACTATCAACGTTGTTGTAAAACTGTTGCTAAATTGTCTAAAGTTTTAACATTTACGAATTAATAATGAGTATTATCGTGTAGACGAGAAAAGTAGTAAAGACTTTTCGTAATGGTAAGTGACGAACTATCTGAAAACTCATAATGCCAGCAGTATGATCTATACTGTAGCACTCCCGTATTCGATAGGTATGGAGGACCAACTAAACTCCCGCTGGCGACTACGTAAAGTAATGTATGACAAACATTAATTTCCCACGTAATTGCTAGATGCGTTCGGGTGTTTAATAATAATAAAAAATAATATTAGCCCTGTAATATTACTGTCCCACTTCTGGCCATGGACTTCCTCTACTAATAAGAGGGGTTAGGCTTTAGTTTACCACACTGGCCTAATGCCGGTTGGTCTACACATACCTATGAAATTTTTGTGGGAAATTCTCTAGTATGCAGGATCCTTCACGATGTTTTCCTTCACCGTTATAGCAAGCGATCATTCACAAATAAAACACACTTAACATAGAAAGTCAGGTTTATGCTTGATTTGGAGTTGGTTCTCGAACCTCCAACACTTGTCTCGGCAGTCCGTACCATACCATTACCGTTCGGGTGTATGTCATACAAATATTTTACGTGGTCGCTCACAAAGAGCACGATTGAGCCGCTGATTACAAAATTTAAACCTAAAGAGATGGAGTCAAGTATAAATTGTTTTTTTTATTTCGACCTTCAAGCATAGCCTTGCTACTGTATCCTTGGTATTGTATATTCAGTATTGTGGTTCATGTTTGAAGGACATTGAATATAGTAAAATTATATAACGAAAACTGTTAAGTTGCGGTTGACGTTAATTTATTGGAGACTGGTTTTTACATTTTAAAACTTAATGGAGGACTACTGAGTAAATTTTTTTTTTTTATAGCAGAGACTGGCAAACGAACAGATGGGTCACCTGATGGTAAGTGATCTCCACCGCCCATAGACACCCAAGACACAATAAGAATCATGGGTGCGTTGCCAACCTAAAAAGAGGACATGGAAGGGGAGGGAATAGGGATTGGGAAAGAGGGGGGGGGGGAACGGGCCACCGGAAATCTCACTCACCGAACGAAACGCGACAGCAAGCTGCCACTTTACGTCGGTTTCCTGTGAGACAGTGGTATCCAACCGGTCGAGTCGGCCCATTCGTGCTGTAGACGTTACTGTCTACAGCGTGGCTCTACCACTCATAAAACACATAAAATAAAACACATTAAAGATTTTAGTTTTAACTTTTTATGATTAGAATAAATTATAGTCACAATTCAAACACTTGAAACCGACTGACTTCAAAATGTAATTGATCGTAACCAAATTTATAGGTGACAACATTTCGGTCAAAAAATAAAAAATCGGTCCCCATTTGGCCGCATGAGGAAGGCAGGGTCGGGATCCGCCAAGGCTGGTACATCTGGGAAAGATCTTTGTCCAGCATTGGACTGACACAGGCTAAAAATGGTTGGAGATGTCACGTGATATACACAAAAAAATACGAATCACCTTTTTTTAAAATCGAAAATTAGCTCGAGTCACTTTAATGTATTAATTTAATATGTATTTTCATCTTCTTTTTCTTTTTCATTTATATACACCCACACCGTCTCGTCTCTGCACCACCTTCAGGTAGACTGGTAGAAAATGCCTTCGGCATTAAGTCCGCCTTTATACATATCCATGTATATGAAGTTTAAATAAATAAATAAATAAATAAAGTATCCTCAAATTCTTAAAACAAGATGTTTCATCTAACCACCCGAAATAAACCGTCGTTTCAAAACACGTGAAGTATGGCACATTCAACACAATATGTGCGCGTTGCTTCCCCATTCCGTTGTTTTGTGGGCACATGTCGGCTGACGGCCCGCCTCTCGCCTCTCACGTTAATTGTGCGGCGTTTCTCATTACATTAACACAACTATTGTCTTGATTATTCTTGTTGACGATATGGGGTAGGTTTAGGCAAGCTACATTTGTCATTACTGTACTTTATAAATAAAAATAAATGTTATACTTCAAATAAAAAAGTGCTGCGCCGAGCCCATAGTAAAATGGGATAAGGGCAGGTAGAAAGAAAGTTGTACTTAAAATCAACGATATTAATAGATATTTTCGACCGATTTAAAAAAAGAAGGTCCTCATTTCCTCTGTATTTTTTTATGTATGTTACACGATATCTCCGTCAAATGTGGACCGATTTTCAACAATTTGTGTTCCCTAAAGCTTATTTCAAGGGTGGTCCCATATAAATTTGGTCACGATTGGATTTGAAGTCGGTCTTAAGTATATAAACTTGTGATTATTCTGATATGTGTGGATGATCCATCGCTTGTACCTTCTAGTAGTATTAGTAACAATTCTCACTAGCGACTACGTACAATAATTTATATGACACATAACACATAACATAAGCTCACGCCTGTATCCCCGAAGGGGTAGGCAGAGGCGCACTAGCGAACTAGTACACCCACATTTCGCCGAGCTTAGTTCCGTCCCAGATGTGATAGGGGGCGAGCCTATCGCCATATCGGGCACAAATTCCAGACTCCGGGCTGATATGGAAAAATCCAATATCACTTTGCCCGACCCGGGGATCGAACCCGAGACCTCAGAACCGTAGTCGTACCGAAATACCACCACGCCACCGAGGCAGTCAGACAGGCAGTAATTTATATGAAAAACATCAATTCTCCGCGTAATCGATAGAGGAGTTTCGGTGTTTGTCATATATAGAAATATAATTTTAACGTAGTTGCTAACGAGCTATTAATGCAGTATGAATTATCCTATACAATACTATCTATATATTGTTATAGGTAATTTTCTCAATTTAATCTCATAATTTCTCTCAGATTGCCTAAACCTATATGAAAAATGTCGTCGAAAATTTGTTAGAAATCTAATTTATTTGAACCTAAAATCCTCATTATTTTTTATTTTATTTTCAACATATTCGCGATGTTCACTTATCACATCTATAGAAGTAAATGGCGTAGTCGTTAATAACAAAATACTTTGCACATTCTATAGTGTAATACATACATACATACATAAACTCACGCCTGTTTCCCGTTGGGGTAGGCAGAGACTAAGGAGCGCCAATTGCTTCGGTTCAAACACACCTCTTTCGCTTCTTCTACAGTCATCAGTCTTTTCATGCACGCTCGTCGGTTACGAGAACTCCTTATTTGGCCCTTTTTCAGGAGATCGCCAATTTGGTCCTTAAAGGTACGTCTAGGACGTCCACGGCCGACACTACCATTCACTTCTTCTTAGTGTAATAAAACTGGGTAAAAACATTATACCTATAATATTAATCAAAATAAAAACTAAACACGAAAAATCTTTTTAAACGCACATAGCTGTTGCTAATCCGCTAATGGCGCTGTCGCAATATTTTATAACAAAGCAGAACAAACTGAAAGTTAGTGAAAACTATTTTATTTGAAACTTTGTCCAACCTGTCTTTCAGCGGAGCGCGATTCGAAACAATATAAGCGGAAAGTTTTTGTTCAGCATGACCTACAATGAAATTACCTCGACAAGTACAGAATCATAAAGTTATTCTGCAGGTTTCAACGGAAACGATCACTATTTTCATTTTCAAATATCACAAGTTTAAAAACTTTGTGGAATATTTCAAAATTTTTATCCGATCTTGACCAAATTTTTATGAGACCACTGACCATCCTTGGAATAAGCCCAATCTAACACAAAAATAATCTTGAAAAACGGTCCAAATTTGGCGGAGATATGGCGTAAATACATAAAAAAAGATATAGACAAATTGATTATCCCTTTATTTTAAAGTCACTCGAAAAATAAACACATATCTGGAGGGAATTTATCACCATAAAAGCGATAGTATTAACGGTAATAAAACAAAGATAAATAAGAGACAATTGTCATTTAAGATACTCTTGGAACCAGCTGGATGAAATTATTCAGAGGTTGTTTAAATTATAATAGACAAGGAATAAGAAATGGTATTTCAAAATTCAACTCCTAGAGGTAAAATACAGTTTATATTTAGTGCCTAGAAACAATGGAAATTTTGGGAAAGCCTCAGACCTAAGCGAAGCTGCAAGGTATACTTTGGAAATTATAACTTTGAAACGTGGCCTATAATTTATATTACTCATGATTATTCCGATACATACACACTTACGCCTACATCCTGTGGGTGGCCCATTTTCCCCTCCCTTTCCCAATCCCTTTAACGTCCCCTTCCATTTCCTCTGTTTAGGTTGGCAACGCACCCATGATTCTTATTGTGTCTTGGGTGTCTATGGGCGGTGGAGATAACTCACCATCAGGTGATCCATCTGTTCGTTTGCCAGTCTCTGCTATAAAAAAAAATCCTGTATTTCCGATACATTATCCCATATATTGTGAGAATCTTATTATGAATGGGACTAAGGGAACGTACCCATATTACGTGACCCGTTCAGGGGGAGGGGAGTCCTCAAAATACCATTCTTAGTCACAGTCATCTTAGGTTTTCGTCACGTAGTCAATATCTTCTAGGGAAAGCTCGTGCTTTTACGAGCTATATTTAAATATGGCGCGCAGCGTTTAGCATTTTAACAACACATCATAATATTTTGTTTTTTAACTTTTCTTCGATAAAACAATTATTTAAAAGCATATTTATAAATTACTACGTGAAAACTCGAGGGGGAGGGGGGGAGGTCTTAGCATATACTATGAGTGGTCACCGAGAGGGGGCAAAGTATAAAAATTGGTCACGTAGTATGGATACGTTCCCTAAGCTCTGAAGTCACAAAATCGATAAGAAAATTTGATTCTATATAAACACAGTTCGCGTTTTATAATATAAACTTAAATTGAAATATAATTCGCCGATCGCGAGTAAAGTTTGCCTTCTTCCGCAACATGCCTGTTCCCGACAAACCCATTATCCCTGTAGACGCTCATATTTCCAATTATATTATTGTCAACGAAGCGTGTGTTTTATACGAAACGTTTGTGCTCGTATTGCTCTCGTTTTGTAATATATGCTTGGCCTCGAATGAAGTTTTAATAATGAATGTGGTTTTAAAAGCTTGCAACACTCACCGGGTAAGATTTTTTTGCGAATGCTGGATGGAATAACTGAATACAGAAAACATTGTATGTAATGGAGAATGGTGCGAAGTGGTCATTATTGAAAGATGCGGGATTGAAACCAGACTTAATGACAATAAATCTATAGATTTTTGAAGTTTTGTCTGTAATAAATATAAATTTTGAGGTTAGATTAACCTACGGCGTCCTTAACACACTTAGGTTTAAGACAAAAAGAATAGAAGTAAGTACAATTAAGGTGAAGAAGTATATTTCGAGTAAAAAACAAATAATCAAAAAAGTATTTGGCAAATTTTCGAAAATCAACCCTTTTGCGTTCAGTTAGAAGGAATTATATGAAAATCATGTTATAGAAGTAACGCGGCCAATAGCCCGAGCACGAAAAACTAATGTAAATGTAAATGTATTCGAGTTCGCTGCGCACTGATGACGTTTGGTTAATATTTCATACAAATTTCATAGACGCGCATCGAGTTCGAATACATTTACGGTTGTCGGAAATTTTCCTGCTCAGGCCGCTGATCTTCGAGTGACAAACTATTGTTCTATAAAGCATAGAAGCATAGAAGCCTAATATATTGTTAGCCTACATGAGCTAGGCATTAGCCTAACAACAAGAAAAGCTAGAATAAAATCGAATTAGGAAGTAATAAACAGAACAAACTAGACAATCTAGCGAAGTTGTGAGAACTAAACTCACACGATAAGACAAAAGATCTTAATTTAATGTATGTAAGTAAAGAAACACAGAGTTTATTCGAAGTTCGAGGTAAGAATATTACATAAAGGAGTTTCGGTCTTACAGCAACATCATCATCATCATCATCATCGGCCATAGGACGTCCACTGCTGAACATAGGCCGAAATAAATATACATTCCTGTGTCTGCAGCGGTTATCCATCCGTCTGGCTTTGCTTCATCCTTTCGAAGTGTGAAGAAGCATAAATAGGCCGGCATGAGGATGTACAGTCACTATTAGTTTATAGTTTTTCAATGAACGATTGCGAGGCCACAGCCCGGGTGTAGCGCTGCAATCACGCGTTTTTTATTTAGATGTATTTACAAAGCAGCGCGGCCGCAGCGCGCAATTTTAAACCAATCGGTCTCCGCTAATTTTTTGGACTGCACTGCGCTTATCATAATATGTAGTCAGTTTACCATGCCTGGATAAAATGTGATTTTAAAACTCAATGAAAATTCAATGTACACTACGTAAACTGTAAAATTATCCCAAATAATGATTTAACTGTTTTATAGTCTGAGTAAATAAATTGTTGGTCATTAATATTTGATATTCAATTGAACCTTTGTTTGCTTATCGGGCTTAGTAAATAATGCAAATTGGCACGATAATGCCGGCCGGTGTAAAATAGACCGACATAATGAAGCTATGTCCAGTAATTATACAGTCGAATATTTACACTGGCCTATTGAAATAACTGTACGGTAACCCAACTTTGGGATGGAAATCGGGATAAATTGTATAAGTACAAATTTTAAATTTAATTCAACTAGGTTATAATATTTTTACGCATGGTCACTCACTTAGGTTGCAAATTAGTCGGAAAAGTTGGTCCGATTTAAAGAGAAAAGGCTCTATTGAATAATTTTTAATACAATAGTATTGAAAGAACAACAAATTTTATTACTAAAAGTTATGAAATATTACATTTAACTAAAGAGTTAATAAATATTTTGCAACTTGCCATTTGTTATTAGGTATTATTATTCGAAATTATGATGGCTCTAACGAAGAACGCATTTGATATTATATAAAATCAATTTAATTGTTTCTATAGAAGATATTTTTTATACATAACCAAATCGACCATAATGATAAAAAAACATACGTAATTCTGTCCCATATAAAATTCACCAGGCACCTTCCCAAATAATTCAGATGTAACGTAAATAACACAACCGCTTTATGTGCAAATATTCTTGATTAAATTACTTTTTCCTTTGTTCCTTAACGGCGGAAAAATCTTTGTAATGCGCAACTGCATATTATATGAAGACAA
The DNA here is from genome assembly GCA_036417725.1 of Clanis bilineata. Lineage (NCBI taxonomy): Eukaryota > Metazoa > Arthropoda > Insecta > Lepidoptera > Sphingidae > Clanis > Clanis bilineata. The sequence goes on from CM071153.1 coordinate 10,560,419, forward strand.
AAATAAGTATTTAATCCGTTTGCATGATAAATGGGAAGAGAGCGTAATATTTTGCCCTTTAATACCAATGTCAAACAGATAGCGAAGCGAATACAGGGCGGTGTAAACCGAGATAACAAATGCCTCAACTTATTTGGCTTCCACGTTTCATTGTAACACAATCCCATTGACTCTATAAAATACATACATAACAACAGTAGCTTTTGCAAGTGAAACTTTCATCCCCCGTTACGGGATGAATTTCCAAAAATCCTTTCTTAGTGCTCGGTTACGTCATAAACGGACGTCCTCTGTAAAATTTCACGTTTCATGTTACTAGTTCGAATAGTGTTGGCAAAAATCTAAAATCCTACCAATACTATAAACGTGAAAGATTGTGAGTATGTGCGTGTAAGTATGTTGCGTGAAAGCAATAATTACTAGATGGATTTTGATGAAACTTTGCAGTTTCATAGATTATACACCAAAAAAACTCATAGGTTACTTTTATCTCGTAAAATAAATGTTAACCTGAAAAAATCTTTTCCACGCGAACGGAGTAGCGGGCCACAAGTAATGTAAAATAAAAATGTCAAACATGTCTTTGCTATCTCTTTCACAAGAGCATAAGCCCCTTACTTATAAAAATATTTAAGCACTGCTTATCTTTATACCATAGGTTGCCCCTTTCATTTTTAAACAATGTAACGCAAGGAAAAAAGTGACAGGTTATTCGTAACCATTTGCTCAGCTAAAAATGATGTTTTAAGTAAGGCCCTTAGTGTCTGCCGTCATGTAAGACAACGGTAATAAGATAAACAAAGCAAAAACCTTTCTATAAAAATGATTGTCCTTTTATTTCCATTAAATCACTTAATTTGTCGTTACCCTAGTTTCCTTTGTGGCTTCATTAAATTTTGCTTAGGTATTAAAAAAAGGTGCGCCGAAAAGGCTAACCTTTTAACTAGTTTCAACAAAAAGCTAACGAACTTTCTTAATATTAATTTGTATTAGTAATATTACTAAAATAGCTTCAGGCAACTAGTTTAATCAGGAAGATTTAATATGTAGTTGTATGAGAAATTCGTTAATGAGACATCAGGGACTTACGTGTTTCGGCCACCGCTACCTGGCTTTGTAGGTTTTCTTGGTGGGGGCCCCCTTGAATCCCTTCGTTGGACGTAGTATGCAGTTATTTGCTGATTCACTGGCTTTGATCGCGTTACACGACATATACTAGTTCAGATGTTAATTTGATAGTTGCGTGCGCGCACTTTGATACGTTTCGAACCGTTCACGACCGTTGCGAGATTCGAATAGGGGAACAACGGTAACGTATAGCAGGTGGCAGCACTTGTAGCTGGTTGTAATGTGTTCCAGAACACGCAGTATGACATCCCATTGTTACAAAATAATAAAGAAAAAAAATGCCGAAATAATTATTTGAAATGGTTTGTGCTAACAACTAAAAGTACGGAACATGCCGCCGACCTTAAAATAACCTATTTTAATAGAAAACAAGATAAATAAAATAACATAGGGCTAGGGAAAGTTATACAATAAAGTTAATTAATTGGAAGAGGACAGACCTTCACTACAGGTCGCTTGGTTAGTGTGTCACCAATGCGTACAGTTACAACGCGGGTAATACCATCAGCGCCCGGGTGAAGCTGATGTACGCGAGCTAAGCGCCATTGTAGTGGAGGCAGTGTGTTGTCAATCAACACAACAACGGAACCCACTTCGAGGGGCGTCTTCGTAGTGTCGTGAAACCATTTACTTCTTTGCTGAAGTTGAGAGAGATACTCAACGCTCCAGCGTTTCCAAAAGTGTTGAACAGCTTGTTGAATAATTTGCCACCGAACTAGGCGATTGACAGAATCATCACTAAAGTCTATTTCAGGTAGCGAAGTCAATGGTTGCCCGACTAAAAAATGTCCTGGTGTAAGAGGCAATGGATCCGAGGGATCATTACTCTGAGTACAAAGTGGTCTTGAGTTAAGTACCGCTTCTATTTGACATAGAAGAGTGTTGAACTCGTCGTGAGTTAAAGTAAGTTGCCCTATGACCCGATAAAGATGGGTTTTCATGCTTTTGACAGCTGCTTCAAAAATACCACCGAAATGACTTGCATATGGTGGGTTAAAATGCCAAGTTATGGATAGATCAGTTAATTTGCTGTTAATATGAGTTTGATTAGCGGTGTTTTGTAAGAACATCCGTAATTCTTTAAGATAATTGTTGCAGCCTACAAAGTTACGACCGCAGTCGGAATAAATATCCGTACAAAGTCCACGCCGGGAAATGAAACGACGTAGAGCGTTAAGGAATGAATCCGTTGACAAATCCGGAACTAATTCTAGATGTACGGCCTTGGTAGACATGCAAACAAAGACGCATATGTAAGATTTGTAAATTTTTGCGTTGCGGAATTTAGTTGATTTTAGGTAAAAATGACCTGCAAAGTCTACGCTAACGTGTAGGAACGGTCGAAGGGCGTTGACTCTTGCAGCAGGCAAAGGAGCCATTGGTGGCTGCGGAGCGGACGGTCGCGTACGAAAGCATCGAACGCAGCGACGCGTGCGCATGCGGACTGCATCGCGAGCAGACATTATCCAATATGTTTGTGATATTAAAAACTGTAACGTCTGTGGTCCTACGTGTAAATACAACTTGTGAAAGTGGTCTATAAGTAAGGTTGTAAGATGATGCCTTTTAGGTAAAATGATCGGATGTTTAGCATCATACGGTATTTGAGCACGTTGTATCCTGCCGCCGACCCTGAGAAGTCCCGTATCGTCCAGGAAAGGTCTCAGCTTCTGAAGTTTGTTGGAACAGTGATCGTCATCTCTTAGTCGCGAAATATCTTCAGCGAATTGGTCTTGCTGTACGAGTTTTATAATGCGATGTAATGTAAATTTTGTTTCAGAAACTGTAATATATTGATACGAATGGGATTGAGTCTTACGGCATTTGTGATAAAAACGAAAGATAAATGAAACCACACGCAATAGTTTTGGCAACGACGAAAATCGCTCCATAAATTGTAAGTCCGGAGTTACGTTTTTGGAAACAAGAACGTGTTGACGGCGTTCTTCATCGGTATGTAAATCGATGTTCGAGACAGGCCAATTAGATTGACACTGCGTAAGCTAAACAGGTCCATTAAACCAAAATTCGTGGTTTAACTTTGTTGGGAGCACACCACGGGATGCTGGATCCGCGGGGTTGTTCTCGGAACGCACGTGACGCCAATGTGCAGCGGGCACGCGGCTTATGGTCTCCGTCACACGATTGGACACGAAGGTGCGCCATTCATGTGAAGATGAGCGTAACCATGCAAGAGTGACTGCAGAATCACTCCATGCATAAACATTGTCGATAGACAAAATGTTTGAGTACGTTAAAAGTAGTTTTTGGATAAGCTTAGATAAAAGCAAAGCTCCACAAAGCTCCAAGCGTGGGAGTGATATGCGTTTCAAAGGTGCAACCTTTGTTTTTGCAAGAATAAGATTAACGTGTACAGAGTTTTGACTGTTGCTGACACGTAAGTATACGCACGCAGCGTATGCTTTCTCGGATGCGTCCGAGAAACCATGTATTTGGATTTCTTTGTTATTATGGGGAATCACGTGTCGTGGTAACGAGAGTGATTTAAGAATTGGGAGCTCTGATATGAAAGTGAGCCAAAGATCACGAATACCCTTCGGAGGAGCTTCATCCCAATCTGTTCCAGATATCCATAACAACTGAATTAAGAGTTTTACAAACAATGTAATGGGACTGAGGAAGCCAAGCGGATCATAAATTTTGGAAATTTCGGAAAGCATTATGCGTTTCGTGCATGTTTCAGGAGGAGTTGTAACCTTATAAGAGAAAGTACCCGACTTGGGATTCCATTTCAGACCCAAAACTTTGACTGTTGTATCAGTGTCGAGAGCGGATAGAATCAGAGCTTCGTCATCTGGATTTGTTACACTACTGCTGACAGAAGATAAAAATTCAGGGCAATTGCTTGTCCACTTGCGGAGCTCAAAAGAGCCTGCCTTACAAATGGCGATAAGCTCACGCTGTATGGCAATAGCTTCGTCCAGAGTGTTTGAGCCCGAAACAACGTCGTCGACAAAGACATCGTTTACCAACACTTGCGAGGCAAGTGGGAACGAGTCCGCTTCATCAATCGCTAATTGACGAAGTGTGCGTAACGCTAAAAACGGCGCTGACGCTACGCCGAAGGTTACCGTACAGAGTCGGTAATCTTGGACAGGATCTTTAGGAGAGTATCTCCAAAGAATCCGTTGAAAGTCCCTGTCTTCAGGACGTATTTGAATAAATCGATACATCATTTTGATATCAGCTGTAAAAACTATCTTGTGTAGCCGAAATTTTAAAAGAACTTCGTTTATGTCCTTGTGCAATTTCTGGCCAACAAGTAAATTATCGTTGAGTGATCGACCGTTCGATGTTTTACACGAGGCGTCAAAGACAACCCGGAGTTTGGTCGATGCGGAAGAGGTTTTCAACACACAATGGTGTGGAATGTAGTAGGGAATCTGATCGGGAACTGTGTGCTCATTGACAGGTTCCATGTGACCTAAGATTTCATAATCACGGATACATTTTGAATATTCTTCTTGCAAAGAAGGATCGCGAGAAAGCTTTTGTTCAAGCTTGTACAAGCGATTGAGAGCGATTTGATGAGATTCACCCAGAGGGGGTGCATGTTCCTTAAATGGAAGCGAAACTATATATTTTCCGCTATCACTACGTTTGTGAGTATCAACGAAGATTGATTCACAAAGAGCTTCTTCCCTTGTGAGAGGCTTGACGTCAGGTACCGATTCAAGCTCCCAGAAATTTTGCAACTGCATATCGAGTTGATAGGTACTAACATTCATGCAGACTTGTGCTGGCAATGAATGAGAAATTTTACCGTTAAGTAGGTAACCAAAGATACTATTAATTGCCACGGGTGTACCCTGTGGGCCTTTAATGTTGTCATGTAATAATATCAGATTTGTATAATCTGATCCTAGAAGGAGTTCAACGGGACGCGCAGAACGTAATTCTGGATCCGCTAGAGGAAGATCCTTTAGGTGAGGAATGTGCTCGAAAAAGCTTGGAATGCTTGGTAGATAACTCGTTAACTTTGGCAAGATAAGAGCTTCTATAAACACTTTCGGTTCTGGTTTATTGTATGGTGTAACTTCACATAAAACATAACCACGCGGCTGCTCATTTTTATTACCGATGCCGGTTATAGTCATGCTAGTTTTCGCATGATAACGCTTCAAACCCAGTCGCTGGACGCATGACTCTGCAATAAGCGTGGCTTGAGAGCCTTGATCAACTAAAGCGCGCACAAGGCGAGGAGGGTTCTCACTAGCATCAGATGGACGAATGTTAATGAGAGCGGTAGTAAGTAGGACCGTACAATTATTTTTATGTCCAGAAAAACCATGCTGTGATGTGGATAAATAGGAAGGTTCCGCTACCGAAGTTAGCTCGGGGGAAGATACGTTGCATTCGGTTGTCAGTATTACGTTAGGAACATCTTCGTGCATAGAAGTGTGATGACGTTGTGAACACACACGACAATTATGTCGCGATTTACAATCCTTGAGTTCGTGACCCGTAAATAAACAATTGTAGCAAACTTTATTTTGTTCAATAAAATTCTTTCTTTCGGATAAAGTTAATTTACTAAAGTTTACACATTTATTTAGTGGATGAGAGTTTTGTTTGCAGTAAAAACATCTCATAATATGACTAACACCAGAAGGAGTTGACGTAGCTGCATGTATACTCATTGATCGAGAATCACGTGAACGCGCGAATGATGTATTATTCATAGACGTAGCTGTCCGGTCTGCATCGGAGTGAGATCGCTCGACTCGACGGGACGAGCCGCCTGCATGGCTCAGCGGTGCGCGAGAATGAGACTGCCGTACCGCGGCTTCAGTGCTCGACGCGACGGATCTTGACGCAGAGGTGTTACACATAGCCTCAGTCGCATTCACTTCTTTGTTTAAAAACTCAATCAGACTATTCACACTCGGAATGTCGTTATGGGACTTTAAAGATAATTCAAACCGTTTTCTAAGAATAGGTGTAATTTTGCGTAGCAAAATATTTAATAAAATGAAACTCCATTCAGTTACTGGTAAGTCGAAATTTTTTAAAGCCGTTATATTTTCTTTGTAGACTATTAAAATGTTACGCAAGCTCTGTTCATAATTTTTATCAGTTACTGGGTCCACGTCAAGGATTTTATCTAAGTGCTTGGATGCAATTATTCTATTGTTTTGATACTCATCCAACAACACTTGCAAAGCATTATTATAGTTATCACCAGTTATGGGAATTGATTTAATTAAGCTATAAGGTTCACCCCGTAGGGACAGACGCAAATAACGAAAACGTTCTACATTTGACAGAGACTCGTTGTTATGTACTAATGACAAGTACAAATCATAGAATGCATGCCAATCAGTTACCTGACCGTCGAAAGTAGGCAGCTTAATGACAGGTAGTTGGTCCCTCCCGTGACCTTGACCATGACAACATGTGGTAGGCTGGACGCTAGCTACACTTTGTCTACGTTCAACAGTTTTTAACTGATCAGCTGTAATCTGTACTTTATAATACAAATCATCGAAGTTGTTACGTATTTCTAATTGTTCCTCAGGTTTAAATTCTCCACTTTTAGCTAATAGTTTCTCAATTTTACCTTGAACGAGGAAAAATTGTTTTTTAACATTGTTTAATTCTTTGATACGAGCTTTAAATTCAGATTCATTAGTTGAAGAACAATCAGCCATACGTTGGATACTGTTCATAAAAACATCGCGTTCAAATTTTAATTGTTCTAACTCCATTATAATTATTATGTATCAGGTAGGTAGAACGATGAATTAAGAAAAAGTTGACTAGCAAGCTATAAGGTACGGAGTACACTGATAGCGTAACTGTTATTTAATTGAATACGTTATGTTGTAGTTAAATATTTTGTCGTACGAAATTATATAGAATTATTTATGCAGTATTGAAATGAAGCAAATTAATGATAAATACGTAATACACAAAAAAAAATAATAATTTTGCAAATTAATTAATTCTACATGTGATGTTGAAATTGAACGATATATACGAGGTAATACAAATTAATAAAATATGTAATATTGATGTGTGTCTAGTACGTAATACATAGACCACGTGTTAATGTGTAATGTAAATGTAGCTTATGTGGCGCACGCCTTATTGTTCCGCTAACTTGGTGCAAGTATGTTCGACTCGAGCGCTGACGGCAGGGCGAACGATGTACCCACAAGTTGGGAAAAAAGGACGATTATTGTAAAATTCGCTATTTTACCTAGTAATTCATTCGTAAAATGAATTAGTACGTTCGAAAAAACTGTACGCAATGGTATGGTCGAAAAACACATACGCTAAGCCTAGGCAAAAGGAATTTGTGGGGTTAGGAACCAGTACTATGATGCTAGCACAAACCAGTACAAAATGTAATTCGGCTCTGAAGGACCAACAAGTTATGTATGAGAAATTCGTTAATGAGACATCAGGGACTTACGTGTTTCGGCCACCGCTACCTGGCTTTGTAGGTTTTCTTGGTGGGGGCCCCCTTGAATCCCTTCGTTGGACGTAGTATGCAGTTATTTGCTGATTCACTGGCTTTGATCGCGTTACACGACATATACTAGTTCAGATGTTAATTTGATAGTTGCGTGCGCGCACTTTGATACGTTTCGAACCGTTCACGACCGTTGCGAGATTCGAATAGGGGAACAACGGTAACGTAAAGCAGGTGGCAGCACTTGTAGCTGGTTGTAATGTGTTCCAGAACACGCAGTATGACATCCCATTGTTACAAAATAATAAAGAAAAAAAATGCCGAAATAATTATTTGAAATGGTTTGTGCTAACAACTAAAAGTACGGAACAGTAGTTAATCAACTTAAATATTGAATTGATTAATATTAATGTCTGAATTTTCCGAATCATTGTTTCCAAAATGATATAATATCCTGTAATAACTCTAACCATTTAGGCTCAATTGCACCACTATTATTAACCTAGGGTTAGTCCTAACCGCAAGCTAAATTGACAGAAAATGTATGAATGACATGTAACTTAACTTGCGGTTAGGACTAACTCTAGGTTAATAATAGTGGTGCAATTGAGCCTTACTATTACATAATATTGACATACTAATTAATTTTTTTTTTTTTTTTATTAAAAAAAAAAAAAAAAAAAAAAAAAAAGGTTAGGTTAGGTTTTTTTTTTTTTTTTTTTTTTTTTAATGTGGGGCGCTATGCCCCACTCTCGTTCCCCCTATCCAGGACAAGGGATATTTTTTAGGTTTCCTTTATTTGCAACTTTACAATTTTCTTACAGTATTAACTTAATCTATTTATCTATAAACATTTACTTACAGTACAATATCTAACATAAATCTATTTATCCTAATCCTTATTTCTATCTAATTCTTATTGCTACACTTATATAATATTTACTAATTAATTTAAGACTGCCTTGGTGGCATAGTGGTATTGCTGGCGCGTTAACACAGCTGGCCTGAGGTCTCGACTTCGATCCCCGGGTCGGGCAAAGTGATATTGGATTTTTCTATTCAGTATTAGCTCGGAGTTTGGAATTTGTGCCCGATATGATGATAGGCACTTTCTTGGTCTCGTGGTAGCATATGTATATGAACTGTGTACCAGGAGGTTCTGGGATCGATACCCACGTCGGGCACAGCGAATTTGCTAAATTGATTTCTCCGGGACTAGATCCCCAGAAGGGAGGTTACGTCAGGCAGGCAGCCAATCATAAAAACCAAGCCAAATCATTTCTGCAACATGCTTGTAAAAGTGTGTTGCGCCGACCCCACATTAAGGTGGGAAGGGCAGGTAGAAAGAAAGGAAGCCATTGATGTTTCAAAACCCTTATTACTTACAACCCATAATCAGCATCAACAGGAAGTCCACTGCTGAACATAGGCCTCCTCCACAGATTATAAGCCAACCATTACTTTATTTAAGACAAACATTTAGTGAGATTCACAAAGCAAGTCCTTTATCCTAGTAAACGAATTTTACATTACAAATGACGGAACCTTTGATGTAAAGGTTTAATCAAATTGGGTTAGGGACAAAGGTTTTTGTTTTACTAAGAATACAAGGACAGTACTTTAGAGAAATAGAGAAGGACTTTAAGGTCTGATTAATGTTTTTTTAAAGGAGTGTAACCAACAATCAGACACATATTCCTAGTCCCACACTAGGTATAACCTGTACACTTTATACTTTCGGTCTCACAACGCCTAGGCTGAGATCTATAGAGCGAACTTCAACTAAGCCTGAGTCAAAGAAATGAACTCTCACTGAGTTCGTTTCTTGGACTTAGTCCGAGTCATTTTTTACAAGAAAATCTTCGCTTAGTTTGTCTGTGAGGCTGTTTTTGTTGTAAAAAATGGCTCGGACTAAGTCTAAGTTCGATTTAAAAATCTGATTGACTGACATATCAGCGTACAGCCGAAACTGTTAAGAGCGTGCAATTTTACACACGGCTGTATTTTATGATGTAAGCGAGCACTAAGAAAGGTTTTTCGAAATTCATCTCCTACGACCCCTAAGACGTGGTAGATTCTCACGCGGGCGTAGCCGCGGGCACAAGCTAGTTATTGTATCAAGCTACCTCTCAAACTGATACTATTTTCAACTTTTCAACCGACTTCCACAAAAGGAGGAGTCCTCAATTCGTCTGTATTTTTTTTATGTATGTTACTCGATATCTCCGCCAAATGTGGACCGATTTTAAAAAATCTTTTTGTGTTCGATAGAGCTTATATCAAGGGTGGTCCCATATAAATTTGGTCACAATCGGTAAACTAGAAGTCGGTCAGTTAAGTTTTTCAACTTGTGATTTTAATTGTCTCTGCTTGTAATGATGCGGGATGCAGTATAGATTGTCACATGTAAGTTCACCGAAGACCCAATGACTAAAGAAAAAATAAGAGGACCTATAGCTACGAAAAATACGCGTTTACTATCAAGCCGGTTCCGCCATTTTAGTTTCGCAATCTATTTACATGTAACTTGTAACCGTGTCATAAGAATTAAAAAACGTATAAATACTAATTGATTTCATTGTAAATACGGTGTTTTTACAATAATACTAATTTCGGAATATGAAGAAGATGCCTAACTGCTATATCACTAGCATCTTTCTTTCGTAAAGTCGCCATTTTGGTTTCGTTCCATACATTAGGAATGCTTAATTTTTTCGTAGTTATCTTCTTTTGTCTAAGCAAAGTCCAAATACATGTAACATCGGTTAATTGAGTACTAGCGCTACGTTCGGCAGTTGATGATTGATTGCGGATATCTCTTGATTGAAACGGAATATTTGATATTTAACCGTTTAAATATTGATTTGTCGGACATATAGTATTCATTGAGCAAAATTGGATTAAACTACGATTCCATTTATCATTTTGTAATGATGTTAGGTAATGGAATTATGCGAAGCGGGTTAGCCGATTATATTTAGATCATTTTATATTCATATTTCAATTTCAATGATATTATTTCGCGTAATTGCTTTCCAATTTTAGATTTATAATAACTAGTGGTCAAAATTCACATTATCATATTTTTTTTAATTAGAACACGAAATATCTACCAATTTGATCGCATTATAGTTGACACGAGTCCAATCGAATAAGTACTGCCTCCTCCGATTTTTAATATACATCATAGACTCATGCCTGTATCCCCGAAGGGGTTGGCAGAGACGAACTTGATAATTAGAACACCCACATGTCACCGAACTCATTTCCATCCCAGATGTGCTAGAAGGGAGACTTATCGCCAAATTCACAAATTCCATTTTTTTTAAATCTGTAGATTGACCCAAACAGCAATCACAATAAAACTCGCTAAATAGAGTTTTATTGTGGTTACTAATCGGTAATAAATTACCGATTTCCAAAAGAGTGTACTTTAGTTAGAAACTTCATTGACCTTAACATTAGTACATAACACATGACATAAGCTCACGCTTGTATCCCCGTAGAGGTAGGCAGAGGCGCACTAGCGAAATAGAACACCCACATTTCGCGCAGCTTAGTTCCGTCCCAGATGTGATAGGGGGCGAGCCTATCGCCACATCGGACACAAATTCTAGACTCCGGGCTGATATGGAAAAATCTAATATAACTTTGTCCGACCTGGGGATCAAACCCGAGACCTCAAGACGGTACTCGTACCGAAACAACCACGACACCGAGGCAGTCAAGAGTCCGAGCAATATTAGTACCTAGTTAGTAAAGATAGGTCTCATTAGCACCGCTATAACAGCACCCAACTGAGTACATATGTAAAACGGTGTTCAGCATTGGCCGTTGATTAGAACGTACTGAAGTTACATAGGGGTGTAGAGTAAGGCAGAATTCAGTATTCCGAAGCGACGTAACCTGCATTTAAATTGTAAAGCAAACAGCACCGAATTGAACAGACAAACAAAAGGAACTACGTATTTCATGTTATGTTGAACTGGTATCTAGAATACAGACACCGCTTCTGGCACTGAATGTGATTTCGAGTTTATGATCGTAGCGTGTGGCGCTCTGTCTCTGCCTACCCCCATGAGATTCAGGCATGAGTATGTATGTTCCTTCTTCAAATTATTTGCTTCTTTTTTTCAACTTGCCCATTCCTCCATGTGCGGTCAGCGCAACACACATTTTCAATCATGTTTCAGAAACGATGTCTTAGGTTTTACAACTGGCTGCCTGCCTGACGACAACCCCCCTGGGGATCGTCCGGACATAATTATTGTCATTAATAAATAAATAAATAAATCAAATAAAAATACCCAACAGTCACACACAGATAAGATAAAAAGTGAATAATAAATACACTCAACAGTCACACATAGTCTTGCCCCACACTTGCTATAAATTGTATCGTGGACATCAAACTACGAAAGACTTTCTTTGATTTTCTCGCTACACCCAGACTCAAATTAAATTTCTGTGGGTCACACAAATATTTGTCTCTGTGCAAGAATCGAACCCGCGGCGTAGCGCTTCGCAGCCGGCTACTCGCCCGCTGAACCACAAAGGCTGTCAACATGGAATATCGTCTATTACCTTTGAACATATACCTCAAACTCTTTTTTTTTTCTACCTGTCCTTATCCCATCTTATTGTGGGATCGGCGCAACACACTTTTTCAAGCATGTTGCAGAAAGGATTTGGCTTAGTTTTTGCGACGGCTGCTTGCCGTCAACCCCCTCTGAGGGATCCAGTCCCGGAGAATTTAAATGAGAAATTCGCTTTGTCCGACCTGGGAATCGAACCCACGACCTCCCGGTCCACAGCCTATACATAAACACGACTTATACCTCAAACAATAGCAAAATTAAAAAAATAACAATAGTTTTCAAACGGTGTTTCCGAATTCCAACATGATTTAATTTACGTCCTGACAGTAGGTCGGGATTGCGAAATCGATTGTTGTACGCATATGAAAAAAACAACTGCACGCGCCCATATTGTCGGTAAACGGGACCAATTGTTAGCTATGATAAATTGTAGGTGATATAAAAATCCCGAATAAAGTAATTTCAGCTGTGACTGATGTTATCATCTAGATATATTATATCCATAATATATGGCGTTTAAATATTTGTACAGATTTGATAAATAGATTATTTTATGAACGGATCTGTCGTAACTCGTAACTAAAAGTTATATAATCGCCTACGCCGTATCTTTTTGTGTTAGTCTTTTTTGGTTTCCGAAGCCAAATGGCTAAACGTAACCCTTATAATTTCGTCGTGTTTGTCTGTTTGTCCGCAGCTTAGCTCAAAGACTACTAGTACTAGAAAACTAATTTGGCCTGGTATACATTTCAGATTTTTTTATAATAATCACACCCAATAGTCACACACATAGTCCTGACCCCACACTAAGATCGAGTCTTGTGTCGTGGGTATCAGAAACTACAAGAGACTTTCGGTCTGACAACACCCAGACCCGAAACAAATATCTGTAGGCCATACTAACATTTGTCTCGGTGCGGGGATCGAACCCGCGGTCTCTCGCTTCATAACTGGCTACTCGCCCACTGCGCCTCGGAGGCTGTCAAAAAATACAGTATTATATTTAACTAATCACATAAATTATAAACGCAAAAGTTTGTGAGTGTGGATGAAGTTTTGATGGTTTTTTATGTCAAAACTTTGATTTTACGTAAAAAAGTATCAAATCTTCGTTTACGTTTGAGTTTGATGAAACTTGACAGTTATATAGATTATACATCATAATAACACATAGGTTACTTTTATCCAGGAAAATGTACAGTTTCCGTTAGATATTTCCACACGGACGAAGCCGCGAGCAATAGCTAGTAATATTTAAAAAGGATATATACATAATATAGGCTTATATAAAACATTCAGATATTCTGGGCCGCTGGAGACATGTTCAAAGGATTTTTATTCGAAAGAAATTTCAGCAAGTTATGGTATCTCGTTCTGGCAATGTTTGGTTTTATTGCGGCCGCAGTTTATTGCTCCAGTAATGGCTACGTGTAGCTAAATCTTGTTTGGTCTATTTATTATTCATATTGTTAGTTCTTCCACCTGTTCTTATCTCCTTGTAGTTTTTCGAGCATTTTTCAGGCTTAGTTTTATGAGCGTTTGTCGGCCTAATTGGGTATATTTGGAGTATTCACTTCCGGGTAAATCTTTTTTTTATAGCAGTGATTGGCAAACATGTTGATGGGTCACCTGATGGTAAGTGATCTCTACCGCCCATAGACACCCAAGACACAAAAAGAATCATGGGTGCGTTGCCAACCCAAAGGAGGGAATGGCAGGGGAGGGAAAAGGGATTGGGAAAGGGAGGGGGGAAATAGGCCACCGGAAATCTCACTCACCGAACGAAACACAAGCTGCCACTTTACGTCGGCTTTCTGAGAGACAGTGGTACCTAACCGGACGAGCCGGCCTATTCGTGCTGTAGACGTTACTGTCTACAGCGTGGCTCATATAATCCCACACTAAGTATTGTCTAATATACTCGTAGGATTGACTGCCTGTCAACTTTCTTCTTTATCCTACTGACTTCCTGTTAGACATCACATACATGCTGTCGCTAAACTAAATTTGTATGAAATATTAACCAAATGTCATCAGTGCGCACCGAGCTCTAATACATTCACGATTCTCAGAAATTCTTCTCCGGCCGCGTAACAGCAATTTTCAGATAACAATTTTCAAGAAATACAATACTTAATAAGCACTATTTATTACCCACCCGTGACCACGAAGACTGCAAAGTCTTCGAAACGTCGGGCATAATAATTACAACAAATCGTGACAGAATCCGTAAAAATAGTTTTATTTCACTATTTATTATTTAATATCATCCCCTCTCATACTTCTACATTTAATTCTAAACATTCGAAAGATAGACTGCCTTGGTGACATGGCATTGTGGTATTGCGTGCACGGAATCGTCCTGAGTCTCGGTTTCAATCCCGCGAATGCGCCTCTGTCTACCTCTCCAGGGATAGTCGTGACCCTATTTATGTAATTATGTATCCGTAATACTAAAAAATTGCGCCTGCTATTGCGAAACAAAACCTACTTTAAAAAGCTCATTTTGTTCATCTCGACCCGCCAGTGCAATGTTCAGATGCTCTTATGAATAATAACACCCTGTGCGAACTACTTGGGATCTAAGTCACTCAAAGCAGGGAATATAGTGTTCAGAAACACTCTTTATTAGTTTCTGAACGGAGTTTCATATAATAAATACTTAAAATAGTTCCTTTACAAGATTGTTGTTAAGTTTTTAATAAAATTTTCCGTAGTTTCGTTCAAAGATTACCGGTAATGTTAGGGTATCCACTTGTTAAACATAGACTTAAATAATAATATTAACCCTGTAATATTACTGTCCCACTGCTGGGCACGGGCCTCCGCTACTAATGAGATAGGTTAGGCCTGAGTCTACCACGTTAGCATAATGCGGGTTGGTAGACTACACATACTTTCGAAGTTCTTGTGAGAAATTCTCGGGTGTGCAGGTTTCCTCACGATGTTTTCCTTCACCGTTATAGCAAGCGATAAATCACAAAGAAAACACACTTAGAAAAGTCAGAGGTGTATGGTCGATTTTGGGGTTGGTCTCGAACCTCCGACACTCGTCTCGGCAGTCCGTACCATTCCCAACTGAGCTATCGCTCCTTTTTTATATATTTTTTTTAAATTAGATTTTATATATAGACTTAGCCGAATAATATTATCTGGATGAAGAACTAATAATGTATGAATGCCGAAAGATGACAGGATAAACTCCAGTGTGCCCAATGCTGACCGGTATATCTATGTAATCGATTGTTTTTCTTTAAATGTTGTTTTAAATAAATACACCCAACAGTCACACATCTAATCCTGACCCCACACTAGGTATAACCTGTATCGTGGGTGTCAGAGACTATGAGAGACTTTCGGTTTCACAACACCCAGACTTGTAACAAATATCTGTGAGCCACACAAACATTTGTCTCAATACGGGAGTCGAACCCGCGGCCTCTCGCTTCACAGCCGACTACTCGCCCGCTGCGCCACGGAGGCTGTCATTTCACACCTTTATTTAGTAAGTAGACTGGACTGTAACCTTTATATTATATTAATTCATATTGTATAAGTCTATAAACCATTGGTATGTCATTTAAATAAATAAATAAATAAGTAAGCAATACAAAACGCCACAAATATATTCTATTTTATAATTCTATTCTATATCAAGATAATACCCTGTCTTACACCTCAGATTTAACTATTAATTAAATCCTTCGCAAAGATTTCGTGAGCTAGTACTGCATAATTAAATTGCATTTAGGAACATGCGTGATTATTCCTCAAACTGTACCTCGAGTGAATGCAAGATAAACAATCTCACATCCATTAGTTGAATTAAGTATAGATCAAATACACTTCATAATTGACAACTCCGTAGTGCGGGCTTGAGAAATCTTCAGACTGCAGACATGCAAGATGTATGAATGGAGCAGTATACCTAATTTAATCTAAATTACTAACTCATTAATATATATTTATTTATTTTAACTTATAATGGACACGGTTCAAACTACAAAACGAACAAAAGTACGTAGCAAGCACGAAGCAACTTGTTCCACGTATCCATAAAGAAATACTTAGACTCGATTTGCCTAACATAGTGTTAATAATATTGTATTATTACATTTAATTTATGAGACTGTAGGTCGCATGTCATTAAACTAAGCTGAGCAGATCTTTTAGGCTGAGATCTATAGAGCGAACTTCGACTAAGTGTAAATCAAAGAAAAGGACTCGGTTAGGATTTGAAATTTTTGAATCAAACTTTGACTTAGTCTGATTCATTTTTTCCAGAAAATTAGTGCTTAGTCTGTCTGTCAGTTTTTCTTGTAAAAAATGGCTCGGACTAAATCAAAGTTCGATTTAAAAATTCCAAATCCTTACCGAGTTTGTTTCTTGGACTTATACTTAGTCGAAGTTCGCTCTATAGAGCTCAGGTTTAGTATGAACCACAATAATGTGAAATTTATTTAATTTTGCCGACTGATAATTTTAATAAAACTAATATTAAATAGAGTGCCTCAGTGGCGTAGTTGTATTTCGGTATGACTACCGTCCTGAGGTCTCGGGTTCGATCCCCAGGTCGAGCAAGGTGATATTGGATTTTTCCATATCAGCCCGGAGTCTGGAATTTGTGCCCGATATGGCGATAGGGTCGCCCCCTATCACATCTGGGCCGGAACTAATCTCGGCGAAATGTGGGTGTACTAGTTGGCTAGTGCGCCTCTGCCTACCCCTTCGGGATACAGGCGTGAGCTTATGTTATGTATGTATGTTATTACATAGACGCACTCAACCAATAAACTATGCATTACGCGACGGGCAAAATGCTCCTCATCCGTACTATCACTTTTCGCGTGCTTAGTACTAAAGTTTTCGCTTTGAAACCGGCAAAGTTGGCGCCGGAGCGGCATTTCCTTGCTAATTAACGAGCTGCCAGTAGCTGCATTGTTACGTTCATCTTTCGCTCGGTTGGACGAAGTAAACTTTGTATTTCATAAAGTGCGATTCCCATTGATGGAGTCTAGCAGTTACAGCTAATCCTTCTTTGTTGATATAATTTTGTTGCGTTGTGGTTTTCACGAGTGAAACTACGTTTTGTTTATAATTTGCGTTTGTCTTTTAACTGATATACAGAGGCAAAGTTTGTAAGTTTGGTTATAAGTTTCAGCTCTGGGACTATTAAACGAATTAAAAAAATACTTCACTACTATAATACTATCTTACACTCCTTAAATGACGTAGACTTATTTTATCATATAAATGGATAGAAATTGTACCATATTATAAATAGGGAACAAATTTTATCACTCCGCGGCTATCTACTATACTATCCTATTGTGTCTCACTGCTGGACTAAAACCAAGTACATAATAAAGAAATTCTCTTTTAGTCTGAAATGAAGGTGAGGAAAGTAAAATCCACATATAGAACCTATATTAATTAGATTTTAATATTTTCAGTAGTAATTTATCTAAATTAATTTCCAATGCCAAAGAATTTCAAAATGTTTTAGTATCCTGCCCTTATCCCAGCTTAATGTAGGGTAGGCGCAACACACATTTCAAACATGTTGCAGAAAGGATTTTGCTTAGTTTTTACTACCGGCTGCCTGCCTGACGTCAACCCCCTCTAAGTGATCCAGTCCCGGGCAAATTAAATTCGCTTTACTGACCTGGGAATCGAACCCACGACCGCCCGGTACATTAGACCATGGAAGCGAAGAATAGTTTGCACGTTATTTTGTTAATTTTCTTAAATGTTACAAAATACATTATCAAAACTATACAAAGTGAAATTTTTATCCGAAGATAGCTTTAAAGCGAAATAAAACGAAAATTTCAAATAGAACAAAACGTTCGGCAATCTATCTCCGGATTGCGGGTCAAGTTAATGTTGGTTACAGACCAATTTCGTATCGGCGCCTTCTTCGAGCGCACCGAGTGGCAAAGTTGGAAGTCATTAACTTCGCTTAAGTTCGTTACTTTGCCTGGTTCACCAATGCAAGATGGTACGGGCACAACGTCTGAGCACAGCTGTGTTGGAAAATGAACAAAATAGGATAATGAGGGACCAAGTCTCGGTCTCAAGACTCGAGACTGACGTTCGGGAAACGTTTTGCAAAAATAAATCCTCTTTTTCCTTCGTTATTTACGCTTTTATGGTGATATTGTGTTTAAGATTAAATCGTAATTGGTTTTGTGAACCTAGTATGAAAATTTATGCTGATATTACTTGAAATAATATTATGATACGTACATATGTATGTATGTACTTATGCCTATATCCCCAAAGGGGTAGGCAGGTAGGTAGGATGAGAACTAGAACATCGACTTTTTAATTTTCACAGATGTGATGGGAGCGACCCTACCGCCATATCAGGTTGACTAACTTCAACCCCTGAGAGATCCTGGATATGTGGCAGTCGCGCTACGAGAGTGCACAACAGGGCCAGCACACAAGAACGATTTTCCCCAGACTAAGAGATATTCAAGAGTTGTGGAATAGGATAACTCCAAACTTTTATCTGACTCAGGCCCTCACGGGCCACGGCGGTCATAGGGCCTACCTTCACCGTTTTAAGCTCACTCCGAATAACACCTGTCCTTGTGATGACACCTCCGTACAGAGCCCAGATCACCTACTACAGGAGTGTCCTAGATTTGGGACATCACGTCTTAGACACGAAATGATCTGCAGCCGCTTCAGCGTATCGCCATATAAGATCACCGAAGTCATGAAGAGAGGGAGCACACTCAACTCATATGTAGAGCTCGTGAATTTTGTTTTTAGTGACCTCAAAAACTTTAATGTATAATCTAAGGCAGAGGTATATAAGGTATATAAGCGAACGATAGCACATTTTTTTTTTAATATTATTATTATTTTTTATTTCTTATATCACTGTTTGACTACTTTGCGTCTGTTTCCACTATTACTGCAACTATTATGCCATTGTTACTATACTGTGTTAGTTATAGACCGTAATTTTTATTTTTTTAATTTTAACTGTATTTTTTATTTTTTTTTATCTCTTACTTTTGACTTGTTTGCTTTGTCTTGTAATTCTTAACTTATGTTAATGCCTAAGTGTACGAACTGCCTATGTATAAGTATAATGCAAATCGTTACAATAAGATTGCACCGCCTCTCAAGCTATGTACATACATCGGAACACATTTTGTTAAATAATAACCATGAAGGCGCCGTGCGGTGTACCGCGGCGGGGACCGGCCAGTCCGGAGCCTAGGTTCACCTATTCCCCAACGCAGTATGCCGCACCGCCCGCAGCCCACGGTATAAGCAGTTAACCAGTTACTTTTGCTGCTACAATCACATCACTCGTGACACACACAATACACATTACACAACACACACAACAAATATACCGACATGTTCAGTACAACCGGCAAGGAACGCACTACCGTATCAAATAGCGAAGTCCAGTCTCCTTGCCGGAAACCCACCAGCGACAACATAACACTAAACAGCGACACATTTCACACACAGACCCCACAGAGTAACACAGGTATAAAAAAAAAAACCTGAGAGATCCAGTCCCGAACAAATTAAATTAGAAACGCGACAGCAAGCTGCCACTTTACGTCAGTTTTCTATGAGACAGTGGTATCAAACTGGTCGAGCTGACCCATTCGTGCTGTAGACGTCACTGTCTACAGCACTCTTAGAGCGTGGCTCTACCACTCAAAAATTTTGTTAGACTATAATTAATTTTGTTTGAATATTATTAATTAACACATAAAATAAGCTCACGCTTGTATCCCCGAAGGGGTAGGCACAGGTGCACTAGCGAACTGGAACACCCACATTTCGCTGAGCTTAGTTCCGTCCCAGATGTGATAGGGGGCGAGCCTGTCGCCATATGGGGCACAAATTCCAGACTCCGGGCTGATATGGAAAAATCCAATATCACTTTGCCCGACCCGGGGATCGAACCTGAGACCTCAGCATGGTAGTCGTACCGAAATACAACCACGCCACCGATGCAATATTATTATTTATTCTAAATGAAACGTACTAACACAGAAAGAACACTATGAAACCACGTCAATAAATGATATTGAAGAAAATAATTATTAAATCTAACATAATATCTTAAGATATAACACAGTCAGTGATTTTTAATGATAAAACTCTTCAAACTTGTATTTAAACGCCAAAGACATTTCAATTTGAAGCACGAACATTTAAAAACAAAATAAAAACTTAAGCTCAGTTGTAAACTGTCAAACAATGCACCTCTTCTATGAAATAAAGTAAGAAAATGTACGAGAGGATTTCCTAGTTGTGCCATCACAATTATCTCGAGCAACACAGAGGAAACTAAAGTGTAACGTGCCAGTGTAACATATGGCTTTTTATACTTTTAGACACTGAATGAACAGAACAGTATACGGATTAAGTGACAAAATGAAACTGCGAGTGGATTCTTCTGTGTTACTAATAAAGGAAGAACTGGCATTGTTGTGTGAGGTTGTTTTTATTGTATGTGACATTTTTTGTTACAGTGAAGTTTGCTGTTTACCTGTATTTTAGCAGAATTTAAAAGATGAGGATTTTCTTAATTCAGCCATTTTCTTATTTTTACACTTAGGTAGGTTACCCGATATCTTCGGCAAATGTGAACCGATTTTGAATATTCTCTTTGTGTTATATATGTAGCTTATTATAAAGATAATCTCATATATTTTAGTACAGATCTAATTAACGTTTACTTTCTAGTACATTTTTCAGTTATTTTTTCGTTGGAGACATTAATGTTCGTTTTCGTTTTATCGAATTATTATCAATACCATTCTTATAGCTACACGCGTGTGCGGAATTTATTATGGGACATAAAAGCACAATAAAATATCTAATTTCGTATCATATCCGCCATGATATAATCTAAGACCAAAGTTGATTTTATTGGAAAAAGTATATTTATATTAAATTTTAGTATTCAAAAGTATTAGTATTTATGAATTATATTTCATTAAGTCGTACTAAATAAGTATTAACTTCAAAGAATATTTAGATTTATTTCATTTTGTTGATAAAACACTGCCGCGGTGGCCTGGTTGCATTCTGGTACGACTACCATCCTGAGGTCTCGGGTTCCGTCCCTGGGTCGGGCAAACTGATATTGGATTTTTCAATATCAGCCCGGAGTCTGGAATTTGTGCCCGATATGGCGATAGGCTCGCTCCCTATCACATCTGGGACGGAACTAAGCTCGGCGAAATGTTCTACTTTTTATATTCTACTTCGCTAGTGCACCTCTGCATACTCCTTCGGGGAATCAAGCATGAGCTTATGTTATGTATGTTGATAAAACATAACTATTTGAAGAAATCTATTATTACCTCTGACTTAAACAATTTGTCGTTGAAATGTTTCATTAAGAACAGAGATTACTCAACTAAGACCAAATTACAGTTCCCATCAACATCAAAATACGTAAGTAACATTAACAAAACCTAAGGCCGGAGTTACGATGTCACTTTTAAGGTCATTTGTTCCGCAAAAGGGCGACTTAACATGACATTAACCCCTTCAAAGAAGCGCTTGTACTGTATTTTCTAAGCTCCTCATCTCCTTCAAATAAAACTACGTAATTTGGTTTGTTTCAGTCAAATTGGCTGAGTCTCGGCTGCCGTCATTAGACCTCACTCTAACGTTTTATTGAAAGTGGGGTCTTAATTTTGTTTAGGACATACAAAGAGAAGTGTTTTGTTGAGCTTAAAATGTTTTTCTTATTAGCTACCGGCCAGGTCTATTAATGGAGGTAATTTGATCACAATTAATACTACTTTTGGTATAAATGAGAATATTTCGAGTTGTTTGTTTTGTTTAGCTTAAAATGTTTTTTTTATAAGCTATCGGCCAGGTCTATTAATGGAGGCAATTTGATCACAATTAAGACTACTTTTGGTCTAAATGAGAATATTTCGAGTTGTTGCGGTTTAATTAAGTGATGTTTTAAGTGGTTGTTTTGTTTAACTTAGTTGAGTGAGGCTCAATTGAATACTTTTTCTTTTATTCATCAAACAGTGTTTGCTTTGCATTTATTCGTAATGTAACAGAAAGAGCCAACGATATTAATTATTATTAAAGCTTGAAATAATATAATTTCCTTTGAATCTTTTTTGTATTTTAATTTACGTAGGGTATTTTATCGCACAACATAATATAACATAAGCTCACGCTTGTATCCCTGAAGGGGAGGCAGAGGTGCACTAGCAAACTAGAACACCCACATTTCGCCGAGCTTAGTTCCGTCCCAGATGTGATAGGGGGTGAGCCTATCGCCATATCGGGCACAAATTCCAGTCTCCGGGCTGATACGAAAAAATCCAATATCACTTTGCCCGACCCGGGGAGCGAACCCGAGACCTCAGGACGGTAGTCGTACCGAAATACAACCACGCCACAGAGGCAGTCATACAACTACGTCACCGAGACAGTCGCACAATTACATGCCATATTATTATTGCATTATTTTCATACGTATTAGTTACCAAAGTTGTGTTTGGGTTTTACCTCTATATACATCTGAATATTAAAATAAAGATAAATATACTTTAGTCTCCGTATAACAAACAATATTGCCAAAAATATTACGAAATTGCATTTGCTTAACTACGGCCATCATAATGGCCTGAAATAAGTGCAGTGACGTCACCCCATATGGCGCCCATTTTAGCCTCGTACATTTTTAACGTGCCCCGGATCTGGGGCCCGGAGACTGCGCCGTGTAACAGTAAAGACTGTCTCAAGACGATACTTAAGATCGCATAACAGCATTCCGAGTACTTATATTTGATGCCACGGTTTGTCATAATTCAGACATACTCGTTTTCTGAATGGAGTATGGTTGTGTTGATGGACGGGTATTTGTGCGAAATTATGACACATAACATAACATAAGCTCACGCCTGTATCCCCGAAGGGGTACGCAGAGGCGCACTAGCGAACTAGAACGCCTACATTTTGCTGAGCTTAGATCCGTCCCAGATGTGATAGCCGTCGAGACCTCTAGACGACTTTCGCTTGGGGTCTCGGGTTCGATACCCGAGACGGGCAAAGTGATAAATCCATATTAGATTTTTCAGTATCGGCCCGGGGTCTGGAATTCGTGCCCGATATGGCGATAGGCTCGCCCCCTATCACATTTGGGACGGACTAAGCTCGGCGTAACGTTTGTGTTCTAGTTCGCTAGTGTGCATCTGCCTATCCCTTCGGGGATATAGGCGTGAGCTTATGTATTTATACTATGTCAATGTATAATTTACATGTATATATTTTCATAGAATAGACACCGTCTTCAGCTTATAGAATATTTAGGGGTAGAATTTCAGAATAGCCAGTGTGTATTCAATTGCATTGTACCTACGGCAACACCAATTACGACTGATATCAGATGCTAACATGAATATTGAACTATCATGCATATAGTACCTATACCTAGGCTGAGATCTATAGAGCGAACTTTGACTAAGTTAGAGTCAAAGCAACGAACTCAGTGAAGATTTGAATTTTTTAAATCGAACTTCGAGTTAGTCCAAGTTATTTTTTACAAGAAAATCTTTGCTTTTTTTTTGTTTTTGTTTCCTTTTTTTGTCTGTCACTTCGTTACTTGGACTCAGACTTAGTTGAAGTTCGCTCTATAGATCTCAGCCTAAGGATCGTACTAATGTCACTTTACGTCGGTTTTATCTTCTCTCTATCATCCCTTACTCTTCTTCTCTATCACTCAATCAGCCTTTACTCTTTTCTGCGGACAGTATTAAACAACATTACTCAGGCATTAATCTAGTTTCATAACATTTTAATATGTTAAAACTACTTTGAATTTAGAATCATGCGAGAGTGTTTCTGTAATCACTTACAACGCATTAACACCATACGGTAGTCAGTAAACATTTTTTCGAAAACTATGTCTCGTCTCTATTTGAGCCGAACGTCGTCGACATCAGTTGATTAATTGGCGCTGACGTCTCGTCCCTAGCTGATTGATTACATTGTAATCTTGTTTGTGACTTGACTGATGTTGTATCAGAGACGTGTTTTTCATAATTCTTTTTTCGCCATAATTAGCTGTTGTTGACTGTTAATTTTCTTTCATAATTAATTACGGGTGATTAATAACTGCTCTTTGGTGAATTATTTTGTTAAATTGGTTGAGGGATTGTAATTGTTATTAAGTCATTTAAATAGGAATATTCTACAAATAATTCCATGCATAGCTTCACAGCAGCGATAGCTCAGTTGGGTGTGGTACGGACTGCCGAGGAGAGTGTCGGAGGTTCGAGACCAACCCCAAAATGAAGCATACACTTCTGACGTTTCTATGTTAAGTGTGTTTTCATTGTGAAATATCGCGTGCTATAACGGTGAAGGAAAACATCGTGAGGAAACCTGCATACCCGAGAATTTTTCACAAGAAATTCGGAGGTATGTGAAGTCTACCAACCCGCATTAGACCAGCGTGGTATACTAAGTCCTAACCCCTCTCATCAGTAGAGGAGGCCCGTGCCCAGCAGTGGTACAGTAATATTACAGGGCTAATATTATTATAGCTTCACGCCATCAACTTGAGAATTAGTTAATTTACTGTATTGTACAAAAATGGGGCTCTAGATGGATTATATTGCTGAATATATTTGCAAACTAAGTAAGCAGAGTCCATGCATGCCATGAGCTATGGTCCAAACAGTAGCCCGAGCACGAAAAACTAATGTAAATGTAAATGTATTCGAGTTCGCTGCGCACTGATGACGTTTGGTTAATATTTCATACAAATTTCATAAACGCGCATCGAGTTCGAATACATTTACGGTTGTCAGAAATTTTCCTGCTCAGGCCGCATATCCTAAATATATCGCGTTCTACTGTCCAAGGTTTCTAAAAGTATTGTAATGTATGCTTATCCGTTTAAATTACCTTTTATTTCACCTTTTATTCAGTAAGTTGTCAATTTGTTTATTTCAGGGCAACTTTGTTTCCACCTGCCCTTATTCCATCGAGTGTAGGGTCAACGAAATTTTTTAAGTGTGTTGCAAAAGTATTTGGCTTAATTTTACAACAAACAAGCTGTTTCCTTGACAAAAACCCCCTCTGGAGCATGCAGTCCCAAGCAAATTGTATTAATAAAGTCTCTACATATACTCTATACCACTTTAAAGCTTCGATTAACTTGTATACAATCATTTATTTCGTACTATTAATTTACTTAATGTTTATTCTCTGCCTCCATCAAGCAATTCTTCATTAACCCTCAACTATGTAATCAACTCCATAATGATGCTCTCTAAGCTATCATCCAAAGTTGTTTGCAGACATTTTAGATGTTTAATATTGTGTCATACGATACAAAGGGCAAACTTCACAACTATTTGCTATGAAATACAATATCACTCCGGGAAGATACCGTCCGCAGTGATATTTTGTCTTATACCAACTGACGGGTAACAAGCTTTATTTTGGGCGAAAATATAAGATAACAATTTATGTAATCGATCCTTATTAGATAACATACATTTGATTAAGAGACGAGCACGTGGGTCACCTGTAGCCCGAGCACGAAAAACTAATATAAATGTATTCGAGTTCGCTGGGCACTGATGACGTTTTGTTAATATTTCATACAAATTTCATAGATGCGCATCGAGCTGAAAAGCATTTACGGTTGTCAGAAATTTTCCTTCTCAGGCCGCTGGTGGTAAGTGGTCTCCACCGCCCATAGACACCCGTGCCGTGCGTTACCAACCTCCTTTCATCCATCTCTCTCTTTCTATCTATCTATCTCTCCCTGTACCACTCCAAACAACCTCAACATTCCATTCAACAAATCTTTGTTTTAACGAATAGTCCATACTAGTATATCGATTGAGTGGTAGAGCCATTCTGTAGCCAGTTACAGTCTATAGTAAAAATTGGCCGGCTCGATCGGTTCGATACCACTGTCTGACAGAGAACCGACGTAAAGTGGCAACTCGCTGTCGGGTTTCGTACGGTGATTGAAATTTCGGTGGCGCAATTCCCCCTTCTTTCCCAATCCCTATTTCCTTCCTTTTAAGTTGGCAACGCACCCATGATTCTTTTGTATCTTAGATGTCCATGGGCAGAGGATATCATTTACCATTAGGTGACCCATCTGCTCGTTTGCCAGTCTCTGATATGAAAAAGAAACTTGTATACAAAAGCAAATAGTATATCGCAGAAAACTAACTTGAAAATGTTGTTGTATTTCATACCATAACCTCAATTGCTAAAAGTTCCAATACTCTTTTTTACACCATTACCTTTCCATTTTATGGTAGGCAACGGATTAGCTGTACCTATTGTATTACCGTTGACCATTGGCGACGGTAACCACTTACCATCAGGTAGAATTCTACTTATCTGTTTTATAAACCAATAATAAAAAGAAATTCTGGACATAAATAGGTACATAAACCTCTGCCAGCACGAGACGGATGTATTACGATTTTTTCGCCGAAATTTCTATCAATACAAGTCTTTGTGTGTTGAAAGAAAGATTGTCTCTGAGATTTCCGAGAAGGACCCTCTGGTTATAACGCTTTGTTTCCTTGAAGTGTTGATCTGAGAAGATAAATCTAATAATGATAATATCCATATTTGCCAATGACAAAAGGAATATTTCTAACACATAAGTAGAAGGGTACGTTATAATGAACACCGTATAAATATATAAAACTCGCTCTAGTGCCTCGTTTAACTGATTTTGTTAGCATATAATGGCAAACGAGCAGGTGAGTCACCTGATGGTAAGTGATCTCCACCGCCCATAGATACCCACGACACCATAAGAATCATGGGAGCATTGCCAACCGTAAGGATAGGGATATGGAAAGGGAGGGGGGAAATTGAGCCACCGGAAATCTCACCGAACGAAACGCAACAGCGAGTTACCTTACGTCGGTTGCGTTTCAGGTTCAAGCAGTTAATATTATAACTTGTGGTTGCCCCGTAGTTGAAATTCGACCATAATTCATTTAATTTTTAAGTTCAAACCTTATTAGGGTTCTTTTGTTTTATGTAAAAGGCATACCTCTATAATCAAAGGATTCGTCATGGCTACTCAGTTAATTCGTCATTTTCGTATGCATTTTGTATTAAAAAAATATCTTTATGCACTTTTTCTCCATATAAACTTTAATTGTGTCAAATTTCGCGTTCATCTGTTCGCGCAATTCTCTTAAAAAGGTGTACAAATTTTTCGCTTCACGTATTAATATAAATAAGATTTGGTAAGTACAGGCCGGCATAATTCATTCCATTATGCTTCTCCATTATTCCTATTGTTGTGTATATTAAATAGAAAAAGCAGATGGATAATTTTTGAGTGGTAGAGCCACGCTGTAGACAGTAACGTCTACAGCATGAATGGCTCGGCCGTTTCATACCACTGTCTCACAGAAAACCGACGTAAAGTGGAAGCTTGCTGTCGCGTTTCGTTCGGTGAGTGAGATTTCCGGTGGCCCATTTC
Source organism: Clanis bilineata (assembly GCA_036417725.1). Taxonomy (NCBI): domain Eukaryota; kingdom Metazoa; phylum Arthropoda; class Insecta; order Lepidoptera; family Sphingidae; genus Clanis; species Clanis bilineata. Next base: position 10,588,089 of record CM071153.1, read on the forward strand.
CCTTCTTCCAATTCCTTTTCCCTCCCCTTCCATTCCCTCCTTTTAGGTTGGCAACACACCCATGATTCTTTTTGTGTCTTGGGTGTCGTATGCTATAAAAAAAACATGCGCGACGCAGCTCAAAAGTAGCTTCTTCAAGAAATGGAATATATAAATACAGTAGCCTAACAAATCCCAGCACAATCTCAGTAATTAAAATCTCCGTAATGGATTTCTAGACACCATACTCCAACAGTATTTAGCGCAAGGCTGACTGCGACTAAGAAGATGTGTCTCGGTGTTTCCTAAAAGCCTATTTGCTATGCGATCGTCAACTAGACGAGATAGGTCCTTTACAAGTTCTGAAGTAGGCCCCGGAATGTTCTGTTTACTTTAGCTCGCACATCAAGTCAGTAATTGAAGTTTGCGAGGGATAATCACTTGCAAATAAGGTTCATATTGTAGACTAATGGTTTTCGTTGAAATTTTCGGTTTGTTAATGGATTTCTACAAGATCTCGGGCTCGGATACAGCCTTCAAAAAGCGTTGTGATCACAGTCGCAGAAAATCGGCAAAGTGCGAGTCTGGATAAACTTGTTCATGATCGATATAGTGCAATCCTACTTTTATATAATCACAAATTTACAAACTTAACCGACTTCCAATTTACAGATCGTGACCAAATTATATGGGACCACCCTTGAAATAAGCCCTATAGAACACAAAAAGAATTTTGAAAATCGGTCCATATTTGACGGAGATATCGAATAACATACATAAAAAAAATATAGACGAATTGAGGACCTCCTCCTTTTGTGGAAGTCGGTCAAAAATATATGACGCCCTGACCAAGAGTACAGTGTACAGTTTCACTTGAGCAGAGCACTTAATTACTTTACTGCGTTCCGAATCACTGACGATTCATTGTTTTTTTAATTAAGGCATTGATTATAATATCAGTCTATCGTTGTCAATAGACTATGAAAGTGTGACGTCACAATATAAGGGCGTGCCCATCGTACCCACAACGGTGTATCTGCGCTTGCAAGGCCTTTTTGGTTTGGTGATAGCCAATATGGGCTATAAACCGGGAGAACTTGCGTTGGGTTGACTTGGGTTTGTTGTCAGGCAGCCGGTCATATAAACTGAAGTTGAATCTTTTTAGCAACATACTTGAAACAGTGTGTTGTGCCGGCTTCACATTAGAGTGAGATAAAATGTTTTGGCCCCGTTTTTAGGTCACTGAAGAATAATTAGTCACGACATAAAACTGTATAATTTTATTAACACATAAATTGACCGTTTTGGTTTTTATAGCACTATTAGTGTTTATAACTTTAATTTTATCGCCCAAAGAACAATTTCTCATTTACACGAAATATTTTTGTTTATCATAAATCATCAGGGCACACTCTTATAATTAAATATATACATAAGCTCACGTCTGTATCCCCGAAGGGGGTAGGCAGAGGCGCACTAGCCAACTAGTACACCCACATTTCGCCGAGCTTAGTTCCGTCCTAGATGTGATAGGGAACGAGCTTATCGCCATATCGGGCACAAATTCCAGACGCTGATATGGAAAAATCCAATATCACTTTGCCCGACCCGGATCGAACCTGAGACCTCAGGACAGCAGTCGTACCGAAATACAACCACGCCACTGAGGCAGTCACTTTTATAATTGTTTAACTTTTTTCACCTTTGTAAGTTACCGTTGCCTGTTCTGGAATTCGAACCAAGGACCTTCCAGTCCAAAGCCAATTTACTACCAGTAGACCAAGAAGGCGACCAAAATGTGGTATTTAAGCACAACAGACCTGTTTGTTATACTCGCATCCGTAAATACTGCATGTAAACAAGGCTATTACACTTTGAATATGCATAGCTCCATTTACATTGTTCAGACTAGCTTCTCATACGTCTTGCAAACTGCGAAACTTAAATGGATGTTGAGGCAAAATAAATCGCCCCATAGAATTTACTATCAGCGGTTTCCAAAGACAACAGAATTGATGATCGCTGTGACAATTGAAATAAGAACACAAATAAAACCGGGACAAAGAGTATCCGAAACTGTAACAGATTGATGAAAATCTACGATTTGCGGGGAGCAAGAAACTTCGCTGACAGATTACAGCAGATGAAATAAATCAAAACGTCTAAAGCTTTTACGAAACGCCAATAGCTATTTTATTTATATCTCGATAACGTTTTGACTTAATGTTTGGACCCTTTGTGTACGTGATGTTACTTTTGGAGGTATTGAGTTGTGAAAAAAATATTTTTCACGTTCACGTGGAAAATTAACTAATCTATCCCATGGCAATCTTAATTTTTTTTAGGAATAAAAAGCAGTCTCTGTGGTATTCCAGAATATCTCTCTGTGCCAAATTTCATCTAGATCTGTTCAGCTATTCTGGCCTGGTTGAATAAAAATAATACATCCATCCAAATTTTTGCTCTTATAAGTAAGATAAAGAAAGAATAATAAATATAAGGTCATAAGTATATGTACATACATTCCAACAGATTAAAACGAATGGTTATCGTTTAAGGTGGTACCGACGTCATTATTTTTTATTTAAATTAATTGAATATAATAACTGTTGCAAATTGTATAGAAATATAGACGCATGAAATGGAAAACAAATCAGCCACTGTATTATTTAATTAATCTAAGAATCAGTTATGATAGTCATTTACTTTGGAAAAGCGCTTTTAAAACATAATGGGCGTTACTTATAAAAACATTTTAGCTGAGCAAATGGTTGAGAATAGTCTGTCCCTATTATTTTCAAACAATGTGACACAAGGGAAAACAGTTACAGACTATTCTTAAACATTTACTCAGATAAAATGTTTTTATAAGTAAGGCCCATTATGTCTTAAGTTGATATTTGTTAACATTCTTATAACTTCAAAATATTTGAAGAATATCGATAGTCACGGGCGGCTCGGCCTCCGGTGGCCCATACGCTTATGGAACATATATATGTGCCGTCTCCGACGGGTTAAAAACGTATAATGTTACATAGAGGTACATACCATACATGTCAACCTAAAACATTTACAAGAGAGAAACAGTTTCCGCGCATATCTTAGTAGCTACAAGGAAAACTAGCAAATACACAAGAAAATAACAATGTTAAGTGTTATTCTGGATGGACGTTTCATCTCTTATTATCTTTACTACTTAGTGAAGGACAACACAATCTGTCTTCATAAGCACCATCCGCGTAGCAAACGCAATAAAGTTTCGGCGAGCAACACTTAGCGATGATAGTATTAACAATAGTAATTGTATTGCCGCCGCTTTGCTTTTTTCGGTTATTAATTTTTGTGCACTTCAGTTGATTGTGAAGTGGCGAGTTGGGCTTTCGCTTATTTTTTGAATATCGGCGCCGCGAAAAAGTGAAAACAAAAAGGCTGAAGCGTTTGTAGAAAATAATAATAAAAGTTGTCCGATTTATATTTGGTTCATGATAGCATGGTTCTCAATGATTTCTTAAGTTTACGTGATTGTTATATTTTATAGGGATTCTATCACGATTTGTTTTTATTTTCACGATTCTTTAGATTCACGAGTCTTCGTGGTCACGGGTTGGACTATCTTAAGTGGTCCAACCTGTGACCACGAAGACTGCAAAGCCTTTGAAACGTTTTTTGGGAATAAAAATTAAAACCAAATCGTGAAAGAATACGTAAAAAAATATTTATTTCAATGTATAGCATTCGCGTAAACTTAAGAAATCAGTATGTAAAACACATGTTGATAGAATCCGTATAAAATAGTTTTATTTCGAAGCATGAGTTTTATTATTTTATTATTGACCTATTAAGTATTGTGACGCTATAGATACATAAATATACGTATGTGACAAAGAATCATACAGAAAAGTATTTTTTAATGATACATGTAAGTTTACGCGAATGTTACACATTTGAAATAAACTTGTTTTTACGATGAAAAACTAAAATCAAATCGCGATAAAATCCGTAAATACTAGTTTCATTTGAATGAATAGTTTTTAAATAAGCGGAATTTTCAAACATAAATAATTAATTATTTATAACATAAATACGTACACATGAAAAAGCTAATTAAAAAAGGAAATTTCCATTTTCAAACCGTATGTCGTTTATTTTGTAAAACTGGAACGAAATTCCACGGACTTCAATTCGGCAAAGTCCGGCTAAACAAGATACGGGCAAATGAATAGCTTATTTTTGATACGGGTCTGGGAAAGAAAGTTTTTTCATCGTTTTTACAAACATTAACAAATGATTCTTTATAGTGATAAGGGTAAAGGTCACACTTTATGTGGAAGTTAACAGTTGACATGTTTTAACAAAATATATCCTAACGCTTGTACAAAAAGGATAGGCAGAGTAACCGGGAACCATGCTTTGTAATAAGTTATTAGGGAGATCCTGGGTTCGATTCTCAGGTCGAGCAAAGCTAATTTTCTAATTTAATTTGCCCGACACTGATTCCCCCTAGGGGGTTGACGTCAAGGAGGCAGCCGGTCATAAAAACAAAGCCAAATCCCTTCCGCAACATGCTTTAAAAAGTGTGCTCCGCCGACCCCACATTAAGGTTAGGTTAAGGATAAGGGCAGGTTGAAGAAAGAATAAGTTATGTATTATAAAAGTTGGACGATAATTCAGTTCAACATTTAATATTGAAGAGTCCGTGTTTGATCGTGTAACTGTTGAGTTGCCCGATTGTGGCCATATTGGCATTAATTTCTGTTATTTAGATTTAATTAAATTTAAACAAAGAGCACTGCCCAACTTATTTAGACTTAATATCTCATGTTCCAACAGGTCGATCTGGAAATCTTTGGGGGAGGCCTATGTTCAGCAGTGGACGTCCTATGGCTGATGATGATGATGATGATGATCTCATGTTATGTAAAATCATATATGCAAATACCGTTAGTGTAATATCACTGGTCATTTATAAATATGTGTATTTCCAAGGCTTTTCCAATAAAGTTGAATTAACGACGACCTTCTCTACCAAAAAGAATACAACTAATTGTCCAATCGCTCCCATTCAATTCACATTAAACCCAAACGCTTGGGGGTTAATTATCAAAGTCCTCTTTTTCCTTATCTCCCCAATACTTTTTAAGAGCGAAGTGTCTAACACAAAGCAAATTGCTAATACTCGATAGCTCTGGAAAAGGGCGCAGAATGGCCCATTTCCTGAAGGGGCTTTATTTCTTTTCTTTTCTCGACGTAGACAGACTCTGTAAATATATTGAGTAGTGAGTTGTCGCGAAACCCACGCCCTAATACGAGTTTAAGTTTTACGATTGCAATTCGCTTGACTGCGGAAATGTCCTTTGAATGTTGATGCTTGATATGGATGAATAGGGGGAATGAGTGAGGGTGGGAATGATAATCGTCGTTGCCTTGGTCTAATTGCAGCGTATATGAACTGTGAACCGCGAGGTCCTGTGTTCGATTCCCATGTCGGGAAAAAGCGGTTTTTCTATCACGATTTGCTCGGCAGAGGATCCCTCAGAGGAGCGGGGGTTGACATCAGGCAGGCAGTCGGTAGTAAAAGTAAGTATTCCACTCCAATGTACGGTCGGCAGAATATACGTTTGAAGCATGTTACAGAAAACTCCCCTTTTTTTAAGACTGCTTTCTTGACGTCAACTTCTTCTAGGGCACTACGGACATTGTCTATGGTAAATGTATTTCCCGAAAATAAAACATAATTATCTTACTCATTGACATCAACTAAGAGCACCATTTGTACTTAATTGACGCTCTCTGTAAACTTTTTTTGGTTCATAACATTCATTTAACTAAAAATGTAAATGTCCGACGCAAACTTTAATTACAACACGTCATGCAAAACGTTTTATTCTTCACATAGTTTACACAAGAATTTCTAATTTGATACCGAGTGCGCTACGAAACGGATTCTGCTTGTATTTTGCTAGCAATATTCATATTTTGTATCGTATATCATGCGAGAGTACAGTCGTGTATTATTGTCTTTGGCTTGGGGTGCAAACGTCGCGTTCGTAATAGCATTGTGGAGACAACTGTATTGTAGATTGTAGAAGTTTTTACTCAAGTTGTCGCATGAGACAAAATTTTTCTACTTGTTGTACTCGTAGGTATAGTTGTGTTTATCATGTCTGGCTAAAGAGTTTTTTTTTTTTTTTATAGCAGAGACTGGCAAACGAACAGATGGGTCACCTGATGGTAAGTGATCTCCACCGCCCATAGACACCCAAGACACAATAAGAATCAAGGGTGCGTTGCCAACCTAAAAAGAGGACATGGAAGGGGAGGGAATAGGGATTGGGAAAGAGGGTGGGGGAATGGGCCCCCGGAAATCTCACTTACCGAACGAAACGCGACAGCAAGCTGCCACTTTACGTCGGTTTCCTGTGGTGTACATGATATCTGTATATACAGCCATGTGATGCTGGTGGTAGGATATTCATATCCGACCGGATGGCTACCAACGTACACATGGTGCTAAAACCTACTTTAGTGATCTACACTCCATGCGTGGTTCGCGTTCCAGGATCAGCCAGTGTACTTTCGGTTCTCTCGAGGGACTTGCGGCATGACGGATATGGGGGTATCCCTGTATCTGCATCGGTCATCCGCCCGTCTTGTCGCAAGCCCCTCGATTTGCTTCTTCCCTCTTCGGTTTCGGAGTGTGAAGACGCATAAATAGGCCGGCATGATTCTGGCGACCACTGATAAATTCATTGTTTGTCAGTGGTCGCTAGTTTTTTTGGACTGCCCTACGCTTACCATCAGGTGCAGTTTAGTCACTTTGCCGTGCCCGGATAAAAAAAAGAAAATTGATACATAAATAAAATAATATGCTCTAACATTACCAGTAGTGAAGAATTGGGAAGCTGAAACTAATTTAAATCACTGAACAAACGTTGTAATGGAACAAATGAGTTCTATATTAGTTATTGAAACGCTAGTGCTTTCTGGGTTCGATCTGGGTTCGATTCCCAGATCGGCCAAAGCAAATTTTCGAATTTAATTTGCCCAGGACTGCATCCCTCATAGGGGGTTGACGTCAGGCAAGCGGCCGGTCGTAAAAACTAAGCCAAATCCTCTCTGCAACAGGCTTGAAAAAGTGTATTACGCCGACACTTTAATGTGGATAAGGGCAGATAGAAAGAAAGAAAAGTTATTAGTCTAACAAATGCATTGCAATGAAACAAATAAAATATTTTATCATCAAACCGTAAAAATAAAGCACCGTATTTCCTGATAAACCTTAATAGGCCTTTGCAAAACAAACTTCTTAAATAAAAACAAAGAAATGTAGCACTTCTTGTCTTAAATCTGTTTGAACAACTTTGACTCATAATACTTAGGCCGAATTACAATCAGAACAAAACCCGCTAAATTCGCAAAGTTTTATGTCAAAAAACATTATAGCGTGCGATGTTTTAAATGTTTAATTCGCCGAGCTCCGACTAAAGTGTATTTAAAGTGTAATGTATAAGTTACCGTACAAAAATATGTAAAACAGCATCCTCTTCAACCTCTTAGTGGAGAGACTGCTCAATTTTAAGTTATGAAGGTAAACTACTATTTTTCATCTTTTTTAACTTAAATAACAGTGGTAAACAAAGTAATAATAATATTAGGTCCTGTAATATTACTGTCCCACTGCTGGACCCAGGCTTCCTCTACTAACGAGAGGGGTTAGGCCTTAGTCTACCACGCTGGCCTAATGCGGGTTGGTAGACTTAACATACCTTCGAAATTCTCAAGTATGCAGGTTTCTTCACCATGTTTGCTTCACCGTTATAGCAACCTAATACTTTTGAGAAATTCTCGGGCATGCCGGTTTCCTCACCATGTTTTGATTTACCGTTATAGCAACCTTATCGTTCACAATGGAAATACAGTTAACATAGAAAAGTCAGAGGTGTGTGCTCTTTTTGGAGGTTGGTCTCGAACCTCTGACACTTATATCGGCAGTCCAAATCACATCCAACTGAGCTGTCGCTGCTTGAACAGAATACTTATTCATTATTATTGACAATATGTCAAGACAGTCAAGAGATACTACATTAAACGATCTAGTAAAATCTCTAAACCCTTGGAGGGTTACTAATATGTCTTATAGCACTATTATTATATCTTACTTTTTTTTGTATGGGAAACAGTTAAAGTAAGATTATAATAATACTGCTATAAGACATTGTGGTAACCTCCCTGATCGATGTATACTACATCATGAAGTTCTTCAAATCAAATAATCATAACGACACTGCAATTTACAATCACTTGAATGTCATATTTATGACAGCCTCCGTGGCGCAGTGAGCGAGTAGCGGGCTGTGAAGCGAGAGGCCGCGGGTTCGATTCCCGCATTAAGACAAATGTTAGTGTGGCCCACAGATATTTGTTTCAAGTCTGGGTGTTGTGAGCCCGAAAGTCTCTCATAGTCTCTGACACCCACGATACAGGTTATACCTAGTGTGAGTCAGGACTAGGTGTGTGACTGTTGGGTGTATTTATTATTATTATTATAAACATTTAGTTTCTTTTAAATATCTTTGTATCATCTCGAACAGCCTAAGCTCGCTAAGGTGACTCGTTAGTAAGTTATGAAATACATCAAAAAACTTTATCTAGAACTAAGGAAACATGACATTATTTACAGTTTGTGAATATAAAACAAGACGTCGAAGTAAGAATTGTATTGCAAAAGTAAAACTCATGGAATATTGAAAATGCATGACCCAGTGTCTTGCGGCTGGCCATGCGCAATAACTCTGTTGCGGGATGAAGCTCGACTATTGTACCAGTTTTATGTATTTGGAATGGAAATTGACTGAGAACTTGTGTACCTATATCTTGCTTTGAAATTTATTACTTTCCAAGAAGCGAACCAAGAAGTATCCTAATTTTTACTTTGGTATTCAATTAAACTGTGGAATAGTCTGCCGGATCATGTGTTTTTCCCTCTTATGAAATTGGGTCCTTTAAACGGAGTGAGAAAAAGTATTTACACGGACTAGAATGATACTGGAAAGTCATTGTCGACCTACTTCCAAAATGAGAAGGTCCTCAATTCGTCTTTTTTATGTATGTTACGCGATATCTCTGCCAAATGTGGGCCGACTTTCAAAAATCTTTGAGTATTCGATAGAGCTTATTTTAAAGGTGGTCCCTTATAAATTTGGTCGCGATCGGATTTGAAGTCGGTCCGTAAAGTTTTTAAACTTGTGATTTATCGTTAGTATTTGTACTTGAGCACCCACATTTGGTCGAGCTTAGTTCCGTCCCAGAAACGATGGAGGGCGAGCCTATCGCCATATCGGGCACAAATTGCAGACTCCGGTCTGATATTGGAAATATCTAATATCATTTTTCCCGACTCGGCGATTGAACCCGAGACCTTAGGATGGTAGCCATAGCGAAATATAACTAACTACGCTACCGAGGAAGTCCAATTCAATACGCTCAATTACCCATGTAGGTGTAATAATTACCCTGTTTTTGTTGAACCCTAACGCCTCAGTTTTTAATGGTGGTAAACTCTGAACGATTTGAATAGGAAAAAAATACTCATACGTATAGCGGAATGTTTACCACAAAGCTTCCCTAATAAAATATGACCCGCAAAGTGGCCAAAGTTTCAAACACACCGGCGAAAATAACAAATGGATGGATCATCTTAAGGTCAATGACGTCGCTTCATTTCATCTCGCTTTGAAAATAAACCCAATATAATTCCGAGAATATCACTTTATCTAGTATTTTTCAAAATATTGGCAATTTCCACATTTCCTTACAACTAGAAATACACCCTAAGTTCAAGCAGTTAGGATTTAAATTGCTGTATCTATATATTAAATTCGGACAAGCAAGTGGCCCGCTGAGAAATCTCACGCCCTTGAAAAGGGTCCGGACAACGAAAAGATTTTCTTCCCTCGCACAAACATATTATAATTTATATCTATATTGGCATTTTGATGATTATTCGGGCAAATAACACATTTTTATATTCGTATTCGGCTGTTTGATGAAAAGGTTTTAACGTATAGGTACTAAAATATGTTCTTTGAGTTATATTAAAATATCATAATGCGATAATATCTCATTCTGACGCGTAAGTCGACGAAATGACGTCATAATCTGATGCCTGCCCGCCTAGCATGCGCGCCACAAGATATCCCGACAATCGACAGTCGAGATGATGTCTACGTGTTGTTTACAATTTTGTATGAAAATAAACGAGGACGCATGTTAGTGTCTGTAGACAAATAGGGGAAACCGGTTATAAGAGGACAAAAAGAGGATAAAAAAAAAATGTTCTCGTGGCGCGCATGCTAGGCGGGCTGAAGTGATCTCAACTTGAGGCAGTGCTGCGAGATGAACTGCGGTGCGCTGGGTGTGACGTTATTGTGGGGTAATTAATGATTCTTAAAAGACCTCCACAATGTCATAAAGTTAGCGTAGTCTCAATTCTAGCAGCATACGAGATCTGCCTTTCCAAAGCCGAGGGAGGTTATAACGGGTTTTTAGTCACTATTACTGGCGTAAAAAAATAGATTCAGGAATGAAGAGTCTAGTTTGCAATTTGGGGCGAGCTTGCCTCTATTTACTAACTTTCATAATTAAAACAAAAATGTCCCCATGAAACACTGTCGGAACTGGAGAGCCAGTTCTCGCGCAATTCGAATTGTAAAAAAAATAGCAACTTTTTAAGCAACATTTAAGCTAAATTAGATTTTTTTCGATTTCGAAATTCACGAGAATTGCCCCCCAGATCAGGAATTTTGACTCCATTACTCCAGCAAATACCAGCGTACCAAAGAATTAGACCAACTGAATTACCACAACGCGGCGAGCCCATCTACTTTAAGACATTTCCAATAAAGAAAACGAAGCAACTAATTTGGGGTGAGGCTGTTAAGTTACACGTAAAATCAAACTTTGTTAATTAAAGTGCAGTACAAGTTTTCGTTTTGAAATAAAACGTATTACTGTTACGCATCGCCAAATTTGTTAAAATGTAATTACGAGTGAAATTACTTTCTGGTGAGGTATTCTGGAAGATTTACAAACCTTAGCATGTACTATTCTCTCAGCAACATAAGGCCCTACTTATAATAACAATTTCGCTTATCTTTTCGCTAAGAATAGCCTGTCACTTTTTTCCTTGCGTTACATTGTTTAAAAATGAAAGGGACAACCTATGGTTAAAGATAAGCAGCGCTTAAATATTTTTATAAGTAAGGGGCATAATTTATATACACATTCATTTATTAGCTCACGCATGTATCACCAAATGAGGCGAACTGGCGAAGTAGCAGTGGCGAAGGGGCCATACAAGACAATTCATTCCGGCTTACCTTTTCTAAAAATGTCTATTAATAAATAGGTATTAATACAAAGACCAATCAAATACCAGCATCGCCGTCCCTTTTGCAAAGTTTCACCCTTCGCCACTGCGAACTAGAATACTTATATTTCGTCGAGCTTATTTCCGTCCCAGATGTGATAGAGGGCGAGCCATATGGGGCAAATGTCACCCTCCAGGACTAGAATTTATAGAACGTATAAAATAATTATAAAGGTATAAAATCAAATTGTTATGATTTAGTTCAAAAATCAATTAAAACGCTGAGAGTAAATCTCGTATGCCTACTGCCTCGGTGGCGTAGAGGTATTGCGTGCGCGGTACGAATATCGTCCTGAGGTCTGGGGTTCGATCCCAAGGTCGGACAAAGTGATTTTGGATTTTTCAATATCAGCCCGAAGTCTAGAATTCGTGCCCGATATAGCGATAGGCTCGCCCCCTATCACACTTGGGACGGAACTAAGCTCGGCGAAATGGGTGTGTTCTGGTTCGCTAGTGCACCTACCCTTTCGAAGATACAGGCGTAAGCGTATATTATGTACATGTGGCGCAGCGGACGAGTAGCCGGCTGTGAAACGTGAGGTTGTGGATTCGATTCCCGCACCTGTTCCCGTTCCCGTTATTTCCTGTTCCTGTGGAACACACAGGCATTTGTTTCGGGTCTGGGTGTTGTGTGACCGAAAGTATCTCGTAGCTCCTGATACCCACGACACAAGACTCGATCTTAGTGTGGGGTCAAGACTATGTGTGTGATTGTTGGGTGTATTTATTTTTTATTTATGTTAAATCTCATAGAGATTCCCACCACGACTAATATAATTTGAGAGTCTGTCTGGATAGGAAAGTGCTGGTGGTCTACTGTCCATGGTAGTATCGCCTATCATTTAGCGGCTTGCTTTTCATATCATTCGATTTACAAAATACTCAGGTAGATTAAAGAGCTTAAGAGCAATAGTTAATTATATATTGAAACCTTGAATTATGAACAATCTAATTTTCAATCGTCTTCCTTAAATGTGACATTGTCAATCAATGTTACTTTAACCTGTATTTATAATAACCTTAAACACAATCTTTCTTTCTACCTGCCCTTATCTCAACTTAATGTGGGGTCGGCGCAACACACTTGTTCAAGCGTTTTGCAGAACGCATTTGGCTAAGTTTTGACGACTGGCTGCCTGCTTAACGTCAACCCCCCTCAAGGATCCAGGAATCGAACCCACGCCCTGCCGGTCCACAGTCCATATGTGCTGCCACTAGACCAAGGAGGCGAAACGATCTTAGAGGCAATAAGGACCTTAATCTAACTTCTCATTTCATACATGAAGAAAACAATGAAATTGTTATGGCAAACTGTAGCAAACACTTAAAAGGACTCTCTCTAAAAGTGCTTCTTTAGATATTTTTCCACTCTCGTACAGCCTTATACGGCGATCTTACATTGTCGCAATTCTAAAAATCTCACCGTTGTTACCCACGTTTTTAGAACACGTGCAATGTGGCTGGCTCTCAAAGCCTCCATGCCTTCGTTCCGCAAACGTGAGTCTTTATTAAGAATATGATTAGTGGGGGCTTATTTTGAAATGTCTTTGAAACGTGACTTCGGAATAGCGTTAATTAGTGAGATATGTTTGTAATATACTTCGTTGAAATTACTTTAATAAGGGCGGATATAACGTTGAAGAAACGTGAGTGTTTGCGGTCTCTAATCTCTACCTACCTTTGTTGTTTGAGAATAAATATACACTGTGTTTTTTCAACTGGGACGGTATGGGGAAATCGGAATTATAGGAGATACAGAGAGACAGTCTTAGTAACCATTTGTTAGGTATCGCGTGTATCTTGGGCAAGGTAGATCACTTATAATCAGGTGACCCACATAACATAAACTCATGCCTCTATCCCCGAAGGGGTAGGCAGAGGCGCATTAGCGAACTAGAACACTCATATTTCGTCATGCTTAGTTCGGTCCCAGATGTGATAGGGGGCTAGCCTATCGCCATATCGGGCACAAATTCTAAACTCCGGGCTAATATGGAAAAATCCAATATCACCTTGCGCGACCCGGGGATAGAACCCGAAACCTCAGGACGGTAGTCGTACCGAAATATAACTACGCCACCGAGGCAGTCGAGTGTTTTAGTTGTAGAGTTGTAAAAGTGCTTATAACAACATAGTATAAAGACCTTTAAGGGAAACTGAGTACAAACAAAATAATAGACATGTAAACCCATTGAATCAGCATTGAGCACTACAAAATCGGCAAAAGACAGTTGGCAAAGGAGCGTCCAGTCAAAAGCACTCTCATTGCTTTTCCAATGTATAGCTGGATGGTACTTACGTCCAGTCAATGTTTAACGACGAATGGAGTACATTTTCCGTGAAATATTTAATCGTATAGTGATCGATGTGTTCGTTTGTGTACTCTAGGACTCTTTAATAATAACTATAGTGTCCCTTTTCTATGATGTTTGAATTTTGAAATGGTGTTGCGGTAAAGGTCGGAGGAAGTCGCTGGATGCAGGCCGCTTCCAACAGGTCGACCTGGAAATCTTTGGGGGAGGCCTATGTTCAGCAGTGGACGTCCTATGGCTGATGATGATGATGATGATGTTGCCGCTCTACCTCTGTCGTCTTCTTTAGTTATCTTTGAGGAACCGGCATTTTGTTTTCTTTTACTTCCAAAGATAGAGTAGATGGCGTAACTTATGATGTGTCTCATAGACATCAGCAATGCTAAGGGCACAGCTAATCGGGACTTTCGATAGGATATGTGGATGATCGGTACAAGCATAGTACGAAGTACCCCCATAGCTGCTCCGACCAACCATCATTTCGAAAGCTCCTCGGGAAAACAAAATACACTAGCTGATCCTGGAAATCTTTGGGGAGGCCTATATACCTATGGCCGATGATGTGATCCTGGAACTATCCTAACAAGTTACCCCACTTGGAGAGGTTTTAACACCATGTATCCGGGTAGATATGAATATCCTACTACCAGTATGAAACTTAAAGAGGTACCAAAAGCTAAGTCGGCACCAGTTCCAACTGATGTGTTGCATTTTCATTATTTTAGAAAACAAAATCTATGAATGTAAGTTTGAATTTCGCAGGTCTATTAAACAAGAACCCAAAAGCCCTAGAAATGCTTAAAGGCATTAACGCGTATAAAAGATAGACGCAGCGACACAAAGAAATAACGCTATTCCAGTTTACCCTTTAAAATAACTGAATAAGTTAGTGTAAATGTCAAAATAAAGCCTCAAATGAAAGCGGCCCACATTAAAATACAGTATAATTACGCGGCATAAAGAATAATTCAACCACAAAATGAAGATGAATATTTTAGGAATATAGGATAGGAACATTTTTGCGAACATTTTCTCAATGTTTTTCCTGCTCATTTTTTATCTGTTTATGTAACAAGGCTCATTAATTAACATTTATTCGGTAATTATGTTCCAAGAACAATGGGATCTTAACAATTTGGATATTAATGAAGTGGACCTTTAAAGGTTATTACACATAGTGCTTTTTTAATTAATGCCATTTATTTTTGAAGACACATCTTGGTATATAATGTAACAAGATTGCACATTTTTATTTTATAGCAAAGACTGGCAAACGAGAAGATGAGTCACCTGCCCGGCTAGCATGCGTGCATCGAAAACGCTTTCTCAACGCCTTTTCTCTGCGAGTCGACGGACGCTAGCATGCGTTCTCAGTTATTTTAAACCGATACGCCAAAAATCGAGAATGCTGAACGTTTTGTCATCTGTGGTAATATTTCTCAACAGTTCTCAACAAACCCTAACATGCGTGCTTATTTTTGGCGATACTGAACACGATTTTTGACAGTTGGCAGTAGTCTGATTCTCGTCGGTGCTTTTGTATGACGAGTAAATGTGGCTACCATTACAAATGATTAAAAGTTGAAATTAAACAATGAAACGGAGTGAATAACAAATTGCGGCTGTGTAGAAATAACAGATCTTGTGTTTTAAAACTATTTAACAACAATAAGTGAACAATGCAATTAATTTTGAACATGGTTATAATATGTTGAGCCGTGAGCGTCAAACGCGGAAAATGCAAAGACCAAAGTAATCTAAGGTAAAGACGCTAATGGGATATATGACATCCCTTTGATGTAAGCAAGTTTTGACAAAATAGAAAAACTGGCCCCTAAAATTGAACCTCAAGCCGCAGGAATGCCCTTCCCAATAAAAGGTAATACATAATTCCTTTTCAACCATTTTCAATATCCACTGAAATAATTATGATGCTGACGATGGGTCTTTAATCTTAGTTTGATGCTACATAAATTATTAGTCTAAGCTATTGTTTAAAACATAAGTAGTTTTTATTTTTATGTAGGTGCTCTGTGGCATCCAATTCCTTTCCATAAATACTTTAATCTTTTTAAAACACATTCAACATTTATTCATATTTTGTTTTATGTAGGTACAACATCCCTTCTAAGTACAAAATAATTAAACAATATCTTTTAGCCTTGTAAAAATAAAGAACCTTAACTTTAATAATATAATTATATTGAAATTCAACAGGTTTATTTATTTTTACAGATGATTAGGTATGTTTTTTTTATAATAAAAAATAATTTATTTTTATAGATGATTAATGTTACTCCTCAGAACCATGACTTACTTCCAGCCTTAGATGCATAACCTTAAACACCGGAGCAGAGTTACACTGATTGGCATTGCCAAGTATGCAATGCAGTAGAACAAACGGGTGTAAAAGGCAACCTAAAGTGCTTGGGAATCAACAGAATTCTGCAATATATACCAGAGAAAGCAAACATAATTATAAACATGTACTACAACATCTATAATGTTATGAAATATTTTGGGTAAGTTATTTACACAATTGTTACATAACTGTGAAGACAGGAATAAGTATATTATATTACAGGGTCCCAGGGTCCATGGGTAGGTTCATCTCAGTTCTCATTTATAACAGGTACCTGTTATAAATGAGAACTGAGATGAGCCAATCGGAACAGAAGAACAGATGTTATTATGACTAATAATATTACTTATAACTTATAAGTAATTGCATGACTATCTCAAGTCGGATGTGTACAATTAATGATTAAGTAGATATTTTTATATGTAAAATTGTGTTAGAATATATGAATAACTCTTCTTCTTGGGCTAGTGGCAGTATTATGGTCTATAAACTGAGAGGTCCAGCGTTTGAATCCCAGATTTTTTTAATACTACTTGCCCGGACAAGTCAGCCTTAAGGCAGACGGCAGGTCATAAAAACAAATTCTTTCTGCAACATATTATCTGAAAATAAGTGTTGCGCTGCACATTGGATCTTTCCATCTGGAAAGAAAGAATACTATAACACTTTGTTATAAAATACTTTGACTAAAGGAGAAGTTGAAGGTCACAAATTAAAATCATATTAATTTATTGGCCAGCATCAGCAGATAGATTGTCGTATGTCCACTAATGTGTTTTAAAATCTTTGTTGCAGTATGGTGTCATGCACACCGGTGAGGCGCCGTGAAGAAAACACTGCCTACAGAAACCCATTGAGACTCTATCTGATGTTTTGTGCATAGTTATGTGATTATTGTAGAATATGGTCTTTTTTCATTATATTGTGTAAATAAAATGAGGAAATAGTGTAAAAGTGATCAGTAGTGAGATGAGCCAAACATTTAAATTGAAGAAGAAAATTGTAAAGCATTAATAAAAAAGCATTATTTTATTATATAGTTTTCTTTATGACTGTGGGCAGGGTTCGATTCCCCAGGTCGGGAAAGTCGATTTTCCTTATTTGATACCTACCTCTATTCCTCTGCCTACCTCTTCGGGGATACAGGCCTGAGCTTATGTTATACATATATAGACTCACGTCTGTATCTCCGAAGGGGTAGGCAAAAGCGAACTAAAGAACTAGATCACCCACATTTCGCCGCGCTAATTTACGTCGTAGATACTTATATTATGTTATAATAAAAAAAATACGATTTCTTTCTTTTTACTTTGATCGTCTATTACACATTAACTTACCTAAGCAGGCTTAGCCGTTAAAGTTTTCCTTGTAAATTTACTATTTATGCTACTACGATTTTTTTCACATATATATCCGGAACCAACCGTTTAGGATACAGAGGAGGGGGGGGGGGCGATGCCCCATTCTACCAACAGCTATGTAGTATTAATCGTCTCTCAGATAAACTGTAATCAGACAGAGAGACGGACATGGCGAAACTATAAGGGTTCCTTTTTCGCCATTTGGCTTCGGAACCCTAAAAAGTAAGGCCCGTATTAATAAACTGATCTCAGTTTCAGTCTCAAGTTCGATATCAACTGATACGCTCTCAAGATGAGGTTAGCATATTAAGATCGTGTCTGTACAATAAACACATATCGACACCATCTCAAATGATATCGGTCTCAAGAGCAAGACATCAAATTACGTTATTTGAGCTTGATCTTGATAGCGCCTTACGTTCACAGACGGAAAATGAACTAACTAATTTGTGTAATTTATTTAAGTTTTGTTATTACATAGCGAAAGTGTAAAGCCGGGTCTTCCGCACTAAAACATTAAACAAAACATGTATTTTTTATCTATGGTCCATTGTTCTACGAACAGGTGACAGCTAAAATGGTTGTTTTGCGTATGTGTTTTTAGTATTTTGTTTCGAAAAAGCTAAACTAAGCCGAATCCTTTCGGCAACATGCGTGCAAAAGTATTGCGACCCAACATTAAGGTGGGATAAGGGAAGAAGTAGAAAGAAGAAAGAATGAATAAGAAATTTTTAATGGACATAATTAAAAAGTACAGCAGTGGCGAATGTTAAAAAATTTCAAAAGGGAAGCCAATGACACTTTCTCCTTCAAATAATACCTAGATAATACTTATTTATTAATCTACAATCTGGCAAAGGGAAGCCGTTAGGAATCTGGTTGTACGGACCCTTCGCGGCAGAAGTACATACATACATAAGCTCACGACTGTATCCCTGAAGGGGCAGACAGTGACGCACTAGCCAACTAGTACACCCACATGTCGCCGATATTAGTTCCGTCCCAGAAGTGATTAAAACACTAAAAACATCTACACAAAACACTAAAACATCTACACAAAACACAAAAACATCTACACAAAACACAAAAACATCTACATGAAACACTAAAAACATCTATACAGAACACTAAAAACATCTACACAAAACACCAAAAACATCTACACAAAACATTAAAAGCACCTACACAAAACATTAAAAACATCTACACAAAACATTAAAAACATCTACACAAAACACCAAAAACGTCTACATAAAACACTAAAACGCTACACAAAACACTAAAAACATCTACTCAAAACACCGAAAACATCTACACAAAACATTGAAACATCTACACAAAAATTGAATGTTTTGTGTAGGTGTTTTGTATCATGTTTTAGTACACGCGGCTTAATATAAACTTGTTTAACGATAGTGGAGTGAAGATCAAATAAATTGTATTTAGTCACCTACTTGTTCTAGCGGCATAATATATGTATGGGCTGTGAACCGGGAGGTCCTGGGTTCGATTCCCAGGTCGGGCAAAGCAGTTTTTCTAATTTAATTTCTCCGGGACTGGATCCCCCAGTAGGGGTTGACAGGCAGGCAGCCGGTCGTAAAAACTAAGCTAAATCCTTCCTGCAACATGTTTGAAAGATGTGTGTTGCGCCGACCCCACATTAAAGTGGAATAAGGTTGGATTCAACTTCAGCAATAATATTTCTAAATTCCATATTTACCACTAATAATACACTTTCACGGTCTTAAGTCACGAATCGACTACACTCAACAATCGCGATCTTAAGATACATCTCAAGAGAGCACTTGAGAGCTGAGTTTAATTTATTAATACGCGCCTACTCAACTGATAACGGGTGCTTAAGTAAACAGCTCAAGTTTTATTTATTACTAGCTTTTGCCCGCGGCTCCGCACGCGTATTTTGTAGGGCCAACGGAAAAAACTTTTGATTTGTCGATCCGCCCTTTCGTTT
This sequence comes from Clanis bilineata, assembly GCA_036417725.1. Classification (NCBI taxonomy): domain Eukaryota; kingdom Metazoa; phylum Arthropoda; class Insecta; order Lepidoptera; family Sphingidae; genus Clanis; species Clanis bilineata. Next base: position 10,607,503 of record CM071153.1, read on the forward strand.
TAGTCTAAATATGGGCGACCCAGCTATCGATTTTGAAGTCAATCAGCCCAAAAACAAAGAAAAACAAAATGGCGGCCACTTTTGACAGGCTTGATAGCGGTTCTGTAGTTCGGAACCACGGGGCGACTCAGATATCGATTTTGAAGTAAATCGACCCAAAAACAAATAAAAAACAACATGGCGGCCACTTTTAACAGGTTTGAGAGCGATTCTGTCGTTCGAAACCACAGCGCGAATCAGATATCGATTTTGAAGTTAATCGGCCCAAAAACGTAGAAAAACAAAATGGCGGCCACTTTTGACAGCTTTGACAGCGGTTCTGTCGTTCGGATCCACGGGGAAACTCAGATATCGATTTTGAAGTCAATCGGCCCAAAAACAAAGAAAAACAAAATTGCGGCCGCATTTGACAGGTTTGACAGCGGTTCTGTCATTTGGAACCACGGGGCGACTCAGATATCGATTTTGAAGTCAATCGGCCCAAAAACAAAGAAAATCAAAATGGCGGCCACTTTTGACAGCTTTGACAGCGGTTCTGTCGTTCTGAACCACGGCGTGACTCAGATATCGATTTTGAAGTCAATCGGCCCAAAAACAAAGAAAACCAAAATGGCGGCGACTTTTGACAGGTTCGACAGCGGTTCTGTCGTTTGGAACCACGGGACGACTCAGATATCAATTTTGAAGTCAATCGGCCCAAAAACAAAATGGCGGCCACTTTTGACAGGTTTGACAGTTCTCTCGTTCTGAACCACGGCGTGACTCAGATATCGATTTTGAAGTCAATCGGCTTAAAAACAAAGAAAAACAAAATGGCGGTCACTTTTGACAGCTTTGACAGCGGTTCTGTCGTTCTGAACCACGGCGTGACTCAGATATCGATTTTGAAGTCAATCGGCCCAAAAACAAAGAAAATCAAAATGGCGGTCACTTTTGACAGGTCTGACAGCGGTTCTGTCATTCGGAACCACGGGGCGACTCAGATATCGATTTTAAAGTCAATCGGCCCAAAAACAAAGAAAAACAAAATGGCGGCCACTTTTAACAGGTCTGACAGCGGTTCTGTCAATGGGAACCACGGCGTGACTCAGATATCGATTTTGAAGTCAATCGGCCCAAAAACAAAGAAAACCAAAATGGCGGCGACTTTTGACAGGTTCGACAGCGGTTCTGTCGTTTGGAACCACGGGACGACTCAGATATCAATTTTGAAGTCAATCGGCCCAAAAACAAAATGGCGGCCACTTTTGACAGGTTTGACAGTTCTCTCGTTCTGAACCACGGCGTGACTCAGATATCGATTTTGAAGTCAATCGGCTTAAAAACAAAGAAAAACAAAATGGCGGTCACTTTTGACAGCTTTGACAGCGGTTCTGTCGTTCTGAACCACGGCGTGACTCAGATATCGATTTTGAAGTCAATCGGCCCAAAAACAAAGAAAATCAAAATGGCGGTCACTTTTGACAGGTCTGACAGCGGTTCTGTCATTCGGAACCACGGGGCGACTCAGATATCGATTTTAAAGTCAATCGGCCCAAAAACAAAGAAAAACAAAATGGCGGCCACTTTTAACAGGTCTGACAGCGGTTCTGTCAATGGGAACCACGGGGCGACTCAGATATCGATTTTGAAGTCTATTGGCCCAAAAACAAAGAAAAACGAAATGGCGGACACTTTTGACAGGTCTGACAGCGGTTCTGTCATTCGGAACCACGGGGTGACTCAGATATCGATTTTTAAGTCAATCGGCCCAAAAACAAAGAAAATCAAAATGGCGGCCACTTTTGACAGGTTGACAGCGGTTCTGTAGTTTGGAACCACGGGGCGACTCAGATATCGATTTTGAAGTAAATCGGCCCAAAAAGAAAGAAAAACAAAATGGCGGACACTTTTGACAGGTCTGACAGCGGTTCTGTCATTGGGAACCACGGGTTGACTCAGATATCGATTTTGAAGTCAATCGGCCCAAAAACAAAGAAACTAATTTTCAACCCCTATTTCATCCCTTTGTAGGATAAAAATATATCGCACCCAATTTCTGTCCTTAAGGCTAAAACTATCCTCATACCAACTTTCTTAAAAATTCGTTCAGCGGTTTCTGGATTCCCATAAAAACTTTCATCCCCTATTTCATTTCATTAGGGGTTGTTTAAAAAAAGTAACCCTTTTGTGTCTTGAAACTCAAAGATATGCACTATCCCATACCAAATTTCATCAAAATCCATTAAGTGGGCCTAAAATTCCTATACAAACGTTCATCCCCTATTTCATCCCATTGGGGGTTGATTTAAAAAAGTGGCCCATTTGTATCCTTAAACTCAAAGGTATCCACTGTCCCATACCAAATTTCATAAAAATCCATTAAGTGGATCTAAAATCCCCATACAAACGTTTAACCCTTATTTCATCCCTTTAGGGGTTGATGAAAAAAAATGAAGTACGCCATTTGAATCCCTAGGGTGAAATGTATCCTCATACCAAATTTCATCAAAATCCATTAAGCGGTTCCAAAATTCCCATACAAACTTTCATCCCCTATTTCATCCCTTTAGGGGTGGATTTAAAAAAAAAGTACCCTATGTCGGTCCTTGGGGTTAAAAGTACCCATATACCAAATTTCATCAAAATCGGTTCAGCGGTTTAGACGTGAAAACGCCACAGACAGACAGACAGACACACAGAGTTACTTTCGCTTTTATTATTTAGTAAGGATATAGTCCAGCATCTCAAGTGTGAACTCAAGACTTAGCTCAAGGTTGAGATCGGTTTATTAATACGGGCCTCAACAATCGCGATCTTAAGATACCTCTCAAGAGAGCACTTGAGATCTGAGTTTAATTTATTAATACGCGCCTACTCAACTGATAACGGGTGCTCAAGTAAACAGCTCAAGTTTTATTTATTACTAGCTTTTGCCCGCGCCTCCGCACGCGTATTTTGTAGGGCCAACGGAAAAAACTTTTGATTTGTCGAACCACTCTGTCGTTTTAGTCTAAATATGGGCGACCCAGATATCGATTTTGAAGTCAATCTGCCCAAAAACAAAGAAAAACAAAATGGCGGCCACTTTTGACAGGTCTGACAGCGATTCTGTAGTTCGGAACCACGGGGCGACTCAGATATCGATTTTGAAATCAATAGGCCCAAAAACAAAGAAAATCAAAATGGCGGCCATTTTTGACAGGTCTGACAGCGGTTCTGTAGTTCGGAACCACGGGGCGACTCAGATATCGATTTTGAAGTCAATCGGCCCAAAAACAAAGAAAAACAAAATGGCGGCCACTTTTGACAGGTCTGACAGCGATTCTGTCGTTCGAAACCATGGGACGACTCAGATATCAATTTTGAAGTCAATCGGCCCAAAAACAAAGAAAAACAAAATGGCGGCCAGTTTTGACAGGTTTGAAAGCGGTTCTGTCGTTCGAAAGCACAGGGCGACTCGGATATCGATTTTGAAGTCAATCAGCCCAAGAACAAAGAAAAACAAAATGGCGGCCACTTTTGACAGGTCTGACAGCGGTTCTGTAGTTCGGAACCACGGGGCGACTCAGATATCGATTTTGAAATCAATAGGCCCAAAAACGAAGAAAAACAAAATGGCGGCCATTTTTGACAGGACCGACAGCGGTTCTGTAGTTCGGAACCACGGGGCGACTCAGATATCGATTTTGAAGTCTTTCGACCCAAAAACAAAGAAAAACAAAATGGCGGCCGTTTTTGACAGGTCTGACAGCGGTTCTGTAGTTCGGAACCACGGGGCGACTCAGATATCGATTTTGAAGTCAATCGGCCCAAAAACAATAAAAAACAAAATGGCGGCCATTTTTGACAGGTCTGACAGCGATTCTGTAGTTCGGAACCACGGGGCGATTCAGATATCGATTTTGATGTCAATCGGCCCAAAAACAAAGAAAAACAAAATGGCGGCCACTTTTGACAGGTCTGACAGCGATTCTGTCGTTCGAAACCATGGGGCGACTCAGATATCGATTTTGAAGTAAGTCGGCCCAAAAACAAAGAAAAACAAAATGGCGGCCATTTTTGACAGGTCTGACAGCGGTTCTGTAGTTCGGAGCCACGGGGCGACTCAGATATCGATTTTGAAGTCAATCGGCCCAAAAACAAAGAAACAAATTTTCAACCCCTATTTCATCCCATTAGGGGTTGATTTAAAAAAGTAGCCCATTTGTGTCTATAAACTCAAAGGTATGCACTATCCCATACCAAATTTCATAAAAATCTATGGAAGGGCCTAAAATTCCCATACAAACTTTCATTCCCTATTTCATCCCATTAGGGGTTGATTTAAAAAAGTGGCCCTTTTGTATCCTTAAACTCAAAGGTATCCACTGTCCCATACCAAATTTCATCAAAATCCATTAAGCGGTTCCAAAATTCCCATACAAACTTTCATCCCCTATTTCATCCCTTTAGGGGTTGATTTAAAAAAAATAAAGTACCCCATGTCCGTCCTTGGGGTTAAAAGTACCCACATACCAAATTTCATAAAAATCGGTTCAGCGGTTTAGACGTGAAAACGCCACAGACAGACAGACAAACAGACAGACAGAGTTACTTTCGCTTTTATTATTTAGTAAGGATATAGTCCAGCATCTCAAGTGTGAACACAAGACTTAGCTCAAGTTTGAGATCGGTTTATTAATACGGGCCTAAGACCCGTCCTGTTAGCGAAGGGAGTGAGTTATTCTAAACTCTTTCAGTGCAAAACAGTGCAAAATGATCACCATAGCAATTTAACCGGTATTGTATGCCCTATCGCCATATCGGCCCCAAGGATCGAACCTGTGGCCTAGCGACGTTAGTCGTACTGCAATATAACTACGCCACAGCTGTCTGAATGTATTAAAAATACTGATAAACATGTTCATAATGCTTTCATTATTATTAATAGAAATTGCAGTTTATAAGTTTATTAGTTATTTTTTTGCATCACAAGAGGGGAATAATAATTAACGTAGATTGACGCAAGGCAGGCAACCGATCGTAAAAAATAAGCCGAATCCATTCCATTTCCCTAAGCCTACATTTTGGTAAAGTAATAACGAAAACACAAAAAATATAAGTGATTAGAGGTAGGTGTTATATGCTATTAGTTGCCTCCTTGGTTTAGTGGCAGCATATATGGGCTGAGGACCGGGAGGTCTCGGGTCCGATTCCCATGTCGGGCAAAAGCGAATTTTCTTATTCAATTTGCTCAGGACTGGATCCCTAAGAGGGGGTTGACATCAGGCAGGCAGCCGGCTGTAAAAACTAAGCCCAATCCTTTATGCAATATGCTTGATAAAGTTTGTTGCGCCGACCCCACATTACGGTGGGATAAGGGCAGGTAGAAAGAAATAAAAAAGGGTTGTATGCTTTTTTATTTTTTTTATTTATATAACTTCGTAGTTAAATTTCTAAGTATACATAGGTATTTAACTCTGTAACTGGTGTCCCAAGATACAGGCTTTGCCTATTTTGGGAACCTCTGGTAATTTTTAGAAGATCATGGACTTAATTTATTTAACCAACTTCTATTATGTTTATATTGTATTGTGTAAATTAAGTATTTGTAAAATCGTTTTTTTTTTGTTTTAAAATAAATAAATAATATTACTTTATTCTTACAAAGGGGCCTAACTCAAAATGAGATAAGAATAAGAACTAAATGATTATTATCATACAATATCAACATTTTGACGCAATGCAATTAATTACAAACATTTTTCTTCTTAATACTGTTATGTAATTTATGTTTTAAAACATACATATTACTTTTAAATACCACTTTGTCACTTAAGAACTTACAATTAATTAAGCAAACTTATAAAAATAACAAATTATCACTTTTGAGTTTGCTGTCATTAACAGTAATAATATTTATTTATTTACTAAGTTTCTACAAAAAGGCTTACATTTCTATGAACCTAATATAACCTATACTCACTTTTGCTAAGTACAAAGAACAACATTTCTATAGTTTTTTAACACACTGTCAAAAATTATTCATGCTTACTGTCCATCAACTTTTCTTCTTCATACAAATAAATAAAATTTTAATTTCCTATTACCGATACTTCTTATATCGAAGGCAGACATAGTTGGGTCACTGCACCACCATAGTTTGTTTTAGTTATTACTGGTGCACCACACCTATAAAAAGTAAGAAACTTATATTTATTACATATCTATATAGTATAATAAACAGGTCGATCTGGAAATCTTTGGGGGAGGCCTATGTTCAGCAGTGGACGTCCTATGGCTAATAATGATGATGATGATGATAGTATAATTTGTATATTTTTTCAGGTGAACCTTGCAATTGAACTTGTTCTGCATTATTTCACAAATTGCATTTATGCTAGGTGTATAATTTACAATTTACATAAACATATAAACATAAGCTCACGCCTGTATCCCCGAAGGGGTAGGCAGAGGCGTACTAGAGAACTAGAACACCCACATTTCGCCGAGCTTAGTTCGGTCCCAGATGTGATAGGGGGCGAGCCTATCGCCATATCGGGCACAAATTTACAATTTGACCACACATTTTAGGCTATTTACATTTTCAAATTATATTTCTACATGATATTATTATTGCATTATTATAGGTATAGAGGTAGTATACAGACACTGATAGCATTTTATAGAAACTGTTCAATGTTAGTACAACAAATTTACTGCAACTACTGTCATTGAACTGTAATAATAATCGAAATTAAGGTTTGATGTGATGGGGGCAGGCCTATCATTGTTATTATGGTGGAAATATTGACAGTTTTACAAATAGGTGACCACTTACCTACTTGTTAGAACTACTTCACAACTTAACTAACAAAATCCTAATAACGCTTGTGCTGTTATGATCTAATATCTAGTAAACCTAAAATAAACATGAAGGGTTGTTAACTTACTATTTTCCACTGGTCCACTGAACTTTTTTAGATTTCTCCACTCAGCATTATGTTTCATAGTCTCATTTAGAGAGCAGTCTCCCGACGAAGTTGAGCTGAGCCGCCAATTATACTGTCAATCATGTACCTACGTAATTTATTTATGCCCCGGTACTTTGTAGGCACTCTGAAACGGTGCAAGGCAGTTATTTTGTTAGTTTCGTTGATATAACGTACAATACATAAGTAATTGTATGTCATTCATTAATTTAGGTACTTACTTTAGGTTATGTAGGATCTTTTGTATTTGCTCAACATTATGCATAACTTTATCGCTATCCTTTATTCATATTCTATCCTTGCTGTTCGTACAGGTCATGAGAGCTATTTATTAGCTTAAGAGGTAAGTTATTTCATTTATTTTCAGTGTTTGGTTAGGACGATGTTGATATGAAGCTACTTCGCCAATATGTCGTAAAATATTTTCAAAGCTTGATTAACGATAGTATAAAGTTAGCCGCCTGCCACGTAAAGTATTTTCAAAACTAATTTTAGTAAAAATGGCTTGTTTTTCACTAACTTCCATTTTAATGTAAACAAACGTTCAAAGACAAACATAGACTAATCTGTCACTTGTAATGTCAAAATCAATTAAAGCAGAGGGATCATAGACAATCTAAGGGCAGAACACACGATAATCCAGCAGATTTGAATGAACGAAAACCATTGTTGCTATACAAAAGAAAGAACGGTATTTCATAGGGCAACATTGATTTCTCGCCCAAGTCGTCGTCGAGAACATTGTCAATTTCGGACCGCATGCTAAGGCAATCGAGATTTTTGGTATCATCGGCTTGATCACGATACTCGACGATTGTGATATGTCGTTGCGTGCATGCTAGGCGGGCTGATGGTAAGTAATCTCCTCCCATACACACTCAAGACACAAAAAAATCATGGGTGCGTTGCCAACGTAAAAGGAGGGAATGGAAAGGGAGGGGAACGGATTGAGAAAGGAAGGGGGGGAAATGGGCCACCGGAAATCTCACTCACCGAACGAAACGTGACAGCAAGTTGCCACTTTACGTCGGGTTTCTGTGAGACCGTGGTATCAAACCCCTCGAGTCGACCCAATCGTGCTGTAGACGTTACTGTCTACATACATATTGGGTTAATTAGTATTATTATCATCATCATCATCATCATCATCATCATCATCATCATCATCATCATCATCATCATCATCATCATCATCATCATCATCATCATCATCATCATCATCATCATCATCATCATCATCATCATCATCATCATCATCATCATCATCATCATCATCATCATCATCATCATCATCATCATCATCATCATCATCATCATCATCATCATCATCATCATCATCATCATCATCATCATCATCATCATCATCATCATCATCATCATCATCATCATCATCATCATCATCATCATCATCATCATCATCATCATCATCATCATCATCATCATCATCATCATCATCATCATCATCATCATCATCATCATCATCATCATCATCATCATCATCATCATCATCATCATCATCATCATCATCATCATCATCATCATCATCATCATCATCATCATCATCATCATCATCATCATCATCATCATCATCATCATCATCATCATCATCATCATCATCATCATCATCATCATCATCATCATCATCATCATCATCATCATCATCATCATCATCATCATCATCATCATCATCATCATCATCATCATCATCATCATCATCATCATCATCATCATCATCATCATCATCATCATCATCATCATCATCATCATCATCATCATCATCATCATCATCATCATCATCATCATCATCATCATCATCATCATCATCATCATCATCATCATCATCATCAGCCATAGGACGTCCACTGCAGAACATAGGCCTAATAATTAGTATATATCCTCAAAAGATCTGGAAATCTTTGGGGGAGGCCTGTGTTCATCAGTGGACGTCCTATGGCTGATGATGATGATGATGATTATCCTCAAAAATCGTTTAATTTAGAAAGATGCTTCCATCTCCACAGCCCTTTCTCTATTTATCTACTATTAAAATCAACTTATTTATCTAAATAAACAAGTCCATATTTTGCAAGTAATATGCGCCAAAGTTTTAAGGAAGCATGATTTTTTTAATACGAATGGTAAATGGCAACCTAAAAAAATTGTGAGGCATTTTTAAGCACACGCATAAATACTCACTCGACCTATTTCGTCACATTTTTAATTACAACCTCTCATTTCGGATCTTTTTTGGAAGAAATATAGAAATATTTACAAAGATTTTTCAATTTGGAACAAGCAGTCGAAGAAATAGCAATAGTATATTTGTATCATGACATTAAACAAAATCGACCAATCACAGTTAAACGACCCGAAGAAATTTGTATAATTTTTACGGTATATTTTCGTCCCTCTATGCTGCTAACTAAACGGAATCTCGAATGTGTACTAGTAATTAATCTATCCTACTTATATTATAAACCTGAAAATTTGTATGTGTGTGTATGTTAGGTACTCTTTCACGCAAAAACTACTGGATGCATTTTGATGAAATTTTACAGTTATACAGATTATACATCAGAATAACAAACACATAGGCCACTTTTTATCCCGGAAAAAAAATATTTATCATTTGAAAAAAAAACATGCGAACGAAGTCGCGGGCAACATCTATCTACTCATTATCATCATCATCATCATTATCAGCCATAGGACGTCCACTGCTGAACATAGGCCTCCCCCAAAGATTTCCAGATCGACCTGTTGGAACCGGCCTGCATCAAGCGACTTATATGTACCTATAAATGAGTAGAAAAGACAACTCATACATATTAATACAAGGCGAAACCAGTTTACATTAGCCCTTGCTTTGTGGTTCCGTTGGGTTAGGATAGCTCAGTAACATGGTCCTACAACAACATTTCAGATAAATTCCCTACAAAAGGTCCGTTTAGTTATAATGCCGAGTCAAATAGATCAACGTGTAAAACAGTTTCTTTGTGTCCTATATTTGTGTAGGAAAAACGTCGGAACTATATGAATTTAATAACATAACATAACATAACATAAGCTCACGCCTGTATCCCCGCAGGGGTAGGCAGAGGTGCACTAGTGAACTAGTACACCCACATTTCGCCGAGCTTAGTTCCGTCCCAGATGTGATAGGGGGCGAGTCTATCGCCATATCGGGCACAAATTCCAGACTCCGGGCTGATATGGAAAAATCCAATATCACATTGCCCGACCCGGGGATCGAACCCGAGACCACAGGACGGTAGTCGTACCGAAATACAACCACGCCACCGAGGCAGTCATGAATTTAATACATAAGTAATATGCCATAGGGGTAGGCAGAGACTATGGATTTCCACTTCGCCCGATTCTGGCATACTACTTTTACTTTATCTACTTTTATTTATCTCTTCATGCATTCGCGTCAACATAATTGTAAAAAATCATCAAAATACATCCAATAGTTTTTTCGTGAAAGAGTACCAAACACACACACACACATACTCACAAACTTTCAGGTTTATAATATTAGTAGGATATATTAATTACTAGAACATATTCAAGATTCCATTTGGTTGGCAACACAGAGGGGCGAGAATATACCGTAAAATTTATACACATTTCTTCATGTCGTTTAACTGTGATTGGTCGATGTGATGTCACAATCATATGTAGGCGATGTACTCGGCTTTGCAATATCGAATGACCTTAACCGAACCATTTCAAGTCGGTGCAAGAAAATTAATATTTGTATAATATTGGCCCTTACTTCGTATCCGAGGAAATAACGTGAGAGGTTTATATCACAAAGAAAGTCCAGTTGAATGCCCAAAAAATATGTTAATCAGAAAAGGTACGCTGTTGTGTTTACAACTAAATCAACCTCAAACCGGACCTTGTGTAAATGTTACAAGAAATGTTTATAGTTTCTTTGATATAAACTTCGTTTTATTCTTTGCCGTAACTATTGTTTAACGTTTCTTATGGAAACATTGAGACCTTTTCTTTATAATGAGATCTACTGTCTATTACGCCACGAATACCAAAATATGCTGCCTCGGTGGCGTAGCTGTATTACAATACGACTACCATCCTGAGATCTCGGGTTCGGTCCCCGAGTCGGGCAAAGTGAAATTGGGTTTTGTCATTTTCCGGATTCCGGAATTTGTACCCGATATAATGATTGACACGTCCTTCTATCACATGTGGGATGGAACTAAGCTCGGCGAAATGTGGGTAGTTCGCTAGTGCACCACTGCCTACCCCTTCGGGGATACAGGCGTGAGCTTATGTTAATGTATGTAACAACTATCCAAATGTTTTTGATCAACAATGTATAAATAGCAACTCCAGAAATAAAAGCTTCTTGTCAAAAATATAAAACCGTCATTGTATGAAACTCGAAGGAGACTAAAGTTTTATGCAGACGTGAGTCGTTTGGTTCTTAAGTATTTAGTTAAGTTGACATTGTAGAATATGTCCAAAAGTATTCGTTACTCATTTTATTATTTTCTTTGACACAAATTGATTACTTATAAAGTGCACGAAAACTTTTGAAAAGCCTTTTACAGTGCATTTATTTAGCAAGTTATGAATGATGTGAAGTACATTTATATTGTCTTAGATCTTTATTTAATAGATTGAAATATTAATAATATTCTAAATATGTATAATAGATGGTGAATCTGTCTGTCATCATTTAAATTTAAAACGACGTGGCCATAAAAATATTAAATAATTATAAGTTTAGTAAATTTTACAACAGAGACAGGCAAACGACGAGGTGGGACACGTTATGGTAAGATATCTCCATCGGACATAGATGAATATATAGAATACTCATAAAATAATATAAAGCGTGTAACAGTCGTACGTTATGAGTGCGTTGACAATTTTATGAACACGGTTTGAAATAAGTTTATTCTGAGACAACAACTCTCAATCTCTCTCCCATCTTACTCACCAAATGAAACGCAACAGCTAGCTGGTACTTTACGTCGGTTTTCTGTGAGACAATGGTATCAAAATTCAAACTGACCTATTCGTATTGTAGACATAATCCTAATTTTACTGACCATTTAAGCTGAGGAAACGATATTATATTTTACTGGAGTAAAACGTCTCAAATTATAACTGGCAGTACTCTTTCATATTACTTCACGGTGTACTGATGATGCAGTAGTCCATCTCGGAACTAATTTGGTTTAGAAAGCACATCTTTCCATTCCTATCATATTCAGTTTTAGCCTGGAGTTTGGATTTGTGCCCGTTATGGCGATAGGCTCGCCCTCTATCACACCTAGGACAGAAATGAGCTCGGCGAAATGTGGATGTTCTAGTACTCTAGTTCGCCTCTGCCTACCCCTTCGGGGATACAGGCCTGAGATTATGTTCGTGTTATGTTAGAATAATTAAAACCGACTTCAAAATGAACACTTAAGAGTCGCATATTACAATTAAAGATTACATATAAAATGAAAAAGGGCAAAACACCGACTCCAAAGGGAGTCAAAATTGTTATTTTTTGAGTGTTCAAGCAGACTGGTCAATTTGTCAGCCTCCGTGATGCAGCAAGCACACCTGGGACGGAAATGAGCTCGGCGAAATGTGGATGTTCTAGTTCTCTAGTTCGCCTCTGTGTACATCTTCGGTGATACACGCATGAGTCGATGTATCCTGCCATACGCTTGACTGGAACAACAACCTTGTGACAAAATTGATTTTTATATTGAGGCACAATTCATATTTGTAGCGCGACGAGCTGTGAAGCGAGAGGCCGTGATGTCGATCTCCGTACCGAGACAAATGTGTGTATGCCTCACTATATAAATAATATGTGAATAAAATAAATAAATAATATTTATAATATTTATGTACTGCCTCGGTGGCGTGGTGGTATTTCGGTACGACTACGGTTCTGAGGTCTCGGGTTCGATCCCCGGGTCGGGCAAAGTGACATTGGATTTTTCCATATCAGCCCAGAGTCTGGAATTTGTGCCCGATTTGGCGATAGGCTAGCCCCCTATCACATCTAGGACGGAACTAAGCTCGGCGAAATGTGGGTGTTCTAATTCGCTAGTGCGCCTCTGCCTACCCCTTCTGGGATACAGGCGTGAGCTTATGTGTATATGTGTATGTGTGTGTGTTATCGCCTTTCTGTTTATACCATTGTGTCGCATAATGCTGTGCCGAATAAATATTTTCTTTCTTACTTTTTTTTAATGTTTGTTTTCGGGTATAGTTGTTGTGAGACCAAAAGTTTCGATGAGTTCCTATGGCCCGCACAGGAATATTTTTGAGAATCGAATTAAAGGCACCAGTTATAATGTCCTTGGGGTCGAGGTTAATACCTCCTTAGTTCAATATTTTGTACCCCTCTTCGCTATAAAAGAAGGTACAAACATTATTTTCCAACTCCTCCCTATTTTTAGGAATAGACAGTTTTGTATTTCCAGGGCCTCACTGATCTTTATTGCTCGGTCTCGATAAATGCGTGCCATTCTTGATCCTGGCTTACTGAAAAATAACAGACGGCGATAACAATCGTCCTCACTAGAGAGCCACAACATCTCAGTCACGACAAAAATACGAAACGTTTCGTTAATTCCCACACTGTGTTTACATTTACTGCGGACGTATTCGTCGTAACCGAGTCTGGGCACTCCCACGTCGCCTGAGGGAGCGTGGCATTGTGTTCACACTGACAGTACCATTGATACGTAGCTAGTGAGTATTCACAAGGGGAACGGGGACAGCTTTTTCTGTACAGAATAATGTTTGTACAACAACGCCTTATTTGTGTAATGCTATAGCGTTAAATAAGCGTTAAGCAGCGATAGCTCAGTTGGGAATGGTATGGACTGCCGAGACAAGTGTCGGAGGTTCGAAACCAACCCCAAAATAGAGCATGCACCTCTGACTTTTCTATGTTAAGTGTATTTTCATTGTGAAATATCGCTTGCTATAACGGTGAAGGAAAACATCGTGATTAAACCTGCATACCCGAGAATTTCTTCACAGGAATTTCGAAGGTATGTGAAGTCTGCCAATCCGCATTAGACCAGCGTGCTAGGCTAAGGCCTAACCCCTTTCATTAGTAGAGGAGGCCCGTGCCCAGCAGTGGGACAGTAATAGTACAGGGCTAATATTATTATTATTATTATTATAGCGTTAAATGCCAATTTGGTTTATAATGAAGAATTTTAAGATTTATCGCCTCCTTAGTATTTCTCTGACGTTTATGGGCTGTGAACCAGGAGGTTGTGAGTTCGATTCCCAGGTCGGGCGGTCGGTTTTTCTAAAACGATTTTCCCGGTACTGGATCCCCCAGAAAGGGATTGACTTCAGGCAGCTTTTATAACACCCAAGCCAAATCCTTTCTACAACATGCTTGAAAAAGAGTGTTGCACCGACCCCACATTAAGGTGGGATAACATAGAAAGAAAACTCAAGACGTTATGGAAACTAAGTACGCTCTTATTCGTATCTATTATTGTCAAAATTGCGTATAACTTTCTTAGTCTGAGTACACGTCTCAAATTTTCTGAGGCTTATTTTATTTCGTTTGTTGTCGAGTCTTTTATTGTGCTCATATAGGGCAAGGTAATATGTGTAGGCTTCTCGTGTCTTAAGGTTATCATGGGATAACCGTACAGTCATAAATTTCTAAAACCATGGGACATTTAATAAAACTTGTGGACAAAAAAAATATATTTACATCCAAAATCACACAGCTCTTTCTCTTCCCGCTTTCACCAGTCTTTATCCCTTTGGGGCAGGACAGTTTTTCAAACATATTGCAGAAAGAAATCGGCTTCAGTTTTAACGATAAGCTGCTTAACATCAACAACTATGTCCTATCTAAAATTGTGTTAGAAGAACCAGTTTGCCCGGGATTCGAATCCAAGACCATTAGGCCAGAAGACGACTTTATTTCTACCTGCCCTTATCCCACCTTCAGTCCCGAATAAATCAAATTAGAGAAATTGCTTTGCCCGACCTGGGTATCGAACCCAGGACCTCCTGGTTCACAGCCCATATCTGCCTCTGTACCAAGGAGATGACTATGCTAAGAAGAGTACTAAACTTTCTTATTATGTAAATAAATAAACAGCCTGCATTACCGCTACCAAACACCGCTTTGTGTGTAATAATTAGGGCGTATTCACAGCTTTCTAATGCAAAACATCGACCAGTATCGTCAATAAACTGACTAACCGTTTGATTAAGTGCAAATACGGTGAACGCGTCCTACGTTTATAAATTCAATAAATGAGATCTCAATTTAGCGAAACGTACTAAAATATGAACAGCTATTACCGAATGATTTACTGTAATCCTATAAACATCAAAGGAAGGAAAAACACGAAAAGATTACTTTATTCTCTCAAAGGAATAGCGTGGAGCGAAATTTAAAATCAACGTGTTTATGTATTCAAAGCGCAAGTCGCAAACATTTTTGTCATATTGGTCGAATAAAATTCTCGAGCCATTCAAATCACGTGTGCGATAAGGGCCACCGCTTCCCCGGCTTACACTGACTTTAAAGTATATTGTAGTCACTTGCGTCAGTTACCCTGGTGCAGGGGTGCCGCAACTTTGGTATTCAACTCTTGCTTGCAAACTTCGCGGGCACGTCTCAGCGCCAGGGGTTATTTGCATTTCACCTTTACGTTTCCCTGCCATTAGGTGTCATATTGTTGCGTTACTTCCTTATTCATGTTAGGGTTTGTACTTTAACAAACTGGGTGATTTGTAATGTACCTGCTTATTAATAGCCAGATTGGTACGTTACGTACGTTAGTTGTAAACTGAGTATTGTATTCCATCAAATTCATTTTTTTAATAGCATAGACTGGCAAACGAGCAGGTGGGCACCTGATGGTAAGTGCTCTCCACCGCCCATAGAAAGAAACCGAAGAAACAAATAATCATGAAAAGAAAAAGAAAGATGGGGAATAATAATAGAATAACATAAAAAAGGGGGATAGGGATTGGGAAAGGGGGTGCAATTAGGCTACCGGAAATCTCGCTCTTGTAAGAAACGCAACAGCGATACTACTTTACAAATATTTAATATATTAATTTATGGGCTTCTAAGAGCACTTTTACATATCATTTGGCACTACTAACTGAATAAATACTTATTATGTTAAAATTTAATTAATTTACGGTGCTTTGGAATTGTCTTTTATATTATTTTTTAACACCACCACCACAAGATAGAGCAATCTTTTTCGTGGGAGATCTATGGTGAAAACACGATTTAGCTAGCGGCGATAATCTTATAAGTTTCTAGTAATTCTATTTTTAACATCAAATAAAGAACGTTATTAGTTTCTAAAATGCGAGTAATACTCGTATATCGCGTACTGGCCACCGGAAGCGCCACAATAAGCCAGCAAGTCGCATAGCCGTGAAGGTGGCCATTCGAAAACTAATAAATTTCGCCGGGACGCTGAATTTATTTGATAAACGGTTCAGATAAAGATGCGGGCAACCGTCTCAACACTGCGGTCAAGGAAATGGCGACATTTTCTGTTAACGCTACATCGCAAATCTTAAATATAAACGATAAAATCCGAATGCATGAAAATGTCCTTCGAATGTAACAAAAAATAAAAATCTAACTTTCTTTATTCAACAGCCACCCTGCTAGCGAGTAGCTCATCAAATAGGTACTATAGGATCTGACCGGTACCAATCTAACCATCTGACTGATCTGATCTGGACCAGTATTCATGGACACCCATAATCCAAAATAAACTAAGGCTACATGGCTGGCCTTTACCGAATTCGAGTACCCAAGAGTCGAGAGAAGAAACAATGTCTGGGCGGCTGACACTCTAAGTAATCGGACGAAATTCATGGAATGTTGAAATAAACCAATTTTTACGGATTCTATCACTATTTGTTTTAATTTTTACGCCCGACATTTGCACTTGAAGCCTTTGCAAAACGTTGTTGTATAACATTCGCGTAAACTTAAGTCATGTTCTTAACGAACAAGCAGGTTACCTGACAGTAAGTGAACATCACACACCGAAAAAGGATACTGGAAAAATCAAAACAGATATTGAATATTCAATAACAATGTGGTTATATCACATCATCATCATCAGCCATAAGACGTCCACTGTTGCAGGTCGATTCTCTAAGAAACGCCACAACGTTGCGATCGACGACGAGCTCCCGCAGCGCACATCGTTGAGATCGACGGAGCGTTCAACGTTATTGGGTCTTAGAGAATACCATTTTACATAAATTTATGTCAAACGCCTCACTCGGGAGAGCTAGTTCGCATAAGCCTCGTCATCACACATAGCGCTAGTGCGTGCGCTTTGTACCTTGCTGAATACAAAAATGAAAACACCGTTGCCGCAACGATGCCGCAACGTTGTTTTCACAAATGAAACCTTAGAGAATCGACCTGCAGAACATAGGCCTCCCCCAAAGATACCACATACTTTGTCTAAAAAAACTCGAACGAAAAAGCTCAGGATGTATATGCATTATCTACATTAAAACTAGCTTTTAGCAAAGTTTATTCAACCATCGTATTTGCATTAATGAGACGTTTGATCACGCAATGTGAGGATTAAACTGTGACTAAAATAATTAATATTTTGCATTCGTTTCTTCCTTAGTTTGGATTATGTTATACTCTAACACGCACCACATATTTTATGCTATATTTATCGATTACATTATGAGCGAAACACAAAAATGTTAATAGTTTAATCTACAGTTTTGACCGTTTGTAATGAATGATATATAATAAATCTCCATAGAATATCACTGTAAAAATCCATGTCATTTTGACCAGAACAAAATTTTACTCAGCTTTCCACTGAGACTTATCATTTTTAGCAACTTTACTTACTCGTGTTAATGGTCAAAAATAATGAAAACAATAGTAAAACAGCGCAAGTCATTTTTAGAGTGATTATTTATTAAAAATCCTGTTTATTTGAAGTCTATAGAGGTAGTATCGTTTTTTGCATGGGAAATGGGAATTGCATGATTGTTACACAATAAATCAATAATGGTTGTAAGAATATTTCAAGATACAGGCTTGCCTAGTTTGAGAGCCTTTGATCACGTGTTTTGTATGTATATTATGTATCATGAGCATAAATAAATAAATAAATTAATATCAGTACCTATTAATATCACACTGCTGGGCATAGGCCTTCTCCAAAGATTTCCAAATTGACCTGTGGACGTCCTATGGCTGATAATGATCATGATGATGATTAATATTACATATGAAAATGCCGATATATTCACGAAGTTGGAATCTAATCATCTCCATGTTTTATATCCCAAAATCTTTAAAATTATGTCCTCAGATATAAAAATCCACATCACGTACAAGTCATGTATTGTGCAGTATAAACAGTCATATAGAAAAATAAAACAGGTGAAAGAACTTGAAAGAACGTTACAAGTTACTAGACAACTGCCAAGTTTAATGTAAGCACGTCAGAACAAAATCGTTCGCTTGCATTGGATGTGACTTCGCACATAAGTATGCGAAGCAAAGCGTTCTCAAGGAGATAAGCCGCGAAATGCAATTTCTGACTATCGAACGAAGAAATAAAAATATAATGCACACCTTTCGCTGCTGCTGAATATCTGTGCATTGGTATTAAAATATTTTTTTTAAATGGAAGATATATGCCTATTCGGATGCAACTCACCACATCACGTTCAAACTATTTTTTGTGTAGATCATTGTTTTATTTTTCAAAATTTCCCGCTCCATAGTGTTATTTTTTTAACGGGGACAATACTTTTACAACTTTAGAAATATTTTAGAAACATCGACATACTTTTTATAGACCTATTAGTTACATCCATTTAATTTTTTTTTGTTTTGTCCACGAAATAAACAGAACTAAACATAAATAAACAATAATACATTTTAGAGGGCATCTTACATAAAATAATTATCAACGTTTAAATAAAAAAGTATTATATTATTTTCAACATAAACATAACATAACATTACATAAGCTCACGCCTGTATCCCCGAAGGGGTAGGCAGAGGCGCACTAGCGAACTAGCACACCCACATTTCGCCGAGCTTAGTTCCGTCCCAGATGTGATAGGGGGCGAGTCTATCGCCATATCGGGCACAAATTCCAGACTCGGGGCTGATATATATATTATTTTCAACATGTATCTATTTATGGGTGTAGCGAAGTGCTACGAGCATGACTCCGCCACTAGTGTCGTTTAAAATGCCGGCTTAAGCCGTAAAACACTTTAAAATATCCAGATAACTTCGTTTTACTTTTGTGTTTTAAAAAATATTGTCCGCCGGTGTTCCTCTACTGCGTGCCAAAGGTTTTTTAGTTAAATAAAGGGTAAAAATATTTTTTTTGCCTCTTATATATTTGTTCATAATATTCCACATGCGTAAGCAGGGACTATGGACTATAGACTTTCGCTTCATCTGGTTTATGGTTAACATTTTAATTTAAACGAACATGTTTCTCGTCTGAAAGTAAGCAATAAAACGATTATCAAACTGCCGCCAAGGAGACTGATTACATTGACGACCCGCTGTTTACCAACATTTCAATAAACAAGACCACTTTTCAAGAGTGTACACAGTACAACTTAATCTTCGGCGTCTAGGCCGATCCAGCACGCGTATTATGAGACATGCGTAAGCAATGACATAACCGATTTTAAGTTGAATGATAAAATAGTATATATAATTTCATAGGAACACTCAAATTGGATATGGAAGCGCACGAGTGTGAAAAATACACAGGGGGTTACCGCCACCTCTTATAGCAGTATTATTATTTATTATCATCTTACTTGTACCGATTCCCATACAAAACAAACGAAGAACGATTATAATAATACTGCTATAAGAGGTTGTGGTAACCCAACAGCACATATCCGACTTTTATATAGCATAGACCTTCCTGGTTTTTGGCAGCGTATATGGACTGAGAAATGGGAGGACCTGTGTTCGTTTCTTAGGTGGGGCGGAGTGTTTTTATAACGCTATTTTCCTCTGAAAGAGATTAACGTCACGCAGGTAGCGGATAGTAAAAATTACGTTTATAATTACGTTTTTTTTGACATCTCAAAATTAGGTTTATTCACTTAACAGCATTTTAGCTTGAGAACAGCAGAATTATTTTCTGCAACATGCTTGAAAAAGTGTGTTACGCTGACCCCACAATATGTTGGAATAAGATAAAGGCAGATGAATAGCCCCAACGACACCAAAATAATCAAAAGTAAGCCAACCTTAATATATAGGAATAGGTATTGGAAGAGGAGGATTTGGGCCACTAGAATCACACAAACATAGAATGCCTCTGCTTGAATCACACACATACGCTCACAGCAAATAATAGCGCTCTAAGATCCTAGAGGTATATGAATGTTGAACATAAGCAGTGCTATTGTATAGAGATTACCGTGCTTCTTGTTAAGAGCAGGCTTACGTTATCAAACCAAAATACCTCCATCCATTTCCCAGGACTGTATAACGAGAACCCGATAATGGTGTGTGTTTTACTAATTTTGGTGCATAATAGCAATAGATATAGTTAATATTATGCAAATTCAGCTGGGAAGCTTGAAGTTCCATGATACTAAGCGCATTTACTGGGTAGGTGGTGTTAGTTTGGATTTCTGGTTACGATCTCTCGTCTCTATTTATAATTTAGTGTCTTAAGATAAACGGTATGTCAAAAAATATTAATAAGGAAATTTTTATATAAATCGGCTTCAATTTCGTTGTTTAAAGAGAGAGAAATTCATATTTCAAAATATCGATAAAAGAAGAGTGCGCGTCGTGTAGCAGAGATATCTTACCAGTGACGTGCAGTCCTTATAGACAAAGAGACACTGACAACCCTGACAATTTACCAATTACATAATTAAAGAAAAAAATCAAAACCAAAACCAGATTTTCAAAATAGTGCTCGGCTTATATTTTAAATCGATACAGGAATGATGATGTACATTAAAGCAATATGTACATTCATACTTATGTATAATGCACATTTTTTTGTCGCCTCCTTGGTCTAGTGGCAGCGTGTATGGGCTGTGAACCGCGAGGTCTTGGGTTCGATTTCCAGGTCGGGCAACGTGTGTTGCGCCGACCCTACATTAAAGTAGAATAAGGGCAGGTAGAAAGAAAGATGCACGTTTTTAATAAATCTGATTGTCTGTGCACGTCACTGCATCTCACTATCTCTCTTACACTCCCTATATTAGAGCGTAGGTAAAACATAATATTACGTCACGCCATGCGTCGTTCGTTATTTGAAAATTATTCCTACAAACGAATTGATATAGTATTAAGTCGCTAAATCCATTTTCAACCAATTTCAATCCATTGAAGTTAAGAAGGTAAAAATCATAATGCAACAGCATTGGTAATTATACAAAACTAATCCGATACAAGTCTGTCATAATATGACGGTATGCATCTCATATTCAAGACGACACTCTGTCGAGACCGCGAGCTTTGCATGTAATGTAACCGTTTACAATTTACTCTAAACTAAGGTTGCCGAGGATTTTGATTTCTATTGTCCTTAAACTAATTTAAATAAATAAATACACCTAACAGTCACACACCTAGTTCTGACCCCACACTAGGTATAACCTGTATCGTGGGTGTCAGAGACTATGAGGGATTTTTAGTCTCACAACACCCAGACTTGAAACAAATATCTGTAGGCCACAGCTTATAAGCTTGTAAAATGTACCTTACCAAAACTTTTCTTAACCGTGCTCTGATAAAAAATAAAAAAAACGTATTTTCTTTTTAGTGGAATGTCAATCAACCGTAAATATGCATTGCTTGTTCAGTCACTCGCCAGGTCAATAGAATGTATGTACTGTCACTCACTCCACGAGCTTAGTCCGCAATCGATAATCAAAAGTCGCACAACCCTTTTCCCTTTTTGTGGGCAAAAATCTATTTACAGATACCCTTCTGTCCACGACATGGAGGACACTAAATAGCGAATGGAATTTTTGAAATATTTTGAACATCACAGAAAATCGACGTAAAGTGATAGCTCGCTGTCGCGTTTCGTTCGGTGATTGAGATTTCCGGTGACCTCCCAACCCCTATTTCCCTCCTTCTAGGTTGGCAAAGCACCCATGATTTTCTTGTCTTGGGTGTCCATGGACGATGGATGTCACTTACCACCAGGTGACCCATCTGCTCGTTTGCCAGTCTGTCTGTAAAAAAAGAAACATTAAGATCATCAAGTATTCAAAAAAAAAATTTCACATTTTTTTTCAATAATTATTAAAATTTCAAGCACCTCTTTGGTATAACGGCAGCATATATAGGCTTTGAATCGGGAGCTCCAGGGTTTGGGTAACACAGTTTTTCTAATATGATTTGATCGGGAATAAGGGCTGAATTTTCAAGGAGGATGTTGACATCAGTTAGGCAGTTTGTCGTAAAACCAAAGTCAAAGCCTTTCTGAAACATACAAGATTTTAGAATGGCGTTGAACCAATACTACGTGGGATAGATAAAAAGATGGAATTTATTACAATTTTAATATCAAATACAATTTAATTTAAATTCAACATTCAACCACACCCAGTATTTCAGGATTAATTTTTAACGAGATACGAACGCGTGTTGGAAGTACTAAAAATTTATTATTACCCGCCTTGATAAAGTTGGGGCCTGTCAATTCAACGCGAATGCATATGGATATTGCATGCATATTTTTAATTCGTGTACACGAGATAGCATGACCAATTTACATAAATATTTTTTAAATTAAAATAAGAAAATGAAAACATCGGTCACATTATTATAGCGAAAAATTCGTTCATTACAGCGTTTTAATTCGCGTCACATTATGTGCCGGTATGGTTTTAAATCGAAAATACAAATGTCTGAGGATATTACGATCACCTATTTACATAACATGACATAAGCTCACGCCTGTATCAGGTAGGCAGAGGTGCACTAGCGAACTAGAACACCCACATTTCACCGAGCTTAGTTCCGTCCCAGATGTGATAAGGGGCGAGCCTATAGCCATATCGGGCACAAATTCCAGACTCCGGGCTGATATGGAAAAATCCAATATCACTTTGCCCGACCCGGAGATCGAACCCGAGACCTCAGAACCGTAGTCGTACCGAAATACCACCACGCCACCGAGGCAGTCACCTATTTATAAAATTAAAATTATCTTTTTTCAGACTTTATTTTCTTGCTTTCTTTTTAAAGACTACCATTAACCAGATGAGACGTAAATTACGTACAATCAACAATTGCTCAACATATTGAGTTTGGTCGAACTCATTTCCATACCAGATGTGAGTGGGGGCAAGGCTATCACCATATTGGGCATAATTTCCAGACACTGGGCTAACTACACAATGACACCGAACAGAAACACTAAATACCACTTTGCCCAACACAGGGATCGAACCCGAGACTTCAGTTAGGAAGCTAGTCGATACGACATGTAATACACATGATTTTTTCGGTTTTCTATCCCGAAAATATGGGTACAGTCACGAGTAAAACGAATAAATGATTGTCTCCCGCATTGCCAACCCTAAGGCAGGCAATTCTCAGTTTTAGAGTTAGAACGGCGACGATGTTTGCATCGTATCTGACTTGAATTCCAAAATAAACAGCAACATTAACAGCGGGATGTTTAAGCATGACGAAACGAACCATTCCTTGAAGCGTACACCTATTAAACAACTCGGTGGCGTCCTGTTTTGACTATTAATTGTGAGCATAAACCTATTTCGTGTAATTACTATGTTGTCTATGGTTCACATAGTGATCTCCACCGCCTATAGCGGTGGTCTCTATCGCCCATAAAGGTGGTCTTCACCGACCAAATCGGTGATCTTCTCTGCCCATAGAGTTGATCTCCGCCGCTCATAGAAGTGGTCTTCACCGACTATAAAGGTGGTTTTCAATGCCCATAGAGTTGATATCTGCCGCCTAACGAAGTGGTCTTCTCCGACCATATTGGTGGTCTTGATAGCCCATATAGGTTATCTCCAACGTAAATAATCATGGATGCATTGCCAACCTTTAAAGACGGCCGTATATACCTTTTTGTGTTTTCGAACTGGGAAACTCAACACCAAGTCATAATGTCTGATTTGAGATTTGAATCTAGGGCCTCGCGGTTTACACCCCTAATAGTTATCAGTAGACCATTCAAGTGCTAAACATACTATATCTACATAATCTCCAAATGCTGAAATATATATTTGGATATCTCTATCAAATATTCGAAACTGGCATACGAATTGAAAGGCATAATTCAACAACATGCACGGAAAATATAAATCCTATTTACCTTTGTATTGAGTGTATTTATCGAAGTAACACAGGATCGCTGGCGTGGAATTATAGCTCAATTCACAACTACAGACTTCGTACGTATCAATATAAACACGAAGTGAATAGTTTATAGATTTTCTATGAACCTACTCAAATCTAGCAAAAGATCCTACTGACTGGAACTGTCATCGGATTATGGACTTTGCAAATACGTTTGCTAGATGTTCACGTTCATAGAAATGAATAATTATGCCGGTAGGTACTTTATCATCATACGAGTACATCATCGTCCAACAATCCAACGCTTCATCATGATCACTCATGATCGATGAAAACATAATCTAACATCATCACATTCATGAACTACTTCTTCAGGTGAGGAGAGTTGGTCAGACAATTGGACTATCCGCCGATTATGATTTTGAGTTCGTGATCTAGGAAATCTTCAAAATATATTTTATGGAAGAGATCCAGGGAAATCTCAGGATTTACACACACAGAAAACACAACAAACACAATCCAGGGAAATCTCAGGATTTAAAAGGTGTATTACCAAATTTCACTGGTTTTAGGTACTTCACCATGAAGGTTTACTCACACTGAGGGCAAGCAACATAAATAAGAATCTTTAAAATCCGTCTATTATAGCTTTTGGAGCAAATAACTGCGTAAATGCTTTTTCACATTCCGCATAAATGACCTAAAGTTACAAAAGTGAGCATGTGAGCCTGTTTCACAGGTAAAAGGTATTGAAAAATGAGTGATATGAATGGTCCTATCGTTCGAAATAATTACATGCGTACGTACACCCGGGAGTAGATTAAAATGCGCAGACTAGCCGGATTAATCTCCGGAATATTAAAACGATTAACCAGACCGGAGGGTCGCCGCTAATAGGAAAGGTGAAGGCGACGGCTGCAAAGGGTTTCTGATATTAAGACAGAGATTATTTCGTAAAATTCCCGTTTAGCCATAACACGTAAGCAAATAATTACTAATACAAACATTTAAATGCAAAGAAACGTTCGGATAAGATCTATAAGATTCTCTGTTAATATTGACAATGTTCTTTGGTGCTGGTCCGTTTTTCAAAGTAGAATATTTAAGATTTGATTACATGACTGCCTAGGTGGCGTGGTGGTATTTCGGTATAACTACGGTTCTGAGGTCTCGGGTTCGATCCCCGGGTCGGGCAAAGTAATATTGGATTTTTCCATATTAGCCCGGAGTCTGGAATTTGTGCCCGATATGGCGATAGGCTCGCCCCCTATCACATCTGGGACTGAACTAAGCTCGGCGAAATGTGGGTGTTCTAGTTCGCTAGTGCGCCTCTGCCTACCCCTTCGGGGATACAGGCGTGAGCTTATGTTATGTTATGTTATTACATGTTTGACTAGCAATCTTAATAATTGTAATTAAAATATATACATACATACATAATGCATCCCATAGGGGTAGGCAGAGATTATGGACTTCCACCTCGCCCGATTCTGACACACTACATTCGCTTCATCTACTTTCATCAATCTCTTGATACATTCGCGTTCTGCATATATTAAAATATATATGATTTAAAAAATAATTCAAACATAATAGAAAGAACAGAACTTTGTCCATTTCAGCTTCACCACTAAGTGAGAACTATTAAATTTTAATCAAGTAATCATTTTTATTTCTACTATTTCTTACGTTGCTACGTAGTACTTAGTACAATTGTTATAAGATGTTTTTTAAATATCAAAAATATTCTCCATGATTAATTTCCTGGAAGATATTAGATACAACAAATTCGGTTTAAAAAAACTAATTTGTTGGTTGTTTGTTTTCAACCCGAATTTGTGACCGATATGGGGATAGGCTCGCCCCCTATCACATCTAGGACGTAATTAAGATCGGTGTGATACGTGTCTGTACCATAAAATTGCCATCAATACAAGTTATAAGAAGCTAGTATCTATACAGAAACACATTTTCTGTTCTGATTCAAAGATCGATCAATATTAATTTGCCAAAATTCATAAAAATTCAAAATTCTTTGCTCCCCAACACAAAAAACGCATTTCCATAAATAATAAATAAAACGTGAATAGTTTATAGAATCTTATCTAATATCAGTAAAATGAATTCCTTTAATCTCATTGCCGAGATGAAACTGAGGTCAATAACTCACGATATCGGCATATTGTTCCATTCATGACTTCTGTAAAATGGAGATGTTGCATAAATTGTTAGCTATAAATTATAATTTAAGTTGAAAATTTTCGTAGTTCGTACGTTGAAGCGCTACATCTACTTATCATATAAATGCAGAACGTTATGCTGCTTTGTCTGCTCCCTATCTGAATTTAGAGATAGTGTAGTATTATACGTATAATTTTAGATATTAAACAATGGTCTGGGTGTTGGTTAATGAGTTGTGATGATATTTGAATACTTTTACTGTTTATGATAAGTTTGTATGGTTCCGAGTTAAGTTTAATATAGTTTAGTTCTGAACTAAATTTAGCATAGTTTTATTTATCTTACGGGTATATAGAATGTAGAATTTAAGGGCGAATCCAATATTTAATTTAATAGATAAAGGAATTTAATTTATATCTAAATCCCTATAAATAACATAACACATAACATAAGCTCACGTCTGTATCCCCGAAGAGGTAGGCAGAGGCGCACTAGCCAACTAGTACACCCACATTTCGCCGAGCTTAGTTCCGTCATAGATGTGATAGGGGGCGAGCTTATCGCCATGTCGGGCACAAATTCCAAACTCCGGGCTGATATGGAAAAAAATAATATCACTTTGCCCGACCCGGGGATCGAACCCGAGACCTCAGAACGGAAGTCGTACCGAAATACAACTACGCCACCGAGGCAGTCCCTATAAATAAAAATACTACATATAAATAAATTACTCAGTCCTAATCTGTATAGTAGATACTAGACAATAATGGGCAAGATTTTTGGGTTAACGGCTAGCTTATAGCGGAATTTTCAAGTTATCCATAGGGATTTGAAAATTGGCCATTTGATGGCCGATGCAGTTGGCTAAATGCGTTTCCAGTGAACGCGATGTTTTGGCTATAAAAGCCAAACTTAAACGATCAAACTAGTTGCAGATAGTACATGAGTTACAATCTTTAATTACTATGATTTGGAGATAGTACTCAAGTAGGCTCTACCAGACCAGTTATATACCTCTGCCTACTTTTTAGAGATAAGCGTGAATTTATAAAGTACAAATACAATACTCACCAGCGGACTGGTCCGCAAATTCAAAATCGCTCAGCGTGCTATGGAGCGAGCAATGCTTGGCATTTCTCTGGTGGACAGAATTCGAAATGAAGTCATCCGCCAGAGAACCAAAGTGTTTGATATTGCTCGCAGAATTAGCACGTTGAAGTGGAAGTGGGCCGGTCATGTCTGCAGACGGACAGATGGCCGGTGGAGCAGACATGTGCTGGAGTGGAGACCGCGTTTAGGCAGACGTAGTGTGAGACGCCCTGCTGCACGATGGACCGACGACTTGAGAAAGGTGGCGGGCCGCGGATGGATGCGGGCTGCGCAAGACCGGGATGGTTGGCGCTCACTTGGGGAGGCCTACGTTCAGCAGTGGACGGCGATAGACTGAGATAAATAATGAGTCATTTAACCAGCAATTATGGCGTCAGAGTAAGGAACCTTCTCGAAACAGACGCCATTAAAAATATAATAATATTGGTCCCGTAATATTATATTATAGGTCAATCTGGAAATCTCTGGGCGAGGCCTATGTCCAGCAGTGGACGTCCTATGGCTGTTTATGATGAATATTACTGTCCCACTGCTGAGCGTGAGGCTCCTCTACTACTGAGAGAGGTGAGGTCGTAGTCCAACACGGTGGCCTAATGCGTATTAGTAGACTTCACATACCTTCTAAATTCGTGTGAAATAAAGTCCCACTATTATAGCATGCGACAATTAGTTACTTGACTATAATGTTTGATTTTATAGACTTTCTTTTTATATGTAATAGCAAATTAAACAAATAATCACAAGTTTAAAAACAAGTGACCAATGTATATGGGACCACCCTTGAAATAAGCTCTATCGAACACAAAAAGAATTTTGAAGATCGGTCCACATTTGGCGGAGATATAGCGTAACATACATAAAAAAACAGACGAATTGAGGACCTCCTCCTTTTTGGAAGTCGGTCGAAAGAAACCCTTCTGTAAAAGCTGCATCGGAATTGGTTGAAAATTGAAGCAGTCATTCATATTATAAATTCTGCAATGAGCAAAAGTGTAGATACCTTGCTATCCCTTTCCAACATACGCAACGTTATGGCCGTAACGTGATTATACTGATACTTTCCTTTTCCGCAGTTTGAAGGTTTCACCAAATTTCAAAGGCTTTTTATTTTTGAGAATAATTCAATATTTCTTTCTATGCTATGTTTTAGATGACGTAAATTTCATATAAATTAATAAAAAAAGAATCATGTACCCAATTCATAATAAATAAATACGTTAACATTGTAATATAACAGATGTTAATATTATGTTCAATAACATTGAAACACCAACAATCCTAACTAATGCGACATATGTCGTCTAATTAATCGGCTCGTTACACACCAGTAATAGTAATTTCAGACAACTCAAACGAAAAGCGGATGACTAATTAGGTGTAATTACGTCCTTATGATGGCAGTTAACATCAAATAATAGACACGGAAGTACTAGGAAGCAAAGGTGATATAACATAGGCATTAATTAAAGTGTCAATCAAGGCTTGGCGCTCACAATGCTGGCTTTGATACATGCTACGTCAATTTTCGATGTTCCCTGATCTAGATGAGTGAGCACATCATACATAGAAACGCAGCAAGCTAACGCTTGCACAAAAGATGATATCTGCAATTTTATTTTAAAGTCCGATTGCTAATCAAGCAGAGTAAAATGACATTTCGAATGTTGCCACGTTTTCATCAAATCATAAATAGTGCTACGGTAAAAACCGAAACCATTTCATTCTTACAAAGGCTATAAATGTCTACCGTAATTTATCTCAAATAATAAAAGTAATACTTGTAATTTTCATTGTGATTATTTCCCGTATCTGTTGTGATTATTTACGCAAAATTATTTACATAGATATTTAGTCGAAGGGTTGAGCTGGAATTTCTACAATACGTAATAATATTGTAATTTCACAAGTTAGTGCTGAGTTATTGCTTCTTTGAATGATAACAATTGAACTAGATCGATCACTATGTTTTGGAAGTAAGCAACATAATTTTTTAAACTGACATTTCGATCTGTCAGTTTACTCCGTTTAATTAGCAATCCGCTCAGAGCATTTATAACAATCGGACTATAGCTAGTTATGTGCCATATCTTTATTTCATCTCAAAGTTGCTATTATTAATCATAACACGAATCGCGAAATTGTGAAAACAGCCGTTGGAGATAAGAATTATCAGTTAGTAAATAAGCGCGATAGCACATTATAGGAAAATTATTTTCTAATAATGTGGACTGCATCTAAAAGTTTTTGAATTGTTTATCAACGATTTTGAGATACCTCGCACTCAAATTAAATCATGTTTGAACTTAATCGGAACTTTTAAATTGGCGTTTTATGTATGTGACAACATGATTATTAAAACACAACTTGCTCCGAAGTTTTAAATGACTTATATGACGTAAAACGGTTTACTTTAAAGGCCTATAAATAATCCCAACAGTCACACACAGTAATAATCCTACAATATATGATTATTGCGTCGTGACTCATGGATAACAGAACTATGAAAGAAATTCAGTCTTATAAGATCCAGATTGACGTCCAAATACGATTCATATATTTTGTGCATGACACAAACATTTGTCTAAACGCGAGATCGAACCTGGAGCCTCTCTGATATACAAAGGTTTACACCACGGAAACAATGGATATCCCACTCACCGAACGAAACGCGACAGCAAGCTGCCACTTTACGTCGGTTTTTTGTGAGACAATGGTATCAAACCGGTCGACCCGGCCCATTTGTGCTGTAGACGTTACTGTCTACAGCGTGGCTCTACCACTCAAAAACACTATCCTTACGCTTGTACACAGATATAGCATAGTTGTGTTCCTTTCCATGAAATCCTTTGTAATTATTATTCTACACCAGTTCTGAGATTCAAACAAGGTTTGTGTACAATAACAGGAATAATGATGCTATGATTTGATAGAACGTGGGAGACTGGAAATCCGATTATAAAGATCAATCCTTTTCTTATAAATACATTGACTAATCCAAGGAAGTTATGCAAGGTATTATGTTATTCATACTTAAAACATGCTGAATTTACATTAAAATTTGAATAATTGAAACTGTCAATAGTTATTACAACACATAACACACATAAGAACACGCCTGTATCCCCGAAGGGGTAGGCAGAGGCGCACTAGTGAACTAGTACACCCACATTTCGCCGAGCTTAGTTCCGTCCCAGGCGTGATAGGAGGTGAGCCTATCGCCATATCGGGCACAAATTCCAGACTCCGAACTGATATGGAAAAATCCAATATCACTTTTTCCGACCCGGGGATCGAACCCGAGACCTCAGGATGGTAGTTGTACCGAAATACAACCACGCCACCGAGGCAGTTAATAGTTATCAAAGCCATTCAATACTACATATACGGGACAACAGCACCAAACTTGTGATCCAAAAGTTGTGACCTCGTGATCATAAGTCACTCAGTCGTATTTGAAACATACGCGCGCAAGGTCGTGCCAGCATAATTATGTTTAGACAATATTGTCTTACGTGCTTCTTGAACATTAACAGAACATTTTAGGTTGTAAATTATAAATAAACGTCCTCGCATTATAAGAAGTAAGAGCTGGATAAACTGCAGTACGTTTGAGGTCTTTGCATGGAAAATTGCTAAATAGCCCCTCTATAATCAGTTATATTAAATCTCTTTAATAGTTATTAACAATTAGAATATATGTATATGTAAGTTTAGAAACTCAAACTCGACTATACAGAAAATGCTCAAATTACCATAGGGTCACATCTAAAATATATCTTTGCCAAAAAAAAAATGCTTGACAGATGAATGGTAAAGAATTTTCGCTGAATTGTCTCTTCTTTTTGGAATAAATTATTTTTACGGATTCTATCACGATTTGGTTATAATTTTTATGCCCGTGACCACAAAGGCTGCAAAGCTTTCGAAACGTCGGGCATAAAAATTAAAACCAAATCGTGATAGAATCCGTAAAAATAGTTTTATTCCAATGAATAACATTCGCGTGCCTCTTCTTTTATTGATATAGGTTTAAAATATAGCCTTGGTAACCCAGACGAAAATACCAAATCGACAATTCAAGAAAACAAATTATAAAATAGATCGGAAAATCTGGATATTCCAGATTGGATATTCCTCTTACTTTTTACAATGCGAGGGCTGAGCGAGGGCGTTAATTTATAATTTACAACCTAAAATGTTCTGTGAATGCTCAAGAAGCACGTAAGACAATAGTGTCTAAACATAATTACGCTGGCACGACCTTGCGCGCGTATGTTTTAAATACGACCGAGTGACTTATGACCACGAGGTCACACCTTTTGGATCACAAATTTGGTGCTGCTGTCCCGTCTATGTACTGTTGAATGTCTATGATACAATGATCTATCAGAAGTAGCGGCTATCAAAGAAGAAAAATATAATTCTAAAGTTCAAGAAACATATATAGTCGGGATCAAAGGGTAGTTTAAACATATTTACATAGGCAACGTGAGCTGATAGTGTAAAATCAAAAATAAACTTTGTAAACTGCGGAAAGCCGACACTTTGTGAACACTTTGTTACTGAACAACCCGAGGAGGGTATTGTTTTACGACTTTTTTAAATTGAGTACGCTTTTTATATCGTCTTATCGATGGTGTTTCGTGGGATCATAAAAATGTGTAGATATTTCGATTTATGCAAAATAAATTTAGTACAATAAGCACTCATAGAACCTTATTGCTTATTGTAATAAATTCATTTTGCATTTATTTTGCAAATTTATTTTTGTTTAAAGGAGGAGATCCTCCTTGCAGCGCATATGGGCTTTGGACCGGATGGTCCTGGGTTCGAATCCCAGACGTGTTTTTCTGACACGGTTTGCCGACAACGGAATCCCTGAGTTGTCATCCGATTACTAATGATATACAAGTGTTTTATACAGTTGGTATAAACAGGGTGTTTCCTAAAGTTGGTATCAATAATAACTACAGTTAAAGAGGGGGTGATTATTAATTTAGCGGTAAAGTTTAAAATTTCGTAAGGCTCATAGTTTTTGTATAATGGAAACTTGAATTTGTGTCAAAAGATCAAAATCTGGATTATTGGGTCAACTGCAGTACATTTGCAAACCACATATGGGGTAATTAATTATTTTTTAGCATATAGGTACACAGCCATTCCGTGGCGCAGCGGGCGAGTAGCCGGCTGTGAAGCGAGAGGCCGCGGGTTCGATCCCCGCACCGAGACAAATGTTTGTATGGCCTACAGATATTTGTTTCGGGTCTGGGTGTTGTGAGACCGAAAGTCTCTCGTAGTTCCTGATACCCACGACACAAGACTCGATCTTAGTGTGGGGTCAGGACTATGTATGTGACTGTTGGGTGTTATTTATTCCTATGCTAACCGAAATCATTTACATTGTACCAATTCGATTTTAAAATCTCCAAACTTAATTATGTTTTGATTAAAAAAATTAAGTAAAATATTTTTTTTTCCAACCCTTTATTACCCTTTAAATCTTTCTTCCTGTATATAGAATTGTTATTGGTACCAACTTAATGAAACACCCGGTATAAAAGAAATAAAATTTATTAAAAATTATTTTTAGGGCAAGTAGGTATAATAGTACCCTCAACTGGCGGAAATGTATGAAAAGATGCATGAGTGTGGAAGAGGCAAAAGAGGTGTGTTAGGATCGTAGCTTGTGGCGCTCAATAGTCTCTGCCTACCCCCATGGGATACAGGCATGACTGTGTATGTATATAAAATTTATTTTGGATTCGCAGTGTACAGTTGCACATGTAACCGTAATCAGGTAGAGTTCGATCGCTGCGACTTCTCAAAACTCTCGAATACCATCAAAAGTAAGTTATTGGTGCGCAGTTCAAAAATTACGAAATTTTGCTTGAACTTTCTATGTCAAATGCACGCAAAATAGGGATAAAAAGTACTACGAGCGTAGCGGGGCATTACTTTTTGTAACTTAACTGGAATATACAGGTACTAATGTAAATCGGTGTAGTCCTTTCACCTTTGTACAATAGAGTTTCTTTAAGATAGTATCCCTAACACAGTACTATTCTGCTGATATTCCTGACACAGTTCTAGGTAGAATGTCGCTGGGATCAATTTTATACACGTTTCCCGGAGTCTAAGGCTGGCATCTATTGAGCGAACTTCGACTAAGTCTGAGTCAAAGATACGAACTCAGAGAGAAATTGGAATTTTTAAATCGAACTTCGATTTGGTCCGAGCCATTTTTTACAAGAAAAACAGACTGTCAGACAGCCTAGGTGGGGAGGTAGATTTTCTTGTAAAAAATGTCTCAGACTAAGTCAAAACTCGATTAAAATATTCCAAATCGTCACTGAGTTCGTTTTTTTTATTTAGACTTAGAAGAAGTACGCTCTATAGATCTCAGTCTAAAAATAGAGTGTGAACTTAATATAAGTCTAGTACCATCGTGAACTAATTGATCAACGGCCCGAGCAGGAGTATTTTCTACAATAGAATTCGTATCGAGCTCGATGCGCCTCTATGACATTTGTATGAAATATCAACAAAATATCATCAGTGCGCAATGAGCTCGATACGAATTCCATTTTCAAAAATATTCCGGCTAGAGCTGCAAGAAAATTCGGCTTAAGGTGCGCGTCCGTAACAGACGACTGCGACACTGATGATAGGAAACGTCTGATAATAAGTAACGATAACAATACTTCAGTTTTGTTATATTACAATTGTATTCTACAAAATGAATATAATAACAAAACCTATAGGACTGACAGTATCCCAATATTTTTTTTATATATAATAGCACACTGACAAACGAGTAGCTATGTCACATACGCCCGGTTCCAATAGATAATCTCAGTTCGAATGTGCAGATAGAATACAAAAATTAGCCAATAAGAATTAGTTTGAACATAACTCCGTCAAATAATATGATTTGATTGGTTCAAAATCGCGATCTACATATCTGCACTCTGAACTGAGATCGTTTATTGAGACCGGCCGCTAATCAGTGAACGCCCCATATATACTCACAATACCAAACGAGCCATCAGTATGTTACCAACTTTGAACGAATAGAATAGGAATTCGGGAAAGTCCAACCGAAAATCTTCTTCACCTAACGAAATGCAAACAGCGAGATGCCACTTCACACGTCGCTTTTCTGAACGACAGTGGTATCAATCCGGTCAAGCCGGCCTATCGTGCTAGACATAACTATCTACATCGTGTTCCTACCACTTGAACAGCTCTACCTAGAGTTTTCAAAAAGCGATAAAAGCCATAAAACCAATGTATCAACATATTATTACGTTCAATATATATTCATGAAGTCTGAGGAGGTGTTTTAAAACACGCTCCAGTAAAATATGCGATAATCTTAATGAAACATGCTTCCGCTCTTAGATTAACCTTAAATAATGTAGGAGATGCTGTAAACCTTATAAAACGTATAAAAAACCTCGCCGTCATAAAAAGTAATTGACACTCAAGGCGCTGCTATCAATATTGCGATAACCTCGTTAATACACCAGCAATGTGGTCACATCGTAGGTTGTTAAATGGCAAAATTGGAAAACCGAAAGTATGGGATATAATGTAATTACATTTAATAAGTATCACAGATTATGAATATATATATGGCAAGTATGAATGATAGAGTTGGAAGGGGAAGACTTCATCGAACATTCTCTGACCAAGTCAGAGATTTACTCGAGAAATGTCAAGTTAAAAGTACCCTAAACCGACGTGCATGCATGAATAATGTAATGAGACTGAATAAGGCGAAAGAGGTGTGTAAGGATCGTAGCAAATGGAAATCCGTTGTCTCTGCCTACCCCTATGAGAAAAAGGCGTGAGTATATGTATGTATGTATGTACAGATTATGATTTATAAACAAGATAAAATTAATCACTATGTTGCAGCATCTCAGCGAAGAGTAGGTAATACAAACCGTTGTGGCGAAAGTCGAACGTTCCAAATCAAACCTTAAAGCAAACGACACGGATTTTTCTTAGTCTATATTTATTGTAATCAAATATTAATAAAAAACCACATAGGAAAACCTGAGAATTTCGATTATATGTGAAGTCCCAACTCGTATTAGATAACCGTTGAGGACTAAGGCCTATCCACTCTAGGTACTGTGATAATTTACTATCAGATGATTTATGGCGCAAGCTGTATCTCGACCATGAGTTTTTTGACATTTCACGCTAGCGACTACGTAAAATAATTTGTATAAAAAACCTCAATTTCTCCACGTAACCGCTAAGAAATGTCGTCGAGAAATGTCAAAACTAATCATGGACGAGTTACTGGAATATTTTTGCTAATTATTTCCGAATCGAGCTCGAGGCGCGTCAATGACATTTGTAGGAAATATTAGCCAAATGTCATAAGTGCACAGTGAGCTCGATACAAATTCGATTGTCAAAATGATTCCTGCTCGGATCACTTGTCCATCACGACAAAAACATACAACTGCTTCACCATGCCATACCTTATTGCCTTTCATTTTCTCATTTACGATGCAAAAAACGTTCGACACAACTCCAACTCAATTGTAAGAGGACGTAACATAAGGAAAGTTGATTACCAAAGTCTAACTCCTTCGTATACGAAAAAACTTGCGATGGCCATCCTCCCAGTTGGCTTTCTAAAGGTTATTGAATTTTACCAACATAATCCGGCAAACGCCAGATGCGGCCGTGGCTCTCAAGCGAATGATCACCCATTTCTCTATTTACTTTGGTGGGCTGCGCCAGAGGTGTATTTTATTAAATATACCTCCTCGCGTTTTTATTACAACGTTAAGTGTTTGATTTTCCACTTTGGGTGAATGCTGGAGAAAAAATATACTTATGAGCTCGATTTTTTTTACTGACTACGATGAAGAAAATGTTATTTTAAATAATGTTATTGATAATTTATTTATTACATACATAAACATACATCCCCATGTTGGACAAAGTAATATTGGATTTTTCAATATCAGCCCGGAGTCTGGAATTTGTGCCCGATATGGCGTTAAGCTCGCCCCCTACCACATCTGGGACGGAAATGAGCTCGGCGAAATGTGGGTGTTCTAGTTCTCTAGTTCGCCTATCCCTACCCTTTCGGGGATATAGGTGTGAGTAGATTAGTTGTATGTATATATGTATGTATAAAAGATAAGTAACACATCCACATTTTTTTTGGTATTATGGATCTCTATGGACAGTGGAGATCATTATTAGGTGACCCAAATGCACATTTCCATTGTCCAGTGTCTCAAACATAACAAAAAAAAATCTAGACACATACAATATTTTAATACAACGAGTCATACTAAAAGATAAATAAAATCCTTTCATCCAATACCGAAAAAGATATAATCTTTAATCCTCCAAACGAACAAATAGAACTTGAAAATAAATAAATTTAAGCGAATCTACTTTGGATGAGCCCACAATTCACTTTATTAGAAGTAACAGGACTATAAGGGAACAACAAAAAAATAAAAATTTGAAAGCTTTCCATCGCCGTTTCTAAATTTAGACGTAAAAAATAACGAATAACTTATTTAACCTATCTGAAATATTGAGAACTAGGCTTTAACAGTACATTGTTACATAAAGACATTTGATGTATTGATATGTTTATTACCTACAGAATATCATCATCATCATCAGCCACAGGACGACCACTGCTGGACATAAGCTTCCTCCAAAGACTTCCAGATCGACCTCCAGCTAGACAGGCCCAGCTTTGAGAGGAAGATCATTCGTCGAATCCAGCTCGGCTGGGCAACATTCGGGAAACTACGCAAGATCTCGTCCAAAATACCGCAGTGCCTTAAGACAAAAGTCTTCGACCCTTGTGATGACTTACGGCTCTGAAACATGGGCTCTGACTATGGACTGCATTAAGAAGCTCACAGTCACTCAGCGAGCTATGGAGAGGGCTGTGCTCGGTGTTTCTCTACGCGATCAAATCAGCGGCCTGAGCAGGAAAATTTCTGATAACCGTAAATATATTTCAGCTCGTTGCGCGTCTATGAAACTTGTGTGAAATATTAGCCAAACGTCATCAGTGCGCAGCGAACTCGAATACATTTACATTTACATTAGTTTTTCTTGCTCAGGCTACTGAAATGAGGAGATCCGTAGAAGGACTAAAGTCACTGATATAGCCCAGCGTATTAGCAAGCTGAAGTGGCAGTGGGCAGGGCACACAGCTCCTAGAACCGATAGCCGATGGGGCAAAAATGTTCTAGAGTGGAGACCACGTACAGAATATTTTATTTTTCTTTCTACCTGCCCTTGGTCTGGTGGCAGCATATATGGGCTGTTGACCGGGAGGTCCTGGGTTCGATTTCCAGGTCGGGCAAAGCGACTTTTCTGATTCGATTTGCCCGGGACTGATTCCCCCAGTTGGAAGTTGACGTCAGGCAGGCAACCGGTCGTAAAAACTAAGCCAAATCTTTTCTGAAACATGCTTGAAGTGTGTTGCGCCGACCCCACATAAAGGTGGGATAAGGGCAGGTCCAAAAATACAAGTCTGCAATTGACGTATATTAAGCGAACTTTTAGTAAAGCGAGCTTTTAAACTACCTTCGATGGGCAATTATAGAATGTACATTATGGTTGTATTGATTCGTCCTGTTTGAATTGGAGGGTCTAGGCCCACGTTTCCGCACATTACACCCGGAGAGCGCCTGCTCAATGGTCTATGTCGAAACTCTAATGGAATGATTCGTATCTACAACTAAATAGTACGCACGCGGGATTTGCCTCAGTGGCGTAGTTGTATTTTAAGACTACCGTCCTGCCCCCTGACTTTTGACACTCGATTCGATCTTGACTACAATTCGGTATCATTTATTGACTTATAATTCCGCCGAAACGAATTCAGAATTCTCTAAACCGACGTGCATGCATGAAGAATGTAATGAGACTGAATGAGGCGAAAGAGTGGTGTAAGGATAGTAGCAAGTGGAAATCCGTTGTCTCTGCCTACCCCTATGGGAAAAAGGCGTGAGTCTAGAGGTATGTATGTAATTCCACCGAAATCGTATATATAGTGTATGGGCCACAGGAGGCCGAGCCGCCCGTGACTATTTAAAAAATGCGCTAATGTCGCATTAGATTCGAGAACATGTTATTTAATAATTTAGTAATTTTTAAGGCGACATTAGTGCACTTGTTACCTCGATTTCTGTGGAATTTTAAGTAAATAAATGAAACGGAATCGTCGCAATCGAATCGAATGTTAAAAGTTAGCCTACTGATGTCTCAGGTTCGGTTTCGGGATATTGGGTTTTTCAATTCAGTATCAACCTAGATACTTGTGCCCGATATGGCGATAGGCTCGGCCCCTATCACACCTGGGACGGATCACGGAACTAAGCCGGCGAAATGTGGGTATTCTGGTTTGCTAGTGCGTCTCAGCCTACTCATTCGGGGATACAGGCGTGAGCTTATGGAAAGATCAGCAAACAAAACGAAATTATTAAGTCATAATATGATTTCTATTTTATACTTAAATGTAATTGTAATTGCAAAAGTCACGTAATTATTAAGCAAGTCGTTTGTCGTGAAACAAATTAATTACGAAACGAGAGAAATAATTAAAAATAATCCTTAGTATGTACCTATGAAACAATTTATTCATGTTTATGATCAAATATTTTCCAAATTTGTTTATTTTCCGGACCTCACTGAGTAAATACCCATTTCCAAAAACTGTTTTCATAAAAAAATACACTATCACTGTTGAATTTAAAATATATATATGTGTATTTTTGAAATTTCAATTTCAACATTCCTAGATAAATAACACACATTTTTACGAGGAAAAAAACCAGCTATATTTAATTTTTCGAACTCGGAATTAATAAAACTTTATAATTACTCCTACAGCCAATATTTTTTGCGTAATCAAATTTAAAATTGATTACAATTACATATTCTACTTCGCTATGATTGTACAAATTATACGCGGTATCGGTAAGAGATTGATTGTTGTGAGCGAAGCATCTGTGGGGTAGCCGTTTTCTTCGCGGATGGAAATTGATATTTTACGTAATTCCATTCTAGCATTGGAAATGCTTCCACATTATTTATTTCTTGGAATATTGAAACATCAAATTAGAGTGCTACTTCGGTATGCAATCATGCTACGGTTTCTTAAAGTAGCATTAGAAGAGATAAGAATGGTGTAATATTTATTATAGATTTTGCTTTTGGCTCTGTTGGCTTAAATGTCGTATTTTAAGATAATAAAATAGTATTTATTTCTTACTTCAACTTATTTTCGAATCCTAAGTTCAATTAAGAAATATCGATACTTCGCGATCGTCAATTAAGTCAAAGGTATTTGTACTTTTTATTTACAGGCAATATAATGTATGTAAAAAATTATATAAGAGGAGCTGTTCCAACGTCATTGAAAAAATGCAATCTATTGCAGACACGTTTGCAAAATCTGACAATTCTTTATAAATATTTTATGCTGAAACTCAATAAGATACACAAAGCGAAAACAATAAGAAACAAAATCATATGAGTAAAGTACGAGTGATTTTTTGCAAACGATATTCAAAAGGCAGCCGCGGCGACACGCAATGCAAAATCTGAGATAGATACTTATTGGAAATATTTTCATTCAGACGGAAATAATGTTGGACATATGAATGAAATTCTCATAAAGATGAGACAAAGGGCGTCTGATCTATCACTGAGCCATCTTTTTTGCGTTAAATCAAGTAAATTATTGAAAAATTCTTTCTCTCTAACAATCGAGCCACCGTTGTGAAATGGCTGAATCGTAAATGTGATTTTCGTGTTCTAATCACACGATTCACATCAAAAGAGAATGTGCCAAGCTGAAATCAAATGCGTCGTGGATTGTTTACAATGGAAACGAGAATGTTGAAATAATGTACCTCTGTGTTTGCCATTATTTCTCGTCATGTATGAGACAGTGATATAAATTGATAGGTACAGAGTGTTTCATAAAGTTGATATCAATAATAAAGAGGGTGGCTAGCAATATAACGGTAAAGTTTAAAATTTCGAAGGCTCATATTTTTTGAATAATGGAAACTCGAATTTGTGACGAAAAATTGATTTCTGGCTCACTGGGTCAGCTGCAGTAAGTACATTTGCAAACCTATGGATTAATTAATTATTTTTAGCATAAACAAATCCATTCCAATGCTAAATGCGACTATTTATAGGTCACACTCTGATTAAAAGCTCCATGCATCATAATAGATTTAAAAAAATAAGTTATTTTCATTTTTTTTTCAATTTACGATTACGCATTAAATCGTTCTCTCTGTATGGTATTGGTACCAACTTTATGAAACACCCGCTATATTGGAGGTATATTTGTACCAATACGAGTTATTCCCCACGGCTCCGCCCCGTGATATTAGTTTTACCCCATGATTTCAAATTTAAATAATATAGGTTATGTTAGTCTACTAATTTAGCTTTCTGCAGAAGAAAGAATTTTTAGAATTGGACCAGTAGTTTTAAAGCTTATCCCTTAATAAAAACACAATCCCTATGTTCCTTTTAGGTTTGCAAGGCACCCATGATATTCTTGTCTTGGATGTTTTACGGCGATGGAGATCACTTACCATCAGGTGACCCATCTGCTCGTTTGCCAGTCTCTGCTATAAAAAAAAACGTTATTCACAGATTTACTTTAGATTACGCACACATTACGTCATTGCATTAGTAAAAGAAAAGTTTTGTATTTGTACTTACATATCCGTGTTGGTAAATAGTTATGACGTCGGATTACTGAAGGAGTGGGTACACAGAGGTCTTTGGACCAATACACAACTTATGATTGGGGATACCCAAAGTTCATCAAACTCATTTCTTTCATCATTTCATTTTAAGCTTTTATTTATTTAAATATAATAATTAACCAAGGCCAGACTGTCATTAAAGAAAAATGTTGAAAACTAAATAAAATTAATTATTGTGAAAGTACGAAATTCTTAAACACGTGTAATCAACTTAAGGCTAGCTAATTAAATTCCCTAAACAAATTTAAATATTTAAATTCTTAGAATAACTCCCTCTGAATGGAGATAAGACAATGAAAACTAACTCGGACCGCACTGCATACATACTAAAACGCTTTTGTAATAAAGATCAGGTTTCCAGAATACTCGAGTCTTATTTCTTTGACGCCGAGTAAACAGGCAGAAGTGAAATTAAATTGTGCCGACGCTCTGCTATTCTTCGCAGGCTTTCTTCGACCGTGCTCTGTTTAAGATACTGTAATAGATATATACTTTAGTCGTTTCTTATATTGAATAGTCACGGGCGGTTCGGCCTCCGATGGCCCATACGCTTATGGAACATATTTATGTGACGCCTCCGACGAGTTAAGAACTTAACGAACCGACTTCAAAATTTATCTGATCGTGACCAAATTATATGGGACACCCTTGGAATAAGCTATCGAATCCAAAAATAATCTTTAAAATCGGTCCACTTAATATATAGGAGAGAGATAATAATAAATACACCCAACAGTCACACATAGTCCTGACCCCACACTAAGATCAAGTCTTGTGTCGTGGGTATCAGAAACTACGAGAGACTTTCGGTCTCAGAACACCCATACCCGAAACAAATATCTGTGGGGCACACAGACATTTGTCTCAGTGCGGGAATTGAACCTTGTTGCCTGAGACATTGGCTGAATAAAGTTTATTTCTTTCTTTCTTTCTTTTCTTTCTCACGTTTCACAGCCGGCTACTCGCCCGCTACGCCACAGAGGCTGTAAAATCAAGATATCGGGGAACATACATAAAAAACAGTCGAATTAAAGACCTTCTCCTTTTTTGAAGTCGGTCATTCGATCGGTGAATATTCTACTTCGCAATACATCTAAACTGCCTCGGTGGCGTAGTTGTATTGCGTGCGCGGAACTACTACCCACTTGAGGTCTCCGGTTCGATCCCCGGGTCACGCAAATTGATATTGAGTTTTTCTATTCGGTATCAGCCCGGAGTCTGGAATTTGTGCCCGATATGGCGATAGGTGCGGTTCCTATCCCATGTGGGACAGAAATGGGCTCTGTGAAATGTGGGTGTTCTAGTTCTCTTCGGTGATATATGTAGGCATAAGTCTATGTATGTGTGTACTACTGTAATTGATCAACATTTAGACTTATGAAGAACATAAAGCTTTTCATCTTAGCCCGCGAGCGGTCGCCGTATAATTATAAAGCCCTGAAACTTCTTGTACCTGCCTTCACCCAACTCCAATGTGGGTTCACAACAAATTTTCTAAAATGTTGCCAAAAGGATTTGATAAGCAACTGGAGAGATGTTGTCTACAATATTGTATGACAATAAATGAGGACGCATGTTAGTGTCCGTAGACAAATAGAGAAAATCAGTTATAACACGACAAAAAACATTGACAACATTTTCTCGTGGCGCACATGCTAGGCGGATTGGTTTCAAGAGATACAGAATTATATTGAGCAGTTTGAAAAAAATCTACAAAACTGGTCACCGCATAAAACATAAATTAATTATCATGTGACAATTCACACCAAGCGACGGGCTATCCTTTAGATTACTCTGCGGTTTGATGATAATATACTGCCGGCATTCATCCGCAATGAAAAGACGACGTAACTAAAGGGAGCCGGAGGGATATTTTTCATAATTGAATAGCGGCATAGGCATCCAGCACCCGCCCGTTTAGTTATTCATGTAATGTTCTATTAAATTAAATAAAAATAGTATTCGCTTTTCTCGCTCAATCTGTGAATGCTTTGTCATTCATTTTACATTTTAACGCAGCATTATAAATATTAACTTCTATTTGTTTAATAGTCTCTATTTATTTTCATTATATTTTTTTATTTCATATTACGTTTGTCATTGTAGTAGAATGTTTTTTTTTAAAGCAGAGATTGGCAAACGAGCAGATGGGTCATCTGATGGTAAGTGATCTCCACCGCCCATAAACACCCAAGACACAAAAAGAATCATGGGAGGGATTGGGAAAGGGAGGGGGGAAATGGGCCACCGGAAATCTCACTCACCGAACGAAACGGAAGAGGAAGCTGCCACTTTACGTCGGTTTTCTGTAAGACAGTGATGCCTAACCGGTCGAGCCGGCCCATTCGTGCTGTAGAAGTTACTGTCTACAGCGTGGCTCTACCACTCTACTCTCTAAATTAATTATCACTAGTTAATAGATTTAAATACAGTGACTTTTATTAGCATCATTAATTATTTTGATACACTGAATTTTTTGTACATCATTAAAAAAATATGAATGAACATTGTTATTTATGCGAACTTGACCAAATTTGGGAGCAACCTTTGAACAAGTCTAAAAGAATTATGGAAATCGGTTCACGTTTGTAGGAGATATCGAGGTACATACTTAAAAAATATCGATGAATTGAGAACCTCCTGCTTTTGAAGATCCTTTTCTATTACAAAAATCAAAGAGATTAAAATATTACTAACTTTAGAGGTAGAAGGGCAAAGGGCTATCAAGCAAGTTTCCATACAACAAAATCTACTGCTTATTACAATTTACACCGTAGAATGTTCTGTGAATCATTGAAATAAATCTATTTTTACGGATTCTATCACGATTTGGTTTTAATTTTTATGCCCGACGTTTCGAAAGCTTTGCAGCCTTCGTGGTCACGAGTCAGACTCCGTGACATCCGTGACTCCGAAATCGTGATAGAATCCGTAAAAATAGTTTTATTTCAATGAATGACATTCGCATAAACCTAAAAAACCATTATGTTCTGTGAATGTTCAAGAATCACGTGAGACAATTATTGTTAAAATATTACTACGCTGGCACGGCCTTGCGCGTGTATTTTTCAAATAGGACTGAGTGAGTTATGACCACGAGGTCACAACTTTTGGATCACAAGTTACGTGCTGTTGTCCCGTCTATGTATTGTTGAATTTCTTTTACATTAATGGACGGAAATAAGTTGCTTAAATCATGGGTGGACTATTTGCATTTGCTTACCCCTTTAGAGATATAGGCGAGAGCTTAAACGTGTTATTTATGAAATAGAAAATTTGCAAATCCCCCACCTGCTATTTTTAGCTTAATCGTAAATGTGAGTGAAAGCATTTAACGTAGACTGCGTAATTTTCACATGAACGCTTCTTTACTACACTCCGGCTTGGCTTTTTATTCTGTGGTTCAAAGCGAATGCACATCCATCAGCCAATGGACAAATCGACGACCGATTTGTTCATATATTGTGGATTTCGGCTGCCTGATAAAAGTTCTAATTTAATTTGCCTGGGACTGGTTTTTCTAGGGTGGGTTGATGTCAGGCAGGCAGCCGGTCGTAACAACTTTGCCAAATTCTTTCTGCATCATGCTTGAAAAAGTAT
Source organism: Clanis bilineata (assembly GCA_036417725.1). Taxonomy (NCBI): domain Eukaryota; kingdom Metazoa; phylum Arthropoda; class Insecta; order Lepidoptera; family Sphingidae; genus Clanis; species Clanis bilineata. The sequence goes on from CM071153.1 coordinate 10,652,490, forward strand.
GTTGCGCCGACTCCACATTAAGGTAGGATAAGGGCAGGTAGAAATAAAGAAAGACAATATAATTCTAGAAAGAGTTCACCACTTCATAATAAGGAAGATAGACGAAGGCACTGCGGTGTGACATCCAAAAACACACCAAAATCACCACTAAGTCCTAGTGTTACAACTATAAGTTTTTCAGAATATTGCTCGCTTTATTTACCCGCTGGCGGCAACTAAATAATCCGTACATCCTCCGCAGATGTAATCCTGACATGCAATCTCCGGCGCCATCAATCAGGACGGGAGGACACCCGGGGGAGGGGCGTGGGACGGTCGCGGGAGCGGGAGGAGTAAGAACGACGTCACTGAGAGGATTATATCGGCATAATTATCAAAACAATCCAATCATAACATGTTACACGCTTTTACTCCATTCAGAACCTCATTGGAGTGGTGCAGATATAAATCTAAATAGACTACTCAAGTGTCCAAATGTTTATGAAAGCCAAGCGTTAGTAAATTTCCATACATGTAACGTTACTATATAATGTTATCACGAAGAAATTTACTTGAAGAACTTGTGGAGATTTTTATTATACTTGTATGTACAATCATAATGTTTTTCTCTCGACTCGACTCAATGTTAGAGTAGTATAGCCATTCTAATGACTACTTTGTTCACAGAGTAAAAGAACCGAGTCGACTGGGATATTACTGCTATCTTGTTGAAAAATAATTTGAAGGTACGGCATGTTGTTGTGTTTTATATGTATACACGTATTGGCAGAGTTTCAAATTCTATCTAATCATTAATTGTAGAAATACAATGTTGATGGAGGTCCCGGATCACTATCGCTGTCTATCATATATATACGTTTGTGGTCTGGTGGTGTTCGATCTCCAGATATGTGACTCGAAAATAAGACAGAGTTTTGCGTTTTGATTTCGGATTGCATTATACATTACAAATACATTATCGAACTCCCATGCCCTCTCATTGTATTTAACTCTTAGGGAATATAAACGTAATTTGTGTAGAGTTTAAAAAATTTAACTCAATTTAGGGTAAAGACGAAGTTAAAATTGGATTCAAATAATGATTAAATGATAAGTTCGATGGTACGATGATCTGTGTATAATAGACTTTCTTTTTTCAAACACATGAATTTAACGCTCCCCGAAATTTCCGCCCGGGGCTGGATCCCCATTCTGCCTCCTAGATCCAGGGCCGCGTATGTTATATTCAAACATTTGCCAAAATGCTGACATAAGCGGGTAAATAATCCAAATCGAGTTTCAATGACGAATGTGTAAAGCGCTGTGTTTATTTACACCGATCATGTGAAGCAATGTTACCGCAAAATGATTTACAGAGTAATAATATAGTACGAGATGTTGATAGCCATCTTGTTCGGTGAATGAGCAGCATTAATAACTGGTATTATATATAGATGTGGTGATATTTCTCCGCCTACCTTTGCCTCGTTAGGGAGTATGGACGAAATTAATATGGATCGTTAATCAAATAGCTTCTATGCGCTGAATTATGAACGTTTTGGTAGATGTTTTTCAACGTTTCTGTGAATTGATTAAAAGTAGCGGTTTACTCGGAAGTTCTTAATAATTTTGTTAGAAATCGTTTAGTACATTACTTAAAAAGTTTGTAGAATGCCTTGATAACTGGAGTCTCATCAAGCCTGAATAAATCTATACATAGACTTACGCCTGTATCCCCGAAGGGGTTGGTAGAAGCGAACTAAAGAACTAGATCACCCACATTTCGCCGCGCTAATTTACGTCCCAGATGTGACAGGGGGCGAGCCTATTGCCATATCGGGCACAAATTCCAGACTCCGGGCTGATACTGAAAAAATCCATATCACTTTGCCTGACTCGGGGATCGAACCCGAGACCTCAGGATGGTAGTCATATCGTAATACCACTACGCCACCGAGGCAGTCAGATGAATAAATCTATATGGAATAGGTATGTCTAGTTGCCAATTATTTAGATCACACTATGCCATTAATGATAGCCGATGGGGCAGAAAAGTTCTGAGTGGAGACCACGTACGGGCAAGCGCAGCGTAGGACGTCCACCTACAAGGTGGACCGACGACCTGATAAAGGTCGCAGGAAGTCGCTGGATGCAGGCCGCTTCCAACAGGTCGATCTGGAAATCTTTGGGGGAGGCCTATGTTCAGCAGTAGAAGTCCTATGGCTGATGATGATGATGATGCCATTAATATGGTAGCAAATCTTAAGCCGTGGAAGATTGACTTGGTCATTTTATAATATTCCAGTAAAATAATCAGCAAGCAATATACGAATCAGCAAGCTAAAGACCACATATCTGTGGATAGTATATACTCGTATCTACTTAACATAACATAACATAAGCTCACGCCTGTATCCCCGAAGGGGTAGGCAGAGGCGTACTAGCGAACTAGAACACCCACATTTCGCCGAGCTTAGTTCCGTCCCAGATGTGATAGGGGGCGAGCCTATCGCCATATCGGGCACAAATTCCACTCCGGGCTGATATGGAAAAATCCAATATCACTTTGCCCGACCCGGGGATCGAACCCGAGACCTCAGAACCGTAGTCGTACCGAAATACCACCACGCCACGGAGGCAGTCAGTCAGTCGTACTACTTATATATATATATATAAGTAGATAAAGAGAAACTGACTGACGCATCGGCGTACAGCAGTTTAGGAACTAGGAACATGAAATTTTACACGCACAAAGACATACATCCTCCAAAGGGATGTAACGGGGATAAAAGTTTGTATAGAGAAATTAGAAATAGGCGTAGCCACTTCAAAATTTATCTGATCGTGACTAAATATATATAGGACCACCCTTGGAATAAGCTCTAATAAACACAAAAATAATCTTGGAAATCTGTCCACATTTGGCGGAGATGTCGCGAATAGGGGAGGCTTTTCAGCAGTGGACATCCTATGGATGATGATGATGATGATACATAAAAAAAAAAACAAAAATACAAAGGAATTGATGACCTTCTCCTTTTTTGGCAGTCGGTCGTAAACAGAACACACAATTTTCGAAATCAACAGCTAAATTGCTATAGTCAAAGCAAGATTAGTTTTTGATTGCCTCCCACATCGTACTCGTGTTCCCTGCGGTGACAACTCATATAAAGCCATCTGTCTTCGTCGCACTACAAGGCCAAGTCTATTGTCTGTAGGTTTGTCTCAGTTACGGTAATTTTCCGGTTGATATGTTGACATGTTACCAAGGCAGTCTCTTGGCAACACTAGTGATATTTTTTGTGATATAGAACGCTTTTGCTCTCGGTTTCGAATAATTATCATTTTCTTTCTCTATACAGGCTATTTCTATCTCTATCTCCTCGATACAGGCTTGCCTAGTGAGGAAATTAATGGAAATCATTGTCATGATACGGTTGCCAGCAAAATATGCAGTTCTAATCGTATTATTTTAATTTGTTTTACCATCCTTTGTATTTTTGCTGAAATAATTTATTTTACATTTTTTTTCATTTCTGCCTGCGCTTATCCCACTTCAATGTAGAGTCAGCGCAATTCACTTTTTAAGCATGTTGCACAAAGGATTTGGCTTAGTATAACGATTGGCTGCCTGCCTAACAACCTCCTCCTCTCCTAACGTCCTCTGGGCGATTCAGTTCCTGGAAAAGCAAATTGGAAAAACTGTTTTGCAAGACCTGGGAATCGAATCCAGGACATCCAAGTCCACAGTCCATATATGCTTCCACTAGACCAAGGAGGCGATCATATCACTATCCGAGTCCGAGTAAATATCACTATTGAAGTTGGGTTCTCGTTGAAAGTTGTCAAGCCTCATTCTAATTTAAAGATTGTATTAGATGTTTTCGTCAACTATGACGAAAATTACCTCTATTTATAACAAAGTTTCAAGTAGATTGGGCCAATCATTTTCCTATACAAATATTACAAACTCTGTTCACTCCATCATAGTATAAAACATTCCGTTTTAGTCGTTCTTACGTTATTTTAGAAATATGCTTTCAAAATGTTTAACATTGTAGTTTAAGAAATTTGTCTATGAGCTCGATAATTCTTAGCTTCAACTAATCTAAGCGATTTCATTAAAAGTATACAAAACAAAAATGACCGAGTTATGTATATTCATTTTGTCGATGAAATAAAACACTAAATAATATTACGCCTTCTTCGTTTAGTGGCAGCATATATGGGCTGTGGACCGGAAGGTCCTGGGTTCGATTCCCAGGTCGGGCAAAACGATTTTTCTAATTTTATTTGCCAGCAACGGGACGGGATCCCCAGAAGGAGGTTTGAGGTCAGGCAAGCAGCCGGTCGTAAAAACTAAGCCAAATCATTTCTGCAACATGCTTGAAAGTATTGCGCGACCCCACATTAAGTTGGGATAAGGGAAGGTAGAAGAAGATTGTAAATAATATTACAACAAAAAGAAAATAAACAACAAAATTCAAGTGCGAAAAATGATATGAAACGGCACAAAAGCTCAATAAGTTCGCGGTGCTTTTGTACGCAAAATTCGTGGTAAATATTCACTTCCACTATTGAAGTAAAATATCATGAAAACCGTTCAATCACTTACACGCCAGAACGCTTTTAAAATGTGGCTCAGATCTGGTACGTCGGGGGTGCAAAATTGGCACGTCAAATAAATTCTTGTCACTCGTAAATACTTTGCATAAATTGGATTCAGGGGAATTCCCGCAACAAAGACGCCAGACGGCTGTTCCAATAAAAGAGAACGATTGGATCGCTTTTGACGGAAAAGCAGAGCGGCGATCACCAGGCCACCGTTGTTTTCCGTTTAGTTTTTTTTTACTCCACAAAGCAAAGGAAAATGTAAGTAACGACTGCGCCACGCAAATCGAGTTGTTATTCCCTCGTTCCGCAAGAATCGAAAATAAACCTTGTATGACGTCAATTTTCCTTTATAAACAGTTCGGCCGTTTCTTTTAAGATTTCCCGTGTTTTGTTTGAGTTACACAATGTTTGTTTGAGGATGTCTTCGTGTTTTTTTAGTGCTCCGAAGCCAAATAGCAAAAATGGAACCCTTATAGTTTTGCCTTATCTGTTCGTCTATCTGTCTGACCGCGGTTTATCTCAGAGACTATTAGTACTAGAAAGCTGTAATTTTGCATGGTATACATATTAATCATATCGACAGTCATAAAATAAAATCTTAAAAAAATGTTGGTACCTCTAAACGTAAAGTGAAAATTTATTTTAATTTTATGGTACATGGTGTCGACGTATAAGCATTCACAATTACACAATAATGCGGGTTTGTGAAGACTATTTTTCGTTTCAAAGATTGATTTACGAAATATTAAGCAAGCTTTGAAGTGCTAATTTTTGTTACAGCAAATGTAATGTAAAAAAAAACACAGTAGTAGTATATTATAGCGAATTTCAAAGAAAAACTATCACGACTAAGCAGGCTTTACAAGTTATATGAGAATAGAACTCAGAACTCCCAGTACACAGGCTATATACACTGCCAACAGATCAAGGTACACTTACATAGATGTATTACCATTTAATAATGAATATTCCAATTTTATTTTATCTTGGTTTTCCATTAGACTCAAACTTCATACAAAGAAAGGCATATTTATCTTAAGCCCCATGTTGTTACTTATTTAAAACAAGAATAATAAATAAACTTCCGGTCCATAAGTTTGTTCTATAAAATATTCTGATTGTGAAACTTCCAGTCACAGGTGATTTATAAACTTGTCTCATAAAGTCGTTTGACTTTTAGGCTGCGGACACGAACTCAGCAGCGGCGGCGGCGGCACGGGGAGCGGCGCGTCAACGTATTGCTAAACCGGTCGGCGCGCTGCCGCTGCCTTCGAGGCCAGTTCCATTTAAATCTATGCATTGGAACGCGCCGCTCGCCGCGCCGTCGTCGCTCCCAGCCCGCTGAGTTCGAGACCGCGGCCTAAAGACGACTTGTACTAACATAATTGTCGTACTACGAGTATCTGCCGTTGTCATTTTGGCAAGTTCTCCATTATCTCAATGATTGTACAGTGCTTTAAATGTAACTTTGTGGAGATAGCTCGGTGTTGACTCGATAACTTTTCACATTATGGATCGTTTATATTACCGCTCCAACAAGCATCAAATAAAATTATGGCGACGAATTATTTGTATTTTAATTTTAATGTAATTTACTATACCGGGTGTTTCATAAAAATGAAGGCAGTCGGTCGTAAAAATGAAGCCAAATCCTTTCTGCGATTTCCTGTGGCCCATTTCCCTCCTCCCTTTCCCAATCCCTTCTCCCTCCCCTTCCATTCCCTCCTTTTAGGTTGGGACCGCACCCATGATTCTTTTTGTGTCTTGGGTGTCAATGGGCGGTGGAGATCACTTAGCATCAGGTGACCCATCTGCTCGTTTGCCAATACCTGCTATTAAAAAAAATGTAACAAATAATCTAATTTACACGTGTCATTGTCCATCCAGTAACCTTCTAAGGGCGACTTGCACCACTATTACTAACCTACGGTTAGTCCTTACCTCAAGTTAAATTGAAATAGAAATATATGAAGGACATGTAATTCGTTACATGTAATTAATTTAATATAACCATATATTATCTGTAATTAGATGTAGTACATTATATGTAATGAATTACATGTCCTTCACATATTTCTATTTCAATTTAACTTGAGGTTAGGACTAACCGTTAGTTAGTAGTAGTGGTGCAAGTCGCCCTAACATAAATAAAGCTTTTTCTTTTAACTAATATTCTTATCTTTACAAAATCAAGTAAACCACCCAAAATTATCGGCACAGAAAAATATAACATCAATCTTGATGTTAATCAATCATAATTTCCATTTTTCCTCGGGAAAATTACTGGGATATTAAAGCAATCAGTCAATTAGGCAACACATCTTCGACATTTCGGCTTCACGCGTTATTTATCAACTTAATTATATCATAAAAATATCGCATTTATGGTACAAGTAAAGGACCTTTCTTAATTAATAAATCTTACCAATTAACCCCAGATGTTCACGTACGTATTCATAAATTGAAAAGGGCTAAATCCGGAACTCTGTAAACAGAAGGACCTTTTTGAGAGGTGTGTATCGCGGTCTTGTATTCGCATAGCTTTGAATTAGATATGTGACGACGTCATATAGAATTACATACCTACTTGAACTGTAAATGTTCGCAATTTTATCCCTAAAGTATATTTGATACTATAAAGTCTTAGATATTATAAATACTTACTTACTTTTTTTTAAGTGGTACATAGGTAGAGCCACGCTGTATACAGTAAGGTCTACAGCGTGAATGGACCGGCTAGACCGGTTAGATACCACTGTCCCGCAGAAAACCAACGTAAAGTGGCAACTTGCCGTCGTGTTTCGTTCGGTGAGTGAGATTTCCGGCGGCCCATTTCCCTCGTCCCTTTCCCAATCCTTTTTCTCTCCCCTTTCATTTCCTCATTTCAGGTTGGCAACGCAACCATGGTTCTTTTTGTCTTGGGTGTCTTTTAAAGTCGGTCGGAAACTTAGCCTTAAAAGTATGGACGACTTAAAATCGCTGGTCAATGTTTAGATACTGTCGTATCACTAGACCAGAATGATACCAGACGAAAACATAGACCAAAGATATAGAGATATACTAGACATACTAGACATAGACATAGAGCCCTCCTACCAAAGCAGTCGGTTAAACCGAAAATAAGCGGCAAGGTAACGCCTGAATAAAACATAGCGTAATAGGTATTTATTGGGATCAATGGATTAACCCTTCCAATTAGTTGATCAAACTAAAAATACCTCATTATAATCCTGCAGAGTTCAGTATAAAAGCTCCACTTTTCATTGCTCCCTCCACTCACTGCCCTTCTGATTTAATTAAATATAATCGCCTTAGGGCGACTTGCACCACTATTACTAACCTACAGTTAGTCTTAACCTCAAGTTAAATTGAAATAGAAATATATGAAGGACATGTAATTTATTACATGTAATTAATTAAATGTCATCATTTATTATCTGTAATTACATGTAGTACATTACATGTAATGAATTTCATGTCCTTCATATATTTCATTTTCATTTTAACTTGAGGTTAGGACTAACTGTAGGTTAGTAATAGTGGTGCAAGTCGCCCTTAGAACGTTAACAACAGGAAAATATCTTTGCTTATTTATATATGTCGCGTTTTAGTGTTATTATTAAAGAATAAGTATGTTTTACAATATTCTCTATTTGTAAGATGAATTTGGGTAAATTTGGAATGAAATTGAAATTTGGGTGAATTTGGGAAAGATTTTCGGTATTGGGGTTAAAAACTAAACCTTGAACATTTTTTCCTAAGTACGTTGATACGACAACACTACTTCTGATAGTAAACGCTGTGCAGACCAAAAAAAACAAATCGATGACCACCAGAATCAAGTTAGCGTGCATAAATTGCTTCTTCATATTTTGAAGTGGAAGGAAAAATTGAAGGGTTTGTGACAGGCGGATGTCCAATTTCTTCTACTTGGCAAATACTGAGCCTGTGGCCATTTTAATCATGTCTCGGGCACGGATGGTTTAAGATACATATGAGCACGTTCATGGTGTGTGTGCTCATTTTACTCATAATATTGAACACTTAATCAGCAATGTTACATATTGTTTTATTTTGCCTCCTGCCTCCGTGGCGTGGTGGTATTTCGGTACGACTACGGTTCTGAGGTCTCGGGTTCGATCCCCGGGTCGGGCAAAGTGATATTGGATTTTTCCATATCAGCCCGGAGTCTGGAATTTGTGCCCGATATGGCGATAGGCTCGCCCCCTATCACATCTGGGACGGAACTAAGCTCGGCGAAATGTGGGTGTACTAGTTGGCTAGTGCGCCTCTGCCTACCCCTTCGGGGATACAGGCGTGAGCTTATGTTATGTTATTGTATGTTGTTTTATTTTTTTTGTTCTCTCTCACTTATGGTTGCCTAAGACATTGGTTGAATAAAGTTTATTTTTTTCTTTCTTCTTCTTTCTTTCAATTCCCAACACAAACCGACAAACATCGAAAGTACTCCTATACCCTCCCCAGTTGCAAGTCTCTTGGGATTTATAATTTATGATTATAAATTTTCATCAATAAAATATGATGCTAACATAATTACCGGAGCACCTTTAATTTATCTTGTTTACTTTTATAATTTATCTTGTTTACTTTTATAATATGCAGGATTAAATTGTTGTTAAATAAATATGTTACATCATTATATTTACATTTTGCAAATCTTTAAACCACAACAAGAATATCAAATTATTCACGAACTTGCATTTCCAATTCCATTTAATACACACAATATTTTATACGAGATTTTTAATTACATTCGTGCAAATGTGAACTCAATAAAAACATCAAACCCTCTGCAATACACAATTTTGTATAAAGGAAATGCGTAATTAACTTTACTCGCCATACACTATTATGCAGGCAATTAAAATGAGCTTCGTGCAAACGAATAAACAGCCAGGAACATTTTTCCACTAGAGCTAACACATTCGACAAGCGTGATTCAGGCCCAAACTCCCCGCCGAATGGACATGCCGGTCTGTAATCTGTCCTGCCAAACCGTGCGCTGCATAAATTAGCCGTAGTTAAAAGCACCCCTTTAATGGTAAGGCCAAATGAATGGGCAGCGTCGGTTGGCGGCGAATTTCGAACGGAATAAGGCGTGTTCATATGTGAATGCAAAATCCGCATGGCCAACCGAAGCCACGTAGTCACTAATTGATGATCAGTAGGCCAATGCGTGCTGAGGTTTGGTTGATGCATGATGTCATTCTAATTACATCTTTCTAATGTTCTTCATAAGTTTAGAAATTTAACTTTTCTTTCATTCTGCCTGGCGTTATCCTGGCCTTCTGTCAGGGTCTGCCTTCCTTAAACTTAAACGTTTCCACTTTGCCCCTTGAGCATCATCCATAGTGATATCATTGGCTCTCATATCTTCCTCCAGTACGTCCGGTATCGGGGTACCGGAGGTATCGGGGAAGATACATAAAAAAGTACAGATAAATTGAGGACCTTTTTGAAGTTGGACGATAATATGGTGGAAAATGAATATTGAATTACAAATCAATTTTTCAATTATGTAATAATAATCTGTTTTCACTTACGTTGTCTGGAAGAGATCGCTATTTAGCGATAAGACAGCCTATTGTAACACATATTTTATTTGCCTGTTACTTTTTTATGTTTTTTTGTATGTTTGTTCAATAAAGTGTTATAATCTAATCTAAAATCCTAACTTATTGTCGAAATATGAGAGCATCCCAATAATGGTACAAATGTGTGCACTGACCACAAGCATTTAAAATTGCGCTTTGCTCCGACGCGTCCTTGTTATCTACGTGAAATGGAATTAATCGATGTTCAGTGGACCAGACGAAGTGTTTGTCGCTTTGTGATTACTTGGATTTTATTTTGGTTAAATGCTTTTCCATTTATCAGCCTCCAATTTATTTATTTAAATTTTTATTTTGGTTTAAATAAAATGACTGTTTAATGTAAAGTTTATCTCTCTATTTTTTTAAGTCGGAATATAATTACCGACAAGCAAAATTAAATATGTACATTGTTTCATTTTTTCCACCTACCCTTATCCCTACCCAAAGTGGGGTAAGTAAAACACATTTTTTTAAATGTGTTGCAGAAACTATTTATCTTAAAGTATGACAGAAGAACCCAATACCCCTGCTCAATCCGGATTCGAACCGAAAGCTCAGAAGGGTCGTACCTCATACGCAATAAACTATTCCACCAAATAGACTATAGAAACAATATTATAATTAATCAAAGACTTCTATGTATACTACTAGACTGGCTGTTCGGTACATAGAATGTGCGCACTAACTCTATGTTAATCGACCTCACCTCTCTATAGAAATCTGCTCTTTTCCTTAGTCGTGAAACGTCAAACACTCGCCGTCATGTGCCACAATTTTACTTCGAAACAGCTTGTCAAGTAAATACATAGAAGTCAATGCATTCAACCCAGAAAAATCTTTCGCGGCGGACGACGAGCAGAGCTAAATATAAAGTAACCTGCTTTCTTGAACAATCTTCCTATAATAAACTACCGATCTCGTCTATCTAGTTTACCAATCTAAACAAAGTTTTTTAGTTGTAAACGAAATGTTAAATCTATTGCAGCTGAAACTTCGTAAGAAGGTTAATGTTTCTCCTACAACATAAATTTTACGTGTACGGTAAAACTCTGATAGCTAAAATGAATGTTCATCCCAAAGGATAACAATCGATTTAGAAGTATTACGCGTGTTTAGTTGAATTACATACATACATAAACTCACGTCTGTATCCCCGAAGGGGTAGGCACAGGTGCACTAGTGAACTAGAACACCCACATTTCGCCGAGCTTAGTTCCATCCCAGATGTGATGCCACATTTACATGAATACAGTGAAAAATAATATTGGCCGTTTAATATTACTGTCCCACTGCTGGGCACAGGCCTCCTCTACTAATGAGAGGGGTTAGGCCTACTACGCTGGCCTAATACAGGTTGGTAGACTTCACATACCTTCGAAATTCTTGTGGAGAAATTCGAGTGTATGCAGGTTTTCTCACGATGTTTTCCTTTGCTGTTATAGCATGCGATAATTCACAAAGAAAACACACTTAACATAGAAAAGTCTGAGGTGTATGGTCCATTTTTGGGGTTGGTCTCGAACCTCCGACAGTCGTCTCGGCAGTCCGTACCATTCCCACTGAGCTATTGCTGCGTCCAATTAATTATGAATACAGTTACTCCTTCCATATTCACTAGTCAATTCGGTGTAAGAAGTCGCCTCCTTGGTTTAGCGGCACCATGTATCGGCTGTGGACGGGGAGGTCCTGGGTTCGATTCCCAGGTCGGGCAAAGCAAATATTCTAATTTAATTTGCCTGGAACTGGATCCCTCATAGAGGAATGACGTCAGGCAGGCGGCCGGTTGTAAAAATTTAACCAAATCCTCTCTGCACCATGCTTGAAAAAGTATGTCACGCCTCACGTTAAGGTGGGATAAGGACAGGTAGAAAGAAAGAAAGTTGCAAAAAGATTCGGCTTACTTTTTGAGACCTGTCTCCTGCCTTGCGTCAACCCTTTTCCCGGGAACTTAATCATGGGTAAATCATGTTAGAAAAATCGTATTCCCCGCCATAGAATTCAGGACATTCCCATGTATAATACGCTGTCCAATATAGACAGGAATATCTTAGAAAATAAAATAATATTCATTTATCGTACATGTTCAAACTAAAGGTAATACTTTAACAAAAACCAAGATGGACCCTTTGGTTTGTATTAAAGTGTGTTTTTAACTTTCGATGTACAAAATTAATTTGAAGCCTATAGTGTGGACTCCTTAAATTCGATCCAAAGATTATTATATATATTACCAATCTCCTTCTTTATACACAGAAAATAAAAACAGTTTAATGTAATGTAATAAAGATAACTCGTAGAATTCCCAAGCCATTAACCGTTTCAGACAGGGCCATATCTCCAATTTACATCCAGACAGCTAATCTGCAGTGTGAAAAGCACAAGGTTTTCAACCCTTTATGTATGATATAAAAGACATTTTATCCTATAAATATCAAAGATATAAATTCAAATTTTGAAATGTTAATGTATTTGTATAAAATAATAGTTCATAATAGTATGTATTTAAAAAATTAATATAACTAGTTTTTAAAATGGATCATTGTTAAATTGATTGGTTTTAATTGTTTAGTGTGTAACAATGATCCATTTCAAAAACTAGTTATATTAAATTTTGAAATACATACTATTATGAACTATTATTTTATACAAAGACATTAAATATTAGATTAACATCTTAACGTAAAAGAAACGTTATATATAATATTATGTCTTGCTCGATTAACTAAATAACTATACTGTAATGCTAATTTATAATAAAAAAGATATTTTTAAGCATAATAATGCGCGCACAAAGGAATGTAATATTGAATAAACCTAGAGAGTCTACAGAAAGAGGGCAAAAAGGTTAACATTTATATATCATATAATGTTAGTTTACATTACCTAAATAAGAAAATTTAGCGTTCTTAATGTAAATGCTCACATGTGGATTGTTAATCCAACGTAATGAATATACCTCTAATATTTTAAAATATAAAATTATTAATGTACTCGTAGAAGTAATATGATTAAAAAGGTTTACATATTAAAGTAAAAAAATGAATAACTATAGAATTTCAGCTACAACGAGACCATTAGTAATCAATAAAGCATAAGACCAATAATTTACATTCTACATTCCCATTCCTAGTTGCCTCCTTGTTCTAGAGGCAGCAAATATGGGCTGTAGACCAAGAGGTCCTGGGTTCGATTCCAAGGTCGGTAGGGGTGCTTTTCTAACATGATTTTTCCGGGACTGGAACTCCCGGGGGGGGGGGTTGAAGTCAGGCAGGCAACCGGTCGTAAAAACCAAGCCAAATCCTTTCTACAACAAATTGAAATGGTATGTTGCGCTGTCCCCACATTAAAGTGGGATAAGACCCGGCAGAAATAAAGAAAGGACCTATTTGAAAAACATTATGTTTTTCTCGTAAACTAAATTAAAAATGCCAACAGCCCAAGACTATTAACGAAACACGAGACATCCTTCACTCAAAGAAGCGAAAATTTCGTACTTAATGGGATTAATTGGATGAACAGGACCAAAACCCAAGGTCAAACGTCATGGCCACTGGCGAAAGTGTTCAGACTCGTAATAAAATATTTACTGGCGGATTATTGGACCGTTAAAATAATCATTCCGTAAATTTCATAGGAATCTTGCCATAATAAACGAAAAGCGCGAGGTGCCACAAAATCTTCATTGGAATTATTATATGGACATAATATTGTTCCAGTTGTAAGTTTTTTGATCTTTGCTTGGTGGAAACGGCTAATTGGATTTAAAGATTACATCAAAATATACTATTAAAATAATACTGTCGGGTGTTACAAAATCACGGAACTTAGCTTGGTTCTATTACGTCGGTATTGAATTGGTTCTATTATGTCGGTAATAATTAGTAAAGGTAGTTTACAACGAAATACATATCTTTTATTTAACTATGTATGCTAAAAAAACGTTCGATAATATTAAAAGTTAAAACACACTCCTACAATAAACCACAAACACAAAGCCGCCGAGTGACTGATCCTTTTCGAAAAACGTAACGTTTTTGTATAACTTTAGGATCGCCAAGATTTTTATTACTCTTAAAATTTATTATTTTATAATAGATTTCATAATAGATTCATGTCTCTGTGTATTCATTTACCAAAACCCGAAACGTCTTGAAAATAAAATATATTTTTTGTCTTCCGCAATTTGAACCATATATTACCAACTGTCGCAAAACGTATACATTATAAAAATCATAAGCGAGTGAAACAACCACATTTCTTCTGGAATACAAACGTAAATCCACCAAAAACACGCCTGCACGGCTAACGATGATAATAAACCGTTGTAAAAAGTAGACGCTCAATAAAAATTGTTTGGCACTTGAGGCACTTATCCCGTTTCTACTGCTGATACAGCACATTACCACGGTACATTAACATTTACGAGAGAGTGATCCCCACTGTGATATAAGGACTGAATAATAAACCTCAGGTGTACAATGCTAATGCGGGAATCTTCGAGTAACGGAGCACGCGCTGCGTTTACTGACGCGCGACATTTTTGAAGGCGCTTCCTTGGCACTCGTCGCTGTATTAAAGTCCGATTATTTTATATATTAAAGGCTGAGTACTTTAAATTGAGGATAACTTTAAATTATGAATATGTTTCACAATAACTGCCAAATCTTCATAACCCAGATAAAAAGTATCTAGCTAATGAAGAATATTCCTAAAGGCGAATCAAAAGATAGCTTGTTAATAATTTTATTCAGAAAACAAAAATACTGGTGATTTTGTGTTCAACACCAGGAATAATATATGCGGATCTTATGAATAAAAGACAAACGTCCTTAGACAAAACACCTTTACCTCGGTAGAGCGTAGGTTCCTGACGAAAATTACCTGATTACTGTTCACTGATTGCTTTATTGGGTAGCCAAAACCGAAGGTGGGTGGATAAAGGCTAATGATGATGATGATGATGATGATGATTACTCATAAAAAAATACCATTGTCTCCCATAAGGGTTGGTTTTAGTCAGCCGTTCGTGAAAATTAAGCTGAATCATTTCTAAAGGTTAATTTCATTTTTTCTATTTTCATTTTTGTCTGGTATAAACACCACAATAATGCATGCTGTGGTTGCCTGTAACTGGGAGCAATGATATAAGTGTTAGTTACTTAAGTTTATTTGTAACTTCTTGGCGATCCTAAATAAATAAAATAAAATAAAGGATACTTATGCATGCCAACCTCACTTTGAAATGGAATAAAGGAAGGAGAACGAAATAGCTCAGAACTAGAAAACGCTTAAATTCCTAATTCCTTCAATTTCGATTGTAAACAAAACATCAAGAAGAGTACCAATAATTGTAACAAAATTATTATGGTTGTTCTTAAATAATAGTACTATGAAGATAAAAAAATTATATTGCTGAATATTATTAGCATATTTACGCTAACAAGACCTTTATCGGATATTTGTTTTACTACTATACAATACCCAAAGGTACTTTTCATATTACGATAAAAATATTTTGTTAAGAGAAAACCTAACAAACTGTGCCCACGAAAAGTCTATTTAAATATTATAACCTTCAAACCTGTAGCGTTATTTAACTATGAAGTATTAAAGATTTTAATTACACCGCCGAAACTTAGAGCAAGTTTCCAAGAATCCCAAATTACTCGTACTACGTTGTAATTAATCTTAGCGCACCTAACTTCACCGCAATTTTTCTAGTATTTATGTGCATTCTGTAACACTAATTTCTAAAGGGAAACCAAAACCTTTTCGTTTAAGCTTCGCGCTCCTTTGGTCTCAAAACCCAGAGCCCTATACTACTCGTTTTAATGAGCGCAGTAAATGCGAAACGTTTCTTCATTTGCATGCCGCGTGTGATATCCAAGTGGCTCATGCTCACGAACTAGCTGTAACTCACGGCCTTTTTGTACTTTTACGGTTATCTCCTGGCTTAGCTCTACCTCTACCCGTTTCTTTTGTGGGAATTGTTGGAATAAGTAAGATAATATTTTTAGAACTGTTCTCCTTGGATATAGTGTAAAGATAATTGGCATTACCGACGTGATGTAATGCAACTGCTTTGGGTATATTTTATCGAAGGCGATATACGATATCTCCGGCAAAGGTGAAATGGTATACTGAGTGGCGCCGAATTTTTGCTATTTATTTTGTTCGAAAAACAATTTTTTTCAGTGTTGACACTAGAGTTTTTTTATTCGTGCGGTTAAATTTAAAATACCCGTGTTACTCATTATCAAATTTAATGTCGTTATGTTGGCGCCACTCTGTATTTAAAACATATCAACTATTGAAATACGTCGACTTATGTTTTTCGACCTCAGCGGCCTCTTATAAAATATTTTGTACTCATTGACTATCGGCACATAGCCAAAAACAACTAACTCTAAAATGCTGAAATTTGGAACATAGCTTAAATTTTTAATATAATCATCCGTTAAATAATAATTCGAAAACTTCAACTTTCTGTGATCTGGAGGTAACACGGGCAAACCCTCGAGCAAAACGCTAGTTTCATACATGTTTTGATAAGAATCAAATACCAATATTCATAGACATTCCATTTGCTAACATAATATTCCGATACCGCTCCTTTAATAAAAACAACAAACGCTAAACAAATACTGCAAAAGGCTGGTTACCAAGCCTATTGTTTCGATTGGCCAATAATGAAAGTAATTTAGTTTCTCCAGATACTGTTATTAAACGACGAAACCAGAGTTGCCAAGAGTAATTTTAAAATATCTGTAAAATTTTGATCTAGAAAAAACTAGACGGGCAAAATTATAGAGCATTTAATAATTAAATTTTTGGTACCTATTATACATACATACATAAGTACTTAGATTCACGCATGTATCTCCAAAGGGGTAGGCAAAGGCAAACTAGAGAACTAGAATACCCATATTTCGCCGACTTCATTTCCGTCTTAGATGTGATAGAAGGTGAGCCTGTCGCCATATCGGACACAATTATTGTGTAATAACTAATATGATTGTCTTTAGTGAAATGAATGTATTATAATTAATTAAAAATAAATAAATCTAAAACTTCAACTATGCTCTTGTTCATAGGTCGGAACAGGTTGTTCTTAGATATCTTAGTACTTTTTAAGTAGAATATATTTCGACTTTTACAACCAAATTATATCAACAACTCCAAAAACATCATCCATAAAATAATCAACTTAGACTGAAATATAAACTACCAAATTTTTAAGGAAATAAAAGAACAGAAAAATTAGTAGGACTGGTAACTCCAGTTGAAACCCGATGATTTCGACGGCCAAAAGCTTTTATATAGAAGCCATTTTAGCAGCCGCTACGCACTTAATTTATGCACAGTAAATTTATTATTGCAGATCGGAGCCAACGTTACCGCGGAAAGAGTTATTGCCATAAATAATGCTAAAAGAATCTATAGTTACATTTGTTGGCATTTAATTTTACTTTATACGAACAGTGTAGAACCGTGAGTGAAAGAAAAAATATGTTGGTATTATTGTAAAGATGAAAACAGAGCGTATACGGGAAAGAAATACTTGGAAATTTCCCACTCTAAATGTCTTACTGCAAGGCAGGTTTAAAGCTCAGAATATTTACAAGGTGAAATGGTTATATTTAGCCTAAATTACATATAAAATGACATAGGCACACTGCACATGATATAAATACATTGCTAGCATTACCGCCTTCTCACACCTTTCTAAACTATCGAAATACGAATAATGTTCTAACATGTTATCGGTTAAATCATAAAAAACAATTGAAGATCTTCATAAAAATGTTCCCGTTTCTACATTGAAACGAATTCCTTCAGCCTCATTAAATATGATAAATACATCTCACATGAGGTAGACGATCAAACCCTTACTAGAATAACGTGGTCAGGAATGCACCAGACTATTCCTCCACTGGAAATAAATACATGCTGTGAAAAGTGTACACTTTGTATAAATTGCAGCAGACGCTTGCCGGACTCTTCACTTGTTATAAAGAACTGAGTTTCTACGACACCGCTTTAAAAAGTTCAAATGTATTCAGAGATAATTGTGTGTAATTGCATTTGCGAAGTTTCCGGTTCAAATTGCACAAACAAAAAGCCGTGTACGCACGATCGAATACGAACATGGTAAACGTGAACATCAAATACTTTGTTCATCAAAATGTTCATGCTGGTCCAACTTCCTAGTACCATGTGGACAGTATTTGGAAGAACTTGATGTAACATTGTTTGAATATCCACTGTCGATCACTTATACGGCGAATTCATGTCAAAGAGAACACGTTGGTTGTTCGCGAAAACAAGTCGAAGTATGTTCTTTTTTTATAGCTGATACTGGCAAACGAACAGATGGGTCACCTGATGGTAAGTGATCTCCACCGCCCATAGACACCCAAGACACAAAAAGAATCATGGGTGCGTTGCCAACCTGAAAGGAGGGAATGGAAGGGGAAGGAAAAGAGAATGGGAAAGGGAGGGGGGAAAGGGGCCACCGAAAATCTCACTTACCGAACGAAACGCGACAGCAAGCTGCCACTTTATGTCGGTTTTCTGTGAGACAGTGGTAACAAACCGGTTGAGCCGGCCCATTCGTGCTGTAGACGTCACTGTCTACACCGTGTTCGTGTTCGCTTTGCTAATTTATGTTCACACGAACGAACGAAATATTCCGTGTTCAATGTTCGTATTCGCCACGTTTTGTTCGTCCATTAACGCCTTAACGCTCCACTCGGTGATGAGTGAACTCTGTTAAAAATTAAATAAATCTCGCTGGTGATTTGAGTCATTAGTGTCTAGTTCTTTATTCACCGCGTTTTGAATTTATTAACACGGCATTTATATTCACTGCCTTTCTTCGCCTTTTTATTTACGTTTCTTGTTTTATTACAATGTTAGGCAATATTTCATATTAAGACATTTGGATTATGTACTTCCTATATTTTTGAATGGGATTTATGTTGTTTAATATGTTAACATTTTTAAAAGATTTTTCTCTAAGATTTGTAATTATTTGTTTTTTTTTCAGTGACATCGACTGTGACTGCCTTAATAGTAAATAGTCTAGTTTAATTTTTATACAACTTATATCTTGATCTTCAAGAACCAATATGCGGGTCGCCGATCTATTGTAGAAGATAGCTTTTAGCTCCAACGGCGGTGGTTCTTAATTGCATTTTATTGGGACTATTTTGTTACTTATTTTGCAGTCAGTTTTAATATCAGTTAATCTATTTTTAGACGTAGTTATTATGGTCAAAAAACGTCTTCAAAATGGTGACTAAAGTTTAGGGTTATTACTCTGATATTCAAATCAATAAAACGGTGAACTGAGCATGTCTAAATGAAAATATCTAGGATTTTCTAAATAGCATTATGCATTTTAAAGCCATCTATCATCGGATCTTTGATGCATAATAGTTCCTCCTTTGGCTTCTCTCTGGTCACAACTGCTCTAACTAAAGTAATTATCTTCTAATTACTGTGCAGCTAATGGAAGCTTGTACCAATTAGTCAACCGGCTGTTCACTAAAACATAACATAACATCGTTATAACAACGTTAACGAAATACTGAACAATAGCTCTAAAGTATTACGGCCATATTACTTTGACTTTCTGGGTTCATTGGAGAGCTATTCTGTAATTATTTTTTTAAAAATTACGATACGTCTATAAAGTTAGTTACGTCTCTACGATAAAGTTCAGGGGCATTCCGCATTATTCTCTATGTCCAAAATTCATAACGAGTATGAAATGCATGTAATAGTTAATGAAACATATAATTCAAGAAAATAGCATAAAGTATATTGTTCCTTACAAATTGCATTAAACTATGTAAAGGTCTATGCACACGAGGTTTCTTTACTGCGGCAACGACGCGCGCTAACGTGTTTGTATCGCTTTGTACGAGCGTTTGAATCGATACAAATGCGACAATCTGCTTTTTGGTCATCTACAGCGTCGTGAGCGCGCGTTCGTAAAACGCGTGTCGTCGGCGCATTCAAAATACGCCGTGTGCATAGGCTCTAATAAGGACCCAGGTCAATTACAGTTAGACCGAAGCAATAACGTTCAGAACAGTCCAAATATTATGGACTACTTTCGAGATTTCCACCACGCTCTACTGATCTTGAATACTGAACTACTAATCCTACTAGATTAGGCCTAAAGTTAGAACTCATCAGCTGGGCGACAGACTTTTTCAAGCATGTTGCGGAATGGGTTTGGCTTAGTTTTTACGACCGACTGCCTGCCTGACGTCAACCCTCTCTGAGGGATCCAGTCCCAGGCAAATTAAATTAGAAAATCCGACCTGGGGATCGAACCCACCTCCTCCCGGTCCCCAGCCCATATATGCTGCCACTAGACCAAGGAGGCGACTCATACTATTATTTAATATAACATGAAATTCTGCTTTTAATACGTGTCACATGTACCAGAGTATTCAAGTGTTTGAACATCGAAAACTATTTTCATTTTCTGGTAGGTTCTTGGAAAGCCTTAAGTGGCTTGTCAATTCACTAAGAAACTATTTGGGTAGAATCTGAACAGAATTCATGGAATTTAAAATAAAGGTAGATAATGTAATATTAACATTTTTGGACAAATGACACCTTAGTCTGACCCGTGACCACGAAGGCTGCAAAGCTTTCGAAACGTCGGACATAAAAATCAAAACCAAATCGTGATATAATCCGTAAAAATAGTTTAATTTCAATGAATAACATTCACGTAAACCTAAGAAATCATTATAGAATTCATGGAAATCATTCCTATCATCTGGGCTGGATTCGGTAATTGACAAACTTTGTATATCTTCAAAAAACATGAATGTGACTTCAAGCAATTAGTTATATAACTCATTAGGCTAAATGAAAATAAAGCAATAAATTAATTCTTTCTTTCTACCTGCCGTTATCCCACCCTAAGGTGGGGTCAGCGCAACACACTTTTTTAAGCATGTCGCAGAAAGGATTTGGTTAAGTTTTTACGACCGGCTGCCTGCCTGACGTCAACCCTCTCTGGGGGACCCAGTCCCGGGCAAATTAAATTACAAAATTTGCTTTGCCCGACCTGGGAATCGAACCCACGACCTCCCGGTCCACAGCCCATACATGCTGCCACTAGACCGAGGAGGCGACAATAAATTAAAAAACATAAATTAATAAAGGAGATCTACTTCCACTGCGTCCTTCCAGCGATGCCTTTCGGGTGGCCCAGGTAGGCTTGCCAAGCAAGTAGCCTTATGGTATTGTGAGCAGCACCGAAATCTCGTTTCGGGGGCCAAGACTCATTTTTGGTCGCTAAGCCATTGGAGTAAGTACCTAAATGAATAACGACTATCCTGAGGTCTCAAAATACAGTTATCTGCCTATTCAAAAATCAATACGGAAACAAATAACATATACAATCAATATTTGATTTTAAATCCCCATTAATATAGTATGTAGATTCATAAAGAAATAATGAATCGCTTCAATTAATATCCAGCACGAGTGCACATTTCGATCCCATCGTCGGATTGTAAGCGCTTAAAAATATTTCATTGATTTATGAATACGAAAAAATTAATATGTGTAAAACGTTTTATTAAATAATATTTGACATCGCCGCTTATGTTAAGGGTTCCGTACGTCAAAATAACATACATAACATACAAACATACATAAGCTCACGCCTGTATCCCCGAAGGGGTACGCAGAGGCGCCCTAGCGAACTAGAACACCCACATTTCGCCGAGCTTAGTTCCGTCCCAGACGTGATAGGGGGCGACCCTATCGCCATATCGGGCACAAATGCCAGACTCCGGGCTGATATGGAAAACTCTAATATCACTGCCCGACCCGGGGATCGAACCCGAGACCGTAGGACAGTAGTCGTACCAAAATACAACCACGCCACCGACGCAGTCAATACAAAATGTACATCCATCCAAACGATATAAGAACATAAATACTTCAATATTACAAAACAATGCAGCTACATTCTTGAATATCACGTGAAAAAAACTATATTACATCGTGATATTAAATATTTTCTGAAGAGGCACTGTGTTTGCCGATATGGTTCGATGTTCGATTCAATATGGAGACGCTGCTCCGGCAGGTAATCCTATAAACGAGCCAGGAAATGCTCGCTCTCAGGAACTTGATAATACTGTTATATTCTTCCGAGGCATCACTAAGAATCCGAGGAACTAGCTCGTAATAGTTATTGCTAAAAGTCCGCTCAAAGGGTTACGTGTTACGAAAAACTTTTATCGACCGATTTCTAAAAAGGAGGTCATTGAAATTAAATTATTTTTACGGATTATAACACGATTTGGTTTTGATTTTTATGTCCGACGTTTCGAAAGCTTTGCAGCCTTCGTGGTCACGGGTCAAACTAAGGTGTCATTTGTCCAAAAATGTTAATATTACATTATCTACCTTTATTTTAAAATTATACAATTTTTAAATTTAAAAAAGTTAGTTTTTTGCGATCCGATTTACGCAGTATGAAAGTCTTTCGAAACGTCGGGCATAAAAATTAAAACCAAATCGTGATATAATCCATAAAAATAGTTAAATTTCAATGAATAACATTCACGTAAACCTAAGAAATCAAAGAGAAGGTCCTCAATTCGTCTGTATTTTTATTTTTTTATTTTTTATGTATGTTACGCGATATCTCCGTCAAATGTGGAGCTATTTTCAAAATTATTTTAGTTTTCGATAGAGCTTATTCCAAGGGTGGTCCCATATAAATTTGGTTACGATCGGATAAGTTTTGAAGTCGGTCTGTTTAGTTTTTTTTAGTTTACACAAACATGGGCTCACTGTTTCTCCAAAGGGTAGGCAGAGGCGCACTAGTGAACTAGAACACCCACATTAAACGAATAAATAAACATTTCGCCGAGCTTACTTCCGCCCCAGATGTGACCCTTATCACTTTTTTCATGCCCATATGGGAATAAAAATAAATAAATAAAATTCTTTTTTTCTACCTGCCCTTATCCCACTTTAATGTGGGGTCGGCGCAACACATTTTTTCATGCATATTTCAGAAAGGATTTGGCTAAGTTTTTACGACCGGCTGCCTGCGTGACGTCAACCCCCTCTGGGGGATCCAGTCCCGGGCAAATTAAATTAGAAAATTCGCTTTGCCCGACCTGGGAATCGAACCCACGACCTCCCGGTCCACAGCCCATATATGTTGCCACTAGACCAAGGAGGCGACTATAAATAAGTAAAATTAAACAAAATAATTTTAAACAATAACTTTTTATGATATACCTAATTATTACATTATTATAAAAAGCATTAAGTACATGGTAATTTAAAATACATTGTTAAATACAAGATGGTGTTCTAGAACTCGTTAAACAAGTTTTCATGCTTCATTGAATATTTGTTGTTCGATGGAGATGTTGATCCGATTAGGACTGAACTTTCCTCTGTGCATCATAACCAAAGCAAGTACGGAATATTTTGATGGTACAAAGTTTATGTAATTTGAGGCTAATAATGGTTACGTAAAATTTGTATTTTATTAAAATTGCATAATTCGGATGCTTTCAACTATACGTCGCGTCGTCAATGAAGGGCGTGAGCTTAAGGCTGTGTACACGAACTCAGCGGCGGCGACGGCGGCGTGGGGAGCGGCGCGGCAACCTATTGCTATACCGGTTGTCGCGTCGTTCGACGCGCCGCGCCGCTGCCTTCGGGGCCAGTTCCATTTAAATCTATGCATTAGAAGGCGCCGCTCGCCGCGCCGCCGCTCTGCGCCCGCTGAGTTCGAGACCGCTGCCTAAACATACCACGGGAACCTTTGTTTATCCGGGACTATAAGTATCATCAAAATCCATGTAAGTAGTTTTTGTGTGAAAGAGTACCTAACAAACAAACTTACGCGTTTATAATAATAGTTAGATTAGTATTACGAAAGCATTTTTTTTTTCACGATAAAGGCAATAGGCATATCTTATGCCTACAAGGTATTTCTAAATGCCCAATATTTATGTACTTTGTTGAACAAAATAAATATTTATCATTTCGATCCCGTGAAAATCAAACATACAGTAAATGGGCCTTACTTATAAAAACATTTTTAGTTATCTTTTCCCTAAGAATAGCCTGTCACTTTTTTCCTTGCGTCACATTGTTTAAAAATGAAAGAGACAACCTATGGTTTAAGATAAGCAGCGCTTAAATATGTTTTATAAGTAAGGGGCAATATGTGTAACAGTAGACCAACAATGAGTTTTTTTGACATTACTCGCTAGCGATTCCGTAAAATATTTGTATAAAACACCCGAACGCCTCTAGCGGTTACGCGGGGAACTGACGTTTTCCATACAAATATTTTACGTCCTCCCTCGCGTAAATACGTGCAACAAACTCATGGTTGAGCTACAGATGAGCGTGTGATACCAGGCCAATCAACGTAATCGAGAGTGGGAAGCGTCGCGGGTATAATAATTATCACGTGTAAGTCCTCTCCCCCGGGATACGGGCCCGTCCCGGGATTAGTGCGGAATAGCTCCGGGCACACGATAGATAGTGGCGCGGTTGTAAATTCATAGGTCCCCGAGGCGGTTCATTCTTTTCGTTGATTTCGCTTCCACAATACGTACTGGCGAATTTTTATTCTTGTCGCAAGTGGAATAAATTTTATATCGATATGGTTGTGCGTTCAGCAACGAGTGATTATAACAAAGAGATTCAACAGCACATAGACGGAATAACAGCACGAAACTTGTGATCCAAAAGTTGTTACCTCGAGGCATCGATATATTATATACCTAGATGCACAGTTGACGCTCGGAAAATGGGACAGCAAACGAGTGCTTAAGCACTTCTTTTCCCTACAATCGGACGTCGATAGAATTCTAAATTTCAAAATTCAAATAAAAGAACGCTTGCTCATTCCGTTTAAAAAGCTACTTTATAACATTTGCATAGGGTTATAATTGCGTTGATTTAATTACAACTTGTGATCTTTTTCTTTGTTTTATTGCTGATACCACTTTTTATGACGATATTTGTAGAGAACTGTGCATCTAGGATATATTAAATCGATGCCTCGAGGTAATAAGTCATTCAGTCGTATTTGAAACATACGCGCGGAAGTTCGTGCCTGCGTAATAACGTTTAGATAATAAAATTGTCTACGTGATTCTAGAACATTCACAGAACATTCTAGGATGTAAATTGACGTAAACTCGTATTGTAATAAGTGGTGGATGGCGTTACTGACGTTTGAGATCCATTTTTTTGCATGAAAACTTGCTTTAATTACATAAATCTCTTCGGATTATAATATAATTATCGTTTATAGCGAACATACACCTTATTTCACGAATTCTATAATGATAATTCCCACCCAAGTATTATCCTCCACCCAATATTCATAAGTAACATTATGACTCTCACGTTGTTGTATAGTGGCGATTTCCTACTTTAATTTGACGGCGTAATGATTTTATATTCGCATAAAATTCAATACAGTCCTTGTATTATTACTAAAATTTTTATTATGACTTGCTTTTACGCTAAATATATTGCACAGAAACAAAAATTATCTTTACAAAGAATAATATTTATACACACAGCTTCAACCGTCTGGTTCTTCAGCCTGACGAGATTTATGAGTTGTCCGTAGGGAATGCATTTTCTAGTATGAAAGCTATCCTAAAGCCTAACTTTCCTTTTGCTCCAGGAGAGTTTCTCATACAAAACGGTGGAGAATACAAGATGGAATTATAATTTACAAGCCAGCAACCTTTGTTTGTATTATTGAGTCCTAAGTATAATAATCGCTGTATACTTAGGACTCAATAATACAATCTAAAATATGAATCGTCTTAGTTGCCTTTTTCTAGCTACCTTTTTCTAAATACTTAAATAGCTTTGGCGCCACTCCCTCTTCCAAGCACAGTGCACGAATGATTCGTCTTTAGCATTTACTCTTCTGAGGGATCCAGTCTCAAATCTTGTTAGAAGAAACGCATTGTCCATTAATGGATTCGAACCAGGATTACTGGTCGAAATGCCATACACCCTGCCACTAGACACGGATGTGATAATGCGATACATAGTTTCATTCTAAAATCATATTGCATTTTATAGAGAGACTTTGAATAAATTTTAATTTCACACATTCTATTACATAAACATAACATAAGTTAAGCTTACGCTGGTTCCCCGAAGGGGTAGTCAGAGGCACACTAACGATCTAAAAATCCACATTTCGCCGAGCTTAGTTCCGCCCCAGATGTGATAGGGGGCGAGCCTATCGCCATATCGGGCACAAATTTCAGACTCTGGGCTGATATGGACCATCCAATATCACTTTGCCCGACCCAGGGCTCGAACCCATGACCTCAGGATGGCAGTCGTACCGAAATACAATAACGCCGCCGAGGCAGTCATTTTATGCTATACATAACATACGGAAAATTCTATACTATAGCTTTATTAGACTCCTACTAATATTTTACATTACAGATAGGATCTTTCATATGCCGATAACACGCTAAAACTAGATACGCAATGTCCCACATAGGTCGCTGTAAATTTACTAACCCACTAGGGATCGTCTTTTTGTTACGCAGAATAGCTGATTTTGCTTGTTTTGAACATACTGGGGAAAGATATAAAATTCTGCTAGCATCCAGTTTTACGTGACGTTCACATTTATAATGGTCTTTATACCTTTTTTTGTTCATGTGATATCAGCCTTTTAACTGTGCCAATGCTGGGCATGATTTCACTAGTAATGAAAGGGCCTTAGTCGTCTACGCTCGTCTAATGATTGTTAGTAGACTTTAAATACTTTCGAAATATTTATGGAACTGTTGAAATTTCATGCTGCTTATTATAATACAGCAAATATGGTAATCATATTTCTACTTACAATTATACTACTAAATAGCTATGTAGTTTTAAATATCAGGAAAAAAGTCATAACGTATGTGTGAATTTCAAGCGATAATGCTTATTTTGTGCGTCTTCGTGAAATGCACCGACTATACTTACCATCATGATACCCACTTCTTCACGTACATACATAACATCACGTTTGTATGCCATTTGAGTAGACAGACTATGGATTTCTACTTCACCCGATTCTGACATACTATTTTCGCTTCATTTACTTCCATCTTCTCTTTTTATCCTCGTAGGCTGAGTGTGACTCCCGACCTGTACTTTATTTCAAAAATCGCCAATTTGGGTGTCGTAGGCTCAGTAAGGCAGACCTCTACCGACTCTTCCTGTACTCGTCTTCTGTATCTTTTACATCCATCTGCCCAATCATCTCTACCTCATGCCTATTGAAATGTGAACTTCAACTGAACTTCTGCGTTCACTAGATATACACAAGTCACTTTAGCTGTAGTTCGTAGCACTACACATTGCTGAGACGCGTTTTCCACTCGAAAACCCGTTTACTTCAACGGTTATTGGTTCTTCAACAGATGTGGCCAACCTGTAGTCACTTCAAGTCGCTAGTCCAGTGAGCAATGCAATAAGTTGATTCTTTTGATAGCTATTGTCTATAGAGAGTTATTTTACTAATATTTCCTACTGATACTAAACAATATGTAGTTAGGAATTGTGTTGAAAAAAAATATTCACGAACTTTTTGTCTCCCTTGTTTAAAATAACTTCTTTTAATTTAAAAATCGCAATTATACTATATAATTTACTATTTAATTAAGGAAGTATATCTTCATAGTAATGACCAACAACTTGCAAGAATAATTTATAACTTATTTAATTACTTCAAAGGATGTCAAGCAAATAAAAAAGCTCTGATGAAGTTTAACCTACAAATAATCAAGGAGATGAAAAAGCCTTTTGTCTAATCATTTCACGAACTTCACTCACAAACTTTACTGACGGCAAAGGTTAATTTACCAAGCGCAAAAACTCCCTTTCATCTCTTTGAGGTCATCTTTCAAGCAACGATTGCAAATTAAATTAGGAATTGTACGTAGCTAGGAAGGAATGCTTTATAAATGTAAACGTATAATCTACACACGATTGTTATACGAGAATTCCAAGTATTCCAGAAATAGATTCCCGCAACTCATTATCATTTAGTCACATACATAACAAACGAAAACAAGGATCAATTACACGAAAATAAACATAAGCTCGACCTGGAAATTTTTGGGGGAAGGCTATGTTCAGCAGTGGACGTCCTATAGCTGATGATGATGATAAATCACAAGTTCACGCCTGTATCCCCGAAGGTGTGGGCAGAGGTGCACTAGCGAACTCTAACATCCACATTTCACTTAGCTTAGTTCCGTCCTAGATGTGATAGGGTAGAGCCTATCACCATATCGGGCACGAATTCCAGACTCCGGGCTGATATGGAAAAATCTAATATAACTTTGCCCGACCCGGGGATCGAACCCAAGACTTCAGGACCGTAGTCGTACCGAGTCGTACCGGAATACAACCATACCACCGAGGCAGTCAAATAACAAAGTAAAAGAAAACAGACATTGAAATAAAACCAATTTTACGGATTCTATCACGATTAGGTTTTAATTTCTATTCCCACATTCTATTTCTATTTATTCTATGTCTGACCCGTGACAACGAAGACTGCAAAGCCTTCGAAACGTCGGGAATAGAAATTAAAACCTAATCGTGATAGAATCCGTATAATTAGTTTTATTTCAAGAAAACAGACAGTTTATTCAGACAGATGTTTTTATTATTATTGCAATTTAAATTTAATGTTCTTTAACAATTCTCGAAAGGTTGCTAGAGTTCAATAATCTGATATAACAATTGGATATCTGACAATTTTTTTAAAATTAATTTTATATGAAATTTACGTCGTCTAAAATATAGAACAAAAAGAAATATTGAAATATTATCAAAAATAAAAAGTTATAAGCCTTTGAAGTTTGGTGTAACCTTCAAACTGCGGGAAAGAGAAGTATCAGTATAATCACGTCACACCATAACGATAAGTGCGTTGAAATGGGATAGCAAGATATCTCCAATATGCCCCTACTCTAGAATTAAAAATATGAATTACTGCCTCATTTTTCAACCAATTTCGATGCAGTTTTTACAGAAGGTTTTCTTTTTTGTTTTATTTGCTATTACATATAAATATGTTACATATAAAATCAAACATACCAAGAACCCAATTATAACTAGAATAGTATTAAATCAAGATTTACAATTTGCACGATTTATCACTTCCGAATACATCTAAACATCAAACTTGAACAGAAAATCTCATTGTAAGTCAAACTCGTATCCGCGCCGAGATCAAAATGAATGGTCAAAAACAACTACGTTGATGCAAAATACACTACACGATCCCGGCTCTATCTCAATTGTGTTCCCGACTGGCCAGACAAATTTATTGCCAAAATTGCACTTCATTCGGTCTACTCCATCATACCGTCTATTTACCATCTGCTACATTGAATGACTGTAGTATTTGGGTACTTGACTGTAGTAACCAATATCAATGAATTTCTGTAGGAACATATATTTATCATCGAAATAACGTGTACAATAGGAACTTATTGCAAGACTTTTATGTTGAACTTGGAAAGAGCTCAGAGATCTATCTTAAAGGTCATGACTTCTAGTCCATACAGATATCCAACAGCACTATTGTACGAGAAGTGTCAGGTCCTAACTGTCAGACAACTTTATATATTCCAATTAATCATCCAGCATCACAAAGTCACCCCGTATAATGCAGACGAGTACAACACACAGCGTGTTATAAAAAATGTTTGTCCACCGGTTGTTTGTCGAACAGCCACAGCTAGGCGGCAGCACAGATTTAAGGCCACTCACTTATACAATAAAATAAACAAAATAAAAAATATTCATCCATTAACAAATCGTGAGGTTAAAATATTATTAAAAAAATGGCTATTAGGACTTAACTACGACCAAACAGAGTTGATATTATTATAATATATTAATTGAAACTTATTACATTCTTTTTACACCTTAACATATGTACATATAATTCAAACACAAAACACTTACATAAACCACACTGACACACACTCACATACACAACAATACATCATACAAATCACTCTTCCTTTCTTAAATAATTAATCTTAATTTTATAATCTTAATAAATTAACCGGTTAATTCACTGCACTTATTTATGAGCCTGAAGTTAGCAGAAATTTTTTTATGAAATTTTTCAAGTTGTCATATAGATTCGAATAAAAGAGTTATTAAAAACAAAACTATGTAAATAACATCACAATAAAATAAAGAAAATATGCCTTATTTTTTTTTATTTTTTTTACTTACCATTGCTAAGGTATGCTCAGATACAAACTTTACCATGAGATTCTGGCGATTTGAATCAACGAAACGAATATTTTGGGCTATGCTTTTTTTGATTGCGCTATTATCTAATGGCGACTTCCCTCTTTTTTTCAATTTTTTGAGAAAATTTTTACCACGTCATATCTCCTCCAAAAATTTTTTTTTCAAAAAACTGAATGCAGGCATATCTTTAATTTGCTATTATCTAGTGGCGACTTTTTTATTTTTTTATATTTTTGTCTTCTTTTAATTAATTTTGTAATTTTAAGGCAAAAATAAATTTCAATTTTTTTTCACCATGTCAGATGAGCGAGAATAAACATGGGATCAACAAAAAACAGCATAGCACCCTTTCCTTATTTAATAATCTAATGGCGACTTCTTTTATTTTTTTATTTTTTTTAATTGGTACTTCTATATGACAGTTTAAATATTGAAGTCAATTAAACGCTTATAAAGTCCCATACTCACTACATAATGAGTTTTTTTGGGCATTTTTGGACGAATAGAGAATAAATATACAATTTAAAATATGAAACACCACAATTTTGAAGTTTTGAGGAATTTTAAAAATAAAAAATTTACCAAGTCATATCTCCCACAAAAAATATTTTTTACAAAAACTGAATGCAGGCATATCTTTAATTTGCTATTATCTAGTGGCGACTTTTTTTATTTTTTCATATTTTCGTCTTCTTTTAATTATTTTTGCAATTTTAAGGCAAAAATAAATTTCAATTTTTTTTCACCATGTCAGATAAGCGAGAATAAAAATGGGATCAACAAAAAACAGCATAGCACCCTTTCCTTATTTAATAATCTAATGGCGACTTCTTTTATTTTTTTATTTTTTTTTATTGGTACTTCTATATGACAGTTTAAATATTGAAATCAATTAAACGCTTATAAAGTCCCATACTCACTACATAATGAGTTTTTTTGGGCATTTTTGGACAAATAGAGAATAAAAATACAATTAAAAATATGAAACACCACAATTTTGAAGTTTTGAGGAATTTTGAAAATAAAAAATTTACCAAGTCATATCTCCGACAAAAAATATTTTTTACAAAAACTGAATGCAGGCATATCTTTAATTTGCTATTATCTAGTGGCGACTTAATTTATTTTTTCATATTTTCATCATCTTTTAATTATTTTTGTAAATTTAAGGCAAAAAGAAATTTCAATTTTTAGATTATTAAATAAGGAAAGGGTGCTATGCTGTTTTTTGTTGATCCCGTGTTTATTCTCGCTCATCTGACATGGTGAAAAAAAAATGAAATTTATTTTTGCCTTTAAAACGTAGATATGAAAAAAATAAAAAAGATGCCACTAGATAATAGCAAATTAAAGATATGCCTGGATTCAGTTTAGTTTTTAAATATTTTTTGTCGGAGATATGACTTGGTAAATTTTTTATTTTCAAAATTCCTCAAAACTTCAAAATTGTGGTGTTTCATATTTTTAATTGTATTTTTATTCTCTATTTGTCCAAAAATGCCCAAAAACAACTCATTGTGTAGTGAGTATGGGACTTTATAAGCGTTTAATTGATTTCAATATTTAAACTGTCATATAGAAGTACCAATAAAAAAAATAAAAAAATAAAAGAAGTCGCCATTAGATTATTAAATAAGGAAAGGGTGCTATGCTGTTTTTTGTTGATCCCATGTTTATTCTCGCTCATCTGACATGGTGAAAAAAAAATGAAATTTATTTTTGCCTTAAAATTACAAAATTAATTAAAAGAAGACAAAAATATAAAAAAATAAAAAAGTCGCCACTAGATAATAGCAAATTAAAGATATGCCTGCATTCAGTTTTTTGAAAAAAAAATTTTTGGAGGAGATATGACGTGGTAAAAATTTTCTCAAAAAATTGAAAAAAAGAGGGAAGTCGCCATTAGATAATAGCGCAATCAAAAAAAGCATAGCCCAAAATATTCGTTTCGTTGATTCAAATCGCCAGAATCTCATGGTAAAGTTTGTATCTGAGCATACCTTAGCAATGGTAAGTAAAAAAAAATAAAAAAAATAAGGCATATTTTCTTTATTTTATTGTGATGTTATTTACATAGTTTTGTTTTTAATAACTTTTTTATTCGAATCTATATGACAACTTGAAAAATTTCATAAAAAAATTTCTGCTAACTTCAGGCTCATACTTATTTACATAGATTTTATTGTCACTAATATATGTGAGAGGATACTGATTTCTGTAACACAGGTCACAGAACCTAGCACAGAGATCAGGGCCGTCATCAATAATTTGTACCTTTTTATGTGAATAAAGACTTATTTATTTATTTATTTATTATTAAAAATACCCCAAGGATAATTTTATTTTAGTAGTTTTAATCCTAAATTTTTTATCTGTGAGTCACGTGACTGTAAACACCAATCACGTTGCATGATGTCACATTACTCTTTTTTCTTTTATATTTGTTCGACAAGGTCCTAAGACCTAAGGTGAAAAGTCATACTGCCAGGTTATTAGGTATATTTTTGTTTAAAGTTTAACCTAATGTCAACGCGGATGTGATCGACGATTGATATCTGATCGACGAAATATCTGACCAGATTTTTAGGTTGAAATCAAAAAGTCTTCAATGCTTTTATTATGAGCGATTTTGTATCTATGGTAAGGAACAATGACGTCACCTGTATCTACAATTAACAGATAGTGTTTTGGCGGCAAATTAAATTATACATAATATTTTTTGCTTTTTTAAACTAAATATGTAAATATTATACATTGAAATAAAACAATTTTTACAGATTATATCACGATTAGGGAATAAAAATTAAACCCTAATCGTGATAGAATCCGTAAAAATAGTTTTATTTCAATAAATATGTAAAAATAAATTACGATTTTTTTTTAATATTTAGAATAAACTAATGAATAGCCCTGTATACTTTTAAAAAAATAGTCAAATACCCATTGTTCGTACAATGCTGCCGTAATCACCATGTGATCCGGGATGTTAATCACGGTGAATAATGTACCAACGAGGACACGTAATCAATAATCCAGATAGATCTTCCTTACTCCAAATAGTTAATGGTTTTCGAATCAAATTGTGCGTGCTTTTTGATTTAGGTGATCGTTAGTTATCTATTATTGTTTTGCGATGTTTCTGATTTATTGGACCGCGGGGCGACCGAATATGAATCAGTCGATTGTAATAAATAAGTTTGGTTTTATTGCTGTGGTCTCTAATCTAAAAACACAGCTGAATTTTGTATTTTATTATTTTTTTCGTTATTGAAATAAAACTGTTTTTACGGATTCTATCACGATTAAGTTTTAATTATTATTCCCGACGTTTCGAAGGCTTTGCAGTCTTCGTTGTCACGGGTCAGAAAATACTGCAAAGCCTTCGAAACGTAAATAATTAAAACCTAATCGTGATAGAATCCGTAAAAATAGTTTTATTTCAATGTATAATATTCGCGTAAACTTAAGAAATCAGTATAGTTTTTCGTTATTGTTAATTATTTAAATTGTGGAAACGAATGTATTTCTATAATGTCTATAATAATGGATTCAGTATTTTTTTTAACAGTTAACAACAGTGACAGTTTATGACAATTAATTACATTGCGAAAAAAAAAAATTATATTGCTATTAAACATAGGTACTAACCATTACCACTGTGCGAAGATTTCTGAAAACTATTCTAATTTTAAAAGTTTAGGTACTTACCTAGTTATAATAACATAAGCTCACGCCTGTATCCCCGAAGGGGTAGGCAGAGACGCACTAGCGAACTAGAACACCCACATTTCGCCGAGCTTAGTTCCCTCCCAGATGTGATAGGGGGCGAGCCTATCGCCATATCGGACACAAATTCCAGACTCCGGGCTGATATGGAAAAGTCCAATATCACTTTGCCCGACCCGGGGATCGAACCCGAGACCTCAGAACCGTAGTCGTACCGAAATACCACCACGCCACCGAGGCAGTCTATAGGCTAGTTATAATATCTTACTATAATTTAAAAACCGCTTTTACTATTGCCAATATTTGTAAAGAACCACCGAATCATGCTTTGTGTACAATCAAGGTTGAACAATGAGAGAAGAACAGTACCCCGCATCCGTATTGGAATTGAGAAAGGAATATAGGCCAGTGTGTCGGTATTGAACTGTTTTAATTGCATTCCTCATTTTGTGCAGTGCAGTCTATTCTTTTATTGGACAATCAATTTTTGTATCTACAAATGTTGCCTAAGTAATAATAATATTAGCCCTGTAATGTTACTGTCCCACTGTTGGGCATGGGCCTCCTCTACTATTCATATTATATATATCTATGCTAAATATTACCTCCGAGACAAAAATCGATGACCTCTCCCTCCATTTTTTTCTTACACCCAACAGTCACACACCTAGTCCTGGCCCCACACCAACATAACCACACATAACCTGTATTGTGGGTGTCACAACACCCAGACTTGAAAGAAATATCTGTGGGCCACACAAACATTTGTCTCAATGCGGGAATCGAACCCGTGGCCTCTCGCTTCAGAGCCGGCTACTCGCCCGCTGCGCCATGGAGGCTGTCATTCTAACAACTATTTATTTTTTTAAAGTCTATGTAGTACAACGCTATAGTATTATGATGAACAACGCCCCGAGTAGGAAAATTTCTGACAATCGTAAATGTATTCGAGATCGCTGCGCACTAATGATATTTGGATAATACTTCAAACAAATTTCTTAGACGTGCATCGAGTTCGAATACATTTACGATTGTCAGAAATTTTCCTGCTTGGACCGCTGCAGAGTTACCACCACCTCTTATAGCAGTATTATTATAATCGTTCTTCGTTTGTTTTGTATGGGAATCGGTACAATTAACAAACATACATACATAAGCTCACGCTTGTATCCCCGAAGGGGTAGGCAGAGGCGCACTAGCGAACTAGAACACCCACATTTGGCCGAGCTTAGTTCAGTCCTAGATGTGATAGGGGGCGAATTAAAATTATAATAATACTGCTATAAGAGGTGGTGGTAACCCCCCTGTTTGAAAGTCCTTGCAACTCGATTCGAATTCGATTGTCAAAATTATTTGTGCCTACGATAAAGAAAATCTCTTCCTTGATATGATGTAACGTAAATATTGTATGTTTTTATATTAATTTAGTTTACATCATGTAACCCTGGGCCACGCTTAGAAGGCCACCTTGGTCTAGTGGCAGTGTATATGGGCTGTGAGCTGGGAGGTCCTGGGTTCGATTCCCAAGTCGGTCGTGGTGTTTTACTAACACTATATTCCCGGGACTATATCCCCCAAAGGAGGTTGACGTCCAGCAGGCAGCTGGTCGAAAAAACTAAGCCAAATCCATTCTCCAACGTGCTTATAAAAGTGTGTTGCGCCGACCCCACATTAATGTGTAATAAGAGCAGATAGAAAGACATCATGGCATCCTGGCTTCGCCAACATTGTGGAAGTTAGGGCACTATATAAAATTGTTAATTTAGGTATTAAGCGTAGATAATGATGTATCTACATAAATATTCTGGAAATTGTGTTGTGCAATGAAGGTGACATGTTCTAGTTGAACTAAACCCTCTATAAACAACATACATACATAACATAAGCTCACGCCTGTATCCCCGAAGGGGTAGGCAGAGGCGGACTAGCGAACTAGAACACCCACATTGCGCCGAGCTTAGTTCCGTCCCAGATGTGATAGGGGGCGAGCCTGTCGCCATATCGGGCACAAATTCCAGACTCCGGGCTGATATGGAAAAATCCAATATCACTTTGCCCGACCCGGGGATCGAACCCGAGACCTCAGAGCCGTAGTCGTACCGAAATACCACCACGCCACCGAGGCAGAAAAAAAAAGACATCATGTTACCCTGGGCGTCTATTCTTTATACGATTGCAATTTGCAACAATGTCTAATTTATAAAGCATATAAAATAACTCAGCTTCTCAAAATAAGTCGCCCTTTGTCGTAAATTCTGAACACGACTTCGCTGAACGAACTATCTCAAAACAAACTCGGTGTAATATCAAAGGCTCGATAGTGAGGAATTAATAATGTCTTCTGAGTTCTCAGAAGTCAATAGACGCGATTGGGGACAGGTACTTAAATAAGGAAGCAAAGGGGCCTTTACTTATCTTTTCTTTACTTTGTGCCCGAAGTGCTGAAGGTACCTAAAAGGTGATTAAGATTCAGCTGATTAGTTGAACTTGAGAATAAGATATTGCTTTTACTTTGGCTACGGTTCGAGGGTAGATAGCGGGAATTAAATTTTGAACGTTTTCCCTGTCGACGCTGCGAATGTGCTGGGAATGTGCGCGTATTATGTTTGGAAGTATTGGGGTAAATGTATTTTTTTTAATAACATACCAGTTGATGGTAGATTACAATTTAGGATAGTAATAGAAAAGCTTTGTTTGCCAATTTATAAAAAGTGTAATTCGATTTCTAAATAAAATTTTAATCACAGTTTCGAATGTACCTCTATATTTACTTTTATAAAACAGTAAAATATCGTAAGAAAATTTCCGTAATAATTATAAGATTTGTGTGAAACCTCTAAAACCCGCTACGCAAGTGGACTGTCAGAGTAAAAAAAAACGAACTCAGTGAGGATTTGGAATTTTTGAATCGAACTTCTACTTAGCCTGACTAATTTTTACAAGACAAATAGACTGACAGACAGACAGGGCAAATCTGTCACCCCGTCTGTCACCCGTCTGTCACCCGTCTGTCACCCGTCTGTCACCCGTCTGTCACCCATCTGTCACCCCGTTTGTCACCCTGACTGTCACCCATCTGTCACCCATCATCATCTGTCATCTTTTCACATCGAACCAGTAGTTTCTGAGATATAAATTTCCCCGCTTTTGCTGCATTTTTCATTTTTGCTCCGCTCCCATTGGTCATAGCGTGATGTTATATATAGCCTATAGCCACCCTCGATAATTGAGCTATCCAACACAAAAAGAATTTTTCAAATCGGTCCAGCCGTTCACGTGTGATGGCGTGATCAAGGGAAATAGGGATTCATTTTTATTAATATAGATATATGACGATACCTATCAACGTTCTTATATAGCTATCTATATGTATTCCGAAGAGAGTAGACTCATGCAAGAGGTAATTGGTGTTTTAAACCGTAGCCCCGTGATACTTCCGTTTCCCGTTGCGAGCCGCCTTTCCAGATTGCCCCGATTTTGCGGTTGGTGTTGTACGCGGTTTTTTCCCCATAAAGACGACTTAATGACCCGTGAAATAAAAGTAATAAATATAACATAAAATATGTCTATAGGCTTATACTTCCATTTTGAACAAATAGGCGTAAATGGAGCTCACGTCAATATTATTTTGATCTTTTTTTACCTACCCTTATCCCACAACGTGGGGTCGGTGAAACACACTTTTTCAAGCATGGTACAAAAAGGATTTGGCTTAGTTTTTACTGATTTTCCAGTACTGAAAAAAAAAGCCGATCGTAAAAAAACTAAGTTAAATCTTTTCTGCAACATGCATGAAGACGGTTGTTGCATCAACCACACATTATCTAAGTTAGGATAAGCGCAGGTAGAAAGTCCAAGATAAAATTGTAAATACTTAGGTACTCTAAGTTATTATTATACTAAGTTTGAGATTAGAAACATTTATAAACTAAGGGCCCATTTAGACGGAGAAAGTTTCTTGCCTCGAAGATACGGTTATCGAGAGAATATAAAGAAGTTTCTTTGTCTAAACGTTTACTCTACTCGCTCTTCTACTTTGGCTAGACTCACTCCGTCTGGGCCTTAAAATATAAGGTTGGAGTCCACTTAGCGACATATATAGACTGTTAAGTGATGTCGAAAATACCAATCCTGTGCAGTAAAATCAAAGCAGATTTATTTATGTAATAGGTATGCTTAGACAATATTCTGCGTTGAGTCCACATTAGATTGAGATAAGGGCAAGTAGAAAATAAAATTATAACGAAGCTGCCATTTGAATAACAAAGATTAGATTTTTTTAAATTGAAGACTGCATCACAATGATTGAGTTAATTGTTAAACCTTTCTTTCTTTCTACCTGCCCTTATCATACCTTAATGTGGGATCGGCGCAACACACATTATTAAGCATGTTGCAGAAAAAATTTAGCTTAGTTTTTACAACCAGCTGCCTGCCTGACGTCAACCCCTCTGAGGGATCCAGTCCCGGACAAATTAAATTAGAAAATTGGCTTTGCCCGGCCTGGGAATTAAAGTCAGAACCTCTCAGTCCACAGCCTATATATGCTGCCACTAGACCAAGGAGGCGACCTTTCATTAATTGTTAAACCATAAAATGCATATCACCATTTAATTAAAATCAATAATTAATCATTTAGATAAATCTACTCAGTATTAATGCTATTAGCGATTTACAGAACAATCCTAATCAAGCGTTACTGTTCAAAATCATTTGTACAAATCTTAAAATTCGTGTTAGAATCAGTGCTTTGAATTAACACCTAGCTCTGTTTATTACAGTGGGGATAATTAGAAAATTGGCTTGGCTAATGACCAAATCTGCCAAACAGAAGGAAACATATTAATATTAGAAGTAATTAGTGTAAAATATGACTTAGAAATATGAGCCTAATAAACATCGCGGAGTATTAAGTGGGTAAGGAAACTGGGCAAAGTCCGGCCTTATTTTCTTCTATATTTTTTTCTGAAACGGTATTTCACTTCAAGTACTTACTTCAAGAAGCAATGAAATACTTTATAATTTCGAGAATTAATCCAGCCTAAATTTATCGTAGTTTTTTTTTTGCATATATATTACAATTGGATACAAAAAACTAGGGCCTCATTATCTGTGTTCGTAGTTCAAAATGAGTGTGTATCGCACCTTGGCTTCATTATATTTCATATCGTTATGCAACTGTTTTATACGCTTATATATTAAAAGTGAATAAAGCCTTAACATGAGATAAAAATCTAAGTTCGCTATATTGGCATTTACGTAGAATTAGACCCAACTTCCACCGCCTGCCAACTGCTGTTTGGACTGTGTTGTACACAAATTCGGGGAATTCTGCGTGTATCGAGCATAAACTGATACATCGGCAGCTTGCCAAACAAAGAAACTAAAGCTTCGCATATCTCGTGTCAAACTATATCTTAGAAGCTAGTTCCGGAAAGCGTCAATATTGTTCATTTGTATTGATTTCCATCACTGTCAACGATAAAATGAGATAGAGTATATAATAAATATGCTGCTTTGCTGTAGTCTATGGCGAACTAGGCTTCAATATTTTAAGAATTTATACAGAGTATTAAACTAGACCGTTAGTTTTAAATATTAATGTTAAATAGAATATTTTATTCATACATAAAACCAAATTACTGTAACATACAATTTCCCATTAGTATGTATTTATTTTAAAAAAATTTCCTCACTACGGCGTCGGATGATCTTGCAACAAATTGTAGAAAATAATATGATACTACATCTACAATATATTTAATACCCACAGATATTATATTCTCCCAAATCTCTCAGGTATCAATTTTGAATCCAGCTCTGCAGGACGTAGCGCACGGGTCCCTTATAATTGTCTAGGTGTTGTATAATTCACGACGGTTTGGTTCGGGTCTCTACCGCAGTAGTGTTATGTGCCTGACACACAAAATTAGATAAAACCTTTTTTGTTAGTCGAAACGTAAGTAAAAAAGATTTTACAGACAATATTGTTTTTAATGGCGTAATGTTTATTAGAAACCTTTTCCAATATTAAAAAACAAAATTTGACACGTATCTTTCCGCCTGCCTTTTCCCCACTCCGTTGTGAGATCGACGTAACACAAGCACGTTGCAAAAATAAATCAGCTTAGTTTTTACGACCGGTCACCTGTCTGGTGTTAAGGTTAAGTCCTGTCTTCTAGGAGATCCCGTTCCAGGCAAAACGTGTTAGAAAAACTGCTTTGTCTGAAACCTAGGATTTGAACTCAGAACTTCCGCATCTTGTCCATATTATATATTGCCATTAGACCGAAAAGGTAACCTATTCATCGCATAAATGTATTCATAATATTATGCTACAAAATCTTAAATATTTAAAATCTAAATAAATAACAATAATAAGGAATTAATTACTATTGCCACATTATCCCAACCTACCCTTCTCCCCGTTCCTCATTACGTTCTCTCTTCCTTGACTTTTTTTCACACATTTATAATCTCAATAATCACAAATTTATAAAATTAACGGACCGACTTCAAAATTTATCCGATCGTGACTAAATTTATATTGGACCACCCTTGGAATAAGCTCTGTCGAACACAAAGAATCTTGAAAATCGGTCCACATTTGGCGGAGAAATCGGGGAGCATACATAAAAAATACAGACGAATTTAGGGACCTTCTCCTTTTTTGAAGTCTGTCGCTAATGTATAATTTAACAATTAAAATAATAATCAACTAACTTACTCAATTGCGCCAGGCGATGCTTGTTGATGTCACGATTCCGCATGATGAGAACCTTGTGAAAGCCGAAAAAGACAAAATGTCGAAATATTTTGACCAGTCCGCCTAGCATGCGCACCACGAGAACATTTTGTCTATGCTTTTTGTCCTGTTATAACCGGTTTTCTCTATTTGTCTACAGACACTAACATAGCGTCCTCGTTTATTTTCATACAATATTATAGACAACACGTAGACAACATCTCGACAGTTGATTATTGGGATATCTCGTGGCGCGCATGCTAGGCGGGCTGGCCCATGAGGTTACTCATATGTGGGATGTGGATTCAACAATCATTGTTCCGATAGTCATTTCTTACCATGGTTTGATACCACTGAGCCTCGACCAACACCTCAAGAGGCTCTCGGTTGGTGTTTGGGTCAAGAGCCAAATGCAGAAGGCAGTGTTACTTGATACGGTACTAATTGTGAGGAGGTCCCTCACTCTGGGGTCCTAACCGCCGCGCCGGTGGCTTGGGTCCCGAGCCTCGCCATCGGAGGGGAATATTTTTATATATTAAATGTATCTATATTTTTATAGCCTATGTTTATTTAAAAATGTAAAAAAAAAATAAAAAGAGTACTGAACATCAACTAATGTACCTAAAATGTACGATAGGCAGCCGCTCCCAGATATTGCAAAAGGAAACATAAAATTAATTTGTTTCATTATTCTGTTTAGCGAACGTGGCCAATGATATAAAGGGCATTAGGGTATAAAGTACATCATAATAAAAATACAAGTTTATGGCAATGAACATATTTTTAACAAACTTTTAGTATAATTTTTTACAAATCCCTTAACAATAATAAAGCTAGACAAGAGACCTATAAATAATGTTTAAAGTACCAAATTTTCTACTTTGTTCGTAAATATAACTTAAACTTGTTACATTAACAAAATACCATGTTAATATTTTAATACATTTTTACATGGGAAACCAATTTGTTTATTTTTAACATAGGTACAATAAAAGCGGCCAAGTGTTTGCAGCATGTCTGACTACGCACAGTAAAGGGTTCCGAAGTAGGGATAAATTTTATTATTATAATTTTACTAGACTACTTCCCGTCGGAGACGGCACATATATATGTTACATAAGCGTATGGGCCACCGGAGGCCGA
Source organism: Clanis bilineata (assembly GCA_036417725.1). Classification (NCBI taxonomy): domain Eukaryota; kingdom Metazoa; phylum Arthropoda; class Insecta; order Lepidoptera; family Sphingidae; genus Clanis; species Clanis bilineata. The sequence continues at coordinate 10,694,655 of CM071153.1, forward strand.
GTCGCCCGTGACTATCTACAACGATCCATAAACTTATGTTCACTACCTGCTTTACTTAACAAATAACTTCATCTAAGTGGTTTTCAATAGAATTTGTACGAAATTTTGCTTTAGCTTTGTTCGACTATTCGTTTCCGTTCATTTGTTATTATGTGCTGCTTCTGTAATTATTTTCATTTTACCATTTTAATTTCGTTATTGGTATACTCATGCAGAGTAACTCTCTACTTTCTAGTACTAATAGTCTCTGATTTAAACCTCGGTCGGACCCATGATCACGGAGTATATTTAATAATCTCAGAAACCATGGCGCGCTAACAATAGTTACTCTATTGAAATAAAACTATTTTTACGGATTCTATCACGATTAGGTTTTAATTTTTATTCCCGACGTTTATTTAATTAATTAACGTAACGTAACGTTTATTTAATTTACGTTTATTTACGTTTATTCCTTCGAAACGTCGGGAATAAAAATTAAAACCTAATCGTGATAGAATCCGTAAAAATAGTTTTATTTCAATGTATAATATTCGCGTAAACTTAAGAAATCAATAGTTACTCTACCTACTTCTACGGAGATACTGGATATGCCCGATACTGAAATGCAACTTAAAATTTAAGATCCTCTTATGTCATTTGAAACCTTATTGAAAGCTTATTTGAAAATTGTTGAAATTGTAGACAAGTGACCGTTAAAATTGAGCAGTGATTCTGTATTCGGAGGTTAATTTTCGGTATTTTACGTATAATACGTTTACTTACATTAATAAATGAGACTTACAGTTACCATAATACGTCGAAGATGTAGGGAAGGAATGCCGATCAAATATTTTGACAGACAACGAATCTATTCCCTCGTACCCATGTCAATGTCAAAAATAACACCATGTGGGCCGACGTTATTATTTGGTTACCCATATCCCTTTTTAATGAAAGTGATTACATCGAAACAATGATTGCATGTCTCTCACAATACGAGATATAACCCTTTTTCGTTTATTAACAAAGTAAATTAATTTATTTGATATATTGCTGGTTATTAATGTCATATCGGTTTTAATTGAAATATCTGATTCTATTGTTATTCAACAAAGTTTAAAGTGTTATTTATTTATTTATCTGTGTGTTGACTTAATAAATGAAATCACGAAGCTTTAGAGTTAATAATATGAAGAAAATAAATAACACCCAACAGTCACATACATAGTCCTGACCCCCCAGTAAGATACGAGACATGTGTCGTGAGTATCAGGAACTTCGAGAGACCAGGTGACCCACTTGCTCGTTTGCCCTCTCTCCTATAAAAAAAAACTTTCGATCTCACAACACCCAAAACCGAAATAAATATCTGTGAGTTACACAAACATTTGTCTCGGTGCGGGAATCGAACCCGCTGCCTCTCGCTTCGCAGCAGCTCCTCGCCCAAGTGGGTATAATATACTTTAGGAGATAGATAGATGGAGGAACAGGCGTGAGTCTATCCCTCGAATACTGGAACGCTACTCAACTTTTACAGCTTCTTACGTTGATTTTCGCCATACAATTTTGAGAGATAATGCGGCCTCAAACGACATAAGGCGACTTAATTGTATGAATATTCGGCGGTATGTGTGAAATTCCTTTAGCTAAGTAAAAACATGTTCAAACTTTCTCAAACAATTAGTTGTATTAAGTGATAAAGATGTTAACGACGAATATTACCGCACGCTCACGCTCAGTGGATGGCATTAATCTCGGAGTAATATTGTGGATTAATGACTGTTGTGCTTCTATGATACTTGAATAAACGATTGGACTAAATAGTAGCGACTGCCTCCGTGGCGTGGTGGTATTTCGGTACGACTACGGTTTTGAGGTCTCAGGTTCGATCCCCGGGTCGGGCAAAGTGATATTGGATTTTTCCATATCAGCCCGGAGTCTGGAATTTGTACCCGATATGGCGATAGGCTCGACTCCTATCACATCTGGGACGGAACTAAGCTCGGCGAAATGTGGGTGTTCTAGTTCGCTAGTACACCTCTGCCTACCCCTATGGGGATACAGGCATGAGCTTATGTTATGTTATGTTAAATGGTAGCGATATTTCGTGTGTATTCGTAAAATAAATTGTAATGACATTTGTATCTATACTCAGTATTATTACAGAATAAGTACTCAAAATTAGTATTAAAACTAAATAAACAGCACCAAATGTATCTTAATTAATGTTTCTACACAGTGCTATGTTATCTAGTCCAACATTATGGTTACTGATTTAGCGAATGAGCTGTTAAACCGTCAATTTACAACTAAAATAAACTACATATATTATTAACTTTATTAACTATTACAATTTTGCGCTTATTTACATGGCTATTACTAAGTTACGTATCGAGGATTTTGACGGCAAGTTTGACCGTCGCGTCGTTTGTAAAAAATATTTCGTATTATTTTCTGGAGTTGTATTTGTTGTTTTAAATGATGCGGTTTTATGCACCAAACTTCATCGAAGCTGGATAGTATAATGTGGGAACTTTTTAACCGGTGAACTTTGATGAGTTTTGCTTGGTGCGTCGACTGGATTTGTCCAGTCGATTCGATTTGCTGAGTAAAGGTCATCTAGGGGCGCCGCACTGGAAGGAATTGCCGCCATAATCCCAGCAGGGCCTTGAGATCGTCCACATCTGAGTCTTTTGTCCATTGCGAAAACTTGACAATTGCTCTTTTTACCTTGACATTGGCTAAATCATCGCTAATGCGTGGAAGCCATTTTTTTATAGAAAAAGAAGTAATGTAGGTATTAAACAAACGCTACTTGGATTTGAAAACCTCCAGGTTTCCGGCACTCATACATATTACTAGAACGCGGGCCATTCTTCACTGAGTTATTGTGTTAAAAGCCGAATACATTACTCATAGAAAATAACACATATTTCACAATGAAATTCTTGTCGATCGAGCAGCCGCTTTGTCTTGCTTCTTTTCCTTCCATTTTCCCGCGTGATTTGTGTTCTATGAGTGTTCCGTTGCACTCGGCCCCCGCCTCGGGGAATATTGGATATCTGTCATAAGTCATAAGATTTGGCATACCGACTTTATAATGTCCCGCGTATTTCGCATACGAAATGCGAATTTTATTGCATACAATTGTTGGATAAGAATATACGATAAAATGTATTATAATGATGCAGAAAGGCGGTACCAATAATTATTGGAATTGTGGAATTCCACATAAAGAGAGAATGAATTGAAGTGTAATGGTAAAGTTGAAAGATATAAATTGAACGAAATTTCTTAAATCAATTATTAAGATTTGAAAATTGAAATGTGACCTGTAAATTGTCGCAGTTAGTTTAAGAACCGCCAAGTGTATGGTCACAATAACTAATTACCTCATAGATGGTTTGCAAATATACAGCAGCTGACCCAATGAGCCAGATTTTATTTATCATAAATTAAAATTTCTATTATTTAAAAAATACGAAACTTAACGCAATTTTAAACTTTACTATTAAATTGCTAGCCATCCTCCTTTTAAATATATTATTAATACCATATTTTTGCAACACCCTGTATACCTCTAGAGTACGTGTGTAATTCCTTTGTCAGTATCGTTTGGAACAGGAACACACACGTCTCGTACGAAATGTTAGCACAAAAAACAGGGAGGCGGTGTTTCTTTTCGCAATATATATTTCGCTCGTTTTTCCGGCAACAACTACGAGTGAGGAGTCAGCTTCAGAAATGTAATAATATCTTTAATATCGTCTCAGACTGGGAAGATGGATGTGTAAACATCCTCAGAGGGCCTAGGATTATTATCATCTCTTCAAGCTTTGAATAATCAGACGGATATCGGAATTCTTGCGGGCTAACGATGTGCCAAATTTATATTAAAATGAGTTCGGCATATTTCTTGTAAGGGTTAGGCAGAGATAGAAGTGAACAGATTACTGTTTTATGGATATCCAAGCAAATGTTTACCAGGATAAATATATTCAAATTCAAATAATTTATTCTGCAAATAGGATATTTTATATCACTTTTACATGTCAATTACGAGTTATTGAAAAAATAATAATGGCGTCGGCATTTCGTAGCTATCCCTGAGAAGAAATGCCGAAACAAACTTAAGGGTTATACATACATAAGCTCACGCCTGTATCCCCGAATGGGTAGGCAGAGGCGCACTAGCCAACTAGTACACCCACATTTCGCCGAGCTTAGCTTCCGTCCCAGATGTGATAGGGGGCGAGCCTATCGCCATATCGGGCAAAAATTCCAGACTCCGGTCCGATATGGAAAAATCCAATATCACTATATTACCTAATATTATAAATAATGAAAATGATGTCCATAAAACAGTTATCAGCGGCTTGAGCAGGAAAATTTATGACAACCGTAAATGGATTTGAACTCGATGCGCGTCTATGAAATTTGTATGAAATATTAACCAAACGTCATCAGTGCGCAGCGAACTCGAATACATTTACATTTACATTAGTTTTTCGTGCTCGGGCTACTTCACTTCTATCTCTGCGTAACCCTTTCAATTACCTAATTATAGTGAATATATCAAACTCATTTATAAAAAATGTTACTTATTTATTGCAGTATTATATGTCTTTAATTTGGGTCCCTTAAATGATACTCGCTTTCAATTATGAAAAGTACCTTCAAATATAATTTACTCGTTGTAAAATAATACGTTTCTCCCACGGGCGCAATTTACAACATTGTAAGGAAATGTGACCCGTCATTGCTCAATTTTGTACCCATAATGTAATACGAAGTCCAAAGAATATAAAGTGTCAGCGCCAATGCAGGTCAAATGAAAATACTTCGAGGCCAAGGATTTTTTTTTATTTTCGAGGTCTTATTTGTAGCTTTTCCAAGTTGATATAGAACTAACTATTGCTCGCGACTTCGTTCTCGGGGATATCCCACGAGAACCGTACATTTCCCGGGATAAAAAGAGACTATTTTAAAAATAGTTTCAGTCGTTTTTAAGCATAAGCACAAACAAAAGTAAAAAATAAAGAATTCTTTCCTCTGTATAAAATATATGAATATACTGAAGAATTGAGAACCTCTTTCTTTTATGTAGACGGTTAATAAAGTAAATGGTAAACAATGGTAAGTGTGCAACAAGGCGAAGCACTTAAAGCGCTGTAGAAAAATACAACAATAGTGGTACGCTTTATAAATATTTCCGAGAAATCGCAATGCCTCAGACTACGTTATGGAACGATGAAAGCTTGAAACTGAGCAATACTTTTTAATTTAGAGCATTGCTTTGCTATGGCTCCTGCCTCGCCTCCTTGGTCTAGTGATAGCATATATGGGCTGTGAACTGGGAGCTTCTGGGTTCGATTCCCAGGTCGGGAAAAGAGAATTTTCTAATTTAATTTTCCCGGGAGTGGATCCCCCAGAAGGGGTTGACGTCAGGCAAGCAGCCGGTCGTAAAAACTCAGCCAAATCCTTATTGCAACATGCTTGAGAGTGTGTTGCGCCGACACCACATTAAGGTGGGATAAAGGCAGTTAGAAAGCTTTGCTACTGCTTCTATAATGGCAAATAACAAAATAGCTTGTATTCATAACGAACCAGAAGCAAATGGTCTATACAACAACATTTCTTCCCGATTACTTTTACGAATTTTTCACCCTGCGCCACTGTATCTACGGGGGTGAATGGAGATGAAATTTTTTATGAGTTCATTACATAGACGAATTGATCAATATTTCGACCGACTTCCACAAAAGGAGGTGGTCCTCAATTCGAGGTTTTTTTATGTATGTTACGCGATATCACCGCCAAATATGGACCGATTTCCAAAATTCTTGTGTGTCCGATAGTGATTATTTCAAGGGTGGTCCCATATAAATTTGGTCACGATCGGTAAATTAGAAGTCGGTCAGTTAAGTTTTTAAACTTGTGATTATTGGTATTCCAAAACATTTTTGCAAGTTTGTTTACATCATGATTTGTGATACGCCACCAATTTATGTTTATTGCATGAGATTGACTACATTAATCCCATAATTATGGATAAAAACCAAGCAACTTCGGTCCCGATTAACCTCCTGAACTCTCTATAAAATAATATTGATTTAAAACTCTTATGCACACCAACCGAACGAACGATACGAAGACACAGATTATAGTAGAAGTATGATAAAATCGTTTGTCAACAAAAACAAACATTGGAAGCGACTGTCCACTTTCCAAGAAAATAAAACTTTAACTATTTTCAACGTTATAAATCCGAGAGAAACGGGAATTTATTTCTAAAAGGGCTAGAGATTCAACGAAGATAATATAAGAAATTATTGTTTAACAATGTCCACGAGCATCTTTTCATTTCTTTTCTTTTAATTCGTCGCCTCCTTGGTCAAGTGACAGTGTTTATTTTAACCGTGAGGTCGGGTGCGATTCTCAGGGGGGTTACCATCACCTCTTATAGCAATATTATTATTATTTTACTTGTACCAATGCCCATACAGAACAAACGATGAACGATTATAATAATACTGCTATAAGAGGTCGTGGTAACCCTGCTGGTCGGGCAAAGCTGTTTTCAAACGAAAGTCGCTTGTGGTTTCTGCTACCCACGACACAAGACTCGTATGATGGGTTGTTGGTACTGTTGGCTGCATTAATTATTATTAAAGTAAACTAAACAATATAGATTCACTCACGAGTGTCACGAGTCACGAAGCTTGAAATTCATAAAGCTGCACTAAACGAACTGGAACAGAGTTGCTGCGCCAACTGTCGTACTTAGCCTGGTATGCCAACTGGACATGGTAAATACAAGCTGCAGCCACGGCTTGAACACCTGTACTTATATTACCTCTATTCTGAGTCCAAAACTTCAGTCATTAAACATATTTTCGACCGACTGCCAAAAAGGAGAAGGTCCTCAATTCGTCTGTATTTTTTTTCTTTTTTTATGTATGTTACGCGATATCTTCGCCGAATGTAGACCGATCTTCAAAATTCTTTTTGTGTTCGATAGAGCTTATTCCAAGGGCGGTCCCATATAAATTAGGTCACGATCGGATTTGAATTCGGTCTGTTAATGGAAGGACAGCCTCCGCGGTGCAGCGAGTGACCGGCTGTGAAATGAGAAGCCGCGGAATCCATTCTCGCATCGAGACAAATGTTGGTGCCTGTGTTTGGATATTACTAAGGCTCAATTGCACCACTATTATTAACCTAGAGTTAGTCCTAACCGCAAGCTAAATTGACAGAAAATGTATGAATGACATGTAACTTAACTTGCGGTTAGGACTAACTCTAGGTTAATAATAGTGGTGCAATTGAGCCTAACTGTACTAACTTTATACTGTTGAATGTCTTTGGTTTGTGTATTGTGGGTACCGAAAGTCAATCGTAATTTCTGATAGACTTTAAGCCTAGTATGGAGTTAGGACTATGTGAGTGATTGTTTGAGTTTTTTTTTTTTAAAGTTAAATAAGATCCTGAGATATTGGTACATAACAAAGAAGTATGATACTAGTAAGAATAAATGTGAGTGTTCTAGTTCACTAGTGCGTCTCTACCTACCCCTTTGGGGATACAGGCGTGAGCTTATGTTATGTTTAAAAATAAACGTTTTTATTTCTTCAATACCAGACTGTATGTCTTCTATTAATCTAATAGCAACATCTTCTTCCTCTAACTTTATCCCACTCCAAGATAAGGTCAATGCAACACACTTTCATGTTACAGAATGAATTCGGCTTACTTTTTGCAACCACTAGCCTGTCTGACATAAACCTCCTCTGGGGTATAAGAAAAGAAAATAGAGACACAAACTTAGATATCATTTATTATCAAAATCGAAAAATATCCTCTTCAACTGCGGCAACAGATGTGCTAAAATATACACTACACACTTTGTACTGATACATTCATTAAACGAGCATACATTATCCGCAGCTTAACCCGTGAATTCCTAAAACTGAGGTATTAAAGTGAAGTGCATGCAGGTTTCAGCGCGATAATTATAATTTACACTAAAGTAATTATATTATAATATATACAGTTTTGTTACACATATTATTACGAAGAAAGTATTTCAAAAGTACATTGTTAATTATATCAAATTCTCGGAAACCCAGTATATCACATGCAGCTGATGACGCAAATCTTTGACGCTTATTGTGATGATTCGTCTACATTTAAAGGCATGTTCAAAGTCCCTCTTCCAGCATCTATCTCGTCTATCGTCTGTCTCTCTATCTGAACGTGATAAAGTGAATAAGGCTGAGATCTACAGAGCGATTTTCGACTAAGTATAAATCAAAGAAACGAACTCAGTCAGGATTTGGAATTTTTAAATCGAACTTTTATTAGTCCGAGTCATTTTTTACAAGAAAATTTTTACTTAAGGTGTCTGTCAGTCTAATTTTTTTCAAAAAAATGTCTCGGACTAAGTCAAAGTTCGATTTATAAATTCCAAATCATCACTTCGCTTCTTTGACTTAGACTTAGTTGAAGTTCGCTACATAGATCTCAGCTTAAGTGCCGGACGGATTTTCATACAGTATTTACCAATGGACAGAGAGATTCCTGAAGTAAGATTATTGTACAATTTATATCCCAAGAGTGCAACAAATGAATTTTAACGCAAGCGAAGCGAAAGTTAGTATAGGTACTCTAAATATGAAACTACCTAACCATCTGAAATATTCATATAAGCCGAAATAAAAACGATATAACATATTCAGTTTCATATCAACCATTCCAATACGAAAATGGCATATGATAATCAATCGGATGAATACATATTCATACAGTACATACATTGCCTATCTTGAGGCACAGACTCGTATGGAATTGCTGCAACTGCGCAAAGGAGAAGTAAATATTGAAACTTCATTCGGATTGGCATCACGGTGAAGCGAGCTTCTTAACTCCGCAACACGAGGCTTGGTCAATACTGACAGAAAATTAGACGATTCTCGAGTATTATTAGTATAATGAATTTTTGTAACGTTCTTATCACAAATGAAGAAGGTCCTCAATTCGCCTGTATTTTTTATGTATGTTACACGATATCTTCGCCAAATGTGAACCGATTTTCAAAATTCTTTGTATTCGATTAGATTTTGAATTTCGTAATGATCAGCGTTCTAAGACAAATGGCTTATGCGCTAGTCAGATAAGAATGGTCGAATAGAATAAATGTATGAGAATGACATAAGAGTACGCTATATGCGGTGAACTCTTACGTCATTCCCGTACATTTATTCTATTCGACTATTGTATTCGGCTAGCGCATAAGCCACTTGTCTAAACCCGCAGGTAAGTTTTGAAGTTGGTTCATTACGTATTTATTATTTTATGACATGCGAAAATCTAGCTGTGAAGTGAGAGATCGCGGGTTTGATTCCGTCACTGATATAAATGTAACCCATAAATTATTATTTGGTTGTGTCACCGAAAGTATCTCGTAATAAATAGCCACAATTTTTCTGGGACTGGATCCCCCAGAGGGGCTTGACATCAGGCAGGTAGCCAGACGTAAAACTAAGCCGAATTCTTTCTGCAACATGCTTGAAAAAGTGTGTTGCGCCGACCCCTACATTAAAGTGGGATAAGGGTGGGTACAAAGAAAGATTTACAAAGTTTTGATGATTGTGTCTTGGAACTTAAATTAATAATATTCTCTAAAATAAATAATTATTCTCGTAGAATTTTGGAAAATGGTATACACAATATTTGAAATGTGTAAAGGCATTCGAATGATTTATCCAAATACACCAAAATATTTCAGATAATTTACGACATATTTCATTTAAATATTGAGACAAGGCACGTCGAATGTCTTAAATGTATTAGATACCCTTACAAATTATTGACCATGAATTTATAATATAACTAGCTTTTTCCCGCGGCTACGCCCGCGTGAGAGTCTTGACAAACATTCATCCCCCAATTATATCCCTTTAGGAGATGAATTTATGCATGCATGTATTATTCACATAAACCTTCCTCTTGAATCACTCTATCTATTATCGCATCAAAATCCGTTGCGTAGTTATAAAAATCTAAGCATACAGACATACGGACAGCGGGAAGCGACTTGTTTTATATTATGTAGTGATCCTCTAACTACGTTAAGTTTTAAATAAATCAATGTTAGAAACCTTATGACATTAATTAATTGTAGTTTCTATTTAAACTACTACAATGTAACACAATAGTCTATTATGTTATGAATTTCTAACAAGGTTAATCATTTTGTTTTATCCACGTTCAGCTTTAGCTAAATAGGTAACCTTACGTTCGAGAGTTATAAAGTTTCGGGTTTTATCCAATTCAATTGATTTAAGGCGACTAACAGCTGTATTACTAATCTAGAGTTAGACCTAAACTCAATTTATCCTACCGCTCATTCCTATATTTAAATAATAAATAATCATAAATGGGTGTATTTATGATTCAGTCACAGTGAACAGTCACACACATACTAGGTATAACCTGTATCGTAGGTGTCAGAAACTATTAGAGACTTTCGGTCTCACAACACCCAGACTTGAAACAAATATCTATGGCCACACAAACATTTATCTCAAGGCGGGAATCGAACCCGCGGCTTCCCACTTCACAGCCGGCTACTCACCCACTACGCCACGGAGGTTGTCATATTTTGTTGGATGTTGTCATGTGTGTCATGTTGTTGTCATATGTCACATTTAAATCGAGAGTCATTAATTTTGTATTATTTTAAAGGGTAGAGCTTTAGACATTTACATCTACGGCACGAATGGGCCGGCTTGACCGGTTTGATATCATTATCTCACAGAAAACCGACGTAAAGTGGCAGCATGCTGTCGCGTTTCGTTCGATGCGTGGGATTACCGGTGGCCCAATGTCCCCTCCTTTTCCCACTCCCCATTCACCTCCTTTTCGGTTGGCAACGCACCCATGATACATTTGTGTTGGGGTCTGGCCGGTTGAGATCATTTTCCACCTGCACCTGCTTGTTTGCTAATCACTGCTATAAAAAAAATCACACGCAGATACATCTTTCAGTATAAACTCATCAACAATTACATAAGAAAATAATTCCTATAACACCTTTAATTTTGTAACGGAAACGAGGAAGTTTATTGCTATTTGAACTTAAATATAATTAGCTTTAAAGACTATTTTAAAATAAACATTAAAATATTTCCTCCCAAGATACCAAATTCAAAAGCGATACGGCATGAGGAACTTTGAATGTACCTGAGTATGTATAGGCGAGGTAACGAGTCGCGGACTCCTTTGATCTCGCCGCCATCCGCGTCTACTTTGCGTTTCTTTGAGAACTGATTGAGCGCAGTACTCTGTGTGCATACGAAAACGTCTGTGCCCAACTCTTAGGATTTACGACATTTTTGTATGAAAGAAACTGTTTACGTTTCGACGACTTTGCGGTGAACGAACGGGTTTAGTGACACGCATTAACTCTACACTCTACTGGCGTATAGTTCTCTATGTCTATGCTTCGATTTGTTGTACCTATTACGTCACTGAAATGTAGACTCAAACAAAATGTCGCAAAGAATATTTTCCATATTAATCTCCTTTATTTAAATTTATCTTTTTTTACATTTTCAAATATAAGTAATAAAAAAAAATTTAAATATTTTAAAAAATATTACCCTCCCGATGACGAGGCTTGAGACCCAAGCCACCGGCGGTTAGGGGCTCAGAGTGAGGAACCGCCTCACGATGCTTGCCGTGTCCAATAACACTGCCTTCTGTATTTAGTTCTTGACCCAACGCCCGATTGAGAGCCTCTTAAGGAGTATTATTATTATTATGATTATGAAGTCCAGGCTAATGGCAGCGTATACGGGTTATGGACTATTATGACTTGTATTCAAATTTCGGTTATTCTAAAACGAATTTCCCGGGACTGGATCCTCCAATAATCACAAGTTTAAAAACTTTACAGACCAAATTCAAAATTTATCCGATCGTGACCAAATTTATATGGCACCACCCTTGAAATAAGCTCTATCGAACACAACAAGCATCTTGAAATCGGTCGACATTTGGCGGAGATATCGCGTAACATTCATAAAAAATACAGACTAATTGAGGACCTTCTCCTTTTTTGAAGTCGATCTAAAAGGGTTGACGTCAAGCTCACTACCTGTTGTAAAAACTAAACCGAATCATTTCTGCAACTTGCTTAAGAAAGTGTTGCGCTTGAATTCAAATGGGATAAGTGGAAAGGAAAGTCTACACTTTCCTTTTGGCATAACCAAGATACTACTATCTTGGTTATGTAAAAAATTACTTAATATTTGTAAGTAGATTTTTTTTTATCCGAGCACGGCAAAGTGACTACACTACACCTGGTGGTAAGCGTAGTGCAGTCCAAAAAAACCAACGACCATCGATAAACATAGTTTATGGATGGTCGCCAGAATCATGCCGGCCTGCATAAATGCTTCTTCACGCTTCGCTATTATTGTAATATAAACGCAGAACAAGAATTTTGTCCACCCACATAGTAGCATCATATGCCTAACATTACAAAATGTAATGTTATTTAGAATTCAATAGAGACCGCAACGCACCAGACTCCAAATGTCCTCCAATGTCCACAACGCCCGGTTAATTTCCAGTTATGTAATAAACGAGACACAAAATAGAGCCATGTGGCCCAATTTCTCACAGTAGTTGACTATTACACCCTATTTTATATTCGTATGTCATATACGCCACGCTTACGATTTAACATATTCGCTACTTAAACTCTTCGTTTCGTAGCTTTTTTTGTTCTTAATTATTTTTGAGCCTTTAGATTGGGCATCTGTCACATCCAGGCGAAAAACTCGAGGAAAGTGAACTAATTTCAATTGAAGAATATTTATACACACATACATAATCTCACGCCTGTATCCCTGAAGGGGTAGGCAGAGGCGCAATACCAAATAGAACCCTGACATTTAACCGAGGTTAGTTCCGTTCCAAATGTGATAGGGAGCAAGACTATCGCCATCATCATCATCATCATCATCAGCCATAGGACGTCCACTGCTAGACATAGACCTCTCCCAAAGATTTCCAGATTGACCTGTTGGAAGCGGCCTGCATTCAACGACTTCCTGCGACCTTTATCAGGTCGTCGGTCCACCTTGTAGGTGGACGTCCTACGCTGCGCTTGCCGGTACGTGGTCTCCACTCGAGAACTTTTCTGCCCCATCGGCTATCAGTTCTACGAGCTATGTGCCCAGCCCACTGCCACTTTAACTTGCTAATCCTTTGGGCTATGTCGGTGATATTCGTTCTTCTACGGATCTTCTCATTCCTGATTTGATCACGTAGAGAAACACCGAGCATAGCCAAAGGGCTATTCTACGACGTATATATACGACTATATTATAGAGAGCTATAGCGCCACATCGGGCATAAATTCCAGACTCCGGGCTGATATGGAAAAATTCAATATCACTTTGCCCGACCCGGGAATCGAACCCGAAATCAGACGGTAGTCGTACCGAAATACAACCACGCCACCGAGGCAGTCTGAATCTGAGAACCTCTTTTTTAAAAGTCGGTTAAAAAAGTTCCTTGTCGTTTCCTTTTTCGACCTCGGTCAACACGTAGTATGACACATTTTTTATAGCTTAGCTCCACGATCTCGTGTGAATGTAATCCAATTCTATACAGTAGTCGTACGTGATGGTGTTACAAACAAGAAAACATCACATCTGAAGCGTCTCGCTGCGTCGCTTTCTGTTTATTTACACCATTAATAGGATTTCGTGAGGATATTTATAATGATCTAATAAGTTCTCTTTCGCACGAGAACTATTTCAATGCGCGTTAAAAAGCGTTGTAATGGGATATATGAGTTCTAGTATAGGTGTTCACACGCCGGCGCTTTTAAAACGCAACGATTTATTGGGCGGTATGTAAAATATACCTTATTAGAAAAACGGCAAGAATGGTTTTTAATCAATCATAATATGAACAGACATGGTGCGACGCTTTTTTAACGTGCGTAGACAAAACTCTTGTACGAATAACGGCTTACTGAGTTGTACATAAGACCTTGAGTTAGGTAATATCAAAGCTGGAACGTTATCACCAAGTTGAGCGTGATTCTTTATTAAAGTTAAATTCATTTATAATTGATTTCCGATTTCTTTCTTTCGATTACTGAAACTCGGGCATGATACTGGTGGCCACCGATGGATACAAGGTCTATCGGTGGTGGCTGGTATTTCTGGACCGCACATCGCTTGCTATCAGGTGTTGTGTGGCCACTTTGCCGTGCTAGGATAAAAAAAAACAAGTTTCCATCTACCCTTATCCCCACTTCAATCTGGGGTGTCCGCAACACACAGAATGAAACACACACACAGCAGAAATGCAGCATCCATGTTGCATATTGATTTCTTAAGTTTACGCGAATGCTATTCATTGGAATAAAATTACTTTTCACATTACTTACACTTTCACATTACTTTTTCGTTTCGAAGGCTTTGCAGTCTTCGTGGTCACGGGTCCAACCCGTGACCACGAAGACTGCAAAGCCTTCGAAACGTCGGGAATAAAAATTAAAACCAAATCGTGATAAAATCCGTAAAAGTAATTTTATTTCAATCCATGTTGCAGATAGGATTCGACTTTTTCCCAAGCCGCCTGCTTTACGTCAACCCTTCCTAGGTGATAATTTTCGTAGCAAATCGTGTCAGAAAAAGCGCGTTGCACACCCTTAGGAATTGAACTTAGGATCTCCCGATCCATGGGCCAAAGAATGATATAGACGGTAATAGCACATAGGCTACTTTGAATAAAAGGTTTTTTCTTTTTAGGGTCGGTTTTAAAAATTCTTTCACCCATAGAATGCTAAATTATTAGCAAGTAACATAGGATACTTTTTGACCCCCGAAAATGTCCATATATTTTTTTCATTTCATTCATATCCCGTGGATAAAATTCCACGTGAACGAAGTCAGGAGCATCACCTAGTGTAATATATTGTATACTTCGTTGACTAGATTATAACAATAATCAATGATCTTTTACCAAAGAGAGTAATTGAATTCAGAACACGGCAAACCACGCGTAAATACCGTCGCTGGGTATCGGTCAAAGAGACTCAATATTATTAACTATAGAGGGGCCACCAAGCAAGTTTTCATATAAAAAAAATCTCAAACTTCAGTAACGTCATCTGTAGCCTAAGCACGAAAAACGAATGTAAATGTAAATGTATTCAAGTTCGCTGCGCACTGATGACGTTTGGTTAAAATTTCATACAAATTTCATAGACGCGCATCGAGTTCGAATACATTTACGGTCGTCAGAAATTTTCCTGCTCAGGCCGCTGATTCTGTCACTTCTTCTTACAATTTATACCCTAGAAAGTTCTGTGAATGATCAAGAATCACGTAAAACAATTTTATTGACTAAAAATGATTACGCTGGCACCACCTTGCGCGCGTATTATTTAAATACGACAGAGTGACTAATGACCACGAGCTCCCAACTTTTTTTTAGAACAGTCACACACATAATCCTGACCCAACACTAAGATCGAATCTTGTTGTTGAGAATTTCGGTCTTACAACACCCAGCCCTGAAACAAATATCTGTGGAGCACACGGACATTTATGTATCTCCGTGCGGGAATCGAACCCGCGACCTCACGTTACTCGCCCGCTGCGTCACAGAAGCTGTCACTTTTGAATCACAAGTTTCATGATGCCCCGTCTATATACTGTTGGATGTCTTTGGTATCGGCACGGCAATTATCAACGATCGATACAACACCGCCAGTATTATTTGCGTGGGAGTAAGCAAGCTAATGTAATTACCTTCGATACGACCTCTCACCTGTGTTGGTTTTCGGGTTCCCTAATTTCCCTTTAACCCCGTACATACCTTTACTACAAAGGAGTAATTGGTGAGTAACTTTCGTAAGACGACTACGTTTTAGGGTATGACCACACTTGAGGTCTGGAAGAGTCTTTCTTTCCACCTGCCCTTATGTGGGGTCGGGGGAACACACTTTTTCAAGCACGTTGCAGAAAGGATCCGGCTTAGTTTTTCAATCGGCTGCCTGCTTGACGTCTACCCTCTCTCTGGGTATTCCATCTATCAGATCCCGGGCAAATTAAATTAGAAACATCACTTTGCCTGACCGGGGAATTGAATCATGGGTGCATTGCCAATCTAACTGGAGGGAATAAGGGATTGGGTAAGGGAGGGGGGGAGTTGGGCCACCGGAAATCTCACTCACTGAACGAAACGCAACAGCGAGCTGCCACTTTACGTCGGGTTTCTGTGAGACAGTGGTATCAAACCGGTCGAGCCGGCCCATTCGTGCTGTAGACGTGATTGTCTACAGCGTGGCTCTACCACTAGGTTTAGCGTAACATAATTAATTGATAGGCCGTAAATTAAATTCAAATAGAACTAGTAAACAGATACAACTACCGTTCATTACAAACAACTCCAACTAATAAATCTTGGAACGTCACAACATCTTGCATACCAAGTTCGAGCGCAATAACTTAATGAAGTTATTGTATCGATACAGACTTTATTCGAATATGCTTGTTACTGCGAATGTTTGTTTACGAATAGAACGTGCATTTAATAATGATATAATTGTTTAAACCTTCTTCAAGCGATTGTCATATTATAAATATTAATAGTCATACGCCCGAATGGTCAAACGCTACTCAACTTTAACGGCTTCTTACATTAGTTTTCCCCATACAATTTTGACAGATAACGCGACCTTAAAGGACATAAGGCGACATTCAGCGGTAAGTGTTGATGTTTTAAAACAAAACCTAAATAGCATAATTCTTACCGCCGAATGTTCATACACTTAAGGTCGCCTTATATCGTTTAAGGCCGCCTTATCTGTCAAAATTGTATGGCGAAAATCAATGTAAGAAGCCGTTAAAGTTGAGTAGCGTTTGACCATTCAGGCGTTATGTGCTGTGTGCATATCTTTTCTGTAAACAGCTTCTCGCAGATTTTTTAAATAATTTATAAAAACTAAAAAGTTTTACGTAAATAAAAGTACCTACAAGTATATTAAATATTAAATTCTAGTTTCTGGAATTTTAATAGCGAAACATATTGCAATACTGGCTTGATGTTTTGGAATATAAAATAAAAAAAAAATTTACTATTTGCTGTAAATTCATTTTTAGAACGAATCGTCGTACTATTTTTAAAACCTAACCGTTTTGGCAACGCATGTTCTACGGCACTGAAATACTGGCCAGTTGTATATTATGGTGTAACCGCAAACTACTGACCGCGTTTGATTTTCTGCCAAATATAAGGCAGATGTTCCGTTAACAGATATAATTCGAAAAATTAAATTAATTTTAAATGGTTTCTGTATTTCAATAATTCTTTCTGTGGGTCCAGTTTATGCCATGATTCAATCAATTACTTGAATTGAGTAATAAAAAGCTATTTATTACAATGCGACGTATATATATTATTATAATATTAATAACTGTATTTTTTCTGCCTTGGTGGCGTGGTGGTATTTCGGTACGACTACGGTTCTGAGGTCTCGGGTTCGATCCCCGGGTCGGGCAAAGTGATATTGGATGTTTCCATATCAGCCCGGAGTCTGGAATTTGTGCCCGATATGGCGATAGGCTCGCCCCCTATCACATCTGGGACGGAACTAAGCTCGGCGAAATGTGGGTGTTCTAGTTCGCTAGTGCGCCTCTGCCTACCCCTTCGGGGATACAGGCGTGAGCTTATGTTATGTTATGTTATGTATTTTTTCTATCTGCTTTAAACCCCTCCAATCTGGCGAATGTGCGAAACACAATGTTTCAGGCATATTGCGGAAAATATTCAGCTTAGTTTTCACTACCGTCTACCAGCCTCTAAGGTATCCAGTCTCAGACAATTTGTCAAACCACTTTGTAAAACCTTAGATTCGAACCCAGAACCTCAAGCCTTGTAAATGTTACAAATTACTACTCAAGGACAGCTATATGATATATCGGCGCAAAATCGCAAGCTTATTTAAAAAGCCGTTGTTATTTCACGTTAATTCATTTTACAATTGTTAAACTGCTGAATCGTTAAAAGATTCTAAAAAGTTAAAATAATCGTTATAATTATTTCTTTGACATTCGATATTCGGTATCGAGTAGGTAGTTGCAAATATTGCACCCTATAAAAGGAGTGTTCAGAGCAAATTCGACACAGTCGTGCTCCGGCACTCTGACTGTCCACATCCCTGACTAGACGGTGCTCTTGAGCACCGTTAATAAAGGGAATTAGTGAATCTCAGTGTTCACAGTTGATAAATAAGATGAGTAATCATCTTATTATCAAAAGTGACGTCAGCCATGCTGACGTCGCCGTTTTTAAAAACGTCAGCGTTCGCCATCCGACATCAGAAGTGGGATCACTATCCCACTCATTTAATTTGAACCTTTCTGCCCTGACAATGGATACTTTCAATCCGAATGATACTTTCAATCCGACTGATACTTTCAATCCCACTGATACTTTCAATCCGACTGATACTTTCAATCCGACTGATAATTTCAATCCGACTGATAATTTCAATCCGACTGATAATTTCAATCCGACTGATAATTTCAATCCGACTGATAATTTCAATCCGACTGATAATTTCAATCCGACTGATAATTTCAATCCGACTGATAATTTCAATCCGACTGATAATTTCAATCAGATTGATAATTTTAATCCGATCGGTCAATAATAAAGGCCCAGGCCACAGCATCGTCCTTCCCAGTTCCTTTAGAACCCCTGTGGACCACTGCGTAAAGGACCGCTCAGAACCACAGCATCATCCTTAAAAAAAAAAACTGTGGACCACGGCGTACGAGACCGCTCAGAACCACAGCATTACCCTTAACAATAAAATAAAAGTGCATAAATGCGTGGAGCATTTGTACTAGTGCATTAATGTGTGGAAGATTTGCACAAAAAAAAAAAAAACCTTTTCAGAGCCTCTGTGGACCACGGCGTACAGGACCGCTCAGCGCCACAGCATCGACCCTTCCCGTTCCTTTAGAACCCCTGTGGACCACGGCATCATCCCCGTAAGAAAAGTGAATAGATGCGTGGAGCATTCGCACTCTGACTACTGATTCATAAAAAGTTGATTCATAAAAAGTGCATTGTGTGGAACATTTGTACAAATGTTTATAATATGGTCTAGCCAGGCTGGTCGGATACCTCCTCTAAAAGCCATATAAACTAGGGCACGCGATGCGTCTAAATACCCGTATTTTGATTTGTGTGCAATTTCATCTCAGAATTCAATGCAAAAACAAAACTACCTGATTTATGGTCAGGATTGATCGAGACGGTCTATATGACACTGTTGCAGTCATTTTTGAAGTCTAAATGTCAACGTCAGTGATCAACTTTAAAAATCATAAGTGGTCAATTTGAAAAATCATGAGTTGTTAATTCGGGAAATTGTTTTGTGAGCTAGGTAATTTTGCCCGCTGAGTTTGTTTCGCCGGGTCTTCTCAGGCAGGGCCGCGTTTGGATCCGGTGGTAGTTTAAAAAAAAGTCGGAATCTTAAATTCGCAATAATAAACGAGGCCTTTCAAAATGACAGTATCGGCGTACAACCACGAGCTTTCAATAGGAGCACGTGCTATTTGAAATGAAAAGAAAGAAAGAAAGAAAGAAAATAAAAGAAAAAGAAAAAAAAAATTGATCTACGAGTATTCACAACAAATTACAAGGCTGGTGCAGAGCACGCACCGCCTATCAGAATGGCCGTATCGGCGCAAAATCGCAAGCTTATTTAAAAAGCCGTTGTTATTTCACGTTAATTCATTTTACAATTGTTAAACTGCTGAATCGTTAAAAGATTCTAAAAAGTTAAAATAATCGTTATAATTATTTCTTTGACATTCGATATTCGGTATCGAGTAGGTAGTTGCAAATATTGCACCCTATAAAAGGAGTGTTCAGAGCAAATTCGACACAGTCGTGCTCCGGCACTCGGACTGTCCACATCCCTGACTAGACGGTGCTCTTGAGCACCGTTAATAAAGGGAATTAGTGAATCTCAGTGTTCACAGTTGATAAATAAGATGAGTAATCATCTTATTATCAAAAGTGACGTCAGCCATGCTGACGTCGCCGTTTTTAAAAACAACGTCAGCGTTCGCCATCCGACAGATATTTTAAATTTAAACCCAAATTGTCATTTAGGTAATCCTAGATAATACAAAACCTAGGATCCGAACTCAATAATCATGACCTCTCAGCGAAAATTCGTTGCCTAAAGACCACGTTGATAAGCGGCTTATGGCAACTTGCACCACTATTACTAACCTACAGTCAGTCCTAACCTCAAGTTAAATTGAAAAATAAATATTGTTACATAAAAAAAAATACTGGTGATGCCATCTGTGTGCGGTATTGAGAAATGCTTGTTGAAATATTTTGTGACTAGTTATGCGGTCTGTCGCTGACGATATTTCGAACAGCGACATTTAAAAAATTGTTGAAGATTGTCTATGTTACGGAAGTTGACATATGTCGATCATAGTTTGTGGTCTTACATCCATTGTTAGTGTATGGGATTTTTCGCCTTATCGTGTAGACATATCGACTTGCTTTCTATGGAGGATTTTAGCTGGAATGTTCTCGAATTTGAGTCGGAAATGCGTGGGCGGGACTTTGTTGGAGGAGGAATGGTTTAAAAGCCGTGACAGAGTCGCTCCGGCCTTTTTCTTCTTTTTCTTGGACGAGCTAGCAGCTAGAGAAATCTCCGAGTGACGGATCCCGGCGGGCGTAGCCTGGGCCGAGATCCACGAGGGTAGACATCAGAGCAAAACATCGTCTGCAACTCTGTTTTCCCCAGAAACACACGTGGTGACTGTTTCGGGCTGCGTCCGTTGGGGGGAGCTTCGCTGGTGGCGAAGGCTTCCACGGAGGTCAAAGGAGGCTGATAAGGCAGTAACACCAAGCGGCCGGGGGCCGTCGTGCCTTGGAGGGCGACGAGGTAGCCGTAGATGACCTGGGGTGATCAGGGAAGCCACGTGCTCATCATCACGTGCCCAGCGTCGCATTCAGCGCGGTGAATCGTCTTCCTGCTTTGTTCTTTTCTTTTATTTTAACGGCGCCCAACTTTACTTAACTACCATGAGAAGTACAGTATTTTTTTTGTAATCTATATATGATGTTCTGGCGATTCTAGACGACCGAAATTTCATTCCAATAACCCGCATTCGAACCGTGATCTAGCCGAGCGTTCTTTTTTTTAATTAAGAATCATACATGTACTTAGATATACTAAGATCTTTTTAAATTTTAATTCATCAGTAGATTGTCTGGTTTTATTGTAAAGGTAATTAATTAAGGAGCGGAGTGTATATATATTGTATTGCAGACACCAATGTAATTTAAGAAATATAGCTATTTAATATTGAAGTTGCGATTTTTTCCTTGCTCTGCTATTATTCCTAGTTCTTTCACACTTAGCCTTCTAATACACATAAATGTACATTTTCTTTGCTTGAAATACCAGACATGCAAATGTCACTCGACACAAACAATTACCTGTGACAATATGTATATTAATAAAATGTAATTAAATAAATAAATAAAAATCTTTATTGATCACGTAGGCATATAAAAGCGCTTATGACATGTCAAAAAAGCATAATTTAGATTTAAGTATTTCTTATAATATTATAGAATAGAATGCTATTAATTTGGAATAAGGCAGGCAGGTTATACAGTTAGAAGAATAGGCTCATATGGGGAAAGGGGAGTGGAGCGGTATACGGACCGTGAAAAGGGAACGGGAAATAATGGAAGCTGGTAGGATTGGATAAAAAAACTACAAAACCCTATCCTAGCTAACCTACCAACCTTTCTCTAGCTACCTACGGATGACGACCCGAAGAAGAATGGCAGAAAAAAACTCCGGGCTTATTTTTTTCATCAATTGTTACCAGTTTTTTTTTTGTTTTTTCTTCTTTTCATTATTACATGTAATTAATTAACTGTCGTCAAATTTTCTTTAACTACATGTAGTACATTCTTTCTCAATTTAACTTGAGGCTAGGACTAACTGTAGGTTAGTAACAGTGGTGCAAGTCGCCCTCAGTGAGACCAAAATTAGTCGTATGTAATTTTCCACGGCACAATGTTAGCACACGCCGCCATCCGACAGATGGTAGTCGTACAAATCACTGGCCGAACTTTGAATGGCATGTCGGAATGTTTCACGTCCCACTTTGCTTTGATTGATTTACTGTATCTGCACGGTATTGTCCCCATATATCTTGCTTAGATTTACAACATACAATTTATGTATCAATGTAGATGGGGATTAACGTTTGTGTCGTAAAAAAAAGCTACTGTTATCAGAGCGTTTTTGTCCGGTAAAACAAGCCTATTGTTATCAGGATTTTTTCATATATAAATAATCTCACGCCTGTATTACAGATGGGGTATGCAGGAATTAGAGGGCAACATCCACGTCTCGACGCGTTTATTTCCGACCCAGATTGGAGATAGGGGGCGAGCCATAATATAAGTAGTAAGTAGTATATAGTCATAGCAATAGCTATAGCTATTGTAGCCTCCTTGCAGGCAGCCGGTCGTAAAAACTAAGCCAAATCCTTTCGGTATTATACTTGGTATTAGCCATTGCCATAAAGCAGGGGTGGCCAACCGGTCGATCGCGATCGGCCGGTCGATCGCTGCTATTTGCTCAGTCGATCATGGCAAGGCAAAAACTTATAATCTTAATATACCTAATAATAATATTCATAGGTAAAAATACGTAAAACAGAATGCGCAACGTAATTACCAACTGCTGCGCGGATCATTTTGTATCCAGTATGTAATTGGTAGATCGCGCAGGGTTTCGTCAAAAAACAATAGATCTTGGATCAAACAAAGTTGGCCACCCCTGCTATAAAATCATGTCAAGCACAAATTCCAGAGTCAGATAATGATAATGAGCAGAAAACCCAATATCACTAGGTACCTGACCCGGAGACAGAACACGAGACATAAGAGTACGCTATATGCGGCGTACTCTTATGTCATACCCTTACATTTATTTTATTCGACTATTCTATTTGATTGGCGCATAAGCCACTTGTCTAAAGCCCCAGTACTGCAGCCCGAGCAGGAAAATTTGTGACAACCGTAAATGTATTCGTGCTCGATGCGCGTCTATGAAATTTGTATGAAATATTAATCAAATGTCATCAGTGCGCAGCGAGTTTACATTTACATTAGTTTTTCGTGCTCGGGCTACAGTTGTCCTACCGCATACGCATAACGCAATAGAACTACACACACTAGATTAGCATAAAATAGCAATAATTCAACTAACAAATAAACTAATAAAATAAACAATATAAAGAAATTGTACAAGAATAAGATAAGATTATTTATTGCGCTAACATCTTCTAGGTCCCTTTCATGTTGGAATTTATAACATCTGTTTTAAATATTGTCTTTAGTATTCTAGTACGCAAGCTGACACGACGTTTTACATATGCTGCGAAGATTTACAAGCGACGCGTTTAATTCACAATTCATATATGAATTTATAAAACTAACACAATATCTGGTAGAATTCTTCAAATTCACCCGTCTATATATATTTTCTCTTAAAATATTAATGGCATTGCAATGCATGTTGTTAACTATACCGACAGGAATGATAGATAAAATATCAGGAAAATGTATAAGTCTATCGTATTGTCCATACAACAATAATCACAAGTTAATGTTATGATCGGTCCACATACGGATATGACGTAACAATAAAAAATACAGATGAATTGAGTACTTTCTCCTTTTTGTAAGTCAGTCGACAATTACAAGCAGCAGAAATTATAAACAGTATAGTACTAAACGGGGCATCAACAAAAGTCGCGATCCAAAAGTTTTGTATGATATCTAGCACCACCTACCATGTTATAGCTGAAAACATGTCGTTAGAACAGTTTTGTTAATGATTTTACTACTCTGAAGTTTGGAATAAAAAAATTATATGGAAACTGGCTTGATAGCCCCTCTATGTAAGTAGTATTAAATGTCTGTAATTAATAGGAAAGTGACGAATATGCATGTGGATGGATGAAAAGCCAGTTAAGTAGCAGTAGATAAGAAGAAACATGCTGAACTGACCCTCAATAAAAATGGGATAAGAGCGGTGAGACGATGATGATATGCACAAAAACCACCATCCCAGATGTGGTTTGGGAATCCTGTTGAAATAATCATTAGTACGAATGTCAATTGGCAGATACCAAACAAGTTCCGATAGATGTTTGAATTAAAGTTGTGCGCGCACTACTAATAAAATAAAGTTAGACAGAGCCCAACAAAATGCCCATTCTTTTAGTAAAACCGATAAGAAAACATTGGAAAGATTTCAGAAATTTGTTTTTAATGAGTTATCTGAGGAAACGTCGGGTGAAGTTGGTCTGAATCCTTTGAAAGGCTACGAAGTTACGCCTACCCAAAAGTTTAGGTCACGGTATGAATTCAGAGTTAATTAACTGTTGCTAACCAAAGGTGTTGTGTTTGGAAATCTTTAAACACGTAGTAATTTACGGTATTTCCAGATAAATAAGTTCTTTTATTAACGTTTTAAGGGTTTTTGTATTATTATTTATATTTTTAAGCACTTTTTTCTTTTTGTCTGCCCATATCCCAACACAATGTGGGGTCGGCGAAACACACTTTGTCAAGCATGTCGCCGATAGGATTTAGCTTAATTTTTACCAACAGCTAGCAGCCGCCCTGGAAGATATAGTACCTAGCAAATCGTTCTAGAAAACCACCCCGACCGACCTGGGAATCGAACCCAGGTCCACAGCCTATATACATACGCTGCCACTAGACTAAGGAGGCGAGGCTTATACAGGCTCTTCAGTTATTGAAAATACTTCATTCTAAGTCACGGAAAAATCGGGTAAACGCGAGAGACTAGAAAGACATACATACATAGAAGAACATTCACTACTTTTCCCAAAAATAAAATCAACAAAATCATACTAATGCCTTTAAATTTACTAAAACACCAGACTAATAATAAAATACTTAACTTCAGCTATTGTGGGCCTCAAAGGAAATGTCAAGTGATGTTTGCGTGGGCGAGGGAGTCCTTGTGTTAGGGATGATGCCGAAAATTAAGCAGATTAATAATTAAGTATACAAGGACATCTTCGTCGATGTCCATTATGTTCATTAAATTGATGACTGCTTTCTTGGAAGGTGGTTAAATTGTGTTAACGAAACATATGTCAAATATAAATCAAAGCTAATATTAACTTATTAACTTGGCCGAAACGTGATAGAGCTTTTAAATTAGGATGTTTTGACCTCTGTCAAAACAGAGAATTGACATTAACTTATGACATGGCAATTCATACATCCTTTCTTGGGGTGTATAAGCAAAATGAAAATAAACAACCACTCTTCATTCGGGATCTTTATATTTAACAATATAATAAACAGTCAGAATATTTCGCCTTCGACCTTCATTGGGAGATTCTAAGTTCGATTTCCAGGTGAGGGTACTATGTTTTTTAAACGATTTTCCTGATACCGGGTCACCTAGAAGTTGGCGTCATGCAGGCAGCTGGTCGTAAGAACTAAGCCGAATTCTTTCGCCAACGCATAAGTATGATGCTCCAATTTGAGTTGCATATTAGAGTATGAAAGCCCTTAGTAGGAAATAAAAGCTCACACCTGTACCCCCGAAGCGGTAGACAGAGGCGTACTAGTGATCTAGAACACTCACATTTCGTCGAGCTTAGTTCCGTCCCAGACTCTCATCTGGAACATCACTGTCCCAGGGGGCGAGCCTATCGCCATATCGGGAATAAATTCTCTAAGAAGAAAAGCAGGCGAAATAAGATAGAGAGTCGGAATAAATTTGACAGCCTCCGTGGCGCAGCGGGCGAGTAGCCGGCTGTGAAGCGAGAGGCCGCGGTTTCGATTCCCGCATTAAGACAAATGTTTGTGTAGCCCACAGATATTTGTTTCAAGTCTGGGTGTTGTGAGACCGAAAGTCTCTCATAGTCTCTGACACCCACGATACAGGTTATACCTAGTGGGGTCAGGACTAGGTGTATGACTGTTGGGTGTATTCATTTAAAAAATTTACACAACAAACACTGGTCACTCACAAAACATATGTAATCAATCAAGTGTGTATCGATACCTAATAGTCCTGTTACAGACATCAATCACATATGTAAACGATCGATCTACAAAAGTTTCTAAGAAGGTGTCTCCGTCTCGCTGGAACGAACACCCAAGTCTTAAGTGACATGACTTTGATAAATTATTTGCGATGAAAACGCCTCGCAGCGAAATGTGTACTCTATCTATTATTCAAAACACCGCGATTTCTGCCTCTTCCATTTATAATTACTGCTTAAAGTGGCACGTTAATCGATGAGGTAACCCTTCTAAGTTTAGAGAAGTAAGCGACGTCAAGTCTTCTAAAATCAATACACTTCGTAGTTACTTAATATAGAGTTTGAAGATATTTTCATTCCAGTAGTTTACGTAAATAGTCAAAGTTGATTAAGAAAGCTCTTTGGCAATTACGTTTCATTATTAAAAGAAAAAGAAGAAAGAAAAGCAATTTATTTATCTTAGAAACAAAAATATGTTAAAATAATAAACAACCTAACACCCTTTTCAAGCATGCTGTAGAAATTATTCGCCCTTAGTCTTAACGACCTACCTGGTTGAATGAGAAAATCTTGTCAGAAAAATAGCTTTGCCCGACATAAGATTTCAATCCAGGACCTCCCACTCCAAAGCCCATGGACGCTGCCACTAAACCACGGAGGCGATTATTAAAAAGTGTTCTATAAATGCAAGAGGAATCTTAATGGAATTAAAAATTTCAAATTCAAATTTCGTCCTAAAACTTTTATGTGATAAAATACTATACTTTTTTTATCTACACGTGGATTGCAGAAACTGATAAATCTACACATTTGCAAGTCGAATAGTAGATAGCGGATCATCAGGGGTATCTTCCTTCCAACATCTATCAATGCATTTTAATTTTTAGAACTAGAAATATCACATATACGGATCTAACGCTGCGTCTCCTGTACATGTTTTTTAGAAACAAAACACTAATAAAACCTACACAAAACAAGGTTTTTCATTGTCTTCTACACATGTAACAATGGACCATAGACAAAATCGGACAACGTTAAAAACACATTTATAGGTTTTTAATTGTTTTTACTTTTGTAGTAGGTACCTTTTGTTAAATGTACTTAGAGTAGGGGACAAACATTGGAAATGTGTTTATTTATTTTTCCATTTTTTTTTCGAGAAAGGTCAAGTTAAAAGTACCCTAAACCGACGTGCATGCATGAAGAATGTAATGAGACTGAATGAGGCGAAAGAGATGTGTAAGGATCGTAGCAAGTGGAAATCCGTTGTCTCTGCTTACCCGTATGGGAAAAAGGCTAGAGTATATCTATGTATGTATGTATGTTTGTTATTTTTCCATAAACATCAATTTTACATGATCATCATCCCAATGTTGTTTGTTACATCATTCGTATAGTACTAATATTATAGTGCACTCAGATGTATTGATGCAGTAGTTCAATCAACCTGCAACTGCCAATATAAATTAAATTTCACGCGAGTTTCCACTTCACAAAGCCAGCAAATGAGCTATATAAGGTAACTAATATTTCGAATAATATCTATATTAAACATGATTGGCTCGTGATGCGCTCAATCGAGACAGATTATTTAAAGTAATATGAACCAATACATATAAAGGCGTAATTAAAGTGTAATTGAGACCTTTGTTTATATTAAACCTTATTTTATTTGTTTCCATTTAACTGCTTCAGAGGCGTAGTATTTCGGTACGAGTACCATTCTGAGATCTCGGAATCGATCTCTGAATTTGGTTTAATTTCATCATCATCATCATCAGCCACAGGACGTCCACTGATGGACATAGGCCTCCCCCAAAGGTTTCATTTAGTGTCTTAAAATTCCTTCGAAATCAAATTAAAAAGTGTGTTAATGTCGATTTGGGTTCGAGAACTTGTCATTAGATAATTTTCAACGCAACATACTAATGTTTGACACTCAAACACACAAAAAAGTGCAATAGCACTTTAAAATTTCGACGATAAATGAAATCGAATCGTAGTCGAAATCGAAAAGAGTGTCAAAAAACATCCTACAGTATCAAACCATAGCCTAAGCTTACTGCTTGACATGACGACAGGCTCGCACCTTATCACAATCTTGGGATAAAAATTAGCTTGAGGAAAATTGGGTTCACTAATTCTGCCTGTGCTTATCCTTTTAGGGATAACAGGCCTGTGTGTGTCGCCTCCTTCGTCAGCGTATATGGGCTGTGAACCGGGAGGTCCTGGGTTCGATTCTCAGGTTGGACGGATATTTCTCTAACACGATTTGTCCGAGACTGGATTCTCAGAGGGGGCTAACGTCAGAGACGACCGATTGTAAAAACTAAGCTGAATCCTATTTGCAACATGCTTGAAAGAGTTGTTGCGCCGACCCAACACTGAGCTGGGATAAGAATATTTCATCTTTCTACAGAAAGCTATTTTCTACAGCCAGGATCAAGAATGGCACGCATTTTATGATACCAAACAATGAAGATCGGCAAGATTCTGAGAATAAGAACACGGGATAAGAATACATAATAAATAAATAAATACACCCAACAGTCAAACACCTAGTCCTGACACCACATTAGGTATAACCTGTATCGTGGATGTCAGAGACTATGAGAGACTTTCGGTCTCACAACACCCAGACTTGAAACAAATATCTGTGGCACACAAACATTTGTCTCATTGCAGGAATCGCACCCGCGGCCTCTCGCTTCACAGCCGGCTACTCCCCCGCTGCGCCACGGAGGCTGTCTGAGGCTGTAAGGTGGAAAAAAAGGCGTTTGTGTGTATGTTTTTTTTTATTAGCAGAGACTGGCACACGAGCTGATGGGTCACCTGATGGTAAGTGATCTCCACCGCTCATAGACACCCAAGACACAAAAGGAATCATGGGTGCGTTGCCAACCTAAAAGGAGGAAATGGAGGGGAGGGAAAAAGGGATTGGGAAAGGAAGGGGGGGAAGTGGGCTACCGGAAATCTCACTCACCGAACGAAACGCGACAGCAAGCTGCCACTTTACGTCGGTTTTCTGTGAGACAGTGGTATCAAACCAGTCGAGCCGGCCCATTCGTGCTGTAGATGTAACTGTCTACAGCGTGACTCTACCACTCAAAATATGTATGTATCTTAAAGTTCAAAATCATATCTAGCGTAGTGAAGTTGATTCCGGCGGACATCCTGCAGCGGTACATTTCCTTTCACCGCCAGCACTCGTGAGAATTTCAATGAACCATATCCACAGATACTTGGACTACCGTTAGCATAAATTGTCCATAATATAGTTTCTTGTCCTGTGAACGATAAATAATTTATTAGAAAATGTGTGAACATATTATGTAAGGTACAGTGGGGTTCCCATCACCTCTTATAGCAGTATTATTATAATTTTACTTGTACCGATTCCCATACAAAACAAACGAAGAACGATTATAATAATACTGCTATAAAAGGTGGTGGTAACCCTACAGTATAGCGTACTTTACAGCAACTTTCTGGATTTTTAAGCCGCGTCTCCTGCACATGGTTTTTCGAAACAATACACTAAAAACACCTACACAAAACAAGGTTTTTCATTGTCTCCTACTCATGTAACAATAGACCATAGACAAAAAATTGTAGAATTACCATGTTTTGTGTAGGTATTTTGTGTAATGTTTTAGTGCAGGAGACGCGGCTTTATATTTATGCAAAAATTGAAAATACATTTTAAAATTAAAAAAATAAATGTAAAATAAATGTAAATAGCGCTCGAAAAAGTAGATATATAACAAGATTAGTATAGCAATATGCTATAATGCTATGAAAACGATATTATTCAACACTGGTGAATCTATTAAAGAAGTACTTGAAAACAAAAAATATTGATGTCTCCCTCAGCAGTTTGGCAAAAAACTTTTTGCTGTATTTTCAATTAACCCTCGGAATGCAATTAAAATCAAGTTAAACTCGAATTGTTCCTGGGGGAAGTTATTAAAACGCTAGTTACCCAAGTCATTTGCAGCGTCTTCCCCAACTTTAATTTACTTTAAGCCATCGACTTTAGGTTTATAAAAGGGTTGTAGGTTGGTCACTGAACGTCGACCAAGTTAAGTGCCGCTTTGTGCAACTACCGCGTGTAAACCGCCCCAGCAAAGACTCGCTTGCATTTTTTTTTTTCATTTTTATTTTCTCTAAAAGCTTTTACACAGGAACTGCGCTTTAATTAAACCTTTTCGTTTTGGCGGGAGCTTAAATAGATGTAGCTGATTGCTCGATTCTACGAGCGATATATATATGCAAGTGTGCTTCAACCATTTCAATTTAGAGGTGCTCGAATTTAAGCAGAATTTGGTTTATAAAGATTGATAATAGGATAACTGCCGATAATGCAAGAGTTAGTAAAGTTAACTTTCTCGCTAACGACTGAAAAATAATTTGTATGAAAAACATCCATTCCCCATGTAACTGCTAGAGGCGTTGAACATACAAATATTCCACATTGTCGCTAGTGGGAAATGTAAAAAAAAAACTTAATATGTACAGACAAATTTAGACACTCCTCATTTTTTGAAGTAGGTTAAAAACAGATCTTAAGACATAAGGGCGACTTGCAGCGCTATTATCAACCTAGAGTTAGTCCTTAACTCGATTTATCCTGCAGCTCATTCTTATATTTAAATTGGCATTTGGGATAAATCAAGACTTCTCGAGTTGCTGGAAGTCGGCCTATAATAATATTAAGTTATAGAGGTAAACCTCGTATTTACACCTCCAATGCAGTTGAATTTTGCAATTACATAAAGGCGGACTAGAGGTCAAATACAGGTAATGGCGAAATCATATCGCCACACGACTACAAAGCTCCTGAACTCATTAAAACAGGCAAATACGTGTTAGAATTTAACAAATTAAAGTAAATCTGAAAGTTATACACTTGCTAGTAGCAGTTATAGTCACTATTAGTTAATTTGTAGTTTTAGTTGTGAGCTATGCTGGTGGGAAAGGACTTGATTCTTATTTTAACCGAACTATCCCCCAAATTTTGAAACGAAACTCTAAACACTTGAGATCATCTTATCTCATTTAAGGCCGCCTTATCTGTCAAAATTGTATGGCGTAAAACAATGTAAGTAGCTATTAAAGTTGAGTAGTGCGTTTCAGTATTAGACTCTACTAAATGTAAAAAAATCCCTGTGGAAATTTTTGCCGTTATATCCGAATCGATATTTAAAACTCAAAAAAAGAAACATTCCAGTATTATAAGTATAAATAAACATTTATACTTACACTGAAATTACCTTCGGCTTTCCTCCACCCACCAGCATTTTTCCAAAATTAATTTATTAGCTGTTTTGCTTCTTTGATTACTCACGTTTCCTTTATTCGTGATTGCAAGGTATTTTATTGCTTTCCTGTTGTTTAACTTGATTTAAATTATATTTCTCGCAAACACGTTCAAGTGGAGATGCCTGTTATATAAAGCAACATCAAATCAGAATAATTACGTTACGTTACCACTATTAGCTATTATATGGTATCTTTAAATAATCACAAGTTTCAAAACTTAACTGACCGACTTCCAATTTACCGATCGTGACAAAATTTATATGGGACCACCCTTGTAATAAGCTCTATCGAACACAATAATAATTTTGAAAATCGGTCCACATTTGGCGTAGATATGGAGTAACATACATTTAAAAAAAAAATTGAGAACCTCCTCTTTTTGTGGAAGTCGGTCGATAACTGATGTACTATGAATTGAAATAAAACTATTTTTACGGATTCTATCACGATTAGGTTTTAATTTTTATTCCCGACGTTTCGACTATGGACTATGTTTATCACATGGGGAATAAATAACTAAAATGAATAAGACCTGCCTGACTCTTAACGCGCGATTCGTTTTTGACTTCGATTCGGTTTAATTTAACTCGATTTTGGTGGATTTTTTTTCCTTAAAAATGTATATAAATTATAAAAAATCAAAAAAGGTTAATTATTTATGTTCTGATCTACGCAGTACGAGCTCACGGTGTCTTGATTTCTGGCGGCTGGTCTTTTTTTGATTTTGTATAATTTAAAAATGAAGGTAGATATTGTAACACTAACCTTTTTTGGACAAATGACACCTCAGTCTGACCCGCGACAACGAAGACTGTAAAGCCTTCGAAACGTCGGGAATAATAATTAAAACCTAATCGTGATAGAATCCGTAAAAATAGTTTTAATGTATAGGTAATATTCGCGTAAACTTAAGAAATCTGTAAGTAATAGTTGTTGATAATAAAGGGCCATAAGCGAAGGCACCATTCATTCTTTTCTAAGTTATGTGTGTTCCTAATGATTATGAATTATCGGTGGCATTAAAAGTGAAGAAATCTGGTTATCTGAAAATATGTTTTTCTAAATTATGTGAAGTATAGCAAAACGCTAATTTTAAACCTAATGGTTTGAGTTTAGTGAACTAAAGCCTATTAAATTCATATATGTAATTAAAGCCTCCCATAATCCGATTTTATCAGGGACGTTAATTTCACTTTTTCTTTCTACCTGCCCTTATCCCACCTTAATGTGGGGTTGTCGCAACACACTTTTTCAAGCATGTTGCAGAAAATGTTTGGCTAAGTTTTTATGACGCGCTACCTCCCTGACTTTAACCCGCTCTGAGGGATCCAGTCCCGGGCAAATTAAATTAGAAATTTCGCTTTGTCTGACCTGGGAATTGAACCCAAGAACTCCCGATCTACAGCCCATATATGCTGCCAATAGACCAAGGAGGAAACTAATATCACTAGTTAAAGAAATTTCTTTAAAAAATAAAACGTCTCGTCTTTGTTTCAATTGCTTCAATGGAATGGTTAAACGGCGGACCGTTTTAAAAGGGAGCAAATTTTCCCAAACTTGCCTGAATCTTATTGAAGCCAACGAGTCGCTCTCGACAAAGTTAGCGTTTCGAAATCGAGTTAAGATCCATTAACTATTCGCGGTTTAATTTTCTCCGAGATGAGGTTTTAATTCCAGTTTTACTTGAAAGTTGCTTCTTGGTATTTCTTACAAGTGTATTTATTAAAGATGAAAGGTGTTTATTTATTATAGAAAAACGAATGGAAATTTGATGTTTAACCCGCGTTTACATAGAACGAAGTAAATTACTCACGTTTTGTTTCATGTTTCGTGAATCCATTCACCTCGCTTTATTATAAAATAATGTAGAGGTTGCTTGCTAAAAAAATTTGTGCAGACTTTTTTTATAACTTGTAAGGAAATAAGAAACATGAAAATAAACATGCTCTGCTCATGCGACTGCCTCGGTGGCGTGGTGGTATTTCGGTACGACTACGGTTCTGAGGTCTCGGGTTCGATCCCCGTGTCGGACAAAGTGATATTGGATTTTTCCGTCTATCGCCATATCGGGCACAAATTCCAGACTCCGGGCTGATATGGAAAAATCCAATATCACTTTGCCCGACCCGGGGATCGAACCCGAGACCTCAGAGCCGTAGTCGTACCGAAATACCACACGCCACCGAGGCAGTACTTTTATAATTACATTTTTTATTTCAGTTTGTTGTGCGTTGTCATGGTGGTGGTAAATAAATTACTTTTCTTTCTTTCTTTCTTCTTCTTACCGTAAATGCAATGTCATGATCTTTCAATCTAATGATTTCTTAAGTTTGCGCAAATGTTACACATTGAAATAAAACTAGTTTTTACGGATTCTATCGTATTTAGACCCAACGTTTCAAAAGCATTGCAGCCTTCATGGTCACAGGTTGGAATGACTGACAGGCTGCTAACTTTCACTATATTGCAATGTAAAAAAAAAAAAAAAAAAAAAAAAAAAAAAAAAAAAAAAAAAAAAAATCTCATAAATTGTAGTATTATAATTATCAAGTTATATTATGCATAATATCTAATGTACGTTATCTACTTGCTATTGTTACACTGAGTGCATGCCCTTAGGGTTATTGTTTAGTTTAGAAACGTTTTCAAAGTAAAAAAAAATAAAAAACAATAATAACAATAATCTGTTGTATGTACCATATATAAATAAATAAATAAATAAAAGAATAAACCAACAAAACATACGCATTAATTGCATTACCACTCGTTTTCATGCAGTTAATAAAAACCAAACAAATTAAATTGCACTCTCAAATGACACAGAAAATACGAGTCCATACTCCATACAAAAACACGCGTTAAACGATCCAAATGTGTAAGCACAAACTAGCATGAAGTTGCGTTCCGAATCATTTTGAAACGATCCGCAAAACAGAGTGGCATTAAATTTGTTGTGTACATAAATTGGCGTGTGTAATAACAGGGTCAACTGCAAATTTATGCAGATTGACTTCGTTTCATAGCTTTGCTGTGCGTTGCTATATATTCTGCCGACGAGATAACAAAGGATTTATGTTTAAGACTACATTACGTCACGATGTGATGCTGTTTTCGCTGAGTTGGCATCGGCCCGAAGGCATGTGGCTCTTTAGACACGCCTCCGTTTCTTATAAAACCGAACTGCAAAGTTGGATATCACGGGAAAATCAAGAAAGATTACATACATAAACTCACGCTTGTATCCCCGCAGGGGTATGCAGAGACGAACTGGGGAACTAGAACACTCAATCACCGACCTTATTTCCGTCCCAAATGCGATTGTTGGGGGAGGTCCACGTTCAGCAGTGGACGTTCTATGGCTGATGATGACAAGAATATTGTGATGTTGATAATGTTTAGAAAGAAAGAAACTTTATTCAGCCAATGTCTCAGGCAACAATAAGTGAGAGAGAAAAAAAAAATAAGGCAGAATATGTAGCATTAAGAGGTAACAAATTTATAACTATGTTTATCGCCGTATCGGACACAAATTCCACATTCCGGGCTGATACTGTGTTGAAAAACCCAATAGCACTTTACCCAACCCGGGGATCGAATCCAAGCACTCAGAACGGTAGTCATACAACGCAACACTACCATGCTGCTGAGACAGAAAGATTAGAACATAACATAATATAAGCTCACGCCTGTATCCCCGAAGGGGTAAGCAGAGGCGCACTAACGAACTAGAACACCCACATTTCTCCGAGCTTAGTTACGTCCCAGATGTGATAGGGGGCGAGCCTATCGCCATATCGGGCACAAATTCGGAAAGATTAGGAGTAGCTATAATTGTCGGATTACAATCACGGCCTATATTTCTAAGCGTGAAGAATCAATCTCGCTAATTGTTTCCTGTGGGAACTCGGCATACAATTTGATCGTCGTCGAGGGTACAGCTTCTCGGAAATTAATTTGTATATTCATTCCATACGGACAAGTGTTCGATCCAAGTTAATTTGATTGTGAAAGGGAATTAATTTAATTGTGCTTGTAACAACAATTTTACGAGTATACTCGACTGGTCGACGTGAAATATTTCACAAAAACATATCCCGCGATCAAACACGTCTCACGCATTTCCAAGCGCTATGTTTGTTCAATTTCAACAGTAATAATAACTCTTTTCGCCATGAATAATATGAAATTGTGAGGGGAAAAAACGGTGTATAATAAAATATCTGTGTCGCGTTAACTGTCACGACATTCCTTTTCGGGGGAAAATGGAAAATTGTCTTGATGTTGAAACGTTTATTTCTATGTACAAAAGACAATTCTGCGGGTGTCGCGAGGGATTGCTGATATTTTAATCATCCTGCCATTATATGCGGCCCTCTACTCCCACAGCTCAGTTAAGAATAATAACTTTTGTAACAGAAAACCTTGATAGGCGAGCGTCTAAATTGACGTCACTTCTAATTCCCAAACCGGCCTCTTTGTTTCAAAATTTTGCAGTTTAATAATTATTTAGAGCCAGTGGTCCGGCTTGTTACAACTCCATTGTTACTTTATATTAATCAACTATTTCATAATAAGACCTTTTAAAAATACTTCGTTAAATTATATTATAATAGTGTGCAGACTTTGTCGACTCCCTTAAAATGTTTTCAACTACAAATTAATACGTTATTGGATTTTATTGAAAAAGTGCCGCTGGAAAATATTAATCACTATTATTTTGGTTTCCTTATGAAAACCTGATCGATAACTTCGAAACCATTTAAATATTAACACATATTCCAAATCATTTATATCGAAGACGAAGATTTTTCGAGAAGACTCTATAACACCTTAAGCTAAGACATAACATAACATAACGATAACATAATACTCACGCCTGTATCCTCGAAGAGGTAGGCAGAGGCGCACTAGCGAACTAGAACACCCACATTTCGCCGAGCTTTGTTCCGTCCCAGATGTGATAGGAGGCGAGCCTATCGCCATATCGGGCACAAATTCCAGACTCCGGTCTGATATGGAAAAATCCAATATTACCCGACCCGGGGATCGAACCCGAGACCTCAGAACCATAGTCGTACCGAAATAA
Source organism: Clanis bilineata (assembly GCA_036417725.1). Lineage (NCBI taxonomy): Eukaryota > Metazoa > Arthropoda > Insecta > Lepidoptera > Sphingidae > Clanis > Clanis bilineata. The sequence goes on from CM071153.1 coordinate 10,731,243, forward strand.
CACCACGCCACCGAGGCAGTTTCCTTATGAAAAATCGATCAATCCGAAACATTTTAAATATTAACACATATTCTAAAATCATTTATCGAAGACGAAGATTTTTCGAGAAGATTCTATAACACTGTTAACTAAGACTAGGTGTATAATACGTGGTGTTATAATAGTGTTCATAAATCCAAAACAAACGCCAATCGGTGTTAACAAAGGCAGTATTTCATTGTAAAATAATAGGTCGGATGCACATTCATTAACCGTGTAACTGCAGCGTGCGTCCGCTCTCACCGCGTTAGGGTCTGTTCACACGAGTGGCGCGTCTTACTAACGACTAACGAGCCAACTCGGGGATTTCTTAACATCCCATTGTCACTAGTTTATCATCGTGGAACTTGAGTTGTTCTTCGTCGGGGATTTGGAATTTTAAATGGGTCAATTAAGATGTTTTCCCGCGGAAATAAAAGTCACATCCTAGTCGATATTTATAGTGATAATAATACCGAATTGATACGTATCTACGCAAGAAACAAAGCGTTATAATATATTTTATTGACACAAAAGTACTTTAGCTTTAAAAAAATCGATTATTTTCTATTCATTTTAGTTATAAGAATTCTGTTAATATAATATCCATTTTTATCCATAAAAAAAACCTTTAACGCTTCTGTGTACAATTCATCACAAATACAATTGAAATAAAACTAGTTTTTACAGATTTTATCGCCATTAAATGCTGTAAAGCTTTCGAAACATCGGAACTAAGAATAAAAAACAAATCACGATAAAATTGGTAAAAATTTATTTGATTTCAATTAATAACATTCGCATAAATATAAGAAATCATTAAATGGGTACAAGTTAAATACACATTTACAATTAATACTTTATTTGAATTTGTTTTTCATACCCAAATCAGTTTTGAAATAAAACTATTCTTACGGATTCTATCACGATAATGTTTTAATTATTATTCATAAGAAAATTATTGTTATTAATTATTATTTATTATTCATTTTTATTTATTTTTTAAGAATAGTTTTATTTCAATGTATAATATTCGCGTAAACTTAACAAATCAGTTTTGTTTGTTTTTTCATCAGGTAGAGTTTAGTCAGGTATTTTCTATAAAAAAACTAAAGATAAGCTCTGAAAACTATACCCAAACAGGGCTAGAACAGTTTACAGTTAATCCGTATGTTTATGGCACATTTTGTAACGCTGACGTTATTAACCTTGTGTAAACACACCCTAATAAGTATTATGATAATGGAATATTGGTGTTAAGCTCAAAGAATGTCTGGCGTAAAGCCAGGATGTGGACAAATCGACGCCTTGTCTTTAACAACGGCTCATATCACGCCGGCTTTCGGGTAATCTGTGGGTACTTAGCGATTGAGAGGCTTTAAATTTTAATAGCTGCAGGCCAAACATTTTCGTAAATTTTTTTCTTTTAAAATGTAACCCCAACTACCCCCTTAAAAGCTAGTGTAATGTAATTCAGAGAAGACATTATAATACAATTGGTAAAATTAGCAATAATTTCAATGATCATCATAATTTTGTAAAATGACGTAGAACTGTGAGCACATGAATATCGATTGAAACCGATGCAGTAGCACCTTGCTATTTCGTTTTGTTCGATGAGTGAGATTTCGGGTAGCCAAAATCCTCTTTCCTTCACTTTTAATCCGTATTCGCACGCTATAAGGTTGGCCACGCATCCGTTTTTTTTGGTATCCGTGTCTATAGGCGATAAAGATCATTTACTATTCTCATTTGTGGGTTTTTTTTCTTTATTCTACCTCTAGGCATTATTTTTTGTGTTTACTAGATTTCTCCAACTCCACTTCTAAACAAAAATTCAATCCATCATAACGTAAGTGAACTTAGACAAGACTTAATATAGTTTTAATGGATTTAAAATAATAAATAAAATCATCATAAACTTCTTAATACAAGTTGATCGATTACTTCAGTTAAATCTTTAATGATTGTAGCATCAAACTTAATAGAACTTAAATAAGACTTCGTTAATACAAGCTCAAAAACTAATAAAATAAATCGCAGACTTTTAAATATATTATTTATCAATCTCATTTCTGTCTATGCAGTTTCAAGATTTGTGATATCGAAAATAATTAATGATCAAAGTTCGATAGCAAAAGTTTAAAATTAAAACAAAGGGGTAACAAAGCCCTGCCCGAACTCTTTTGGGATGACATTCAATCGACATAGTAAACTGAGCTCACGGTCCTTTTCGAAACAAAAAGGCCGAGGTTGAATATTTTATATCAGTTTTGAGTTACAGCCATCCCGAGGGATGGCTATTGTCTCACATTTTGAGCCAACGTGCGTATTCTGAGGGTAATTACGTAGTTTCAAATGAGTATAAAGATCCCTTGAAACTACTCGTGAAAGGTTTCGTATGACATTCACGACCCTATTTTAGAAATATAAGTTGAAGTAAAGTGGGAATGTATGTATTTTCGCACTGTATTATATTTTAAAAGGAGTTTTAAATTTTTTTGTGTTGCCTTAAAGGTCTATTCTGAATTTGAATTGCCGATAGAAAACCAAATCGCTAAGTGCTTTATTTTATTTTATATTGAGTGGTATAGTCTCGCTTTGGACAGCAATGTCTACAGCACGAATGGGCCGGCTCGACCGGTTTGATATCATTGTCTCACAAAAAACCGACGTAAAGTGGGAGCTCGTTGTTGTGTTTCATTCGATGAGTGAGATTTCCGGTGGCCCAAGTTCCTCCTCCTTTTCCCATTCCCCACTCCCCTCCTTTTCGGTTGACAACGCACGCATGATACATTTGTGTCTTGGGTGTCTATAGGCGGTGGAGATCACTTACTACTTTATTATTAAAGGGATGTAATTGGGAGACAGAGTCAAGACTCTCACGCGGGCGTAGTCGCGGGCAAAAGTTAGTCAACAATATTTTATTATAACTAAAATCTTAATTCTTACAACTATAATGTTCAATGTTTCAATAAAATCTTGGATTCCGGCTATATTCCGAGAACACTTTCAAATTCATCTTAGAACGTTGCTTTATGAACTTCTTTAGGAATACTTAAACTAAATTATAATAACACAAACAAACCAACAAACACAATGAACAATCATCACAAATAACAAAGTTTGAAATGAAATTAATTCAAGAACTAAGTTTATTACTAAGTAAACGCAATTAAAACTGTCTGTAATAATAGGCTTCATAAATAATATTTGATTTGGACTTTTATTATCTTTTAAATACTGTTCTGTAATTAATCTTCTCTATGTAGGATTAGTAGGAAAATACTTACACTGGGAAACCATAAGGTCCTAGGTACGGTTTCAAGGGTAATAAAAAAATATGTTCGACTTGAAAAATGCCCGATAATATATAATAAATAAATAAATAATACCCAACAATCTAGCTAACTATACATATGAATTATTGTTTATATCATGATCCCGAGATCGTCAGGCAGGCAGCCGATTGTAAAACCTAAGCCAAATCCTTTCTGTAATGTGCTTGAAAATGTGTGCTGCGCCGACTCCACAATAATGATGTCGCCTCCTTGGTCTAGTGGCAGCACATATGGGCTGTGGACCAGGAGGTTGTGGGTTCGATTCCCAAGTCGGGCTAAGCGAATTTTCTAATTTAATTTACCCGGGACTGCATCCCTCAGTGGGGGTTGACATCAGGCAAGCAGCCGGTCGTAAAAACTTAGCCAAATATATTATATATGTGTGACTGTTGGGTGTATTTATTTTAAAAAGAAAAAAAATCCTTTCTGCAACATGCTTGAAAAAGTGTGTTGCGCCGACCCCACATTAAGGTGGGATAAGGGCAAGTACGTGGTCTCGTGGTCTGATAAAGGTTGCAGGAAGTCGCTGGATGCAGGCCGCTTCCAACAGGTCGATCTGGAAATCTTTGGGGGAGGCCTATGTTCAGCAGTGGACGTCCTATGGCCGATGATGAAGATGATGATGATGAAAGGCAGGTAGAAAGAAGTATAGAAAGGAAACCGGTACTAATCAGGTTATACGGGCCCTTCGCCATTGTTCTTCAGGAATAATATGGGTGTTCTAGTTACCTAATTCGCTTCTGTCTACAACTTCAGAATACAGACGCGAGTCTACGTATGTATGACAGAATAATCAACACACATTTTTTCGGATAATCCCTCAAACCCTCATCCCTCGTCCTAATTTAGTCTCATACTCTTATCACGGGCTGAAACAGTGGCGCTGTATCCGCGCAGACGTCGCGTCGGATATCCTGAGATAACCCATACGCGGCCGCATCGGATACTCCTATCGACCTAATGTATAGCAATCAAGTAATGAGAAAATCCAGTTCACTTGAACATAGATATCCTTCAATGATAATTTTGCTAATGGGATGATATCTAATACATTGACTTGTCTCGTAGTTATTGAATTGCGTGCGCTATATGACTACTGTCTTGAGGTCTCGGGTTCGATCCCCGGGTCGGACAAAGTTATATTGGATTTTTCCATATCAGCCCGGAGTCTGGAATTTGTGCCCGATATGGCGATAGGCTCGCCCCTTATCACATCTGGGACTGAACTAAGCTCGGCGAAATGTGGACGATCTAGTTCGCTAGTGCACCATTGCCTACCCCGTCGGGGATACAGGCGTAAGCTTATGTGTATGTTCATAAAGGAGAAGATTTTAAATTCTTCTGTATTTTTTTAAATGTATGTTACGCAATATCTCCGCCAAATGAGGACATATTCAAAAATAAGCAAAAATACAGATGAATTGAGGACCTCTTCCTTTTTTGAAGTCTTTCGATAATATGATCTACGGCGCTTCCTGACCTACTGTATAGCAAATGATTTTTTCTAACAAGTTTTATTGTAAATAACACCCAACAGTCACATACATAATCTTGACCCCACAGTAAAATAAAACTCTTGTGTCATGGGTATCAGGTACAACAGACTTTCGGTCTCACAACACCCAAACCCGAAACAAATATTTTGGGCCATACAAACTTTGTCTCGGTGCGGGAATCGAACCCGCGGCGTCTCGCTAGATTTGCACGGGATTGTATCTTTATTAGGCTGACTTTAGGCTCTTGTCGTAAAAACTGACATTAATATTCCGCTGACCACTGCCGTAGAAAAAAATTTAACTAAATATATTGGAAAAAATATCCATTTGCGAAAAAAATCTACACAACCAAAATGTTAATTTTCTAAACAGGCGCGTCAATCTCTGTTATGAACATTTACTACGTAGAAATAACAATAGCCGACGAGTTAAGGCAGCATTCCGCCCTTATATTCCCATATTTCCGACGATTGGGCCCGACTAAGCTCCCAAAGGTCTGCTAGATTTGGATATAAGTCCATTTTATAACCCTCACAGATATCCTTACCGTACCTTAGGAATTAAGCGACAGTGACTAGCCAAGGTTACGTAACTACTGTGATTTCGTTGTTTATAGTTTGTTTCGTCGGGTTTTCTCAGGCAGGGCCGCGTGTGGTTCCGATGGTTTTAAAATGTGACGTATCGGAATATTTCATGGTCCGTACTAGCCATGCTTGAAAATTGTGTTGCGGCGACGCCACTTTGGAGTGTGACAGAGTGGTAAGGGCACGTGGAAGAAAATTAATTACACAGCCTCCGTGGCACTGCGTGAGAGTAGCCGGCTGTGAAGCGAGAGACTGCGGGTTCGATTCCCGGACCAAGACAAATGTTTGTGTGACCATATGATATTTGATTCGGGTCTGGGTGTTGTGAGACCGAAAGTCTCTTATTACATATAAGATTTCTGATACCCACGGTACAGGTTATACCTTTTCTTACCTAGTGTAGGACCAGGACTATGTGTGTAACTGTTGGGTGTATTTATTTATTTATACCGAGTTGCGCCGACATAACGCCATTAAATCATTGTTGTGTGTTTATTTTATCTCATTAAGTAAATGTAATTTCTTTTGAGAAATAAAGTTTTTTAAACCCAAATCAAAACAATTATACCTATCATGTTACAAGCCTTTGTAACGAAAACCAGTCCAGTCCTAGGTGTAATAGTTTAGCCACAGGATTGATTCTTACGTTTCTCTATTTTTGCACTTGATGTACGTTTGAAGCGACATAAAACAGCTGATATTAGCAGTAAGCGACCGTGCCACATACCTACTGAAGTTTACCAACATGTCGGTTTGTCTGCGCATAATACCGCTTTCATACGGTATAAATGGTGTGACATTTATTAGTAAGCGAACTTTTTATATTTATTTTTTTGAAAAATTGTTTTTTTCAGTATTACAGTTTTTTTTATTGGTACGACGAAATTTAAAAATACTTTTGTTACTCATTATCAAATTTAATGTCGTTAGGTTGGTACCACTCTGTTTACTACCATCCCAGACTATCCCACCATGGAGAAGTGATCAACGATATTAAAAATGCTAATAGACCGTCACCAACCCTCAATAGCTGAGCTGTGGTTTCATTCGGGGTTTCATTAAACACGACCTCCATGTATTACAGTAATTGCTCTATTATAGTAGCTCGGAATAGGACTTTGACAATAAGTTGACGCGGTCTAGTGCTATAGGCTCATGCATTAAGTGGAAATTAATGAATAATCTGTCAGCTTTGATGAGCTCTCTGTTTAAGTTATGATTTCGAACTCATTATTTACGATAAAAAAAGCAGGGATAGCTCAGTTGGGAATGGACGGACTACCGATACGAATGTCGGAGGTTCGAGAGAGCGTGGAAGACCCCACTCGTTAGTAGAGGAGGCCCGTGCCCAGCAGTGGGACAGTAATATCACAGGGCTAATATAATATTATACTAACGACAATGTTACCTCCAGCCGAAGCTTACTGGTTTCGATGTATTTTGGCAGGCAACACTGACTTGGAATCGGAAGTATTTCCATTAAATTACACACAATCAAGTAATGTCGGCGCAGTCTTCGGTCTGCTGTCGAGCTTAGAATCATACTTTTTTCTTTCTTTCTGCCTGGGTCCGCCATTTTATTTAAATGCTTCTACTTGGCCTGATCTTGAGCATCCTCTATAGTGAAAGCATTGGCTCTCATATTCTCCTCTAGAACGTCCAGCTAGAGCTTTTTGAGCCATCCACGGGAACAAACCCCTTGTACGACCTAGGCCAGACACCTTTATAGTAAAAAAGAGAAGGATTTTATGGCTATTATGCTTATAAAATATTTATGCTAATATTTTCATTCCATATTTCAAAAAAATAGCGTATTTATTGTAGACTGGTTTTCATATTTGAAAACCATTATGTGAAAAACATTTTTAAATTTTAATGAAATTCTACACACCTGTACGTTTACCAAAAAAAAACTTAATTAAAACTCGCTGTACAAAATATGGTTCTAATATATTCACATTTTCTACACGCTGCGACGAAACAATATATGCAACATTTACTATACGGCCAAAATGAAACTACTAATAAATTAGCTGAATTAAACTAATTTATATGATAAAATAGTTTTACGAGTGCATTTAACTAAGGAGCATAATATGTTTACTAAAACAGTCTGTTTCTGAGTGGAAGAGCCATGCTGTAGACTACTGTCTTCTTCAGCACGAATTGGTCGACTAAATCGGTTTGGTACCACTGTCTCTCAGAAAACCGACGTGAAGTGGCAGCTCGCTGTTACGTTTCATTTGATGAGTGGGATTTCGATAGCCCAATTCCCATCTCCCTTTCCCAATCCCTATTTTCAGCCTTTTAGGTTGACAACGCACTCATGATTCTTTTTGTATCTTGTGTGTCTATGGGCGGTGGAGATCACTTACCATCATGACCCATCTGCTCATTCGTCAGTCCCTGCTATAAAAAATAGTACGTAGGCAAAAACATACTCAATTTATCAACAAACATTTTACTAATGTTATAGAGGTACCATTGCGCTGGAACAAGCAGTCCGTATTCAATAAAGAAGACAATATGAAGCTTTCTCGACGCTATCCAGAGTACTTCACACGGTACATTAGGCCCACTCTCGGCAAATAAAGAAGAGAAAAAATATTTCCATTGCCAAATACGAAGTCAAACATTATACTTTGTCACATAACAGACGAAAAGTTGGAGCTAACTTCGCAATACACTTACGGAGGCTAAGTTCCCATTTGACCTCACTGTCGAGCTTTGGCCCGCCAAATAATGCGATGTGTGGAGCCTAGCGTCTCTACCCTTCGCAGGGAAGTTTGTACCTAGCTTTAAAGTTAATTAAGTGTCTTACTTGAGACTTTGCCATGTTTTGTAAAATATGCAGCGCTTGGGACTCTGTGTCTGTTAACGATCTACTGACTATGTTTCCAAGAGGGATGTAATTGCAAAAACACTTTAACACTATGCCCCTTACTTATAAAAATATTTAAGCGCTGCTTATCTTTAACCATAGGTTGTTCCTTTCATTTTTAAACAATGTAACGCAAGGAGAAAAGTGACAGACTATTCTTAGCGAAAATATAAGCGAAAATGTTTTTATAAGTAAAGCCCTATATGATAAAGATAATATGTTACCAATTATTTGCGTTTTATATCAGTGCCTAGTAATTTTGGTGATTTACCTCTATTTTGTGATGCAAAAAAGCCAGATTGGTAAGAGAACAAATATAAAAAGGGAACATCTTCATTTAGGACAGATTTGGCAGACAGGTCGGTCGTGGAGTAGAGTAAAGCATATATAATCTAGAAGGCTTATTAAAAATGCTTATTACACACAAAAAAAACGAATAAAAGCTGATATAAAAAAAACACAGCAATATCGTTAAGATTTTTCACATCAATCAACCTTAGTCGCCCAATCTTAGATAAACCCATTTATTACTGCTGACTGGCCCATCAAGGGTTCAAAGCGAACACGAGCAAATAAAACATAAAAGCCAGTGGGTAAATGTGAAAAATCACAGACAAACCACACAAAAATCATTCAAGTTAACGGCGTACAACGATCTGCACTTCGCTCGCTCGTGACCTGTGACTCGTCCATTTTTCCGCTCACAACTACTAGGCCTCAGCAAAAACCAATGATAAAAGAAAAATAAGGACAAGTTCTTATTTTATTTTGCTACCAAGGCATGAATTACTACGAAAAAAATGTGTTTACTTTAAAGTCGGTTCCGCCATTTTAGTTTTGCGATCTATTTACATGTATGTAAGTTGTCACCGTCTCATAAGACTTAAATAACGTATAAATACCTATCGATTTTAGGCTGAGATCTATAAAGCGAACTTCGACTAAGTCTGACTCAAAAAACTCAAAAAGACTGATAGACAGACTAATTAAAGATTTTCTTGTAAAAAATAGCCTGGACTAAGTCAAAGTTCGATTTAAGAATTCCAAATCGTCACTGAGTTCGTTGCTTTGACTCAGACTTAGTCGAAATTCGACCTCAGCCTAAATATACTTATATACGGTGTTTATTACTAAGTTCGGAATGTGAAGAAGATGCCTAACTGTTATGATCTTTCTTTCGCCAAGTCGCCATTTTTGTTTCTCTGCATTAGATATGCATGTTTTTTTTCGTAGGCCAAGTCCTTATTTTTCTTTTATCATTAGTAAAAACAAGCAAAAACGTGGAAACAGGGGAGAGAAGAGCGCTCGCTCCACTGATATTGAAAACGATGCCGCTACTAGCTTATTTGTAATTGTTCACTTCATATCTGTTGATGCATGCTGTGTGCTATGAAGGATGGATGTTATTTTTATTGCTTCATGAACCGATTCACTTCGCTTTGTTTGTCTTGTTGATAGAACTACCGATTTGATTACAGCGGCCTGAGCAGAAAAATTTCTGACAACCGTAAATGTATTGGAACTCGATGCGCGTCTATGAAATTTGTATGAAATATTAACCAAACGTCATCAGTGCGCAGCGAACTCGAATACATTTACATTTACATTAGTTTTTCGTGCTCGGGCTACAGATATAATTTTATAAGAATGAGCGTACTTGCATCATGGGCGTAGCCACGGGTGGTATGGGGTGCAACCAGCTTCCCGCCCCCGGATATATCCAAAATATAGTATTCACACTACCTTTTTAATATATTTTTGTTCATATTGGATATAATAATCATATTCTGAATATTAATGTTAGGGAACACATTAGTGTTGTTTTATTTTCTTGAATACCCCCCACCCATCCATACATTACTATTGATTTGTGTATTTATTGTACACAAAACAAAAACCCGGCTAAGGTCGTGATTTGCATGATAGTAATACCTATTTGCTATAACGGTGAAGAAAAACATCGTGTGGAAACCTGCATACCCGAGAATTTCTTCACAAGAATTTCGAAGGTATGTGAAGTCTAGCAACCCGCATTAGGCCAGCGTGGTAGACTAAGGCCTAACCCCCCTCATTAGTAGAGGAGGCCCGTGATCAGCAAGTGGGACAGTAATATTACAGGGCTAATATTATTATTATTATTTATACCTATTTACACCATGTCAATCAAAAAATATAAGTAACCAAAAATAATTCTTAAGAACTTTTAATGTGGCCTTGGTAAACAGACAGCAATTTAAAGATATGTGAGGCGATATTTATTCATCGACATCATCAACATCAGGACGCCGACAGCATTAAATAATATACAATAGGTATATGGAGTCATTTAAATCTAGTCAACTTTCTTTCTATCTGCCCTTATCCCACCTTAATGTGGAGTCGGCGCAACACGCTTTTTCAAGCATGTTGCAGAGAGGATTTGGCTTAGTTTTTACTACCGGCCGCCTGCCTGACGTCCACCCCCTATAAGGGACCCAGTCCCGGGCTAATTAAATTAGAAAATTTTATTTCTCGGCCTGGGAATCGAACCCAGGAACTCCCGGTCCCCAGCCATGGTCTCACTTGAATTGACTTTGCCATGTTTTGTAAAATATGCAGCGCTTGGGACTCTGTGTCTGTTAACGATCTACTGACTACGTTTCCAAGAGGGATGTTATTGCAAAAACACTTTAACTCTATGCCCCTTACTTATAAAAATATTTAAGCGCTGCTTATCTTTAACCATAGGTTGTTCCTTTCATTTTTAAACAATGTAACGCAAGGAAAAAAATGACAGACTATTCTTAGCGAAAATATAAGCGAAAATGTTTTTATAAGTAAAGCCCTATATGATAAAGATAATATGTTACCAATTATTTGCGTTTTATATCAGTGCCTAGTAATTTTAGTGATTTATTTTTTGATGCAAAAAAGCCAGATTAGTAAGAGAACAAACATAAACAAATATAAAACCTTTATACCATAGGCTTTATACCATAGGTTGTCCCTTTCATTTTTAATTAAACAACACAAGGAAAAAAGTGACAGGTTATTCTTAACCATTTGCTCAGCTAAAATGCTGTTAAGTAAGGCCCCATATATGTTACATAACGAGCCGCCCGTCACTATTTATTAAGGGCGACTTGCACCACTATTACTAACCTACAGTTAGTCCTAACCTCAAGTTGAATTGAAAATGAAATATATGAAGGGCATGTAATTCTTTACATGTAATGTACTACATGTAATTACAGATAATAAATTATGACATTCAATTAATTACTTGTAATGAATTACATGTCCTTCATATATTTCTATTTCAATTTAACTTGAGGTTAAGGCTAACTGTAGGTTAGTAATAGTGGTGCAAGTCGCCCTTAGATCTTTAAATTAAACGCTTTAATAAGGTTCTATTAAACGCTTCAACTGTAACTTAATAACAAAGACAATTCTTCGATTTAAAGGTGTTAAAGTTTATCAACGACGGCTCGATTGTTTGTAAACCAATTTTGTTTTTGTCATCACAACCCGTCGTTTTCAGTATACTTAAAAATAAAGCCAGACCACTTTGCTTAAATTTAATGGTATACACAAAAGGGCACTTTGAAATAACAATCACAAAGATAAACACAAAATGTTTAGTAAAAGCATTTCATTACCACTATAAAGTTGAAAGAGTTTAAATTAAATTACATTTAATTTTGAGTTAACATATAAAGAATCTTTTATTTCACAATCTAATGTAGCTGCGAAACTCACCACATCATTCATTTTCTGCGCTTTATATCTCATAAAAAACAAACATCATCATCATCATCATTAGCCATAGGACTACCACTGCTGAATATAGGTCTCCTCCAAAGATTTTCAGAGTCACGCAGCGCGCTATGAAGAGGGCTATGCTCTATGTTTCTCTACGTGATCAAATCAGGGTGATCCGTAGAAGATCGAAAATCAACCAACCAAACCAACATGGCCCAGAGGATTAGCAAGTTGAAGTGGCAGTCGGCAGGGCACATAGCTCGTAGAACTGCGAAAAGGAAGCCTTATGATCCATACATACTTTTCACTTCTCCACATCTTCGTTGCCTGTTTGACATGGTCATAAATGATAAATAACTGAGCGCTAAATAGAAAACATCCACTAACTCTAATTTTACTGAGAACAAACCACAATTTTCTGAACATAACAAAAATGTTTTTGCATAATTTCGCATTTTGCTTCCATTTAGACGAGTTCACGCTCACCGATTCAATAAAGTCGGTATTAAAAAAGTTAAAAGCATTCCGTTTATATTTTAAATTATGTTTGAGATTCCACGTCATTTCTTTGTATTTATGAATTCAATGAATTGGTTTTATATTTTGTACGCTTTTGAATAAAGAGGTGATTTTAAGAGCAGACGTTTTTCCGTTAAATTTATATTCGACACCTGCGCTTAATTAACTAATTAAATAAAACCTAAAGCACAACATAAGATTCAATTTTCATAATAACTTCTAAGTGTGTAGAATTAGTAGTAGATTCTAATGAAGCCATTTAGATGACTTTCATTTAAATTCTCTCAGTGATGAGGTTCTATAATCCTGATTGAAAGACCGAATCCCAATAGACAATACGTGAAAAGCTGTATCAATGACTCGAATATCGGTTTGCAGCGAACGTGCACTTCCAATATGGGTAATAGCATTCGCCACAGCGAAACGTAGTGTTATGACCATGTTAATGACTTCTAATCTCCCCCTGATAGGGAGCAGACACACCGGTACAAAAACCCCAGCACTAGATAAGGATTTATGTTGCAATAAACCCGGCCGGCTTGGACCAGCTCCAGGCGGCGAATCTATTTGCGCACATAAAAGGTACTAGAGTTGGGACGCTCGCACTAGAGGCACCTCAAACGATCCATCGAAATAGAATATCGTATCAACTAAAAAATAGGCCTATAAATGTAGATACTCAAGATGATCAGACTCACTTACCCCGGTTCCAATAAACAATATCAGTTCGAATAAGCAGATTATAAAAAATAGCCAATGAGAACACAGTTTGAACATGACGCCGTCAAATGACTTGATTTGATTGATTCATAATCGCGATCTATCTGCACTCTAAACAGAGATCGTTTATTGAGATCGGCCGTTAATGGTAAGCCCTTGCCTTCACCCATGGACATCGGTAAAGTCTTACGAATACCGACACAGCCAAGCCGCTGTCTACCGTGACTTACTTAGTCAATGAATAAAAAATCACAGTCACTAATATTGTTATGAGTTGCCAATCCTAGTCTATTGTCCTCACTCAAATATGCGACGAGTGCAAAAAACTGATATATGTCACTGTAACAAATTATTAGACCAACCACCAGTTATAAAAGTATAGGTAATATGACTATCATGTCACATCTCATTTGAATCGGGAAAATGTCCCACCTCATACAAAAGAATGAGTTACTCGTACAAAATCGAATTTGCGTGTCGTGCCCAACTCTAAAAGGTAGCGCCCAGAATCCTCAATTGCACACAAAACTTCACACCCTGCCGACTCTAGATACGATGCAATTTTCACCTGCACTCAAACGAAAAACGTTATATTTCTTAACGTTGGATTTTGTTAAACATGCCGCGAAACTAAGTGTTATGTGTTTTTAAAGTAAAGTTTTTCTTGCACCTGTGTTACGCCTTCGTGCCTGTTTACATATACCTCCTTACCTCATCATATAATAACATGGACAAGCCTGTATTCTTGCAGGGTAAGAAAGATGTGAATAACAAATTAGAGTATCCACACTGAGACTGATAGAAGGTAATTGCCTTTATAATACAAATTGTTTTAAAAATTTAAATAATTATACAACAATATTAGACCTGTAACATGACTGTCCCTCTGCTGGGCACGGGCTTCATCTATTAATGAGAGGGGTTAGGCCTTAGTCTACCATACTGTCCTAATGCAGGTTGGTAGACTTCACATACCTTTGAAATTCTTGTGCAGAAATTCTTAGGTATACAGGTTTCCTCACGATGTTTTCCCTCACCATTATAACAAAGCGATAATTCGCTATGAAAATGCGCTTAACATAGAAAAGTCAGAGGTGTATGCTCTTTTTAGGGTGTTCTCGAACCTCCGATACTCGTCTTGACAGTCCGTACCACTCCCGACTGAGCATCGCTGCTTTTAATCTACATTATTATTTCTAATTTGTTATTACATTCAAAGCTCTGAACGAAGCTATTTACAAAACAACTATTTAATATCATATTTAATAGTTTGCCTAATAATATAATTATATAATACAATTTAATTGAAAATTTAATGACAAAATTAAATGTATCCCCCTTTAAAGCTTAAAACGAGGTGCTGAAAGGCTGTTAAGCTCTTAATAAAGGTATTTATTTACAGCGAACGGCCGGCCGCTATCATTTTAAATAAAATATAATTGGTTAGGTTTTCAAGAGACATGATAAATATGCTTAAACATAATTATAATTATAAAGTTCAAACCAAAACAAAACTCTTGGAGCAATATGTTGTAAAATTATAATATAATCTAACTTAGGTTAACGGAATGCTAACACTACACTAACATTCTTTTATTGTTGTTAATTTCTCGTAATAAGAGAGCAATATTGTTCATTTTCGAGAAAATAAAGAATCTATAAACCGAACCCATCCCCAAAAGCTAATATGTATACAACACTATTTCTCTAAGTTAGATTGGCCCGAGCAGGAAAATTTCTGACAATCCTAAATGTATTCGAGCTCGATGCGCATCTATGTTTCTATAAAATACTAGCTGACCCGCGCAACTTCGTCTGCGTAGGAGAGAGAGGGTTGAAAGAATGAGTCGTAGGCACCTATAATCCAATAATTCTAAAGAAGGTAATGGGATGATCTACTTCGGTCCGGTTTCGTCAGTCACCCCGTCCTTCACCCTGTCGGTTACCCCGTCAGTTACCCCGTCCATCACCCCGTCGGTCACCACGACAGTCACCCTGTCGGGCAACGCGTCGGTCACCCAGTCTGTCACCCGTCTGTCACCCGTCTGTCACTCGTCTGTCACCCGTCTGTCACCCATCTGTCACCCCGTTTGTCACCCCGTCAGTCACCCAGTCAGTACCCCCGTCAGTCACCCCGTCCATCACCCCGTCGGTCACCCCGACAGTCACCCTGTCGGTCAATCCGTCGGTCACCCAGTCTGTCACTCGTCTGTCACCCGTCTGTCACCCCGTCTGTCACCTGTCTGTCAGCCGTCTGTAACCCAGTCGGTCACCCCATCTGTCTGCCCGATTGTCACCCCGTCTGTCACCTGTGTGTCACCCGTCTGTCACCCTGTCTGTCACCCGTCTGTCACCCCATCAGTCAGCCTGTCAGTCACCCCGTCATTCCTCACGTCACTCGTCAGTCACCCCGTCAGTCACCCCATCAGTCACCCCGTCAGTAACCCCATCAATCAACCCGTCAGTCACCCCTTAGGTCATGGCGTGATGTTATAAAACCTATAGCCGTCCTCGATAAATGGGCTATCCAACATAAAAATAATTTTTCAATTGACAAATATTGACATTAATATTTATACGATACAAACGTTACTCAATTGTTTTGCCTTCCCGGAACCTCTCCACTAACATTTGAACTTTATGTTATGGTATTAAAGTTCAAATTGACTTTTAAGTTATTACGAATCGATTGTATGGGAGTATAGAAAAGTGTTGTTTTTAGACTTTTTCAGTTAATTTTTCATTTTTTTCTCTCCGTAAGAACCATCCTCGTACTTCGATGAGTATTCTAAAAAAAGAATTAGCGAAATCGGTCCAGCCGTTCACGCGTGATGCCGTGACAACGGAAAACGGGTTTCATTTTTATATATATAGACTAGCTGACCCGCGCAACTTCGTCTGCGTAGGAGAGAGAGGGTTGAAAGAATGAGTCGTAGGCACCTATAATCCAATAATTCTAAAGGAGGTAATGAGATGATCTACTTCGGTCCGGTTTCGTCAGTCACCCCGTCAGTTACCCCGTCAGTCACTCCGTCCATCACCCCGTCGGTCACCCCGACAGTCACCCTGTCGGTCAAGCCGTCGGTCACCTCATCTTTCTGCTCGATTGTCACCCCGTCTGTCACCCGTCTGTCACCCAGTCTGTCACTCCGTCTGTCACCCGTGTGTCACCCGTCTGTCACCCTGTATGTCACTCGTCTGTCACCCAGTCTGTCACCTGTCTGTCACCCGTCTGTCACCCAGTCGGTCACCCCATCTGTCTGATCGATTGTCACCCCGTCTGTCACCCAGTCTGTCACCCCGTCTGTCACCCGTCTGTCACCCCGTCTGTCACCCGTCTGTCACCCGTCTGTCACCCGTCTGTCACCCGTCTGTCACCCGTCTGTCACCCGTCTGTGAACCCGTCTGTCACCCGTCTGTCACCCATCTGTCACTCGTCTGCCATACGTCTGTCACCCCGTCTGTCACCCGCTTGTCACCCGTCTGTCACCCGTCTGTCACCCGTCTGTCACCTGTCTGTCACCCGTCTGTGAACCCGTCTGTCACCCGTCTGTCACCCGTCTGTCACCCATCTGTCACTCGTCTGCCATACGTCTGTCGCCCCGTCTGTCATCCGTCTGTCACCCCGTCTGTCACTCCGTCTGTCACCCCGTCGGTCACCCCGTCAGTCACCTCGTCAGTCATCTCGTCAGTCACCCCGTCCGCCACCCCATCAGTCACCCTGTCAGTCACCCCATCAATCACCTCGTCAGTCAGCCCTTAGGTCATAGTGTGATGTTATATAGCCAATAGCCATCCTCGATAAATAGACTATCCCACAAAAAAATATTTTTTCAATTCGAACCAGTAGTTTCTGAGATATCAACTTCCCCGCTTCTTAACATTTTTCATTTTTGCTCCGCTCCCATTCGGGACGCCGCGCCGGGTCAGAGTGACGTTACCATCGTATAAATATTGACAAATATTGACGTCACTCAATTGTTTTGCCTTCCCGGAACCTCTCCACTAACATTTGAACTTTATGTTATGGTATTAAAGTTCAAATTGACTTTTAAGTTATTACGAATCGATTGTATGGGAGTATAGAAAAGTGTTGTTTTTAGACATTTTAAGGCAATTTTTCAATTTTTTCTCTCCGTAAGAACCATCCTCGTACTTCGAGGAGTATTCTAAAAAAAGAATTAGCGAAATCGGTCCAGCCGTTCACGCGTGATGGCGTGACAACGGAAAACGGGTTTCATTTTTATATATATAGATTAAGCAAATGTCACCAGTGCAGCAAGCTTGTATACGTTTATTATATGTATATATAAAATTACTATTTATACGTTTATTATAAAATTTCCTGCTCGGGATGCTGTATTCAGATTTATATACCGCGTGCTTAACGGTAAAGGAAAACATCGCGGTATAATACCTAAACTACCTGCCCTTATTCCATCTTAATGTGGGGTGTGTGGACGTAACACACTTTTTCAAGCATTTTGCAGAAACGATTTAGCTTAGTTTTTGCAACCGGCTGCCTGTCTGGCGTCAATCCCTATCTGGGGAATCTAGACTCGAGAAAATAGTGTTAGAAAACCACCCCACCCGACCTGGTAATCGAACCCAGGACTTCCCGGTTCACAGCTCATATACACTGGCACTAGATCAAGGAGGCGACTAATAGCGACTAGCGATAAAGACTACTAGGCGACTAATAAGATAATAGGCGGAATAATACCTAAACGGATATATAATTTTCCATAAAAATTACAATAGTAACGAAATCAACCAACGCGCATTAGCGTCATGGATTAAGGCCTAAGTTTATGGTGGAGGAGCATTGTGCTCAGCTGAAAAATTATGAATTATTTACATATAATTTACATATAACATAAGCTCAAGCCTGTATCCCCAGAATTTCTGGGGGCAGAAGAGCCACATATCGCCGAGCTTAGTTCCGTCCCAGATGTGATTCTGGGCAAGCCTATCGCTATCATCATCATCATCATCAGCCATAGGACGTCCACTTCAAAAAAAAAGGTCGCAGGAAGTAGCTGGATGCAGGCCGCTTCCAACAGGTCGATCTGGAAATCTTTGGGGGAGGCCTATGTTCAGCCTATCGCTATATCGGGCACAAATTCCAGACTCTAAGCTGATAATGTAAACGCCCAATATCACTTTGCCCGACCCAGAGACCTCAGGACGGTAGTCGTACCGAAGTATAGCTATGCCACCGAGACAGGCATTATGGACCGACTTCAAAAATGAAAAAGGTCTTCAATTCGACTGCATATTGGACCGATGTTCAAGATTCTTTTTGTGTCCGTTAGAGCTTATTCCAAGGGTGGCCCCATATAAATTTGGTCACGATCGGTTAAGTTTTGAAGTCAGTCCGTTAAATTTTATAAATTCTATCATATACGTTTCGAAAAATTAGGTATTTTCGCGGACGTCTATGTTTTATAAACACTCCATTGTCTATTAAATTGGTCGTAAATCGTAATGCGATTTGCTCACGTAATACATCCAATTGTATTTAGTATAATTAATTGAATCCCAAAAGCTGCGTAATTTATTACTTATGATTTATTCATTACTACATACGTCATATCTATGTAACATGTGATTATATCTCTGCGCATTAGTTATGAGTAGAATTTCAGAAACCTCAACTATTCTTGGTCATAAATAACACCCAACACCCAACAGTCATACACATTGTCCTGACCCCACACTAGGAGACTAGTCTTGTATCGTGGGTATCGGGAACTATGAGAGACTTTCGGTCGCACAACACCCAGACCCGAAACAAATATCTGTGGGCCACACAAACATTTGTCTCGATGCGGGGATCGAACCCGCGGCCTCTCGCTTCGCAGCCGGCTCGCCCGCTGCGCCACGGAGGCTGTCCATGTCGATTATAGTAATATGTACTAGCGAATGTTTGACATACATATCTTTTATATGATATTTCAATATTTCAATGTCACAAATCGACGCATGAAAGCTATCAATTAACGTAGTGCAAGCGGATACATGACACTCACATATTTTTATAATACGACAATACATGAATACCAACCAGCAGCCCGAGCAGGAAAATTTCTGACAACCGTAAATGTATTCGTGCTCGATGCGCGTCTATGAAATTTGTATGAAATATTAATCAAACGTCATCAGTGCGCAGCGAGTTTACATTTACATTAGTTTTTCGTGCTCGGGCTACTGATCAAATCACGCGGTTCTAACATTTTTGTTCGGGACCGAATTCTTCAGATTTGATGACAGCCAGATAGCCAGTCATAAAGTTTAAGCCGAATTGTACTAGGAATTAAGGTTTGCTGCGACAAATGTTGAGTAGTTTGAAATAAAGGAATAGGCCCATTATATCCTGACGTCATATGGAAGTATACACCTATAAGTGGTACAACCAAATACATCTGTAGGTTGTAATCCCGAGAATCTAATCAATTGTCACTCTCCATAGAATGCCCTATTCGAAAATCGCATCGCATCCAATCCAGTTTCCACAAGAGTAAGGCGGTATATACACGAGCATTTTGTTCTCAAAAGTTCGAAGTACTTCCAACATTTAGTAGGAAAAAGCAGTGCTTACACCGTTTGCAGGTAATGTTCATAACACTTAAGCAAACGACTTACCCGCTCCTAATGTTTATTTTATTCTAAAGCAGATAAGAGTTCACCGATAATGATAACATTTTAAATCTAAAAAAACTGTTATCAGGTTACGAAATTAATTTCCTATACAACATGTATTTTTCTTTGCTAAGTTAACATTATTTTGATAAACATGATAATGAGATGATCTAACAAAAATAATTTAAGCAAAGCTTAAATATTTAAATATTAAATAGGCATAGATAAAATGAAAAATATTTTGTGCGATGTAAATAAAACATATTTCAAATAATATGGTACATGGCTATGGGCCTTCGACGATAGTCGATTTTAGGTGGACGTGAAGAGAGTAGAAAAATCCAGTACCTATGTAATCCGGGTGAAGACACGGACAAAAACTATTATAACAATAAAGATAGGAGCATGGAGCATCTATTTTTATTATGAATATGTTAAGAGTTAGGACTACAAAGGATATGTATGAGGCTAATTCCTACGTCATATACAAAAAGTCTGCCTCGGTGGCGTGGTCGTATTTCGGTACGACAACGGTCCTGAGATCTCGGGTTCGATCCCCTAGTCGGGGAAAGTGGTATTGGATTTTTCGGTATCAGGCCGCAGTCTAGAATTTGTGTCCGATTTTTTTGATTTTTTATAGCAGGGATTGGCAAACGAGCAGATGGGTCACCTGATCGTAAGTGATCTCCACCACCCATAAACACCCAAGACACAAAAAGAATCATGGGTGCGTTGCCAACCTAAAAGGAGGTAATGGAAGAGGAGGGAAAAGGGAATGGGAAAGGGAAGGGGAAATGGGCCACCGGAAATCTCACTCAACGAACGAAACGCGACAGCAAGCTGCCATTTTACGTCGGTTTTCTGTGAGACAGTGGTGTGTGGACGGCCCATTCGTGCTGTAGACGTTACTGTCTACAGCGTGGCTCTACCACTCTAAAATGGCGATAGGCTCGCATCCTATCACATCTGTGTCGCAACTAGAGGTAAACTCGGCGAAATGTGGGTGATCCAGTTCGCTAGTGCCCCTCTGCCTACCCCTTCGGGGATACAGAGGTGAGCTTATGTATACAAATAGTGATAAAAACTATAACATTTTCGCTTAAAAATAATCTTTTAGAATAGCCAAAACCGTTCAACATATCAAGTGAAACATTTTAAAAGGTGGGTTACGGCAGCAAATTTCAACAGCAAGCAGTAATTCAGAGTTAGTGTCACATTATCGTTAGCATAATCAGGGAACAGCTGTGGCACCCCACTACCCACCATTTTGAGGCTCCGAAAACACCAAAATGAGAATTTAAAGTGTGCAGTAATGGATTTCTTTTCATTGGGCTCCGAGTTTTATACGGAAACGTGGCTTTACAAATAATAAAAAAATCTTCGCCTTTATAAAACTTGCTTAAACTTTCAAACCTTAGGTCGCATTCGTGTTCATAATTATAATTTAACGGCATTCACCACTGAGTATTAATAATAATCATAATCAAAATAATGACAGCCTCTGTGGCGCAGTGGGAGAGTAGCCGGCTGTGAAGCGAGAGGCCGCGGGTTCGATTCCCGCATTGAGACAAATATTTGTGTGGCCCACAGATATTTGTTTCAAGTCTGGGTGTTGTGAGACCGAAAGTCTCTCATAGTTCCTGATACCCACGATACAGGTTATACCTAGTGTGGGATCAGGACTAGATGTGTGACTGTTGGGTGTATTTTTATAAATAATAATTCCACCATAACGATAATCACAATATGATAATCATGTTGAGTACAAATACCAATCTCGATTAACTTGTGCGTTTTTTCTATAACATAAGCTCACACCTGTATCCCGAAAGGAGAGAGACAGAAGACAGAAGACAGAAGCGCACTAGCGAACGAGAACACCCACATTTTGCCGAGCCTAGGTCCGTCCCATATGTGGTAGCATGCATGTGATCGCCATATCGTGCACAATATCCAGACTCCGGGCTGATATGGAAAAATCCAATATCACTTTGCCCGACCCGGGGATCGAACCTCAGGACGATAGTTGTACCGCGCATGCAATACCACTACGCCATTGAGAGAGTTATATTACCGATCTCGATTAACTTTACGTTTTTTAAATCTAATACAATTTTGCAAAGTTCATAATTCAACAAATGTTTCACATGTCCGTTTACTCATAAGTACGTTTACTCAAGTAATAGTCAATACTCGATTATAAATATAACTGTAAAATCCAATCTAAATGACGCGTTTAACAGCGCGGGATATTTGAATAAACTTTTTTTTAAACAACATTAAACATACGATAAGACTACTAAAATGTAATGTTACACCCATACTGTGTAATTTGTGGTAATTTTATACACGACTAGCTTTTACTCCTTGCTTTGCCATACTAGAATATGCTGTGCTACAAAACTTAGGTAAGGAAAAAAATCTTTATGCAAAGTTCTCATATTAAAGATGCTAATTATGTTAAAGTTCCAGTTAATTAACATTAAGACGTGATTCAGCAACAAATAAACATTCAAACAAGCAAACATTCGCATTATAAGGTTACTATTGCCCGCAACTCCGTTCGCGTGAAAATTTATTTCCCGGGATAAAAAATATTTTCAGGGATAAAAAGAAGTCTATGTGTTATTCCTATGTATAATCTACATAACTGTAAAGTTTTACCAAAATCCATGCAGTAGTTTTTACGTGAAAGACTAAGGGCGTCGTTCACCAACTACAAGTAAAGTATTGATTAGTTACTTTCTGACTAGCGTTAATTGACAAGTAAGAGTTGCGAGTAACTTCTGTTAATTTCACAAGCAAAATTAGAGCTCTGAGTAGCAACTTACTGGTTAAGTGAACGATATCACAAATCCTGCGTCCCATTCGTTCAATATTACGTCACAAGTATCTTATTTTGGCAAAAAAAACAGTCGTGACTCGTCGCGGGTCCGCACCACATGACACAAAAACCTACCGGACCCTTTTTTGCTATATAAATAGTTACACAGGTACTAAATCGTGTGTCAATAAGAACGAGTTTTGCGTGGCCCGCATTGCATTTTATTTTTGTTGAAACTGCTTGATTTTTTAAATGAAAGGCTATTTTACAGTTAACACGTTCATTTAAAACGTTAAACATCGTTATTAAGGTATGACTACTATAATTTGATTTTATAGTTTATTTAACTACATTATTATATACATTAATTTGTCTCTTCATTGAGAAAAGTATTGTAATATCAGCAATCAAAAACTAGCTATCAATTTGTATGTGAAACTTCTTAGTACCTTATCCTAAAATTCTTTAATCTTTGTTCAGTTTAATAATTAATCTGGGGACAATGGGGTGGGTTGCACAGTTATTTATACGTAACATTATACTAGTAATAAGATATATTGTACAACTGTTTATTGTTCCTAAAATAAATAAAAAAAAATAAAAAAAACTACGATAAAATGTACAATTAACTGCCTACTTTAAACTTTAACCGTCAAGTAAACGCGCTACTTGGCAGACGACATGGCAAGTAGTTTACTGGTCAGTTTAATCACAAGATGCATGCTACTCGAACGTCGTGAAATTCACACGTTCAGTTACGGGTGACTTTAACTGACGATTAGCCTACTTGACACTTTACTCGAGGGTGGTGAACGAGGCCCTAAGGCTCAATTGCACCACTATTATTAACCTAGAGTTAGTCCTAACCGCAAGCTAAATTGACAGAAAATGTATGAATGACATGTAACTTAACTTGCGGTTAGGACTAACTCTAGGTTAATAATAGTGGTGCAATTGAGCCTAACAAACATACATATTGAAATAAAACTATTTTTACGGATTTTATCATGATTTGGTTTTAATTTTTATTCCCGACGTTTCGATGGCTTTGCAGTCTTCGTGGTCACGGGTTGGACAATGTTTTTTTTTTTCAATGAATAGCATTCGCGTAAACTTAAGAAATCAGTAAACATACACATACACATAATCACAAACTTTGACGTTTATAACATTCGTAGGATTACAGATAATACTAAGTTTTATACTATTCAAAGTTTTAAGTATGAAAACAATTGTAGGTCGCATTAGATCTTAAAACCGCAGACAGATTACGGTCTAATGTTGTTTTAAGCAAAAGTTAGACGTAACATGAAGACGAAAGCGAGAATAATGTCCGTTTTAAGGTATAATGGCGTACAGCACTTCGCTCTATGCCGTAATGACTGCCATTTCGTTATAAATGAAAACAAGTGGCTTAACCGAGACACGGCCTAATGGTAATATTAAGGTTCCGCGGAGAGCGCGTGGCCGCAAGCCAAACGTGTCAGATAAAACTTTTTATACGCATCGTTTAATTAAAATTCTCCCTGATGGGATACATCGGACACGACAAAATTCATGTTCGAACTTACATAACATTTTGAGTTTATTTTCCTTTTAAAAAGGAGTAGGCCCTGAATTCATCTGTATTTTTTTTAATGTATGTTACTCGATATCTCCGGCAAATGTGGACCGATTTTTGAAGATTCTTTTTGTGTTCGATAGAGCTTATTCCAAGGGTGGTCCCATATAAATTTGGTCACGATCGGATTTGAAGTCGGTCTGTTAAGTTTTTAAGCTTGTGATTATTAAACCTTTGATTATTATTCAACAGAAATATAATTGCAGGACGAGGAGGTTCTAGGTTCGAATCCTAGGTCACCGTGGTTTTTCTAACAAGTTTTTCCCGAGATTGGATCTTCTAGAAGAGGATGACGTCAAGCAGTTGGCCGGTTGTAAAAACGTGTTATAATATTTTTGTGTCCATTTACCGTTAACTTGTAGGTAAAAATCTTAAAACTAATTAGTTTACTGAATACGGAATTTGAATGACAATTACCACAGCATTGACATATCAAACCACTGTTTTTATTATCTGAATGAAGAAATAACAAAAGTTTGGCACCAACCAGTAATTCTAAAACCGCGTCTCCTGCACTAAAACATTACACAAAACATGGTTTCGCTACATATTTTTATCTATGGTCCATTGTCCTGTGAGCAGGAGACAGCGATCATTGTTTTGCGTATGTGTGTTTGTGTAGTGTTTCGAGAAAAACTAGTGAAGTAGACGCGGCTTAGTACCTGCAATATATTTTAAACCAGAAGTACTAGAACCCAACATAGCTAGACACTGATGCTTGCGTCTAGAGGGACCTACCATTTTTACATACATAGTACCACGCCTGTATCCCATAAGAGTAGGCAGAGACTATGGATTTCCACTTCGCCCGATTCTGACACACTACTTTCGCTTTCATACAATCGCGTAGGTTAAGGGTACTTTTTATCTTTCCTTTCCACACTTTCTACCATTTTACACATAACATAGCATAAGCTTACGCCTGTATCCCTGACGGGGTAGACAGAGGCGCAATAGCGAACTAGAACACCCACATTTCGCCGAGCTTAGTTCCGTCCCAGATGTGATAGGGGGCGAGCCTATCGCCATATCGGGCACAAATTCCAGACTCCGGGTTGATATGGAAAAATCCAAGAACATTTTGCCCGACCCGGGGATCGAACCTGAGATCTCGGAACCGTAGTTGTAACGAAATACCACCACGCCACCGAGGCAGTCAGTCTACCATTTTAAAAAATATATAAACGTTTCACAATGATACATGTGCAGTAACATGATTTATTAACACAATATACGGTCAATTTAGTACAAATTGTCAACCTCCATAAATTATACGCTTATCTAATAACACCATCGAACCAAACACACTGATATAAAGGGCAAGAGTCGATATCATTACACATAAATTTCACTTATCTCCAGAATTCGGTACAATTTGCTCGCTCACCGCGCTTACACGGCGACTAAAACAAATAAACCCTTATTTTTTGTCACTGCTTTCCTTGACTGATGTAATAAATGAGGTTAGGGTATCTTAATTACACGAGTAGAGGGCATAATGTATAAAATAGGTCAAACGGTACAGGGGGTTACCACCACCTCTTATAGCAGTATTATTATCATCTTACTTGTACCGATTCCCATACAAAACAAACGCAGAACGATTATAATAATACTGCTATAAGAGGTTGTGGTAACCCTGCTGCTCAGTTAGTAACAAAGACATTTCTCAGTACATAGACGGGACAACAGTACGAAACTTGTGATCCAAAAGTTGTGACCTCGTGGTCATAAGTCACCTAGTCGTATTTGAAACAAGCGCGCGCAACGTCGTGCCAGCGTAATAATGTTTAGACAATAAAATTATCTTACGTGATTATTGAACATTCACAGAATATTCTAGGGTGTAAATAAAATAATAAGCGCCCTCGCATTGTAATAAGTGGTAGATGGCGTTACTGTCGTTTGAGATCAATTTTTTTGTATGAATATTTTTGTATCTGGGTTAGATATGAGATCGGCGAAATGTGGATGTTTTAGTACGCTAGTGCGCCCCAGACTACCCTTCCGGGGGTACAGGCATGAGCCTATGTTGGTATGTATAATTTACAATTCCACATACCTCCAAATAGGCTAAGGGTTACTTACAATGTTATGCGACATATATCTTGACAGACTCCAAAAAGAAAACACTCTGTATATTTGACAGATAATGTAATAATCACTCGATTTTAAATGTTTTTTCAGTATTCGTTTAAGTAATTGTTTATTTACTAGCCTTTCTAACGTCATTGGTAATTATTCACAGTAGACTGTAAATTAGAAAAATTCGCAGGTCCTTTTATAGGCGACTACTTTATAGACACTTAAACAAATCTTTAAAATAAATAGTGATACAAAAATGGTATATAAAAATATAATTCAATTGAAATTGAGAACATAACACAAACTTGATTTCTAGATCTGAAGTTTAACCCAGTTGCATACACTTCGGAGTTCGGGCGATACTGCGTCGGATCACGGATGCCACCACTTTGAAATTTCATTAAAATCTTCCAAACAGTCGACGGATTAGTTAAAGAACTATAGTGCAACTTAAAATAGATGTTATGCACCTATACTTTGGTATTTCTTTCCAAAGATGAACTAAAGCAATTTCATACTTTTACATTGTTTATTTATTACTCAGTTACTTTCAAGACAGTTGTACCAATTAAAATGAAACTTTTTCCTCAAGCGTCGGATGAAAGAAAATCTCGATGAAAATATAACTTACGCTGTTACTTACTAGAAAATGCAGGTTATATTTCAAATTGCTCACTGCAGCGTATTGAATTTTGCAACTTTAAACTTTAAGAACTATAAGAACGGAAAATGAAGGAAGATGTTGAAAATTCTTTAATCATGCTAAATATAAATACGTGTGAAATTAGGCATGATTTAGACTACATTTTGCACACAAGTATACTACATAATAATATGGCTATGCCCTGAATTACGATAGCCTACTTTGTGTCATAGAAAATGACTACGCAAGCGTAGGGAAGCAAAAGCTAGTTCAAAATTCAAATGTGCACATAACCAAAAAAACTGTGCAAGTGCATGCCGCATATCTGACCACGCACAGTACAGGGTGCCGTAGTAAGGGTAACTGTTACTTAAATATTTTATTAGACATAATTTTTAAGTATATAATATATGGTCCATAAGATCTTACTAATATATACTGCCAACAGGGAGTAATCGTAACCAAAAAATCGCACTAAGTTAAACATAACTTAGTAAAAAAATATTTGTCTGGTCGTCTATTACTCTTTAATGAGTGGACTAATTACTGGAGTGGACTGGAGTGGGGCGTTGATAACGGCTCCACAGTTTTATACTTTTGCTGTTATCATCGTGTCAATTTAATTTGTTTATATGTGTTTCTTATTCAAAATAAAAAAAAAAAATAAAAAAAATATTTAAAGCCTCTTTAACCGAGATAGTTTTCCTTTTAAATTCATTATATTATTATGTGTTACTACTGTGATTTTTTTCACATATCCAAAGCAATCGTTTAGGGAATAGAGGAAATGAGGGGACGCCCCACTCTGCGAAAAATTAGCATTTTTAAGATTAATATTTCGCAAACAGAGCCTCGAATCGAAATATAGTAATAACAAACCCGCAATGCTTTTGAGAGACCTATCCAACAATACACAAAAGGATAGTGAAGATAAAAATAATTCCCACTTTACCTATAGGGGAAGAGACCCAAGCAAAATATTCTTCATTTTTTTTATTGTATACTCATGCGAAATTACAGCTCTCTAGTACTAATAGTCAGTGAGATAACCGCGGTCAGACAGACGGACGGACGAACATGGCGTAATGATAAGGGTTCCTTTTTAGCCACTCGACTTCGAAGACCTAAAAAGCAATAAAAAGCACTTTTTTCGATTCATTGCTCCAGAAGACCGTGTTTTTTAGTACAATAAAAAAACGAAACCCTGCAAGTAGTATACTAATATCCATACACATATATATAAACGTAACATTGAATAGACTGTTTGCATTGTCAATATAACAGCTTTTTACTGTGCATAATATTATGAAAGTTTACAAAGTACTTATTTTAATAACACATTAATGTAATAAAGTGTGAAAATGTTGAAGTTATTGCAAACGACATTCACAAGTGTTACATTACTTACGTAACGGCCTAATGCCTTGCTATTCATCTTTAATTCGTACACAAACGTAATCTTATTGTAATCAAAGAGATTGGGGACGGCAATACATTTTGCGGAGCGATCCTTGTACCTAATGGCGCCTGACAATTTCATTCTAGCATTACTCGGCTCTTTTGTAAGTATTTCATGTGATTTACCGATTGAAAGATATGAATTTCGAATAAAAGTAACGATATTATTTATCTGTGATTTGCTTTCTCACATTTGGGTTTCATGTCTAAAAATCTCATGATTTAACAAAAATAAAAATATTTTTTGATAATTTAGATTTCAGGTAATATATAATATACAAACGAACATGTTTATATGTGTATATGTCGGCTTGACTGGTTTGAACTGTCTCGCAGAAATCCGATGTTACTTTACATCGGAC
Source organism: Clanis bilineata (assembly GCA_036417725.1). Lineage (NCBI taxonomy): Eukaryota > Metazoa > Arthropoda > Insecta > Lepidoptera > Sphingidae > Clanis > Clanis bilineata. The sequence continues at coordinate 10,760,178 of CM071153.1, forward strand.
AGCACTCGGTTGCTTTTCTTTGCGGATATTATCATTAGGTGACCCACTTGCGCGATTACCAATTTGCCATAAAATAATAAACACTATAGAATATAAACTCAACTATGATTCTCTCCTTGGTCTAGTAACAGCGTATAAGGGCCATGAGCTAGGAGGCTCTGGGTTCGATTCCCAGATCGGAAGGGGATCTGCGGGTGCCGGCCATGTTGTTAGCCGCATTCAGCGGCTGGGGTTGAAGGTGGCTCTAGAAAAGACGGAGGCCCTGTGTTTTCACGGGCCTCGGAAGGGACCACCGGCCGGTGCCCATATCTTTGTGAACGGGGTGCGGATTCCCATCGGCAAAACTATGAAATATCTGGGTTTGATTTTGGATAGCCGGTGGGACTTCCGCGCCCACTTCAAGAGTTTGGAAACCAAACTGTCCCGGGCAGCAGGTGCCCTTGGAAGACTGCTGCCTAATCTTGAAGGTCCTGGCATCCCTTGCCGAAGGCTTTACGCCGGAGTCGTGCGGTCTATGGCCCTATATGGTAGTCCCGTCTGGGCCGAGTCCCTGAGCGCACGATGCGTCGCGCTGCTGCGAAAACCACAGCGCGTGGTGGCGCAGCGTTCGATCAGGGGCTACCGCACGGTCTCATTCGAGGCGGCTTGCGTATTGGCCGGTTTCATACCATGGGATCTGGACGCCAAATCCCTCTCTGTCTTATTTCATTGGCGGGAGGAGGCGATCAGACGTGGGGAGAGGCCGGCCAAGAGTGAGGTGGATGCCTTTCGCGGCTCCCTCCGTAGAGCCGTCGTGGAGGAGTGGCGTCTCAGGCTGGAGAACCCGTCAGCGGGTCATCAGACCGTCACGGCAGTGCGTCCTGTCTTTCAGCAATGGTTGGACAGGCGCCACGGCGCGGCGACTTTCCGACTGACACAGGTATTAACTGGCCATGGTAGTTTCGGTCGGTACCTGTGTCGCATAGTCGGCGTGGAGGTGTCCGCCGTGTGTCACCATTGTGACAACTGTCCGGAGGACACGGCCCAGCACACCCTTGAGGTGTGTCCAGCCTGGGACGAAGAACGCAGCGCTCTCGTAGCAGTCGTCGGAGGAGACCTCTCGCTGCCGGCCTTGGTTTCGGCCATGGTCGACAGTCGGGAGGCCTGGCGTGCGGTGGCCCACTTCTGCGAGGTGGTTATCTTGCAGAAGGAGAGTGCCGAGAGAGATCGTGAAAGATCAGATCCCTCCCGCCGCCAGAGGAGACGTAGGAGGCGTCGGGTTGACGACTGACCGGCGCCTCCCGCACTGTGGTCGGGGGCGTTTGGAGAATCCCACCACGGTATCCCCTGCCTGTCGTAAGAGGCGACTTATAGGGGCCATCGGGGGTCGCGGGCGCGCAGCGGGGGGCTGTCGTAGCGCCCCTTTAGTACTTTGTACGTGCGACCCCGGGAAGGACGGCAGCACGTGTGGTCGGCCTCGTGCTGTCGTTGACGCCGTTGGCGTCCTTCGGCGGCGGGGGTTTATGAGCCCCCCCACAACTGGTGATGGGCCGCAAGGCGGCACCGCGCAGGGGCGGTTCCGGCCGAAGCCTGGGCGCTTCTCGCCTAGGGAAACCCGGAGCCATCCCTAAAGCGCCGAAGAGGGCCACCGCGGGGTTTTTAGTCGGTATTGCCGGTGTAGGGTGTACATACTAATAGGGACTCGGCCCAGTGTCGCCCGGATGTTTCCATCTCTCCCGGGCATTATGGCGCTGGGCCGTAAGACCGGTGACTCCGACATAACCGTTACATCTCCCCCCAGGCGTAACGGCAGTGATAAAACACTTTTCCCCGCGATAACAAAAAAAAAAAAAAAAAAAAAAAAAAAAAAAAAAAAAAAAAAAAAAGATCGGAAGGGGATTATTCTAACATAATTTCCCGGGGACTGGATCCCTCAGATTGGGGTTAACATCAGGCAGACAGCCGGTTGTAAAAACTAAGCCAAACACTTTCTGCAAAAGAAAATATAGACTGAACTATGATTGCTAACGACCTAGGCAACCTTAATAAGAATAGGCAATAATCACCTTCATATTTCATTGCGTAATAACTGGAATGAATGAGCAATCAATTATTATTAGTCTCATTTAAATAACAGCGAACCTGTAGGTAGCTACAAAACTTCGTTAGTCGAATAATGAACGTAATAAGCCTAGATATTAAAACTAAACTAGGCGAAGGCGTTGTAAGGCATGTTTATTTTGTAACTAGTTTTTACTTATGACTACACCCACGCGAAAATCTCGTGAAATGTGTTGGAACATAACATAAGCTCACGTCTGTCTCCCCGAAAGGTAGACAGAGGCACACTAGCCAACTAGTACACCCACATTTCGCCAAACCTAGTTCCATCCTAGATATGATAGGGGGCGAGCCTATCGCCATATCGGGCACAAATTCCAGAGTCCGGGCTGATATGGAAAAATCCAATATCACTTTGCCCGACCCGGGGATTGAACCCTAGACTTCACGACGGTAGGTATACCTAAATACAACCACCGAGGCAGTCTTGTAAATAAGCACAAGTTTAAATAGTCACGGGCGGCTCGGCCTCCGGTGGCCCATACGCTTATGGAACATATATATGTGCCGCCTCTGACGGGTTAAAAACTTAGCGGACCGACTTTAACTTATCCGATCGTGACCATTTATATGGGACCACCCTTGGAATAAGCTCTATCGAACACAAAAATAATCTTGAATCTCGTTTAACATTTGGCGGAGATATCGCGTTACATACAAAAAAACAGCCGAATGAAGACCTTCTCCTTTTCGACCGACTTCCAAAAAGGAGGAGGTCCTCAATTCGTCTGTATTTTTTATGTATGTTACGCGATATCACCGCCAAATGTCGACCGATTTTCAAAATTCTTTTTGTGTTCGATAGAGCTTTTTTCAAGGGTGGTCCCATATAAATTTGGTCACGATTAGATTTGAAATCGGATGTTAATTTTTTAAACTTGTGATTATTGGAAGTCGATCGAAAAACAGAAGGAAAATCCGCACATTTTCGTGAAATGCACGAACTATACCTATCAGTATAAACCCTCTCGGTGTCAAGTGATTAACTTAAGGGACATGAATAAGTTTGTATCGGCGATGTTTCTTCCGGAACAAGCTTCCCCTTACATAAATTATCAGCGAACAAGAGCCCCGCGAATTTATGAGCCCGCGTTTGCCGGCACAACGTGTTTAGACTCGCATTATTCAATAATCCCTTCCCTGGTGACAATTGAGGAAAGAAAATTATACTATATCAGCAGATTTACATAATACGATACTTTACAAAAGTACCAAAAGGTTATATTTGTAGTTTTTTATTTATGGTCGCCTCCTTGGTCTAGTGGCAGCATATATGGGTTGTAGATCGGGAGGTCCTGGGTTCGTTTCCCAGGTCGGCCAAAGGGAATTTTCTAATTTCATTTGCTCTGGACTAGATTCCTCAGAAGGAGTTAATGTCAGGCAGATGGCCGGTCGTAAAAACTATGCTGAATGCTTCCTGCAAAATGCATTAAAAAGTGTGTTGCGCCGACTCCACATTAAGGCGGGATAAGGACAGGTAGAAATAAAGTATTTATGGACTTAAGACGTAAGTAGAAACGCCTATAATATAATTATAATATGACATAATATTACTTTTTTTATATTAGTAAGAAAGCGAATTTAGTATTGTGTATAGAGGCTTTGTAAGCCTCTGTTTTAACAGATGTGTGTAATTCTTTTCGTGGTGTACCTTATGGCCTTTATAATAGAGGCTATAAGATACACCACGACATAATAAAAGAATAATTACACACATCGGTTAAAACAGTGGTTTACAAGGCCTCTATAAGTATAATAATAATACACACATAGTCCTGAAACCACACTAAGATCAAGTCTTGTGTCGTGGGTATCAGGAACTACGAAAGACTTTCGGTCTCACAACACCCAAACCCGAAACAAATATCTGTGGGCCGCACAGACATTTGTCTCGATGCGGGAATCGAACCCGCGACCTCACGTTTCACAGCTGGCTACTCGCCCGCTGCGCCAAGGAGGCTGTCTGTCTGTTTAATGAAAGAGTTAGTTTTGAACTTCTTCGATTGAAGCCATATTCACACAATACAATATTATTCAAAGGTTTACTAGTAGGCAATAACATCGAGCTACGACTCGCGAAAACACAATAACATGCACGCGGGTGAAGCCGCGAGGTTCATCTAGTTAGGATATAACAAATCCGTAATTGCTCATTAATGATAGTCAAATCCCAAATTATAATATTAGCCCTGTAATATTACTGTCCCATTGCTGGGCACGGGCCTCCTCTACTAATGAGAGGGGTTAAGCCTTTGTCTACCACGCTGGCCTAATGCGGGTTGGTAGACTTCACATACCTTCGAATTTCTTGTGGAGAAATTCTCGGGTATTTAAGTTTCTTCACGATGTTTTCCTTCACCGTTATAGCAAGCGATTTTTTACAATGAAAACACACTTAACATAGAAAAGTCAGAGATGTATGCTCGATTTTGGGGTTGATCTCGAACCTCCGACAATCGTCTCGGTAGTTCTTACCACACTCAACTGAGCTATCGCTGCTGTATAAATCTCAAAATCCCAAATTAAACAAGTTTATTCTTAGCTAACAAAATTCCAATTCAATGTAAGGAACTAAATTGACCTTAAGTAAACTATCAAAACTTTACTCTCGAAACTAGAATCTAGATTTATTGGTTCTTTTAGATCCGAAATTTAGTTTAATGTAGATTTAAAGGGTTTTAAGCTAATTGCCTACAATTATTGTAGTACAATCTGCTGAATTGCGTTCGCTTTAAATAAGATTGTCTCTCTGAGTGGAAAGATCTGATTTATGATGATTCGTTTTGATAATTACTGTAATGGAAACATAGATTTCATACCATAATTTAATTTATATTCTGTTATTGCGCAGCAGCGATAGCTCAGTTGGGAATGGTACGGACTGCCGAGACAAGTGTCGGAGGTTCGAGACCAACCCCAAAATGGAGCATACACCTCTGATTTTTCTATGTTAAGTGTATTTTATTGTGAAATATCGCTTGCTATAACGGTGAATTAAAACATCGTGAGGAAACCTGCATACCAGAGAATTTCTTCACAGGAATTTCGAAAGTATGTGAAGTCTACCAACCCGCATTCGGCCAGCGTGGTAGACTAAGACCTAACGCCTCTCATTAGTAAAGAAGGCCCGTGTCCAGCAGTGGAACAATAATATTACAGGGCTAATATTAAATTATATTATTATACCTCATTTATTTCAATAAATTCTTTTTACATTTTTAAATATAAATTATATAAAAATAAATACATTTAAAAATATAAAAATAAATAAATATCACCCTCCCGATGACGAGGCTTGAGACCCAAGCCACCGGTGGTTAGGGGCTCAGAGTGAGGAACCGCCTCACAATGCGTGCCGTGTCCAATAACACTGCCTTCTGTATCTGGTTCTTGACCCAACGCCCGATTGAGAGCCTCTTAAGGTGTTGGTCGAGGCTCTTTGCTATCAACCCATTAGCGGTAACGACTATCGGGACAATGATTGTTGATTCCACATCCCACATGTCGGAAATCTCGTGTGCCAGATCTAAGTATTTGGACATTTTGTCTTTTTCGGCTTTAACGAGATTTTCATCATGCGGAATGGTGACATCGACAAGTATTGCCCGGCGCGCCAATCGATCTACTACCACAATATCAGGCTTATTGGCAACAATAGTCCTGTCCGTAATAATAGATCGATCCCAATACAGTGTTGCATGTCCATTTTCAAGAACTGGCTGGGGCACATATTGGTAATATGGCACTTCAGAAGTCACAAGGTAGTATCGAAGAGCAAGTTGCTGGTGTATGATCTTGGCTACTAGGTTATGTCTATGCAAATACTCGCCGTTAGCAAGATACGAACAACCGGAAATAACATGCCTAATGGACTCTCCCGGACGGTGACAGGCTCGACAGATGTCGACCGTCCCGTCCTTTATGATGTATTTCTTATAGTTGTTCGTCTTGATAACTTCGTCCATAATTGCAAAGACAAAACCCTCGGTTTCCCCAAAGAGGTTACCGAAACGTAGCCAAGATACGGAAGCAAGTTGGTCGACATCGGGCCCATTGAGAGCTCGATAGAATCGTCCGTGAAGCTCTTTGCTCTTCCATACCTCCCTGCGATCCCTGGTACTCAGTGCCACAGGTGCCCGCCAATTCTCATTTGCCAGTGAGAGCGGAGTGAATCCTTTGTCTACCAAGCCCATATCCTTATGCATCACCACTTCGCTACGGAGGAAATAATTCCTGAGATTGCATACCTCGCGGTTATGCAGGTCCTTGGCATTAAGTAAACCTCGGCCCCCGCATCTCCGCGGGATATACAATCTCATAACAGACGATCGTGGATGATGCATTCGGTGTGCAGTTAGTAGAGTCCGGACCTTTCGATCCAGGGTATCTAACTCGGTCTGAGTCCATTTGAGTATGCCAAAAGAGTACACCAGTACAGGCATAACCCAACCATTAAAGGCACGAATCTTGTTGCCACCTGACAAAAGACTGTTAAGAACTTTTGACAAGCGACCAAAGAAACGTTCCTTTACTGATTGTTTTACATCTGCACTCGATATACCTAACGCTTCAGACATACCCAAATATTTGTAGGTTTCCGTTTCGGAGAGAGATCTAAGCTGTATAGTCTCTGAGAGATGGATGTCATCAGAGACTATATTCCCACCACGCTCCACATGGATAACCGCGCACTTATCCACACCAAACTCCATATTGATAGAGTTGCTGAAACTTTTAGTTATTTTCAACAACTCTACCAAATCAGTTTTCTTGGGTGCGAACAGCTTGAGGTCATCCATGTAAAGTAAGTGGGATATCGGCTCTCCCCCTCTACGAAGACGGTAGCCTAGTCCAGAATCCAGCAGCAAAGTGCTAAGAGGATTCAGGGCCAGACAGAACCATAAGGGACTCAGACTGTCACCCTGGAATATACCCCGCTCAATCTTAATTGGTTCATCACAACCAGGAGTACTCGCACCACCTGGATAATTTAAAACCGTTATCCACTGCCTCATACAAGCCCCCAGAAAGGCGCATAGATTTGTATCTATTTTATACAAATCCAGCACCCTCATGAGCCATGTATGAGGCACCGAATCGTAGGCTTTTTTGTAGTCGATCCAGGCAGCCGATAAATTCCTTCTGTTGCGACGAACTTGCTGACATATGGACATGTCTACGAGAAGGAGTTCTTTTGTACCACGTGACCCAACTTTACAGCCTGTTTGACCTGAAAACATGATGTTACTATTGTTAATGTGGTTGGATATTTTCAATCTTATAATTGAGGACAGTAATTTGTAGATGGTGGGCAAGCAAGTTATAGGTCTATAATTTTTTGGGTCAGTGGTATTACCAGATTTATATAAGAGGTATGTGGCACCTGTCGTCATAAATGATGGGAGAGATCTATTCTCAAGTGCGTCCTGGAACTGCATCGCTAAACGAGCATGCGTGCTAGGAAGCCATTTCAACCAAAAATTGTGCAGGCCGTCCGGCCCGGGACTTTTCCAGTTGTGGGACGGACGGATTGCACACAAAACGTCTTCTGGGCTAATTGAAACGGCCTCCATAGTTCGTATCGATTCGCAGGCTCGCTCCACGACACTGAGCCAGGCGCCTTCAGTGTGGGAGACCGGCGACGACCAAATGCTTGCCCAATATGTATGCATATCAAGCACATCCGGCGGCCGCCGATCTCCTAGAACATGAGAGCGCTCCCAACATCCATACACTCTTTTCTGGTCTCTTTGAAAAGTGCGATTTTGTTGGAATCTATCCCAGCGCGTCCTAAATCGTCGGATACGGTTCGCCCAAGCACAGACTTTTTGCTTCAGGAAATCTATGCGTTCTGCGACACAAACCCTATAATCTCTGGGCCTGATGTTGGTCCCAGAAAAGGCCTGTGTCACAAAACGCATGACTCTGGGCCTATCATTACCTTCCCTGAAGCAAATTAATTTGGCGATTAAAGTTCGGGCCTTGCCGATACGCTCCTCGATCCTGCGCTGCCAGGCAGGAACAATCACGGCATCCCGCGTGACTCTGTTTTCACTGGGAAACTTTACGTTAGCCACACGACATACCGCGACGGCTGCGCAGTACAGGATCGAATGAGTGTCAACAAGGTCGCAACTAGACTCCATGTATGTGGAAAGAATGGAGTCTAGTGCCCCAACTAGCGCCAAATTACGTCTGTGCGTTGGTAGACGCGGTATCCGAGGTCTACTGGTCGCAGAAACAGAATTAAATTCCAAAATCGCACTTTCCAAAGCCCTTCTCAAACACTGTATATCTTGGGAACTTACTGTACTGTCCAAATTGTCCATCAACTCAGGATCTGTGTTAGAAGTGCATATAGGTGTGCAATCTGTTCTTTGTTCAACAGGAACCGTGGTGATAGGAACATGGACAATATTATGTAAGTTTGCGCGCAACCGCTCAAGTACGGCATCATCCAACAACTTACGCCGCTGGATGAACCTCACTTGATCCGATAAACGTTGAGTCGATACATCAAGCGTTGGTTCCAGGGTCTGAAACAGAGCAAGCATTTTGGCACGGTACGCTGTGAGTTTGGTTCCTCCCTCTGTCGCCCCAAAGTAGGCCCGCATGACATTTTCATTGATGCTAGATGTCCATCGCATGCGGCGCACTACTCCACCGGTAGCGGGGGCCGTAGGCGGGACACAAGGCCCCGCTGGTCCCAAGCCCGCCGGAGGAGGGGGTCGCCGTCCTCTTCGCCGCGCAGGTGTTAGTGGCGGCGGGGACGACTGCAGCTCGTCTTGTAGGCTCGACGCGTCGTTACCCGGCGGCGGCTCGAACACCTCCGAAGCCGACGCCCACGACGCGGAGCTCGACGAGCTGATGGGGGATCTTCTGCGTGCGCGTGTCCTGGCTCGTAACATCATCTTGGTACATTTTTAGTTCTTTCTTCTTTATTTCTTTGTAAAACTGAATTGTTACATTTGCACTGTATTGTCACTGTCATTGTCATAGTTCTATATTTGCATATTGTAAAAAATTCTAATTAATATTGATGGATTATTATTTAAATAGGACGGTTTTTTGTAAAATACGGCATATAAAATAAAGTTATAGATATTATAGGTCTAAAAATAAGGATTTGTGAAAATATTTTGTTCTAGTACCAGATGACTGTTGAGTGTTGCCAGTTAATATTATTATTATTCTGTTATTAATGTTCACTTCATAACTGATATGCTTATCTATGCTATGCTATAACTTGGCAAAGTTAAACGCGTCGCGCCTGTCAGTGTGTGACCGAGGCGATGCTAAATTTTAATACTTTTCAGAATGACATGATAACTTAAAAAAATCAAGAAATTCTAGACCCTTTGGATCGTTATCATACGTCGCGTCTGTCAGTGTGTGTGACCGAGGCGATACTACATTTTAATACATTTCAGAATGACATGATAATTTAAAAAAATCAAGAAATTCTAGTCCCTTTGGATCGTTATTATACGTCGCGTCTGTCAGTGTGTGACCGAGGCGATGCTAAATTTTAATAATTTTCAGAATACATGATAATTTTAAAAAATCAAGAAATTCTAGACCCTTTGGATCGTTATTATACGTCGCGTCTGTCAGTGTGTGACCGAGGCGATGCTAAATTTTAATACTTTTCAGAATGACAAGATAATTTAAAAAAAACAATAAATTCTAGACCCTTTGGATCGTTATTATAATATTCATAAATTCTTTAACACATATCGATAATAACGTTGTATCTAAATTTCGTCGCACGCGCAGAAATATTGGCCAAACCAAAATACATGTACTATAGAGGTACATAGGATGCCTGGACCGGTTGGACCGGGGAAGCTGCACTGGTACGATGATCCGTGACTCTATTTTTGCGTAATAGAAAAGGAAAAAAAACGGTATATCTGTTTCCCTGTTCTGATATTATTTATAGGTAGGAAATATTTACCCCAAATCTGTGTCACCTAAATGAAAATCAAATAGTATGTATCCGTTTCTCGATGTTCGAATAATAATGTTGCGACATCTTGCGACAAATGATTATAATACTAGGTTACTAAGAATTTAAATGCTGTATCACATCTTAGGTTGTATCCCCAAAAATTTAATCTAGTAATAGACAAAACTAAAAATATATTGTGTTTAAATTATAAAACGTAACTTTGCTATGTGGTGATACTTAAAATCAACTTAAGGTCTTTAACTTAACTTAAGATTATCACATAGAAACTAGGGATATCAAAAAGACTCTGGCGTGCATTGCATAAAGACAGAGAGACATTGTCTACTCTGACAATTTGCTAAAATTACATAATGAAAGAAAAAAATGGTCACCAAAAAGAGTTTTTCAAACAGCTCTGCTTGTATTATTTTAAATCAACGTAAGAATGATCATGAAGGTTAAAGTAAAGCATGAATAAGTTGAAGACAATAATCATGCAATATTTTTGTCGACCCTAATTTAAATGCCTGTGCACGTCACTGGTTAGACTAATGAGAAACAAACAAAAGTGTCGGGAAATGTATGTAAATATTGAAAACGTCGTTATGCTGGCCAAACTACCACGATCGAATATCATTCCCTTATTACCAACCCTAATGTACCGAAAATATTGGGGTAAAGATACCGCACATACGTTTAATGATCTCATACAAATATAATTACATAGCAACACCTCACATCATGTTGCTTGAATCACTTATAAATCAATTAGAAGATTGCCTTTCACGTGGGGAATATAAGCTTTGTAATAAGCCTTGTTAAAATATTATAATGATCAATGATGCCACAAAATTAAATATATTTAAAATACGATACGTATTTAATTTTATAAGATGAGCATCGTTTTATAAAATTATGGTAATTAACGTATCAGAATTTAAACTGTCATCAAATAAACCTTTTTAAAATCAGTTTTAATTATTATAGAGTTCGGGTAAGATCGGACAAAATGTAAAAGCGCGACTCCTGTACCTGTATTTCTCGAAACAAAACACAAAAACACCTACACAAAATAGTGATTTTCGCTGTCTCCTGCTCTTATAACAATGGATTATAGATAAAAATGTTGAGCGAAACCATATTTTGTGTAGATCTTTTAGAGCAGGAGACACGGTCTAAGATTGGACAACGCTTTAGCGTGTGAAAGTTTACTCTAAGTATAGTGTCTTCAGCTTTGCAGTATTTTAATACGGCAAAGCTAAGACACTTTTAGATATTTTAACTTTTATGTGAGTTGCGAGTTGGAACTCTGGGTGTCAACTTCTCTGCTTCAAAATTCATTAAAAAATGTCTCTAATGTCGCAGTATTTTAGCTTTATCCGATCTTAGGTACACTTCGATCTTACCCGAAGTCCCTCTTCTAAAATCTGCAGTTCGATTCTCTAAGGTTTCATTCGTGAAAACAACGTTGCGGCATCGTTGCGGCAACGATGTTTTCATTTTTGTATTCAGCAAGGTACTAATCGCACGCACTAGCGCTATGCGTGATGACGGCGCTTTTGCGAACTAGCTCTCTCGAGCGAGGCGTTTGACATAAATGTATGGAAAATGGTATTCTCTGAGACCCAACAACGTTGAACGCTCCGTCGATCTCAACGATGTGCGCTGCGGGAGCTCGTCGTCGATCGCAACGTGGCGTTTCTTAGAGAATCGACCTGCAGTTTCTTTATCCGACGTCAAACACGACACGTTATTCAGACGTGAGTATTTTCGGTAGTAACACCTTTTTATTTCTATCCGCCCTTATCCCACCTTAATGTGGGGTCGGTGCAACACACGTTTTCAAGCATGTTGCAGAAATTATTGCAGTTTTATTTTCTGTAATAAGACCATACATCTTTAGACTCAAAGACCGTTTTTGCATATCTTTAGCACGATCTGGCACAAGCATCGTATTAAATAGTAGAGAATAAAACAGTGTCAATTTATTGAACGCAATAACACTCGTAAAGCGATATATTTCGTTAAAAATGTGCATTCGTTAAGTCTAATATTTCTCCTCCACCCCATAGATATGTAAGTATTGTTAAAAATAGTGATAAATAACAATTTTCCACGTCATAAATCGTGTGTAACAACAAGAAAACTGCAAATTTATGCAGATTCGGCACCGACGCCGCGTGTCGCCAGCGTGCCACGGAGAACGGACCGATGGCCCACGATAACACCCACTTCAATGTATTTATGTAAATATTACTACATTATGCATATTAAACAGAGATTTTTGTGTAACAATTCAAGTATGAATGGCATATGTGATGTATCTCGCCAACTTGCGCATACATCTGCTCCATAAAACGTTTTATCATCGTTATTCTAGAAATGTAAACAATTATCTACGCACATATCAATCATTTCTATTGTGTTTAATGTAATTCGATATTTATTTTAATAATTGTAAGTTGCTGTAAGTGGCAGCATATATGGGCTGTGTGTGGACCGGGAGGTTCGATTCCCAGGCGGGAAAGCTAATTTTCTAATTCAATTTGCCCGGGACTGGATCCATCAGGGGATGACGACAGGCAGGCAGCCGGTCTAAAAAACTGAGCCAAACTGAGCCAAACTGAGCCAAATCTTTTCGGCAACATGCTTGAAATAGTTTGTTGCGCCGGCCCCACATTAAGGTGGGATAAGGGCAGGTAGAAATAAAGAGGTTAGTGTAAGTTAGAAACGGATCAATGAATTCATATTATTTTTTGCATAAAGTTAAATTTGTTCATAATAGAAATATGACAAAAATTAAATATACATAACTACACGAGTCTGGTATATATTAATATAAAAGTCATAACCCTCCATACTTTGTTGTAGAGACAGTAAATTAAAAGAAGACTCCTTTTTTGCAAAGCCAGTTATAAATAAGTAATTACATTCCACTTAGTCAAACGCTTTAAACTAAATATTCTTGATAAATTGAAATACCCTCCTAAATAAGAATACTCTTAAGCCTTATTTACTTATAGAATCCAGATAGATTAAATTCCTTCGGGGTCTTCCCAAAGCGTTCGCCTTGATCGGAGAAAATTTGACTAATTTTACTAACAAGAGCGGTTAGATAGCGTGCAGCGTCTAATCCTGACATAGCTAAGGGTACACTTTAGAAATACTTAGCGAATAAATTGAATAAACGGGATCTTATAAAATGTCCGTCTCGCTATAATTCTAAAATTGGAATCTCGTAATCACCCCCAGTTTTGTCATCGAAAGCCAAATTCAAAGTTATGTTAGATAAAAGCTACGGCTAAATTTGATAACCTCTACACTGTTATTCACTAACCTATCCGTAATATCACTACCATCATCATTATCAGCCATGGGACGCCACAGGTCGATCTGGAAATCTTTAGGGTAGGCCTATGTTCTATATAAATAAATAAATAAATATATTTTATTGCTTTTAATTTTACTGTACATGAAGTAACTGAGTGTCAGTAGATTGTTGCAAACGTTTATTTTTACATATTACCTATTATAATACTCATAAATTGTATCTACTAGCTAATAATATTTATACCAATAGTTGATATCTTAGTATAAATTATAACGGTTATGTTAAAAAAGGCTTTCAATTTCTGAGTAAAAAAAATGATGAATAGGTAATGTTTTGTGATAAAAGATTTATGCGAAGGCAAAAATGAAGTAAATATTCTTGAAATAAAATTATTTTTACGGATTTTATCACGATTTGGTTTTAATTTTTAATTTTTATAATTTTTAAATATTCTTACAAAAATACCACACTATCAATGTCTAAGTATTTAATATCGGGCACAATTGAAAATTCTTTTTCTTCTATGTTGTTGGATAAGGCGGACCATATCGTTTATCGACCGACATCCAAAAAAGAGGAGGTCCTCAATTCGTCTGTATTTTTTTTTATGTATGTTACACGATATCTCTGCCAAATGTGGACCGATTTTCAAAATTCTTTTTGTGTGTGATACAGATTATTTCAAGGGTTGTCCCCATCGATATAATAATATACCTATTATATCGATGGTTGTCCCATATAAATTTAGTCACGATCGAATTTGAAGTCCGTCCGTTAAGTTTTTAAACTTGTGATTATCTAAGATTCTATATTAGTTATGAAACTGCAAAAATAAACGTTCCATTAAATTCAGTTTTAAGATTTGTGTTTTTTTTTTGGAAAAAAATTATATAGTCAGTAGACTGCCTCGGTGGCGTGGTGGTATTTCGGTACGACTACGGTTCTGAGGTCTAGGGTTTGATCCCCGGGTCGGGCAAAGTGATATTGGATTTTTCCATATCAGCCCGGAGTCTGGAATTTGTGCCCGATATGGCGATAGGCTCGCCCCCTATCACATCTGGGACGGAACTAAGCTCGGCGAAATGTGGGTGTACTAGTTCGCTAGTGCGCCTTTGCCTACCCCTTCGGGGATACAGGCGTGAGCTTATGTGCCTCTGCCTACCCCTTCGGGGATACAGGCGTGAGTTTCGAGAATTTCGAAAGTATGTGAAGTGTACCAATCCGCATTAGACCAGCGTGGTAGACCAAGGCCTAACCCCTCTATGAGGAGGCCCAGGCCTAGTTGGCCTTAGGGGAATTCCGCTACTGGCTATACCTCTAGTATAATTTCTACAATGTTACGTGTCAAGAAGACAACATTGTTTGTTTCTATATGAATAGCAGAATTTTTTACTGGTATAAAGCTGAACCCTCTCTAAGAAACATAAGCTATTTACTGATTTCTTAAGTTTACGCGAATATTATTATTATTATTATTTAGTCTGACCCGTGACAACGAAGACTGCAAAGCCTTCGAAACGTCGGGAATAATCATTAAAACCTAATCGTGATAGAATCCGTAAGAATAGTTTTATTTCAATAAGCTACTTATATATTCTGGAAAAAGACTTTCACGGCAGCCGATAAAGAGTATTAACTAGTGGGGAATAATCTACGCAGAAGCGATTACGTACGTTTAACTATTCCTGCACTTCATGCATATTAAAGACCATTTGACCATACAGGATATTTGCATCGCTAGTACAATGAAACCGTTTCATTTTTCTTTTGTTTAAACACCATTTATTCGCGTAAAGAGGTCTCAATGCAAGCGCTCTGAAGGGGATTTTAATAAAAGCATTTCTAATAAAAGCGGTTTAATGCACGTCCATTCGCCGTACTTCAAACACTATGGACAGATCATTGGCAGAACTCCAGAAAAGCTTTGCCTTAGGTGTCGGTTCAAGATTATGCACACAGTAAAAATGTATTAAATATTGAATATGAAAAATTTTATTGTCATTATTATGTTTTGGTTATGCACAGATTATTCCGACGATACCACGTTTCGTAAGACAGTTTATGTAATGAAAAATGTAATTATTTCGTAAATAAATTTATTTTAATAAATTTAATTATTCCTGATGCTTAATGTTGGTATTAAGAAAATAATTGACTATTAGAACTTTCAGATATACTTACTAAAATGTATTGTAATCTTTATAAATAACTAAGACTGTTTATACGTAGAAGTATCTTTCATAAGATTTAATTGAGGTCATATAGTTCGAATCATGTTAGGGCACGTACCCGTGACCCGTTCAGCGGGGAGGGGGGTCTTCAGAATACCACGCTTGGTACCAGGGGGGGTCTTAGGTTTTCGTCATGTAGTCAATATCTTCTAGGGAAATCTCGTGCTTTTTCGAGCTATATTCAAATATGGCGCGCAACTTTTAGCACTTTTTAAAGTCAGAGATGGCAACACATCATTATATTTTGTTTTTTAACTTGTCTTCGACAAAAAATTATATAAAACCATGTTTATAAATAACTACGTGACAACTAGAGGGGGTGGGGTCTTGGCATCTTGATTTCTTAAGTTTTCGCGAATGTTATACATTGTAATAAAACTATTTTTATGCCCGAAGTTTCGAAGACTTTGCAGTCTTCGTGGTCACGGGTCTGACCCGTCCGTCCGAAACTTCGGGCATAAAAATTAAAACAAATCATGATAGAATCCGTAAAAATAGTTTTAATTCAATCTAAATGCGTTTTGTTCTTATTATAGCTCTCCATTATACCTAATGGAGAGCTATAATAAGAACAAAACGCATTCATTCTACCGAAAATCACAAGTTTAAATCGACGGTAGAAAGCATACTTGTATCTCGAAAAATCCCGCGACCTCGCCTCCCACACGGAAGTCTACGGTTGGTCACCGAGGGGGGGAGGGGGTATATATATATAAATTGTAAAAAATGGGTCCCGGAATATGGGTACGTTCCCTTATGTTTTATTGACGATATAAAATCAAGCTACGAGTCACAGGAGCAGATAAATACGCGGCTGATATTACGAGCAACGTTAGTATTTATTCGTATAAATTATTTTTTTACTTATTCGTAACATGTTTCTCGGTATTTTCTGTAGTAATAAATTAAATTCTTACATAATTAAAACCTATACAACTACAAAGGAATTGCTTTGTTTCAGTTTTCATTATAGAGGTATACCTAGAATCCACTGACCTACAATATGAATTTCTCCGTAATAATTTCAACTACGTCTACGCAAAGATTTTTTATATAAAGTTCAAAGGAAACGCTATACGCTACTCCAATCCCGTATTCACAAACGCCATTTCTGCTGATTTGAATTACTATTGAACCACATCTTGAACAACGTTTGAAAGAACATTACCGAATATTTGATTTTGAAAATATCAGAATTTCATATCAGAATTTGGACTGTGAGTTGAACAGAGGACAGTTTCCGATGTTAAAGAGGCTATTGAACAAAGTACCTAATGACATTAACACTTATACACACTTTTTATATAGCAGAGACTGGCAAACGAGCAGATGGGTCACTTGATGGTAAGTGATCTCCATCGCCCATAGACACCTAAGACACAAAAAGAATCATGGGTGCGTTGCCAACCTAAAAGGAGCGGATTTAAGGGGAGGAAAAAGGGATTGGAAAAGGGAGGGGGGAATGGGCCACCGAAAATCTTACACACCGAACGAAACGCGACAGCAAGCTGTCACTTTACGTCGGTTTTCTATGGTACAGTGGTATCAAACCGATCGAGCCGGCCCACTCGTGCAGTAGATGTAACTATCTAAAGCGTGGGTCTACAACTCAAAAAGCCATCTAAAAAATAAAAAGAAGAACCCTTATAAACATTATACCGAAATGATATTTCGTCACTTATACCGTAAAACCATCAAAGGCCATGAGCGAAAGTCCATAAAAACTAGCTCCAAGTTATCGTAAAATATAATGCGCAAATTAGAATTTATCGGTACGTCGCGTCTCGCCGAAGCCATAGACTACCTATAGTTAGTAGAGTATGGCAATGAATCTACATAACAGCTGTTACTACCATAAATCAAGCCTACAGCGTAAAAGTGGCCTAACCCACATGTTAACATAAATCTGTTTTTTACTTGATACCAATACGACATCACGACTGTCCAACCCGCACGAATATCGCGTAAACTATATTCCTCTACCGAATCTCCGAGTAAGGGGTTTGTAAATATTTTAATTTTAAATTGTAAATCTACCACGGAACTATGGGCTGTGATAAGAGGTCCTGGGTTTTTTGGATGGGTTTCCCAGACCGGTCGGGTGTTTTTCTAACACGATTTGCACGAAACTGGGTCCATAGGATGTTGACGTCAAGCAGGCAAAGTTGACGTCAACACAAAAATAATCTCGAAAACTTATTGGACTTCAAAATTTATCGTGACCAAATTTATATGGGACTATCCTTCAAAAAAAACTTGATCAAACACAAAAAATCGGTCCATATTTGGCGGAGATATCGCATAACATACAGATGATTAAATTGAGTACCCACATATCCTATAAATTATTAGGTACATAATATTCAACACGTAATTAGTATTTAACCCAATTTGTTACCTCTTAATGCTACATATTCTGTCTTTTTGTTCTCTCCCACTCACTGTTCCTGAGACATTGTCTGAATAAAGTTTATTCCTTTCTTTATATTTAAATTCCTTAGAAAAATTATTTTCATTTACAAGAGATATTGCATAACATACACAAAGATATACTAATTAAGAACCTCTTTCTTTTGGAGTAATTTGAAACCCTTACAATAACTGGATATTATAAAACCTGCAGAAAATACAATATGAATTTCTATAAAGATGAGAGAAAAGTAAGTATGCAATATTTCATTATTAAAACTAGGTAGGTACGTAATAACGTTATCTTCTAGCAATATCCCAAGCGGGGTTTATTTCCTTTGCCTTCGATATTACGCTCGGATGTTGTAAAGATTTTTAAAAAAACAAACATAACTACGAATTATGCCCGAGATAGACGAGGCCAGTTGTTTTCAGATAAGATGACAAGCTATTTTGATTTAGTACAATCTAGAGTAGATTACACGATAGTAGGAAGTTTAGAAACACAGACAGGAGTAAAATGCGTGATCACTGTAAACCAGCAACGAATTTCTATGTATATGTAATTATAGTTTTTTCTCGATCATGTCCTAATGGAGATTTAAACAAAATTAAAAACTTAACGCCCTTACTTCAAAATTTATCCGATTGTGACCAAATGCAATGTGTATTTACCTAGTTTATCGAATACAAAAAGAATCTTAAAAATCGGTTCTCATTCGTCTTCAACTCGTCTGTATTTTTTTACTTATTATAATTATGCTAATGTAATCCTGCATCTGCTCTTCTTGTAGTATAACGTATTTTGTTCAAAAGCTACAAAGGTAATCTTAAAGTAAAACGTTGAAATGTATTGAGAGAGAGCTAAAATAAAATACTAATATATTATGCAGCACTCGCTCTCATTATATAGTTGCATTCAACAATTCTCTGTGTCAGACTATTATTAAACCAAATCATACTTAAAGTAAAAAGCTTTCTTACTCTTGCAGAATAAATATTGTACGTATCAAAGATTTTTTAATATTTGCATGAAATATTGATCTGGATTACCAATTTTGACTTATCGTCATTTATATTAATGTAATATGTTCAGCAGTGGCCGTCCTATGGCTGATGATGATGATGATGATGATGATAATGTATGTTGTATACACTTATGGTGCAATCCATGAGTATCTAGGTTCTGTCTTAGGTGAGATAGTCAAAATCATGTCAATTTAGATCTGAAGATACATAACAGAATTATTGAAAGCCAGATAGTATAGTCCTAAGCTCGCCCTCTATAGAATGTAATTGATTGCACTTTTGCTTATTTTAGCCGGAGTATAAAAATAAACTTAAGAAAGAAATGAAATTATGCTAATGTAAATGCGC
This sequence comes from Clanis bilineata, assembly GCA_036417725.1. Classification (NCBI taxonomy): domain Eukaryota; kingdom Metazoa; phylum Arthropoda; class Insecta; order Lepidoptera; family Sphingidae; genus Clanis; species Clanis bilineata. The sequence continues at coordinate 10,779,577 of CM071153.1, forward strand.
TACAACACATTTTCTTAAATCAAAACCATGTTGTTTGACATGGGAATCGAACTCAAGCCCCATCACCGTCCACTGTAACGTATATAATTTGCCACTACGTCAAGGAGGTAACTAACATTAAATGAAATAAACAATAATAATTGTATTTTATGGTAATCACAAGTTTAAAAACTATACAAACCGACTTCAAATCCGATCGTAACCAAATTTATATGGGACCACCCTTGAAATAAGCTCTATCGAACACAAAAATAATTTTGAAAATCGGTTCACATTCGACGGAGATATCGCATAACATACATAAAAAAAATACAGACGAATTGAGGACCTCCTCCTTTTTGGAAGTCGGTTGAAAATAGCTACTAATTTAGCTAATTCCCAGATGAAGTAATCTTAGGCGACATAGATCTGTTAATTATAATTAATTATTCCTTGGTTTCACAATCTCCCTTCTGTAATCTAGCGCGTTGTCGACCGCTTATGCTATTAAAAAGATTTTTTAATTTAGTTTAGGGTGGAATAATCTGAATTTTATCCTTTGAGGGATCTCAATTTTATCATTTAAATTGGCGTCGCCTAGAGCGAGCGGGACTCTGCCAAAGGCAGTTGGCGTCAGACGCCAACAAGTACTTCCAGAAACTTCGATTAACGAGTTCCGAAGATTTAGTGGCAATGTAATCGTATAAGAATTACGCGTTTTGAAACTTTATCGCGTTTTTTTTCACGAAATTTATAGCAATGTTGGAAATGCACTATTTACGTCATGATTTAAACGAATTATCATATTTTAAGGCTATGTTATAATTAATTATATTAACTAAAGGAAAGATAAAAAGTACCTTTAACCGACGCGAATGTATGAAGAGATTGATGAAAGTAGATGAAGCGAAAGCAGTGTGTCAGAATCGGGCGAAGTGGAAATCCATAGTCTCTGCCTATGTTATAATTTTTTATTTTATTTTTATTTTAATTTCTATGTTATAATTTACTAATCTCCATTAGTCCAGTGTGGTGCCTTAGGGTCACTTGCAGCTACGCGATAAATCCCTATTTATCCTAAATCTTGATTTAAAGATAGGAGTGAGCTGTGGGATAACGATTTATCCTACAGCTCACTCCTATCTTTCTACCTTATCTCGATAGATAAGGTGGAACTGTAGATTAGTAATAGTGCTGCAAGTCGCCCATAAGGCTAATACCTGTTATTAGTATAGGAGGCCTGTGCCCAGCAGTGGGTCACTTATATTACATGGCTAATATTATAATATAATAATCGAATTATGATCTTGTAAGTTTCAATATGTTATTGTTGTGTCGAACTTGACAAGATTCTTGTATGATAAACAGAGCCAAGTTATTTTCGTCAATATTAAATGAGTTGTAAGCTATGCTTGCGGTATAAGTTCCAAACTTATTTACTAAACTACAATTTACGGGATTCCTCAAGTGTTACACAAGACCGTAGCAATATTACTTTGTGTGACAAACTCCAATCTCCGAGGCTCGATCTTTGAAATTAGCTCGCTCTACTAATTATCATAAAGTTTTAACTACGGCCAACTTTTGGCAACACTATCAACGTTTTAGCTAGAATTTCTGGTAATGTTTGAATATTTAGTGAGATTTTTTGGCTCGAGACGTGCATTACTGTTAATATACACATTAATACACATGTAGCAATTTAATGAATAATTTTAACTCGTAATTCATGAGATTAAAAAAATATCTCAACTTAGTTTCAGGGTCCGCCTTCCTATTAATGCTTCCATTTTATCCGGGTTTAAGTATCCTCTACGGTGAGAGACTGAGACCATCAGCCGTCATATCTTCCTTCAAAACGCTTAGCCAGTTACAATCAACATACTTGTATGATTTCCTTAAAAGGAACTAAATAAGGAACACCAATAAGACAGTATCTATTTATTACAAATTAACAATGGTATCTTAGCTATATTATGTATTCATGGTATGTTCATCATCATCATCATCATCATCATTAGCCATAGGACGTCCACTGCTGAACATAGGCCTCCGCCAAAGATTTCCAGATCGACCTGTTTGAAGCGGCCTGTATCCAGCGACTTCCTGCTACCTTTATCAGGTCGTCGGTCCACCTTGTAGCTGGACGTCCTATGCTGCGCTTGCCGATACGTGGTCTCCACTCGAGACCTTTTCTGCCCCATCGGCTATCTCTCTAAAATTAATGATTACCATTATTATTTTCGCCTCTCACTGAATAGTATATTTAAAGTTTTTATAAACATTCAGACATCCCCTATAAAGTGGAAGCGTTGCATAAGTTAACTTGCTTTCAAACACTTTGTGAATAAAATTTTATTTCAACACAGTTTGTAAATAAGATAGTTACTTAGTCTTGAGAGTTGTCTACGGAGCGCTGGAAAATTATTTTTCACGCCTAATGTATTTTAAAGATTCAAGACTACTGTAAGGAATGTACATAATTATGTTATTTACATCGCTTCCTTCATAAAGAACGTGTTAAATACATTACTTTACCTTTTTTTTTACATGGGGAAAATCCTCTTGGATCCCAGCTAATAGGCGCAGGGTATGCCGGATTCATACCGGCTAAAAACCCCATGATTTACGCCATCTGCATTTAGAAAGAGTTCAGGGACCTCCAAACGGAACACGCCAAAACCCTTTTTAATGCTATGCTTTACAGCACGTCTCGGTAAGGCATGGATTAACCTACCAAACTAATAATAAACCTCCTTCTCAGGCAGAGGAACCAGGGCGATCTCTGGTATTGCCTCGGTGTCTACGCCTCCGAGCGGGATCATTTCTCTCCCGATCCCGCTCCGCAGCCTCCTTCTGAACCATAACAGTTTCAGAAGGAGGCCAACATTACCTTACCTAACGATCAGCAAGGGTGATCCCACGCATACTCCACAAGGAACGCATTTCCAACGCATTCACTTGACTTTCATGCTTCTTCTGCCAGACCCAACTCTCACTTCCATATGTAAGCGTCTGTATCAACACACCATTGTGGATAGCCATTCGTGTATTTTGCTATATCTAACACGTTATCAAATATTAGTACCACGTGTGACGAGTCACTATAGCAGCTGTATAAACTTTTGTGACCTCATTATAATTTCTTCCGCATAAAATCGTGAATCGTGCCAGCAGCTTCCTCATTTTGAAGTTAATTAAACTGCCTTCATCGACGACATCTCCATTATTGCTTGGAACGGCGCGTGTCGACTGGCAGGTTCTATGACGCCGGCTAGTGAATATAGACTACTGAAATCAATACTAAAGCGTATCTTACGATAAAATATAAGATATTTTATCTGTGACTAGTGTTTCCTGCAGCTGTGCTCCAGTAGGATTCATATTTTAGATCATTTTTACAAGAGTAATGGTTAAATGACCACTCTTTGTATGTGGAAAAGAATGATTTAAGCTTGTTTGTACGATGACGTAAGTATAATTAATATTCCATAAAAACACAAGTTTTAGCTTAAAAATGTTTGCGTGGTGGAGCCGCGCTGTAGACAATAACTTCTACAACACGAATGGGCCGGCTCGACCGGTTTGATATCACTATCTCTCAAAAAACCGACGTAAAGTGGCAGCTTGCTATCGCAGTTTTATTTAGGTTGGCAACGCACCCATGATTCTTTTTGTGTTTTGGGTGTCTATGGGCGGTGGAGATCACTTACCACCAGGTGACCCATCTGCTTGTTTGCCAGTCTCTGCTATAAATAAAAAAAAATACTATGATGGCAAAGATTAAAACTAGCAGCAAGTAATATTTTTAAAAGCGGTATGCTTCTTTCAGACATAAATACTCCTTTAAATAATAAAATTATTTTATTGTGTATTTGTGTAAATCGCATATCTTTCTACCTGCTCTTATCCCACCTTAATGTGGGGTCGGCGCAGCACACTTTTTCAAGCATGTCGCAAAGAGGATTTGGCTTAGTTTTTACGACCGGCCGCCTGCCTGACGTCAATCCCCTATGAGGGATCCAGTCCCGGGCAAATTAAATTAGAAAATTTGCTTTGCCGGACCTGGAAATCGAACCCAGGACCTCCCGGTCCACAGCCCATACATGCTGCCACTAGACCAAGGAGGCGACAAATCGCATATACGTACTAAAAATAAAATTAACGAAAAGTTATATTAAAATGAACACTTTAATAAAATTAAAATAGCGTAGATACCAATAAAGGTTAAATATTTTCATCGACGCAATTCTAAGTACATTTTAATGCAATAGAAGCATACATTTTATTAAACTCATTGTTTTCCTTCGTTGATCTGTTTTGGTTTATTAAAATAAAGAATAGAAAAAATTGCATAGAAAATATGAAAACCATTTTCATACGTATCGAAAAGCTGAGCTTTATTATGCTTTGACTGTAACGTAAATTGTAAGCCTGGAGTTTTGCATAAAATAGTGATCTTTATTATTAACATATTTGAGAATTTAATAGGGCTGGCATCTAGATATTTTCTAGAGACATTTTAATGTAGGCGACCGAGGCAGGAGGTCGCGACAGGCAGCGATAGCAACACAATCAATTTAGTTACAATAAAACAGGATAAATATTGACTGACTACGTGGTTCCGGATATGACTGCGGTCTGAGCAGGAAAATTTCTGACAACCGTAAATGTATTTCAGCTTGATGCGCGTCCATGAAATTTGTATGAAATATTAACCAAACGTCATCAGTGCGCAGCGAACTCGAATACATTTACATTAAAATTAGTTTTTCGTGCTCGGGCTACTGATCATTGACCGCGGTATCTTTTCTTTCTACCTGCCCTTATCCCACCTTAATGTGGGGTCGGCGCAATATACTTTTTCAAGCATGTTGTAAAAAGGATTTGGCAAAGTTTTTACGACCGACTGCCTGCCTGACGTCAACCCCCCTGGGGGATCCAGTCCCGGGCAAATTAAATTAGAACTTTCGCTTTACTGACCATTTACCGCGGTATAATCACATTTATTTGTTTATGATAAAGTAGCGTTATTAGGACCGAATTATTTTTGACATTGGTTTTGTTAATGTATTACAAAAACCTTGTAGGGTACGATAAGGCTGGCTCGGTTCGTGGAGACTAAGACTAAAACTAGCTCGGATAAAGTCAAAGTTCAATTTAAAAAATCCGCACTGAGTTCGCTTCTTTGATTTAGACTTAGTCGAAGTTCGCTCTATAGATCTCAGCCTAATAGTCTATAATTAATCACAGAGAGAAATAATAAAGTGTTCTTGATGATTGCCAATTCACAATATTAATTCTAAAGCACTGTATAAATAAAAATATTTACATACATAGAGGTACATAAGCTCACGCCTGTATCCCCGAAAGGGGTAAACACAGGCGCACTAGCCAACTAGTACACCCACATTTGGCCGAGCTTAGTGCCGTCCCAGATGTGATAGCCTATCGCCATATCGGGCACAAATTCCAGACACCGGGCTGATATGGAGAAAAATCCAATATCACTTTGCCCGACCCGGGGATCGAACCCAAGACCACAGGACGATAGTCGTACCGAAATACAACCACGCCACCGAGGCAGTCGCATATAAATAGATTTGTAAGTCAATTTTGAAACATGAGACCAAGATAACAGTGTTCGTGCGGACATGTCGCTGTCGCGTGTCGAGGCTTCTAGTCTCAGTCGCACACCTCAAAATGTATCTTAAGCTATCAAGCTCGTAAATGCCACGTCATCTTTCCTTTCAACTTTTCAAAATAAGATAAACCCCTAGAGTTCTTCGGTTCGCAGGACCGTTTTACGAGGGTCCGACAAATCCCCCGAATGGTTTGTCGTGGTGCTCAAACTTGCCAATTTCTGTCCCCCATCCCGCGTTTCAATTTGCCCCTTGTACAGTTTGTCGTCCGAAATAAAACATAGCATTTTGTTTTTCAACGACCACCCTTTGTGTTATTTTTATGGTTGAGACTCTACGACTCGCTTAAGCTGCCAGTTGAGATATCCAGTTCATTGCAAGATTATGGAGATGTGATATACATTGAAATGCCTTTTTTGGTTATTCTTTTACTAATAGAAAGCTAATCCTACGTTATTGTGTTACATTATTTAATGATTTCTTAGATTTACGTGAATGTTATTCATTGAAATAAAACTATTTTTACGGATTCTATCACGATTTGGTTTTAATTTTTATGCCCGACGTTTCGAAAGCTTTGCAGCCTTCGTGGTCAGACTCAGAAAAATTAAAACCAAATCGTGATAGAATCCGTAAAAATAGTTTTATTACATTATTTATTTCGAGACCAAACTTTTACGAGTTTTCAAGGGAACAGAGCAGCAAGCAACAAATAATCTTAAAATATTAGATACAAGGTTTACAATTACTGGGACAGCAGACGGGATGTATCTGGACCTCAGGATATCTCTTACCATAGAAAATGCAACAGCTTGATGCCACTTTAAGTCGTTTCCCTTTCAAACAGTGCGAACATAGCTGGCTAAGAAATCTGGCTATACCACCTCATAATTTTTCGAACGACTTCCAGAAAGGAGAAGGTCCTCAATTCGTCTGTATTTTTTATGCATGTTACGCGATATCTCCGCCAAATGTGAACAGATTTTCAAAATTCTTTTTGTGTTCGATAGAGCCTATTTCAAGGGTGGTCCCATATAAATTTGGTAACGGTCAAGTTTAAGTCGGTCAGTTAAGTTTTAAACTTGTGATTATTTTATTATCGGTTATAATGTATATGACATGTATGTATAGATAATATTATATATATAAAGATAAAGGATCAGGACAGAGTAAAAACAATTTAAAGGAATTGACCCCAAAATTAACATAGATATTATACAAAAATATATTTGAGATTTAATCATAATACATAATAGAAACAAAATGAAGAATAAGCAGCACCTCCATTCAGCTGTATTAGTTTATATAAACTCTTTTAAATTTCTTGAATACCATAATATCTAACTAAGTTGAACAAAGAAACATCCAAAATTATATAAAACTATTTTAATAAGTGGAATATTTAAACAGGTCAACTGTTAAACAAAGGTTTCTTTCCATAAATTTAGTGTTGAGTTTTTCCTTAAACATTGTAATCAAACAAAGAACAATACGCCTATTTGTTATAAAATGTATAACGAACATTCCCTCAATCAAAGACATGACTCTTTAATACCAACAACATGTCTGACAACAATTTGGTCCAAATATTTACCTACTTACGACTTATCATAATATTGTTATGATATTTGAGTCGTAAGTTCATACATAATAACAAAACAAACATTCACATAATTTTAAAGTTTAATTTTAACATTTACATATTTAGATATAACAAAGCCATTCGAACTTTGATGAGCAAATATAAAGTGATGTAGCGGTTCCCGTGGCTGGACCAACATCAACCTGAAAAAGACAGTTTGTAATGAGATTACATTAATAATTGACATATATAGGCCAAAAAATTTATATTCTATACTAATCCAACTGAATATAATAAGTTAACACGAAAGTATGTAATGTATGGATGTTTGTTACTCTTTCACGCCAGAAGGGGTCAACGGATCTGGATGAAATTTGGAATTTAGATTATAGTCGGGAATAGGACATAGGCCACTTTTTATCCCAGTAAAATGTATGGTTCCCATGAGATAGACTTATTAATAAATTTTCACGCGGATGATGTCTTGCGCAACAACTAGTATTATAACTATAATGATTTAGTCCGTTTTAATATAAAATATTTTTTTAAAGATTAAATGTATATACATTTAATAATATTAGCATAATTTTATTACGAAATAACATAATATCTTTGCGATTATTACATACCTAATTGGAATAAACTTTCAAGAAATATAAAATTTATTACAATTACTAGGTAATAAATAAAATAACAAACCCAAACCAAACATCAATTTTATATCTTAAACTTCATCAAATTGTACAAAAACAAGTGATCTAAGTAACTGAGGTAATTTTGTTGAAAACTAAATACCGAATTACTTTGCACATATACCTACATAAACAAGAATGAATCACCGCGCGAGGCGCGACACAGCGCCAACTTCACGTTGCTAGTATAGCCGCGGCATTATCGACCTTGTTACCAATAACAGCGCCATGATGTCATCCTTATCGTCACGGTACGCTTACAAAAGAATTCGATCTTCGTTTGCGTTACAATATATTACTAAAACACTCACTTTTCTATTGTCTCTTTCCTCCCCTCATCATTTTCTTCTCGTCCTCTGTGTAGTCAGCGAATTTATTCAAACCGTACGTCGCACTATGGTTCATTTCGTTCAACCTGTTAATTTCCTTCAAATTCGACACGAACGCTTCATAATGAATTTCCTTGTCAGCATCATCTTTGTACGTCTTGCTATGGTCTTTGATGAATTGCTCGAATAATTCTCGGGCATTTTCAACATCGTAATGTACTACGTCGGGGCGAGTAGCAGACGCCATTGCGATCACTACGAGTAGCGTTGCAATACTGATTGGGTTCATGTTAGTCACACACAACACGACTCAGAGGAGTGAGGACGCGTAACTGGTTTCTTTGTTTATATTAATAGAAACATGGCGTAAACTGGACTTATGGACCGTTTATATACATATTTTTATCTGTTATTATTATTCATTAGTGGATACTGGTTGACCTGTTAGTGATTGTGTGTGATGCATTTAACATTGCATCTCAATGTCAGTATAAAACTATAAAATCTTAATATGCAAAATAAAGGATAGAGTATACGTTATTGCATACCTATTTTCTCCAATTAGGGCTTCAATTCTTAAGCACAGCTTCATTTCGAAATGATAGATTGATCTTATGATAGGTCCATAGTTGTCCTTTAACTAGGTGGGTATATCAATGTTGTTTTACCAAGACACGGTAAGATAACTTATAATATATAATTTGATCACAAGATGACCATTTTCATTCATAGTCACGCCATGCGGTATCATTATAGGAATTTTCATATTTTAAATAAAACTAAAGGTTATACTAATTTCTTTATTTAAGGTCAAAGACACACAAAGTATGCAAAGCATTAACAAAAACTCAAAATTTTACATTGAATCTGAGGTTCTGGATAATTTTCGTAAATAAAAAAAACATAAGCGCGCTCACATAGGATGCCACATAGAGACAAATGTTTTTGTAACCCATAAATATTTGTTACGGGTTTGGGTGATGTCAAAACGAAAGTTATACGATACGACATGACACAAGATTTTTATATCAATCTTAACTAAGTATGCAACTCTTGGATAATATTTATTATTATACAAATAACAATAATTAGCCCTGTATTATACACTAGTCTTGGACTCTACCAATGTAATTGGTGCCTTGCTACTGGTACTTTAGGGGTCACATCAATCTGAAATCAAAAACATTCAAGTATACCGAGTTTCCTCCGGGTACATTCCGTCTTCGTTATAGCGAGGAATATTTAACAATTAAAAGTAAACACAAAATTAATAAGTCAGAGGCGCATTCGAATCGAATTCGACCTCGTGAAATTTATTTGAAATTTAATACTATTGTGCCTGGAGTCCACATTTGCACTATATCCCTCTGCCCTAGCAGGACTATGATTTGAATCATTTTCTTTGAAAATCTTCATTTCATACGCAATAGTTACAAATATGACATGAAAACTCATCCTGGAAATCACTCTATAGAAAATGAGTATAACATAATCAATCTTATGTTATAACAGCGGCCGGAGCAGAAATATTTTTGAGAACCGAATTCGTATCGAGCATGCTATTCCATACAAATGTCGATACGAATTCTAATGTCAAAAATATTCTTGCTCGGGCCATAAGTATGTACGAGGTCGTCATCGTCAATCGTCACATACATATTCACGAAATACACCAAGATGGCCGAAACGATGTGTAATATTAATAGCATTAATAAAGATAGATGTGGATTGTTAAAAGATAGAGACAAGAAAGCATCATTGGTTTGGCCACATTGAAAAAATAGATCAAAAGAAAGTAACAAAGAAAATATCGTGAAAGTAAATAGAAGTGTCGCCCGAAGACATCTTACCCTGTAGCTGATATAGCTTTATTAATCATATTGGTGATTTCCTAAAAAGGGGCAAATAGTTGTTCTCGTTATTGATGGTATGAAAAGCCTCATGATTGTAGAAGAAGCTAAAAGAGCGTGATTGGAACGGGGTACTTGGTACCCCATAATCTCAGCAACAACAATTCAACGGGAGACAGGAGTGGGCCTATGGATGAGCTGTGGAGTCTATTTTACATCAAACCAATACATTAAGTACTGCTTACCGACATTAGCCTTTGCTTAATTTCCTCTTCAGTATTATCGGCAAGATAATTTAAATCGTACACTGCATAAGGATTTAGCTCATTGCTTTTGTTAATAATTATTAATCTCTTTACAAATGCATCGTAATGAATGAGCATGTCATATGTATCTTTGTATGTTTGTGGTAGTCTTGCACATATTTAACAAATATGGCAGGTGCCTTTTGGACATCGTAGTAAGGTTTTTTGTTAATAGTTTTGCTTTCTTTTGCATATATCGATATTATAACAATCGCAATTAAAACAACAATACCTTTCATATTAACAGGTTTGACTTTGCAATGTACTCGTACTTACAAAATGTTTGCTATTTCTATTTATATGCTTTACCCACGCTTATTTCACGCTTGCATTAAAGGCTATAATGACTTTCATGTTAAAAAATTATAAACATACACTTATGAATTGACCAAGTGAGTGATATATGTGTACGTATGGATATTGTAGTAATGTTGATAAATTATAATTACTAACATTCGTTACATTAGGACGTTTTTGACAGCAAAGCTGGCAAACGATAGATAGATTACCTGATGGTAAGTGATCTTCACGGCCCGTAGAACTCCACGATACTAAAATAATCATGGATGCGTTTCCAACCTCCAAAGAGGGAATAGGCATTGGGAAGGCAGGAGGTTTAGGGCCAAAGGATATCTCACTCACCGAATTCAATGCAACAGCGAGCTACCAATTTCCGTCAGTTTTCCGTGAGACAGTGGTATCAAACCAGTCGAGCCATCCATATTGGTAAAAACATTCTAAAGCGTTGGTCGCTACTTAAACGACCACTGACCATCGTCTACCATGAGGCCATACTCGTCCGTCATTACTCCTTTAAACTTCATATGTGATTTCATTGTAGTAGAATCATTTAATAAATAAAATGGTAACATTTAGGCATTTATAATTTATTTGATGTCATAATGTATAAAAACGTTCCAATTAATTATTGAGTGAAATCTCAGATTTCTCTTATTTTAGATACTTTTCCAATAAGAGTACTTACGCAGGTACGCAGGTAGTATTTTTTTAATCCAAGATTTGTAACGTCATTGGTCTTAATACATCTTCGGACATTCTGGATATTGTTCAATACTAATACTGAAAAAAAATTGTTAACATAGAAAATAAATAATATATTAATAATTAGCATGCCTACGCAGAGGTTTCCTCGTGAATTGACCTTCCATGTCGAATTGACCGAATATTAGCAACACTTAATACACACATTTAAAAATCAAATGCATAAGGGTTGGAGATCCAGTGTCGTATTGAATAAATACCTCTCTGTACTCCATACAACTCTATAGCTGTAGCACCAATTACTATCGACTACGTATTCGAGTCGAACTCGTAAATCTTTTTATTAACCCTTGATAAAATAACCCGTAATAATAATAAATAAACTAAACTCTGGTAGTACTCTGCTCTATTGGGAGTACTAACGGACGGGCCGACGAGATCGAGATCGAGAGGATCGATACCAGCTTGCACTTCTGCATTGTTAAGTATCTATTCGTTTGAATTATCGCTTAATTGAACTATGTAACAGAACACCTTTGGAGGAGAAAAAAACCGCATATCTGCCAATTTGTCATAAAATTTTCATCCAAATAGTTTGGGTCTAGCCCCCATATTAAGCTAGCATTCCCATTCAATCTTCCCTGTTCATAGTGTGAAGAAGCTTTTATGCAGGTCAGTAAAAATGACAAATGGTGACCACCCATTAACTTATTGTTTGTGGATGGTCGCTGTTTTTTTTATCTGAACTGCGCTTGCCATAAGATGTAGTGTAGTCACTTAGGGCGACTTGCAGCGCTATTACTAATCTAGAGTTACACCATATCTCAATTTATCCTACAGCCTATCCTATTTATCCTATCTTTAAATAAAGATTTGGGGTAAATAGAGATTTATCGCGTATTGGCAAGTGGCCCTAAGTCGTGCTCGGATAAAAAAGGCATAAGTAACTAGTAATATTTAAATTAATACAACTTACCATACTAGTCAGGCCGTCTTCAGGGCTATCGGAATGTTCATGTAAATCGTAAATAGCTGAGGGATGTAATTCATTAAGTTTGTTGATTCTCATCAACGAATGTACAAATGCGTCGTAATGGACAAGCATGTCGTATCCGTCTTTATACTTTTTGTTGTACTTTTGTACGTATTTAATAAATAAGGCGGGCGAATTATTGACATCGTAGTAAGGTTTTGTATAGTTAGGATTACTTGCGTCTATAGATAATGCGACAATCGCAAATAAAGCGATGACGATGTAGCCCTTCATTCTCGCTTTTGCCTCGAATATACGAACTATTTGCTATTTACTTCTATTTATATGCCGATATGAGTCGTATTTCTCATTATTTTAATGTACTTCACGCTTATATTTTCTGCCGTTATTAATTTCCTTTTATTTTTACAGATATAACTGACCAAGCCAGTGATATTTTTGTGGATATTATTTTATGAATTAGTATGTTGCATCTATCCCGCATTAGAGTGTGGTAAGGGTAGGTGGAAGAATTATACTGAATTTATGACTATTGTAGGACAACAAATACTAATACATTAAGGGTGCCTTGCAGCACTTAGATAACTGGCAATTTATTTTAAAATAAACTCGTTTTATGGATAAATATCTTGCACGTCTTTGATTAAATATACTATTGAGATGTAAATTAAATTAAGTTTAGGACTAAGTCTAGATTTAATAAAATCAAGATTATAGAAAGTAATAATGCTTCAAGTCGCCCTTAGTTAATTTGTTGCATTTCCACATGAAAATTCAAACTGCATTTCAATAGTAGTCTTTATTTATAGTAACTTAAGAAAAACGTTGGTATGTACAATAATATATAACTCTAAATACTATTTTATACATTCTAGGTCACTTCTGGTTTATCTAACAATTATTCACAAGTAATAAATAATTATAAAATACGAAAACGTGCTGTTTTATTTAAATATAGTAATTTAAATACGGTTTAGTTACAACTAATCTTGAATTATTCTAAATCTAATAGGTATCGTAAAACAAAATAATGCAAAATTAAAAAACATCTTCATTTCATATCTAATAATTAATTTAAGAAATTGTAACATGTAACGAAAATTAAAAAGTATTAATTAAAAAACTATAATAAGGTATTTATGTATTTTGTGACTCATAATCCTTGCGTGAGGGCTTTAAAATTAATATAAAAATGCTGGTAACTAAACAAAATAAATTTGTCTATCACACATTATTTCTTAATAGTAACGTTTAAAACTACAATTATTATTTACAATATGGACGGAACAATACAAGTAAAAGTATTATGATATTCACTGCCGCTGTGGGTAGAAAAAAATTAAGCGGGCAGCGGTACTCAACCTCAGAACAAGCTACAAAACAATTAACAAATACCCGCAAAAATACCACTAAGTATTTTTCCATACCTTTATAATAATTTTGCGATCGCTTTTTTTTATTAGTAAACAATACACGGTCTTGCATTATTATATCACATCACAATTATGAAATAGGCGATAAAACTAATACTTACCGAAGCTATTCAATTCAATACAAAACGTTATCCTAATGTTGACTTTATCACAACGCATTTTGTAAAAAAAATTTACTATTAAGAAAGTAATATATACCTCTTAGAAATAACTGTGACAACAATCATAGGAACGAACATTAACGATTTTATAATTGAAAAACCTTTAATAATAATATTAGCCTTGTAATATTATTGTCCCACTGCTGGGCACGGGCCTCCTCTACTAATCAGAGGGGTTACGCTTTAGTCTACCACGCTGGCCTAATGAGGCTTTACGTTAAATAATTCACACAATCCTAGGAACATTGGTTACTTTAACAACTTCAAATTATAACAAAGGAGATAAATTGAAATAAAACTATTTTTACGGATTCTATCACAATTAGGTGATAGAATGAAAAGACTCCTTCGAAACGTCGGGAATAATAATTAAAACCTAATCGTGATGGAATCCGTAAAAATAGTTTTATTTCAATGTATAATATTCGCGTAAACTAAAGAAATCAGTAAAGGACATAGAATAAAACTTACATGCAATATACAAATATCGTAGCTATTATTGCACAAAAATCATCACTGATTAACTAGGTACTGTTACTACAATAGGACTAATTAAAGTGGTGTGTCATTAACATTACCCGCTTGTTGGTCTTCTATCACAGCACCTGTAACAATTACGGTAAATTGAAATGGAACGTCAGTATCGATTTGTTGCAGTCAAAGGGAAGATTCGCTCTTCTCACCAATACAACTAGGTTTTGTATTGTTCACTCATTAAAGATTGTTTCCAGATATTGTATATAGCTTAAGACTCCAAAACGACCAAATTAAATCAAACAAATTGTTAGTCGACTTTCATGTATTGTAGGGATGATCGATATTCATCGATAATGAGCGCCAGAACCCAAATCTTCACACTGGGAATTTTTTGTATAAATTATAGCTTTATTTTTTTCTAGCCCATGTGATTTGACACAGTCAGAGAAAGAGAGACCCCCACAACCCGTTAAGCAGGAACCTAGGTTTCGCAAGCGCCTCGTCCGTTGATCAGCAAATTGTACCACGCGCGGGAGAGATATTCTTTGGATGTAAAGGTGTTGGTGGCCCACTTACACTCCTTTGGACTTCCTTCCATAAGACGTCATAGCAGTGTTTTTCATTTTTTAAACACTACGTCTTAAAATTGACAAACAAATGATCATAAACCCCTCTATCGTGAAGGTTACCTGAGTACTTTTTGAATGTGAAGTGTTAACCGACGTCTCTATGACCCACCCTGGTTTTGAAACTTTGCTAGGGTTCTTACTCGACTTATACTTACAAGTGTACATAACAATATATTATTATAGTAAAGGTGTAATGTATGAAGCGATTAGATATTTTTTGTGTAACAAAATCGACTAGTCAATATCATTTATATAACTTATCGACCGTATGCTGCCAATACCTCCTAACTAAATTTTTACCAAAATTGAAATTAAACTATTTTTACGGATTATATCACGATTTGGAATTAATTTTTTTTAACGTCGGGCATAAAAAAAAATTAAAACCAAATCGTGATATAATCCGTAAAAAATGTTTAATTTCAATAAATAACATTCACGTAAACCTAAGAAATCATTATTTTACCAAAATATTGTTTTTTGCGCTATCTGTTAGCCCTAATGGAACATGATGTGAATATTTTCTTATTACCAATACAAAACTATTGTAAAATTAATAAACTTGGATTTTGGGTGCATAAATAATAGTTTTTATAAGATTTATTGTCTCCTTTAAACTTGATCATAGGAGGTATTGGCGGCTTACTGTCGTTATGTCAATACAATTAACTACAGATCTAACTAATGAAAACATTCCGTGTATTATGAAAACTTTATAGAACTCGTAGCTCTACCAAAATGGTATTATCTATTACGGACAGGCGTCGCTTAATGAAGGAGCATTTACATGCAGAAAGTTATACCTCTACTCTAACTTTAAATATTTCTTAAAGACATTAATATGTGTTTATAATAGTGATATTCAATTTAGGGCCGTTTCGTTCGATAGCATTTAACTTTTATCTGACGGATAAATTTGTTGTCTGACCGATGTTTCATACATCACAATTATTCCCCAAATAAAATTTGCCTGACTTTTGTAGAATCTGCGCTTAAATAATAAACAATTATGTATTGGACTAAACATGTATTTTTTATATCACGAATATTTACATGTAAGCATTATTCAAAAACTCCATGAAATTAATGATTAGTGTGTAATAAATAACACACACACATACACACACATGTAATAAATTAAATTATCAATAACATTGAGTCCGTGTCTTTATGGCAGACTAGCAGCACTGACAAAAATCTCGATTTATCCCAAATCAGATTTAATGAGCTATAGGTTAATGCTATAGCTATACGAGTTAATGTCTAACTTTAGATTAGTAATAGCGCTGCAAGTAGCCCAAAATGGGAAAAATTCTAAACAAAATTTATATTGTAGGCAAGCTACGAAGGTGCTTGTTTCCAACTCTGCCAGTAACGATAGCCATAACTTGTAGATAACCAACAGAATTATTGTGATTGCACATTAAGCCGCCTGCTGGCGACTCTCCAGTGATAAATAAATTCAATCGCGCCATCAATATGTCACATTTGGGCTCAAAATTAACACTATTAAGTATAGCTCGTAGTGTATAGCTAAAATAAATTGGCAGTTGAGCTTTACAGATTATGGTCTTTCGTAAAATAAATAAAACTGCAAATGTATATCTTTAGAGATTGTCCCGATATATCTTCTTTTCTTCTTCTTCTTTTAATAAATATGGCTCTAACGCCCTGGCGGTAATTTTGCCAATATCTTCTTTTATTTTTATAAGATTTGCTTTATTATTGGATTTTGTCTGGTCACTTTATTGTATGGCATAATAATGGAAATGTACCGTTTAGTAGTTTTATTTATAAGGCAACATGATACGACCAAAGTCAGTTGAAGTATTTCTAACAAATTCGTCTTTTCTTCTTTATTTATTTCACGATTACGTTCACATATTTGAAGTTTTAAAGTACTTTTCTAAGCCTTAGTATCAAAAATTAACTATTATTTATATTGAGGCAATCTTATAACAGAAAAAAAAGTAATAATATCAAGAAATATTCCCCATTTTCTTGTAAAAATAGCGAAAAAACCTGCGTTACATTTATGATAATGCTACTGTATGATCCTTAATGCATACATAAAGCCGTTAGGCCCGCAGCCTACGTTTGGGATTGAAATGGATCACGCGGAACTGTCACTGATCAACATAAAGGCGATCATTCTCTTGTTCAAGTTCCCTTCTGGTTTTTTTAGTTATCTCGTATTATATATTACTTTTAAATTGTCTTACTTCTTTTGCATATTCTGGGAAAGTTATCAAAAATCTATCATTATATTCTAAGTTTAATATATTTAAGTTACCTATAGTCACAGTACACAGTAATAGGTACTACATAGTAGGTACTATAATGGACAATTTCAGGAAATTAAATAAAATAGGTAATTAATCAGGCATTCGTATAAAACATACTAACAATTCCTTCTACCTGCCCTAATCCCACCTTAATGTGGAGTCGGCGCTATACACTTTTTCAAGCATATTGCAGAAAGGATTTGGCCTAGTTTTTGGGACCGGCTGCCTGCCTGACGTCAGCCTCCTCTAGGGCATCCAGTGCCGAGAAAATTAAATTAGAAAATTATCTTTTCCGACATGGGAATCGAACCCAGGACCTCCGGTTCACATCCCATATATGCTGCCGCTAGACCAAAGAGACGACAAAATATACTAACAGTAATAAATGAAAAATCTTTTCAAAAATATATTTAAATAATCATACCCTACATGCATTATATACGTATTACGTAAAGCTTACAGAGTTGATGTATTTAACCATTATAATTATCATACCTCATAGTGATAGAGAGAAAATAAAAAATTGTTTTATAAACAACAATATCTAAATTGGTTGTTTAATAAAAACATAAAATTACTCAAGTAACAAAGAATTTGAACTCGCTTTATTGAAAATAAAATTATCATTGCTCAGGAGCATAATTATTATTCAGTATTTTACTGTTGTCTGGTGTGTTAATAAAATTGTTATTACTTTCGAGCAACAACCTGAAACATATTTATAGTACATAAAATAAAACATTTTTATTCACTTCGAAGTACGATGTTACTTTTTAAAATTGAACAACATGTACCCATAAAACTAAACCCCTCACAAAGATGAGACTAGCTGTGTTGTGAATAAAACTTTAAGCAATATTATATTGTATTTATAGAATGTGTATATTTTTATGCAAAATGGTAAGTTAACTTTATACATACATACATATGTACGTAGATTCACGCTTGTATCCCCGAAGGGGTAGACAAAAACTTTATTACTATAATCACAATTTTAAAAACTTAACAGACTTATTTCAAATCCGATCATGACCAAATTTATATGCGACCATCCATTAAATAAGCTCTATGGAATAGCTTTCTAAATATCGGGAGCAATAATTTAAAAAACGCGATATAATACGTAAAAGTATTTTTAGTAGTATTTTGTACCCACATCCGTATTGCAGGGACAAGGTCTTCCAGATGGGGGTTGACGTCAGGCAAGCAGCCGATCGTAAAAACGAAGTCAAATCCTTTCTGCAACACGCCTGAAAAAGTGTGATGCGCCGACCCCACAATAAGATGGAATAAGGGCAGGTAGAAAGAAGTATTTTGTATCCAATGAAATCATAAGAAACCTATAACATTAATGACAAATCATTATGTAAATGTCTGTCATAAAACAATATTAAAAGGAAAAGATGTTGTCTATAAATAATAAAATCCCTAAAAGAAAGACGAATGGTTACCTTATTTAATTAACTAAACAGCGGAACAAAGCAATTGCATAAATCACGGACCTGTGAAATCCATTTTTCACCGATGAAAACCTCTAATCAACACAAAAGCGTACCCTATATCCAATCAATTTGATAAATTACGTATTTATATTACGAAAACTACCCTAAACGTTTCTAAACGATGTTTACATTAGCGTCACGTAGTCGTACGTAATGTAATACTTATTTATAATGGATAACGTTTTATAGACCATATCGGTTGTTGTGTGCATGCCAACCGACTAATATTATTGCATCAAGTATTGAATTATCATTGTAATAATTGAAATGTTTTTTTCGGTTTAAATTATTAATTGCAATACAGTGTCTGGCATAAAAAAAAATAAAGGACCGACTTCAAATCCGATCGTGACCCAATTTATATGGGACCACCCTTGAAAGAAGCTCTATCGAACACAAAAATAATTTTGAAAACCGGTCCACATTTGGCGGAGATATCGCGTAACATACATAAAAAAAAATAAAAAAAAAACAGACGAATTGAGGACCTCCTCCTTTTTGGAAGTCGGTCGATAAGAATCATTAAACTACGAGAAGAAAGAATACAATATGATACGAGTCGGGAACTTTCAAGAAAAGAGCCTCTTTATACTATTTCATTTACTAATTTTCAGTGAGTTTTGGACAAAAATCACTGAAAATTAGTAAATGAAATAATATAAGTAGAAGAACTCGTAGAAGGTCTTCTATGTATTCCTGATTTGGTCGCGTAGAAACTAGAGACATGATGATAGATACATATGTACATACATACTCTGACGTCGTTATCCTCGAAGGATCTAGATAAATAGGACTCCCACATTTTCCCGAAGTCATTTCCGTCCCAGATGTGATAGTGGAGTGAGCCTATCGCCACTACAAATTACTAACTATATAGCGTCACCTAATTTACTCATATGCGTTGGAGTATCTTGTGGGCGGACTGAGCTATGACTAATTGAAATGGATGGCTATTGTTGTTGCCAATAAAGTAATCACTCAAACTCCTATACATAACAAGACCTTATTGAATGAACACTTGTGCAGGATACTGTTACAATATCTCAGATTCGAGTCACTCAACGGCTAGAAGTCTTTCCATACGTAGGGTCACGCTTGTATCCCCGAAGTGATAGGAAGATAGATACGAGATAGATAGATAGAAAACTTTATTGACCAACTTCCAAAAAGGCGAAGGTCCTCAATTCGTTTGTATTTTTTTTTTGAGACACATAGAAAATACGTAACAATACACAGCATACTCGTAATAGGTAATTGTGCCACAAGGGGCGGCCTTATCGCTAAGAGCGATCTCTTCCAGGCAACTATGGAATGGAAAGCAATATTAAGTAAATATAAGATGGGATGTACAAAAAAAGAAAACATTTCAAAGAGGCGAACTAGCAAACTAGAACATCCACATTTCGCCAAGTTCATTTCCATCCAAGATGTGATAGGAGGCGAGCCTATCGCCGTATCGAATACAGATTCCATTCGGGTTAGTACTGACTAAACAAAACAATATAACTTTGCCTGGTCTGGGAATCACACCCGGGACCTCAGGATGATAGTCGTACCGCGCACAAATACCACCACGCTACCGAAGATCTTTTCAGATCCCTGCAGGTAGAAAAAACAAGTCTCCCCTAAAGATTTCCAGACCGAGCGGCCTTCAAGGTGGAATTAATTTTTAACGTCGCATAGAAATGAATTATTATAATAAACCCCTTAAAAGTACGATCATTAACATTTACTAATTTTACTATTAGAATACCTTTAAAACGGTTAAATACATTTAGTTACGATACTAAAACGCGCATAACTGCTCTCTACATTTGCTTTAATATTATAATGTCGTAAAATACAATGAGATCAGCATTAAAATCTTACTTATAGTTTATTTTAATTTCTCGTTATGAACGTTAAAGTTTACTAAACAAACTTTAAAACTGTATGGTATAACATTTAAGCTATAGTTGGAGTAAAATTTAAAAAGAAATGACTTTAGATTAGCGCTACTAGAGGAAACGAAAATAAAAATATATGGAGTAGACGAAAACTGTCACAGTTTAACCCGATTTCTCCGCAAGAAGGGTAAAGTTTTAGAGAAGTGAGAACTGTCAAAAGTAACTCGTGTGATGACAGACAGAGTGTGAAGAAACATGAAGAAGCCGGCATGATTCTGTATCCCTAGTTCGAGTTAATTTTAACAGTAGATCAACCATGAGATTTTTTGACATTACTCGCTATCGACTCCGTAAAATATTTGTATGACAAACACCCGAATGCCTCTAACGGTTACGCGGAGAACTGACGTTTTTCATTGAAATTATTTTACGTAGTCGCTAGCGTGAAATGTCATAAAAACTCATGTTCGAGGTACAGTTGTGGATTCTCGAAATCGACGATAGTTTGCGTCTTCTTCTTACATTTGACTAACACCGCCACTTTGCGGAAACTACAACAAACTAAAAACTGTCGTCGAATTCGAGAATCGAGAAATGTGAAAATAAACTCGTGCTAGGGGTACTTGTGACTACTGATAAACCCATTATTTAGCGCCGCTGGTTTTTTGGACTGCACTTCACTTACCATCACGTGTAGTATAGTCACTTTACCGTGCTCAGATAAAAAAATCTATTAGGGCGTGTACACACCAACCAAACGTAGGGGAAAGAATGTTCGCGAATGGGTCGGTGTGGACGCAACACCGAAGTCGAACGAACGAACGAAAGCGTTCTGTCCCGTACGGTTGTGCGCAAGATAACTCTTGTGTGAACGCAACAGCGAAGATTCGCGAATGTTCGGAAACGTGCGATCCCATCGCCGATGGCCCTTCGCGACCATACTTTTGCCTTCGTTCGGTTGATGTGTACCCGGCAATAGGGGCACAATCATCGACGACTTATATGACACGAATCTCAAGCTCGACACGAATTTAGTTATCAAAATGATTCGTGCTAGACCTATTTTCCGTGAACAATCCTGTACTGCAGACAACGCGTATCCAGTAATGTGAATATTAATTAAACACATGTATAATTATAATTTACAATAGCGGACAAACTAGATGTAAATTAGGACTCCTTGTTCTGAGTACGAGAGGCGTTGTAATATGCGGTCTGTGTGACAACTGACGCATGTACGTTGTAAATATTTGTTGTAATACATTGTAATTATAGCCTCATCAGTGTAATGTGTAATTAATGACGTCAAAATAATCCCCGCTTTATTACATAACATAAGCTCGCCTGTATCCCCGAAGAGGTAGGCATAGGCGCCCTAGCGAACCAGAACACCCACATTTCACCAAGCTTAGTTCCGTTCCAGATGTGATAGCGGGCGAGCCTATCCCCATATCGGGCACAAATACCAGACTCCGGGCTGATACTGAAAAATTCAATATCTGCCCGACCCGGGGATCGAACCCGAGACTTTAGGATGATAGCTGTACCCTACACGCAATACCACTACGCAACCGAGGCATTCGAAGCACCGGTTTAGTAAACAGAGACGAATTAGAAAACTAGAACACCAACATTTCGCCGCGAGAATCTCCGTCCCAGAAGTGATAGGGGCCATACCTATCGGACACAAAAGCCGACTATATTGAACAGAAAAACCTAATATCACATTGTCCGCCCCGGGATCGAACCCGAGACCTCAGGGTGGAAGTCTTACCGACACGCAATACAACTACGCCACCGAGGCAATCATAACAGAACAATGTATTATAAATAATAACATTGAAGATAATCAACGGAAAATCACAGACAAGGAAGTACGTCTGCACTCCTCATTAGGGGCCATGCCTCATTCATACCTCTATATTACGTCACATATTAAGGGGAAAAGACAACAAAAAGTGACATCGTTTGGCAAGGGAATGCAGTGATAAGTTTCAAGAATAATCAGGGTCATATAGGTATTGTTACCACCTATAACGAGGCCAAGAAATGATATTTTTCTGTTTTTATCCGAGAATGGAAAAGCAACTACACCTGATGACAAATTCAGTGTAGTCCAAAAAAAAGCAACGACCACTAATAAACAATGGGTTTATCGGTGATCACCAGAATCATGTCGGCTTATTAAAATTTACTTCACTTCATTTTCTTCACACTCCGAAGACGGAAGAAGCAAATCGAGGGACTTGAGACAAGACAGACGGATGACTGATGCAGACACAGGGATACCCACCCCAACCAACAAGTCATTTCACAAGACCCTCGATAAACGGAAATACACTGGATGATCCTGGAACGCGAACCACACAAGGAGTATGGGTCACTATGACAGGTTTTAATACCATGTCTACGATGGTGCTATCTCGGCGGATACGAATATCCTACCACCAATAATGGATACCCCATTAGCAGGTGTACTCCATAATTCAAATCCTGATTATGTCATAATTATCTAAGAGAATTCTAATAGCAATTAGACAGCAACAATCACATGCAATTTGTAGAACATCAACTAAGCTCAGTACGCAATGTTATTCTTTAATTCAAGTAATATAGAAACAATCTTTTGTAACAAAATTGGATTCCAAAATCTTTTTCAAACCAACCTTTGGCCAAATTACTAGCCTCGGGCAATTCTTTATTAAAAACATAGTGAATATTTTTATATTTACTAACCTGTTAGAAGTATTCTCAGTTGATCGCTGTCGCAGAATATAGGGTCTTGGAGAACATTGCTTAACTGCTCTTTGACTTTGGGAGTTGCGTTGCACCATAGTACTCGGCCGCTCTGTGACCATTCTTTAACCAACATTTTTACACTCTGAAAGAAAATAAATAAATAAATACACCCAACAGTCACACACCTAGTCCTGACCCCACACTAGGTATAATCTGCATCGTGGGTATCAGAAACTCTATGAGAGACTTTCGAAAATAAATAAGTAAATAAATACACCCAACAGTCACACACCTAGTCCTGACCCCACACTAGGTATAATCTGTAACGTGGGTATCAGAAACTATGAGAGACTTTCTGTCTCACAACACCCAGACTTGAAACAAATATCTGTGGGCCACACAAACATTTGTCTCAATGCGGGAATGGGACTCGCTTCACAACCGGCTATAATTTTTTTTGTTGCTTATTCCACCTTCCCTTAACCCACGCCAATGTCGCAAGTCGTAACACTCTTTTAAGCATATTGCAGAAAGAATTCGGATTAGTTTATACAACCCACTACCTATTAGATGTGAACCTCCTTTGAAAAACCCAGTCCCGGAATATTAGGATATAACTTTTTAAGAGACACCGTTTTTTACATAAACACAAATTTTGTATTTCTGTTTATTTAAATAGGTACTACTAGAATCAATACCTATATAGAGGTATATACCTACAGAAAATAGTTAGACAAAGAAGCAACGATATTAGAAAATGCGAGTCAAAAATCGAGAAGCGAGTTTTTGAAGACGAATTACCGTGATAAAGCATATCAATAATATGTAAACATTCACGACATAATCAAAGGAAATCGTAATATAGAGTCTTGCTCATAAAAACATTTTTCTTTTATAGCAGAGATTGGCAAACGAGCAGATGGGTCACCTGATGGTAAAAGATCTCCACCGCCCATAGACACCTAAGACACAAAAAGAATCATGGGTGAGTTGCCAACCAAAAAGGAGGGAAGGGGATTGGGAAAGGGTGTGGGGAAATGGGCCACCGCAAATCTCACTCACCGAACGAAACGCGGCAGCAAGCTGCCACTTTACGTCGGTTTTCTGTGAGACAGTGGTATCTAACCGGTCGAGCCGGCCCATTCGTGCTATAGACGTTACTGTCTACAGCGTGGCTCTACCACTTGATTTTAGCTGAGTAAATGGTAAAGAATAGTCTGCTCCTTTTATTTTCAAACGATGTGACACAAGGAAAAAAGTGACAGACATCTTAACCATCAGCTAAAATGTTTTTATAATAAGGCCCATTGTGATGAAATTATAACAGAACTGCAACGCGCTGTATAATTTCCACATAACGATTGACGATTTATTCATTTCTTTGCATAAGGAAAGCAAAACAAATAATAATTTAATTATTAAAATACACAGCATGTAAACAGATTATGTTTGAAACGTTAACAGTGTATTATAAGGGAATAAACATTACATTTGCGAACAAACTTATTCAAAGTATTAAGGGATGAAAGTATCGTTGTAAGAGGCAGGTGTACGGAGTAACAAAACTTTTTCACAGAACATTTATCAAGTATTTGATGTACGTTTCTCCTGCGTTTTATGAAAATCTTTCTTATTTGTTTATACAGGTGAAATTTAATGTAGATAGGCTTGTATTATCGGTCTGGTAATCTTTAAAGAGGCCTATGTTCAGGTAATTAACCAAGAACATAACATAAACTCACGCCTGTATCCCCGAAGGGGTAGGCAGAAGAGCCCTAACGAACTACAACACCCACATTTTGCCGAGCTTAGTTCCGTCCTATATATGATAGCCTATCGCCATATCAGGAACAAATTCGAGACTCCGGCCTGATACAGAAAAATCCAATATCACTACCCGACCCGGGGATCGAACCCGAGACCTCAGGACGGTAGTCGTACCGAAATACAACCACGCCATTTAGCACCGCCATTTACCACACCGAGCTATTTAGCAAACATATTAAACCTTAAGGGCCACTTGCAGCTCCGCGATAAATCTCTATTTATCCCATATCTTGATTTAAAAATAGGAGTGAACTGTAGGATAAATCGAGATAAGGTGTAACTCTAGCTTAGTAATAGCGCTGCAAGTCGCCCTAAATTACACTAAGATTACTAGATTATAATAATCGTAATTGGCAGGCAGTACATTAATGTACACCACTCACCGACAACCGCCGCGTACATTTGTGAAAACCGATCTACAGACGCGTAATTGAATGAAAACAATTAGCGGCGCGACCACCAAACCACGATAACGGCAGCCATGTCGACATTAATAACAAAAATTAATTACGTTGTAAAACATAACGTGACACTCCTGTTCACCGAGGGGTAGGTAAAGGCGCAATCATTGCACACATGTTTCATTCTTTCTTTTTACCTGCCCTTCATCATCATCATCATCATCATCAGCCATAGGACGTCCACTACTGAACATAGGCTCCCCCAAAGATTTCCAGATCGACCTGTTGGAAGGGGCCTGCATCCAGCGACTTTCTGCGACCTTTATCAGGACCTGCCTTTATCCCACTTTAATATGGGGTCAGCGCAACACATTTTTTCAAGCATGTTGCAGAAATGTTTCGGCTTAGTTTTCAAGACCGGCTTCCTGCCTGACAACACATACCTAAAGACTCATGGGTGCATTGCCATGTTAAAGAAAGGGAATAGAGATTGTGAAGAGGAGGGGGATTTGGGCCACCGGTAAATATTAACCGTCTCATAAAAACCGGCATTAAATGCTGATGTATTTTGTATGAATTGAGATTTCCAGATGTCTAAATACCTTCTTTCCTATTATCCCTTTTGTTTCTACGATGTTCATGAGCGACGATAAATTACCATCAGGTGGACCGTCTGCTCCTCTGTTTACTTAAACTAATAAAAAACCTGACCGACCTCACATTTGAATCTAGGATCTAACGGTTTACAGCCTTACTACGTTATGACTAAACCACTGAGGCTTTATAATAATGGCGTTGTAATTTTCAATAATAACACGTCAGTAGTGCAGATGTGGTAGATATTTAAGCGGCATTGCGGTCTAAACGTCAACATTGCATACGATTTGACGTTGTGGCTTGCGGCCGGGGCCCATAGCATGAACAATTTTCGATTACGTATTCGAATCGTAATCGCAACCCGTCCATGACTTATAAACCTTGACAATACTTGTGTGACATAATGTTTTCAAATACAATATTGTTATTAATATTAATACAATGTTCTCGCCTATGATCATTATCATCATCATCATCATCAGCCATAGGACGTCCACTGCTGAATATAGGCCTCCCCAAACATTTCCAGATCGACCTGTTGGAAGCGGTTTGTTTTCGACTATGGTTGCATGCATTTCTATTTCTATCAAAATCAAAATCAAAATATTTATTGAATCCATGAAATGTTACTACATTATTTAGATTCCGTCAAAGTTCCTCTACCGCCAGTTCGGAAGGCCGTTTCGCCAGAGAAGAACGGGCAAGAAACTCTGGCGTTGCTCTTTTAAATGCCAGTTGACAATAAATGCTTATAAAGTACCATATACAAAAAAGACATATAAATTAAAGCAGCTAAATCACCAATAAAATACATACAAATGAATTTTTGTAGTAATAATTGTGTATCAATGACTGCAACCTGTTTTGTATGAAATAAAAAATTAAAAAATACAAATAAAAACATACAAAAAATACAATACAATGGCTCACTGAGTGACCCCACGGCCACGGTGAATTTAGTTGAGATAATTAAAAACAGGCTAGGTAGACCAGTCCACACAAGCAGCACCCGTTCACGAGTATGACGCATGTGCCAGCCATCGACCTCCTCAACCATGTTGCAGGGAAGTGATCGACCCGGCACACGACGCCGCCACAAGCACAGACCATAAGAGAGCGTGACTACCAGGCCCGATGGCACTAAATGTAAGAAATCGCCGCAAAAACAACACCGCCGCCACGAAAGCCACACAGCATCACTATAACCGATAAACAAAACAGTTACAGTCATAGAAATAACTTAACTCAATGCCAATCTATATATATCTAATAAAACAGCTTGATTATTTATAGTTTATGAGAAATAACTTAGTAATTAATGTTGCAATTATTTGTTTTTAATACTGTAACATAAAGAACCCAGAGAATTATGGATGTATTGCCAATCTTAAAGAAAGGGAATGGGAAGGTGACAAGGATTTGCAACACCGGAAATCTCTATTAGGTACCTACCGATACGTAACAGCAAATTACCACTTTATATCGATATTCTGTGAGACATTGGTTGATACAAATGGTCTAAACTGGTCTGGTGGGAAACTGGTCGAGTAGATGAAAGAAAGAAAAAAAAATGGTTTTTCTGAAGAGATATTACAACAAACTACAGACACAAAAAGAACTGAAAAACCAAAATGGACTCAACTCAGCATAATGTTGGAGCGAGTTGTAGCGCTGATAACTATACCTACCTATACTCAAACAAATGCCATTGTTACTACCAAAATATAGATGGATTCATAATTTGTTTGATAGCATTAAACTTATCAATGGTGCGTACATAACTTTGCCACGGTATATCGAGAGCAAGCAGCCTACTCGATTCGAATAGGTAGTCGAAAATTATTGAAGTTAGGGCCTCTGAATATTAAATTGTAACTAATACCAGACTATTCGTAATTGTTGACAATGGTTTCGTTGTAATTAAAGCTTGTGCCATCTCTTGTACTGGTTTATATGCGTTATTTACGCATAATATGTTATTTAATGTCTGTGGTGTTGAGTATTTTGTAAATTAAACATAATTTATATCAGAAATAAAGACAACATTATCGTCTGCTATGAAAGTTCTTAATTAAAATACTCTGATGGAGTTTACCTCTTCTATTGCGACATTAAACACTTTTACGAAATATTAGAGAGCAAAATACTTTCATAGATAGAATAATTTTGAAGGCCTTGCTATCTGTAGATGAGTTTGTAAAGAGGTATGTCTCCAAAACCAATCCGAGACCGGGTTTTAACCCGTTGGAGACGGCACATATGTTATATGTTACATAAGCTCCTGACGTCAACCCCCTCTGAAGGGTCCAGTGCCGGGCAAATTAAATAAGAAACATTCGCTTTGCCCGACCTGTAATTCGAACCCATGACCTCCCACTCCACAGCCAATATATGCTGCCATTAGACCAAGAAGGCGAAATATTTTCTACATCATTTTTGAAAAATATTTGTTGCGGGATTACATTGATGTAGGAAAGAGTAAGTGGCAAAAAAGTTATGAACTCATGATTCCTCCAGTGATCACTTAACATCAGGTGACCCGCATGCTCTTTTGTCACCTTTTCTACGATCGTCATCAACCACAGATCGTCCACTGCTGTAAAAAAACTCTTCTAAAAAAATAAAAATGACTCACCTGCAAAAACGTATAATCCAATCTGTACAAAGCATCACAGTGCATCACCAACAAATTGCTGGATCTGACCACGCCAACATGATTGCCAACAGCATTGGCATCAACATGATTGCCATTAACCTCTATCTGAGGTACACCATCTGGTATTATTGTTAGTGTTTCCAATGTTGCTGCTGGAAGTGATTTGTTATTAGGATTCTTTAACCCAACAACTTCTGAGCGAACTCTTTCAGCTCCGGCGAAGTTAAAGCTCCCTATAAGGTTTATGGCGTAATGTGGTGGTAGGTTGCCGTCCTGTAAGAAATTGTGTAGATTAGATACGTAATTTAAAAAAGAATTCACTATACAGGTGTTTCTGGTGAACATAGGCCTCCAGGCCATCATAGGCCTCCCAAAGATTTCCAGATCGACCTGTTGGAAGCGGCCTGCATCCAGCGACTTCCTGCTACCTTTATCAGGTCGTCGATCCACCTTGTACCTGCCTCCCTATGTTGAATGATGATGTTGTATGATGTTGACAGGTGTTTCATACAGTTGGTATCAATAATAACTACACTTAAAGAGGAGGTGGCTAGCAATTTAGCAGTAAAGTTTGAATTTTCGTAAGACTCATAGTTTAGTAATGAATTTGTGACGAAAAAATTTTTTCTGGCTCATTGGGTCAGCTGCAGTACATTTGCATATCACCTATGGGGTAATTAATTATTTTTAGCGACATACACCGATATGGCGATAGGCTCGCCCCCTGTCACAGCTGGGACGGAACTAAGCTCGGCGAAATGTGGGTGTACTAGTGCGCTTACCCCTTCGGGGATACAGGTGTGAGCTTGTTATGTTACACAAAGCCATTCCTAAAGGTCGTATTCCGATTTTAAAATCCCCATGCTTAATAGTTGATTTAAAATTGCTGGAAGGATACTTATACCAAAATGTATTTATGTGGAGTTGGAATATATTTAGCGAAAAAGAATTAGTACCGGTTCATTTTTGTCAAGTATCTCAATAAAGGCACGAGAGTCCACAGCTCGTAATAATCCTGCCACTAGACCATGAAGTGACAAATACATGATACATATAATAAATAACTATCCTAAGTTGCTGACAAACTACGAGAAACAATTTGTGTATCTGATCCCGGTTTCGCAAGATGGAACTAGTATCAGCGTCCGTAAACTTCGCCCTAGTAGATGGATGTCGCATGATTATATCAGAAGCAGCCAATTATTTCTTTTAGCGAGAGTAATAATCTTTATGAAGTATAATATTTTAGTAGGTAACATATTTTTCCAGACATTATGAATCCCATAGTATCAAATGATTGAGTGAAAAATAATGTTTCTTACGATTCTATGTGACGATAAACAGATTTATAAATAGTTATTATTATTATCTTTATGAACGTTTTCATATTTCAACATAGCTATAATAATTATGAAGAAAGACATGTTGAAAATAATTGATTAGTTTATTAGTACTGCAGAATTTGGTAGATATAGTGTGATTTATATCTGCTTTAAACATTGTTACGTGGTTGTTTTAAAACGCATTCAAGTTTCATTCACCAAAATCAGTCTAAAGCATTCGAAACTTGCTATTAACTACATCAAATTAATGGCAAAATACTGACGTCTATTCATATCTGAAGTAATTGTCGTAGAGGAGCAACTAGATATTAAATCCCACGCCGCATATTAACCACACCCGATTTACAACATACAAACATATCGATGACTTAGATCAAATTGAATTCATCTTAATTGATTTCGGACTTAATACTAATAACTATTACTTCTATAAACTACTTTAAAACTACCGAAATAACAACAAAGGTACTTACGTCAACGTATTTAATATCAAGCGGTGGTCTAGAATTGTAGTAGAGGAGCAGCAACATATCAATTCCCACACCGCATATCAACCCCAACTCGATGCTCAGAGCGAGGCAACACACAAATGTACCGACCAGAGGAATTAGATCCAACCCTGCGAACATCGGACTGCTTTACATATCCTGATTTTCATATTAGATACGTTAAATATACGGGTTTTAGATGTAAGTTATTGCAATCCAAAAATTAAGTACATTTGGTTAATTAATGCCAAATATATTACTTAAATCTGCGATAAAATCTTGTATTTAGCAGATGACAATTTATTTCCGTAAAAAGCCTTTATGGTAAATATTATGTTCCTCCCAATTAAAAGTCATGTCTTTGATAATATTAACATGTTTACTTAATTCTTTCAAGACATTACATAAGTATATTCTAGTATTTATGTTTATAACAATAATATCTAAGTTTGGTACGATATTATAAGGATCTTTTAACTTTGATTTAACACCGTCTTCTACAAAACTAAAAGGTTCAATTGAAGACACATTAACATCCGAAATTACTACATTATTTGATAATGTGCGAATAAGTAACTAATGACAACTTCCCCCAGTTTCAACGGCAGCACCCTAATAAACTGGAGATCACCTCCTTAACCGAAGCAATAACAATAACTTCTAACGTAGTTGTAAAGGTCGAGTCCAAATCCTATAGGAATAATTTGATGAGATGCCCCTTTCCGTCGGCGGTCGTCCGTGATGAAATAACTGAATTACTCATTATAATCTTTAGTGAGATTATAGAGGCAAGGTTAAGTACCAGCCTGAATATGAAATTGGTTTTGATGGAATAACATAGTAGGCAAATATTTGAACTCCGTCTAAGTAGGTTCTTATGTAGGTAATGTTCTGGATATGAGGTCATGTCGTGATGAAGTTCGGTGTTTTTAAATATTCAACAGTATAGGTTCAGACACTTAAACGAATGTGTTAAAATTGGTTTTCATAAAACATAAACCTAAAATATGAATACAAAAAGATTCTTCAACGTATTACAACGAATTCTCTGAATTATAGCTGTAGGCAAATCCCCTCATATTGTATAAATATCTCCAGACGCCGCAAATATTATTGAAATATGTAATCTATAAGCTTTCCAAGAACACTCCACTCCAATTACTTTCGAAAATTACAACTTAAATGTTTTACGGTACTAAAAGCTGTCTATTATGGTTGAAGCCAATGGATTGTCTTTGATATTACTTATATTCGCAAACATTTTATTGAAAACAAAGCAACACTTATACACATACATTTATGGCTACGCAAGCATTCCCGAAGAGATGGACACAAATGAACTAAAGAACTAGAGCACTGACATCTCGCCGAAATTATTTGCTTTTCATCATAGGGAGCGGGCCTATTGTCATTCTATGCACAATTTCTAATCCTAGGAAATAACTTTATTTAATTTTTTAATTTAAAATTAATTTGACTTTCCAACCTGGGATTTGCACTCAAAACCTCAAGGTTTTTAGCCTACAACATTGAACATGTTCACTAGATCACATTAATATTAAAACACATAACAACTTTAACAAATCATCCTAGAAATTGAGTAGTACCTACCCATGATATAATTTAGAAATTAGAATATCAACTACTACTATCACTACTACTAACGATGTACCTATACCAGTTATAATTAGTATACTCATTACTCACTATTGGTGTGCTAGAGTTTCCTGATGATGTGAGTATCGACCATGTTAGAATATTAACTACTACTCCTACCTCTATTACTACTGACGTTTTAACTGTAATGGTGTTAGTTAGTATACCTACTATTGATTTTCTAGAGTTTCCTGATTATGTGAGTATCAACCATGTTATAATATCAACTACTACTCCTACCTCTATTACTACTAACGCTGTACCTATAGCAGTTAAGTTTAGTATACTCACTATTGGTGTTCCAGAGTTTCCTGATTATGTGAGTGTCGACCATGTGCAAGACGGCGCATACGATGACGGCAGCGAGCGCAGCGCGCGGGATGAAGTAGAAGTACGGAGTCAGCAGGGCCAGCGTCAGAAGCACTATTATACCTAAGGATTAATGGTAACTATTAAAAATTGTCTAATTGACCGACTTCCAAAAAGGCGAAGGCCCACAATTCGTCTATATGTTTTTGTTATGTATGTTACGCGATATCTCCGTCGCATGTGGACCGATTTTCAAAATTATTTTTGCCTTCGATAGAGTTTATTTTAAGGGTGGTCCCATATAAATTTGGTCACGATCGGATGTGAAATCGGTCCGTTAAGTTTTTAAACTTGTAATTATTCATAGCTCATAATGTTTTGCACTAGCTGGCAAGGTCTCCAGTATAAGAGATCTTTGGTGGCGTTGCAGGTTTCATAGATAAAGAAACAACCGAAAATAGATTCTCAAAACCGCCATGCTCAGCTTATGCTTTAAATCGACATACTGACGATGATGATGTAGCATTGAACAAAAAATTTTTTTTTTTTGAACTTTGGCTAAATGCCTGTTGCACTGAGGCCGTGCCCGGCAGTGGGTCAGTATAAAAAGACTAATATAAATAATTTATTTTGTGAAGAACATTACGTTGTATTAAACTAAAATATTGACAACCTGTGCGATACGTAATACGATTTTGTGCCAAACGAAGTTCATCGATACACACACTATTTGAAAATGTGTAAGTTTTATAAAACAGGCAAACTCGTCCGCGGACGCGACGCGACGCGCATAACTTTCACATTTTGTATAAAATTCTGAATATATAGGACAAGTCTGGGCGAAGTATGCGAGTGTATTTGAAATTGTAAAACCTCCACGGAAACTTAACTGTGACGGTAAACTACGATGTAAACTTTTAGATTTATGAAGTTCGCACAACACAGTCGCACCGCACGTGGCAGGCGGCCGCAATGATTTATACACTGGATTTACATTTGTCTTGGTACTTTTACCTAGTTCTGTTAAAACTAATCCTCGGATTAAAACGCGCCGATTCCGAACGTCGCTAAAGAGGGCCCATAAATCAGGGTTGCCGTTCGTCTAGATTTAATTCTATCAAGTTTTAAACGGTGTCGGAAACGTCTGAGATATATCAAGCTGTCGAAACTTCAACATTATCGTGATTGGACGGTAGATTTAGCTCGAAAACACTTTATGAATATTTTTCTTACAAAAATGTGATTTCAAGTTACAGACCGACATTGTTAATATTGGATTTCCAAAAAGCTATTGAAATTCAATTGGGTCGAGTAAATATTCATTGGAGAGATCTTTGAATAATGCAAATTCCAAACAGTTGAATTTTGCAAGCTGACAGAATACGATATACGATCTTTATAACGCCCTTGAACATAGGGATGGCTATTGATTTGTATATCGTTTAGAATCTGACTCAAAAAATGACATCACTTGACTCTACGTAATCAGGGCATAATATACTATATTACCTAAAATCTTCTTTCTTTTATTCTAGCACATAATATTATGAGACCTGGAGCCTGAGCAGGAAAATTTCTGACAACCGTAAATGTGTTTGAACTCGATGCGCGTCTATGAAATTTGTATGAAATATTAACCAAACGTCATC
This sequence comes from Clanis bilineata, assembly GCA_036417725.1. NCBI lineage: Eukaryota > Metazoa > Arthropoda > Insecta > Lepidoptera > Sphingidae > Clanis > Clanis bilineata. Next base: position 10,813,990 of record CM071153.1, read on the forward strand.
AGTGCGCAGCGAACTCGAATACATTTACATTTACATTAGTTTTTCGTGCTTAGGCTGTTGTTCAAACAATGAGCATTAACAATTTTGACAGAAGAATGCGAATCAAACTCGATGTGCGCTTAACTCATTTGCTATAAAATTTTAACCACAATGTCACAAATGCAAGATACCTCTAATACGAATTCGTTTGTCAGAATTATTCGTGCTCAATCTCAGATGATAGGCAGCAGACTAATCAAGAGTTGGTTCTAAACTGAATTAAACTTGCATCTCATTTGTATTGTTAAAGCAGATTTAAGAGAAATCGAGATGGAAAAGTGCCATCCCAATATATTTTCAACGATAGACATTGGGCTTTTTGATAGTGGCTAGAATTATGTGGGAACTGAAATTGCCGAATTTACATTAGGTAATCCTCGAATCGTCACACCTAGATATTATAGGGGATTCTACCATTTAATACACTAGTCACCGCCTAGTCGAATAAAAAATTGTATATGATATTAAATAATAATTAATAATATTAGCCCTGTAATATTACTGTCCCACTGCTGGGCACGGGCCTCCTCTACTAATGAGAGGGGTTAGGCCTTAGTCTACCACGCTGGCCTAATGCGGATTGGCAGACTTCACATACCTTCGAAATTCCTGTGAAGAAATTCTCGGGTATGCAGGTTTCCTCACGATGTTTTCCTTCACCGTTATAGCAAGCGATATTTCACAATGAAAATACACTTAACATAGAAAAGTCAGAGGTGTATGCTCTATTTTGGGGTTGGTCTCGAACCTCCGACACTCTCGACAGTCCGTACCATTCCCAACTGAGCTATAAAAAGTGTACCTAATAATATGTCTACTAAAATTATAATGTATTTACTTTGAAGAAGTCCCAGAAAACATACTCTAATTAATATGTGAACTAATTATCAGTTCGAGTGGAAAATTATGCAAACTACAAAGTAACTTCATAAAATATGAATGGACAGTTTGCAATAAGGAGCCCGTAGCATCCCTAATTGAAGGCAATCTCGCTTGCGTGGGGCAAGTAATCAATTCAGTAGGTACGTTCAAGTTTTAATCACATTTTTAGAGGACAGACGCTACCTACCCTTAGCTATACAAGTGGACGATATCGATCCTTCTTTGAACCTGCCCTTACCCCACCTCAATGTGGAGTGCAACCTACTTTTTCAAGCATGTCGCAAAAAGCATTTGGCTTAGTTTTTCCGCCCGGCTTTCTGGTTCACATCGTTGGGGACCCAGTCCCGGGCAAATTTTGTTTTAAAAATTGATTTGCCCGACCTGGAAAACGAACCCAGTACGTCTCGGTTCACAGTCTATACTATATATACTATATAACGCTGCCACTAGTGGTTGGTCTAGGCCAAAGAGGCGACAACAATGGATAAATAAATGTAAGCAACAGTCACACACATAACCTGACCACACTAGGTTTGACCTGTAGCGTGGGTACCTACTAGTAACTATAAAAGACTTTCGGTGTCACAACACCCACATCCGAAACGAACATGCATTAATGTCATCCAAATGTACAATCCACAAGCAACGACCAAGACTAACAACGGCAGAATATCGCAATAAACTCAATCTCGACGGCTAGAAAACGATTTAAAAATACAGACCTTGCGGACTACAAGTCGTTATCAAGATTAATTTATTTGGATGGCGATTTATTTAGTCAAAGCAATAACTTCACTTAGTAAAGTGCATCACACATTCCAGTAAAGATGTGGAAATACGGTAAAAGTAAGCCGACACGAGCAACTAGTATCAAATATTCAGATATTTTATGTTCAACGGGGCGAGAGTTTTAAACACTCTATTTGAATAAATAATGTTAGAAGATACATCGAAAAGCTGTGCTCGATGTAAAGACAAGCAAAATGATGCCACTTGATTTTTAGATATTTGACTGGATTCCTCATAGGGGGTTGACGTCAGGCAGGCGGCCAGTCGTAAAAACTAAGCTGAAGCATCTCTGCAACATGCTTGAAAAAGTGTGTTGCGCCGACCCCACATTAAGGTAAGATAAGGGCAGGTAGAAAGAAAGAAAGAAGACATCAATTGAGCCATTTGCATCCCAACGATCAAAAGGGTACCTATGAAGGCTCTGTTTTTGAAGGAAGTAATGGAACAGACTATGAAATAAGAGATTTAGTTTGAACAATGATTTTCGCATAATATCCAAACACAATGACTCTATCCGAGGTATTGTCTGTAGACATTTCCTTCCTAACAAATAAATCACTTGTAAAACAAGATGTCTATAAGCCACTCCAACCCAATGATAAATTAATATTAAATCGTCCTAACAATGTCGTAGAATATGGACAGCTAAACAATACATCGACAAAGTGGCCTCTTACAATCAAACAATAACCGTTAATAAATTGTTACAAAGTAAACAACAAAGAAGTGGTAAGCGGGAACGGAACGTGAAGCGCCCGCGCTAACTCAATTAAATCAATTAATTGAGAACCTTCCAAATATGAAGATGTTGCTCGAAAACAAACTTGTTCATTTTCAACTGGCACCCGGATTAGTATTACGAAGTGGGTGTATCTATTTATATCTAGTTTACAGAATTAAATAGTAGAGTTAATTTAGAAGAAAGTAACATTAGCGAAGGCATGATTTGAAAGTGGAGTGAGAGATTTTGTCATATCATTGAATGAAACGAGGAACATGCTCGCCTGTCGAGAATTAGTAGCAATGTCATCCATAATTCAATTACAAATTACAGAAGGCCTAAACTTACGATTCCAAAATGTAAGGTTTTAAGTCTTATCATCGGCTTCAATGTTCCTCAAAACGAACTTTAACAGCGCTTTGATACTGGTTCTTGCAACACGAATATCAAAGTAGCACTAAGCCAAATGGTTATTCGACTGTGAGATATACCACCTCATAAAGTTCATTTAACTCTGCCTCTGACTGTTTTATTTACATTTATTCTAAAAATTACTAGAAAATTTAATCAAGAATCACATTGAAGTTCAAAGGATAAGAATACAATATTTCCCAATTTCAAACACGTATACACCTCTATTACGTTTGCAGATACATGTCATGATATATGTCTTATATTTGTCTGAAAAACGTAAACAAACAAAATAATTAATATCTAAGGACTTACGAAACAAATCTGTTTGAACAATTAAATCAGATATTTAAATTTAATAACATCGTTAGTCTCGCAAACTGGGTCTATTGACTCGAAACGCTGTTTCTACATTGTGAATCATCGTTAATAACTTAAGAGGCATTTGCTTTGTTATTTGATGATGTTAATTTATACCATCTTATAGGAAATCAAGAACATTTAATCACATACAGGTATATACATATAAAACTTTTCAATTGTATTTCGTTTGAGCTGTCATAGCGTAAAAGATAAAAGTTTCAAAAATAATGTATGCAGAAATCTTTCACAAAAAAATTTGAACGTGTGACAGTGTATCATTTTAGTAGAACGCTTTCAGAGTTAGTGTAAGTTATATCCAATCTTAAGATGCGACGTCAGCTCAATTTCTATGACCTAAGACACCCACCCGTGTAAAAGCCAGCTGCCGGTGTCCTCACTCCCGACGCTTCGCTTACAGCGCTTCGCGTGAACGACCCGTTCACTGGGAACGAACGGAAAAAAGCGCTGACTACGTTGCAAGCGCCTAAAGCGATGATCTCCTGAGTAGCATCCAACGTTCTGCCTTTAGCTGAAAATATAGCAGATATCAACTTTGTTACATCGAGGTTTGTTTTAATCGCCGCGACCGCTGTCTTCGAGCGAATAATGGATTATTACGACTTATCTTCGAATTGTTACGATATTTTAGAGCCATTATAAAATGTTGCTTCGAATAATGGTCGGTTCCGTGACATTGTTGGCACAAGAGCGAGTTTCGGTTGTTTGGATTTGAAGATAAATGGAAAATTGTACAATAACAGGAATTATCTTGATGTTTCAAATACTCGTGTTATTTTGTTGTTAAATGGAAAAGTTACAGCTTAATTGAATGATACTTTGTGTGTTTTCTGTAAAGTCAAACGAACAGTTTAAGTTTTCTTATTCATTCTTAAAGGATAAATGGGTTATAAATCTTTCGTGATTATAAAATCCATGAGACAACGTCATTTATACAATGCACGTATAAGCGTAGAATATAATAACGTAAAAATCGATATTGGCATTCGTACGACGCGATGATTTTTATGTAAGCACTTCGATTTAGTGATGTTTTATAATACTTTAATTGCTTTATACCAACTCTAACAAGTTTTACTTAATTCTGTAATATTGATAAGTCCTAGGCAAGAGGTAGCACAAGATCAGAGGAAGTGGCAAAGGTTGAGAAAGGCCTTTTCCCAGCAGTGGGACATCAAATAGGCTATAAAAACATTGATACAATTTCGCACTCACTATAATTTTACCTTTCCAAGAAACTTAGATATTACTTTATCATACTGTTGATAGGTACATTTAAAGTTTTCGAATTATCGAGAATTCTCTGAATCGATATCATTATATATTTCGGAACTTAGAGCGAATTCTAAGATCAAGTATAATTGTTTGCTTAAAGTACCGATTAGATGAAGAATTTATCGCACGTTCGAGGCGAGGATATATCAGAAAACTGAGTAACGAGAGCGCGTCATACGATTTATATCTTCAAAATACGCGGGCTCGTGTTTTCTGTGATATTTTCATATCGATATGCGGATGACTGTCTTAATCTAAATGACGCTTTAATTCTCCAACGGGGGGAAATATATAATATCATACATGCTTCGCACTGGTTTACTATGGACTTACGCTATAAGCTAAACTCACTATTATTTGGAGTTACTATATCCACGTTTATAACTAAAAATTGAAGATAATCGGAGGAGATGCGGCTAACCATCTAAAGTTTGCGAGTGTGTTTGTATGTTTATTACTTCTTCACACTCAAACAGCTGAACGAATTTTGATGGAATTTGGTATGGAGGTAGCTGACAACCTGATTTAACACATACCCCCTTATTCATAATAACTTAGTAGACCGTAATAATACCGCAATAGTACGTTTCATATAAATTGTATTCATAATCCTTCAATAGCGTTAAAACGTTCCAACGTATGATAGTGAAAACATGGCCGATTCCGATCACCTGTTTCAAGATTGATGTTCTTTCTTAATTACATTCATTTTGTTTCAAATCCTATTTGTTTCAAAGCTTAACATTGTATTTATTCGATAAACATATTTTAGTTCTCTTTTAGCTAAAGCAGGCAAAATTAGGTTTATGCGTTCGATAAGACCAGAATTTCATTATGAATAAGGGGGATAGTCTTTATCCTGGAAAATACATTTCCACGACAACGGAGTCGTGGGCAACAGCTAATGACTTCTAAAGAGTAGTTCCAATTATAAAGAAAGCATATTCAGTGTTATTTTAAAACTTTGAAACATTTCGTTCTACTATTTATTAACTAATCTTAAAAAAAGGTTCTTAAATCGTATTCTATACAATAAATAACGTTATATCTCCCTCTCTATCCATAATCATATGCACTGAAAATAATTAAGATCTGATTATACCGTACAGGGGATAAAATTTAATTTCTCAACAATTAATAATTATAGTGAATGCATGCATTTTGAAAAGTTTTATTTTATTTTTGTTAGTTGAGTTTGTGAAATACAGAGAGAGACAGTAGACAATAATAACAACTGACGATTATAACGTGTCTCTCTGAGGTATTTCTATTACAATTATTATACAGTGTGCTACTGTTACTTCAGCGTTTAAATCAACAAAACTTCTAACGTTAACTCTCAAAATTAACAATTATACAAGTTACTCCTAGTTAATAACGGTCTCTGATTCAGTCATCATTTTACACGAGTAGTAGATAAGCCTTGGATAATAGTCTGAAACATTAGGATTTATATTATCTGAAGAACAATATTAATATTTTATTTTTTTATATTTTTATTTACAATCTATGGCCTTTATTCATAATAAAACCCCTAATGACGATATAAACTCATATTGGTAAAAATGCATTTTAAGCCTATCGAAGGTTCGATAAAATTCTTTATTCATAATAGTTTACTATAGCTCCATTACCTAAAATATATTTACCGTGTCACAATGTTGCTAGTACATAGATAAAACGTAATTTGACAAGTTTTGTCTCTGGAAAGTCATGGAACGATGGCCTAATAAAAAAAACAATCATTCACGCGCGTCTTGCGCGCGCAATTCTAAATGGCAAATGGCGACCATGGCGACCAGTTTAGTTTGTTTATATATTTATTTAATTAATTTAATCAAAGTAAAACTATGTTTGTTGCATGTGAAGTGATTTTGTTTTATGCAATACCTAAACATCAACGAAGATGGGTAGATTATGGATATTTGGAAATGAAATTTAGATTTGGAGGATATTCCTTGGAGCGTATCAATGGAAGGGGGCTTTTAAATCGTGTAAGAAAAATCAGGGTATTTTTCTTACACGATTTAAAAGCCCCCTTCTCTGAGAAAGGAATTCAGGACCGGACTTTCCAGTTCACAGCGGCTTCAACAGAACCGTCTCAAACCCATTGTATTGAAGAATTATTAGGCAACATGCGTGCATAAGTATTTTTTGTTGAATCAGATTTAATAAAATTCATCATTGTATTTTTGAAGTGTTTTATTTCTCTTGATTTATTCATGTCACGCTATATTCGTGTTTAGATAATGATGATATTGAAGAAAAGATGTTTTGTTGAAATCAAGGTATGTAATTAAATACCACACGGAAAATATTAAATACTAGCTGACTTCAAACAAATCTATCCTACGGAGACCCTACATTTTCTGGAAAAAAGTAGCCTATGTGTTATTCCTTTATAGATAAATACATCCTCGAATGTTCTGTGAATGGTGAAGAATCACTTAAGACAAGTTTATTCTCTCAATATTATTACGCTGTCCGACCTAGCGCGCGTATATTTCAAATAAACTGAGCGACTTATGAACATGAGGTCATAACTTTTGCATCATAAGTTTTGTCCTGTTGTCCTAGACATTTTTATTCTAGACTATAATTCATTTCTTTACCGAATTAAATTCAGATCCGTTCAACCATTCTGGTGTGAAAGAGTAACAAAACATCCATACAACCTTACAAACTATCGTGTTTATAACATTAATTGCATTTGATAGAAGTCTCTCTGAAGTCTAGAAGACTGCCTCGGTGGCGTGGTGGTATTTCGGTAAGACTACGGTTCTGAGGTCTCGGGTTCGATCCCCGGGTCGGGCAAAGTGATATTGGATTTTTCCATATCAGCCCGGAGTCTGGAATTTGTGCCCGATATGGCGATAGGCTCACCCCCTAACACATCTGGGACGGAACTAAGCTCGGCGAAATGTGGGTGTTCTAGTTCGCTAGTACGCCTCTGCCTACCCCTTCGGGGATACAGGCGTGAGCTTATTTTTTTATGTTTATGATAGAAGTCGCAGGCACCCTCAAATTAATCTCAACCAAAACTGGTGGAACGTCAAATACGAATCAGCTGATCAAAATCGGCCATATTTTTTGCTATTGAAGCGTTAAAGTAGGGTGCCAGCTTCTATAAATTGCAGACATTTTATGAGAGATTTTGGGAACGTTTTAACGCTATTGAGCTATTATGAATAACAATTTTTAGGAAACGTCCTTCAGCGGTATTATAGCGTCCCACTAAGTCATTATGAATAAAGGCCTATATATATAAAAATGAAACCCGTTTTCCGTTGTCATCGCATCACGCGTGAACGGCTGGACCGATTTCGCTAATTCTTTTTTTAGAATATTCCTCGAAGTACGAGGATGGTTCTTACGGAGAGAAAAAAATGAAAAATTGTCTGAAAAAGTCTAAAAACAACACTTTTCTGTACTCCCATACAATCGATTCGTAATAATACTTAAAAGTCAATTTGAACTTTAATACCATACCATAAAGTTCAAGTATTAGTGGAGAGGTTCCGGGAAGGCAAAACAATTGAGTGTCGTTAGTATCTACTGGTTCGATTTGAAAAATTCTTTTTGACGCTATGACCAATAGGAGCGGAGCAGAAATGAAAAATGTTTAAAGCCGGGGAAGTTGGTATCTCAGAAACTACTGGTTCGAATTGAAAAATTCTTTTAGTGTTGACCGACGGGTTGAATGATGGGGTGACTAAGGGATACCTGACGGGGTGACTGATGGGGTGACTGACGGGGTGACAGACGGGTTACAGACGGGGTGACAGACGGGTGACATGCGGGGTGACAGACGGGTGACAGCCGGGGTGACAGATGGGTGACAGGCTGGGTGACAGATGGGGTGACAGGCGGGGTGACCGACGGGGTGACAGACGGGTGACAGGCGGGGTGACAGACGGGTAACAGACGGGTTGACAGACGGGGTGACAGACGGGTGACAGACGGGGTGACAGGCGGGGTGACAGACGGGGCGACAGACGGGGCGACAGACGGGGTGACAGACAGGGTGACAGACAGGGTGACTGATGGGGTGACAGAAGGGTGTCAGGCGGGGTGACAGGCAGGGTGACAGACAGGGTGACAGGCAGGGTGACAGACAGGGTGAGTGATGGGGTGTCAGCCGATGTGACAGACGGATTACAGACGGGGTGACAGACGGGAAGACAGACGCGGTGACAGACGGGGTCACAGACGGGGTAACATACGGGGTGACAGACGGGGCGACAGACGGGGTGACAGAAAGAAAGAAAGAAAGAAAGAAGAAAGAAATAGTTTATTTGTGAAAGCACATACAATATTAGATTATATAAAGAATAAAAATAATAATAATAGACAACGATTTTTACTATGTGCAAATCACAAAACCGGCTCAACTCAGCGTATGCTGGTCAAACGAACAGCGCTGGTCTTCCGCTGAGCCGTTAGGTGATGTCACGGGCGCCAACCAACATGTAACCAATAATCACAACCAGTCATAATCATACATCCCACACGTGACTTGGCAGTGTAGTCCCCGACCTAAGCCGATTTACCGTAAAAATAAAAAAAAATAAAAAAATAAAAAAACATGAAGTAAAAGTGACAACGTGTCACTGACACGTAGACAATTAGCAAAAGCCACGTCTATAACCTACAACTTATATAAAGATGTTAAAAGGCATTGAGATGAGGTGAATATACGTCTAATATAAATTGCTTTATACTTAATATCTGTCACAGCACCATTGCACTGAAGATGCTATGAGGCGTTAAGCGCTCTATACGTAGTATCTCAATCTAGTTTGTGGCGCTCGACTAATCCATCGCAGCATCAACATTTGCCGCATGGTTTTCTAACAAATTTTATTATTATGTACATTAATAGGTTTTATTGGATTATTTGCGAGGCCGAGAAAGGTAACCCAGGAGACACTCGAGCGCTTCATATAAGCAAGCAAAACGAAAAAGTGAAAAACCCTATACCGCGTGCATAATATTATATGAGTATGGGCAATGGGCATCATGGACATCATGCAGATAACTGGATCATTGGACGCCATGACGTCATAATAATTAATATATAATATAATAAGGATTATAGCGATTTCACTGTCTTCCATATACAAACATCGGCAACTTATTATGGAAGGGTCAAAACAAAAGGGTGAGTGAACAATTCTTTATTGTAGGTCCTGGGTTTGATTCCTAGTTTTGGCGAGGTATTTCTCCAGCACCATAGCCACCATGTTTAGGTCTGTAATTCCCCAGCTGGGGCCCAATGCCAGGCAGGCAGCCGGTCACAAATACCAAACCAAACAAGATACCCGCAGCAACATGTTTGAAAAAGAGTGGTGTGCCAACCCCACACTAAGATGGGTTAGGGGCATGCAGTTATTATTACTATTTACTACATAACGCACTAGTCTCATGTAAAAGGTTTTCTTCGTTCTTTTGGTGTTCAAAAATAAATTGCTTTAGCATTACCCTGAAACTGTGAATGTTTTGTAGATTCCGGATTGGCGGTGGGATGTTATTCCAACATTTCGAGGCGCAATAGCGAAAACTACCTCTGAATGCAGCAGAGTGACAGACGGGGTGACAGACGGGAAGACAGACGCGGTGACAGACGGGGTCACAGACGGGGTAACATACGGGGTGACAGACGGGGTGACAGACAGGGTGAGTGATGGGGTGTCAGCCGATGTGACAGACGGATTACAGACGGGGTGACAGACGGGAAGACAGACGCGGTGACAGACGGGGTCACAGACGGGGTAACATACGGGGTGACAGACAGGGTGACAGACGGGGTGACAGGCAGGGTGACAGACAGGGTGACTGATGGGGTGACAGAAGGGTGTCAGGCGGGGTGACAGGCAGGGTGACAGACAGGGTGACAGGCAGGGTGACAGACAGGGTGAGTGATGGGGTGTCAGCCGATGTGACAGACGGATTACAGACGGGGTGACAGACGGGAAGACAGACGCGGTGGCAGACGGGGTCACAGACGGGGTAACATACGGGGTGACAGACGGGGTGACAGACAGGGTGACTGATGGGGTGACTGACGGGGTGATAGACGGGTTACAGACGGGGTGACAAACGGGGTGACAGACAGGGTGACAGACGGGGTGACAGATGTGGTGACAGGCAGGGTGACAGGCAGGGTGACAGACAGGGTGAGTGATGGGGTGTCAGCCGATGTGACAGACGGATTACAGACGGGGTGACAGACGGGAAGACAGACGCGGTGACAGACGGGGTCACAGACGGGGTAACATACGGGGTGACAGACGGGGTGACAGACAGGGTGACTGATGGGGTGACTGATGGGGTGACTGACGGGGTGATAGACGGGTTACAGACGGGGTGACAAAGGGGTGACAGACAGGGTAACAGACGGGGTGACAGATGTGGTGACAGGCAGGGTGACTGATGGGGTGACTGACGGGGTGACAGACGGATTACAGACGGGGTGACAGACGGGTGACAGGCTGGGTGACATGCGGGGTGACAGACGGGTGACAGACGGGTGACAGACGGGTTGACAGACGGGGTGACAGACGAGGTGACAGGGGGGGTGACAGACAGGGTGATTGACGGAACCGCACCGAAGTCACGTACTATCTCTCGAAGTTTAGCAAAACATATCATTACCTTTTTAGAATTATTGTGCTATAGGTGCCTACGACTCACTCTTTCAACCCTCTCTCTCATACGCAGACGAAGTTGCGCGGGTCAGCTAGTATTTAATAAAAACGGAATTTATACCAGAGTCATTCTCTACCAGTCTATGTGGGTGATGCAGAGACGAGACAATAAAAAATAATAAAATTATACTCAGTCACACATACAAAAACACATTACGAACCAAATTATTACATTCAGCTCACTCAAAAAAATAATAAAGGAACGAATAAATCACAATTTTGGTAGAAAGTATTACAATAATCGTTTCATTGCATTTTTGAGCTCTGTAGCCCGAGCACGAAAAACTAATGTAAATGTAAACTCGCTGTGCACTGATGACGTTTGATTAATATTTCGTAAAAATTTCATAGACGCGCATCGAGCACAAATACATTTACGGTTATCAGAAATTTTCCTGCTCGGGCTGCAGAGCGAAATCTGCAACAACAGCAGGAGATCGTTTAAACAGTATAATATCAAATTAAATCTAAAATAATAATGTTAGTTTGGAAAGTCTAACACCCCATCATATTATTTTATAAAAACGTAAACTAAAATCGCATAAAATACATCGTAAACTTCATTACAACATGGCGAATACCTGCATATAAAACGCGGATATATTTCTAACTGATTTATATTGTGTGTTGAAATGAAATATTATTGTATGGAGTCACGCATTTAATTGCATTTTTATGGGTGTTACAATACCATGTTTTTGATAGCTATAATATAGAATTGAATATTATAGTACAAGTGTTTCAAAGTTAATTTAAGGAGGGGAGATGCGGTTTCTGAAAACACATGCCGAGAATTTTGATTCCTAGATCGAAATTCCAATAATTATTTTTTCGTGCGATCTACTATGTCTGGTGTAAGTGTGTAAGGTGAAAAGCTTATCTTTGTTACTCATAATTCAAGACTCATGTCTTAGGCTGAGATCTATAGAGCGAGCTTAGACTAAGACTGAGTCAAATAAACGAATTCAATGAGGATTCGGAATTTATAAATCGAACTTTACAAGAAAAACAGACTGACAGACAGACTAAGCATAGATTTAATCATAAGTAATCACAAGTTTAAAACTTAACGGACCGACTTCAAATCCGATCGTCACCAAATTTATATGGGACCACCCTTGAAATAAGCTCTATCGAACACAAAAAGAATTTTGAAGATCGGTCTACATTTAGCGGAGATATCGGGGAACATACATAAAAAAATACAGACGAATTGAGGACCTTCTCCTTTTTGGAAGTCGATCGAAAAGACTCGGACTTACTCAAAAGTCTATTAAAAAATTCCAAATCCTCACCGAGTTTGTTTCTTTGACTTAGACTTACATAGTCGAAGGTCGCTTTATAGATCTCAGCCTTAGAGCGCCTACGTAAAAATGTGATTTACTATAATCATATTGTTTTAATTGATGCTTAATTTAAGAAATTACTTATTATTTACAACAACAATTAGTCAAAACATTACAGAACAAAAACAATAGATTAATTAATTACAAGGTTTAGTCCTTCGACGAGATCTGACTCAAAATAAATTATGGTAATAATAAAATTATAACTAACGGTTTCATATTCTCAAAGCTAATCTTTAAGTAAGGTTGAAACGAAAACGCAATATCTCAAAATAGAAATACCCACTTCAAACACAGCAGCTTTGCACGGAAATCTCAAAGGATTTTGTTTAGGTTTACTGTTTTCGTCTAATGTAGATAGCGTGACACTGCGAGATTCTCGACGCAGACAGCTTACGACTAATCTCAGTAAGTCCGAATGTATAACAGAGTAATAACATCAATGTTTTGCTTTATCATGTGGAAAACTTATCCATACTAATAATATATGCGAAAATAACTTCAACACTTTGTTACATTTTCACAGTTAAACCATTGAACCGATTTTGACAAAATTGCATTTATCCTTCTTCATCATCATCATCATCATCAGCCATAGGACATCCACTGCTGAACATAGGCCTCCCTTTTATCCTACTTGACACGCAGAAATCTTTAATCTTTGGAAAGGACATAACAGCGGCCTGAGCAGGAAAATTTCTGACAACCGTAAATGTATTCGAACTCGATGCGCGTCTATTAAATTTGTATGAAATATTAACCAAACGTCATCAGTGCGCAGCGAACTCGAATACATTTACATTAGTTTTTCATGCTCGGGCTACAGGTATGATGAAAGTTGTTCAAGAGTGCCTAACAAAATTGTATCCGCAATCACGCAATTTATCTTTTACCGATACAGAAAGCGCTCGGACAAAAATCTATACTAATATTATAAAGCTGAAGAGTTTGTTTGTTTGTTTGTTTGTTTGTTTGTTTGATTGAACGCGCTAATCTCAGGAACTACTGGTTCGATTTGAAAAATTCTTTTTGTGTTAGATAACCCAATTATCGACGGTGGCTATAGGCTATATAACATCACGCTATGACCAATAGGAGTGGAGCAGAAATGAAAAATGTTGCAAAATCGAGAACATTTACATCACAGACATAAACTACTGGTTCGATTTGAAAAAAAAATTTTGTGTTGGATAGCCCAATTATCGAGGGTGGCTATAGGCTATATAACATCACGCTATAACCAAAAGGAGCGGAGCAGAAATGAAATTTTTTTTAAAGCGTGGATGTTGATATCTCAGAAACTATTGGTTCGATGTGAAAAATTCTTTTAGTGTTGACCGATGGGATGAATGATGGGGTGACTGACGGGGTGACCGACAGGCTGACTGATGGGGTGGCGGACGGGGTGACTGACGGGGTGACAGACGGGGTGACAGACTGGGTGACAGACGGGTGACAGACGGGTGACAGACGGGTGACCAACGAGGTGACAGACGGGGTGACAGACGGGGTGACCGACTGGGTGACTGACGGGGTGACAGACGGGGTGACAGACGGGGTGACAGAGTGGGTGACAGACGGGTGACAGACGGGTGACAGACGGGTGACATACGGGGTGACAGGCGGGGTGACAGACGGGGTGACCAACGACGTGACAGACGGGGTTACCGACGGGGTGACAGGCGGGGTGACAGCCGGGGTGACAGACGGGGTGACCAACGAGGTGACAGACGGGGTGACACACGGGGTGACCGACGGTGTGACCGACGGGGTAACAGACGGGGTGACAGGCGGGGTGACAGGCGGGATGACCGACTGGGTGACAGAGGGGTGACAGGCGGGGTGACCGACTGTGTGACAGACGGGGTGACCAACGAAGAGACAGACGGGGTGACAGACGGGGTGACCGACTGGGTGACAGACGGGGTGACCAACGGGGTGACAGGCGGGGTGACAGGCGCGGTGACAGACGGGGTGACCGACGGGGTGACAGACGGGGTGACCGTCGGGTTGACTGTCGGGGTGACCGACGGAGTGACAGACGGGGTGAGAGACGGTGTGACCGACGGGGTGAGTGACGAAACCGGACCGAAGTAGACCATCTCATTACCTCCTTTAGAATTATTGGATTATAGGTGCGTACGACTCACTCTTTCAACCCTCTCTCTCATACGCAGACGAAGTTGCGCGGGTCAGCTAGTCTAGTATATAAGGAAATAGAATAACTGCCATTTAAGCATTCTGCCATTTTAAGCTGAAGTGTTCTTTTGGTGAACATTTATACCATTCTAAGAGTCAATAACGAGAATGACAAATATAAATTTACAAACACTATATCAGTAAATATTTAAAACATCAGCAACGAACCGGTAAGTACTTCGCAATAGTCAAACAGTTCATCCAACCCTTCGCGTGTAGAGGATAGTTCGTAAATTTTAAATGATGTTACAGAATACAGAGTCTGTTTTGATCGATTGTGAGTTTGGACAGTTTGGACTCGAGTTAGACTTTTAGACTCTCATGTATTATTGATAACACGGAAAATCTTAACACCCAGACCAGGAGCACATGTTTGTGGGTGATACAAATATTGATGTCAATACGAGAGTCGAACACACGGCCTCTTGTTTCAGAACCGGTTACTTACTCATTCACTACGCCACGGAGGCTATTGATCGTACGCATTATCCTTTTTATGGAATAAAAGGTTAACAAGCAGACAATATCGTAAGTCATAAAAACCTACTAAAGAAAACTATAGGCACTTCTCTTAAAGGTCCCGAAGTTGCTATCGTTACAGAAATACCGCAGGAAAATGCCGGTTATATAAGAATGTGTTGTTGATCATAATAATTATTATTGTAGATATAATTCTTCTTTTAGAATCTGCCCTAATCCCATACCAACTCGGGATCGGCGCAACATACAGAAATGATTCGGCTTATTCTATCGACAGCCTTGCTGACGTCAACCCTCACTGGAGAATAATTATAGACAAAATTAACAATAACAAATGAAAACTTACCAAAAGCCTTTGCGATGGCAACGTTAGATATAATACCGACGAGCGGCACGACGAGGAGCCCCGACCCGAGGTGCGAGAACATGTCGCCTGCTGAGTACGTTGTGTTACCAACCATAGTGTTAAACGCGGGGACTTGCGGAGTTGGCAATCCTGGAGTTATCTTTCCTACGGAATTAATTTATATTCAGGTAATAATTAATAGGCAGATAACTTTCATCGGAGAAACGATATATACAGATTATAAAACATCTGTCAAATCAATAAAATTATCCTCCAGATAAAAGTTAACTATTTGAAAACGGCCCTAAACCTTTTTATCATATGGCGTTGTGACTTTAATAGACGTATCAATTACCTAGTGGTGAAGTTCAATATCATTCAATAGTTTATTTATTTCTTCCAATGCACCATATATAGCAGGTGATAAATTACTGTATATTGTTTTACTTGTTATATATCTATTAGCTATAAGTCTTATAAGTACTTTAGCAATAAAAAAATCCAAGTTCGTCAAAACACATATAAGATTTAGTTATGCTAATAACATAAATCAATATAGATTTAGGCAAAGTTTTTTCCGCGAAAGAAAACATCTTTGTACATAACATTTCCAAATGCTATAACAATCTAACAAGCTCTTTTGTATATAAAAATAATTTGCAAACGATCAGTGATTATAACTTCCATTCTACCAAATATAGCAATAAATAAATTGTAATTTGTAGTTTTACCTCTATTTGTATTAGCAATAACTCTAGCAGCTTTACCTTCAGCGATCTAATTATGATGTGATTCATCTTATACATCTTATCAGACATTGTTCTTTATGATATTTTCTTCCACATGAATCTGTTTATTTTAATAAGTCAAGAAACTAAGATAAGGAAAGTCGCAAATGTTTACTAACCGGTTAATATGAGAGGGTCTCCCTTATCTTCATGAACCATGTATGCTAACACAGCAGCTAGGACAACGACCACGGCGTTCCTCGAAACACCGGCAAACCACAAGAACCTTTGTAGAAATAGTGTGCTGCGGAATTTTTTTTCGTCACGCACCTCTTTAAATCTTATTTCTTTTAACGCCTGAAATCAAAAAGAATAATATATTAATCAAAATCTTATTTTTGATTAATTAAGATTGTTATTCAAAGACACATTAATTAGGTCCTTATTTTTGAAGAAATCTTAAAATATAACATGATTAATTTCATTATAAAAATACGGAAATAATAAATACACCCTACAGTCACACACATAGTCCTTACCCCACACTAGATTTAACCTGTATCGTGGTTGTCAGAAACTATGAGAAACTATCGGCCTCCCAACACCCAGACCCGAAACAGATATCTGGGTCACACAAACATTTGTCTCGGGAAAGGGAATCAATTTCATTATAACAACAGCCGCAGAAACTTAACAATGTGGGTATATGGCTATAACAATATGAATTAGGTTCTTAGGAATGTTAGATTGAAATCCAAACATCTGTACTTATTTATTTTATAACACCAGTTACTAATCAAGATGTTTATTGTAAATCCTATTTGACCAAATTAGCGATCTCCTGGAAAGGGCCAAATAAGGAGTTCTCGTAACAGACGAGCGTGCATGAAAAGACTGATGGCTGTGGAAGCAGCGAAAGAGGTGTGTTTGAACCGAGGCAATTGGCACTCCTTAGTCTCTGCCTACCCCAACGGGAAACAGGCGTGAGTTGATGTATGTATGTATCTGGGCTTCGACTGTTTCGTAAGCTGTAGCCCGAGCACGAAAAACTAATGTAAATGTAAACTCGCTGCACACTGATGACGTTTGATTAATATTTCATACAAGTTTCATAGACGCGCATCGAGCACGAATACATTTACGGTTGTCAGAAATTTTCCTGCTCGGGCTGCTGGTTTCTGAGCTTAAACGACAAATAGCTACGTTTAAGTGATTAAGAAAGTTAAACGAGTCCTTGAGTTTTGAAAAACAAAGACACTGGAAATGTAAGGACTAAAACGATCATTGAAATAGAAAATCTTTTTATTCGCCTGATTACCCAAACGAGCACTAAGCAGATCACTTAGATAGATAGTAACTCTTTATTGTAAACACACACAGAAAAAAAAAGGTAACATTAAACAAATCAAATAAACTGTGCCACAAGTGGCGGCCTTATCGCTAAAAGCGATCTCTTCCAGGCAACCATAGATCACTTGCCTAGCAATTAGTACTATAAAGCTCATGGATAGTATTGAACACTTGGATTTACAAAGTACTACCACGGCATTGTAATGGAATCATTATACAAGAATGTGATTTTAAACATAAAATATATTTAAAGGAAATATCTGCACTAACGTCGTAAAGACGAAAACTTGTTAGTTTGTATGTATGTATTCTTTCACTGTTAGTAGCTACGCTATTCCTGAGTGGCTTAACCTTCTAGCGGGAATGACTGTTCTGTAAATCAAGGTTTAAAAATTATTTCTTGAAGGACAGAGGTAGTTTGACTATCTACTGATCCAGCGTAACCCAACAATAAGAAAGGATATATCATAAGCAGACATCAAACATTATTGAACACAAGTTATTAAATCTCTCTGATCATAAGAAAGCAGAAACAGATTAGAGGTAGGAAAAATAAACATTACAGATGTAGCAATCATGTATGGGGCATGATAGATTGCGTTTGACGAGCTTAACTCAGGGCTACAGGCTAATTCGTAACTCCAACTTGTTGGTACAGGATTATTACAACGTAATCTCTAACAGCTGTGAAAATTAGTTTCAAAGTAAACTTGGGTACATCGGTTGGAGTATGACTTAAGTAAATTATGGGTTAATCGATGCTGGCGGTAGATTTTAACGAAGGCACTAACAACTAACTGTGGGTTTAGACTGAATAAATGATGTATATTTTAGACCATGAATAATTTCGGTTTATTAGTAACTATTCAAATACGTTTAACAACTTTATTGGATTTTGTATTTTGAGGCTTGTATTGAATTATTATAAAGTGTTTAGATAAGACATAAAATTTGCTGACTTATTCGATGATTAAATAACGATTGCTACGCTCCTGAAGTTTAATTTCGTAATTAAAAACCATTTTACTTAGTTTCTGCAGTACACATCTACGAGATACAAGATCATTGACATGAAACAACAGCTATTTAAAAATGTAATAAGTAAGAGATCATCGAGCAGTGGACAGGTACAGGTACAGGCTGATGATGATGAAACAAATATTAAGCTTTTAATGGTGGGAGATAGGCGTACTTTACTCATGGATAAAAGCAATCCTAATAAAGAAAGAGAGTATATTGTCAAATTTATAGTACAGCAGATAGTTATTGGTCTGCATCATATCTAGACATGCGTTAATTCTTCTTTACAATACACCCTACACATCTACAAATATTTTTTTATATTTGAAACATTACAATTATATGATTAACAAATTACAAAAGACAAATAACACAAATTATGTTATAGCCCTGAACCCTTGGAATGTAACATAAAATAAATTATGTGTTCGTTATATTTTTTACAAAGCTAACACGTCGTCACCTGCGTACAAGGGACTCTCATTTACCCACAATTTTATGTGACCCTCGTATCCTTTGCTGACCCAATATTGTTTAACTCATAAATTTTTGATTTATTTATGTATCGCTTTTCCGGCACCGCGACGTGGAAAACCTATTTATAAGCACAACAAAAATAAATTCCCCATTTTCATTGTTGCGGCATACAATACGTTCTGTTAAGGAACGTTTCGAACGAAGCGACCGAGACAGGAAACTGCGAAATATACGTTATTTGTGAAATTGCATTGAAACTTTCGCGCTTTGTATCGTCATGTTTCCATCGGCCACCTTAAAACGTATTCATTGCATTATGCATATCAGCCATAGGCTACATGACGCCCACTGCTGAACATAGGCCTCCCTCAAAGAAAGCTTACATTCATAGTATGTTTACAATTGCATAACAATGGGACGCGTAGTTGTCGCAAAGCTTCGCAGTCTCCTTTAGTCGTGTGACGTGAACCTCAGATACGATCTTCACTGTAGTATACAGTACCATAACAAAATTTAAATATAAGTATGCATCAAGAAAAAGTATTCCATCTATCCAATACCATTTGTTATTTCATATATCTTAGGTATCCTTTGTCCGCCGAAAGAAACCCATTTGACGATCAAATTGCGTTATCGAATTCATCTTATTCGTACTGTTACAGTACATTGTGCTGTGTGAGTACGACAATCGAACTGTATTTACTTTGTAACCTTAGAGTAATAACGTATAGAGATATAGTCTCATACAAAATTCCTTCGGAAATTGAAGCCGATAACGATTCAATGTGTGCATCGTCGGCGCGTAACTACTTGAGCCGACACACACATACGCACGTAAATAGTGTTGCAAGTAAAAGACATTTTACCAACAAAATAGGGAAATCGAAAGTGTTCTAATAATGATACACTTCTTTTATTCTGAACTTAAAAAACATTTGTATAGTTTTGAACCGACTTTAAAATAAAAAGGTTCTGAATTTTTCTGTATAAACATAACTTTTTTTATCAATTGTTCGATAGAGTTGTTCGTAATGTTCGCGTTCGCGTTGTATGTGTATGCTTGTGTATGTATAAATATTATAATTATGAATTTATTTATGTATATTATATGATATATTCTTTTATAGCTATATATCGCAATGATATTTAATATTATGAGTATATGTAACATTATATTTAATACTTTTTTTTTCTTTTTATATATTATCATGCGATCAGTCACGAAGACTATAAGCAGATGCGGTGCAGTAGAATTTAACACTATCCTCATTTTTATTTTCTTCATATACACCCGCCTTGTCTTTTCTCTGCACCACCCAAAGGTTGACTGGTAGCGAATGCCGCTGGCATTAAGTTCGTCTGAACATATTTGTGTATAATGTGTTTGAAATAAAAAGGAGACGGAAACACTTCCATACAATCTTGGGCCTAGATTGTAAAAGGATGAAAGTAGTGTCAATTAATAGATAGTATATTATGAGATCATTACTGAACATTTGGCGACTTTTTGTAATCTGAGAACATAGTTATGAGCCTCACTTTGACTTAAATAAAAGTGAGGTTATGGAACAAACTATACGCAAACAACTGATGTTTATAAGTACAAATCTTACGTATTGATATGTTTTAATGTAGATAACATACGCTCACGCCTATATCTCCGAAGGGATGGCAGAAACTCGAACACCCACATTCGATAACTAAATGTTGATCACAAAGACGATTATTCTCAGGAACATAATATTTCTACAGACTGAGCAACATTGTTCTATTTAAAAGATGGAAAACACCCAAAACGCATACGCACGAAACAATACGAAAACGAAGCAAATGAAAACGATTTTTTTACAGGGAACCAGCTAAGGTCTGAATGCATGCCGCCAAGCTATTCAGTTACTGTTTTTTTTTTTCAGAACTATTTATTGTTAGTTTTTATGTTTTCAATTATTTTTACTTGAATTAATCATCCGGGTCTAACATTATATATACATACATACATATATACATATACATATATATATATATATATATATGATAATGAGTTGAAATATATATATATATATATATATATATATATATATATATATATTAACTCATTCATCTTAATCGGTAAAGTAATCGATTCTATTTTAATAATGTCCTTTACTTATTTTTCAGATATCTCATTTTCTAGATTGTGAATTGGGCAGATTTTTTTATATTTTGAAATAAAAAAAATGTCAAATTTTTGGGCCATATCTCAACTCATTACATTTTGGTCCAAAGATCCCCGTCTCCTTTTGGTTTTTATTTGTTCGTTAAAAAAGATTAAAAAACAGAAAATCCTTTAGGTTTAATCACACCTATTTACATAAAAATCGGTACAGTGATATAACCATGAAAACGCAAAAAACACACTTTCCGATTAGAGTACGCATAAAAGTTGAAAATTATTTTCTTTAACCCTTACATCACCAATTACTATCATCATAATCCCCATTTTGATATCAAACATAAGCTAAGCTGTGTTATTTGATTTTGTTCATTATTTATGTTAATAGCAAATTGTCAGGATAGGCAGTGTAGCTTTGTCTATACGAAGTGCACGCCACTGCACAAACAGAGTTATCGCAGAGTTAATTAGTTTAATATGAATATAGATTTGCATTTTAACTAGAACATCATTTGTTTGCGTATAGTTTATTCCATAACCTCACTTTTATTTAAGTCAAAGTTTTAGTAATGATCTCATAATATACTATATCTATTAATTGACACTACTTTCATCCTTTTACAATCTAGGCCCAAGATTGTATGGAAGCATTTCCCTCTCATTTCATTATCCCTAATAGTATTTAAAAAAATGGGTAAATTGGTTGGCATTATTGGCAACATTCATAATGATTCATAACGTAAATGGCGTCTGTCATTTATACAATTTTATTTGTAGTTTTGATGAATGTTTTACTTAATATTAAAACATGTCAGCAATTAATTACTTGTGAAATGTTATCTTTATATTTCCTTGGTGCTTGTTCATTGTATTGTGACATCCTTTGATAGCGCAGTTCGTCATAATATAATTAAATTTGTGGGAGCTCTTCATACTAAGACTTGACATAGGACACTGACACGCCGTGCGGCGTTGGGTACCTAAACCGGCTCACCCAGAACGCCTTCACGCCGTGGCCCTGTACTGCGGTTCTATGTATGATATTTCTATGTTTGTAACGGAGTTTGCGAAGCTGCGGAGTGTTTGGTCGCACTGTACAAGGACAGTGTCGCTTTGACGCGAAATTAACAAATATACGCTCTGAGTAACTAGCTAACTCATCAGTCACGAAGTATATCAGTAGTGTAATTATATTATTAAACATTGATGTGCTTATTTGTATCACAGCTTGGACGACGTATTAGATTAATTTGTAATAGTTAGTACAAAAGCACAGCGATAGCTCAGTTGGGAATGGTACGGATTACCGAGACGAGCGTCGGAGGTTCGAGACCAGCCCCAAAAGGAGCACACACCTCTGACTTTCCTAAGTCAAGTGTGTTTTGTGAAATATCGCTTGCTATAACGGGGAATGAAAACATCGTGAGGAAACCTGCATACCCGAGAATTTCTCCACAAGAATTTCAAAAGTATTTGTAGTCTACCAACCCGCATTAGGTCAGCGTGGTAGACTAAGGCCTAACCCCTCTCATTAGTAGAGGAGGCTCGTGCCCAGCAGTGGGACAGTAATATTACAGGGCTATGTTCAGTTCAGTTCAGTAGAAAAATAAGGAACAGCGGCCTGAGCAGGAAAATTTCTGACAAACGTAATTGTATTCGAACTCGATGCGCGTCTGTATGAAATATTAACCAAACGTCATCAGTGCGCAGCGCACTCGAATACATTTACATTTACATTAGTTTTTCGTGCTCGGGCTACTGAACATAAAAATACGTCTTGTTGGAAATCGAAAGTTGATCTCGAAAAATGTACTACAAAGAACAAAAGCGGGACCGAATTATCTCCTAACAAACAAAAATTCTCCGTACAATAGATTGCCTCAGCAACTTTTACGATGTTCACGAGTTTTAACAAACATTTATTTTATTAGTCCAGGAATTAAAGGGCTACAGTATTACCGGAGACAAAAGCCCCTTTGAAATACTATATTGCTATAGATTCGAATATTATTGTACCTAATAGCATTTAGTTTCAGATTAATGTTCATTAAGTTTAATCTTTTTTAGTGTTAGTTTTTTAGTGTTTTTTATCCTGTCATAAGTCTTGTTTTAGTCCAACGTCCAATGTATTATTGTAATCAAACTCAAAGACCTATCACGTTTTTATATTATTTTTTTAAGTACTATATTTTAGATATGTTTCACCCATTTAAGATGAGTAAACACTATTTAAATTATCTTTAGTTCGTGACACCTAAGTTTCAAATTATTAGATATAACTAAGAAATACATTTTCACTGTACTCTCATAGTA
Organism: Clanis bilineata; assembly: GCA_036417725.1. NCBI lineage: Eukaryota > Metazoa > Arthropoda > Insecta > Lepidoptera > Sphingidae > Clanis > Clanis bilineata. The sequence goes on from CM071153.1 coordinate 10,837,606, forward strand.
GTCACGATTACACATTTATGTAGACAAAAATGTGACTTTTGACGCTAAGTATAGGTATATAACAGTCACAAATAAAATAAATAAATAAATAAATACACCCAACAGTCACACACCTAGTCCTGACTTCACACTAGGTATAATCTGTATCGTGGGTGTCAGAGACTATGAGAGACTTTCGGTCTCATAACAGCCAGACTTGAAACAAATATCTGTGGGCCACACAAACATTTGTCTCAATGCGGGAATCGAACCCGCGGCCTCTCGCTTCACAGCCGGTTACTCGCCCGCTGCGCCACGGAGGCTGTCAACAAATACAAACATAATGCTACATTTTCTTCACCACCTCAAAGTTAAATTATTTAAAGACCGCTGAATGAAACCCTTACGTTTCTTGCTCTGCTAATTGCTATCAACATGTCACGTCATTAGGGAAACGACTTCGAGTAAAAAGTTAAAATGAATACGGCGTTGAAAGTACTAAGTTGTGTTATTAGGCTTGAATTGTACAACTGGCTTTTTAACTTGTAAATTTAAATAAAAAGTTTATAAATACAATCCTTATTGGAATGAAGTGATAAAAGACTAACGAAGTTTTATCTAAAATTATACTTAGGGCCACTTGCAACTCCACGATAAGTCTCTATTTATCCCAAATCTTGATGTAAAGCTAGGAGTGAAATAATAACCCGAGTTTAGGTTTATCTCTACATTTATAATAGTGATACAACTGGCAGTTACTCTATTTACCTAATACAGATTTTATTAATTACACACTTATCTATGGATTAGGACTTAAGGACGTTTGTGATATGGACGAATTCAAAAAAATTCAGGTTGCAAGATTTTTTTAAAGTAATTTGAAGTTATTACCGCGATTAAACCAAAATTTTAATTAATACATTTATCGAATTTTAAGTTTGATTTGTATAGTAATATTTTAATTGTATTAGATAAGAAATATAAAATTGATCAGTTTGTGAAGATATCAAAATACGCCGATTATACGTACGTTAAGTATTAGATATGTATTAAATAGACTTTTGGAATTTATCTTATACGCGTGATATATATACAATATGATAACCAGATATTTTTAATTCACAGGCTTTTAGTGACTTTTGTCAGGTTTTGAATGCCATATATTTTTGTATGCAGCGGCGGTTCAGTGATTTATGGCACGTTAAAATATACAAAAGAGCTATTTTATTCCCGGCAGGGCATTTTTGCTGAAATATGTGTGTGGTTATTAGTTAACATATTTTAAATATTTTATCTTTTATTACACAGTATACAGCATTCCGAGTTCAGGTAATTCTGTTAAATAATTACACCATAGCTACGTATTATCTACCGAGTATTTAGGGCGCGCTAGAAGCCACTAACTATGATTCTGTTTAGACATTTTAAAATGTGTAGTGAAACTATATTTTGTGTAGGTGTTTTGAAAACTGCCTTCACTGCCTCGGTGGCGTGGTGGTATTGCGTGCGCGATACGACTGAGGTCTCAGGTTCGATCACCGGGTCAGGCAAATATATATGTGTTCTAGTTCACTAGTTCGCTTCTGCCTACAACTTCGGGGATACAGGCGTGAGCTTATGTTATGTGTGTTTTGAAAACAACATGAGTAGGAGACGCGCCTTATAAGATTTCCATTACAAACTCACGTTCCGGAGATCTAGTGATCATTGTATCTTTAATGAACATCTAACAAAGATCTTTAAATATTTAACAACACTGTCAATTGTTTTTCAAAAGAACTAAATCATCATCATCATCATCAGGACGTCCACTGCTGAACATAGGCCTCCCCCAAAGATTTCCAGATAGACCTGTTGGAACTAAATACTCCAACAAATCGTAAGTGTGATAAGAAAGCCAATAATCATAAGTTTAAAAAGTTAACTGACCGACTACCAACTTGATCCGATCGTGACCAAATATATGAGACCACCCTTGAAATAAGCTATATCGAACACAAAAAGAATTTTGAAAATCGGTCCACATTTGGCGGAGATATCGCGTCACATACATAAAAAATACAGACGAATTTGAGGACCTTTTCCTTTTTGGAAGTAGATCGAAAAAGGGACTTACCTTCATCCCCATTAACACGATGCAGCACGCCAAGCTGAGCAGAGTGTCTTGCATCCTTGTTTCGCCGATGTGCTCGAACAATCCCTTCCACGTGGATAGAAACGTTTCCGCACTGAATCTAAGCCCTAACAAGCCTTTGATTTGAGACGACGCTATGGTGATCGCTGCGGCTGATGTAAAACCAGACACTACGGGGAGCGATACGAATTCCACAAGGAAACCTGAAAGAGAAAAAATAACAGTTTACAAATGTGTACCTAATGAATCATACAAGCATTATGGTTCTTTAAAAAACCTTAACTAACCGACTTCAAAATGTATCCGATCGTAACCAAAAATATGCTTGAAATAAGCTCTATCGAACACAAAAATAATTTTGAAAATCAGTCCAAATTTGGCGGAGATATCGCGTAACATACTACATAAAAAAATACAGATGAATTGGGGACGTTCTCCTTTTGGAAGTTGGTCGAAAATCATGAGAATGAGCAAATGCTCATGGCAATGGCAAAAAATAATCGTTGGGTTACTAGTAGGCATTGGGAAGAGGAAGACAGATTTGCAAAATTAATTGGATAGTTTAGAGCATAATTAGTATATTTATACATTTTTGTAGATACAAAATTTTTTGAAATATGTTATTACTTCTTCTTTCCTATTTTGACCGTGTCGAATGTTATTACGGAAAGAGCACAACAAATTTTAGTCATAAACGTGAAATAGACACAGATTATAAAAGCCATAAACATGAAGAAAAGTCAGATTTTAATAAATGAACATACAAAAAGACCACTCATTCCACATAGCCGTCAAGTAACCGCTGTAACAAGAATTTAGTGACACTATGCATAGAGTTTTTAAAAATGATAAAATTGAAGACAAGATTGAATACGAACCAAGCTGTGCAACTCCAGCGATCAACTGAACGATCCCGGCAATGATGCACAGCAATACGGCGAAGTCTGCATTAGTGCCGCTCGTGTAGGTGAATGTAAGGAGTGACAGTAACGCAGTCGGACCGATGTTGATCTGAGGACACGTGCCCATCACTCCGTACACGAATCCACCGACAAACGAGGCGTACAATCCATACTGGAAATCAAAATAATCACAAGGTTAAAACCTTCAATATGAAATAAGCTCTCTCTGATACTCTCTAAGAATCATGAAAATCGGTCCACATTTACTGAAGATACAAACAAAAAAAAAGTACCGACGAATCAAGAACCTTCCCCTTTCGTTTAATAAAATAAATGTGATGGAGACTGAAGTGTTATCTGAAAGGCATGTGATCTTGATTAGGATTTGCATGCTGTTGAATATATAAACATTAGCTTTTGCTCGCAGGCTTAGCTAACGAAAAAATCTTTTGATGTTTCTTTTTGTGTTTGCCTTATTATTTAGATTCATGTATTCAAGCCTCATGACACGATATCATAAATATCATATAAATCGTATAAGAAATCCGCATCGTAATAAATAATAATTGGTGATGGAATCTCACCTGAAAAATCATAAATAACAATTATTTCTTACATAAACAATAATATTAGAGTAGTTATTTTGTAGTCTGTGCCTGTGTCAATGCCACTGACTGTCGGTCACGGTCAAGTGAAAATCCATCGACTTTCAAAACACCTTTAGTCTTATATGATTAACGACTTTTTAACATTACATAATACTTTTCGCTAACGTAACAATATTTCATAAAACTTGATAGTAACATCTCGAGTTAATGGATAACCACGTGTAGTGGCAAATAAACTCAAGTGCCCCTGAACCTCGCAAAACCTCTATTGGGTGTATAAACGTGAGTGAGTCGTAAGTGAGTGACTTTTGAAAATGATCCTATGACTGGCACTGTTGTTTTACATCTATTTATCTTTCTAATATCAGAAAAAAATATTGTCAAATCAGACCAGTCAAATAAGTTAAAATATAATGTATTTTCTTTCTGCCTGGCGTTATCCGAGCCTAATGCTTTAGCATTCAACTTAAACACATCTACTTCGCCCGATCTTGAGCAACCTCTACAGTGATACCATTGGCTCTCATAATTTAATTATCCACCTCTGAAATGTCAACTATATACAGCTAATGCTTTGTAATACATACGTATAAATAAATCATAACATACATACATACATACATAAGCTCTCGCCTATATGCCCGAAGGGGTAGGCAGAGGCGCACTAGCGAACTAGAACACCCACATTTCGCCGAGCTTAGTTCCGTCCCAGATGTGATAGGCGACAAGCCTATCGCCACATCGGGCACAAATTCCAGACTCCGGGCTGATATGGAAAAATTCCAATATCACTTTGCCCGACCCGGGGATCGAACCCGAGACCTCAGAACCGAAGTCGTACCATAACATACAATAAAAAATCCACGTAGTTTTCTCAGTCCAATTGTGGAGTAAATAATATGTTACCCTGAAAATGTCACGGTCGTTCAATAGCTGCGTGAAATCCGTGAAATGAATGCAAATGACAAACATTTCTCACTTGTCTCTGAACTAAGGGCATGATTAATAATTATGATATAAAACAGTGTCTGGGAGGTGAAGTCAATGACCGTGTGCTACTGGCACTCGGATTTGATGTCAGGAGTATCGTGACAAGTGAATGGATGAAGTTTAGTGTTACATATCATTTCTTTAGCTATTAGGGCTAGATGTATCAGTCTCGTTTCATTGTATATTATGTAAGTATTGGCTAGTAGTATCCCCAGTATTAAACTGTATTCAAATGACAATGGGTAACTCCGTCTATCTTTCTGGTGCAGTGTGATTTGGTAGACGCCATACATTCGGAAATCATATGGAAAATTCTCCGGTACGCAAATTTGCTCGCGGTTTTTTTGTTTTACCGTTATAGCAAACGATAATTAAAAATACATAGAAGTAGTTCCGATATATGACTTTCGTCCCGGCTGTCCATACCACTCTCCACATTTTTTTAAATATTTCTTAATTAGTCAGAGGTGAGCTAAATTCGCGCAAAATCTGAACTAAATTATAAATTACCATTTAAGAAGATTGCGACGTGTCATTTGTTTTCAATTAAAACTGTTGACTTAGTCTGCGAAGTAATTAAATGCAATCCTAACTAAAAGATTAATTAGACGAACGATGCAGAAATTGTTACAGCTTGCTTTTTAGTACAGTGTTGTTTAACCTTGAATTTGTCTAGCAGAAGGTCAAACCTTGCAACAATATTAGTGAAAATTTTTAACACCTTAAGTAACTATGACATTATTATGCAATTTTACTGAAGTTATATTATTATGTTCCAATTTACATAGACTACTACTATTAGGTTGTGCTCCCAGCTTTGGCCTCAGTTCATAATATTTATTTAAATTTTGATTAACTATCTACTGATTGATATCCAAATCCAAAACATCTATCTTTCTTTCACACAAATTTCACCCATATCTTAACGAACATCCAAGTTCATGCATATGCTCTCAAACAAACAAATCCTCACATTTATAGAGAGAAAAGGATTGCATGAATCATTACCTACTAGTATCCCATAGTCGATTTATCTAAACAATTCTCATCCCGTCATAATACGAATATAATATTTTCCGGTCAGCTTTCGCTCCAAATATACAATTTTACCGTCTCGTACTATTCACGTAGAACCGTTCTGTATTCGCCAGCCCGGCTAACTTACAATACTAGAGGGTGCAGTACAAACTTGCTCTTCTCTGGTCATAAACTAGACTAGCATTTTATAGAGAACTCGAATCATATCGTAGCGGTTACTTCATGAAATATACATCACGTTTCAAAACTGAGAATTATTTTAATTAAACGTAGATACACTTCAAATTGTTTCGTAATCAAGAGTGTTACTCGTACATTAGGAAACGGGTTAATACTAACATATCTTTATTTAATAGCATAAAGCTTTGCATATTCCAGAACTGAAAAGATTTTTATGACCTAATATTGTGAAGACTTTGTGGTAATTCCCTGGAACTGCAAAGACTTATAATTAATGGAACGTGAAGAATACAAAATAGACTAATATGGAGAATTAAAGAAGAAAGGAATACCCAAATAAAACGAAAAATGGGATAAAGATTCTTCTCTGGATCATTATAATTCTAAACATTTATATATACGACCATGTAAGTTGGGATTTACAATATAAGGTCGCCTTCCATTGCTAAGGCGTAGTTATGTGCGACATCTTACGTAATGTTATAATTATTGACTATTATCATGTAGGTACAAGGAAATGTCGGACGCAATCTGAATAATAAGTTGAGTGAACTTAAATAGTCACGGGCGGCCTCGGCCTCCGGTGGCCCATACGCTTATGCAACATAAACATATATGTGCCGCCTTCGGTGGCAAATCAAAGAAAGAAACTATATAAAATTTAATTTTGGAATACTCTTCCGAATATCCCTATAAATGTATACAAACTACTACAGCTAATTATTTTTTCGAAGAACATCAAGCAAGCCCTTTATATTTTCATTAATAAAATCGTTAACTACAATGAAACAGCTTGCCGTCAAAATACTTAGAAATATTTTTTTCTTATTTTAATAAAATTCCTAAGTTACAAAGATGTTTTAAATGTCATTTTTTCAACACTTTAATTTACATATGTATATCTTTGCAATCACACATGCATACATATTTTTGCATACATATTTAAACCACAAACGTTAAGTTTAAAAATGTTATCGTTAAAATTCTAAATAAAAATGCACATTTTTCGACAGCAGGTACTGAAAAATTTACCAAATCCATTTACTTTAGTCTCGTTACAGGACGCTATTCACATTGCGAAAGAATTCAAGCCATATCCTAGCAAAGTACTGCACTGCGGTTCCAACGTTGTCGCTTATTTACACAGTAATGTAGAAAAGACGAATAAATGTTAATATATAATAAGTACCTATTGAATATTGTAAAAGCATATTTGACAAGGATTCACCTTCCCATTAAAATTTTAATGTCTTTTAAAACTTTTTGTGCGAAACAATTCATAAATATTCCATGACTAGAGAGTATTTTATCCCGAAGTATGAAAGCGAAGGTAAAATTCCTTTTTCGTAAATTTTTGTCCTACATAATAAAATCGTAACCGAGGTACTTCTTTATTTATACGTAACAAGTTAATTTTACAGTTTTATCGGGTCGCCTGAATGTGAACAGTGGTATCAAAATCCATATTATGCTAATATGCAGCCAATACATAATGTCGGTCCAACTTAATTTAAACTATCTATAAGGTACCTATGTCTCTATCCCTAAAGTATTTTTTGCAACATTTATTTGCAATAATTATTTTTTCTTCTTGGTACCACAGTAGGTATACTGCATGGAATATTGCACACTTATTGACCACTGGGACATCTTCAGGATACACCTGAATAGTTGCCTCTACCTCAGCTCATAGTTTCGTTTCAAAATACCACAACATCGATTTAAACGTGACATATCACATATCATACCAAGTGTTTATTTACTTTATTTAAGTTATTTAACACTAACTCCAATTTCTTCATTGAAAGCAATGGCAAAAGTAGGTATATTAAAGCAACAGATTTGACATTTTACTATTTTCGCTTTATTGTTCTTTTTGCTTCATATCTATAACTATAATTTGTGAACATCATATCAATTATAATATATGTAGTAATAACTAATAGTAGTGGTAGTAATAACTAAGTTAAAGTAAGTTTTTGAGTGGTAGAGCCACGCTATAGATAGTAATGTCTACATCACGAATGGGCCGACTCGACCGGTTTGATACCACTATCTCACATAAAACCGACGTAAAGATTTCCAGTGGCCCAGTTCCCCTCTCCTTTTTCCACTCCCCATTCTCCTCTTTTTAGGTTGACAACGCACCCATTATACATTTGCGTCTTGGGTGTCTATGGCCGGTGGTGTGTATTCTATCACTTACCATCAGGTGACCCACCAGCTCGTTCGCAAATGCTATAAAAAAATATTTACGTACCGCTAAATAACTATAGCTGTACATGAAGAAACTGGGGGTAAATAGTGAGTTGTGTAAAATGTTTGAGCAAATAATACATTCTTAGTACGAGTATGTAGAAAACATGTCCCGGATTATTTTCATCACAGCTATGCCTATAATACATTACCTGCGGTTCAAATCCGGCAAGCGAGGCGTACGCTATTGACTGCGGTATCAGTGTGAGAGCCACCGTGATCCCGGCAATTAAGTCCCCGATTGCCGTCCTCAGGTCGTATGTCTTAGACCACCGCAGAATTGGGAAGACGCTCCCGACTAATCTCAAAGGATCCGGCAGCTTCATTGTTTTAACTGGAAAAAATGCAACATGTTAGGTATGTAAAAGAAGCCGTCTAGAATCTATATCATAATAATTTATGACCAAACCAATAATTTATGATATTGGATTTTTCTATATCAGCTCGGACTCTGGAATTTGTGCCCGATATGGCGATAGGCTCGCCCCCTATCACATCTGGGACGGAACTAAGCTCGGCGAAATGTGGGTGTACTAGTTCGCTAGTGCGCTTCTGCCTACCTCCTCGGGGATAAAGGCGTGAGCTTATGCTAATTTATGACCAAATTGTTGATTGATAATTACAAAAACCTTTGAGTTAGCTTTATTCATTTGTAGACGTAGCCAGAAAATGAGGCAAGGCTATAAGGCGTCATGCAATTTTAGGACAAGAACTAGACTTGAAAAGACCAAATCTTGAAAATGATTTTTCTGTCAAATTCTCGCCTAAAGCATGCGATATCTCCCCATAATAAGTTTTATATCGATATTCTAGTCTATTGTAACATTTTTTTCGAAATAACCTATCTTTTGATGTACAATTATGAAGTTTTAAAAAAAGTTTATTGTGTCGATCTGGAAATCTTTGGGGAGGCCTATTTTCAGCAGTGGACGTCCTATGGCTGATGATGATTGTGTCTTAAAACTATATGTTATATAAGTATTTGTTACATATATTTGGTACCTACTTAATATAATGCCTCGGTGGCGTGGTGGTATTTCGGTACGACTACGGTTCTGAGGTCTCGGGTTCGATCCCCGGGTCGGGCAAAGTGATATTGGACTCTTCCATATCAGCCCGGAGTCTGGAATTTCTGCCCGATATGGCGATAGGCTCGCCCCCTATCACATCTGGGACGGAACTAAGCTCGGCGAAACGTGGGTGTACTAGTTCGCTTATGTATGTATGTTAATATAATAAACAAAAGATACGACTACATAGTTAGTATTTCATAGATTCTATAAAGTTGGTACAGTTTGTTATCGAAAATAGCAACGGAGAAATGTTTACTAACTCTCTTCACTCATAGTCCTTTTGTGGCCGAAGTTATAATAAACTTATGTTTGAATATTCATTAATAAGAACACTTGGAAGATAATATTATTATTTTCTGTCTCAAATATATACATTTTGTTTTCGTAGATATTAAAACAAATTATTAATAATGTACAAGTTTAAACCATGTAGCACTACAATTATACTTTAATATAGAACACAAAAGCAAATCATATTTGTTAAAAATTAGATTTAGATAGTCGCCTTGATATTTTTTTATTTAAAAAAATACGACACCTAATCATATATGTTTTACAAACGTACCTAAGTTTAGCTATCAGTGATTAAGCATAGGTACAATTCCTTCCAAATTACCTTTGCTAAATTATCTAGAAATAAATATATATTAATTAAAAAGCAACTATCATCGATTTCCATTATGTCTACTTTACTCTTCATCACTGAAATATCTACCGCTGTGTAATAGGTTGTATATGAAACTAATGTGACAGGAATAACAATACACTGTAACAATATAATATATAACAATTTACTACTTTAATTTCCATTATATTGTTTCTTATTTCTGCAAATATACCAAGACGCGGCGGTTCTTATTTCTTTCCAACCCGTCATGCTATTGTCATGCAAATAGCGTTTTACATGCATTAACAATAGGATACCATGTTTAATACCTTATAATCACAAATTTAAAAACTTAACGAACCGACTTCAAATCCCATCGTGACCTAATTTATATGGGAATAAGCTCTATCGAACACAAAAGAGAGAAGAATTTTGAAAAACGGTCCACATTTGGTGGATATATCACGTATCATACATAAAATAAACAAATAAAGACGTATTACATTTCTCAAGGAATTCTCTTCTTTTTAAGTCGGACGAAAATAATCAAAAGTATTAATTATTAACCGATATCCTTGAGTTTGTGTTATACTACGTCTTTGGTTTCCGCATTTCTCTCAAGGACAGTCGTAAAATGCCAACACAATTATTTCATACATATTTGACATGTTAAGGCGGCTCCAGGAGTACACGGCAAGAAATAAATAAAATACTGACACCATTCCTGCTAATACAGTATTGTTCTAATATACGTCACACCTCTGTGTAGAAGGAATAAATTGTGTTATTACTATAATTAGAGAACAGACAAACGCTAAAACGATACTGGAGACTCGCCATGAGACTAGAGATTGTATAAAAATAATATGACTATCTAATTTTTAAAACAAACCAAAGGAATTTAATCATTTAGGGCCTAACTTATAAAAACAGTTTAGCTGAGCAAATGGCTACGAACAGTCTGTCACTTTTTTCCTAGTGTCACATTGTTTGATAATAACAGGGACAGACTATTTTTTACCATTTGCTCAGTTAAACTGTTTTTATAAGTAAGGCCTAATTTGATAACATAACATAACATAAGCTCACGCCTGCATCCCCGAAGGGGTAGGCAGAGGCGCACTTGCGAACTAGAACACCCACATTTCGCCGAGCTTAGTTCCGTCCCAGATGTGATAGGGGGCGAGCCTATCGCCATATCGGGCACAAATTCCAGACTCCGGGCTAATATAGAAAAATCCAATATCACTTTGCCCGACCCGGGGATCGAACCCGAGACCTCAGAACCGTAGTCGTACCGAAATACCACCACGCCACCGAGGCAGTCTAATTTGATTTAATAACTAAACACCGGGAAAGCCCATACGACTCTAATTTCGAAGCAACAAATAATTGATTTGAGTGAGTGATAATTAAACGGTATTCTTCAAGGATATAAACCCTTTTCAAGCGCAGCAGTTTGTACCTGGAGATATCTTGAATGACTTGTTATCAGCTATCTGACTGTGTTAAGAGATGTGTATTTAATTGATACAAGGTAATTGTATAATTGCGAGTAACATGCGGCATCCGTTCGTCAAGAATCGAGGAAGTACCTCTTCAGATAAGAAAACCTTCGAATTTATTAAGCAGCTGACTTGCTTGTCTTTTGTCTTTTTTCCTCTTAAGCTAAATGTAAGGAAGCAAAAGCAGGAAAACTTGTTCCACCTGCCCTCGTACAGCTTAAATGTGCGATCAACGCAAGTTTTGTAGCATATTACGAAAAGGATTCGGCTTGTTTCTAACGACGGCTGACTACCTGACGTCATCTACCTCTGGCAGATACAGTCCCGGATATACCCATACTATTTGAAAAAACCGCGCTGCCTCTGGGATATGAACCCAGGACCTTCGTGTTCACACCCTTATACGCTGCCATTAGTAAAACACAGATCATAATTTAAAATGTGGTATTAACTCCATGTAACGATGCGTATGCCGTATTTATCACTTACAAATAAATTATGTTATTACAGTTTAACTATAAAAGAAAGTCATTCACTTAACTTGTTCTCATTCCGAGTTCACAATATAATTAACAAAAGAAAAAAAAACTAGAATTTTACTCGTACGACATACATTATCAACGTTTTAAGATTAAATACCTTTAACATAATATCGTTACGCTCTACTTACAAACATTCGGAAAAACAAAACTTAACATAACATAAACTCACGCCTGTATCCCCGAAGGGGTAGGCAGTGGCGCACTAACGAACTAGAACACCCACATTTCGCCGAGCTTAGTTTCGTCCTAGATGTGGTAGGGGGCGAGCCTATCGCCATTCTTTCTACCTGCCCTTATCCCACCTGAATAATACACAATACACTTTTCCAAGCATGTTGCAAAGAGGATTTGGCTTAGTTTTTACGACCGGTCGCCTGCTAGCCTATCGCCATATCGGACACAAATTCCAGAATCCGGTCTGATATAGAAAAATATAACATCACTATATTTACAGCAATTTGCAGGCAAGCCAATTTGTTATATTTTATTGTAGGTAAGTAATTGTAACTAACTCTCTTTTGAGGATTCACCAGCGTGTATAGCATGCGTCGTAGGCAACCCATAATTATGAAAGGTGTGTTGCCAATGTATAAAAAATAGGTGGAGACAGTGGAGTAGAGTATAAGACTATAGGAATGCTGCCCAAATCTCCACAAAAAGACAATTACATAATATAGGTTTTCCCTAAATGGTGTACATAACCCTCAAAGGCATCTTTGACAATACTGCCGTAGCTGTGACTCTACCATTGAACTTAGTACTATAAATAATAATTATGCAAAGTTTTGATGAATGGATGTTTGTTACTCGCCAGAACGGCTGAATGGATCTGGATGAAATTTGACACACAGATACATTATAGTCTGGAATGGCACATAGGCTACTTTTTATTCTAGAAAAATTAACGGTACTTATGGGATAGACTTGTTCCACACGAACGCAAGCGAGTAACAGTTATTACGTTTATTAATCATATCCTGCATCGAAAGAATGTTTTTATATGTCTTCACAAATATATGTTTATCTTACGGTTAACCACAAGCGCTTGTTTAAACATAACACACAAATAAGAATACGCGGGTATACTTTATTTAGCTAAAATGACTATTTGGAGAATATAGACACGTCAGCTTTCATCGCTATTATATCTCGAATAGAGAAGTTCATAAATAATAAATAAATAAGATCCAACAGTCACATACATAGTCCTGACCCCACAATAAGATCGAGTCTTGTGTCGTGGGTATCAGGAACCACGAGAGAATTCGGTCTCGGTGCGGCGATCGAAACCGCGGCCTCTCACAGCCGGCTACTCGCTCGCTGCGACACGGAGGTTGTCATTTAATGCTCTTGATGTAATATTTTAGACTTCATGATATATTACCTCGGACTGCCTCGGTGGCGTGGTTATATTTCGTTACGACTACTGTCCTGAGGTCTCGGGTTCGATCCCCGGGTCGGTATTGGATTTTTCTATCTCAGTCCGGAGTCTGGAATTTGTGCCTGATATGGCGATAGGCTCGCCCCCTATCACATCTGGGACGGAACTAAGCTCGACGAAGTTGGGTGTCCCAGTTCGTTGCATCTGCCTACCCCTTCGAGGATACAGGCTTGAGCTTATGTAAGGTTATGATAAAATATCGTCATAATCATTAGTTATAGGACGTCCAGTGCTCAACAAAGATTTCGTTTAAATGTAAAACTAACGAAAATTTATTTAATACGTTCGAATCTAACTGTCTCACTTATATTCTACCTTAATTAAAAAATAATATGATGTATGATGAAGTGGATTTCTTTCGAATTTATTTAATTTTAGGAAAATTTAAAACAATTTTAAAGGTACTGCAACTACGTATGATGCTTAAAGTGATAAACATCTCATTTTTCGAAGTATAATTTTATGATACACATGCACTGAATTATCATATCACGAAAAAATAACACAAAAATACTTGATTAACCGTGTAAGGCCAAAGTTATCAAAATAGTTGCTACAAAATTTATTAATATTGATACTCACTTCCTTATATTTTGCAATTAACAAATTTTCATGTCTTCACTAACATTCGATTTTATAGATATTTTAATGGTCATAATTAACTAATTTTAACCAATGTATCGGAACTCCAAAAATATATTTATATTATATTAGTTATTGTGCAATTTAACAAGAAAATAATTTTTACTAAGTAATTAATTATACCCTAAATGTGTTTAAATGTTCGGGCCAAATTTAAAGAATGTATTGTATAAACACATAACATAACATAAGCTCACGCCTGTATCCCCGAAGTGGTAGGCAGAGGTGAACTAGTGAACTAGAACACCCACATTTCGCCGAGCTTAGTTCCGTCCCAGATGTGATAGGGGGCGAGCCTATCGCCATATCGGGCACAAATTCCAGACTCCGGGCTAATATGGAAAAATCCAATATCACTTTGCCCGACCCGGGGATCGAACCCGAGACCTCAAAACCGTAGTCGTACCGAAATACCACCACGCCACCGAGGCACTATTGTATAAAAGTGTATGAAATACCGTTTAACTACTACCGTAATATGAGTATGTTAGCTATTTTATAATCTCAAACACCAATTCACTAAAAATTATATTCAAACGAAAATCGATTGCAATGATCTATTTTCCTTAAGTGGATACCTAATAAATCATAAGGATAAAAATTTTGCGGTTATTTAAATCTGTAGCTTGAGTGCTTGACCTTGATGAGTTTTTCTGACATTTCTTATCTATAAAATATTTTTACGAAAAAGTTTAACAAAAACTTAAAACCGAATTTACCATTTTCACACATTTAAGTCCATATCTTCAAAACTACTTGTTTAGGCGTTGAATGCGTTAATTATTTATTATAATTCGAATTTCAATATCTAGTAATTTTTTAATATAATTTTGCGTAATATTTAATAAATTAATTATTGTATAACATTTAAACATTATGGGCCGTACTTAAAACATAATTTTTAGCTGAGCAAATGGTTAAGAATAACCTGTCACTTTTTTCCTTGTGTTACATTGTTTAAAAATGAAAGGGACAACCTATGGTATAAAGATAAGCAGCGCTTAAATATTTTTATAAGTAAGGGGCGATACGAGCAAGAAGAGCTTCAATTTTTCAAATGCTAGACTTTAAATACTAAATTCAATTGTCTGACATGAAGTTTCTGTTCATATGCCGTTTGTAGTATGCTGCTTCGGATATGTACAATAAACGTTTAAAAATGCATTACTCTGTACGAAGTGGATTCATAAATCCATTTTCAACTGTACTTGAATTTTGACAATAACGCCATTGAAAATGCAGCTAGTGACTAATAAAAGGATATAGCAGTTGTTTCATCAAAGTCGCCTCCTTGGTATAGTGGCAGCATATATGAGCTGTGGACCAGGAGGTCCTGGGTTCGATTCTCAGGTCGGACAAAGCGAATTTCCTAATTTAATTTGCCCGGGACTAGATCCCTCAGAGGGTGTTCGTTGGTCTCTTAAGCAGGCAGCCGGTCATAAAAACTAAGCCCAATCCTTTCTGCAACACGCTTGAAAAAGTGTGATGTGCTGACCCCACATTAAGGTGGGGTAAGGGCAGGTAAAAAGAAAGCAGTTGTTCCATCACGCTGTACAGAAGTAGAAGTGTATTTTTGAGCCAGTTTTGATACTGCAATTTTCCTATCAGTGGTCCTTACAACTCCAGTTTGCCTAAGCATATGAACACTAATGTAATTTTATGATTTTAATTACTTTTTCAGAACGTAATATTAAAGTATTCAAGTACCTATGTATTGTAAGTTGAAACAAGTGCTGTATTTTAAAGTGTGTGCTACATGATAAATAATAATGAATGATAACAATACAACATTTCAATTACCTACTTACTCTGCCACAGGTGAATAAATATGCTATAATTTACATAAGTACCTACATTTATATCATCAGTATATTATAAACGTTGTGTATACGGTTACATACATAAGTTCACACCTGTGTCCCTGAAGGTATGCAGAGACGAACTAGCTAAATAGAACACACTACACAGATGATGTTATAAAGACAAAGACTTCTATGTATACTACTAGACAAGCTGTTTAGAATTAAAATTGTGTCACATTACGGCGAGTGATTGAAGAAAAAACTAAGGAAAAGAGCAGATCTCTATAGGGAGTTCCGGTCAAATTATGCAAACTTAATGCGCAAATTCTATGTATCGAACAGCCTGTCTAGTAGCATACATAAAAGTTTTTAGATAAAGGGCGACCCTATCGCTAGATCAGTATCCCGAGGACGAAAAACTAATGTAAATGTAAATGTATTCGAGTTCGCTGCGCACTGATGATGTTTGGTTAATATTTCATACAAATTTCATAGACGCGCATCGAGTTCGAATACATTTACGGTTGTCAGAAATTTTCCTGCTCAGGCCGCTGGCATACATTCAAGATTCCAGCCCGCCTAACATGCGTGCCACGAGAAAATGTTGTCTACGCTCTTTGTCGTATTATAACCGGTTTTCTCTATATGCCTACGTACACTACATGCTTCCTCGTTTATTTTCATGCAATATTGTAGACAACATGTAAACAACATCTCTAGTCTAGTCGGACAGGATGAAACTGAGTAGAAAACCCAATACATTACCCGGCAATCGAACCTAAGACCTCGGATAGTAGTCATACCGCGTACATAATATGATTACGTTCCCAAAGAAGTTACACAGTATACTTGTAAATATGTTTAAAGTACGAGAACCTACTCTGCTGCCGAATGCTCACACACTTAGGGCCTTACTTAAAACAGCATTTTTAACTGAGCAAATGGTTACGAATAACCTGTCACTTTTTTCCTTGCGTTACATTGTTTAAAAATGAAAGGGACAACCTATGGTATGAAGATAAGCAGCGCTCAAATATTTTTATAAGTAAGGGGCTTAAGGTCTCCTTATGTCGTCTAAGGCCGCCATATCCGACAAAATTGTATGGCGAAAATCAATGTAGGAAGCCGTTAAAGTTAAGCAGCGTTTGACCATTCCGGCGACCATACTCTTTCTTATATACGCTTATCGTTATCCTACAGTTGATTATAATAAGGAATTATATATTGATTCATGAGTTCATAACAATCAGCCTCAAATTGTAAAATATCAAAACATAAATATTAACCACTATCGGTTATTCAATGTTTTATGCTCCAATTCAAGTATACGCATAGAAAACAATTAAAAACTTATATGAAATTAAACGCAAAATTATTATAATAACGCTGAATTTATTTTGGATATTATGTTTAGACATAAAGGTCGTATATTTTAAATTAATATTTTTTATCACGACCTTAAAACCACCTGAAACAATTTGTAAACAAAACTAGCCATGTTTATTCAGTAAATGTAGCACTATTTTCTTCATACTTAAATATATGAGTGGTAGAGCCATGCTGTAGACAGTTAGCTACAGCACGAATAGGCCGAAAAAAAAAAATTATGTACAATGTAGAGGAATATCATCTCTACTCACATCAGTCACATCCTTTCATTTAACAACCTATTACACTTCATTGTCGCTAACAAGTATCAGTGGTGAATGGTTCATATAATACGATTTCTTCCGACTTACCTTTGCCAAAATATCTGCTAATAAATAGGTATTCATTCTAAGAGAAACTAGCACCGGCTTTTAAATTTTCAACCTTCACTCTCTACTAATAAGTAGGTATTATTATGATTTCCTTTTAATAGAATTTTCCGTACCTACGTTACCACCGGGCATACACTACCTACCTTTGATATTATAAAGATAGTATAGTAGTATTGAATTAAAAACATTACCTTCCTTCCGAGGCAATCGGGTATAAACGCTTACTTAATTATTAACAAAACAATATTATTCGAAACAATGTAATAACCACATTCTAATATTACGTTGTATTATTGTGTCAACTTACATCGATAAAATTTCTTTAAGTAGAAAATAAAACTCAATTTAATGTTACCACATCACAATACGATGCGTCAGTTTACGATCCACGACTATAAATCCACAATCAATTTAAACATTTTAATCAAATGTATCATAAAATCACAATTTCGCACAACATACCGATAGAAATATTTTGTTTTACATCGAAATATTTTCCCGCGTTTTTGTGACAGCCGCGCGCATGCGCCCTCAACTTTTTAACTTGCGCATTGAGCGACGACTTCACACAAACTGCCTGACAGCAGGCTACAATACTCCCGCAATCTTTATTTCCCTGTCACGCTTCATGATTTCATTAAATCCGATGTGACAAAATAAATAGTAATGATTTTAAAAATTTAATAACCATAACATTAATAATGACACAGATTATAATTAATTGGACATAATATTGTGGGTTGACAAACCTTCGCGGTGCAACTGTTACGTCTTGAAATTTAAAAATTAATATTCCTGCAGATTCCTGCATAATTTTACTTTCCCAATTTACACTATGCAATATGAATATGTGAATGCCTCGGTGGCGTGGTAGTATTGCGTGCGCGATATGATATGATCCCTGAGGTCTCGTGTTCGATCCCCGCGTCGTGCAAAGTGATATTGAGTTTTTCTACTCGGTATCATCCCGGAGTTTGCAATCTGTGACCAATATGGCGATAGGCTCGTCCCTTATCACATCTGGGACGAACATGAGCTCTACGAAATGTGGATGTTTTGGTTCTCTAATTCTCCTCTGCCCACTTCTATGGGGATACAGGCGTGATGTATGTATGTATGAAGATGTATGTAAACAAATACTTCATCAAATTAACCCATATAATTAATCAAATTGGCGTTTAAATGAGAAATGAATTTTAATGCTTGGTAGCTGGTATAGATAATACATATGGTATAGATATAGATAACCTGTTAGTAATTACTAGAAATGGCCAAACGTAGTAAGTCCTTACTAATATATAAATTACAGTAGTATGTATTTAGGAACTTATCTCTTCTTTAACAAAAAGTAATATAACACTTGCCAGTTTTATCTTAAGTGATAGGATTTTTGTTTTCTTCAGTATATTGAATGAGGCTGCTGTAGGCGGCTCTAGACAGACTATACTTTTCCGCAATTTATTTCATTTGCTTAATAAATTAACAGTATTCGATCAAGGTACGAGTTTTTCAATCATTCTACGTTTCTTATGTGTTGCAATTCATTTATTTCGCGGTCAAATTACTTTTGTAATCATTGTCGCGTTTTTTTGTTAGACGGGTTTTTAACAAAAAGTTTTTCCAAGTACTTCAATGACTACCAATCTATTTATAGAAAAGAGAAAACGTTACAAGAATTAACGATACCTTAAATTTGTCAAAACATCTACTATTATTTAGTATAATATAAATAGTTCTAATTTTAATCTAATTCATCCAAAAAGTAATTCTAATTTTACTTCTATCTAATAAAATAAATATATGGTATTTGTCAAATTATTTACAGCTTGTCTATCTCTATAATTACCCAATTATAGAGATTTATTTAATTATCTAATTATAAAGATTACCTTTTTTGATGTAGTCAAGTACCCACTTGACTACATCAAAAAAGGTAATCTTTTTTAGTAGAAATCTAGATTTATCATCGAACATGTGTGCAACAGAAATTTTATTAAAATAAAAAAAGGATAATTTTAAATACTTTTAAAAAAATAGTCAAATACCAATTCGTTATGAAATCTACTATCTATCATTTACAAACAAGAGGTCGCGTTTCGTTCAGTGAGTAAGATTTCCGATGGCTCATTCCCCCCCCCCCCTTCCCAATACCGTTTCCCTCCCCTTCCATTCCCTGCTTTTAGACTTTTTCGAAAACACATACGCAGAACAATGATTTTTCGCTCTCTCCTGCTCATATAACAATGGACCATAGATAAAATATGTAGCGAAACTATGTTTTGTGTAATGTTTTAGTGCAGGAGACGCGGCTTTGACGGGAAATTTGTTTATGGTAACGCGCGCTACAGAAGGCCTACCCGTCCCGTAGAATGCTTTCAAATGGTTCAGAGTCAGACAGACGGTTTTTTCACAAGCCCGTGTATGCATATTATATACCGAAAACGTTCGTTTGGAGATTTCATTAACTATAATGTGCATTCTGCTATTAAACTTATAACTTGATATAGGCCGAATTGAGTTTTATATTTTTTCTTTTTTTTCCATCTTAATGTGGGGTCGGCACAACCCACTTTTTAAAGCATGTTGCAGAAATGATTTGCCTTAGTTTTTATGTCCGGCTGCCTGCTTGATGTCAACCCCTTTGGGTGGCTCCAGTCCCGGGCGAATTAAATTGGAAAATTCGCTTTCCGGACCTGAGAATCGAACCTGGGACCTCCCAGTCCACAGACCATATATGCAGCCACTAGACCAAGGAGGCGGGGTGAGTTTTTATATTTATTGTTTTAAATCATTGTACAGCTTAGCTTACAACACATTGAAGTTGCTACTTTTATTATAGGATACTCACTATTATGTTTTCCCAAAATTCGTCGAAAATCCTAAACAACCCATACTCTATACGAGTACATAATATTTGAACGATTACATAAATACCTACTCGTGTGTATGTAAATGTAGAGATTTACCTTCAAATACTTTCACGGATGTCACTAACGCTCTCACTGAATTGCATTATAAACTCGTCAACATGTCAACGTTATTTTTTTTATATTCAAACCGAAATTCCGGGTAATGCGTATGAAAAGTTGACTTCCCAAAAGTAATTTTTATGATTGCACGGGAACATATTTGCTTTTTCTCTTCATTCTCTGTTCTTGGCATAAATACTGATGACAATACTTTTATAACAAAATTGATAACTACACATACCTAAATATAACTAAATAATCATCATCATCAGCCATAGGACGTCTGCTGAACATAGGCCTCCCCCAAAGTTAACTAAAGAATAGTCCCGGGCAAATTAAATTCGAAAATTCGCTTTGTCCGACCAGGGAATCGAACCCAAGAGCTCTCGGTCCACAGCCTATATCTGCTGCCACCAGACCAAGGAGGCGACTACATATAGGTGTAATTATAAACTGAGGTAAGATATTTATTAAAAATATCTTTATTGTACGAACATGATAATGTAATGTTGATTTCATAATTTATTTTGATTATAAAACATTATAATTAACAGGTCGATCTGGACATCTTTGAGGGAGGCCTATGTTCAGCAGTGGATGTCCTATGGCTGATGATGATGATGATGATGATGATGATAAAACATTATGGGCCTTACTTATAAAAACAGTTTCGCTTATCTTTTGGCAAAGAATAGCCTGACACTTTTTTCCTTGCGTTACATTATTTAAAAATGAAAGGGACAACCTATGGTTAAAAATAAGCAGCGCTTAAATATTTTTATAAGTAAGGAGCATTATGTCAACATTTATGCTAATTCTGCCTGATGAATAATGAAACATATTGTCTCTTGGATATCGTAAGACAACCAAAGGACACTCGTAAAACTGCCTGCTATACTTATTCTAATGAATGTAATTGACAGGAAGCAGTCCTATTGTGAGATTGTGTGGAAGATTGGCCAGTGGCGGTAAATGTAGGTGTGGCCCGAATAAAAGAGATGACATCAAGCAGACGGCTGGTATCTTACAACATATATGAAAGTTTTGTAGCAACAAGGAGCAAAAACCGGTCAAATGTGTACAGAATTTGATTTATATCATAAAACAAATCTCATAATCCACATTTTATAATGAAATAATATGATCTTATCTTTTATTTACATTATTGCAAATAAGATTCTTCCATCATGCTTAGTTATATTTTTAAGTAATACCTACGCTTAATTTTATTACCTACCTATAAACTTAATAATCTATTGGAATTTTACAATATTGGAATTTTACAATATCTCATGCACTTTTCATAGCTTTTATTGTAATACGTACACGGTATAGTCCCTCACACTGCCCGCTCGGCGGCGAGGTGAGCGCATACCGAGCCCGTCGACACCTCTGGGTTAGAACCCAGAAGCAACCCAGCAATGGGCACAAACGAAGACGATGGCCATCGCAGTGAGCGACGAGGGCCAGTCAATCGCTGTCAGGGAATTGGCCGTGGTCACGGGCGAAATTAGACGAGATCAGACGCCCGTCTCCGTCCGTGACCGCCGTTGCCCAGGGTGCACCACGTGGAGGTTTCCTGACTCGCACTCCTGCATACTACATATAAATTAGAAAGCTTGTATGTATGTATCTTCATTTATACCACAGCGCCGGCAGGCACGGGAGCAACCGCTAGTAAAGGAATCGCTTATAGAAGTGTTTAATACTTAGGTACTTGTAAATTAATGTCCGAGAAACGAATTTTAATGCCGTAATATGGTGATAAGTAAACAATACACACACATTGCAAGTAAACAGAGGGAAATCCCCACATCACACAAAAACACATCTTGATACTAATTTTTTTATATGATCCACTACATGAAGTATTTATTCATCACTGTGTTGTTATTATTATAATCATGTGGCGATTACAACGTAGAACACATTTAAATACGTGGTAGAGCCAAAGTATGTCGCCTCCTTGGTCTAGTGGCAGCACATATGGGCTGTGGACCGGAAGGTCCTGGGTTCGATTCCCAGGTCGGACAAAGCAAATTTTCTAATTTAATTTGCCCGGGACTGGATCCCTCAGAGGAGGTTGATGTCAGGGAGGCGGCCGGTCGTAAAAACTAAGCCAAATCCACTCTGCTACATGCTTGAAAATGTGTGTTGCGCCGACCCCACATTAAGGTGGGATAAGGGCAGGTAGAAAGAAAAGGTAGAGCCAAAGTATCGATAATGTCTACAGTAGATATGATCGGACTGATTACCACTCTCATGGAAATCAGAAGTGAAGTAAACCATTCGCTATCTCTATTCCTGTCCTTTTTTCAGCATGCAGCATAATAGATTTACCCTGACATTGCTCATTTCCATGGGCTACGCGGTAAACACATACCATCAAGTCAGCCTGTCCTATGACCATAAAATAACCCACTTGTTAAATACTTACTAGGTTGACTGTGTGGTATGTCCGATCCGGAAAATGAAGCAAGCTGGTTCCGCAGCGCCATGACGCGAATATGTGACGCTTCAATGCCTCGAGTCAAGATCTCCAATCGTCGGGCGGTGTACTGGTGGTCAGCAGAAATTGCCCGGCTGCGCACTGTATGCCTACGAAGCCGCCGTCAGTACACTAGAGCCCGAAGAAGAAGACGTACTACAGCCGAAGAAGTAGACAGAGCTTATAGGGAATACAGAGTGGCTACAATGGCGCTTCAGTGTGCTATTAAGGAAGCGAAATCGCGATCGTGGACCGAGCTGCTGGATGGAATTGATAGGGATCCATGGGGGCGTCCCTATAAAATGGTTCTGGGCAAGCTTCGACCATGGATGCCACCACTGACGTCAACTCTACATCCAGACTTACTGGTAAGGGTAATAGCTACTCTGTTTCCAACAGATCATGGAAGTCCTGTCGCTCTTCCGATAGTACCACTAGATTGGTCTGACGAATTGGGTGTATCTGAAGAAGAGCTTACCTACGCCATTCGTCGCTTAAGTGCCCGAAACACTGCGCCAGGCCCGGACGGAATCCCTGGCAGAGCTTGGGTGCTGGCTCTGTCTGCTTTGGGAAACAGGCTGAGACAGCTATTCGACAGCTGCTTTCGTACGGCAACGTTTCCTAGACCATGGAAAGATGCGAAATTGGTTCTCTTGAAGAAAGACGGCAGAGCTGCAGATTCTCCATCTGCCTATCGTCCCATATGCTTGCTAGACGAAGCTGGCAAGTTATTTGAGAGAATTGTCGCCGCTCGTCTCAGCGGACACTTGTCGCGTGTCGGCCCTGATTTGACTACAAGCCAATACGGTTTCCGACAGGGGAGGTCAACTATTGACGCCATCCTTCGCGTACGCTCATTGTCGGAACAGGCTGTGTCCTGTGGTGGAGTGGCACTGGCGATAAGCTTGGACATTGTAAATGCCTTTAACTCTCTACCATGGGACACAATCAGGCGGGCACTGATTTACCATTCAGTGCCATTATACCTGCAGGCCATAATCGGGTCGTATCTGCATGACAGGTCCATACATTATATGGGACAGGATGGGCGAACAAGCCGACGAGAGATGCACTGCGGTGTTCCACAGGGGTCCGTGCTGGGTCCACTTCTGTGGAACATCGCATACGATGCAGTTCTCCGTGTGGATCTTCCCGCTGGCATGAATATCATTTGTTATGCTGATGATACGTTAATCATGACTGATGGGGAGAACTTCGAGAGGACCACAGAGCTTGCAGAGCGTGGAGTGGCAATCGTCGTTGCTAAAATACGCGAGTTGGGTCTCCAAATAGCGCCTCATAAGACTGAGGCGCTATGGTTTCACAAACTTCCACGGGGTAGAGAACCACCCAACTCGCTTATCCGAGTAGGTGAGTCAGATGTTCGGGTAGGCAAGCATATGAGGTACTTAGGACTCATTCTGGACGGACGCTGGAACTTTGGGGAACACTTCGAGCGCCTAATTCCCCGCATTGAGAGGGCAGCCGGTGCTCTGCATAGATTGCTACCCAATCTCGGTGGACCGAGAGAGGAAGTTCGCCGCCTCTACGCGGGGGTCGTGCGATCGATGGCCCTCTACGGGGCGCCTGTATGGTCGCAAAGACTCCGCGTCCGTCGCTGCAGAACGAAGTTTTATCGACTGCAGCGTAAGATGGCTATCAGAATCGTACGAGGATACCGTACGATATCTTTCGAGGCGGCGACAATCCTGGCGCGTTTTCCACCTTTGGATATTTTGGCGGACACGGATGCAAGGATTTACAACTTAATCCGTACTGCCCGCCAAGCTGGGGATGGCCAGCCAGCAAAGGCGTTCGAAGTGGCACTAAGACGGCTGGAACGTCAGAGTGCTTTCGCAGCGTGGCGCCTAAGGCTCCTGGAGGAGCCTTACGTACATAAACGTGTTGTGGAAGCAGTTCTGCCAGTCTTCAATGACTGGATGCAGCGTAAGCAAGGACGACTCACCTACAGGCTTACTCAGATAATTACCGGACATGGTTGCTTCGGTGATTATCTGAATAAGATTGGACGCGAAGCGACGGCAAACTGCCACCACTGCGGGGGCATCGATTCTGCAACGCACACGCTCTCTGAGTGTGCTGCGTGGGACGCGGAACGCCGGGTCCTAGTCCGCCAAATCGGAGAAAACCTTGCCTTGCCAACAGTTATTTCCAAAATGTTGGCGGGGGAGGATCAATGGAAAGCTGTAACCTCCTTCTGTGAAACTGTTATGGTTCAGAAGGAGGCTGCGGAGCGGGATCGGGAGAGAAATGATCCCGCTCGGAGGCGTAGACACCGAGGCAATACCAGAGATCGCCCTGGTTCCTCTGCCTGAGGGGGAGGTCATTATTTGTTTGGTAGGTAAATCCATACCTTACCGAGACGTGCTGTAAAGCATAGCATTAAAAAGGGTTTCGGCGTGTTCCGCTTGGAGGTCCCGGAACCCTTTCTAAATGCAGATGGCGTAAATCATGGGGTTTTTAGCCGGTACGAATCCGGCATACCCTGCGCCTATTAGCAGGGATCCAAGAGGATTTTCCCCATGTAAAAAAAAAAAAAAAAAAAAAAGGTTGACTGTGTGGTTTGAAAATAATGTATTTTTCTAACAATAGTTAATGAAATAAAACTATTTTTACGGATTCTATCACTATTAGGTTTTAATTTTATTCCCGACGTTTCGAAGGCTTTGCAGTCTTCGTTGTCACGGGAAAGTTAAAAGTTGAAAAGAATCCGTAAAAATAGTTTTATTTCAATGTATAACATTCGCGTAAACTTAAGAAATCAATAGTTAATGATTTTTTTGCATAATTACTACAGTGCGGCGTCATGTAATAGGCTACAATGTAAATTGTACTGAATATCTACAATGATCTGCATCTTTCTTAGTTTACTGGCTCTTTTATATTGTGTTTTTCTCTCTCCCGAATCCCGATTCTCCCTGTGTACTCCTTGGGGATGAAAGTAATGTCTTCCTAATCTACACTAATATTATAAAGAGGTTAAGTTAGTAAGATTTTTGTACGAAGTAATCTCTTGAAGTACTGAACCGATTTTGATAATGCTTTTACTAATAGAACATTATTCCTGAATGACATGTAACTAATATTATAAACGCGAAAGTTTGTGAGTATGTATATTATAATGTTTGTCAATTTTCACTCAGAAACGACTAAATGGATTTTGATGAAACTTATATGGATTATACATCAGAATAATCGTGCATGTTGAGTTTTACTTTATTTGGACTTACACTATAAATTACATATAAGGTGTTTAAAATAAGCAAGATTTTGTATCAATGTTACGTCTGCTGGAAAATCTAAATAAATAAATAACAATTAGGCTTCTTTTTATCCTGGAAAAATGTACAGTTCCCGTGCGATATTTCCACGTGGACGAAGCCGCGGGCAGACTATAATTGATTGTGATTAATATTATTTAATGTGAGATAAAATTATTTGTAAAAAATGTGCTGTTCCTGTGGAAATAATAACAAATATTAAAATTTTCTAAGTGAACTAAGTCGCGGTCATCGGCTAGTATGGCAAAAATATTGATAATATTGATTTGAGATAGAAATAGATAGAATAGATATGCTTGCATTCAATAGACAGTTCTAAAAACTACACCACTCTATCCAACAATACAACAATGACTCTATATACAGGAAAAAATACATAGATGAAACAAAACTAACAATATGCGTTAGGTACCTACATTAAAACGAAAGACAAATTACGCATCGCATTGAGAATCGCTTTTATTTAGAAAGAAATAGATGTAGTAAGTGGATATTACACTAAACTTAAGCGTTAGTTATAAACGTTCCCGACGTCGTTTAATCTACAACGCATTTTGCTTTATTTGCAGTTTTCCTTATTTCCCCTCGGTGAAGCAAGAGCTGAATGAAAGAGAGGTTAGAGCGCATAGCCGTTCGGAATCCGCAATGAGGTGAACAATGGATCATCCGGATATTGCCTGTCAACCGAGCTACCTACACGAGAACCACTAAACGATACTGGGTCAGCCACTGGACCGCAGCAAATGTTTCCAGATTAACTTTCAACAACGCATTGTTGTTTATGTGAACCGCTCTATGTATCGTAATTCTTTATTTATAACTGCCTTTATCCCATCTTAATGTCGGGCTCGGCGCAACACGCTCTTTCCAGCATGTTGAAGAAAGGCTTTAGCTTAGTTTTTACAACCACCTTCCTGTCTGACGTCAACCCCCTCTGGGGATCTTTATGTATCATAATTAAAGCAAACACTTTCAAATTAATTCCAATTTACTACAAGTTAAAGCCAATTGTTAAAATCGTATCCGTAAGATGCTGCAACATTTTGCAACTTTATAGTTAGTTCCGACTAAAAGTAGTTTCTTTTAATTGAGTTTCAATTTTATTGTTTATCTTTTTCTTAGCATTGCGATATTGTTTCCGTATTTCACCGTTCACTAGAAGTAAAATTAAATACTTTAAAATTGAGATCATCATCAGCCAACGTAAGTAAGATCGTCAACATTATAATACCTAATAGTAAATAAGGTTAATGGACCGCAGGATGTCCTGGGATCCACAGCTCGCAGCTACTTACACTCGAAAATGATTTGCGTCAGCTGCTTCACTGAAAAGGCTCCGAAATTTTTTTATCTCTCGCCGGAACAATAATTAACTTCTTTTACATACATAAGCTCACGCCTGTATCCCCGAAGGGGTAGGCAGAGGCGCACTAGCGAACTAGAACACCCACATTTCGCCGAGCTTAGTTCCGTCCCAGATGTGATAGGGGGCGAGCCTATCGCCATATCGGGCACAAATTCCAGACTCCGGGCTGATATGGAAAAATCCAATATGACTTTGCCCGACCCGGGGATCGAACCCGAGACCTCAGAACCGTAGTCGTACCGAAATACCACCACGCCACCAAGGCAGGTAACTTCTTTTAATTATTATATTTTTTTGTTTTTTTTTACCATTCTTTTTTATTATCATTGTTAGTTGTTATACCTCTATATTATGGATATATATGTATATATGTATGTGTGTATGTATGTACTTATATATTTATATGTATATGTGTAGGTATGTATTTATATAATATATGTAGGTATATTTTTATTAGTACAGCTATAGCGCAATGAGGTACACCCCCAATCAGTATTTTCTCTTTGTAACCAATCCATCCCAAGGTTGCCTGGAAGAGATCGCTATTAGCGATAAGGCCGCCAATTGTTACACTAAGTGTTGTTATATTGTTTTATTTTCAATGTACTTTGTAATATGTGTGTGGTGTACAATAAAGAGTTATAATCTAAATCTAATCTAAAAAGGTATTTTTTCCAACTTGACCTTGTCCAAATCAATGTGGGGGCTGCTCACCACACATATTGAAAAAATGATCCGGCCATGGTTTTAAGACCGACTACTTGGCCGAATGCATCAGACGCCAATTACGATTTGGGAAACTATACTGCATCGTTAAAACTGAGATTCGAACCCAGGGCTTTCTCGGTATACTACACTACACCACATTCCCACTAAACCAAGGAAGACATACTGATTTCTTAAGTTTACGCGAATGTTATACATTGAAATAAAACTATTTTTACGGATTCTATCACGATTTGGTTTTTAATTTTTATTCCTGATGTTATTGCAGTCTTCTTTAACTTTTTTGGACAAATGACACCTCAGTCCGACCCGTGACCACGAAGACTGCAAAGTCTTTGAAACGTCGGGAATAAAAATTAAAAACCAAATCGTGATAAAATCCGTAAAAATTGTTTTATTTCAAGACACATATAGTTTATATTCTACATAACACAACAATTATTTTATCATAATTCATAATGTATTTATTATACACGCCTAAATGTATAAAGATATGAATCCGTATTGAGAAGTTACAGAGACTGACGTTAATAAATGATCCACGACGTCGAGGACAATCCTAGGGGAAAGGGTCATCTGAAACGCTTCAAGAATTCACAATGGACGACCTCCAATATTTATTATTTATTGTGTATAGTATACAACATTCATGATTTGACGCATTAAATGGTTTAACCGAAAATGTTTGTGTTCTGAAAGTAAATTGATGTTTATAAATGGAGTATTTGATATAAGTCCCATACCTATATAATATAATATAAAAATAATACAAAATAGTATCATTTTTATACGTACATTATCATAGTTAAAATAGTAGAGAGCAGTGTACATACATAGGATGTATTGTTGATTAAAAAAATTGAAAAGCAATTTCGAAAATGGCACATCTCTGAATATTAAAAATATTCATGTAACGAAAAAAACTAGTTATCTTTATAGAGTGGCGTAGAATACATAAATTTTATTTCGAAGTTACAATTTAGTGTTAATGAGCATTCCAGAATTATATTATTTATGTTAAATACGAATGTATATTCATTTATCGATACTTGTATATAATTTATATTTCGAGATTAGCCCTTTTCGAAATTGCCCATTCAATTATAATTATGTATATTACATTATGGGGGCAAAATTACAATGGCGTCTATCACATGTTAGGTATAAGTACCCATTATTATGTTACGTAATGTCATATTATACGAGTATTATGGTACATCTTTTCACAGTTTATTATGGTGTGCAGAGTGATATTCCTTAATTAGGTAATTATATTTCATACCAACCTGTTCTATCACGAAGGTCGATGTCTACGTTGAATTTTCAGTGTAGGATAAAATTGATATATTTACCTAAATCCTTACAAGTTCATCTTTTACGTATATAGCACGAATACCGTATCAACTGAGTTGATACCACTGTGCTACAAAAAAACGATGTAAAGTGGCAGCACACTGATGCGTTTCGTTCTTTAAGAGACATTTTTGATGGCCCAAACCTTTCGACCACTTACCACGAGACCCATCTACTTGTTTGCCAGTCTAAAGTCAAACTGAAATGTTCGGTGTTTTCGGTGTGAAAACTTAAAGTCTAAATACCTAACCCTATTTTACACATTATTTACATACATCATTTGACGATATATATAGGTAGTTACTTGTAGTAAGAATAATTACGTTCCTGAACTGTTTTTAATTACTTGCTTAAATACAAACATGTGACTCTAAATACTATAATAACTACCTATACTTACGAAAATTCTACATTATAATTTAACTCTGCGTATCATTTTCTCGCCGTATCAATGCTAAAACCTGCACTTAGGGTGACTTGCAGCGCTATTACTAATCTAGTGTTATCCTACAGCTCCCTCCTATCTTTAAATCAAGATTGAGGATAAATAGAGATTTAGCATGGAGCCGCAAGTAGCCCTTAGTGTCTTAGTTAACCCGTAGTGTGGGGTCATGAATATGTATGCGACTGTTGGGTGTTATAAAAAATACACAAAAATAAGTGACCTACGGAATCGGAACAGAGCAACTCTTATTCGAGCTTGGCCAGTTTTCCAGTAATCATGTGACCACGAATCATAATCATGAAATCACAAGTAGGTATGCAATTGACATTACTGCATAGGCCAGAATTAATCAGCCGCGAATTGTAACATAATAGGCAGTGGACAATAGCCAGGTACTGTGTCTAACAAAGGTTGTCGCAGTACCGGACATTAAGCCTTTATATTTTCAATTATTTTCTATTGTCACATTAGTTTCGTGGTATCTATGATCACTGTAATTATCTATAGCAAGCGTAAAAATTGTATGTTTATTAATAAATTGCAACTGCATCAGATAGTGTATGCAACGTTGATTATGTAAAAATACTTTAGGCAGCAAATTAAAGTTACACCATCCAATAAGTATTATTTATATACTGCAATAATATGGTAAATAAAAGTGCCGCGGTCTAGACTATTCTATGTAGATATTGTACGGCATGACTAGACCCGGCTCTCTCAAGATTTACTAGTGTCTTATAAAAAACCTGCCGTTGTTCTTGCGTTTCATACGGTGAATTTTCCGTAAGACTAACACCTCTCTGTCTTTAATTCTCACTTATCTAAGAGATTGATAAAACCCCGGCGATCCTTATAGGTACGTAAGTGTTCATAAACGATCAGCGTCCGAGCAGGAAAATTTCTGACAATCGTAAATGTATTCGAGCTCAATGCGCGTCTATAAAACTTATATGAAATATTAATCAAATGTCATCAGTGCGCAAGCTCGAATACATTTACGATTGCCAGAAATGTTTCCTGCTCGTACCGCTGGTATGTTGTACTTAAGCCGCGTCTTCTGCACTAAAACATTACACAAAACATGTATTTTTATCTATGGTCCATTGTTTTACGAGTAGGTGACAGCTAAAATCGTTGTTTTGCGTATGTGTTTTTATGTAATGTTACGATAAAAACTAGCGCAGGTGACGCGACTTTACCCTGTCTTTCATTTGTCAAACTTCTATCTACAAATCTAATTTCATTAAAGGAAATTATCTAAGGGCCGGTTTCAATAAACGATCTCAGTTTAGAGTGCGGATAGATAGCGATTATGAACCAATCAAATCAAGTCATTTGACGAAGTCATGTGTTCTTATTGGCTAATTTTTGTAATCTATCTGCACATTCGAACTGAGATTGTTTATTGAAACCGGGCGTATGTCGGTTCTCCTCAACGAAGTTTTCTCTTCTGTTTCAATTAATGCGAGTGCTAGTAAGTACTTACTCTATCTTTTACTCGAGAGCTCCGTAGAGTAACCAAATCGGTAACTTCTTAAATAAAACCAGTATATTAACGCGAATTATAATATTTTACAACCTTTGTATCATTGTAAGTGAGCATAATAAAATCAGCTTATAACAGCCATACTTATTCGTCACTGGTTTATAATAAGGATTCGTCCTAGCAATGTAGGTACCTACCTACAGTGGCGTGTAGTCCGTACAGACAAAGAGACACTGTCTACCCTGAGCCTCCGACAATTTACGTTTTTAAGAAAAAAAAACATAATCAGAGACAGATTTTTAAAAATGCTGCAACCATCTTATATTTTAAATCGACACGACGATGAAGATGATACCAGAGATGGTGATGCAAGAATTGATAAAATGAATTTCGCAAGATTTGTTTTTTGTCTACCCGAATGTGAACTATTGTGCACGCCACTACCTACCTACCCACTGTTTGAATACTTGTCAACCTTACCTCGGATTCGAGGATACGTGTTTTATCCTCAGAGAATACCTAATTAATCATGACTTGAATTTGTTATGCAATTTTGCATTGGAATAGTAATTTGTCACATTTACGCGAACGAGCTCGAAAGAAGAGATTCTATACCCCCCAAAAGGAGTATGAGCGGGTGACATTAGTCCAAGAGTGGCCTAAAGATATAAGTACAATTTCTCCTATCTACAAATTATCCCGGAAATTCCCTAAATATAAAATAAACACTTAAAAAGTTAATTGAGGAAAACAGTCAACAAAACAAAGTAATAATAGCAATATTTAGTGACAGGGCCAAGGTAAAACTACCGGTTAGTATTGCAGACTGTAATTGCATGAGCGAGTTAAATCGAGAAAAAAGTATCGCGATTGTTGTTTTGCTTAAACGTTTCCCCTATTTGTTTGCGCAAAACTTAAAGTATGTATGACTTCGCAATAGATAAAAAAACAAATAAAAACTTGTTCATTTAACAAAGTAGTAGTTTACCTAGGTACCTAAACTAAAAATTATATTTATAACTTATGTTTCTTTCTGTTTTCCAGTTGTCTTTAAAGGCATAAAATCTTAAACCCAGATTTTAAAACGATTATAATTTCTTACTCTCTTTAAAATCGAATAGATAGGTAGGTAGACTTCAATTTACCTATTTATACCTCTATACTGCCTCGGTGGCGTGGTGGTATTTCGGTACGACTACGGTTCTGAGGTCTCGGGTTCGATCCCCGAGTCGGGCAAAGTGATATTGGATTTTTCTATATCAGCCCGGAGTCTGGAATTTGTGCCCGATATGGCGATAGGCTCGCCCCCTATCACAACTGGGACGGAACTAAGCTCGGCGAAATGTGGGTGTTCTAGTTCGCTAGTGCGCCTCTGCCTACCCCTTCGGGGATACAGGCGTGAACTTATGTTATGTTATGTTATACCTCTATAATAAATCTGGGTCATCTTATTCCCTGCAGTATGAAGGCCTCTACATTTTGAAGAAACTAGAGACGACAATCCAAGTTCCTAGTTTGCAGGTCGGTGGATCACCAGGGCCCCTCATATATGAAGTCACATCATTAAACTAAATTTGCTACAGAGGTGAAGGCTTTACATTTATCTTCCTTATAAGCTTTTAAAAACAACTAAAAATACTACAAAAAATTCTGATCGCAGCACACGTATAGTTAAACATTTAAATACAAATTTTTAGAAACTCACTACACACTTATTATTAACGCACAGGTTTTTTTCAACCTACTTCATCTTAAGGAAAAAGGTAATCGTGCGTCGTAAGCTGAGTGTGTATTTAAAATTCTTCATGTTATTAAATGATCATAGTATACAGGCATATTAAAATGATGTTCTATAAATAGGCTACCTGTGGAAACGGCAACATGTTTTCATCCAAGTGGCAGCATTCTGACTCAATAAGGGATAACCTTATAGCATTTATGGGGTAAACGGGTAACGAACAAAATGTAGATACGATTAAAAGTTTTAGTACTTACTTACTGGGAAGCTTCGGTACCTATTTATTTATTCATCCATATTTATTTCAGGAACGAAGTAGGTACCCATAAAAATTTTAATATTTGCACATATACCTGGATTTGACACTCTGAATTTTTTCCCAATATCAAAATACATAGCATGAGCTCACGCCTGTATCCCCAAACGGGTAGGCAGAGGTGCAATAGCGAACTATAACGTCCACGTTTCGCCGAGATTGGTTCCGTCTTAGTTGTAATAGGGGGCTAGTCTGTTTGGCGATATGGGATCGCCCCCTATCACGTCTGGGACGGAAATAAGCTCGGCAGAAAGTGGGCGTTCTAGTTCCCTAGTCTGCCTACACCTTCGGGAATACATGTGTAAGTTTATTTAAGTAAGTATGCATTTTTGCAAACGATAGCTCTTCATCGTAAAGTATATCGTATCTACCTATTACATTCTAACTTCATAAAAAAT
The DNA here is from genome assembly GCA_036417725.1 of Clanis bilineata. NCBI lineage: Eukaryota > Metazoa > Arthropoda > Insecta > Lepidoptera > Sphingidae > Clanis > Clanis bilineata. Next base: position 10,871,652 of record CM071153.1, read on the forward strand.
TCAAAACTTGCGGTTGCGACATCTACTTAGGACCTACTTTAGTAACATAACCGGTACATGGATACAATTTAATACAGATTCACGTGTGTGATCATGCTTTTGGTTAAGCCTATAAAATGCAAATGATTCCTGCCCTCACCGGATTTATGTTTTCCTCAATTCTAAATCATCATACTTGCGCGCGTTCCCACTATGCCGTGACGTTTAATCGTTGGACAATTAGTAAATTGTCGCCACGGTTTCAACTGTCTTGTCTGTCTGTGCCTACCTGTGCATGCTGCATATCTGACCACGTACAGTAAAGAGTTCCGAAGTAAGGGTAAATAATGTATTTATTAAATCAAAGAAATTCTTTACAATTTCTTACTAGCGTTATTGAAATATAATTTAGGTTCCATTATTGCCATTTCGCTTCGGAACCCTAAAAAGTCAGGGATGTAATCTTGTCATGCCTTTCATGGCCTCATGTACAGAATACACGACGATAGTCAGTTTTAGTCGTTTTCGTTTTCATTCATTTTACTTCATTTTAGTTTCCGCACTAAGTGCGGCGAAATATGGGTGTTCTAATTTGTGCCTACGCCTTCGGGATACAGGCGTGAGCTTATATTATATTATAGACTAAGTAGTTTATGAAGAAATAAAATCGATCATTTTCGAACTGCTAAAATTGTAGTTAACGACTATTTATCGTTACGACTAACTTCACAGTGGAAACGCGACCGCACATGAATGTAGAGCGAATCTATGAACACTATTACCACCAAGCTTAGATAATACTACCGAGATAGCAACAAGAGTCAAGACATCACTTTCCTGCTAGATTATGTCACGTTTTATTAATTTTGAAAACTCTACAATATATTATTATTACGTAATATACCTCTATATTATACTAGCGACCCGCCCCGGCTTCACACGGGTGCAATGCTGATATATTTTATTTTGGTCGATCTCGTAAGGTTCAGCCAGCGTTTGTGTTTATTTACGACGTCACATTAGAAATCTCTAGTTATCCGTGTTTCTCTACTATATTATGCAGGTATTATATCTATCTATTATATAAATCTTCCTCTTGAATAATTTTATTCATTAAAAGAAACCGCATCCAAAACCGTTGCGTAGTTCTAAACATCTAAGAATACAGACAGACAGACATTTCTTGAATTCTTAATTGGTTAAGAGGAAGAAATGTCGTTTTACAAGGAAAATAAAACGCAGCTGGGACTTAAGAAATGTATTTATCACAGCTATATACCTTTATATGTTGTTTACATAAAAAAAAACTACTAATTAAAGTGGAATATACAATCTTCTCTCATGAATATAAACAAATGTCGACCCACTTTTCTAATAATTTCTTTGTTAAAACTCATCAATAATACAACAGACCAATTGGATAAGTGTGTCGATATTTTTATTCATATTCCTTACAAAAATATCATTACAAAAACGGCCCCCATCCGAAGTACATCTGGCAGAGATTGTGGACACTTGTGGCTTCCACTATGAGATGTTCCACTTGTCCTTCGGGGGAAAGAGACAGCGATAGTTGCTTGTTCTTTGTTCTCACCTGAGGAAAAAAATAAGCTAAAGGTGCGATTCTGAAGCACACAGCAGTATTAACCTATCGACTCCAGACGTAAATAAGGAAGCGACCGCACTTATCGACTATCGAAATCGTTCGAACCGATACGATGTGATTGACATCCTCAGCACTTTTTTGCATTGACATTTAAAGCTCTTTCTGACCGACTCGTGAAGTTTGTTCACTTGGTCGTATGTATTCAGAGTGTTAACTATTTTTAATATTTATCGACTTAATTCATCGATATAAATAAGAAATGGACCACTCTATTAAGGGATGCCTACAAGGTGCATTTACAACTAATTGGCCGACGTTTAGCGACTGCGCTTTGTCACTGTGCTCGTGTTCGGAATACTTAACGTTTGTGAATAAATAAAACAATGCACGATAATACCAAGGTCTTGGCATGTCTTTGTTTTAAAATTGCCAATGTCACGGCTCACATAAATAGTTTTAATGTAAAACATAAATAATAACGTACAGGTTATGTGTTGCAGTTTCCAAACATAATTTATACCTTACTTATAATCATATTTACGTGCTTCTAATCTTTCAGGATAGTTTGTCCCTTTCATTTTCAATCAATGTGACGTAAGGAAAAAAGTGACAAACTATTCTTAATTATAAGAAGCGCGAAAACGTTTTTATAAGTAAAGAGAAATGTGAATAAAACATAAATATTCGCTTTAGATTGTCGCATAAAATGGCATCACGTGGTATTGCATATTTGTACACAACTAGGCGTACCTTTTCAAGGCCGCCAACCCTACTGAAAGGCGGTTATTAAACTTCAAACGTGAAGTACAACACCTATTTATAAAATAAATCATAAAAATAACAATAACGTCCAAGGCCAGTACATTTTTCATAATAATCAGCGTCTCCAATGAAGGAAGTGCATGAGAATACAAAATAATGAAATCACTATTGCAATTATAATTATTGGAAATTCATGATGCGGAAATAAATGATTTAGTTATTACTGTGGGAGGAAAAATAATCCGCATTCCATTCAAGATCAAAGGCAAAATTGTTAAAGATATATTTATCATGGCGTCGTGCGATTGCTTGACACCTCATTTTGCGAAGACAATAGCGATGGGGAGTTTTGAGAGAGATTAGAATGGAAAGTTTTGAATACTTAATGAGCAAGTGAACGGCCCCCTGATTTTTCACACTCGGGAATTACACACACATAAACGAACTTTTAACCTCGATTTCGGTGGAAATTTAATTAATACACTAAATGAAATCAAATTGTAGTCCAAATCGAATCGAGTGTCAAAAGTTACTCCACAGCCCCCTTACTATTGAGACTCTATTCAACGTTCGATTCGTTTCATTTATTGTCTTAAAATTCCACCAAAATCGAGTTTAAAAAGTGCGCTACTATTGCATTAGATTCGAGAACTTGTCATTTGGTAATTTTTACCGTGACATTACTGCACTTTTTAACTCTATTTCGGTGGATTTTTAAGCCACTAAATGAAATCGAATTGTAGCCCATATCCAATCCAGTGTCAAAAATTACACTACTGATTATCTTTATGTGAATCAAATGCAATTGCTCCTAATTTTTCATTGTATATATGCGTGAAAATCGGCGTTAAATACAAACATAGTAACATAACATAACATAAGCTCACGCCTGTATCCCCGAAGGGGTAGGCAGAGGCGCACTAGCGAACTGGAAAACCCACATTTCGCCGAGCTTAGTTCCGTCCCAGATGTGATAGGGGGCGAGCCTATCGCCATATCGGGCACAAATTCCAGACTCCGGACTGATATGGAAAAATCCAATATCATACAAACATAGTCAAGTACCCAATTGGGATAACAAAATCGCCAATCCTTGCTATCAAAACATATGATCCGTACCATTCCGTTGAGCCTCTGCCGTATGTGGTGCAGATGTTGCAGCGCCTGGTCGTTGGTGCGCTCGGGCGCGGCCCCACGACACCAGCGGGTCGTACACGAACCCATAAAGACGAATTGAGGACCTCCTCCTTTTTGGAAGTCGGTCGAAAATCAAACATAGTCAAGTACCTAATTGGGATAACAAAATCGCCTGCTATCAAAACATATGATCCGTACCATCCCGTTGAGTCTCTGCCGTATGTGGTGCAGGTGTTGCAGCGCCTGGTCGTTGGTGCGTTCGGGCGCGTCGGCGCGCGCGCGACCCCACGACACCAGCGGGTCGTATACCAACGGGCCCATAAAGACGAATTGAGGACCTCCTACTTTTTGGAAGTCGGTCGAAAATCAAACATAGTCAAGTACTCAATTGAGAACAAAATCGCCTGCTATCAAAACATATGATCCGTACCATCCCGTTGAGCCGTTGCCGTATGTGGTGCAGATGTTGCAGCGCCTGGTCGTTGGTGCGTTCGGGCGCGGCCCCACGACACCAGCGGGTCGTATACCAACGGACCCATAAAGACGAATTGAGGACCTCCTACTTTTTGGAAGTCGGTCGAAAATCAAACATAGTCAAGTACCTAATTGGGATAACAAAATCGCCAATCCTTGTTATCAAAACATATGATCCGTACCATCCCGTTGAGTCTCTGCCGTATGTGGTGTAGGTGTTGCAGCGCCTGGTCGTTGGTGCGCTCGCGCGCGGCCCCACGACACCAGCGGGTCGTATACCAACGGACCCATAAAGACGAATTGAGGACCTCCTACTTTTTGGAAGTCGGTCGAAAATCGAACATAGTCAAGTACTCAATTGAGAACAAAATCGCCTGCTATCAAAACATATGATCCGTACCATCCCGTTGAGTCTCTGCCGTATGTGGTGCAGATGTTGCAGCGCCTGGTCGTTGGTGCGTTCGGGCGCGTCGGCCCGCGCGCGGCCCCACGACACCAGCGGGTCGTACACGAACGGACCCATAAAGACGAATTGAGGACCTCCTCCTTTTTGGAAGTCGGTCGAAAATCAAACATAGTCAAGTACCCAATTGAGATAAAAATCGCCAATCCTTGTTATCAAAACATATGATCCGTACCATCCCGTTGAGTCTCTGCCGTATGTGGTGCAGATGTTGCAGCGCCTGGTCGTTGGTGCGTTCGGGCGCGTCGGCCCGCGCGCGGCCCCACGACACCAGCGGGTCGTATACCAACGGACCCATAAAAACGAATTGAGGACCTCCTCCTTTTTGGAAGTCGGTCGAAAATCAAACATAGTCAAGTACCCAATTGAGAACAAAATCGCCTGCTATCAAAACATATGATCCGTACCATCCCGTTGAGCCTCTGCCGTATGTGGTGCAGGTGTTGCAGCGCCTGGTCGTTGGTGCGTTCGGGCGCATCGGCCCGCGCGCGGCCCCACGACACCAGCGGGTCGTATACGAACGGGCCCACCACCGACATCAGCGCCGCGGTCTGCGCGCGCAAGGCTCGCATCACCGCCTCGCTGCTCTTTCTGCACATTTTTTAATAGCAAACGATCAGATGGGTCACCTGCGGGTTCAGACAAGTGACTTATGCGCTAGTCGAATAAAGTCCTTAAAACAATGCACGTTTATACCCATCCATTTCTATGTTATTATTTTTTGTCTTGTTTTATGCATGTGTTTTTATTAACATTTCAATACCAAGGATGGAATCACTTTAAATGGGTTCAGCTGAAAATCAGCGCTGTAGCGTTCTCGTTCCAGCATTATGCTGAGTTGAGTTCATTTTGGTTTTTCGGTTCTTTTTTGTGTCTGTAGTTTTTCTTTTGTAATATCTCTTCAGAAAAACCAAATAAAAATTTATTTCTTTCTTTCTTTAAAAATGGTCTGAAAACTAAAAATCCAGTAAAGCTATCTCTCAGTCAACCCACGTTTTCATAAGCAAGTAAATAACACTAATTAATAAATAGAACTCATACCCCCTCAACAGATCTTAAGTAATTTCTCTTAGAAGCCCTTGAATTTAACGAACTTAACTTATCGAACTCAAAAATAATTATCAATTGTGTTAAAATACTACAACTGGTCTCACTTGTACCAAATATCCCATTATTAAGTTACATTTACAAGATATATAAAAGAACGGACGGAACTAAGCTCGGCGAAATGTGGGTGTTCTAGTTCGCTAGTGCGCCTCTGCCTACCCCTTCGGGGATACAGGCGTAAGCTTATGTTTTATGTTTATAAAAGATAAAATCGTCCAATATCACTTCATTTTAGCAGCGTACGAAAAGTGAAACTTATATTTTCCTCGCGCACCCTCATTTTTCTTGCACGTATGTAATGGAACGCAACCTTAATATAGTCTCTAGATGTTACTAGGTCAAAGAAAATGCGTAATTATTTACCTGAACATGCCCTCGTGCTTCAACGGCCCCATAGCGGCTTGCATGTTATGCGTCAAACGGAACGGCACCCTTTCAGGCCATTCAAACGCCTCCCCTCTATTGAACAGACAGTTGAAGTCGACATGTACCGTGTCCCCGTTGGTAGAGTCGAAAGATATGTTCTCACCGTGACGGTCGCCTAAACCTAGTAACAAAAACAGATTCGAGTTAAAAACGAATAATAAAATTTATGTGGTCGGTCGATAAGTTATAACATAAGCTCACGTCTGTATCCCCCAAAGGGTAAGCAGTCGCAATAGCGAACTAGAACACCGACATTTCGCCGAGCTTAATTCCGTTCCAGATGTGATAGGGGGCGACTTTATCACCATATCGGGCGCAAATTCCAGACTCCGGGCTGATATGGAAGAATCCACTTTGCCCGTCCCGGGGATGGAACCAACTACCTCAGGTCGGTAGTCGTACTGAAATACAACCACGCCACCAAAGCAGTCGAGAAGTCATATTTGGCAATAATGTCCATACAATCGAAAGTATTGTCTATTAAGTAATAGTTATAGCATTACCGAGTATTTAACTGATATTGAAGGAAAGTATCGATAGCGCATCTATCGATAAAATTGCAACACTAGTGTTAGCAAGCGTCGAGTAATAATCTATGTATACAAACGCTGTATGTATACATATCTAAACACACACAAAAGAGTTGACTTATCTATATTTACAATAATATTTTTTTAAATCAATGTAATTGATCTAATTCCTTACCCAAAATGTATCCAACCATTGACATGACGGCTGCCGTTCTTATGTATGCCGATCTTGCTTGATACCTAAAATTATAAATTCACCTTTATATTAGCGAATATATCCAGCAAGAATATAAGCATATACAAGTGATACAATGCAGTTTAATAACTTTACGATCCACATATATCAATCAAATTAACCATATTTAAAAAATATTGTGTATTTACATAAGCTCATGCCGGTATCCCCGAAGGGGTAGGCAGAGGCGCACTAGCGAACTAGAACACCCACATTTCGCCGAGCTTAGTTCCGTCCCAGATGTGATAGGAGGCGAGCCTATCGCCACATTGGGCAAAAATTCCAGACTCGGAGCTGATATGGAAAAATCCAATATAACTTTGCCCGACCCGGGAATCGAACCCGAGACCTTAGAACCGTAGTCGTACCGAAATACCACCACGCCACTGAGGCAGTCATATATTTTTACTGCAGAAAACAATCACAGTATTTATCTACTTTCCTAACTTTTAAAAAGAATATACTAATAATTATAAATGAATACCATCCATAAGGATCTGAGAACACTCGTCTGAACCACTCTTGTAGCACGGGAGGGTGTCGTGGCAGGAGTTGATCCTCATATATCCGTCTCTTTTTCTCCACAGGATCTTTACTAGCACACATCAGTTCTTTCAACTCTCTATTGGTTGTGTGAATGCCTGAAACAGACCTATACTATCAGAGTACCAGGGATCACCAACATTAATATGCACATTTTTCAAGAGCCTATAGTACAAATAACTCTTGAATACAAATACAAATCGAGTGCACTACGTTATCACGATATTTAAAATGGCTCGAGATCACAAAAAATATTGGCAAAATGTACTACAATGGACGCAAGCTTTTTTTATCGACGTTTTTTCAAACTACGACATGTTTGTACTCATAACTAATTAATAAAATCACTTACTATCTAAGAGTACGCACCTTTCTGTTTATAAATGTGCATCAACGTCGGCCTGAGTCCTACAAGATTGGGCACCCATTCTATAAGGCCGCACTCTTCGTTTAGAGGGAGCACGCTATATGTCCGTATGTACAGACGACGTCGACGAGTCTCCGGAGCATCTTGAAGGAATCTATTCACGACTCCGTTGAATTCCATCAAACGATAGTCTTTGCGTAAATCGTCGCGAGGTTTCAGCATTATTATATAGGTTTTTCCGTCAGATCCTTTGGGAAATATAATTTTAATAAATTATAATTTTCTTTTAACTACGATTGATAGAGGTATTGAATCCATACATCCACATAAAAATATAATAAGGTGTTGTTACTGCTCTTTAATGTAGCTGATAGGTTAAAAAATGCCCGAAACATCATCATCATCAGCCACAGGACGTCTACTGCTGGACATAGGCCTCCCCCAAAGATTTCCAGATCGACCTGGACGAATCGAAGCGGCGCGCAACCAGCGACTTCCTGCGACCTTTATCAGGTCCGAAACATGCATAACCCGAATGCATACATTAATTAGGTACTGTTTGCTAAAGCGGGGGCCGAATATGCCATAATATGATACACGCAAATATAATTTACCTGTTAATGTAACTTTCCTAGGCTTCTGTAACGAAGGCAGTATGCTGATCTGTTCTTTAATACCAGTAATGTATACGGGTGGTTGGGTGGGAATGTTGAAATCTATACGCTCTTGTCTCGCAGCTTTGGACGGTAGGACGATCTTACAGAACTCTTGGAACGGCATCATGATGTGACTGAAGTCATCGCTCGCCAGGAGACGAGGTAGGCTGCGGACTAATGTGGATACTGTTGTATTCTGAAAACGTTGTGAGTGGTAGAGCCATGCTGTAGACAGTTACGTCTACAGGACGAATGGGCCGGTTTGATACCACTGTCTCACAGAAAACCGACGTAAAGTGGAAGCTTGCTGTCGCGTTTCGTTCGGTGAGTGAGATTTCCGGTGGCCCATTTCCTACCCTCCCTTTCCCAATCCTTTTTCTCTCCCCTTCCATTCCCTTTTAGGTTTGCAACGCACCCATGATTGTTTTTGTGTCTTGAGGGTCTATGGGCAGTGGAGATCACTTACCATCAAGTGACCCATCTGTTCGTTTGCCAGTCTTTGCTAAAAAAAAAACAGACCTATATCTATAGAACGAACTTCGACTAAGTCTGAATCAAGGAAACGAACTCAGTGAGGATTTGGATTTTTTATTCGAACTTCAACTTAGTCCGAACAAGAAAACAGACTGACAGACAAACTAAACAAAGATTTTCAAATGGTCGACTCAAAACATGCCTACGGCATCCGTTTATTTTACATATTTTGTTTTGTTAAGGTTTGTGATATTCTTCATGCTATATTAAAATTGAATATACCATATCAAAAATAACTACAAATTATTGCCATTTATGTAAACCACGCAATGGGATTCACAGTCAGTTTCTTGATACATTCATTATGACGTAATTAGGTACACATTGAGAATTATTTCCATTATTAGGAGTACTTATTAATTTGTGAGCGCCGATGGTATTTAGCACCTCCATATTTGACTATCGTCAATGACTTAACCAAACAACGCTATGACATTGGGTAATTTCACAATACATTAGCGGCGGTGTGTGAATCCCAAGTTTTAAAGGTCACTTGACGTTGATATCGATCAATAATATGTAACAAATTCCATTATTTACTATACTTCCTCTACCTGTATTTAGTTTTTATTCACATAGCTGCGCAATACTTTTAAATAAAGCGTGTAAATAATAAATAAATACAGTCATACCCTACAGTCACACACATAGTCCTGACCCCACACTAGGTATAACCTGTATTAACCTGTATCGTGGGTATCAGAAACTACGAGAGACTCTCGGTCTCACAACACCCAGACCCGAAACAAATATCTGTGGGTCACACAGACATTTGTCTCGGTGCGGGAGTCGAACCCACGACCTCACGTTTCACAGCCGGCTACTCGCCCGCTGCGCCACGAAGGCTGTCATAATATAGTCAAATAAAGTTCACATAAACGATAATAGGGTAATATTTTTTTAAACGATGACCGGCATGAGCACAGGCAGTGGCAATAGCACGGGCAGCGGAATCGGCATCGATACCGACTTCAAAAATACCTCTACAGTCTTCATTAATTATTCACGTAATAAACTATTTGTATTAATGAACGACTTTTCAGTGGCCACTTTTGTAGTTATAAAGCAATACATTTATTTATTTCGGTTGTCGGTTTTTAAGTTTAGTTAAATAATTATTATTTTGCATTCAGTATAGTAAACAGCTATGTATTACATAGAAACTAGTCACAAATGTATATGGGACCAAATTGCAAAAAAGATATTATGACCTAAAGATATTATACCTTTGACCCTAGGGACTCAAATAGGGTACTGTATATTTTTTATCAAATTGTTTTTGGTCCGATTGACTTCAAAATTGATATCTGTGTTGCTCCTTGATTTCGTAAAACGGATCCAGTGCCAAAATTGAAAAGAGTGGCCGCCATTTTGTTTTTATTTGCTTTTAAACCGATTGTCTTCAGAATCGATATCTGGTATCGCTCCTTAGTTTCGTAAAACGGATCCGAAGTTAAAACCGGCAAAGTGGCACCATTTTGTTTTCTTTGTTTTTGACCCGATTGACATCAACATCGATATCTGGGTCGCCCCATAGTTCCGAACGACGGATCCGCTGCGTAGCTTTGAGGTTTTGAAACATGGATCCAGAGTTGAACCTCCTTTTAGAATTTTTATAAACATATTGTTACGGGCTAACGGGGTTCAGGACAAACAATTAAACGCCGACTGTTCTCGAAACTGACTCAGCACTTTATTTAAAATTAAACACTGTACTGCACACAATACGCGTCGAAATAATCGCTCCGAATATTCGCTTGTCGCTCGTTGTTCGCACTCGATCGCTTCCGAAGAAACACTGTGTCGCCAACACACACACGCCTTTTATATTCGTCGATCCCTTATCGGCGCGTGACGTCACGCGGCCGTCGGCGCGGCTCGAACGCACTAGAACACTCGACACATTTATGGAATCGGCGGCGCGGCGCGTTCGGTTAGAGATTATTCTAGTATGTAACACTGCCCCCTCCTAAGACATGCTCGTCCCGAGCATTGTTACAGCCATAATAACGCGCTAAACGGTCGACGTGAACTATCTTAGGTGCAGATCGCTGGCCTTTCTGGATTCGGTAGGTGACATCATTAATTTTGGTGACAACTCTATAGGGTCCGTCCCATTTCGCTTGTAATTTGGGAGACTTGCCTTTGCATCGAACTGGGTTGTGCAACCATACTAGTGAACCTTCGTCGAAACCGCTGTTGTTCATTTTCCGGTCATAGCGGGTCTTCATCCTCTCGGACATTTGCTGACCTGACACTCGGACGTGTTCATATACGTCATTCAATCTCTTGCGCAGATCGTCCGCGTAGTCTGTTACACTACGCGGGGTGTCAGGAGGGATACCAGTTATCAGATCAGCAGGCAGTCGTAATTCTCTTCCAAAGTTAGCGAAAGCTGGTGTTACCGTCGTATTCTCGTGAACCGCACTACGATATGACATTAGAAACGGCTGAATGTGCTTGTCCCAGTCTTTTTGCCTGCTTTCTACAACTTTTGCCAGGTATCTCTCTAACGTTTGAATAAATCGTTCCACCATGCCATCAGATTGCGGGTGGTAGGAGGTCGTTCTGGTTTTGTGAATGCCCAATACTCGACATGTTTCCTGAAATACTTGGGATTCAAAATTACGTCCTTGATCGCTGTGAATTTCTAAAGGTACTCCAAACCGGCAGAATACTTCATGGACCAATTTATCTGCGACTGTTGAAGCTTCCTGGTTGGGAATGGCAAATACTTCCGGCCACTTCGTGAAGTAATCCATGACCACCATGAAGTACTTGTTCCCGCTGTCACTTACAGGGAAAGGTCCTGCCACGTCCAGAGCAATCCGCTCCCATGGAGCTCCCACATTGTAAATTTTTAATGCTCCTCTACTTCGAGTATGAGGACCCTTCACAGCCGCGCAAGTTGTGCATTTACGACACCATTCCTCAACATCGTCTCGGCAGTGGATCCAATAAAATCTTTCGCGGATCTTCAGCAGAGTTCTTTTGACCCCCATGTGAGCTCCTGATAATCCATTATGGTAGAGCTGCAGAACTTCTGGGACCTTAGCTCTAGGGACTACCATTTGCAAATGACATCGATCGCCTTTTGCGTTTTCCCATTTACGGCACAGTACTCCATCATGTATAACCAAGCTGTCCCACTGGGCCCAGTAGCTCTTCGTAGTGGAACTTAACGCTGCAACTTCATGCCATTTAGGTTTCGCGGTACCAGCTTTTAACCGCTCAAAGATCGGTTTTAGACCTGCGTCACTATCCTGCGCTTCCAGTAGCGTGTCTCGCCACTCGTTGCTGAGGTCTGTCCTTATTATTCGCACAGGCACTTCTTCCTTAACCTCTTGTTTGACGCAGTGCTTGCAGTTCTCTGCGCAAGGTCTTCTTGATAGAGCGTCTGCATTACCGTGAGATTTCCCATCATGTGCTTGTGAGATTAACACCCTTGGGGCTTCATGGACCCCGGCCAGCACCCGCCCTATAGTCCTGGCCTTTACTCGTTTCCCTGCTGTTTGTTCGGCGCTGTTAACCTTGTGCCTCCAGTTGCTTTTACTCTTCTCATTGTCAGGTCTATCTTCTCTTTCACCTCGTCGTCTTCTACAGTTCAAGCGGAGGTGACCTCTTTCACCGCAGTTAAAGCAGCGCGGACTGTACCCCTGACTACGATTGCGTGGTGGAGGTGATGCCACAACCTCTCTAATGCGGTGAGCTCGATGGTCTTGTCGTACAGCCTCCACTTCCAGCGCGTGAGCCAACGCATCTTTCAGGGTCTCGTGATGCCCAAGCCTCACAGCAGCCCGCACCTCTAAGTCGCGGATTCCGTCGACGAAAGCCTGCACTAGAATTCCATCAATCAGTGCAGGTGTGGACTGGTAAGCTTTACGAACCAGCTTCTCAACTTCCAGGGCCCACTGCTGTAGGTTTTCGGTATTACGTTGAGCTCGATCCTTAAGCTGAGCACGAAAGACGTGTTCCAGGTGGGCTTCACCATACCTCGACTCCAAGGCCTCGACCAGTTGGTCATATGTAACATCTCCGCCAAGAGCCTCCAGGACGGTTAAGGCCTGCTCACGTAAACCTAAGGTTAGAGCAGTCTTGGCTTGATCCTTGGTCCACCCGTTTGCCTGCATCACGGCCTCAAATTGAATTTTGTAGGCCGACCAAGATGATGTGCCATCAAATGGTGGTACTTTAAAACCACGTCCTGACGGTGCAGCCACCACAGAACTTGCGGCACTACACACACGTGTTTCCACAAGTTGTTTGACGTCGGCGATTTGGGCTTCGGCCTTTGCAATACGCTGCTCATGCTGGTCCACTTGGTCTTTCATGATTTTTAATTCCTTTCCGACCGTAGCTTGCAAATTCTTCATAAGTACGACCTGCTCTTCTTGCCCACGCTGCAGATGCTCCTCCAATTTACGCGCCTGCTCCTCTTGACGTCGAGCTTGCTCCTCTTGACGTCGAGCTTGCTCCTCTTTGTCACGTTGGAGCTGCTCCTTCAACTCACGAGCCTGCTCCTCTTGACGTCGAGCTTGCTCCTCTTGACGTCGAGCTTGCTCCTCTTGACGTCGAGCTTGCTCTTGCAGCATCGACATAATGGCCGATAATTCACTAGGTGCCCATGTCGGCGACACTCCAAATGGGCCTGCAGTCGTCTGCGTCATTGGCTGCGAAACCGGCTCTTGTGCCGGACTATCTTCGAAACGCCCTCGGTCCATCTCTTGCTGGCGCTGGCTTCGGGTACGGATACCTTCGTCGTCTTTCGGGAACACCGGCATTTATCCCACTTCTGACACCAAATGTTACGGGCTAACGGGGTTCAGGACAAACAATTAAACGCCGACTGTTCTCGAAACTGACTCAGCACTTTATTTAAAATTAAACACTGTACTGCACACAATACGCGTCGAAATAATCGCTCCGAATATCGCTTGTCGCGCGTCACTCGATCGCTTCCGAAGAAACACTGTGTCGCCAACACACACACGCCTTTTATATTCGTCGATCCCTTATCGGCGCGTGACGTCACGCGGCCGTCGGCGCGGCTCGAACGCACTAGAACACTCGACACATTTATGGAATCGGCGGCGCGGCGCGTTCGGTTAGAGATTATTCTAGTATGTAACAATATTTATATATGTAATAACAAATAAAACAAAAAAGAAACCATTTCGTAAAATTGCATCGAAATTGGTTAAAAAATGAGGCAGTAATTCATGTTTTAAATTCTGGAATGGGGGCATAGTGGTGATATCTTGTTATCCCTTTCCAACGCACGTACCGTTATGGCGTGACGTGATTGTACTGATACTTCTCTTTCCCGCAGATTGAAGGTTTGTCAAACTTCAAAGGCTCATCACTTTTTTATTTTTAAGAATAGTTCAATATTTTCTTCTGTTTTATCTTTAAGACGACGCAAATTTCATATAAAATTAATTTTAAAAAATTAGTCAAGTACCCAATTGTTATAGTTGTCTACACTACACCCCACTCTTTCTTATCTTATATGTGGTGAAGACGAAGTTGTGCGGGTCAGCTAGTAATAAATAACCCCAGCAACGCCACGGAGACTGTCGAAGTAATATAAATGCTTACGGAAGCGTTGCCGGCGATCGGCTTGTTGCACAGCTCGATGAGTTTCTCCGCGAGGTGCGTGAAGTCGTGTATCAGTTTGAGTATGGCGGGGTGGTGCAGGCGCGGGTCGGCGAGCGCCTCGCTGCACCGCTTGATGCGCTGCGGGTAGCTCGACTTCACCACCGACATCATCATCCACAGAGTGTGTTGAGGGTACGCGAGGATCAATTTCACGATTATCGCTTTTAGTTGTTGGTATACCTGCCAATTTCGATGATTATGTATTGCGATCGATTATATTATAACCGATATATCGATTTATTTGCTTAACAAAATCGCATGTAGCGGCTTGATGTACTCCTGTCCATGAGCAATAGCAAACACTGACCATATTTAGGTGGACGCTCTGCTACTCTGCCTTCGTACACCAATAATCATAAGTTTAAAAACTTAACTGACTGCCTCGGTGGCGTGGTGGTTTTTCGGTACGACTACGGTCCTGAGGTCTCGGATTCGATCCCCGAGTCAGGCAAGTGATATTGGATTTTACAGTATCAGCCCGGAGCCTGGAATTTGTGTCCGATATGGCGATAAGTTCGCCCCGTATCACATCTGGGACGGAACTAAGCTCGGCGAAATGTGGGTGTTATAGTTCGCTAGTGCGCCTCTGCCTACCCCTTCGGGTATACAGGCGTGAGCTTATATATGTATTAACGGCAAGCAACAGGTTGATGGCATTACTGACGTCCATGGGCATTGACAAGATCAACCATTTAGGCGAACCATTTGATAGTCTGGCTTTATATATCACTAAATAATAATACCTCTTTTACAGGGTGACAGATTCGCGATACAATCTGCGAGAACGCTGTCAAGTATAGATATAGCGGCAGTCTCTCCGAGTATGTTTGTATGATTTCCGTCATTTTAGCCAATACTGTGTGCACGCTTGTATCCGATACTGTTACTTCTACATCGAGCCTGCAATGAATTTACAACATTAATGATTGGTACACCGACAGCTATGATTAATACAATGACGAGGCTGGTTAAGATTTTTGTAATGGTGACAAAGATACTTGACGATTCAGGATTTGATGTCGATATTAACAATGTCGCCTCCTTGACCTAGTGGCAGCATATGCTGCCACTGCATATATGGGTTGTAGACCGGTAGGACATAGGTTCGTTTCTCAGGTCAGGCAAAGAGAATTTTCTAATTTAATTTGCCTCGAAGTATAATCTGTTGACGTCAGGCAGGTCGTAAAAACTATGCCAAATTTTCTGCAACATGTTTGAAAAAGTGTGCTGCGCCGACCCCACATTAAGATGGGAGAAGGGCAGGTAGAAAGAAATAAAGATTAACAAACAATGATTAACGTTGCTACGACTTCGATGTAATTTGGTGTCGCTTAGGCTAAGCCACTGGCCTTACTTGCAACAATGAAGTGCCGAGGAGAGTAAGATTTCACATCGACGATAATGTATTACATTAAGACTTAATGTATTACCATATGGAGAGCATCCTGGGCATGCTCTGGTAGAGGTACTTGTGTCCATACTGCAGCGCCTTGCCGTAGCTGTTCAGCGCGTGCAGGCGCCGCGCCCACACCGTGCTGCTCCCCCCAGACCCACTCCCCCCCTCGCCGCCGCTCACCTTTTCGTAGTACGCGCCCAGGGACACCTGTATCCAAACATTGTCAATATGTTAGTCTTATATACTGCCACAAGTACTGAACTTGTAGTTGTCAGTACCCGAACGTAGTACGATTTCCTTTGACAGTTCTCAATTCTCGAAATCGATCATAGTTTTCATTTTCCCATAAATAATTCAGTTCGTTGTAGTCGAAAACAAAATCTATCGTCGATTTCGAGAATCGAGAAATGTCAAAAAATACTTGTTCTGGAAGTACTATACGCTGTCATGGTTGTTATCATTGACAGCAAGTTCTTTTTCCGAGGGAAAGTTATCGACTTTGAATTCAATATATCGTCCATAAAATGTAATTAGATAATACAGAACTACAAAAGCAACGACTAAAAGCTTTACTCACCAAACTCTTCTCCCATTGGTTAAACACCTCTACAGATTCTTTATAGTATTCTATGTTAACATCAACATCTACGTTCGTTGTCTCATCGTTATATTTGGCGATCAGCAATTTTGCTTTGGCGCATATCTTTCTGTGAAAAATCATTAAGTTACAACTTTAATGAAAAAAAAATAATACTTCTATAATTTACATATATATTGAAATAATATCAAGTTATGTTTTAGCTATCCAGTAATTTTACTAACTTTAACATTCTTCAAATTAGAACACAATGCACACACTGCTGCTGTAGTACCTACAGCCTACACAGTCGTCACGTTCGCACGTACGATAAACCAGCGACAAACGCGAGTATATTGGTGGTCAGCAGACTGATCCCAGCCTGCGACTCAATCTGTCGTTAAAGGTAATCTCACCTCTGTTGGCTAGTGAGCCGGTCGAGTGTGGGATATGAGTCGTCGAGCCCGCGCCGGAGCGTGGTGAAGGCCTGCTCGTGCTGGCCGCGCGCCCAGTACATCTTCGCCTTCTCGATGAACAACTCCTCGGGACGGTACTCCTCCGCATTCAGCACGTACATGTACGCCTGCAATGGGAACATCGCGCTCGAAGGACCAATAAGTGGTCCTTCGAACCAGACGTCGTATTTTATACGACATCTGACAAACTGTTCTGATCTACGGAACTTGTCGAAAAATGTATTTGAAAGCCCTAAAGAAATAGTGCAGTCATAAATAAAATAGTTTTTAAGAATACAGAAAATGGAGTCAGATAATAGAATATACTAAAAACACCATAATATACCTGATGAAAAATGCCCGCTTTGCGAGCTTGTTTGGCACTTTCCAGCCATAAATCACCAATGCATGTTTTCAATCCACTAGCTGTTAATTGATGAGTCGGTTGAAGTAATTCCTAAAAATGTAAGCAGAAAGAAAGTATATCCATAAAATTGTTAAACATCTTAAATGACTTGATATGACGCTTAGACATTATACTTTTTATTAATACTTGGAATGTCGACTATGCAACTGTCAGTGAAAATTCAGCATATCACTGGGTGAATAAAAATATAAGCGTGGCGTATAGTACCTGAGTTTGATGCAATAATATCCTGCGCAACCTTAACAAAGGTTCGATCGTCCTCACATCAGATTGAACTAGGGAAAGACGACGGCGCCACTCATCCAATAACTGATTTATTATCTCTATGCCTTGCCCATCTTTTAATCGTTTCAACCTGACAAATAACGGATTAACAAAAACATAGAATCTATTTTGGAGATGCTCTATTGAAATTACGCGTATTACTGTTAGTTTATACATACTTATTGAAAGTCTCTTCCGCGTGTTCCGCCTCTGCTATGATATGCAACCCCAGTACACTTTGGTAACCGCTACGTAACGCACTTTCCCCTTTACTCTCTCCGTCCATCTGTGCCAGTAGTCTTGTGGTAGCGTCTTTACATGACGTCACGAACGAATCGTGATCGTTTTTGCGATACGATACTAGGATACGACCCATAAGTAGACCCCAGTTTTCTTTACACGACGGCTAGAATTAACGATAAAAATATGAGTGGATGTGAAAATTGGAAAATCGAAAACCACACTACCATACTATTATCGGCAGACTTAAAAAAGGAGAAGGTCCTCAATTCGTCTGTCTTTTTTTATGTATGGTACGCGATATCTCCGCCAAATGTGGACCTTTTGGATTTTCAAGATTATTTTTGTGTTCGATAGAGCTTATTCCAAGGGTGGTCCTACCCTAAACGATACCAAATTAACGTTAAAAGAAAGAACGGTAGTAGATTATTGGTAAACCCAAAAAGAGATGTTCTAAAAAAGGCCAGCTGCCGACTTTGCGCTGCCGCCCTCTTGGCGACATCTATGTTTCACTAAACTCATTTAAAAAAAAATCTTGACACACAATTTTCATTAAAATGCCTATTATAATTCCGTATACATTACTTACCACGGGTTTCTTAACCAGCTCCTCTAGTTGTTCAAACCGTCCCAGTCGCCACAGCGGCTCGGCTGACAACTCCATCATATCTTCATCGTCATGTTCGCTGAGCAGTCGATACGCGGTGAACGGCTGGTCTAGACCCAGGTAGCAGTCTATCATGCCCTGAAAGAAACAGTATGGATAATTCAAGTAATTTATGCATATTTATTGTGTGTTTTTATATACAGTTTTATTTTTCGGCGCGGTTGTAAAAACGAAATCCGAGTCCATTATGCAACATGCTTGAAGAATGTTTTAATATGGTCGGAATCGTGTATGGTCACGTTTAGTATCAGACTCCATGACCATAATATAGCGAAGCCCAGGCCTACCACCCGAAAATACAACACCTCAAAGGCTGACTGGCTATCTTTTGAAAACGAATTAAAAAGGCTAATGACTGCTCAAAGCTTGAACATGGATAGAGTGCAAGCAGCTGACATAAGAGAACTACAAACAATTGTCCACACTTTTACCACAATTGTCGACGAAGCATGCTCTAAATGCATGCCAAGTGTGTCAGGACTTAGACAACTTCCATATACGTGGTGGAATAAGGACTTAGGAGCAAAAAAAGCCGATGTGATCCGACGTCGAAACAAAATTCGAAATGCTAACGCAAATCGGAGGCCAATAATTGTGGACGAATACCTAAAAGCACTGGAAGAATACAAGGAACTAATTACTAAGACCAAACTCAACAGCTGGAAGGCCTACTGCACAAATCAAGAGAAAGGAACGATGTGGCAAAAAATATATAAAACCCTTATTATTAAGGATCGGAAGCCGGACCTTCTACTGGCGGACAGATATGGGAGACCTTTGGATCCACAGCAATCCGCAACACTACTGGCTGAAACGTTTTACCCGGTGGATGACCCGGTTTCCGATACTGAGGAACAGACGCAAGTGAGAGAAAACGTAAGAGCCAAAGTAGCAACCATCAAAGAAGAGCAAGCCAATTTATTGCAAATTACTGTCTTTAACAGGGTTGAACTTATCAACGTCCTAAATAAAATGACCTCAAATAAGGCGCCGGGGGAGGATGGTTTTACAGCAGACATATGTACTAGATCTATAAGTGCGACTGGTGATTTTTTCCTTTCTATGTTGAACAAATGCCTAGAACTGGGCCATTTCCCATGTCTGTGGAAAAAGGCAGTGATAAGGATCTTTCCAAAGCCATTGAAAGAAGACTACAGAAAACCTAAGTCATACAGGCCGATTGGACTACTGCCTGTCTTCGGAAGGATCCTGGAAAAAATGATAGTTGCTCGCCTTACATGGCATTTGGGCTCTGAACATCTTCTGAACACTAGACAGTACGGGTTTATGCCCCAAACAAGCACAGAAGATGCACTCTATGATGCAGTGGGCCTCATCCGGGAAGAAATAAAAAATAAGAAAATAGTAGCCGTTGTTTCCCTAGATATTGAAGGAGCTTTCGACAACGCGTGGTGGCCTCTTATTCAGCTCCAATTGATCAATAAAAATTGCCCTAAAGATCTAATTGTACTCTTGAGCAGCTACCTCGAAGATCGTCAGGTAAAAGTGCAGTATGCAGGAGTAGAGGTCATCAGAAGCACTAGTAAGGGCTGCATTCAGGGATCGTCATGTGGCCCCCTCATGTGGAATCTCCAGCTGGACCCATTACTGGAGCAAACTGTGAGCCTGAAAGCACATATACAAGCTTTTGCAGACGACATACTCGTTATAGCCTCTGCCACAACACCGGATGAATTATCCAGGATCACAAATGACGCCTTGGAATGTATAGCAAACTGGGGCAAATCATGCAAAATGAAATTTGCTACACATAAGACACAGGCCATTATAGTCACAAATCGCAGAAAATATGACGTTCCGCACTTGGAATTCTCTGGAGTCAGCATTGAAATATCGAATGAGTTAAAGGTATTAGGCCTCACGCTAGATTCAAAGCTCCTTTTTAAGAACCACATAGAGGAAGTGTGCAATAAAGCCACCAAGCTATACCAGATGGTGGCCAACTCTACTCGAACCAATTGGGGGCTAAACAGAGAAATTTTAAAGATTATATATTCCGCAGTGGTTGAGCCGACTGTTCTTTATGCAGCCAGCGTATGGGCACCAAACATTGAAAAACAATATATTGCAAGGAGACTCAATCAACTCGCGAGAAAATTCGCCATCATGATTACCCGAGCACACCGTACAACATCTCTGACCTCAGTACTATGCATAGCAGGAATATTGCCATTAGACCTGCGTGTGAGGGAAGCTGGAGAGCTGTATGAACTAAAACGTGGAAAACAATTCAATGAACTTCCTTCCTATCAAGTAGAAAGAAATATTCCATACCATGAACTTCCGCATCCAACTGATAGGAAACCTATAGCCTTCAGCTTTCTTTACACGCAGGAAGATATAGAAAATATCAAAAACCAAGGGCCAAAGATTTACACCGACGGCAGTAAAATCCAGGGGAAAGTTGGAGGAGCCGTCATATGCTGGAATAACGGGACAGAAGAGCGACAAGATACCTTCTCACTAGCGCCTCACTGCTCTGTCTACCAGTCTGAGTTAGTGGCTATATTAAGAGCTACAAAGATGGTGCAGACATTTCGACTTCAGGACGCTAACATCATAAGCGACTCAAGATCCGCCCTGGAGTCCATAGCGCGTCCAGAAGCTACGAACCCTCTTGTAGCCGAGATACAAGATCGTATCCACGAGTTAAGTACAATAAATATAGCCACACACCTGTACTGGGTTAAGGCACATGAAGGCATCGAAGGAAACGAACGTGCAGACCAACTTGCAAAGGAAGCAGCTCTGGAAAACGTTACAGAGCCGGCGTATGATAGAATCCCGGTTTCTTATCTCAAATACTCTCTCCGCCAGAGAACTATAAAGTCTTGGCAAAATAGATATGATGAGGCTAACACGGGGGCAATAACTAAAATATTCTTTCCTCAAGTTCGTGATGCTCACCTTATACTGGACAAAATTAAATGTACAAACATTATAACGCAACTGCTGACGGGGCATGGAGGGTTCAAAGCCTACTTACATAAATTTAAACTCATTAACGATCCAAACTGTTCTTGTGGGTCTGAGGTACCGGAGACAGTGCCCCATCTGTTGGATCAGTGCCCAAGATTCGGTACATGGAGACACGACGCAACACAAGAATTAGGTTACCAGATCAGTACAAATAATTACGCGAAAATATTGCTAAACGACGACGATCGCAGAATATTCTTACGTTATGCAGAAAAGGTCGTGAGGGCGGCAGCCAGGGGGAATGAAAGTACTGGGGTATAGCCTAAATAAGATACGATGTATGTCATGTATAATGAAATAAAAGTATTACAATAACAATATTATATAATTGATAATAAATATTAAAATATATAAATATAAATATATATGATTAATGAGAGTGTAAAATTAATTCATAATAATATTAAAGTTAGCATAATATAATTAAAATACAATAATCATAAAATAAGAAATAAATTGTAATTAATGAAAAGATATAATAAAAAAAAAACATATATGTAAGTAACAGAACTCAAAATTGCCATAAAATAAATAATGGCAGGTGTAAAAGAAATCAATAAAAAAAAAAAAAAAAAAAAATATGGTCGGAATCCCGGGATCGCATGTCATAGTTGTCATTCACTTGTAGGCTTACGTCCTACAGTGTTTTCGGTAGTTATGTGGATAATCGATTATTTTTCGTAATCGATTATCCATATCTCAAAAAGTATTTCACTCGTCTCTAAAATTTAGTAATCTAAAATACAGTAGTCGTACAGAAATACAACTACGCCACCGAGGCAATCAGGGAGTATAATAATATGTCTTTAAAAAATCAACGATTACGAAAAATAATCGATTATCCATATCACTAGTTTCCGGTAATTCGGCACTAACGTGTAAGCTATGTTTGTCAAGGTGTCCATCCTGCGCGAGTCGTTCGTAGCAGAGCGCGGCGTCGTGCAGGCGGCCCCGCACCACCTGCGCCAGGATCAACTCCTTCAACGACGGCTCCGATCTCTTCATCGACAGTATACCTGGGGAACGATCGTTTATAACATAAAACATAAGCTCACGCCTGTATTCCCGAAGGGGTAGGCAGAGGCGCACTAGCGAACTAGAACACCCACATTTCGCCGAGCTTAGTTCCGTCCCAGATGTGATAGGGTGCGAGCCTATCGCCATATCGGGCACAAATTCCAGACTTCGGGCTGATATGGAAAATCCAATATCACTTTGCCCGACCCGGGGATCGAACCCGAGACCTCAGAGCCATAGTCGTACCGAAATACCACCACGCCACCAAGGCAGTCTTTTGTCAGTCAGTCGTTTATAACCAAAAATATATTATTCAGTTTAAATATCAAAATTCTTTAATAATATAAAAAATAAATTGCCGATATGGCGATAGGCTGCCCTCTATCACATCTGGGACCGAAATTGGCTCGACGAAAATTAGGTGTTGTAGTTAGCCTGTTCCTATCCTTTCTATATGTATTATGAATGTAAAAAAAATACTTGAAATAAAACTATTTTATACGGATTCTATCGCGGTTCGCGCAAACCTAAGAAATCTGCGGTGCTAACCCGTAAAAAGCTAAACTCGTCATCGAACTTCGTGAGTGAGATAACATCGCTCACGTGACTATGTAACTTGATATATCACCGCGGATTGAGCTATCGAGTTACAAAAAAGTTCTTACAGAATAGCGCTAGTTTCTAAATATTAAAAAAGTAATATTTTTAATGCTGTAAACTCAACGAAAACATTTTATCCAGTGTAAATTAAAAACAAAAGAGCTTTAAGTTATACCTGCAACGGAGTCCGGTTCATCCAACAGTGCGTATATTTCGGCTAAGAAAGGCAGTTGTTCCTGCATTCCATCCTTGTTTTCCTCCATATACAACTCTAGATATTGCAAGGCGCGTTCCAGTTCACCGCACGCGAAATTTCCGCGAGCGATAGTCAATTTATCGAACTTATCTAAGAACGAGGCTATGTTCCTTCAAAAAAGAAAGAAAGGAAATCGCTCACTAATGACTATTTTTTTATTCAAGTAAAGCCGCGTCTCCTGCACTAAAACATTACACAAAACACCTACGCAAAACATGGTTTCGCTACACATTTTTAGACAGCGAAAATCATTGTTTTGCGCATGTGTTTTGTTTCAAGAAAAACAGGTGCAGGAAACACGCCTTTAAACTTCTCTCGATGTATTACAACATAATTGCTAAGCGTAATATAACTGAAGTGAAGTTAGACACTTCTATGCATTCTCACAAAATATTTTAGTTCCTAAAAGCTATAACCATTATGGAGCATAAAAAAAAACATGCTTACTTGTAATTATCGTTGTCTAATGGACGTGGTTTGGAATGGCACCATTCTAGAGTCCATCTGTTTAGGAAATCCAACAGCGTGTATATAGTTTTACTGCATTTACTCTGAAAATTAAAACAAAGCATGTACGGATTCTGATACATGTAGAGCTGCTGTTTCTAATATCTGTAGAGCTGCTGTTTCTAATATTAAATTACTTTAAAAAGAACCTTACTCGGGAAATACTAAAACCGAACGCTATTCATCTTTAACGGCTATATACATTGTTTTGCGTTATACAATTTTGACAGATAAGGAGGCCACAATATGAAAACTTGACAATTGCTATACTTACCTTGACATTGGCTAAATCATCGCAAATGCATGGAAGCTATTATTTTTAAAAGAAGAAGAAATAACAGGGGGGTAAGAAAAGCGACTCGGCTATTCATGTACAGGGGGGTTACCACCACCTCTTTTAGCAGTATTATTATAGTCTTACTACGTTTTTTTGTACGTGAATCGGTACAAGTAAGATTATAATAATATTGCTATAAGAGGTGGTGGTAACCCCTCTGGACCTTAGAGTTTGAGTTGCGTTTAAATATTCAGGTATTCATTCTAGATTTATGTTAACCACGTAATGTCTCTCAACCGTCTGTGCTTACTGTCTGGTTGTGTTGTGACTTCAATGTCAGTACAGAATTATTATTTTTTATACGCACCTGATTGCCCTCTTCAGTTTGTACGGAATTGATTGTCGGAGTCATTCTAATATGACGTAACATCTTGAACTTAGTGCGTTCTATTGATGAAGCGATTTCACTGTCGATATTTTCCAAACCTGTCCCAAAAAATACCACAATATAACCAATATATAAATATGACGAAATTTTTATAGCTTCTATTCGGGGTTATACTCGTTTTTCTGATATTTTTGCGACAGAAAGTAACATACTATATACACTGAAATATTATATCGATATACTGCATAAAATCAGTTTATTATGTTAGCAGAGATAATGATGAAACAGAATACTCTTACACTATTAAATTTTATATGACATCAAACGATTCATTTTTTCGTTAAATCAGAAGAATTTTAATATCTTATTATATCATTTTTGAGATACGAACAAGAACTATGGTAAATGATTCGTATAGAAACAAAGGGAATCTGAAAAATTAATTAATTGTAGCTATTCAATATTTTTGCTTTTTTTTAATGTAGCTTAGAATATTTCATTAAAGTTACATTAAAATTACTTACTCAAGTAATAGGAAATTGGCATCATACTAACACAAGATTCGATATATTAGATCACATTGCTAAAAAAACACAAACAATCGAAATAAAAAAAATCATAATTTTTTCAGATTGTCTTTGTTTCTATAGCCTCATATCATACCTATGACCGCCATGATCTCCTCGTGTATGTAGTGCAGGTCGCGGTCGGACATCACGGCGTGCAGCAGCACGTACGGCAGGAACAGGAACAGCGTGCGCACGTCGCGCCGCATGCTCGGGTGCACCACGCGGACCAACTCTCGTATACTTTCAGATTCTATTAGCGGGATCAGTTGACCTGCCCAACTGGAAAATGGGTAGTTCGGGTAAGATTGGATGAAAAGTAAGATCATGTACTATATAAAAATAAGTCGGGTTTTCTTTCCTGACGCTATAACTCCGGAACGCACGTACCGATTTCCACGGTTTTGCATTCGTTGGAAAGGTCTCGGGCTTCGTGAGGTTTATAGCAAAGAAAATTCAGGAAAAATTTCAACAGAAAAGCGGGAAAATCTTTTTTCACGCACCGGCGCCATCTACTTAAAATAGTGGTATGTAGTACATGCTATGTATCAGAGATGGCGCTGTAACAGACAGACAGACGGGTGACAGACAAGTGACAGATGGGTGACAGACGGGTGACATACAGGGTGACAGACGGGTGACAAACGGGGTGACAGACTGGGTGACAGACGGGTGACAGACGGGGTGACAATCGAGCAGATAGATGGGGTGACCGACGGGTTGACCCACAGGGTGACTGTCGGGGTGACTGACGGGGTAACCGACGGGGTGATGGACGGGGTAACTGACGAGGGTACTGACTGGGTGACTGACGGGGTGACTGACGAAAACAGACCAAAGTATCTACTTTGGTCTGTTTTCGTCAGTCACCCAGTCAGTCACCTATAATCCAATAATTCTAAAGGAGGTAATGAGATGATCTCATCTCATTACCTCCTTTAGAATTATTGGATTATAGGTGCCTACAACTCATTCTTTCAACCCTCTCTCTCCTACGCAGACGAAGTTGCGCGGGTCAGCTAGTCGACTATAAAATAAGCTCACGCCTATATCCCCGAAGGGGTAGGCAGAAGCGCACTAGCCAACTAGTACATCCACATTTTGCCGAGCTTAGTTCTGTCCCACGTGATAGGGGGCGAGCCTATCGCCATTTCTGGCACAAAGTCCAGACTTCGGGCTGATATGGAGAAATCCAATAACACTTTGCCCGATCCAGGGATCGAACCCGAGACCTCAGGACAGTAGTCGTACCGAAATACAACCACGCCACCGAAGCAATCTATTTATATATTTAGAAATTCTGAAAATTGTCTTACTTATGAGCCCATTCTAAAAACGTAGTTGCATAACTCGATCCGAACAACGGATGCGCTTTCTTAGGCTGTGACGGATAGGCAAGCGTGTATCTGTTATAAAAAAGAAAAATAATTAGTACATGAACACAATAGATAAACAAAATCGATAAACATATACACACAACAATCGCAACCACATAGTAAGATACGATAATTGATTAGTATCAAAAATTACTAAAAACTGTATCTTAACGACCAAATTCAAAAAAGGAGAAGGTCCTCAATTCCTCTGTATTTTACGCGATATCTCCGCCAAATGTGGACCGATATTCAAAATTATTTAAGGGTGGTCCCATATAAATTTGGTCACGATCGGTACATTTGAAATCGGTCAGTTAAGTTTTTAAACTTGTGATAATCAAGATTCTTTTGTGTTCGATAGAGCTTATTCCAAGGGTGGTCCCATATAAATTTGGCCACGTCCGGTCGGTCCGTTAACAAATGAAAAACACATGTTTATTGGCCGAACTTATTTCCCAGCGGGCTACTCGCCTATTGAATTATTGACATATCAAGTAATAATATAACCCAAAAAAAATTAAAACATACCTGGAGCTTAGCAATGGAAACATAATCTGATGCATGTGTTCTGGAAAACTATCCCACAGGTCTTTCTTCCTGCCATTTGGTGATATTTCATAAATCTTCAATATTTCTTGTATAGTTAGAGCATAGCAGTCCATGTTCTACAATAACCCAATAGACAATCATATTACTAACGGAATTAACTCTAATAAAAGTAAGTTTTTAATATGAAATTGTTTTTAAAATAGGCAGTACAAATTTATCAAGTGGGGTATTTTAAATTCGCTAGTAAATTTTAAATTCAAAACATTTATGAGGTAGAAAGAAAACGATACGAAACTCGATATTTTTTTATAATTTTTTTGTAAATATCGATGCTTTGCTTTCGATATAAAATATCGATATTTTCTTTTGATGCAACTATCCAACAATATTTATATTTTCGCAGTATCATTCATATCATTCCGAATCAAAAGCATTTAAGGTTTTTAGAACCTTAATTAGATTTAATGTCATAGATAGATAGATAGATAGAGAACACTTTACTGAACACCAAAATTTTGAAACAGTAAAGCAAGAATCTTAAACTACAAAATATTACAATAGGCAGCCTTATCACTTAAAGCGATCATGTCATCTAAGATTTTAGTGGTATTAATACTACTTTACAAACCATAGTATCTTTTTCGTATTGGAACGCCCTCGTGAGCTCGATCAAAGCTGTCGTGGCGAAACAATCGTCCTCTATAGAGAATGCGAATGGAGATTTGTTTGACTGCACATACTGTCGAGGTAGATGGCCCGCTTCTATGGCACCGAGTTGGCCCAAACACGCTCCACTTGCAGCGCTTACTAATGGATCATGGTCTTTGCAACCTGTAAGATAATTAATGTATAGGCAAAACATTATATCGTTACTTATAGTTAAATTTATAACAGATATACATACATAAGCTCACGCCTGTATCCCCGAAAAAGTAGGCAGAGGCGCACTAACGAACTAGAAAACCCACATTTTGCCGAGCGTAGTTCCGTCCCAGGTGTGATAGGGGTGAACCTATCGTCATAACGAGCACAAATTCCACACATATTTCCATCCAATCCAAAAGATCCAATATCACTTTGCCCAACCCGGGGATCGAACCCGAGACTTCAGGACGGCAGCCGAACAGAAATACAACCAGGACACCGAGGCAGTCTGTAACTATTATTAATTTAGATCGGTTCATTTTAGCTCACCTTGCTTGCACATATTATTTAAATTAGCATCCTAAATGTTACTTAATAGTGATGAAAGAATGAATTTAATTTAATGTAAATTATTGTCATTTTTTGTTTTCTTATTTTGGTTGTGTATTAATATCTGACTGTAAACTGGTTATTATTCTCAAAAAGAGCAACGTCAGAGTTTCTTGCCCGTTCTGCTCTGACGAACCAGCTTTCCGAATTGGCGGTAGAGTAAACATTTTAGACGGAATCTAAACAATGTGTGACATTTTATTGATTCAATAAACGATTTGATTTGATTTGAATTAACACTCAACTGTCACACAGTCCTGACCCACACTACGGAATAATTTTTGTGTCATGGGTATCAAGAACCTAGAGACTTTCGGTCTCACACGACCCAGGACCAAAACAAATATCTGTAGATCTCACAAACATTTGTCTCAGTACAGGAATCGAACCCACGGCCACTCGTTTCACAGCCGGCTACTCGCCTGCTGTGCCACAGAGGGTGTCAAGGAATTGTATTATCTCTGTATTATGGATAAGTTGACAGTAACTGTGAAAAAATATAGGACAGCATCTCCATCATAGTATTGTTTAGAAGATAACTCAATCTCTTATCTAAATATCTCGTATATCGATCACCGAAATAATCTCAACGAGTTGTGATTGTAGCACCTCTGCCTACCCCTTCCATGATAAAGGTATAGCGTATGTTTATTTTTTTAGTGCGTCTACTTTCTATTACGTACCAAGAAGGAGAGAATCGATAAGTTCCACAACAATACTATCGATAGTCTTTCCGCCGAATATTGCCTTGTGTATATCAGTTCTGTTATTTTTCAACAACTTGTTTAGATGATTGAATGCATACACTTTGATTGTCGGTATATCGTGGTTAAGATGTTGCAAATACCACTTAATCTTATCCAGAAATCCGTCAGGCTGCGTTCTGTTCACATGATTTTTGATAACCAATTTTATTTTAGGCGATATTTTAGTATCTTCTAAGAAAAATAAATCAGAAATGTGCGTACTCAGCAGGTTTTCGTTACTTATTACTAAATATTGGAATATCTTGTTAATTTCATGTGGAGCATAGTCAAATTGTTGAAGTAGTGAAACAGCAAGATTCGATAGCAATGGCCCTAGACACAAGCTATCAATATTGTGTATGAACGCGCTCCATGCTTCTGCTAATATCTTGGGAAATTCTTTGGCTAAAGGCAATGCAGACCTTAAAGTCGCCAACACTTTATATCTCAATGGAGTAAGATATTTAACGCCCATCAATTGCATTATATCAGGCAAGCTCTTCAACGCCTTCCTTTTCACCGATAGAGCAACTTTAGCATTCACCAGCTTATGATCGAAGTATGCTAGAACGCCCAAGAATTTCGGATTTAGAAAATCGGCTATCTGCGCTGTACTCATGTTACTACTACCATTAGGTGTCGATACATCTGGATCGTGACACGCTAAGTATCTACAAGCGTTCAAAACTCTCTCTGGATTGCAACAATATTGAAGCAGGAATTCTGTTAATATCACTCTAAAATGTCGATTAATTAAGTTCGATATCGACATCTTTGTCAACTTTTCGAGAAT
This sequence comes from Clanis bilineata, assembly GCA_036417725.1. Taxonomy (NCBI): domain Eukaryota; kingdom Metazoa; phylum Arthropoda; class Insecta; order Lepidoptera; family Sphingidae; genus Clanis; species Clanis bilineata. Next base: position 10,901,484 of record CM071153.1, read on the forward strand.
CGCATAACATTTTGTCGATACTTCTTTCGTTTCGTTCAAATACACATGGACGTATATGTGAGGGAACCTTTCAATCAAGAAATCTGAAACTGAACATTGTACCAACGACGCTATCTCTTCGATCATCGACGGTACTTCCTTTATAGTCACAGAGTATGGTATTAAGTATGGTAGAAAATGATGTACGTCTTTCGATATAAAATCTCTGTATCCAACAAATCCGAAGGCCCTTACGACTTTGAGGAGAGATATTGCGAATTCATTACCATTGTAAAGGCTACATTCAACGAAAAGCTTGCAGTAGTCCTTCTTGTATCTATGGTATACTTGGTTTGGAGTGTACCCGTGAGTTTCACATACATCTCTTAGAAACACGACTGCTTTAGGCCCCAAGCAACCGTATGGGTGCATAATGAAATAAACTAGCAGTTTGGTTACTGGTAGTATTATTTTATCATTATCACACAACCCAAACTGTTTGATTAAATTCAATGTGTGTGTTTGTGTTGTCACATCATTATTCTCTAGGCTTGATCTTGTACATTTTACTAAAATTGTGATGCACACATTCAACGCTGACTCTTTGTGTGAAGCCCACTCAGGGTCTTCCTCCTGTAATAAATGTTAAAGAATAATGATTATTAAATCCTATTGCATGTTATTTCCATGTTGAGACAACCCAGGTGCATGTGATGTAAACCGAAATCTGCGATTACAAATAGGAAGATTATCGTCGTTTTACTTTTATGTTATCGAAGCTTTAAGTCAAATTAATGTCGTTTTGGGACATTGCTCATTGTATTTGTTATTCATGTTTACTTTCACTAACTAGGCTTTAAAGTGGTTCCAGGGATTTATATTGTATTCACATAAATATATCTATGTGATAAGATGAGAGAGCTATTAGCAAATATACCATAAATATTGTCAGCCCTGTAATATTGTTACACTGCAATTTGGTAGATTTTACATAGGTACATTGAAATTTCTTATTAAAAATGAATATAAATTCAAAAAATTGTGAAATAAAGTATGCATAATTAACTTACCACATTTGCGTCCACATACGGCGTCATGGCTTTTACGATATGCTCACAGTTTTCTTCTTGAATAATCTCATTTGATACTCCATACTTAAAGACAAAGAAGTGAAGACAGAGTCGGCTCAACACATCCCAATATCCACTATGGTTTAGGTCTATAACATGCTTGTGATTTAGAAACTTCACTAGTAATGTTCTAAGTCCAGCTAAAAGTGATTGCTTGTTCGGTGACAGTATTATCCTCTCTGTATATAATACAAAATTCTTCTCTCTCACTTTTGAAAAGAATTGTTCAGCATCCAATTGACCCCTCTCTAAATTGTGACATTTGGGACATATCACAGAGATAGCTATTTGATTATTATTAAATATTGTGTGCCCTAAATTTACTTTTGCATGTTGAAGGCATATGATGTGAGAGCCGAGGCACATGCAACCAATGACAGGTATGACTTGCATCACCTCTCTTTGTATGTCACACAACTTTGATATAAAGCCTTGGATTAATATACCACCTAGGAGTTTACTTGCTGAGTATGTTTTGGATGCCACAAATAAAGGACACAACTGTATAACCTGGAAAGTAAGATGGATATTGTAATTTTTTGAGATATAAAGGCCAGCCCGTCCACCAAATTGCCTGGTATGTTACAGTACTACTGTTTCATAGAAAACCGATGTAAAGTGGCAACTCCCTGTCGCGTATCATTTGCTAAGATTTAGAGTAGCCCATTTCTCCCCAACCATTTCCCAATCCCTATTCCCCTAAATTAAGGTTCACAACACACCCATGATTCGTTTGGTACCATGGGTGTCTATGGGCCATGATCACAACTTACCACCAGAGCCATCTGCTAGTTTGCCAGTCTCTACTACATAAAATATACCATTAATATTACACAAAAATAAAAAAATGTGTCTTACTTCTTTATAATTATTGGTTCTGTTACTTATTAATGATTCATAAAAGTAAATAATATATGTATTAAATGCATCATCAAATCTTGTCTTCAGTAATATTTTTGTCACCAATATGTACTTCAATATCAATGATTTGATATTATCTGTATATCCCAACTCGTTTTCAGAAAAGTGTGCTTTGTTTTGAAGACACATCAGTTGCAACACTTTGGTACACACATTTCGCTGCATGCTATCATCCAGAACAATGGTACTTAGCAATATATCAAGAACTAATTTTAAACAATTGCCATCATTTAATAATATATTTTTCTTGCCTTCAATTAATTTTGATATTGCATTTAATATCATAGTCGTATTATGTTTTAAAACATTAAAAGAAACTGTATTTTCTTGCATATCTAAGTTCTTATATTTCAGATAAACTGATTCTAGTATGTTTAAAGCCGCCGAGGTCCTATTGAGATGGTGATTTATCAGGAAAACATTAATATTACCGTCTTCACAACATTTCAAAGATTGTATTACAGAGAGTGCTTGTATAAAACATCGATTATTTTCAAAAGTATGTTTTTCATTTTGAATATGAGATAACATGTTTTCACAATAATATTCCGCCACTGCTTCAATTTCATTAGAACTCATATTCTCAAGACTCAAAAGATCTTCTGGAAACTGTAATTTCTTACTCAACCTAAGGCACTGTTGTCTTAACTCTGTGTGATAAAGCTTACAACTCTTTGAGCTTATAATAATAGTACAAATATTTATCAGCACTTCTTGATCCTTGTCATTATCCTCTAGACTTGATATGAAGTTGGACATCAATGTGCTGAATTTCATCAGATAGATTGTGTCAACTTCTCCTTTCTCATGAAATACATTCATAGATTGCACCATCGCCTCTATAAACAGCATAAGATCTAGATATATCTTGGGAAAACAATTCCTAAACTTATCAATACCGTTTTGATCAAAATTGACTATGATGTTTGAGAAAAAATTTAAGGAAACCAGTTTGAGATCAGCATCACAGTGCTGAAAAATGTAGAATGCCTCTTGGAATAGTTTTTCATGTTCAGTTGCTTTTTGGTGTGTCTTCAAGGAGTCTATTGCTATAACCTCTGACAAAAGTTGGAGTGTGAGATCTATCATCACCTTGCAAGTTTTTAGATCTTTAATTTTTACATAAATTGGTTCCAAATTTAGCTGTATGTTTGGTATCACCACATTTTCTGGTGTAAAATTTTGTAACACAGCATTTTGGGTGCTTGTACTGTCTTTGTAGTATTCAATTAGCTTATGTAACACAGCTATGTATTCAGAATGGAGTTTGTCATAAAAAGATGCATTATTTACACATAAAATGCTGAGTATCTTCAACTGTGCATCTTTGCTTGTGACATGAATTCTGAAATTATAATAACATAAACATAAGCTCACGCCTGTATCCCCGAAGGGGTAGGCAGAGGCCACTACAAAACTAGAACACCCTAATTTGGCCGAGCTTAGTTCCGTCCCAGATGTGATAGGGGGCGAGCCTATCGCCATATCGGGCACAAATTCCAGGCTCTGGGCTGATATGGAAAAATCCAATATCACTTTGCCCGACCCGGGGATCGAACCCGAGACCTCAGGATGGTAGTCATACTGAAATACAACTACGCCACCGAGGCAGTCTTATTAATTCATAACAAAATTATTGTCATTGTACCGCTTCAGTGTACCACTGCACAACTTATTTTGATATATATGTTGAGGAAATGATTCAGCCTAGTTTTTAGGACTCAATCCATGTCTGAAGCCACATCTCCTGTACTTAAACATTATACAAAACATCTACACAATGGTATTTCTACATTTTTTTTGTCTATGGTCTATTGTTATATGAGCAGTAGATAATGAAAAGCCTTGTTTTGTGTAGGTGTTTTAGTGTTTTGTTTCTAAAAAAATGTGCAGAAAACCCAGCTTAACATCAACCCCCTGAGAGATAATATCTCAAAACAATATTGTCTAATATTTATTAAGGTAAAATATATCTAATTTGATAATTTATACATGCTCATTAGCAGGACAACAGGCACAGGCAGGACCTGGGCACACAAGAATTTGGGGCTACCTTGGAAAGTAAAAATAATAAATATGGTAAGAGAATATAAGTACTTATCAGCCTTTCGGGGGCATGTGAGTTTGGGGACCCTGGGCACGGGCCCTATGTGCCCTTATGGTAAAGATAGTACTACTTATTAGACAATATAAAATTAATTAATATTGGTTATAGTAGTGTTATCATTAATTAGCCATTCTGGATGCCAGTCTAGCTACAGTATTACCTGTGATATGTGGAGCTACACTACATAAATATGGTAATAATTTCTCTTACCTATCCAGCTTTTCCACTGACCACACATAAAATAATCGTCCCAGTAACCAAGTGTTAAAGGCATTATAGTAAGAATCAGGATACTTTGAGGATCCTACTCTGGGAACAAGAACCTCAGAGCAGTCTCTGTAAAAAAATATTAATTTCACTATAGAAACTACACCAATTATAATACAGGTCTATGCAGGCCGCTTCCAACAGGTCGATCTGGAATTCTTTGGGGGAGGCCTATGTTCAGCAGTGGACGACCTATGGCTGATGATGATGATGATGACGATGAAGTAGGCACATTATCAACCTACACTATCCCACTGCTAGACACAAAATGCACAAATAAGAGAATCTCTCAATTGTTTTTGAGAGATCCAAGTTGTCTGACTAGCTATTTTTTTGAGTAATGGATTTATTAAACACTGTTGTTGGCAAAATCATCAACCTTTGATGGAGGCCATATTTTTTTAAATAAAGAAGAATCTCTCAAATATCATCCAAACCGGATTACTTTATGTGCAATAATTTTATTTTTAAAAGTTTGGTATAATTAGCTATAACATAATTATATAATTTTATGAACTAGCTAGATATATTAAATGACCTTATTTTATTAGGGCATTGCATAGTGACTACATTGTACCTGATGGTAAGCATAGTGCAGTCCAAAAAAACCTAGTGACCACTGACAAATGCTGAGTCTATCAGTGGTCACCTGAATCATACCAGACTATTTATGATTCGTCACACTCTGAATCCGAAGAGGGATGAAGTAAATTGAGGGGCTTGCGACAAGACAAGCAGATAACTAAAGTAGACACAGGGATACCCCCAAACCCATCCCAGCCGACCATCAAGTCATGCCGCAAGCCCCTCGAGAGAACCGGAAGTACACTGGCTGATCCTGGAATACGAACCACACATAGAGTGTGGGTCACTATGGCAGATTTTAGGACCATGTGGGCTATGGTTGCCGGTCGAAAATGAATATCCTACCACCAGTAAGACCTAAACAATATGACAGAGTTTATGCAAGCCGGCATGATACTGATCGCCACCGATGGACACAAGGTCTATAGGTGGTGGCTGGTATTTTTGGACCGCACATCGCTTACCATCAGGTGTGGTGTGGTCACTTTGCCATGCTCGGATAAAAAAAAATCAAAATAAACTTTGTAAAACAACTCACCCAACAACTATTGTACAAACCTTTTTAAAAACAATTTTATATTTCCAGATAGCCAGATTTTCTACCATATTATGTCTGCTTTCTTTCTACCTCGGTGGCGTGGTGGTATTTCGGTACGACTACGGTTCTGAGGTCTCGGGTTCGATATGTTATGTTATGTTCTTTCTACCTGCCCTTATCCCACCTCAGAGTGGGGTCAACGCAACACACTTTTTCAAGCATGTTGCAGAAAGTATTTGGCTATGTTTTTACAAACGGCTGCCTGCCTGACGTCAACCGCTCTTAGGGATCCAGTCCCATTTTCTAACATATGTACCTACTGTAATTTTTAAACTATTGAAATATTTATAGGAATACTATAAAATTGTATATTACCCTGATAATTTCAATATCGAAGTTAATAACATCTCAAGACCGTCAACTGCATGATCCAAGTTATTAAAGAGCACCATCGTTGGTGCATTGAACATTTGCCACACAGTAAATGGCCCATCTTGGTTCTCATTTTCCATTATATTTAGTGCTGCAGTTATAACACAAAAGGCACTTTTCACTTAATTATTTAAGTTGGTTTAAAGTTTGAATAATTTTAATAACACACAATTTGACAAAACCAGTGTTGATTCTTGAGTTTGACAGATGTTTCCCGCCATTTTTTTAAATCTTTGGTTTGATAATGTCTTTCGTTCAAAAATGGTTTCTTGAATCATGAAAACATGGCACCATATCGATAGTTCCAAGGCAAAGTGCGTTAAGCGACATTTTTGAAACTTTACAGGAGAGAGGTTCAAAGTTTTTTTTTTTGAAAAAAAATTCATTATAAAAAAAGTACTTGGCGGATTTTAGCAAAATTAATATATTTCTTGCGTTTGCACATATCGCAACTTTTTAAATATAAATTGTGTTTAAATGAGCTGTATTTTCAAAAATAAGTGTCGCTTAACCCAATATGCATCAACTGAAAGAATTTTTAGAGTGAGGCAAAGTGACTCAAGTGCCCATCACAGATATTATAGCGGAGACGAAATTGATTCATACCTTAATACGATTACGTTTCAGGAAAAGCAAAACTGCTTTATCCTCCATGTATCATAATGTTCATAAAAAAATACTTGCCAGAAATTAGCACAAGTAGTATGTTACATGGGCGCGGCGTAGGGTAAAATGATAACATACAACAGATTTGATTTTTCACCATTTTTTTTAGTAAATATTGTATTATGTGGGTAGTTTTATATTACTAATATAAAAAAATAAAGGATCTAGATTCACAGTGATTCTATACCTCCCTTCATTATCATTAAAATAATTTGCTCATGATGAAGTACTATCTTCTTTTTGCACAACTTGCTGAACGACCAGCTTGAAGCGACCCGAAGCAAATATTACTTGCTCCGATTTCACCTAACAAGATTCTTAGTTATCTCCATCACTTGAAGAAGGCTTTAATTACTTTCTTATCGAGGCGTGGGCACTGGTCTCCTATGATGTAGAGCTGTTTGGCTCCCTGTTCAACCATTATACACAATAAAATACTTTATATACGAGGGTATGGTCAGTATTCGAGATTGTGATCAGTACCGCGACATTCAGCTTATTTGACATGCTGCACCAAGAAGAAAACACTGTCGCTGAATGAATGAATAGCTTTAAACCCAGATATGATACCATAGGCCTGGTGTTTGCCATTAAATCGTTGGGCGAGACATACAGGTCGATGAAGACTGTAGAAATCTGAAACTAAATGTAGCGAAGATCGAGGACATAACCTATTGGAGGTACAGACATGGATAGTATCCAGATAAGGAGCAAAAAGACAAATATTTATTAAACATACTATGTTATTTACTATGGTTAAAGTAAAAGCGAAAATGTCTTAAATACATTGGGTGTTCAAAATAGTAACTGCAAAAATGATTTAACCGACAAATGAAATTAAATCAAGTAGAAGCTTAAAAATCTTAAGTGACCGAGGGCCGAAAATGGTAAAATCTTGTGTCGTTTCAATCAATGAACATCAAAATGGAAGTTATTTTTCGTGTTGTGTTAAGCGCCAAAAAAGTCGTCAAAAAAAAATGAAACTAGCGTCAAAAAACGCAGAAAAATTCGCTGATTCCAAATATATATATAACTCAATATCGCAAAAAATGTCGCTTAAAGCACTTTGCCTTGGAACCGTCGATATAAATATAATAAAAAAACAAGAAAAAATACTTAGAGCATCTAAGACCTGAGACGCCGCTCTTATAATTTCCACAAACAGTTTTTGTAATCTTATGATATCAGAGGCGTCAGGTAGCTCAAGTCGTAAATGCTGTAAGGCTAAAGCATAAATCCCCGAAGGGGTAGGCAGATGCATACTGGTGAGCTAGACCATAATTTTATTATTATTAAACAGGTATTTTATTTTTCGTGAAAGTAAATGTAAAATTAACTTTCGGAGGCAACGCCAAATTATTAAAGAAGTGCTTATCTGATTACAGGATTCGCTAACGTTTGGTTGGTGTGGACCTTAGATTATCCTAGTGTGGACGCAACAGCGAAGGCAAGCGAAGCAGTCTTCATCGCCGATGACTCCTCGCTTTCGCTCAGTTGGTATGTAGTTAATGTAGTAGTACCTACTCATAGTAGAGTCGATTTTATATTGCAGAAAGTATTTGGCTCAGTTCTTTTAAGACTGCCTGCCTGGCGTCGTTCAGTCCATGGCAAATCGTGTGAGATAACACTGCATTGGCCGACCTAGGAATCAAACTATGTCCTTCAGGCTCCAGGTTCACAACCCATATACGCTGTTACTATGCCAAGGAGACAACAATAACGTCTAAACAGCCGCGTTGGTGTGTCAGAATTATAGATTCATCAGTCGAATAATGTCTCATATCTATGGTCAGAATGCAGCGAGTGAGCAGAGCATCGAGTGAGCAGACTCGTTTTCGTCGACTTCGACTCGACAGAACCTATGATCATTACAGAGTTCTTTCTGTACATGTTAAATAATCTATGAATAAATTGTAATTCCGCGAAATGTGAGTGTTTTACTTCACTAATGTACTTCTGCTAACCCCTTCGGAGATATAAGCGTGAGCTAATGTTATGTCGGTATATTCTGTTAAGAGCGATTGTAAAAAAATATGCCATAAATTTTCAAACTTTTATTGGTATTATACATCATAATATAACTTATTGTAAAATATTATAACAAAAACAATTACCACAGCAATGAAAAAATAAAACAAGAATATTTGAATTTCCATTTTTATATTATGTATTGACTAAAATATTTATAATAGTAAAGGTAAATAACTATGCCGCTCTGAATCCTTTTTTAGCTTACTGGACAGCAGCGCGTAAGTACAGACTCAAAAATAAAATCATACATTTTAATTGGACCGTTTTGTGCAGAAATAACTCATCCACAAAAAACATTTCTTTTTTACAGCAATATAGCCTATTAAATAGTTTAGATCATGTTGGCATCAATAAAAAAAAACCTTTTTTTGTAGGTTGGCTCATTTCTGCACAACACGGACCGATTGATAAAACAAAAGCTTTATAATAAGAAACATGTCTTTCTTTCAACCTACCCTTATCCCAGAATGTCGGCGCAACACACCTTTGCAAGCATGCTGCAGAAAGGATTCGGCTTAATTTTTACGACCACCTGCCTGCCTGACGTCAACCCCATGTGGAGGTTCCAGTCCCCAACAAATTAAATTCGAAAAATTGCTATGCTCGATCCGGTAATCGAACCTAGGATCTCCCGGACCATAGCCCATATATGCTGACACTAGACAAAGGGGCGACAATAAAAATGCAAATAAGATAATCTAAAATTTCTTTGATATTATGACTATGCCACTAAGCACGCCGGGGACGGACACAAGAGATAATAATACGTAAGGTGGTTAGGAAGGGAAGGTAACCACCAACATACAACGTAAGTAGAAGCATTTTGAGTGTCTCTGGTTTAGTTTTTTGTATCCGAGCATGGCAGTGACGACCTGCACCTGATGGTTGCAATACAACAAACCTAGCGACCACTGATAAACAATGGGTCTATCAGTGGTCGCCAGAATCTTGGCGGCCTATTTTTGCTTCTCCACACTGCGAATCCGAAGAGGGAAGAAGCAAATCGAGGGGCTTACGACAAGACATGCGGATGACCGATGCAGACACAGCGATACCCGTCCTAACCACTTATCAAGTCATACCGCAAGCCCCTTGCGAGAAACTCTGTCTCAGCTCAATGTTAATAACATGCTCAAAACGTATACTGTACCCTTAGTACCGTTTTTTTCGATTCTCGAAATCGACTGTGGTATAGTTTCTCCATACATTTTTTAGTTCATTGCAGTTTCCGCAAAGTGGCGCTGCTAGTCAAATGTATGGACAAAACGCAAACTATCGTAGATTTCGAGAATCGAGAAACGTCAAAATAAACTCGTACTAGGGGTACAGGGGGGTTACTACCACCTCTTATAGCAATATTATTATAGTCTTACTTGTACTGATTCCCGTACAAAAAAAATGTAGTAATATTATAAGAATACTGCTATAACAGGAGGTGATAGCTCCCCAGGCATTACATACTCAAAAAAATCTCATTTCCAGCCTCTGTCTAGTTGTCGCTGTACTTGCACTAGGTGTTCTGTGACAGTGGCATAAATATTTACATTTTACATACATACACTTAGCGAACTTCAGAGTGGCAAAGTTATTTTACGCATACTGTATATACTACGAAGGATAAAATATATTTTTTACACATTTGCATTTACATAGATTACATGTCTACATCAAAATAAGTATCACTACAGCAAATTAAAAGTAACATGTGATGATTTGCTCGCAATTTAAATCTCAAACTATTTAACATTTGTTATAAATAAAAGTACTTTAAAAATATGTGATAAGCCTATTTTTTGCATATAAATTGTTTTCAATAATGGACTATTCAAATCTTTTTTACAAATGATAAACTAGTAATAGATAAAACTGGACAAATCCTTACTTTCATTCATACATTGTTAAAGATGGCTGAGTTTCTACAAAAATTACAAATTTAGAGCTCAAGGCGAAATTACATTACATATTTTGGTTCAATAACATTTCTCATCTCTCTAAGTGCACAGTTAATATTATTGCATACAGTCTTTGTTACCTACATAACTGCTTTTACCACAATATAACAAATATTCCTGTTATTTGTATTATTACACAGATCTTTTCACATTTTCGTTTCAATCAAAACTTATTAACTCTGCTGTGTTGTTGTTATGCTCAGACTTGACTGGAGTTTGAACTTGTTGTGTTTGGTTTATTGTTGTTTGTTCTTGGGGCATGTTGTTAAAGTTCTGTGGCTGCATTTTTATTTGTTGTCCAGATATATTTTGTTGCATAGGCTGTGCTTGCGGCACTCCTGTCTGAACTTGACCTCCCATCTGCATCTGTGGAATTTGTTGAGTTTGATGCATCATATTTCCTTGCATCTGATGTCCAGGCATCATCTGTTGACCTTGCCCTGGATGTACTTGTCCTTGAGCCATTTGTTGTCCTTGATTCGGCATTTGTTGTCCTTGATGAGGCCCATTCTGACCTTGAGGTGGCATTTGCTGCCCTGGCATCATCATTTGTTGGTTTGTTGGGTGCTGACCTACCATTCCCATTGGCTGCCCATGATGTGTCATTATAGGTGTTTGTGAAGTTTGTTGAGGCATCTGTTGGCCCTGAGTTTGAGGCATTTGTTGAACTTGCGATGGGTTGTTTGGATTTGATTGGGGAATGTGATTAGGATGCGACATAACTTGAGTTTGTCCAGGTAATCCCTGACCTTGCATCATTTGCTGTCCTGGCATGGATATAGGTTGCCCTGGAGGGGGCATTTGTGACTGTTGCATGTTTTGAGGCAGGGAACCAGGTTGTTGATTCTGCATATTCATTGGATAGCCTGCCATAGATACTGGCTGATTAGGATTCCTCATGTTTTGCATTTGCATTCCAAGCATTGGGTTACTTTGGTTCATAAGCTGTGGGCCCATGTTTTGTTGGCCTGTAGTCATGGCAGGCATCATTGAATTCGGTTGGGGCTGTTGATTCGGAATGTTTTGTTTCGCCAGATGTGCATTCTGTCCATTTTGCTGTAAACTGGGTTGTCCTGGCAAACTATTTGCCACATTTTGTGGAATCATTTGGTGCATGCCAGGTTGTGCCGGCATACGCATCTGGTGCATTTGTTGCATCATCATTTGTTGGTGCATTGGTAATTGTTGGCCCATTGGTGGACGAATGTTTGGCTGATTCATTCCAGGTTGGCCGCCAACCGTTGGCTGACCAATGGCGGCTACAGACGTGGACATTGCAAACGTATTCGACATTTGGGGCATCGACTGAGCTACTGTCGCCATTTGGTTGACGCCCATAGGCGCATTAGCCTGAGAGACCTGTGGCTGTCCTGGCATAGGAAGAGAGCCATCAGTGGTAACCTGGGGCATCATCTGATGAAATGGTGGATTACCATAAATTGGTTGGTTCGGATATCCAGTTTGGAATTGAGGCATTGATACACTTGGCATGAAGTAACCACTGTTTGCTGACATCATGTACTGGTGTTTCTGTTGTTCTTGTCTCATTTGCATCTCTCGTTCCTGCTCCTAGAAACAGAGAATATGTTTCAGTAGTTATTATTTTGCGCCTGCCCTCATCCGAGTCAAGTATGGAGTCATTGCAACACACAATATATTTAAGCATGTTGCAAGATTCAGCTTAATTTTTACGACTGGTTGCCTGTCTGACATCGACCACCAATGGGAATCGAGAACCCGATAAAATGCGTTGTCTACCTTGGGATTCGAACTCAGACTTCCTGTTGTATAGCCCATATAAGCTACTACTTAACTATAGAGGTGACCATGGAAAAAAACATTTTTGGGTAACGAAGACAGATCAACAAGCGGTAAGTGGTTCTTTCTACCTGCCCAGGTCCCTCCACAATGTGGGGTCAGCGCGAGACACTACTCCAAACATGTCGCAGAAAAAATGTGTGGAATTTGTGACCGATATAGCGATAGATTCGCCCCTTATCACATCTGAGATGGAAAATAAGCTCAGCGTTCTAGTTCGCTAATTCGCCTTTGTCTATCCCCTTCGGGGATACAGGCGTGAGTTTATGTATCTGTAGTAGTAGAAGTATAATGTGTTGTGTGTATACCTGCACCCGCTGCAGCGCGAGCTGTCGCTGGTACTGCAGGTACTCGTGCTTCTTCTTGCGCATGGCCTGCAGCTTGGCGGCCATCTGCATCTGTCTCTGTCGCTCGGCGGCCTCGGCGGCGGCGGCGAGGCGCGCGCCGTGCTCCGCGCGCAGCGTGTCCAGCGCCGCGCGGCTGTCGCGGATCTGCGACACCTTGTCCTGCACGCGCACACACATATACACAACGGATCAGTTCAATTGGGGTCTTGACTAATTTCTTATAATTAATTTTATATGAAATTTACGTCGTCTAAAATATATAACAGAAAGAAATATTGAAATATTCTCAATAATGAGCCTTTGAAGTTTGATGTAACTGTCAAACTGCGGGAAGAGAAGTATCACTATAATCACGTCACCGTCATAAAGGATAGCAAGATATGCCCCTACTTCAGAATTCAAAATATGAATAACTGCCTCCTTTTTAACCAATTTCGATGCAGACCCGACCCAATTGTTCACACAAACATTTGTCTCGGTGCAGGAATCGAACCCGCAGCCTCTCATTTACATCAGCTACTCAGTACTCACCTGGTGCGCCATGGCGGTTGGCAATCAACATTTAAAAAAAATCTTATACAGTACGTTTTTTCTAACTGGGACAGTATGGGAAATCCGAAACTATAGAAAATACAGAAAGACCGTCTTCCTTAAAACCGATGTTACAAATATCAAATCTCACGGAAACTTTTTAACAAGAAAATAACGGATATAAATATTAGATACTACTAATATTCTTTGTTTACTTCGTTTTTTTAATATTTTTGTTCTCGTGCACCTCAAGGAATTCAATAATTTCCTCCTCAAAAAATGTCATGCATAAAAATATGTTACCTGTAAACTTTCTAAATATACTCGTTTGTCGTCTTGTTGTTGAATGTATTTTAAAAGGCGCGAATGCATAGCCGTTATGTTCATAAACAGAGTTTGCACTGCGGTATCGTTCGCAATAGACCGTCCTCTGCAATAATAAAAATCAAACAATGTAGGTAATGGATAAATCTTAGTACATATGTAAAATTTGCACGTCAATAATAACAGATTGTGTGACTCTGTTTTTAGTATAGTATGTTATCTTTATTGTAACTACATAAAATTTCAGTTAATATCATTACTTTTTTAGATTATGAAATACTTTACACAACAAACAAACCTTGAAGAGTTGCTTTTCATTCTGTTGACAAAAATTTCGACTTGAGATTTAAGTGTTTCCACAAATTCATCGATTTCTTTGTCCTCCGCATCATCGTCTTGCGTTTTTCCAGTTGCTATTTTTGTGAAATCCTGTAATGGAGCGGCAGTTATATTACAAGGACCGTAGTCATGCCGTGATACAACTACGCTACCGAGGCAGTCAGGTGAGGTCTCGGGTTCGATCTCCAGGTCAGGCAGTTAGTCTCAATATCGGGCACAAATTCCAGACTCTGGACTGTTACTGTTAACAGCTCTAAATCTGGACAGAATCGAATTGTGCCCGACATGGTGATGATAGGATGGCCCCCTATCACATCTGGAAATACGCTCGGTGAATTGTGTTCGTATCTGTCTGGCCTTCGGGCGTGAGCTTATGTATGTATGATATTACAAATCATAGGTATGTAAAATTATAATTAAGTACTATCAGTATTAACAGTAGTGACGGGCCAGTACACTGTACTAGTATACTAGTAACTGTGTGTTGTATACAACACACGTACCTCAACGGTGTCGTGCGAGGAGTGCGACGCGTGCGAGGCGGGCGCGGGCGCGGTGGGCGCGGCGGCCGTGTCGCGCGACAGGCGCTGCTCCCAGTAGTGACGGTCCAGTACACTGTACTAGTATACAACACACGTACCTCAACGGTGTCGTGCGAGGAGTGCGACGCGTGCGAGGCGGGCGCGGGCGCGGTGGGCGCGGCGGCCGTGTCGCGCGACAGGCGCTGCTCCCAGTAGTTGCGGTCCAGGTACCGCGACAGCTCAGGGTTGGCCTGTGTGCTGTGCTCAGGCGAGGCGCTAACTGACGACGGCGTAGGAGATACTGTCAAATAAATTGCACAATCGGTATGTGTATACTAATAAAAAATACAATAAATGAGATTAATTTTTATTATTAATTAATTAAAGCAAATATTAACATACCAGTTAGTACAAACTACAATTTACCCTTAAAATATTTGTTAGTATGTATTGAAACGTACATGTAGATTTACCAGTAGGCAGATGTGGCGTCGGATCCGGAGCGATGTGCGCTCTGGACTTCCGCTCCTTCTCCTTATGCTCCGCTTCAGACTGACTCAGCGCGAGCGCCAGCTGCAATTCCTCTTCTTCCTGGAGTTCTTCAGCAGTTTTGCCGCTCGGCCGCTTCTGGCATACATTCATGTTATTAGTCCATCACCGGATTTAGGCAATATTTAGTTTTTCTTTGGCCTTTGAAATGCTAAGAAAAATGTGCCTACATTTATTTTATCAGCCTGTATATTAACTATATCTGGGTTTGGGTTTATACCCTTTACAGGCTTCGTTTACAAGCCATTACAGATGCTTTGCATTTTTATTGACTCAAGATAAATCGTCACTCGACAGCCTCCATGGTGCAGCAGACATGTAAATAAATAACACCCAACAGTCATTCATAGTCCTGACCCCACACTAAGATAAGAGTTTTGTGTCACGGGTATCAGGAAGTACTACAACTTTCAGTATCACAACACCCAGATCTGAAACAAATATCTGTGGGCCACGTAAGCTTCTGTTTTACTGTGGAGAATTATGGCGTTAGATGGCTGTGGTACGAGAAGACATGTGTTTGATTCTATCACTGAGAAAAATATTGTGGTCTGCAGATATTCATTGCAGGTTTGGGTATTTTGAGACCTCAAGGCCCTTTTAGTTCCCAATGCCCACTATGCAGCTTTAACTTTGTGTGGTGTGTGTGTCTGTATACATTTTTATCAGAGTAAACTTTTAAAACATTGAAATAAAATAACATATTGTTTAATAGTATTTATTATATCCATATAGGTATGTATGTGTAATTTGTAAATTGACGTAATTAAAGATAATCGAGTCTTAAATTCTAGTATTAAAATGACAGAAATGTCACACTATGTAAAATCACCCTAGTGTTAATAGGATAGGAATGAGATAGTATATAATTGGAAATAAGAAAAAATATACTAGACACACTAAATCTATAACAAAAACACAATTATCATAATTATACAAATTTACACCTGAAAAATATTTTCCAGTTTACAACTACAAAAATATGTCAGCCTTTTTCATTCACACAACTGGTTACATGCTTTAACATTTGAAATATCTAAGTCCTGGTGAACTTTGTCAGAGCATTTTAACTATGAAGTCTTATATATATTATAAATGTTATGTTACTCATAAGTTGTAATACATACAAAATGTACAATCTCAATGCATCAAAATAAAGTAAAATTGTCAAAATTTCATGTCGGAACAAAACAGCAATTTAATAAATTGAGTTGTGCTGCAGTGCTACATTCAAAGTAGGGGTGAATGAATATGTAATCCCAGTTAAAACTGAAATATTTTACTAGAATGCAGGTCATAAAAACTAAGCCAAATCCTTTCTGCAACATACTTTAAGTGTGTTGCGCCAAACCCATATTAAGGTGGGATAAGGGCAGGTACAAAGAAAAAAGGTATCATAATTTGATGATGTGTCATCTAGTTAATGTGCTGGCAAAGTTAATTTCATTAACACATATCTAACACCCTTATTTGTTAGCAGTTTTAAGCCTCCTAACAAATGTGGGTGTCTCAGGCACTGTGAGTGGTGCCGACGACTTCTCTGGAACAAATTGATGAAGTGCTGGGACTGGTTTAGCATGATGGATTAATTTTGCCCTAATTTCTGCTTTTGCCCTTTCTTCCGCCTCGCGTTGCTCCTTCTCTTTCATCTGTCTGATCCTCTCCATTTCTTCTTCTTTTTCTTTTATTTGCCTTTCAAACTTCTCTCTTTCCGCTGCCCGCTTTTCCGTAGTCAATTCAAATGGTGCAGGTTTTACCTGTGTCACATGTTGAAGTACAGGCTTGAATGGTTCCTTATAAAGTACGATTGGTGGTCTAGCCTCAAAATGAAACTGGTTCTCTTTATTCTCTGAAGATGTTGCAGATGAACTACTTTTAACATTTGTACTACGCATCTGCTTCTTCACAGCAGCGGGAAGTGGTTGAGCTTTGAACTGTGATGCCTGTTTACGCTCCTCCTCTATTTGACGTCTTATTCTCTCTTCTCTACGCCGCTTCAATTCTTCATCACGTTTCTCAAAGGAGAAAGGCTCAGGCTTGACTGGCCCTTGCCTCGGAAGATGCTTCTCAGCTGGCTTTTGGAATGTTTGTTTTTCATTCTTATGTTGCTCATGAGTGGTCGGCTTTTTGTAATGGAAATGAGGACTCATTGGTGTCGTTACATGTACAAGTGGCTTGACTGGCACATGAGGTTTCTCGAGAATATGCTTTGGTGCCGGTTTTGCTTTGAACTTTGGTGGTGGACTTGATGTGACAGTCTTCTTATGCACCTCTGTCAAATGGAAAGGCTCGGGGATGGTAAGAGGTTTCTTAGTCACTTCTGGCAAAACTGGACCTTCAATAACCGATTTAGGTATCGGTTGTGCTTTGAGTTTGAACTTTCTGATCTCTTCTAATTCCCTCTCTTCTTTTTCTTTTTGAGATTCGATGTGTAAGGGTCGCGATCGTGCTTTGCACCGCAACACGGGCGATACAGGTACTGTGAGGTCAGGGCGCCCTGACGCACCTCTGGAACGGAATATCTGTGGCTTAGTTGAATGGAAACGACCAGGAGTGTCTCTCTGGTAGTGATAAATAGCTTCAGCCATGGAAACAAACTTGGTTTTCGAGAGTTCTTGAAAGGTTCCAGTCGGACGTCTGCACTTTTGATAATCACTGTCATTGAATTCTAACTTCACAAGATCTTCGCGAAGAGCTGCTATGTCGTTCATTGACATAGACTTCCTCATGTTATAGCCATAGTCATTTTCATAAGAGTTGTCCAAATGGTTATGATCACCGAAGTCTTCTTCAATTGGAGTCACTGGTTCTTCTTTTATGCCAATTTTACCGGTCGGTGTAAAATCACCGCGAAAGTTCGTCACGTAATTTTTTGCCATATTTCACAACTATTTTCTACACAAAACAATAAATATTCTGATCAAATGTTATTGTGTTGAAATCTAACGTCGTTAAATTCGAAAATCTTTCAAACGGCTAATGCCACAGGTCATAATACATTGGGACAGTATGTTGCCAGCTCAAATAAAGTCTAAAGCTGTGTCTCCTGCGAGTGTTTTCTCAAGAATACCACACAAAATCCAATTTCCGAACGCAAAAGTTCTGTCAAACTCAAATGGACAGGTAATGGAAATGGCGGATTATTTGACAAGTGACAGCTTGAGTAGAACCGGAATGTTAATAGTTGCCATTCCGATATATTAAAAATTATCGTTTTATCAATAAAATATCAATAATAACTGTACTGTGCGTAAAGATACAACCATTAGTCAATTAGAAAATGGCGCAAGCATCGTTACCAAATCCCAATACATTGTTACCGCTAGAGTTGGTGGACAAATGCATAGGTTCACGAATTCACATTATCATGAAGAACGATAAAGAAATGGTTGGAACTTTACAAGGCTTCGACGACTTCGTGAATATGTTACTTGATGACGTCACCGAGTATGAATCAACACCAGAGGGAAGGAAAATAACAAAGTTGGATCAAATTTTACTAAATGGAAACAACATTGCAATGTTAGTGCCGGGAGGCGAAATGCCTGGTGAATCATACGATGGACAGTAACAGTGATTTTAGTTAAAATAAATTTACTTGTAAGGATAAGGATTTGATTTATTGGACCAATCTTGCTAGTTGATCGTATTCATCGATTTTAACATGATGCAATTAATTTTGAACAGGAGGAAAGATCCATTTCATTCCTTAAAATACTGCATAAATACTAGATCCAGATATTCAAAATATTGACAGCCTCTGTGATGGAGCGGGCGAGTGGTCACCTGCGAGGTTGCGAGTTCAGTTCCCGCACCAAAACAAATGTCTGTGTAGCCCATAGATATTTGTTTTGGGTCTGGGTGTTGTGAGACTGAAAGTCTCTTGTAGTTTCTAAAACCTACGGTACATGTTACACCTAGTGTGAGGTCAGGACTATGTGTGTGACTGTTGGGTGTATTTATTTTTATGTTTTTTTATTGATACTATAAATATTGCTTAGTTTGGATAGAATACTATATCAAAACCAGTTGATACAATGTATTATGACACATTTTGAATATACATCACAACATTGTCAATTAATACTGAAATGGAATTAGCCTTTGCTTGTTATTAGTATGGTTGAAAGCCCAAATACCACCTTCCTTCTCCAATCACTATTTTTATCCTTTTCATGATTAGTGGCAGCTCAACAGTGCCTTGGCATTGTAACCACTTACCATCAGGAAACACGTTCTGGCCTAATTTCATATATAAAAAAGTGAATTATTGTCAAATAAATTGTAAAGGAAACCCAAAATTATTGACTATAAGCATTTTGTTCATTATTTGCTAAGTATCAGTATCTTTACTCACAAAGTCATACTGATAATGGTTGACAGGTTATTTGATAAAAATGATTATTTTTAATAAACATTTTGGAAAAAAACATTTAATAATACATGTGTCTCTTGACTAATAAATGTTTAAAAAACTGCTGCAATGAGGAAAACAAAAAATATTTTATCATGAACGTTGAATGAATTAACAATGGAATAGTGATGAGTTGATAGTAAATAATATAACTGTACAATTGCTGGGCACGAGCCTCTTCTACTAATGAGTTGTAATTGCAATTGTAAGTCATGATTAAGGCTTAACCCCTCTCATTAGAGGGGTTAGGCCTTAGTCTACCACGCTAGCATATATTTCATTATTCCTGTGAAGAAATTCTGGGGTATGCAGGTTTCCGTTTACGATGTTTTCCTTCACCATTATAGCAAGCAATATTTCACAATGAAAATGTACTTAACATAGAAAAGTCAGAGGCGTATGCTCCATTTCGGGGTGGTTCTGAAACCTCCGACACTTGTTTCAGCAGTTCGTACCATTCCCATCTGACCTATGAGTTAACAGTAACTATGAGTTCGTAGTATTTAATTAAAACTAACCTGAGCCTGGGGAGGGCCATAATCACTGGCCGTGTCAACAATTTCCAGTTTTGCAGATGACGATGGTGGTCGGCTCACTTTGTCATAGCAGGCGTCACACACACGCACCTGTGACAAAATTACCGTTTTAGGACAAACTATCACACCACATACAAAAGAAATGTTTGAAAATTGGATACTATAATGGTGGAAAACTACTGTTCAATCAATCAATTTGGCAAGGTGGAGAAGAAAAACGAGGACCTTGACCATTTGGGATTGGACCACTTGGAAGACAGATTATATAAATAATTATATATATAATTCCCATAAATAATTATATTTATTTGGAATATATTCATGTAGCAGATAGTCACTTACTTCTTTTTCAATTCCAAATTTGGGCAATGTTGATGTCTTTGAGCTGCACTGCTGGCAGAACACTTGACCACAGGCACGACAGTGATGTCTTCGTACTATCAGTGAGAAGGCCACTCGGCACCTTTATGTTAAACAGACACAATAGGGAGGAAAACGTCATACAAGTAATTGATACAGAAATGGTTTAAGTTTTGATCCCTCGGAAGGGGTTGACACCAGGCAGGCAGCCTTGCGCTGACCCCACATTAAGGTGGGATACAGGTAGGTAGAAAGAAAGTCTGTGCCAGCTGCACAGAGGTTTTCTCAACAATATAAAGTAATATTTTATTGTTACATTTTGTATTGTGCGAGAGTTACCCAGATTCTAGATTCCAGAGCCTCAACCACACCATCACCCCACAGCATTGCTTTTTCTTTTCTTTAAAGTACCCATAGTAAATTTACTATTGCAAATGTTTGGCATTGAAGATCAAATAACAATGTGGCTCACTTGCTTAGTTTCGAGTCTCTGCTATCAAATGTTTATACAAACCTATGGCATACTTCGCCATCAGCCCATTCCGGTGCAGTATCAGCAGAAAACATTGCATCAGATTCTTTCAAAGTTGGGAATTTGTATCCTTCAGCCTTTAGAATGTTCACTGTATCCTACACAAAAAATATATACTTATATATTATTCACAATTAATTGGTGTGATGAACTTATTATAAATTTCTATACCATCACTATTGTCAAATTGGTGATAACTTGCTAAGCACAAAGAAATGCTACGCGTTGATGTTTAGATTGTTATTGTCTGTGAAGAATGAGTCATAGGTACAATCTACTGATAAGATGTGACGTGTACGGTGGACGCCAACTGCCAAGTGTCACGGCAAACATCTGCACGGTGTTTGCGTAATAAAACGCGCCAATATAAAAAATATAATCACTGCATAAAATTGAAATACAAAAACAAACAGAACATATATAGGACATCGACATCCCGTTGAAAATAAACAAGACAATTAAGTTGATTTGCCACGAACCAGCTGATTAAATGATCGCTTACGTGTGTGCGGACGTAGGCGGTAATAACTGCACGGACTGCACAAATCCAACACTTGTTTACCCGTAACGCAATACAGGTATCTCACTGAGATATTATATGGAATACACTGACACTTGTATGAAACACATTTAATTAGATTATAATGTAGCCAGATCAATAGTGATAAGCAGCATTGAAGTGTAACCTTGAGGTGAACAAAAAAGTTCAGTGACCTTGCTCTTTACTGTGTAATGTCTATGTTTGTAGAAATCTCATATTTTTTTATCATTTCAGTAGGTAGAAGCACTGAATTAATTTATCACGTTTTCTTTAAGGTTCCGTACCTTATAATTGAAAACAGCATGTTATATCATATTCATTTGCATAAAAATAAAGTTTTATATTAATTGTATCATTTTCAGGTATATCCTAACACTGAATAAGTCATTATTTATATAATAATGTGTCCCTGAAGGGGTAGGCAGAGGTGCACTAGACAGCCTTATTTCGTCGAGCTTAGTTCCGTCCCAGATGTGATAGGGGGTAAGCCTATCGCCGAATCGGGCACAAATTCCACACTCCAGTCTGATACTGAAAAATTCACCAAACCGGGGATCGAACCCTAGACCCCAGGACGATATTCGTACTGCGCACGCAATACCACCACGCCACCGAGGCAGTCTACCTACTGAAACTGTTAATATTCTGGTTAAATAAAAAATTACATAACATTGATGTACACCAGGGGTGGCCAACCGGTCAATCGCGCAAAGCAAAAACATATAATTTTAATATACCCAATAATAATAGTCATATGTCACATGAGATTACTCGCATGTGGGATGTGGATTCAACAATCATTGTTCCGATAGTCATTTCTGCCCATGGTTTGATACCAATGAGCCTCAACCAACACCTCAAGAGGCTCTCTGATGGTGTTTGGGTCAAGAGCCGAATGCAGAAGGCAGTGTTACTGGATACAGCACGAATTGTGAGGAGGTTCTCACTCTGGGGTCCTAACCGCCGGTGGCCGAGCCTCGCCATTGGAGGGGAATATTTTTATATTTTAAATGTATTTTTATATCATATATTTAATAATGTAAAAAAAAACTTTAAAAATAAAGAGTACTATTCATAGGTAAAAATACGTACAACAGACTGTGCAACATATTCACCAACTGCTGCATGCATCATCTTGTATCCAGTATGTAATTAGTAGATTGTGCAGGGTTTTGACAAAAAACAGTAGATTTAAGCGAATAAAGTTGGCCACCCCTGATGTACACAATATCTCTTGAAAATCAACCCTATATTTGCACTGCACTTCAATGATGATTCAGTCCAGTAGTGTGCAATGTATTGAAAATAATTTTACCTGAACTGCTCTATACTTTGGTGAGTTACGAAATGCAAATGCCCATGCTTGTATCAACTCTAGTATCTTGTTCCTGAGGTTTTCATGTTGTGTGGTCTTGACCAGATCTCGTAGCATCTCACAGAAGGCCTTTGATGTCACTTCATCGTGTACCCCAGATCCTAATATACAAATAACTTAGATGACCAAATACACAAAACACATACATAATTATGCAAAACAATTAATTTCACGAGAGTGAAGTATCATCATCTCCTGTTCATACAATAATGGATCATAGAGGCAGATAAAAATGTGTAGCGAAACTATGTTTTGTGTAGGTGTTTTGCGTTATGTTTTAATGCAGGAGACCCGGCTTTACATATACATGTTTACATACTGATTTATAACAATATACATGTATTATTAATATTGATTATTTCAATATACATGTTTAATTTAGTTAATTAGTGTGTTTATGCAAAGAAATAATATCTGTTACACTTTATTTGTGTAAAAGGACAAAATTGTTTTAACAAAATGGATATTCATTTTTCAACACAATGCTTACCACAGTTTTTGACGAGGCTCTCCAATGTAAGAAGTGCAAACATTGCTTGGTGTGGATTCTGAGAGTATAACTTTTTTTTGACTCCAGCCACTGCATATTTTGGCCTAAAGTTAAAAAACATAATCATACTCCTTCATAGAGAAAATATACATAATTGATAATATTTAATCTTATAATTATCCACAGAGAGAAAATACAGCAATAATTTGAATGAAATGGGGGGATGCATTTATACTGCAATGGTATAATGTGGACTTGAAAAAAACTTAACAGACCAACTTCAAAACTTATCGGATTTTGACCAAATAAATATGGGTGCACCACTGGAATAAGCTCTATTGAACACAAAAAGAATCTTGAAAAGTGGTCCATATTTGGCAGAGATATCGCATAACATACAAAAAAAATACAGACAAATGGAGGAACTTCTCTTTTTTTTAAGACAGTTCAAAAATATTGTATCTCTGTATTGTCCCTCAGTAAGACATCCCACAATCGGTAAATGACAAGTATTTGGGGGATGTATCTTGAAATACGTAAACTTTATTGGCCCCTAAACAGAAACTCTTGACTTTCCCAGGAAAACACTCTCTTATTGTATTGATGATTTATAGAACCTATATGGACATAATATCATGGTATTTAATTGTGGGGGACAGCCTCAAATTCCAACATAAAAAGATAAGGGATTCCAATAAAAAATGCTCAGAAGGATTGTAAATGCTCCATGGTGTCACCAATGATAGGATTCATCATGATCTATCCATAAAAAAAATAAAAAAGAGTTGTCAATATGCAATATTTCAATAATTCCATGCAAATAAGATTGTATTATTTAACTGTCTTATTATTTCTCATTTATACATTTCGTTTCATTACAATTACTACAAAGTTCGAATTTATTATTGTAAACTGCATCACTGGATTCTGTGGCTTATCATAAATCAATTATTATTTGTGTCAACACTCATTCTGTGTGCTCATTAGGATAACTGATAATAGGTATCAAATAGTGGCAATAAGTAGTGACCTTATTGAACACCAATACAGTCATATTATTATACACCAAGTTTTTTTATGGAATTGCTTAGCACCTAGGAGAAAGTTGTTTTTTAAAAATAAAAATAAACAAGGTGGAGTGTGGGTATTAAAATCTACTTACGAACAATCATTTTGTCTAATCAGATCGCATATTTGTAGGATTGTCGGCCAATCAGGATCCAGACGTAGATTACTTGTAGCTTTATCTAGAACAAATTATTTCACCATTATTGGGACTGAAACAGTCATTGACACTGTCAAACTGCGTTATTCACGCAATTAATCATGAAAACACCCAAAAGCGTACCCAAAAGATTCTTCAATTAAATCATTATTTTTCAGTTTGGTGATAGGACACAAATCACTAGAAAGCAAAATGCTAATCGGAGAAAATTACATCGCGTAAAAATAATGAAGTGAATAACATGATAAGATTTATCCACATTAACATTGGGATATATAGAAACCGATAATGATCGATAATACTTACCAAGTAACTTGTCAAAATTGTTACTTTTAAACATTTTATCCTATTACAATATTAAACTTTTGTTTTAGAAAATCAACAGAAATCACTTCTACGACCAGAAAAATGACAGCACAATTTTGTCAAGTTCCTTTTTTTTGGGTGTTGGTACTAAGCAGCACTAAATACTGAACGAAACGTCATTTTGTGATAAATGGTATTCTCGTCATTTACACAAATTATATAAGCACTAGCGCCATCTAGTCGCTAAATTCGTTAGTTTTAGTTCGATATAGTATAAACAGAGGGCGCTATTATAAACTAATGTTCATGTGATAATGCCAAGTAATACTACGCCCCTAAATTGGCACATTTCGGATTTGGAAAATTTTGATTCCAATCTTTTTCATCCGAAATTCAAGTCGTATTCGACTATTTTAGAAATGCGAAATGCGCGAAATTTGCCAGTTGTATTTTCCCACAAAATCTAAATCATCTTCATTTGAAACTAAGAAGAGAGATTAGATGCCTAATTAAAAAAAAAATGTCCATCCTTAAAATACGTTATATCCATCTCCATTCTGATTAGAAGGTACCCAAGTAGATAGAAAACTTGAGATTATAATATAACTAGCTGACCCGCGCAACTTCGTCTGCGTATGAGAGAGAGGGTTGAAAGAGTGAGTCGTAGGCACCTATAGCACAATAATTCTAAAAGAGGTAATGGGATGATCTACTTCGGCCGTCAGTCACCCCGGCTCTCACACCGTCAGTCACACCGTCTGTCAAACCGTCTGTCACCCCGTCTCTTACCCCGTCAGTCACATCCTCTGTCACTCCGTCTGTCACCCCGCCTGTCACCCCGTCTGACACCTTGTCTGTCACCCGACTGGGTGGTCACCCGTCTGTCACCACGTCCGTCACCCCGCCTGTCACCCCGTCTGTCACCTCGTCTGTCACCTAGTCGGTCACCCAGTCTGTCACCCAGTCGGTCACCCCGTCTGTCACTCAATCTATCACCCCGTCTGTCACCACGTCCGTCACCCCGTCTGTCACCACGTCCGTCACCCCGTCTGTCACCCCTTCTGTCACCCTTCTGTCACCCGTCTGTCACCCCGTCTGTCACCCAGTTGGTCACCCCATCTGTCACCCCGGCTGTCACCCAGTCGGTCACCCCATCTATCACCCCGTCTGTCACCACATCCGTCACCGCGTCTGTCACCCCGTCTGTCACCCCGTCTGTCACCCAGTCGGTCACCCCGTCTGTCACCCAGTCTATCACCCCGTCTGTCACCCCGTCTGTCACCTCTTCTGTCACCCTTCTGTCACCCGTCTGTCACCCCGTCTGTCACCCAGTCGGTCACCCCGTCTGTCACCACGTCCGTCACCCCGTCTGTCACCCCTTCTGTCACCCCGTCTGTCACCTCGTCCGTCACCCCGTCTGTCACCCTTCTGTCACCCGTCTGTCACCCCGTCTGTCACCCAGTTGGTCACCCCATCTGTCACCCCGGCTGTCACCCAGTCGGTCACCCCATCTGTCACCCCGGCTGTCACCCAGTCCGTCACCCCATCTGTCACCCCGTCTGTCACCCCGTCATTCACCGTGTCAGTCACTCCGTCCGCCACCCCATCAGTCAGCTTGTCAGTCACCCCGTCATTCCTCACGTCGGTCACCCCGTCAATCATCCTATTAGTCACCCCATCAATCACCCCTTAGTCACTCTACCATTCATCCTCTTGGTCAACACTAAAATATTTTTTCAAATCGAACCAGTAGTTTCTGAGATATCGCCTTCCGCGGTTTTAAACATTTTTCATTTCTGCTCCGCTCCTATTGGTCATAGCGTGATGATATATAGCCTATAGCCACCGTCGATAATTGGGCTATCCAACATAAAAATAATTTTTCGAATCGAACCAGTAGTTCCTGAGATTAGCGCGTTCAATCAAACAAACAAACAAACAAACAAACAAACAAACTCTTCAGCTTTATAATATTAGTATAGATAATAGGTTCCTACATACATGTATTGTCTTAAATACTACCCACTTATATAAAAATGTGTAGTAACTAGTAATGCTTATAGATTTATATATAATTGACGCGATTCCCCTTCAAAGAATCACTTAGCAGTTAGTACCAACAGCTACCTAATTAAATGTCTTTATCAGGATCCTTATCAGGCAAATTTCTTATCTTGTAAGTTCTTCATTACACATTGCAATATCATCGCGTAGTGTAAAGTACCTCATTCGGTACGTTTTTAACGAGTGTCAAAAATAAAACAGTATACCTAGTAAATCTGTGTATTTTACATAAAAATTGTACACCTATTACTCTTCGGTATTGATAGTAAAAGTGAAAATGACTTCATTGATAAACAGTAAAGTTTATTTAAAAAAACAGTTTGAACTAAACAACAAAATGCTATTTCAGTTAGAAGTGGACATAAAAAAGTGTAACACGCAGTTATCGGCCGTGAAGATGTTGGTGACTACATTGCAATTGCAGATGACCGTCATGCAGAGCATTTATAAAGACATTATGGAACTTAGACAGCTAATTGTGATAATCCATCCACATTTACGAAAGCCGGGGTAGATTTCGAAAGTCTCACCAATTCACGATTTATTTGTTTTAAGGCCCACTTTATGTTATAGTATTAAATTAGATAAATGTTCATAATATACACTGTTATAAAGCAGCATTCTCTCAGCTGAACATAAGAAGTGTTAATAAACCTTGACTCTCATAAAATTTGAAGTAATCTATCACGAAGCCTTTCTTGTCTTTCTCTAATTTATATTTGAAACGAATCTGCGAGATTGCATCCCCAATCTTATGGTGCGATTTTGCTAGGATCAGTCTACCTGTAGATTTGACGTCGCCATCAACTATCAAGATCTCTAACTTTGCCTTTGACTTATCACCAAAGTATATAAAATCAACTACAGACCCAGGAAATGAAATATTCTCATTTGTGTTCACTGATAAGCTGTTCTTTGAGTAATTCAGGTCGTCATCAATGTGACGCATCGAATGATACGCGTTGATACTGATGACATTTCCTCGTGTGTCCGATACTGAATACAAAGCACATTTCGCCTTTTGATGATGAAAGTATGAGCCCGAATTTTCGGTCACGTCAATTTTGCGGAAAGCATATCGATTCTGAATTGAGTAACTGCCAATTATTATGCTTTCGAAGCAGAAGTGACCATACCATGGGGCATTCTGCTTCCGTTGCCAACCGCAGTGTGAAGTTAGACGTTGAAGATGCCTGATTCAAAGCGATTATATAAATACCTAAGTTTACTATTTGAGGCATCTATGCAGTGACGTGCACATACATTCCGATTAGGGTAGACAAAATGTTTGAAAAATTATTTTCTTCAAATCTTTTTGTTATTGATGTTTTGGTCATGATTTGTTTAAATACCAAATTGTCAGGGTAGACAATGTCTCTTTGTCTATATGGAATGCACGCCACTGCGTCTATGTGCCTCATCGAAGTCACCACGAAAGTACCTAGGTATAAGTATACATAATTATCCACAATAGATAGTAGATACGGAAGAGAAGAATAGCTAAATAAACATAAGTATATAAGTATGGAATAAACTCCCATCTCCACGGTCTAGACCGTTTGTATGTGTGTCTGGCTGAATAATTTCGGTTTCTGTAAAAATAATTATTATTCTAATAAATATTAATTCATAAATGTAGTGTCTTCTTACTTATTTCACTTAGATATTAGTTTTTCGATATTGTCACAATTGTTTCTATTCAATGGCAGTAGGTAATATAAGTGTATTTGTATATTTGCATTGTTTAAGAATTTTTAACAAGAATTAACAATTTCCTACTATAATAATAACTAATAAGTAAATGCTGCCTCGGTGGCGTGATGGTATTTCGGTACGATTACGGTTCTGAGGTCTCGGGTTCGATCCCCGGGTCGGGCAAAGTGATATTGGATTTTTCCATATCAGCCCGGAGTCTGGAATTTGTGCCCGATATGGCGATAGGCTCGCCCCCTATCACATCTGGGACCGAACTAAGCTCGGCGAAATGTGGGTGTTCTAGTTCGCTAGTGCGCCTCTGCCTACCCCTTCGGGATACAGGCGTGAGCTTATGTTATGTTATGTTATGTAATAAGTAAATGTGGTTTAATTTATGCATTGCCTTGGTTGTTACTGACAAACATGTGTTTTCCGTAATAATATGATATATTAAACAAAAATTTATCCTCTGTATTTGAATATGAGAGATAACATTTGCAAGCTATAAAATCTTTGCCCGATATTCTTACTTGAATATTGTAAAAATCAAAGTATGGCAGTAACAGTATTTAGTAAACGGTACGTATAAAAAAAAATATGCAAAAAAGTTGAATAGGTGTTTGAGTTTATCTATAATTTGAAATACATATTGTCTTTTCAAAAACATAAACATAAGCTCGCGCCTGTCTCGCCGAAGTTGTAGGCGGAGGTGCACTAGCGAACTAGAACATGAAGTGTCTAGAAAATAATTTTGGCATCTTCTGTAGCAGAGCTTGTAAGCAAATAGTTGTGGTACGAATTCCACATCGAGGCAAATATTAAAGGCAAATACTTGTACCGGTTTTAGGTAGGTAGGTACCTACATAGTCCTTTTTTAATGAACCAAAGACTTGATATCTTACTGTGGAGTCAAGACTATATCTGTCACACATATAGTGGGATGTTATTTATAGGTATACATGGAGCACAAAGGCGCAGTTAATGTTATAAGCATTCCATCCAATCGCAAGTGTCTGTACCAGGTATACATACATACATACATACATACATAGACTCACGTCTTTTTTTATGCTTATTTTATTAAACATAAAACAGGTTATAATCAATTATGCGTTACATTATGTGTGACAATTTTTTTCTGGACAATAATTAAACCCCAATACATGTGTTCCAACAAGTAATAAGAAAGTTACCTACCAAATTAGAGAGTAACATAGAAAATATTAATAGTATAAGAGTTACGAGTCATTGAGGATATTCTGAATTTGTCGTTGATATACATTAAAGTTAAGTTAAGTTAAGTTTTATTCCCATAGAGGTAGTCAGAAACAACGGATTTCCACTTGTTATGATCCTTACGCACCTCTTTCGCCATATTTTCTTCCAGGTATATAACATATACAAACCTGACAAAAGCTAGATGGAGATGCTTGGTGGCGGTACTGGCAGGAAAGAGCAGCGGCCCTGACAGACGAAAGAGCATACACACATGCAGGGAGCTAATTCGATAATCGGCGTGCTCTTGAACGCGTCGCGCCGCCACCGGCAGACCATCTGTCATGTTGACTGACTTTGTCAATGAAGAGTGTAATAGCTGTTTATGAGGATACGGTGCCGCATTGCGATGTGCGATTTACAGTACGCACAGGTACGTATGGAGATTTATTGTTGGTAGTTTCTCGTGTGTATTATAAAGTCTTTCCGCAAGGAAACAATCTACTATTGTCCTTATTATATAACTATGTATAACCTAACCATTGACAGGAAATCATTGACCATAACATCAATTTACCAGATAACCATTCGCCACCATCAGTTATTCATGCAGATAACAAGTACTAGGCTAGCCCTAGGCGTGAGCTTGTGTGCAATGCGATTCAAATAAGAATAGGAACGTCAATGACCTCTATCTGTCAAATGTCACTTGCAAAATAAGGTTTGCAACGAAACCTTATAATAAAAGATGTTATTTCACTTTGAGTAACTGAGACAATAAAACAAAAAAAAACATTCAAAAGCAAATAAGGTTTCCTTGCAAACCTTACGTTTTAACTTTTAAGTGACATTTGACAGACAGGTCATTGACGTTCCTATTCTTATTTGAATCGCATTGTAGGTATGCATCTAACAAGTCCCATAGATCAAGTCCTAACAAAGAAAGTGACCGGAGCTGCGAGCAACAACTAGAACAATTATAATAAAATCCCTGTATTATTAATGTCCCACTGTTGGGCACGGGCCTCCTCCATTAATGAGAAAGCTTAGGCCTTAGTATACTGCTCTCGCCTAATGCGGGGTGCTAGATTTCTTCAAAATTCTTGTGGAGTTTTCAGGTATGAGAGTTTCCGCACATTTTCCTTCACCGAAGTTTTTAATTCACAATAAACAAACATAACATAACATAAGCTCACGCCTGTATCACCGAAGGGGTAGGCAGAGGCGCACTAGCGAACTAGAACACCTACATTTCGCCGAGCTTAGTTCTGTCCCAGAATAAATACCTACACAATTAGCTATATAATAACAAGGTTACGTTGAAACCTCTGTTGCGGTTTCTACGGGTAGTTTAGCAATCAGAGGTCCGTGCCAGTATTTTCCGTCAAAGCAGGATGTCATACTTCCCACATTCCTAGTTCCACCGGGAAGTAGTCATAACGCAACATCGCTAGAACAGGGATAAAGTCTTGTGAAACTAATCTCCTCATTGCTTTACAGCCTCCGGGGCGCAGGGGCCGAGTAGCCGGCTGTGAAGCGAGAGGCCGAGGGTTCGATCCCCGCACCGAGACAAATGTCTGAGTGGCCCACATATATTTGTTTCGGGTATTGTTGCGAGACCGAAAGTTTCTCGTAGTTCCTGATACCCACGACACACGACTCATATCTTAGTATGGGGTCAGGACTCTGTTGGGTATTATTAATATTTATTTATTTCAATGTGGGGTCCGACCCCACAAGCAAGTTATATAAATGATTTGGCTTAGTTTTTATGACCGGCCGATAGTTAGACCTACTAATTGAAGAAAAAAAAAAGTTTATTTGTGAAACTGCATACATAAATTAAATTAGACTAGTATAAATCAAATCATTTAAAAACATTTATTGAATCCATAAATGTCACACATTACATTGCTTACTTCGTTAAAAATCTTCACCAAAGAAGGAATTAACTAAAAACAACGATTTTAAAATTCGTTTTAAATTAATTTCTTTTTCTTAAGTTAATATAATAATAATAATCACAGCAATAATATTTGGGTTAGTAATTCAAAAAAATCATGCACTATCAAAGTTTGTACCCCATACTCCCCACCTAACACATCGTGGCGTTCAGCGAGATTACTGTAAGTTGCCTCTTTGTCTGCCCCTTCAAAGTGAGGATTTATGTATGTATTCTGTATGTAGACATATAGAGCACTGGGTCATTATTTAATACACAGCAAAATAAAACGGTTAAAGGCTATAAATAACATTACTTCCAACGCGCTTTGTATCTTAATGGGCAAACAAAGGGTCAATAAGAATAATAACTTTGCCTTGGCGATTGTAACCTGCTTTCATTGTTCAATTTGTGCTCAGACACATTATAGAGATAGAGATGTAGCCAAATCCATCGATACCATAGGTTAGTATAGATATATAGACTGCCTCGGTACTCGGTAGCGTAGTCGTATTGTGTGCGCGGTACGACTATCGTCCTGAGGTCTCGGGTTCGATCCCCGGGTCGGGAAAAGTGATATCGGATATTTCAGTATCAGCCTGGAGTCTAGAATTTGTACCCGATTTGGCCATAGGCTCGCCCCATATCACATCCGCCCGCCTAGCATGCGCGCCACGAGAATATTTTGCTTATTTGCTATGCTTATTGTCCTATTATAACCGGTTTTCTCTTTTTGTCTACGGACAATCACAGGCGTCATCGTTTATTTTTATACAATATTGTAGACGACATGTAGACAACATCTCGACAGTCGATTATCGAGATATCTCGTGGCGCGCCCAGCTAGGCGGGCTGGGATGAAGCTAAGCTCGACGTAATGTGGGTGTTCTAGTTCGCTAGTGCGCCTCTACCTACGCCTTCGGGGATACAGGCATGAGCTTCTTATAGGTAAGTTAGTTTTTATCAAATACCTCTGAGCCTTTCTCTGGTATGCTGATTTATACCACGTAGGTAGATTTGACGTATTGCGTATAAAAAAATGATTCATCTTCGTTACTTGGTAAGATTGCTCCTTAAATTAGGCGCTCCAGGGCTCCAGTCCGGTTAACATGCGTGTTAAGATATATCTCGATAACCGACGGGAGAGATGTTGTCTACATGTTATCTACAATATTGTATGAAAAATAAACGAGGACGCATGTTAGGGTCTGTAGACAAATAGGGAAAACCGAAAAAAAAACAAATTGCGATAAAATCCGTAAAAACAAGTTTTATTTCAATGTATAACAACGGGTAAACCTAAGAAATCATTAGAGAAAACCGGTTATAACCCGATATAAAGCATGTAGTCACTTTGCTGTAAACGGATAAAAAAGAAATCATTTTCTCGTGTCGTGCATGCTAGGCGCTTCGAATACCTTATAGCCCGTATTTCACCTGCATCATGTTCTTTAAGACAAAAGCTAGCTAGCTAAGGTTCAAGTTTCGTCCATACCAAACTATCTAAGAGCCGAACTAGAGAACTAAGGTAGTATAATCTTTTATTTGAAATTTATCCGGTTTGAAGGACCAAATTTCAAAAACTGGACACCGACATTTAGTAGTAATGTTGAAGGTTTAATAGGTACATAGTATCGAAAATGTAGGTCGTCACGACGGACGTATAAAAAAGAAGGACACCATCTCGCCTATAGTTAAACGGGCGCCACAGAGAAGCCACTAACACAAACGCGCCTGTACAAAAGTGCCCTACGCACACATGATATATGTATAGATCGAATGGGCAGAAAACCCTGCTTTATTTTTAATGTTCCTAGTGCTCTGTCCATCTTTTTTTGCGTCCGTGCTTGTCACTTACACTAGTCATTGATGAATTATTGTAATTTGTTATATTCTATTGATAGATTACACTCATACTTCTGTGTCATGCATTATTTTTATTGTTTTAAATTGAATATAGATTGATTTTAGTACATTGCACCTATAAAGGACTTAGAACTAACATAACAACATAAGCTCACGCCTGTATCCCCGAAGGGGTAGGCAGAGGCGCAATAGCGAACTAGAGCACCCACATTTCGCCGAGCTTAGTTAGAACTAGGTAAAAGTTATTCCAATTTCAAGTGTTTTTCCCAAATTTCCTTATATGTACAAGTCCTTGGGTACAAGTGTTTATAGCTAAATTATTTGCATGTAACTCATTTGTTTATATTTGCCTATCGCCATATCGGGCACAAATTCCAGATTCCGGGCTAATATGGATAAATCCAATATCGCTTTGCCCGACTCTGGGATCGAACCCGAGACCTCAGGACCGTAGTCGTACCGAAACACAACCACGCCACCGAGGCAGTCCAGTCAAAAGTAAATATATTTTGCTGATATTTTTGACATATGAAGTTAAATTTTTTTGATTACGAAGGTTTGAATAAAATAAGCACAAATGCCCTGCATCGGACGTTGAAGTAAAGCCGCGTCTCCCGCACAAAAATATTACACAAAACATGTATTTTTTATCTATGGTCCATTTTTCTACGAGCTTAAATCGTTGTTCTGGGTAAAGGGTTTTTCTGTAATGTTTCGAGAAAAACTAGTGCAGGAGACACGTCTTTAGCTGTTCTAAATTTCAGTTAGGTTAGTGTTAGATGAAGGGTCTTGCACAGTATGTAAAGACCCGAAGCGGCCGTCAATTGTTTCCAAACGCGTGGCCAGTTAACAAATAATCGCGAGTCACAATTGGCATAGGTACCCGACGGAGCACTGTCGGCGCACGCTCCGTCTAGTACGATATCCCGGCGAGAGGTGCGCACACGCAACACCCGGTATGGAAAAAGTGTCCCAAACTGGACACCACAAATAAAACCAATTTCGTAATAAAGTTTTAGTAAAAACTGTGAAGTGCTCAGTGAGGTTAAAACGCAATGTGTCCTGTGAGTGTTTGTGGTGAGTGATCGTCTTTTGTTTGGTTTTTCCTAAAACAAACAATACATAATAGTTTGTACAGTAAATGTGTACAGGATGAGATAAGATTATGTCCTGCAAATTCGAAGACACATTTGGTCTTGACTGAGGATTTTCTTATGTATTGCCATACATTGAAATAGCAACGCATTCCAACCTTCTACAACCACGTAGTATTTATTACAAATATGGCATTTATCTATAATTTATTGTGCAAGGTGACGGATTATATAAGTTGTAAAAATCTACATAAAATATCGTGTTCTTTTAATAATAAACATCTGTAAAGAACACATAATTAAACATTTGTGCAAAGAAAACGCATAATACAAAGAAATAACAACGAATTTAAATGATAAAGTGACTATTAAGATTCTTCCAAGAAGGATAACTTATGAATCATGATAACATATAAACAATGTTTATGAAGTTGATTTTACTTAATAATGCAGTCATAATAATAAAATAACAGTCCTGTGTGATATGATATGACACAGCCCTTAAACTTCATCTCAGTAAGTCTTATAAACATTTAGAACGACTTTATTTACCAAACGAGGATATTGTTTTGTTATATTCACCTAGTCTAAAAAAACAAAAAAAAACAATAAAATAATAAGATGTGATATTGTAGGTGGTATTGGTCGCCTCCTTGGTCTAGTGGCAGCATGTATAAGCTGTCGATCGGAAGGTTCTGGGTTCGATTCCCAGGTCAGGCAGAGTAAATTTCCTAATTGAATTTTCCCGGGACTGGATCCCTCATAGAGGGTTGACGTCAGGCAGGCGGCCGGTCGTAAAAACTAAGCCAAATCGTCTCTGCAACATGCTTGAAAAAGTCTGTTGCGCCGATCCCACAGTAAGGTGGGATAAGGGCAGGTAGAAAGAAAGATTGTAGGTGGTATTGAAGTTTCTGGTAAAAAAACAACATATATCGGGTGAATGGTTTTTATTTTAAACTCGTCGAACGTTAATTCTTTTTCTTCCTGTACCTGCCCTTATGCCCCACTCCAAGCATGTTGCAAAAAAGATTTGACTCATTTTTAATGGTCTGCTTGTTAACCCACTGTGAGATCCATTTCCGGGCATATCATATCAGAAAAGCCGTTCCGCCTGACTTGGGATTCAAACTCAGGAATTTCCAGTTCACAGTCCTTTTATGATCCCACGAGACCAAGAAACCGAGGGTTAAATATTAAATCAAATATAATTTTGAAGGATGTAAATAGAATGTTTGCAACTTTCTCGATATGAATAGAAACGTATGTTTTGAAATGTCAGTAGCGAGTACAAGTACCGGTTACACGGTTTCAGACGAGCTGCGAATGCAAACAGCCCCAGCACCTCATTTGAATTTCAAATGCAATGTACACACGATCATTATTGTTTATATATCTTTGCAAACAATGCTCATAGTGCTGATTTGCCTGAACATCTCATAGAATTGATAATGATTATATTCGATGTAGCGATAACATTGTGTTTGAAAGCTGACGATGAAGATTTCATCTCCATCCATCGAACAACTATTTGCTGAACTGAGGACTCTTGCATTTATTTAGACTCGAGATTTCTAGACAGATGCTATCACTCACGTTACAAAATGCACCATATAACTGATTCCAGAGGGGTTACCACAACCTCTTATAGCAGTATTATTATAATCTTATAAGTAAGAATATAATATTACTGCTGTAAGAGGTGGTGGTAACCTCCTAGTAAATGCTATATTAACTGGTAATAATTACAGCATTGATGATGTTATTGTTAAACTGCTGGAGTCAGACTAGTAGTAGTCTACTAACGAGAGTTAAGGCTTTTGTCTACCACGATGATGCAGTTTAATTTTATACCTATGTACCTATTTGTCTTATATTTTACAATTATACAAATTATCTTACCATTTACGACAGAATCGCTAAAGCTCTCATTAAACTACATGCATAATAAGAAATTGAACGAGTAAGAAATAATAAAAAGGTTTAAAACGATGGTTTTGAAATAGAAAGAATATTTTTAAATGGTTATCATTAAACTACTGAGTGATAAAGACGAATGCAGCCAACCACCAGAATCGTACTTTCCTTAAGTCTAGTGACCACATAGTAAATTCAAATTGGATAACATAGAAAGTTGATAATCTATATTGCCTATTGCGTATTTCATTCACGCCTGCTGTGTGTTGACACACAATGTCTTTATGCCTATAAAGAATATTATTTTAGTCACATATAGGTAAGAGTAATTAAATAAGAACTTTCTGATGTTAATGTAACACCTCGTTGTCTGGATGACATATATCTGGATATTTTTTTCTTAAAGTAAATGCATTAAGCTACGTGGTTAGGTGATCACTAAAAATAATGGGGGTTGACGTCAGGTCGTGATACTAGTCACAGTCACGACCTGTAGCCTAAGCACGAAAAACTAATGTGAATGTAAATGTATTCGAACTCGATGCGCGTCTATGAAATATTAACCAAACGTCATCAGTGCGCAGCGAACTCGAATACATTTACATTTACATTAGTTTTTCATGCTCGGGCTACTGATGTCAACTCCCCTTTGGAGGATCCAATACCGGACAAATCGTGTTGGAAAAACAGCTTTCCCCGACCTGGGATTGGATCCTAGAACTTTCTGGTCCACAGCCCATATAGAGACAACTAACTGTGTGTCTTTGTGGCTGACAAATAGTTTGCTTTTATTTCTTCTTCCCATCTGCCCTCGTCGCACCTCAATCAGGTCAGCGCAACACTTTATCGATCATATTGCTGGAGGAATTCGGATTCGTGTATAAGACCGGCTACCTGCATGACGTCAATCCCCTTTTGGGATATCCAGACCCAGGCAGTTCCTGTTAAATAAACAACCCACCCGACCTGGGAATCGGACCCAGAACCTCCCGGTTCACAGCCCTTGTACGGTTTCACTAGATCAAGGAGGCGACCAAAAATCTATCTTTTTTAAATTTTTTTTAATAGCAGAGACTGGCAAACGAGCAGTTGGGTCACCTGATGGTAAGT
Source organism: Clanis bilineata (assembly GCA_036417725.1). Classification (NCBI taxonomy): domain Eukaryota; kingdom Metazoa; phylum Arthropoda; class Insecta; order Lepidoptera; family Sphingidae; genus Clanis; species Clanis bilineata. The sequence goes on from CM071153.1 coordinate 10,939,200, forward strand.
GATCTCCACCGTCCATAGACACCCAAGACACAAAGAGAATCATGGGTGCGTTGCCAACCTAAAAAGAGGAAATGGAAGGGGAAGGAAAACCATTGGGAAAGGGAGGGGGGGGGAATGGGCCACCGGATATCTCACTCAACAAGCAAGCTGCCACTTTACGTCAGCTTTCTGTAAGACAGTGGCGTCAAACCGGTCGAGGCAGCCCATTCGTGCTGTAGACGTAACTATCTATAGCGTGGCTCTACCACACAAAGATTATCCTGTATCGGAAGAACCGATCCTTATTACCGGGTCAAAGTAAGTAGGTGAGGTGTCGGCCGGCCAGCTAGTTGCCGCCATGACATCTAATTTTGAGTTGACTCACTGCCGCGCTCCATTAAAGTGGGTAGATGGTCACACAGATACAAATTCCGATTAATCATAACAATTTGCCTATTGCAGTTCACGATCTTATTTAGATAATATGAATAAATTGGTTAATAATTTATTGACCCACTTCAAAAAAGAAGAAGATCCTCAATTCTTCTGTATATAGTGATTTCTTAGGTTTAAGCAGATGTATTTTTATTATTGAAATAAAACTAGTTTTTACGGATTTTATTGCGATTTGTTTTGCATTTATTTGATTTTTAGTCGCGAAAATATACAAAAGAAATCACGATAAAATCCATAAAACTAGTTTTATTTCAATTGTTTGTATGTTTATGTATGTTACTCGACATCGCTGCCAAATGTGGACTGATTTTTATGTTCGATAGAGCTTATTTCAAGGGTGGTCCCATATAAATTTTGTTACGATCAGATAAATTTTGAAGTCGGTCCATTAAGTATTTAAACTTGTGACTATTTGTTATCTAAGGGGTCGACTTGCAGCTATTACTAATTTGCACCTTATCTCAATTTATCCTACAGCTCACTCCTATCTTTAAATCAAAATTTGGGATAAATAGAGATTTATCGCGGAGCTGCAAGTCAACCTCAGATAGTGACTGATGGTCTTCACATTTAATTGATGGAGCATAGGTTTTAAATTTTCATACTGCTATCAAGGCGATTCCAGTTTCTGAATTCAAAAGCAAATAAACATGCTTCTAGCAACTCAATTTTGCATTAATATAGGATTTGATAGATGTTAAGTTGATTATGCCATTGATTAGCCCTCGAGAGACCAGGCGGGAATATAATGTCAGCCAAACTTTAAGAAAAACAGAATTATTTTACTAAAGCATAGTGTAATCCAAATTAAGGAAGACCAACTAGTCAAGAAACACATTATTTTATACTAACTCTAACTATTAACTCAACTTAGTTTTTAACAATTCCTAGTGAATATATTGATACTTAATACATATCCAATTGGTCACTTACAAATTATTTTATTTAACAATTCAGTTGATAATCCAGTGCTAGTTTCATTCAACACACACTAAATATCCAATTCAATTAGATTTGGACCAATGAGGACTAATCAAATCAGTGTGCAGTGGACTAACGCTTGCTCACTACTGTCGTAATCAGTGTTTGGTACTTGCTCCCGAATATACTGCTTCCGGGCTCAATCGACGACAATATGTTTTGTACATACTCAATGTCAGTTGACGGGGCTAAACTCAGTCACTAAAGGCCTAGGCTATTTTACTTTTATTACTAGAAGGAGCGTTTTTTCTCCGATCAAGGCTAAAATAGTTTTTAATTTCATAGTAAACTGATATTGCAGAGTCATTATATGAAATATACGTCGTCTAAAATATAAAACAGAAAGAAATATTGAAATATTCCAAAAATAAAAAGTTATAAGCCTTTGAAGTTTGGTGTAACCGACAAACTGCGAGAAAGAGAAGTATCAGCATAGAGGTAATAACGTCACGACATAACGGTACGCGCGTTGAAAAGGAATAACAAGATATGACCCCACTCCAGAATTTAAAATATGAATTACTGCCTGATTTTTCAACCAATTTCAAGTTTTTACAGAAGGCTTTCTTTTTTATTTTATTTGCTATTAGATATAAATGTGTGTATAAAATCAAACATAGTCAAGTACCCAATTGATGATAAATGAATGTTATGGTTGTATGTATGTATTTATGACGCGGTCTCTTTTGAGGCATTTCCTATTGTAGAGGTACCCTCATTTTACTTATAAACTCTGTCTGTATAAATGTGGCTTAAAGCACTTTGTCAACTGTATCTGTAAAGCAATTTGTCTTAACTGCTATCATGGAAGTGAGAGGACGAGTTCATATTATTACTTCCATGGCGGCATATATGGGCTGTGGACCGGGAGGTTTTGGGTTCGATTCCCGGGTAATTTTTTCCATTTCCCATTCCCGGGCAAAGGGAATTTTCTGATTTATTTTGTCAGGACTGGGTCCCTCATAGAAGGCTGACGTCAAGTAGGCAGCCGGTCGTAAAAACTAAGCCAAATTCTTTCTACAACATGTTTGAAGAAGGTGAGATAAGGGCAGGTAGAAAGAAAGGTAGCAGATAACAGTTACGAGTATAAAGCCCAAAAACACAAAACAAAGGCAAATCATCATAAATTTTTTATTGTACACTACAGTACTCTTCCGATATCGATACTCACTTAGTCTGTGAGTTTTCCAGTCTTCTGTCATCGATCCACACCTACATTTTAAGGTCAATATACCTCAAAAAGCTGTTAACCAAAATCCGGAACCTAATCTTGAGTCATTGATAAATGGGCTGGGTAAGGCAACAGAACACCCATAGATATCTAGTAGTACGCACGAAGGTCGAGTGTAATTACGAGTGTCCAGTGACCAGCAATTAAAGACTGTGGCTACTTCACTCGCGACACTTGATCAATTGCTGTGCGTTTATGTTTACGACCTCATTGCACTCGATCTACTGCATTATCGAGCAGCACTTAGCATAATGTGTCAATGAAAAGCGTTGAGGTTAATAGTAATACTTGAGTGCCAAAGAGATTTAATATTACTAACTATTAGAGGGGCTATCAAGCAAGTTTCCATACGAAAAAATGTATCTCAAACTTCAGTACCGCCATCAAGCATTTATTACAATGCGAGGGCAAATATTACAATTTACACCCTAGATTCTAGGGTCTAGAATGTTTTGTGAATGGTTAAGAATCACGTAAGATAAGTTTATTCTCTCAATATTATTATGTAGGCCGACCTGGTGCGCATATATTTCAAATAAACTGAGGACTTATGACCACTAGGTCATAACTTTTGGTTCACAAGTTTTGTGCTGTTGTCCCGTCTATATACTTTTGAATGTCATTGTTGAGTGCTATTGATAGCTTGAAGTGTGGGAATTACCGATTTACCAGTTTTTAATGTACATTCAGAGAGGTTTAGGTTAAGGATCAAGATCCGATCAAAGAGTACGCAATAAATTTCCTAACAAACAACTATAACTGTGTTGTTACTGTTAGGGGTTTGGCTATGCGTTTGGGGTTTCGAAGGTTTTTTAGTTTTAGATAATTTTAATCATATTCTAGTATATTGCAGTCATATTTCTGTAACATAGAAATGTGTAGCTTGGCTTGCAAAATAAAAACGTTGGCAAAGCGAGACCCATTATGTTAGTTTGAAATTTAAATTGATGGTGTATGAACTGCTAATGTAACAAACCATAAACGGTTGAATTCGTTATTGTTAGTTTATAATGGACATTATCATGATTCGCCATTATTACGCAAATGTCGATCTTTTTCATTTAATAACAGGAAATTATGACAGTTTAAACAAAAGAAATATGGCGATGGTAACTCGTTAATCGTTTGTTTTATATGGGATGGGTCAATGTTAAAATGTCGTTCACAAAATACATATAGCTTGGCTAAATTATCTATGTCTAGCGGGGACGCCGTTAGTAAATTTTGTACTGATAACTAATAATCACAAGTTTAAAAACTTAACGGATCGACTTCAAATTCGATCATAACCAAATTTATATGAAACCACCCTTGAAATAAGCTATATTGAACACAAAAATAATTGAAATAAAACTATTTTTACGAATTCGTAAAAATAGTTTTATTTCAATGTATAATATTCGCGTAAACTTAAGAAATCAGTACAAAAATAATTTTGCAAATCGGTCCACATTTGACGGAGATATCGCGTAACATACAAAAACAAAATACAGACGAATTGAGGACCTTCTCCTTTTTGGAAGTCAGTCAATAAAACGATGTTGTGTTTTAATTGTACCGCATGTACAGATAAGTTGGCCAAACTACGCGTAGAGATTAAAATATGGTCATTGCAATCTCAATACTTTGTCTATAAATACAGTATGTTATATAATTATTTGTCCCAACAATAGGCGAAGGAACAAAAGCACATACAGCCTAATCTACGTAATTTAAAGCCTAATTCAACTTTTAGTTAAGGCTTATATGATCTAGATAACTGTGCAATTAATTACTTACTACACAATTATATTCACTTTATAAGCATGTTATTGCCTATTTATGATTGCAAATAAACTATTTAAATCTTTAGCTATCTGATTAACCTTATAACGATTTACAAATGCGTCTCTCGATAGATAACTACTATTCCTACCTACAATCTAGATAGCTTGCGGATGAATTTTCGGCCGACTTCCAAAAAGGAGGAGGTCCTCCATTTGTAGTTTCTTTTGTGTATGTTACGCGATATCTCCGCCAAATGTGGACCGATTTTCAAAATTCTTTTTGTGTTCGATAGAGCTTATTTCAAGGGTGGTCCCATCTAAATTTGATCACGATCGGATTTGAAGTCGGTCTGTTAAGTTTTTATTGCCTTTTTATGCATATAGAATAGTGTTAAATATAAATATTAAACAAATAGCAAAACTAATTTGCTTTACTATTATCTAGAACAAAAAAAAATAATAACGTACTTCTATACTTTTGGGTGGGAATTATGCTAGCTATATGGGGTTAGGTAAATACATATGTTACTGATTTCTTAAGTTTACGCGAATATTATACATTGAAATAAAACTATTCTTACGGATTCTATCACGATTAGGTTTTAATTCTTATTCCCGACGTTTCGAAGGCTTTGCAGTCTTCGTTGTCATGGGTCAGACGTAACCTAATCGTGATAGAATCCGTAAGAATAGTTTTATTTCAATATACAAATGTTGTTATACATGTCTATATTAAAGCATCAACATCACCGGTCCCTATTTCCGAATTAAGGAATGATTTCCGAAGCGTTCAACTTAAGCCGGGTCTCCTGCACTAAAACATTACACAAAACAACCTTAAAAACACATACGCAATACGATTTTAGCTGTCACCTGCTCATAGAAAAATGGACCTTAGATAAAAATGCATGTTTTGTGTAGATGTTTTGTGTACTGTGACTGCCTCGGTGGCGTGGTCGTATTTCGGCACGACTACGGTTCCGAAGTCTCGGGTTCGATCCCCGGGTCGGGAAAAGTGGTATTGGATTTTTCAGTATCAATCCGTAGTTTGGAATTTGTGTCCGATATGACGATAGACTCGCAGATCACATCTGGGACGGAACTAAGCTCGGCGAAATGTGGGTGTTCTAGTTCGCCAATGCGCCTCTGCTTACCCCTTCAGGGATACAGGCGTGAGCTTATGTTATGTTATGTTATGTTTTGTGTAATATTTTAGTGCAGGAGACCCGGCTTTAAATTACCTATAATAAAAGATACAAATATCGATCCTCATTATTCAATAAAGATTCCTCAACTGTTCTTCATAAAAACCATTAAGTTTGAGCCTATTATGTTTATAGAACATTAAATGCATAATGCGCTTTACAAGAATTTATTTATATAATTCTTTGTAAGGTAATATAAAGGTGGATTTAGACCGAACGAACAAGAAATATAACAAAAATGTTTACCCCAAAGTCGCCTCCTTGGTCTGACGACAGTACCTATATAATAGATAATATTATGGGCTCTGAACCGGATCCTCCGGGTCCTGGATTCGATTCCCAGGTCGGGCGGAGTGTTTTTCTAACACTATTTGTCCGGGACTGGATTCCCCAGATGGGATTATTGTTAGACAGCCATCGGGTCGTAAAGACTAAGCCAAATCCTTCCTACAACATGCTTGAAAAAGTGAGTTGCATCGACCCCACAATAAAATGGGATAAGGGCAGATGGAAAGAAATATTTCAAACCGAAAGTCTATTGTACTTTCTACCCACGACACAAGACTTGTATTGTACCTACTCTATAGTAAAACAACGATTAACAAGTCGACGATTAACGAAAACAATTCAAAAACATAGCCCTGACTATAGTCACGGCTATGTTTTTGACTTGTTTTCTACCTGCCCTCATCCCACCTTAATTGGGGGTCGGATCGCAAAAAGGCTTAGTTTTTACGACCGGCTGATTATTACGACGGACTATGTTTTTGACTATTGGGTGTTATTTATTTATAGAACGAACTAACAAAGATTCGCCCGTTTGGTTTAAATCCACCTTTACAAAAGTAGGGCCAGAACGAATTACACATAATTAAATGAAACACAATACGAAATTCGTCACGTGTGAAGTTTTATTCACATTACTCATACTTTTCGACGTTTATATTTCGCAGATTTATATATAATAATATAAGTATACATAAATGCACACATGAGTTGATGAGTTGCCTAAAATTGGCGCTTGTGCCTGATTGGTATGGGATTTGAATTAGTACATGAAACAAATATCATTGAGAAGATTCAATAAATAACGATTGGCACAAGAAAATTCAAAAATTTGGGCAGAGTAATCTTGAATGGGGTAGACACTGCAGTAGGGTAATTTAGTTTAATAATGTAAGGGATTTGGACGGAATTTGACGCACAATTAAACCGTGACCAAAAGAACCATAGGGTAACTTTTGACAGTCGATTCGATGTCGACTACGATTTCAGTTCATTTAGTAACTTTAGATTTCATAAAAAGTACACTAATGTCGCGTTAAAAGTTATCAAATGACAAGATCTCGAACCCAATGCGACATTAGCAATTTTAAATTACCAAATCGTATCCGAAATCGAATCGAGTGTCAAAAGTTAGGGGCAGGATTAAGTCATAGCATACTACTAGGCAGGCGAAGCTAATCTAATCATCATCATCATCAGCCACAGGACGTCAACTGCTGGACATAGGCCTCCCCCAAAGATTTCCAGATCGACCTGTTGGAAGCGGCCTGCATCCAGCGACTTCCTAATCTAATAAATCTATTATCTGCATATAATTATTTTTGATGAATGAAGTAGGTAACATTAGTACTAATAACAAATCGTAAAAAACACGTACATTGCACAACGCGCGCGAGTTGCCCACGGTCTCAAAGCAATTTAACGACAATAAGAAGGAACGTCCCTATTAATACTGCGTCATCTTTATGCAGGGTTGCCACACTTAAATTTTGAAGCTCACAATTATTACAAATGTGGAAGTATGTACATTAAAATTAAGTTTAATAATTATAAGAAATCTTTACATTTTTCCGTCCTACTGAAATGTGAGATCACAATATCTTTAAGCATATTACAGAAGTCAATCGGCATACTTTACGACTGCGACGTAAATGTTTATAAGAAAAAAGAATAAAAAATTAATCATTAATTTATATACCTCTATTATAATCATGATGATAGGTAAAGGGGCAAATTTTTAAACACGGGTTTTATAGCGTTTACTTTTCTTCTTCATCTAAGATCTCTTAAAATTTGACAAAAACAGGGAAAAATACGTCGGCTGGCAACCCTATCTGTACACAATGCGTTGCAAACACGGAATAAAGATTGTTTTACGAGGTTTTCCGCAATAACGGATAGCTAGTGGGCGGATGTAAAGAAAGATGAACACTTCCGACAGCCGTCATCGGGGCGTTAACTGAGTAAAGTGAGATCGACCACATCCTAATGAGTGCAAGGACGAGATCTGACACAATGGAATGTACCTGGGATAGTATCCTACTGCCTAAATATGTGTTGAGCAGACGAAAGTGATGTTAAAAATATACCCCTTTTTTATTTATTAAAATGGTAGAGCCACTCTACCTCTATAAGGTTATTTTCACGAGTCAGCTCTATCGGGTAGACCACTGACTCGAAAAACTAATCACCAGTTTAAAAATTAATCCGATCGTCACATTTATGGAACCACCCTTGGAATCTCTCTATCGAACACAAACATAATCAAAGCTCATTAGATATTTGGCAGTGATATCACGTAACATACACAAAAAAATTACAGACGAATTGATTACCCCGTTCTTTTGAAGTTAATCTATTAGAAAACCAACACAAAGAGGCTGTTTATTGTTGCGTTCCGTACAGTGAGAGAGGTATCCGGAAGGCTATATTTTATATGTAAAATAATTCAGCCTATACATATAATTATTAACACAATAATTCAACTACTCAGTAACAGATGGCGGTAGTGGTCTTGTAGAGTCGTATTTAGTAAAAAAAAAAACAATTTAGTTTGATTCGTAGATTTGAAAGTGTTTAACAGTTTATAAGATTATTATTATTTCTGATATAATTACCATAGTAAAAAAATAACGAAATAAAATACATTTCTATCCTTTTCAGATATCCCGACAGACATCAAACAAAATCAACACAAATCACCCACACAATGACATCAAACATCACGTTCCATAAAATGATCCCTATATACAACAGTACAAGGCCTATTTTGTGACATTCGCTCCCAAGATGAACGAGCAGGACTGCTCGTATGAAATGCGAGTAAGAAATGAGGAAGAAAGCGATAAGGCGAAGCTATCTACTGGGAAGTTATTCTATAGACCCGGGGTTACTGAGGAGGAAACGGACGCGACGAGTGTGTTCGATAGTTCTGTGATAGAAACCCCGATGTTGTACAGCGCCAGCGGGTTCCTGAGGGTTCCTAAGGTCCACACCTCGAGCAGTCTCCACAGAATACCGACGTATAGCAGCTCTATTGGACAGAGTACTATATATCGCACGGATACTTGCAGGTGGGACTTTTATTGTTTAGTTTATTTTTTATGGACTGCCTCGATGGCGTGGTGGTATTTCAGTACGACTACGGTTCTGAGGTCTCGGGTTCGATCCCCGGGTCGGGTAAAGTGATATTGGATTTTTCCATATCAGCCCGGAGTCTGGAATTTGTGCCCGATATGGCGATAGGCTCGCCCCCTATCACATCTGGGACGCAACTAAGCTCGGCGAAATGTGGGTGTTCTAGTTCGCTAGTGCGCCTCTGCCTACCCCTTCGGGGATACAGGCGTGAGCTTATGTTATGTGTTTATTTTTTATCCGGGCACGGTAAAGTGACCATACGTATTGCACCTGATGGTAAGCGTTGTGCAGTCCAAAATAAACTAGCAACCACTCACAAACAATGGGTTTATCAGTGGTCGCCAGAAGCATGCCGGCCTTCTTCACACTCCGAATCCAAAGAGGGAAGCAGCTAATAGAGGGGCTTGCGACAAGATAGGATGGCCGATGCCGACACAGGGATACCCCCATACTTATCCTAACCATCAAGTCATGCCGCAAGCCCCACGAGAGAACCGGAAGTAGACTGGCTGATCCTGAAACGCGAACCACACACGGAGTATGGGTCACTATGGCAGGTTTTAGCATCATGTGTATGGTGGTCGACATCCGTTCCGATACGAATATCCTACTACCAGCAATTAGTTAGTTCGTTTTTTATAGCTTTGTAACTTGCGCAATGCATACGCAGTACGGCCACGGTGTCGGGTTCGATACTCGGATCAGGAAAATATTATTGGGTTTATTGTGAGATCTTTACTCGCGGTCGCTTCCTCGGTCTAATGGTAGCAGCATATATGGGCTCTGAACCGGTAGGTCCTCGGTTCGATTCCCAGGACCGGCGGGGTGATTTTCGAACACTATTTACCCGGAACTGGAAGCATTTAGTCGAAGCATAGAAATCAAGTGGGTACATCGTCAATTTAACCAAAGTTTTTTGTGTGACGGCTTCCGGATAACGTTTTTAGGAAATATCATAGAACATTTTTACCATACGAAACCTATTGGATATGATCAGTAGGTTAGAAATATTCTTCTAACACTTCAAATTATCACCTGAATGAAATGAAATTAATGAATTAGCCTTTATTGCTGTAAAATTTATTACATAACTAATAATATACATTCCGTTTTTTTTCTACTTAGGTTAGTTAATTAGGTTAGGTATTCATACAGCTCGCCTTCCGACAAAGGCCTCCTCTAAATATTTCAATTTTTCCTTGTCTTGCTATACGAGTCCATACTGGACCTGCTTACGATTTTTATGTTCCACCTTTAAGTCTGCCTACCTCTTCTTCTTTTGCCATTATATCACATAATAATGAAGCCAGTGCGTAAAAAGAGCAATATAGTAATTCTTTGAGTGAAAACTTAAACGAGCGTCCGTCATGAATCACAATCCTTGAGGCATATATCTAATCAGTGAAATAGATAAATACTACTTATCGTCTATAGTTTTGTACAATATTTATTCGCACAACATTCCCTCGCGAAACACACACTACTTAATAGAAAATAAATACACTTAAATTTTATATGCTGTGTTAAAAAACATAAGGTTATTGTCTAAAAATGGAAGTTCAGTGTCAAAAATGAGTTTTATGGTCGTATTTTGTGATAAGACACTATCAGTGTTGACCAAGCTTGCTCTACTTTCGTGTAACAGGTGACAAGAAACGTCTCTCGTTTCAATGACAACAATGGTCTAATCGCATTATTTGATCTTCGATTAAGTGCATGTGATCTGTAGGCTGCTGTTCCTCGTGTATTAAAAATTAAGTGTTTTACATTCAGCGCAACAGGTAATGTTTTTTTAAGTTGTTTCTCTACCGATACTGCTTAGATTAGAATATAGTGAATTTTAAATTTATATGTGTATTATTTAGCAAAGACATTTGAAAAATATTATTATAAACCTGTAAATGATTACAGACGATATTAGAAACGGCTAAAAATGTATCTAAAACCCAGATTTGATATCGGACTGGTAAGCCCATTGAATGGTTTTTCCACAATGATGCATCTTATCTAATAAACAAAGGTTTATTTTTTATTAATTGATAATTAAAAGTAACTTCGCCGGTTACAGAAAATATTTCGTAATGGAATTTATTTCTTATTATAGCGAAAAATAGGATTACTGTAGTATAGTTTTTACAGAATTCCTCAAGACTAAATATTAGCTTCTAATTAGCTATAGAGTTTTCCGAACCATCATTACACCATGCAAACACTTCACATACATATAAAATGAGACCTTTAAGTAGTATTATAATAATATTATATAGAAAAGCAGCGATATAGTTGGGGATGGTACGGACTGCCGAGACGAGTGTCGGAGATTCGATACCAACCCCAAAGAAGCACGCACCTCTAACATTTATATGTGTGTATTCATTATGAATTATCGGTTTCTATAACGCTGAAGGAAAACATCGTGAAGAAACCTGCATAACCAACAGTTTCTCCACAAGAATTTCGAAGGTATGTGAAGTCTACCAACCCGCATTAGGAAAGCTTGATGGACTAAGGCCTAACCCCCTCATTAGTAGAGGAGGCCCGTGCCCAGCTTTGGGACAGTAATATTACAGGGCTGATATTATTAAATTATGTTGGCAGTAAATATCTAGAATCTTCTAGATAATATTAACGTTATCGTACCAGCCGGATGTAACAGTTGCTACAACATCATGGAATGTAAATAATTTTCAACAAAACAACCAGTTTCGATTTCTGACAAGAGATAAAAAATACAAGATGTAAAGATTATTGTAAGAAAACGTGGAATTTATTATGTTTATCGATTATTACCAAATAATGCATAATCCTAACAAGAGTAATATAAATATATAATATGTATTTGTCAGGGGCGGTTCCGGACGAAGCCTGGGCGCTTCTCGCCTAGGGAAACCCGGGGTCATCTCAATGCGTCGAAAAGGGCCTGCGCGGAGTTTTAGTCGATATTGTCGGTGTAGGGTGTAGTAAGTAGTGTTAGGGACACGGCCCAACGGTCGCCTGGACGCTTGCCATCTGTCCCAGGCGGCTTAACGTTGGGTCGTAAGACCGGCGAACCCGACATAACCGTCACATCTCCCACCAGGCGTGGCGGTAGCGGTAAAACACTTTTCCCCGCGAAAACAAAACGAAATGGTTTGGGTGTAGTAAAAGCGAAAGGTCGAGTTCGTTACTTCGACTTAGACTTAGTCGAAGTTCGCTCTATAGATCTCAATAATATCAATACAACTCAAAAAATATTTTTTTCTGGAGACAAGAAAAACATTTTATCTCAATAAAATTGAGTATTAATCTAGGTGTGCGATATTTATTACATAATTATATACTATATATTATTTAAATTGTATGTGGGGAAAGTTGGTTGTAATATTTTTATTGACATAATTTTTTTTTTTTTTTCACTTGAAAATTTTCCTTTTTTTTGAGTTGTCTTAGTATTAATCTAGGTGTGTAATATGTAAAGTGGTCGTTAACCACCACAAAAATACTAGTACAACCATTCCAGATAAAATTTAGTCTCCTGGTTCAGAATAGTTGTACATCTATATTATCAACATGCAGTGTACTTTCTATAAAACTAAAATTATTTAATACCCCTTACCCATTTAATTTCTTCTTTTAATCCTTATTGCTATTTATAGTTTATTTTGTGGCCACAGAATTGCACGTATATTCTTTTACAAACAAAACTGAGCACATTATTACGATTAAAAGCCAAAAATAAAGTAATAATCCGTATCAACTTGATCCTTGTAAATACTGTAAAGTTTTAGATACATAATTGGTTTTATGGTGGCTTGTAATAAACTCTCCTTGAGGTGGTGAATACCTGCTACTATTAAAAATACACACACATAACATAAGCTCACGCCTGTATCCCCGAAGGGGTAGGCAGAGGCGTACTAGCCAACTAGAACACCCACATTTCGCCGAGCTTAGTTCCGTCCCAGACGTGATAGGGGGCGAGCCTATCGCCATATCGGGCACAAGTTCCAGACTCCGGGCTGATATGGAAAATCCAATATCACTGCCCGACCCGGGGATCGAACCCGAGACCTCAGAACCATAGTCGTACCGAAATACCACCACGCCACGGAGGCAGTCAAAAATACACCTTTATGAGATGTATTAAATGTCAGTTGTGATAAGCACTAGAGATTCTAAAGTTTAAAGCAGAATTAAAAAGGCCAATTAACCTTATGGAACTGAAAGAATATAACAAAAGGATTAGCAGATAATTCATGACTACAATTTTATTGTGACAATAATTAACAATTAATAAACAATAATAAAATAATGGAAGAAAGAAGTCAAAAAGAAGGAAAGTAAGAATAAAGAAAGAAATAAATTTGATTTTTGCACTACAGATTAAAACGGCAATTTTATGACATTGTATTCTGTATATATGGTGATAGACTCGTGCCCTAGAAAATCCAAGACATTAATGAACTCTGCGAAATATGGGTATTATAGTTAGGTGAACTATGCCAAATATAGCTATTCTATCACGATTTGGTTTTAATTTTCATGTTTCGAAAGCTTTGCAGCCTTCGTGGTTAGTCCGACCCGTGACAAATCGTGATAGAATCCGTAAAAATAGTTTTATTTCAATGAATCACATTCGCGTAAACCTAAGAAAGGCCGCTTCCAACAGGTCGATCTGGAAATCTTTGGGGGAAGTCTATGTTCAGCAGTGGACGACCTATGCCTGATGATGATGATGATTATGGTGAAACCTAAGAAATCATTATGGCTATTCTAGTTCAGTAGTTCACCTCTGCGTACCCCCGTAGGGATACAGACGAGAGTTATTTATGTAAGTTCTATTTACTAACCTATACACCATTGTAGGGAATCCGGTCCAACTGCAATCAACGTGCGTTAATGTAATCACACTAAAACGACACTGGACTCGTAGTGAAGTCACAAGAAATATGGTATCCGTTATCCGGTACAATTACCCGCTCGTTTTTCTTTAGAACTCCCGGCTCCTGATAACTGTTTAGGCACAGTTACCGTTAGATTTTATCAGAATGTTCCTTTGATGTTTTTCAGAAAAATGTGTAATATATAAAATTCTTTATAAAATATCTCTACTGTGGGGTCGGCGCAAAACTCTTTTTAGGCGTGTTGCCGACAAGATTTGGCTTAGTTTGTTAGCTAATAAAATATCTACTGGTCTTGCTGCACTCCCAATAAATGTTTTAAATGTTTTACCCTGCTGTAACTCTTTTGTCCTCCTGCAAACGACTGAAATGGAAGCTAAAGATGTCATTAACAATCTTCGATCTGACTGCGGAGCGGGGTGGGACAATATAACCTCAGTGGTTCTCAAAGCATTAAACGACTTTTTAGTTCCTCCTCTTACTCACATAATTAACAGGTGCCTATCAGAAGGAGTTTTCCCGGATTTGCTGAAAAAATCGGTTGTTGTGCCTATATTTAAAAGTGGAGACAAAGGAAATATTGCAAACTATCGCCCAATATCGTTGCTTCCTGCTATTTCCAAAATATTAGAAAGGATTATAAATAATAGACTTGTAAAATTCTTAGAAAGTAAAAACTTACTCTCGAAAAACCAATATGGGTTTAGACAAGGCAGATCGACAACGGATTGCATTCACAAGGTCACTGAATTTATTGTAAACAAGCTAGATAACAGAAAAAAATGTTTAACAATTTTTATAGACCTTCAGAAAGCCTTCGATACTGTCTGTCCTTCTCGACTAATTTCTAAACTTGAAAAAATGGGGATAAGAGACACACAACTAAAACTATTCCAGAGTTACTTGCAAAACCGCTCCCAAATAGTTCGAATTTGTGACACGTTGAGCGGTGACAGTCCTATAAATATTGGAGTTCCCCAGGGCAGTATCTTGGGCCCTACTCTTTTTCTTTGTTACATTAATGATCTTTGTCAGCTCAACATTAGAAATGGATGTGTGCTGTCTTATGCTGACGACACAACATTAACTTTTTATGGAAATTCATGGGAAGAAACCTTTAGTGCAGCTCAAGAAGGTTTCAACCAAGTAATGCATTGGCTAGCTCTTAATAAATTAACACTAAATGCTTCTAAAACAATATATATCACTTTCTCAATATACAACTTAACTTCTAATCATAACCATTTAAATATTTATGCTCACACATGTAATCAACTTTTCTCTACTAGTTGCACCAACTGTCCACTCATACATAAAACGGATTCTATTAAATATTTGGGAATACTCATTGACAAAAATCTATCCTTCAAAGAGCACGTTGTACAACTTGTCCAAAAAATAAGAAAACTCACTTACATATTTAAAAATCTAAGGCACATTACAAATTGGAAACTGATTAGAACTGTATATCAGTCTCTCTGTCAATCAATTCTATCATACGGTATTTCTGTTTGGGGGGGCTCGAATAAAACAAATATACTATACGTAGAAAGGGCTCAACGTCTGATATTAAAAGTTGCCCTGTTCAAACCACGTATGTACCCAACTTGCAGCTATTACAAAGAAGCAAAATTACTAACTATAAGGCAACTTTATATATTAGCAACAATTCTAAAAAAACATAACACTATAAGCACTTCGGTAATCCAACAGAAACGAAATACTCGAAGGTTCTATGATGTGTGTGAAACTACTTCAGTGAAAACTTCGTTTGCCAAAAAGTTTTTTACTTATAATGGGGGCAGACTATACAACAGGGCTAATAAAATACTCTCTGTTGCTAATATGTCTAAACTGAATTGTAAAAGAAAAGTGACAGACTGGCTATTAAATTTGGACTATGACACGACAGAACAACTTATTAATATCCCATCAGAATAAATTACACACACACACACACACACACGCACGCACGCACGCACGCACGCACGCACGCACGCACGCACGCACGCACGCACGCACGCACGCACGCACGCACGCACGCACGGACGGACGGACGGACGGACGGACGGACGGACGGACGCACGCACGCACGCACGCACGCACGCACGCACGCACGCACGCACGCACGCACGCACGCACGCACGCACGCACGCACGCACGCACGCACGCACGCACGCACGCACACACGCACACACGCACACACGCACACACGCACGCACACACGCACACACGCACACACACACACACACACACACACACACACACACACACACACACATACACACACACGCACAAGCAAACACACACGCACAAGCACACACACACGCACAAGCACACACACACAAACACAAACAACTTTAACTTATGTTTAATTTTTCCTTTTTTAGTGTTTATTTTTTATTTTAGTACAAGAATATCTCCTGTTGTAGTGTATAAATATGTCATGAAACCTGGTCGCTATACACCAAACTTCCGTGAGGGTGGGGCCAGGAATCCATAGCACAGGGTATCCTAGTTTGGGTTCCTGACTCCCACATTTATTAATTCAATAATAGGTTAATGATATCACTATTTGATGACATATTTTTGTGATCTAACTCATTATTGTAATGGAACTTTATGTGGGAGAAAATAAATAAATATTATAGTTTGTACATCTATATGTCTGTCTGACGTCAAACTACTGATGGAACCAATCCCAGACAGATCGTGTAAGAAAAACACACAAAACTTATATCATCACTTTATTTTCCCAGCCAAGGGGAAGCAAAATTATGAGCAGCGGCCCGAGCAGGAATATTTTTGACAATCGTAAATGTATTCGAGCTCGGTGCGCGTCTATGAAATTTGTATGAAATATTGACCGAATGCTATCAGTGCGCAGCGAACCCAAATACATTTACGATTGTTAGAAATTTTTCTCTCCGACCCGCTGACGTTTTCCTTCCTTTCCGTTATTTATTAAATATATCTGGTGGCAAAACAGCCTCAATATTACAAATCTTTTTAGGTTTTCATATCGATTCCGAATGGTTTTATCTAATCTTTTGAGATTATTATTACAGTCTGATCGGAAATAAAGCTCAGCCTCTTTAAATCACGGGTACAAATATGGCTGCACATATCTTAATGACATACTTATTTTTAACAAACAATCTATAAAGTGTTTAATATAATATCTACATAGAGTGTAGGTTAATAATATAACAGGGGAGTTACCACCACCTCTTATAGCAGTATTATTATAATTTTAGTTGTACCGATTCCCATACAAAACAAACGAAGAAAATAATATTACTGCTATAAGAGGTGATGGTAACCCTAGAAGTCTAGACCAGTATGTATGATTTTACCAACTAAACCTGCGTCGTAAAAAGGCGTGAATAGGAATATGTGAGTATTAGAAATAAATAAATAAATATACAAGATTATAACTGAAATGGATTGAATAATACTTGATTCTTTACCACTAATTATAAGGTTGGGTTAGTAATACATAGATAGTATCAAACTTTTTGAGTATTGATCACGATACTTTATTTAACACACTCAATGATGATACTTGCTGGTAGTGATATCAATGAGACATTTAAACTTTTATCAATTTACCCTAAAATCATTTAAGTGTCCATTTTGACGTTCATTTTTTTGTTGGGAAAATTGTCCCAAAGGGCAGACAGAGCAGTTTCCCCAAAAGTAAAAAATGGGTTAACCTATACTCCGAATATCAGAAGCAATTATCCATTATTTGCATTCATTCAATTAAATATTTGATGTCTCAATTACACACCCAACAGTCACGCACCTAGTCCAGACCCCACACTAGATATAATCTGTATCATGGGTATCAGAAACTATGAGACACTCTCACAACACCCAGACTTGAAACAAATATCTGTGGGCCACACAAACATTTGTCTCAATACGGGAATCGAACCCGCGGCCTCTCGCTTCACAACCGGCTACTCGCCCTCTGCGCTACGGTGGCTGTCAATGCCAATTGAATGTATGGATATTTCTGCTAAACAACTTGAATATGATCAGCGTTCTCAAAGGTTCAATTGTGTTTCTAACTTGGCTTCATGTATGCAATTGTAATATGTCATTACCAATCATGTTTGAGATATCCCGTATCATAATCAAGACGACTGTTGATTGTGAGATACTAGATACTGAATCCAATCAATCCATATTAACGTAATAAGGATGACCCAAACAGATATAATGTCTATTGCGGTTTAATTGCTATTGATTGTTGATACACATGCCTTTAGTAAAGTTAAATGATTTCTTTTTAAAAGTCGGAACAATATTTTATTTGACTGCCTCGGTGGCGTGGTGGTATTTCGTTACGACTACGGTTCTGAGGTCTCGGGTTCGATCCTCGGGTCGGGCAAAGTGATATTGGATTTTTCCATATCAGCCCGGAGTCTGGAATTTGTGCCCGATATGGCGATAGGCTCGCCCCCTATCACATCTGGGACGGAACTAAGCTCGACGAAATGTGGGTGTTCTAGTTCGCTAGTGCGCCTCTGCCTACCCCTTCGGGGATACAGGCGTGAGCTTATGTTATGTTATGTTATTTTATTTGTAGGTTTTTAAAATTGTGACATATGGGAACAACTTTGAACACTACTCTTCAAATAAAAAAATAATGGTCGAAATCAGTCTACTCGTCTCGGAGTTATGGTGGAGTCTGTGGCGCAGTGGGCGAGTCGCCGGCTGTGAAGCGAGAGGCCGCGGGTTCGATTCCCGCATTGAGACAAATGTTTGTGTGGCCCACAGATATTTGTTTCAAGTCTGGGTATTGTGAGACCGAAGGTCTCTCATAGTCTCTGACACCCACGATACAGGTTATACCTAGTGTGGGTCCAGGACTAGGTGTGTGATTGTTGGGCGTATTTATTATTATTTATTTATTATATACATACAAAATATATACAGCATGAATGGGTCGGCTCGACCGGTTTGGTACCTAATCTCACAGAAAAACCGACGTAAATTGGAACTGCCCCCTGACTTTCGATACCCGACTCGATTTTGCCTACGATTCAGTTTCATTTATTTACTTAAAATTCCTCCGAATCGTGTTAAAAAGTGCGCTATTGTCGCATTAGGTTCGAGAACTTGTCATTTGATAATTTTAACGCAACATTGGTGCACTTTTGACACGTTTTAACAGCCTCCGTAGCGCAGCAGGCGAATAGCCGGCTGTGAAGCAAGAGGTTCGATTCCGCACCGAGATAAATGTTTGTATGGCCTACATATATTTGTTTCGGGTCTGGGTGTTGTGAGATCGCAAGTCTCTCGTAGTTCCTGATACCCACTAAGGATAAATCGACCTATCCAAAGAATAAAGTTACATATGATAATGAATCGAAATTGCTTTCTTATTTTTCTGAGCTTATTTATTGACCTGTATATTTAACTAGTGAATATTTTTTTAAGCTATGTCATAATTTAACTTGTTATTATGTCATAAATTTAAAAAATACTAGTATTAGTTAAATATATAGGTTAATTTAAGCTCAGAAAAATATAAAAGCAATTTCGATTAATTATCATATGTAACTTTATTCTTTGGATAGGTCGAAATATATTATAGCCTTACTTTGTTTTTTTTGTACAGGAAAGAGTAGAAGTAAGATTATAATAATACTGCTATAGGAGGTGGTGGTTATCTCAGGTCTATGGGCAGTGAAAAGACTCAAAGAGTAAAAGACTCACTTTATCGTTTGTCAATTGACAGTAGCTGCTATGAAAAAAAAATATATGTAAACATAAAAATCCCAGCGAAGACATAACAAGACGATCGCTGATCAGGCAAACGAAGCATGTAAATTCAGTGACCCTTACGTGAAAACGTCAATTACCAAGGTCCTCGCATAGAAGTGTAAACATATTACAGCCTCGGGATAATAGTTAATCTACAACAAATCCGACGAAAACCTGTGCACACTGATACGCGTCTGATAATCTTGATTAATCACGTCTAGGAACCTTTCCACTTGTGCGTCTTTCAATAGGTGTCATTTATTTAAAAATGTATCATCATCATCAGCCACAGGACGTCCAATGCTCGACATAGGCCTCCCCTAATGATAATGATATCCAGATCGACTTGTTAGAAGCGGCCTGTATTGAAAATGTATACTTACTCTTTTTTTTTTTAGCATAGATTGGCAAACGAATAGGCGGGTCACCTGATGGTAAGTGATCTCCTCCGCCCATCATCAATCATGGGTGCGTTGCCAACCTGAAAAGAGGGAATGGAAGGTAAGGAAAAGGATTGGGAAAGGGAGGAGGGGGGGGGGGATGGGCCACCGGAAATCTCAACAACCGAACGAAACGCGACAGCAAGCTGCCACTTTACGTCGGTTTTCTGTGAGACAGTAGTATCAAACCGGTCGAGCCAGCCCATTCGTGCTGTAGATGTTACTGTCTACAGCGTGGCTCTACCACTCAAAAATTTAAAAAAAACTCTTATTGATAACATTTGACTATAAAACAATATTATTTTCAAATATGGAATTTCTAAAATATTTCTACCAACGTGATCGTCAACTATATGAAAATAAAAACACCTAACAATCGCCTAATTAAGTCTTATATCGTACTAGAATAACATGTCGTAGGTATCGGGAACTGTTGCAAAGACTCACAATAGTCAGAGTTCAGACCTATAACGACTGCTTATGTCATCCACAAATAGAGCGAGGATCGAACTCATTGTCTATCGTTTTATAATCTTCTACTTACCAACTATCCACTACTTATCTTCTACTTATTCCACGGAGGTTCCAGAAAGAAAGAAAGAAGAAAGAAATCGTTTATATTTACCTGAAATTTATAGATGTGTACATTACCTCTATATATGTACTATAAATAAGAAAAATAACTTAAACTATCACGATCGATTGAAATTGGATTACCGACGATTTTGCTAGAAATATTTGGATTGATTTGATTGATTAAAGATTTGGTTTAATTACGTCAATTCCTTTTGGGGTATACTAGTAGAGCATATTAATACGAGTATTCTGAGAATAATACGACTAACTAATAAAATAATTACGTTAAATCTTTCATTTGTTTTACAATAAAAATATCGTTGGTGGTTTAGCTTTATTATGGTACCAACTAGGAGTTATGATATTTGTATTGCAATTAAAACGTACCGTGGCAAATATAACAAGCTTGTTTTAAACATAATCGCTGTATTGCATACTTAAAACTATAATAAAAAAGAGTTTGTACGAAATGGCGGATTACTTATTTTTAGACGGAATATTTACTCTTTTAATAATACTCACCTTTATTGCCCGAAGACTAATATTTTTTCATAATATATTATGTCATAATTGATCCTCTTTATATTAGGAATAATAATAATTCAAGTATTAAAATTATTGACGTAATAAAAATTAATGTTTTAATAAAATTTTATGAGTAAATATTATATAGTTTTCATATTGGTAACAGGTTTTTAGAATTTCCATTTTCTTTACGCAGCGTCCCTTATCGCGATTAAGAATTATTCAAATCTAAACAAGACGGATTGAACTAAATCGAGTCTCGTTCTCCTTGCTTCTCTATGAAGAAAATAAATAAAACGATACGTCGACCCCGACGTTACATTATGTTATGTAAGTTTCACGCAGTCGAGACATGAACAATATTTATTTGAAGTATTATAAGTTTTTATTCACTTCAATAGAGTCAAAATATTGAGTTTCTGAATCGAATAGGTGTAAATTGGGTAGATTAATAATTTAATTTGTTTTAATTTTGCATAATTATATTATCCAGAAAATAGTGACTATTTAATGTTATTGGGCTTTAAATGGCATCCTCATTATTAGGAATTCAAAGCTTCAGCAGTAGAGTATTGAAAATACCAGCTGTTAATTCAACTGTTACAGGTGTATTTATTGTTGATTATCACTTTAACTGTAAAGGAAAAACATAGCAAACAACTTTGCGTACCTGAGAATTTTCCATTAGATATTGAAAGGCCAGTGGTGTGGACAGGTAAGTTTAATCTCACCCAATGAGAAGGCTCGTGCCCTGTGGCACTAGTATATTTTTGACAATCGAATTCGTATCGAGGTCTATGCGCGTCTATGACATTTGTATGAAATATTAACCAAATGTCATCAGTGCGAGCTTGATATGAATTCGATTGTCCAAAATATTCCTGCTGGGGCCGCAATAGTGATATTTTAATACAAATTTAATATTAAGTATACGTTTTATAATATTATGGTCTTTTGAAGGCTTTATTGTGTTAATTATACACCGCGAATATACAATTTATTTGTAAACCAATACAATTAAGAGCAATATACGAAATAAACATTAAAACGAATCAATTCGTTACTCTCTATTGTTTTTTCTATGCCCATAGCCAAATCGACCATCAGCGCGACAAAATACTTTTACGATTTCATTAACAAGGTCAATGGGTAATTATAAATAAGGAAATTCTTTCTTTCCATCTGCCCTAATCTCACATCAATGTGGGGTGGGCGCACGCTCTTTAAGCATGTTGCAGAAAGAATTCGGCTTAGGTTTTTCCTGCCTGACGTCATCCCACCTCCGGGAACGTGTCCTGGGCAAATTACTTTATTATTACCTCCTTAGTTTAGTGGCTGCACATATGGGTTGTGGACCGGGAGGTCCTGAATTCGACCCCCAGGTCGGGAAAAGCAAATTTTCCAATTTGATTTTTCCGGGACTGGATCACCAGAGGGGGGGAGGGGTGAAACAGTTTTCAAAATCGGTTTAGTAGCTCAAGAGATTACATCCTGCAAACAAACTTACAAACTTTATCTCTCTATGATATTATTTAAGTGTTTGTGTGGCCCACAGATATTTGTATCAAGTCTGGGTGTTGTGAGACCGAAAGTCTCTCATAGTCTCTGACACTCACGATACAGGTTATACCTAGTGTGGGGTCAGGACTAGGTGTGTGACTGTTGGGTGTATTTATTATTTATTATTATTAGTATATGTAGATATTCATATGATGATGCTCTCTTTTTACGTCACTTGTTTTGCTAATTATTTCATGAAATCCACCGATAAGCCACAAGACTTTTGTATGACGAGACTTGCGTCACAAAATCTTTATTAACATTCTAAAACTCTGAAGAAAACTTTAATGTTGCATTCTAGAAAAATATTTATATTAACGAATACGAAACGAGCGGAAATTTATTGTTTATTTACTTCTGCAAATCTTATCTTAATTAATATGATAAACTAAATACTGATAAAGAAATAGTCGTAAATTCTATGAACAATCTTAATATTTACTTAAGCTGCGTTAAATACACCTTTAAAACAAATCACTTCCAGTAGTTAGTTTAACTGCTCTATTAAAAGTGGTTATAATTCATAAAAACGTATGAAATCTATTTTAGAAGAAGGCATGTATAAAACCCAACCTAATTAACACTGCATTTTTTAAGATTAATACGTTTTTAATTAAAATCAGCTTTTCACTTTCATTCACTGTGCTCTTTTTCGACGCCTCATAAAGTAATTTGGTATAATACATAATTAGATATTACATTTTTAAAATTACAACGCGATTGGATAAATCGTATATGCGTATTTTCTTACAAATGTTATTTAACAAACAACGCATTGCGTGTAGCAAACTTCATGACGACTGAGTTGCGACGCAAAATATTGGGCGGTTTCAGAATCCACACAAAGCTTTTTTCTACGCAATATCACTATTTTAGATAGATCCTGCATCACATAAATAACACGGAAAATCAATAAATGTTATAATAAATGTGTTTATATTGAAATCACGATGTCCCCATGTTTACAGCTTATTAATGAATCGTGCAAAAATATTTGCTGAGGTGTGGTGTGAATTATTGCGACCGGGAACATACATCGGTCACGTAAGTAATGTGATAAAATCCTAATCGATATTATGACGTTTTAACACCAATATGTAACACTTGGTAACGATATCTAATGTTTTTATGTCACTTTGCCCTTACGAGTAAATTGTAATCGTTCATTTCGCATTCGAAGAGTTTCGTACCTTTTAGGTTATTGATTAAATTGATTTTTTTATTGCCCGAACACGGCAAAGTGTACACTGCACCTGATGGTAAGCGTAATGTAATCCAAGAAAACTAGCGACCACTGACCAACAATGGGTTTATCAGTGGTTGCCTATTTAGATAGATAGATAGAAACTCTTTATTGCAGACATACACATAAAAACAGGTAACAGAACAAGTGAGCAACAGAATAACTGTGCCACAAATGGCGGTCTTACCGCTAAAAGATCTCTTCCAGGCAACCATTTTTATGCTTTTTCAAACTCCAAAATCGATGAGGGACGAAGCAAATCGAGGGGCTTGCAATTTGAATTATAAAGTGGATATTAAAATTTTAAAATTATTAACTTTTTCTAAGTCTACGACCTAAAATTTATATTTTCCCGCTTCTTTACGTATAGTTCTAATATCCCCGACACCACCTCAAAGTGGAAATTCCTCTAAAACTACAGCCTTGTCATCGACACCTAAGAAATAGAGTCACGTTAGATTTAACAGTTTGTCTCGGTTTCAACGTCCAATCCATAACTGTTTTAAGGGGAATAGCACCACAGGACTCCTAGCAGAATGCATTTCACTCACGTATAATTTTCCAGGAAGTGACGGACTATGGACCGACTTCAAAATTTATCCGATCGTGATCAAATTTATAGGGGATCATTCTTGGAATAAGCTCTATCGAACACAAAAAAATCTTAATAAAGATCGATCCACATTTGGCGGTGATAACGGGGAAAATACTTTAAAAATATACAGACGAATTGAGGACCTTAATAACAGTAATAGCGCTGTATTTTAATTTATAAAGGCGAAAGTTTTTGAGTGTGTTTGTATGTTTGTTACTTCTTCACGCTCAAATGGCTTTCTGTTGAAGTTTGGTATGGCGGTATCTGATAATTTAGAATAACACAAAGACTAATTTTTATCCCCGAAAAAAAAATTTATCCCGGAAAATAAATTTCCATGCGAAGGGATTCGCGGGAAATAGCTACTTATAAATAAATGAGTGATAAAAAATAAGTTATTTTCTGGTTTGTTTTATTCCATTTGATAATTGAGTTAACATTCTATTTGAAACAAAACGATGTGACAAAAGCATAAGTACATGCAAAGTATTAAGCCACGAGTTAAATATAATTTTGTAACATACAGTAATTTGAAATGGAGTAACACTTCGTTGTAAATTTAAAATAGCTCAGCCACATCGCAAAGCCTTACCCCCCTACTATGTTAATTTAATTTATATAAATTGTAATCATATTTGCTTTCTAAATTACTGTTGGTGCCACAAATAAGCACAATACTTGACGACAACTTTAGGTGATTCCTATTTGGCCTTCGTACCGAAATTGATCGAGAGCAACAAATTAGTACAGGACTCATATTAGCACGCCAATTCACGAACTGTCAAATTAGCCATTTTTAATGAAAATGGCTGGGGTGTGTACGGTTTATGTATAGGATGTTGAAATAAAATGAAATTGGCACTTGGTATCCACTTGATGCTTCCCATTTTTTCATAGGCTAGCTTTTGACATTAAACATTTAACTAAAAAGCTTTCATTTTTTTAATTCAAGCGAGTGACGAAAACAAGTTGTCACTATCCGTCGTCTTTTTATGAAAGATTGTAGTGAGTTCCTGTAGTTCTACAGTGTATTTCTACCGTTTCATTACGTCAAAAAATTGCATTTTACAAATAAAATTAAGTGATCAATTAATTATAGATAAAATAGATAAAGCGATAAAATTGCAAAGTATGAGGCAATAAGTTCACGAATTATCGCTGCAAAAATCAAATAATTACACTGCACTTGATGGTCGAGATAACCTGGGTTTTTTGTTTTCGAAAACATTTCACCGCTACCGCCGAGGCGCGCCTGGAGGAGATTCAGGAAACATAATTATAATAAATTGGGAAGACTTTGAGTCTGGTTATGTCGGGTTCATGGTTATGTCGGGCCTTAAATGGAAGAAGGTCATCGACGAAGTCCTTGCACGGAATCACGATCCTCAACAGTCATGAGGGAACGATAAAGGAGGAGGATGTCGGGTTCGCTGGTCTAACGACCCAAGGTAAGCCGCCCGAGAGGGATGAAAAATAACCAGGGGACCGTTCGGTCGAGTCCCTAGTCCGCATTAGAGACGCCCCCGGGATTCCCTGGACGAGAAGTACCCTGGCTTCAGCTAGATCAATTTTGCGCGATACCGCCTTGCGGGCTGTCTTCATTGTAGGTGACTCATAAGCACCCGCTGCCGATGGACACCCTTGGAATCAACGACATCACTAACCATTAGGCTAACCACCAATTGTACGTTTTTAGCATGAGGCGGTCAAGAAGCTCTTACAACAATTTAATAGTTGGTGCATATTTTGATGTCGATTTGTCGAATCAAAAAAAAAAAAATACACCCAACAATTACACGAAAACTGTTACTTACATATGACTATTTTCAGACTTAAAGCATGTTATTAGGCGGAATAAATATTATAGCCAATGTCTACTAAATCTTTAGGAACAATATTTTCCATGTTTTTGGCGACATCCTTTAATTAGGTTTATTCATTTAAGTTAAAGGTTTTTCAGTGATCGGATGGTAGTATAGTTAGTAATTCTTAACTGTTTACAGTAATACATATACAAGACAATGTTTCAATAATAATAAATTAATGTTAAGGATTGCTCTTAACACTAATTATCTATTCATACATTACGGAGAAGAAGTTTGTGGTAAACACTGGGCGTAATAGCGTTTTAACAAATTATATGTTTAAATTCATTACAATGTTACTGGGTTTTAGATACGAAAAACTTCATCTAAGGTTTCCTTTTTAGTGTGTAATTAATAAACTTCGTATACATTTGTAGTAGTCAAACAATGTCTTGTCTTTCTTCCACTCACGTTAGATGTAATTCAATAGAACAAGACCAAACATAACGTATCTATGACAGAGGTATACAACGTCTAGTAAAGCAGTTCGTATCCAAAAATGTAGTTTGCGAGATAAGTACGCTATTTAGATTAGGCTTCATACTGTAGACGAGGCACGTCAACGTAGGCACTAACTAAAATTTGTTTTCCGTAGCGAGCTGATAATTTCTGATATAGAATCTCGCAGTACAATTATACAACATTTAGCGCGTTGTTGTGCCGGCGGGCACGAGAGAGTCAGTCGTGACCGAGGCATTATCGCGCGCGATGCTTCAGGAGGCTTGAGATCGAGGGATGTTGGCGCAGACGGTCCGCCGCAAGTGAGGCGCACGCACGACCACGACTCGCGCCCACGCACCATGCACGCCGACCCGGAGTCACCCTCCTGCCGAGAGGAGACACAGCTCCTGCCCGATGAGTGGCTCAAAGTGAAGACAGTGCCCGCCAACGGAAACCTCTCGCCTGGAGTGTACTACCCCACAGGCAGCAAGAGGTTGGTGGACGCCCGTCCCCACGTGCAGTCGTCACCAACAGAAACCATACCGTACTGTCGCTTTTGTCTGTCGATTGGCTTTTTCGTTCATTAACTGTCTAAATTAAATTTTAATTACCGCAAATGATTTCCTTGAGAAAGCCGTCATATGTGAGACGGCGCATTACTTGTATTAACATTAGCGAAGGTCGCGGCCACACCGTAGTGCAAGCGTGAACTACGTGTTCACACTTACAGGAATACAATGCATAAATACATAATGATAATCATTGAAATACGATTACTTTAAATACAAACTTGTTTGTTTACAGGAGTCGTTCGCACAGACACGGCGTCACACGGAGGACTAGAAGGCGGGCCATACTCAAGAATGGAGAGTGCAATATTCTCAAATCGAGGATCTCTCAGCGGCGGTTGAAATTCCTACAGGATATGTTCACGACACTGGTGGATGCACAGTGGCGATGGACTCTGTTAGTATTTACGCTGTCCTTTATACTGTCATGGCTGGGCTTCGCGCTGATCTGGTGGCTCATAGCGTTCACACACGGCGACTTAGAGCCCGACCATCTACCCGACATGCAGGAGTCCTCCAACTGGAAACCCTGTGTGTTTAACATATTCGACTTCACTTCGTGCTTCCTATTTAGTATTGAGACTCAACACACGATAGGTTACGGTGCTCGCACCACCACGGAAGAATGTCCGGAGGCAATATTTATTATGTGCCTGCAGAGTATCGTCGGAGTTATGATCCAAGCGTTTATGGTGGGCATAGTGTTCGCTAAAATGACAAGGCCGAAGCACAGAACACAAACGCTTCTGTTCTCGAAATTCGCCGTGGTATGCCAGAGAGACGGCGAGCTGTGCCTTATGTTCCGAGTGGGTGATCTGAGGAAGTCGCACATAATAGGTGCCAGCGTGAGAGCTCAATTAATCCGATCTCGAAGAACAAAAGAAGGGGAGGTATTATTTCACTACCAAACAGAATTGGAGTTGAACGCGGATGGATGTGATAGCAATTTGTTCTTCATCTGGCCTATCACAATGGTGCACCGGATAAATAAGGAGAGTCCGTTCTACGGCGTGTCGGCGGCGGATGTTCTACAGGAACGGTTCGAAATAGTAGTGATCCTGGAGGGAACAATAGAGTCGACCGGGCAGACGACGCAGGCTCGATCGAGTTACACAACCAGTGAAATAATGTGGGGACATAGGTTTGTGCCACTAGTGATGTATAATCGTGAGCGACAGGGATACGAAGTGGATTATTCCAAATTCGACGAGACGACGCAAGTGGACACGCCACTTTGTTCCGCCAAGGAGTTGGACGAGTTCTACGGCAGTCAGGAGGATCGTAGGTCCATTGGTGAGTCTTTTTTTAACATTTTATTTGGTGTTGGTTGTTTATGTGGGAGGCTGCTAATTACTTTTTAATTGTCCTATAGGTGTGTGGAATTAGACGACAATATATATAAGATGCGATAATATATATTTTTTGTAATGTTAAATTATGCAATTTCGAATATAAACAATGTAATAATACGTTGCGTTCTAATTAGTTATTACATGAGCAGTGGTAATATTTATCTAGGGTCAATATACGACCAGCTGCCTTGTTTTCTACTTGATACGATAATGTCTAATTTATTACCTAAATGATTATTGCACCGCAATATTGTGATTTTTAACCTTTTCTCACTGACTGACAACCAGTAACATTTAAATATAGTAATATTGATTTGGAAAAATGCATGAAAATATCGCCTCCTTGGTTTAGTGGCAGTATGTATAGACTGTGGACTGGGAGGTCCTGGGTTCGATTCCCAGGTCGGGAAAAGCAAATTTTCTAATTTGATTTGCCCGGGACTGGGTCCCTCAGAGGGGGTTAACAGACATGTGCACGTGATAAAAACTAAGCCAAATCCTTTCTGCAACATCCTTGAAAAAGTGTGTAGCACCTACCCCACATTGAGGTCTGATAAGGGCAGGTAGGAAGAAATAATAAATGCATGGAACGTAATAAAAGTTGCTCAAAACAGAGCGACGAGGAAGCTTTAATAGAAATGCGGATCCTGGCACTAGGCCAGGTTAACGCTAGACAGAAAGAAAGAAAGAAAAAATGCATGTAACACTTATGAATATGTATTTTGATTTAATTTATTTTGGATTGCATATAACAATTTAATGCATGCTGTAAAGTCTTTCTGCACTATATTTATTGGTTATGTTATCTTTCATGATCTTGTTTACAAGTTACGAAAATATGAAATATGTAATTAGTTTAACAATTGATTATGCACGTATTTGTTATTTTTGTATTTTGTTATGAAAGAAATCTTTTGTCATATTTAAATATAATGTACCATCATTATGAGCTCATTGTAGCCTACCGTTGTACAAAGTCACTTTGAGGACTTCATTTAGTCCAATTTTCAAATAATATCATAATTTATGGACTAGTCCATTCAATGTAGTTGATCTTTTACTGAATTTTCCAGACTTAAAAGAATCTAATTTTTAATCCTGCTGAAGATAGGCCTCCCCAAAAATGTCCACTGTAACGCAATATTATTTATTTAAAATTTTAAAATATTGGTAGATATTAGCACTTTTTATTGTTAATTAACATAAAATATTATGATCTATCTGTACAGTTTGTACCTTTAAATCAATACTTATTAAATCGTTTTTCCTGATTGCCTATCAACGTACAGCTCATACTATACCTGAAAATCTGAAAGGAACATAGATTTATTTTATAACTTAAGAATCTGCTAAGATTGAAATTTTACCATTAAGGGAGTTATTCTAGAAAACGCGGACAGAGCCACGATCAAAAGCTAGTATAAATATGTTTTCTTTACAATCTTAAGAGCGCACACCAAATTTCAAGAGCAAGAAGTAAACGCAGTCTGGCTTTGAATCAATAGTTACGTAGCCCTACTTCAATAACAATACCGTGTACATTATGTACCATAGAGTTGTTATTCATCTCGTTAGTTCTCGTGATCTCTTGCCAAGCGTCACACTTTATGTACAGTGTAAACGAATATCTCCTTACTATAAGCCGCTTGCTAGCCTTACTCTTAGATAAAGTATGACATTTGTATTCAAAAATTCTTTTTAGGGTAACGAAGAGGTAGGCAGAAGTGAATTAGAGAATAAGAACATCCACATTTCGCCGAGCTCATTTCTGACCACGGCGAAATGTGGATGATGATGACGTGATAGGGGGCGAGCCTATCGCCATATTAGGCATAAATTCCGGAATCCGGGATGATACTGACTAGAAAAATTCAATATCAGTTAATAACCGGATCGCATCGGATTTTTACCAGATTTTTTATTTCTTTCTAATTGAGTTCAAGAAAATCATGAGTGACTTAGAAATATGGTAGTATTTTGAAATCTTTTTTATAGGTGTGATTGGCAAACGAGCAAGTGGGTTACCTGATGGTAAGTGATCTCCACCGCCCATAGACACCCAAGACAAAAATGTATTATGGATGCGTTGCCAAACGAAAAGGAGGTGGAAGGCAGTGGGAAAAGGAGGAGGATGGGGAGTGGTAAAAGGAAGAGAATGGGGAGTGGGAAAAGGAGGAGAATGAGGAGTGGGAAAAGGAGGGGTAAATAGGTCACCGGAAATCTCGCTTACCGAACAAAATGCAACAGCGAGCTCCTACTTTACTTCGGTTTTCTGTGAGACAGTAGTATCAAACTGTTCGAGCCCGCACATTTATGCATTTATCATAGGCATTTCATATTATCTTAGAGAAATGTTATTTGCTTATCTTGATGTAAAAAATTCCATAAAAATATTTTGCCCTTTTAACTGAGAACTATATTTTTTACAAACTTAATTAATTAAAAGTCTGATTACTCATTTATCACTCTTCGCAATAATATTTATACATATATCAATAACAGTCAATTACATTATTTACCATATACTAGGGCAGTGCTAATTTATGCGCGTAGTGATTTCATGCCACAACAATTATTTAAATAGCCTCTTGTACGTGTTTTAACAATTATAATGTTCTCAAATATAACGCTAATAAACTTTTAAGTAGGTGCTTTAACGTGTTAATTTGCATTTTTACCTGGAAGTTGGAACTACGTTACATATTAATAATGAGTTCTTCAAACAGATCGATATCATAATATTCCACATAGTTGAAAAGAGTATTTACAATGAACAGTAACGCTAATTTGAAGATTTGGTAGCAGATGCTCATAAAAACAAATAGAATAAGTAGGATAGTAAGTGATCACAATAAAGACGACCTGATAAAGGTCGCAGGAAATATAGTATAGTATAAAACCGAGCCGATTTATGCTGTAGACAAACCTATGTATAATGTGGCTCTACCACTCATATGAATCATTAATTAGTATATTCGAAATCAAAATACTAATAGAAAATTAATAATTGTTAAGAACACATAAGTATATACGTAAACAATGCAACTAGTTATTAGATCAAACTAAATATCATCATCATCATCATAATATCCGCTGCTGAACATAGGCCTCTTCCCTGTCACACCAACATAGAACATAGTAATTGTGACAAACTGAATTTAGGTTGAAAAAATATTGTTTATTTTAGAAAAATAAAGTTTACATTATGAAAAAAGAAATTATAAGAAGAAAAATTACTAAATGTTTAACGTTCTTCATGGATTATAGATTTATAGTACTGTCTATGAGACAGACTTTCGAGGGCGGAAATCCTCTCGAGATTCGACTAATATTATTTGGATTGCATTGCGGTTATCTGGCGCAATTCAGTTACATTGTGCTAAGTTTAGACGATGCTCACTATTTTAGAAGTACTGTGATAATAGTTTGGTTTTAAAAGTATTTAATAGTGTAGTTTATAATCATTTATCATTACCAGGAAGCGATTTGTCCAGCGTCCCAAATGTTTCTTATCCGTTAACAGTTATCAAATCTCAACAGGATGTACCATTTTGCCAATTTGTTTCCCCCTTTTTGATACAGGATACATTTGCTTTGTCGATGACCTGAGATCATTGACGCTAGCAACCGTTTCAAGTTCATATATCATTTCATCACCTTCAATAGTTCAACCGACTCGAACCGAGCTATTATTTTAATGGTTCCATTCTTACAGTGGCATTCGTAGTTGTTTAAAATGTTTGTTAACTGATCTGTATTTATTTATTCTTCTATGTTTTAAAGTCTTAAATGCATGTTCTAAGTTATTTTAGATAATTGTTTTTTCTTGTAGTTTATTTATGTTGCCTAATTTAAAATGATCTCTCTTTTGATCAATATCATTAGCATCAGCCATAGGACGTCCACTGCTGAACATAGGCCTCCCAAAGATTTCCAGATCGACCTGTGATTTGATCAATATCATCATCGTCATCATTATCAGCCATAGGACGTCTACTGCTAAACATAGGCCTCTTCCAAAAATTTCCAGATCAATATGGTAAATTTTTATTATTTACTATTAAATCAACAATTATTTATTGTAATTAATTACAAATATTTATTAAACTTTAATTTTTGTCGTTTTTTAAATTATTTCTTTTATGGATTTATTTTGCAACGAAAATAAGGAAAATTTGATATAAGCGGCTGAGTATTTTAGAGATAATAAACTGATTAAGTATGGATTAGGGCGACAATTTTCC
The DNA here is from genome assembly GCA_036417725.1 of Clanis bilineata. Taxonomy (NCBI): domain Eukaryota; kingdom Metazoa; phylum Arthropoda; class Insecta; order Lepidoptera; family Sphingidae; genus Clanis; species Clanis bilineata. The sequence goes on from CM071153.1 coordinate 10,972,309, forward strand.
TTGCCTTATCTGGTATAAACGTTGTAATTGACCTTAAAAATAACGTTGTTAAAAATATTCAGTTTTCGTCACTTTTAGGAGAATTTACCTTATCTGTCTGTTACTTTAAATGATGATGTAGGATAGGAAGATGAAGTATTTTTATGTTTACACAGATTTCAAATTTGGCTCCTAAACAAATCTATGTTTTTATGGCTATTTAATTAATGAGAATTTCAATTATTATGTTACCAATATTAAATGTCCGCATCATAATAGATCTAATTTTTCCTCTGTTCCTCTTCCATATTTTTATTATTAACATAATTTTAAGCTTATATATATTTACTGATTTCTTAAGTTTACGCGAATATTATACATTGAAATAAAACTATTTTTACGGATTCTATCACGATTAGGTTATTAATTAAAACCTTATCATGATAGAACCCCAAAAAATAGTTTTATATATATTTGTTCTGCAATAATTGTATTCCCAGATCACTGCTCAAAAATGTAAACTATAATACAAGTATAACATGTACATGTGTATGTGTGTATATGTTGAACAAATTGTATATAATGTCAGTAATAAGTCATCGTTTAAAACCGGATATTAACAAAAACATGTATAATTTTTTTATTGGAATCATATTATGTCATCTTATGTTTTAACTCGTATAGTAGATTAATACGATTAAAATTATGGAATTTATTTCATTTTCAAGAAGCAGTACGAATTTTCAATGCCTGGTCACGCGATACAAATCTTCTTATCTACCATTAAATCGTTGCAGCCATCAATATATTTTACCCTAGATGCTCAGTTCTTTGCAAATATCCTCCTAAAAAGTGGTCTCTAAAATAAAACAAAGAAAACGATCACAAGTTGTAATTAAATCAACACAAATATAACCCTACGCACGTGTTATAAAGTAGGTTTTTAAACGAAATGAGCAAGCGTTCTTTAATTTGAATTTTGAAATTTAGAATTCTATCGACGTCCGACTGTAGGCAAAACGAATGCTTAAGCACTTCTTTACTGTCCCATTTTCCGAGCGTCAACTGTGCATCTAGGTAAATAATATATTGATGGTTGCAGCGCACAATTTTAATAGTTTTTATGTCCACATTTGTTTGTTGTCATATTTTGTAATGTATGTTTGTGATGTCATACAGAGAGCACAGAACACCATCAGCAAATGATTCTGAAGATGCCGGATCGAGCGCCGGCGGCGGTGCAGACAGACCATAAGGATGGGGACTTTACAGTCACCTTATAATCCGGGGTTGCTTCAATAAATAATCGAAATTTACGATAAGAATATGTTATGAGAAATCTTTAAAAATATCGAATATTTTAAGCTGTATTTAGATGGAGAGATTTTCTCACGATATAAGCGAGAATATATAGAAAATGTTGCTTATTTTCAATTTGATGACGCAGTCTTATAAATGAGTGTTCGGTGTATTGTCGCCTTTATCACTTTGCAAAATGACAAAATAAAAAATACTTTTGTCATTGCTCGGTAAACTCTCTCCATATAAACGAAGCTCTATTATTAAGATTTAATAGTTTTTAAAACGTACAAATCCCGTACAAAGTGCTAATCCCGGTGTCACTAGTCAGTGTATAAAGTGCAGAATCTCAAAATAAATTTTTAGTCTATAATATCTTAGAGGTTGTGCGATAAATCATTCCATTATTATTTTTAAATAAAAATGTACCTATTTAAGTATTTACAAATATTTTAGTGATAAGTTAAAATTGCTTTGCAATGATTCTCCGCTTTAATGTTTATCAGTTTTGTGATAAAATTTCTCATTTTATGTATTCTTAAACACGATTTAAAGGAACTTATCTTTACATAGATGTAAATGTAGGTCAATGGGCATATCATGTAATTTCGTTTTTGTTGAACTGTGTACATATTGAATGAATAATTATTTATGTTGTGACGTTGATTTGTGTTTCATTTGTGTTTCCTTTTAGGCTGGCTTCACACAAGCGGAATATTTTTCTGAATGCATAATCCCGCTCTGTTATAGCAACAGTGCTGAAATTTATAAATCCCACTTAGACTAAAAATAATAAAAAAATATATGATCATATTTATACTTGTGATTTCTCAATTAGAAATAAAAAATATGCGTAAAACCAAATATTAGAGTTTATCTTAGTGCGCTTTATAAACAAGCAAAAATATGAAATAAATAATATTATGGTATATGCGATCCTCTACTTTCCGGATTAATTATGCAATTTCACATATATAATATTCCGGTTGTATAAGGCCTGCCTTAGGCCATCTGCATACTACGCCGCGCCGTAGTACCGTAGCACTCTCTCGTGCTACACAGCGTAACCGCGTAGTGTGCTGACAGCCTGTTTTCCTTTGCTTTTTTCACGGGTGTTTGTGTTCCGTGTGTGATAGAGCTGTGTTGTACTGTGACGTCATCAGTTTAATGTTTGATAAACGTTAGACAATAGATGCTTGTAAGTGTGGTGGTAAGTAATTTATATATCATTGTTATTTAGCAGTTATTAGTCATAATACTAACTGACAATACAATTAATTAAATATCTGAGGAGGTGTAAGCCACGGACGTAGAAAATAAGATGGACGGAGCGCTAGGAACATCGAAAGTGAAACAGGGTTTTCGGCTCATTCGATCAGTCGCCGCCATTACGTGTTGATAGATCGCATGGGCCGAAAACCTGCTTCACTTTCAATGTTCATAGCGCTCCGTCCATCTTTTTTTTAAGTCCGTGGTGTAAGCATAATATTTTGGGTCTGTTAGATATTAACACTCAATAGTCACACATATAGTACTGACCCCACAGTAAGATACGGATTACGAGTCTTATTTTGTGAGACTGCCTCGGTGGCGTAGGGGTATTGCGTGCACGGAACGACTATCGTCCTGAGGTCTCCGGTTCGATCCCCGGGTCTGGCAAAGTGATATTAGATTTTTCAGTATCAGCCCGGAGTCTGGAATTTGTGCTCGATATGGCGATAGGCTCACCCCCTATCACATCTGGGACGGAACTAAGCTCGGCGAAATGTGGGTGTTCTTTCGCTAATGCGCCTCTGTCTACCCCTTCAGGGATACAGGGGTGAGCTTATGTATGTATATTTTATGAGAAACAGAATCTACGAGAGATTTTTGGTCTCACAATACCTTGACATGGAACTAATGTTTGTATGTCGGTGATCGAACCTACGACCCCTCTCTGCTGCCACTGGTCCTCTGTGCCATAGAGGCTGAAGCTTTTTGGGAGGTTTTAAAAGTTTTTCATCACACCTTGTGTCAAAAGCAAAGACTTTTATGTATACTACTAGACTGGCTGTTCGGTACATTGAATGTGCGCACTAACTCTCTGTTAATCGACCTCAACTCACTATAGAAATCTGTTCTTTTCCTTAGCCGTGAAACGTCAAACACTCGCCGTCATGTGCCACAATTTTACTTCGAAACAGGGGGGTTACCACCACCTCTTATAGCAGTATTATTATAATTTTACTTGTACCGATTCACATACAAAACAAACGAAGAACGATCATAATAATACTGCTATAAGAGATGGTGGTAACCCTGCAGCTTGTCTAGTAAATACATAGAAGTCTTTGGTTAAAAGTTATGACGAGAAAATGGATTATAAGCAAATAAATTATTGATTAAACAAACACGTCTTAAACAGTTATCCCGCTATCAAAATAATTATAAGAAAATCATAATCTCGTATAAAAATTATCGCAGTTGCATTAAAATATGTAAATATCAACACGCTAATCTACAGTATCACACGTTATCTCAACGAGTAATAAAGACTCTATCCAAATTCACTACAACTGCCGAATCAGAGTTTAATTTACTTTATTACATTATATATTTTTAATTGGCATTCTGTGGCGAAGGGTGAAAATTTCTAAAAAGGAATTCGACGCTAATTTGTCTTTCAATTAACAGCTATTTATTAGTAAACGATTTAGAAAAAGTAAACTGAAAGGAATCGTGTTGTATGGACACTTTGCCACTGTAGGCATTTATTATTAATTGAGCCTTAATGGAGGCACGGGTCTCCTCTTCTAATAAAAGTGATCAGGTTTAGTGACATGTATAGATCAGGGTAAATATATTAGTGGTAGAGCCACGCTGTAGACAGTAACGTCCACAGCACGAATGGGCCGGTTCGACCGGTTTGATACCACTGTCTCACGGAAAACCGATGTAAAGCTCGCTATCGCGTTTCGTACGGTGAGTAAAATTTCCGGTGCCCCAAATCTCCCCCTCCCTTTCCCAATCCAAGACATTGGTGTTAAACCGGTCGAGCTGGCCTATTCGTGCTGTAGACGTAGTAATGTCATAATAGGACATAATAGTGGAATAGGCTCAATAAGTCACTCAATAAATAATGGTTGAGGTATTTGGTTAGCATATAGTTTATGTACATTACAGAGTATGCACAGTAATGCACACTGTCTATACTACACGCGAATAACTAGCTTTAGATCGATAATTATGAGTGCATCTGTTATACAGGCCGTAGATACATATTACGCTTTTCACTTTAATTTTGGATAAAAATTCTTAATGACAAATCTTTACACACATAACATAAGCTCACGCTTGTATCCCCGAAGGGGTAGGCAAAGGCGCATAGCGATCTAGAACAACCACATTTCGCCGAGCTTAGTTCCGTCCCAGATGTGATAGGGCGCGAGCCTATCGCCATATCGGGCACAAATTCTAGACTCCAGGCTGATATGGAAAAATCCAATATCACTTTGTCCGACCCGGGGATCGAACCCGAGATCTCAGAACCGTAGTCGTACCGAAATACCACCACGCCACCGAGGCAGACTAGGCACAAATATCTTTCATTCTGAAAAGATAAGAACTTGCACTAAATCTAAAGGTCACAACTAATTTACACCTTAAAAGAATTTTATTAGGTCATATCAAAACCAATGACGCCGAGTACTTCAACAGATAAGAGTCCTGATAAGAATTAGGTGTATCGTCATTCGTATAAAGTACATAATAGGTACAGTAGCACAATGACTTCCAAATAATATACTACTATAATGGCGATGGGTCTATATAACACAATTATTATCGGCTTTCATGACGTTGAATAAACAACTACTATGTATTAGATATTACTACTAGCCGATGGGGCAGAAAAGTTCTCGAGTGGAGACCACGTACCGGCAAGCGCAGCGTAGGACGTCCACCTACAAGGTGGACCGACGACCTGATAAAGGTCACAGGAAGTCGCTGGATGCAGGCCGCTTCCAACAGGTCGATCTGGAAATCTTTGGGGGAGGCCTATGTTCAGCAGTGGACGTCCTATGGCTGATGATGATGATGATGATGATGATGTATTATTGCCGTACACAGAATAATAGCTATAATATTAGCCCTGTAATATTTATGTCCCACTACTGGGCACGGGCCTCCTCTACCAATGAGAGGGGTTAGGCCTTAGTCTAACACGCTGGCCTAATGCGGTTTGGTAGACTTCACATACCTTCAAAATTCCTGTAAAGAAATTCTCGGGTATGCAGGTTTCCTCACGATGTTTTACCGTTATAGCAACTAACTTAATAGATAACTACTTGAAAATTGTAACGCAGTATTTTGAGATTTAATAATAAAAATTCACCCCTCCATACTCTTTTAGTCATATAAGCGTGATGTTGTTTACAAAGTTAAATGATTCAACACTCGAAAACGAAAAACTGTTTTTCATCGCTCATACTTACAATGTAGACCGTCGTCATTCGTTTTAGATAACTCATGAGTCATGAAAATGACGCCTAATTAATAAAGTTCAGTACACATTCTCCACATTCACTATAAAAACAAAGTAAGAAGATTCTCATTAACATTATTATCATTTGCCTGCCTCCATGGCGCGGGCGAGTTGTCGGCTCTAAAACGATTTCGGTTCAATATACCGCGTGTTTGATAAAGTTGGTACCAATAACATTTCCACATACAGGGAAAACGATTTCAAGCGTAACGGTAGTTATAATTTAAAAATTAAGTTTCTTTTTAAATAATAATTTAGCATGGGGATTTTAAAATTGGAATGCGACTTGTCAATCGTCGCAATTGGCTTTGTGCATGCTAAAAATAATTAATTATCCCATAAGTGGTTTGCAATTACTAAATAAAGTACTGCAGCCGACCGAATGAGCCATAAAAACGTTTTCGACACAAATTCAAGTTTCCGTTGTTCAAAGTCTATGGGGCCTTGTGAAATTTTAAACTATACCAACTTTATGAAACACCCTGTATACTGTAGTATATCATACCTTTTGAATACATGTAATTCTTTTTACATTACAGGGTATATGGCAGTTGGATCCCCACTACCTGGGGAAGTTATCTATAGGAGCTCATTAAACTCGCAAGAGCCCAGCTCCCCCATACTCAGCATAGCAGACCGTCTAGTGGCAGACGCCATCAGACGCGCGAGTCTTACCAACCGTCCTGCTACTGTTAAATACCCGCCAGACTACTTCGTCGGCCCACAAGAACATTCCTCGTCGTCGAGCGAAGACGAAAAAACAAAAAAGAAAAAAGACACAAAGAAAATTATGGACAAAGTTTAGAAATTACGAGAATATGAACTTAAAACGCGAATTTATTGCAAATTTAAAGTTAATGTGAATTATTTATTAGATATTTGGGAACATTGATGATTCTCAAAATACTATTTAATTACAAATATCATAATCATCAGCCTCAGGACGTCCACTGCTGGCACATAGGCCTCCCCTAAGGATTTCCAGATCGACCTGTTGGAAGCGGCCTGCATCCAGCGACTTCCTGCGACCTTTATCAATTACAAATATATCAATAATAAATACAAACAAAGACGGAAAACCGTGTTCGGTCCATTATTTTACATCCAGCCATTGTCAAAATCTTTCATGAGACTTTGATTGAATGAATTTCTATATATTTAATTGTTAATTTGGTGTCATTCGCTTTGTTTTTAAAAGTGCGTTATGTATTCATGATGTGTTAATTGTAATCCAGCGATATATTTAGGTAACGTAACGTGTGATATACTACACACTACACTTACTGTGTGTAGTACACTTGTACAAGTGTACTACACACTTTTGTTGTTGTACTTTACGTAGTATTATGTACCAATGTACGTTTTCATACTACTAGTGCCATCTATTGTCGAGTAGTTAAATTAAGAAAATAAAATTATTTGTAATACTTATTAAGTTTATGTATATAATAAAAATATTTAACAAGTGATGCAGTATTCTTAAAGCTAGTTATTTTTTGACATTAATAAATCTTAGTAACCATGACCGAGGAATAAAAAAAATCGTGCAAACAAAAATAAAATTGGATTCGCAAAATGTTACAGGTACCTACATATTTATAGTGACTGTATATAAACTGAGAGTATAATATTATTTATAGATTTCGTTTTTATATTATGTATAGAGAGGTTGTCGTGTCCTTCCTTGGCCTACTGGTAGCATATATACTCAGTGGACCGGGAGGCTTGGGTTCGATTCCCAGGTCGAGTAAAGCGAATTTTCTAATTTAATTTGCCCGGGACTAGGTATACTATCAAATCAGGTCATCATCAGGCATCCGGTCGTAAAAACATAGCCAAATCCATTTTGTAACATGCCTTAAATGTGTGTTGTGTAACCCCACATTAAGGTGAACTACAAACCGAATCGTAGTCAAAATTTAATCAAGTGTTAGGGTCATCAGGGTGAATCAGGGTCAGGTCGGACGAGTGTTTTTACCCAAAGGTTTTGACGTCAGGCAAGTCGCCGATCATAAAAAACGAAGCCGGATCTTTTCTGCAACATGCTTGCTCCCCCGAGCAGTGCTTACGACATAACTTGATGGTTGGTTACATCAATATAATATACCCTAGATGCACAGTTCTTTGCAAATGTCGTCCTAAAAAGTGGTCTTTGGAATAAAACAAAGAAAAAGATCACAAGTTCTAATTAAATCAACACAAATGTAACCCTCTGCACGTGTAATAAAGTAGCTTTTTAAACGAAATGAACAAGCGTTCTTCAATTTGAATTTTGAAATTTAGAATTCCATCGGCGTCGGACTGTATGCAAAACGAGTGCTTAAGCACTCCTTTGCTGTCCCATTTTCCGAGCATCAACTGTGCATCTAGGTAAATAATATATCGATGGTTGGTTATAACAAGTACTCAACATCCTTGTGACCCAGTTATTTTTTGTTTTCGTAAAAGTATTTTATCACTACCCACTAATTTTACACTTGGGAATTTAGGAAAATAAAACCCGTGTTGCTTTATGAATTACATTTTACTTCTTTCTATTATATGTCAGTTCAGCGGGTTTAGACAAGTGGCTTATGCGCTAGTCGAATATATTAGTCGAAGAGAATAAATGTTTGGGAATGACATAAGACTACGCCGCATATAGCGTACTCTTATATCATTCCCATACATTTATTATTTTAGACTATTCTTGACTGCCTCGGTGGCGTGGTATTTCGGTACGACTACGGTTCTGAGTTCTCGGTTTTCTCCCCGTCGGGCAGTGATATTGGATTTTTCCATATCAGCCCGGAGTCTGGAATTTGTGCCCGATATGGCGATAGGCTCGCCCCCTATCACATCTGGGACGGAATTAAGCTCGGCGAAATGTGGGTGTTCTAGTTCGCTAGTGCGCCTCTGCCTACCCCTTCGGGGATACAGGCGTGAGCTTATGTTATGTTATGTTATTCTTAAAATAAAACTATTTTTACGGATTCTATCACGATTTGGTTTTAATTTCTATTCCCGAAGTTTCGAAGGCTTTGTAGTCTTCGTGGTCAAGTAAAAATAGTTTTATTTCAATGTATAACATTCTCATAAACTTAAGAAATTCGACTATTCTATTCGACTAGCGCATAAGCCACTTGTCTAAGCCCGCAGTTGATATAACAATTTGAGAATGGATTTACATAATTCGGTAGCAGCGCCCGCGCCGCTTCTGTCCCCTACTTAGGCTGAGATCTGTAGAGCGAACTTAGACTAAGTCTAAGGCAAAGCAACGAACTCAGTGAGGAATTGGAATTGTTAAATCGACTTTTAGGTTAATCCGACATTCTTTACAAGAAAAACACACCGACAGACAAACTATGCTGAGTGTCTAAGGTTGTCTGGTAGAAATCGAAAGGTTGTCTGCGGTCTGAGCAGGAAAATTTCTGACAACCGTAAATGTATTCGAACTCGACGCGCGTCTATGTTTGTATAAAATATTAACCAAACGTCATCAGTGCGCAGCGAACTCGAATACATTTACATTTACATTAGTTTTTCGTGCTCGGGCTACAGTAGTACTGGTAGAAATCGCTGTAAGCGATAAGACCGCCTATTGTTTACACTTTGTATTGCTTATTCATTTTTGTAATATTTTTTCTTGGTGTACAATAAAGAGTTATCTATCTATCTATCTATCTATCTATGCGAAGATTTTCTTGTAAAAAATTATTTGGACTAGTCAAAATCCTCAATGAGTTCATTACTTTGACTTAGACTTAGTCGAAGTTAGCTCTATAGATCTCATCCTTAATCTTTGCTAAGTCCACCGTTTCTCAACCTTTAATAAATAAAAACAATAATAATACAAAATATTTATTTCCGAATTGTCATTTCACTAATGGGACGAAGATTGAGAATGGATGGCAGGCAAAGGAATGATACGATGTATTACTTCACGAACAATAGAGTTATCGTCCAAGACTTCTATGTATACTACTAGACAAGCTGTTTAGACGTCAAATTGTGTCACATTACGGCGAGTGTTTGACGTTTGACGGCTAAGGCGTCATTAATTTATTACGTCACTATTTTTGCTTGTTTTTTACCCCCCCATATAAGAAAAATAAGAATAGGCCGACCCCCTCCCGCCTGTTTAATATTTATAACGTATAAATAAATAGTATAACGTAAGAATTTAAAGTAAAAACTTTCATAATCCGAGCGCACCAGGGCACTCGCACTAATGTACGCTCTTTTTAAAAGTATAATCTTTTCGTATTTTTGTGATCTTACATAAGAACTATCAAGATCCCTCCCGCCCCCCTGTAAGGAAAATAAGACATGGTCGACCACCCTCCCCTCTAAATCGACTTACCTACGTAATAAATGAATGACCCCTAAAGAAAAGAGCAGCACCTCTAGTACGAGTTAATGCTTCTCGAAAACTATGATAGTTATCGTTAAAACTCCATACATTTGACTAGTAGCGCCGCTTGCGGAAACTACAATGAACTAAATAAATGTATGGAGATTTAACGATAACTATCATAGTTTTCGAGCAGCATTAACTCGTACTAGGGGTACTGATCGTTATACATAGAAGTCTTTGGTAATCGTTATATATTTGCCACGTGATATAAAATTATCAGACTATTTCGCAAGCATTAGTAACACTAACACTTATATTCACTATATAAATATTAAAACTTAATTCTATCCATATAGCTCTTTACTTAGGCTGAGTCTTCTCGAAATACAATACAAAAACACCTACACAAATGGTTCCAGTACATATTTTTGTCTATATTCTATTATTCTATGAGCAGCGGGTTTAGACAAGTGACTTAGGCGCTAGACGAATAGAACAGTCGAATAGAATAAATGTATGGGAATGACATGAGAGTACGCTATTTGCGGCGTACTCATATGTCATTCCCATACATTTATTCTATTCGACTATTCTATTCGTGTAGCGTCTAAGTCACTTGTCTAAACCCGCAGGAGTAATTAATAAATTAAATTAATTAAATGAATCAATAGTGTGTGTGTCATCAAACTTTTTTCGTGTCGGATTTTTGTTTCAAGAAAAACATGTGCAGGAGAAACGCCTTTACAAAATATTTACGCGCCACATAACTTTAAAACTAGTCTGTCCATTTCATTATCAAACAATGCGACACAAGGGAAAGTAACAATCTAGTTTAAAAGATGTACGCGTGAATGTTTTTTTATAGGCGCGACTTCTGCTAATGTTTTTTCGAAACACGAAAACATCTTATTAAAAAAAAATCCTTATCTCCTGCTCATGGAACAGTGGACCATAGACAAAAATGTGTAGCGAAACCATGTTTTGTGTAGGTGTTTCGTGTTTCAGTGGAGACTTGGCTTAAGTAAAGTGATATACGTAATTTGTGAGGACATATGTCATTCACATTAAGTACTTTAAACATACATATCACATCCATATGTATTTAATAAATTTGTACATTATAAAGCAGGCACTAAGCTTGTACAGCTCGTCAGGACACTTTGATCTAATATAAAAATAATTTTGGATCAGATCCAATAAGCGCATTGAAATATCTTACTTAAATTGGTCTCATTAATTTTTGGGCTTCAGGAGGATAAATTATAGATATTTACTAGAATTTCGCCTCTAGTTTGACTTTTGACGAAACTAAATTTAAATGAAGTCGCCTATATGGAGACAAGATATTTTAAAGCTGTCATGCGAGACACGTGGCCTTAATGTAAAACGTAAATATAAACTAGGTTTATATGCTTGAGTGGTAGAGCCATGCTGTAGACAGTTACGTCTACAGCACGAATGGGCCGACTCAATCGCTTCGATACGACTGTCTCACAGAAAACCAACGTAAATTGGCAGCTTGCTGTCGCGTATCGTTCGGTGAATGAGATTTCCGGTGGCCCATTCCCCCCCCCCCTCACTTTCCCAATCCCTTTTCTATGGGCGGTGGAGATCACTTACCATCAGGTGACCCATCTGCTCGTTTGCCAGTCTCTGCTATAAAAAAATATCTCGGCTGGTTATGGTATTATAATACGCATGTATTCCTAAAGGGGTAGGCAGAGGCGAACTAGGCGAATTACTGGTTTATTTGAGTCACACTTATCGGTTTTCACTAGCAAATTGATAATGATAAGTTCATTTTAAACTAAAATTGAGTTAAACATAGAGTTTAAGACTTTCTTTTTACCCTAAGGCCCACTTGCACCACTAATTCTAATCTAAAGTTAGTCCTATCCTCAAGTTTTCAATTTGAAAGAGGAATATATGAATGACATTTAATTCATTACATGTAATGAATTACATGTCATTCATATCTTTCGTTTTTAGTTTAACTTGAGGTTAGGACTAGATGTAGATTAGTAATAGTGGTGCAAGTGGGCCTAAATGGCATATGCTCTAGCTACTTTGAACTCTTTGTTAGTCACGATAAAGTCCATAAAATGCTCAAGCATATTTCTCCGTTTCATATTAAGGCCACGTAAGTTTACAGTCCCCGCCATCTTGACTAACATTAGCTAAATAAATACTTGGTCTAAATACAACCCTATCTGGTACACGATGTCGATGCATGTAACAGAGGAGTTCACAGGGTGCTTGTTTAATATGACAGCAATATTAGTATTCCTAAACTTTTTGGTTTATTTACAACAAAAATTAATAAAAAGAAATATATTGAAAAAAAATCGAATTACAATATTAAATATGAAAATAGAGCGCACTAAAACTTTGTTTTGATTTATTTCAAACTTACCGTACGAATATTTCACTTCAAGGATACCTGTTTAATTATTTTTAAAGGAAACAATTATGAACACTAATAACAACAAATATTTTTCAATGAAATTAAAAAATATGTATAAGCATTCGAACGATAAGTTAAGTTAGAGCAAAGTCTAGGCGCTATTTTATCTATATGAGCTAGATTAAAGCTCGTTCTCAAAAGTCAAAGACATTAAAGCTTGTTTTCTTATTGCAGTTCTATTAAACAAGCACCCTATATACGACACATGTATGGATTCATACACTACTCTACTCGAACATTCTCTATTTCGCTACAGTTGAACCTGACGTGCGGCTTCAATTTTTGATCAGCTAGATGGTGACCAACAGACAGATGGTTCCCGACAGTGAGGTGACCATTAGATAGATGGTTCTCGACAGTGTGTTGACCAGCAGATAGATGGTGGCCAACAGTCAGATGACCAGTTGACAGATGGTTGCCGACAGTAAGGTGACCAGTAGACAGATGGTTGCTGACAGTCAAGTGACCAGTAGACAAATGGTTACCGACAGTCAGGTGGCCAGTAGACAGATGGTTGCCGACAGTCAGATGATCAGTAGACAGATGGTTGACGATAGTCAGGTTGCCAGTAGACAGGTGGTTACCGACAGTCAGGTGACCAGCGGTCGGGTTGTAGTTGTGGAGTGGTCGTCAGGCGGGCTCCGAATCAGCTGACGTCACAAGGATGGGGATCACTGGATGCTTCTCTATGTAATTCTCGCTAGGTGATCTGGAATTTACAAATGAATGGTTTAATATATTTTTATACGATTTTAAATATATTTTGAAGTTGATAATGACCTACAAACGACACATTAATTATTATTAACGTCAGTGTGTTCTACCTAATTTATATTGTTAAGTAATTCAGTATACCTGGACATTTATTTTTAATGTGTTATAATGCTCCAAAGTATGAATGGCTGGAAAAACATCCTAAAACAGAGGGTAAAGTATGCAATATGAATTAAGTTGCCTAATTTACGCACGCGTTATAATTTGGCTGAGAGTCCCTTCCGCTTCAAACTTCAAACAAATGCTCAACCTACATATATGACTATTTTTCGCTGAAGTACAAACTATGACTAAACACCTTTTATTATTATTATTGGGAGTCTAAACTCCAGATTAAAAGTGTCGAGGAACAAAAAGTAATTACTAATCAAAACTCACTTCTTCATTTTAATATTGTCTTCGAATTTGTGTTCATGTCCGTTGCCCGCATGGCCAATGCCATTGGGGGTCAGGCCATGCGCCTTCTTCATGCTCGCATGACTTTGGCTTCTATGCATATGCCCGTTGACTTCATTCCTAATATCTACATGATTCTTGTGTATATCTTGCCCGTTCTCAACTGCTAAGTGTGTGTGGCTTTGGTTTCTGCATTTTTCGTTGATGTGCTGTATGAAGTTGTTCTGTGCCATGAGTCTGTTCTCCCGGACTCTGGACTCAGGGATCTTGATCTCGATGTGTTCGTCAAGGGACATGGAGTCCACGGAGCTGAGGTCCAGGGTCTCGTTGGAGAAGGTCTTCGGAATGGTGCCGAGCATGCGATCTGGAATATAATGGTAATTAATTGTCAAAGAGGCGGTTTAGCTAAACAAGATACTAATTGTGAAGATTGGATCTACATATACACAACCAATAATAATAAAAAGAAAGATTGAATCTGCAATCAATATTAATAAAAATTGTGTCTATGATCAATGCTTTTTCATTTTTCTGCCTTTATCCCACTCCAATTTGAGGTCGGTGCACCAAATTTGTTCAAGCATGTTGCAGGAAGAATTCAGCTTAGATTTTATGTCCAGCTGCCTGCCTGATGTCGAAACCCTCTGGGAAATCCAGCTCGAGCAAATTCGATTGGAACCCAGAAACTTGAGGGTCACAGTGCATACATCCTTACCTCTATATATGCTGCCACTAGTCTAAGAAGGCGACTAGATTTCTAGTTACAATTATCGACCTCGATTCGACTACATAGTCGAAAATGATTCCACCAAGGGCCTCTGATGACAACGGAAGTTGACTGAACACTCACCTAGTTTTTGAGAGGTTGAAACAGTGGCTCGAAGTTCGTCAAGTTGTTTAGCGGAGCAGAGTGGAGTGTCGACTTCGTAAGTGTTGTTGAACCGCGTGTAATCAACCTGGAAAACAACAACTCTATTAACAAAATATTTATAACAAAACAAAAATTGAAATCGCTAATAAATTCTCCAGGGGTGGTTGATGCCAGGTAGGCAGATCGTAAAAATTAAGTCCAACCATTTCTGTAACATGCTTGAAAAAATGTGTTGCGTCAACACTACATTGAAATGGAATAAAAATGGCATGTGGAAGAAAACTATAAACAATTTCAATTATTTTTATGGCATAGACCTGCAAACGACTAGGTGGGTCAAATGACTAGTAATCAGTAATTTTTTGCAATTGGTACAATTTTTTTAATTTTTTTTTACGACAGAATTATTACCACAGAAAACCTGACAATAAGTGGCGTGTTTAAGGACTATAAATATGAAACTACAATAATCGGAGTAATTAAATAAAATGTAGCACTTATTGATTATAAAATTTCCTTTGAGAAACAATCTTTAATTAATTAGTGTATGCGTTTAAACAATGAAATTTATGAATCAACTGAAGATAGGAAAATTACTGAATTAATTGTGATTTATCAAACAATAATAAATTATTAATGTATTTCTTCAACCGTCAGGAAATATAAAGTTTCCACTGTAGCTGTGAGTAAACAGTATTGATAATGTCCTACGTCAAAGGATCGCTAAGTACCTACATAAAAACTCGATACAAGCTTAAGATCAAGTTAAATGTCCGATATTGATGTAATTGCCGTATAATCACAAGTATAAAAACATAATGGACCGACTCCAAAACTTGTCCGATCGTGACCTTTATGGAGCCACCCTTGAAATAAGCTCTATCGTACACAAAAATAATCTTAAAAATCGGTCAACGTTTGGCGGAGATATCTCGAACATACAAAAAATACAGCCAAATTGAGGACCTTCTTCTTTTTGGAAGTCGATCGAAAGTACGAATCCATTTTCGTAAACTGGAATATTATTTCAATCGTACATTGAGATTCTACGAAAGCCCCAAGACAGGGTATCTCAAATGGAATTGAGTAAGTCGTGCGACTCAAATGTATCTAAAACTCTGATCAAAGTTAAATAATCTGATGGTCCGTCCGTGATGGAACGTCCGAATCAAACGAAGGCACATGATGTGTATTTAAGACACAATGGCTTGTAGTACCTTCGTCCGCAGTCATGGAGAGAGTTAGAAAAAAAAATCTACAAGAGGAGAAAGACGGGCTTACATCTTTCTCACGTTGACTACTAGATAAAAAGATCGCTTTAATGTAACACGTCTACTCATAAATAGTAGCCATGATTTAGTTCCAAATACAGAGTATCACATGGCACTTCACTACCTTCGTAAGCCTGGTACATAAGATGGTAAGACGCGTTGTCTAAAGCACTGTCTTTAATGTCCTTTAAACCAGTAAATATCAAGGATTACTTCTGCTTAGTGACAGCAAATGATTAAGCAGTGGCATATTCTATGAAATCATTTAAGAAGAAACTTGATTGATATATTTTAATAATATCTCTTTTAATACTGGTTTTAAATTTTGTTCTCATTCCTCGAACATCGGTAATAAGCTTTATCAAACATGAATCTAATGTACCTAGAACACCTAATGCAATAGATATACTTTATCGATGTACGTATTTTTATGATCTGATCTCATTGCGATGTTTCAGCGACAGATATGTGGTGATAAGCGAATGGGACCGGTTTCAAGTGTATGGAAGTAAAACGTCAGTGAAACGTGCGCAGAATGTCATATGCTTTGTACATTTGCCAATTTATGTTTTCATATTGTTGTGCCGGCGCCCGCGCATCCCTGTTTTGTCTCATCATTTTTACCTCGCATATATCAAAAATTACAAGTTGTAGTGATTTAACACTTTTTGGCAAGAGTGCGTAATGATGATGGACAACTCTTAGCAGCTCATCGTATTATTGAGAAGAATTTTAATGTCGAGAACTTACTCATTGACTCCAAAATTTAAGCAATGCTAATAATTTCAGTTACCTAACTTTTAAGGAGCGTGATGTGAAGAAATTGAACAATGTTATACCCAATGATCTTGTGCTAGCCACAAGAATAATATAATGTAAAATAATTATAGCTACTCCATTCTTCCATTCACACATTCTCAATAAAAAAGGTAAAGATGATTTATTATTCTACATTATTCATTTGCTTCTACTTTAATCTCCGCTCATCCTTGTCAGCGACTAATTTCCTAGTTTATATTACATTTACATGTTTTTTTTAAATCAATAACTTACCTCATATTCACCAGTGTCCTTCCTAAAAGAAACCATGGTCTCAAAGCGATGTCCCCAGAGTATCTCAGAGGGCAGGAAACTGCTGCGGGCTTGCGTGGTCATTCCTGTCGACTCGATAACACCCTCTGCAATATTTACAACGGAAAATAAAATATAAGATAACCCATAATTAATAAACCATCGGGGCGTAAACATAAACAGCGGTGTCAAGGAAACGTTTAAGATAAAGACGTTGTATTTATATCGAAGTGATATAAGGTCAATTCGTGTCTTTACAAGCATAACACGAACGATTACTTGATGCATTTTAAACGCTTCTTAGTAACCATCTATTATAATAAAATCATTTATCTCAATATTATCAGCATCTATAGCCTAGCAGAGATTGTTCGACTTAAAGTTTTATCATCTCCTCCCTTTATTTAATTGATAGAATTGCATTAAAATAGGTCATTAATTAGTAGGTACCTTTCTTTATTACTTTGTGTTGCCGTTTCATTTTGCGGCATACATACGCCGGGTTTGGAAATAGTATTATTGATTTTGGAGGTTGTTGACATACAACATGTTGGTGTGGACATTGAAAACCTACACAATAATGTTTCTATTCTGTATTGAGCTTATACTCTCGTAACGAAAATTACCCACAACAATAACATATTGTTATGATTCTTTTATTTCTATGTTAATTACTGTTAGAATCTAAGAATGCTTATATGAAATTACAGCACTTAACCACATGATATTATATACATCTATTAACATATTAGCACGGAATTGTAGCGCTTTCTATATGCAAAGTTCAGGGCAATCTACCAAAACGCTCGCTCTGATTTGCCAAGACATGAAATCACGGGCTTGTATGAAAACAACTGTATGAGAAATCGGGCTAATGCATATACACAAGAGTTAATTGTGCTAGAATCTGTAAGATTGTGAAATAGAACGGTTTGAGACGAAATAGAGAGCTAAATACTAGCCAAGAACATTTAGATACAATTCCTTAATTGGAATACAAAGGAAAAGCCAATGACTAAACTGTGAAAAATGCTCAAGACCGTGCGAAGTTAAAGCGTTTAAATAAGAAGACGGATCCTGATTATTATATCGGGATAACGCCCGGTACAAAAAAAATAAAGGCATATGAAGGTAGCCGAACAGACAGTCCACCTGATGGTAAATGGTTACCGTCACCCATGGACATCGACAATGCAAGGGGCAAAGGCCCTCTCGTCCCAGGCAGATATTTGGGCTTCCGAAAATTGCTTCACCATACGAAATACAACAGAAAGCAGTCACTTTACGCCGGGCTTGTGAAACTGGTGAAATCCTGTCAGGCGGGCTCATGTAGCCTAACCCGTCTTTACCACTTAGAAAAACAATTTACAAATGAAGCAATCTAATTCAATGAAGCGCAATTTGTTCTGATTGCTAGCGACGTGTTTTCGTACAATTTAAGCTTGCTTCTATTTTGTTTTTTTGTACAATTATTTTAATTATTTTTTTTTATCTTTGTTTAGAAGTCAGCTTTTTAAGTATTAAGTATTTGCTTATTTCAATTATGTCTGTGATAAAATTTTCATTAACATAATTACTATCACGATCGAATTGAAACTATATATGGTTGTTGATGACACAAGGATGTGTATTTGCATAACTTATTTAGAAGCATATAGTAATGACTGACAAAGAATTTCAAGTTGAAGGTCATGCAAATTGTTTAAATTAATATTGATACATCAAACTAAAATATTCAAATATTTTTATTTAGTCTCTCGTGTCGTGTGAGATTTCGTCTGAATAGGTATTATCGCTATTTACGCCATGTAGCTGTAGTTACAAGCACTGATGAGTTCTAATATTGACATTGAAACAAGTTAAATTACTGCGGCCGGAGCAGGAAAATTTCTGACAATCGTAAACGTATTCGAGCTCGCTGCGCACTGACGACATTTGGTTAATATTTCATATATATTTTATAGACGCGGATCGATCTCGAATACATTTACGATTGTCAAAAATTTTTCTTCTCGAGCTAGACCTTTATTATAAGACTAACGTTTATGCACGCTACTAGTAAAATAATGTTTAATTAATACGATTGTTAATTTTGGCATTCTTTAAATTTCGCCTCTCTATCTAATGGCACTGGTTATGACCTGTGGACCAGTAACCTTGGCGTCAAATTCCAGGACTCAAGAGGTAGTTGATGTCAGGAAGTTGATCGTAAAAACTAACCCTTATCTTGCAACATGCTTGAAAAAGGATGTTGTGCTGACGCGACCCTATTTTGGAGTAGGATAAGAACAGATGGAAGTAGATTTATGTAAGTTATTTTTTGTAGATCTGTAGATGTTTCGTTTCATCGTTGCACACCTTATGTGTGCCTAAGCTTGTAATAGTTTTGATTTCTCTGATAGGAGGAGACAACCTTTGTTACAATACCAAGATAGTCTCATTTATGTCAATAGTGACTGGCATTCGCTTCATTCATTGTCTCTATGGCTTATGTAGTAGGACGTGCAATGATAAATTCATTAATATCTATACTAGCTTTACATACGGCTCCGCCAAGATGCAACATTTTTCATGTTTTATTTTTACTTTTCGGCTTATAAACGATTACTATACAAAAATATTGATCTGCTGATTCATTGTTACGTAAAAGAAGAGTAGACAGTCGTGGCGTTTTAGTAGTCCTAACTGAATATCATTTGATTACCTATTCAAATAAAAATTCAAGCTACACGCTCATGGTATAAGCGGTATATACCTCTATATAAACGTAAGTTTTAGTATACCCGAAAATCAAAAGTAGTATGTTCAAAATCAGTAATTTAATCCAATACTATAGTTTTAATTTATTTTATAATTTGTCCTAAATCCAGAGTTAAATTCTTGGGCGTGGGATACCCCATTATTACTATTATAAAATCAACTGAACTCAAGCGCGAGTCGCTAGCCTGTCGTACTGACAGAGAACAGTTAGTACAAAATAACGCGTGTAGTAAAGTCCTCATGGATTCATGGAGAGACAGGACAATAATTCTTAGTCACCGTGTAAGTTTTCACTGTTTTATTTTTTCGGAACTTTAAGTATTTTAATTGGGATGTTCGAGCCTTAGGGTAAACAAAAACATGTGTATAAACATTTTGTGCTACTAGCTTAGATTTACTCACCCAACATAACAACGATTTCAAATCTCTCCCGGAGCATGTCAGAAGCTGAGAGGTTGTAGAGCGGTGACCTCTCGTTGATCTTGTGTACTATGGTCATGGGCCAGATGAACATCAGCCTGTCCTCCTCGCCGTCAGCGCCCACTTTCAACTCTTGCTGGTAGAACGGCAGCATCTCACCCTCCCTTGTAATCTATGGAATTTCACCAGTTCGTGATTTACAATGTTTAAGAATATTATTTAGAATAATCTAGTTGGTTAGTATCTAATGGGTCTAGAAACTATAAAGATAAATATGTTTATGTATCTATTTTGTTTTAAAAAAGATGTAAATAATGTTTTTACTGATAATATTGTGCTTCAAAGTCGAAAAATATACACTATTTTAAGTTTCTAGCCCATGAAGCTGTTAATCATGCGTATGTATAAAATCATTAGTAACTACAACATTCAAGTTGGTTAATAAATAGCAAAGAGTAACTAAAGAACGAAGCGATATGTTTTATTGCTCAATGCGTACGTTCTGCTAAAGAAAGGAAATATAAAATATTGGCGGTGCTGTTACTAAGAAACCATGCAGTTTCAACTACTCGAATTGACCATTAAGTACGTGAACTGTTTAACACATCGAAAATAAAGGAAACGCTATTCCTTGCACGCCAAAGATTAGGGTTGTCAACAATCTGTCAAACCTTATGGGAACTTAATTGACCACCAACGATACTTGGCATTTAAATAATGTCCAATCAAACTTTATAAACGTTGTTTACAGCATTTCAATCAGCCATAATGTTTTAAACGACGTCGCTACTTATGGCGCGTCACGTGGCATTACAATAGTCAATTCGTGTAGGAACGTAACTGGACTTATGAGCAATAAAAATAATTGAAGCTTGTGTAGACAAAAAGCTATGATGAAAATAAAACAAATAAATAACAAGCAAAGTTAAATTGCCGAGTGTCCATAGATGGGTCACAAGTATGTAACAAGTGAATGCTCATGCATTGTGGTTTACATAGTACATTCATATTTACATTACATGGTATACCTTTTTTCGAATGATCTGAGCACGCACGTGCGCTTCCAATATGTGCGACTTGCGAATGTCTCCGACGCGGAATAGAAGGCAATATTCCCCATCCCTCAAACAAATCACCGCGTTCCTTGAGAACAGGAGCGTTGTGTTACGCTTTTTGGCCCTCGCCAACTTCGCGAATATAAGACCCACCTATGGACAAGACAGAAAAAACGTTTTGAAATGAATTCCAAAACTGTGGGCGTCGAAATCTATATGCCTATACGGGAATGTTCTAGATTTCGACCCCCGCAAGTTAGAGAGTGGAGTCAGTGCAAACTCTAGTTAGACGGTATTTATGCGTGCTGACTGAAATCCCCAATCACTAACCAGTCTCCGTTTTGTCGTGATATAATACCTTGCGGCGTATAATCTGTGCTCTTATATGGGCTTCGACAATATGCGATTTTCTCATGTCACCCACACGGAACATCAGGCACAGTTGTCCGTCTCTCAAGCAAATGACGGCGTTCCTCGAGTATAGTAGGGTTTGGGCTCGTTTTTTTGGTCTAGAAAGCTTTGCGAATACAATTCCCACCTAAAAATTAAGAATGTTTTTGTTGGACAGTGCGCTACTTCATACATTCAAACAGACAACTCGAACTGTTTTAGATAAAAATGAACTGGGATATTAAATGTTTAGTCTTAATCCGAGTAATGTTTATTTTCTTTATGCATATGAAGTTTTACAAGCTGAGTTTGCTCTCATAATTGCTTTTCATTTTATAAGCAAAAAATTAATAACCGTGGAGTGGCATCTTTTGCTTTGTAATTATTTTTCAGCGAACATCTGCTGCTGGATCGTATAGTACGTTACGTTAATACATTTGGCTCATTTCCAAATGTATTTTCATATTAAATTATCATATTAGCTTTGAAGCAGGAAGGTTTTTTAAGACTTATGTGTCCATATAACCCGTTAAACGTAAAATGTGTATTGTTATATAACAATATCATATCATAGTATTTGAGTGGATACGGGTAGTTAGTTTTAAGAGGCCAAGGGTAATCTATGGGGATTTAATAGCAATGAAATGACGGACAATAAACAGACCATTAGGCACAGCTACCTAAATATATAGTATCTAAATACATCTGTAACCTTTGAACAAACATTTCGGGCCTCCTAATTGAGCAAGATGTAAAACTGTGTTCTTTAAAATTGTATGCTTTATGTTTATAAGATAAAACGATCTTACATTTTAAAAATTCAAACATGTTTATGGGCCATAAAACGATAATTTGATATTAAAGAAGCATACATCAATTTGTTGAAATGAACAATTAAACAATATCTTAATTTGATATATTGACTATATTTATATTATGTAGTTAAGTGAAGTGTTCTGCAAGAAATGATTCGTTGAACTATGTGGATATTAAGGTGGATAGGACAAACTATACAAAAATAGATCTTACCATGAAAGCCTGAATAAATACTCCGACAATACTTTGTATGCACATAACAAATATAGCCTCTGGGCATTCTTCATTAGTTGTTCTTGATCCATAACCAATTGTGTGTTGTGTCTCCACGGAGAATAAGAAACAGCCAGTAAAGGAGTTGACATTATTGAGGCAGGGAATGAACGTGGTGTTTTCATTGGGACTAGGGGGAGTTAAGTCTCCGTGGGTGAAGATGATGAGCCACCAGATGAGGGCAAAGATAAGCCAGGAGAGTATGAAGGAGAGCGCGAACACTAGCAGCGTCCAACGCCACTGCGCGTCCACTAGCGTGGTGAAGATGTCCTGAAGGTATCGGCGCCTGCGCTTGGCCACGTTCCATTGGACGACGTTGCAGTCTCCGTGCTTGAAGATGACGCGCTTTCGGACGCGTCGCGCTGCGTGACGGGCTTGACGGTATCTGGAATACAAACAAATATGTTTTTTAGAATTTGCTCACCCAATCCAATGTCTCAGGGTAACGAGCGTTGTGTAGCACCACTAAGTGTTTTGTTATTCAAAGTGCTAGTGGTGTTGTTACTATTTAAGGAGATTCGTATAGCTTAAGTTTTACGATCGGCTATCCGGGAAACGTCAATCCTCTAGATTTCAGTAGGTTGATTTCTTGGGTTACTGGGCAGTTCTATTTTAATGAATTTATATCAAGAACTATTAACAGTGGGCTGCCTCAATCCATTGACAATATTATAATATTACGAAAAGCATCCGTAACAAATGTGTCATACATAGGTTGCTTGGGGTTGTATCTACATATTTTGAACAGACCACCGACGTGGTAAGACATTATTGGTGTTGCATTTTTGCGATGGGAAAAGAACGTAGGTACGTATGGTATTGTAAATGATAATAACAATTAGGTATCTATTTCTGTCAAAAAACCCACAAAATCCTCGTTAACGACGTAAAGTAATGATAACTTAACAATTCAGATGGATGATATCAGTGTTAAAGTAAATCTAAAACTTACAAATTTCAAATCAAAAAAAAATATAATCGATTCATTCGTAATATTTGTATTGATTTATGAACGTATCATATGACATCAGTGTTTAATTTAATATGATCAAGCAGACCTAAATTACTCTGTTCGTAGCAAATATTTGCGATTTTCTGTGTACACGCCATTTGTTATGTTCAAGTGGAATATACAGTTGAATGAATCCTGTATTCGTAATATATTTTTAGGAGTCACATTGACGTATGCACAATAAAACTAGCCAACGTTATACGACTTTTAGTAATCTCATTTTTATCATTTTCATCTTTTAGTAAACTCGGGAATCAATTTATGGAGGATGAAATTAAATGGAATGGAGAAAAGGGTGCACGCATTTTCTCAGCAGTTGGATTGTCGAGGGTAAATATAATTAAATTACAAAGAGGTTTATTATCAATAAGTACATTGACATTGGTTTTGTCATTAGTCGAGAAAATATCTTGAATATTTTGCAGTATTTTCTGTAAATAAACACGGATATATGCTTAACGCATAATAGAGTAAAAGTGTTGTCAATGCCATATCTAAACAAAAGCAATTCTGTACATTAATTGCATGGAAACATTAATGAACATAAGACTATTTCTAGCGTTTAAAAAAGCGCTAATAGCATTATCTTCTGAGAAGCAAGGTTTGTACCTGATGTTAGCACTCCGAGAATTAAACAACATTTGCGTCAACACACATAAATTGCATTTACTTAGAATCAAATCCTGTTTCCAGCGATCCATCTAACTTCATCGACTAAACAAACGACTTAAGTTGTGAAAAAAAAACACCAAACAATTATTATTCCATCAGCAAGTCGACAATATATTTATAATATTGAACTTCATAAAAAAATGAAGTAAACATCTTTTTTATATAAACTTCATTAAAGATTTTTCTAAGTGTGTGCAAAATGGCCACTACTGTACTGTACTGTTCAATGTAAACAACTTCCAATATATTTCTGCAACAGTTTCTGATAATAGATTACATATCAGTCTACGCACTTCCATTTAAATCCACACTTACCAGCTAGAGTGACCACTCAGGGCTATCAGTGCAAAAGCTTTTTATACATAAAAAGCATGTATTTTATCTTTTCCCATTTTATGTGGCTTTGGACGTAGGACGATACCATAGCAATCTATTATACGTAATTTTTATCCACAATGTGACGTCACGGTTTAATTCGCTACGACTTCGTCTTAATTCGGGAACGTTAGGTATAGATATGTCACGTGATGGCTTATATCTCTTATAATATTGGCGCTTATTTTATGCCGCAAACACTATTAATAACGCATGTATCAATTTCCTGCTTCGTTGTATAAAAATTGTTGTCAAGAAATACTATTATTAACAAGGAACGTCAGACAAGCTGATGATCATAATTTATGCCATTCCATGTTATGTCTACATGATTAACAGAGATACGAATACTTTTTAACCCGTCAGAGGCGGCACATATATATGTTCCATAAGCGTATGGGCCACCGGAGGCCGAGCCGCCCGTGACTATCTAAAAATGCCTCTTTGATGAAGATATAAAAGTCTTAATTCCAGTATGTCGTACAATTCATTATTGTACGGATTACGTCATCGGTGGTGGACATGCATACTGTCCGTGGTAAATGACGCAGCGAATGCTTTTCCTGTGTAGACATATATTAATTTCACTTCATTTCCATATTCTATGAATTTGCACAACGTTAAGAGAAGAAATCGGATCTGGGAGCTCATACTTATAGAATTCATAGGAAATAAGGAAAACGAGATTGGTGATCCTTTTGCCCTTTATTTTATGTACTTTGCACTACAAAGTGATCACAAATATATATAGTATGTATAGTTCATTTCACGTAGATGCATGCTTTCCGAATTCCGAGCTCCATTCTAAGTGAAAAAGGGGTAAATGTATGAACTGCTCAACCATGAGTTTTTTATATTTCTCGTCAGCGTCTAAGTCAATTTTTTTATGACAAATATCCAAATACCTCTCAATCAAATGTGAAATCAAATTTAAAAAAAATCAAATGTCTCAATCAAATCTCAAATGTGTACGTGGGGAATTAATGTTTTTCATACAAATAAATGTAGTCGCTAGTCAGATATGTCAAAAAATTCAACGTAGTCAACGTACTCCAGTAGTACACGTGATAAACACACGTATTGTTAAAAGTAAAGTGATTGTCACTGAAAAATTCCCTTATGTATATTTTTATTCTGATTACATAACTTTCGATTGAGGTTAATGCAAAACACGAGGTAAAACCACGTTTATAAAATTACGTTTGAAAGATCACGTTTTTGATACGATTTGTTTGCGAAAACTGCTTTGTATACAATTTAAGTGCAGTGTAGAGGTAGATAAAATCGTCAAAATATTATAATATCAAAATTATGGCAATGTCATATTGACAGCGAAGTCAAATAGAAACGAAGCTAACTAAGAAAAATGTATGGAACACGCTTTGTCAGCGCATGTTTGTATGACATGATTAATTCCGGTCTCCGGTATAACAAACGATTACATTTTGCAAAGCTATATTTCCTCAACTACCCTTGGCTCTCTATTTGATATTACCTAAACAAAAATAGTTTTCCTCATTAGCATAACTGATGGAGTCATAGAACTAATAAAAACCTTAAAAACAAATTAGTTATATATGTTAGAATATTCACGTAAAACCATGTTCTTATGAAGAAGTCATAAATTATAATAATTTATATTATAATATCAATCATATTCCGATTACACATCACGTTTTGATGCAGCTGATGGAAATATACAGTACCAAAGGTCTATCAATAACAGCAGCTGTTAGCAGTGGCAAAGATTACAATCAATAAATATTGTGATTCCATATCGCGCAATCAGGCTGAATATTATCATATTTACAACTCATATTACATGTTCATTAAATATGAACTAATATTGTCCTATGGCTGATGATGATGATAATGATGATGATGAAATATTATTCTTCCTCAGAACTAAACGGTTCATTATAACAATAAACATTGACAATATTATGAAATGTAGAGTTGAGTTGTTTGAGCATTAATCATAAAAAGTCCGGATTTTATGTGAATATAGTTGCAAATACGTTTAGCTTGCTTACAACTACATAATATAACCTAAACCTATCAAAAAAATTGAATTTAGTACAAAAATATCCCAAATATTGATATACTCAAAACATTGAAGGATTTAGATAGAGACACAATTTCGTATGACGTAAACGACAAAAAAACTATAATTTGCTAGGCCGCGTCACAAAATTTTTGTTTTCAAATTTTATGACGTGGCATCGCATTATACAATTCTAATACATATATTCGTGAATATGATGCGGGATCATACTCTATATAATATACATTAATGGGACAGACAAATCGTATCTCACGGCGCGTGCGGATTTACGTCGTATTTTGCACTATAAGAGATTTCATTTTTGTGCAGTTGTATTATAGACTGGTAAACAAGCAGATGGGTCGCATTGCTGGAAAGTGATATTTACCGCCCATAGACACTCACGATACTGAAAAAAATCGGTGCGATTCCAACCTTAAAGGAATAAGGTTGGGTAGATTGCTGATTTAGACCATCGAAAAAATCACAAGGGTAATGAATGAAACGTAACAACAAGCTGTCATATATTGAAAAAAAAAGTAATATCACTCAGGCCGACCCGGGGATCAAATCCGAGACCTCAGGACGGTAGTCGTACGGGGATACAACTATGCCAACGAGGCAGTCTGACGACAAGCTGTCATTACGGTTTATTTTATTAATTTACGGTGGTCAAACCTATCAAGTCGGCCCATCACTGCAGTCGACATAAACACACACGTTACCGAGATTATCTAAAGCCGCGTCTCCTGCACTAAAACATTACACAAAACACCTACACAAAACATGTATTTTTTATCTATGGTCCATTGTTCTACGAACAGAGACAGCTGAAATCGTTGTTTTGCGTATGTGTTTTTTGTAGAAAAGCTAGTGCAGGGGACGCGACTAAAAGCGTGAATCTATATAAAAACTTTTACTTCCATAGGATTATGTTAATAAATAAACGGAAAAAATACCAGCTAGGCGCAGACAAATGTTGAGATTATACATTATACGCAATTGAATTAAGTAGACTGAGAATTATGCAGTAAATAGGCGCCTACACGAAGGTACGGTATTTGTTGAGACTTAATTAACGAGACGCGATATAAATCGTTCGAGTTAATAGCTTTTGCGTTAAGGAATGTTCACGATACAATTGCAACTACTAATCAATTTATGATATGATCAACTAATTTACGAACATAATTGTATAGTTGTAAATATTTACATGTTATGTTTATTTCGTTTATATCCGGGAAAGGAAAACCGCACAACATGTAAAATGTGTGGCAGTTTCTATTTTACGACCGCAGTTTATTTTAACGAAACGTGTTTTCCTAAGTCAGGATATTTTGTAGGAACGAGGATGGAGTTTCTTGTGGACATTTAAATGCTGCAAGCGAATGACATGAAATTTGAAACTTGTGTACTTAAAGGCTTATATTTTCTTATTCATTGCTTTTTTATTTCGCGTATAAAAATAAATTCAAATTCACATGATAATATAAATGAATCTGACGACAAGAAAATTAAGAAAGTATGGGAAAATATTGATACAAAGAGTTCAAAACAAAATTTTACTTGTTTCAAAGTTGAATCCAATTGAATCGTGGTTGGAAGTTTAATTTCCAGATTAACTTAATAAATCATGGCCAATGCCGTACATTAGCACTAAGAACTGAGGAAGAACAATTTGGCAGCATCACAGTTCGTTCAACCTTATCCTTTACCTGTCTACTTAAATTTTCTTGCATGAAATGATTTTGACAATGGCTCGTTTGTATTGTAATTCTGGATGGCCAAAGCGTGAAGCGTGATATTTAACGGTTTAACTGCGGGACCACCTCCTTGTACCGAATGACATCACGGCGGACGCCGTCTGGATAAAGCACTTCAGATAAGAAAGAAAATGGGATTCTCGAATAAAATCCATTAACTCTAAACGATGTGGCCCACATAGACCCTAATTTTTCAATAAAGATTGTAACCTAATTTGTTGGAACCTTTGTTGTAATGTGCAAGCTATTTTAGGAAAATTATTCTCGCCTAGAATTTATAACATTTGCAAATAGATGTTTATTTTTTTCGTGCATTATTCGCGTACAGCTAAAATTAAAAATCCTTGTGGACTGCTCGGAAAACGTACTCACTGATTCAACAACAGACAAAATAAACTCAAGCAAGGGACAATTTCCGTGCAAAAACATGATTACATATTTACAGTGCATGATTAGTGTTTCTTGTACAATAATAATAATTATGAAGATATGTTGTGACAACTGATAACTAATGCGAGTGTTAGAAATTCCGAGAAATCCTCGAATAGAAATCAATTTGCGTATTGCTCTTGCCAAATATTTGGAGGTGCTTTCGTTCGTGGTAGCGCCCCACACTTACCACCTGGTAATCGTAAATGACACAGATTAAATCAAATTTACTTTACTTAAAACGAAAATTTTGCTTGAGTTGTGCAAAGTTGAGCACAATTATTTTGAAAATATTATTGCGGACGTCTTGTATGCACAAGTTAAATTCGATTTAAACTGCGCCTCAGGCGATCTAATAAAATCTATTTGAGATCCGCGAACCAACGCATCTATATTTTGTGGAGCTAGTATTTTGTGACTCACTTTTGTAATTCTTCTCTCCACGCAGATTCTGATGAATTGAGAGGTTTTCCAGTCATCAACATAGATACTTGACTTATACATCTTTTTAATCCCGACATTTTTGTCAATATACAATTCACTTTGGTATTATGTATTGTTTCTATTGTTTATTTTTACAACTAAACTTACTTCGCAACCTGTCTTTGGTTTATTTTAAAACGACTTCTTACATGCCGCGCTTCAGTTCAACTTATCTTAACAATAGTTATCACACGTGAAAATACTTTTGTTTCCAAATGAAATGTATCGAATGCAATTCCACAATGAGTTACAAGATCGTCTCCACTGGATCTTTCAGCAAAACATTTATTAACGATTCACTAAACACTTCCTTAATGTCAAAGAGCAGCACTACAAACTTCCGCAACATCATTTTTAACAGTTAATGCAATGATACTGACGTCGGAAATAGTGCAAATTGTAATGACGACGCAAAGAAAATTGCGTGTGTTCCAATGTACAACGAACTTTCCACTCGCACCGAATGCAAAGGGAATTGGTCCAATACTGAAACGAACGGATGTTTAATGAAACAGATGCGAAGATGTTCACAAACAAACACTATAGCGGCGGAGAGTCCCGTGCCAACGTTGCCAGTGGCGCCGCCGCGCGTCGCGACGTCGCCTAATCTATTTTTTGAATAAAAAAAACCTACTCTGTGCGGTTTATTTGCCACACGATTATCGCCCATCTAAATTTACTTGTAAGAGCTAGTAAAAATTAACGATCAAACTGGGAGTAAATGTTTAGACTTTCGCTCCAGTGTATTAGGAATACTAAACATAAGGAGTATTATGTAGAGGTATATTCGACGTTTATTGCACAATTTCATTCGGCTGCATTTTAATTACGCGCTGTTAAGGTTTTTTATAGTTCATTCGTGGTGCTGATGACGTAGCTTATCCATAGGAGTTACGAGGTTATGATTAATCTTAGATAAATATATAAAAATGCATTAAACTCGTGGGTTTTAACAATTTTTATCAACGCTAAAGTACTATTCACTTTAACGCACATATCCATAGTTAGGTTCTTATTAAGTAGTCATTATGGAAATGCAAAATTTAATGAGTCTCAGTGCCATTGAACGTCACTGATACGGGTCTGAACATGCAGTTCCTTAAGAGGAGAACCTTGGGTAACCGTGGTTATAGAGCTCCAGGCGTGACGTAACAATAACATATTAATATGCCAAAGGCTGTTGGAATTAAAACGTTTGTCGCCTCTACGTCAGGGATGTGCCATGATGATTTATAGATGTGATTAAATTCTAATAGGTAGTTAATACGCCACATGATCAGAAAACGTGCATGTGTGGTCGGTTGGAGACTATACCTGCCTTTCATAGAAATATCTATTAAAAGAACTGTGCGGTTGGTATTGAAATATTAACTGTATTTTTTCAACTTTTATTAGTCACTGTATTTTAGTGTTCTTCTAAATATTTATGGTAAGTAATAAATTATATAATGAGGGAATGGTTATTCTTGATTCCATTATTCTAAAATACAATACAATGTAAAAGTTTTATTTTGTACGAAACAGATCTAAAGCCTAAGGTGAAAATCTGGTGTTTGTTACTTCAAAGCGATCTGAAAGTATTACTATATTCTAATAATAGATTAACGCTTTCATTGTTTTCATTGAGATAAACGACGTGCCTTTGTTGTGTGGTTAGATATAACAGTTATATTTTAAGTCCCGAGCATGAATAATTTTATCGAATTTTAATCGAGCATCGAACTCATTTATATAGAATTTTAACTAAACGTCATCGATGAGCTCGATTGCAATTCGATTGTCAACGTTATTTGTGCTTGAGCCTCTGTTATTAAAGGATATTGGGTTTGATGTTAACTATCTTGACCATCATACATCTAAGCATAAAACGATGTTTATTTCGTTCATCACTATCAGGAATATAGCAAAGTTCTTGAAGCACACGAGCATATTTAAATTGTTTACTAAGATAACAATCATCATGGGTGTGTTTACCGTCTGACATATTTTATTACCGTTTTCCTCATTCTATAACCATTGGTATATACATTTAAATTAACATCTAATTTATATTCTTTATCTAACCAACATTTATTTAGTCAAATATCATTTCCCAGGGTAGAAAGTTTTTACATAACATTTGAATTTATTTTCAGTGCTTTGTTAGACCTTCACTATACTTACATCTCATTGTCAAAATAAATTAGCTGTTGAACGTCTGGTATTGAGTGAATAGATTCGAGGATTTCTTT
Source organism: Clanis bilineata (assembly GCA_036417725.1). Classification (NCBI taxonomy): domain Eukaryota; kingdom Metazoa; phylum Arthropoda; class Insecta; order Lepidoptera; family Sphingidae; genus Clanis; species Clanis bilineata. The sequence goes on from CM071153.1 coordinate 11,004,015, forward strand.
CTCGATGAAAATATCTATACAAACATGACAATATGTTCTTTCCATTTACTCATTCGTAATTTCATTTTGAAGTACGTTCCTTTCTCTTCCGTCTGTCTCTTTCAATTGATTATCTTTGACTTCATTTTTCTTGTTTTGCATAAGTATGTATGAATTATAGAATAACCTCTAACTTCGGCATGTTCTGTTCTCGCCTTTGTCCATATGTCATGTTTTATTCGTAAGCCAATAGAAAAACTAGAATCGTAGTACCAATATGAATTTGGTTTTAAAAATACAATTCAGTTTAGGTTAAACAGCGAAATATGTAAAACTACGGAACTCTACATTAAGCGTGGTCCGATGCTCTCGCATAAATAAAGAACTGTTCGTACAAAAATAAGATTGACTTCAGCGTAAAACAGGCGCCAAGATGTCTAATTCTGATATCAAAAAAGCTATATAAACTCTGTTACATTACAGATAGCTAGTTGTTCCACGCGACTCCGCCCACCGTCTTTCTTTTAGATTTCCACAATAAAAAGTAACCAGTAGTAAATTTAAATACAACCCATCTTCCTTAACAACTAAATCTTCTCCATATAAAGATTGTCTGGTCGATATAGCTTTAAGCGATAAGACCGTCTATTGTCCCATTTTTTTTTATTTCGTAATTTTCTTTTCTACTGTACAATAAAAATAATCTACTGAAAAATATGTGGATCTGTAACTGCGAAGAATGAAAAATCAACTACTTGTGTTATTAAAAATATGTTGAGTAACCAAGCATAGTTCATCTTTAAGTGAGTCTCTTGAAAGAGTTACATGTTGTCTTCTGCGTATGGAACAATGTATCATATACAAAGATGTGTAGGGGAACCATGTTTTTTGTAGGTGTTTATGTATAATGTTTTGCAGAAAACATGAACAGAAGACGCGCCTTTATTGGACTTCGGTCCGTCTGCCTGTGTTCTCGACCTTGTATGGCTGATGCAGGAGTTCGTTACCCGAATGAGACGGTCACCCTCTGCCGCGTCACGTGATGCGTCCTTACGTTGAAAAGAAACAGGTGTCGCTAGTTTATTGTGTTTAATACTCGTATATTCCTCATGTGCCCGCATTTAGTGACTACAAATGTCAAGGCTTTACTCGTAAGTAGTAAAACATAAACTTCAAAGAGAAAATAAATCAATAAAAAAATGTACGGAAATAAAACAGTAAAACTTTAAGTATAACATTAATGTATATTGGGTAGTAACCTAATCTTTACATTTTTATTCGATTATTTTTGTCTTGTTATTAGAACACCAATAAATTATATAAATAGGTGCATAAAGCAAATTTCATTTTTTTAATCTATTTTTTTTGTACTTATAATATTAGAATCAATACAAATGGTTCGAAAAATCTAGAAAATCGTGCGTGGCCCAGTGGTCCCACATGAAGAAATGTGGAAATGGTATACTAAAAATATCTCTTTTATGTGCGCGTTAAATGTCATTTCAATCTATTAGTATTGAAACGAAAAGAATGCTCCCTCACTTAAAAATAGGACACATAATACATTATCTGTTACGTAAAGAATTTGCTCTAAATTCTTTAAATTAAATATAACTCTAGTTTCCTATTTCTTTAATATGTGAAACATTTTAATTAATTCGCTATGAAATTTATACCTACACAAAGCTTTTTCATGGTGTGACAAGACAGGTTATGTTAAAATCAATACACTATACGTTTATACAGTAAATTTAATTTACAGGGTCCTTTTATACGAATTTGGAAAGTTTGCTGATATTATGATAGTTGTGGTTTTCTTCATACATTTGACTAGCAGAGCCTGTTGCGGTCAATAAAATGAACTAAAACGTATAGTGATAACGCAAACTATCAACGTTTTCTAGATGTGTCAAAAGTCAAAACTAAAGTTTTAGTATATTCTAATTGAAACCGCAGCCTCTCGATTCACAGCAGGTTATTCGCTCGACAAGCAATGATCTGTGGAATGTGGACCAATTTCTAAGATTATTTTTGAGTTCTATAAGCCCATAACATTCACAATCTTGTTTTAAAGGCACGTTTCATTCGTGCAAATGGCGTTTGAAACGTGAACTAATCGCTACAGTATTGAATAAACATCGAGGCTGTTGTATTATGTAGTTTAGTATGAAGGTAAACATGCGAGTTGATGTGAATACTTTTGTTAGGATTTGAAACAGATGAAAAGTACGGCCGAAGCTATCTTTCGTGCCAACAACTCATATTACACTCGGAGACCTTTAAAAAAGTGAGATGACAATGTAACTGAAAACTGTCATTACCGAGGTCGCGTCATAAATTATTAAAACAGAGTCACATGGCCTCGTAAATTACAGCTTTTGTAATTTATGAGGCCACCTCATGTAACTTCTCTCTCTCTCACATATATCGTATTCTAATCTCTATTTATTTTTTTCAATTTTAAAACATATTACAGAGTCACTTTAAAAGGGTCTCAATTCGTTGGTATTTCTAAGTATGTTACGCAAAGGTTAATTTTACTAACTATTATCTTTGATGTTACGCGATAACTCCGGTAAATACGGACCAATTTTCATGCTTATTTTTAATATCAATATAGTTAACTTCAAAGGGTCGTCCTATATTCCGTTCAAGACGTGATTGGATTTTGAAATCGGTTTACGTTTGATTATCTTTCATGACATATGTTTCAAAATGTGAATAAAAAACGTTCATAAGATTCAATCCGAAAAAACTATGCTTTTAATAGTTCAATTCACTTCAGATTTTCTGATTGGTGTTATTAAAGACATAATCCAAACAAACTCCAGTTTCTAAAGCATAATATTTTGTAAGCAACTTCCAACACTCTAACATTAGCGCAACCTTACGTCTTCATTTCACGCGTTATTTTTACTAATGCCAAACAGTTGAAGGAAACTTCAAATGATTTGTAATTATTGATGCCAGAGATCAAAGTGCTATCGATCTGTTGAAAAAACCCGACTTTATGGATGATGTTGACGTTATTGATGATTCCGTCTCTTTCACACTTGTAACAATCAGCTTTGTGTTTAAATGTAGCTAAAAGTAGTTATGCAACTTCGTCGACTTATCTTTATAAATTATGACATTTATTAAACCACCTACCTAAGTTTAAGGATATGTTAAGTTTTGGACGTAAAACCAATTCTTGGAAATATAATTGCAACGGTTTGTGAATTCTAGCAATCATCTGGAAGTTAGCATCATATCTCATAAGTGCCAAGATCATCTAAAAAATGTATAGGTAATTTTGAAGGAATCTTATATTCATTTTCCCTATTATGTGTACCTAGTATTGTAGTTGCCAAGTGACTATAAAAAACAGTAAAATTAGCAATATGTTTGTTGGTTTTCCTGTTTGTGGTTACCTATTACTATAGTACTATAAAATTACAAGAGGAAATTCGCGTTATGTTTCATAACTATTGTATTATATTATAAGTAACGATTGACTCAAATATCAGCAGGGTTACCACCACCACTTATAGCAGTATTATTATAATCGTTCTTCGTTTGTTTTGTATGGGAATCGGTACAAGTAAGATTATAATAATACTGCTATAAGAGGTGGTGGTAACCCTCCTGGGCCGAAAAGGAGTTTACGCCAGACAGATAACGGGCCGAAAATTTTCTACAACACTCTAAGTGTGTTGCGCCGACCCCACATTGCAATGGCTAATGACAAGTGGTAAGGTGAAATATTTGTGTCCAAGCATTATCTTGTAAATTACAAAACGAAAACCTACATACAAGGTAACCCGCGAATTAGTAGTTTTAGTATACTTATTAGTGGTAGTGCGTATGGGCTGTGATCCGGGAGCTCTTAGGTGCAGGAAGAGCAACGGTTTCTCCAACATAATTTAGCTGGGATTTGATCCCCAGAGGGGATTGACATCGGGCAGACGTAAAAACTAAGCCAAATGCGTTCGACAATAAGCTTGAGAGCGCGGACCCTACGTAAGACTGGGATAAAGACAGGTGGAAAGAAAACCCCAAGGGCGACTTGCAGCACTTAGACAAATCAAATTAAATATAGGAATGAGATGTAAATTAATTCGAGTTTAAGACTGGCTCTGGATTAGTAATACTGCTGCAAGTCGCCCTTAAACATCAAATTATTTAATGTTTTTTTTAAACTGAAGATCTGACATTAGATCAGCGGTTGAACTTCGTTCTCAATGAAATACAACGGTTGCTGTTGCCAAGTCGCCGCGTCTGGTGACACGTCAGTCGGAAATAGCAGTTCGTGATCTCACTATCGTTTTTCAACCAACTGAAATGGCCAGTTTTCATAGTTTTGCTACTCACAACTAGATGGCATGAATATCAATTTCATTGTATCAATTTTCCTATACTATCAAATATTTTCCATTACTCGCTATGCTTGGCAGGCGGGTTGGTTCTGGAAATCTTTGGGGAATGCCTATGTTTAGCAGTGGACGTCTTATGAGTGATGATGAGGATGACACTAGACTAAATTACAAAATATCTGTGTAAAATTAAATGTAGGAACATACTTTATAAATACCGGTGTAAAGAAATAAATCGCCTGTCCTCGGTTAAAATTATAAACTTTTTAAAGGTATCTCTGCCATTGAAGTTTTCAAACCACATCTCAAATATACTTTTTCATCAACGGACGAAGAGTAAGTATTTAGAGATTCTCGAATATTCTTATACTAAATTATATTATGATTCAACATTTTCAGCGTTTTACTTTCAAGCGAGATATAGACGAAGTATCTACTTACTATCCACAAAAACAGAATTATAAACTAAAAGAATTTTTAATACTTGTTTTTACCTGCATGGAAAATGACTACACTCCATTTCATAGTCAGCGTATTGCAGTCCAAATACACCGGGGACTCCAATAAAATCAGAATCATATCGACCTGCATAAATGGTTCTAAATACTCATGCAATTTAATAAATACCAGGATAAGCTCATAAGTAACGCAATATAAGATCATAGCCAACTGTACGGAATGTACTATAATAATATTATTGTTGTATATTATGACTTAATTACATAATTTCAAACGTCTTACAGTATTGTAGACCTCTTATTATTTATCCTGGATCAAGCATATCCTTATTCCTACTTTCACGGGGATGTTTTTGAGGGCTGCTACGCACTCATTACTTCCAAAGGCTTTGTATTACGTAAAAGGCGAACTTGAACTTTCTTTTGTCCTGAGGTTAATGAGGAAAGTGTCGTATTCGTCACACAAACGATTATGAAAATAAACGAGTTATTTTTAACACCTCCCGAAACGTTCTTGGTACTGCTTCCAAAAAGCTCAAAACGGCCTTCGCAGAATACTCGTCTGCGGATTTTGGCGCTCAAATTTATTTGATTTCCCTATATCGGAGGAACGCCGTGTTATTGTACCTATTGTGCTTTACATCTCTTATGGTGCCAAGGTTATTGTACTCAACTCTGACTTTAGGATTATCGAAACATATAACCTTCATATTTTCCTTATATCCCTATTAGTAGTTTTATTTTACTGCTTGGCCATCATTGAAATGAACTAATGAGGGCGCAGCCTTTCATGGTCGGTTAGTTTAGAACTCCTATATATATGTATTCGTCTGCTTTTTCTGACTGGTTTTTGTACTAAGATGACCGAATAACTCCAGGCGTAGGTACGTAGGACAAAAAATCGAGAACGATTGTAAGATCGGTTAGGTCAACGTCTCCATTCGAACTGGTTCCAAGACCCGACTCACGTTTGATGTAAAAGAAATATAGAAAATTTTATAAATAACCATAAACGTTAGGCACGCCATTAATTTAAATACCAAAATTGATAAATTGGTTTTGATGGAAAATTTTGTAAGCAGTTGTATGAAATGGTTTTTGCGGTTCGGTAAATTTCATGCCATTATTAATAATATCGTTGATGCTTATTGTTTTTAATATTACTGTTAGACATTCTGTGGTGTTGTCATACTTAAGACCTTCTCAAGTGTGTGCAACTAAACTAAACCCCGTCTTACAAAGTTAGATAAATATATAAAGTTCTTTTGTTTCTTCTTTCTTTCTTAAGCTTGTGGATTTTCTGCTAACCGTCTACGTGAATCGGCATTATAATTGGCTGAAAAACTTGATACTATTGCTTAAATATATTATGTTATCTCTATTTTATAGCATTCATTTCTTTTGCTATGGTGTTCTTGTTTAATCTTCTTGTGGATGATGCTCAAGATCGAACGAAGTGGGAACTTCTAAGTAGGAATTAGGGTATAATTAATACTTTGTTAGTAACTAGCTGTTGACTTCGGCCGTTTGGTTATTAATAAATCTAAAAACACCCAGGCAACCGTATATTTCACGGGATAAACAACTATAAAAACTGGCGGTAAAGAAAAATTTTACGGCATCTAAATTATGAATTCATTTTACTTCAATAATTGCAGATATTATAGTCATTCACAAAAACCGGAACAATAACGCATCTGGATACGCCAATAAAACGTATACACGTGATTTACATACAACAAAGTTAAATAAATTCAATGAGACATAACGGCCATGACTCAAACGTTACATAATACAAAATCCACTACAACTATACAATGTTACCTAATGTATTGATAGCTGATAGTGAATTCGTGAAAACAGTACATCTGGTGTGAGTTATTTTAGACAGCCCGCACTTCTCGAAAATGTTTTCTCCATACTTTTATTTTAGTTTATTTTAATTACCGCAAGTGGCGCTGCTAGTTGAATATAGTTGTTGTCGAGAAGCGAGAAAAACGTAATAAAGATCATCCATTCTTTCATTATAAACATTCGTAGCTTACAAAAGATAGTAAGAATAAAATGGACTTCGTCATGGGTACTAAACATTGGAACAGTAGAATCTACTTTATGGATTGCAGTTTTTTCCATAGTGTGATCCTAAACTACTGAATAATTTCCCCTGCTTATTGGTCAATTTTATCACAGTTTCTATTAACAAAGATGACGTTAGCACGAGAAATCACCACGTCATATTATAGTAACAGGTCTCCCTTTAAATGAGTGGGTAGTATCACAGTGATTCAATACGTTGACGATTCGGTTGCAAATGACATACATATACAGAATATGTTATATGTTTTTTAGTCATGCCTGTGCAAAGTCCAGTTCGGATCAAAACCGATCTTCATAAAATTTAACCTAAGAAGATATTGAATCTCATGGAAGCTTAATGTTTTGATTTGGACAATCCAAAAGATTTCAAAAGATAAGAGCCAGGAAAGGAAGGAAAGGTTTTAAGCAAGCAAGTTTTGAGATATGATTTTATTAACTGACTACAAAAAGAAGAGGTAATTCGTTAATATTTATGAAAGTTGTTTTGTGTTCGATAGAGCTTACTAAATATCTGATAAGGTTATCGGTATTGGGGTTTAGAGTCGGTTTTTAAGTTTTTAAACATTATGATTACAATTTACAAACTGGTATCATGTATACGAAATTGAATCTTATTTAACCTTGTCGTTCAACACTGATTCGTTTGTTTCCTCGGAGCCAAAGCATTATGTCATCCCACGGCTCTGGTTATAAATAGATCCCTCTCCTAGCAACAGCAGACAATTTCAATCAGTCATTTTCGAGAACCAGTTAGGTATTCTATTGGCACTAAAGCTACGTGATGTGAGAATGGACCACGCTCTAGTTACGCGATGCATGACAGAATGTAGCGTATTGGCATGAAACTTTAATCGATGTGGTTAATCAATTTACGATTGACTACAAGATTTATTTTTGAGTAACTGAATTGGGTATTTGACTAATTTTTTTGTATGAATTTGATATGAAATTTACGTTATGTAAAATATAGAACAGCAGCCCGAGCAGGAAAATTTCTGACAACCGTAAATGTATTCGTGCTAGATGCGCGTCTATGAAATTTGTATGAAATATTAATCAAATGTCATCAGTGCGCAGCGAGGTTACATTTACATTAGTTTTTCGTGCTCGGGCTACAGAAAGAAATATTGAAATATTCTCAAAAATAAAAAAGTTATAAGTCTTTGAAGTTTGGTGTAACCTTTAACCTGCGGGAAGAGAAGTATCAGTATAATCACGTCACACCATAACGGCACGTGTGTTGGAAGGGATAACAAGATATCTCCAATATGCGGCCACTCCAGAATTTAAAATATGAATTTCTGCCTCATTTTTCAACCAATTTCGATGCAGTTTTTACAGAAGGGTTTCTTTTTCATTTTGCTATTATATATAAATATGTGTATAAAATCAACCATAGTCAAGTACCCAATTATACTCGTATGTATTTATAATTAATTGAGATTGGATTTTTTTTAACTCATTGGTCACCCAAGTATTCCTAATTAAGATAAGATTAGTTTTTGTGGTATTATAAACTGAGAGGTATTTTCGGTCCCACGATATCTAAAATCGATTCATGGATCACACAAACATTTGTCTCAGTGCAGCCTTTGGTTTCCACGCCCAAGCCATGAACGCTAAGAATTAGCACGTCAACTCTGCTTCCAGTTGTGTGAACGATGTTTCTTTGCTAAAATATTGCGGTCTCCTCAAAACCCACCCATTTCTCGCTTCATACATAAAAACTGGCATAATTGAAGACGTTTGCGTATCATATTAACATAATATAAATAAACGAAATAACATACGTACCGTTTCCTAAACGGAATATATGTTAAACGATTGTTTTAGTTCCAATTCCCACATCCATTTACCGCATAGTCAAGTACTAAATGACATGCAGACGTTACGCCTTAGAGCCGCTGCAACTGCGTAGAAACTTTGCAGCACTTAGCGTGTTCTATCGTCTGTATCATGGTGAGTGCTCCGAAGAGTTGTTTGACCTGATCCCAGCTTCTCCTTTCCTAGCCAGAACCACGCGGGCCGGCTTACGAAACCACAGCTTGGTGGTCTCTCCCATCGCGGCACGAACCAAAAGGTTTTCTTCTACCTACTTTTGCCGTACCGTTAAGCTGTGGAATAGTCTGCCGGCTCACGTGTACCCTCCCTCCTATGACATTGGGTCCTTTAAGCGAAACGTGAAGAAGCATTTATGCAGGCCGGCATAACTCTGGCGACCATTCATAAACTATGTTTATCGATGGTCGTTGTTTTTTTTTGGACTGCACTACGCTTACCATCAGGTGAAGTGTAGTCACTTTGCCGTGCTCGGATAAAAAAAAAGACACAGTTTTAGCTTGAGTGACTAATCCTTCCCTCGCATGTATCGTGTTCAAATAGGGGTAAGTCGGTCGCTTTCTACAAACATTGAATTTTGAACGTCGATTTTCTCTTTGCAAAAAATGTCAACCCAAATCGGGTCCGTGATAGTCACATTATTTATTTGACAATTGGACCGTGTTGTGCAGAAATGAACCAACCCACATTTTTTTTAATGCCAACATGATCAAAACTATTATTAGACCATATTAGTATGTTCTGCCTCGGTGGCCTAGTTGTATTTCGGTACGACTGCCGTACTGAGGTCTCGGGTTCGATCCCCGGGTCGGGCAAAGTGATATTTTTCTATATCACCCCCGAGTCTGGAAATTGTGCCCGATATGGCGATAGGCTCGGCCTAGGATCACATCTGGGACGGAACTAAGCTCGGCGAAATGTGGGTGTTGTAGTTCCCTAGTGCACCTCTGCCTATATGTATATATATAAGCTTATTTTATGTTATGTTAAATCGGGTCCCTGATAGTCACATTATTTATTTGACAATTGGACCGTGTTGTGCAGAAATGAGACAACCCACATTTTTTTTAATGCCATCATGATCAAAACTATTAATAGACCACATTAGTATATTTTTTTGGGTTAGCTCATTTCTACACAACACGGTCCAATTGGCCGTTTTGCTATTTGAACAATATTAAAATATAACGTTAAACGAGCTGACCCGACCACGCATTGATGTGGCTTTGCAATATGTTGATTTATCTATACAAATAAATAAAATTAGAGTGTCTGTTTGTTATTTCAACAGTTTTCCACTAAATGCATATGAAAGAATATACGGTAGACACATAAAAAAATACTTTTTAATTTTTTTGTCTGTCTGTTCTGGCTAATCTGGCTGGCTGGATCAATTTTGACGGGACTTTCATTGGTAGGTAGCTGATGTTATAAGGAGTAATATAGGGTAATTTTTATCCCAAAAACTAATGATGTGAATGAGATTGCAGGCCATGTCCAAAAGTGGACGTTCTGTGGATAATGATGATGCAGTCAAGAATTATAGATTAAGGGTTTATAGTCTTGCTACATTATGACCAAAGACCAAAGCCAACCAGGCTGTAAATCATTAGGCCAAAAGGTTTGGGTGCAGATTTTGATGATTATTTCATTGAATTAATTTTCAAATTGAGTTCAAAAGGAGATACTAAATTAGTCGCTATATTTTATGTTACTCGATATCTCCCGCAAATGTGGATTTCTCCTGATCTTTTTGTGTTCGAGTTGTTCCAAATGTGGTCCTATGTTTAGTCAAGATCGGATAAACTTTGAAGTTAAGTTTTAAGATCCACTTGCAGCTTTGCGATAAATCTCTATTTATCTCAAATCTTGATAAAGATAGGAGTGAGCTGTAGTATAGATCGAGTTTAGCTTGAATTCTACATTAGTAATAGCGCTGCAAGTCGCCCATAAACTTGTAATAATTTGAATCTTATTTATTTTCATCGAAAAGATTTAATATCGACAGGGTATCCCCGATATTTCCTTCGACAACTGCAAATACCGTTTACGACCGTATGGCGTACGTCTCCCGGTAATAGCTGCTTGTGATGAATTATTTTCCCGATACAATGTTGTTTTACCCAAGATTTATTCGCGCATACACAGACAATTGTTTTGAGATCTCATAAATTCGGCACGCAAGATGTCCTCATTCAACGCAATATAATTTAAACTGACATTTTTCTTGTATTACACTGTCTTACATAGCTGATACTGATCTGTAGCCCGAGCACGAATAACTAATGTAAATGTAAATGTATTCGAGTTCGCTGCGCACTGATTACGTTTGATTAATATTTCATACAAATTTCATAGACGCGCATCGAGTTCGAATACATTTACGGTTGTCAGAAATTTTCCTGCTCATGCCGCTGATTACATAGCTCGCATCTGTATCCATGAAAGGGTAGGCAGAGATGAATTAGAGAACCAAAACATTTACTGTATTAAACTAGATAATCTAGCCGCTTTGCCGTGACAGGATGAACAAAATATGGCATAACTTCTGAACGTACATATTTCACAATATGTATAGTAGTAGATTAAATTAGAACACTCGTGACGTCATTGATTCCAGCAGTTAATTATGACCATGCATAAAAGACTGATACGAATAAATTGGATTAGATCATTTCAAATAAGCTTAAATAACTAAAATTAATCAAACTCCAGATTCAAACATAATTAAAAAAAAAATACCGTACTTTCTAAGCTCAGCGAAACGTGGTACAAGTTACAACTATAGCATCGGAAACATATTATATATGAGTATTATAATAGTATATACATATTTAATATACCTCTAAATGCAAAATATGTTAGAGAGCGAAATTATGTTTTCATCCTGGAAATATGACAAGAAAACACTTCAACGCGAACTGAGTCCCAGAAAAAAACTATTGTTATTTCAAAAATATAAATTTATGAATTCTTTATGAATCAGATCATATTATGAGCTGAAAAATACTAGCATAATGTATTTTTTGTAGTTCAATAGAACCGATGTATTAGTCAGCGCCACGCATCTCTACAAGCACTGTTTTATGGCAAATGTAATGTAAATTACCAGTGATTCATACTATGACGTCATTTTAATATAATATTACATTAATATCTATTAAGCCAGGCGATCATTAAAACAATTTATCCGAGCAGTTACCATTCATAATGCATTATGATATTATGAATGACGTATGCGTAAACCATCCGCATGGCTATCATTAATAACAATAATGTGTTTAATTTCAGTAGACCAATACAGTGTGCATAGTGAGTGTTTCTATAAATGCAATCGCGTCAACCTGACTATAATTCATATAAAAAAAGCCCTGTAATATTACAGTTCCACTGCTGGGCACGGGTCTCCTCTACTAATGAGAGGGGTTAGGCCTTAGTCTACCACGCTGGCCTAATGCGGGTTGTTAAACTTGACATACCTTCGAAATTCCTGTAAAGAAATTCTCGGATATGTAGGTTTCCTCACGATGCATTCCTTCACCGTTATAGCAAGCGATATTTCACAATGAAAATACACTTAACATAGAAAAGTCGACCCACTTAACATAGGAAGTTCTATGCTCCATTTTGGGGTTGGTCTCGAACCTCCGACACTTGTCTCGGCAGTCCGTCCCATTCCCAGCTAAGCTATCGCTGCTTATTATAATTTATATGAAAATTATAAAGTAATTTGTTGTTATAAGTCGGTTCTTGTAGAAACATAACATAACATAAGCTCGCATCTGTATCCCCGAAGGGGTAGGCAGAGGCGCACTAGCGAACTAGAACACCCACATTTGGCCGAGCTTAGTTACGTCTCAGATGTGATAGAGGGCGAGCCTATCGCCATATCGGGCCAGACGGGCACAAATTCCAGACTCCGGCCTGATATGGAAAAATCCAATGACAGTTTGCTTGACCCGGGGACGGAACCGAACCGACCGGAACCAGAGACCACAGGACGGTAGTTGTACCGAAATATAACCACGCCACTGAGGCAGTCTTGTTGCTGTATGCATATAACATTTTGCCGGGCTTTAATTGATCCAGCGCCGTTATTTCGATATGGGCCATTTCAGCCTGAAATATTAAATTAATTTATTTTAATATTATTTTCTTTATCCATTACCTTATTTTTACCTTTCGAGCAATTATTTCAAAATAAATTTTCTTAATTTGTTCCTTGGTTTTTGTGACATGGTTCCTTGGACTTACTTTCGTCGATAACTTAAATTTTAATTTTAAATTAAATAACCTTTAAATGAGCTTTTTAAATAAAACAAAGAAATCCATTTAGATTATGAGCAAGTACTGAAAGCATATGGTGAAATATTGAGTAAAATATTTGTTTACACGGGCTGCAATTTATTGAAAAATATATTTATTTTTACTTAATCTCTTTTCAATAAATTTCAACCCGTGTTAACAAATATTTTACTCAATATTTCAAAGAGCTTGACGTCAATCAGCCAGGCGGTAGTAAAAACTAAGTTAAATCCTTACAGCACCATTTTTGGAAAACGTCTATTGGGGTGGGTACCCCATTTACGACAGACAACTACCAGTAGAAAAAACTATACTCAAAAACGCTCTTGGCTCTTTTGTGTTTACTCAAGTGCTCACAACTCTTCTATTTAAGGTACGAAGTTATCCTTAAGTACGTGGAAAACATTAACTTAAATTTTCTCAGAAACAAAACGACTTCGTAATGTTCACTTACAATGTCAGTAATTCCTTTTTACACTTATTTGTTCAGGTGGTCATGTAGGAGCGTCACCATGTCGTAACAGCGCAGTGCGTCACAGATTTTAGTAAAGACCCACGGACGTTAAAAAAAGATGGACAGAGTGCCTAGGTACATTGAAAGTTAAGCAGGGTTTCCGGCCATTTCGGTCCATCGCCGGCCGCCGCCATTACGTGTCGATAGATCGAAATGAGCCGAAAGCTCTTCTTCACTTTCAATGTTCCTAGCTCTCCGTCCATATTTTTTTTCACGTCCATGTAAGATTTTGTACAACGTAAACAGTAAACAAAACTGTGCGTGTGACTTGTATTGCTAATTTTATCCATACAATCCTAGAAGTGAGATTAAACAGAATATATCCAATATTTTATACTATGTTTTGAAGCGCAAACCATAATTTAATGTCTACACAAACAAGTCTCAATAAAATTTAGTAAATCGTATACTACACGCCAAATGTTACGATCAGCCTCACTTTATAGGTTATAAGTGACATGTGGAAGCCACCCACGTGTTGATTCAATGTTTTTGGTGTACTCGTGAGTGATAACATTGAGTGTATTGCTCCTGCTGGCACAAATACTCTATGTGCGCACAAATATATTATTAGGATCGATTTGATACATAATTTGGATCAGGGAAGTGTCGCATTTCAGTCTGGTTTAATGTCCCGACCTAAAATTACCGGTGCTCATTTAGCTGGCATGATTTAACCGAGCTTCCGTCACGATTCAGTGTTGAGGAATGAAAATAAACAGCCCATGGAGCGAAGCATACCGGTCAACAATGTACAAACTGTGAAATGGAAATCGCAGGCAAGCGTGCGCTTTGAGCTATGAGATAAGGCACATACATACACCAGGAAACCGATATTATCCTTCTTACATGTTATTACCAAGAAAACCACGAACTTAGTTTAAATTCCTGTGTTTCGTTGTTTCCAATGAGACTTCGAGCTGGTTTATTGTAACGGTTATTGAAAATAGTTTCAAACACGTAAGTTATTTTTGGAATGAAACTTAATATTATTCCAATGATCCTATATTTTAAAGTTTTAAAATATGTTATTTTGGAGATTTTATCCTTTCAATGAGGAAAATATTTTTAAGAGATTTCATGGATTTCAAGTTAAAATACAATGAGTACTTACCTAAAATAGATTGCACTTGTCGGTCTCACTATCTCACGTGAATTCCGAGTTTAAAGGAAAAACTAACTTTGGAAAACCCATTTTACTAAACCAATCAACTACAGAGTAAATAACTTTAACATATATGTATTTAGATATTTTTTCTTTCTACCTGCCCTTATTCTATCTTAATGTGGGGTCGGAACAACACACTTATTCAAGTATGTTGCAGAAAGGATTTGGCTTAGTTTTTACGACCGACTGCCTGCCTGACGTCAACCCCCTCTTAGGGATATATGTATTTAGAACTAAATTCTCCCGATAATATCAACAATGTGGCACAACGTGGTATTGTTCGTTTATCGTTCAAAATGTCGATGAGCGTCACACAATGAAAAATTCACGCATACAGAAATAAATTCAATGTAAGTACTGATAGAGCATCACGTTCGGTGTAAATAGGGTTGCCAGGTAAAAAAAAAAGGCTGGACTCGGCGCTGTATTTGGCCAGACATTTCGCCTGATGGCGGGTACACACCGATCGTACGAAGGCGATAGAATCTATACCTGTTTCATTCACAGAACAGCGAAAGTTTATTTATTTCGCGAACATTCGTTCTGTTGGTGTGTAGGTACCTGCTATTAAACCAGACATGTATTTTTTCAAAGCCATAACATTTAAAAGTCTATGTTTCTATAATACATAAGATGATAATATATTTAAAGATTACGTTTGTCCCACTGCGCACTGCCACAGCGACGAACGGTATATCCAAGCCTCTTTTGGTTCTGGGCAACCGCCTCAAACCTTAGGCCAATCTATGGAGACCGGAGAGAGACCATCTCTGGTCTCCATATCCGGTCTCCCGCATCGCATTCACCAACTTTAGAAGGGATGCCTGTAAATACTCTCCATTATTATCTCCACTGCCTGTTTTACAGACATAACATGCTTGCAAAGTGAGACAACGGAGTTTTACCCCTCTTCGCTCTCAATCATTGCTACTGTTTGAGTTATACCCAAGAGCTTAATAAAATATATTTCCAGATCGACCTGATGGAGTGGTCTGCTTCTTGTACCCTTTATTAGGCCTATTTATCTTGCGACTGGATGTCCAAAGTTACGCTTTCCGGTGACTCTACTAGATGACTTTCATGTCCCATCGGCTATCAGTTTTTAAATCAAATCAAAATAATTTATTTGTAGTGCACAAGCTCTATGAGCTATGTGCCCTGAATATAGAAGCTTATTATAATTATATCTATTCCTATTCAAAATAGGTAGTCTAGCGATCATTGAGAGATCTTGCACAAATAAATAATCACAAGTTTAAAAACTTAACAGACCGACTTCAGATCCGATCGTGGCCCAATTCGGATTATATAGGACCACCCTTGAAATAAGCTCCATCGAATACAAAAATAATTTTGTAAATCGGTTCACATTTGGCGGAGATATCGCGTAACATACATAAAAAAAATCAAACGAATTGAGGACCTTCTCCTTTTTGGAAGTTAGTCGATAATTAGCCGGACATGTCCGGATAAACCCTGACACGTGGCAACCCTAAGTGTAAAGGAAGTGAATGGCCTCGCGATGTTCTTGGTACAATCGTGCACTGAATCCATACAGTACTGTAAAATGTGAGTGGACAATTTATTGGCTACGTTTTTTAGAGCAACCTCAAGAAGCTTGGTGGTGTAAACGCTAATAAATCTCCAATCTCAGAATTGGTACAATGACTCTTTAACGTTTTAATTCTAATTAAAGTTGTTTATAAATATGAGCCAAATAAATCTGTTTAGTCTCGGCAGTATCGAGTTTGCGAATGAATCTTTGATCAAATTCAGAGACATTAGAACATAACATATTTAGAACATAATATATTTTGTATAACAATTTTAAGTCGGTTATAATGTGTTTTTATAGTTATTTTATCAATCTCCCTATCTAATTAACAGTTCATTTCCGATTATTTAACATTCATATATATTTAATAATCATTGGGATGAAGACTCTGTCATTTAAATACAAGGCCCTAAGTCGTCTAATCTTGATATTCAACATACTTTATGGCATTTTCAATGTTAAAACATAAGCTCACGCCTGTATCCCCGAAGGGGTAGGCAGAGGCGCATTAGCGAACTAGAACACCCACATTTCGCCGAGCTTAGTTCCGTCCCAGATGTGATAGGGGGTGAGCCTATCGCCATATCGGGCACAAATTCCAGACTCCGGGCTGATATGGAAAAATCCAATATCACTTTGCCCGACCCGGGGATCGAACCCGAGTCGTCAGGACGTTAGTCGTACCGAAATACAACCACGCCACTGAGGCAGTCAATGTTAAAACTTACTTTGTTTTACGATCTATAATAAATCGCTTTACATTGATTCTGTCGATTGTACGTATTAAGTATTGGAAGTTAAGTGATCACACACTATACTAATTTACATCTAATTTAATACGGCTTTGATGTCTCAATGAAGTCGTAAACATAAATATTTTATTACACTTCGTGTATTGTTTGACACAAAACCGTTAGAGGGATTTTTTTTATTGTAAGTAACGAGACGATCAAACCTCTTGTCTGATGGTGAGCGCCTCGACTATTCATGAACAGGGGGTTACCACCACCTCTTATAGCAGTATTATTATAATCTTATTCGTTCTTTTTATACGTGAATCGGTACAAGTAAGATTATAATAATACTGCTATAAGGTGTGGCTGTAGCCTCCCAGTAACAACAACAACACCGGAGTTTTGCATAACACAAAATAAAACACTATGGAACCGTATTGGCCTCATCATCCTGCTACATTAGATATTAAATCTCATAGAGCCTTACTTATAAAAACTTTTCCGTTTATCTTTAAGAAAAGGTTGTTACTTTTTCGTTGCGTCACATTGTTTGAAAATGAAAAGGTCATGTTTTCCTTAAAGATAACTTATTTTCTGACCACGAAGTAGTTTTATAATATCGGTGTTTTTATCGTCTAGTAAAAAGGATCTATTTATACATTCAATTAAAATGTAAAGCATCATGATGATTATGTACTAAATAACTAGGTGACTACTGAAAATTCACGTTCATGCTCGATTACTTTTAGTCATTTGTGTTTTCCACACTCCGCTTTAATGATGTCATACGTTAAATGTATTAGGTTTCTGCCTATATGTCTAGCACTAATTCTAATACTACGTATATAATTACTGCGGCCTGAGCAGGAAAATTTCTGACAACCGTAAATGTATTCGAACTCGATGCGCGTCTATGAAATTTGTATGAAATATTAACCAAACGTCATCAGTGCGCAGCGAACTCGAATACATTTACTTTTACATTAGTTTTTCGTGCTCGGGCTATTGTATTGTATTTCTCAGTTTTTCTGTTAGCTATTGAAGAAATTATTTTGTTTTGCAAACTCGGCTGTCACACTGTCGTGTGTCTAACGGCCGGTTTCAATAAACGATCTCAATTTAGAGTGCAGATAGATCACGATTATGGACCAATCAAATCACGCCATTTGACAGAGTCATGTTCAAACTGTGTTCTTATTGGCTATTTTTTGTAATCTATCTGCACATTCGAACTGAGATTGTTTATTGAAGCCGGCCGTGAGTAAATTTTTCGTATTAATCATTCCGGGTAATATTGAAGGTTTATTACTACAACGTTGAATCCAACCACCAAATACATCACTGGAAATCCGTATTAGCAGTGGGACGAAGCAACACAGAGCTGTAGGCCAACCGTGAGATTTTTCACATTACTCTGCTAGCGACTCTGTAGAATATTTGTATGACAAACATCCGAACGCCCCTAGCGGTTTCGCAGCGAACTGACGTTTCCCACACAAATATTTTACGTCCTCGCTCGCGTAAATGCGTGCAAGAAACTCATGGTTGAGCTGGTTTATACAGTTAAATTTCGATAGCAATATCAAATGCATCACTACGAAACAATATACAAAGGTTTCCAAGAATTTCGTATACCCGAGAAAATTATGCAAATAAAAAGGACGAAGTGAATGATGAATTGTCGATAGCTTCATTTGGCCCTGAGGACAACCGGATCGTTATTGGCCTATTCATTGTCCAAGTATTGTTTCGGCTAATGCCTAGTCCGGCGCCGAGTTTCCTGTAAATCATTGCTATTCGTATAAGGACGTCCGCTTCCTCTGTGCACAATTTTGCATATGATGAGAAAGTACATCTTTTGTTACGGATCTACAGTCGTGTGTCAACGGAAGACCTGATTTGGTGTTGATATATGGATAGCTTTCAATAATTAATCGGCAGTGATTAAAATACATAACATAAGCTCACACCTGTATCCCCAAAGGAGTAGGCAGAGCCGCACTAGCGACCTAGAACACCCACAATTCGCCGACCTTAGTTCCATCCCATATGTGATAAAGAGATGAGATGCGAGCCTATCGCAATATCGGGCACAAATTTCAGACTCCAGGTTGATATGGAAAAATCCAATACCACTTTGCCCGAAAACTTTGCCACTTTGAAAATACTTAATTAGGATTGAAGTAAGAATAATGCTTAAATACATTATAAGAAGAACAAGGCTATGAGCCTAGATAATCATCGCTAGGTCAACACTTAATTTGTAAAAGCAATAAAACGAGAAACCTTATGCATTTCATGGTTTGAAGGTTGCAAATAAACGAGATAGCTATTCTATTATATAAGACTGTGATTACAGTGCAGCCGATAGAGAACTAATAAACATTGGCGACGAAGCCATCGAGACGCCACTTGGTCTTGACCTCTACATTTTATAATGAGAATTCCTACGTTGAATCTTCTGGTACGCGTGATCTAATAAATTATTTTAAACGATTTTAAGGCTGAGATCTATGGAGTGAACTTCGACTAAGTCGGAGTCAAAGAAACGAACCTAGTGAGGATTTGGAATTTATAAATCGAACTTCGACTTAGTTCGAGCAATTTTTGACAAAGGAAACAGACTGACAGACGGACAAAGTAAAGATTTTCTCAAAGATCTCAGCCTAAGTTACTCGCTAATGTTTATTCACGAGGTTATGTAAGAATGAAGAACGAATATTTAGGTCTATTTATAGGTACTGTTTAATTTATTTTATTGAATTAAGTTCCAATTAAAAACCGATTATCGGCAGTTACAATGATTCTAAGTTGATATTGAAGGCTGCTCAAAAATAGAGTATGAACTCACCTAAGGAGAAGGTTGAGAGAACTATCATTCCTGGTCGTTGGCACATCCTTAACGCTAGAAGGTTCGCTCCGAACACCTCGGAGGGAGAGTCGCAGTTGCCGTGGTATTGAACTGAGGAGGCCGTTGCTGCTGTTTCGGCGCTGGTTGAGGCTCTTCGAGCGCGTCAACTTGCTCGCTTCAAGATCCACGACTCGAGGGTGCGGCGTCACCTCTTCTCCGCTTCTTAACATCGTAGTACTTAACGCATTATTTTTAGTGGGCACAGCAGTCTTCACTTCATCCAACAGTTTTTCCCAAGGCGACGCGAGGTCTTCCTCAGAGATCGTCTCGAAACTCCTCGGACCGACCGACGACGAGGTCTTGTCTGACATCTTGATTCGCAAAAGGGCAAAGGGTTAGCAACGGAACGCAGCACTACAGACACCTACAGGGCACTTCGTCACTTTGGATTTTTAGTTTCTTGACAACACTTCACTCTTATCATAATATCCATTTGTAAATCATAATGTTTGGGGTAAAAATGTTGACACTGAAACAAAAGAAAAATCTATGACATTCTGAACCTACGGAAGTTTTTAAGTATGAACGGTTTTAAAACTTTTAACTACGTGTACAAAAGTTGAGCAATTGTTTTCTTTAGTAGCATTTTCAATTTTGCAAACCTCATTGAATTGTTCGTATATTATGTAACGGTAGGACTATCGTCCTGACATCTCGGGTTCGATCCCCGGGTCGAGCAGTGATTTTTCCGCATCAGCCCGGAGTCTGGAAATTGTGCCCGATATGGCGATAGGCTCGCCCCCTATCACATCTGGTACGAAACTAAGCTTGGCGAAATTTGGGTGTTCTAGTTCGATAGAGCGCCTCTGCCTACTTACTTGGGGATACAGGCGTGAGCTTATGTTATGTTATTATATAATTGCTTTTTACTGTACAAGTTAGTATCAGTTAGTGGCCACTTATGTCTTCACGGTTTTCTAAAAGCATTAAAAGAATAACAGCCTTTCTAATGTCCATTTGCAATGTCGTGCATTTGTTTGAAGAGAAAGTCGTATACTAATGAGATGAAGAAGAATTGCTGGCAAACTAGCCGCTCTTAATTACTAGGTACACAGATTATTAGGCTGTCTAAATGCCAATTAGACGATACCAAAATTAACCGCTCGTTTATATTTAAAATTTCTCATTCTCTGCGGTCTCTCATCCAATTATTATTGTTTTTTACGCTCGCAAAATTGTAATCTGTGTGAAAGAGATTGTGAAAGTTGGTGGTACATATTTAATGAGCAGGTTATATCGTGGCTATTAGATAGATTCGCTAACATGGTAAGCGGGTGGTATAACATCATGCTGTAGCAATTTTATGGTTACGAACTGTTTATTAACATAAGCCCACGCCTGTATCCCCGAAGAGGGAGGCAGATGCGCACTAGCGAACTAGAACACCCATATTTCGCTGAGCTTAGTCCCATCCCAGATGTGATAGCGAGTCTATCCCCATATCGGGCACAAATTCCAGACTCCGGGTTGATATGGAAAAATCCAATATCACTTTACCAGACCTGGGGATCGAACCCGAGACCTCAGGACGATAGCCGTACCGCGCACGCAATACCACTAGGCCACCGAGGCAGTCAATGTTTTTAGTATTCATCTATAGGATGTTAGTTAATACCACGGTAACTATACTTTAATAGTCCGTAATAGTCGTATTTTGTGAAAGTAACATTGCAATATTTTATTAGTATCTCGGGTGGCAAATTATAGCCTATTAAATGAATTTGCGTGCTAATTTATAACTCACTCGTATACTATCACTATTCTAATAATATCGAGTCGTTAAAAATACATATTGGAGACCTAAAAACAGCACGTAACGTTTGGCTCTTCTATTTTCTACACTTGTCAGTGCCAGGGCTTAGAGACCTAAACTGAACTATTTACTAATACTCTCTCTTTGATTTTAGTATTTAAAACTAGGTTATTCATCATTTCTATAATATTGATTTAAGGTTTCCAAAAATTCATCATCATCATCATCAGCCATAGGACGTCCACTGCTGAACATAGGCCTCCCCCAAAGATTTCCAGATCGACCTGTTGGAAGCGGCCTGCATCCAGCGACTTCCTGCGACCTTTATCAGGTCTTCGGTCCACCTTGTAGGTGGACGTCCTACGCTGCGCTTGCTTTCCAAAAATTACACTGGGAAAATTGTCACGAAGCATTAAAAAAAATGTTATTTGTAGTTAATTAATTAAATTATGTACCTAAATGTGAAACGGTGTTCTATAAACCCTTTGGCCTTTACTAAAAAGTTATGTTCTAATATGAATATTGTTATAGTAGAACTTATTCCTGACATGTCAACAAAGATATTTTAAATCAGAGAATAACAGAATGGTGACCTGAAAATGTTTTTAGAGAAACACAACACCAGTGGCTACCTTGGTGGCGTGGTTGTATTTCGGTACGACTAACATCCTGAGGTCTAGGGTCCGATCCCCGGGTCGGGCAAAGTGATATTGGATTTTTCCATATCAGCCCGGAGTCTGGAATTCGTGCCCGACGATATGGCGATAGGCTCGCCATCTATCACATCTGGGACGGTTAGCTCGGCGAAATGTGAATGTTCTAGTTCCCTAGGGCGCCTCTGCCTATCCCTTCAGGGATACTGGCATGAGCTTATGTTATGTTAATGTTATGTGTAATCAGATATAAACGGTGTTCTTTAGACCCTTTGGCCTTTACTAAGAAGTTATGTTCTAATATGAATATTGTTACAGTAGAACTTATTTCTGACATGTCAACAAAGATATTTTAAACCAAAGAAATAACAGAATGGTGACCGGAAAACGTTTTTAGAGAAACACAACACTAGTGGGCCGCGAGACATTCTACCCAACCCGTTGGGACTCGTCTCTCGCCTCTTGTAGTATTTTAAAACGTAGCGTCTGCCAAATGTCCCGCGCCCGTATGTAGGTCAATGCTCCAGTGAGCTACTGAGACCTATCGGGAGTACTGAATCATATATTCTGCAATATTTGAATATGACAAGATAACCTCAAATTACATCTGGTCTGAGGGTTCTGCGTCACTCGTGATAACGTGTGATGAAGCTTGGTGTATATTCAAGTGTATAATATTTTTAACTTTACACGACACTGGTAGAGGTAATGGCCCTCCGATAGGTGACGTGAAATCAAACTCCTCAGCGGCCTGAGCAGGAAAATTTCTGACAACCGTAAATGTATTCGAACTCGATGCGCGTCTATGAAATTTGTATGAAATATTAACCAAACGTCATCAGTGCGCAGCGAACTCGAATACATTTACATTTACATTAGTTTTTCGTGCTCGGGCTGGTTTCCGTATAGTGTATTTTAGTTAACTGTAGAGCCTTATTCATATGGATTTTTCCATATTAGCCCGGAGTCTGGAATTTGTGTCCGATATGGCGATAGGCTCGCCCCCTATCACATCTGGGGCGGAACTAAGCTCGGCGAAATGTGGGTGTTCTAGTTCGCTAGTTTGCCTACCCCTTCTGGGATACAGGTGTGAGCTTATGTATGTAGAAAATAATATATAATTTCTGTATTATATTCAGTGTATAAGTATAATAAGTTTGATTAAAATGATTGGCTATTTTAATTTGGTTCATTTGGAAGTCATGTAGTAGAACAATCATTGTAACTAAAAACTCTTGATATAAATCGTACATTGTTAAATGAATTGTATGTTTAAAATACAAGATAAATTAGAAGGAATGCCAAATGCCACTATAAATAAAGGAAGCAATAGCGCAAATTCTATTAAAAAAACTAAATTGCAATATTTATTATCATGTGCTAATGAATGTTGAACAATAGATCCTGTTCATACTTCATGAGTCTGGTTTCATTAATAAATAGATTCCATTTAACAAATTGCTGGTAGACTTGTAAATGTATAGTTATTCAAGTAAAATAACCTAGTGTTTACAATTTACGTCCCTTGTATTATAACAAAATATACCTCTAGGTATATTTTGTTATAATACAAGGGACGTAATAGGTGTAGTCGATATAACAACCTTAAAAATATTCAATTCCAAAAATAACTGTTGTTTATAGATATAGCCCCTAACTTATAAAAAAATTTACGCGCTTCTTATCTTTAGAATATTTTGTCACTTTTTCCTTGCGCCACATTGTTTGAAAATGAAAGGGACAAATTAGTTTTAAAGGTAACAAACGCGTAAATTATATTTTTATAATGGGCGTAGAGTAAATCCTTTTGGCGTGCCGTAATTAAAAATACCATCTCAATTTTTCGCCTCAATCATTCGTTCAGTAGTAAGTACTTTTATGTTCGCTACCAAAATAATTTATTTATAAAAGTTTATAAATACTTTCATTATAGCTTACGTCATTCATAGCAGAGACTGTTAGCTAATATACCAGGAATAAATTTTCATATCAGTTAAAGCATTATGTAGATTAATCAAGACGTAATCACACCAGCTACAATTTTATTCTAGAGCGTCGGGAAGTCGGGATATGCGATGGGGCCCGCCATCTGTTCTAGCTATCAACTAGGCGTCACACAGACGTCTTCAGTTTAATGGCATTCTTGTTATCTAGTAGTTATAGTAAAAATAGTACTTTTTATACAATGTACGGCAAATTGAGTACACTGCACTTGGTTGTAAGTTCAGTGTTTAACTGAAGTAGACGCATGCTTCAGTTATGTTGAGTGGTAGAACAGTTCGATTTCGATATCAGTTCGATAACACCGAATATAAATAGTTAAGTGGTAGTTTGCTGTTGCGTTTCGTTCTGTATCCGAAATAAATAAGTCCCAAAACGCAACTCGCTGTATTGAACACGTTTGAGACCATGTCCAGTTCTTAGTACCAATTTTCGACCGAGTTCCAAATACGAAAAGGTCCTCAATTCATCTGTATTTTTTATGTATGTTACGAGAAATCTCTGCCAAATGTGGACCGGTAAAAAATTAACCAAATTTATATAGTACCTTTGAAATAAGCGTTACGGTCGGATCAAGTTGGAAGTCGGTCAGTTAAGTTTTTGAAAATCTTTGGGGGAGGCCTATGTTCAGTAGTGGACGTCCTATGGCTGATGATAATGGTTATGACAAACGATTTGAGGTTTTAAAAACATGACAGTTTTCGTTTTCTCCATAGTAATAAGTAAGTAGGTATATTAAAAGTTTTATTTCAATTCATTGTAGTTTACGCAAATGCCTGCCAGTTGAATGTATAGAGAACAGGAAGCCTATGGTATTTTCGAAAACTATCAAAATTAGACACACTGTTGGGCACAAATGCACTCACAGATACCTTCCCAACAATCATACCACTGTAATGTTTAGTATAAATATGTCACATTTCGCAGTAATATATATAGTTAGTAACTATATATATGTAGTTAGTTAACGTATTTATAGAAAATTCGAGGCCGACCCGTTCTAACTAGACAAGTTTTATTAGCTGAATTGTTTTAATGATATTCGTTGAGAAACGGTAAGAGGTAATTGTAATTTTACATTGTTTGATAGATGAATATTATTATTCATTCATAGATACAATGGTCGTGCTTGCTAAAAGATAAAGAGACACAGTCTGACAATGTGGTAAATAAGGAAAAAATATCAAGATAAAAAAGTTCAAATTGTTCATTATTAGCCCTGTAATATTACTTTCCCACTGCTGAGCGCGGGCCTTCTCCACTAATGAGAGGGGTTAGGCCTTAGTCTACCACGCTGGCCTAATGCGGGTTGGTAGACTTCACATACCTTCGAAATATCTGTGAAGAAATTCTCGGGTATGCAGGTTTCCTCACGATGTTTTCCTTCATCATTATAGCAAGCGATATTTCACAACGAAAATACACTTAACATAGAAAAGTCAAAGATGTATGCCCCATTTCGGGGTTTGTCTCGAACCTCCGACACTTGTCTCGGCAGTCCGTACCATTCCCAACTGAGCTATCGCTGCTGTTCATCACAAACAATTTTTAAATCGACATGGCGCCCGCTATAATTGTGATCACGATGGTCAGAATGATGATTATGTGAGTGATGTAAGAATTTAAAACACGATTTTTTACAAGTGTCTATCCTATTCTTAATTTCCACCTTGTCTTATCCCAGCTCAATATGGGGACTGCGCAACACACTCAAGCATGTTGCACAAAGGATTTGGCGCTGCTAGTCTAAAGCCGCGTCTCCTGCACTAAAACATTACACAAAACACCTACAAAATATGGTATGTCTACATGTTTTTGTCTATAGTCTATTGTTATATGAGCAAGAGACAATGAAAAACCTTATTTAGTGTAGGTGTGTTTAGTGTTTTGTTTCGAAAAAACTATGGGCCTTACTTATAAAAACATTTTCGCTTAATTTTTTGCTGAGAATAGCCTGTCATTTTTTTCCTTGCGTTACATTGTTTTAAAATGAAAGGGACAACCTATGGTTAAAGATAAGCCGCGCTTAAATATTTTTAAGAAAGGGGCAATGTGCAGGAGACGCGCCTTAACGTCAACCCCCTTCGTAGCAAACAGTGCAAAACGTGATAGAGAAACCCTACCCGACCTGGGAGTCGAACCCAGGTCCTCCCGCTTCACAGCCCATATAGGTACGCTGCCACTAGACCAATTACTACGCTTTATTTCTTTCAAGGTTTTTGAAATTCATTTTGTACTTTTCCATTTGGTTTAAGTATAATTAAAACACTTGACTTTAACTAATCGCAATTAGTTCAATAACGCACACATTTAAAGTCTATTGTGCTATACAATTCCAACAATCTTTTTCTTTGAAAGTTTTTATCTATACTATCTAATATTATAAAGAAGTATTTTTTTACTTCGTATATAGGGAGTTACTGTATCTTTACAAATAATTTCACTAATAGTAAACCACACTTTTTCTTTCTTTCTACCTGCCCTTATCCCAACTTAATGTAGGGTCGGCGCAACACACTTTTTCAAGAATGTCGCAGAAAGGATTTTGTATAGTTTTTACAGCCGGGTGCCTGCCTGATGTTAACCCTCTATGAGGAATCCAGTCCCGGGCAAATTAAATTAGAAAATTCGCTTTGCCCGACCTGGGAATCGAACTCAGGATGTGCTGCCACTAGACCAAGGAGGCGACAAGTAAACTACTCTATCGTCTCTTTTTTATACCAGAGGATGGCAAACGAGCAGATGGTTCACCTGGCGGTAAGGGATCTCCACCGCCCATAGACACCCAAGACATAAAAAGAATCATGGCTGCGTTGCCAACCTAAAAGGCAACGGGGTTTTTTAAAACTTTGTTTTAAACCCTAAAAAAGGGCTTTCGTCAGGCAGGCAGGTCAGGCAGGTCATTAAAACGAAATTAAAATCCTTTTTACAAAATATTTTAAAAAATGTGATGCGCCGATCCCACATTGTAGTTTGATAAGGGTAGGTGGAAATATAGAAACCTACACTATCCCCAAATGAGATAGACAACTTTCAACCCAAGATATTTTTATCACGGGAACGAAACCAATAGTTAGTCTCAATATAATCCTACAGCATTACGGTCTATTATTATGGAGCACTAAGTAGGACGACCTCCAGCAAACTGGAACATCGGCATGCAAAACACGAGCATTTATGAGTGAACTGAAAATCGGTCTCGACGCCGCATTCCATTAAATATTATGCAACAAGCCAATACGCATATAAAGTTTAAATAACAACCAAATAGCTAAACTTCCGTTGATGCTAAAGATCCGAAGTAGAGATATAACATTACATGGAATATAATTGTTAACAACGTAATAAACATAAACCCTTATAATACTTACGTTGTATATCATCTACCTAATAATTACATTGGAATAAAACTTGTTTTTACGGATTTTATTGCAATTTGGTTTTGCAAGTCAATGTATTTAAACATTCGCGTAAACCTAAGAAATCATTACCTAATACATACATACATATATAGACTCACGCCTTTTTCCCATAGGGGTAGGCAGAGACAACGGATTTCCACTTGCTACGATCCTTACACACCTCTTTCGCCTCATTCAGTCTCATTACATTCTTCATGCATGCACGTCGGTTTAGGGTACTTTTAACTTGACCTTTCTCGAGTAAATCTCTGATACCTAATAATTAGATAAATTTATAAGCTAATATATAACATAAAATAGGTCTAATAAGTAGATCTCAAATAAAATATAGATGTAATAAATCTTGTTTCACTATAAAAATAGACACAACGTGCGGCTAATCCGTATTTTAGAAATGTGTATACAGAGATCCATGTCACGGCGACATTAATAATTTTGAAGTAGGATACATCCTCGTTAATTGTGACTAAAATTACAACAAAAAATTACCTAACTATAATATCTACACAAACAAACAAGTTCAATATAACATTCTGGAAAAATATGTTAACATTATATGAAGTTTCCTCAAGATATCATTAAGATTAGAGCATATATAAGAAACAAAACATACGCAGGAACAACGCGCTGATTGCTCTTTGTTTACCGTCTAATAATCAGTGAGACATGAAGGTATAATTACCACCTACCATCATTACGACATTAACATAGCTATCGCTCGTTCATATCCAGATTGCTCATGTAAAACTATGCGCATGAACAATAAAAACGTGCTTAAATGCATCAGTCACGTTATTATGTAAAGCCATTGTCACATAAGCGGATTAGGATCTTCTTGAAGAATAATTTTCGCTGTTAAAAATTGTTTATATCACTTCAATCAAGTCTTAGCGTGTACAATGTCACAAATGATGTCAAACGTGCACAATTATTGGGTTATGTGCCAAAGTTGTCTGTTTAATTCTAGTCTATTTTATACGATTTTACCGCGGTAATTCCAAGTTAAATGTGGTATAATTCACTGTCTCGCCGATCAATTAATAACTCTACACCAGTGCATATGCTTATATTGATTTGAATTACGAATTTAAGGGGTAGGCTATTTTAAAGATGCATTCACACTACATATAATGCCGATCAGAATTTATGTCGAAGTCGTACATTTTAAAAGTAGACGTGCACTTTATGGATTTTGATGTCACAATACAATCAGAATTTCTGTCGAAGTCGTACATTTTGTAAAAAGACGTGCACCCTTATGTATTTTGATGTCACAACAAAATCAGAATTTTTGTCGAAGTCGTACATTTTGTAAAAAGACGTGCACCCTTATGTATTTTGATGTCACAATAAAATCAGAATTTCTATCGAAGTCGTACATTTTGTAAAAAGACGTGCACCCTTATGTATTTTGATGTCACAACAAAGTCAGAATTTCTGTCGAAGTCGTACATTTTGTAAAAAGGCGTGCACACTTATATATTTTGACGTCACAACACTCCTCTGTAAAATTAATGTAAAATTGGTCTATCTCTAGAGTTTCAGCACCTCATAGATTAGGTAGCATTTGGGTTTATTTATATTCGCAAATTGTGTTATGAATGCGCTACTTTCAATTCAAAGCGCATAATATTTATAAAAATAGGTTAAGGTAGAACAAATAGGGCTTTCGATAAACTTTTCTAAAGTTATATACTAGTTTAAAATTTGATAATGTGTAGGCGATTATAGAACTTGAAATCAGTGATCAGTGTAACTTATTTTCAAGGTATATAATAATAATATATCAATATAAAATCAGTCCTGTAATTTTACTGCCCTACTGCTGGGCACGGGCCTCCTCTACTAATGAGAGGGGTTAGGCCTTAGTACCACGCTGGCCTGATGCGGGTTGGTAGACTTCACATACTCTCGAAATTCTTGTGGGAAATTTCTCGGGTATGCAGGTTTTCTCACGATGTTTACCTTCACCGTTATAGCAAGCGACAATTCACAATGAAAACACACTTAACATAGAAAAATCAGCGGTTTGTGCGTAGGGTGGGTCTCGAACCTCTTACACTTGTTTCGGCAGTCCGTACCACACCCAACTGAGCTATCGCTGCTTTTTCAAAGTATACATACATACATAAGCTCATGCCTGTATCTCCGAAGGGGTAGGCAGAGATGCACTAGCGAACTAGAACACCCACATTTCGTCGAGCTTAGTTCCGTCCCAGATGTGATAGGGGGCGAGCCTATCGCCATATCGGGCACAAATTCCAGACTCCGGGCTGATATGGAAAAATCCAATATTACTTTGCCCGACTCGGGGATCGAACCCGAGACCTTAGAACCGTAGTCGTAACGAAATACCACCACGCCACCGAGGCAGTCAAGGTCCGAGCATGTTCAAAGTATAATGTCTTTTAAAACACTTTGTTGGACATGTCAGAGCATCGATCAGACCAATGCAAAATCCTCATATTTTAGTTGACTTTACTAAAATTTAAATGCGTATTTCGGTTTACCTATCAATTCTCAGTAACGAACGTTGTTTGCATAAGTGTTTGCAATACAATGCACACAAGACATATTGTTTATAATGATCTGGTTTTCCCCCATTTTAGAGAGCAATGCCGTCATTTTGCCCAATAAAGAAATCCTCAACTTCTTGAAAAATGTTGTGCCGGCAAAAACGTGTTAGACAGTTACGTCTACAACATGAATGGGCAGGCTCGACCGGTTTATTACCACTGTCTCACGGAAAATCGACGTTAAGTGGCAGCTCGCTGTCGCGTTTCGTTCGATGAGTGAGATTTCCGGTGGCCCAATTCCTACCCTCCCTTTCCCAATCCCTGTTTATCTCCTTTTAGGTTGGCAACGCACCCATGATTTTCTTGTCTTGGGTGTCTTTGGAGATCACTTACCATCAGCGGGTCTGGTACGCTTTATGCGGCGTACTCTTATGTCATTCCCATACATTTATTCTATTCGACTAGCGCACAAGCCACTTGTCTAAACCCACAGGTGACCCATCTGCTCGTTTGACAGTCTCCGCTAAAAAAAAAACCGGAATTTGAACGTAGGACTGGTCACAGTCTAATAAGCTGAAAGCCACTAAGGTGGCGATGAAATGATCATCATTATAATATTATGACAAACGAAAACCTTCCGCCTACTCCAAATGTGTGACGGCTAACGGTTGGCGAAACGTGATTTCGCATTCGACGAGTGACCTAAAATATTGTTTTTTTGCGAACATAACACTTATTATGTCTTGGCAAACTTTTTGTATAAGTGGCGAAATTCAGGAGCAGCAAGATTTTATGAGATATGGAAAATGAATTAATTTATTTTACTATAATATTTTGTATTTAAGTCGTAATATATTAAAATTTATTATAATGTAATCAAAATTGATTATCAGAATGTGCCTGAAAATAAATAATATCACAGACGGCAGGTATAATTATTTTTATATATTCATATGCTGACAACACAAACATCCTAGAGAGCTAGCTATCTTCATACGCACTGATATGTTTGTCGAGCTATACCATCACAAATATTATAACTCGATTCTGTATATATTCTGTATTCTTGCGTGTAAGATAAATTTGCTGTCCGCGTGAAAGTCGAGATTATTGCAAACTTTAATTGATTATTTATTGATAGTTTTTCTACCTGCCCTTATCCCACCTTAATGTGGGGTCGGCGCAACACACTTTTTCAAGCATGTTGCAGAGTGGATTTGACTTAGCTTTTACGACCTGCCGCCTGCCTGACGTCAACCCCCTACAAGGGATCCAGTCCCGGAAAAATTAAATTAGAAAATTTGCTTTGCCCGACCTGGGAATCGAACCTAAGACCTCCCGATCCACAGCCCACCCACACTAGACCAAAGAGGCGACTTGATTATTTATTGGTAGTAAAAAAATGCTTGATACAAAAAATATGCTGTCAGTTAATACCGTGACGTGATTACAGATAAGTAATAAATCGCATCAATTAAGTTTTTACGGACTAAAGTTATATTACTATACACAAAATATTACTTATATTGTTGTGGACGTTTTCTTTTTGTGCAACACATATTTCCAAACTAACAGCAGAAATAAAATAGGTTTTAATTTTTACGATAGGTTACCTGCTTGACTTCAAGCCAATCTGGAGGTCCTATCTCGGAAAACCGTTTAATAGAAAAACCGTTTTACCCTAACTGGGAATGGAACCTAGGACCCCCAGGTTCACAACCCACATACGCTGGCACTAGACCAAGGAGCCGACATGACATCTGATGTATAGATATCGAATAACATAAGCTCACGCCTGTATCTGCGAAGGGGAGAGGTCTTTAGAACTAAAACACCCACATTTCGCCGAGCTTAGTTCCGTCCCAGATGTGATAGAGTACAAGCCTATCGCCATATCGGGCACAACTCCAAACTCCGGGCTGATATGGAATCCAATATCACTTTGCCCGACCCATGGACCGAACCCGAGACCTCTGGACAGTAGTCGTAGGTACCGAAATACACCACGTCATCGAGGCAGTCGAAGTCAGATATCGATTTAAATATCCAAAATGTCTGCAAAGGATAAAACACGTGCGCAAAAGAATTTAGACCAAAAACGCGGAAGTCAACGAACTGTGTGTTAGCTGTTAGGGCGTATACGCATGTTTATTGGCGCCTGCAACGAAATGAGGCCATTTCCGTAGGTTAGCGAAATGATTTCGCGATATACAGACCATTGGCCTGGGATCACGTCTTTGATGTAATTATTATTATCCCATTCTAAATCCCGGTAGTATTCAATTTCGAACTACAAAATTCTTAGTAGATTTCTCTATAATACTCAGACTACACTGTCCTTGATTTTTGTCTTCATTGATGTAGGTTATTATTATTGTTCCATTTCCGAAATCCCGGTAGTATACGAAATTCGAATTATTTTTAATATTCTAAGTAGGATTTTGCGATATTCAGACCACAGGCCTGAGTTAAATAAAGTCTTTAGTGTAATTATTATTGTTCCATTTCAGAAATTCCGGTAGTATTTATTCAATTACGAATTATTTTTAAAATTCTTAGTATGACATCGCAATATTCAGAGTTCAGAACATAGTCCTGAGTTAAACTCTGTTATATATATTTGTTCCATTTCCGAAATGCCGGTAGTATTCAATTACGAATTATTTTTAAAATTCTGAGTAGTATTTCGCTATATTCAGACCACAGTCCTGAGTTAACGTCTTTGATGTACCTATTATTGTTCCATTGCCAACATCCCGGGAATCGTAATTCGAATTATTTTAAAATTTCTTATAAGCATCCTTTCAGTATTCCTTTTCGCGTAAATGTGTCATAAATATCCTGCAACGGCAACT
Source organism: Clanis bilineata (assembly GCA_036417725.1). Lineage (NCBI taxonomy): Eukaryota > Metazoa > Arthropoda > Insecta > Lepidoptera > Sphingidae > Clanis > Clanis bilineata. The sequence goes on from CM071153.1 coordinate 11,037,130, forward strand.
CTTCAGTAGAATTCTGAGAGAGAAAATTTCTAAGAAACTAATTAAGTGCTGAGAATAAGGAATAATATTACTCAGAAACATTTTTTTCGAATAATGATGAAATGCAAATGAGATCGTGGTGAGCTGTCTCTATATAAAGCGGACTTTTAGATGTCACCGAATTGGTTGCCTCACCAGGGCAATGCTACTGTTTCAAGGAAAACCGCCGTGAGGTGAAAACCACGTAGAAACGTAACACGTTACTCAGGGTTTTCTATATGATGACGTCATCAACTTTATGGTAACGCATGTCGAAATGAACCACGCACCCATACCACGTATAGTAATTTTGCATTGTAATTCGTTGTGAATGTTCATTTGCTACGATTTTTTCCTTTACTATTAAAACCTTAATTTTTTTTAGACAAGCTGAATCATGCGTTTTAAGGAGAAGTAATAAAAATAGCATCAATGAATCATCAATTTACGTGGCTAGGTTTCGTACTTAGAACCGCTTGAGACTTCCGTATTGTACACGTGAATTTTGACCGACTTATAAAGGACGTTCTCAATTCTACGACTATGACCATTAACGGGGTCGCGTCACAACGTAATGGAAGCATAGAAAAGAATGCTTAAAGCCATTCTGATTGAGTTTATATTTCTTTAACGTGATTAGGTGCGTTACACACTCGTTTTGAACTATCGATATACACCACAGGCGCCTGCTTAAGGTGACGTCATGACATGACATCGTAATTTTTTGCATCAATCGATTGGCAACTATTCTTGGACAGCAACAAAATACCTACAATACAAAAATAAAACAAACACATATGCACTTTGAAACTGGAAAAACTCCGGTATAAAAGCTGAATTTGCATTAATAACTTGTTACTAAGGCATCATTTGATATTTTGCTTAGAAAGGGTAATATTATTTCACGCAATTACGGAATCATTTACACCATTTGATCGTGTCATGCGTTATGATAAACTTTGCTAAGATTCTTGTTGCTAATAGCGATTATTATATTCATAGGTCCTAAACATAGCCACAGTAAAACTTATATTAACCAACTCAGACTAAGGAAGAGATCTATAGAGCGAACTTGGACTAAGTCTAAGTCAAAGAAACGAACTCGGTGAAGATTTGGAATTTTTAAATCGAAGGTCGACTTAGTCCAAGCCATTTTTAACAAGAAAAACAGACTGACAGGCAGACTAACCAAAGATCTTGTAAAAAATGGCTTGGACTAAGTCGACGTTCGATTTAATAATTCCAAATCCTCACCGAGTTCGTTCGTTTGACTCAAACTTAGTCCAAGTTCGCTCTATAGATCTCAGCCTAAAACTCGCAGTATATTTAAAGAAGATTTTATAACTTTGTCTCTTGGCTCATCAAAAAGATTTGCTAAGGTTGGAGTAAATAGTATCAAATCCAAAAAAATAATAATCGGGAATGTTTTCCATTTTATGTCGTTTAAAAATTAATATTATCTGTTCAGGGTGGACAAAATGGATGTTATGAAATCTGACGATATATTTGAAACAGGCAATAATCCACAGCTTTATACAAAGGATTCGTTGATTTAGAACTCTTATACGTCTTTCAATTAATTTATGCTATAAACATACAGAAACTAAACCTCCTTGCACGCATCATGCCAAGTTCATCAAACCGAAACCCATAAAATAAATTGCCGTGCAAAATAAATACAAAATCTATAAAATTAATGAAATAATTGCTTAAATTACAAGAAACACTGTTTATCTCCAGCATTTTGGTAAAGGTGAATTAGAGTTTAATATTTATACTTTTTTGAGCATTTGCTTAATAGTTTGTATGATTTAAAAAAATATTCTTTGCTTCATATTGGAGTGTATAATTTAAACTAGCTTATTTCTAAAGTATGTTCATTAAATAATAATTAGTTAAAAACTTAAAAACCAGACTTCCAAAATAGTTTTTTTTCGAATGTAACTTATTTGACTGCGATTGAACATACAGGTGCATTTTCGAAGGCTCTCAGGCTGCGAGCAAATTTCGACTAAATCTAACTCAAAGACGTTTCTTTGAGTTAGATTTAGTCGAAATTTGCTATATTTTATATATTTTTATATATTTACAACATCGATATAATAATATACCTAGATGCACAGTTCCATACAAATATCATTGTAAACAGTGTCCTCGACAGACAAAACAAATAAACATCACAAATTTAATTAAATTAACACAAATATGACCTTATAGACTCGGCATAAAGTAGCTTCTTAAATTGAATGTTCAAACGTTCCTATATTCGAAATTTTTGAATTTCTAATCGTTTTTGAATTTGACAATAATTTGACATTATTAAAAGAAACATTCTAGTCACTTGGACAAAGATTGAATGGAGTCGAATAGTTCTTGTATTTATCTGTGAGAAATTTTGACCACGTCGCGTACAATGTAGATGAGAATGGCGATATCTCTATAATAATTTTACTTACATTAAGAGATAGATAGAGTATAAATGTTTAGAAGATAACGAAGCTTATGAGTTATGAATATGAAACAAGCACTGTTTTGCCTTAGCGTGATTCATAAATAAATAAATAACACCCAACAGTCACATACATAGTCCTGGCCCCACACTAAGATCGTCCTTTGCTCTTTAGATTCTTAATAATTTCTTTTAGACTATCATTTCGTTTTCTTAATCTTTTGTTCTGCTTTTTTAAGTTTCGCACTAAATTAGGTTTAAGTTTAAATTTTTGGTTGCGTTCTTTCAAATTATCTTTCAAAAATAACGTCTTAGGTGTGTTTAAGATTGATGAAAATTCTGATGGTATTGGTGATCCTTCATTATTTATTGGTTCAATTGCTGGTTCCTGGAAATGAATATGTTTCCAATAAATGATGACGCCACAATTACTGTTGTAGTTATTATGCCTAACGACCGGTTCTAACAAATGATCTCAATCCGAGAATCCAAGATAAAAATGAAAAATTAAAAAATGAGAAATCGCGAGAATGATCCATTAAAATTATTATTTGACAGCGGAATGTTCAACTTTGTTTATGTTGGCAATTTTTTATGATCTGCACACTTTGATTGAAATCATTTATTAGAATTAGCCGCAAATTATTAAATAGTCATTTTACAAGGCAGTATGTACCCAGTATATGCTTGCTATTGATGAATTCTGTATCAAATATTTTTCAGCTATTACACTTGTACTGCACCCTGCCTCATTTAAACTTGTAGTTACGACAATCTAAAATAAAGTCAATAAATGTGGCAATATTTATTTATTTACTTATTTATTTATAGGTACAACAACAGCATACATATTGTTAAATTAAATAGTAAACATTAGTTAAGGACAATGTAGCTGATGACAATTTATCACCTTTATTTTTGGTACAGCATTCTTTTTAATTTTCCTAATCCCTTTTTCTGTATAATATCCATCGGAATCGGCAAAATGGTCTGAACAAACCACACTTGAGTAATTGGGTTTAAAATTTTCTTCTCTCCTTTCTTCGGAAATAATTTTACGCCATTTATCTCTTACTATTTCATTTCATGGAAATCTGTAATTAATAAACAAAAATCATAAATTTAAAATAAATATAATATATTTCAAAAAAAAAACGACTCCATATATTTCATTGTTCCAAATCATGATTCCAAAAGGGACAAAATATTTTATTAACTGAATTCGTTAAATTAATTATTTATACACGTTTAATACTTAATTTAACATGATTAAGGTTTTAAGAATCAAGTAAGGGAATTATACTTACTTAAAATATGAAATCCCATGTGTTTTGCGCTTTGTAAGAGTGTTATTTTTGCACTCTTTCACAGAGCATTTAGGCATCTTCACAGACGAACGGTCGGCGCCCGACTGACAGCCAACAAGTGCTTACTTACATTTTAAGCACTCGTTGGCTGTCCCACTTTCTGAGCGTCAACTGTGCATCTAGGTATATTATTATATCGATGATTTACAATTCCAAATCCTCACTGAGTTCGTTAACTCAGTGAGGATTTGGAATTGTAAATCGAACTTCGATTTAGTCCGAGACAGATCATCACTGAATTCCTTTCTTTGATTCAGACTTAGTCGAAGTTCGCTCTATGGATCTAGGCCTCAGACCTCATATTGTACTATCGCTGGGGACTAGAATTAAATTAGAGATTGTTTTTGCATACTAGTATGCCGAGGGCCTGCTGAAGGAGAATTTCGAACTCTCGGGCGGGTCTTATATCGGGGTTTAGTATAAACATTACAATTGGTATTTAGAAGGGAAAGGACTTTACTGATTTCTTAAGTTTACGCGAATATTATACATTGAAATAAAACTATTTTTACGGATTCTATCACGATTAGGTTTTAATTATTATTTCCGACGTTTCGAAGGCTTTGCAGTCTTCGTTGTCACGGGTCAGACTGCAAAGCCTTCGAAACGTCGGGAATAATAATTAAAACCTAATTGTGATAGAATCCGTAAAAATAGTTTTATTTCAATGAGAACTTTATTAACTTTAAGGACTACCTTGAAAAATTGAGGGTAGGTTATATTAGAAAATGTAAAAACCAAAAGCTGAATTATGAATGCATCACTCAATACGACTTATCCATAATCAACTTTTGGGAATTCCTAGCCGTTCCTTGCGCAATATGTGTGACGTTAGTAACTAGTGTTTACAACAATAACTTCCTGTACAAACGGTAATTAACAGAGTTGTACCGCCATTTACCTACTTCTCGCATAGGTTGTAGAACAAATGGATTTAATTAACGTGTCGTCATTAACAATGTGACACCGAAATCATTTTAGCAGAACTCCAACGGGTGTCAATTGACCCTACTCTTTCTATATGTGGATATTTTTCGTCCGACTTCAAACAGGAGAAATGTCCTCAATTCGTCTGTATATTTTTATGTATGTTACTCGATATCTCCGCGCACCGCACTGTAGATTTAACCTGCCCGTCTAGCATGCGCGCCACGATATATCTCGATAATCGACTGTCGAGATGTTGTCTAAGTGTTGTCTACAATATTGTATGAAAATAAACGAAGATGCATGTTAGTGTCCGTAGACAAATAGAAAAAAACAGTTATAACAGGTCAAAAAGCATAAACAAAATGTTCTCATGGCGTGCATGCTAGGCGGGCTGTATCATGAGTATCAGAAACTACGAGACACTCTAGCATTTATCTATTACCGACTTCTAAAAAGGTCCTCAATACGTCTGTATTTTTTTGTGTGTTAGGCGATATCTCCGCCAAATGTTGACCGATTTTAAAAATTCTTTTTGTATTCGATAGAATTATTTCAAGGGTGGACCATATAAATTTGGTCACTATCGAATTTGAAGTAGGTCTGTTAAGTTAACTTGTGATTATAGACATCGAAGTCGACATAATAAACTTTTAACATCGTGTCACCCAGTCACGGACGTAAAGAAAAAGATGGACGGAGCGCTAGGAACATTGAAAGTGAAGCAGGGTTTTCGGCCCATTCGATCTATCGACACGTAATGGCGTGTGTGGGTGGGCACTTTTGTACAGGCGCGTTTGTGTGCGTGGCTTCTCTGTGGCGTCCGATTAACTATAGGCGAGATGGTGTTCTTTTTCTATACGCCCGTGCACCCGGTGTGGGGTTTGCGGAACTTACTTTGTCGAGAATGTTGTAGAAAATATACGGCTTTAGTTTTTACGATCAGCCGCCTGCCACACGTTAACGCTCTGAGAAATGTATATTTCTAGTTTAACATAACATAACATAAGCTCTCGCCTGTATCCCCGAAGGGGTAGGCAGAGGCGCACTAGCGAACTAGTACACCCCCATTTCGCCGAGCTTAGTTCCGTCCAGATGTGATAGGGGCGAGCCTATCGCCATATCGGGCACAAATTCCAGACTCCGGGCTGATATAGAAAAATCTAATATCACTTTGCCCAACCCGGGGACCGAAACCGAGACCTCAGAACCGTAGTCGTACCGATATACCACCACGCCACCGAGGCAGGCCTAGTTTAAAATGGTGCAATTATGGAATATTTTATAACTTTAAAGTGTGAGACATTTTGTCACTTCCATATATCATATCACAATACCATAACCGTGACTCGAAACAATAGAAACGTAACGATAACCACCGACCTTGTCCATAGACGAGTCGTCTGTATCGTCAAATTTATCGTAATTTAACTCGTTTAATACATTTTGTATTATGACATACAAATGCAATAGAAAAATCGCTATATACCTCTTCACAGCTTAATCAGAATCGATAAACAGTATAATCGATTACAGCGTGGTATACCAATACACTAAACATGGTTTAAGCATTATTTATTAGAGAACGGTATTGTGCATCTGTACGTAAATACAGCTGAGTCACGAATCAGTCTTTTATTATTTTTTATGGCTTACTGCATCATAGGAAGCGGATCAACACTTGCACTTCATATCGCCATATCGTATAATTTAAGTTCCGAAACAAAACGCGATAGAATCCATAAAATCTAATAATATAATATTTAAAAAAAAAATCACATCAAATCATCAATCATCATTTCCTATTATTCAAACAAATATCTCCCAAACGCTGCAGCACTCATATGAACAGACATTTTGAAACGCTTCTTTAACGCGCGTAGAAAAAGCTCTCGTGCGAATGAGGCCTAATATTAACATATTATATCAATCCTGCATTGTCCTCATGTTGAGACGAATTTTTACAATTATAGCCGATAAACAAATACATAAATAAAACAAACAGGGGCGGGGTCAAGGGGACATTTGTTTACAAAAACTATTTGCAAGGCAAAATGAACCTAATTACTATGTTTACAGAGGCAAAGAGTTAATCAGTAAGTAAAGCGAATGTTGACTCTTATTTTGATTGTGCATTGTGGGAATATTGTATCAAATCCAAAATTATCATAGATGCATTTGCGGTTAAAAGCAATTCGATTGTGGTAATATGTTAAAATAAGCAGCGATAGCTCAGTTGGGAATGGTACGGACTGCCGAGACAAGTGTCGGAGGTTCGAGACCAACCTCAAAATGGAGCATACACCTCTGACTTTTCTATGTTAAGTGTATTTTCATTGTGAAATATCGCTTGCTATAACGGTGAAGGAAAACATCGTGAGGAAACCTGCATACCCGAGAATTTCTTCACAGGAATTTCGAAGGTATGTGAAGTCTGCCAACCCGCATTAGGCCAGCGTGGTAGACTAAGGCCTAACCCCTCTCATTAGTAGAGGAGGCCCGTGCCCAGCAGTGGGACAGTAATATTACAGGGCTAATATTATTATTTTAATATGTTAAAAGCACACGATATTTTGGCACGTGATCAAACTGATTCCCTTAGTATTCAAAATAAAATAAACATTTCTGTAATTGGGTACTTGACTAATTTATTTTTATTTATTTTATATGAAACTGACGCCATCTAAAATATATCACTGAAAGAATTATTGAAATATTCTCAAAAATAACGACATTATAAGCATTTTAAATTTGGTGTAACCTTCAAACTGCGGAAAGGAGAAGTATCAGTAAAATTACATCAGGGCCATAACGATACGTGCGTTAGAAAGGGATAGCAAGATATCCCTACTATGTCCCCACTCTTGATCATTGCATAACTTAAAATATGAATTACTGACTCATTTTTCAACTCATTTCGATGCATATTTTACAGAAGAGTTTATTTTTTGTTTTATTTCCTAGTACATATTAACTAAAGGAAATATAAAAAGTACCCTTAACCGACGCGAATGTATGAAGAGAATGATGAAAGTAGATGAAGCGAAAGTAGTGTGTCAGAATCGGGCGAAGTGGAAATCCATAGTCTCTGCCTACCCCTATGGGATACAGGCGTGATATTATGTATGTATGTATGTATGTATGTATGTATGTACATATAAAAATATATACAATATCAAATATAGTCAAGTACCCAATTGTGTCGCTTCTTTGGTCTAGCGGCAGCATGTATGGGCTGTGGACCGGGAGGCCCTGGGTTCGATTCTCAAAGCGAAAGCGAATTTTCTAATTTAATTGGCCCGGGACTGGATCCCTCAGAGGGGGTTGACGTTAGACGGGCAGCCGGTCATACAAACTAAGCCAAATCCTTTGTGCAACATGCTTGGAACGTGTGTTGCGTTGACCTCACATTAACCCGTCGGAGGCGGCACATATATATGTTACATAAGCGTATGGGCCACCGGAGGCCGAGCGGCCCGTGACTATTGATGGGATAAGAACAGGTAGAAAAAAAAGTAAAACTATTCAGTGTATTCACCGTACGTAGAATTTAGATCATTGTTAATTTTAATAAATCATGAATTATTTAGCATAGTGTACGAAAACTCGACGGAAGCGGTATGCAAATGGCCGGGAGATATGTATACTACTTATCAACTGTTTATATACGTCAAAATTACGTCAGACGAGCATTATTATGTACATTTAGCGGGTTATTCTCTCTTAAACATTATATAGATACTTATTTATCAATGATGAATAACTAGCTAAAAATCAGTATTAAATAAAATCTACATATACATATGACCTCCCTTGAAGACACAACATCTATAAGACAAACCCATATAAAATAATAATCAAAATTAACAATAAAAAATAACAAACAAAATAAACAATCAAAATTGGCCCATCATTGACTCAATGAAGTTTTTCATTGAAATACCTTACGTCTGTATAATCCTCGTTTTTGAATCGATTGTATATTCATCTAAAGCCGCGACTCCAGCACATGTTTTGCGAAACAAAACACTAAAAACATCTACACAAAACAAGGGTTTTCATTGTCTTCAGCTCATGTAACAATGGACCATAGACAAAAAAATTTGGAAATATATTTATATATTTTGTATAAGGTGTAGGTGTTTTGTGTAATGTTTTAGTCCAGGAGAGGCAGTTTAAGTTAAATATCAACAAATCAGAGCAGAACATAACTAATAGTGTTCAGTAAAAACTGAGTGCTAACAAAATCCTTTACGGTTATTATCTAGAATAGGTATTATAAATTAAATTATGGAAATCTGCAATCAAATTACTCTTTAAATCACGACCAATAAGCATGGAGATTTCTGGCTTTAACTAACTGTGAAATCGTAATGCGCTATCGAAATTATCTTTTCTTATGATAACTCAGTTGATAATTTACTGTAAAATTCCAATAGCGTCTTATATTTTGTCTACCATTCTGTTACGAAATGTTATAAAAAACAGTTCATACACATGTATTTTTTCTTTAATAGGGTTAACGTTATTACAATTGGCATTTACTTCTATAATAGCTTTATTATCAGTTATCACATAAATCACCCCACGACATAATAATTACCTACCAACTATTTAATCACGATCTTCGTGTGTATTTGAATTTGATATTGCAATTATTTGTATCAAAAATGTCGGTAGAGGAATATGGTAGGCTTGTAAAGGTTAAACTACAGAGCGTGTTATTTCGTTATGACTAACAGAAATAAGTGACTTCTATTAGACTTCTACCAAAGAATACTAACACACCAACAGCACATCATTATGAAATTTGCAGAAAAGATTCAGCTATAGTTTTACGGCCGGCAGCTGCCTGACGTCAACCCCCTCTCGGGTATCCCAGATTTAAACTTTATTGACAGATATTTCAAAGCTTTGCTACGAAGCAGTCTGTTTACTAGTAGAACTCGCATACTAAAATATACTCTGACTTTCAATATAAATAACACAAATATTGTCTCAAAACAATAACTTCTGCGCATCAGTAATACTTTGGCAGTCCGTCATATTTTCATAGTTCGAGCAGAATGTGGGCGTTTTTCATACATTACGTTCGAATCGTTTGAGCATGCGGACATTCCAACAATAACTGCTATTGTAGAAAATTACTGTGATTATCTAATGAGACATATTTAAAGGGTTACCACGCGGAATTATACCTCGTGATTTAATGTAGAGCACAGTAGACAGTACTTAAATGATAACAGTATACAAGATCACATGTTCTTTATTTGGTTACGGCATAATTATATATATGCACTATAAAGTCCGTATGGTGGAACAGAAACCCAAAATCGTAACACATTTTCATAAACTAGGTACGCAGAATGAGCACACATAAACATTCGATTAAACGATTTTTTTAATAGCCATCCAGATTGTACAATGCTACTTTATATCTTACGTTTTATGTAACATCCAACGAATTCATCATAAATTATTCTAAAAGATAACCCTCCAATGTCTATGCTTTTGTTTTTAAGGAGTTTAGTCCCTACTCCTTCATCAGATCTTTTCTTTTTGCCTGGCGCCACCCCGGCCTAATACCAAGGTCCACTTTCCTACTTAAACGCTCTCACTTAGCCCAGTTTTGAGCATTCTCTACAGTAAGATCATTGGCTCTCATAATAACCTCCAAAATATCCAGCCAGGGTTTTTGGACTGTCCACTGACCCAGCCTGATACGATCTGGTCCAGACACTTGCTAGCGAGTCTTTCACCAGATATTGAACACATTTATTAATCCACCCTTGATTTATATTATCACTTCACCATTGGAGTAAACTTTATTATAACTACTCTTGTTAATACATAAAAAATATAGACGGATTACGAACCTCGTTTTGAAGACAGTTGATAATTAACTTCCATCAACTCCAATTATAACACTGAACACAATGAAATGATACTCAAACACATTGATTTAACAATTTGATAAGCAGTTAAAACAAGTTGAGTATTATTTAGCATCTATAATTAGTGCTTTACCGTTCGTTCTTCGAAGTAGTACTGGTGGAGTTGTTAGTGTCACGGTAATTCTACATCCATAACTAATTGCAAACAATGACAAAGATCTTTGTCTAGTGACAGCTTAGTAAGACTGAAAACGTGAATTCCTAAGTTCAAATATTGGTGTGTGGTACAAGTTTGGACTGACTGCGAAAATGATGGCAGTTTTCGACGGACTTCCCAAAAAGTAGAGATCCTCAATTCGTCTGTATTTTTTATGTATGTTTCGCGATATCTGCGCCAAATGTGGACCGATTTTCAAAATTCTTTTTGTGTTCGATAGAGCTTATTTCGCGATAGGTAAATTGGAAGTCGGTCAGTTAAGTTTTTAAACTTGTGATTATAATTTTCCTATCCATTTAACTAGCAGCGCCTAGACGTCAGGCAGGCAGCCGGTCATAAAAACTAAGTCAAATTCTTTCTGCAACATGTTTGAAAATGTGTGTTGCGCTGTCCCCACATTAAGAAGGGATAAGGGCAGATAGAAAGAAAGATATGACCATGATATGACTAGCAGCGCCACTAACGGAAATTACTACGAACTTTGTGTGGATAACACGAAAACTATCATACTCTTCGAGAGGTGAAGACAAAATAATGTTTACTAGGGTCATGGGTTATCATAACTTGTGCCTGGTCTTTCAATTCGAAATGACACGCTGAGATGTTCGGGGTAGGAAATTACGAAATTAGGTGGTAAGGCCATAGGCTCACATAAATGGAACTAAATTATAGGTGCGCTTCCGAAAAATTCTTCTGAGAAAATGGCGTGAGCTTATGTATGTATAAATAACAAATATAATACAATGTCTATTACTGTCTGACATTCATCATGTTCTATTTTATTTTTAAACGCTTTATTGAACGTAATTCTCGTTTGTGCGTGATGAAAATGATTTGTTGGTATTGGCCATATCAATAGTTTTGCTAAGGTTGCTAGGCTCGTAACTTTCATTTTATTGGTTTACTAATTCCGACAACATACTAACCGTAAACGAATTATTTTCTTTTACGGTTAGTAGTAGTTAGTTCTTTTGCAAGTCATAATAATATCATTTAAAAATGATTGTTCATCGTTTTGTTTTGCAGTGTTAGCTCACAAATTCGGCACATCAGAAATTATTTCGATGATTTTGGTAATTTTAAGCAATTACGTCAAACAAAACATGTTTGATATGCCGAATCACGTGACCGTTTTGTTTTCATTACTGATGTTACACTGCGTCAACAAATCAATTTCCTTTACAACGGGCAAAGTTGTGTGTAGTTAATTTTGGATTGAGTATAAATATGCCACGATTGAAGCTAGTACTGGAAGATGTGTGCTAGAGCAGACTGTAAATAACACAGATGGCTTAGCATGAATAACTTACGACTATCGAATTCGAATCTAGTTCGCTTCCAATCATGGCGTATGTATTTGAGTCCGATTCGAATACGTTCTCGAAGGTGTATGCGTGCTTGGGCAGTTCTCGGGCAGAGACGGCGCCTAAACAAACCTGGTGTCTGGATAGGGCAATGATTTCTAGTAAGCAGAAACATAGATAAACTCATGAAAAACAGTTTTTAGGAAGTCAAGAAAAATCGTCTCTATTTATGATGACACCTTTGATGAGTGAAAGCAAAGTGTAATCATAGATAAAGCTATGGTTTAAATATCCTAAAATAAATGTAATTAATAAATTAAATTTTAAAATGTTAAAATTTTCCTTGACAATATATTAAAAGAAGAAACAGCATATGCCCTCAGTAGGTGCCTAATTTGAGAATGATGATGATGGTTATTATTATGATGATGATGTTATAGATACAAACTATAATTAGAAAAAAGAACCAATCTACGGAAAATCTGTGAAATAACGAATTTAGTACTGGAAAATGTGTAAATAAATATCTTGTACGTATACGTCAGCTCAGTTGTTGCATATCACATATCATTTACATGCACTTGACCTATTTTCTATGTTAAGGTGAGCGCCGATTGAGCAAGCAATATGCTTCAAACAGTTTCAATTGACAAATTGATTATTATCTTTATTATAACTACAATATAGTTGAAAATAGTGTGGATTATGCAAGAGGTCATGGCATGCAGCATATAGGAAAATTGCCTTCTGAAATTTCATAAATAATTACAGCTAAAGTCTGCCTATCTCAGTTTAAATTATTTCCTTAAAGGATAAGATACTTCTATCTGATGCACATTTCTTAGCAGAATCTTATGCATCAAGCAATACGTTGAAACAATCTCATGTTATATACATAACCAAAGTAACAAACTCTTCAAATATTTTTTTAAATAAACAAACTGAAGGTAAAACAACTAACACGACTACTCAAGATCCTCCTCTAAAACCGGTATAAGGTAACAATGTAATTGATGTTGGCAAAGCAAACGCTTCAGAACCAATAACGATCAAACTCGTGATTCAAACGGCAATACTGTTTCCTGATAAAAAGGATATTTCAATGCAAGGAAGAACAATTGCAATATCGATTGATAAGGCCACTAGAGGAGATTCGCGATCTGACTACAAATTAATTAGGAGCCACAACGTACAGAAGCAGATAAAAACTTTATTCATATAGCAACAATGGTTTAAATACAATAAAACGACTTTTAGTTCAACGTCTGATACGTGAACTAGACGAATGAAACGGTTAACTGGTCGAATGCTATCGTTAACGACAAATCGATGAATCATATCGAAAACCGGTACATTTAAGTTTTTACATGTGATCCAAACTTCTCGGAAAATGCCGTAAGCCATTGCTTTGAGAAGGTTAATTTATTTATACTACAGGTTCGGACAATGAACACGACAAGCGGGTGTAAAGGTGATTTTTTTTGTTAAATATTTATGAATGACATCATTAATTAGTATTATATATATAATATAATATATGTATCACTAGGAATATCCAACGACCGCCTTAGCATTACGTTTGATAAAAAACATTAATGTAATTCCATGTCACTTTGATTATTTTTTATTTATAAAAGATAATAATGTTACCACTCAGTAGCAGTATGAGTTTCAAATATCGTATTTGTCGTAATTATATGTATTTATTATTTCGTTTTATATCTACCTAGTTCAACATCCGCGATCTTCATTTCTGTTTGTTAAATACTACCACTATCATTGAATTATTTACTTTCATCAAAGGCGAATTTAATCACCTGATACGCAATTGTATGTATCTCTATATAAATATCGTTTATCAGAATATGTGAATATTGAACTACGTAGTGTACATTGCACTGTAGTAGATAGTAAAATTAATACAAACATTAGTTTGTTTCACAAGTTTGTAAGGAAATATATAGAGTCGTTTTTACACTGTGGCTTTTCTCAATGAAACGTGTCGCATATACTCTGTATATAAGTAGGTATAATTATTATCATTGTTATACATGTACCTACAGCTGTTTCATGCTTGACACAAAATGTCGTGTGTTTATTTGTATTCTCAAGTAAAATTTAAATTGCGCTTAATATTACTATTTAGTATAGTGCAAAGCAATATTTTAAAAATAACTATAATGGTGCAAGAAACACTTACCTTCATATATGGACCTATCATAAAGAATTTTTATTGAACGTTTCGCGAAATAAAATTTCACGAAACAAATTAAAACACAAAAGTCTAATATAATAAAGTTTCACAGCTATTTTTTATCACAGATTTCTTTTACCGCGAATGTGGCACTATAAACATGCGGTTCGCGACGTTAGTTCAATTTCACAATTTAGCACATGTTCCGTTTAATTCAGAAAGATAAAACAATTTCCAAATTATTAAGTTAATTTGATTTCTTTTTAGGCATTTTATTTTTAAAGACTAGTAATGGCTGGAAGGAACTCAGTGTTTTGAATTTAGAACGAACGTTTTAAATTCGCGGCGGGAAATAATGATATGGCGCGCGCGACGCAAATGTCTACCGTGCGTTGTCCGTGCGGTGACTGGCTGAACGCTGCTAAATCCTACGCTTGTATATTCGCGACGTTAAAAAATAAATACGACGAGGTGTGATGATGGAAGGCCGGGGGACGTTTCGCTGGAACTGTTATCTAACTGACGTATCCAATACATGCTACGGGTTAATCAAATGGCGCCATCGACCAGTCGGTTCCTTTCACAATTAATTCATCCAATACGTTCTTGGAATTTAGTCGGAGTTATAATGTATATTTTATATACTTTTAACGCTGGAACGCGGCTGACAATTACTATAAAAATATAAAAAATTCCGCAATGCTGCAATAATTCCTATTAAATATTATGTAAGGACATAATAATATTATCTAAAGTTAACTAGACTAACTTAGATAACTGTAAAATCCACGCAGTCGTTAATTTTGCGTAATGCATGAATGGGCCACTTAAACCGGGTTATTACCACCTCCCATACCCGCCCGGAACCAACCGGAAGTACACTGGCTGATCCTCGAACGCGAATCACACAAGCAACGTGGGTCACTATGGTAGGTTTTAGCACCATGTGTACGGTGGTCGCCATCCGGTCTGATAATCATCCATCCTACCACCAGTCAAGCTACCAAGTGGCGCTGGTAGCCAAATGGAGTAAATGGAACTATAGAAGAGAGAACTGTCAAAAAAAATCTACTAGGCGTAGTGGTTTGCCGTTGCGTTTTGTAAGTATAGTGTGAGATTTCTCACCTCTTAATTACTATTATTTTTCTATAAGGGCGTGATCAGGTTAGTACTTACATATTTTATGTTATCCCATATATATGCCAAAGGCAACAGAAGAAAATAATAGTTTATATATTGGATTTTGATAATTTGGTACTGAGGTCTCGGGTTCAATCACCGGGTCGGGCAAAGTTATATTGGTACTTAAAATCAAGGAAAGATTATCGTCGAATGTGCAAATACGAATCCTCAAATATTTTGGTCACATCATCCGTAAACAGGACTCTATGGAGCGTTTGATTGTTCAGGGTTGTGTGGAAGGAAAACGATCTCGCGGCCGATCTCCAACGCGCTGGACAGATACGATCAAAGCTGCTACACAAAGTTCCATTGTGGAATGCTCGCGCAACGCTATCAATCGAAGTCGGTGGAGACGCGTCGCGAAGGCTACTGTTTCAAAGGATTTAAAATAATAATAATAATGATGGACAACCCAACACCGCTCATCATTAAACCACGAACACTCTGTCAAGAGTGTACGACTGAGGAGGAGGGAATTCGTCTCTACCTACCACTTCGGGGGATACAGGCTTGGGTCGATGTATATATGTATATATCGTAACAGACATAATGATACTGATGATATGGAAAAATCCAATATCACTTTCCCCAACCCGAGGGTCGAACCCGAGAATTCACTAAGGTAGTTGTACCGAAATAAAACTACGCCTCCGAGGAAGTAGAGTAAACTTACAATAAAATAATCATATCGCGATTCGTAATTGACTTTTATAACGTAACACATAACATAAGCTCACGCCTGTATCCCCGAAGGGGTAGGCGGAGGCGCGTGATAGGGGGCGAGCCTATCGCCAAAGCGGGCACAAATTCCAGACTCGGGGCTGTAGTGGAAAAATCCAATATCACTTTGCCCGACCTGACTTTCATCTTGACTAAATACTGCACTATGAAAATCACATATGCTATAATGATGCATAACGAGAGCAATCTATTCATGAGTGGACAATACTACATAAATGCAAAGTACGCAGGGGACAAAGCGAATATATTTTCAATGACTTTTCTTTTGTTCTGCAATTACTCATACTCAGTTACTGCCAAATAACCTATGTATTACTAAACAGGAAATTATTCTCACTTGTTTCAACAGTAGGCTTGCATAAATCATAGTGTTTTATGAAATGACAAAGAAAAAAAAATTGCTCGCCCATGAGCAGATTTAATATTACTAACTATAGAGAGGTTATCAAGTAAGTTTCCATCATCATCATCATCATCATCAGCCATAGGACGTCCACTGCTGAACATAGGCCTCCCCCAAAGATTTCCAGATCGACCTGTTCGAAGCAGAATAAATACAAGAATATAATACTTCAGAAGCATTTGAAGTTTCCATACAAAAAAATTATCTCAAGCGTCAGTAACGCCATCTAGCACTTATTACAATGCGAGGGTGCTTATTACAATTAACAATCTAGAATGTTCAAGAATCACGTAAGACAATTTTATTGTCTAAACATTATTTATTACGCTGGCATGAGCTTCCGCGCCTACATTTCAAATACGACTGAATGACTTATGACCATGAGGTCACAACTTTTGGTTACAAGTTTCGCGCTGTTGTCCCATCTACGTTTTATGTACATTTTTTGAGTGGTAGAGTCGCTGTAAACAATTACGTCTGCAGCACGATACCACGGTCTCACAGAAAACCGACGTAAAGTGGCAGCTCGCTATCGCATTTCGTTGGGTGAGAGAGATATCTGGTGGTCCAATTAACCTTTCTAATTTCGTTTTCTCTTTCTAATCCCTATTTCCCTCCTTTTAGATTTTAGTGTCTAGGGTGTTTATGAGCGGTGGAGATCACTTACTATCAGGTAACCCATATGGTCGTTTGCCAATCTCTGCTATCAAAGAATGTACTGTTGAATGTCTATGTCCATAAGTCAAGAATTTTTAACCGAGACATAAAATTGCTTGCGCAGAGCTGCTAGGGGCGTAATAATAGACATTACGATAGAGCTAAAGAAAAGTAGAAATCGCATAGCAAAGAGGTCACCGTGTGTTTTCGTCTGGTCGTAAGACTCTCACAATCTGGAGTCCGTCTGGGTAGGTATACTACCTACCCAGATGGACTCTAGATTGTGGGTAGGTTAGGTTAGGTAGTAACCTAACCTACCCAGTTTATATTATCTTTATAGTATGGTGAAATCTCATTTTTAACCGACTTCAAAAGGGGGAGGTTATCAAAGCGTCGAATTTTTGTAATGTTAGTTATCCGATGTATCCAGTCAATGGGGACCTATTTTCAATGGCCTTTAAGTCTTCGATAGCGCTTATTCTAAGGGTGCTTCCATATAAATTTGGCCAAAATCAGATGAATTTTAAAGTCGGCGTTGAAGTTTTTAAACTTGTGATTTTGAACGGCATTGAAGTTTTTTGGTAGAGTCATGCTCTAAGTAGTTTTGAGACGCTTTTTTATAGCAGAGACTGATAAACTAGCAGGTAGCGCACCTGATGGTAAATAACATCCATCGCCAATAGGCACCCAAGACTTAAAAAAAAATCATGGCTGCGTTGCCAACATAAAAGTAGTGGAAACGGGAAATTGGGAAGTACGAGAGAAAATAGGACGCCTGGAAATCTCACTCACTGAACGAAATGCGACAGCGAGCTGCCACTTTACGTCGAGTTTCTATTATACAGAGGTATCAAACCGGTCCAGCCGGCCCATTCGTGTAGACATTACTGTCTACAGCGTGACTCTATCATCAAAAAGTTTGTCGTACAGGGAGGTTACCACCACCTCTTACAGCAGCATTATTATCATCTTACTTGTACCGATTCCCATACAAAACAAACGAAGAACAATTATAATAATACTGCTATAAGAGTTTGTGGTAACCCCCCTGGCATAGAACTAAAAAGGTACTGCTAGTACTTACTCATTTGATGCGAAGTATAAGATATGCGCAATATGACGCGCACGCATAAATATTACCGCAGCAATACGTCCGCCGAACAACAAAAAATGGGTTTTTTCGCTGTAAATTGTTGCAAAAACTCTTTTGTACTGTATTTCAAGAATATTTCTCATCACTAAATCGATCTCATGACTTCGCAGAAGCTATTTGACACGTTTATTTTCACACATTTGAGTACATACGTACTTACGTAGTCTATTTAGTTGTATCTCTATGACTCTATTGTTTGGTGAAACCTACAAAAACAGCTTCTTAATTAATTTTATGGTAATGTTATTATTATGATTGCAAATTGTTAAAATTGTTATGCCAAGAGACCTTCAACATTCTGGAATTTTATGTATTTTACAATTAAAATACAAAACATCGCTAGTGCCTATTGTTTATCTGTATATAAAAATTGTATTTCATTATACTTACGAGTACGTACATTCACTAATTAAAAAATACCAAATAAGTAAGTTATGCAGTCAGCTTATTTTAATTTTCGTCTTTAAAGACCGTGTGCCATCATCATCATCATCAACCATAGGACGTCCACTGCTGAACATAGGCCTCCCCCAAAGATTTCCAGATCGACCTGTTGGACGCGGCCCGCATCCAGCGACAGTGTGCCATAGCCCATAACAAATATCTAGAAGATAAACAAATATTTAATTGTTGTATGAATTATTTAAATCTTATAATTTAATTTTTCTTAGTACACACATCTAGGCATTGTCCGGGCTTTAGGAACAGAAAAGACTTCGGATGATTCAACTTGCAACTACGAGAATGAAACAAAAATAAACGAAAATGATAAAAATAGTTTTACATCTACTGTTCATGTTCATAGTGGATATTTTATTGTACTGCACGAAAAAAAAATCATAAAAAATAATTCCCGTACCGGGAATCGAACCCGAGCCTCCTGGGTGAAAGCCAGGTATCCTAGCCACTAGACCATACGGGACTGCACAGTGTTTGTTAAAGTTATATATTCAATTATACAAAAGGCTTTATTTTAATTTTAAATGTTATCTGTCACAAAGATATCTTTGCCCAGCAGTGGGATGATATGGGCTAATAAGATAAGATAAGATTTATCACAATAAATGGCAATATTATTAAAAATAATCAATATGTAGTTAGAGGTACATTCTTTTTTAGGCCAGCTTTTCCAAACAGTTAAATATTAATTAATTATTTTATTTCTTTTGATAGATATAATACATTGCCAAAACGCCAAAAAAATCTCCTTATTTAAATTTTGTGGCTATGAATATTTTTTCATTTAACAATAATATTACTATTCTTGTTACTATCTGGTGTATAGCCATCTTTTGGTATTGTTTGAAATCAACACAAATTCGACAGCAGTCAAATGTCTTACTCAAACGCCATCTAGCATCCGTTGGACGAACTTTTAATTTCAAAAGTATTCAACAGATGGCGCTTGGAGTATGGTAGAGTCATAGAGATAAGGTAAAGCCGTTATAGTGAAATAATAAATAGGAGCGTCCGTATGGTGGCTATTAAAAACACATGTGCTTGTGATATCCCATTGGATGAGACTATGGATTAAGAACACAATGTGATCCTGTTATAGTAAAGGCTCGTCTCCTGCGCTTGTTTTTCTCGAAACAAAACTCAAAAATACATACGTAAAACAATGATTTTCGCTGTCTCCTGCTCATAGAAAAAATGTGTAGCGATACCATGTTTTGTGTAGGTATTTTGTGTAATGATTAAGCGCAGGAGACGCGGCTTTAGTATAGATAGTTACAACCATGACAAAAAAAACCGTGATAACAATATTTGACAGCCTCCGTGGCGCAGTGGGCGCGTAACCGAGAGAAGTGAAAGGCCGCGGGTTCGGTCCCTACACCGAGACAAATGTTTATGTGGCCCACATATATTTTTTTCGGGTCTGGGTGTTGTGAAACCGAAAGTCTCTCATAGTTTCTGATACCCACGACACAAGACTCGATCTTAGTGCGAGGTCCGGACTATGTGGGTCACTGTTGTCACTGTTGGGTGTTATTTATTTACTTATAAAAAAAGTTTTTTGGGAAAAGTATATATTTTTTTATTTCCTTTGCAACTACCCTCATCCCACTTGCAGGGTCGCCGCAACACGTTTTCAAGCTTATTGCAGACAGGGTTTGGCTTAGTCTTTAAGTAAGGCCTGTCTGAGACCAATATCCCCCTTTTTAAAATAAACTCACAAGTAAACATGCGACTTTTGCTACATTTTGTATGCAACCATTTTTTAAAAGGCCAGTCCGAGGTTCTAACTTAGATACTTAACAATAATTAAACGTATCAACATAGACGGAAGATCCTTTACACGACACATATTTAGGAACAATTTAGTTCCTATTACCACGTCTGTGTGCACAAGTAGCACGTTTTCATGTCACGTTTAAGTAATTAATGTGGGTTCTGTAACCATGGACAAGAACATTGAGAGGGAAAACAATTCGTGGAAGTTCCTTCTGTAAAGCTATTATTGTACCTCTATATTCTATAGACTGCCTCGGTGGCGTGATTGTATTTGGTACGACTGCCGTCCTGAGGTCTCGGGTTCGATCCCCGGGTCGGGCAAAGTGATATTGGATTTTTCCAAATCAGCCCGGAGTCTGGAATTTGTGCCCGATATGGCGATAGGCTCGCCCCCTCTCACATCTGGGACGGAACTAAGCTCGGCGAAATGTGGGTGTTCTAGTTCGCTAGGGCGCCTCTGCCTACCCCTCCGGGGATACAGGCGTGAGCTTATGTTATGTGTTATTCTATGCAGCGTTGCCAAACGACCCGATTTTGGATGGGGCACGACTTTTAGCCCAATGATGTCTTTATACAAAAGGAGGCAAATGAATAAATGGGTCACCTGATGTTAAGTGATCAACGCCGTCTATAAACATATCTACAATACTAGAAGAATCAAAAAATAAAAAAAAATATTTCAATAACAATAGTCGCCTCCTTGGTCTAGTGGCAGAATAATATATAGGCTGTGGACCGGGAGGTCCTGGGTTTGATTCCTAGGTAGGGCAAAGCGAATTTGTTGGTTAAGGGCAGGTAAAAAGAAGGAATTTCAATAACAATAGTCACAAATTGGTTCATTACAATAATTATAATTTAATTACTACAATGTACTTTTATTTTAAGTTCATCAACGGAAACAATTAATATTGTGAATCATCCAACGAGTTTTCTGAATCATGTTACGTTACTATGTAAGTAGGTATATAAATGCGATTATGAGACGCGACTTAACCTTAGGACTTAACACCAAAGTGGCGTGCGTTATGTATGCCCATATTAACTACTAGCTGTTTCACACGAGTTCGTTCGTTCGTTATTGATAAATCTATCTCACGGGATCCGTTTATTTTTTCCAGGATTAAAACGTTCCAATCATATCGTGTTAGAATCCCGGGATTTGAACCCTAGACCTCCCAGTCCATAGCTCCTACACTAACAAGCCGAGCAATCCTTATTATTTTATAACTAAGCCAAATTCTTCCTGCAACTTGTTTGAAAAAGTGTATTACAGGGACTTACTCACTGAGATGGGATCAGGACAGGTGAAAGAAAGAAAGAAAAAAATGCAATATTTGTACATACAGTTCATTCATACACTATGAGCATGACCTAAAATAAATTATTCTTTCAACAGCACTTAACGAATTTTAATCTGCGCCGAATATTTGAGGTAGGGTAGAGATAGCAAACCATTTATCATTTAGGTGGATGTTTTTTAACATGATTGTCATAAAACCTGTCTAAGATCATATTGATATAATCTGAAACTTTTGAGTGAAAGAGTATGTCAGTCACCTGATGGTAAATGATTTACACCGCCCAGGGACACCCAGGACACAAAAAGACTCAGGGGTGCGTTTCCAACTTAAAAAGAGGGGAATATAGATTTGGAACTTGGACCACTGGAAGTCTCGCTTACCTAACGAATAGCAACAGTAAGCTGCCACTTCACGTCGGTTTTCTGTAGGACAGTGGCATCCAACCGATCGAGCCAGCCCGTCCATGCTATTGAAGTGATAACTTCTTATGGGAGGGTAAACTGCTTCGTAACGTAACGCGTTACGGCGCCACTCTGTCTGGCTTCTTATCATATTAATATACATAGGGCCTTACTTATAAAAAAAGTTTTGCTGAGCAAATGGCTAATCACTTTTTTCCTTGTGTCACATTGTTTGAAAATAAAAGGGACAGGCTATTCTTTACCATTTGCTCAGTTAAACTGTTTTTATACGTAAGGCCCATTAAGTTTAAGTAATAACCTAAGCTTTTCTCTAGTTAAAAAAATTCAATATTAAATAGTTCAACTTAGATTAGTTGAAATTATTACTTCTGTCGAGCGTCCCGAGACGCACACTTTTTTTATTTAATTATTAGGACATGTCAACTACATAAACGCAAACATTCTAATTAATAATAATAAAACCTTACTATCTAACCTTTACATTTTTAACAGACATGCACATTCATAAAAGTCCGTGTTAATAAAGTATAGGAAGGATCATCATGTAAAATAAGATTAATTAAATAGATGCCGAATGTGGTTCGACCACTCATATATATCTCTGCTTTATTATTATTCCAATGCCTCCCCATCTTTCTGTTTGATTAATTTCGTTGCGGGATGAAGACAATTTTGCATTATCTGAGACTCGTCGAGCTTCATTGCTCGGTGTCGTAAAATGCGTGCCATTGTTGATCCTGGCTTACAGGAGTTACAGAGGCGGTTGTGTGGGCGGGATAGCCAAAAAAATGCTTGTTATTTGCACCATATGCGCCGCGGGTTTGTGATACCTTCTGTAAAGTATAAATAAGCTGTTAATACAGTTTGACCTAAATAACGTTTCTCATATTGCAGCCACTCATAATTTTTTGAATACCATTGTTCCCAAACAAGGTGTTTCTGTTGCCACGAAACTAATATTTCTGTTGAACAACCGCCGTTTCATCCCATAAAAGTGAGTTTTCTGTTTCCAGGGCTATTTGTTATACAAAGCCATCATAGCATTAATATTGCCCTAATGGGCATAACGACTCTATGTAGAGTTTATATTTACTGTAGCATAGCAATATAAGGAGTTCGAAGTTCATTCAAGAAAATTACAAGTCACTAGTTATTTAATGATTTGTATATACACGAGCTTAACATGTATTTATGTTAGGCAGAGAGCTCAGGGTGGTCTGAAGTTATGTTGATTTTATAATTGTTTGTAAGAATTCCAATGAATAAGTATTATTTCCTAATCGGCTCGGTCTAGGGGCAGTGTACATTGGCTATGAACCGGTAGGTCCTGGGTTTGATTCCTAGGTTGGGTGTGGTGTTTTTTTTTCTAACACTATTCTCCAGGGACTGGACACCCAAATGGGGGTTGACGTCAGGCAGGCAGCCGGTCGTAAAAAATAAGTCAAAACCCTTTTGCAACATGCTTGAAAAAGGTGTGTTGCGCCGACCCCGCTATGAGGTAGGCAGGTAGAAAGAAAGAAGTATTCTTTCCTAACATACATAATAATAAAACTGCGTTTACTCGTAATCGGATTTTTATCGTTTTAAAGTGAGTTCATACATTAAGGACCACTTGCAGCTCCACGATAAATCTCTAATTATCCCAAATCTCGATTTAAAGATAGGAGTGAGCTGTAGGATAAATCGAGTTTAGCTTTAACACTAGATTAGAAATGGCGCTGCAAGTCGCCCTTAATATTAGTAGCTAATATTTTAGTGAAGTTTAATTATTAATCATGAGTAATATACCTAAAGGATATGCAGGATTATGCAAACTGCACATTTCAATCGTATAATTCAGTATAAAAACCATTCACCGTCAGTAGCGATTAAAACGAATAATGAAAACAGAGGATGTAACTGTATGTATTACGTATCTATAAATTCAACAACAAAACCGGTTCTGAAGAAAGTGAACAAACGACGCTTGCAAAATTATCACATTTTACACCAGCTTGCACGAGAATCAAACGAGTTTAACATATCAATTGTTAGTCTGCATAGATTGTTTTGGAACCCTTTGCGTCCCTTGACGGCCACTCGAACCCTCCGTCTAGCTGGGGCGGGTTTTATGACCTTGACTTCATATGTGCACAAAAGATCTGTGCTCATTGCAGAAATGAGACGTGTCTTATAAACATATATGAGTGACATTCTTTCTTTCTAGCTGGCCGTATCCCATCTTAATGTGGGGTCGGAGCTTTTTCAAGCATGTTGCAGAAAAGATTTGGTTTAGTTTTTACGACCGACTGCCTGCCTGACGTCAGTCCAGTCCAGTTTCGGGCAAATTAAATTAGAGAAACTTAATGGACCGACTTTAAATCCAATCGTTACTAAATTTATATGGGACCACCCTTGAAATAAGCTCTATCGAATATACATATTATGATAATTTTGAAAATCGCTCCACATTTGGCGGAGATATCGGTGTAACATACATAAAAAATACAGACGAATTGAGGACCTTCTTCTTTTGTGGAAGTCGGTTGAAAATTCGCTTTGATCGCCCGGGGATCGAACCCAGGACCTCCAACCACACATATGCCCACATATGCTGCCACTAGACCAAGGAGGCGACATTGCAAGTGTTATTATATTTTCATAGGGGTTGCATTGTTTTATTTACGTGTTGGAATGACGTATTGCGGAGTGCGGTCACGCGCGAGTCGCGGCTCGGTCGGAGGCGGCACGGCGCGGCACTCGCAGCGGTAGAGGTGCTCCGGCGTCAGTGTGATTGTCCGCGCCGTCCGCGCCACACGCCAGCGCCACGATGCTCGCCCTGGTGCTCCTCGCCGCCGCCGCCGTCACCGCCGCGGCCGCACAGAACGATACCGCAGCGCCGCGGACCCCGACACCGCACCGCGAACAGTTCCGAGTCATATACGAATGGAACGTAATAGATTTCGAATGGGCTTCCCCGGAAGACCGCGAGGCCTACCTCAATACGAGCCGATACATACCACAAAACGTCCTAATATCTGGAATAAACTTCTTCGGCGAAAACCTGTATTTGACGATGCCGAGGATGCTGGACGGAGTGCCGGCGACCCTCGCCACGATACCGGTGCAGCAGAGCGACACGGCGCCCAAGCTTCGACCGTTCCCTAGTTGGAGCGACAACGCCGTCGGCAACTGTACCGCTCTGCAGTTTGTGCAAAATGTGGAAATTGATAAGAATGGGATAATGTGGATCCTAGACAACGGCCGCGTCGGCACCCTCACGCAGAATCCTGATCCGAAGTGCCCGCCTTCTATCGTCCTCATCGACCTCAAATCTGGCAACAACGAAATGGAACGCATACCATTCCCACCTGACACGCTCAATTCGAATACAACTTATCTGAATGACCTCGTTGTTGATAACCGGGATGGTGATTATGCTTACATTACCGACAACAGTGCCGTAGATCCAGGTATCATCGTGTTCCGTCGAAGTGACAAGAAATCGTGGAAACTACGCGATATGAAGACTATGACGTCTGTCCCGGATGCAACAGTTTTCCGAGTCAACGGCACCACAGTTAATCTTCCGGTGAACATCGACGGCATTGCACTTGGACCCCAATATTTGACCGATGACGAACAAGTTGATAGGAAAGTTTATTATTGTCCGCTCTCCAGTTATCATTTGTATTCGATAAACGCGTCGATTTTACGAAACGAGTCTTTGGCGCAAAAAGGTGACGGTGCTTTGCGACCGTACATCACTGATCTTGGAACAAAGGCCTCGCAGACTGACGGTATGAAAATGGACTCGAACGGCGTGCTCTACTTCGGTCTAATAGGCAACTCGATCATCGCCGAATGGAACTCAACCGTGGACTTCCACGTCGGCCAGCGAACAATCGCGCGCGACCCTAACTATATCCAATGGGTGGATCGTTTCACTTTTGACGATAAAGGAAACGTGTACGTTGTTATAAACAGACTGTACAACTTCGTGAAGAATCAGGTGTCAATAAACGAAGTTAACTACAGGATCTTGAAGTCGCACACAGGTTCTAAGAGCTACGTGTTCGGCGAGGAGGTGACGCCGCCGTCTGTGCCGCAGGGCGGGGGCGGCGCGGGTGCCGCGGCCGTCCCCACCGTGGGCATGTCGCTGGTGCTGCTCGCCCTCGCTCACCTGCTCGCTTAGTCTCGAAGTTTCTCGGTCGCGGTCCTCCCTCAACCCTGACCCTGAAAGCAGTGTTCATTTAGCGACGCTCGGACTGATGCGTAACATTACCAAAAATTAATAAGTTACCTTGACCTGATGGTCGCTCCAGTGATAAAGCGCGTGTAGATAGAGTTTGTATATTGATAGAACATAGGTTTAGAATAACTTAAGCGTTTATGGGCCGACCTTTCCGCGTGGGGGTCACGATACGTCGAAGAAGAGCCGAGTCGGGTGTGTGCTGTGTACTCAACGAAAGGTCGGGGACGTGTTGCCAAATGCCGCCAGTCAGCTCAACAGTAAACATTCCATGTTTTACCATAAGACGTAGGTGCATTACCGCACGATATTTATTGATATAACTTTGTAACTTTTATTATTAACAATGAATTTTAATTCAATAAACTTACCTGCATCTCTGACGTCAACGTCGTTCATGGAGTCGTGAGGAGTTTATTCAGAATACTTTATTTGTGTTAATTACACTTTAGATGCTAAGCGATATAATATACATACATATTGTAACTATAATATCGTATGTTTGTTGTGTGGACGGAATTGAGTGTATGTCTTGAATAAACGTGTTTACCATATTACATTGTTTGTATTATAATTTACACTTTAAGAGCTAGTTCGTGCTTGAAACATTAAGCACTAGAGGACTAAAGATACCATGTTTTATCAACAGTAGCGATATACGCCTACTGTATGTGCACATAAAGTAAATAAACGGAAAACACGTGTAAATGAAGTTATCCACATAGATAAATTCAAGCCATTCTTTAGCATTTACCTGTACATTAAAATAATGTCAATCTTAGTAAAATATATAATTTATTTTTTTTAAATAAATAAATAAATATGTACATAGTTTCAAAACTTAAAAACCAACTTTGACACCCTAATCGCGACGCACATATACAGATATTTGTTAAAGAGATTACTCCGTTCTCGTTCAAATCTTGATTCATTTTATATGCTACCTTCTTGTAGTAAGTTCTATCGAACATAAATCTTGAAAATCGATCGACATTTGCTGGAGATATCGCGTAACGTATAAATATAGATGAATTGAGAACTCCTTTTTTGAAATCGGTTGAAAATTGTGTCGCGGTGACGATTACACAGCCTACATATGTATACTCACAGAACAATCTCAGGATTCTCAGATCATAAAAGTATGCAAATTAATAATTTTAACGTTTAATATCAAAGCGATAAGAAAAAGATGTATTAAAATATCACTGTTGTGTAAATAATTACAACACTTATTTACACAGATGGAGACTGATACATAGTACACATGAATACAGAATACTTTGTATTTGGGTTTCTTGTCAGACTGTAAGCTTTACTCGTTTTAGGCCTGATTTTCAATAGCCAGATAACTTTTTCGCAGAATAATTTTGACGTTTAATTAGTGACCCATACTTAATACTTACTTAATTATTTTTTTGCCCTTACAGGTCAACTGACTCAGTGTATGTGAAACGTTTGCTAAGTGGGAAACAAATTGATGTACCTCTATATATTACATTGCTTCATTGTAGATACGTATGTAATTCACATACCACATAAAAATGATCGTCTCTTTGGTCTATGGACTATGGAGCGATGTGCTCTGGGTCCGAAACCTAGCTCAGGAACTCGTGAACATTTATTTAAACGAAGACGAACTCGTGATTTTCTAACACAATAGTGTTCATCTGGCGACCATGCGACCCATCTGCGACCCATCTGGCGGACCCAGTTCCGAATGAATACATTCGGAACTGGGTCCGCCAGATGGGTCGCAGATCATAAACTAAATCAAAACTTTTGCTAGAGATGCTTGAAAATGTGCGCGCTCCTTATGTTAGAGTGGGATAAGGGGAAATGGAGACTAAAAAGCTCAAATACAGACACACACACACACACACACACACACACACACACACACACACACACACACACACACACACACACACACACACACACACACACACACACACGCACGCATCCACGCACGCATGCACGCACACACACACACACACACTCACACACATAAAACTGATAATACATAAAGAATTTTCTTTTAATTAAAAAAAGGAATCGTGTAGCAGACTTCGCATATACATAAATAGATAAAATCTTAAATATTTATAAGACCTCAATATTATACAGCAACGACCAGTAATCAATCAATACTAATTAGACACCAAAATTCAATTATGTATGAAAATAAGATGTGTACTGAATTCATTCTGATAAATTTAATTGATATTTTAATGACTTCCCAACAAAAACTCATATAGGTACGTTATATTGCTCTAAGGTATAAACAAAATAATAAACATTATAAGTTATGTATATAGATATATGTATATACAATTCTGAACTTAAAACTGAAATTTGGAACATCTAACATAATTATTAATATTATAAAATTATGATTCTAAATTAAAGATATAGAGAGGATATCAAGCAAGTTTCCATACAAAAAAAAATGATCTCAAACATCAGTAACGCCATCTACCACTTATTATAATACGAGGACAGTTATTACAATGTACACCCTAGAATGTTCCGTTAATGTTCAAGAATCACGTAAGAATTTTATTTTCTAAAAATGATTACGCCGCGCTGGCGCTACCTTGCGCGCGTGTGTTTCAAATACGACTGAGTGACTTATGACCACGAGGTAACAACTTTTGAATCACAAGTTTCGTGCTGTTGTCCCGTCTACCTTTATTCCAAATGAATGAAAGGTAGTCAGTTAGTCTGACTATACAAATACGTAGCATAATATGTGAAATTAAGAAACGGATCATATAAAACAACTTGTTCTGACCTTATAATTATTCGTTTAAACAACAACTTAAGCGTTCATTAAGCGTAATTAGTTCATGTTTTAAAAACGGATATATTTGCTTATCACATTTTTTATCATGCATGGAACTATTGAACCGAAAGATAAGTATAGTCAGTCAAAAAAATGTATAGAATCGTTTGAAAGAGGCATCCTTCAAAGGTTAGGTAGGACATCTAAGTTTTAAAGTTACTTTTTATATACAAAAATGACATTTCAAAACTACATCAATAATAAACATAACATAAGCTCACGCCTGTATCCCCGAAGGGGTAGGCAGAGGTGCACTAGCGAACTAGAACACCCACATTATTAAATAAATATCAATAATAAATTAGTCTAAAACTATGAACAATTGTTTACGAGACTCAAGTAATCTTTTAAATCTAATTACTTACTGCTTTACATACCAAATTCATGCAAAACATGTGTGCATCATTTGTCGTGTTTTTGCACTTACCATCCGCGAAGGCCCGTCCAGTTATGGGCTGAGCGTATACATATATGAAATATCTTGGTATATATAGGGTACATAACAAAATAAAATATTGCGTGTGCGGTACGACTACAGCCCCCTGGAAGCTGATTCTTTTTACTCGATTCGAATTTGATTTCGATTCGCCTTCATTTAGGGCCACTTGCAGCTCCGCGATAAATCTTTATTTATCCAAAATCTCGGTTTAAAGATAAAAATGAGCTGTAGGATAAATCGAGTTTAGGTTTAACTCTAGATCTATAATAATGCTGCAAGTAGACCTTAGTGACTTAACTTAATTTAGTGATTCCACTGAAATAGAGTTAAAAAGTGCACTAAAGTCATGTTAAAATTCCCAAATGACAAGTTCTCGAATCGAATGCAACATTATCGCACTTTTTAAATAGATTTCGGTGGAATTTTAAGTCAATAAATAAAACCGAATCGAAGTAAAATTCGAATTGAATGTCAAGACTCAGCCCCCTGATCGATATTTTTGAATAATGAAAACTTGAATTGGTGACGACAATTTTTTCTGGTCAGCTGCAGAAGATTTGCAAATCATTTATGGAGTAATTAATTATTTTTAGCATAAACAGGGGGGTTACCACAACCTCTTATAGCAGTATTATTATCATCTTACTTCTACCGATCCCCATACAAAATAAACGAAAAACGATTATAATAATACTGCTATAAAAGGTGGTGGTAACCTTGCTGAGCCATTCCTATGCTAATTGCGACGATTTACAGGTCGCATTCCGATTTTAAAATCCCCATGCATAATAATTAATTAAAAAAATTAAGTTAAGTTTTTATATTTTTATCTTTACCATTCCGCTTTAAAACTGTATGTGGAATTGTTATTGATACGAACTTTATGAAACACCCGCTATATAGAGGTAAATATAAATTGTATCAAGATTGTACACTAGACACACTGACACCAAAGCATTGATTTTGTAACAAATGTACGTAGAGACATTGGTATATAAAACCAAATGTTTTTACGTATGTACCAAACGTTTATTGATAGTAATAGTTTGTTCTCATGAAAAAACTTTACCTAGATTCTTGACACGGTTCATACAAATCGAAGTTCGTGCAATTCATATCATAAATACACAACTTGAAATGCCGTTATTTTCATAAGTTGATACAATTTTTTGCTAACCTCGACATCATCGTTAAAAAAATTAAAAAACATACCACTATTACATAACATATTAAAATATAGTGTCATCTAAAGCTATGTATCTTCATAGCAAATCTATTTTACCGACTTAAAAAAATGAGGTAATCAGTTCGACCCGTTCTTAAGTAATATTGTTAGAATTGCACGACATTCACATTATTGTAAGTATATGGATTTCTGAATAGATGTGCTAAATTTAATAAGCGTATATATATGTAGACGTATGTTTCAAATCAAATCAAATAAAAATATTTATTGAATCCATAAAATGTTCAAACATCATTTAGATTCCATTTTAACTCTACAGTCTGTTCAGAAGGCTGTTTCGCCAGAGAAGAACGGGCTAGAAACTCTGACGTTGCTCTTTTTAACACCAATTTACAGTCAGTTACATTAGTAACAGTACAGTACAGCACCAGATACAGAAATACCTTAAATTAGAGCAGCTAAACCATGATAACAATAGATATTATTGGATATAGGAGGATGTTTATCTACGTACCTCTATATCTCAGAATCTATAAATCGGATTGTGATGGATCTTTTTTTGTCGAACTAGGTAGCTTCCAATTTAAGAATTAGTGCAAGTTTCATTGAAATCAGTTCAGGGGAGTTACCACCACCTCTTATAAGCAGTATTATTATAATCTTAATACTTTTTTGTCCGGGAATCGGAACAAGCAAGATTGTAATAATATTGCTATTAGAGGTGGTGGTATCCCCCTAGTAGTTTTGAAGATATGGACTTGTGTGAAAATGGTGAAGCTTTTGGTTTAAACTTTTTATCCGAGCACGCACTTTGTCTTGCTACACTACATCTGTATGCTTATTCACACCCCGAGGAGGGAACAACCAAATTGAGGGGTAAGACAGCTGGATGACCGATGCAGACAAAGGGATGTACCTCCCACCGATCTAACATTAAATCATGTCGCAAGCCTCACGAGAGAACCAAACTTGCGATCGATAAGATTTTTTTTAAGTATGTGACTGTAAATTAAGAATATAATCGATTTAATTTGTATACTGGCCCATATCTACGTAATTACACATTCAATAAACTTATTATATTAAAATATGAATTATAAATGCCTCGGTGACGTCCCCGGCTCGGGCAAAGTGATATTGGATTAGCAGCATTGATCCATATCAGCCCGGAGTCTGGAATTTGAGCCCGATATGGCGATTGACTCGCCCCCTATCACATCTAGGACGGAACTAAGCTCGGCAAAATGTGGGTGTTCTAGTTCGCTAGTGCGCGTCAGCCTACCCCTTCGGGGATACAGGCGTGAGCTTATGTATGTATGAATTATAAATGAATTTATGTTAAAAAGTAATTAATCTTTGTAATGAATCAATGTTCTAAGAAAATCTGCTCCAGTTGTTTGAATGGTACACATTGTAACAAAGACTTCTATGCACATATTTACTAGACAAGCTGTTTCGAAGTAAAATTGTGGCACATGACGGCGAGTGTTTGACGTTTCACGGCTAAGGAAAAGAGCAGATTTCTATAGTGAGTTGAGGTCGATTAACAGAGACTTAGTGCGCACATTCTATGTACCGAACAGCCAGTCTAGTAGTATACATAGAAGTCTTTGCATTGTAATGACTAATTATAAATAAATTCCACTCTAACTACGGAGTAAGAAACGATGACACATAAATATTTTGCTTAATTATTATCCATCATAGTTTTCTATAGAATTTTTGTAGGGCACGTCATTGAATCTCGTCTGACTTGTTTCGCGAAATCGTCTCTTGGCACACACTTCACCCATATAATCTGAGGGCCACCAACAAGGTGAACATCTAAAATGGTAGAAAACGTTCTGCAGTGCTGTGGTAAGATCTTACTTACCGTTTAGGACAATATTTTTTCTTAGCTCGGCATAATGACTATATTCAGTCCAGTGACGTGCACAGGCATTCCCATCAAGGTAGACAAAAACCCATTTTGATTTAAAATATAATCCGGGTGCTGCTATATGGAAAATTGTTGTTTGTCACGATTTTTTTATCAAGGTTTTTGTAAATAATAAATTTTCAGGGTAGACAATGTCTCTTTGTCTATACGGACTGCACGCCATTGATTCAGTCTTCTTTTTGTGTCTGTTGTTCTTTTTCCATTTCATCGCAGCGTCGGCGCAATACACCTCTTCAAACATGTTGCAGAAAAGTTTTTGCTTTAGATTTTACTCCCATTACCTTCCTGATGTCAACCTTTGTGGGGAATCCAGTAAAAATAAAATATTATTTTTTATTGCAATAAAACTATTTTTATGAATTTTATCACGATTAGGTTTTAATTTTTATTATCCCGACGTTTCGAAGGCTTTGCAGTCTTCGTTGTCACGGTTTGTTGTATAATATTCGCGTAAACTTAAGAAATCAGTAATAATTTTTAATTACTTCTTTTAAAACAAATACTTCATATAATAGCTGATTTGATTAAAGTATAAAAATTCATGTGGTAGTTAAAAATATGAGAGATTAAATTGTAATAGGTACTGTTACATGCATGTTTTGACCAAGTTATTTTTGGAACAAAATATAAATATAATGGGTACTCAAAATTTATAAAATGCAAAAGGCTTAATTCAACATATTGAATACATCTCACAATACTGCGAGAGGTCTCACGTCCAAGCACTGCTGAGGTATTTTCCACAACACTATTTTTTATTTATATTGCAGAGCAGTGACAAATAGTACCCTTGATTTTTTTTTAAATTGAAGAGAAAGTGTCTACATAATTTCTTCATTGCATCGAATTTTTTTTCACTTATATGATGATAGATACTTCTTCATCTTTCGTGTCAATGGCTCCAAAAACAACGAATCGAGTCAGATCCTTCCCGACCAGTAGCCACTTCTAGAGCTGCGTCTGTCGCCTTGTGCAGGTGGTAGGACACAGCAGCCCGACAAGCAAGTGCGACATGTTCTGCTCAGGGGCACCACAGTCACATTCGAGCCTCGATGAATAACCCAACTCACCATATTAGTCTTATGATATATACTGTGTAACATAGTCTATGTTTTTAGTGAGTAATTTTTTAGCCAGGAATCACTTACCAATACCTTGTGTTTATCTTAAAATCTCGCTTCAATTCATCCGCGAATATCTATTCAGCACATTTTGCTGTCTCATCAGGTGACCCGTATAGGTACTCCTCTCCTCCTTTACATAATAATAATATTAGCCTTGTAATATTACTGTCCCACTGCTGGGCACGGGCCTCCTCTATTAATGAGAAGGGTTAGGCCTTAGTCTCCTCTACATGAGCGTGCTAAAATTTTTTGCACAAAATTATCGCAAATCAATTCGTCATTGACAGAGCGTGAATTCGTGATATTGATGATCAGTGCTAATTAACATTAAGCTAGTGATTCAAGAACGATTTGACATGTGTCAAATACAGGTTTTGGCGATGCGGAACCGTGGCCCATTTCCACTGACCATTTTTTGTTCCTTTCTCATTAAATATAGAAAGTTCAACGAAAGTTTGTTTTGATTTGAAAGGATTACTCGAGGCGTATGTATAAAAAATAGCTAGCTATTTGTGGTATGCTTTATAGGAAAATAATAATATAAGTTTTTTTTTAAACAATAGTACCCCGCAACTATTTAGATTTGTCACACGGGGTTACGAGTTGTAGGATATGGACTGAACTGACTGAATTTTATGGAGACTAGCTCTAAACCTCAGAATTTGAGATCATTTCCATAGCCTTTCTTTCTTTGTACCTGCCCTTATGCCACCTTAATGTGGGGTTGGCACAACACACTTTTTCAAGCATGTTGCAGAAAGGATTTGGACGTCAACCCCCTCTGAGTGATCCAGTCCCGGACAAATTAAATTAGAAAATTCGCTTTGCCCAACCTAAGAATCGAACCCAGGAGCTCCCTTCTCCACAGCCCATATATGCTGCCACTAGACCAAGGAGGCGACTAAATGTCCATAGCCTAAAGACTTAAATATAACAACGGCATTTACATAACGTGAGCTATAATAAAAATAATTACATAAAGAGACTGCGTTCAAAGAAAATATTTATGCACAATACCGCCTCAATTCACGTCCACTTAAAAAGCGTTTCTTCAATTTTCCCGCTACTTAAGTAGAATTTACTAGTAGTTTAGAATAATGTCGTGCATTTCCTCGTCCCTTCTAGGTCAGTAATGCACCGACATAGGAAGCTTGTCAAGGTGTTTTCCTACTACAAACACGACACTTCTTCCGACAACCTTCGTACATTCTGACCTAATTATTCAAATATTCATGCACCAAATGTGTATAAACATCCATGAGCAAGATGTATGTTTTTAAACCGAATTATTCAAAGGGTGAAGTCATACATAATGGCAAGTTTAGAAACTTAACGGACCGACTTCAAATCTGATCGTAACCAAATTAGGGGACCAACCTTGAAATAAGCTCTATCCAGCACAAAAAGAATTTTAAAAATCGGTTCACATTTGGCGGAGATATCGCGTAACATACATAAAAAAAATACAGACGAATTGAGGACCTCCTCCTTTTTGTTCCGTAACGCATGATATCTTTATCATATAAAATATACCTAATAACCCAATGGGTAGTTAAAACAAGACATTAAAATTTACTGCAGGTATAGACAATTTCTTTTCTTTCTTTCTACAGGCAGGCAGGCCCTTATCTCACCTTAATGTGGGGTCTTCGCAACACACTTTTTCATGTTGCAGAAAGGATTTTGCGACCGGCTGCCCGCCTGACTTCGGCCGCCTCTGAGGGATCCAGTCCCGGGCAAATTAAATTAGAAAATTCGTTTTGTCTGACCTGGGAATCGAACCCAGGACCTCCCCGTCCAGAGCCCATATATGCTACCACTAGACCAAGAAGGCGACCAGGTGTAGACAATTTAATGTATTAAATTTTATTTACTGCCTCGGTGGCGTGGTGGTATTTCGGTACGACTACGGTTCTGAGGTCTCGGGTTCGATCCCCGGGTCGGGCAAAGTGATATTGTATTTTTCCATTTTTTTCTGGAATTTGTGCCCGATATGGCGATAGGCTCGCCCCTTATCACATCTGGGACGGAACTAAGATCGGCGAAATGTGGGTGTACTAGTTCGCTAGTGCGCCTCTGCCTACCCCTTCGGGGATACAAGCGTGAGCTTATTTAATGAGCTTATGTAAATTTTATTTTTATATGTTTTTTTCTGCAAAATTATGTTTAGAGATATTATATTTAGCAAATATATGCACTATAATATTCTTGTTCAGTTAATTTTCTAAAGGTCATCGTTGTTATGAAACTGTCTGCTAATAAAAATAAAATAAGAAACATACAACCTTTCTTAATCAAAATGTGATTGCGTGTTTATGTCAAAGATAAGTAAAAAACCTGAGGAATATTTTACCACGATATAAAATATTTTTTAACCCGTTTTGTTGCGTAATTCATTTTGTGCGTTAAATTATTTTAGTTTCTCTTAAAGAGACTTCTGTAAATGGAAATTTATCGTAAAATAAATAACTGCGCAACGCCTGTGTATTCTTTAAACGAAATAAAGTAATTTAACGTGTTCAATAAACTTTTTTGTTATTTGCGTAAGATAAGCCTATAATATAAAACCTTTTTAATAATGATCCCTTTAGTAAATTAAAAGTTTCTTTTCACATGCCCATGTTGCCCAAGAGTTGGTGCAATACATTTTTAAGCATGTTACAAAGAACTGCCTCGGTGGCGTAGTTGTATTTTTGTTTGACTACGGTCCTGAGGTCTCGGGTTCGATCCCCGAGTGGGGCAAAGTGATATTAGATTTTTTGATATCAGCCCGGAGTCTGGAATTTGTGCCCGATATGGCGATAGGCTCGCCCCCTATCACATCTGGGGCGGAACTAAGCTCGGCGATATGTGGGTGTTCTAGTTCGCTAGTGCACCTCTGCCTACCCCTTCGGGGATACAGGCGTGAGCTTATGTTATGTTACAGAATAATTCAGCTTGGTTTTTATGACTGGTCATCTGCCTGATGTCAATCTCCGCTGGCATCCATCCCGGACAAATCGTTATAGAAAATCCACATTGTCAACTTGGTATTCGAACCCAAGTCCTTCTGATTTATAGCCAGTGGAGTGCATTCCACATAGCAAAGAGACACTGTCTACACCGAAAATTTGCAAAGTAAATCATAAAAATCATGACCAAATAAAAATTTTAAAGTCGTCTTACATTTTCAATCGAGAGGAGCATGATGATGGGTAGGTGGTGATGTAAGTGTATAAGAAAAAATGCAAGTTTTTTGTCTACTCTGTTTGGAATGCCTGTGCACGTCACTGACCACAACTTATAATGTACATACATATATATACCAATAATAACATAACATAACATAAGCTCACGCTTGTCTACCCGAAGGCGTAGGCAGAGGCGCACTAGCGAACTAGAACACCCACATTTCGCCGAGCTTAGTTCCGTCCCAGATGTAATAGGGGGCGAGCCTATCGCTATATTTTATAAGTAAGGGGCGTACAGAATAAAAACAAAGTATAATTTGCGTGTCATCATTGTGCGTAGGTGTTTATTTGTGAAGTGTGCATCACAAGAACTCGTTCTTATTCAGATTCATTCGCAATACATAAGGATGGTAGTTAATGTGAATACATTAAATGTATTAGATAGGGCTCGGTGCTTTGTTCTGAGGCCTTAGCACCATCGATATATTATATACCTAGATGCACAGTTGACGCTTCGAAAATGGGACAGCAAAGAAGTGCTTAAGCACTCGTTTTGCCTACAGTCGGACGTCGATAGAATTCCAAATTTCAAAATTCAAATAAAAGAACGCTTGCTCATTTCGTTCAAAAAGCTACTTTATAACACTTGCATAGGGTTATAACTGCGTTGATTTAATTAGAACTTGTGGCCTTTTTCTTTTTTTTATTGCTGGGACAACTTTTTATGACGATATTTGTAAAGAACTGTGCATCTAGGATATAATAAATCGATGCTTATTGCTTAGCACAAATGGTTTTCTTCTAAGTATTCGAATCAACCTTATTCGCTCGTGATTGTGTTTTGTTTGGAATATACACGAATGCTTTGAGAGAGCGGGGTTTGAGAGAGATTTGAGTACCTTTTTTATAATCGTTGGTATTTACACGAGGCTAATTACAGAGACAATCCACTAAGCTAATACGTGAAGCCAGTAATTGATTAATTAATTCAAAATTTGGTGGTTTGGATTATCTCTATCTACACAATGCTAGTACTGCATTGGCTTAAAGAATGTCTCGGTAATTGGCTTTATGTAAATAGTCCATTATTGTGACGACATTTTGT
This sequence comes from Clanis bilineata, assembly GCA_036417725.1. NCBI lineage: Eukaryota > Metazoa > Arthropoda > Insecta > Lepidoptera > Sphingidae > Clanis > Clanis bilineata. The sequence continues at coordinate 11,075,630 of CM071153.1, forward strand.
TGAACAAATGAGGTCAACGACTATTAAACTTAATTTATGATCTTTATTATATTAATATACATACATAAACTCACGCCTGTATCCCCGAAAAGGTAGGCAGAGGTGCACTAGCCAACTAGTACACCCACATTTCGACGAACTTAGTTCCGTCCCAGATGTGATAGGGGGCGAGCCTATCGCCATATCGGGCACAAATTCCAGACTCCGGGCTGATATAGAAAAATCCAATATCACTTTGCCCGACCCGGGGATCGAACCCGAGACCTCTGGACGGCAGTCGTACCGAAATACAACCTCGCCACCGAGGCAGTCAAGTCTTTATTATATACTTATGTTATTTTTACTTTTACTTTTAACTCTACATAATCATAAGTTTTAAAACTTAACGTACCGACTTCAAAATTTATCCTAACCAAATTGAGATTGCCCTTGGAATACGCCCTATCGAACACAAAGTATCTTAAAAATCGGTCCACATTTGGCAGAGATATCGCAAAACATAAAAATGTTTACGAATTGAGCACCTTCTCATTTTAGTCGTATCGATTTTTGGTATTGCCTATAACCAGGCTATACCAAAATAAAATCAGATCGTGTTTTTTACATAAATCAATTTTATTATCAAACCAACAAACAGCCCACCTTGAAACAAATAATAATATTATTGGCATTAAAGAACAATACTGCAACATGACATCATGCTGAACACCTTTGAGCACAAAGTAACAGATTTGTCATTTGCTAAGTACCATTAAAATTATAAAAACAATAGAATATCAATAATTACTGTCTCAGTGTCGCGATTGTAATTCACTACGACTACCGTCCTGATGTGTCGGGTTCGATCCTCGGGTCGGCCAGTGATATTGGATTTTCCATATCAGCCCGGAGTCAGGAATTTGGGCCCGATATGGCGATGGGCTCGCCACCTATCACATCTGGAATGAAACTAAACTCGACGAAATGTGGGTGTTCTAGTTCGCTAGTGCGCCTCTGCCTACCGATTGAGCTTATGTTATGTTGTCATCAATAATTACCCAGAGTAAATGGACAACTAATAATCTGGACGCAACCTGCGTCCTTTAATAGGAATTCTGATTTTGTTTTCAAGTTTTTTTGTGTTTTTATTATATAGTTTTACTCCCAGCAGTCACCAACATAGTCCTAACCCACGTTAAGAGATGAGTCTTGTATGATTCATAGGTATCAGAAACGAGACAAACTCATCGCCCACTACGTCGACAACAGTCGCGAAGGGTCCATACAACACAATTCTTTACAGCTTATCTTTGCCACCATTGTATAATAAATAAGTAAAACTATCGTGGGCTTCTCTTCTATAAATTTTCCTCCTTTAGTAATTTTCACCCTTTGCCACGAATCACAGGTTGTATTCTGCATACAGAACCTAATTATTTGACAGAATATTGAATACTCACTACAACTCTGACTACGCCCATTGAGATGCAAGAGCTATAACGAAGCTTACGAGTATGATGTATGTAAAATGTAAATAAAAGTGCATTTATTTTTGTCCTGGAGCCGGTTTACGCGTATATATCTTCAACGTACATCCTCATAAAGACGCTTGAAGGTGAACATCTTTAGATTACTAACTTTGTTCACTTGATTTATATTAAGATAATATGCGTAGTGTATGTATGTACATATTTTTATAAATATTCTAAAAACAAATCGGTGGCGTAGTGGTATTACGTGCGCTGTACTGCTTTTGTCCTGAGGTCTCGGGTTCGATCCCCGGGCCGGGCAAAGTGATATTGGATTTTCCGTTTCGGCCCGGAGTCTGGAATTTGTGCCCGATATGGCGATAGGCACGTCCCCTATCACATCTGGCACGGAACTAAGCTCGGGGAAATATGGGTGTTCTAGTTCGCTAGTGCGCCTCTGCCTAGCCCTTCAGGGATACAGGCGTGAGATTATGTATGTATGTATGTAAAAACAAATCAATATTATACCTACTATAAAATAAATAATAATAAATACACTCAAGAGTCACACACATAGTCCTGAGTTCGCACTAGGTATAATCTGTATCGTGGGTATCAGAAACTACCAGAGACGTTCGGTCTCACAACACCCAAACCCGAAAAAAACCATCTGTGGGCCACACAAACATTTGTCTCGGTGCGGGAATCGAAACTGCGGCATCTCGCTTCACAGCCGGTTACTCGCCCCTTGCGCCTCGGAGGCTGTCAAACCTATTGATAGCAAAAAAAAGGATAAACAATAAATTTTCTTTTCATTTGAAGGCTTTATAATACACGTCACTAATGGAAAACAGTATATAGTCAGTGATTTTCGCCTAACCCAACCTGAGTTAGTGGCCTCAAAAGTTACATGTTGACATCCATAGTTGATTATTCTATAAGTATTAATAGTAGTATTAGTATAATACTATAAGAATTAGTTAGTGAATTTGGAATAGTGAATCTTAGTCGTATTGTAATTAATAAAGTCATCTCAATAGTGTTTTTTTCTCAATGCATAAAATTATAATGAATATGTTCACATGTTATTTGTAAACAAACGCTAGTATTCTAATGGCAGAACAAGTTTTCTAGAATAACCGAAATAGGTTTTTTTTTATTTCTTAAAATATGCGCATTCCTCAATAATATTATGCAAATTATTACCGATTGATGCAACGTATGACGGTAGATGCGGTCAAATATAGAAGGGTATTTGAATGTGTAAAAATTACAACATCCGGCGTTACAAATTGTTCTCACTTTGCAATAACCGAAATAGATGTGCTACATTTATTTGTCTATCGGATAACCACGGACGTCAAAAAAAGATGGACGGAGCGCCAGGAACTTTTAAAGTGAAGCGGGGTTTTCGGCCCAGTAATGCCACGTAATGGCGCGTTTGTGCGTACAGTAACAGGCGCGTTTGTGTGCGTGGCTACTCTGTGGCGTCCGTTTAACTATAAGCAAGATGGTGTCCTTCTTACTCTTTACGTCCGTGGGGGTAACTGCGCGTTATAATTTGTTAGATACATGCCTATGCATGTATCTGTATCAGGATTCAGGCGTGAACCTGTGCCCACGCCTGTATCCCCGAGGGGGTAGACTGGGGCAAACTATAGGACACTCACATTTCGCCGAGATTATTTCTGTCCCGGATATGATAGGGGGCGGGCGGATTGCCATATCGAGAAATCATTCAAGACTCCGTTTTTGAGTACAAAACTTAATATCACTTTGCCCGTCGTGGGAATCGATCCATATACCTTAGGACGGTAGTCGTATCGCGCACGATACAACTTCGTCACTGAGGCAGTTTATTCATTATATAATTTGAATTTCGTTAACTTTCATGAATCAGTTGTTGCTGAGTAAGATTACCTTTGGTGCAGTGGGAACGAGGGATATCGTATTCGCTCTGTATAATAACGCAAGAGAATAGCGAAACAGGTTCGTCCACGTGAAATACCTACTTTGTCGCTGGTCATCAACAATGTTGATCAACTGTTTATCATGAATATTGAATACGAGGATTATAATTCATAAAATAAGGTATTGTCAGAATTATTCGTACAGCTACATTTAGTAGTGGTAGAGCCACGGTGTAGATAGTTACGTCTACAGCACGAATGGGCCGGCTGGACCGGTTTGATACCACTGTCTCATAGAAAACCGACGTAAAGTGGCAGCTTACTGTCGCGTTTCGTTCGGTGGGTGAGATTTCCGGTGGCTCAAATCCCCTCTTCCCTTTCCCAATTCCTATTTCCCTCCTTTTAGGTTGGCAACATACCCATGATTATTTTTGTGTCGTGGGTGTCTATGGGTGGTGGAGATAATTTACCATCAGGTGACCCATCTGCTCGTTTTCTACTCTCTGCTAAAAAAAACAAGTGGTTGGAGCAGGAAAAATTTGGACAATCAGATTTTTTTCTGCTCGGGCCGCAAATGTTGAAGGTGCAGTTAAAGTTATTATTTCTAGTAATTTTTCACGTCATTTGAAAATGTTTTAGTTTGTTTTCAATACAATCAAAATCTTTGTTGTTGTAATTTTTTAAAGAATGGTATAGCAAACGAATTAATCAATTATTATCATTGAGTATTCCGTTTATGCTCGCAGTTCCTACTTTTTGTCTACGACAGGTGCAAAATGTTAACTGTCACCATCCGTTAGTGTAACTGCATGGCTGCACTTAAAAATAAGACATTATGGGCCTTACTTATAATAACATTTTAGCTGAGTAAATGGCTAAATATAGTCTGTCCGTTTTATTTTCAAATGTGACACAAGGAAAAAGTGATAGACTATTCTTAACCATTTGCTCTGCTAAAATGTTTTCCTAAGTAAGACCTATTGTTATCAGCCCGCCTATTTTTTTAAAAACAATTAGCAGTGAATCAATGGCTAAAATTTCTAAAGTAAGTGGTAAAGTAGAAAATACTTCTGTCAAAACCATATCTAACATCTTTTCCAAGTGGCAAACGAGCAGATCGGTCACGTGTATATGATCTCCACCGCCCATAGACATCCAAGACACAAAAAGAACCATGGGTGAGTTGGCAACCTAATAGGAGGGAATGGAAGGGTAGAGAAAAGGCATTGGAAAAGTGACGGGGAGGGGAAGTGGGCCACTGGAAATCTCACTCACCGAACGAAACCCGATAGCAAGCTGCCACTTTACGTCGCTTTTCTGTTAGCCAGTGGTATCAAATCGGTCGAGCCGGCCTATTCGTGCTGTAGACTTTACTGTCTACAACGTGGCTCTACAACTCATAAATTAAGTTGATAACAATGTATCACAATCAGAATGGATCAGGAAGAATTTTTTGCGATCATATGATGACATTGTGAGGTCATGAGGCCCTGGTCATGATGAATACTAAATAAGCAACTAGACCGATACAAATAATGATTTCATTATTGATGATGCATGAGATTACAATTAGAATATTGATGACAATGATGCATCATTCGTTATTGATAATTCATATTACACTCGTATTATGCGTGATGCCACTTGTGCTCTTAGTAAACTCTTACTATTTGTAAACGATAATAGTTATGCGGTTTCTCCATACATTTGACTAACAATATTTTAAACGAAAATGTAGCAAAAACTACTTTCCACCTGTCCGTATCCCATGTTAGTGCGAAGTCGGTGCAACGTACCGCCTTAAGCATATCGCAGAAAGATTTCGGCTTAGTGTTTACGGCCGGATGCCTGCCTAACGTCAATCCCCTCTGTGGCATCCAGTTCCAGGCAAATCGTGTTAGAAAAACTCTCGCCCGACGTGGGCACCAAACTCAGGACCTCCTAGTCCAGATAGACAGTTCATATACGCTGCCTCTACACCAAGAATAAATTTTTAAAACCGAAAACTAGCATTGTTTGGTGCATTATTTAATAACACTATTGTAAAAAGGTACTATTTGTCACGCGAAACTCTCTTCATTTAGCGGCTAAGTATTACTCAGCGGACAGTATCAAATGAATCGAATTCTATACATAATGGAATGTAAGTACGCGCGACTTTCACACGATTACCATTTACTCTCACTCTATATATCTTTATTGGAATCATTTTGCAGTTGTTTAAATCATTTTATAAGACTTATATTTAATAGACAGCACACAATATATTTTACTTTAGTGATATTGATCTTTTAGAAGGCTTAACTTAAATTACTAACGACTTCAGTCACGATTTTTTACAATTTATATCAATATTAGTTAAATAGGCAACAGTAAATTTACCCGTCTATAGAATGTAACGTTCTTCGGAGATCATTCTGAGGCAGGTGTGAATAACTTGACAAATCGACATGCACTATCATACTGCCATCCATTTTGCATAATTTGTAGTGAGGCGAATAAATTAATAACTCAATAGGTTTAGTTATGTCTAATTACCTGTCGAGTTAGACATATTGCCCCTTACTTATAAAAATATTTAAGCACTTGTTATCTTTAACCATAGGTTGTCCCTTTCATTTTTAAACAATGTAACGCAAGGAAAAAAGCTCTGGAAAAAAGTGACAGGCTATCCTTAGCGAAAAGATAAGCGAAAATGTTTTTATAAACAAGGCCCAATATATTCAACACGACATACATATAGACATATATTATCGGGCAATCTAAACGCAAGTATTTGAAAAAAAATTCAAGTCGACTTGTCGACTTATTCACACCAGGCACGGAATTATTTCATCTTTATTAACACAAACAAAACAGAGCCAATTTATCAACATTTTTGACACGAGGTTTGTTCGAGTGAAGAAATACATTCATCCTGGAGTGCGAAAAACACCCTAATTTCCTACTTTATACGTGCGTAACTGAAGCTAATACATATTACATTAAATAACCTATTTCCAAGAATGTACATTATATATCAAAGTCCAATGTAAGTTTGTCGGTTTATCAAGAAGCAACATGGCTATATTTCGGCATGATTTTCATTTAATTTACTAACTGGAGAGTGACATAAGCTAATTTTATACTCCGAAAAACCGCAAGAAAACAACAATATAAACACGTAAGTGCGTTTGTTGGTTTGTTTATCTTTCACACATGTAAATTGTAAGTTTGAATTGAAATAATTAATTCCTCGCTAGCAAATACATTCTCATACCGAGAAAAATATTTTTACGATTACGGGTCCAAGATTCTGGATACTGTTTAACCTAATCACGCAAGCGAACCTGCGGGTAAAAGCTAGTAACTAATAAACGAGGCCACGGCTCGTTTGCACTACTTATTATACGGCCAGTGCTAAACAAACTCTCAAGAATACTAGACATTCCACTATCAGGTGGCGTCCCTCCATGCGTGAAGGTCGAGTTGAGCCCGCTTTCCATGATCACCGATAATATTTATGCAATACTCGGCATTATTTGATGGTGGTCGGAATCGAGCTATCGAATCAATATTTAAGGTAACTTTTGACACTCGATTAGATTGCGACTACGATTCGTTTTCATTTATTGACTTTTTTTTTCAGTATATTAAAATTTATTAACTTAATAATTCAACTTTTTTTTATTAGCCTACTTTTTATCTCAATTTCAGTGGAATTTTAAGACAATAAATGTAACCAAATCGTAGTCAAAATCGAATCGAATTTTTTGATACTCGATTCGATTATGACTGCAATTCGGTTTATCCGATGACTTTTGAGTCAGGGGGCTGCTTTAAAAAAGTAGGTACTCAGTTTTAGGACTTTAGAATCTTAACAAAATGACTATAATCTGGCTGCCTGGCTTTACTCGCAACTTTACACAAAAACCCGGACAAGTGCGAGTCGGACTCACCCACCGAGGGTTCCGTACAAAATAGTAGGTATAATAAATAGTTCATTCCTTGCATAAAGTCCCTTTTTATTGTAATTAAATTAAAAATGTACATACTGATTTCTTAAGTTTACGTGAATATTATACATACTGCAAAGCCTTCGAAACGTCGGGAATAATAATTAAAACCTAATTGTGATAGAATCCGTAAGAATAGTTTTATTTCAATAAAAATGTACAGTTCTCGGATATATATTTTTAAGCATACTATAAATTTCATGGTTCTAGGTCAACAAGAAATACCCTATAAGTTTTAATTACCTTGGGAGTGTCGAAATATGCAGCATTTTTGCGACATAAACGACTGTATGTATGCTGTATTTTTTACGATAACAGAGAAGTTTGATTTTTCACATCTGCAAGGAACTAAGATCTGCGTATACGGTTTAAATTTTAACTCGATACCCCCACGCGTCCACTTGATAAAAGGTCTTGACAGGCGCACACAAAGTGATCCTATAAGGGTTTTTTCTGTTTAAGTACAGAACCCAAAAAAGGTTTGACTACACATTTATCTAAGGTACATAACGCCAGGAGCAGGAGACCCACCTTTAGATTTCCCATTATGTAAGACATGAAATTGATGGAGGCTTATATCCACTATAGGGACGTCCTGTGGCTGATGATGACGATGATGAGACATGAAATACGTCATTCAATATTATGACGTCACACCTAGTAAACACCTATTAGTTTATTCGTAGGTAGCGATCCATTAATATATTACACGATGTTCATGTTCAAGGAAACAACTAGGTCATTAATTAATATTAATGAGGCGCTTGTTTGTACCTTAACGGTAATCAACAACAACAATCTATCCTGATATAAGAGTTTCTCTGTTAATATAAATGTGACTGCCTCGGTGGCGTAGTTGTATTTCGGTACGACTACCGTCTTGAGGTCTCGGGTTCGATCCCCGGGTCGGGCAAAGTGATATTGGATTTTTCCATATCAGCCTGGAACCTGGAATTTGTTGCCGATATGGCGATAGGCTTGCCCCCTTTCACATTTGGGACGGAACTAAGCTCGGCGAAATTTGGGTGTACTAGGTGGCTAGTGCGCCTATGCCTACCCCTTCGGGGATACAGACGTGAGCTTATGTTATGTGTATAAATATGTTGTACCACGCAAGATTCAAACTCACACTTACGCCTGTCACCCCCGTAGAGGTAGGCAGAGGCGCAAATTACGCATTCAATATTTGTCAAGGCAGGTATCCGGTCGTAAAAACTAAGCCCAAATATTTTCTGCAATAGTATTGAAGATGTGTTGTACCCACCCCACATTAAGGTGGGATAAGGGCAGGTAGAAAGAATGTGATAGCATATCAACAACGAACTATATCAGTATATACATCTAGTATACTGCTCAATAGCAGAAAAAACGAAATTATATTTTGCCAAAGTATTATTAAGCAAAATTACAACTTTATTAGGCAAATTACAGGTAATATTTCCTAAATAAAATAGGAGTTTAAGAAAATTATTTTCATAGAATTTCGGGTGCACCTAATGAGACTGCGGGACGTCACTGCATAACATTCTGGCTATTGTCCCTTTATTATCATAATCATACAATCAAAAGTTTCATGGTCCGTGTTGAGGAAAACTTCGTTAAGAAACTAATGTCATTGGAATATTTTTTATTATTAGTTTAATACGTGCATCGCAGACAAACACTTGAGTCGTCAAGTTTTTAAAGTACCTACTTCGTCAGTTACATCTGCAGAAGTGCAGATAAATGGTAGATAGTCACGGGCGGCTCGGCCTCCAGTGGCCTATACGTTTATGTAACATATGTGCCGACTCCGACAGGTTAATAAAATTACATATACAATGTGTAACACAATGAACACACAACCTCACACACCCTATTTGAAACATATAAATACAATAATAATATGAATTATTATTGTATTTATATGTTTCAAATAGGGTGTGTGAGGTTGTGTGTTCATTGTGTTACACATTGTATATGTAATTTTATTAACCTGTCGGAGTCGGCACATATGTTACATAAACGTATAGGCCACTGGAGGCCGAGCCGCCCGTGACTATCTACCATTTATCTGCACTTCTGCAGATGTAACTGACGAAGTAGGTACTTTAAAAACTTGACGACTCAAGTGTTTGTCTGCGATGCACGTATTAAACTAATAATAAAAAATATTCCAATGACATTAGTTTCTTAACGAAGTTTTCCTCAACACGGACCATGAAACTTTTGATTGTATGATTATGATAATAAAGGGACAATAGCCAGAATGTTATGCAGTGACGTCCCGCAGTCTCATTAGGTGCACCCGAAATTCTATGAAAATAATTTTCTTAAACTCCTATTTTATTTAGGAAATATTACCTGTAATTTGCCTAATAAAGTTGTAATTTTGCTTAATAATACTTTGGCAAAATATAATTTCGTTTTTTCTGCTATTGAGCAGTATACTAGATGTATATACTGATATAGTTCGTTGTTGATATGCTATCACATTCTTTCTACCTGCCCTTATCCCACCTTAATGTGGGGTGGGTACAACACATCTTCAATACTATTGCAGAAAATATTTGGGCTTAGTTTTTACGACCGGATACCTGCCTTGACAAATATTGAATGCGTAATTTGCGCCTCTGCCTACCTCTACGGGGGTGACAGGCGTAAGTGTGAGTTTGAATCTTGCGTGGTACAACATATTTATACACATAACATAAGCTCACGTCTGTATCCCCGAAGGGGTAGGCATAGGCGCACTAGCCACCTAGTACACCCAAATTTCGCCGAGCTTAGTTCCGTCCCAAATGTGAAAGGGGGCAAGCCTATCGCCATATCGGCAACAAATTCCAGGTTCCAGGCTGATATGGAAAAATCCAATATCACTTTGCCCGACCCGGGGATCGAACCCGAGACCTCAAGACGGTATCGTGGAGCTGCAAGTGGCCCTTAACAACAAATCTTTGTTAAAAGATCATTTCAGTCTATGAAGACTGAAATGATCTTTTAACAAAGATTTGTTGTTAAGGGCCACTTGCAGCTCCACGATAAATCTCTATTTATCCAAAATATTGATTTAAAGATAGGAGTGAGCTGTACGATAAATTGAGTTAAGGTGTAACTGTAAATTTATCGCGGAAGTGCAAGTGGCCCTAAGACCTTTCATACAATCAGCGTAAAGTTCACTATTTTTATTTGTTATAGAACTTTGTTTACTATTTCATATTTTGTATTTTAAAAAAGGCATTATCGCCTGGCGTTTGTTTGGCTATGTACGTTTTAATTTCATTTGTTGGGACGCTTTATGAAAGGGTAACGGTTATTTAGTATTTACTTAGTTTTAATAAATTTTAAGAAAAAATACCTAATTAAAAAAAATCTATTCAGAAGCCTATTCTGCACCAACTACTATCAGGGTGTGCGTTGAATATATTTCACGTTGTATAATTATTACCATTCATTCTACCAGTCGGTTAAAAAATATGGCACAAAAAATCGCTGGATGTAGGCCACTTCCAACACATCGGTCTTCATATCTTTAAAGGAGTCTTTCGCAGTGAAAATCTTGTGACTGATTAAATTATAACATTATAATGTAATGTTTTTTAAGTATTGAACAAAGATTATTCATAAATACAATACTCATTTTGAGGCACGTTTTAATACGACTCTTGTACTACGACTCTTGAAACATTGTTCATAAACCTTTATGTTAGTAATTCAGTGCGTGCCAACTCATAGTTTCTAGTCCAGCGTAGACGTAAGTTTTGTGACGTCATCACTATTTTAATAATTGGACTTCATGACTAACGTTCCGAGCATTTACTTGAATTGTCATACTTTAGTGACGCTATAATTCCATAATTCGAACTATGTTGGCAAAGCAAAGTTCCAATTAGACGTAAAGAATTTACCGAATATTCGAGGCGAGTAATTAATAGAACAGTGCCTCTTGTACAATTTACGTTTCATTTTCCAAATACATTTATTTTAGTTCATTGTAATTTCCGCAAAGAGTGTTGCTAGTGAGATGTATAGAGAAAACGAAATCTGTCATCGTTTTGGCAAACTGTCAAAAGTCGTACTGACCCCAGTTCTTTGTGATATTCTCGAACTTGCGAAGAACTTGCCCCGTCTAACCAGCTCTTAATCTAAACGTTTGTTTATCTAATTTAACACAATCGACGAGCATCATCGTTGTTCATTGTTTCATTTAGGCTTTGTTTTTCTCTTACACGATAGAATAATGCTTTATACAAACAATGCTTTTCTTTTGTTTCTATATGCGTTTACATTCTTCTAAAGCCTTCATTTACACATAGATTACTGAGTAATTAACAAATAAAAAAAAATAATCTTCACCTACTCTGCTATTTCATATATTATCTACTGTTATGACCTGTTTTAGAATTCATGGAAGATGTACTTATATATAAGTTGAACATGTTTTCTCCGTCGTATTTCTTTTAAATTAAAGCTAAAACAGAATATTGCTCCTCATTTTACTTCCTTATAAATATTTACGGAGAAGTTTAAGTTGCTCACACACATCTTTTTAACGTACTTTAAAGAGAATTCTCAATTGGTCATGCATACGCGATTCCTGTGAACTGATTCATGTATATTGTTTTTATTTCAAGTGATCTGATGACGTGGATGTTTCTTTTTTTTTCTCTACCTCAACCACTCAATTAAATCTAAAAATGAATATATTCTTAACTTATAAATAACAAAAACGTTGCGTACTGATATTTTAAGTTTACGCGAATGACATTGAAATAAAACTATTTTTACGGATTCTATCACGATTTAATTGTCCGACCCGTGACCACGAATACTGCAAAGATTTCGAAACGTCGGGCATAAAAATTAAAACAAATCGTGATAGAATCCGTAAAAATTGTTTTATTTCAAAGATTTGCGATTTTAGAAGTTAGTTATTTACTTAAGGTAGTCGATTCAAGTATTTTATATAAATATTGTTACTTCATTAGTTTTCCTTTACATTAAGACTTAAGTAAACGTTGCGTTTTATACCTGTACCCATGTATAGGTACAAAATCCTAACCTTGAGGCTGACCTAAACATATGTATAAAACAAATAAAGAAGCCCAAACAAATGTTTACATAATACTAGACCTGCGATGCGCGGCGCCAAAAAGGCTTAAGCTATTGTTTTTGTGTTTGATATGGGCGTGTACCTAAACGGGGCCGTTAATTTGAGTACGTACCTAGCATCAGCTACTACGACGTGAACGGAATTGAGCAGTCGATCCTATTCCATTGTTGTTTTGCGACGTTTCTTTCTTTCTACCTGCCCTTATCCCACTTCAATGTGGGGTCAGCGTAACACATTTTCAAGCATGTTGCAAAAAGGTTTCGGCTTTAGTTTCTACGATTGGCTGTATGCCTGACGTCGACCCCGGGATACAGTCTCGAGGAAATCATATTAAAAAACCGTTTTGCCCGATTTAGGGAATAATCAATTATTACAATGAATACATAACTCCCAGCAGTCACATAGAGACTTGACTCCACAAAGATCGAGTCTTGTGACGCGCGTATCAGGAACTACGAGAGACTATAGGTCTCAACACCCAGAACCGAAACAAATAGTTGTGGGCCACACAAACTTTTGCTTCGGTGCGGGGTCGAACCCGCGGCTTCTCGCTTCACACCTCGCTGAGGCACATGCATACCGTTTCGCCAACAAGGCGTAGTTTCCCGACTAAAAACGTTAATTAATTGTTTTTATTGATAGTTGATTCTGATGTTGCAGATTGATGACCTCGACGAGAAGTCGGCTGTGAACGGGGAAGTTGCGCTTCAATTCCCGCGTCGGGACAAGTTTGAGATCCGCAAATGTTTCGTTGAACTTTAGATTTTTTATACTGGGAAAAGCTGATAAGTATAGTGCAGGCGAAAAATGTCGACTATCGGAACCTTTCAACACGATGTAAACAGAAACGCTGTCCTTAATTTGAGGCCTGTAGAGTCACTTTTGACTCTCAATTCGATTTCCGCTACGACTTGATTTCAATTAACTTAAAATTCCACCGAAACTAAGTTAAAAAGTGCAGTAATCTCGCGTTAAAAATTACCAAATGATAAGTTCTCGGTGCGACATTAGCCCACCTTTTAACTCAATTTCTCCACGCTCAACTCAACTCGAATCGGGTCTCAAAAGTCAGGGGTTAGGATATCGTTTAACAGAAAAAAGACAGAGAAAGTGTAGATTCCTTCGTCAGCAGTTTAGATACATCAGCTGTAAACAGAGGCCCTAGGTTCGAATCCTAGGATGGGTAACGCACGTTTTTCTGACACGACTTCCCCGGGATTGTATTAAAGGGGGTTGATGTAAAGCAGACACGCGGTCGCAAAAACAAAAGATACATAAGCTCAAGCCTGTATCCCATAAGGTGTACACAGAGGCGCACTAGCGAACAATTCACCGAGCTTAGTTCCGTCCCAGATGTGATAGGGGACGTGCACAAATGCCAAACTTCGGGCTGATACTGAAAAATCCAATATCCCTTTGGCCGAGCCGGGCATCGAACCCGTGACCTCAGGACGTTAGTAATACCGTAATATAATTACGCCACCGAGGCAGTCTAAAAACTAAAGATAGAAAGAGGTGTTGAAGTAGAAAATGCATATACACATTAAATAAATAACACCCAACAGTCACACACATAGTCCTGACCCCACACTAACATACGAGTCTTGTGTCGTGGGTATCAAAAACTACTAGAGATTCTATCTCACAACACCCAGACCCGAAATAAATATCTGTGAATCACACAAACATTTGTCTAGGTACGGGAATCGAATCCATGGCCTTTCGCTTCACAGCTCCTCGTCCACTGGGCCACAGAAGCTGTCATATTATAACAGCCTCCGTCCGACGACATGCATAGACTGCTATAATACACGTCGCGTCAGTGAAGAGACCACTTCACCCCCTGACCCTGTTTTAACACTGAAAGCGGAGACCCAATTCAACGCGTACATTTTTAAATATTTCACGTGGTATCTTTTTTTTATAGCATAGCTTTCACACCCGGGGCCAGGTCAGCAGGACTTGTCATGGACGGGCACAGGATCGAGTTTGCCAGAAGCATCAAACTCCTTGGAGTGGTCCTAGATGAGAGACTTACTTTCCGCCAACACGTGCTCCACGCCGTGGACAAGGCCAATCGTATCTTCCGCAAGTTGTGCCTTTATGCGAGGCCGACTTGGGGGATGCATGCTGAGAATGTGCATATCATTTATCAGCATGTGATTGAGCCTATTATCACCTATGCCGCTGGCATTTGGGGGCACGTGGCGGAGAAAAAGTATGTTCGCAAGTTACTTGCGGGCGTACAACGCGGATTTGCCATCAAGGCCATTAAGGCCTTCCGCACGGTCTCCACCTCGGCTGCACTGGCCCTCGCGCAGTTCATCCCCCTGGACCTAAGAGTCCGGGAGGTGCACTGCGTAGAGAGCGCTCGCCTTTCCGGGACCACACACCTCCTTCCTGATGATATTCTCCTTGAACTTCCCACTCCCATCCACGAATTATTACACCCTGCGGATCGCGTTACTATCCCGTTGATAACCTCCTCCAATCAGGAGGAGGTTAACGAAGCAATCCGCAGTAACACAGACACAACACACATTTACACGGACGGCAGCAAGCAGGATGACGGAAAGGTGGGAGCTGCCTTCGTGTGTTTCGACCCGGGAGGGGAGAACGTCACGCCCACTGTAAAGAAGTTTAAACTACACGACTGCTGTACGGTGTTCCAGGCCGAACTTCTGGCCATCTTGCACGCGTGCCGGTGGGCTCTTGACCGGAGATACCAGCAGGTCATCATATTTTCTGACTCTCTGTCCTCGATCATGGCTATCCAGGACAGGAGCAACACCCATCCCCTGGTTACATCGATACATCGCATTTTGCGGGACTATCGCGGTGTGGGTGAACTGCAAATCTCTTGGGTCAAGAGCCACATTGGCATCGTGGGCAACGAGATGGCCGACATAGCGGCCAACTCCGCCTGCTTTATGCATAAAGCTCCTGACTACTGCAGGTTTCCTATCTCCTACCTGAAGGCTCGTCTCCGTAGATCCACTCTGAACACCTGGCAGTCGCGGTATGAAGCAGCGGAACAAGGTCAGCACACGCGGTCACTCTTTCCCAGCCTCGGAGACATCCGCAGGTTGTGGAAGCTGACGGCACCCAACTTCTACCTCACTCAGGTCCTTACCGGTCACGGTTACCACCGGGCCTACCTCCACAGATTCTGCATTACAGACGTCGAATACTGCCCCTGTGATAGCGTCACCACCCAAAGCCTCGCACACCTCCTAGAGGAGTGCCCAAGATTTGCCATACATAGACACACACACGAGATGGTATGCCGCCGCTTTGGAGTGTCTCCGTACAGCGTCTCTCAGCTCCTTGCTGAAGGAAACGAAAAGACGTTTGAAGCTTACACAAAGCTGGTAGAAACCATCCTCAGCCAACTCAAAAGTTTCAATCAAGGAACTGCACCGACTGGACCTCGACCTGGAGCTTCTTGAGCTCACTATACTATGTTTGATATCTGTGCTGTGCTGTTGTTTTAAGCAAAAGTTATCTCTTTTTTTTATATATTTCGTTTTTAATCATTTAATTTTTTTTTTTTTAAATATGTTTATTTTTAATTCCTTTTGTTTATTTTAGCCTCTGTTTAGTCCTAGTGTTTCGTTTCGTTGTAATATTTTTCTTAATTGTTTATTGTTAATTTTACACCCTATGTCAATTCATTATATATATTATAATTATGTTATACCACTGTTATGTTAGTTATAAGAAAACTTTGTATTTTTACCCTAGGTTTTAAGATTTAAATTTGTTCCTTTTTCCTTTACAAGAAGGTGCCTCAATGAAATACAATGAGTATTTCATTGAAAAAAATCTATCAATAACTAAATCACACCACACGCAACACACACACTACATACACACAATCCCGATACCACTAGACAGGGGGGTCGATGAGAGGCGAACAGAAGCATTGTTGTGCGAAAGTCCTGCCTCTCCGGAAGATCTCCCTACACGCACACAAACCGGCACAGGGGGACCTACGTATCAAATAGCGAGGGTCCTCTCCTTTGCCGGCCACACCCCACAGAACACACACTACACTCTACAGCGAAACAAATCACCACCATCACGAAAAACAAAGGAGAAAAAAAAAAAAAAAAAAAAAAAAAGACTGGCAAACAAGCAGATGGGTCACCTGATAGTAAGTGATATCCACCGCCCATAGACACCCAAGACACAAAAAGAATCATGGGTGCGTTGCCAACCTAAAAGGACTGAATGCAAGGGAAGGGAAACGGGATTGGGAAAGGGGGGGGGGGGTAATTGGTTCACCGGAAATCTCACTCACCGAACGAAACGCGACAGCGAGCTGCCACTTTACGTCGGTTTTCTGTGAGACAGGTATCAAACCGGTCGGGCCGGCCAATTCGTGTTACAGAACATAATTTTCTACAGCGTGGCTCTACCACCTAAATCTCCGTCAAATGTAGACTGATTTGAATCATTTGTAATCGATAGGATGTTGTGTTGTAAGATTTCAACGTGATATTTAGTATGAGCTGTTGCTCGTGACTTCGTTCGCGCGGATATCCCGCGAGAACCGTGCACTTTTCTTAAGTTAAAAGTAGCTTATGTTTCTTACTGATAATGTATGTAGCTTTATATGGGTAAGAGAATGTTTTAAAATCAGTTCAGAAGTTTTTGAGTCATTGAATGATGAATAGGCCTCCCACAAAGATTTCCAGATGGACCTGTTGGAAGCGGCCTGCATCCAGCGACTTCCTGCGACCTTTACCAGGTCGACGGTCCACCAGGTCGATCTGGAAATCTTTGGGGGAAGCCTATGTTCAGCAGTGGACGTCCTATGGCTGATGATGATGAAAAATGAATGGGTTATTACAGACAAAATACAAAAATAAATATTTTCTCTTTATAATATTAATAATAATAATAATAATAATATTTTTATTGCAGACTAAAAGTCCATAGTATTAGTGTGTACAATAATGAATAAAAACTATAGCTATGTTACTGAAAAATACAAAAATTGAGAAAAGAAAAGAAAAGTAAAAGGTAAACTGCTACACTAGAGCAGTGCACATTTGGCAATAGGCGCGTGCAAACGCGTCCAGTGCTCCAGTATAGGACAGTCCCACCGGTTACACAGTGCCTTCAAGATGCTGTTGGAGCTGGTGCGCCCTCTACGCATGAGAGATACACAACTTTTACGTATGATGGCATAAAAGTCATCAACTCCGGCATCAGCAAACATCCCAGAGGCGCTACAAAATCGCGGAAGCCCGAACAGCACCCTGAAAGCGTTATTGTACTGAACACGCAGCTCGCCATATGCTCTTTGTGTATAGCTAACCCATAGACTACACGTGTAGAGTGATTGACAGTAAGCTCTGAAGAGTGTAATTTTCACTTGTGCGGTACAACGTGCAAATCTGCGAGCCACCATATTGCTTCGAACAGCCAGCGCCCTGCGTGCCCTCTCAATATCTACATTATCATTTAAGTCTTCCGTTACCCAATGTCCCAGGTACTTAAACTTCGTTACTCGTGCCAGGGGGTTGTTATATAGTGACACCTGTGCCCCGTTCAAGTAGGATTTGTTACCAGCTTTAAACACAAGCAACTCGCTCTTTTTTGTGTTGTACCTGAGGCCGTGAGCAACTCCATACCCTTCACAAACTAGGAGAAGCCGTCTTAGCGCGCCAATCGATGGACTCAGCAACACCATGTCATCCGCATAGCTTATATTGTTGACACACACACCGTCGACATGACATCCGATGCGGGTGTCGCTGAGCTCAGCAATTAGCCTGTTTATGTACAGGTTAAAAAGTCTAGGTGAGGTAATCCCCCCCTGTCTTACACCACAATTCAACCTGTACATATCCGACAACGTTCCACCCCATTTTACAAAATTAGTTTGGTTGCTATACCAATATTTGAGCAAAAGGGCAACATCGCTTCCGACAGTGGTCTCATAAAGAAGTTTATTCCATAGAATGTCATATGAGACCATATCAAAAGCACGTGATAGATCTAGAAAGCACGCATTCACCGGAGTTTTTCTGTTCGTGTAATATTGAACAGTCTTCTTAACACACAAAATAGCATTCTCCGTACACAGACCAGGCCTAAAGCCAAATTGTGAATCATGTAGACTAATACGAGGCGCCATATGTGCGTCGAGCAGACTGTCCAATACTTTAGCTGTAACAGTAGCTAAAGATATAGGCCTATAGTTACTAGAGTCTGCCGGATCCCCGGTTTTATTTTTTACAATTGGAACAACTATGGTTTTCATTAAATCACATGGTAAATAGGAATGTCCTAAACACAACGTGTAAAACATAGCCAGTACTCTCGGCAGGTGTACACCAGCCCACCTCAGGTGTTCAACGCTGAGGTGATCATGACCCGGAGACTTACCTTTTGTCATATTTTTAATTGTACTAGCCACTTGCTTGGCAGAAAAACATTCAGTAATCCTCGTGTCAGAACACCCAGCGTCAGATATCCCGGTCGAAAGTTGTTTAGTGGATGGATGTGACGGTTCCACTTTGAAATGGCTAATAAACATATTCGCTATATCTCCATGGCTGTGTACACCCGCCACACTTTCCGGCAGGCTCGGCCTGAGGTTCAGGTTATTCGTATGTTTCCAAAATTTACTAAAATTATATGAACTATGGCTATTTGCAATTATATCCATTTTAATTTGAATCTGATTATCTCGACACCACTTCAGTTTAGTTTTAAAGACTTTCCGAGTACTACGCATATTATCATACAAATGCCCTGTCAATGGATGACCACATAAGTTCCACATCTTAAATGCAAGCCGAGCCTCCCGGTGTGCGGTTTTAACATGTTTATTCCATCCCAAAAGCGGTTTGTATTTAATAGCCATTCTAACTTTCGCAGTCATTTCAGCACTCTCCGTTAAAATACAAATTATTTTCTTATACATCTGATTTAGTATATCCTTATGTTTTTTATCACTACACATTTTGTCTGCACACATAGTCATTTCAGGTGGAAAATCGATGTCATTAATATAAATATAATAGAACAGCAAAATTCTAGACGAAAGTCGTAAATTCGAAAATAACCCCATGAGTACCTCACTTTTGGAGCTAAATGTGTACCTAATGTGGGAGTTCTAGTTCGTCAGTCCGCCTCTGCTTACCCCTTATGTGTTTTGTGTACTAAACGCATCGTCGCCTGCTTTAACGGTGAAAGAAAACATGGTGGGGAAGCCTGTATGCCTAAGAATTTTCCACAATTTTTTTAAGGTATATGAAGTCTCCAACCAGCATTAGGCCAGCGCGGCTAGAATGACCGTTGTTGTTAAATAGATTTTTACAAAATTATACGATGTTATTATAAATAAATTCAACATCCAATGTTCTAAACGAAACATAAATACTCTTTTACATGCTTTATATTAGGCCAATATTTCATTGACTTTACAATTTTAAATATTATTAATAACGAACTGGTTACATGGCTCGCCAGCCTTTCATACAAAAAATGACTGTGAAATCAATATCATTGTTATTTTCAATGCCATAATATAATGATTGACCGTGTTTTGTCGCAGTAAACAATTTATTATCGATGCCATATTGTCACAACCCTGATACCAATGAGGACAAAGAAGAGGTTATGTGACACGTAAGGGCGACTTGCAGCACTTAGATAAATCTCGATTTAGCTTAATCTCTATTTAAATACACGAATGACGTGTAGGCTAAATCGAGCTTAGGACTAACTTTACATTAGTAACAGGACTGCAAGTCGCTGTTAACAAGGTTGACGATTTGTTAACTTTAAATCGACTTCACAATTTATCCGATGTTGGCCAAAACCTCTACATGGGACCACCCTTAAAACAAGGTCTGTCGTATACAAGAAGATTATTGAAAATCGAAGCTCCATCAAGCATAAAAAACATCATGCAAATCAGTCCCTATTTTCCAATTATATCGAACGACATATAAAAAATAACGATGAATTGTTAATGAGTTGTTAGAGAAATTGGTTGATAATATTCATCTTGAAATGCGAGTAGAATGCCTCAGTACTGCGGCCTGCATAAGAGTACGCTATACGCGGCGTACTCGTATGTCATTCACATATATTTATTCGATTCGACTATTCTATTCGATAACGCGTAAGCCACTTGTCTAAACCCGCTGAGCAGGAAAATTTCTGACAACCGTAAATGTATTCGAACTCGATGCGCGTCTATGAAGTTTGTATGAAATGTTAACCAAACGTCATCAGTGCGCAGCGAACTCCTCGAATACATTTACATTTACATTCGTTTTTCGTGCTCGGGCTACAGGTGTTCTAACGAAAGGGGTTAGGTTTGATATGCATTTCGGTGGTGTGGATCTTTTTCATGAGCCAAAATTCACCATAAATAAAAGCGGAGCGTAACACAGTTTATACTCTACATTTTTCGCTAAAGGTTCACACTACCCTTGAAACAAGGTCTATCGTATAAAAAAATAAAAATAAATAAATGCATAAAAAATACCGACCAATTTAGAACATCTTAATTTGAAGTCGGTTGAAAGTTGACCTAAAATACCTTCAAATTCTTGTTAATATTATTCTCCGTATTACAGTGCGATATAGAGTGAATAATATGTCTTCACGAAACCTACAGCCTTGTGAATAAATCAGCATATTTAACCGAAACTACTTTCTTCGGGTCACTGTGCTTATAAAGCAGCCAAATACAGCGTTGACTAACACAACTCATAATTAAGATGCGGTGAATAACTACTAATATCTTAAGGAGGTAAGATTTGTTTCACTATCTATGAAACCGTACGGTTATGAAAGAATAGTAGCATATTTTTTTATGAGTGGTAGAATCACGCTGTAGACAGTTACGTCTACAGCACGAATGGGCCGACTCGACCGGTTTGAGACCACTGTCTCACAGAAACCGACGTAAAGTAGCAGTTCGCTATCGCGTTTCGTTCGGTGAGTAAGTTTTCCGGTGGCCCAATTTCCCCCTTCCCCTTTCCCAATCACTATTTCTCTACTTTTAGGCTGGCAACGCACCCATGATTCTTTTTCAGTCTTGGGTGTCTATGAGCCGAGGAGATTATTCATCATCAGGTGACCCATCTGCTCGTTTGCCAGTCTTTGATATAATAAAAAAGGAAATCTGCTTACCCCTATGAGAAAAGGGCGTTTATGTATTAACATGTATGTGTATACATAGGGGGCCTTTATACATGTACATATATATATTAGTATTTTTGCTTTTTTTACTAAATATATGAAAATTAATTACGAAATATTTTTTACATGTTTAGGATAAACTAATAGATAGCCTTGTATACTTTACTCTCAGTCAAGTACCCAATTATGATCCCTGTTAATAAACATTGTATATTCGGCTATTTAGAGGTAAAATCATTTTTTAATGGGGATATGCAGATACGAGAGAACGGATTTCTACTAGCTAGCACTCTTGTTCTTCTCTGAAAATAACGGAACTTATTTTGAAAATAATTACTATTGTATAGCTACACTATCACTGAGTGATATGGGCTTCTTTTATCCCGGAAAAAGATATAATGGGAGAGGAACAGACAGCAAAAATCAAAGAAAAATTTCTTTTTTTTCTTACTTCTTTCCCCAGTTAAGTATGAATGTATAATGTATACATTCATACTTAACGAAAGCGAAACGATGTTATAAAAATGTTGACATACAATGCCGGACATTTTACGTTCCAACTGTGATTTATTAATGTAAAAATATTTGTTCTCACACCTATAAATGGATGAATTAATGAAGCGTTAATGCATATACCCAGAAATAATAAATTGACATTGTTCACTAAAAAAATATATTTGACAAAGTAAGCAATCACGTTTAGATTTCTAATCCATTAGGTATGAATCCAATCAATCAATTTCATTATAAGGCTGTGGTCACACGACGCATACAATTTGCCAGACAGTTTGTCTGTAAATAGAGTCCACTAATTGATCACATTTCAAACATTAGTTTTGGAATTTTACGTAATATTGCCACAGAATTTGGCACACAAAATATTCATTCTCAGCAGTTGCTAAAACTAATAATTTATAATGAACTAGTCTATGTCGTCTGCTTTGACTCCCTAAGAGATTTGAGAAACTAGCCACTAACTATTTTTCATGCCTTAATTGTGCCCTAAAAACATTCCAATATTTACACTACTGCGTACTAGCGGCTATGACATTTATGATTTTAAGAATAGGTACTCAAGTTAAAGTGTAAAAAACTCCTGATAAGATTATCCATAAGTTGAATACCAATATAATAAACTATAAAAAACTAAATTAAACGATTTCTAACTGTTACATAAACTCGGAATAAAAATAATCGAAACAAGATTGCAAAAGGCATCGCCGTTGAACCATAGAGGCGGTATTAGAAACTGTTTAATGTTTGTTACAACATTTTTATAACGACTACCAGATTTTATTGTTTAAATATTATAAACTTTCACTAATTTTTGTTATCTTCAAATATCAGTCCAAGCTATTTTAGATATAGTTATGTACACTATGTATTATGAACACATGTATACTCTTTCATTAATATATGTTATCATTTTATGGTTAATCTTCGTTTAAATATAGTATATCCGATATCGTAAGCCAGTATTATTCATCAAATTCTACTTTGAATTTGTTATTTGTAAAATTAATATTTGCTCTATAATCTATAATAGAGCATTTTATATATCGTCATCTAATTTGGTGCTTTATTAAAAAATGTGCAGGTGGTCAATAAACTGTAATTTATTATTAAATTACAAGAACGTCTTTATAGAAGACTACGGTAAAACGAAACAATTCCTTGTACATATTGTTAGTGACAAAAGATTGCAGTGCAAAGAATTTTGCAACCGTTTTAAATGCATTTCTTTTCATGCATCGCCTTACATAAACAGTGATCTAGTTGTCTTCAATCGCCGGTTAGCTGCTGTAGTTAGCAGCCAATAGCCGTTATATCACAAGGCAAGGCGAAATAGTATACATTCAGCGTGAAACGTGACGTGTGCGTTGCGTGACCGTTTTCAACGGTTGATATAAATCGCGTAATTTACCACTGCCGTTGTTACCGTCAGCAGACTTTTTAAACTATTCCTTTTCAGTTTTAATTTTAGTTCGATTCCCGGTTATAATAAAAATATTGGTATAGTTATTAGTTTTGAATAAATTTTATAATAACTAGTGAAAATGTTGGAATTCTTCTTCTCTGATAAAAATTAAGAATTGAAATAATTTTAAATGTGTTATGTGTGTGTGTGTGTTATGAAATAATATAACTCAAATTTTCCCAGATTCTAAGATACAGGTTACCCTTTTATATCCTAATTACCAGTGTACCTAACACTGGTTTCTATGACATTCTACCAATACATTAATTATACTAAGTCATTTGAGTAAAAAAATACTAAAAATGGAAAATATATGACAAAGTTATCCGGTATTTTAACGTAGAATATGGAACTGTGCCAGCATCGTCAACCAAGAATGTAAGATTGATAAGAATGCAAATTACTGTGTAAGTAATGCTAATATTAACATAATATTATGTACTAACTATTCAAGTTTCTACGTTATGTATTTTTCTGTGGAACTATTTATTAAAGTAAAGTGGTAGAGCCACGCTGTAGATAATTATATCTACAGCAGGAATGGGCCGGCCCGACCGGTTTGATACCACTGTCTCAGAGATATCCGACGTAAAGTGGCAGCTCGCTGTCGCGTTTCGTCCGGTGAGTGAGATTTCTGGTGGCCCAATTGCCCCTTTCCTCAATACCTTTTCCCTCCACCACTCACCACCACCTCTTATAACAGTAATATTATAATCT
Organism: Clanis bilineata; assembly: GCA_036417725.1. NCBI lineage: Eukaryota > Metazoa > Arthropoda > Insecta > Lepidoptera > Sphingidae > Clanis > Clanis bilineata. The sequence continues at coordinate 11,099,944 of CM071153.1, forward strand.
TACTACGTTTTTTTACGGGAATCGGAACAAGCAAGATTGTAATAATATTGCTATAAGAGGTGGTGGTAACCCCCCAGTTCAGTTATTTTTTGTCCAACTACAAAATAAACAGGTTTACAGTTATCAATTTACATATTGATATCTCGAAAACGGTTTTAGATATTTCAAAGCTTAAGGTTTATATGGATGAATAGAAGCTCTTACGTGGAAAAATTTACATATTTGAATTCTATTCAGAGTGAGGAGCGGTGTGAGAATATGCTGGAGACTTAAAGTTCTCATTCTGAAGGCAGAATGTAGGCACTATGGATATAAAACCTCTTTGTGCTCCATACAACTAGTAATTCCAGTATATAGGACATCCTTGTATTCGCATTCACCGTGCCAGAATGCGGAAATGGTCTCTTTGGTATTCACATAAAGCCCCCTTTAGTTTAAGAGAGTTTATTGCACGACCTATAATAGGTGAAAAAACTGTACAATTAGTTTAGTATGTAGTATTCTTAAGTACCTATTCTATTAGCATGAGTTAGTCCCTTAGCATGAGTTTTGACATCGTTGACTTCTATGAAAACACAAATAAAATGAGTTTAGTCTGTGTATTTCCAAAAATATGTTTGAGTAAAATAAATTCAATAACAGAGAACAAATTTATTTATATGAGGACTGTACCAGGGCTACCAGCGAACAGCTTATAAATTGAACCACATTTTTTTCACATGAAAGAGGTATTTGACCCTGTTTGTAGAGTGTTTTATTCGGATTATAATTTAGTCAATTTACATTACAAAATGTTGCTAAAGTACGTACTTTAAATTTTACACAGTATTGATGAAACTCATTTTAATAGATAAAATATACCTTAAATTAAACTTTTATAAGTGAGGACTTGTTATTAGCTATATTTTAGCTAAACGACTGTAATTTACTCGAATGTTATTAGCAAGTTGTCGATAAATAAAATAAAAAATAGTTCTGAGATACCACTTTCGAAATATCCCCATTAAATGAAATGAAAACCCTCGATGTTCCTTTCGTCGCTTGTAAAACACAGACAAATACAAATAATACACATTTTTTATGACAGTAATTAAAAATGTGTAAATTTTATTACGCCGACTACTTTTTAGATTTTACAACATTGTTATTGTCATAACTATAATCACCGGAGCTTATACGTATTATATGTTTAGAATCACGCATGTACAACCATATAAGTACTCATAAAAGCCCTAGAGACACGCATTTTAATATTTATTTGCACAAGAATTACATATGATGAATTTTCACGCTTCCCGCCTGTATGCTCTAAGGTATAGGCAAAGGCCCTACTTTAACACCAATAATAATAAATAACAGATTCTTGTTCTGCTGGAACTTAAAATAGGATAACCTGTGCTGTAAGTACCAGCAACCTTCCAGTGTTACAGATTACAGCTAATTCCGGATATTCGTTTCCCTTGCGTCTATCTTCCTCTGGCTTCCAGTTTAGCTTCCACTGCGTGGGACTACCTTTGGACCTTAGGACAGAAAAACCATCTATCTATATTGGTTACGGAACGGATTATCTACGGCACTCTTACGCCTTCTGGCTACCAGTTTAGCTTCCACTGCGTGGGACTATCTTGGGACCTTGGGACGGAAAGACGACCCATCACTGCGACTACGCTTCCACGCCGTGGGACGTATAGCGTCCATAATCGTCGCGTCGTCAGTGAATGTACTGTAATCGAACTTGTCTGTCTGTAATAAATCCATTTTAACCTTCCAGGGTGTTCTTCATCCGCCACCCTGCCGCTACCGCTACCGACCGTTAAAACACTGTAATATTCAAATGTATTGTAAATGTATTCTAAATGTATTGTAAATGTATTCTAAATGTATTGTAAATGTATTCTAAATGTATTTAAATGTAATGTATGATATTACACACGTTATATTTGTCGCCTCCTTGGTCTAGTGGTAGTATGTATGGGCTGTGGACTGGGAGGACCTGGGTTCGATTCCCAGGTCGGGCACAGCAAATTTTCAAATTTAATTTGCCCAGGACTGGATCCCTTAGAGGGGGTTGAGGTCAGGCAGGCGTAGCCGGTCGTAAAAACTTAGCTTAATCATTTCTGTAACATGCCTGAAAAAGTGTGTTGCGCCCACATTAAGGTGGGATAAGGGCAGGTAGAAAGAAAGAACATTACACACCCATATCTCGCTTATTTCATGTGACCCACTTCATGTGTGATTTTTACAAAAATACTCACAGTTTGGGATTGCTCTACCTGAGAATTGAACCCAAGATATAAATTTCTACCAATGCACACTACGCATTGATTAATATAATACGTCGCTAGATAAAACCAAAGAGGCAAAGTGATTTTCTTAAGAACATGCGAACGTGTTAAAAATGAGTTGCTACTCGTATTTAAACTTTTGTTGTACCTTCGTGTTCTAAGTCTGAATAGTACTACACCTTGGCAGAACTCCTGTGAGTGCTGCCACGTAAACCTCTTGAAATAATCAATAAGGTTCTTGAACTCTATCAAGTATTTTGATAAATACTTTAATAACATAGAATACTTATTTACCGTGAAGAAAAACATTGTGAAGAAAAATAACAACAATTTCGAAAGTATGTTTTTTTTATGGAATGGCGTAGCAAACGAGCAGAAGGGCCACCTGATAGTAAGCGGTCACCTTCGCCGATGAACATCCACGATACCAGAGGAATCGTCGATGCGTTGCCGGCCTTTAAAAATTAAAATCAACCCGCGATAAGCCAGCATGGTGGACTAAGGCTTAACCCCTTTCGCTAGTATAAAAAGTCAGCAGTGAGACAGTAATATTACAGAGCTAATATTATTGTTATACTTGTTTGCCTCATTGATTGAGCGGCAACGTACTTGCTCAGGTGCTCTGTTCAAATCTTTAGTCGGAAAATCACATATTGTGCTCAGTTTTTCCATTGGTAGGTACTTAATAAATCTAACATAAGTCCGTGGTTGGTATTTTTGGTCGCATTCGACATATATTTGATTCGAGTGCGACACAGTGAACGTTCCAAAAAGTCTACGATGCAACTCATATTAATTAGTCATACTTTTGTCTATCAAGACTACCTAAAACAATGTTTCCATTGTTTTAGATTTAGACGTTTTGTATATAAGAACATTATACATGTAGAAGAGCGTGAATAGTACTAATCTAATCACTTCTTAACTAAGCAAAACAATAAATAAATGAACATGGTTTATCTACCATGCATACACCCACCACGTGGATTGAGTAAAAAACAATATTTACGTACAAGTATATACAACTCACGTGTAACGTTTAAACGTGATATGGAATGCAAAATGTATTAATATTTTAGCGTTTGCCAAAAATGGCGACAGATCTGTGTCATCAACAAGTTTTCATAATGTCCGTTGTCGTCTAACCACAAGCGTCGCTCTACAGCTAAGATACTCAAAGTTAACGAGCTCGTATATAACATTCTACGAAGTAAAAATAAACAGCTAGAAACTAATTCTACAAATCTTGTGCGTATATTAAAGACAGATTATGTTTAGGTGTGAAATCATATTTTATATGCTTAATATAAAATTAATACCAAATGTAATAAAAATATGTTGTTAGACGAACTTGCTATTTTCCAAGTATAAAGTAGGTATATAATAAATACACGTCAATGTCAAATAACGATGAAAAGGTCACTGAAATTGTTATAAGAAAATTACTTCGCCCTTTGCATGTTCACTTTTAGCAAAGATATTTGCTTATAAGTAATTTATTTTTAATATTTTGATATCATTAATCTACGATATGTTTACATCATTTGTGCAAATAAAATTTGCGTATTCAATAATGTAAAATTTTAATTTATGCTTTATTACCAAGTAACTAATTTAAAAAGCTTGCAATATTGAAACACACATTCGATTTACGAAATCTTACAAGTAAGGTTTCAAAATGGCAAGTTTGAGAAGCACTGATTTATTGAACTCCGTCTGCTAAATACTTAACATTGAGAATCGGAAACCGTGAAGCGTGAAACTTCGGAATCGGAACCATGACAACCGTTCATTACACTAATGTTACAGAAAAAGTGACCTCACCGCTTGCGAAAATATTGATAGGCCATAACATAAGACAATTAATAGTTTTTTATGAATGAATTATTTATAATACCTGGGTACTTGACTATGTTTGATTTTATACACATATTTATATGTAATAGCAAATTAAACAAAAATAAACCCTTCTGTACAAACTGCACCGAAATTGGTTGAAAAATGAGGCAGTAATTCATATGTATTTTAAATTCTGAAGTGGTGGCATATTGGAGATATCTTGGTATCACTTTCCAACGCACCTACCGTTATGGTGTGACGTGATTATACTGATACTTCTCTTTCCTGCAGTTTGAAGGTTACACCAAACTTCAAAGGCTAATAACTTTTTCATTTTTGAGTATATTTTATTATATCTTCCTGTTCTATATTTTAGAAGACGTAAATTTCATATACAATTAATAAAAAAATTAGTCAAATACCCAATTATTAAAAAAAATTTAAACGCTATTAAAGGTGTTGAAGTAAAATAGCATGATTGTGATAGGTCATATTTTTATAAGCTTACTACTGAATCCCCGACGTGGTAGGCAGATGCATATCTACGATTCGCATTCCATACCCTATTTTTATCCAGAATATGACCATAGGCAGTGAGCTTTTCACGGTACCCGGTCCATATTCCAACACGTGACCTATTGATAATCAAAAGCTTAAAAACTTTAAAAACCAACTTCTAAACCCATCAGATCTTGACCAAAGTTATACGGAACCCTAAATAAGCTCTATCGACCACAAAACAATTTTGAAAAGCGGTCCACATTTGCCGGAATAGTGACTAACCTACTTAACAAAATAGAGAAGAATTGACACCTGCTTCTCTTGAAGTTATTAATTGTGATTGCCCAACCTGGCATTTGAACCAAGGATCTCACGTTCTCAGCCACTTCAACTAGACCAATGAGGATAGTTCGCAACATTATTTCCCATAGTTTGAATATTCTTTTTATGTCCATTGAACGTCCTCGCGTTATCGGCAACTTGTTGGCATATCTTGGTCACGTAATATTTTTTGTTTGTTTTATAAAACGACTACGATTCACAAACATTGCTAGTTTTTCGATATTTAAAAATATACAAGAATTAATGCAACCATTTAACACATGAATATCTGTTTCAAAAAGTGACTTAAAATATAATGTTTTTATTCAGTATGAATTCTTTTCATATTAATGGTATTCTTGCAACTGTAGGTTGTATTTCGCAAAAATAATATGTTTAAAATGATTCATTGTCTAATACGTTTACTCATAAATGTGTAGGATACAATGATTGTATGGTGCATAACAATAAAATTAAAATCCACCTACTGCAGCTCGAACATTAATTTCTTAAGTAATTGACAGGTTACATAAAAATAAAGTACGTACTTAAATACTTTGTTGCATATAAATGATTGTTTATTTCATATTTATCATGCTTTATTCTTATGAATCGGTAAATAAATTTTACAATAAATTTCTATGTAATAACCTCCAGCACCATTTAGATTAATATTTTTCTAGTACCTATTATATTGTTGCGTGATGACTGACGATGGCTATATACTGGTATTAATTAATAGAAGTAAAGGTACCCTTTACGGCCCGTATCTGGTAGTAAAGCTATAAGCAAATTAAAGTAGGTATTTTAATTTGCTTATAGCTTTACACTTCAATGCCCTCAGTGTATTCATGTTTCTAAACTCGATAAAGATATCTACTGTTTGCATATCGTAATCGCAGAGCGTTCCTTTTTTTACCCGAAGGGTAACGTTTCTCGAAAATCATAACACTTCTTCAGAGGCAGTTGGGTAAAAATGCTCGCATAGTCACTGTCACTGTCGTAGAATTATATACCTTTATTTCTTTCTACCTGCCCTTATCCCACCTTAATGTGGGATCGGCACAACACACTTTTTCAAGAAATTATTTGGCTTAGTTTTTACGATCGGCTGCCTACCTGACGTCAACCCCCTGAACTGAGAGATTCAGTCCCCGGCAAATTAAATTAAAAAATTCATTTTGCTGGACCTGGGAATCGAACCCTTGACCTCCCGGTTTACAGCCCATATATGCTGCCACTAGACCAAGGAGGCGACTCGTAGAATTACATTAGAATATAAATATAATATAAACCTGAGTACATATAATAAAATGAATTTCTACCATGCTTAGTACTAAATTGTCTATCGAAAAGGTAGTGGATTCTATCGCTCAAAAATGCCAAGAATTTGCGAGTAGTAGATAGCATTTATAATTATTGTATTGTTGTCACAACAAACATCGTGTACATGAGATGTCTCATATTATAGAACAATCGACATATCAGATTTCTTGTTCTTTCTTTGTTAATACAGCTATTAAAGCATTTGTATTGTACGTGTGACTCAGCGTAACGTTGTCATGCAAATTGGTTTGTAGATCCACGGACGCAAAAAAAGAAGGACACCACCTCGCTTATAGTTAAACGGACGCCACGAAGCCACGCACACAAACGCGCCTGTACAAAAGTACTCTACGCGCACATTAAAACTCATAAGTCATAACACGCTCAGTCGCCGCCATTACGTATCGATGGATCGAATGAGCCGAAAACCCTGCTTCACTTTGAATGTTCCTAGCGCTCCGTCCATCTTTTTTACGTCCGTGTGTAGATCATTATTAGTACAGATGTGAGGTGAATTGATTGTGGTGCTTCGTGACGGAATTGTTCTTATTGTTGGCAAATAATCTACATAACTAATATATAGAGGTACATTACTAATATATGGGGCATTTCACGTCAAGCGGACAATGAAAAAAAAAGTGAGGTTCTGAAATTCGTTCATATTTTACTTATTTATACTTCTAGAGGGTATGAACTTGTACACAAAATATTTTTTTTATAAAAGGTCTAATTGTCAAATTATGGACTTCTAAAATATCGACCTCACCGGTGTGAGGGTGTGTACCTCCTTTGGGAGGTATTTTGCGTATTGAAGTAATTTATAATAAAATAACAAATGTAGTGTTTTGGGTAGTAAATTTAATGGACTTTTTGATTTTTTGAACCGATTCGAAATTTAATTTTTTTCTCTTGTGCTAAACCGGAAGTAAAGATTTCAAAACGAAATTTTAATAGTTTGGGCAACAACATTTTTATTGTTTTTTATTCGAAAATAAAGCTTGACATACACAGATTCTACCATAAAAATTATAAAATGGGTGCTAGATTCATTTAGGATTTATATCAATTTGAGTATGTATATGTCGTACTGATCGAGGTACCTGACGCTTGTTAATGTCGGCTATTTTGCGTAAAAAAGAATGCACACAGTAAAATTGCTTTAAAGTCACCTTTATATGTATGATTATAATATTTACAGTTAATTTTATATTGAAAACCGACTGATCCTGAAAGAGGATAATGTTTTTCGAGTATAGGTTTGTATTTATGTATGGCAATTTCTTTCGCACGCTCTACATCCCAAACGGCTTGACGGATTTTAACATATGAGATGTCATTTCATGTGTCTAAGTAATGGGAGTAATATAGTATGTAATATTCAGTTATTGCGCCTCCGCATAAAATGGGAAAGGAGAATAAAAAAGATTTTTTTATTATTATATCGTTATTGTAAACTCGCAACACTTTTTGTCAGATAGCAACACTATCAACATTTTATTATATCTTATTTTACTCCCACTTCTGAGGCGAATGAAATGACATCTCATATGTTAAAATTCTTCAAGCCGTTTGGGCTGAAGAGCGTGCGAAAGAAATTGACATACATAAATACAAACCTATACTCGAAAAACATTATCCTCTTTCAGGATCAGTCTGTTATCAATATAAAATTAACTGTAAATATTGTAATCATGCATAAAAAGGTGACTTCAAAGCAATTTTACTGTGTGTATTTTTTTTACGCAAAATAGCCGACTTTAGCAAGCGTCAGGTACCTCGACCAGTACGACATGTACGTACTCGAATTGATATAATTCCTAAACTAATGTAGCACCCCATTTACAATTTTTATGGTAGAATCTGCGTATGTCAAGCTTTATTTTCGAATAAAAAACAATAAAAATGTTGTTGCCCAAACTATTAAAATTTCGTTTTGAAATTTTTACTTCCGGTTTAGCACAAGAGAAAAAATTTAAATTTCGAATCGGTTCAAAAAATCAAAAAGTCCATTAAATTTACTACCCAAAACACTACATTTGTTATTTTATTATAAATTACTTCAATACGCAAAATACCTCCCAAAGGAACCCTTACACCGGTGAGGTCAATATTTTAGAAGGCCATAATTTGACAATTAGACCGTTTATAAAAAAAATATTTTGTGTACACGTTCATACCCTCTAGAAGTATAAATAAGCAAAATATGAACGAATTTCAGAACCTCACTTTTTTTTCGTTGCCCGCTTGACGTGAAATGTCCCATATACAAAGTTTATATATGTTAATATATGTATAAAAACATTTACCTACGCGCTGATTAATGCGCGGCTCCTGCACATGTTTTTCTAAACATAAAACACTAACACACCTACGCAAAACAAGGACTTTGACCATAGTTAAAAATGTGTAGCGAAACCATGTTTTGTGTAATGTTTTAGTGCAGACGCGGCTTTATCTTTAAGAATAGTTTGTCACTTTTTTCATTGCGTAACATTGTTTGAAAATGAAAGGGACAAACTAAAAATAGGAAGCGCATAAATATTCTTATAAGGGGCATAATATTATCCTCAGGTAAAGGCGAACTTACTCGCTAGAGGTGTTCTCTTCATTCTACTTGTGATCTACACAAAGATTAAACAAGTCACATAGACACACATAAGCTCACGTCTGTATCCCCGAAGGGGTAGGTAGAGGTGAACTAGTGAACTAGAACACCCACATTTCGCCGACCTTAGCTCCGTCCCAGATGTGATAGGGGGCGAGCATATCGCCATATCGGGCACAAATTCCAGACTCCAGACTGATATAGAAAAATCCAATTTCACTTTGCCCGACTCGGGCATCGAACCCGAGACCTCAGGACCTTGGTTAGAATCTCAGATCGGTGAAAGATGTTTCTAACACGAATTAGTAAAAACTCTGTACAATCTGGGTCTTACTTATAAAAACAGTTTAACTAAGCAAATGGTAAAGAATAGCCTGTCCCTTTTATTTTCAAACGTTGTGACACAAGGAATTTTAGCCATTTGCTCAACTAAAATGTGTTTATAAGTAAGGTCCCATATGTTTACAAGTTAGTATAACATAAATGACAAATCGCGTAATGTTGGAAAATGTATTCAAAAATGTATATGCTAAAGTTTTCATTAAGTTGCGTCTCGTGCACTAAAACATTACACAAAACACCTACTCAAAACATGGTATATCTAAAATGTTTTTGTCTATGTTCCATTGTTATATCTGCCGTCCTCAAGCTAAAATTTTTAGAGCCACGCTGTACACAGTAACGTCTATAGCACGAATGGGCCGGCTCGACCGGTTAGATACCACTGTCTCAAAGAAAACCGACGTAAAGTGGCAGCTTGCTGTCGCGTTTCGTTCGGTGAGTGAGATTTCCGGTGGCCCATTTCCCCACTCCCTTTCCCAATCCCCTTCCCTCCCCTTCCATTCCCTCCTTTTAGGTTGACAACTCACCCATGATTCTTTTTGTGTCTTGGGTGTCTATGGGCGGTGGAGATCACTTACCATCAGGTGACCCATCTGCTCGTTTGCCAATCTCTGCTATAAAAAAAATGCCTTTAAGTGAATAATCCTAATTTTGAGATGTCTCCAAAAAACGTAAAAAATATGGTCCCTAGAAACATAGACTTATGGTTATTTTTCATCTTAAAGTAAACAAGTTATTAAGTCTATTAAATATAAAAGCACAGTCTAATAAACCTCTAAGGATATTACTTTCCACGTTTCTTTGAGACATCTCAAAATTGAGTTTATCCACTTAACGGCATTTTATCTTGAGGGAGGCAGATATAAGCATGGGACAACGAAAACCTTGTTTTGTGTTTTTATTGTTTTGTTCTGAAAAAATAAGTGCAGGAGACGCACCTTTAGGCGTCCTTAGGAAAATAGAGACGGTCAAATCATGCGTGAATATAACGAAAAACCCGTCCGTTTATGACTCATACTTCTAGGATTTCCCAGTACTACATCACAGGCCACAGCGCAATCCAAAGCACCACAATTTATAAGAAAACGTAAAAAAATACGTGAAACCACCTATTATATTCATGAACCTTTCCGTGTAAATAAAATTTTCTTGTTCCGTTGAAGGGGATGATAATAGTTCTGTAATATTACTGTCCTGCTGCAGGCCTGGGCTTCCTCTAATAATGAAAGGAGTTAGGCATTAGTCTACCAGAGGAGCAATTCTCGCGCATTTCGAATTCGTAAAAATTTTGGAAATATTTACTTATAACTATTTATTTCACTGAATATTTCGGATCCGAGATCCAGCCTAGACTGTTTTAAATTTCTCTCGAAGAGTTCGTATCCTAAATTATTTCGCATTCGAAATGCAATGTATGAAACGATGTTTGCTCTCGACTGTGTTAAGGCGCGTCTCCTGTTTTCAGTGATTTTTGCTGTCTCCTGCCTTTAAAACAAAAGACCATAGACAAAAATTTGTAGCGAAAACATGTTTTGCGTAGGTGTTTTGTGTAATTTTTAGTGCAGGAGACGCGGCTTTAGAGAGTGGTCGGTTAGTTTGGTTCAGTTCGGTAGTTATGTTCGGATTACAAATAATCGTTGATTCATACAATTCTTAATTTTCCTGTGAAGTTTAAAAATGTAGTCACGTTGCTTTAGAATTTAGCTAACAGCTTTGCTGACGGTATATTATGATTTATGATACATTGCAAGAAACCTTGACAATCGTTGGAAGTGTTCTCACTTGATACTGTAATAACTCATAGACATTCAGCCATTGTTTATTATCTGAAGATGTTTACTATTATTTATTTTCTCTTATCACGTGTGAGAACTCTAACAATAGGTAAGATGTGAAATCCGCAACAATAAGTGTTTTTTGTAGCAGAAACTGGCAAACGAGCAGATGTCAGTCATCTGATGTTAAGTGATCTCCACCGCCCATGAAGAATTTGACAGCCACGATAAGCCGCTGGGCTATATCTGTGACTTTTGTTTTTTTTTTATTGGAAGCCCTGGATGCAGGCCACTTTCAACAGGTCGATCTGAAAATATTTGGTGGAGGCCTACATATGTCCTGTGGCTAATAATTATTATGATAGGAAAAGCATCAAGGGTTACAAGAAGGCAGCAGAGATTGGAAATGAAATTTGGGCTATTGGAAATCTTACCAAAATTAATGTATCAGATCAGAGAGCTGCCACTTTACATCGGTTTTTGTAAGACAGTGGTATTAAATAAGTCGAGCTGGCCGACTTGTGCGGAAGACTTGTCTACAGATTGAATCTGTCAATAAAAAGTGTTTTTAGATAGTATGGGAATGATGAAATATCCTTGATATCATAAGCAAAGCGAAGAAGTATTTATGCAGGCCGGCTTGAGACTGATGGCTTCCGATGGACACGAGGTCCATAGGTGGTTGCTGATATTTTTGGATCGCACATCGCTTACCATCAGGTGTTGTGTGGTCACTTTACCGTGCTCGGATAAAAAAAATAGTCAATAAACATATTATGTGTTTTATCATAATAATATGTAATTTTATTAGATAATGTTTTATTGCTTCGAACGGTAATGAGAATCTTAACATGTGATTAACAGAGCGTTGATCTAAATGCAAAGTGTCGATATCACTAATAGTGCTATTGTTCTGGAATACATTACTTTTTACGACGGCAACAGCAATTTCAAATGTAAATACATATTCCTCTGATTCAAGTTAAGACGCGTAAATAATATTATTACACAATGTAACTTAAATAATATGTATTACTGATATCAAAATATCAGTAATACATGATAGTTTGTTTGTATTTCGATACGGCTACCGTCGTAAGGTCTTAGGTTCGATCGCCGGGTCAGGTAAGTCAGTCCGGAGTCTAGAATTTGTTTAGAAATTTGAAATCTTTGGGAGCGGCCTATGTTCAGCAGTGGACGTCCTATGGCTGATAATGATGATGATGGCACGGATATGGGACGGAAATTAGCTCAGTGAAATGTGGGTGTCCCAGTTCTCTAGTTCGCCTCTGCCTACCCCTCCTGGCATACGGGCGCGGGCTTATGTAATATTATCAAAATGTATCGAAAATACACCATTCAAGATCCCTTTTTCGGCCGACTTAAAAAAACGAAGGAGGTCCTCAATTCGTATGTTTTTTTTACTCGATATCTCCGCCAAATTTGGACCGATTTTCAATATTATTTTTGTTTTCGATAGAGCTTATTCCAAAGATGGTCCCATATGGTCACGATCAGAAAATTTTGGAAAAATGTTGAAAGCGGACCGTTAAGTTTATAAACTTGTGATTATTTAAATCTGAGCAAAGTGACTGAACTAAATCTAATGGTAGGTGCAGTGAAGTCCATAAGAATGTTTCTTCACACTAACAAGGAAAAAGAATCGACATAAAATTATCAAACACACTTTCTAGCTCAGCTCTACCATTTTTAAATTGATCTCCGAGCTCGAGGCTGTTTTTGCAGTTCAATAATTCCCATTTAATTTCATGATTTGCAAGTTGCTACAGACTGTTAGTGACATCTATCGGGCATGCGTAACACTAAACTACACAGCAATATGCGTGTATTTTATAACGAACATGATCCAGATTTCTTTTATTCTCATTCTTAAACCGTAGAGAATGAATGAAGAGAAAACAAGTTCATATGCAGATAAATATTTTTGATACTTTATTTAATTAATTTTGCGTTAAATAAGTATGTTCCATTTTAATCTAATAAACAAATGGGTTTAAATGGCCTACGCCCCTGAGGAAAAGTGGTATCCTTCGCCTATAGTAAAGAAATTATTATGGGTCATGTCAACCATAAAGGGAGGGAATAGTGAGTGTGAAAAAGAGCGGGATTTGGGCAATTGGAACTCTTGATAATACATCACCATATTGATGATAGTACAAAATTATTGGCACACCGTATTATTTCAGTAGTTTTGCGCAACACGTTTCACAAACATCGGAAAAGGAAGGCGGACGCGTTACGGTCTGAGGAATAAAACAAGCGTTCGGTAAATATATGCGTGTAACTAGTTCTTTAGGTAACTTCACCACTTGCGTGAGCTCAATTTAACACTTTGTTACTTGATTTACTTTCTGTTTGTTGACAGCGATAGCCAATACCAATTGCTTATTTCCAACGTCAGCCCATACTTGCCAATATAATAAATGCAAAAGTAACTATCCGTCTGTAACCTAACAGCAAATTATTGAACCAATTCTGATATTATATTTGTTATGAAAAAATCTTGAATCCCTTTCCAATCCCTATTTCCCTCCTTATAAGTTGGCAACGTACCAAATACCAATGAATCTTTTTGTGTCTTGGGTGTCTATGGGCGGTAGAGATCACTTACCATCAGGTGGCCCATATGCTCGTTTACCAGTTTCATATAAAAAAACCTTACGGTAGCAAGTACGTAGGTACTTTAGTCTTTGGTACTTTTAGTCCTTTGACCAAACCCTGGATGTTACAAACTGTCATGACAAAGGTTACAAGAAAAACAAAAATATAAATAAAGATATTTATGTATATTCATTTTCTTGCAAAATTATTTACATCATTATTAAATATCCATATTACCGTGAACGGAGATACAAGACATTACATAGATAAATTAACATTTTAGGCAAATTTACAATACATTACACTAAGCTCGCTACATCTAACGCTACAACTAAACAGATCAGTATTAGGCACCGTTCTGTAAACACAGACCACGTTTTGTATAAAAACCATCAATGCCTTTACATTCATTAACATGTGCACTTCGTTCATTCTAAAATGGCGATCTCAACCTTTGGAGATCAGAGGCCTAAGCACGAATAATTTGGACAATAGAGTTAAAATCGAACGTGTATTATGACAATGACTAATTAAAAAATAAGAGGACCTGCCATAACTACGAAAAATACGTGTTAACTATGAAGCTGTTTCCGCCATTTTAGTTTCGCGATCTATTTACATGTAAGTTGTCACCGTGTCATCAGAATTAAATAACGTATAAATACTTAATGATTTTATTATAAATACGGTGTTTGATTTACAATAATAATAATTTCGGAATATGAAGATGTCTAACTGTTATATTAATGGGATCTTTCTTTCGCAAAGTCGCCATTTTTGTTACGTTCCATGCATTAGGAAAGCTTCATGTTTTCATAGTTATGCCCTATCCTCTATCTTCTTTTGTCTAAGATTTATGACAATTGATATATTTTGAATATACTCGCTGGCGACTACGTAAAACAATGTATATGAAAAAGCATTAATTCCCCTGCAAGAGGCGTTTGAGTGTTCGTCATACAAGTATTTTGTCGTCGCTAGCGAGAAATGTAAAAAAAAAACTCAAGGTCGAGGTACAGGTCACAGCGAGCTCGATACGAATTCGATCGCTAATTATTTGTGCTCGGGCTCTGGATGTCTAGCATTATCTAGTACCATTTTTGACAGTTATCAAAAATTAAGACGGTTTTCGTTATCACCCACATCCATATACTTATTTTAGTTCGTGGTAGTTTCCGCACGTACCGTTGGTAATCAAAAATGAAATTATCATCATTTTCGAAAACTATCAAAACTCGTACTAGACACAGATTGCAGTCATCATCCATAGAACGTTCTACGATAAAAAAAAAGAGTTCAAATGAGACAATCCCCAAAGGCCGTAGCCCAGTTACACAACACCGCTTTGAAAAAGTAAAAAGTGAAGCAAAATTAATTGTTTAAAACATGAAGAGGTAGGCAGAGGTGAACTAGAGATCACCCACATTTCTCCGAACTGATTTATTATCACAAGCTATGCTTTATAGGTTAACATTAACAAAATAAGATCAGATAGAGCACAGCAAACGAGCTTGTTACGCGAAAATGTATCTTACACAACACGACTTTAAACCCATACTTGAATAATCTTTATTTAGTTATGACAGAGCGGTATCGTGTAAGCTAGCTGCTTAATTTCCTCTCTTTCTACACTTCTCAGTAGACAATCTAAAAGGTTAATACGAATAGAGGACAGTGGAACCACGAAACGGTTTGCATTAAAAATGAAATTATTTACAATTTAAGGTCACCGCCCACTGAGCAGCAAATTTCTAAATAATTTAAAATAACTATTGAACTTAACTATAGTATAGTTGAAAATTCCGTCCACGATATACTCCAATACCATAGGCAATATGGCCAAGGGGAATTATCCAGATTGTAATTATCCAGGTTTGGAATCCAGTCGTCAAAATTACAGCCGAATCTTTATGTAAAATGGTTGAAGTGTATTGCGCCGACGAAACAGTAATGTACAATGAAAAACGGGAGTTAGAAGAATAGTGTCATAGAAAATGTTGCTGCTTAGTGGGCGCTGACCATTACGAAGAATTATAAATAGGTTACACATAAGAGATGGTAGAAGAAGAAAGAGATCCGCGTAAAGGAGATAACAAGAGAAATGAAGGAATGTAAAACATTTTCCAATATATGAAAATAAACTAAAGAACTACACTGCCAGTGTAATGATTAAGTAGAAATTATATTCACAGCTGTTCTTTGCAAAAACAAAATCAATGTTAAAATGAAAATTAGATATTTAGTTATCGAAATAAACTTTCGCGGCAAGGGATTTAATTGTACAAGTGAATTCCGAAATAACTAGCAAAGTTTGCTAAACAAAACATCCTCCTTTTCGAAACTCTGTTTAAAATACAGTTATTTGACAGTACCCTCACCAATCAACAATTAACATTGTATTTACTTCTCACCGCATGTTAAAAACAGAATAAGAGTTATACTCTCGGTAAAACTGTATTAATTGTATTCATATTTACGCAATTCTCTCTGTATGACTCGTATCATTAGCGTTTTTTATGGACCAAAAACTAAACTGTACTTCGATATGTATGAAATCAATGCAAAATTTACACGATGTCAAATGATTATGATGTTGGCGCGTTACTCAATACATATGTAGATCATTCGGCGTCTTTTTTTGAAACCGTAGCATGAACAACTTTCGAATATGAATTCGAATTTAACCCGCTGCGCGGTCAAACACATTTGTATACAATATTAATCAAACGTGATGAGCGAGCAGCGACCTTGAATCGAATGCGTAGTCGATAGTCTAAAAATTTTGATCCGTGTTTCACATTAAACGAAGTAACAGCGACATGAAACAACTATATAAACATATATTTATATCTCAACCATGAGTTTTTTGTACGTTTCTCGCTAGCGACTATGTAAAATATTATGACAAACATTAGTTCCCCACGTAACCGCTAGAGGCGTTGCGGTATAAAGATACAGTGGGAAGACAGTGGGAAGCGATTTTGTTTCATACTATGTAAAGTCATAGTATGAAACAAAGTCGCTTCCCACTGTCTGTCTGTCTGTCACTATGTCTGCTTAGATCTTTAAAACTACGCAACGGATTTTGATGCGTTTTTTTTAATAGATAATGATTTAAGAGGAAGGTTTATATGTATAATACATGCATAAATTCATCCCTTAGTGGGGGATGAATGTTTTTTAAGACATCCACGCGGGCGTAGCTGCGGGAAAAAGTTAGTTTGCTATATTGTACGTAGTCGCTAGTGAGAAACGTACAAAAACTCACTGAGCTACGTTTTAGCGCATTATACAAACCCAACCGCTCAGTTTCTAGCTGACAAAAGCGAAACGTTCCAGTTTTAACAAATGCAACTGTAAATGTCCAGTACTAACTACCAACCGAGTCAGTACTGTCTGTCCGGTAGAAACTGAGCGAACCTTACAAACTCTATATACAATCACATGAGAAATTATCCATCTAAATACTAACGCTATAATATATTATACAAATTACTTTACACTAGCCCGTTGTATGTTACATTAAAAATACGATTAAATTAATACTTTTAAATACGATCTCGTTCAGAATAAGTTGAACAAAAACAATTCAACTACGTGTAAACGCGTTATTGTCTAGGCAATGGTAAGCACTCAATATTTAAATAATTCATATTATTGCAGACATGGCAAAATATTAAAATTGGCAGTACTAGCAAATAATATTGTCTTAGCGATGTTAGACCGTGATTTTTTTCCACAATTTGTGTTTTTTCGAATAAAATTTTCAACGGCACATAATACAAATTAACGATAAAATAATGCTAAAGTACATTATTTTGTTTTATTTTTCAGTCTTACCATCGTTATATACATGGACAGTTACAAACAACCACAAAATGCTGCACATTCACGTAATTCAAAATACGGCTTACAATCCGATTCCTCGTATCATTCGAATGCTCCAAATCGATTCTATATTTTGTAATCGATTTTGCTATTCAAAATCGTATTTCAAAATAATTATTTAATCTTACAACACCCATTACATTGCAAGTTAAAACTATAGATTTAAAGCATCAGAATGTTAAAAAGAATCTAGAGTAACGTTATATTGCATCGTCACATACACTACTGGGTGCATTTATTTTGCCGTAAATTATTCATAGCTGTAAAATATCACATATTCATTGAAGTTTTAATCTCTAGTTTCGATTTTTCCTATTTACCTACAGATGGACGTGTATCTAAATTCAGTTGGCTATTTTCCGTTTAATTCATTTACTTATAAACAAATTAAATAAATAAAAAACACTAACGACTGCATTTTGTATAATTGAGAATTCGGCCTAGTTTAGGCTCCGTTATCGGTCCCTAGATTAAGGAACATTTTCCTTGTAACGATGTAAACAACGCATACGTACTTATGTACGACGGTCACTCCGACCAAAATCAACTTCAAATATATCAATTGACCCCTTTCTCAATTCAAATACGATTACATCAACGCTTTAACTGACACAATCCGAAATCGTTTGCAGTACTTTTACATATTTCTCAGTGCCTGAGCAATTCAACGACGCGTGATAGCGTTGCGTCTTCAAACAGACCCAAAATAAAGACAACTTACTACAAATAAATTGTGTGCTCCGTCATGACTCATTTAACTGCAGCATTAGAAAAATAATAAGAAAAGGGAGTACATATCTATCTCTTTCTGTCTGTGTGATACTAATAGCGGTAGTTAATCTCAAATGAAAAATATCTGGATTGTATCAATTTATCAACGATTAATTTAGCGTTTAGTGAAGCGACCAGGTTCTTTTTTGACGTGTCAAGTTCGAGAGTCATAGTAAAAGCCTACATTTTACTGGAGGTTGTGTTGTGTTAGTGTCATTAAAGATCGCCACAAAAGAGTTTCGTTCAGGACACCATTCTCTTATTACCCACACCACGTACCAAGTATCTAAGCAGACGTAGACTTAATCTGTATGTATAATCTGCGTACCCGTTATAGTACTGTACACGAACTTATTGTATGATACATGCCCGTTATACTACGTACAGACGTTTTGTATGATAGAGTGTGCCCGTTATACTACGTACACTGACGTTTTGTATGATAAAGCGTGCCCCTTATAGTACGTACACGGACGTTTTGTATGATAGAGCGTGCCCGTTATACTACGTACGCGTACGTTTTGTATGATACAACGTGCCCGTTTTAGTACGTACGAGGACGTTACTACAATACGCACTAGTCACACATTGCGGGCTGTTTAAGATACGTACTCTACGTATCACGTACTTATGATACGACGTCTAATTCAGATCCTTGAGCTGTGGTCCACACTCGGGGTTCTGGTGTGACTTCCGCAGGTGATAATATGTGATGATGTGGTGTTAGTGTGATGAAGAGTGCAGACTGTGTTGCGCTTTCTTCTTCCTCTGCGCGAGCATGTCGTAGAAGGGGTTGTGGCTGATGGAGCGTCGCAGACACTCGATCCATTCGTCCCGCTCTTCCGCAGTCGCTGCTGACATTCTAAAAAAAAAATAACTTATAGTTTACTTGGGGCGACGGCCGAGAAAGTTGTACATTGTTGATTTTTCGATGTACATTGTTCGTTGTACATTGCACGTCGACATTGCACGTTGTAGATTGTACATTGTACTTTGCATTTTGCATATTCCATAATATGGTAACACCGACCTCTTACCCCCGGTTCCAATAAACAATATCAGTTTGAATGTTCAGACAGATTACAAAAATTTTAACAGATTTTTAAAACACTGTTTCAACATGACCCCATCAAATCACTTGATTTAATTGGTCATAATCGCGATCTATCTGCACTTTACACTGAGATCGTTTATTGAGACCGATCGTAAGTAGTCTCCCTGGTCTAGTAGCAGTATATACGGGCTGTGGACCAGGAGGTCCTGGGTTCGATTCCCAGGTTGGGCAAAGCGAATTTTCTAATTTAATTTGCCCGGAATGGATCCTTCAGTGGAGGTTTGCGTAAGGCGGACAGCCGGTCCTAAAAACGAAGCCAAATCCTATCTGCAACATGCTTAAAAAAGGGTGTCGCGCCGTCCCCATATTAAGGTGTTCCCGCAGCGCTATGACATGTCCTTCTTGAAACGAGGCTTAAAAAAGCATCTACACGGTAGGCAGCGGCTTGGCCGTGCCCCTGGCATTGCCGTAGTCTATGGGCGACGGTAATCACTTACCATCAGGTGGGCCGTCTGCTTGTCTGCCTTCGTTGGCAAATAAAAAAAAAAAAAAAAAAAGTTGGGATAAGGGCAGGTGGAAAGAAAGATTAACACTGACCTGTATACGGTGTGTTTCCCCTCGACGACCTTCCCCTCGGAGTCAGTCTTGCACGCCTTGATGAGGTCCGCGCCGCCGCTCGCGTACAGCTCCAGGCAGTGCGGCCGCTGGCGGTCGCTCGCCGGACGAACCTGCGCAACATTACAGACACATAACATAAGCTCAAGCCTTTATCTACAGGGGTAAGCAGAGGCTCATTAGCGAACTAACGCCCGAATGGTCAAACGCTTCTTACATTGATTTTCGACATACAATTTTGGCAGATAAGGCGGCTTTAAACGACATAAGCCGACCTTAAGTGTACGAACATTCGGCGGTAAAACACCCATTAATAAAATTGGGTAAATGAAATAACGAAATGTGTGTATTATTAATAACATACACATTTCGCTGAGCTTAGTTCCGTCCCATGTGTGATAGGGGGCGGGCTATCGCCATATCGGGCACAAATTCCAGACTCTGGGCTGGTATTGAAAAAATAAAGAAATATCACTTTACCCCACCCGGGAATCGAACCCTCAAGACGGGAGACGTACTACACACGCAATTCTACTATGACACCGATGCAGACAATCATTATAACTTTATTACTATTTAACATAACGTAGTATGATTAAGAATGCGAATCTCCTGCGCATTTGACAGCCTCAGTGGTGCAGCGAGCGAATAACCGGCTGTGAAACGACAAGCCGTGAATTCGATTCCCGTACCAAGGCAAATGTTTGTGTGATTAACAGATGTTTGTTTCGGGTCTGGGTGTTGTAAGACCGAAGGTTACTTGTAGTTTATAATACCCACGATACAAGACTCGATCTTAGTCTGGGGTAAAGTATTGGTGTGTGACTGCTGGGTGTATTTATTATTTTTCTCGAAACACTACAATAAATATTTTATGTCAGCGGTACCGCGAAACGTACAAAAATCTCACGGTTGACCTACTGATCCATATCTTTGTATTTCAACTTCAGTTTATATTATTCAATTTATTATATTTTATGTTGTTAAACTTCGTCGAAAGGAGAAAAGAGTTCCATAAGGAACTCTCAGCTGGGGGAATAGATTTTACACATTACCAGTTGAAATGCTAAATACATTCTACGACTATATTACAAAACACGCACAAAGCACAATTAATATTAATATATAAAATATTAGTCACCACGGTATCAGTAAAAGAACAGGATGAACTCGGGGACTTTAGTCTATTACGCATTTTGTTTCATGATAATAAAATGGCAGGATAATAAATTGCCTACTTTTTATATACAGTATTGTGTATAACTGCCATAATTATTCGAATATTATTTTTAAGGTACATAAGAAACTTCGCAAAGTAAAGTAAGACAAGGCAAGTACGACAATGTAATTAAAAAATTATTATTTTTATTGACATCGAATGACGAGACGAGCAAGTTGCGGAGACCCCACATTACGTTACGTTATTAGTGGGATAAGATGGAAGGAAAAGTACTATAACACCTAAACCGGGCTGGTTTCGTCTCATCAGTATAGAGAGAGAGAAAGAGAGAGTGAGAGAGAGAAGAGATAAAGAAGAGAGAGAGAAGAGAGGAAGAAGAGAGGGAGAACAGAGAGAGAAGAGAGGGAGAAGCGAGGGAGAAGCGAGGGAGAAGCGAGGGAGAAGGGAGGGAGAAGGTAGGGGGGAGATGGGAGTGAGAAGGGAGGGAGAAGAGAGGAAGGGAGAGGACGGGGTAGGGGAGAGAGGTGGAGAGTGAGAGAGAGAGGGAGAGAGTGAGAGGAGTGAGCGAGAGAAAGCTAATATTATCATAATTATGTTAATATTATGTGTAACATGTTTCGCTTTAACACATTATCGACGATTTGAAATATACAAAAAATATCCTATGTTAATGAATATTTCATTAGTGCAAACCCACGGTTATCAACAACAACATCATACAACTGGGTTGAATCGTTTCGACGTTACTTTTACATAGAAATAAAATATTAACTATCAAAACTTGTAAGTTCTTGGTAATGGGTACATTATAATACAAATAACATGTCGTGTCAACTTGTTATCAACGACTACATGAAACCACAATAAATAAATCTAAAAATATTTCTGACTAATAATACCTAACATAATTTAATGTTATTAACTTAATCGAAGTATTAATTATGGGCAATGGGATTGTAATAATTGTTTCTAGATCATGCCATAAATGACTGTATTTTTTATATACTTTAAACGCATTATTGTCGTAATTATTATAACAATTACAAATAGCGGAATTGTAATATTCTTTATAATTCCTTTAATATATTATTCACATTAGTTACATCAATTACACTTGAGTTTAGAGGTTAACTAAAAAAAATAGTCATTAATTAACGGACCATTATTAGTGCATCTATAAAAAAAAATTCAGTGAATCCATCTTGCATAACTATCCCACATCCTTCAAAATTTAAAACTTATCAGATAATAAGATGAATTAAATAAATCAGAACGCAATTTCTACAAACATTGAGTATGACAAAATGTACTTTCCTTTAACCTTGTAATGCTATCGGGGTGATTCATACAAATTGACCGCCAATAATTATGTACCACCAATATCACGAGTACATTATATCGTTAGTGTCGAATGTCGTTGAACTGGCTAGTTGCATCGGGTGGCGGTTGTCTCGCGACCCACATACTACATTACATAATGTTATTAAACTAAATACACCTCGCGTACTAGTTCTTCCCACCTGCCCTTATCCCACTTTAACATCGGGGCAACACACCTTCCCCGTCATCCCGTTAATAAAAGGCTAAGAGCCTTATTCATAATAAAACCCTTATCGAAGGTATAAACCTATATGAGTTAAAAAGCATTTTAAGCCTATAAAAAAGAAGAACAAGGAAACTTGAGACAGCGGATCGAAATCGGCCATGTTTTCACTATCGAACGTTTGCAACCTCCACTAAGTTATTATGAATAAGATCGTAAGTGAATATTAAGATATGGCCAAAACCGTAAATATTATTGTCCCAAGAAATTAGAATGTGTCCGTAATCTTTAACATACTTTTTTATACAGGTATATAGACAAACACATGCAGACCCAGACAGGGATGAATATTAAATATAATAAAAAAAATAAAAAAAGTAATAAAACAATAAAATCTATTGTTATCTTGGTTTAGCTGCTCTAATTTAAGACGATATGAGAATAAAATATGAAAGCGTGAAGGGCTGGTTTTGACGTATTCTACGCGCACACCGGTGCGCGCATCAGCACGGTAATGCCCGCGACATATTAACTTGTCAGCACAAAGACATTAAACAGTTTAGCCTAAGAGCCAAGATGCTAACGCGCGTCATGACCTCTTGGATTATGAAGATTAGATGCTCAAAAGAAAAAAAAGGTTGTGTCTTATATATTATGTTAACATTTATAAACTAGCCTAAATAGATAACTGAACGATCTGCAACTCGTTTAAATTAATAATTAATTATTAATTACCCGTGCACAGCAATGGAGCAGTAATATTACAGGGTTAATATTATTATATTGACCAACAATTTTGAAACTTTTAACATATACCACTACTAGCTGACCCGCGCAACTTCGTCTGCGTATGAGAGAGAGGGTTGAAAGAGTGAGTCGTAGGCACCTATCCAATAATTCTAAAGGAGGTAATGGGATGATCTACTTCGGCCGTCAGTCCCCCGTCTCTCACCCCGTCAGTCACACCGTCTGTCACACCGTCTGTCACCCCGTCTCTTACCCCAGCAGTCACACTGTCTGTCACCCCGCCTGTCAACCCGTCTGTCACCTGTCTGTCACCCAGTCGGGCACCCCGTCTGTCACCCAGTCTGTGACCCGCCTGTCACCCCGTCTATCACCACGTCCGTCACCCCGTCTGTCACCCCGACTGTCACCACGTCGGTCACCCGTCTGTCACCCCGTCTGTCACCCCGCTTGTCACCCCGTCTGTCACCCAGTCGGTCACCCATTCCGTCACCCCGTCTGTCACCCGTCTGTCACCCCGTCTGTCACTCTTCTGTCACCTGTCTGTCACCCCGTCTGTCACCCAGTCGGTCACCCCATCTGTCATCCCGTCAGTCACCTCGTCAGTCACCCCGTCCGCCACCCCATGAGTTAGCCTGTCAGTTATTACTTATTATTTTTGACAATATTTCAATATTTCTTTCTGTTCTATATTTTAAACGATGTAAACATATAATTTGCACAATACACGTGATTGATTTGATGGTAAATGTTAGGAAACGAATAACTATTTTTTTTTACTTTTTTTTCACAATTTCATAGTGAACACAATACCGGTTTGTCACATGAAATTAACTGAGCAGAGAACAATGAGTAGCTGTCAAACAATGTATCACGCACCGGCGCCATCTACTTAAAATATTGGTTTGTAGTACATGCTATGTATCAGAGATGGCGCTGTATGTGAAAAAAGATTTTCCCGCTTTTCTGTTGAAATTTTTCCTGAATTTTCTTTGCTATAAACCTCACGGAGCCAGAGACCTTTCCAACGAATGCAAAACCGTGGAAATCGGTTCGTGCGTTCTGGAGTTATAGTGTCAGAAGGGAAAACCCGACTTATTTTTATATAGTAGATTATAGAAATGTTGTTTTGGAATAATCTTAAAATTCTTAAGTGGTCTATTTGATAAAATGAACCTATTTCGATGAATTTGGGTATGAGGATAATCTTAGCCATCTCAATCTGCAGACAGGATATTTTTATGAATTCAGGCCTAATAGGGATGAAATAATTGTTTAATCACAATTTAATTCAGTTGCCTCCTTGGTCTAGTGGCATATATGGGCTGTGAACCGAGAGGTTCTGGGTTCGATTCCCAGATCGATCAAAGCTAATTTAATTTAATAGATTTCGATGAAATTTTATATGAGGATACACTTGTCTTTAGGGACTCAAATGAGGTACTTAATTTTTTTTATTAACCCCTAAAGGGATGAAATACATGTTGATAGTTTGGTTGGGCATTCGGAAACCTTAAAAGATTTTGATGAAATTTGGTATGAGGATACATTTGACCGTAGGGACTCAAATGGGGTACTTCATTTTTTTAACCTCTAAAAGGACGAAATAAGGGATGAAAGTTTGTATGGGAGTTCAGAATCCACTTAATGGATTTTTTTTTGATTTGGTATGAGGATATCTTTGGTCTGAGGACAGACACAAGGGACATAAGGGTTTATTTTTTTAAATTAACACCTATAGGCATGAATTGCTTTTCTTTCTTTCTTAAAAAAAATAGATGATAAAAGTTTATATCGGAAATTAGAAACCGCTGATTATACGGATTTTGATATAAGTTGGTATGAGGATGTGATGTTTTGCAAACATGTGTTTATCTGCAAAAAGGGATGAATATTTCTTCTTGGTCGCACTCTTCATTTCTGAAGGTCGTGTCCGTCTTGAAATTTCCGTCGCATCTCTCGGATGATCTTCTTCCAGGTGTTTCTGTCCTTAGCCTGCCTCATTGGTGTTGTTACTGAGAGACCCGTGAGTAGTTTTATTTGATCGGACCAACGGCTAGGCACACGCCCTCGCGGTCGTTTCCCTTCTACCTTTCCAACCAAGAGTAGTTCTCCAAATTGGGGGGGGGGGGGTCCCGGCGAGCCACATGTCCAAAATACTGTAGTCAGCAAAGGGATGAAATAGGGGTTGAAATTAGTTTTTTTTAATCTTTGATCCGATTGACTTTAAAATCGATATCTGAGTCCCCCCGTAGTTCCAAAACGAACGTCAAACGTCGAAACCGCTCTTAAAAGTGACAAAAGTGACCGCCATTTTGTACTTCTTTGTTTTTGGGCCGATTTACTTCAAAATAGATATCTGGGTCGCCCCGTGGTTCCAAACGACGGAACCGATGTCAAAACAGTCAAAAGTGGCCGCCATTTTGTTTTTCTTTGTTTTGGGGCGATTTACTTCAAAACCGATATCTGGGTCACCCCGTGGTTGCTAACGACGGAATCGATGTCAAAACTGTCAAAAGTGGCCGCCATTTTGTTTTGGGCCGATTGACTTCAAAAGGTACCTGGGCCGCCCAGTGGTTGCTTACGACGGAATCGATGTCAAAACTGTCAAAAGTGGCCGCCATTGTGTTTTTCTTTGTTTTTGGGCCGATTGACTGCAAAATCGATATCTGGGTCGCCCCGTAGTTGCTAACGACCGTACCGATGTCAAAACAGTCAAAAGTGGCCTTCATTTTGTTTTTCTTTGTTTTTGGGGCGATTGACTTCAAAACTGATATCTGGGTCGCCCCGTGGTTTTGTACGACGGAACCGATGTAAAACTGTCAAAAGTGGCCGCCATTTTGTTTTTTTTTTGTTTTTTGGGCAGATTTATTTTAAAATCGATATCTGAGTCGTCCCGTTGTAGAATATTTAGACTAAAACGACAGGGTGGATCGAAAAATAATAGTTTTTACCGTTGGCCTTACAAAATACGCGTGCGAAGCAGCGGGCAAAAGCTAGTATAAAATATGCTGCGACATGCCCAAATAAAATGGCGGCTACTTTTGACAGTTTTGACATCAGTTCCTTCATTAGAAACTACGGGGCGGCCTGGTATCGATTTTGTAGTCAATCGGCCCAAAAACAAAGAAAAATAAAATGACGGCCACTTTTGACAGTTTTGACATCGGTTTCATCGTTAGCAACTACGGGGCGACCCAGATATCGATTTTGAAGTCAATCGGCCCAAAAACAAAGAAAAACAAAATGACGGACACTTTTCTTGATTTTGACCTTGGATCTGTCCTTAAAAACTACGAGGTGACCCAGATATATTGAAGTAAATCGAATTAAGGACAAAAAACAAATTTTCCATCCCTATTTCATCCCTTTATATGTAGGTTGAAATAGGGATCATGCCAGACATCCACCCCTTCTGGGGATCAAGTCCCAAATTAAATTACAAAATTCGCTTTGCCCTACATGGGAATCGAACTCACAACCTTCCGGTTCACAGCCCATATATGTTGCCACTAGATCTAGGAGGCGACTAGAAAAGTATCCTCATACTAACTTTCTTAAAAATCCGTTCAGCCGTTTCTGCAATCCCATATAAACTTTTACCCCTTTAGGGTTGTTAAATTTGTGTCCTTTTGGTCAAAAGTATATACTCATACTAAATTTCATCGAAATCCATCAAGGAGTTTCAAAATGGATTGACTCCTAGACTATCAATGTCTAATATTTGACACAAAGAACTGAATAAACGTAATATCAGAGTTGAAAATGTCGAGCACGTCCCTCCCCTTCAATGGTTACCGGACGACTGAAATCAACACGGGCCGTCTCAGAAAACAATGATGTAATGCCACAGCGTATGTGCAAAACCATTTTTTTCCTTATTGTGATAAAACTATTTAACTTGATGAAATTTTTTTTTCGACACAATGAAATTAATATTGATGTCTACGTTGTAAATCAAGTTACAAATTTATATCGTTCGCCGTACGGAAGATTCAAGCTTTTCAAAAACAGATGAGAGGTAACTTTGGATTTTTTTTCTATCGAGAAAACTTTTAGTAATTATGTTTTTGCTCACGACAGAATTTAAGTTAAATGGTCTATTAATACATTTCCAAAAATTACCTTCGTAATCTTAGTACTTTTGGACACCCAAGCTCGTGAAAATCCTTATTTTGTTCTCATATCCTCTTAAGGTCTTTCTGTATCTGGTGCTGTACTCTGAATTGGTGTTAAAAAGAGCAACGTCAGAGTTTCTTGCCAGTTTTTCTCGGCGAAACAGCCTTCCCAACAGGCGGTACAGTTATAATTTGACATAATCTAAATGGTGTTTAACATTTCTTGAATTCAATAAATAGTTTGATTTGCTCTGAATACATACAATAGACAGACGTAATAAATAGGTTTTTTAGTATTAAGCTTAAAAATAGGCATAAGTCTAATACAATTTTGGAGATAATCATATTTATGTTTCCACGTTTTTACTTCCTTTATCTAGAAGTGTATTGAAGTTAAATAAATAAATAAATAACACCCAACAGTCACATACATAGTCCTGACCCCACACTAAGATCGAGTCTTGTGTCGTGGGTATCAGGAACTACGACAGACTTTTGGTCTCACAACACCCAGACCCGAAACAAATATCTGTAGGCCATACAAACATTTGTCTCGGTGCGGCGATTGAACCCGCGGCCTCTCGCTTCACAGCCGGCTACTCGCCCGCTGCGCCACGAAGGCTGCCAAGTTGACGTTGTATTATTATTTATACAGTTTAGTACTCACGGATATGTTTTCCAATGGAATGATGCCCCTCGGCTCCTTGTCCGTCGTGTACTCGAAGTAGTACAGGCAGTTGTCGTTTAATATGAACCACCGTCTCTTCCACGACTTGTATCTGAAATATTTGTTACCATTTTTAAATTAGAGTGGTAGTTTGATAGAACCACTCTGTAGGTAGTTATGTCTACAGCACGAATGGGCTGTCTCGACCGGTTTGACACCACAGAAAACCGATGTAACAACTCGCTGTTGCGTTCGCCGTGTGATATACAGGCCTTTTAAATCAATATAATATTTAACTCAATTATCCAAAATTTTTAATTGAGTACTAACTTTCGTCCCCATCGTACTGTATACTATATAGCTCTACCACATAGATATAAAAGGATTAATAACGTGCACTCACCGTCCTCCCTGCTTCCACAGCCAACCCTCCTTGTCGGGATTGAAGAACGTATGCATGAGATCGTTGCCGTCGTCCTCAGGAATCTTGAACGGCTCCGTCTTTATAGACTCGTACAATGACTGCAACAAAAACATCGTCATCAGCCACAGAGTATCCACTTTCTTTCTATCTGCCCTTATCCCACCTTAATGTGAGATCGTCGGAACACACTTTTTGAAGCATGTCGCAGAAGGGATTTGGCTTCGTTTTTAAGACCGGCTGCCTTCCAGATGTCAACCCTTTCTAGGGGTTGGGGAAAATAGTAGTATGGGGATCCAGGTGGTAGAGCCACGCCATAGACAGTAACGACTATAGCACGAATGGGCCGGCTCGACCGGTTAGATACCACTGTCTCACAGAAAACCGACGTAAAGTGGCAGCTTGCTGTCGCGTTTCGGTCGGTGAGTGAGATTTCCAGTGGCCCATTTCCCCACTCCCTTTCCCAATCCCCTTCCCTCCCCTTCCATTCCCACCTTTTAGGTTGGCAACGCACCCATGAGTTTTTTTGTCTTGGGTGTCTATGGGCGATGGAGATCACTTACCATCAGGCGACCCATCTGCTCGTTTGCCAAACTATGCGATAAAAAAAAAGTGTTAGAAAAACACCCAGGACCTCCCGGTTCACAGCCCATATACACTGCCACTAGACCATAGGAGCGATTCATAAATTTAATATAAACAAAGCCTAATAATAAATAACGTCGACTTGGTCTAGTGGCAGCCTATATGTGCTGTTGATCTAGAGGTCTTGGATTCGAAACCCAGGTCGAGCTAAAAAGTTTTTTTTATACTATTTACTTACTAGTTCCCTCGAGGGGGTGACGTCAGACATACAGCAGGTCGTAAAAACAAAAACCGAATCCTTAACTTGCTTGAAAAAAATTGTTGCGGTGACACCACATTGAAGTTTTCTTTTATAGCAGAGACTAGGAAACGGTCAGATGGTACACTTGATGGTAACTGATCTCCACCGCCCATAGACACCCGAGACTCAAAATAATCATGGGTGCGTTGCCAACTTAAAAGGATGGAATGGAAGGGGAGGGAAAAGTGATTGGGAAAGGGAGGTGGAATTAGGCTACCGGAAATCTTACTCACCGAACGGAACGCGACAGCGAGCTGCCACTTTACGTCGGTTTTCTGTGAGACAGTGGTATCAAACCGGTCGAGCCGACCCATTCGTGCTGTAGACGTAATTGTCTACAGCGTGGCTCTACCAGTCAAAAATGAATGAAGAAGTGGGATGAGGGCAGGTAGAAAGAAAGAAAACTAGGTACATAATGGCGCGTACACACCGGACCGAACGAAGGCGAACGAATCATGCCTGTTTCATTCCCACAACAGCGAAAGTTTGTTTGTGTGAACGGAACAGGTATAGATTCTTTCGCCATCGTTCGGCCGCTGTGTACCTGCCATAATAAATATCAAAAGGTTTCATTTGTTCTATACAAACATAATGAATCACGTAATTGAATTATTGTAACTGCATTATTCAGCGGGGGAATGTATAAGTGCTATAAATAAATCTCTGAAGGATTGTTTGCATTATAAATATTATACGTCAAGCTGCTATACCTAGTATTTATACGGTTAGGTTTTGTTTCATAAATACAATAACCTGCAGTAAACTATATTGAAATGTTTAGAGCTGGAAATGTATACAACCTATAATAATAATAATAGTTCTTTAATGTCACTGTATTATTATTATAGGTTGTATTTCTAGCTCTAAACTCAGCTCACTGCTGGGCACGGGCCTCCTCTACTAATGAGAGGGGTTAGGCCTTAGTCTATAATACTAAATACTATAGCACTGATAAATTAGGTATATTATTCAATACGACCTATGAAAATTTTGCTCTGTTGTGAGACAAGAAATGATACTGTTTTGAATTTTAAAAAAAAGCAAAATATACAATTATGTTATAACTTTTATTATACTGACTGTCTCGGCGGCGTAATTGTATTGCCGTACGACTACTATCCTGGGGTCTCGGTTTCGATCCCCGGGTCGGGTAAAGTAATATTCTATTCTATCCTATTGTGGCCCACTGCTGGGCAAAGGACTCCCCCATCTTTTTCCACTGTTCTCTGTCATGGGCTGTCAAGTAATATTGGGTTTGTCTATTTAGTGTCAGCCGGAGTCTGGAATTTGTGTCCGATATGGCGATAAGCTCGCCCTCTGTCACATATGGGGCGAAAATTAGATTTGCAAAATGTGGATCTTCTAGTTCGCTAGTTCGCCTCTGTCTACCCATTCTGGGATAGAGGCGTCTATGCATGTATGTTTTATTATAATGTAGCCAAGAGTCGATTTAAGGATATTTTTTAACAAACAGTAGTGGGCGTTTTCCTGCTCATGAAGTCATGACACACATCCTGTAAGTATCAACTCAATAAACATTTAGGGCCTTACTTAAAACAGCATTTTTAGCTGAGCAAATGGTTAAGAATAACCCGTCACTTTTTTCCTTGCGTTACATTGTTTAACTATAAGATTATGTAACATTATGCGCAATAAATAAATAAATAAATAAAAATAAAAGGGACAACCTATGGTATAAAGATAAGCAGCGCTTAAATATTTTTATAAGTAAGGGGCTTAATATTAAACTATAACATTAATAACGAAACCAAATTCGATTTCAGTGGCGAAGGGTTAAAATGTTCAAAAGGGATGCCGATTCCATTTTCTCGTTTAATTTGCTCTTATTTATTAGCTGCCTCGGTGGCGTGATTTTATTTCGGAACGACTGTCGAACGACCGTCCTGAGATCTCGGATTCGATCCCCGGATCGGGCAAAGTGATATTGAATGGTTCCATAAGCCCGAAATCTGGAATTTGTGCCCGATATGGCCATAGGGGATGACCCCTATCATATCTGGAACGGAACTAACCTCGGCGAAATGTGGGTGTTCTAGATCGCTAGTGCGTCTCTGCCTACCCCTTCGGGGATACAGTCGTGAACTTATGTTTATGTATTTATTAGCATAAATTTTCCAAAAGGTAAACCTGTGGGAATCATGTATGGACGCTTCGGTACTATTCAAAATAATATACCTCTAAGGCTCAATTGCACCACTACTAACCGCAAGTTAAGTTACATGTCATTCATACATTTTCTGTCAATTTAGCTTGCGGTTAGGATTAACTCTAGGTTAATAATAGTGGTGCAATTGAGCCTAAGTATGTCATGCAACATCAATAAAGGACAAAACTAACGTACATTTAAACTAATGAACGATGACTGTAATATTATTATAGTAATTAGAAATATCTACCAATTAAGCACCGATTTTCAATTTATTCCACAATTAGTCACAAAACAAACAAGTTGTTTACGCAGACTGAAGAGGTCGACTGCGTGTTAATATCGTTGAAGAGTGGAGACGAATGACGAGTGACGACTATCAGTCGGCAGTTACATTACTGATAGCACTTCTCACGGATTCACTGTGTTTACATAGTGTATGTGCGTCAATATAAGTTACCAGTCGCAGATTACGGTTTATCGTTATAATCAGAGTCACTTAAGTGACATGATATATCACAAATTGCCATTAAAAAAGGAGCGGTTAACAAATAAATAGCAAATTGCGATTTTTATTCCAAATATTTTCGTTTATGTTCTGGTTCGCTAGTGCACCTCTGCCTACACTTTCGGGGAAACAGGCGTTATGTTTGTACTTATACTCCACAAGAGGCGCTACTAATAGATGTATGGAGTTTTAACAAAAACTATGTATCATCGTTGTTCGAGTTTCGACAGTACAAAATCGATGACGGTTTTCGTTTTCTCCAAAGCGCCACTTGCGATAACTACAAAGAACTAAATTAAATGATAAAAACGAAAACAATCACAGTTTGAGAGAAGCCAAAACAGTTAAAAGTATCTTGTACCAAGAGTAATTATAAGTTATATCAGTTGAATCTGAAATCCCAGAATCACCAAAGTCGCAATAAAAATACGTTTTCCTAGAAATCGTCATTTCCTTCATAAACAAAGCGTATCGCATTAATCAAACTGTGAAAAACCCAGCCAAATATTTGTACAAAATATTATTAATCAGTTTCTTATAAAAAATATAACATTTCATTTCCTCAACTTATTTTTCATTTTATATTTTCAATGTAATCATGAACGTTTAATTAACATTGTTTGTATCCAGATTGTGTAAACATGACAATCGTATCTAAGAATTTACATAAACTATATAAACACCGCGGACGTAAAAAAAGATGGACAGAGCGCTAGGAACATTGAAAGTTAAACAGGGTTTTCGGCCCATTTGATTTATCGACACGCGTGTGTGCATAGGGCACATTTGTACAGGAGCGTTTGTCTGCGTGGCTTCTCTGTGGCGTCCGTTTAACTATAGGCGAGATGGTGTCCTTCTTTTTCTTTACGTCTGTGTTAAACACATTATTTATCTCGCGGAAGTCAAACCCCATGACATCATAGCCATTCAAAGCATATCTTGCAAGTAACGAATGAATGCATTAATACGTTTGAATCCCACACCCGCGCAGAATGTATTATATAATTTATTATCCTCATTTTACCTTATACGTACAAATAACATTTTATTTCGGTATATTTTTCGCAATATTACCAACAGTCGTTGAAACTTATTAGTGGAATCGTGGGTAGACCATTTATTTTTATCACAAGGATATTACATTCCTCAGAGATCGTTTGATGTTTTACGTGTATAGAGGCGTCATTAATGCGATCCTTTTTCCTCAGAACCTTATTATATCGTGTACAAGATTCGTTATTACATTTGTGATTATAATGAACTTTGTAGATATGATGTACGTAATTACTAAAGAACATGCAATTACTTGTTTTAAGCAACGTGATATATGAAATAAAATGAAATAATGAAATATATTTATTTAACTCTCTGGTACGAAAAATAGATACAAGATTAGGATCTTCTAGTAAATATTCATATAGGTACTTGTGTCAGAAGACCCTGCTCTTCCACATTGTAGTAACATTAATTTGTAATTGCAAGTCTTATTAAACAAAATTTTAATAGTTCGTGCACTTGCGCCTTTGCAGTTTGCGCTTGTGTGTGTCTGTGTGTTTGTGTAAAATCAAATGCAGTAGGTAATGCCTTAATGACCACTCATAGTTATGTCATGTTTATCATATTTTTACCAAATCCTCGAAAAGACGTATGTAATTTCACAAATATAGTCCTTTTTAAAATTTGCCCTAAAATATCACAACGATTCTGTTACTTTTATGTACTTTAATCATGTCAAGTCATGTGTGTTATACAAACATAACTATCGAAGCCCATCGGTGTTTGCGTCAAATCGCGTTTTATGACGTAGTTAGGATTATCATGAGCAGTAGTCGTTAAATCACATAAGGCTCCTCATATGTGACCTAAAAATCCGAACACTAGGCTGGCAATAAATCTAAATTTATACAAACATTCGACCAACGTGGTGGTGTGAAACCCCTCAAGGATAAAGAGGTCTGTATACATTACTAGCTTTACGCTCGCGGCTATGCCCGTTTTACCCCTATATCTTTCATAGTTCCCCGTTCCATTTAGACCTCCCCTATGTCACACCCAAAGGATTCATTTTAAAAAATCGTGATAGACATGTTTGCTTATTCGAAACATCTATTTCTAATAATTTTTCTTCATACAAACTTTCTTCTATTTCGTCCTAAAAGGTTAAATTTTTATTTTGCAAAGTCCCGAAATCCGTTTTTGATTATTTGTTTTTAGGAGTACTATTGCCAACTTTTGAGTCAAAACGTCTATTTTTTTTCTCTATACAAACTTTCATCCCTCATATGCCCCCTTTAAACTTGAAGCCAATAATCTTTTGTTAGCGGATGCTTACATTATATAAACCCTCCTTTTTGCTTCACCGTAGTCGGGTAAACATTAATCTAGTTCAAAATTTCAGCATTCTAGAGTCACTTGCAGCCCTGCGATAAATCTCCATTTATCCCAAATATTGATAGGAGTAAGCTATAGGATAAATCGAGATAAGGTGTAACTCTAGATTAGTAATAGCGCTGCAAGTTGCCCTTAGACTCAGGACAAAAAATAAAGTATAGATCATTTCAAATAAATAAACATACTGTTAGCCCTGTAATATTACTGTCCCAATGCTGGG
Organism: Clanis bilineata; assembly: GCA_036417725.1. Classification (NCBI taxonomy): domain Eukaryota; kingdom Metazoa; phylum Arthropoda; class Insecta; order Lepidoptera; family Sphingidae; genus Clanis; species Clanis bilineata. The sequence continues at coordinate 11,134,733 of CM071153.1, forward strand.
CACGGGCCTCCTCTACTAATGAGGGGTTAGGCCTTAGTCTACCACGCTGGCCTTGTGGAGAAATTTTCGGGTATGCCGATTTCCTAACAATGCTTTCCTTCGCCGTTATAGCAAGCGATAATTCACAATGAAAACACACTTAACATAGAAAAGTCAGAGGTGTATGCTCTTTTTGGGGTTGGTCTCGAACCTCGCTGCTTTTAGATCATTTATGTATCTTAAAATAATAATATAAATACACATGGTAATAGTAGAGTAACTATGTGAGCGGTTGTACAATGTGCGGAACAACTGGCAACGTGTTTGGTTAACTTTAGTTCAATTGGCGATGACGAGTCAATAGCTGATGCGTCATGATCGCCGGGTGATACACGTGATGTACTCATAATATATTATCGTTTGGCCAAATAGTTTGATTGCAGCAATACCACGTTTACCAAATAAATAAATAAATAAATAAATAATAATAAATACACCCAACAGTCACACACCTAGTCCTGACCCCACACTAGGTATAACCTGTATCGTGGGTGTCAGAAACAATGAGAGACTTTCGGCCTCACATCACCCAGACTTGAAACAAATATCTCTGGGCTACACAAACATTTGTCTCAATGCAGGAATCGAACCCGCGGCCTCTCGTTTCACAGCTGGCTACTCGCCCGCTGCACCACGGAGGCTGTCTGTTTACCAAAGCGTGTATAGTCAAATACCCGAACCTAATCGTGTATCAGGCGTCAAAAAGGAAATAGTGAACCGAAAATATAAAGGAGTAAATTATTTTATTTCAAGCAACTTACATTATATAGGGAATAAAACGAGTAAGGGCCACTTGCAGCTCCGCGATAAATCTCTTTTTAAAGAATCTTAATTTAAAGATAGGAGTGAGCTGTAGGATAATTCGAGATAAGGTGCAACTCTAGATTAGTCATAGTGCTGCAAGTCACCTAAGAAATTAAGAGGCGAGCTTGGATGGAACAAGAAACTGATAACGAATTAATGGCGATTAATATTTTTCGCGCGACCGTTTGCCCGGCTTAATGGGTCACATCCGTCTGGATATCGACCATTCACAAAGTGAAAATACGTCACTGTTGTGACTCATGTTCTGCGAGCAGCGTTTCAGGAACAAACAATTGAATTTGAGCAGACTTGTAGACCGACATAGCAACAGCAACTGTACTCTTATTGCTCGACTAAGATCAAGTAAACCCATATACATAATTCACTTGCGCTTCGCTATCATATTCTCTAAACGCTTTCTTTCATCCGAACACGGCAAAGTGACTACACCTGGGGGTTACCACCACGTCTTATTATAATTTTACGTATTTTTTACGGAAATTGGTATAAGTAAGATTATAATAATACTGCTATAAGACGTGGTGGTAACCCCCCAAATGGTAAATCCAGTGCAGTCCAAAGAAACCCTGACAAACAATAAGTTTATCGGTGGGCGCAAGAATCGTGATACTTCTTCACACTACGAACAGGGCAGAAGCAAATAGAGGGCCTGCGACAGGACAAGCGGATGACAGATGCAGGCACAGGGACACAAAGAAAGAAGTACCTCCATACCTCCCCCCAATCAATCATCAAGTAGTACAAAACCCAATCGCGAGAACCAGATAGAGATTGCCTGGTCTTTATTAAACATACATTAAAAAGCAGTAGCAAAGTGTATTTTTCAAAGAGAATCGGACCTTATTTTTTCTTTCATTGCAGTTAGCCGTAATCAGATTGTATCAGCACTTCGGCCTTCACCAGTGTAAAACAATAACTCACCAAGAGCAATTCCTGCGGTAGATCTCCGCCATTGTTGATGCCTCTGTTCATCGCGACGAACTGTTCGGGCGCCGGCTTGTCCTTCACACTGGGGTTGTGCAGGGACGTGTTCAACATTATTATAGCGAAACTGAGCACGTAACACGTGTCCGCGTTCGTGAATATGTCCGGATTCAACTGGCAGTATCTCTGTGCGAAACATTCCATCATACGATCGATCTTCTGCGCCTCGCCAGGCAGACGAAAACTCCATAGGAATTGTCTGGAATAAGAATTACTTTATTACATACATGTATATAATATCACGCATGTATCCCTTAAGAGGAAGGCAGAGGCGAACTAGCAAACTTTAGAGCATTATTTTATTTTATTATAATCTCTTTCGACGCATAAAGTTGGTGCCCGTGACATCACCAAACCAACGGAAGATCAGTGCTGGCCAATTGACCAGCATATGCTGAGTTTGCGTCGTTTTTGTGACGTGCGCATGAAAACATGGTATTTGCAAATCTTAGTTCGGATTTAATGCATTTACATGGCATGTCATGAATAAAGATTTCTTTCTTTCTTTAAAACTAGGACACTCACTCTGTCACAGATACGATAGGGAGCGAGCCTATCAGGCACAAATATGACGTTATTTATGAATGTTACTCTGGTTGTAGTATATTGAGATTTGGTTGATTACCCTTTTCTGAGGTTTTTAGATAGACCCGTTTTAAGATGTTGACAGTAGTTTATGTAACCAATATTAAAATCTTTACTAATAAATCATTGTATAGCTCCGTCATACTTACACAATGATTTGTTTGCTGTTGAGTTGAGTTATTTACCGTCAAAGGGATTTGGTTCTCTCGAGGGGCTTGCGGCATGACATGATGGTTGGTTGAGACGGGTATGGGGGTATCCCTATATCTGCATTGGCCATCCGCCTGCCTTGTCGCAAGCCCCTCGATTTGCTTCTTCCCTCTTCGGATTCGGAGTGTGAAGAAGCATAAATAGGCCAGCATGATTCTGACGACCATTGATAAACACAGTGCTTGTCAGTGGTCGCTAGTTTTTTGGACTGCACTACGCTTACCATGAGGTGCAGTGTAGTCACGTTGCCTGCCCGGATAAAAAAAAGGAAGCAACACAAAACATTACATAACTATGACGAATACAATATATAAATTACTGTCAGAACCTCAGAAACCGGGCATGAAGACGAACCGAAAGTTATGTATGTGGCTATATCTCATAATCTGAGATTATTAAAGAACCTTATATTTAATTTGCTAATCTCATTTATTAAAAATTGCAATCAGTAATGTGCCACGAACAGCACCCTTAATTACAGACGATATCGGTGAAACTTGAAGAATTTTGTAAGTTAACAAAATTCCCAATTTATTCCCCCCACACAACACGTAGAATGTAATTATACTTCAAAGGTTTTGTGAGACAGGGAATTTTACGAACTCATTAGCGGAAGAAAAGCGAGCCAAGTAATTTTCTGATTGAATTTCGCAATAGAACGCGACTCTACATTCTCGCATTAAAAACGTTTCGTATTAATTTGTTGTGATTGCGATAAGTCGAAACTTGTGATAAGAATAGACAACGTAATTATATTATGCAATTATTTTATTTAATCACTTAAAGAAACGTTCCAATAAACACGTCTATACAAGTATAATGTCTGAACACTATGTACAAAAACTTAATAGAATAGAGCTTGACTTTTCCAATTATTATTAAAGGCGATTCGAGATTCTAAGTATCCTTACCTACTTCAAAATGCGGAGGTTTTAAAAGTTCTCAGTATTTATTTGGATTTATTTTCAAGTTTATTTTTTATTTTCCATATAGCTAGCTTCAATGTCATTCGTAAATATTTGAAAGTCCTTAAGAATCAACAGTATATACGCGATTGGATATTTTACGCCGTTTTTTATTTTAAACGTTTCTTTCATGAAATCACTGTAATAAGGTATATAATCTAGTTCCACAGTAATTTGCTCAATAAAAAATTGCAACAATTAATAATTATGTTTATCACCCGATTCGAACATTGTTTTAAACATTTTATCTAGATCACGTGTAATGTTCTCACAACTCGACGTAGTTTATTTGTTTTGGAACGTTGAAAGTTTATCGAGAAGTTATGAATACACAGTTTTCGTGGAATGACATCGTTTAGTTCTTACATTGAAATAAATTATCATTTTATTATCTAAGCTTACAGCATCTAACGCTCTTTTGGGTAACTTTAGCCTTTAATGGGTAACTTATCCGCAATGCGAAATGAATTGGGCGATGGAATTACCTACTCATCCACCTAAAAACGCCGCTTTTCGAAAGCGCCGGGATTTGAATAACACTAGAACTAATTTGTTCCATTACAATGGATTTGAAGTTTTAACGCGCGTTGAAAAACCTCTCTTTTCAATGAGGCCTAACTGTTACCAAACGTGCGAAGTTTTATACGTTGTGTCACTTTAATAATATATTTACTTTATACATACTGAATCTATAAATTTCAGCGTACGTGTGTACTTTTGATAATAAAAACAACTAACAACCTGAACCATTCGTCTTTTTTAAATTATACTACCTGACAGCATAGTAACCTATATAAATAGCACTATTATATGCTAATTCAAATGCATAGTATTTTGAAATGGAAATGTGACGCATACTTTTGTTTATATTGCAACCTATAACACCTTAGTAACATTCAGGCTATTGAGAGCTTATTTATCTATTTTGAGTAGTCGGGTTTCGTATTTTATATTTTTTAAGATTAATAAATAAATACACCCAACAGTAACACACATAGTGCGGAACCCACGCTAAGATCGAGTCTGGTGTCGTGGGCGTCTACGAACTACGAGAGACTTTCGGTCTTACAACACCCAGACCCGAAACAAATATCTGTGAGCCACACAGACATTTGTCTCGGTGCGGGAATCGAACCCGCGACCTCACGTTTCACAGCCGGCTACTCACCCGCTGGGCATGGAGGCTGTCGAAGACTGGTACGAAGCAGGCTCTACCTCTCAGACAGCGTGACTCTAACACTCAACAACTAATTATACAGGGTGTTTCATAAAGTTGGTATCAATAATAACTATACTTCAAGAGAGGATGGCTAGCAATCTAGTGGTAAAGTTTAAAATTTCGTAAGGCTAATAGTTTTTGAATAAGAGAAACTTGAATCTGTGACGAAAAAAATTTTTCTGGCCCATTGGATTAGCATCAGTACCTTTGCATAGGTGGGGTAATTAATTATTAGCATACACAAAGCAATTCCTATGCTAATTGCAACGATTTACAGGCCGCATACCGATTTTAAAACCCTCATGCTTAATAATTGATTAAAAAAATTAAGTTCAATTTTTATTTTTTAACTTTACCATTACGCTTCTAATCGTTCTCCCGGTATGTGGAATTGTTATTGGTACCAACTTTATAAAACACCCTGTATACGTAGGTACCACAAATATGAAAAAAAATCTAGTACTTATCAAAATCCTTATTATTAAAACGTACTAAACCCTAATTCCGGGCTTTCCCTTTCGTTAACTAGGCAGCAGCGTCCCGGTTATAATATCAAAAACCTTGCTCGGTGACTTTTATATAGACATAAAACCTCGCACGTGAATCAAATGACCCCCGCATAGGTCTCGCGGGAGGTAAACCTTTATGGGTACATTATTTTCAAGGAACGATCGAACACACGATGCATTGGGACCATATTTCATTATGTCATTAACATAACAGCAATCGTACCCTCATCGATCTAGACAAAGCTCGTTAACCCGCCGCGGGTTTATTGTAAAGGGCGTCTTACAGCACTTAAGTAAGTCGCGATTTAAATATAATAATAATAAGATAATGATTTCTTAAGTTTACGCGAATGTTACTCATTGAAATAACGGATTCTATCACGATTTACGACCGACCGAACCGGTCCGACCGTGACCACGAAGGCTACAAAGCTTTTGAAACGTCGGGCATAAAAATTAAAACCAAATCGTGATAGAATCCGTAAAAATAGTTTTATTTCAATAGTAATAAGATGTAGGTGAAGGACTAACTCTAAATATCTTTCTGAGTGGTAGAGCCACGCTGTAGACAGTAAAGTCTACAGCACGAATGGGCCAGCTCGACAGATTTGATACCACAGTCTCACAGAAAACCGACGTAAAGTGGCAGCTTGTTGTCCCGTTTCGCTCTTTGAGTGAGATTTCCGGAGGCCCATTTGCCCTCTCCCTTTTCCCTCCCCTTCCATTCCCGTCTTTTAGGTTGGCAACACACCCATGATTATTTTTGTGTTTTGGGTGTCTATGGGCGGTGGAGATCACTTGACACCTACCATCAGGTGACAAAAAATAAAAAATAGTAATAGTGCTGTAAGTCGCCCTAAATATTAAGCCAGCCTGTAGACAATGTTGTTTACGTTATGATGAGACGTGGGCCTCTAGTACAGTTAGTTTTAAAATACCATGATATTGTTTGTCATTGTATGTTTCATAATGCTATGCCGAATAAATGTTGCAAACTGCCGAAACTGTACTCCTACTAGTCGTCTTAATAGACTGGGATTATAAAACAATGACACGTGAGGTGTCTATTTAAGTGTAGATCTAAAGAATAAGGGCGACTTGCGGCGCTATTACTAATCTAGAGTTACACCTTATCTCGATTACTCCTATAACTCACTCCTATCTTTAATCAATATGTAGGATAAATAGAAATTTAGCGCGGAGCTGCAAGTGGCCCAAGTAGTTAAAAATGTGTACCAATAATATATAATTTTGTAACGGAACCTTCGGGTGGGAGTTCTAGTTCGCTAGTGCGCCTCTGCCTACCCCTTCGGGGATACAGGCGTGAGCTTATGTATGTGGAACCTTCGGGTCAGCTAGAAATTAAATTACATCTAGGTTAACGAAACTCATTATTGCGTGAAAACTCCTCAATATTTACATAAACTAGCGAACCCGTGACACCAAAAATGCAAATTAGTTTTGTCCCCAAATAACATTTCATTTCTCGGGAAATAGATCCTTTACAACTGTCACATGAGATTTTAATGTTACGCAAAATAAGCTAAAAGGTACCTGGCATAAAATTGTGTTGAAAGGAATTTCTTTCTACTTGTCCTTATCCCACCTCAATATGGGATCGGCGCAACACACTTTTTCGATCGATCGAATCAAGATAGATGACTTTTATATGGGGTATAATATGAACGTATTGACAGCTTATGAATGAAACATCTGTCAAACAAGAAAATTATCCCGCACATTAAAGTTATCTAGCTATTAAAAATTTAGAAGTGGCGATAACCCTTAATTTTTTTTTTATATTACATAATTGACATGTAAAAGTGATATGAAATATCCTATTTGCAAAATAAATTATTTGAATTTGAATCATCCTAAGTATAAACATAACATAACATAACATAAGCTCACGCCTGTATCCCCGAAGGGGTAGGCAGAGGCGCACTAGCGAACTAGAACACCCACATTTCGCCATATCTGGCACAAATTCCAGACTCCGGGCTAATATGGAAAAATCCAATATCACTTTGCCCGACCCGGGGATCGAACCCGAGACCTCAAAACCGTAGTCGTACCGAAATACCACCACGCCACCGAGGCAGTCATAAGTATAAGTAGGATCATATTAGTAGGATTTCGAATGTAATCCTTTCGCTCACCTCAGTGCCTGTACAAGTATTAAATCTGTGAAGTCGTGAAGATCTACAAAGGCCCGGAGCACTGCCTCGTTGAATTCCGACCGTTCGCCGAGGTAGTCGCCTATCGCTGTTTTACTCAATCCTTCGCCCTTGTGGAGAAACTGCGCCACATCCTCCGGCGTCCTCTGCAGCAACCCGTTTTCGTAAAGGTATTCGATACCTGAAACAAAAAACATTTCATTCCAATAAATCTATAAGGACAAGACAAGCCAGCGATTCCATTATTTAATCGGTTAACGCTATAAACACGTACTTTATCAGATTGTTTGGATTGAAACAAGAAGTCTATAGATAATTTAAATCTGACTACGTAACTTGTTACAAGCACAAAACAATTTAGTAGCGACCTTCAATTACGTAACGGATTAGCGTGGCGTTTTTATTGATTTACCCAAAGTTTTATTCAGATATACGCTTTTAGTTACATATATTCCCATGCGATTTCTATAAACGATTAGCTTCGCAGACATACAAAAAGACAACAAAACCGAAGCAATGAACCGTGAATCGCGAACTACACATAGGTATTCAGATCACGCGTGTCGTGTGGCTGTGAACAATAAGTGAAAAAACTGTGGCTTACCGCGCCGCCATACCACGTCGCGACTCGCGAAAGCGTCTCTATTCTTAAATCAAGCTTTCTTGTTTTCACAATGCGATTTGACGATAAAGAAAATAGTTTTACGACAGTTGACTGCCTCGGTGGCGTGGTGGTATTTCGGTACGACTACGGTTTTGAGGTCTCGGGTTCGATCCCCGGGTCGGGCAAAGTGATATTGGATTTTTCCATATCAGCTCGCAGTCTGGAATTTGTGCCCGATATAGCGATAGGCTCGCCCCCTATCACATCTGGGACGGAACTAAGCTCGGCGAAATTTGGGTGTTCTAGTTCGCTAGTGCGCCTCTGCCTACCCCTTCGTGGATACAGGCGTGAGCTTGTGTATGTATTTTATGACAGTCAACATTGTTCCAGTGTTCCAGCTGTACTTGCGAGTATGTGGGACTGTGGGTGTAATTCCAATTTTATCCGGATGGCATGTTTTTGCCAAGAACCCGAATATCCAAGATAGGCTGAATGTGCTGTATCATTAATTTTCTCAGTGCCTACGTACGTGGAAGTTCGTAACAGCATTGTATTGATCACTTTCTATACTTTATAGCAAAGTTGTCACGGAGATATGCTATTAAAAACTTTATACGGCAACTTGTTATTGATCACGTAGATGATCAGAAAAGATAAATTGCTTATTTATTATCACGAAATATTTTCCACAAATATAACTTTAGATGACAGTCAGAAGGATTAAAAAAATCTTGAGCTTAAAACAAACAACAGAAAAATATCGAATTTAAAAAATATATACATCCCCGATCAGTAGACATTGCGTTTAATATAGTCACATAACCAGTTCGTATGTTAAAATAAATAAAATAAATAACACCCAACAGTCACATACATAGTCCTGACCCCACACTAAGATCGAGTCTTGTGTCGTGGGTATCAGGAACTACGAAAGACTTTCGGTCTCACAACACCCAGACCCGAAACAAATATCTTTAGGCCATACAAACATTTGTCTCGGTGCGGGGATCGAACATATACGGGGATATATAATGAAAGCAGCACACATGCCACAAACCTGTGTAATATTGTTAAAGCACAATCAGTCAGAAAAGGTGCACTTTGCAATAGTAATTGTACCACATTTTGATGCCGCCTGCCGTTTGTAGTAACAATCTGAAAGCTTAGACGAGAGGCACTCCGCACCCGGGCCTCGGCGCCGGCACGCGACATGCAAAACTCGGTCGAAAGCAAGAGCTGACCGAGCCACAGAGAATAGAGCTGCCAGGATAAAATGCGAAAATACCTATAGAACTTTGGTATAAAAAATATTAAATCACCCAAAAATTAATCAATTTCTAAAATTGTACTCTTTGGATATTGGACCAAAAAGAACAAATAAGACAGAATCAGCCAAAACATGAATAGTATCACCAGTAGAACTTACAATGAAAAACATTGTATGTACATCATCCAAAAAATCAATTACCTCTCAAAACCGAACTATTAGAATTTTAAAAACAGCAAAATAACCAGAATCACCAAAAACATCAGTAGTTTAAAAAGATTTTTACAAGACTTGACTACGCCGCGCCGATATAATTATTTTCAAAAAGATTTTCTTTTTAAAATGCCTGGATTTTGTATCCCTAATATTACCATTTTCATCGTAATGCTAAATTCTATTAGCCCCAAAAAATAAGCAGATCGTATCGCCAGTATATTTTTAAGAACATCATTAGATCTAAAGGAAAATTATACATCCGGCTGGCAACTCCGCTTTAACACTCCATATTTCTAGCCACCTGCACCCATTAGTACGCTAAAATGTTGCTATTGTGAAACAATACGATCTCGACCTTTGCATGCGGCTTTAACTTTTAGCATAATACACCCTTGAGGTTTTTAATGCCACTTTAATATTGTAAATGGGAAAGTTTGAGCGGCTTTAATAGTAACGTCTGTGCGGATTTATACTAAAAATTCCATTTACATATTTTTATCGTACTTATTGATATAGACATTATGAAGCATTATTAAATTGGTTATTGTCTAAACTATCTTAGTCTAAATCTAAAGTTGTCTGATTTCGTGTCATGTACTTATGCGTAACTTTGTGCTTTTCATTCGAAGTAGTACCACAGTAAATATAACTACTAATATTTCCAATAAAATCAATCTGCCGAAAAACTTGATGATGGGAAATAATAATATTATTTATATCATTGGCTAAAAATGGCTGTAATAGACGCTTATTTAGAAATAAAATCACAAAAGGAAATCCCGTAACATGGATTACCCTATTACCAATATTACGGGATACCATTTAACCGCGAACACCGCAAACTGCCGCATAGTCGCTTTATATCATGACAATGATGGATGTCTATAAGAACCAGTCATCGACTTTGAATAACGTCACGGATTGGTAGCTACCCACAAAGAATACTAATCTACGTCTCCCTGTGACGTCACTCGCCTACGCGCCTATGAAGTCTGCATATAAAAACTAGCGTAGAATGCCAAAACTGTTACTCAACTATTGTTAAATATAATCAGAAAACATTCAGTAAGACGTGTTTTTATTTGTGAACGTGTGTTTTTATACATTGCAACGTTGACGTTTTCGTAATTTTAGATGTAATAGTAATTCCAAAAGCTATACTACTACTAGATTACTTTTATATTTCTTTAGTGAATACCAGAATATAGCAACAAATATTTTACTAAACTTTTAGTCGACATTTAATATCACGACAAGATTGTAACCAAGGTTAAATAGGCGCCTTTTCATTCTGTAATTACATCACTCCTACTTCCTGAATATTAGGAATACGATCTTACTAAAATATACATAAGGATCAAGAATCATATTTATATGCAGGAAATTATGTTTAATTATTCTTAGTTTCTTACTGGCTTTAAACATCAGCATCCATAAAAATATTATAATTGAAGTACGTAACTATGTTCGTCTATCTGTCATGTTTCTATGGTTTAATCGCTGAACTGATTTGGTGTGAATAAAGATTAACTTGAACTAACTTGAAGAAGGATATACGCTACCCTTTGTTTCAAAAAGCCTATGGTATGCCTACAGTAGGTATGGATGAAATAGGGGATGAAACTTTTTAGAGATGTCTACAAATTTTTACACGCAATTTCGCAAATGAGTAGAATTTACGCGATATAAAGGCAAAAACATAAAACCCTCCACGCGGGCAGAGTCATGATCAAAACTAGTCATTTATAATCCGCGTCATTTCGTAAGCAAATGACTTTCTTTCCGCGAGTAACTCGTAAGCCGATTGTCGCATGCAAAATCGATAGTACTCGTAGCACCGTGACTGATGCCCGCTAATCGCTACTATCTGGCTATGAAACATGACGGGTCCGGAACTCCGGACTCCGGGTAATGTACGATGAGTGGTGACTAGTGACGTCCCCGCAATATCTACAATCTCGATTGTGTTGTTGAGTTTTTGTATCGGTTATCTGCACGAATAATGCTCTGTTTTTGCTGTGTCTTGCTTTCTGATTACATCAAGTTATCTATATGGAATAAATCGTGTGGACTGCCTCGGTGGCGTGGTGGTATTTCGGTACGACTACGGTTCTGAGGTCTCGGGTTCGATCCCCGGGTCGGGCAAAGTGATATTGGATTTTTCCATATCAGCCCGGAGTCTGGAATTTGTGCCCGATATGGCGATAGGCTCGCCCCCTATCACATCTGGGACTGAACTAAGCTCGGCGAAATGTGGGTGTTCTAGTTCGCTAGTGCGCCTCTGCCTACCCCTTCGGGGATACTGGCGTGAGCTTATGTAACAACAAATCATGACTCTGTAATAAGTACGATGACAAGAAATATACAGTAATTAATAGCTAACCTTTTGAACGGGAGACTATATAAAGTCAATAATAATTAAAACCTCTCCGTTCTAGTCTCTCAATTCATATTATTCAAGAAACACGTTAACCTAAGTAATTTCCAAATTACACTTTGAAAACTATTTCAATTTGTGGCCTTACAGAATAAAATAAATGAATAGATAAAACAAAGTTTGTTCGATTTAATTTAAACATATTCGTTCGTATTTCCTCGCATGGTAATGAGACATACAAGGACACTTACATATATTAAAATTAACTTTATGGAATACACGTGCCCTAATTCAATTACTAACAAAACTATTAAAATAAGTATCAACATAATATTATAGTAGCAGTCCGACATTACTTCCATGTCTCAACTCTCAACTAAAACCATTTTAAAAAAAGTTTAAAAACTTAATAGACCGACTTCAAATCCGATCGTGACCAAACTTATATGGGACCACCTTATTTCAAGCTCTATCGAACACAGAAAGAATTTTTGAAGATCGGTCCACATTTGTCGGAGATATCGCGTAACATACATAAAAAAATACAGACGAATTGAGAACCTCCTCCTTTTTGGAAGTCGGTCGAAAAGATAACTTAAAACAAGACTGGTAAAACAGAATATTGTATACAAACATAAGTGGTTATAACTTATTTTTTAAATGTGAAAGCAACTTCTTACATAAAAGCAAGCCTTATACTGTCCAAAACGTTAAATACTTATGACAAAACTGACTAATTTGTATAACTTCTAATTTGAACGCTTAGCACAGAGAAAGGATAAGCCTTCGCGATATGCAATGGGGCCATTCATTCTAGCGCACCTGTGTACGTAGCATGTGTTCTAATTTGCAAGGAGACATCATTAGTTGTACGTCGGAACCGCCCCGACTCCGGGCCTTTTATGGTTGTTACGGAGAGTGGCCGCTCGAGTTTGAACCAGCTCGTAGGAGGCATTCAGGCCTCGTTTCTCCCTACATCTAGTTCTAAACTTGACGGAGAAGCTGGTAAAGTCGCGCCGGCAACGTAAGTGGCAATGTGACCTAATTAGTTCGGAAATAATTCGAAACATCGTTCTTTTGTTTCAAATTGATTTACGGATCACGATGGATCACAAGATCGGTGATTCCATTCTCAGTTAATTAAATGACTGAGACTGATCCTTATTCGATCCAGCAAAAACAATGGTGAACAGAGCAATGCCCATTGTCCATTAGCGATGCTGATAATTACCATTAGATGACCAAATTGCAACCACATTTTCTGATTTTATGCTAAAAGTTTGCCAAATTGATCTGATATCTAAATATCCTTATTCCTCACTCAGTTTAGGCAAGAATGCAATATCTAGCAAGACAGTAAAATTTTATTACACTACATACATTTAATAAGTACTGCGTATCCAAATTTAAAATCCAGCATTCAATCGATTTTATCAGTTCAGCCAAATGTGTCTGGCGGCCCTACAGTTCAAATCACAGTCTAGACTCTAGATTTCTAGACTTATTTAACAGAATATCTATTTAAATATGTGCCAATTTAACATAATGAGATTTATAATAAAATTTATATGTCGATGTTGCTACTTGCGTGCCAATAATTGTTCGGGTTAACCTGTCGCGACATAAATTTTAAATCATACGACTAGCAATTACATGAAAAACAACTAATTTATATGGTATTCCAAGTCGGTTGGGCAGGTGAAGTGCAGGAATAGAACAATTTGCCGTGTATGTCGCCTTAGAGACCGTGGGAGCTGTGCACCTGCCGCTGAACGCATCGGATACCATGGTACAAACAACTCTTAGCGGTTCACGCCATCATTTTATTAAAATTCAAGCATTCTTTTAATTGGTTAACATTCCTTTCGTTCAACCGGAATAGCGGACATTTTGTATAACCATGATTATACAAAACACTACATTCAAAATGTTACCAATGTAGTTGCACAAACGTTTGATAACAAAAGGAGTACTAGGAAATGCTAAACACACAAATATTTTATCCGCAACATTTTTGAATGGGAATACATAGTACATAACAAAAATGCTGAAAAGGCCTACTGACTACTATCTGTACTATCTATTCATAACATTTACTGTAGCAGTATTGCCGTATTGTAGTCTCCCGAAGGCGACGACGCGACGCGGTAATCCTTTATAGAAAACATGGGTCAGAGAACTAAGAACCCTATTGATTCCGATAACCCTTGCAAAATACGTAAGCAATCACGCAAGAACATTTAAAATCTGCAATATTAGTAACAGCGTACCTTTCTTTGGATCCATATTGAACTTCTTCCTGCCTATACTCATCTGTTTGGCTTTGCTGTTCTGTTTGCACTCCTCCTGCCCATCGAGGGCCTCCAGTTCAGCAACCACCTCGCCAAGCTCATCTTTAAGTTGCTGTAACAAAACAAAAAATACATTGAGTAAATCCCATAGAACATAACGCTGCAGGAATGAAAAAAACATCGAATGCAAATGTTTGCACTGTTGTCAGTATATGTACTACGCATATTGATTGAGGTTTTAGTCACAGGAGTATATATATACTTAAAAGCCTAGCATAAATAGCCTTATAAAAAGCTTTTTAGTTAAAATAACTTAGTGCGTGTGCAGCTTATTTTACCCATAGGGGTTTTACTTCAGGCATACCAAACTAAAGCCGATTCCGTTCAGTATATTAAAAAGAGTATGTTGTGCCGATCCCACATTGGGATAAATGAGAAGTCAATTTTGATTGGGCCAACGTAGTGGCATTACACTAGTTAGAATTTGTGGCATAATAATATGAAGAAAACATGACCAATTACGCTTGAATATTGTAGGACATCGTTAACGAAGTTTAAAAATTGTTAAATCTTTTATTATGTTCTCCCTATTATAATAACATTGGTAGATAAATCGCAGGAAACTATAACAATCCTAATTAAAACATACAATAATAACCTAATTGAGGCTAAGATTAACATCACCGGACGTAAGAAACCAAACGACGGAAATACTGTCGTTCCACCTTGTGTCTACGAGTACATTCTACACTTTCGTTGAAACGGTACTATGGCTCAATTAATAAATGTTATTCAAAATATGTATGCCGATAAAGTAACTTGCAAAACAACAACTGCTCTGAGTAAGCACAACGCGGTCTAGATTTTAAGCCCATCGACATTGCTAGATTAAATAAATGGTCGGCACTCGGCAATGGCGCGTCACGAATCTCACGAACGGCGCGGCACAGCTCTGCGACCACAGGCCCACAAGGCGAACCACAACTCGCGAGTCGCGACTCCCGACGCATTCTACAAAGCAGCTGCTAATACTCTCCACCAGTGGAATGTTTGCTATCGACAGAATGTAGTCCTACTTGATATCGCCAGTAAAGGTTCCATATATTTTGCCTATTATACAAACATTTAATCCATAATGGACTGAATTTTTTACATCGCTTTTTAGTGCTATCAGCTAATTATACATTTAAATTAATGTAAATATGAGCGTTACTTATTTCGCAATTTAAAAACATAGGAGATATGGTGAGAACTAAGGAGTTCAAGTATTTCTACTTGATGATAATATTTGGAAAGGTCTTGAAAATATAAACAAATATTAAGGTCATATTTATATTATAGAAGGACGTTTGTAAATTACACGCTAAAGTAGTTCTGTGACTCAGTTTGAGCAACCAAAACCAGCTTAAATAGACGACTCACAATACTGACACAGTAACCAACTGTATTTATTAAACACGGTGCAGGTATGTGCTTATATGCAAATAGAACAAGTAAAATCTACCAACTACGATAAAACATAATTGTTACAAAAATATGCAATATTTTAGATGTAGTTAAATAGGTTGACATATTCCATCCATTGTTGACCTTATACAACGTTTTATCTTAATACCTCCACGTAATCAGCTACATCAGCGTAACGATCCAATATTTGCCTAACTTGTAGAGACAAGTCTTATCATGCCAAGGATAATTAGTTTGGCAACATCGACAAAGTTAACGTTATTCTTGGAAAAAGTTGATGTCCCGTAGGTCATATTTTACTTTCGCAGAAAAACAAAATAAGTAATTTCCTTTTTTTTTTCAACCTGCCCTTATCCCACCTTAATATGGGGTCGGCGCAACACACTGTGCAGTATCGTCAAGTATGTTGCAGAGATGATTTGGCTTAGTTTTTACGACCGGCCGCCTGCCTGACATCAACTCCCTATAAGGGATTCAGTCCCGGGCAAATTAAATTAGAAAATTAGCTTTGCCCGACCTGGGAATCGAACCCAGGACCTTCCGATCCGCAGCCTATATATGCTGCCACTAGACCAAGGAGGTGACTACTACGACTACTACGAAAATAAGTAATTTACATGAAAGACAATATTTCGAAGAAAAGCTGAATGAATACTCTACCAACCTTGATATATATAGACGAGTTATATGTATTAAGTATCAATATAATTATGTTTATGTTCAATAATACAATTTTGATCACATTAAAATCCATAGCATCGACAACAAATTATCTTTGATAGTCTCTTCCCAGGTCAATGTTTTACGAGTGTTTTACTAAGGTTGATGTTAGACAGGTAGCTGGTCGTAAAAACTAAAGCCAAATCCTCTTGGCAACATGAAAAAACATTTTACGCCGTCACCATATTACTGGTCAGGCTGATCTGGAAATTTTTGGGGGAGACCTATGTTCATCAGTAGAAATCCTATGGCCGACGATGATGATGATGATGATGATGATGATGATGAAAGGCAGGTGGGAATAGAGAAAGCTAGACTGACAATAAGCGCAGATCATGACACACATAACATAACATAAGCTCACGCCTGTATCCCCGTAGGGGTAGGCAGAGGCGCACTAGCGAACTAGAACACCCACATTTCGCCGAGCTTAGTTCCGTCCCAGATGTGATAGAGGGCGAGCCTATCGCCATATCGGGCACAAATTCCAGACTCCGGGCTGATAGGGAAAAATCCAATATCACTTTGCCCGACCCGGGGATCGAACCCGAGACCTCAGAACCGTAGTCGTACCGAAATACCACCACGCCACCGATTCATCATGATTTATATAAAATAATAATAGAATCCTAACTACTCATTAAAAGCGTCGTAATGATAGTAACGTACAAAATTGTGCCCAAATTGTACACAAAGACAAATGTAACGAGAACAATGACCCAACGGAGTGAGGTTTTGTTTGCCTTTTAAAGTTTGCCATTATTTCGTAGCTCTCTGTGTTGTTAGGTTTCAGAGAACTATGTATTTTAATTTCGCATTTTGTGGTACGTTATTATTCATCCATTTCGATATGGACAGATGACAGCAATATCTAGAAGCTATTTTTTTTAGTATATATCTACGTATTTTGATGTTGGATAATGGATATCAAAATTATTCTCCTGATTCTCCCTTTTCTTGTTAATAAACGGTTAGGTGAACAAAGCCTTGTTTCGATCTCGGTTTATTAACCTCTTGTGAACGAACAGCTACGTTGCAGTCGAGGTCTAGTGAATCTTTTTTTATAATTAAACTAGCTGACCCGCGCAACTTCGTCTGCGTAGGAGAGAGAGGGTTGAAAACATGAGTCGTAGGCACCTATAATCCAATAATTTTAAAGGAGGTAATGAGATGATCTACTTCGGTCCGGTTTCGTCAGTCACCCCGTCAGTCACCCACTCAGTACCCTCGTCAGTTACCCCGTCCATCACCCCGTCAGTTACCCCGTCAGTCACCCCGTCCATCACCCCGTCGGTCACCCCGACAGTCACCCTGTCGGTCAAGCCGTCGGTCACCTCATCTTTCTGCTCGATTGTCTCCCCGTCTGTCACCCGTCTGTCACCCAGTCTGTCACTCCATCTGTCACCCGTGTGTCACCCATCTGTCACCCTGTATGTCACTCGTCTGTCACCCAGTCTGTCACCTGTCTGTCACCCGTCTGTCACCCAGTCGGTCACCCCATCTGTCTGATCGATTGTCACCCCGTCTGTCACTCAGTCTGTCACCCAGTCTGTCACCCCGTCTGTCACCCGTCTGTCACCCGTCTGTCACCCGTCTGTCACCCGTCTATCACCCGTCTGTCACCCGTCTGTGAACCCGTCTGTCTCCCGTCTGTCACCCATCTGTCACTCGTCTGCCATACGTCTGTCACCCCGTCTGTCACCCGTCTGTCACCCCGTCTGTCACCCGTCGGTCACCCGTCTGTCACCCGTCTGTCACCCGTCTGTGAACCCGTCTGTCACCCGTCTATCACCCATCTGTCACTCGTCTGCCATACGTCTGTCACCCCGTCTGTCATCCGTCTGTCACCCCGTCTGTCACTCCGTCTGTGACCCCATCGGTCACCCCGTCAGTCACCTCGTCAGTCATCTCGTCAGTCACCCCGTCCGCCACCCCATCAGTCACCCTGTCAGTCACCCCATCAATCACCTCGTCAGTCAGCCCTTAGGTCATAGTGTGATGTTATATAGCCAATAGCCATCCTCGATAAATAGACTATCCCACAAAAAAATATTTTTTCAATTCGAACCAGTAGTTTCTGAGATATCAACTTCCCCGCTTCTTAACATTTTTCATTTTTGCTCCGCTCCCATTCGGGACGCCGCGCCGGGTCAGAGTGACATTACCATCGTATAAATATTGACAAATATTGACGTCACTCAATTGTTTTGCCTTCCCGGAACGTCTCCACTAAAATTTGAACTTTATCGTATGGTATTAAAGTTCAAATTGACTTTTAAGTATTATTACGAATCGATTGTATGCGAGTATAGAAAAGTGTTGTTTTTAGACTTTTTAGGCAATTTTTAAATTTTTTCTCTCCGTAAGAACCATCCTCGTACTTCGAGGAATATTCTAAAAAAAGAATTAACGAAATCGGTCTAGCCGTTCACGCGTGATGCCGTGACAACGGAAAACGGGTTTCATTTTTATATATATAGATTAATAGATTGTCTCAATATTTTTTTCTTAGTGTTTCGTATTTAGTGGCATTTCTTCGTACATGTCCATTTGAATTCATTCGGCCTTTCACAATCATGTGAAATCACGTTACCTAAGACTTTTAAATCTATGATATCTTACATTAAAATTTAATAAAACTTTCATCTCATCCATAAACTTCATATTATTACGATTTATGAGTATTTGCATCGTAATACATTTGAATTAGTATCCATATTATCCTATAAGGCTTTGCTGTATAATTTCATAAAGCTTAGTGACTGGGTATAAAATAGAGTCAGATTACTAAAAATTGAATAAACGAGATCTGGCGAAGTAGTTTACTCATGCCTAGAAAAAGCCGATAGTTTATCAGCGACAATATCGCGTACAGATATAAATTCACACAGAAACAGTTAATTTCGAAGAATGCGAGCCGGAAGCTACTGGATTTGACTACGATTGATAAGTATATTGAAATATTAATGTTGAGAGTGTAAAGCAAAGTGTTAGGTAAGATCTTAGTATCTAATTATGATGTCCGAGTAAATTCACGCAGTATACTGATGATCACATAGACTAGGGCTACTGAATAAATAACCAAGCGTACAAGCTCAAACAAGTACACAATGCCCTGCTACGGTCTGGCTGCGCTAACATTATTTGCGGTCCGCTAACTATTCCCCGGGGAGACAGGATACCAGCCTTTCTTGTGTAGACTATAAAATGTAAAAATTCCTACACATTTTAGCCTTACTATGTAACTTTATAAATCTAACTTTGCATACGTGAAGAACATTATGGATGGAAGAGTACAAAATGCTTTCTATAAATGTGTTCTACAAACGTTCTATATTTATATTTACCAGACATTGATCTATTAGAATATTTTTATTAAGACGGTTAGTGAAAATTAGGGAATTAAAAAAATAAGCTATCTGTGAAAATAGTTTCCTTTGACATAATTGCTGAACTTGCCTCCTAATACACATCACAGTGTGACAAAACTGCTTGCTAGCTGCAAGGACAGCAGCTATTCGCCAGGTGTTTGTCAAGTTGAAGATAAGTATAACTCAACTACACACTTTGACAAGTAACTTTACAATACCTGTATGAAGGACGACCCACACATTTAAATGTGTAGTTGCGGAGTACCCTAATTACATATTTAAATGGCATTTTAGATTTGCAAATGTATACTAGATGCGTTGTGCGAGCGTAACATACGCGTTTTGTCGCTTAATGTCGTCTGTCTAGACGGGTTTTTGCACTGAAAATGCACCATGTGTTTGAATTCCGATAAGAAAGAAGAGATTGCACTGGCTTTAACTAAGAAAATGGTAGATCATATTTTCAAGCTTTATAGTACCAAGTGTAATTAAGAACCGTAAAGATTCTGGCAATAAGTACAGCGTTTACATGATGATGACCGGGTTTCGGGCATTATTGGCTGAAATTTACTGATAGCTGAGGAATCACTGTCAGTCACTATCATACCAGAGAAAAAATACTCACAAGTGCAAGCATACGCAGAGAAATCTGCAAAAAATAATCGAAATATGCAAATATGCATGGGAGTATAGTAGAGCAGTCAGCGGAGCGTTTCAACACACACCGTGATTGTTCTATTTACGTGTAGTAATAGGCTTTGAAAAGCAATCTATGTCCAATAATAAGCTTTGCATTTGTGATTTCAATCAAAGTTATTGCTTTGATTGAACCGGGTCCTGTATCATAATATAGGTCTCTGTGCTGATTGAGTTTGTTCTGTATGTACTATCATCGCAGGGCTCCATTGAAATATTTTCTTCTTCACTCGCCATTAATATTGCAAATGGAACTTTCACCAATATAACGTTAACAAAAGTGAACGCTGTATGAAACCGAAAGTCGTTTAGACGATTTCTGACAACGGGTAACATAGAGATTTCGTGAATTACGATGATTCGCGACACACTTTCTCGGAGTTCTGATCTTATTCCTTCTATTTCATAAAGCAACAGCAGATGATGTTTAATAAATCGATTTGAAGTAGGTAAGCAATAGAAAGTTTTTGTCATCATCTACAACTTTACTAATATATGAAGATTTAGTTTAAACTTCAACATAGACAAAACTTCATTCGCAATTAGATTTTATTCCTAGATTTGAGTTAATTTATCTAATAATCATTGCTAATTTAAACACACAACCAACAACATGTAATTACATCAGCAATTCCGCACTTATCAAAGTCCGAATCATTATTATGTAGCAAATAATAGGCATCACGAACAAAAATGAAGCACTAAACATTTTGTCATGTATTGGAAATCTTTATCCCGTCTAGACGGATTCAGTGGATAACGGTCAATTCCAATGGGATTTTATGTCGGCTGCAACCCTTCGAGTTACAAAACAAAACTCACAATCAATTGTATATCACTGAATTTGAAACATGTATGGATGTATGTTGAACAGTGGACGTCCTGATGATGCTGAGTTTGAAACGGAACATTTGTGAGAAAACTTTTCTGAATTATATTATGGGACAGATAAACAGATATCTCTTATAAACCTATGTGGTTACATCATATAAAAATATCTTATTCAGCAGCTTTGATAGTAATTTCTATCAAAACTCCTGCCTCGGTGGCGTGGTGGTATTTCGGTACGACTATGGTTCTGAGGTCTCGAGTTCGATCCCCGAGTCGGGCAAAGTGATATTGGATTTTTCCATATCAGCCCGGAGTCTGGAATTTGTGCCCGATATGGCGATAGGCTCGCCCCCTATCACATCTGGGACGGAACTAAGCTTGGCGAAATGTGGGTGTTCTAGTTCGCTAGTGTGCCTCTGCCTACCCCTTCGGGGATACAGGCGTGAGCTTATGTTATGTTATGTTCTATCAAAATATAATATGTATTCCTAGATCTTTCTCCACTTGCTATGATTCGCATCACGACACTCAGACATGAATCTAGACTTTAAAGCTTACTTTTTACATAGAAGTATCTTGTTTAAAAACTAGAATAATGCTAGTGTCGTCTATAACCGGACTTATCTTTCATTAGCTTTCCTTTTTTTCACTCCTCAACAACGCCTCAAGTATGGATACGACGTGAAACGTACCTACAGGCAGCCCAACTTTTATTTTCATCACAGGCATTAGTTTCACATTCTGTTGTCGCATAACATACGCCATGATTTGTTGTGAAACTCATTTGGATGCAGCATGAGATGAGCCCGTAATAGTAGGGCCATTAAAGCACGCGCTCAAATGACTGGGGGACATGAATAACAAAGTATTGCGGTGAATTTATAACATACATAAGCTCACGCCTGTATTTCGAAGGGATAGACAGTCTCGTAGCATATTTCACCGAGCTTAGTTCCATCCCAGACGTGATATGGGATGAGCATATCGCCATATTGGGCATAATTTCCATAATTTGTGGTGAATTTAAGTTATTTCGATTATATTGTATTTTCTCTATAAATAATTATTGTAATGTTTTAAGAAAATACATGCCTTTAGCCGTAATTTATATAACACAGTATTTTGAGTGGTAGAGCGCTGTAGGTAGTAACGTCTACATCACGAACAAGCCGGCTAGACCTGTGTGGTATGTGTCTCACAGAAAACCGACGTAAAGTCAGTGAAATTTCGTTCGGTGAGTGCGATTTCCGGTGGCCCAATTCCCTCCTCTCCTTCCTAATTCCTATTCCCCCCTTTAATGTTGGAAACGCACCTACGATTGTTTTGGTATCATGAATGTCTATCGACGGTGACGACCACTTACCATCAGGTGACTGAGGTGACCTGCTGATTTAAAAGTCCCTGCTATAAAAGATGTACCTACAGAAAATGGCGCCAACATAATATGCCCATACTATTGTGACAAAATACTCGCGACTTGCACGCGCCGGTGACTCACAATTACGGTGACTCAAAGATGAACTGCATGAGTACTGCATCGAATCGACAAAAGCGTGTTATTCAAGTTGTTCAGTGAAATGAAACCGACATTCGAAACGACAGAAAATTATGCAACAACACTACCAAACACGGTATTTACATTTGCATATAGTCGACATAACGGTAGGATGTGGATGTGATTGTAGCGGATAAACATATTAATTGAACATAAATTACATCCGTGCGAAATGGCAGAATTACATATAAGAATATAATTATAATTTTAAACAACCGCCTTCTTGGTGTAATGGCAGCGTATATGGGCTGTGAACCAGAGAGTCCTGGGTTCGATTCTCAGGTTGGTTGGGTGTTAAAACACGATTTGCCCGAAACTGGATATCCCAGAAGGAGACTGATGTCAGATGTAAGAAACTAAGCCGAATCCTTTCTGCAACACGCTTGAACCGCTACGTGCGTTGCGCCTACCCCAGGGCCCAGACATTGAGGTGGAATAAAGAAAGATGGAAAGTTTTAATTTTAAATACCTAACAGTTTTCTAAGATTACATGAAACAAATCTTCACAATACGCAACAAAAAAGAATCCAAAATGTAAACATATTTATATCAGTTCAAGGCACTGTGTACGCAGTGTCGTGCACAGGAATTTCGATCAGGATAGACAAAATTTGCTAAATTATTATCTTCCATAATTGCATCATCATCCTCGTGTCGATTTAAGCCAAACGCTGCTATTTTGAAAATCTGTTGCTGTTGCCTATGATTTATTATTATTTATTTATTTAAATAGTACTAAACAGCAAACTGTCAGGGTAGACAGTGTCTCTTTGTCTATATGGACTGCACGCCACTGTGTATACGCTACAATACACAATAATTGATCTATGATATAAATAAGACCTGTCTGACCATGAAATATTTTAATCACAATTAACCCTTTATTTTAAAATTAGTAATAAAAAATACTTCGTGAACGTTTATAACAAGCGTAGAACCTTTTCTCATTTACATACCATTCATAGAGGCATCTAAGTCACCGAACAATCTATTCAATAAAATGGTTTAAATATTCCTCTACCGTAGCCAACCGACTGATCGCCAACAAAGGCAGCCACGATCGAAACGACTGAAAAGGGTTCAATCTTCATACATAAGGTAAAATGTGAGGTCAAATCGAATCAATCATGGATATTTGCTGTTGATATTTGGAAGGTTTTCGAACCGTTCAAAGCTAAAAATATCGTGACGTTAAATCATCGCTGTGTAAACATGCCACATGTTACTTTAAAACTAATGTAACGGCGCGACGGTATACCATAAATATAGAAACAACGTTAAACTATATGAGTTAAGCGTCCCATGCACTGAAACGTTACACAAAACACCTACACAAAACAAGGTTTCGATACACATTTTTATCTATGGTCCATTGTTCTATGAGCTGGGGACAGCGAAATTCGTATTTTCATATGTGTTTTGTTTCGAGAAAAACAGGTGCAGGGGCATCAATATAATATACCCTAGATGCACAGTTCTTTGCATATATCCTCCTAAAAAGTGGTCTCAGGAATAAAACAAAGAAAAAGATCACAAGTTCTAATTAAATCAACACAAATATAACCCTATGCACGTGTAATAAAGTAGCTTTTTAAACGAAATGAGCAAGCGTTCTTAAATTTGAATTCTGAAATTTAGAATTCCATCGTCGTCGGACTGTATGCAAAACGAGTGCTTAAGCTCTCCTTTGCTGTTCCATTTTCCGAGCGTCAACTGTGTATCTAGGTAAATAATATATCGATGAGCATTACTAATAATAATTATAACTTGGGTCTTCGCGAGCATAAGAAGGCTTCCAGGATATAAGAGTACGGTGTAATCCAGGTCATGATAAGTATGCCAAATGTCTAAATCCGTTCACCAGTTAAAGTTTGATGAGTTAACAAACACAAAAACTTTCACATCTATATTAAGTGGGATATTATTAAGTATGAAAAAAGTAAACCTAACGCCCGAATGGTCAAAGGCTACTCAACTTTAACGGCTTCCTAAATTGATTATCGCCATATAAATTTGACAGATAAGGCGGCCTTAAAAGACATAAGGCGACCTTAAGAGTATGAGCATTTGGCGGAAAGTTTTTTTTTTTTTATAGCAGAGATGCCAAACGAGCAGATGGGTCACCTGATGGTATGTAAGTGTTTTATTTTCAACATCTCCCAAAACCAGGCGTAATGTAATGCCAATCTATAATGTTACAGTGCTTCTTATCATATTACATTGTTAAACGAATCAATCATAGAGGGTCGTGACGTGTGACCCATATTCTACACCCTACAAAAGCCCTTAAGTGATGATTATGTAAAAGGGTGTTATTAACATTTAATCTTATATGGTATCTGCAATATTTGCTTGCTAATACACATGCAAAGATATTTAATATTACTAAGTATAAAAGGCCTATAAAGTAAGTTTCCATACAAAAAAAATATCTCATACGTCAGTAAGGCCATCTACCATTTATTATAATGTGAGGGCGCTTATTTATTACAATTTACACCCTAAAATGTTCTGTGAATGTTCAGGAATCACGTAATGGCGGGTACACACCAGCCGAACTACGGCGAAAGAATCTATATTTGTTGCATTCACACAAACAAACTTTCGCTGTTGTGTGAATGAAACAAGCATGATTCGTTCGCTTTCGTTCGGGCCCGTGTACCCGCCATAATACAATTTTATTTTTCGTCTAAACATTATTGTGCTGGCATGACCTTACGGACGTATGTTTCAAACACGGCTGAGTGACTTATGACCACCAGGTCACAACTTTTGGATTACAAGTTCCTTACAAGCTATTGTACCGTCTAT
Organism: Clanis bilineata; assembly: GCA_036417725.1. Classification (NCBI taxonomy): domain Eukaryota; kingdom Metazoa; phylum Arthropoda; class Insecta; order Lepidoptera; family Sphingidae; genus Clanis; species Clanis bilineata. The sequence goes on from CM071153.1 coordinate 11,160,452, forward strand.
ATACTTATTGAATGTTTTTGTACACATGTCATGATCCACTAACTAATGTCACTTTTAGGTCTGGGCGACACGAAACCGAAAGTTTCTTGTAGTTCTTGGTAATCATGGCACAAGACTCGTATGTATGTAGCTTTTTTTGCCACAAGGAATGATTCCCTCTTTACGGATACCTCCCAGTTTAGAAGTGGGATAGTTTACTCGTCAGCCTTCCTTCCTAGCACTTAAGCGTGTACTTCTACGGATCTCTAACAAGATAACCTACTAAAACACTCCTGATTGCCTTCTTCAACGTATGACACGGTTCTTAGGAACGTGAGTACCCTCTGGATTGTTGCCGGAACCGTCCCTGCACGTTGCCTTTCGGCCCGGTTCGTTGAGAGGTATGAGACTTCGGATTACATAATTAAATAAATAAATACAACCAACAGTCACACACCTAGTTCTGACCCCACACTAGGTATAACCTGCGCCACGGATGCTGTCGAATAATTGAATATTTATTGCAAAATACATAAGACGTAACAGGTCTTAATTGAAAACAATTTGGAAAACAAAAGTGATGTCAGTGCAGTAGTGGTCTCAAATCACGCCTTGCGACTAGCAATCACGGCCGTATTCTTTGAGCAATCATCTTTATGAAATCTATTGAGTGTGGACTATAAATCTACATCAAGAGTAACGATGCAGTGAGCAATCAAGCAATTCAAACTGCAAAGCTCTATTTGCAATTCCATTGCCAATTGCTTCGGTTCGGTTTATTGACTAACCAAATTACGGATTGTTATTTAATTTCAAAAATAGTGGAGCCATGGTTCCTCGCTATTGCGTTTCCTACAGCTAATAAACTTTCGACGTAAAACTCCCTTCTTTCTACCTGCCCTTATTTCACCTTAACGTGAGGTCAGCGCAACACAATTTTTAAGCATGTTGCAGAAAGGATTTGGCTAAGTTTTTACGACCGGCTGCCTGCCTGGAGTAAACTTCTCTAGGGCATCCAGTCCCGGGCAAATTAAATTAGAAAATTTGCCTTGCCCGAATTTGCTTGCTTGGGAATGCTTTGGGAATCGAATCCAGAGCCTGGTCGTCATATATGCTGACACTAGACCAAGGAGGCGACTAAATTAGCACTTTCTTCATAATCCGTATTCCCTTCCTTTAATATGAGGCATAATTCTTTTAGCATTGTGGATGTACGGAATCACTGGTCAGGAGGCACTTGCTTGCTTGTTTGTTTATTCTATTACAATTTTACGAATTAAAGGTCAATCCATGACTAATTCACTCTAAATACATAAATGACACAGAATAATGAAATTGGGAGAGTTCTTCGTATAATATTGGCAGCACGTAATGAAAGCGCACACGCGAATCCTTTGAGACTTTCCCCCATTAATTCACTTTCCCGGACTTTAGACTGACGTAGAATCCGTGTGACATTGTGAGCAGTTTACAAAAACTCTTTGAATACTGCAAAAATATTTGCTAACAAACGATGTAGCCGTTTAGAAATCATAATAATACTATAAGAAAGTTTTAATTCATTATCAATGGCTTTAATTTGCGTCGAATTCGAATTTCTTTAAAGAGTTTCACGTTTTGTTTAGCATGCCAAATGATACCTAGATAAAACAAGTTAGTTATTAAATTATTACAATCTATCATCAATGTATCCCACAATGAAAGTCATAAGCATCTGTAGCTCGACAATGACTTTTTTGACATTTCACGATAGCGACTTCGGTAAATAATTTGTATGAAAAACATCAATTCCCCACTTAACCGATAGAGGCTTTCGGGTATTTGTCATACTAAAATTTTACGTAATCGCTAGCGTAAAATGTAAAAAATAAACTCATGGACGAGCTACAGGACTTGCGAGACTCTCGGTTCCACAACTTAGGCTGAGATCTATAGAGCGAACCCAGTGAGGATTTGGAATTGTTAAAGCGAACATCGAAGTAGTCCGAGTCATTTTTTACAAGAAAAAGAGACTGACAGACAGACTAAGCAGATTTTCTTGTAAAAAATGACTCGGACTAAGTCAAAATCCTCACCGAGTTCGTTTCTTTGACTTAGACTTAGTCGAAGTTCGCTCTATAGATAGCATAAGACTCAAACCAAACCGATATGGGAATCGAACACTTTTCATTACAAAATTAATTCAAAACAAGAACATTGTAAAAACACAATAAGTCATAAAAACAAACGACCGAATTAGAAAGCAGCACAATAAGATGTTACCGAACCAAAAACAACAATATTAATGTAGGTGCGGAATGTCAAAGAGCATAGGTACCTGTTCACGTTAAACATCGACCTGCAGACTTTCGGCGCCTCGTGAGTGTGCCAAATCACGTGAACAAACAAACAAGCTCTATCGACAGACAAACCACTGAACCACAACGGATACGAGTTTGAAAACTTTCTGTCCTGACAACGAATGATATACAAACTTCATTAAAAGCAACGACGCAAATAGAATATTACTAATCACGAAAGGTCACAATTACCACTGAAAGCGGTGTGTACAGAAATAAACAAGTCAGTATCAGTGATTCAAAGGTAAATGTCCTCTAAAACGTGCTTTTAGGGGAAATGTAAATATAGTCAGCGGGCACCAGGCACCAATGTCACGACTCACGGGCGACGATTCTTTCTAGATCAATGAAGTATTGCCTAATGACATAAGAATGTGTGTGAACAAATGCGACCTATCGGCCAACAGCGTTAACCAATGACATTTATCTCGCAGACGTTTGTCTTGGCAGGCCACGATCCAGGAAGCTCGCAAGGTGCACGCGTGCCTTAAATATAGATAACAAACGCTAACATCACGTTTTATTAACACCAAGTATTTACAAGTTACAACAACAGATTTCAGAACCCCTAGTACGAGTTAATGCTTTTCGAAAACTATGATAGTTCTCGTTAAAACTCCATACATTTGACTTGTAGCGCCGCTTGCGGAAACTGCTATGAACTAAATAAATGTATAGAGATTTGACGATAACTATCATAGTTTTCGAGAAGCATTAACTCGTACTAGGGGTACAGGTCATTACTCAGGCCTTAACGACAGCGCATCGACTAATGGGCTGGGCTAATGTGTGCCAGTCTATATATAAAATAGGCTACTTTATAAGCGTTGCGGTATTTTCCGATAAATGTGTGGCCTATTTACGCTATAGAGCTTTATAAAACTTGCCAATTACATTTTCGACCGATTTCAAAAAAAGGAGTAGGTCTTCAATTCGTCTGTACTTTTTTATGTATGTTACGCAATATTTCCGCCAAGTATGGACCGACTTTCAAGATTATTTTTGCGTTCGATAGAGCTTATTCCAAGGATAATCCCATATAAATTTTGTCACGATCTTAGTACGAGTTTTTCTTGATTCTCAAAATCGACGATAGTTTACCGTTTCCCCCTACATTATTTAGTTCGTTGTAGTTTCTGTGACGCTGCTAGTCAAAATTGGCGCTAGTCAAATGTATGGACAAAACTCAAACTATGGTCGATTTCGAGAATCGAGCACTGTCAAAATAAACTCGTAATAGGGGTATAGATAAGGTTTGAAGTTGGTCCGTTAAGTTTTAAACTCGTCTTTTTAATATATTTTTATTGTCTTAGGTAATGCTTCACTTTCACGACACAAGTTAACCTTCAATGCACATGGTTAATTGTAACGATGCGATGTTAAAATTTAATTTCGGTTTAACTATCACATAACAGTATAATGGATTAACCACGGCAAGTTAAGGTGCACGCCACCGAGGTGATTCGCCTTTGAACGAAATATGAACGGTGCTTGGCAGTCTTCCCGAAGCGCACCAACAAATAATATTGCTCTATTGTGTTTGCATAGACGATGTGTGACCTTCACATTTACATGTTAAACGATTCCGAGTGTTTCCACCTCGTGTGAGATATTATATTTCTGACAGTTCAAAGTACGAAAACTCGGAAATAACTATTAATTTCATTGAAAACTATTAACATGTCATTATTGTTAGAAGTCGATGGCCGCGAACTATTAGGAAGTTTGGCATAAACATGTTCGTAGTGTACGCAAGTTTACTATTAATAAGCCAATGGATTCTTTATTTTAAAACCAGTTAGTGACCACATTCCAAGCGGTCACAGAATATATAAAAAGTTCAGCCATTCAATTAAGGAACTTTTTTATTTGCCGATTAATTAAAATGTTATTAAGAGACTAGAGACAAATAAATATAAAACCATCAAACGACCAATGGTCAGGCTGCTTGGGGCAATTGAATTGATTATGACATTTTATATTGTGATTTTATATATCATGTATTGTCTGGACTTTAAAAGAGGCAATAACCCTTGCTTATTTCGGCATTTCTTCTCAGGGTAAGCCACGAAATGCTGATGCCATTATTATTTTTTTAATATATACTCGTAATTGACATTTAAAAGTGATATAAAATGTCCTATTTGCAGAATAAATGATTTGAATTTTGAATTTGAATACGATTTATGACAGACAGGGTGTGACTATTGTGTATAGTAAACCACTACAGTCCTATATCCTTACTTGAATAATTAGCTTGTACATTTGGGTATAAGTAACTTGACATGCTTTTAGCCACGTTATGGGAATAAACTAATAGTAGACCTTGACAGACAAATAAATATCTAGGCAAGGGTGACATTTAACAGTATGACATTGCGTTTTGCACTCGAGGGAAGACGCCCTTTATAGCGAATCGTTTATATTTTCGGCACTTTCATCTGGCCTAGTGATATTTGACATCACGAGGTGTCTGCCAACTCTACAATGGGGCCTTCCATTTTTGTTTGAACTCTGATCTTTGCTAGCTCTCTTGGTATGCATTATATTTAGAAGAACAAATACACAATCTTAACTATGCAACACAATGGAAATATGTGATTATTTTTATTCACTTTTTTATTGCAATTGATCTCAAACAAAGGCGCTCGCATTGGAAAGGGATGCGACTATCCATAACAGTAGCAACACTACCCGTAATATCCGTAACATGAAAAGAGAAACCAAGATGCACACTTTCGGATTTAAATATTATATAAAATACAAAGTTTATTGAAATGAAACTAGTTTTTACGGATATTATCGCGATTTGTTTGGTATTTATTTTATTTTTAGTACGACTCGTGACCACGAAAGCTGTAAAGCTTTCAAAATGTCGAAACTAAAAATAAAATAAATACCAAACAAATAGCGATAAAATCCGTAAAATTTGGTTTCATTTCAGTGAGTAACATTCGCGTAAAACTAACAAATCATTATACAAATTTTATATTAAAAAACATGGCCACAAATCTGGCCACAACAATAGATCCAATCTTTTATTCCTGTATGTATTGAGAAAAACCGATGCGAGGCATAAATATTATCCACCATAGCAATGAAAGCGACGTTGAATTCACAAAGATTGTCCTCTGACTGACTCTTGTATCATCACTCGTCGCACACAATGAACACATGCAAGTGTTGGACAATTCCAAGATTTTTCTATGATACAGCTCTTGCATTCGTAAAGTCTTGAATATAAATTGATTCGACGAATCTAAATACGGCTGACGTCACTTAGAAGAACGTTTAGTCTATGTAATAATTTCGTTTAGTACTAACAAGTTACAAACGGTTATAATATTATTCATAAATTCGGTATCCAAACGCTAATCGCTCCAATTAACATAGACATTAATCAATTGATTATTGTGCAACCGTTTACGTTTTTATGCAAATTATTACTTCTACTTCAGAGATGTTACGTTTGTAGAATTTACAGTAATTATTAAAGTTATGCGCTTCGTCAATATTTGTTTACAACACATACATATGCATCCCCTGTATCCCCGAAGGGGTAGGCAGAAGCGCACTAGTGAACTATAGCAACCACATTTCGCCGAGCTTATGTGATAGGGGGAAGCGTATCCTTTAATCCAAAACAGGCCCATCTCACTCCTGAGCCATGTGTATAAGCTGTTTTCGAGGGTTATCACGAATCGTCTCGAACACAGGCTAGATTACTTTCAGCCTCCCGAACAAGCCGGTATCCGAAAAGGCTATAATACCATAGACCACATTCATACGCTGCGGCAAGTTATACAAAAAACCGAGGAATATAACTTGCCACTTTGCTTAGCGTTTGTGGACTATGAGAAAGCCTTCGACTCGATCGAGACCTGGGTATCCCCATATCGGGGACAAATTCCAACCTCCGGGCTGATACTGAAAAATCCAATATAATTTTGCCCGACCCGACCTCAGGACGACAGTCGTACGGTGCAAGCAACACAACTACGCCACCGAGGCAGTCAGGCAATCTTTGTTTATTTCTGGTTATTACAAAAAATCATCCAATCAAAATCCATCCAACCTTGGACAGTCACTAAACAGAAAAATAAATGGACAATATAACGTGGTAGTAAGTTAGTATTAGTCACCATCACTATACAATAATGTCTCCGAAATACACGATGGTAGCCTAAGGGCATGAATTTTAATCATAATACCTTTATTTAAGGCTTGTTTGTGGTTATAAATTTTTTCCAAGTTTCTTTATAACTTTGTAGTATAGTTCTTATAATACAGAAAATTATTCAAAGACTTCTCCGAAACGGCCGTGCACAAGATTCTGTCTTCTAATAACTTTCCCTTCTAATCCGGAATAGGCGAACTTATTAATTGTAGGAATCGTGTTTAAGTAATGCGTTTTGTTATAAGTTAAGTAAGAATTTCTAAAAATATCTTGCACAATTATTGTATTTCGTATTGTTATTAATGATAAGAAACCTAAAACATAACTGTTTGTATAGATATAATGCCCCTTACTTATAAAAATATTTGAGTGCTGCTTATCTTTATACCATAGGTTGTCCCTTTTATTTTTAAACAATGTAACGCAAGGAAAAAAGTGACAGGTTATTCGTAACCATTTGCTCAGCTAAAAATGCTGTTTTAAATAAGGTCCATAATGTTATAACACCGATTGCGACAAACGCCAAATACGTAAACGTTAATTGAAAGTATTCTTCCAAAATTCCGTAACAATTTTTAAGAGTATCCGCTCAAAATATTTATAAGACCCTAAATAGAGTCTAAGAGTTAAGACAAGTAAATATTAGTGTATAATCTGTTTTGAAACCAAAAAATTAATAATTGAATTAAGGAAATAGTTCAGTTGATTTTCAGAGTCCTCTGTATCCTTTTATGGTATGTGTATATTAGTTGTGTGAAACGAATATCAGTATATGGGTTTTTCCATGATGACCCCTATGATAGGTACATCATTTTAATTTTCTTTGGTTTATGTCAATAGAATTATAACATAACACACACATAACATAAGCTCACGCCTGTATCCCCGAAGGGGTAGGCAGAGGCGCACTAGCGAACTAGAACACCCACATTTCGCCGAGCTTAGTAGTTCCGTCCCAGATGTGATAGGGGGCGAGCCTATCGCCATATATAATAGAATTATGTAACATTATTTTCGAATTCTTATTTATCATGTAACGTTATTTTCGAATTCATATTCAGTTATCGCTGTGTTATATTTGTAACTGATGCGGTAATCGCAAAAGAATTCTCCAACAAACGACACCGTCATGCGAATGTGACTACCTGACTGGCGACCTTCGAGTTTGCCGCTATTGCTATGCCGATGTAAATGACAAACATGCTCTACGTACAAGGCTCGTATAACAAAACAAGACTCAAGCACGAATTTAGATTTGAACCTCAAATTTAATGCTTCAAATTTTGAAGCTAGTTTTTATGTAGGTCCTATGGCGACTAAGAAATCTCGGTATAACGATCCACATAAGGTTCTAATATATTTATTTGTAGATCCACTACTATAAGTAATAAACAACCGCGATTGTCTGATATGGACGTTTTCCACCAGTCACAAGAAAGCATTGATTGCCATCATGAACAATGGGCATTGTCCATTTTTTAAAATTACGTGTAAATGAAAAACCATTTGGAGAATTTCTTTAGCTTGTTGCAGAAAATTGATTTTTAATGAAAAAGGATCGTGATTTACCAAGATTTGTAACAAAATATATTTGCCCTTTGTTTGACCTCTAATGACGTCATTAATGGCATTCGTTTGTTTCATTGCCTGATTTCTTTTTAGAATCTGACGACTGTTTATATGTCAGTTGTCATTTGTCAAGTACACTATAGACGTGCGCTTAATAGTTCGCGACAAGGAGCAAGGAGCGGTCACTTTAGTTCGTGGCTCCTCAACGAACTAGTTCATTATTTTAGTTCTCGTCTCGAACCAAAGAAAGGCTCAAAAAAGATTATTCGCACGCATTTTTTTCTTTAATAATATGCTGTTATTTTTTTACTTGTACATACTTGGGGAGTAGTGACGTCGTCTAAAGGACACTCCTTAGACGACGACGACGACGACGACTGTGCCCTACTTTCACGGTAGGCCATCAACACCTTTAGGTTTAAGCCAATCTCATCTGCAAATGGTACACTCTTCTGAGTAACGGACTAAGCGCTGGCGAAACCTGGGTTCCTGCCTTGCAGGTTGTGGAGGACAGACAGCACCATGAACCCAGTGTACGTCATTAGATCGTTGCGCGAGGCATGCAGGGCGGAAAAAAAGTCTCTGCATATCGCTTTTTTGGATCTGCAGACTCTTTTAACTGTTATGTTCGTTTCCGCCGCCGAATAGTATCCATACGAGCTTTACGTGAAAACAGACAAGTTTAAGTACCTAGCAACATCAACTTCGACGTCAGGGTTTGAAGTGGCGCAGCATGGGCTACTTGCTTTAATTTTTATACCCCCCCCCCCTCGCAGTAAACCCGTAGTATATGCCAAGACCCCCATCCCACTCTAGTTTTCCGTAGTAATTTATAAATATGTTTTATTTTTTTATCCAAGAGATTAGAAAAAATATGTGTTGCTAAAGAGATTAGAAAAAATATTTGTGAGTCAAAAAGTGCAGCAGGCTATATTTGAATATAGCTCTAAAAAGCACGAGATTTCCTTAGAAGACATTGACTACGTGACGAAAACCTAAGACTTTAGACTAGACTTTAGACTACCTAAGACTTTAAGGTCTCATAGACCATCATTTAGTCAGTCCTTCTGTATGGGTGCGATAAGTAGTGTGTTATATTAAGGAAATCCAGATGGCCCCAAAAGCGCTGGCTGAACGTGTTGGAAAATGATATGAGAACCACAATGGTCTTACTGTGGAGAATGCTTAAGACGAGGCGAAGTGGAAGCGTTTAAATAGGAAGGCGGATTAGGCATTAGGGCGGGATAACGCCAGGCAGAAAGAAAGACATCGGATAGCGCCGCGCTCTCGCTCACGTTCACTATTACATACAATCATACAATTTAGAATCTAACATATCAAACGAACTAAAGAGCGAGAAATCTGGAAACTAGTTCGTTCATTTTGTCAGTGGGAGCGGTCTACCGACCTAGTTCGTTCGAGAACTACACAAGACTAGTACCTACACAACATAACCTCTTCCTTTACGAGTAAATAATAAATACTTTTCTAGTAAATCATCGTATTATAGAACCACGCAAGAACAAAAGATACATATAACAAGTTATATTATAAGAAGTGTTTCAATCGAACATGAAAAAATTACCTTAAGCTTGAAGACACGACATGGCATACAAATATAACTTCAGTGGAATAAAGCGTGTAAAAAAGTAATCTGCGGTATATTTTACAACCAAATCCTATTGGACTAGCGGACAGAGGTTTTAAGGAAACTGATAATCTAACTTATTCACATAATTTTGGACACTCAAGGCCACCAAGTGTGCATTCAAGAATCAAGCAAATTTTCAAAGCCTCACAGAAGCACTTAAAAGTGATAGATAGTTTAAGAGTTATTTTGTTTTGAACATGGAATTAAACATGTACTTGGGAATTTTGTGTTATTGAAACCTTATGCTGTGATTATAAATATGTGCTACATTTAGATAAAATTGCAATCATAGTTTGTGGGATGATTACTGGTTTCTCTGTTCTGTGGATGATTATTATATGAGCTGAAATAATAAAAAGGCCCACAAAAAGGTTCGGAAAGTTTGTAGGAGGCATACTGCAGGATCACCAGTAAAATCAATGCTCCGGCCCTACCCCGGGGGTCCTAACCAACTGGCTTGGCAGGGAGTGTTTGGGCAGCCGTGGGTGGATCTGAAAGATGTAAACCTGAAGAACCTCTAAGTGCTCAAAGGCTAATCTGAGCTACAGAAAATCTCAAATGGTGAAGCACCTCTTAGGAGCTGCTGTGTACCTTGGTCATCTTCGAAGCCAAAGTGGAATACCAACCAGACTGGGATTAAGGGTGACAACATTCTAATAGGTGAGCTGTTCACCTGTCTGTGTGAATGCAGATGTCCGCATCATAAATAATAAAGCTTAAAATATTCACATTTTTTTTTTATTTAAATACATATATTAAAACACAAACAATGAATATGAGAAAATATAACACTACATGATTTATTTGGTAGCACCAGTCATTTTAAATACAATAATAAAAAGCAATATTGGATCCATAAAATCTCTTAAATAGTGACTTATGTAATATATATAATGCCACCTCCAACGGATTAATGTATACCTGTATTTTTTCTCATAGTTATTGCTTGTTTGTTTGTTACAATGTTATGTAGTTGTACTACTATATAGCCTATTAGGTAAGTATTAGTAAATATATAATTTTTTTGTCACTATAACCCCTTGAGTTTGTTGCATCAATACACCATCATTATTGTGAAGCATGAAACAGCCCAGTCATCACAATCTGAGCTGATGACATTGTTCATCAATTTGACATTAGATACATGTATGCAACTTAGGTTTGCAACAACTGTTCTATTCTGGCATTTCTGGCAACAATATGTGACCTGAAACAAGCACAAATAAATAAATGTGGAATACACACACTACTTACTTTAAATAAACCATCTAAATGGGTAAATTATGAAGTTAACCTACATAAATCTTATTTTGGAGGCTATTAATAGCAATGTATTCCAATAACATTACGGTGACTGCATTGGGAAAGATCCTTGAGTCAGTTTTATAATTAATGTAGTCATATTGATGCAACTTGGGTTTTCAACGACTGTTCTATTCTGGCAACAATATGTGACCTGAAACAAGCATAAATAAATAAATGTTGAATACGCACACTACTTACATGAAATAAACCATGTAAATAGGTAAATTATGAAGTTAACTTACATAAATCTTATTGTGGAGGCTATTAATAGCGATGTATTCCAATATCATTACGGTAAGTGCTTTGGGAAAGATCTTTGAATCAGTTTTATAATGAATGTAGTCTTATTGATAGATATTATTATGATATCTATTATGTTTGTATCGTAAACACGACTGTAATTAAATAACAATATCTTATTGGTCTGAAAAACTGTCGAACACTAGATTTTACAATATTATATTATAGAATTTAATATTGTTGTTTACAATCGATCGACACATGTACACAATGGCCGATAGAGGTGGACGATCCTGGACTGAAATATAATTTCGAATCAAATCATTCGATTTTAAAACTGCAGTGAGATATATCGATTATAACCTTAATTTAATTAATAACTTTTTTAGTCCCATACATACTTAAGCTGACACCTTTATCCGTACGTAGGATAATGCACATTGCCTTATCATGTATCGTATAAGCCACGTTCTGTACACACATTTTACGATTTGACCAACAGAAATTAAGACCTTCATAATGATGTAAGATTAATAGTACAAATGAGTAAAATTTAAAATACTAGCCCATTTTTAAAGTGAATTATTTACTAATTTCATAATCGATTAAGATATTTAGATACATCTCGATTAGTACATCATTTATGATCGCGCATCTCTACTTAACAGCAGTGTGAAGTGTCATTTTATCCGTCAGCTGACATCACAGATAGCAGAAAATATAGGCAATGAAATAACACTTTTCGCGCCATTAATGACGTCATCACGTAGAATCATCAAGATATTTTCAAAAAAATATTACAAAATAATTACAGCCCTAAAAACAAAAATATTCAAATTAGTATCTTAATTTGGTCTATATTTTTAGAAAAAAATATAAAAACCAGGGGTTAAAAAATATGGACAATGCCCATTGTGACTAGATTATTATAGGTTGATAAGTTATTTTGTAATTTTTTTGCATTCCCCTTATCATTATTATCTAGTTGTAGTTTTAAATATTTGTTTTTTTTTTTTATTGTATAACTCGTAGAATACTTTTAATGTCATTAATGTCTTCTACATATGTTTTTACTATAAGAGGAAACTTTGTTGGATTATGAATCTTGAATTTTATACCACATTATTGTTGTGTATGTTTCCTAAATGAAATAAAATAAAAATAACATGTAAGTCAAATCGAGTTTAGAACTAACTCTAGATTAGTAATAGTGCTGCACAAGTCACCCAAGTTCTTGTTTCAACTAGATTTATCCCGAGTATCGTTCCGTTATAGCAAATTTTTAGTCTTCCTGCAGCGAGAGTTATTCGATTATGTATATCAATGCTGTTACATCAATGCTGTATATTGTGCCTCATTTATTTACACGAAGATTTTTCTTGTCTATTCCATGAAATGAAATTGAAGCAATGACTTGCATGATTAACTATATTCAAACGCAAGTTATTCCTTGCTTCAATTTTGATACATTATGTAATAGCCAAGAAAAAATGCCCTAAAAAACGTCGCACTATTCTTGTTAATTGTATAGTTAAAATATGTTTTGTCTTGCTTTCTCTTACACGAAATATCACTCAACATTAGTCATACGTGTCATAAAACAACTACCTAATACTGTCTAAATCATAATTATGCTTTGGTTGTAATTTGAATAATTAACTAATGAGTATTTACACGAAACACAAGAATTTTAATCACAAGTAGTATGGTGACGTAATAAAAACAGGAGATTTTTTTAAAGATGACATATCTTTTGCATCATTTGTATCGCAATGACCGCATAGATTAGTTCATTACACAGGGATTAATCACAAAAGAGTTTAAAGTACAAATTACGTATGCGTAATTTGTTTATAAGTGTGTAATCAACTAAAAATGCAGGATTAAATATTCACACTGCCTCGGTGGCATCCTTGTATTTCGGTTCGACTACCGTCCTGGGGTCTCGGGTTCGATCCCCGGGTCGAGCAAAGTGATATTGGATTTTTCCATATAAAACCAGAGTCTGGAATTTGTGCCCAATATGGCGATATGCTCGCCCCCTACCACATCTGTGTCATGTGTCCTAGTACGCTAGTGCACCTCTGCCTACCCCTTAGGGAATACCGGCATGAGATTGTGTTTTATGTTATGTTAAATATTCATAATACATTTTTTTCGCCTTCGGAAGCTTTTTCTTCAAGTGCAAGCGTGTCTGGCATATTTTACTCATACTAAACACGACGCGACGTCATGTGGGATCAATGTGTTCTTCTTAACGAACATCTTTGTTTTTAAATTAAGTACACAACATTTCCTGTGTTAAAATACACGCACAGTGTAAAAATAACGTGATTCAACATTTACAAAACGGGACGGGAATTTTTGGTACAAACACGAGTGGCGTCTTTATTTATAATACGCAACCAATTGCCGAATAAAATGCGTAAATGGAGCGAAATCCCACGATAAATACGGGGGTATTGGATGCTTACTGTTGATAAAACCGGCGCCTTCATAATATAAACATAATTAACCTCGTTGGGTTAAAACGCAGATCCTGTTATTGGTGGTTTCCGAATGATATAAACTTATCATCAGGAGGAATTCTCACGTACCAAATACTCAGCCGTGTGGCGAATATATTTCAGTTAGAGTAAATAAAATTCCAGTACGCAACTTATGGCGGGTACACACCGAGCCGAACGAAGGCGAACGAATCGTGCCAGCGGGCTTAGACAAGTGGCTTATGCGCTAGTCGAATAGAATATTCGAAAACAATGAATGTATGGGAATGACATAAGAGTACGCTATATGCGGCGAACTCTTATGACTATTTTATTCGACTAGCGCATAAGCCACTTGTCTAAACCAGCTGTTCCATTCACATAATAGCGAAAGTTTGTTTGTGTGAACGCAACAGCAATAGATTCTTTCGCCTTCGTTCGGCCGGTGTGTACCCGCCATCATATTAACACCTACAATATTCACCTTGCTATTCATAGATATATATTGTAAATAATGTATTATAGGCCATAGCCTACGAGACACCTATAATAAGTTGTATAAATTGATGTATATTATCATATGAATGTGTAAGTATTGCAACATTCAAATAATTCCCAAGGCGATATTCCGCGAATCTGTGAGGACGATATTATAAGTAATTTACACAAACCTAGCTCTCATCTTTTACGAGAAACATCGCGTCGTGTCGTCGTGTCGGTCTAAAATGTTTTCAGTGCAGCTTTCAACTCAGTTTGAGGAAGTCATATAGAATAACAAAATGTGCCAACACTTACATATAATTTACTTGCGACATAAAATTGTCTCAAGTATTAAATGTCTAACCTATAAACTCATTTACAGCTATATTCTAAGAATGTCGGTCCATTCATCCACAAGTTATAACTATATAAGTATATGATTATAGTGCAGAAAGTTGATTGGCTGGCTATACCTATACAGCGGGCTTAGATAGTGGCTTATGCGCTAGTCGAATAGAATAGTCGAAAATAATAAATGTATGGGAATAATAAATGTATGACATAAGAATAATAAATGTATGACATAAGCTATATGCGGCGAACTCTTATGTCATTCCCATACATTTATTCTATTCGACTAGCGCATAAACCACTTGTCTAAACCCGCAGGTCTATACAGACGGGACAACAGCACAAAACTTGTGATCCGAAAGTTATGACCTAGTGGTCATAAGTCGCTTAGTTTATTTGAAATATAAGCGGGCCAGGTCGGCCAGCGTAATAATATTAAGATAATCAACTTGTCTTACGTGATTCTTAACTATTCACAGAACATACTAGGGGGTAAATTGTATTAATCGCCATCGCATTGTAATAAGTGGTTGATGGCGGTACTGAAGTTTGAGATCAATTTTTTAGTATGGAAACTTGCTTGATAGCCCCTCTAAAGTTGGTAATATTAAATCTTTGCCTGTGCACTATTGACCTGTGACACTAGCACTTGACGTCAGCATTCATTCTTTATCCCCATACATTCTCCAGCAACATATCACGTGGTGTATCATAAGAGGAAAAATAACAGCGTAAGTAATATACAAAGGTAAAATCCTATAAATGAAAACTGATGTGTTACAATTCTTACCAAACAGATGTAAAAAATAATACCGTACCTGAAACAGAAAAAGAAATCAATTAAATATGGCGTCTGGCGAATCACACAGACATTCATATACGTAAAAGCGTCAATAATTTAATAAATTTGCGCTCTGCCGTTTTGTTATTTATCTGACTCACACAGTATCCGTCACTCTCATTTTATCCGTCAGCAAAACGGATGTTTTCATCGCCAAACCGTTACCGAGAGATTCCTAATAAAGCTCTCAACAAGAGCATTTTCAGGGGCATTGAGTACAACGGGCTATTCCTATAACGTATTTTGGCGATAAATACTTTATTTATTAATCATACTGCAGATATTTTTCCATTGTAAAACAGATAAAAGTGTAAAAAACGATGTAACTAAGCACAAAAGCAAAGCAGCACACAATGGATTCATATCCGGTCCGCGGTCACGGGACGAGTGCCGAGCGAGTAGTGACTTCCAAAGATATTCATTTTACAGTTCTGGGTTCTGACAGACTCCAAGTGTCAGAGGGTAAATTACACCCGATTGTGTACTTGGCTTTAAAGAACTTCGAATACGAAACAATACAAACAATTAATCGCGACATCAAGCCTGGATATACAGACGATTTTTAGAACACAGGAATATTTTCTGGCCTACTTGTAGATATAATAATATATTGAACGATAAAATCTTTAACGTAGTTACATATTTATGAGTGGTAGAGCCACGCTGTAGAGGGTAACGTCTACAGCACGAATGGGCCGGCTCGACCGGTTTGATATCACTGTCTCTCAGAAAACCGACGTAAAGTGGCAGCTTGCTGTCGCGTTCCGTTCAGTGAGTGAGATTTCCGGTGGCCCGTTTCCCCCCCTCCCTTGCCCAATCCCTTTTCCCTCCCCTTCCATTTCCTCCTTTAGGTTGACAACGCACCCATGTTTCTTTGTGTCTTGGGTGTCTATGGGCGGTGGAGATCACTGACCATCAGGTAACCCATCTGCTCGTTTGCCAATCTCTGCTATAAAAGAAATATAATATATATGATCTAATAATTTAAAATAATTTATAAGACTAATCAAGATATAAAATGCGTCCTTCACTAAAATAGCTTGTGTCCACGCGTTTATATAACCATGCGATAATATCAAGACGAGGAGTGTGGTGAGAACCGCACAAAAATTTAAGACGAGCGAATTTATTTCAATTAACGACTGAGTACAACTTCCTAACAAATAAAACTACTTCGTCCGTCGCCTTTATACTTTGATAACGAACGAGGGTCAAGCGGGGATAGGAATAAAAAACACATTCGTCGAGGGAGCTAATGAGACGGGTGGCTGCGGAGTTTGGACCAATGCTCCGCCGAACACATGATGCAAAACTGACGGGCAACGCCCCCGCTAATGTTTTACACGGTACGGATTCAGTTCTCGACTACCTGACTATGAAATCCTAAACAAATACCAACGATCGTGAGGTCGGCTGAAGAATTACAATTATGTTTCAGATATGTTTGGAATATAAATGGATAAATCGATATCGTGCTGAGACAAAATTAAACAACCAACACATTTCAATGCAATTACTTTTGTATTTGTTGTGAATACAAAATATGGGTTAAAATGTTCTGTGTTCCTTTAACTTATACCTAACCTAACCCCTATTTAGAGGAAAGAAGCCCATGTCAAAAATGGGAGTAATATTACGGGTCTAATCTTATTATATATCCTTTTACAATATTGCTCCAGAAAATAAAAAATAAACTGCACACATTGATAATTTTGCAACTGATCCACATGATAGTGCCGCAACAGCATTGTAAGAAATGCTCCTCTTTTTTCATTCCTTATGTAACGTCAACCAGTAATTAATGTAATCACTGTCGGCATGGTTTATTGTTCCAGTTTCTTGGATGCTTTGTAAAATTTCAACACGGTCCATTATAGGAACAATCGCAGTGAAAACGCTTCACATACAATTCCGCATCAAGCTACTGACAGCATTCGCTCTTCCTCTC
Organism: Clanis bilineata; assembly: GCA_036417725.1. Lineage (NCBI taxonomy): Eukaryota > Metazoa > Arthropoda > Insecta > Lepidoptera > Sphingidae > Clanis > Clanis bilineata. The sequence goes on from CM071153.1 coordinate 11,177,818, forward strand.
TTTGATGCCTATCATTTTAACAATGTCTTGCGGCACAATATACTAATAAACCCAAGAATTGTGTATTACGTTCAACATGCAAATTGAGCCATAAATCCTTTTCAGTGCGGCAAACGAGACGCAATTTTGCGTTTGCAAGGCTCTCTCATAAGATAGCATTTAAATAACCCGATTATAAGATTAATCTTGTTAAATAACATTTCAAAATCAATGAGTCAGATTTACATAACACATAAACATAACATAAGCTCACGCCTGTATCCCCGATGGAGAAGGCAGAGGTGCACTGGCGAACTAGAACACCCACATTTCGCCGAGCTTAGTTCCGTCCCAGATGTGATAGAGGGCGAGCCTATCGCCATAATAATAATAATATTAGCCCTGTAATATTACTGTCCCATTGCTGGGCACGGGCCTCCTCCACTAATGAGAGGGGTTAGGACTTAGTCTACCTGACCTTATGCGGGTTGGTAGTCTTCAAATACCTTCGAAATTCCTGTAAAGAAATTCTCGGGTAAGCGGGTTTCCTCACTATGTTTTCCTTCACCGTTATAGCGAGCGATATTTCACAATGAAAATACACTTAACATAGAAAAGTCAAATGCTCCATTTTGGGATTGGACTCGAACCTCCGTCACTTGTCTCGGCAGTCCGTGCCATTCCCAACTGAGCTATCGCCATATCGGGCACAAATCCCAGATCAGATTGTCTCTTTGTATGTGTTCACTTCTGACTTCTAACGTACATAGTAGGTACTCCAAAATGCCATGGTTTAACCGGCGGTATCAACGTTGTTAAAAGTTTTAAAAGGGCGACCGTAAAAACTTTTAAAAGCTCTTTTTAATTTGCATTATGAAACCATCAAGAGTCAAGAGTTCATCTCTCGCAGCGAAAATTGAGCGTTGTAAACATAATTTAAACATCTTTTTGTTTGTTTCAAGTGGCGTGATAAAGAAGCCATATGGTGAAACATGTGTATAATATCGATTTTTACTGCGACCGTGGCCGTGATTCTTGAACTTTAACTATCGTTAAAACGTTGATGAGGTTGTGACTTGTGTATATTGATGAAAGTTCTTTCTTTCTGTCTCCCTTTATCCCACTCAATGATGGATTGGCGCAAAACATTTCTAAGTGTGTTGCAGAAATGATTCGGTTTAGTTTTTGCGATGGCGGCCTGCTTGATGCCACCTTTCTAGGCGAATATTCATTAACTTTGAATAAAATTATAACATTTGTTATTATTATTAAATGGTAATTATTAGTCGCCTCCTTAGTGGTGAGTTCGATTCCCAGGTCGGGCAAAGCTAATTTTCTAATTTAATTAAAAAGAAAGAAGGAAAGGTAATTATTAAAATCTATACTAATATTATAAAGCTGAAGAGTTTGTTTGTTTGTTTGATTGAACGCGCTAATCTCAGGAACTACTGGTTCGATTTAAAAAAATATTTTTGTTTTGGATAGCCCAATTATCGAGAGTGGCTATAGGCTATATAACATCACGCTATGACCAATAGCGGAGCAGAAATGAAAAATGTTGAAAGCGGGGAAATTTATATCTCAGAAACTACTGGTTCGACGGGGTGACTGACGAGGTGACAGACTGGGTGACAGACGGGGTGACAGGCGGGGTGACCGACGGTGTGACCGACTGGGTGACCGACGGTGTGACCGACTGGGTGACCGACGGGGTGACCGACTGGGTAACAGACGGGGTGGCGGACGGGGTGACTGACGAGGTGACAGACTGGGTGACAGACGGGGTGACAGGCGGGGTGACCGACGGGTGACAGACGGGGTGACAGGCGGGGTGACAAACGGGTTGCAGACGGGTGACAGATGGGGTGACAGACGGGTGATAGACGGGGTGACAGACGAGGTGACATATGGGGTGACAAACGGGGTGACAGACGAGGTGACAGATGGGGTGACAGATGGGGTGACAGACGGGGTGACAGAGGGGGGTGACAGACGGTGTGACCGCCGGGTGACTGACGGGGTGACTGACGGGATGACTTACGAAACCGGACCGAAGTAGATCATCCCATTACCTCCTTTAGAATTATTGGATTATTGGTGACGTATACGACTCACTCTTTCATCCCTCTATGTCATATGCAGACGAAGTTGCGCGGGTCAGCTAGTATTTAAATAAGGCGACCCGACTGGTGGCTATTGGCTAACGGTAAATAGTTCAACACGTGCAACACTTGAAACATTGATGTTCTTCTAATTAATTCGAATTATTTTAATTTTTCCAAGTTTTGGTTAGAAATGTGTTTGGCAGTGGAATTTGATAATGTTATAAAAAAACTAGTATTATGAGTAAGGCCCGTAATATCAGTGGCTGATTAAACCATGAAAGTCGGTTCAATCTCTTGTCTTTAACTATTTTTGAATATTAATGGTGGATTAAACTATTAATTAAAGTTTCTTGCAAATAAGTGTACAACTACATTTATAATATCTACTATGTAACCTTAGAGTAATAACGTATAGAGATATAGTCTCATACAAAATTCCTTCGGAAATTGAAGCCGATAACGATTCAATGTGTGCATCGTCGGCGCGTAACTACTTGCGTCGACACACACATACGCACGTGAATAGTGTTGCAAGTAAAAGACATTTTACCAACAAAATAGGGAAATCGAAAGTGTTCTAATAATGATACACTTGTTTTATTCTGAACTTAAAAAACATTTGTTTAGTTTTGAACCGACTTTAAAATAAAAAGGTTCTCAATTTTTCTGTATAAACATAACTTTTTTATCAATTGTTCGATAGAGTTGTTTGTAATGTTCGCGTTCGCTTTGTATGTGTATGCTTGTGTATGCATAATATTATGATTATGAATTTATTTATGTATATTATATCATTTATTCTTTTATAGGTATATTCGCAATGATATTTAATATTATGAGTATATGTAACATTATATTTAACACTACCCTCATTTTTATTTTCTTCATATACACCCGCCTTGTCTTTTCTCTGCACCACCCAAAGGTAGTAGCGAATGCCGCTGGCATTAAGTTCGTCTGAACATATTTGTGTATAACGTCTTTGAAATAAAAAGGAGACGGAAACACTTCCATACAATCTTGGGCCTAGATTGTAAAAGGATGAAAGTAGTGTCAATTAATTTAGCGACTTAATTAGTATATTATGAGATCATTACTGAAAATTTGGCGACTTTTGTAATCTGAGAACACAGTTATGAGCCTCACTTTGACTTAAATAAACGTGAGGTTATGGAACAAACTATACGCAAACAACTGATGTTTATAAGTACAAATCTTACCTATTGATATGTTTGAATGTAGATAACATACGCTCACGCCTATATCCCCGAAGGGATGGCAGAGACAAACTCGAACACCCACATTCGATAACTAAATGTCGATCACAAAGACAATTATTCTCAGGAACATCTACTATATAAAAATAAGTCGGGTTTTCCTTCCTGACGCTATAACTCCAGAACGCAGGAACCGATTTCCACGGTTTTGCATTCGTTGGAAAGGTCTCGGGCTCCGTGAGGTTTATAGCAAAGAAAATTCAGGAAAAATTTCAACAGAAAAGCGCGAAAATCTTTTTTCACATACAGTGCCATCTCTGATACATAGCACGTACTACAAACCAATATTTTAAGTAGATGGCGCCGGTGCGTAATACATTGACAGACGGGGTGACAGACGGGTGACCGACGTGGTGACAGACGGGGTGACAGACGAGGTGACAGGCGGGGTGACCGGCGGGGTGACCGGCGGGGTGACTGACTGGGTGACAGACGGGGTAACTGACTGGGTGACAATCGGGTGACCGACGTGGTGACAGACGGGGTGACAGACGGGGTGACAGACGGGTGACAGACGGGGTGACGGATGTGGTGACAGACGGGGTGACAGGCGGGTCACAGACTGGGTGACAGACGGGGTGACCGACTGGGTGACAGACGGGTGACAGACGGTGTGACAGAGGGTGTGACTGACGGGGTAAGAGACGGGGTGACGGACGTGGTGACAGACGGGGTGACAGGTGGGTCACAGACTGGGTGACAGACGGGGTGACCGACTGGGTGACAGACGGGTGACAGACGGTGTGACAGAGGGTGTGACTGACGGGGTAAGAGACGGGGTGACAGACGGTGTGACAGACGGTGTGACTGACGGGGTGAGAGACGGGGGACTGACGGCCGAAGTAGATCATCCCATTACCTCCTTTAGAATTATTGGATTATAGGTGCCTACGACTCACTCTTTCAACCCTCTCTCTCATACGCAGACGAAGTTGCGCGGGTCAGCTAGTAATATTTATACAAACTGAGCAACATTGTTCTAGTAGAAAATTATTTAAAATATGGAAAACACCCAAAACGCACACGCACGAAACAATACGAAAACGAAGCAAATGAAAACGATTATTAAAATGTCAATTCATAGTTTTTTTTTTTCACAGGGAACCAGCTAAGGTCTGAATGCATGCCATCTCATAATATACTATATATTAATTGACACTACTTTCATCCTTATACAATCTAGGCCCAAGATTGTATGGAAGCATTTCCCTCTCCTTTCATTTCTTTCATTCCGTATTTAAAAAATGGGTAAATTGGTTGGCATTATTGGCAACATTCATAATGATTCATAACGTAAATGGCGTCTGTCATTTTTACAATTTTATTTTTAGTTTTGATGAATGTTTTACTTAATATTAAAACATGTCAGCAATTGATTACTTGTGAAATTTTATCTTTATACTTCCTTGGTGCTTGTTCATTGTATTGTGACATCCTTTGATAGCGCAGTTCGTCATAATATAATAAAATTTGTGGGAGCTCTTCATACTAAGACTTGACCTAGGACACTGACACGCCGTGCGGCGTTTGGTGCCTAAAACGGCTCACCCGGAACGCCTTCACGCTGTGGCCGTGTACTGCGGTTCTATGTATGATATTTCTATGTATGTAACATAGTCAAAACAAAGTTTTTTTTTAAATAGCAAAATCTGGTATTTTAGAACTTCAACACTATTGACTAAAAGCGTATTATAATAAAATCCTGCCAAATTAAAATTGTGATATCACATTTTATCTAAAAAGAGCACGCAATAAAAAAAACAATGTAGCGGATTTTTAAGAAATGAGATTTGACGAAAGTACTTTCAACAACTACAAATGTCAGATGCAAGATCTGATGGAAATATTTTACTACTGCGTCTTCAACATGCAGTCAAGGACTAGGCCACTAGTCTTTGACGAGAAAGAAAATAACAAACAGTATAAAAAAGATTTAAAAAATCCTGCAAAGACGGTTAAAAACCCGTTTTCGAGACAGTAACATGAAAGTAATCAATTTCAAGTTAGGTCAATCTGGAAATATGTGGGGAAGGCCTACGTTTGTGGACGTTCTATGGTTGATGATGATAACGAATCATTTTCAAATGGTAAGATGGTAAAATTTAAGCGGCATTTGGCATAATATTCGACACGCCCTGATGAAAATATTTTCGTAAATGTCAAGGATCTATCGTTAGTCGTTACATTCAACGCGGCAACTAATGGCATGGCTAACTTTTTAATTGACCAAAGAACAGACAATAAAATCAGAGCAAACTGCAGTACATGTTAATATTACTTTAGAATTGAACGATCCGAAGCAAAGGTAAGTTTGTAAACTCAAACATGGGCATGTAATATTTTAGTCTTATTTTGAAGTGAAATGAATTCTTATTATGCAACTAAAGTTTAATGATAGAATATACTGTACTGTAATAATAAATAAGATTTATTTAAGAAATGTATAAATTATTGACTGCCTCGGTGGCGTGGTTGTATTTCGGTACGACTACCGTCCTGAGGTCTCGGGTTCGATCCCCGGGTCGGGCAGTGATATTGGATTTTTCCATATCAGCCCGGAGTCTGGAATTTGTGCCCGATATGGCGATAGGCTCTCCCACTATGGCATCTGGGACGGAACTAAGCTCGGCGAAATGTGGGTGTTCTAGTTCGCTAGGGCACCTCTGCCTACCCCTTCGGGAATACAGGCGTGAGCTTATCTTATGTTATGTATAAGTAAATTTACTGAAAAAAAAGTGTATGTTTAAAATTGCAAATTCTGTCATTAGATTTCTTTAAATTACTCAATCATGTTACGTAAATAAAACTAATAATAGCATACACAAAAATACAAAATATACGAAAATAGATGAGTTCTTCGATTGACGATCGTCCCTTTACACTTCGCCCACTCGTTGGGTTCTCAAAATAAAAACGAAATAGGACGCCCTTCACGTGTGCAAAGCGAATAGTAAAATGGATGGCAATGCATGTTTCTAAAACATGGTGAAATATTTTAAGCTCCAGTAAATATAAGGAGGGGGAGGCCTATGACCAGCAGTGGACGTCCTGTGGCTGATGATGATGATGATGATGAAATATAAGGCGGATGTATTAATAAAGTTATGTATCTACACAACATACCACACAAAACATAACAATTTTATTTTTGTCAATAAATTATACAGCGACAAAGTTAATGGAATCGAAACCTTTTACAAAAAAATGAAAAGGCAATTCAATCTTATGTATGGGGTGGTCGGAGCGAGCGCGGTTGTGACATGAAAGTAATTTGTTGATATTACGAGAGTGCCCACCCCCATACCAGTAGGGGGAGCGAGGGATCATTCACTCCGCGACATAAAAGCGATGAAGGATTAACTTATACATATTACATACATAGGAGACTTTATGAGTCACAAAAGTTCTAAGAAAATTCAAAACCATGCCATGCCGTATAAGTTGTTCATACGGGCTCTGACAGTCTTTGTGCCAAATACAATGAAGATTTTAATATAAAAGATAAATGTGTATACAACGTAACATAACTTTCACAAAATCGAGGGGCTCAGGGTTCCGAAGAAAGTATTTTAGTGGCTAAACTCCCGAATCCAGTTGATCCTCGCAAGCCCAGTAACGGTTAATAGTGTCAAATCTTGTAAAGACTAAAAAAACTTCGTTTGTGAAAATAAATTAAAAGTTATTTACAATGCAGACAACTGAAATGCCATTCACATCAACCCTAGTGTTACTAGAATAGTATAGTCTTTGTCTAGCAATCTATTTATTACACGTTAGAAACGCGGGGAACGATGTAATTAACTAAGTCAGCAACATAATTATGCCCATGAAATTTATTAATCTCTTCGGGTCGTGGTCGTGGTAAGAAGTCGTAACAGTACACATTTACTGGAACATCGAGGTAGCACTCAGAACTACGCGTGTTACTAGACCAGTTCCTTCTTATAGACACTAGCAGGTTACAAGAGAAATCACTTAGAAAACATTAAAAGAAACCTGACACGCAATGACGGCAATTAGAGACGAACAAAGTTGCTTATGTGAGCCAAGATGACCTCGATGACAGCAGACACTGTATTGAAAAAAAAACAGTTAATCTCTCGACCCACTTGAAAAGAATTTGCTAAAATTGTTAAGTTGAAAAAATCACAAACAGTTTATGAATACTCATATTGTCAGCAAGATATTTCGCCGAGAAGAGAACGTTATTTGCATAGCAAACATTATCCTACTCAATATTCAAGGGCCATGTGCGGTAATCCGGGATATGGATAAACTCAGAGCCAAGGCAATTTGACGCGATCGAGCTACAAACAAAGCTATTAATAATATTCATAGACAATTTACTGACATATATAACTATACTGATAGAGCAAATATGAAACTGTGCACATAATATCACAGCCAACAAACTACCTGTACTATGTTACGTAGATATTTGCAAGAAATTAAATAAGAATAATTCAGTTGTAATAATTACAAAATATTATGAATCACACAATTATTCAATTTTATTCTGCGTAACAATGGTAGTTTTGCTAGCTAAGTACATAACCGTTGCAAATCAGATTTTGCACGATTTAACTGGAAGTTCAAGCGTTCTTTGAAATATTATGTAATAAAACTTAGAAAACACACCCATAACTTATTTTATTAAAACCATTAACTATGATACTATTATACTAATTTCTTAAGTTTACGCGAATGCTATTCATTGAAATAAAACTATGCTTAAAACTAGGCTTTGCAGTCTTCGTGGTTACGGGTTGGACTGAAAGACACGAAGACTGCAAAGAGCCTTCGAAACGTCGGGAATAAAAATTAAAACCAAATCGTGATAAAATCCGTAAAAATAGTTTTACGATACTATTATGATCATAATAAACTTCTGCATAGACTAATGAAAACGATTTCGTTAACAATATTGACGTAATGTTTACCGCATGCAATCGTTATTTAAATATACACAATTAACACGTAACAATACGTGCAAGAAAGAATATCACAATCTTATTCAATGTAAATAACGAAATGGTAATTTAAAGAGTAACTAAACGATGTAAAAATAAACATTGTTATCATAATGAGAACAAGCAAATTCGATCAGTGCCGATGGTTCAGATGGTAATGCAATACAAGTAAAACTAGTCGGACGAGTCAGTGACCGCGCTGCGTGCAGGTCGGCCTGACCCCCGCTCCCCGCATCCCTGCAAGGTCAAGGCACCCCTCCCCGCCTTGTCCTGGCGCATATTATTCCTGGAACGTCTCCATTCAGATAGCCGTCCGGTACGGTTATTTGTTGTCGACTCAAACTGCTTTTGTATGCAACCCGTATGTTTAAACAAACCGTCGCTTGAACATGGAATTTGGAAGAGGAGTATATTATAAACATTCAGGAGATAAGCAAGCCGCTGCTAGCAGCCACACAATATCATTTGAATAACATTTCAATTAGTGCTAACTACTAAGCAAATATCAATTAACCTCTGTACATGATGCGCAACGTGTCTTAACAAGCAAAGTCCATTCTTAGATATCACAGCAACCGTACAGTAATCAGTTTGATTAAATTGCGATGTTACCACTAATATGAAATAACTGATTTCGAACTCTCTACAATACTAATATTACAAATTCGAATTGTTGATTTGACTCTTTCATTCTGCAACGGTGTAACTAAAAGTAGAGGCAATAGACTACCATACAAATGATGGAATACTACTGAAACGGTTTCTACACAGCAATAAACACATCGAACTGCAGTATCGCCTGTCGGCTGCCTTTCAAAACGAAAACGCCTAATGGACAGTAGTCCATTGTCACAAAAAGCTTGACCTAATAAACAAACAGAGAGTAGGGCGGGGTAAGTAGTCCACGAGAAAATTTTCACAGTCGTGACAATGTGTCAAATGTAGCGGCACGGCATGTCACGCATGGAGACTAATAAACCTCATTATCACATGACGAGGTGACGCAAGACATTCAATGGAAATAGAATGGTCGAAGACAGTATCGTGTTTTGCGGAAACTCTACAAATCAACAAATTGATGTTCCGCGTAAGGTTCTGAAGAAGAATACTCTATATCTATGCACGCATATATAAAATTCCAAGTAGTCCTATGATTTAATCAATATGAATATTGACTACAGTAGATATTCATGTTGTGTCTTGTGCATGTCTTAAAGAAATCTGTAACTACAACCTAAATCTGTTTCTTCGTCTTGTACTTATTCCATTCCAGTCTTCACTACGTTATGGACTTGGCGCACCGTACTTTTTTACGAGTTATTTTATCTGCCGGTTTTTTCTGCTGGGCAGGCGCCTACGTCGATTCTTAAGGTCCAGTCCCAGGACAACAGTGTTAGAAAAGAGCACAACACGAACCCGTTGACACCCAGTCCACAGCGCTATATACGCAGCCACTAGGCCAAGAACGCAATAGCGTGAATAATGTCCTAATCATCTACCACATATTTGATGAAAGGATATTTCTAAGATAAAGTGATTCATTAAGGAACAGATTAATCAGTTATAATGTTTACGAAATACAATAAGTTTATAGTTCTTAACATAACAGCACATAAAAGCCGTGTTGATTTATTAAATGAAAAATACGTTTACACGATTCCACGTAATTTGCAACAGAACGGACTAAAGAAAATAATTAATATTTGCTTGAATGTTCTGAGTATGACGTCAATGGCATTAATTACTTCATGTTATTAGAATTACAATTAAATTGAAAATAATTAGAAACTGGTTTGCCAAACAATTAACACTTAAGTCATGTTTTCGATACTCATTAAAATTGTATAATGAGGTTATACATAAGCCTTGTATCATATCAAATTACGATGGAACGGTCATTGAACATGTTTTAAACTATCTTACATTACTGAGATGCATCGAGCACAGATTACAGATCATATCAAAACCAGGCATAAATATTTAATGCAAGGCGATCACCAAAATTTTCCCTCGCTGCATTGACGTCAATCACTTTATTAAGTGTAGAGTTTGCAATGAAGATGCCTTGAAGGTGAATCAGATACCGTTCAACATGCCTTTCAAAAATGAGACCGCAAATAGTATTTTGTACACACAGGAAGGATAAAATCAACTAAGAAATTGAGTCATTTGTTGTCAAATGTAGGTACATATAAGTTACCTACTGCATGTAACATGTAATAAACCGGTGTTTTTTGTTGTTTGACGGATATATATCTTGTTTTTGAAATACAATATTATCTCGGTAAATGGAGCAAGTTTGCGTATCTGTATATATCTAAAAATAAACGCAACAAAAACACAGCGCACAATGCAGAGGTTACAAAAACTAAGGCCATGCATTCTCTAAACGAGCTTGATGCAATATGGAGCGTTATAGAAAGGAACATACAATGTAATGCACAGCCGGATCTGCTTTACATTTTTTGTTGCAACATGTCAATAGCAACGCCATTAAATATAATGCCATACAAACAGGTGCTTTATCAACACTGTTGTTGGCACAATCATCAATGTCTTGATGAAGGCCATAATTTTTAAGAAAGCAGAGTAAAGTGCTTTACCATCTCTAAATACATATCTATATTTAAACACATAATAATAACACAGTTTACAGCTATCACAATAAGTAATCTTAAAGCTTAAAGGGCTAAAACAAAAGTAACAAGTTGTTTAACATATTACAGACATACAACCACGATCACTTTATTAGTTGGTATTCAAAAGATCATAGAGACGTCTGCTGCAACCAGTAATGTCAATGGTATTGTATTATACCCCTAAATAAAGGTTTGCTGCGATTATTCTCATGAACAGCAATAAAAGTCATGTATGCAATATGCTAGTATCTAAGTTCTGCTAATGGTCTAATAATGATCCCTTAGTCCACAACGCTGGTCTAATGCGGAACGAAAGACTTGAAACATGTAGGTACGAAATTCTTTTTGAGGAATCTCAAGTATGCAAGTATCCTCGAGATGTTTTCCTTCACCGGTACTACATTCGAATTATTAAACAATGAATATACACTTGGAAAAGATAGAGGCTCATGCTCTTGAGCTTCATTTTGAGCCTACGACATTCGTCTTGGCAAGCCTTTGTCCTTGCTTCCCGCTGAGCTGTCCCTGTTTTTTATCCTCACGACTAGTTAGGAGTATTTATTTAACAAATTTGAAAGAATTCATTTATCATCTGTGAAGAAACTACGGTCCCTAGAAAAAGGACGACAACTTAATTAATGCGACAGAGAACAAATGCGTCATTTGTAAGTTGGAATATAAAGCGACCGTGGCGAGAATTGTTTAACAAATCTAAGAATTAGTATTTTCGGACCTGATTCGGACTAAATATATCTTCTAACACTAAATTAAAATGTTGCTAAATTGATTTCATATCGAAAAGTCACAAGTAGATGAAACGTAAAAATATTGTTGGCGTTGTTGCCGATACCAGTGCGGGTCGAGTTAAATTACGTCAACTCATGGATTTTGTGCCATGTGGCTATTGAATATTTATAGTCAGGTTTCAATTTCAATATTTTTATTAAAACCATAAGAAGTATTTGTGGCAAAAAATTAAACTAGTTTCCTTGTAACTGTATCGCTAGATCCTATGTTATTATACTGGTCTCAAGACTAGGAAATTAGGACATGACATTTAATGGTAGGTGTTGGTAATATATAATTTTTTCGCCACAACGTAAGATAAATTAGTTTCACAAATCGTATGTATATTACACCATTTTGTATGAACATGTTTAAATATGGGCGAAGTTACATGACTCAGGGCTGTGGTCAGGGGTAACCGCCGACATTGAGGAAATATTTTGCGCAAATATCACGAGCCAAGCAAACCGTTGCTTCAACAAAAGGCACATTTGCATTCGATAACTATGCGTACAAATGTGTTATTACGCATACTAATATTGCCGTCTCTAGTCTCCACTTGAGACGAAGTATCTATGATTTTCGCCTCAACCGTTCTTAAATAGTCTCCAGATTTTAGGTGAAAATCAACCTTATTTTGTAAGCTTCTAGTCTATATTCGATATTTATCTACAGTATCAATAAGGTATACATCGAGTTTTACATCAAACGATCGAATAAATATCGATCCACCAAAATTATCTGCAGTACTATAGAATTTCGTCCATTATGAATTTAAATATAATTTCATCGTCCTTATGCAATGAACACGATTAACAACAAAATATAAATTTCCTATATTTTGAACTCTATATGCATCCGTGAGACACATTACATAATTTATTGTCAAAAATTTAACAGAGAATTCTCACAATCCATTTTGTTAATCCAGTGATAGAGCGATTAGTAGATTCATAGTTAAAGTCGAGGACAATGCGGTGCCCTCATACTAATTTACAGGCGCCATTACGAAACCATTGTTCTCTCCAGATGTGAACTATTAAATCCAGCATGAATCCTATGTAATCATTACTATTTGTTCAGAGATGGTGTGACCATCTTTTAGATCCCGATTAGAATATTAATGCTTATTTAGATTTAGATCCCGTTATATTTAGATGGTGCCACAGGATACAAAGCATCTATTTTAAATTCAATCCAACTCTTGAGTATATAAGACCAAACGAAGTGAACGTTTAAATAGGACGACGGATTCTGGCATTAGACTTGGGCAAGCTAACACCAGGCGAAAAGAAAAATTCTTATCAGATGATATTGATGCCCAAAACTATAGCACCCTTACTTCAACTTAGTTTATAGAAACAATTGAATTGAAATTGTTTTTAGTACTAATTAAAATTATTAACTCGATTGATAATAAAAAAATATGAGAAAAGAATACCCAACTGTTTCTCAATAATAGTTGTATATGGAAGAAAATAATCAATGTAGATGGATCTCGGATAATGCCTCCTCAAACAGAGGGAGTTTGGAACTACAAAATTAATGCATTAAGTACATAGTATTAGATTACTGTGTCCACAGACATTAACCCCCTAAATGCTTCAAAGCACGCACAGGCTTAGAATTTTGGAGCAATAACCGCTAACAATGACAGTAAACACAGATACACATGTTGAAATGTCCTAATATAAATGGTGAGTCATTAATAAAACATCGATATACGATAAGCTGCAATAAAAAGCAAATAGGTAGATAGGTTGAATACAGACGCAGTAACACCAATGGAAACAGTAAATACTGTAACATGCAATACTAAAAAGCAAAGTAAAATTAACAGAAAATAATTTGTTACATTGTTGTTGTTTACTTCCAAGTAAGTATGTGACACACAAGTAGTTCGGAGAAGTCTTTGGAACAAATACCCAGAATTATATTTATTTGTAGGAAGTATAAAGTGAACTGATAACAGACGCCGAATAAATCGGTATCAAAGATAAAAATAAAAAGTGTTATTGTAAAAAATAGCACATTTTTTACACAACTTGAGTATCCGATAGCGTCTGACATTATTTAGTAGCGAAAGTGGTGTAAACAAAATTGGTAAATCTTGTGCACGCTTCAATTTTCCACGCAGACGCAAAAAGCTTGATCGATCCAAACCATTTGGATATTCGCCAAACGCGGTCTCCAGCGCAGTGTCGCGTCGTGCGTTGTAAGAAAATCTTTAAAGAATACAGACCAGTCTCGTGACAGTGGTAAGGTCCCAAGCCGATCTGGTCTTGCCGCGTGGTGCCGAGCCATCCTTTCGCCGGCCCAACGAACCGTAACCGACGGGCACAGGGGTCTCTTCACGCTTGCGACGTCCTGCGCCGCGTCTGAGCGACGAGAACCAGTTGGAGACAGATCCACGGCGCTCCTGTTCGGCCGCCCCCGGCCCGGCTTTGATAAACATTACTTCACAAGTGCCAACGCACGGCACGCATCACACTCTCACACGCGCGGGTCTTCACCACACCAAAACACTAATATTAGTGAAGCTAACAGCCACGCGTTACCTATAAAGCCGACAAAGAAGTTCAAAACAAGGTTGCAAAGAGAAAATAATAAAGCAAATTAAGTGGAAAAGTGGATATGTGAGCGTCGTTAAGTCGCTTCGGGCCCTACGTCGACATCGCTGATGAATCAAATCAAAAGCTACACAATAAATACGATTGCGTTGATGCATAGTGCACAGTAAGCGACGTCAGTGACACACCTGATCGTAGTCGTCGTCGTAGGTGCGGGTTGCGCGAGCGCAACGTACCAGCAGAGGCCACCACAGAGCGCCGCACAGCAGCCGAACATGCAAACACATCGCGTGCCATACACTTCCCTCTAAGGAACGCACTCGACTGAAGATAGTCGCGGGCGCCGCCAATGTTTGGCACCGTGACAATTACACACATATACAGTATTTACACGACGTAGACAGTTCTTTATCTTTCTGCACGTCTGTGACAAGGTCGACCACGCGCGCCTATTGCCATCACATCATCATTAATGTAAAAACAAAAGAACAGAACTGTAATTGTTACAATAACATAATTATAATAACTGTAGCTTGTAATAATTACAATTCGTAATAAAATTGTGTATTTAGTATGACCGACATATTGCAAAAATGCTACAAACGGACTCGGTATAGTTCTGTTATCAAATCCTTCACTGGAACTGCGGAAGCGGCAAAGGAAATGTGATAAAACCGTTGAATGGCCAACTTTGTCCAGTCGACAGGAATGACATGCCTCACTAGCAAAATAAACTGATTCAATAACATCGAACAACCCTTAGAAATGAAATATCTAACTCTGTATGAAGTATATGCATACACTTTATCAGTTTTATCCGTATTTGTTAAAATGTTCACATTTTTGTAATATTTCAATGCTAAAAATGTGAACTTTCTTATTTGTTTATCAAGTTCCAATCTAGATAAAGACAGAACATGTACGTCGGCGCGTTGTGTAAATGACTAATAATGACTCTACAATCAACGCTGCTCTATGTTGCAGTGAAGTTCAGAATGCAAATTTTATGAAATAGCCGATGTCTTTAATAATATCTTGTTAAATATTGTCTCTGCATAAGTTATTATCTAAGCTGTTTGTACTTTGATACGTTGCTATTGTTACATTTCAGTGTGTTTGTTTTCTTCTTGTAGTACATTTTCATTTGCATTTAAGGATGTTTTACATCAAAATAAATAATCAATGTTCATTGGTATTCCCCCGCAGGTAATTCCCATTATAATTTAGTGTAATTCATTCCATTGTAATATGCATAAAAGGTAACTACTATTAAATGATTACTACTCTTCTCTTGGAAGTTTCAAATCTACAAATAATTGATTGATAAAAAAAACTTCAGCCTGATTAAAGTATTTTTTAAGTGAAACTAAAACAAAATATCAAAAATCCCTCGGACTCCGACGACGCAGTCACAATATTTCCACTTATCCACCTTATCGCAAAACTTACGGATAATGTTATCACTGAACACCACGCGTAAAATATGAATGAAATTATTACAGAAAAATCACTGCACAGGTCATTAAACACTTGTATATTATATATTGGTGAACAAAAATGCTTTTGTGATAATAATATAGACCGATAACGGGAAAACGCGACGCGTCTCGCCGACAGCGCGGTCGGTTTCACACTGGTTAGTGTTACTACAGAGTACAGTGTAGTAAAGTGAACCCAACCCGCCAGCCTGCCACCCGGGCTTAGCATTGACGGCTGACGTCAGAGAGGACCGCATACCGTATTGAATGAAACGTACCAAACATTTGGAAGGGGAGCTTAAAGCTCGCCAGGGGCACAAATACTGACGAATTTTAGAAAACTGCCGACGGTCTGTATTTACATCAATACATCGAACACTGATTAGAATTTCCGTTCATTTATCTTCGTAAAGGAATAACAAGAGAAACAATATAAATAAAACAATTGAATACCATTAAAATAGCTTTTGGTAAAATTAAGCACTACCGGTTAAGATCTAAATTGTCCGACATAACAAAACACTTTAGATTAACAATTGACAACAATTGGTCCAGAAATGCTTCCAACAGATCGGTCTGGAAATCTTTAGGGGAGGCTTATGTTCAGCAGTGGACGTCCTATATCAGATGATGATGATAACAGAAATCAGATATAAAACAAAATAATCAACGATACAGTTGACCTCAGTATTTTTTTTACAATAAGTCATAATCATAGGTCGAGGACCGCAGTGCTTCGTTTCCGTTACCGAAGTTTCGTTTCGACTATACCTTTCTGTAGACCAGGCAAATTACTAAAACCAATCGGAAAAGCAGGAATGGTTTTTCTATTTAAAATAATATAATACATTACCCTAAATAATTTTCTTGTTGCCATAAACTTGTGAAACTTATTGGTCTTCTTCTAAAATTAATTAAATAATACTTCGATTGTTGATGACGGTTTTCAGTTTTCGAGTTCTTTGCTCTAAATTATATTTGACTCCTAGGGCCACTTACGGAAACAACAACGAAAATTATTATTGTTTTCGAGAAGTAAGAACTGTCAAAACTAACGTACGGCCATTGGAGTCGCATAGGGCAATCATTCTACACGAATTGCTTGGAACTGCAATTTACGTCTCGAGGGAGCGGTTTCGACTTCTTGTATCGAAGACCAAAACCCACCTCGGGTCGCTGCACCCCTATACGTAGCGTAGTTTAATTAGGAAATTTTTCTAGTCAAGACAAAACAAATGAAAAGCGAGGTCTTTACCCAGCCGTGGGATGTTTATTTCCGGTCATGGTAAGGCATTTCACACTGCATCTGATCTATACTAATATTATATTGCTGAAAAGTTTGTTTGTTTGAAAGCGCTTATCTCAGGAACTACTGATTTTAATTGAAAAATTCCTTTGGTGTTAAATAGCCCATTTATCGAGAAAGGCTATAGGCTATATAACATCACGCAATGACCTATACGAGCATAGCATCAATGAAAAATGTTGCAAAAATGGGGTAAATTTATTCCTTTTGAGAGCTTCCGTTGCGGGCGCTGTGTAAACGGTTATGCGTGACGCAGACGAAGTTGCGGTCAGCTAGTAATAAATACAACGCAATACTAATAATGATATTAACCTTCGCGAAATATTATCTTTGAATATGATACGCCCATTTCTCTATGCCTATAATTATTCAAAACGAGTGTGTACCGCAGTCCGCACCTTATCACGCTAATAAAAAAAAATAATACTTCCAACACTTTTCTATACGAATTTCATTACGTTAACGTGACATGACCGCATTACGAATTTATATGGACCTCATTCGCACGAGAGCTTTTTCAACGCGCGTTAAAAAAGCGTTGTAATGGAACAAATGAGTTTTAGTATAGTTGTTCACACGCCGGTGCTTTTAAAACGCGGCGTTTTTTTTTGCTGTATGTAGTTGTAGTGTAGTATGTAGTTTTTTCTTGCCGTTTTTCTAATGAGGTATATTCTACGAATATACCTCATTAATGATTTTCAAGTAATCATATTATGTTGAGACACTTTTTTAACGGGCGTTGAAAAAGCGTCACAACAGCTCTCGCGGGAATAGAGCCTTTTTAGTTAATAAAGGTAATGTAGTACTGGATCATAGACTACAATAACACTAACATGTAAACACTCGAATTAACTCTACTTTGGTGTTCCCCAGGCAGTATGACCTCTAGCTTTTTAAAAGTTTAAAAAAGTTTTACCCCACAGATAGCAGTGGATCAACTGCGCCCCTGGTATTGCTATAGTCCGTGGACTGTGGTAACTGGTTACAATGAATTGAGCTAGCTAGCTCATCAACTTGCTGAGGCATTAAAAAACAAAGAATGCTACTTGTTGATGAATCGCTACAATGGATTTACATTATATTGTACAGTGGTCGCCTACAAAGAATCCTAAATATCTAGGATATGTAGTATCCTAGTACCAGAACTAACATGTAGGCAAAATTGTCAATGCCACACTTGAAATGGATGTTTATTACTCTTTAATGCAAAAACGACTAAATGGATAGGATGTCAGGATCGTAGCTTGTGGTGCTCATTAGTCTCTGCCTACCCCCATGGGATACAGGCATGAGTATGTATGTATGTATTAAATGGATTTTGATGAAACTTTACTGTATAGATTTAAACCAGTAGTTTCCGAGATTAATACATTCAAACAAACTCTTCAACTGTATAATATTAGTAAACATCAGAATGACACATTGACTACTTTTACATTTTTATCCTGGACTTTACAGTTGCCGTAGGATATTTCCACACAGACGAAGCCACGCACAACAGCTGATAAAGTATAATTTTAATAAACTCTACAATTACAACAAAGGAAAATACCCACATAACAGGACCTATCAGCTTTCTCTCATGTAGGTAGCATATATTTTATTAATTTTTGTACTTTAAACATCACATTAGAACAAGTGTAACTTCATTTTCAATCAAATTATTCAATATCTTGGTTCTTAACAATATAAACTCCCAAGTCTCACATTATTAATAAAAATAAACTAAAAATGCAAGAACATGATGACACTTATTGATTATTAAAACTATGCAGTTAAACTACATCAAGCCATGTTGGCTAAGACAACTTTATATTGCTATAATTCCTTTGTTTTCATTGTTATGATGCATAGAAAATTATGGTTTTTAGTTTTCAAAACATATGTAGTACAATGTGATATACAAGTAGTAAGAGCTGTGAATTCTGAGGACATATTATCAAGCACTTCAACAGTTTATTGCAATTTGATATAAACATACTGAAAACATGAGTATTATGCATAGATTTGCATGAATTAAAATTTTCTCCAACATATATCAACTCTAAGGATATTACACATAGTAGAAACCCAGTGAGTCAATTTTATACTTTAGCAAGGACATGGGCGTTAATACACAGTGTAAGGTATCTAATTGCGAGATAACAGGTGAAGCCAACTCAAGAATATGATTGATTAGATTAACGTTACCTGAATCTCTAACAGCAGTTCTGTTTTCCTACGACGTATATCAATCAAAGTTTTCTGCTGCTCAGGTGTCAACTCTGAAAACAAACGGTATCATCACCATAAATATCCAATAATACACTAGACATTGAGGTCATAATTTTGTAACCACTTTTGCTATGTGTACAAAATAGTCGAACGTGCTTCAATTACCGGTATGAGTGAAAGGATCACCATGATTACTCGCAGCATTGTTTCCTCCAAGGGACAAATTCTCAAATTCACTTATCATTTCTTTATATAATTATAAAACAGTAAACAAAGTCTACATCGTTGTAAAACGTCGCGCAGCCATATTTATTTACACATTTACACAACCACAGATCAAAAATAAGATTATTGACCAATGATATCGGAACCGTTCCGCTTATAGTTATTGACACCCACTTTGCGAAACTACCATTAATTTTGTTCATTATTTAGTTTTATCCAATTATTTATTTTTAATTTTAATTGCTTTATTTGAGGCTAACAATGTTTCCAAAATAAAATGGTAACATTTTGTTTGATACTCATTCCATCATGGCAAGTACACACCGGGCCGAACGAAGGCGAATGTTTTATGCCTATTTCATTCACTCAACAGCGAAAATTTGTTTGTGTGAACGCAACAGGTATAGATTCTTTCATTCGGCGTGTACGCGCCATCAAGACGACGCGGCGCGGCGTTGAAATAGACCTTCAGTTTTTTCAGTCCATCTAAAAAAAGTTTGGCTAAGTTGCTTGAACGTTTAACAACGCTTTATAAAAATCCCCACCTCCCTCTTATGCAAATCCTGCTTAGATAAAGTATATAATAGATTGGGCGTCCAGGTACTTAAATCTTGAATAAGTGAGATAGATAAATGCAGTTTACAGTGTGAGTGATAGAGACAGACGAAGAATTTTTTATCTCGTTCTGCGTATGCGTTTTTATTGTCTGACACCAACTCCGAATGTACCTCGAGTTGGTGTCAAACATATTCCTGTGAAATGTTGGCTTGCGTTTGTGTGGTGTATTTCGTGTTATATATTGTGACAATTAACATTATTCCAATAAGTATCAAATAATTGTGTTTCTCCAAGATGGTACAATGTTGCATTTTAGGCTGTAAAAGCCGTATTGGACGAAAATTAGAAAACATAACCTTTCATAGGTAAGTACCAATTATTAGCGTATATCCCGCAAATTTACTTGTGATAATCTCGGTAATGATAATTAGAGTTGAAATAAATGTAAACTTTCGCGGAATTCTCAAAGTAATATAAGAAATTCACATCGAAAATAAAATTATTTTTATCCTATAACCTTACCAAGTTTGATTGGTTATTATAATGCAACCATGTTGCTTTGTAAACCTGCATCTTTAATTTGGTGGCATTACATAAAATTTAGGGATGCCAAGAAAACAAAAACTTAATTACCCCAAATTACGGGAAGTTTACATTGGACGGACTTTATAAAAATATTTTATAAGACTGAACAGTTTTTTTACCCGACTTCAAAAAAAGGAGAAGGTTAACAATTCGTCGAAATATTTTTTATGTATGTTCCCCGGTTACTCGAAGAAGCCTGGGCCGATTTATTGATAAAATCAATTTGCATAAAGTATTTAAATGTTAGAATTCATTATTCCACAAAATCTATGGTGAGTAAGAAAGACTATATCAGGAATATATATACAAAACTGATCCAATTTAAGGGTCAGTAATTATTGGTGTTCTGCTTTGGTAAATTGGTGGTAATTTGTTTTAACAAAGAATAAAACCGGCCAAGTGCATGCACATATACTAAATGTTATCTGAAATATAATCATTAGACATAATTTATATATATAAATATAACATAACTGTACCTAAACGTAAAATAACTATGTACGAAATTTAGCTTTTTACTTTGGCGACTATTACTCGTTACAGTCCAGAACCAACGGTTTAGCTGGTAGGGGTTGCGGTCACTTGAGTCTGACAAAAATGCGTGCTTTAAAGATTAATATTTCACAAACGAAAATGGTTTTAGCAAACTTTCAAAGTTTTTGAACGACCTATTCAACGATATCCCACACTATGGACAATCGAGAAAAAAATATCATTCCTTAATTTACGTGTAGAGGAAGTACCCAAAATTGGTAATTTTTTTGCAATATTTCATTTTACACTTTTATTGGTCTGATTGATGTGTATTTCCATGCCAAATTACATCTTTCTAGTCTAAAATAGTCGTTGAGCTAATCAGCGGTCAGGCAAAAAGATAGACATGACGAAAATATAAGGGTTCCATTTGTGTCAATTGGCTTCAGAACTTAAAAACTGAGCCTTCGCGGGACACTTAGCAGATGTGAAACATCGCAAATTAATCTTTACTAGTTTTTGCCAGCAACTATGGCCGTCTTGTCGATACGTTCTGAGGTTTTCATCCAATCTATAGGAAACATTTTAATGATTACAAAGAAATGTTAAAGTATAAGTCTTTTTTAGTTTTTAAACTTGGTGACTATTGAAGTTATATATTTATTCATTGTTTATTATTGTTAAGAAAGATTATTGTTAACTTAGTTCATACTATATTTGTAAGTAATAAAATATACTATAGTTTCTTTATTCCACTCCATCTTTTTCTTTTTTTCAATCTGCCCTTATCACACAATGTAGGGTCGGTGCAACACACTTTAAGAAAATGTAATAATAATATAGCTCTATAATATTACTGTCTCACTGCTGGACACGGGCCTCCTCTATCAATGAGAGAGGTTAGGCCTTAGTATCTACTTTTTAAAAATTTTAATACATTAACCAAAAATAAACCCTTTAGTTATTTCTTTAGAGTCCCCTCCTTGGTCTAGTGGCAGCATGTATGGTCTGTGGACCGGGGGAGGTCCTGGGTTCGATTCCCAGGTCGGGCAAAGCAAATTTTCTAATTTAATTTGCCCGGGACTGGATCCCTCGTAGGGGTTGATGTCAGGCAGGCGAATGGTCGTAAAAATTAAGCTAAATCCTCTGTATAACATGCTTTGAAAAAGTGTGTTGCGCCGACCCCACATTAAGGTGGGATAAGGGCAGGTAGAAAGAAAATAAGTTATTTCTGTAGAGACGCTTCTAAATTTTTATCTTTATCTTTATTATAACATAACATAACATAAGCTCACGCCTGGATCCCCGAAGGGGTAGGCAGAGGTGGACTAGCAAACTAGTACACCCACAAGTCGCGGAGCTTAGTTCCGTCCCAGATCGTGTGATAGGGGGCAAGTCTATCGCCAAATCGGGCACAAATTCCAGACTCTGGGCTTATATTGAAAAATCCAATATCACTTTGCCTGACCTGGAGATCGAACCCGAGACTTCAGGTAGTTGTACCGAAATAGAAGCGCCACGCCACCGAGGCAATATAAAAAAAAATATACATTTTTGTTTTACAATTATCCACATATTAAAGGGTAAATTTTTCTCACAAGGTATCCCCGTGTCTTATGTCTGTCCCTTACGGGTATACGCGCATGGCTACTCTATTCATTCTTTCTCTAAGAAATCCTGCCCCCCCGCGACCGGTACCATAAATCCATAGATATAAATCAATCAATCATCGAGTCATTCGAATTTCATTCAAGTTACTTTTTTTATTATTACATTTCAGGCGACATACGACGAGTTGGTGTCTGGAATTTGCTTATTTTGTGTTAAATATTTTTATTTGCAATTGCAAGAAGCTTTGCCTCGTGCAGATTATGTGTTGATTATAACTGTTTTACTGTAAAGAAAAGATTATAGGCCGGTGTGTTTTATAGGACAGCATAATGAATGATAAGGGTTGCATCCACCTAAATAATTTTAAAGCTGCTAAGGGTACGAAACCGTATAAAGTCGTGAATGCATTTTTCGTGTCGTGTACTTCCTTCGATGCCCGGAGATACAAGGTGTGTCTTTGTCTTTCTTTTATGTAATTTGGTGACCTTTCAATACGACGCGATGCAGTAATTTATCTTATAGTAGGTTGCGTGAAATATCACGCAAATGACTTTTGTTTTAACTGGTTCATCTAATTTCATCTTAGATGATCGTGTCAGTTGTAAAGTGTATAGATTAATGAATAATTTGCATCATGTCTTCTATTTGTGTTTATTGTATCAGCTGATTAGTGATCGTTGACCTTGTAGCAGCTGTTTTCTGTGGGTGATTATCTAAATACCTATTATCACAGTTCTAACTTCACCTTGTTGGTGGAATAGTTTGTTTACGAGCAATAAATTAAAAACATCAAACAAAAACCGATAATTTATGAATATGGTGTTTCCTCCTGGATGCATGTGGTATTTAAATTTTGGACCCCAGAAACTAATTGTTTTGTGAAGAATAACTCTAATAAATACTTTTTGCAGCCCTGTTTTTAGTAAACTATTCATGTGTAAATATTCTTTATGTTTACATGTGTTACATTTTACATGCAATAGACAGTTATATCCTAGTGATGATTCAAAAAGATTCACTAAGAATGTAACAATGTAATTATTCCTCTTTTGAATGTAACATTTTAGAAAAAAAATCACAAGTTTAAAGTTTCAAGTTCACTGTATATCAATATGTTAATAACATTATAGCCCTGTAATATTACTGTCCCATTGGGCATGGGCATCCTATACTAATTATAGGGGTTATACTTTAGTTTACCAAGCTGGCCTAATGGGGGTTGGTAGGCTTCACATACCTTTGAAATCCTTGGGAAGAAACTCTCAGTTAGGCAGGTTTCTTCTCATTATTTCTTCCATTATAGCAAGCGATAATTCACAATGAAAATACTCTTAATATAGAAAAGTCAGAGGTGTATGCTCTTTTTGGGGTTGGTCTCGAACCTCCGATATTTGCCTAGGTAAACTGTACCTTTACTAACTGAGCTATCCCAACTTATGCTATGCAAAATATTATAGTTTTGTAATATTTCTACAGGCTACAACATGCGTCTGCTTTACCTGTGGCAAGCCAGGTCCTCGTATGCACTCCTGTCTCCATTGCATCTACTTTGGATGCTACTCGGGACACATTCAGGATCACTCAAAGTCTAAGAAGCATTTTTTGTATATTGATCTGAGTTATGGAAATGTGTTCTGTGCTCAATGTCAAGACTACATATACGATAGAGAAATAACTGAGATTGCAGTGACAAATAGAGTGAAGGAAGCTAAGTTTGTATCATTTTTGTATTAACCTATTTAATATTTATGGTATAAAAAAGGTTTCTGGAGCAGTCCAGATGTCCAATGACAGCTCAGTTTGAGGACAGATTGTATATGGGTGCAATCCTCACCATTGAGGGACCAACAAAAAAGAAGATTTAATATCAATAATAAAAGAATTCTTCTTTCTGCCTGGTGTTATCCCGGCTTTATGCCACCTCTAGGCTTTCATTTTATCTTGTCATGAGTATCCCCCACTGTCTAATGTAATATAATAATACATTTTGCTTGCAATTAAATGTATTTTATAACTATAAAAATCTCTAAATCATTCATGGATATAGCTTCCTATTGGTAATGTGGGAATTGAATTAGTCTACAGATCTAAGACCTATCAACTTTGTAGATTTTTTATGTTGTAATAAATTATAAATACTTGGAAATTACAAATCAACCATTTGGAATTTTGGACATTATAATTATGATTATTCAACGAAAAAGATAACTTTCCAAAATATAATGTTTAAAGATCCATTTACAGAGTTTCACATGGGTACTTATTTTCAGGTCATTGGGTGTCAGTGTCCCGTACATACCGTGGTTGCCTAACCGCAACGAAGCGATGGCTCTCAAGCGCCTCCGCAAGCGCAGGGTCATCAGCCAGCACACCACCATCGGACTCAGAGGCCTACAGAACCTAGGATCCACCTGCTTCATGAACTGCATTGTTCAAGTGAGTTGCTTTCATGTTACATGCCATCTTTCTTTTTTCTTTCCATCTGCCCTTATCCCAGCTTAATATAGGATTGGTTTACAAGAATATTGCAGAAACGATTCGGCTTAGTTCTTACCATCGACTGCTTGCCTGAAGTCAACTCTCTCATTTGGGGTTTCAGTCCCGGGCAAATGGGATTTGAAGAACACCCCGCCCAAACATAATTGTCTCATAAAAAACTGTTATTGCGACTGAACAACTAATTTACAAAAAAAAATGACCAAAAAATAGTAGTGAACTTCATTATTTATGCCTTATGGTTAGGTATAATAAAACTCCACAATGTGGTTCAATCCATTGAAATGGGACTTAATTATAATTGATTCGAAAAAAACAACAGACGGATCCCCCGTTATTCACAAATCACAATACTCTTAAACCTATTGGATGGACCTCACTCAAACTTACTACCCTAATAATACAATAAGAAAGTTATCATAATTTTCAATATAATAATTATTGGGTGCCTCGGTGGTGTTGTTGTATTTCGGTACGACTACCGTCCTGAGGTCTCGGGTTCGATACCCGGGTCGGGTAAAGTGATATTGGATTTTTCCATATCAGCTCGGAGCCTGGAATTTGTGCCCGATATGGCGATAGGCTCGCCCGCCATCACGTCTGGGACGGAACTAAGCTGGGCGAAATGTGGGTCGACTTGTTCGCAAGTGCACCTCTGCCTACCTCTTCGGGGATACAGGCATGAGCTTATGTTATGT
The DNA here is from genome assembly GCA_036417725.1 of Clanis bilineata. Lineage (NCBI taxonomy): Eukaryota > Metazoa > Arthropoda > Insecta > Lepidoptera > Sphingidae > Clanis > Clanis bilineata. The sequence goes on from CM071153.1 coordinate 11,203,789, forward strand.
TATGTTATAATTGAGATCCTTATTTAATGAACGGTGCATTTATTTACAGACATTAATACATACTCCATTGTTGAGAGATTATTTCTTGGGAGAAAAGCACAAATGCAAATCACAGGGATCTGGCAAATGTCTCGTTTGTGAGGTGTCTAAATTATTTCAGGTAAATTATACACGATATGTATTATTATTACTTACAGCTATAAGCATTTATTTCAGTTTACTCCTGGCATATTTCCTCGTTAATTTGACATCAGTATATACATATCTTGTTTAATATGTAATGGAAAATTACATAACATTATTGTAAACACATTAGGATCGGTTGTTTCAACCATTGGTTAAAATAAAAGTTACTGCAACAACCAGCAGTTAACAACTCTCAATAACTTTTTTAGAAACCAATCAATAGTTTGTCACATTTTGGTCATCAGTCTCTTGCATGTTTTTAACATCCTTTACAAGTATTGTGGGTTTTTAGGAATTCTATTCCGGAGCTAAAACCCCTTTGACTTTACATCGGCTCCTGCATTTAATTTGGACACATGCACGTCACCTCGCCGGATACGAGCAACAAGACGCTCACGAATTCTTCATTGCGACTCTCGATGTGATACACAGGTAACAAAAATATCGATATTTTCAAAAAACTTATGTCATATACCATTAGGCAAAACTGGTGTAACAAACTGATTGATATTGCTGAATAAAATCACAAGTTCAAAAACTTAACAGACCGACTTCAAATCCAACCGTGACCAAATTTATATGGGACCACCCTTGAAATAAGCTATCGAACACAAAAGAATTTTGAAAATCTCTTCACATTTGGCGGAGATATCGGGTAAAATACATTAAAAAAAACACAGGAATTGAGGACCTCCTCCTTTTTGGAAGTCGGTCGAAAACTCATATTCATATTAAAGTTTATGGTCCATTAGATTATGGTTGTCTGTAAGAAATTGCCTAGTGCGATAAGACCTGAATTTGTTTCCAATCTTCCTAATATTATGTCTTGGGAGCATAACAAAGTATAAATAAATAAATATTCTGTAGACATCTGTATCGGTTTTGTTAAATTTATCAAATGACATTTGCAGACACTGCATGAATGGTGTTGAAGATGTGGAGAAAAAAGAAAATGGCCGTTGCAATTGCATTATTGATCAGATATTCACGGGCGGTCTTCAAAGCGATGTCGTTTGCACCTCCTGTTCAGGAGTCTCCACAACAATAGATCCGTTTTGGGATATAAGCCTCGACATCGCGGGCACGTCTCTCCAAACTTGCTTAGAGCGCTTCACCAGAGCTGAACACTTGGGTTCCGCGGCGAAAATCAAGTGCTCAAACTGTCGAGCTTACCGTGAATCTACCAAGCAGTTGACGCTAGAAACGCTGCCGATAGTGGCCAGTTTCCATCTGAAACGCTTCGAGCATTCCTCCCAGATCGATCGTAAGATATCGACGTTCATATCGTTCCCCGCCGAGTTGGATCTGACGCCATTTTTGTCGTCGCATCGGCGAGCGGTGGATGTGGGGGCGACGGATAATAATAACGCGCCGGAGGGGATATTCGAAGACAATCGTTACTCCCTGTTCGCTGTAGTGAATCACCTGGGTTCACTCGACGCGGGTCACTACACCGCTTACGTGAGGCAAATGAAAGGGAGCTGGTTCAAGTGCGACGACCACATGATCACTCGAGCGTCACTGCGCGAAGTACTGGATAGTGAAGGGTGAGTGTGCTATACAACTGTATTATCATCTATTAATTGTCGACTGAATTCCAAAAAGGTGAAGGTCCTCAATTCGTCTGTATTTTTTTTATGTATATTACGCGATATCTCCGCCAAATGTGGACCGATTTTCAAAATTATTTTTGTGTTCGATACAGGTTCTTTCAAGGATGGTCACAATCGGATTTGAAGATAGTACGTTAAGTTTTTAAACTTGTGATTATTTAGGCTATTTAATGATTTCTTAGGATTACGCGAATGTTATATTGAATTGAAACGGGTCGGACCCGTGACCATGAAGGCTGTAAAGCCTTCGAAACTTCGGGCCTAAAAATAAAACCAAATTGCGATAAAATCCGTAAAAAAACAAAATTCAATTCAATATAGGCTCATTTGTGCACGTGGTCCTAGACTATGAGTTGTTAAATTGCAATTTTTATTTGTGTGTTAGTCATGAAGCGTGAGTCATGAAAAACATATCCGCAATGAAAAAATAATATATTCCATCAAAATGTTAGGCTCTAAATTATTTTAAAGTCTATTACACACTGGGCGGTCTGAGTATATTGTTATTAATATATTTTAATTGAAATACCTCGTTGAGATAATAATTGACGTGTCGGTTGTGGAACTATTTGAAATTAGTACTATTATTTTTGTTTAACAAGATCGTTCCGTATTCACGAAACTACATTTCCAAAATAAGATACAATTTCTTGTTAAACAAGTACAAGTTTATAGACACATCTCCTATAACAGATGATGCACAAATGAATCGAGTCCCTATAATGGTGATAGTGAATGAATAATAATAATCTTTAAAACATAACATAACATACGCTCACGCCTGTATCCCCGAAGGAGTAGGCAGAGGCGCACTAGCGCACTAGAACACCCACATTTCGCCGAGCTTAGTTCCGTCCCAGATGTGATAGGGGGCGAGCCTATCGCCATATCGGGCACAAATTCCAGACTCCGGGCTGATATAGAAAAATCAAATATCACTTTGCCCGACCCGAGGATCGAACCCGAGACCTCAGAACCGTAGTCGTACCGAAATACCACCACGCCACCGAGACAGACGGTAATAATCTTTATACTTTTCTGTTTACACAGGTATCTCCTCTTCTACCACAAAACGGTATTGGAGTATGAATGCGACGTGTCCTAAGCTGTCAACTTAAATGATCTCCTAAAGCATGGGTGTCATCAGGAGTGGGATTACAATTAAGTCCCCTACACACATTATAATATCTGACAAGCAAGGGGAAGCCACTTGCGGTACAAGGATTGTATGGTATGGTATGGTATACTATACAAAACTCCATCTGTATTCTCTTATTAAACCCTGAATGCCTGCCTCCTGACCCTGTAGCTGATACTCGTAAGTATGTAATTGACCTATTATGTGTTTGATTACTATGAATAATTAACTGTCTGTTTAGTTTTAATTTGATTACAAAATCCGAGTTTTTAGACATGTAGAAACATTAACTCCCGAATGCTGGAACGCTACCAAACTTTAACGGCTACCTGCATTGTTCTGCGCCATACAATTTTGACAATTAATAGACTCACGCCTCTTTCCCATGGGGGTAGGCAGAGATAACGGATTTCGACTTAGATTTCTACTTTCGCTCATTCAGTCTCATTATATTCTTCATGCATGCACATCGGTCTAGGGCACTTTTAACTTTACCTCTTTCGAGTATATGTATGTTGGTATCTTTGATAAATAATGCAGTCTTTAATTACATAACATGACCTCAAGTTTTGATTTGCGTTTCCGTATTCGGGGGTAAGTCATATTCCCTCGTGATAATAGTAATTAGATGTTAGGTCTTGCGAATATCTTATTTGATATCTTCTGAATCGTTCACGAATTTGTTAGTATTAAGCTTTAATGTAATATTTATGAATGTGTATTTAATCAAATAGTGAAAATAATGTAAGATGTATATGATCTGTATTTAAATACATACGTTTTAAATGTTGGAGCCAACTACTATTATCGGTTCCGAGATCGTCGGTAGACTGCGAAATTTTCGTCCAAATAGTGACAAAGCTTTGTATATCATTTGATAGAATTATTTCCGAATCATATAAAAGCGATAGATCAGTTGTGATTACTATGGACTACCGAAATGAATGTAGCAAGTTCGAAGAGCATGTACCACTGACTTCAACGTTAAGTATGTATTTATAAATTATCACTTTAATGGTGACAGAAAACATACTTTGGAAACCTGCATACTAAAATTATTCACAAACGAATAATAATAAATAATAAATACATCCAACAGCCACACACCTAGTCCTGACCCCACACACTAGGTATAACCTGTATCGTGGGTGTCAGAGACTATGAGAGACTTTCAGTCTCACAACACCCAGACTTGAAACAAATATATGTGGGTCACACAAACGTTTGTCTCAATGCGGGAATCGATCCTGCGGTCTCTCGCTTCACAGCCGGCTACTCGCCCGCTGCGCCACGGAGGTTGTCTACCATCCTGAATGTATGTGTAGTCTACCATCCCGGATAAGGCTAGTGTGAACAAGGCCCTAATGAGAGACTTCTCATTAATAGATTATTTATCCACAAGTTTCTATCCACCGAATATGATTAGTAATAAATAGTAATCGATCATGTTTTAGTAGCAAATCATGTATCCAAAGCTTAAAATCTATTTTATAAAAGTGATAAATTAATCATAACCCTGACCAGTGTGAATTTAAGCTATTGTATTGAGCTTAGAAAGATCTATGCAAAAAAATCTATCTTAAAACATATTTCCACTGTAGTATTTATAAAATTATATTGTAAAGATAATTATTCTGTGATGAGTGGAAAAAAATATTGTAACTTAGATTACGAAGTGTAATCCAGAAATTATTGTATCATTCCTACTAAGAAATATCGTTTGTGTGTGCATGTGTATGTGTATTTGTATTATCTAAAGGTGTGTCTAGATTGGAGAATGCGCTTCGATGACGTGGTATTTAAGTAAACATCAAACTAGCCGCAGGAATTTACAAATTTATCAATTCCTTAATGTAAACATGTTAGAGTTTTCAAGTCTTGCTTCAGTATGCGTGCGCCAAAGGCTTCTGCACCAATATAGTGGGTCCGTAACAACGATATAATGTAGACTGCACTACAGCAGAATGTATAACTTTCACCAATCTGGAAACACCCTTATTAAAACACAGTTTAATTGTTTGCTGAACAAACATTTCAATCTACCTCGCTTTATATTTCTTTATTGCATTTAATAGTGCAGTGCACTCTGAACAATATTGTAGTATAGTAAGAACTTGAATAACTACTTTCTGTATGCACACCCCCTTAGCTGGTTATAAGTAGTTCGTAATGTGCGACTGAACATTAGTTTTATGATACCTACTTACTATTTATGTTAAAATGTTAGTTCGTGTAAGACAACTTTAAAATAACTCTATATGTGTTAGTAAATATTCATACTATGATTGAACAACTAACGCCCGAATGGTCAAACGCTACTCAACTTTAACGGCTTCTGACATTGATTTTCGCCATACAATTTTGACAGATACGAAATAAGGCGACCTTACGTGTATGAGCATTCGGCGATAATGGAATTATGAAATTATTGTGGTACTTTTGTCACAGGGATTATAAAATATGTAGACTTTTAGTACCTTGCTATTATAATGTCACCTTGCTAAGTTATATTATGACCTTAGTATGGATGATTATTGATCAATTTGCTAATAGATATATTTTGCATTTAATCAGTGTGCAAGTGAGCCTGGTCAGTAATAATCTGAATTAAGTAATTAAAAAATCAGGTATTCAGTTTATCATTAAATTATTTTAATAACATTGTATGCTTTCTGTACTTAGAATGATCAAAGTTAGCATGAATCAATGTTTTACATTCGCCTGATAAAATATTAAATTATTCTGTACCTACACAACCAATCGTGTCATACTTTTATGTAAGAACTATAATGTGAAATTAAATAATTACATAAGCTATAAGCTCTTTTTTTATTTATAAGATCCGTCCGCGTGGTAGTTTTCTGGAACCCTTTTCTTTTTCTTTCTACCTGCCCTTATCCCTCCTTATGTGTGGTCGGCGAAACAATTTTTTAAGCATGTTGCAGACAGGATTTGGCTTAGTTTTTACGACCGGCTACCAGCCTGACGTCAACCTGGCTCAGGGGGACCCTTTTCTTTATATTATCTTGCATAATTGCGAACAAAAATTTCATTAGGCGCTCCTGAACCAACATTCTTCCCCATATCATAGGTGTTTATTGAGACAAAAGGTAGTCTATGTGCTTGTCTAGAATTTAAGCTTTCTTCAGACCAAATTTATTTATCAAATTATACCAATTATCAAAATCGGTTCATTGGTTTAGCTGTCAAAATATAACAATTACATCCGCATTTAAAATATTAAGCACTGGCTTTTGTTCGCGGCTACGGTTGCATGAGTGTCCCATCGTATGTCCATTTTGTCTACAAAAATTTCATCCCCCTTTATACCAGAGGTTCAATTAAAAAAAATAGTTTAATGAACGCCTACGTCACAATAGCTATATATGTGCCTTTCAGTCCAATCCATTCAGTGGTTTGAGCTGTTCTGATTGATCAGACAGACAGTCACGATTGTCTTTGATATTATACACAGATGAATCACGTGTCTATGAAATGTGTACAAGTCAAACATCCGGAACTTTTAAAATATTTAATAAAATATTATAATACAAAATAAAACAAACGTTTGCTTCCAGCAAAACAATACAATATCAAGACAAGAAATAAAGATTGAATAAATAAAATGAATGTAGTTATCAATTATTATCGTTTTATATACAAAAGATTTTCAAGTCATTTTATGACGGTAATATTCTTTTTTGACTCATTTTTAGTACCAAATGAGAACCCGTTTATGTCAAATTGATGTGAAGGCCTAACAATTCTATTATTTACTATCACATAATCAGACTATATATTAATTGTCCAAAAAAGCCTTTCATTTGTCAGCCTTGCGATTCCATATTATGCCTATTCGAGATATCAGACAAAAGGAAAACTATTTAGTGGAATAATAACCATAGAATATAGTTAACATAAAAGAATATAAATGAAAAGAATCAAGAGAATCAGAAAATAGATAATTCTACATTTTATGTAAGTAAATGTTATTAATTTTAAGTTTAAGAAGATATTCTTAATATTAAGTCAAGTATGGTAGTTATGACACAATCAAAGCTTTTGCATTTATTGCAATTTATTTTTCTTTTGCTAATGAAGCTATATTAGCAGATCTAGTGTTCACTATCCTTGTTGACTAGTGAGTGAACATTATTTCGAGATAACTTTATTTTATTCTAATGATTAGATAATAACACGGCTGTTATGGTAACAAGACTATAATTGGGTACTTGACTATGATTGATTTGATACGAATATTTATATGTTATAGCAAATAAAACAAAAAAGAAACCCTTCTGTAAAAACTGTATCTAAATTGGTTGAAAAATGAGGCATTCATTCATATTTTATATTCTGGACTGGGGTCATATTGGAAATATCTTACTATCCCTTTCCAACGCACCGTTATGGCGTGACGTGATTATACTGATACTTCTCTGTCCCGCAATTTGAAGGTTACACCAAACTTAAAAGGCTTATAACTTTTTATTTTTGAGAATATTTCAATATTTCTTTCTGTTCTATATTTTAGAGGACGTCAATTTCATACAAAATTAATTTTAAAAAATAGTCAAGTACCCAATTATCACGGTGATCACTCAGAAATTTCATGACTTCGATGTATGCAATACTAAATTTCATAATATAAGTACGTCCAATATTCATATTTTTGATTCATGATGACTAATTTACAGCTAACTCTATCCAATATAATAAAATTACTTGCAAATTAATGAAAGTTTAACAAATATTAGTAGTACCATAAAATTACGAATAAATATTATCTAAGCTGAGATTTTTTTACTTATGTCAAATAGGTAATTGAGTCAATTATTCAATACAACGAGTTATGAACGAAATGAGTAAAATTAGCATGGAATATGGAGCATTAGTTATGGATGAAATGCATCGATATATTATTTACCCAGATGCACAGTTGACGCTCGGAAAATGGGACAGCAAAGAAGTGCTTAAGAACTCCTTTTCCCTACAGTTGGACGCCGATAGAATTCTAAATTTGGAAATTCGAATTTAAGAACGCTTGATCACTTCGTTTAAAAAGCTACTTTATAACACGTGTATAGGATTATATTTGTGTTTGCTTTAATTAGAACTTGTGATCTTTTTCTTTGTTTTATTCCTGAGACCACTTTTTAGGACGATATTTGCAAAGAACTGTGCATCTAGGGTATATTATATTGATGATGAAATGTATAAAATGAGTATAGGTTTAATGTTTCTTCCCGGGTTGTACCGCAGGCGCTTCATCTAACAAAGTCTCCAGTTGTTTGACATCTGTGACTGGGAGCGAGCACGCGTATCGCCGACACACGTAAGCAGTAGGCACATCTGATGCCCTCACGCGGTTCAACACTGAAAACATCCAAATAACAATTCAAATTATTGCCGCATCCTTGGCTTTGTGGCAGCGCATATAGATCGTGAGCCGGGAGGTCCTGACTCCTGAATTCCAACCTTAGTTAGGGCAGTTTTTCTAACACGATTTATTAGGGCCTGGATCCACCAGAAGCGATTGACGTCAGGCAACTAAGCAGAATTCTTTCGGCAGTATGCCTAAAAAGTATATTGCACCGACCTCATACCGGAATAAGGTCATAAGGGAACGTGTTCATATTATTATTCGTGACCCGTTCTGGGCGGAAGGGGTCTTCAAAATAGACCATCAAATGTACCACGCTTGGTCAAAGGGGGGGTCCTAGGTTTTCGTCACGTAGACAATATCCTTTAGGGGAATCTCGTGCTTTTTCGAGCTATATTCAATTATATAGCGTAGGACGTCCACCTGCAAGGTGGACCGACGACCTGATAAAGGTCGCAGAAAGTCGCTGGATGCAGGCCGCTTCCAACAGGTCGATCTGGAAATCTTTGGGGGAGGTCTATGTTCAGCAGTGGACGTCCTATGGTTGTTTATGATGATGATGATGATTCAATTATGGCCCGCAGCGTTTAGCACTTTTTAAAATCACAGCTGGCAACACATCATAATATTTAGTTTTTAAATTGTCTTTGACAAAAAATTATTTAAAACCATATTTATAGGTTACTACGTGAAAACTAGAGCGGGAGGTATGGCATATACTACGAGTGGTAAGCGAGGAGGGGGGGGGGGTATAAAAATTGTAACAAATGGGTCACGTTATATGGGTACGTTCCCTAAGGTCGGGTTGAAAGAGTAATATATGTACGAGTATATTGATGATATATGATATATGATAATGGAATTTTCCATATCAGCCCGGAGTCTGAAATTTGTGCCCCATATGGCGATAGGTTCGCCCCCTATCACATCTGAGACGGAACTAAGCTCGGCGAAATGTGGGTGTTCTAGTTCGCTAGTGCGCCTCTGCCTACCCCTTCGGGGATACAGGCGTGAGCTTATGTTATATTATATTGTATAACGTGCGACTCACGTATGTCGGACATACCGGCGGCGTCGGCGGCGGGGTCGGCCACGCACAGCACGCGGCCCGGCAGCAGGCGCGACCGCACCGCCACCACCAGCGCCAGCGTGCGCGGGTCCGAGCACCCGCCGGAGATCAGCACCTGCCAACACAACACAACACATTACAACTCATTACCCATTTTTTATGGAAACTTAGTATGGCTGATAACATTTGAGTAAATTACAAGCGTTGAAAAAAATCCATTTCTACGGATTCTATCACGATTTGATTTTAATTTTTATTACCGACGCTTCGAAGGCTTTGCAGTCTTCGTGTCGTCATAGAGAACAAACATCGGGGACAAAAATTAAAACCAAAGTATGATAGAATCCATAAAAATAGTTTTATTTGAATATTTAACATTCGCATAAACTTAAATAAACTACAAACGTTTAGCTAACATAAAGCTATACTACGATTGTAAGTTTACTCTGTTTAATTGACAGAACATTCTATATCAATAACAAAATAAACTGACTACAATGCAACTCCACCACTTAAAAAATATTATTTAACAAGCTTAAAAATATCCTATACATCTCTCTCTACATGTCTTGAAGCTCCTGATACCAAAACCAAATCCTTGATCTTAGTGTGGGATAAAGACTCTTTGAGACTGTTGGGTGTAGCATATTAAAAAAAAATGACAGAAATCAGGATTCACAGCTCAACAAACGAAATGTTTACAAACCGGTAAACATTAGTAGAGGTAAGAGGAAGCTCATACCCAGTAGTGGGACTGTAAATTACAAGGCTTATATTATTATTATTTTACAAACTGACCTGAGTTGGTGAGTCGGTATAGAACATGAGAGCTGACATCATTTCTGGCAGTGCTGTGGGTGTATCCGTAAGTCGTTTTGCGAATGTGAGAAGGATCTTCTTAGCCATCTCCCTCTCTCGCTCCCCGCCCTCGGGCTTCGCACTCTTGTCTGCATAGGCAGCAATGCGTTGCAGATTGTGGCAGGAGACACTGTTGCCAGAAGGCTCAGCACCATCTTGATCTGAAAATATCAGAACAATGTAGTCAGTCAAACAAGTTACTATAAGTGCTCTAAACGGGGTTAACGTGAGGCACCTGGCCGTAAAACCTAAAGCCGAATCATGTCTACAACACAACAGAAAAAGTGATACGCCGACTCCATGTCGAAAGGATAGGAGCATGTAGAAGAAACAAGTTAGTATCAGTAGAACAAATTCTACAGGCAAATTAAGTGATTTAAATCATCCAATACTAAAATTATGATATCGAATACCATCATTTTTTACCTTCTTTCAGTCGTAATACGACGGTACTGTCTTCTGCAGAGCATGTAAAGTAACCTCCTTTATCTGAATCCCAAAACAGTTCGTTTTGCGTTTGTTGTAATTCGCGCGCCCATTTAAGCCATTGTGAATCTAATGAAGCCTCATATAGGTCCAGCAAGCCCTTTATTAAAAATGCATAATCATCAAGGAACCCTTTGATTGGTTGCTCACTGAAAGATGAACAATGTTGATTGCTTTAATATAATGATAATGCGAATATTTTCAATCTGATCATATTATCAAAATGTTATGCTACGCTTTATTTAAATATACTCACTTTTGAGCAATTGTACCATCATCGGCTCTGTAGCAAGAATGCAGTAAAGTTTTTGTAGAAGCATCATATAAATGTTCTTTAATAAAGTTAGCTGTTTTTATGGCATCTTCTACATAATCTTTATCACCTAAACCTTGACCAGCCTGTGCCAGGCCAGACAGCATTAAACCATTCCAAGAACATAATATTTTCGAATCAAGATGCGGGCGCGGCCTTTTTTGGCGTTCATCATACATAATCTCAGTGGATTGTTTAAGCACTTCATTAAACTGATCAACGGTAATACCAAACTTCTTTGCCGTTTCTTCCTTACTTCCATAAATTATCAAGACATTCTTGTTTGTAAGTTCACCATGAGGATCACTGTCTGGCGAGATATTTCCTTCTTCTTCAACGTTAAAATAGTCGCAAATGATATCAAAATACGAGATTGAATTAATTTTATGTTCATTCAACAATGACTTCAACTCGTGATACTCCCAGACGCAAAATGCACCTTCCTTCTTGTGTGGAGCTCCAAAGGAGGGATAGGAATCGGCGTCTTCGGCGCTGTAATACCCACCAGATTCATGTCTCAAATCTCTATTGACGTACCTTATAATATCGCGAACTACATCAGCGAAAAAAACATCTTTTGTTGCAAGATACGCATCAGTGTAAGCAACCACTAATTGCCCTTGATCATACAACATTTTCTCAAAATGTGGAACATGCCAATCATTATCAACCGAATAACGAGCAAAACCACTTGAAACATGATCATGAATGCCACCTTTCGCAATTTTCGTTAACGTGTGTAGACACATGTCCAAACATTTCTTTCCCTCTGGGTGAGTTTTATCGCGAGCATAATAGTGGAAAAGGAAGTTAAAAATGGAAGCTTGAGGAAATTTTGGAGCAGTGCCAAACCCTCCAAACTCTGGCTCATATATAGACATGTATCTACGGACGCATTTGTCCCAAGTACCTTCATCAGGAACTGACGATGACCCGTCTACTTCAGACACAAGCGATATTTTTTGCAATGCATCCATTATACCATAACTGGCATCTATGAATTGATCACGGTTTTCTCTCCATTTCTTAGCTAGACTTAGAAGAATGGTTTTAAATCCTGTTCTGCCCCAGCGGTCTTCAGGTGGAAAGTAGGTCCCGCCAGTTACAGGTTTTAGATCAGGAGTGAGGAAAACAGACATTGGCCAACCCCCACTGCCTGTTGTAGCCATTACAAATAGCATATAAACTCTATCAATATCTGGCCTTTCTTCTCTGTCCACCTTGATATTAACAAAGTATTCATTCATAACTTTGGCAACATCTTCATTTTCAAAAGATTCTTTTTCCATGACATGACACCAATGGCAAGTTGAGTACCCTACTGAGAGGAAGATCAGTTTATTTTCTCTTTTGGCCTTATCAATGGCTTCCTGCCCCCAAGGGTACCATTGCACGGGATTATGAGCATGTTGCAGTAAGTATGGTGACTTCTCAGAAATCAGTTGGTTGGTGTGTTTTGGTTTTTCACCTACTAATGGCTCATTGGGAGTTGTCATTATGATCTTAGTGTCGCTGATACTCCTTCTCAACTGAAGATTTGTCAGGCTGTTGTGATTAAATGATGATACCCTGTGGAAATTATGAGAATTCTTATTGGAAACTTCATAATTTTACATTAATATTGTCCCCAGTTTCTTATTTGATCATTCAAGATTATTAAGTCACAAATTCCTTTTGACTATTTCCTTATTCAAATAATAACAACTCATTAAGTTAATAATTTCCACCCATATGCTTATTTTTAATAAGTTATTAATTTAGTTTTAAGTTAACCCATCGGAGGCGGCACATATATATGTTACATAAGCATATGGGCTACCAGAAGCAGAGCCGCCCGTGACTATCTACACATGATATTTCAAGACATATTTTTTATTTCTGTTTATATTTTGTTTATTATTCTGATATAATATGGGAAAATCAGAAATATAGGAAATACAGAGAAACCATCTTAAGAGCCATTAATGCTTTTGTTTTGTAAAAATAATTTTGTTTATAAAATCTTTGTTTAATGGTAAATCCATTGTAATTGTCAAAGTACAACCATTTAATATAATCCCAATACATGTTACATAGATAACTTATTTTTATAATCAGAAAGTATTTACTGGACTTGGCAATGGTAATGGCCTTGAATTGTATCAACATTCTACAGCTATATTGTAGAGATGTTAAGGTACCTTTATTATCTATTCACAATACATTCTCTTAGGTAATTATTATTTTTTTTATGGAATATTTTAAAAGTATTCAAGCATATTTACTCGACGATTAAATAAAAATAATAAAAATACAATAATACATGCTTAGCGTATAATTACGATTCTTTTTATGGAAACTAAAAATGTAAACAATAACAAGGTCACATAACTGTATCGGAAATAGCTTCCTTATTGATTCTTTCTTAAATTTATAATAGGTGTAAATCATTGAATACACAAATAATTACCACATAAATGACTCATATATTATAAAGGTGCTTACCTTTTCTGCAAAAAATCTCTATTAATGCAAATCACATTCGTAATAAAAGGTTCCTTCGTAGTGTTTTGGTTTAAATTGATACTTTTTAATCGGTTGTCACCCGTCGACAGTCGCCGCAAAAACAATACGGCACGGCCAGCAGGCATAATAAAATATTAAAATAAGAAATACAGATATCACCACATGGAATTTCGCTGTATTTTTATTTATCCTTACATAATTTTTAACTCGGCGAACTCCACGACGTATTTTGACGTTTGATTTGACGTTTGCGTTTTGGTGTTGCTGAACTAATAAAAAATCAGTATTTACAGTATTAAAAATTACAAAAAATATTTTATAAATCGAACATCCACTGGGGCCGAAAGTATAAAAAGTGTTCGACTACTTATTCTAAAGCACTCAATTACTTCACTGCTGATATGTTAATTCACGCACCCATATCCCCGAGCCCCGGGTGCTTTAAAACATTTCATTTTTGCCTAGTTGATTTCCGTTCAATAATTATAACTTGGCAAAGCTCAATACAAAGCCTTGAGCAACTCCTGCGTGACTGATTGACTGAAACATAAATTATAATTGCTTGACCTGAGATTTGAGATCCCGCAGTCCTCGAACAAAATAATATTATTAAATATACTGTTACTAAACCAATACTTAGGTAAAACTTCTCTTGCGTTATTGCTTATTGACATTCAGTAGGCGTCCGACGATAACACATTCGTAATTTCGAATGTTAAATACCTACTAATAGGGAATAATGTATTTGATTTAACACAAAATATAACAAGGGATAACGTTAAGCCAAAATAAACTTACAATAAATTATAACTTTCGTAAGACTTCTAAGTCTAAAGAGATATTTTGAATTATAAATATAGAACCTTTTATTTATTGCATTAAAGTACATACATAATAGATACATATGAAGACACATAGATAATAGGTATTGTGTACTTTAACTAACATTTAACATAATCAAATAAGTACTAGTATCTCCTACCAGTACTATGGTAGCCATAGGTGATAGGACAATCTTATTAAGCAAGAGCCCTTGGTATTTCTACTATTTACACACCAAACCATTGTGTAAACTTTGCACTTAGGCTTTGCATAACATCAATTTTTGATGTTTCCGTTTCCAGTGGCATTAAGATATTCTAGGGGTGAAAAAAAACTACTAGGTGGCAGTAAAGTAAATATAAAAAGTCTAGAAAAATCGGCCACATCTTACGCCGTTTTAAGATGTAAAAAAATACAGACGAATTGAGGACTTGCTCATTTTTTGAAGTCGGTCAAAAATATTATTAAGTACCTACTTTGTGCCCCAACTAGGTCGGTCTTTAATTTAACGCGAAACCCTTGGTAGTACCTAAATTAGTCTATTAATTTCAATGGACTCAATAATCACAAGTTGAAAAACTTATTGATTAACAACCCTTAAAATAAGCTCTATCGAACACAAAAAGAATTTTGAAAATCGGTCCACATTTGGCGGAGATATTGAGTAATATACATAAAAATATACAGACGAATTGAGGACTTCCTCCTTTTGTGGAAGTCGATCGAAAAGGAGAAACATCTAATTTCGTCAGTTTCTTTATTACCTTTCTTTCAACTTATCTCACGATGTGGGGTCGGCGCAACACACTTTTACAAGCATGTTGCAGAAAGGATTCAACTTAGTTTTTACGCCGGCTGCCTGACGTCAAGCATGACGTCTACCCCCTCTGAAGGTACTAGTCTCGAGAAAATTAAATTAAAACGCTATGTCCGACCTGAGAATCGAATCCAAAACCTATCGGTGCCCAGCTCATATATGCTGCCACTACACCAAAAAGGCGACTTAACTTAGTACCTACCTACACAGTTTTATTCGGGTAATGCTAGATTACCAGGCTTCACAGTTCCCATCAAACTTATTGGGAATTCTCATATAAGTACCTGCCTTGTCTTCTAAAGTAGTTTTCCTTCACCGTTAAAACTTACATGCTATTGGGGATTTGGGGCTGGACTTTAGCAACAAGCATGGACGTAGCAAGAAGTCCATACTACTCCCAAATGAGCTTAGACTACATTATGTTTTGATTGTAGTAATTATTTTATTGAAACCATAATATAAGCGCTATCGTAGCTGTTTACCAGTAAGTAACTGTCTATCTACTGCTCTTTGGGCTTTGTAGTATAACGGGTAGTGCTGATCACATGTGCCATAAAACCGTTTGAAAAGCATCCCCATGCATATTTCATGCCCTCATGTTCCCAAGTACACGCATGCGCTGAAATTCGGACGCCATTCCCACTTTCACTGCCGCTAGTGTTTTGACGTGCAATAAATACCCACCGCATTGCTAGGCCTAATGTGTTCTTGACACGAAACATAAAATTTTGGAAATGGAGTTTACCGTGAAGTTCCTTTTATGATGGCTATGTGGACGGTTAGGGAATTTGTTAAAGGTAAGTGTTTATTGGTTATGTTTTGTGTCACGGTTTGTTTTCATTGGTTATACCGTGGATAAGTCATGCGGGGTCAATTTGAATTTAAGTAAACTCGGCATAACTTTATTTGTTTTTTTTTCGTAACTGACAATGTGTAAGTTTCTGTTATCTCGAAATATAAATACACCAGCAATTTATATATAGATATTAAGCTTAAAACTTTATTAAAATATAATACTCTGTTTGAATGAATTGGAAATACTAAACTGTACCACTCAGTTCATGAACGTATATTAACGACTGTAAGTTATATTTAAATGAAAACCACATATCAGTCAAGTATTGCAATGAATATAGTTTATTATGTTCATACATTTAATAAATTTTGATCACGATTCACACGTGTTCATTGAAGTTCGAGTCGAGTGTGCGAAGAACCAAGTGGGGTATAAAACTGCGGTTCGTTGCCATAGTAACGACAAGAGGGTTGCCGAGGCCCTCCTCGACTCACGTTTTTCACCCGTGGGCCCGTGGCTGATTGCCTATCTCACTGGTGAAATTAAATTATGCATCTAATCTTGTCAGAGATGGCAAACCTTCTTCAACGTAAACATTAAACACTTTGGGCTACTTGCGGCGTTATTACTAATTTAGAGTTAGACCTAAATTCAATTTATCCTACAGCTCATTCCTATATTTAAATCGAAACTTGAGATAAATCTCGATTTATCTTAAATCTACTTTTAAATATACGAATGAGTTATAAGTTAAATCGAGTTTAGGACTAGTTATAGTAGTTGTAGAGTTGCCCTGAGACGACTAATCCTCTGGTCTAAGGGGCACTTATAGTTCCGCGATAAATCTCTATTTATCCCAATTTTAATGTCGGGTGTATTAGATAGCACTCAGATAAATTCCGATTTATCCCAAACATCATTTTAAATTGAGGAATGAACTGTAGGATAAATCAAGTTTAGTTCTAACTTCAGATATCAGATAGTAAGAGCGTTGCAAAGTAGCCCTTAGAGTGGCTAAATATAATATAGAGCGACCACCCGTGCTTTTCTTTTACATAATAAAACATAAGCTCATGCCTGTATCACGGAACGGGTAGGTAGAAACTACCTAGAACACCCACTTTTCTCATTTTATTATGTTGAGTTTTTGGTGTTTACACCTGACTGTTACCATGCAGGAAGATAGGCACTTTATTGTTATTATTTTTATAATTTCTCAATTTTTTGACCGACTTCCAAAAAGGAGTAGGTCCTCAATTCGTATGTTTTTTATGTATGTTACTCGATATTTCCGCCAAATGTGGACCGATTTTCAAAATTATTTTTGCGTTCGATAGAGCTTAATTCAAGGGTGGTCCCATATAATTTTATCACGATCGGATTTGAAGTCGGTCCGTTAAGTTTTTAAACTTGTGATTATTTGTCGTAACTGATTTTGTATAGTAACATTAAACTCAGTGTTTTGTCAAAGTATAATAATTTGGCGGAAACGTATACAATTCCAGTCCATTTGGTTATAATAAAGTCGGGCGGCTCGGCTTCCGGAGGCCGAGACTCTTATGTAACATATATGTATGTATATGTGCCGCCTCCAACGGGTTAATCTCCGACTCTACCTATTTACAAATTAGTTCAATTATATAGGTAATATATTAAATTATAACAGTTTTGACAGCCTCTGTGGCGCAGCGGGTGAGGCGTCGGCTGTGAAGCGAGAGGCCACGGGTTTGATTCCCGGACCAAACCAAATATTTGTGTGGCCCACACATATTTGTTTTGGGTCTGGGTATTGTGAGACCGAATGTCTCTTGTAGTTCTTGATTCCCACGTGTCCACGACACAAGTCTCGAATCTTACTGTGGGGGCAAGATTATGTATGTTACTGTTGGGCGTTATTTATTTATTTAAACAATAGAAAATATTAGGATTAGATATTTTATTATGTACAATTCGCTCTTCAACCTTATGTTTTAGTCTATATAGACCGGCATCATATGTACATGCAGGTATGTTGATTTATATGTTTTCAAATCTATTACATATTCCAATCAGACAAAAATTATCTGCTTCCGCAATTTGCCCGACATATTTTATTATGTAATAGATATGGATCTGTCAGGACTCAAGATTCAAATAACGGACGTGGCGCGTGTGTATAATATCGAACTTATTATAAAGGTATTTGGTATCTCCTCACCACAGAATATAAATATTGGTGTTAATATGCAACACTAGGTTCTGCTTCCGTCTCTGTCTGTTTCAACTTAATATATCATCTGCTGCACCAATTGTTGTTTATTTATACATTGTTTGCGTACATCACTGCGAATAAAATTATGCGCTTCAATATTTCTGTAACTCAGAGTACATAACTCCATTTTCATTCCAAATCCCTGTTTCTTTACACCTACACCTGCACAAAAACCAGATCTTTATAATGGTATAAAACACAAAATGTTGAATACATAAATGAATAATTGCTCTAACTTTTAATGAAATTTACCTGTCAGATTAATACTGATTTACGCGAATGTTATACATTGAAATAAAACTATTTTTTACGTATTCTATCACGATTTGGGAATAAAAATCAAAACCAAATCGTGATAGAATCCGTAAAAAATAGCTTTATTTCAATGTCAGATTCATAGTTTTGCGGCGCACATTTTTGCCTCTCCTGCATATGTTGTGTTATGGCGCTTGAGATGTATTGTAGACTCAGTAAATCGGCATACTTTTAGGGTGGTAGAGCAGACCCTCCACCCCTCTTCTCCCTAAATTCACAATATGAACCCTAATAACCCGGCTAGTAACCATTTAGTTGGAGACCTGCAAATATTCTCAGATGTTGTTATAAAAAACCTGGGATTCAAACCCAGACCCTCTCAGTTTACAGCCCATACTATTCTCTTAACAAACCAACTACGTAACATACATTATCACCATCAGCCACAGGTTGTCCACTGCTGGACGTAGGCCATAAAAATCCTTTTTTTATTATTTTTTATAGAAGAGTGAAATAACATAAAATAATAAAGTGAATAAGAATAAATCGAGCAAGTGGGTCACCCGATGTTAAGTGATCACCGCCGCTCATAAACATCCACAATACCTAACTAACTTAACATGGGTACATTATGCGATATTTCCGGAAAATGTGGGCTTGTAAGGTTTTTGTTTTCGTTAGATCTTACTCATAGCCTACGAGTCATAGGTGATCCCATATAAAGAGGATTGTCAGGATCTGATGTACAGTACAGAAGTACCTACGGCGTGAATTTGTACCGCGTGTGCCTTACTATAATAATAATAAATACACGAGATACTTTCGGTCTCACAACACCCAGACCCGAAACAAATATCTGTGGTCCACACAAACATTTGTCTCGATGCGGGAATCCAACCCGCGACCTCACATTTCACAGCTACTTGCATGCTGCCCCACGGAGGCTGTCTATTACACCGAGGCAGTCGTAATTATGGCTTTACTATGAAATAGCTCCGTAAATTAACATCGACAGCTGTGTTCAAAACCATAACTATAATAGAGGTTAGATTCAAGGTCGCTTGAACAAAAATTGTATTGTTTTTAAATAAGGTCAAGTACGAATTATGTATTCAAATATTAAAAGGGGGAATTCTGTGTAGTGGACTTTGTAATGCGAATTAATCTAATATTCGTTTTTCTTATCTGCATTATGTAGAGGTCACTGAACAAGTACAATATTCATTAATTAAACAAGTCTTGTTGAAAATTAAGCTGTTTAATAAATTAAGTCGAAAGTTTCGTAGAAGCAATTTTTAACAAGGTTTTAATTTTGATATAGTAACTAGTAGCAACTTATAATACCTATTGATAAGTGAAATAGTTGTTTATAAAATCATAATAATTGGCGACGTTTTTGTTCTAATTGTGATAGAGAAAACATGAGAGAATATTACATTTTATAATTTCATCATCATCATCAGCCATAGGACGTCCACTGCTGAACATAGGCCTCCTCCAAAGATTTCCAGATCGACCTGTTGGAAGCGGCCTGCATCCAGCGACTTCCTGCGGCCTTTGTCAGGTCGTCGGTCGACCTTTTGTAATTTAGTTTGACTTATTGTGCTTTATTACTAGCATGATGATGTTGATGATAAACAAGTTTTTGTAGAGTCCTATTGTGCGCCTGAAGTTTTTCTTTACTATCGCTATACTACTTTACTATCTTTTACCAACTCTTACTTCACTCCACTATGTGGACGGCGCAAGTTTTTAAACATGTTGCAGAATCAATTCGGCATAGTTTTTACGACCAGCCGCCTGCTTGACGTCAACCCCTTCCAGGGAATTCACGCCTGAACTAGTCGTGTTAGAAAATGTATACTAATTACTAAACTTTCCTTCTGTACTATCTTTAGTACTAACAAAATGCGTTTTCTTGTTTCAGGTGTATTTGAATGCAAAACTCTGAATGCAAGGAAAATTAACGTGCCTTATAATCTTCCTCCACTTTACCCAATATCATTTTAATAATTTCTGTCCAATTTGTAATTATATTATAACGTCCAAACAACCCGGCACTTCGATCTGTCCAAACATTAGTTAGATACACATAGTTAAAAAGGCACTAGCGTACATCGTAAGATTTCGACTGATTTTACCATGACTTGGTACTTTATTAGAAGCATATACCACACTGCGACGTGAAAATTTTTGTCACGATTGCGTAGAAGATACTTATTGATAGCATATATGGGATTCAAGTTGTAAAGTCGCCGGTGCAATAGAGTGGATGGTGTTGCCAACAAGATGTCTGTGTGGGTGGGCAGAGGCGGCGAGGATCGCGCGCCGCCGCCCGCGCCCGCGCCCTCCACTCTCATCTCCAATAATACTTCAATGGAGTCCGGGATCGAAGCGGGAGTGCTTCCCACAGTCACGGGATCTCTCGCTTCGGCCCGGGATTCGCTCGGATCACTGTCCCGTGCCGCGGAACCACTGTACGACACTGATCACACGGACCTCGGTTCGGAATTGGACGAAGCGGAAATCCGGAGGGAGTTGATGCATGACGTAAGTTTAGCATGATCCTTAATTATTATTGTGTTCGTTTTATCATGTTACATGTCTTTAATCTAATTTAATTTTGCTTCACTAAAATGAATGTATTAAATCAGATCACCCCCACAGAAAGTCCCGTCTTTTAGGATCACTCATTCAAAAAACATACCTTACGGGAATAGCTAGTAAAATATACTCATCGAATTAAAAACTTAGGCGTCAGTTATATTCGAAATTAATAATATTGACAGTACAATTAACGTTGATTATTTATTGTTACAGAAATGGCGCCTTTTATTTGATCGAGTAAGTAAAATAATACTATCAGGTAAAATTCAGTCTGGTCTACACTATAAACCTCTCGAATGAACGTATTCATTTAATTTTTGTTGGTAGGTTATATAGAATTCTATTATTATACACACATGCTATAAATTCGGCTTTCCGGTTAGCAACAGTAGTTTTTCATGTAAAGTAATCATTTAAGAAACATCTTAAATCGTGTCATAAACATCGTTCGTGTTGGATATATGTTTAATTTATTAAATAACTTTTACGATTCGGAAACAAATTTCAAAGAATATCCTCGATTTTGACTTATTAAAATGTATAGAAGCTCGGTTTGAAATGTTTTTAACAACAAAGCGAGGCGGTAGCGCTTGCGATCAAACGATGTGGGGTCACGTACCACGCTTCGAGATAATAGAATCAGGAAAGATGGGGCGCTTGTGTATTTTTTGCCCCACTGTTTTTGGAAACGAATGAAAATGTCATAACTGAACTACGCGCAAGTGTGAACTGGGAGATGGCACGTGATTATGACAGGCGGGATGCTATGTTGAAATTATAATTAGGTGTTTATAGACGTGACTGTGTCGGAACGTCTTCTGAATTAAACATGCCAGTTATTATTGCAGTTCGACCCAGAAGGTTTCGGAGAGATTCCGTGGCCGGATTTCTTGCACACTCTACAACATCCAGACTTTATAGCCCAGGTGCCTACTCACAAGCGCGAAGTAAGTCTTATTCCTTTTTTATAGCAGAGACTGGCAAATGAGCAGATGGATCACCTGATGGTAAGTGATCTCCATCGCTCATAGACACCCAAGACAAAAATAATCATGGGTGCTTTGCCAACCTAAAAGGAGGGAAATAGTTATTGGGAAAGGGAGGAGGAGAATTGGCCACCAGAAATCTCACTCACCGAACGAAACGTTATAGCGAGCAGACAGTGATATCAAACCGGTGGAGCTGCCCATTCGTAGACATAACTGTCTACAGCGTGGCTCTAACACTCAGATATCAATTACTGTTACATACATACATAGACTCATGCCTGTATCCCCGAAGGAGTAGGCAGAGGCGAACTAGAGAACTAGAACACCCACATTTCACCGATCTCAGGTCCGTCTGAGGTGTGATAGGAGTCGAGTCTATCGCCATATCAGACACCAATTCCAGACTCCGGGCTGATACTGAATAGAAATACTCAATATCACTTTGCACGACCCGTGGATCGAACCAAAGACCTCGGGACGGTAGTCTTACCGCACACGAAATACAACTACGCCACCGAGGTAGTCGTATTAGACTCTAGATCAGTGATGGGCAAAGTACGGCCCGCGGGCCAAGTCCGGCCCGCGGAAGTATTTTATCCGGCCCGCCGAGAATCCATCCATCCTAAATATTCTAGTCAGCATTCTGTCACAAAAAAAAATCAGACGTTTATAATTGAAAATCAGGGGTGTCAGGGGTGTTTTGAGCATTCATTATCTCATAATTAACTTGCCATAATTATAATTAACTCGGCAGTCTGTCACAGGTATTAGTTTATTTATTGGAAAAAATCCAATATTTTCACCTATCGGTAAAGCTAAACTAGCCGCTTCTTCGCACTGCTGAAAGTTGCTTCGTCACAGTTGGAACCTGCTTTCGAAAATATTATGGAAATTCAAAACAATTCCATATGTCTCACACGCCTAACAAGGCGTAAAAGTAAAAGGTACCTATTTTGTTTATTGAAAAGCTTTAATACAAAATGCATTTTTTTATAATTCTGGCCCTCCTCTAGAATTTCTTAAACTTTGTGGCCCGCCATTAAAAAAGTTTGCCCACCACTGCTCTAGATAGACGTACTGCATTTCAACTGCACTCCGACTGCCAATTTGCAGTTTGAATGCAGTTGGTCCAACTGTATTTGAACTGCACTTCGACCGTTCAGCCCGATTGCAGTCAGTATGCAGTTCCAACTTTCAAGGACTGCACGGCCGACGTGCAGTTCAAATGCAGTTGATCCAACTTACTGTTGCCAAGTATAATTTACTTATCTATGTGTGAATTTATTAAGTTATATTTTCCTTTCCAGATACTGTTAGACAAAGCTCGAAGCGCGACAAGCAACGCAATCACCTTCCAAGAGTTCATCAATGTGGTGAGTCAGTACAAAATCTTTAGATAAAGATTCGAGTATTTTTCCAGGCGGAACAACCGTACTCTATCTGGAAACTATTATTGTTGATGTCTGTCCAATTAAACCGATAAATTCGTTTTTATACGCACGCGTGTAATAAATACGACAATATATGCGTCACGTGGAGACGGTCGTCGGTCGTCGGTCGCCCTTTGCCTTCGTAGTGGGTTAGGTTATGTCTCCACGCTCGCCTCCCACAATACAAGACAACTAAATTAAGATGCAACGCCGATTACGCTTGACTCCCGCCCGTACAAAAACCACTTAAGTCACACAAACTAAACCTCACCCGAGTATGGTTTTCTCGTGACAGTATATGGGATTCTTAACGCAAACTACGTGGTTTAGTGATCCGTAACCGTCGTCCCAAAAGGTTTCCCTTATCGGGGCCTACTGTCGAACGGCGGACCCGAAGGTCGATAAGCTACGGCGCGATTTATTAGGTGGTCATTTTTTTTTTGTACGGTTAAATATATTATCTTAAATGCGTATTAACACTGAGCACAGTCGTTTATTAGGAATTTATTTTTATTTTGATAACATCTTAAAAGGATGTCTATGCGTTTTAATTTTATCTTAAATATACTAATTTAAGTTTGATTGGGTTGAAGATAAAAGTTATTGGAACTAATTTGGACAATTAAGAATATTTGCTGATGTTTATAATCATATTTTATTGCCATTTAAAGTTA
The DNA here is from genome assembly GCA_036417725.1 of Clanis bilineata. Taxonomy (NCBI): domain Eukaryota; kingdom Metazoa; phylum Arthropoda; class Insecta; order Lepidoptera; family Sphingidae; genus Clanis; species Clanis bilineata. The sequence continues at coordinate 11,227,981 of CM071153.1, forward strand.
TCAATAATCTCATTTGCCCAATGAATTTTATTGAATTTACGAGTTTTATTGAATAATTAGTCGTTTTCGATGCGACTACCCTCATACATTACTTTAATGCACGAATATGCCACGTACAAGTGTGGCCTCAATTAATTTATTCTCAAGAGGTAGACGATATTTTTAACGATATTTGCATAAAAGAATCTTAAGAAGCACTTTAAGTCGACCTAATGTCGCTCGTGAATTATATCCTCTGCCTTTATTAATTAAGTTATTTGAAAGGGACGAGTTATTATTTTATAAGGTTATTGAGCTTAATGATCCGTGATTCATTTTGTATTTTAAGAGTTAATAGATTATTATGGCGACGCGACGTCCCCGAAAAGCATTTATTATATTGAAAAGAAGCGAGAACAGTAAATATTGTTTTATTCTTCTTCTTCTTCTTCTTCTTCAGCCTCTCTCAACCATTTTGGTGTAGGTCTCCCTCATCAACTTCCATTGTTTTATTCATAAATAATAAATAATGTTTGACAGTCTCCGTGGTTCAGTAGGCGAGTAGCCGGCTGTGAAGCGACAGGCCGCGGGTTCGCTTCCCGCACCGAGACAAAATGTTTAAATGGTCCACAGAATCAAATATGATTCGGGTCTGGGTGATGTGAGATCAAAAGTCTCTCCTAGTTCCTGATAAGACAAGACTCGTATCTTACTGTGGGATCAGGACTATGTGTGTGACTGTTGAGTGTGTTGAGTGTTATTTATTTAATGTACCCGTAAAGTGTCTAACACGTAACAATATCAGTTTATAAGGCATTGACATCTAATTTTAACTTAAACATTTTTATACCATAAATTCTTAACTCTACTGTATTTATACATCTCCATCTTCCACATGCTTTAATCTCCTCAAATATGGCGCAACACACTTTTTTAAGCATGTTGCTGAAAGATTCCACTCAACGGGCTTAGACAAGTGACTTATGCGCTAGTCGAATAGAATAAATGTATGGGAATGAGAAAAGAGTACGCTATATACGCTATATTCTATTCGACTAGCGCATAAGCCACTTGGCTAAGCCCGCAGTTTTGCAACCGAACGTCTGACGTTAACCCTATTTAATTAATTAACACTATATAATTAACACATAATTATCAAAGAAGTTACTTTTTCCAATTAAACTGAACATGCTACTAGTCTATAGTCATCCTTCATCACATCATCAGGAAGGCGGACACGCGATAGTAGAGCATCTCGCACTAATGAATGTTCCTCAGTAGTTAGTTATTTTTGTTTCCAACTCTTCCAGAACCATCAACGACTCGTTTCCATTGTTTTCTTTTAGTTTGCGTTTTACATTGATAAATTGTGTTGAGGAACATTTTTATTACGCTTTGCAGGGTTCTGTGAGACTTTATAATAACTAAACGAGGTAAATTATAATCTAGTTTTAGCTAAAAACAACAAATTGTACAGTGGATTTGATGTGATTTGACTATCTTCGCAATCGATGCTTGTATCGACCGCCGATGTATATCAATTAAATATGCGCTGTCTTGTCGTTATTAGTATTAATTAGAGCTGTTGCGTGTAGGTACTTCAAATGTTATTCAGTATATTTCAACAACTATTTATTTTGCTTCGTACTGTATCAGATCTTTACCTTTATATGGGGCTGTCTTAGGTTGAGATCTATAGAGCGAACTTCCACTAAGTGTAAGTTAAAGAAACGAACTCGGTGAGGATTTGGAATACATAAATCGAACATTGACTTAGTCCGAGTTATATTTTACAAGAAAATCTTTACTTAGTCTGTCTGTCAGTCTGTTTTTCTTGTAAAATATGACTCAGATTAAGTCAAAGTTCGATTTAAAAATTCCAAATCCTCACTCAGTTTGTTTCTTTGACTCCTACTTAGTCGAAGTTCGCTCTATAGATTTCAGCCTTAGATCATCAACTAAAATAAAAAATATATAATTATCAGCCACAGCCCACAGTTCACAGGACGTCTACTATTAAACATATGTACATAGGCATTAGACTCACCTTCTTCCTTAGAAAATTACTCTTTAAAAAATGAATTATCAAAATCAGTTCACACATTTTACATTTGTGGGTAGTAATACAAATACATAAAAATATGTTTGGACGAATTTTGAATTTGAAGTTGAAGATGGACAAATGTAGAGCTTCGATAAAGTATAATGTAGAGTATTGAATTACAGTAGGTATTTGTTTTGTTGGAATAACTGCGTTTTTTGTCACACTCGTTCCTTGGTTTCATCGGAATATGTTTCACTTACATTGTGCGGACGGTCGTAAATCAAAATTAAATTCGACATATAAAGAGACAACGAGGGACGGTGGAAGGTCGTGGGCGTTTGTGATGCGGCATCGGTGTTGCCATTATATTCGGATTGTAACAATTTAGGTAATTTTTTATAGAAATAGAGAATTTCAATAACGTTAAAGTTGCATTGTCAGATGTTTCATAAATTAACTGTCAGAATGCCTAATTATTCTCGTGAATAAAAGTTAGCTATATAAAGTACTTAGCAGCTTTAAAAATGTCAACTCATTTGTCTAGAGGCAGCGTAATATAGGCTGTGGATTATGAAGTCTTGGGTTCGAATCCCAAGGACAACATACAGATAGCATACGGCTTTTACTATAACGATTTTTCCGAAGCTTAAGCTGAAACTTTTTGGCCGACTTCAAAAAAGGAGGTACTTAATTCGTCTGTATGTTTTTTTATATTTATTATGCGATATCTCCACCAAATATGGACCGATTTTCAAGTTTTTTTTCGATAGAGCTTATTCCATGGGTGGTCCCATAATATCATATCGGACACAAATTATACTCCGGGCTGATACTGAGTAGAAAACCTCAATATCACTAGACCAGGGATGAGGGAGAGGCACACACAAACCCACTTCTCCACCGAAGCAGTTTTTAGTTTTGTACAGATTTTTTAGATTCTGTATCAGGTAACACTGGTCGGCATTCTTATGCTAATCCGAGCGAACCACATTCAAACGGGGTGGGCCAAATTGTTATTTATATTGTCACCTCGCGCTTTTTTTTATTGGGACCTACCAAAACTGAGCTAAATTACTGGTTGACTTCATTGTGCACATATCTCCTAATAAATTAAAGTTTATTTTTATTATTTGCCCAAAAATCACACATTTTGGGTATATTTTGACTTGGTGTAATATTCTTGCAAGTTTAGTGCTGTTTTAAAAATACTTACGGAAAAGCTTAAAGTTATATACACACATAACATACATAAGCTCACGCCTGTATCCCTGAAGGGGTAGGCAGAGACGCACTAGCGAACTAGTACACCCACGTTTCGCCGAGCTTAGTTCTGTCCCAGATGTGATAGGGGGCGAGCCTCACCTTTGGATATTTTGGCGGACACGGATGCAAGGGTTTACAACCTAATCCGTACTGCCCGCCAAGCTGGGGATGGCCAGCCAGCAAAGGCATTCGAAGTGGCACTAAGACGGCAGGAACGTCAGAGTGCTTTCGCAGCGTGGCGCCTAGGGCTCCTGGAGGAGCCTTACGTACATAAACGCGTTGTGGAAGCAGTTCTGCCAGTCTTCAATGACTGGATGCAGCGTAAGCAAGGACGACTTGCCTACAGGCTTACTCAGATAATTACCGGACATGGTTGCTTCGGTGATTATCTGAATAAGATTGGACGCGAAGCGACGGCAAACTGCCACCACTGCGGGGGCATCGATTCTGCAAAGCACACGCTCTCTGAGTGTGCTGCGTGGGACGCGGAACGCCGGGTCCTAGTCCGCCAAATCGGAGAAAACCTTGCCTTGCCAACAGTTATTTCCAAAATGTTGGCGGGGGAGGATAAATGGAAAGCTGTGGCCTCCTTCTGTGAAACTGTTATGGTTCAGAAGGAGGCTGCGGAGCGGGATCGGGAGAGAAATGATCCCGCTCGGAGGCGTAGACACCGAGGCAATACCAGAGATCGCCCTGGTTCCTCTGCCTGAGGGGGAGGTTTATTATTAGTTTGGTAGGTTAATTTATGCCTTACCGAGACGTGCTGTAAAGCATAGCATTAAAAAGGGTTTCGGCGTGTTCCGTTTGGAGGTCCCGGAACCCTTTCTAAATGCAGATGGCGTAAATCATGGGGTTTTTAGCCGGTATGAATCCGGCATACCCTGCGCCTATTAGCTGGGATCCAAGAGGATTTTCCCCATGTAAAAAAAAAAAAAAAGGGGGCGAGCCTATCACCATATCGGGCACAAATTCCAGACTCGGGGCTGATATGGAAAAATCCATAATCACTTTGCCCGACCCGGGGATCGAACCCGAGACCTCAGAACCGTAGTCGTACCGAAATATCACCACGCCACCGAGGCAGCCTTAAAGTTATATATGTAGGTATATATATGACTACGTAGAGTATATTATAGATATATGTACAAACATAATGTGTGAAGACAGATATGTGTGTGAAGATATTCGACATAACACGCTGTTTAAACTAACACTTTTACAAAATTTCTTTCTACCTGCCCTTATCCCACCTTAATGTAGGGTCGTCGCAAAACACTTTTTAAAGCATTTTGCAGAAAGGATTTGGCTTAGTTTTTACGACCGGTTCCTTGCCTGACGTCAACCTCGGAGGGATCCAGTCCCGGGCAAATAAAATTAGAAAATTCGCTTTGCCCGACCTGGGAATCGATCCCACGACCTCCCGGTCCACAGCTAATATATGTTGCCACTAAACCAAGGAGGCGACCTTTTACAATATAAGCTAAAAATATTTTAGTCATTTACTAATGGCAACCGAACGGTCGATTTCCCTTCAAAAACCAAGTCATCTTTTGTTACAAAAATACACATACTTTGATCTATAGAATGATTGATGTTTCGACAGTGAGTGCAACAGAAGCTTTTAAGGAAATCGCACTTGTTCTATGAAGCAATTTCCTAACAGGAAATTAATAGAAGCATTTACTTACATAAATCGAGGAACCGTTCCGTTTCACACATAGTTATAATTTTACACATGCATATGTAACCTCACGCCTGTATCCCCGAAGGGGTAGGCAGAGGCGCACTAGCGAACTAGAACACCCACATTTGGCCGAGTTTATTTCCGTCCCAGATGTGATAGAGGGTGAGACTATACCCATATCGGACACAAATTACAAACTCCGGGCTGATACAGAAAAGTAATATACTACTTTCACCGACCCGGGAATCGAATCCGAGACCTCAGAATGATTGTTGTACTGCGCACGCAATACCACAACGCCACCGAGGCGGTCTTATAATATAAAATAATATTAGCCCTGTAATATTACTGTCCCACTGCTGGGCACGGGCCTTCTCTACTAACGCGAGGGGTTAGGCCTTAGTCTACCTCCTTGGCCTACGGGTTGGTATACTTCACATACATTCGAAATTCTTGTGGAGAAATTCTCGGGTATGTGCGTTTCCTCACGATGTTTTCCTTCACCGTTGCAGCGAGCGATAATTCACAATGAAAATACACTTAACAAAGAAAAGTCAGCGGCGTATGCTCTTTTTTGTGGTTGGTCTCGAACCTCCGACACTCGCAAAAAAATATTATACATAACAAAAATCAATTTCAATAAAAAAATGCAAATTTGAAATGGGGTTTTAATCTACGTAACACAGTGTAATGTAAACATAAACTTTTTGATATGATACTTAACAGCTAAATAATTTGGAGATATCGTGTTGGTATTAAAAGGGCACGGCTAAGCATTACCTGTGTTGAATAACAAAAAACGTTTTAAACGACGCCGCGGACCCTTAATCAATTTATGGGGCGCTAACTGGAACACGGAAAATGTATTAAAGCACACTGTGGGAACGAGTCCTACGACAAACATAGTTTCAGAACACTAATAATGTTAAATTGTTGCTTTTAACATTTTTTTTATACTATACAACACGTATTGATTTATTTTTATGTACAAAATAAATATTGTGTCTGGAACAAACAAACTGCTCAGAGTTTGTGGGAAAGTTATTTGAAAGCGAACTAAAGCTATTTGCCGCATAATGTCGTTGTTTATATTTAATTTTGCAATATCAAATTTTCAATTACAGCGACGTATGTGCTTAGCATTGCTGCTCCACGCTAACAAAAACTAAACATACTTAATCAAAAGATTACAAATTAGAACATGATGCGTTTCAAATTCACATTGGGAACAAAGACAATTACTTAATAAAACACACCTCAATTAAAATTAATTGCTTTACGCATTAATCTCTTTATCTGGCCACACCACGGGTACAAAACAACGCGTACGCCGCGCTGGCCCATGGCCCATGGCCCAAGCCGAGGTAATGGAAGCAATTCCAGATAGGACGCCTCTAATGTGAGAAAAGGTAGACGTTCCGTTCGGATCGTTAATTTAATTTGAAATAATAAAAGTTATATCCATCATTTATCACTTTCGACAAATTTATTTTTAAATGCCCACTTTGACGTTCTTATCTGTGACTGGCCATTGGGGTGGGGCAAAAAGAAAAGGTCTGTTATAAATAGGCGTAGGCGTGCCGCTGTCGGCGAGGCGTCAAACCGTCATTAATACGATGGTGTACCACTGCAGCGCTGCACCGGCCTTGCTCGTTGCTACTCCTGCGTCCTATACCCTGTGGCCTGTACTGTAGTTTTATGGGCCTGTAGTGTATTTTGTCTTGTTCCTAGTCGTTACACTCTTGACAGGGTGGTCGTTTTAATTGCAGGGTTTGTGGCACACCTAAAAATTCGTCGCCACTCGTCTCGAACTGCTGGTTTTCTTATGCACTCTCAGGGCCTTACTTATAAAAACATTTTCGCTTAAATTTTCGCTAAGAATAGCCTTTCACTTTATCCTTGCGTTACATTGTTTAAAACTGACAGGGACAACCTATGGTTAAAAATAAGCAGCGCTAAAATATTTTTATAAGTAAGGGGGTTAAAGTCGTTCCGTTAAGTCGTAAGTGAGGGTTTCAAATGATCACTCCATCGGACCGTATTTTGTTTAACAGGGGTGGTCAATTTGATTAGGTCCAAGATCTACTGGCTACTGACGAAGCCCTGCGCGATCTACCATTACATACATGTTGGAACAGATTTGAAAATGATACCAAGATGATTCATGCAGTATATAAATATTATTTTTAGGTATATAACTTAGGTATATGCTTTTGGCTTTGCCTCGATCGACTGGACAAATAGCCATGATCGACTGGTTGGCCACCCCTGCGGGCTCTATTCGACTAGCGTATAAGCCACTTGGCTAAGCCCACTGTTATATAAGAACTACTAATTAGAGCCCATAGTTTTAATTAATTTCCACTTACCAGGTTATCCGGCAGGAGGTTATCCGGCACCTTAATTTTATTAGACGTTGTGACTCATTATTTAGTATTTTCATCAATGGATCTCGCCTAATGGTTTTAAACATTAATTTTAGATACAAAATAACTATCTTGACGAGGATGGAAGATTTAATACTCATGTTTGTCATCGTTGTAATGACAATTTATCATATTAATTTTATAGATATTTTGGGTTAAATTATTAACCTAAGTTGAAATATTTAAATTATTTCTGGATTAACGCCTCATTATTAATATCTCATTTCTATCATATCGTTATCAAAGTCTCTAAGCATTAAGTCTTATACTTTCAATGACAAAAAGGATAGTATTTTATTGGCGTGTATAATAACATTTTCAATAGCCGTATAGTTTTTTTGCAAGCATTTGGCATGGGTTGATGGTATTGTGGTATTCTCGGTCGTCGGTCGCTGCACGCGTCGTGTCATTCCTTTGTTGTAGATGATTGATTCGTCTTCGGGTTCAACAAAAACGACCACTGTTTACATACTACGGCTCCTTTAGTATGTTAACTAGGTAATAAAGATACGTTTGCTCATAAACTGCAATTCAAGAGGTACATTGTAGTTCAAAATACAGCATTAATTCTTACTACCTACCCTTATCCCACCTTAATGTGAGGTCGGTGCAACACACTTTTTCAAGCATGTTGCAGAAAGGATTTAGCTTAGCTTTTACAACCGGCTGCCTGCCTGACGTGAACCCCCTCTGAGGGATCCCGCCCCCGGCAAATAAATTAGAGAATTGGGCTTGCCCGACCTGAGAATCGAACCCAGGATCTCCCGGTCCACAGCCCAAATGTGTTGCCACTAGACCAAAACGGCGAACAGCACTAATTCTGCAAACAAAAAAATGGAATATTTGTATATTAATTCTTAATTTGAATATTAAAAATGTCGGAGGTTTATGCTGTATTACCCGAAAACACAGCTCTTGATAGGAATCAAGAGAGACCTCCTATAGTACGATTGCTAATTAAACGGAGTAAACTGACAGATCGAAATGTCACTTTACAAAATAATGTTGCTTACTTCCAAAACATAGTGATTGATCTAGTTAAATTTTTATCATTCAAAGAAACAATAACTCAGCACTAGTTTACGAAATTAGAATTTTATTGCGTATTTTAGAAATTTCTGTTCAATCCTTCGACTAAATGTCTGTGTAAATAATTTTGAGTACATAATCACAACAGATACGCGAAATAATAACAATGAAAATTACAAATATTACTTTTATTATTTGAGAAATATTACGTTCGGCACATTCATAGCTTTTGTTAGTTTTGTTTATAATGAGCTATGACAATAATTCCAGTAGACGTGCAATAACTTAGCATGCAGTAATTTACTATGACTATAATTCAGTAGACATGCAGTACTAATCACACATTAGGCAGGAATTACGATTTTGAGTTGGACTTTAGAAAATGAAAAAATGAAACGGTTCACTGAATTGAAATGTTTAAATAATCTTTATCTTTTTACCGCAGCACTATTTCATGAAAAAGTGGCAACATTCGAAATGTCAGTTTACTCCGTTTAATTAGCAATCCTACTATAGGAGACCCTGGGATGAATGTTAAGTAATTATGTATTTCTTAGTAACCAACTGACAATAATTATATTAGATTCATTTATCAACTGACTTAAAAAATGGAGGTTATCTATCAATTCGTCTGTTTCTTTGTTATGTATGTTACGTGATATCTCCGCAAAATGTAGACCGATTTTCAACATTATTTTTGTATTCTATAGTGTATATAAGAAGACGTTTGGACATTGAACCATATTTTACATCAATTTAATATACTCACCAACCACAAAGGTTGTTTCGCAAAACGTAATTTTTCCTCGATGCTTCATTTACATTGCAATGGCGCCTTCAACTTAACCTTCATTTATTCCTAAATACAGAGCAATAAAAAATAAATTAGAAAGATGTCACGGGAAAAAATATCCTCGTGTGTACCTAATTCGTTAGCGAGTCCTGTCGCGGGGTGCATTCCATCGTCGAGTAAGTTTTCGTGTTCTGTGGGACTGTCCGTCCGTAACTCACACGCTATCGGTGCCATCTAAATTGAGATTTTATTGACGATTACTGTTCTAGCGACGATATCGTTGCGATCTTGGCGCCCGACGCGCCTGACCACGCCGGCTGCCTCGCTTTGATCCGTCTCTTGATGAAGTGCTCACATTTTTACGCTGAAGCGATGTTCATTTTTCTTCTCACCTGATAAAAATAAATGCCTTTTGACCATATACCTCATTTGGTAGATAATAATAGTATCCCATTTATATACATAAGGATTTCAAGTGATAGTGTATCACATTGGTTATGGTAGCTTTACTGTATACATACAGTATGTACATAATATGTAAGTAGGTATCTAGGTACCACGTATTAAAGTTCCTACACGCAAATATTTATGTTTATAAATAACAATATTATTATTAGCGCTAATTCGCATGAGTGATATTTCAATGTACGTTAAAAAAGAGTTGAAATGTAACAAATGAGTTCTAGTATAGTTACACAAACGCAGGCGCTTTTAAAACGCATTTTTTAAACGCCGTACTTGGGCGATATGTAGAATATGCTTTATTAGAAACACAACAAGAATGAATTGACAAATTTGACTGCCTCGGTGGCGTGGTGGTATTTCGATACGACTACGGTTCTGAGCACGGTACGGTCGGGCAAAGTGATATTGGAGTTTTCCATATCAGCCCGGAGTCTGGAATTTGTGCCCGATGTGGCGATAGGCTCGCCCCCTATCACATCTGTCACGAACCTAATCTCGGCGAAATGTGGGTGTACTAGTTCGCTAGTTCACCTCTGCCTACCCCTTCGGGGATACAGGCGTGAGTTTATGTATATATGCATGTACAACAAGAATTATTTTCAAGCACTCATATGTACAGACATGTTGAGCGGCTTTTTTAACGAGCGTTGAGAAATCTCTCGTGCGAATGAGGCCTTACTGTTATCTCAAAAATATTTAATTACATTTACACAGACACATCTATTATATTAATGTGGTTACATAATACATATCAAAGACTTGAAATATTCTCTCTTTGTTCTCGGTCTCAATGCTGTTTTTTAATACGGAAATAGTAAAATGCATCCAAACTATTCAAATTAATTTAATGTTTTTTTCGGAACCACTGGTCGGTGTGGATGGTGACACTATGTTGTATTACTAGCTATGAAACATACTAGACTTCCAAATGTGTGAACACAAAGCCTTATTAAAAGAACCACCTTCATGAGTAAGTCTAAATAAATTTAGCACAAATCACGAGTAACGAGTTTGATAATATTTTATCTAGGTATTGTTACTTAGAAAGTAGCACAATGGATAGTTAATAAATATTTTCAAAAGCAAAGGGCAACACAAATCATTATCGAGATGATAAGTTGAATAAAAACTAGAAACGATTGTTCGTTGACATTGATCCTGAACATAAATTTTTACAATATCGCCTATTGTTCTTTGTGAGGCCATGGAAAAGAATCTTTTGACATTGGCCACGAAATTGTCATGACGAGAAAAACTTCGATATCTTTATCGAACTGTATTGTTTTTATTGATGTAGTAGTATTATGCGTAAATATGTATAAAATAGGAATTATCTAGCGTTGTATAAATTCGCAAATGTTACGCTTACGTTACGTCTACCGCAAGGACGAAATCATTTATAATCTTTTTATAATATTACATTTATGTTCTAGATTGATAATTCATTGTACGAGTAATTATGAATAAGATTATTTTCTATATCTTCCTTACTATATCAATATTCCCACAAAATACTTTCTTGTTCATTTCAGAACATTTTCTTATATATTTTTAATTTTCATGAATACATAAAAACGCGTGTCCTGCACTAAAACATTCCACAAACAAGTTTTTTTTTATCTATAGCCATTGTTCTACGAGCCAGAGGTTTTGCGTATGTGTTTTTGTGTAATGTTTCAAGAAAAACTAGTTTATAAGACGCGCCGTTAGACATTCGATGTTAAAATAATTAACATAAGCTCACGTCTGTATCCCCGAAGGGGTAGACAGAGGCCCACTAGCGAACCAGAACACCTACATTTCGCCGTGCTTAGTTCCGTCCCAGATGTGATAGGTGGCGAGCCTATCGCCATATTGGGCACAAATTCCAGACTCCGGGCTGATATGGAAAAATCCAATATCATTTTGCCCGACCCGGGGATCTAACCCGAGACCTCAGAACCGTAGTCGTACCGAAATACCACCACGCCACCGAGGCAGTTCATTCATAATATTTTGCATGATCATTGGAACAGCCCTTAGCATAAAGTTTCTTAGGCCTGATATAGGTAAAAAATGTCGGTGGCATCCCTCCGAAGATCGTCCACACGAGCGCGACACCCGGGAGGGACAAATGATGATGGCGTCAGAAGGTGTCCGTGGCAAATCATCGCCGGGGGTTGATGGCTCGTATAATCGTAATACTTTTTTTCTAAGACCACACCGAAGCACATTTACAATAATTTCACGCGCGGCGAGTTCACACGCACCTGTGCCCTTAAACTGAGTTTGTTTACGTATTACGTAGTTCCAACAAAGGGTTATAGCGTAAATGTCTATATTTAATGCCTCGGTGTGACGAAATTAAAGCCATCAAATGTTTAAAATCATAAAACTTTTCCAAACCAAGCGTGTCTTACGAAACTCCTTCGTCCGCCGCGCCGAATAGGCCGGCGCCTATTCTCAGTTTGTGACTGATGCCGCTGCACTCATGTTACATAATAACATTTATATCCCACATCCCGATGATATCACACGCAACTCCGTTTATGTCCACAGCTTTCAATATAAAACTCAATGAACAATTAACTATTCACACATTTGGTTATCGCCGCATCGGCTCTATCTACAGATCACCGGCGATTGATGGCACTGCTACAATAGAAGCGAGGCCGTCATTAAGTCACCGATATATTGATCAGGGTTCGTAAATAGATAGATTTGAGTTGACAATGACATTCACATTTACGTCGGTGAATGAACCGGTGCGAATATGTGGAGGTGTCGATCGTAAAGATTCCAAAACGGGCCCCCTCGATGATGGCATGGGACCGGTGACATCACCCGGTAACAACAATAAACATTGCTCCAAATAGAAGCTCGCCGGACCGACTCGTCCGATACAAGTGGCATTTAAAATAAGAAATTGTGGTCAAAAAAGGATAATAAAACAATTGGACAGTTAACCGGGAACAAGGCGCGTTGTGCGTGGAATGCAGCTCTCTATATTTAGCGAGCTCGTTTGCGTTGTGTCGAAATGAATAATATTATATGAGAGAACAGAAGTCAAGCGGCGCGCGTAAATTATCAGATAATCGAGCAGTATCACCTGTCGATGGGTAGGCCTTCGCGCACGCGACTCCCAGACGTCTCGCGAGCAGCGTGCCGCCGCACTGCACCGAGCCAATATCGACGCTGCAGGCGTACTTACTTGATTTACAGCACTCTCGTCGCAACATCCCGAACCACGTGTCTATTAACTGCAACAAGAGCAAGGTTCGTGCCACTTCACACTCGTGACTCAGCTAAATAAACCCGAGATCATACGGATAGAGATGTTTTCAAGGGCCATCAAGGTGCTACTTTGAAATGTATTTACAGGCGTGTATCCTGTAAGTTATCGCGCGGTGGCTCGTGAAATCGTTCACGCGCGCGATGGAGAGATAAGGCAAGGCCGATGCCAGACGCCCTCTGGACTAAATATTTACAGTGCGACTGTGAGGAAACATAAATAGTGTACGTCCGACAGCATTCGTTAGTGTTGTTAATTGGATTCGTCATGTAGCCGCGAGCGATTGTAGCTAAGTAAACATTCCTGGCGATCCTCGCGCTGACTTACGGAAGCGACAGGACGGATGCGGCACGGCGCGGTCGCAGAGATGCAAAATGCTCTCGACTCCTCTCTTTCTACAAATCGCAGGATAATTTACTGGGATATGACTAGTATATTATATAAATTATGCACTTACACTTTCACACCCAGTATTCCCCCTATGGCTGCCACTGTAACTTTCTTTCTTTCTACCTGCCCTTATCCCACCTTAATGTGGGGTCGGCGCAACACACTTTTTCAAGCATGTTGCAGAGAGGATTTGGCTTAGTTTTTACGACCAGCTGCCTGCCTGACGCCAACCCCCTATGAGGGATCCAGTCCCGGAAAAATTAAATTGGAAAATTTGCTTTGTCCGACCTGGGAATCGAACCCAAGACCTCCTGGTCCACAGCCCATAAATGCTGCCACTAGACCAAGAAGGATGCCACTGTAAAACAAATTACCTATTTATTTTCGACCGACCTCCCAAAAAAGGAGGAGGTCCTCAATTCGTCGGTATTTTTTTTTATGTATGTTACGCCATATCTCCGCCAAATGTGGACCGATTTTCCAAATTATTTTTGTGTTCGAAGGAGCTTATTTCAAGGGTGGTCCCATATAAATTTGGTCACGATCGGATTTGAAGTCGGTCCGTTAAGTTTTTAAACTTGTGATTATATTTTAGCACTTCTTTTTATAATTCCCTACGTATCAGTGTAGCAGGAGAGTTTCCACTTTGGGCTTGGTCCACCTCAAACGCTCATTTACTTCTAGGTGACCATAGGAGTTGTTCATTGATCTTAGTTTCTGGTAACTCAATCATTTTAATAAAACGATAGTTCTAGTAATTATCAGAATGGAAAGTAATTTAAAATGTGGACCACTTTAAAAAACTTTATTCCAACGTTGTTTACTAACTTAGGTAAGTACTTATTAAAGAGGTATAATGAATTATTTTTATTAATTATATTTCGCCATAAAAAAGTATTTATTATTGGTAATGGTCATACGTATATTTTTAATAACACAACAATCAAGACATTCCTTTGAAATGTGAATGATTGCGAATTATCGTGACAACTATGCACATAGAAACATGGGGCAAACGCCCCTGCGATGGTCGCTAGAATGCACTTCACTTCCAGATAATAACAGGTGTCATGGTTTTACTCACAATTAAACCGCGGTTCCCAGGGAATTAATTAAAGAGAATACACACAACCGTCTAGTATCTTGGTCCATGGAAGCCTGATAGCGTTGATTTGGCTTTAGAATACAATTAGTGATAGCTTGATAATGTTATCAGTTCAGCAAATCATTGTAAGGTTTCACATAGAAAACCTAAATATTTTTAATGACATTGCTGGCGTACATGCATCTGATGCATCATATGCCGTGAAGTTATAACGGTATTAACTTTTGTTCATATCGCCATTACTGCAGCAGACAGTCCTGTCTGTGATGTTCACTATTAATACAGTCTTTTCTAAACAACAACTTTGCCTAGAGTCTAGCCTTAGATAATCACAACTTTAAAAACTTAACGGACCGACTTCAAAACTTATCCGATCGTGGCCAAATTGATATGGGAATACCCTTGGAATGGTATACCCTTGAAAAATAACTAATATATAAAAAAATACAGACGAATTGAGGACTTTCTCCTTTTTGGAAGTCGGTCGAAAAAGGAACGTAGCAAACCAAAATACGACCGTAGGTTTTATTACTTTGAGATAAACGCGAGAAAAAGAGATTTGTCATAACTCAAAATATGAAATTAAGTAATTACGTCATTTTAAAACTATAAACCTTTCTGGTTTATGATTTTTATCCAATGTAGTAATTTCACAGTGAGTGGGTAAGCAATTAGTCACTGCGAACCCAACGTGAGAGTGGTGTCGGACACGATAACATCTTAACGTGAGCTTTGGCTCAATCTGAGGGCGAGGGACGGTCACAGTGCATGCTCATGAACCACCCACAGCTGAGCCACTTTCACATAAACCCACATAGCGTTTATCAGATCTGATACGCTGGCGAACTTACGACAGACTCGGGGCTTTGAATTGGCAGTTTGTGAGCTTTTATCAGTTTAAACTTTTGCGTGATAATTTGTGTATAATTAATAAAATTAGTACTGTCTCTGAGGTCTTGGGTTCGATTCCCGAATCGAGTAACATAATATTGAATTTTTCTACTCAATATTAGCCCGCAGTCTGGAGTTTATAAGCTCGCCCCCATCACATCTGAGACGGAAATAAGCCCTGCGGAATATGCGTGTTCTAGTTTTAGATGCAAACAACTGCCTACCTCTTCGGGGATACAGGCGTGAGCTTATGAATTGTATGTATATAATAAAATTTGTTCATTTGGTTTTATACAATTCAAATATAATTTTATCAAATATATTATCACCGTTACAAAAATCGTGTAACAAATGTAAAATATTTTATAGAGATAATATATAGTTCAGTGTACTTTGAACTTTGATTTATTTGTCTTGATAATGTCTATAAATACAAAAGATGAAGAAATTCAATACAGTAACCAAGAAATAACTTTATTTGACCATCGCTCACAAGGCACAAGTACACATATACCAACACAATTTATTTTAAGGTAATATATTCTTACTACATACAATCAAATTATAATTATTAAAAGAAAGATTAACGGGGTATACCCAATTAATAATTGTTTTGCCCTTACAATGGACAAAAAGGCCACAGACTCAGCATTCGTCAGGTAGAAATTTCCACCTGACACTGATATTTTGCCAGGGCCGTAGATAGTCACAGGCGGCTCGGCCTCCGGTAGCCCGTACGCTTATGTAACATATATATGTGCCGCCTCCGTATTCATTCTATTGGAAGTTGAAACACAGAATGTTTGTTCAAAAGTTCAAATACTACGAAGTGCATCGAATATGTAAACGTTACAACTTACAAGTGTGAAACACTCGGTGTGATATTGTAAACATCAGTCTTAATTATCATCAGTCCATTAAGAAGATAAATAAATAGAAAATTTTCTTGTTGCATACAATTATTTCTGCAAATATTTAGTATTCCCTAAAAGTCCAACAAAACTTAACCACGTACAAGATATTGTGTTCATGCATCAATACTTTGCATGTTGCTTTGCTTCATATAGACAAGAGCATATTTTTTTGTCGAGGCTGGCAAACGAGCAAGTGGGTCACCTGATGGTAAGTGGTCTCCGCCCTATCTTGGGTGTCTATCGCCCATAGACACCTAAGACACAAAAATAATCATGGGTGAGTAATCGGCCTAAAAGGAGGGGAATAGGTATTGAAAAATAGAGAGGGGAATTGAGTCACCGGAAATCTCACTCACCGAACGAAACGCAGCAGCGAACTGCCACTTTACTTCGATTTTCTATGAGACATCAGACAGTAGTATCAAACCGGTTGAGCTGGACCATTCGTGGCGTAAACGTACAGTCTAAAGCGTGGCTCTACCACTCAGATTAAATCATTCATTAGCAGTTTTAAAATCCAGCTATTTACATTACCTGTTCATAGAGCAACACGTACCGTAGTAACTACGTCTAAGCATTAGCACTACATTGTGTCCCAGTGCTGAGTAAATGCCTCCCCACTTGTCTTGTCTCCCAGCTTTATTTCAATATACATAATAAATCCCTCATATAATCGACCGACTTCAAAAAAGGATAAGGTCTTCGATTCGTCTATATTTCTTTTTTTTATGTATGTTACGCGATATCTCCGCCAAATGTAGACCGATTTTCAAATTGTTATTTAAATCAAGGGTGGACCCATATAAATCTGGTCGCGATCGGATTTGAAGTTGGTCCGTTAAGTTTTTAAACTTGTGATTATTTAACATCGATATATTATTTACCTAGATGCACAGTTGACACTCGGAAAATGGGACAGCAAAGAAGTGCTTAAGCACTCCTTTTGCATAAAAGTTACTTTATAACACTTGAATAGGGTTATATTTGTTTTGATGGTATTAGAACTTGTGATCTTTTTCTTTGTTTTATTCCTGAGACCACTTTTTAGGAGGATATTTGCAAAGAACTGTGCATCTAGGGTATATTATATTGATGTTATTTAACAACGGATTATAAAATATCGTAGTAAGTACAGACAGACAAAGCAGCTAGCTAGACGTGCATGTTTGACGTAGACATTAGCGGTAAGCGGGCGTTCGGCCCCCGCCCTCGCGGCTTTCTCACGCCCACAGCGCAAGCGCAAGCCGCGGGCGGACGATCGCCTTTCTTCTTTATTACTCACCATTCACTACTTTTGTTCTATTACATATGGTAATCGTATAAAGGATTTTATTATTTAAAGGAGGACTGCCTCGGTGATGTAGTGGTAATGCGCGGTACGACTATCGTCCTGAGGTCTCGGATTAGATCCCCGTGTCGGGCAAAGGGATATTGGATTTTTCAGTATCGACCCGGAGTCTGGTATTTGTGCCCAATACAGCGATAGGCTCGCCTGCTATCACATATAGGATGGAACTAAACTCGGCGAAATGTGGGTCTTATAGGGTTCCCTAGTGCACCTCTGCCTACCCTATCCCTAGCCCTAAGTAAATAGCATACATCAATAAAATAACCAAAAATCTATACGTATTGCCGTAGAACCATTATCCTTTCATGTTACAAAACACTGAAGTATGCACATTAGCTTCACACAAAGCGTATTTAAATCTTTTCCGTGCGTTTCTAATAGTGCATTATTTTCGAAACGTAAATCTTCGAATCACTTTTATGTCCGACCGGAACTGAAGTAAGTTTTACGCGTGCGAGTCTCGCCACACAAGACGTCCCTTCTTAATCCCCCGTTACCGAGAAAGTGTTAGAAATAAGCCACATACAGCTACACCAGCAATACTGAGCCCATTGTTACTGACCACTAACGTGATGTTTACTTTACTTTGACAGAAATAGACGTCTTTGTCGCGAACTCGCAAAACATTAATAGTATTTCTCTAAAGGATTTACTGATGGCGTGCCTTCCATTTGTTACTAATCCGATAATTCTTAAGGCTTTACGTGTGATCCGAATAGAAATGTTGAGAAACACGTCGTTTTTTAAGTAGTAGAGCCATTTGCCAACACTGTGAATGGAAAACCTACATGACAGCTAGCTGTTGCATTTTATACAACCTCCGTGGCCCAGTAGGCGAGTAGACGGCTGTGAAACGAGAGGTCCCAGGTTCGATTCCCGCATTGAAACAAATGATTGTGTAACACACAGTTATTTGTTTCAAGTCTGGGTGTTGTGAGACCGAAAGTCTTTCATAGTTTCTGACACCCACGATATAGGTTATACTTAGTGTGGGGTCAGGAGTCAGGACTAGGTGGGTGACTGTTGGGTGTATTTATTTATATAATGACATTGGTAACCAATAACCATATATGTGGGCCGCCTGATAGTCTGCCCTCGTAAGCCAATTAAAAACACCGGAACACAAGTTATAGTCAAAATTTTATTTTAGTTTTATATTGTTTAATTACAGACATATCTCTTTTTGATATAATGACATCACGTCTGTGAGATTTGCGTCTTCACGTGGGTAGACAATAGGTTATTAGTCGTGTAGGCAGGTAAGCCCAAAATATGAACCTACGCGGTCACAGCAAATTGCGACCGCGTCACCAACCTAGATCCCGATTGCCACTTTTTATTGCCTATCATAACGAGCGGATCCGACAATAAACGTTGGGTCTGAACATAATAGAATCAGAACATAATTATTGTATTAGTTAAATACCTATATTTAGAATACAAAGTCGTAGAATCTTGATTTTAGAATGTAGTCTGGTGAATTGGTATTGGCCGTGTTGTTTTTTTTTGCATTCCTTATAGAGGTATATTTTATTTTTAATATTCTGTTTTACTACCTAATTAAGGGTGACTTGCAGCTAGGCGATAAACGACGTTTAATCGTAAAATAAACTCCATTTTGGCATCATTTCAGTTCAACGTCTTGCACGTCGTGGTTTTACCCTTCATCTCGATTTAAATAAACGTTTAACTTAAATGGGCATGGCCGCCGGTTTAAAGTCGCTAATCTTGATTTTATTGACAAACAACCAAAGAATTTAACCTTTTCACATTATTTCTTGTTGTTTAATGAAAATCTATGATAAAAATGGCTTTGTTTTTTACACTGAACATGATTTGGTATCAAACAAGGATGATGAATTCGTAAAATATATAAAAACTCAAGTTTTTTTACGAAGAGTATATAATTATCAATAACCCATACATACACCTTACAAACTAACATTGTATGTACATAATCTCTTGAAAAACCACATAATTACAACACTTCACTATTATGCACGATATTTGTGTGCGCACGTGTGGCACTAGTCCTTGGAAGCGGTGGTATACCAACCACGCCCGACCCGGCACTGCAGTCAAAAGTTTTCCTCAATGTCTCGTCGCACCTCGGTGCAGGATAGGTTTCGGCACACGCATCACAAACGCCTTGTAACTGGTGCAACTCCACACTTAGTTCATCACCAACAACGAGTACCTTGTTTTCTTGTGCACGCTCGCATTCCGCAATGTTCTTCTATTACAAAGTACTTTAGTTATTCTATTTTCTAGGAGAGCGTTGTTTTCGAGATGACAAATTTCACTTAAGTTAACGAATTTCAAAGTTACTTCTTGATAAAATTTTATTATACCTCTATTATAGAAATTACCATTGTTGACAATAGATTTATATAGTTCGCGAACGAACCAGTGCGGAGGACAGCTCCCACAGAAGAAATTAACGAACTAGTTCCCAGATCTCTCGTTCTTTAGTTCGTTTGATAAGTTAGATAGAATCTAAGTCTTGAGTATCGTCCAAAGTAAGACCATTGGTTCTCATATCATTCTCTAAAAAGTCCAGCCAGCGCTTTTGAGGTCATCTGGATTTCCTTAAAATAACGCTGACAGACCACGTATCGTACATATACACAGAAGTACTGGCCAAATGATGGTCTTGTTTTCGTAACGTAGTCAATAACCACTAGGGAAATATCGTGCTTTTTTAAGCTATATTCAAATACGGTGCGCAGCACTTTTAGTCTCACAGATGGGAACACATCATAATATTTTCTTTTACTTTCTTCGATAAAAAATATTTAAAAAATACATTTATAAAATACTACGTTTACGCAACTCATGTACTTGATCTTTAGCACATTTCCTTTCAGTCGACCATTTTCAAGCGGCCCTTAGACGCTGTTTGTCTTAGACATCAGCGTACATGAACACCCACGGTGGTTGCTGAACCTCCATAGTGAACGGGAAGGGTGTGGTGACGCCAAAAGCAGTCCGAATCAAAGACTTTGATCGGAAGAACATGTCTTCGATAACGTCAACATAAGCTTCTGGCACCCCTTTGAACCTTAGGGCCCACCAGACTACCCGTCGGGACACAAAGTAAAAAGCCTTCTGCAGATCCAGGAAAGTGATATGCAGAAGCTTTTTCTTTCAACATGCATGCCTCGCAAAACGATCTAATAGCAAACATTTGGTCCCTGGTCTGTCCCCCATACCCTGCAAGGCAAGAACCCAGGTTTCGCCAGCACCTAGTCCGTTACTCAGAAAAGTGTACCACATGCAGATAAGGTTGGCTTAAACCTAAAGGTGTTGGTGGCCTACTGTGTAAGTAGGCCACCGTCATCGTTGGGTTCGTTTGGTAAGGGTTGTCCCTTAGACGCCGTCACTATTCCCCAAGTATGTACAAGTAAAAAAAAACAGCAGCATATTATGAAAGAATAAAAAATAATTAATCCGGGAACATACATAAAAAAAGATTCCAACGAATTGTTAACCTCCTTTTTTTTAAGTCGGTTAATT
Organism: Clanis bilineata; assembly: GCA_036417725.1. Taxonomy (NCBI): domain Eukaryota; kingdom Metazoa; phylum Arthropoda; class Insecta; order Lepidoptera; family Sphingidae; genus Clanis; species Clanis bilineata. The sequence continues at coordinate 11,249,099 of CM071153.1, forward strand.
CACCTCCTCCTTTTTTGAAGTCGATTAATTAATAACCTCCTCCTTTTTTAAAGTCGGTTAAAATTCGTGCAAATAATATTTTTTTAGCCTTTCTTTGGTTCGAGACGTGAACTGAAAGAACGAACTAGTTCGTTGAGGAGCCGCGAACTAAAGTGACCATTCCTTATCGCGAAATATTATACGTATGTCTAGTTGACAAGTCGTAATCCAGACAACTGACACTAATTATTTTTTTTCAATTATGCCTTTCATCAATTAGGCCAAGGAAGCAACCACATACAGCCTCGTCGTATGTGTGTTTATATTACATGTATTCAAACTGAATTAAAACTAAATATTTGCCAACTATTGACACAAGAGAATCTATTGAAATATCATGTAAAATAAAATACAATTCTTTATACGCGAAATTGTGATGATAGATGTTGCGAGACGGCACTATAGATAATAATATGAAATTTACGGAACGTAAATAATGAGTGATTGTTGGGATTTATTTTATTTTAAATTGCAAAAAATATTTTTTTATGCGGAATTGTGATTGTGGTTATATATTTTTTGTGAAACGGAACTTATGAATTTGGAGTAGTGAAGAGTGTAGGCATCTTGCCCGCGTTGCAAAATTTCCCGATTTATCGGGATATTTACTGATTTTGGTCATTGCTCACGATGTCCCGATGTAGCAGTCCTATCTGCCGAATTTTTGGATTTTCAACTAATGTAAAATAATATTCTTATAAAAAATGGAACATAATATTATTAATACGGCAAAACTAAAAGAAACCTGTAATACAATACAATACGGCCTATACGACAATACTACATACAATAAAATACGGCCATTCAACTTCGCGGTATATTAAAGCAAATTGTACTAAAATACCTTATAATAGAGTTTATTATTGTCTGGTGAGTATACAAGGGAAAATAAATAAATAACACCCAACTGTCACATACATAGTCCTAACCCCACACTAAGATCGAGTCTGGTGTCGTGGGTATCAGGAACTACGAGATACTTTCGGTCTCACAACACCCAGACCCGGAACAAATATCTGTGAGTCATACAAATAATTGTCTCGGTGCGGGGATCGAACCCGCGGCCTCTCTTTTCATAGCCGGCTGCTCGCCCTCTGCGCTACGGAGGCTGTCAAATGTCTCTGAAGATAACTTCGTTCGGGTTGTTTCCCAAATTGGATAACTTATACTTGCTTTAGTCGTTCATTATAGTCCATTCATAGAATTGCATGCACATGTCATAGAAATATAACACATAGAACGACAGTACACGGCCGCGGCGTGAAGGCTTTCCAAGTGAGACATTATTGTCTCACTACGTTGCACGGCGTCAGTATCCAAGGTTAAAACTTAGTTACGAAGAGCTCGCACTAAAATAACGGATTAAACTTTCCACTAAGTCAATGGTAGATCTTCTGCACACAAAATGATGTATAGAAAACAACAATCAATGTTGTTACAATTTTAATAAATATGAGAAAATGTTCACGAAAATAAGTAGTAAGAGGTGGTAAGAAGACGAAAATGATTAATCAATGTACAATATATCAAACTATAAATGATTATATGTAACTTACTGATTATAATTAAATAAATTAACGCATTATTAACATAAACTACTTGTGTTTCATTCCGTATAAAAATCTCCCGATTTTCAAATGCCAAATCTAACGAGTTTTAATTTTACACTTTTGCAACACTGCATCTTACTCTATTCGCCGTTTTATTAATACACGATTCAGTCCTAAATGTCATTTAAATCAAATGTCCCATTAGTTGTCTTGCACATACACATTTCTGGTTCGATTTAAGAAATCCGAGTGTAGATTATTAATCCGCGATTTCATTACTTCTACTCATTCTTTACGTTCCATTAGATTCATATCTAAAGTTCCGTATCAAAACATCTATCATAAAAATTTTGCATGAAACGAATTCTAGTTTGTTTTATATGATTTTTCAATAGATTCTCTTAAGTTAATAGTCACCAAATGTTCACATGTAATACAAACACACATACTATGAGGCTAGTTATTTATATTTATTAAGGAGTAACTAGGAGTAACTTTGCACTTTGTTAGCTCAAGCGGAATTTATCATCTCGTAAACAACTGCAGGGTTAACACCACCTCTTATAGCAGTATTATTATAATCGTTCTTCGTTTGTTTTGTATGGGAATCGGTACAAGTAAGATTATAATAAGACTGCTATAAGAGGTGGTGGTAACCCCCTATCTCCTAAAAATAGGAGAACATCGCGGAGTAGGCACATGACATGGTAGGCATAGGACATGGTAGAAAACATAATATAAGCTCACGCCTGTATCCCCGAAGGGGTAAGCAGAGGCGCACTAGTGAACTAGAACACCCACATTTCGCCGAGCTTAGTTCCGTTCCAGATGTGATAGACGACCACACAGCCGATAAGGCTATCCGATAAGCGAGAGGCCGCGGGTTCGATCCCCGCACCGAGACAAATGTTTGTATGACCTACAGATATTTGTTTCGAGTCTGGGTGTTGTGAGACCGAAAGTATCTCGTAGTTCCTGATACCCACGACACAAGTGTGGGGTCAGGACTATGTTTGTGACTGTTGAGTGTTATTATTATTATTATTTTCATAAAACAACAAGAAATAATATGAAAATGTTATGTTGTTTGACATTCAATAATCGCGATTAGCCATTTAAACCGGCGGCCCCGATGATTTAACTTTGTCGTTTATTTTAATCCAGATAAGGGGTAAATCGACGACGTGCAAGACGTTAAACTGAAATGATTCCAAAATGGGGTTTATTACAAGATTCATCGTGGTTTAGTGCGGAGCTGCGAGTGAATTCGGGACAACTAATATGACATTTGATTTTAATCAAGTTTAGGACAAAGTCGGGGACTAATAAAATGGCGATTATAGTGAAATCCCTGCAAGTCGCCCTAAGTCATTCCGATAAAGCTTTGTTTTGTATAAACAACGATTACAAAATCATGGCGTATTTTATCTCTCGATGCCCCATTCAACAAGATTAGAAATTTGTATGTATTATTTGGGTATACAAACAGTTAAACAACAAACAGCGCAATATAAAATGTACGAATAAAAGGACCAAATACAAACGGTCAATTTATTTTATCAAATCGAAAAGGGGCATGTGTATTTATTATGAACATAAAGAGGTAACACCGGTGACGCTGGAAGTGTCATCTTATTATCAAATCTCAGCTGGAGTCGCGCCACCCGAGGCTGCGTCGCTTTGTCGGCGCACCCCGCTGCTCCGCTATTCCACTTACGTGAAAAATTACTACAAACATTTATATGAAGTCTTAATTTTGAATTTATGTATTGGCTACTTCGTGTATGATTTAAACAAAACGCACTTCACTGTGAGCATTTGAAAAAGAAAAGAGCGGATCAACACAAAGAAATTGAATATTAACAATTTTATAAAAAAAAATATTACGTTTATTAATTTAGCGATGAGGTTTATATTATGCCATACGAAATTATAGATAAAATGGTTTTTATAGGTACCTCATTCATTTACGAACTATGCTTTTAGTTTTATGGCGCTGTGGTAGGTGTGTTCAGGATATAATTTGTTTTACCGTACCTACTTAGTCGTAAGTTAACTTAGTAAAAAAAGACGCTACGGGAAAAGTAATGAATGTCACTTTTTAGATAAACTGGCCTTTTATTAAAATCGTAATCAGAATCCAAATAAAACGTCTCAATCATCTGTAATAGTTCAATTTGCATGTTCCTTTGTAAATTATTTTTATGTTGATCTCCAAATATTTTTTTTTTCTCACGTTTAGTGGTCAAGTGAACCCAACAAGAACCACAAACAGAGGTGGTTGTGTGGAACGGAACGTGTTCATACGTAAGGACAATATATAATAATATACGTCTCAATAAGGGCCCGTGCCCGGGCGGTCCCGAAGGCCCATTAATATCAACTCGAAGCGGTAAATAAAAAACATCACCCAGCCATGAAGTCAATATGGGTGATACTGATTTTTCATCTCTTGGAACAATGACATATTTTGTTCATTTCGAATATTGGATAATATTGGATTAGTGACTTTTTAATAGTTCTCAATAATTGATCATCTACACCTAGTAATAGTACTAGTAGTAGACTGCCTCGGTGGCGTGGTGGTATTTCGGTACGACTACGGTTCTGAGGTCTCGGGTTAGATCCCCGGGTTGGGCAAAGTGATATTGGATTTTTCCATATCAGCCCGGAGTCTGGAATTTGTGCCCGATATGGCGATAGGCTCGCCCCCTATCACATCTGGGACGGAACTAAGCTCGGCGAAATGTGGGTGTTCTAGTTCGCTAGTGCGCCTCTGCCTACCCCTTCTGGGATACAGGCGTGAGCTTATGTTATGTTATGTTAGTAATAGTACCAAATTACTTAATAATACTGAATTGATTTAATATAAAATTGAATATATAGTTTCATATTATCATCATCTCAGCCTCTCGCTGAGACCTACGTCCATATATTTGTTTGATAATTACATTTATTACATTATAAATTACGTCACGGTTTATTTGAATACCGACTGCTTTTGGACAAACCGAATAAAAAATAAAATCTTCATTTATGGCATGTGGCAACGATTCAGTACAATATCGGTCTAGAATCATCGGTTAAAATATATTTTACTAAGAATATGTTGTTTTTGTTATTTTTTATCCTGTAGACAAAACAAGGCACTCATTGTAGGAGTAGTGTAGAACTGCTTATGTAGGTAATTACATCCTGGTTTGTTTATTATCTTCGGTGTGAAACCAAATGTTATAAGATTGAAAAATCGTGATGAAGTTAATCAGTGTAACGACACAGATCCGATGAAGTCGTCAACGTTACGAAATCGATTCGTCATCGATCAGTAGATGTGATCTACCGTCGTGACAGCAGGTGCGGGACCATGTTCCTCGCACAAAATACTTTATGTAAAGAAGCCTTACTATACCTATAAATGTAATAACCAAAGCACCGAGAGCTTACGAAAAACGAATCGTATACCTCTAATATCGTGTACACACAGGACCGAACGAAGACGAAAGCATCATGCCTGTTTCATTCACACAACAGCGAAAGTTTATTTGTATGAACGCAACAGGTATAGATTGACATAATACAAATGAATTGACGCCCAGCATTTGAGTCGAATACTTGTTCGAAATTTATTCGTACTAAGGGTGCTAAGTTAATATAAATAACTAAAATACTACAATAAAAGCGAGAACCCTTAATATTGTGAAGAAAGTTTTTAGTCAAACACTTATTTGCAGCAATCGATAATGTATATTACTGAAATTAACTGCATCATCATCATCAGCCATAGGACGTCCATTGCTGAACATAGGCCTCCCCCAATGATTTCTAGATCAACCTGTTGAAGTTAACTGCATAACCAGTGAGAACTAGGATTCAAAACGATTTATTTTCTAATAACATATTCAATAAACTTATTTTACATGACTAGAAATTAATTACCATAACTCTAAACAGAATAGATTATTAAAGGTGTAAAGTGATGAGACTTCTGTGCCTCCACTTCGCTTGTTCCTGTTTCGGATCAGTAACGATCAACAACTGGATCGATTATTTACAAATAATTCGACATCTCGCCCGCTAGCGGTAGTCCGGTCACGTCTGGGAAAAAACGATCGTAAAATTCGTGCGGAAAGCTGTGATCGATTTTGTTTTAGTGTGCAGCAATTCTATTCAAATTTTCTCAATACTTCACAAGCTTTTAACGTTGAATAGACAATATGAATGTTTCCTGGCGCTCCCATAACTACAGAACGAATAAAAAGAACTAGTATAACTTATTCACAATGCATTATAAGCAATGCAAAAGCCCTTGCCTTGCTGATAAATCACAAAACAGTCTGATAACACCTCTAGGGTAGGGCTACGTTTATATCGATGTAATGGTAATTATTTTAAATTGAGTTGTAAACAAATAGAATGCAAACTATGAATAACCAGATATTGTAGAAAAACATAATTGCTTTGGAAATTTTATAAAAAAAATTATTTCATATATTTTTCAGGGATTTTATTATTTACAATGCAGGCAATTGTTTCCCGTTGCTCGTAAAGTGGAAGCGAGGATTTGTTGTAAACTATTCTAAATAATAGATAAAGACCGACCTAAAAAATGATAAAAGTCGCAAGAAGTCGCTGGATACAGGCCGCTTCGAACAGGTCGATCTGGAAATCTTTGGGGGAGGCCTATGTTCAGCAGTGGACGTTCTATGGCTGATGATGATGATGATGATGATGATGATGATGATTCTAAATAGTTGTGTTTTAGTTTAGTATTGTTTTGTTGTTAATATGTCACATAATATTACAATCTTGTTACAAATACGAAAATGTTACGAAATATAATTGCTAAACAACTATCGAGTATCGACAAAGTGAAATGTGTCTCGTGACACGTGTGTAGTGTAAGCCCCATTTATAATAAGTTAATTTTTCGAAAGGATCGTAAGTCGTAAACCGATTATTTCTAACAAGGTGGTCTGTCGAGACTCGAGTGTCGACGCTGGCTCGCCATCCCGTTCGCTCGTCGCCACAAATAAATTGTCTCCTTTGTAAAACGTGACGATATAGCATAAACACACACTCACACACACACAATATCGCCGAGATTGCCACCTTTATCCCATCTTATGCATAAATGTGTTCAAAAGAATCTCGTTGGCTATTTATTATTCTCGTCAAGATTTTTCCGCCAGTTTTGTGTTATGTTGTTTTTATAATTCTGGAAAATGAGTTTCTTGTAAATGTGTATTGTCAACTATACCTATTCATTGAATAAAATATATACTATTTAACTGAAATAATTTAGTAAAAGGTTGATATATTATACCTTAGTATTACATTAACTATTCAGTAATTTCTAATGTCACAACAATGATGAGATCGTGTTGAATATGTCGCTAAGTGAAAGTAGCAATAGTTTGATTGCCATTTACATTTAGAGCGGAGTGCCATCAGTGCTATTCTTGTCTTGTCCCGGTATAGCGGTTCTCGGAATGCGGCGGAAGTCCCGGGCGGATCCCGCGAGCCACCTCCTTATTAATGGCCTGTTTAGACGAGCTCCTTTGTTACTCGCTCACGTCCTGCCACTTTAACGTGCGACGTACTAACAACTGCATCATTGTACGACATCCCTTGCCGGGTTCCTTTGATCGAGCACACACTGCACCGGGTTTAACAACGTCTGCGACATTGCGGCAATTGAAATCGTCGCGCTCGTAAACAATACGACGAAGGTGAGCTTTAGCATATTTGTTTTTATAGCTTGGCTAACTTATTTGTGCGTATGGAAAAATATGAACGAGCATAATTTTACTAACTGTGGGAAATAAATAAATTAGTAATTACTCCGGTGAGGACCCAATGACCCCAGATTTTTAATATATTAATTATTGAAACATTTTTATATATACAGGATTTAGAAAATAATTTTAATTTTTAATGTAGCACATTGTCTTCATAATTTATCTGACAGTACTTTTCCTAGTGGCTGCGCGACTTGCAATGCGCACAGATAAGTTTTCCAAGCTTTAGTTTCGAATAGTTCAGTAGTTTTAATTGACACATCCTGTTGTCAGATTTCCTGGCGCTGATCCTGAGGTGTTTAAATTTGTTACGAGCGGTTAACTCCTCCTTTGATGTCCGATTGTGTGTTTGAAAGGATATTTGTAGCGTATCGATTCGTTTGGACGCGAGTTTGTTCGAGCAGTCGGTGTTAATAAAAGCTAGGAGGATGCGCGTTCTGTTAATTCGTTTCGTTATTTAGATATGAGTCACCACATTCTTTGGGACATGAGTCAAATGTGCGTCGGATCCGGCGACATTCGCAAGGTCGCGCTCTGTGCTATTGCCCCCAACGCAACCTACATCCTGCCTTGCTATATCTACAGTACTAGTAGTAGCACTATGATAACTCTTCTTCCATCTACCCTTATCCGACTCTAATGTGGGGTCGGCGCAACCTTTCAAGCGTGTTGCAGAAAAAATATGGCCTTTTGTTTTTACGACCGGATAACTTCCTAACGTCAACCCTTCTGGGAGATATCTCAGGCTAATCATATTAAAGAAACCGCTTTGCCCGACTTGGAATATGTAACTAGAACCGTGACCGGGCACAGTCTACATACACTACTACTAGGCCAAGGAGGAGATTCATTAAATTATACCCAGATATTAATAATATGTTAAGGGTATACATATACCTGGATGCAGACCGCTTCCAACAGGTCCAACTGGAAATCTTTGGGGAGGCCTATGTTCAGCAGTGGACATCCTATGGCTGATGATGATGATGATGATGATACATATACCTAAATGTTGGATGAAGAGTCATCAAGTTTTGCCAAAAAATGTCTCACCATTGTTGCAAGAGATACTTAATAATGCTAATGTATCACGCATTTTAAGTATTAACAATAGAATATGCGTGGGAAACAAAAAGTATGTTCAAACCAACTTTCGCTCCGCGCATAATTAAATATTATTAATAAGTACCTAAATTCTCATTAATTCAAAATTAAAACTTAACTGACTGACTTCCAATTTACCGATCGTGACCTAATTTATATGGGACCACCCTTGAAATAAGCTCTATCGAACACAAAAATAATTTTGAAAATCGGTCCACAGTTGGCGGAGATATCGAGTAACATACATAAAAAAATACAGACGAATTGAGGACCTCCTCCTTTTGTGGAAGTCGAAAATAATGGTTCAACTATTATTTTCATATTATTTTTGAGGATATGACTGACCTTTAGGACAGATTCTGCCAACATCCTGTGTGAGAAATACGCGCCAAAAAATGAAGAACCATCATAAATAAATAAATGATGTTAATGAAAATCGATATCCAAACATCGATACGAAACAATATTCTAAAAGCGTCTGAACAGCTCATTCATTCCATTCAACATGTTAAGCAAATTATTGACTGAATTCGCTTTTGTGCAAGTTATCTTGAATAATTAATAATAAAATCTTTAATTTCATTTAATTATTATATGCAAATAATTTTACTATTTGCTTACGATGCACACAAGACTACCATATTACAGAAAGGATTTAGCTTAGTTTTTACGCCCAGCTGCCTGCCTGACATCAACCGCCATCGGAAGATCCAGTCTCAGGCTAATGATGTTACAAATTCACCCCGCCCGACCTGGGAATCGAACACAAGACCTCCTACACCGACACTACCGACTAAAACCCCGCGGTGGCCCTCTTCGGCGGGTCACAACACAAGACCTCCTGGGTCACAGCCCTTATCGCCAATTTGGGATGACAGTGTGATATCTCTAAAACTTCGATTGTACAGAAAACGTTTTTAAAACTTTATTTCAAAAGCGTTTTTTGTCAAATTAATGATTTCGAGATTCATTTTTTTTTATCCGGGCACGGCAAAGTGACTACACTGCACCTGACAGTAAGCGTAGTGCAGTCCAAAAACAACCATCGACCACTGACAAACAATGGGTTTATCAGTGGTCGTCAGAATCGTGCCGGCCTATTTATGCTTCTTCACACTCCGAATCCGAAGAGGGAAGAAGCAAATCGAGGGGCTTGCGACAAGACAGGCGGATGACCGATGCAGATACAGGCGTACCCCTCGTCTCAACCAACCATCAAGTTATATAAGAGATATCACTGTCGTTGTAAATGAGTGATATATGCTGCCACTAGACTAAGGAGGCGACTAAGCTGCGGTTTGAAAATTGTATATTGTATTTGTCTATCACATCTGGGACGGAACTAAGCTCGGCGAAATGTGGGTGTTCTAGTTCGCTAGTGCGCCTCTGCCCACCTTTTCGGGGATACAGGCGTGAGCTTATGCTATGCTTATGCAAGGGATCCCCTGAAGAAACAATCACCTTAAGAAACATAACAGCATTTTACTTCGGTTTTCCGTCAAACAGTAATAACCCGATAGAATCTTATTCCTATTACATACAAAATTATTTATACCATAGCTCTACCACTTATAAAATAGTCAGATACAATCTAACTATAAATATTGAATTAATTTACAATCGAATTATAAGTTTTTATTATTTTTATGTGACAATGCTCACAAGAATACATTTGAATACAAAAGACTCTCTGTTTGTATCTAAACTGAGCTACACCGGTTTAACGGGTTTAGAAAAAAATTAATTAAATATTAGTCATAGCTGTTTAAGTAGCTCACAATATAACAATCGAACTGTTTCTTAACAAACAATACTATTACGCAATTGATTAGGAAATAAATCGTAGTAATGCCTAGTAATTCATCTACTTATACTAGCTCCACATACCCAGTTACAAGTACCCACATACAAGTCGTTTCGGTTATATTTTAGGAGTAACCTATATCACTTTCGTTCCATTATAATCAATCTGTGCAAAAATCATGTCGATCCGATTCGCTGTTGTTCCGGTGTTGCGTAAAAGAAGGTTAAATACATTAGTCAGTAGATACTATGTATAACAGTTTATTGTCTCAGTCTAACCCAGTCTTTCCCAAAGTGGGTGATAACGTCCCCTTGTGGGCGTTGTATGCCTAAAGGGGGGCGGTAAGAGACCCAGAAAAAAGGGGGATCTCCGCTGATATAGCTCATAATAATTTAAAGTTATAATGGTTTTTAAGTCGGTGAAAAAATGGGGGGCGCTAAAAATAATTTATTTTCAAAGTGGGCAGTAGACAAAATAAGTTTGGGAACCTCTGGTGTAACCTCATGACGTTGAAACCGCTCTACTGCGGTCCTAGCAAGAATATTTTTGACAATCGAATGCATATCAAGCTCGCAGTGATGACATTTGGTTAATATTTCATACAAATTCCATAGACGCGCATCGTGCTCGAATAAATTTGCGACTGCCAGAATTTTCCTGCTCGGGTCACAGAACTCAATGACGTTGAAACCGCTATATACTCATACAGTACTATTTAAATGTGATGTTCAAAACAAAACAAATAGTAAAGTTGATTTGTTTGGCCGAGTGCACATCATCGTCGCTTACCGCAACAATGCGGGATAGAGTAGATGATTGCTCAATTAGCAGGACCTCCTTAGTAGATACGACAACGGTCGCGATCAAATTACACTTTCGACTCTAACTTCATCACAATACGCACGTTTTTTCTCTCGCCGTGTGAAGGTCGGCGCTCACAAAAGGTGATTTCGTATCCGCGCCTTGTCATTAGAGCACAATCAAACATTATGTTTAGGAATTGCCGACAGCTTAACCTGGCTTTTTCATCCATTTCATAATTTGTTATTCGGGATTATAGAGTGGGTGCCGCTGAGACAAAGTAAACATTATCAACGCGGATGGTCGCGGCTTGAGTTGAGGCGCGGTGTATAAACAAAGTACAAACGACGCCGGGTGATAATTGACCATCATCAGGTTTTTTGCGATTGTGCGGTAGGTTCGGAATATGTGCATAATGCGCTATGTTTTTGTAACGCTAATGACCCGTTGCGAATTGTGAATTTTGGGAATATGTAGATCTTCAAAGTTTAGAATTTGTGGACGCTTGTTTTGTAGCGCTGTGTGTATTTTCCGATGCCTAGCGTCGGTCTGATTTTGGAAAATACCGTGACAATAATTTGCATCCATAACCTCAAGCCTGCATCACCGAAAGGGTAGGCAGAGGCAGAGAAAGCTATCATATTTCGCCGAGCACATTTCCGTCCAATTATAATTAAGTTATTAAAAAATGAATAAACACATTATTTTCATTTTATTTACCACACTATTAATTACAGATCACTGTTATATTTTATAATCTATCTCTTTACTATGTTCTTACTATTTGATACATTTACATTTTATTAATTACAATTAAAACTCCCACGTCTGTGAATAAAAGTAAAATCGCTCTCAAATCTTTAAAAATAGCAGTAATTTTCGCACACTTCTACCTACTATATACAGAAGATAATACGATACAATTACTCAGGTTATTGACTTTTTAATATTACTAGGATAACAATTTTACAACTGCAATTAACATACATAAGCTCACGCCTGTATCCCCGAAGGGGTAGGCAGAGATGCACTAGCAAAATGGGGGTGACATTTCGCCGAGCTTTAGGGGGCGAGCCTATGGCCTTATCGGGCATAAATTCCAGACTCCGGGTTGATATGGGAATATCCAATATCACTTTGCCCGACCCGGAGATCGAACCCGCGACCTCAGGATGGTAGTCGTACCGAAATACAACCACGCCACGGAGGTAGGCACTGCAATTACCTATACCATAGTAAATATTTTCTTTAAAATTGAATGAAAATAGTTATTATATTATTCACTGTTGTTAACTGAATATTTTGAAGTCTTGCAATAAAAAAAGTTTATATTTTGTAAGGCATTTTAGACATCTACATATTTAATATTTAATTATTCATGTATATTTTTAAAACATTTCATTTCATGTGTACTTATGTGTATTTTATTCATTAGATTTCGGTGGAGGAGCGGAGGATATTAAAATAAATTCATAATACATAGTAGTAAATTTTTTACTTAAGTCATTATACCCAACTACATTGTATTTCATGGATTGTATTTTTTTTAAATCACGTTATGTTCTACAAGATAAAGTCTGTTTATAGACATCACTGATCAAATAGATTGTGACGAATGCCTTTGATCTACTTTCGATTTGTTACATCGATTCACTCATGAAGAAATAAATCTCATTGATTATTTATGACTCTTTTGCTGTTTGTATTACTTTGTATAAATGTTTTGAGCTTATAAATAAGTACTGCAAGTCCTTGAAAACGCAAAACGTCTCCCGACCAACGTTTTGACAGCGTTTATCAAAACAATCTTGTCTGCGTTATTTCTGGATACTGAAAAAGACGATATCCGTCCACATTAGGGCTATATACTGTACTTTACAGTATTATATTTCAATAAACTGACTGCCTCGGTGGCGTGGTGGTATTTCGGTACGACTACTTCGTTCTGAGGTCTCGGGTTCGATCCCCGGGTTGGGCAAAGTGATTGTGGATTTTTCCATATCAGCCCGGAGTCTGGAATTTGTGCCCGATATGGCGATAGGCTCGCCCCCTATCACATCTGGGACAGAACTAAGCTCGGCGAAACGTGGGTGTACTAGTTCGCTAGTGCGCCTCTGCCTACCCCTTCGGGGATACAGGCGTGAGCTTATGTTATGTTATGTTATGTTAAACTGAGTGGTAGAGCCACGCTATAGACAGTAACGTCTACAGCACGAATAGCCGGCTCTGCAGGTTTCATACCACTGTCTCACAGAAAACCAACGTAAAGTGGCAGCTCGGTATTGCATTTCTTTCGGTGAGTGAGATTTTTGGTGACCCATTCCCCCCCCCCCTTCCTTTCCCAATCTCTATTCTTCTCCATTTAGGGTGGCATTATTTTTCGTGTCTTAGGTGTCTATGGACGATAGAGATCATCGTCGTTTTCCATCGGTCCTTTTCCAGCCATAAAAAAAAATTATAAGCGGCGAGACAATGCAGAAAATGGTGTCTACAAAGGAAAAATATTGTGAGACAGAAAGTCTCTCGTAATTCCTAAAGCTGCCACAACACGAGACTCAAAGCTACCTTAAAGTCAGAAGTATGTAACTGTAAGCATTATGGGTGTATTAAGTCTTTATAAAGCATTTTCTGGGCCTCAAATAAAGATTTTTGGTCTTTCGAAACTGTGGCAAAAAGCTTGACAACCCTAATCAGTAATCCACATGCAGGTCAAATTAAACACGTTAGCAGATACGGTTCGATAAGGATTTGCATAAAGCGAATGCTTCAGTGCTCTACTGGTTTACGGGGAGAATACGGTAAACGGTAATGCGACTAGTTAGTTCCGCCACATGCCGGCGGTGGCGCGGCGGTCGCGATCCACCACTCGACCATTCTACGCGGGACGAGAAGTCACGGATGGTGGCATACAACCACTGTTTGTTTGTCTTTTTTATTGCCATTGCGGTTCCAGACAACTGTTTTGATAACTTTCATTGTGCGATCAAGTTCGTCAGCTGAAGACCTGACTAATATTTTTTTTTTTTTTTTTCAAACACTTTATACACATGACATGTACAGGCGGACTTAATGCCTGAGGCATTCTCTACCAGTCAACCTTTAGGTGGTGCAGAGAAAAAGCAAGGTAGATGTAAAAAAATATCGCAAGTTTCAATAATCACAAGTTTAAAAATTCAAATCCGATCGTCACCAATTTATATATGGGACCACCCTTGTAATAAACTCTATCGAACACAAAAAGAATTTTGAAAATCGGTCCACCTTTAACGGTGATATCGCTTAACATACATTAAAAAAATACAGACGAATTGAGGACCTTCTCCTTTTTAGAAGTCGGTCGAAAAATACAATATCACTTAGCACGAGCTGGCATCTATAGGTTGAGCACGTCATAATTGTTTAAAACAAAACTATTTTATTATTGTCTTTATAGTAGAGACTGTCAAACGAGCAGATGGGTCACCTGATGGTAAGTGATCTCCACCGTCCATAGACACCCGAGACTCAATAAGAATCATGGGTGCGTTGCCAACCTAAAAGGATGGAATGGAAGGGAAGGGAAAGGGAGGTGGAATTGGGCTACCGAAAATCTCACTCACCGCACGAAACGCGACAGCGAGCTGCCACTTTACGTCGGTTTTCTGTGAGACAGTGGTATCAAACCGGTCGAGCCGGCCTATTCGTGCTGTAGACTTGTCTACAGCGTGGCTCTACCACTCAAAAACTATGACAATACTAGACTATAAATGACAAAATAAATGTATCTACCAATCTATGTAATCCAATACCACTTTACCTAAATGACACTTATTTTAAATATAAACTTTATTTTTAAACTTGCTCCACATTCTCAAAAAGCCGAGAACATATTTATTTTAAATTTGATTTCCTTGTTTCTCTTATACGAAAGCTAAATAAAGATTCGATATGAATAGCTGCGGGCCGCAATATTTACGTTAAATGTATACAGAATGTTTAAAGAACAACATTATTGCTAACTCTGATCACGTGTACGAAATGAATGAATGAGAAATGCTTAAACTCCGTATAAACGTAAAGAATTACTCAATTCCAGTGTTGAATAAGATATGAAATATCGCCTCAGGTAAGTTTAGCAAAGTGAATGAAACTGTACGCTGATACGTTCACACGATGCTAAGTGAGATATGAGTACTGAATCCACAGTAGGGAAACTAATGGGAAATTGAGACTAAACAATATTAAAAGTAATCATTGACAACATAACAAAGTATGCATAGATGCTTCACATAATTGCAAAAACACGAGATATAACAGCATAATATAAATTGATAAAAAAAATACTACAAAATAATATACATACAAAATTATTAGTTGGAAAAGGTTTCTAATTAGATGCCTTTTCTAATCTTTGCATCGCTGGTTCCGACACTTGGAATGTCTAGACCAAAGACAAAGTATGATAATTTGAAGATGTAAGTGGATGGAAAGTGAAATATACATGATTAAGTTAATAGTAAACGTTTAATGAACAAACTATCGTTCAGCAATAAGCTTAGTGAAATTGTAAATAGGTAATTCAAAATGAGGTAATCCCCAGAATGCCATGTTTTTGCTACTATACAATAACATATTCACACATGTTGCATGACAATGTTCATTGACATGTTGTACATGACTTTTGTTGAAATATCGACGTCAATATAAATTTCTCAATAGAAGATCGAGGAAAACATTGATGGTCTAGTAAAGTGGTCGGCAACCTTCTGGCAGGCAGGGGCCGCAAGGTGGCAAAATACAGTAAAGGCGGGCCTCACCTCATATTTTCTATCTATAGAGGTATAATCTATAACATTTTAGATATTTATGACTAATTTACAAAACAATCACGGGCTGCAAATTAAGGTAATTAAGGTATTTATATATGGGCCTAGTTGCCTGAAAATAAATAAATAAATAAAAAATAAAAATAGGTCTTCACGGGCTGCATATAGGATTTCACGGGCCGCATGCGGGCAACACATGGCCCGCGTGTTGCCGACTGCTAGTCTAGTGGCATCATATATGGGCTGTGGACCGGGAGGTCCTAGGTTCGATACCCAGGTTGGGCAAAGCGACTTTTCTAATTTGATTTGCCCAGGACTGGATCCTCCAAACGTCAGGCAGGCAGCCGGTCGTAAAAACTAAGCCAAATCCTTTCTGCAACATACTAGCATACTTGAAAAAGTGTGTTGAGCTTACCCCACATTAAGGTGGTGCATAAGGGCAGGTAGAAAGAAAAAATATTGTGTACACTATAATTTCTAAACACGAATACACAGTAAGTTCAAAGCTTCTAGATGATTCTGTGATAAAAATGTATTTACACAAACCACTACAAAATGATGTGATGTTTAAAATATTGACAGCCTTTATTTGTAGTTACTGTACTATAGTCCTGCTGAACAATTCCAACATTCCGACCTAGTAAACAAGTTGTCCCATATTGAAGTATTTATTTGTGAAATATACAAAAAAGAAATTTGCTACCCAATTGCCCGAATAACGCAGCTGATGTGATTGTCGTTGATAATAAAATTGCGAAATAGTAAACATTATAAAATCCACAAAGCGACCCGGATCTAGGATCTTTTACCTGCGGCTTCCGAATGCAGAAAAAATGCGAATGATTCACAAAAAGCATTATGTTTTGTCCCTTGTATTAAGAGAAACGAATTCTTCTCGCAACTTCAAATATTATATCGTGTGGAAAAAAATAAGATTATTGGGTACTTACTACAGAAATGTGTGCAATTGACAAAAAAAGTACATTGTCAGACGACAATGGAACAGCTAAATAGTGGCCTAGTCGCAGATCTGTCGATTGACTATCGACCTGATTATCAACATTCAGCGAATTCTAGGAATATGGGTCAGTGTTAGATCACCACTCTTAGCAGCCGGGAATTGAATACAGGATGCCAGCAATGAGATTCTACCGGTCTAGTTAGTTCTACCTACGCAACTACTAGTTAATAACAATCCTTTACAATTTGTGTAGGTTTGTGTTTACATCATAGACAACATTTTTTTCTGACACCCTGACGCATAGCTTCACTAATACTTCAATGTTTTTATTTCAGGTGAATATTTTTCTAAATTGTGTAAACTGTGTTTGTAGTGCCGCCCACTTTGCATTTTATTTTGTTTAATTTTTGTTTACATAGCAGAAATTGAATTAACAAAGTTATTGACAGAACATGCATTCATGTGTCATTTTACTGTCTCACATTGGATTTTTGTGAATTAACTTTTCTACAAACTAAAAAATGTATCAAAAATATATTCTAAAATGTATTTTTAATCAAAAGTAATGTACTTTTAAGACTGGTTAGCAGATAAGCAGAAGCAGCGATGAGCAATAATTCATGGAGGCACTTTGTATTCTGTACACATTCGCGACAGGGACAAAAAGAAGCGACCGCTTGTGCGACAATGAGGAAATGCTTCGCATGTCCCTGTGGATAACAGCGGCTGCGATACGCGACACATGTACCTATACGTATACAAGTACATGTGTGCTTAACTCTACTTACATGATGTATAAATACAGGACGCTATTTTGTAGTCATGATAATCGTTGTTGTTACAAAACGCTACATTAACTAACCCTTGAGTTTGTTTCGGCATTTCTTCTCAGGGATAGCCACGAAATGCCGACGTCATCATTATTTTTTCAATAATGGTGTTTCGCTGCTTCCGCGGAGAAGTCCCATACGAGCGCACAAAGACTTAGTGCATAGTGATATTTTTTTATTTTTATAGTTATAATTATGTATTTTAGCTTGTAAGGTATTTACCTATGGGCCATAGTTGCCTGAAAATAAATTAATAAATAAAATAAAAAATAAATATATACTCGTAATTGACAAGTAAAAGTGATATAAAATATCCTATTTGCAGTATAAATGATTTGAATTTGAATAACTTTAATCGTTTTTTAAATAAAACATTTTTCTCCTACATTTGGCTAGCAACCTGCTTGCCGGACGAAAGGCTAGAACGAACCTAAAATGTATGGAAAAACGAAAACCATAGTATAAAAATTACGTTTAACGAGAAGTATCATCAGTTCGGAGGCGTGAAAACTCTTGAAATTAACTCATTCATGACGTGCAATCTACGCAGAGAGACAATTAATGAAAATTTTTGCACTTTAACCGATATATCAATCAATGATGGCCATAATGATGCAAAAATGGAAACATAAAGTATTTGTCTACCCAAATCGAAATGCTTGAGCACGCCACTGCTCATACTGGCGATAGGCTATTGAATCAGGTGGAAAATCAATTTCTCATCAGAGGCTAAGTTCAATTGATGTTGTTCCGGAATGACGGAGTAGGCGTCGCGGCGCCGCGCCGTCCTCTACATTACAACGCGTAGATATGGCAATATTATATTTATCGTCCGATTATCACTCGTCAATATATAAAGAGGTTACGATAGATCAGTATCTATAATCCTTGGCGGGACGGCAATGACGTCAATGAGGAAGAAATCAAATATACTATATACATACATAAGCTCACGCCTGTATCCCCGAAGGGGTAGGCAGAGGCAACTAGAACACCCACATTTCACCGAGCTTAGTTCCGTCCCAGATGTGATAGGAGGCGAGCCTATCGCCATATCGGGCACAAATTCCAGACTCCGGGCTGATATGGAAAAATCCAATATCATTTTGCCCGACCCGGGGATCGAACCCGAGACCTCAGAACCGTAGGCGTACCGAAATATCACCACGCCACCGAGGCAGTCATCAAACTTACTAAGCATGGAGATTTCATACTTATATAATGAGAAAGTTCTGTAACACACGTAATATCAGATCGTGGGAGTTTGTCAATTTTGGTTATATATTTCATTAAAAGTATACTAGAATGTATGATTGAGTCATCGGTTGGGCGTACTAGGTGGGTGTAGAATCTCAGCACGCGTTGTAGTCAGCAATTTATTGACAATATGACAGAGCTTTTGGAAATCTTTAGGGGAGGACCATTTTCAGTAGTGGACGTCCTGTCGCTGATACTGATCTTAAACATTATGGTTTTTCTTTTAAACTATTCGCCATTATTATTACTAAAAGACTGCAAACGGTCTATCTAACTAAATAGGAAACACTAACAACCAGTACAAAGATACTTGAATCTGTTTCATGTTCAATACAAACGAACCACAATAAAGTTGATGAACCGTATGCGATCTCAATTCCCGTTTCGAAGAAAATCCGCATGACACAGAAAACTCGTATTGGAAACAAAATAAAATCATGTTATTCATCGTTTTATTAGCTGACGCACATATACGATATTATGTAAAGTGGAGATGAGGCGCCGGCGGCAGCGGCGTGTGTTTATTGGATAATGAGGCAATCCCGCTGGGCATGAGTACCGTCGCACCGCCGTCGTCGCGATCAATTGAATGATTGCCGTCAGTTGTCATAGCTACAAGTACCACTACGTAGGAGCTACGTAGCAACCAGCGACGCGAACCACTCTTGTGATTACTGCTGGTGACTGGTAAACGTGATTTTGTATTTCTTTTATCACGCCAGTCATAGGTACTACGTCATTTTAGCCGCCAACAATGTTCTATTTACATATCCAGGTGCCCACGATCTACGATAAATTAATAATTTTGAAAATGGAACATCACTGCGTCGTTGTCGACTATTGTCATAGTAAGCGTCTTAAGCTCTATGATGAGTTTTTTTACATTTCACGCTAGCGAGCACGTAAAATAATTTCTATGAAAAACGTCAATTCCTCACGTAACCGTTCGGGTGTTTGTCATACAAACATTTTACGTAGTCGCTAGCGTCAAATGATAAAAACCCATAGTCGAGCTTATTCGACGCCATTCCCAATAGATAAGAAAATCGTCCTATAATAGTCATCACTTTTTAGAGCTCTACAAATAGGTTAACATCCCTATCGAGGTTATAGAGAAGATTATAAACTTACGGTAGAGTCCAAACTCATAAACTATGAATGGTTGTTAGTTGATACTAAATTACGTCAGAAGGGCTCAGCAGATCTGGATAAAATTTGGCGCAGAGATAGATTATAGTTTGGAATAGCACATAGGCTCCATTTTATCCGCGAAAAATGTATGGTTCTCGTAGGATAGCTTTGTTAAACTTCCATGTGTACGAAGTAGCGGACAATAGCGGACAATGTTAAAACCACATTATGCTGCTTGTAAGCAACGGGTGGTCAGCTAGACATGTGTTTTCAAACACGCAATAGAAATTTTATTTCTTATTTTCAATATTATTAACATATTTTTTATGTTCTATACTATTTTATGTATACATGACAAGTAATTATAAAATACGAAAGCAGTTTGCGTAACGCTACTAACACAACTCCGTGATTAAGATTTAAAATTCCTGGAAATGCTGAATAGAGGTAATTGCCGTAATCAGTAGTATCAACCAATTGCTCAATTACCTTCATCGACTTCTCCATTCGTTAAAAGTAGACTGTACCTCTAATATATTTAAGGTTCCGTGACTCAAAAAAAGTTAAACTTGGTAACTATGCTATTGAATTTGATAGATATTATTATTTATTTATTTTATAGCAGAGCTTGGCTTCGTGCTGTAGACGTTACTGTCTACAGCGTGGCTCTACCACTCAAAACTCTATTACTTTTATCTCTTAAATAATTCTGCATTTACAGATAATATATATTTCGGATATTTAATAACAATTTTTGTTCTTAATTTAACTTAATTAGAGTTTAGTTATTTCTACTTGCCCTTACCACAATATTGGATCGGAACACCGCGCAATTTTCACGCATGTTGCGAAAATGATTTGGCGTAGTTTTTTGCTTCAAAAGTTTAGGAACCGCCGGTCTACTCTACTTTTAAGCCTGAGAAACTCAAACTAATTTTGCATTGATTAAAAAAAATTCATTTGTAAAGCCACGGTGTTTGCGTCCACGTGAACTAGCCCAATTAAAGTTCAGCGGTGTTAATTAATGAATTAGCGGCAACCGAGACACTAACGTCATTATACTCCTGGGAACCACCTCGGCGGTCTTCAGTTATAACTAACTGTATATAATCTACATATTATAACGTTCTATTCATAATCATAATTATTTGAATGAGTTGTAAAATGTTTTCTTTTTTGTGGATTCTCGCAACACACGATATCATTACTGAAGTTAACTGATATCAAATTGTCTATGAGGGAAACTTTTTTCAGGTGACCTGATACAGATCGGTCTAAAAAATCTTAGAGGTTTGGTCAACGTTTTGTAATCATCATCATTAGCCGTAGGACGTCTACTGCTGAACATAGGCCTCTCCCAAAGATTTCCAGATCGACCTGTTGGAAGCGGCCTGCATCCAGCAACTTCCTACGAACTTTATTAGGTCGTCGGTCTACCTTGGACGTCTACGTAGTAATTGCGTGGAAATTCAGAGAATTATAGCAAAAATATCATTAATTTGCGTACTTTTCGTTTTCTCCGTATTTTTGGTAGTAATGTATTGTGGAAACTACAATGCACTATCCTCAAATAAACTATCTTTATTATCAAGAGTTACACATACTTTTGGAAAAAATGCCAAAGACATGTAGCGCCACCTTTCTACAATTTGCTACGTATAAAATTCATCACAAAGGTCATCAATAGCACCACGTCTATTTCCCATAAAAATTAAACACAATTTGTTGACCGACGTAGATTCGTTTCTATCATCCAAGTTTTCCCATGAAGGTTGAAAACTAGCCGTCGACACGTCGCCGTGTTTGTCGGGAGCGGCAAACTGGCAACGCAAACAACTAGTGGTCAAATCCTTTAAGTAGCCACCGTGTCAATATTTTTGTTAATAATTTAAACGTATAGGTTCCCACGGCGTGTGGGTCGGTTGCGGGTCGCACTCCCCTAATAGAGATCACTCTGTTTGAACTTTGCTCACTTGTTATACGCTCCAGTGTTTTAAATAATATTTGTATGGTGCTGCTCATGTTCCGCTTGTTTTGGAAAGTTTCGAATGATTATGTATTCAGAATCTAAAACACTTTATATTAAAACAAACGAACGCTATAATATATTTTGCGTGCTCAATAAACATGAAAAATGGGGAAGAGAATCTACACGTTGATACAAACGTAAGAATAATTGAAGCAAGAAGTTAATCAATGAACAAATCAACAATGCAAAGCCTAACAAAAGATAATTAAGATGTGATGTAAACGAAAAACAAAACAAAGAACAGTCGAAAAACTGCTAATGTGTTAAGTATACAAGTACAAGTCTGTCAAGATTGTTGTTTAGATTGAGATGGTATTGTACTGTAAACATTAAGGTATATAAAGGACATATACGCAATAAACTGACAAATGAAACTAGCTAAAGTTTTAACAATTGCATTTTATTGTGCACTAGCTTTGTCCGCGGCTTCGCACGCGTATTTTGTAGGGCCAACGGTAAAAACATTTGATTTGTCGATCCACCTTGGCGTTTTAGTCTAAATATTCTACAACGGGGCGACTCAGATATCGATTTTGAAGTCAATCGGCCCAAAATCATAAAACAAAATGGCGGCCGATTTTGACATTTTTGACATCCATTCCGTCGTTTGGAACCCCGAGACGTCCCAGATATCGATTTTGAAGTAAATCGGTCCAAAAACAAAGAAAAACAATAAACTGACAAATGAAACTAGGTAAAGTTTAAACAATTGAATTTTCTTGTACATAAAAATGATATAATATGACTAGCATTTAAATACGTCAAACAGCAAATAACTAAGGAAGGTGAACCATTACTAGTAATATTTGGAAGTAAATAATAAGGAAATTCGAATAAATTTGCTGATGTAGCAATAACATAATATTGAAATAAAACTAGTTTTTTACGGATTCTATCGCGATTGCGTTTTATTTTTAGTTCCGACCTTTCGAAATGCTTACAGCTTTCATGGTCGAAAATAGTGATAGACTCCATAAAAATTAAAAACAATAACATAATAACTAATTCAGGATATTTACTTCTGCTGCAATAATGGATTTTGGTTCTTGTTATGAAAGCTATAGGTACTCTCGAAATTCTTGTTTTGATATTTATGTAACAATGTATAGAAGCCAGACATAAGTTATCTGCACTGTGTCTACTGTCTACCGTGAGACCTGGTAGAGTCGCTTGCTGGTTATAATCCACAAATAAACATGAATATAGTTCAGCAGAAACGATACGTTGGTGTGAAACTGTGAAACAGCGAAGCGCCTCACATGCGGTGAGAATTGCAAATATTGTGGCGTTCTCAACTTCTTTCATGACCTTTTCTTTGACTAAAAATATGTTTACTGGAATTTTCAATTCTCATGCATAGTTTATTACAATCCTACATATAGACATCATATTTTACTATATGTTTAAAAAAAATGGATGTGACCTCCATTAGAATTAAAACATTATATGTATACATTATACACTCAGAGACTCATAGAAGTAGGCAGTGAATAATAAGTGTCAAAAGCTACGATCCTGACACAGCTCTTTCACTTCTTTCACCATTATGTGCATTTTTCATACAATTGTATTTGGTGGGCAAAATGTGGATGTTTTAGGTCGCCTCTTCCTACCACTTTGGGGATACAGGCGTGACTATGTATATGTCATTCATTCGTGCCCGTTGAGGATACTCCTAACTAGATTTTTTTGGTCATTTTGAATTATCTTTAGACGCCCTCTACTGACCCCTATAATAAGGTTAAATTCCTACAAGGTTATTACACTGCTGCCTATTTTATAACCTACATAGAACTTAGAACTTATTGTTATTTCCTTATACATGAGTTTAAAAAAATAATTCCCAACATTAACTCTTTTGACCAAAAACATTAAACAGTAAATATAGAACTATCTCCAGCTTTTTTTTTACGGAGAGAAGTGGAGGGAAGTAGTACAGAACTAGACGAGGCATCAGCACAAAAATCGTGATGCATTGTTGCGTCGAGTTATAAGGGCGATTTACAGCACTTACTGATCTAGAGTTAATCCTAAACTCGATTTAACCTACATGTTATTCGCATATTTAAATCGAGATTTGAGATAAGTCGAGATTTAACAGGAGCTGAAAGTCGTCCTAAGTCACATACATCAATGCGACAGTACATCTGTTTTTGTGGCAATATACATTATTTTGAGATGAAACTTCTTGTAGGAAACTTGGTTCAGTGTCCCACTATACTAAGTAGATTAAATGACTTTGCTTGTGACTAGTATTTAAACTCAATTATTTCGTATTAGGATCGGATTCGCGTGTCGAAATTACGCAATAAAAAACAAAGTGTGTTAACTGCATTGTTTGATGTTGTAACGCTTTGAGCATGAATTGATGCAAGGCTACTATTGTTTGAACGCAACGACCGAAGTGCGAAATGTAGACCACTAATATGAGAACTGTAAATATTGGGAAGGTTGTTATGGTGTTGTCTATGTTGATAAAAAGTCGCCGGTTTCCTTGTAAAGAAATAGAATGCTATTTTTGTGAGGGTTCGATAAATTGTTTTATGTTAATTATTCGTTACAGATTCCGATGAGTGTTACGATATATAACAATTTTGATAGATTTCAAGATTCTTTCTGTATTTGACAAAGTAAACTCAAAAAACTACAAATCAATTTATTCAAAAACTTAATAACAGACTAAATTGAATACTAAACTAATGCCAATTTTTTACCGTCTCTTAGTCGGTGATTTTTTTCGAAACTACGGAAACCGAGACGGCTAGGCTGCTTGTTATATAAATTAAGACTAGTTTCATATCCGTTAGATCTAAGCCTAACGATAAGCAATCTAAAAGTTTCCGAGTCTCCAAAAAATAACGTATCGGTTATTTTATTACGGTTCAGGTTATTAACGTAACGCCGCAAAAATAATAAACTGTTATGAGATAAACATGCTATTATAATTACTTCCGTGTTGGGCACTACAATGGTACAGTTCAAAAACCGTGAATGGGCGAGTAATAAAGGGAGCGACACACCAAAACGATAACAATGCCCAGTACAGGGGGCTGACTTTGGACACTCGATTCGAATTTGAATTCGATTCGATTATATTTAGTGACTTAAAATTCCACCGAACATAACATAATATAACATAATATAACACTCCTGTATCCCCGAAGGAGTAGGCAGAGGCGCATTAGTGAACTAGAACACCCACATTTCGACGAGCTTAGTTTCGTCCCAGATGTGATAGGGGGCGATCCTATCGCCATATCGGGCACAAATTCCAGATTCCGGGCTGATATGGAAAAATCCAATATCACTTTGCCCGACCCGGGGATCGAACCCGAGACCTCAGGACGGTAGTCATACCAAAATACAACTACGCCACTACGCTACTAGAGTCAAAAAGTGCACTAAAGTCAAGTTAAAAATTACCAAACAAGTTCTGGAATCTAATGCAACGTTAGCGCACTTTTTAACTCGATTACTAACTATGGAATTTTAAGTTAATAAATGAAACCAAATGGAATTCAAATTCGAATCGAGCGTCAAGAGTTACCCCCCAGGACAGGAGCACGGGCTAGGCACCGCGGCGGGACGGTAGCGGGACGGACAATGTGCAATACCATAACATACCGCGACCGGCGCGGCGCGGCGCGTGCGCAGCGTGCGAAGTGTTAACAATCGTTTAACTCTACCGCGGCCGCTGATCTATAAATCGACTCGCAAATTACATATATACGTGCTTATGTACATACATACGTGGATGTCACATCAATGTGAACGATTTCGTTATATAGATGAACTGGTTGCGACACTAATTACATACTGTATCCCCGAAGGGTTAGACAGAAGCGAAGTAGAACACCAACATGTTGTTGTGCTCATTTCCGTCCTAGATGCTATGGGGGCGAGCCTATCGCTATATTCGCCATAAGGAATTACGTAATTATAATACGAATTATTGTATCTTAATAAAAAATGGTTTTGTAAATAACTTATTGTGGTTGCAATAAGAAATGTTTTTTATAGATATCTACAAAACGTACTTATTTGTATAAGGTATTGATGTTTTAAGTTATGTTCATGCTAACGTCCATACTACGACATTAAGGCCGCGGTCACGAACTCAGCGGGCTGGGAGCGGCGGCGGCGACGGGGCGCGTTCAAATGCATAGATTTAAATGGAACTGGCCTCGAAGGCAGCGGCGCGCCGACCGGTTTAACAATACGTTGCCGCGCCGCTCCCTGCACCGCCGCCGCTGAGTTCGTGTCCGCAGCCTAAGATATAGCTATCTTTGTCGATAACCTTATCGATAACATAAATTCATACAAAAACTTCGTTTACGTCGCGTACGTTTCACCGCACTATTAGTATTCATTTTATAAAATTACACGTGTCGTGAAAGTCCTATGAATCGGTTAACATTCGTCATTAATCAATCAATTTCCGACAATAATGAATCATACAGGTGAATCGGAATCAATGCATGCCGTAACCGGAAACCGGCGCGCGGCCACGAGCTCGGCGTGTCGTGTTCTGCAGTTCACCTGCCCACAAATACATACGTTCGAATACCGCAACGACCGCGTCATGAAATAAAAATTAATTTTACAACTAAATGCCATTAATTAGTAATTAACTATTTTCCAATCACGTTTGAAATTCGAATGACCTCTATGATATTGTTTTTTTTTTATAGCAGAGACTGGCAAGCGAGCGGATGGGTCACCTGATGGTAAGTGATGTTCACCGCCCATAGACACCCAAGACACAAAAAGAATCATGGATGCCAAGCCAAAAGGAGGGAACGGAAGGGGAAGGTTAAGGGATTGGGAAAGTGAGGGGGAAAATGGGCCACCGGAAATTACACTCACCGAACGGAACGCGACAATAAGCTGCCACTTTACGTCGGTTTTCTGTGAGACATTGGTATCAAACCGGTCGAGCCGGCCCATTCGTTCTGTAGATGTAACTGTCTACAGCGTGGCTCAACCACTCAACTCAACTTTTTTTTTATTCGCAACTATTTAAATCACCAACCAAATACTACCGCAATGCACCACTGCCGTACTATTCTAGCCTTCCTCTAATTACCTCACTTCCAGTAATGAATGAATCACGCAAGTGACAATTCCATTCGATGCACGATCGGTGCAGGAGTGACGTAGTCGGTGCGCCCGCGCCCGGCTCGCCTGTCCATAAATACCTTCAAATACTATTGAATGCATATCTGCCATAGAATATGCCATAACATGCCATTAGATCCAGAACATCATATCAAAAACTTTCTTTTAATGTAAGTACCTAATAAAATGGCGGGCATGATACAAAATAATCTATTCTTATAAATGCGAATATTTGGATGGATAATTGTTAGTAATAACGTCAGAACGGCTGAACAGATCTGGATTGAATTTCGCATAGAGATAGATTAGTGTCTGAAATAGCATATAGACTACATACTTTTAATCCGGTATAATGTGCGATTCCTGTGGTATATATTTATTAATAAACCATGCGAAGGAAGTTACGCTAGTTAGATATAATAATTAATCATTCATCTATAATTTCAATGAACTAAACGAGTCACGTCATACGGTACATCACACAGTAAACAACACAATATCCTAGCTTTGAATGAATCAAGTACGCTACAATCGGAAAATGTAATGCAAGCCGCAGGGCGTGACGTATATAGTATAGTATAGTATAGTATAGATAGGATATGAGTTCACCTGAGTCTGACCCCTCATACTCGTGTAAGTAGAGACTGCCGCAATGCACCGCCACCTCACCTCGCCACCTCATCGAGCCGAGCCACTATCCACAACAAACACAGAATGCGGACAATGTAGCTTTTAATAAGGAAGTGAAGTGGGTGGAATTGTAAACAACCAAATTATATGTGCAAAGTGAAATTTTTATTATTTTTGGTAGGTATTACTAATTTCAACCACACACTCCAAAACATGATTTTTAATGTTTTGATATTCGAAACTGTAGAGCTTGCACAGTTATAAACTAAGTAACTATTTGGTATTATGTGTCTGTTAATCACATATCTTAAGTAACATCAATGACTTTCTTCCTGTCTTAATTCCTTAACTACTAGATTAAATCGGTTTACGACATCCTTTCATTTTAAACTAACAATAATTACAAATATTTATTTAAATTAATGTAAAAGGTTTCGTTAATATGACTCCGTTTATCATTCAAGAATTTCTATTGTTCGCATCAGAAACACGTTTAATAGACCTGTTTTATACTTGTTCTATAAAAATTATAACTACATAAACATTATTTGTTATGCGAGGTTAAATAATACGTTGATACTATTTCTGACATAAAATAATCACAAGTTTAAAAACTTAACAGACCGACTTCAAATCCGATCATGACCAAATTTATATGGGAATATCCTTGAAAGAAGCTTTATCGAACACAAAAAGAATTTTGAAGATCGGTCCACACTCAGCGGAGATATCGCGTAACATATATAAAAAAATACAGACCAATTGAGGACCTTCTCCTTTTTGGAAGTCGGTTGATTAGCAGGGCCCTCTGCAACAAATAGTCTTTGATATCGTTTAGCTGAATCGAAAAAGCGTCGCGTCGGAACGACGATCGTACGTGCTCGCAATACATGATACGAGGATAGCCACGGATCTCATCCATTCATTACTTTACCGAGTACATTGTCATTGTGATAACACCCTTAATACGTTTCATTTTCATGTTTGCGTTTCACAAGCTCATAGACAGGAACGAGAGCGGTAAATGAAACGTAACGGGGTGTCCCGTGTTTAGTTTACAATGGATATGAACGTGAGAATGTAGGTTTAAAACAACTTTACCCCGACGGTCCTACGTGCCCGTACAAAGGCG
The DNA here is from genome assembly GCA_036417725.1 of Clanis bilineata. Taxonomy (NCBI): domain Eukaryota; kingdom Metazoa; phylum Arthropoda; class Insecta; order Lepidoptera; family Sphingidae; genus Clanis; species Clanis bilineata. The sequence continues at coordinate 11,278,088 of CM071153.1, forward strand.
GGCAACACACAAAATTCAACGTTTTATGTGTAGGCGGTGTACAAAAGGTGTCATAAACAATGAATATCTATCGGCTATTGCCTCTATTGCCGTGCGATACCCTAAGCCGCCGAACTTGCATACAATCACGTAACAATATTCAGGCGACAAAATGCAATTGTTACGTTTGTGATTTACCCGTGGGAACCTATACCGACTTTACATATTTAGCAGTTATAATTGCCGGATGTGTTTATGTTAATTACCCTTGATGAATTAATTTTAAAATATGTAATAAAACATTGTTACAATTTGAATTATTTCACAGTCAGTTTTATTTGGGTATCGCAAAAAATTTTGCGACTTTCCGTGTGAACACGAAAGAGTTTTTTTTTTTATTTTAGGTTCATGTTCATCATCCTTTTATTTATAAAAACATTAATGTAATAAATGTTTTATAAATGATTAATCTGTAATACTTTGTAATAAAACTAGTTTATACGGATTCAATCGCGATTTTTTATTTTTAGGCCCGATGTTTCGAAGGCTTTGCAGCCTACATGGTCACGGGTCCGACTGAAGTAGTCAGTAGTCGAAAATGTTAATGTTACAATGAGTATAATCTAAGTTACAATATCTGCCTTTATTGTAAAATTATCAATGACGTGAGAATCGCTTCGCTTATAGAAAATTATACAAAATTAAAAAAAGTTGTTTATGGTCCGATCTAAGCAGTACGAGCTCACGGTTTGTTGAGGTCTGGCTGCTAGTCTTCCGACTTAATAAAATGTATAATTGGAGAACTTTTCTGCCCCATCGGCTATCAGTTCTACGAGCTATGTGCCCTGCCCTCTGCCATTTCAACTGGTCGATCTGGAAATCTTTGGAGGAGGCCTATGTTCAACAGTGAACGTCCTATGGCTGATGATGATGATGATGATAATTGGAGGCTTGTGCAAGTTTCCAACCGTCTTCTCTATTTTATTATGGATGCTTTTTTTAAAATTCAATAGCTTCGTAATCGATAGGTACATCGTATCGTATAAATCTATATATGTATATTATTTTATACCTAGCCTTGTATAAAGTAATATAAAGACAATGCAAGCATTATAGCGCAACTATCATAAACCAATTACATGGCGTCCGTGGTCGATGACGTAGCAGGTTGATGGTGGTCCCACGTCCGGCGGACACGGTGCTTCCGTTGCCATTGTGCTGTACCGACTACCACTGCAGTACCAGTAACCACACCCGCCACACTCGCCAGCCAACGCTGCACTTCCGAGAATAGTAATGAGTTTATTTGACGGATGAAACAGTTCAAATCAGTTGATTGATGTGATACTTGTGGAATCAAAGAGATCTTGATCAATAGTGGATACATTTAATGGCGACGGAGAAGTTACGTCACATGCATAGATATATAAATTATAAATCAATTGCCAATTTACTATTTTTGGTACAATCATCGAAACCGAAGTATATATACATATATTATATTTAATGGCTGAGATTTTAGTAAGAATTTCAACTAAGTCTAAGTCAAAAAACGAACTCAGTGAGGATTTGGAATTTTCAAATCGAATTTTGACTTAGTCTGACTCATTTTTACAAGAAAATCTTTGCACCAAGCAAAGATTTTCTGTTTTTATTGTAAAAAAATGTCTTGGACTAAGTCGAAGTTCGATTTAAAAATTCTAAATCCTGACTGAGACTTCGTCGAAGTTCGCTCTATAGATTTTAGCCTAAGTTGAAAATATACAATAGGGATGCTTGTTTTTTTCGTATATCAGTATCGGTAGTGGAACTGAGTAACAAAGAGTTTAGTGCTTTCCTTTTCACACATAAAATAATAATTTTGTATTTAAATTTACAAAGATTTTAAAACCCATGGCTATATGAGTGGACACCACAACCTCGTTTTCGTATAAATTATAACGTGACGTTTAGTTCATATTCTATACAAATGTCATAGACGCGGATCGAGCTCGAGACGAATTCGATTGTAAAAAAACATCCTGCTCGAGCCGCTGATGTTATATCATATCACAGGACACAAATAAACTTGTGAAATCTTATTATTACTCATTATAATGTTACAATTTCTCTATAAGTGAAAGTAAATTCTTTTTGAGAAATAAAGATTCTTTAACCGTAAATCCGGGATTCATCAATTGCACCTCTGTCTATCCCTTTGGGGATATATGCGTAACCAGTTATGTTGTACATTTTCAAAATTGGTTATATCTTATTTACGTTATATTTCATATGCGATTGATTACTTTTTCGACCGACTTTCAAAAAGGAGAAGGACCTCAATACGTATGTATATTTTTTATGTATGTTATGCGATATCTCCGCCAAGTGTGGACCGATCTTCAAGATTGTTTTTGTGTTCGATAGAGCTTATTTTAAGGGTGGTCTCATATAAATTTGATAACGATCGGATTTGAAGTCGGTCTGTTAAGTTTTTAAACTTGTGATTATTATAGTAACATGATATTAGATCTTGGCAAGGAGGAAGTGCAATGAATTATAATTGGACATCTATTGCTGGTTAAACGCTCGTAAAAATTGCTTGTTTACCGTTATCAGATAATTACTTATTATGTGACACGGTCACTGAACATCACGATACACACAGATTCAAAACATTAACAAATTGGTACAATAATATGTAAGCCCTGTAATATTACTGTCCCACTGCTGGGCACGGGCCTTTCATACTAATAAGAGAGGTTAGGCCTTAGTCTACCGCCTGGCCTAATGAGGGTTGGTAAACTACACATACCTTCGAAATTCATGTGGAGAAATTCAGGTTTCCTCAAGATGATTTTTTTTCCGTTATCATCATCATCATCGTTATCATCAGCCACAGGACGTCCACTGCTGGACATAGGCCTTCCCCAAACATTTCCAGATTGACCTTAAACACAAAGTCAGAGGTGTATTCTCGATTTTGGGGTTGATCTCGAACCTCTGACACTCGTCTCGGCAGTCCGTACCATTCTCAACTAAGCTAAAATTGGTATTAGACATTAATAATAACAACTATGAATATCAACATCCAACATAATAGTACCAATAAAAGTAATACCTATTACCTACCTATATTAACACGTTAAACTATTTAAGTTTGTTAAGCTGTAACTTCGTAAACAAAGATGTAAAAGAGTATTGTGAAAAAGATTTCGCATTTATTTCCTGTATTGTCACCTTTCATTCAGTGAGTTTTTGTTATCTTCAAAGGTTTTTAGACGTGGGAACTTCCGACCCGGAGACAATAATTCATTGAGTTTTCGGAAACAATGTTCACAGTCTTCATTTAAATTGTACACGTCGTAAATTGTAAGTATATTTTTTATCTTCTGTGTAAATAAAAGGAGAAACTGACTGACTGACTTATCAGTGATCTCCTCGCGTAATCTACGCGAAGCTGCTGCAGCCGCCGCAGCTACTAGAGCTGCGGCGACACTCACACACACACATCCACACACCACACTACACACCACATCTCCTTCTTCATGGTGTCGCTTCGAGGAACTCGTGATCATGATCTTCACCAACGCCGTCTGTTGCTGATCGCCTAAGCTGGGCTTCCCCAACGGGTTCCACCTGGCTGGGTTTGATATCGCGTAGACGGCAAGAAGAGGAGATCACGAGTGCCCCTCAGCGAACACCATCCATCCAGACACCATCGCGCTTCACGCGACCTCCCGTGACCGATCCGTATTTGCGGATCGCGAGGAACACCACAAGCAGAGGGCTACGCCCTGATATTGTAACCACCGGCTGCCCCATCCCAGGGGTGACCGTGTGATGACCACGTTGACTTATCAGTGTACAGCCGAAACTATTGAAATTTTACACACGGCTTTCTTTTATGACAGGCGAGCAGTAGGAATTAAAATTTGATAATTAATCCCCTAAGGTAGCGGTCGGCAACACATGCGGCCCGTGAAATCCTATTTGCAGTCCGTGAAGTCCTATTTGCAGCCCGTGATTGTTTTGTAAATTAGTCATAAATATCTAAAATGTTATAGATTATACCTCTATAGATAGAAAATATGAGGTGAAGTCCGCCTTTACTGTATTTTGCCACCTTGCGGCCCCTGTATGCCAATAGGTTGCCGACCACTACCCTAAGGGGATGTGATGAGGGATGAACGTTTGTATAGAGAAGGACTCTCACGCGGGCGTAGCCACGGGCAAGAGCTAATGTGACATACAATAGTAAGTGGTCTCCACCGCCTATAGACACTTATTTCCCCGAATAAATGTATAAGTATCCGATAACCAAAATATACACAAATAAGTGTAAAAACCATCGACACGACGAAGAAGAAGTGTAAAATAGACATGTTAATCTCGTCTCGTTAATAAACTTTTGTATACTTTGGTAGGAATCTGTTTACAACAAAAAGTACTTGTTAAATGATAATTAGAAATATGATATCGCACAATTTGAACAATACAAGGCAAACTACGAAGCAATGTACAATTATGTTATAGTATATGGTGATGCTTTGGAGTCCAGAATGTAATACAGAAATGCGAAAGGAAATAATGATGAACCACATATATTTCTCAATTCGATTCGCCACGCTTTGGCTTTAAAAACAAACACGAATTTGAAATAATTGATAAAGATCGAGTTGTAAATTATGTTTATATTGCAGCACATTAACTGTGAAGATAAAATATGCAACGGTGTATTTATGAGATCGTGGATGACGCGGGCACGGTCGCGGTGCTTAGCTCGCGGGTATCAGACGCAGACGGCAGCATGGCAGGTGCTTTGCTTTGGCACGTGCGTCGCAGCTTTCGACTGTGGATTAACCATATAACCACAAATGTCAATATTATATGGTCCCAAGATCTGTGTCAGGTATTTTTAATTAACGATATGAATTGTAATTGCTTTTTATCTTAATAATATTAGCCCTGTAATATTCTACTGGACACGGGTAGAGACCAATGAGAATGGTTAGGCTTTAGTCCACCACGCTGGCTTAATGCGGGTTGATTTTTTAAATACATGTCTGTGATTTTATCTTACAATCATGTAAATGTGTATTATTATAATTTAATATTAATAATTTTATATTCATCAGTGAACGTCCTGTGGCTGATGATAATGAACAATTTATGATAAAAAAGTTATTTCACAATTATAAATCTACCCGATTTACTCATTTTGGAAACTTTTGAAATGTCTATACAAAAGTCTATAATTGCCACACACAGACTCCGCAACACACTAAGGCGATTTATATTAATGTCGTTAAATAAATACCTAATAAATTACTCATTTCAGTCTTGATACGGCATCGAAGCATAGTCGAAGGCAGTACTAAAATATTTGTATAATATTTGGTTGTCAATTAACGGCGCCTTTTGGGAAACTAAATATTTTAAAGTAAGGCCTGCAACACCGGGCCATGTACGGGCATGTTAATGTTAGAAGTTCACATTATATTATTTTATGCCTTTTAAGAGACATTGGGAATCCAGTCTTTACTATTTTGGCCCCATTCTCTCAACGGCCGGAAAAAGATTCTTAGAACACTCAACATAGATAAGTGTCACTAATGAACATAATTTTCTAAGATATTATTTATTCGTTTAGAAAAGTATACAAATTAAGAAATTAGGTCCAGTAATTCATTACTATGCTCTGATGTTCTTTGCAATTTGTGGTTTACTCACAAAGATTCTTGGTGAATATAATATAGATTTAACATAACATAATCTCACGCCTGTATCCCCGACGAGATAAGCAGAGGCGCATTAGCCAACTAGTACACCTACATTTCGCCGAGCTTAGTTCCGTCCCAAATGTGATAGGGGTGAGCCTATCGCAATATCGGGCACAAATTCCAGACTCCGGGCTGATATGGAAAAATCCAATATCACTTTGCCTGACCCGGGGATCGAACCCGAGACTTCAGGACGGTAGTCGTACCGAAATACAACCACGCCACCGAGGCAGTCGAGTCAATATAGATTTGTTGTTACAAAGTACCACTACAATTATTAAAGTATCCTTTATAGAGTGAGATCTATCAAAGCACATTAAGTCGTCCACCTGCACCAGTTTTTCTAAAAAAAACACAGAAAGTAGAAACACATATGCAAAACAATGATTTCCGCTGTCTCCCACTCATAGAACAATGGACCATAGATAAAAAACATAGCTGACCAAGGCCTCAACATTCCCAATTCCCATTTATCAGAGGAGGCCTCTTCCCAATAGTGGGACAGTACGGGGTTGGTGATGGTTTTATTATATTCCGAAAAGAGTTCTAAATGCGATGTCCTTAAAAGTTAAAACGCTGATTTTGTATATTAAATAATAAATACACCCAACAGTCACACACCTAGTCCTGAACTCACACTAGGTATAACCTGTATCGTGGGTGTCTGAGACTATGAGAGACTTTCGGTCTCACAACACCCAGACTTGAAACAAATATCTGTGGGCCACACAAACATTTGTCTCAATGCGGGAATCGAACCCGCGGCCTCTCGCTTCACAGCCGGCTGTTCGCCCGCTACGCCACGGAGGCTTTCAAACCTTGATTTAACGCTCCGATTGTCAAATTAAAAACATAATAATGCTCTCATTTTGACGATTTATCACCGGAATGACGAGACGACCGCAGAATATCCGAAAAAATTGGAAACCAAGCTGACATTGTCGTACTACACAAGTATATAATTATATATTGAAATAAAACTATTCTTACGGATTCTATCACGATTAGGTTTTAATTATTATTCCCGACGTTACAGTCTGACCCGTGACAACGAAGACTGCAAAGCCTTCGAAACGTCGGGAAAAATAATTAAAACCTAATCGTGATAGAATCCGTAAGAATAGTTTTATTTCAATGTATAATATTCGCGTAAACTTAAGTAATCAGTATATAATTATATGTTTTATGTCCTTTATTGAGCAATAGATATAACAATGTCTATTGCTTAATAAATTATACAGTCTATACATATTCGTATATCATTGTATCATGCGTACTGATAAGGAATGGAATTCGTTGCCGGACTCTGTTTCCTGAACACTACAATCTGGGACTCTTCAAGGTTAGAGTGAATAGGTATCCTTTGGGCAGGCATGTAACAACGTAGACCATATCACCACTTTCCATCAGGTGTGATTATGGTCAAACGCCTTGCATGTATTATTATAAAAAATGCATTCAGCAAGTTCATCCTTAAGATAAACTTACAATAATTGATTAGGGATAACTCCCTAAACGCAGAGTATTTTTGTGTAGTGGTAATAAGATTTGGGGTTGAGACAAATTATATTCTGGCTAATTGAACTGATCTAACATAGATTTTTATATGTTCATTGACTGAAACTTGTAGAATGAGAGGTGATGATCTGAATCCGGTGAAAGTTCAAAACAAGACGAAGCAGTGAAAGCATGAGCACAAGCTGAGATGCCACCAGGCAGAATTACTCAATAATCACAAGTTTAAAAACTTAACTGACCGACTTCCAATTTACCGATCGTGACCAAATTTATATGGGACCACCAAAATACATTAAAAAAAAAATACCGACGAATTGAGGACCTCCTCCTTTTTGGGAAGTCGGTCGAAATGGGTCTTATAATATGTTTCAAATATTGTTTAATACAGCTTCAGTTGTGTAAAGTACTGTTTATCATTTCGCCAAATTAATTCACAGTTCACTTTATTCACCTATGAATGGCATAAACCGTAATAATTTATGCACAGTGAGTGCACATAGTCACGGTGCTAGACAACTAGAACGCATCAGACAATAGTAACAGAGTAGAGTACGAACAATAATATTATTTAATCTGTGGTCCAGCCAAGTGGCGTGTTGTCACAGTGTCCCCGACACTTGACACCACAATGTTAACCGGTCCTAATTTTATACAATTTCCTTAATTATAGCAAGTTAGGAACGTGAAAGGAATAGTTTGTTTGGCCGTGTGCTCTCTAGTTAGTTATGTAAATAATGCGACGCGACGCGCCAGTCGACACACGCCAACACAAATTTTCGTTTTCTTATTTCCCACGGGATTTTTACAAGTATTATAATACATATTATAACAAAAACGATGTTTGACGTAACATATCAGTATTTGTCGATAAAATTCTATTTAATTCCATTATTGAACGTAAAGTTGCTACTATAGTCCGATTGTTAATTAAACGCAGTAAACTGACAGATCGAAATGTCACTTTCCAAAATAATGTTGCTTACTATTAAAACATAGTGATTGATCTAGTTAAATTTTTATCATTCGAAGAAACAATAACTCGGCACTAGCTTACAAAATTATAATTTTATTGCGTATTTTTAGATTATTGTTATTTTTATATACTATACTATTATTTTTTATATAATTATTTTTATTTAAGCTTTACCCTTCGACTAAATGACTGTGTAAATAATTTTGCGTAAATAATCACAACAGATACGTGAAATGATAACAATGGAAAATTACAAATAATACTTTTATTATTTCAGAAATATTACGTTCGGCACATTCATAGCTTTTGTTAGTTTTGTTTATAATGAACCATGACTATAATTCCAGTACACATGCCGTAATTTCGCATGCAGTAATTTACTATGACTATAATTCAGTAGACATGCAGTAGTTATCACACATTAGGCATGAATTACTACTTTGAGTAAGACTTTAGAAAATGAAAGAATGAAATGGTTCACTGAATTGAAATGTTTAAATAATATTGATCTTTTTACCGCAGCACTATTTAAATTTCATGAAAAAGTGGCAACATTCGAAATGTCAGTTTACTCCGTTTAACTAGCAATCCTACTATACAACACCTCGCTCTTGACCGGAGGCCCAAATACCTTACCTCTTTTCCAATTCATTTCCTTCTAACAACAGATACTCCTATGACCATAAGCGACGGGGAAAATAAGAGTCCATGTTATTATATTGCTAGTTATTACCTCTCTAGCCCTTTCTCTTTTTAATAATTTGTTGTGTCAGTCGCATGTAAATTAAATAGACGTAGTTCACAAAAATAATAAATTAATCCTGAATTTATCCACCCCAGCAACCCGACGGACTCACCACCGTTAAGTACCCTCAAGTAAAACAGCCAGTAAGTACAATTGGGCGGAAACGGAAGGCGCGTGTTTCGCGACCTCTCGGCGAAATTCGGGCGGCAGCTGCGCGTGCGCTGCCAAACAGCTGCTATCTAATAGGTCATTTCCGTTTGGTACGCCGCGCTGTCCGTACGTTCAACTTGAGCTAGAATCACTCTAGAATGCATCTATGCAGACAGGTTTTTTTAAAATATAATGTACTCCATACATTAAAAATAAGTATGATAGGAAATGAAAATGAGGTTATTTTTTGTCGATTAGCCGTTATTGCTGTGCTAAACGCCACTAAAACTCTTTAACTTCATTCAATTTAATAATAATAGTAGTTTAGTTAAATCCTCGCTAATGCATTCATGGACCCCGTACATGTATCTACTCTCTAATGTACTATTAATTTTTAGAAGCAATGCAGAAGTAATTCATATTTTCCAAAGAAAAATATTCAATCTGTTATAGAGAGAGAGACTGAGGCTGAGATCTATAAAGCGAACTTCGACTAAGTCGAAGTAAAAGTAACGAACTCAGTGAGGATTTTGACATAAACCGAGTCCTTTTCGACCGACTTCCACAAAAGGAGGAGGTCCTCAATTTTTCTGTATTTTTTTTATGTATGTTACTCGATATCTCCGCCAAATGTGGACCGATTTTCAAAATTTTGTGTTCGATAGAGCTTATTTCAAGGATGGTCCAGTATAAATTTGATCACGATCGGTAAATTGGAAGTCGGTCAGTTAAGTTTTTAAACTTGTGATTTTTTTACAAGAAAATCTTTGCTCTATCTGTCAGTCTGTTTGTCTTGTAAAAAATGGCTCGGACTAAGATAAAGTTCGATTTAACAATTTCAAAGCCTCAGTGAGTTCGTTATTTCGACTTAGTCGAAGTTCGCTCTATAGAGGTAGATCTCAGCCTTAGTATAATAGTTGCCAAGTTCAAATGTTTGCAAACAAACATCCAAGTATATTTAGATATTTATTTATAGATAAAACATGAGTGTTTATTTATAATCGGCGCGGGCAGGGGAGAGACACCGAGCTTCCGACCATTCATCACCTGGTCTATAAAAAAACATCTCAAGACTCTCAAGTCTCAACGGAGCTGATTGCAGAGGGATAGTTTAAAAACGTCAAATGAGCAAACATGAAAGATTTTTTGTAGATAAAGAAACCGTAAAAATTTACATCACATGTTGAAATTACTGCCTCGGTGGCGTAGTGGTATTACGTCCGCAGTACGACTAACGTCCTTAGGTCTCGAGTTCGATCCCCGGAAAAGTGATTTTGGATTTTTTAGTATCAGCCCGGTGTCTGAAATTTGTGCCCCATATGGTATATTATATCGATGCGATATGGCGATAGACTCGCTCCCTATCACATCTGGGACGGAACTAAGTTCGGCGAAATATCTGTTCTAGTTCGCTAATGCGCCTCTGCTTACTCCTTTGGGGATATTGGTGTGAGCTTATGTATGTGTATGTTTTATGTTATGTTAAAAAACGTATGAAACAGAAACCCATTCCCCACGGGACACGAGTCGTTCCTCTCTGATCGTTTTCAGCGCAAACGGAAACTACGTACAGATGCTACATTACTTTAAAAATAAATCGAAACAAGATCAAGAAACACGTGGAGATCTTCAGTTCGTTGTCAATTTCTGTTTGCCGTTTGTAATACAGTGTTCCTGTGAACATAGATTTAATAAAGAAGCTCCGAGTAGAGTTGCCATATATAATGAGTTTATAGTAGTGGTACTTTTCTCCATTAATACGATTCTTTAGAGATCAATCAGCACAATTTTCTGTGATAAATTTACTAATGTTTGTAGGTATTATGTTTAATTTCGCATAAAAGACTACCTACTATTGCTACTATTGCTATTGGTAAGTACCAATAACACTAAATTACTGGTTACTTACTAAATTACTGAAAGTAAAAAGAAATGGTATTAAACACTTGCATATTGGAATAAAAATATTCGAAATTTTGTTGTAATCTTTTTTAAAAGTTCTAATGATATTTTATCTTATTAATACATCTTGTTTAGAGTGGTATATTAAACTGGAAAAGTAACAGGAAGCATCAGTAACATTGTCTGGACGTTTAGCGGTTTTCTCAACGTGTTGGTGTGGTCATTTTGTATTCATAATGGCGCTACTATTCCTGGCTAAAGTGGTAACGAAATAAACTCCTGGCTTTATGAAGTCTTAAAATATTTGGTGGCGTATTTAATAAAGAATATAAATAAAGCATTCGATTATATAGCTAATACTGGTAAAATAATTAGGTTACCTAATGGTGAGTGGTCGCCACCATTCAGCCACCGTGGCGCAGTGGGCGTGTAGCGGGCTGTAAGCAGGAGGCCGCTGGTTCGATTTCCGCATTGAGACAAATCTTTGTGTGGCCCACAGATATTTGTTTCAAGTCTGGGTGTTGGGAGACCGAAAGTCTCTAATAGTTTCTGACACCCACGATACAGGTTATACCTAGTGTGGGATCAGGACTAGGTGTGTGACTATTGGATGTATTCATTATTTATTAATAAAAACCCACATTACCAAAAGAATCATGGGTGCAATGCCAACATTAAAGGAAGGCAATGGGGATAAGGACAGGTATGGAGATTTAGGCTATTGAAAATCTCACTCAACAAACGAAAAGCCACTTCATGCAGTATAGGCCTACTACTTAAACTTACTAGTAACTATTATGCTTATTTAGTTAAGTTAAGGTTATTAAGCGTTTAATTAGGAACTCGGACCCTGGCACTAGGCCGGGACAACACCAGACAGAAAGAAATAAATTTCGTTAAGGTTTTCAGAATAATTTCGGTCTCCATTATATGATTATTAATACCGTAATATCAGTATCAGTATCAGGCTGCCTCGTTGGCGTGGTGGTATTTCGATACAACTACGGTTCTGAGGTCTCGGATTCGATGCCCGGGTCGGGCAAAGTCATATTGGATTTTTCCATATCAGCCCGGAGTCTGGAATTTGTGTCCGATATGGCGATAGGCTCGCCCCCTATCACATCTGGGACGGAACTAAGCTCGGCGAAATGTGGGTGTTCTAGTTTGCTAGTGCGCCTCTGCCTACCCCTTCGGGGATACAGGCGTGAGCTTATGTTTTTAATATCTTTATGTACTTAAACTTTTGGTAAGAAATTCACAGGTGTTACAAAACAGAAGCCATTGCTAAACCTATTCCGAACTTCCGTTTAGTCGACAAAGACTCGGTAATATGATCACCGGTACAGTCGACAGCAGAAGTGGTTCTCATCTGTCGTCGATACCATAAACTCGCGTGTCGCTGCGCAGGAGTGCTCACAAAAACGCCACGCGCCGAATGCCTTCTTCCGCCAACCTGCTTCCGGCAGCCTTTGTGTTATCGGGCGCTAGTTTGTTTGCTCCTATTTTATAGATTATTTATATAGAAATACACAGCTCTCGTCTCGAGGACCGCGTATTTTTTAGAAGCCTTTATTTTTAATTATTTTTTTAACAATACATTTGTGCTTCTAGTTCGTAAATTAAACAGACGATGAACCTAATTTGCAAAAACAATAAAAGATGTTGTAGTATTCGTTGTCTTATTACCTAAATATTCATATTACGCACAATATTATGCATTCTCAAAGGCTAATAATACGTATTAAAAAAACTGTTAAACTGTAATATTATATATACAACAAGAAGTTAAGTATAAACATTTAAGCTAGAAACCCAGCTACATATCAGTCAATGTTTTTTCTACGAATCACATGAATTAGCGCGTCCAATTACAACGTAATATAAATCACCTTGTAATCTCGTTACATAGTTTGTCCCAAACTTGTAAAACGAGATTAGACTTAGCGCCATACATCCAGTTCTTTGTGTTCCGCTAGTAATCCCATTGTCCCGACACAGGCTAGCGCCTAGCGAAACCACTTTATCTGTTACAGTTATCTCTATGGAAAAGGCCCTGTCGTACTGCGGGCTATGCGATACTTCGTTGTTCATTTATTAACACTAACTCATAATATTAGCCCTGTAAAATTACTGTCCCACTGCTGGGCACGGGCCTCCACTACCAATGAGAGGGGTCAGGTCTTAGTCTACCACGCTGGCCTAATGCGGGTTGGTAGACCTCACATGCCTTCGAAATTCTTCTGGAGAAAATCTCTGGTATGCAGAATGTTTTCCTTCACCGTTATAGCAAGCGATATTTCACAAAGCAAAAGACACTTAACATAAAAGTCAGAGATGTATGCTCCATATTGGGGTAGGTCTCGAAACTCCGACACTTGTCTCGGCATTCCGTACCATTCCCAACTGAGCTATCGCTGCTAACTTACTATGACTAAAATGATTAATTATGAGTATGATAATATAAATTCGGTTATTAAACAAAGTTATGAATACTATCTATCTATGCCTACTAAATTATATTATACTTAATAAGTAAAATATGTGAGTAGGTAGGAGTGTGTAGTGTGTAGTGAAGACCTTATCTAAATGTAATAAATAGTGAAGTTAGTTAAATTATATTTGTAACTTTCCTTTTTTTAGAACTATTTTTTTTAAATTAGAATTAAAGTAAATTTGGTAATCTTTTGATGAATCTGCTACTTAATTTTAATTTTTATGCTATAAAATGTAGTAAGTGCAACTCTTAGCTTCCACTGCATTGCTTTCGTTACGACTGTGCCCCAAAGAAGACAACAGATTAAGTAACATGATACAAGTTATTCACTTAGCTACTTAGCATGTTATCAGTTTGTTGAGATCTGTGCACTTCTGATATCTTTATTTATTTGTACACGAGGATTTCTTATCAGTAGCAGAATATATAATGCTAAATCATTAACTTTACACATTTCATAGGCATTAAAATAATTGACAAATACATGGAAATATAAAAATTTTGGGAAATTACCACTATTTTTTTACAGCGCACATACATTGTACGTTCCCATCCAAACTTTATAAACGACTTTTTTAGGAACTAAATAATTACAATGTTTTTTTTACTTCCTGCGTAATTATGAATAAAATATTATGTATTCATATTCATATGTATTATGTAAATTAAAGGTTATAGTTGTAATATTCGTAAATATCGAATAATCCATCGATCGGCTATTGTGTATGTAACAGCTATCCATCAGAGTTCGGCCCATTTCGATAACATCTGGTTGGCAAGGTGTCTTTGTACAGTAACTATTCAATTATTGGACACACGTGTGCGCACGCACCAGTCGGTTTTGTGGATTATATTTTTAATGTTATGTAAAACCGGCTCATAATTACTCGTGTATTACTTCTATAAATGCCATCGAAGTTGACCCCTAATTACATAATGTTGTATAACAAACAGTACAGCGAGAATTTTCGTCCGACTTCCACAACAGAAGGAGGTCCTCAGTTTTTATTTTTTTTAAACAGTCACTCCTAGTCCTGACCCCACACTAGTGACCTGTATCGTGGGTATCAGAGACTATGAGAGACTTTCGGTCTCACAACACCCAGACTTGAAACAAATATCTGTGGGCTACACAAACATTTGTCTCAATGCGGGAATCGAACCCGCTGCCTCTCGCTTCACAGCCGGCTACTCGCCCGCTGCGCCACGGAGGCTGTCAAAATTCGTCTGTATTTTAAAAAAAAATTATGTATGTTACTCGATATCTCCGCCAAATCTAGAACGATTTTCAAAATTCTTTTTGTGTTCGATAGAGCTTATTTCAAGGGTGGTCCCATATAAATTTGGTCACGATAGGTAAATTGGAAGTCGATGAGTTAAGTTTTTAAACTTGTGATCATAATAAGTACTTATTGAACTTGTTTTTGAGAAAAAACAATTTATAATCCGAATAAATATGTACTAAACAAGTGCATAACACGTGATATGTTGAAAGACACCAAAGGCTTTTGAAATATAAAGTACCACATGCATGATGTTTGCGCTTTTTAAAATATCTAGTAAATTAAAATCTAGTCAGCAAATCGAATCTGTGGTCTTCAGAAACATTTTAAGTGCAGCAGATCCAAGCTCTGATCATTAACCGTGTCTCGTACTAATCCAGAATATCTGCTAATACATAAGATTGTTACTAAACCCCAAAATGTATTGATTGAATGCGATCCGTTAAATATAGCCGCATGTACGGTTCAATGTGTTACATTAGCCGGGTGTTAATGCATTTTTTCTAAGACATGTGCAGTGGCACCGCTAATTTACGCAAAGGAAAGGTGTTCGAAGCGGACCGCGCGCCTCCTCACTGCATTGATTTGACATGTGTGCCGTGACGTGCTCTATTTAAAGTTAAACAGAAACTTTGAAGTTCGAACGAATATGATACATCAGTGCTTTGAAGACACAATGTGTTTCTGAACGCAAAATTATTACTGCTTCATGGCGGTGCAGATTGCGGAACGTCCTGAGGTATCGGATTCGATCCCTAAGTCGGTCAAAGTTATGCCGTTTTTATTTATTCGTATCTGTAAAGTCTGGATTATGTGCCCGATATAGCGCTAGACTGGGATATTACATCTGGGACGGAAATGAGCTCGAAATTTGGGTATTCTACTTCGCCTCTGCCTACTCTTGGGGGGATACAGATATGTATGTATTGTTAATTAAAATGTCACCTCCTTGGCTTAGCTAATCCGGCATCAGGGTTTATCTAATACAATTTATTAGGGACTGGACTATCTAAAAGGAATTGTCACGTAGGAAGCCGGCCGTAAAAACTAAAGTCGAAAACTTTCTGCAATATACTTGATAAACTTAATAAAGTGTGTTACGCCGACCCTACATTCGAGTGGAATCAAAGCCAGTTAATAGAAGATTTTTAATACAAATGTTAATTCAACTCAATTTCATGTTGCAAACATACTCTTCTATAAAAGTATATTTGCAACGAGGGCGACATTAATATTAGCAATAAATTACATTCAAATGGCACCTATTATAATAACCACAGTCAAAGCATACATCATGTTTGTTACTCCATTAAATACGTCATCATAATGTTTCCCCCATCATAATTCAAGTCCATACATTCTGCACCGGAAGTCGAGCGGAAATCACAATGATAACACTCCAACCGAATCAAAACACGCCAATAAATATTATTAATTGTCAGTGGCGAAGGGTGAAAAATTTCTAAAAGGAAGCCAGCGCTACTTTCTTTTCCAGATAGTACCTGGAAAAAACTAATTTACTAGCCTACAATCTGAAAAAGGCAAGCCGGTAGGAATCGGGTTGTATAGACCCTTCGCCACTGTTAATTGTGTTATCTTTATCTATAAAAGTGTATCAAGCGTTAATGGCATCGGACCCGTGTTGTGATATAGATATAGTCACTATTAGATGCACCGACTGCCTCGGTGGCGTGGTTGTATTTCGGTACGACTACAGTTCTGAGGTCTCGGGTTCGATCCGCGGGATAGCGAGCAAAGTGATATTGGATTTTCCCAAATCAGCCCGGAGTCTGGGTGTTCTAGTTCACTAGTCGGCCTCTGCCTACCCCTTCGGGGGATACAGGCGTGAGCTTATGTTATGTTATGTTATGTGTCACTATTAGATCAGTCGGTAATTAGTTTCGTACAAATATTTTACTGACTGCCTCGGTGGCGTAGTTTTATTTCGGTATGGCTACCGTCTTGAGGGCCCGGTTTGATCCCCGGGTCGGGCAACCTGATACTGGGTTTTCAGTTCAGTACCAATAGTTACCAGTAGTTTGTATGTACCAATGAAATCTGTTTATGGGAAAGATAGTGTCGTAACAAATACGTGTGCGTTTTAAGATTAATAATTGACCAAATGAAAATGGATGTATGACTAACAAAAACTAAAGTCACACTGTTTATCGTTTTGTGTCTAGTTTAATAGAAAACCGACGCTAAGGAGCATTTTTTACGTTCCAAGACTCAATAATAACTGCTCCATTAAAATGATTTAAATTTTAAAGCAAACATAATACGTATCAATTTGTGTAATTGCAGGTCCTTTCATCGATTACACGGCACGTTAAACCGCGGAAGCAAAATCACCCAATTTTTTTGTATCGCAGTGGACACAAAACACACAATCGCGTTTCTTGATACTTAATTGTATTTAATTGGTCGTGCCGCATTCATATCGGACATTTTCATTTGTAAAAGCTTTAATTTTACGACGGTCGATGTTTCTGTCGAGACGGATTTTGTGATTATCATTGTGTACAAATCAATGTTATTGTGTACTATAATTGTGCACAAACTGATTCTGTCATTGTTCAGTTTATATTTGTAATGTCACTTTGAGGAAAATGTGAACTTATCACGGAGTTGTTTGACCAAATATGTACCATACTTTAGTTATATTTCTTCATAATCCATTTTCAATAATATGGATAAAGCGTTAAATTCATAAACAATTTTGGTGCCACACTACTGCGATCGATAATTATAATAATACCTATTATAAACTATTGAATATCACAAGTACCCTAAACCGACGTGCATGCATGAAGAATATAATGAAACTGCAGGGTTACCACGACCTCTTCTAGCAATATTATTATAATCGATATTCAATATTATTATAATGGAAGTGAGTGCTGGGTCTGGCAGAAGAAGCATGAAAGTCGAGTGAATGCGGTGGAAATGCGTTCCCTGCGAAGTATGTGTGGAGTCGCCCTTGCCGATCGTATGAGGAATAGCAAGATAAGGGATTGTTGTAAGTTGAAGAATGATGTGGTGACTAGGATTGAGAAAGGGATGCTGAGGTGGTTTGGACATGTTGAAAGGATGGATGAAAGGCGACTTACGAAAGGTATTTATCGTGCTAAAGTGAATGGTAGGGCCAGAAGAGGGCGCCCGACACGATCCTATATGGATCAAATTAGCGATCTCCTTCGTAAAGGGCAAGTTCGGAGTACCCTCAACCAGCGGAAATGTATGAAACGATGCATGAATGTGGATGAGGCAAAAGAGGTGTGTCAGGATCGTAGCTTGTGGCGCTCAATTGTCTCTGCCTACCCCTATGGGATACAGGCGTGAGTGTGTATGTATGTATGTATGTATTATAATCGTTCTTCCTTTGTTTTTTATGGGAATCGGTACAAGTAAGATTATAATAATACTGCTATAAGAGGTTGTGGTATGCCCCCAGAATGAGGTGAAAGAGGTGTGTAAGGATCGTAGCAAGTGGAAATCCGTTGTCTTTGCCTACCCTTATGGGAAAAAGGCGTGAGTCTATGTATGTATGAATATCAAAGCAGTTAAAATAGCGGTCTATATTGTTATAAAATATTCTTCGTTTAGTGGTAAAAATAATATTAGCATTCCTCTTTACAAATGTATAATACATGAGATAAGAATAAATGGCAAATGTATTCGGGGCGCGGTCAAAAGCCGCCTGGTGTAATATTAACAAAATAAAACTCGCGGGCACGGACTTAAAGAACAAGAAGGACACCACCTCGCCTATAGTCTCCCAATTGTATTTTTTGTAATAGCATTGATTATATTCATCATTTGCTAATGGAATGTATAAAAAACAGAACAGAAAGAGAGGAATACTTTTCGCAATTCAAACTTAATAGACTGGACATGGATCTTATCCAGTCCATCCTGTCAAGCCCGAGTACGGATATGGCAAAAGGACTCTGTATGTTAGCCACCAGTCTAGCACCTAGTCGCTGATTTTTAGTACTTTAACTTTTATATAATGACTACGTTTACTAGTAGCTAAATTAGGTGCTGGTGAAAATAATATAATAACTACGTATGTATTATATTATTTTCTGTAATTAGTATCAAAAGATACAATAGGGCTGATGTGTCCATGTGGACAAAAGCCCTGTTAAAAAATCTCGCCTATAGTTAAACGGACGCCACAGAGATGCCACGCACAGAAACGCTCCTGTACAAAATTGCCCTACGCACACACACGCCATTACGAGTCGATAGATCGAATGGGCCGAAAACCCTGCTTTGCTTTCAATGTTCCTAGCGCTCCGTCCATATTTTTTTTTACGTTCGTGCTCGCGGCAATGCTGCGTAATGCAATATGAAGTGCTCAGACACGTCGGCGCCGAACCGCGCCGCCTCGGCCTCAGACCCACTCACCAATCGTCAATAGTTTTTCTCGCGTTTGCAAAGCTAAACAAAGTTTGCAGAGACGTTTTGGCCTATACAAATTGTTTGGGTATGACTGCTTCCCAACACCGAATTTGGTAACTTTTAGAACAATTTGAGAGGTCGTTGCTTTGGGAAAATACAATGGCGTCATTGTTATTGGTACGCTGTCTAAAAAGAATAATTCCGGACCGATATACTTGTTCGATTTAGTTCCAAAAATTGAACCTAGATAAACGGTTTATAAGAATAACGGCTAACAACTGGAACGCCACTCAACTTTAACGGCTTCTTACATTGTTTTACGCCATACATTTTGACAGATTAGGCCGCGTTAAATGACATAAGGCGACCTTAACTATTTGAGTAATCGAGTAAGATATATGTATATTATAACGAAACGAACAGCGACTGAAACTAGATGAGTCACTAAAATGTAGCCTTAAACGACCAGTTTCATGCAACAGTCACTAAAATAGGAAAATCAATATTTTTCTTAATTTCACTCTACCTTTGGTACTCTTCATTAAAGTTAAAACACACCTACTATACTTTCATCAACGTAGTGCCAATAGTTTCAAAGTAAAATGGCTGTAATATACGAATTGACATACGGGCAGGGGGCAGACAGGCAGGCGGACATGACAATTATAAGGGTTCCGTTTTTGCCATTGGCTATAATATATTATTTTCTACCTGCCCTTATCCCACCTTAATGTGGGGTCGGCGCAACATACTTTTTCAAGCGTGTTGCAGAGAGGATTTTGCTTAGTTTTTACGACCGGCCGCCTCCTGACGTCAACCCCCTCTAAAGGATCCAGTCCCGGGCAAATTAAACTAGAAAATTTTCTATGCCTGACCTGGGAATCGAATCCAGGACCTCCCGGTCCGCAGCCCATACATGGTGCCACTAGACCAGAGAGGCGACTTGGCTATTTAACCCTAATATTATAAAGGTTCCATTTCAAAATATAAAAATACGTAGGTACATATTGTAATGGATGAAACCCGTCAAAAGCGGAAGACATTAGTCGCGACGTCCCCGCCACGCCGCACCGCGTCGCGCCGCCCCAGTGTGGTGGTACCGAATTTATTGCAATCCGATACGACGACGCGACGCGACACGCGGCGACGGTCGACAGCTCGCATGTTTGTGACAGGGGAAACAACCGCAAGCAAAAAATGCAACGCTAACTATAATAATGTACCTAAACGGGATTTTCGTATTTTAGGGACACTTGCAGCTCCGCGATAAATCTCTATTCATCCCAAATCTTGATTTAAAGATAGGAATGAGCTGTAGGATAAATCGAGATAAGGTGTAACTTTAGATTAGTAACAATGCTGTAAGTCGACCTTAAATTTTAATTATGTGCATAGATAGGCCTGGAGTCTGGAATTTGTGATTCGATAAACTCGCCTCTAGCCCTCTTATCACATCTAGGATGGAAATAAGTTCTGAAAGATTGGAATATTCTAGTGATTTAGTTCGCCGCTGCCTACCCCTTCTGGCATACAGGTGTTTTGTTACTTAATTATAGGTGACAATCAAACACCATGAATGATTAAGGGTATAAGAAGCTGACAATCATATTCAATATCATTGAGCATGTGAAAGAATAATGATAATAAAATTCCAAAACATCTCAGAATGTGCTCTACAATTAACGTATAGAATGTTGTCTTGTTTTTCTAAAGATATTTGGAAAAACCAGTTAATAACAAATTATAATAACTATAAAAATGTTATTGAAGTTTTGTCATCTTTCGCATTGTCTATTTCGGGGCTGATCAACTCTTAGTCATCATGCATTTAAACTGTCTTAAAACAAAATATCACACAATACAAGAACATTAATTCCTTGTTCTTGTCTAACAAGGCCAAACATATTGATGTCATATTTGGGAGTGTGTCGGTATTCGTTCTCATTTACATACATTAACATTTCATAATCGCCATTGGAGCTATTTGCAAAAGCTTCAGTCGACACTAATATATTGTATTTTGTAGTAACTCTATCACTAATTGAACAATATTTACTCGTAAAAACGTTAACAAATCCTGATGCGATTATTCAGTTACAAGTTACAACCCGTGAAAATTTATAAATTACGTTAATCATTGCTTACACAAAGTTATAGTTCTACAGAAGATTTGAAACAATCTACTAATAACACCGTCATAAAACTGTATCCCCAAAAGGTTAAAAAGAGGCGAATTAGAGAACTAGAAACTCTACATTTCGCCGAGCTTTTTTCCGTACCAAAGGGCGAGCATATTACCAAGCGAGGGGGGGTGCATATCGGGCCTAAATCCGAACAGACTTCGGGCTAGTACTGAGGAGAAAAGCCCAATTTCACATTACCCGACCCGGGAATCGAACCCTGAGACCTCAGGACGGTAGTAAATATAGCTTTTAATGTAATACACATAGGAGTTATCGATCGTCTAAAATGATGCACATTATAAGGTTCACTTTTTTGAAGTAGGTTAAAAATGTCACCGGTGTCTATTTATAGTGTAGTTAAAAACGTTAACTTTAGCATCTGTGAAGTGTATCCCCGGATTATGTGATCTACAATAATGTTTTCGAGAGCATTAAAGCAAAGTTAAATATTGCTTGTAGCTTTAATGCGCTGTAGTTTTAAAAAGCAAGAGGGTCGGACGCCATTAAGTGAAGTCTTGCATGTTTGACACGCTATTTTTATTGCAGGTCACATTTTATCTGATAAAATGCTAACGGAAAATGGGAAAAACGCGTGAGCGGGCGCCGCGCCGGTCATTCGCCTAGACTGACCCAATTCGACCTAAGCGATTGAAGCAATTCATATTTCATTTTTAATAATGAACCAGAGTATATTCCTACAGTTAATTTACTGACTGCCTCGGTGGCGTGGTGGTATTTCGGTACGACTACGGTTCTGAGGTCTCGGGTTCGATCCCCGAGTCGGGCAAAGTTATATTGGATTTTTCCATATCAGCCCGGAGTCTGAAATTTGTGACCGATATGGCGATAGGCTCGCTCCCTATCACATCTGGGACGGAACTAAGTTCGGCGAAACGTGGGTGTACTAGTTCGCTAGTGCGCCTCTGCCTACCCCTTCGGGGATACAGGCGTGAGCTTATGTATGTATGTATGTTAATTTAGTAAACGACACAATATTAAGGCCACATAGTTCACATACCAATTGGGTTTTTGAATTCCCGCGAATTCTTAGCATTGCTTTATTTCGTTAACGCTGAATTCCAAAAATAGCTTAACTTTTTGTGAAATTCATGGTAATAGTTGATTTACTTCGTTACGTTTTTTGCGTAATAACTTTTATTGTTTTATACATGTTTAGTAATTCTACGATGAAACTATTTTCGTAAAGAAAAACTCACCTAAAGAATGAATTTTGTGTGGCCGAATCTACACTGGTGTTGTTTTAATTGCTATGGCGGTCCCATAAATATCACAGATAAGTAACAAGACTGAAGTAACTTGATAAAATATGCGGGCTAACAAATTTATTGCGTACCACTTGAAATTAGTTTGAACGTTTACATATTATGCGCATTAAGTTAGGAAAATTTGCCGTTCCTTAACCTTCTTTCTACCTGCCCTTATCCCACGTTAATGTGGGGTCGGCGCAACACACTTTTTCAAGCATGTTGCAGAAAGAATTTGGCTTAGTTCTTACGACCGGCCGCTTGCCTGACGTCCACCCCCTCTGGGGGCTCCAGTCCCGGGCAAATTGAATTAGAAAATTCGCTTTGCTCAACTAGGGAATCGAACCCAGGACCTCCAGGTCCACAGCCCATATATGCTGCCACTAGACCAAGGAGGCGACTCTGCCGTCCCTTTACTTTTCGGCCGACTTCCACAAAAGGAGGAGGCCCTCAATTCGTCTGTATTTTTTTTAATGTATGTTACTCGATATCTTCGCCAAATGGCGATCTTCAAAATTCTTTTTCAGTTCGATAGAGCTTATTTCAAGGGTGGTCTCATATAAATTTGGTCATAATTGGATTTGAAGTCGGTCAGTTAAGTTTTTAAACTTGTGATTATATAATTTACGCGAAATAACACAGGGTATCGAGATATTTTGACGGACAGTAGCCCGAGCACGAAAAACTAATGTAAATGTAAATGTATTCGAGTTCGCTGCGCACTGATGACGTTTGGTTAATATTTCATACAAATTTCATAGACGCGCATCGGGTTCGAATACATTTACGGTTGTAAGAAATTTTCCTACTCAGGCCGCTGTTTGCTATTCTTCCACGGAACGCTAAGAATGTAACATAAATACATTATTACTGGTTGTCATGACAATGACCGTAAAATCCACTCAATAAAAACAGCACATAATGAAAAGTCCATTGTTAAATGCAATGGAACCTTTCAAAAATGAGTCGAGTATTACATGTTTGATGTGAATCCGGCGCGGTGTCATAAACTTTCTTCGATTATGCGCTATTATTGTCAATTCGTTCTTATCTCGTGGAGAAAGCCTCCGATAAAGGAAAACGTGGGAGTGTTGCCAACGAAAGTATACAAAACGACGTCGCTACAATACCGCCATTCAATTACACCGCACGTTTCTATTGGCATATTGTTCTTTGATATAATTAGCTTAACAATCATAATTGTACATCTTCAACTGTAAAAACACATTAACTAAACAAGCAACGCAATTTCTCATTGAAATATCTCTGCCTATGAAATAAACTCTACATCAAATTGTTTTGTTCGAGTAAAACTCTAGTTTTTGAGAATCGAACAAGATCAGCAGTATTGTTATAATTGTACCGATTCCCGTACAAAAAAAACAAAGTAAGATTATAATAATACTGCTTTACTGGTAATATTATTTTAGGGCTTAAATACATAAACATACATGGATATTAATTTACTTATCAAACAAAATTGTAAAAGCTCCACAGTTAATTACATTGTAGTTCTATGATTTGTATAGTGGCAGAAAACAAAAGTATAATTGGGTACTTGACTTTTTTTAAAATAATGTTATATGACATTTACGTCATCTACAATATAGAGGTAAAACAGAAAGAAATATTGAAATATTCTCAAAAATAAAAAAGTTATAAGCCTTTGAAGATTGGTGTAACCTTCAAACTGGGAAAGAGAAGTATCAGTAAAATCACGTCACGGCGATAACGGTGCGTGCGTCGAAAAGGGATAGCAAGATATCACCATTACCACTATCACCATTATCACTATCACTATTACCATTATCACTCTTGCTCAATGCAGATTTTAAAATATGAATTACTGCCTCATTTTTCAACAAATTTCGATGCGGTTTTTAGAGAAGGGTTTCTTTTTTGTTTTATTTTCTATTACATATAAAAATGTGTATGAAATGAAACATAATCAGGTACCCAATTATGATAGTCTACTTTAATCATATAACCTTGAAAAACTCAAAGAGCTATTCCTTCCACGAGATTTATATACTAATCAATACCTAACATTAGACATGCGCTCTACAGGCAAACGTCTCTGTCGAATATCGATCGCATTATTATTTAACCAGCCCCCTTACTCTTGAGTCTTGACACTCGATTCGATTGTGATTTCGATTTGGTTTCATTTGTTGACATAAAATTCCACCGAAATGTACTTTTAAAATGCGCTAATGTTGCATAATATTCGAGAACTTGTCATTTAGTATTTTTTTAAATGGCATTAATGCACTTTTTAACCTGATTTCGGGGGAATTTTAAGTCAATGAAACCGAATCGAATTCAAGTTCGAATCGAGCGTCAGGAGTCACCCCCCCCCCCCCCCCTGTTCACATTAATGATGTCGAACAATTCTATAAGTACCAGAGTGTCCTGCACTTACAATTACAATAAAAAGTAGCATCGTTTTAAATGCGGTTGTTGGTGAATGTCGCTCCGAGCATTATAGTACAGGTGCACGCGCAACCCGCCCGGCCCCGGACAGACGCGTGCGCCGCTCGCGCAAGAAACATAATGCACTCTTATGAGCTCTTCTTGAATTATTCAATACCTTATCACATACCTGATTTTAGTCATGTTTTTTTCCCTAAAGTTGATATTTTTATAGCAAAGACTGAGAAACCAGTAGGTGGGTAACCTGTAGAGTAACTTTTGAATTTTGGCTCTCGATTTGGTTGCGACTACGATTCGGTTTCATTTATTGACTCAAAATTCCACCGAAATCGAGGTAAAATGTGCACTAATGTAAGAAGATCTCGAATCTAATGCGACATTAGCGAACTTTTTAACTCGATTTCGGTGGAATTTTAATTCAATAAATGAAACAAACAAATCGTAGTCAAAATCGAATCTATAGTAACTCGGTGGAGGGGGCCGTGTCCCATAAACACTCACAACTCCAAATGAATCATAAGTACGTTGCCATCTTAAAGAAGGGGAATAGGTATTTGGTCCACTTGAAATCTCACAAACCGAACGAAACGCAACAGCAAGCTACCACTTTACATCGGTTTTCTGTGAGGTAGTGGTATCAAACCGGTCGAGCCGCTAAAATGCGATAATAAGTACTTGAAAATTACATTATAGCATAATCTCAGCGTAAGAAGTAATTTGATCTAAAAAGTATTTTATCCTATATAGACATAACATATTAACCTAATGAAATGCCATGTTCTTAACCGCTGAACGCCACATAAATATTTATTTGCGGGCGAGTGAAGAAAACTCGCTTCTGTCTTCCGGTACAATCGCTAACCAAAGTGCGTAAACTATTCATTAAATAAAAACGTCGGCGTATGTCCACACATATTAGCAATTCAAGAGTTAATTGCTTCGTTTTTATGGGAATAAGAGCGACAATAGACGACTCGCCTGACAATAAACGATTGCGCTCGTCTATGGACAAATCTCACGGGGCATTGTTAATGCGCCTGCTTTATAGACAACTGTAAAATTCTACCTATTTGATTAATGATAAAGATAAACTGCCTTATTACAAAACGTGGGCTAAGTTTAGTCTTTGACAGCCTCCGTGGCGCAGCGGGTGAGTAGCCGGCTGTGAAACGTGAGGTCGCGGGTTCGATTCCCGCATTGAGACAAATGTTTGTGTGGCCCACAGATATTTGTTTCAAGTCTGGGTGTTGTGAGACCGAAAGACTCTCATAGTTTCTGACACTTACGATATAGGTTATACCTACTATGGGGTCAGGACTAGATGTGAGTCTGTTGGGTGCATTTATTAAAAAAAAAAGTCTTAATTCTCTGTGTCCCCGAGTTCAGGAGTGTGTAACGCGCCTTGTCGTGATACGAATTGGATTGAGTTAACAAAAACCACCGCGTTATGGGTTCATGTTATAAACTATTAAGCCCAGTTTACTGTCTTATAGAGGTGAAATTTTCTAAAATCTTTAAAATATTCCAAAACCTTTATTAATTACAAATGGACAATACTCACATAGTTCACGTGATCGGTGATATCACAGCATGAAATAGTCCACGTATGTCATGCTAACAAGCTACGTTCAGTTTGAAGCGGCACTAGTTTAGTGCACAAGTGCTAGGCATCAAGTCAGCGGCGCTCGGTGAGATGAAGTGGTGAGTCAGCAAGGCACTGACGACACCCCTAAAGAGCTATCTAGGACGGGGAATTAGGTTAACAACGCCACGGGCTATCTTATAATCATGTGCTTTTTTTTTTATTGCAACCGAAAGTAAGGAAGTAACGTGCCTTATGGTAAGCGATACGACTACCCAAGAAACTGTAGCAACACCAAGGACTTACAGAGTACTGCACAATGCTCGTTCTCCTGTTGCATTACATGGTAATCAATTAATTTCAAGCAATCACTCGATCAATTTATTGTGATTTGTATTAATGACTGCTTCAGTGGCGTGGTTGTATTTCGTTACGACTACCATTCTGAGGTCTCGGGTTCGATCCTCGGGTCGGGCAAAGTGATATTGGATTTTTCCATATCAGCCTGGAGTCTGAAATTTGTGCCCGATATGGGCGATAGACTCGCCTCCTCCCTCCCTATCACATCTGGGACGGAACTAAGCTCGGCGAAATGTGGGTGTTCTAGTTCGCTAATGCGCCTCTGACTACCCCTTTGGGAATACAGGCGTGAGATTATGTATATGTATGTTCCATTAATCAGTGTACATTTTTGAATGTTTTATAGCGTGGGGATCAACATAGATTTGGACCCTTATTCACTATGATGTGATGGAGTTGCAATGAGTTGATGGATGTACTTGCTTCAACAACTTACGTTACAAACACGTATGAAAAAATATTCTTTATGAAATTTTCTAATTTCAATAACTTGATTATGCGTTACAATTTGGTTTTAAACTCAAGCATAAACAATTTAATCACTCCCCAACATAGTAAAACAGTCCCTGTGCTTTGGCGTTTGCTTTTAAAAACATTTTCAAAAATTCCACTGAGTGACGGATTTTTTTTCGAATTGACTTACGCTGTTAGCAAAATTGTTTTTACAACTTCACCTGAATTTATAGCGCTTTAATTTAGCCAGAAATATATTAATTTGACTGCAATTGAAGGTGTCTTTTCGAAGGACTATCGCTGGGAACTAGAATTAAATTAAAGATTGTCTCTGCGTACTAGTATGCCGAGGATCTGCTGTGGGACATCTTCGGACTCTCGGGCGGGTCCGATGTCTGGGTCTGGTGTTAATATTACAATTATTGGTATTCAGAAGGGAAAGTGCTGCTTCGACAGTAACTGTGATGGGATCATTGGGGGTCTGACAATACGTGTTTGGGACGACGACGGAAAAACAAAGTCGAAGTATAAACAAAAAATATTCTCTTAGATTAGTATTTTCTTCACCTGACATATGTATCAAATAGCAACATTAAAGAAACAATGCCGGATGCACTTATTCGTGGACACGACGCACCAACACGAACATTAATATCCGAATGAAACAAGAAGCTGTCTGCACTCGCAACTCGCACCTCGTCCACTCACATCCTGAACGAGTTTTTATTTTCACATTTCAGCATTCATTCGACGTATGACACAATCATACATACACTTACGTAATAGACATTGTGATACAAAAACGACAACATTGTTACAACAGTGTAACGGAGCCGCTTTTGAAATATTGGATTTGTTATCTCGGATTGTTAGTTAAACTTTTTGCAACGTAACACTAGTCAACCGTTTAATAATGATATTCGTACACACCGCGAGTCGCGAGTCGCAACATAACTTTCTATGTAGGTTGTAATTGATACTAGATGGTTTGACCATTTTGCTAACGCCCGGTTCCAATAAACAATCTCAGTTCGAATGTGCAGATAGATTACAAAAATTAGTCAATAAGAACACAGTTTGAACATGACAACGCTAAATTACAAGTAATCAAGATTTGATTGGTTCATATTCGTAATCTATCTGCACTCTAAACTGAGATCGTTTATTGAAACCGGCCGTAAGACACGCCGACTCCATTCCGTTTCATTCACAAAACAAAATGCAAACATACATTATTTTGCATTTTATTTGCGTCATGTTTTTACAAGTTTTATCTTTCTATATTATTCGAAATAACTATGGTCTAAGATACCGTGGTACATCGACCTTCTCTCATCTGATAACCAGATGAGACATATTTTTTTTATCAAATATCAATTATTTACAAACACCCCTATTTACTTGCTTATCGAAAGCATACATAGCTATTTTTAATTAAATTAATTGTATTTTTTTTTCATAACCTAAACTCTTTTAGTACCACAGTCTCCAGTAGGTACAATTGTTATACACAGCAATAGAAAAAAAACACATAAATGGTGTATTTATCAATATCAATTTACGTGTATCACCAGCCTTGTACTAGAAATTTCTTTGCTTGATATTATCTGTCAATGCCAATAATAAAGGTGATTGGAAAATTGTTAAGTATTTGTTTACAAAACAATTCTTACCCATTTTCTAATTATCTTGTTTGTACCTTTACAATGCTAAAGATTATACCGTTAATTCTACAATTGCCTGCATTAAGATATTTTTAACCTTAATAATGGTGTGGTTGAAAGAAATTGTGACGCTTTTTGTAACGTATACAAAGATATTAAATATTACGTACTATTATAGAGGTGCTATCAAGCAAGTTTCCATACAAATAAATTTAATTTAAACGTCAGTAACGCCCTCTACCACTTATTACAATGCGAGGGCGCTTATTACTTTATACCCTAGAATGTTCTGTGCAATGGGCATTGTCCATATTTTTTAACCTCTGGTTTTTATATTTTTTTTCTAAAAATATAGACCAAATTAAGATACTAATTTGAATATTTTTGTTTTTAGGGCTGTGATTATTTTGTAATAATTTTTTTGAAAATATCTTGATGATTCTACGTGATGACGTCATTAATGGCGCGAAAAGTGTTATTTCATTGCCTATATTTTCTGCTATCTGTGATATCAGCTGACGGATAAAATGACACTTCACACTGCTGTTAAGTAGAGATGCGCGATCATAAATGATGTACTATTCGAGATGTATCTAAATATCTTAATCGATTATGAAATTAGTAAATAATTTACTTTCAAAATGGGCTAGTATTTTTAATTTTACTTATTTGTACTATTAATTTTACATCATTATGAAGGTCTTAATTTCTGTTGGTCAAATCGTAAAATGTGTGTGCAGAACGTGGCTTATACGATACATGATAAGGCTTTATCCGTACGTAGGATAATGCACATTATCCTACGTACGGATAAAGATGTCAGCTTAAGTATGTATGTGACTAAAAAAGTTTTTAATTAAATAAAGGTTATAATTGATATATCTCACTGCAGTTTTAAAATCGAATGATTTGATTCGAAATTATATTTCAGTCCAGGATCGTCCACCTCTATCGGCCATTGTGTACATGTATCGATCGATTGTAAACAACAATATTAAATTCTATAATATAATATTGAAAAATCTAGTGTTCGACAGTTTTTCAGACCAATAAGATATTGTTATTTAATTACAGTCGTGTTTACGATACAAATATAATAGATATCATAATAATATCTATCAATAAGACTAAATTCATTATAAAACTGATTCAAGGATCTTTCCCAAAGCACTTACCGTAATGATATTGGAATACATCGCTATTAATAGCCTCCACAATAAGATTTATGTAAGTTAACTTCATAACTTACCTATTTACATGGTTTATTTCATGTAAGTAGTGTGTGTATTCAACATTTATTTATTTATGCTTGTTTCAGGTCACATATTGTTGCCAGAATAGAACAGTCGTTGAAAACCTAAGTTGCATCAATATGACGACATTAATTATAAAACTGACTCAAGGATCTTTCCAAATGCAGTCACCGTAATGTTATTGGAATACATCGCTATTAATAGCCTCCAAAATAAGATTTATGTAGGTTAACTTCATAATTTACCCATTTATATGGTTTATTTAAAGTAAGTAGTGTGTGTATTCCACATTTATTTATTTGTGCTTGTTTCAGATCACATATTGTTGCCAGAAATGCCAGAATAGAACAGTTGTTGCAAACCTAAGTTGCATACATGTATCTAATGTCAAATTGATGAACAGAATAATGTCATCAGCTCAGATTGTGATGACTGGGCTGTTTCATGCTTCACAATAATGATGGTGTATTGATGCAACAAACTCAAGGGGTTATAGTGACAAAAAGTTTATATATTTACTAATACTTACCTAATAGGCTATATAGTAGTACAACTACATAGCATTTTAACAAACAAACAAGCAATAACTATGAGAAAAAATACAGGTATACATTAATCCGTTGGAGGTGGCATTATATATATTACATAAGTCACTATTTAAGAGATTTTATGGATCCAATATTGCTTTTTATTATTGTATTTAAAATGACTGGTGCTACCAAATAAATCATGTATTGTTATATTTTCTCATATTCATTGTTTGTGTTTTAATATATGTATTTAAATAAAAAAAAAATGTGTAAATTTTAAGCTTTATTATTTATGATGCGGACATCTGCATTCACACAGACAGGTGATCAGCTCACCTATTAGAATGTTGTCACCCTTAATCCCAGTCTGGTTGGTATTCCACTTTGGCTTCGAAAATGACCAAGGTACACAGCAGCTCCCAAGAGGTGCTTCACCATTTGAGATTTTCTGTAGCTCTCAGATTAGCCTTTGAGCACTTAGAGGTTCTTCAGGTTTACATCTTTCAGATCCACCCACGGCTGCCCAAACACGCCCTGCCAAGCCAGTTGGTTAGGACCCCCGGGGTAGGGCCGGAGCATTGATTTTACTGGTGATCCTGCAGTATGCCTCCTACAAACCTTCCGAACCTTTTTATTATTTCAGCTCATATAATAATTGTAGACGACGCGAATGCAAAGAGGCCGTGTAGTATTTTTAAATTTTGTAAAGAATAAAGATGACGTTTATGTTTTTGTAGTTCTTGACATCTCTCATCGGAATACATCGTTTTACTAAAATATCATCGAGTTTTAATTTCGCAAGCTTTATAATAATCATCCACAGAACAGAGAAACCAGTAATCATCCCACAAACTATGATGGCAATTTTATCTAAATGTAGCACATATTTATAATCACAGCACAAGGTTTCAATAACACAAAATTCCCAAGTACACGTTTAATTACATGTTCAAAACAAAATAACTCTTAAACTATCTATCACTTTTAAGTGCTTCTGTGAGGCTTTGAAAATTTGCTTGATTCTTGAATGCACACTTGGTGGCCTTGAAAGTCCAAAATTATGTGAATAAGTAGATTATCAGTTTCCTTAAAACCTCTGTTCGCTAGTCCAATAGGATTTGGTTGTAAAATATACCGCAGATTACTTTTTTACACGCTTTATTCCACTGAAGTTATATTTGTATGCCATGTCGTGTCTTCAAGCTGAAAGTTATTTTTTCATGTTCGATTGAAACACTTCTTATAATATAACTTGTTATATGTATCTTTTGTTCTTGCGTGGTTCTATAATACGATGATTTACTAGAAAAGTATTTATTATTTACTCGTAAAGGAAGAGGTTATGTTGTGTAGGTACTAGTCTTGTGTAGTTCTCGAACGAACTAGTTCGGTAGACCGCTCCCACTGACAAAATGAACGAACTAGTTTCCAGATTTCTCGCTCTTTAGTTCGATTGATATGTTAGATTCTAAATTGTATGATTGTATGTAATAGTGAACGTGAGCGAGAGCGCGGCGCTATCCGATGTCTTTCTTTCTGCCTGGCGTTATCCCGCCCTAATTCCTAATCCACCTTCCTATTTAAACGCTTCCACTTAGCCTCGTCTTAAGCATCCTCCACAGTAAGACCATTGGTTCTCATATCATTTTCCAACACGTTCAGCCAGCGCTTTTGGGGCCATCTGGATTTCCTTAATATAACAGACTACTTATCGCACCCATACAGAAGGACTGACTAAATGATGGTCTATGAGACCTCAAGTCTTAGGTAGTCTAAAGTCTAGTCTAAAGTCTTAGGTTTTCGTCACGTAGTCAATGTCTTCTAAGGAAATCTCGTGCTTTTTAGAGCTATATTCAAATATAGCCTGCAGCACTTTTTGACTCACAGATATTTTTTCTAATCTCTTTAGCAACACATATTTTTTCTAATCTCTTGGATAAAAAAAATAAAACATATTTATAAATTACTACGGAAAACTAGAGTGGGATAGGGGTCTTGGCATATACTACGGGTTTACTGCGAGGGGGGGTATAAAAATTAAAGCAAGTAGCCCATGCTGCGCCACTTCAAACCCTGACGTCGAAGTTGATGTTGCTAGGTACTTAAACTTGTCTGTTTTCACGTAAAGCTCGTCTGGATACTATTCGGCGGCGGAAACGAACATAACAGTTAAAAGAGTCTGCAGATCCAGAAAAGCGATATGCAGAGGCTTTTTTCCGCCCTGCATGCCTCGCGCAACGATCTAATGACGTACACTGGGTACATGGTGCTGTCTGTCCTCCACAACCTGCAAGGCAGGAACCCAGGTTTCGCCAGCGCTTAGTCCGTTACTCAGAAGAGTGTACCACTTGCAGATGAGATTGGCTTAAACCTAAAGGTGTTGATGGCCTACCGTGTAAGTAGGCCACCGTCGTCGTCGTCGTCGTCGTATAAGGAGTGTCCCTTAGACGACGTCACTACTCCCCAAGTATGTACAAGTAAAAAAATAACAGCATATTATTAAAGAAAAAAATGCGTGCGAATAATCTTTTTTGAGCCTTTCTTTGGTTCGAGACGAGAACTAAAATAATGAACTAGTTCGTTGAGGAGCCACGAACTAAAGTGACCGCTCCTTGTCGCGAGCTATTAAGCGCACGTCTATAATGTGTACTTGACAAATGACAACTGACATATAAACAGTCGTCAGATTCTAAGAAGAAATCAGGCAATGAAACAAACGAATGCCATTAATGACGTCATTAGAGGTCAAACAAAGGGCAAATATATTTTGTTAAAAATCTTGGTAAATCACGATCCTTTTTCATTAAAAATCAATTTTCTGCAACAAGCTAAAGAAATTCTCCAAATGGTTTTTCATTTACACGTAATTAAAAAAATGGACAATGCCCATTCAGGAATCACGTAATGGCGTGTACACACCGACCGAAGGCGCGAAGGCGAAAGAATCTATACCTGCTGCGTTCACACAAACAAACTTTCGCTGTTGTGTGAGTGAAACAGACATGATTTGTTCGCCTTCGTATAAACAAACTCAGTTCGAATGTGCACATAGATTACAAAAATTAGCCAATAAGAACACAGTTTGAACATGACTCCGTCAAATGCCTTGATTTGATTGGTTCATAATCGCGATCTATCTGCACTCTAAACTGAGATCGTTTATTGAAACCGGGCGTAAACGTTATTACGTATACGTATGTTTCAAATACGACTGAGTGACTTATGACCACGAGGTCACAACTTTTGGATCACAAACGTGCTGTTGTCTCGTCTATGAATGTATACATGTTTATAATTTTGTGGGACAAACGTAGCAATTTTAAAGACTGACTTTCGACGGAAAGCTTTGTAGTTTATAAGGAAATCGATTCATATCAATCGGTTGCTGTATTCATGTTTTAAAATGTACTCAATTACTCAGCCTCCGTGGTGCAGCGGGCGAGTGGCTGTGAGGAGAAAGGCCGCGGGTTCGATTCCCATGCCGAGAAAAGTGTTTGTTTCACAGATGTTTATTACGGGTCTGAGTATTATGAGATCGAAAGTCTCTCGTACCTTTAATGTAATACATAATAAATACTGTAATGGCTTTACCAAAAGAAAAAAATATTTACGTCGTTGTTCAAACTTGGATTTCTTGTGGTATTAAAAAATATCGTAGCTCCAGTATGTCGAAAACAACCAAATAGTTCATTTGCGTGGGAGTTTTTTTAAGTTTATTTTAAATAAATCAAACTCCTAAACAAACGGCTATTAAGTTTTCTTTCTCGTTACGCTTTCTAAACATTATTTTGTTCCTGTTACGCTTTTACACAAGTAATTTTAATGATCATAATTAAGCCGCCGTGTGTTTTAATTAAATGGACTGTACGAATTCATATTAATAATTCATATTCTTAAAAGGCTTTTTGATTTTCACACGGCTCACAAAGCAGATTACACAGTACTAAAGATAACATAAAAGTTATCATACTTCATGTTATGCATAGTCATCATCCACCAAGCAGGAAGAAAAAGAATGGATAAGAGGAGCCGAGTGCTTGGGTGACGGACGAAAAAAAAGATGGACGGAGCGTTAGGAACATTTAAACTGAAGCAGGGTTCTCGGCCCATTCGATCTATCGACACGTAATAGCGTTTCACGTATGTGTACGTAGGGCACTTTGTACAGGTGCGTTTGTGTGCGTGGCTTCTCTGTGGCGTCCGTTTAACTTTAGGCGAGATTATGTCCTTCTTTTTCTTTACGTCCTTGGCTTAGGTTTAGGAAATGCTCACCTTCCATACGAATAACAACAGCGAGCTTGAAAACTACGTAAATATTACTATTTATGTGACAAACAACCGAACGGCTCTAGCGATTACGTGGGGAACTGAAGTTTGTCATACAAATTATTTTCCGTAATCGCTAACTAAACATCTCAAAAAAATCATGCTCGAGCTACAGCTTTCTGGGAGACAGTGATGGAATCCGGTCAAGGCAGTACATTTACGCACTAGATAAAATTATCTACAGCGTGGCTCTACCACATAAATATTACTGAATCCAACTGAAACTATCTGATTCTGATCTATTATACTGTATGGATTGAAAATAAAACAAATTTGTGAAGTCAATCATTGAAAGTAAAGGCCCAAGCTCGAATAGATTTGACAATTGAATTCGAATAGAACTTAGTACTGCATTTTGGATGGAGCACTTAGTAATACATTTTGTTTAAATAAATATTAAGAGCGCATCGATTATCTAACGCTATTCATAATCCGTATCACTCAAGTGATATCTGCAGAAACTTAGGAACTTCATATAGAGTACCCACGACACACAATACAAGCAAGGGAACACCAACAATTTAGCATCTGTCCCATCATTTGCTATGCAAACAATCCAGGTCCAACCAGGAAGTGACGGGCAATCTTAAAAGTGAGCAGTCTCGTGGGAGCTGGTGTAAGTGCGTGTGAACATCGCGCGACAATGCCTCGCGCACCGACGCACATGACGCGGCGACGTACCAGAAACAATGCCGGACAGATGTGGAGCGGAGTACGGGTACTTCGAGTACTCCGGGTACTTTGGGTACACCGGCTAGGTACCTCAGGTACATCAGAGTCCGCGTCGCGGTGCTGTGTGTCGCAACGCACAATAATTATGTACACCGTTGCGTAGGACGCATGAGAACTGTGTCCTCTGTGCTCGATCACAATACGTAATTGTAACAATTTGAATCCGTTGTGATTTGGAAACTTTATGTCACAATAGCTGTTGAATCCGACTTTTGTATTTTAGTATATCTATTGTGTTTAAAGCTGCAGGTCGATTCTCTAAGGTGTCGTTTGTGAAAATAACATTGCGACATCGTCGCGGCAACGATGTTTTCATTTTTGTATTCAGCAAGGTACAAAACGCACGTACTAGCGCTATGCGTGATGACGGCGCTTATGCGAACTAGCTCTTCCGAGCGAGGCGTTTGACAAAAATGTATGGAAAATGGTATTAAGAGAGTAAGAAAGTAAGACCCGATCTCAACGATGTGCGCTGCGGGAGCTCGTCGTCGATCGCAACGTTGTGGCGTTTCTTAGAGAATCGACCTGCAGTTGTTTAAACAACATACAAAAACATAATAATCCAACTTATATTATAAACGCAAAAGTTTGTGACGATGTTTGTTACTCTTTCACGCCAGAACGGCTGAACGGATTTATTTGAAATTTGGCAAAGAAATAGTTTAAAGTCTGGAGTAGCAAATGGCTTCTTATCCCGAAACAATATACGGTTTCGTGAGATTGATTTGTTTGTTAACAAATTTCCACACGACCGAAGTCGCAGGACACAGCTAGTAAAATATACGGCTACGAGTATTTTAATAGGTATAGTAGGCTATAGTAATAAAAAAGAAATTGATAACCGTCATTACAATATGGAGTACTATAGAAGCAATATTAGTTACGAAGATATCTTTGTCCATGACATATTCTTCCGTAAGTACTTCATCCCTTATAATTTAAATTCAAGACCATCATTTCATTTGAATGGTAGAGCCACGCTGTAGACTGTAACGTCTACAGCACGAATGGTCAGGTCATTGCATTTAGTTTTATGAGTGAGTTTTCCAGTGGCCCTTTCCCCTTCCTTCCGTATTCCCATTGTTTAATGTTGGCAACCCACCCATTATTGTTTTTGTAACATCACATCTATGGGCGGTGGAGATCACTTAACATCAAGTGAGCCACTTTCTCGTTTGCCCCATCTTATATAAAAAACGCACGAAAAAATTAATAACTATAGCAACGCAAGTTACGGCTCAATCAATGCATGTTCCATTTCGCCACTGTTGTCCGCCTACGATGTAAACGAACTAGATAAACCGCCTTACCGCTCGCAATACCTACGTCTCCTGTTCATACATTACAATGGAGCCTTGTTAGTGCATATGAGCGAATCACGTGATTGCTGTACGAGCAACTAAAATAAAAATAGATGAAGCAATGTTATTTTTTTATTTGTACAATCATGTAAATCAGTGTACAAGTGTAGAATATGAAGAATATTTTATAAATAATATTCAAGTGCGTATTCTACCTGCCCTTATCCCAACTTAATATGGGGTCGGCGAAACACACCGTTTCAAGCATGTTGCAGTAAGGATCTGGCTTAGCTTTTACAACCGCCTGCCTATCTGACGCCAGCCCCCCTCTGGAGGAACCAGTCACGGGTAAATAGTGTTACGAAAACACCGACCCGGGAGTCGAACACATGACCTTCCAGTTCACAGCCCATACACTGCCACTAAACCAAGAAAGCAAATGATACAAATACAAACTGTTAGATAAAATAAAAAAATATTAGCCGTGTAATTACTATCCCACTGCTGGGCACCGGCCTCCTCTACTCATAAGAAGCGTTAGGGGTTATGTTGTTAGATCATCATTATCAGCCACAAGGCTTCCTCTGCTGAACATAGGCCTCCCCCAAAGATTTCCAGATCGACCTGTTGGAAGCGGTACCATATCTTTAAGATGTCGAGTGTTTTACCATCTATGCATTGAATAGTGTCAGATGTGATTGTCGCATCAGATAGAATATTACTAATTTCTATGCATTGTTATATACTTGCGAAATGATCTGAGTGTTACATAAACACTAAAACAACCGCCGAAATATAGTAACAGTTACCTCCGGGTCATAGTCCCCGTGAGAAATAATATGATTAAAAGCCTTGTAACATATCCACAAACATATCATTAACATTTATCTAGCTTTTGTTCAGCAGATACAAACCAATACAGCTGCGGATTTCATAACAGTCGTGGCCAATAAAATAGTGCTAGTTCTAATGGTCAAATACCATTGCATTAGGTGTGTTCGTGTGACATTTGGTTTGCAGTGTACAAGTGTAGATTATAGCAAGACAAAATTCTTCAAATAGTGAGGCAAAACCTTTTGCAATAAGAAATGAGAAGCGGTCAAAGGTTATGTTCCCAATATCTTATAGAGTTACGTTCTAAACAAAGGTCCGAATTAAAGGTATGAAGTGCCGCTTGCAGTTCCGTATTATGAAATTATTGCATCAAATGATTTGAACCATTCCTATATTGCGAACGTTGTAAGAGAGAGCAGTGGAAAATCATGTCACATGTATGCTTTTTTACAAGACAAGATCATACAATTATAATTTCATAATAATATATTTTTCCTAGGTCTCCCACGAAGTACGGGGTTCAAATCCCAAATCCAAATTTCGTTTGAATTTTTTACTTTGATAAATCAGGCAAGGCATAGGACCACTATCACACGAAGTAACAAAAATAAGCTCAGTGAAGCGTGTGTGCACTATTTGCGCCTCTTTCCAATTAGAAGATACAGGCTTTCTCGTATCATGCTAGAATTCTAGATATTTTTATCATAAACGGTATATGACACCGTGAACATTAATGTGCGGTAATAAAATTCATATTACCAGAACAATGGGCAACGGTCCCGCCTCTGCACTAATTTGACAACGTTTGCCGCATCATAGCGTGTCGCACGCTACCAGCCCGGCCAGAACCACGGCGCGGCGCGGCGCGGCGGTCTAATGTATTACCTTCATGTTATAGATTTTATTCTGAAAAGTCTAGAGCACGAAACACTGATGTCAAACTCTATTTGCATATTCCATTAGCTGCAAACTTATATCAGTTAACTCGTTCAAAACGGGCTTTAAAATCACTATTCTGAAACTTTACATATAACGGCACGTCTCCTGCTCTAGTTTTTCTCGAAACAAAACACAATAAGACATACGCAAAATAATGATTTTCGCTGTCTCCTGCTTGTCGAACAATAGACCATACATAAAAATGTGTAGCGAAACCATGTTTTAGTGCAGAAGACGGGGCTTTACAGTGAATGTTTTGACTTGCATCGTGATATAGGATTCTTACAATAAAACTAATTAATACTTTTAACGAACGATGAGTGTACAGAGTTAACATGAATCAAACGCGTCAATGTTTATGAACGCATAAACAGTAAACACTGTCCAATCATACAAATCCGAACGTCTAACCGCGTTTCCGAAGAATTTACGCAGAATAAATAAATACCAGTGATTCTTATTGCGAAGAAGGGAGCGTCGCGTAAATTTATCCGTCCGTGGCCCACAACGCATCACAATAAAATCACGACGCGTAAAGTTTCAGACGACTTTAGTAGCACATAAATATATAACATTTCTGGTTTATAACCCTATATTTTTGTTAACAAAGAGGTAATTCTATGAAGAAACTACGACTCATTAATTCGAAACAGACCTTATGAAAAACAGTCCCCATCAAAATAATAAATTATTAACAAGTGTAGATACTTATGTGTTAGCAGCTTTTAGTTAAATCAATTTTCAGTCTCAATTCTGGTGTCAATATGGCAGCATTTCGTTTGTAGGATTTTGCTAAAAAATAATAAAATAATAACTCTCGTTTTGGTATAACAGTGCGTACACAGTTCAAACACGCTTTTATCAATGTCGAGACGGCAGCAAAGAGAAAAGTTTGAATCGTCGGCGAAGCGACGCCACGAACGACGCGGATGTCGACAGAATTAGAACGACGGTTCGTAAAGGACTCGACGCGCCTAGCTAGGGCGAGACTCGTTGCGAATTCAAGTAATTCTGTCTACATAACATATTAAAGCAATTTATAATACTTGAAACATCAAACACATATCTATCAATGCAAACACTAACATCAAGAACAGCTTTAAGCTTTCTTAGAAATTCTTTATTGCATCTTTCAAAGGAATTTATGCAACTTACACATATTTTCAATTTTGCTTTATCCAGATTCCATGTTACATTTCCAATGGTTAAGAAACCTGAATGCAATGCAATTATTGCCATAAAGTTATATATTACCAGCTTCAAGTAAAGAATTATATTTTTAACATTACAAACGGACACTTCAACGATGTATGTGCATTTTTTATATCATTCTAAAACCAGTATTTGGCGAACTAGTACTACAAAGTATTGCAAAGGCGCTTTTGAATAACAATGTCTTTTACAAACTAAGTATGTGACGAGGTGCACGCGAGGATTGGAATGCCGTTGTGGTATGCCGCATGGTGCACACAGCAGTCAGCACACTGTACCGTGCAGCTGAAAGGGTAGTCCTTGAACCCGGCGCCCGCGCGGCGGAACTGCGCGTGCGCAGTGCGGCTAGCGGGCCGGCCTTGTGACCTATTAGTGGCCTTGCAGATGTGCCGCGTGTCGTCTGCAGGTGCTTTAACGCTACTTGCGGCCGGTTTCAATACGATACAATCCCAGTGGCCAGTATGCTGACGGTTTCCGAAAGTGAGACAATGAGAACAGTTAATGATTTCTTAGGTTTACGTGAATGTTATTCATTGAAATTAAACTATTTTTACGGATTATATCACGATTTGGTTTTAATTTTTATGCCCGACGTTTCGAAAGCTTTGCAGCCTTCGTGGTCACGGGTCACCCGTGACCACGAAGGCTGCAAAGGAATTAAAACCAAATCATGATATAATCCGTAAAAATAGTTTAATTTCAATGAGAACAGTTTATAGCAAATTACACGCTACTTAATCATTCGTCATCGGTATCGTAGGTCCGTATCAATAAAATTGTCATTTTAGAACCGCACCCAAATAATTATTGTTTTAAACATAAACATAAGCTCACGCCTGTATCCCCGAAGGGGTAGGCAGAGACGCACTAGCAAACTAGAACACCCACATTTCGCCGAGCTTAGTCCAGTCCCAGATGTGAAAGGCGGCGAGCCTATCGCCATATCGGGCACAAATTCCAGACTCCGGGCTGATATGGAAAAATCCAATATCACTTTGCCCGACCCGGGATCGATCCCGAGACCTCAGAACCGTAGTCGTACCGAAACACCACCGCGCCACCGAGGCAGGCAACTCTAAATCTACTGCGTATCTAAATGCCCATGATGCATATAACTAATCATTCTCTCGATAATTTTATAATTTGCATATCCGGTAAGCGACAACCTTGATTTTGTAAACAATTAATCGCAAGTAACTGGTTTACGGCCTTTGCTATCATAATAATCTTACATTCTCAGATTCCTTCAACTGTGGGAACTCGTTATAGGGCTTTCTGTTTTGCACTTTAACGTAACTTCAATGATTGTGAATTTGAAAAAATATGATTTTTTCTTGGAAATCTATAAAGCTTTGATGTATAACTTAACTAGCATACGGATCTTGTATTTATTATTTATATTTTATTATTTATATTTTTAAAAATCGATAATAGTACGTGGATCATCATCACCACCAGCATCAGATCGTCCACTGCAGGACGTAAGCCTCCCTCAAAGGTTTCCAGCGGCCCTAGAAGGAATATTTTTGACCATCGAATTCGAATCGAGCTCGGTGCGCGTCGATGAAATTTGTATGAAAAATTAACCAAACATCATCAGCAAGGTTACCACAACCTCTTATAGCAGTATTATTATAATCGTTCTTCGTTTGTTTTGTATGGGAATCGGTACAAGTAAGATGATAATAATACTGCTATAAGAGGTGGTGGTAGCCCCCCAGTGCGCGCGATCTACATACGAGTACAATTGTCAAAAATATTCCTGCTCGGGCTGTTGGAAGCATTCTGAATACGTGGATTACTGGATAATACTTCACACCTTAAAACTGTTCATTTATAGTCTAACAAAAACTTATTTGCCTTACTATCTTGTTTTACAAAAGACCTCTTTGTGAATGATAAGTGATATAACAAGGATATCGATACACAACAGTGACACTTGACGTAATGTAAATACAAACAATGTATGACGCGCGACTTCACTCGAAACTTTCAATAGATAGCGTCGCGTGTCCGTCCTGAGGAGGCACAGGCTATGCTCTATGTATTTAAACTTGCAACACAAATATGTAATTGCGTCCATAATGTAGGTGTTTCATACTAATCCGATACTAACCGTGATTTTTAAACGGCAAATGGAAGTTTGTATACGACCGTCGGCTGTGGTTCAAACAAGGAGTGTTTGCGAGAGATAGGAGTTATCGCCTGGGAACGTCAAACAGGCGGGCCCGTACCGCGTGCCACCGCCTCCCGTCACTTGCACAACGCAATCACTGTGCCGGCTAAAGTATAGTAATGAGGACACCGGTTAACTGCATCGCTGACGTAGTGGTATTGCGCCGGGCGGTGCTGTCCGACTATCGTCCTGCCCGCCTAACATGTGCGCCACGAGAACATTTTGTCTAGGCTTTATGTCCTGTTATAACCGTTGTCTCTATTGAAATAAAACTATTTTTACGGATTCTAATACGATTTGTTTTAATTTTTCTGTCTTCGTGGTCAGTCCGATCGGTGACCACCAAAGCCTTCGAAACGTCGGGCATAAAAATTAAAACAAATCGTGATAAAATCCGTAAAAATAGTTTTATTTCAATGTATAACATTCGTGTAAAC
This sequence comes from Clanis bilineata, assembly GCA_036417725.1. NCBI lineage: Eukaryota > Metazoa > Arthropoda > Insecta > Lepidoptera > Sphingidae > Clanis > Clanis bilineata. The sequence continues at coordinate 11,320,981 of CM071153.1, forward strand.
TTAAGAAAGAAAAAGTACGGTTTTCTCTATTTGTCTACAGACACTAACATGCGTCCTCGTTTATTTACATACAATATTATATACAATATCTCGATAGTCCATTATCGAGATATCTCGTGGCGCGCATACTAGGCGGCCTGAGGTCTAGTTCGCCTCTGCCTACTCTTTGGGGGACACAAGCGTGGGTCTATGTACGCGTATGTATTTGACACCGGTTACTTCTCACACAGGTCACTTTTAGTAGTAGAGCCACGCTGTAAATGGTAACGTCTATAGGACGAATGGGCCGACTCGACCGGTTTGATACCACTGTCTCATCGGAGAAGAACGGGAAGTGGCAGGGGGCATTGCATTTCATTCCGTGAGTGAGATTTCCGTTGGCCCACTTTCCTCATCTCCTTCCCAATCCCTATTCCTCTATTACGATTAACAACACAACCATGATTATTTTGGTGTTTTGGGTGTGTTATGGGCATTGGAGATCACTTACCATCAGGTGACCGTACTCCTTTGCAAGTATCTGCTATAAAAACACGCTCAAACCGACTAAAGTAGCCCACACTTTACTACGCTAATAAATTTTAATCAAATTGTCGTGCCTCTTTTGTTTCCTTTGATGTTACTATTTTGAGTTTCTTTGAAATAACCACAATAGATGCACAATAATGTTACGATTTACGTTTATAAATCTATTGAAGAACTTTGCAAATCTTGTTTTGATTTTATATTTTGTTATGTTTTAGCCAAACTCTATTTCGATTTATGTGCACCATAAATAACTTCAAATTCAGAAGGCGGAAAGATAAATCACATCCCAACGACGGAACTAACGACAGTTCACAAAAATATTGGGTAAGGAGGTACTTGAAATTATACGAAAGAGTTTCGATCATAAGGCTAAATATTGATTATTTCTCGAAATTAGTTAGTTATAGCCACGGACGTAAAAAAAGATGGACTGAGCGCCAGGAACATTGAAAGTGAAGCAGGATTTTCGGCCCATTCGATCTATCGACACGTAATGGCGTGTGTGTGCGTAGGGCACTTTTGTACAGGCGCGTTAGTAACCGTGACTTCTCTGTGGCGTCCGTTTAACTATAGGCGAGATGGTGTCCTTCTTTTTCTTTACGTCCGTGGTTATAGCTTTCATATCCGCTATAGCGCTTATTAAAATATCAAAGCAATTCCGTATCCTTAGACCTCGGAATATCCTCTTGTCGCTGTCATTACCACTAGCTCTGTTAATTCACGGATTTAAAAACTCTATCCGTCTTCTTCTAATTGAGCTTAAGCGAGTGAATTGAATAGTACTGTCGGTTGTGGAATTAATTTGACGAGAATCGGAACTACGCGCTTGGCATGCGCGGGCTGTCTGCATGTCCGTTTGTGCGTCCGGATCTGTCACGTATTATGTTTACTTGTGGACTGTCCAATGATATAAATAGAATGGCTGTTATTGGAATACATTAATGATTCGTTTTAATGCCATTTTTTACATTACATATATGTAGATCTAAAAATAAATTAGCGAATAGTCCTGTTTAGATCATTATCTACCCTTACCGTGCAAAAATGTAGTTTTAATTTCCTTAATAAAGTTCATAGGATGAAATGTACCAACATACATAATTAAAGGTCTCCTCATAAAAGTTATCATCATTACAATGTTACACTGTATAATGTAATTGTATTCTGAACGTAAAGAAATATTGTTAAAAAACATACAACATGGACCTATAAAAAAGTCTACTAAAGGTATATGACTTACAACTTAGTTACTACATAATTTTAGCTATTGGTTGGTTGGGGCCATTCATTTATTACACAAGTCGATTTAGGGGTGGGGGGGTGTCGATGTCTAATTTTTTTTACAAGGGGGTAGGAGGGAGTCTTGATAGTTCTTACGTAAGATCATAAAAATACGCAGTTTTTTATATATAAATACACCCAGCAGTCACATACCATAGTCCTGACCCCACACTAAAATCGAGTCTTGTGTCGTGGGTATCAGGAATTACGAGAGACTTTTGGTCCTTACAACACAATATATCTGTGAGCCACACAGACATTTGTCTCGGTGCGGGAATCGAACCCGCGACCTAACGTTTCACAGCCGGCTACTCGCCCGCTGCGCCACGGAGGCTGTCTAAGATGTCATTAAGATATGCGAAGGATGTCGATTATAGATTATACTTTTAAAAAGCGCGTACAATAATGCGAGTGCCCTGACGCGCTCGTATTATGAAAGTTTTTCGTTTAGATTCTTACACAATAAATATTAAACGGGGAGGAAGGGGTTGGGCCTATTCTTATTTTATCCTTATAGGGGGGAGGGGGTCAAAAACTAGCAAAAATAGTATTACGTAACAAATGAATGGCGCCTTACAAAGTAAAAGGTGAGTTTAATAAATTTTTTTTTAATCTTTATTTATTTAGGGGTTTTTATCCATAAGGATATGTCAACCCCATTGTACCTTATTACAAAATTATAAAGAGATTAATGCTAGAACCTTAGTTAAGAAAATAAAAATACTACAAAAGGGTTATGCTAAATATTTGATGTTATTACTGGATACAATTTATTAGCTGACATAATCTTTTAGCTTCCTTTGATTTTGGACTTGACGAAATACTTTGTATTAGACCCACGTCCATTAGATTCAGCTTAAATTCATCCAGTAATAAATCTCGTTCATTTTTGTTTACGAGTTTAATAATTAAAATTAAAATCAATTTAATGAACACAAACCGTATAGTGTAGGTACTTAAACATTAATTTTTAAAAATCATTATTAATAGTTAACGTCTTCTATTAGATACTTTGCTTTTATATCTACTTGGGTCAAATGCAGTGTAATGCTCAATCTATTTGGATTGATGGAGTAATTAATATTACGTAAATTGTTTCACATCCCTAGTCAATAAACAACTAAGAATCCACGATACATGTACAGTAGTCACATATAGATACTTTCTTCAGTATCTCAGTACACATTACAGGCTAAGGTATGTTCATTGATTAAAGAATCCGATCCTGATAATCTGGTGTCGTCAGTCGGCATCGACGTTCCACCGACCGGAATATAACGTTGCCAACTTTGAAAATATTCCACGTTACTGGGGAAAATATTTACCTAATACATCGTTCTCTTATTTATGTTGAACCGAACCAATATCATTACCATTGTTGACCGGAACATGATAATATGTAGAAATTATATATACTAAATCAAATTATCGAGCAAACCTATTCTATCTAAAAAGGTTTTTCACTGCATAATTCAAAATATGAATTACCAAATAAGGTCTCATTTTTCAACCAGGGGTTCCAAAAGAAACATCACTATAATACGCTATCAAAACTGGGGCCCTGGACAACACCCAAGCTTGACGTTTCATAACGCTAGGCATTAACGCTAATATTTTTTTGTGTATCTACCAAGATTAGCAACAGTCATGTGACTTTTCGAAGGCCAGCATAAACTCCATACAAAAAAAATATGACTAGCGTTATCAAACGTCACGCTTGGTTTTTGTCTAGGGCCCAGTTTTGATAGCGTATTATAGTGATGTTTCTTTTTCGTATTATTTGTTCAAATCAAATGTAAGAATTATATCTTGCTATTATAAATAATACCGTAATCTCTGCTAAACGATAATATATGTAGAGAACTAGAGAGGAATCTTATTGAGGAACATAACAATGCATTGTCTTTACTTGTGCGTCGACGATAATGTGTCAAAACCTATCACAAAATCTACGTGTATACCAATATTGTGATAAGTGATAATCTTAATTGACATTTCCTTTATACATCCTCAAAATGAAAGACTGTAAGAAGACTAGAAAATTAATATAAAATTAAAAATCATTTCAGCATTTTAATCTAGAGGTTTGTATCATAAATATCAATTCATATGATCGGTACTACACATTTCTTCTATCATGATGTAGAATGGGTTCGGCTTAGTTTTTACGACCGGCCTCCTAAACCTAAACCTAGAGGGGAACCAGTCCCAGCCAAATCTTGATAATAATTCGATCTATGATGAGACGACAATGAATAATATTCGTATCATATGTGTTAAATATTTGTATGTTGGGAGTGTTCGGTGGTAGCACGGCAACACTGGTGGAATGTAACAATCGCACAGGTGCACACGCGAACACCTGCCGGCTTGTTTGCCGAGACCCGGCGCGGCCCGCGGGTAATTCGCGATCCGATTCTCTCGATACAGCCTACTACAACAACGCTTAAGTAAACATAAATATAGTTTATAAGGATACAAAAATACGCGAATTGATCACAGATGGGTCCATGATTATTTTTTTTACCTTCTGTTGGTTTTGATTACCTTAGGACATTGAAGTAGAAAATAAAGGACCGACTTCAAATCTGTCCGATTCATATGGGACCACCCTTGAAATAAGCTCTATCGAACCGAAAATGAATCGTAATGAAAATAGGTCTACATTCCGTGGAGACATCGCGTACCATACAAAAAAATTACAGACTAATTGATTAGTTTCTTCTTTTGAAGTGATTCAAAAAGTAAGCCATGGAACATAATATCAACATTTATAAGGACACAGAGGAATCAATAGCTTTCAAAAAATTTAATTTAGATACTGCAAGTGAATATATTGTACATTTGTACTTGTATAGCTTATCCTAAGGATATGCACCGTTATTTCTGGAGATGGGGTTTATTCTTGTTCATTTTATAACCCGTGAAAGGACTGTATTTAAAACAGACTTTGTAAATGGACGCCGCGATGCTTGGATGATGGTAAAAACATAAATAATATTATTTTAGAACATATCGGAGTATGTTTCATTTGAATTATTTAAGATTATTCTAATTATAGGTTTGAAAAGGAAAACTCCATCAATATTTATAATCGTGGAACACTGAGCCTGAGCAATTATAATTAATTTCTACATGAGCTTTGTTTTTAAATATTTTTTCGTTTACAATGAACATAAAGCAGGCCACGCGTCGTCAATTATCTGAGTACAGCAATGTAGGAGATGAGCCGCTACAGCGGGGGCGGGCAAACGCAGACGACCCATATACGATGCTTCGAGTGTTGACCGGATGCACACGTCATCCGATGACCTGGCCCCGTAGTATATGACAAATCAATCTTCGAATATGTAGGCCGGCACTACACCAGTGATTCTATCTACAAGTGTTTGCGGATGTGTCTCATAATCACATTCTGGATATTCTGTAATAGCGCGCCGAGTCACGAGGATTTCTAATGTAACAATAGATCCACGGAGCGTTCGTTGGCAATGTAGTGCAGACTAAAATTAGTGGAAATCAACGTGTGGACATGAAAGATGAAGTAACGTACAAGTAACAAGCGTTGGCGTTTGGGGCGACAATTATGCGTCGACCTAACGTGACATGTATCTAGCTGCAAGAAGCCAGTAGACAGAGGCGGCGCGGATATAACTCCTAATATATTGTGCCGGAAAAGTCAAGGATCCTCGGAAAGCTGATGTAGCGTCGCCGACGTTTAATTTTGGTCTTACACCGCCACTGCCAGTAGAGATAATAATTATATACGACAATACCATATAAAACTGCAGTTAAGCTCGGTGACTCCGCTGAGTTTTGCGGCTGACTGGAGTTATTCAGGTGCCGCAAAGTTGACTCTATTTTTTACAGAATAATAAAGAATGCAATCAACCTTTTCTTTATGCCTGACGTTATCCCGGCCTAATGCCAGGGTCCGCCTTCCTTCTTAAACGCTTCTACTCAATCAATTCTTATTTTAATATGAGTAGGTTAATTTATCCACCAAGACTCTCACGAATTACCGACACAAAAGAAAATAAAATAGGAAAGTACGAAATAAAACATCAATTCCTAGAATAAATTGAAAGCGGAAAATACCGCCTCAAACGAAACGAATAAGTTGAACTTTTGTATTGAGTTTAACGCAGTCTCCGATGCAGTTCTGTGGATGTTTGTTAACGTTTTTGGCCTTGTTGTCTATTTTAAAACAAACATTTCGTAAAATTCGTCGCAGAAAATTCCGAATTAACGGTTACATTCGGACGCGCCACATAAAAAGTGTGGATACCAGTTCAAAATCTAAACTAAGTATGACGTTTAATTATACGCTTAAAGACAATCTTTAAACAAATTCTTTCTTTGGCGGACAACTTCAAACGAAACGGCTTTGATCTCAGTACGGCAAATAATCGGCGCTAATAGGGCTGCCGCTACAGTCTCCCTCCATGCGGGCATTAAACAAAATAAGTGTCAATAAAGCGCGTTTTAAGTTTAATGTTTGAATTTCATTTGCCCAGCTACAGTCCTTTCGCTTAAAGTAATTATACATAAGTATTATACATAAATATAATTACTTTAAGCGAAAGAACTGTAGCTGGATGTACACTTATGTGTACTTTATACATACATACAATTTTATATAAACTGTCAAATAATTAAGAAGTTCTCTAGCTATTTATATTATAATCATTGAATTTGTTCTAGCTACTTGGTTTCAATCGTATTTAGTTCAAGGGTTTCTTCTTGATCATAACATAAGCTCACGCCTGTATCCCCGAAGGGGTAGGCAGAGGCGCACTAGCGAACTAGTACACCCACGTTTCGCCGAGCTTAGTTCTGTCCCAGATGTGATAGGGGGCGAGCCTATCGCCATATCGGGCACAAATTCCAGACTCCGGGCTGATATGGGAAAATCCATAATCACTTTGCCCGACCCGGGGATCGAACCCGAGACCTCAGAACCGTAGTCGTACCGAAATACCACCACGCCACCGAGGCAGTCCTTTCTCTTATTCAGCAAAGACGCGTATAGCTAGCCTATTTTTGACCACCATTTTGTTTTTTTTTTGTTTTTTGGGGCAATTGACTTCAAAATCGATGTCCCGTTGTAGAATATTTAGATTTAAACGACAGGGCGGATCGACAAATCGAAAGCTTTTCCCGTTGGCTCTACAAAATACGCGGGAAAAAGCTAGTAACAATAATAAGATTCCTTTCAAATCAATGAGCTACTTAATTGTAGTTTGAACACCTGTCAACATGAACACATATTAGGAAGCGATGTTATTCGAGTTACGCACATTTACGGCGTGTTGGCAACCCTGCCCGTATTGTGCTTCCAAGTCGGAAACCGCAAGCATTCCTCACGCTTAACTCGTTAAGGTGTATCTAGACAAGGCAATCCGTGGTCTACTTGCGGTACTTGTTTTCTTTTCTTTTATCGAAATAAAAATATATGATGAGACGGTTTGTTTTGACACAATTTTTTATCATCATTTTTTGCCATTGTTTCTTTGCTGTATAACACGAGATAGTCAAGTAAATGATGAATTAGACAAAATGAGTTCAGGTCTTACATTTTGTAAATTATAGTTCAAATTATGTAATAGTTTTTATATTACGCGATATATTTTAATCGAATAGGTAATGAGGTAGTTACCGGCGCCGGCGGCGCTAGCGTGAGAATCGCGTTTATCGCCAAGTCGAGCGTGACAACGATCTCAACTCGACTCTGGAAGTCGCGCGCAAAAAAACTGTCACGGGAATGTCTTAATCGATTTACAAAGACTGCGACCTATAGTTGCCCCTCGATCGTTGCATCAGTAAAATAATTCCAAACAAAACTTCGTTTTGGTATTATCGATTGTCCAATAAAAAAACATAAAAACGTTGAGTGCCTAATATTCTGCGGTAAGGCGAAAGATGATGTCGGTCAATTTGAAGCGAGTATAATAAGGTCGGGCGGGTCGGTGGCGCCTGCGTCAGCGCAGCGCGGGCGCGGTGCAGTGTGGCGCGGCGAGGGCGGTGCAAATGGCCCATCGGTCGGTAGTGTTTCACCGGCACTTAAGTTAGGGTTAAGGTGATTAAAAGTGGCCGAGTGGCGCGTGCCCCGGGGCTACTCGCTCGGGCAGCCCGCGCCCGCGCCCGCGCCTGCACCCCAACCCGCACGTATATCACATTCCAATATAAATTAGTTTTCGACGCGAACACCGCCGTCTGTGCCGAAATAAGCTCGCCTTAATCTAAAACACTGCTTGATATTTCATATTACAATCAGATTTAATTGAACCTGTAAATATTTTATACGTGGTATAAATATGTATATACGATGACTTGCGTAAATACAAAAGTCACAAATTCAAAATCTACACGCTTCATGCACAGAGTACTTTACATTTATTTATACCATATCAAATATTATAAAATAGGTTGTTATAGACATAAAATCATTCAGTGAAACACCTGAATACTAGCGCGCACTGCGCAGTGTAGAGTTCGCGTGCATCATTAATTTAGTCGCATTCGAATTTACGATTGGTAATTGGGGAGTGCATTTCAAGTGGCCGCCGCACATTTGCGGTCGGCGCGGTGCGGCTCTCGGCATTCGTCTTGCGTCTACCGCACGGCACCGCGCGGCGGCACACGCGATACGTCGCTTTTAGTATTTAGCAAAGGGCCCTGCTGAAACTGAGCGCAATTTCTCAGTTTCGCCCGCGGCCATCTCCAAATTACAACATACGCGCCGTCGGCGTAATTGCGAGCGCTCGAGACGCGTGTGGGAACACCGGCCGATTTATTAAGATTTAATCGCGCCCAATTAAAATACGCACTTTATTATTAAAGAACACAAAACCCGTATGTAAATTATTGACCGAGTTACGACTATTGTGCCACGACTCACGAGCCGCCTCTACGAGAGCTATCAGCTACGAGGCGTAGCGCGTAGTGGCGAGCGCAAAGCTTCACTTCCATGTTTTCAGACCGTGTGGCATGTTCTATTATTATTGTTGTTCACGTGCCTAAGAATAGTCACAGAAGTTTGAATGCTTTAACATACTTTCTACTTTGTCAATATACGTTATGGTTTGATGGTGTAGGTACAAAGTTTATATAAGTAAAGAGTGAGATCGCGACGATATCGACTTCCCACGATTGCGCGGACCTCCCCGGCGCGCATACATTACCACAGCACGCATTGTCGTCTGTACACTGAGGCCGCGCCACACGCCGCCGCGCCGCGCCGCCTCCCTTGTGTGGTGTGTGGTGTGTGGTGTGCCCACACGCACGACCAACTAGCCCTCGCATCTATATGCACTTATTTAAAATTCAACATTAATTGCAGGACTTTTTGAACACCCCTAAATACATTAAACATCGGCCTCATTGATGAACGCGATCATTAATCAATACTGTGTGGCGGTTTTACAATTTCTCTTTAGGGTAATTCCGACACCAAAACCTTGAAAGTATCGGGTAAAGACGAGGCAATAATAGCAAAAGCACGTTATGTTTATGAAAACTTTCTATTATATCTATGAACAGAGATTTGTTGCAAACTTTTAAGTCTAAACAAAGAAGTTCTTAGCAAGTGCATCAGCATGCGCCATGCCCACAACAACGTATTCTGTGCCAAACAATGTGAGCGTTGTGTTTCCTATCTATATGAAGTTAATGGAAACGGTCAACACCTATGGACTTTATTAGTGTTGATGGTCGGAAAGGAACGCGAAGAGCATCCCGATTGCTCCAAAATCAGTATTAGCATGTTAATGAAGGGGCGTGCCTGGGTCCCGGCGGCGCGACGTGGCGCGGCGTGTGAGGTACCTCACAAATCACGTCCCGCCGCGCCACGCTGGTCGCGGTCCCGCATCTCCCACGCGAGCGCCTCCCTAGCGCCCGTGATATATGCGCTTTTTAATAACCAATTACACATCGTATATTTTTTGTTGTCATACATATTTTACTCGACAAACAGAATGTTTTAGCAAAAAAATGACAGTTATAAATCGTAAATGTATTTGGATTTCAATTGAAGACGACGTATAGTTTATAAGTATGAATTCTTACAAATTAATGTATAGTGATAGGTAAACGAAAAGGCAATATATGGACACTGGACAGATTTTATATGAATAGATCGGAACTTCTCCCTACTCAGGCCTGAGTTATGTTCCAAAAACAGGTTGAGTTTGTAAGCGATGTTAATCTAAACATGAAGGATCATCGGCGTAGCGTCCGCGTTAGAATGGAGCAGAAGCAGGTATGGTAGCCTGAATTAACATAGTAACGAAGGGGCGTGTCGGCCGGTAACTCACGCCCCGCACAAAATAAATAATTTAACCTCGGGAATGCGGCCGGATAATGAACCTCGGAATGTCTGCCCAAAGCCCAGTGCCCACCGATCCAACGCGATGACAACCGAGATGAGAAACTCTTTATGAACCGTTTCAGATGAATGTTTAAATAAATCATCACTCTGGTCTTGCGCCTGTCAGCCTTTTTTATAGCAGTCTTCCTAAGGGCGACTTGTACCACTATTACTAACCTAAAGTTAATCCTAACCTTAAGTTAAATTTAAAAAGGAATATATGAATGACATGTAATTCATTACATGTAATTAATTAAATGCCATCATATAGAGGTAGTATCTGTAATTACATGTAGTACATTACATGTAATGAATAACATGTCATTCATATATTTATTTTCCAATTTAACTTGAGGTTAGGACTGACTGTAGTTTAGTAATAGTGGTGCAAGTCACCCTAAGTAATAAAAAAAAATTTAAGGGCGCCTAGCAGCACTATTAGTAATCTAGAGTTAGTCCTAAACTCGATTGTCATTCGAATATTTTAAGTGCTGCAAGTCGCGCATAGTAATATAAATACTTATAGCTTTAATCTCAATATGATAGATATCGAACCACATGCATAATCCAAATAAAATAAATCAAATACATAAGGCTCTTCCTTGCGTCCATAATTATAATAATGTTTGCTTTTGCCACTGCGACCTTAATCCTTATAAAGATTAAAGTCAAGATCCTCAGACGTCCTTTGAACCTTGGAACAATCCATATTATCCTCTAATTCACACTTGCCGCCCAATTAAGTATCGCAATAAAAACATATAGGAATTTGCTTTACATGCTCATTTGATGAAGAATTTTAAGTGGTGCGATAGTATAATTTAGTAGCATCAAATCTGGTGAGATTAGTATCGGGGAATGAGAATAAAAACGGCTACATACATACATACATAAGCTCACGCCTGTATCCCCAAAGGGGTAGGCATATCGGGCACAAATTCCAGACTCCGGACTGATATGGAAAACCCAGTATCACTTTGCCCGACCCGGGGATCGAACCCGAGATCTCAGGACGGTAGTCGTACCGAAATACAACCACGCCACCAAGGCAGTCTAAAAACAGGTAAACTGAATATTGTGTGTCGTATTGGCCGGTGTTGTGCAGCCAGGCCGCCAGGGTCGTGCGTAAGGTGGGTGGCATCGACATTTGTCACAGCAAGCTTGGAGCTATGTAGTAACGGAGTGCACCGCCACACGGCTGATTCTCGTACGTTTGAAACTGGTGCTTGTACTAAATTCCAACTCAGATATTTACATACATACATACATAAGCTCACGCCTGTATCCCCGAAGGGGTTAGCAGAGGCGCACTAGCGAACTAGAACACCCACTCAGATATTTATTCAGTATATAGGCCACTAGGGATGCTTATTCACGTCATTGAATGTACCAGTGTTTCGAAAAAGCCCACTGATCTTAGAAGAAATACCAAAAATCTTAGCCGTAGGTCTTTTGCATACATATTTTATGACAAACTAAGATAACAAAATTATAGTTAAGGAATATCAAAATGTCCTATAATAATGATGAATAAGATCATCTGTGTCATATGGAGTAATGTGCATGCACGATAAAATGCTTAAGTATATTAAATATAGATAGGTCCTAAAATTGCACACCATTACAATTTACAACCAAACCGAGCAGACCAGCACGCCTAGTACGAGTTAATGCTTCTGGAAAACTATGATAGTTATCGTTAAAACTCCTTACACTTGACTTGTAGCGCTGCTTGCGGAAACTACAATGAACTTAGCAGTTTTGTAGAACTCTATATTAATTTTAAGGTTCATCTCATATTTTTATAAAATAAATTAAAAAAAAACTAAATAATTGTATAGAAATTTAACGATAACCATCAGAGTTTTCCAGAAGCATTAACTCGTATTACGGGTGCAGTACACACAAGCATCACCCGTTCACGGCTACTCAGTATACTCTCAAAATTATTATACTTTACACCTACTATTCCCAAATATGCAACACTTAACACTATATTATGGTAAGTATGTTTTGAAAAATAATTTTACATGTACCTATTGAAATATTTGATATAAATGACCACATTATTTTATCATCATCATAATCATCAACCACGGGAATGCTAAATATAAGCCACTTCCAAAGATTTCCAGACCGACCAGTTGGAATCAGCCTGCATCCAGCCATTTCCTGTGACATTCAACAAATCGTCTGTCCACCTTATGGATTATGGATTAACTAGCTGACCGGGCGAACTTCGTTCCGCCTAACAGTCGATTCTTTATTTTTTTTAGTTTTGTTTTTTATTATGTCTAAAATAAACGTAGCCTAAGTTACTCCTTATTACACCAGCTACCTGCCAATAAAAGTCCCGTCAAAATCGATCCAGCTATTTCGGAGATTAGCCGGAACAAACAGACAGACAGACAAAATTTAAAAAAAATGTTATTTTGGTGTATATATCATATACATGTAGTAAAAAACTGTTATTTCAATATTAAAAACAGACACTCCAATTTTATTTATATGTGTATCGATTGTATTTCTTCTCTTTTTATTCTAGCCTAGCCGATTTTGAATATTGCTTACAAAATATACGAAACAGAGCCGAGATGTAAAAAAATATAATGCCGCATCCAATGTTCGTAATGTGAAATTGAAAGTGGGCTCGCGGTGGCTATCAGGGCAAGAATCGAGTACTCTATGCAAATGCAGTTTTTGCCAGCAACCAATTGAGGAGCACAGCCGAACCATCTCGACGCTGGGTGGCCTCCCCGGCGGCACTGTTCGCATTCCAACACAAATTGAACAAATACAATAGAAAATAAACACTTACTTATATTACTATGTTGTAGTAAAATTATGTTGTCCCGTAATCGCATCGCAATGTTTACCGTCGCTGGTTTTGTGACAAGGACTAAGGGCGACTTGCAGCAGATAAATTTGATTTAAAGATAGGAGTGAGCTGTAATCGAGATAAGGTGTAACTCTAGATTAGTAATATCGCTGCAAGTCGCCCTAAGGTCCACTTGCATACTTCTCGATTTATCTTAAATCTCGATTTAAATTAAATTGACACGTAAGGTAAATCGAATTAAGACTCACTCTAGATTAGTAAAAGACGCCTTAAGTATAATGTATGGGGGCGATAGGCTCGCCCCCTATCACATCTGGGACGGAACTAAGCTCGGCGAAATGTGGGTGTACTAGTTCGCTAGTGCGCCTCTGCCTACCCCTTCGGGGATACAGGCGTAAGCTTATGTATGTATGTAAGTATAATGTGTTTACAAATATCTTAGTTTATTACAAAGTCGTGAAAGAAATTTCCTATCAGGATTTTATGTTTATACAATCAAGCAAAAAGTAGATATTTTTTATACATTTTATAGCTACATAAATAATAGGATTATTGAAAGATAAGTTTTTAAATCGCTGTCAACTAAAATAGTGCCAGCAAGTGATACTTCAATTAATTATTCTGTTTATACATGCATTAGGGCCCACCAGTTGTCAGTTGTCAGTTGGCTAAAAAACCACAGGGCTCATATCTTCCAACAGTACAAGGAACAATACGCATTGTTATTATTATCTTTTTCAACAAACACGTAATTTATTTGCAATCGTAGATTTTCGCGTGATTATTGTACCATTATAATTATACTTAAATGTCTACAGCTATTTAACAAGTTAACACTACATCATCATCATCATCAGCCATAGGACGTACACTGTTAAACATAGGCCTCCCCCAAAGATTTAACACTTAGTCGCAAATATTTACGTGATCGACATTTGTAGGTATTGTTTTATTGAAATTAATGAAGAAGATTTCTGTAAAAAAATATTCTTCATTAATTTCATTGCCTCAGTGGTGTATTTGTATTGCGATACGACTACCGCCCTGAATTCTATTCGATATGGCGATAGACTCCCCTATCACATTTAGGACGGAAATGAGCTCCGCGAAATGTAGGTGCCTTAGGGCTCTAGTTCGCTTCTGCATGCCCCTTTAGGCCGCGGACACGGACTCAGCGGGAATGGAGCGAGGGCGCGTTTAAATGCATCTTGTCGGCAGCGGCGCAGAGAGCGGCGCACGACCGGTCTTGCGGTATGCTCCACGCGTCGCTGCCGCTGCTCCGCTCCGCTCCCGCTGAGTTCGTGTCCGCAGCCTTATGGATACAGGCGTGAGCCCGAAAAACCAATTCAATAAATTCAAATTTCTAATTTATACTTATCATCATCCATAGCAACCGAATTGTAATGATTTTTTTAGGAGCATCATATATTATGCATATATTCATACACAAAATGATTGTTCTATATGTACAATAAATATCACTAATTGTATAGAGGCACAACAAAACAGCTCCACCCAGCAATAACGAGTTTACATATTATAATATTCAAAATTGCTCTCAACAACTGAGTCATCCACACTCGGGACCATATATTCAATTTTCCTTAATATGCAGTTCCACTGCGTGCGTTTTTGACGCAATAAAATTAATGTAAGCTATAAAGTCGTCAAAGTTCACCGCCATCAAGGAAAGAATTATTGTTTTGATGTTTATTTACGGTCAAGATTTTTATTCATTGATTTATTTGCTGATAATACGGTTATATTCAGGGTTATTGGTCAGTTGTGTGTAATTTTCAAACTGAGATGAATCCAATTTATAGTATGATTATGTTTTAGCAAGGTATTTTTGAAACATTATTACTGTTCGTTTTAATTTACCTACTTTCTATGGAGAATGTTATATTTACAGAAAAATTAACACGTATTTTAAGATACATTCATAGCAAAAAACCTCCATTCAGGTATCCTATTTCCTGTCTACTTAACCTCATTTGTAAAACAATTAATATATTTGGATGATTTTTTACTCTTTGTAGATTGTAAAGGAAGCACATGTCATGCCATAGAACCAAATATAATTCAACTATAACAATTCCTCGTTTCCAACTACATCTTAGTCCAAATGGTAGAGTTATTCTTCTCATAGCTCTATTTATACCTAATAAAATAAGATATGAATATATATTTTTGCCTCGATGGCGTGGTTGTATTTCGGTACAACTACCGTCCTGAGGGCTCGGGTCCGATCCCCGGGTCGGGCAAAGTGATATTGGAATTCTCCATATCAGCCCGGAGTCTAGAATTTCACATCACATCTGGGACGGAACTAAGCTCGGCGAAATGTGGGTGTAATAGTCGGCTAGTGCGCCTCTGCCTACCCCTTCGGGGATACAAGCGTGAGCATATGTTATTCTTATACATATTATTTTACTGTCTGTGGTCTTAAGGAGACCGCACATTAAGTGGATATTTTTTGCGTGCTCAGTACGACACGACAATAAATTAGATGCGTTGAAATGTTTGTGTTGTGGGGTCGCGGGCGCTGTCGCCGACGCCGCGGCCCGGCGCACGCGCATACATTATCGCACAATGCTGCGGGGGGCGCCCATTGTGTCCTCGGCCTCACACCGCACTACCCTCAAACGTCCTATGAATGCTCCTGATGAGCTCGATCTACAATTATAACATATAATCACAAGTTGTAAAACTTAACGGGCCGACTTCAAATCCGATCGTGGCCAAATTTATAGGGACTACCCTTGAAAGAAGCTCTATCGAATACAAAAAAAATTTGAAAATCGGTCCACATTTGGCGGAAATATCGCGTAACATACATAAAAAAAAATTAAGTCGAATTGAGGATCTTCGCCTTTTTGGAAGTCGATCGAAAATATATCTATTGGTATAAAAAGAGCAACGTCAGAGTTTCTTGCTCGTTCTTCTCTAACGAAACAGCGTTCCGAACAGGCGGTAGAGTTAATATTTGACGGAATCTAAATAATGTTTGAACATTTTATGGATTTAATCAGTGTTTTATTTGATTTAAATGGAAATTTAAATAGGTGAATTAGTAAGTTTATGATTGCAGAAAACTGACAAACGAATTAATGACCCCCCTGATGATCTCTCCATTGGGTTCATGTTCCTAACTTATAACGACAGGCCAGGGGCAAAGGGTTCATACAACACGATGCCTATCGGCTTCCGTTTTCCAAATCCTAGGCTAAACATATAATTATTAAGCAGAAGACTAAGCAGCATTGGATTCCTTTTTGAAAATGTTCACCCTTCGCCACTGACAGGTGAATTAGTTATTATATCTAGGCTCTACCACCTCCTATGAACATCAAGTATGTTTTTACATACGTTAGCCCTCAATCGTACGAGAGCTTTTTCAACGCGCGTTAAAAAACGTCTCAACGTGTCTGTTCATTGATTGCTTAAAATCATTCTTGCCTTGTTTCTAATAAAATAAAAACGCAGCGTTTTAGAAGCGCCGGCGTGTGAACAATTAATACTACAACTCATTTGTTCCGTTACAAGGCGCTCATGCGAATGAGGCCTAATAGATTCGTTTGCGATCTTTAAGAAAATAAATAGGTTATGTTAGATACGTTTTATTACCACTTAAATTGAGTAAACGCTACAACACGGACGTATAAAAAAAGATGGACGGAGCGCTAGGAACATTGAAAGTGAAGGAGGGTTTTTGGCACATTCAATATTTCGACACGTAATGGCGGTGACTGATCGAAAGAGCCGAAAACTCTGCTTCACTTTCAATGTTCCTAGCGCTCCGTCCATTTTTTTTTACATCCGCGCGCTGCAAATAATACAAATCAATAACTAGGTACTTATATATCCACAGTTTGTCACAAAAGCTGTAAACTACGGTATGTTTATGGTTCGGGAGTCTAGCACAATAATTTCGTTTCGGCGAGTGGTGTCGACTAATGACCAAATAATTGTGTTGCCGGCAGGTGCGCCGCGCCGCGCCGCGCCGTTCAGACAGAGGGCTGCACGCTATGCGCACACGCCAAACGCACTGCACGAAATTACTGGAACTGTTGCTATATAATCACAAGTTTAAAAACTTAACATACATAAGTTCACGCATGTATCCCCGAAGGGGTAGGCAGAGGCGTACTAGCGAACTAGAACACCCACATTTCGCCGAGCTTAGTTCCGTCCCAGATGTGATAGGGGGCGAGCCTATCGCCATATCGGGCACAAATTCCAAAAACTTAACAGACCGACTTCAAATCCGATCGTGGCCAAATTTATATGGGACCACCCTTGAAATAAGCTCTATCGATCACAAATTTTGAAAATCGGTCCACATTTGGCGGGGATATCGCGTAACATACATAAAAAAACAGATGAATTGAGGACCTCCTCCTTTTTGGAAGTCGACAAATTATAAAGCTTATTGGCAGTTTCATTGGCCGAAGAGTTGCATACAGCATACGCTTGTTGGCGCGTCCACACCGGGCCGAACGAAAGCGAACGAATCATGCCTGTTTCATTCCCACAACAGCGAAAGTTTGATTGTGTGAACGCAACAGGTATAGATTCGTTCGCCTCCGTTCGGCCTGTGTGTACCCGCCATTCACCCGTGAGATCCTGGATTCAAACCTTGGGGCTGAATATTGACACTCGATTCGAATTTGATGAAAAATTACCAAATGACAAGTTCTCGATTCCGATGCAACATAAGTGCTCTTTTTAACTTAATTTTGGAAGAATTTTTAGTTATTAAATGAAAGCGAATCGAAGTCAAATTTGAAAATTGCGGGGTTGGAATTTGTGCCCAATGTAAGGACAGGCTGTCGCCTCCGTGGGCTAGTGTTTATATGGGTTGTGTGTGTATGGTCGAACCGAGAGGTCCTGGGTTCGATTCCCAGATCGTATTTCTAACATTATTTGCCCTTGACTGCATCCTCTAGATGGGTGTTGGCGTCAGACAGGCAGCCGGTCGTAAAAACTAAGCCAAATTTCTGCAACATGCTTAAAATAGTGTGTTGCTCCGACTACACATTAAGGTGAGATAAGGGCGGGTAGAAAGTAAAGACTGGCTCAGCTATCACGTCTTTCGGAATTCGTCACGGAATTAAGCTTGCGAATCCGATATGCCCTAGGAGCGCTTTCTCTGACTGACTCGGTGGCATGTTTGTATTTCGGTACAACTATCGTCCCGAGGTCTCGGGTTTCGATCCCCGGGTCGGGCTAAGTGATATTGGATTTCCATATCGGCCCGGAGTCTGGAATTTGTGCCCGATATGGCGATAGGCTCGCCCCCTCTCACATCTGGGACGGAACTAAGCTCGGCGAAAAGTGGGTGTTCTAGTTCGCTAGGGCACCTCTGCCTACCCCTTCGGGGATACAGACGTGAGCTTATGTTATGTTAGCGCTTCTGTGAACACGTCAGGAATTTTGAAAAAAAATAGCATAAATATAGTAAAAAATATTCAGTAAGTACCTAAGTTAATGCTTCCTGTTGCAAGCTAAAAAACGCACCGTGTCGGTACACTTGTATGTTTTCAAGCCGGTATCGATTGGCGGCGCATTTTCCAAATGCATGAACCAGTAACAGCTGCTTGATGAACCTCTGCCATATTGGTATGTGCGATGGACACTTTCACCTTTATGTTGCTGAAACAAATTATTTTATTGTTACGGGCTAACCGGGTTCAGGACAAACAATTAAACGCCGACTGTTCTCGAAACTGACTCAGCACTTTATTTAGAATTAAACACTGTACTGCACACAATACGCGTCGAAATAATCGCTCCGAATATTCGCTTGTCGCTCGTTGTTCGCACTCGATCGCTTCCGAAGAAACACTGTGTCCCGCCAACACACACACACGCCTTTTATATTCGTCGATCTCTTATCGGCGCGTGACGTCACGCGGCCCGTCTCAGCGCGGCTCGAACGCACGAGAACGTTCTGTACATTTATGGAATCGGCGGCGCGGCGCGTTCGGTTAGCGATTATTCTAGTATGTAGTCGTAACACTGCCCCCTCCTAAGACATGCTCGTCCCGAGCATTGTTACAGCCATAATAACGCGCTAAACGGTCGACGTGAACTATCTTAGGTGCAGATCGCTGGCCTTTCTGGATTCGGTAGGTGACATCATTAATCTTGGTGACAACTCTATAGGGTCCGTCCCATTTCGCTTGTAATTTGGGAGACTTGCCTTTGCATCGAACTGGGTTGTGCAACCATACTAGTGAACCTTCGTCGAAACCGCTGTTGTTCATTTTTCGGTCATAGCGGGTCTTCATCCTCTCGGACATTTGCTGACCTGACACTCGGACGTGTTCATATACGTCATTCAATCTCTTGCGCAGATCGTCCGCGTAGTCTGTTACACTACGCGGGGTGTCAGGAGGGATACCAGTTATCAGATCAGCAGGCAGTCGTAATTCTCTTCCAAAGTTAGCGAAAGCTGGTGTTACCGTCGTATTCTCGTGAACCGCACTACGATATGACATTAGAAACGGCTCAATGTGCTTGTCCCAGTCTTTTTGCCTGCTTTCTACAACTTTTGCCAGGTATCTCTCTAACGTTTGAATAAATCGTTCCACCATGCCATCAGATTGCGGGTGGTAGGAGGTCGTTCTGGTTTTGTGAATGCCCAATACTCGACATGTTTCCTGAAATACTTGGGATTCAAAATTACGTCCTTGATCGCTGTGAATTTCTAAAGGTACTCCAAACCGACAGAATACTTCATGGACCAATTTATCTGCGACTGTTGAAGCTTCCTGGTTGGGAATGGCAAATACTTCCGGCCACTTCGTGAAGTAATCCATGACCACCATGAAGTACTTGTTCCCGCTGTCACTTACAGGGAAAGGTCCTGCTACGTCCAGAGCAATCCGCTCCCATGGAGCTCCCACATTGTAAATTTTTAATGCTCCTCTACTTCGTGTATGAGGACCCTTCACAGCCGCGCAAATTGTGCATTTACGACACCATTCCTCAACATCGTCTCGGCAGTGGATCCAATAAAATCTTTCGCGGATCTTCAGCAGAGTTCTTTTGACCCCCATGTGAGCTCCTGATAATCCATTATGGTAGAGCTGCAGAACTTCTGGGATCTTAGCTCTAGGGACTACCATTTGCAAATGACATCGATCGCCTTTTGCGTTTTCCCATTTACGGCACAGTACTCCATCATGTATAACCAAGCTGTCCCACTGGGCCCAGTAGCTCTTCGTAGTGGAACTTAACGCTGCAACTTCATGCCATTTAGGTTTCGCGGTACCAGCTTTTAACCGCTCAAAGATCGGTTTTAGATCTGCGTCACTATCCTGCGCTTCCAGTAGCGTGTCTCGCCACTCGTTGCTGAGGTCTGTCCTTATTATTCGCACAGGCACTTCTTCCTTAACCTCTTGTTTGACGCAGTGCTTGCAGTTCTCTGCGCAAGGTCTTCTCGATAGAGCGTCTGCATTACCGTGAGATTTCCCACTGCGATGTTCTATCACATAGTCAAACTCTTGTAGCAACTCAATCCATCTTGCTACTTGACCCTCTGGATTTCTGAACTGCAGTAGCCACTTCAAGGCAGCATGGTCTGTTCGTAGGTGGAATTTCCGCCCGAGCAAATATTTACTAAAATGTTGCAGTGATTTGACTACGGCTAGCAGTTCTCTTCTTGTGACGCAGTAATTCCGTTCAGGTTTAGATAAGGATTTGCTGAAGTAAGCTATCACAACCTCTTTTTCTCCTTTTCGTTGTGACAACACACCGCCAATACCAGTATTACTTGCGTCTGTGTCCACTATAAACTCGTTTGCAGTGTCAGGATAACCCAATATAGGTGTATTACACAGACGGTCTTTTAACGTTTGGAATGCGGTGTCGCAATTCTCATCCCAGCAAAACTGTCTCTTCTCTTCTGTAAGCTTATGTAGAGGCTTGGCTATGTCTGCAAAATTCTTCACAAATCGCCGGTAATAGGAGCACAAGCCTAAAAACGCACGAACTTGTGTCTTGTCTCTCGGAACTGGCCATTCCTTGACTGCCACAACTTTGTCGGGGTCTGTTTGTACGCCAGCTGCTGAAATAATGTGTCCTAAGAAGTTAACCTGCTTCTTGAAAAGTGAACATTTCTTGGGACTCAGTTTAAGATTAGCCCCCCGGATCTTCGATAAGACACGTTCAAGATTGCGAAGATGGTCTTCGAATGTGCGGCCCACTATGATGATGTCATCCAAGTAGACAAGACAAGCGTCCCCAATCAGTCCGGTAAGTACAAGTTCCATCAGTCTCTCAAAAGTCGCAGGAGCGTTGCACAATCCAAATGGCATAACCTTAAATTGCCATAGACCTTTACCAGTGGAAAAAGCAGTTTTCTCCTTGTCTCTTGAGTCAATTTCCACTTGCCAGTAACCGCTCTTCAAGTCTAGCGTGCTAAACCACTTCATTCCGGTAAGCGTGTCTAGAGTGTCATCAATCCTTGGTAAAGGATAGCTGTCCTTCTTTGTTATATCGTTCAACCGACGGTAGTCTACACAAAACCGCATATTGCCGTCCTTCTTTTTTACTAAGACCACTGGGGAGCACCATGGACTAGATGAAGGCTCTATGACACCATCCTTCAGCATCCCGTCAATCATGGTATCCACTTCTTTCTCTCTGGCAACTGGCAGTCTTCGTGGTCGCTGACGAATTGGTAACTCATTGCCTGTGTTAATCTTGTGCTGGACCAAATTAGTTCTTCCTATGTCAGCATCACTAGAAGAAAAGATGTCGGCGTACTGTGTTAACATTTTCTTGGCCTTGTTAATCTCTTCTAAAGACAACTCACCACAGTCTTTCAAAAGTGATGACACGTCGAATTTCGCAGGTGCCATGCTCGTCACCGTGGGTAAATCTTGGCATTTGCGCATCCAATCCACTTCCTCGCAAGAACCCATTACCACCCCCTTTTTTATTATTTGTGGCTCGGTACTGGGGTTGAGTACGCGTACAGCCGACTTATTTGCAGACCTTACCAGGGTTCTCGCAATTTTCCATGGGTGATCATTGTCAATCTTCTCAATGAGGACACACCTTTCTTTTGGACCAGAATTCCGTGGCAAACTAACTGGTACAATGACTTCTGATCTAGGTGGAACCACAGTCTTCTTGAAGCAGTATGCTTTTCCTGTTGGTGCTCCTTCCATAAAAAGCTCTTCTGAGCCGCATTTCAGCACGCCCTGTTTGACGTCGATTTCACATCCATGTTTTCGCATGAAGTCCAGGCCCAGAATGCAATCGTCAACAATATCAGCCACGATGACATCATGCAGATAAATTACTTCACCTAGTTTTAGCCGTACACTCTTCTCACCCTGGACGGATATGTGCTGACCGGTGGCTGTTAGAAGTTCTATATGTCCACGGTTACCTTTATAGTCCCCAAGGAACCGATTCGCAAGTCTGATACTAACAACCGTGCGGGAAGCTCCAGTGTCTAACGTCAGCTTACAAGGTGTTCCGTTGACTTCGCCTCTAATGGTTAACGTATTCCCATCATGTGCTTGTGAGATTAACACCCTTGGGGCTTCATGGACCCCGGCCAGCACCCGCCCCATAGTCCTGGCCTTTACTCGTTTCCCTGCTGCTTGTTCGGCGGTGTTAACCTTGTGCCTCCAGTTGCTTTTACTCTTCTCATTGTCAGGTCTATCTTCTCTTTCACCTCGTCGTCTTCTACAGTTCAAGCGGAGGTGACCTCTTTCACCGCAGTTAAAGCAGCGCGGACTGTACCCCTGAATACGATTGCGTGGTGGAGGTGATGCCACAACCTCTCTAATGCGGTGAGCTCGATGGTCTTGTCGTACAGCCTCCACTTCCAGCGCGTGAGCCAACGCATCTTTCAGGGTCTCGTGATGCCCAAGCCTCACAGCAGCCCGCACCTCTAAGTCGCGGATTCCGTCGACGAAAGCCTGCACTAGAATTCCATCAATCAGTGCAGGTGTGGACTGGTAAGCTTTACGAACCAGCTTCTCAACTTCCAGGGCCCACTGCTGTAGGTTTTCGGTATTACGTTGAGCTCGATCCTTAAGCTGAGCACGAAAGACGTGTTCCAGGTGGGCATCACCATACCTCGACTCCAAGGCCTCGACCAGCTGGTCATATGTAATATCTCCACCCAGAGCCTCCAGGACGGTTTAGGCCTGCTCACGTAAACCTAAGGTTAGAGCAGTCTTGGTTTGATCCTTGGTCCACCCGTTTGCCTGCATCACGGCCTCAAATTGAATTTTGTAGGCCGACCAAGATGATGTGCCATCAAATGGTGGTACTTTAAAACCACGTCCTGACGGTGCAGCCACCACAGAACTTGCGGCACTACACACACGTGTTTCCACAAGTTGTTTGACGTCGGCGATTTGGGCTTCGGCCTTTGCAATACGCTGCTCATGCTGGTCCACTTGGTCTTTCATGATTTTTAATTCCTTTCCGACCGTAGCTTGCAAGTTTTTCATCAGTACGACCTGCTCTTCTTGCCCACGCTGCAGATGCTCCTCCAATTTACGCGCCTGCTCCTCTTGACGTCGAGCTTGCTCCTTCAACTCACGAGCCTGCTCCTCTTGACGTCGAGCTTGTTCTTCTTTGTCGCGTTGGAGCTGCTCCTTCAACTCACGAGCCTGCTCCTCTTGACGTCGAGCTTGCTCCTCTTGACGTCGAGCTTGCTCTTGCAGCATCGACATAATGGCCGATAATTCACTAGGTGCCCACGTTGGCGACACTCCAGATGGGCCTGCAGTCGTCTGCGTCATTGGCTGTGAAACCGGCTCTTGTACCGGACTAACGTCGAAACGCCCTCGGTCCATCTCTTGCTGGCGCTGGCTTCGGGTACGGACACCTTCGTCGTCTTGCGGGAACACCGGCATTTGTCCTTACTTCTGACACCAAATGTTACGGGCTAACCGGGTTCAGGACAAACAATTAAACGCCGACTGTTCTCGAAACTGACTCAGCACTTTATTTAGAATTAAACACTGTACTGCACACAATACGCGTCGAAATAATCGCTCCGAATATTCGCTTGTCGCTCGTTGTTCGCACTCGATCGCTTCCGAAGAAACACTGTGTCCGCCAACACACACACACGCCTTTTATATTCGTCGATCTCTTATCGGCGCGTGACGTCACGCGGCCCGTCTCAGCGCGGCTCGAACGCACGAGAACGTTCTGTACATTTATGGAATCGGCGGCGCGGCGCGTTCGGTTAGCGATTATTCTAGTATGTAGTCGTAACATTATTATAAAGAAATAAAGTACAAATTTTAATACAATGTATTAAGTGCTTATATTATAACTTATATTCATGTTTTGTTAAGTTTATACGTGGTAAATCTACGATCTATCTAATTCTTCTAAACCACGAGAAATACATAAATCGGTTAAGTTCAATGAATGGTAATTTGACATTATTTATTCATAAAAAAGATCCATCGCAATCCTATTTATAGTTTCTGAAATATATTCAAATTCAAATTCAAATAATTTATTCTGCAAATAGGATATTTTATATCACTTTTACATGTCAATTACGATTATATATTGAAAAAATAATAATAACGTGGGCATTTCGTGGCTATCCCTGAGAAGAAATGCCGAAACAAACTCAAGGGTATACGTGGTCAAACATACATACATACACTTATGAAATTTGGCACATGTATTCAGAAGCCCATATAGACAAACATATGCGAATATCGTACAATTCTACCAACATTACATAAGTACGGGTCGAATTGATAATCTACTTTTTTTAAGTCGGTTCAAAATAGAGTATAAAACATCAAAATTGTCTACATACTACGCTCCGTATCGTAAAAGCACTTCTTAGTCATATTTGGTCGTCATTAATTTACGCATTGTGTAGATGCATAGTTCCATTTACATAGCCCCTCAACAAGCTGTTACAGCGAAAGAAACAGTTTTTTATGGACCACCTGGTACGCCACCCGCGCCATCCATCCACACAAAAACGCCCAAGAAAAAACGTCATAATATTTGAATATTATTATAAAAAACAATTAAGGGTGCCGCACGTCACCTGTCGCGGGCACGAGATACGCATTTGCATAGAAACCTATTTATAAGGCTGCGAACATATTATTAAAGGCTATAACACCCACAGATAATAAAATAATTAATATAACACCGTTTAGGAAAGTTAGTCATGTTGCACATGACATGCACGCCGATTGTCACATCTGCAGTTTAATTTGATAGACGTATACTCATAGAAATAAAAAAAAATAGAAATTATCATGTTTAGAATAAGTTTGCCGCAATCTGAAATTTTAAACCGTAAAAAAGCGCGCTACTCGACGCATATTTTGTAACCAAATTGCATAAAATTATTACGTTAAAATTTAATGGCAATCAGAATTTATTAATAATTTATATTATGTACACTATTTTATAATTAAGTTTTTATATTTGTGGATAGTGTATAAACACCTTTATTACGGTTTGACGACACTACATGTTTTTTAAAGATACCTTTTGTCGAAGACGACACACAGCCTATCGCCGGTCTCATTGCGATTTTATCTAACAACTAAAAGTTTCTTTTGTTATATCACTTTCATTTTTCATTCTTAAACGGCCAACACAGATGTTAGTTAGGGTAGTAGGATATCTTGATATTAGGTAGCTAAAATTAATCTAATCGTAAAATTCAATTTATTTGTATCCTACTAGACGTTCGCCAATGTTTTCCTTTGTCAGCTGGTTGAGTATATCATCAGAGTCAAATACCTCGTAGCGACTTAGTATCTGAGGCGCTTTTCAAACGGCGTGCTGGTTTTGGTAACCTACAATTTTCTAGTACCTATTTATGACTTTTATCATAATGAATATTATTTCAAGAAACTGCGCGTTCGTAGCATCTTCCGTTGAGAGTTTCGGCAATCGACTAGTGTTTTTTCCCGGCGCAATAAGTGACAAAATTAATCTCAACTAGAATTTGCAAGTCTGTACCGACTGTGTCAAATTATCAATCAATTTCCCTAAGTGAAAACCATTACGTTGAGCGACTCCACTCTCTCTCCATCTCCCGTAACCATGACAATGATTAACAATTACGAATTTAAAAGTTGACGATTGTCGCAACTAAACTTGTTCGTAAACCTAGCAACTTAAGAATGTACTATCATTATTACTATGTGACTTAAAGCAGATTGAGTAACAGTTGAAAACTGACTTAGGCTAAACAGCCTTGATAATGTAAGGGATTATATTTAAATATTCTAGAATATATGTATAATATAGTTCGCTACTGCGCCTGGGTACTGTCTACCCCATCGGAGATCCAGGCGTGAGCTTATGTTATGTAATAAAATGCAATGACACAGACAAACCCAGTCCACATTAACACGTGGTTACTAGCTATTGTCTATTCCAAACCGGCTAATCATCGAGTTGTCATAGTGAATGTAAACGCGTGGCCATTGTCGTCGGAACAATCTCGTGTTATGGATGCCCCCTCGGTGACTAACTCGGCACTAGACGAACCCATTCGTTTGTCATTTGTTTTGTGTTCGTATTGTTTAGAGTTAGAAATGCCGCGGTCGTACCGACTTCAATCACGATGAATCAAACGTTTTGATAAACTGAACTCGTATAACGTAAATAAAATACTGCTTAAATCTACTATTCTACTAAAATGCATATATATGTACATTAGTTGATGCCTATGTATATTTCCGAAGGGGTAGGCGACCTAAAGGGAATACCCATATTTCGCGGAACCTATCGCCATATCCGGCACAAATTTTGTACGAGGTGTACAAATAAAAGATGCTTGTTACTGTCACTGCTTTATTGTTACGAGTTATGCGGACGCGACGGTGTCCGAGCGCTAACTAACTTAAGTGCTAAGGAATTCCTAATACATGTAAATTTGCAATATGTGCGGAAATCCGTACATTCTCCCGGCAAAACAGATATACTAAAGGAAACAAAGAAAAAGATCATGATTTCCAAAAAAATCAGTACAAGTTACAAGTTAAAAATAAAATCTTGGTTAACTTAATTCAAGTCCGATAATGTCGGTCTAAGCCGCTTAAGCGATATAGGCGAGGTTGCAATGTCTATCTTCTGATCGCGGGTAGGGGACCGTACACTAGCACTGATACACCGCACATTAGCACTAGCACTAGCACTATCGGCGTGCGAGGGCTCGCGAGCCACCTCGGCTTCGCGTGACACCCCCGCCATCCTGCGCCTTCGCCAGGCGCGCCACAGGAACCACGCCCCCATTGATGCTGCAGCTCCTACCAGTATGTAGCTTATAGTGTACTGATGAATATCGTGATATGACATCGCTGAGAGTCCTCCGTTTAAGTCTGTAGAGTCTGTAGCCTTCATATCTTTAATCTGGTCGGTAATTTTCTCTAAAGACCTTTCTAATTCAGAGTCTGTGGATTTGTTGTGGACGTCCAGAGCTAGGGGTATATTCAATATATAATTTATGGGCGCTATCTGTGGGTTGTAAACATCAAAATTGACTTTGAATGTGTTTGAGTGGTCGTTTCGGGCATAAGTATTAAAATCGCTACCTTTGATAATGCATTGTTGTCCTAGTTCGATGATCCCCGCATTTGTCAGCTGTTGAACAGTAACTTGATCCTCACATATAAAGCGGAGAACACAATTACTGCAGCAATAGTATAAGTACTTGTTGATATGATTAAGTTGTATCCACTTGTTTATACATGCCGTAATGCTCTTCTTACAGGTTCCAGTGTTTTGGTCCGTTACGCATAAGTTGTGGTTTGTTCTTAAATTATATATAGTTGTGTGTAGATGACATTGAAAGGTAGATGGCATAATCTCAATGCATTTTTGTATTTCTGATTCAAGCATCGGTAGATAAGTGTCTTTACGTAAATTAATTGCGACGTAATCCGATATAGGTATTATACTGACGGAAGTATTTTTATAATGTTGTGGTACTGCTATTAAATTGTAGATTTCATATATATCTCTGCTGATTAAAGGAATACTAATCTCAAAAATTAGATATTCTTTTGTCATCCTAGTTTTAACCTTTGAAACTTGGTATATTTTAGGCATATTAAGCTGTATGTTGTCAACTGGAAGTAACAAATCTTTAGTTAACAGGCCAGATATAACATTTAATTCATCCTGGAGTTGTTTAGGTGATAATAGATGTACATTAAATTGCCCATGATGAATGTCAGTTATCATGTCTAATAACGTATCTTGTATGTTCTTCAAGTTATTTAACATGTTACTGCTAATAATGCTGGACAAAATAAAATCGTTTTCTAGTTCTAAGTTTTCGAGTTCTTCTTTAGTCTTGTTTGCTATATTATTGACTAAGTTAGTTACTTGAAGATTAATTGCTTTATTTTGTTTTTGTATGACTCCTTGCATTCGGCTTAGTAAATTGTTTTGTGCTTCAATAATAGACGTCTGGTTTTTCCACAATGTTGTCAAATACTTCTCATTATTCTTAATTTGTGCAATTTCCTTCTGATACTGGTCGGCATATCGTTCGTCTAGGACGCCAAACAGGCTGTTTGCAAGATAGCCAACACCGTTTATCAGGCCACGTTTCCGCCTGATGCGTGTTTTTAAATGCTGACTTAACAATATGCGGTTAGCGTACTCAAGCTCAGAGTACCCGTGACGTAGCTGCAATAACAATATATCACAATGGGATCTAAGTTTGATAACCTTGCATATCTTTTCCAAATGATGATGATTGTTTACTAACGCAGTAATGCCGCTCCAAAAAGGATTTAAATCGTAATATGCTACTAATTTCCACTCGTCTCGAACCAATTGCATATTCCCAATCTTGTCAAAATATAAACTATTATTGTCAATCAATTTCGTAATATTGTAGGTACAATTAGATCCACATATTATAGACATAAACATAATGAATGCCATTACCAACGTCAAAAAGTGGGGCTGAGATTTTTTGGTGTTTATTATTGGCAGGGAATGTTGTGCCTTGTTTGTCTTCTCAGTTTTTTCTGCGGTGCTAGTATTGTTTGTTAAAGGCAATATCGATAGCTTTATGATAGGCCTTTTGATAATACCGTTTTTTGTTCTAAGTGATACTACTCTCACTAGCCCGTCTTGTCCGGGATGCAGCTCTATTATTCGGCCCATCATCCATTTTCCTGGCGGCAGGTTATCATCTTGGATAGTGACGAGATCTCCAACCCTTACGTTATCCTGTTGCTTTAACCATCGACTTCGCATGGAAAGCTGTATTAAATGTTCCTTTTTCCATCTCTTCCAAATATCTTCGCTTAATTTAGAAGTTAGCTGCCATCGAGTTCTTGCGTCGTGTTCGGTTTCTATGATCGTAGTGCCTGACCTTCCAACAAGGAAATGCGCTGGAGTCAAAAAATCCAACATGTTAGGGTCTTCAGATAGAGCGCATAAGGGACGAGAGTTGAGGCATGCTTCTGTTTGTGCTAAAATTGTGCTCAACTCTTCGAACGTCAATTTTTGTTCCCCGATGACTCTTTTCAGGTGGTGTTTAACGCTTTTCACACTTCGCTCCCATAAGCCGCCAGCGTTTGGCCAAGATGGAGCGTTAAAATGCCACTCAATGTTAAGGCCCGTTATTTCTGCTAAGGTGTCATTATCAAAAATATTTTGCAGATCGATATATTCGCGTTTCATTATTCTATTTGCTCCCACAAAGTTTGTCCCGTTATCGCTATAGAGGTGGGCCGGTGCTCCCTTTCTAGCCGCCATCCTGCGAAGAGCTGCGAGAAATGCCGAACTACTTAAATCTGAAACCAGTTCTAAATGTATAGCCTTTGTCACCATACAAATAAACACTGCCACATATCCTTTCGTAGTTTTGATTCCTCGGCCTTTATTTGCCTTAATTTCAATGAAACCTGTATAATCCACCCCCGTGTGATGGAATGGGGGTGCTGGGTTACACCGTTCTTCAGGTAAGTTACCCATCAATTGATTCATCTGTTTTGGGCTATGCTTTCTGCACGTTACACACATTCTTAATTGCTTTTTCACAATTCGCATACCCGTTACTAACCAATATTTCTGTCTCAAATGTGCTAAAGTTAATGATGGGCCCCCATGATAGGTTAATTGGTGAGCTTCGTCAATTAACAAATTTGTTAATTTATGTTCTTTCGGTATTATTGTGGGATATTTCATGTCATTGCTGATCTTTGCATTTTTCAACCTACCACCAACACGCAAAACACCATTCTTATCCAAAAATGGGTTAAGTTTTAACAATACACTTTTATGAAGTGGTTTATTGTATTGCTGCAAGTATTTAATGTCCTCACTAAATTCACAACGTTGCACATATTTTATTATAAGTAGCTTCGCTGCCTTTATTTCTTGTAATGTGATATATGCAGGCCGTTGTTTACATTTGGTTACTAGGTTGTTTGTAATTTTAATTGTTTTAATTGCTCTTATCACCCATGCTAATATCTTCACGACTTTCATGAAAGAGTTGTGCCGAGTTAACAGCTGTTTTATGATACTTTCATTCTCTTGCGCCTTAGTGACATGTACATGTTTCATTATTTCTTCTCCCGTACTATAATTTTTTTTTTATTTCTGGTAGTGGTATTTGTTTTTCCTTCATCCATGTAGGTCCTTGCCACCATAAATTATTCGTTTTTAGCTGACTTGCGTAAATCCCTCTACTTGCCGAATCGGCGGGATTTTCTTCGGATTTTACGTAATTCCAATGACTTGGGTGAATTGACTTTGTTATTTTAAGAACTCTGTTAGCTACAAAGGGCTTCCAACGTCCGGGTTCTCCTTGCAACCAACTCAAAACCACCTTGGAATCTGTCCAGCCAAAAATGTTTACTTTATCTTCTCCGAGACATTGCACTATTTTTTCCAATAATTTCGTAAGTAATAATGCTCCACAAAGTTCTAGCTTTGGCAACGATACTGTTTTGCTCGTAGGAACTAATCGTGTTTTTGCTGCTACCAATACTACCGAAATTTGATCTTTTTTGATAATTCTCGCGTAAACGACTGCCGCATACGCTTTATTGGATGCGTCCGAGAATCCGTGCAGCTCTATTTTTCCAAACCCTTGAAATCCAATCCATCGTGGTATCTTTATACTGTTTATGTTTTCTATATCTTGACATATTGCTTGCCATTCCTTGTTAATGTTTTCAGGTATTGTATCATCCCACTCTATATTAATGTTCCAAATTTGCTGAAACAATAATTTTAATTTAGTGCTCAGGGGGGATAACCAGCCCAGTGGATCGTAGATCTTAGAAATTTCTGATAAAACAGTCCGTTTCGTCCATTTTATATTATGTTGCCATGCTTTACATTTAAAACTGAACTTGTCGTCCACTGGATCCCAGAACAAACCCAATGTTTTTGATGGATTTTCTGATTTAAAATTAAAAACCACATGTTCTTTACTTTGATTGTCAGGCAAGTTTTCTAATAATTTAGGTTCATTGGAAGTCCATTTACGTAGAGAAAATCCGCCTGCTTTCAATAAAGTGCTTATGCTTGCAACTAATCGACTGCCTTCTTCCACAGTGTGACTGCCATGTAAGTGATCATCCATGTAAAATGTTTCTAAAAGAATTTTTGATGCTTCAGGGTGGTTGTTTTGTTCATCTACCGCTAATCGTTTCAATGTCATTAACGCCAAAAATGGTGCGGCCTTAGTGCCGTATGTGACGGTACATAATTGAAAAGATTGCAGGGACTGTTCCGGACAATTTCTCCAAATTATTTGCTGTAGGGCTTGGTCGGCTTCATGTACTTCTATCTGTCTATACATCTTTTCAATGTCAGATGTATATGCATAGCAATAGAGCCGCCATTTTATTATTAATGCTTGTAGATCTTGTTGGAGATTGGGACCCTTATACATGAGGTCATTAAGGCTGTATCCGCTTGATGTTTTAGAAGACGCGTTGAATACTACCCTTAATTTCGTAGTAGATGAATCTGCCCGTTCCACTGCGTGGTGCGGTAAGTAGCAAGACAATTTTGCTGTTGTTTTGGGATTTACCAAATTCATATGATGTAAAGTCTGATATTCGTTAATAAAAGTTTTGTACTGCGTTGCTAACTGACACTGCCTCTCAAACTTTTTCTCCAAATTTAGAAATTGGCCTATAGCTTTTTCTTTAGAAGAACCTAATTTCTCTTTTATGTTCGGTTTTAGTGGTAGTCTGACCACGTATCTACCATCTTCGCGTCTCGTTGTTGTTTCTTCATAGTAATTAATACATAGTTGTTCCTCGGATGAAATGTTTGACTGCTCATTAATATCTTCGATCTCCCAGTACTCCTTTATTTTTTCAACATCGTTCAATACTACATTGCATTGATAGGACTCCATTTTTCCAAATAAAATCCATCCAAGTTGTGTTTGTTCTGCTAGTGGTTGTGAATTATTTTCTCCTCTACATATACCTGCCATTTTTATAGCTGCGTAAACATCAGAGCCTAGTAACAAGTCGATGGGCCGGCTTATATAAAACTCTGGATCGGCTAAGTTTATATTCTGTAGATACGTCCATTGCGGATTGCTAAAAGATTTGCTTGGTAAGTTTTTCACAAGTTGTTTCATAATGAAGGCATCAATATTAAACGAAAAATCATTATGCATAGATGCACACGTGATATTTATTACGCCTTTGCAACTGTTTTCCTTTTCGCCTAAACCAAATACAACGCCTTTACACCGTTTTCGCTTTATGTTTATCTGTTGCGCTGCATTTTCTGATATTAGGGAAATTTGAGACCCTTGATCAATAAGAGCTCGAAATATTCGGTAAGTACCATCTGCCGTCATAATCTTAACCATGGATGTTGCCAATAATACTTCAGATGTACCGTCTTGCGATACATGCGAGTTGTTGGTTGTCGAAGCAGGTGTCTTATTAGTCGTTTCATTTGGCGTAGCAACAGCGCTACAGGCATCATGTAAAATGGTGTTATGTTTGTCATTGCATACACGACATCGCCGTGTCGAAATACATTGTTTTCCGCTGCCATGATCGAATAAGCAATTAATACATACTTTAAGCTTTGATACGGTTTTCAACTTTATGTCATTAGCCATATTCAAGAATTTCGTACAATTGTATAAACCATGCTCTTCCTTACAATGCGGACACTTGATACTTGCTGACACATGTAGCGCCTTTGCAACTGACTTGTTTGTGTAATTATTGTATGTACGAAACGACTGTTTTTTGTTAAAGTTATTATGATTTAAATTATTACTTTGCGTTGGCTTTGGTACCGATGAATTTTCCTGTTTTCTTCTAGATGTTTCAAGGCACGTGAACTTGCTTTGTAAAAATGCTATGAAGTCTTTAAGCTTCGGCATCTCGCGAGGATTCTTCAAGGATTCGATGTAATCATCGTAGCTCTTGTGATCCAGTTTATTTGATAATATGTGTACGAGTAAAGGATCCCAAGTACTTACATCGACATCCAAATTTTTGATAGCGTGAAGGGTTTCTATGGTGACATCATGCATCCTTTTTATTTGGACAAGATTTTGTTGTTGCATTACTTGTAAATTCGTTATATTGTTAATATATGAGGTAAAAATTAATCTTTCGTTATCATAACGATTTTCCAATATCTCTAAACATGTCTGATAGTTTTTTGAACTGATTTTAAGATGCTGTATCAGTCTTTCGGCTTCGCCGCGTACTTTGCCTTTTAGAAATTGCATCTTTTGCGCATTGGAAAAGGCAGGATTTTTGTGTATTGTTTCATCGAAAAGATCTTTGAAAGACGTCCAATTTTGGTAGTTGCCTGAAAAGACGGGAATTTCCATTTTAGGGGCTGTTTTCTCCCTATGAACCACTGACCATAGTTGTTTATTAACTGATCTCTTCATCGCTTCGTATTTTTGCTCGTGCCTGGTGTATTCCAACTCATAATTATCGTCATCTCCTTCCAACTCCATTAGAATATCCCAGTGCAGGGAATCTACTGCTTCCCAACGACCCTGTAGGGATTTAAGGACATCTTCAAATTCCCATTTTTCATCGATACCCTCTAAATCGATGTTGTTAATGGTTTTCATTAATGCCTTGAAGTTTATTACTTGCTTCCGAAGCATTTCATCTAACTTGCTTGCTGAACCCCTTGATATCATATCTCTGGATGTGCCTGGGTTTTCTGAATAATATTTTAACTTCTGTGATTTTATCTGCCGTTGTTCTTCCTGTTCTTCTTCTTGTTCCTCCTCCCGCTCATGTTGGTTTTTACTCCCCGCTGCTGATGGTGTTAAAGTCTCCTTGCTTACCAAGTCCTGGTACTGCTGATGAATAAGATTTTTCGTAGAAACATAAAGCCCACTTGTTCTCTCATATAAAGAATCATCAAAATATGCATGATCAGTAATTTTCAACCCACAGATACTTTTATGATTCTGTTGAAAGTCTGCCCAATAATTTTCTAATAAATCTAACCTTCGCTTAAAATAATCACCTTTCTTTCTTTCTACCCCGTCCTTTTTAATGTTTATTGCTAGCTTGTTAATTGTCTCATAAATCTCTATTTGATTATCGTAAAGCGTTTCCATTTCTTAAAATAAAAAATCGGAAAGATCTTACTTGCTCAAGTCCAAGTGTGCTGTTTCCACGGACTCCTGTTCCTGTTACTTGTTGCTTGCTAAATGCTTACTGCTGTTAAATGCTTGTTTACTGCTGCTGTGCCCTAATGATCCTTGTCAGTAGAGCACTGATGCTATGTTATCACTACACTGTTGTGCTTAGGATGACAATCCAATTATGTAAATCCTTGTTAACTGAACACTACTGTATGTCCACAATCACATAACTAGATAGTCCAAAAAAAAAAAAAAGTATTTGTACGAGGTGTACAAATAAAAGATGCTTGTTACTGTCACTGCTTTATTGTTACGAGTTATGCGGACGCGACGGTGTCCGAGCGCTAACTAACTTAAGTGCTAAGGAATTCCTAATACATGTAAATTTGCAATATGTGCGGAAATCCGTACAAATTTATTTAAAAAATTATATTAATTTATTGATTATTTATTTTAAATCTACTATTCTACTAAGGTCGAGCACGGGTGACTTTTGTCACCGTGACTCTTGTCTGATCTAGGGACTATGACAAATGGCTGACTTTCAACTGAGCTTTCAACACATTTCCATATACCGAAGAAAAGTTACAAAGAAGTCACGGTAACAAAATTCACGTGTACGCTTTAATTATACAAAGTTATTATATGCGTAAAATTGGTAACTACTAATATTAGCTGAACTCTACACTTAACAGAACTCTGTTCGCCGATTCGTGTTTTCACATAGCAACAGAGTAGGTGATAATTAAAAGGCATGATTTTTTGCGAAGAGATAGTTCGTGGACCGGTAAGTGACAGTGAATTCAATACTTTTTATCCCGGAAGTATGACGGGAAAGAATTTCGCCCAGGCTGAGTCATGCAAGAGCCAGTAAAATAAAATTATGAAGATACAATTTAATGTAGGATAGAATATAAAATTAAAATATGGTATAGTTAAATTGTTTATGAAAGACTATAATAGCTGAACAATCACCTATCTATCGTTATTATAAACGTTTAATACGATATGCGCAGGAGTTGCGTAACGCTCATAAAAAATGGTTTCCTTAAGGCGCACTGTAACCGCCGCGCGCGCCGCAAATTCCGCGGTTTGCCACTGAAAATTATGCCTGGACCCTAAAAACATCGTAAAGAGCTCTACTCGTTATACTGAAACTGCGACTTTAAATACAAGTGTATAAAAATCAAAATCCTTAAATGGTGGTGTAATGGACGCGTTATTATACGATATTTAGGGATAAGCAGGTGCGGCGGCCGCTTTGAAACCTGTGATGACCACCGATCTGCGCATTGATACAAATTGCCTCGTTATATACTCACTCGATAGTTTGATATCGGGTATAAAAGCGACTAAACGGCCAAATGGTGTATCATGGGATCCTTGTGTTTGTTCATCATAAGAACGACTGTATTATACATCTCGGCCTACCCCTTCGAGAACATAGGCGTCAGCTTATGTGTATGATTTACTTAATTGGATTATTTACAAAACAATATGTACTATAATAGTAAATAATAAATACACCCAACAGTCACACACCTACTCCTGACCCCACACTAGGTATAACCTGTATCGTGGGTGTCAGAGACTATGAAATACTTTCGGTCTCACAAAACCCAGACTTGAAACAAAAATATGTGGGCCACACAAACATTTGTTTTAATGCGAGAATCGAGCCCATGGCCTCTCGCTTCATAGCCGGCTACTCGCCCGCTGCGCCACGGAGGCTGTCAATGTACTTTTCCTAAAACTATATTTTATAGCTTTATAATTAAGTGTAAATTATTTTAACCAAACAATAAAATCAAATTAATGTTAATATATTCATACTATCAACACTGATCTACATACAGCATTTAACTGCCGCGTTGTTAATAATTTATGATAAAGTAAATGATTGTCACGAAAATCGTTTAGCAAACGTTGAATATCACCCTAAGCAGCAAAACCTGACACGCAAGATCTTTTCATTATTTTTATTTTATTTATTTAGGATCGCCAAGGGGTTACAAATAAAGTTAAGTAACTAACACTTATATCATTGCTCCCAGTTACAGGCAACCACAGCATGCTTTTTTTTTTATCTTGTTCATAGCCATGGATACAATGTCCTTCAGCCGTATACTTTTTATAGTTTTATATACTTTGTTTCCTATATCTAAGTTTTCGCAAGTGCAATGAAGTCGGATGTGTTCGATTTCAAGGCCCTGCTAGAGTTTTGGCGTAAATTCCTTCCAGTTCGATGGTTTTTAGACGATTTTCTCGCAGCGGAGGAATCGAACATGGTCGACCCATCCACCCGACGAAAAGCATCCAAAATCACTTATTTCAAAACTTCCACATACTGTCCCTCTTCGTTGATGTTTATTGCTTAGATACATATCACATTTAAACCAGAAACATAACTTTAGACTAGAATATGAAATCATTAAAACAAGCGACCACCCACACCGTCAGAATTCCCGCCAAAACTCACCACAGCATACATTATTGTGGTGTTTACACCAGACAAAAATTAACATTAAATATTAAAATTAATTTAACAGATCAAGAGTTAGTTGTGTTTGTGGTTTAAATGTGATGTATATCTAAGCAATAAACATCAACGAAGATGGACAGTACGTGGAAGCTTTGAAATAAGTGATTTTGGATGCTTTTAGTCGGGTGGATGGGTCGACCATGTTCGATTCCTCCGCTGCGAGAAAATCGTCTAAAAAACATCAAACTGGAAGGAATTGACGCCAAAACTCCAGCAGGGCCTTGAACTCGAACACATCCGACTTCATTGCACTTGCGAAAACTAACATGTAGGAAAACAATTTCCCTAACATGACATTGGCATAATGTATTTCAATTGCCATAACGAAAAAATAATTTAACAGATGTTTAAAATAGCTTTTATAAAAATTAACAAAGTAATCTTAAACAATAAACCATAGTGGCTGCTTTAAAAGTTGAGCATAGTTTAATAATGCGGAAATAATATAGATAATCATTGTTCCTTAAACTTGTAAAAATTCGATATTTTCTTTTTGAAGGCACGAAAAGCGCTTTAACGCTAACGCCGTTTTAGGGGGAAGGCGCAGAGATTACGTCGTGTTTGCCAGTCTTAAGCCGGGTCTCCTGCACTAAAACATTACACAAAACATCAATGGACCATAGATAAAAAAGGCATGTTTTGTGTAGGTGTTTTGAGTAATGTTTTAATGCAGGAGACCCGGCTTTAAGGCGCGTCTCCTGCACATGTTTTCACCGATCACCTACACAAAAAATAATTTTGTTGTCTCCTGCGCATGTAACAATGAACCAAAGACAAAAATGTCTAAACGAATTATCTGTTAAGCCGGGTCTCCTGCACTAAAACATTACACAAAACATGCCTTTTTTATCTATGGTCCATTGTTCTACGAGCAGGTGACAGCTAAAAACGACGTTTTGCATATGTGTTTTTAGGGTTTTGTGTAGATAAAACATGTGCAGGAGACGGGACTTAAATTGAGTGCTATTTTAATCACCTTTTCAGAAACGTGAATTAGTCTCAAAAAGGGGTTTCGACAGACGATTATCAATTAAAATGAATTAAAAATAAACACTAACCCCCTTATTCATAATGAAATCTTGGTCTTATCGAAAGCATAACCCTACTTTTGCCTAGTTTAGCAAAAACAGAACTAATATATGCTTATCGAATACAATGTTGCTGGTTGCAGAAAAAATATTATTTTTATCTCTGGCAAGCTTCGAAACAGATACGAAGTCTTGGCTATATATTTTTTATTAATTGTTTCCAAACAAGTAATAAAATATATATATCAATCTTAGATGGGGTCGTAGACTATAAAAAATTAATATCATTAAGAAAGAACATCAAACTCGAAACAGCTGATCGGAATCGGCCATGTTTTCACTATTAAACGTTGGTATTATGAATACAATTTTTATGAAACGTACATTTGCGGTCTTTTTACGCTCTACTAAGTTATTATGAATAAGGGGGTAAATAATTATTTCTAATTATTTTCATTATTTATTGCAATACATTCAAAGAGGCATTAATAGTATATTCTTTTATATCTATAAAAATATAGTTATCTAACTGTTAAAACCAACTTATCGTAGCAAGTGGAAATCCGTTGTCTCTGCCTACCCCTATGAGAAAAAGGCGTGAGTCTACGTATGTATGTATGTAAAACCAACTTACCAGTCTAATCCTACGGGTTACAATCATGGGCTTATGCTATATGTATGCTCAATCAAACACAACAATAAAAATAGCCGGCAAACACAAAATAGCACAATAAAATTGAGATTTAACAGTTAGATAACGTTAATAAAATTAGGTAAGGCCCGCCAAAAATATTGTTGAGTTACATACTGTGTGTTACACGAATTGTTATAATGCAGGCAATTTTATTGTAGTCTGTACTAATAACTAAAAAATAATAATTATGTGCGATACAAAATATGTCTAATTCATTCAATAAGTAAACGCACTAACTAGTAGCTTACTCTACTGAATTCACAATAAATTAAAACCCCGCCGTTTTTTATAACAATAATTCATTTAAAATGCTATATTTCATTCAATAAATAGCCATTTCCGTTGCATGATTATCTGACTTTTTATAAAAGTACAGAACGATTTGATGCATGTTATAATACATGTATTATAAAGGTGATTCCACATTCAGTGGCGTGCAGTTCATATAGACAAAGATACATTGTCTACCCTAACAATTTGCTATTTCCATAAATAAAGAATGAACTTATGTCTAAATACAGATTCTCAAAATAGCAATGCTCGGATTATGTTTTAAATCGACACAGAGATGATAATTACTGTGATGGTGTCGCAAGAGTTTAAGAAAATAATTGTGTAATATTTTTGTCTACCCTGATCGGGATGTATATGCACGTCACTGGCCACATTATGGTAATTAGAATCATCGCTAGCGCGCGTGCATTGTGCGGTCGGTAGCGCGCCGACCGCTGCCGCGGGCGCTCGTGCCATTCTCGTTCCAATTTCGCATGCAAATTTCGTTTTTTGAAAACGGAACGAACACACACCAAAGTATTAAGAAGAAGGCTCGTAAAAATAATAATCAGTTTTATTTTTTTCATAAAAGGAAAATACGCCATTCATAAAAAAATATTTTATAACCGTTTGAAAATTGCATTAAACGCAAAATATATATTTATATTATTGTGTTTAATTTATCACTTAAATTTTTTAACCGCAACATTTTCAAATAAATGATTTTTTATTGATTGATTCAGCAATTCCAGATGAGTATCCACTACATAAAATTGCAAAATAGACAAATAACTCTACATAACATTAGTATATGAGATTTCGGTGTTTTACAGTATTTGACGTCAACAATTATTATTACGTATAAGATCACTTAGAATTTCCATACCAGATTCTACCTTCTGTATGTAAAATCGCTATGATAATGGCTACTTTACGACTCTACATACTTGTATTCAAAACATGACAGGATTTTGACCGCTTGCGTGTTCAGAACATTGCACTGGCCGATACCCCCAGGATATTATTCGGCGAACTTCCCCTTACAAAGATTAACCCGATAAATACGAGCAAGAAATATAATAGTGCTGATTGGGGAGGTCTTCGACGAAAATAACAGCATAAACTACGTACAAATGTAACCTTCCTTCGTGGTGCCTACTCTCTGGGGTATTTTGTATGTCAATGACCTTTAGAAAATCTGATATGGATTCTAAAATATTGTCTCTTCTTGGGAATTTTTGTCCGATATGGCGATAGGCTCGCCCCCTATCACATCTGGTACGGAACTAAGCTTGCCGAAATGTGGGTGTTCTAATTCACTAGTGCACCTCTGCCTTCAGGGATACAAACGTGACCTTGTCTGTATTTATGAAAATTACCGAAATAGGTATTAAATTAGTGCTCTGTTACTTGTGCTATAAAGTGGGCTAATGTGTGTATATATATGGCCTCTAGAGGAACCATCGAAACGAACACGCGCCAGTTTGCTAGGCAATAAAATAATTACGTCCACTGGTAGGTCACGCACCCCTATAACCTCCTATTAAGTGGACTCGTAAATAACCTCCAACCCCGTAATTTTATATTAAAAGGTCTTTATTGTTGGTTTGAATTTTTACGTAAAATTAATTTAATTATTAGTCGTATAGATTATACATACATCTATAATCTTTGACATAAATTAAATGTTATTGTAACTAATTTAAATAAAAGTTTTTATGAACCATTTAAACGATTATGTGTGGCATGCTTGCTTACGGTTGGTCGTCCGTTTGTATATAAAGTGGGAATTATATTTTTGTTCAAAATATATTTTAATGGCAATATATTGGGCAGTACGGGCTGAAACTGCAATAAACTTAGGTACATATAATAAAATCTCACAATTTTTTTTTTTATATAGCAGAGATTGGCAAACGAGCAGATGGGTCACCTGGTGGTAAGTGATCTCCACCGCCCATAGACACCCAAGACACAAAAAGAATCATCATGATGGGTGAGTTGCCAACCTAAAAGGAGGGAATGGAAGGGGTTTGGGAAAGGGAGTGGGGAAATGGGCCACCGGAAATCTCACTCACCGAACGAAACGCGACAACAAGCTGCCACTTTACGTCGGTTTTCTGTGAGACAGTGGTATCTAACCGGTCGAGCCGGCCCATTCGTGCTATAGACGTTACTGTCTACAGCGTGGCTCTACCACTTGAAAAAATGATTTACCATAATTCAAAAAGTAACATAACATAACATAAGCTCACGCCTGTATCCCCGAAGGGGTAGGCAGAGGCGCACTAGCGAACTAGAACATCCACATTTCGCCGAGCTTAGTTCCGTCCCAGATGTGATAGGGGGCGAGCCTATCGCCATATCGGGCACAAATTCCAGATTCGGGGCTGATATGGAAAAATCCAATATCACTTTGCCCGACCCGAGGATCGAACCCGAGACATCAGAACCGTAGTCGTACCGAAATACCACCACGCCACGGAGGCAGTCAAATTATTATTTAGCAGAGTTATTCCAAAAGTAGTAAAAAGAAATCATCCATGTA
Source organism: Clanis bilineata (assembly GCA_036417725.1). Classification (NCBI taxonomy): domain Eukaryota; kingdom Metazoa; phylum Arthropoda; class Insecta; order Lepidoptera; family Sphingidae; genus Clanis; species Clanis bilineata. Next base: position 11,362,704 of record CM071153.1, read on the forward strand.
AGTCCACTTTGCTATGCGACCATTGTTTGACTATTAATTTTCTATTATATGACGATTTATTACTGATACCTAAACACAAATACATATTTCTATTGAAAGAAAGTTTATTTGTCAAACCAAAAAAGGACAGGCAGCAACTTACTTACATATAATCACAAGTTTAAAAACTTAACGGACCGACTTCAAATCCACTCGGGACCATCTTTGAAAGAAGCTCTCCACAAAAAGAATTTTGAAGGGTTGGTCCACATTCGGTGGAGGTATCGCCTTATCTAAATAACAAAAAAAAAAACAGACGAATTCGGACCTTCTCCTTTTTGGAAGTCGGTCGAAAATAAACATATGTAATTAAAAAATAACTTATATACTAAAATGTTGCATGCCTTCATGGCGACAAATGTGGTCAGCTCAGCATTTATTAATTATTTATTGCTTTTCTTATATCTACCACATTACGACTCATTAATTGTCAAATATCCCAAATCATAAAAAATATAATTACTAAAACATTCCGTCCATTCCATTTATATCTAAACACGGAATGTGAAAAGACTCGCCAAAATAAAGACATTCATCACCCGACGGTAAATGCATCGCGATGTGCTCAGTGCTGTGTTGCCAGTTGCCAGACATTTTTTTCATACACAACACGAGTTACAGACAGTCATTATTCACTACATAAAGCGCAGCAGTTTTTTCAGGCGTTTGCGAGTTTGCTGTACGATAGACACGTGCTATCTTTTTTAGTCATTACTATGATACGTGTATCGTGGTGTAATTTGTATGAATCACCATCGAACATACATAATGATTCACTTGTCTTCACATCGCAATCGTACAGGTGGCTGGGCCGCTGGTGCCGTGAGATCGTTTCTCAGTTATGTAATAAAGGTAGGACCGTGCATGTATAAGGTTAGCGCCGGCGTCTGGCATACCTACTAGTGTCTAATAGACTCAATTTATTGATACCAGAACCAGACCTACCAAAGTGATGAAATATTATCCTATGCACTTACTATTTAGGTCTCAGCAGTGGCGTGTAGTCAAAGAGACATTTTAACAATTAGCTATTTACCTAAATAAAAAATAAAAATATTGACATAAAAGTTATTTCCAAAATTGAATCGCTAGGTTTATATTTTAAATCGACACGAGGATGATGATAGTCGTGATTGTGCTGTAAGAGCTGAAGAAAATAATATTGTAAGTTTTTTGTCTACCCTGATCCAAATGCCTATGCACGTCACTGGATCTCAGTATATCCTTAACATGTTGTAAAATATTGACTGGATTTGTATATGAGTATTAGGTTAGGTTACTTTTAGGCATTTATTTATACCTTCATAAAATCGTCATGCTTGTTTATTTTTGGTGCGATTTTAGCATATAGGCAATCCAATTTTTTGTCCTCGGTAATATTACACAGCTAAAACATTGAATAATTTGATTGACACCTACAAGCTTGTGCCCGAGAATATGAAATAATATAATATGAATGCAAAGGCATACATTAAATCATTCAACACAAAGAATGATACAAAAAATCAACTAATCCGTAATGTTGTATTGTATTTTTGTAAATCTATATAGAAAATTAGTACAAAAAATGTTAATTAAACGTTATCACATGAACACGTATAATCATATGCAGTGCAGGAGACCGGCCCTTAATAATTGCCCGTTCCAGATTGACTGAACGAAATTAGGGATCGTTTACTTTCCAAATGGTTGTAATTGACTCGCCGTCCATATTACCGGAGACTACACATGCTCGTAGGGGTATCGATCACGGGTCGATATGGCAGGCCCAATTTGTCTGCGCTACTAAATCACGACACAAAAGCGCCGCCTGATCTAAATCGATTTGTCCAAATTATGTGAGCGGCCAGTTGCTATCCTCTTTAAATATTGACCGCTTCCGAAGCACACCTGCGCCTGCGCTGCGCTTTCGCCAATAACGCGGCATAAAGAGCCTATAACGACTGATAAAACTGGGATAATAAGTAACTTTATAAAGCATTATCAGTGAATAGAAATTGTATGATGGAACTGTTTATGCATTTCAAAACCAACATCACATCCAAAACTCTATCTTCGTGGTTAACCGATCTTAACAAAAATATGCGTCTGTTTATATTTTTATAAAACGTGTCTTTGATAAAGGCAGCTTTACACTATGCATTTCAGTATTAAATTAATCAAAACTTTGTTATATCAGGCGCAACTCGCAATATTTTTTTCAAACAACAATGCCATTTCCTTCCTGATCGGGGGAAGTAGACAGTACGAGGGGAGCAAGGTGCACGTATCAGCCGGAATGACTGGCTGTTTTGAGTAGATTAACAAAATGTTGATAATACGCCGCACTGGGCTGCACTCCTGGTGCGGCGCGGCGTGCGCCATATGTCGGGGATCGCAACATAATGTAGCTATCGCTTTACCTGCACTCTGCACAAATTTCAAGCATTTTTCTAAATGTTTTTTCTTTCTATCTACCCTTATGTGTGTTGTGAGACCGAAAGTCTCTCGTAGTCCTGATACCCACGACACAAGACTCGATCTTAGTGTGGGGTTGGGACTATGTATGTGACTGTTGGGTGTTATTTATTATTATTATTATCCCACTTTAATGTAGGGTCGGCACAACACACGTTTTCAAGCATGTTACATAAACGGTTTGGCTTAGTTTTTACGACCGGCTGCCTGCTTGACGCCAACCCCCACCTGGGGGATCCAGTCCCGGGAAAATAGTGTTAGAAAACAAACCACGCCCGACCTGGGAAACGAACCCAGGACCTCCCGGTTGGGGCCATAGATAATTAGATATAATATTGATTGAAGAAATAGGCAGTGACTGCCTCGGTGGCGTAATTGTATTTCGGTATGACTACCGTCCTGAGGTCTCAGATTCGATCCCCGGGTCAGCCAAGTGATATTGGATTTTTCCATATCAGCCCGCAGTCTGGAATTTGTGCCCGATATGGCGATAGGCTCGCCCCCTATCACATCTGGGACGAAACTAAGCTCGGCGAAATGTGGGTGTTCTAGTTCGCTAGTGCACCTCTGCCTACCCCTTCGGGGATATAGGTGTGAGCTTATGTTTATGTGTGTTGTGAAGAAATAGAGGCTCCAATTAAAAGGCTTATATTTCGCGTGTGTACCCGGTTTCTATATTTAAAACTAGTACTTACATACGAAAATTGTTTTTTTAGGTTAACGCCTGAGCATCGTCCTGTAATGTTCCGTGTATTATCTTTATCTTATCCCCAGTTATTTAGGTGTCATACACATTACTAAAGGCACCTCGCCAAATGGTGTTCATAATGGGCAACAATTTGTGTCGGCGCCATCTTGCGAATAAATATTGGTCGAATTAGCGGCCCCTGGGGACCACCTGCCTTTGTTGCTAATAATGCTAATAGCCCATGTGTTGATATATTAAAAAAGTTAATAAAGCGTGAAATGTCATTATATCAGGGATCAAAGATGCGCCGCAACATCTGTTTATTTTTTCCCATTAATAATTTGTGTTTGCTAACCTAAATTGTGAATTGGGAATGTTTAGACTTTTCTAAGCTAAAACCGAATTATTAAATACTGTCTAAAATATTAGTTATTATTAATCAAGTCGACTCAATTCTGTACTGGACAGTAACTAATCCTCATTACCAGTCATAAAATTCCGACAAATGTTATATTTTCTCATTGTTTTCAATTATCCTTTTGTCTAAGTAAGAAATTAAATATTAATAATATAACATCTGTTTCGGATTATTGCAGATAATATTTAGAACGATACTCAACAGGTGTGCAAAGATAATAACTAAACAATAACGTCGAAAATACGAAATTACTACAGGAACGTGAGAAAAGTAGAAAATATCCATTGTAATTGGGTAGTTAGGAAACGATCCGAAACATCTGGCGCGTTTATTGTGCTGTACTGAATTCCCCTAATTCACCATTAGCCTTTGTTTTGGCAAACATTAGTATTAGTGTACATCTAGAGTAGGTACTTATAGTATATACTTATAGAGTACAAACTGAATAATTGGTTGTTTAAGTATCTATTTACTGTTTATTCAATACATCGTATTTTACTACATTCGTTTATATATTTTTAATACTGACTTTTTTTTAAATAATTACATATATAGATTATGTGGAGAAGTAAGGGGAGGAAGGAGGGTTAAGTTAACTTTACTTAAGTATTTAAAGTTTAAAGTTCAAACATAAAATAGTATTCAATGTAGGTCCGGCGCAAAATACTTCTTCAATCATGTTGCAAAAAGCATTTGGCTTTTAGTGTTTACTACCGACCGCCTCCCTGACGCCAACCCTCTCTGGGGATCCAATCCCGGACAAATCACACAAACCATATACACTGCCACTAAAACAAGGAGAATGGCTTAGGAAAGTAGCAGTGACGTGCACAGGCATTTAGGTTAGGGTAGACAAAAACTTACATAATTATTTTCTTCAATTCTTATTTCAATTTAACCATCATCATTATCTCCATGTCGATTTAATATAAACTAAGCGCTGAGCCATGAATATTTTCATGCCTAAAATACTTGTCGGTTCAACATGGGTAGGGGAAAGCAGGTAGCATTCGTACAGCGGGAGCATTCGTACAGTAGTCATATCTTTTAAACTAAACACGTCGAAGCGTTTGTATTTGTGTCCATAAGTCCTGCTCATACGCATAGCCTTACCGCGGGGAGGCAGGGCAATGCGGCTGCTGCTTTTGCCGAAACGAGCCATTAGGTGTTTTCGCTCGATGTAAGTAATTTTTGGACTTACATTTAAATGTCGTTGTAAGAGCAAGCTTTGCCCCGAACATTTAATATATTTTATTATTGTATGTGCACAATGTCTTATTTTACAATATAAACATCAAATTTGGATTATTTATAATGGGTATTTTTGTTTTAAATTAATTTATTGATTTTATGTGTTGAGGTGCATTCGTACAGTTATAAGTGGGGTACATTCGTACTGTACGAATGTACCCCACGTGTGTTTATGTAGACTATATACATCATCAACCCTGTATTATATACTGTCCCACTGCTGGTTACGGACCTACTCTACTAATAAGAGGGGTCAGGTCTTAGTCCACTACCTGACTGCCTCCGTGGCGTGGTGGTATTTCGGTACGACTACGGTTCTGAGGTCTCGGGTTCGATCCCCGGGTCGGGCAAAGTGATATTGGATTTTTCCATATCAGCCCAGAGTCTGGAATTTTTGCCCGATATGGCGATAGGCTCGCCCCCTATCACATCTGGGACGGAACTAAGCTCGGCGATATGGTAAAAAATGGGTAACGATAACGGATAATGGGTACGTTTCCTAAGTTATCGCCGCTAGACAATATACAAAGCATAGTATCAATTTGTTATGCTTCAGCATAATATAGGTACAAACATTATATTAGATAGCTTACTATAAACTGCTTTAACAACAAGAACTGCTAATATCTACAGCTTCGACAAAGATCTTTGTTCAATATTCAATAGTAGATAGACCTCGTAAAGATTTCGATTTGTTAGCCTTAAGATTCTTTTTATAGTGTTGATTGGTTTCATTAGGAACATAAAAAGATTTTATGAAAAATGTTAAACTTTTACAATGAATAATTTGCTAAATAACAGTATTGTTACTTATTACTTGAAACTGATGCTCTTTTGATCTCATTAAACATATATTTTTTGAAAAAAAATTATTTATAATCATCGTGTACGTAGGCTCCCCACTATGTACGAATGTGCCCCACGCGGTGTACGAAGCTACCCCGCGTGCGGGGTGCTTTCGTACATTTTTCATTTTCTGTAAAAGCTTGAATATCAATGCCAAATTGATTTGTGTTGATCCTGAACTATAACATGATTTAAGCTAAATATACAGGTATTATGTTAGCATTGAAACTATCTTGAAATACCAATAAGTTTTTATTTTATGGGACTTGGAGTAAAAACTGTACGAATCCTACCTGCTCTCCCCTACTGTTGCTTGGTCTTGCTGTTTATTTTATTATAGAACGCGTCATGTGCTTTTCTGTGTATAACACAATTGGAATATCACAATAAGTATGTTTTATTGTCAAAGGAATATAAGTATGTCAAAGGAATGGTGCCTGGGATGTTCGTATATATACCCTCTTCTGTCGTCTCCTCGGTTCAGTGACAGCGTATAATTATGGGCTGTGAATCAAGAGGTTGTGGGTTCGATTCCCAGGCCGGGCGGATTGTTTTCTAATACCATTTGCTCGGGATTAGATACCCCGTATGGGTGACGTCAAACAGGCCGACGGTCGTAAAAACTTAGCCAAATCCTTTCTGTAACATGATTAAAAATTTTGTTGCACCGACCCCACATTAAGGTGGGACAAGGGCAGATGGATGGAAATAATCTCATTTTAGTCTGTGCCTTTTCATTTGATCTGCATTGACTCCAAAGACAGAATTTAATCTTTATTTTGATGTAGTCGGTTTTTTGTAACCTTTAAATTTACAAAATTTAATGTGAAATGCACTCTGAAGAATCACTCAAAAACCGCTTCTAACTAGAACACCCACATTTCGCCAAGCTTAGTTCCGTCCCAGATGTGATAGGGATAGCGAGCCTATCGCCATATCGGGCACAAATTCCAGACTCTGGGCTGATATGGAAAAATCTAATATCACTTTGCCAGACCCGGGGATCGAACCCGAGACCTCAGGACGGTAGTCGTACCGAAATACAACCACGCCACCGAGGCACCGGCACCGCAAACAAAACACGAAAATACATACACAAAATAAGGATTTTCGCTGTCTCCTGCTCGTAGAACAATGGACCATAGCTAAAAAATACATGTTTTGTGTAGGTGTTTTGTGCAATGTTTTAGTGCAGGAGACGCGGCTTTAGTTAAACATTTTTTCTTATTAATATTTCGGTTTAATATTTTTTTATTAAACTGTTCAGTGTGTAAGATTTTAGATACTATAGTAAGATCGTTGATATGTTTGAAACGATTTTTTTCGATAGTAAATCGGCAATTAAGGTCAGTAACCTAAAAATCAATACCTATCCACTGAAATAGTGTTTTCACTTGAATGAATCGGAAACGTAACCCATCTAAACAACATTTAAGTTATCCCCCGCCCCAATCGACTTGCCCCAACAGCGAAAAAAAACGTCTCTGCATTCGACAGCCCGACGACGAAAATGAATGTCGAACCGCGAACGCACGGACCGAATGTCGGGAGAAACAAAACGTAACGTCAGTCTGTGGGTAGCGCTCGAGAGAGAAGTACGTGCCAGTACGTTCTCTGCGCACAGCTGATCGCGTACGCGTATTTATTAACGATCTATAAAACTCGAATAAATTGCACATAACTACCTCAAATATTCAAAACCTTGTGATTTAAGTATGTTGTAAATATAAGTTATTGATTTCACGGACTATTAATGCTATTTGCGGTGACAGTTTACAAGTTCGTTAAAACGATGGGTAAGTTTGCAATTTCTGTTTTTCCTGGTTTTCGTTTGTGTGTAAACAGTGTAATTTGTAATATATTATTGTATAAAGTCTTTATTTAATTAATTGAATAGTCCACAAGTGATGAAAGCCAATTTTCTTAAAATGTCTTAAGAGGTTATTGAGGTTATGTTTACAAAAACCTAAAACAAAATAATTAAGTACATATCCCGTGCAAAACCTAACCTTAAACCTTGAATGAAAAAATAAACGAAATCTTATTATCTTCGAATAAAGCTGTAAAGGTCGGGTCGCAAATTGTTATCTACGATCTGCTGCATACCGGCCGGCGTTAATTTAGAATGCCTAGATCTAAAATATCTACCTACTTATACGTAGTACGTGATTGATTTTAATTGACAGTTCCATTTGATTAGCACGAACAAGAATGATGTATGGCACTGGACACGAGCTCCGACATAAAAACTACGTTCATACCTAAGTACCTAGGTATTGCATGATAGTGTATTTTTCTATTATTGCTACATTTTCTCCATATTTCACAATACCTAACTAGAAATAAAACAATTTGACCATATAATACATTTTGGGAGCAGAGCAGACATCGTAGGTGGTAGAAACCTGCCTACATGTGGGCGAGACTTTTGCAATAATATTTATTGTTTTCGTTCTACACTATTTAAATTAATTGTCTCTGGCCATTTTTAGTGCTTGTATTGTAGTTTATATCTATTTTTTAGATTAATGATCCGGACATGCAGAATGGTATAAGCAATACTTATCTAAGTAAATCGAAATTTCTTTTTTATTTTAATGAGCTTAAATTGATTAACTAGTATTTTTTTGAAGTTATAACATAATAACAAGTTAAATTATGACATAGCTTAAAAATATATTTACTAGGTAAATATATAGGTCAGTTTAAGCGCAGAAAAATAAAAAATAAATTTCGATTCATTATAATATCTAACTTTATTCTTTGGCTAGGTCGATATATGGTTTAGTTACAGTTCATTTCACTTGCCCCGTAACTGCCAACACGCGCATAATCGCCTGGGAAACAGTCTAATTTGTAGTTAAATACATAACTACTACCCATGCTTCATTTTTAAAAAGGCAGTACATATTATACACCTTGTAACAATTGTAATGCATATAAATCTGCACTTCGTTTAATATTTCATTGTGTAAAGTTTTATATTATAAAACACTTTATGATTGCTTCTTCGCCCATTTTAGAACAAACCTTTATTAACAAAATAATTAACCCATTACATTGAAATCAATGCAATAAAGTTAAAATAAAGACCAAAAACCGGCAAGTGCGAGTCGGACTCGCACATCGAGGATTCCGTACAAACCTGTAAGTATATAATGAATTTCGCAAATTTTTCCTGTATCTGTGCTATAAAACGTTGCTTCGTACCAAATTTCAAGATTCTAAGTTCACGGGAGGTACCCTGTAGGTTTTGATTCCCTTTCGAGTGGCGAAAATTTGCGGCATAAACGGCTGTATATTTTGATTGCGTTGGCTTATATTATTTTATTTTTTTTCACAGCTCCAAGGGACAGTAGACCTGAGTATTTGATATGAATTTCAGCTTGATTCCTTTTGAGGCACGGAACTCTAAAAATAAAATTATTTTGGTAAATAGAACTACCTAGACTATGTATGAAATGCAAGGTCTTGTAAAATTAGTAGCACGGAATCAATATCGTTTAGGAAAAAGATAACTTATACAATCAGGTTACGTAATAACGTATAACATTTTCACACGCGATTTTAACTATTTTTCAATAGATTAAGATTAATCACGAGCGGTGTGTAGCCTAAATAATCCAGTTACTCATTATATCCCATGTGCTATGCGCAGTGCGCATGCGCGTAATCTCCACCTGACTCATTGTCAGATTTCATCATTGAATTTACATAGTTGACTGGGTTGGCCTGATATGTATTGTGTGATAGATTAATATGTTGTGCAAGGTCGTAGAATTAAGATGTACGTCTTATTTCATAACCTAATGTCATATCTGATCAGTACTTATAACATGAATACAATCGCAATAGTTGACAGCCTCCGTGGTGCAGCGAGCGAGTAGCCGGCTGTGAAACGTGAGGCCGCGGGTTCGATTCCCGCACCGAGACAAATGTCTGTGTGGCCCTCAGATATTTGTTTCTTGTGGTGTTGTGAACTTGTGAGACTAAAAGTATCTCATTCTTAGTGTGGACTTTGTGTGTGACTGTTGGGTGTATTTACTATAAAAATAGTAAAAAAAAACCAGTAAGATTAACATATTAAATACAATAAAGCAGAATACCCAACTCGTAGTGACATGTCGTGACGGGCAGCAACAATATTGCTCGCATCGCATACCCAAGGGCATACAATACGTGTATTGAAATGTATGAATTGAATTAAATAATAACGAATATTTCGGTATAAATATCTGCACACCTAATGAGGCTAACGATATGCTAGAAACATTCTGCAATGCCGGAGCTTATAGTGACTACATACGTAAATTTTATGCATACTACTAGACTAGCATGACATTCCCATATGACATGAGTTACATGTAATGACATGACCGATACTAACACATGGGTTACTGCAGGAATAAACAATGCATTCGTTATTATACCTTTAGAAGTTGGCATAATAAATGCAAAATGTGCATTAGACAGCTCTAAAAAATATTTGTTATTTTCTCCACGAAAAATGTAGGCACTTGGCATATCTTCTTCCGTTTGTTTATTATTTATTATTATTATTATAAATTAATTAATATAAAGTGGTAGAGCCACGCTGTAGACAGTAACGTCTATAGCACGAATGGGCCGGCTCGACCGGTTAGATACCACTGTCTCACAGAAAACCGACGTAAAGTGACAGCTTGCTGTCGCGTTTCGTTCGGTGAGTGAGATTTCCGGTGACCTATTTCCCCACTTCCTTTCCCAATCCCCTTCCCTCCCCTTCCATTCCCTCCTTTTAAGTTGGCAACGCACCCATGATTCTTTTTGTATCTATGGGTGGTGGAGATCACTTACCATCTGCTCGTTTGCCAATCTCTGCTATAAAAAAAAAAAAGAAACATTATGTTATTTAAGGGACTTTTGTACCAATAAAATGTAGTAAATTACCCTGGTGAATTCACCTCAAACTGCTTTGGTCGCGCCGGAGTTGAGGTCATGAAGAGTTTCCATATTTTCCAGCGTTTGTCCGACCACAATTTACTTGTATCTATTATTGTTGGAATAGAATTTGTCAACTGGCAGGGTAAGGCTTTTACAATTATAACCCGTACTTACAACCGTGATGTCACAGCTAGCTTCTCCAATTGCAAATGTGTTCGTAAGAGAGGGTTAAGAACCTCATTAATATTTTTTTGTCCCCGGTTCGCTGTCAAGGGAAGTGAATAGTAATATATATTTCATGTTTCCGCCTTCTCCTTAATTTTTTACATTTGATTACTTTCGCTTCGGGTTAAAGACATAGGTTCACTAACGGCCGGTTTTAATAAACAATCTCAGTTCGTGTGTACAGATAGATTACAAAAAATAGCCAATAAGAACACAATTTGAACATGACTCCGTCAAATTACTTGATTTGATTGGTTCATAATCGGGATCTATCTGCACTCTAAACTGAGATCGTTTATTGAAACCAGCCGTTAATAGAGAGTCTTACGTACTAGAGCCACTCTGTAGACAGTTATAACTACATTCTACATCATAATAAGCCAGCTCGATTATTTCGATACCACTGTCTCATATAAAACCCACATAAAATGGCAGTGCATTGTTATATTTCATTCAGTGAGTGAGATTTCCGGTACCCCAAATCCCTCTCCACATCAGTGCCTATTCCCTTCCCTCAAGGCACCCTTGAATTTTTGGGTGGGTCTCTATGGGTAGTGATATCACTTAAATATCCTCAGGTTACTTTCTTTCCTCTCTGCTATAAAATAATCCTCGCCTTTGTCTATTTGTTCGTCACTACATACATCATATTATAAATATTGGATATTTTTGTAAAATCGTGGCATTAACTACTAAAATTAAAGCTGGAAATATCGATGTTAGATTTAAAGTTAACATAATATACCTAGTGACTGCTTTAGTGGCGTGGTTGTATTTCGGTACGACTACCGTCCTGAGGTCTCGGGTTTAATCTCCGGGTCGGGCAAAGTGATATTAGAGATTTTTCTATAATAGCCCGTAGTCGGGAATTTGTGCCTGCTTTGGCGACAGGCTCGTCACCTATTACATCTGGGACGGAACTAAGCTCGGCGAAATGTGTGTATACTAGTTGGCTAGTGCGCCTCTGCTTACCCCTTGGGGGATACAGACGTGAGCTTATGTTATGTATGTTAATCTACCTAGTTGCTTTCTCATAAAACCCTTTACATAGGTTAATATGCAGGCCAATTTATGTACTGAAGTAAAATATTCTCGTCTCTGGTAAATTATAGGTATAGGATAGGTATTAATAAACATAAAGAACAATCTATTTTTTACAAGCGAAATACTTATAAATCATAATAGGTGTACTTACAAACAATCGATATTAAATGGATAGTGTATAAAAAGTATGCGTTGAAGCCTTGGAGGTATTCCCAAAGCCGCCGCTAGCCGGAAGTCCAGCAGGAAATCGCGGCGCACGAACTGAGTGACTGACGCGACAGTGCGACCGGTGCGCGCCCGGTCGCGTCGGGCCGCCTCACCGCCTCTTGTCACCGCAGGTTGGCGAGTGGCGACGCACAACCTGTGTGTGCTTCGTGCCTTCATTACCAATGCTTAATTTAACTCATTAAGCTATAACCGCGGACGTAAAAAAAGACGGACGGAGCTCTAGGAACATTGAAAGTGAAGCAGGGTTTTCGGCACATTCGAATAGTCGCCGCCATTACGTGTCGATAGATCAAATGGGCCCAAAACCCTTCACTTTCAATGTTGCTAGCGCTCCGTCCATCTTTTTATTACCTTCGTGGCTATAATTAATTTGAAAAAATATGAGTTATCTGCATTTTTATAATCAACGTCGCTTCGGCTTACTTTTTGAAAAATATACTCTTTGCTTCTATTAGCCGTTATATATTTTGTAAAGTTTCAAGTTTTTTAAACTAACCCATTACCTTGCTTAAGGTTCCCTACAAACTATCTTGCAAGCAAGCAAAAATGGTTAAGGCGCGCTTCTGCACCTGTTTTTCTCGAAAAAAAAAACTGAGTTTCACTGTCTCCTGCTCATAGAACAATGGACCATAGATAAAAATGTGTAGTCAAACCAAGTTTTGTGTAATGTTTTAGTGCAGGAGACGCGGCTTTTGATATACCTAGGTACATAAAGTATGTTCGCATACACATTCCATAATAGATACATCAACTTCCCGCTTGCAAAATGATAGGTGTACTTTCACGGCGTTGTAATAATGGAAAGAGACTACATACAAGAGATTAGAACATAATGGTGCGGAGGTGTATGCGTGGGAACGCTCCCAGAGTTCACGTGCTGAGTGCCGACTGCCGACTGTCGACGGAGCTGACTGCCGGCAACAAGATGCACCAAATCTTACATTAATATGCATGATTTAGATAAAACCGCACCGTTTGCGGCGCGAACTCTTTTAAAGCTAATTGTCTAGAAAGCACCCACAGTGGCTCAATTTAGATGCTATCTGTGGATATTGTTCGCTTCATGGTTTAATTTCTAGTAAAGCCGCAAATGCATAATAGTTACCTAGGCGCATACATGAAGAAACGCACCGGTTTTATTTTATTACGATCCGGTGTTGATCGCACACATCCTACATTAACAGTCTTATGACTTTGTATTGTTTGATTAAAGTTATTTATTCAAGTCACATAATTATACATATTTATAAGGACCATATTGAATAATGCGAGTGAATGAACTTTATAAGAAAATCAATTATACTTCCATTCATAAAGCTGCGATGATTCTATGCACGTGTAGGTGTTCATAACTCACCGAACAATTTCGCATAGTATATCTTATTAATCACAATATTGACACATAATAATGATTAGATTAGCAAATGTAAACTAAAAAAATATATATGTATTTTGGCACATAGTGGCAAAGACTGGTTAAGTATCAAGGAGTCAGTTCTGTCTTTGCCTATAGTTTGGCAAACTTCCAATCTCTCCCCCCGCCTGATAGAACCCCAAACCACTGAATTTTTGGCAATGCTCTATAATCAGTTTCGTCTTTAAGATATGGGTACGCGCAGATCACTATAGCACAAGCCACCATTATTTGATGTGCTTTATGGAAGGCCTCCAAACTCTACCAAGCAGTATCGAGATAGGCCTGTATTACGGAAATACTCTCGGGCATGAATCTAGATTTAAAAACTACTTTTTACATACAAAAATCTGTTTTAAAACTAAATTAATACCTGAGTCTCATTCTGTGATACAGGAACTTATAAGCTTAGTTTACGAATGCTGATTGTAAAGTAGGTACTTTACAAGGTATATAGGTATATAGGGTCGTAGAATCAAAGCGTTCCAGAAGCTCGGAGCCCCATTGAAGCGCAGCGTGGCGGCTGGCGGCATTAGCAATAGCGCCTAGTTAGTGGTTCCGGATACGAACGGACGTGTCGAATGTCGGCGTGAGTCACCGGCGCCCACGCCGCGCCGCCGCCGCGCCACCGCGCCCACCGAGCACCTACACGGGCTACACCATACTCCGCACTCACCCAGTAACCCTAGTACGAGTTCATTTTGACAGTTCTCGATTCTCGAAATCGACTATAGTTTGCGTTTTGTCCATACATTTGACTAGCAGCGCCTCTTTGCGGAAACTACAACGAACTAAAAAATGTATGGAGAAACTGTCGATTTCGAGAATCGAGAAAACCTCGTACTAAGGGTACTGCGGTTTTAGACAAGTGACTTATGCGCTAGTCGAATAGAATAAATGTATGGAAATGACATAAGAAGAGTACGCCGCATATAGTGTACTCTTATGTTATTCCTATACATTTATTCTAGAGCTATTCAACCAACAACAAAAATAAAGAGGAAATCTTCGCTTCATATTAAACTGATGAGTGATGACCATTGACCATGTATTTATTATCTTTTCGCACTGCTGCAGTGGGTTGATGTTGATTTCGCTTTCATTAGATAAATATTTTAATTTCATTCTAAAGAAAGAAAGACTCTAAAAGAGACAGACTTATTATTTCACACCAGTCACCAAATTATTTTAGAATTATGTTTTCGGTGGAACTTGTCATTATGAAAACCACGAACTAACGTCCTCACCAAAATTATTTAATTAATATACTTTTATTGTAAAATGTTAATATTATAAACTGCGTAGAATTTTGATTATATTTACGTAATGAAAACTAATGTTTACATGTTCGGTCATTGTCCTGTTCACACGAAATAGTACGCAAAAACGGCAATGTGCTACAATAGCAACAATTGCATAGTTCTACACCCCAACCTAGATATGGCATTTATTTCAGTCTTTTCTGATAGCACACACAATATTTCATAGTAAAACGCTCGAAAAAATCGTTATGAAACTAAATAGTAACACCCTGAAGTATTACTAATACTAGATAATTCCTATTTTAATTTGCAAGTAAAATAACACTATTCTTTCTACCTGCCCTTATCCCACCTTAATGTGGGGTCGGCGCAACACACTTTTTCAAGTATGTCGCAGAACAGTTTTGGCTTAGTTTTTTACGACCGACTGCCGGTTTGACGTCAACCCCCTCTGAGGGATCCAGTCCATGGGTAAATAAAATTAAAAAATTCGCTTTGCCCAATCCGGGAATCGAATCCAGGACTCCCGGTCCACAGCCCATATATGCTACCACTAGACCAAGGAGGCGGATCTCAAGTAAAATAACACTATATACAACAATATCACAGATACAAAAATGTATGAAAAGTTTCATTACCATGCAGGAAACTTATTAAGGCGCAAAAACATGATGTTAGAAGAGAAAGTGTCGCTATTTACAGCTTACTATGAACGGAATGCGATACAATTATAGAACAATGAGTAACATCAACATAAATTTTCCCGCGATCGGAACTGATCGACGATAGAATCGGTCATTTTAATGAAGCATTATCTTTCGGCGTAAATATCTCACGAGGCGAGCCTGATTAATTCAGCATGACAACAGTGAACGACACCGCGACAATAAGAATATACAAGTAACAAGCAATGTCTTCTAAATTAACGCGGGCGTTGTTGCCGGGGCAGATTTAGCTATGTCTGCGGCGCGTCTAGGCTATTTGTATTTTGGCATTGGACATTTCGCAGTCTCGTGGGAAACGGAGTTGAACGACTGCGGAGACAATGCGGTTCTGTGCTATCTCGACCAGTCGTTCACCGCACCACCGCCCACCCGCGCGACCTTACCACTCCACACTCACTTGTAATGGACCATTTACACAAGGACAATTATTGAGACAATCCACTAAGGGCGACTTGCCCCACTATTACTAACCTACAGTGAGTCCTAACCTCAAGTTAAATTGAACTAGAAATAGGTGAAGGACATGTAATTCATGACATGTAATGTACTACATGTATACAGATAATATATGATGACATTTAATTAATTACACATACATACATACATAAGCTCACGCCTGTATCCCCAAAGGGGTAGGCAGAGACGCACTAGCGAACTAGAACACCCACATTTCGCCGAGCTTAGTTCCGTCCCAGATGTGATAGGGGGCGAGCCTATCGCCATATCGGGCACAATTAATTAATTACATGTAATGAAATTACATATCCTTCATGTATTTCTTTTTCAGTTTAACTTGAGGTTAGGACTAACTGTAGGTTAGTAATAGTGGTGCAAGTCGCCCTAAGCTTATACACAAACCAGTCACTGATTCATACATTTACAATCCATTGATCTGAACTGTCTCTATCATAATGCCAGTTGTAGCAGTAGTAGGATCTCTCGTGGTTAATGTATACGTTTTCACGATCCTTATCCAAATATTACCTAATACATTTTCATTTAACAATTTAAAATTTTGAAGTTACTACTTACTGATAATTATTTAAATCGAAAGCTCGTAATATTGCACTGTTTACGCAAATTTATTGCGTTACATTATGCCCCTTACTTATAAAAATATTTAAGCGCTGCTTATCTTTATACCATAGGTTGTCCCTTTCATTTTTAAACAATGTAACGCAAGGAAAAAAGTGACAGGTTATTCTTAACCATTTGCTTAGCTAAAAATGCTTTTATAAGTAAGGCCCAATATTACAAGCGTTAGGACCCCGTTCAGAAGTTCACATGACGTGTATATAGCTAATTGAAATGTAGGTGGTAAATCACGGCATCGGTCGACTGTCAAGGGCAGTATTGGGGTTGGCGGCGTTGGTGGCGCGAGCGGGGTCGATATGCGCTGGACGCGAGCCAGCCATCGCTAACAACGGCGCGGCGCGGCGCGGCACATAAATACACCCTCGTCCCTCACCACTGTAAAGTGGAAGCTCTATCAATGCAATTTACTCATATTTGACAGCCTCCGTGGCGCAGCGGGCGAATAGCTGGCTGTGAAACGTGAGGTCGCGTGTTCGATTCCTGCACCGAGATAAATGTCTTAAGTGTAATGATAAAAGTTTTAAGTGGGTAATAAACTTAATATAAAATATTGCTATAGTCTTCTAGACTACTCTAAAATTATACCTAAGGTTGAATTTTTGGCTATTTTTCTTGCATAATTTATTCCAAAAAGACTACTATCGTTTAAGTTAAGAAACCATAGTTATTAATTACTTTTCTGTGTCCATTTCAGTAATCGGTATAAATGTTTATGTTCAATTTCTAATTGATAGTCATTTTCTTCGTGTTTCGGCTACTCTGGACTAAATCCCATGACCAAATCACTATTTATATAATTCAAATTAATTTTCTTAAATCTTAGAGTAATGACACATCGGTGGCACACTAAAATTATAAGTAGATAATGTTTGGAATAATAATGATTTCACTGAAAGTGGAATCAATTACCTCTATAGTTCAATATATCTTGAGTATGTGAGATTAATGAATTATATATGTAAAAGGTCTCCGCCTTAATTAAATTAGACGTCAAAGAATTTGTCTAACTACGACTAGACTGGGGAAATACGCGCTATTTTCTTATTACCACGAAATAATTAATAGATTTTTTAGTAAAATGCATTGTGAAAAGGGGAAAAATAAGAAAGCTACTTTAATTAATTAGAATGTAAATTACAATCACTACAATACTGAAATTGTAATGAGGAAATCAAATGTCCGACTTAATATAATAATCCGTAAAGAAAATGCAATTAAACATGTTTTAACTATAATAAAAAATCCTGGCACAAAAGTAAATCAGGTAATAAAACGGAAGCATACAAGAAATGTAACGCATAATAAAATCTATTTAAAAATGCAAAAATATTGTCACCTTACCCACTTTTTTTTTTCGTCGTCTATGCTCTTGCACATTGGAAACGTACGAATCGGTACTCGCTATAATATATTTACAGTGCCTATCAATAGACTATTGTTGAAATATTTATAAATACGTTTGTTACAGATGAGCGGAAAGCGCACGCGCAGCTATAGGTGTGCGGTTCATCAACGGGACCGTGAGATTAGTTCCGAAAACGACTTTCATCTTCTACTCGAAGACCCCACATTATTCGCCAGGTAAGATACGAGTATTATATTTTTTAAATGTCCGGGACAGTGAGATAGTAATAATACCCTTAAAACTTAATTTTGCTTGAATTTTGCATCAGCCCTACAACATGCTGTCCAACCGCTGGGCACGGGCCATCTCTACTAATGCGAGGGGTAGGCCTTAATATACCACGTTGGGCCAACCCAGTTGGTAGACTTCACATACCCTCGAAATTCTTGTTAAGAAACTCTCAGGTACATACGTTTTTAATTTCCCCGTGTTAAAAAGAAAGTACGCAGGTTTCTTCAGGATGTTTTCCTTCACCGTTAAAGCATAAACACATAAAAGTCATAGATTCGTGCTCTTTTTGGGGTTGATCTCGGTCTCGACCCTCCGATTCTCTTCTTCTAGGCTATCGCTGCTAATTTTTTTGCGTTCAACCAGATCGAAAAGAAAGATTTAAAGAAATAATGTCACAATATGATGTAATCTAACCAGCAGTGTTTGGCATGGCATGTGTGCAAAATTTGTAATAATAGTCCCGCCTACAGAGGCAATTTATAAAGCCGATTCAGTTATAGAGGTTACTGGCAATGATTACGAAAATTCAATTTCAAATTCAATTCTAGTTTTAGCAGAGCATTGCGATTTAATTATTTCAAATGTAGACGCAAAGACTAAAATGTATTAGACAACCGTAAAAACTCTGGAATAATTTTCTCATGAAATATTAACAAAAAGGTTTCATATAAATCCAAGCTACGTGACGTTTTCGACTTCCGGAAATGATTACAGACATTTAACAATGTTCGATCCCTAAATTACAGTAAAATGTAGCAGAAATTTATTAAAAATCAAAATTCCAGTGTATTACATTTTTTACAGTATTGTAAATTAAAAGTGGTTTATCGATTGTTGTAATGATTGTAAATGTCCGGTTGCCGTGTCACAGTGACATGTGGTGTGCTTTCGTATAATAAAATATTTAATAGCAGTCAATAAATACACTATATAAAGGCCAAGAATACAGTGAAATAGAGTTAATTGATTGCTCGCATATGACGTACTTTTAAAATAGAAACACGTAATACCGCCAATCGATTTGGAATACGACCAAGGTACGATTGCTAATAACGGTTCTATTATAATGGATTTCTTGCACATTTACTTAACATCGTTGGTGAAACTGTTAAATATTATAATTTTGATTAATAAGGAAGATTTGGACGCATTATGCATGTGATTACCAACCGAAACTCGAAAGTGCGTTAGGCCTCATTCGCACGAGTTTCTTCAGCTCTCGTTAAAAATGCTTCTCAATATGTCTTCATATGAGGGTTTGAACATTAATCTTGTCCTGTTTTTTAATTTCTTTATAAGAATAAATATGTATATTCAACGTAACGCCCAACGCCCGGTATTTAAAAAACGTCGGCGTTTGAATAACTATACTAGAAGCTACTAGAAGTCATATGTTTAATTTCAAGTCTTTTTTAACGCGCGTTGAAAATGGTCTGGTGCGAAAGAGAGCACAGATGGCATATTTTGCACCGGAATGGAAAATTAAATCATGAGATTTGTTGAGGTAATGAACATCTTTAATTAGATGTATTACATTACCTAGATTACGATTGCATGCGTAATGGGGTGTTTTATTCGCCAGTTCCTCTGCCTCCCCTTTGAGGATACAAGCGTGAGCATATTACAAACGGTTGAGTGATAAAGTTTGTTTATATTGTTTTTCAAGCGACTTCAAAAAAGGAGGAGGTCCTCAATTCGTCTGAATTTTTTAATGTACATATGTTCTTGATATCCAAAATATTAACAGATTTTCAAGATTATTTTTGTCTGTTCGATGTAGCTTATTCCAAATTTGATCACGATCGGATACATTTTGAAGTTGGTCCGTAAGTTTTTAGACTTGTGATTATTATCTTGTTAAATAGTGATTTATATTGGTTATAGGATGGTGCACATAGTAGCTATGGAGATGCTCCCCGATGAGCGGGACCGCAAGTACTACCAGGAGAGGTACACGTGCTGTCCTCCGCCTCTCTTCATCATCTGTGTAACACTACTAGAGGTAAACATTTGCCCTTTCTTTTCTTTCTACCCGCCCTTATCCCACTTCAATCTGGGGTCGACGTAACACATTTTTCTCAAGCATGTTGCTGAATGGATTTGGCTTAGTTTTTACTAGCGGCAGCCAGCTTGACGTTAGACGGGATATTTGTGTTAAAAAACACCCGCCTGACCTGGAAATCGAAACCAGGACTTCAGAGATTTCAGGTTCACAGCCCATATGCGCTGCCACTAGAGCTAGATCAATATGGAGGGATGATACTTTTCATCATCATAATCAGTCATAGGATGCGTCTACTTTTACAATCTACTGATTTAAAAAGAACCTATTGTTAGCAAATATTCTTGATGCAACAAAAAAAAAGCTGATAATATTATTATTACCTATTATTTATATACTCATTCGAGTTTATTTATGAGCCTGTTGTCTTATATTCTCTACCGTATATTTTAAACAAAACTGTTTGTACTGTGTATTGATCTGTCAATGCGGTGTATTATCTTTACGCGACGCGTATGGCATAAAACAAAAAAAATGCATTGTCATCATCACTTTCTACGCGCCTAGTACCGCTTGAATGCCCGCTCCAGTTACTACGGTTAATTAAAATTTGTAATAGCGGATTTCACATCCGTGCAAACAAGCGGTTTACGTGAATCACGGCAATGAGCTGCCGCGGCCGCGTGCCCGCTGTCCGGTGCCACACACTTGTGTAACATGTTCGAGGGGAGGTTCGTGGCGAGGCTCGGAGCTATGTTCGTCCGTCAGACGTCACATCGTTGATACAGCGCGGAGTGCCGTCCGTAAACGCCAAACACATTGCACGGTTACCATGGTCCGTGATGCGCCACGCTTACGCACGCCAGCTTTCTTACTAACGGTTTTCCCTCAATGAATAATGCACTAAAACGTCATAAATTGCGCATATTATTCACTATTCGTTCTTGTTTATTTAAATGACAAAATAGGATATATTGAATATATTGGCATGGAATACATACTAAACATTACGAGATGATCTTGTCAGTGTTGTAAAAACTCATGAATTGTAATTTTACAATATTTGCAACCTTGCGGTTTTTTTCTTTCCTTTAGCCGGCGTTAGATAAAAGTATAATTGGTATTGGGCAACCTCACAGCAAAAATGAAAATGGGAAAGGGAGGCTATCACAAATCGCGAGATGAAAAAGGTCCTGAAAGTTGAAGTAAACTGAAGACTAAAAGTCTCGACGTGTTTATTTCGTCCTTGTCAGCGTAGAGCGAGAATCGAATTAAATATTTCTGTTTTCCTGGTACATTATTATTCAATACAAATTAATAATAACATATAACTAAATCTAAATACATACCTATCGATAGCAGACATTATGTCATGATTATGTTATGACATAAGGTACCCTGATTGGACTGCTCACTTTTTCATTAAATGTTCTTAATAGTTCACAATGGAAAAAAGAAAGAGAAACTATATGGACTTAAGACTAATCTCTCTAGGCTATCGACTAACATCCTTACAACCTCCCCGTATCTCATAATGTGGGGTCGGCGCGCACTTTTACAAGGGACGACGACGAAGACGGGATTCAGCTTAGTTTTTACGACCGGCTGCCTGCCTGACACAACAACCACCTCTGGAGGTTCGTTCAGCGAAAACTGTTCAATTGGAAAGATTTCTTTGTCTAACCTGAAAATCGACCCCAGGATCTCCCGGTCCACAGACCATATACGCTGCCTCTAGAGAGTCTAGACCAAGGAGTGCTAAGAGTAATATTTTTCGACCGATTTCCGAAAAAGTCCTCAACTCGTCTGTATGTTTTTTTATGTATGTTACGCGATATCTCCGCCAGATATGGACCTATTTTCAAAATTATTTTTGTGTTCGATAGAACTTATTTCAAGGGTGGTCTCATATATGGTCACGATCAATTTGGAAGTCAGTTATTAAATATCTATGTTGTTTGTAAACAACGTGAATTACAGTGTTAATATAAAGTTGTTTTGTTTAAGTTGGGTGTATTCGCGTGGTACGCGTGGGGCTCCGGCGGCGTGGCGGCGGCCGCGGGGCCCGTGCCCGTCGACTCGCCGCTCGTGTACCGGCCGGACCGCCGCCGCGAGCTCTGGCGCTTCCTCACCTACAGCGTGGTGCACGCCGGCTGGCTGCATCTGGCGTTCAACCTTCTCGTACAACTCGCCGTGAGTACTTACATACACTTTACACATACGCAGACTCACGCCTGTACCCCCAAAGGGGAAGGTAGCGGCGAACTAGAACATCCTCATTTCGCCAAGCTTATTCTGTCCCAAATGTGATAGGGGGCGAGCCTATTGCCATATTGGGAAAAAATTCCAGACTCCGGGCCGATACTGAATAGAAGAACTCAATATCACTTTGCAACTTAGTAAAAGACATTTTTTGCGTTCCCTGAGACTCGCCGAGCTTCATTGCTCAGTGTCGATAAATGGGAGGCATTGTCTCATGCCGGGTACACACCAACCGAACGAAGAAGAACGAAGAACCAACCGAAGAAAGTTTGTAAAGTGTAAACGCAACAGCGAAGGTTCACGAGCTTGCGGTCTTCATCGCCAATACTTTTGTGATGTGGTGTGATGGTTGATCTGTAGTGTGTAACGAGCATTACCTAGCTTACACGAGTTATGGCGAGTACACACCAGCGACGTGCACAGGCATTTAGATTAGGGTAGACAAAAATCATGCATAATTATTTTCTTCAATTAATTCTTGCTTTACTTTAACCATCATGATCATTCTCATGTCGATTTAAAATAATACACCCAGCGCTGTTTGAAAAACTGTTTTCGGTGACCATTTCTTTCTTTCATTATAAAATTTTACCAAATTGTCAGGGTAGACAATGTCTTCTTTGTCTATATGAAATGCACGCCACAAACAAAAGCGAAAGAACGTTCGCGAGTGGCACAACAGCGAAGGTTTGTTTGCATGAACGCAACAGCGAAGATTCGCGAATGATCGGGAACGTTGTCTCCATCGCCGATGGCCCTTCGCGAACGTTCTTTCGCCTTCGTTCGGTTGGTGTACCCGTGATTACAGTGGCGGGTGTGTGATCGTGTGTGTTCATGTGTGTTCATGTGTGTGATGCTGTATCAGGTGGGTCTCCCGCTGGAAATGGTGCACGGCGCGGTGCGGTGCGGCGCGGTGTACCTGACGGGCGTGCTGGGTGGGTCGCTGGCGGCCTCGGTGCTGGACCCGGACGTGTGCCTGGCGGGCGCGTCGGGCGGCGTGTACGCGCTGCTGGCGGCGCACCTCGCCAACGCGCTGCTCAACTTCCACGCGATGCGGTACGGCGCCGTGTGGTTCGTCGCCGCGCTCGCGGTCGCCTCGTGCGACGTCGGCTTCGCGGTACACGCCAGATATACCAAGGTGATTACCGATTACACATGATGCCCCTTACTTATAAAAATATTTAAGCGCTGCTTATGTTTATATCATAGGTTGTTCCTTTCATTTTTAAACAATGTAACGCAAGGAAAAAAGTGACAGGTTATTCTTAACTATTTGCTCAACTAACCGCCGAATGTTCATACACTTAAGGTCGCTTTATGTCGTTTAATGCCGCCTTATCTGTCAAAATTGTATGGCGAAAATCAATATAAGAAGCCGTTAAAGTTGAGCAGCGTTTGACCATTCGGGCGTTAAAATGCTGTTTTAAGTAAGGCCCATATTATGTTTTCGCCCTACACCCACAATGGTCCACTTTTTATGAGGGTTAGTGCTGAAAAAGGAGCCCTCATAACAAATAAAATGTTTTTGCCCAATTTTATCTAAATCTATCGAAGTTTCTTACACTGATCGCGACGGTTTTTCTTTATTTCGGTTTCATTTTTAATGAGGTAACTTTAATCGGCAAGATGCATACAAAATACAAAAATATTTTTACGCCTGTATCTCATCAGATGTGAACAACATTTCGACGAACTTATTTCCATCATAGGTGTGATAGGGGTGAGCTTGTCGTCATAACGGACATTAATACTAAATAGATAAACCTAATATCACTTTGCTGTCGTCTGTCGTCTAAAATAGAGGTATAGAACAGAAAGAAATATTGAAATATTCTCAAAAATGAAAAAGTTATAAGCCTTTGAAGTTTGGTGTAACCTTCAAACTGCGGGAAAGAGAAGTGTCAGTGTAATCACGTCACGCCATAACGGTACGGGCGTTGGAAAGGGATAGCAAGATATCTCCAATATGCCCCCACTCCAGAATTTAAAATATGAATTACTGCCTCATTTTTCAACCAATTTCGATGCAGTTTTTACAGAAGGGTTTCTTCTTTTATTTGCTATTACATATAAATATTTGTATAAAATCAAACATAGTCAAGTACCCAATCGCAAACTGCTACTTTACGTCGGTTTTCTGTGAAATGGTGTCAAACCGGTCGAGCTAACCTATTACTGTCTACAGCAGCGTTCGGCAACACGTGGCCCGTGAAGTCCTATTTGCCCAGTGATTGTTTTGTAAATTAGTCATAAATATCTAAAATGTTATAGATTATACCTCTATAGATAGAAAATATGAGGTGAGGCCCGCCTTTACTGTATTTTGCCACCTTGCGGTCCCTGCCTGCCAACAGGTTGCCGACCACTGGTCTACAGCGTGGCTGCGTGGCTCTACCAATCAAAAAATGTGTATGTTTGTCAGGAGGTGCCGCCGGTGTCGTACGCGGCGCACGTGGCGGGCGCGCTCGCCGGCCTCACCATCGGGCTGCTGGTGCTCAAGCACGCGCAGCAGCGGCTGTGGGAGCGGCTGCTGTGGTGGGCGGCGCTGGGCGCGTACGCCGCGTGCACGCTCTTCGCGGTGCTCTACAACGTGTTCAGCGGGCCCGTCGACGAGCTGCACTACATGCCGCCGGACCCGCCGCCCATAGCCGGCTTCTGACGCGACACCCTCACCGTCACCGACAGTACCGACATCACCACCGATGCCGACGCTTGGGATTTGGGCTTTGTGTAAACTGAACGCTCCAAACTAACTTTATTAGAGCGACTTATACTATTACTGACCTACAGTTATACCTCAAGTTAAATTGAAAAAGAAATATATGAATGACATGTAATTAATTAAATGTCATCATATATTATCTGTAATTATATGTACATTACATGTAATAAATTACATGTCATACATATATTTCTAGTACTAACTGTAGGTTAGTAACAGAGGTGCAAGCCGCCCTTACAGCACTATTGGTATGCCGTGTACACACCAACCAAACGAACGTTCGCGAATCTGCGCCTGTTGCGGTCATACAAACAATTTTTCGCTGTTATGTGTGTGAATTCGCGATCGTTCGTTCGGTTGGGGAGTACCCGGCATTAGAATGACTTACAGCTTTCAGATAAACCCCGATTTATCTCAAATCTCAATTTAAATATACGAATAACATGTCGGTTAAATCGAGTTTAGGACTTTAGTAATAAAGCTCCAAGACGTCCTTTATATAGAAACCTAAACTAGATTTATCTTACAGTCCATTCGTATATTTACATCGATATTTGGGATAAATCGAGATTTATCTAAAAGCTGCAAATCGCCCTTGATGATTTAATTAATGAGCTCGCTTGTAGTAATGAGTGATGAGTGCAGAGTGTTCCCGATTATGTTTTATTTGCGAGTCAAGTTTACGTCAAAGCCTAAACCTCAAGTTTACGGAAACGGTGCGTCCCAACCACAAAACGCCTAGTCAATTTCCTTAGTGTGATTCGCTATAAGTAGTATTAAATACGAGGGGGTCTGATGTCCGATTTATTACAAGTCGTGCCTATTTCGACGGTATGTTTATAAAATTTATAAATGTTCGTACGAACTTAGTCTATGTTATGATGTTCATATACAAAGACCTCCTCGCGACTTTAATTGTTAAGTAGTGTTAATTGTATTGAATAGGTGAACTATTTTTGTACCTACTGTCAGCGTCCGTAGTGTATAGGATGAAGGCGTTACCGCGACACGACCACTGCAGTGTTCCAGAATATTCTGCAGTATTTAGTATTCAGTATGAGTTGTTGAACCCGCGTGGCACTGAGTCGGTTTCGTCGCCCGACGTAGTTACACCAAAGATTAGAAATAAAATGGCGTCCATGCACGAAAGATAGACTTTCCGTTTCCAACTGTAATTAGATCTGATTTCATACAATTAATACAAAGTTTGCTCAGAACGAAATATGCCTCAGTAGTTGATTTTGTCTGATCGATTGTTATGTAAGTATAAATTGCTCAATTGCATTGATTATTTTAATCAGTAATGATTATGCTCAAAAGTGAGTTTTTATTTTATTTATGGGATCAATTGATTGCTATTTTAATTATATTAATTTGTGTAATGTGAATTCGTCCATTTCCAATATAATCATTCGCATTTTATCTATTTACTAAAATGAAAATTTAACTGTATGAACCAGTGTTTCTTACTACTTACTAGTAGATATAGATTTATTAATAATGTGCCTGATTCCTATTATTGTAAATTTGATTGTATACTTTAATCCTAATCAAATGTCGCAAAATGACTGAACTTGTATAAATTATTGCCGAGTGTTTCATTTAATTTATTTTAAAATTGTTTTAAGTGTGAATCGAGATAATTATAATTATGTGATTATATGATTGAAAATAAGAATATAATTAAAAATTTGAAAAACTACTATCGCTTTTTATTTTATTTTTCAATAAAATCCCAATAGACATCTACCAATACTTTATTTTATTAAACATAACAAGCACATAATTTGTCAGACATTCAACACATAACTTACAATAAAACTTAATCCTGATAACATTCGCATACGAAATATACAATCTTCTTGACTATTATGTAACTGCAGCATTTGTTTCTACAAAATTAACACACCACGTAATGTTTTTTGGTTATCTTAGAAAAGCGTATATCTATGGGATATACGCTATGGTAACATGAAATACTCTTATTTTGGCATTGTCAACAAATCTGCTAAAAATAAGTTCTAAAAAGGCCGACTGTAGCGCGCACCCAGAGTGGAGTTTCACGCTTTTGTAACTCTGCGCTGCATTCCGAAGCGTATTTATGCAGTAGTACAGACTCCTGGCGAAGACGTTCCTGTGAAAGACAAGATAATTATTCCATTTTACTTCATCACCAGCCCGGTCTGAGGGATGAGCACTGAGCTCACATTGCGACCAAAGATTCCAATAGGGCACCACCAATACTCCATGACCAATTTTTTTGAATTTCTATACCCCTCCCCCCTTTGGTGACCACTCGTAATATAGGCCAAGTAAGCTTTAGTTTTGGCGAAGAAAAGTAAAAAATAACTGAGTTTATAAACTGCTAAACGCTGCGCGCCATATTTGAATATAGCTCGAAAAAGATTTCCCTAGAGGATGTCATGTAATCAATATATGACGAAAACCTAAGAAATGCCCCCCCACCCGGCCTTATGACCAACCGGAGTATTTAAGACCCATCCATGAACGGGTCACATAGTCTCGGTATGTTACCTTTGTATACATACAAAATTACCTTACTAATAAAAACATGTTAAAAATGATATTTGGTCAAGATACTGCACTATCCCAGATGATGAAATAATTTATAATTTACTTCATAATCACCAGGCACAGGACGTTCATTGCTGATCAGCAGTAAAAATAATAGCCCAATATATATATTCTGTCATGTCCTCCTCTACTAATGAGAGCAGTTAGGCCAGTTAGGAGCAGTATATTAAGGGATTACAAGCAGTAAATAATATTAAACCATTATTACCTACCTGTAAATGTGGTGATGTAGTGAAGATCATGGCTTGTGCTTCTAGATCTCGCCTTACCGACCGTTCACCCAAGTTAGCCGAACCTACTATCGTCGCCCATGGTACGTCGCTTCCAGGCGGATAGTACCTAAAAACATAATGTTGCCTTATATTTTGAAAACCTCCATGGGGCCATTCAGTATTATGAAGTACATGGAGGGGGGGTATTTGCTTAATTTTGATGACATGGGGGACGGGGGGATGGTGATTACGTCAGCAGTATTTATTTTTACTTTATCCGATTTTCTTTTAATAACGAAACCAGAACACATAAAAAAATACATGTACAAATGTTTACGTAAGCGTGGGAGTGGGGGGGGGGTAAGACAATTGCTTTCTTTTTTGACGATGGGGAGAGTGTGACGCAATAAGACACAGACCATACATAAAGCATAAGACTGCACTGTATTTATGTGATATTAATAGTAAAACTATGTAAATTATATTTACCATAAACCTTTTGCATGAAAGGTCCAACCAGGCCGCTCATACTCCATCATTCTAACTCTGCTTGCTTGATTTGAATCAACCACCCTTTGCCAGAATCTAGAAACCATAAAAGACGGTGTATACTTAAGACGATATAAGTGAAAACTTTTTAGACGCGTTGATTATATCTCCCTTACTTGACATGAGTAGATTTTATCGCTTGTAGGAACTAGCACTTGTACTTACTATTACACTTTGCCGCGTCAGCACTTTACGCCAGCATTAGCATTTACAATTAACATTAATTTAATCAGTTCGCAAATCAAATCGACGTTGTTAGGTAGTGCGTGCTCAATTCTATCATTGTACTATCATCTATCATTTAAAAGCTTTACAATATGTTAATATTCTCCATCTTAGACTATCATTTATATCTATCAATACCTATCAACCGAGGACTGTACTGGGCACCGTATCAGCCCGTACATACTCTTTTTGGTCCTTCGAGCCAGATCAACGTATGTGGATCGTGCTGACGCCGCAAAGTGTTACAATATGTACAAGTACTAGTTCGTACATCGCTCCTAAGAAGTTTTAACATAAGCTCACGCCTGTATCCCCGAAGGAATAGGCAGAGGCTCACTAGCGAACTAGAACACCCTAATAATATTTTCACTTCAAAAATAATTCCTACACATTCTATCAAAATTGATGAAAGTGAACTGAATGAATAAAACAACCCTAATATAATGTTATAAGTAGTTACTAGTAGACTTACTTTCTTGCTATTAGTGAATATGCATGTGGTATACCACCAGCAGGGCCAGAAGCGCCGAGAAAACCATTTGCCTGGATATAAAAAAAATTATCACTAATTTCTCTAAAGCAAAATGAAACACACGCCCGTAATCCTGAAGGGGTAGGCAGACGCGAACTAGAGAACTATGTAGAACACCCACATTTATTTCCGTTCCAACTGTGATAGGGGGCGAATATATCGCGTTATCAGACACAAATTCCAGACTCCGGGCTGAAAAATCCAATATCACTTTACCTGACCCGGTGAGCGAACTCGAGACTTCATGACGATAGTTGTACCGCGCACACAATAGCACCACCCCACCAAGGAAGTTAAAATATAGAATTTATAGTTTGTAGTTAAATTTGCATAATAAATAATACAGATTTGAATATTAAAAGTTGTCTAGTAGATATCTCTGTAAGAAACAATACTACCTATTGTAACATTACGACCTTATATGTTTTTTGACCATATTGTTTTTAACTTAATTATAAAGAATTGTACCTATCCATAAAACTAAAAAGTATTATGTTACTTACATTTGGATGTGCCATTAACAAACTTATGTTTGCTTTGCATTCCTTCAACAAAGTGTCGCCATACTGATTTGTAAGGTTGAAATATCCTGTGGCGAGCTGTATGTACGATCCTTTTGGAGCTGACTTAAGTAGTTTTCTTGTTGCTTGCTCATCTTGAGTTATGCTAAACTCACCCATTTGTATCAAAGGGAATATCCATGTGTCCTCCTTATTATCTGGAATAGGATTAACTATGTTTATTGGAAAGGTAGTTTCCAATGTTTATTCATCTCCATTTTAAAAGGAACGTTGCAAAACTCTTTATCATTAGGCACTGGACATCCATCACTGGACATCTTACCAGAGTTGATTTTTTTTAATCATATTTAATTCAGTAGTATTTAGGTCTATTAATTATAATACAAACAAAAATATTGAAAAAATATATACATATTTTTGATATCAGTATAAATAGGATAGAACTATTTGAGATGAATATTGTATTAACCTTTAATACAATTTATGACAAGAGTATGCTTACCAATGTTATTTCCTGAAGATAAACATTTTTTCATCTGTCTGTCCCGCCACTTCTCAATATGATTGTGTATATTATTTTTAAGATCTTGGATCATTTGGGTTTTCCCATGCTTTGTGTTAATGATATCATTTCCCAAACATTCTTTGCTGTAGTTGCTAACTTCATCTGAAAGTTAATTTAAAATGAAATTTTTGGGAATATGAGACTTGACAGGAGAAAACTTCCCAAAAGAGGTTTGACAGGACATTTGAGTGTGATCAGGGATATATCAGATAACACAGCATCGGATTGTTGATTTCATATAACATGATGCAGCCTCATAATAGCCACATCTCCTACACTAAAACATTACACAAAACAAAGATTTGGTACACATTTTTATATATCAATTGTTCTATCAGCAGGAGACAGCAAAAATCATTATATGTGTTTATTGTGTTATGAAAAAAAATGCAGGAGACATGCCTAAAAACAAACACATTTATGTTTTACAGTAAAGTTTCTTTGTGTATGAATATGCTTTTAATAAACTATAAAAAAATAAAAGAAACTTATAAATAACTTACAGTCATCATACCTATGATTTCATTATAAAAATTTGCAAGATCTGCATCCTGTATTTCAATGTAACGATCCTGTCTTTGCTGAAAGTAGTCATTAGAACAGTTAGCTCCACTCAACAGCACAGTATCATCTGCTATGTATAACTTCATGTGTTGAAGGCCAACAAGTTCATTGTATCGAGCTGGCAAAACCTTAGACCACACGCCTTGCAAACGAGGAGTCTGGTATAAACACACTCTGCACTGCTCAGAAGCATCGTTTATTAATTCTCGTAACAGCGTCACTGAATTTTCTACTCCTCGAGTCCCTCTCTGATTATCCAAAAGCACATTGAGCTTCAAACCTTTTTTATTCAATACATTGACTTTTGTAACCTCTAAAAGTTGTTTCTCTAAACTTCCTGTGCCAATGTACAGACTGGCTATCGATATCCTATGTTTAGCATTACAAAACCTATCATATATCGTGTCATAAAACTTCCTGGGGTCATTTATAATGTTGATTTTGGACGCATTTACGGGAAAACACGGAGCAAGTTTATATATCCAGTTAAAGCACTGAAACTCCGCTGGCTTAAAACGCAGTGGTATATTAGCGTTGATTAGCATTGTCTTTATTCATTGGTTCAACTGGGATATACCAAATCTATAGCTTAATAACTTCTATGTTAATAATTTAACATACAATAGCTTAGTTGCTGTGAATAAAAAAATACGAATGACGAAATTGATCTGTCATTGTCAATTGTCAACTTTTCCTTTTTTTTTAATTTTTCCTCTTGGGAAGGCAAAGGGATCTAGCCCATACAGCCTCGTCTTAAGTGGTTTTTTTTTTTTAATCTTCCCTTTCGGGAAGGCAAAGGGATCTAGCCCATACAGCCTCGTCTTAAGTGCTTTTTATTTCTTTATTTGCTTATATCTAATTTTTCACGAGTGCAATGAAATCGGATGTGTTCGATTTCAAGGCCCTGCTGGAGTTTTGGCGTAAATTCCTTCCAGTTTGATGTTTTTCAGACGATTTTCTCGGAGCAGAGGAGTCGAACATGGTCGACCCATCCACCCGACAAAAAGCGTCCAAAATCACTTATTTCAAAGCTTCCACATACTTGTTATGTTGTGTGTATGTACATCTTCGTTGGTGTTTATTGCTTAGATTCACATCACATTTAAACCACAAGCACAACTTTAGACTAGAATATGAAATCATTAAAGCAAGCGACCACCCGTACCGTCAGAATTCCCGCCAAAACTCCTTTTCCTTTTTTTTGTTCCACAGGGAACCTGCTAAGATCGGAGACCATGCTGCCAAGTCATTAGTAACATATTTGTCTTTCTAATTTAACCTAATAAAACCTATAACTAAATTTCACAAAAACAATGAAACACGGATGTGACGATTACAAGGTCTTGTTAGAGTTTTGGTGTCAATTCCTTCCAGTTAGATGCTTTTTAGGCGATTTTCTCGCAGCTGAGGGATCCAAAATCACTTATTTCAAATCTTCCACATACTGTCCATCTTCGTTGATGTTTATCGCATAAATTCACATAACTTTTAAACAAGAAACACAACTTTAGAAGATTAGGGGATCAATAAAACAAGCTCAAATAACGTTCGCACTGTCAGAATTCCCGCCAAAAGTCTGTCATTGTGTCAACTGTCGCTATCAATTTATTTTTTATCTGTTCCTATTCGTAAAGTCCTGCCTAATTAATAATCCTCATTTGGAAAGATTCAGCAACTGAAAAACAATTATGCATTTTTTCTTTATTTATAAAATACTCATTTGCTCAGTAATATATTATAATGATTAGGTAGTAGAATAATATTCCATTAAATACATCCTAAGTTCCAAATATTTAATCCTAATAAGGTTCCTCCAAGACTTCTCCATGTTCTATACCATAAAATATCATATTATTCTTCACATAAGCCCATGACATTCTCTTAGAACTGAAATGGATTCCAACATCTCCTTTCTTCGACAGTGTGATTGCGCCAGCAGTATTTTTCAATCGAGTCGTCATTCCTAAAAAAAGTGCATATCAGACAAATATTTACAATCATCTTATCAGTATCAACATTCGATAAAGGGGGCTAATCAATGAGACAAAGAGTGCCAAGAAGCGATCTAAGTGGCTAGACCGCCAGGTTACATAAAACCTAATAGTACAACCAAAAACGTGGATGCGTTTCTTTGACCTTCTTTGGCCTTGATAAGCTAAGCTAAATATATTTTTCGTAGTAGGTCATCTTTGGGTAGGTCTTCAGGGTGGTAGAAATTAATCAAGAGTAGGCAACAATGACGTTAGAATCGCTCCGCTTGAGTAATGTAATAAAATCATTTTACGTAATGTTCAATATATTTTTCATCAGCCCTCTACCTCCTTTCTTCCCGACTCACATAACGGTCGCCCAATATATTATTAGGTTAATGTGGGGTCGGCGCAACATACTTTTTCAAGCATGTTTTTACGGCCGGCTGCCCGCCTGACGTCAACCTCCTCTGGGGGATCCAGTCCCGGACAAATTAAAATTAGAAAATTCGCTTTGCCCGACCTGGGAATCGAACCCACAGACTTCCTGGTCCACAGCCCATATATGCTGTCACTAGACTAAGGAGGCGACGTAATTACTTTTTTAAATAACAATAATAAATAGGTGAAATAGATATTATTTATTTTGATTTATACCCTCTACAGCTTTCCTTGTAGCCGTGTCCGCATCAACATTAGCTTCCATAAGTTTTATAATGCTGTGAGCCAAGCAATACTTTAATATAGACTCTCCATGTCCTGATAAATAAACATAAATTATTTATTAATATACCTATTACCCAGATGGTACGAGATACCATATTCAAACGATGAATGACTAGGGCCGTAATTAGACGTTTATTGCATGGGGGGTCATAAACGGTGATGCGGTAGCCCGTAGCATTTCTGAATATGTGAAGATTGTAAATTGAAATAGTCAATCCGTTTTATTTAGTGTTAGGCAACAGACCTTATAGATCTGTAGTAAATAAATCTACAAATTTACAAAATGAGCGCAAATAATTTTATAGGACAGGACACAATCTTTTGGGTTACCTAAAAGGGAACTTAAAAGATTTTTTTTAGTTAATTGTAAAGAACTAGGTCTCAAATAAACATAACAGAAACAAAAACATTGATTTGTGCATATTACAAATCATTTAATTATCGCAAGCCAAAATATGACTTACATACAACAGCCCAGGCTAAAAAGGGGCGTGACGTCAAAACGACGATAATTGCTTTTCGTTGACATTGACGGCTAAGTGAAAGTTGCCTATCATATTTTCCCCGTAAAAACAAAAAAAAAACGAAAATGTTAAAGCTATTTCTTACCCGTTAGAGGCGACACATATATTAAAACATATATATATGTTACATAAGTGTCTCGGCCTCCCGAGGCCGAGTCCGTCACTTAAATAGTAAAATTTGTTTAATTCTTGAATCCCAAGCGAAGAGGTGGAAAAGTTACTAGAAGAAAGGAATTTCGGAAGAGGTGGACCTCCGATATCTTATTCACCAATCACCATACTAAACACAGTTTTTTCCGCAAAATTGGGAATAATACCCCATCCTAGAAACATTACTCTAAGCAGTGACGTCACTTGGATTTTGCAATTACGTTCCATTATACGTAATTTGTAATTAAGATATTTTGTAAGATATCAATTATTTTATACTACAAATTTCATCGCATTACAAGGTTTTGTTTATTGATTTATCAACACAATTTCTCATTATAATTTTGGTGCAAGTTCCCCATTGTAAAGATGCGATGCAGAAGCATATTACAACATAAGTTTTATTTATCATCTATATCTATACTAGTGTAAATAAGTACCAGTGGTAGAAACTCCGCCTATATTATCATCTGCATACGTCCCGCTGCCAATTTGAGGTGTGTCTCCAATACGGCCAACGGCCTTGCCACTCATGCCCCCTGTGCTCGTAGCGACAGCCACGTGCCCTTTGGCATCCACGGCAACTGCACCCACAGTACCTACACCTCCCTGAATAATATAACGATAATTTAATTTCAATTCATTCATTCATTATTCATAACAATAAAAAATACTGTTACCTACCTCATCCATAACACCTATCTCAGTCCTACCAAATTCGCCATGTTTTAAAAAGTTCTTGAGAGCCTCTTTAGCATTTTCACTTATCAAAGACTCCGGTGGAACTGTAGGAAACCCCTGAAATGAAATGTGTAGGGATTATAAAGAATGGATATTATTTAGGACTTATCTGTTTATGACCATTATTTATTTCTACTTGCCCTTATCCTACCTTAACCCGTTGGAGGCGGCACATATATATCGGCCACCGGTGGCCGAGTCGCCCGTCACTATTTGTGGGGTCGGCGCATCACACGTTTTCAAGCATATTGCGGAAATTATTTGGTTTAGTTTTTACGACCGGCTGCCTGCCTAACGTCAACCCCCCCTCTGAGGGATCCAATCATGGGCAAATCAAATTAGAAAAATCGCTTTGCCCGACCATATATGCTGCCACTTTTATGCAATATCATTGTTAAACTTGACTTGTAAATATTGACTTGCCTGTAAATAGTTGTCTTAACATACTATCAATGTTTTATGTGAAGTCTCTTCGCAGTTAAGTAATCACAAATAATTCGGTTGTGTGAAATAATATTTCCCAAAACGTATCGCATATTTATAACGAAAAACGTCCTTTTATATTTTCCTATGTGTAAAGGCATTGCATTCATATTCATAATTTATCATCTATATAAATATGACTTTAAAAAGCCATAAGATATTGGTTAGATCGTAGATAAATATTTTATTGTCTCACCTTATCTAACGCAAACAATTTTGCGCCTTCTCCACCAAGTAAGGAGTGCGGCGAATGGGTTAGAACTTTGTGAGCGATACTTATGGGGTGAGCGAAATCTTTAATTAATGTCACTGCACCCACGTCGAGATTTGTTCCGCTCATAATACTCGCTTCCATTTCCACTTCACCACGCAAATTCAATACGGATCCGTAGCCTTCAAAATACAAATAAATGATAGTTTAGATGCATGTGGTAGCGTTCCAACGATATTTCTACTTGTATAATACGTATATATTCTTTATTGTCTTGTCTAAAAAGGTATTGTAACTAATAATGAATAATCACCTGCATTAAAATTTTCATCTTTTTCCATGGCAACAACAGCTGCTTCCACGGCATCGAGGGCACTACCACCATTCAGAAGCACCTGATAGCCCGCCTTCACAGCAACTCTAACACCGTCTAATTTTCCTTTAACTCGACTTTGTGGGATATCCCCAGCACCACCATGCACTATTAAAATTGGCTGCATCGTCTAAATAAAAAACACACAAGTGTTCAACGTCGCTTACAAGTTACAACACACCAATAAGTGGAACATAAAACTACCACAGACAGCGGTACTATCTATGGCTATAGTACAATAGCATTAGGTGTTTATCTGAATCAGGAGCGGATCTGGGCGAAGCAAATGGTATAACGGCCTCTCGCTCCTAAGCCAAGATAAAGCTGAGTATTTTATTTTTAGTGTTACAACATTCTTAAAGACAAGCAGACAAAGTTACTAGTTTGACCTCATCTCCCAGAGCGTATAACATATCTGATTATCGCTCGTTTTACTTATACTATTGAGAGGAGCTGCATACCTGAATATCACTACTTCCTCTATGAAATAAAGTAATAATATAATATATAATATTAGCCCGGTAATATTACAGTCCTATTGCTGGGCACGGGCCTCCTCTACTAATAATAATAAAGTAAGAGAAGGCAATTAATATGATAGTTATATTAGTATGACAGTTATAGTAGTGAGCTGATGATTTACTTTAAATTATTGTACTGCTTTTAACAGATGATTTATGATTTTGATCTGAAAATCTTTGGGAGATGTCTATATTCAGCAGTGGATGAACTGTGGCTTATGATAAACGTAAATAAAACAACGTAAATAATAGTCACAACTCAAAGTGGTTCGAAACCACCGTAAAGACACCTATAGTATAGCCCTTCAAGATGTGAATTACCCCTAACTTTAATGTTCGAGGAAAACATAGTGTAAAAGCTTGCATAACTTCTGGTTATTTATTCGTCAGTACCATTTCGAAGCATATGAATCTACTAACAGCATAAAACCAGCTGGTAGATGTAGGTGTAAATCCGTTTAAAAATAAAAAATACCGTGCCCAGCAAATTCTTTACACTTTACACTTCCTTTACACTCCGCTTAAAGATTCTAATATCGTAAGAAGGAATGCATTTGAAATTGACCCCCTGGCTGAAAACCCTGATTACGCCTACGCACTTCGAGATAATAAAGGTATATATATAGACAATAACTATACACTGCCTTGATGGCGTAGTTGTATTGCATGCGCGGTACTATATATATTACTGTCCTGAATTTTCGGGTTCAATCCCAAGGTCGGGTAAAGCGATATTGTGTTTATACTCGTAGGTATATTCAGTATTAGCCAGACTAATCCCCGAACCCTCACCCCGAACACTTAAACGCAACTGAAACACTTGAGGTCGTGTTATCTCATTTGAGGCCACCTTACCTATCAGTGTTGTATATCGCAATTTGTACTTAGCCGTTAAAGTTGAAAAGCGTTTCAGTATTACTAGTTTACTAGTAAGGGTTTAATATTAATAGACTGAAATAAGTAGGAGGATTTGATATTTGACAAATTAATGTGACATTTGAGTCTAATGGCATATGATTTGACAATGACTTATGAAGTAGACGTGTAATAGTGTGCACCCATAACACTACTCGCGAAGTTTATCGAAGTTCAGCGAGGATGAGAATGTCGGGGGGCACTTCGATTAACTTCGTATAACCTCGGTTCGCCTCGGACGACTTCTAGTTGTTATCGGTTTTTGCCTTAGACTAAATAGTTTTTGCCATCAATATAATATACCCTAGATCAAAGAATTTAAACGCCTAGAAGGATAGTGTCAAACAAAATGTCAATGTGAGATGAGGCAATTTTGCATAACGTAGTGTGCGTGACAGTGATACCAGGTTTCACTTCATTTTCCTAAATATGGGTAATTTTCTTTCTTTTATAAAAATAAAATTTTCACAATAAACAGGGAGATTACTTTTTAACCATTTCGGAAATTAAGAAGTAAGTAAGTATACGATATTTATTACACGATATTTCTGCCAAAGGATATGGGGAATTTTGGGCCAAAATGTAATGAGTTGAGATATGGCTCAAAAAATTTACATTTTTTTTTCTATTTCAAAATATAAAAAATCAGCCCAATTCACAATCTAGAAAATGAGATATCTGAAAAATAAGTAAAAGACACTAAATAGAATCGATTACTTAATCGATTAAGATGAAAGAGTTAAAAAAATATATAATACCAAATCCGGATGATTAATTCAAGTAAAAATAATTAAAAACATTGGAACTAACATAATAAACAGTTCTAAAAAATAAAATAGTAACTGAATAGCTTGACGGCGTGCATTCACCTTAGCCGGTTCCATATGGAACAAAAAACTGACATTTTAATAATAAATTGACATTTTAATAATAGTTTCCATTTGCTTCGTTTTTTATTGTTTTGGGTGTTTTCCATCGTTTTAATAATTTTCTACTAGAACAATGTGCTCAGTTATAAAAATATTTTGTTCCTGAGAATAATCGTATTTGTGACCAACATTTAGTTATCGAATGTGGGTGTTTGAGTTCGCCTCTGCCTACCCCTTCGGGGATATAGGCGTGAACTTATGTTATCTACATTAAACATATCAATAGGTAACGTTTGTACTTATAAACATCGGTTGTTTGCGTATAGTTTGCTCCATAACCTCACTTTTATTTAAGTCAAAGTGAAGTGAAGTGAAATCTGTGTTCTCAGATTACAAAAAAATCGCCAAATTTTCAGTAATGATGTCATACTATATATTTATTGATACCACTTTCATCCTTTTACAATCTAGGCCCAAGATTGTATGGAAGCGTTTCCGTCTCCTTTAGACAATTCTTTTTCAGTCGTTTTCAAATTAAGAGGTTTTTGGATGATTCTTCAGAATTAATTTCACATTAAAATTTGGAAATTTAAAGTTTACAAAAACCGACCACATCAAATTGAAAATTAAATTCTGTCTTTGGAGTCAGTGCCAGGTTCAATGGTCAAAATGAAAAGGCACAGACTAAAAAGAGATGATTTCCATCCATTTGCCCTTATCCCATCTTAATGTGGGGTCGGTGCAATACAATTTTTCAAGCTTGTCGCAGAAAGGATTAGGGTTAGTTTTAACGACCGTCTGCCTGTTTGACGTCACCCCTACTGGGTATTTAATGCCGAGCAAATGGTATTAGAAAACAATCCGCCCGGGATGGGAATCGAACCCACGACCTCCCGATTCACAACTCATAATTATACGCTGTCACTTAACCGAGGAGACGACAAAAGATAGTATATTATGAACATCTCAGGCACCATTCCTTTTGCGTGTGCTTTAGCTAAATAAAACATACTTATCATGATATTCCAATTGTATTACCCACAGAAAAGCACATGACGCTTTGTATAATAAACAGCAAGATCACATGCTGAAATCTATAATGCGCTATTCACGATCATGAAATAAAAAAATCACTAATCATTGCGGAAATAATATTTGGCTCGGATGGAAACCTAAAACATGATATTATTATTACATTATATGAATTTGACGATATACAACAAAAATATTTCGATGATTTAATAATTACTTATTATATTAATATTTCTTCGGGAATATCAAATATTTTTTTATGGTAACACTGAGTTGGAACTGACATCTTTCAAAAATATTATTTTACTTTCGTAATTTATCAATCAAAATAATCTGATTTCGATTATTTACCGTTTGAAATGAGATCCCAGGACACTTGTGAGTTTTTCCTGAATAATTTTTGCACGACAAGATACAACAGGAAAGCATTTTTAAAATTATAGTAAGAGACGTTGCCGCGATGTCGTTTCTATGACAACTAAAGTTTATGATGACAACTGTGGAACCAGCGACTGAAGGTTGCTAAAGTAGCCCTACATGAATGTCAAGATTTTTACGCGTGGATTAGGTATCTATGACTTTATTAATCTAAGCCCTAGATGTACAGTTTATGGCAAATATCCTCCCAAAAAGTGGTCTTAGTAATAAAACAAAGAAAAAGATCACAAGTTCTAATTAAATCAACACAAATGTAACCTTCAGCACGTGTTATAAAGTAGCTTTTTAAACGAAATGATCAAGCGTTCTTAAATTTGAATTTTGAAATTTAGAATTTTATCGGCGTCTGATTGTAGGCATCCGATTGTCCCATTTTCCGAGCGTCAACTATGCATCTAGAATTCAATCTAAAATTCAATGGTTTGTCAAGTCACCCGAGTCAAAGGACCCAAAGTATCTCGAAGTTCAAACACGAAGCGTGTGCCCACACTACTCGCCTCACTTTGTTAAGTGGGTGTCCCAAGGACCCTCTAAGGGTGTCTCGAATACGATACTCAAGACTCCATCGCCGATGTCCCTTAGCGATCTTCGCCTTCGTTCGATTGGTGTGTCCCCGGCATTATATTCTGTGTGTATTATGGCGAGCACACACCAGCTGAACGAAGGCGCAAGAATCTATACCTGTTGCGTTCACACAAACAAACTTTCGCTGTTGTGTGAATGAAGTAGGCATGATTCGTTCGCCTTCGTTCGGCTAGGTGTGGACGCACCATTAGCGATAAAAATAACAGCTAGTTTTTCTCATTATGTTAGGTTATATCGCTTAAGCTATTTTTACAAAGCCATTATTCTCAGTCGCTATATATAGCTCCCAGCTATTTTTCACCGCGCAATTTTAGTATCGTATAGGACAAGGTTACTTTTTACATAGCGATTTCTTGAATAGCCGCAACTATCTTGAATCGCCGCAGTTATCTTGATAACTGTAAGCTTTATTTTTAAACGCGTTGGTCTAATATAATAATATTACTTTGTAAATCGCGGTTGTTTTGTCGATGTGGTTGTCATATCGTATTATGTTGTATTTGTTTATTATTTTGGATTAAGTATTATTTTTCATTTAGTCTACTAAAGAACACAATAATTTTGTAATGTAATAATT
This sequence comes from Clanis bilineata, assembly GCA_036417725.1. Lineage (NCBI taxonomy): Eukaryota > Metazoa > Arthropoda > Insecta > Lepidoptera > Sphingidae > Clanis > Clanis bilineata. The sequence goes on from CM071153.1 coordinate 11,403,819, forward strand.
ATTTTGTGTTAGTGAGATCCTTGTTTGTGATTCAATTCCATAAAGAAAGCTCTGAACAAAACGTTAGTAGCTATTTCAAACTCGCTGCTAATGTGGCTTAAAAAATATAATAATATTATCTAAACGGCGGTCGTTATAACGCATACTGTAATGCTCGTGATCGTGACTAGTGTGTATAGATAATCAAGAATAGATAATACCACAGATAATACACTCCAAATTTCATTATATTCGTTCATTCAATTTTCATTCAGTCAATCATAAAAGAAAAATGGTGGCTAAAAAATATATGTGTAAATTGTGTGATGTAAAATTACTAAAAAACTGAAATTTTAGCCACATGACAGACCATTGATATTAAAAAATGTCGACACCAATGTCCAACCGTAAATACGGTGCTCAAAAAATACGCTTAACGAGTGAGTAACACGGTTTTATAGATGCCTTTCCGGGAGTTGTATGAATATTTTGCTTCTGGGTATCACATTCCAAGTAATTAACGTCTACGACTAATTTCTTTCAGTTCTTTGTGCAAGGAATTTGGTCCGGAGAGATCTTTTTCGTAAGTGAAACAATTTTTTAAAATTTATTTGTAATGAATTCAACGTAATGAAAGTGTTTTCCAAGGTGAGACTAACATGACGTGCAACCTAATCGAAACAATGTTCCAAATGTGAATAATTAGTGCTAATGTGTTTGTTATTCATGTTTGTATATTTCTTGCAGGCTTGCCAGACCCATTCGCGAAAATCTCAGTGGATGGAAGTGGTCAAGTGTACTCAACCAACACAGTGAAAGCAACCCTCGACCCCAAGTGGAATACACATTATGATTTATACCTCACCAAAGGGGATGGAATTACCATTAGGTAAGAGACATTTATGTGAAAAGCTTATAGCTAGCTAGTTTCATACATGTAGGCCAACATGTAGGCCATGTATTTGAAGTGTTTTCTGTACAAAAACATGTAGGCAATGTAATTATTATTTTAATTTTTAAAGTAATAATTTGTGCAAGCACATTTTCGTATCTTTTTATGTTTGTGCTGGCCATGAAGATGAATAATAATAGGTGATATCCTAAACACTGCATTTATCTGGATGGCCTTAAGATAATATTTTGCATAAACATAATAATATAATGATAATGAGTATTTAAATAAGGTCAAGTGAGTTTTGTGACCTGATTTTCATGATGATATAATCACACATTTAATGTCAGACCATTAATTTTAATATAACATTTTCTGACTGGTTATAGAAGTATAATAAAATGTATTAAATGTAGATTTTTGCCAAATGTTACATAAAATAAACTGCACTATGTATTTTTATACTATTTATTCTGTGATGTATAGTTATCAAAATATGGCTTACATTTATCTTATAAAATGAATATCTATCACGATTTTACCTTTTTATCTCTTCTTTGGCAAAAACCAGGTAGTCATACTGAAATACAACCACACCACTGAGGCAGTGTGTACTGAGCAGTATTTAAAATTGTGACAGACAGGTGGTTATAAAAAAAACTAAGCTGTGACATATTTAAATAGTAAGGGCGGCTCAGCCTCTGGTGGTCCATATGCTTATGTAACATATATATGTGCCACCTCTGACGGGTTAATAGAGGAGATGCTTCTTCCCCCACCCTAAAATGGGATAGTGTCAGTTAAATAGAAAGAAGAATTTCAAATTATGAGAATAAAAAATATTTGGTATTTATGTATGCTCCATCTATATAACAACCATAATGTTTACAGTGTTTGGAATCAACGTAAAGTGCACAAAAGACAAGGTTCCGGATTTCTGGGATGTGTTCGCATACTGCCCTCCACTGTGCACAAATTAAAAGATACTGGATGTAAGTTCTTTATTTACTGTAACATTGTATTCGAATACAACTGAAATATAAATAGAGAAATATGTCATTAGTTGCATTATAATACATAGATATTTCTTTTTCTAAATCAAGAAATAACTATTTGTTAATTAATTCAAAATAACAATTAATTTATATGCTATTAAATATGCCCCCTTAGTCTAGTGGCAGCATGTACAGGCTGTGGACCGGAAGGTCCTGGGTTAGATTCCCAGGTCAAGCAAAGCAAATGGTCTAATTGAATTTGCCCAGGACTGGATCCCACATTGGGGGTTGATGTCAGGCAGGCAGCTGGTCGTAAAAACTATGCCAAATCCTCTGCAACATGCTTGAAAAAGTGTGTTGCGCCAACCCCACAATAAGTGGGATAAGGGCAGGTAAAAAGAAAAAAAGGTATTAAATCTGAAAAGCGAGTTTGCCTAAAATTTTCAGGGAAAACAATATTAGCACATTGATAGCACTAATGAGTTTCATACATTGTTATTCAAACCAATGTAATTATTAAGATTCTATTGTGTAACATGTATTGTTAGTGTTACTCTACCAAGGACATATTGTTTTTGTGTTGTGAATTTTAATTGAAGACCACTTTAACATTTGCAGACATTTAATTGTATTATCTGCTTTCATTTTTCTGCCTTTGTTATCATACCTAACAAAAGGCATAAACAAATGCTTTTGAGAAAAAATGTTTGTCAATGGGGAACTTGCACGAAAATTATAACGAGAAATTGTGTTGATAAATCAATAAACAAAACCTTGAAATGTGCTATGATGAAATTTGTAGTATAAAATAATTGATATTTTACAAAATATCTTAACTAGAAATTACGTGTAATGGAACGTTATTGCAAAACCCAAGTGACGTCGTTGCATTTGACAGTGTTTCCAGGTTGGGGTATTTCTCCCAATTTTGCGGAAAACTGTTGTTATGTTTAGTATGGTGCTTGATGAATGAGATTTCGGGGGTCCTCCTCTTTCCAAATTATTTTCTTAATCTAACTTTCCCACCTCTCCGCACCAGATTCAAGAGTGCAACTTATTTTTACTTCGTTAGTTAATGAAATAACTTTAACATTTTTGGGGAAAATTTTTGTTCGGCATGGGGAAATTTTATACGATAGGCAATTATAGCGGTTCAAACGTCATTCCAGACAAGGTCACTAGACGTCAGTGTCAACTGAGATGTCGAAAAAAAGCAATTTTTAAGCTGTGACGTCACGTCCTTTTTTAGCGCGGGGTTTTGTAAGTCATATTTAGACTTGCGATAATTAAATGATTTGTGCATATTTTTATGTTTTTGTTTCTGGTGTGTTTATTTGAGACGTAGTTCTTTACAATGAACCAATAAAAAAATTACACGCAAGTTCCCTATTATAAAGTACTTATGTAACATCCATTGTGTTGGTTTCACTTATGTTTCCATGCAAGTCTCAAAGAATTATATAACGATAATACATATTACATATTTTAAACAAAAAGTGATAAGTTGTTGTTGGTAATTTTTATTTTAGATATTCTTAAATTTGTTCTGAAAAACCTTGAAAATATACATTTAAATAAATTAAAAGATTTTAACATAAAATTCAATTTAATAGAAATTCACATTTGATGTGTACAATGTACATATAACAAGTAGGTATATCTTTGGGTAATCTTTGGGGGAAGCCTACCTATATCCAGCAGAGGACATTTATGGCTGATCATGATGTACGTGTACATATAACGTAATTGCGTACATACTTGGCTACAGTAACAAATATTACATTTTGAAAATGATAAATTTATTATCACAAATCTCTAATATAATAGAATTTCATCAGAAATTATTTTATTCAATAATTTAAATACTTTTTATCTGCAAGTTATATGAATTTAATCACCATTGGTCGCCCTGACACCAGATCAATGCTTGGAATTGTGCGAAGATGGGTCGGGCGAGACGTGTGGCGTCCGCGGTCAGGTGATCATATCGCTGTTGTCGCGGGACGGCACTCGCGGCGAGCCCGCGTCGGCGGCCGGCGAGGGCTCGCCGCTCGCGGTCGTCGGGCCCGCGGGAGAAGTGCGAGCACCGAGGGACCCACCAATCAATCCCAACTCATCCCACCTGCCTCTACCACCGCATTGGGAAGAAAGATTTACGTCTAGTGGACGGTGAGATATTTTTACATATTTTTTTGGCCAAATAGTCCAGGGTCGATAATTTTTAAAACCAAAAAAAATCATAGTAGGATGAAACCCATTAGAAAAGGAGGGAAATATTATAAAAATGAAAGGAAAAATAATTTACGGGCGATCTGAGGTCGGGAAGGGGATGGGGGTGGGTTTTTAAGGGTAAAAAACGGTTTTTCTCGATTTCCGTCAAAACTAAAAGTCCTATCGAACAAAGTCAAATGGCAAAGTTGTAGATAATAAAAAGATCTAAAACTTTTGTATTTACACTTTTTTCACATAACCTCAAAATTTATGTGAAAAATTCAAAAAAACAAGTTTTTGGTTTTTTATTTTTATCTTTTACAAAACATTTTTATTTTTAACGAATATTTGTGAAAACTTACCTTTTTATGTCCCAAATACGCTGTAATTTATTTGATTAAAAATATTTATTTTTTCACCTTATTTTGAATTAATATCGAAAAAACACCCTAATTTTCAATCGAAAATTCACCCGTCAAAATATCAGCTTTTTTCAAAAAGTTGGTATGGTTTCTGTTCGTTGAAATCTGTACTTTCCGATGGTGAAAAAAAAAAATATGTTACTATGGTAAATCTTCTCAGAAAATGCAATTGACTTTGACAACTTCGATGAATAAAAGCTGATGTCAAAGTTTCAAATTTTTTGTATTTATTGTCGATTCTTTTCTTGCTGGATACCACTAAACGATTCAAAGCTGCTTTTTTTATTGCATACACTTGCTTATCATCTGCCTTATTGCAAATGATACAAACAGATTCATCCATACTGATAATCTGAAAAGACAAAATCGAATTAATAATGTCTTCACTATTTAATCGTGAATAAACTCCCATGAAAAAAAAAAATATTAAAGAAATAAATGTCAAAATGTATGAATAATATATTATAAATCTATAAAAAATGTATAAAATATATATATGAAAATCGGCAAAAAGTTTGTTTTATTAAAAATATATCTATGATATATATTTTATATATTGTTTATAGAATTTAAATATATTTTTTATGTATTTTGTAATATATTTTTTTTTCATGGGATTAACTAAATTTGTTTGTGCAAAATTAAGGAGATTATTATTTTTTTATTTAATTTCAATCTTTAGGTTATGTTACGTTAAGCATACTATTTTTTAAAGAAAATATTACGATTTTTATGGTTGAGTTGATTGATACAGATAAACATAGAGATAGTATTTACCTTCCTATGCAGATTCGAAAAGTTTTTTTGTTTCTTTAAGTAAACTTGTCACAATTATCTTCAAGAAACTCAGCGTGCACGTGTATTTTTATAAACGATGTTGTATACTGTACTGTATTTCGAATACTGGTTAGGCTAGCAATTGTAACAGCTGCTACGAAATATATAGTATACAGAGTGTTTCATAAAGTTGGTACCCATGAAAAGTCCACACATAGAGCCGGTGATTGGCAACTTTTTCGTGAAGTTAAAAACTCCATAGGCCTTATAGTTACTGAGCAATCAGACTTTGAAAATAATATGAAATCTTTCGTTGTGATGACCCTAGATCAGCTGGCAGCGGTCAACAACACATGGTTACAAAGACTAAATAAAACTAGATGTGTCTAAACCTGCACACAAAACTTTACTAACTTAACGAAATGAACGAATGGAACGATTTAGTTTTGTGCGCGATGACTAAAATTGAAGTATTTTACATACTTAAAATTTATACGAATATTTTTTTAAAGTAAATGCGTAAATTATAATATTACACTTGCTTAGTGACAACAAAATATTGATCAACTTTTCACTTCTTTCATTTAAAAGCACCTCTACATGTCTAAACCAATTAGGCATGTATCAAATCGCCCATATTTCACAACGAACATTCACTACTCTTTGCTAGTCGCGGCGCAGAGGGGTAGGTCACTGTCTCTTGCTATACCTATGAAGTCCACGTGGACTGTCGCAAGAACTCAAAGAAAAGTCGGTAGTTTATCGCCAATCAGACATTAGCGGCACATATTTCAAAAGCGGTAGCTGTGTCTTTTGAGTATTGCCTGTATTACCGCGCTAGGGATGGGTGGTTGATAAATATTAAATATGCAATGAATTGATTGATTCAATCGATTAGAATGATTCAATATTTAATACCAAAGTTAATTCATTATTCTAATTAAAATTTACATCCGTACTTATCGTAATTTTCGCTTTCTACAAATGAAGTACAACTTTTACTTGTATGAATATGATGCATTGCCTTAATCTTTACGAACTATTTTATTTTCTGAGCTGATAAGAATAATGTGGTGATTGCAATAACTTTACCCAAAACCTGGACTTCGGTTAAGCATTCATACAGGGTTTTTTTCACCTACCTGAAGGTAGTATTAATTTCCATTAAAATTATTCGAATATTTAGTACCTAGTTCTAATGATTATCCGAATAGATCATACTAAAGCATCACTATGTTCGAACTGCCATATTTCCGCGGCACTTTTTTAACTCTTTGCCAATGCGCCGCTACGTGCGGCAATCCTTTGATAGAAAGCCGGCGCATTCCTTGTCGGCAAACTTTTCGCCGTCAATAAAAACACACTACACGACAGAACGCTAAAAAATTATGAAAATAGATAAAATGGTTCTGCATAATTTTGTAATTGTAGTTAATGTTGATTTTTATCCTATAATACTGACTTTTTTTTAATGATGCTTGATGCGGATAAATAAAAACGTATCAAGAAGTTTTTTTAAATTTCCGTTGAATGTTTTTTTTTTCTTCAGTTCATAGTAGCCTATCGGGGTTTCTTAATTATGCCTTGTTGAACTCTACCGCCATATTGAAAATTATGTACCTTCATTTCGGCAGTTGCTAACTAACCGTAAAGTTGTGAAGTCGCTCTCAACTTTTATAAAAATGTCACGATCGAGTGTGTATTTGAATAGCGAGTACTATGAAATGATTTTATGTGTCGGTGCTGCTGGGGGTAGCTGTCGTACGGGTCGGGAGCTGTATCGGTGGCGATTCATCGAGGCACGTTTCATCAAAATCCGCTTTTGAATCAGTAACCCCACAAATGTTAAGAAACACTAGGTCCTTGATATACCACAGAATAATTAAGTGTTTGGAAAAAGGAGGAGCTCATTTCGAACCCTATTTGTGAAGTAAGTGTTCATAGAAAAGTGTAGTGCAAAGTTCTTTGTGCTGCACGAAACGCAACATGTGGTAAGTGGACAATTACACTACTAATCTTTTAATACATTGTTCAAACTCAGTACATGACGATTCTTTTCTATTAAAGGAAATAAATTACATTTAATAAAAAAATAATCCTCATAGAAAGCCACCACGCTGCCGCGGCGTCACCGCCCGTGCTATCTGTTGGAGTACAAAGAGAATACCGCGCTCTGTGGTGTATGTACCTACACCGCGCGTCGCGTCGTCAATGAAGTCAGCTGATTAGGGTTGCACGATTTATTATTCCACAAATATTAAGTATGAAACGTATACAAATTCGAAATCGCGTGATAAATTTTTTTCTCTTCACGGATATGTTGTTAGACAGAACCTCAATCTGTGTACCTTTTATGGATACCAACTTTATGAAACACACTGTATAATAGTAGGTATGTATGTAGTAAGACCCAGACCCGCCTAGCCCCTTCCCCACTTCTCCACGAAATACCTTTTAATGGGCTACAATTTTTCGTAGGTCACTCAGGTATATCTACTCAGGTATATATATAATTTATCTCAAAATAGTTATAAATAGGAATCTACGCATATAAAATAAAGAAAATTAGACAACTTTCTCCAAATATTGTAGATGTCTTATTAAATATTAATTTAATTAACTTATTTGTTTCTTAATTATAGTAGTATATTTTTATTTGCATTTTTTTTGTTATCAACGTCACATGAAATCTAACGTTTTTCGAGTAATTAAAGTGTAAATTTTAATAAATAGCTCAAAATTATTTATAATAATTAAAAACAAATTTTTGAATACAAGTTTTTTTGAATTTTTGCATTTTCTGAGAAGATTTACCATAGTAACATATATTTTTTTTTCACCATCGGAAAGAAGAGATTTCAACGAACAGAAACCATACCAACTTTTTGAAAAAAGCTGATATTTTGACGGGTGAATTTTCGATTGAAAATTAGGGTGTTTTTTCGATATTAATTCAAAATAAGGTGAAAAAATAAATATTTTTAATCAAATAAATTACAGCGTATTTGGGACATAAAAAGGTAAGTTTTCACAAATATTCGTTAAAAATAAAAATGTTTTGTAAAAGATAATAATAAAAAACCAAAAACTTGTTTTTTTGAATTTTTCACATAAATTTTGAGGTTATGTGAAAAAGGTGTAAATACAAAAGTTTTAGATCTTTTTATTATCTACAACTTTGCCATTTGACTTTGTTCGATAGGACTTTTAGTTTTGACGGAAATCGAGAAAAAACGTTTTTTACCCTTAAAAACCCACCCCCATCCCCTTCCCGACCTCAGATCGCCCGTAAATTATTTTTCCTTTCATTTTTATAATATGTCCCTCCTTTTCTAATGGGTTTCATCCTACTATAATTTCTTTTCACTTTTCATTATTTTTAAAGGCTTCTACCCTGGTCTAAAAGTCAATTAAAAAAAGAATTAAACTCTAAATGAAAAGTTTTATAAAGAGTTGATGGCACATCTTAAGTATGAATGAAAAATATACATAGGGTATTTTTATTCCAGAAAAATATAGTGTAAAAGCATAATTTTTGGTACTGTTAACATAACTGGCTTCTTAATGGGCCCATCATCATCTTCATGGACATAACATAATAAAGTTAAATAATGTGCAGAGCAGCTCACAATTTGGTTATATTATCAGCTTTGAAATTAGTGAAATAATCAATACATACACAAGCATGAAACTTACTATGATTATATAATCATAGTAAGTTTTATGCTTATTTATATACTTTATAATAATGCATTGTATGAAAAATACTCAATACAACATGCTGCAGTGTACAGCTGTCTGCATCCAAAAAATGTATCTTCTGTGAAACAGAGATTTCATCCGTGAAGGTTTCTGAAATAAATAAATTAGTAATTATTTACTAATTTTTAATTAATTATTAATTTACTAATTAATTATTTATTAATTACTAATTTATTTTTTATTTTATTACATTTTTTGGTCTGTCTGTCGTTTGCCTCTTATCGACCGACTTCCAAAAAGGAGACGGTCCTCAATTCATCTGTTTTTTTTATGTATGATACGCGATATCTTCACCAAATGGGGACCGATTTTTAAAATTATTTTTGTATTCGATAAAGCTTATTTCAAGGGTCGTTAAGTTTGTAAACTTGTGATTATTTCATAAACAAAATATATCATGGTGATAATGTAATGTATGTGCAGACCGTACTATGTGAACCACCTGTCTCGCCGCACTCAGTGGGAGCGGCCCGCGCACGAGGAGTCCCGCTCTCCATCGCCGCCCACCTCCCCCGCGCCCCCCTCCGCGCCCGGCTCCCCCGCGTCCCCCGCCTCCCCCGCTAACTCCCCAGTGTCCCCCTCGTCGCCGTGCTCGCCGACAACCACCGTCTCCGACACAGATGAACACACCACCTCCATCTCTTTGAGGTATTCATTATTTTATGGTTATAGTACGGGCTTGGACGAAAAATTGAGTTTTAGAGGGTTTAAAATGTTAGTTACAAGTATTTAATAACTTTGGTTCTGTTATTATTAATTTTTGTGATATCCATTTTAAAAATGAATATAAGGAAGAATTGAAAATAATGCATAGTTAATTGATGAAAGTAAAATTGATTATAATTTTAGACCAGAGCCCCAACCTCAAACTGCGGTGCGTCGTCAGCCCGCGCCGGGGTCGACGCCCGCGAGCCCCACTACACCTACAACACCCATGACACCCACCACACCGATATCTGCCACCGACCTACCACCGGGTTATGGTGAGATAATTTATTACATTGGGACAAATTATTGAAAACTTAAATATAAATTATTGTGCCTGTTCCATCTCGGCATTTTAATCCTTCACAAATTTCCCAGTCCGATGATGAATGTCCGGATCGCACGATGCTCAGGCCTCACAGTCACCAGTATTTTAACCTTTAAATTTGTTATACATATACGCTTTATCGGCGATGCGTGGCTCCTGCTCGCCGTTTATTCGCGCCTATGTATCCTTTCCGCTAGAATAAGGAGGGGTCGTGAAATTTTTTTAAAGTTAAGTTTGGGCCACTATGTCAAAAATTTTAAAAACACTGCCCTAAATGAATATGACAAGTAATTTAATATTATTTAACATCTTATAAATGTGTGTGTTTAAATGGACGTCCACCTACAAGGTGGAAATAATAAATAAATACACCCAACAGTCACACTCCTAGTCCTGACCCCACACTAGGTATAACCTGTATCGTGGGTATCAGAAACTATGAGAGACTTTCGGTCTCACAACACCTAAAGACCTACCACCTAAGAAAGACTACCTAATAAAGGTCGTACGAAGTCGCTGGATCCAGGCCACTTCCAACAGGTTGATCTTCATTGTGGGAGGCCTATGTCCAGCAATGCTGCTGTCATCATGCTAAAATGCCGTTAAGTGAATAAACCTAATTTTGAGATGACTCCAAAAAACGTGGCAAATATTAGCCTTAGAGGTTTATTAGACTGTGGCTTTTATATTTAATAGACTAAGGGCGAATTGCACCACTATTACTAACCTACAGTTAGTTCTAACCTTAAGTTAAATTGAAAAAGAAATATATGAATGACATGTAATTAATTTATAACTTAATAACTTGTTTACTTTAAGATTAAAAATAACCATAAGTATATGAAATCTCTAGGGACCATATTTTCCACGTTTTTTGGAGACATCTCAAAATTAGTATAATTCAGTTAACGGCATTTCAGCTTGAGGACGACAGAGTGGACGTCCTGTGGCTGATGATGAAATGTGTGTATTTGTGCATAGAGATGCGCACGACGGCGCAGGGTCAGGTGTACTTCTACAACGCGGTGACGGGCGCGTCGACGTGGCACGACCCGCGCGTGCCGCCGCACCTGCGACACACGGCCGCCGCCGCCACGCCGCTGCCGCCCGGCTGGGAGATGCGCCACGCCCCCTCCGGACGGCCGTACTTCGTCGACCACAACAATCGCACCACGCAGTTCACGGACCCACGGCTCGCGCTCTCTGCTAGATTTGTGAGTCTTTTATCGTTACCTTATGACATCATTATAATGCTCAATAGAATTATATCATTCATAAACTAGCTCTGCATAACAATATACTCTTATTGGTATGTGATTCATCAAACCACTGTTATAGTATGCATTAATTAATTGCGTCCCGAAATCGGTCAGTATCATCATAATCATCATCCACTGCTGAATATAGGCAAGGTGAACCGACAATCTGATAAAGGTCGCAGGAAGTCGCTGGATGCAAGCCGCTTAATATTGAATGTAATTTAATTAGTACAAAATATGGCTAAAGCTTCCCAACGATGTAGCCACTACATTCGATAAATTTTCATGATGGTTGGTATAAATAAATAAATAAATATTGTTTGTGTTTCGCAGTCAACGCCGGATGGTGCGGCGCCACCGTCGGGCGCGGTCCCGTCGCCCCCGACCGCCGCGTCGTCGCCCCCCGGCAGCGGCCCCGCCCTCGCGGCCGCGCCCCCCGCCCCCGCCCCCGCCCCCGCCGGCCCCGGCCCCGCGCCGGTCGCGCCCGAGCCGGCGGACGCGGACGCGCTGCCCAAGTACAAGCGCGACCTCGCCGCCAAGTCGCGAGTGTTGCGCACTGAACTACAAGCGCTCCAACCGCAGACCGGACACTGTAGAATCGAAGTGAGTGTCAACAATAACCCAAAATAACCCTGAAACGCCCACTGACAAGCAAAGTGTTCAAAATAATTCTAATAAACTTCATTGATGATATAAAAAATAGCTACTATCTAAGTTACATAGGGTATTTTTTATTTAAATAATATAAGTACTGTTTGTTGAGTTTAGAGCATTCTTCACTAAAAAATAAATAAATAATATTAGGCCTGTAATATTACTGTCCCACTGCTGGGCGAGGGCCTCCTCTACTAATGAGAGGGGTTAGGCCTCAGTCTACCACGCTGGCCTAATGTGGGTTGGTAGACTTCACATACCTTCGAATTTCTTGTGGAGAAATTCTCGGGTATGCAGGTTTCCTCACGATGTTTTCCTTCATCGCTATAGCAATTGATATTTCACAATGAAATTCACATTCACATTCTTCATAATTATTCTGAAATTATATTTACAGGTGTCACGAAATGAGATCCTGGAAGAATCTTATCGACTCGTGATGAAGCTCAGAGGCAAAGAACTACGAAAACGATTGCTGGTTAAGTTTAGAGGTGAAGAAGGATTGGACTATGGTGGTGTGGCGCGAGAATGGCTCCATCTGTTAGGCAGAGAACTGTTTAATCCACACTATGGTTTATTCCAATATGCAAATGCTGGAGACGATAGATATGCACTACAGATAAATCCAGACTCAGGGGTGAGTACCTAAAATTACTATCATTTTTTAGAGTAGAATTGGGTAAGGCAAACAACAAATATGTCATCTGATGGTATGTGATATTTCATATCAATTGCGTACGCCTACTTAATAGGAATACCATGTCACATAAGTGGCACAACTATGTCCTTGTATTTGTAACATTTCGATTTATAATAAAAGTATTTGTAAGGACATTTAAATATTTTATTTGTTTTCATGACAGGTTAATCCAGAACATCTGTCATATTTTCATTTCGCCGGACGCATCCTCGGAGTGGCTTTGTTTCACGGTCATCAGCTGGACGCGGCCTTCACCGCGCCATTCTACAAGCAGCTCCTGGGACGGCCGATCACCTTGAGAGATATACGGGACGTTGATCCCGAATTACATCGTTCTCTCTCCTGGATGCTGTCAGTCTATAAAAAATAGTTGTAAATATAGTGAAGTAACTGAAAAATACCGAGTTGAATGCATATTTTTTGGTTTACAGTGAGAACAGCATCCAGGGCGTGATCGACACGACGTTCTCTGTGGAGTGTTCGTCATTCGGCGCCGTGCGCAGCGCCGAGTTGCGGCCCGGCGGCGCCACCGAGCCCGTCACCGACGCCAACAAACGCGAATACGTGCGTCTGTACGTCGCGCACCGGTTCACGCGCGGCGCCGAGCGGCAGTGGCTGGCGCTGCAGCGCGGCCTCGCCGACCTGATCCCGCCGCAGCTGCTGCGGCCGCTGTCGCCGCGCGACCTGCAGCCGCTGCTGGCGGGCCGCGCCGACCTCGACCCGGCCGACTGGCGGCGACACACGCGGCTCAAGCACGTGCCGCCGGACGCGCCGCTCGTCGGCTGGTTCTGGGAGATCGTCGAGGAGTTCGACGCGGAGATGCGCGCGCGGCTGCTGCAGTTCGTGACGGGGTCGCGGCGCGTGCCGCTGGCGGGCTTCCGCGCGCTGCAGGGCTCGACGGGCGCGGCCGCCCCGCGCCTGTTCACGCTGCACCTGGTGGCGGACGCGTCGCCGGACTCGCTGCCGAAGGCGCACACGTGCTTCAACCGACTCGACCTGCCGCCCTACCCGACCAAGGAGCGGCTGCACGACAAGCTCAAACAGGCGGTGCTCGAGACGGCCGGCTTTGCGGTTGAATGATTCCAAAAATAGTCGTTCGCGTACGTTGACTTTTTATCGCCTCACGGTCGCTTGCCGGCCGAATTCATCGTTGAGAGACTAGATATCGAAATGTGTTCAGTTTTAGTTGTAAATCGTTTCGGGCTCGAGCTTTTTTCTCGAGATATTTTGTTGTAGTTTGTTGAAATGCTTTAACTATAGATATTATTCTCTATGAACTTATTCCTTATCCTTATGAATGTAATACGGATTTAACGTGAGTTGTGTTGAGAGGGCAGCTTTTGCTAGAAGACTGGGTAATGATGTGACGAGCGTCATTGTTACTAATAAGAACTTGTTTCATTAATTTGCTATTCCTAAATAATAATCTAAGTCCATGTACTCTGAGTTATTAATATACACAATTCCAATTTTATTGTATTCTTTTGTTGACAACTGCGTCCTGTAATTAAAAGATCATCAACCAGTAATAATTTTATATATCAACCCCTGGGGTAATAGATATTAATAAATTTAATTTTAAAAGTTAGTCTAATCTTCAGATTCTCATAATTGTATTAGTACATACAGCAATATTATTTGTATACTCAGTAATTAGTATCATATTATATCACTAAATGGTCTTCTATAAATTGTAATCAATTTGTGTGCTGCACATTGCACAATGATCACTAATTATATCTGTAATCTGTATAATATTCCAGTGAAGTAGTCTTCAACATGCATGGTTGTTATAATTATGTTATTTTACAGCATAATAATTTAGCACACTATAATGTATTATGTACAAAATAGTATACTAGGGAGTCATATACTTTAGAATGTATTTGTAGATAATTTTATTGTTCAGTACAAATTGGAAGTGGTCAATTTACAGTTATATCCAAGTTTATAGTTATTTTGCCCTTTATCATTATTTTATAGAGGTAATTGCTCATAATACTGGTGCCTTATTATTTAAAAATCATAATATTGACGTAAATGGTATATGCAATGACAAATTTAGATTTTACTGTTGTGTTTTTATTATTTATGACTGATATTGATATCACATTATTAATGAACTTTAATTTATAAGGATTCTTCCAATTGTTTATAAAGTGTATATTCTAATCTTAAGAGACAATCTGTAACTTGTATTCATAAGAGCGTGATAATGTTGTCGAATTATATTTATTAGCGCTGTAAAAACTATATCAAATAATGTATTTGCATGTTTCAACTATGTCTCTCACTTTGATATTTTTAAATGTTACTTAAAAGACCTGCATGCTGATGTTACATTATTAATTTAAGCATATTGGAATACGTGATTTTAATTCCGTTTAAGAGTTGAAATATGCAGCAAGGATATTAAGTGCCTTTTAGCTATTCAAGGAAATAGGTTGTAACTTACGTTATGGCAATTTAGTGATATAAAATATATTTATTAGCTGTAATGAACTTATATTTAAAAGTATAATAAAGTATTTTTGCACAATAATAACATTTTATTTATAACATAAATTCATGCCATGCCTGCATATATAGAGGAAATCCGGAGGCGCAATTGGATATTTGACTAGTTTTTTTAAATTAATTTTATATGGAATTTACGTCGTCTAAAATATAAAACAGACAGAAATATTGAAATATTCTCAAAAATGAAAAAAGTTATAAGCCTTTGAAGTTTCGTGTAACCATCAAACCGCGAAAAAAAAAGTATCAGTATAATCACGTCACGCCATAACGGTACGTCCGTTGGAAAGGGATAGCAAGATATTTACAATATGCCCCCACTCCAGAATTTAAAATATGAATTACTGTCTAATAGGGAACTTGCGTGTAATTTTTTTATTGGTTCATTGCAAAGAACTACGTCTCAAATAAACACCCCAGAAACAAAAACATAAAAATATGCACAAATCATTTAATTATCGCAAGTCTAAATATGACTTACAAAACCCCGCGCTAAAAAAGGACGTGACGTCACAGCTTAAAAATGCCTTTTTGTTGACATCTTAGTTCACACTGACGGCTAGTGACATTGTCTGGAATGACGTTTGAACCGCTATAATTGCCTATCGTTTAAAATTTCCCCATACCGAACAAAAATTTCCCCAAAAATGTTGAAGCTATTTCATTAAATAACGAAGTAAAAATAAGTTGCGCCCTTGAATCCTGAGCGGAGAGGTGGGAAAGTTACATGAAGAAAATAATTTGGAAAGAGGAGGACCTCCGAAATCTCATTCATCAAGTACCATACTAAACATAACAACAGTTTTCCGCAAAATTGGGAAAAATACCCCAACGTGGAAACACTGCCTAATGCAACGACGTCACTTGGGTTTTGTAATAACGTTCCATTACACGTAATTTCTAATTAAGATATTTTGTAAAATATTAATTATTTTATACTACAAATTTCTTCATAGCACATTTCAAGGTTTTGTTTATTGATTTATCAACACAATTTCTCGTTATAATTTTCGTGCAAGTTCCCCATTTTTCAACCAATTTCGATGCATATTTTACAGTAGGGTATCTTTTTTGTTTTATTTGCTATTCCATATAGATATGTGTATAAAATCAAACATAGTCAAGTACCCAATTATTGCATCTACATTTCACCGAGATCGCTAAAGATCGTAGTAATCATTCAAAAACTCCAGTAAACCCATTAATGTAATGGTATAGGATTTCAGATTATGGGTAGGTACTTGACTGTATTTTAATCATTATTCAGGACTATTGATTAATCTTGAATATATAAAATTACTTGCATAATTTGAATTATTTTTTTCCAGAAAATATAGTTTAATTTGCCACCAAAACCCGACATAAGAATGGACTCGTCTCGCATATATTACTCTGAAAAAAAAATGATGTACCTTTTTGAGGGGGAAGGGGGAAGAATAATGAATAGCGACAGACTACAGTCGATAGTTGTATCGATAATCTGAATATAAATTTAAATCTTTCATGTTTATTTTGCAAATGCAAGCACTTAATAGCACCTAATAGATAAACGCTAAAAATTATGCTCAATAGAAAGGGATTATTGAGCTTCCTATCAATAAAAAATAATTTAAATGTTTTTTTATTAGGGGGCGTCCATAAATTACGTGAGGTGTTTTTTTAAATTTTCTGCCCCTCCATCCCCCCCTGGTGAGATGTCGTGAGATTTTATTCAACCCCCTCCCCCATCCCCCAATCTCACGTGAGATTTTTCAAAATGTGAGTTTCTTACGTAAACGCGTTGGATTGTTATTGTAAAAAGAAAAAAACAAATTTACTTCGTGCTTTTATACGACTAAAATGTAAAAATGTTCAGAAATAAGATTTCATCGTTATTTACGTGTGAAATGTAACACAAATTTCATTTCGTCTGTTATTGCTTTTACACCCGCGAATGCAACATCCCACCATTATGAGACTCTGCAAACTTACTGTTTCAATACAATTATAAGAATTGAATAATTATAAGTGATTTATATCCACGTAAACTGCAGAATAAAATATGCTGTCAAATTCTGTGCTCAAAGCAAATGCGCAAAGCAAGAATCTCTGGGTATTCGATGCGAGACAAAGAACTAGATTAGCATCTTTGTTCAACACACTTAAATGCGTATAGCACCATCACGTTTCTTCAATATGTCAGTGAGGATAGTCCAGTCTATATTTAGTCTAAGGTAAATTCAGATTAAATTGAGCTATTTGGTATAAAACAAATATGGTGGTTTGACAGTCAGTAAATGTATAATGTTGAAGTATGAATGAAATTATTTTCTTTCGAAAGAATTAGTAAATGATCTTAATCGTATTATGATTACGCTTAAGATTAAATCATAAGCATGTACAATCTGGATTAAATGGACCAAAATAGTATAAATTTTTTGTTTCGATCAGAAAAA
This sequence comes from Clanis bilineata, assembly GCA_036417725.1. Classification (NCBI taxonomy): domain Eukaryota; kingdom Metazoa; phylum Arthropoda; class Insecta; order Lepidoptera; family Sphingidae; genus Clanis; species Clanis bilineata. The sequence goes on from CM071153.1 coordinate 11,421,455, forward strand.
AAAATGCGTGATATTTGCCGAGACCCCCCTCTCTCCAACGTAAGATTAGATGAGATTTGACTCGACCCCCTCCCCCCCTTAAACACCTCACGTAATTTATGGACGCCCCCTTATTAAACCAGCTAGGCGTTTAACCATAGATCCTTATACATAATATCGTAGTTAAACATGATGTTTAATAGGTATATATATTAGTCACCTGTATTGGCCTTTTTTTTAACGTACTAACTGCAGAAACTTGCATTTTAATGGAGAAATGCTATGAGTGGCGTCTCCAGTCATGAATGCTCTAAGATATAATGTAATAAAAAAATAATATAGAAGTACGGAATAACACATTTTTTCAGTATCGATAATATACGCAATGAATCACGATTCATCCATCACTAGACGTAAACCGCCATACCTGCTGCCGTATTATTACTTTGGCTGGGGGCGTGGCTTATTGACGGATGCGGATTATAGGAATAAACATATGTATATTGATCCTTCTTTACCTGAGTTGACACTCATTAGTAGAAAAGAGATAGCATTATTTTTTGCTGATTCTATCAAATTTTATACTCGATAGGTTGTAATAGACAATAGACCTCCTGTATTTCTCAGACTATTCTTTCACTCTTTGACAGTTGTATTCTTACTGGTTCTCACATACCATTTTTCGCGTTTAGCGTTACGCTGTACGGCATTAATTATAGCACTAACTTTGTTTTTGAATTGCTGCTCAGTACTCATGCTTTTTTCGCAAGCCGTATAAGTTTACTTGCTTTAGTTGGCAGTGAGTTGTGGAGTGCGTAGTTCTTTAGTTAAAGCATCTCTTCTTTGTTGTGTAGTGCTTGACTTTGAGATTCAGTCACCATGCCGACGAATGCTGTATATCAGCCTACTACAGTGACTTACGAACAACAACCAAATGACCAGCGGTGGAACTGCCCCATCAGCTACTTCTCACGGCGAGTGACAAGCAGCCTGAATCGTGCAGTTTGTTTACGCATTGGCCTATGTCTTTTGGGCAGCACTCTTTGTGTCATTGGTAAGTGTATGATTTTAAAAATATTTGTTTATTAAATCAGTCACTCTTTGGTAATAGTCAATAAGGTAATTAAAGTGATTTTTCGTGTATAATATTTATCTAAGATTATTACATCTTCAGACGACTTATTTACAAATAAAATTATAAATCTAATTGGAATTTTAATCCAAACTGTTGTAAAAGTAACTGGAATAACAGCTGTGAACTGACAATAATAATATGCATCCAGTGTATGAAATATAGTTTATTAGTATATTGTCCTATTCATATGATTTTAGACCAACTTCAAAAAAGGTCCTAAATTTGGCTTGATTTTTATTATTTTTTATGTATGTTACGCGATATATCTGCCAAATGTAGACCGATTTTCAAAATTCTTATTGTATTCAATAGAGCTTATTTCAAGGGTGGTCCCATATTAATTTAGTCACAATCAGATTTGAATTCGATCTGTTAAATTTTAATATCATATAATATCACTAAGAATGAAAAATACATCATATTTACAAAGCAAGCCAGATGCATAATCAATGTAAATCCAACTGCCAATTATTATTCAACCCATAAATAGTGATGGGTGGCTCGGCCACTGATGGCTGAGACGTTTATGTAATATATATAATGCCGTCTCCAATGGGTTTATTAAAAAAAAGCATATTTTAAAATAAATGCTGATACTTGCTCCAACATTACAGAATAATATTAATAATAGTAATATTAGCCCTGTAATATTACTGTCCCACTGCTGGGCATGAGCCTCCTCTACTAATGATAGGGCTTAGGCCTTAGTCTACCACGCTGGCCTAATGCGGGTTGGTAGACTTCACATACATTAGAAATGTCTGTGAAGAAATTCTTGGGTATGCAGGTTTCCTCATGATGATTTCCTTCACTGTTAATAAACTAATATTTACTTATTGAAATTGTAGTCAGTTTTAATCCAAAAGAGATTTAAATCTTCATAAAAGAAAATATTCACATGATTCTTCAAATGTATAATGTATAGAAAATAGTCAACTAAAATAAAATTAAACATGTTAAACCTAATCATGTGAAAGTATGGCTGTGGGCATAAACTTTTTAAAACTATATTATAAATGGAGAAAATCCATGTGTATATTTTGTACTTCAGAGTTATATAAAAGTAACTAAAGTTTTTCAATATCCTGTTTTTTTACACCAATAGATGATCAAAAAACAGACCTTTATAATGGGATAAAATACAAAACTGTCAAATATGTAAATAAATATTTTTATAACTTTTAATTAAATTGGACCAGTACTGGATTCATAGATTTACGGTGCACATTTTCACCTCTCCTATAAAATTTGTGTTTTGGTGGTTGATGTCGTATGCCTCTGAGATAAAATTATGTGTGTTGGATCTGTCTTTTTCCTTCCCATGCTAATACTCAACAGAGGAAGATATTTTTATTTTATTTTAAAAACTGGCCAAGTGCAAGTCAGACTTGCACACCGAGGGTTCCATACAAACCTGTAGGTATATAATGCATTTCGCAATTTTTTCCTTTATCTGTGCTATAAAACGTTACTTCGTAAAAAAAATTAAGATTCTGGTTTCACAGGAAGTACCCTGTAGGTTTTGATTCCCTTGCGAGTGTCGAAAATTTGCAGCATAAATGGCTGTATCTTTTGATTGCCTTGGCTTAGAAGTTTAATTTTTTCACAGCTCCAAGGGACCATATACCTGAGTATTTGATATGATTTTCAGCTTGATACCCCCACGCGTCCCTGACAAAAAGGGTCATGACAGACAGACAGATGGACAACAAAGTGATCCTATAAGGGTTCCGTTTTTACTTTTGAGGTATGGAACCCTAAAAATTGTTGCAATAATGCAATAATAATATTACATCTTCATAGTTACGTGTGCACTTAAACCTACTGCACAATTTCTTACGGGCTTCTATTAATCCAATAAGAGATCTGAAACAAAAATATGGTTCTATTAAAAAAAATATCACATGAAACATAAAACACTATATGGCTTAATTGTATATTGTATCCAACAAAAGTTTATGTTTATATAAAGATAATGAATTTTTGTGTGATAATTAAATTGAAGTGAGACATAGGTAATATTACATATGTGCACTGCTGAGCATAGGCCAAAGATTTGTGGCTAATAAGTAATATGTATGATTAACATAATATTTTTTATTCAATCATATTTAAACCAAATAAAAATTTGTCATATAAAAAGAGACTGGATGGAAAGTCAGTTACTAAGCTCTATTTGCAATACTTTTGTAAACAAATCAATAATTAATTTTTGGTCTACGTAATTGGTATTTACTCTTAATTTGGAGATATGTATGATGAATGAATATGAATGTTCTTGTAGAGGTACATGTTTCTGAAAACAATATTGCTGGTCTATAGAATCTGAAAATTTGTTATATTTAGTTATAAGAATCAAAAACTGATGAAGTTACCCAATTCATACCTATACTAACCAAGGTAAGGCCAAGGAAATTTCCTTCCCTCTTAACATTTAAACAAAATAATCAGAAGTTTAAAAACTTAACGAACATACTTCAAAATGTATCCTGTCATGACCAAATTTATATGGGACCACCCTTAAAATAAGCTCTATCGAACAATTGGTCCACATTTGGTGGAGATATCGAGAAACATACATAAATAAATAAATAAATAAATAACACCCAACAGTCACATACATAGTCCTGACCCCACACTAAGATCAAGTCTTGTGTCGTGGGTGTCAGGAACCACGAGAGACTTTCGGTCTCACAACACCCAGACCCGAAACAAATATCTGTAGGCCATACAAACATTTGTCTCGGTGCGGGGATCGAACCCGCGGCCTCTCGCTTCACAGCCGGCTACTCGCCCGCTGCGCCACGGAGGCTGTCACATAAAACCTTACAGGCAAATTGAGGACCTTGTTCTTTTTTGAAGTCCGTCGAATATCAAAGTAAAGCTTAAGGTACCTCATTTGAACAAGAATTTAGATTTTTTACGGAAATGGGATTTTATTCGTATTTTTAATGTTAATTCGTACTGGGTACAGAACCCTTCACTGTGCATGGGCAGACCCACACTTTTCTGTCTTGTTACGAAGTTTCGTTAGCTGGTCGCCCTTCTACCTGTTACAATATACAATAACGATCGACTTTCGTATTTATAGTGAAGTTCGTAGCAAACAATATTCAGTGATTAATCACAAAACTGTTACGTTAACCAATACTAGACCACAAAATCGCAGTAAGTTCTACAAATAGGTACATTTACATCACTGTTTGTAAATAATTTTAGTACTAACGTGGTTCGAATAACATTCAACGAAGATCTGCATTTTATTATTCAAAAGGGGTTTACTATTCGGATGGCGTACGGTAGCGAAGATAAGGCGAGTCAATTGCTCGTATCGACGTACAATGAACAGTAATTCTTATAAGGTATCGGGTGTCCGGTGTGAGTGGGGCGGCGCGGCGGCGGTAGTGCCGCGGCGGCGCCTGCGGCCGGTGACTCATCCGGTGGCTGCGTGATCCGATCACGACACTCCATAGACAACACAAGCGTAGACCGGTCACCGGCCTGACGTCATATCTATAGATGGCAACTGGCAAGTCAAGACTTGCTTTGACCTCGTAGGATGCGTCACGGATTCGAAACGATTGTCGTTAAACAATAAACATCTAAATATTAGAACGTGCGCGAATCAGCTGTACGTAAAGCACGCATTTACACTTTGTTACACGTTTTCCTCTAACAGTTAGCAACTTAAAAATATCAGGGTTTTTTGAGAGACTTATTACTGATATTTGGTACAATTAAAGCTCAGTTAGCTTTAGCTAAGTACCTAGAAGTAAATATGTCATTATAACAAACGCATAAAATAGCAAACTAATGATAAGACAGCCTCCGTGGCGCAATGGCCGAGTAGCCGGATGTGGTGCGAGCGGCCGCGGATTCGATCCCCGCACCGAGACAAATGTTTGTGTGGCCCACAGATATTTGTTTCGGGTCGAGGTGTTGTGAGACCGAGACTGTCGTAGTGCTTGATACCACGTTACAAGACTCGTCTTAGTGTGGGGTCACCTAATGTGTGTGGCTGTTGGGTGTTATAAATATTTATTCGAAATCTCAGTTGACTATGCAGAAAAGACCTTTAATGAGGACACTGAACATTGAAACTGATCCAAGATTAAATACCTATTTTCCCTAATACATATGCAAAAACAAACTCTCTTTAACATTACAATGCACTCGACTGGAAACCGAGTCGCGAAAAGTTCTTCGAGTGCGGGTTACTTAAAGTTTACAAAACTGACTTCTGATAGAGGCGTATAGCTATAGCTGGTTAATGGAACTGGCAACGCAAGCGAAGGTCGACAAACTCGGCCGAACCTGACACAAGCGTCTGTAACCACGTTTCCGTATTCACTTCCACTTAAATCCTCCGTGACGTGATTTACAAACACAAGACTCTCAGAAAACCACAATCGAGGGCCAACCTTTGGGTTACGTAACTAAAAATGATTTGCCACAAACCAGTTCCGAGAGATCTTATATAAAACTTTCTTCACCAACCGAGAACGAGTCTAAAGTTCCCGAGAATGTAATAATATCTTGACATTGACGAACAGCAATAAAACTTGTTAATCGCTGCGTAATGTGTAAAGCTCGTATAAAGTCTAGTAAAAAGTATTTATACGTTTATAACGTATTCCCAAGTACCTATTATAACCTGCGTGCGTGGACTGCCTCGCTGACGTGGTTGTATTTCAGTACGACTACCGTCCTGAGGTCTCGAGTTCGATCCCGGATCGGACAGGGATATTGGATTTTTCTATATCAGCCCGGAGTCTGGAATTTGCCCGCTATGGCGATAGGCTCGCCCCCTATTACATCTGAGACAGAAGTCGCCCTATGAATTGTGTGTGTTCTACATCGCTAGTGCGCTTCTGCCTGCCCCTTCGGGGATACAGGCGTGAGAGTAGCGTTATTATAACGTAAAGAATGGTCGTTTTACCGTCTTTCTAAATATTTTTCTTCCTATAAAAACCCTGATTTTTTCTATTTTGTCAAGGTGCCACACCTAAGTACCTTTTAAGGTTTTGTAATTGTGTTTTTGTCATCCATTCATGTCTTAACACGGCGACTCTTTCGAAATGTGATGAAACTAAATGAAAAATTTGAAGTGATTCACTTTGATCCATCCAATACGAAAGGCATGAAAGTGTATCAAGTGGTTATATTAACGTGTGGGTGTTTATTGTTCCATTTGTTCCACAAGTACAACGAGTGAAAGCGGGTTCGGCCTAATGGCGGGTACACACCGGCCGAACGAATCTATACCTGTACCCTTCACACAAGCAATCTTTCGCTGTTGTGAGAATGAAACAGGCATGATTCGTTCGCCTTCGTTCGGCTCGGTGTGTACGCGCCATAACGAATCGTTAATGTTATGTGCTGCCTACTGCCTTAACCCACTGCTACTTGGCTACCGTTGCAGTGGCCCATTTTCGTAATACTCCAGACGCAGCCGCGCTGTGTACTTGCAGCGATCACAACCAGCTGGGCCCGGTGCGAAACATGAACTTGATTTTAAATTACGCACAGACTTGTTAAAAGTTGTGTGCCTCATTATCAGCCTAAAAAAGTAACAACGGACCACTCGTAAAACCGGTGTTTGCAGTGTTCACCCAATGGTAATTTCATGGCAAAATCAAAATCTGCCTTGCTTCTGCTTTGTCCATTATTTGATGTTTGAGCTTTGAGAATGCATAGGATCCTATGCCGTAGAATCTTCTAGCTTAAGTACTACAAAGTCAACGATCTTATAGGATATAATATTACCGAAATCATATTATTAACAATGAGGTTAAGGAGCCTTTGCCCGCTGATCGCCAAACACAAGCTCCGAAATTCAAGTATCTCCCCCCTAAAATATCAAGGATACGGTAAATAACACACGTCTCAGGATTGGTTTCGGTTATCTAAATCAATTTATTTTCAAACAAGCTTGCTATGGTGATATTTATTATGTACCTATTCAGTTTAGATTTTGATTGACTTTACCGATTTGTTAGAACATATTTATAAATTGAACTTATTTAGGTCTACTATAAGATGCTAGATTTGATACCATACATATTTGGGGAGTCAAAAATGTGTACCAAAAAATCCGGAATTTGAGCATCGTGGAGAACTGGGCGTCCGACATTCTCATATCAGAAGAAAAAATAGTTGGTACGGTGTTTGTGCATTGGTTCAACTCTATTTATTACACATATATTGTTCCGCAGGATTTGTCATATCGAATAAATCAATCGACTTGTAACATCATCAACATAAATATATGAACGTGACAAAAATTAAATTAACCGGATATACTATTGAGTAGTTACCTTTTCCTTTATAATAAACACAAGCCGCTAACTGTTTATATCCGTTCTTGCTATAATACGTAGGACGTCCGCCCACATACTGTATACGAATCTCTTTACTATTTATTATTCATAGTTTAATACAGTACAATGAAAACAGTTACTCGCTCTAAACGAATCATTAGAAATTTTAATTGCTTTGCATACTCATTATTTCGTTCTTAAAATTTCATTATGTTGCCTGCTTACCATAAAAAGTATTTTCATGCCTACCTCGAATTTTTTATACCGGCAATTAAGCGATATGTTCCAAGATATGCTTAAAATGTCTACTCTAACCACAGACATGAAATTATATACTATCTTAAGCACTATAACGTCCTTAAAGGATGTGTCACTAACCCCATTCGCTCCTAATAAATGACTAGCTGGAAAGTCAGATTGTGAACTTTAAAGATTTGTAATTACGTTTTTATTACATCTCTATTGAAGTTTCCAAACCCCAATAAAAAAATAAAATGTACACTATTACTTAGTACTTTAGATTAGTACCAGCGACCATCTTGATTAAATATGCAGCTCAGTTCAGAATGAGGCGCAAAACAGTTTTATTGACGCATATGTGAGATGGTACATCATACATCTAAATATGTTCTATACTTATTTTTACTAATATTATAAAGTTGGAAAGTTTGTTAAACCAGCTAAACTCTGGAACTTTAGAACAAATAAAAAAAACATAATTCTAAAATGTTAAAATTTGAAAAACAGCTTCGAAATTTAACCTCTTACTATTAGACACAAGAACCATGAAAATCGGCCGATATTTGCTGAAGATATCGAGCAATCACCGATTAATTCAGAACCTCCTCCTTTTGAAATTGATAATTGAAATAATAGAAAATACTTTTATCAAGAGAACGGAACCACAATCAACGTCTAGTCAACGTTGAGTCAATAACATACGCTTTATAAAGATTTACTGAATACTAAGTAAAGTTATATATAAAACTTGTGTAATCCTTGCAAAGACGGCAGGAAATGTTAAACAGGTATTTATTCAAATAATCGTAAAGATTTAGAGGTATATTCTAAAATTTTTGGGCATTCATGATTTAACACTATATATTTATAAGATATTCTTAAACCGCTAACATAAGTGATAAGTTTGTATATAAGTTCGCCATAAGTTTGTAGTTCTAGTTTTCCATAGACTCTAATTTCTCTAATTTTTTTTACGGTGTTCATATCTATCTTTACATACATTTTCTCTCTCACCTTATCCGCAAAATTACGTATTTGTTACCGTATTACTTATTTTGTTTTTTTTTTGTGTTTAAATGTTACTTCCGGACGCACCGTGAGTAATATGCCACATTTCCTTAAATAATTGTATGATTGGTTCACGTATTTCACTTCTGGTTTGCTTCAACAAGCATTGATGTATCACACAATGTATCATATAAACCTCATTGTCAACGAGATATCCAGTCTCCTACCATAATGCTCCGTTTTTTAATGAAATTGAAAGTTAGATTTAGATAAGTATTGATGTAAGAAATACATAATGTAGATGGCATATTAAACTATCTAGGAACACGTAATACTTTTAAGTCGATGTATTTTTATTTTAAACATAAAACATAAACATAAGCTCACGCCTGTATCCCCGAAGGGGTAGGCAGAGGCGCACTAGCTAACTAGTACACCCACATTTCGCCGAGCTTAGTTCCGTCCCAGATGTGAAAGGGGGCGAGCCTATCGCCATTTCGGGCACAAATTCCAGACTCCGGGCTGATATGGAAAAATCCAATATCACTTTGCCCGACCCGGGGATCGAACCCGAGACCTCAGGACAGTAGTCGTACCGAAATACAACCGCGCCACCGAGGCAGTCAATTTTAATTTTAATGATTTGGCATATCGTTTGACTTTGAATATAATCCCTCTATGGAACTTTCCACATGGTAGGATAGACCTACTTATGTTGTAATAGACGAGGAATCAGTAATCTGTTATTATGAGCCAGTTGCAGGAAATATAAGTGCAATTATGTGATTACTTTATCCTTGCTGTATTCAACAAGTTAATATTAGTACATCCTAATTATATTTCACAAAACGTAAAATTAATATTTCGTCCTGGCTTTAATTTACATACGTTTTATGTTGAACTCATTTTTTGTAGTTAATTGGGATCACTGAATGTTTCCTGCTTTCGGTAATAATTGTTGGCATTACATATCAAATATGCTGCCTGATGACTGCCTCGGTGGCGTGGTGGTATTTCGGTACGACTACGGTTCTGAGATCCCGGGTTCGATCCCCGGGTCGGGCAAAGTGATATTGGATTTTTCCATATCAGCCCGGAGTCTGGAATTTGTGCCCGATATGGCGATAGGCTCGCCCCCTATCACATCTGGGACGAAACTAAGCTTGGCGAAATGTGGGTGTTCTTCTAGTTCGCTAGTGCGCCTCTGCCTACCTCTTCGGAGATACAGGCGTGAGCTTATGTTATGCTATATCAAATATGTGATATAAACCTATGAATATAACATGAATTACGTGTTTATGTAAAATAACAAACGCATTTCGTATATTTATCTGGTGTTGGAACATATGAACGAGCAGATGGCAAAGGTAACAAAAAAATATTACAAAACACATTGTTTATAATCTCCATCTTCTTTAATTTTGCTTCTTGGCGCGTTTATAATCGAGATAGACCTATCTAATGCCTCTACTCGCCCACGGATCCAATGAAAGTCATAGATAACAATATAAGACCCACAAACGCTTTAAGAAGTAAGGATTGTAAGTAGTAAGCTCTTACTTTTTAGTGAATGCTTTAATTAACTTCTTGGAATCCTGCCTGCTACTAATATTGAAACGAGGCCGAATTTTCACCTCGAGGTTTTACGGTCTTCTCAAGATCGATCCAGAACTACTTAACATTTCGTCGTCCCTGAAATCATCTGTTATTACTCGAATTATTTGTTATAACAGTTAATATATATTTGCAAAATGTATTTTACTGAATAGCTGGCACGTTTGTACTGACATAGTCTTAGTTGGAGCTTGGACGTAAATTCATCAAAAGTGGTTGCCTCCGCACAGAGTCGTCAAGGTGAATCAGTTCGTTATGGACCACGGCTATTACACGCTCTAATATGTCTTGCTGATGTTATATAATTTACTGTAATTATCTCAATGGTATCATGCGTTTGAGTTAAATGTCCTAATATTAACTCTTAACGATATGGAAACGCGTCTTTTTTGTTATCTACATTAATGGCTTGAATCTCACTAGTCTGCAGGTGTTGCTATGCCTGTATTCCAGGGGGCCTAGTTTGTAAAACGAAATCCGCAGTTGCGGACTTCGTTTTGGAAGTTTTGCTATTATCACATGTCCGAACGATATCGGTGCTGTAAGTTTGTTTCGTTTCGGAGAATGCTATGCTGTAAACCGATTGACAGCCCACTCTTCTGTGTTTGACATTTATTTGATCCACTAGCATCTATATTAGTCTGTGCGGCAGCGTATCGGTCTGATATCGTTCATCCGATAACGTTTTATAGAATAGACACCCAATATATTCCAGTATAGATATCTATGAGTATATCATATAAGATAATTGAAAACATGTTGACCATGTCATTAGTACCAATTCAATTTCCTGATATAACTGACAACCACTGGTGACAACCCTCGGCTGCTTCTATTTATTTCTTGCAATTTGGGTGTTAGTCTCAAGTCGATTACTTTATTCGATATTTCAAGATTCGTACCATGTAGAAATAAACGGTTGATTCAGATGGTGCATTATAATTGATAATATTTGGTGGTATTCCAATTATCCATGCTTAATACCATTTTTTGCAGTATATACATCTACATTACTTAATGATATATGTAGTTCACAGTTCACACTTGCTACGAATGATATAAAGAAGTGTTCCTTTTTAATGACTTATCCAGTTAAAAATAAAATACAATAGAAATAATTGATAAAATAATTGAGTGGTAGAGCTAAGCTGTCGACAGTTACGTCTACACCACGAATGAGCCAGCTTGACCAGTTTGATTTGATACCACTGTCTCACAGAAAACCGACGTAAAGTGATAGCTCGCTGTCGTGATTCGTTTTGTGGCCTTTTTTTTCGTGGCCTAATTACCCCCTCCCTTTCCCAATCCATATTTTCCTCCTTTTAGGTTGGCGACACACCTATGATTCTCTGCGAGTCTTGGGTGTTTATGGGCGGTGGAGATCACTTACCATCAGGTGAACCATCTGCTCGTTTGCCATTTTGTGCTATATAAAAAAAAAAAAAATCTATTTTATATCTTGATGTATGCAATCTTCAGTTACTATACAACTATGATAAGTTTACATCGAAACTGGTTTATGAATAATGATTGATGACGTATAAATTACTCATGCCATTATTATTATACATAATTAATTCAGTAGTAAAATTATAAGAATTATGATATACTTACTAATGTTTTGCTAATAACACCGTATTCATGAATCATGACGATATTACATCATAATGTACTTCCGATCTGTGCAATAACATAAGTATACCTATTTAAGGTAAATTATTAACTCGGTTATTTATGTTCTCGGAAGCAGATCAGTTCGTATTCCAAGTAATTCTAATTATAACGTTCATCCGGAAACCGTTATTCAACGTCATCTTCATCAATTTTAAAAATGTATCGTTTCAATTTCCAATCATAGAAATATCATACATAGAACCGCAGTACAGGGCCACGGCGTGAAGGCGTTCTGGGTGAGCCGGTTTAGGTACCCAACGCCGCACGGCGTGTCAGTGTCCTATGTCAAGTCTTAGTATGAAGAGCTCCCACAAATTTAATTATATTATGACGAACTGCGCTATCAAAGGATGTCACAATACAATGAACAAGCACCAAGGAAATATAAAGATAACATTTCACAAGTAATTAATTGCTGACATGTTTTAATATTAAGTAAAACATTCATCAAAACTACAAATAAAATTGTAAAAATGACAGACGCCATTTACGTTATGAATCATTATGAATGTTGCCAATAATGCCAACCAATTTACCCATTTTTTTAAATACTATTAGGGATAATGAAATGAGAGGGAAATGCTTCCATACAATCTTGGGCCTAGATTGTAAAAGGATGAAAGTAGTGTCAATTAATAGATATAGTATATTATGAGATCATTACTAAAACTTTGACTTAAATAAAAGTGAGGTTATGGAATAAACTATACGCAAACAAATGATGTTCTAGTTAAAATGCAAATCTATATTCATATTAAACTAATTAACTCTGCGATAACTCTGTTTGTGCAGTGGCGTGCACTTCGTATAGACAAAGCTACACTGCCTATCCTGACAATTTGCTATTAACATAAATAATGAACAAAATCAAATAACACAGCTTAGCTTATGTTTGATATCAAAATGGGGATTATGATGATAGTAATTGGTGATGTAAGGGTTAAAGAAAATAATTTTCAACTTTTATGCGTACTCTAATCGGAAAGTGTGTTTTTTGCGTTTTCATGGTTATATCACTGTACCGATTTTTATGTAAATAGGTATGATTAAACCTAAATAGTTCTGAAAAAAAAAAAAAAACAGTAACTGAATAGCTTGGCGGCATGCATTCAGACCTTAGCTGGTTCCCTGTAAAAAAATCGTTTTCATTTGCTTCGTTTTCGTATTGTTTCGTGCGTGTGCGTTTTGGGTGTTTTCCATCTTTTAAATAGAACAATGTTGCTCAGTCTGTAGAAATATTATGTTCCTGAGAATAATCGTCTTTGTGATCAACATTTAGTTATCGAATGTGGGTGTTCGAGTTTCTGCCATCCCTTCGGAGATATAGGCGTGAGCGTATGTTATCTACATTAAAACATATCAATACGTAAGATTTGTACTTATAAACATCAGTTGTTTGCGTATAGTTTGTTCCATAACCTCACTTTTATTTAAGTCAAAGTGAGGCTCATAACTATGTTCTCAGATTACAAAAAGTCGCCAAATGTTCAGTAATGATCTCATAATATACTATCTATTAATTGACACTACTTTCATCCTTTTACAATCTAGGCCCAAGATTGTATGGAAGTGTTTCCGTCTCCTTTTTATTTCAAACACATTATACACAAATATGTTCAGACGAACTTAATGCCAGCGGCATTCGCTACCAGTCAACCTTTGGGTGGTGCAGAGAAAAGACAAGGCGGGTGTATATGAAGAAAATAAAAATGAGGATAGTGTTAAATTCTACTGCACCGCATCTGCTTATAGTCTTCGTGACTGATCGCATGATAATATATAAAAAGAAAAAAAAAGTATTAAATATAATGTTACATATACTCATAATATTAAATATCATTGCGATATATAGCTATAAAAGAATATATCATATAATATACATAAATAAATTCATAATCATAATATTTATACATACACAAGCATACACATACAACGCGAACGCGAACATTACGAACAACTCTATCGAACAATTGATAAAAAAAGTTATGTTTATACAGAAAAATTCAGAACCTTTTTATTTTAAAGTCGGTTCAAAACTATACAAATGTTTTTTAAGTTCAGAATAAAAGAAGTGTATCATTATTAGAACACTTTCGATTTCCCTATTTTGTTGGTAAAATGTCTTTTACTTGCAACACTATTTACGTGCGTATGTGTGTGTCGGCTCAAGTAGTTACGCGCCGACGATGCACACATTGAATCGTTATCGGCTAGCGATGGAAACAACGGCTGACTTTTGCCATTAGGTTATGTCGCTTAGGCTATTCTTACAAAGCTATTACTTTAAATCGCTATTTAAAGCTACCAGCGATTCTCCGCCGCGCGGCTTTAGTAACTTATAGGTTACTTTTTTGATAGCGGCTTCTTGAATCGCCGCAGCTGTCTTGAATCGCCGCAGCTATCTAGAATCGCCGCAGTTGTATTCATAGCAGTAAGCTTTATTACGAAACACGGTTTTCTCGTTCTAATATTATTTTGTGAATCGCGGTCATTTTATTGGTGCCCGCGTTTTGTTGATGTGCTTGTCGTATTTTGGATCGTAACGTGTTCTTAATTCTTATTTGGATATTTAATAACATAATTTTGTTTTAATGAAAAAGGTAGCTTTATACAATATTAATTTAAAGTTTTTATTAGCATCATTAAAGCGAGTTATGAAACAATTGACGTTTTTAAGGAATAAATTCTTAACCGGGAATCTCCGAGTTTCGAGCAGTGCTCAAACAAATCTGCGTAGAAGTTCATGAAGCAGTGTCAACAAACTAACTGCATCGCCGTAATAGCGACTAGCATTTACACACATATTAAATTATGATGGTCATCACTTTCTAGTTGAAATAAGAATAAAAAAGTATTTTTAAATCAGTATCATTACATAGCTTTTTCGTCTACAAAATAATAAAGGTCGTAGGTTGCAATTCGATACGACCAAAAATACGCCTTATTATCTAGAAAATAAAGATCTAGTATCCAATGTTCATAAACCGAATTGTCGGCTTTTTAAATGGATTTACTTACCTTGACTGCAAATAGTTTCCAAAAAAATCACTAGATGTTGTTAAACAATTTGAATTACGTAATAATTTAACACTAAAATTACTAACCCATGATTCATAATAGTTCCAGCTTATTTCTATAGATGGCAATCGAAAATTGTGTCTAAAAGTCGCTAGATGTCACTATAGCAAATTGATACACTCTTCAAACGTATTAGACATTAGTTTTAGCAAATTCTTATAGATGGCGCATACAGTCTCTGTCTCTGATCAATTTTAAAAATCTGAAAGCTTTTCAATAACGTTAGTAGTGATTTCCAAATCACCACTAATGTCGTTTTAAAGAAATAATACTATTACTTAAACGGCGATCGTTGTAACGACCATGACTATTATCGGCTTCAATTTCCGAAGGAATTTTGTATGAGACTATATCTCTATACGTTATTACTCTAAGTTTCCAATAAACAATTATTTTTGTCGAATTGATACTCTGACGCGCGCTTTCTTGGAAAATCCCAGTTGCTAGAAGCGTGGTCAGAAGCTCTTTCGATTTGCAATAATCTCGGAATTGTTTGACAGTAATATAATAAAACCAATTCTCTGTCAATGAAATGGTCTCGATCATCATTTCTGAAACCGACGGTGATACCCATTTATGTGAATAAAGATAACCTCTAAGGGAGTAACATTTATTCAAGCTGAATCAGATGCGTAATGCCCAAGACGATAAGTGCTTCATTAAAGAAGCACCAAATTGGCCAGAAACGAAGAATACTAAACTTTTATGTCTTAATTTACTATGTAACACGACGAATGCCCATAAGACTGTCGGTAATACAAATCAATGTAAACCTTCGTTTGTCTTGATCTTGACCTCAAAACGATACTGGTTGGTTGCTTCTAATAAATATACCTGATGGAATGGTTGTCTTTGTAATGTGTACGTTATAATAATATTATATTCACATTTTAAATGTGTTTGGCTATAAAGTTTTCAAAGTTGTGTTTTTACTCGTCGTTCGTGACGCAAACTCATTAAAACAGGCCATTTTAACAACCTTATGAATATTTTGCCAACTATACCAGTTTTGATTTTTGTACTAGCTTAAGTTGAACTTCCTTGTTGTCATCCTTCATTATCGTATTTTTTATGATAATATTAACTAATGATTTAATTTACTATCTAGTTTGTTATCGTATCTAGTCCGAATGTAATTTTGAATATAATTATGAATATGCTAATGGTAAAGCAAAATGCGGTACGGACTACGGTCGTAACTGTATAACTTTCACATTATTTACTAAAGGACAACGTTCACCAGAGGGACAGCTGCTCGGTGTATTGTGGTTAAGTGTACTATTTTAAGTATACTTTACTCCTGTATTGAATCAACAATTTTAATCCATTACCTCATGTAAGCTTTTCGACATTATATTTCATCTACCTTAATGAACTTGTTTTGTAGTAGCTTAAATTTGGTACGGGAAGTTACGCTCCCCTACGAGGCATCATCTATCTTATCCATAAATAAGAAATGCGCTTCCACATAAAAAATGAATTTGTCCATGATGCCTAGTTAAATATACATTTAGGTGAAGTTTTCATTTTTTGGACGTCGGAAGTATGATTGCTTATAATAGTATAATATGCTATACAAGGAAACTTGCTGGAAGTACCTATATTGACGACGATTATGTAGTAATAATAATATTAGCCCTGTAATATTACTGTCCCACTACTGGGCACGGGCCTCCTCAACTAATGAATGAAAGGGGTTAGACCTTAATATACAACGCTGGCCTAATCCGGGTTGGTAGAATTCACCTTCGAATTTTTTGTGGAGAAATTCTCGGGTATGGAGGTTTCCTCACGATGTTTTCCTTCACTGTTATAGCAAGCGATATTTCACAATGAAAACACACTTAACATAGAAAAGTCATATTCATAAATTCGAACCTAGGATTCAAATCATCTTTCTTCTTTTGATGTCATGATAAATATCAGTGCGAGAAGCATAGTACTTACTATTCAACGGCATATTACAAAGTATGATTTTATTTCCCAGGCTTGGCACTTCTGATCGCGGGTGGTGTGCAGTACTCCAACACGCCGACGCCTCCAACTCCAGACAGCGGCGACAACGGTCTGGGCACACTCATCGCCGGCGGCGTGTTGCTCTTTGTTGGACTCATCTTCGCAAGTAAGTTCTTTTTTCTCAAAAGATACCCAAGTATTCGAAGCAAAATTTATTCTAATTTCAGTTGAAAAGAACATAGCGCGTAAAAAAGTAATGCCAAGTGTGTCAAAGTGGCAAATCGTAGTTACGTTAATAATTTTGCTTACAGCATGAATGGGTCTGTCTCACAGGAACCAAACGAAAACTAGCAGTTTGCTGTTGTGTGTCGGACGATGAGTGATATTTCTTCCTAACGTAGGTAGCGGACTGGCCTGACCGTGTCTCTGCCGGCGCTGATAGCCATTGGCGACGATAATCACTTACGATCACAGGGGTTCCTATCACCATCTCATATAGCAGAATTATTATAATCTTATTATTACTTTTTTCCGTGCAAGAAAAACAAAGTAAGATTATAATATTGCTATAGGACGTGGTGGTAACCAACCAGGCAGGTCATCTGCTCGTTTGCCTTTTATTTTGAAAAAAAAATGGCTTCCATGCATTTGCCTTCGTAACTAAAAATAGTTTTGACAAATGACATACACACACAAAATATGTACTGTAAAATAATATTGAGATTATATTGATAAAGAACATAAAAATGTTTTAAAAATAAATTAAAATTGCTTAGCTTGGCCAGCAGGCAATCTGGACGATGAAGGTTAAAGAACTGTAATTGAACTAAAAATAACAAAGTTCAAGTTCCTTTTTATCGTTTTCATCTACTTGAAACGCATGCATTCGGTACAAATATGAGATCGAATACCGGTTGCGGGTCGGGAGTTTTCAAACTGATATTTACACGTGTCACTATTACTCGCCATAGTAAATCTCTGCGGGCTTAGACAAGTGGCTTATGCGCTAGTCGAATAGAATAACAAATGTATGGAAATGACATAAGAGTATATGCGGCGTACTCTTATGTCATTCCCATACATTTGTTATCCTATTCGACTATTATATTCGACTAGCGCATAAGCCACTTGGCTAAACCCGCTGGTACGTCGAGTCGCCTTTGACCTTTATTTTATTCCTGCGTGTTATTTTTACTGCCTATTGAAGTTTATGTGTTGTAGATGTAGGCCTTGCATCCGTCTTAAGATAGTTAATTTTGGGGATAAAAATAGTTTTTAGCCTGTTAACCTACCTTTACTTGTGTTTATTGGAGTTACGCTTAACATAATAGCGAAAACTAAACCGAAATCTAGTTAGGTCCACTTGCACCACTATAACTGACCTACAGTTACTCATAACCTCAAGTTCAAGGCTATGGACCGGGAGGTCCTGGGTTCGATTCCCAGGTCGGGAAAAACAAATTTTCTAATTTAATGTGGTCGTGTCTGGATCCCCTTAGAAGGGGTTGACGTCAGGCAGGCGGCCGGTCGTAAAAACTAAGCCAAATGCTTTCTGCAACATGCTTGAAAAAGTGTGCTGCGCCGACCCTACATTAAGGTGCGACAAGGGCAGGTAGGACGAATGAATACTTATTAGATGTAAAATGTTTAAAACAAAATGTCTTAATTTTATAAACAACCATAGCACAAGCTGATGTCATGTTTTGATTTTCTGTTTATAATTTTAAATTATTTAACTAGGTGCTTACATTAACGTAGGGCTTATTTAAAATTCTAATGGGGTTCGGGCCTACAGAATGACATGCATTTGGTGAATTTCTGAATTAATGTAGCCTTGTGGCTTGTCCATATTTTAGGGTGTGTTCGTGAGGCAATAGCCATTCATTGATAGGCAGCGGAAATTACATTATCGTGCATGGGCGTAGTAGATATTCAAATTTTGTATGTTAATGCTATACAATATAAATGCGAAGAATTTGCATTTTACGTGGAACTTATGAGTAATGAAGTATTTATTTTGAACCAAAACAGAGCATAAAATAGTGACGTGAATCATTCATAAGATGCAGTAGCGTATAAATCATACTAAAAATTAAACCGACGTGTTCTATTTTGCTAGTGCGCCTCTGTCTACCCCTTCGGGGATATAGGCGTGACCTTGTTATGTTTAAAATCAAATCGTGTAGGATCTAATAATTACTGGGCCATAGATGACAAAAATTAGTAAAACATAATATATACCAACAACCTACCTAAAGCAAAAACAAGAAGATAAACTAGGTACTTACGGCTGGTTTCAATAAACGATCTCAGTTTAGAGTGCAGATAGATCGCGATTATGAACCAATCGAATCAAGCCATTTGACGGAGACATGTTCAAACTGTGTTCTTATTGGCAAATGTTCTTAATCTATCTGCACATTCGAACTGAGATTGTTAATTGGAACCGGGCGTTAGTCGACCGTCGACATCTAACAGGACCTAGATTTGTCGTTTTTGTTGAAACAAAGAATCGTCGTGAAACAAAAAATCTTTGATGCGTCTTGGTTGCAATCTTCGTCACCACTCCGCGCAGTAGCTACCGTGCATGTACATCTTATTTTTTACAAATGAGTCATCTACTCATGAGATTTCTTTGTTTTTTTTTTAAATCAAATTAAGTTATTCGTCACGTGTTATAGACGACGATTAAATGAGACCAATGGTAGATTACCTTGGAATATTTTTTATGTATTTTATCAAACGCATTCATCGGTCTGCCCGAATGGGCAGCATTAACAGAAATATTCCCTAAATGCGATTCCAAGGAGCCAAAAATCCAGAAGGATTGAAAAACTCTAAGTAAAATTTGCTTGTTACATACAATCGCCTTATATTACTCCAACTGCGTTTATTCATAATGGATGTTGCGTCAAACCGAGGTGGTGGAATATGGACATGAATATGTTGATGAACTAGTGAAATATTGTTTCAACCTACTGCCACTGTTAAATACTTTTAATTTTGAACTTATATTGTGATTTTTTTTTACACCTGTATGTTTGTATTTTTGGCTCGGCGCAACACACTTTTTCAACCAAGAAATGATTTGGCTTAGTTTTAAGTCCGGTCAAAAATTTTAGAAAATCCGCGTTGAACCTGGAACAAACACAAAACCACCCGGATGTAGCCCATATACACTGCCACTAGATGATTAGATTAAGGACACTTTCATCATGATTTTTAAAAGGATAGATAGATGGATTTTTTTTTTTTTGTATATACACACACACACCCATAAACAGTACTAATCAACATAATACCGGTGGCACTTATCGCTAAAAGCGATCTCGACCAACCAAAAAAGGACTGTTATAAAGTACATTTTGTTTCAGTCGTGGGAGTATGGGCTTGGTCGTCACGACTGGGTGGCGGTAAGGAGGCTCCAACGAGCGGGGCCGCGGCGCTGACCGCCCTGAATCCTTCGACGGACCCGCTGGTGGCCGCGCAGTACGCGCCCGTGCGCGACGCACCGCCCGCGCCCGACGACGAGATGCGCAACCTCATGGACAACAAGGAATGGTGAGTATGCACCTTGGTGCAGCGTCTTGACGCTTGACGGACAAAAACGGCCATTTTACTAACTTTACAGGAGACTTTTACCAAACGAAGCAGGAGTTATTACAAGTTTAAAAACTTAACGGATCGTCTTGAAATCCGATCGTGACTAAAGTTGTAGGGGCGGGTTGAAATAAGGTCTGTCGAACACAAAAATAATTTTGAAGATCGGTCCACATTTGGTGGAGATATCGCGTAACATACTTTAAAAAAATACAGACGAATTGAGGACCTCTCCTTTTTTGAAGTCTGTCGAAAAGCAGATTCTGATAATATACGTCTTATAACGCAAAAATGACACTTAGCCCTTTTTGGCCGTCACGCGTCAATTCATCAGCCACAGGATGTCCATTGTCCATAGTTGTGTGTAGGCCTCCAAAGATATCCAAATATAATATAGATATATAGACAGCGGCCTGCATCCAGCGACTTGCACAATATTACTTAAACATTCTTGAACACCAAAGCCCAGTTCTTTTCTCAAAAGATTGGTGACGCGCCCTTTAGAGTTACATCTGGAATTGCAAGTGTTCTTGACTGGGCCATACTAGAGATCAGTTACCTCTGAAATATTTATTTGCCATCTTATAGTGGGTAGTAAATAGAATAATTTAGAATTATTTTGATAACGTATTGCATTCAAACGTTAAAAAAGCGAATCCAATCAAAAGAAACTTATAAATATGTATATTAAACTCAATTAGAACATCCATTGATTGCTAAATATCCTGATCGATTATTTTCTCGTTACCAATAATTAGTTAAAACAAACTGTGGTTTTCATAACTTACGTAGCCAGTAAAATAACAGTAACATGTGCAAATGATTAATGGGTCTAGTCTGAAATAAAATTGCCTTTTGTGGTTAAAACATAAAACTGTTCAGTATTATATTCACTACTGTTATTCCATAATATTAAATTATGATATTTATACAGATTTTGCGAAATATTTATATTAAACATTTCATCATCATCATCATCATCATCATCAGCCATAGGACGTCCACTGCTGAACATAGGCCTCCCCCAAACATTTCCAGATCGACCTGTTGGAAGTGGCCTGCATCCAGCGACTAAACAACATTTAATGTTGGTATAATTGTCGCCTTTTGAACTAAGGTAAATGTTCGTTTGATGACCTGAGAGTGAGAGTGATATAAATCTGAAGTATTCGCATAAGTAGGTACATACAGAACGGTCTGGAAATCTTTGGGGGAGACCTATGTTCCAAATAGCCAGTAGTGGACGTCTTGTGGCTGATAATGACGATTCGCATAAGTACTGCAGCAGCTGATGTTGTAACGCTTCTCCGTGAACACAACATTATCTGAATGTCACGATTTCATCTTTACTCAGTGCACATGAGACACAATCCACAATCAAAATAGTTATTAAATCCATTTAATCCGTGAAGTTCCCAAGGGCACGCGCTTGGATTGAACCTATATTCAGTTCATCATAACTATAACCTTGTTGTTTCACCTCAATGTTATCGTAATATTTCATGGTGTGTTTAATTTTTCTTGGTAATCACATTTCACATTAGTTCACGGTCAGCCATCGGTCAAAACAACTTTTTGTGTTGTACATATATAAACAAAGTACTAAGATATGATTTGGGGTGTTGTGTGAGATCTTCATGCTGAATGCATTATGTACCTAACTCAAGGATTTTTATTAATTTAGAAACAAGACGGTTATCCACTGTCTTTATTAATCATTTAGTAATAATAGGTATCTTTAGGGACTGAAATGAAAATATTAACTTAACGGCCGCTTTTTCAATAGCCACATAACTTTTATCTGAGGGAAAAAAATGTTTCTTTGGCATTTTCCATACATTTAAAATTCATCATCAAAAGTTAAAAAAATATTCCACAGATAATAGTTATGAATATAGAAAAAAGCAGTCCTTGATAAGATTGTTTGAAGTGGTTACCTAGACACTTTATTTAAAATAATATTTCAAATGAGTTGTTTTCAAAAGATGAAACTCATGATACCTAGTTAGTACTATTAGGTATTCTGTGCTAAAGACTAGACCCTTTACTTATATAAATATTGTTTAGTGTTGTAGTTATGAATATTACAATAAATCAGTCCTTGACCAAAGTGCAGTGCTGACAACATCCAAGCGATGTTCTGTTACCTAGTACTATTAGATAATTTTCAGTTTGTTTCTGGTGATGTATATACTTCATAAGCAGGGCCGTCTTAAAACACGCGTGGGCTCCTGGGCAGACAATAATTGCGGAGCCCCTTGGAGAGTAAAAACAATTAATCATGTAAGAAATGTAAGTCCTTAATCAGATTTTCGGGGGCCCTTGATGTCGGGGTCCCTGGGCACGGGCCCCGAGTGCCCTTATAGTAACGACGGTACTGCATGTAAGGCCAAGAACATAAAGTACTCTTCTGATATAGTGTGTACTGTGTAGTACAGGTGTAATGTGTATCCATAGCATTGTTATTCAAAGGCTCGCTCCAGTGGAGTCAGTTGTTGGCATGTTTACATCTTTATATCGTAATAGCACATCACGAGCGTATTGTCACAGTACTGCAGGTGTTACACTGGTGCCTTTGTTATATCTTGTTTACTTTACCGTCCTTCATTGATAAAGTTCCCATGTTACATTATTTCCACGACACACGTGATTCTGTTTATATACAATAAAGTCAAATGGTTGTATGACAACATGAATATATTTCATTAGTAGTCGAGTCGTAGCATTAGCAGCGTGTTTTATCATTGACCTTTTTCCAAGGACGTGATGAAGCGGATTAGATGGGCTTCGAATAAAAGTGGGTTCAGAAAGTTATCAAACTGGTTCGGTCGCCCACGTTACGAAGTGATCACTTACCTATATACCACTCGAGTACGAATATGTTGACTGGTTAACTCTGGAAGATAATTATGACTAATACTACTTACGATGATTGTTGTCAACATTAGAATTTCTCATTTTTTTGCGAGTACTATCTAATCATCATTTTGTGATGTAGATTAGATTCAAGTTCTTCTAAATAGCATCAAAAAGCTATGGTTTTCTCAAACATTAAACAAATTTGGGGATAATAGTTAGTAATAATAGTGTTTAATGAGTACACATTTATAATTGTAAAAATAAAATAAAATAAAAATGTTTATTGATCACGTTGGCATATAAAAGCACTTATAGGTCACAACAAACAAGGTCTGGATACATTTATATAATAATTATGTTAAAACGCTATCAATTTAGAAAAGAGCAGGCAGGGACCAGGGTACATATGTATGTAGGTATAGACTATAGACACAATAACAAGGATGGGGTTTTGATAAGAGATTGTGATTTGTAGGAAAGTGAACTGGATATGGCAGGAATGCTAGAAGGGAATGGACGGGATAATAAAATAGGAAGGATTTGATTAGGTATACATACATACATACATACTCACGCCTTTTTCCCATAGGGGTAGGCAGAGACAACGGATTTCCATTTGCTACGATCCTTACACACCTCTTTCGCCTCATTCAGTTTAGGTATATAATAATAAAACCAACCCGCATTAGGCCAGCATGGTAGACTAAGGCCTAACCCCTCTCATTAGTAGAGGAGGCCCGTGCCCAGCAGTGGGGCAGTAATATTACAGGGTTATTATTATTATTATTATAATAATACCATTACCTTACCAATCAGTACCTTGTATGTTTCAGCTTGAGCAGCGCAGAGGAGAGCGACAAAATGCTTGATGGAAGACCGTCGGTGGCGTAAGAAACATTTCCGATATTATTTCTTTACGAGCTTAGGCTAGTCCTCTATGTCCCTCTATAATGTAAAACACGTACAAGTGGTATTTTTGATACATTTCCATCGACATATAAGTAACATAGAAATTATTTTTGTGGTGAGTCAGTTGCAGGAAAGTTTTGTATAGCTATACCTATCTTAAAATCTTAATGTATCTTTAATGCCACACTTACGTGTCGTGAGTTGACGTGTCCATAAATATAAGATTGCATTTTGTGGTACAAATAGAAGTACTGGTGGTGAAAGTGTCTCACGGATATCGTTTGTTATTCGATAATAAGGTGTGCTTGTTGTGTGATAAACTTATTTTATATTTATGATGCACTTTATTTTACAGCCCGATATTTCCGTTTTGTTCGAACGATTGTGTCCTTGGCTATTATAAGTGGAAGTAAGCACAATCGTGTATTAATTAACGACATTTAAACTTAAGAGAGTTTTTAACAAGTATTCTTGTATGAAGTGTTCAGGTAACCTTATTTAACATAATGTAAAAACTGTGGTTATACTCAAATCAAGTACGCCGTGTGTACGAATCTTAGGTGTTTACATTCATTACAATGTGTGAAGCTTTGGTAAGATTTGTCTTAATTGATATTGAATAATTAGAAAAAGACAAGTGGCCAAATTAACGTCCAGAATTATATTGTTTAATGTATAGCTGTGTAAGATATGAAATATCGTAATTCACAAATGTTGATACAAGTTTTTAAGATCTTTTTCCATCAAAGATTGTATATTTTTTATATTATTGAATTCTTGTGCAAAACAATATTTCCGTAGTTTTATTTAGTTATATAAGGGCCGATATTTCAATAGGCAGATAACTTTTATCAGAGGCATAAAGTTGCTTTGACCGATGCTTAATAACAACTTCAAAATTATTCCACAGGTAAAAGTTATCCGCTATGGAAAAATGAGTCCTAATTGAATGTGCAAAAGACATATTATATTTTATTTAATATAGATTTTTATTTCGCAGTACATATTGCTATGTATAACAATAATTGGCCATGTACTATGTTTTGTTTTGTTGACACCGTCCTTTATAGAAATAAGATGAAGTGTGATGTGAAGGCAAGGCTGGCTGCTATAGAATAACACTTGGATGGAACATATTCTTTATAAATAGCATTTGATTTGCATAATTTTACATATTAGGTGTAATTGCATCAGATTATCGACTTTAGTAGTCCGTCAACGTTTATAAGAATAATTTTCAATACATTTTTAGGATCTTATGTGTTGAATTTCAAGTACTAATTAAGAGATGTTTACGCTAAACTGCTGTCTGAAGTATTCGAATGTATTAAAAAGTAACAATATTACTTTTATGATATTAATAATAATATGAAGCTCTCTTTATTGGCATGTAAAACGAATTAGTGTTAATTTATCATCACAATATATGATTTATTATAAATTTATAAGGAAGCTTTTTGTATAAATTCACTTGACATCTTGAATACGTGAATACAATAATGTAGTTAGGCAGGGTAATATCCATTGGAATATTAAAATAACGAAAATGTATTGTCATTATGTAATCATTAAAATGCCTAATTACTGTGGTTACATAGATACTATTGTCGTTTAATTTCGTAATCGCTTGTGTACTTATTTATTTCAAAGGTATATTTCGGCGTGGTGTTTATATTTTCTGTCTCGATTTTAAAATGTATACTTATTTAGTGGTCTTGAACAGTTATTTGTCATAGTAATAAGTATACTACAAGTCATAAACTTTCGGATTTTTTAATGATTGTGATTATGTACTTATTAGAATTCATTATACTGTATAGACTTATATTCTCTTTCAACTCTACCATAATTGGACCGTGTTACGCAGAAATGATCCAAACCACAAAAAACAAATGTTGACACCAATATGGTCTATTAATGGTTTAGAACATGTTGGCATCAATAACATTTATTTAATTTTTTTGTGGGTTGGATCATTTCTGCGTAACACGGTCCAATTATATGTCTGCTGTATTATATTCGACCGTCTATTTTTCTTTTTCAATATTATGTTTATGTATATGAAACTACTTCTAATTTATCTGTCCTAAATTAGATCATTACGATCTGCATATAAAATGTATTTTATTTCAATTACTGGAAGCTTTTTTACAGTTTATTCATAAATTCCTGTGTACAACATTGTATTATGTACTTAGTATTATGTATTACAGAATGTTGCGGTACAATAAAAATTCCAGATTAATTAACACGAGTTTTACTTTCATAAAACATAAACATAACTTAACATAAGCTCACGCCTGTATCCCCGAAGGGGTAGGCAGAGGCGCACTAGTGAACTAGAACATCCACATTTCGCCGAGCTTAGTTCCGTCCCAGATGTGGATATCGTCCCAGATATCGCCATATCTGGCACAAATTCCATACTCCGGGCTGATCCATATCAGCCCGTTGTTCCATAACAATCCAATATCACTTTGCCCGACCCGGGGATCGAACCCGAAACCTTTCTGTAACTGCTTGAAATAATACTGCATGGGCCTCACTTTGAAACAGGATAAGGGCAGGTGGAAAGAAATTAATAAACTAGAATTATAGGATTTGTTACAATCGAAAAAAAACGATAAGAAATCAAACTTTATATTGGCTAAAATAACAAGATCATGGTAGCAGTTGCCCTTATAATTTGTATAATAGTAAAATACAAGTGTAAAGTTATGTCTAATCAGTCTCTGTCGCGGCGCCACCACGGCACGCCCGTCACGTCCTCGTCGCACGCGTTCACTGTGGGCCTGCACAATACCATACGGGACTTTACTATTTACATACCATACGTTAGCAAAAGCAGCGACAGCTCAAGTGGAAACAAAGACATTCAACAGTATATAAATAAATACACCCAACAGTCACATACCTAGTCCTGACCCCACACTAGGTATAACCTGTATCGTGGGGTCAGAGACTATGAGAGACTTTCGATCTCACAACACCCAGACTTGAAACAAATATCTGTGGACCACACAAACATATGTCTCAATGCGGGAATCGAACCCGCGGCCTCTCACTTCACAGCCGGCTACTCGCCCGCTGCGCCATGGAGGCTGTATATAGACGGGACACAAAACTTGTGATCTAAAAGTTATGACCTAGTGGTCATAAGTCAGTTTATTTGAAATATACGCGCGCCACGCTGGCCAGCGTAATAATATTGAGAGAATAAACTTATCTTTCGTGATTCTTCATCATTCACAAAACATTCTAGGATGTTAATTGTAATAATCGCCTTCGCATTGTAATAATGTTGATGGCGGTACTGAAGTTTCAGATCATTTTTTTTGTATGGAAACTTGCTTGCTAATCCCGCTATAGTTAGTAATATTAAATCTTCTTGAGTGGGAGTGGACGGTCTGCTGAGACGAGTGTAGGAAATTCGAGACCAACCCCAAAAAGGAGCATACACTTCTGACTTTTCAATGTTAAGTGTGTTTTCATTGTGAAATATCACTTGATAGAACGATCAAGGAAAAAAACCTGAAGAAACCTGCAAACCCGAGAATTTCTCCACAAGAATTTCAAAGGTATGTGAAGTCCACCAACCCGCTTTAGGCCAGCGTGGTAGACCAAGGCCTAACCCCTCATTAGTAGAAGAGGTTCGTGGGACAGTAATAGTACAGGGCTAATATTATTATTATAGCATACATTTAGGTACACGCCTGTATCCCCGAAAGGATAGTCAGGGGCGAACTAGAACACCCACATTGCGCCAAGTTGATTTCCGTCTCTAATATGAAAGTGGACGATCCTTTCGCGATATTGGGTACAATTTCCAGACTCCAGGCTGTACAAGTAGAAAACACAATAACACTGCCTGACCCGCACCCCTAGTACAAGTTAATGCTTCTCGAAAACTATAATAGTATGCATCCAGCAACTTCCTGCTACCTTTATATATATTCAATTTTAATTCTTTGATGATGAAGACCAATCCCTCAGAGGGGGTTGATGTCAGGCAGGCAGCCGATAATAAAACTTTGCCAAATCCTTTCTGCAAAATCCTTGACAATGTATGTTGCGCTGACCCCACATTAAGATGGGATAAGAGCAAGTGGAAAGAAAAAGAAAGAAAGTTGATGAAGACCAATCACACTAGCGGAAATGTGAAAAAAATATAGTCATGACTATGTAGTAAGTATATAAATATTTACCTGTATACTTGAGCGTGAGGTAACGTTGACGTCAACAAAGGGCAAGCTGGGGCCGGAGGGTCCTGAGTATAACACAAAATAATCTTGAAAATAGGACCATATTTGACGGAGATATAGCGGAACATACATAAAAAAAACAGTCGAATTAAGGTCCTTCACCTTTTTTGAAGTTGGTCGAAAAATAACAATGAATTGAAGTCAGTTGATAAATTTAAATTATAATAATCCGAAAAGACAACCAAATTAATCCTAATATTTATCACATTAGAGGACAAAAATAAGCCTGAGGAAACAATTCGAGTCACTTGATGGTGCACTCACTAAGGTGCATTAATTACTGTCTAGTGTCCTTCAAGAATACCGTTTATTTTTTCACAATCGCCTCCTCAGTTTAGATTTCTTAGGTCGAATGAGTATTTTTCTAACAGAATACCCGGGACTGAACCCTAGTAGGGGTTACCATCAGCAGTTGTTTTGGAGTTGGATAAGGACACACGGGCCAAGGTCCCCCGTCCCTAGGGGCCCCCGAAAGGCTGATAAGTACTTACATTCTCTTACACCAGGGGTTCCCAAATGGTGAGGCGCGTCAAAGGGGGCGTGAGCGTGTGGAAGAGATAGATTTCAAAGTATGTGTTCAATAAAAGTGAATGTATGAACTGAGTTAACTAAAAAGTTACTAGGCAAGCTAGTAGATTTGAGCTTTGCATACATCAGGGACGGGGTTTAGGTAGAAGGGCGGTGTGAGACAACAGTACAACTTGGGAACATAACACGATCTTTTTACTCTCCAAGGGGCTCCCGAATTCTTCTGTGAACCATGCATGCCTTAAGACGGCCCTGGGGCTGGAAGAGAAGGGAAATATATTCGGACCTGTATGGGCTGCATGGGTATGTGCATGTTGGCGCGCAGTTTCCGCTGTCGGATCTCGCGCCGCACGCAGCACTGCACGCCCAGCAGCACGCAGCACACGCACGACGACAGGCACCCTGGAACAAACAAACAACAATCATACTGGTTTCTTAAGTTTACGCGAATATTATACATTGAAATAAAACTGCCTCCGTGGCGTGGTGGTATTTCGGTACGACTGCCGTCCTGAGGTCTCGGGTTCGATTCCCGGGTCGGGCAAAGTGATATTGGATTTTTCCATATCAGCCCGGAGTCTGGAATTTGTGCCCGATATGGCGATAGGCTCGCCCCCTATCTCATCTGGGACGGAACTAAGCTCGGCGAAATGTGGGTGTTCTAGTTCGCTAGTGCGCCTCTGCCTACCCCTTCGGGGATACAGGCGTGAGCTTATGTTATGTTATGTTATGAAATAAAACTGTTTTTACGGATTCTATCACGATTAGGTTTTAATTATATTGTAACACTAACCTTTTTTGGACAAATGAGACCTCAGTCTGACCCGTGACAACGAAGACTGCAAAGCCTTCGAAACGTCGGGAATAATAATTAAAACCTAATCGATAAAATCCGTAAAAATAGTTTTATTTCAAACAACAATCACAAAAGAAAACAAGAACTTGCCATCACTATGTGAAAAACGTGTTTACTTTGAAACCGGTTCCACCATTTTAGTATCGCGATCTAGGTCGCCTCCTTGGTCTAGTGGCAGCGAGTATGGGCTGTGGACCGGGAGGTCCTGGGTTCGATTCCCAGGTCGGTCAGCAAATTTTCTAATTTAATTTGCCCGGGACTGGACCCCTCATAGGGGATTGACGTCAGGCAGGCGGCCGGCCGTAAAAACTAAGCCAAATCCTATCTGCAGCGTGCTTGAAAAAGTGTCACATTTTGAAATTACAAGCAACAAGGGTTTTTTAAGATGGAGGGAGATCAAAATCCATAATTACAACTTGCTATTCAGAGTCTAACTTGGTGAGTGTAATATTTCTATTAAAAAATCGCTTATTTGACAGTAGACAGCAGATTGATTCTAGACATAGGCTGCGTTCCACTAAGCGTTCACAACGATCACGCTCACTACCGCAGTTTTTCCCGTTCCACTTGTTTGTGAGCGTTACTGTCGTAAACTCAAGTGGAATGGATTATAGAGCGTTTTGAGCGTGGAGTTACTAATACAAACGGCGAGTTAATAAAAAGAATGCAAAATATTTAACAGGTTTGGTTATAATCTCTAAGCCTTGAAAATAAACTTAATTTTTGTTTAAATCGATTTATATTGAAAAAAAAATATAATTTATTTTTTTATATCCACTGCAGAAACATTCACTTCTACTAAAATATATCTTTCCACATGAAATAACGTAAGCTTAACGGTCGCCATTTTTGATGCATTGAGTTTTGAAAACGCCGCTAATTTTCTCAACGATCACGACGACCCACCTTTTTAGATGGGTCGTCGTGAGCTTCGCGTGAGCGTAAGTCATGACGTCATAAGTGACGTTTTCGCCGCGACCACAACGACCGCGGTCGTTATGTGGAACGGCTAAA
Source organism: Clanis bilineata (assembly GCA_036417725.1). Taxonomy (NCBI): domain Eukaryota; kingdom Metazoa; phylum Arthropoda; class Insecta; order Lepidoptera; family Sphingidae; genus Clanis; species Clanis bilineata. The sequence continues at coordinate 11,452,487 of CM071153.1, forward strand.
GGAGCATTTTGATCGTTGTGAACGCTTAGTGGAACGCAGCCATAGTGAGTATATAAGGCTGAGATCTATAGAACAAACTTTCACTAAATTTGATTTAAAAAATTTTAAGCCTCAGAGATTGTTTCTTTGACTAAGACTTAGTCGAAGTTCGCTCTATAGATTTCAGCCTAAGAGCAATACTAGGGCACAAAAATAAAATAAACAGAAACATTTTCAGAGTGTCTTACCTATGTATACTAAAACACCTAGATCACCATTACGGTTTGTGCGTCTTAATACAATTCCAGCTATACAAAGTGATATACCAGTCAAAATGCCTACTACAAATATCACCTGAAACAAACAAAACAGGAAATATTCAAAAAAGCCTTATCTATGAATGTGTATCTTGTGTTCATTTGAAAAATAATTACAATGGGGAACTTGCACGAAAATTATAACGAGCAATTGTGTTGATAAATCAGTAAACAAAACCTTGAAATGTGCTATGATGAAATTTGTAGTATAAAATACTTGATATTTTACAAAATATCTTAATTAGAAATTACGTATAATGGAACGTTATTGCTAAACCCAAGTGACGTCGTTGAATTAGGCAGTGTTTCCAGGTTGGGGTATTTTTCCCAATTTTGCAGAAAACAGTTGTTATGTTTAGTATGGTGATTGATGGATGAGATTTCGAATGTCCTCCTCTTTCCAAATTCTTATCTTCGTATAACTTTCCCATCGCACCGCTCAAGATTCAAGAGTGCAACTTATTTCTACTGTTATTTAATGAAATAGCTTGTGGGGAATTTTTTATTCGGTATAGGGAAATTTTAAACGATAGGCAATTATAGCGGTTCAAACGTCATTGTTGGCAATGTTCAAACGTCATTGTAGCCGTCAGTGTCAACTGAGATGTCAACAAAAAGCAATTTTTATGCAGTGACATCACATACTTTTTTGGCGCGGGGTTTTGAAAGTCATATTTTGGCTTGCGATAATTAAATGATTTGTGCATATTTCAATGTTTTTCTTTTTGGTATGTTTATTCAAGACCTAGTTCTTAACAATAAACTAAAAAGAAAATTACATGCAAGTTCCCTATAGTGAGTTTGCCACTCCCAGTCCAAGCACTACAGACTTCCCTTTTTCATAGTCAATAATTTATAATAAAAATAACTTTCTGTAATTTGAACCTTAGTGAGATCCAACCTTGTCATTGGCAGAATCATTGCAAATGCGTGGAGGCCATTTTTTAAAAAGCAGACAATAAGTACTTTAAAACTCTATGAAATATTGAGAAGTGATAAACTAATAGACAAATTACTCACCTGTAAAATATAATAACACACATATTCAAATCCAGGACAGTGGCCCCCACAAGCCCCTATAATAGGCACCTCTGGCGTCACTGATGGTATGGGTGGCACTGGTGACCGACTAACAGTATGGGTGTGAGACTCTGGCTCACACAGAGGTAGTGAGAATGCTGAAGCACATTGTGGGAATGTGTATGTCTCAGGAGGAGGTCGCCTCACTGGAACTTTCTCACCCTTCTTATAACTACCATACCATGTTGATGCACCATATGGTGACTGGTAAACGGGTGATGGGGGACCATAATCTTTTACAGTTCCATTGTAATAGTGAGGCATCTGGAATGTAATTATGGTTAGTGAGCAGATTTTTCTATTAGAAATTGTAAACATGAATTTGTGAATCTTAATTTACATTAAAATTCATTTAACATCAATACTTTAAATACGGACAATTATTCAACAGCAAAATCGTGACTGCATTTTATTACTGAAAGTTATCTACATTTTTTATGCCAGAAAACTTGTATAGCAGTATACTTACATGATAGGCATTGTCTGATGTAGAGCTGTCTGTGCCCGTGACTTGATACACCGGCGTGTTAATATCCTCCGCCCACGGGTACTTCGCTCTTTGTTCCCTAGCACAAGCAAACTGCTGTTCGCTCCTCGGTACCACTGTCGTCTGGTAAGGGTGTACGCTCCGTGGCGACAACTGCTGCTTAAACATTTTCTAGAATTCTGTTACCTGAACAATATCAACATTTTGTACATTAACAACAAATTAACATAAACTGAAATCATAACATATTATCTGAAACCATGTAACCCACCTCACTCCATAAACCATTTTGAAAATAACTAAAATGGTTTAATGTTTGTTCGTACAAATTTTATTTAGAATGCAGAACATTTAACGAAATGTGGAAATAACACAAGATGATAAATCAACACAAGCAATACGCCATATTTACTAGAGATGAGCGATGCGATATATTAATGCCTCTTATTGGAATAATTCGATTCTAAAAATAAATCGAATTATTTTGTTTACAACTTATTTTCTATTATTGTTCTTCAGAATCTAATGGACCATGATTATATAGTGGTTTGTGATGGAACAGTCATTAATTATAGTAACATAGTTAATATCTACTTTGATTTATGGTGAATCTGTAAAGCCGCGTCTCCCGCATCTGTTTTTTCTCGAAACACAATGCAAAAATACATACACAAAGAATTATTTTAGCTGTCTCCTGCTCGTAGAACAATGGACCAAAGATAAAAACGTGTTGCGAATCCATGTATTTCGTAGGTGTTTTGTGTAATGTTTTAGTGCAGGAGACGCGGTTTTAGTAACTTTGGTGTCAGACGTTATCACGTTAATCGCAATTTTAGGGGGAGGGGCATAATAATGATAGATCACGGCTTGGAATACCTATATTATCAGTACATAATCGATTCTTTTACTCCATAATCTCTATGCGAAATCCTAATTCCCAAATTCAGTAATAACATCACTAGACCACAGAGTAGACTTACTGAGCAATGACGTCTGTCCAAAATGGCCATTCAATATTCATTCATCCCATTCATCAATATCATTCAATTTTCTTTCGAGCGTTCGAGTTCTGGATTTTTAATGCAGTTTGTTATTAATAATTTTGATGGAAGTTATTAATTAATTCTGATCGTTATGTAGTTATTGCGCTTGTTTAAATTACCTCACGCAAAATGAAAATTACTCGTTAGAAGAAAATTATATGTTGGGCATGAAGAAAGGAAGTCTATTCGGAGGTGCTTCCAGGGAAACCTTTACTTACAAATAATAGCTGGCCATAAGCATTTGAAGAATTCGGCATGAAAATTAAATTGAAGAGGTAATAAGTAAACTATGATTGTTATACCAAATACAGTAGGCGTCATGAACGAAGAAAATGATATATTGGCTCCTACAGCCAATAATTTTTGTAGAGATTACATTCGCGGATGTTGCATACGAGAAAACTGTAGATACATACATGAAGTACCACCAAAGCATTTTTTGAAAGAGCTTTTCCGTTTTTGCCACGACTTTCAAAACAAAGGATGTTATAGAATCAACTGTAAATTCATACACAGCACTGTGGAAGATGAGGAGCATTTTTATACGTCGGGAATTTTTCCTCGAGACCCGCGTACCATACCTATCTGTCAAGCGTACATACATGGATCTTGCACTAATAAGGAATGCAAGTATATTCACCCACCAGATGTAAACACTGAAGTTGTTTCAGTACATACTGTCCCACCTCCACAGTTTAATCGTCCCCCACCACCAATCAGAGATGATGACTCTCCCCCAGAGGCCAAATTTAGAAGATTTGCATTTGAAGAGAATGGATTAGAAAATCAAGTGTTAACCACATCAAATATGTGTCTGAACTGTGATTCATTAGATCACAAAGTCAAATTATTACATGATAATATAAGTGTGTTGTTAAAAAAGGTAGCTGATTTAACTGAGAAAAACATTCAACTGACATCAATGAATGAATTTTTATTACAACAAACGGCATCAATTCGGACTGATCAGTCCTGTGTGATTACATCTAGACATGGTACTTCAGCACCTGTCTCTTTGGCAACAGTGAGTGTGACTCCTGTTGTGAGTCTTGCCGGAGCTTTGCCTGCTTTGGTGCCAGCCGCAGCAACACCTAACTTAGCTTTGGGCCCAGCGGCTTCTAGAGCCCAATTACTTACTCCAGCACCACAGATACTTACTGTTAGTACAACACAGCAGTTAGTGGGAAATTCTGGGGCACTTATTGTTACTAGTGCTGGAGCTCAACAGCTAATGCAAGTCAGTGACTCTGGTACATTAATGGGTGGTGGACAGACAGTGGTGGCTGTGCCTGCTCAGTTAACATTGGCACCTCCAGCTCAACAATTGATGGGTAATGCATCACAAACTGCAGTGCAACAACTAGTGCAGCAGTCTGCCCTTCAGCCTCAGCTTGCAGCACAACATCAAGCACCACAATATGCCACTCAACAGTCCGTTCAACACTTAGCTGCACAGCAGTCTGCACAGCATTTGGCTCAGCAATCTGCCCAACATTTAGCTGCTCAACAATCTGCTCAGCATTTAGCAGCACAACAGTCTGCTCAACATTTGGCTGCTCAACAATCAGCACAACATTTAGCTGCACAGCAAAATGCACAACATTTAGCAGCACAACAGAATGCGCAACACTTAGCTGCCCAACAGTCTGCACAACATTTGGCTGCAGCTGCACAACAATCAGCGCAACAACTTGCTGCTGCAGCTCAGCAATCAGCTCAACAAATAGTAGCTCAGCAGTCGGCGCAGCAGCTAGCTGCTCAACAATCACAGCAACAACTGGTACCATCTGCACAGCAGCTTGTGCATCAAACATCAACACAGCAAATTACCATCTCAAGCACTAGTCAACCAATGGCTTTGCCTAATTCTCAAGCCCAGCCTATTACATTCCCTATTATATCACAAAGCATGTTGCCACACTGAACTCACATTGTTCAGGATTGCTGTTAATGCTGCTGGAGTGTGATTATATTATAGTGTTAAGATTTTTTAGGATTCTAAGTCATGCTTGAATTAAGCAATAACTTTAACTTGTGTAGAAGGTACTCTGGCAAGTTTTAATATTTAAATAAATTGTTTACAGTGCTTATGTTATGTAATATCTAAGATCCTAGAAGTAATAACATCTGAAACAGTATTTTTATTATGTTTGAAAGTAGTTATTAAAGGGTACCTTTAACACCTACATTATGTGAATTGATTGCGAAGTAACATAATTTTGGTAATGTTAAAGCAATCATTACTTTTGGGTATGTAGATTATGAGGCTCCCAATATGCAAGATATTACATTTTTAAAGAACAAAATGTAATGATAAACAATAATTGTATAATCAATTTTTAATTAACATGTAGGGATCATTATGACTCTAATTAAAAAAAACAAAATCAAATAAATTGTGCTATAGGAGCATTGTGTTTATGAATATGAAATAATATATTCACCTTGACAATGTCTAATCTGTGGTGGCATAAGTTGCACCTCTATATATCAGCTTTCAGGAAGACTGTCCTTATTTTGTCCTTGTTAGATCACAAGTTTGTAAACATAGCACTTACATATTATGGACTTGCTATGATTCGTACGTCGTAATATCGAGTGGCTCACAAGATTACGACGTGATTTTCGATTTTTTGTTATGAATTTAATAATAAGAATGTATGTATGAGGAAAGTCTTATGTTCTTGATAACACACTACACCTGTATCTGTATAATAGTGTGGGATTAGGTAAATGTTTCTACTTGTAACTTTTGGATGATTTTGTCACCAATATAAAAATGTAAAGGTAATTGGTAATGGTCAATGTAGCACGACAGATGGTTGTGGACATAATAAGCTTTGTTAAGCTATAATGTGAAAATCCGTTACTGGTATTTTTCCTATCAAAAACTATATGAAGTGATTGGAAACAAAATTCATAGATATTGAATTTTACATTAGAATGTCAAATGGTATTTTAGTTCGTGATTGGTAGATACGATTCTCATACACTCAATTTAATAGACTGAAGTAAATAAAAGTATATCATTAAATCTAATGTCCATATATACAATGCTAATATATGGATAGATATATTAAAATTTTTTTTAGAATAATAAGACCTCGTGCACATGGCAAGGTGTGTCCTCATTTATATTGTGTATTTACATTTTGAATTTACATCGTCAGTTTTTATTTCCATTTTCAATTTGCATCATCAGATTTTAAATACGTGCGTTAGAAGCATACAAGTTGTAATTCCATGATTGGAACACGTAAAGAACTGATCCAACCCAAAAAAAACAATGGTTAATGATGACAATATGATATAATATTAATAAACCATGAAAATGATCGATTTCAATTGTGGGTTTGTTCGCTTCTGCACATCACAGTCAAATTAAATAATCAGCCCGGAGTCTGGAATTTGTGCCCGAAATGGCGATAGGCTCGCCCCCTATCACATCTGGGACGGAACTAAGCTCGGCGAAATGTGGGTGTTCTTACAAATTTTTTGTGTAGGAACTGGAGTCTGGAATACCCTTTCTGTAAAATATGTACCAAAATCACGTATACCGATAGTAAGACGCAACTTAATATTTGAAAACGCACCAGCAGTTATTGCGCCTGTTTTCAACGAAGCCTTATTTTTCACAAATAATAGTAATGTTCAGGTTTCGTCAAACTTATGGCTGTCCAGAAGTAAGTTCTCGATAGTTGCACTTAACGCCTCCTTTAATTTGAAAATAATTACGCTTTTGGAATACAATTTATGCTCTGAACATCAGCAATCAAAGAACGCCTCGATGTGGTCACAAAGATTGACGAAATCTTTTATCATTTTTTAACCGACATAAACATTTTCTGTATTTAAAACTAACCAACTATACATTTAGCATTTCGGCAATTTTCAGTGATCTGCCTTCCATGTGTAAAACGAATTAGGTAATTTATTTTTATTAAAAAGGATTGTTCCAAAAAGCTTACAATTTTTCAATTTGGTACTCCTGATTATTTAAATCTGTCGAATAGCTGGGGCATTCGGTTTTTTCGTATTTTCTTATTTCTCCATTTCGCCCAATAGCAAAGTCTCCAGTGTTGTCGAAAGCTATGGTTGTAACGTTAGATGGTGCATTTTCTACGTATTTTAAGCGACCTGTATCGTTTTCGTGTAAGTAACCCAAATTATTATTAGCAATAAATATGGTGTTCTTATAGAATGATATTTGGGCCATGTCGCTGAAAGTCACGTTTCCGATCCATATTGGAGTAACTGCTGTTGATTTTAATAGATACAATTTGTCTTGCTTGATAAAATAGAAGTTATTATTTTCGTCTATTTCCAATTCTCTCAAAGAATCCAGAGCCTTGAATGGTATTTTGTTTTTTCCATCTAAGAAATAAAGCTTTTGTGTCCCATCATCATTTTCAGTAAAATATAAGTTGCCATCTTTATCTGTGAAAATCATATTCACATTTTCAGAAGTTGGGGCATATGGCATAGCACTTTGCGCCACATAGTCATAAATAAATATTCCCTTTTGAGTAGCAAAGTAGATTTTTCCGTTCCTTTTATCTGATGCAACCGAATAGCTCACGTCTTCGGGTAAACCTAGAAATTAAGAATAATAAGATCCTACACACTTTTGAAAACAAGGTTATTCCCACATATCCATCTCTGTGAGTAATCCTAGCTTATAAAATAGCTGGTGGTAGGATATTCGTATCCGACCCGTGGGCGACAATGAACACATGGTGCTTAAACCTGCCATAGTGACCCACACTCCGTGTGTAGTTCCGTTCCAAGATCAACCAGCGTACTTCCGGTTCTCTCGAGGGGCTTGCGACATGACTTGATGATTGGTTGAAACGGGTATTGGGTATGTCTGCATCGCTCCGCGGTCATCCGCCTGTCTTGTCGCAAGCCCCTCGATTTGCTTCTTCCGTTTTCGGAGTCAGAGTGTGAAGAAGCTTAAATAGGCTGGCATGATTCTGGTGACCACTTATAAACCCATAGTTTGTTACTGGTCGCTAGTTTTTTTTAGCTAGAAGTGCTCTACGCAGTGTAGTCCCTTTGCCGTGCCTACGCGACTACTTTCTACGCGAACGGAATTGCGGGCAACAGTTGGCTACCTATAAATATAAAACAAAGAGGAGTGCAACATCGCAATGCAAAAATTACCAACAGTTTGTAAGATAGGGGGAAATATAGTTCACGGTAATTACGCAATAAAAACAAAGTATAAAATTGTGGTTAATTTGCTATTGCTTGATTATAAAATAAAACATTTTTATTGAAATATGAAGGAGAGTTGTGTGAATTCAATCTTCATTCGCACTGCATATATTACGAAGGGGAATAAGACGCACAGACTTGGGGATATAATAGTACCAGTAGTAGTCCCACTTATGTAGTTATGCATTAACAGCATTACTTTGTAGATAGCTACGTCTACAGCACGAATGGGCCGGCTCGACCGGTTGGATACCACTGTCTCACAGAAAACCGACGTAAAGTGGCAGCTCGATGTCGTGTTTCGTTCGGTGTGTGAGATTTCCGATGACTCAATTAACCCCCACCCCTCCCTTTCCCAATGCCCACTTCCCTCCTGTTAGGTGTATAGGGATTGGGAAAGGGAAGGGGGCGGGGATTGGGCTTAAGGCGGCCAACACACCAAATCAGCGACAGGTTAACAGTGTTACACTTACCTATATAGCTAATGAAACAACAAATATATTGCAATAAAAAAAGAAATCTTACCTGGAACATTTTCGGGCAACCGTGACATATTTTTTAACATGTAAACGTTGAATGTGTAACCATTTTCCTTTCTCTGATTTTGGACATAAAACAAATTTCCATAGACATCATAATGAGCATCAGTAGGATTTGTATTACCAAGATCGTATGTTTCGACTAGATGGTAGTCGTTGTTATTAATTTTTAAATCTGATTTGCAGTCGTCTTTACGCAAGTCGAATGCAAAACATGTATGCACTATAAATATTGCTGTTAATCCTACCCACATTATTACCTTTTTTTAAACACAACTGCCCTTTAGGATATATTGTCTATTAGTGTAAAAGATGCAGTTTCTCGTAATATATGAACGGTTTGTTCGTCATTAGTTTATCGTTTTAATGATTTTATTCCTCTCATACAGTTGATAAGGGTCATAATAAACAAATAAAGTATAAATTTGTAATAAATATAATCATTAATTGCAGTGACTTATGTATTAACAGATAAAAATTATATTACCTATTATAATTTAAGTTTATTTACATTATGTTATAAAATTAATAGATGACAGTAGATAACTAACAAACTAATCACAGTAAATTATGGGCGATAAGTACCTACTTCATTTAACTGTTTTTGTTTATAGGTTCCGTTAGTACCGGAAGCTTTCTAAGATATTTTCATGATTAGGTGATTTTTCTATAATGCCTTCATTCGTTACAATATTTAATGGTTCTTTTTGCTTTTATAGTAATTTTAAAAATTGACGTCGCTTCGTAATATGTTGTAATTTTGGTTTAATAATTTGTATTTGTTTAAAAGTCCGTCTTCTGGTCGTCGTTAAAGCCGCGTCTCCTGCACCTATTTTGCTCGAAACAAAACACAAAAACATGTACACAAAACGATGTTTTTCGCTGTCTTCTGCTCGCAGAATAATCGACCATAGATAAAAATGTGTAGCGAAGCCATGTTTTGTGTGTTTTGTGTAATGTTAATGCTATCCCTTTCCAACGCACCTACCGTATGGCGTGACGTGGTTGTAGTGATACTTCTCTTTCCCGCAGTTGAAGGTTACACCAAACTTCAAAGGCTTATAACTTTTTTATTCTTGAGAATATTTGAGTATTTCTTACTGTTTTATATTTTAGACGACGTAAATTTCATATAAATTAATTTAAAAATACTAGTCAAGTACAGCGATAGCTCAGTTGGGAATGGTACGGACTGCCGAGACATGTGTCGGAGGTTCGAAATCAACCCCAAAATGGAGCATACACCTCTGACTTTTCTATGTTAAGTGTATTTTCATTGTGAAATATCGCTTGCTATAACGGTGAAGGAAAACATCGTGAGGAAACCTGCATACCTGAGAATTTCTTCACAGGAATTTCGAAGGTATGTGAAGTGTACCAACCCGCATTAGGCCAGCGTGGTAGACTAAGCTCTAACCCCTCTCATTAGTAGAGGAGGTCCGTGCCCAGCAGTGGGACAGTAATATTACAGGGCTAATATTATTATTATATTATTAGTCAAGTACTCAATTGTGTGCATGTTTTGTGTTATTTCTAGAAAAACATGTGCAGGAGACGGTAACCTAATCATGAACAGACAGTACTTTCATTTTTTTGTCCATTAAGCAGTTAGCTAAAAAAATCCATGTGAGATGGCTATATACTCTAGAATACAATAGAACTGTATAAAGCTTTCTAAAATACATTTAGTCTGGCTTGGTAAATGTCTAATATTTTACAGAGTATACTAGTAATTAGGATCACAGTCCACCATATTGTTTTCGTTTTGTTCTTCCATCTGACACTGCAAGTATGACGGGAGCCGGCCTTGTCTTTCACCTTTAATCTTGTGAATTTTCCACCTGTGACCTTGCAATATTTTCCTAAAATAATACAAACATTATTAGTTAGAGACTGCTTCGGTGGCGTAGTGGTATTGCGTGCGCGGTACGATTATCGTCCTGAGGTCTCGGGTTCGATCCCCGGGTCGGGCAGTGATATTGGATTTTTCAGTATCGGCCCGTAGCCTGGGATATGTGCCCGATATGGCAATAGGCTCGCCCCCTATCACATCTTGTCCGGAACTAAGCTCGGCGAAATGTAGGTGATCTAGTTCGCTAGTGCGCCTCTGCATACCCCTTCGGGGCTACAAGCGTCAGCTTATGTTACTATAGTGACTACATCAGTACATCTAATGGTAAGCGTAGTTCAAACCAAAAAAACAGTCACTTCTGACAAACAATATTTTATTAGTGGTCACTAGAATCATGCCGGGCTATTTTTGCTTCTTCATACTGCGAAACTTTAGAGGGAAGAATCAAATCCAGGGGCTTGCGGCAAGACAGACGGAAAATCGATGCAGATACAGGGATACCCATCCCAACCAACCATCAAATCGTGTCGCAAGCTCTTCGAGAGAACCGGAAGTATACTGGTTGATCCTGGAATGCGAACCACACAAGGAGTATGGGTCACTATGGCAGGTTTTAGGACCATGCTCAAAGTGGTCGCAATTCGGTCGTATACGAATATCCTACCACCAGCAAAAGTTTTTGGTATATAGGTATCGGTACATATTTAATTACCTATAAAACTAAGTCTCGATTTGGAAAGTATCCGCTGAATGCTCATACACTTAAGGTAGCCTTATGTCGTTTAAGGCCGCTTTATCTGTCAAAATTGTATGGAGAAAATCAATGTAAGAAGCTGTTAAAGTTAAGTAACGTTTGACCATTCGGGCGTACGAATTACACTATAAATCGTTTATATTTGACGCGATAATAAATTAGAACCCGTTCTTAACTGAAGTGGATTGGATTGGACATGCATGGACAGCCTCCGTGGCGTAGCGGGCGAGCAGTAGGCTGTGAAGCGAGAGGCCGCGGGTTCGATTGTCGCACCGAGACAAATGTTTGTATGGCCTACAGATATTTGTTTCGGATCTGGGTGTTGTGAGACCGAAAGTCTCTCGTAGTTCCTGATGCCCACGACACAAGACTCGATCTCAGTGTGGGATCAGGACTATGTGTGCGACTGTTGGAAGTTATTATTTATTTATTATTATTGAAAAGTTAAGCATTTAAATTCAGGTCCTCATTACTTACTTAGTATTAAACTTCTTATAACAGACGTCGCATTCAACTGTGCCTTGTCTCAGATGTATATCCTTCACATGTCTTTTCATATCGTGTTGGTATGAGAATGCTCTGTCACAATAATTACACTGAAACAAATACATTTACAAATTTAATATTTTTGATCGAGCCTTTTTTCGATTCCGCGGGCTAAGACGTTTTATCACTAACGTCCTACCTCCGCGAGTGAGATCTATGGCAATTATGCCCCTTACTTATAAAAATATTTAAGCGCTGCTTATCTTAATACCATAGGTTGTCCCTTCATTTTTAAACAATGTAACGCAAGGAAAAAAGTAACAGGTTATTCTAAACCATTTGCTCAGCTAATGATATGTGCATTATGATTATAACATACGTTCCATATATCCTCAAAACTGGGCGAAGTTTTTAACTAGGATGGCGGACCCTGGTATTAGGCTGGAATAGCGCCAGAATGAAAGGTGACTGATGCGGCAGTGACGTGCATCACAAACAAACATAAAGACGTTGTCTACCCTCAACTGAATAACAATTAACATGTAACTTAATAAAAAAAAGGTCACAAACACAAACAAATTTAAATGTACCAAATTCGGCTTATATATTAATATGCTACTACATAGTAGTTATGGTGATCGAAGTATTATAAAACAAGAATACTAGAATATTTTTGTCTACCCTGACCTAAATGCCTGTGCACGTCACTGTATGCTATTTTTTTCATAACACAGGTAAATTACCTTATGCGGCCTGGCAGTACTGTGAACATGTCGCATATGTTTGGCGAGGTTGCTCGACGTGGTGGTTGCTTTCGGACATTGTGTGCATTTAAACGGTTTGTCTATAAGATGTGTCCTCTTGTGCACCTTCAGAAGGTCCATCGTTCTCCCTTGGTACGGGCAAACATCGCATTTGAAAGGAAACACGTTTTCGTGTATACCCCTGTAATGCATAATTACGTACATTTTGGTTTATCCTAATCATAATCTGCGAAGACGTAGGCAGAGGTGCACTAGCGAACTAGAACACGAGTTCCATCTCAGATGTGTTAGGGCGCGGGCCTATCGCCATAAATATTTTTTCTTTCTACCTGCCCTTATCCCACCTTAATGTGAGGTCGGCGCAACACACTTTTTCAAGTATGTTTCAGAAAGGATTTGGCTTAGTTTTACGAGCGGTCGTCTGCCTGACGTCAACCCAGTTTGAGGGATCCAGTCCCGGGCAAATTAAATTAGAAAATTTCCTTTGCCCGACCTGGGAATCCAATCCAGGACCTCCCAGTCCATAGCCCATACATGCTGCTACTAGACCAATCGTCATAATAAATAATTATTTATTTTTTAAATTGGCTTTATCCTAATAATCTCCGAAGGGGTAAGCAGAGGCGTACTAGCAAACTAGAACACGAGTTCCATTTCAGATGTGTTAGGGGGCGGGCCTATCGCCATATCGGACACAAATTCCAGACTCCGGCCTGATACTGAATTGAAAAACTCAATATGATTGCCCAACCTGGGGATCCAACCAGAGATCTCAGGACGGTAGTCATACCCGCCATAAATAGAATAAATAACTGTAAATACGACTACGCCACTTGCCCTCCTCCAATGTGAGGTCGGCGCAACACCCTTAAACATGTTGCAGAAAGGATTTGCCTTTAAAATATGGTATAAACTGCCATTTACACAGCCTCCATGACGCGTGGACAGTCTAAAGCCATATATGCAATAAAAAAATATGACATTTTGACTTGTCTTTATATACGTAGGGACCGTCGAAATGTTTGTGTGGCCCACACATATTTGTTTCAAGTCTGGGTGTTGTGAGACCAAAAGTCTCTCATAGTCTCTGAGACCCACGATACAGATTATACCTAGTGTGGGATCAGAACTAGGTGTGTGACTGTTGGGTGTATTTATTATTATTATTTTATTTACTTATTTAAAATAGTCTATTTTATACCTATACATACATGTGAATCAAAAGGCTTGCATTAGAATACGCAGTTTTACCGCAAATGTCACACAAGAACTTTCTTTTGGTTACTTCCTTGGAGGGCTTTGGATTTTCATCTGTTTTCTCTATTTTCATCTGTATACTGCATTTTCTAAGATGATTGTTGTATGACCCCTATAAAAGAGATTTTATTATTGAAATGTAAACAAATTCTGACCATACAGTACATGAAACAACTGAGTATTATGAATTATGTAACTGCCATATGGAAGTTGACATCAGGCAGGCAGCCTAAACCAAAAGCCGAATCTTATCAACAACATATTAAGAAGTATGTTGCACCAACCCCACAGAGGAATAAAAGCAGGTGGAAAAACATAATGATTAAATATACCAATCTTACTTTTGTAGAGTACTTAATTTTTATACATATATAAAAAAATCTGATGAATAATAATTTTCCTAAGTAAAAAAAAGAGGTCGCCTGAAGCTTCTGACTTTTTTTATATACTTAGACATTCATTTGTATTCCATGCACCAATCCCAACTACTTCCAGTATTTCCAGTCGCTCCCCTGCAACCATTCCTGCCATATCCCATTCTGTTTTCCACAACCGACAACCCTCACACTTTATTCTTATCTCCCCTATAACCCTATCTTGCCTGCCTGTCTCCAAATTTATAGCGTGATAATGTAAATAATATTAATCTTAATTCAGAATTTGCTTATGCTGATTTGTCATAAGTGCTTTTTTACATGCCTATGTGACCAATAAAGATTTTTTTTGTCAAGACCACATTGTAACTTTTTTTTTTTTATAACAGAGACTGGCAAATGAGCACATGGGTTACCTGAAGTAAGTTGATCTCCACTGCCCATACAAACCCATGACACCATGAATCTTGGTTACCATTGAGATTGATCATGTAATTATTGCTGTAATAACAAATTATCGACATACCAGATCATAAAACTGTTGGTCACAAGTGGAACATCTCCACAGATCAGAATTGTCTTCTGAGAATACAGGTGATGGTATATTGTAGGATTCGTCACTGTCCCCTTGCACTCTGTCTGTGTTGTCATCACAGTTGTCATCATATGTATTGTAATATGCATGGCATTCTACGGAAAGCAGAAATATATTTATAAAGGTTTTATAAATACATTATAGTCAGATTCTTCATTAGACGGAATAAAAAGACATTACGAAAGTTACCACTTTTTCATCAATTAAAAAAAAAACAAGGATTGGATTATTTCAATTCAGTGAACCAGATCATGATTTTATAATCTAAAATCCAACTCAAAATCATGGTATCTTTACTATCTGCCGAATGCTCATATACTTAAGATCACCTTATGTCATTTAAGGCCGCCTTATCTGTCAGAATTGGGTACTTGTCTAATTTTTTAAATTAATTTTATATGAAATTTACGTGATCTAAAATATAGAACAGAAAGAAATATTGAAATATTCTGAAAAATAAAAAAATATAAGCCTTTGAAGTTTGGTGTAACCTTCAAACTTCGGGAAAGAGAAGTATCAGTATAATCACGTCACGCCATAACAGCAAGCCATTTTGAATTAGAACTTTTTCAATTGAAATTTAAGTAGAATACAATATGCGCTAGAATTGCCATTCTCGTATATACTGTTTATAAAATCCAATAAAATTAAAATGCACTTTACCTTTTTTAATGGAAACATCCTGCCATGCTCTGTTGTTTCTTTGACACATCTCTCTGAACACAATACAACCATTCAACAAATCCAGGCAATTTTGGCACATGGTTTTTGACAAATTGTCTAATTTATTTATCTGGAAAAATAGAGAGGTCTTACAATACCTATGCAGATTTGGAAAAAAACAATTCTGGACCATACAGACATTGGTCTTGTAGGATTGAATCTCCAACTTATAAACTAATTGTATAAGTGAGTAAAATTAGACAAAATAGTTTTATAAGTCTGAGATAAGTTGGAGCAAAACTAACCCCTGAATACTCAAACTCAATTTAATCACTTGAGGTTGTTATGTCATCTGAGGCCACCTTATCTGTAAAAGTTGTATGTAAACAAACAATGTATGTAGCCATTAAAGCTGAGCATTTCAGTATTTAGGGTTAGTGTGCTATATAAATGATTGCCAATGAGGCAGCAGTAGATGGATAAAAAACATAATCTATTATATATTTACCAGAAGTGTCTATTGAAGTGTCTTTCAGATACTATTACCATGTGAAATACTTACAGTTACTCCAGAAAAGTGCTGTATTTCTTCAGGTATATTGGGTTGGGAAAAGTTATCAAATATTGGTATTTCCCCTTTCTCCTCATTGCAAATTCTACACATATTTAAAACTGACTTCTTTGTTGTTTGGCTAAGGAGTAAATAAAAAAATATATTAAAAACTTTCAAAATTATCAATGTTATAATTTTGCATTACGCCAGTTTTGGCTGTAATTGGCCAAAACATCAATAGTTCGTATTATCTTCAATTGGACCAAATTGTGCAGCAATAGTTCATTGTGCAATGTAATTTGTTCTGTAGAATAATTAACATTGCCGTCCGTATACCCAACTAAATTAATAACTTTAGAATTTTTATAGTAATTAGAAACATTGCATAATGTTCATTTATTACGAAAATATGAATAACATACCATTTGTTTATTTTTCGTTTCTTCTTTTTCTTATTTTTTTGTAAAGCATTCGCAAACAACATGGACTTTATCAATAAAAGAGAAGTCATGTTAATTAAGTTTGATACAAAAAATACAATAAACCGATATCACAACACAACACAGCAATTAAAACTAGTAAATTATTTTATTATTTGAATTTTATCAAGAATCAGAAATCAGAAATTATAAGTGTGATTGATATATGATTGGTGCAATAAAGGTACCGTTAAAAATGTTCTCTCTCTTTCTCTTTTTTATTTTAGTTGTACATGAAATGAGAAAGCTATATCACTTCATGTTAAAAATACATATTGAAGAGAAAAATATTGAAATATTGGTATAAAACGTCAAAATGACATTTTGTTTATTTTTTTGTTCTACAGAGCTAAGATCTAACACCATGCTGCTAAGAAACCTTATTTTTGTAAGTTATTTAAGTTATTAACCTGTGACCTAAGTCCTAACCTATAGATGACCTAACTTTACCGATAATAAATAAATGAAGTCAATGTATGTAACGTAACTAACGACTTGGCAGCATGGTCTCAAACCATAGTCAGTTCCTTGTGGAACAAAAAAAGTTATTCCAATCTATTTGTCAAACTGTTGTGATTTGGGGTTTGTACTCTGTTTATTTTTAATTAATTTTACAAAAGCTTAATTTTTTAACAATGGCTGTGTATGTAACTAAATCCATGCTCTCCAAAATGAACAAAATAAGGTATCCATCAACTTTGCCAGTTGTGGCAAAGGACACCAGCAGTACCAGTGATGATCAATGGCAGCGTCTCATGGAAGGGTATTTATTTACAAACAACTCGTATTTTAACTATTATTCCCAAAGTTACCAAATTATGCTATGGAAAAACTCACCTAATCTCATTTATATTATTTTTTTAAACAAAATAAAGAATAACAATGTATGTACCATATGTCGCATTCATTATCTAAGGTGTGTACAAGATCATAAATAACAAAACAATGATACATAATTGTTTTGTATTATTATTATTTGTTCACACTGGGATTCCGCACACTAGTATGATACGATGCAATTACTTGTTAGCTGAAAATTATAAACTAATCCAATTGTTAAGGGTTTGTTAAATTACAAAACAAAAGTCTACACTGTAAAAGAAAAAAGTTTTAATAGTAGGGTCCTGGATTTGATTGATTTGGATTAGTTTGGTCAATAAGAATTTTTGAGAATTTTGGTGGAAAAATTAAGACAATAATTGGCCCACATCACACCATTATTTTGGTCAATATCAATATTATTACACACTTTATTTTCAGTAGATATATTTATCATGGAAGGTTCATGTTCATATTTTTGATTTTAGTTCCTTGAAAATCTGAAATAACATACATATCAATGAAGGACTATTAAGTATCCTTGAATACTTTTTAAAAAATGGTCATTATTGTAATGTAGCATAAAAATATGTTTTCCAGTACCATGTTATCAAAGGAGATGATATGCAGAGTTTGTGCTAGAATTGGATGTACACCAATTACAGAAAAAATTGACAAGTTTGAAATAATAACAGCTATCAGGAGTGTAACAGGTGTTTCTGTAAGTAAAAACACTTGTATTCAGAGATTCACAAAAAAATAAACCTAACTGTCACACACATAGTCCATATCCTGTATTGTGAGTATTCGGAACTCTCATATGAGGGACTAATGATCCCACACATCAAAACCTGAAACAAATATCTGTGTATCACACAAGCATTTGTGTCATGGCGCGTCCACACCGGGCCAAACAAAGGCAAATGAATCATGCCTGTTTCATTCCCACAACAGTGAAAGTTTGATTGTAGGAACGCATTAGGTATAGTTTTTTTAAATATTTAATTTTTTAAATTATTTATAAACCATTAGTATCATGCCTTTTACTTTCATTAGTTGAAATTCAAAATGTGTTAAATATTGAATAAAATTGCAAGTTTGAAACTTAACGGACAGATTTCAAAATTTATCTAATTGTGACCAAATTTATATGGGACCACTCTTGGAATAAGCTCTATTGAACATAAATAACATTGAAAATCAGTCCACATTTGGCTGAGATGAAATACAGAAACATTGAGGACCAAAAATCATATCTATTACTATGTGTATAAATTGTTTAATATTTTTCAGATAGAAATTGATGATTCATTGCCAAAATTTATATGCACAGAATGTTTAGAAACATTAAAGATTGCTTTGGACTTCAAAGTAACCTGTGAAGCATCTGACAAGAAGTTTAGAAAATTTGTAAATCCTGCGGGTATGTTACGAATAAATTGTTAATAAATAACATCCAACAGTCACACATAGTCCTGACCCCACACTAAGATATAACTGGGTACTTGACTATTTTTTTTTAAAATGATTTTATACGAAATTTACGTCATCTAAAACGTAGCACAGAAAAATATTTAAATATTCTCAAAAATAAAAAAGTTATAAGCCTTTATAGTTTGGTGTAACCTTCAAACAGCGGGAAATTGAAGTATCAGTAAAATCACGTCACGGCCATAACGATGCGTGCGTTGGAAAGGAATAGCAAGATATCCCCACTACACCCCCACTCTTGCTCATTGCAGAATTTAAAATATGAATTACTGTCTCATTTTTTAACCAATTCGATGCAGATTTTAGAGAAGGGTTTCTTTTTTTTTTTTTATAGCAGAGTTTGGCAAACGAACAGATGGGTCATCTGATGGTAAGTGATCTCCACCGCCCATAGACACACATGACACAAAAAGAATCATGGGTGCGTTTTCTTTTTTGTTTTATTTGTTATTACACATAAAAATGTGTATGAAATAAAACATAGTCAAGTACCCAATTCTTGGGGTGTGAGAGACTTTAGGTCTCACAACACCCAGACCCGAAACTAATATCAGTGGACCACACAAACGTTTGACTTGGTGTGGGAATCAAACCTGCAGCCTTTTAGAAGTTGAGTGGAATTACTCACCCGCTGCACCACGGAGGCTGTTAATGTTTTACCATACCACATTTTAATCTCAGTTCAATGAGTTATTTCAATCTTATGTACCTCTAGTACAATATAATAATACTTGATATCAATGATAGTTACATTTTTACGATACAATTGGGTTCTTGACTATTTTTTTTAATTGATTTTATATGAAATTTACGTCATCTAAAACAAAACACAGAAAGACACAGAAGAAATAATGAAATATTATCAAAAATAAAAACGTTATAAGCATTTGTAGTTTGGTGTAACCTTCAAACTGCGGGAAAAAGAAGTATCAGTAAAATCACGTCACGTCCATAACGGTGCATGCTTTGGAAAGGGATAGAAAAATATCCCCACTACATCCCCACTCTTGCTCATTGCAGAATTTAAAATATGAATTACTGTCTCATTTTTCAACCAATTTAGATGCGGTTTTTAGAGTAGGATTTTTTGTTTTACTTGCTATTACATATAATAATGTGTATGAAATGAAACATAGTCAAGCACCCACTTGCTTGTTGTATGTTTATAAAATAATACAAAATATTATCATGAGACTTATTTTCAGATGATTCTTATCCATATTTCAAACATGATTTTCATTCCATATTACAAAAAATGAAAATGAAACGAATGAGACTTGAGGAAGGCATTGAACAGAAAAAGGAAAAAAAAGAGAATTTGGTGTTAAAGAAATCACCAAAAGTTAAGCAATTCAAGTGTTCACCTTGTGAATTAGTATTTCCTAGTAAGGTATGAAATAACTGGATCTCTTTGCTATAACATCATTTGCAATTAATATATGGTATGTATAACATATAACTCCCCCAGAGGAAGATGACGTCAGGCCGGTAGCCGGTCGCAAAAACTAATCCAAATCCTTTCTGCAACATGCTTGAAAAAAGTATGTTGCGTCGACCCCACATTAAGGTGGGATAAGGGACCTGCCCTTATCAAGAAAGAAAGATTATATTCAATATTGAAAAAAGAACTATGGAGATAGCCTCGCCTGTTAGGTACATGTCTGTGGGCTCGCCCCCATCATACAGACTGAAATAAGCTTGGCAAGATGTGAGTGTTCTAGTTTCCTAGTTTGTCTCTATTTATTACTTTGGTAATACAGACATGAGCTTATGTACGTGTATATGCATACAATAGTGAAAAATGGCTCAAAATGCTATTAACATGTGTCTTTTGCAGGAAATGTTGATATCTCATCGTCGAGAGCGGCAATGTCGGCGGCCCACTCACAAGCAAAATGCATCACATAAATGTGACACATGTGGCAAAGAATTCCCCATTGTTGCCAGGCTCAAGAATCATATGTATGTTGATTTAATGTACAAATAATAATAATAGTTATTTACAAGTCTAGCTATTGGCTAGATTTTTATTACCTTACCTCCCAGTTTCTTCATATACAGTAGTGGCAAAGGTCCATACACCACGATTCGTACCGGCGTTACCTTTGTCGAATTATCGGCTTGAAAAATAGGCATTAATTAAAAGAAAATGCTACATCGGCTTCCCTTTTCAAAAATTTCACCCTTCGCCACTGATATACAGCTAAAGTTAAAGAAATATGTTTTCATTGAAATTTCATAATTTGTGCCCCATATGGCGATAGGCTCGCCCCCTATCGCATCTGGGACGGAACTAAGCTCGGCGAAACGTGGGTGTACTAGTTCGTTAGTGCGCTTCTGCCTACCCCTTCGGGGATACAGGCATGAGGTTATGTTATGTGACATTTCATATTACGCCTATTTAGGCAAATTATAGTAAAAACTAGAGGCAAAAGTAACGATAAAAGCAATAGCTAAAATTAAGAAGCATCTTTATACCTACATGACCTTGACCTTTGTTATTTATGAAGAAACTTGGGGTTAATAACTATTTGTAATCACTACGTTATTTATATACATTGTCATTGGTTTTCAAAAAAGATATGAACAATAGATTTCTTACTATAAAACATAACAAGCTCACGCCTGTATCCCCAAACGGGTAGGCAGAGATGCACTAGTAAACTACTACACTCACATTTCGCCGAGCTTAGTTCCGTCCCAGATGTGATAAGGGGCGAGCCCATCGCCATATCGGGCACAAATTTCAGACTTCAGGCTGATATGGAAAAATCCAATATCACTTCACTATCACTGCCTGACAAATCAATTATCACTTTGCTTGACCCGGGGATCGAAGCAGAGACCTCAGGACGGAAGTCGTACCGAAATACAACCACGCCATCGAGGCAGTTTTAACTATACTATAGGTACTATTCTGATGATAAAGGACAATATTAATTTCAATTATTAAAATTAATAACCGAGCTCTTACACAATAACATAAAACATAGTATTATTAAAGTTGGTCGCCCCCTATCACATCTGGGACGGAACTAAGCTCGGCGAAATGTGGGTGTTCTAGTTCGCTAGTGCGCCTCTGCCTACCCCTTCGGGGATACAGGCGTGAGCTTATGTTATGTATGTTAAGGTTGGTGCACACGGACACATTCAACTTCTTCTGCGACCTGTGCCCGTACAAGTGTAAGTACAAGTACTACCTGGTGATGCACATGCGCACGCACACTGGTGAGAAGCCGTACAAGTGTTCCCAGTGCGACGCCACCTTCGTGAACCCCTCCAACCTGAACAAACACAAGCTCACGCACCAGGAGAAACAGTTTAAGGTACGAACTATTACTTACGGCCGGTTTCAATAAACGATCTCAGTTTAGAATGCAGATAGATCGCGATTATGAACCAATCAAATCAAGTCATTTAACTGAATCATGGTCAAACTGTGTTCTTATTGGCTAATTTTTGTAATCTATCTGCATATTCGAACTGATATTGTTTATTGGAGCCGGGGGTTAAAGAGTTATGGTAAAGATAAAAAAGAAAAATTCAATATTTTTTTATCAATTATGAATTTTTATTTATCAATCAGCTTAGGAAAGTGTTTGTTTATGCTAAAAATAATTACCCCATAGGTGGTTTGCAGATGTACTGCAGCTGACCAAATTTGTCATAAACAGTTATTTTAGTCACAAATTTAAGTTTCCTTTATTCAAAAACTATGAGCCTTACGAAAATTTAGACTTTATCGCTGATTAAACCAATTTTGCAACACTGTGTATACTGCAATTAGACCAAGGAGGCGACAGAATGATTGCCTCCAATCTATAAACATGTTTATTCGTAAATACTGAAATATTGAATTGATAATTGAATATGTATACTTTAGTGCCTGATGTGCGAGAAGGCGTTCCGAACGAATAAATTACTTCGAGAGCACCACGAGGCCAAGCATATGAATATTAAACATGCTTGTCATTACTGTGGAAGAGATTTTTGTTACAAGTGAGTAATGAATATCTTATATTAAACAGTTAAATATTAAGAACCTCTTATATGTAAAGTGTATTCACGATTCTTATTCCAGAACGGTTAACAAATAATGATATTGGAAAAATGTAGTATTACGAGTTATGATACAAAGTAAGAAAAGTAACAAATAAGCAAAATAAAGTTCGGAATATTACGGAAATTGCGCATCTTCATCCATAAACTATACCTTCAAACTTAACTCGTAAAACTTTTTGTTGGACTAGTTTATGAGCGTCTTTTATATATCTTGCTCTACTTTTAGGTCGGACCTCCGAAAACACGAGATCCGCCATCACAATCGAATAAAACGCGACTACGTAGGCGGTGAGCCGGCGTACAAACAAGTCGAGAGGATGCAAAAAGTCGAAGTGACTAACGAGGTGATAGAACAATGGCGGGCGGAGGAGATAGCCGTCTCTAACCCTATGCCCATAGTGCAGACCACCTATCTCGACCAGTCCAAGGAGTTTTTACAGGCGGGCCATGCGATTTATTTCTCAGATGTCTCTGGATTGATCCAGCAGCCGCAGATGGGTGAGTTATTTGTACAGTTAAATCAGCTTCTTGACTTTTGACACCCGATTCGATTCCGGAATCGAATCGGGTGTGAAAATTACCCTACTGGTTTGAAGTTGGCTTTTTGCAGTTCACAGTCGGTGACGTGCATAGGCATTTGCATCAGGGTAGACAAAAAACTTACAAAATATTTTCGTCAGTTCGTACAGCACCATCACTATCATCGTCGTCTATGTGTCGATTTAAAATACAAACCTAGCGATACCATTTTGAAAATAGCTTTTTGGTCTAGATTTTTGTTTTATTTAGGTAAATAGCAAATTGTCAGCCTAGACAGTGTCTCTTTGTCTATATAGACTGCACGTCACTGTTGACAGCATAGATTTCGCACATGGATGACGGTCGCATATACGACTGGTGAAGTGGTTAGCTTCAGTCCGGTCGAGTTATTTCGCGCGTAATAGCAAAATATTATTTAATTTTATGTTTTGTCCATCTTACCAGATGCTTATAGAATTATATAATAATATTGCCTGTAGTGTAAAAGACTCGGTTAAAACGTGCCTCTTATATGCACTATATTCGCTACACAACTGTACTGTATATCTCAAACTAGTTGTGTACACTTCGAGCTCCAAAGGGAGACTAACTCAATAACGATAGCTCCCGCTCTTTTATACCTTTTGCTTTAGTTAATAAAGATATACCTTCCACAAATATTATGAATTACTTGGAGGGTAGTTATCAACTTCTGAAATAGTTTGTGATTTAACTTCAACCACGTCTGTTTTTATTCAGGCCATAGGCTCTAAATATATCTAGACTAACCAAAGGTCATAATTGAACACCCTACTAGTGTGTTCATTCGATTAAAGCCAAGCACTAAGCACATAATATAACAAGTCAATCATCTAGATCTGACTTAATTCAAGTAAACCTAAAGAGCACACATACATGGCTCTTGAATAATTTCGAGCACGCCTGCATGGCTCTTAATTTTGAGCACATCCGCATGGCTCTTCAATAATTTTGAGCACACCTTCACAGCTCTTCAATAACTCTGAGCACACCTGCATGGTTCTTGAATAAATCTGAACACGCTTGCATGGCTCTTGAATAAATCTGAGCGCACCTACATGGCTCGTCCATAAATCTGATCACTACAAGACTCATCTGAGATCACCTATATGGCTCTTCTTTAAATCTGATCACACTACATGGATCTTGAGCACACTTACATGGCTCTTAAATCTGAGCACACTTACATGGCTATTCAATAAATCTGAGCACATCTACATGGCTCTTCAATAAATCTGAGCACATCTACATGACTCTTCAATAAATCTGAGCACCACAAAGCTCTTCAATAAATCGGAGCACAACATGGCTCTTGAATAAATCTGAGCGCACCTACATGGCCCTTCTATAAATCTGATCACAACATGACTCTCCAATAAATCTGAGCTCACCTACATGGCTCTTCACTACCTGACTCTTCAATAAATCTGGAGCACACCTACATGGCTCATCACTATATGACTCTTGAATAAATCTGAGCACACCTACATGGCTCATCACTATATGACTCTTCAATAAATCCGAGCACACCTACATGGCTTTTCAATAAATCTGAGCACACCTACATGGCTCTTCACTACATGTCTCTTCAATAAATCTGAGCACACCTACATGGCTCTTCAATAACTCTGAGCACACCTACATGGCTCTTCACTACATGTCTCTTCAATAAATCTGAGCACACCTACATGGCTCTTCAATAACTCTGAGCACACCTTTTTTATAGCAGAGACTGGCAAACGAGCAGATGGGTCACCTGATGGAAAGTGATCTCCACCGCCCATAGACATCCAAGACAAAAATAATCATGGATGCGTTGCCAACCTGAAAGGAGGAAATGGAAGGGGAGGGAAAAAGGGATTGGGAAAGCAAGGGGGAAATGGGCCACCGGAAATCTCACTCACCGAACGAAACGCGACAGCAAGCTGCCACTTTACGTCGGTTTTCTGTGAGATAGTGGTATCAAACCGGTCGAGCCGGCCCATTCGTGCTGTAGACATAATTGTCTACAGCGTGGCTCTACCACTCAACTGCCTACATGGCTCTTCACTACATAACTCTTCAATAAATCTGAGCACACCTACATGGCTCTTCAATAACTCTGAGCACACCTACATGGCTCTTCACTACATAACTCTTCAATAAATCTGAGCACACCTACATGGCTCTTCACTACATAACTCTTCAATAAATCTGAGCACACCTACATGGCTCTGCACTACATTGCTCTTCTATTAATCTGAGCGCACCTACATGGCTCTTCAATAAATCTGAGCGCACCTACATGGCTCTTCAATAAATCTGAGCGCACCTACATGGCTCTTCAATAAATCTGAGCGCACCTACATGGCTCTTCAATAAATCTGAGCGCACCTACATGGCTCTTCAATAAATCTGAGCGCACCTACATGGCTCTTCTATAAAATCTGAGCGCACCTACATGGCCGTTCTATAAATCTGATCACTACATGACTCTTCAATAAATCTGAGCACACCTACATGGCTCTTCTATAAATCTGATCACTACACGACCTCAATAAATCTGAGCGCACCTACATGGCTCTTCTATAAATCTGATCTCTACATGACCAATAAATCTGAGCTCACCTACATGGCTCCTCTATAAATCTGATCACTACACGACCTCAATAAATCTGAGCGCACCTACATGGCTCTTCTATAAATCTGATCTCTACATGACTTCAATAAATCTGAGCTCACCTACATGGCTCTTCTATAAATCTGATCGCTACATGACTTCAATAAATCTGATCACTACATGACTTCAATAAATCTGAGCTCACCTACATGGCTCTTCACTACATGACTCAATAAATCTGAGCTCACCTACATGGCTCTTCAATAAATCTGATCACTACATGACTTCAATAAATCTGAGCTCACCTACATGGCTCTTCACTACATAACTCTTCAATAAATCTGAGCACACCTACATGGCTCTTCACTACATAACTCTTCAATAAATCTGAGCACACCTACATGGCTCTTCACTACATAACTCTTCAATAAATCTGAGCACACCTACATGGCTCTGCACTACATTGCTCTTCTATTAATCTGAGCGCACCTACATGGCTCTTCAATAAATCTGAGCGCACCTACATGGCTCTTCAATAAATCTGAGCGCACCTACATGGCTCTTCAATAAATCTGAGCGCACCTACATGGCTCTTCTATAAAATCTGAGCGCACCTACATGGCCGTTCTATAAATCTGATCACTACATGACTCTTCAATAAATCTGAGCACACCTACATGGCTCTTCTATAAATCTGATCACTACACGACCTCAATAAATCTGAGCGCACCTACATGGCTCTTCTATAAATCTGAGCTCACCTACATGGCTCCTCTATAAATCTGATCACTACACGACCTCAATAAATCTGAGCGCACCTACATGGCTCTTCTATAAATCTGATCTCTACATGACTTCAATAAATCTGAGCTCACCTACATGGCTCTTCTATAAATCTGATCGCTACATGACTTCAATAAATCTGATCGCTACATGACTTCAATAAATCTGATCACTACATGACTTCAATAAATCTGAGCTCACCTACATGGCTCTTCACTACATGACTCAATAAATCTGAGCTCACCTACATGGCTCTTCAATAAATCTGATCACTACATGACTTCAATAAATCTGAGCTCACCTACATGGCTCTTCACTACATGACTCAATAAATCTGAGCTCACATACATGGCTCTTCACTACATGACTCAATAAATCTGAGCTCACCTACATGGCTCAATAAATCTGAGCTCACATACATGGCTCTTCACTACATGACTCAATAAATCTGAGCTCACCTACATGGCTCTTCAATAAATCAGAGCACAACATGGCTCATCAATAAATCTGAGCACAACCTGGCTCTTCAATTAATCAGAGCACACCATGGCTCTTCAATGAATCAGAGCACAACATGGCTCTTCAATGAATCAGAGCACAACATGGCTCTTCGATTAATCAGAGCACAACATGGCTCTTCAATTAATCAGAGCACAACATGGCTCTTCAATTAATCAGAGCACAACATGGCTCTTCAATTAATCAGAGCACAACATGGCTCTTCAATTAATCAGAGCACTACATGGCTCTTCAATTAATCAGAGCACAACATGGCTCTTCAATTAATCAGAGCACAACATGGCTCTTCAATAAATCTGAGGACCTTCATCGTCGAAAAACACGGTACCCATAATGTAGCACTACCACTAAATATAAATCGATTGCTACAATTTCGGGGCACAGGGTAGCCACAATCTCGTGAAAACAAATCAACTGCCCCCATTTCGGGGCACTCGGTAATTTTGTGGGCGATGATAGGCTTTTAAAGCCGATCCCGCTTCTGATATGTAAAAGACTCGGTTAAAACGTGCCTCTTATATGCACTATATTCGCTACACAACTGTACTGTATATCTCAAACTAGTTGTGTACACTTCGAGCTCCAAAGGGAGACTAACTCAATAACGATAGCTCCCGCTCTTTTATACCTTTTGCTTTAGTTAATAAAGATATACCTTCCACAAATATTATGAATTACTTGGAGGGTAGTTAATATAAATATAATTAACATACTACCCTTCAATATCGTGTACTAAATCACAACAATTATCCGAATTCGTAACATTAGAAATTAATTAAATTATCAAACTAGTACTACTAAATTTTCAAGTTCTCTTCATTTTGTTTCTAACCTTAATATACTTGTTACAGTTCAACAACAAACTGTGGAAATTACTCTGTAAGTATAATTTTCTAATAATGATAATACATATGTAATATTGATGTTGTAATAAGTAGTGTTGAGTGTTGAGAAATTGATTTTCATTTATGTTACCTAAAACTATAATTAATAAATAAATACACCCAACAGTCACACACATAGTCCTGACCCCACACTAGATGTAACCTGTATCGTGGGTATCAGAAACTACGAGAGACTTTCGGTCTCACAATACCCAGGCCCGAAACAAATATCTGTGGGCTAAACAGACATTTGTCTCGGTGTGGGAATCGAACCCGCGACCTCACGTTTCACAGCCGGCTACTCGCCCGTCGCGCCACGGAGGCTGTTGGTGAAATTATAAAACCATCAAGTTAGAAAATCATCCAAATGCAATGAAAAATATAATGCACTGCCATTAGATCAAGGAGGCGCAAATTGAATAAAAATATTTTATTTCCAGGCCCGAACTGGCTCTAAAGAAGGATGATGTGAAATTATACGAAACTCAACAAGGTATAGGATATTTTTAAACGGCACCGATGTTGAATAAATTGTGTAATCTCATCTTGAATAAAGCGGCTTGGAACAAAAATGTACGGGCTTCACCATTATTTTTATCAGATTGTTTTATTGTTTATGCAAGTTTTTGAAATTAAAATTCTTTTCGACCGACTTCAAAAATAGGAAGTCCTCAATTCGACTGTATTTTTTTATGTGTGTTACGCAATATCTCGGCCAAATGTGGACTGATTTTCAAGATTATTGTGTTCGATAACGCTTTTTTTTTTATAGAAGAGGGGGCTAACGAGCAAGTGAGCCACCTGATGTTAAGTGATCACAGCCGCCCATAAACATCCACAATATTAATTATTAATTATTATATTAATTATTATTTATTAATTCCAAGGGTGGTCCCGTATTAATTTGGTCACGATTAGTAGCTCAACCATGAGTTTGTTGTACGTATTTACGCGAGCGAGGACGTAAAATATTTCTATGGAAAACGTCAGTTCCCCACGTAACCGCTAGAGGCGTACGGGTGTTTATCATACAAATATTTTACGGAGTCGCTAGCGAGTAATGTCAAAACAACTCATGGTTGGCCTACAGATAAGTTTTGAAGTCGGTCGGTATGGAGTTTCCGTTAGTAATGCTTTAAGTCCGATTTACGCAATGTAAATAAGCTATTATTAATATTACTATGTAAGTTTTATTCCTATATTATATTAAATAATGTAAATACTTATAATAAAAACTTATATAAAATGAAATATTTGGTTTTCTTCAAAGTTATCGTACCTAGTATTTTCCCGATCAAAAAAGTAAACGATTCTAACTGAATATTACTCGTTATAATGGAAATCAACAATTATCTTCTTTTACTTCTACTTAGTTACACAAATAAGCAATTTATTTTGCATCTATAACTGACCAACTGGGATTTTGACGGGAAGTCTGACAGGGTGGGCGTCGCTTGTTAAAATTATTTCATATTATTCTCTACAGCTGTGTTTGTTGGTTTTTAAGTGATGTGGTTTAATGCATCAAACTGCAGTGAAGATGGACAGTATAATGTGGAAACTTTTTAACCGGTGATCTTTGATGAGTTTTGCTTGGTGCGTTGGTTGGCTTCGTTCGGTCGATTCGTCGAGTGAAGGTCACCTGAGGGGCACCGCGCTGGAAGGAATTACCGCCATAATTCCAGCAGGACCTTAATACCATCCACATCTGGGTCTCATGGTCATTGTGAAAACATAATTGCTCTATTTACCTTGACATTGGCTAAATTATCGCAAATGCGTGGAAGTCATTATTTTTAGAAGAAAAAGAAGAACTGACTGGCGTAGTGGTGGCGTAGTGCGTGCGCGGTACGACTACTGTCCTGAGGTCTCGGGTTCGAACCCGGGTGTCGGGTAAAGTGATATTGAATTTTTCCGTATCATCATGAAGTTTGGAATTTGTCCGATGCCCGATATGGGGACACGCCCCCTGTCACATCTGGGATGGAAATGAGCTCGGTGAAATGTGGGCGTTATTGGTGTAATTCTCTAGTTCGCCTCTGCCTACCTTTTCGGGGATAGATAGATACGTACCATAGGTACGTGTTTATAGAATACATCTACACTTTGTTTTTTAATCTAATTGGATGTGTGAAAACACGTTTACTTAGGTATCCACAAATGTTTTATTTGGCAAAATAAACATCGCAATGAAATCCGCCATTTTACGTGTTAGAATGGCTCTTTATAGCCGCTGCGGTATCCTTCACGTTTTACTACCAAATAGAACAAATGGGATACTTACAAAAACACGTTTGTTCAGTGTGAGGCGTGAATAACATTTGTAAGTTTTACATAGGTAACGTTCTTAAATTTTATACATGATTCTTATTCCAGAAAGGTAACTATTCTTGATTTTATACATATTTTTTATCGAATGGCAAATAAAACAAAAAAGAAACCTTTCTGTATAAACTGCTTCAAAATTGTTTTTTACAACCGGCTGCCAGCATGACGTCAATACCCTCTGGGAAATTCCCGGGAAAATTAAATTATAAACTTCGCTTTGGCTGACCTGGGAATCGAACCCACGACCTTTGGGTCCATAGCCCATAAATGCTGCCACTAGATCAAGGAGGCGACGTATGGTATCCTTACTATTAGAGAAATATGATATATGGTATACTTATTATTATAGAAAGTTACATTGCTAAATTATGCCATATAGGTACTAACAAAAGGCTGATAACATATTCAATACGGGTTAAATATTATGTAAGGGTTTTTACCTAACCCGTTAAAGCCGTATACGGGTTAACTTGTTGGTGTTGGTCCAGAAGTTCAGAAGTTATTACAGGTCCAAGTACGTAATTACTTCTGAGAGAAGTTTACTCAAAATACGGAACATTAAAATAAAAGCAGTAGGTAAGTTGGCCCACTGTATACATTTTTTATTAGATAGACCATTTTGTTCATGGAGGTATGTTTACGCAGCCGTGTAGGTTTTTTTTATTTCATATGGTGTTATGTACTAACCTATTAAATAAAGCGACTAGGTTAACGACGCGCGTGGCGCAAGCTTATCATTTAAATAGTTTGTTAAAATGATGAAGTAGTGTGAGGCATAAGCAATTTCTTTATACAATTTTCCTAGGACTGGATCCCCAGCATGCAGCCGATCATAAGAACTAAAGACAAATCCTTTCTGCAACAAACTTATAACAGTGTGTATTGCCACATGCTCCGACCCCACATTGGAATGGGTAAATACGGGTAGGTAGAAGAAGGTAGGTAAAAATTGGCAGTGGCGAATTTCCCCTAAATCCGACTAGATCCGCGGCTAGGGGGGCTACATATTAGGGGCGGCCAATCATACGAAACGACTAATAGAACTGAAATTGAAAGCAGGATCCCACGGTCCGGACCCCATACGTGCTGCCACTAGGCCAAGGAGGCGAACGGTGGACGAACACGACATAAAAAATATATACAGACAAATTGAGGGAATCCTCCTTTTATGGAGTCGGTAAAGAAGGTGTTAGAAGGGGCCGCTGCAAGCATTGGGCCTAGGGCGGCCAACACTGCAATTCCGCCACTGAATATTGCCACATTACAGACGATGTAAAATAAATAGGCCATTATTGAATCTGGGTCGACGGCCCTTTTATAGCTGTTAATCAAAAAACAATCATGAATTCTCTGGGCGTCTTAATGGCGGGCCACAAGTCACTCATAATAAACTGAGGGAGTAATAAAAAAGATGTCTCGGACGAGACGCTAACAGATGGCTTTGTAATTTATTATGTCGCGTTCAGTTGAATACATGGCCTCAGGCCTGTACGTTGCCTGAGCTTCTAGTACAAGTTTTGGCAGTGCAAAATCGATGATATTTTTGCGTAAAATGTATGCAAAAAGGCAAATAATTTGACTTGCAGCATCTGTTGCGAATATTACTTTCTTTATACCTGCCTTTATCCCACTTTAATGTATTTGAAGTATGTGTCAGAAAGGATTTGCCTTAGATTTTACGACCGGCTGCCTGTCTGACGTATACCCCCCTCTGAATCCAGTCCCGGGCAAATCAAATTAGAGAAATCGCTTTGTTCGACCTGGGAGTCGAAACCAAGACCTCCCGGTCCACAGCCCATATATACTGCCATTAGATGACTAGACCAAGGAGGCGACTATTGCGGAAACTTGTGCGGAAAGTTCGTTGTGACCTAAAGGTATGGCGAAAAAGAAAAAATACTAAATGTTTAATGAAAAATAAAAGTAGGTATAATAGTTTTGGAGAAGTAAGAACTGTCAAAACTAACTCTTAGTAGGGCAGTGCTCCTTCTTCATCTGTTTATCACATGATGGTAATGACGACTGACGATACATTAGGAATTATTGTACGTAAAGCTCCTTTTTCATAGCAGAGGCTGGCAAACAAGCAGTTGGTTCACCTGATGGTAAGAGATTTCAACCGTCCATAGACACCCAAGATACAAAAACAATCATGAGAGCGGTGCCAACCTGAAAGACGGAGAATAGGGATTGGGAATGGCAGGGGGGAATTGCACCACTGCAAATCTCACTCACCAAACGAAACGCAACAGCAAACTGCCACTTTTCGTTGGTTTTCTGTGAGACAGTGATATCAAAGCGGTCGAGCCGGTCCATCCGTGCTGTAGACGTAACTGTCCACAGCATGTCTCTACCACTCTTTTCACTTACTTCGCAGATTAAGACTGACTTGCATAACGATAATTAATCATATTTAGACATTGAACATATTCATACAAGTCCGCCTAAATTACCTAAGATAACTACCAAACCTTTTCCGAAAGGAGAAAACGTGACGAAATCCAGACCCATGGGATACGTGAGTAAATGAGATTAATGTCAGGCAATAGATTTGGAATCCCTCCTTGTACCCAACGCAAAAAGCTGTTTATTTCAACTCGGACGAGTGAACCTTCGGAAACATGTTTACCGTATAAAAGAGGATTTGTTTGAAATAAGCCTATTAGGGCACATTATACGATGTCATATATCTTATGACTGCCTCGGTGGCGTAGCGGTATTTCGGTACGACTACGGTTCTGAGGTCTCGGGTTCGATCCCCGGGTCGAGCAAAGTGATATTGGATTTTTCCATATCAGCCCGGAGTCTGGAATTTGTGCCCGATATGGCGATAGGCTCGCCCCCTATCACAACTGGGACGGAACTAAGCTCGGCGAAACGTGGGTGTACTAATTCACTAGTGCGCCTCTGCCTACCCCTTCGGGGATACAGGCGTGAGCTTATGTTATGTTATGTGTTATACGATGTCATGAATAGGTAAATAAGTGAAATTAGTGAAAAATATCCAGATATAAATCAAGCTTTTGCGTCGATGTTCGTTTTATTAATTGCGTACTAGGTACGCTGATAAGTATCTGTGCATTTATAACTAACTGAATTACACTGGATATCAATTTTCTTTTTTTTAAACATTTACAAATTACCCCCTCAAGGGGGGTTGACGTCAGACAGGCAGCCGGTCGTAAAAACTTAGCCAAATCCTTTCTGCAACGTGCTTGTAAAAGTGTGTTGCGCCGACCCCATATTAAGGTGGGATAAGAGCAGGTAGAAAGAAAGAAACATTTAGAAATTACAAAGCAAATGATCGTCCACACTTAGGGTGTACACAAAGATGAGCAAAATATGTAGCCCCAAGTAGTTACTTATACTGTTATAGTATGTAGGTACTATAAAGTGATTATAGAGGTAGTTGAAAAAAATATATTGCATTTAATTAGGATTGTAAAAAAATTGCCCATAGATTGTAAGGTATGACCTACATAACTAAAAACTCCAAGCTACTTCCATATAACGACAAATATAGAGCACGTTCTATTTACAATTGCTTGGATTGATGTTAAGGGTAATAAGAGAATTATCTAGCCAGTGGAGCGGTAAAACTCCGGGGATATCAGGCCCAGCAGATAACTTGTTTGCGACTCCATTCAGTGTTAACAAGATCTTGGAATTGAGTTTACTTGTAAGTTATATATAGGTATAGATGTTGATACTTATTTACAGTACCTCCTACCTTCTATTATACGCTTCGTTAATTTTCGTTTAACATCGAATTTGGTCATTGATAAACCTGATAAGATCAGAATAGAGGTAATTATTGAGTATTAAGTAGAGCAGCAGTAGAGTATGACAGTAACTAGACCCATAGGGCCTTAATTATAAGAACAGTTTAACTGAGCAAATGGCAAAGAATATCCTGTTCCTATTATTTTCAAACAATGTAACTCAAGGAAAAAAGTGACAGGCTATTCTTAGCCATTTGCTCAGCTAAACTGTTTTTATAAGTAAGGCCCATAAAGACTAAGCTAAAAACAAAACTTATACAGCTTCTTTATAAAGTTGCTATCAATAATAACTACACTTAAATAGGGTTTGGCTAGGATTGCAAATTAAACGGAGTAAACTGACATTTCGAATGTTGCCACTTTTTTATGTAATTTAAATAGTGCTGCGGTAAAAAGAGCAAGATTATTTAAACATTTCAATACAGTGAACCATTTCATTCGTTCATTTTCTAAAGTCCAACTCAAAGGCGTAATTCCTGCCTAATGTGTGATTAGTATTGCATATCTACTGAATAAATCTTAGTAAATGCTAAGTTATGGCTTGTCAACTGGAATTATAGTCATGGTTTATCATAAATAAAACTTACAAAAGCTATGAATGTGACGAACGTAATTTTTCTCAGATAATAAAAGTAATATTTGTAATTTTAATTGTTATCATTTAGCGTACCTATCTGTTGTTAATATTTACGCAAAATTATTTACACAGACATTTAGTCGAATTTCTAAAAATACGCAATAAAATTCTTATTTTGCAAGCTAATGCTGAGTTGTTGTTTCTTTGTGTGATAAGAATTGTACTAGATCAATCACTATGTTTTGAAAGTAAGCAACATTATTTTGGAAAGTGACATTTCGATCTGTCAGAATACTCCGTTTAATTAGCAATCGTACTATAGTGGTAAAATTTAAAATTTCGTATGACTCATACATAGTTTTTGAATAATGGGAACTTGAAGTTGTGACGAAAACATGTTTTCTGGCGGCGATTTACTGGTTTTATAATTGATCAAAGAAATTAAGTTATTTTTTTTTATTTTACCATTCCACTTTAAATCGATCTCCGTGTTGGTGAAATTGTTATTGGTACCAACTTTATGAAACACCCAGTATAATACAATAATAATGTGAAATCTACGTCCGGTCATCCAAAAATGCTCAGTCAGTCGACGGAAATATACGTAACATTTTGGGTTTTTCGGCATAATGCTTAGAGTAATAACGTATAGAGATATAGTCTCATACAAAATTCCTTCGGAAATTGAAGCCGATAACGATTCAATGTGTGCATCGTCGGCGCGTAACTACTTGAGCCGACACACACATACGCACGTAAATAGTGTTGCAAGTAAAAGACATTTTACCAACAAAATAGGGAAATCTAAAGTGTTCTAATAATGATACACTTCTTTTATTCTGAACTTAAAAAACATTTGTATAGTTTTGAACCGACTTTAAAATAAAAAGGTTCTGAATTTTTCTGTATAAACATAACTTTTTTTATCAATTGTTCGATAGAGTTGTTCGTAATGTTCGCGTTCGCGTTGTATGTGTATGCTTGTGTATGTATAAATATTATGATTATGAATTTATTTATGTATATTATATGATATATTCTTTTATAGCTATATATCGCAATGATATTTAATATTATGAGTATATGTAACATTATATTTAATACTTTTTTTTCTTTTTATATATTATCATGCGATCAGTCACGAAGACTATAAGCAGATGCGGTGCAGTAGAATTTAACACTACCCTCATTTTTATTTTCTTCATATACACCCGCCTTGTCTTTTCTCTGCACCACCCAAAGGTTGACTGGTAGCGAATGCCGCTGGCATTAAGTTCGTCTGAACATATTTGTGTATAATGTGTTTGAAATAAAAAGGAGACGGAAACACTTCCATACAATCTTGGGCCTAGATTGTAAAAGGATGAAAGTAGTGTCAATTAATAGATAGTATATTATGAGATCATTACTGAACATTTGGCGACTTTTTGTAATCTGAGAACATAGTTATGAGCCTCACTTTGACTTAAATAAAAGTGAGGTTATGGAACAAACTATACGCAAACAACTGATGTTTATAAGTACAAATCTTACGCATTGATATGTTTTAATGTAGATAACATACGCTCACGCCTATATCTCCGAAGGGATGGCAGAAACTCGAACACCCACATTCGATAACTAAATGTTGATCACAAAGACGATTATTCTCAGGAACATAATATTTCTACAGACTGAGCAACATTGTTCTATTTAAAAGATGGAAAACACCCAAAACGCACACGCACGAAACAATACGAAAACGAAGCAAATGAAAACGATTTTTTTACAGGGAACCAGCTAAGGTCTGAATGCATGCCGCCAAGCTATTCAGTTACTGTTTTTTTTTTTCAGAACTATTTATTGTTAGTTTTTATGTTTTCAATTATTTTTACTTGAATTAATCATCCGGGTCTAACATTATATATATATATATACATATATAAATATATATATTTTTAACTCATTCATCTTAATCGGTAAAGTAATCGATTCTATTTTAATAATGCCCTTTACTTATTTTTCAGATATCTCATTTTCTAGATTGTGAATTGGGCAGATTTTTTTATGTTTTGAAATAAAAAAAATGACAAATTTTTGGGCCATATCTCAACTCATTACATTTTGGCCCAAAGATCCCCGTCTCCTTTTGGTTTTTATTTGTTCGTTAAAAAAGATTAAAAAACAGAAAATCCTTTAGGTTTAATCATACCTATTTACATAAAAATCGGTACAGTGATATAACCATAAAAACGCAAAAAACACACTTTCCGATTAGAGTACGCATAAAAGTTGAAAATTATTTTCTTTAACCCTTACATCACCAATTACTATCATCATAATCCCCATTTTGATATCAAACATAAGCTAAGCTGTGTTATTTGATTTTGTTCATTATTTATGTTAATAGCAAATTGTCAGGATAGGCAGTGTAGCTTTGTCTATACGAAGTGCACGCCACTGCACAAACAGAGTTATCGCAGAGTTAAGAGCCATTTCACAAAATTCGACTGCTCCAGAATAGGTAAATAAACACCCGAGCCGCGTACGAATCGAAGATAGCGATTATGGCGCGACTAAAACTTTTTGATACTTTTGCATCTCACTAAACTCGAGTCATCCGAATTTTAATTTTATTATTTATCATAATGTACTATATGTATTGTAAACTATTATATATAATATGTAGATGTATACTAAAACAAGCCAGTCTTGTTACAACATAGTGTAATATAAAAAAAAAATCTAATTAAATTTAGAGGTATTATAAATTATCCCGTAAAGGCATAGATATATTATTTACCTAGATGCACAGTTGACGCTCGGAAAATGGGACAGCAAAGGAGTGCTTAAGCACTTCTTTTGTCTACAGTCGGACGCCGATAGAATTCTAAATTTGAAAATTCAAATTTAAGAACGCTTGCTCATGTCAATTAAAAAGCTACTTTATAACACACGCATAGAGTTATATTTGTGTTGATTGAATTTGAACTTGTGATCTTTTTCTTTGTTTTGTTCCTGAGACCACTTTTTAAGAAGATATTTGCAAAGAACTGTGCATCTATGGTATATTATATTGATGCGTAATGTCATTGACAAAATTAGGTTCAATTTTTATGTTTTAACTTTACTATTACGCTTTTAATTGTTTTTGATACCAACTTTATATATCACCATTATTATTATTACATCTTCGTGTTTTCGAAATATATGAAGCTATTTGCAGGCTTCCCATTGCTTGAACTAAAAATTAATACTATTTATAAAACAACAAAACTAACTATTCTAATAATACTTCATCATGAGGGCGCTAAAAATGGTTAATATAAGTCAATTAGTTTTTACTTGCAGCTCCACATGCTTAAAATTGTAAGATTGAAGGGAAAAGTTTATGATTTGTCGATCTGATCTATCATTTTAATTTGAATATTTTACATGCGCATGTGGCACAGCGGGCGAGTAGCCGGCCGTGAAACGTGAGGTCTCGGGTTCGATTCCCCCACTGAGATAAATCTCTGTGTGGCCCACAGATATATATTTCGGGTCTGGGTGTTGTGAGACCAAAAGTCTCTCGTAGTTTCTAATACTCACGACAAAAGGCTCGATCTTAGTGTGGGGTAAGGACTATGTGTGTGACTGTTGGGTGTATTTATTTATTTATTTATTGAGAGAGAATCCCTTTAGTCCTAAAAAATACGCGTGTAGAGCCGCGGGTAAAAGCTAGTATTATATGTTTTATTTATATAGATTACTAGCTGCCAAATAATACAATGCAATAATACGACCCCTTTTTAGTTTTGACCCCGTATCCGCCCTTCGGACTTGCTCGGTGGCCCTAATAACGATTTTAAAGTAAATCGGGTCAAAAACAAAAAAAAAAAACAAAATGGCGACCACCTTTTTAGTTATGACACCAGATCCGTGGTTGTGTGTGGGAGACAACAAAAAAAAATATGTCGCACTAAGGATCAAAGACAAAAAAAATCAAATTTTCAAACCTTATTTTATCCCTTTTCTGGGTAAAAAATTTCACAACCTCTGTCTGATCTTAGGGCTAAAGATATCCTCATACCAACTTTCATCAAAAACAGTTTCATCAGCGGTATCTGAATTCCTATACATACTTTCATCCCATATTTCATGTCTTTAGAGGTTGAAATAAACTCTATTTGAGTCCCTAGGGTCGATGGTATCCTTATTTTACCAAAATCTATTAAGCGGGGTTTTATCCCATTAGGGGTTGATTTAAAAAATAAGGAGACTTTGTATTAATCCAGGATGTCAGCAACCCCCCTACTAAATATCATCAAAATCTATTTGGTCGTTTTTGCGTGAAAGAGTACCAAATATACACACACACATACACTTACACTAAGTTTCGCATTTATATTACTTCGATGATGATTATAACAAAAACTGAAAAATGATTTTAAAAACGAACACTTAAAATGTCTTCATTTCTTAAATAGTGTTTCAGTTTTTGTTAACCTTTAATTATTATTTATCTATTTTTAGTTTAATATTGAAAGAATTATCCAACAACTCTCAATAGTTAAGGAGTTATATTTTACATCATCAGCTCAGCAACATGAGATGATGAGTACCAGACGCAAATACCAATATAGTTTTAGAAAATATATAAAACACACTATGGGTCTCTATAAAATTTGATGATTACCCTCGATTTCTCTAGGATCCCATCATCAGATCCTGATTTGGTGCCAATGGGAAGTATACCCTTTTCAACAAAAAAACTAATTTCACGAATCGGCCTAGGCGTCTTCGAATAATCGGGGAACATACATAAAAAAGACTCCGACGAATTGTTAACCTCCTCCTTTTTTTGAAGTCGGTTAATAAAATGCAATTACAGTACAATGAGGTACAATAATTAAAATTATATAACGTACTAAAAAAAATAAACTCTCATGGATCAAAACTTGTCAGTTGTGGTATATTTTGTAATTACGAATTCTATATCGTTCGGGAGCAGCACGGAAAAAATCGACATAGGTCTTGCTCCGACGAGCGCTGGCGCGCGACTGATTTCCGAACGCAAATTCATTGCAATTTTGTGCGATGTATTTTTTGTAATAAAAAAGTTATTAATAAAAATATTTTCATTTGACCTACAAAATAAGGTTGTTTATAAAACAAAGTTTATTTTGGTACAAATCGTTTCTTGTAATTTGCTTTTCTTCCTTGCAAAAACTCGCGATAAACTTCGGATATAAATCGTAAAAATCGTCACAGTCTTTATTTTTTTTACAATTAGTGTGATTAATTATCGATATTCTGTTTACCAAACGTCAATAGTTTTATATGCCTGATATCTAGGATTTTTCTCAAGTCCATTTAATGACTTTTAATAAGAGAATTAGGAGCCTGAAGATGACCTGTTTCGTTATTTTCAAGAAACAAGGTACGGGAGATTAATCGCTACTAAAAAATCAAAGTAGTATTAGTAAATGTTTTAAACAATACGTCAACAAAAAGAATCGATCTATATTTTGAATGTATTCAATGGCATTCAACCCGTTCTTATCATGGTAAATTAGGAGCTCAAAATCTTGGAAATCTCGCATAAAGTGTGAAATGCCTCTTAATTAGTTTAATATGAATATAGATTTGCATTTTAACTAGAACATCATTTGTTTGCGTATAGTTTATTCCATAACCTCACTTTTATTTAAGTCAAAGTTTTAGTAATGATCTCATAATATACTATATCTATTAATTGACACTACTTTCATTCTTTTACAATCTAGGCCCAAGATTGTATGGAAGCATTTCCCTCTCATTTCATTATCCCTAATAGTATTTAAAAAATGGGTAAATTGGTTGGCATTATTGGCAACATTCATAATGATTCATAACGTAAATGGCGTCTGTCATTTTTACAATTTTATTTGTAGTTTTGATGAATGTTTTACTTAATATTAAAACATGTCAGCAATTAATTACTTGTGAAATGTTATCTTTATATTTCCTTGGTGCTTGTTCATTGTATTGTGACATCCTTTGATAGCGCAGTTCGTCATAATATAATTAAATTTGTGGGAGCTCTTCATACTAAGACTTGACATAGGACACTGACACGCCGTGCGGCGTTGGGTACCTAAACCGGCTCACCCAGAACGCCTTCACGCCGTGGCCCTGTACTGCGGTTCTATGTATGATATTTCTATGGCATAATGTAACTACGCCTGGGATTCCGTTTACTGAACCTATAAATATTTATATCAGTTAACGAGCTCTAAAATCGATCTATCGCTAAGGCAATTATCAAAGATGCTCTGAGTTTCGAAGTCAGCTAATGCTGTATGTCTAGGTATATCAGAGCGTCGTATTTCATTCTCGGCAAGGGATGTTCCGTAATTAGAAGTAGGTAGGCACCGCGCCGCGTTCTAACTAGGTTGATAAGTACCTAGCTACATGTTTATCGTGTTTGTTTCATATCCTTAAATTATGTGCATGTGTGTTTGTATACCAACTTTAGTGTACCTCCACGCGCGAGTTCATTAGTTTCGGGTTTCATTTCTTATTATTATTATTATTATATTATTCATTAGTTTCGGTTCATTAGCTCTATCAAAGTCGTCTTGTTTTCACAAATACAACTAAGTTAAGAAAAAATCTAAATAAAGTCGTTTCATACCCTGAATATGTCGTTTAATATTATATCAGAATAATCCAAAGGTCATCTGTAAAGGCCCTCGGGATAAGCTTGAGAGCGAATAACAGGCTTAACGTATTTCACAGTTCCTTTATTTGAACGTGTCCCGGCTTTTTGGCTCTATGACGTTGAAACTCAAAAGCGATGCTTTGCATCTCCACTCGCGCGACGAATATTAATCGGATTTTCTCGATGCGATCTCGGCTACAAATAAGATTTTTACAATTTCTATGCAAGAATTTTATGTATAAAACTTGACACGAAATGTAGGATTTTTGTAAATAAATTATATTCTCAATGGTAGAATGATGAATAGAAAATTGAATGAAATAAGTTGGACTGCCTCGGTGGCGTGGTTCTATTTCGGTACGACTACCGTCCTGAGGTCTCGGGTTCGATCTCCGGGTCGGGCAAAGTGACATTGGATTTTTCCATATCAGCCCGGAGTCTGGAATTTGTGCCCGATATGGCGATAGGCTCGCCCCCTATCACATCTGGGACGGAACTAAGCTCGTCGAAATGTGGATGTTCTAGTTCGCTAGTGCGCCTCTGCCTACC
Source organism: Clanis bilineata (assembly GCA_036417725.1). NCBI lineage: Eukaryota > Metazoa > Arthropoda > Insecta > Lepidoptera > Sphingidae > Clanis > Clanis bilineata. The sequence goes on from CM071153.1 coordinate 11,494,541, forward strand.
CCTTCGGGGATACAAGCGTAAACTTATGTTATGTTATGTTAAGAAATAAGTTGGTATATTGACTATTTAGTAAGAACTGTCATGAAATGCAGCGTCACTTGCACTAAAACATTACACAAAACACCTTCGCAAAACATGGTTTCGCTACACATTTTATCTATGGTCCATTGCTCTACGAGCCGGAGACAGCGAAAATCAGTTGTGCGTATATGTTTTAGTGTTTTGTTTCGAGAAAAACAGGTGCAGGAGAGGCGCCTTAATCTGTACAATTTTCATTACGTGGCCTACCCAACCGAGAAAAAGGCAAAGTGTTTGCACACAGTTACGGCATGTACCTAACCACTTCATTTTAACCTTTAGCAAACGTCCATAGGTTATACAATTGTACTGGCAAACGTCGGGGTTTATTACATTCCAGCGGGTGAAAAATAAAACTCGTTACAACGTATAAATATAAATAAAAAAGTATTTTGTGTCTGTATGAGAAACAATGAATGAGATTCGATAGTTTTTATTTAACAACAATTATAATTTAATATTTATTTAATTACCAAAATAGTGAAGTGAGATGTCGAATCGAACCTGTCGCCTTGTTAAGTATCTAATTAATTTAGTAAATTTGCTTTGGCTTCTGCGATACAGGCCTAGAGCCTAGTGCAGTAACCGCCGTTTAATAATATTAAGGATTAAGAAATCAAAAATTTTAGTAATACTTAAAATTTGTAACTCGAATAAATAATTATAATAATTTATTTATCAAATAAATAAATTATTATAATTATTCGTAAGAAAGAAATAAGTTAGCCGATTGTAATAAATTACCGTAATCATTTGGTGGCCGTTTAGAATTGTAAGGTGCTTTAGAACATTGCATATTTTTTAATTAAAAAATAAGCTTTGCATTTGTGTACTCTGTTATATACGATTCCCTACTATGAATATCAGAACGTTTTTCAATTTAAATATTTGTTAATTGTCTACGTGATCTGAGTGTATTTGGTCAACACTCAACATTCAATATGCATTCAACCAACCTAATAGGACTTTTTTTTCGAACTTTCGAGCAAACCTTTTAAACTCAATTTATTTTCGGTCCCATGTTTCATTTTAAGTAAAGCCGCGACTCCTGCAGTAAAAAATCATACAAAACATCTACGCAAAACATGGTTTCGCTACACATTTTTATCTATGCTCCATTGTTCTATGAGCGAGCGAAAATCACTGTTCGCCATTTTTGCCTCGCCGTAAATATAAAAAACATAAATAATAGTTCTATCCCGTTTTCTTCTATGTTTTTGCCAGGGGATTATAATCCATGCAGCATGATTAGTAGGGTACCATTCTCCTCTCCGACTTTCTTTCTACCTGCTCTTATCCCACCGTAATGTGGGGTCGGCACAATACACTCTTTCAAGCATGTTGCAGATAGTATTTGGCTAAGTTTTACGACTGGCTGCCTGCCTGACGTCAACCCCCTCTGAAGGATCCAGTCCCGGGCAAATTAAATTAGAAAATTCGCTTTGCCCGACCTGGGATTCGAATCCACGACCTCCCGGTCCACAGCCCATATATGCTGCCACTAGACCAAGTAGGCGACATTCTCCTCTTCGACTATAGTAGATATTTATCAACTGATTACATAAGTAATTGATAGGCTCGCCCCCTATCACATCTGGGACGGAACTAAGCTCGGCGAAATGTGGGTGTTCTAGTTCGCTAGTGCGCCTCTGCCTACCCCTTCGGGGATACAGGCGTGAGCTTATGTATGTATGTTATGATTACATAAGCACGTATTTATAAATTGCCACATAAAGTAGTTATTACAATATAAATAATATGCAATGCTTTAAAACAAACCAATACGGTGGCAGTGGTTAAAATAATGTATTATTTCGCATACATAATATATTGTACCTACGTATGTTATTTGCGGTGTTCTATCATCGTTAAATTACAATCATTGATTGTGAAATTCAGTATCTAATGAATCATGTAGTGCGCCGTGCGATGGGGTGACGGGAAAATGGTTCAGCAGCATATTTATTAAACTTTATATACATGATTATGTGTATAAAGCATATTGTCTTACTGTAAAGTATGTTACTGTAAACGCGTTCATCCCTGTGTAGTTAATTTAATTTTATCCCTGTCCCTTATCTCACTCAATGTGGGATCGACACACTATACTTTTTAAGTATTTGGAGAAAGGTTGTGATTTGGTTTTTATAACCGGCTCCACCTGTCTGACGTCAACTTTAGTTGTTATTCACATTTATAATAATTATACAGCTCCGGCAAAAATTGCTAAATTCCTTTCTGCGACATGATTGAAGAAAGTGTGTCGCGCCGAGCCTTAATTGAATTGCGATAAAAAATGCTTTACCATTGAATGTTTTGTGTAGTATTGCCATTGTTCATGGACAGGTACGGGGCTTATCATCAGACGAACAACCTGTTTATGTCATCATACAGAAAAATTTAATGAAAGAAAGGCGATAGGCTCATCGCCTATCACATCTAGGACGGAAATAAAGTCGACGAAATGTGAGTGTTCTAGTACGCTAGTGCACTTCTGCCTAACCCTTCCGGGATACAGGCGTAAGCTTATGATGATGATGAATGGAAAAAAGGAATTTATATATCGATGTCGGATTTTCAATACTGCACCTTAATATAAGCTCACGCCTGTATCCCCGATGGGGTAGGCAGAGGTGCACTAGCGAACTAGACACCCACTTTTCGCCGAGTTTAGTTCCGTCCCAGATGTGATAGGGGGCGAGTCTATCGCCATATCGGACACAAATTCCAGACTCCGGGATTTATGTTGCGAGTCCACAAATAATGTGAACCAACTTCGGTTATTTGCTCTTTGTGCGGTTGGAGCCTTTTCGTATATTGGCAAAATAAATATTGAAAAGCTCTTCCGAAACACGAGTTGGTTTAATTTGAGTGCTGAAGGCATCAATATAATATACCCTAGATGCACAGTTCTTTGCAAATATCCTCCTAAAAAGTGGGCTCAGGAATAAAACAAATAAAAAGATCGTAGGTTAAAATTAATCAACACAAATATAACTCTATGCATGTGTTATAAAGTAGCTTTTTAAAAGAAATGATCAAGCGTTCTGAAATTTGAATTTTGAAATTTAGAATTCTATCGGCGTCCGACTGCAGGCAAAAGAAGTGCTTAAAAGCACTTCTTTGCTGTCCCATTTTCCGACCGTCAACTGTGCATCTAGGTAAATAATATATCGATGGCTGAAGGTCCATTATTCATATGCCTATTGCTTATAAATGTGATTACCTAATGAATAAATAGACTGTTTCTCAATATCTTATTGAAATTAGGATTTCGTGTTTTTAATAAATATATATTATTCATTTATTTCAATTTTATGTTAATACATGATTTGTATAGAGTTTTATCGAAGAAATCTCAAATTTACAAAAATATGATTATGCAGTTTTGTTACACCATCAGCTGACATTCAACTTAATAGGTAACCCACTGAAGGACGTCCTGCGGCCTGAGCAGGAAAATTTCTGACAACCGTAAATGTATACGAACTCGATGCGCGTCTATGAAATTTGTATGAAATATGAACCAAACGTCATCAGTGCGCAGCGAATTCGAATACATTTACATTTACATTTACATTAGTTTTTCGTGCTCGGGCTACTGATTTGAATATTATGTTAACAGAAAAGGCAATATATTAATCTATTAATGAATGTCATAGTCTCACGCCTGTAATCCTGAAAGGTATGCAGAGGAGAACTAGAACACCCACATTTTGCCGCCCTCATTTCTTATTAAGTTACATTATAATAAAGTAGCAACCCGCCCCAACTTCGCACGGGTGCAATATTAGTATATTATGCATGTACCTCTACATGTACCTTTACATATATACCTTCCTCTTGAATCACTCTATCTAATAAAAAAAACCGCATCAAAATCCGTTGCGTAGTTTTAAAGAAAGAAAGAATTCACTTTATCTGTCCATCACTACAAGGCACAAGTACAATTTTTTATTCAATTTAATCATTTTTAAAGAACTAAGCATAGATAGGGATAGACAGCGGGAAGCGAATTTGTTTTATATAATACTATGTAGTGATGAAGCATAGAGACGAAATAATAATAAAATATGGCAATATTAATAAAACTGTGCCATCACAATAGATCTTCTCGTAGGTACGCCTACTGACTGTCTGCAAGGAAACATCGAGCCCATGTTTATAGCTTCATAAACCAACCGTATGTGACTTGAATTAATGATTTGTAGCGACCTTAACCATACTTGGTTTGACGTTAACTCGTACAGGGGGGTGACACCTGATGCTCGATTCGAACTTGGATTCGATTCGGTTTTCATTTATTGACTTAAAATTTCACCGAAATCGTGTTAAAAGTGCATTACGTAATTTTTAACGTGCAATGTCACGTTAAAAATTACCAAATGACAATTCCTCGAATATTATGCAACAATTGCGCCCTTTAAAAGTTGGTTTCGATGTAATTTTAAGTCAATAAATGAAACCAAATCGAAATCACAATCGAAACGAGTATCAAGACAAGAGTAAGGGGACAGGGTTGCAGATTTGAAGATTTTTAATTAATATTATAATAAGTATTTATGTTCGTACATATTTTGACCCTTTGGTGGCATTTATCGTCCTATATACAAACTATGAATGTTACAAAATGTAACAATATATTAATTGTTTAATTAAGTTTAAAATATTATGGTTAGGATTTTTTCACCATGGAATGGTCCATCCGAATGGAATATGTTTAATTTTGGTACAGGCAAGCTTCAAGCTGGACGGATAATTTTATTATAAATATTCAAATAATTTATTCAGAAAATAGGATATTTTATATAATTTTTCTCAATTTTATGTCTTGTCTCTGAGAAGAAATGGCAAAACAAACTCAAGGGCTATCGCTTGTTTTAAAGTCTAGACAACTAGTGTTCGTTAAGCCTTAACACTAGTGCAAAGAATTACACGTACGTATAAGTAGAAACTTATATACAATGATCATGATTTGGGCACAGATTTTGGAGTGCAATCTAGATGTAACTTACTAACACTAGCTGTATGGATTTTGTACCATGATTGTATTTTGTATTGAGTCTTACGTAAATTAAAATATTTAAGTTTACTAACAAAACATTTTATACACAAGAAATATGTAAGTTTATAGTTTAACACCAGCTTACTATGTGGCTCTGTTACTTATAGATTAGTTTGTAGAATCAAGTGTTGTTCTTATATTCTCGTAACAGTTTATAAATGAAGTCGAGTCACGTCATATGAAAATTACCAAACTTTTAAGTACCTACGGCTCTACCTGCAAGTGTTCACAAACGGGAGACACTTTCAAAAGTTTTGATCATTCCGGTTTTCACAGAGAAGGTAAAAACGACGTTTATTCGCTTTCGTAATTTAATTTTCCTCAACTTTTTATTCATAACGCGTAGTGCATTATAAATTTCCATTATAAATTGTGAAAATAGGGTTCATTATAAAAATATTAATAATATAAGATTTCTTTTCATAATATAACAAAGATTATTGGAAGACAAAAGATGATCTAAATCTGTTATGGCGAATAATTTTTCTAGCATACTTTAGAGCTTTGAAAAAAATGTTGAAATGGCGTGCAAAATCTGCAAGTATGGTAGCCACTTTGTCGATTGTTACTGACATAATATGCAAATATGTGCAAATTTAACACACTAGTCGTTATTTTACTTCCTTTTCGGACTGGATATTATGTACTTTATTGAGAATATGGAAATAATCTGATTTAGTTGTCATTATTATGTGTAATATTTAATAATACAAACTGCCACTATCGCGTCGTCGGTTAATTTATAGCATACTTAAGTACCTACTACCTCTATAAAATCTAGACTGCCTCGATGGCGTGGTTGTATTTCGGTACGACTACTGTCCTGAAGTCTCGGGTTCGATCCCCGGGTCGGGCAAAGTGATATTGGACTTTTCCATATCAGCCCGGAGCCCTGGAATTTGTGCCCGATATGGCGATAGGCTCGCTCCCTATCACATCTGGGACAGAACTAAGTTCGGCGAAATGTAGTTGTACTAGCTGGCTGGTGCGTCTCTGCCTACCCCTTCGGGGATATAGGCGTGAGCTTATGTTTATGTGTATAAAATCTAGAATCTAGAGAGAGGTTCTTATCCATCGCTTAAGAATCCTTATGTAGTTGCTTTCATAAAAACCCATATCCATTTTGTAGTATAGTAATATATAATACCTACTGATTTCTTAGATTTACGCGAATGTTATACATGGAAATAAAACTAGTTTATACGGATTATATCGCGATTTTCTTTTGTTTTTAGGTCCGGCTTTGCAGCCTTCGTGATCACGGGTCGGGTCAGTCCGAAATAAGTAAAGTCTAAATACATAATATGTTGGTATTCAGTCGACTTGCGATAGAGATAAGTAATCCAGCTATTTACTGAGTCCATGAATCCAAAGTGTATCGGTTGTTCAATACGGTTATAGATAAAACCATTTATATGCTTCGTAATGACCTTTCAATCTTCATATGGGTATAAAGTGCGTCGTAAAGTTTTCCACAGGCACCGAGATTTACGATCAGTTTCAGGTGATGTTGTCTGTACTGCTTTTAGACAAATCACATCGTTTTTTTAATCGCAATCTCGAGATCTCGTAAACTTTTATACACAGATTTTTTTAGACATTTTTAAGGTCTATGTTAAGTACTACGAACGAAAGTAGATAAGCACTACATTTGATACGTCGCCGTAAAATATATCATTATATTATCAGCGGCCTGAGCAGGAAAATTTCTGACAACCGTAAATAATAATAATAATAATAATAATAATAAGACCCCCAAAATCCTACCTTACGTCCGAGTCGAACACCAGACCACGTGGGGGGCGGACATGCGTATTACTGAAACCTACGCAGCCAACAAGGTAAAGGTAACCCTTATGGAGAAAATGAGTTATATGAGATATAATTTACGGCCGCTACCCGGGGGTCGCCGGGGCGCATCTGGAGCCGATGCTGGATGCTTCAGCATGCGAACCATCGGCGGTGGAGAGTTGAACAGGCGGGCTCTCACCGACAAGAATACTACAGCCGACACAACCACAAGAAGTAAACAGAGCCCCTCCCCTACAAATTCGTCACTTCATAGCCTATTCCCATCACCTAATTCATCCCCTAACCCTTTCGAAAACCGAAATACACCGCGATCCTCATCATCATTATCATCGCCTGTTGATGTTGTCTCGGAGGCAAATGCCACTTATTCCGGACCCACAACAAGTGTTAAATGTGCGAGATTCAGATGGACAGATGAAATGAATAAATTCATATGGCGCACATACCTCATAACCACCAAATTAGGAACAAATACACGAGGATACTTAGACCAACTACACCGTGCATTCATAGACAAGTACCCAGAGATGGCCGTATCAAGACAGAGAGTAGGCGACCAACGTCGAGCAATAATAAATAATAAACTATTATCATCATCAACAATAACTGAAATTAAAAATGAAGTTACTGACTACCTCCAGACTAATGGGCAACCTGTTGCCACAGTCACTCAGACAACAGGTAGGATGAGCTGGTCAAATGACATAAATGAATCCATTATGCGTATTTACTATGAAATAACGGAACTGGAAACCAACCTCACCGCTTATCGTAAAAAGATGCATGAACGGTTTATCGAACTATATCCACATCTATCTCATATATCTGAGCAGAGAGTATCTGACCAAAAACGAGTCATAATTAATAGTAAGATGATATCTGAAGAACGAATACAGCAAATTAGACATGAAGTAGAAGCCCAAAGAACACTTCAACATATACACAATCGCCAAAATCTGAATACCACTCCAAACATTTCAAATACTCTAGCACACACACAAACACCTACTGCTATTGTAAATAATACAAATATTACCTTGTCAAACACAAACATTAATATAACTCCATCACCAAGACACCGTACCACGATAGATATTGAAACTCAAGAACATCCATCAAATGACACATCTGGAAACACCTATAACCTAGACCATACTGAGATTAACCAACAATTTATATTGGCACTGGACACATTCAAAAGTACTAACCCGACCTCCAGACCATATATACCAAAACAAAGAGCATCAAGAAAATTTGCCGCCATCGTAGACTATATAAATAGGAATATATTACCTAAGGCCTTAAATTCGGATCAAACTTTTACCATGTTTCAGACAATTGTGTACTCAGCAGCATATACAGCAGCTGTGTGTAATGGAGCAAAGATAACCAATGACAAAGTACAACAACGAGAAAGCTACAAGCCGCCTTGGCAAAAGAGACTCGAAAATAAAATAGCAGTATTTAGAACTGAAATAGCACACCTAACACAGTTTTTAAAGGGAAATAGAAGCAGAAGAATTATACATACAATAGAAACAATCAAGACAAAGTATCAAACACACGCACAATATGAAAATATAAACACAGAGTTGGAACATTTTTTAGACACTTTAAAACAAAAGTTAAATGCAACAGCCAGCAGATTAAAAAGATATAATACCTGTTCAGATCGTAAACGACAGAATACACAATTTAAAACTAACGAAAGAATATTTTACAGAAAACTTAATACTCGGGACACCGAAGGTATAAATGCACACAATTTACCAACACCAACAACAGTACAACTACAACAATACTGGGCTAACCTTTGGGAAAACCCCCTACAACATAATACCAATGCCAGATGGCTAGATGATATTAATAAAACAACTGCAAATATACCGCCCATGGAATTTGAGCATATACCAATAGACACAGTTATACATGCCATTAAAAACACTCATAACTGGAAATCACCAGGCACTGATAACATCCACAACTTCTGGTATAAGAAGTTCACAACTACACACACTTTCATACACAAATTTCTAAACACATTCATACAATCACCAGACACAATACCGGATTATATTACACACGGAGTGACTTATTTGCTACCCAAAAATAACGACACTCAGAATCCTGCTAATTATCGACCCATAACTTGCCTCCAAACAATCTACAAAATCTTGACAGCATGTATTAGTGAAATTATCTACAAACATATAAATAAAAATCATATACTCTCTGAACAACAGAAAGGATGTAGGAAAAACAGTCAAGGATGCAAGGAGCAGTTAGCTATAGATGCGATTACAATGAATGGAGCTTACAAGATGAAACAAAACATCCATACCATGTTCATAGACTACTGCAAAGCGTTTGACTCGGTACCACACAGCTGGCTATTAGAGGTTCTTAATATTTATAAGATCCATCCTATACTTATCACATTCCTAGAATCATCGATGGAGAGTTGGAAAACTGTATTAAAAATTAAACAAACTAATAACTCAATAACAACTGAACCTATCCGTATTCTGAGAGGAATTTTCCAAGGCGATTCGCTGAGTCCGCTATGGTTCTGTCTAGCGCTGAACCCTCTTTCTACTCTCTTAGAGAAAAGCAATACTGGATACTGCTTAAATTCCGAAGACCAATTTACCCTGTCTCATCTTTTTTATATGGATGACATCAAACTCTTTAGCAGCAGCAAGGAAGATCTCTTTAACCTAGCAGACATAACACAACAATTCTCAAACGACATACACATGCAGTTTGGAGTGGATAAATGTAGGATACTGTCCATACAAAAAGGCAAAATACAACATAACAACTACACGTTAGGTACAGGTGAAAATGTTGAACCCATGGACGAGTATAGCACCTACAAATATTTAGGATTTAAGCAATCACGAAGGATACAGCAAAAAGAAACAAAACAAGAACTAACAAAGAAATTTAAACATCGTCTTAACGTGATTTTAAAAACTCAACTTAATTCAAAACACACCACAAAAGCCATAAACACTTACGCTATCCCAATACTGACATATTCATTTGGAATTATAAATTGGTCACAGACAGATCTTAAAAAGTTACAAAGAATTATTAACACACTTATGACAAAACACCGTAAGCATCACCCAAAATCAGCAGTAGAAAGACTTACATTACCCCGTAACGAAGGAGGCCGAGGTTTCATAGATATTCAAAATTTACACAACAAACAAATAACAAAATTAAGAGACTATTTTTATACAAAATCACAAGATTCACTTCTCCACAAACATACATTAAACTTGGACAATAAACTCACTCCACTCAATCTACAAGACACAAATATACAACCCAACGAAACACTTATAGACGCGCAACAAAAAATTGCAAGATGGACAGAAAAGTCTCTACACGGCAGACACCGAACCGATTTGAACCAAAACCACGTCGACAAAGAAAAGTCGAACGAGTGGCTCAAAAAAGGCGAACTGTTTCCGGAGACCGAAGGCTTTATGCTGGCAATACAGGACCAAACTATCCCAACCAGAAACTATAAAAAATTCATTCTTAAAGATCCTAATCAAACTTCAGATTTATGCCGACATTGTGCCGCTGCTTCTGAAACCATACAACACATAACAGGCGCGTGTAAATCTCTGGTGCAGACGGACTACAAGCACCGCCACGATCAGGTGGCCGCAATCATACACCAACATATTGCTCATCAAAATAAATTCATTAATAAGAAGGTTCCGTATTATAAATATAAGCCTGAAACTGTTTACGAAAACCTAAATTGTAAAATATACTGGGATAGAACAATCATCACTGACAAAACCATCCACTGCAATAGGCCAGACATAACAGTACATGATAAAAATAGCAACTCTATATATCTTATTGACATAGCAATACCCAACACACACAACATACAGACAACGATAGCGGACAAGCTAACAAAATACCAAGACCTCGCAATAGAATTAAAAACTCAATGGAGAGCACATACAGTCCACATTGTACCGATTGTTCTATCTTCCACCGGAGTAGTACCAAAAAGCCTTATCCATAATCTTGAAATACTAAACATGCCCACATATATTCTACATCTTTTACAAAAAGCTATTATCCTAAACACATGTCGCATCACGCGGAAGTTTCTTTCATCGTCTTCCATAAATTCATGCATATACACAATATAATCTGTAGTGCTTGGCCGAGGCTCGCACTACAGGTAATGTAACCCCTTAAATGGGAGTATAAATAAATAAATACAAATAATAATAATAATTTATTGACCAAAAAATACATACACCAAAATAACACCAAAATAAAATAGGCTAAAGATTGACACAATAAAAATGCATCCGTATGCCGAACTAGGTTAAAAACCTGTATCTCAGCAGCCGGCGCCACTCCCCACACTTTCACTTAGATACAGTAGCCTCTTAGTATTAAATCCAAAGTAATTAGTAATAACAAAAGCAAAAAATACAGGTATTTTGGAAAAATTTAGTATATACAACTCAATTAAATAATGTGTATACTGTATTCGAACGTATTAAATTATAACTGTATTAAATTTAAATGTATTCGAACTCGATGCGCGTCTATGAAATTTGTATGAAATATTAACCAAACGTCATCAGTGCGCAGCGAACTCGAATACATTTACATTTACATTAGTTTTTCGTGCTCGGGCTACTGATCTATGTTCAGAATGATTTTTTAGATAGATGTATCGCGTTTTTACTTTACAATCGAACTATAATTAATTTATATCAGATTTGGAATGGAATTCAGAGGAATTTGTGCCCGATATGGCGATAGGCTCGCCCCCTATCACATCTGGGACGGAACTAAGTTCGGCGAAATGTGGGTGTACTAGTGCGCTAGTGCGCTCTGCCTACCCCTTCGGAGATACAGGCGTGAGCTTATGTTATATCAGATTAGCTGCTGCCCGCGACTTGGTTCGTGTGGATTTTTTTTAAGAAACCTATCCCATGGGAATCATACATATCTCCGGGATAAAAAGGAGCCCCAGACTATAATCTATTTGTGTTCCAAATATTATACAGATTCGTTCAGCTGTTCTGGCGTGAAAGAGTAACAAACATACACCCATACATCCTTATAAACATTCGCTTTTATAATATTAAGTAGGATTTATTTCTATTTTTATACCAACGATTTCGTACACAGTCGAACTCACAACAGTAGTCAGTAGTTTGTATTTGCGTAAATAACTGTAACTCGTAAATTACGGACTGCCAGTCGTCCCACAGGCCGTCCGCGTCCTCTGTAATTGATTTTCCTGTCCATTTTTGGTTCGTGCTCCGTTGTTAACACCTTATTAAAGTTTCAAATGTCGGAAATTAGCGTTGTGTTTCTGTCGAGTTTGATTGTAAAAATTATTTGGAATGCCTTTGTTTATTACATAAGCTCACGCCTGTATCCCCGAAGGGGTAGGCAGAGGCGCACTAGCGAACTAGAACACCCACATTTCGCCGAGCTTAGTTACGTCCCAGATGTGATAGGGGGCGAGCCTATCGCCATATCGGGCACAAATTCCAGACTCCGGGCTGATATAGAAAAATGCAATACCACTTTGCCCGACCCGGGGATCGAACCCGAGACCTCAGAACCGTAGTCGTACCGAAATACCACCACGCCACCGAGGCAGTTTGTTTATTATTTTGTATTTATGAGCTGCGTTGATAACGCTTAAAAAGAGGGAATTTCATGCGGCTTCATTTATTATCTACATAATCTCGCTCATTTTCCCTAAGTGGATTAAGATGAGAGCTTTTAACATTTGTTCGTTCGCTTGACGGTAAGCGATACCCACAAAGAGTAATAGCACCAACATATTTTTAATAACAACCACTGAGTACCTTGTCATCCTGTGGCATTATGCCAGGCCATTGGTCAGACCACAGGGTCGGACTCTCATAATGCCAAGTAGTTACACTGGCTACAATATCCTTCGAATCAGTACCCTTAGTACATTTTTTACTTCATTGTCGTTTCCGCAAAGTGGCGCTGCTAGTCAAATGTAAGGGCGAAACGCAAATTATCGTCGATTTCGAGAATCGAGAACTGTCAAAATAAACTCGTACTAGAGGTACACAACACAACATTGCTTGCAGAATGCTGATTGCCAGTAGAATCTCGCATATTATGAGTCTTTTCACAGCAAGTATAATATGTTAATGTTAGATTTACATATAAATAAGTCACGGAACAGCAGGGTTACCACCACCTCTTATAGCAGTATTATTATAATCGTTCTTCGTTTGTTTTGTATAGGAATCGGTACAAGTAAGATGATAATAATACTGCTATAAGAGGTGGTGGTAACCCCCCTGAATTATGTTCTCTATGAGGCAAAAAATAAACGTTCACTATTCACTATTGGCCGAGACTTCAGAGGGAACCATTAGTTATTTAGTATTAATGAGTTAGTATTATGTCATAGAGCAAGGAAATGTCCGTGTTTGTGGAGGCAGAAAGTTTCTTGAATGATAAATAATATGTAGCACATGAATTCATTTATTCAACCTTTGATTCAACTAGAGTAAAACCAAAGAAAATAGGTAACTTTATTTTAGGGCATGTTTGAGTGGTAGTGCCACGCTGTAAACACGTACGTCTACAGAACGAATGGACCGGCTCGACCGGTTTGATACCACTGTCTCACAGAAAACCGACGTAAAGGGGCAGCTTGCTGTCGCGTTTCGTTCGGCGAGTGAGATTTCCAGTGGCCCAATTTCTTAAAGTCCCTTATCCCTCCCCTTACATTCCCACCTTTTAGGTTGGCAATGCACCTATGATTGTTTTGTATCTTGGGTGTCCATGTGCGGTGGAGATCACTTACCATCAGGTGACTGATCTGCTCGTTTGCCATTCTCGGTCGTAAAAATAGGTAAGATAAAAATATAGCTTTACAACTGTAAATGAAACAAAAATTACCGGGTAAAGTAATAACTCGAATTACAAATTGATCGCCCCACATGGGATTTGAACCCATGTAATTCGTTTATAGAACTTAATAGATCATACCGTAGAAGTACCATCTGACTATTTCTTTAAAATTAATGATTAAAACCTATTCCACTGTGTATACGAACAAAAGTAAAACAAGTTTCCTCGAAAATTCTATTTACGAATATAAAATCGCAGTATTATTTTTGAGATGTAAAATGTAAAGGACTTTATTGTCGTTAATTTATTTCTTTCTACCTGCCCTTATCCCACCTTAATGTGGGGTCGGCACAACACACTTTTACAAGCATGTTGCAGAGAGGATTTGGCTTAGTTTTTACAACCGGCCGTCTGCTTGACGTCAATCCCCCATGAGGGATCTAGTCTCGGGAAAATTAAATTAGAAAATTTGCTTTGCTCGAGCTAGGAATCGAACCCAGGACCTCCCGATCCACAGACCAATTGTCTTTAATTTATTGCATATTTTTATTTTATATAAAATATTTTTATGAATAATAGGTATTATAAACCTCGGCTAAACCACACGACACATATTTCGCTCCAATTTCGATATGCATTACATAAGCTCACGCCTGTATTCCCGAAGGGGTAGGCAGAGACGCACTAGCGAACTAGAGCACCCACATTTCGCTGAGCTTAGTTCCGTCCCAGATGTGATAGGGGGCGAGCCTATCGCCATCATCATCATCATCATCATCAGCCATAGGACGTCCACTGCTGAACATAGGCCTCCCCCAATGATTTCCAGATCGACCTGTTGGAAGCGGCCTGCATCCAGCGACTTCCCGCGACCTTTATCAGGTCGTCGGTCCACCTTGTAGGTGGACGTCCTACGCTGCGCTTGCCGGTACGTGGTCTCCACTCGAGAACTTTTCTGCCCCATCGGCTATCAGTTCTACGAGCTATGTGCCCTGCCCACTGCCATTTCAACTTGCTAATCCTCTGGGCTATGTCGGTGACTTTCGTTCTTTTACGGATCTCCTCATTCCTGATTTGATCACGTAGAGAAACACCGAGCATAGCCCTCTCCATAGCTCGCTGAGTGACTGTGAGCTTTCTAATGCGGCCCATAGTTAGAGGCCACGTTTCAGGCCTATCGCCATATCGGGCACAAATTCCAGACTCCGGGCTGATATGGAAATATCTAATATCACTTTGCCCGACCCGGGGATCGAACCCGAGACCTTAGAACCGTAGTCATACCGAAATACCACTACGCCACCGAGGCAGTCCTATAGTCCCCTATATGCATTTATGAGATAAATGCCATTGCAATTTGGCCGGCTGCATTGCATGCTGATTTATGAATATGGTTCGGAGCTAAGATCGAGAGTTATGTTAGCAGTATTATAGAGTAATGACTGCTAGTGATTTAAGATTTGTTAGATTTATCTAAAGCTGATGTAAACATTTACGTCGTATAAATAACACCGGTTCATTTATCAGCATATTAATGAGGCTTCTAACGGGTTTGAGGCTTTAAATATTTACGGGACGTAATACATATTACGAGTATATTAGCTAAAGAGCAAAGTTAAGGTAATTTTAGGTATAAAACGTCTATTTGGTTGAAAATGAATGCCATTATGCCATCGTTTTTTGTCCAATATTTTTTTAATTAATTTCATCATCACAGTCCGTCGTCCAATCTGAAAATAGACCTCCCTAAAAAAAATCCACCTACAAAGTGGACAGACGATATAACGTGATAAAGATCGTAGGAAATCGCTGGATACAGACCGATTTTAATTCTTGTAAAATCATTTAAGTATCAAACATGTTTAAGTACTCAGCAACAACATACGCTCACACACTTACAGGTAGGCAGAGGTGCAATAGCGAACTAGAACACCCACATTTCGCCGAGCTTAGTTTCCTCCCAGATGTGGTATGGGGCGAGCCTATCGCCATATCGGGCATTTCAGACTCCGGGTTAAAATAAATAAAAATCTTTATTGATCACGTAGACATATAAAAGCACTTATGACATGTCAAAAAAGCATAATTTAGATTTAAGTATTTCTTCTAATATTATAGAATGATATTAATTAGGAATCAGGCAGGCAGGTTATACAGTTTGAAGAATAGGGTCATATGGGAAAAGGGGAATGGAGCGGTTTGTGGACCGTGAAAAGGGAACGGGAAAAAATGGAAGCTGGTGGGATTGGATGAAAAAACTAGAAAACCTTATCCTGTCTAACCTACCAACCTTTCTCTAGCTACCTACGGATGACGACCCGAAGAAGAAAGGCAGAAAGAAACTCCGGGCTTATTTTTTTCATCATCAATTGTTACCATTTTTTCTTTTACCAAATTATATTCACAAATTATGGGTACAACTGATAATTATACGGATTTATGCATATTGGTTGATATGGAAAAATCCAATATCACTTTGCCGACGGTAGTCATACCGAAATACAGAACCACGCCACGGAGGCAGTCTCATGTTTAAGTAGTAGACACAGCATGACCTTATTTAAAAACTGCTACGAATGCACTCAATGAGCAGAGTGCTTTGTTCGATAATCTTTAGTCGACCGCCTTAACTCTCAATGGTTAGCTGTTAATGTGGAACTACTGTAAGCTGAGACAGTCTTTCCACTTTTAAATCTTAATATACCAAAACAAAATCCGCATCTTATAAATAAACGGACTTTAGGGTTACTACTACGTCGAATGTTATCCTTTTTAAACGTATATTTAGGCACGTGCTTATTATTATATAGCATTTCAGGATATCTATGTAGAATTGCTCATGATTTGTTAAATAAGTATTTAAATGTATATTTATTTGCCATAAATTATTATTCGACAGCTTTGTAGGCTACATTAACTTTCGTTACAATATGCCAAAACTTTTTCATAATATGCTGTGATGCGGGTATTTTGTTTTTCCTATGTTTGTTAGGCTTGGCAGACATATTTATATCGTAACACAACAGTTACGCCCGAGTGAGTTATGATCTAAGGGCTAATGGCGGTGGTATCCATTCTGGCCGCCAAGTAGAGTCTCTAGGAATGCCAAACAGTAACTTTGGAATTTGGCAATCTACAAGTTTGGCTCCCTGGCAACATAAATTCTTATCCGCCACGTAGTTAAGTGGTAGATAGTAATTTGTGTATTGTCGTGTTTTAAATTCAAGATGTAGTGAGTGCAGTTTCATACGTCCAAATTATTTGTTACTATCGAAAATGTATTTAGTATTAGTCGTCATTTGCCACACACCATTAAAAACATTGCTCTCCTACCGGGGCAGTCTGGGAAAAAGTGTAACGTTACATATTATGTAAGTAAGATCTACTCGTATATTCCCTATCTAGTATTTATAAGGCACCTATACGGCATAATATCAGGTACCGAAGAAATATAGGTTCAATATAATTCTAAAAGAACAACAAATAGACATAGTAGTAGTCATAAACCTGTTTTGTTTAAAGCATACCATCGAGTGGAAAATCAATATAATTTCGCCAAAATTATATTCGGATGATACGGCGCATAACGCATTGCAATAGTTAGTGCTTTGTCTGCTGAACAAATGCTTTTTGATTTGATTCTGTTGTTGTGAAATTCAATTAAATGGGAACAGACAAACTTCGTGTTTGTTAATTCTGCAATGCCATGCAATTTTCTAATTACTCACGAGCCAAGAGTTCACGACTTTTACGAAGTTTCGTACCTACTATTTATTGTTTTTGTTTCGTTTGTTGTCACGAGTGCTTTAATCTGAATAATGCAGAAAGAAAATGAATGTAAAATAATACACTACGTAAATAAAAGAAAGCTGTAAATCCTTTATTTATTGTGGGTAAAGTAAAATACATAAAGGTTTTCTTAACGACTTCAAAACATTTTACGAAGTTTAAATAAGTGTTTTTGTTCCAAAACAACGTCGTTTCCTTTATCCCAACAAGCCATCCGTGTTTTTCCACAGAATCAATCCAGTGGATGATATTGTGTCTTCATAAATATTTGAATATTTCCTCCTTTATAACATCTATATCTACTGGATATGTTTTCAAACAAACATTTGTGAGGGATACTGAGTTGTGCTGACCCAATCTCGATTATTTATGGTTTGATATTATGTTAGCTCAACCATCCACCGCATCTGTGTTCCTAACAGATAACGTCCAAACGTGTTTGGGATACGCGTAGCTCTGTATACTGTTCTTTCTACCTGCCCTTATCCCACCTTTGTTTTTTTTTATCCGGGCACGGCAAAGTGACTACACTGCACTTGATGGTAAGCGTAGTGCAGTCAAAAAAAACTAGCGACCACTGACAAACACTGCGTTTATCAGTGGTCGTCAGAATCATGCCGGCCTATTTATGCTTCTTCACACTCCGAATCCGAAGAGGGAAGCCCCTCGAGAGAACCGGAAGTACACTGGCTGATCCTGGAACGCGAACCACACACGGAGTGCGGGTCACTATGGCAGGTTTTAGCACCATGTGTACGGTAGTCGCCATCCAGTCTAATACGTATATCCTACCACCTTCATGTGGAGTCGGCGCAACACACTTTTCAAGCATGTTGCAGAAAGAATTTGGCTAAGTTTTACGACTGCTTGCTTACCGTTAACCCCCTCTGGAGGATCCATTCCCAGGCAAATTAAATTAGAAAATTCGCTTTGCCCGACTTGGGAATCGCACCCACGACCTCCCGATCCACAGCCTATATATGCTGCCGCTAGACCAAGGCTTCTTTCTATACTGTTATTTGCCTTTATTTTAAACTTCAAAGCAACGTGATAAAATGCTGTAAAAAGATATACCGCCGTTAACAAGTGCCAGGAAACAGCTGTGAGGTGGCTTTTTCCTATTCACCCAATTTATGGTATTTTGTACTAATACCTCGTTGTTAGGTACCTATATTGCAGATATATTCTAAAGATAATGATTTCTTAGGTTTACGCGAATGTTATTCATTGAAATAAAACTATTTTTAACGTCGGGCATAAAAATTCACCCGTCGGAGGCGGCATATACATATATATGTTACATAAGCGTATGGGCCACCTAAGGCCGAGCCGCCCGTGAGTATAATCGTGATAGAATCCGTAAAAATAGTTTTTTTTCAACATTGTCGAGATTTTTGTTAGTTAGGCATTATGATATACCATAATCACAAGTTTAAAAACTTAACTGACCGACTTCCAACTTGATCCGATTGTGATCAAAATACCCTTGAATTTTAAAAACCGCTTTACATTTGGCAGAGATATCGCGTATCATACATAAAAAATACAGATGAGTTGAGGACCTTCTCCTTTTTGGAAGGCGGTCGAAAATAATATCTCAGTGGAAATATCGACATAAATAATAATTCTAAAAACAATATACATAAAGTAATTAGATAGAGCTTTCTAAACTAGGATAAAGTATTGGAGATTGTCATTCCCTAAATTGGTTAGCGACATTTAGGCAAATTGCTTCGACAAAGTACTAAACTAATCCCGTCTACATAACAAACAAATCGGTATAAGCCAAAGCAAATTTAGTTAATTTGTATCATGGAAATCGTTTCAAAGATTTGCTCAGCGAGTTTCAAGTCATTTTTGTTTGTGAAATGCACTCATCAGTTGTTAAGTCATGCAAGAAACCCTATAGCTTGAAAATTCTGGCTATGTGCCAACCGATATGATACGATTTATGAAAATCTTTATTCCACAATCAAACTGGTGTAGTAGGAGGTGTACGTTTATACCGACCCGGTTGCGACTAAATTAAAACGAACGTTAATAAAGTACAAATGAGTGCAGCAGTTACGCGTATCAGGCATAACAAAAGCTTTACCGCTTTGTAGAAGTTATAGTAGCGCGGCATCGGCGTAGCGTTGCTGAACTGTTACAATTAAATAAAGCCTCTGAGCTCCTGGCCTTTCAGAATTTACTCACTATTTCCAATTTTCCTTACACACACGCTCAAATGAAATTGTTTTAACATACTTCATTCAGTTTTCCTGCTCAGGTGTTCCGATAAAGTTGAAACTCGCACCAACATTTAAAATAAATATAAATTTGGGATGACTGAAATTACATGTAATTATTATTGGTGTAGGTTTTTGCGTCAATATCAAAGGTGTGTATATTTAGAAATCGTCAAATATGACGAGGGTTGACAATGCAATTATCTCGGCAGGCACGGCTCATAATGGGATATCAACAAAAGTCGTTTTTTGTTGTAGGTGTGGGTCCATTGTTTTTATTACAATAATAAAGTTTATAGGTACACGCAATATCCACTTCCAAATTCGTGCCGAGCTGACATATATAAAATATTTTAAATAATTTTCGTTTAACAAAATTTTAGGCAAGTGTTTTAAAGGAATGGGCCAGTTAGCATATATTTTGTTTTAACCGTGTTTATGTATAAACCTACTTTATGTATTCTGAAATGAAAGTTATCATATCTACAATTTAACTTTTCTATTATTCAGAAATTATATTTTAGAATTTGCATAAATAGGTAAAAAAATTTCTTCCACTGGTTGCTGGTTGAGGCTTCCGATTTTGTTTTTTCGAATGCACTTACTTTCTCTTTACAGCACCTTTTTTATGGCACAGACTGTAAATCGAGCAGATGGGTCACCCGATAGTAAGTCATCTCCAATTGGGCCACCGGAAATCTCACCGAACGAAACGTGTCAGTAAGTTGTCACTTTATGTCGGTTTTCCGAGAGTCAGTGTTTATAAACCAGTCGAGCTGTAGACGTAAAGCCGCGTCTCTTGTACTAAACATTACACAAAACACATACACAAAACCTGGTTACGTTACACATTTTTATCTATGGTCCATTGTTTTATGAGCAGTAGACAGCGAAAATCATTGTTTTGTGTATGTGTTTTGTTTGAAGAAAAACAGGTGCAGGAGTCGTGCCTTTACATCGTCTTGTTTTCCCATTATAAACAAAACTATTTAATGACCGGCCGCTCGTCCCACTTTAGCCACTTTCCACTCTTGACCTAGTCTTGACCCAAAAGCCAACTTAAACCCCGTTGTATTTCGATCAGTGCTTAACATTTATAAGTAGTTACTAGTATGAAAAGTATGTTTTTAATATGTACTGGAATTAATGCAACTGTAAACAATTATAATTGTTATATTCTGTTCTAACAATAGACTAAACGGCGTCATTCATATACGACAGTACCTACTTATTATTGCATGTAGAGAGTTCTAGTCTTGCATAAACAACAGATAATGTTGTTGTATGTGTACGTCTGTAATCTAATAAGGCCTTCATTCACACGAGAGCTTTTTCAACGCGCGTTAAAAAAGCGTCATGTCATATGAGTGCTTGAAAATCATTCTTGTCTTATTTCTACATACCGCCCAACGACCATCGTTTAGCCCGTCGGAGGCGGCACATATGTATATATGTTACATAAGCGTATGGGCTACCGGAGGCCAAGCCGCCCGTCGCTATTTAAAAAATACCGGTACTTTTAAAATGCAGCGTTTTTGGCGGTATATAGACTCATTCATATGAGCAGACACGTTGAGACGCTGTTTTAACGAATGTTGAAAAAGCTCTTGTGCGAACGAGGGCTAATAGTGTGGATTTGGTATGATTGAATTGCATTGTGAAACCGAGGAGACACGTACTCCGGATTAACGCATGGTTTCCATTTATCTTGCATTCTTGAGCATGCACCATATCAATTGATTCAACATAACTAATACATAACCTTTGTGAAATAAAATAAATTGTTTCAATGATAATAACAATATAACTTCAAGTGGTCATCTTGTTAAAGACGTATTAGATCCATTAATTAAATCTGATGTTTTGATTCTAAATTGAATTCATAAAACAGTTAATGTTGTGAATTAAGTTAGAAGTGGTTTTCATTGCATTTCTTAATTTGAATGGTTCTCCCCTAACAACAAATTTGAGGATATTAATTAATCTAAATTATGCCGACATTTGAGTGGAATGGGCCGGCCGGACCGGTTTGATACCACTGTCTCACAGAAAACCGACGAAAAGTTCGCAGTCGCGTTTCGGTGGGTGAGTGAGATTTCTGACCCATTTCCCACCTCCCTTTCCCAATCCCTTTTCTCTCCCCTTCCTTTCCCTCCTTTTAGGTTAGCACTTCTCTTTTTTATTTAGTTTTAGTTTAAAATAAATTATAATCTTATGTTAGTTAATGTTGCATTTTATACTAGTGGCAATAAACATTTCTTTCTTTCTATGATTCTTTTTTGTGTCTTAGGTGTCTATGGGCAGTAGAAATTACTTACCATCAGGTGACCCATCTGTTTGTATGCACTTATGTAGATATTTTGGTCTATGGGTTTTAATATAGCTGTTTAATAGACAAACCAGCTTATTATGTGTCCATTGTGGCTCCTTATCATTAACAGTCAGATTATAATCGTCAGACCGTCTTGTTTGAAGGCTCAGTATTAATTTCGACCAACTTCAAAAAAGAAGAATGTCTTCAATTCGTCTGTATGTATGTATGTTACGCGATATCTCCGCCAAATGAGGACTAATTTTCAAAATTCTTTGTGTTCGATATAGCTTATTTCAACAGTAGTCTCATATAAATTTGGTCACAAGCGGATTTGAAATCGGTCCGTTAAGATTTCAACTCGTGATTATTACAGAAAACATTGCGTCGCCTATAGACCACGTAACACACACAATAGTACACAGATGCCTACTTGACATGAACTCAGCAATAACCCTGTATGTAATTAAATGCATGAAGTGACTGTAAGTTCCAAGTCAAATGTAAAGGCGGCCGAGCGCGAGGTAAATCTGCCTCTGCAGTTTCGGTTGATTTATTAATAGAGATGCCCTAAATCAGCGGTCGCCAACCCGCATCCAGCTCTGTTCGACTCACAGCTCTCATGATACATATGTATTTAAAAATGCTTTTCACCCATTATTCAAAATTATATACAAATAAAGTCTATAAGGTCTCGGCCACTCGGCCTTGTCTCAGCGGTTGCAGAAATGCGAATATCATACCCATAAACGGCAGTTGCGTGCAGTTCATATCGACAAATAGACACTGTTTACACTGACAATGTGCTAATTAAGTACATAAATAAAGAAAATAAACACAAGCAAAAATACATTTTCAAAATTGTATCGGTCGGCGTATATTTTTAATCGACACGAAGATGATGATGATTGTGATGCAAAACGTTACAAATTTTATGTCGATCCTAATCCTGTTAACGACCTCAATCGTTAACGACGTGTTTGTGCCTTTAAAAATAGAATAGGTACGGAGCGCCGGAGACCAGGGGCCATCGTTGACCAAATGGTTTGATGACCATAGTCATCTAACTAGCCATGTTATTTAAGCAAATATGTAGATATCCACTATCAAGGAATCGTCTCCCCCAACTTGACTCATGAGTACGGTCTACCAGTATTTATTTTCACTTCTATGTGGCCCGTGCCCGACAAAATGTTGCCGACTGCTGTCCTAAATAAAGTTTAATTTGGTACATTTCGTTTTAAAATATCTCCTTGTTGAATAAAACCAAGCTGTTGCAAGTTTAATGTATAGCTGCGACTTCTGATTTGTATTTAATGTTTTTTTAGACAACTGTTTTAATCATTAATTCATTGCCTACTATTTGTCTTAAAAATGGCACTGTAAGAACTAATTACTATAAATACATGATAAGATAAGATTCGACAGCCTCCGTGGCGCAGTGGGCGAGTGAAGGCTGTGAAGCGAGAGGCCGTGGGTTCGATTCCCGCATTGAGACAAATGTTTGTGTGGCCCACTGACATTTGTTTCAAGTCTGGGTGTTGTGAGACCGAAAGTCTCTCATAGTCTTTGACACCCATGATACAGGTTATACCTAGTGTGGGGTCAGGACTAGGTGTGTGACTGTTGGGTGTATTTATTTATTTAATACATAATAAATAATACCCAATGTGCCAACAGGCACAAACATTGTATTGTACCCACAGTAACATTTGTGTATGGTGTCATTAGTCTTAGAAAAAATATTCGCGGGTCAAACAAACAAACAAACCTTGGTGCGGAGATCGAACCCGCGACCTTTCGCTTCATAAACGACTATTAACTTCTACGGCGGGGTTTCTATTGTCCAAGATAAATAGTTAAAGCTATTACCTCTACATATATTGGCATTAACCTTAAAACTAAATTAAAGTAATGACTAGATGGTCGTAATGTTTTAAATCGCTCCAAAGTTACCGTAGTTTTAATCCGATTAATAGAGTGAATGACGAAGAAAATCCAGACAGAGAGTTGGTAATTTAAAGAAAATCCTATGTAACACAATCTCACTAAAAGCTTTGTGGTATCATTGGTGAAATATTATCCAGTCCATTAACTTGTGTTGAGACTAGAGTGGCGATGGCTGCCAAACAAATATACATTTTCTTGACTTGTTTCGTATGCCTATACGTCTAATCTCTAAACAAACTGTCTATTAACGACTATCGGCCAGTTCCGGTAAACAATCTCAATCCGAGTATGCAGATAGATCACAAGAATTAGCCAATAAGAACGAAGATTGAAAGTGGCGACGTCAAATGTTTATTTGATTGGTTCATTTTTGAATTTCGATCTGCACAGTGGATTGAAGTCGTTAATTGAAATCGGCGATCTGCAAATAATGGCCCTGTTTAAAGTAAATTTAGTGCAATAAACCAGTATGATTTCAATATTAAGTTAATAAGTTAGTATTAATTACACAGGTCTGCGATGAAAAAGTTTTTTAAATAAATTCCTCACTAACATGTAGAAGTTGGTCTGTATATAGCAAATATAAACTTTGTTTTAACGTATCACGTCACATTTTTTTTGCATATAGATAAATATATAATAGTTCGTTAGATTGGTAAGTTAGTTTTTTTTTACCTAATTGATTCCATGATCTATATTTCTATTTTATACTCTATGACCAATCATCATATAGTCTATTGTTACTAACCTGCCTTTCCCGTGTAAGAAAAAAAAGTGTTATGTAGTCTATGACCAATCGTAGTGGCTTAAACCGCCAAAAAAACGTGTAATAAAATATTGTTTAGTTAAATCGGTAACTATGGCTCCTCGTAGTTGCAAAAACAATCCAAATGTATTTTGCTATATTTGCGGACAATATACAATAGTTAAGCAAAGATTAAAAATAACAGACTTTGTAAAAAATGCTTATTATGCTTACTTCGGAATAAGGTTATGTTACCAAGAAAAACAGTGGGTTCCGCATACAGTATGCCGGCTATGTGTTGAAGTGTTAAGACAGTGGACTTACGGTAAATCAAAATCATTGTCATTCGGTATTCCTATGTTGTGGCGGGAACAAAAAAATCATACAGATGATTGTTATTTTTGTTTGACCAGTGTAACAGGATATAATTCTAAAAACCGCGCCAAAATTGTGTATCCTGATGTTGCGTCTGTAACAAAGCCAGTTCCACATGGGCCCGAATTACCCATACCAGTTCCTACTAACACTAACAGCTTCGAAACGCCTTTATCACAAAATTCAGAACACAGTGATCATCTGCAAAGCAGTGGTGAAATTTTTCACCCAACAAATGACCCTCGACCTTTAAAACAGCAAGAACTGAATGATTTGGTACGGGATCTTGGATTACCTAAGGACGCTGCAGAACTTCTTGGTTCTCGACTAAAAGAAAACAATTTATTAGATGCTGCAACTACATTTTATTGGTATCGAAGCAGAGAACAAGAATTTGTGGAGTATTTTAAGAAAGAGGATAATTTAGTATTTTGCTGTGATATTGGCGGTTTAATACAAAAGTTCAATATTAAATATAATACACAAGAATGGCGACTCTTTATAGATTCTTCAAAAAGAAGCTTAAAGGCTGTCCTTTTGCATATCGGAAATAAATTTGCATCGATACCAGTAGCTCATTCAGTTTATCTTAAAGAAACTTACGAAAACTTGAAAAATGTTTTGGACAAAATAAAGTACACCGAACACAAATGGTTAGTTTGCGGTGACTTAAAAATCATATGCATGCTTCTTGGTCAACAACAAGGCTACACAAAATTCCCCTGTTATATTTGTGAATGGGATAGTAGAGCAAGAAATTTACATTGGCAAAAAACTGATTGGAAAATTAGAATGGAATTAAAAGTCGGAGTAAAAAATGTCATAAATCT
The DNA here is from genome assembly GCA_036417725.1 of Clanis bilineata. Classification (NCBI taxonomy): domain Eukaryota; kingdom Metazoa; phylum Arthropoda; class Insecta; order Lepidoptera; family Sphingidae; genus Clanis; species Clanis bilineata. The sequence goes on from CM071153.1 coordinate 11,520,633, forward strand.
GAGTTTGATAGATCCCAAAAAAATATTGCTTCCACCACTTCACATCAAACTTGGTTTGATCAAACAGTTTATAAAGGTATTACCGCAAGATGGAAATACTTTCAAGTATCTTTGTTCATGTTTCCCTAACTTATCTGATGCGAAGTTGAAAGAGGGAATATTCACGGGACCTGACATCAGGAAACTGATTAGGGATACAGAATTTGAAAAAGTGATGACAACCTTGGAACGAAATGCCTGGCATGGCTTTAAAAATGTCGTATCTAAGTTTCTAGGCAACACAAAAGATCCTGAGTATAAGAATATTGTGCAGGAAATGTTAAACGCCTATAAAAATTTAGGCTGTAATATGAGTCTTAAAATTCATTTTTTGAAGTCTCACATTGATTGTTTCCCAAAAAATCTAGGCGATTACAGTGAAGAACAAGGTGAACGGTTTCATCAGGACATAAAGGAAATGGAAAGAAGATATCAAGGCCGTTGGGACGTTAATATGATGGCGGACTATTGTTGGATGATACAGAGAGATGAAGTAAAAAATCATAAACGCAAACCAACAAAACGCAGCTTTTTTTCAAAAAAAACACGTTACAATTAACTTTTTTCTTTATGTATACCTTAGTGTAGTATTTTCATAGCTACAGACCTAATAAAACTTTACAAAATATTCTCAAATGACTCTCATTAATTTTATTAAATTTTTCTTTTGTTATTTTTCATATTCAAATGCTATATCATCTAAATCTGATAAACGTGACGTGGTATATATCATATGAATTCCGTTTTCTATTATTTTTAGGACAATTAAAACAAATGTTAACCATTCAATAAAAAAACTTTTCAAAAAAATACATTCGCAGACCTGTGTTATTAGTTCAGCATCATTAATAAGTTAGTACTGCATTTTGTTTCACCTTACCGAATTCCAGTACCACTATTTCAATTATGTCATCGTTTACGCTTTTGTGTCAGAGGAAAATACCTAAACAAGTACAAAGTGCCACTACGGTTAGGCCGTTTTGCGAACATTTGCGAAATGTGTTGAACCGTTTACTAGGATTTTATGAGGCACCGTGCTAATAAATGAAACGTTTGGAAGTCATGTCGCTGTGACATCATGAAAATATATTTCTAGTTTTATGTCTTTATAGAAATAAAAATGTCTATAAATCGTTATTGAAAAGTTTTTATTTTATGAGCAATGACGTCGGCGGGTCGCGCGAACTTTTCCAGGATTCTATTAGTTGCAGCAATATCAAATTGCAATTATAGCTGGCTGAATCGAACTAGTTATGCAAACTTTTCCAATTGAAGGTTCTAGAATGATATAGCACCTAATAATAGCAACAGTAGGGAAAGTATACAGAATTTGGCCCTCGATGTAGAGAGGAATAAGTTGAAAACAGTTCACGTTGAAACCATAAATATGTCCAGAAATTGAAATTTTAATTAAATTAAATGCTTTATCGAGATTGGAAACTACTGATATTGTGATATTTTTTTCTCTTTTAACAGAGTTATTTTTATTAAATATACCGTCATATACATATAGCTGAGTGATATAATCGTCTCCTTGTTCTAGTGGCAGTGTGTATGAGCTGTGGACCTGTCGGGTCCGGTGGGGTGTTTTTCTGACACGATTTTCTCGGGACTGAACCCCCCAGAGGGTGATTGACGTCAGGCAGGCAGCCGATCGTAAAACTTAGGCCAAATCATTTCTGAGACATGCTTGAAGAGGTGTTTTGCGTCGACCCCACATTAAAGCGGCATAAGGGCTGAGAGAGGAGAATCCCAATTATTGGGACACAATAGTCTGGGGGTCTGTGGATGATGACGATTTATCACTAAGGTGAAAGTGCTTACATCACTTAATCTTTCACTACATACAATACAATCTAACGCTGTGAATAAAACAATAAAAGTTTTCTAGACAAGACGCTACAGAAAAACAAGTTTACAAATAATCCGTAACTCAAATAATACCGAGACGAAGAATTGAAATAACTAACGCAAGAAGTCCAGTGACAGGGGTAAACAACTAAAATAATAATATAGAGGTAGAAATCTATCTAATATCTGGTGCAAATAAGTGTGTTGTAAATGGTACAGATTAAGGATAACTTATCTAATTATAACACGAAAGTACTTATCGTACCTACATAAGTTATTATTCATTAATCTAAGATTATCATCATATTATTACCTCATGTATATAATCTCACACCAGAATTTGATGGGATAGGCTGAGGTGTATTTGACCCACATTAATGTGGGTAGGATGGGATGTGATAGGTTGTCATAGGATAGGGTGTCATAGGATGTGAGTCCAATGCCATATTGGACAACTTGTGCGTGATTTATGTTTATGATGTGAGTAAGTACCTACATTTTTAATATTGTACCTATTATTTTAAAATTGTATATAGCCAAGTATATATTTAAAAGAGGTACTTGGCTATATAATAACATGTTATGTTAATAATAAATACATAAATACATTATTGAAAATGGGCGTTCAATTAATACATTTGCAAGACGAAAAAGAATCCAAATTAAATGCGTAGAACGTTTTATAATGGTAGTAAATCTAATCTAAAGTGGCCATCGAGATACCTTTCGAAATACATTGAGATTGATGGAGGGACAAATCCAATATAAATACTTTAATCAATGAAGCTTTCAATGTATTTGAAGAATGACTTTGCATTCTAGAATTATATTGGCCCTGCAGAGTTCTCTCACATTCTAACGGGGTACCAAGCAAAAATAAATTTCGAATGAGTAGTCGAATTGAATATGCCACACGCTCAAGGAATTTTAGGTAGGTTATCCCATCCCAGTTTGATTTAGCGGTCATTGCTTGTAGCATGTGTGATTGTCACCTGAACATGAAATTTTCTTTGATAAAAAAATAGTTTTTTAAATATTTGCAGTTATCGATGTATCTATTCCTATTAGACCAGGGTAGAAGCCTTTAAAAATAATGAAAAGTGAAAAGAAATTATAGTAGGATGAAACCCATTAGAAAAGGAGGGAAATATTATAAAAATGAAAGGAAAAATAATTTACGGGCGATCTGAGGTCGGGAAGGGGATGGTGGTGAGTTTTTAAGGGTAAAAAAACGGTTTTTCTCGATTTCCGTCAAAACTAAAAGTCCTATCGAAAAAAGTCAAATAGCAAAGTTGTAGATAATAAAAAGATCTAAAACTTTTGTATTTACACTTTTTTCACATAACCTCAAAATTTATGTGAAAAATTCAAAAAACCAAGTTTTTGGTTTTTTATTTTTATCTTTTACAATTTTTTTTATTTTTTAACGAAATTTTGTGAAAACTTACCTTTTTATGTTCCAAATACGCTGTAATTTATTTGATTAAAAATATTTATTTTTTCACCTTATTTTGAATTAATATCGAAAAAACACCCTAATTTTCAATCGAAAATTCACCCGTCAAAATATCAGCTTTTTTCAAAAAGTTGGTATGGTTTCTGTTCGTTGAAATCTCTACTTTCCGATGGTGAAAAAAAAATATATGTTACTATGGTAAATCTTCTCAGAAAATGCAAAAATTAAAAAAAAACTTGAATTCGAAAAATTTTTTTATTTATTATAAATAATTTTAAGCTATTTATTAAAATTTACACTTTAATTACTCGAAAAACGTTAGATTTCATGTGACGTTGATAACAAAAAAATTGCAAATAAAAATATACTACTATAATTAAGAAACAAATAAGTTAATTAAATTAATATTTAATAAGACATCTACAATATTTGGAGAAAGTTGTCTAATTTTCTTTAAATTATATGCGTAGATGCCTATTTATAACTATTTTGAGATAAATTATATATATACCTGAGTAGATATACCTGAGTGACCTACGAAAAATTGTAGCCCATCAAAAGGTATTTCGTGGAAAAGTGGGGAAGGGGCTAGGCGGGTCTGGGTCTTACTACATACATACCTACTATTATATACTATATATTTCGTAGCAGCTTACAACTGCTAGCCTAACCAGTATTCGAAATACAGTACAGTATACAACATCGTTTATAAAAATACACGTGCACGCTGAGTTTCTTGAAGATAATTGTGACAAGTTTACTTAAAAAAAACAAAAAAACTTTTCGAATCTGCAAAGGAAGGTAAATACTATCTCTATTTTTATCTGTATCAATCAACTCAACCATAAAATCGTAATATTTTCTTTAAAAAATAGTATGCTTAACGTAACATAACCTAAAGATTGAAATTAAATGATATTTTTGTACAAGATAAAAAAATAATAATCTCCTTAATTTTGCACAAACAAATTTAGTTAATCCCATGAAAAAAAATATATTTCAAAATACATAAAAAATATATTTAAATTCTATAAAAAATATATAAAATATATATCATAGATATATTTTTAATAAAACAAACTTTTTGCCGATTTTCATATATATTTTATACATTTTTTATAGATTTATAATATATTATTCATACATTTTGACATTTATTTCTTTAAAATTTTTTTTTCATGGGAGTTTATTCACGATTAAATAGTGAAGACATTATTAATTCAATTTTGTCTTTTCAGATTATCAGTATGGATGAATCTGTTTGTATCATTTGCAATAAGGCAGATGATAAGCAAGTGTATGCAATAAAAAAGCAGCTTTGAATCGTTTAGTGGTATCCAGCAAGTAAAGAATCGACAATAAATACAAAAAATTTGAGACTTTGACATCAGCTTTTATTCATTGAAGTTGTCAAAGTCAATTGCATTTTCTGAGAAGATTTACCATAGTAACATATTTTTTTTTTCACCATCGGAAAGTAGAGATTTCAACGAACAGAAACCATACCAACTTTTTGAAAAAGCTGATATTTTGACGGGTGAATTTTCGATTGAAAATTAGGGTGTTTTTTGGATATTAATTCAAAATAAGGTGAAAAAATAAATATTTTTAATCAAATAAATTACAGCGTATTTGGGACATAAAAAGGTAAGTTTTCACAAAATTTCGTTAAAAAATAAAAAAAATTGTAAAAGATAAAAATAAAAAACCAAGAACTTGGTTTTTTGAATTTTTCACATAAATTTTGAGGCTATGTGAAAAAAGTGTCAATACAAAAGTTTTAGATCTTTTTATTATCTACAACTTTGCCATTTGACTTTTTTCGATAGGACTTTTAGTTTTGACGGAAATCGAGAAAAACCGTTTTTTACCCTTAAAAACTCACCCCCATCCCCTTCCCGACCTCAGATCGCCCGTAAATTATTTTTCCTTTCATTTTTATAATATTTCCCTCCTTTTCTAATGGGTTTCATCCTACTATGATTTTTTTTTGTTTTAAAAATTATCGACCCTGGACTATATTAAGTCATTATAATATCAGCCCTGTAATATTACTGACCAACTGCTTGGCACGAGTTTTTTTACTAAGGAGAGGGGTTATACTTTAGTCTACCACTCTAGTCTAATGCAAACTGGTATACTTCACATACCCTCAAAAATCTTGTGGAGACATTATTAGGTATGGTTTCCTCAAGATGCTTTTCTTCGCCGTTATAGCAAGCAAAGGGATTTAATATTATTAACTATAGAGGGGCTATCAAGCAAAATTCCATACAAAAAAACTGATCTCAAACGTAATTAACGCCATCTATCATTTATTGCTATGCGTGGGCGCTTATTACAATTGACACTAGAATATTTTATTGTTTAACATTATTACGCTGGCACATCCTTGCGCGAGTTAAGAGTGTCCAACCCCACCAAATATGCTTTGCCAGCACTACGAACCCATAGCAACAAGCCAACTCTTGCGCAATCGGTTCATAGTGCATCGTTAGCATTTAATTAATATAAAAGCATAGGTTAATTAGAATAAGGCAATCATTTGTTTCTGATCAATAAAGCGGTTACTCTGTCCGATTAAATAGTTTTTTTTATAAAACTTCGCGATCGGTAACTTAATTGGAAACTTAATTGGTAGATCTTTGCGCTTTTTGGTCGATAATAATTTCGGTCTTCGCGCATTCCTGAACTATCGTCCGTTTCTACGGTCAAGCTGGGATTCGAACAAACAAATTTATTAAGGAGCCACGCTGAATTGCAATTCGACGGAGGGAACAACCCGAGATCAAGGACAATATTCCGAGGACATGGACATAGCGGCGGGACTGTGAGTAAATCTTTTCACCTTCCTATAAGCTCCTGTGGCCTTGTAAAATAGTATATTTGTGTCATTATTAGGGATTAAAACGCCTAAATAATACATTGTTTTATGTTTTTATATTTAAAAACGTAAAAATTTACTTTTCCATATTTTTTGTGTTTTTTTTAGCAATATAGGTATATTATATTAGACAAGTTTATATCTAATTAATTAATTATTTCTGTATTTTTTTTTCTCTCGTTTCTTTTTGTTTTTGCGTATCTGTAATATACGAAATATTTCTATACATATATAATGGAGAACGCAGCGAACGAGGAAACTCTTGTCAGAGTCCCTCAGGAGATGATTAAGATCATCCCTATTTTTGGAGGAGACTCTAGACTATTGCCATTATTCCTGAAAAAGTGCGAGTACATTTTACAAAATTTCGGAGGTGGCGTAGTACAGAATGAATATCTATATCATGTAATAACAAGTAGATTAGAAGGAAACGCTGCACATTTAGTAGGCGAAAGGGACATAATTCACACGTGGTGTGAATTAAAAAAATTACTGTGTCAGCATTTTGGAGATCCTAGAAAAGAGGATTGCATTGCGTTAGAATTAGAATCCGCGAAAATAGGTAGGAACGAAAGTTACCTAGAATTTTGTCACAGATTACAACACATAAGAAGTGCATTATTTTCGAAAGTGAACGATGCTATCGAAGACGATACAGTGCGTCAGGCTAAACGAGATATTTACAATAATAGCGCATTTAACGTCTTTCTTTATAATTTACCGGCGTATATGGTTCGTTTCGTACGTTTGCGTGGGGTAACGAACCTGGAGGATGCTTTAAAAATCGTCCTAGAAGAGCAAAACTTCCAACTCGTGTACGATTCTAAAAATAACATACAGCGATACAATAAATTTCGAAACCCACAGCCTCATTTTTCTAACCATAGTACATCGACGCAACAGTTATTAGGTACAGGTGCACCAAACAATGCCTCGTTTGTACCAGTGAACTCCCCGAACAACTCAATTCAATCGAGGAATTCTAGGCAATCATTTTATAATAACTATACAAATCGACAACCCACCAACAATAACACATCGCCGCGGCGACAACAGCACGGTCAGCATTTTTATAACAATGCACCGCGCTTGACACCGTTTAATGCACCGCGCATGCCGCCGTTTAATGTGCCGCCACCGGTCGCATCAGGTTCAAATACTGATGTTACAATGCGCACCGCCAGTTCAAGGCGCATCAATTACACGGATAGCGACAACCATTCGCAGAATGCGGCAGCATTATTGAACAATGATACACATAACATTTCCGATGACACTAACACGGTACAAAATTTTCGCATAACAGCCTCAACGTTAGAGAAAGAATAAAAGTAAATTGTAATCGTCGCTTAACTCTACCGCATATTATTATACCAGAGCTCAAAGGGATTTTTATGATAGATACCGGTAGTAGTAGGTCTTTTATAAGTCCCAGAATTGCGAATCAGTATTATAAAAATTATTTATGTAATGAACCGTTTGAAGTAGTTAGTACTCACGCTATAAGCACACATAATCAAACGGCACTTATTCCACTGCCAAGTATTTTTAAAAGCGATGAATTTCATAAGTTTTATGTCTATAGTGTAGATGAGAAGTATGATGGATTAATAGGTAGTAACCTACTAAAGCAGTTACATGCTAACATAAACATGGAGGAACAAGTCTTATGCTTAAAAAATACAAGGATACCAATTATTTATAAGCCCCCTATGAGAGAGGCATACAATCTGCCACCTCGTAGTGAGCTTAGAGTCAAGTTACCAGTTAATCTAGCAGAAGGGGACGCTATTCTTGAATTTGTGCAATTTGCTGAAGGGATTCGGATGCCCACAGCTTTGGTGCAATGCAGAAAAGGATTCGCAACAACTGTAATTCAAAATTATACTAATGCGCTTGCGAATTTAGTAGTTACTTCACCATTCCATGTAGAGCCATTAACAGAAAACTTACCAATTAATACTAATTTCACGGATAGTCTTGATATGGACAATATGCTTAAAAACAATTTGAATAAGTTGAAGTTAGATCACATGAATTCAGAGGAAAGAGAAATGATAAACAGCATATGTCATGAATATAAAGATATTTTTTATTGCGAGAACATTCCACTGTCATTTTCAAACCAGGTAAAACATAGCATACGAACAAAAAACGAGGATCCAATAAATATTAAAGCACATAGGCTACCACCAGTACAATCTATAGAAATTAAAAAACAAGTCGAGAGAATGCTTAAAGATAATATCATACAAGAATCATATTCACCCTGGTGCGCCCCAGTACATCTTGTCCCTAAGAAGGCGGACGCCTCAGGACAACAAAAGTGGCGACTAGTTATAGATTATAGGCGATTAAATGAGATCACCACTGATGATAAGTACCCATTGCCAAATATTAATGATCTTTTTGATATGCTAGGCAAAAGTACTTATTTTTCGACGCTCGATTTAGCTAGTGGTTATCACCAAATTGAAGTCAAGGAGGAAGATAGACCTAAAACAGCCTTTAGTACTCCTTCCGGACACTATGAATTTAATAGGATGCCGTTTGGTTTAAAAACGGCACCAGCCACATTCCAAAGAGCAATGGACAACGTTCTGCGAGGTTTACAAGGCTTGCATTGCCTGGTATATTTAGATGACGTCATAATTTTTTCAAAATCATTGCCAGAACATATAGAAAAACTCAGAATAGTTTTTGACAGACTTCGCGCAACTAATTTAAAAGTTCAATTGGACAAATCTCATTTTCTTAGAAAAGAAGTACTGTACCTAGGTCATACAATTACTAGTGAAGGCTTAAAACCAAATAACGATAAGATCGATGCCATTCTAAGGTACCCCCTACCGGAAACAACAACACAAATCAAGAGCTTTTTAGGCCTCATCGGCTATTATAGGAAATTTATAAAAGATTTTGCCAAAATTACTAGACCTCTTACAGCTTGTCTGAAGAAAGGGCGTAAAATTATAATTAACGATGAATTCAAAGAAAGTTTCAACACATGTAAAAAGCTCTTGACTAACGCACCGTTGTTACAGTTTCCCGATTTTAGTAAAAGTTTTGTACTGACTACCGACGCATCTAATTTTGCTATTGGAGCGGTCTTATCACAAGGGTCAATCGGATCTGATAAACCAGTGGCGTACGCCAGTAGAACACTAAGCGACACAGAAGTTAAATATAGCACAATAGAGAAGGAATTACTAGCAATCATATGGGCTGTAAAACATTTTAGGCCATATTTATACGGAAACAAGTTTACAATCTACACAGATCACAGACCACTAGCATGGCTCTATTCCTTAAAAGAGCCTAATAGTAAACTTACGCGTTGGCGGTTGAGACTTGAGGAATACGACTTTGAGATTCGCTATAAGAAAGGCCCACAAAACACAAATGCAGACGCCCTCTCGCGAATTAAGCTTAACGCTGTAGAAGACGATAATAATTCAATCATAGTTAATGTAGATGATGATATGATGGAAGAAATGGTACTGGACTTAGAAGAGGAATTTCAGTATGATAGAGATAGTTCGACTCCTATAGAAATTATAGAACTCTCTGATTCAGAGGAGGAACGTCACTCTTCAGAGAAAATAGAAAATTTAGGAGTTGATGATGAAGCGACGGCTAATTCCGTTTCTAATAGAGAACACGATGGAATTCCTATTTTGCAGGAAGCTATCGACACCAGAAATAAACAAGTTCTAGTATTTGAATGGTTTAGAAACAAAACCACAGTTAAAGACATTTCCAACAATAAGCAGCGTATATTAGAAGTTCACATGCCAACAGACAACGAGAAATTAGTTAAAGATTTTTTAAAAGAATACGTGGATCCCAAGTACAAGTATTATATATATTTTGAAAACTCAAAGTTCAGACGAACCTTTGCGAACGTAGTTACAAAGTTATTCAAAAAGGGTGCCTTGAAACTTACAGAATGTACTGAACGAGTAGTTAACTTAACAGATTCTGAAATTGACCAACGGGAAACAATACTGAAATATCATGACGGTAAAACATGTCACCGAGGCATAAATGAAACTTTAGCTAAGCTAAAAAGGCATTATTGGTGGAACAATATGAAAGAGACAGTAACAGCAATTATAAACGCTTGCGAACAATGTAGAAAGATGAAATACGATAGAAAACCCATAAAACCTCAAATTCAGTTAACTCAAAGTCAAAACGCACCTTTTCAGGAAGTTTTCATGGATTTACTTTTTATTGAAGGGAGTTACTACTTAACTATAGTGGACGCATTCAGTAAACTTGGACAAGCTATAGCCATACCGAACAGAAGTACGCCGGAGGTAGTAAAGGCATTAATTAAATATTTCAGCATGTACGGATTACCTAAGAAAATTAACTGTGATTCTGGAACGGAATTTAACAACGAACTTATAAAAGAAATGCTTTTATTATATAAAATAGAGCTTCACATAGGAACACCAAATAACCCTAGTTCAATGGCTACTGTAGAAAGATTTCACTCTACAATCATTGAAATATATCGCTTAGCGAAATACGACAGAAGTGATCAAGATGCAGCATCCGTAATGACGTATGCTATCATGGCATATAACCATACCATACATTCGGCAACTGATTTCGCCCCATTCGAACTAATATTTGGACACACTGATGCAGAAGATACCTTCAATATAGACAGGGAAAGAAACTTATTACAAAAGTTACTGATAGACCATAGAAAAAGGCTGAAAATACTTTATGAATACGTAACTGAAAAATTACATACAGATAAGTTAAAAGTCAAAGAAAAGAGAGGCGGCGAAGAATCGCCACCAATACAAACCGGGGATGACATTTTCATGAAAAATACAAGAACTAGAAAAGCTAAAGAGCTACCGCGCTACGAAAAGGCTAAAGTAATTGGCAAAGTAGAAAGGAATATAATCCCTGTACAATTAAAGAAAAGGTCAACACGAGTAGCAATGAAAAATATTAAACGTCCTCCACAGGTCATGCCTGGCACTTCTGGCATTGGCAACACCGGCGGAAGCTCTGTATCTGCAGAACCTCGAAGAAAACCCTGGGATAACGTCGTTCAAATTGGGAGTAGCAGCGATGAAGAATAACTGCTGGACAATATTTAGAATATTGGATATCGAATCGCTGAAAGTACAAATAGACGTTAACATCCAAGATTTCAAGATATTAAATGAAACTTTAGAGAAGAATAATTTAGGTGAAGAGTTAGAAGCATTAAGAAATCAAATACAGTATTTAATAAAAGTGACAGATAACAAATTATATCAAATCTTACCTTACAATAGTCGGAAAAAACGGGCAATATTTAAACCTCTTGGTTCTTTGATAAAAGTTATATCCGGTAACCTAGATGAAGATGACGCTATAAGATACAATAACGAAATAGCCAAGCTTCAAAATAGCGAACATTTGGTCGAGCGTAAAGTATCGTCGATGCAAAAGGCTTTCGATAGCTTAGTTAACGCTTCTGATTTAATTAACGCAAATATTCAGAAATCAGGGTCTAAGACCAACGAAATAGAGACACTTTTAGATAGTGAATTAAAATTTAATAGCTTAATACATACCATGAATGCGCTATATCATATTCTAGGCAACTTTCGAACTATCCTAGAAAACATAGAAGAAATAGAAACTGCAATAGGATTTAGTAAACTTCACACTCTACATCAGTCAATTATTAATAGTACGGAATTATTTCATACTCTTAAACTAATTGAGAAACACGCAAAAACGATATTTCCAGTGAGTAAAGATAATTTAATTAAGCTAGAAAATAATATTATAGTTAAATCATATTTAGATATAGGAAAGTTAGTATTTGTATTAGAAGTTCCTCTAATAGAGGCAGACACATTTATATATTATAAGGTCATTCCGATTCCTATCCTCAATTCCCAGAAAACCTTTATCATCGTCCCAAAATACCCTTACCTAGCGGTGAACAGATTGAAATACAGACCCGTAGCAAGCCCCTGTGAAGAAATAGAAGACCACAGATTCCTTTGCTCTGAAGAAAATCTGGTACAATACCCCACTGAAACCTGTATAGAACAGATAATGATGGTAAAGAATAATTACAACCAATGCGCTCAGAATTACATCAGAATTGAGAAGCTGAAGATCCAGAAAATAACGGATGGTAACTGGCTGATATATAGGTACTGAAGAAAACCTAATCGTTACAGAACACTGCAATGAAGAAGTTCACAAGTATAACATCCAGGGAACTTACATCTTAACACAGAATCAATACTGTGAAATACAAGTTGGAGAAATATACATTAACGCCGCGATGAACTACAACAAAACTATTAACAGTCTACAGCTACCAGTATTACGAATACCAGACCTTCAGCGCACCTTCAAGAGAAAAGCCAAGCTGATCGACCTGACGAATGTGGATCTCAGTGACGTTAAAGAAGTTTTAAATAGTGCAAAGTTCAGTGCGATAGAAAGTGAAACACATTACTCCGAAGTGACTTTAAACGTTAGTGTCTGGACTGTTTGTCTCTATGTAATTGCAATTGTTATATGTACTTATGTAATTGTAACTAAATGTAAAGATAAGTTCTTAAATCGAAATTCTCCGAAACCGTCTGCGACAACTTCGGATAATTTCTCTCTTAAGGGGGGAGGAGTTAAGAGTGTCCAACCCCACCAAATATGCTTTGCCAGCACTACGAACCCATAGCAACAAGCCAACTCTTGCGCAATCGGTTCATAGTGCATCGTTAGCATTTAATTAATATAAAAGCATAGGTTAATTAGAATAAGGTAATCATTTGTTTCTGATCAATAAAGCGGTTACTCTGTCCGATTAAATAGTTTTTTTTATAAAACTTCGCGATCGGTAACTTAATTCGCGCGTATGTTTCAAATACGACTGAGTGACTCATGAGTTCATGACAACGAACACACAACTTTTGGATCACAATTTTCGCGCTGTTGTCCCGTCTATGTACTGTCTTTGTCTTTGCAACTAAGACATTAAGTGCCTTACTTAAAACAGCATTTTTAGCTGAGCAAATGGTTACGAATAACCTGTCACATTTTTCCTTGCGTTACATTGTTTAAAAATGAAAGGGACAACCTATGGTATAAAGATAAGCAGCGCTCAAATATTTTTATAAGTAAGGGGCTGTGTATCTGACATTGTTATTACGTCTAAGCGGCTAGAGGTCTACTAAGTACTTCTACATGGCTGATTTTATTGATTAGTGGTGTGTTTATGTTATATTAATTAGCAAAGAGTTTTGTTTACGCGGATTTAAATTTCGTACTTTGTGTTCATATTAATTGGATTACTCAGAAAGCAATAAACAGAAAGGTTCACATTCCTGTAGCAAATTGAAAATCACATTACTGAGAGTGGAAGGTTTTACCCAATATGTATATACTATTAGGTATTATGTGTGTATATTATGATTGAGAAAGTGGGTTTGTTGGGATTTTCTTTCAGCGGCCTGAGCAGGAAAATTTCTGACAACCGTAAATGTCGAATACATTTACGGTTGTCAGAAATTTTCCTGCGATGCGTGTCTATGAAATTTGTATGAAATATTAACCAAACGTTATCAGTGCGCAGCGAACTCGAATACATTTATATTTACATTAGTTTTTCGTGCTTGGGCTACAGAATCCACAGTAGCCTTAGATCAACATGTTTCTGTATACAGATAATTATTACTTCAAAGAGACAAAGATTTTATTATGTCGTAAACATGTACCTGGTCAATTGCGTATCATGTGAATTATAATCATAAAAGTATTTTTAGAAACCAAGCATATTCATTAAATTAATTGCATGAAAGATATAAGAATAAAGGCATGGTAAATCATCACAGAAAACCATTCTCTTATATAGTACGGTTTATTAGAAGTTTTGTATTTGCAATAAATAAATACTTGTATTCCAAATAATCACATCACAGTGATATTGATCACGTTCTTGCAATATAACTGAATTAGTTTCTAATGTGAACGTAATTTTCAATCTGGCACTCCGATTGGTTGCCACTATCATTCCTGGAACCTCATTATACGAGACAGAGCACCCTAAGGGAATTGTGCTTAATATATTAGACTACGTGAGGAAACTATGAATCTGCTTCACAATATTTGATTAACATTTAATCACCAATTAATCTATAATTTGCAAAGGCTTGGTTGAAGATATTAATTATTAATAAAATAAATACCTACATGTCAAGAAAGTACCCTACCACTATGTGAACCCCAGAGGTAGAAAATAGGAGAAAATATCTATTCTGGTCGCTTGATACTTAGAAAATAAAGCTTTGCGCAGCATTTTGTTACCTACTTGTTTACTGAACTGAAGCCAATTTAATACCAAACAACGAAGTAAACTAAACAAGACAAGATGAACAAGTTTATTCACTAGGTGTAAGTACTAGTTTTGTTGTGTTAAATTAAGCTGCGATATTAGTGTGTTTAAGGGAATATGAAATTACGTTATTGTACCATACCTCTGACTCAAGGTTGCCTGTGAAAAGAGCTTATGGGCTTAGAATAAATTGAATGAGCAAAAATGTATGCTGATCACCGAAAATCAATTCAGAACCTACGGTAAGATTTATTTGTTCAATGTGTAATCGTTTAAATAACAGTAATCCTTTCTTACTTGTATTATTGAAACATATATATCGGCGCAAAATAGCAAGCTTATTTAAAAAGCCGTTGTTATTTCACGTTATTAATTTATTTTACAATTGTTAAACTGCTGAAACCTTAAAAGATTCTAAAAAGTTAAAATAATCGTTATAATTATTTCTTTGCCATTCGATATTCGGTATCGAGTAGGTAGTTGCAAATATTACACCCTATAAAAGGAGTGTTCAGAGCAGATTCGACACAGTCGTGCTCCGGCACTCGGACTGTCCACATCCCTGACTAGACGGTGCTCTTGAGCACCGTTAATAAAGGGAATTAGTGAATTTCAGTGTTCACGCTTGATAAATAAGATGAGTAATCATCTTATTGTCAAAAGTGACGTCAGCCATGCTGACGTCACCGTTTTAAAAAAAACAACGTTAGCGTTGGCCCTCCGACATCAGAAGTGGGATCACAATCCCACTCACTTAACTTGAACCTTTCCGCCCTGATAATCGATACTTTAAATCCCACGGATACTTTCAATCCGACTGATATTTCAATTTTCAGTCCGACTGATACTTTCAGTCCGACTGATACTTTCAGTCCGACTGATATTTCAATCCGACTGATATTTCATTCCGACTGATATTTCAGTCCGACTGATACTTTCAATCCGAGATACTTTCAGTTCGATCGATACTTTCGAACTAGTTTTTCAGTGCCTTTGTGGACCACGGTCAATAATAAAGGCCCAGGCCACAGCATCGTCCTTCCCAGTTCCTTTAGAACCCCTGTGGACCACGGCGTAAAGGACCGCTCAGAACCACAGCATCATCCTTAACAAAAAAAAAAAAAGACTGTGGACCACGGCGTACGGGACCGCTCAGAACCACACCATTATCATAAGAAAAGTGCAAAAATGCGTGGAGCATTTGCAAAAAAAAAAAAAAAAAACTTTTCAGAGCCTCTGTGGACCACGGCGTACAGGACCGCTCAGCGCCACAGCATCGACCCTTCCCGTTCCTTTAGAACCCCTGTGGACCATTATCCCCGTAAGAAAAGTGCATAGATGCGTGGAGCATTCGCACTCTGACTACTGATTCATAAAAAGTGCATTGTGTGGAACATTTGTACAAATGTTTATAATATGGTCTGGCAAGGCTGGTCAGATACCTCCTCTAAGAACCATATAAACCAGGGCACGTGGTGCACCTAAATATCCATATTTTAATTTGTGTGCAATTTCATCTCAGAATTCAATGCAAAAACAAAACTACCTGATTTATGGTCAGGATTGATCGAGACGGTGTATGTGACACTGTTGCAGTCATTTTTGAAGTCTAAATGTCAACGTTAGTGATCATCTTTAAAACTCATAAGTGGTCAGTTTGAAAAATCCTGAGTGGTCAATTCGGGAAATTGTTTTGTGAGCTAGGTAATTTTGCCCGCTGAGTTTGTTTCGCCGGGTCTTCTCAGGCAGGGCCGCGTTTGGATCCGGTGGTAGATTCAAAAAAAAAATCGGAATCTTAAATTCGCAATAATAAACGAGGCCTTTCAAAATGACCGTATCGGCGTACAATCATGAGCTTTCAATAAGAGCACGTGCTATTTCAAATGAAAAGAAAGAAAGAAAAAGAAAAGAAAAAGAAAAAAAAATTGTTCTACGAGTATTCACAACAAATTACAAGGCTGGTGCAGAGCACGCACCGCCTATCAGAATGGCCGTATCGGCGCAAAATAGCAAGCTTATTTAAAAAGCCGTTGTTATTTCACGTTATTAATTTATTTTACAATTGTTAAACTGCTGAAACCTTAAAAGATTCTAAAAAGTTAAAATAATCGTTATAATTATTTCTTTGCCATTCGATATTCGGTATCGAGTAGGTAGTTGCAAATATTACACCCTATAAAAGGAGTGTTCAG
The DNA here is from genome assembly GCA_036417725.1 of Clanis bilineata. Lineage (NCBI taxonomy): Eukaryota > Metazoa > Arthropoda > Insecta > Lepidoptera > Sphingidae > Clanis > Clanis bilineata. The sequence goes on from CM071153.1 coordinate 11,537,423, forward strand.
AGCAGATTCGACACAGTCGTGCTCCGGCACTCGGACTGTCCACATCCCTGACTAGACGGTGCTCTTGAGCACCGTTAATAAAGGGAATTAGTGAATTTCAGTGTTCATGCTTGATAAATAAGATGAGTAATCATCTTATTGTCAAAAGTGACGTCAGCCATGCTGACGTCACCGTTTTAAAAAAAACAACGTTAGCGTTGGCCCTCCGACATATAAAATATTATACAGGATAATTATATCGACAATAAAATAAAGGCTGTTTGTTTTAGTAATGTAACATTAAATATAGAGGTATAAGTAAATGTATAATCAAAATCCTGTGAAAAATACTCCAACTATATCTACAAATGTTAGATAAAAGTTTAATCCAAACGTAAAGATTTTGCAAATGCGAATAGGAAAATGTTGATATAGGATTACAAAGTGACAGAATTGCGTTTTTATTCAAGTCCCACATTTTTGCTGTCTTTGTACAAAAGTCCATACGTGTTCTAGATATTCAGTTGAGCTCTAAGAAAAGTTGATTGCCACCATCTCGAATGCATGATATTCAATACGAATATGATATTGAAATAACCGGTGTCGTGACCTTATGTGACTGTCCTTTTAAATCGAGACCAAAGTCATTCTTACGTTTTCCTGGAAAATGCAAAATTGAGGCGTTGTGCACAAAATTCATATTAACAATAACTTTGTTTTAAATAAGCCTTGAGTATTTCGGAATTTTGTGTATATTTTGTACAGGCTTTATAATTTACTACATTTCAAGTTATTATTTCGACGATCATATTATAAAACCAATTCACGACGGGGATTTCACCGCACACCGATTATATTTTAATAAAATTATTTTCTAGGGGGTTCTATAAAATGATAATTTAACGACAGTGAGAACTCAAAAATATAACTTAAAAAAAAACAAGAATAATACCCAATTTTGGAATATTTCAATAGGTGTGTTTTGTTATGCCTTCGTAAATAATTTTTAAAATCCTTTGATGTAACATACACTTCAAAACAACCTAGATATATTATATTCCGTTATGTATAACATAAATAGGGGTATATAAATGAAAATTAAGCACAGCGCATTAGAAACTATTTAATTGGTGGTTAAACCGGATCGTCGTATAATAATTTCAGGTATACATTACCAAAAGCTAAGTATTCCAAAAAACGTTTTACGATGCTAAAACGGACCTAATTCTAATTTAACTGTCATCCTATAACAACAATACTGTATCCTTCTTATACGTCTGTAGTACTAATATATAACCTGTTCCAGTGGTTTTAGTCAACAAAGCGTTGTGGCCGACTTCTCGAAGTTACACTTTGTTTAAGTTACGGATAAACTAGCGTCAGACCCTGAAACTAACAGTTCCCAAACAAACACAAAAGTTGGATTGATGATTTCCTAATGCCCTGGGGAAACAATTTAAGTCATTAAGTGCTTGAAATAGCAATCATAAAAACAAAGTGACGCCCATTAAGCCTGATTTCTCCCAGCCGACTGTTATCTTGTAAGTGATGAAATGTTTTTGCTGTCCTCTTGGAGGTTGTATTTATTTTATTGTTGGAAGGGAGCGTAATAAATTCAACGCTTTTCGAAACTTTTTATGTCGTATTTACATATTTCATTTATACAGTAGCTATAATTTCGGCATAGAGCTTCAGATTATACAAAATACTAAAGAGTATCGACTCAGATAACTCTGACTCAATCAAGAACGTGGTGATTTACTATAGTAGGATTGCTAATCAAACTGAGTAATCTGACTTTTCGAATGTTGCCACTTTTTCATGCAATTTAAATAGTGCTGTGGTAAAAAGATCAAGATTATTTAAACATTTCAATTCAGTGAACCATTTCATTCTTTCATGTTCTAAAATACAACTTAAAATTGTAATTCCTGCATAATGTGTTATTAGTACTGCATGTCTATTGAATTATAGTCATAGTAAATTATTGCATGCTAAGTTATAGCATGTCTACTGGAAGTATAGTCATGGTTTATTATAAACAAAACTTACAAAAGCTATGAATGTGCTTAACCTAATTTTTCTCAAATAATAAAAGTAATATTTGTAATTTTCATTGTTATCATTTCGCGTATCTTTTGTGATTATTTACGCAAGATTATTGACACTGTCTTTTAGTCGATGGGTTAAGCTGAAATTTCTAAAAATACGCAATAAAGTTCTAATTTTGCAAGCTAGTGCCGTGTTATGTATCTCTGAATGATAAAAATTGAACTAGATCAATCTCTATGTTTTGAAAGTAAGCAACATTATTTTAGAAAGTGACATTTTGATCTGTCAATTTACTACGTTTAATTAGCAATCGGACTATACCACTGTAGGTAGGTAATTGCTTAGGTGTAATACAGTAAAAACTATAAGGATTAATGATAAGCACTTAAACTTTAGCAATTAAATTGTAGAATGCAAACTTTAGGAAATAGATTCTTCAGTGCACAAATGTGACTTCGACGTGAATTGCAAAGCTTCGGTTTGATTGATGAACTTGGCAGTTAATATAGGAGGAATGGGAACTGTCAAACTAATTTGTACTAGGAGCTTTCTCACTGCTGGCTAATGGAAACCTACTTCATCTGCTAATAAGAGGATTACATTGTTTATTAAAATTACTATAAGCGGAGCGGTTCCAACGTCATTGATTTAAGTCGTCAGACTACATTACATCATTGATAATGGTCATATTAGCATCAACTGTTTTTATGGCAGTTAGCTATGTCTAGACTAGAGTTTCTTCAAAACACGTAACTTATATTATCAAAGTCCGTTCCGTACAAACACGATAAGCTATAGAAAGATATTTATTTTATTGGGTTTGATGAAGTAAATCCATTAAATGTTCTAGCTTCTTTAAGATATTTTTATTTTAATCAATAAAACAAATATTTTCCAGATAATATTATAATATTTTATTTAGTACTTACGATAACCCTTGGATGAATTATAAAAAAGTGAATAAAAATTCTATTAGCACTAGTAACTCCCAATTTCTTTATTATTATTCTCCATATCAATTAGTTGTTTATCTCGAATTGGGGATATCTTAGGTATTGCAGACTATCCAGGAATTGCTGTAAGAAGTACCTACCTCTATAATAGTGAACTTTTAATATACTACACATTCTGAATTAATCATCTTAAATCAGGAGAAATTTCCTTTCTTTCAAAACATTCGGAGCAAAGTGAATAAAAATAGATAAATCCATCGATCACGCTCAAGTCAAACTCATTGTGGAGAAGCTCGCTGAGTAATATAACTAGAGCATATTACCTAAACATATAAACATCCGATCTACAAACTCATGTTAGTTATAACTTGGCTGGAACAACAAAAAATATTAATAGTAACGTAATCACAAGTTTAAAAACTAAACGGACCGACTTCAAATCTGATCGTGACCAAATTTATATGGGACCACCCTTGAAATAAGCGCTATCGAACACAAGAAGAATTTTGAAAATCGGTCCACTTTTGGCGGAGATATCGCGTAACATAAATAAAAAATAAAAAAATACAAACGAATTAGTTATTAATGAGGACCTTCTCCTTTTTGGAAAACGGTCGAAAATATGATCGCCTTGTTGGAGTAAGCCTAGTAACCTAAGTTTCAGAATGTGAATTTCTGTGAGGTTCTGGATTCATATGTCAGGTAGAGCCGTCACAGTTTGCGTTTGAAATTCGATTCATAAAATAATATGATTAGTTGAGGCTTGCAATTTGGAGCCAGTTAGACTCATCTTACCAAATAAGATATATAAGTTCAGCGAAGCGTGAATAAGTGTATTCATGCTTACATACAATAACAATATAATCTCACACCAAGTGTACACAGATCACAATCTGTTTAGATACTTTACTGGATTTTTCAGTATCAGCCCGGAGTATGGAATTTGTGCCTGATATGACGATTGGCTCGCCCCCTATCACATCTGTGGCGGAACTAAGCTCGGCGAAATATAGGTGTTCTAGTTCGCTAGTGCGCCTCCCCTCCGGGGATACAGGCGTTACCTTATGTTACGTAATTTCAACAACTCGCATTCACCAGTGGCTACTTAAACAAGGGAACGCTTGGAACGAGAAGCATTTCATAAACCCACCAACATTACCATATTTTAATTAATTTAAATGTTTGAAATGTTCATGCATCTCGCAAAGGGTATGTGGTTCGAGTGGAATGTACTTACTTACTACTTGGACCTCGTTACTGCCGTAGTTTATTCCTCGCATCTATGTAAAAACTTGGACGATGTGCCGTTCATAACTGCAGGCTCAATGTACACATAATTTACGTCTAAACAGAGATCCTCGGCACGAGCTCATTAAAGAAACTTTGTCAAGGTTCACGGTAAAGAACTTTGTTTTTAGAGTCTTTAACCCAAGGGAAAGCTTATTATTCTACTCAACTTGTCTGTATGCTTCTGGCTTTATAAGATATTTCCTTTTTTATTTTTTTTAAGTTTAGAAACCTTATCAAAAATGTCAAGTAAAAATGCAATGGATACATGCAAGACACATTTTTTTTAAATTTTGATTTCTCTGAACATTAATAATACACTGGGATGTATTACTATTTTGAACTTGAAACCTGAATTTCAAACTTATGCCTCTAGTATAATTACTCGAGAGTACTATTTAGTACAAACGGAACAAATGTGAGTCTGCTTTGAGTCATTACGTGGTGGTACAGAGCTTTGGACGGCACAATCGCTCACGCGTGATTCCAAACGGGAGGGTTACCACTATGTTTCATAGCAGTATCTTACTTGTACCGATTCCCGTACAAAAAAGGAAGATTATATTATAATAATACTCCTATAAGACGTGGTGGTAACCCCCCAGGTCTTGATGCTATTAGAAATTTTGTGGTTCAGGCTCAATACATATTGTGAAGCGCATTAAAATATTTTGGATGTTCCATCTACCTCCACTAAGTATATGTTTGCGTTTCTTTAATTTCATAAAATTATTTTTGCAAAAATGTATTTAAAATAATGAATGAAACAGTGAATCGATCACAAAGTTTTCGCAGCAGCTGCTTTGGGCTCGAAGTGTTTAAATTGGATACGTTTTATCATCCATTCGATCCGGATTCCCAAAAGATATATTGGGATACCCATGGGAAATTCGTGCGTGAGATAATTTTGTGATAAGTTTCACAGTTTTGTATTAAGTTTACTTGCAAATAACGTGACACGTTTATCATAATTGTGATTAGTTGAGAGGTAGAGCCACGCTGTAAACAGTAATGTCAATAGCACGGATAGAACACTTCATTATTGTGCGGTTTGACATGCTTTTGTTTTTTTTATCTCGTACAATATATTGAAAGTCACTGTAATTTGTCTCTCGCCCGGTCAATAGTTACGCCACCAGTTTCCAACTTTATATTGGAAATTGGAACAAAAATCTATTTATCTTATAAACTTCGTACGCGATTGAATTACCTACACATAGTGTTATAAGTATTACGAGACCTTTTCGTACATTTATCAAATATAGTGTTTATTTGTTTTTATTAATCCAGCAATATCTAGAATATCGTACTTTGTTAAAATATTCTTCAGGCATTGATGCAATTACAGTAATTAATTTTCAGAGTTATGCTAGTTTTTATTAGTGGTGGGCGATTATATAAGATCGATAAGATGAAATCGGAACATTTCATGATAATCTATACTAATATTTTAAAGAGATTTTTTTTTAAATATTTTTATTTGTTATTCATTACAAATACTACAGAAACTATTAAAAAATATATCAGCGAGTGACATTCGCTACGTTTTGTCCCGAATATAAAAAGGGCTTGCATTCTATAGTTACTACTTAATTTTTGTAATTTACGTGTGTATTGAGTGTTTATAAACCTATCACTGTTTTTCTCTTGTTTCTACATAAGGTGATACTGTAATATGTGGAAACTAATTTTGGATAATGTCTTCATGTTTTTTATAAAATGTATTATTGTATCTGTTGTTTCCCTAATAAATAAATAAAAAATATACGGTTCCTGTGGGATAGATTTGTTAATAAATGTAACTTGTGCACAACTAATTGGTATAACATATATTTGCACGTTATGTGTACCACCGTATCAATGGTCTAAACAATTCCCACCGCAGAAGAAAAAATATTAATTTTTACTTTCTTTTATCACAAAAGTCTTGTCGATGTCGTCGTTAGGCGACAAGTGACACGATATTAAATCAACTTTGTAGCATCAGAAATTTGCAGAACTCTTTGCAAGTTTACTGGAAGGAAGCCAATTCGGTGAAACACACAGTTGCTCTCTTTGAATACCTGACATAAAATACTTCATTACTTCCGCCTTTTGCAACACCTTTGATAATTAAAAATGCGGTTGCTATTCCTTATATCTATTATCTCATATGTGATCTGAAAAAGTCCTGCATTATGTTAAATGTTTAATTACATCGAAGTGGAAAATTAGTTCACCTGTAGAATTCCCTGACGTTTTATTGGCACGCTGCCAATAATAATCGTTCGCTAGACTGCTCCATGTACGAAACAATTATCTAGTAAGCTGACCTGGAAATAACTCCCGCCAGCTATGCAGGCTTGACACTAAACTCGTTTCGAAGTGGTCGTTCGATGTAACTTTGCTTCGGAATTTAATGCTATCTTTGTGGTTGTAGTATTAACATTACATTATATGAATGGTATTGGTTAGGTTATCTTAGTTTGGGTAAATAAATGATCTTTTACAGTATTAGGTACCGTAATTATTTTGTACTGATTTCTTAAGTTTACGCGAACATTATACATTGAAATAAAACTATTTTTACAGATTATATCACGATTAGGTTTTAATTATTATTCCCGACGTTTCGAAGGCTTTGCAGTCTTCGTTGTTACGGGTCAGACTAAAAAAAAAATAATAAAAAAAAATAAACGTCGGGAATAATAATTAAAACCTAATCGTGATATAATCTGTAAAAATAGTTTTATTTCAATGTAATTATTTTGACTAAGAAATTTGAATTTCGTTAGAAGATGAACATTCAGAAGGCCTAAAAAACACGATTGACTGTGTTCACGGAGAAATGTTAAGGACGACTTTTATGTATGGCAGTATGGCAGAGAAAAATTGAAAGAGCAGAGTTGCAGAGACCAGAGCAGTTGAGTTCGAAATAAGAACTTTTAGGAGCGTAATATGTGGTGTTAAGATAATTGACGTGCCTTCCCTTTTCAAAAAGGCAAATTGGGACCAATTGAGGGGATGTACGGTAAAAGATTGTCGAAGCAGATAGAAAAGACAAGTGAGGATAAAATAGTTGGCAGAAGTCGACTGCACCGAACCACTGTTCGTCATATTAATGACTTATTAAATAAAGGTGACACGAAAAGTATAGGGATGGTCAACTCGAGTTATCTCGAGTTGCACTTAAATTAGTGATGTGCCAACTCGGGATAAAACACGACTCGAATTAACTCGACTAGACTGCCTCGGTGGCGTGGTGGTATTTCGGTACGACTACGGTTCTGAGGTCTCGGGTTCGATCCCCGGGTCGGGTAGTGATATTGGATTTTTCCATATCAGCCCGGAGTCTGGAATTTGTGCCCGATATGGCGATAGGCTCGCCCCCTATCACATCTGGGACGAAACTAAGCTCGGCGAAACGTGGGTGTACTAGTTCGCTAGTGCGCCTCTGCCTACCCCTTCGGGGATACAGGCGTGAGCTTATGTATGTCGAATTAACTCGAGTTAAAATTTATGTACCTCGAGTTGACTCGCGTTAAAATTCATGTACCTCGACTTGACTTAGCTTGACTCGAGTTAGCTCGATTTATTAAAAAAAATATGATTTGAGAACCTACTACTCCTACTCCATTTGTTGAATTCACTCAAATTATCTAGGTAGTCGGAATATTTCAAAGGTAGTCTCTATTATATACATACGTACCTACTTCTCTGTGATCTTAGACAAGTTACATCACAATAGCATAAATATTCGGTCTCCAAAGCGTGCATTTGGTTTACGCGAGCCGCCGCGCCGCGCCGCGCCGCCGTTGTGTCACCGACACAAAGAACTTTTTGCCAAAGCACTCAAAGGGAAATTCATAACACGCAATTCCCAAATATTTTCGCTTTCGGTGAGCTTTGTGACGAATATTTAGTATATTATGATTTTATATTCCGTTTTCAATCGCAGTTTGAATGATACTAAATGTAGCTTAATTTTATAAAATTTTCCTAATGTATTTTAGTATATTTGTAATTCAATAAATCTTTATCCAAAAATGTTGGCTATATCAGTTACTTACGTTAATTTGCAAAGCGGTGTGTGTAAATGCTCAGAAAAATAAAGTAATATCTTGTTGGTAATGCGCGAATCTATTTTGGTTTTATAATACGTCTAGACATTTGTTCCGCCCATCTGTTCCGAGAATCTTTCACGTTGTATTTCCATTATTTTTCTACACAATCTTGGAACCTTTTTTTACCCTTTTAGGGGTTAAATATCAAAATATCCTTTCTTATTCTTTGCGTTTGTTATAAAAGGATATGTTTTCATCGATCTTGTCCTATATTATTGAGTTGAGTGAGCTACAGGGTAATTATTATTGGCGAAGGGTGGAATTTTCCAAAAGGGATACTGATGGATAATAATTAATACCTATTTGTCATGGTGGATTAAGATCATGTGTATGGATTCTTCGCCACGGGTAATTACAGAATTATTGTTTTTTAAATTCTATTATAGATGTCGTGACTACACAGTACACTTTACTGCACTGCCAGATGTTACTACTTTAATGAACTACACTACTAATTTTATAATATTTACGTAACGGAACATAAAACTATATTATCAATATACAACATAGCATAGTGCATAGGTGCTATCGATTATTATAATGTCATTAACGAGAAGACCAATGTTCCCAAAATTATGCAAACTTAATTGATAAACGATATCAATTAGTTAGTCAAAATGTGGACTTTTAGCGCGCGTCCGTGTCACTGTGGATAAAGACTTTACGGCTCATATGTCCCCGATTATCTGAAACCGCTCGTTTATTTAACACACATTATTATATTATCACCCATATAAATTACATTTAAACCCAATTTACTGTCACTGAACAAACCATGTGTGCCTTTATTGGAGCTTTTTTTACATGATCTACTGCAATTTGCTCATGGTGAATGGTACTGCGACTTTAACGCGTGTATTTTTTTTTATTAAAATAAATGTTATATAATAACTACTTTGACAGCCTTCGCGGCGCTGCGGGAGCCGGCTGTGAAGCGAGACGTTCAAACATGCACCCAGACAAATGTTTGTGTGACCCACAGATATTTGTATCGGGTCTGGTTATGAGACCGAAAATTTCTTGTACTAGGTACCCACTCCACAAGACTCGTATTTTACCATGGTTTATATTTTACTATGTATGTTTTTTGGAAATCTTTGGGGGAGGCCTGTGTTGGCTGATGGTGATGATGTATGTCTGTCACAGTCACACATGTCGTCGCCTCCTTGGTCTAGTGGCAGCATATATGGTCTGTGGACCGGGAGGTCCTGGGTTTGATTCCCAGGTCGGGCAAAGCGAATTTTCTAATTAATTTGCCCGGGATTGGATCCCTCAGAGGAGGTTGATGTCAGGCAGGTAGCCGGTCGTAAAAACTAAGGCAAATATTTTCTGCAACATGATTGAAAAAGTGTGTTCCGCCGACCCCACATTGAGTTGGGATAAAAGCAGGTAGAAATAAAGATGTCTGTGTCACACACCTATAACACCCAATACCACCAATTAAATCCAACAGTCACACACCTATGTGTGTGTCTGTTGGGTGTTATTTATATTTATTTTCAGGGGAACATTGAAACATTTATTGTTGGGCAATTCTACGCTTTTATTTTTTGAAGCATTACCGAGTGCCAAGCTGTCTGCTTGAAATGTTGATTCTAATGAATTAAAACAGAAAACAAGCTTTGTAGTTGTTGCTACTGAAATAATTGATGAAAATTACAAACAGATGCCCTTGTTTGTTGTCTGTTCTTTGTTTTGCTCGCGAGAAAAAAATGCTTATTGCAAAAACAACTCGTATAATGGACTTCGTAGTTCTATAAGTATTATACAATTTTTATAACATGATATTATTTGTGTTTAGCAACTTAATATTTGTAGGTACTTTTAGTTTTAGCGAGCGTTTGCGTAATGAGCATAACGATATAATTAAATAACGGATTGTTGGATTATAGTAAATATTTTAATTAATGCACAGTAGAGTGTGCACCGTTCACGTATTGTATTGATGGAATTCTTTATTTGAATCTGTGTGTTTTCTATGTGTGTCTAATGGACACTCATACTCCCTCACATATTCATCACTCACTGTATACGAGAATGGATTTTTTTTTCAAAATTTTGTTTAATGGATAAACTCTAAACTGAAACCGACTGAACTTAAATTTCTATTAAGTACAGAAAGTTGAAATATCGGTAAGTAAATAAGTCATATTTTACTTAAGAAAAACCTACATACATAAGCTCACGCCTGTATCCCCGAAGGGGTAGGCGCACGAGCGAACTAGAACACCTACATTTCGCCGAGCTTAGTTCCGTCCCAGATGTGATAGGGGGCAAGCCTATCACCATATCGGGCATAAATTCCAGACTCCGGGCTGATATGGAAAAATCACTTTGCCCGACCCGGGGATCGAACTCTAGACCTCAGAACTGTAGTTGTACCGAAATACCACCACGCCACCGAGGCAGTCTACTTTAGAAAAAATACATATCAAATTCAATTTTGACGCTAAAAGCCCATAAAAACGGTCCTACAAAATATTATGATTGACTCTCACACATTTGTCCCAATTTTGAGAGAAAAGCAAACGAGTAGACACGCACGACCACTGATGATTGACAACTTAGAGCTGGTATCCGACATTGATATTAACATGTCATGGGCATTATGAAAGCGGTTAAAATAATAGAATATATAAGATATCTGATAGAATAGATAGGGGCTTTAAATACTGTTTTAAAATAATAGCTTTGTAAAAAAAGCCTAAGCGACGTAACCTAATAAAAAAGTAGCAGTTATTTCCATTGCTAAGACTAACAAATAGGCCTTCGCTGCTCTATAGAAACCGACAACACATTAAGGCTCTAACGTATATTGCATCTTGTATATTGCATTAAAATAATGTTGGGTATAGATTTTTCTGGATAGCTCTTTAAAGTAAATGCCGTATAAAAGTGCATGGCATGTGGTTTCATTACGGATTTTCATGTCTTTAGAAACTTCTAATGTGTTCTTACAAGCGACCGTCTGTTTTGCCATTAAAGCTTAATGTGCCATACTATTTTCGACATTACGTTGTAGAACATGTAATTGAATCTTATTTGTTTACTAACGGGTTATTACGTATGTATTTCTCTTTGTACCTACGACTACGTTAAATGTTTACAAATTGTAATTCGGTCGGAAACACGGCGTTATGTTTTTAATTAGGAATGTTTTAAAATTTTGTTGTTACAATTATTGAGTGCCCCCATTAGGGAAAATTGAGCTTCTGATATGGGTGAAATTGTTTACTGTATTACCGTCGTTAAAAGATGAAGAGTGTATAAAAACAACACTTGGTTCTCGTATCCAAGAGTACGTCTGAGAAGGAACCCCCATTATGTCAGTTTCTCTGACTATGCGCGTGTAAGCGATATTGTAATTAGAAGGAAATTAAAGCCAATGAAATTACTGGCCAATCAGTGGCGAAGGTTAAGGAGAAGCCTAATAGTTTATCTTCGATAAAATAGAAATGTCCATACATAAGCCTACAAATTCTCCTTTATCAATTTATTATAAATAAAGCATTTGATAGATACTGTAATTTAGAGTAATTGGCTCTGGCTTCTCTTTAACTTTTGGCAGTGGCGGGGTAAGAGCTAAATTTGATGTGGGCAAATTGTGAGCAAAGATAGGACTACCCTTGGAATAAGCTCTATCGAACACAAATATAATTTTGAAAATCGGTCCACATTTGGCGGAGATATCAGGAACATACATAAAAAAATACAGACGAATTGAGGACCTTTTTTGAAGTCGTTCGATGAATATTGCGTACTTGTATGCATATATTGTGAAAATCGAGTTATTTCTTGAATAAAACTTCGCGAAATATAGGTAAGTATATTACGTTAAGTAAATATGAATTTACTTCTATAACCTTATGAAAATTTCATACTTAGTTATCGTAAAACTCAATATTTATTAGTATAATAAACAATAAAATATTTCAAGAACGTCGTCGCCAGCACTTCGATGAGAAATAAGACTATTCATAAAATTCCAATAAAAATTCTGTCCCCGAAAGTAATCCTAAAACGTTTCTTTCATAACAAACTGCTCTTCATAGCGGTATAATAGGTTCTAAATTAAAAATTCAGCTGAAAACGGTCGATTTACCGTCATTTGGTACATTTCACGAGTTCAGGTTTAATTTGGTAAATGAAAATGGCTTGAGTAATGTATTACAGTCCGTTACGACGAGGTTCCATTTTTCTTTAGTCGGTATAGTCCGGGGACAATATTTGAAACCTCTGATATAGGTCGGTATTGACAGCCTGAGTATTTCGTTATTACAGACGGAATAATGGAATATGCGTGTAGTATCTTGCCATGTTTAATATTTACCTACTCAGTACACGTGTGAGATGTGTGATTATTGTAGAGGTATAGTGTCTATGACGCCGAATTTTCTGTACTAAAACATTACATAAACACCTACACAAAACATTTTTTATTTATGGATCATTTTTCTACGAGCAGGAAACAGCTAAAATCGTTGTTTTGCGTATGTATTTTTGTGTAGTGTTTTGAGAAAAACTAGTACAAGCGGCGCGCCCTAAATTATAGAGGTAGAGGTATATTGTATTGACTTGCCATCTCTTAGTATTTTTAGTGTAGAGAAAGAAAGGTAAAATAATATTGATAAAACATATCAACTTAACTATAATTTATCATTTGTTTTGTGGTACAATTTTTTGTTGTTGTCTCTGTCTTCTATGTGTTATAATTATATGTTGATCTGGTACGTATCCTATGGTATTTTCTCATAATTGATAAAAAGGAAAGAATATGAAGACCTCTGAAATATTTAATAACGCAAGTGTTAAATAAACTATAACTTGCTACCGTTACTTTTATCTAATGCGGGAGCTATAATACATATGTACATGGAACGGTTGCTTTGCTTTCCAAACGGAAATGGTACTTCCCGCGTTCTATGCATCCTTCCAAGTTCGTCTGAAGCATCTTGTTCCATTAAATTTCGATTTTAAACGTTATGTAATGCAGTATGCACTTATGTATTTCGAATAAAGTTATAGGTATTTAAGAAGGTACTAACTTGTTTCTTTGTTTGTTGTTTGTTGTGTGGGCTCCATTTTCTGCAATCAATCCATTCTAATGATAGACCATTGTGCGTGACGTGATGCCAGTTAAAAGTTTAACCAGCCTAGCTCCGACCAGAAGCGCAGGTTCTTCATTCATTCTTCAAACAACCTACATTGTTATACACAATTATTCATGATCAGAAATATAATAACATTATGGTATCTGTGATACTATGATATTGAAATTTTAAACTCTTTAATGATACCATTTTCAAAATAATTGGTTCACGCAACTACAAATTCAGCCTGGTTCACCCTTTAGGTAATTTAAACCGATGCTTCGCGTGTAATTCGGTAAACCTCAAACCGAGTACGCAGGCGGAAGATTACCCTTCCGATGGCTGCAAATATGTAGACATAGCGCCGTGTGCGCGAATAGTAGTGTAGCGGTGTAGCATCGTAGCGACGTAGCAGCGTAGCGATGTAGAATTGTAGCGGTGTAGTACCGTAGCCGTATAGTAGCGTAGTGGTATGGCGGTTTGTAGCGGGCTGCGGTGCGGCGGCTTCCGTTTGCAGATCGCTACGGCTGCATTTTCAGTACGCTCGACGGTAATGTACTGATTACATTTACGTGTTCGCAATGAGTTTCATGAACCACTTTTAAATGATTTTGATTGATTTTACCGGAGTCTAGTGAGTATAGTATATTAAAAGTTGTTTTTCAATATAAAACAATAATGACTATCTAGCCGATCATGATTATAATCTTCTATACTAATATTATAAAGCTGAAGAGTTTGTTTGTTTGTTTGATTGAACGCGCTAATCTCAGGAACTACAGGATTTTACTGTTGACCGACGGGATGAATGGTGGGGTGACTAAGGGGTGATTGATGGGGTGACTGACGGGGTGACTGACGGGTGACTGACGGGGTGACTGACGTGAGGAATGACGTGGTGACTGCCAGGCTGACTGATGGGTGGCGGATGGGGTAACTGACGAGGTGACTGACGGTGTTACAGACGGGGTGACAGACGGGTAACAGATGGGTGACCGACGGGTGACAGACGGGTAACAGATGGGTGACCGACGGGTGACAGACGGGGTGATGAACGGTGTGACAGACGGGATGACAGACTGGATGACAGATGGGTGACAGATGGGTGACAGACGGGGTAACCGACGGGTGACATACGGATGACAGACGGGGTGACAATTGGGGTGACAGATGGGGTGATAGACGGGGTGACAAACGGGTGACAAAAATACATATATATATATATATATATATATATATATATATATATATATATATATATCGGCGCAAAATCGCAAGCTTATTTGAAAAGCCGTTGTTATTTCACGTTATTAATTCATTTTACAATTGTTAAACTGCTGAATCGTTAAAAGATTCTAAAAAGTTAAAATAATCGTTATAATTGTTTCTTTAACATTCGATATTCGGTATCGAGTAGGTAGTTGCAAATATTGCACCCTATAAAAGGAGTGTTCAGAGCAAATTCGACACAGTCGTGCTCCGGCACTCGGACTGTCCACATCCCTGACTAGACGGTGCTATTAAGTACCGTTAATAAAGGGAGTTAGTGAATTTCAGTGTTCACTATTGATAAATAAGATGAGCAATCATCTTGTTATCAAAAGTGGCGTCAGCCATGCTGACGTCACCATTTTTAAAAACAACGTAAGCGTTGGCTATCCGACATCAGAAGTGGGATCACTATCCCACTCATTTAACTTGAACCTTTCTGCCCTGATACTTTCAGTCCGACTGATGTTTCAATCCGACTGATATTTCAATTTTCAATCCGACTGATACTTTCAGTCCGACTGATATTTCAGTCCGACTGATGTTTCAATCCGAATGATACTTTCAGTCCGAATGATATTTCAGTCCGACTGATACTTTCAGTCCGACTGATACTTTCAATCCGACTGATACTTTCAATCCGACTGATACTTTCAATCCGAGATACTTTCAGTTCGATCGATACTTTCGAACTAGTTTTTCAGTGCCTTTGTGGACCACGGTCAATAATAAAGGCCCAGGCCACAGCGTCGTCCTTCCCAGTTCCTTTAGAACTCCTGTGGACCACGGCGTAAAGGACCGCTCAGAACCACATCATCATCCTTAACAAAAAAAAAAAAAAAAAAAGAAAACTGTGGACCACGGCGTACGAGACCGCTCAGAACCACAGCATTATCCTTAACAATAAAAAAAGTGCATAAATGCGTGGAGCATTTGCACTGGTGCATTAATGTGTGGAACATTTGCAAAAAAAAAAAACAAAAACCTTTTCAGAGCCTCTGTGGACCACGGCGTACAGGACCGCTCAGCGCCACAGCATCGACCCTTCCCTTTCCTTTAGAACCCCTGTGGACCACGGCATCATCCCCGTAAGAAAAGTGCATATATGCGTGGAGAATTCGCACTCTGACTACTGACTACTGATTGTGCATTGTGTGGAACATTTGTACAGATGTTGATAATATGGTCTAGCGAGGCTGGTCGGATACCTCCTCTGAAAACCATATAAACTAGGGCACGCGGTGCGTCTAAATACCCGTATTTTGATTTGTGTGCAATTTCATCTCAGAATTCAATGCAAAAACAAAATTACCTGATTTATGGTCAGGATTGATCGAGACGGTCTATGTGACACTGTTGCAGTCATTTTTGAAGTCTAAATGTCAACGTCAGTGATCAAGTTAAGTGGTCAATTTGAAAAATCCTGAGTGGTCAATTCGGGAAATTGTTTTGTGAGCTAGGTAATTTTGCCCGCTGAGTTTGTTTCGCCGGGTCTTCTCAGGCAGGGCCGCGTTTGGATCCGGTGGTAGTTTAAAAAAAAAAATCGGAATCTTAAATTCGCAATAATAAACGACGCCTTTCAAAATGACCGTATCGGCGTACAACCACGAGCTTTCAATAGGAGCACGTGCTATTTCAAATGAAAAGAAAGAAAAGAAAAGAAAAAGAGAAAAAAAAAAAATTTTAGTTCTACGAGTATTCACAACAAATTCGAGGCTGGTGCAGAGCACGCACCGCCTACCAGAATGGCCGTATCGGCGCAAAATCGCAAGCTTATTTGAAAAGCCGTTGTTATTTCACGTTATTAATTCATTTTACAATTGTTAAACTGCTGAATCGTTAAAAGATTCTAAAAAGTTAAAATAATCGTTATAATTGTTTCTTTAACATTCGATATTCGGTATCGAGTAGGTAGTTGCAAATATTGCACCCTATAAAAGGAGTGTTCAGAGCAAATTCGACACAGTCGTGCTCCGGCACTCGGACTGTCCACATCCCTGACTAGACGGTGCTATTAAGTACCGTTAATAAAGGGAGTTAGTGAATTTCAGTGTTCACTATTGATAAATAAGATGAGCAATCATCTTGTTATCAAAAGTGGCGTCAGCCATGCTGACGTCACCATTTTTAAAAACAACGTAAGCGTTGGCCCTCCGACATATATATATATATATATATATATATATATATATATATATTGTTCACTAGCTGACCCGCGCAACTTCGTCTGCGTATGAGAGGGTTCAAAGAATGAGTCGGAGGCACCTATAATCCTATAATTCTAAAGGAGGTAATGGGATGATCTACTTCGGTCTGGTTTCGTCAGTCATCCCGTCAGTCACCCAGTCACTCATCCCGTCTATCACCATGTCGGTTACCCCGTCGGTCACCGAGTCTGTCACCCCGTCAGTCACCCCGTCGGTCACTCCGTCGGTCACCCAGTCTGTTACCCCGTCTGTCACACCGTCTGTCACCCCGTCTGTCACCCGTCTGACACCCCGTCTGTCACCTCTCTGTCACCCGTTTGTCACCCCGTCTATCACCCCATCTGTCACCCCGTTTGTCACCCCGTCTATCACCCCCTCTGTCACCCTGTCTGTCACCCGTATGATATCCCGTATGATAGAGAAAAATATTGTACCTACAGACAAAGTTAAATAAATAGACAAAATTTCAATATACATATATTACGTATCATTATTAGTTATCAGTGGCGAATGGTCTACTCAATCCGGTTCGTACTAGTTTCTCTTTGCTAGATTATAGCCTATTAAATCAGTATTATCTATGTATTTTTAGAAGCGAAAGTAGCATTGGTTTCTTTCTGGAAATATTCACCTTTCGCTACTGTTAGTTACTTATTATTTTAGATTGGTACATTACACATTATTTTTACTCGCTCTTAACATTGGTGAGCCTATCGCGATATAACAAATAAATAACACAAGTATTAAATATTACCTAGTCCGACTTCCGACCCCACACTAGGTTAGCTTATGTCATGGGTATCAAGAACGGTGTTGTACCACAGACATAACATTCAGTGTATACCGTATAGTGTAAAAGAATTAATCAAAAATATAAAAGTTTATAAATATAACATGAGTCGAACAAAATTCCAACAATTTTAAAGGAAGATACCAAAAGATATCTGAGGAATTGCAATCAGCTGGCTTTGCAGCTAAATAAAGATTAGAACACGCTGAAGTTCACAAAGTTGAAAAGATTGTGAAATTGAGTTTCAGAAGGTCCAATGAGGGTTGTTTCAATGCGTACTTTATTAACTTCGTCTACAAAATTGAGTCGAAAGTGAACAACTTTTAACAAGTTACTTGCATCTTGCTTGACGTTGAACTCACTACATATTTCTACTAATATATTAATAACTAGCTATTGCTTGTGACTTCATTCGCTTGGATATTCCATGGAAACTGTATATTTTTCCCGGATCAGAATTGGACTAAGTTACTCGCATATTATGTATCTTTCCATAGATTAAATACATCTGACCGATACTTCTATATGGATGTGAAGCCTGGACCATCAAATAACATCTCAGGAAACGTATAGAAGCGTAATATCAATATCTCGAACTAAGAAAATTACCAATAAGGAAGTTCTACGACGAGTTGGTCAAAATTGCAATCTTTTGGATACTGTTAAGAAAAGAAAGGTTGCATATCTAGAGCACGTACTAAGATATGCCAGGAGCTTCTTCAACTTATAATTATGGGAAAAGTAGCGGGTAATAGGAAAGTCGGTCGTAGGAAGAAGACATGGCTGCATCCAAAAGTAGATTGGGATTACGAGCGCTGCTGTACTATTCGCATCGCAAAAGGATAAGGATAAATATGCTCTGCTGACGGACAACCTTTACTAAATGGAGAGACACTGTAAGAAGAAGATAGATGAAACAATTTATAATATCTATCCATTACAAACAAAAATAAATCTTTTCTCTTTATAATATTAGTGTAGGTTTATTAAAATTATCCCTGAATTATGTATCTGCTGCTATATTCTTGGGTATGGCTTTCGCTACTATTGAAAGGGTTAGGTTGAGCCAAATATAATGAAAGGTTTTCGCCTTTTTATTGTTTTAGAATAAGATGCTTTGTCGGACCTGTGATTTGAATTTGAATCTTCATTCCACATCCCAAATATTTTCGAAAATCTTGAGTAACCCGCGGTGCAACTCCATTTTATTTTTTGCTTTAACCTTTAAAGCGAGCATGGATTACCCAGCATCGAAAAACTCGAGATAAGAACAGACCACGTTCAAAATCAAGTCTGCGTACATACGTCTACACAGTTAATTCCACTCTCCGTTGAAAAATGAAACACGGAAAGCAACGTTTACACTACCAAGAAAAATAAACTGGAAAAATTAAGTAGTTTATATCACGGAACTTAATTCTAAGTCACAATATTTTCCTCCGGCAAGAAAAAGTGTTACTGGGTTAGTAATTACAATTTTAATTAAATTTTGCTACCAGAGGAATTAAACTACGTAGAGCTCTGAAGTGGGACAAAAAGTATGAAAATATTAATTAAAAATTATGCCTAGCTGACAAACCACATTATCTTTTAGATTATACTCTGGTAATTAGAAAACTTGTGGGAACCAGAGATATGAATCATATATAGACGGATACCGATATGTGGATCATTAGTGTAGTAGATATCCGCAATTACTGATTCTGCAGCGGCCCTCCATTGTCGTGAACAGTCGGCGTCATACGGGTGAGGTTGTACCGATTGTTGATACTTCTCCGTTTTCAACGCGATCTATTATGACTTGCACAACCCGTATTTTCGATTTGTTTCTACTTTAGCGTGTTTACTGTAAGACAGCTATATTGATAGCTATAACATACTATATTGATAATTTATTTTAGTTAATATATAAATATTTGGTTTTTGCAATGTAAAAGTGCCAAATGTGATTTTTAAGATATAAAAATAATTTGATTTGAGGACAACAGAATGCCATTATTCTGTTATTTTTATTGCACACAATGAAATTCGCTGATTTAGGTATGTGCCGCCTCCGACGGGTTAATTATCCACTAAAATGAAACGGATACGGATACTGTTTTTTTTCAACGGATATCTATGGATGAAGATATCCAGCACATCACTAGCAGCAACTGGTCGTTACGAATTAGGCTAACTTTATTGAAAATGTTCATAAAAATATAATTTCATAATAAAATACTGCAGAAATTTAAGCAAGTTTAAACTATTGGTTATCATCTAATTAACATTTCATACTGATTTCTTAAGTTTACGCGAATATTATAGATTGAAATAAAACTATTCTTACGGATTCTATCACGATTAGGTTTTAATTATTATTCCCGACGTTTCGAAGGCTTTGCAGTCTTCGTTGTCACGGGTCAGACTGAGGTGTCATTTGTCCAAAAAAGGTTAGTGTTACAATATCTACCATCATTAAAAAATTATACAAAATCAAAAAAGGTTAATTATTTGTGTTCCGATCTATGCAGTACGAGCTCACTGTGTCTCGGTGAGTTCTGGCAGCTGGTCCTTTGGGTTCCGATTTAATAAGATGTATAATTGGATCCCAGGTTTGTGCAAGCTTCCAACCATCTTCTCTAATGAAATTAGGATGTTTTTTAATTTCAATAGCCTCGCGTATCATCCTAGGGAGGAATCGGTGTTCTTTGGCGAGGATTTGTGGTTTATCAAATTTAAGATAATGTTTGGAGCTGTAGAGGAACGGGTGTCGGTGTTCCTCCACCAGAGGGGAGATCTTCTCGTCAGGCGGGTGTAGTGCCTGACCGCCGCGGCCCCTCCGATGGTTCATCTTCGGAGGTTGTATATATGCTACGTCCGCGGTAAACTTTGCCATTGTGATTTAGGATTCGGTGGCTCGATCTGTTGTTCCGTAGCTGAAGCTAGTGCGCTGACGCTCGATGCGTGTTAGTTCGGCGCGCATTGCAGAGATGTCGCCACATCACTCCCCCCGGAGATCGGAGGTCGGAAGTCTTGAAGTCTTCAGCTGTCGATGCTTGAGAAGCTTGCCAGTGCCAGTAGAGTAGCGATTCCAGTGAGTCGGGAGAGTAGCGTCCCAGTGAGTCGGGAGAGTAGCGTCCCAGTGAGTCGGGAGAGTAGCGTCCCAGTGAGTCGGAACTGTAGTAGAGTAGTAGTCGTAGTAGTAGTAGCAGTCGTAGTGTAGTAGTAGTAGTGCTGGCTGGCTGTGCGACGCTGAGTGCTGACTGGTTGGCTGTAGGGAAGTTAATGGTGATGTGTTATGTGGCGACGATGCTGGTGGTTGGCTGGCGATGCGATGTTGGCTGCAGGTGTTCGGCGTCCGTTGTCATCACGTCGGGGTCACCAATGTAGAGGAACGGGTGTCGGTGTTCCTCCACCAGAGGGGCGATCTTCTCGTCAGGCGGGTGTAGTGCCTGACCGCCGCGGCCCCTCCGATGGTTCATCTTCGGAGGTTGTATATATGCTACGTCCGCGGTAAACTTTGCCATTGTGATTTAGGATTCGGTGGCTCGATCTGTTGTTCCGTAGCTGAAGCTAGTGCGCTGACGCTCGATGCGTGTTAGTTCGGCGCGCATTGCAGAGATGTCGCCACAGAGCCTTCCTCTGAATGTTCAGCAACTGCAGACTTCGTAGAGCGTCGTTTTTTACGTCAGCTATATGTTCTTTTACGCGGGTCCCTATATTCCGTTTTGTTTGTCCGATGTAAGAGAGACCACAGTCGCAATCAATTTTATACACGCCTGGTTCTTGCAGAGGTATGTGACACTTGACAGATGGTAAAAATTGACTAATCTTCTTGGGCGAATTGAAGTAAGTTTTGATAGTAGCACGCCTCAGGATATAGCCAATCTTGTCAGTGATTCCTCTTACATAAGGTAATACAACCGGGACGCGTTCGACGGTGGCTGGTTTCATTCGGTTTCTGTGACGGCGCCGTGGGATTTGGAGCTTGTTGTCTCGCAGGACTTGCTTGACATGATGCAGCTCAGCGGCTAGATGTTCCTCATCACAGATTCCTTGTGCTCTCTGAAACAAAGTTTTACCCACGGTAGCTAACTGTTTCGGATGGTGGTGAGATTCTCCATTCAGGTATTTATCGGTATGGGTCTTTTTCCTATACACAGTATGACTCAAAGATTGATTAGGATTACGGATAACTAAAACATCTAAGAAGGCAAGAGATTTATTGTGTTCTAACTCCATTGTGAATTGAATTTTGTTATTAATGGAGTTAAGGTGATTTAAAAATGCAGTTACTTTAATAATAAATAAAATAATAAATAATCGGGAACGATAATTAAAACCTAATCGTGATAGAATCCGTAAGAATTGTTTTATTTCAATTAACATTTCATGTTAGGCTAGTGGGAGTAGTGAAGTGCCCAAACGTGTGTTGCAATTAATTGGCAGATGTAGCGCTTATCTCCAGGAGAGCAAGCATTTCGGTATTTGGTTGTGAATTAAAAAACTTAAAAATAAAAAAATGTGCCGGGGCTGATGCCAATCAAACGAAAATACACCAACTTTAAAGAGTATTCATCAATTCGTTTGTATAATTATTTATAGTTACACTTTTTGAGAACCTCCTTCTATTTTGAAGCTAGTTCAAAGCCATAAAGTTGACCTTTTTATAAAATCTACTATAATAATGTGAGAAATATCTACAGGCCATTGTAAAGTTAACTTGTTAATTTGTTATCTGCGCCTACTTTTATCGCCGCAATTAAAACTTTCTCCGAGGCCCCTGCGAAAACATATTATACAAACTCACATTATATTCAACATACTGCATAAAGCCAACGTTAAAATTATAAAACCTGGGCTTTGTTCATAAACAAAATAACGAGCAAATTATGTTCATTACGGAAATCTGAATAGCACCTAATTAATAAACCGTGAATTTTGAAACCATGTTGTGGGTGTCATTTAAAATATTATATGACGCATTCCTAATGGATGAACATGCTTATACTCGTAAATTGTGGAATGATATGAAATACTATATAATTAAAAATTCTAAAAGTAGGTCTTATTTTCATAAATAAACATTATAATATACATTCAATGAGGCCTGCATCCTTATACCCGTCGGAGGCGGCACATATACTTCTACATGTTACATAAGCGTATGGGCCACCGGAGGCCGAGCCGCCCATGACTATTTAAAGAAGATATACGATTAGACCACACCCCGCTCATCATGATATATTTTTTAAATTTTAATATTTATTTATACAGCAATGATGAATTACGTATTTATTCCGCATGGTAACTAACGTAGACACATTAAATATTGACTATTAATAAATTGTTAGGTCTACGTTCGGACAATATTTTGACGCACGGCTAATGTAAAATTAGTTTGGCACCAAATGAATCAATTCGTAATCAATCTTTTTCACTAAAATATAGAAAGAAATTAATTCTTTAGGCTTATAACTCATAATATTTGACTTAAGTAAAGATTTATATATATACATTACTAGCTCTTTCTGCGTACATTTATTTAATATCGTCTACCGATATTCTGATTTTCCTGACTGGCTTCTAGCCAGCAAGCTAAATTCACTAATCAATCGTATTATAAAGTATCTATGTTAAAGTGTAGTTTAATCTACCATGACGTAGGAGATTTATCAAGCTATAATGAGAGCTGAGTAATGGTATTGACGCATTGATCTATGTCAAATTATTGACGACTTAATTCTATGCAGTTGTCCAGACACTTACTTATATACTTACGTAAGAAGCAATAATGATATGGAATATCGAGTTTGGTCCCGTATCTAAACTAATGTTTGTATAATTCAGAATGTTTCCAGTTTGAGGGTTTTGACTGTGAGGACTGAGGCCTCAAATTATTAGTAATATCAATTACTTACGAGTCACGATACAAGATTGTGTGTGTGTGATTCTGTGTGTGTTTCTGTTGAATGTATACAATCTAACATTAAAGATATATTTAAATTAAATTTAAACCTGAACTACATAACATAACACAACATAAGCTCACGCCTGTATCGCCGAAGGGGTAGGCAGAGGTGCAGTAGCGAACTAGAACTTCCACATTTCGCCGATCTTAGTTCCGTCCCAGATATGATAGTGGGCGAGCCTATTACCATATCGGGCACAAATTCCAGACTCTGAGCCCTTATGGAAAAATCCAATATCACTTTGCCCAACCCGGGAATTGAAGCCGAGACCTCAGGACGGTAGTCGTACCGTAATACAGTGAAATGAACTACCTGTAAGGTATTGAACATTAAGATTCAATGGCAGTCGTGTGATTGGCTTCTAAACATTTTTAGGAAGCTCAAGAATCAAGTAAAGTAATCAGTATTAAAAAAAACGGATAGTTTTCCGACATAAGGGTAGAGCCAAAGCCATATAAAAGGATGATATCAGTTTTTCCACATGAAAACATTTGATTATCAAGTAAAAAATAGGTCCTATGGTACCTATGAGTATCACCCAAAGACGTAATATTATGACATTGATTAGGTTTGGGTTGACCTAGCACTGTATAAAGTTTCGATTCGTTTTTCATCGTCACTTAAAAGACGAAACTTTTACATCGCTTTACATATTAATATTAACTATTTTCACTTTTATCATTATAAACCTACAAGAATTACTATCATGCCATACTATATTAATATGCGCAATATGCACTAATACCTAATAGAGAAAACATACCTTAATATCGCATAAAATTAATAAATATCATGAATCGTGACGCATTGAAATTAAAATTTGAAAATCTTAAGTACTTCATAAGCCCTTGACACATCAATTGAGACTTGATAATTCTCAATTAAGCCTAGCTGACTAGTAACGATATTTTTATGCCTCTGACGCCAGACTGAATTTGTTGGCGTCAAGATATTAATTACTTAAAACCGTTGTAGTAGGGAGCGTCCAAAGCTTTATAAGGCCTAGTACAGTTGATGATTATGCTTTTGTAGGAAAATTAACTTGACTTTATTTAGAATCTTGGTTGGCCTACGATTTTGTTGGTGTATATATTGGTGTGTATCTAAACTCATACGTCCATTTCACCTTAAACATCCCGTATTTATACTAAACGTTTTTCATAATTTGGTTGTACGATATGTTGGTATTTTATGGAAAATTCCATCGATGACTTTAAAAATAGGAAGAAAATGTTTCAATCTACCTCTATATAGAAATGTGAGACAATTTAACAAACTCACACATTGTGAAACTAAAACATCCAAGAGAAAATTTTCAAAGTGGTCAATTCTTTGGATTTATTTCTAGTGGCGTAAAAGGTTTTGTGGAAATATTTCCAATGCACAGACAGTTTTCAATACTTTTATTATAGTGTAGACAAGTTTGATGCGAGAATACGAAATGCTTTTGTCTATAACAATGGTGGAAATTCTAGCAGGATCGTCGGAATTGTTCAACATAATAGAACATTTAGGGTGACTTGCAGCTAGGCGATAAACGACGTTTAATCGTAAAATAAACTCCATTTTGGCATCATTTCAGTTCAACGTCTTGCACGTCGTGGTTTTACCCTTCATCTCGATTTAAATAAACGTTTAACTTAAATGGGCATGGCCGCCGGTTTAAAGTCGCTAATCTTGATTTTATTGACAAACAACCAAAGAATTTAAACACAAAAAACATAGCCTTTTCACATTATTTCTTGTTGTTTAATGAAAATCTATGATAAAAATGGCTTTGTTTTTTACACTGAACATGATTTGGTATCGAACAAGGATGATGAATTCGTAAAATATATAAAAACTCAAGTTTTTTTACGAAGAGTATATAATTATCAATAACCCATACATACACCTTACAAACTAACATTGTATGTACATAATCTCTTGAAAAACCACATAATTACAACACTTCACTATTATGCACGATATTTGTGTGCGCACGTGTGGAACTAGTCCTTGGAAGCGGTGGTATACCACCCACGCCCGACCCGGCACGGCAGTCGGCAAGTTTTCCTCGATGTCTCGTCGCACCTCGGTGCAGGATAGGTTTCGGCACACGCATCACAAACGCCTTGTAACTGGCGCAACTCCACACTTAGTTCATCACCATCAACGAGTACCTTGTTTTCTTGTGCACACTCGCACTCCGCAATGTTCTTCTTTTACAAAGTACATTAGTTATTCTATTTTCTAGGAGAGCGTTGTTTTCGAGATGACAAATTTCACTTAAGTTAACGAATTTCAAAGTTATTTCTTGATAAAATTTTATTATACCTCTATTATAGAAATTACCATTGTTGACAATAGACTTATATAGTTCGCGAACGAACCAGTGCGGAGGACAGCTCCCACAGAAGAAATGAACGAACTAGTTCCCAGATCTCTCGTTCTTTAGTTCGTTTGATAAGTTAGATAGAATCTAAGTCTTGAGTATCGTCCAAAGTAAGACCATTGGTTCTCATATCATTCTCTAAAAAGTCCAGCCAGCGCTTTTGAGGTCGTCTGGATTTCCTTAAAATAACGCTGACAGACCACGTATCGTACATATACACAGAAGTACTGGCCAAATGATGGTCTTGTTTTCGTAACGTAGTCAATAACCACTAGGGAAATATCGTACTTTTTTAAGCTATATTCAAATACGGTGCGCAGCACTTTTTAGTCTCACAGATGGGAACCCATCATAATATTTTCTTTTACTTTCTTCGATAAAAAATATTTGAAAACATTTATAAAATACTACGTTTACGCAACTCATGTACTTGATCTTTAGCACATTTCCTTTCAGTCGGCCATTTTCAAGCGGCCCCTAGACGCTGTTTGTCTTAGACATCAGCGTACATGAACACCCACGGTGGTTGCTGAACCTCCATAGTGAACGGGAAGGGTTTGGTGACGCCAAAAGCAGTCCGAATCAAAGACTTTGATCGGAAGAACATGTCTTCGATAACGTCAACATAAGCTTCTGGCACCCCTTTGAACCTTAGGGCCCACCAGATTACCCGTCGGGACACAAAGTTAAAAGCCTTCTGCAGATCCAGGAAAGCGATATGCAGAAGCTTTTTTTTTCAACATGCATGCCTCGCAAAACGATCTAATAGCAAACATTTGGTCCCTGGTCTGTCCCCCATACCCTGCAAGGCAAGAACCCAGGTTTCGCCAGCACCTAGTCCGTTACTCAGAAAAGTGTACCACATGCAGATAAGATTGGCTTAAACCTAAAGGTGTTGGTGGCCTACTGTGTAAGTAGGCCACCGTCATCGTTGGGTTCGTTTGGTAAGGGTTGTCCCTTAGACGCCGTCACTATTCCCCAAGTATGTACAAGTAAAAAAAAAACAGCAGCATATTATGAAAGAATAAAAAATAATTAATCCGGGAACATACATAAAAAAAGATTCCAACGAATTGTTAACCTCCTCTTTTTTAAGTCGGTTAATTCACCTCCTCCTTTTTTGAAGTCGATTAATTAATAACCTCCTCCTTTTTTAAAGTCGGTTAAAATTCGTGCAAATAATATTTTTTTAGCCTTTCTTTGGTTCGAGACGTGAACTAAAAGAACGAACTAGTTCGTTGAGGAGCCGCGAACTAAAGTGACCATTCCTTATCGCGAAATATTATACGTATGTCTAGTTGACAAGTCGTAATCCAGACAACTGACACTAATTATTTTTTTTCAATTATGCCTTTCATCAATTAGGCCAAGGAAGCAACCATATACAGCCTCGTCGTATGTGTGTTTATATTACATGTATTCAAACTGAATTAAAACTAAATATTTGCCAACTATTGACACAAGAGAATCTATTGAAATATCATATAAAATAAAATACAATTCTTTATACGCGAAATTGTGATGATAGATGTTGCGAGACGGCACTATAGATAATAATATGAAATTTACGGAACGTAAATAATGAGTGATTGTTGGGATTTATTTTATTTTAATTTGCAAAAAATATTTTTTTATGCGAAATTGTGATTGTGGTTATATATTTTTTGTGAAACGGAACTTATGAATTTGGAGTAGTGAAGAGTGTAGGCATCTTGCCCGCGTTGCAAAATTTCCCGATTTATCGGGATATTTACTGATTTTGGTCATTGCTCACGATGTCCCGATGTAGCAGTCCTATCTGCCGAATTTTTGGATTTTCAACTAATGTAAAATAATATTCTTATAAAAAATGGAACATAATATTATTAATACGGCAAAACTAAAAGAAACCTGTAATACAATACAATACGGCCTATACGACAATACTACATACAATAAAATACGGCCATTCAACTTCGCGGTATATTAAAGCAAATTGTACTAAAATACCTTATAATAGAGTTTATTATTGTCTGGTGAGTATACAAGGGAAAATAAATAAATAACACCCAACTGTCACATACATAGTCCTAACCCCACACTAAGATCGAGTTTGGTGTCGTGGGTATCAGGAACTACGAGATACTTTCGGTCTCACAACACCCAGACCCGGAACAAATATCTGTGAGTCATACAAATAATTGTCTCGGTGCGGGGATCGAACCCGCGGCCTCTCGCTTCATAGCCGGCTGCTCGCCCTCTGCGCTACGGAGGCTGTCAAATGTCTCTGAAGATAACTTCGTTCGGGTTGTTTCCCAAATTGGATAACTTATACTTGCTTTAGTCGTTCATTATAGTCCATTCATAGAATTGCATGCACATGTCATAGAAATATAACACATAGAACGACAGTACACGGCCGCGGCGTGAAGGCTTTCCAAGTGAGACATTATTGTCTCACTACGTTGCACGGCGGCAGTATCCAAGGTTAAAACTTAGTTACGAAGAGCTCGCACAAAAATAACGGATTAAACTTTCCACTAAGTCAATGGTAGGTCTTCTGCACACAAAATGATGTATAGAAAACAACAATCAATGTTGTTACAATTTTAATAAATATGAGAAAATGTTCACGAAAATAGGTAGTAAGAGGTGGTAAGAAGACGAAAATGATTAATCAATGTACAATATATCAAACTATAAATGATTATATGTAACTTACTGATTATAATTAAATAAATTAACGCATTATTAACATAAACTACTTGTGTTTCATTCCGTATAAAAATCTCCCGATTTTCAGATGCCAAATCTAACGAGTTTTAATTTTACACTTTTGCAACACTGCATCTTACTCTATTCGCCGTTTTATTAATACACGATTCAGTCCTAAACGTCATTTAAATCAAATGTCCCATTAGTTGTCTTGCACATACACATTTCTGGTTCGATTTAAGAAATCCGAGTGTAGATTATTAATCCGCGATTTCATTACTTCTACTCATTCTTTACGTTCCATTAGATTCATATCTAAAGTTCCGTATCAAAACATCTATCATAAAAATTTTGCATAAAACGAATTCTAGTTTGTTTTATATGATTTTTCAATAGATTCTCTTAAGTGAATAGTCGTCAAATGTTCACATGTAATACGAACACACATACTATGAGGCTAGTTATTTATTTTTATTAAGGAGTAACTAGGAGTAACTTTGCACTTTGTTAGCTCAAGCGGAATTTATCATCTCGTAAACAACTGCAGGGTTAACACCACCTCTTATAGCAGTATTATTATAATCGTTCTTCGTTTGTTTTGTATGGGAATCGGTACAAGTAAGATTATAATAAGACTGCTATAAGAGGTGGTGGTAACCCCCTATCTCCTAAAAATAGGAGAACATCGCGGAGTAGGCACATGACATGGTAGGCATAGGACATGGTAGAAAACATAATATAAGCTCACGCCTGTATCCCCGAAGGGGTAAGCAGAGGCGCACTAGCGAACTAGAACACCCACATTTCGCCGAGCTTAGTTCCGTTCCAGATGTGATAGACGACCACACAGCCGATAAGGCTATCCGATAAGCGAGAGGCCGCGGATTCGATCCCCGCACCGAGACAAATGTTTGTATGACCTACAGATATTTGTTTCGAGTCTGGGTGTTGTGAGACCGAAAGTATCTCGTAGTTCCTGATACCCACGACACAAGTGTGGGGTCAGGACTATGTTTGTGACTGTTGAGTGTTATTATTATTATTATTTACATAAAACAACAAGAAATAATATGAAAATGTTATGTTGTTTGACATTCAATAATCGTGATTAGCCATTTAAACCGGCGGCCCCGATGATTTAACTTTGTCGTTTATTTTAATCCAGATAAGGGGTAAATCGACGACGTGCAAGACGTTTAACTGAAATGATTCCAAAATGGGGTTTATTACAAGATTCATCGTGGTTTACTGCGGAGCTGCGAGTGAATTCGGAACAACTAATATGACATTTGATTTTAATCAAGTTTAGGACAAAGTCGGGGACTAATAAAATGGCGATTATAGTGAAATCCCTGCAAGTCGCCCTTAGAATCAATTGTTTCAAAAGATACAGTTTAGATTATTATAGAAGTGTAAGTACTACCACTTTATACCTCTATAAAGGCTATTACTTTTGTTTCTCGTTATTTCTGTACAAAAGACTGTAATATCGCCAACCACTACCAGGTTTTGGATAAATATTTAAAGGGCACTTGCAGCTATGCGATAAATCTCTATTTAAATCTTTATATTTATAAATTTGTATTAAAAAAGTGAGCTGTAGGATAAATCGAGATAAGGTATAACTCTACATTAGTAATAGTGCTGCAAGTCGCTGAATATATTTGTGTTTTCTTTAGTATTTCGTTCACAACTTATGACTTTTGTTAGTTTGTGCCAAGATTTAAGTAGTTCTACATACTAGAGGGACAATATAAGTAATATAATCATTGTGTCAGTGGTTTGAGTTGCGTAAGGAATGTATGAATAGTGAGGATGACAGTTGTTGCGCTCTACATGGTCCCTGCGAGTGTATTTTAGTTTCAAGCTTTTCTAAATTAAATTCAGTAAACAACTCTTAGTCGAACCGAGGTATTTAAATTTAGGAGACTTACCGTAGTCTCCAGGGAAACCCGCCACTTAAAACTTTATTTATAAAGTACAAAGTCCAGCGGCCCGAACAGGAATATTTTTGAATCAATTCGACGATGCGCGTCTATTACATGTGTATGAAATTTTGAGCAAACAACATCAGTGCGCAGCGATTTCGATACGAATTCGATTGTTAAATTCCTGCTCGGGTCGCAGTACAATTATAATGATGTATTTGACTTGGCTGGGTTAAGTTACACAGCGTCGTGGCTTTTGTTTTTAAAGAGACGTAGAGGGTGGGTGAAGAGGCTTAACTTAACGCCAGCCGAGTTAAAGACTTTAATTTTTGTAACGATTTATGTCTACAATGAGGAATGTTAGTAAGGTTAACAAGAAACTCAACAACAATCTAAGATATGCTGGTAATGTTAGGGCATATACGTTCATGGTGACGCGATGTAGTGTGTATGCAGATTCTTAAAGCGTATATTGTACCTGCCGGCCAAAGGTCTAGGTACTTGAATTTGTGTAGTACCTATACGATATCACACACGCACTTGCGACCGACGTAATAGAGTGGTTTCTTTAAAACATACAATCACAATTGACATTCTGCAGTTTATCTGCCAATGCCAGTATAGCTTATGTATAACTGTATGGATGTTATTATAAGAAATATAATACGACCAATGCACGGTGACTTTATAAACGAGGCTTTAAAGAGCATTGAGCCACAAAATTATTTCATTTTCGAACAATTTAAATTCTGCGTGCACTTTGGCTTTTGCTAGGCGCTGTTACGTACGTAATGTGAAAATATAAAACGTTATTTAACATTATTACACTAAGCTATTACTTCTACTGTTAGCGTTTAAATTGAACTGATAGTAGTGAGGGTTTGCCTCTTCTGTATTGGAATACAGCCTTGAAAGACGAAGTTGTTTTTGTCGGAAGTTTTTTTTATAGGAACATTGTTGCAATTTTCCTCCTTAAATTGTAGACGTTGGCTCGTAATTAACAGTTTTCTGTTATGTTTCGGCGCCTGTCAGGCGATAAACTGTCTCTATGTTAATGGGGCTTAACATGAGAGCTCGCTCGATACTCTAATCTGTTCACCCACACTCAATGGCTAAAACGTACTATGCGTTATTCAGTGTATAAAGGCTATAATAGAGATAGTCAGATACTAGGTTGAGCAGTCAGAAACGTTATAGTTTACACAGTAGTATATTATTATACGTCTGAATATTGTAATTTATTAAAGAAAATACAAATTGTAAATTGTAATTGGAAGCGGCAAGTCGATCTGGATATCATTGTGGAAAGATTATGGAGATGCATATAGAATCTGAGTTAGGATGGTATCAAGATATACATAATCATAAGCATTAAAAGAGACCTTAAATTGTAGGTATTTTAGTAGTTTAACAAATATCTCAGTGTAGTGATTTCATTGGTTGTACTTTGAATACAGAACATTTTATAAAGATCCCTTTGTTACAGCAGTCGTATGAATGCATGTGCACAGTGCATGTACTCGTATGTAATTATGCTTTCCCGACTCGTCGCTACCTTTGTTAGATACTTTAATCGGATTATTCTGAAAAATGTACAGAGGAGGAGGATATATCGTGCACAAGTAACGTGTTTAGTTGAATCTCGTTTTATTCATCTTGTTATAATCACAAGTTGAAAAACTTAGCAGACTGACTTCGAAATGTATGTGACCAAATTATATGGGAAAAAATTTATATGGGACCACCC
The DNA here is from genome assembly GCA_036417725.1 of Clanis bilineata. Taxonomy (NCBI): domain Eukaryota; kingdom Metazoa; phylum Arthropoda; class Insecta; order Lepidoptera; family Sphingidae; genus Clanis; species Clanis bilineata. The sequence goes on from CM071153.1 coordinate 11,569,850, forward strand.
TTGGAATAAGCTCTATCGAACATAAAAAGAATCTTGAAAATCGGTCCACATTTATACAGACGAATTAAAGACCTTCTCCTTTTTTGAAGTAGGTCAAAAAAAGAAATAAAACAATAAGACCCTAGCTAGTCATTTATATTTCATAAAATAAATTGAGGAAACCGATTAAGCGTTATTGAAATTATATACCGACTTGGTTCCGTTTCCAGGCTGGTAGTCAAAGTAAACCATTATTGCTCAGCAATTTTTCATTGATTCGACTCAATTGTTCCTCAGTAATATTCGGGATATTTAAATAACTGGTGATCCAAATACATCAGAACAGTAATATTCAGAATAATTTCGTGTAAAAGTACAATTCGGTTGATTGATATGTCATCATTTGCACCGAATTTATTGAAATTGCAACGAAATTGTTTTGTTCTTCATAATCACTGTAGAGTACATTAATAAAAGTTAAATTGTATTAAGCACGTATATTTTACGTTACAAAATGTTGATTTATCAAACAGTCCCCACAATCACCATTGAACTAAGATTGGCAAATGAGCATGTGGGTCTCATGACGGCAAGTGACTTCCATCGACCAAGACCATGGACTCCCCTAAAGAATACGAAAAGAATCATGGATGCCGTTAGCAACGATACCAACCTTAAAGGGAGGAAGTAGGGATTGGTTGGGGTAAGATGGGATTTAGCCCATCGGAAGTCCCAATCACCGAAGAAATTGTAACAGCAACTATGTACGTTGTAACTCTAAAGGGTTCCCCTAAATACTGCACTGGTTTTCTGCAAAGCAGTGGTATCAAATTGGTCGAGCCGGCCATGTCTGTAGACATAACTGTTTACAGCAAAAACTTCTATGTATACTACTAGACTGGCTGTTCGGTACATAGAATATGCGCACTAAGTCTCTGTTAATCGACCTCAACTCACTATAGAAATCTGCTCTTTCCTTAGCCGTGAAACGTTAAACACTCGCCGTCATGTGCCACAATTTTACTTCGAAACAGCTTGTCTAGTAAATACATAGAAGTCTTTGATCTATAGCGTGTATGTGACACACTACAAATGGTTTTTATATCAGGCGATATAAATAATATATATGGCGTTATATACAAACCGGACTTGTTGTGTATTTATAACTTAATACATTTACATTGGGCAACGTAAACAATCTATGCGAATGCGAGTTTCCATATGTTGTTTTCCTTCGCCCCCGGCCATAGCAATTTTACCTCTTACGATCGTCCATTTCACCGTTTCACGGTTCTTGCCAACTTTATGGTGATTTGTTTTGGTAATGTGCGGCGAGTTAAGATATATACTATCTAGGCATATTCCAAAGGACTACGCAATTTGTGAACTTCGATCATTACTGCTTTTTGTTTTTTTCTAAGTACTAATCATTTTAAACACAATGGTACAACCTGAGATATTTCTTGCTATTATGTAGATATGTTTTATTATACAGTATAATGCCAGTTACTAGAAATTTTGAAACCAGAGACCGACTGACGATAATTTTCATCAAATGCGAAAGCCAATATTTAGTGTCCAAAACGTGTTATAAATATTTTCGCTTCGGATCCGAACATCACACCGTCACTGTGCGTAGAAAAGCAAGGATTGAGCTAGCTCAGTTCCACAACAGGAATTACCGCGTTATTTTCACTTGAATCAGAAATTATGCGGTCATATCAAAATGCATGAAATATTTAGTGTACGGTAGGTATAGTCGATACATTATAGTCTACTTAATCAACACTCCTTGGAGGTCGTTAGTCTAGGTTTACGACATTCGTGAAAGACTATTTCATTAGTAAGAAACATACATATATAAACTCACGCCTGTATCCCCGAAGGGCGCACTAGCGAACTAGAACACCCACATTTCGCCGAGCTTAGTTCAGTCCCAGATGTGATAGGGGGCGAGCCTATCGCCATATCGGGCACAAATTCCAGACTCCGGGCTGATATGAATAGATCCAATAACACTTTGCCCGACCCGGGGATCGAACCCGAGACCTCAGAACCGTAGTCGTACCGAAATACCACCACGCCACCGAGGCATTAGTAAGAAAGCAATTATATAATATCATTGTAAGAAGGCAAACAAGCAAACAATATTTCTTTCGTCGGATATTTTTGGAAGTCAATCAAACTTTGTTACCAACATAAAACTCTTCTTCAACTTCCAAAACATATCCGAAAACTTGTACATAGTACATGTACCACCAATTTGCTCTATCAAAATACATGATGTGTAACAGTTCAAAAGGAGTCCTTTTTACTTCAAATAATATTTATAATCCAATTTGTATACATGTAATTTTGTCACAAAATTGTTATCTCAGCTATGAACGTGAGTAAAGAGGGAAAATACTGTATGTAGGCCGGCGAAAGACGAAAATTTATTACTGGCGAACCGTGTTTCGAAAATATTATGTATCTGGTGCCTAGGTAATTGAATGCGGTCCACCTGAAGAAATACACGTAAGCGTTCCGCAGAAACCCTCGTCAGGGTTGTCAGACTCGATGAAGGTCTTGAATTAATAGATACGTGTCGCCTGCTCCATCGTATAATACTCCATAATTATACTAGTACGAGATTAATTAAAATTATTAAGGCGAGTCACGTTCGCCGACGGTTGGCATTGTCCCAAAGGCAGAAAATTCCAACGGCCTACTGGACTCTAACTAGACCAGAGATCAGGCCAAGTACACATTTCGTATTTTATACAAAATATGCTTTCTCTTTCTAAAAAGAATTCCTCGTCATAATTGACAAATTATTTTCATTTTGTTAACATGGTAGTCGTGCGTCTACTTGATACATGTTTAAGAAGTAAGAAGTTGTAATTTTACATACATACATAAACTCACGCCTGTTTCCCATTGGGATAGGCAGAGACTAAGGAGCGCGAATTGCCTCGGTTCAAACACACCTCTTTCGCTTCTTCCACAGGCTTCAGTCTTTTCATGCACGTCGGTTACGAGAACTCCTTATTTCGCCCTTTCCTAAAATATCGCCAATTTGGTCCTTAAAGGTACATCTAGGACGTCTTCGGCCGATGCTACCATTCACTTTCGCTACATAAATTTCTTTCGTCAGTCTACTTTCATCCATCCTTTTAACGTAGCCAAACCACCGAAGCATGCCTTTCTCAATCCTCGTCGCTACATCTTCCTTCAATCCACATTTCTCTCTTATGCTGCTATTCCTCACTCTATCATTCAACTTCAGCCCACACATACTACTTAACGATCTCATCTCCATTGCATTTATCTTACTTGCATGCTTCCTCTGCCACACCCAAGATTCACTTCCATCCATTTGTAATTTTACTTCTCTACATACTTGATCGCAAAACATAAGTTGCAGGTTGTCATTTCGTTTATATTACATTGAATCATTTAGACTGAAACGTAAAATAAATCATATTAATCTAACGAAGATTACGAAAAGAGAAAGAATGATTTATAACCTAAAGATATGTGCACAGTCTAGTTCAAGATTAATTATTCTACTTAATAGTTCACTCACTCACTCCATCAATGTGAAAGTTAGATGTTAGTGCGTTTGTGAAGCTTATTTTTGTAAGGGCCGATGTTTCAGTAGTCGAATAACTTCTGAGGGGTTTTGTTACTTTGACAGATTTTTCATACTTTAAACGTAAAACTCATGAAAGTATTTCAATCTTAATTTTAATAATGTTTGTCACATAGGTAGACCATGATCTATAGGCTAAGCATGTTTTTTGTAACACTTCTCGCTTGCGATTCCGTAAAATATTTATATGAAAACACCAGAACGCCTCTAGCGGTTACGTGTTTTTAAATTTTCCTGTGTCGTGTATGTCGTTGTGTAAATTGTCGAAAAAACTCATGGTCGAGCTAATTATTTATGGTTAGGTTACAAAAGGTGCTCATTCTCCTTATATCGATACTACGCAATTTTAGAGATATTTTTGCGTCAACCTTAAACAGGAGTGAGAAAGAGCAAGTAATACTAATATAATAATATTATTACTGGATTATTATATGATACAGCCCTTTTTGAATCAAAATGTTATGTCGTGTTCACATCGCTAGTGGTATAGGGATTTACAATAAAACGTTTAACGTTAGAATTTAAAATCCGTAGCTTACAGAGTTGGCATTTTAAAACAACCGATTCGTGCTCTCTGAGTCACGAACCGGTCTAAGCGTTCAAAGATTTTCGCCGATGTATTTAACCACATAACGGTGTAAGTGTTGTGATCTCTCTCAAGAATTCGTAACAAACCCTCAAAGCTCTTGTAGAGCCGACGTAAAGGTGTTCAGTAAAAAGAGGTCAATACAAGCCTAAATAGAATTTAAGATAAATTATTAAGCAGTATTACTTATTAGATACTGCGAAATGTGATTACAGCCTTACTACTTATTATAACATTATTTTTGAGCATAGGTATAATAATTGCCTCGGTGGCGTGGTTGTATTTCGGTACGACTACCGTCTTGAGGTTTCGGGTTCCATACCCGGGTCGGGCAAAGTGATATTGGATTTTTCCATATCAGCTCGGAGTCTGGAATTTGTGCCCCATATGACGATAGGCTTGCCCCCTATCACATCTGGGACGGAACTAAGCTCGGCGAAATGTGGGTGTACTAGTTGGCTAGTGCATCTCTGCCTTCCCCTTCGGGGATACAGGCGTGAGCTTATGTTAGGTATTTGGATTCATTTATCTGTGTGAAGCTTTTCATTTAATCTTGGTTGTATTGATGCGGTTTAAACGAATTTAATTAATTAATGTGTTTCGGTTTTATAAAGCGATTTAAAAATGTGTACATTAATCTTTTGGGTAAAACATTTAACATTCTATTTTACGAATGGTGGTTTACGTCAAGCATGCGACCTGGCAAAATGACGGGTAGATGGAAAAAGGTGCATTTTTGATTAGTTGTAATAAAATAACAAAAATATACAAATGAACAGTCTGATTTATAATTCCAATGCAGCAAAGAGTAAGGCCTTTATTCATAATAACTTAGTGGGACGCTATAGTACCGCTGAAGGACGTTTCCTAAAAATTGTTATTCATAATAGCTCAATAGCGTTAAAACGTTCCCAAAATCTCCCATAAAATATCTGCAATTTATAGAAGCTGGCACCCTACTTTAACGCTGCAATAGCAAAAAATATGGCCGATTTCGATCAGCTGATTCGTATTTGACGCTCCACCCGTTATGGTTGAGATTAATTTGAGGGTGCCTGCGACTTCCATCATAAACATAAAAACATAAGCTCACGCCTGTATCCCCGAAGGGGTAGGCAGAGGCGTACTAGCGAACTAGAACACCCACATTTCGCCGAGCTTAGTTCCGTCCCAGATGTGATAGGGGGTGAGCCTTAGATTAATAAAGTCGGGTGAGCCTATCGCCATATCGGGCACAAATTCCAGACTCCGGGTTGATATGGAAAAATCCAATATCACTGCCCGACCCGGGGATCGAACCCGAACAACATTGAAGTAGGTTTCGGAGGTGTGTATGGCCCGACTAATGTCTTCATACATCTCCTCTACTTCCTCATTTGGGTGTGTCAAGGTCGGCGCGTATACCTGTATGACCTTCAGCGAATACCTCTTGGATATTCTGAGTACAAGGTATACGACCCTGCTCGACACATCTTCAATGGATACGATGTTGTTGACGAGAAATTCGACACCGCCTTGGGACAGTTGGTCGCCCTCCCGGTAGTAGAGCAGGTTACCAGACTTGAGGATTACCGTGTCCTCCCCGTTTCTTCGGACTTCCGATAACCCCAAGATATCCCAGCGTAACCTACTCATTTCTTCTTCCAGCTCAAAAATCTTCTCGTCTGTCCTCAAAGTGCGAATGTTGTGTGTTACCAAGGCCAGTCGTCGTCGGGGGTGGTAGCGGGATCTTACCCGGGGATTCTTAGCACCCCCTGCCCCGCCGTTACCGTAGCCGCTACCGAGGCCAGGAATAGCAGGGCTGCCGGGGACTGGGGGCCTGACCTTTCTCTGTAAAATCATATAGGGGGGGTTTTGCCATTACTCGCCACGCTTGGCAGGCGGGTTGACGAGCGCAGGGCGTAGATTCTCGCGCTGATAATGCTGCTGCCCATCATCAGCCTGTGACATTTATCTACGCCTTCATACTGCGATGGTTATCCCGCCATCGATCGGTTGCCAGAGCCTCGTCCGTTAGCCAGCAGGGTGCATCACGTGCAGGTGAGGTTGGCTTGGACTCCGAGAGTTGGTGGTTGGACCCCCTTACACCCCATGGAAACCCCCTAGGATGTATTTATTTATAAAGGAATAACTGATAACACATAGGCTACTTTTTTCCATAAAATGTAGGGTCTCCGTAGGATAGATTTGTTCGATTTAATAAATTTTCACGCGAATGGAGTCAGCTAGTATTTCCCGTGTGGTATTTAATTACATACCTTGATTTCAACAAAACATATTTTTCTTCAATATCATCATTATCTAAACACGAATAAAGCGTCACATGAATAAATCAAGAGAAATAAAACACTTCAAAAATACAATGATGAATTTTATTAAATCTGATTCAACAAAAAATACTTATGCACGCATGTTGCCTAATTATTCTTCAATACAATGGGTTTTAGACGGTTCTGTTGAAGCCGCTGTGAACTGGAAAGTCCGGTCCTGAATTCCATTCTCAGAGAAGGCAGGGTATTTTTCTTACACGATTTGCAAAGACTGGAAGCCCGCTTTCATTCATACGCTCCAAGGAATATCCTCCAAATCTAAATTTCATTTCCAAATATCCATAATCTACCCATCTTCGTTGATGTTTAGGTATTGCATGAAACAAAATCACTTCACAAGCAATAAACATAGTTTTACTTTGATTAAATGAATTAAATAAATATATAAACAAACTAAACTGGTCGCCATGGTCTCCATTTGCCAATTATTTTTTCTCCATTTCTTTCACAAGCACTGTCGGCCAAGATCGAAAGAACTTGCTGCCAATTGGTAAATATTTTAACAACATAATAAATTATAAAAAATATCCATTTTGAGATCCGTTTCTATTATATATAAGTGTCATTACCTTCACAATAACAAAAATAGACAGAGATATCATAAACATTGCAGAAAAATGTACTACAGACAAAATATGATTGGAAAAAGCAAAAAGGTACAAATAAACATTTTCGAACTGTGTATTCTGCTACTTATTTCTTTAAATTACCTAAAAAAAAACTAAATGAAATATATTGATGCTATGTGAAACGAAACAAATATATAATTTTTTTTAAGTCGGCTACCAACTATTTATTATCTGTTGCACGGCTGTGACAAATTGCGCGCGCGAATGATTGTTTTTTTTTATTAGGCCATCGTTCCATGACTTTCCAGAGACAAAACTTGTTAAAATCAGGTTTTATCTATGTACTAGCAACATTGTGACACGGTAAATAAATTTTAGTTAATGAAGCTATAGTAAACTATTTTGAATAAAGAATTTTATCGAACCTTCGATAGGCGTAAAATGCATTTTTACCAATATGAGTGTATATCTTCGATAAGGGTTTTATTATGAATAAAGGCCTAAGAGTATAGTATAACGTTAGCGTGGGTGGATTGTCGAATGCAATCGGAATAAAGTCGATATCGAAACTGAAGGTGCTTCATAAAACGATTTTATTTTAGCTCTTTGCATTGTTTTATGCGAGGGTTGACAGCTAATAAAATATATTATTATGGAAATAAGAAACAAGGGTTGAAAAAAAGGATTTTTGACAATATAGTGAAAGTATTCGCACTTTAAGGTGCGTATTCACTGAGATAATTCATGTGTTATAATAGGATTTCAAGAATCATGATAGTAGAGTAGCGGTGGACATTTGTAGTTACGTAGTATATTACGTAGTATCCGCTTTTATAGACGCTCGAAGTATACAACAAACTACAAATTGAAATTATATTATGTAGTGTGAGAGAGAGTGTGCACACTCTTATAATAATACAATTTCAATTTGTCGACCATTGATTTCACTGCAAACATTTTGAAATTTGATTGAAATTTCATCCTTAAAATACACACTGTATAGACACGCTAGGGCTTTCATTAAGCGATATACAGTACACTGTTCAAGGATGAAATTTCAATCAAATTTCAAGATGTTTGATTTCACTATCAATGGTCGGAACTTATTCGAATGACCCTGTTCACTGGTATAATCTTGAATCGTAACTGATAAGTTGCGAATGCTCCCGGTGAGAATTATCCTTTAAATATTAATATGAATCTTCAGTGGTTCTTTATTTTATTTGTCCTCAGTTGTGTTAAGAAATATGAATACGAGTATAACAATTGTATTGAGGCACGTTTTGAGGTAAGTAATCGAGACAGCTTGTGACTTGCGAAACGAGACCGGGATTTGGCCGCTTTGTCTTCTATTCTATAGGAAATATGACACGTCCAGTCCCATACATCAAAGCATATTATAGATTTGCATAGACCGCGGGCGTGTCGCTGTCGACAAGGGTTGCGTACTGTCTCGGTATCATCCCTCAACATTTGATTTCGGGTTCATTTTTACAAATAGACGTAGAACTGTTACATATCCATGGAATGATTTTGATGTGTGTATATTCTGTCAAAACTATACCTAAGATAAGAGTTATGTGGCCATTGAAAAATCAATCCTTAAAACTATAATAACAGGGAATTAGTCATTATTCTGTATCACCAATGAACTTCTCTAAATTATGATTCGGTAACAAACACCATTCACCTTTAACCTTTGTATCTTATATCTGACGCGGAGTTTCTTATTTGTTGCTATCTATATCCTTTCAAATCTCGAGGGCAATATGCGCAGATGTGCTTATTTCGTCGACATAATTTGTAATAACATGGCTCACTTCATATCTCAATATACTACTGATGCTCCTTTGCAGGCTTGTTGTGTATGTTAAGCTTTAACATAAAGTAAGTTCATGCTTATCGTTATTCATGAAGGGGTCGGCAGGGGGGCGTAGCTATCTCCGTATCATGGTACATAATAAATCTTGGGCTAATTGCGCAAAAATTATACAAATTGCGAACCTTGGATTTGGACTCAGCATAGCAATTTTATATTTTTTTAATTAATTTTATAATACCTAAGGCCTTCTGGACCTGTTTACCTTTGGCTGGTGCAGATATTATCGAAGTAGGTGTAAAAACAAAATAACATTAAAAACAAACTTAAAAATACTAATTTTCTCATCCAAAGTACACTGCCACAAAATTAATGAAACGATTGGGTTTGCAAATTTTAAGTTAATATTTATTTATTATTATAATTATTTGAAACACGTTTATTCTTGCTGTAGGAAATTCCTTAGTTGTGTTAACAATATTAAATATCCATCAAACGTAAATCTTCGTTCCAGTTTACGGATTGAATCCTGTAAGCTTTTCGATTTGGCGTCAGGCCAAACCATAAATCCAAGATAAAATTAGGTTTTTATTACTTTTACCGAGCCTGGGTCCGTAACAATTTATTCATCGACCCTAACCACACTGATAACAGAAACAATGACGGTCCAGTTAATTTCGTGGTTGTGTAATTCAATTAACAAGATTTGAAATCTGTACTTTGAATTATACAAAGGTTCTCATACAATAAAATAACGTATTTATGCATACAAATATATGTAAATGTCTTAACACAAAAAGAGCTCACAATTTATATTTATAGTAAGAACTTTTTAGAAAATTTCACTAGAAATAGACTGGATATTCCATTCCAAAGGCAAAGTAATTTCTAATTTTGCGAAAGGTAATTCAATGGAGTGATTCTCGACATAGCTTCAATTCCAATCGCGATGGAATGGTGCAGTAGCCGAGGACGGTCAACGAGAGAGAATTCCGCAATAGGGTAACAGACATTGAGAGACAATTTAGTGGAGAACCGCTGGCTACTGAGTACATACGTCTGGCTAGGTCTATTTGCGTGACAAACATACATTGTGGAATAAGGACTTCTAGCAAAAATGTTGGAATACCATATAGTGTTTAGGTAATATACAGTATACACACTGAGTAGCTTTTAGTCTACATTACCAGAATGATCGGTAGCTTTATATTTATTATTCTCAGAATCTAATTAACTTTTTACAATTTAACCCCGTAAAGACAAAGTAAGACTTTCACATAGGAAATGTCGTAACATAATAATACTATTTGTATTAGATAGGTACATTATTATATTATTATTTCAATAACAATCTATTCAGAGAAAAGTCATCAAGTTTTTTATTTCTTTCATTACAAGTATCTTCTAAAATCTGTTTCAAAAGTATATAAATCTATCAATAGGATTTAATTCAAGAAGGTAATTGTGGCGACATCCAGACGTCAACTAGGATTCTCCGATAAAACTTTCACGAAGTGGTCAGAGCAAACTAGATTGTCGTCTGTCGCAACTAGAACTCAGTCGCAATTTGTTTTGCTACACTTTTATCTGCCCGCAGGGATTTTATGTGTTCGCGTTATGGGACCCGGTGATGTACTGCGGACTTCGACTGCGCGCATAGAATAAGAATACGCTAGAATCTAAAGGCCGATTGAACGACTTTTCTCTCTTCCCTCTAACACTGTTAATTATTTTGTCTTACCTTATACCGAGTTTTACATATTTTGTGTTTTATATATTGAACAGCAAGGATAATTTAAATTCTGTGTAATATTATTTCAATCTAATGAACACATGAATACGAATCGTATAAAAATTTGGTATTACTAAAGTAATGAATAACATACACGTAAACCTAAGAAATCATTACTAGAGTGTTCGAGAACAGGACATTAATCTAAGACTGTTCTTTTCGTTTTCGTTATAGCAGATATTGGCATTTAGTATGCAGGTGGATAACCTGATGGTAAGTGATTTGCAATGCACATAGACCTCTATTATATCAAACGAATCATCTCACTACTGCCCATTCGCGCTATAGACGTTATTGATTAGTGTCTACAGCGTAACTCTACCACTGAGAAAAAAATCCATCTGAACATTAGTTAGTTATTTTGATAATTACAATAGCTCTTATTCTTTAATATTTTATTCTACTTAGATTTTAGTTATAATAATTAATTATAGTAATGACTTTAGATTATTTGGATTCATGAATTAGGGCAAAACTACCAACACTTTACGGCGCCTAAGGATTATTTACTCAAAATTTACACCATTTAATCGACTGTAGGACAAGCATAATAAAATATACAACGTTACCTTATTATCAATAAAGGTTTACGGTTTTCTTAACTAATATGCAAAACTATGGGTTTCATAACTTTGTCGACAAACCCTTTATGCGGAGGTTAAGCCTGTTCTTGATTCAATGAATGTCGGCCAGGGAGCCGAGTCAGCGTAATAAAGCCTTCACGCTGGTTCACTTCAATAGTAACGCTGGGATTTTGTCGTGTGTTATGAACAAAGAAAAGCAAGTCTAAAACCACTTTCTAGGCAATCTCCTTTATTGGAACAATCTTAGGATCTTTTAAAGAAGACCTATCATATATGACTTCATTATTGCCTCGTACAGAGAGTGCCCACAACTGGGATGCCGAATTTAAAGCGAGGAGTGTTAATACCACTGATGTATCATAAATACTGACGTCCTGTGACTGATGATGATGATGAAATACAGCAAATATAAACCCATTGTTTGTCAATGGTCACTGGTTTTTTGGATTGCACTACGCTGACCATCAGGTGTAGTGTAGTCACTTTCGCGTGTTCGGATAAAAATAATCAAAAGTTTAAAAACTTAACGGACCGTCTTCAAAACTTATCCGATAGTGGCCAAATTTATATTGGACCACCCTTGGAAAAAGCTCTGTCGAACACAAGAAGAATCTGGAAAATCGGTCCACTTTTTCCAGATTCTTCCAGATTTTGCGTCACATACAGAAAAAAATACAGGCGAATTGAGGACCTTCTCCTTTTTTGAAGTCGTTCGAAAAATTCAAAGTGGTATGAATCGGAAAGTCGACTTTTTAGAATTCGCGTTGTAGCTGCATCATAATGCAGCTTTATTTCTCAAGTATGATTATATAAAGTGTTATTCGTAATCTTCACAATGATTTAATAATCAAAAGTTATACTAAGATGACGAGTTTTAATTACACAAAGGATAGTAGTGTATTACGTTCAGAGTTTACTTATTCTTTCTACCTGCCCTTATCCCTGCACCTTAATGTGGAGTCGGCGCAACACACCTTTTGAAGCATGTTGCAGAAATTATTCAGCTTAGTTTTTAAGATAGGCCGCCTGACTGACGTCAACTCCTTCTAAGGGGATCCAGTCCCGGGCAAATTAAATTAGAAAATTTGCTTTGTCCGACCTGGGAATCGAACCCAGGACCTCCCGGTCCACAGCCCATACATACTGCCATTAGACCATAGAGGCAACAGCGTTTACTTATTATTATGTATACTAATTAATTATTGGAGGCCTTTCTAGTTGAGTAATAAGATATTTATGAATTTCGTTATAATTTATGCTGCTTCTATGTAAATTCATACACAAAGTTAGAATATAAAGATAATAAACCACATACATAAAAACAATGTTTTCTTCGTTCTGACATATTTTTCTTTGAAGTAAACATTTGAACAACTCGCAGAAAAGCTACATTGTTCTTGTTTTCAGTGTTGAAATTAGGATCCATTGTCTAGAAAATATTCAACGTTGTATTTCATATCACACACTATGTTCGGTCTGTGACACACAGCTCGTTATTTATCATTGTTAAGACTGTTTTTTTTACGGTTTCGTATTTTTAACATTTTAATTAGACATGTGCCATATTATGCTTTATGCTTATTGCTTTATAATTACGCTTTTTTACATGGGCTTATTAACGAATTGCTTTTTCCCACAATTTGTAAATAAATCAATATTGACATGTATTAATATTAAGATGCATTGAGCACCTATTTGGAAGTGCTATAATGGAGACAAGATATAGACTGAATAAAATTAGGTGCCATTTTCATTAGCCATTGTTAAACGTACAGGTGTATCATTTGACGCTTACGGCCGGTCTCAATAAACGATCTCAGTTTGAGAGTGCAGATATCGCGATTATGAACCAATCAAATCAAGTCCTTTGACGGAGTCATGTTCAAACTGTGTTTTTATTGGCTAATTTTTGTAATCTATCTGCACATTCGAACTGATATTGTTTATTGGAACCGCGCGTTAGTGACCTCTACTATACATTGACAAAACATAAGAAGGGGATGTTGGTAGGTTAGAAATAGGGATTGTGTAGTGTAGGGGTATTCGGGCCTCTGGAAATCTCACTGAACGAATGAAACGCAACAGCGACAGCTGCCACTGTACGTTGGTTTTCCTTCACTACTATAACTACCTACACTATACTCATACTACCTCTATACTACTTACTACCTGCGTTGCTCAGCCAATCAAAAATTGATGTTTTCAATCCACTAAGTTACTAAACTTCATTAATCTTCTTGAGAAATAACTTTATATGAAGCTTTTATTGCTTTTAACACGAAAATGGCACGTTTATTGTATTTTAAATAAACACGTCAAATGAAAATATATCTACAGCGGAATATATCTACTTTACTTCCAGACACATAAATTAGCATTTCACTTTGCAAGATGAATCGTAATTAAGGTCGTGAGAGACAGTTAAAAGATAATTTACATGGAAAGTTAGAAAATGAAACGTCCAATGATGTCAGCGTCGTTACGCTGTGGGTGGATTCATTAGCAATCAAGCCTATAGAGCATGGAACATTGCTTTCCTTTCTAAAAGTGGTGCGCTACGGTCATTAAATGTTCAAGTTACAAGGGTGAAAACATGAGAATATGAATAGGGCTTGCGTGGGGCGAGGCACACCCGGGAGCCGCCGGGAGACGCCGAGCGACGCCGGGAGTCGGATGGAGTCGGCGCTGAGGCGGAGCAGTGGCCTGTGGCAGTCAGCAGTGTGCTCCCGGACCGCGGCCCGCGTGCATCTCTCCAGTCGGGACGCCGCCCCGCTCACTCGCGAACTAACTTCCACAACAATCGCACAATGGGAACAAACCAGTTCGTTGCGTTTCACACCGAATCGAATATGTGAAGTGTTCCGTTTGTGCCGTAGCCGTGCCGACTGCCGCGCACCGTGCTTCACTCACGGATTATTTTCGTGTTTGCATTATGTCGACTGGTGTTTAAGCTTTGATTTTTCGCTTGCACTTTTCCAGTTTCAATTATGCAGGTACTTATCAGATGACCCCATTATAGATGTGTTACTAGTTCTAAGTTTATAAACATATTTTCTTTCTATGATATCTAACTAGGTTGTACTTATCTAATCCTAAATACAAGTCTCATATTTACCTAATATCGCAAGATTTTTCATTTCAGTTAATAATTATACTAAAGTGAAATGATATTGTAAGAGCTATCCAAAATGCCTGTAAACCCACAGACATATTCAGAAATACCTATGTAAGTAATAAATAATAGAATTAACTGATTGATTCTTTTTCCATACGAACAATTAAGCTCAACACATTGAAACGTTTTATAAGGCAGTAATTTCATAATTGCTATGAAATAGTGATACATAATGTCTTGAAATTTTTGTGCATTATTTTATGGTATTTGGTCCCCCTGAGGGACTGGATCACCCAACTCTGGGGTTGGGTGATCACTAAATGCTCATAGAAACTAAGCTAAATCATTTCTGCAACATTCTTTTTTATAGCAGAACATCCTTTACAAAGTGCTTTGCGCCGACTCCACAGGCAGGTAGAAAACAAAATGCGGCATATTATGAAATAAACAATCCATATAGCATAACGATAAATAAAAAAATTAAAATACCCCCGACAAAAAACCTCTAACCTCTAAAATTCTTACTGCCTATCTATTCCTAATCTACTGCTCAATGTGACCACTCCAATGAACCCAAACACGAAACCTCTGCTGTAAATTGGTGAAGAGTTGGATATACCCTTGATTTCAGATGATTTAGCAACATCAGGTCAATATCACAGTTATTGTAATGGCATTAAGTCACCAAATACTCGGACTCTGAACTGTTAATCCGAGAGAAAAATGAAAGTCTAATCCGAAACGAGCTGATGATCCTTAAACGGCTGTACAAATTTTCTTGTATCATTGCTAAAACACGCCCGATCAAATCACCTTTCCAATAAAAAAAAAATTAAATCCATCGAATCCAATCCAATCCAATCCAATCGGTTCATTCGCTTAGGAGCTACGATGCCACAGAAAGACACACAAATATACAATCACAGATACACACGTCAATCTTATTGGGTTACCCCTCTTTTTGGGTTAGGGGTTAAAAAAGGAACTATGTTTCTCACATAAGATTTTATTCCTAGACCATCAACTATCAGTATGGATAAAGATTGCGTGTGTTATAATAATCGTAAACCCCCCCCCCCCCCACAGCGTTAACGTCAGCCAGCCGGCTATTAAAAAACTAAGCCGAATCCTTATTACAAAACGCCTAATCATTAAACCAAAGTATATTCCCGTCCACTGCCGAATTTAACAATCAATTACATTTATCACTTAGCCTTACATCAATACAAAACATGATATTTTTCAAAGGCGCTCCACTCTTTTCCACTTTTTGTTTTCAAGAAGCAATGTTGTTTACAACGTTGAAAGGTATTTGACTATTTACGAAATGTTATTGAATTTCACAAAATCTATTTCTTTCTTCTAAATTACATTCGGTCGTGCTGACTATCTCTTGTGAATATAGGTCACATTCTTCCCGCCGATATGGTCCTCTCTACATTCCATTTCGCCGCGGCGGATCGTATAAGTTATAGGCTATGCAGTATACAGTCGCACTAGCATCTTGCTAATACGATTTTTCTTCCATTATCCTTGAGACTATTCTCGATATTTCAAAAATACAGAAAATTAAAACAATTCGCACTGAAACAATTTCTTTCTTTTATTTTAGGCTAAGTTATTTCCTTTGTCGCCAAATAGAATCAGAAACAATGCGTATTGTTTACGCCAAGCTTATTTATGATTCAAAAGCAAAAAGAGGATTTTATGTTACACCAATGTCGTTTTTTGTCCAGCGCACACTTTTACATTATTTTGTACTTTATATATCTACAGCAGTTGATTATTTTACTCTTTTCTTTCTGCGTGGCATTTTTCCGGCCTAGTGGCAGGATCTGCATTCCTATTTAAACGCTTCCAGTTAGCTCGGTCTTGAGCATCCTCCACGACGAGATCTTTGCATTTCATGTTTTTATTTATTTCATACAAAACAGGTTGCAATCATTAATACACAATTATTATTACAAAAATTAATTTGTATTTATTTTCTTGGTGGTTTAGCTGCTCTAATTTATATATCTTTTTTTGTATTGGTACTTTAAAAGCCATTATTGTCAACTGACATTTAAAAGAGCAACGTCAGAGTTTCTTGCCCGTTCTTCTCTGGCGAAACGGCCTTCCGAACTGGCGGTAGAGGAACTTTCGACGGAATCTAAATAATGTAGTAACATTTCAGAGATTCAATAAATTTATTGACTTTGTTTTTTTAAATATTTTCCTGCATAAAGTCCTCGAGTGATATTCCTGGCTGTTCTTTAACTACATACCTAATATGTTTTTCTGTAATTTTAAATATTCAGAGTAAATAGCTACATCGTTTTCATAGTATTAACCTCTATTTATACCTCTTGTAGTTTCTAATATCAACGGTATGACCAGTCAGGATTCAGGACTATATTATGTGGGGTGTTATAAATGGGGACTTTGCACCTGCTTACGTAAAAGACGAGCAGACGACGCACCTGACAGTAAAAACCTACTTACCATTTATGTTTGACAATGTATCCCATGAACATAAAAAGAAAGGAATGTGATTTGGGAAGGAGAAATACAGTAGCAAGCTATCACTTCACGTTAGTTGTCTGTGAGTAAATGGGGATGATTTGGTCGACCCGGCCCATTATCGTATGTTCTAAATTACTCTAAAATTATCTATAGCGTACCTCTACCACTTATTTAGATTTAACATAAAATACCTAGCAGTTTCAATGTTAAGTGGCATCGCGGAGTGTATTGCCCATTGACTGTTAAGGGTTTTCCTCTTACGTTTTATATTGATACATACTTATCTTGAATAATGCCTTATACATTGGAAAATACTTTTTGAAGATGTTTAGTGTTCTAAGAATCGATGTCTGTTGCTTTTCATGCTATATGTATACGATAATAATAGAACTTTTTTTTTCAATCTTCCCTTAGCCCCCAATGTGGGGTCGGCACAAAACTAATTTTTAAGCATGTTTCAGAAAGTTAAAGCTCAGTTTTTACGACTGACTGCCTGCCTGACGTCAACTCCCTCCGGGGGATGCAGTCCCGGACAAATCAAATCAGAAAAATCGCTTAGCCCGACTTGGAATTCGAACGCAAAACCTCCCGGGCACAGTCTATGTATGCTACTGCCACTAGACCAAGCAGGCAACCGACGATAATACAAGATCATTAGACTTTTCTACTCTCATTTTAATCTTAAAATTGAATTGACTGTTGTATGTCTTGATAAGGCTAACTAGTACATAGTTACGCTTTGACAAACTATGACAAAAGCGACAGCAGGAATTAGGAACGTTTTAGCACGATGAAACGTTTCCGACGATTCAAAAGGCAGTCAACAGCCGCCCAATTACTTCACGTTCACACCAAATAGCTTCGAATTATTGCAGGGTTCGTGAGAGATCACTTATAAATGAACTGATTTAAGACTCACTTAAGTTTAACTATTTATGTTAGGGATACCGAATTTCAACATCTTTTACATACACACATAAGCTCACGCCTGTATCCGCGAAAGGGTAGGTAGATGCGCACTAGCCAACTAGTACACCCACATTTCTCCGAGCTTAGTTCCGTCTCAGATGTGATAGGGGGCGAGCCAATCGCCATATCCGGCACAAATTCTAAATTCCGGCTGATCTGGAAAAATACAATATCACTTTGCCCGACCCGGGGATCGAACCCAAGACCTCAGTACAGTAGTCGTACCGAAATACAACCACGCCACCGAGGCAGTATTCTTTTATATATCAAAATATTATTCCACGTGAAAGCAGTCGTCACATGTCGTCACGTAATTCAATTGTTCGTATTTGGCCAATAGAATTTCAGTATTTATACTTAGTATTTACTAGGGGGCTACCACGACCTCTTATAGCAGTATTATTATAATTTTACTTGTACCGATTCCCATACAAAACAGACGAAGAACGATTATATATAGCTCGTATCTGAGAAAGCATTTTTTCCAAACTAACGTAGAGTTAAAACTGAAGTCGATTTATCCTACAGCTCCTATCTTTAAATAAAGATTTGGGATAAATAGAGTTTTATCGCGGAGCTGAAGTGGCCCTAAGAGTGGTAGACGATCGTAAAACTACAAGCCAAAATTGATCATGGCTAAAATGATGTTGCCTTTATCAATACAGTCTACACCGGCAAAAGTCTGATGATCGATGATCATAATGTTTAAAAAACTATTACTCGCCTTTAATTACTTTAATATTCTCGTATCAATAAATCGACATACTTCTTCCATGTCTTTTTACTTCTGATTGTTTAACAGCTTACTCAGCAATAAAACACAGTTCTACAAAGTAGTGAAAAAAATAATTAAAAGAATGTTTCTAAAAAAACAGATTTAGATGACATTTGCAATTTACAGTCGGTAACCTTTCATTCGGTTGTGTCTCGACAAAGTGTTTTAGGTATTCAAAGACGTTGATTGATTGTTAGTGTAATGAAATGAGGAGAATAACTAATGTAATTTATTCGAAGCGTGATAATTCCGACGTTTCAAAGCAGATAAGAGCTCGTATGATTAGGAGGAAAAAAAAAAAAAAAAAAAAAAAATCAACCTAAATATGATACGGGAATATAAAGAGAATTACCCCAGGAGGGTACCGGCTACTGCCGGAGAATCCCTCCCTGAGTATATCTCAGGCAGCCCTATCGTATCTGGGGGGGGCAGAATTCCCAATGACGGCGACGCAATTTGCCACTCGTCACGTCCTGTCTCCCTAAAAGGCAAAACGCGGGCTGAGGAGTGCCTGTGTGCGACGGTTAATGTGTGTGGAGCTGTAGATGGAAAAGTAGATGAGATATGTGAGATGATGGATATGAGAAGACTGGATGTTTTAGGAGTGACTGAGACCAAAAAGAAAGGCTGTATGGAAACCACCCATGGAAAATACACAGCATATTGGTCGGGTGTTCC
Source organism: Clanis bilineata (assembly GCA_036417725.1). Taxonomy (NCBI): domain Eukaryota; kingdom Metazoa; phylum Arthropoda; class Insecta; order Lepidoptera; family Sphingidae; genus Clanis; species Clanis bilineata. The sequence continues at coordinate 11,589,185 of CM071153.1, forward strand.
ACACACACAGAGAGGTAGCCAAGGAGTGGGTGTACTATTGTCAGATAGAATGGTAGAATGTGTGAAAGATTATGATTGTGTGAGTCCCAGACTCCTCTGGGTTAGACTGAAAATCGGCTTGTCCCGATTATTCATCTTATGCGTTTACGCTCCAGATATGTCCAAGCCCCTAGAGGTCAGAGAGGAGTTCTGGGATAATGTAAGTGATGTACTCGGAAAATGCGAGAGAAATGAAAGAATTATAATGCTCGGTGACTTTAATGGTTGGGTGGGTATATGTAGAGATGGATATGAGAAAGTATTAGGGAAATATGGGGATGAAAGAGTGAATACGAATGGTGAGAGACTGTTAGAACTATGTTTAGAGAGAAATCTGATTGTTACAAACACAATTTTTGCCCACAAAAACATACACATGTATACATGGCAACGACAATCAGATAAAAGTATGATTGATTTTGTGATTGTTGATGAACGAATGAGAAAGAAAGTATTAGATACGAGAGTGTACCGTGGTATCAACGTTGGGACTGACCACTTCCTTGTAGTCACAAGAATAGCAGGGCTGTTCCAACGATGGCGACATCACCGAAGTGTTGGATGTACGAATAGTATAGAAAGAATAAAAGTGGAAAGAATGGAAGAACAAAGTGTGAGAGATAAATATAAGAACATGCTAAGTGAAAGGTTAAGAAAGGTGATGGAAGATAGAAACAGAGAATTAGAAGACGTGTGGAAGATATTTAAAGATGGTATAGTGGAATCGGCTATAGAAGTATGTGGAGTAAAAAAGAAGAAGAATGCAATAAATCCAAGAAATGAATGGTGGGATGATGAGGTAAAATGTGTGGTAGACGAGAAGCGACAGGCATGGAATGATTTTCTGGCTGCAAAAACTCGTAGTAGAATGAGAGGTGGTACGGATGATACTGAAAAGAAAGCAAAAAAGAAGTATAATCTATTGAAAAAGAGTGTTAAAGAAGTGATAGAAAGAAAGAAAGAGGCACATAAGGAAAAATATGATAAGAGCTCTCTGCTGACTTTCGGGACAATATTAAGTTATTTTGGCATACGGTCCGAAAGGCTCGAGGTAAACTAGGGGACTCCCAAGTCGGCATTATTAGAGATAAGAATGGTAGGATACTGAGAGAACAAAGTAAAGTATTGAATGAATGGAAGGATTATTTTAAAAGCATATTTGAGTGTGCAGAAGTGACAGGACCTTGTAATGATATGCGTGAAGATATGAATGAAGAGATAAACTGTGAAGATGGAATTAGTGTAGATGAATGGATGGATGAGATACGAAAGGCTATAAAGAATACCAGAGTGGGAAAGGCTGCAGGGTATGATAGGATTTCGGCTGAAATGCTAAAGGTAGGAGGAGACCTCATTGTGCACCTGCTGTACCTTCTCTTTGATAAATGTTGGCGGACCGGTCGTGTACCGAGTGATTGGTGCAAGGCCGTCATTGTGCCCCTATTTAAAGGGAAAGGATCACAGCAGGAGTGCAAAAACTATCGAGGTATCAGCCTCCTTAGTGTAGTAGGTAAGATATATGCTAGGATATTGATTGAGAGAGTGATTCGTGTAACCGAGACGAAAATTTGGGATGTGCAAGCGGGTTTTAGAAAGGGAATGGGATGCACGGATCAAGTCTTTTCCCTAAGGTGTATAGCTGAGAAAACCTTGGCGAAGCACCAGAAGGTTTTCTGCGCCTTCATCGATCTGGAAAAGGCTTATGATCGAGTGGTGAGGGATGAACTGTGGGCAACCTTATCCGTGTATGGGGTGGAGAGAAATCTGATTCGGGCACTCAAGTCCTTATATAAGGGCTCGAGTGCCTGCGTTAGAGTTAATGGGGCGTGCACGAGCTGGTTTGACATCCAACGCGGTGTCAGACAGGGTTGTGTAGCATCTCCATGGCTCTTCAACCTATTCATGGATAGTTGTTTGACCAATCTGAAAGAGTTTAATTGTGGATTAAGAATGGGAGAGTCATTATTTAAGTGTTTCTTGTACGCCGACGATCAAGTACTGCTTGCATCGTCGCCGTGCGAGTTACAACAAATGGTCACTATTATGAATGAGGCATTTGAAAGGAAAGGTATGAAAGTAAATGTAAAAAAGACGAAAGTAATGGTTCTGGAAAGGGATGAATCAAGAACCGAGTGCAATATATTGATAGGAGAGGAAAAAGTGGAACAAGTGAATGAATTTGTATATTTAGGATGTATGTTCACTCGGGACGGAAAGTGTGAAGAAGATATTGAAAGACGAGTAAGGATGGGTAACAGTGTTAATGGCGCCTTATACTCAATAATGGCTAACGAAAATATATCAAGTCACGCACGGTTAGCCATTCATCGAGGAGTTCTGGCGCCAACACTAATGTATGGAAGTGAATCTTGGGTGTGGCAGAGGAAGCATGCAAGTAAGATAAATGCGGTGGAGATGAGATCGTTAAGAAGTATGTGTGGGCTGAAGTTGAATGATAGAGTGAGGAATAGCAGCATAAGAGAGAAAGTTGGATTGAAGGAAGATGTAGTGACGAGGATTGAGAAAGGAATGCTCCGGTGGTTTGGCCACGTTGAAAGGATGCATGAAAGTAGAGTGACGAAAGAAATTTATGTAGCGGAAGTGAATGGTAGTGTCGGCCGAGGACGTCCTAGACGTACCTTTATGGACCAAATTGGCGATATTTTAGAAAAGGGCCAAATAAAGAGTTCTCGTAACCGACGAGCGTGCATGAAAAGACTGATGACTGTGGAAGAAGCGAAAGAGGTGTGTTTGAACCGAGGCAATTGGCGCTCCTTAGTCTCTGCCTACCCCAAAGGGAAACAGGCGTGAGTTTATGTATGTATGTATGATTAGGAGGCTACTTAATTATTCGTCAGGCACGCGTGAGTAATTGTATCAAACTTTAATTTAAATGGAATGGCGAATCTTTACGACATGCTAAAAGTTATTGTTGAAAATATTAGTTTTTATGTCCACTCTTCTTTTTTACCTTCTTATCCCATGCCAATGTGGGGTCTGCGCAACACGCTTAATTATATTGCAAAAAAGTTTTTTTTATCAGAATCAGAATCTTTTATTTTTATAGCAGAGACTGGCAAACGTACATATGGGTCACCTGATGGTAAGTGGTCTCCACCGCCCATAGACACCCAAGACACAATAAGAATCATGGGTGCGTTGCCAACCTAAAAGGAGGAAATGGAAGGGGAGGGAAAAGAGATTGGGAAAGGGAGGAGGGGAATTGGAACCGGAAATCTCACTCACCGAACGAAACGCGACAGCAAGCCGCCACTTTACGTCGGTTTTCTGTGACACAGTGGTATCAAACCGGTCGAGCCGACCCATTCGTGCTGTAGACGTAACTGTCTACAACGTGGCTCTACCACTTACAAGTTATTTGCCTTGAATATTTATTGGTTAGGAATCGCATACAATAATAAGGTGTGACATCATTTCATAAGTTTTACATTCTTCTTAACTTTTACGACTAGCTGTCAGTCTTACGTCTACCTCCTCAGGGGATCCATCCAGTCCTTAGCAACTTGAACCTTTCTAACCCAGGACTTCCAGTCTCACAGTACAGATATGTTGACATTTGATCAAGAAGGCACTCATTGCACTGTAGAGTCGGCACTCGGCATACTTTTTCAAGCATGATACAGAAAATATTCTAATTATTTTATTCACCGGTGCCGTGCATGATAGCAACCCCCTCTAAGGGATGGCCAAGAAGACGACTAAAAACCTAAAAAAACGAATACATTATGTTGACGATCGATATCACATAGTTCATTCTTATAGGTCAACGTAGTAATTGTCTTTTATAAAGTATGGTACAGTATTATCTAAGTACTTTACCTTCAAATCTTTAAAAATAAAAATTCTACGAAACCATTTAAGAATTACTTTTGTACTTAACTCAATTAAAGTCTTTGTGCTAACTTTCCGTCTACAGCCAATAGAAGATTTTAAATGTGCTTAAATTGTATTCAACTTAGTTGAGGCGCTCCCTTGAAAGCTAAAATTGATTATAAATCAGAAATTACCGTAAAGTTCTTATTGAATAATTAAATTGTTTGGTAGTTCTAAGCCTTTGTCGGGAGTTAATGTATCATGCAAAACTAAGGTACTTGTTTACTGTGTTTATTCACATTTGGTGAAAATATTTGTGGAAACCAAGGATAATTTTCTGTGTAATGTTTAACATACTAATTATTTTGTGTCGTAAAACAAAGGTAACATGTACAAAACTGCACTTTGTTATTTTGATTTGTGTAACTCTGAGAATGAACATTACATTATAATTTCGTACATATACTCCAAAATCACGCCTGACCCCATAGGGTTATGAAATGTTAAATATTTCCTAATTTCGTATTTTATTAGCACATTAGCGAAAACGGAGATAAGTGAAATCAAACATAGTCGAGAGGGTAGGATAGGAACCGACAAGAGTTTATTTTTTAAATTTCGCCAAAGACAATGTTGGTATGCCGTAGACAAAAATAATATAATCGGGGTTATGGTTGTGCGATTAATATTTTATAATGAAGAAACAATTAATATTTTATTACTTTCATAGTATATCAAATACTTCTGCAGGGTTACCACCACCTCTTATAGCAGTATTATTATAATCGTTCTTCGTTTGTTTTGTATGGGAATCGGTACAAGTAAGATCATAATAATACTGCTATAAGACGTGGTGTTAACCCCCCTGTTCTATAGTTGTATAGCTTACACGATTACTTCAGAACCTGACCTACGTGTCACCAAATAGCATCTGTTACTAATTTGACCCAAAGATATTGCTTCAAACAGGTCCATCTGGAAATATTTGGGGAGTCCTATGTCCAGCAGTAGACGTCCTGTGGCTGATGATGATGATGATATTGAATCCATTGATTATTATGATGTATGTATATTTTTCAGACGTTGGTTTGAGGCCTTAGTTTATAATAAAAGTGATAACTGCTGAATCAATGAATGAGGTTGTTTTAATAATTCAACTTTATACAGCCTTGAGAAACTGGGTTATTCAGCATATAACAAGTATCACAGACATGTAACCTACACTTTATAAAACCACAAGTTTAAAAACTTAAAACGTACTTCAAAAACACATTAATCAAATCATTTATATCAGCCTACTCTTGGAACAAGCTCTATCGAACATTTACCGGAGATATCGGGTAATGCACATAAAAAAAATAATACTACGTTTATAGTTAGTTTAAAATAGAAAAGACATTTCGTTGAAAACAGTAGTGTTCACAATCGCCGCTCAGTAGTCACTACGCAGGAATGGCTATTGTTATATATTATCAGATGACAAGATAAGCTGGAACTCGTCAACTCGTCAGGACAATGGTATCTCAGCGCTGATGATATTCTATTACGAGTATTACGAGTAAATGAAGTCCCTCGCGAATATCTTTCTTCGCTTTGAGTAATTTAAAAAACAAGCGCTTCGCAAGAAAATAGGCCTACTGAGATGTTAATCACATTTATTTTTAGGCCTAACGTTAAAGAAAAATATTTTATGGTATATAGTATTTGTTAATTAAAAGCTTAACCTTCTACAGTCTTATGTAAAGCTGTTATGTATTATCATCACCAACACAGTACCTAATATCTATAGTTTATTGGTCCGTTGTGGAGTTTATCATTTATTTGTATTTTGTTTTGAGTGGTAGAGCCACGCTACAGACAGTTATGTCACGCTACAGGGTTACCAGTACCACGACCTCTTATAGCAGTATTATTATAATCCGTTCTTCGTTTGTTTTTGTATGGGAATATTGAAAAGTAAAATTATAATAATACTGCTATAAGAGGTGATGGTAACCCCCCTGATAGGCACATCACAAACTGGCTGATACGACCGTTTCGATACCACTATCTCACAACAAACTAGACATAGAAATAACGGCTATTTTTTGTCATTAGGTTATGTCGCTTACGCTATATTTACAAAGTTATTATTCTAAGTACCTATTTAAAGCTCCCAGTAATTTTCGCCACGCAATTTTAGTAACGTATAGGTTACTTTTTACATAGCGATTTCTTGAATCACCGCAGTTATCTTGATAACTGTAAGCTTTATTATTAAACGCGTTTTGCTCGTTGTAATATTACTTTGTAAATCGCGGTCGTTTGGCGATGTGGTTGTCATATCGTGTCAAGTTGTATTTGTTTATTATTTTGTATTACAATTAAAACATAAACATAAGCTCACGCCTGTATCCCCGAAGGGGTAGGCAGAGGCGCACTAGCGAGCTAGTACACCCACGTTTCGCCGAGCTTAGTTCCGTCCCAGATGTGATAGGGGGCGAGCCTATCGCCATATCGGGCACAAATTCCAGACTCCGGGTTGATATGGAAAAATCCAATATCACTTTACCCGACCCGGGGATCGAACCCGAGACCTCAGGACGATAGTCGTACCGAAATACAACTACGCCACCGAGGCAGTTATTTTGGATTATGTATAATTTTTTATTTAGTCTACTAAAACACAATAATTTTGTAATGTAATAATTGTTTTGTGTCAGTGACATCCTTGTTTGTGATTCATTTCCATAAAAAATCTCATTCACACGTGAAATGCAACTATTTTACATCAGTCAAAACCTGAGACAGCGCCAAGTGGTCGGTCAGTCAAACCAGCCCATTCACGATTTAGGATAAACATACTTTTCGACCGATTTAAAAAATGGAGAAGGTTTTCAATTCGTCTGTATTTTTTTATCGTCGCCAAATGTGGACCGATTTTATTAAGATTATTTTTGTGTTCGATAGAGCTTATTCCAAGGGTGGTTCCATATAAATTTGGGCACGATCAGATAATTTTAGAAGTCGGTCCGTTAAGTTTTTAAACTTGTTATTATAAATACATAGCTTTGCATTTGTTCACAATTTAAATTAAAATGTTTATGATGTGTTTGCCTATAGAGGTAGTGTAAGTTATAATTTGTTCCAAAATTTTATTTGTAAGTATTGTAACTTTGTTGTTATTCTTAAATTAGTCATCATCATCATCATCAGCCATAGCACGTCCACTGCTGAACATAGGCCTCCCCCAAATATTTCAAGATCGACCTGTTGGAAGCGGCCTGCATCCAGCGACTTCTTAAATTATTAAAATTAAATAAATCAAATTCACTTACATATGATTTTATGTACAATCGATGTTGCCTGGCTCTGAACAAATCACACTAATTCGAGATTATAAAAGTCAATAGAATACTTGAATAATTTCCCTTTGTCTTTGACAGATATGTAGATCACGTCGCGATGTCGCGTCGTGCGCAATGTAAAATTCAAATTTTTGTTTCGGCCTTTTGCGTTGCAATATTAACATAGCCATTACTAGACATGCATGACTAACCCAGATATTTTAACACACCCATCAAAGGCTTATGGTTTATGCAGCACGTATCCTATAAATTTGGATATAAAACAGCCCACAATTCGACACTGTTTGATAGCTAAAATAGCGATTGATCAATGAGAAATATGCAAATTGGAATGTTATGTGATAACTTGTTGGCTCAACTTGTGATGCTACATACCTAATTTTCATTGTGTTAACAAACGAAAACAACTGTTCATAGGCCTTGTTTCAATTTCACTCTCTATGTAAATCGACTTTAAGTTTAGGCGCAATTCACGCGCCACCACACGAACTCACATACATTAAACATTAAACTTTTGGAACATGAGAAACGCCCATCAACTATACTTGGAAACACTCTTGGTTATTTCGCTAAGTTCCACAAACATTGACTTTCGTCTTACTAAAGCAGAGAAGGGCAAAACAAACTTTCGTTTTAGTGAATAAGTAATTAGTGATAACCCATACATTGTTATCTTATGATTATTATGTACCTACCTAAGTGTTATTTTATGCGAAACCTACTGTAAACTTGACAGCCTCCGTGGCGCAGCGGGGGAGTAGCCGGCTGTGAAGCTAGAGGCCGCGGGTTCGATTCCCGCACCCAGACAATTTTTTGTATGGCCTACAGATATTTGTTTCGGTTCTGGGTGTTGTGAGGCCGCAAGTATCTCGTAGTTCCTGATACCCACGACACAAGACTCGATCTTAGTGTGTAGTTGTGTCAGGACTATGTATGTGACTGAGTGTTATTTATATTTGTTATTTATTTATTATAAATTAGTAAATTTCATTTCAAGACTTCTACTTCTAATTGGTGGGAGGAATACCTGAAATATATATATTTGGACACGACAAAATAGAAAACACCGCATCCGACACCCCCAAAATTAGTGTTGACTAGCGTGTAGCGAGAATGTTCGGACCGTTCCGGCCATTCTAGGGTTACCCGATAATTTACTTACTACTTACTGCCAGCATGGTTTGAAGGCCATCGAGGGATGCAACATTCCTGCAATAACAATTATAATCACTACCTACAATTTAAAAACTAAATACTGCCTCGGTGGCGTAGTTGTATTTCGGTATGACTACCGTCCTGAGGTCTCGGGTTCGATCCCCGGGTCGGGCAAAGTGATATTACATTTTTCCATATCAGCCCGGAGTCTGGAATTTGTCCCCGATATGGCGATGGGCTCGCCCCTTATCACATCTGAGACGGAACTAAGCTTTATAATAATAATAATAAATATACCCAACAGTCACACACATAGTTTTGACTCCATACTAAGATCGAGTCTTGTGTCGTGGGTATCAGGAACTACGAAAGACTTTCGGTCTCACAACACCCAGACCCGAAATAAATATCTGTGGACCACACAGACATTTGTCTCGGTGCGGGAATCGAACCCGCGACCACACGTTTCACAGCCGGCTACTCGCCCGCTACGCCACGGAGGCTGTCGTTCCGTGCCGGAAGCTCGGCGAAATGTGGGTGTTCTAGTTGGCTAGTGCACCTCTGCCTATCCATTTGGGGATACAGGCGTGAGCTTATGTTATGTTATGTAAAAACTAAATAATAATAGATCTGCGTAATTTACATTTTCAAATGCATTATAAAAATGTACTGCTTCTTTCTTACAATTTGCAAAGCATTCCTAAGGTACATACATATACGTACACTCTACAGATTAAAACGAACAGAATGGAAATAGTCCCGATGCACGTCGGATAAGTACAGGGAACACAGTCTATTTCTGAATGCGAATAGTACACGGAGAGTTATCCAAGCTATTTGAGTTCACATGCAGAATTTTTTTCTGAATGGGAATTCATCTCAGCGTTGCGCTACAGCGCTCGGCACACGGGTACCGGGCTTAGCAATAGGAAAGCAACAGATTATTTTCCGTGTTAGTATTTATTTGTCCCATCTTGTACTTTTATGGTTGTAATTTATAATTACAGATTTATTAACCAAACACGTGTAACCTAACCTTACAAGTAACTAGTGAGGACTCATCCTGACTACTTCATCAACGTCCATAGAAAGGCATTATATTTTCCCATAAAGACATAGATAAATACTAAGAAAGTATATTTTGATATATTACCCTTAAATAAGTGAAAATAAAGACTGAAATGAGGTTACAACGAGAAATATATTTTTGGCTTATACCTAATTTGGTGTTAGGCAAGGGCTACCGCGCACGGTACGGGCGCGGTTAAAGACGTTAGTACCGATTAAGTTCCGCTTCGCCACCTGGAACATTGGTTCTCTCACCGGACGGTGCCGAGAGCTCGCAGATGTACTCGAGAGGCGTCGGGTGAAAGTCGCGTTTCTTCAGGAAACGCGATGGAAGGGCAACAAATCCCGGAGGATCGGACAGGGTTACCAGCTGATCTATAATGGGTCTTCCTCCGGCCGGAACGGGGTGGCTGTGGTGTTGTCGTCGGGGCTCCAGGAGGGAATTCTTGAAATCGACAGACGGAGCGACCGGCTTGTGCGGGTTAAAGTACTGATTGAGGGAGTTATAACCAACTTAATCAGTGCTTACGCCCCGCAAGCTGGTTGCCCGGAATCGGAGAAAGAGACCTTCTGGACCCTCTTCGACGATATCATTCGCAGTGTACCCCAATCCGAGGGCATTGTGGTGGGTGGAGACCTAAATGGTCACGTTGGTGGGAACTCGGGCTCGTATGGACGGGTTCACGGCGGTTACGGGTTTGGAGCGCATAACGCAGAAGGAGAATGTATTTTAAGAGCCTGCGCCGCTTCAGACCTGGCCGTCGTGAATACGTTCTTCCAAAAGAAGCCTGAGCACCTCATCACATACAAAAGTGGAAACCACTCATCACAAATCGACTACCTGCTCTTGAGGAGGGTCCACATCAGTAAGGTGACCAACTGTAAGGTCATTCCGGGGGAAAGTCTCGCACCACAGCACCGCCTCCTTGTCATGGACGTAAAGGTAGTACCGAAGAAGACGGTAACTGAGCGACGACTGCCAAGAATAAAGTGGTGGCTGCTGGACGGTCCTAGGCGGCTGGACTTCCGCGAAGCCGCCATCACACAACTTGCGAGTGTGAAGGCTGGCTCCGTGGAGGAACAGTGGGATGGGATACAGACGGCAATCACTACTCTTGGTAGGTTGAAACTCGGAGTCACCAAGGGAGGCCGAGTCCTTGATAGGGAGACGTGGTGGTGGAGCGATATGGTTCGGGGTGCGACTCTGGAGAAAAAGGCGCGGTTCAAAGTGTGGCAAGCGACCGGATCTTCTGAAGATCGCGCTGCGTACCGAGCGGCCAAAAACACAGCAAAGCGAGCAGTGGCTAAGGCCCGACACGACCATCTGGCGCCTCTTTATGAGAAGCTAGAAACCGTGGAGGGCCAAAAGCTCATATATCGGCTTGCTAAGACTCGGGAGAAAGCGACACTCGACATTACTAAATGTCGATGTGTCAGGGACTCCCGGGGTGTTTTGGTTTGTGAGGACAGCGCGGTAAAGGAGAGATGGCGCTCTTACTTCCACAGTCTGCTAAACACCCAGCATTTGGACGTGTCTTTCCCTGAGACGCCCTCGAATCAGGGACTGGTTGCCCCGATTTCGCCTGACGAGGTCCTCGGTTGTCTCCGTCGCATGAAGAATCGGAAAGCGGTGGGGCCCGATAACATCCCTATCGAGGCGTGGAAAACGATGGGCTATTATGGTGTGGAGCTTCTTGCCGCCTTGTTCAACCGCATACTGAACACCAAGAAAATGCCTGACCCTTGGCGGTTGAGTTTTCTAACTCCCGTATACAAGGGCAAAGGTAGTGTTCAGGATTGTGGTAACTATCGCGGCATTAAGCTCATGTGCCACACCATGAAGCTCTTCGAACGCGTCCTCGAATCCAGGCTCCGCCAAGAGTGTGATGTCTCTGGATGTCAATATGGCTTCAAACCTGGGTGTGGCACTATGGACCCAATCTTTGCCATTAGATCGCTAAGCGAGGCATATAGGGCGAAGAAGAAGCCTCTGCATATCGCCTTTTTAGATCTGCAGAAGGCCTTCGACTGTGTGCCCCGACGGGCGATCTGGTGGGCACTGAGGGTTAAAGGAGTGCCCGAAGCCTATATTGACATCATCAGGGACATGTACCTCCGATCCGAGTCTCTGGTTCGGACTGCTGTTGGCGACACCAACTCCTTCCCGATAACCGTGGGGGTGCACCAGGGCTCGGCGCTGAGTCCTCTTCTATTCAACCTAGTGCTTGATGTCACAACAGCGGAGGTACAGGAGCAGCCCCCGTGGGTGCTTATGTATGCTGATGACATAGCGCTTATAGATGAGGACAAACAGCGCCTAGAACAGAGGGTAAACCTGTGGAAGGAGACGCTTGAGAACGGTGGTCTGAAACTAAATGTAGCGAAGACCGAGTACATGGGCTGCGGGAGTGCAGACCCGGATAGTATCCGGATAGGGAACGAGCTTGCCGTGAAAACGGACAAGTTCAAGTACCTAGGGTCTGTATTGCACGAGTCGGGTGACATCGACTCCGACGTCACGGCACGTATTGGCGCCGCCTGGGCTAAGTGGCGACAGGTCACGGGAGTCACTTGTGACCGGAAGATGCCGATGAGACTCAAAGGTCTCATATACAAGACCATCATTCGGCCTGTACTTCTGTATGGGTGTGAGACGTGGCCTGCCCTTAAGCGTCATGTTAGGCAAATCCACGTTGCGGAAATGAAGATGCTGCGGTGGATGTGCAATGTTACACGACTGGATCGTATTCGTAACGTGCACATCCGCGGTAGTCTTGGCGTCCGCGACGTGGCAGATAAACTGCAGGAATGTCGCTTGAGATGGTATGGCCACGTTTTGAGGAAACCACAGGAGTACGTCGGTCGCATGTGTCTAGCACAGATCGTACCAGGGGTGCGTAGCCGTGGACGGCCCAAAAAGCGCTGGCTGGACGTCTTGGAGGAAGATATGAGAGCCAATGGCCTCGCTAGGGAGGATGCTCAAGACCGGGCGAAGTGGAAGCGTTTAAGTGGGAAGGCGGACCCTGGCAGAAGGCCGGGATAACGCCAGGCAGAAAGAAAGACCTAATTTGGTGTTAATGCCCTTTAACACAATATACACGTACCAACATGTAACCCAGTCGTTATGAAAAAAATAAATTATCTAGGCTTTTTCCAATTAGAATCTTTCATTGATACGATACTTCTCTCTACTAATTTCCACCTCATTATACCTGTACCATATAGTTCGCACAGCGGAAAACCAATATTGGAGCAAACTAATGCATTAGTTAGTTTAGTTAGGTTTGAGTTGTTTATCGACAATTCATACCACCTGCCGTTCGAGCGACGTCGGCAGATTGCGGCCCGTCTCAACTCTCGCATAGACTTGTATTAAAACTATGCCATTTACCGTATCGATTCGCAGGTATATTAATTTATACATCGCGGTGAATTATATTCGGTCGCCTCTTCGGTCTAGTGTCATATATGGACTGTGGACCGGGAGATCTTGAATTGGATTCCCAGGTCGGAAAAGAGAATTTTCTAATTTAGTTTTCCCGGGACTGAATCAGTGGGGGTTAACGTTAGGCAAGCAGTTGGTCGTAAAACTAAGCCAAATCCCTTCTGCAACATGCTTGAAAAATTGTGCTGCGCTGACCCCACATTGAGGTGGGATCCGGGCAGTTAGAAAAAAATGTAAATTATATAAATAATAGGATGTTCGTATTAAAAGTATTATTATTGTACCGACACTTTAAAACTTTGAAATTTTAAGATACAAAAATATTAAAACATAACGTGTAGGAAAAATTCCAAATTTTACATTACCAGCTGGGCAGCTATAGGTAGATATTATTTGCTGCTTTTATTGTATCAGCTGCTGTATTCTGCATAATTCTTATTAAAATACGCAGTAAACAACTGATATTCACATAATTATTTTCAAGGTTCTTTTACTTTATATATCACATCATGGGACGGGAATTAGCTGCCTCGACAAATCCTCGCCAAAGAACAACGATTCCAACCTAGGATGATACGCGAGGTTATTGAAATTAAAAAACATCCTAATTTCAATAGACAAGATGGTTGGAAGCTTGCACAAGCCTGGGATCCAATTATACATCTAATCAAATCGGAACCCAAAAGACCAGCTGCCAGACCTCAAGACACTGAGCTCGTACTGCGTAGATCGGAACATAAACGGTTAACTTTTAGATTTTGTATAATTTTAAAATGAAGGTAGATATTGTAACACTAATATTCTTGAACAAATGACATCTCAGTCCAACCCGTGACCACGAAGACTGTAAAGCCTTTGAAACGTCGGGAATAAAAAATTAAAATTAAGTCGTGATAGAATCCGTAAAAACTTAAGAAATCAGTATGATATAGTCAAGTAAATCGGTCCATGCCCTTCACTTTGAAGATAACTAGTTAATCCAAGAATCAAGAGGTTTCCAAGTAAATATTTTGAATCCTAGATAGACTGTCTAAAATTGGTTTCCAATTCTTGAAAAATATTTTTAAAATTGATAAATAAATAACATTTCATAAATGTTTTAAATATGAATAAAAAATTTAAAAACAATCGCAAGCAATTGAAAGCACTTAATCAAATTAAAATTATTTTTGTTGAAAACATAATTTAATTTGAGCAGCAAAATTGCATTTGAGTTAACCAGAGAAAAAACATTTTAAAATAAAGTTCCTATATCTCGTTTTGTCATCATATTGCGTAAATACGAGTACATATTTTATAAAATGTATAACATTTTGATATAACAAAATGGGTACAAACTATTTTTCTCATTCGAAATATTGACCGTTTAGGTACATATATTTCGATGATTGATGTGTCATATTATGTTGTGTTGAGATATCAACTGTACTTAGGCAGTAAAAACCGTTATTATATGTGTACATAAGGCAAGCTTTCTATTTACAGGATATTGACCTAGCCCAGACATATTGTTAAAATATATTCGAGAAAAGTTTAAAATAGCTAAACATACACTGTACACATTACTTTTATATTCTTGAATAGCAAATAGACGAATGTAATAAATAGGCGAAGCTACAAGAAATGTTAAGAGATAGCAAACTTTATTGCTCTGTTTACTGAACTTGGATGTGGTTTTGTTATAGTCTTCTATTTTCATAGAATAGCAAACATAAATTGATGCGTTAGTTTATTCGCTGGAACTTCGAGAAAATAACAGTATTTTTTTGCTAAATCAGTGCTAACTTTCTATAAAGCCCTTGCCAAGTTCACAGTGACTTCACACTAAGTGAAGGACGCGGGGTGATATAAGGTTAAATGTATGAGTTCTACAGATAGAACAACATCATAAGCCTAAAAATCGTCGAAAGCATTTGAAATCGTTAATGAGATTGACTTAATTCGATTAATATAATATGTTCTAATCTCTTGAATCTGTGCTTCAAACAATTAAGGTTGTTTTTTCTGTGGATCATTGGGACATTATGATTTATAGACACGTTTATAAAATGTACCATTTACGTCGCTAAGGGCGATTTGCACTATTACTAACCTACAGTTAGTTCTAACCTCAAGTTAAATTGAAAAATAAATATATTAATGACATGTACTTCATTAAATGTCATCATATATTATCTGTAATTACATGTAGTACATTACATTTAATGAATAACATGTCATTCATATATTTCTCTTTAAATTTAACTTGAGGTTAAGACTACCTGTAGATTAGTAATAATGGTACCTACATATCCCCCAAAAAAATCCACTTTAGAGTTTTATATAAGTTTTATACTTTTGATTAATTTAACAACTAAGATCAGAGACGTCTTGGAATATCTTATAAACTAGCTATAAAACAAAAGTTAATTACTACAGCTCGAAGAAGTTAATTAAGATAACGAATGAACAAAATATCCCAGTAATAGAGTCGCATAGTATATTGCACAGTTGTATTCTTGTAGAGAGAAAATAACAACTCGCCTCGTGTGCTAATATCTCCTGGGGGGTTTAACCTTGCCAAGTACTTGATTTGCTTTTTATTTTTCTTCCTCTTCGAATGAAAATTGTACCGTTCTGGAAGGAGAAATCTTTCATAGTCTCTAACATTTATATTTCACACAATAGCTTCGTGCTCAGTAGCATAATGCGTCTATAAATACTTTTGTTGTTAAAATATTTTATCTGTGACTAATATGTCTCGTTCTAGAATACAAATTAGTTTAAATATTCTATAAAATAACTTTATGTAGCATATAATATCGAAAGTTCTTTTTTAAATAAAAGCATGATGGATTTATTATTAATTCGTTACTTTGTCAGAAAATATATCTTTATTCTCTTTCGTTACAAATATTTAAGCTTACGCCAGGATTCAAAAGAATACAAGCAAGTGCACAGGTAATAAATGCTAGAAGTACGTAGTAACTATTAGTTAATCTGTGGTAAAGGCACAATGCAGGCAATTTCTGCTTACAGCATAAACGCAATGACGTTGGAATCGCTCCGGTTGCGTTAATTTTTCTATGCATAAACGAGAACGTTATTTTACCCATATAGTACATATCATCATCATCATCATCATTATCAGCCATAGGATGTCCACTGCTGAACATAGTCCTCCCCCAAAGATTTCCAGATCGACCTGTTGGAAGCGGCCTGCATCCAGCGACTTCCTGCGACCTGATATAGTACATTTACTTAAATAGAAAACACATTTAGGTAAAACCGTACTTGTAAACGTTTGTACACTGTTTAGCGATGCATCTTGAAAGCTGAAACCTCCGCGTCTTCAGCAACCGACGTAAAGTGCAACCTTGCTGTTTCATATTTAACGTAAAGTAAGATTTATGGCTCGAATACAGTATCTCTATTATTTTCTTTAAAATCGTTAACTCACACATAAAACCTCTTGAATTATTCTTGCTTTTATCCTTAAGAGCCTTGTCCCTTTCTTTCTTTTTCGTTTATATCCTTCCTGGTTGTCTGTATTGGCGGGTACACACCGGCTGAACGAAGGCGAACGAATCTATACCTGTTCCGTTCACACTTCACACAAACAAACTTTCGTTGTTGTGGGAATGAAACAGGCATGATTCGTTTGCCTTCGTTCGGCCCGGTTGTACGCGCCATAAGAAATTGCCAAGAGCGATAACACCACCATTTGTATTTTATCTTGACTTTTACGTTCATTTCTGTTATGTCCTAAGTGTATAAATATATAATAAATGAATGCCTCACGTATTATAAGTATTCAGGGGCGGTGAATCACTTAGTATCAATTGACCCACTTGCTCGTTTGCCTGTCTCTGCTTAAAAAGTCTAGTGCACTTACTTGCACGGTTGCACATTCCAATCCAGGTCGATTAACGTGGTATCCATTACACTTTAATGATCCTATAAATATTTTCCTTCTTTCTGCACTGGCAGCTTATAAGTACATAATATAAGCTGGGAACCGAGAAGTTTTGGGTTCGATTCCCAGGTCAGGCGTTTGCGGTGGTGTTTTTATAGGACTGGATCTCCTAGAAGCAGACTTCAAGCAGGCAGCCGGTCGAAAAACTAAGCCGAATTCTTGCAACATGCTTAAAAAGGAATGTTGCAACGACCCTACATTAATGTGGAATAAGGGCAGGTAGAAAAATAAAGTAGGCATGCGAGGTAATTCGTCCTTTACATACATCTCATTTTCCTCGTCATTGTTTGGACGACATTCTCGGGATTTTTGTTCGTTGTTACGTAGGTTTACGCAAATTCTTCGTCTGTAATTTGTTACATAAGTAATGTGTCTTATATAGCTTTAGCTAATTTATTTTCTTTAGTTATATGGCATCGTTGAACCCCGTCATCCATAACAGGTTCATTCTTTGTAACAATACGCCCTCTACAGGGTGGGTTGACTTCAGATAGACAGCCAGTCGTAAAAACTGAGCTGAATCCTTTCTGTAACATGAATAATCTAATATCAAGTGATGATTAAGGAACTCATGACATTTTCCAGAATTTCTATACGTAACCAACTTGGAACAACAACAAGTTTAAAAACTTACCCTTGAAACAAGCTCTTTCGAACACAAAAAGAATTTTGAAAATCGGTCTACATTTGGCAGAGATATCACGTAACATACATAAAAAAAATACAGACGAATTGAGGAGCTCCTCCTTTTTGGAATTCGGTCGAAAAGTGTATAGCCGAGCCCATATTTAGGGAAAAGGAAGTTTAAAAGAAATAACTGTACAATGCGTGTAAAAATTTTTTTTGTATTCCCGGTTCTCTCGGGGGGGCGTGCGACATAGCAAAAACTGATTACTCTTAAATGTTTAGTTTGTTTCTAGAAGAGATAATTTATATTAGATAATAGACTTAACAAGTGAGTAATAACTTAGTCAACGAAATAAAACCATAAACGTTCTACAAATGTGTGAGTAGACGCGCGTCCCCTGCTCATATTTTTCTCAGAACAAAACCCAAAAACACCTACACAAAACAATGTCTTTCGCTGTCTCCTGCTTACGAAACAATGGACCACAGACAATAATGTGTAGCGAAACCATGTTTTGTGTACGTGTTTTATGTTTTAGTGCAAGAGAAGCGGCTTCACACATACAACCTCCTTGCGAAAATGTAGTGTTAAATATCCAAAGCACACATTTTCGTGTGCTCCGCAGGAAGGTCCATTCACGAACCATACGGAAATAGTGTTCCTATAATAGTTACCGACCCGCGCCGGTTTATGAGGTGGCTACGTCACCCACAGACTACGACAACATACCCTAAAGACGTCGCATTACAGGCGACTTACATTTGACATCACATCTGACTATAAGCCCTCATACGCACGAGAACTTTTTTAACGAGCGTTAAAAAAGCCCTAAAATTGATTAAATGAGTTCTAATATAGTTATTCAAACGCCGCGCCGATCATTGGGTGGTTTGTAGACTATACCTTATTAGAAACAGGCAAGAATGATTATAAAGCACTCATATGAACAGACATGTTAAAACGCTTTTTAACGAACGTTAAATATCAATAATCTCAATAGATTCATATCAGATTCGATCACATCTCCGGGTCATAAATATTCCGTGTTGGCGAATTAAAAAAAAAATATTATAATACCTCCTTGAACGATATGACGGTATCGCTAAAACAAACAGATTTTGAGTTATCAGTAGCCAGAGTACCCCGCTTTTTCATACCTCGGCTAGTTGACAGTCTTGGTTGGAGGAAAAATGTCGACCATTAGGTGTCTATTAGGGTATGACTTCGTTGCCAAGAGACGAGCTTGACTACGATCTAAATGTGTTTACCGGCCACCTTTACATAATATTATGAAGGTTATGATTCATAATAAACCTGTGTTCCAAAATGAGTAGGGAAATTTCTCTCTAACGTTATATTGGCTTTATGGGAAATGAAATGATATGAAATTAACACATATAATACATCTACGATATATTATTATGTATATCTGTATAATAGTAGGAGATACCGTGGTACATCGACCTTCATTCATCTGATAACCAGATGAGACATCTTTTTTATCAAATAACAATTATTTACAAACACGCTTATAATGGCTTGCCAATCGAAATGGGCTGTGGACCGGGAGGTCCTGGTTTCAATTCCCAGGTCGGGCACAGCAAATTTTCTAATTTAATTTGCCCGGAACTGAATCCCTCATAGGGGGTTGACGTCAGGCAGTCGGCCGGTCGTAAAAGCTATGCGAAATCCTCTCTGCAACATGCTTGAAAATGTGTGTTGCGACGACCCCACATTGAGGTGGGATAAGGGCAGGTAGAATCGTTAACACAGTTTATTCACCGCAATTTATGCCGACTCCTCTTAGACCAAAACCTCTTGAAATAACAAATTCCAACCATACTCGTAATGCAACCCGTATCGTACAGTCTACGAAAAGGTAATAATTTGCCCTGAAATAAACACATGGTGAGTTGTATTACGTGCAAGGTATGACTAACGTTGTGAGGTCCTGGGTTCGATCCCGGGTCAGGTAAAGTCATATTAGGTTTTCTGCTCATTAGGTATTATTTTGGATTCTAGAATTTCTACCCAATATGGCGATAAGCTCGCGCCCTATCAGATCTGGGACGTAAGTAAACTCAGTAGAATAAGGGTTTTATAGTTATCTAGTCCGTCTCTTGCTACCCCTTCGGGAATACAGGCGTGAGCTTATGTATGTATATATTCATTGCCACGGCTAAAACCGTTAACATTTTGTTGTCGCCAATTATGTATTTAGAGATACGAGATGCGACCTTATAATTTTGTGGATACGACAATAATTCAAATTAATTATTATTAATGTTTCAACCAACGGTCGTATATCTAGACTTTCTATAGATATTTACCTACTAGAACGTATATAAATGTAAGCCTTATTTATCCTTCCGACGCGCGACGGCACAGCACCACAATCTCTCCACATTTTCTCGCAATTTCGCAACTTTTCTTGATAACATTTTATTTTTTGTTGCAATGTACGTAACTGTGTGCAGAGAGAATTCCCCACATTACATAATTCAGCCAAGCTGGAGGTACCTACCAACTTGATCCTAAGTAAGTAAAAGTTTATCAAAGTTAGTTAATCACTTGGACTTTGCGTTAAAACAATGGCTTCCGAAGTTGTGTAGCCGTATACAAAAAGGTCGTTAAAGTTTTAAGGATGGGTTTTACATAATACAATTTGATGTTATATTATATGGCGACCCTGACGGCTTAAAGGGTCCCGGCGTAAGTTTTGTCCATTTATTTTTAACGTTGTGTTAACATTACTTTATTCCACGGGCACGGCTTTCTTGTTTCCAAAATTTTGTCGCATCATCATTCCACCTCATTCGTTATGATTAAAAAATATTATTTAATGTTTGTTATCTTGATATGAATTAATTTTTAATCGGGTTGGTACGTCGCGACGCGTGATACCAATCATACTAAATCAGACTAATTAAAATTCATTTTATACAAGAAGAATTAATTGAAATCGATCAATGAATATACCTTCGATACATTATTAATTGCCTTTAATACATATCGTGTTATAATCATATGCCGTTTTCCATGGAATTTTCCAGATAATACGAATATGAAAACATTTGAGTCAATATTAAATATGTATTTGAGTATCTACTTAACCATTTAAAAGTGCAGAATGTGCATTAATTTAAGAATAATACCGAACTCCATAATCGATATTATATGTCTTCGAAAGGACGTCTTTAAGGTTAAATATTTAATCTTAACACGTTAAAAACAAAGACAAAGTTACAGCCATTTATTGGCACTTCTTGTGAAGAACTTTTTCTAACTCAGTTGCGAGTAGCTACAGAAAAACAACTGAACTTGCCCATTAATCATTCCAGTTAGGGCCAAGTGCCAACCAGCGAGATAGATTTGTTTTTTTTGCGATGAACAATTTATATTTTGGTTGGTATTCTCTCATCCATATTCACAATCAATATCACGTCGTAGCGTACGTCGTTCGCTGTACGCTCCATTTGTGACGATATTGATCTTAATAATTCATGGCTATTTACCTCGTCTATAATCTTCTTCAAGTCTTACACCTGCTCTTTTCTCACTCTTGTCGTGGGGTTGGCATAACGCACTTTTTCAAGCATGTTGCAGAAAATAATTATAAATCTTTAGTTTCACGACCTTGCCACTCTGCTGGCTTGCTATTCTGCAATAAAAAAACTCAAATAAATGATAAATGTCAAATTAATAACTGTTAAGGCCATGGTTTTAATAACATAATGAGGCTCAAAGACAAAATAATCCAATATTAAAAAAACTCGTGTAAAACCATTGAGTCTATAAAGCGGCCACAACTTAAATGTTATCGCAGAAAACTGAGGTCGGCTTAAAAATACAAACCTCGCTTTCATATATTTTTGTTACAGCATCGTAGGTATTTTAATTTAGTGAATCCTACGACGATATAATTAAAATATTAGTATACTGTGAAGTACTTATAGTTTTATAGCAGTGGGTATGTTAGCGAACAAGCACGTTCATTATTTTATAGCAACTAAGTTTACGTAGTAACTATAAATTAATCATTCTTAGTAGTCATAAACTGAAGAGACACAAAAATAACGAATTAGATATCTCAATTCTCACATATCGATAAATGGTCTAAGTTTGAAAATATTGGTCTGTAGGTATGGCTTAAAAGAAGAAAACCTTCAAAATTGAAAACTAAACTGAATGCACAAGGTTTCACATATGTTGTAAATAACCTCTCTATGGTATCGGTTTGAAGGTCATTAAATAATACGAGTAATAATAGATACCTCTTTGTCTATAACACGTAAGTAGGTCGCACACATCGGTATTTAATACGATATATACCCGATATATTTAATATCCGATGTGGCAGCTATGTTAATGGGCAAGATAATGGATTTGAGATGTTGGAGCTGAAAATTGGTACAGGCTAAAATTTGTGTTGAAATCTAGAGGAACATATAAGAATAAATGGAGACGTTCATACTAAAAAGATGTCTGTAACGTATTCATACAATTTTGTCGTCTCACTGGTCTAATGTCATCGTTTTTAGACTAAGTAGGTTCTAGTAGGCGTGTCAACACGCTCAGATTAGTTAATAATACATTTAAATCTGGTAGGAGATATAGTCAAATCGCCAAAAATATGTAAAGCTACAGACGTGATGTTATGTCTGCAAATGATCATTACACACATGTGTGAGGGAGATAAATAGATGTTCCTTACAAAAAAATGCAGCAAAAAGTTGTTAATTAATGTTAACTTTGAGACAGTGATAATAATGCGGCCATGCCAGCCAATTTATACTATTGACAAAATTGTTTACAGCGTATATCTACTACTTTCCATATTATCTTAAACAGTGACGGGCGTCGCGGCCACCGGGGGCCGAGACGCTTATGTAACATATGTATATTAGTGCCGCCTCCAACATGTTAATATTTTGTGTAGTTATTGTATTGAATTTGTATGAATATTGGTGAGCGACTCACATCATAAACTATTGTATAAAATGTATATAAATATTTCTCCACAGCGTGAAATCGTAACGAAAGGACATGCACGACAAAACATCTCACAAGTCATAACAAGCGTGAAATTATGAGCGAAATTTTCTGCACAAACATGAAATTCTGTAGCTAAGGTTATATTAGATACCTATAATCTTAAGGAAAACGGAGGAACCCTTTTGCCCTTACATGTACCTCCAATTATAAACTTTGGTTTGATAAATTAAGACACGAAGTTTGGTCATTAATGTCAGGGTAGAAGGAAATTATCATTGACGTAAGCTCATCCTGTATCGTCGGAAGAATAAGTAAAGGCGCGACCTTAGTATTTTTGTCCATTCGCGTTATACAAAACAACCCAATAACCATGCGTGTACACCAAATTATCCAACTATTTTTACACGTAATTATCAAACGTTCTTAAATTTGAATTTTGAAATTTAGAATTCTATCGGCGTCTGACTGTAGGCAAAAGGAGTGCTTAAGCACTCCTTTGCTGTCCCATTTACCGAGCGTCAACTGTGCATCTAGGTAAATAATATATCGATGACTATATTTAATACGAGTATACATCAGCTTTAAGCCATTTAATATTACTCATTCGCTGTAGCGTGATATAATGCTTTTGAAACATATTTTACGTCCGTTTACACAGGTTTATCTGAAGTGGTGTGCCTCAGATGCATTATGAGAGCACTTATCATCATTATCTTTTTAGTCGCGATTCGCGAACATGATGAATGTAATTCTGTCTCTGACATTCAACGATTTATTTTATCTGCGTACCGTACAGCACTTTTCCTTATTTGAAATATACAAGGGAATCCTGATAATAAACCACACAGTTTCTATTTTACTACAAATTTTCCATTATTAAGGATTTGATAATCACACAATGTATGGTGCTACTAATATTTATAGCCAAGCTTGGCGTTTAATAACAATAGAAAAATATAGTTTCTGGAACTATTTCAAACCGGAACTGCTCATATTTGCTCCACGATATAGGTTATTAGTGGTCAGCACAGCGTTTATTTTAAGTTATCACATCTTTTATTTACAAAACAGTATAAAATATAAAACAGAAAATTGTGTTTCACTCAACCATGTTTTCAATGTTTGCAGTAACATAAAGATGCAACTTCGACTCTGTATTAGTTTTATTTTAAAATAAGTGTATAAAATCGTTAAAATTTCCTACTTACAAGGAACACTAGGTATGGTTTCTGTTACTGTATTTTACCTGTGTGCTAAATTTCACCCTAATCTGTTAAGCCGGTTAGGTACGATTGATTAATAATCATCCAAATTCACAAACTCAAATATCAATATCACACATTTGTCGTACCTATTAGTAACTCGTAGATTCTTTCTAGTCACTAGAAAGGCACACTCCACTTAACTAGGATGTAGTTACCTTTCGATTTTCTATGACAGTTCCACGTGATCCCTGTTGTAATTAACAGAAGTTCCTGAATACATCGGCAGATAAATGGAAGAAGCACACATAAACATCATGGAGTGGGGCAGTTCCGGAGTAAGACGTACGACCTAGGTACTAATAAATGGCAAGGTGAAGGACGAAGGGAAAGGAAATTAACCACAGACTCACAGATACTTTTGTCATTTTGCCAAGGCTGAGATATTGAATACCTTTCGAAAGATAAATGTTTGAGGAGCGATAAACTTAGCAGTTGTTACTTCATCGACCTGATTCCGTTATTCTGGCTGAAGTCATTTTGTAGTAATGTTTACTTGATACCAATTTGCATCTTTTCTAATAGAATATCTTTGAAGGTATTGAGAGTATTCACTAAGTACATCTACACAACAAACATGTGGTGTGGTAATCATTATGTATTTTCATATTATTGACATTCTAAACACAATCGGCAATTAAAAAATCTTAACTGTCCGGCTTCAAAATTTATCCGATCGTGACTAGGGATTGCAATTTCAATCCGGTTGGATCCGGCCGGATCCGAATCTATGCTGATAATACAGATTATCTGTGGGCTGTGGTGACTTGTGGACATTTTTAGAGCATGAGATACATTCCAGGTAGATCCCAAGTAAACTGAGATCACATTTTTAGGTAATTTTGGAACTGATAGTAATAGTTTAAGCCGATATTTTCTTTTAAATTAGGTACCGGATCCGGTGAACTAGTACCGGATCCGGTAGGCCTGAAATAACGCCCAATCCGCCGGATTACCGGAAAAACCGAATTGCAATCCCTAATCGTGACCAAGTCTATGTGGGACCACCCTTGGAATAAGTCCTATTCAATACACAAATAATCTTGAAAATCGATTCACATTTGGCAGACATCGAGATTTCGGGAAACATAAATAAAAAATACAGACTAATTGAAGACCTTCTCCTTTTTTTAAATCGGTCGATAACCCAATTTCTGGGTATACCATATTGGCATTTATAATTACAAATGTGAAATGATCTGCTTCTCTATTAACGATACCCGATAGAAAATAGATGAGAATAATTTGAATGCAAATCCCGTTGGAAAATTATAGCGTTAGCGAGACCAGATTATTATGCCATCAGCAATTAACATTAGAGATAATTTGTATACACAGCAAATGAGGTGACATCACAATGTATATTCATCAATGGTAATTATAACACAATATAGATACATTAAACCCCATTTAGATGTAAAGAGACGACTCGAGAGTACAACAAAAATCTGTCATATAAGAACAACATTGCAACGTCAATCTCTGACGCTGCAGCAGTCTGTTTTGCGGAGTTTTATTCTCGTCCTCGTGATATCTCTTTAATCGTTACTAGTTATTGAACCGCGTCTATGGGCTAAATTGGGGCCTAAAAGTGATAAAATAAGTAGCAAGCAGCGGCCTGCGGCCTGAGCAGGAAAATTTCTGACAACCGTAAATGTATTCGAACTCGATGCGCGTCTATGAAATTTGCATGAAATATTAACCAAACGTCATCAGTGCGCAGCGAACTCGAATACATTTACATTTACATTAGTTTTTCGTGCTCGGGCTACTGAGCAGGAAAATTTCTGACAACCGTAAATGTATTCGAACTCGATGCGCGTCTATGAAATTTGTATGAAATATTAACCAAACGTCATTAGTGCGCAGCGAACTCGAATACATTTACATTTACATTAGTTTTTCGTGCTCGGGCTAAAGGAAAGTTCTGAAATAAATTATAAAATGTCAGAATGCATTTTTCGTCAAAACTAGAATTATTTCGAGAACATAATGCTTTGCAAAACAATATTACTTTTGGATTGTTAGTTGTATTTATTATTTTATTTCCACCTGTTCGTTTTCCACTCTAATGGGAAGTTGACATAACACAGTGTTATTAAAGTGTAGTTTCAAGAAGGGTTTTGTCTTACTTTTCGACCGACTTCCCAAAAAGGAGGAGGTCCTCAATTCACCGGTATTTTTTTTATGTATGTTACGCAATATCTTCGCCAAATGTGGACCGATTTTCAAAATTCGTTTTGTGTTCGATAGACCTTATTTCAAGGGTGGTCCCATATAATTTGGTCACGATAGGTAAATTGGAAGTCGGTCAGTTAAGTTTTTAAACTTGTGATTATAAAATACTATTTTCTAGAATTGTAAATGAAATGTCTCATATTAAAAAAATATTAGCACTTCATGCACTGCATTGAATATGAAGCCCAAAAATATCACTTCGAAGTAACATACAACCATCTGTGAAGAGATTGCGAACTTGATCTAATTTTCGTTTATTGAAGATATCTTCAAGTTACATCGTAATATTCGACTATAATCGGATAGCGTGCCAGGTGCTTTACAATAATGACGAAATTTTCCTGATACTAATTTATATTTTCATATTTTAAACTACTTAATATAGAGTAAACATTTTCCTTGTTGGCAAATTTCCTAAAATAGTTTGCTTACCCTTCGTTACAGGTAAAAGCAATCCTCTGTGTATTGATTAACACTCTATTCCGACCGGATTGGACACTAACTCGATATTTTTGGGTTCAGGCGCGGCAACGGCGATAGAGAACAAATAGCGCTATCGATGTAACTGAAGCCACCTTCAAATTGGCATTTCGAAGCATTCAACCACATCCATAATGGCGATAATCAGTAAGTCTTTTTTAATAACATTTTCTTTGGTTTAATTTTAATTGTAGGTTTATTGTCAATGCTTTAAATAAGTGTTTAATCTCGATTGTTCAATTTTCATCCAATAATAAAGATTTAGAATCAAGGATATAGTAGTTCCAAACTATATTCATGTTTTCATTAATACGAATAGATATTATTTTTGGTGTCTTTTTATAAAAAGGGATATTTGTGAATTATTCAACAAAACATTTTCTTGGATGAAATAGGCTTTGCCGGCTACAAATTTATGGCAAATGTGGAATTCTAAAAGATAAGAATCACCGCTGACCTTCTGTTAAATCTCATTTGAATATTTTTATTTTGCTGTCTGGAAATTTGGTGAAAAATCTACTTTGTTTTTCATTGAACAATATTTGCTTATTTTTATTTAATTATGCTTCAACTCTACAATTATTATAATCATTAAGTAGAAGGTAAGTAGCACTAAATATACTTAACTCATTGAAGTATAAAACAAAGGAAATCCTCTTACGAACATTCGCACAAAAATGAATTTGTGGATAAGAAAACTATGACCTTAGCAGGAATATTTTTTACAATCGAATTCGTAACGAGCTTGATGCGCGTCTATAACATTAATATGAAATGAAACCAAACGTCATTAGTGCGCAGCGACCTCGATACAATTTCGATTGTCAAAATTATGCCAGGGGGGTTACAACCACCTCTTATAGCAGTATTATTATCATCTTACTTGTACCGATTCCCGTACAAAACAAACGAAGAACGATTATAATAATACTGCTATAAGAGGTTGTGGTAACCCTGCTCAATCTTCATGTGCAGAGCGGATATGGCTGCACTCCGGTGCAGTGGTCTTGGTGGTGCCGGGCGTAACCTACGCGCGAGTGGCTGGCAAGATGGGCGGCTACTCCAACAAGATGGGGGGTAGGTTCCTCACTTCACTCTTCTTACTCGACGCTAACTTCATTACACCTTAACTACTAAAACTCTCTTCACTTGTTAAGTGATGCGGTGTGGCATTTATCAGTTGCCAGTACTTGCAGTAGGTATTAACAAAAATTTTAAGGTCTCGTGCGTCAATTGCTCAGGTCTTTTTTGAAACACTAAACATCTACACAAAACATGGTTCGCTACATATTTATGGGTCTATTGTTACATAAGCAGAAGACATCGTATGTCTAAACAAAGCAATGTTTTGTGTATGTTTTTATGTAGTGTTTCGAGAAAGAAAGAAAGTTGTAAAACAGTACCTAAACACGTTCTTTTGTTAATATTTCTTCGCCGGTAAGCAAACGGGTAATTCAATTGTAAGTGCGGGGAGAGTGTTTAACGAATACACTCCAAACAAATCTGCCTTTATACTAAACATCTACTACTCTACGTCTACTGTTAGAAGTGACTTATATGTAAACACACAATGCTCAAATTATCTTCGCCATCTTGAATTTAGTTACGAGTGACATATCAAATGCAGATATATATTATTATGTTTTGAACGCAAAAAATACATAATTTGTTGAATATTTTAATAATATAAATAGTATTGTTCATTTTAGTTCCATTTCACTCTGTTACATTATCCGAATAAGTAATGAAAACAGAAAATAAACAACTAAATAAAGATATTTTGTGTTGAAATCTACATTCGTGCTGAGGAAAAATTAAATTAGTGAACGAAATACAATTTGCTTACATTTCTCTAACGGGTACGCTAAGCCGTCTGGTATATCTAGGTATAAATCAATTAAGATATATTTACAGATGTATTTGCATATTTAAATTTTGTTCTGTCTGGCGTACTAAGCGAAAATTAATTATGGCTTTAAATCTAGGTAAATCTAGTCAAATATAACAAAATATTCCAACAGCCGAAATTGGAACAGCCGTTGGGTGTTAACCCACCAGAGCAAAACTTTGTTCAGGGATTAATATGATAACATTATGAACTATAATAAAAAGATAGAGATAACTACTATTGGTCATATCAGCAGTAGGGAGGAATTCGCTTTTTCCAAGGGTGGTTCCATATAAATTTGGTCACGATCGGATAAATTGAAGCCGTTCCGTTAAGTTTTTAAACTTGTGATTATTTAAACACATTAGCTACCACAAGACACACAAGAAGTAATGCTATTACTATCTATAATAAGTTCAATAAATACGAGCTGAAAAAACAACATACCTATAGATATAACAGATTAATATTCCAATGCTTTTGACCTGACCTATATTTCGTAGATGATTAAAAATCCATATTCGAAAATGCGCTCAAACAATATGTTATCATTATGATCAAAAGACATTATTAAGGGTTGGTTTGAACATGATGTGTTGAATTGTATATAATATAATTTTTAGAAAAATCGGAAACCTTCACTTTTCGGGGTCTGGCACGCACTTGGATGATTTTTGACTGTTAATCAAAAATGAATCTAAACACAGTGGCACATTGCATTCAGATTGATTAACAAATACCCAAGTAACACTGACTACTTTCAAAATTAATTTAGAATAATAGGATTACAATGTCTTACTTGCTAAAAGCTTTCGAAAAGTATTTTATTTTTATATCCAGTTACGGACATTACAATCTATATATATAAAAATGAAACCCGTTTTCCGTTGTCATCGCATCACGCGTGAACGGCTGGACCGATTTCGCTAATTCTTTTTTTAGAATATTCCTCCAAGTACGAGGATGGTTCTTACGGAGAGAAAAAAATGAAAAATTGTCTGAAAAAGTCTAAAAACAACACTTTTCTGTACTCCCATACAATCGATTCGTAATAATACTTAAAAGTCAATTTGAACTTTAATACCATACCATAAAGTTCAAGTATTAGTGGAGAGGTTCCGGGAAGGCAAAACAATTGAGTGTCGTTAGTATCTACTGGTTCGATTTGAAAAATTCTTTTTGACGCTATGACCAATAGGAGCGGAGCAGAAATGAAAAATGTTTAAAGCCGGGGAAGTTGGTATCTCAGAAACTACTGGTTCGAATTGAAAAATTCTTTTAGTGTTGACCGACGGGTTGAATGATGGGGTGACTAAGGGATACCTGACGGGGTGACTGATGGGGTGACTGACGGGGTGACAGACGGGTTACAGACGGGGTGACAGACGGGTGACATGCGGGGTGACAGACGGGTGACAGCCGGGGTGACAGATGGGTGACAGGCTGGGTGACAGATGGGGTGACAGGCGGGGTGACCGACGGGGTGACAGACGGGTGACAGGCGGGGTGACAGACTGGTAACAGACGGGTTGACAGACGGGGTGACAGACGGGTGACAGACGGGGTGACAGACGGGGTGACAGATGGGTGACAGGCGGGGTGACAGACGGGGCGACAGACGGGGTGACAGACAGGGTGACTGATGGGGTGACAGAAAGGTGTCAGGCGGGGTGACAGGCAGGGTGACAGACAGGGTGACAGGCGGGTGACAGACAGGGTGAGTGATGGGGTGTCAGCCGATGTGACAGACGGATTACAGACGGGGTGACAGACGGGAAGACAGACGCGGTGACAGACGGGGTCACAGACGGGGTAACATACGGGGTGACAGACGGGGTGACAGACAGGGTGACTGATGGGGTGACTGACGGGGTGATAGACGGGTTACAGACGGGGTGACAAACGGGGTGACAGACAGGGTGACAGACGGGGTGACAGATGTGGTGACAGGCAGGGTGACTGTGTCAGGCGGGGTGACAGGCAGGGTGACAGACAGGGTGACAGGCAGGGTGACAGACAGGGTGAGTGATGGGGTGTCAGCCGATGTGACAGACGGATTACAGACGGGGTGACAGACGGGAAGACAGACGCGGTGACAGACGGGGTCATAGACGTGGTAACATACGGGGTGGCAGACGGGGTGACAGACAGGGTGACTGATGGGGTGACTGACGGGGTGATAGACGGGTTACAGACGGGGAGACAAACGGGGTGACAGACAGGGTGACAGACGGGGTGACAGATGTGGTGACAGGCAGGGTGACTGTGTCAGGCGGGGTGACAGGCAGGGTGACAGACAGGGTGACAGGCAGGGTGACAGACAGGGTGAGTGATGGGGTGTCAGCCGATGTGACAGACGGATTACAGACGGGGTGACAGACGGGAAGACAGACGCGGTGACAGATGGGGTCACAGACGTGGTAACATACGGGGTGGCAGACGGGGTGACAGGCAGGGTGACTGATGGGGTGACTGACGGGGTGACAGACGGGTTACAGACGGGGTGACAGACGGGTGACAGGCTGGGTGACATGCGGGGTGACAGACGGGTGACAGGCGGGTTGACAGACGGGGTGACAGACGAGGTGACAGGCGGGGTGACAGACGGGGTGATTGACGGAACCGCACCGAAGTCACGTACTATCTCTCGAAATTTAGCAAAACATATCATTACCTTTTTAGAATTATTGTGCTATAGGTGCCTACGACTCACTCTTTCAACCCACTCTCTCATACGCAGACGAAGTTGCGCGGGTCAGCTAGTAATTTAATAATTATTTAAGTTTTTCTGTACTCTTTGGAGTCGAAAGTCAATGGATATCCCGAATTGTGTAAGGCAAAGATCTATAGAGCGAACTTCGACTAAGTCTAAGTGAGTTCTAAGTCAAAGAAACGAACTCAGTGAGGATTTAGAATCCCTTAAATCGAACTTTGACACAGTCCGAGCCTTTTTTTACAAGATAATCTTTGCTTAGTCTGTCTGTCAATCTGTTTTTCTTGTACAAACAGCTCGGATGAAGTCAAAGATCGATTTAAAAATTTAACATCCTCACTGAGTTCGTTTCTTTAATTCAGACAATCGAAATTCGCTCTATAGATCTCAGCCTAAGTGTGTCTATGTATGTATCCAATTATGAACGTTAAGTCATAGATCCAGCGATCTGGATCAAATAATACATCTGTGCCGGACTGTGTACATATTTGTGCCCATTGTTAACCAAGATTGTTAGAGTTTCTTGATATTGGGGCAGGTCAGGCATAATTCCGATACATGCTGTAGGTACAGCGATACCAGAGATAGGATTTGTATGCTGCACCTTATTTAATGATTAATTTAAGTAATAAGGGCCACTTGCAGCTCCGTGATAAACCTCTATTTATCCAAAATATTGATTTAAAGATAGGAGTGAGCTGTAGAATAAATCGTGATAAAGTGTAACTCTAGATTAGTAAAAGCGCTGCAAGTCACCCTAGGGCTGAGATCTTTAGAGCGAACTTCAACTAAAGCTGAGTCGTTTCTTTGACTTAGACTTAGTCTAAGTTTGCTCTATAGATCTCAGCCTTAATTTAAGTATTGGTACTAATACTATTTTGTGGTAGCACAAATCCTCTGCCCCTTCTATCACTATTCTCTTTAAACGGGCAAAAACCAATGTAACCATTATTCTTGAAAAAAATTTGAAAAATGTAATGTTAGTACATGTCATTAATTTTTTTTCAATTTAACTTCAGGTTAGGACTCACTGTAGTTTAGTCATAGTGGTTTAAGTAAGAAGGCAACTAAACCACTGATTGAGGTAATTATCGGAGTATTCTCATAAATTAATAATCTATGCAGAAAAGCACATTTATTTGAGTTTCAGTCGTACAATTGTTGAACCAAGGCTTCCAAGCTGAACTTACGGATCAAGTATTCTTGTTGTCTTTCAAACTATAAACTATCGAATGTAAACAATGTCGCCGCCACAATAGAACATTGTTTTGTCTTTGAACAGACCCGAGTGAATTGCGTTTTAGCTTCGGTTTTAGTGATTCAAGGCTGTAACAGAATAGGGTGTCTACACTGTGGTTCAATAATTACTTATTATGATTGGTTACTGTTAATTAAAATATTAAATTCGATAACTAGTAAAAAGATACCTACAACGTAATAATTTCTACTGGCTTAACACGGCTTTACCTACACGAAATATGATTGCTTTGGCCGTCCTAGGATTCGAGCCCAGAACCTCAAGTAACATGATGTTTACGCAAATAAACAGAGATAAGAATAATAAAACAGTACACCTACCGTATTTAAGATTATATCAGAGTATAATGTGACCGTCGCACTCCGATCTCACACTTTTATGGCAGGTAATATTTCCACGGTATATTCTAGGTGATGGTACATAAAAGTGCTGATAGCATGTCACTGGACGTAAAGCAGTCGCGACTCGCGAGTGTGTAGTTGAAAGCTCCCTTTTGAGCTGCTTTCAACGGTCCTACCTATACTTTATTTTCTATTAAGATGTGTAAACAACATGGCATTTGCTCTATGTAACACGAGTTCGTCCATTAAAGTGTAATGTGAATGCCCAGGATTTAACAACATTAAAGGCAAAGAAAATAACATGCTAGATTTAGACAATGTTTACAGTAGGTACTGTAAACAGTGCCTTAGTAGAAATAAGGATATTTTCGTACGTAAGCATAAATAAACAGTATTTAAAAAGGGGTGTAAGGGGGCTCAACCTATACCTTTCGGGCCCCAAGCCAACCTCACCTGCACGTTGGTGCACCCTGCCGGTCAGCGAACGAGGCTCTGGCGACTCGCCAACACGCAATGGACCAGCGCGGCGAGTTACGGTCCTACCCCCCCCTTTTTATGATGGAAAACAGTAAAAAATTGCCCCAAGTGCTCGGGAACTCCAGCTGTCATGTTGACGTTGACGGGCGTCAGGCTGACTCTGGAGTTAGGGGCCAGATGAATCTCCGAGCGGGACCCAACCGTCAAACGACCATGGCTTCGTTATTAAAGGACTCCGATTCGCTACATGTTTTGTCCTATAATGTCCGCACACTTATGAAAGACGAACGCCTTAGTGAATTAGAAAATTCACTAAAAGACCTGAATTGGGACATTATAGGGCTAGCCGAGGTAAGACGTCAAGGAGAGGGATCCTTTGAAAGAGAGGAAAATGTATTTTTTCACTTAGGAGAAACTTTAGGCCTTAATGGTGTGGGTTTCTTGGTGGCAAAAAAATGGAAGAATAACATCCTCGAATTCAGAGGTTATTCCGAAAGAATAGCTGTATTAAAATTTCAAATTACCAAAAACAAAACTCTAACGCTCATCCAGGTTTACGCACCAACGTCTTCCCACAGCGATGATGAGATAGAGGATTTTTATGATCTGCTGAACAAAGCTTGCGATGAAAACCGTAGTACCTGGAACATCGTTCTTGGCGATTTTAATGCCAAAATAGGAACAAGGCAAGATATGGATAATAGCAACGTACTTGGACTTCACGGTTTGGGTAACCGCAACGAGCGCGGTACTCGCCTGCTCCACTTCGCTTTTGGACAAAAAATGGTCATAGCAAACAGCTTCTACAGCAAAAAACCACAAAGACGTTGGACCTGGACTTCACCCGATGGAAGTACAAAAAACGAAATAGATTATATACTTAGTTCCGATAAGCAAATAATCACAGATGTAAGTGTTATAAATAAAATTAAATTCAGTTCCGACCATAGACCAATCCGTGCAAAACTCAAATTTAATTTTAAGATCCACCGTGCTACCCTCTTCTCAAAAAATAATCTTTCAAAGTCTTTTCTAATAAATAATGCCAACAATTACAATTTACAACTCTCTAACTATTTTTCTCTCCTTAAACAAGATATATCGGACAGCGTTGAAAAGTAATATGATGATATAATAAAAGGAATACAAATAGTAAATAAAAAATTTAAAGAAAAGAAACAAAAGACACAAAAATTTTCAAGTAACACTTTAGATCTCATACAGAAAAGATTAGACATAAAAATAAACACAGACGAATACCGCGTTATTAATAAGAAAGTAAAACGTAATATAAGGAATGATGTTCGGAGTTATAACTGTCATTTAGTGAAGATGGCCTTAGAGAATTTTTCTTCACTTCGAGTCGCTAAGCAGGGAAAGTCGAATGGAAGAAGTTGGATTAATTGTCTACAAGATGACCATGGAAACAAACACAATAATCGAACTAAGCTAATAGAAATTTGTACAAAATATTATAAAAACCTGTACTCAGACTGCGCAAAAACACCGGTTATCTCAGAATATACCAGCCCAAATCCAGACGTAATTCCCTTTATCACTGGTCTTGAGGTATACAATGCTCTAAAAAATATGAAATATAACAGAAGTCCAGGAGAAGATGGCGTTACAACGGAGGCTTTAAAAACTGGTTTAACCACACTACTTCCCCATATAACCAACTTGTTCAATAGTATTCTCTTAACAGGTAAACTTCCACCTCAAATGTGTCACTCTAACATCACTCTTCTTTATAAAAAAGGAGACAAGACAGATATAGGAAATTACAGACCCATTAGCATTACATCTCATTTATACAAAGCGTTTATCAAGGTAATTATGAATAGAATAGACAAAAAGCTCGATATTCAACAACCCCCGGAACAGGCCGGTTTTCGCCCTGGCTATTCAACTACAGACCACCTTCACGCTTTAAACCAAATAATAGAAAAATACCAGGAATACCAAAAATCCTTATATCTAGCATTTGTAGACTACAAAAAGGCGTTCGACAGTGTTTCCCACTCAGCTATTTTCAGAGCATTAAAGGAGCAGCATATAGACAAAACATATATTAATTTACTTGAGCATATCTACAGTCACAGCACAGCCACAATCAAACTCGAACGTAC
Source organism: Clanis bilineata (assembly GCA_036417725.1). Lineage (NCBI taxonomy): Eukaryota > Metazoa > Arthropoda > Insecta > Lepidoptera > Sphingidae > Clanis > Clanis bilineata. The sequence continues at coordinate 11,624,437 of CM071153.1, forward strand.
CGGTCCATCATTCAGTATGGAGAAGGGTGTAAAACAGGGCGATCCTTTGTCTCCTAAACTTTTCACCAGTTTATTAGAGGAAATATTTAAAAAATTAAATCCACTTTGGACGTCAAAAGGTATAAAAATTGGTGATAGAATATTAACCAATTTGCGCTTTGCCGATGACATAGTACTTTTTGCATCATCGGCCCAAGATCTTCAGCTTATGCTCCAAGACCTGAGCATGGCGAGCCTGGAGGTGGGGCTAGTCATGAATCGGTCAAAGACTCAAGTTATGACAAATAGCACGAAAAGTAATGTTCAAGTTGACGGGCAGAATATACAATATGTCGATGAGTACATTTACTTGGGCCAGTTAGTTTCTTTCCAGAGCAGACAAGATCGAGAAATCAATCGCCGCATTGAAAACGCCTGGAAAAGCTACTGGTCTATGAAACAATATATGAAGGGCAACCTTCCAATATCATTTAAACGAAAACTCGTCGACATGTGTATCCTGCCAATAATGACGTACGGTGCTCAAACTTGGTCTTTGACCGAGTCACAAAAGACCCGCCTCAGGATTTGCCAAAGAGCCATGGAGCGCAGCATCCTCGGCATAAAGCTTAGCGACAAAGTCCGAAACACCAAAATCCGTTCCAAAACAGGAATAGCAGATGTGGGACGAAAAACAGCACGTCTCAAATGGGATTGGGCGGGTCATGTGGCTCGAATGCATTCAGAGCGTTGGGCAAAAGCAATAACCGAATGGGTACCGGATGGACGACGCCCACGCGGTCGCCCTAAGAAACGGTGGCGAGACGATCTGGATGCATTTGAACCACTATGGATAGTGATGGCATTGGATAGAGGGAAGTGGAAGGAGAGGGGGGAGACCTTTGCCCAGCAGTGGGATGATACAGGTTAGGAAAAAAAAAAAAAAAAAAAAAAAAATTAAAAATATTCCGTCTGGGATAGCTTATGGGATTTAAAACTCGCTAATCTAAATCGGTAGGTACCTACTTAAATCTGTTTGTTATCACTATTCGGACGTTGCTTCTTTTGAGTAATTTTTTCACAAATTCAGACTTGTACACAGCTACGATATACGAAAAGAAAAGTCGACAATAAATCTATCGATATACTTATTATTGTGGTATACTGTATTTAAGTAAACGCTATAAAATCTCAAAAAATACTTTCACACGCGATGTAGGCACCTAAAAAAAAGTATGTTGTTAATTTTTACGTTTGAAACATATTCTGCATTCATAGAGATTTAGAAATGTGAAAATGTCTCTTAATATGTCTACTTGAACAGCATAACACTGATTATATTATAGAATACAAACTCGGCAGAAACTTCCATAATTTCATTTCAACTGTGCATTGTTCCACGGTTAGTTTAACTACGACAATATATGTATACGCTTACTATGATAGTAGGTCTCAAATACAATTAGAATTGTCTATTGATAAGTCGTCAATCGTGTCAGCTATGTTGAATAATAATTGAAATAAAACCATGAACTTCGGCAACGGGTTAAGATAAAATAAATTTTAAATAAGAAACAGTATTACAATAGTAATATTAAACGGAAATGAGTTCTGCTACGATGCATCTCTAAGTAAATAAAGTGGTTTGCCTTACATAACTTAAATTATACAGATATTATAATACCGGGTGACAGACAGGGTGACTGATGGGGTGACTGACGGGGTGATAGACGGGTTACAGACGGGGTGACAAACGGGGTGACAGACAGGGTGACAGACGGGGTGACAGATGTGGTGACAGGCAGGGTGACTGTGTCAGGCGGGGTGACAGGCAGGGTGACAGACAGGGTGACAGGCAGGGTGACAGACAGGGTGAGTGATGGGGTGTCAGCCGATGTGACAGACGGATTACAGACGGGGTGACAGACGGGAAGACAGACGCGGTGACAGACGGGGTCACAGACGTGGTAACATACGGGGTGGCAGACGGGGTGACAGGCAGGGTGACTGATGGGGTGACTGACGGGGTGACAGACGGGTTACAGACGGGGTGACAGACGGGTGACAGGCTGGGTGACATGCGGGGTGACAGACGGGTGACAGGCGGGTTGACAGACGGGGTGACAGACGAGGTGACAGGCGGGGTGACAGACGGGGTGATTGACGGAACCGCACCGAAGTCACGTACTATCTCTCGAAGTTTAGCAAAACATATCATTACCTTTTTAGAATTATTGTGCTATAGGTGCCTACGACTCACTCTTTCAACCCACTCTCTCATACGCAGACGAAGTTGCGCGGGTCAGCTAGTAATTTAATAATTATTTAAGTTTTTCTGTACTCTTTGGAGTCGAAAGTCAATGGATATCCCGAATTGTGTAAGGCAAAGATCTATAGAGCGAACTTCGACTAAGTCTAAGTGAGTTCTAAGTCAAAGAAACGAACTCAGTGAGGATTTAGAATCCCTTAAATCGAACTTTGACACAGTCCGAGCCTTTTTTTACAAGATAATCTTTGCTTAGTCTGTCTGTCAATCTGTTTTTCTTGTACAAACAGCTCGGATGAAGTCAAAGATCGATTTAAAAATTTAACATCCTCACTGAGTTCGTTTCTTTAATTCAGACAATCGAAATTCGCTCTATAGATCTCAGCCTAAGTGTGTCTATGTATGTATCCAATTATGAACGTTAAGTCATAGATAGATCGCTGGATCAAATAATACATCTGTGCCGGACTGTGTACATATTTGTGCCCATTGTTAACCAAGATTGTTAGAGTTTCTTGATATTGGGGCAGGTCAGGCATAATTCCGATACATGCTGTAGGTACAGCGATACCAGAGATAGGATTTGTATGCTGCACCTTATTTAATGATTAATTTAAGTAATAAGGGCCACTTGCAGCTCCGTGATAAACCTCTATTTATCCAAAATATTGATTTAAAGATAGGAGTGAGCTGTAGAATAAATCGTGATAAAGTGTAACTCTAGATTAGTAAAAGCGCTGCAAGTCACCCTAGGGCTGAGATCTTTAGAGCGAACTTCAACTAAAGCTGAGTCGTTTCTTTGACTTAGACTTAGTCTAAGTTCGCTCTATAGATCTCAGCCTTAATTTAAGTATTGGTACTAATACTATTTTGTGGTAGCACAAATCCTCTGCCCCTTCTATCACTATTCTCTTTAAACGGGCAAAAACCAATGTAACCATTATTCTTGAAAAAAAATTGAAAAATGTAATGTTAGTACATGTCATTAATATTTTTTCAATTTAACTTCAGGTTAGGACTCACTGTAGTTTAGTCATAGTGGTTTAAGTAAGAAGGCAACTAAACCACTGATTGAGGTAATTATCGGAGTATTCTCATAAATTAATAATCTATGCAGAAAAGCACATTTATTTGAGTTTCAGTCGTACAATTGTTGAACCAAGGCTTCCAAGCTGAACTTACGGATCAAGTATTCTTGTTGTCTTTCAAACTATAAACTATCGAATGTAAACAATGTCGCCGCCACAATAGAACATTGTTTTGTCTTTGAACAGACCCGAGTGAATTGCGTTTTAGCTTCGGTTTTAGTGATTCAAGGCTGTAACAGAATAGGGTGTCTACACTGTGGTTCAATAATTACTTATTATGATTGGTTACTGTTAATTAAAATATTAAATTCGATAACTAGTAAAAAGATACCTACAACGTAATAATTTCTACCGGCTTAACACGGCTTTACCTACACGAAATATGATTGCTTTGGCCGTCCTAGGATTCGAGCCCAGAACCTCAAGTAACATGATGTTTACGCAAATAAACAGAGATAAGAATAATAAAACAGTACACCTACCGTATTTAAGATTATATCAGAGTATAATGTGACCGTCGCACTCCGATCTCACACTTTTATGTCAGGTAATATTTCCACGGTATATTCTAGGTGATGGTACATAAAAGTGCTGATAGCATGTCACTGGACGTAAAGCAGTCGCGACTCGCGAGTGTGTAGTTGAAAGCTCCCTTTTGAGCTGCTTTCAACGGTCCTACCCATACTTTATTTTCTATTAAGATGTGTAAACAACATGGCATTTGCTCTATATAACACGAGTTCGTCCATTAAAGTGTAATGTGAATGCCCAGGATTTAACAACATTAAAGGCAAAGAAAATAACATGCTAGATTTAGACAATGTTTACAGTAGGTACTGTAAACAGTGCCTTAGTAGAAATAAGGATATTTTCGTACGTAAGCATAAATAAACAGTATTTAAAAATATTCCGTCTGGGATAGCTTATGGGATTTAAAACTCGCTAATCTAAATCGGTAGGTACCTACTTAAATCTGTTTGTTATCACTATTAGGACGTTGCTTCTTTTGAGTAATTTTTTCACAAATTCAGACTTGTACACAGCTACGATATACGAAAAGAAAAGTCGACAATAAATCTATCGATATACTTATTATTGTGGTATACTGTATTTAAGTAAACGCTATAAAATCTCAAAAAATACTTTCACACGCGATGTAGGCACCTAAAAAAAAGTATGTTGTTAATTTTTACGTTTGAAACATATTCTGCATTCATAGAGATTTAGAAATGTGAAAATGTCTCTTAATATGTCTACTTGAACAGCATAACACTGATTATATTATAGAATACAAACTCGGCAGAAACTTCCATAATTTCATTTCAACTGTGCATTGTTCCACGGTTAGTTTAACTACGACAATATATGTATACGCTTACTATGATAGTAGGTCTCAAATACAATTAGAATTGTCTATTGATAAGTCGTCAATCGTGTCAGCTATGTTGAATAATAATTGAAATAAAACCATGAACTTCGGCAACGGGTTAAGATAAAATAAATTTTAAATAAGAAACAGTATTACAATAGTAATATTAAACGGAAATGAGTTCTGCTACGATGCATCTCTAAGTAAATAAAGTGGTTTGCCTTACATAACTTAAATTATACAGATATTATAATACATTAAGTAAGAGTAAGCGTAATAAACCGGCCAAGTGCGAGTCGGACTCGCAAACCAAGGGTTCCGTACAATCCTGTAGGTATATAATGAATTTGGCAATTTTACTTTGTATGCTGTAAGACGTTGCTTCGTACCAAATTTCAAGATTCTGAGTTTATGGGAAGTACCCTGTAGGTTTTGATTCCCTTGCGAGTGTCGAAAATTTGCAGCATAAACGGCTATATCTTTTGATTGCGTTGGCTTAGAAGATTGATTTTTACAGCTCGAAGGGATAGTAGACCTGAGTATTTGATATGAGTTTCAGCTTGATACCTCCAAGCGTTCCTGAGAAAAAGAGTCTTGACTCACAAAAAAGTGAAAAAAAAGTGATCCTATAAGGGTTCCGTTTTTTCCTTTTGAGCTACGGAACAATAAAAATAACTTAATCTTAATATCCACATCACAATAAATAATAGATAATTCTACCTTTTATCCGAGCTTAGGATATCTTAATCTTACTAATTTAGTTATACCCTCAAAATCAATATTATAAACATTGTTTTAAATTACACAACATATTTTCGAATTTCATTATTTATTTCATTTTACGGCACAATCCAAATGCCGTGTATTATGTTGCATTAATTACGAAGAGTGAAGCCTCCTTGGTCTAGTGGCAGCATGTATGGGCTGTGGACCGGGAGGTCCTAGGTTCGATTCGGTCGGGAAAAGCTAATTTTCCAATTTAATTTGCCCGGGACTGGATCCCTTGTTGGGGGTTGTCGTCAGGCAGGCGGCCGGTCGTAAAAACTAAGCCAAATCCTGTTTGCAACATGCTTGAAAAAGTGTACTAAAACTTTATGATTATAAAATAAGACTAACTGCTTCGTTCGTTGCAAAAGTTCGACTACACTAAACTTTAAAGTAAAATAAAGAGGCCTTTCTTAATAAGCCATTATAAATAAAGCAGAATCCTTAATATGTACGGTGTATATAAGCACTTCTTAAACAGATAAAGAAGTTAATATGATTATTTTTATTTACCACAATATCAGAGTGTTTGCTCGGGATCTCAGGCGCGGGTAACAAAGTTATCCCCCAGGCCCTGTTCTATATTCCCGCAAACCTTATATGTTAATTGAAGCTAAGGGTTATAGCACTTATAGCTGTACAAAATGCCCTGTTAATATAATATTTGGTATGTAACAGATTAAATGAGTATGAAAATTACTAGCAGTACCTTATGTATGTTACACCTGCTCTTGGACTAATGTACTGTGACAAAAATGTGTAGCGACACCATGTTTCGTGTAGGTGTTTTTGTGTAGAAATTCGAGAATAACATGAACAAGAAATGCGCCTTTTTATTTACGTAAAACATTTTTCACAGGTAAATCCACAAGCGGCATCAACGAAGAAATCATATGGATAAGCATAAGCATGGCGATAGCGATTGCTGTGCTGATAGCCATCGCACTCTGCTACATCCTGAAGGAGAAGTGCACCAAACGCCAGGCGTACAGGGAACAATCATGACGATACAAAGAGGAGTTTGCGAAACACGCCCTCGCAGACTCCCTCACCGACTTGGATCTAGATCTACCCGCGTATACACTCTACCCACAATATTCCCCAGACGGCAAGGAATACTTTTATAATTTCCATCGCTTCTCGTATATAAGGGACAGTTTTAAACTACCGCCAAAAGATTATCCAGTTAAAATAAAGGAAGACATTTACATCAACGCGTGATGGATTTACTCCAATTCAGTAATTTTGTATTCGTTTCTGTATCACTAAGGGCCTCGTTCACCACCCTCGAGTAAAGTGTCAAGTACGCTAATCGTCAGTTAAAGTCACCCGTAACTGCACGTGTGAATTTCACGACGTTCGAGTAGCATGCATCTTATGATTAAACTGACCAGTAAGCTACTTGCCACGTCGTCTGCCAAGTAGCGCGTTTACTTGACGGTTAAAGGTTAAAGTAGGCAGTTAATTGTACATTTTATCGTAGTTAAATAAACTATAAAATCAAATTATAATAGTCATACCTTAATAACGATGTTTAACGTTTTAAATGAACGTGTTAACTGTAAAATAGCCTTTTATTTAAAAAATCAAGCAGTTTCAACAAAAATAAACTGCAATGCGGGTCACGCAAAACTCGTCCTTATGGACACACGATTTAGTACCTGTGTAACTATTTATATAGCAAAAAAGGGTCCGGTAGGTTTTTGTGTCATGTGGTGCGGACCCGGGACGAGTCACGACTGTCTTTTTTTGCCGAAATAAGATACTTTTGACGTAATATTGAACGAATGGGACGCAGGATTTGTAATATCATTCACTTAACCAGTAAGTTGCTACTCAGAGCTCTAATATTGCTTGTGAAATTAACAGAAGTTACTCGGAACTTTTACTTGTCAATTAACGCTAGTCTGAAAGTAACTAATCAACACTTTACTTGGAGTTGGTGAACGAGGCCCTAAATGTAATTAACATTTCATGGCGGGTACACACCGGTCGAACGAAGGCGAAATAATCTTTACCTGCTGCGTTCACACAAACAAACTTTCGCTGTTGTGTGAGTGAAACAGTAGCCCGAGCACGAAAAATTAATGTAAATGTAAATGTATTCGAGTTTGCTGCGCACTGATGACGTTTGGTTAATATTTTATACAAATTTCATAGACGCGCATCGAGTTCGAATACATTAACGGTTGTCAGAAATTTTCCTGCTGAGGCCGCAGGCATGATTCGTTCGCCTTCGTTCGGCCTGGTGTGGACGCACCATCACATGTAATAATGACTGTATTATATAATTGTATTTGCAACAAACGTCAAACATAAGTAATTGTTAATATTAAATGTAAATCATCCGTAAATCATAGTCGTATTTACATTATCTAACAACGTAAGTAATTGAGGTAAACACAAAACGTAAAGACGATGGAATTGAAAGCCACTTGACTGTGATAGAAAGCGTTGGCTTATCACACTAAACAGGTTCATTCTTATATTTTTAGGGTGACTTGCAGCACTGTTACTAATCTAGAGAGTTAGTCCTAAACTCGAATTAATCTACATGTCATTCCTATGTTTAAATCGAGATTTATCTAAGAGCTGCAAGTCGCCCTTGATGAACTTAACTAAGATCTAAAGACACTAAGGGCCACTTGCAACTCCGCAATAAATCCCTATTTATTCCAAAACTTGATTTAAAGATAGGAGTGAGCTGTAGGATATATCGAGATAAGCTGTAACTCTAGATTAACAATAGCGCTGCAAGTCGCCCTAAGAAATTGATCTATTATAACTAAGTTTACAGCAACACAAAAATACATAAAAAAAACATAATTTATGCTGGTAGTAAATAAAGTATACATCGTTTCTGAGACGGATATCGATATCCACATAACTTATTAGCATCGATATCTTATTAGACATAAACATTAAACACATCTTATTAATTTATATAGGCAACCGGGCAAAAGAGTTGTAATATTACTTTGTATTTATTTATTAGAACAAATTTATCAACACAAACGCTGCCGTGTAAAATATTGCCCGCGATAAAGTACCATCGTGTTTAACGTGGAAACTGGCAGTGAGGCGCCAAAGGTGTAAGGTGGGTTATATAACAAGAAATAAGTACCCTCAGTCCCTCACACTACCCCCACGCTACAAAGATTATTTAATTTTCCAGTACAGCGACAGTTATTCCTTTGAGAATTTTTACTCTTTAATACGAATAATTTAATATTGCCTTCCGTTATACAAGATGTTCGATCAGCAGAACCTCTATTAACAACAAAAAGCTACACTGACATAATGGCAACTATTTACTATTATAAATCGTTTAGGTAATGTAATCTAGCTAGCGGTAATTTACCCTAGAGCCGTGCCTCTTGTATTAAAACATTACACAATACACCTACACAAAACATGCTATTTTTTCAATTTTTTGTCTATGGTCCATTATTACAAGAGCAGGAGACAATGAAAAACCTTGTTTTGTGTAGGTATTTTTTGTTTCAAAAAAACATGTGCAGCAAACGCGGCTTAACAGACACCTAATGTTTGACATTTCTCCTATAACTACGTCTATCAGCTAGCCGAGTTATGAAAAAACGGGGTACTGCGTTAAATAATATTATCTCATCTTTCTAGTAACTCAAAATCTGGGTGTTACGGCCGTTTCAAGCCATGATGCATTGTAATATTTATATATATTTTTAAATACGCTAACGCGGAAGTATTTACGGTTTGAGGTTGTGGTCGAAACTGATTTGAAACTATTTAGCGGTCTGCTATATCAGATTTTATAATCAGATCGGCCTGAGCAGGAAAATTTCTGACAACCGTAAAAGTATTCGAACTCGATGCGCGTCTATGAAATTTGTATGAAATATTAACCAAACGTCATCAGTGCGCAGGGAACTCGAATACATTTACATTAACATTAGTTTTTCGTGCTCGAGCTACTGTTTTCAGATGTCGGTCGCCTGTAATGCGGCGTACATTAGGGTGTGTCGTCGTTGAATCTGGCTTACAGTGCAATTAATGTAATAACATTTAATTGTAATGTAATTTTATTCTTACAGAATGCAGGTTTATATATAAAATGTAAAAAACTTATTACAATATAATAATAATGATAATTGTAAAATTAAAATGTAGATGTGTCACGTGTAAATATTGTGGTTTAGATAATAACATATGTATGTATAACGTAAAAAATATATAATAACGTATAAACTAATATTACACGGTAATAACGTAATTTAAAAGTAAAGACCAAAGATCAAGCATGATCGGACATTTCATGTGATTACTCAATTTTTTAGAGAGGAATAAAGTTATGGCCAAAATGTGTTTGATTTCATTCCAGTTAATGTCACATATATTATTGTGTACCAAGTTACCAACACATTAAGAACTTCGAAATAAAAATGCCTATAGCTATAGCAAACATATCGACACACATGTCAAACACATCAGCGGCCCGAGCAGGAAAATTTGTGAGAATTGTAAATATATTCGAGCTTAATGCGCACTGATGACATTTGGTTAATATTTCATACATATTTCAAGACGCGCACGGGCTATTACATTTACGATTGTCAGAAATTTCCCTGGTCGGGCCGCTGGTCGCGCTTCGAGGTTTAAAAATAGGTAAACGAAGAACAAATACAACCATGAAAATTAACAATGTTTTTTACCATTTCAGCTGTTTTGTTTCAAAAAGTCGATTGTTTTTAACCTATCGGTGATTTATGTATAACATTTAGGCCACAGATAGTGATTTAGGCATTATTTGCTTCAACGTAATCCTTCCAATGTTGTGATCCATTGTAATATGTTTCGTATAACAGAGACGTCAGCTTCTGGCTTCAAATGACCTTTACCTTACAATACAGATGAATGAAAGCTTAAGAACTCGAGGAAGCGCTGTACCAGGTTTATTACTAAACGGGAAAATTTTTGCAGAAAATTCGCTACAAAATTATAAGCTATTTTTATTGGAACGGGCAATTTAAAAAATGTAGTTTTTTTGTACCTACAAAATATCAGGATTATATGTAGTGATGCTTTAAATATACTTAAACGTTGACATAATATTTTAGACTTTATCCTTGGTACATTCTTGTACACTCAATAAATAATGATTAAAACTCCAGAAATATTCATGAACTTACAAAAATCTAATTGGTTTTATGTAAGTTTCTATTTAATTGTCGCCTCCTTGTTCTAGTGGCAGTAAGTATAGGCCGTAGACCGGGAGGTCCTAGGTTCGATTCCTAGGTTAGGCAAAGCTAATTTTCTAATTTAATTTGTCCGGGACTGGATCCTTCAGAGGGGGTTGACGTCAGGCAGGCGGCCGGTCGTAAAAACTAAGCCAAATCCTCTGTGCAACATACTTGAAAAAGTGTGTTGCGCCGATCCCACATTAAGGTGGAATTAGGGCAGGTAGAAAGAAAGAAAGTAAGTTTCTATTTAAACGTATTGGTAATAAACATTCTCTTTAAATTCGATTTGAATAACCAAATATTTATATCTTTTTCATAATCAATCAACTCAAAATGTTTTCCTATCAAGTAACCACAGTAAATAGGACTCAAAATCTCATAGCATAATTATGTAAAAACATTTGCAAGTTATATTGCAAAATTCTACATGTACGACCAAGATAGCCGAGGGAATGTAGAGCGTAATTTCCTTCGGCATGATACGCTTGGTAAACGGGAATGCCTAGTCAGTCCGAGTCGGAGACAAAAGATAATTTTTATAATATTAAAAGTTACCAAAATCGACCGCGCCTTGCCGTTGCAGAGCAGAATAATAAATTCTTTCTTTTGAATTTTAACCCTCGTAAAACCGTTCAAATGTTATTATTAGATCAGTTTTGGAAACAATATAGTTTCTCAAATCAATTCACAATTCACTTTCTGTGTAATATGTATAATTCGACTAATTTGTGCGTCTCTTTTCATGTGACATATGTGGTTTGATTTTTGTTGCCTGGCTGATGCTGATTGACATGTGCACATAGTTGTTGTGTCTATATTTATACAGGTACATACTGCGCCCACAAAGCAAGGATACTGCTAAGTAAAGGAACATCTTTGTTTCCACCTCACGTCGTACGGTGGTATACATGGATAAGTATTTATGGATATGTACAACCACTCTATCAAGAATGCACAAACAAGAATAATACATACACACGCATACAAATTATTGAATACTTATCACACTTCATACAAATGTTAGTTAATTATACATAATGGTGTATTTTTTGTTATGTGTATACATATATACATACATTGCGTTTACACATCCGTAGTCCGTACAATGTAACATCATTCACAACAGGAGTTGATGTATTGTATTCGAGTTGAACGGCAAGCAAGTCAATGAGGGTAAGCACGGAAGTGGGTCAGTCTCGAGTCTCGACTTGCCGAGATATATTTATTATGTATATTTTGTTTCAGTTTCACACGTACCGACTGCCGAGGATAGTGGTCGAGCGTCGGCTATTACATTTTGCATCAGAGGATTTCAGACGAGGGTCTCGAGGTGCTCTAATCACGGGATTTATAGGGTTGACAAGAAATATTACCCTTTGTTGTGTATTTTACTGTATTTTTCAAGGTTGTATTTTTAGTATTTATATTATTGCCGCCCCCAAGGAGGCTTATGGTCAGCATTGGACGTCCTTTGGCTGATGATGTGATGTGTAATGTGATCATAAAGATTTAATATGACTAACTATGTATATAGGGGATATCAACCGAGGTTGAATACAAAAAATGATCTCAAACATCAGTAACGCCACTTATTGTAAGGCGTTGGCGCTTATTACAATTTACACCCTAAAATATTCTGTGAATATTTAGGAATCATGTAAGACAATTTAATGTCTAAACATCTAAGGTCTAAACATTATTACGCTGTCATGACCTTGTGCGTGTATTTTTTAAATACGACTGAGTGACTTATGACCATTAGGTCACACCTTTTGGATAAAAAGTTTCGCGCTGTTGTCTCGTATGTACCTACTATCAAGTGTCATTGGAAGTGATATTATTGCGTTTTATATGTTTTGCTATAAGGTAAATAACTACTATACTTTTATAATCTCAGTGGAATTGTTTATTTATTTTCAATTTGTACCTATCATTACGTAAGTCTTTTCTTTCTACCTGGCCTTACACACTTTTACAAGCATGTTGCAGAAACTATTTGGCTTAGTTTTTACGACCGGCTGGCTGCCTGGCGTCAACTCCCTCTGGAGGATCCAGTCCCGGGCAAATTAAATTAGAAAATTCGCTTTGCCTGACCTGGGAATCGAACTCCGGACCTCCCGGTCGACAGCCCATATATGCTGCCACTAGACCAAAGAGGCGACATACATAGCAATACGTAAGTCCTCGGCAAATCGGAAGTGGCTGGGTTCAAATTTCAAACTACAGAACTGTGAAGTGGTACAAATTACAAACGGACGACATTCCTCTCGGAAATCCGTCCCATTCCTCGCTAGATTACCGCTGCCGCCGCTCTCGAAAATATCTATTTAAAACTGGTTTTCAATTTGGATTAATTAGGGACCTACTTAATTATAAATTGAATAGTACGTTCCACTGAATATGCAATAAACCCTTATAGCATAATTTATTGCCTGATAAGTACCTACTGACGTATGTGGTAATACAATAAATATTCCATTCGAAATTAACGTGGCAGAGTTAACTGGCTATAAATAACCCCATTAAATAGAGAGAAATTTCCGCATGACGCAATTTAAGTCGCCTCCTTCGTCTAATGGCATCGCATATGTTAAATGGAAGGTCCTGGATGCGATATCCAGGTCGATTTTCTAACAGTTTTTGCCCGGGACTGAATCCCTCGGAGGGGGTCGACGACAGACAGGCAAACAGTCGTAAAAATTAAACTGAAGCTTTTCTGCAACATGCTTGAAAAGTGCTTTGCTGGTGTGTTTTGCCGACTCTACATTTAAGGATAAGGACAGGTAGGAAAAAAGAAATAGCTACGATGCTGCAGACTGTTTTGTCTCCAGCAGGAATTATTCGAGTCGAGCGATATCACAGCCTATTAGAAAAATGACATAATATGGCAGCTTGTGTTGCGTTTTATCAATGACGTTAGAACCGCTTATGCTTTCAGAGAGTATTTTTGAGTGGTAGAGCCACGCTGTAGACATATGTAAGGGCCTATGCACACGGTGTATTTTTAACGTACTGACAAGGACGCGACACACGTTTGACGAACGCGCGCTCACGGCACTTTAGATGTTTTACTTATAAAACATTTTAGCTGAGCAAATGGTTAAAAACAGTCTGTTACTTATTTCCTTGTGTCACATTATTTGAAAATAAAAGGGATAGATTATTCTTAACCCTTTGCTCAGCTAAAATAATATTTTTATAAGTAAGGACCTATAAGACTAAAAAGCAAATAGTCGCAATTGTATCGATTAAATGCGCGTACAAAGTGATACAAACGCGGGCGAGAAGCGCGTTCAAAGCTAGTCTCTATTGCGTTATTTTATGACTTGTCGGAGAAAGGGGTGTGCGTCATGGGAGTGTACTGATGAAGATTTTTGTAAATACGCTGAGAAATCTGTATTACAATAAATACACGCGACTACCACGAGGCTGTATCGCCGTATCATCGCGTTTGTATCGATACAAATGAGCGTTTACGGTGTTACAAAACATTTTTAACGTGTGCGAAGGTTCAATGTCTGCTTCTGAATTTCGTTTCAAACGCATTAGTCTTCTGTACCTTACCGCTTCGTCGCAGTAAAATACGCCTTGTGCATAGGCTCTAACGTCTCCAACAAGAATGGGACGACTCGCCAGGTTTGATACCACTGTCTCACAGAAAACCGATATAAAGTGGCAGCTCGTTGTTGCGTTTCGAGATTTCCGGTGGCCTAATTCCCCCTCTCTTTCCCAATCCCAATCCCCTCTTTTAGGTTAGCAACGTAACCTTGAATATTGTTGTATCTTGAGTGTCATAGACACCCAGGCGGTGGAGATCACTTACCATCAGGTGACCCATGAGGCATTTCACATTTTATGCGAGATTTCCAAGATTTTGAGCGCCTAATTTATCATGATAAGAACAGACTGAATGCCATTGAATACATTCAAAATATAGATCGATTCTTTTTGTTGACGTATTGTTTAAAACATTTACTAATACTATTTTGATTTTTTAGTAGCGATTAATCTCCCGTACCTTGTTTCTTGAAAATAACGAAACAGGTCATCTTCAGGCTCCTAATTTTCTTATTAAAAGTCATTAAATGGACACGAGAAAAATCCTAGATATCAGGCATATAAAACTGTTGACGTTTGGTTGACAGAATATCGATAATTAATCACACTGATTGTAAAAAAAAATAAAGACTGTGACGATTTTTACGATTTATATTCGAAGTCTATCGCGAGTTTTTGCAAAGAAGAAAAGCAAATTACAAGAAACAATCTGTACCAAAATAAACTTTGTTTTATAAACAACCTAATTTTGTAGGTCAATTGGAAATATTTTTATAGATCACTTTTTATTACAAAAAATACATCGCACAAAATTGCAATGAATTTGCGTTCGGAATTCAGTCGCGCGCCAGCGCTCGTCGGAGTAGGACCTGTGTCGATTTTTTTCGTGCTGGTCCCGAATGCTATAGAATTCGTAATTACAAAATATACCGCAACTGATAGGTTTTGATCCATGAGAGTTTATTTTTTTTTAGTACGTTATGTATATCATTTTAATTATTGTACCTCATTGTACTGTAATTGCATTTTATTAACCGACTTCAAAAAAAGGAGGAGGTTAACAATTCGTCTGAGTCTTTTTTTGTTATGTATGTTCCCCGATTACTCGAAGACGCCGACGCCGATTCGTGAAATTATTTTTTTGTTAAAAAGAATATACCTTCCAGGTGGTCCCATTGGATCCAAATCAGGATCTGATGATGGGATCCTATAAAAATCGAGGGCAACCATCAAACTTTATAGGGACCCAAAGTGTGTTTTATATATTTTCTAAAACTATATTGGTATTTGCGTCTGGTACTCATCATCTCATGTTGCTGAGCTGATGATGTAAATTATAACTCCTTAACTATTAAGAGTTGGTGGATAATTCTTTCAATATTACACAAAAATAGATAAAAAATAATTAAAGTTTAACAAAAATGAAACGTGACTTCAAAATTTTTAAGATTTGAAGACATTTTAGGTGTTCATTTTTGAAGTCGGTTTTCAGTTTTTGTTATAATCACCATTGAACTAATATAAATGCGAAAGTTTGTGTGAGTGTATGTGTGTGTGTATGTTTGGTACTCTTTCACGCAAAAACGACTAAATAGATTTTGATGAAATTTAGTATGGGAGTTGCTGACATCCTGGATTAACACAAAGTCTCCTTATTTTTAAATCAACCCCTAATGGGATAAAACCCCGCTTAATAGATTTTGATGAAATAGCAGATTTGATAAAATAAGGATACCTTTGACCCTAGGGACTCAAATGGAGTTTAAATCAACCCCTAAAGGCATGAAATATGGGACGAAAGTATATATCGGAATTCAGATACCGCTGATCAAACTGATTTTGATGAAAGTTTAGCCCTAGGATCAGACAGAGGTTGTGATTTTTTTACCCCAAAAAAGGATAAAATAGGGTTTGAAATTTTGATTTTTTTATCTTTGATCTTTAGTGCTACATATTCTGTCTTATTTTTTTTTTGTTCTCTCCAACTCACTGTTGCCTGAGACATTGGCTGAATAAAGTTTATTTTATTTCTTTCTTTGAGTTCAAAATCAATATCTGGGTTGCCCCGTAATTTTCAACGCCAGATCTGGTGTCATAACTGAAAAGGTGGACGCCCTTTTTATTTTTCTTTGTTTTTGACCCGATTTACTTCAAAATCGATATCTGGGCTACCGAGTAGGTTCGGATATGGGGTCAAAACTAAAAAAAATATTATATATTTAGGTGTAATATTTGTTAGGTAGTAATCTATGTAAATAAAATATATTATGCTAGCTTTTACCCGCGGCTCCGCACGCGTATTTTGTAGGACTGAAGGGATTCTCTCTCAATAAATAAATAATTACAACAAATATCTGTGTCACACAGACACTTGTCTCGGGGGGCGGGAACGAACCAGCGACCTTACGATTCGTAGCCTACTCGGCCGCTGCGCCACATGCGCATGTAGAATATTCAAATTAAAATGACAGACCGGATCGACAAATCATAAACTTTTCCCTTCAATCCTACAATTTCAAGCATGTGGAGCTGCAAGTAAAAACTAGGTTATTATAAATAAATCCTCATAAACATAAAACTAATTGACTTATATGGCTTATTGACTTATATTAACTACTAGCTTTTGCCCGCGGCTTCGCACGCATATTTTGTAGGGCCAACGGTAAAAACTTTTGATTTATCGATCCACCCTGTCGTTTTAGTCTAAATATTCTACAATGGGGCGATTTAGATATCGATTTTGAAATAAATTTGCCCAAAAACAAAGAAAAACAAAATGGCGGCCACTTTTGACAGATTTGATATCGGTTTCGTCGTTTGGATCCACGGGGCGACCGCGATTTTGATTTTGAAGTCAATAGGCCCAAAAACAAAGAAAAACAAAAAGGCGGACACTTTTTTAGATTTCGACCCCGGATCACTAAACGATTTTAAAATGGTACACAATTAGTAAAATATTCAATATGACT
Source organism: Clanis bilineata (assembly GCA_036417725.1). Lineage (NCBI taxonomy): Eukaryota > Metazoa > Arthropoda > Insecta > Lepidoptera > Sphingidae > Clanis > Clanis bilineata. The sequence continues at coordinate 11,641,650 of CM071153.1, forward strand.
CAGAAAATATGGTAATGCCATCTATTGATAAATTTAAAAATCACTTTCAGGCTATAAAGAACTCCCAACAATCGCACACACAGGACAAAAATATCCGTATCTTTTGATAGAGTTGGCCTATTTAAATAAAACAAAGTCAAAATGTTAATCCAAGATGGTCTACGATTTTCTATCCAGTTCCGTAAAATTACTTTGGTGGTTTTCATTTGATACGTGGTGAAACATACAGACAGACAGACAAAAATTCTAAAAATAATAATAATATGTTCTATTACTATTCCTGAACCCCCCAATTAGTTTTTTTTGGAAATCTAAGCAATGTACAGACGCGCGATATTTACATTCTTATTGTATTGTTTCACATATATCATAACATCATCATAACTATACATACATGCCTGCAAATGGCTTCATCTATTTCGGAAACACGAAGATGTAATAATGATGATGGTGATATAAATCCGTTATTTTGTTTAAGAAAGTTGGTATCAATAACATTTCCACATATACGGAGGACAATTAAAAGCATAATAGTAATGTTAAAAGATAAAAATTGAACCTAATTTTGTCAATGCCTTTTCGGGAAATATATATATGTCGTCGCAGCTATTTAATCCGTCTATTTATTATCAGATTTACTTTTTATAAGTCAATCTATTATTGTTAAAATCACTTCGTAAAATCGTATAAAGTATTTAGACGTCGAGGTGATGAAGTAATCTTAATTATTCTTACGTTTTTATACTATTGTTTGTATAATGTTATTGTCTCCGGATGTGATTGTGATAGTTGCGATCTAAAGGTTTATAATTGCTGAATTACTACTTATATGGTCTAGATAAATCCAAAGGTAATTTAAATAGCTCATGCTGATTCACAGATCGCTTAATAGTTAATATTTCAGAGTAGTGGTGGCACCCTAGCGGAAATAATCTTAATGATTGCCATCTAAAGCTTTTTAATTGCTGGATCACTTACCAATAGGTCTAGTTAAATGTAAAAGGAATTATAATAATGGTTTTATAAATAGATTTGCTTAATTATTGAATTATTAGAGAAATTGTGCCGCACCTACCCGCACTCTGACGTAGAGAACGCAGAGGAAGGGATTCATGATAATATAATGGCTTGCAGACTGTTCAGAGGGGCTTTTCAGTTGTCGGCTTTCGAATAGATCACATCATAGTTCGGGAGACCATAGTATTTAGGGGTCGTTATGCCTAAATTATGGGCGACCTCTTATTTCCAAGTATTTAGTAATTCAGTGTTATATTTACCGTGACAATATACTACGGTTCTCAGTGCAAACGTTGTATTGACTATTCTAATGAAATGTGAAGTGTTCCGTGTTAAATCTATGGGTTTTCTTGTCAGTTCTTTCCCATAGCGTATTCCGAACTGACGGTAAATTAAATCAAGTGCATAAGACAAGCACTGAATAAACTGAAGTGATAAAACCTGTGTTTCTATCAATACCGACACATAACTTTCATTATACCGACATTTGTTGTGCTTTGACCTATCTGCTAGGCTCAGTCACTATTAAGTATATAGATCTACTGCGACATATATATAAATTTAATTTAATATTACGCTATGTTGTAATAAGACTGGCTTGTTTTAGTATCCATCTACATATTCTATATAATAGTTTACAATATTACATTATGATAAATAATAAAATTAAAATTCGGATAACTCGAGTTCAGTAAAATGCAAAAGTATCAAAATGTTTTAGTCGCGCCATGATCCCTTATCTTCACTTTTTGTCGATTCGAACGAGCTTCGTGAGTTATTTACCTAATCTGGAGCAGTCGAATTTTGTGAAATGGCTCTTAATGTCTTGGCGGCCTTTGCCCAAAATAAATACTCCAATGTAACCTACTAATTTCTTGCTTCATAAGAGTGTTCTTGCAACTGGGACTGATCACTGATGGTACATATTATTCCTTAGCGCACTGTTCAGTAGCAAAACAAAACCAGTCGTTGTTATTGAAAATCTTTGAATGAAAAATATAAGCTAAAATAGATATAGGTATTAAGAAGCTGATTTGTCTCGCTTTGAAAAGGAAAAGATTTTCCAATCCACTGGATTTTACATAACATAAGTTCACGCCTGTATCCCCGAAGGGGTAGGCAGAGGCGCACTAGCCAACTAGTAGGAACACCCACTGGATTTTACATCAAATTAATTAAAGGGGAAATTACACAGAAAAATGTCTAAATAAATTTTCAAATTTGAAATTATGGCTTAGAACTTAGCGCAAAATTAATGCAGTGGGGACACTTTGTAGATACATTACTCATATTGAGCCATATCAGCACGTATGCTGTTTCACTGTGTTGTGTGCTGTGTTTATATTTTTATGCAATACTTTTAAAACTAGTTATAAGTCGAATTTACTATTGACTGTTTATGGCGTACTTCTTACCTATGTACAGCAAAGGATCGGCGATACATTTGGTAAAGGAAAATGCAATTTGAAAATAAAAGCTCATGAGCAACATGGCTACAGTTAATTAAATCCTTTGGTTAATCACAATAATGTGGATATATATAATGTCACCCACGACATGAGAACTAAAAATAAAATAAAAAGACTCAACCCTGTTCATTGGTGCGTAGCTTAGGTGCCGTGCGTGCGCTATACGCGCGCCGATTAGGCCCTTCCAGTTGAACGAACTGGGAGTGTTATGAATACCGTTAGGGCGACTTGCACCACTATGACTAACCCACAGTTAGTCCTAACCTCAAGTTAATTTAAAAAAGAAATATATGAAAGACATGTAATTCATTACACGAAATTAATTATGTCGTCATATATTATCTGTAATTACATGTAGTGCATTACATGTAATGAATTATATGTCATTGATACATTTCTTTTCCAATTTAACTTGAAGTTAGGACAAACTGTAGGTTAGTAATAGTGGTGCAAGTCGCCCTTAATGAAATAAAATGTTATCTAGAATTAACAAATTGCTTGGTAATGGGAAACTTGCTCAAAGATTATAACGAGAATTAATTGTGTTGATAAATCAATAAACAAAACCGTAAAATGTGCTATGATGAAATGTGTAGTATAAAATAATTGATATTTTACACAATATCCTACTTATAAATTACGTATAATGGAACGTAATTGCAAAACCCAAGTGGCGTCATTACATAGAGAAGTAAGAGCAGTGTTTTCAAGCTGGGGTATGTTTCCCAATTTTGACGAACATTTTTGTTGTGTTTAGTATGGTGATTAGTGAATTAGATTTTCTAGGTCCTTCTCTTCCTTCTTTCCCATTTTTACTTCATTATTTTAACAAATAAAATTTTTAAAACAATCAAAATTTCTACTCGGTGACATCACGTCCTTTTTTATCTATTTAATAATCATTCCAATTAATTATGTTAAAATATGTATGTATATTGTAAAATTAAATTAATATGGGTCCTGGTAACCTGAAATAAATAAATAAATAAAAAATAAATAAAAATATTTATCATAGCACGGGGTTTCGTAAGTCATATTTGACTTGTGAGAATTAAATGATTTCTGCATATTTTGATGTTTTTATTTCTGGTGTGTTTATTTCAGACCTAGCTCAGAGGTACGCTAGCGAACTAGAACATCCACATTTCGCCGAGTTTAGTTCCGTCCCATATGTGATATTGGGCGAGACTATCGCTGATCGAGCACAAATGAAAACAATATAATTATAAAACAATATAAAAGAAAATAATCGCCGTCATTTGTTATTTAAACTAGTTTTATGGACTACTAGCTGACCCGCGCAACTTCGTCTGCGTATGAGAGAGACGGTTGAAAGAGTGAGTCGTAGTCACCTATAGCACAATAATTCTAAAAGAGGTAATGGGATGATCTACTTCGGCCGTCAGTCAACCCGTTTCTCACACCGTCAGTCACACCCTCTGTCACACCGTCTGTCACTCCGTCTGTCACCCCGCCTGTCACCCCGTCTGACACCTTGTCTGTCACCCAGTCGGTCACCCGTCTGTCACCACGTCCGTCACTCCGTCTGTCACCCCGCCTGTCACCCCGCCTGTCACCCCGTCTGTCACCAGTCTGTCACCACGTCTGTCACCCCGTCTGTCACCCCGTCTGTCACCCCGTCTGTCACCCTTCTGTCACCCGTCTGTCACCCCGTCTGTCACCCAGTCGGTCACCCCATCTGTCACCCCGGCTGTCACCCAGTCGGTCACCCCATTTGTCACCCCGTCTGTCACCCCGTCATTCACCTCGTCAGTCACTCCGTCCGCCACCCCATCAGTCAGCCTGTCAGTCACCCCGTCATTCCTCACGTTGGTCACCCCGTCAGTCATCCCATTAGTCACCCCATCAATCACCCCGTCAGTCACCCCTTAGTCACCCTACCATTCATCCCCTTGGTCAACACTAAAATATTTTTTCAAATCGAACCAGTAGTTACTGAGATATAATATTCCCCGCCAGCAGCATTTTTCATTTCTGCTCCGCTTCTATTGGTCATAGCGTGATTTTATATAGCCTATAGCCACCCTCGATAATTGGGCTATCCAACACAAAAAAAATTTTTCAATTCGAACCAGTAGTTTCTGTCCGAGATATAAATTTTCCCGATTTTGCAACATTTTTCATTTCTGCTCCGCTCCTATTAGTCAAAGCGTGATGTTATATAGCCTATAGCCATCTTCGATAAATAGGCTATCCAACACAAAAATAATTTTTCAATTCGAACCAGTAGTTTCTGAGATATCGCTTTTCCCGGTTTTACACATTTTTCATTTCTGCTCCGCTCTTATTGGTCATAGCGTGATGATATATAGCCTATAGCCACCGTCGATAATTGAGCTATCCAACACAAAAATAATTTTTCAAATCGAACCAGTAGTTCCTGAGATTAGCGCGTTCAATCAAACAAACAAACAAACAAACTCTTCAGCTTTATAATATTAGTATAGATAAGAATAACAATTCAATTTTTGAAGTGAAAACTTCTTTAGCCGCGTTGAGCACTTTTGGTAAGGGAAAATCTTGTTAATTCGCTTCACAGACATGCGTAATAGCAGAATATCTATAGCTATATAGTTTTATAGTTTTCATGATCTTGTACAGCCCGTAATATATTTGAATAATAAATAAATTCGGAGTGTCAATAAATGTAAAAACAAGATTGATGTTGATAAATTTGATTGAAACATTATGAAATTTCAAATTTTAATACTAGAATACCAAGTAATAAGTTTTCACTTCTATCGGCAATCCTTATGACTGCCATTTTTTACTTAAATGAATACAGCACTTATGTTATTTTTTTCCGACTGTCTTGAAAGGAGGGTAATTAATATATTTAGTAGAATAATAACAATATGCAAAAAAATTTTGGTCTTGCTGAAGACCTACGCTTGCAATTCAGGATTTCGATTAATTCATTATTGAATCGTAAGATTATTTTATAAGCTGTCAAGTAATTCTACATGTAAGTGAGATATTTTGTAGGTTAATGTTTCTGTTTTAATCTACAATTTCTTATATTTACATGTAGATATACAGGGTGTAAGTTGAGTTATATCATAGTTTGAAAGGCCCACTATTGTCCAAATTTAGTCAAAAATTCATCTCGTTGATGGGGATTGAGAACCTCTATGGACTTGCTTCCGTTAGTCTGTCGATCATGTTACATCCTGTATTATTTGATTTAGGACTCTGTATTTACAGTAAAGGGTTCACTTAGCCGAACGTTCCGTTGCCTTAAAAATTTAGGAACCGCGCCTACCACAAAATAGGTACAGCTACTCTACGCCTCATCATGGGTCACTATAAATAGCAGTGCCTTCGCATCGTGAGGCGTAAGGTCATGATTTGATTAACTTGATAATTGAGCTGTTAGCATGAGTCCAGGCGAACGGTCAGATTATTATTATTTTTGCAGCAATCGCAATGTGAACAGGGGTGTTACCACCACCTCTTATAACAGTATTATTATAGTCTTACTACGTTTTTTGTACGGGAATCGGTACAAGTAAGATTATAATAATATAATCTTATATAGAATGATACAAAAAATTATATTGCTATAAGAGGTGGTGGTAATCCCTCAGTCTTCTGTAGGTATAAAGCCGCGTCGACTGCACTACTTTTTTTTCGAAACAACACACTAAAAACACCTCCACAAAACAAGGGTTTTCATTCTCCTGTTCCTATAACAATGGGCTATAAACAAAATTAGAAATACCATGTTTTGTATAGGTGTTTTGTGTTATATTTTAGTGCAGGAGACGCGGCTTAAGATGACAACCACGTGACAAAATTTACATGTTCAACAATAGAACCCCTCATCGGGACAGTGACAAATAAGCGGCTTATAGCGTTTGAGTTCAACGCACCAGTAAATCTCACAACACCATCCGTCTTCGTCACGGTAAGTACAAATGGACGAAAAATATTGAATATACCCTCTAACGCCCGGTTCCAATAAACAATCTCAGTTTGAACCTGCAGATAGATTATAAGAAATAGCCAATGAGAAATCAGTTTGAACATGACTCCGTCAAATGACTTGATTTGATTGATTCATAATCGCGATCTATCTGCACTCTAAACTCAGATCGTTTATTGAGACTGGCCGTTAAAAAGCTACGTTTTCTTACATGTAGGTATATGTTATAAAGCCATTTCAAGAAAGTTAAATGTGGAATGAAATAAGATACTAATATAACATAAGCTAACACCTGTTTCCCCGATGGGGTAGGAAGATGCGCCCTAGCGATCTTGAACACCCACATTTCGCCGAACTTAGTTCCGTCCCAGATGTGATAGAGAGCGAGCCTATCGCCATTTCGGGCACAGATTCCAGACTCCGGGTTGATATGAAAAAATCATATTATATCACTTTGCCTGACCCGATGATCGAACCCGAGAATGCAGGACGGTAGTCATACCGAAATACAGCCACTGCGCCGAGGCAGTAAGATAGAAAGACCAGTAAGATTATAACAAATATAAATAATATAAAATCGAGAAAATATGTTTTTATTCAGTTTTATAGAATTATGGTCAATATAATTCTTTCTTTCTGCCTGGCGTTATCCCGGCCTTCTGCCAGGGTCTGCCTTCCTATTTAAACGCTTCCACTTCGCCCGGTCTTAAGCATCCTCTATGGTGAGACTATTGGTTCTCATATCTTCCTCCAGAACGTCCAGCCAGCGCTTTTTCGGCCGTCCACGGGAACGCAACCCTGGCACGATCTGGGCCAGACACATGCGACTGACGTACTCCTGTGGTTTCCTCAAAACGTGGCCGTACCATCTCAAACGACATTCCTGCATTTTATCTGCCACGTCCCGGACGCAAAGACTACCGCGGATGTGCACGTTACGTATACGATCTAGTTGTGTAACATTGCACATCCACCGCAGCATCTTCATTTCCGCGACGTGGATTTGCCTAACATGTCGCTTAAGGGCAGGCCAAGTCTCACACCCATACAGGAGTACAGGCCGAATGATGGTTTTATATATGAGACCTTTAAGTCTCACCGGCATCTTGCGGCCGCAGGTGACACCCGTGACCTGTCGCCATTTAGCCCATGCGGCGCCAATGCGTGCCGTAACGTCGGAGTCGATATCACCCGACTCGTGCAATACAGACCCTAGGTACTTAAACTTGTCAGTTTTCACTGCGAGCTCGTTCCCTATCCAGGTACTATCCGGGTCTGTACACCCGCAGCCCATGTACTCGGTCTTCGCCACATTTAGTTTCAGACCGCCGTTCTCAAGCGTCTCCTTCCACAGGTTTACCCTCTGCTCTAGGCGCTGTTTATCCTCATCTATTAGCGCTATGTCATCGGCATACATAAGTACCCACGGAGGTTGCTCCTGTACTTCCGCCGTTGTGACATCGAGCACTAGGTTGAATAGAAGAGGACTCAGCGCCGAGCCCTGGTGTACCCCCACGGTTATCGGGAAAGAGTTGGTGTCGCCAACAACAGTCCAAACCAAAGACTCGGATCGGAGGTACATGTCCCTGATAATGTCAACATATGCTTCTGGCACTCCTTTGACCCTTAATGCCCACCAGATCGCCTGTCGGGGCATACAGTCGAAGGCCTTCTGCAGATCTAAAAAGGCGATATGCAGAGGCTTCTTCCTCGCCCTGTATGTCTCGCTTAGCGATCTAATGGCAAAAATTGGGTCCATAGTGCCACACCCCGGTTTGAAGCCGTATTGACATCCAGAGACATCACACTCTTGGCGGGGCCTGGATTCAAGGACGCGTTCGAAGAGCTTCATGGTGTGGCTCATGAGCTTAATGCCGCGATAGTTACCGCAGTCCTGAACACTACCCTTACCCTTGTATACGGGAGTTAGAAAACTCAACCGCCAAGGGTCAGGCATTTTTTTGGTGTTCAGTATGCGGTTAAACAGGGCGGCAAGAAACTCCACACCATGGGAGCCCATCGCTTTCCACGCCTCGATAGGGATGTTATCAGGCCCCACCGCTTTCCGATTCTTCATGTGACGGAGACAACTAAGGACCTCGTCGGACGAAATCGGGGCAACCAGTCCCTGATTCGATGGCACCTCAGGAAAAGACACGTCAAGATGCTGGGTGTTTAGTAGGCTGTGGAAGTAAGAGCGCCATCTCTCCTTTACCGCGCTGTCCTCGCAGATCAAAACACCCCGGGAGTCCCTGACACATCGACATTTAGTGATGTCGAGTGTCGCTTTCTCCCGAGCCTTAGCGAGCCAATATATGAGCTTTTGGCCCTCCACGGTCTCTAACTTCTCGTAGAGAGGAGCCAGATAATCGGGTCGAGCCTTAGCTACGGCTCGCTTTGCTGTGTTTTTGGCCGCTCGGTATGCAGCGCGATCTTCAGGAGATCCGGTCGCTTGCCACACTTTGAACCGTGTCTTTTTCTCCCGAGTCAATATAATTATAAATTAAAAATCACAAACATTTACAAACATGCTATACGTTAGTTACATATGTAGGTGCGTACCTACATTATCTTAAAACCTAAACTGAACGAGCGGGTTATGTTATCGTCTTTAATAGGCTTATTAATAGGGAACTTCAATTTGTTCTTTAAATTGATTGTTGTAAGACTGTCGCGTGCGTCGGCAGTTAGGTCAGGGATAAAAAAAAAGATAGTACTCTCACTACATACCTACATTAGAGACGCTGGCCTTGAAAAGCCGGTTTCGTGCAACGGTACACGTGTGCAAACACAGAAAAAAAAGTACAAAGGAGGTCTTATTTCGTACGTTATTAAGAAATTACTCTTACCGTAGCAGGTATGTACCTTTTAATTTGAACAGGCAAAATTTTCGGCCGACTTCCCAAAAAGAAGGAGGTGCTCAATTCGTCGGTATTTTTTTTATGTATGTTACTCGATATCTCCGCAAAATGTGGACTGATTTTCAAAATTCTTTTTGTGTTCGATAAAACTTATTTCAAGGGTGGTCCCATATAAATTTGGTCACGATCGGTAAATTGGAAGTCGGTCAGTTATGTTTTTAAACTTGTGATTATATATGTAGTTAGTATTTAGTTTAGTTTAGTTTAGTTTTTATTTACTCATTGATAATGCATTATTATAATTAAATTTTAAAATTAAATTTCAGTTAATGTCACATAAAATGAACCGTGCGTCGTCTACATCTCTGCAACATGTAAACCAGATAATAAACCCGATAACGATGACACTTGCCGTGGGGAAGTTATTTACCAACATTTTTAAACTAAGCGTCTTTATTTTATATTTAAGTGATGCGCGTAACATATCGAAAAGATTTATTTTCAGTAATTTAACATGCAACACGCAATCTTTTAGAAGCTGTGTGTCACAAGTACCCAAAAACACTGTATCAAATGTAAATAGCACAGTGACAAGTGTAACAGAAATCAAAAGAACATTAAAGGAAATAATTACACATATGGGCGACATTCCTAGTTTAACTGAAGGACTCTGTATTGAAGACATTGTACCATATGCCGTTTCCTCTATAACAAACGAAGATGCAAAGGCTCCTGCGTCAAAATTGATACAGAAGTCAGGCTATCCATATGAAAATCACACAGTGCAAACTGAAGACGGGTACCTGCTAACACTTGCAAGAATTCCTGGTAAAGGCAAAATAGTTTTTCTAATGCATGGATTAGCATCTAGTAATGATGACTTCGTAACTACAGGGAATGATACTGGTCTCGCTTATTTACTTGCTGCTAAAGGATACGATGTGTGGATGGGTAATGCGAGAGGTAATAAACACTCAAGAGCTCACATAAACATGTCTACTGATTGCGCAAAATTCTGGGACTTTACATGGCATGAAATAGGTATCTACGATCTCCCCGCCATGATTGACTACATATTGAATACTACAAACTGGACTGATTTGATATATGTAGGCCATTCACAGGGTACAACTGCGTTCTTTGTGATGGGATCTGAGAGACCCGAATACAATAATAAAGTGTCTTTAATGATATCACTTTCAACTGTGGCATGGATGAGCCACATAAAAAGTGTAATTTTTAGAGCATTAGTACCGCTAAGTGATCAAATGTATACATTATTATACCTATTAGGCCAATATGAATTTGCACCAAATGATTTATTAGTAAATTTTTTTAAAGATGTTTTATGTACGGTGCCGTTTCCATTATGCAATAATATCAATTTTCTCACTTTCGGATTTAGTTATGATCAATTCAACACTCAACACTTACCCGTAATTATCGGACATTTGCCCGGCGGAGCAAGTACAAAGCAATTCTTACACTATGCACAAGAAATTAAATCGGGGGAATTCAGACAATTTGATCACGGTGATGAAAAAAATATGCAAAAATATGGTTCGATTCATCCTCCTTCGTATGCTGTAGAAAAAATAACTACACCAATGTATCTATTTCATAGTTATAACGATTGGCTGTCAAATATTAGAGACGTTCAACTGTTGAGGAAAAAATTAGCAAACGAAGTTGGATTTTACGAAGTGCCGCATAACACTTTTAATCACATCGATTACCTAAGTGGTAAAGATGTGAATATACTAGTTTATAAGAAAGTTTTAAACGTAATTGAGACTTTAACTACGAACAGCAATAATATATAACTAAGTAACTAACAAAAACAGGATACCGAAACACCAGTCCCAGCGCTTATGAGGCGTCAGGTCTTGACTAAATTAAGAGTTTATCCGTTAGCACAAGGCCAGAGTTGTAACAATCGCAATGTGAACATTTCTGAGTTCTGCGCGTCTAAGATGTACCTAGAATAAAAGATGTACTCTACAATCAAGTGACAAGATCTATATATTTAACAACAAGGTTCGGATAGGGTAGAGTTAGGGTTCTAAAGTAGGGGTAAATGTTACTGAAAGATGATTTTATTAGACAAAATTTTAAGTATATTGTGCATAAACTCACATTTACTACCTATTTGGCATACCTTTTTTTTTACATGGGGAAATCCTCTTGGATCGTCCGGCTAAAACCCCATGGTTGTCGCCATCAGCATTATGAAGGGGCTTTGGGACCTCCTAAAGAAACGCGCCAAAACCCCTACAGTGCAAAGCTATAATAGCGCTTCACGGGGGAAGAATTAATTTGCTCCCCTAATAAGACACCGCGATTCCTGCCGCCGCCTCGACGTCTACGTCTCCGAGTGGGATCGCCTCTCTCCCGATCCCGCTCCGCAACCTCCTTCTTGACCATAACAGTCTCGCAGAAGGAGGCTACCGCTTTCCATTCATCCTCTCCTGTAAGCATAGTCGACACGACTGCTGATAAGGAGAGGTTTTGCCCGATCCGGTTAACCAAGATCCGCCGCTCCACCTCCCACGCAGCACACTCTGAGAGTGTGTGGGTTGCGGAATCTTCGTTTCTGCCGCCGCAGTGGTAGCGATTCGCCGTCGCACCTATTTGGCATACCTAAGAACCGAAGTGCTATTCAACAGAATTTGTACGATTTCTATACCTTGGTCGTCTTTTATTTATTAAATTGTAAAGCCTACTCTACCGTAATAGTTTTCCTTTTAAATTCATCATATACTGTGATGTTTTTTCACAATTACAAGGGTTTATAATAATAAATAATGGTATTGGACATGGCAGGCGGTTACTTAGGTTCCAAAATATTTTGAAATGTATATTTTTGTATAGGAATAATAATAATAAACCAGCAGGGCAGCTTGTGGCGAGCTGTTGGGGAGTAGCGACCCCACGAACCCGAGTGCTTCCGGGGGAAGGTCCTGTTCCTCATCTCCGGCTTGCCTTTACCGGCCGGCTGGAGTGAACACTGACGAGGAACAGATCCCCCACCTCTGGCTTGCCTTCACCGGCCGGTCAGAGTGGAGTCGCGAGAGCTGTATGCTCGAAGGGTGGATGTGGAACGTAAGTGGTGAGTGGGCAAGTTGAGGGGACCCTAAGGGAGCAAATGATCGTTGTTTAAAGCCCAATGACAACTCTCCACTCTTCAGCCGCTCAATTGGTGTTGCTACCTTGTCGCTTTTTCTTGTGACTATTTTAGGGAGCCCATCTACCTGAGTTGGCGAGTCACCACCTGCCTATTTTATCCGTGTTTTTGACATAGGTCAGGCAGGTGCCATAGTCCCTCCTATAGTCCTTATTACCCAATCCATTAGCACCTCACAACAATAACCCAGTTTTAATTTTGTGTTTCCATACCAGCAATAGTCCTACACTAACCGGGGGTTGTCCTTGGGTGCATTTCTATAGTGTTCACAGGGATAATTGCCGGTTGGTGTCACATCTCATATTAGATTAAACTTGTCTTACGGGCCTCTACGTGTTGGCTTCGGCCCCACGCACGCCTACCTAAAGTCCGGGACTTTAATAGTCTCGAGATATGCAAAAGACAAACATAATAATAATAATAAATACACCCAACAGTCACACTCCTAGTCCTGACCCCACATTAAGTATAACCGTTATCGTGAGTATCAGAAACTATGAGAGACTTTCGGTCTCACAACACCATAATATTTATTAAATTAGAAACAAACAGTCAACCAAAGACATTACAAAATATACAACTTTATGATTGTAGACTTTTCATTATAAAAACATTTTCGCTTATCTTTTCGCTAAGAATAGCCTGTCACTTTTTCTTTGCGTTACATTGTTTAAAAATTAAAAGGACAACCATGGTTAAAGATAAGCAGCGCTTAAATATTTTTATAAGTAAGGGGCATAGTTTCCTGTATTTAAAAAAGTAAACAAAAATTAAAATAACTATAAATAAAAATACACCCAACAGTCACACAGTGGATCGTAGGCACTACGGGGGACTTACGGCCCCACAATACCCTGACCTGAAACAAATATCTGGGGGTCACACAAACATTTGTCTCAGTACGAGAATCGAACCTACGGCTTCTCGTTTCACTGCCGACCACTCGCCCGCTGCGGCACGGAGGCTGTCTTATTTTTACAAATTGGTTTAGGAACTCTTAAAACGATGTCCTTTAATCTATCGCAATTTCTATAAGCTTTTATACAATAATAATGTACGTACAGGATCAGTAGGAACAAATTTTACAAATTATTACAAGTATACAACCTGTAGATACATTTAAACATATGTTATGTTCTTATTTCGCGTATTTGCTCATATGTTAAAAAATTATTACAATTAAATTCATTTTCAGTGAATGTCGCATAAAATGACCGAACATTTAATACCAGGCATTGTCCACGTCTCTGCATTATACCAAACAGACGAAAAACCAGTGAACGACTCAAGTCACTATGGGGAAGTTATTTATAATGTTTAAAGTTATCGTATTCGTTTTATATTTAAGTGATGCGCATAACATATCAAAAAGATCTATTGTTGGTAATTTTAGAAACACGGTATCAAATTTAAGAAACTCTGTGTCAGGGGTAGCCGAAAATATTGTATCAAGTATAAATAACACTGTAACAAGTGTAACCGAAATTACAAGAACACTAAATGAAATAATTGCAGCTATGGGCGAAATTACCAGTTTAACCGAAGGACTATCTATTGAAGACATTGCACCATACGCTGTTTCCTCTATTACAAATGAAGATGCAAAGACTCCAGCGTCAGAACTAATACAGAAGTCAGGATATCCATATGAAAATCACACAGTGCAAACTGAAGACGGATACCTGCTGACACTTGCGAGAATTCCTGGTAAAGGCCAAGTAGTTTTCCTAATGCATGGATTAGCATGTAGTAATGATGAATTCGTAACACCAGGGAATGATACTGGTCTCGCTTATTTACTTGCTGCTAAAGGATACGATGTGTGGATGGGTAATGCGAGAGGTAATAAACACTCAAGAGCTCATATAAGTATGTCTACAGATTCTGCAGAATTCTGGGACTTTACTTGGCATGAAATAGGTATCTACGATCTCCCCGCCATGATTGACTACATTTTGAATATTACAAACGAGGCTGACTTGATATATATAGGCCATTCACAGGGTACAACTGCGTACTTTGTGATGGGATCTGAGAGACCCGAATACAATAATAAAGTGTCTTTAATGTTATCGCTTTCAACTGTGGCATGGATGAGCCATATAAAAAGTGTCATCTTTAGAGCATTGGTACCGTTGAGTGATAATATATACACGTTATTATATCTATTAGGTCAGTATGAATTGTCGCCAAATAATGTATTGCAAAATTTTTTTAAAGATGCTTTATGTACAGTGCCGTTTCCATTGTGTAATAATATCCTTTTTCTGATCTGCGGATTTAGTTATGATCAATTCAACACTGAGAACTTTCCCGTAATTATTGGACATTTACCGGGCGGAGCAAGTATAAAGCAATTTCTACACTATGCCCAAGAAATTAAATCGGGGGAATTCAGACAATTTGATCACGGTGATGAAAAAAATATGAAAAAATATGGTTCGAATCGTCCTCCTTCGTATACTGTAGAGAACATAACTACACAAATGTATCTATTTCATAGTTATAACGATTGGTTATCAAACATTACAGACGTTCAAATCTTGAGGGAAAAAATACCAAATGAAGTTGGATTTTACAAAGTGCCGCATAAAAATTTTAATCACTTGGATTATCTCATTGGTAAAGATGTGAATAAATTAGTTTATAAGAAAGTTATAGATGTGTCGGAGGGCCAACGCTGACGTTGTTTTTTAAAAACGGTGACGTCAGCATGGCTGACGTCACTTTTGACAATAAGATGATTACTCATCTTATTTATCAAGCGTGAACACTGAAATTCACTAATTCCCTTTATTAACGGTGCTTAACAGCACCGTCTAGTCAGGGATGTGGACAGTCCGAGTGCCGGAGCACGACTGTGTCGAATCTGCTCTGAACACTCCTTTTATAGGGTGTAATATTTGCAACTACCTACTCGATACCGAATATCGAATGGCAAAGAAATAATTATAACGATTATTTTAACTTTTTAGAATCTTTTAAGGTTTCAGCAGTTTAACAATTGTAAAATAAATTAATAACGTGAAATAACAACGGCTTTTTAAATAAGCTTGCTATTTTGCGCCGATACGGCCATACCAGCCTTGTAATTTGTTGTGAATACTCGTAGAACAAATTTTTATTTTTTTTTTCTTTTCTTTTTCTTTCTTTCTTTTCATTTGAAATAGCACGTGCTCTTATTGAAAGCTCGTGGTTGTACGCCGATACGGTCATTTTGAAAGGCCTCGTTTATTATTGCGAATTTAAGATTCCGATTTTTTTTTAAACTACCACCGGATCCAAACGCGGCCCTGCCTGAGAAGACCCGGCGAAACAAACTCAGCGGGCAAAATTACCTAGCTCACAAAACAATTTCCCGAATTGACCACTCTGGATTCTTCAAATTGACCACTTATGATTTTTAAAGTTGATCACTAACGTTGACATTTAGACTTCAAAAATGACTGCAACAGTGTCACATACACCGTCTCGATCAATCCTGACCATAAATCAGGTAGTTTTGTTTTTGCATTGAATTCCGAGATGAAATTGCACACAAATCAAAATACGGGTATTTAGACGCACCTCGTGCCCTAGTTTATATGGTTTTTAGAGGAGGTATCCGACCAGCCCTGCTAGACCATATTATAAACATTTGTACAAATGTTCCACACAATGCACTTTTTATGAATCAGTAGTCAGAGTGCGAATGCTCCACGCATCTATGCACTTTTCTTACGGGGATAATGGTCCACAGGGGTTCTAAAGGAACGGGAAGGGTCGATGCTGTGGCGCTGAGCGGTCCTGTACGCCGTGGTCCACAGAGGCTCTGAAAAGTTTTTTTTTTTTTTTTGCAAATGCTCCACGCATTTTTGCACTTTTCTTATAATAATGCTGTGGTTCTGAGCGGTCCCGTACGCCGTGGTCCACAGTTTTTTTTGTTAAGGATGATGCTGTGGTTCTGAGCGGTCCTTTACGCCGTGGTCCACAGGGGTTCTAAAGGAACTGGGAAGGACGATGCTGTGGCCTGGGCCTTTATTATTGACCGTGGTCCACAAAGGCACTGAAAAACTAGTTCGAAAGTATCGATCGAACTGAAAGTATCTCGGATTGAAAGTATCAGTCGGACTGAAAGTATCAGTCGGACTGAAACATCAGTCGGACTGAAATATCAGTCGGACTGAAATGTCAGTCGGACCGAAACATCAGTCGGACTGAAACATCAGTCGGACCGAAAGTATCAGTCGGACCGAAAGTATCAGTCGGATTGAAAATTGAAATATCAGTCGGATTGAAAGTATCCGTGGGATTTAAAGTATCGATTATCAGGGCGGAAAGGTTCAAGTTAAGTGAGTGGGATTGTGATCCCACTTCTGATGTCGGATGGCCAACGCTAACGTTGTTTTTTAAAAACGGTGACTTCAGCATGGCTGACGTCACTTTTGACAATAAGATGATTACTCATCTTATTTATCAAGCGTGAACACTGAAATTCACTAATTCCCTTTATTAACGGTGCTTAACAGCACCGTCTAGTCAGGGATGTGGACAGTCCGAGTGCCGGAGCACGACTGTGTCGAATCTGCTCTGAACACTCCTTTTATAGGGTGTAATATTTGCAACTACCTACTCGATACCGAATATCGAATGGCAAAGAAATAATTATAACGATTATTTTAACTTTTTAGAATCTTTTAAGGTTTCAGCAGTTTAACAATTGTAAAATAAATTAATAACGTGAAATAACAACGGCTTTTTAAATAAGCTTGCTATTTTGCGCCGATAGATGTAATTGAGACTTTTATTGACTAAGTATACAGACAGCAACCGATTCACGATATTTACTGGAAACAATATATTTAGTTTATCCGGGGATTTATTTAATTCCTAATATTTTTAATTTTATATAATTTTTATTATATATATATTTTATTCTATGTGCAGCAGTGGACGTCCTGTGGCTGATGATCATTATGATGATGATCCGGGGTATGCCGGGATATACCGGACATAAAAAATATCCTTTATTCTATCTTTATTTTGCACTTATACTTCATATTTGAGGTTGGTAATTAAACATTTTAATTTTCCAAGTTTTATAAAAAGAAGAAGAAGAATTTGTGATGTGATTGATATAATCCTACTGCTGTGCGTAATAATCGGGCAAATGGTTGTAATTATTAAATTCCTATGTTGATGTCTTATTTAGTTAAATATAATATTATATATAAAATTCTTTTATTTTATTAAAGGTTTGTATGCCTTGGTGTTTTAATTTCAATATATTTTTTAACTGGGACAGTATGGTAAAACTTTAGGAAATACAGAGAAACCGTCTTAGGAACAATTGGCTCTTTGCCATTTGGTTTTGGAACCCTAAAAACACTAATATTGTTGCGTGGGCCCACAGACATGGATGTCTGTGCGTGCGTCGCATATTCACTGTGACCATAAAACATTTTTTTTATAGCAATGACGAGCAAACGAGCAGGTAAATGATCGTCTGATGGTAAATGATCTCCACAGTCATAATACATAAGAATTATGGGTTAATTGCCAAATGTTTAGATGCCAATCTTAAATAAGGGGAGTAGGAAAGGGAAGTGCAGAGGACAACTGGATCAGCGGAAATCTCACTCACCGGACAAAACACAGCAGAAAACTTTTGACAGTATCCGTGGCGCAGTGTGAGAGTAGCCAGCCGGCTAGAGTGGTCACGGGTTGGATTCCCGCACCCAGATTAATGTTTGAGTAGTCTTCAGATTCATTTGTTTCAGGTCTGAGTGTTGTGAGACCGAAACAAATGAACCACCACAAGACACAAGACTCGTATCTTAGTGTGGGGTCAGAGGGTTACCACCACCTCTTATAGCAATATTATTATAACCTATATATTATTCACGTAAACTTAAGAAATCAGTATTATTATAATTTTACTTGTACCGATTCCCGTACAAAAAAAACGTAGTAAGACTATAATAATAATGCTATAAGAGGTGGTGGTAACCCCCCAGGACTATGTGTGTGACTGATGGGTATTATTTTCGACCGACTTAAAAAAGGAGCAGGTCCTCAATTCGTCTGTATGTTTTTTTTATGTATGTTACTCGATATATAAATGTGGACCGATTTTCAAGATTATCTTTTTGTTCGATAGAGCCTATTTCAAGGGTGGTCCCATATAAATTAGGTGACGCACGGCCCGTTAAGTTTTTTAAACTTTTGCGTCGGTTTTCTGTGAAACAGAACACATTTTTCACAATGTACCCGTTGTAGGTATGTGGTATATGGTATACGTTTAACTTTAGATTAATAAATGCGACCTACGGTCACAAAATACGATGATACATTTTTTGTGTTTAACTTAAAATCGTCGGAGATGCATGTCCTTAGTGGACTCTAACCTGCCACTTTGTCTCGGCATTCATTCGCTCCCTCCTTCACATATTAAACATTGCGACAATGGCGTAACTACAGGAACATTCCCGCAAAATGCCACGGGCCCGGACTAGAGAGATGCACCTGGCCGAGAAGACCATCAGGGCCCTTGACGAAGAGGCTGTGAATTTGCCACGGACCCCCAATATTACAGTTACGCCACTGCAATTCGATATGTTTCAAAATTCGTGTTTATAATTAATACTACCTACCATTCAAGATACCGATCGACTTATAATTTAAATAACAAATATTAAGCAAGGTCGCGCTCACATATGCACCTACATATTTTAATATGTGATATTACTTTACAGCGACATCTGTATTTATTTTAAAACTAGCTGCAATTATTGAGATATTGAATTTTACTTTATTTTTATTTTGTACAAAACTTCCAGCTAGTACTTTACTTATTAATAATAGTGTCAGAAGAACAATTACAAATTATCTTTTATAAAGTATAACAAATACACAGAAACTTATATTTGTATAAAAATAATAACATGTAACAAATGCAGAGAAAATAATTGTTATAAAAGAAATAAACGAATAAATAAAAGAAATAAAAGATCTAAACCAAGACATAGAAACAGACTCATAGAAAGAATGCATCACTCATAATATTTTAAGTCTCGGAACACTGGTGCAAAAAACGTCCAAATCCATATCATGCATTAAATTGTTAAACTGGCTACTGGCTCTTATGAGAAATGAATTACTGCGATAATTTGAGTTTACAAGAGGATTATTAACAATCTCGGATTCCTCACATAGTTGGCATGTGTCCGAATCCCCAGTCCACCTAGAAGCTCGGGACAATCGACAGTAGATACCATTCGCTAAAGCTAAAAGGTAGGCTACATCAGCAATATGCCGCCGTTCCTGAAGTTGTGGCCCCTTACTTATAAAAAATATTTAAGCGCTGCTTATCTTTAACCACACGTTGTCCCTTTCACTTTTTAAACAATGTAACGCAAGGAAAAAAGTGGCAGGCTATTCTTAGCGAAAATATAAGCGAAAATGTTTTTATATGTAAGGTCTGTAGTATGTAAGTGGAATTTCTTACAGCGACTTATACCTCTATAGTTAGAAAGGTGTGTTTTGGACCGATATTGAATAAATCTCAAAAACTTTTTTTGAATACCTACCCTAAAGCTATCAATATAAACATTATGATTGGGATTCCACACCTGTGACTAGTATTCGAGATGACTGCGGACGAAAGCACTGTAGATATATGATTTTGATGGTTTTAATGCTCTCAAACTGAGAAGATAGCCTCATTACAAATCCTAATATTTGAGATTCCTTTTTCACGACATTGGTAATAATTATGTGGATCAAAAAGAAGTTATATATTTATATTTGCTGTGTCTCAGGTGTGTTTTTGAGTCTGCTTAAATTATTTCAAACTGATATTCCGTCAATATGTAGATTTTCTTCTACCTGACGTAATCCTAGTCTAAATTGGATTCAGCGCAAATACATTCAACAGTACATAGACAGGACAACAGCGCAAAACTTCTGATTCAAAACTTGTGACCTTGTCATGGTCATAAGTTATTCAGTCATGGTTATTTAAAACATATGCGGACAAGGTCGTGCCAGCGTAATAATGAACTTACTCAATAAAATTGTCTTATATGGATCTTGAATATTCACAGAACATTTTAGGTTATAAATTGTTATAAGCGCCCTCGCATTGTAATAAGTGGTGGTAGGTACTTTTCGGAACGTCGGAGAAGATCTGTCGCTGCCGGCCGTGGTTTCCACCATGGTCGACAGCCGGGAGGCCTGGCGTGCGGTGGCCCACTTCTGCGAAGTTGTAATATTGCAGAAGGAGAGCGCCGAGAGGGATCGGGAACGATCCGATCCCTCCTGCCGTCAGAGGAGACATAGGAGGCGTCGGGTTGACGACTGACCGGCGCCTCCCGCCCTCTGGTTGGGGGCGTTTGGAGAATTCCACCACGGTATCCCCTGCCCGTCGTAAAAGGCGATTTATAGGGGCCATCAGGGGTACGGGCGCGCAGCGGGGGGCTGTTGTAGCGCCCATTTTAGTACTTTTGTACGTGCGACCCCGGGATGGACGGCGGCACGGGTGGTTGGCCTCGTGCTGTCGTTGACGCCGAGGGCGTCCTTCGGCGGTGGGGGCTTATGAGCCTCCCCACAATTTGAGACGGGCCGCAAGGCGGCATCGCGCAGTCAGGGGCAGTTCCGGCCGAAGCCTGGGCGCCTCTCGCCTAGGGAACCCCGGTACTGTTCCTAAAGCGCCGAAGAGGGCCACCGCGGGGTTTTTAGTCGGTATTGCCGGTGTAGGGTGTACATAGTGTTAGGGACTCGGCTCAGTGTCGCCCGGATGTTTTTCATCTCTCCTGGGCATATGGCGCTGGGTCGTAAGACCGGCGACTCCGACATAACCGTCGCGTCTCCCCCCCTAGGCGTGGCGGTAGTGGTAAAACACTTTTCCCCGCGATAACAAAAAAAAAATACTTTTCGGAAGACTTTTATGTGAGCGAAGCGAGGTCGAGCAGAAGTTAATTTAGACTACTTTAGTTATAAATGTCTCTAAAGTAGTCTAAAGTTAAGATTGGACAATATTGATTCACAAGGAAATCGTGACCGTTGGTAAATAATTTAATTCAAAGTGTTTCTCGCACAATTCGAATTCATAAAAAAAATTTAATACGATATTTTTTCCAGTGAAGTTTAAGGCTCAATTATTTTTTCCGAACTCGAAATGCGCGAATATTGAGTGCCTGACCTGAAAAATAACAAACTTCGAATGATGAAGTGCTATTTTTTGGTACACCAATGTATGTAGTATATTATCAGACACTTTCCAATCGCCAAAGAGATCAACAAAAATGTTAATGATTAAAATAAACAAATACAAATAAATAACACAGACGAAAAATGTATGTGTAAACGAATAGACAGTCTTATCGTTTACAGTGATCTCTAGTCTCTACCAGACAACCTTTCAGTTTCTCTCTTTGTGTAACACAAAAGGCGCATCTCCTGCACGTTTTTCTCGAAACAAAACATAAAAAAACATACACAAAACAATAATTTACGCAGTCTCATGCTGATAGACCAATGGACTATAGATAAAAATGTATAGCAAAAGCATATCTTATTGCAGGAGACGTGCCATTAATTTTTAGTTAATTGGTTTTTGTTTACAATCACTTTCAGACAGTAAACTAATTACAGTTAATTGTTGTACGCTAAAATAACCTTATCTAACCATACAGGTGTATCCATATAAGATATATATTTGAAATATAAATATTTTAAAATCTATGTACATATACCTACCTAATCTCTATAACTAAATACCCGATAAATAAATCAAAACAAAAAACGGGCAAGTGCATGCTGCATATCTGTAGCTCAACCATGAGTTTGTTGCGCGTATTTACGTATCCAAATCCAATTACGTATCCAAAACCAACTGTTTCGGAAATAGAGGGGACGCCCTACTCTACCAAAAATATCATTGAAAAGCTTAATATTTCGCAAACTGAGCCTCCAATCGAAAAATTGTTTTTGCAACCTCGCATTGTTTTTGAAAGACCTATCCAACGATACCCACACCATAGGATAGTCGAGAAAAAACAATTCACCCCCTCTTTATGTGTAGGGGAGGCACCCAAAAAAATATTTTTCAAGATTTTATTCCACGACTTTCTTAGTTTCATAGATATGTATACTCGTGGCAGCCTACTACAACCCTCTAGTACTTATAGTTTCTGAGATAAACAGCGGTCAGACAGACAGACATACGGACATGTCGAAACTATAAGAGTTCCTTTTTTGCCATTTGGCTTTGGAACCCTAAAAACTACGTAATAATTAAGGCGAGTCTCTTGCACATGTTTTTTCGAAACAAAATACAAAAAACACCTACACAAAACAAGGTTTTTCATTGTCTCCTGGTAACAATGAGCCACAGACAAAAATAGCAATACCATGTATGGTGAAGATGTTTTGTGTAATATTTTAGAGCAGGAGACGCGGAATCACTTACACAATAGGGTGTTTTCGTAATTGGGTACTTAACAATTTTTTTTTATTGATTTTATACGAAATTTACGTCATCTAAAACATAACACAGAAAGAAATATTGATATACTCCCAAAAATAAAAAAGTTATAAGCCTTTTTAGTTTGGTGTAACCTTCAAACAGCGGGAAAGAGAAATATCAGTAAATCACGTCATGGCCATAACGGTGCGTGCGTTGGAAAGGGATAGCAAGATATCCCCACTACGCCCCCACTCTGGCTCATTGCAGAAAATATGAATAACTGCCTCATTTTTCAACCAATTTCGATGCGGTTTTTATAGAAGGGTTTCTTTTTTGTTTTTTATCTATATATATAAAAATGAAACCCGTTTTCCGTTGTCACGCCATCACGCGTGAACGGCTGGACCGATTTCGCTAATTCTTTTTTTAGAATATTCCTCGAAGTACGAGGATGGTTTACGGAGAGAAAAAAATGAAAAATTGTCTGAAAAAGTCTAAAAACAACACTTTTCTGTACTCCCATACAATCGATTCGTAATAATACTTAAAAGTCAATTTGAACTTTAATACCATACCATAAAGTTCAAGTATTAGTGGAGAGGTTCCGGGAAGGCAAAACAATTGAGTGTCGTTAGTATCGTATAAATATTAATGTCAGTATTTGTCAATTGAAAAATTCTTTTTATGTTGGATAGCCCATTTATCGAGGACGGCTATAGGTTATATAACATCACGCTATGACCTAAGCGGTGACTGAAGGGGTGATTGATGGGGTTACTGACGGGGTGACTGATGGGGCGACTGACGTGAGGAATGACGGGGTGACTGACAGGCTAACTGATGGGGTGGCGGACGGGGTGACTGACGAGGTGACTGACGAGGTGACTGACGGGGTGACTGATGGGGTGACGGACGGAGTGACAGACGGATGACAGACGGGGTGACAGACGGGTGACAGACGGGGTGACAGATGGGTGACAGACGGGTGACAGACGGGGTCACAGACGGCTGACAGACGGGTGACAGACCGATGACAGACGGGGTGACAGACGGGTGACAGACGGGGTAACCGACAGGGTGACTGACGGGGTTACTGACTGGGTGACTCACGAAACCGGACCGAAGTAGATCATCCCATTACCTCCTTTAGAATTATTGGATTATAGGTGCCTACTACTCATTCTTTCAACCCTCTCTCTCCTACGCAGACGAAGTTGCGCGGGTCAGCTAGTTATATATAAAAATGTGTATGAAATGAAACATAGTCAAGTACCCAAATTATTCATATAATTTAAAGTAATTGATGAGGCCCATTAATAAATGCAATTACAAATTAAATGCAATCATAACCATCTAATAACCATTTATAACAATAACAACGCCAGGCATAGTGAAAGATCAATTTTATTTTAACAATCAAACATCACGCATACAAATAATTAAAAGTGATATCAAAAGTAATATATCGGGCCTTGCACAATGCTAATTAGTAAGGTAAGATATAAAATATATAAACTGGAAATACTACCTAAATGTTATTGATAATGTCAGCCATTGGGTAAACTGGGGACACTTGATCTTTTGCAGACAGAAATTCAGACGAATAAAGAATCTTCCTTTTTATAACTTTTTTTTAGCAGAGACTACTGAAAAAGCCTATGGGGATTAATAATCCTTGTAATTAATGATCTCTACCGCCTACCCATAACACCAACAGAATCAGGAATGCGTTGCCAGTTGCCTTTCAAAAGAAAGGGATTGGAAGGCAGAGGAGGATTTGGGCCTCCGAATATCTCACTCTTAAGCTGCAACTTTAAGTTGGTTTTCTGTGAAAGTATCAAAGTATTCAACCGGTCGAGCCGAGGTCGAGCCCATTGTGTTATAGACTTTACTGCTTACCTACAGCGTGACGCTATCACATCAATTAGTCGCATCGTCCTCTCCTTCTGGACTCTCCCTATTTAGACTGTAGACCGGGAGAGCCTGGGTTCAAAACCAACTTAGTTTTTTTATAAATTACTTTATCCTCCAGAGAGGTTGACCTCTAACAGACAGACCTATGAGTAATTTAATTATGCCCAAAAATTTTTTTTGAGTGGTAGAACCGCGCTTTTGGGCGTAATGTCTACTGCGCGAATGGGCCGGCTCGACCGGTTTAATATCACTGTCTCATAGAAAACCGACGTAAAGTGGCAGCCCGGTGTTGCGTTTCGTTCGGTGATGAGATTTCCGGTGGCCCAATCCCCCCCTCTTTTTCCCAATCCCTATCCGTCTCCTTTTTGGTTCCTCCAACGCACCCATAATACATTTGTATCTTAAATGTTATGACCGGTAGAGATCACTTACCATCAGGCGGCCCACCTGCAGGGTTACCACGACCTCTTAAAGCAGTACTATTATAATCGTTCTTCGTTTGTTTTGTATGGGAATCGGTACAAGTAAAATTATAATAATACTGATTTCTTAAGTTTACGTGAATATTATACATTGAAATAAAACTATTCTTACGGATTCTATCACGATTAGGAGAAATAGAATAATAATCGTGATAGAATCCGTAAGAATAGTTTTATTTCAATGTATAATAATACTGCTATAAGAGGTGGTGGTAACCCCCCTGATCGTTTTTCAGTCACTGCTATAAAAATAAAATGCCAAACATGGAACGATTTTCAAGATTATTTTTGTGTTCGATAGAGCTTATTCCAAGAGTGGCCCCATAAAAATTGGGTCGCGATCAGATGCTGCACTGTGCTTACCATCAGGTGTAATCTTATGTAGTTCTTGTACGAACTAGTACGGAAGAGCGCTCCCACATACGAAATGAACGAACTAGTTCCCAGATTTCTTGCTTTTTAATTCGTTAGTTCGTTTGTTAAGTTAGATTCTATTAGATTCTAAGTCGTATGATTGTATGTAATAACGAAAGTGAGTCAGAGCGCGGCGCTATCCGATTTCTTTCTTTCTGCCTTTCTTTCTTTCTACCTAATCCACCTTCCTACTTAAACCTTTCACTTCGCCTTATAGGTGTAGTGGCGTCATTTGCCAAGCCCGGATAAAAAATACATTTTATTAAATACACATAAATATCATATCATGAGTAAATATAAGACTGAACAAACAAGTGTAACTTTAGTAAGAAACCTTTTATTATTTATTCAATTCTATGGAATATAAATGATAGGCATAATTAATTTACTCAACCCTTTAAAACACGCAGTACTTACCGTTGTTTATAATATTATTATAAAATATTATGTCTTTTAGAAACATGGTAGTGGATCGATGTATTTTATTGAGTTAAGTGTTTATTACAAAATCCATAATACTAATAAATAATTGGGATCAATAATAAATAAGGTGTCAATCAGCCTGTCGAAAGACATTGTGTAATTACTACTTACCTTAACTTACCTCGACCGTTGAAAGAATTATACCATTTGTTAACGGACGACGTTCCAAGAAGACGTTCCAAGCAGACGGACTGCATTTCAACATTTTCAACTGCACTCCGATTGCAAAACTGTTTGAATGCAGTTGGTCCAACTACATACATACATTTACTTGTATAATAATTTGTGAATAAATTTCTTCTTTATTATTTGGTCGCCTTGTTGGTCAGGTGATAGCGCACAACGGCTATGGACTGAGATTTCCTGAGTTCGAATCCCGAGTGAAGCAAATCGATTTTTCTAATATCAGTATTAGTAAGGAATAACTTTCTATTAGTTTCTTTTTGAATGCCTCGGTGGCGTAGTTGTATTTCGGTACGACTACCGTCCTGAGGTCTCGGGTTCGATCCCCGGGTCGGGCAAAGTGATATTGGATTTTTCCACATCAGGCCAGAGTCTGGAATTTGTGCCCGATATATCACATCTGGGACGGAACTAAGCTCGGCGAAATGTGGGTGTTCTACTTCGCTAGTTCGCCCCTGCCTACCCCTTCGAGGATACAACTTTCTAATACGGGTCTTGGTTAGTTTAGCCTAGTAGGTTTGCTTATGACATCAAGAAGATTGTTAGACAAAATTTGATGAAATTAGCTTAAAACAGAAAAAAAAAACTTTGGAGGAAGCCTGTACCTCAGAGGGGTCCATGCTAAAACACAATAAGCATTTCAAATTATTGTATTTTTTGTACACATAATTATTTTTTGGAATGGAATTAAAAGGCTTTTTATTTTCATTTATTTTATTATATTGGGTCACCTGCAGTACATTTGCAAACCGCCTATGGAGTACTTAATTATTTTTAGCATACACAAAGCCATTCCTATGCTAATTACGACGATTTACAGGTCACAATCCTATTTTTAAATCACGGGGATTTATAATTTATTACAAAGAATCATTTTAATTTTTATTTTTTAACCTTACCATTACGCTTTCAATCGTTCTCCCTGTATGTGGAATTGTTATTGGTACCAACTCTATGAAACACCCGGTATATTGGGCTCTTCTGAAGAAAAAAAAGAAAGAGCGTTACATCTGCATGGTGTAGACATTATTCCCCCAAGTAAAAAAAAACAGCATTTAAATGAATGCCTGACAAGTTATGTAGTTATGGACCTTACTCTCAGTGCGTTCCACTAAGCGACCACAACGATCAAAATGCTCCTTTAGTCGTTCCACATAGCGACCGCGGTCGTTGTGGTCGCGGCGTAAACGTCACTTATGACGTCATGACTTACGCTCACGCGAAGCTCACGACGACCCATCTAAAAAGGTGGGTCGTTGTGATCGTTGAGAAAATTAGCGGCGTTTTCAATACTCAATGCATCAAAAATGGCGCCCGATAAGCTTACGTTATTTTCTTTCTTTCATGTGAAAGATATATTTTAGTAGAAGTGAATGTTTCTGCAGCGGATATAAAAAAATAAATTATATTTTTTTTTTCAATATAAATCGATTTAAACAATAATTAATAAAGTTTATTTTCAAGGCTTAGAGATTATAACAAAACCTGTTAAATATTTTGGATTCTTTTTATTAACTCGCCGTTTGTATTATTTACCTCCACGCTCAAAACGCTCTATAGTCCATTCCACTAGAGTTTACGACAGCAACGCTCACAAGCAAGTGGAACGGGCAAAATTGCGGTCGTGAGCGTGATCGTTGTGGACGCTTAGTGGAACGCACTGTAGGAGTGCGGTAAAAGCAGTCTTTAAATGTCAACATTACTTCAGTCACCTGTCATGTCAAATAAACTTAGGTATATCAATTATCAACTAATAATTTGGAAATATGTTTTGTTTTGTAACCATTAAAATAAAAATAACAACTTTATTACAATGCCGCAATAAAGCGAAGGTACACTTCTAGCTTGTTAGCCTTTAAGTACTGCATCAACAACACCGCGCAGCACCGACGGACGTATGCTTCAGTGTAAAACCAACTTTACTGTAGGGGAGAGCAGGTAGGATTCGTACAGTTTTTACTCTAAGTCCCATAAAATAAAAACTTATCGGTATTTCAAGATAGTTTAAATGCTAACATAATACCTGTATATTTAGCTTAAATCATGTTATAGTTCAGGATTAACACAAATCAATTTGGCATTGATATTCAAGCTTTTACAGAAAATGAAAAATGTACGAAAGCACCCCGCACGCGGGGGGCACATTCGTACATAGTGGGGAGCCTACGTACACGATGATTATAAATACATTTTTTTGCAAAAAATATATGTTTAATGAGATCAAAAGAGCATCGGTTTCAAGTAATAAGTAACAATACTGTTATTTAGCAAATTATTCATAGTAAAAGTTTAACATTTTTCATAAAATCTTCTTATGTTCCTAATGAAACCAATCAACACTATAAAAAGAATCTTAAGGCTAACAAATCGAAATCTTTACGAGGTCTATCTACTATTGAATATTGAAGATCTTTGTCGAAGCTATAGATATTAGCAGTTCTTGTTGTTAAAGCAGTTTATAGTAAGCTATCTAATATAATGTTTGTACCTATATTATGCTGAAGCATAACAAATTGATACTATGCTTTGTATATAGTCTAGCGGCGATAACTTAGGAAACGTACCCATTATCCGTTATCGTTACCCATTTTTTACCATATCGCCGAGCTTAGTTCCGTCCCAGATGTGATAGGGGGCGAGCCTATCGCCATATCGGGCACAAATTCCAGACTCCGGGCTGATATGGAAAAATCCAATATCACTTTGCCCGACCCGGGGATCGAACCCGAGACCTCAGAACCGTAGTCGTACCGAAGTTGGTACTTCGGACTCCTGACTGCCTCCGTGGCGTGGTGGTCCACGCCACGGAGGCAGTCAGGTAGTGGACTAAGACCTAACCCCTCTTATTACCCCTACCACCGTACCTACCCCGTACCCAGCAGTGGGACAGTATATAATACAGGACTGATGATGATGTATATAGTACGAATGTACCCCATTTATAACTGTACGAATGCACCCCAACACATAAAATCAATAAATTAATTTAACACAAAAATACCCATTATAAGTAATCCAAATTTGATGTTTATATTGTAAACTAAGACATTGTGCACATACAATAATAAAATATATTAAATGTTCGGGGCAAAGCTTGCTCTTACAACGACATTTAAATGTAAGTCCAAAAATTACTTACACCGAGCGAAAACACATAATGGCTCGTTTCGGCAAAAGCAGCAGCCGCATTGCCCTGCCTCCCCGCGGTAAGGCTATGCGTATGAGCAGGACTTATGGACACAAATACAAACGCTTCGACGTGTTTAGTTTAAAAGATATGACTACTGTACGAATGCTCCCGCTGTACGAATGCTACCTGCTTTCCCCTATTAGACATCGATAACTGTGTCGATAGTGCTGACGGGTTGAAATAATTAAAATTTAATCGCTACCGTGTAAACAAAGGTGTCTATAAGTATAAAAGAAGTGTTTATCCAAAAGTACCTAATTTATAATTTACAGTCTACATCATGCTGGTGTATAATAAAATATTTGTATTATTGTATTTCATATTTACGGGCTCGGTCTTCGTACACAGCGCCTCATCGACCCGGACAAACAATACCGATGCTGATTTAAATAGATTTTTGGAAGTGATCCGGTCCTTCGGCATAGCTAGTGTTACTGCTGGTGGTCTACTTTTGAACCCATCTAGTTACTGGGACTATCAGTCTGGTCTTAAAAACGAAGATCTCCACTTGAACGCGACACAGTTGATAAAAAAATACGGTTTTCCTGTTGAAACCCATCGTGTTACTACCAAAGATGGATACATTTTGACATTATTTAGAATCCCCTGTGGCGGCCCACCGGTATTTCTGCTCCACGGGCTGGAGTTGAGTGCAGATGATTTCATAATAGCAGGTCCAAAGAGCGGAATGGCTTATTTACTGGCTAGAGATGGTTACGACGTTTGGTTAGGAAACGTACGCGGTAACAAATATTCAAGAATGCACGAGACTTTAAATCCCGACAAGGATTCTGCGTATTGGAATTTTAGTGTCAGTGAAATTGGTGAAATAGACACCCCGACAATGGTGGACTATATATTGAATACCACTGGATACACACAATTAACCTTTATTGGTCATTCACAAGGAACTCGAGCTTTTCTCTTAATGTGCTCCGTATACCCAGAATACAATAATAAAATTTCTTTAATGATTGCTATGGCCATTGTAGGATATGTATCTAATATGAAGAGTCCAGCATTTAGAGCATTTTCCTATTTTGTCGACGAGCAATATTTTTTATATAAACATTTGGGGTTTCCCAACGAGTTATTACCAAGCAACGAATTTACTAGAGCAGTTTCTGGCGTAGTTTGTGGCGTAGGAGGCCTTGTGGTTGCAACAACAGTTTGCAATAATATAGCATTTCTATTTTTGGGGTACGACTACTCGCTATTGAACGTAACGAATATACCAAACATTGCACAACATGCTCCGGCTGGATCGTCAACAAAACAGTTTTTACACTATTGTCAAGAAGTAAACTCAGGCAATGTTCAAAAGTTTGATTATGGTCAAAAGAAAAATATTGAAGTGTATGGTACAAAAACTCCGCCACTGTATCATCTTGAAATGGTAAATGCACCTGTCGTTATCTTGTATAGTGATAACGATTGGCTTGTAGATGTTATAGACGCGAATAGAACTAGAAGTGTACTACCAAACGTCCTTGACTTTTATAGAATTCCTTACGAAAGATTTAATCATCTAGATTATTTGTGGGGCTTGCATTCTAAAAAACTAGTTTATAACAAAATTTCAGAAATGCTAACAAGATATGGTTCTCGTAGCGATGTTACTACGTGTTCAAAAATCTAAATACATAAGTAAGTAAATTATGTATTTTTATTATATGCTGCGAAATACACTAATAATACGAAACAAAAACATGCCGTTTCTTTTATTAACAAGTACTTAATTAACTGATTAACAGAAATAAAGTAAGACGAAGCCTTGTTTTTCTCTTTATTATGTGTAAATACAGCCTACTGTATCGTCGTCACGGGTCGGACTCCACAAAGGCTGCAAAACTTTCGAAATGTCGGCCATTAAAATTAAAACCAAATCGTGGTAGAATCCGTCAAAAAAAAGTTTTATTTCAATGAATAACATTCGCGTAAATCTAAGAAATCATTATACAGTAGGTACTATATCCATCACCTAAGTCGTCCAATGTGCCCGCCATATCAAATCGACAGCCTCCGTGGCGCACCGGGCGAGTAGCCAGCTGTGAAACGAGAGGCCGTGGGTTCGAACCCCGCACCGAGACAAATGTTAGTGTGGCAATATTTATTTCGAGGGTGTTGTGAGACCGAAAGTCTCTCGTAGTTCTTGATACCCACGACAAAAGAATCGATCTTAGAGTGGCGTCAGGGTTATGTATGTGACTGTTGGGTGTTATTATTATAATTCTTATATTATATTCTTAATGTGGTTCGGAGCGTTTGGACACTTTCTAAACGTTAGAGTCTTCCATCGCGGTATGCACTGGCTTTTTTTTGTTTTCGCGTGGAAAAGCCTTTTACCGCTACCGACACCTATGGGGAGAGACGTTATGGTTATGTCGGATTCGCCGGTCTTACGACCCCAACGTTAAGCCGGCCAGGAGAGATTGAAAGCATCTACGCGACCGTTAGGCAGTATCTTCTGGGTGGGCGCGTGTCATAATAGTGTCCCTTTTAGTATTTTTGTACATGCGATATCGGGATGGGCCGCAGCATGGGCGATCGGCCTCGTGTTATCGTAGACGCCGCGCCGAGGAGCGCAAAGGCGTGTAACAGGTAACTCTCATCTAAATATTTAAATCTAAGAAGAAAACTAAAACTATTAGGTATTGGTTATTTTGAGGAAGTGGCAAGACTAATTCGTACTAGGGGCAAAAACCCGTCGAAAATAATATCACTAAAATAATAATTTTGACAGCCACCGAGACCCAGTGGGTTGAGTAGCCTGCTGTGAAACGAGAGGCCGCGGCTTCGATTGCCACACCATGTTTGTACGGCTTACAGATATTTGTTTCCGGTATGGATGTTGTGAGACCGAAAGTCTCTCCTAGTTCCTGATATCCACGACGCAAGACTCGTATCTTAGTGTGGGGTCAGGACTATTTAGGTATGTGACTGTTGGGTGTTATTTATTCATTAATTGGCAATTAAAATACATTTTTTTTTATTATTTCGATATGTAGATCTACTGTCTGTCGCCTAGTACGAATTTATTTTGACAGTTCTCGATTCTCGAAATCGACGATACAGTCTGTCAAGTATACGTTGGCGTTCCAGAGGGGGCACTTCAAGCGCTTATGTGCTGCCACCAAATTGCTTTATAACTACAAATAATAATTTTTACTTGTTAACTATGAGTGAGATATCTATCGAGTCTGTTATCTCGATCTAAACTAAACTCGAATTACCGGATTTTTATTGAATACTAGCTGACCCGCGCAACTTCGTCTGCGTATGAGAGAGTGGGTTGAAAGAGTGAGTCGTAGGCACCTATAGCACAATAATTCTAAAAAGGTAATGATATGTTTTGCTAAACTTCGAGAGATAGTACGTGACTTCGGTGCGGTTCCGTCAATCACCCCGTCTGTCACCCCGTCTGTCACCCCGCATGTCACCCAGCCTGTCACCCGTCTGTCACCCCGTCTGTAACCCCGTCAGTCACCCCATCAGTCACCCTGCCTGTCACCACATCTGTCACCCCGTCTGTCACCCCGTTTGTCACCCCGTCTGTAACCCGTCTATCACCCCGTCAGTCACCCCATCAGTCACCCTGTCTGTCACCCCGTCTGTCACCCCGTATGTTACCCCGTCTGTCACCGCGTCTGTCTTCCCGTCTGTCACCCCGTCTGTAATCCGTCTGTCACATCGGCTGACACCCCATCACTCACCCTGTCTGTCACCCTGCCTGTCACCCCGCCTGACACAGTCACCCTGCCTGTCACCACATCTGTCACCCCGTCAGTCACCCTGTCTGTCACCCTGCCTGTCACCCCGTCTGTCACCCTGTCTGTCACCCCGTCTGTCGCCCCGTCTGTCACCCCGCCTGTCACCCATCTGTCACCCCGTCTGTCACCCGTCTGTCACCCCGTCTGTCAACCCGTCTGTTACCAGTCTGTCACCCCGCCTGTCACCCCATCTGTCACCCAGCCTGTCGCCCATCTGTTACCCCGGCTGTCACCCGTCTGTCACCCCGCATGTCACCCGTCTGTCACCCCGTCTGTAACCCGTCTGTCACCCCGTCAGTCACCCCATCAGTCACCCCGTCAGGTATCCCTTAGTCACCCCATCATTCAACCCGTCGGTCAACACTAAAAGAATTTTTCAATTCGAACCAGTAGTTTCTGAGATACCAACTTCCCCGGCTTTAAACATTTTTCATTTCTGCTCCGCTACTATTGGTCATAGCGTCAAAAAGAATTTTTCAAATCGAACCAGTAGATACTAACGACACTCAATTGTTTTGCCTTCCCGGAACCTCTCCACTAATACTTGAACTTTATGGTATGGTATTAAAGTTCAAATTGACTTTTAAGTATTATTACGAATCGATTGTATGGGAGTACAGAAAAGTGTTGTTTTTAGACTTTTTCAGACAATTTTTCATTTTTTTCTCTCTGTAAGAACCATCCTCGTACTTCGAGGAATATTCTAAAAAAAGAATTAGCGAAATCGGTCCAGCCGTTCACGCGTGATGCGATGACAACGGAAAACGGGTTTCATTTTTATATATATAGATTGTAATACGCAACACGTTCATTTTAGGTAGTTCGTTTTTTTGCCACACGCCAACTTATGTTTGATAGCCTGTACTTTGCATTTTGTCCATACTTTTGACTCTAGTAGGATTGCTAATTAAACGTAGTAAACTGACATTTCGAATGTTGCCACTTTTTTATGAAATTTAATTTTATGCTGCGGTAAAAAGATCAAGATTATTTAAACATTTCAATTCAGTGAACCATTTCATTCTTTCATTTTCTAACTCAAAGTCGTAATTTCAGCCTAATGTGTGATTAATACTGCATCTCTATTGAATTATAGTCGTAGTAAATTACTGTATGCTAAGTTATGGCATGTCTACTAGAATTTTAGTCATGGTTAATTATAGACAAAACTTACAAAAGCTATGAATGTGTCAAATGTAATTTTTTTCAAATAATAAATGTTAATATTTGTAATTTTCATTGTTATAATTTCGCGTATCTGTTATGATTATTTACGCAAAAAAAATACGCAATTCTTTTTTTTACTTTCCAAGCTAGTGCTGAGTTATTGTTTATTTGAATGATAAAAAATGAACTAACGCAATTCTTTTTTTTACTTTCCAAGCTAGTGCTGAGTTATTGTTTCTTTTAATGATAAAAATTGAACTAGGTCAATCACTATGATTTGAAAGTAAGCAACATTATTTTTGAAAATGACATTTCGATCTGTCAGTTTACTCCGTTTAATTAGCAATCGGACTATAGCAGCGCCACTTTGCAGAAACTATAACAAACTAAAAAAAATATGAAGAAACTGTAAACAATCGTTTTGAAAATTTAAGAGACTACTAAAATTATAAGAGGAAGGCAAGGGGAAGGTTATAAAATCTGCGGAATACTCCCGTTTTTTTTTAAATCTACCATTACATTTATTAGTTTTTGCTTTTGCAACACTGTTAATGGTAACGTCAAATCTTTGCGTCAAATTAAACCGGCGTAGAGTTCATAATGGGTTATCAGCATTGATAAATTTTAACCATGTTTACATAAAAACGTAATCGTTAAGTATTTATTCATGAAGACAGTCGGTAATAATGCACAACGAAATGTATAAGGCGTTAGTTAAAACTAGTATTAACGCAATTACACGAAATTACACGACAATCACATCACATTCTTTTAGAAATTGCTTAACGAAGGTGCACAGGAAAATCGGCTCTCAGGCAAGTCTATCATATAAATTAACTACACTTTTTGTTATCATGAAAGTTCAAGTACCTACATAAATGTGAAATACGAACTTTCCGCAACAGTGTACCATGCTGTGGAAAGTTTAGGTTAAAACTTGTTTGATTGTATTAGAAAGTATTTTCTTCCACTTTTTTACATACATCTGTAAGTATAATTTTTAATATACATATGGCTTAATATTTTATAATGCAATTAATAAAATGCAACGCACGTTCTTTTAAGAAATAGTGTAACAATCGTGTGATAAAGAGTATTATCAACTTTTGTTTGTGATTGCGTCGCCTGTTTATCAGCGTAAGGTCAACGATACACTATTATATTATTGAACGTTTGCCATTCATTAGTTCAGTTAATATTTTTGCACTAACGACTATACAAGTGACCAAGCTTTATTAATTTTCAGTCTTTACTTTTATCAAGAAATTTGAATACTACGTCAGCCATGAGTAGCCAACTTATGAATGGAAACCTGTGGGATACAGATCCCGAGTTATATGAGATTATAAAAAAAGAAAAAAGCCGTCAACATGCAGGACTGGAAATGATTGCTTCAGAAAATTTCACCTCGCTTCCTGTACTACAATGTCTGAGCACATGTCTGCACAATAAGTACTCCGAGGGCATGCCACATCAGAGGTATGTTAACTTAAATCATATAAAATTGTTTTTTGTATGTTGTAGATATATGATGAGTAATTATTCAACATTTAGAAACTCTTAACATTTTCACAATTAGGAACATATACTGCAGAATGTTCATACAATTAAGGTTGCCTTATTTCGTTTACGGCTACCTTATCTGTCCAAAATTGTATGGCAAAAATCAATGTAAGAAGCTATTAAAGCTGAGTTGCATTTGACCATTCTGCTATAGTCCTGCAACATTTGATTTTTTTTAGTTAATTATGTCAGTTTTAAAATGTATGTATAATATTGTTAAGTTGAACAAAATTTAACTAAAATTGCATCAGAATTTCATAAGGGAGTCTTTTTTTTATTTATACATGAAAGGAGGTAAATATGGAAGTAAAAAAGTCGAAAATGTAAAAATAAGATTATTCTGAGAAACCTACATATTTAAGAACTTGCCTTACAGTTTTTTGCAGGGCTTATACAGATTGTTATTATGTCACATGCAATATTGAATTGTTGGAAATAGGTACACTTAATGTAACAGAACTTATTATTTCTAATTTACAATATTTTTATGTTGCCAATACTGGTATATTCACATGCTATGATGACTGATTCTGATTCTTCAGATTTCTGGAAATCTATCTATTGTGTAATGTTACAGATATTATGGAGGCAATGAATACATTGATGAAATAGAATTATTGGCACAGAAGAGATCACTTGAAGCTTACAGATTAAAAGCTGACGATTGGGGTGTCAATGTCCAGCCTTACTCAGGTATTTATGTCTGTGATCTTTAAAAAAATATTTCAAAATACTTTTAAAAATAGTTAAAATTTACTCTGTACACAATTTTACCTAACGCAAGCCTGAGTTAGATCCAGGGCTCGAAATGGACAGGGCACTCACGGGAACAGTGTTCTCTTTCATAAAAAAATTAATCTCTTACCATTTCCTTTGATTAAATAATCATTCAATACAATAAAAGCAGTCTTATAAATTCAGGGACATAGAGGAAAAGTATTCCCACTTGTGAAAAAGTCCATTTAGAGCACTGTTTGGATCTACATCTAGATATTCTCTATGACCGTATGAACTCTTAACCAACTCACATCATGTTGACTTAACAAAATTTGTATGAAAAAGTATTCTTTATACCATTCTCTTTAAGTCTATTTTTACAAATGTGATAGGGTAAGTTGCAAACTCCTTTTGATTTGTAGGCTTAGAGAATCAGGCCTCAGATGACTGACTCGTCTGTTTCTCAGCCCGATGAACATGTATAATAAAAAAATCTATAATCTTAACTAAATGAAAGTATATTATTGGTTATATAAAGCATTGTTTATAGTAATCTTGACCCAAAGGAAATATATGATGTTGTTTTATGTCACAGTATTATTATCAGTACACATGTCCATGTTAATAGTTACTTTATAGTGGTTATTATAGTTATTATTTTTAGTATACTTCTTTTAGCTCAGTATTACATAATACTATTAAAGTTGATTCTATTTTAAACATACTAGTTCTTTGTCTTCACAGTTTGCATCCCTTTTACACCCTGTCTAGGGCTGGAATATTTAAGAAATTTTATAACCTATTGTATAATATATTATTACGTATTGTATTTTATATGATTTTTGGAAATCATAGATATTTAAGGGTAGAAATCACCTATCTGGCAACCCGCTATAAAAAAATCTTCCTCCTTTATGAAAAAAAAGGGTTAAGGGACACTGCCTACTGAAATAAACCTGCTTTTTCCAGGGTAGGATTATTCCAAAATTCCACTGGAATATAGCCATAAATATCTGCAAATAGACAAGGGTATTCTACTGGACTATTAAGAAACTCATTGAACTGATACTGATGGGGCCTTGTACCGTGAATGTTCAAGGCTAATTTAGAAATTTTATCATTACTATGTTGTAACTAAATAATATTACTCAACAAATTGTTTTTTTTTTGTCAGTTATTGGCACTTGTATATGATACATCATACATAAGCTCACGCATGCATTCCCGAAGGGATAGGCAGAGGTGAACTAGCGAACTAGAACACCCACATTTCGCCGAGCTTAGTCCCGTCCCAGATGTGATAGGGGGCGAGCCTATCGCCATATCGGGCATAAACTCCAGACTCCGGGCTGATATGGAAAAATCCTATATCACTGCCCGACCCGGGGATCGAACCCGAGACCTCAGGACGGTAATCGTACCGAAATACAACTACGCCACCGAGGCAGTCGCATTGCATTGGATAGGATAATTTTTATTTAATTTGCATTAAGACTCAGTTGATATAGGACTCCCTATACCATCAAGAGATAAAAAATGCATTGACTCAAAATAAAGTGTAACAAAGAATTAAAACCGACTTCGAAAATGAATAGTTAGAAGTAAAAATAAAAACAATTTCTTACTGTTTTTGGAGTCGGTGCTGACAATATTGCATACATAGGGGTCGAATTGAAAACCCATTTTTTAAGTCAGTTATTAAAAGTACATTCTTCCTTATAACTAGAAAAGAATAATCTTTCCTCTAATATGAAAAGACAGTTACATTTTATTATTGTTAAAGGTTCACCAGCCAACTTTGCCGTCTACACGGGCGTAGTAGAACCCCATGGCAGGATCATGGGATTAGACCTACCTGATGGTGGACACTTGACGCATGGATTCTTTACAGCTACCAAGAAGATCTCGGCCACATCTATGTTCTTCGAAAGTATGCCGTACAAAGTAAGTAATACTTAATACAATATTTTTTTATGGGTCAGTTAAGATTAGCGCTTGGGAAGGCATACAGCTGTGGACGGGGACAGGTTGAGATGATGATGAGGGAAAGTTAAGATGTAAGACATATCATCATCATCAGCCATAGGACGTCCACTGCTGAACATAGGCCTCCCCCAAAGATTTTCAGACCGACCTGTTGGAAGCGGCCTGCATCCAGCGACTTCCTGTGACCTTTATTACCTTTAACAGATATAGACAGTGTGAAACAAGGGTCAATTTCGATAAGAATATTAAATAATTATGACGATATTATTCCCCAACTGATTCACATTTGGTGCACATGAGCCCTTTAGTCTTGTCATCAATAGTATATGGTAAAGATGAGTACCATATTATGTAGGTCTAATAAAAAGCGTCTTTGATGGACGAAGATGGCCTTAATATGGATAAACCCATTGTTCGTCAATGGTCGCTAGTTTTTTTTTGGACTACACTACGCTTACCATCAGGTGCAATGTAATCAGTATGCCGTGCCCGGAAAAAAAAAATTATAAATACTTAAATGAGACTTAAAACTGTCCATAAGGTCTATATTATCACTAAGATTGGATATTGCATCATATTTGCCTTTAAACATAAGATAATAATATTGATGATAAACTTGAAAAAATAAACAACATATTAGTAATTTACTGGTGATATGTCTGTATTTTTATTAACCTTTAATTATAACTACATTACGAGGACGCAATGTTGATAATAAGATAGAAACAATGTAACTCTCAAATAAATACAAATCTGCTCATTGTTATCGGTGTAAGTAACATGCATACATAACATAAGCTCACGCCTGTATCCCCGAAGGGGTAGGCAGAGGCGCACTAGCGAACTAGAACACCCACATTTCGCCGAGCTTAGTTCCGTCCCAGATGTGATAGGGGGCGAGCCTATCACCATATCGGGCACTAATTCCAAACTCCGGGCTGACATGGAAAAATCCAATATCACCTTGCCCGACCTGGGAATCGAACCCACGACCTCCTGATCCACAGCCCATATGTACTGCCACTAGACCGAGGAGGCGACTACAGCGTAACTGTAGCACTAAAACGTTTTCAGTCTCAATACAATTATTATTTAATGTTTTACCTTGAATGTTGTTACTGTATTTTTTCTAAATTCCTCAATTCCGAAATATATTCCTCAACTCCTCGATTCGTCTGTATTTTTTTTTGTGTATGTTACGCGATAGCTCCGCCAAATGTGGACCGATTTTCAAAATTATTTTTGTGTTCGATAAAGCGTACTTCAAGGGTGGTCTTATATCAATTTGGTCATGTTGAAAGTCGGTCAGTTGAGTTTTCGAGGCGGCACATATATGTAGGTATATGTTACATGGCCGAGCCGCCCGTCACTATTACTTGTGATTATTTTTGACTGCCTCAGTGGCGTGGTGGTATTTCGGTACGACTACGGTTCTAAGTCCAATATCACTTTGCCCGGGTCGGGCAATGTGATATTGGATTTTTCCATATCAGCCCGGAGTCTGGAATTTGTGCCCGATATGGCGATAGGCTCGCCCCCTATCACATCTAGGACGGAACTAAGCTCGGCGAAATGTGGGTGTTCTAGTTCGCTAGTGCGCCTCTGCCTACCCCTTCGAGGATATAGGCGTGAGCTTATGTTATGTTATTTTTGACTTATTTTTGTTGTCCTCAGGTGGATCCAAAGACTGGCCTGATAGATTATGACAAGCTGGCTGAGACTGCACGACTGTTCAAACCACGTTTAATTATCGCTGGTATCAGTTGCTACTCCCGTTGTCTTGACTACAAACGGTTCCGTGAAATCGCCGATGAGAATGGAGCGTACCTTATGGCCGATATGGCTCACATTTCCGGACTCGTCGCTGCAGGTAAACACCCTATATCCATCACATGTATAATGTGTATAGCTGCGTTAGTACGCACCTCATAGATTTATGCCTCTGTATACAGAGTGTTTCATAAACTTGGTATCAATAATAGCAACACTTACAGAGGGGATGGCTAGCTATGTAGCGGTAACATTTAAAATTTCGTAAGTTTTGTTTTTAGCAAACACAAAGCCAATTCTATGCTATTTGCGACGATTTACAGGTCGCATTCAGATTTGAAAATCGCTATGCTTTAATAATTGATTTAAATTCTTAAAATCTTAATCTTAAAATTAAGTAAAATTTTTACTTTTTAACTTTACCAATATGCTTTAAGTCCTTGTATGTGGAATTGTTCGTGGTACCAACTCTATGAAACATCGGTTTATAAAATTTCGTTTTCCATTTTCCCCTTCCAGAAATAGACATACATACATCTCACGGCTGTATCTCCGAATGGGTAGGCAGAGGCGAACTAGAATACTTATATTTCGCCATGAGTGACAAACTATTCTTAACGATAAGAAACGTAAACGTTTTTATAAGTTAGGCCCTACACATATGTATGCAATATCGCGCTTGGCACCGATAACCCTAACTATGGCACTGTGATATTGTTCTTCGGTTAGTTTTTTTTTATAAATAACATAACATAAGCTCACGCCTGTATCCGAAGGGGTAGGCAGAGGCGCACTAGCGAACTAGAACACCCACATTTCGCCGAGCTTAGTTCAGTCCCAGATGTGATAGGGGGCGAGCCTATCGCCATATCGGGCACAAATTCCAGACTCCGGGCTGATATGGAAAAATCCAATATCACTTTGCCCGACCCGGGGATCGAACCCGAGACCTCAAAACCGTAGTCGTAGCGAAATACCACCACGCCACCGAGGCAGTCTATAAATAAACACTATCAAATTAAGACATGTTATGAAATCATTAACCATGAATATTTTATATAGGTATGAAAACATACTTATCTCAAACCATATCAGACACGTACCTTCACATATACAGCTTATTTATTTTGTATAATTACTAATTAGTAAAATAATGTCCATGACAAACGAATATTATACACAGTATGAAGGAATGTAGCTGATATTAAAGATGTATCCCATTAGAGTAATTTACATAATTATCAAAATGTTTGTTATTGTTACAGTGATTATTATAATGTGTTAATGACACATAACAGTGTTTAGTATTGAACCTCAATCAACCTTGTTAGCAAAACAAGATAAATGTCGATTTAGGTCAAGAATCCTCAAACGTAATATACTTATTATTTTTCCTCGTTTGCATCATACAGTTCATGATACTGTGACTGCGTATACATCGGGACAAGATGACGTATCATCATCATCATC
Source organism: Clanis bilineata (assembly GCA_036417725.1). NCBI lineage: Eukaryota > Metazoa > Arthropoda > Insecta > Lepidoptera > Sphingidae > Clanis > Clanis bilineata. The sequence goes on from CM071153.1 coordinate 11,683,683, forward strand.
ATCAGCCATAGGACGTCCACTGCTGAACATAGGCCTCCCCCAAATATTTCCAGATCGACGTATATCATACGTAAAATAGCTATGATGCCTTTCCGGATGTAAATAAATAACACCCAAAAGTCATATACATAGTCCTGATTCTAAACTTAAATGTTCGAGTCGTGTGTCGTGGATATCAGGGACTACAAGAGACTTTCAGTGTGACAACACCCAGAATACTGGTTTTCTCGAGGGGCTTGCGGCATTCATTGATAGTTGGTTGGGACGGGTATGGGTGTTTTCCTGTGTCTACATCGGTCATCCGCCTGTCTTGTCGCAAGCCCCTCGATTTGCTTCTTCCCTCTTCGGATTCGGAGTTTGAAGAAGCATAAATAGGCCGGCATGATTCTGGTGACCACTGATAAACCCATTGTCTATCAGTGGTCGCTAGTTTATTTGGATTGCACTACGCTTACCATCAGGTGCAGTGTAGTCACTTTGCTATACCCGGATAAAAAAAAAACTAAAGAATTTTAATCTTTGATCTGGCTGTTGTGAGACTCTAGAATATATCCAGAATGAATTCACAAATATTTGTGGCCTTGCGTTTCATAGCCCGGTAGTAACCCTTTGGGCTACAGAGGCTATCCGTATTTGATTTAACTTTATTAATTATTTAAAAACCTTGACCCATTTTATCCTATCTTATCATATTCCGTTAAGTTAAATTAATTAAGGGATTTTCAGTGATTATAGGTGATCTACTTGCTCATTTGCCCCTCTTATCTTTCTTTCTTTCTACCTGCCCTTATCCCACCTTAATGTGGGGTCGGCGCACCACACTTTTTCTTGCATGTTTGGCTAAGTTTTTACGACCGGCTGCCTGCCTGACGCCAACCCACTCTGAGGGATCCAGTCCCGGGCAAATTAAATTAGAAAGTTCGCTTTGCCCGACCTGGAAATCGAACCTACGACCTCCCGGTCCACCGCCCATACGTGCTGCCACTAGAAAAAGGAGGCGACCCCTCTTATGAAAAAATAATTGGTATGTACACAGGAGTGATCCCAAGCCCGTTCGAGTACTGCGACATAGTAACTACGACGACGCACAAGACTCTGCGCGGTCCGCGCGCCGGAGTCATCTTCTTCCGCAAGGGCGTGCGCTCGGTCAAGGCGAACGGACAGAAAGTGATGTATGACCTCGAGGGCAAGATCAACCAGGCCGTGTTCCCCGGGCTGCAGGGCGGGCCGCACAACCACGCCATCGCGGCCATTGCCACCGCCATGAAGCAAGCCTCTACCCCGGAGTTCGTTGAGTACCAGAAACAAGTAAGTTACTTTTTATTGCAGAGACGTATTTCCTTTCTGTTTCAGAATGCAATTATAATAATTGCCGAAAGTTGATTATAGAAAAATTTGTCATAAATATTTTTTTAAAACTGTACTCCACACGAAATTGGGTGATAGGTTGCGATCATCGATACATACTATTTATTTATTTATTTAGATGCACAGTTGACGCTCGGAAAGTGGGACGGCAAACATTTCCTTATAGTCGGACGCCAATATAATTCCAAATTTCAAAATTCAAATTTGAGAACGCTTGATCATTTAAAAAGCTACTTTATAACACGTGCGTAGTGTTATATTTGTGTTAATTTAATTAGAACTTGTAATCTTTTTCTTTGTTTTATTCTTGCGAACATTTTTAGGATATTTTCAAACAACTGGGTATCTAGGATATATTATATCGATGCTCGCGATCATAAAAACGTTCCACGTTTTCATCCGATAATTAGCAGTAATGTTATAATTTTCAACTCTGTAATATTGTTGCTCGAACACTTTGATAATATCCGTCACCTAACTCATACTAATAAACACTTTAGGAATTGTTTGCTAAGCGTTGTTTATTTGCAGGTGATAAAGAACGCGCAGCGTCTCTGCTCGGGGCTGATGTCGCGCGGGTACGCGATCGCGACGGGCGGCACGGACGTGCACCTCGCGCTGGTGGACGTGCGCAGCGCGGGGCTGACGGGCGCGCCCGCCGAGCGCGTGCTCGAGCTCTGCAGCGTCGCCTGCAACAAGAACACCGTGCCCGGGGACAAGAGCGCGCTGCACCCCAGCGGGATACGGCTCGGTGATTACACTTCTTAGAACTCATTCGCATGAGAGCTTTTTCAACGCGCGTTAAAAAAGCATCTCAACATGTATGTTCATATGAGTGCTTGAATGTCATTCTTGTCTTGTTTCTAATAAGGTAATTTACATACCACCCTAAAATAAAACGCCGTGTTTTAAAATTGTTGGCGTGTGAATGACTAAACTAGAACTCGTATGTTCCATTTAAACGCTTATTTAATGCGCGTTAAAAAAGCTCTCGTGCGAATGAGGCCGTACTACTGCATCTTACATACTTCTATTACATAATTTTCTACCATATTAATATATCCAACGTGTCACCCATATGCTTTGTGAATGTGGCTCACACCCTGCCATGCATCTAAATTACAATTTAAAAAACACTTGGTACTTATTTCGCCCTATACGCGGCGAAAAGTAGGCAATATAATTATTAAACTAAAAGCTCACGCCTGTATCTTTCTATATATCTATCTCTATATATAGGAGTAGGCAGAGGCGCACTAGCGAACTAGAACACCCACATTACGCCGAGCTCAGTTCCATTCCAGATGTGATAGAGGGCGAGCCCATCGCCATTTCGGGCACAGATTCCAGACTCCGGGCTGATATTGAAAAATCCAATATCACTGACCGGCCCGGGATCCAACCCGAAACCTCAGGAACCGGCGGTAGGCGTGCCGAAATACAACTACGCCACCGAGGCAGTCAATTTCTTGTAGTATCTAATGTAAATATTTTCTTACCAGGGACTCCGGCGTTGACAACTCGAGGGCTAAAAGAAGCCGACATCGACAAAGTTGTAGATTTTATCGACAAGGCCTTGAAGATCGCACAAGAAATCACAAAAATATCAGGACCGAAACTGGCAGATTTCAACAAAACTATTGAAGAGAGCGCTGACTTCAAAGCCAAAATAGAAAACTTGAAAGAGCAAGTCGAAAGTTACAGCAGGACATTCCCATTGCCCGGGTTTGAGAAATATTAAAATATTATATATTTTGTGTTGTATAACATTTACATATTTGCTTTTAAGTATGCATTTATATTTTATTCTTACATATGGCTATGTCTCGCATATTTCTATTGAAAAGTGCCTTAGTGATAATAATTATTGCCCGTAGTAAATAAGAATCTCTGTATACTTTTAATTATAAATATAATACATGATATATTTGTATTACTTTATGACAACATAACACATCATAAGCTCACGCCTGTATCCCCGAAGGGGTAGGTAGAAATGCACTAGCGAACTAGAACACCGACATTTCGCGGAGTCCCACAATTTATAAGGAAGAATAATTATAACTAACTTGAAGTAAATCTATGATACATAATATTATATGTACGGTACGATCTACTTTAAACACCAAAATAAAAGTACATACTTTTGAGGTTTCCTTAAAACTCCACTTAACTCGGTAGTGGAGTATATTATAGGTAAGAGGTACGGTAAGTACATATAAGTAGTGTAGCATGAAAGTATCGATATTTTTCTCCCACATATTCACTCTGTCTGTAAGTCTGACAATAAATAGTTCGTCTCCTTGGTATTGGAGTCCTGAATTGGAATCCTAGGTCAGGCAACGCAGTTTTTCTGCAAATTCAAAGTTTTCCCCGACAAATGGTCTCTCTGAGTCTCGGAGAGAGTAAACAATCGAAGGTACAATATTGAATCGTTTGATGTGGTTGACGTCATGCAAGCGGCCCTTTATTGAAGAATGAAGTGGGTTAAGACTTAGGGGCAGGTGGAGAGAAAAGATTATTTTCATACTATGAGCTGTGCGATTAAACCGCAGTTTTACAAGAAAAAGCAATGGAATTTGAATTTCGCGGGATTTTGTGGGCCCTACCTTTATTGCCAGTTGGGAAAAAAACGATAAATCACAAAATAAAAGTATTTTTTTGCAAATGAAGACTCTTATCGTAAATGTTTTAATTACTAAAAACATTTAGATTCAAAATAATAGTCTAAAATAAAATCGCGATATTCTTCAAAAGTTGTAGAAATAGCAAAAAAACTTAGGCAAGAATGAATGATACTATATATACTGCATAGTCTATGTGTTATAAATAAATTACATTTCATTCGGTCATTCCTGTCGAATATTTCATTCATTATTTTCATGTGAATTGGGTTGTTTTTATGTCCTCAGTGTAATTAAAAACGTAATTGATATACTAATTAATGCGAAAATAGAACTTTATATAATCATTTAAATTGCACCCTGGCGGAAAAAACAATTTTACGTGTGTGAAAACTTAAACAACTGACCGACCTTGTGTGCACGAACGTATGTTATTTTAGTTGGCAGATTGAAGAAAAGTAGACTATTTCATGTTTTGAGATACTATTTGACTAATCCACTTTTATAAAAACGGTGTAGTGGAGTTAAAAAACAGTGCATTCTGATGGATTGTCCCAAAGGCTGAACTTCGGCAATAGTATGTTTGCTTTTGCGTGTGGTAAATACCACCTGAAGATCAGGAGAGCGGTGCCGTGTTCATCATGACTATGTTCCCTTCGTCTGGAACAGGGGCAGCGCCGCAGCAAGCGACTGGTCAAATCGCACAGAACGGGAGCACAACATTGCCAAGATCCCACCATCACAGGACAGGTAAATTAAAACTTTCACGGAATGTATCAGCTCCTCCAATTTTAAGCGAAAGTATTATTTTCGACGTTGGTGCCTTCGGTGGCAGTGCCTGATTAATAAAACTACTTGGATTGAAAATCATTCATTAAAATTCTAACACATACCCATTGTTTGTTCACTTTGGTGACAATGATTCAACAACAAGTTTTAACAAAGATACAAAGGTATAGGAATCAGACTTACATAAATTACAATATTGAATTGACAAATAACTTGTTTTTAAAAATACTATAACTAATTCCTATTTCCATATACTTTAGATAATGTTGATTAAAATTATGTTATTCATGTTAGTACCTTTCCTTACCACCAGTAAGGCTAAATAAAGTATATTGAAATAGGCATTAGTCATTGTATTTTTAAAAACAAATTATTTGTTAATTCAAAATTGTCATTCAAAAATAAAATTGAGCACATCTGCTCATATATTATTTTTAATTTCCCAAGTACATTACATCACCTGTTTTCATTATAAAAATCTCAACATAAACCATGATTTTCTGAAATATTACCTATACATGATTATATAGGAGCCTATGTTAAAAGTTTCATTGGTATGTTTTCTTAGTAACAATAATTAATTACACTTAACTTCTTAACTTTAAAACTAGTTGTCCTTTTTTTTTTCAATCAACAATAATAACTCATCTTGGCAGTCCGTACTCCATTTTTGAGCCATTTTCAATTAGTATGATATAGACTAGTTTCAAATATATGAATGGCTGAAAGGCAATTTTATAAGAGGTATTATTTAAAGCCTAAGCATGAATTATGTAGCCTATGTTCGGCAGTGGACATCCTATGGCTGATAATGATGATGATGAAATAATTTAATTATTTATGTAGCTGTCAGTGGTGAAGAGTATATAACACAATTCCTTCTGGCTTACTTTTATTAGGTAATATTAATAAATAGAAGAAGATAATTTATTTTTTACTGGCATTGAATTCCCTTTTATAAAAGTTTACCCTCCACTGGAAGAACTCATTCCTCTTATTATCATATGTTGAGGGACTTTGAAATCCATTATGAGATATTTATGTTTGTACAATGATCATACAATAAATATTCTTTTATCACATATTACCAGGTCGTCCACCCGCAGCTCCTAAGTCTTATGACTATCTGCTGAAAGTGCTGCTAGTTGGTGACTCCGATGTTGGCAAGCAAGAGATCCTACAGGACTTAGAGGATGGCTCTGCTGACTCACCATTTTGCAGTGGCAGTGGTAAATAAATACACCAAATAGTGGTACCAATGTCCTGACCCCACATTAAGATACATTAAGTTTTGTATCACAAGTATCTCTCTCTATCTGTTCTTATGCCATTCCAATTTAAATGTGTTGCAGAAATTATTCGGCTTAGTTTTAAGACTTCCGGATGTCAACCCCCTCTGAGGGAATAATTCTTGTGTCACAAATATCTAAAACTACCAAAAATTTCCAATCTTTCAGCATGCAGATCTAAGAGAAATACTTGTCGATTACATGTTTTATTCCTTCTAAAATGATAAAATCTTTCAAAGCCAAGTGCAACTACAATCTACTTTTACATTATGCAATAAAAATAAAATATTTGTGAAAGTGAAAATGTTTGTAAGCTTAGAAATTGTCAATACTGTTATGTCATTAGTTTGTTATTGGTGTTTTATAGCACTTGCCTTATTACAATAGATATTACATCATTTAGTATTTTCTCTTTGAATAATATTTTGTAATTGTATATGTATGTACATATTTGCATTTTCTTAGGATAATAGATAATTTATCTACCAACTTTAAAATAGGAGAATGTCCTAAATTTGTCTGTATTTTGTTATGTATGTAACTCGGATATCTCCACAAAATGTGGACTAATTTTCAAGATTATTTTTGTGTTCTATAAAGCTTATTCCAGGGGTGGTACCATATAAATTAAGTCATGATTGGATAAATTTTGAAGTCAGTCCTTTAAGTTTTTAGAAATCATTACTTTTTTTATTTATGTTTAAATTGCAAACCTATAAATTACGTAATATTTTTAGCATACAAAACCACAACAATTTTGTTGGATGGTAAAAGAGTGAAGCTCCAGTTGTGGGACACTTCTGGACAAGGGAGGTTCTGCACTATCATACGCTCATACTCCAGGGGTGCTCAGGGGATCCTACTTGTATATGACATCACCAATAAATGGTCTTTTGACAGTATTGACAGGTGGCTTGAGGAAGTTGAAAAGGTAAACAAAATATTATTTTAATATTGTAATATACCAGCAAAGAGATTTTATACCATTGACGTGCATAGACATTTCGATCAGGGTAGACAAAAATCTTACACAATTATTTTCTTCAACACTTGCGACGCCATTATAGCCCTTTACTTATAAAAATATTTAAGCGATGATTATCTTTATACCATAGGTTGTCCCTTTCATTTTTAAACAATGTAACGCAAGGAAAAAAGTGACAGGTTATTCTTAACCATTTGCTCAGCAAAAAAGGCTTTTGTAAGTAAGGCCCATAGTGATTATCATCTCTGTGTTTTAAAACATAATCCAAGCATTGCTATTTTGAAATTTTGTATTTAGTCGTTAGTTTACTGTTTATTTATGGAAATAGCAAATTGTTAGGGTAGACAGTGTCTCTTTTTCTATATGGACTGCACGCCATGGTATTATATGTAATCAAAGGATATTTGCAAAGTTTTTATAACAGTCTAGCAGTAAATCATGAATTGCTCTGCCATTATCTGGAGTATTTAGGTTAACCATAAGATACATTTTTATATTATTTTCATTCTTATAATGCTGAAAACAACATTATTTAGAGCGCCAATCAGATATGTTCTCTGTTGTCATGTTTCGGTGCATTTAAAATCCTAAATGTTTATTCCAGCATGCTCCAGGCGTGCCAAAAGTATTAGTTGGGAATCGTTTACATCTCGCGTTCAAACGACAAGTACAAGAGCGTGATGCAGAATTGTACGCGGCCAAAAATCACATGGCGTTCTTTGAAGTGAGCCCTCTGTGCGATTTCAACATACGGGAGAGTTTCTGTGAGCTGTCACGCATGGCGCTACATAGAAACGGCATGGAAAGGCTCTGGAGAAGCAACAAAGGTAATGAAACAGCAACAATAAGTTTTTATACAACTTTATTTCAACAGATAGTAACTTTTCATTATTTTTTTTCAGTTGACAGTAGAATGATATATGTGTTTTAGTAAAACATTTTTTTATATGTACTAAAGTTGATGAGAGGTGAAGCTTGTGTGAATTGACTTCTTATTTTATTATATTTGCATATCTCATCCAGTGGTTTGTAAACGCTTTCGTTCACTCAAACATTTGTGCGGTGGTGCGGGGATCGAACCCGCGGCCTCTCGCTTTACAACCGGCCGCTCGCCCGCTGCGCCACGGAGGCTGTCCCCTATTAATGTTTGTTTACATTAGAATTGGGTACTTGACTATGTTTCATTTCACACAAATTTTTATATGTAATAGCAAATTTAACAAAAAAGAACCCCTTCTCTAAAAACCGCATCGAAATTGGTTGAAAGATGAGACAGCAATTCATATTTTAAATTCTGCAATGAAAAAGAGTGGGGGCGTAGTGGGGATATCTTGCTATCCCTTTCCAACGCACGTTATGACCGTGACGTGATTTTACTGATACTCTACTGATACTACTCTTTCTCGTTGTTTGAAGGTTACACCAAGCTACAAAGGCTTATAACTTTTTTATTTTGGGGAGTATTTCAATATTTTTTTCTGTGTTACGTTTTAGATGAAGTAAATGTCGTATAAAATTAAAAAAAAAAATAGTCATGTACCCAATCATACCGAGCATTTATTTTCAGTGCTGAGCCTGCAGGAGCTGTGCTGTCGCGCGATAGTGGCGCGCACGTCGGTGTACGGGCTGGAGCGGCTGCCGCTGCCCACGGCGCTGAAGTCGCACCTGAAGTCGTACGCGATCTCCGCCGCGCCCGGGCGGCACCGCGCGCGCGCACACAAGCACCCGCACCACGCCCGGCTCAACTGCACCGGACGGAACTCATGCGCCATCGCTTGAGACTGACGCGCAGGCTTAGTGAGGTGGATCATCAATTATTTATCATCATCGATTAGTTTTTAAAGATGTGTATTTATTATTAATTTGTGTATTTGACTGCCTCGGTGGCGTAGTTGTATTTCGGTACAACCGTCCTGAGGTCTCGGGCTCGATCCCCGGGTCGGGCAAAGTGATATTGGATTTTTCCATATCAGCCCGGAGTCTGGAATTTGTGCCCGATATGGCGATAGGCTCGCCCCCTGTTACATCTGGGACGGAACTAAGCTCGGCGAAATGTGGATATTCTAGTTCGCTAGTTTACCTCTGCCTACCCCTTCGGGGATACAGACGTGAGCTTATGTTTATGCTATGTATGTTTATGTATTTATTATTAATCGACCGGGATGGTTGGCGTCCACTTGGGGAGGCCTACGTCCAGCAATGGACGGCGATAGGCTGAGATAATAATTGCTTACCGATTAATTGATCACGTCTTTAGGAATAATTGATTAGTCAATTATGACAAATAATCGATAATCCACATCACTACACAGTTTTGGCGTGTACCATCAACAGAACGAACGTTCGCGAATCTACGCCTGTTGCGGACATACAAACTTTCGCTGTTGTGTGAATGCAACAGGCATAGATTCACGATCGTTCGTTCAGTTGGTGTGAATCCGGCATTACAAGCGTCCCAGTGGCTACGAGAAGTAACACAAAGCAAGCTGATGACAGATTATTTCTTACCTATGTACTGCTGGACGAACTTGCAATGGTTTACCGGTAAGAATCGGCTTACATGGACCCTTTGCCACGGCTGCCTACTAAGCGTGGAAACTTTACTCGACTTCCTTAATTAGTGTTGGAACGTGATGCTCTTTATATGAAAAGTAAAATTCTAATATTAGGTTCGCAAATAGACGGGCGGTATCAGGTCGAATCAGAATTAATCTGCTCAAATGTCTTAAATTATTATAAACTTTCACATACTACGCTAACACAATGGCTCGCATTGTTTTTTACTTTTTTTGTCCGATAGAGATTTTGAAACGCATTTTACGTTGCAGTACGACATATTTCGCCTCGCTACCGCCCGACAAATAAATGTGCGCCTACCTGTACGTATAAAGGTTCGCATCGTAATTTAAGTCATAATTGCGGTGCTTGGTTGCATAAACTAACCAGATAATTTTGAATATATCTGCATCGCCAACACTAAAAACTATAGGTGTTCATTGGTTTTGATGTATCTGATTTTATTGTATAGCTTGTGGGACGGTGGACGACTGTATTAACAGCATTTTACGATGGTATTTTGGAAGTAATTATCAAAAAAATATAAATAAGCCGTGACAATATTCATGTTTAAAAAAAAATGTCGCTACTACAGTAGCAATGAACATGTCAGTGTTAAATCCGCCTAAATTAATAATTAATGCCGGTTTACGAAACCACAGCTTTGTGGTCTCTTCCATCATGGCACGAACCTAAAAGTTCTCTTGCACCTACTTTTGCCGTACCATTAGGCTGTGGACTAGTTTGCCGGCTCACGTGTTCCCTTCCTCCTATGACATTGGGTCCTTTAAGCGAAGCATGGAAATCATTTATGCAGGCCGGCATAACTCTGGCGACTATTTATAAACTATGTTTATCAATGGTCGCTGTTTTTTTTAGACTGCACTACGCTTACCATCAGGTGTAGTTACCATGCTCTAATAAAAAAATCGTAATGACTAATACATAAAATTATTTATTTTAGTAGCTGATGATATATAAAGACATTCAAAAATATTCAAAGAACCATCGCACTATGTCGTTAGTATAGTGAGTGCAGAATTTACCGGCACGGCACTGACGAACTGAATTCGGAATTTGTAAATTGTAAAATAAGTATTATATTGTAATTTGTAATGTGTAAACCTTGATAAATATTTAAGGGACTTAAATTGAAATTGATAATTATAAAACTATATTTAATATCAATTCTAACAATTCATCTTCAAATCTAATTTTATTCATTCGTATAACTAATTTAGAGCCGATTTTTCTATAGCCAGATTACTTTTACTTTTTGCCAGTTAATGTATGAAACATCTGTCAAAGCAACAAAATTATCCCATAGAATAAAGTAATCTGGCTATTGGAAATTCAGTCTTTACAAATAGGGAACTTGCATGTAATTTTTAGTTCGTTGTATAGAACTAGGTCTCAAATAAGCACACCAGAAACAAGAACATTAAAGTATGCACTAATCATTTAATTATCGCAAATCAAAATATGACTTACAAAACCCCGCGCTAAAAAAATAACGTGACGTCACCGCATAGAAATGTTAAGGGCCTCCGCAGTCTAATTCACTAATCATCATACTAAAACAACAACAATTGTTGGCAAAATTGGGAAAAATACCCCAACTTGGAAACACTGCTCTATGATTCTCTATGCAATTACGTCACTTGGGTTTTGCAATTACGTTCCATTATACGTAATTTATAAGTAGGACATTTTGTAAAATATCAATTATTTTATACTAAAAATTTCATGACAGCACATTTTATGGTTTTGTTTATAAATTTTTCAACACAATTTCTCATTATAATTTTTGTGCAAGTTCCCCATTGACACATTATTGGTGAATAAGTATTTTTTCCATAGTAACAATTGTGTACAACTGCCATTAATATAATATTCTGTATGTTGCAGACCGTTAAACGTTCCTCGGATAATTAGCTTTATAAGGATTGATTTGAGAGTAGCTATGCATTGCTCCATAACTGCCCGATACTGAATTATCCTCACATAATACAGGCTGTAACTGACAACGGATTTGTGACTAGCTATTAGAATAGAATAAGGTATTGTTACTTAACAAATATGTGAAAGTAAGTGTTATTTAATTATAATATTGTCAATATTTCTCAGCGTTGCGACTGGCGTCTCATTAGTCTACACGAACTTTATGGACATTGACTGTGTAATAATAAACATTTATAAACCATGCCTAGTTACATAGTTAGAATCCTGATACAAGAAAAGTGCCATGAAAGTTCTTCTGGCGCGTATAAGACACCCTAAATATTTGCAGATATCGAACAATTTCTTACAGCTTAAGTGTAATAATCGAATATTATAACTTATTATTTGCATGTTCTCATTATAAGAAGATTTTAAATGTAATTATATTGTTTGCTTCACCCTTGCATATATTTAGAGTAATAATTTTAATTTGCACCCTTAGATATGCGTCGGTCTTGAATAATCTTGATATTTAGCTTTCGAATTGTACAAGTCACTTATTGTCCACTATTATAAGATGAAGTTTAGTCAATAAGTTGTAATGTGTAAATACTTTGGCTATATTTTATAATTATTCGATGAGCTCATCGCATACCAAAAGTTCAGTCTAAATTGTTGTCTTAAAGTATTGGCTATTTTCAGATATATATTATTTACAATAAGTTATTGTTTAGGATATTAGTCAACGTAGCTCGCACGTCTGATATAATGTATATTTTCTATATGGTTGTGTATATTTTAGCATGTGATGGAATATACATATTGTATGCTGCATTTAAATTTTCTGTTTGATATAATTCTATTGACACTGTAATATTATACGAAGCTGCATTCAGAAAATACATGACTTACTAAAACGTGTCAATAACTAATTTGGTTAATTCCGTCCCTAGAAAATAACAAAACTGACGTTAACTGTTCATAATAACCATCATCATTAATCACTCAAGTACTCATCACCCCAAATCTAACGTATACTGTCTACATTATCTAACATCTTATTTACAATTATTATATTATCCGTTTAGTTGACCTATGGTTATTTACATTTAGTGTCTGAATTAACACAAATATTTATTGTCAATACATTTGTAAATATTGTGTTATTTACTCCTTACTTTCATATTATATATTGTGATAAATTTTTAGTTTACAGTTAGCGCATAATCCAAAAACAACTAATGCCAGCTAAAAGTTTGGATTAGGTCGATACAGTCATAACTTTATTACTATGCATTACAGTAAGTTGTGAAATTAAACTAATTTATAAATAAACTGTATTTTTATTAAATCTGTAGTGTATTCGATCATGGGAAAAGGCTATCGGAAGTTAAGTTTCGATATACATATTCGAAGTCTACCATGCGCGTTACGCACAATTAGTAAAAATAAATCAATAGAAAGTAACATGCGCGCCACAACGAACCGCGCTTCATTCCGCAAGCTGTGTTCAAACAATGTGTGCAATTCATACTGATCGTACTTTACCAGAATAACGGTTCAAATGTTTGATAGAACTAAGCAATGTAACCTCTCGCACAAAATGATGATTCGCCTAAATAATTTTTTGTATGTTTTCAATTTACGCCAAGGCACAATTCTTATTGCCGTCCATCAAATCGTAAGTACCAATGTGATACGCAATATGTCATTTAATTTGCATGTTGAGAATTAATGATAAATACCCATTGTTACAGGCACTATCGTCATTTATTTTGATAATATTACTAGTGGGAATATCCCATGTTGGTGAAATGCTCTCGATGTTGCACAACGATATGGAAGACGATGCTGAACGACGAGGTTTCTACGAGGTGGCCTATGGAGAACAACTGACATTCCACGAGGGAGAAGTGACGAGTACCAACAATCAACGTAGATTCGCTAAAGCACAACATCTTGCCTCGGGTAGGTACTTCAAAAAGTTAATCTAAATAGGAAAACCTTGAACGCCATAGTCATTAATTATTCGACGTATATTGAATACTAGTAAGTAGTAGTGAGGATATAATAATATGTTCAATCTAAATGGGGTTCGATTCTTGAAATAGAGATTAACAGCTACATTAATATCTATCTTATTATGTGTGGGACTATTTATGTATTTCTATTATGTACCTACAGCTAATTTTAATTACGCTTGAGTAATATGTATTTCCTCTGTCTCGATGCCGTAGTTCCATTGCGTGCGCAAGGAGACTACTGTCCTGAGGTCTCTGGTTTGATCTCCGGGTCCGGCAAAGTGATATTGGATTTTTCCGTTATCAGTTCCGGAGTCTGGAATTTGTGCCCAATATTGCGATAGGTTCGCCCCCTATCACATCTGGGACAAAACTAAGCTCGGCGAAATGTGGGTGTTCTATTTCGCTAGTGCGCCTTGCCTACTCCTTCGGGGATACATGCGTGAGCTTATGTATGTATTTTCCTTTCCAGCCACAGTGATATTTCTGTACACAAGCACGATTCTGACATCAATCTACCTGATGTGCTGCATCTCGCTGCTACACGGCGCCGTGAAATACAAGCGCGAATACGTGGTGCCGTGGATCATGGCGGCGTGCGTCGCCGTCGTGCTGCTCGTGGTCGCGATCATCGTCGGAGACGGATACCCCTGCGTCGTCAACCTCTTCGGAGGACACAACCTTTACCGTTAGTATTTGGAATTCATTTTTATAGTCTTGATTTAACATAACGCTCACACCTGTATCCTCAAAGGGATAGTCAAATCACAAGCGAACTAGAACAGCCACATTTCCCAGAGCTTAGTTCCGTCCCAGATGTGGTTGGGAGCTTATCGGGTACAAATTCCAGACTCTGGGCTAATATTGAAAAAAAAAACAAATATCAATTTACATGTCCTAAGATCTGTCATTGTAGCAGCAATTTAGTAGGCATATACTTATTAATTTTATACAAGTGAGTAAATAAAGGGGGCGGGGGGTTTTTAAAGGTTTGAACTCCCTACTCCAGTTGTCTGCTACTTCCGGGATGCTTGATAATTTATCCGTATATGATTATTTACACTTCTCCCGATATAAAATTTCATAATTCCCAGCTGAGTCCCCCGCTCATCATCAAACGTGCATTGTCGACCGCATTATATGTACATAGAAGTTAAATAGGGTGTCTATTTGAAAGTTACAGCTACGCCCATTATTTTATATATCGTAATAATTTCCAGATTTCGGTTGTGCCCTATTCGTGTTGACGTTCATCTATGCGATCTGCGCGGTGAGCAGCTTCGCGCTGGAGACAGGCGGGGGCGGGCGTGCGCGGGGCGGGGGCGGGGGGCGCGGCGGGTGCGGGTCGCGGGCGGCCGAGGAGCGCGGCGAGCGGCTGCTGCTGCTGGACCACGCCGCCCACTCCAGCCTGCTCTCCGCCGCGCAGCTCAACAAGCTCTCGCACGGCACTAGAACGCAGTTCGTCTGAACCACCACCTCTCCACCACCAGTACAGGATCTAGGTTTTTTCAAAGCGGGGGCAAGGTGCTAATATGCCCGATTTTACCGCCCCCAAATTAGGGCGCCCTCGAAATCTTGCCGCCCGAGGCACGTGCACCCTCTCGCCCACACCTAGATCCGGCACTGCTCACCACTAGCGATGCCCCGCAGGCAACGGTTATTCACTCTATAAATATCACAATATTTGTGATCCCGTCAATTGGTGTCAAAACTCAAAACATATTACCAACTACAATGACAAGAATCTCGATTTATCTATACTAGTGTTTATTGCAGAAATGAACTGTGTACTGGGGATCGAGTCAATATTTATTGACTATGTAATATGAGTAGTCAGATCACAGAACTTATTGTCTGTGTAACCCTTGCCATATAATAGCTCTATTATTAGAGTTGATGTGACAAAGCAGCTATAGTTCCTTGATATTCACACTAAAAATCTAATTTGAATTTTGGATATTTTAGTTCAATAAATCAAATTTACCTTGACAATGTAAACCAACCTGCACAAGTCAATATTTTTTGCAATTGAATAATTTACAATTGGTTGTGTCTTCATTTACTGAATTATTTAAATGTAGGTGTTACTTGATTTGTTGCTTAACGGCCAATACCATAAACTAACTGTCTAAAGTTGCTTATGCATTAGTCATGCTTTCACCAAACAAATTGCCTAAAATGACATGAAAATTATTTTTACGTCCACTTAGCATAGTAGGTAGTATTTGCTTAGGCACAAGTGCATACTAAATTATTAATGTGATATTTTTATAATATTTAAGTTTAAAACAGGATCTGTAATATGTACAAAGTATTATTTTTAAGAAATAAACAAAGAAAAGGCATTTATCAATTGGACCGTGTTGTGCAGAAATGATCCAACCCACATTTTTTATTGATGCGAACATGATCTTAAAGTCTAAGCCATTATAGACCATATTGATGTAAAAAAGAAATGTGGCTTGGATCATTTCTGCACAACACGGTCCAATTATGCTTTTGAATTATTGAAATCTGTGTAAATTGTTTAAAAGTGTTACAGACTACAAAAATAAGTATATTTTACTTGAGGTTTTAGAGTCAGCTATAATAAGCAGAAAAATATTCAAATGCTAAAGCAAAATAAATTCTTTTATTAAAACATGTCTTTCTATTTACCTGATATGAGTATAGTCAATATTTGATAAATCTATGAAAAATCTAACAATAATAAAATACATTGACTATGACTTATTACTTATACAATTATTATGACTTACAAGATATCTTAAAAACTAATTTGTATTTACAAAAACAAAGTTCTTAACCCCATCTACCATTCGCTAATGGTCGTTGGATACCTCTAAAACCTCTTGCTAAAATGAATTTCTCTGAAGAGTCAGATCTACTAGCATTTGGCTTCAATATTTTTATATTTTTGTAAAACCTAGCCAAATCCATTTCTAATATTGGCACCTCTTTACCATCCCACACTTTGAAGAGTAGGTTACCATCCATCTTGGTGACTAGAGCAGCGAATCTAAGAGCCATATAGCAAAGCCCTATAATTCTATCCTTGTCTAACTCTTTAACACCGGTGGCACTGGGTGCCATGTCAGACAGCACTATGTCCACTTTCCTTCCATCCAGGGATGCAACTACTTTGTCATGAGCTTCAATTGTTGAAAAATCCATATTGCTCATTATAGTTGCTCCCTGAAACAAACACAATTTTGTAAGCCAACCATTCTAATTACAGATACAATATTATAGTAACCAATATAATATGTTCAATGCTTGGCCATTATACAGTCTACAATGACTCAAACATGGTTCTAGATAAACAAAGTGTAGGTAATTATTGTATGAGTGTTAACCACTTATATCTAAACAACATTGAGTCAGAAGGCCCATTAAAATACCATTAATTTTTTGGCTACCATTTTAAAATAATATGATTAATTTGGAAACAGAGGAACTAGTATTCAATCTGTTACCTCAATGGGGAAAATTTGTAGTTTGTCAATAGACAAAACTGTTCCTTTGGGCTTAGTAGGGTCTGCCCCATCAGCATTAGTTTTCTGAACTGCAACTTGAGTCCATGAACCAGGTGATGCTCCCAGGTCAATCACAGTTAAGCCCGGCTTCAATATGTTTGTTTTCTCGTTCATTTCTAATAACTTGAAGGCGCTACGACATCTGCAATAACATAAAATTAATGTTTGGTAACAAAGATTGGCTTTAGGATGTACAAGTACAATAATATAAAATTAGTACATTCACATACAGTCTTGATCCAACACCAATAAAAAAGTGTTGTGTAGAAGTATCAGTTATCATTACCATTTTGTTATTGTACAAAAAAAATCGATGTAAGGGGAGGAATATACATAGGGATATGTAATCTTTCTACCTGCCCTAATCCTCCCACCTTAATGTGGGATCGGCGCACCACACTTTTTTAAGCGTGTTACAAAAAAGATTTCGCTAAGTTTTTACGACCGGCTGCCTGTCTGACTTCAACCCCCTCTGGGGGACCCAGTCCCGTGCAAATTAAATTAGATAATTCGTTTTTCCCGAAATGGGAATGAAATCCATGATCCATATATGCTGCCACTAGACCAAGGAGGCGCCACAGGGATATGTAACATATAAGGTAAAAAAGAGACTCACCTGTAATTGTATATCTTAGCCTTTTCTACGTAAGGATCTGCCTTCTGGCGACTCAACCACTGCTGGGAACTTTTAAATCTCTTAAGACAATTCACAACAAAGCACATTCTGGCAAAATTAAGCTCCTTACTCGCGACTGTGCGCGAGTGTAGCATTGTCTTTATACTAATATGTTTCGTAAACAATGTTAAATGTATTTATAATATTGAGGATACATACATAAATAGTATACAACGAGTAATTTACTACAGTAAACAAAGAAAGGAAGCGATCCCCCCCCCGGAGAATCATTCAACAGTCAACTGTCAAGTGTCAAATGTCATATCTACCAGTCCTTAGAAAGGAGGAGATCGGTTCCATCTCCATGACCTTGGCCTGGCAGCTAAATATGGCGGAAAGTTTAGAGCGTCTGAGTAATATTAGCTGATGATTTGTCGATAAAAATGTTATATTGTTTTTACAAAGCAGTGTATAAATGTTTAAAAGTGAATATTTTTGTACGTTTATTATTTATTACTCGCTTTTATTTGATTTATTTAAGATATATCGACGTCACGTTCATTATTTAGTTAAAATATTAGAGTATTATTGGCACGATTATTTTCAATGATATTGTCATCAGCCAAAGAATATCTACTTCTAAACATTAACTTAATGACAACATCAATCGTGAGACAAACTCAAAAAATCGTTTGCTAATCTCTGATATAAAAATCATCATCTAAGCGCACTAAAGCTTTTCTAATCACACTAATTTGCAAATTATAGTCTCTGCCGACTCTTATGTTATACAGGTGTGATATGTATGTAATGTAAAAAATATACCGTGAAATAACGGAATAAAACATTTTATCGATATCTATAATATACGCAATGAAGCACAACCTCGTCACTAGACCGCCATTCCTGCTGCCGTATTATTATTACTTTGGACCGGGGGTGTGGCTAATAGACGGCTGCGAGTCCATAGGAATGAACACATGTATATTGGTCCTTCTTTACCTGAGTTGACACTCATTAGTAAAAAAGAGATAGCATTATTTTTTGCTGATTCTAACAAATTTTATACTCAATAGGTTATAATAGACAATAGCCTCCCGTGGCTTAGACTAAATACTGTGGTGACTTCTAGTTTGGCTGTCAGTGTCACAAAAATCACAATATTTATTTGATTGGAATTTGCGGTTTATCTCATTTCTTCCGTGCCGACTGTTTGTGCAATGTTAGTCTTTTTAAATTAGATTAGGTAAAACGTTATAAGAGGTTGTACAAATGTGATAGTGCGAATATGTGATTATCGGCAATCAGTAAAAGTATGAGACTATTATTTCGCGATGCATATAACCTCAGACGCAAAAATATTTACAGCTTTATTAGAGAAAATTGTTACATCTTAGTCTTAAATAGATGGCAATCTGATACTATGAAGTTTTTAAACGTAGCTGAAAAGAATGATGCGGCGAAAAATATCGCACTACATTTATCTAGGGGTACTTCAAGAAGGGTGAGTTGTCATTCAGTTTTGTTTCTTTTGGTTTAAATTTAGTAGTTAACGCTTAACAGTTAGCGCAGAACTTGAATATAGCTTAATACTTGCCCATTCACTGTTTGGACTGCACTGTGCTTACCATCATCTGTAGTCACTTTGCTGTGCTTGGATAAAAAAACCTGTTACAGTATTTGGCCATAACTCAAATACATTGAATAACAAGACACTTAAACTTATAGATAGAGATATAATTATTTCTTACACTTTCTTTCCATTTTCAGAGAGAAGGTTTATCACAATATAACAAAATCTATGAATTTGAGGCAGAGGTGAGGGGCCAAAAGGCCCAGATGGTGATGACTTCAGTGTCGGGCCATCTTCTGGCTTTAGAATTTGTTGGTTCATATAAGACTTGGAGAGCTTGTGACCCTGTAACTCTGTTCCAAGCACCTGTCTTTAAGTACTGTCCTGATAATTATCAGAAAATTAAAGTAAGTAATACCAGCAATATGTGGTGATAAGTTTGTTGTATGAATTAAGGTTGGTCAGAAGAGTTTGTTATTTCATTGTATGGTGTTCAATAAAGTGTTCTAATCTAAACAAATCTATGAATTTTCTAGACACACTTTAGATAATCTTCCTTAACAATATGTTATTGTACAGAAAATTAAGTAGATTTCTGGGGGCAGACACCTCCACTTTCCAAGCCTCTCTACTTTTTATGCCCATGGTGGAATGTCTCTTGTCCTTGCTTTGAGTTTGGGCATCTGCATTTGTAAGCCAATGGAAATACATAAAATAATGAATTTATTTTTTTTATCATGTATTTTGTTACAAAACAAATTATACAAATCTTTTGTATAATGCACAATTAATTTTAAAACTTAAACTTACTGTTCAGTAACCAATAGCCATTTCACAGTCTCTTTTTATTAATAGTCAACCTTGGAGAGGGAAGTACGTGGTTGTCGAGGACTTATAATATGGACAGATTGTGATAGAGAAGGCGAGAATATTGGTTTTGAAATAATCCAAGTGTGCACTGCCATCAAAAGTGATCTTCAAGTATATAGAGCAAAGTTCTCAGAAATAACCGCAGTATCAGTGAGAAGAGCTCTACAGAATTTGGAGAGACCTAACAAGAATATAAGTGATGCCGTCGATGTTAGACAAGAACTAGATTTGAGGATTGGTGAGTGTTAGGTTTTCAGGTACATGTTTAGGAAATGAGTTCTTATCATTTCAGGTAGTTTAGTAAAATAAAATTCATTTCTTTCTTTCTTTTTACCTGCCCTTATCCCAGCTTAATGTGGGGTCGACGCATACTTTTTCAAGCATTTTGCACAAAGGATTTGGCTTAGTTTTTACGACCGGCTGCCTGTCTGATGTCAACCCCCATCTGGAGGATCCAGTCCCCAGAAAATAGTGTTAGATAAACATCACTCTCAACCTGAAATTATAATTAATTAATATCACAAAATACTAGGTAGTAAGCTAATGGCTACTGTTTTATACAGGTGCTGCATTTACAAGATTTCAAACCCTCAGGCTACAGAGGGTGTTTCCAAATAAGTTAGCCGACAGTTTAATAAGCTATGGTTCTTGTCAATTCCCAACCCTTGGTTTTGTCGTTGAGAGGTACAGAGCAGTAGAAAATTTTGTTTCAGAAACATTCTGGAAGTTGAAAGGTGAGCATTGTGATTAATTATATTTTATCTAGAATTTTGTTTAACCCTTCGGAGGCGGCACATATGCCACATATATATGTTACATAAGCGTATAGTCCAACGGAGGCCGAGCCGCCCGTGACAATTTAATACATATATGTACTGTCAATACTATGCATTTATGCATAATATGGATTTAAATAATTGAATAAAAATATTTTACACAACAATTTATGATAATAATATACCGAGTTTCGCCGACATTAAAATATTGTCCCAGTTCATATTACTAACTATCAAGCAAAAAAATTGATCTCAAACTTCAGCACCGCCTTCAACTACTTATTACAATGTGAGAGCGATTACTACAATATACACCCTAGAATGTTTTGTGAATGGTTAAGAATCACGTAAGATAAGATTCTCTCAATATTATTACGCTGGCCGGCCTGGCCCGCGTAAATTTGAAATAAACAGCAACTGATGACCACTAGGTCATAACTTTTGGATCACAAGTTTTGTGCTGTGGTCCCATCTATATACTATTTAATGTCTTTGTCCCAGTTATACCTCACAATGTTTCAAAGTCTTGTACCAAAAATCAGTCGATTAAGTGAAATAGTTTAGCCACATGTTGATTTTAGTTTTACTTGCGTTATATCTATTTTGGTAATTCTGTTTTCAGTTGTGCACACATTAAACAATTTGAGTGTAGAGTTTTCATGGGACCGTGTGCGGCTCTTTGACGAAGAGGCCTGTCAAATATTACATGATGTTTGTTTAGAGAACCCTCGAGCTAGAGTACAAGATGTCAAAACTAAGCCAAAATCCAAATGGAGACCACTTCCTTTAGATACAGTGGTAAGTGATATAAAATCCTTTAATTTTGAAATTTTTTTGATGTGTAAATAATCAAGCTATTACTTTTTCTTTCCACAAGCATGTTGTAGGAAGGATTCTGTTCGATTTATTTTTACGAAGAGCTGCTTGCTTGACGTCATCCCCTCTTTGGATCTGAATTTAGATTAATCATGTGAGAAAGACAGATGTCCAATCTTGGAATCGAACCTAGGACCTCCTGGTTCACTTCTAAGTGACTGATCTTTTTATAATTATTATAATATAAAATAATTATTTTAAGGAATTAGAAAAACTGGCGTCAAGAAAATTAAAAATTAATGCAAAGGAAACAATGCGATTGGCTGAAAAGTTGTATACACAAGGTCTGATCAGTTACCCGCGTACCGAAACTAATGAATTTCCTAAGGAGATGAACTTGGCTACATTGGTGGGGCACCACACTGGGGATCCCAGTTGGGGCGCGTTTGCCCAGGGCATACTAGACAACGGCGGGCCCACGCCTCGACAGGGCAACAAGAGTGACCAAGCTCACCCCCCAATACATCCCACTAAGTACACAAATGGTAATTAGACTATGCAATATTACATAACACAATATCATTAACTAAGTATATTTTATTGATCTACAAAAGCAGCAATTGATCGGTTGGTAGTGGTACAGACTGCCGAGAAAAGTGGGGGGGCTCGAGACCAACTCCAAAACGAGATGGCACCTCTGACTTTTCTATGTTAAGTGTATATTTATTATGTATTATCTACAACTCGCTATAACGGCGAAGGAAACATCGTAAAGAGAACTGCATATCTGAGAATTCCTTCATAGAACTCGAAGGTCTATCTATGTATGTGAAGTCTACAAGGCCGCTTTGGTTAAAGAAAGCGTAACCCCATTCATCATTCTCTACTGCCTATATTTCCTTTTATTGAAAAAATATTGAATAAAAAATAATAATGAAATATTGAATATAAAATATTCTTGATATTGACCTCATTTCCGTCCTAGATGTGATAGAAGGCGAGCCTAGTTGTACCGTAATACGTACGCCACCGAAGCAGTCACGAAACCTCTAAAAAATCTAATTTTTTGCTGGTGGTAGGATATTCGTATCCGACCGGATGGCGACCACCGTACACATCGTGCTAAAACCTGCCATAGTGACCCACACTGTGTGTGGTTCGCGTTCCAGGATCAGCCAGGGTACTTCCGGTTCTCTCGAGGGGCTTGCGATATGACTCGATGGGTATCCCTGTATCTGCATCGGTCATCCGCCTGTTTTGTCGCAAGCCTCTCGATTCCTTCTTCCCTCTTCGGATTCGGAGTGCTTAAATAGGCCGGCATGATTCTAACAACCACTGATGAACACAGTGTTTGTCAGTGGTCGCTAGTTTTTTGGACTGCACTATGCTTACCATCAGGTGCAGTGTAGTCACTTTGCCGTGCCTGGATAAAAAAAAAATGTTTTAGAAATAAACTTGGTGTTATGTTTTAAGGTTTATCTGGTAATGAGCAACGTCTCTATGAGTTCATAGTGCGTTCGTTCCTCGCCTGCTGTTCTAAGGACGCTCAGGGTCAGGAGACCACTGTGACCATAGACGTGGCTGGAGAGATGTTCTCGGCTAGCGGGCTCATGATAACCGCCAGGAATTATTTGGAAGTGTACCCTTATGACAAATGGTCTTCAAAAGAAATACACGTCTACGAGGTTTGTTTCCGTGTTCATACATTATTTTGTTTTCAAGGGATAACATTTATTTTTTATGTCTGCATGTGCTAATAATATAATCAATCTAAGTTATAATAGTGTTTGGTTTGGTTACTTTGTTACATGCTGTTTCTACTTGGTGTTATACTTAATTTTAATATATCAATCGGATTTTTCGATTCAACAAGTACTTATCAGACACGCTGTAGTTATCGAATTAGTTGTACGACATTATTCCACATAGTCTCATGCAACTATCCAAACCAAATCGATACCAATCATAGTACTAGAGGTATATAGGATAAATCTTCAGTGTGCGTAGAGTATAAACTTACAATCAGTCCACCTGTCTATGTGTGTGTATACGTGTGTGTACTGTATACGTGTTATTTTTCTGTTGAAATGTAACAAATTATGATACAGCTGTCATTAGGTATTTTGTTTCAGACAGGACAAACATTTAATCCAACCAGTATTGACATGATTGATGGTTCCACATCACCCCCAAATCTTTTAACAGAAGCAGACCTCATAGGTTTAATGGAAAAACATGGCATTGGTAAGTACAAAATAAATTATGTTATATTACAATGTATATAAAGTTAGGATTAACTAATTTTGACTGCCTCGGTGGCGCGGTGGTATTTCGGTACGACTACGGTTCCGAGGTCTCGGGTTCGATCCCCGGGTCGGGCAAAGTGATATTGGATTTTTCCATATCAGCCCGGAGTCTGGAATTTGTGCCCGATATGGCGATAGGCTCGTCCCCTATCACATCTGGGACGGAACTAAGCTTGGCGAAATGTGGGTGTTCTAGTTTGCTAGTGCGCCTCTGCCTACCCCTTCGGGGATACAGGCGTGAGCTTATGTGTGTTATGTTATGTGATTAACTAATGTCATAGATTTTTTAAAAATCCATATGGTGACCCACACATATTGTGTGGTTCAACCAGTATATGTCCCATTCTCCCTAGGGATTTCCAACTGGATTTGATGGTTGGGTGGGACATAACGGAGGTACATCTTTGTGTCTTGTGTCTACATTCGTCAATAGTCATGCATGAGTCATGTGACATGCCCGGGGCACTAAGATTTGCTTCTTCCTCTAGTGAGACTTAATACTCATTATATGTCAGTGGTTGTCAGTATTTTTGGGATTGTATTGCGATTACCATCAAATGTTATGTAGTCACTTTGCCGTGCTCGGATAAAAAATACTTTTTATTAATTTTACTTAATAGTGTACAGCATTGCAAAAAAATGCAGCTCATAATGTTATTTCAGGTACGGATGCAACACACGCTGAGCATATCGAAACCATTAAGAATAGGTTGTATGTTGCATTGGCCGACGCGGTACATTTCATCCCGGGCCTGTTGGGCATGGGGCTGGTGGAGGGATACGACGCAATGGGTCTCACTATATCCAAACCGCATCTCAGAGCCCAGCTGGAAGCTGATTTAAAAGCCATCTCTGAGGGAAGAAAACAACCAGAACTGGTTTTAGCTGAACAGGTGTGAGTCATAACTTATTTGTGGTATAATAATACTTGCTTTTATCTACTTACTTTAATCCCTACCCTCTACTCTTCTCTTCTACTCTACTGTGGTCTCCTCTACTCTCCGGTGGTGTACTCCATTCTTCTCAACTTTCCTCTCTGCTCTCCAACGCTCAAACTTTTGAAAACTTCTCATTTGTTAAATTTTTATCAATTACATATTACAAGCATCCCTCTAATGTAGTTTGCAAGATAAAGATGTTACGAATTACCATGAAATAAACTGTATTTCTATATTATTAGTTTTACATGTATAGATAGCAAAATATGAAGAAGTGTACCGAACAGTGACGGCCGAAGCGAACAAAATCGATGCCGCGCTAGCTGAAAGGTTTAGAGAACAACCTCTGCAACCACCACCTAGCGATGAAACGTTTACCCCTATGCCGTCAGGTAAGGATTTTGATTTGATAAATATGATCGTCGGCAAATATCTTTTTTATTATAACGTATCAGATGTTAGTTGCAATAAAGGACTCACCGGAACGGTTATTTTTATCAATTACTAAATAGCTGCATAAATATTAATAGTAGTGTGCAGTCATCACTAGGCCACGCGTATTAAATTTTTTTGGTCCTTCGATCCGGATCGCTCCGTCTTCACACAAGGTGTTGACGCTGATAGCTACTTTCCAGCCTCTTGAATCACAGAGTCTAACTTGTATATAATGGGCCTCACTTATAAAAACATTTTAGCTGAGCAAATGGTATAATAGTTACTTTTTTCGTTGTCACATTGTTTGAAAATAAATGAGATACACAAAGGACAGACAAAGGTCTGTATGAACCGCAACGCCACTGTTTACAACCCTTGTCTTAAATTTTACAATTTGTTTTTGTATTTCAGTGTTCAAATGTCCTAAATGTGGTTCAGAAATGTGCGTGAGACAAAAGAAAAATAACCCAGAGGAATATTACATAGGTTGCATGTCGTATCCAAATTGCAGAAACGCAGTTTGGCTACCCAGCATCGTTAAATCACTACAAATTATGCCTGAAACGTGTTCAGTGGTAAGAACTAAACTATTTTCAGTTTAATTTATTAACAAACTCACGCCTATATTCCCGAAGGCCGAAGTGGTAGGCAAAAGTGAACTAAAACACTCACAGCTTAGGGTGCTGATGATTATCAAATATCGAATGATGATATTTGGCTATCATTTCAATTCTATCAGTATAATATTTATGAGATAACCATTCAAATGAAAAAAAACCTTTTTAGTGTGGTCCAAATTATAAGAAAATAAAATTCGAATGGCGCAATAATTCAATGAGTCATATTTATCCACCACCATACATATCGTGCATCGGAGGGTGCGACAGGACATTTCTAGAGTTCCTTCAAATAAATTTGTCTAACGTACGGCGAACCGAGAGCCAATCACAAGCTAGTGCTAACAGACCTCGGACAGACAATTCTAACAATACAAGAACGAATCAAGTTCCTGCAAGAGCGAACCAAGTACCGACGGCAAGGAACCAAGTACAGCCAGTGAGGGATCAAGTACCTACTG
The DNA here is from genome assembly GCA_036417725.1 of Clanis bilineata. Classification (NCBI taxonomy): domain Eukaryota; kingdom Metazoa; phylum Arthropoda; class Insecta; order Lepidoptera; family Sphingidae; genus Clanis; species Clanis bilineata. The sequence continues at coordinate 11,710,200 of CM071153.1, forward strand.
GAAGAAACCAAATACAGCCTATTAGGGATCAAGTAACGACAGGAAGGAACCAAGTCCGGACAGGAGCTAATCAATTAAATTCAAATGTAAACCAAAATACTAATGTCAATAGACAAGGAGTATTTGCTCCCCCGCCAAGTGTTAATAGGGCACCTAATACAACAAATACAAGAATACCAATGCCACATGATGATAGTGCAGACGATAACAGCGTACTGTGTGCATGCAACAGACCAGCTATCTTGCTAACTGTGAGGAAACAGAATGAGAATTTTGGTAAGAAAAATATTTATTAATAATCGAATGCTGTTCGCTGATATGTATTGCAATAGAAGAATAATTCAATTAAACTTAACTATTACTTGAAATCTATAATAAACATTCAAGTTACCTACTTAATTGTTTATAATACAATAATAAGTTTACAATGTTTTGTTTTTATCCATAGCGTATACGTACGTGCGTTCCTTGTTATAGTAACAGCGTATATGACTGTGGATTGGGACTTGGGAGTTCCTGGGTTCGATTTCTAGTTCGGGCAACACAGTTTTTCTAATATGATTTGCCTGGTACTAGATCTCTCAAAAGAGTTGAGATCAGGCAGGCAGCCGGTCGTAAAAAACTTAACCGAATCTTTTTTGTAACATACTTAAGTGTGTTGCGCCGATCACACATTAGAGTGGGATAAGGCAGGCTTACCTGTACGTACTCCCGGCAGCACATTACTATTATATTTTTACAGGTAAAAAATTCTACAAATGTAACATCGGTAAGGAAAATGGTGGATGCGACTTCTTCCAATGGGCAAATGAGTCGGTTGTTGTACAAAATGGGTTTGAAACTCCACCGCCATCGACCGCCTCGTGGGGAAACAGTTCACATACGAGCCGTGGCTCAGACAGTAACAGGCCATGGGGCGCAGCACCGAGCCATTCCAGAGATGATTTTGGAGATAGTTCAGATGGTGTCATGTGTGATTGTGGCCTGCCTGGCAAAAAGTAAGTAGGAATTTTAGCAAACAGTTTATATTCTTGTGCCCAATATTATGATAGTCTTTCCCTCATATTATGGGACGGAAATACCCTTAAAAATGGTTCAATGGTTCAATATTTGCCTTTGCCTACCCCTTCAGGGATAACAAGCGCGCTTCTTCTTCTTTTTCGTCGTCGTCGTGTCGATGGTTTATAAGAAGATTCTTATTTAATAGTTCAATTTTTGATCGTGTGTTCCATTCTAATTGGATCTTTCTGTTGAATGTGAAATAATATACATTTTGCCCAGGACTGAGTCCTCTATATGGGGATAACGTTAGGCAGGCCAAAGCTCGGAAAAAATAAACGAAATTCTTACAAGTGCATTGCACTGATCCTACATTGAATTGTCATAAGGATATGTAGAAAACGCTCAAAATCATAAGACTATTGTGGATAATTGTATGTCTATTGTCTAATGTAAATACTTAATTTCAGGATAACTGTCCACAAAGAAGGACCAAATAGAGGGCGTTTGTTTTACGGATGTCCTAATGAGATCTCCAAAAGGTGCAAGTTCTTCAAATGGGCTGATGAAGCGGGATCGACAATGGGTAAGTTATACCATTTAAACAATATTTTATTCAGTTATGATGGCACATATACTATTTGTAAAATTTGGTTATATTTTATGTATGATATATATTGAGTAAGCCATTATTGATCTACCCGAGTTAAATACATAAATATTATCGGTTAAATCTTTGATGAGCATAAAAGGTTTTTTTTAGAATTTGACATTAGCTGTTTTGCGCGATTGCGTGAAAAAAATTGTTAGGCGCTTTTGAACTTTCTTTCCCTACACCATTCATGACAGGGTGTTTTTGGAAACAAAAGTTAGACTATGTTCACAAGTTCATGCTTTCTTTGTATAAAATTTCATCCAAATTTCTTCAGTGGTTTAGCCGTGAAAACTTCAGTTTATTTTAACGTCTATAATATTAGACTCCATTATTAATGTTGGTGCAGATTCGTCACGAAGTCCGCCTCCGTACAGCGGACGCGGCAGGGGGAGGGGTCGCGGGGGTGGAGGCGGCGGGCCGGGGACGGCGGGGACCGCGGGGGGAGCGGGGGCACGCAAGTGTAGCGTCTGCAAGCAGGAGGGACACAACCGCACGAGATGTCCCACTCTCAACTAACTTATTGTACAATGTAAATAGAATTAAATGTCATTTATAGTTTATTACAAGTTTTTTTTTATGGCAATTGAAATACATTATGCCAATGTCAAGTTAGGGAAATTGTTTTCCTACATCTAAGTTTTCGCAAGTGCAATGAAGTCGGCTGTGTTCGATTTCAAGGCCCTGCTGGAGTTTTGGCGTCAATTCCTTCCAGTTTGATGTTTTTAGACGATTTTCTCGCAGCGGAGGAATCGAACATGGTCGACCCATCCACCCGACAAAAAGCATCCAAAATCACTTATTTCAAAGCTTCCACATACAGTCTATCTTCGTTGATGTTTATTGCTTAGATGCCCATCACATTTAAACCACAAACACAACTCTAAACTAAAATATGAAATCATTAAAACAAGCGACCCGACAACCCGCACCGTCAGAATTCCCGCCAAAACTCTATTACAAAAGTTAAAACTAATTTGTACTTTTATTTTTAAAGCTATAATTATTATTTATGTCCAAAATATTTAACAAAGTCGATTAATATTGAGGTATAGCGGTAGCCAATGTTATTGCTTTTCCTACGTGACATTTTATACATTATACGACAAATTAAACAATATATTAAAAAAATAATATTCAACTTGCTTTATTAAATAAGTAGTTATTCGTAATATGATATGACTTATATCCACTACTGTCTACTCATCTCCAGACGGGTTTACATAAAGCCGCGTCTCCTGTACTAAAACATTACACAAAACACCTACGCAAAACATTTTTATCAATGGTCCATTGTTTTTTGTGCTGAATACAGCATAAATCATTGTTTTGCGTATGTGTTTTTGTGCATTGTTTCGAGAAAAACAGATGCAGGAGATACGCCTTTATAACAACAATTTGCAATTACCTAATGAAACCATTCCCGTTTAATGTACTGTATATTATAAAACAACATTTACATGATGTTTGCCTGTCATGCCTAATCTCCTGTCTCATTACCACTTTTGCTTTTTACTTTTCTGTTTTATGTTACCCAAGCTTTGCGCTCTCTGCATTTCCGCTTGTTGTTCCGCCTCGACCGTCTTATCCGTCATCATGTCCAATAATATTTCAAACTTTAGCCTTAACATATTGTTTTCCTCTTCAAGTTTTTCTAGTTCATTTTTCAAACGTATATTTTCTTTGTGTGCTACGCCTGCTTTTCCAGAAGCTACAAAATTATCTTTATTTGTAACATTGTAGAGAATAGGCATTATTTTTTTCTAAATAAGAATATCAGCACAACATTGTGTGAAAAACTAGATCTAAGCTCTTAGATCTAGTTTTTAGTCGGGCTAATAACCAAAAATCTTAATTTCAACGTTAGGAAAGTCAAAGAAGTTTCCAATACCTTAGGAGTAAGTATAAAATTAATATATCATCATCACCTATAGACATGAATCACCCTATTGCAGGCGTTATGCTTTTGCCATAAACAACCTAACCTAACCTCACCCTCCAAAATGCCCAAACTCACTAACCATGCAGATTCTTGAACATCTACGATTTCACTATCAATCTTTTTGCACGTGAAAGGTCGGAGAAACAAATTTGATTGGGAAAACATGATTGGATTGACAAGAGGAACCACTTAACAGGTTTTAGACCACCATTAGATTAGATCAAAATTGTATCCATAAACTTATACACATTATCCTTCTAGGAAGACTACCTCGGTGGCCTAGTTGTATTTCGACTCGTTACGACTACCGTCCCGAGGTCTTGGGTTCGATCCCCGGGTCGGGCAAAGTGATATTGGATTTCTCCATATCAGCCCGGAGTTTGGAATTTGTGCCCGATACGGCGATAGGCTCGCCCCTATCACATCTGGGACAGAACAAAGCTCGGCGAAATGTGGGTGTTCTAGTTCCCTAGGGCGCCTCTGCCTACCCCTTCAGGGATACAGGCGTGAGCTTATGAAGATATTATTTTTATTTTTATTTTTTTTATTTATTTATTTCACACAAAACAGGTTACAACCATTAATACACAATTATTCTTACAAAATATGCTTAGTTCTAGTTGTGACCCAAAATTTGTGTTTAAAGTAATGTTAATTATAGAGGACGAGTTGACAATATTACGAAGTAGGTAGTAATGTTACGTTATTAATTATTAAGTACATTGAAGTGACTTTAACTAAATAAACCAAATTTAAATTTAAGCAATAGTAAATAGCCAATAGTTAACGGACTAAGTAATAAGTAAGATGATAAATAACTATGACGTATGATGATGTAACATAACATAAAAATATATAAAGAATCCCTCAGTTGATTAATTGAAGATATTTCGGATCTCTCTTTTGTAAGTAGTGATCGTATTTATATATATATCTACAGAAGAATTTTTAATATTAAGTTCATTATACTGCCGACACATTCGTACAATGGGATTATAGTAGGATGTATTATTGCGAAATATTAAAAGGGAAAATACGTTTGGTTTCCGACACCTGTAATTAATGTTGAAGTTAAGACAAGATAACAACGATGGAGAATCCATAAGGGAATGAATAATCTTGTATAAACAAATAAAGTCGCTAATGAAACGTCTTGATTCAAGCGAGTGAGTGTGAAAATATGCCAATCTGGCTTTATATGAATTCAATTGCCGGTGCAGATTAAATCTAAAAGAAACTATCCTGAAACAAGTCCTTTGAACACTCTCGATCCGGTCAATATGAACACGGTAAAATGGAGACCAAATGACAGCTCCATATTCTAAAATCGTTCTAACCAATGCGTTAAATAAATGAAGAAGACTGCGAGGATTTTTAAACTTCCTGGTTACCCGTGCTACAAAACCCAGAACCCGAGAACTTCTTTTGACAATATATTCATAATGATTTCGAAAAGAGAGTTTATCATCGAATAAGATCCCTAGATCTTTTGCTACATTTTTACGTTCAAGGGAATGGTTGTCTAAGGAATAATTAAATTCAATTTTGTTATTTTTTTTGGTGAAGGAGATGATAAAGCATTTTTGAGTGTTAAGGAACACGTGATTGACTTTACACCACTCACTTATAATGTCTAGATCACTTTGTAAATCAATGGCACTCCGTACGCTTGTAACCTCATTGAAAACTTTCAGGTCATCTGCATATAATAAGCATGGACACTTCAGGCAGTCGATGAGGTCATTAATAAAAATGATAAATAGTAGAGGTCCAAGGTGAGATCCTTGCGGGACCCCTGAGGTTACCAGTACGGAAGATGATAGAGTACCATTGAGCGCGACTAGCTGAGTTCTTCTGGCAAGATACGACTCAAGCCACCTCAGTAAGCTGCCGTGAACGCCAAAAAATTTCAATTTAGAACATAATATGTTATGATCCACCTTGTCAAATGCTTTCGAAAAGTCGGTGTAAATAGAGTCTACTTGAGTGTTACGTGCAAAGGCTGAACATAAATAATTTTTATATTCCAGAAGATTACTTATGGTAGACTTTTTGCTCACAAAACCATGTTGCCTAGGGGAAAGAAGAGGTTTGACATGGAAATATAATACATCATAAACAACGGACTCGAATAACTTTGCAAAACAAGATAGTATACTAATAGGCCTGTAGTTTTCACAAGACGACTTATCGCCATTTTTAAATATTGGAACTACATGTGCTATTTTCCATTTACTTGGGAATACCCCAGTTCGTAAAGAAGTGTTAAAGATAATGTAAAGGGGTTTGGCAAGTTCTATAGCACATTGTTTCACAAAGAATGGTGGCAAACCATCAGGACCGGCTCCCTTCGACGAATCGAGATTTTTTATCTTGGCTAATATTTTATGCTTGGTAATAGCAATGCCGTCTAAAGTGGTAACACTAGTGTGAGGTAAAGTGTAAGAATTACTGGTATTACCTTGATCACTTTCAAATACAGAACTGAAAAACTTGGAAAATAGTTCACAGATACCCTTGTCATCAGATGAACTAAGATCACCGTATTTCATAGATAGTGGGATGGAATTGTTTGAGTTCCTTTTACTGTTCACATAGTAAACTATAAATTACCTGGTATCCATTGACCATCTTCAAAGGAAACATCAAAATCTCCCAATTTAATTTTCAGTGGCGCGATCTCTAAAGACAATTCTTTCGACGCGTAATCACTTCCTAGCTCATTTTTCAATACAGAAGTATCTTGTTTTCTCACAGGTATAGTTTTTGGCGTAAATTTACTGCTAAATAAAGGCATGTTACCTGATTTTACCTGATATTTATTGACGTAAAACGGAAATAATGACAATAGTTAGTGCAATACTAGTTACCATGGCAACCCAATCAAGCAACAACGTCAAAATGTGGCACAAATCGAAACATTTCACAAAGCAAGGTGTATTCGAATATGATTCGAAAGAAACTAAGATTCGAATACATAGTCTTGGTCCAGACATACATGACTATAACGTCGTGGTAGTGCCTCGAGTTGGAACTCTGAACCAATTGCTACTATTTAAGAGTCAAAGTAAAAAGCAAGTTTTTGAATTAAATTGAATTATGTTAAATAAATTGTTAATTACAAGTTTCAATAACAGTTAGTCATCCCTACTTCGGAACCCTTTGCTGTGTGTGCGTGGTCGGACACACACTTGGCCGTTTGTTTTGTTTTATTTAAATAAAACACTGACGTGATAAGTACTGTTACTTTTAATACTGTTATGTATTCGAGATAAAATTCCAAAAATATAAATAAAATTAAACTGTATAAAACAATATAAAATTGAAAAATTCACTGAAATATAGTAATAAATTATGGTATTATTGTATACATTATTAGAATATTATTGCTTGTAATAAAAATTGTACCATTTATAAAATGATTATTCAATACGGTCATGTCTTCAGTCTAAATAACATCACAGTTGGAATTATTACGACTAGTGATCCTAGTGTGTAAGTGATAGCAGCTCCGAAGCACCAATAAACTGAAAACAAAAGAATAATTTTGATGAACACCACACAAGTACCTACATATTTTGTTACCAACGTGTACCTAAAATACTTTATCAATTTGTTCAAGTTTAACTTGTGATTGCTTAAACAATCACTTTTAGTGATTATAATAAGCTATAGAATCTACTCGTTTAAACGCTTATTAAGTCTTTAATTTACTATCGTTTAAGTTTAAATATCAATTATAAGAGGATTGTCTTGTCAGTGTTCTCTTTCACTATAATTATTCACTGAAATTGGGAAACTTAATTTTCAATGTGAAACATCTAATGCGGCGGGCTATACCGATAGTTGATGCGGCAACGTTCGCCACACTCGTAACTTGTTCTTCTTATGCTGTCTTTCGACTCGTATCAGCGATCTCTTACTGCACTGAGTTTATGTACCATGCCATACCATAGTTAGTAGGGGAGGATGTATTATGTAACGGTGATGGTGATAGTGGTGGTGGTGGTGACATGTGTCTGGTGAGTGGTGACGGTGATGACGGTGGTGATGATGTCGATTGGTGATTGTGGTGGTGGTGGTGGTGGTGGTGACTGGCGGTGGTGTCGATTGGTGATGGTGGTGGTGGTGACGGTGATTATGGTGGTGGTGATGATGGTGGAGACGGTGATGATGGTGATGATGATGGTGGTGGTGGTGGTGGTGATGGTGGTGGTGGTGGTGGTATCGCCGGTGGTGTTGAGTGGTGTCGCGTGTCTCACCGGCGGAGGCGAGCAGCGGTCCGGCGGCGCGCGCGAGTGCTCCGAGCGAGCGCAGCGTGCCGAGCACGGCGCCGCGGGCCCCGGCGGGCGCCTGTCCCGCCGCCATCGACGTCATGCACGACACCGCGAACGCAGTCGCTGATAAAACAACACAAACACTGCTATGCAGATAACATGTCATTTTGAGTAAATACCATTAAAAGTTCAAAATCAAAACTTTCTATAAATTATCTAAAACCCTGAAATCTAATAAACCTGTACAATGAATCTCTAATAACGACTATGAAATCACTAAATTATGTTCCTCCTCTCCCCAAACCTCTTTTATGTATGTTACCCCAGTTGACTCCGGATTGTATATAAAGTCAGTCCTGATTTCACCAAATGCGAAAACGATAAGCTAAGATATTAATTATTTACTAAATATCCAAATATTATTTTTATATAGTAAAAAAAATGTAATATCTATTCACCAATTATTATTTACATACTAAGGTCTATTAGGGCGACTTGCACCACTATTACTAACCTACAGTTAGTCCTAACCTCAAGTTAAATTGAAAATGAAATATATGAAGGGCATGTAATTCATTACATGTAATGTACTACATGCAATTACAGAGAATAAATGATGACATTTAATTAATTACATGTAATGAATTACATGTCCTTCATCTATTTCTATTTCAATTTAACTTGAGGTTAAGGCTAACTGTAGGTTAGTAATAGTGGTGCAAGTCGCCCTTAGTCGATAGCAACTGACATCCACGGCAACCTTGAGCAGATAATAATGTTACTTGACGAGGTAAGTTCTTATGCTAATAATATAGCCAAAATTTACCTACAAGGTACTTCAAAGCTTTGGCCCGTTATAATCATGAACTGGAATTTTCATGCGGACAATGTAGTTGAATATAAACTATTATAATTACTTAAAATTTATAAAAAAAAAATAGTAGAATGTTTTATACAAATGACATTCAGTAAAGCACATGCCAAATTGATCAACTAGTCGCATAATTATCTTGAGGCTTTCCAATTCCAGTATTTGTTGGACTGATGTAATGTAGGTGGCAAGAAATCGCTGGATGCAGGCCGCTTCCAACAGGTCGATCTGAAAATCTTTGGGGAAGGCCTATGTTCAGCAGTGGACGTCCTATGGCTGATGATGATGATGTAACTCAACATCATCTAGCAAAAACGTTTCTTAGCGGAACTACGCATTTTGGATTGGTCTTCATGTGCAGGATGTTGCAAGTTCTATCTAAATAGGCAACAAAGAAACTTACAGAGAGCATACAGGACGAGTCCGGTCCAAAGCCAGGCCCAGGGGGTGAGTACGGGCGGGGTTTGCAGCGCGGCGCACGCGATGCACATGAAGGAGAACGGCGTGAGCGCGAGCGAGCCGCGCGCCGCCACCTCCGCCCCGCGCGCGCCCAGCCGCCGCGCCGCGCCGCCTTGCAGCACCGCCATTATCACCCCTACACACAACACACCACACGTCACCACGGAATGAGCGGGAAATCCTCCCCTCTTCAGTTCCTCATGTGTTGTATAATTGGGTACTTGACTCATTTTGTTTATTGATTTCATACGAAATTTACGTCATCTAAAACGTAGCACAGAAAGAAATATTGAAATATTCTCAAAAATAAAGTTATAAGCCTTTGTAGTTTGGTGTAACCTTCAAACTGCGGGAAAGAGATGTATCAGTAAAACCACGTCACGTCCATAACGGTGCCTGCGTTGGAAAGAGATAGTAAGATATCCACACTACATCCCCACTCTTGCTCATTGCAGAATTTAAAATATGAATTACTGCCTCATTTTTCAACCAAATTCGATGCGGTTTTTAGAGAAGGATTTGTTTTTTTGTTTTACTTGCTATTACATATAATGTATGTGTGTATGAAATGAAACATAGTCAAGTACCCAATAAATAATATCCAAATCCTCCTACCCTTTCCAATTCCCATTGCTTTCCTCTAAGATCAGCATACCCTATAAATCTTCTGATATGGGTGTTTATAGTAGGCGATGGATATAACTTAACAGGTGACCTATTTAATCGTTTACCGATATCTGCTATAAAAATAGTCCTAAAAGCTAACTTATTCCACCCACCAAACTGTCTAAAGGCGTATTATCTGCAGATGGAGCATATTAATGAGGTCTTGAATATTTAAATTAGTTGTTTATTATAGCTCGATTACGCATTACGTTTAGTATGCGTTAAAATTGAAACGACAAAAAATATCTTAAACAGCTAATGTAACATCTGATAGTCGCGCTTTTCGACAACACTAAATAATAATGTAGATGACATAGATATCAAACATTTGAATCAAATAATTGTAAATATAAAAAAAAAATTAAATCTATCAAGTTGTAATCACTCACCTATGACTAAAAACATTTTTCCTTGCTGCATAGCTGTGTACTCAAATGTATGATGTGTTAAGAAAGTAATCGTGAATTCGAGGCCGGAATATATGAACAAATATAAGAAATATGTCAATCCGAGCCTCGATAATACTCTGTTTTGTCGAGGTGATAGGTGTTCGACTGCGGTAAACTTCAACAAGTGCCATGGCGACACGAAATCCACTGTCTTCATCAAACTAAAGGAGAGAGGCGCCCTTTTATCCTAGAAAAAAAGGTAATAAACATACTTATATATTTAATATTAACGTGATAAGTATATACAAAAAGGGATCAGTATTTTTACGAGGTGATATTTTACATTATCTTCATCCACGTCGAGATAATGTTCTTTAAATCTCACTTCAATATTAAGTTGGCGCAGAACATTTAAATATTACAAAGAGGATTTGTCTTAGTCTTTACGACTAGACACCTTTTGTTACTTTAACGTCTGGAACAGTACCTAAGGGGCAAATTGTATTTCTAACTACATAAAATGTTTCCCAGCCTGCGATTCGTACTCAAAACTTCGCGGACCACAGTCAATGGATACTGCCAATGGATGAATAGCACAAAGAGGCGACGAAGAAACAAATGTGACCTAATCAATAATCATACCTCTGTGAATAAAAAAGACGGTGATATGTGGATGGAATAAACCATTCGGTGAATACACCATGATCAATCAATCAATCAATCAAATAATTTAGTGAATTCATAAAATGTTCAAACATTATTTAGATTCCGTCAAATTTAAATCTACCGCCTGTTCGGAAGGCTGTTTCGCCAGAGAAGAACGGACAAGAAACTCTGACGTTGCTCTTAGTACAGCACCAGATACAGAAAGACCTTAAATTAGAGCAGCTAAACCATGATAACAATAGATATCTAATAATATAGGACAAAGAAACATGCAATATACACTGAGCGACCCCCATAACCATGATGCGCAAGGTCAAGCTCAAAGTTACATTTTAGTTTGAACATTCTTGGTAAAGGAAACGTAGGACGACTTGCAGCGCTATTACTTATCTAGAGTTAAACCAAAACTCGATTTACCATACAGCTCACTCCAACATTTAATTCAAGATTTGGGATAAATAGAGATTTATCGCGGACGTGCAAGTGGCCCTCAAACGTGATTCTTTTTTTTTAGGGTCGTTCGCAGGGTCGGGACAGCAGCGGCCCTAAAGGAAATTATTTGGAGTTACCAAATCATATTTTGATATTGATAGTAAAATTAGCCTGGGGCCTGCCGCGGCACTGCAGTTGAACTGAATATGTGCAACATTGTGCAATACGCAATTCTCTACAATTAATAAAAAAACAAGACAAACTAGTTTGATGAGTTCATTTTGGATAAACTTAAAGTAGATACCAGTGAGCAAATACAGTTTTTTTAATCATAATTTGATGTACGTACCATTACGTAAGTACGACTATAATGCTGTAACTGTAGTTACAGTTACAATTCAGTATACTCAGCTACAATTAGTTGAAGAATTGTGAAGTAATTATTTCAATTTAGTCCAGAAAATAGCAATCAATATTAAACAATTTATTACCATTATTCAATATATTTTTTCAGTATCTATCTACGTATTTGGGACAATTAATAAGAACCAGAGAACATATGTAAATTACTTGGGAACAAACTAAATAATCAAAATTATTGCATAATAAAAAAATTGCTATACACAGGAAAATGTTGCTGTCTATGCATATTCTCTTTACGGATATTAACTTACACGCACAACCGAGCGTTGTTATTTTAGATTATTTTAAACTATTGCGTTTAGACCCAAAGTTAGCCTTGTAAATATTATTCTAATAAGGATATTTATTTTCGGACACAAACATATGAATATTAACTAAGGTTACATTTTTACACGTGCGATTATAATTCGCAAACCAGTCTATAATGAATACACACAGCCACATAATGTGTGTTAACTATAAAAAAAAATTAAAGAAATAAAAATAAATGTATGTAATTGCAGTGTTGCAATAGTGTTGTCGCGACCTTTTTTGTGTTTTTGAGTTGGTACATTTATGTTAGATTCGCCTCTCTAAAGCCAGGTCACCTTTTTTTTTTTTGCCGCGGGGAAAAGTGTTTTACCACTGCCGCCGCGCCCGGGGGGGTGGACGCGGCGGGTATGTCGGGTTCGCCGGTCTTACGACCCAGCGCCGTGATGCCCGGGAGAGATGGTCGACATCCGGGCGACGCTGGGCCGAGTCCCTATCACTATATACACCCTACACCAGCAATACCGACTAAAAACCCCGCGGTGGCCTTCTTCGGCGCTTTAGTGGGGCGGTCCCGGGGTATCCGGAGATAGACTCGGATTGCTACCGGAACCGCCCCTGCGCGGTGCCGCCTTGCGGCCCGTCTCCAATTTAGGGGGGGGCTCATAAGCCCCCGCCGCCGAAGGACGCCCTCGGCGTCTACGACAGCACGAGGCCGACCGTCCGTGCTGCCGTCCGTCCCGGGGCCGCATGTACAAAAGTACTAAAAGGGGCGCACAGCCCCCCGCTGTACGCCCGCGACCCCGGAAGGCCCCTATTAGTCGCCTCTTACGACAGGCAGGGGATACCGTGGTGGAATTCTCCAAACGCCCCCATACCACAGGGCGGAAGACGCCGGTCAGTCGTCCACCCGACGTCTCCTTCGTCTCCTTTGAAGCCAGGTCACCTAAAACATTACACAAAAAAAAAAACAGCTACCTACACAAAACATGCATTTTTTATCTATGGTCCATTGTTCTACGAGTAGGTGACAGCTACAATGTGTTTTTAGTGTTTTGTTTCCAAAAAACTAGTTCAGGAGACCCGGCTTTATGATCCAACGTAGTGCCGACCGGAAACCAGCCGGGTAACTGCTGGACCGAGGTGAACCATTCATCCAGGACTCGCCCCCGCGATGTACGCCCGCAACTACTGATTGCCTTTCTATGTCGTCTACAACGACAGGCAGGTATACCGTGATAGAATTCTTTAAACGTCCCCAAGAGCGTGAGACGCCGGTCAGTTGACAACCCGGCGCAGCGTATCCTACGTCTTGTCTATCGGCGGATTTTCCAATGGTATTGGTACCTAAGGTGGCGACAATGACTTTATGCCCCTAACTTATAAAAATATTTGAGCGCTGCTGATTTTTTAACCCCAGTTTTAAACAATGTAACGCAAGGAAAAAAGTGACAGGCTATTCTTAGCGAAAAGTTAAGCGAAAATGTTTTTATAAGGCCCTATATGTCTCTATCTATAGAAACTCACAGTTAGAAGATAGTTTCACTATGATGGGGGCGTTACTACGGCTGCAGTCTACTTAGAACCCAGGACCTTCCCGTCCTACTTTTTGGATGGTCCACCATCCACAGAATGTCGACATTATACCTTTAATTAAGGTAGTTTGCTGGCAACCCGCATCACGCTTGGACTGAAGAACTATTAAGATTCTGTGTTCAATTATCATAGATGCGAGATTCGGGTGACAAGAGACATAAAGAGGGAGGGGACGAGGCCAACTTAAATCGAGCCAAATGTATACTACATGTAGATAGTAGATATGTATTAAGTTTAGTTCTATTTTTATTTGCAAGGCAAGAACGTAACAAATCTTGTTTGTAAAAAAATATCTGCTTCTTTATAGAGAAATAAATAGCCAAGGTCAAATTACAACTGGGTTCCGCGGATCCAACACGACTATAAAGTCAAAATAAGAACCTACGCATCAGGGATAAGGAAACGGACGAAATTCAAGGGGTCAAAAAACGGTCATGTATTATTATACGATACCTAATAATAATCTTTTCGTAACTAAACGAGAAAAAATAAAAAATATTTTCACAATGATATACTATCACTGCGCCATATTATTGTATACAAAATAATAATACTAATACAGTAGTACGTTAGTCACTGTTGTTTATGTTTCCATATTTCTATGAATCATTTGTGGTTGAAAAAATTCAATGCATTGGGTTTTAATGTAGTCACTTACCTTAGGCAAAGTTTCTGGTATAAAAAATAATACTAGTGCAATGTTGGCAAGAGAAAGGCAAACTGCGTAGAACGCCGGTCGTTCCCCCCACAGACCCATGGTTAGGTCGCTGGTTTTAGCGAACCATGCTCCAGCTAATGGTCCTATTATAAATGCTATAGAAAATGCCAGCCCTATGAGTGCCTGAAACAAATAGCCAATTTAAGTATACAATACAGTAGATGGAGTAAGACGGCTTTTCGTAGGTAATTTAAGTAATTTTACCATGTCTTCTTGATTTGTGTTACCATTATAGTATGAGTGGTTGTGTAAATATTCCACCAGTATTGCTTACCATTCCTCTGGCCCTGGTCTTTTCGTCGGAAGCATCAGCTACAACAGCCATGCTGAGGCTTACATTAGCTTTGCTCAAACCACCGATAAAACGCGCCAATACGAATATACTAAATGTACTTGCACTGCACCATAGTCCGTGGGATATTGTAATGCCGCTCTGAAACAAATATTTTAAAGAATATCTAGAGATACACCTTATGTCGATTTATCCTACAGCTCACATACTATCTTATATATATATATATATATATATATATATATATATATATATATATCTACATCCTATCTTTAAATCAAGATTAGGGATGAATAGAGATTTATCGCGGAGCTGCAAGTCCAAGCCAAGTGCAAGCCCTAGGAAAACTCCTAAAAATCCAAAAAATAATAATTCGATACCATAACTTGTAAACACAAGTTATTATTAATTTTTGCAGCAACTCAGCATTAGCCCCTGGCATTGCTCAAGTCTGTAGGCGGCGGATACCGCTTAATCAGGCGGACTGCTAACTCGTCTGCTCACTTGGCAATAAAAAAAAACTTGTGCATAATAGCTTTGCCCAGTCTCCACAAAATGATACTTTTTAAAAATTATTTCGACAGAGCCATTCTCATTGATAAATTGTTAAGTTTATGCTTAGAAACTATTTTGGTGTTTTGGGAATATGTTGTATTGAATTTGTAATTAATTTTCTTTGACTTTTTAAGACTTCTCATAAGTTTAGTATGTACACTAAACATTATGGCTGAAAAGTCAAGCTTAAAGTAAAATAATGGTGCTTGTTAAGGATAAAAATTATATTTATTAGTAACTTGCTGTTGCCCACGACTCCGTTCGCATGGAAATTTATTTACCGGGATATTTTTTTTCTAAAATAAAAGTAGCCTAAGTTACTGCTATGATAACAGTTATCTGCCAGTAAAAGTCCCATCAAATTCGGTCTAGCCGTTTCAGAGAACAAACAGGCAAAAATTAAAAACATATATTATATAAGTACCGTATAGGCATAATAATATATACTTTCAAGTGCATTTAAAATGAAAACTTTTAATTTTATTGAAATAAAACTATTTTTACGGATTCTCTCACGATTCGGTTTTAAATTTTTATTCCCGACGTTTCCAAGGCTAAATAGTTTTATTTCAATGTATAACATTCGCGTAAACTTAAGAAATCAGTACTTTTAATTTTACATAACAAACAGACACTCCAATTTTATTTATTTGTATAGATACTAAACATTGAAATATGGATATTAAAAAATAGTTCATTAATAATACATTGCCAATATACAAAAATAAACAACTTAATGTACCATTACAAATGTTGAATGTCAAGGCTGTCTACTATAGTTCTTTTTATAACATCAAGTTTGTTTAGATGTAATCAATGCAAATTAATTTGTATATTTTTTGTGTAAAGTTACTCTTTCGGAAGTCAAAAACGACGTTATAAGTACCATATTGCATTAAATGAAGATAATAGCAATCAGTGGCGTTCATTCTATATAGACAAAGAGACACTGCTTACCCTGACAATTTGCTTTCCACATAAATAAAGAATAAAAGTCATGACCAAATACAGATTTTCAATATAGCACCGCTCAGCTCAAATTGACTCAGGGATAATGGTGATAGTGATGATGCAGCAGTTGAAAAAAATAATTGTGCAAGTTTTTTGTCTACCCTGATCGAAATGAATAAGATAAGGATTCCGATTTTTAAAATCATTCAGTCATCTACTAATGTCTATAATTAAGACTACATAGTCTCTGCCTACCCTGTCGGGAGATAAGCGTAAGTTTATGTAAGTACGTAGTTATGTATCTATGTATACCTATGATTATTTTAATAAACTTGATGTATATCCTAAATAATATAAGACATTCAAATCTGGTAGAAAGAGACAAAAGGATTGGATGGCTACTGACTCTATGAATATCAATTATAGTGAAGGTGTGAAAGGGAGATAGAAAAATTCCCCCACTACTGACCCACTTTCATTCAAAGAACAGTGATGAAATACTATAATCTCCAAGTAATAAGTATTAGTTGAGTCAGACATTTTTAAATGGGTAAAAACTTGACTAATTTTTTAAAATTATTTTTATATGAAATTTACACCATCTAAAATATAGTACTGAAAGAATTATTAAAATATTCTCAAAAATAAAAAAGTTATAAGCATTTGAAATTTTGTGTAACCTTCAAACTGCGGGAAACAGAAGTATCAGTAAAATCACATCAGGGCCTAAACGGCACGTGCGTTAAAAAGGGATAGCAAGATATCCCCACTACGTCCCCACTCTTGCTCATTACAGAATTTAAAATATGAATTACTGACTCATTTTCCCACCAACCAATTTCGATGCAGATTTTACTGAAGAGTTTCTTTTTGTTTTATTTGCTAGTACATATAAAAATGTGTACAAATACAAACATAGTCAAGTAATACCCTCCAAAAGTGAATTTTGTTATTGTGCCTGTATTGGTGTGTGATTGCTTTTTAGCGTGTTAATTTTATAATGTGTCATTTGTTCTTTGTACTTTATGAAATTGTAATACTAAAATAATTATAATAAGGTATGTTTATGTATGCTCGCCTACTAGAATCAAATGTTATTTAGTTTTCTCAGTAAGTGATTCAATGTAATCTTATGAGAAATAAATTATTCTTAAACCTTAAACCTTAGTCAAGTACCCAATTGTGATATTATTTGAAATTGAGTAGCACTTTCTGACCTGTTATCATGACATTTCCTTTGAATTATTCATCAACTTGATAACACAATTTAGTGTATATAAGTCTTGTTCATTTAAACGGGATGTTAAAATTTCTACAGCAACCTTGAATATAACAACACCTGAATAAATATTCCTTGCTGTTATGTACTGGTAGCTTATATTGAAATTTCATGCGCTTGTGCAGAATAAAATTTAAAATCTTTTTGGTAAGATACATATATAAACTCACACCTGTATCCCTGAAAGGGTAGGCAGGAAACTAACGATTTAGAACACCCACATTTTGCTAAGCTTTCTTTCCTTCCAGTGACATGGAGCTAGGCTATCAGCATATCAGGCAAAACCAGATTCTGGGCTGATATGGAATAAAAAAGATCTGTATCACTTTGCCCAACCCAGGAATTGAACCCTAGATCTCAGGACGAGTCTAACCGCGCATGCAATACAACTCCAACTACACCACTAATGCAGATGATCGAGATGAAATATGCAATAATACCAAGAAGAAATCTGTTGTCTCTGCCTATCTCCCTGGGAATAAGCATGATTATATACTAACTAAAGCCTGAATTGCACATGATATATAAATTAAAATATCAAAACATTCTTTTAATGGGCCTATTATGTGAACTAAGTTCTAGTGTACTTATCTTAAATATTGATTAAAAAATATATTTGACACAAACTTGAGATATTGACTTTTATCAAACTTTAAGATATACATGTAGTGGGATTTATCATTGATCTAGTTTTGATAAGATTATCAATGATGAGTGTTTGATAAAAAAAATATAATGTAAGTATTTTTCTCTAATACTCTCTCTTTACTTCTTTAAGTAAACTCTCATCCTATAATATTTACCATAATATTATTCTAGTATCATATATTTTAAATTATTCAAATTAGAATAAAACTTACCAAACAAATAAGCAGCATGGGTTTTCTGCCATATGCATCAGAGAGACTGCCAACTATAGGGCTAGTTAGAAACTGCAGAAAACTGTACATGGAACCCAGGGCCCCTCCAAATAGTACTGAAGCAAACCGATCAGGGACACCAGTTAGCTTCTGAAACCCTTGAACTGCTTTCAATAATGACGCGTATAAACTGTTCCCATGACCCTCTTCTCTGTTATAATAGTCAAGCAATGACGGTAGAAGAGGCAGGATCATTGTAAACGCCAATAGATCCAATAACAACGACACGAAAATAAGTGCGATAATTTTTGAATTTGCCTTTCCTAAACTTTTCATTTTGTTATTTTTTATAACGTTTTCTTCCAATAGTTCTTCAACAACTTTATTAGATCTTTTTTTTAGAACCCCATTACCTTCTTCGTGATGCTAAAACAATTCGCATGAATTAAACGTTTATAATAAATTATTTTTGATCGCAGATTGAAAACTTTTAAATAAGTATGAATAATAATAAAAACTTACCATTCTATAAAATTTCAAATATTTTAAGTTATAATTACACACCGAAAACGATGAGCCATCGAATTAAATAACAATTTTAAACTGAATTGAAAACTAAGTAAATAAAACTTTCACTTTCATAATTCGCCTCGTTCGTCGTCGACGTCTGTCAATTCTGTGATCTGTCAGGACTCAGGCGTCAGCTGTTGATTTTTTTTTTTTTTTAATTTTCCCTTTCGGGAAGGCAAAGGGATCTAGCCCATACAGCCTCGTCTTAAGTGCTTTTTTTTTTCTTCATTTCCTTATATCTAATTTTTCACAAGTGCCATGAAATCGGATGTGTTCGAATTCAAGGCCCTGCTAAAGTTTTGGCGTCAATTCCTTCCAGTTTGATGCTTTTTAGACGATTTTCTCGCAGCGGAGGAGTCGAACATGGTCGACACATCCACCCGACAAAAAGCGTCCAAAATCACTTATTTCAAAGCTTCCACATACTGTCCATCTTCGTTGATGTTTATTGCTTAGATACACATCATATTTAAACCACAAGCACAACTTTAGACTAGAATATGAAATAATTAAAACAAGCGACCACCCGCACCGTCAGAATTCCCGCCAAAACCTCGCGTCAGCTGTTGAAGTCTTGAAGTTGAACCACAGAGTACTTAGAGATACTAAGCTGAGCGATTCTAATGTCATTGGATACTACGGGCCTTACTCAAAGAGCATGTGCCTTACTTATAAACAAACTGCTTAAAAATTAAATAAACCTTACGGACGTTTTAAGAATGGACTCGTCTCGCACCTATTACTTTGAGGGATAAATTCTATCACTTTTTGAGGGGGAAGGGGAAGGAACTTAGACAAAAGAAGGTACAGGGACAGGGCATATCTACAAAAAAAATGAAGCATTCTTAATGTATGGAACGAAACAAAAATGGCGAATGCGAAAGAAATACCCATGAAATATAACAGTTAGGCATCTTATTCATATTCCTTAATATGTATTATTGTAAATAAAACACCGTTATCAATATGTAAATGTAAATAGATCACGAAACTTAAATGTCGAAACCGGCTTCATAGTAAATTTTTTTTCTAATCATTGGGAAGGAATAACGAATAGGGGGAGTTTTGGCGGGAATTCTGATCGCTTGTTTTAATGATTTCATATTCTAGTCTAAAGTTGTGCTTGTGGTTTAAATGTGATGTGAATCTAAGCGATAAACATCAACGAAGATGGACAGTATGTGGAAGCTTTGAAATTAGAGATTTTGGACGCTTTTTGTCGGGTGGATGGGTCGACCATGTTCGACTCCTCCGCTGCGAGAAAGTCGTCTGAAAAGCATCAAACTGGAAAGAATTGACGCTAAAACTCCAGCATGGCCTTGAAATTGGCACATCCGTGTTTCATTGTTCTTGTGAAAACTTAGTTATAGTTAGTTTATAAATTAGGGTTAGAAAGAAAAATATGTAACTAATGACTTGGCAGCATGGCCTCTGATCTTAGCCGGTTCCCTGTGGAACAAATGTAAAAAAAAATGAATAGGGACAGACTACAGTCGATAGTTGTATCGATAGTCTGGATGTAAAAACTTAAATAAAAATAAATATTTTTTATGTAAGTTTAATCTACATATTATATACTCAATAGAAAGGTATTAAAGAGCTTTCTATGAATTAAAAAAATAATTTAAATGTTTTTTATTGTTTAACCAGTTAGACGTTTGACCATAGATCTATATACTTATGATCGTAGTTAAACATGATGTTCAATAGGTAAATATTAAAATAACATATTTAATCGGTGTCGATTTTCTAGACACCATCGATGTCGAAAAATTGTTATTTTTTTCAGCTAAATAACAATGTTTATTTATCGTCGATGTATATCGATCATACTTAGATCATCCCTAATTTTTAATTGGTCGCCATTTTGGAGTTTTGGCGGGAATTCTGACGGTGCGGGTGGTCGCTTGTTTTAATAATTCCATATTCTAGTCTAAAGTTGTGCTTGTGGTTTAAATATGATGTGTATCTAAGCAATAAACATCAACGAAGATGGACAGTATGTGGAAGCTTTGAAATAAGTGATTTTGGACGCTTTTTGTCGGGTGGATGTGTCGACCATGTTCGACTCCTCCGCTGCGAGAAAATCGTATAAAAAGCATCAAACTGGAAGGAATTGACGCCAAAACTTCAGCAGGGCCTTGAATTCGAACACATCCGATTTCATGGCACTTGTGAAAAATTAGATATAAGGAACTGAAGAAAAAAAAGCACTTAAGACGAGGCTGTATGGGCTAGATCCCTTTGCCTTCCCGAAAGGGAAAATTAAAAAAAAGAAGAATGGTCGCCATTTTGATTTGCGTTGATATTTTGGCTTGGATGGCTTTTAGCGTGTAATTCGTGAGATTTTTATATAGCTACGGATTAAAATGGGAGAAGATAAAGGTAAATATCTAAAAGTTTTACTAGTCATATATATTTTTGTAAACACAGCCTAATCTGAATAAAAATCTTTTAGTAGAACGTCGTCGGCGCTCACGCTCGAGGGAAAGGAGACGTTCTAGATCCCGGTCCCGAGAGCGTCGTGAAAAGAGACGTAGCAAATCAAGATCCCCGAATAAACGATCTCGCCGAAGAAAACCTTCTCTGTATTGGGATGTACCGCCACCGGGCTTCGAGCACATCACGCCGTTACAGTATAAAGCGATGCAAGCGGCTGGACAGATACCGGCCAATATCGTTGCTGATACGCCACAGGCTGCGGTGCCGGTGGTGGGATCCACTATAACACGTCAAGCACGACGTTTGTACGTCGGTAATATACCGTTCGGCGTGACGGAAGAAGAGACTATGGAGTTCTTCAACCAGCAAATGCACCTGTCCGGTCTGGCACAAGCCGCCGGCAACCCCGTACTCGCGTGTCAAATTAATTTGGACAAAAACTTTGCATTCCTTGAATTTAGATCAATAGATGAAACCACACAAGCCATGGCATTCGATGGTATTAATTTTAAGGGACAGAGTTTGAAGATTCGTCGGCCACACGATTACCAGCCTATGCCAGGAACTGAGAATCCAGCCATTAATGTTCCAGGCAAGTCATTTATTATTGAGTTGGTATTCTCTCCAAACTGACAGCCTCCGTGGCGCTGTGGGCGAGTAGCCGTCTGTGAAGCGAGAGGCCGCGGATTCGATTCCCGCATTGAGATAAATATTTGTGTGGTCCACAGATATTTGTTTCAAGTCTGGGTGTTGTGAGACCGAAAGTCTCTCATAGTTTCTGACACCCACGATACAGGTTATACCTCATGTGGGGTCAGGACTAGGCTTGAGGCTGTTGGGTGTATTTATTTCTTAATAATATACTATTCATGTGTCCATGTCATGAGTTATTTAGCTAAATGTTACAATTATTACCAATATATAAGAGTGGTAGATATCTCATGGTGGAGGATTCTCAAGCCCAGGCCTAGTGGAAGCATTAAAGTAGGAAGGCAGACCCCGGTATAAGGCCAGGATGATGCCAGGTAGAAAAAAATATTAGTAATAATATTTATATTCCCTATCCAGTCCAGAGTTAACCTGTCGGAGGTGGCACATATATATGTTAAGCATATGGGCCGCCCGTGACTGTTTAATAGAATAGAACTACTATAGGACTAAAAGAAAAACAATTAAACAAAAGATATAACATAACACCTGTATCACCAAAGGGATAGTCAGAGGCACTAGCAAACTAGAACACCTACATTTCACCAAGCTTAGTTACATCTCAAATGTGAAAAATTGTATTGATATAAACGAAAAAAAAAACTATTTTATTTTAGCGAAATGTAGAATATTCTCACACACAGTAGCATATTTTGAAAGATTCTTTTTTACAGCTGGTGTTATCAGCACTGTGGTACCAGATTCACCACACAAGATATTTATTGGTGGTTTACCAAATTATTTGAATGAGGATCAAGTAAGTGCATATACTATTTTTATTATTAAAGCATGTTAAACCTTGATGAAATACAATTTGTATGATGTTTCTAAATTCCATGCAATAACAGTAAATTAGCATATCTCCATGTGTTTCAGTTAAATCAACTTAACAGATCCATCATAAATTAGTGTTTCATTGAGATTCATTTTTTTAAATTTATCCAACATATTGAAGTTTATAAATTATAAATGGATTTGAGTTTTATTTAAAATTGCTTACATACAATTATGATATAATCCCATTGAACAAAGTATTGCTATATCTTTGTAATTGTCAATACTAAATATTGATTTGTATTTTGTGCACACATGATTTTGTTCAGGAATTCCCAATAAATCTTCATTGATCAAAATAATTTAAACATTACAGCTTTAAAAATCTTATGAAATTCTTTTACACATGTGTGTGCACATGTTTATGAAATTCATATTGATTTTAAAATTGTATTTTGCAGGTTGTATCCAAACTGCCTAATGAAAACAACTCGTATCATATTCCTGTAGATTCCCACTTGAATAGGATATATATAGTTGTGTAGATATAGTTCCCCAATATGGACTTAATATATTCTAGGATTTAGGTTAAACACGCGAATCTTCAACATGAAGCATTTAAAGTTATTTATTACATGAGCCTATGTTCTGAGTAGCAAATGGAGTCTAGATATTAGTTCCCATTAGGTAGGGTAGTTGCCGCAGCTATTTCAGGGCGAGATTCAACAGTTGACAGGGCACAGGGCTTCGGTGGCGCCAGCACAGTGCCGCGATATATTTTTGGTCCGTTTCAGGTATTTTCAGGTACCCATAGCTGGGACGAGCGTGCACTCTTCACGCTCGAAACTTTCTGAAACAACTCACTGATATAGTTTGCTTTCTGCCCCTCCCTAGCATAGATTTGGCACATTCGCGGCCCGCGTGTCACTGTTGTCTCTCATTCTCACCTATACGTCTTGTACTTGAACGAGACGTCGGCACTTCAAGGCAAGTCTCCTCCATTCACATCTGATTCTATCACGCGGCTACAGGTCAGATTAAATTCATTTATGTATTTGCTGCATTTTGCTGAGCAAATGTCATGGGAACAATAAAACTTGTGTGCAATAGACAACTGCATTATAATATTTTAAATATATATAATAATGTTTATTCAACTTATTCTATGTTTTTTTTGTGCCATGCTTACTATTTTCTGATGTATAGGTAAAAGAACTCTTGATGTCATTTGGTCAACTGCGAGCTTTCAACTTGGTGAAAGACTCGTCTACGGGATTAAGCAAAGGCTACGCCTTTGCCGAATATGTCGACATTTCAATGACTGATCAGGTAAGTCTGACATTCAAATCAATTTACACTGTAAAATTCTTAAAATGTTTGATAAAATAATTAGACAATGCTCTATACGATGCTTTATGTATTTTTCAATAATAAAGTTCTTTTTCAACAGGCGATAGCTGGTCTTAATGGAATGCAGTTGGGCGACAAGAAACTGATTGTACAACGTGCTAGTATTGGTGCTAAGAATTCAACCTTAGGTAAACTTTACAAATTATTGTTAGGTGATGCAGTTAATTAAGGACTTTCGCAAACAGGCCAGATGCCACCAGAAGCACTTAGTAGCCATAGCACTTGGTGGTATGATTATCAAAATAAAAACAAAGTAACGGAACCAAACCTGATCACTAAACTTGTAAAGAAACATGAAGAAATATCTCCACGATTTTAATTTTAAATATTTTTTATTATACATACTTAAAATGTCGATAGATCATTTGGCGTTCTAAATACAAAAGTTTAATAGTCTCGTACAACAGTTAACAATGAAGTTAATGTCTTGTTATAATTACGTATAGCAAGAGATTTAATATTACTTACTATAAAAGGGGGTATCAAGCAAGTTTCTATACAAAAAAATTGATCTCAAACTTCAGTACCGCCACTATTATCAACCACTTATTTCAATGCGAGGGACATTATTACATTTTACACCCTAGAATGTTCTGTGAATGGTTAAGAAACACATAAGACAAGTTTATTGTCTCAATATTATTACGCAGGCCGACCTGGCGTGCTTATATTTCAAATAAACTAAGCTAGTATGACCACTAGGTCATATCTTTTGGATCACAAGTTTTGTACTGTTGTCCTGTCTATATACTTTTTTTTTTTTTATATATATGTAGCCGTATTGGAGGGATCTTTGATAATGGTATACAATTGACCCCTTCAATTATTTCTTGCTACATCATAAGACATGATAAGTATGATAGTTGCAGCGAGAGAGCTAGGTTTAAATTGCTGTGACATACTTAAGTTGTTTTAATTCATAGACATAGACAGTCTATGTCATGTCACGCTCCCAACTCCCCCGCTGCATTACACAAGTTTTTGAGTGATATGACATTGGCTTGATTTGATATACAAATTATTGTACAATTATTGTACTATCTTGTGAACTATTGCATTGTTGTGGCAGGGAATCTGGGTGTACGTTGCTGTGACATCAATGAGTTGTTAATCCTGTCTATATACTGTTGAATGTCTTTGTATAGCAATGACGGGAGCGGCGCCGGTGCAGCTGCAGGTGGCCGGCCTCACGCTGGCGGGCGCCGGCCCGCCCACTGAGGTGCTGTGTCTGCTCAACATGGTCACTCCTGATGAACTGCGCGATGAAGAGGAATATGAGGACATTCTTGAGGACATCAAGTATGAACCTTTACACTACGTCACTATTATATTTTGAGTATTACAGCCACGCTGTAGATAGTAACGTCTAGGGACGAATGGGCCGGCTCAACCGGTTTGATACCAGTCTCACAGAAAACCGACACAGAGTGGCAACTTGCTGTCGTGTTCCGTTTGGTGAGTCAGATTTCCGGTGGCCTATTTCTCTCCCTCCCTTTCCCAATCCCTTTTCCCTCCTCATCCATTCTCTCCTTTTAGGTTGGCAACGCACTCATCATTCTTTTTGTGTCTCGGGTGTTTATGGGCGGTGGAGGTCACTTACCATCAGGTGACCCATCTGCTTGTTTGCCAGTCTGCTATAAAAAATATATATATATATGCTTTGTTGATTTACATTATGTGAATAACGATGTCGTTTTGTTACAGAGAGGAATGCAATAAGTACGGTTGTGTGCGCAGTATTGAAATACCGAGACCTATTGAAGGTGTTGAAGTACCGGGATGTGGAAAAGTATGTTCTGAAATTAATTTGTTTCTTTTAAAAACACAAAAGTCGCTAAAATGTGGTGTTAGAGTGTCTTCAGATATTATAGGAATTTTTTTGGTTTCCAGGTGTTTGTAGAGTTCAACAGCATTGCAGATTGCCAGAAAGCGCAGCAGACACTTACGGGACGTAAATTCAGCAACAGAGTGGTTGTCACTTCTTACTTTGATCCAGACAAGTACCATCGCAGAGAATTTTAAAATTACTACTGCTTATTGCTGTCCAGTTTTATTTTTTTCAATAATTGATGAAAATCTCAAACAGATGATATGTTCTTTTAATTGGATAAATTTAAGAAAGTATGGATATGTATGTCTTTATTATAATAACAGCTGAGAATAAAATACATTTTATTTCGAAAGGTTTTTATTACTTAAAACTATATTATTATATAATAACAGTATCAATTAATGTATCGAAAAGTAATTGTTAGAATATAAGTTTTGTAAAAGTTATAAAAGTTGCTAAGGACTTAAAACCTATTAGAATGTTATAATTTTTATACATCTTGCTGCATTGCTGGTTGATACGTGTTGAGAGAACCCGTTTCTGAAGAGAGTACAATCTTCCTCATCACCACATACAACACTCCGCCGATAATTAACATCCCAATACCAGCCATCAAACTGATAGCCCAAGCAGGAACTGCATTGCCTCCTGTAAATCAAAGTATTTGTTTTTTATAATAATTTATTTCTACTCTCAATGAGGGATCGGCGCAACCAGAGACGAATAAGTCACTTCAATCATAATGCAGAATGGATTCGGTTTAGTTTTTTACAACTGGCAGACGTCAACCCCGCTCTGGGGGATTCCCGGCAATTCTTGTCAGAAAAACACGATTTGGGAATCGAACCCAAGATATCCCGATTCATAGCCCATATATGCTGCCACCGGGCCAAGAAAAACGTATAAAAATGACTCGAGCCACGCAGTATTTTAGTAATATCCTCTTACACTTCGTTCGAACTTAGCCGAACTCACTATAAATCTCTGAATAGATGCGCCTCTTGCGGAAACTATATTGAACTAAAATGTATAGAGATTTAACTATAATATCATCGTCATCGAGTAGTTTTGTAAGTGGCGTCGTATATGGGCTGTGAACCGGGAGGTCCTGGATTCTATTTGGTTAGGGTGGGGTATTTTTCTAACACTTCCCCCAGGCTTCGATGCTCCAGAAGGGGGTTGACGTCAGGCAAGTAATCTGTCTTAAAAACGAAGCCATATTCTTAATGTAACTTGCTTGAAAAAGTGTGTTGTGCCGACTCAACCCCACATTGTGTGGGGATAAGGGATAAGGGCAGTTGGAATGTTATCGAGTAGGCAGCATCAACTTGTACTAGGGCTCCTACTCCCTAGTCTAGGGGTGTTGTATACGACTTGGGTATTATGATAAAGCATAACGTAAGTACACTACATAGCTGCGGGTTTAGACAAGTGGCTTATGCGCTAGTCGAATAGAATAAATGTATGGGAATGACATAAGAGTACGCTATATGCGGCGTACTCTTATGTCATTCTCATACATATAGGTATTCTATTCGACTAGCACATAAGCCACTTGTCTAAATCCGCTGACATCCGAGTACAAGTGAGCTATCATCTCGATTAGGGCATCTAATCCAGGTCACAGCCCATCAGTATTTCATTTATATTAGCTCACTACCTAGAGGCGTGATTGTTAGGAAGTATACAAATCTTTTAAGTCCATGTATACAAATTCCAAATATCTACACAACTTCTCGGTTTGAATAACAATCTTAAAAATACTTACGGTAGTACGTGCGCGTCATAACCCGTCTTCCTCTTAGAATCCTTCGCCTAGCCTCCGCTTCATGTGCGAAAATGCTTAGGATTACTGAAAGATGAGCAACACAAATATTCTAGTGACAAGAACAACGGCCAATACAATACAATCCAAGTGGCATTGTGAAGTCTTAAGTTAGTTACGTATTAATTTATATTGAGGTAATTCTGTTAAATAATTAAGAGGCATTTCACATTTTATGCGCGATTTCCAAGATTTTGAGCGCCTAATTTACCATGATAAGAACGGGTTGAATGCCATTGAATACATTCAAAATATAGATCGATTCTTTTTGTTGACGTTTTGTTTAAAACATTTACTAATACTACTTTGATTTTTTAGTAGCGATTAATCTCCCGTACCTTGTTTCTTGAAAATAACGAAACAGGTCATCTTCAGGCTCCTAATTCTCTTATTAAAAGTCATTAAATGGACACGAGAAAAATCCTAGATATCAGGCATATAAAACTGTTGACGTTTGGTTAACAGAATATCGATAATTAATCACACTAATTGTAAAAAAAATAAAGACTGTGACGATTTTTACGATTTATATCCGAAGTTTATCGCGAGTTTTTGCAAGGAAAAAAAGCAAATTACAAGAAACGATGTGTACCAAAATAAACTTTGTTTTATAAACAACCTTATTTTGTAGGTCAAATGAAAATGTTTTTATTAATAACTTTTTTATTACAAAAAATACATCGCACAAAATTGCAACGAATTTGCGTTCGGAAATCAGTCGCGCGCCAGCGCTCGTCGGAGCAGGACCTGTGTCGATTTTTTTCGTGCTGGTCCCGAACACTATAGAATTCGTAATTACAAAATACACCACAACTGACAAGTTTTGATCCATGAGAGTTTATTTTTTTTAGTACGTTATATAATTTTAATTATTGTACCTCATTGTACTGTAATTGCATTTTATTAACCGACTTCAAAAAAAGGAGGAGGTTAACAATTCGTCGGAGTCTTTTTTATGTATGTTCCCCGATTATTCAAAGACGCCTAGGCCGATTCGTGAAATTAGTTTTTTGTTGAAAAGGGTATACTTCCCAGGGGGTCCCATTGGCACCAAATCAGGATCTGATGATGGGATCCTAGAAAAATCGAGGGTAACCATCAAATTTTATAGGGACCCATAGTGTGTTTTATATATTTTCTAAAACTATATTGGTATTTGCGTCTGGTACTCATCATCTCATGTTGCTGAGCTGATGTAAAATATAACTCCTTAACTATTAAGAGTTGTTGGATAATTCTTTCAATATTACACTAAAAATAGATAAATAATAATTAAAGTTTAACAAAAACTGAAACGCGACTTCAAACATTTTAAGAATTGAAGACATTTTAAGTGTTCGTTTTTGAAGTCGGTTTTCAATTTTTGTTATAATCATCATCAAAGTAATATAAATGCGAAACTTAGTGTAAGTGTATGTGTGTGTGTATGTTTGGTACTCTTTCACGCAAAAACGACCAAACAGATTTTGATGATATTTAGTATGGGGGTTGCTGACATCCTGGATTAACACAAAGTCTCCTTATTTTTTAAATCAACCCCTAATAGGATAAAACCCCGCTTAATAGATTTTGGTAAAATAAGGATACTTTCGGCCCTAGGGACTCAAATAGGGTTTATTTCAACCCCTAAAGGCATGAAATATGGGATGAAAGTATGTATAGGAATTCAGATACCGCTGATCAAACTGTTTTTGATGAAAGTTGGTATGAGAATACCTTTAGCTATAAGATCAGACAGAGGTTGTGAAATTTTTTACCCCGAAAAGGGATAAAATAAGGTTTGAAATTTTGATTTTTTGTCTTTGATCCTTAGTGCGACATATTCTGTGATATTTTTTTTTGTTGTCTCCCACACACAACGACGGATCTGGTGTCATAACTAAAAAGGTGGTCGCCATTTTGTTTTTTTTTTGTTTTTGACCCGATTTACTTCAAAATCGTTATTAGGGCCACCGAGCAAGTCCGAAAGGCGGATACGGGGTCAAAACTAAAAAAGTGGCCGTATTATTGCGTTGTATTATTTGGCAGCTGGTAATCTATATAGATAAAATATATAATACTAGCTTTTACCCGCGGCTCCACACGCGTATTTTTAGGACTAAAGGGTTTCTCTCTCAATAAATAAATAAATACACCCAACAGTCACACACATAGTCCTTACCCACACTAAGATCGAGTCTTGTGTCGTGAGTATTAGAAACTACGAGAGACTTTTGGTCTCACAACACCCAGACCCGAAATATATATCTGTGGGCCACACAGAGATTTGTCTCGGTGGGGGAATCGAACCCGAGACCTCACGTTTCACTGCCGGCTACTCGCCCGCTGTGCCACATGCGCATGTAGAATATTCAAATTAAAATGATAGATCAGATCGACAAATCATAAACTTTTCCCTTCAATCCTACAATTTTAAGCATGTGGAGCTGCAAGTAACTATTTTTAGTCCGCCCTCATGATGTAGTATTATTAGAATAGTTAGTTTTGTTGTTTCACAAATAGTATTAATTTTTAGTTCAAGCAATGGGAAGCCTGCAAACAGCTTCATCTATTTCGAAAACACGAAGATATAATAATAATAATGGTGATATAAATGCGGTATATAGTTTAAGAAAGTTGGTATCAAGAACAATTATTAAAAGCGTAATAGTAAAGTTAAAACATAAAAATTGAATATCATCAATATAATATATATCGGCACAAAATCGCACGCTTATTTAAAAAGCCGTTGTTATTTCACGTTATTAATTCATTTTACAATTGTTAAACTGCTGAATCGTTAAAAGATTCTAAAAAGTTAAAATAATCGTTATAATTATTTCTTTAACATTCGATATTCGGTATCGAGTAGGTAGTTGCAAATATTGCACCCTATGCTATGCTGACGCACCGTTTTTTAAAAAACAACGTCAGCGTTGGCCCTCCGACATATACCATAGTGGCACAGATGCACAGTTCGTTGCAAATAGGTATCCTCCTAAAAAGTGGTCTCAGGAACAAAACAAAGAAAAATATCACAAGTTTAAATTCAATTAACACAAATATAACTCTATGCGTGTGTTATAAAGTAGCTTTTTAATTGACATGAGCAAGCGTTCTTAAATTTGAATTTTGAAATTTAGAATTCTATCGGCGTCCGAATGTAGGCAAAAGAAGTGCTTAAGCTCTCCTTTGCTGTCCCATTTTCCGAGCGTCAACTGTGCATCTAGGTAAATAATATATCGATGCCTTTACGGGATAATTTGTATAAATTTAATTTGTTTTTTTTTTATTTGACATTACACTATGTTGTAATAAGACTAGCTTGTTTTAGTATACATCTACATATTATATATAATAGTTTACAATACATATAGTACACTATGATAAAATAATAAAATTAAAATTCGGATGACTCGAGTTTAGTGAGATGCAAAAGTATCAAAATGTTTTAGTCGCGCCATGATCCCTTATCTTCTTCGTACGCGGCTCGGCTGTTTATTTACCTACTCTGGAGCAGTCGAATTTTGTGAAATGGCTCTTAAATATAAGTAGGTATATTAAGAAATCAGTATATAAGTAGGTACTAAATTATTAATACATATCTATCTAAATGTAATGAAGAATGTAATGAGACTGAATGAGGCGAAAGAGGTGTGTAAGGATCGTAGCAAGTGGAAATCCGTTGTCTCTGCCTACCCCCATGGGAAAAAGGCGTGAGTCTATGTATGTATGTATCCTATCTATTTCAAGTTACGCTATAAAGACAATTCAATCCATCTACCATTTGTAACATAACATAACATAAACTCACGCCTGTGTCCCCGAAGGGGTAGGCAGAGGCGCACTAGCGAACTAGAACTCCCACATTTCGCCGAGCTTAGTTCCGTCCCAGATGTGATAGGGGGCGAGCCTATCGCCATATCGAGCACAAATTCCAGACTCCGGGCTGATATGGAAAAATCCAATATCACTTTGCCCGACCCGGGGATCGAACCCAAGACCTCAGGACGGTAGTCGTACCGAAATACAACCACGCCGCCGAGGCAGTTTATCATTTGTAATTTGTAACAAACAACGTACCTATGTAATCTATGCCCATTGCATATTTCTTCGATAAAATTAATGTAGGATGTGTGTACATGATATGCACTTACCTAAAATAACTGCAAAGTAGTACAACAGTGGCTTCTTCAGGGCCATTTTGGGTTTCAATAAAAACAATTGCAGGATACACACAAAGCAACACTACGCGGTGGATGACACACTAAAACCAAAGGCATAGGTGTGTTCTTTTGCGTGGTACTGGTGCGCTATCAGCTTGAGATAAGATAAACTGATAACTAATGTGCTATAGGTTTGCCTTCATTGTGTTTATAAAAAGCACTATGTCCTGAATAGCAATGAGTAAGTGTGAAATACTGAGTTCTTGGAAATAAGGCCTAGAGATTTTTTTTCGCCGTAGGGAATTGTTTCACAGAGCAAAATATACTTATGGCATGGCGAATCCTCCAGTTGAGAAAAGTAGACTTCGTTCAACCTTTTTTGACTAAGCCAGAGACATACGAATAGATATTCGAAAATAGCTCAAGTATGGAGAATAATATAAACAATGTATTGAGAACAAAGGTGTGCTACAAAAATTGCACCACCGAAAACCTCACTCACTGAATGAAACGCAACAGCAAGCTGTCGCTTTATCACGGTTTTCTGTGAAACAGTGGTATCAAGTCGGTTGAGTGGACCCATACGCAGGCTATACTGTAGGTAAAAACCGTGGCACTACCAAAACAAAAATTGTGATACTCCGATCTTGAATCCAGGACCTCACGATTTGTGGTTCTTAAACTGAGTAGATCCGCTGTCACTGAACCAATGAAGAAGCGGCCAATTTTTTTTGATAAGCAAAATCTCAATGTACGAGCAACATAATAGAAAACGAAGATTTCTACTTATACCGTAACGAAGTTTATGAATTGGGCCATAAATGATGATTTGCAGTTTTATAATAATCTCCAAAACTAATAAGTTACGTAGAACATTACTTCCGGCTATGGTAATTTACACAATTGCCTTCGGGAACAAGTACAAGAAGTAAAAAAAGACTGGACTTTCTATTAAGTAATAATTTATTTAATACTACTAAAACTAATAATGAATTTGAAGACAATCGTATAACTTCTACCTACTACTATTCCTTAAAAATATTTTTTAAGTCTGCTTCCGCTAACACTTGCGCCGTAACAGAATCAGGATTTTTGACATTGATTTTTGGGATTTCGGTCTGGCGTTCACTCGCTACAGCTGCTACCGATTTCTCAAGTAATTCATTCTCTTGTACACCTTCCGATTGTAACTTCTTATATTGCTGGATAAGTCGTTTTGTTTGCGTATCAGTTGTTTGATTGAGTAGGTTTACTGCAGCCAGACCATGACCGTTAGAATGAAATTTTCTGTAAATAAGATGATAATCTTAGTTAATTGGAGTGCAATGCCATAAGAATGGAGTGTGTATTAGAGCCATTAGGTATGATAGCTTAAGTGGGAGTGGCACGGACTGCCATGCCGAGACGGGTGTGTGAGGTTTGAGGCCAACCTCCAAAGAAGTATGCACCTCTATTTTCTATGTTAAGTATGTATTATGAATTATAGCTTGCTATAATAATGAAGGGAAATATCGTGAGTAGGTAGGGGATTCGATCTCGGGACCCCGGATTTGAAACCCACACATCCACTCAGTTTTTTGCCCTTGTGTACCGTGTAACAAACATGAACTCCTATGCAGTGTAAGATAGCATAAGAAGTGTGGGAGCAGTTTATCTCCAAGTCCAAAGCGATAGGATCCTCACATGACGAAGAGGAAGTAAGTTCGGCGAAATGTATGTTACAGTCCTCTAATTTGTCTCTCCCTACCCCTTTTGGAAATAAAGGATGAGTTTATGCATATAAATTCGTACGACTTAATTTGGCAATTGCTCTTACACTCTGATAGCATCTTCTTTGTAAAGTATTGGTCTAATGGGTTTGATTTCTGGCTTTTGTTGGGCGAATTTAGGTTCCGACTTGGGCGGGAAAGCTCTGTAGACATCAAACCACAGGGGTCTATCATCAGGTTTCATTGCGCCTTTGGTCAGTAGACCTTCTACCCTGCAATAAAAAAATAATTAATGTATACATGTTCATAACATAACATAAGCTCACGCCTGTATCCCTGAAGGGGTAGGCAGAGGCGCACTAGCGAACTAGAACACCCACATTTCGCCGAGCTTAGTTCCGTCCCAGATGTAATAGGGGGCGAGCCTATCGCCATATCGGGCACAAATTCCAGACTCCGGGCTGATATGGAAAAATCCAATATCACTTTGCCCGACCCGGGGATCGAACCCGAGACCTCAGAACCGTAGTCGTACCGAAATACCACCACGCCACCGACAGTCATACATGTCCATAGATAGGTATATGTATGTGTGTGTATATATATATATATATATATATATATATATATATATATATATATATATATATGTACCTATTTTTGGGATTCCAGTCAATTAGTAGGTGTATTTATCTTATAATATGGCCACCGCGGCGCAGAGCCCAGAGGGTGAGTATCCGGTTATAAACAAGAGGCCAAGGAGTCGATTTCTACACAAAGATAAACAAGGGTTGACTACCAGATCGGGAAGCGCAGTTTTTCTAAATATTCATTTGCCAGGGATTGGATCAGGCGTGCTGATCGTAAAAATACTTTTAGAGCGACTTGAAGCACTTAGATAAATCTCGTAATAAAAATACGAATGAGATGTAGGTTAAATAGAGTTTTGGACTAATTCTTGATTAGTAATAATGCTGGAAGTCGACGTTAATCTGGTAGATGCTAGTACTCTCATGGGAGGTGAGGCAGTGAGAGGTCCCAAACAAATAATCTCAATGAAATCTTTACCTTCACTTGGTTCAGATTTTAGTCAGTACAACCATAGAAAATCTAAAAGTCTAGATTTAGAAAACTGACTGGAAATTATTAAAATAGCAAATTATAAGGACAGGTGGGAATGTCTTTTAGTGTTGGATGTCAAGACCCACTTTAGGTTGGACCTTTGCAAAGTAGGCAAGTAAAATACAAAATAAAAAACATGTCATATGACATATTTATAAAAACTTTTTATTTAAAAAAAGACATGTTTAAAACATACTTGTTCTTACTTTCTTGTCACTTCTCTTATTTTTCTAACTTGTAGAAACAAACTGAGTAAGAAATAAATAACAATGTACATAACAATTTTATAGAAAAAATAATCACATAAATAGGTAAGTCATAAAAAAGTCCAATTAAAAACTATATTTATGAGTCTATATAACATTATGTAGATACTGAATGTTTTATTTCGTATTCATCAGATGGTATTTATTATCTACACAATTAGCCAAACAAAAATCACATTTATGGCATATTACTTCAAATTTAGAATTTATAAAAGTAATAAAGGAAAAAAATCAAAATTCATTTTGCATTGCTTGAAAAATTGTCCGTCTCATTGCTTCCCATCCACTGCGTTTGGTGTCTAGCACGAGTTTCTGCTGTAATTTTTTAATGTCCTCTTCTAATTCATTAGCCAATTGATCTGTTTCTGTCCTTTGTTCTGATTCCATATTATCACACCTATAAATAAATAATATTAATAATTTTCACAGCAATATATTGATAACAAAGTTATACATTGATTGTAAAATTACTGTTTCTTAAATGTATCATGGATTTCCTTCAGAGCTTTTAATTTTTGTTTGTGTGCTACTGTGGCCTGTTGAATGCATTTCATAAGAGCCCCTGTTAGTTGCTCCAGTTTTTGTTCATTTTCTTTCATAATATTATGGTCAGCTTCTAACTGTGTTGTAAGTTCAGATAAACATTTAAGTAGAGTGTCATTGCTTTGACTTCTGAAATAAAATAAGAACATTAATGACTAACATTGAAACAATGTACCTATTAAAGACTGTAGTCTGTACTAAACTCAGTAAAATAAATAAACATACCTGGCAATTAACTGTTGCTCCATAACTTCTATTATCTTTTGACGAGATTGTCTACCAGCCTCAATATTTGCTTCAATTTTTTTCTTTTTAGCAATTATTGGTAATGATTTAGGTATATCATCATCTTCAATTGGATCCATTTTTGGCCGCTTTTGAATTTTCCTATTTTTAGGTGAATCTTTTAAAAATTGAGACTCATTCATCAATTCATTTATATCTTCAGAGATAAATTTTGACTTAATGCCTTTTTTTGAAGCCATATCAAATAATTGCACAAATATTTATTTTTATTTATGTAGGTAGATACGTATTGCGTGCTATATTTTCGCGCCGAAATATGAGGAGGGAAGGAGTTCTTTTTTTAATTATTTAAAATGAAAATTCGATATTTAAAAAGTTCACTAAGCCAAATACCCTAAATAATAAAAATGTGCTGAGTATTATTATGTAAGAATATACGACTTAGTTTACCGTGTATAGATTGTTCCAATTCTCTCCAGTCTGCTGCTCGCCATTATTTATTAATTATTGTTTTTTATTAATGTTTAAAAAAATACGAAACATTGAAGGTTATAATTTTGTTTTCCAATTTGACTTTTTTATTTTTTCGGCCACGGGTCAGGCTATAGTCTTTTGACCATACTGCCTATTCTTGCGTGTTATTAGTATTCTAAAGTATATTGCTTTATTTTCATTTAATAATAATATATAAGTATAATTTCTATTTTTATGTAAACTACATCTAACTTTACATAAGTAAGCGGACGTAGCTGATTTAAAGTTCTTCCTTAGTATAATAGAGATGTATAGACCCGGCTGGATCCGGCATTACACAAATTCCAAGATAAAGTTTGAATGTTAATGAAACTCCTCCAAAACCTATTCCAATGTTTGATGTATGAAAAACACTGTCTACAAGGACGTTCAAGATTTATAAAGTACTATTTCTACTGAAATGTGGGGTCGGTAGTAATCCGATGCCAAGTGACTCGAGGGGATACTACATAAGTACATCACGCCTATATCCCTGAATGGGTAAGCGGAGGAGAATTAGCGTACTAGAACACCTCCATTTCGCCTAGCCCATTTCCGTCCCTGATTTGGTAGGGGTGAGCCTATCGTCACATCAGGCACAAACACCAGACTAGAACTCCACTGTAGAAAAACCCAATATCACTCCTCGACCCGGGGATCGAACCGAAAACCTTAGGTCGATAGTCGTATCGGTACGTAATACTACCACGCCACTGAGGCACTACATAATATCACATAAAAATAAAAATTGATAATATTATGTAAGAAATCCTTTATTTTCTAAATAAAAGTGGTCAAAAATAAACTCATTCGCATTATCTCAACGTAAACACATATTCTTAACATTGCACAATATACACTAGTTATTTATTTACAATAACTTAATATAATAGAACCTTCAATTTCATATACACGAGACGTAAATTTACGACAAACACGTTTTGTCTATTTCAAATGCAGAGTAACCCTACTAGGGTTTATAATGGCCTAAGAGATCGTGGTACATCAAGCTTCACTCATCTGATAACCAGATGACATATTTTTGATCAAATGTTAATTATTTACAAACACGCTTATATTAGCTTGCCTATCGAAAAGTATTCATGGCTATTTTTTTTTCGTAACGGTTTTTTGCAGACAAGCCTACATGATTGATTTTGTATATATCTGCTTGCGAAGTAGCCATGAAAAATAAGTAGGGAAGCCTACCAAGGCATATTGTCCATGCAAGAAACCATTACGAAAAAAAATATAATACTTTTCGATAGGTAAGCTATTGTAGGCGTGTTTGTAAATAATTGACATTTGATCAAAAATATGTTCATCTGGTTATCAGGTCAGTGAAGGTCGATGCACCACGGTCTCCCCTACCATTACAATATTATCTCATTTAGGAATAAAAATGATGTGGCAGGATTGGAATTTTCGTCTTCTCAATTCAGCTTAATACTTTTGTAGATATCGTTTGAGATTCTATCTCGCAGTGTGTTTGTGCTATGACTGAGAACGGTGTTTTCTGAAACACCTTTTATCGGCTTGTCGTGTTAAAATATCAGACACGAATTTTCTATGAGTGAATACACGAAGAATATCTTCACGAGCTTCTTGAACCCCTTCGCACACGATTTTACTTCGTTGAATATTACCCTGTTGACAAATAGTTCACAATAAATATTTTCTATAGTTATAAGGATCCCATAATATTGCAGTGCAGTGTTTGAATGTGTAGTTTGAATTATTACGATTTACATAGTGATTTTTTAAGTTTACGCGAATGTTATTAATCAAATTTTGTCATCCTTGCCAGTTTCGTAGCACCTGGGTGTGTTGTTGTTATGATTATGAGTGTGGTGTGTTGTGGTGTAGCGTGATGTCATTGTGGTGGTCACGGTACCTTGAGCAGTTCGAGTATGGCGTGCTCGTGCGGCTGCAGCGCTTGCAGCGCGCGCGCCGGCGCCCCGTCCAGCGCTCGCAGCAGCGCCGACAGCTGCGACCCCACGTCCGACTCCAGCGACACCTGCACACACGACACCGTACACAATACACATTATACCATCTACATATATACCTACGCTAACTATTCTTTCACCTTCCTCTATACCACTCCACTGTGGGGTAGGCGCAACACACTTTTCAAGCATGTGGCAAAAAGACTTTAGTTCTTACGACTGGCCACCTGACTTGTCAAACCCTCCGAGAGGTCCAGTCTCAGGTAAATCGTATTAGAAAAACCTTATCGCTCCATCTCTGACGCTTACTCCATATTATGTACATTCATATTACACCGAGGAGACATAACCTTGTAGACATTACCAAAAAATATATACTGCGACGCGTGTTTGATATTAATAATTCATGTTTGAGCTGCTGTACCAACTTTGTTATGTGATAACATAATATTTGTGGTTTATAAACATCGATATATTAATTACCTAGATGCACAGTTGACGCCCAGAAAATGGGACAGCAAAGGAGTGCTTAAGCACTCGTTTTGCATACAGTCCGACGCCGATGGAATTCTAAATTTCAAAATTAAAATTTAAGAATGCTTGCTCATTTCGTTTAAAAAGCTACTTTATTACACATGCATAGTGTTATATTTGTGTTGATTTAATTAGAACTTGTGATCTTTTTCTTTGTTTTATTCCTGAGACCACTTTTTAGGAGGATATTTGCAAAGAACTGTGCATCTAGGGTATATTATATTGATGTTTATAAACGTTTACATAATCACTGTACTAGTATGCCTTGAGAATGAATTTCGAGTGTCCGTCTCTATGGATGCGTGGCTATGTATGTCAGAGTGAAGTGTTTAGTGGTTTGGTTTGGTTAAGTGGTACCAGGTCGTCCATCTGCGCGGTGAGATGGTGCACCTTCCACCCGTCGGCGCTGGTGAGCACGTGCTTCTGTCCGGCGATGGCGAGGATGTCGCGCGCGCGCGGCTCGCGGCGGCGCACGTCGGCGGGACGCACGAAGTGCAGCGCCGTGCTGCGCCACTCGCACACGTAGCTCGACCTCAGCACCGGCCCTGCATGATGCACGATGCACAATGTGTTCATTACAATATTTATAAACGTAACCATATTATTTTATCATTTTTCGACCGACATCCAAAAAGAAAGAAAGAAAGAAATAAACTTTATTCAGCCAATGTCTCAGGCAACAATAAGTGGGAGAACACAAAAAAAAAAAATATGTAACACTAATAGTGAGTTCCACTTAGCGTTCACAACGATCACGCTCACGACCGCAGTTTTTACCGTTCCACTTGCTTGTGAGCGTTACTGTCGTAAACTCAAGTGGAATGGATTATAGAGCGTTTTGAGCGTGGAGGTAAATAATACAAACGGCGAGTTAATAAAAATAATGCAAAATATTTAACAGGTTTGGTTATAATCTCTAAGCCTTGAAAATAAACTTGATTAATTATTGTTTAAATCGATTTATATTGAAAAAAAAAATATAATTTAATTTTTTATATCCACGGCAGAAACATTCACTTTAACTAAAACGTTATTTCATGCGGAAATATATTTCCGCATGAAATAACGTAAGCTTAACGGTCGCCATTTTTGATGCATTGAATTTTGAAAACGCCGCTAATTTTCTCAACGATCACGACGACCCACCTTTTTAGATGGGTCGTCGTGAGCTTCGCGTGAGCGTAAGTCATGACGTCATAAGTGACGTTTTCGCCGCGACCACAACGACCGCGGTCGTCATGTGGAACGGCTAAAAGAGCATTTTGATCGTTGTGAACGCTT
The DNA here is from genome assembly GCA_036417725.1 of Clanis bilineata. Taxonomy (NCBI): domain Eukaryota; kingdom Metazoa; phylum Arthropoda; class Insecta; order Lepidoptera; family Sphingidae; genus Clanis; species Clanis bilineata. The sequence goes on from CM071153.1 coordinate 11,750,344, forward strand.
AGTGGAACGCACTGTAATAGGTAACAAAAGGGGAAGGTCCTGAATTTGTCTCCTCCAAATTTGGACCGATTTTCAAAATTCTTTTTGTGTTCGATAGAGCTTATTTCAAGGGTGATCCCATATAATTTGATTACGATCGGATTTGAAGTCGGTCCGTTAAGTTAAACTTGTGATTATTACATAACGTAACATTAACTCACGCCTGTATCAACGCAAAAACTACTGGATGGATTTTGATGAAATTTACAGTTATTTGATATTATTATAGATGATACATCAGAATAATACATAGGTTACTTATTATCCCCGAAAATAATTTTTCACGCGAACGAGAGCGTATCGCAGGCAACAGCTTGTATTTTATATAGAATAAGACATAGACACCATCAAAGTGGTTATGAAATAGTATAAAATTAATTAGGTACGTATAAAATTTGGCAAAACTCACGTTTAGGCGTTTTAATTGTGATAGATTGTGGTGATGGTGGTGAATCTTCAGGTTGGTAATCACATTGTCTCACTTCATTGATGAGGCTGTAAACATAAGTAGATACATTCAAGGTATGTTTCTCTATATTCTTACTGTTCTATAGAGTATTAAAATATAACGTCATGTAATGTATTTATGCAATGTGATCCTACTTTTCGACAGACTTCCAAAAAGGAGAAGGTCCTCAATTCATCTGTATTTTTTTTTTATGTATGTTACGCGATATCTCCGCCCAATGTGGACCATTATTTAACGATAGAGCTTATTTCAAGGGTGGTCCCATATAAATTTGGTCACGATCGGATTTGAAGTAGGTCTGTTAAGTTTTTCAAATTGTAATTATTTTATACATCGAACTTAGCAATTAATATGTATCGTCTGAAGTTCTACTGATTAGTTTTACAAGAACTCTTCAAAATAATTGATTATGTATATTATAATTGTACAATTGAAAAAGGAGTGTTACATCTGCTTCCTAGGCTTCTTTCGAGGCGAGAGGTCAGAGTCTATTGCGAGAGTTGCGAGTGGTGCGAGTGGCGCGAGCGGCGGCGGGTCCGGCTCCGTGTCGGGCGCCGGCGACGACGACGCCGAGATGGTGGTGGAGCCCGAGCCCCCCTCCCCGGCCGGCACGTCCTCCCACCCCGTGGTGCCGATACGCACGAACGTCACACCGGGGCTCTTCGTCGGAGACCTGACAACACACCCTTTATTGCACTCAAATACATCATTACAATAGTCAGGCGAGAATGCATTCATATAAATTAATAAATTATGCTACTATAAAAGCCTCGTAAAATAATGGTATGTAACGAAAATGTTAAAATATAAATACCCATCTACATCCCGTTTTCTCAGTATGGAAGGTCTAGGTAGTACCGCATTTGAAGGAATCGAGACTGACGTCTGTCGCGTCTCCTGTAATGGCAGGCTGGTGTTCACTATGTTCACTGTGAATCAATTATTATTTTTTGTTTTAATCAATATTAATAATATGTGTCACTGTGTTGTTACATAAAGTGAGTGATTGTATTTATATAATTTTGTACTTACATTGAGCGGGTGTGTGCACGTGCGTGTGTGTGTGTGCGTAGGATGCGAGCGGTCGGTGTGCGTGAGACGCGAGTGCGTGCGCTAGCGCGTTGCCCGCCCCCGGCCCCGCCCCCGCGCCCGTCCCTGATGCCACTCCTCCTGCCCCCACTCCACCCACATGCGCAAGCGCATGGTGAGTATTGTGTGTATGCAGTGCTAACGGAGTGGCGTGAGATACGGAAGTGGGAGCGGGGGAAGCTGCGGGCGTGGGCGCAGGGATTTGCGCACGCGGCACCTCGTAGTATAGCTGTGCGGGCGCACTGTTGCCGACTACGCCGCGCACTCCTACGCTAGCCACACCTACTACCTGTCATAATTTCTTTATATCAATATGCTATCATTTTCATAAACTAACTTAAGGAAAATTATGTCTCATCTCATATTTTAATAACAAATAGAACAAAGTTAAGTTAGTGTACCTTTGCAGGTTGATAATTTCTTTGCAAAAGCGGCAGAGGGCGGACTGTGGAAGTGACTGGCACTGGTGTGGGCGTCGGTGCACGTGGCGTTATACCGCGTACTGTACCAGATATCACACCGCTTGCTGTAGAGAAAAAAGTTGCTAACAATATTTAAACTACCATAAACAAATTAAAATACATAATTACAAACTATAATAAATTGTACATGAAGGTTTAAAGAATATAATACAAAACTTTTCATTTTTTCTCTAGTAAAGAGACAGTACTTACAGGTCAGCACTGAATTAGTTGGCAACGTGAGTATGGTGGAGTGCGGCGAAGTAGTGGGTGCGTGCGGCGCGTGCGTCACATGCGATGCGTGCGTCACGTGCGGTGCGTGCGACACGTGCGGTGCGTGCGCGCCGGGCGGAGAGGCGCGCGGCAGCGGCCCGCGCGCGCCGTACACCAGCGCGCCGCGCGGACCACGCGCCGTACTCGGCCACGCACCACCTGCACGTACATGACCCAAAAACATATATGTAGATACATCATGCACACCATAAAACTAAACTTTTATTCCTTTTGTACCAACATTAATGGTAAAAGATGTTTAAAAGTTACTCAAATTATAATATGTAACAGTAAGTTCAAAGTTAATGCCATTTTAAACTTGTCATGTATTATATATTTATTTATTTGCAATTATTAATACCTTGAGCGCCTCCTACGGGTTGTGAAGCGGGCGGTGCCACAGGACGAACGGCGAGCGACGCGCCTGCGGCGAGTCCGCGCGGCACATGGCTCGTCACACCAACACCAACATTCTTACTCACGAGCACACCACTGGCAGTGCTCACATTCACACTCGACAGTTGCACAGCTGCTTGAACAATAAAATATAATGGTTTTATCCACTATTACCTACTATATCATGTTACTTAAGAATGCAATACAAAATTTAGATTTACATACACCGCCAGGGTGGTGGAGCCATAATTCTTAAAAAAGAAGAAGAAGATTTACCTGGTCGGTTATGATGCTGTAAAGGTGGAAGTACTCTTACAGTCTGGGGCAAAGTCCTCATGGATGAATTAACCATTAGGTTGCCGCTTCCACTGACCAACTGTCCAGCGACATTTAGCACCTGGGTGCCACTGACAGATGTAGCAACACTTGTTTGAGAGTTGACAGTATTATTTGGGCTGGACACAGGAGCTGAGAGCTGAGTCCCTTGGCTTATAATTTGTGTAGCTGGACTGATTATTTGCCCACTAGGAGTGATCAGTTGTGACTGTGATATAATCTGGGATCCTTGACCGATAATTTGTGAACCTTGGCTGACAATTTGAGTCCCCTGCAATATTGGTGATCCGCTTAAAATCATCTGAGGCTGAAAGTTTTTATGATGATCAGATAAGTATGGGTGTTGCCTAATTTTTTTATAATTTTATCTGAAATTGAGGTCATACAAAAACTAATAGGTTGGGATAGGTTAACCCGTTGGAGATGGCACATATATATGTTACATAAGTGTATCAGCCTCCGGAGGCCGAGCCGCCCGTCACTATTTATATTAATCTCAAAATAAAAACGTAACATAACTCTTTTTTTGTGAAAGAGTAACTGTTAAATAACAAAGAAGAGGCACATTAGCAAACTGTAACGTTATCAGCTATAATGGAGTGAGCATTAGAAATAGGTAGAAATATATTATTATCCCAAACACAAATACAAAAGTAATTTACAAAATCAAACATTTGAAACCCTTTTGTTTAAAATATTGTGGGTGACCGAAAACCGAAATGGAATGTGTGACTTGAAGCAATAAAAATAATTTTAATGAATACCTGTATATTAAAAATTATATACTTATTAGTATATATAATGAAATTTTATTATGTACCTATATGTAATATTTTACATTAATGAATTGACTAACTTAAAAGATTTGCTAAAAGGAAATGCATATGCAAATCCACCACATCACTAGTCCCAATGTATTGTTCCACATAAATTATGATACTTGTGTAATTAGAAACTTTTATTTGGTTTTCATAAAATCTATTGACTGGTAAAAGAATAATAAACGCTAACCATAACTACATAATATATCCAACTAGCTTTTGCCTGCAGCTATGCCCCGTGAGAGTCTTGACAAACATTCATCTGCATTACAACCCTTTAGGGGATGAATTTATGCATGTATTATACATATCGACTCTAAGCCGCCAATACCTCCTAAGTACTTTGAGATCAAGTTTATAGGAGACAATAAAAACTTATAAAAACTAGGTATATTAAAAAATATAGATGATATTTATGCCCTTCCTCTTAAATCACTATATTAAAAAAACCATCAAAATCCATTGTGTAAGATTAAAGATCTAAGCATACATAGGGACAGACAGACAGCGGGAAACTACTTTGTTTTATACTATGTAAAGATTTGTTTCTTATGTATGTAGATATGTGCCGCCTCCGACGGGTTAATGTGAAATGTATAGTAATAGAGATATAATTATTCAAAATCACTAATAATGTATACCTACAAATGTACAATTGATTGATGATTTGGATATGGCAGTAAAATAAAATAATAATATTAGCCCTGTAATATTACTGTCCCACTGCTGGGCACAGGCCTCCTCTACTAATGGGAGGGGTTAGGCCATAGTCTACCACGCTGGCCTAATGCGGGTTGGTTGTGCTAAATATTATTGATTTAACATTTAGTATATTTTTTGTGGTAGGAATTAAACGAATTTCGATGTATGATATATAAATATATCCATAGGATAACTAAAACACTGAATATTTGTTTAATACTCACCTGCGACGCGACGCTTGGGGAAATAATTTGTGCTAGACCTGGACGTATCAAGCCTGATGCAGGGCCCGTGGGACCTAGCAACTGATTTGTGCCAGAATTTTTTGACTGACCGGGAATCAGTGCCATTTTTACCTCAGTATTCGACACGCTTTTGACTATTGTTATTTTTTGAGGCGCTAAATCTATTGGATACATTTTGCCAGTCGTGACCGACCTGTCTGCGTCCATATTATTACTCATTTTGACTGTATGCTTTTTTCAAACAACCATAATTAATTATACCCACACTGATCACTATTTTATGTAGAGTCTTAAAAGAAAATGTTACAAGCTATGAAGTGTTTCTATTTTATTATTAAATAAATAAAGTAAGAACGAAGTACGAACTGACAAAATTGAAAGACTTCACATTGAACAAAGATAATATAGAATTATTACAGTAAGTAAAGTCAATAGTCATAGAGGGGGCCCTTATTAACATACCGACTTCAAATCCGAACATAACCAAAATAAGGGACCACCCTTGAAATAAGCTCTAATAGCTCTAATGAAAAATAATTTTTAAATAGGTCTATATTTGGCGGTATAGACGTAGATTACGACGTATATTAGATAATCTAAGTTTGACGGAGATATCTGGAGATATCAATGACTAAAGAAAAATATATAAATATATGGGAGATATCGCGTAAGGCGTAACAGTAATAATAGGTGCATGCCGGGTCTATTCATAAAACGCCCTTGTTCTAATGTCATTGACAATCAAAATATAGTCTGTAATCAGTGAAAATCAGCACCATTTTTCGGTAATTAGGAATCGTCAGCTCGAGCAATTTTTAGTTCATTTTCTTGAAACGAAGTAACTAAATAAAGTAACCACACATTTGAGGAGACGAAGTTGCCAAAGATAAACACTGTTGTAAATATAAAAAAAAACAACTTTGTTTATGGTAAACCATGGCGGAGCGAATTGGTGACTGTGATTTTTTGGAAGAAGATATACAAAAATTTAACAATGAAAGACGAAGCAGTAAGCAGTGGGTGAAGCTTAACGTTGGCGGCACATATTTTCTGACAACCAAGACAACTTTATCAAGGGACCCTAATTCATTTTTATATCGATTAGTTCAAGAAGATAGTGATTTGATTTCGGACAGGGTTTGTATAATTTTTCATTGTCTTTTTGTATGCTAATGAGTACCACCATTTACGTATCATTAATGAATTTATTAATATTATTTTAGGACGAAACAGGCGCTTACTTAATAGACCGAGATCCGACGTATTTCTCTCCAGTACTTAACTATCTTCGTCACGGCAAATTGGTCATCAACAATGATATCGCCGAGGAAGGAGTGTTGGAAGAGGCGGAGTTTTACAATATTACCGAACTCATAAGATTAGTTAAGGAAAGAATATGCCTTAGGGAGCGACGACCACTGAAGGATTCGAAGAAACACGTTTACAGAGTTCTGCAGTTTCATGAAGAAGAACTCACACAGATGGTATCAACAATGTCAGACGGTTGGAAGTTTGAGCAGTTGATTAATATTGGATCACAGTACAATTATGGCAATGATGAACACGCCGAGTTTCTTTGTGTAGTGAGCCGAGAGTGTGGCAGTTCCCTAAACAGTAACGACATTGAACCCACAGACCGTGCTAAGGTGCTTCAACAAAAAGGTTCTCGGATGTGAGCTTTCCACACTGTGTATCATGTAATATGATTTTTGAGACTGTTAGCTCTGTGTGTGAATTGTGTACATATTTTTGAGAGTGTAAACAGTCTGGCAATAACTTCATTTACACTTTAAGTATCTTAAATTCTATTAGATCAGCTTATGCAATATTATTAATTGAAGTAGCTAATGGAAAAGTAATAGGCATTTGAGTCTTCTATACATATGGAAAGTGTGAAAATTAGGACAAATACTCAGTATGATATAGTTAGAAGGTAACAGAAATTTTGTATAATTTTTTAAAAAATTATTTTGAGTGTGAATTGTTGAATATCTATTCCTGTCCACCTGATTGGAATAACAAGTTTATATCTCAAGACAAATCCAAAGGACTGTGCGAGTCTTTTAGTTGTCAATATAAATGCTGAGCCGATTGTGATTTCCACTGTGTATGCAAGTTTTCCACACAAGTACTTCATCATAACACAAGGATTCTTCATAAATGGAATATTTTGTAAATATAATAATTCCTTGGATCAGTAATAATCAATTCCAGATATTATGCTCATTATGAAAATATGTAATAACTAATAATAGACTACTTATGATTCCAATCATTGTTTTATTTATCTTTTGAATAATGATGTGATGAATTAATACATGTTCATTGTTGTGGATACCTTTATTTCTTGAATAAGTAAACAATTGACTGAAAACATAATTTATGATTTGACACACCTTTTCTTACACAATATTAGTTTTCCAAGTTAATTTCATAACTACACAATATATAAATCTATAACACAAATGTTTTTTTATTAAAAAAATAAACATTAGCACTATTTAAAACTTAATTACACAATTTATTATAAAATATTGCATTTAACTGCATTAAATACGAGTTAACAAGATGACCTGTTTGATAGTCTTAATTAGAGATAACACTGTTATTATCAAAATACAGAAAAATTTTCACACATTTTGTAAGGCAATAGGGGGTTTATTGTTGTGTAAAATTAAAATCTAATTGCATTATTATCAATAAAGTGTCACATTTAAGCCTAGCACCAATCTGCCATGTAAGTGAAGTCTTGGAACAGCTTGTGGTCTGTCGAACTGAGCGGTCGCGGCTCCTTCGGCGGCGTGAGCACGGCCGCTTCAGACGTGAACTCACTGTCAAAGTTGCTAACATCCTCTAAGTTCTTTATTGTTGGCACAAATGGTGGTTTCACTTTACGGAGCAACAATTGCTCCCAATCTACATTACGGAAGAATGCCTGCTTCTTCACGTCTTCAGCATCTCGCTCAGAAGAGCCTAAACGTCTTTCTGGGTTTTTTCTTAGCAGTCGGCGCATGAGCGCTATGGCTTCTAGAGATAAAGTTCTAGGGTAGCGAACTTCATCATTAACAATAGAGTCAAAAACTTCACCCTCATCCTCACCAGGGAAAGGTGACTCACCAACTAACATTTCAAATATTAATACACCTAGGCCCCACCAGTCGACAGCTCTTGTGTAAGATGTCTCAGTTAACACCTCTGGGGCAAGAAATTCGGGTGTTCCGCAAAATGTGCCAGTACGGTCACCCCATCCCATGCCTTCCTTGCAAAGACCAAAATCAGCTATTTTAACATAGCCCTCAGTGTCTAAAAGTAAGTTATCTAATTTTAAATCTCTATAAATAATATTATTTTCATGTAAATACTGTAGGCCTAATACTACACAAGCTGCATAAAATACTGCCCTTGGTTCAGTGAACACATCGGCATGTATATGCATCATAAGATCACCTCCAGCTGCATACTCCATTACAAAACAAACATGTTGATCTGTCTGGAAACAAGCAAATAAATTCACCAAAAACGGATGTCTGATAGCATTTGCTACTTCAAATATTCTTTTTTCAGACAACAAAGAATCTACTTCATCTCTTGCTATTATATCACCTTTTTTTAAAGCTTTTATTGCAAAATATTCATTTGTTGATCTGTATTGGGCTAGGATTACTTTTCCAAAGTGACCTCTCCCAAGAACACTCAACAATCTGAAACTTTCCATTGACATTTCCCCTGATTGTCTTCTAGAATCCTGTTCTTTGCCAATGGTTTCTATAACTGATGAGGATCGTGATGAAGACAATCTCATATTACTTGTAATTTCAACAATCTGGTCTTCATTGCTTGGGTACTCTAAGAGTAGTTTTGGGGAAGGTGATGGAGGATACTCCACCAATGGAGTGTCACAAGATGGTGTTTGTGGTTCTTTTGTGACATAATTATCTTTTGTATAAGAATCTTCTAAAAATGCAAAGGCTTCCTGAAGCTCTTTTTCCATTCTGAGTGTGGACACATTGGGTGGTGGTTGAAGAGGTAAAGTTGGCTTGGGTAGAGGTGTGCTTGGCACTAGTGGTGTAGTTGGAGTAGTGGGCAGGCCCAGTGGACGCACTCCTGCCATGCCACCAAGTGTCACATTAGGATTTTCTATTTCCCTGTTATCAATAGATGCCGATTCAAAGCTGTGCTGTTGTGGTGGAGTTATGTGAGCAGTTTGAATATTTTGAATGGATGGCGATGATCGTTTTAATAGTCTACCCAATACAACAGCTGGTATATGCATTTCTCCATATGATGGTCTTGGAATATTTTTGCCTTGCTGTTTGAATATCTTCCTCTGGCGTTGAAGTTTTGGCTTTCTGGATATTATTGGGTTTAAGAATTTTATTTCAGCAAATAAAAGCCCTTGTGGTTCAAGTTCCAATGCCATTCCGTGACGGATGTCATCTATGAACTCTTCTAATCTTAAAAACTTCACAGCACATAATCCCCGCCAATCCTTCCAATGGACTCCAATTTCAAGTTCTCTTGATTTATCCAACTTCATAGTGAATCTGAAATGTATATGAGAATAGAAATATTTTCAATTCAATTCTGGTTTAAAAACATTGTTGCTAATAAATTAGTCATCAAGATCAAGATTAGCAGATGACTACAACATACGTAAAATAAATTGGGACAAGACAAGCAATGGCTTTCGAGATAAAAGAATTATTTATATTTATGATTACATTTTTGAGTCAAATTAGGTGACATGTAAGACCTTATTAGAGCTATTATGTATGCAATGAATAAACCCTCACAACATTAAAGTTTCAAGTTCTGTTTAATAATTATTTGTAACATGCTAGAATAACCATAAAAAATTATATGCATGACAACAATCCTGCTGTTTGTTACAAAGTAAATATGTGCCTATTGAGATAGATAAGATAGTGAGTAATGGCAAAGGAATCATAAAGATTGTAATTCAAGGAAGCAGATATATACCTAAATAAGATAAATGCAATTAAGTTTTTATAATTATATAATCCCATTCAATGATGGTTGTTAGTATTGAGTAATTTAAATATGTCTGCAAATTGCAATGTTTTGTAAAGAACGACACAGAAGAAGCATTAATTACACTAGAATTTAGCATATAAATAACACCCAACAGTCACATACATAGTACGGACCCAACTAAGATATGAGTCTTGTGTCAAGGGTATCAGGAACTATGAGAGACTTTTGGTCTCACAACATCCAGACACTAAACAAATTATTGTAGGTCTCACAAGCATCTGGCTTGGTGTGGGGATCGAACCCACTGCCTCTTGCTTTACAGCTGGTTCTCGCCCGCCGCGCCATGGAGGCTGTCACTGCATATGCATATAATAACTTGGTTGGGCATAAGATAGTCATGTACCATCTGCACTTCACACCTTAAAATGGGGTTGGCTCACTTTTTCAACCATGTTGCAGAAAGGATTTGGTTTAGTTTTTACGACCGGCTGCTTGCCTGACGTCAACCCCCTTTGGGAGTTCCAGTCGCGGGAAAATTAAATCAGAAAAATTGCCCTTTGCCTAAACTGGGAATCGAACCCAGGACCTCCCGGTCCACAACCCATATATGCTGCCATTAGACCTAGGAGGCGACTTATGTCATTGAATCAATGACATATTCCCAATTACCCCAACCATGTTATTTTGTGCATGTTTTATTTAGGATGTGAATTCTAACCTCTGATCCCATGCTTGTTGTGAGCATGGTCTCCAACTAGTCTGGGCTACAGTATGGTTGTCAAGTTTTAATACTGCCATTATTTCATTGCTAGTATCTTCTTTTATGCTGTATGTGTATTTCATAGAATTGCGTATGGTTACACCCTTAACAAAGGACTTCAAGTCAGAAGGGCTGGCTAGAGGGTCACGGCGACTGCGCCCAGGTACATCTTCCAGAAGATCTTGACACCCCATTAATCGAACCTCTAGTGTACCAGTCACCTGTACACATGGACTGATCATGGGAGCTGGTGATAAGAATGGGGCTCTTGAACCACTCCCACCAGACAGACTCACATAACCAGGACTTGAGCCAGTGCTACGCAGTTCATGACCAAGTTCTACAAAGGCTGCACTCTCTGCGGGAAGTTCTTGTCTGCGCATGTCCAATGACCGACGAAGTAAATCTAGTTTCTGTGTGGACTCTAGAAGGCTTGTCTGAGCTTCTTGCAATGCTTTCTTGTCAGTCACTTTTTTATCACTTTGCAAAAGTCTTATGGCATTTTTCGAGCCTTCTACTACAGCTGCCTCAATACGAAGACGGTTTCTTAGTTCTGCTATTCTTTCATCTAACAAAGTGTCTACGCCAGTTGCATCAGGGCCTCTGCCATCCCCATTTGATCCAGCATTGTCACCTTTTTGCTGCTTCGTCAATTTGGATATTCGCAACTTTAAATATTCAATTTTGTCCTTAGAATCTGCAAGCATTTGATGAGCTTCTGCTAACAGTTTCTTGTCCCTTGACTGATTGCTGCTGCTTATACTTTGAATCATATTTTCAGCACCTTGCTTGACTTTCAATTCAATATTTAGCTGCTTTTCAAGAGATGCGAGTTTTCTGTCAGTGGTGGCTTCACCAAGCTGCCGCTGCTGCTGCGCCGCCTCCGAAGCCAAAATGATCTCTTCATCGTATGACAAGTCTTCTGGCGACGTAGGTGTAGACTGGCCACGAGACAGCAAGAGTTGAGATTCCAGCTCTTGTAGGTCAGATTTCAACTCATTTAACTTTATATTAGCTTTCTTTACGATATTGGCAACGTCGGAAAGCGACCGCCTGTCGGTGGCCACCTCACGCAGTTTCTCAGCACCTTCTTTTATTTTGAGTTCTTTACGTATCTCTCTACGTATGACATCCTTGAGCTCCTCCAACTTAGTCGGCAATGCTATTTCTGGAATACATTCAGTTTTTATTCCGTACTTGACGCCGAGCTCGTGTAGAATAGGGTGTCGAATATAATCACTATGATAATAACCTGGGTCTGCCATAATTGAGGATGCAGTCTAACGTCAGTTAACCATAATTATGTGGGAAAATAACACTGATATTGCTTTTTGATCACAAAATTTTCGCCCACATACAATATTTGTCAACACAAACAATTTTTGAGGTAATATATGAAAACATTATGTTTAGAACTTTCAGTTTTAAAGTTTAAATTAAATTAATCACAAAACAAAACAATTTACACAAGTCGGTCGTTCAACGAAACCAACGAAACGACGAAATCCTACCATTAAACCATAGATTAAAGAAAAAAATCAGAGAGACATGATGGCCATAGAGTATTATACCCACTCTACACTGCTCTACACCATCTGTCCATGTTCTGACACGGATCGACAATAAAATCAATAAATCGCTTTTTATTGCCACTCCAGACTCACACCTTGAATTTCTGTCGACAATTCACGCTGTGCGACATGAACGGTGGAAGATTCAGAATACTAATTCAGACCTTAGATAGAGAATGTAATGTATCGGGTTATAAGTAATAAAATCAAGCATAAGTGAGATAGATAAATGCAGTTTACAGTGTGAGTGATAGAGACAGATAAATAATTTTTTATCTTGTTCTGCGTATGCGTTTTTATTGTCTGACACCAACTCGGAGTTGGTGTCAGGCAATTAAAACACATACAACATCAATGTCCCGTATTTTTTTTTATCTTGTTCATAGCCATGGTAACAATGTCCTTCAGCCGTATACTTTTTATAATTTTTTATACTTTGTTTCCTATATCTAAGTTTTCGCAAGTGCAATGAAGTCGGATGTGTTCGACTTCAAGGCCCTGCTGGAGTTTTGGCGTCAATTCCTTCCAGTTCGATGGTTTTTAAACGTTTTTCTCGCAGCGGAGGAATCGAACATGGTCGACCCATCCACCCGACGAAAAGCATCCAAAATCACTTATTTCAAAGCTTCCACATACTGTCCATCTTCGTTGATGTTTATTGCTTAGATACACATAACATTTAAACTACAAACACAACTTTAGACTATAATATGAAATCATTAAAACAAGCGAACACCCACACCGTCAGAATTCCCGCCAAAACTCCCATGTCCCGTAAATTTTTTTTTTTTTTTTTCTTAAGTTGTTCATAGCCATGGATACAATATCCTTCAGCCGTATACTTTTTGTTATTTTTGGTACTTTATTTCCTACATCTAAGTTTTCGCAAGTGCAATGAAGTCGGATGTGTTCGATTTCAAGGCCCTGCTGGAGTTTTGGCGTCAATTCCTTCCAGTTTGATGCTTTTTAGACGATTTTCTCGCAGCGGATGAGTCGAACATGGTCGACCCATCCACCCGACAAAAAGCGTCCAAAATCACTTATTTCAAAGCTTCCACATACTGTCCATCTTCGTTGATGTTTATAGCTTAGATTCACATCACATTTAAACCACAAGCACCACTTTAGACTAGAATATGAAACCATTAAAACAAGCGATCACCCGCACCGTCAGAATTCCCGCCAAAACTCCCCATGTCCCGTAAATAGCATTTAGGGTTACCAGGAAAACAAAAAATTTATTAACCCAAATAACGAGAAGTTTACTTATGTTTAATTATGTTGCGTCTCCTACACTAAAACATTACACCTAAGCACAAAACACATAAGCAAAAAATGGTTTCGCTACACATGTTGCAGAAAGGATTTGGCTTAGTTTTTACGACCGGTTGTCTGCCTGACAACCCTCTCTGAGGGATTATTAACCAAAAATAAGTTCGTTAGTTATTGCTGTACTGACGCTTTTAAATGTTGATTACCTTAGACAAAAGAAGATACAGGGCATAAGTACCAAAAAATGAAGCATTCCTAATGTATGGAACAAAACCAAAATAGCTACTTTGCAAAAGAAAGATTTCCAATAATATAGCAGTTGGCATCTTCTTCATATTCTGAAATTAGTATTATTGTAAATAAAACACCGTATTTACAATAAAATCAATAATATATAGATACGGTGACAACTTGAATGTAAATAGATCGCGAAACTAAAATGCCAGAACCAGTTTCATACTAAACACGTATTTTTCGTAGGTCTACCGAGTCCTCTTATTTTTCTCAGTCATTGCTATTAACTACATTTCAAATGATGGGTACATTTTTCCAACATGGTATCCCTGTGTCTTATATTCTGTCCCATAAGGGTATACGCACATGGCTTAGCCCTTAGAGATAGAATGAATAGAGTAGCCATGCGTGTATACCCGTAAGGGACAGAACATATGATACAGGGATACCATTTTGGAAAAATGTACCCATAATTTATTTGATATGTTGTTCACAGTAACTTTTTTTCATTTTTCTTTGGTAATAAACATTTAAAAGCGTTAGTACAATAACTAACGAGTTTATGTTTGGTTAATAATCCCTCAGAAAGGGTTGTCAGGCAGGCAGCCGGTCGTAAAAACTAAGGCAAATCCTTTCTGCAACATGCTTGAAAAAGGGTGTTTTTCTCGAAACAAAATACAAAAACACATTCGCAACACAATTAATTTCATAGTCTCTTCCTCATAAAACAATGTACCATGGACAAAAATGTGTAGCGAAACCATGTTTTGCTTAGGTGTTTTGTGTAATGTTTTAGTGCAGGAGACGCGACATACTGTGAACTTCCCGTTATTTGGGATATTCCGTTTTTGTTTTCCTGGTAACCCTAAATTCTATGGATGTTGTATTCGTTTTTATTGTCTGACACCAAATCCGAGTTGGTGTCAGACAATAAAAACGCATACGCAGAACGAGATAAAAAAATCTCCGTGTGTCTATCACTCACACTGTAAACTGCATTTATCTATCTCACTTATGTTTGATTTTACTACTTAGACGTCTGGATCTATATTATTCTTTATCTAAGGTTTAAGCCGGGTCTCCTGCACTAAAACATTACACAAAACACCTACACAAAACATGCATTTTTTTATCTATGGTCCATTGTTCTACGAGCTGCTAAAATCGTTGTTCTGCGTATTTGGTTTTAGTGTTTTGTTTTTAAAAAGCTAGTGCAGGAGACCGGGCTTTAGTGTGCGTAAAACTTATATGTGTTCACTGTTTATTCATTATTTATTTATTTTATTACACAAAATGATTCTATGTCCAATGAAAATATCATTGTGTATGCCTCTTATAACATAAATTTGCCTCTTTTATTTGATTGTGTATAATTTCAGGACACTGTAGAATGCGGTATGGTATAAAATAAGTTAGCCTTGCTGGTAACCCTGAATACATTTTATTTTTTCCTAAATGGCTGAAAAACTCTGTATCCATGGCTATGATGAATACATTTTAAAAAAGTTTGATAAATTATAGATAAGGCCTTTTATTTGTTTTTTCTATGAAAATTTGCGGTAAAACGATAAAATCTATATAAGAAATTGTCGTTTTATTCTATTACAGTTTAGCAAATAACAAGTAACTACAATTCTATTTCATAGAATTTACTGGAAAGAAGACGATCTGTCAAAAGGCGCTTGTCGCCGAAGAAATACTTATCATCCACCTGTCACATTCGTTATATCTGGGACATTGTTTTTAATGGAATAATAATGCCAGTAAAAGTCGATATTACACCGCCTCCTCCAGCAAATTCAAAACAGCCTGGCGTTACAAAATCTCTTCTATATAACGGGTCGAAATTTCAAGGGCACCAAAAAAGTAAAGGAAATTCTTATGAGGTCGAAGTCGTTTTACAGGTTAGTAACAAAACAAAGTACGCAATATGATAATATTTCAAATAATCGAAGTTCACCAACTTGGTGACAACTGATTAAGTACTACAGTTATCATTTTTGTATCAAATGTGTTCGTAAATATTGGTTAGCTATATTTTTTTGTTATTTTATTTGAATAACAAGCTGTTCTGACAATGATGAACTTACATAATATTTTTTAGCATGTAGATGAAGAAAATTCATACCTCTGTGGCTATTTAAAGATTAAAGGTTTGACTGAGGAATTTCCCACCCTAACAACATTTTTTGATGGAGAAATCATATCAGCAAAATATCCCTTCCTTACAAGAAAATGGGACGCTGATGAAGATGTTGATAGGAAACATTGGGTGAGTGTGCAGTATGTATGACTTACAATGATTTAGTTTGTATTGTGTATTGTTAGTATGTTTATATTATTGTTTTGTTTTAGAGTAAGTTTGACTTGTTTGTACCATATTTAAAGACTTTCAATTCGGATTCATTTGATTATGAGTCTCTTGCAAAGGCTGATTATGTATTTATGAGGTGGAAAGAACACTTTTTAGTGCCAGACCATACAATAAAGGATATAAATGGTGCTTCCTTTGCTGGTTTCTATTACATATGCTTTCACAAGTCTGCGGCCACAATAGAAGGTTATTACTACCATCGGAGCTCTGAATGGTGAGTGAACATCAACTAATTTGTTAATATATTTATTATAGTCCCTTCTTAATAGTGCCACAATCCAAAATATTAAAAGTGGTCAAAGATTTTAAGCCACCATTATGAAAATTTGACAAAACATGGATCTCAAAGATAATAATATGCATAAAATGGTTTAAGAGAGTATTTTTACTTTATGTGGTATGGGATGCTGTCATATTATAATATTAGATAAAGAATATCTTTAATATAATATTGATGTTTATTTTGTTTGCTTTTAAAAAAATATAATAAATTAAAGTAGTATTAATAATAAGTAAATCCATATATTTATGAGCTTTCATTGTCATTTAATTTTTATATAAGTGCTGTCAATGTTAAAGAAACCTGCTTAAATAATATTTTTGGAATAATATAACATTAATTACCTTATATGATGACATATGTCATAGGTTATAACATTTTAATGTTACAATGAAAGAACTGTGAATTATTAAAATAACTCACTTGTTATGTGTAGTAAACAGCCACAAGAGATATTTCTATTAATATTTCTGTAGTTTATTACACTCACATTTCTTCATCATGCTTATTATAAATATATTTTGTGAAAGTTAAACTAACTGTTTTTAACTAAATCGTTCTGATTTTAAATAATTTACATAAATTATTTAATCATCATTTACTTGTAAGAGTATTTTAAACACAATCATAATATAGTTTAATTTTATGACATCACTGACATTGTTATCTGCTAATAAAATGTTATAAAATAAAAAGAGTCAGTAAGGTTTATTAGTTTTGATTTTGGTTAATCAAATGTTCAAGGTATTGATGAAAATTGTTTATTACACCTGCAGAATGTTTATTTAAGACAGAACAAATTAATGTGGTTGTGGAAATGTACTCAACATGTTTCTTTGTATTTCTGGCTAAAGTAATGAGATCTAATTTAGAGACAAAACATACTCATTGTATATAGTTGCAGTGAGTAATTTGTACTGCTACAGTATAGGTAAAACAAGCAGAACAACTTTGTAATACATTACTGAAGTTTGCTGGGGGCTTGTAACACACTTTCCCTTGCTGATTTGGTATGTTATTTTCAGATGCATAACTGTTTCACAAAAGCTTGATTACTAATTCCAATGTTCCTGTACTCTGTCCTGATATACTGGAATATAATTATAGACGCAGAACATTGTTTAGTAAATTTGAATCATATTAATTTTCAGGTATCAATCTCTCACTTTAAGCCATGTTCCCGAACACAGCATTCAAATTTATGAGTTCAGATGAAATAACTGAGTGGAAAAATTAAAACATGGATTGATAATTGTGTCCGCTAGTACTTACTTGATTGAAACGTCGTATCTTCAGTTGATGTAAAAATATTGCCAATGTTAAGTTTCTTCAGTAATTTAAGACAAAGATGTCAAGAATAAAATTAGTGATTTTTCTTGATAGAAAGAAAACCAGAGATATGATTTAACTTGCTGTTTGTGAACAATGTTATGATCTGTTCTTGCATATACTTTGAAGTAAAGCCATTGTTATAAAATCGACTAAATGTAATTGTTAAATTAATTTTTGTTTATATAATTTTATTGATATACCACCTTTCCCGCTGGGTGAGTTTGAAGTGTGCATTGTTTGAATTTGTATAAACAGAAACAGAGTAACAGTAACAGTTTTGTATAAAGTTTCTTAATGTTATGTGTGTGATAGTTTGTACAAATTGTAAGTATTGTTTGGTTGCTATAGCTATGATATACTATTTTTAAGAATTTAAATTATGATAATGATTGTTAGTTTTGTTTTATACTTTGTATAAAGTGAACTGAAGTATGTGCAAGTACAGGGAATCTCAATTTTTTTACAAAATAGATTTGGTTTTATACAATACTTGTGGTAGTTATTGATTCAAATAATGTCAATAAATTAAAAAATGATTTCTTTTTCAATAAAATATCTCAAATCAGCGATTTGTTTTTTATTTTATAAGAAGGGAAATAAAACGAGTTTTTTATACATTTCATTTTTAATTTAACACATTCATTTATTTACAATAAAATACTGGCATTAATAATTTTATAATTTAATGTTTGCTGAGAATTCATGAGTAAGCGAAGTTTGGCAAACACTTCATAGGTAGTTGAAATTTTAAGATGTTTCTTGATGCGTTATTCTACTTGACTAAATTCTTAAAATATTTGTACAATAGTTTTCTCGATATTTCTTTACCACATAGAAGGTTTTCTTATAGACATACATTTTAAAAAACATGTTATACAGTACAAAAGCGGCATATTAATTGCGTTTTTGTGTTAATTAAATAATGATTAAGATTTTGATCGCATTAATCACGCCGCGCCGTTTTGTTTAGTAATTTTAGAATATAACGACACATGGTTAGTGGACAAATTTTAAATTTCTTAATGACATAGATTATATAATTAATTAATACTAACCATTTAATAAAATACACTGGTTTTTAAACATTCATATTTACTTAGGTTCGCTTATCATCGTTAAAATTGGCTAAATCTTTGATTTCTCTAAATATATAGAAAATACAATTTCTCTAAAGTTTTTAGTAAAGAACCTTTAGTTATGGCCTAAGTATATTCAATGTGGCAAAATAAGTACTTTCGAATATATCATGGTGATAAACGTGATTAAAACTTTAACTAGTAACTATTAATTAATCGTTTAGAAAAATATATTTAACTCGTCTACCTTCTAGATAGTTTCGAAAGTTTATTATGAATACAACTAAATACTTAAACTAAGCTTTGGTGGGATCGTTATTGTGTAATAGTTCGGTAATGCAGGTATCCAGCCCTTACAAAAGCACAACAATGCATTAACCAAGTCTTTATGCCACTCGACAGCTCAATCCTCTCTAATAGTATGATTATTGTAAACAATATTCCATACCTCTAAAATTAGTAACAAGGCAAGTTTAAACAGGCTCCACAAGCCTACAAATAATTGAGAAATATATAATTGTTTAAAGGGTTTTCTTTAACAAAATCATAATGCGCTCAATTTTTAAAGGTGGGTTTTGAGTGTCCGATGTTGCATTTGGTTATTGTCTTTAACTAATAATACAATATATTTCTACTAGCTATATCTACGTACACCTTAAACAAAATACAATGTATTGAATTCACAGAGTATTCAATAATATAATCATAATATTATACATTCATAGGAAGAGTCAACGGCAAGCCAGTGCCAATTTCTTGTAGGTAAGTATAGGTATTCAAACAAATGATCATTTTGAAATACCATTGTTGTTAAATACATTCACAACGATTTTGAGTTATAAAAATATACATCGAATAAATATAAATCGGGGATTATTTAAAACAATTTTATATTAACATAATAAGTATAAAACAACGATAATACTATGTGAACAATTTTAGCTGCAAAAATAAAACACTTAAAAGGTATTTACAGAACTTAAAACATCTAGCAAAAAATTAACTATGACTGTATTATTTGGCTTTGAAATAAATAACCTAGTATGTTGAAAGCTATGGGTAGTGATTTTCAATCCGGATTCAAATTGGGTGTGCCTATATTGTTATAAGTAGGTTTGTTAAGAATTTATGAGTGTGAAGATTTCATGACATTAGTTGCTTATTGTGATATAGACCGGTAAATTTAAGCTAATTTCTATGATATTGATTTGCATTATAATTAAGCGCTTTTTAGTTTTTTCCATAGCTTTCAGTATACGTCGTCGGGTAACATCGAATTGTCTAATGCATCAGAAACAAGCTATCTCTTGGCCGTACCTTCACTACTGAACCAGTGCCTCAATCCTAGAAGGCTGTAGAGGTCCTGGTTGTTTGTGTGAGATCGCAAGGGACTGACGTGACGTTGAGCTATTCTGTGAATGTATCGCTTCAGTTGTTCGGGATATGCGTCTTGTGCTCCGGGATAAACGCCATAATACGGATAACTGTGAGGTCGTAAATTGTGAGGATATGAATGATGGTGACGCCGGGGATTCTCATGAGTATTGTAAAGTCCTCCCACTTTGTTTTGTCCAGGCCAGTAGTCTTGTAAATGGCGGAACGGGTATCCAGGTGGCGGTGACTGAACGTGTTGGCCCGGCCATGGGTATCGGTAAATAACTCCGTTGTTGACCAAATCACTGTATGATGGCAATTTATTTTTGTTGCTTGAATCCTGTGTCATCATAACTGGTACGGATTCCTTTGTATCAGCAGGTCTAGGTTTATTTCGACGGTGTTGAAGTTTGGTGCGGGTTCCCAATACGCTGTCTTCCTTTATAACAGGTTTATTTTGATCTTTGGTAAAGTTGTCATCAGTAGTCACTTCAGCATATCGGCTTATTAATTTTATCGCTTCACCAATATCTGAGTAATCATTTTCTGGGTTGAGTTTTGACTGATCTCCATCTTTTTTAAGTACATGGGACGGATTGATTTTATCTTCGGCTGAATTTTTGTTTGTTGTGCTACTTTGTACTTGCAGCGAGTCGGTGGGTTGTTCCTTCACGATTTCTTCAGTCTGTTGGTTTTGATTTTCGGTATTGTAAATGACAGGGTCAACGTTAACGTGCCCATACACCATCTCTTTTTGACCTTCTTCAGTGGTTGCGTTTAGGGCTTCAATATCAGTAATGTTGAGAGGACTGTCACGTTTTGGTTTCTCTGGGTAATGTAAGTTGGTCAACACGTTATGATTCAATACACCTGCTCCATCGGGCAAAGCCGTATCGTTACGATTTTGAAGTTTTAATATTTCTAATTCAGCTTCTACGCTGGCGTCACCATTTAGTTTGTTTGTATCTTTCTTGTCAATGTTAGCGTTATTTCCTTGTAGATCTTGAGCCTGGAATATAAACACATTTCCTTGTAATAAAATATAGATAATATTCGGCAGTGATAACATATAAAATCGATGTTAAACAAATTATTATTACGTAACTGAATTAGTATACCTTCATTACTTAATGATTACTACTGGAACTACTTAGGTACAATTACTAATGTCGGTTATAAATTATCTTTTGTAGTATTTCTTACCTGTCCAGATGGCTCCTGGCCCTGATACGGCGCCGCTTGAGGATCTAATCCGATAGGTATAGAGAGCTGCAGTGGGCCGGGTTCGTCGTCGCCGTAGTCGTACAACACGTTGTCGCCGCTAGGAGCCGAGGTGAACAGTGCATTCAATTGCTCCAGCAGAATGCGCTCGTGTTCATCTTTATTCACTGTCACCACCTACAGATGATAAATACAAATCAGTTTAATAAGTGAAGTCTAGTTGAAGCGGACGAATCATTATCGCCACATTGGTCTAATTGACGAGCAATTAAAAGTGTTAGCGTTTTCAATAGAAGAAATTGTGCGTGAGTTGCCCGACTCTGATTTTTGCCCATCACATGAAAGAACGAATATAAGCTCGGTGGAACATGTATTCACTAAATCTGTCACTGTATGCAGGACACTTCCAACAGGACGATCTGAAAATCTTTGGGGTATGCCTATGTCCAGCAGTGGATGTCCTGTGGTTTATAATAAGGATACCCTAATCGACCTGCGACCAAGAATATGCTAGTGACTACACTGACACCTGATGGTAAGCGCAGTGCAGTCCAAAAGAACCAGCCGCCACAGACAAACAATGGGTTTATCGATGTTTACCAGAATCATGCCGGTCTAGTTATGCCTCACACTCCTGCTTCGGCCTGAAAACAGATTTGAATCATTATCACGTATCGAGATACTGCCTATTAAATTACCTGAACGCAACCATTCCTGTCGAGCCGTTGTCCTTTGGGGCAGACGAAGGGCGTTATGAACAACGACTTCGTGGTAATTCGTCTGGGTGGAGCATTTTGGTTGCCGCTCTCGGGGCTTTGCAGCCAGGACTTCCATGCCAGCTCGGCGGCTTGTCGGTCGAGGGTGCGCGGCGGCGCGCGCGTGCTCGCCACCGGTATCGCCGGCTCAGTTGTTGTGACCTCGACCTCTGCCGCCTTCACTAGTGTGCAGGACACTACTAATAACGTCCACGTGTACCACATCGCAAACACCTACGGACAAATTAAATCATTTTAGCCATAAGGTATCTGAATATTTAATTTAATAATTATGAATAATTAATAGGCAAAGGTGCGCCATGCGTCCGGTCCGCGTGTCATTGTACCACTGTGCACAATTATTCCAAGCACAAGAAACTAGCGAGATCAGAACAAAATTGTGATTGCCTTGTCTGGAATTTGAGCCCAGGACATCTGTTATATATGCTGTTAGTAGATGTAACAGTAGGTAGGACCGTCTTAAAGCACACGTGGGCCCTTGGACACACAAGAATTGGAGGGGGGCCTTGGAGAGTAAAAATAATTAATCATGTAAGGGAATGTAAGTACTTATCAGACTTTCGGAGGGCCCTTGAGGCCGGGGGCCCTGGCCAGTGTGCCCACTATTACAGTTCTCCAAATTATTTTATCTAAAAATATATTTAAGTTCAAGTGATCATAAGATGTCGGAACATAGACATAGTATAATAATATAGTGGTAGTTTCACACGTAACGCTTTTCGAATTCAAGGATAGAAGATGGATTGCGCATGAATCCAGAAACAGTGATGTCAAGTGGATCAAGGTTTGGCCTCATCCATTAGTTCAATAGCTTGAGCGAGTCGATCGTTTATTCATCGGAAAACTACATCCATTCATATTGACCGTACCTACAGAGTACAGACGACATGATTACTTTGGCGATATTAAAGAGCGACAGAATGAACGTTGATTGCAAATATTTATAGCTTGACTCGAATTATGAACTAAATAAGGTCTAAATTCTTTGATTTTGGCCTTGAAACCCTCTATTATTCGAGAAAGTGAAAGCGACTTAATCATAGACCCTTATGGTTCGACGTCGCGTCAAGTCGCTTGTTACTCGCAGTTAAAATGACTTAAATTACATTTAATCACAATTATCGGCTCTTTATTCATTATAATCATAGTAGATAATTGTTGAGAATGAGAGAAATAGCGACAGTGGTAGGACTGCCTTGACGAAAGTCACGCGTTCGAAAAAAGTGTATCTAATATACCTAACCTGACCACCAACCAACTCTGAAGTCTTCGAAGCAAAATATATATCCATGTGACTTTATTAATCTAAGTATCCATGTTCATTGTAAATTTAAATTATCATTTTCCTTAATTAAGAAAAACACGAGATGACAAATCAGTAGCTATACTAAAGACTTAAGAAATCATGGTATCTATGCAAAGGTAAAGATAGGTATGCAAAGGACAGCCTCCGTGGCGCAGCGGGCGAGTAGCCGGCTGTGAAGCGAGAGGCCGCGGGTTCGATTCCCGCATTGAGACAAATGTTTGTGTGGCCCACAGATATTTGTTTCAAGCCTGGGTGTTGTGAGACCGAAAGTAGAGACTTTCGGTCTCTCTCATAGTCTCTGGCTATACAGGCTATACCTACCTAGTGTGGGGTCAGGACTAAGTGTGTAAAAAAAAGGCAACTGGATGGCGTGGCTGTCCCAAGTAGTACCTACTTAGACGGGTAAAAAGCCTCTGGTAATACGTACTTATAATTACCAAGGCTTTATGTTCGGTAGTACAATTTAGAGTTTCTAAAGTACCTATATGATTTTTTAAATCGACCTGAAGACATGATAGGCCGGGATTTGAATCGTGGACTTCACGGTCTCTGCACCCGAGTACGCTACTACTAAAGCGATGGTGTTGTTATTAAAGCAGTTAAATAATGAGAAAGCGAAAGGAATTGCTCGTTATATTTGCCAGATCGACATGCAAAATGGTATCTTTCTTTTTGCACTAACACATGCTTTTGAATTTCTAAACAAACAACGTTGCGTGATGAGTGTCGAAAAACTCTCAGTTGAGAAATCTATTACATACAATAACAATTGAACTGTTTGCTTTAGCGCAGTATTGTAGGTATTTATTTTTCAATTATATTTAGGTATTAGTACCTATTTAGATTAAGATAGTAGATCTTGGTGAAGTCCTGAGTTAAAATCTCGGGACAAAATAAACTTGTGTGTGATATGGCAATAGGCATGTCTCACCCAGCCTGAAATAGATAGAGGCTCTGTGTACCTCTGCTAACCCCTGCCGAGATATAAGCGTGAGCTTATGTAATACAATTATTTCGAGAGAAGGTAAGAAAACTATAGTAAACCTAAGTATTTACATAATTATTGACCTTTTAAATATAATAATTATGTCGTGAGTGATTATATTCCCTTGACCCTTACGAGGGAAACACACCTGGCATAATGGTGGTTCTGTATACACTCGAGTAAATAATTTAGTGCGCAAAACAAGGGCAATGGCTGTTGACCCCGTCGCGATCTATCTGCACTCAGCACTCGGCAGCATCTGGCAATGATCTCGCTTCAGACACCGCGCCGGAGCCACCGCGGAGTCCGCAGGCGCAGGCGCATAGCACGGCGCACGCGGAAGCGGCTCGCGGGAATTGACCGTGTTTCAATGGGTGCTTGATTGAAGCTTATTTCACCGCACTCACTTGCGTGAAAAGGATTAGAAAGTGGCGTTGGGCGCGGTGAATGTTGTCCGGCCGGGGTTTTCACCCTTCGAGCCCTGCGGTGTGAAGAAAGAACGCGCGCCGTTCTCATGGGCTTATGATGCTTTAATATTCTCGAGACCGCGTCTGACCTAATGAGATCATTCTGTTTACATAAAACAGACACGTCGGGTATTCCGTTCCGATGTATTATTATCTTCGCGTACCAAATCCTCGAATGTTGAACCCTACCTTGACATGTATGCGAGAACGAGACGAGAGTGTCGCGGAACAGAGGTGTGCCGGCGCAGGGTTGCACACAAATAGCTTTCCAGTCAACTCGACTCGAGTGCTTCTGAGAATACTCGATGCGTCTGATGCAGCCGATGCGAACACCGAGCCATGCCGATTCAAAACTTTTTAAATGCATATCTACATGAATGCAATTCTAATTACAGGACTAATCATAAATTTCATCCTTTAGTTCAAATTCAACCCAATGGTTAGTGTGAAAGTTTGATATTTCTCCTTGTACAGTTCGTCAGGTTAATTCATTTATCATCATCATCATCATCATCATCATCAGCCATAGGACGTCCACTGCTGAACATAGGCCTCCCCCAAAGATTTCCAGATCGACCTGTTGTTGTTGGAATGTTAACACCATTATTTATATTTAATTAGAGGAACTCGCGGTCTTGACTTTCTATGGCTAGTGGTTACGCTTGGCGCGTCACCCCTCCAAGAACTGACAGATGTTATTTAAGGAACAAGTAAATCGTATGTCCCTTAGATGTAGCATTATTTTTAATCCGAAATTATTCTAAGAAAATGCGCTGAAGTAAATACAAACTGTCTGAAAAAACTCTACAACAGTTATCATGGAATGTTAATAAGCTGTAGGTAACAAAAATATTACGATGCATGCTCAATCCTATAGGGCTATTATAAAAATATTGTAAACCTCTGTTAATTACAAATGTATTAGGGTCATCTAATCGAACTGTATCGACAAATCCTGTTGGAATATTGTGCGGAAATGCGTGACTTATTCTATGTAGAGCCACGAGTATAGCTCGATCTAATGACCATTACATTCTATTGTGTGGTAATGACAATCGTCTGCGTCGTCGAGAAAGTGTTGTCGCTAAATAAGCGGGCACGATGTCGCTCGTATTTGCATATTAGGTAACTGCTGATCCATGCCTTCTCAACACTGAACAGGATTCCGACTCTACTCGGAGGAAAAACAACATGGCACGTCTTTATACTAATATTATTAATACGAAAGTTTAGATCTATGTTTGGTACTCAATCACGTCAGAACAGTTGAGCGGGTCTAGATGAAATTTGGCACATAGATAGATTATATTCTAGAATAACACTTAGGCTACTTTTTATCCTGGAATCTAGGGCTGCCGCGGGATTGATTTGTTAGTAAATTTCCACACGAACGAAGTCACGGGCAACAGCTACTGTGTCATAATTTTGACATTTAATTTTCGCATTTGTTATTAGATCACGATATTAATAGGTGACTTCCTGCAACCTTTATCAGGTCGTCTCGGTCCACCTTGTAGGTGGACGTCCTACGTTGCGCTTGCCGATATGTGGTCTCCACTCGAGAACTTTTCTGCCCCATCGGCTATCAGTTCAGTTCAGTTCTACGAGCTATGTGCCCTGCCCACAGGAAGTCGCTGGATGCAGGCCGCTTCCAACAGGTCGATCTGAAAATCTTTGGGGGAGGCCTATGTTCAGCAGTGGACGTACTATGGCTGATGATGATGATGATGATGATGATGATGATGATGATGATTAATAGGTGGTCTACCTATTTGTACAAGTTTTTTTTGTTGTATGCACATCCCTTTGTAACATGAGGTAGCCTAACTAACTTACGGTTTCAATTAGTAAAAGAAAGTTTAGAAGCAATGAAGGTAATTAGATAACCCATTTTCGATTCTTTGGAATTCCACCTTACATACTGTTCAGTTCATGGTACGATTAATTTCATGTGTACCCATTACTATTGTCTAACATCCATTAAAGGAAACAAAACATTTGTCACTAAAAGTTGACCGTTATAATTATGTGTCAATTGTCGCTAGGTTCCTTGTCACGATCGGGAACGGCTGACTTACGAGTTACGAGAATGGGAGTGTGTTTATGTCCATGCAACGTAAACAACATAGCTATATAACTCGACAACTTACGATGTGTAAACTCATTGTGGAAAATAATTTTTACACGCGTTTTTCTTATTCTTCTACTTATTTGTTGTGTCAAATAAAAGACATGTGGATTAGTTTTGAACTTAATGGGCCTTACTTATGAAAATGGTTTATCTGAGCAAATGGTAAAGAATAGCCTGTCCCTTTTATTTTCAAACAATGTGACACAAGTAAAAAACGTGACAGGCTATTTTTAGCCGTTTGCTCAGCTAAACTGTTTTTATAAGCAACATAACATAACATAAGCTCACGACTGTATCCCCGAAAGGGGGTGGGAAGAGGCGCACTAGCGAACTAGTATACCCACATTTCGCCGGGCTTAGTTCCGTCCCAGATGTGATAGGGGGCGAGCCTATCGCCATATCGGGCACAAATTCCAGACTCCGGGCTGATATGGAAAAATCCAATATCACTTTGCCCGCCCCGGGGATCGAACCTGAGACCTCAGGACGGTCGTACCGAAATACAACCACGCCATCGAGGTAGTTTTTATAAGTAGACCCTATATAATTATGATGTGTCTGAATAATCTGATCCGTTGACCTATTTATTTACATTGTTGTTTGTATAATTTGACAATTTGACACGGTAAAGGTAACAAATTGGCACTAGCTTACAACGGATTACGAACCGTGAACTTGTACAAGTGTTTATTGGAGTTCCACACATGTAACTAATTGCGATTCGGTTTTACAAGCATTTCTGTCAAGTAGTGGGCAAGTGTGTCGCCGAGAGCACTGGCTGACCTACTGACTCCAGTGATTAACATGTCGTGCGACATTTCACTATCATTCCTATATCTCGAATGCTTTTCGAGTGCCACAAGGCCAACTATATCTATACGATCTATCTCACGGTGTACCACCTAGAGATATGCACCTAGAGATAGTTGCAATTAGCATGCCTATACTAATTTCTTAGTTCCAATTACATACATGGTTAAAGTGCGGACGATATGGGTAAAGTAAATTACCCCAGTTTTCTACTTAATTGATGTATAAGAAAAATGTCCCTATATGAAATTGGTTTTGTAGAGTACGGACGTGATCTGGGCAATGGAAACACATTGATTTTTATTTTTTGCTTCATTAACAAAGTTTAGACAGTAGTCCAGTGGCGAAATCTAAATACTTTATCATCATCATCAGCCACAGGACGTCTACTGTTGATTATAAGCCTTCTCCAAAGATATTACTTACAAAAATTCAAAGATATATAAATACTAAAACCTGAACATATTGTAATATTGTGATAACACTTGTATGGAATATTATTGTGATAAACATTGTGCCGTTCAAGTCGCCTAAAAATCTGTTTAAAAAGTCTACATCGTGTTTCTACTAGTCTATAAAATATTGACTGCCTCGGTGGCGTGATGGTATTTCGGTACGACTACGATTCTGAGGTCTCGGGTTCGATCCCCGGGTCGGGCAAATTGATATTGGATTTTTCCATATCAGTCCGGAGTCTGGAATTTGTGCCCGATGTGGCGATAGGCTCGCCCCCTATCACATCTGGGACGGAACTAAGCTCGGCGAAATGTGGGTGTTCTAGTTCGCTAGTGCACCTCTGCCTCCCCCTTCGGGGATACAGGCGTGAGCTTATGTTATGTTATGTGTGTATAAAATATTCTCTGGAAGGGCTTGCGACTTGACATGACAGTTGGTTGATGCGGGTATGGGGGTACATTCCTGTGTCTACATCGGTCATCCGCCTGTCTTATCACAAACCCTCAATTTGCTTCTTCCCTATTCAAAGCGTGAAGAAGCATAAACAAACCAGCATTATTCTAGTGAGCCAATAAAACCATTGTTTGTAGGTAGCCGCTGTTTTTTTCGACCGACTTCCACAAAAGGAGGAGGTCCTCAATTCGCCTGTATTTTTTTTATGTATGTTACTCGATATCTCCACCAAATGTGGACCGATTTTCAAATTGTGTTCGATAGAGCTTATTTCAAGGGTGGTCCCATATAAACTTTGTCACGATCGGTAAATTGGAAGTCGCTCAGTTAAGTTTTTAAACTTGTGATTATTTGAGTGCACTGTGCTTACCATCAAGTGCAGTATATGTACTGCCGTGCTCAGATAAAAAAAATATATTCATTGTTTGAAAAAGTTGAACGACGTTCTTATAAACTTGATAGTTGAACTGGTGGAAGTAACTAATAAATAAAAAAAAAACCACATGTCACGCGTGTAAACCTTGACTCTTGACCCTGCAGGAAGATTCATGCCAGTCTGTCTTATGGCGCGTACACACCGGGCCGAATGAAGGAGAACGAATCATGCCTGTTTCATACACACAACAGCGAAAGTTTGTTTGTGTGAACGCAACAGGTATAGATTATTTCGCCTTCGTTCGGCTGGTGTGTACCCACCATTAACATAAACTGCCCGAGACTTTCGATCTCGCATCGATATCTGTGATCTCGCAACACCCAGACTCGAAATAATAAACATTTGTCTCGGTGCGGACTGCGGTGATCGAATAGACTCTCACTTTACAACCGGCTACTCCTACTACGCCACGGAGCATGTCTATAACATAGCTCACAAAACATAGCTCACGTCTGTATCCACGAAGAGATTGACAGAGGCGTACTAGTGAACTAAAACACCCACATTTCGTCGAGCTTATTTCGACCCAGATATGATAGAGGGCGAGCCTATCGCCATATCGGGCACAATTCACAAATTACAGACTCCGGGCTGATACAGCAAAATCCATCATCACTTTGCTCGACCCGGGGATTGAACCAGAGACCTTAGGACGATAGCCGTACCGCGCAGGCAATACCACTTCGCCGCCAAGGCAGTCTATTATATCTTGGCAATTAGTTAACTAGAGTTATGTGAACTGTACTTAACAAGTAGTGTCATGTAATGGAATTTTAACGTTACATGAATGCTCTAAATTTGGATTTAGGCAGAATTCGTTAACCCTCCAAGTGCAGACACTCATGTGGTACATCCGGTGAATTGTGTTTATTTATAAATAAATTTGAGTCTTATTTTACTTGTAATGAAGCTCTACATTACCTCAATATGTTGCGAAGAGGCTTATTAAATGGCTATAAAACTTATCCAACGTATTGTAAAAAGTACCTATGTATTTCTTATGCACAGAATGGATTGGAACACAGCGTTTCATTCTTAGTATTTTGTAAACATTAAAACTATTTTAACAGGTAACTTTATACTGCTCCGAGTCCCATCTACCATCCGTCAACATCACGGTCACTGAATCTTAAAACAACAACACCCAGAAAAACGCGTGATTTATCTTGTCAACGTACAAGTAAAACAGGAAACCGATATCGAATTTCTAAGGGCCCGTTTTTCGCCCTAATTAGATAAATATTCTAAAACCGATGGACGGTTGTACGAACCGTGCGAAATATATTCAGCGTACCGACACGGATGCGTTTGGAATATAATCTGTGTATTTTTGGAAGGGAAACAGACTGCTTTGACGGAAGCCGGCGACATCTTGCTCGTGAATAACAATATATTACGCGCGGATTCACGGCCGTGGCGCGGCTACGACACTGTCCCTGCGCCCTGCGCCATACGCAATGCGCCATGCGCCGGCGCACTCTTTTCGGCTTTTACTTAATTTGTGCAGCAAGTATTTTAAAACTTGACTCATGTTACTATAATTAGCAGTTGCCTTTTATCTTGCTTGTTGGGTTCTTTATTTTTATGTTCGCGACTATGTTTTACACTGTGATAATGTCAGGTATCTTTGTTATTAGCAGGAAGAATATATAATTTCTTATATACACGCCGAAATAGTCATACGTTCATCAACCTAGTCATACTTTCAAGTGGTAGAACCACGCTGTAGACAGTAAGGTCTATAGTACGAATGGGCCGGCTCGACCGGTTAGATACCACTGTCTCACAGAAAACCGACGTAAAGTGGCAGCTTGCTGTCGCGTTTCATTCGGTGAGTGAGATTTCCGGTGGCCCATTTCCCCACTCCCTTTCCCAATCCCCTTCCCTCCCCTTCCATTTCCTCCTTTTAGGTTGGCAACGCATCCATGATTCTTTTTGTGTCTTGGGTGTCTATGGGCGGTGGAGATCACTTACCATCAGGTGACCCATCTGCTCGTTTGCCAATCTCTGCTATAAAAAAAAATCAACCACAACATTAAAAGATTTGAGAACATGTAGAGGTAGATACCACATCAATGTTACTCTTACGAAATTTTTAGAGTACTTATAACAATTTTAAATTACCGATCTCTGTGATAAAGTAGTAGTAAAGTAATGATAGTGATGCATTGCGTATTTCTATGATCGTTAGATACAACGACTGTCGACATGAATGGATGTTAAAAACAAGTTCACAGCAACACGATCGACATAATTATTTTATCTCAGCGAGTGCTAAACTGCTTTATTCCGCCATATTTGGTTAGATCTCTTTTTGGAATCGGCCACAACATTGTTGGCTTATGGACAATGGCGTATCTACCGATAATTATTTGAGTTGTTGCATTTTTATAATTCAATGAGCAGCTATACCTACATACTATGTACTACATAGGATAATAAATATAAATTATAACTTTTGTATAATTGTATTGCTTAACAATACTGTCGCCTAATAAATTTGGACCAATGATTGAAGAAAAATAAGGACTTGGCATAACTACGAAAAATACGTGTTTACTTTAAAAGCCGGTTCAGTCATTTTGGTTTCGTGATCTATTTACATATTGTAAATTGCCACCGTGTCATAAGACTTAAATAACGTATAAATACTTATTGATTGTATTATAAGTACGGTGTTTTATTTATAATAGATATGACTACTTTCGGAATGTGAAGAACATGCTTAATTGCTATATTACTGGGTCCATTCTTTCGCCAAGTCGCCATTTTGGTTTCTTCCAATAGGTACATTAGACATGCTTAATTTTTTCGTACTCATGTCAAGTCCTTATTTTTCTTTTACCATTGCTTTGGACATATCACATAATATATATTATTTCCTTTCCACCTGCCCTTATCACACTTCAGTGTAAGTATGGTGCCAACATACATGTTCAAGCATTATGTAGAAACAATTTGATTTAGATTTTACGAAGGGCCCTGTGTAACATTGACTTTTCAGTCCCGAGCAAGAGGTGTGTAAGGAATCTGCACCTTCACGCCGGTTTTCTGTGAGACAGTGGTATTGAACCGGTAGAGCGCGCATCATACAATAGACAGTTTTGTATACCTACAGAAAAGTTTTCAAAGTGTGATGCTGGATCGCTGTGGAATGTGGTGGTGTATAAAAAAGAAATGGGTCCTCGCTAGGCAGCAGGATTAGGCTATTTGATTCGAAATCTGCTCCTAGCGGGTGTCATGCAGTAATTGTATAAGCACAAACGGAAAGAATATGACTCTCGGCATAATTGAACTCCACTACACCAGGGGATGAGTGTTGCTGCGATTTTGAATCGCCATTAGAGAAGACAGAGAGTAGGAAAGACTAACTTGGGGTATCAGTGATCAAGAGCCCTTTGCGTGCAATAAAGCCAGTTAAAAAGTTAAATCTTTTTTGTCATCTTTCTTTCTTTACAGAGTGTGTTTACCACTTTGGGTTAAGGATGGATGATTTTTCTAACGTAGTCGGTGTCCATGGACGGTTGAGATTTCTTAATATCAATAAAACCATTTGTAGACCTTTGCTATAAAAAAGTTTCTAAACAACTTCGTTTTCATTGAATCGAATCAGATTTGGTGATTTCATTATCCAAGGTCACAGTATAACGTCGAAGTACTCTTTATTAGCACTATACTTATAATATTATTATTATGATAGGTATTGAAACAGATATTGGATTTATGCATCCTGGTGGAACCGGATTATTAATTATTCTGTTGGACTCTAGTCCAAGACTCATACTTATTACCGCAAATGTAAACTTAAACTCAATTTTTTTTAAATATTTAATAATCTTTCTAGTCGTTTCTTTGGTATCTTGGTATGGTAAGTCCTAGCTTCAAATCGCACGTCGTGTTTTTAGCTCTACTATTTCAAAGAGTATGTTTTCCCATTTTAGAGAAAAATAATGTGGTATCCAATAATAAATGCCTCTGTGTAATACTTATGTTGTCAGTGAATAAGCTGACAAGAAATATTCTTAACATTCCGTTACGTTGTAAATTATTGTAGTATTATTTATGACTACTCATGTTCTTATCATGAAATAGGAAAGCCACGGTCATTGTTTGATACGTACTTCACTATATCTTTACAGAAGACATTATACAGAATACAATAAAGGAACATTTAGCTTAGCCGTAAGGAAGTCACAATTTAAATCATACTCCAAAACCTGTGTCGGAATTGTGATTATTGTATGTATGTATATATGTATTATGTATAATAATCACAATTCCGATATAGAAATCGCCTACTTGGTCTAGTGGCAGCATGTATGGGCTGTGGACTGGGAGGTCCTGGGTTCGATTCCCAGGTCGGGCAAAGCAAATTTTCTAATTCAATTTGCCCGGGACTGGATCCCTTAGAGGGGGTTCACGTCAGGCAGGCGACCGGCCATAAAAACTAAGCCAAATCCTTTCTGCAACATAGTTGAAAAAGTGTTGCGCCGTACCCACATTAAGGTGGGACAAGAGCGGGTAGAAATAAAGTATATTATGTTAATCTTACAGATTGAAGTTATCAAGTAAACTGCGCACAATCATACGCTACCAGATACTAAGATTTATGAAACAGATTTGGAAGCGAGAGCGTTACGACTTGCGTGACTTTATTTTGTGATTTATGGAGTTAGATCTTATGCAAAAGGGCAGGTTGTTAATTCATAATCGGAACGATTCACCACGCCTTTGCTTCACAGTCTGTCGGACAATGCCTTAATGCTACTTCAATTTGATGTTGATACAACAGATTTATCCGATTATATCACATTAGCCTCGGTCACACGGCCTTTTCATTCACAATCATCGTAATGGGCATGCCAAAAATAATCACACTGAAAGCGAATTAAAAAGGAAGCTATTCTTTAAAGTGCAACACAGTTTGGTAAATAGGTTAAGGCCAATAAGTGCAGCGTTTATCCAAGTTAAAGAAATGCATCGGTAGAACGGAGAGAGGATGCTCACCTTGAAGGCAGGCGGGCGTCGACGTGCGTCGCTTACATTATAACGCGCGGTCGCTCTCGCCTGGCGTTGCCCTGCAACCAGGAAATCATTGTTAATTATATTATCTTACCACACTTACTTATCTTTATGTCTGCTCATGTCTATTAAATAAACAATACACGCAAAAAAATATTGTATAACATTTTAATCTTTAACAAATTACTCTGATCCCACGGCTAGTCTGTCGTACTTCTTCGAGTAGCAAATGGCTAATAAATAGCCACTTTTACCTATTACTGTAATAGTAAGGATATTCTTTATAGGTCTATAAGTAAATGAAAATATCAATGACTTAAAATGCGATTGATTGTTGACGAGTTTCATTTTATACTCTGAGAAAACCTCTACTAAAGAGAGGGGTTAAGCCTTAGTCTACTACGTTGGCCTATTGCGAGTTGGTAGACTTTACACACCTTCAAAATTCTTGTGGAGAAATTCTCAGGTATGCAGGTTTCTTCACGATGTTTATAGCAAGTGTTTATTCATAATTAATACATACTTAAAATAGAACAATCAGAGGTGTATGTTTTTTTCGGGTTTAGTCTCGAACCTCGATACTCGTCTCTGCAGTCGGTACCACTCCCAACTGAGCTATCGCATGTTAATTTACTGTATAAGTACGAATATCATTCTGTAGAATAATGTAATACAATTTCTTAGTTATAAATTATGAATGACAACAAAGACAGCCATTTCGGGAAACTAATGTAAATTCATCAGACTTAAGTTGCTGAACTTGTGAATACGCGTTGACAGATGTTGAAAATGTGGTGTCAAGTGAGTGGGAGCTATGCTTATATATTAATTAAATAGCGCTTACCCTATACTATGCCTAAAACGTAGGCAACGAAACGTCTAATCCTCATACAGAGGAATTATCTTAGACAAGAGCGATTACATTATGACAACTATGGAGCGATATGCACAACATGAAATAATTCGTTAACTTAAACCTTCAAACGAGGTTTAAAGAGTATTTGCAATATAGGTTTGCCTATGGCTCAGGCATTGCTGATGGGCGCTTGTGACCCATTTAACCATCAATTTCTCGCGCATCCCGATATTCGTGATTTTCGCATAATTCCGAATTAGGGGCGACTTTCAGCACTATTACTAATCTAGTGTTTTGAACTTACATTTCAATCGTATATTTAAATCGAGATTTATCTAAGTGCTGCAAGCCGCCCTAGAACTTTTTTCGAGTTTAAAGTTGAGCTATTTTAAATCCCGCAAATATTTGCTTTAAATATTTCGTACTCGAGATATTTTCAAAATGCGCGATTTTTCGAATTGATTTTGTAGTTTTTCGAATTCGAAATGCGCGAGAATTGCCTTCAGATAGGCCGTCTGCTCGTTTGCCTTCGTAGGCCGATAAAAGCAAGTGGCTGGAGTGCTGGTGACTAGTGGTACCTTGCCAGTGGCGACTGGCGAGTGACAGTAAGAGTGATAGTATCATAGTATGAGTGATCTACCTCTATTCTGCGTCGACTACTTGGCTTACAGTAGTACCACGTAACGTGAGCATGTTATTGAATACTTCATATTTTGCTTAATCAAATAGCAATATTAACGACTCTAATAATATTTTTTCTTTCTACCTGCTCACATCCTACGTTAAAATGGGGTCAGCGGACTAAATCTTTTAGGATTATAAAAGGAAGAAATCTTTTAAGTATACATATATTGACGCATTTGCACCAACTATCATATTAAGTAAAATGTGTAAATTGATACATTCGAAGTACCATTATGACAGACCTTATACTTCAGTTATTAAGTAGCAGGCTCGTTAGGCACAGGTTTTGCTACGTTGCAATTTGTTACTTTCTTTATTATTTGCTAAGACCGCAGACATCAGCTAGTTCCTGCCTCCGCGTCCCAGAGACATGGTTCGTCTGAGACGCACTTTCTATCAATATATTTGTGATGTACGTATCGGTCGCAACTCGGAGTGCGTGTATGCTGCGCAGGCGCCGGCACACAAACTGAACGAAAGTGGACCGACGGGCCCACGCAATTTATTACTAGGTAATGGAAACTAGCAGGCCCTTCTTAATTTTGACTTATTGCAGTCTATTACGATGCAATTTATACGTCGTTTATTGAACTTGTTTATTTTGTGTTGGTCGGTATCTTCAAATTACCTATATTATAACGAGAAATAAGATCGGTACAAGTAATATATTACCTATGTAGTTTAGTTTTATCATCTGTGCATAAAATCAACTTTAATTTAAATGTATAAAAGTTTGATAAATCATATGTGAAACTCCTATGTTTTTGATTTAGTGCATTATATTATGTATTTAGGTATTCAATTAGTATTTGTCTATTTAACATCAATTTGAAACAGCCATGATTGATGAGTGGTTTTGTAATTTAAGGCTGTGTAGGTACTTGTACTTGAATCACTAAATTTAGACCCAGTCTAAGTATTACATCAGATTTTAGTTTTTACTTCATATTAAAATAAGATAACACATGTGGCTTTAGCAGGATATTGAGAAATAAATTACTGAATAATAATATATGTTTTATTATACAAGCAAGTATTTTTTACTAAACAATCATTTTTTAATTACTTACGGTTACAATGAAGGTTGTAAGTTTCTATGCAAATTAATTCTAGGTTTAAGCGTTCTTGAACAATGCACGGCACCGTACAGCGATTAAAGTCCTTTTTTAATGTGATTTTCGAATTCATTTTTTACTTCTAATATGTGCTTTATGTGGGCGTAACTTGATATTCTATGTTTGGTAAAGACATAATAATCCCTCAATATAATCAAGATGATCAAAGGCATACGTCAATATCACGAAACACAAAAGAATATAGCCGTACAAAGAGATTAGCCGTCAGTTAGTGGACAATGGGATTGTCAATATTGGTCTGCGTGTCCGCCGCGCGCCGGCCGACAAACACTGGGCGACTCGAACGATCCACTCCCGAGAATCCGACTGCGCGCCATTCTTACCGCCTCAATTGTTTCAGGAACAAAGACCGCTTTTCTTAAAGCTTTCATAGAACTCGTTTATTTACATGTCCTCGGCTATACGTTATTGGGTTTATTAAAAATCTTGTCTCATACTCGCGGCTCTTAGGCTGAGATCTATAAAGCGAACTTCGAGTAACGGCTGGTTTCAATAAACGATCTCAGTTTAAAGTGCAAATAGACCGCGATTATGAACCAATCAAAATCAAGTCATTTGACGGAGTCATGTTCAAACTGTGTTCTTATTGGCAATTTTTTGTAATCTACCTGCACATTCGAACTGAGATTGTTTATTGAAACCGGCCGTAAGTCTGAGTCAAAGAAACGAACTCAGTGAGTATTTGGAATTTTTATATCTAACTTTGACTTAGTCAGAGCCATTTTTTACAAATAAAAACAGACAGACTAAGCAAAGGTTTTCTTGTAAAAAATGACTTGGACTAAGTCAAAGATTGATTTAAAAATTCCAAATCCTCACTGAGTTCGTTTCTTTGATTTAGACTTAGTAAGTTCGCTCTTTAGATCTCAGAATATATGTAGGTCAGTTATAACAGTTTTTTTTATCGTTCAGTACGTCAGCTGCAGCTGCAGGTGGTTCGCCTAATGGCGGGTGATTAGTGCTGCTTGTTTAATATTAGTGGCAATTGAGGGTGCGTCCCTTATTTTTAAGGAAGTGAATGGAAATTGAGAGATATTGTTCTACAATAGTTTTAGTAATTATAGAATCTCATGTGCAAAGAACTTGGTTCCTTTTATCTGATGTGATACTTATCTCTATAGAAGATATATTATCTAACCTTAATTTGTAAAATGTTTTACTGACGCATAAATCCGCATAATGCAACATCGCGCATATAAAAAAACTTTTGAATAATTCAAGTGTGTATAATAACAGTACAATCATTCTCAGCCATGAGGCGTGAAAGCAAAACATTGATGCGGTTTGTTTCTAAACATTGT
Organism: Clanis bilineata; assembly: GCA_036417725.1. Classification (NCBI taxonomy): domain Eukaryota; kingdom Metazoa; phylum Arthropoda; class Insecta; order Lepidoptera; family Sphingidae; genus Clanis; species Clanis bilineata. The sequence goes on from CM071153.1 coordinate 11,788,483, forward strand.
GTGTAAATTTATGTCGATAAAACCAAATACTACTCGTACACTGCTTGTTTATGCATTTCGTGCCGATATTATTTATTGTTCACCCATTTGGAGAATTCAATGTAATGTAATAAAGTTGTGTCCATCACTTCGATTTCTTCAGACAGACGTCGTGACTCGTGACTGGACCAAGGCGAATGCCGCGCCGGCCGCATACTGGTCTTAACATTGAATCGACAAAGCTAGTACGAGAACCATATATGCAAAAGCAACTCGAATGAAGCGCCCCATGCTGCGAGGGAATTCTAATACTGTTAATATACGACCGCTAATGGTGTTGGTCTCATATAAAGTAAGATGATGCCGTCAAATAACTACTAAGTTACTCACCTTTGTTTACAGAATGGCAATATTTTGCATCACGTTCTGCTGTATGTAATCAAAGCACGTGCCTTCCCAAGGAAAAATATAAACATTGTGTGATTTGGCAGAGTCCTAAATGTTGAAACTTTCTTTTCTAGAACAAAGGAAGACTTTTTATTCATATCAAGTAGCTATTTTTTTATTCGTTATTTATTAGGGACGAAGTTAATTTTAAATTGGATGTCGGAGCAGATTAAAGGTTTGTTAGTGCTTATTGATAAACTTGTTTATAAGTAACGCAATGTTTGTAATTTACGTGGTATGTAGCAACATCGCGTGAACGAGAGGAGCTGTATGGGTGGCGCGTAGATACGAAATTTGTTATAATATACAAGCAATTTAATTGAATGATAAGATGTGAGCAAAAGGTTAATCGATAATATCAAATAAATCAAGAAAAATATTAGTGCCATGTGGGGAAATAACGTATTCATTGAAATAGTACGTACGACTAATGATGCGGACAAGGAAACGTTAACCTTTGAGTGAGTAATTAGTGCCATAGATAAGATCGGGTTACAGAATCTAGAAATATTTATACCTCGTATTGATATGATAACACAGTACGAGTACTTTATGACACAAAAGCTTCACCGGTGGGAAACGTGCTCGGCGTATTAGATGAACTAAACGCAGTGGTACGAAGTCTAATCGGCGTGCCCTGAGAATTCCGCATGACCCGTGTATTATTGTTGTGATATCATATGTACATCCTTGGTCATTGTATTTGTAATTATCGCTATATTTTTCCACTTGATAACATACTTGCTTATAGAATACACTACAAGACTACTGCTGGCCTGCGCTTAGTTTTAAGATTCATAATGGGATTGAAGATATCTAGGTATGTGGAAAGCCAGAATATTGATCATTAAATTGAGGATGCCCAGTGCTCCTTATTATCAACTGAAGCGCCCTATGTTCAACATATGTCTGTACCAATCTTAGCAGTAAGAATGTATCAGATAGAAAGTAAGTTTTGCAAGTAATTTCTTTATTAGGTAAATACACTCGTAAAAAACTTTTAGTAAAGTTTTATTTGATCGTTCGCGATGGTAAGAGGGATGTAAAATATTTTATTGAGTGTATCGTGTCGTAAAGATTTCACGGTTGATTGTTATGGCACCGATATTTTTCGCAATGTCGACTTTAATTTTTATTACCCCAGCTTGAAATACATTTTATTTATACGAGTAGATATCCAAGGTTTAGGACCTTAGGGCCACTTGCTGCTCGGCGATAAACTTCAATTTATCCTACATCTCGATTTAAAAATAGGAGTGAGCTGTAGGATAAATTTAGTTTCAATTTAACTCTAGATTAGTAATAGTGTTGCAAGTCGCCCTTAACATTTTAATTTACTGCTGAAATCTAAATATTATATTTATTTAGTTTTGGTAAATAATTGATATAACATAGTAGATCGATATAAATAAAATTATTGATTATTTTGTTATTAAAGATACATTCATAACTTGCAAACATGTCATCAATTTTTTGGAATGCCTAAGCGATTAAATTTGTGCCATTAACTTCGATTTACGTAGATTTTACATTGAAAATCCTCCCTACAAGTGTATTGGAGTTTGTAAACTGCACAAAGGTTAACATATCACGTCGATCTTTAATATTCTCTAATCAAGGTAAGTATATTTCGCTGTATCTTGTAACTACGTGTACATAATCATGTAGGCGAAGTGTGCAATTTATTGTCGTCCCTGCGACATTAATTGCAGTTGCAACTTTGCATCGTTTGTAAAACATATTGCGTAGGTATATACATGCGTAAGCTAACTTGATTTACATAAACTTTTGTGTCTTTGTAACATGTGTCTATAAACTTAGAAGCAGCGGAGATGTTTTATAGATAATATGATAGTTTCTTATTTAAATGCAAAGATATGAATAAAAAAAAAAGAAATAAACTTTACCCAACGATATTGATGTCATGATATTTCGCAGGAGAAGCTGAAATATCTTGAAATATGACTGCAAATCTACTCTCTGTTTCATCTGCGGATATTTGTAATCATCAATAGTCTATTTATGGAATTGCATGTATATTGTTTGTAAATCTTCCTGAAGTAAATAATAAATTAATAAATACTTAATTATATTCATAGTATTACGTATTGTTTTTCTATTTTTTGTCATTTGTTTATTTGTGTCATACACTATTTGTTGTACATAAGTATATTAGAAGTTGGAAATGTAGCTACTGTATTATCAGCTAATGTAAGATCTGTCCAAAATATGTATCTATGTAGGTATGTAGGTTAATTACTTCTTTAAAATATAGTTACACGTAGTGCAAGAGCTAAAATATTTATTAAGAAACATACGTTTAATCACATTTATTTATGTAGGAAAGCTTATTTAATACAGACAGAGCAGAAGTTACAGTCCGCCATTGTCCCAAACATGTTTTGGCAGACTCCAACGATCTCATCTCAGTAGTTGTTGAAACAGCACTTTCCTCACTCAGTACCAATAATAATTTATCTTCGAACACTAGACTCCGACACCGGACCCGCTCGAGAGTCCGAAGATCTCATACAGCAGGCCTTATAAGGCATTTATGTGCTCAATCACAGTCAAATCTAAATATTTCTGGCTAGAGCGCCCTAAGCGCCAGCTATGATTTCAGGTGAAGCTGTAAAAGCAATTTTAGCTAACAGTACAAATCCATTCGAAAAATTTACTTACTGAGTGAAGTAAAATAGCGAATGGCATAGCAACATTTTATAGGCATCTTAATATTTTATTGAAGCAGAGTTATATTAAAACTGTCCCAACATTGCGACAAAGCTATTGGCGATGAATTAAACATTGTTTTTCTACATGATTCTTAAAAGATAAGTAGCCACTCCGCTGTGTATTCGAATCGCATTCGATCGGGCCCTGTGTTTACATTGCAAAGTGTAGTACTAGAACTAAAACTAGTCAGTTAACTATTCATGAAAGTTGCTCCCGACTGAGACAAGAATGCCAGTTGGCGCCACTTCGGTGCCACTAAGTAGGTGTATACTGTATACTGAGATACGAGACCGCTAATGTTTACGTTTTAGAATAAGGTATAAAGAAAACTAGAAACGCAACGGAACGCAATGCGTGCGTTCAATTAATTAATGTTTGTTCTTTTAACTATGTGTAATTGAAAATTAAATCTGGCCTGATTTACTTAAACTATGCACCTGCAACACTCGTGCTGTTAAGATAAACACTGAAGTGATCGTGTGATTGAAAAAGGTTAGATAAATGTTGGTTTTTAATAAAATCGGAAAGTAATCTTTACGTTTCACATTGAAATTTATCTGCAAGTATGAAGTGCACAGCGTAAACTGTAATACAAAAATTTATATCCTTACACGAAATGGTTTACTAAGGAAATTGTCGCCATAACCGTAAAAGCACAGACTAAGTAAAGCTCATAAAGTTTCATTTACTACAGATGTCACCTATCACGTTTGGCCCTTAAAGCCTTTATTTTGACACGTTTTTATACGTTGCACTTGGATATAAGTACTCGTATAAAACTCTGAGGTAGATAATTAATTAAATTAAATTAATAATTAGATGTGTTTAATGAACACTGCCTCGGTGGCGTGGTTGTATTTCGGTACGACTACCGTCCTGAGGTCTCGGGTTCGATCCCCGGGTCGGGCTAAGTGATATTGGATTTTTCCATATCAGCCTGGAATCTGGAATTTGTGCCCGATATGGCGGTAGGCTCGCCCTCTATCACATCTGGGACGGAACTAAGCTCGGCGAAATGTGGGTACTAGTTAGCTAGTGCGCCTCTGCCTACCTCTTCGGGGATACAGGCGTGAGCTTATGTTATGTTATGTTTAATGAACACTTTACCTGCTATTTTGTTTGTATTAATTATACTTAGTAATACATTAGTTATACCGTAGATAAGTTACAATAAGTAATATTAAGTTAACGTTATAACATTATTACGTTATTGAGCCATAAATGCCACAATGTCGTTGATATCACAAACCTTTAAATTATTTTTATTCCAAATTTAATTGTCTTGTTAATCATGCGACATTGCCTCCGTGCTGAAAAAAATAGTAATTTAAACGGTTTTAAGTATATGTACGTACAAACAGCGATTGATGTACACGAGAATGTGTAAAACAAAAACAATCTCAGGGTTGTTATTTATTATTATTTTTTGTCGTGTCACACGTTTGATTGTCAAAGGTGCACAACGACTCGAACAATTGGTTATAATTTAATTACAACTCTCTACAGCTTCACGAGATTGACTATAAAACTTGTAACGACAATGATGAAAGTTGTAACAACCTTCTTAGATTACGAATGAACAAATGTATACGTAACTCTTTCTATCACATTTTCACTGCTATAGGATAGAAGAGTATTAACTAATATATTAGAAAAACAGTGTCTTACCTAGTACGTACACATTTTTAATCTAAGGCAGACCCTTAGGGTAATATTTGACACTTGAGTCGATTTCATTAAAAATTACCAAATGACAAACTCTCGAATCTAACGCGACATTAGCGCATTTTTAATCAGATTTCGGTGGAATTTTAAGTCACTATATGAAACCAGCAGCGATAGCTCAGTTGGGAATGGTACGGACTGCCGAGACAAGTGTCGGAGGTTCGAGACCAACCCCAAAATGGAGCATACACCTCTGGCTTTTCTATGTTATGTGTATTTTCATTGAGAAATATCGCTTGCTATAACGGTGAAGGAAAATATGAAACCGAATTGTAGTCGAAATCGAATGTTCTGATCTCTATTGATCCTGATTTATTGCTATAAAACAATCGGTGTACGTTTCGAAAGAAGATAATCTATTAATGTTTATACAAACGAGTACATATGTGTCAATAAACTGGAGTGCTATACATTTCACAGAATGAAAGATCAAACAAAAAACATACTCTTGTGAATGATATTATGCAGGCGGCAACATGTTGAAATAACTGTTTATACGGAGTTTGTCTGTAATTTTGATTTTGATAAAAATCTTGGAATAATTGTGATATTGTATAGATTATAGTGGGTTCTGCATAGTTAATGCATAGTATTTCGTATGTAAATGATTTAAATGGTATATCTTTCGAAAATTATAGTGGAATATGAAAATTAATATGGCGATCTTAGATATTCTATTCGGTTTTAAAAACATTTCAAATCGTCAATTTATAAACATCACATAGTTACTAGTTATGATGTTACTATTTAACTAAATAGCAGTTGTAGGTCATTATTGTTGTAGGATTAAAATTATTTGCTTCTTTCGTAAATTTCCAGTGTGGAGTATAGACTAAAATAAGTGATTGTACTCACGAGCGACTTCCGGCAGTCGTAATTTTTTAAACATTTTGTAACAATTTAACGTTGAAGTTGAAATGTCGATAGGCTACGTTCACACTTGTGCGCTTCCATAGCAAGAACTGCGCTTTTGGCATGGGAGTAGTGCAATTACGCATGCTATGGCGTATTATGTTAAAACTTTGGTATTCAATAATTGTTTATCTATATTTTTCTACTGCCCGCTCTTATCACACCATAATGTGGGGTTGTGGGGGAGTGTGGCGCAACACACTTATTCAAGCATATTGAAATCATTTGGCTCTTACTTTTTACGACCGGCTGCCTGCCTGACGTCAACACTTCTGGGGTATTCAGTCCCGGGCAATCAAATTAGAAAAATTGCTTTGTCTGATCTGGGAATCGAAACCAGGTCCACAGCCCATGTATGCTGCAACTAGACGAAGAAGGCGACAATTATTTTACAGGTTTTTGAGACATGTTTTTAGTTGTCGGCACAGCTGCGTGATAACGGTATTAGGACATGGACATGAAGGACATGGATCACGGTGACTGGCGTGCCATAAGAGCCGTGATTACATGTCTCAGAACAGTTCACTTTTACTAGCAGTTAGCACACTTCAACACAATACGTTATGTCACTCATATTGTCACGGATGGGCTGCTTGCGAAACAATAATAGAGAGTTATGAATTAATTAATATAATGTCGGTGAACCGAAATTACACTGGTGTATACCAATTTTTTTTATTAAATTATAACTTTATGGTGTTCATGTTTAATGAAAGGTTTAAAATTAGTGATGTATGAGATTCTGGAGAAGTCTTTGGAATGTTTTTTCTTGTTTAACTTTGTTCATTTGTTTAATGAATGTTGTATGTGCCATTAACACACGAAATAAGTCGTAGTTTATTTTAGCTATTTATATTATGTTCTTATTGCTACATTTGTTCTGAAAGCATCTCATCAAAGTTTTGTTCGTTAGCAGCCCAGTGACAGGCCATTTGTACGAAGATGTAAATAAAACAAAAAGGTGATGGCTGTCATCGTCAATGAATGGGTAAATTTTTGGCAGGTCGTTCAACTGCACTCTCTAGCTAGTAAATGTGATTTTAATTTTTATTACAACTTTATGAACATTACCAAAAAGTATAACTCATTTCTTATAACGCAAGTATTCAGAGTGTAAAAGCGTAACTAAATTATAAAGGTGAATATACAATTGTTAAACAGTAGCCCGTTTTCACTTTCGTCTGCAATGATAAATGAGGCGATTAACAATTCCGCCCGCGGCCAGGAGTCACGTCGCAGCTTCCGCATTACTACGGCCGTCCCTTGACGAATGCTCGGCTGCGTTACAACTACAAGTGTGCACGCCGCTTTACTTTCTATTCTTTGCAACATAATAATACAATGAGTGCACTTCAAATATATCTAACTAATTATGTTTGCTGCTAATTTTAATTTTAAATTTCTCTAATTGTATATTATTACGCGTGGGCGCTTGGTGTCCACTTTCACTGATTCCTTTTTTAAACATGCATTTCGTTCTTTTATGTGTGCACAATGACAAAGAATATAAAAAGATAAATAATGAGTAGGTAAGTAAGTAGGAAGAGTTTTAATGTGGTTCGCTTAACAGAGTGGTACTAAATTCTATACATATATTAAGTAGGCAATCAGTATTCTTCAGTTGATGTGGACTTCCTTCCGTGTTTTGCTTTGGTTCTAAGCACGAGTGGTGTTGGTAATGTATGGTATGACCACGTTTACCATTAAGTACTCCTGTCTCCTATATAATAAATCTCAGTTTTACTCATTCAAAAGGAGGTTCCTTTTAATTTGTAATTTTTAAGTATGTTACGTATGTCTCTGTAGAATACGGATCCATTTTAAGATTCTCATGGTTTTATTTAAACAAGGTCCAGATTTTAAAGTTTTGATTTTATTGCCATGAACTATATTTCAATGTTGCTTTATGTAGAAGAGATTTTTTGCCTAATTATTGAATATATAATAATTTTTAACATCCAATATGGCGGAAAGCTGAACCAATATTAATGCTTATTTTAACAAAAAAGGTTTATCTTCAAGGTTTTATTTAAATTCAACGTTACTTAAATTGGTATTAGTAGAATTTAACAATGTAGGATTTGGAGCTAGGGTTATGGATCTTATTAAATACTAATAATGTATATAATACTATAGCCTTTATTTATTCCACATCTCAAATTTTACATTTATAAAATTTGTGTTAGTGCTGTTGATATTAGTGACTTATATCTAAATTAGTGAGGTTAGCTATTATTTCTTGAGTTATGGATCCCTTCTTGGGTGAAGGCCTTCTTCAACCTTTTTCATTTTTCTCTATCATGAGCTTTCTTCATCCAGTCTTTCCCTGCTATATTTACAATGTCATCGGTTCACCTTTTGTTAGGCCTTCCAACTTTTCTTTTTCCCATTGGTCCCTTCCACTTGGTACTTTTTAATGTCCATCTGTTGTCTTTTAAACGTGCAATATACTAATAATGTATGTATGAATTATAATTAAAATACCATTCAAAATAAGGCATCAATTTTGTTTGATGAATACTTAATAAGTCAATGGTTTCGTCGAAGTGAATAGTAAAATGTATGCATAGAATTATAAATTGAAGTTTGTAGTATAAGTTTAATGCTTTTCCATATGCATGAATATTCCTTCGAATTATTGTTCCACGTGTGAGAAAATGTATATGATTCGATGAACTAATATGTTACGTTAGCAGCGTAGAGAAGGACTTGAAGTTTAAGTCTTATTTTTTTAATGTAAAACAACACTTGTATAAATAAATACACCCAACAGTCACACACATAATCTGGCAAATAATAAATAATAAAATAAATAAATAACACCCAACGGTCACATACATAGCCCTGATCCCACACTAAGATCGAGTCTTGTGTCGTGGGTATCAGGAACTACGAAAGACTTTCGGTCCCACAACACCCAGATCCGAAACAAATATCTGTAGGCCATACAAACATTTGTCTCGGTGCGTTCTTTCATATACTTATTATTTGTATTAATATACGAAACTCTTTTCTCGTCGCCTCCTTGGTCTAGTAGCAGCATATATGGGCTGTGGACCGGGAGGTCATGGGTTCGATTCCCACGTCGGGCAAAGCGAATTTTCTAATTTAATTTGCTCGGGACTAGATCCCCCAGAGGCAGTTGACGTCAGGCAGGTGTGTTGCACCGACCCCACATTAAGGTGGAATAAGGGCGGGTAGAAAGAAAGAAAGATATGAAACTCTTTTTTGTGGTGGATGGTGGTCTATAATACTTGCCTGCCTGTTGTCAAATTCAAATATATAATGTAAATTATATTAATCCTAATTTAAAAATTTACTTGTGTTGACTTGTCATAAGCTTTTTTACATGCCTACGTGATCAATAAAGTTTTTTTTTTTTAATAATGTCAAAACGATATACGCACGCAAAAGTAACATCTTTTTCTTAATTTAAAAAAAATATATAAAGATCGATAGTAATTTTATAAAGACCTAACTAAGACCTAAGGCTGTTAGCAAATATAGGTACCTACCTACTTAGTTATCTCGGTTGTCTCAAATTTTCAAAGTATTGCATGTCTAAATAAAAGTATGTTAATTTTTGATGTGGTGTTTGCGTGAGAACAGGAAACGTGCGTGCTCATGCAAATAAAGGGTGTCAAAAACGCAATGTCACTATAACGGCATTATGCCCTAAGCCTAAGTGTTAGATACGTACTAATTAATAACGTAGAGTGACAGATAGGTAAAATATTATCACGTTAGTGCTTTTTTACACGCTTTTTAGCAGACGACCGGTTTATACGATTAGCAAGCGGGTCAACTGTTCATTAATATTAAAGATCACATGCACAAATATCAACATACCTTATAGAACGCACTTTAATATGTACAAGTATTCATCTTCTATATGGCTTTATCCCACTTTAATGGGGGGTTGGCCAACTCACTTTATCAAAGCACGTTGCAGAAAGGAATCCGCTACGTATTTACCGCCTGACTATTTCATTTAAATCTCCACGTTAAAACAATAATAGTAGTAGTACATATTCTCACCTCTGTATAAATACCATCCAACTAAACCTTAAAAAAAATAGAAGTTTGGTATTCACATTTCTGTGTAGATACGAACCGGATAAGCCCTCATTCGCACGAGAGCTTTTTCAACGCGCGTTAAAAAAGCGTCTCAACATATCTGTTCATATAAATGCCTTAAAATATTTCTTACCTTGTTTCTAATAACGTATATCCTACATACCGCCCAAAAAAAAATCGCCGCGTAAAGGCACCGGCGTTCGAGTAACTATACTAACCGCCGAATGTTCATATACTTAAAGTCGCCTTATGTCGTTTAAGGCCGCCTTATCTGTCAAAGTTGAGTAGCGTTTGACCATTCGGGCGTAGAACTCATATTTTGTTCCAGAAGCCCTCATTCACACGAGATAAATTTTAACGCGCGTTAAAAAAGCGTTGAAATGGAACATATGAGTTCTAGTATAGTTGTTCACACGCTGGCGCTTTTAAAACGCGGTGTTTGTTTTTCGGGCGGTATGTAGAATATACGTTATTAGAAACAAGGTAACAATGATTTTAAGGCATTCATATGAACAGATATGTTGAGAAGTTTTTTAACGCGCATTGAAAAAGCTGTCGTGCGAATGAGGGCTTACAACGCTTTTTAACGAGCGTTGAAAAAGCTCTCGTGCGAATGAGGTCTAAATCCGTGGCGCTGTCAATCAACACATCATGTCATAGTGGTACGGTTGGAGCGAGCATGACGCGGCACAGCGCGGCACGCGACTACGCGAGACATCGTATACACGAAACTATAAACTAAACTCTAAACGAACGCTACTATGATCCACATTGTTATTAAAGTTTCATAACATCCATCTTGTTTAGAATGTTATGATTGGTTTAAACATCTTCTTAGTGCTTTGACTGATGTTTATGTTTTTTGGGGCAATTTTTATGGCTACTTCAGAACATGTACTCAATACTCATATTATTATCATGTTTTGTATAGAGATTATTGTGTAGAGAACTCTTATTCTGAAATAATTAATTGAGAAATTAACCATTCGTTAGCAATCCCTTGACTAATTGTGTTTAAAGTTAAGTTATATTTCGATGAGTTAAGTAATATTCAAGTTTTCAAAATCTATACTCATAGTACAAATAAGAATAAGCTAGATTTTATGTTTCGGCTTCAAGTCACCGAAACAATTTTACATAGTGACGAGGCTAGCGGGATGGGCTAGCAAAGTCCTGAGTGGCCAAAGTCACCTGCTGTGCCTATGAGCCTAAGCAACAATTATTAAAAGTCACGAAATGCAACGTATACGTAAGTATTTAGCAATTAAGCTTGGGAAACTACACTCTATGCATAACATCAAGTGAAATTATTTCTTGAAAGTCAAATGACATGTGATAGGAACTATCACCACGACACGTATCACATGACAAACTTGTTTTACTTTGTTGTACATACAATTAATACTGTATAATTTATCTATTGAGTAATAGGTAATATAATTAGTCATATCGGATCGTGCATTTTGCATAACGTTATTGTGTTTGTTAGTTGCTTGTCGCAATGTAGAATAAGGCAGTTTATTCCCTGTTGACCTTATAATATCGTTGAACTGGTTACACGCTTTGTGTAGCAGTCCTAATTATGCATTAAGATTTAGTAGTCAATAACCATTTTATATCTACGTATTTTTGCCGATTCATAACTAATTATATTGGATTTGTATCGGTACTCTCATTTCGATTTTAGATAAATGTCCTTGGCATATTATTGTACTATCTACTTAGAGTAATATTCACAACCATTGGCTTTAATTATACCTATTATTAAATATGTTTGAACATGAATATAACAGGTAGAATATTATATTAATCTGTAAATAATAATGGCATGCTTGTTGCTCGCAAATGCATCATTTGATTATTTTCTCGGTACATTTTCGTGGAAAAATTTGTGGAGTTATTCGAGCAAACTGCATTAATCAATTTTTGTAAAATAAAAACTGGATAGAAATTAGGCACGAAGATCAGTCGGTTCAGCTTATGTAATAAGAAATACTATATTTACCACACAACGTCGAGTATAAAGTACTCAGTTCTGTTATTATAAGTATTATTTTCGTATTGCATTTAATAATAATCAATTGTTTTTTACATATGTATAGCTATATTATTTTGAAGTTCAAATATTTATTGTATTTTTGTTACTTTAACGTGTTTTACTCAGTACTTAACATACTTTGCGCTGATATAAGAATTATAACTAACTGCTCACTACATTTACAAAAATAGTTTAATTATAACTTTAGCGGGAGTTTTGACAGTTCCGTGGCCTGCTATTTTTACTGTTTCTCGAACTGTAGATTTTTTAAAGTTTTTAAGAGATTTTTTGAAAGTTTATAAAAACCATCCCATAAAATAACTTTAATTAAAAGAAAATGATACCTTAACTCTGATAATTTGAGTAGATTACAAATAAAAGGTTTAAAATTTGGTTACACAATGAACATTCGCAACAATGACATACCTAGTTTCTGTAATATTTATTGCAAATTGCAATAGTAGTTTTCATCCAGTTAAGTCGTCGCTATTCTCTATCGTCATAGAATTCTTTAGATTTATTCTCATCCTAGAGTCTAGGAAGTAGAGCATTTAATAACGATCACGTAAGAGTTCATGTATTATGTGTACTAACCTTTCTTTTTACCTGATCTCCCACTCCATTGTCGGGCATATTATATATTTTTTCAAGCATGTAGCAGATAGGATTCGGCTTAGTTTTTGACGGCCAGCTTCCTGTCTAACCTCCACTCCTCTGAGGGTTTATTATCATAACTATTTGATTGGTGTTTTAGTTCGCCCCTGCAGGCGTGAGCTTATGTTTATGTATGTGTACAATTTAAAATCAAAATCTAAATAATATTTCATTCAAAATACTTAGTGGAATAATAAGAAAACTGAATAACGATTGATATATAATACATACTATACATACTTGTATTATTCTGTATAATTAAGTATTTATTGTATAAATCTTTTAAACGTTTGATTTGCAATGTAAAACACGTTGCCCTTTGTTTCCATTTACAAGATGTATATATTTGTATGTATACATTTGTATTTAACAGTTGTAAGCGCGGTTCATCGAGAGATTTATTTGCATACACTTATCAAAAACAATTAATATTGTAATTATCAATCTCTACAAACATACGTAACAGGAAAACGGTTTATAGTAAACTACGTGACTAAGTACTAAGTACGAGGTGGAAGGAGCGTACAGATTTAGGGCACTGGTGATTATGGTTGTAATGCGTATGACTACCTGTATTTCGTAAACCGGTAGAGACATAGATTAAAATAATAATTATTATACAAACAATTACCTACTTCGGACATGATAGTTTACTCCACAGAAAAGGGATTTGCAGTAAGTCAATTATTATTTAATATATTTAGCTTATTTTTTGTGTATGTTGTTGCGGCTGCAATAAAAATGGTTACTTTGCAGGTTGGATTGGAGCGGTTATAAAGAAAGATAAGTTATGTCTTCTTCAGTAATTTACATTTGCATACTGCATGGGAAAGTATAGGTAACATACACTACTACCTAAATTATTTATGTAGCATTATTAGGCCATAATGATTGCCGAGCGCCCAAAAAAAAGAGTATTTCTCTAGAAGTCTGGCATTATTAGCTAATGTTCATGTGGTGTTAATTTCACCACCAGGTGACTCATTTCCTCATTTCTATAAAAAGGCACATTTATGTTGATATATTACGAAACGTTTACGTGGTGTAAGTTTGTATACCGGGACTCTTGATGGCATGTCTTGTGGTCTGCGTAAACATATCTTACTGTTACGTTATTATACGGTCCACATGTCCACTATGTCGTGAACAAAATAGGATAAGCACTTAAGATACCAGCAGGCGTCACGTCTCGAGATATGCTAATGAATGTGGTTGATAAAAATATTACCTGTGGCTTTAAATGTGGCTCGACATAAAGGTGTCAAGGGCTGTCCAGTATGTTCATCTGCATTTTATTAATGCATTTTAATGACAGGAAAATTTGGAATGTTGTTCGATTTATCTTAACTGTGTTTCCAATTAGGTTCAGTTGTAATGATCGATAGTTTCATCATATTTATGAAATATGTAATATGATCTCATGCATATTATGGATCATAAAATACTCAAACACTTGAGATAGTGTTAAGTCAATTAAGGCCGTCTTGTCTGTCAAAACTTTATTGCGGAAAACAATGTAAGAAGCCATTGCAGTTGAGCAGCGTTCCAGTTTTCGACCGAGAGCCAGTCAGATTTACCTATAAGCTTTGTAGTAACAGCATGAAATAAATAAATTATTGGTCAGTAACAAGCATTTTTGTTTTTTAAATATCGATGCTCAAAAAATTCGTTACAAAAACGAATCCAACATAATAATTTAAATTATAATCCTTTTATAATCAACTGTCTGACTGCCACGGTGGCGTGGTGGTATTTCGGTACGACTACGGTTCTGAGGTCTCGGGTTCGATCCCCGGGTCGGGCAAAGTGATATTGGATTTTTCCATATCAGCCCGGAGTCTGGAATTTGTGCCCGATATGGCGATAGGCTCGCCCCCTATCACATCTGGGACTGAACTAAGCTCGGCGAAATGTGGGTGTTCTAGTTCGCTAGTGCGCCTCTGCCTACCCCTTCGGGGATACAGGCGTGAGCTTATGTATGTATGTATGTATAATCAACTGTTTGACGCAGACGTAACTTTCACGTTTTGGCAATAACTATTATACTGAGAATGCCGGTAATTGAGACTTATAACTGCGGAAAAACGTACTTGATATATTACCGTGACTTGATTTATCCATTGTACTATATTGTGTATGCATACAGTCTACTGATAACGTTAATTGTTTTTGTAACGCACGTGGCGCCCGTACTAATCACGATAAGTTTTGTGATGTATTCGAATAACATTGGATTTTATGACGCTACACCGACTACTTTAAAGTAACTATGTAGGTACATAGTAACCATACGTATGAAAGGATAAGGGGGCGTCCATAAATTACGTGAGGTGTTTAAGGGGGGGAGGGGGTTGAGTCAAATCTCATCTAATCTTACGTTGGAGAGAGGGGGGTCTCGGCAAATATCACGCAATTTTTTTTCTGATTGAAACAAAAAAAAAATACTGTTTTGGACCATTTAATCCAGATTGTACATGCGTTTACGTAAGAAACTCACATTTTGAAAAATCTCTCGTGAGATTGGGGGATGGGGGAGGGGGTTGAATAAAATCTCACGACATCTCACCAGGGGGGGAGGGAGGAGCAGAAAATTTAAAAAAACACCTCACGTAATTTATGGACGCCCCCTAAAGAGACAACACGGCGATGTCAGTAACGGGACAGGTAGCACCGAAATATCGGTCTCACAGAGTCTCACTAGTCCCGCGGGACTAGCGGAATTAGACAGTTACGTATACAGCACGAATGGGCCGGCTCGACCGGTTTAAAGCGTTTCAAGTGGCAGCTTGCTGTCGCGTTTCGTTCGGTGAGTGAGATTTCTGGTGGCCCATTTTCCCCTTCCTTTCCCAATCCCTTTATCCCTCCTCTTCAATTTCCTCCTTTTAGGTTGGCAAAGCACCCAAGATTATTTTTGTGTCTTGGGTGTTTATGGGCGCTGGAGATCACTTACCATCAGGTGACCCATCTGCTCGTTTGCCAGTCTCTGCTAAAAAAAAAACTAGTCCCGCGGGACTAGTGGAATGAATTGGTCTCACTAGTCCCGTCGCTGGACAACTCAACGGGAAATGTGAGACAGTTAGGTATTTTGGTTTCATATTTTGCAGTTAGTAAAAAGTTTTGAGAATTCGAAATTCAAATATTCGAATGGAATGTCAAAGGACAGTTTTTATAAATGTTTTACGAACAAAGAGTTTAATCACTAGTCACTAACCTGTGGTTTAACTAACCATTTATATAACCAGCTCATGATTTATTATTAAAATGGCTATTAATTACACTCTTGCGGTCGGGAATGGGATTGGTTATATTAAATTACATTTTAGTGTGTATTTGTACACAAAATTCCCACCAATCGTTAATGGATAACACTTTTAGTAGAATGATACTTGGAAACACTTTAGTTTTAATTTAGTTGATGAACATTTTCCATAGATTATCTAACATGGAAAGCAATCGCTTGGTAACACGGCGGAGATATTGCAAAAAACGAGAAGATTATAATAGGAATGCAAGTCTATTACCTAGCATAGTACTTAGATAGAAAAGAGACGGTGCCACTTTTTTCCTTTTATCTGCCCTTATCCCACTTACATGTGGGGTCGGCGCAACACACTTTTTCAAGCATATTGCAGAAAGGATTTTGGCTATGTTTTTACGATTGGCTGCCTGCCTGACTGGATGCCTCCTCCTCTGCGGGATCCAGTAACGGGCAAATTAAATTAGATATTTCGCTTCGACCGACCTGGGAATCGAATACAGGACCTCCCGGTCCACAGCCCATATATGCTGCCACTAGACCAAGGAACGCCATTATAATTATAAAAAAATATAATCTAACACAAGCTTGCACATCTGTACTTCCCAATTCTCCTGTTCACGGTAGGCAGGCGCTTTTCTGATTGTGCTGCTTTGCTGATCATGCGTCACAATATCCACTTACTATCACGTGTTTTTTATAGCAAAGATTGATAAACGAGCAGATAGGTCATCCGATGGTTAGTGATCTCCACTGCCCATAGACACCCAAGACACAAAAATAATCATTGGTATGTTGGCAACCTAAAAGGAGAGAAATAGAGATTGAGAAAGGGAGGAGGGGGAATTGGGCCACCGGAAATCTCACTCACCGAACGAAACGCGACAGCGAACTGTCACTTTACGTTGGTTTTCCGTGAGACAGTGGTATCAAACCTGTCGAGCCGGCCCATTCGTGCTGGAGGCGTGTCTACAACGGAGCTGTACCACTCAACTGGATATTAATAACTTTAACGGCAACAAATATTGTTACCTTGTGACTGCCTCGGTGGCGTGGTGGTATTTCGGTACGACTACGGTTCTGAGGTCTCGGGTTCGATCCCTGGGTCGGGCAAAGTGATATTGGATTTTTCCATATCAGCCCGGAGTCTGGAATTTGTGCCCGATATGGCGATAGGCTCGCCCCCTATCACATCTGGGACGGAACTAAGCTCGGCGAAATGTGGGTGTTCTAGTTCGCTAGTGCGCCTCTGCCTACCCCTTCGGGGATACAGGCGTGAGCTTATGTATGTATGTATGTAACATTGTTACACAATGTGCCTTTAAAATATGTCACAAGTCACAACATAATCTTAAATGTGCGATTCAGTATTCGGATAAGAATCCAAACACAATCCATAAAAGCCTACAATATTTGAATTGATTGAACCTTCCAAACAGTATTTTCCGCTATTTGTGGTTGGGTTTTCAAGGCGATGATGACGAATATCTTGCGATAATATTGTGTTGTACACCACACGTAATATAACCTAAATAAAAATTACAATAACTGATTTGAAACCACAACCTATATTGCGTCTGTAGTAAAAGTTTTTAACTTTTGCTCACACTCTGCCATCTGACTTTCGCGAAATTGATATAGAAACATCCTTTAAGTAAACGCTATATTTTTTGGGGATATACAGAGCCTTCCCTATTCTTTTGGACAATTCTACCAACGTCAAGTGTGACAAATACACGCTAGTGACAAACTAAAACTACTCAAACGCAAGATGCTCGGGTAATGCAGTTCGTAAACCCAGTACAAAGATTCATGAGTTACATATTAGTGAAAAACAATTTTAAGGACAGTAAGAATATCGGAAATAAAGACTGCCTCGGTGGCGTAGTGGTATTGCGTGCGCAGTACGACTATCGTCCTAGGTCTTGGGTTCGATCCCCGGGTCGGGCAAAGAGATACAGGTTTTTTTAGTACCAGCCCGGAGTCTGGAATTTGCGCCCGATATGGCGATAGGCTCGCCTCCCTATCACACCTGGGATGGAACTAACCTCGGCGAAAAATGGGTGTTCAATTCGCTAGTGCGTCTCTGTCTACCCCTTCAGGGATACAGACGTGAGCTTATGTAGAATATTTAAAAAAAAGAGAAATACCCACACGCAAATTCAAAAAACAGACATAATTTATATAAGGTTGTGACGTGGACTACTTAAGGTTCCTTTGCACTAATAATACAATACTTATAACATTATTTTATGTATTAAAAGCGCCAATAAAAAGCGTCACAAATCACAACAAATGATAAGTAAGATACCTTGTTCTTATCGCTACTGCTCCGTACAGTTCTAAACGATCCACAAACAGTTCCGTGATTGTACCAATAATACTGTTAGCTAGCACTGCCCCGCGACTTTTTTTGGACTCTACAATCTTTCACATTACCAAACATCCATACTTTCTTATAATGTTGATAGCATAACTTCTATTGACATGATTCTTCATCTAAATAACTAACATACTTATACGGCAAACTTGCGTATTCAACAGCGCAAGTGCAATTTCTCCGGCGGAACAGAATTATTACGAAAATTCGCTCAAGCATATTTGACAAAAGGGAAAGCACGGAATCAAATAGGCATTGGTACCATTGTTTGTTAGTACTTTTACCTTCGTGAAACATGTCTTTGTCGCTGGATTCCTTCTTCTGTTTATTCAGACAATGCTGATTGTTTGCCATCACAAAATGATGGACAATTAGTAAGAAGTTGATCGTGAGGTATAATATATGACACGGCTCCTTTAGTGTGCCATACTTGGATAACGGACCTTTCGACAAAATGGCGTCCATACAAATATAACATTTTATATTCGTACACTATTTATTTATTCTTCAAGCGTGATGTATGGAAGTTAGTGGGCATTTTGATAGCGAAATGTTCATGTTTTACTAAACAATATTTTGTTGCTTTATGCTATTAGTAAACGTCTCAAAATAAATCTGTTAAGATTTAATCTGAATGTAAACGTAATTGTTGATGATTTTTATAGTTAGCATCTAAAATATAATTACGATTGAGATATTTGTCACAATCTTCTATTTTGCAAGAGGTTTAAGTGAATACACGAACGAAAAGAAAAAGGACACCATCACGTCTATAGTTAAACGGAAGTCTCAGAAAAGCCACACACACAAAAGCGCGTGTATAAAAGGTGCCGTACGCACACACACGCCATTACGTGTCGATGTATCGAATGGGCCGAAAACCCTGCTTTACTTTCCATGTTCCTAGCGCTCCGTCCATCTTTTTCTTTACGTCCGTGAGTCAATATTAGTATTTCGCCCATAACGGTAAACGATGCAACTGTGAGATTGAAACTTGGACGCAGTTATTCAATAGCGGTAAGTATATTGGCAACAATTAATATCAATTCGTATTCCGTAGGCAGATAATTAGGCGTGTAATTATATTCTGACACAGCGAGTAATTGTTAAATCAACCAAGAATAGCCTTCGTGCGAAACTTCAACAATTGAAGAGTGGGTGATCAGTTTTATACAGCTGGTTCACATACGTTACAAACGTTAACGTATTGCTAATTTTATTATTACCATACTACATATTCCCAAATAATTGATGTTAATAATTTAGAATCTCTTTATAATCTACATCATCATCATCATCAGCCATAGGACGTCCACTGCTGAACATAGGCCTCCCCCAAGGAGTTGCAGATCAACATGTTGGAAGCGGCTTGCATATGGTTGGTCAAATGTTCTATAATTTTTCGACCGACTTCAAATAGGAGAAAGTCCTCAATTAGTCTGTTTTTTTTAATATAATTTATTTAAATATTATGTTCCCCGATATTTCCGCCAAATGTCGACCGATTTCCAAGATTCTTTTTGCGTTCGATAGAGGTTATTCCAAGGGTGGTCCCATATAAATTTGATCACCATCGGATAAATTTTGAAGTCAGTCCATTATTATTCCAGAATTTTACAAAATCCCTTGTATTATTTTTCATAATATGGATCTTATGAACAGTCAACTGTGTAAATAATAATATTCATAATTAAATTCAAAATGAGAAATGTTTTAACAAAGTTATTATTTTGGTTGTTGTTTACAACACAAACGTTCCACATTTCAACCTGATACAAAATACAAATTAGCATCCATGTTTATTCCGACATCTGTGTTTGACATTTTGGAATAAGCTTGCTGCTGACAGAGATTAATTCACCATTCTATGTTCACGCGGGTTTCCTTATACGGGTAACTAGAGACAGAGATATCAAACATGTCAGAGGGACTGCCTTCATCAACGAACTTCTTTGTTAACAACATACACGGTCATACGTAAAGGACTTTCAAGGTAAAGTGTCCTCTACTATACTTATTGACAATTGACAAATCCGTGTGCGGAAAAGCGGACCGGCATACCACCTATAGAATATTCATTTGATTGATGGACGTGACTTGACGAGGGTGCTTGTCAATGAGTCTGATGCTAAGCGGACAACACCAATGATTGATTTCTGTTATTGTTGGGGGCCGGTTCTGGTAGCGACATGTGGAGACAAGTGGTTTACATGTCGACGGCCTTAGATACAGGAATAGAAAAGGGACAGGGCGATTGCCAGCGATAAGACAAAGCGAATAATGTAGTTACTATTAAGTGTTGCTTGTGCTGTTAAGTGTTAAGTGCTGACAAACCATAAAAATAATCTTGTACGAACATACATATTTCCTTAATATATATGTGACATCATTTCAGTCTTTTCATTTTCAGAAATATTTTAAGCCAAGGCGTAAGATGATTTTAAGTTTACGTTTGTAATAATTGGTCTTGCTTTTTTCTCCACATATCTTGAAGGCATGTCTACCCAACCCACATTAGGCTAGCATGGTAGAGTAAGGCCTAACCTGTCTCATTAGAGGAGGAGACCCATGTCCAGCAGTGGGTCTGTAATAATACAGATCTATTATTATTAAGTTAAAAGAATGGACCGCCCAGCGATATGCTGAACTAAAGCGCATCGCAAAAAACCGCAACAGATTCCGTCAATTGACCATGAACTTCAAATAAAAGATGGCACTCTATGATGATGATGATAATATTAAGTAAGGAGTATCTTATTATATGCTTAAGCATTTTGCGGAGGATTTCAGTTTGCTTCCTTGAGTGTAGGCGGCACAACTTACATTTTTTGTAGGTACCAATCCATATGTTTATTACGTTAAATAATATTGTCTTCCGTAAACGCACAGCGCAGTAGCGAATGCAGAAATGGGTCAACGTTATTAATTGGGCCAACAATTTAACGCGATCAGGTATCTCCTGTATTCCATGAAATGAATAAATTCAGTTCTAATGAAAACGTGCGGTCTATTACATATTGCGAGAAGCGAAATGCGATGCCATTGTTAGCACAGCCGACTGCGGGCCGGATATTTGCAATTACATATTGAACTATCGAGTAATTTCAATACAGGTTTCTATTCTTTCGTTTATTCAGTTCTAAATGTCACGAACTATTCACTTACGAGGTTGGAAATTGTTTTTTTTTTATAGCAGAGATTGGCAAACGAGCAGATGGGTCACCTGATGGTAAGTGATCTCCACATAAACACCCAAGACACAAAAAGAATCATGGGTGCGTTGCCAACCTAAAAGGAGGGAATGGAAGGGGAGGGGAAAGGGATTGGGAAAGGGAGGGGGGAAATGGGCCACCGAAAATCTCACTCACCGAACGAAACGCGACAGCGAACTGCCACTTTACGTCGGTTTATCTGTTGTAGGGGTTATGAATCGTAGTAGTATTGGCTTATTGCCATACGGGGTTCGACGGCCACCCGAGATTTGAAAAAGGTTTCTGTTTTAGAAAAAAATAACAGACCTACTTCCAAATTTATCCGATCGGGACCAAATTTATATGGAACCACCCTTGAAATAAGAATCTTGAAAATCGGTCGAAATTTAGCGGAGATATCGAGTAACATACATAAAAAAAACGTTCAGACGAATTGAGGATCTTCTCCTTTTTTGAAGTCGGAAAATATGGAAAAACCTGGCTTCTCGTATTATTTACTCATTCTTCTTTCTACCTGCCCTTATCTCACCTTAATGTGGGGTCGGCGCAACATGCTTTTTTAAACATGTTGCAGAAAGGATTTGGCTTAGTTTTTACGACCGGCTACCTGCCTGACGTCAACCCCCTCTGGGGGATCCAGTCCCGGGCAAATTAAATTAGAAAATTCGCTTTGCCCGACCTGGGAATTGAACCCAGGACCTCCTGGTCCATAGCCCATATATGCTGCCACTAGACCAAGGAGGCGACTCATATAACTACAAAAATTAGGCTATGCTACGCGACCCAAGTTCCCACAATATATTATGCTGTACCTCTAGAGTGGCGATGTCAAAAACATTTTACCAAAACAATAATAAACAAACGCAACCAATCTCGAAATACTTGAAAGAGCTTGCATGACGCAATAACAAGGCAGGTTAGTTTTGTCATCTCAGATGCCAATTAAGGTGTATTCACCCCAGATGGTACTTTCCTGTCTCGCAGGCTGCCATTAACTGCAGGGGAAAAGCACGAGATGGGGGCGAACTGAGAAATTTCCCCCGAGGGAGTTTGCACACTCGACTGTAACGGATTGCAGTTTGTTTCTCTAACCTGTGTTGTTCATTAGTAAACTACTGTGTAATGTAATGGACGTTAACAGTTCAATATATTTTTCTGCTTTTAAAAAAAATAGCATCCATGCCAAAGATCCATGCATTTGCGATCTGCCAGTGTTAAAGTTCGATCGTACCAAGGTTAAAATTACAGAAAAGTATTTACTATCGACTATGAAAAGTGATCAATATAAATGGTCCAAAATTCAATAAGAATTCCTCTAGTTCAATATATATTTTGCAACCAAATTAATTTTTCATTATTCAAAGGGAGTGACTGGAGCATGCTAAACGTGTTGCGCTGAAATATTGACTGGAATAAGGTCTGCCCGCCTAGCATGCGTGTCACGATATATCTCGATAATCGACTGTCGACATGTTGTCCACATGTTGTCTACAATATTGTATGAAAATAAACGAGAACGCATGTTAGTGTCCGTAAAGAAACAGAGAAAACTGGTTATAACAGGACAAAAAGCGTAGACAAAATGTGCTCGTGACGCGCATGCCAGGCGGGCTTGTGGAAGAAAAATCGAGTAAATTTTTCAAATGGAACAATCTTTCCTTAATCAATTTCAGTAAACATTTGTAATATTTATAATACCTATTTTAAAGTCTAATTTGTACAGTGTTTGGTTCGTGAGAAATCCACATAAAAATATCGTTGTAGGTATAGTAACTTAGTACTTATGGGTATATGGATATTGGAGGGGTGTCTAGGAGGTTTCGCTACGGGTAAGGGAATGGGTTGGACTGAACAGTGAACACTGAACACGTCAATGAATATTTGATACTATACAGAGACCGGACTTAGGTAGTGTAGCTTCGTTGTAAAACCATATCTAGGTTAATACTGTTCTGGTCTTATGATAAGTCTTAGCGTTAAAAAGTTGAAGTATTTAATTAACATGATTAAAACAGCATCTTTTTTGAAGTTATATTGAAAAGTTTTTATACATTTGTATACTTTATTCGACCTGTTGGAAGCGGCCTGCATCCAGCGACTTCCTACAACCTGTGATCTTTGGGGGAGGCCTATGTCCAGCAGTGGACGTCTTGTGGCTGATGATGATGATGATACTTTATTCTTGTGCGTTAAAGTGGCTATCGTCATCATTAGATGAGTACCTACAGTATTGTTGTCCATATTTTTTTATGACTACTTTAATTACTGGTTATTCAACAGACCAAGAACAAGCCTCTGATTTGGTTGTTTCTGTAGTCTTTATCATACAAAAACATTTATCAAATCCCTTCCGTAAAACATATTCAGACATATTTATCAATAAGTTATTAAAGTTCATTTACAAACAGAAACCGTCAGTCGTTCATATCTCATACTGGCTACCGCTGATACCGCACCGCGGCACCACAGGCATTTTTAAGCCGTCCAATGAACAACGTTTCGTGTGCAGTGGCCCGCCATAAAATTAAATTAGATACGTTTAAAATCAATTTTATTACCGCCGCGCTTGTGTGTGAACGAGAATATATTTTGCATTGAAATCCAACCTCCGCAAGGGGATTTAGTAAAACTCGTAAAAGCGGAGACAGCGTGAAATAAGGCTTTAAACCGTGTATATACTGAATTGCCTTTCAAACGAACGAGTAATATATTAATCATGTGTTTCTATGGAATAAATTATTGCCCGAATACTTCCGCATGTGGTTTTAAATGCTCGTTAATTATACTTTATGAAGTGCCCGCGGATTGGTTGAATTGAGTATCGTACTAAAATATGGTTAAGGGACTCTGTAATTATGGCTCAAAATACATTTTGTGCCGACGCTGTGTTTTATACAGCCGTGGAACAGCGACTAGACAATAATTGCGTTTACCTGTACTGTAGTACTCGTATTATCGGAATTTCGAGAGGCTTCTTACTACTCGTAGTACTCGTAACTCTCTTATACAATAGCATTACGCTTGATACTATTTTGTGTAGATTCTTATCGGTATTGTTTCATAGAATTGTCTATCGTAAGGTACCTACAATGTAGACCTATACATATATAATACTAGAATGCTTATAACATAACATAAGCTCACGCCTGTATCCCCGAAGGGGTAGGCAGAGGCGCACTAGCGAACTAGAACACCCACATTTCGCCGAGCTTAGTTCAGTCCCAGATGTGATAGGGGGCGAGCCTATCGCCATATCGGGCACAAATTCCAGACTCCGGGCTGATATGGAAATATCCAATATCACTTTGCCCGACCCGGGGATCGAACCCGAGACCTCAGAACCGTAGTCGTACCGAAATACCACCACGCCACCGAGGCAGTCAGGTACCTACAATGCAGACCTATACATATATATTTAATACTAGAATGCTTATACCTAGCGTTTATTAAGGAACTCGACCAACACGCTTCTCTGGATATTATTATTGTAGTACATTAATTAATGCGTGTATCACAAGGTTGTGGAACAACATTTAAATGATTTACACACTACCAGATACGATTTTATTTAATTTATATAGTGATAGTGATATGCAAAAGAATGCTCATGAGCATGAATAAAAAATCTAACCTAAGAGAATTTATTCAGATAATACGTCTTTTGAGTAAGTGAACAGGTTTCCTGGCGAATTAGTTGGTTGTTATAGCGCCTGCCTGGTGCCCACTGCCCACCTATCGACCGATCTTACTTTCTATAAAAGGAAATCGAAATTATCTCAATACATGGAGCATTCCGTTTCTCTCGGTAGTTGTGATTATTACTGAGCCTTCGCTCTCAGTTTTACTTTTATTATACTTGAACTTACAAATCCGTAGGACGATAATGTATCCGACTGAGTTCAATATCCCACGTGATTTCATATTTGATAGATTCTAGGTAAGTATTACTTATTCATAGTACTTTAGATCTTTCTCTTTGCGGGCCGTGGCTGATATTCATCGCTTTATCGCTTTATTACGGATTCCAATCTTCAAAGGTTTTGTGCTCATTCACGGGTTTGTGAATAAAATCTGTTTTGACAGTTTTCCCCATGATCCGTCGGCATGGAGTCCCTTCTAACATTGAGTGTCACATCCGATTGTATTAGGCACAAGCTCAATTGATCGCTCCCACTCGGCAGTCACCCGCCGATTACCAACTGCTCCATTTACGGGGTTCATTGTTTTGAACATGACCTGATGTACTAAAATATCCATCTTTATTGAGTTGGCTCCGTGGCAGGTCACCGACGCAAAATTTGATTTCCTGTTTCTATTAGCGAGCGGACGGACACGATGCGTCTAGTTTTATCGAATCGATGCACATAAAGGAGGGTCACTAGAAATTGTTTGAGTAAACTTTGACCGCAAACACTCTCAAAATCTCACTTTGTTTGCCGACGGAGGTTCTTAAGGGGTTCGATGACCCGGCGTAAAATGTGGTGCGTGAAAAAAATGCCGCAGACGAGTTGTTTGGCGGTAATTCATTTGGAACAAAGGAAGGGAGTGAACGTTTGAGTGGACACAAAGCACGGTTAATTGCCAAGTAATGTATCTAGTTTGCCTTAGATGGAGTCACATCTTCGCCTCGAGCGATATAAATAGCGAGTCGGACCGGGCCACCGATGTAAAGTGGACACCAGTTTTAGAAGTGTTTGCTTTTATTACGAACAAGTGTAAGTAAATCTAGCTAGTAGCGTGTTACTTTCGTTTCTCTCAGCCACGTCGCGTCGCCTCGTCCTGTCGCGGTCGCTCGAGTACCCTGTACCACCGCAGATTGTTGAGTGTGGTATACACTGATCGACGATCGAGTGCTGTACGTGGCAATCCAAAATGTAACTAAGCGGCTTACGGACAAGCGGAAATAAAATTAATACTCTACAGTCCGTGGTTACGTCATCATACGCCATTGAATTTCTAACATCGCGAAGTAAAAGTATTACACGTTTGATCTATATCTGTGATTACACTAGATAACCCTTAATATTCATAAATGCTGATGTAAGAGTCAGAACTTAAAATTATCTAGCAGTCAATATTATGTGAATTGGTTTGGAAGCCGGCATAACTATCTCTAATTCATAGGGTTGAGATGGTATCCGCGAGATACATTGTCCAAGCAGCAAAAAAGGTGTTAACCTGACAGGCGGTTTAAATGACTGAAATATAATTATTTTATTCGACGTATAATTGTTCAGTGTTGTAATCAACAGCAATATTGTTATTTAGTAAGTTTTTGTTACTAAACTGACTGCCCTTGTGGCATAGTTGTATTGTGGTACTACTACCATCCTGAGGTCTTGAGTTCGATCCCCGGGTCGGGCAAAGTGATATTTGGTTTTTCTATTCAGCTCGGATATTGGAATTTGTGTCCGATATGGCGATATGCTCGCCCCTTATCACATCTGGGACGGAAATGAGCTCGGCCAAATATGAGTGTTCTAGTACGCCAGTTCGCCTCTGCCTACCCTTTCAGGAATACGGGCGTGAGTCTATATATGCATGTGTGTTTTGTACTAAAACATTACATCGGTTGATCCAGACAACCCATGTAGCCGTATTCTACCACTACGACACGTGGCTTATATGGTATTATTAATGACATTTGAAATTCAGTTTGTTCAACTGTTCGCTATTATTCCAATACATTTGTATGTTCACAATTGAATCAATTCAGTGAATGAATGATACTTGGGAACAATGTGGCATTGCAATAGCTTCTATACGAAGTATTAGTAATTATGAGTGAATAATATCTAGGAATTTCTTACACTAGGAACATTTAAGCATATAAAGATTGAAACTCTTTTAAATACCGGCCAAGTGCGAGTCGGACTCGCGCACCGAAGGTTCCGTCCAAACCAGTAGGTATAGAACAAATTCCGCAATTTTTCCTTTATCTGTGCTATAAGACGTTGCTTCGTACCAAATTTCAACATTCTGAGTTCACGGGAAGTACCCTGTAGGTTTTGATTCCCTTGCGAGTGTCGAAAATTTGCGGCATAAACGGCTGTCTCTTTTGATTGCGTTGGCTTAGAAGTTTGATTTTTTCACAGATCCAATGAACAGTAGACCTGAGTATTTGATATGAATTTCAGCTTGATACTTCCACGCGTTCCTATGAAAAAGGGTCGTGACAGAACGACAGACGGATAACAAAGTGATCCTATAAGGGTTCCGTTTTCCTATTGAGGTACGGAACCTCAAAAAAGTCCGAAAAATCTAATTAAATATAAACAGCGCTTTTGTTCCGAATGGCCGGAACTGATAATAGGCACTTTTGGTATTTTAAGTTCTTAACAGGGCGGGGGTGTGTGCCCAAAGTCCGAGGTTAAGGCCGAATGGAATTCACATCGGTGGCAACAATATACTCATATCAATCTTTAGATATTGTAAATTATGATCGTTAATTGCAAACGTCAATGTTCCTTTTACAACTGTCCGTATTGACAAAGACGAACAGTAACAATGCGGCTTGTGATTCATTGTGAATTCAAGTGTGTAAATTGCTTAACATTATAGACCGCGTAACCGTCTATAAATCTCCGGGGGAAATCTATTTATGTAAATCAAAGGAAACAATCCGAAACTAAGAATAGAGTTATCCACCCATCTGGAGGATAACCACGCTTCGAACTACGAGTACGCCGCACGTCGCGTCAGTCGCAGCGGAATTCCGCGGGCTCTAGCGCACCCGACCATATCGCAAGAGTTAAGTTTCATAGTAATATTCAATTGCATCCATGAGACGTGCGTAAAGGGTAGGCAGGTAGCCACGTGTCCTCGCTCTGTGGTCACGTTTGTATGTGTCGGTGAATTCTTTACGTATCGGGACAACCATTTTCCCACGGCCTTACGTTCTCCCCGGTGCTAACAGACGCGAACGACTAGCCTAAATGTATGTTCTCTTATTCTTATTGCATGTTAGAGAGAGATGAAAATGTACAGAACTCCACAATGTCTAATTTAACATGTGAAGTGTAACGCAATATTGTTCTGGCCACATGACCACTGTATAAGTAATTGTGTTGTGAGTAATGGTTTTCTTAATGTCATTAATTCCGAGCGGACGGAATGATATAATACATACGGGTGCGCATACACATTTTGATGCAACGTAATAAGTATGGCGCAAGCCGGTGGCGATGGCGAACCAAAACAAATGTACGCGACACCGTTACACCACTTCGCGGAATTAAATAAAGTAAAAAGACAGCGAGCAACGGTAATCTTTGTTCGCGGCCTAAGGTCGAAACCCCGACTCCACGGTAAGCCACCGCGGACACGCCAGATGGAACGGATTGTTCGAAAGTAATTAAAACTAAGCCACGACTAAACGCTACATAGAGTCAACGTCCGAATGCATAACGTAACAAATAACAACGCAACAGATTTTATCTCGACTAACACGAGTGGTAAATGCGATCCGTGCAAAAAAGAAGTGGCAAAAAGTCTTCAGAGTGGGGCCGTGTGTTTTAAAAGGATAATAAATTACCGAAGTCGGTCGGGTGCCACCTATAATGCACTCACATGGCACAGTTCTTTTGGCGTGTCCGTTTATTTCTAAACAACATTATGAAAACAGCGGCGAAGTGCGGCGGCATTAATAACACGTTTAATGCACACAGTGGCACAAACAATTACAATTAGACCATGGGTTCGCTTAAGATGTTCAGTAATTAGTCACAGCAATTTAAAACTAGGACGGACGAAAGGACTTCCCGATGATTCGTCAGCTTCACGTATGCACTCGGATTACTAGCGGACAAAGTATATCGCACGTCGACGCGTTCCACATCAGAATTGGATCAGGTCGGCGCCAGTCCCAAAGGACTGGTATCGACGCCGTCGATGGCAAAAACTCGATACGCGGAAGCCATCTCGATTCTATAAAACATAAGAAAAAGATAAGTTTCTCTTCCAGGAATTCTTGAGGCAACCATTAAGTAAACAACAAAGCTGGAAAAAATAAGCAGTAATGTAGCTATTGTGCGTCCGCGCGGCGAAGACGGAAGGCTGGAGTCGTGGGAGTGAGCACTGCGCATTGAGCAGCGAGTCGGCGGCCCGGTGTCGGCGCGCGGGAGCGACCTGCTCCGCCGCGGGAAACTGTCGCTCTATGGGTCTGTTCACATGTTCTCCGCGGCAAAAAATATATTGTCTCAGTCTTAGCGATTGAAAGCGCTTCATACATTCACATACATTAATTAACTACGCGTTATAGACGATTGGAATGATATCGCGGCTCGCTTGGAAATTTAGATTGTTAATCTTTGTGGTTTTGTAGGCGCTTCAATTAAATTAAGTGTGTTTTCTCTTAAGTCACGACTCACAAGTGTAATGTCTGTGGTACTTTGATGTTGCGGCGATATACGAGGCCTTTACGACCATTGACAAAATGATCAACATACATATATTTTGTCATACGCATCACTTGTGTACAGCTAAGTGTAATATTGCATAAATAACACGATTTCATTTTGAATGAAATAATTATACTTTCGCGGTGGTTGGCATCAAAGAGCATGGCGCACAATAATGTAGCAACTTTATAGCTTCTTATAAGATAATCATCATTTTAAGAGACAGTAGTATTGCTAATTCAGAATTTCAATTTCACTTCGTAAAGTTGTTAAATCCATTGATCAGCTAGGTTTGTGTGTCGGGCAGGTGCGCAGGCGCAGGCGTGATTTCGCTTAAGTTCCGACGCTCGCGTCGCGTCGCCTGCGGCACTCGCCAATGTCAATGTGAACACCACTGTTATATGGCCTTGGTGTATTTACACCATTGCGTCGTTTACATCATTATTCATTGTGCCATTCAATTCCACATGTTAATAATTTTTCGTAGTTTAATATTTTTATTTTCATTATGTTAAATCTTAAGTTTTTTTTTATCTAATTATTATTCTACAACTTAGAAACGCTATTTAACTTTTAACTATAACTTCAGAAGGTGTTGCAATTTACTTAATTGTTATTTAACAAAAACACAGGTTTATTTATTTAATTAAACTATATTAAAATATCTAAGGCATAATATTTCATATTAAAATAAAGCGCTTCTTATTTTTGTTAATAAAGGTGACCAGGTATGTTTATTCGTGTAAAATAGTGTGCATCGATGATTTAGTATACATATGTACATTATAAAAAAAGTACGTTCAGAGTAAACAAAATGTGTTCACGTGCAGTTGTGTTGGTGAACGATTATTGAATTTTCAAAAGACTCTGTAATTTCATCCACAGGAATGTGTGGAACAGTAGTTTACATTACTGAATGCATTGTGTCCACAAGAAATGAGCTGGAAAATGGGTAAATATATGTATAATGTAGCCGACGATGGTACTATTGAGCCCCTACTACAAATTAGTTTTGAGTTTTGACACATCAAAAATGATAGTTTTTTTTCATATATTTTCGTTCAGTGTAGTTTTCGCTAGATATGCTAGGCAAACAGTGGCGTGCATTCAATATAGACAAAGAGACACTGTTTACCCTGACAATTTGTTGTTTCCATAAATAAAGAATTAAAATTATGACTAAATAGGCATTTCCAAAAGAGCAGCGATACGTTATAGTTGAAATCGACACGGAGATGATAATTATAGTGATGGTGATGCAAGTGTTGAAAGAAATAATTGTGCAAATTTTTTGTCTACCCTGATCGCAATGCCTATGCACGTCACTGACTGCAAAGTATAGAGAAAATGAAAACTATCGCTTTCAACTGTCATAACTAGTACTAAAAGCCCAGTACAGGTACTTTACATATTGGTTATGAGACATGAAACACTTCAAAGTAAAAGGGGATCAAAGAAAGTGGATGCAATTAATATAAACCTCGTTGGTGACAGATCCTAATAGAACAGTCGTTGATTACATTTTAACTTTAGTTTAGAACTTCTACTTATTTGATTTAGTGTTTAGTACTAAGAATACGTCTTGTTAAGTAGATATTCCACTTAAGTAAACTATATCAGAGATCATAATCATAAAATTGTGTATGTTTATTACAATTTACGCCCATATTTAATATGTTATGACATATCTTTATGTGTTTGATTGTGGTTTAATTTATTTTTGCGAGGGGATTGGATATGGAGCCTTACTTATAATTTTTTTTTTTTACATAAATAACACCCAACAGTCACATACATAGTCCTGAACCCACACTAAGATCGAGTCTTGTGTCGTGGGTATCAGGAACTACGAGAGACTTTTGGTCTCACAACACCCTTTAAGCGCTGCTTATCTTTAACCATAGTTTGTCCCTTTCATGTTTAAACAATGTAACGCAAGGGAAAAGTGACATTCTTAGCGAAAAGATAATAGAAAAGTTTTTATAAGTAAGGCCCAGAACATTTACCATAATAAAATATCTATTATATCCAATATGCTTTGAATAGGATATATCTTGTAGAAAAGCGTAATTGAACAAAGATGAATGTAGTAATCCTCTATATAACAATATGTTGAGATGGATTATACTAAGCTTACGAGTTATATTCCTTAAGAGACAATATGAAATTGGTCTTTGGTTATCTTACAACGAAGTTCACAGTTCATTCTTTGTATGCGAATGTAATAGAAATGTCATTAAGGACGACCAGCAGCATTTAGATAAATCTTGATTTATCCCCAATCTCAATCTAAATATAGGAATGAGCTGTAGGATAAATCGAGTTTAGGTCTAACTCTAGATTAGTAATAAAATTGCATGTCGCGCTAAAACTGGTTATAAACTGTAAACCGATATAGTAAGGTGTACAATGAGATTGAAAAGATTTATCAGAATGTCGACGATAAGAACTTAGGTATAGATAAGTACTATAATTTTTAATCTGCTGATTTCGTAAGTTTACGCGAATGCTATTCATTGAAATAAAACTATTTTTACGGATTCTATCACGATTTGGTTTTAATTTTTATTCCCGTCGTTTCGAAGGCTTTGCAGTCTTCGTGGTCACGGGTTGGACTGAGATGTCATTTGTCCAAGAATGTTAGTATTACAATACTAACATTCTTGGACAAATGACATCTCAGTCCAATTCAAAGCCTTCGAAACGACGGGAATAAAAATTAAAACCAAATCGTGATAG
The DNA here is from genome assembly GCA_036417725.1 of Clanis bilineata. Classification (NCBI taxonomy): domain Eukaryota; kingdom Metazoa; phylum Arthropoda; class Insecta; order Lepidoptera; family Sphingidae; genus Clanis; species Clanis bilineata. Next base: position 11,821,034 of record CM071153.1, read on the forward strand.
AATCCGTAAAAATAGTTTTATTTAAATTTTTTATCTGAGTACGATTTCGTCGGACTCTCGGAAGTAGTTATTTAACTACTACACTACATCTGTATACGTAGTCCGAGGTAATGCTTCTGAATAAATATGATAGTCTCATAGAAAATACACTAATAGTAGAAATCTCCATACATTTGACTAGTAGCGCCTCTTGTGGAAACTAACATGAACTAGAAAAAAGTATGGAGATTTAATATCGGTATATGTCCATACATTTATCTGACTATCATTGCATTGTCATCGAGATGTTAACGCTTACTAGGGACACTGATTGTCAGTGGACATAGAGTTTATCACCAGAATCATGGCGGCCTGTGTAAAGAGGTATAGAAGCTTAAATCCGTAAGGGCCAAAAAGTAATTTCTTAAGTTATGCTATCTAACACTACTTATAAAAAACATTTTAGCGGAGCCAATGGTTAAGAATAGTATGTCCTTTTTATTTCGGTACCTACTTCCAAAAAGGGGAAGGTCCTCAATTCGTCCATATTTTTTTATGTACATATGTTACGCGATATCTCCGCCAAATGTGGACCGATATTCAAAATATTTTTTGTATTCGATAGAGCTTATCTCAAGGGAGGGGGGTCCTCTATAAATTTGGTCACGATCGGATTTGAAGTCGCTTTGTTAAGTTTTTAAACTTATGATCATCCAACAACGTGACACAAGGAAAGAAGTGACAGATTATTCTTATCCATTTGCTCAGCTAAAATGTTTTTATATGTAAGTAATGCCCATGGAATCCTATACAATCGAGGTTTACTACGTGCTTGTAACCAAAAACACGTTTAGGTTTTTATGACACTTCTTAATGTTAATTTGCAGAATTATGACATTGAGACAGGGGCAGTAACGGGGACATGTGCTCCAGTTAGCCCACAGCAGACATATCATGTCTGTCTGCGTACAATTTATTTGACGGACAGTGTGAAAGAGGTCGTCGCGACTTTACTTTTGTACACTATTGTTATTACTGAACTACTTTCGACAATCAGTAACGATTGTATTAGCAGCTGATCGTTAAGAGCTGCGCGCACGGGTGACTTCTGACATTGTGACTTCAACCGAGTTTAGGAGGAAAAGGTCTTCAATCCCTTGATATTTTTTATGTATGTTATAATAATATAGGCCTGTAATAGTACTGTCCCACTGTTGGGCACGTGCCTCTACTAATGAGAGGGGTTAGGCCTTAGTGTACCACGTTAGCCTAATGCGGGTTCGTAGACTACACGTACCTTTGAAATTGTCGTAAAGAAATTCTCGGTATGCAGGTTTCTTCACGATGTTTTCCTTCACCGTTATAGCAAGCTATAATTTACAATGAAAATACAGTTAACATAGAAAAGTCAGAGGAGTATGCTCATTTTTGTGGTTGGTCTCGAATTTGCTATGTATATTATATCTGACGCAAATGTGGATCGATTTTTCATACGGAAGTTAAATTTGGTCAAAGTTGGGTTTGAAGTCGGTTTTAAGTTTTCAAACTTATGATTGTTTTATGCATGTTACGCGATATCTCTGGCGATTTTCAAGTTTTTGTGATCTATAGTTTGACTTGGTATTTATCTAGTATGAAGCAAAAACTTTTTTAAATAACATCGCGATTTGGGTGTTCAAATCGGTTTGGAGTATTTAAACTTTATGACTATTTGTCATTTTTCAAATGTATGGAAATAAATCGAAGTTATCCAGTCGAGTAAAGAGCGTACTTCTCTTAACTTCTTCGATAGCTTTAGCTTCTCAAATTATCGCTTGATTGTAAATAGTATGAATAAACAAGTTATACATTGTTTATCGAGAAATATGCGCATGCGATCAATTGTACTCGAGGCTATGAATTCATTTATCCCATTAATATAATAAATCGGAACGCGTGTTCTGTTTATTTGTTGCTCAATCTCGCCGTCACGATGTAACTGATTGAGATGAAACGTTGCATATGGATACGATTCCTCTCCACCTTCATGATACGTGATTCATAACTCGCAAATATGGGAAACGTTCCAAGGCGTTATATTAATGCATTCGATATTCAAATATGTGCCTAACTGTGGTAGGCGTGAAGAAGTTGGTAAGTCGAGTTACGACATTGTAATTGGTTGCCTCAACCTTCTACCTGTGCTTATCCTACTGTGGGGTCGACGAACACATTTTCAAGCATGTTGCAGAAAATATTGACCTGACGTGAACCCTTTTTGAGGGAAAATGTCTAACTTAATGGTTTGTCGAAATAATAACCATAGAGGTAGTAATTTATTCATCACAGTTCATATTAAGCGATCTAGATGCCCATTCGTATAATGTTGTAAGTCGACTTATCAACTAATTCACACATTAATATTTGTCGTACTATATTGAATAGACAATGTAGGTAAGAGTTCATTTATCGAATTGGGAAAAGGTCACGAGCGGTTAGAACGGTCACACTGCTTGCGATTCTGATTTGTAAAATAATTGTGCAAAGGTCAGTAACGGGACTAACTAACTGCATAGTTTTACTATTTTGACAAGTATAGATCTGTGCCAATCGGTATGTTTTTTTTATATACTGCTGCATGGCAATCTGATATTTATTTACTTTAATAAACCATCTTTTCGTGCATATTTCTATACAATTCTCGATGTTTCACATCTGCCAGGCGTTCGTTCGGGCGACGGTTCAATTTTTGTAGAGACAGTAAATATTTTTTATGAATCGCTTTCCTTGTGTAATCGCGTGAGTCAGTTTAACTTGTGACATTGGATGACTTGTCAAAACATGTGCAATTAATACTAACACCGCAATTAGTCTGTTACGTGAAAACCTATTTTGCAACCAGAACGTATGAACTTGGCGATAAGTTCATAAACCTTGTGTGATAAGATTGCATAAATCATGTTAATGCGTTAATGTTAAAAGTGTGATAAATACAAAAACATAAGCATGTGGGCGCTAAAGGACCCTGTGCGGTGTGCATTGAGCCATTGAGTGAAGGCACAACGATAACTCCGCTCACAATATTTACACTAATCGTAATCTCGGACACCAATGTTGACTCGTCCATCTAATATCGGTGGAAATAATACATTTGTAGTCTTCGTAGCAGTTGCTTCAATGTAATAATTACACAATGTTGTAATCGAGCACGTCGTTTCTAAGGTTTTTGACGACGTGTGTCTATTTTTCGTCGCTTATAAAAGATTTCAACGCAAGTATCTAACAACACGTAACTTTAATATATGATAATAGAAATATTCGTTAGTTTCTTTTCTTATCTTATTGGATATTCCGACTGTAATGTATTTTTATTATTTCATGTTATTATGTTCAATGCTTATGCGACTGTTAAATCAGTTCGAAGCAGGTAGAATGATATTTGTTAAATTAAAACATGCAATTAAGTTTTTGTCGTAATTAATTTACCGATAGACTTTTGATAATTTAATGATACCCTTATCAGGAAGGTATTTAACAAACGTAAATTAGACAATGCTATCCAGGATATTAAATTATATGATCGATGCCAACCATTAAACAAGAAAATCAATTAGCGTCGACTAATTAATGAATGTGAGTAAATAACAGGCCGATAAACGAACCTCTTTGACCCAATACAAACAGTGACATAGAAACCGTTTCGAATGCAGCAAATCGCGCGACCTTCGTTCGGTAAAATGCTGTTCGCGATCTCCTCTCAGTATAAATCAGCTGTACGAGGTTCCTACATAAATAAATTAAAATTCAAAGCGTACTCACCGTAAACACACGGTCGTATTGAAAATAAACCGATCACCTCCAATGTGCGGGTCACAAAACAAAATAAACAACACAAAAACCAAAACTGTCAAGCGTGAAATGAAAGTGTACGCGACAAACGAACGTACGATATGTCAAAAACACCACTTTGTAACACGTTGTACGAACTGTGTCGGACGTGAGAAGTTTCGCTGCGGGGAGCGAACGCGTGTACGTGCTGTGCGCTCGGCGGTCTCGAGTCGAATGTTCACGACTCACGACTCACGCTCAGTGTTGAGTGTTCACTCTCGACTTCTCGAGTCTCGGGCCTCGGCGAGAACCTCTCGCTCGGGAGCTGAGGTGGCTACCCGCTATCCGCTGCTCGCTCCTCGCTCCTCGCTGCGTGCCGGCGCATCGAGCTTCGCCTTGCCCGCTTCTTTGACTCCGCGCTTGTGTCAATGATAAAGAAAAATGAAGACTTGGCATAAGTACGAAAAATACGTGCTTACTTTGAAGCCGGTTCCTCCGTTTTAGATTCATGATTTATTTACATATGAGTTGTCACCATGTCATAACACTTAAATAACGTATAAATACTTGATTTTATTATAAATACGGCGTTTTATTTATAGAAATACTAATTACCTACTTGTGAATTTGTGCCCGATATGGCGATAGGCTCGCCCCCTATCACATCTGGGACGGAAGTAAGCTCGGCGAAATTTGGGTGTGTTTGTACGCTAGTGCGCCTCTGCCTACCGCTTCGGGGATACAGGCGAGAGCTTATGTATGTATGTAAATACTAATTACGGAATATGAAGAAAATGCTTAACTGCTATATTACTGGAATCATTCTTTCATTTTGGTTTATCTCCATACATTGGGCACGCTTCAGTTTTCGTAGTTATGCCAAATCCTTATTCTTCTTTTGTCATTGGCTTGTATCGTCTCCTCCACACTGCTCACTGCACAGTGCAGACACTCTGTTTCCGTACGACGATATGGTGTAAAAGAAAATTGCACGGTAATATGCATATAATCGGAGATCTGCCGGCATCCGGTGAGGAGCATAACCGCCGCTGCCGTCGGCTGACATACATTTGCATTTATTGACATGTTAATAGTCATGCTTGTTGTGGGTGAAATTGTTGGCTCGTTAAATATTACTAAAATCGCTTGAATGTTTTTGCAAGTGGCTCGTCATATTTGAGTCAAAGAAGTATGTTATGTATGTCTTTCTTTCTACTTGTCCTTATCCCACTTTAATGTAGGGTCGGCGCAAGACACTTTTTCAAGCATGTTGCAGAGAGGATTTGGCTTAGTTTTTACGACCGGCCGCCTGCCTGACATCAACCCTCTATGAGGGATCCAGTCCCAGGCAAATTAAATTAGAAAATTTGCTTTGCCTGAACTGGGAATCGAACCCAGGACCTCCCGGTCCACAGCCCATACATGCTGCCACTAGACCAAGGAGGCGACTGTATGTTATGTATGTATTAAGGAAAATATTTAATGAGGAAAAACGTAATATCTCAGACTTGTAATTTTCACCGAAACTGTGTGAACACGGTCGTAAAAAAAAAGATGGACGGAGCGCTAGGAACATTGAAAGTGAAGCAGGGTTTTCGGCTCATTCGATCTATCAACACGTAATGGCGGCGACTAATCGAATGAGCTGAAAACCCTGCTTCACTTTAAATGTTCCTAGCGCTCCGTCCATCTTATTTTTTACGTCCGTGTTCAGACAGTTTCGGTCGGACTGGTCACTTTGGATTAATGGTCACTTTCAATCCAAGTGTGCAGATGGATCACAAGAATAAGCCAATGAGATCAAAGATTGAACACAAAACCGTTAATTGCGTTAATTTGGTTAGTTCCTTTTCGCGATCTATCTGCATACTCGGATTGAGTTTATTGAAAAATTGAATTTCGTTTAAACCGCCACCACCGTTCTATCTGTAGTTAGATAATATTTTAACCTTCTACCTTATTTACTACGGTATACATTACGATAACGCTCTGGGCATTCGGATTTTCCCGCGGAAAGGAAAATATGGCCGCGACGCGATGTGTATTATGCATTATGTTGTTATAAAGTAGTACTGTTCGAGTATTCTTGAATCTGCAGTACAATACTATGATGAGGTTTATACGCTTGGCTATCATCATCTAATTAATGTATTAATGGTTTAATCACGGACGTGAAGAAAAAGAAGGACACCATCTCGCCTATAGTTAAACGGACGCCACAGACAAGCCACGCACGCAAACGCGCCTGTACAAAAGTGCCCTACGCACACAAATGCCATAACGTGTCGATAGATCAAATGACCGAAAACCCTTCTTCACTTTCAATGTTCCTAGCGCTCCGTCCATATTTTTTTACTTCCGTGGGTTTAATACATGTTATGGATTTGGGATCAATTTCCAGGTCGGGTTGGGTGTTTTTCACGTTTTTTCCGGGAAAGAATGCCCAGAGGGCAAGACAAGCAAGATGCCGGTCGTAAAACTAAGCGAAATCCTTTCTGCAACATGTTGGAAAATATGTATTGAGCGGACTTTACATTGAGGTGGGATAAGGAGGAAAGGTTTGATCAATACATGTTACAACTTCGCTTCCTTGGTCTAGTAGCAGGGTATATGGGCTTTGGACCGAAAGGTAATCACTTTAAATCTCTGGTCGAACAAACCGAATTTTCTAACATGAATTGATTAGAAATGGATCCCTCTGATATGGTTGACTTCAAGTATGCAGCCGATCGTAACAAGTATAAGCCGAATCTTTACAACATAAATACCCATCGCCTATAACTTCATAAGTTTAACTATTTCGACAAAAAAGTGTAATTAACATTTCGAACTTTATCTAAGTATCTTCTTTTTCATTAAAAGTGCTTAGTAAAAGCTTATCCACGTTATTAGATTCAACTAACTATACGATATGATGAGGCCAGAGCATGAAAATTTTAAAAATGGAATTAGAATGGAGCTCATTAATGGCATTTCGATAAATAAAATAATATGAGCGCATATCCAGCTGGATTAGCATTGTATTGTCAAAATTATTCGTTCTACAGTTTTTGATATAATTCTGCGGTCCGAGTAGGAAAATTTCTGACTTAGTAAATGTATTCCAGCTCCATGCGCGTCTATGAAATATGTATGAAATAATAACCAAATGTCATCAGTGCGCAGCGAGCTCAAATACATTTACGAATTGTCAGAAATTTTCCTGTTTACCTTACGGCTTACATTTCTTCCTGCAACATGCCCATTTTTGCGAACACACATTTTTGCGAAAGGTCACTCAAACGGTTCCCTACATGTGGTGGGATTCTATCACAAGTTCTTTGGTTTTCTAGATAGTACTTGTGATTACAAAAGTCTATCTCTGGATAAGGCCGAGAAAATCCAATCTTGGTTACTAAAATCTTGTATGTAAGTCACTTTTCTGGATAAGCTAAAGTTCACCTGCAGTTACATACCGAGCTCGATTCATAACTTTATCAACTGAACTTGTTTGTTGTCGTTCGATCACTGATCTTATCATTTTGTCCTATGTGGTCACTCTGTTGACCAGTCAAGTCGCTCACTGCGCTACAGAGGCAGTATAAATTTTAGTATAGAAATATCAAAACAAAAATATATTATCCTAAATATACAACAGGAGGAAATGTGTAAATCTTGACCTACTAGACGAACAATACATAGTGCCTAGGATCATGACGAAAGGATTTTATCACATAAAATAATAAAAATAACAAATTTTCGTAATAAAGATAAACAGTAAAAATGCAGAAATAATTTATAACCAAAATCTAATCAACGAAAATAAACATGATAGAATAAAGTTTAATAAAAACTTAAAAGTAAACTTAAAAAACGTAAAACTTATTTGAAGTCGATCCGTATAAAACAGAGGATCAAGCTTTAACAAAACACAACATATAAAATTAATTTCCGATTTTTCCCTTCAAAATAAAATCCACTCCACACATATTAAACTAATTTTATGACGGCTTTGCTTTCGTAAATCGCTTTATCCCCTAGTCTACTACCTTTATCAACCCAAATAAATATGATTGTTTTTTAACTATCATTTACATCCCCTATCCCTTTTTGAGAACTGTAAAATTACTTGGCTTAATTAACAACTACTTGCACTTATTAAAACTTAATACGTGTAGATAATCTATCAAAGCACGTTCCCGAATTTCCACTACTTACATTAAGCACTTTAAAAGATATCATTACAAAGTACATCTTAAGTGTTGTGTTGTTACAATGTTCTTATTATTCATGAATGCAGATGTCGAATCCAAGTATCTTACTTAAAACTTCTTGGTGCAGGAAGTTATATAGATACCTCTGGATAGTATAAAGATAAAAGTTTTATCTTTTAAGTTGTATCATACAACTTTAAAAAGCTTTTTGCGAAAACAGTTTTTATACTCAAGTAGGTGAGTGCAGCTGAGTAAACATAAAATTAGAGGCACGTAATTATGCACACCTATTTTGCCGGATAATGTGTTTACGGTAGTACTTCACAGTTACCTGCTAAAGAAGAAAATGTTTCGCTAATGTTAAATGCCACCGTCATGGTTCTATCATCAAATGAATTATCGTAATCTGTTGAGGTTTACAGTGTGAGAATTCTACAGAAAATCAGCTCAGTCGGTTCCTATACGCGCATTGGTAACCTGTGGGTTGAAATTAAACTATTTTTACGGATTCTATCACGATTTGGTTTTAATTTTTATGCCCGACGTTTCGAAAGCTTTGCAGCCTTCGTGGTCACGGGCCAGACATTCACGTAAACCTAAGAAACCATTGTGGAAACCACAGGTCTTGGGTTTGGTTTCTAAGTTAGGAAATGTTGAACGTTATTTGGTTCACCGATACTTCATTTTATTTCGATATAGCGATGGACTATTGCCATAATAATATGATATACCACATCATGAAACAGAACTTAAAATCCTTCTTTATAATATGGCGGTGCTGGCATGGTGAATGTCATTAACCCGTTGGAAGCAGCACGTATATATGTTTTATAAGCGTCTCGGCCACCGGAGGCCGAGGTCCTAAATGATTAAAAAACCCACCTTTAGAAAAGTTATATAAAATAAATTGCAAATTTAATTACTCAGTGTCTGACATAAATCTGTTATGCGCACGCATTTCAATCTGTTCGTCTGCACTAATTAAAACATTTTTCAACTCCATATTTCCGCTTACAAATCCGTTTCAATCGTTCGCCCTTAAGCGCCTAATTGCGCCCTTTCATACGTAACCAGAGAGGTTCATAACCCTTATGAATGGCCACTTGTGAATGAAATCGTAAGAATTATGAATAACACTATAATAGCTTCGCAAACTTATATATGTGTGTGACGGAGACAACAATAGTCAACGCTGTTAAATGAATTTATTTTCAACTCTAAGATCACACTAAGCTCGGCACGGACGGAACTGAGCTGGACGAAATGTGGGTGTTCTAGTTCGATAGTGGGCCTCTATCCACCCCTTCCGGATACAGCCGTGAGCTTATGTTATTTTGATGTTTTGTCTAAGATAATTTTACGAATTTACAAGCCCAAGCATTAAAGAGTAGTTTAAGCTATGTTAACGCTGAAAAATTATAGTATTCTTTACACTCCAAAGGGACATACATTTTTATTATGTCGGAGCCTGGAGGACTATAATAATTAAACCAAAAGACGCGGAAAAAAACCATTAGATAAAGATTATTTAACAAACAATGTTGCTCATCCCATAATCATAATACTAACAGTATTATGATTATTGGCCCAAATGTGATATTTAATAAAATTTATATTTATTCCTTTTTAACGTATAACGCTACAATGCTGTTTAGTAATTTTATCGTACGCACAACTTTGCCAAGATATAAGACAATAATATAATTATTTTTAGAGATAGATATAATCGGTCAACAGAGTGACCACATAGGACAAAATGATAAGATCAGTGATCGAACGACAACAAACAAGTTCAGTTGATAAAGTTATGAATCGAGCTCGGTATGTAACTGCAGGTGAACTTTAACAAAATTAATATAATTAAGAAAGAACATCAAACTTGCAACAGCTGATCGGAATCGGCCATGTTTTCACTATTGAACGTTGGAATGTTTTAACGCTACTGAACGATTATGAATATAATTTTTAAAGTGTACTATTGCGGTCTTATTACGCTCTACTAAGTTATTATGAATAAAGGGGTTAAAGTTTTATAAGACCAAAAGTGGAATGGAAGTACTTGTAAAGGATTGACAGTATTATAACTTTGCGTGGTGCGTCATAATAAATAATTTATCGCTGGTTGTGGGATTGCACTGCGCTTGCAAGTGTCGTGTTAATTTGCCGTGCTCGGATATAAAAATATATAAAGTGCTTTCTGCAACAAAACATATTGAAGTAAAAAGTTGTGTCCACATAAAATTTGGATGGGATTAGAATTAATCTGTTACTGGAATACATTTTAAGACTTAAAAGTATCTATGTATATAGTATTCACATGACATTGTCTGCCTCGGTGGCGTGGTGGTATTTCGGTATGACTACCGTGCTGAGATCTCGGGTTCGATCCACGGGTTGGGCAAAGTGATATTGATATTTTTCCATATCAGCCCGGAGTCTGGAATTTGTGCCCGATATAGCGATAGGCTCAACCCCCGTCAAATCTGGGACGGAACTAAGCTCGGCGAAATAACACTAGTTCGCTAGATGCCTCTGCCTACCCCTTCGGAGATACAGACGTGAGCTTATGTATGTTATGTAGTATCTACATTCACTTTACATCTGCTATGTTATTTATTTGTACAAAAAAGCGGCAAATATATAACGCTTGAATAGATTGTGTCGTGGAACATGAAAGTTGAATCACATCTGACTTACAACTTACTAGTCGTAAAGTTAGCCTGGCGAAATGGGCACTTTCTACCCAAAGGCTTTCAACAGTACCTATAAAGACGGGACAACAGCACAAAACTTGTGACACAAAAGTTATGACCTCGTGGTCATAAGTCGCTCAGTTTATTTGAAATATACGCGCGCCAGGCCGGCCAGCGTAATAATATTGAGAGAATAAACCTATCTTACGTGATTCTTAACCATTCACAAAACATTCTAGGGGTGTAAATTGTAATAATCGCCCTCGCATTGTCATAAGTGGTTGATGGAGGTACTGAAGTTTGAGATCAATTTTTTTGTATGGAAACTTGCTTGCTAGCCAGTCTATAGTTGGTAATATTAAATATCTGTCTATCTGTTTCTACCACAGCACCACACCGAAATTATAACCATTGAGAGACACATATCATAGAATTTGCATTGGCCTTCGAGTATTGTGCCATTTTCACCGCTGGTTTCCAAGATACACAGGTTTTATGGAGTTCACATATATTTTTTATACTTATTATTTTTGGCGACATCCTTTGTAACTTATGAGTTCTTTTTTTAAGCGCGGTAAAGTGACAACACTACACCGGCGGCCCGAGCAGGGAAGTGTCTGACAATCGTAAATGTATTTGATCTCGATGCGCGTCTAGGAAATTTGTATGAAATATTAACCAAATTTCATCAGTGCTCGATTGTCAGAAATTTTCATGCTTGGGTAGCTGATGGTAAGCGCGGTGCTCTGCAATAAAAATTAGGGAGTATCGATAAACAATGGATTTATCAGTGGTCACCAGAATCATGCCGGCCTGTTTAATGTTTTCTTCACTCTCCGAAGAGAAAAGAAGCCCAATCTAGGGCCACCTACCTGCCGCCGATGAGGACGCGACGCGACGCGACGGTGCAGATGGTTAACCGATGCAAGTATTGATATGTGCATATACTCTAATCTCGTTCCAACCAACCATCAAGTCACGTCGCAAGCTCATCGAGGTTCTAATCTGCCGTCCTCAAGCTAAAATGCCGTTAAGTGAATAAAACTAATTTTGAGATGTTTCCAAAAAACATGGAAAATATGGTCCCTAGAGATTTCATAGACGTATGGTTAATTTTAATTTTAAAGTAAACAAATTAAGTCTATTAAATATAAAAACACAGTATAATAAAACCCTAAGGATAATATTTTCCACGTTTTTTTGGAGACATCTCAAAATTAGGTTTATTAACTCAACGGCATTTTTGCTTGAGAACGGCAGTATTTAATTTAGTTTGGTATCCATATCTTATTCACTGTAAATTATTTACTAATAATTTTGAATTAAGATACGAAAGAATGGCCAAAGGATCTTCTATTATTTGAGTCATCAATTAGTTATTTTGTGGATAATCGGTCACGAGTTCCAATACATGAGTCATTATTGGTCAGTAAACGAATATCATTTTGACGTCCGAACATAACATGAGGTTGCATCAGATAAAATGATAGTAAAGGTTGTTTAAATAAAGCACGGGGAGCCAAAGCTCGACGTTGACAAACGGCGATCAGATTAAAAGAACAAGGGATAAAATGAGGTGCGCTCCTACAATATTAATGCAGATTTATAAATTTAAATATAAATTAATGCTCGCATAGTGCTTGCAATTCGACCATAATTAAAATCTGTTTATTTTTTTTTATTAACATGTAACATTACAGCTCCTTAACTACTTAATAAAAAGAAAAGCGGTTAAAAAACAAAGAAGCAAAAGGTACTGTTTCGTCTCAATGTATAAAAGACCAAAGGAAATATAAATACACCCTACAGTCACACACATAGTCTTAACCCCACACCAGGTTTAATCTGTACCATAGGTATAAAAAACTACGAAAGACTTTTGGTCTCACAACACCCAGACCCGATACAAATATTTGTGGGTCAGATAAAGAATTGCCTCGGTACGGGAATTGAAACCACGGCCTAGCCAACAGTCAAGTCATTTAGCCATCAACCACTTATGACAATGCGAGGGCGATTATTACAATTTACACCCCTAGAATGTTTTGTGAATGGTTAAGAATCACGTAAGATAGGTTTATTCTCTCAATATTATTACGCTGGCCGGCCTGGCGCGCGTATATTTCAAATAAACTGAGCGACTTATGACCACGAGGTCATAACTTTTGTGTCACAAGTTTTGTGCTGTTGTCCCGTCTTTATAGGTACTGTTGAAAGCCTTTGGGTAGAAAGTGCCCATTTCGCCAGGCTAACTTTACGACTAGTAAGTTGTAAGTCAGATGTGATTCAACTTTCATGTTCCACGACACAATCTATTCAAGCGTTATATATTTGCCGCTTTTTTGTACAAATAAATAACATAGCAGATGTAAAGTGAATGTAGATACTACATAACATACATAAGCTCACGTCTGTATCTCCGAAGGGGTAGGCAGAGGCATCTAGCGAACTAGTGTTATTTCGCCGAGCTTAGTTCCGTCCCAGATTTGACGGGGGTTGAGCCTATCGCTATATCGGGCACAAATTCCAGACTCCGGGCTGATATGGAAAAATATCAATATCACTTTGCCCAACCCGTGGATCGAACCCGAGATCTCAGCACGGTAGTCATACCGAAATACCACCACGCCACCGAGGCAGACAATGTCATGTGAATACTATATACATAGATACTTTTAAGTCTTAAAATGTATTCCAGTAACAGATTAATTCTAATCCCATCCAAATTTTATGTGGACACAACTTTTTACTTCAATATGTTTTGTTGCAGAAAGCACTTTATATATTTTTATATCCGAGCACGGCAAATTAACACGACACTTGCAAGCGCAGTGCAATCCCACAACCAGCGATAAATTATTTATTATGACGCACCACGCAAAGTTATAATACTGTCAATCCTTTACAAGTACTTCCATTCCACTTTTGGTCTTATAAAACTTTAACCCCTTTATTCATAATAACTTAGTAGAGCGTAATAAGACCGCAATAGTACACTTTAAAAATTATATTCATAATCGTTCAGTAGCGTTAAAACATTCCAACGTTCAATAGTGAAAACATGGCCGATTCCGATCAGCTGTTGCAAGTTTGATGTTCTTTCTTAATTATATTAATTTTGTTATAGTCTAGGACCCCAGCTCAGATTGATATATATTTTTTATATAGCCAAGACTTCCTATCTGTTTCGAAGCTTGAGATAAAAATTATATTTTTTCTGTAACCAGCAACATTGTATTCGATAAGCATATATTAGTACTCTTTTTGCTAAACTAGGCAAAAGTAGGGTTATGCTTTCGATAAGACCATTATGAATAAGGGGGTATATCTCAACAGGTGTTCCCTTTACGAATAAATTTCGGATTGGTGTTAGAATTTTAGATCATGTGGTTAATTCATAAGCGCCTTCATGGGCTAGTGGCAGCGTAATTATGCTGTAGACTGGGAGGTCCTGGGTTCGATTCCTAGGCCGCGATGTTTTTCTAACACTATTTTCCCGGGACTGGATCCCCCAGGGGCGAATTGACGACAGGCAGGCAGCCGGTCATAGAAACTAAAGCCAAATCCTTTCTGCAACATACTGGAAAAAGTGTGTTGCGCCGACCCCATATTTAGGTGGGATAAGGCAGGTAAAAAGGAAGTAGTTAATTCATAAACAAAGGGTTTTATGATATCTTACTCTCAAAGTATTTATAGTTCATGGGAGAAGCGAGAGTAAAAACTGGTAAATATGCAACAAGTGGAATTTTTGCCCCATATTGCAATAGGTTCGCCCTATATCACATCTGTGACGGAAATAAGCTCGGTGAAATGTGGGCGTTCCAGGTCGTTAGTCCGCCTCTGCCTATACCTTTGGGGATACAGGCGTGGCCTTATGTTATGTTTATGCAACAAGTACGTAAATACGCAAACTAATAAATGGTGTTCGGATGTCCCTTTGACGTGGAGTTGTGGTTATTATAGTAACAGCTCTGTATGTAATTAGAACGACTAAGCAAATGTCAGGCTGCGGTAGTTAGTGAACTAATATTACACAACGACAAAGACATTGAATAGTATATAGACGGGACAACAGCATAAAACTTGTGATCCAAAAGTTATGACCTAGTGGTCATAAGTCGTTCAGTTTATTTGAACTATACGCGCGCCAGGCCGGCCAACGTAATAATATTGAGAGAATAAACTTATCTTACGTGATTCTTAACCATTCACAAAACATTCTAGGATGTAAATTGTAGTAATCGCCCTCGTATTGTAATAAATGGTTGATGGTGGTACTGAAGTTTGAGATCATTTTTTTTGTATGGAAACTTGCTTGATAGCCCATCTATAGTTAGTAATATTAAGTTTCTTTACACAACGATGATTTGGAACATTACGAGAAAAGAAAACTGTTTGTCGAAATTTAACTTTTTATTTTTGTGCACGATGTTTAAGGTGAAAAAGTAAGAATATAACTTAACGTGTTAAATAGTTCAAAGATCGAAATGACGCGGACGTTTTCAAATCATATTCAATAATTGTAAACAGTTAGTAACAGTAATAATAAATTACATAAGTGACTAATAAATACATGGTTACTCGTAAGAAAGGAAATATTAAATTTTTAAGTGTATTTTGAAGAATGATTTTTTTTTAGAATTATTATTCCTTTAAATAAAAATAAATTAATAATTACAATTTAATGACGATATGGTAAAATATTTTATATTTATGACATAATAACATAGCAAAAGATTAACATCTAAAAGCCTTGCTTAATTCTACATACTCACGAAATCTTTAAGCAATTAAAGGTAATTTTGGCAAACTTATTGATATTGAAATTAATTCCGATATTTAAATATTTTCATGGCTCATGGACCCTTAACCTACTTGGATGAAACACGTTAAACCCGCTTGTATTGTAATAAGGTGTCCCTAATTGTCTGCCTCGTATCAGAAACCAGAAATATAAAAACCGTGCAGGTGTTTCACCTGATGGTAAATGATTTGCACTGACCATAGACACCAACGATACCAATAGAATGATGGGTTCGTTATGAACCTGTCGCCTCCTTGGTCTAGTGGCATCATGTATGGGCTGTGGACTGGGAGGTCCTGAGTTCGATTCCTAGGTTGGGCAAATCGAATTCTCTAATTTAATTTCCCCTGGACTGGATCACTCAGAGGGAGTTGATGTCAGGCAGGTGGTCAGTCGTAAAAACTAAGCCAAATACGTTCTGCAACATACTTGAACAAGTGTGTTGCTCCGACCCCACATTAAGGTGGGATAAGGGCAGCTAAAAAGAAAGTTCATTATCAACCTGTAGGGGTGAGGCCAGCAGAAGCGCTATTTTACAGAATAGCGCGAACTTTTGTGTAACTTGACAGCTGAATCCGCGGTGAGATATCAAGTTACATAGTCAAGTGAGTGATGTTACCTCACTCACGAAGCTCGATGACGAGTGTAGCTTTTTACAGAATAACACTGCAGTAGGTTTAGCCAAGTGACAAACATCATCATCATCAGCCATAGGACGAATACACTGCTGAACATAGGCCTCCCTCAAAGATTTCCAGATCGAACTATTGGAAGCGGCCTGCATCCAGCGACTTTCTGCGACCTTTATCAAGTGGCAAACGCTTGGTGTCTATTCTAATCGGGCAAACTCAAATGCTAAAACTTTAGCGAAAAGATATATCACTCACCGAATGCATCGTAACAGAGATCTGCCACTAAGGCTAAGATCTGTACAGCGAACTTTGAATAAGTCTGAGTCAGAACGAACTCAGTGAAGATTTTAAAATTTTAAATCGATTTGAAAAAGTCCGAGATTTTTTTTTACAAGAAAAACAGACTAGCAGGCAGACTAAGCAAAGCTTTTCTTGTAAAAAAAATGACTCGGACTAAGTCAAACTTCGATTAAAAAAATCCAATTGCTCGCTGAGTTCGTTTCTTCGACTCAGTCTTATTCGAAGTTCGCTCTATAGATCTCAGCCTTAATGTAGCGTCGGTTTTCTGTGTAGGTAGTAGTATTAAGTCGGTTGCCAAGCCAGCTCATTTGGACTATTTCTTTTATTCAATGGTTGGCAACGCACCTATTATTGTTTTGGTGCCATGTGTATGGTATCCCCTAAAGTTGAGGTCAGGCAGAGGGTTGTGAAAACTAAAGAATAATATTTACTGCAACATGCTTAAGAATTTTGGATTGTGTTGATCTGTACCCAGGATCACCCGGTCCACACAATCCGTATAGGCTACACTATAGCATTATCATTTGGCTGCCAATGGGCGAAGGACGCGTCTTAAGCTAACACTATTGGGGTCTTCAATGCTTAATTCATACTAACATAACATAACATAACATAGGCTCACGCCTGTATCCCCGAAGGGGTAGGTAGAGGCGCACTAGCAAACTAGAACACCCACATTTCGCCGAGCTTAGTTTAGTCCCAGATGTGATAGGGGGCGAGCCTATCGCCATATCGGGCACAAACTCCAGACTCCGGGCTGATATGGAAAAATCCAATATCACTTTGCCCGACGCGGGAATCAAACCCGAGACCTCAGAACCGTAGTCGTACCGAAATACCACCACGCCACCGAGGCAGTCTAACTCGATATAACTCGATCAGTCGAGATACTAACATAACAGAGATTTATGTACAAAAAAGAACTGGAGAATCCAAGTGGAATTTTATGACACATATTCTACATTCACACATCCGCTATGAACTGTGTCCGCGTGATGCTAAAATGCATGCAACAAGTTTATCGCGTATAATAAAGTACATTTTTTGTTAAAGCGCTCCTCAATCTTATATTTAAGCTTTTAAACTCTGTCAGTACTCATTTACACCGACGTGTAATAAAATGTATGCGAAGATATAATACATAAGAACAAGCTATTTTGGGAAGAATTGAAAGTTAAAAGTTTTGTAATAATTTTAACGACTTCAAAATCTGATTAACTTTTGTTACCAACCATATCAAAAAATCCATCCACCAGTATCAAAAATCACCTAAATATTGTAAATATTTAAGTTAGTTCCCCCTCATTCTTTCTTTCTACCTGCCTTTATCCCATCTCAATGTGGGGTCGGCACAACACGCCTTTTCAAGCATATTGCAGAAAAGATTTAGCTTACCTTTTACATAAATACCCTTGAAATAAGCTCTAGCAAACACAAAAATAATTTTGAAAATAGGTCCACACTTGGCTGAGATACTGCGTAACATACATAAACCGCAGGATAACTGTTGTGTGAACGCAACAGCGAAGATTCGCGAATGTTCGGAAACGTTCGATCCCCATCGCCGATGGCCCTTCGCGAATATTCTTTCGCCTTCGTTCGATTGGTGTGTACCCGCTATTACATGCTTGATGATTAACATTACACGTCGGTGTAAATAAATGCCCGTATAATGCAGAGTCTCAATTACCAAGGGCGAACTCGTAAACCTGTCAATTTGTCAGCGTCACCCTTCACACATGTACAAGGACTGTGATAAAAAGGCTTAGGGAGAATATAACGAGCATTATCATGTAATGTCAAGGACTCGTGTAATGGATTTTATTAAATCCCTGACGATTAACGAAATTCGGTTGATTAACCTAACAATTTGATGATAAGACATGTTTGTTTATTGAAAGAGAACTTTCTTGATCATATTAATAAGATACACATTTATATGATATCTTTGTTACTTTTTTGTTCGGCATGACTTATACATTGAGTATACCTACTTACACCGAATTGGTTGTATCTATTTTTGCTGCGTATTATTCAGTAACTATAATTCTCAGTCACTAACACTTGTCTAGCACTTTTAACGTAAAGTGACAAGGTCAATAAACAACTGAAGTGACACATCCATTTCCCTAAAAGCTTTCATTTAACAAGCAGTCATGCTTAAGCGTATATTGTCTCTTGAGATTATTAAAACATGTCTTTGAATATATCAAAATTTGAATAACAATTTATGTTTATCGACATCTTATTATAGGAGTATAATTTAGATTTTACTTGATCACGCCGCGCCGCCGCGTCGCGTCGCTTCGTCGCCTCGCTCTTTACATGTCATGCAATAATAGTATCGGTAAAAATCTTACAGAATTTGTTTACATCATAAATAACTATTTGTATAGCCTTTTCGACTTTCAATTATCAAACACACAAGAAGAGACCTAGAGTTAGCAGATTTGAATTTGCATGAACAACATTTTATTCATAATAACCGAAAATTCACGCGTATTTTCAGACTTTATTTCTCGTTTTATTACTCTTTTCATTTTAATTCCTAAGTGACGGAATCAGATTTAGAAGAAAACTTATAAAATTATTTCTGATTTCTTTAGTATCCATTACATAGGATTTGCATTTATTAAATATGCATTAAATTTGCATTTATTAATAATATCTGATAGCATCGCAGCGATAGCTCAGTTAGATATGGTACGGACTGCCGAGACAAGTGTCGGAGGTTCGAGACCTACCCCAAAATGGATCACACACCTCTGACTTTTCTATGTTAAGTGTGTTTTCTTTGTGAAATATCGCTTGCTATAACGGTGAAGGAAAACACCGTGAGGAAACCTGCATACCCGAGAATTTCTCCACAAGAATTTCGAAGGTATGTGAAGTCTACCAACCCGCATTAGGCCAGCGTGGTAGACTAAGGCCTAACCCCTCTCATTAGTAGAGGAGGCCCGTTCCCAGCAGTGGGACAGTAATATTACAGGGCTAATATTATATTATATTATATTATCTGATAGCATTTTGTTTGGGGTTATCCATACATTGTAATAAAGCAGTCAATAACAGGTCAGGCGTGTGGGAGAGACCTAAATCCAAGATCCACAGACTGGTGAACTATCGTTTTAAATATCATATGCCTGTTCTAGATTGTAGGTTAGCTCTCGGAGCCCGGAGGCGTGAATCACTAACGAACAAACATATTTGTGACAGGCCAATTTATCAATTGAGGAAGTCCCAATAAGCATCGGCTTAGTTTCATATTTACGATATGAGCATTCGAGTTATGAATATTCAGAATATCACTTTGTGACGAGGGTTTGTAATAAATAATCCGTATTTAATAAATGTCGATTATGCCACATTTCTGAGGTACTTTTGTTTTGATATTACAGCATAGCCAATAAATTGTATAGGTATGTCTACTATAACTTATTATGTCTATTACTAGTGGTCGCCCAGTGGTCGAAATTCGATCATAATTCCATAAAGAAAGACCATATTATGTGTATGTATGTTGTGTGTCCTTCAAGCAGTCGTGTGTGTAATGTTTATTTTAATTAATTTAATGTACTTATGCATTTTATATAAAAAATAGCTTTATGCACTTCTTTTCCGCTTTACGTATTAATATATAGATAATGTTTTATGATTTATCACGTTATGTTATGTGAAGTTTAACGTCAGAGAAATCAATACAAAACGTTACATAACTATTATAGATAATACGTAATAGATACTCAGCGATAATTATTGCCATTATATAATAAATATATAACACTCAACACAATCACACCCAAAGTGCTGACCCCCACACTAACATCGAGTCTTGTGTCGTGGGAATCAGAAACTATGAGAGACCGGTCTCACAGACGGTCTCACAACACCCAGACCTGAAACAAATATTTCTGGGTCACTCGAATATTTGTCTCGGTGCGGGGATCGAACCCCTGGCCTCTCGCTTCACAGCCGGCTGCTCGTCCGCTGGGCCACGGATACTATCTCAGTATGAAATACACATCGCACCGTTAGTACTTACTAGGCACCACAGAGCATCAGAAAGCTGTATTTATATGATGTGGGTCTGCTTGCTCTGTTGGCAGTGTTCTTACGGTGAGACTCATGAGGTCCTAGATTCAATCATAATTTGAGAATCCAGATTAGGAGTAAGAAGAAAAATCCCAATATTACTTTACTTAACCTTATCAAACATAACACTCAAAACGGTGGACGTACTGCGTACTCAATATGACTACGCCGTTATGGAAGTTATATGTAAGTACATAGGTAAATATTCAGCGATGATTTTTCCAAGTTGCCTGGACAACAACATTGATTTAAACCTTCGCATTTTCCATTGTGATACAAGTCATGTAACAGTTACCAGGGTATATACGTGATGTCTGCTCGGATTCGTCTCATTTCATCTGGATGATCTTGTATTTCCGCATTATACTTATAGCGTACAGTATTGTCACTATCATTCAGACATATATTTTTAGATGTCACGAAATCTTAATTTCTTTTAGACAGCGGAGAGTCAATATAGGCAAAGTAAAATGTAATTAGCAATACGAAAATCTTCATAATAAACTGCCACTGTCTACATAAACGTACGACTCTAAATGGAAAAAGTTAAAATGTCTCAATTTTACGTTTTAAATATATGCTATAAAAATAAAAATAAATTTAAAAATTTTCCCCTCCGATGGCGAGGCCGGGACCCAAGCCACCGGCGGTTAGGACCCCAGAGTGAGGAACCTCCTCACAATTCGTGCCAGTAACACTGCCTTCTGCATTTGGCTCTTGACCCAAACACCAACCGAAAGCCTCTTGAGGTGTTGGTCGAGGCTCATTGGTATCAAACCATGGGCAGAAACCACTATCGGAACAATGATTGTTGATGTCTTAATAGTTATTACTGTCATCGTCATTATTATATATCTATAAATACTTGCATCCATAGAGTATACTTGCTCATAAGTGTCAAGATTGCATTCAATTATCGTAAAGATTTGCTTTATTTAAAAATCACACAATCTGTAATACTCGTAATAAAGCTGGATTACACTTGCGCATACCTAGAGCATGTTACGTCACACTGACATAGCAAAGGGACTTTTCTACTTTTCTCTTCAGTCTGCCGCATTTTTACTTCATTTTAACGAACTCTACATTTAGTATTCATTTTAAGTATTTTAATCCTGCATACATTCGTACGGACCGCGCGTTTGTGAAAACTCGGAATAAGACTGGGATTTGTGAACACATTAGTATTTGTCGAGATTAAACAGTTGTGAGGTATACGATAATATTTTCCTATTAAAAAGCTGTAAGCTATTTACTTTTATTTTAAAATTTTAAATGTTCCATGTATAGTACAACATTTTATGACGGTCCAGTTATGTGTATCAGAAAGTATTTACGCAATAAATATCATTCCTTTGGAATCGTTCTAACTGGCGCCATAAGTTACGATCCCGCTACTAAAAGTCTTGCTTTATCTTAAATTTGCTTACCAAACTTTACTTTTTTAATTTCACTTTCATAATTTTACGACTGACAGACCACTGCATTATTAAAGAAACCGATACGTTGGGCATCTGGCTATAAGGTTGACATTGTGTATGGTCAAATACCATGAGTCATCAGTTTTGAATGTGTTGATATCAAACCAGTCAACTATAAGAAGTATTAAGTTTCTATTATTCGATAGTACTCGTCTAAGCTTTATACGACAGTAATCTATATACTTATTCGGAATTTTATACGGCGCCAACATTACGATGGCCATTATTGGTCAGTATCGTTTGTCTCAATTAGTTTTATAGGATATAAACTGAAGTGAGAGTCTGAGATATTGTCATATCATAAATATGCACGTACACAACTACAAGTCATTATTTGCTCGGCGGTGGCGTCTCACAATAAAATGTTATTGCAATAAGATACTCGTACAATGTGTTATATGAGCTGAATCATTCAGATTCAGTGCGTGAATTCAATCCGGTTGGATTTTATTCGTTGTAATCTTTGTTGCCTACATCACATTTAAACAGTATTATGAACTTTTGTTACCGTTGTGTTTGTTTACGTTTTGTAATCAGGTCTTTTTTTAACAACGTACCTATAAAAGATCACTACTTGTTACGCTATAGTAATTTGCATAATAAAATTATAAACTATATTCGATAATACGGAGAAAACTAATAAATAATTCGCGTTTCTCATGTCGGGTAAAGCAATTTTTCAATTTGATTTGCCCTAGATAGGAACCTCCAGCAGTTTAGCGTCAGGCAGGTCCGGTCTTAATAATAATTTCTGCAACGTGTTTTATTGTGTTGCGCCGACCCCATATTGTGCAATAAGGGCAGTTAGGAAAAAAGAACACCGAAGAAAATAGACAGCCAATTTCTTCTATTATTTATTTGATATTTGTAGAAAAGTACATACAGAAAAGCAATGCGCAGAACATTGGCAAAATCAAGGAAAGACTTGTTAGCGAATAAAAATATATGAACCTCATCTTCATCTTTGCATAGTATAAAACAAAGTCGCTTCCCGCTGTCTGTCTGTCCCTATGTCCCTATGTATGTAGATCTTTAGAACTACGCAACTGATTTTGATAAAAAAAAATTATAGATAGAGCGATTCAAGAGGAAGGTTTATATGTATAATACATGCATAAATTCATCTCCTAAAGGTTTGTAATGGGGGATGAATGTTTATCAAGATTTCACGCGGGCGTAGCCGCGGGCAAAAGCTAGTATGAAAATAAAAGCTTAAAGACATTATTGTATGATATGGCTGCTTGTTGGTTAAATCAATTCGTGTTAAACTTTTAATGGTTTGCTCTCATTCCGGATGCTCCACTTACAAGCGGGCTTGATTTTTGTTGTGTTGCGTTTCGTGTCGCACTATTTTATTTGCTTTTTAGGTCATTTTGCATGCATATGGACCGAAAACACATCGAAAATTGTAACTGTGTACAGACCTTCATAAATGTACAATTAAGTAGGAATTCGGATTCGAGCAAATCTGTTGAAATTAGAAAGTTTCTGGAGTTTGGAACTGTGAATTTTATTAGGGTTGATGGTACAATGATCTTGTTGTGTTCTCTATTTAACGTCCGAGTTGCTTACCAACATGGATACTACTAGAATATTTCTGAATGTGATAATATTAATTAGGTTTTCTAGAAATATCAAAACACTCCGAAACAGTAGCAGGGCATAATAGGTTATAAGATCAGCGGCCTGAGCAGGAACATTTCTGACAGCCGTAAATGTATTCGAACTCGATGCGCGTCTATGAAATTTGTATGAAATATTAACCAAACGTCATCAGTGCGCAGCGAACTCGAATACATTTACATTCACATTAGTTTTTCGTGCTCGGGCTACTGCAGATAATGTATTTTAATATTTTATATTTGTTTTAAACAAAATACGTCGCCTTCTTGGTCTAGTGGCAGCACATATGGGCTGTGGACAGGGAGGTCGTGGGTTCGATTCCCAGGTCGGGCAAAGCGTATTTTCTAATTTAATTTGCTCGGGACTGGATCCAGGTTGAGGTCAGGCAGACAGCCGGTCGTAAAAACTTAGCCAAATCCTTTCTGCAGCATGCTTGAAAAAGTGTGTTGCGCCTACCCCACATTAAGGTGGGTAGAAATAAAGAAGCAAAATAAATACAAATCAATAAATATATTCATCATCATTATCAGCCACAGGACGTCTACTGCTGGACATAGGCCTCTCCCAAAGATTATGTAAATATAATTTGTAGTTTTAATTTCAGTTTAACAGTAATATTATTTAAATTCGTAATTAGCACTTTCCTTATATGAGTCTTATGTAACTTAAGTACTCTGATCATCTTGTTTGTGGGTCGGTAGTATGTACATATATTGGTTTTCGGTAATATTCTTGGAAGTACTGCAAGGATGTTTACTTTGTTATCCTTTCCTTAATGTTTGCATGATCATGCAACAGGAACAACCGTGAACTGGGTTTCGCCGGCGGCTGCGTTTGCGTGTTGAAGTTTATCTTTGTATGTTTGTAAATTTCGGATGGGGTGTTATGAGGTAATATAAGACGTATCTTTGTTTTGGATAAACTTAGGCTGAGATCTATAGAGCGAACTCTGACTAAGTCTAAGTCAAAGTCACGTACTCAGTGAGGATTTTTACTAAGTCCGAGTCATTTTTTACAAGAAAATCTTTGCTTAGTCTGTCTGTCAGTCTGTTTTTCTTGTAAAAAATTACCCGGACTAAGTCAAATTCGATTTAATAATCCACATCCACAAAGTCATCATCTGATTTCTATAATTATTTTTAAATTTGGATAACAAGTAGGTACTCCGAGGGTGGTGAAGATCTGAAGTCGGGCGTGCCTTGCGAGAGTAGATTGGAATACTTCCCAGCGGATAATGTAGGTACCGCGTTTTGGAATTTGTAATTTATTGAATTTTACACAAAACCATTTGTATTCTCGAATTTCGATTTAAGCCTCTATCTACTACTTATTTGACTTTGAGTTTTTACTTTTTGAAAACGATGGGAAGTATCGTTTTATCCATATCTTTATTTTAATCATTGTAATTTCCGCAAGAGGCCTTTACTAGTCAGATGTATGAAGACAATGAAAACTCTCAAAACTCTCAAAACTCGTATTAAGGGCCTTGATCTTTTAATACGATGACAAGTTGCTACAATATGCACGCACTAAAAATAATAAAAAAATATACAAAGGCATCGATCGATGTTTGCAAAAAGTGAGTGAATTGAGCAAGCGTGCAACTTCCTCGAAGTCACGTGGTGCGGCGTGGTGGCAGCGAGGTGGTGGACTGTGGTGGGGCACTCGAGCGGCGCGGCACGCGTGATAACGCACCGTGCCACGCATGCGGCTGCGCCTGCGCCTGCGCCGACAGTACTCGCACATTTTTATTGCACTAGTGATTGCTTTGTCGATGGTCGATAGAATGGGAAAATTAATTGACGTCCAATTTTGTTGCATTTCTAACACAGAATATGGATTAGTTCTTAGCATAAAGCCAGTGGCGTAACTACAGGGTGGCATCCGGGCAAAATGCCTCGGGCCTCGACCTTAAGGACCCCCACACCGTCGACCATAATGATGCCTCTTGCTGCAAATGACTTGACCATAAGAAGGCCCTGTCCAAAAAAACCGTAATTCTGAATTTGCCACGGGTCCCCATCAGTATAGTTACGCCACTGCCTTTAGCCTCTCAGTAAAGAAGGTAAGTGTCGACCAATGGGACGGTAATAATACAAGGCTGCCCAAATCTGAATATAATTATATTAAAAAGTAAGGTTTAATGCCATACTTACCTACTGCATTCTCCCTCGGCAACCTTAGCCATCGGTGACACAAGTTTGGTGGTAATTGAAAGCCTAATTAATGATAATTGGTATCCCACTTCTGATACTGCTTGTCGTATACTCCATAGCGTGGCTAATATTTTAATTTTAATAGTGTAGTTGAAATTCCACGTCCCATTTTAGACCGCAATCTTCATTTTAGAATAGCGGCATTAAGCTTGCAGCTACAACTTCTGTAATTTATATGTAAATTTAATATGAAGCTTGCTGTTAATAGTTGTTTAAATAAACATAGCACTCTCATGGATTTGGTATGTCTGAAGTTATGTGGCGAAGTAGATGAATGTTTAAACTAAGTTAAAGTTACATAAAAAGAGCAATTTTGGTAATAATGATATAATGTCTGCCTGGACTATCCCGGTAGCGACTAGCGTGGTTTTATTTCGGTATTGGATATTGGATTTTTCCATATCCGCCCGGAGTCTGGAATTTTCGCCCGATATGGCGATAGGCCCGCCCCCTTATCACATCTGGGACGGAACCAAGCTCGGCGAAAAATGGGTGTTCTAGTTCACTAGTGCGCATCTGCCTACCCCTTTGGGGATAAAGGCGTGAGCTTATGTAATGTTATGTGTGTGTGTGTGTGATATAATGTTTTTATTTACATTGAATTTAGATTGGCAGATATTGGTTATATTTATCAGATCGCGTATCTTCGGCCATTGTCGCCTCAATCACATAATTTTATATAGTCCAAGAGCCAGTGAAAGCCAGACCTATGTCGTAGTATAGAGGTAAAGGCTCATTTTTTTCCTCACGCTTTTTAATTCAGTAGCGCCACTAGACCAGATGAGCGGATGTTTATATGACAGAAAAGTTTTGATCAAACTGAAAATGAAAACACGTTATGCACATTACAATAGAAACAAGTTACTAACAGTTCAAGTGTGACCACTATAAAGTTATTATCTATACACAACAGCAAAACAGTCTATATGATTAAAAAAGAAAGTGTACATATTTTAGCTAATAACATATTTTAATTCTAGCTAAAGTATTCATAAATTCAATTTCGTAGATATTTAAATCATTTCGATATATCGAATCGATTGACATTTGATATTACACGCCCCATCGCTAACGTCGACTCATTGTGAAGGCGCGGAGATCAGTATCTATGAGTCACATTCGGTGAGAATCCGGATGACTTGACTCACCGGCTGCTGCAGGCGGGGCTCGGCTAATTAACATGCTTTTACTTGTTTATAAACATATAAAAGATATAATAGACAATATTAAAATAATCTCCGTTCACCTGTTTATCCCACTGCAATGTGGGATCAGTTCGGCACACTTTTTTAGCATGTTGCAGGAAGTATTTATTTTAACGACCGACCGCCTTTGAGAGGATTGAGATGACCGCCTAGAGGATTTTTGGGGATTCAATCCCTAAAAATTATGTAAGAAGAAATGTGTTCAAATTCAAATAATTATTCTGCAAATAGGATATCATATCACTTTTATCAGGTCATCTGTCCACCTTGTGTAGGTGGACGTCCAAAGCTGCGCTTGTCTGTACGTGGTCTCCACTCTTGGGAGACGCCTATGTCCAGCAATGAACGTCCTATGGCTGATATTGATGATGATGATATCACTCTTACGTGTCAAACTATTAAAGTGATGGCGTCGTTATTTCATAGCTTTCCCTGAGAAGAAATGCCGAAACAACTGTATCATTATAACCTCTTTTAAAGTTCAGTACAACAGGTGTTTCCCATCCTATTTGAACACAGGACCTCTCGATCTACAACCTATATAATTATATTGCTACTAGATTCTAGAACAAGGAGGCAACAATAATATAAAGGCAATAAATACGAGGTGTCTGTAATGTGCTTAATTGAATTTTATTCTACAGTTTTTATTTTAACCATTTATTTATTGTATATGACAATTACCAAGTCAGACTTTCATTACATATTATACGAGTAATATTGTTGAATAAGGGCTTGTAGAATGTTATAAATGTCCTATAAAGGTAGTTGATATTTAAACCACACTATTACTTTCCTGTTTAGAGCAATATCGATATGAAACATTAAGTAACTTGCCACGTGCAGTTATGACCTAAAAGAACTTTGCGTTATATGAGGTGTGGTCTTATCAGGCTTGAATTACGGTTCGATTTTCTGTATTTGTGTATAAGCGGTAGTACTAACGTGTGAACACAGCGTGAATTGACTGGCACTACTGAGATTACTACCCACTGTTGCCTCACAGAAAATATGAACATTTTTATTTAAATATCTTAATAAATAATAATTAAATAAATACACCCAACAGTCAGACACATAGTCCTGAACCCACACTAGGTGTAACCAGTATCGTGGGTATCAGAAACAACGAGAAAAAGAACAACCTTCGGTCTCACAACACCCAGACCCGAAACAAATATCTGTGGGCCACACAGACACTTCTCTTGGTACGAGAAACGAACCCGCGACCCCACAGCCGGCCATTCGCCCGCTGCGCCACGGAGGTTGTCAGACTATCTACATATATACATATGTACCTCTATATACTACTAAATTGCCATCGTTTTCAAATGCTATATGTTTTTATAGTTAATATAGTTTTTTGTGTGTCTTCATGGGCGGTGGATGATACATAATCATCAAATAACCTGAAAAATGATGATGCAGGACGTTTCCAATAGATCGATTTGGAAATCTATGGGGAGGCCTATGTCCAACAGTGGACATCCTGTGGCTGATGAAGATGATGAACCCGACAAAAATATCCTGGTACAAAACAAAAAATTCTACATGTGTCGTCATACCTCATGACAGGTTATCCCCCTACTGTTTGTTTGTTGTTTATTTGATGTTTTCATAATAAACATAATGTCGCGTTGCGACTTACGAGTTACGACGCACATAATACGTATTTTATCAGTTGAAGATCATAAGGTGGAAGTTGTACTGACTTGGTTAAAACAATTTACGTGTTAAAGAATAATGAACGAAGTTCTACAGTTATTTAATGTTATACGCTCTTTAAGACACATTTATTTTGATGTCTATTATTATCTACTCCTAAACTCGCAGGTTCAAAATTACAAGCATGTACTTAATAGTCCGTCTTGTTTCAAATCGTAATGCATTTTACTGGACTATAAATACATAACATAACATACACGCCTGTATCCTCGAAGGGATAGGCAGAGATGCACTAGATGCACACCCACATTTCGCCGAGCTTAGTTTCGTGCCAGATGTGATAGGGGGCAGGCATATCGCCATATCGGGCAGATTTCCATTATAAATACATACTTTAGAAATTTTCCTCTACAATCTATATTCTACTCAATTTAAATAAGCGTTAATTCACATTAATTAACAATTAATATATGTAGATAGAATAGGTCAATAGAGCATGCTCTTGGTGTGGTTTCGAATTGACGTCCTTCTTTTCGGCATTCTCATTGGTACACTTCTCACTGAGCTACCGCTGTTTAACCTATTTGTATAATTTTTATCTTGCGTTATCCTGACTATGGGCCAACATTTATTGCTGAAAGGATTCTGATTAGTTTTTACGATCGGCCTGCGTGACATCAAGCCATTCTCCGGGATGAAATCCCGGGCATACCGTGCTAAAAATTGCGTTGTCCGATCTGGGATTTGAATCCAGGACTTCTGAAATTTCTGGAATCAATCCACAGCCCATGTATCCTACTAGACCAAAGAGGCGACGGTTTATGATTGTATAATATTCTGTTCTAGGTGTTACGTATGTTACCGTAAGAGTCCAAGTTTCAAGTTTACGGCCGAACAACGGAGCAATTACCTTCACCTCGGGGTCAGGAGTATCTAACACGTTCATTAGCGGCTCATTCTCTAATTTCTCAACTCATATAACACATGCTTATGGAATGCTGGCGGTTCTTACTGTTGCAAGTTTTGATTTTTAAGATAATAAGGCCACGTTGATCTCATGTTACAAGTGCTCTATGGACCCGCATAATGACAGTACCTAGACCCGTTCTCCGACCCGAGACGTCAAACTCGTGATTATGCAAGTTTGTCATAGCGACACCCTTCTACCAAGTTAGGAAGCTATTGGTAGATCATTTATTACAGGACATAAGAAACTAACATGAAAATAGAATAAAAAGGCGTAAAAAAATTGACAATAATATTCTACCTCTATAGAGGTATAGAGGTATATATGTCGCTTCCAACAGGTCAATCTGGAAATCTTTGGGGGAGGCCTATGTTGAGCAGTGGACGTCCTATGGCTGATGATGATGAATATTCTATTTATCATTATAAGTATCAATTGGGGGGGTAATAGAGAAAACATTCTTTCTCTCTCGCACGCCTAAATGGACAATCATAAAAGTGACGTCACTTTAGCAGCTATGCAATGTTAATCATATGCGAGTTACCCCTTTTACCAGATTTTCTTTCTACCTGCCCTTAATGAGGGATCGGCGAAACACACTTTTACAAGCATGTTGCGGAAAGGATTTCGCTCAGTTTTTACGACCGGTTTCCTGCCTCACGTCAACTTTCATCTAGGACATCCAGTCCCGGAAAATAGTGTTAGAAAAACATCACGCCCGACCTGGGAATCCTGGACTTCCTGGTTCACAGCCCATAGATATACAGTGCCACTAGACCAAGGATGCGACCCCTTTTACATAAGCTCACGCCTGTATCCCCGAAGGGGTAGGCAGAGGCGCACTAACGAACTAGTACACCCACGTTTCGCCGAGCTTAGTTCTGTCCCAGATGTGATAGGGGGTGAGCCTATTGCCATATCGGGCACAAATTCCCCCCTTTACCAGACCCCTTTTACCAGATTAGAATTAATTATTTATTATTTAGCGTATTCAAAAAAATATTTAGATTGTAGATATAAGTTATGATAATGATAAAAAACGGAGTCGATATCCTTATTCCAGTTTCTAAGGTGAATCTCAATACAAAGGATTTTATTAATAGAGCAGCCGAATTCCTTCGCTACATACCGATTCAATAGTAATAACAACGGAATGCACATAACATATTATTAATATTAGGCACGCGAGTTGAACCTTACAACAGTCACGTGACTTATGTTTGTTAAACAGAGCTCCGAACGTGACAGCGTGGCCGCAATACGTCTCAATCCTTTTACGAGCTTGTTTCATCAACTGTTTGGATTTCGAACTCGCTTTCTTGTAAATTATTTGTATTTTTTTCCTTTTTCAAAGTAATCTTCCTTGGTAATTACCGACAATTTTTAACCAATTTCAAAATTGGAAGTTCTCAGCCTCAGCGTATTTTTTCTTTTTAAACGAGTTCAAAAAAGGACATGGTTATAAATTCGTTTTTTTTTGCTTTTTTATATCAATTGTGTTCTGGCATAAAACGACGTTCGTAATCTGTATTATGAGACCATATAAATATGGTTATT
Source organism: Clanis bilineata (assembly GCA_036417725.1). NCBI lineage: Eukaryota > Metazoa > Arthropoda > Insecta > Lepidoptera > Sphingidae > Clanis > Clanis bilineata. The sequence continues at coordinate 11,852,248 of CM071153.1, forward strand.
GAAATATCATTGGGTAAATGTATGAAGCTTAACACGGCACAAATAAATAAAAACTTTTTAATAAATAACAGTGCAGACGTTGAAATTGAGTTATTGAGTTGTTACGTGGTAGTGGTATCTATCATATAAATATAATATAAATAATGTTGAAAAACTTAAAAACCGACTTCAAAAATTGACTTCAACCATTTTACTTGGAAACTATTAGTACTAAATATGTGTTTTGATGGTGGAAGTGTTATATAAACCACTACCCAAAGGTGGAGCTTAATTATGAAAAAAAATATGTATGTACATAGAAAGATAACTTTATTGAAGACCATAATTTGAATATAATATAAACAAGAACCTAAACCTTAAACTATAAAACTATATAACTATAAAACTTAAACCTAATACCTTAAACTATAAAAAGTTGCAATGAGGGTCTTATCGCTTAAATTATTTTGTAACTCATAGGAAAACTGAAAAGTGTTACGTTTACGAGCAAAATACACTTTTTTGAGTGCTAGAGCCACGTTGTTGACAGCTACGTCTACAGCACAAATGGGCCGGCTCGACCGGTTTGATACCACTGGGCACTGTTTCTCAGAAAACCGACGTAAAGTGGCAACTCGTTATTCGTTTGGTAAGTGAGATTTCCGGTGGCCCAATTTCCGCCCTCCCTTTTCCAATCACTATTTCTCTCCTTTTAGGTTGGCAACGCACCCATGACTTTCGTGTCTTGGATGTCTGTGGGCGGTGGAGACCACTTACCAGGTCAATGGTGGTGACCCATCTCGTTTGCACGTCTCTGCTATATATAAAAAACTTTGATTAGATATAGTTTAATGTTACCTATATTTGAGTATTAGTTGTGCTGCCGAGTCCTGACTCACAAGGACTTTCTCTTCGAGACCACAACCACATGTCAGATGTATATCAGCACCTACGCGCATCTAGACACCTAATTAATAGTTAAATAAAATGACATTGCAATCAATCACGTGTTATGCTTTTTTAAATTAGTTTACTTGCAGGCTTTTTGGTTGAGGATTTAGCGGGGTTATCAAAATTTGTAATGTTTTTGGGGATGTTATGGATATATGTATTCAGATTTGGATCAGGATAAGAATATCTATTGAACTGAAACCTATAGAGGTCTATAGGCAATTTTTCGGCAGCTTATGATGAGAAAATAAATAAATATATACACTTAACAGTCACACACATAGTCCCCACACTAGGTATAACCTGTATTGTGGGTATCAGAAACTATAAGAGAGTTACGGTCTCACAACACCTAGACCCGAAATAAATATCAGTGGGTCACACAAACTTTGTCTCAATCTGGGAATCGTTCCCGCGACCTCTTTGCTTTTAAGGCTGTCAATGCTTAAAATTAGTTAAAATACATTCCATTATCTTACATGTGTAATTTTTAAAATAAAATCAAATCAAAATCAAAATAATTATTGAATCCATAAAATGTTTAAATATCATTTAAATTCCGTAAAATTTTAATTCTACCGCCTGTTCGGACGGCTGTTTCGCCAGAGAAGAACGGGCAAGAAACTCTGACGTTGCTCTTTTTAACACCAATTTACAGTCAGTTATTAATAAAACACACCACCAGATACAGAAAGACCTTAAATTAGATCAGCTAAATCATGATAACTATTAAAATGATAATTCCTTAACGTCTTAGATATTATTTTGATTTTAGGGCCACTTTCAGCGCCGTGATCAATTTCTGTTTATCCCAAATCTTGAGTTATAGATAGGAGTGAGCCGTAGGATAAATCGAGATTAGGTGTAACTAAGTCGCATTTAGTAGCATACCTAAAAAAAAACTTGAGTTGAGATGCGTTTTGCCTAAAGCCCGGCCCACATACGGGGCGAGAATATCCGAAAAACCCATCTCTGACTAATGTGCCTCCGAGACCACACGAGGCGAGAGTGTCGAGATAAAGTTGTCTTCCACACAAGCTGTTCGGCAAATCTAGGCATGACTCCATAACCAACGTGTGGAGCGGGTATTGTTCCGTTCGCGTGCATGCAATATAATATACTAGCTTTTGCCTGCGGCTACGCCCGCGTGAAGTCTTGACAAACATTCATCCCCCATTACATCATTTTAGGGGATTAATTTATATATGTATTATGCATATAAACCTTCCTTGAATTACTCTACCTATTAAAAACGCATCAAAATCCGTTGCGTAGTTTTAATGATCTAAGCATACAGACAGACAGCAGCGGGAAGCGACTTTGTTTTATACTATGTAGTGATATGATTTTTACATAAAGTACTTCAAAGGTTCAGTACCAGAGAGTGCTTCAACATATTTAATCTTACAACTGCTTTAGGGTCTCAAAAGTTCGCAACTTGATGTTTTAGTTGGAAATGTTGGAAACTAATAAAACGAGCGGAACGTCTCGAGCAGGCGAAGAGAAGTACGCCTGTGTTCGCAACGTGACGTGGCCACGTGACCATATCTGACGCAGGCTTCTTGCTGAAGTATTTGTATATCCCTAGACGTCGTGGTACAGCGAGTAGAGTCGGATTTATGCGTCAGGTTCGATTCTCGTATCGGTAAAAAAGCCTTGTGAATTGTCTAGGCTCTAGGGTCAGTACAAGTACTATTATTCGGTATGTCTATTTGTTTGATAATATTATAAATAATACACCACAATAATGCATGCTGTGTTGCCTGTAACTGGGAGCAATGATATAGGTGTTAGTTATTTTAGCTTATTTGTAACCTCTTGGCTCTTATGATGATAACTTTGATATCTTGTGAATTAAAAAAAAAGCAGTTGTTACAATAAGCCGCGTCATAACATAACACAAAACACCTATACAAAACATGGTACTTCTACAATGTTTTGTCTGTGGTCCATTGTTTTATAAGCAGAACACAATGAAAAACCTTGTTTTGTGTAGGTGTTTTTGTGTTATGATTCGAAAAAACATGTGCAGGAGACGCGCCTTTAAACGACGTGGCAAACTGAAAGTAAGGAACAAAACAAAGTTTTAAAGTTCGGTGCAGCTCACAGGTTTTTTTGTACGTAATATAGTAATATCTTTTTTTCGGATTCTCAGAAACATAAGATTTGTTTCAATAAAAAAGGAGTTACTCTTTTGAAAGTTTTTAATGTCTACCGAGTGAAAGTTATTCCTTGTAATGGTCTGGCTTCACTCCAATTGATTAAATCTTCGTTATTTTTCACCGTCGACACAACCAATTAAATATAAATGTTTACCTATTTAACACGAACTGCGATAGGAATTGTTTGTATTCTATGCGAAAGATATATGTGTAAGAACTATGTTAGTTACTAGATACATATGTTACAATTTTTTTTTTAAATGGCGACCACACATGAACTGTTAGCATTAGATCCGTTTATCGAATATCTATAAAGTTTTAAGCTAAAAAACTGCATCTAAATAGACCCTTATATTTAGGGAGTTAGAACGCCACGTAGAGATAGAGAAAGATTTTATATAGGATTCGCTCTTTTGAACTAATGAACTCAATAATAAAATAATTAATGTTACAAAGATGGCTTAACTCTTAAAAAAAAATTTAACACCAAAGACATTCAACATCACATAGACGGGACGACAGTACGAGACTTGTAATCCAAAAGTTGTGACCTCGTGGTCATAAGACACACAGTCGTATAAAGTCGTATTTAAAACATACGCGCGCAAGGTCGTGCTAGCGTAATAATGTTAAAAAAATGTCTTTCGTGATTCTGGAACATTCACAGAACTATCATCATCATCATAATTAGCCATAGGACGTCCACTGCTAAACATAGGCCTCCCCCAAAGATTTCCAGATCGATCTGTTGGAAGCGGCCTGCATCCATTGACTTCCTGCGACCTTTATCAGGTCGTCGGTCTACCTTGTGGGTGGACGTCCTACGCTGCGCTTGCGGTACGTGGTCTCCACTCGAGAACATTTCTGTCCCATCGGCTATCAGTTCTATGAGCTATGTGGCCTGACCACATGCCACTTCAACTTGCTAATTCTCTGGGCTATGTCATGTCGGTGACTTTCGTTCTTCTACGGATTTCCTCATTCCTGATTTGAACACGTAGAGAAACACCGAGCATAGCCATCTTCATAGCTCGCTGAGAACATTCGAGCGTGTAAATTGTAATAAGCGCCCTCACATTGTATTAATTGTTAGAGGTTACAAATGTTTGAGATGTTTTTTTGGATGATAGATAGAGGGGCTATCAAACAGGTTATCATCCAAAAAGTAGGTATAGGTTACCTACCTACCTACCATCCTAGGTAGGTAGGTAGGTAACCTATACCTACAAAACAAACATTAAAAGTCTTTGTTTGACATATACAACAGATTTTTCAAGTACTTACCAAAATGACGTATTAACGTAAATATATTAAAATAAATCTGTGTATCAGAGGATTGTAAGCGCACACCCTTCTGAATTTGTTAATCGGATTACGCTCAGCCTATTAAAGCCGAGATCGCGATAAATCAACAAGTGAAACAAATCCTGACAAGGCCCGTCTCACTTGTTGCTTAGCTTACGAACATTCCATATTAAATTGTTTTGATACTCTGCAGCTGTATATAATATTAACTGTGTATGTTAGTACTGCTGGGCACGGGTTTCCTCTCTTAATGGCTGGTTTGGTCTGCCTTCCTCACCTAATGCGGGTTCGCAAACTCTTATTATTTTTATAGCAGACTGGGTAACAAGCAGGAGGGTCACCCGATGGTAAGTGATCTCCATAGTCCATAGACTATGTATCTCTAGATCACTTACCATCGGGTGCAAATAAATTACGAAATCATTTTTTATATGTCTAGGATGAACTAATAAAAAGCACTGAATACTGTTCAAAAAAATAGTCCAGTACCCAATTATGGATGTATTGTGAATCTAAAAGGAGGGGAAAAGGGATTAGAAATCACTTATCGAACGACACGCAAGCGCGAACTGCCAATTCTCGTTGGTTTTCTGTGCACAGTGGTATCAAACCGGTCGAGTCGGCTCATTCGGGCTGTAGAAGTTACTGTCTACATAGTAGCTCCATCACTCATATTCGTATCTTAGAAATTATTAAATTTAATAAAAGATAAAGACATCATTATAACCATAGGACGTTCACTGCGGAAAAAGACCTCTCATAACTCCTAAGGATTTCCAGACCAACCTATTGGAAATGGAACTTTAAATATATAATTAGGAACTATGTACTTGTAGAGTTAAAATATTAGAAATCACATTAGTAGAGTAATAGAATAATAGGCAAACATACACGAGTGACGATTCTCACTTCAACTGAACCTTAATTATTCACTCTTACAATACGAATGCTTTAGTAACGACCATTCGTCAGGACTTAAACATGTAAGACCACTTATTTACTTTATATGCAGGGCAAGATATATTGGTAAATAGCTTAGCGTATTATTTACTAGACGACTTGTTAACATAAACTGCTTGCTCAAATGTATTGTCTAGCCGTTTTATAGGAGCTGTGGCCCCACTATTTCAGGAAACTATTTATCTACCCACATACATTAATAATTATGCTGTTGGTACCGACATTATTTTCTGCAGTACCCACAACATTATTAACTAAAAGGCTAATTCTCCTAACAATATATTATGTGATTATAACCTAAATTGTCAAACCCGTACACACTCATTAATTCGGGCCTTGAATGAATTGTATTTTATTTTGGTTGTGCCACAACCATTACGTTGCATTTACTGAGGCTTTGATGTATAAAAAATGGTTTTCCCTGAATATTTTCCTCGATCGTTAGGATGAAATTGTATCACACAATTGTGATCATTTGTAAAAATAAATAACGGTTAAAAATCAAATGAAATACGATCAATTCTTTGCAAAGAACCGTTGAAGCACATTTGGACAACATATCCTGTTCATTTTTGTTGGGTATCTCTATCCTTTGTTTTGTTTTTAATTGTGGTGTATATGTTTGAAGTCGCGTCTACTACATTAAAAGATTACACAAAACACCGTCGCAAAACATGGTTTTAGGACATATTTTTATCTAGAGTCCCTTGTTCCTGAGCAATAGAGAGCCTAAAACTTGTTTTATGTATGTGTTTTGTTTCGACTGCCTCGGTGGCGTGGTGGTATTTCGGTACGACTACGGTTCTGAGGTTTCGGATTCGATCCCCGGGTCGGGCAAAGTGATATTGGATTTTTCCATATCAGCCCGGAGTCTGGAATTTGAGCCCGATATGGCGATAGGCTCGCCCCCTATCACATCTGGGACGGAACTAAGCTCGGCGAAATGAGAGTGTTCTAGTTCGCTAGTGCGCCTCTGCCTACCCCTCCGGGGATACAGGCGTGAGCTTATGTTATGTATGTTATGTTTTGTTTCGAGAAAAATAGGTGCAGGAGCCGCCTTTATGTATTTGTACCGAGCATGGATACGAGCAGAATAGGTCTTCGTAGGATGAATGCATTTACTCTCAGTTCGCACAGAGTCAATTCTAAATCAAAGTACTTTGTGTCGGAACAAAGGTAAATTACATCCTTAGCCCTCCGCAGCTTCCGTAAATCAAACTGAATTGCTTACTTTCATCGCTAAAATTGCCCCCTCCTAAATCTTGGATCCGCGCCTGTACATTATCGTAGTAGAATGATCCGTAGTCGTAGAATGAAATATTTGTTTTTTTATAGTTGTGCGAGAAATCAAATAAAAGAAACTTATAAAGAAAATATGTATTCGAATTTTTACTTGATAAACTTTTACGTTTTGATTGATTGAAAGCGAAAATAAATAAAATCAAATGTAATTTGAGAATTTTGTTTTATATTTCATTGTAGTCGCAAACTCACGCCTGGTTTCTTGAAGGCTGATCAATGCGACAACTAACTAAACTTCGGTCAAAACCTGTATATTCGTGTGGTCAGATATCTGTACGTTTATCTTGAATGTCGTCAACGCATGATGGCTTCGCGATTGAGTGTTGCTGGGTGGTGAGTCGTTGAGTAACAGGTGAGTCGTCATGGGCTCGCTTCCGGTCTCTGTAATAAAATAATCACAACTTTAACAACTTAACGGACCGACTTCAATTCGGATCGTGACCAAATTTATATGGTCCCACCCTTGCAAGAAGCTCTATCGAACACAACATTTTGAATATCTGTCCACATTCGGCGGAGATATCGCGTTACATACATAAAAAAAATAATACAGACGAATTGAAGACCTTCTCTTTTTTGGAAGTCGGTCAAAAAGAGTTGTATTTTATTTATAGTATTATACAAGATTTGCGTGTGGTAGTGTTACGCTGAAGATAGTAACATCTGCAGCACGGATGGGCTTGACTGGTTTGATACCACCATCTCACAGAAAACCGACGTAAAGTGGCAACTAGCTGTTGCGTTTCGTTCGGTGAGTGAGATTCCCGGTGGTCCAATACTATCCCTTTCCTAATTCCTAACGAGAGGGTGACGTCAGACAGGCGACCGGTCGTAAAAACTAGGCTGAATCCTTTCGGCAACATTGTTCATAAAGTGTGTCCCGACCCCACATCGGAGTGAGGTAAGGATAGGAGTATAGAAAGAACGACAGTGTTGCTTATAAAACAGAATACTTTACTATCTTCTTCTACTTGCCCTTATTCCAGCTTAATGTGGGGTCGGCACAACACACTTTTTCAAGCATGTTGAAAATAGCATTCTCGCCGCCTGCCTGACGTCAACCCCCTATGAGGGATCCAGTCCCAGGCAAATTAAATTAGAAAATTTGCTTTGCCCGACCGACTTTGGGAATCGAACCCAGGACCTCCCGGTCCACAGCCCATATATGCTGCCACTAGACCAAGGAGGCGACGATACTTATAATGGGTAAGTATCATAAGTATTCTGTTTTATCTAGGATAAAACATAATACTTTACTAGAGGTATAAACAGCACAAAATACGAACGTAGGCCGCAAAAATGTCTTTGTTGAGAGCACTACGACAGAATGTCGTATTCTCGTCTAATGACAGGTGGTTCCTGCCACATGACGCACAGCGCACTGTCCGCCGATCAAGATACTTCGCTCCGTAAACGGCCGAGCATTACCAATCGTAATAACTTCTGACTAAAATGGACGCCGTTAATTGTAAAATGTGAAGGGACACGTCATTTTACGCAAAGAGATAATATCCTGTACAAAACGTTGGCTCAACTGATTAAATATATATGCAGAATGAACACACAAACTCACGTCTGTTATCTAGAGGCTCTTATGGATGTAGACAGAGGTGCAATTGGTGAATCCCCTTTTTGCCAAGCTTATTTTCGTCCCATAAAGTGATAGGAGGCGAGTCTATCGCTATATCGAACAAAAAATCCAGACTCTGGGCTCGTACTAAGCAGGGGAAATCAATATTCCTTTGTTCGATTCGGGCATCAAATCCGAGACCTCAGGACGGTAGTCGTATCACGAAGTATTGCGTAGTCGGTATTAATAACTACGCCACCGCGGCAGTCTCTTCAGAGTATGAAGAAGCATTAATGCAGACCGATATGATTCTGCTGTGATTATGAACTATAGGCCAACCATGAGTTTTTTTGACATTACTCGCTAGCGAGTCCGTAAAATATTGGAATGACAAACACCCGAACGCCTCTAGCGGTTACGCGGGGAATTGATGTTTCCATACAAATATTTTACGTCCTCGCTCGCGGAAGGAACTCATAGTTGAGCTACTGATTGTTTGTCGGTAGCCACTGGTTTTTGAACTGCACTGTGCCTAAAATGACGCGTAGTAGTTAATTTGCCATGCCTGAATAAAAAAAGAAAATTATAATTATTATTGAAATCACATTGTTTTTTTTTTATTTTCTCTACGAAACTAGTTTAAATGAGTTGTGTCATGTGTGACCTCAATGACATTTGATGGAAGTTCATCTGTTCAAAAGATAAATAACACGTCTATTAGAAGATTATTCCAGAAAAGCCAAAAAGAATAACTCAGTCCAGCAGGTCGATTCTCTAAGAAAGGCCACAACGTTGCGATCGACGACGAGCTCCCGCAGGGCACATCGATTTCAATCGACGGAGCGTTTAGCGTTGTCGGGTCTTAGAGAATACCATTTGCCATACATTTATGTCAAACGCCTAGCTCCAGAGAGCTAGTTCCCATAAGCGCCGTTATCACGCATAGCGCTAGTGCATGCGCTTTGTACCTTGCTGAATACAATAATTACAAGTTTCAAAACTTAACAGAACGACTTCAAATCCGATCTTAACTAAATTTATATGGGACCACCCTTGAAATAAGTTCTATCGAACACAAAAATAATTTTAAAAATCGGTCCACATTCGGCGGAGATATCGCGTAACATACATAAAAAAATACAGACGAATTGAGGACCTTCTTCTTTTTGGAAGTCGGTCGAAAATGAAAACATCGTTGCCCCAGCGATGCCGCAACGTTGTTTTCACAAATTAAATCTTAGAGAATCGACCTGCTGTACATTGATATGGCAGTGACAAGAAACATTGACGTTTTGTACTTGTGGGAAACTGGAAAAAATTGTAAACATTGTGGAGCCAGACGGTTCGGGGCCATTTGTTGGGGCCGGTTGCCAATAAAAACAATTCGCTAGTGTTGATTACTATATATCGGTAGCTGATATCCGAGCGTATCACTCCACACAACAACATTAGAATCTGTTCCAACATTCAGTCTTCCAGAGAAACCAGTAAATGTTTTAATGTGATTTGAAAAGGTTAATTAATTATTATGTCAGTACAATACTGTTATCTACATGTGTGTTGTATTTCCAATGGAAGATTTTCACTTTTTTTTAGATTTTCATTTTCCACCACAACGAAGTCGCGGTTGACAGGTAGTAAATTATGAAAGCATATTGCAATGAGTCAGTCAATAAAATCAATGGTCTCTTTCAAACGATATTAATAAAAATAACGAAGCTTTCATAACTAAAAAAAATATTTTGATTAACTCCGTTCGATTAAATAAAATAAATCTGTAAATCGAAACATTGGTTTCAAATAACCATTAATTTGGCAATAAATCTATTTCATTGCCACTACCAATGCTTCCAAACTATTTATTAAAGCGTAGATTTTCCAGATATTCTGACTCATCACTTGAGTTGTAACAGTACGTACTTTTCCCATTCGTTTGAGTCTCTTTTTCGCTCGCCTAATGATACAAAGCTGACAAAAAAAGGATTTTAGAGTTCGGCCCGAGAGAAAATCCCCTAGTGTCGGTTTTTATGTGTCAAAAGTCCATTTGTATTTTTGTAATTTTATTTATGTTTTGCGTTGTTTTGTTGAATAATATTTCATTTGAGAAATGTTGAAATTTTATAAAAGGAATAAACAAAAATATGATAATTAGACGGCAGCTAAAATTAGAGTAGAAGAAAAGAAGACAAATGATTCAAGAAAAAATATTTCACAATGCATTACTTTGATTTATGCTATTTAAAAGAGAATTTTTAAATGGGTTGTATTTTTTTACAATTTACGCAGTATCTTTTACGAGTGTTGATCTATTCTTAATTTATTTTAACCGACTTCAAAAAAGGAGGAGGTTAACAATTCGTCGGAATCTTTTTTTATTATGTATGTTCCTCGATTACTCGAAGACGCCTGGGCCGATTAGAGAATTTTCTTTTTTGTTTAAAAGGGTATACTTCCCAGGTGGTCCCATTGGCATCAAGTCAGGATTTGATGATGGAATCCTAGAAAAATCGAGGGCAACCCTCAAATTTTATAAGGACCCATAGTGTGTTTTATATATTTTCTAAAACTATTCAGGTATATGGTCTGATATTTTCCATAATCATCTCATTTTGCTGAGCTGATAAAAGAAAACATAACTCCTTAACTATTAGATGTTGATGGATATTATTTCAATATCACAGGCAATAAAAAAAAAGAATGAATAAGCACTGAAAATAGATAAATAATGATTAATGTTTAACAAAACTGAAAACCGACTTCAAAAACGAACACTGTAAATTAAAAAATAACAACAAATTCATTTAATCTGCTTGGGCCTCAGCACCAACTCCAAAGAGAGTAAAAATTGTTGTTATTTTTTACTTTACAGTGTTCGTTTTTTAAGTCGGTTTTCAGTTTTGTTAAACTTTAATTATCAGTTTAACTCTAAAGCTGTGTCTACTACACTAAAACATTACACAAAACATGCTTTCGCTACACATTTTTATCTAACGAATGCTAACATAGGGCCGCGTTTCCTGCACTAAAACATCATACAAAATACTTACACAAAACATGGTATTTCCACATTTTTTGTCTATGGTCCATTATTATATAACCAGGAGAAATATCTCCTTGTTTTGTTTAGGTGTTTTTAGTGTTTCGTTTAAAAAAACATGTGTAGGAGACGGCTTCATTGTATGTGTACGTGTAGCACATGTACTTAACACTAAAACCTGCGAAAAAAAGAATTTTTAATAAATACATAATGGGAAAGGATTGTTATGGTGATTTTTCGACTGAACCCCTTAAGATAATAAAGTTAAACAGTGAAGTTGGTTAACTTTTCGCTTCTAGTGAGTCACGAGGCAGGCGCTAACCGCAATACATTTAAAACTTGTTTTATCTGAAACTAAGTTATTGTAACCGTCATTATATCGCCATAAGATTGTGAATCATAATAGCTTCCCGTGATTTAGTAAAGATTGTCACAAATAAGCGCGAAAGGGCGTTGAAACTTAACAATAATGTGAAAGTGAAAAGTAAAATTGTGAAAATAACTTTAGAAGAAAATATTTCGTATGGATTTATAAAAGGTCAATATTTATTATTTAATTGGTTTGTTGTTATTAATTAATTCCATTTCGTCGTCAGCTAGTCTTAGCGTTATATATTTTGTTCTACTTGCCTTTATTCCACCTCTATGTGGGGTCGACGCAGTATCCTTTTTCAAGTATGTTGCAGAAAATGATTTTGCTTAGTTTTTACGACCGGCTGCCTGCCTGACGTCAAACCCCAACTGGGAGATAGTCTTACCGTTGTACCTCTACATCATATAATGTTACAAGATATAGAGGTAATATGGGGAAAGAACGTTAACATATTTAATTAGTCACGAATTCGAATAATAAAGCAGCGATAGCTCAGTTAGAAAAGATACGGACTGCCGAGACGAATGTCGGAGATTCGAAACCTAACCCAACAGAGCATACACCTCTGACTTTTCTATATTGACCAAGTTGAACATGTGAGATCTAAGGCGACTTGCAGCACTTAGATAAATATCGATTTAAATATACGACTGAGATGTAAGTTGTACTAAAGTTAAGACTATCTCTAGATTAGTAATAGTGCTTCAAGTCGCCCTAAATAGTAGAACCTCTTATTTAATAGTTTGTTTTGATGTAATTTTCAATTTATTTTATTATCTCTTTCTAATGTATGTTGCTGTTTAATTTTGTGTATGTTAAAAAAACACAAGAGTTTTTGTATTTTGTATTCAATAATGGGGGTGACGTTTTAGTTACCGAAAAAAACCCTATGAAAATAAAGAAAATTTTCTATTAAATTAATTAATTTCTATGTTTTACAGTCGACAAAATATTTACTGTACTACTAATTCAACAGTGAACATCCACCTTTACAAGCAATTAAGGACGTCCAAGGACTTTGGACCTCGTTACCGTATCGGTAAAAAGTTCCAAATCTAAACTGCCGTGACTCATAAATTGTGGATTCCCAACATAAGTCATTAGTTAATCCGCGATGCACCTGGTCGCGATACCAATCATTAATGTTCCGCGTAAAACTTGGTATTTAGACGTAACAGATAGCTTAATTGCGTTAAATGTGGCAAATTTATTATTGTGATTTATTGTTTAATAGCTTTTGTTGCGCTTCTTTTCGACCGACTTCCACAAAAGGAGGAGGTCCTCAATTCGTCTGTATTTTTTTTATGTATGTTACGCGATATCTCCGCCAAATGTGAACCGATTTTCAAAATTCTTTTTGTGTTCGATAGAGGTTGTTTCAAGGGTGGTCCCAATTTGGTCACTATCGGTAAATTGGAAGTCGGTTAGTTAAGTTTTTAAACTTGTGATTATTAAGGAATCTCTTTTATATCGGCGTTAGACTATTTCCGTGATTGCGGATAACATTTTGTTAGGCGCTTCTGAATACCGACCGCAGTGTCTGTTATGGTCAGCAGCCTGGCGTGCAGTGGCCCACAGGTTGTCATCTCGCAGAAGGAGTGTCGAGAGGGATCGAGTACGATCTGATACCTCCAAATTAATATGGGACTACCCTTGAAATAAGCTCCATGTTACACAAAAAGAATCTTGAAAATCAGTCCACAATTACCGGAGATATCGCGTAATATACATAAAAAATACAGACGAATTGAGGACCTTCTCCTTTTTTGAAGTCGGTTGAAAATAATGTATCCTTTATCATAATATCATTATAGACTTACTATAAGGGCCTCTCGTGACAGCAACGCCATCATACCCGTATAAATACTAATTTCCTCGCTTCCGATGGTGACTCTATTTACAAGCCCCGCTTCGGGCTTTCACTGAATTATCTCCCATCGGCTCCAACCTAGCGGCGATAAAAGCTTACCGGAAAATTGGGTCAATTTTACACTGTTTATTGGTTTATAATACGACGCACTACAAAGGACTCTTTAGTTAACGTATTTATGCATGTGAGTCCCTTTATAAAGCAAAGGTGTGTTGTATTTTTATTTAGTAACTATTTTAGTATTTTTGAAAACTATAATTTTGTTTATTAGGTATTAAGCAATATACATAGGTTTTTTTTATTGGCCTTACAAGACAGACGAGCAGACGGCCCACCTGATGGTAAGTGATTACCGCTGCCCATGGACATCGACAATGCCAGGGGTGCCAAGCAGCTACCTACCATGGAAAATGCTTTTTTAAGCCTCGTTTGAAGGACATGTCATAGCGCTGAGGGAACACCGAAGAGGGAAGTTCGTTCCAGAGTAAGCAGGTGCGCGGGAAAAATGTACTCTGGAAGCGCATACACATAGAGAATTCAGAGGTGCATGTTCTTGCTGAATTCGAAGCTGCTACTTATTGGCAGTCCGTAGCATTCCAAACTGAGCTTTTTTATTATCTGTATAGTGTAAGTATTTGTTTGTGTCCTTAAATGCTAATCTATATACAACAGAAACCTATAAAATGCAAGTGTTAAGTACCGATCTTGTGTATATTTTACTTCATATATTTCCTATTGTTGATTTCATTAACAGTTTTGCAAGAAGTCATAATAATATCATGTGTATCGTGGGTGTCTTGAAGTTACCAACTACGTCACAAAACATAATAAATGGGTCAAATATTTGCCACTCATACAAGCTATTGTGCTATACCGGGTGTTTCATAAAGTTGGTACCTATAATAATTCCACATACAGGGAGAACGATTTCAAGTGCAATGGTAAAGTTAAAAAATAAAAATTTAATTTATTTTTTTAATCAATAACCATGGGAATTTTAAAATCAGAATGTGATCTGTAAATTGTCACAAATAGCAAAAGAATGGCTTTGTGTATGCTAAAAATAATTAATTACCCCATAGGTAGTTTGAAAATGTGCTGCAGCAGTGAGCCGGAAATAAGATTTTCATCACAAATTCAAGTTTCCATAATTTCAAAATTATGAGCCTTACGAAATTTTAAACATTACCGCTAGATTGCTAGCCATCCTCCCTTTATGTGAAGTTATTATGGATACCAACTTTATGAAACACTCTGTATAATTGAGTATTAAATCCGTCTTTATACTCTGTAAATATCTTTCTTTCTACCTGAAATGTGTGGGGTCACCGTAACACACTTTTTCAAGCATGTTTTTGCAGAAAGGTTTTGGCTGAGTTTTTACGACCGGCCGCCTGACATATACCCCTCTCTTGGGGATCCACTTCCGGGCAAATCCCGTAAGAAAAACACCCGCTCGACCTAAGAATCGAACCCAGGACCTCCTAGTTCAACAGCCATTCTTTATCTTTCTTTCTATCTGCCTTCATCCCACATTAGAATATGACCGAAGCTTTTCACTGTATCACTTCTTATAATTCAAATATACATACATAAGCAGAGGCGAGACATCGAACTAGAACACCCAAATTTCGCTGACATCATTTCCGTCCGAGATGTGATAGGGGGCTAGCCTATCGTCATATGGAGCACCAATTCCAGTTTTCGGGTTGATACTGAGTACAAAAACTTAATATAATTTTGCCTAACCTGGGATCGAACCCGAGACCACAGAACGGTAGTTGTACCGCGCACCAAATACAACTACGCCACCGAGTGAGTCTACATTAAGTTTCATAATTCAAATACATAGTGAAATTTGAATCACTCAGTTCATTATACGCTTCCCAAAATTCCATAGCACATTCCTACCACACAGCACGGCTGATTTCATTATACCGTGTAGTATGTGAGGAATGCACAATAGTATTCTATATTGGAATGGCTTGTTCGGGATTGCTTCGAACTATTTATTACACCACAATTACTGCCTGTGTCTTCAGATCTCACTTGGCAATTTATATGCAAGTGAATTTCCTCTATAAAATTATTTAGGAGTTTCTATTTTATAACTGCGTATATTATTAAGCAAAAGTAGGTATTTATTGACCTATTTTTGGTTGCGGGCAAGAGACGATCTGAATGTAGTTGTTTTTAAATTAGTATATTATGAAGGGTATTTTATTAGATTAACATAAGTAAATTAAAATAAAACATAGTAATATAAAAACTGCAAATGTTCAAATATCCATTTATTGGAAATTAAGTATCAACATTTTATAATAGTAATACCGTACGTTTATTGAGTAGGTAGGGTTTCCATGTGTGCACTAGGTCTTAAAGAAATTCTTATACATAGGTATTCACTGGAATAATAATTCCCTATGAACTAAAATTTTAAAACATCCAATACACGCAGAATAAATTGTATAAGATTTAAGGTTTTAGATAAAATAAAAAGGCATCCCAAGATTTTGGAAATAATTACATATAAATACAAAGTATTTATGCATGTTTATAATCTCACACGCTACCATTGCTCACGAGCTGTAATTTAGAAGTATAAATTCAAAAATCACATGCCACAGATTCGCAAACTTGAAAAGAATCCCTAATCATTCGTTCAACCAGTCAATCAATCAATCAAGAGATTACACGATAATCGGCGGAAATTCGATAGCTGCTGTCACTTGGAGCTGTGGATCAACATAATTTGACACACACTAAGCGAAATGCGTATCCTGCTTGTATCGCACCGGAATAAGGTTATTTCGTATTCAAAATAGTTCCTAAGTGCGGCACGCGATCGGAAGTCTCGTATTATTGATACGCTACTGTTGAATTCCATAAACAAAATAATAGGCTAATTCCCAAAATGGAATACGGAATTTTTCGAAAAATTTCGGGTGTGATTCCCGTAGCGCTATTCTGTAAGAACTTTTCTGTAACTCGACAATTGAATCCGCGGTGAGATATCAAGTTACACGGTCAAGTGAGCGATGTTATCTCACTCACGAAGTTCGATGACGAGTTTGGCTTTTTACAGAATAGCACAGAGTCGGAAGTTTGTGTGATTTACAGTAATTTGTTTTGGAAATTAAATTAGATCTAGTTCAACTTCGTATGTAGTAGAATCACATGTCAATGTTCTTGGGACCGTAAGTGCCACAGTTCCATTTATCAGGCTCCTGTATCGTGGGGCGACAAATTAATTTAGGATGGAATCAAGGCTATATTATCATAATTGGGTGTGATTATTTTTTGCGTAATTCGAAACCTCTTTTCATTTGCCCTTGCACTTTTGTGCAACCTGCATTTTCAAGCATGTTGCAGAAATAAATTGGCTTTGTTTTTATGAACAGCCGCCTGCCGTTTTTAATGTTTTTTCTACGTTTTTGTCTACCCTAACCTCGATGTTTGTGCACGTCAATGGATGATAGCCTTTGTCTATGCACTGTGTCTGTAGGAATGAATGGTCCTTTGTACGTATTAAAGTAGACAGCAGCCTATATTAAACGCTACTAAACATAACTTCTGAACTTTGCAACCTGTTACGCCAACAGTAATCTGCTCGGGGATCACTTTACTTTTTATATCTTTTGTAGTTATTCTTTCGAAATGAGATTGTAGATTTTTTTCTTTTCTCTTTTTTTTGGGAGTTTAATCACGCAGTGCTTATGTCACTCCCGTACAGAAAATAACAAGATTAATACTAATAATAAGTACACACGCTCGTACAGGTAAAAATGTTATAAGTATTAGCTATTATCGTTGCGCATGTACCCCAAAAACAATTTGCAAAGCATTCTAGACTCTTCAGAAAAAGGCGACGCTATTGTAGAATTATTATTAGCCGACCTTTATGATGCTACTAGATTCATACTGTGATAAGTATCTCATAAATAACTGATATTTAATGCTGCTAGTTTACTCCTTAGAAGAAATGTTTATAATTGAAAAAAAAAATATTCATGTCAGTAGCGTTTACAAATATGTATTTCTTTAAATATTTTTACTTAAACATTAATGGTAAGGTAGCGTTACTGGACACGGCACGTTTTGTGAGGCGGTTCCTTACTCTAGTCTCTGGAGTCCTAATCGCAGCGCCACCGTCATCCGTCCTAATTGGGTTCCGAGCATCGCCATCGGAGGAGATTGCTTTTATATTTTTAAATGTATTTTTTTATATTTACGTATATAAAACCGTAAATATAACTTTTGAAATAAAAATAACTGGCCATACTATATAACCTTATAATTCCAACTCCTCCATATCTTTCTGTTTAATTAACTTCGTTGCGGGATGAAGACAATTTTGCATTATCCGAGCTTCACTGCTCGGTGTCGTAAAATGCGTGCCATTGTTGATCCTGGCTTACAGGAGTTACAGTGGCGGGTGTGTGGGCGGGACAGTACCTGGACATACTATAAGCAATAGACGAGAATCATCTTGTTTCTGAAAAATGTATCAAGAACATGCAATAATCAATGACGGCAATCATTCATTAGACAGATTATATTTATATGGACATGAGATATGCCTATATGCTATCTGTGTGTTCTTTGCGTTAAACCCTACGCATTATCAAGCAGGAAGTAGTATGCAAGTAATCGCATTAGGATCTGGAGCGAACGAGATGGGTCGTGTAAGCAACGTACGAGACGCCTTCCTGGCGGTGCCGTCGCCGTGCAGCGGTGTCCGTGTCGGCTAGCCGTGCCGATCGCAAGCTTACGAAGAGGTAATTTTATTTGCAACATTAGTTTATAATATTACAACAGATGATAAATAAGTAGATAACATACATAACATAAGCTCACGCCTGTATCTCCGAAGGGGTAGGCAGAGGCGCACTAGCGAATTAGTACACCCACGTTTCGCCGAGCTTAGTTCCGTCCCAGATGTGATAGGGGGCGAGCTTATCGCCATATCGGGCACAAATTCCAGACTCCGAGCTGATATGGAAAAATCCAATATCACTTTGCCCGACCCGGGGATCGAACCCGAGATCTCAGAACCGTAGTCGTACCGAAATACCGCTACGCCACCACTGTTCTAGTTCGTTAGTGCACCTCTGCCTGCCCTTCGGGGATACAGACGTGAGCTTATGTGTTAATGTGCAAATTGTACGACTATAAGAGTAAGCGCTTATCAAACACAAAAATAATCTTAAAAATCGTTCCACATTTGGTGACAATATCGAGTAACATACATAAAAAATACAGGGGGGTTAACACCACCTCTTATAGCAGTATTATTATCATCTTACTCGTACCGATTCCCATACAAAACAAACGAAGATCGATTATAATAATACTGCTGTAAGAGGTTGTGGTAACCCTGCTGATGTATTGATTATCTCCTTGTTTTGAAGTCGGAAACAGATTGAGTTACCTGTGTCAATAGGACGATTATTAACAAGAAATCTTTAGAACGAAAGGGAAAATCTTTGGAACGAAAAGAAAGGGGGAATAATTGTTAAACCAGTATTTAGGATTTTTTTGTGTAATTAAGGCGCGTCTACTGAACCTCTTTCTCTTGAAAAAAAAATACAATATCAAAACAATGATTTTTGCTGTTCCCTGCTTATAAAACAATGGACCATAGAAAAATGTGTAGCGAAACCGTGTTTTGTGTAGATGTTTTATGCAATATTTTGTGCAAAACTAAGGACTTCATGCAAGTTACAATTATGCAGATGCAAAAGTCTACAAGTATTTATCGTAAATATTTTCTTGAAATCAAATCTATACCGCTATTATTACAAAACTTCATCAAACTCAATATGAACGCATTTATCACTCTTTGTAAGTCTAGATACGGTGTTTGTAATTCAATATAAAAATGTCGAATGTATCAGTTCGATAAGCAGACCATGACTGATGGAGATATGCGTTGCAATCTGTTTTAATTTTATTAACGGTACTCTGGAGCTGGATGGTGCAGGTATTTGAAGAGTATTCCATCGTGTATTTACTTATATTTTGGAACATGGCTGTCCTTTGTGATTCGACTAACATCAAACTTGGAAAGTAAATGCCAACAAATGAAGATCATAAACAGCAAAACGCAAGATTGCAGTTTGTAAATATTTATTATTACTAGGCCGGTTCCATCAGGTCGATCTGGAAATCTTTTGGGGAGGCCTATGTTCAGCAGTGGACGTCCTATGGCTGATGATGATGATGATGAAATAATTATTGCGTTTAGAACTTGCGGTCCGAGCAGGAATATTTTTGATAATCGAACTCGTATCGAGATCGCTGCGCAGTGCGCACTTTTGGTCAATATTTTATACAAGTTTTATAGACTCGCAACGAACTCGATTCGAATTCGTTTGCAAAAAATTTCAAGTTATCCATCCCCGCCAGTTTATATTTTAAATCGATGGGTTGATCTTTTCTTTATTTTTTTCTATCTGCCCTTATCCCACCATGTGGAGTCGGTGCGACATACTTTTTGTAGTATGTCGTAGAAAGTATTTGTTTTAATCTTTTACAACTTGCTGCCTGCCTGACGTCAACCTCCTTCTAGGGTATCGTGTCCCAGGCTATTAGTGTTAGGAAGACACCCGCCTGACCTGGGAATAAAACACAGGACCTGCCGGTTGAGAGCAGTCGAAAGGTCGATCGATGATAATAATAATGTTGATGGTCATGGTGATCCAAGAATGGAAAAAGGATTTTGTAAGTCTTTTGTTTACCTCGATCCAAATGCCTGTGCACGTCACTAAACTTAAAAAAACCATGCCATGCAACACACCGTTGCAAGAGTTGGCACGCGTGGCGCCGCACACCTGAGTGTCTGCCGTCTGGCGTAGTGTGTCGAGTCATCGCTGTTAATAGCTGTCAAATGCTGAAAGAGGATAGCTTATTGCATTTTTTGTACACCAACGGTCAACGGAACATTACACTACATACCTACATAATGCAAACCCCATTTATCCCGTTACCCATTGTAAAAGGCATTGTTTAACATTTTGTTAATAAGTAGGTAACACGATCAACGGTCGTCGGGTCACATCTTGTTACATTGATCGATTCATTAGCAACGAATGATGCGAACTTATTAGCTAGCTATTTAAAGTTATCAGATGTCTGTCTTGTGATATTAAAAATAATTTGAACTTGATAATTCTTTTGTACATTGACGAATGCTTTAGCGCCACTCCTTATTCATGTTAAGTAAAATAGTTTAAACCCTGCTTAATTTTTTGCAATCTATTCTTTTGATTGCGATTTTAGTTTTACTTCATTAACACGACTTTGTCCTGAAAGAGGGTTTCGTGTATTTTATTTTATAGATCATTTCATTTTACAACATTATCAGTTTTTCTGTTTTCTCGTTGCCATTACCTGAGCTTATGACAGGATCTGCCTCGGTGGCGTGATGGTATTTCGGTACGAAACGGTTCTGAGGTCTCGGGTACGATCCCCGGGTCGGGCAAAGTGGTATTGGATTTTTGCATATCAGCCCGGAGTCTAGAATTTGTGCCCGATATGGCGATAGGCTCGCCCCCTATCACATCTGGGACGGAACTAATGTGTGTGGGTGTTTTAGTTCGCTAGTGCGCCTCTGCCTACCCCTTCGGGGATACAGGCATCAGCTTGTATTATGTTATGTTAATGACAGGATCCTTCTTTGAATCTTGACCAAAACATAAGTGCATGTTCAGCCGCGTCTCCTACAATAAAACATTACAAAAAGCATATTAATATCGCTACATATTTGTATCTATGGTTTATTGTTCTATGGACTGGAGACAGAGAAAATTATTGTTTTGCGTATGTGTTAGTGTGTTTTGGATCGAGAAAAACAAGTGCAGGAGACGCGGTTTTATGAAAATTTAATCTAAAGCTGCATTAGAAATAGGCGTCTATTTTCAAAATGTATTTGTCTGTTCCAAATAGTTCTTGCTGTTGGCTCTATTGGTTTTGTAGATTGTCGTCCGTCGATCACAGGTCAACTCAATATTGACGTAAACTATTATGTGTTTACGATGAGTCTCACGGTGATGACGTATCATTAGCCTGACGTAGTGGCTTGTCTACCGGTAGTACCGGCACGCGGCAGGTCAATCATCGATTTTAAAGGTCTGTATACAGTGTAGTGTAGACGAGAAAAGTTTATTTTGCAGTGTAATAAGGGAAATTGTGATAACGAATTCAGCAGAAAATTAAAAATTAAAACTCAGAATGGTGTAAATATGTAATGACAGTCGACAAGTTGAGTAGCATTCCAGTATTCAGTCATTCATTCATATTTTGATTTATATTGGTATTTTAGTTGACGTCAGGAGAAATAATATAAGTTACCTACTTATCTACTACCCTAACATACAGAAGTTAATTTTTAATTGCCTAAGGTAACTTCACGTTCTGAATGTCGTACTTTGAATCACTTTATCTAAAGTTAAAATTATAGTAACTTGTTCTAAATTTTGGATTTACGAGGACACACCTTGAAAAATTATCTTTATACTTTATATACAACCACCCTAAGGACAGTACTGTTGACCTTATTGTCCAATATAGAAATAAAGCCACGAAGGTTATGCCGATAGTAAGTCTTATATGAACAAAGAACGTGCAGTATTTCTGAATGCTCGATAATTTAAAATAACTTTATGTGGAGCCATAACGTATTTGCAAAACAGGAGTTTAAATAAATAATTAAATGACTGTTTGTGTTTTGTTTTTGCGGTCACGGGGAATTCCTACATGCAAGTATCTTCTTCTTTTTCGTCGTGTCGATGGTTTATACATTTATAAATTATTTTGGCGCAGTACTCAGCCACTGCCACTTCAGCAGGAGTAATCCCAGCAAGGTCATCGGCAGTGCAGGTGTGAGGGCACTGCGGACATGACAGCAAGTGCAGCACAGTTTGTGGGGCCTCCCCGCAGTCACATACCGGATCTGTCTCACTGTAACTCCACTTTACCATGTTCGATTGGAACGGCCAAACTGAGTTCGAAGGCGGTTGAGCAACTTTCATGTGGGCCATGGTTGGTCTTGCCTCGGTGGGAGGTTTCTGTGGGCGGTAGGTACTGCGGGGGTGGAGTGCAATATCCTCCCACAGCAAACATCGGGATTTTTCTTGTTTATATTTTAGTGTTTTAGTATGGCTTAAAAAGCTTTTACGACTCTTAAGGCGCGCATAAGAAGTAAGTATAAGGGATTATGATTATATTCAAAAGAGCTCTTGCTCTTAAACTGCATACCCTGGAGTACCTCAGGGATATTCTTGACATACTATACTGTGGAAGAAAGAAAACCTACTGATTGACATAAAGCTGCATAATTTGATGTCTATAATTATGAGGGCTAATCAAATAACTACGCTGTATAGGTATAATCACCTACTTATCGAAAAACATGTTTCTAGAAACGATGTATTTCTCTTTGTAGTCAAAGTTTAGTTAAACACTGTATTATAAGTTTCAAACCAACTAATGGAATTTCAATGTAGTGTAAAGGTGCGTTCTAACCAAAGATATTTAATATTACTAAATGTAGAGGGGGTATCAAGCAAGTTGCCATACAAAAAACAATCTCAAATATCAGTAACGCCATCTACAAGTTATTACAATACGAGGGCGCTTTTACAATTTACACCTTAGATTGTTCTGTGAATGTTCAAGAATCACGTAAGACAATTTTATTGTCTAAAAATGAATACGCTGGCAAAATTTTGCGCGCGTATGTTTCAAATATGACTGAGTGACTTATACCACGAGGTCACAACTTTTGGATCACAAGTTTCGTACTGTTGTCCCGTCTATGTAGGTACTGTTGAGTGTCTTTGGTTATATTTGATACTCAATTTTTCATAATCACAGGGTAAGGCCGTGTCCACATTCTCAACGACCTTGCGGCAAATGGGTTATGCGATGAGGCAATGCGCGTCAAATCGGCGGCATTCCGGATTGTCCGCGCACCGTTACGGTACCCGGACGCGTTACGCAATGCATTCGACTTATATCTCTTATGTAAGCTGTTGCATCGTCTGCTTATACTATGCGGAATGTTTTCGGGGCAAAATTGAGGACATTTTCAATATCCGCGATCCATCCGGCATGATTTCGTGTGATAGGCATCGGTTAATTATAATAATGAACATGTAACAAATCTGTAGCCGTTTGTTACATAAGCTCACGCCTGTATCCCCGAAGGGGTAGGCAGAGGCGCATTAGCCAACTAGTACACCCACAATTCGCCGAGCTTAGTTCGGTCCCAGATGTGATAGGGGGCGAGCCTATCGCCATATCGGGCACAAATTCTAGACTCCCGGCTGATATGGAAAAATCCAATATCACTTTGCCCGACCCGGGGATCGAACCCGAGACCTCAGGACGGTAGTCGTACCGAAATACAACCACGCCACCGAGGCAGTTTAGCCGTTTGTAATTTGTAAAAAGGAATGTAAAGAGATATATAATGATCTTAAATTAGCAAAAGTTAATGCTAACAATACTGTTATAATATAGTTCATAATTAGAGGTATATTATGGTTAACATTTAAATCTATCTAGCTGGTTCAAGATTCTGCGCTTCTCTTTTTTAGGTTTAAAAGTAGGATATGTTCTTCTTTAATGTTTCAAATACCGTTGTACAAAATATTTTTAACTACATTTGAGCGGTTTACCTGTAAAACTTAAAAAACACGCTCAGCTTTCAATTTACAATACTGGTTTGGTTTTTGTAAGCCATAACTTCTTAATTAAAAATCAACAAGTACGTAACCTGTTTTACTTGCATCTAACATAAAAGAGTTAAAAAAAACTGTATATGTAATCATCCCGTGTGTACAGCTCGCGTGCGCGTGCGCTGAGGCTGTGCGGTGATGGTGTGGTGTGCGCTTGCGCACTGGCGCCGTCTCCGCGGCCTTGACAATGTCGCGGCAACCGCGGCCCCAGTCTCCCAACACGTGAACCTTTCGTTTCATGTAACACTTCTCAAAATGCTGTACATGCCCTTTAAATCGATATTATGGGCCTTATAAAAACATTTTCGCTTAACTTTTTGCTAAAAATAATGCATGACACTTTTTTTCCTTGCGTTACATTGTTTAAAAATGAAAGGGACAACGAATGGTTAAAGATAAGCAGCGCTTAAATATTTTTATAAGGGGCTATATGGGCAAATAGCATGTACGTGTGAGTATGATTGGGAAGGTAAATGTGATTTATTTAGTAGTCGGTTAATTTAAGTTACAAGTTATCATTATGGGCCTTACTTATAAAAACATTTTCGCTTATCTTTTCGTTAAGAATAGCGTGTCTCTTTTTCCTTGCGTTATATTGTTTAAAAATTAAAGGGACAACCTAGGGTATTATGGTATAAAGATAAGCAGTGTTTAAACAACCTATGGTTAAAGATAAGCAGCGCTTAAATATTTTTATAAGTAAGGGACTATACAAGTTATGACACTTCTCGACAACGATGACAGTTTTAATTTTCTCCATATGTTCATTGTTGTTGTATTTTCATTTGTATTCTATGTATGACTAAGCGCTAAGGATCCTGTGTCATAATTTATTTATTTATTTAAAACACTTTATACATACATATATGTACAGGCGGACTTAATGCCTGAGGCATTATCTACCAGTCAACCTTTCGGTGGTGCAGAGAATAAGCAAAACAAGGTAGGTGTATAAATAAATGGAGTATGAAAAGAAAGGTGTTAATAAATGGATCGACTCTAAAATTTATCCGATCGTGTCCAAATTCCCGCCACTACAAATAAGCTCTATCGAACACAAAAAGAATTTTGAAAATCGGTCCATATTTGGCGGAGATATCGCGTAACACCATCGATATAATAATATACCTAGATGCACAGTTCCATACAAATATCATTGTAAACAGTGTCCTCGACAGACAAAACAAATAAACATCACAAATTTAATTAAATTAACACAAATATGACCTTATAGACGCGGCATAAAGTAGCTTTTTAAATTGAATGTTCAAACGTTCCTATATTCGAAATTTTTGAATTTCTAATCGTTTTTGAATTTGACAATAATTTGACATTATTAAAAGAAACATTCTAGTCACTTGGACAAAGATTGAATGGAGTCGAATAGTTCTTGTATTTATCTGTGAGAAATTTTTACCACGTGGCGTACAATGTAGATGAGAATGGCGATATCTCTATAATAATTTTACTTACATTAAGAGATAGATAGAGTATAAATGTTTAGAAGATAACAAAGCTTATGAGTAATGAATATGAAATAAGCACTGTTTTGCCTTAGCGTGATTCATAAATAAATAAATAACACCCAACAGTCACATACATAGTCCTGGCCCCACACTAAGATCGTCCTTTGCTCTTTAGATTCTTAATAATTTCTTTTAGACTATCATTTCGTTTTCTTAATCTTTTGTTCTGCCTTTTTAAGTTTCGCACTAAATTAGATTTAAGTTTAAATTTTTGGTTGCGTTCTTTCAAATTATCTTTCAAAAATAACGTCTTAGGTGTGTTAAAGATTGATGAAAATTCTGATGGTATTGGTGATCCTTCATTATTTATTGGTTCAATTGCTGGTTCCTGGAAATGAATATGTTTCCAATAAATGATGACGCCACAATTACTGTTGTAGTAATTATGCCTAACGACCGGTTCCAATAAATGATCTCAATCCGAGAATCCAAGATAAAAATGAAAAATTAAAAAATGAAAAATCGCGAGAATGAACCATTAAAATTATTATTTGACAGCGGAATGTTCAACTTTGTTCATGTTGGCAATTTTTTATGATCTGCACACTTTGATTGAAAACATTTATTAGAATTAGCCGCAAATTATTAAATAGTCATTTTACATGGCAGTATGTACCTAGTATATGCTTGCTATTGATGAATTCTGTATCAAATATTTTTCAACTATTACACTTGTACTGCACCCTGTCTCATTTAAACTTGTAGTTACGACAATCTAAAATAAAGTCAATAAATGTGGCAATATTTAATTTTTTATAGGTACACCAACAGCATACATATTGTTAAATTAAATAGTAAACATTAGTTAAGGACAATGTAGCTGATGACAATTTATCACCTTTATTTTTGGTACAGCATTCTTTTTAATTTTCCTAATCCCTTTTTCTGTATAATATCCATCGGAATCGGCAAAATGGTCTGAACAAAACACACTTGAGTAATTGGGTTTAAAATTTTCTTCTCTCCTCTCTTCGGAAATAATTTTACGCCATTTATCTCTTACTATTTGATTTCATGGAAATCTGTAATTAAAAAAAAAAATCATAAATTTAAAATAAATATAATATATTTCCAAAAAAAAACGACTCCATATATTTCATTGTTCCAAATCATGATTTCAAAAGGGACAAAATATTTTATTAACTGAATTCGTTAAATTATTTATTTATACACGTTTAATACTTAATTTAACATGATTAAGGTTTTAAGAATCAAGTAAGGGAATTATACTTACTTAAAATGTGAAATCCCATGTGTTTTGCGCTTTGTAAGAGTGTTATTTTTGCACTCTTTCACAGAGCATTTAGGCATCTTCACAGACGAACGGTCGGCGCCCGACTGACAGCCAACAAGTGCTTACTTACATTTTAAGCACTCGTTGGCTGTCCCACTTTCTGAGCGTCAACTGTGCATCTAGGTATATTATTATATCGATGCGTAACACGCATAAAAAATACAGACGAATCGAGGACCTTCTCCTTTTTTTGGAGACGGTCGAAAATACGAAATGATACCCCGCTAAGAAACCCATACATCTATTTTGTATAAATTTTTCCATTGCAACTACAAGTATTCACCCAAAGATTACAATTTTTCAACTTCTCAAACAAATACTGGGATTCAAGACTGGAGTTGCGTCATAAGAAAGTTATACGCGTCAGTAAATCAAGGATTCAGTTATATCACAGTTCTGCGCCAAAATGGCATGTCAAGGCGAGACGATTTTGATGCTTTAAAATATTGTTAACGTTTAACAAGTAAATTGCCTATTGTTAGAGTGGCATTTATATTTAGGAATGTGTTTGTTTCGCTAACAACGTATAATATTATGCTTTATACTGTTTATAGAATAATTTCTTCTATCGGCCATTGTCCGAATAATTGTTTATGAATAATCACAAGTTTGAAAATACAAAAACTTAAATGACCGACTTCCAACTTACCGATCGTGACCAAATTTATGTGGTACCACCCCTAAAATAAGCTTTATCGAACACAAAAATAATTTTGAAAATCAGTCCACATTTGGCGGAGATATCGCGTAACATGCATAAAAATACAGACGAATTGAGGACATTCTCCATTTTTGGAAGTCGATCGAAAAGAGATACAGGTACAGCATAAATATTTTAAAGTGATAGTCAATGGTGTGAAAAAATGTAACAAAATCAATAGATCAAGATGAATAGGCTGGCTCATCCGGCTTCTTACCACTGTCACAGAAAACGAATGTGGCGAAAATGGATGTAATTTTTGCACTGGTTGTCGACCGACTTTAAATAATCACAACTTTAAAAACTTAACTGACCGACTCACAATTTACCGATCGTGATCACATTTATATGGGACCACCCTTGAAATAAGTTCTATCGAACACAAAAAGAATTTTGAAAATCGGTCCACATTTGGCGGTGATATCGAGTAACATACATAAAAAAAATACAGACGAATTGAGGACCTACTCCTTTTGTGGAAGTCGGTCGAAAAGGAGGAGGTCTTCAATTTGTTTGTGTTTTTTTTTCGACAGACTTCCAAAAAGGAGAAGGTCCTTACTTTGTCTGTATATATTTTTTAAGTATGTAACGTAATATCTCCGCCAAGTGTAGTTCGATTTTCAAAATTCTTTTTGTATTCGATATACCTTATTTCAAGGGTGGTCCCATATAAATTTAGTGACGATCGGATTTGAAGTCGGTGTGTTAAGTTTTTAAACTTGAGATTATTGTATATTAATAATGCTGTGATCTTCCATTTTAGGCATTCAACCAGCCTTATCATCCTTCTATGACGTTAAAAAGGTGTACATTACACTAGCTGTTGCCCAGGGCTTCGTCCGCGTGGAAAGATCCCACGTGACCGTACATTTTTCCGGGATATAAAGTAGCCTATATCTCTTTATTTCTGATGTACATATAATCCATATACTTGTTAATTTTCATCAAAATCCATTTATAAGTTAGTAGTTTTTGCGTTTTTGCGTGTGTGCGTGTGCGTGCGTGCGTTAGAGGTGTTGGAAGGAGAAGGAAGTCATGGCTACGCAACATAAGGGAGTGGACCGGAATAAAAACGGTTGAAGAGCTGTTCCGTCTAGCCATGGCCAAAGAAAGGTTCAAGGAACTGACTGCCAACCTTCAGTGATGGAGGGGCACTTGAAGAAGTTTTTGCGTGAAAGTGTAACAAACATACAAACATGGAACATCCATACATCCTCACGAACCTTTTACATTTATAATATATGTATAGATAATGCTAATGATAATGTATTTGATAATGATAGTCGCCTCCTTGGTCTAGTGGCAGCATGTATGGGCTGTGGACCGGGAGGTCCTGGGTTCGATTCCCAGGTCGGGCAAAGTAAATTTTCTAATTTAATTTGCCCGGGACTGGATCCCTCATAGGGGGTTGACGTCAGGCAGGCGGCCGGTCGTAAAAACTAAGCCAAATCCTCTTTGCAACATGCTTGAAAAAGTGTGTTGCGCCGACCCCACATTAAGGTGGAATAAGGGCAGGTAGAAAGAAAGTATACATAGATAATGCTGTGATCTTCGGCTGTGCATAGTCTAAAATGTAAATATATTATTATCATTCTACCCTTCCCATCCTTCTATGACGTTAAAAAGGTTTAATATTACGAAGATTATGACCTAAGGTAAGGCTTTATTTGATCATATGAAGGTGAACAGGCATTTTAAATGCAAGCGCAGCCCGACCGTACTTGTTATATAAAGCTTATCATGAGACGTGTAAGACTGTATTATAAGTATTGCAGTATTAAGAATACGATAATTGTACAATGCAATCAAGAAACGTCTTGACCTATACGGACTTTAATTACATTTAATTAAGTTATTTGTAGGCTTTTTGGCGGGAATTCTGTCGGTGCGGGTGGTCGCTTGTTTTAATGATTTCATATTTTAGTCTAAAGTTGTGTTTGTGGTTTAAATGTGATGTGTATCTAAGCAATAAACATCAACGAAGATGGACATGCTTTTTGTCGGATGGATGGGTCGACCATGTTCGATTCCTCCGCTGCGAGAAAATCGTCTAAAAAACATCAAACTGGAAGGAATTGACGCCAAAACTCCAGCAGGGCCTTGAAATCAAACACATCCGACTTCATTGCACTTGCGAAAACTTAGATATAGGAAACAATTTCCCTAACTTGACATTGGCATAATGTATTTCAATTGCCATAAAAAAAAAAGTTATTTGTATTTATTGAAAGTAAATTGCACATGAATAATATTTTAAGTCGTATAGTATATGGAGTTTAATGCTATATTTGAACCGGATTAAGCTAGCTTAGTAGACTGAGACCTAACCCCACTCATTACTAGAGAAAGACCCTGCGTAGCAATGGGACAGTATTATTACAGGGCTAATATTATATTATTTATATCTTTCTCTCTACCTGCCCTTATCCCACCTTAATGTGCGGTCAGCGCAACACCCTTTTTCAAGCGTGTTACAGTTTGCCTTTGTTTTACGACTGGCTGTTTGCCTGACGTCAATATCCATCTGGGGGATCCAGTCCCGTGCAAATAGTGTTAGAAAAACACCCTGCCCAACCTGAGAATTAAATCCAAGACCTCCTGGTCCACAGTACATATACAATACCACTAGATCAAAGAGGCGACTATTATTATTACATTAAATATATCATAAAAAGCTAAAACTCTGGCTTAATCATAGATAAATGTTAGTGTAGCTCTACCACGCTCTACAAACGTGGTATCATCTGACTACATAAGCTCATGCCTATATTCCCGAAGGGGTAGGCAGAGACGCACTAGCGAACTAGAACACCCACATTTTGCCGAGCTTAGTTCAGTCCCAGATGTGATAGGAGGTGAGCCTATCGCCATATCGGGCACAAATTCCAGACTCCGGGCTAATATGGAAAAATCCAATATCACTGCCCGACCCGGGGATCGAACCCGAGACCTCAGAACCGTAGTCGTACCGAAATACCACCACGCCACCAAGGCAGGCAAAAAAGCTAAAACTCGGGCTTGTTCATAGATACATTTTAGTGTAGTTCTACCACGCTCTACAAACGTGATATCTGAGTATAAATATTAGAATAACATAAATTAACAGCAAAATTAAAACGTTAATTCCCCTAAGAACATGTTTGGCGAGATTTGTAATAGACATTAACAGTACTACAGTCTACACGCTGCAATGAGATGAATGACATGTTTTGAATCTATCGCCATGTGCAATAAACAGTGGAAGTTCGAGTACACACTGGCAAGTAAGGCAGATCGAACAAACCAAACAAACGTTATACACTAAACTTAGACCATTTATCCGAGCGACTAGAAACGTTTATTAAGTACTAGCTGTTGCTCGCGATTTCACTTGGATATCCCACAAGAAGCGTACATTTTTCGGGATAAAAAGTAGCCTACATTACTCGCGGATACTGCAGCATCCAAAAGGTGAAAGAATTTTTAAAATCGGTTCAGTAGTTAGAAGCAAAAAACAAATAATTTATCTTTATAATGTAAGTATAGTTGTACCATGAACAACAAATTCTGCTTTTTTTAGGGGGACGAGGTATTTTATGTCATTATAAAGGCATAAGCATACTGTTGGACAAATGTCCGATTTATGAACAACACATGTCAGTTTTAGGCATCTTTTTCTGCTCTTATCCAATCTTGACGGGCGTCGGCGCAACATACTTTTTCAAGAATGTTGCTGAAAGTATTCGGCTTAGTAATTACGACAGGCTGCCTGCTGCTCAAAACACTGGGGAATACAGTTTTACTCACACTAGTATGTCAAATACTAAAAACGTCTAAATCATATGCGAGCTGGGTCCTTAGGATAAATGGTCTAAGACATAAATGAAATAGGAGATGTATATAAAAACCATGTCTGGATGGGCACAATAAATTTTACTTTGTATTTGTATACTTTAATTCGTTACGCCTGATTGTTTTATTGGAGAGCGGCCAAAATGCTTCATATCACTACTACGTTACATTTGTTCGTTTATTTTGTAGTGTGAGATTAACAAGATTTTGTACTACGATGAACCAGACTTAAATATTGACTATAAACATACAAAAGTTCATGATATCTTTGAAGGGGTGGGCAGAAGCGAACTAGAACACCCTCATCTCGTCCAGCTTTTTTTCGCCCTGATCATCTTAATGTCACGACCATCTTAATATATGTGTGGGCACACAAGAATTTGGAGAGCTCCTTGGAATAAAAAAATAATTGATCGTGTAAGAGAATGTAAGTACTCATGAACCTATTGGGGGCTCCGTGAGGTCAGCGACCCATATGTGATAGGGAGCGAGCCTGTCGCCATACCTATTAGGCACTCTTCCTTATTTCGGACGAATACTACATTATTTTAAAGGGGTAGGCAGAAGCGAACTAGAGAACTGGAATACCTACCCATATGTCGCCGAGATTATTTCCGATAGAAGGGTCATAGGGGCCGAGCCTATCGTCATATCGGGCACAATTTTCAGACTCCGTGCTGATACTGAATATAAAACCCCCATATCACTTTACCGAATCCAGGGATCGAACCTGATACTTCAGAGGTAGTATTATTTGGACTTGTAGGTGAACGTCGATCATCCTTTCAGAAACCATAAGGATTTTGACGGGCGGGAAATCTGACAGAGTGAGTTGTCGCTTGTTAAAATTATCTGGTATTATTGTCTGAAGTTATGTTTGTTGTTTTAAGTGATGTGGTTTTATGCACCAGCTTTCAACCAAGATGGGAAGTATAACGTGGAAACTTTTTAACCGGTGATCTTTGATCAGTTTTGATTGGCTTTGTCCGGTCGATTCGCTGAGTGAAGGAAATCTGAGGGGCATCGCACTGGAAGGAATTACCGCCATAATCCCAGTAGGACCTTGAGATAATCCACATCTGGGTCATTACGAAAACTTGATAAATTGCTCTATTTACCTTGACATTGGCTAAATTATTGTAAATGCGAGGAAGCCATTAATTTTAAAAGAAGAAGAAGGATTTTGACGTAGGTATTGTTAACTTTAAAAACAACCGAAACAACATTGCAATAGCGTCATACATTCCGCATGAAAGTTCCAATCCCAATTCACTCTGATGGATCATATTTTGTGCTATGTTTATATCGTCACTGACAGAAACAGCGTAACTTAAGCTAGTAAGTATCTACCACCTACATAAAATGTCATTGTTTTTTTCATCAACATCAATCGTTAGTAGTATTGCGCGTGCGTCATACGTTAAGGACGATTCATATCTACAGATATTGGACGCAGAGTTACCTACCTAGAGACTGACACGCACCAGTACCTCAAGTGGGATAGAGCCACGCTGTAGACGGCTACGTCTACAGCACGAATGGGCCGTCTCGACCGGTTTGATATAACCGTTTTACAGAAAATCGACGTAAAGTGGCAGCTCGCTGCCGCGTTTCGTTCGGTGAGTGAGATTTCCGGAGGCCCAATTCCTCCCATCCCTCCCCCTTCTTTCCCAATCCCTACTTCTCTCCCTTTAGGTTGACAACGCACCTTTGTTCCTTTTTGTGTCTTGGGTGTCCATGGGCGGTGGCGATCACTTACCATCAGGTGAGCCATCTGATCGTTTGCCAGTAATCTCAGCTATAAAAAAAGTACGGACGTCAAAACATAATGTTATAGATATCATCGTATGTGACATCTTTTAAGTAGTAAATAGTAATTCAATATTAGAGTAGTTTTTCATTTTTTCAATCATATTATGTGTAAGTAAACTCAAGTAGAATAGTCGTTTAGGAAATATTACGTCCTCACCTCCGTCCTAGGAGTTCGTCCTGATTTTTACTACTCTCTCAGAGAAAATAACGTGAAGTAGTAGTTTACTGTTGCGTTTCGTACGGTGAGTGAGATTTCTGGATCCCTAAATATTTCCCTTTCCACTGAGGCACCGACATGGCTGTGCTTTTCACATTGCTGATGTGCAAGGTCGTTGATAACCACTTACAATTAGACGGTTCCTTCGAATCCTCATCATTATCATTAGCCTCAGGACATCCATCGGTTAACATAAGTCCCTCAAAGATTTCCAGATCGACCGATATACATCGACAGATTTTTGAACCTCAGGTTGCAGCAAGTTGCTGGATGCAGGCCGCTTCCAAAAAGTCGATTCATCATCGTCCCGAGCACTCCGAACTGAGACAACTATGTTTCTGATTAAAACATCATAATATAATTAGTCGTTCTTTTTTTAACTCTGTTAAAAAGTTATCATTGCATAAAAGTCGATAGCCCTCAGCGCTGGTTTTCTATTGCAAATTACGCTGCATGTCGACATATATGAATGATCTTTAAATCCGATGGACTGATCGAAAAGTTCCACGCATAATCGACATCGATTAGATTTTGTTTTGGCAGAACGCCGGCGGATCAACAGTTTTGAAATAACAGAGCTTCGACATGTAACGATTAGTGTAACAATAACTGTTGTGTTAACTTGAGAGTTAATGTGAGAGTTCGCGTGAAAATATTTAGCTACGTCACCACAGTGAATCACGTTCAGATTTCAAGATTGAAACCTTAAGAGTATCTCAACAATAATATTTGCATAATCCACGTTGGGTAGACCAATAGGTTTTCAATGTTAGTATCGGAAAATATGCGTAATTGATTTGTTGTGAAAATTCAAAGCACATAACACCAATTACTCACAAGAGTGATTAAGGCTTTTTAGACAGAGTGGTACGGGCCTTAGTTTCAGCAACTAGCGATTTGCATTACCTACATATAATGACGTTTTTCATAATAATGTAATTCCGAGTAATAAATCCGAGTCATTTACAAGAAAATATTTGCTTAGTTTGTCTGTCACTCTGTTTTTCTTGTAAATAAAAGGCTCGGACTAAGTCGAAGTTCGATTTAAAAATTCCTAGTCCTCACTGAGTTCGTTGCTTTGACTCAAACTTAGAAGTTCGCTCTATAGATCTCAGCCGTAGTATTTAGGACCACAGCCGTAGTATTGTGTAGTCGGGCGAGAACAAAAAGGTCTCTGTTAAATTATACAAGATACAAATCGATGTTGGCACGGATGGGGCATTTATATTGCAATTTGAATTCTGCGCCCGATTTGTGACCTCGTGAACAACTACGCACTACTCGCTAGTGACTAAATGCATGTTTCTAACCCGTCGTTAACTTAAATCGATTATATTTTATGGATGTTTTATAGATTTATCGATTAGTTCTCTTGTTTTTATGTTTTTTTGTTTTCATTTATGCAAAATAATGTTTGCATTTATTATTAAGCGATTATTTCTACCGGTTCTAATTTTTATCACAAAAACATGGGTATTGGTTTAAAAAGTATTTAATAACGGCGTTTCTTATTTAAAATGGTTGGAGGTAGTCTATGACTATAATTAGCGATATAGGGCCTTACTTATAAAAACATTTTCGCTTATCTTTTCACTAAGAATAGCCTGTCACTTTTTTCCTTGCGTTACATTGTTTAAAACTGAAAGGGACAACTTATGGTTAACGATAAGCAGCGCTTAAATATTTTTATAAGTAAGGGGATAGTAGTTTGATATAATATTATATCTAATATTGAATCGTTCCTTCTGCCGTCATCCCACTTCGATGTAGAGTCAGCGCACGCGCAGCACACGAAATCAAGAAATTCATCTTCAATTTTTTTGACCAGCTGCCTGTCTGGTATAAACCCCCTCTGAGGGATCCAGTCACCGAATAAATCGTGTTAGATATCTGGGATTGGATAAGATAGGACCGACCTGGGATTTGAACCCAAGACCTCCTGGTTTATAACAGCCAATATCCAATATTGATTGTATTATAAAATTGCTAAGTCTTTATTGACAGGCGACAGCTACAATAATATTCAAAGGTGAAGAAACACATGTAAACGCGCAAATAAATCTTAAGTGATCGTGACAGAATTTTGGATGCCCCGCGGTTTTCCTACTATTGTTTATAGTATTGAAATATTATTTGAATTGATCTCAGTTACCCAGTTGAACTCTTCGGCTTAAATTATAATGTTTAATATCGTTTGATATGGTTTATATCGAGTGTTGAGGATTGGCATGTCGTAGGGCGGAGCTCACGGTCCATCAGTACCGTGTTCGCGAAATATTTCCATATTTAATGTATAAGCGATAGCGGTTATAGGATTAGGTCGACAAACGAGCATGCAGATAGACTGTATGTTTAGTGTAACCAGACGTAGGAACTCAGGATACTTCAAAGCAGCCCACCTAGCATGCACGCCACGAGAACATTTTGTCTACGGTTTTTGTTCTGTTATAACCGGTTTTCTCTATTTGTTTACGGACACTAAGGATGAAATCTATAGAACGAACTTCGACTAAGACAAGTCAAAGAAACAAACTCAGTGAGGATTTGGTTTCGGTCAAACTCACTGAGTTCGTTTCTTTGACTTAAACTTAGTTGAAGTTCGCTCTATAAATCTCAACCTAACAGGTGTTCTCGTTTATTTTCATACAATATTGTAGACAACATGTAGACAACATCTCGACAGTCGATTATCGAGATATCTCGTGGCGCGCATGCTAGCCCGCCTGCTATGTGTAGTGCAGTCAATTTGCCGTGCTTGGATAAAAAATAGTAAATAATAGCACTCAAGGAACACCGAGGCGGAGAGTCTCACAGATTCCATGTCTAGCAATGAATGAATGCGATAAGGATGAACTCTATTTTGTATCTTCTAAAGAAACACAATGTTTTATGTAAGTGCGTAACTGACCTAATATAGAGTTAATTTTGCGACATTTCGATACATGAACGATATACAGGCTGCTTCATAAAGTTGGTATCAATAATAACTGCTAATAAAGAGGGTATAGCTAGCAATCTAGTGGTAAAGTTTAAATTCGTAAGGTTTTTGAATAATGAAAACTTTGATTTGTGACGAAAACATTTATTTTGGTTTATTGGGTCAGCTGCGGTACATTTGCAAACTCCCTATGGGGTAATTAAATATATTATTTAGCTTACACAAAGCCATCCATAGGGATTAGAATAGGGTAATTGCGACAATTTACAGGTCGCATTCCGATTTTAATATCCCCATGCTTAATAATAACTGAACAAAAAAATTAAGTTCCATTTTTATTTTTTACTTTACCATTACGTTTTAAATCGATGTCCCTATATGTGTAATTCTTATTGGTACCAACTTTATGAAACACCCGGTATAATTATTCTGTTAATGTAAGTCTCCTTATTGGCATTAAAATCCTCTTTAGTAGGCAATTACATACTTACTATACATAAAATGTGTTGATTGACGAAATAATTATTTTAGAAATCCATCCTTTCTATTTTATCACTATTAAAATGCTGGCTCAATAAGAAATACAATTTATCACATGAATGTTGAATATTTTGGTATGGACTTGTTCATTCCAAAGATTAATAATACAAATACAGCCATAAATTAATTGGTGTAGCATGAACTATGAAGTAATATTTATTTATTTATTTATTAGGGGTAGTTCTCATAACAAGGAAAGTCCATTTTTGTGGGGATTGCGAGGAACCTATAGTAGGGGAGCCCAAGCGGGGATTTCGGGATTTACTAAAGCGCGACAGATTAATATACAGGGGGATACCTTGTACCCGGTTAAGTACCTCCACAAAACATGAGGCCCATATATAAGGCCGCCCGTGAAGGATACAGGATCAGATTAGTAAAAAAAAATTGACCATCAGAAATTCTCGAGCGCGTCAGATTAAGGTAGGGTGAGTTAATTACATCCTAAAAAGTGTATATTCCACTAATCTGACAATTTGAGAGTGACGTAAAAAAAGGGGAGGGCAACAAAGTTGTAAAAAAAAACGTCATCTCGACATTCTCGAGCGTAGCTAAATTTTTTTTTATTTTGAAGGAAATAATTCAAGAATAATGAAAAATATATAATCTGACGATTTCCGCAAGCCGAAATAATAAAAATTCGTCGATAAAGTTAAATGCGTGCAGTTGCATGATGCCTACATTTCTTTCTCCGCGCTTCTATTCCTCTCTCACTCTTTCTCTATCTATTACTCTCTCACTCCGTCCCCACTCTGGTTTCTGCTTCCTGAGCTTTTCAATTAATTAAGTTCAATGATTTAAAAAAAAAAATTTGAAAGTGGTTTTTTTGGAATAACTTTTAACCGGCTTTATCGATCAACTTCAAAAACTAATCCGCCTTTGAGCTTGAAAAACCACGTCGATCGCCACCTAGCTGGTCAAAAGCGGTTGATTCGTTCGAGAGATATCGTGAACGAAAGAAACCCGAAAAAGGGTTTTTTCGGGATTACTCCGAAATTTGTGGTTCGATCAATTAAAATTGCAAAATTACTTATGAGGATGATAAAACTGCGTCGAATGCCGCCAACCGCGTGAAAATCGGTTGATCCATTCAAAAGTTATTGCGGTTTGAAAATTCCGAAAATAGTGTT
Source organism: Clanis bilineata (assembly GCA_036417725.1). Lineage (NCBI taxonomy): Eukaryota > Metazoa > Arthropoda > Insecta > Lepidoptera > Sphingidae > Clanis > Clanis bilineata. Next base: position 11,890,487 of record CM071153.1, read on the forward strand.
CTATGAAATTTCTATTTCTTTGAACTCAGCGAGCTCAAAATATCACATAAATTATATTTTGAGCTCAAAAATGTCATAAGTACAATTTTAAGAGCCCAAGAATGGAATTAGCGGGAAGTTGCAAGGATGGCCTTTAAGGTGAACCGTTTTTCTAATTTTTTTTTGTCAGGTCAGGCCAATCCCTCTAGATAATCGTCAGATTATGAGACAGTACGTTTAGAACATAAAGATGAACCATATATATCTTAATCTGACGCGCTTGAGTATTTCAAAATGGCGATTTTTTTTTGCACATTATGAAAATGGCCGCGAGTTTGCGTCCCATCGAAATCGTCAGATTAGTGAATGAGAGCTTTTTTTGGTGCACTTAACACTCCGTTAGAAAATCTGACGCGCTCGATAAATTTTTTTTTTTTTCATTTTCAACCCTTAAATACAACCACTCGCATCATGCAAACGATCAGATTAACATACGTACATTATTAAAAATACGTAGGGCATTGATGCTATCAATATCTGACGCGCTCGAGGATGTCCATGCAACAGTTTTTTTTTACATATTTAAAAATCTATAGCCGCTTCCCCCACCGATGTAAAGGTATGTATCATATAACATTTTTTTCTTCATATCATCTAAGCTTTGCATCCCAATAGGTCTCTACGACGCTCGAGTAAATCCCCATTTAGCATCGTGGGCTCCCCTACTACTATGGGTAGGACAGTCGTTAGTGAGTCACTGACCTTATGTCACCTATTAGTTTTCTTGGCATTATCGTTTAAAGAGCATACAATTGTGGGATTCTTGTGGTCGCTAATTTCACATGTTATTTTGTTTAGGATGTTTTTGAACTTTACTTCGTATTATTGATATATTAAACCTCCTTAATTCAGGCCGTCTGTGCAATAGTGTCCACATGCTTATATGCATCTGCGGCTCGAAGCTCAACCATGACTTTTTTGACGGTGCACGCTAGTGGCTAGGTGAAATATTTATATGACAGACACCCGAATGTCTCTATCGCTCGGTTACGGGGAACAACTGTATGTAGCTTGACCATGAGTTTTATTGGAATTTCACGCTAGCGACTAAGCAAAATAATTTCTATGAAAAACGTCAGTTCCTCACGTAACCGCTAGAGGCGCTCGGGTGTTTGTCATATAAATATTTTACGTAGTCGATATCGTAAAAAACTCTTACGGCCGGTTTCAAAAAACCGATCTCAGTTTAGAGTGCAGATAGATCGTGATGAACCAATCAAATTACGTCATTTGACGGAGTCATGTTCAAAGTGTGTTCTTATTGGCAAATTTTTGTAATCTATCTGCACATTCGAACTGAGATTGTGTATTAAAACCGGTCGTTAGTCGAGTTACATATCAAAACCACATAGCAACTAATCAATCCGACGTATCCCGCAGATAACATAAACTCACGCCTTTATCTCCGAAGGGGAAGGTAGGGGTGCTCTAGCGAACTAGAACACCCACATTTCGCCAAGCTTATTTCCTGCACCGAACTAGTTATATGCCGAAAATGAGGTCTCTATGTCGATCCCCAAGTTGGACAAAGTGCTATTGGGTTTTTGTATTTAGCATCAGCCCAGAGTCTGGAATTTGTGTCCGATATGGCGATATGTTCGCCCCCTATCACATCTGGGATAGAAATTAGCTAAGCGAAATGTAGATGTTCTAGTTCGCCAGTGCCTACCCTTTCGGAGAGCACGTGAGCTTATGTATATCAATTTAATTAGGGAATATTATTAATTGGCATTTTTATGCATAAGCAAAAGGATCATCTATTTTTCTAAGTGCGAATAAATCCAAATAGCTCTTATATTTTGCACCACAATAACCTAAGCACTGACAATACGGGCAAGGTGAGGCAACCCGCCGAAAGGGCAACCTATTCGGATATAAAACGTGAACATCCCTGCATTCTGTACTTGCGTCTCCGGCTCCGCTCAATCGCACACGCTCCATCAGCACCACGATCCTAGCATTATGTCGAAACTGGTAAGGAATTGCTTCATAAAAATATAGTACAATACCGAAGTACAATACGCATTAAATGGTACGCGTATAAGAAATCATTTATGCAATTTTCTCATAACGCGAATTGTTCTGTTGTTAACAGTTTAGAGTAGACAGAATAGATAATACCAGTTTCTTAAGTTTACGCGAATGTTATACATTGAAATAAAACTATTTTTACGGATTCTATCACGATTTGGTTTTAATTGTTATTCCCAACGTTTCGAAGGCTTTGCAGTCTTCGTGGTCACGGGTTGGACTGAGATGTCATTTGTCCAAGAATTTTAGTGTTACAATACAAATATATGTGTAACACTAACATTCTACCAATTAAACCAATGCTTGTTATAATAGAAACATTAATCGACAATTCATGCAATTGCACTTAATAAAACATAAGTTAAATTTAGATTATTATTGACCAACTTCCACAAAAGGAGGAGGTCCTCAATTCGTCTGTATTTTTTTTTATGTATGTTACTCGATATCTCCGCCAAATGCGGACCGATTTTCAAAATTCTTTATCAAAAGCTTATTTCAAGGGTGATCCCAAATCAATTTGGTTACGATCGGTAAATTGGAAGTCGGTCAGTTAAGTTTTTAAACTTGTGATTATTATCCACTCCAGACGTTATCAGTAGCTGCACCGAACTAGATATCATATAACTAGATAATTTGTGATCGAACTTTTATTTTGTTCTTAACATTTATTTTACGCTATAGATTACACATTAAAATAACATATAGGTAACTTTTATCACGGAAAATAAATTTATGAACCGAGTCGCGGGTAATATCATCATCATCAGCCATAGGACGTCCACTGCTGAACATAGGCCTCTCCCAAAGATTTCCAAATCGACCTGTTGGAAGCGGCCTGCATCCAGCGCCTTCTTGCGACCTTTATCAGGTGGTTTATCCCCCTTGTAGGTGGACGTCCTACGCTGCACATAGCTCATAGAACTGATAGCCGATGGGGCAGAAAAGTTCTCGAGTGAACACCACGTACCGGCAAGCGCGGGCAACAGCTAAGGCTTAAATTCCGATATTTTTTCCATTCCAGACGTTATCAGTAGCTGTGGCATTCCTGGTGTCTGTAAGCGGGGAGCGCCTGGACCACCTCGTTCCTCAAGGATACGCTCCAGCCAGCGCGGGCGCCTACAACGGCCCCGCCGGCGGTGCCTCGCCGCCTTTCCACTTTGAAAATGTCAACAACGGCGATGGAACTTATAGATTTAGGTGAGCGTATTTATGTTATTGCACGCGACCTGCCCCAGTCAAAATGCTAGGCTTCATAGTTGAGGATAATGGCTTCTTATGTTCATGCGAATACAAAGACTGTGGGTGTTATTGATTTAAAAGCGAATTGAATAAAACTAATTTGAACAGATTTATATTGACGCATCAAAGGTTTTCAGCCTTTATGTCATAGACCGCCATGCGACCATGGTAGCTGATAAGCTTTGGAGCATAAAGCAAAAAATGCTTGCGAAATAGTCACGGGCGGCTCGGCCTCCGGTGGCCCATACGCTTATGTAACATATGTGCCGCCTCCGACGGGTTAAATCCGTAAAACATAGATATTAGTGTCCCCCAGTTTTTTTAATTTATCATAGTAAAACTTCTTCCTGTTTTTTATGTAATTATTTTAGAAAGATGGCTTATACGTAGATGGAAATATAAAAAAAAAATGGGAGTTCGTTAGTTCGCCTCTACCTACCCCTACGGGGATATAGGCTACATATGTATGTATGTATTAACGTAAAATAAAAATCTTTCTTTCTTTTCCATCATTAATTTATTATAAATATTATCATTATTAGTATAATTTCATTAATCGTCTGTTTATTTACTGTTTCATATTTACAAAACCAGAAAATACCAATCGGTCAATAACAACGAAGAAATAATCATCTAAAAAACCTCATTTCAGTTACGACACTCCAAATGGTATATCAGCGCATGAGAGCGGCGCCCCTCGCGCCCCTGGTCCCGAGGGGCCCGCGGTGACGGCTGAAGGGGGCTTCTCATATCGCACTCCTGACGGTCAGCAGATATCCCTCACATACACCGCTGATGAGAATGGGTTCCATCCCGTCGGCTCCCACCTGCCCACCCCTCCGCCGATCCCTGAAGCTATCCAACGAGCCATCGAGTTTAACAGACAACATCCTTCCTCGTAAGTAAAATGTCGTGATTCTACATATTATGGCGGGTACACACCGGCCGAATGAAGGCGAACCAATCTATACCTGTTGCGTTCACACAAACAAACTTTCGCTGTTGTGGGAATTAAATAGGCATGATTCGTTCGCCTTTATTCGGCTCGGTGTGTACGCGCCATAACAGCAAATTTTTACGTGACCCTCAAAAGAAGTTAATTCAAATCTGTGATAGTAAAGCGTCGTTCTATCATCGTTAATCGCCTCCTTAGTCTAGTGGTAGCGTATTCGGGCTGTGAACCGGGTGGTCCTGGGTTCGATGCCCTGGTCGGGCGATATGGTTTTCCTAACACTGCTGGCTCGGGATCCCTCGTACGAGGGTTAGCATCATGCAGGCAGCAGTTCGTAAAAATTAAGCCAAATCCTTTTTGCAATATGCTTGAAAAAGTGTGTTGCGCCGACCGCACATTAAGGTGGGAAAAGGGCAGGTAGAAAGAAAGGTAAAATAATTAAACTAAAAATGTAACTTAATTTTTTTATGATTTATAAACATGGGGAATTTAAAATCGGAATGCGACCTGTAAATCGCCGCAATTAGCATAGGAATGACTTTGTGTATGCTCAAAATAATTAATTTGACCGCAGCTGACCCAATGAGCAAGAAAAAAAAACATTCTTTTAATTTCCATTATTTAAAAACTATGAGCCTTACGAAATTTTAAACTTCACCGCTAGATTGCTAGCCATTCTCTCTTTAAGTGTAGTTATTATTGATACCAACTTTATGACACATCGTGTATAAAGATGCATTGGGAACCTCCTTCTTTTTTAAGTCAGTTTATAACAGTTTGCCATTTATCATGTTATGTTTAATGACTAAAATATCAATGATCTAGTTTTCCTGTTTCAGCGACAGCTCCGGCTCCTTCAACGGAGGACGCAACGGTTATCATTACTAGAAAGTGCACGTTCATCTTCGGATTTTGGATATGTATGCCGTACCTCATAATATATGCCAGGACTGTGATATCGATTTAATGACTAATAAAAATGTGTAGCTTGCAATGTGAAATGTTACTTATAAATAAAAATATGCTACATATAAAATACTGTATTTTTTTATCCGAGTACGCCAAAAATTTGATGGTAAGCGCCTAAGGCTGAGATCTATAGAACGAACTTCGACTAAGTCTGAATCAAAGAAACGATCTTAGTGAGGATTTTGAACTTTTACGACTTAGCCTGACCCATTTATTACAAGAAAAGCAGACAGACTAAGTAAAGATTTTCTTCTAAAAAATGACTCGGACTAAGTAAAAGATCGATTGAAAAATTCCAAATCCTCACTAAGATCGTTTCTTTGATTCAGAGTTAGTCGAAGTTCGTTCCATAGATATCAGCCATAGAGTAAAAGCAGTGCAATAAAAAAACACCATCGACCATCAAATCGAAGGACCTGCGACAGGACAACCGAATGATATTGCTTCTTTACACCATTTCTCAATTAAAAACGTGTACATTTTTCCAAAATGAATATTTATGTAACCAAAATTATATAATAACAAGATGTACCAATAAGAATTCCCACATTTCACCGTACTTTTCCATCCTATTTCCGTCCCAGATGTGCAAGGGGCGAACCTATCGTCTTATAGAGGTCAATATCCAGACTTCTGCGGGTTTAGACAAGCGGCTTAAGCGCTAGTCGAATAGAATAGTCGAATAAAATAAATCTATGGAATACAACTACACCACAAACATATTGTAATTTTATTACCGCAAATATTTATGAACGCATTATTGGAATGAAAATATGTACCCAAATAATTAAAAGCTATAAAGTTTGTATTAAAAGTAGATTAATTTTGATTATTGTAGAGGTAAGTTCAGTATGAAAAGTTGTTCATAAAATACATATATGGTATGCCTGAACCATCCATATATTATTTACCTAGATGCATAGTTGACGCTCGGAAAATGGGACAGCCAACGAGTGCTTAAGCACTCCTTTTGCATACAGTCGGACGCTGATAAAATTCTAAATTTAACAGTTCAAATTTAAGAACTTGCTCATTTCGTTTAAAAGGCTACTTTATAACACGTGCACAGGTTTATAATTGTATTGATTTAATTAGAACTTGTGATCTTTTTCTTTGTTTTATTGCTAAGACCACTTTTTAGGAAGATATTTGTAATGAACTGTGCATCTAGGGTATATTATATTGATGGCGTGAACTGACAAATAACAATAGCATGGGCGGATTTTTATAGCCAGGCAGCTTTATTCAGAAGGATAATTAATTTTGTTGCTTTGACATAATTATGGTTTATTCATTATCTATCTAAAGGCGCGTCTCCTACACCTGTTTATCTCGAAACAAAACACCTATACAAAACTACATACGTTTTTCGCTGAATCCTGCTTAAAAATAATGGATAATAATCACAAGTTAAAAACTTAACAGACCGACTTCAAATCCGATCGTGACCAAATTTATATGGGACCACCCTTGAAATAAGCTATATCGAATACAAAAAGAATTTTTAAAATCGGTCCATATTTGGCGGAGATATCGCGTGACATACATAAAAAAACACAGACGAATTGAAGACCTTCTCCTTTTTGGAAGTCGGTCGAAAATGTGTAGCGAAACATGTTTTGGGTAGCTTTTTTGTGCAATGTTTAAGTGCAGGAGACGCGGCTTCAGACAAACATAACTTTTGGACTAGATAATACTTGTAGTCTTCTTCTTCGTCGTGTCGATGGTTTATAAAATTATTTATATTATTTTGGCCCAGTACTCAGCCACTGCCACTCCAGCAGGAGTAGCCCCAGCAATACTTACTTACAGTAATGATACAGTACAGTACTTACAGTACTTGTAATGATAATACTAATAAATACACCCAACAGTTACACACCTAGTCCTGACCCCACACTAGGTATAACCTGTATCGTGGGTGTCAGAGGCTATGAGAGACTTTCCGTGTCACAACACCCAGACTTGAAACAAATATCTGTGGGCCACACAAACATTTGTCTCAATGCGGGAATCGAACCCGCGGCCCCTCGCTTCACAGCCGGCTTCTTGCCCGCTTCGCCACGGAGGCTGTCATAATAGATAAATAGATACAGAGCTTCAATTTTACCCGACGACCCTGGAAAGTGGGTAATGCTTTCTAGAGTAACATAACATAACATAAGCTCACGCCCGAATCCCCGAAGGGGTAGGCAGAGGCGTACTAGCGAACTAGAACACCCATATTTCGCCGAGCTTAGTTCCGTCCCAGATCTGATAGGGGGCGAGCCTATCGCCATATCGGGCACAAATTCCAGACTCCGGGCTGATATGGAAAAATCCAGTATCACTTTGCCCGACCTGGGGATCGAACCAGAGACCTTAGAACCGTAGTCGTACCGAAATACCACCACGGAGGCAGTCTTTCTAGAGTAGGTATGTATTATGTATATATATCCATTGCTTTCACATGCTCTAAGATTAAATGGCTTGAGGTATTTTTACATATTAAGTTATCTTTTTATTCGATTCCTCTCACTTGCGGAAGTGTTGAGTTTTAATATTAAATTAATATATATATATATGTCGGAGGGCCAACGCTAACGTTGTTTTTAAAAACGGTGACGTCAGCATGGCTGACGTCAATTTTGACAATAAGATGATTACTCATCTTATTTATCAACTGTGAACACTGAAGTTCACTAACTCCCTTTATTAACGGTGCTCAAGAGCACCGTCTAGTCAGGGATGTGGACAGTCCGAGTGCCGGAGCACGACTGTGTCGAATTTGCTCTGAACACTCCTTTTATAGGGTGCAATATTTGCAACTACCTACTCGATACCGAATATCGAATGTTAAAGAAATAATTATAACGATTATTTTAACTTTTTAGAATCTTTTAACGATTCAGCAGTTTAACAATTGTAAAATGAATTAATAACGTGAAATAACAACGGCTTTTTAAATAAGCGTGCGATTTTGCGCCGATACGGCCATTCTGATAGGCGGTGCGTGCTCTGCACCAGCCTTGTAATTTGTTGTGAATACTCGTAGAACCAAATTTTTTTTTTCTCTTTTTCTTTTCTTTTCTTTTTCTTTCTCTCTTTTCATTTGAAATAGCACGTGCTCCTATTGAAAGCTTGTGGTTGTACGCCGATACGGTCATATTGAAAGGCCTCGTTTATTATTGCGAATTTAAGATTCCGATTTTTTTTTAAAACTACCACCGGATCCAAACGCGGCCCTGCCTGAGAAGACCCGGCGAAACAAACTCAGCGGGCAAAATTACCTAGCTCACAAAACAATTTCCCGAATTGACCACTCAGGATTTTTCAAATTGACCACTTATGATTTTTAAAGATGATCACTAACGTTGACATTTAGACTTCAAAAATGACTGCAACAGTGTCACATACACCGTCTCGATCAATCCTGACCATAAATCAGGTAGTTTTGTTTTTGCATTGAATTCTGAGATGAAATTGCACACAAATTAAAATATGGATATTTAGGTGCACCACGTGCCTTGGTTTATATGGTTTTTAGAGGAGGTATCCGACCAGCCTTGCCAGACCATATTATAAACATTTGTAGAAATGTTCCACACAATGCACTTTTTATGAATCAGTAGTCAGAGTGCGAATGCTCCACGCATCTATGCACTTTTCTTATGGGGATGATGCCGTGGTCCACAGGGGTTCTAAAGGAACGGGAAGGGTCGATGCTGTGGCGCTGAGCGGTCCTGTACGCCGTGGTCCACAGAGGCTCTGAAAAGGTTTTTTTTTTTTTTTTTTTTTCATTTTGTGCAAATGTTCCACACATTAATGCACTTTATTGTTAAGGATGAAGCTGTGGTTCTGAGCGGTCCCGTACGCCGTGGTCCACAGTTTTTTTTTTTTTTTTTTTTTTTAAAGGATGATGCTGTGGTTCTGAGCGGTCCTTTACGCCGTGGTCCACAGGGATTCTAAAGGAACTGGGAAGGATGATGCTGTGGCCTGGACCTTTATTATTAACCGTGGTCCACAAAGGACCTGATGAAAAACTAGTTCGAAAGTATCGATCGAACTAAAAGTATCTCGGATTGAAATTATCAGTCGGATTGAAAGTATCAGTCGGACTGAAAGTATCAGTCGGACTGAAATATCAGTCAGACTGAAACATCAGTCGGACTGAAACATCAGTCGGACTGAAATACCAGACGGATTGAAAGTATCCATCGGATTGAAAGTATCAGGGCAGAAAGGTTCAAATTAAATGAGTGGGATAGCGATCCCACTTCTGATGTCGGAGGGCCAACGCTAACGTTGTTTTTTAAAAAACGGTGACGTCAGCATGGCTGACGTCAATTTTGACAATAAGATGATTACTCATCTTATTTATCAACTGTGAACACTGAAGTTCACTAACTCCCTTTATTAACGGTGCTCAAGAGCACCGTCTAGTCAGGGATGTGGACAGTCCGAGTGCCGGAGCACGACTGTGTCGAATTTGCTCTGAACACTCCTTTTATAGGGTGCAATATTTGCAACTACCTACTCGATACCGAATATCGAATGTTAAAGAAATAATTATAACGATTATTTTAACTTTTTAGAATCTTTTAACGATTCAGCAGTTTAACAATTGTAAAATGAATTAATAACGTGAAATAACAACGGCTTTTTAAATAAGCGTGCGATTTTGCGCCGATATATATATATATATATATATATAGATATTTATATATATATATAGATATCTCGGACAAAAGTGAATCAATTTTCAAAATTATTTTTTTATTGTCAGAGCTTAACTTGTAAAGGTTAATCCGTATATGAAAATCATATAATTTGCTGAAGATGTTACGAAATCAAAGCCATTTCTGTAACATGCTTGAAAAAGTGTGGTGCGCCGACTCCACATTAAAGTGGGATAAGTGCAGGTAGAAAGGAAGGTGTAGATGTGATGAAGATTAGCAATCAAAGATTAATTGTTCTTTGAACTATTTAATTTTAAAAGCTTGATATAAAATTATATTAACAATTTCAAACAAAACTGTAATAAATAGATGGCATACTCAAAACACCAGTAACACGCCAGTCAGTTGCAAGTCAATGATCAGCATAGATCCTTAGTAGTGGTAAGCGCTGTGGTGGTATCTGCCGCCGTGGTAGTAACCGTCACCACTGGAAAGAAATGTATCACTAATTATTGCATCAACATCATCGTCATCATCATTCATCATCATTCATCATCATCAGCCTCAGGACGTCCACTACTGAATATAGGCCTAAATTGCCTATTAAGATATTGTTATAGCCTCCCAGAGAGGGTTCACTTTAGGCAGACAGTCGGTCATAAACACTGAGGTGAATCCTTTCTGCGGCCTGCTTAAAATCATGTTGCGATGACCCTAACACGAAATAAAATTAGAGCAGGAGGAAAATGTATTATAATATCTGGGTGATGGAGTCTCTTATGCTAGTCTGTCTAAGTTTATTTATAGCATTATTTTGTCTATTTCTATCGGCTAATAACACTAGCGTGAGCAGTATTCAGTGAAAGAAGAAAACTTATTGAAATTACTGGTTATTCTGCTAAACATTTTATGCCGTAACATGATGAGCATAATGCCATGCAGTGCTTTTTAATTCTAAATCCTAGGTGGTAAGCAGTGCCTATAAAAGCATTGTCTATTATAATCAGACAGTCTACAATTTTTTTTTAATTGACAAGAAGCAAGAAAATTTTATAAAGGTGATCGAACACCTATCCCGCGTCACAATTTAATTGAACTCACTTTTATGACCAACTTAACAATTACTTACGAAGAAGGGTTTTGTCTGTTGAACTCGATGGAGCGCAGGATGGCCTCTGGGATGGGGGGAGGAGTGGGGATATGAGAGCCGGTGGGATGGAAGCCGTTCTCATCAGCGGTGTAGGCGAGGTCGACTTGCTGGCCGTCAGGGGCGCGGTAGGAGAAGCCTCCTTCAGCGGTGACTGCAGGACCTTCGGGGCCGGCGGCGCGAGGAGCACCACTCTCACGGGCCGCTATGCCATTACCAGTTTCATAGCTAAAATTAGGAAAAAATAACCTTTTTAATATTTAAGTACAAATTGGTAACATAAGAAATAAACAACTTAACTATGTTGACGCTATTTGTTCTAAATGCGGATCAATCGAGATGATAGAGTTTCATAAATTATATAATATTATTATACAGTAGAAGCGAAAGATGAAAAAAATTAAATTATATCAGTTTTAGTAAACATGATCATCATATCAATGACGAGCTTTTTGATATAAATATTAATACAAGTCAAATCAAATCTAATTAAACTTTAAGACCACTTCTACAACTCCTATTTCTACTTGAAATAACATTCGACGGCTATTTAATCAGTGGCATTGATAGAGCTTTCAGAAATCTAGCCTAAATACCTGTATCTGTAAGTTCCATCGCCATTGTTGACGTTTTCGTATCTCAGGATGGGTATATGAGCGCCACCGTAGGCGCTGCTGTACGCTGCTGCATTACTATACGCCGCAGCATTACTGTAGCTGCCGGAGTGGGAAAAGAATTGGTGGCCTAAGTGACCGGCATTTGCCATGGTCATTACAGCGAGGGCAACTGCGATCTGAAAAGAGGTTTAAAGTAATAATATTGACACGGGGAAATCCCCTGATGCGAATATATCCCAGGCTTTGGTTGGTAAATCCATTGATCAAGGGATATCGGTCGCTAAGTTCTAAGGCAAATTTAACTTTATTATAGTCCGACTTGGAAAGAGGGAAGTAATCAATTTGTCTGTATTTTTATGTATGTTACGCGTTATCACCGCCAAATTTGGACCGATATTCGAGATCCTTTTTGTGTTCGATAGAGCTTATTTACAGGATGGTCCCATAATTGATCACAATTGGATAGAATTTTGAAGTCGGTCCATTAAATTTTTATAATTTCTAATCTAAAACATTTGAAGATATCTAATGGTCAAGATTTAAATCCCATAGAAGCGGCTGGGGGATTGTACGAGTATGTTTCAAAAACACAAAGCATCTAAAACAATGAATTATTAGTCAGTAGGTGTTATTGCTGACAGTTTGTCAATATTTTCTAAATCACCTTGAAAGGGAGGAGGTTCTTTTGTATTTTAAATTGCGATGAACTTAATGCGCGATTATGAGCACCTAGCTATTAAGTCGAGATGCGATATAAAAACATTTTATTACAAAACGTTTGGATTACTTCCAAGTGCTTATCTGATTGTTTTTTTAGCAATATTGCCTCTTTAATAGCGAAACACATAATGATTGTCTTTTTTTTTCAAAATACTCATGTTTAGAAAGAAAATAAAAAACTTACAGCGAATTAGAGATGAAAATATTAAAGCGGGCAATAAAATATCAACATCAAGAATATTAAATTAAGTGCAATAATATCAATAACGAAAAGAAAACAGTTCATATTCTTAATACCTACTTAACACAAAGGATGAGCTTAATCAGAAGAATGCTTAAAATTTAAATCAAAACAAGAGCTCAATCCTTACCTTTAAAGCGGACATGTTTAGTGTTTAACAACTGTGTGCTGTCAGATGAATGATGCCTAATTCTTCATAAAGTGTGTTTTTATATGGATGCATCATGCAACCCTACCACGTCGTCACCTTGCACCGATATTGTAGGGCGTGTCTGAAGATTGCATACCGTAGAGATCACCCCCCGGGGCATCAACGATTGTTGCGAATTCGGCAAGTTAAATTCGAGCCTTCAAAAAAATAAGACGTGCATTCTTTGTTCCGTAATGGGTACGTACATTAATAATTATTAGTTGCTAATTATAAGTATTATTATTTAGTGTAGTGCAGTAGTCTAATGTGCTCTTATATAATGCTGTGAAAGCTCTTTGAGGTGTACAAAGAGACATTGGCTTTTCTGTACGGTGTTGTGTAAAAGCGGAGGTTTTACTTTGTGTTTTCTTAATTAAAAATGTGTGCGCTGGCAGGTTCTGGGTTAGTAAAGTGGGGTGGATACTTTGAAATTGTGTAATATTGTAGGTAGTTTTATGGTTCCGTTAATCAGATGCAGTATTATTTATAAACATTGTTTTCTTAAGTTTACGCGATTGTTATACATTGAAATAAAACTATTTTTATTTTATTCCTGACGTTTCGAAGGCTTTGCAGTCTTCGTGGTCATGGGTTGGACTGAGCGAAACGTCGGAAATAAAATTAAAACCAAATCGTGATAGAATCCGTAAACATAGTTTTATTTCAACATTAAGTTGTTCTTTTGTCTGGCGTTATCCATGGCTGCTAACAAGATCGGCCTTTCTTCATTTACGTTGGCCACTTTGGTGATTACCCTGGATGTAATAAAACATATCTTAAAGCGGCGAAGAGTTCTTTACAAGGGCAATTACAATTATTTTTGAATTACCGATTCGTAAAATCGTTCGCGATTGCTAGATATTAGTTTTGTGGACATTTGGGTAATATTTTTCAAATGTAACTTATTCTGTCAATTGCTAAACGACAATTATTTTAAACGATGATAAATAACAGCTTAAAATTAAACTGATGTAAATGAACGTAAAAGCTTTTAAACAATTTTAATAATTTACTATTCATTACAATAGACATTACCTCAGATTGTATGTACTCTGGTTTACATCTTATATGTTGTTGTGATAGTGTATTATTTGCTGAAATTACTTAGAACGAGCTGTGTCCAAGTGTGTGGAAATATCTGGACTGAGAAGGGCTCTTTCTCAAGCGATTGGCTCCGTGTTAAGACCTTTACTAAGTGATACGTTATGTTTCTCACAGGTATCACAATAGGTGCATTACACTAGTTTGCTACGTACATACATAAACTCACGACTTTATCCGTCCTCCCGAAGGAGTAGGCAGAGGCGAATTAGAGAACTAGAACACCCATATTTCGCCGTGGTAATTTCCGCTCCAGGTGTAATTCTTGGCGAACCCATCGCCATATCGGGAATAAATTTTAGACTCCGGGTTACTATGAATAGAAAAATCAAATACCACTTTGCCCGACTCGGGGATCGAATCGATTCGAACCCAAACCTCTCGGTAGTCGTACCACGCAGGCAATACAACTATCCCACCGAGGCTGGGAAATAAAACTAGTTTAGTTTGCCATAATTTAACAATATGAAGATATGTTCTGCTATGCCTTATCCCACCTTAATGTGGGGTCGGCGCAAGCATGTCTTTTTCAAGCATGTTGCCGAAAGGATTTTACGACTGGCTGCCTGCCTGACGTCAACCCGTCTGAGGGTTCCAGTCCTGGACAAATTAAATTATAAAATTAGCTTTGTCCGATCTGGGAATCGAACCCAGGACCTCCCGGTCCACAGTCGATATATGCTGCCACTAGATCAAGGAGGCGACTTATATCTCTTCGATAAATATTAATATATCTTAAATCTCTATTTAAATATATTTAAATATATCATATTCGTGATATACAGATTAAATCGAGTTAGGCACTAACTCTAGATTAGTAATAGCGCTGCAAGTCGTCCTTAGAGATTCATACAGTATGTGTATAAGATGAATGTATAAAGGCTACGCAAGACCCGCAACGATGATTGCGAGGTGTGTGGCTTTCGCAGCGCGTTGAGCGGTTCATTAATAGGACATTAGACTCGTTAATCTGTGTAATGTCTTATGCTTGTAACAATATCATACGACCATCATAATTAAACATACCGTGTATTAACAGAATCTGCTGAAATTCTTCTTAACATTAAATAAATAAATAAATACACCCAACAGTCACACGCGTAGTCCTGAGTCCACACTAGGTATAACCTGTGTCGTGGGTGTCAGAGACTATGAGAGACTTTCGGTCTCACAACACCCAGACTTGAAACAAATATCTGTGGGCCACACAAACATTTGTCTCAATGCGGGAATCGAACCCGCGGCCTCTCGCTTCACAGCTAGCTACTCGCCCGCTGAGCCACGGAGGCGACATTAACGGCTACAATGTTTTTGTGATTACCTGTGTTTACGCCAAACAATTTGAGTTGGGTTTCTCATTCAGGAGTTCGTTTCTTAAGCCCCGTCTCCTGCAATAAAACATTACCTACAAAAAACATGTATTTTCGATCTATGGTTTGTAGCTCTACGAGCAGGAGACAGCTAAAATCGTTGTTTTGCGTATGTGGTTTTGTGTAATGTTTCGAGAAAAAGTAATGCAGGTGACGCGACTTTAAACTTTATCTTATTTTGATTGCCTGCGTGGTGCAGCGGGCGAGTAGCCGGCTGTGAAGCGAGAGGCCGTGGGTTGATTCCCGCACCGAGAGACAAATGTTTGTGTGACCCACATATATTTGTTTTAAAGCCACGTCTTCTACACAAAACACCTACACAAAACATGTATATTTAACTATAAAATAATTGTTTTGCGTATGTGTTTTTTTTTTTTTTTTGTGTAACGTTTCGAGAAAATCTAGTGCAGGAGACGTGGTTTGAGACCGAAAGTCTCGTAGTTTCTGATACCCTCGATACAGGCGATTCCTAGTGTGGGGTCAGGGGACTTAGTTTGGGGTGCGAAGTCAGGAAACCTCCACGTGGTGCACCCTGGGCAACGGCGGTCACGGATGAAGACGGTTTCGAATTTTCGTTTGCTTTCATCCGTGACCACGGCTAATATCCTGACGAGGCTGGTTGGCGGTCGTCGCCCGTTGCGGCGGCCGTCGTCTAGTGGGGAGGGTTCTTGGGGACACCCCCTAGGTTCTGTCCTGGGGGTATCGGCGGGCTCGGTGTGCGCTCACCCGCCGCCGAGCAGGCAGTGGAGGGGACGCTCTCCTTTACTGCCACCGTCGAATATCGTAATCCGGTCTCGGAGGTCTGTGGTCATGTCTCGCGCTTCGACCGGACCGAGGGTCTTGGCTTAACCGCCCGGACCGCGAGGGAGAAAACCTCAATAAAAAGTCACCCCGAATCCCAAGCGGCGGCGCACCGCGAGGGGATGCATGGCCGATGGGTAGTTCGGTCTCTAGTGCGACCCCCGTCGGAGTAACGGCCGACACTCCGGCGGGTTACACCATAGGCTTACCCAGGTACAGGGGGCTCTGCCTGGGTGGACCTTTTATTTCCCCCATACTCGTGGGAACACAATGAAGTTATCATTTCCTAATAAAATACCAGTTGTTGTTGCGGAGAGGTTGCCTGCTCCGGGGATCGCTTGTGATCCGGTGCAGGCGAAAAAAGATGGGCTTATGTCCAAGAAGGTTGCTTCCGGGGGGGCGAAGCCTGCTCTGACTCCAGAACCTGGAGTCGAGATGGGTGGACCCTCCCTTCTCGGCAAAAGAATTCGCCGAGATCGAGTCACGTGCTCTATCTCGGATGAAAGTGACCAGGGTCCGGCGGAAAAACAGGCTTCCGTAGTCGTATCCGACGACGACGAGCCTGAGAAGCCGGAAACCAGTGAGGCGTCAGTTGATCACCAGGACTGGCGCCTGCGAATGGCGTCCACGATCCGGGATATCTCACAAAAGTCCCGGAATCTGAAAAGAACATTTAAGCAGGGGCTGAACCTCGCCGTGGCTGAGTTAATTTCTCGCGCTGAGGAGCCGGCTCCTGTCGAGGTGGCCCGCCTGGAGGCCGAAAAGGCAGCGTTGGCCAGAGAAATCAGTCAACTAAAGGCTGCTCAGGCGGCACAGGCGAAGGTATTGGAGGAGCTCCTGGCGACAGTAAAGGCGCTCAGTCGTCCACAACCGGGGATCGCATTGGAGGATGCCGCTGGCCGGGATGATCATCTCGGTGACTTCGAGCGCCGTCTACTAAACATAGTGGACGCGCGTCTCGAAGCTGTGGCCATGCGGCTACCACCGGAGCCCATCGTCCGGCCACCCCTGGCAGCCGATAGGGCCAGAGATAGGGCGAGGGAGTGGCCCCCTCTACGACCAGTCGCCGTGGCGGGGCCTTCAGCCTTGACTTCCACTGCCGGCCCGAAAGGGAAAGGAAAGGGCAAGAAATCTGCCCTGTCTTCCTCAACGAGTGTTCCTAGGCTCGCCTCTGACGCCGCGTCCATGCCCGCCCCGGCAAGGCCTGCTCCGGTGGCCCCGCCGCGGAAACTTCCCCCCCAGCACTCATCTCGCGAGGGGGGAAAGGGTAAGAAAAAGATGAGCGGCCCTGGACAGGTTCAGCCTGCCCCTGCGCCCCGCCCGTTGCCGCCACCACCAGCATCCATGGATGACTCCTGGACGGTGGTGGTACATAAGAAGAAAAAGGGTCCTAAGCCCGCATCGGGTACTCCGGCCACTTCGCTGCCGCAACAACAGCGGCCGCAACCGCAGCAGCGCCGGCCGGAGCCCAAGATTCGCCTGCCCCGTAGGGCAGCAGTAACTGTTACTGTGTCGCCTGAGGGGTTGGCGAAAGGAGTAAGCTATGCCCAGGTCCTTCGGGAGGTGATGGCTAACGTCCGCCTCACTGACCTGGGCATATCTGAGATGCGGGCCCATTTAATGGCAACGGGCGGGTACCTCTATGAGGTGCCCGGCCCAGAGACGGAGGCGAGGGCGGACACCCTCGCCGAGCGTATGAGGGCCGTATTCTGCGGCACGGAGCTGGAGACCGTCGTTCGGGTCTCCCGCCCATGTAAGACCGCGGAATTGCGCATCTCCGGGTTAGACGCGTCCGCTGACCCGGAGATGATCGCGGTGGCCCTCGCAGGGGCAGGCGGATGTTCATCGGTGGACGTCAAGGTCGGGGAGATCCGCCCCGACCGTTCGGGCCTTGGCGCGGCATGGGTGCGGTGCCCCGCCAAGGCCGCGGAGAAGGTGGTCAGGGCAGGACGCGTCCTGATCGGATGGGTGTCGGCACGGGTCCAACTTCTGGCGCCAAGGCCCATGCGGTGCTTCCGCTGCCTCTTCAGGGGGCACGTGCGGACGCACTGCACCGATGAATGTGACCGCAGCGATTTCTGCTATCGCTGCGGTCAGTCGGGCCATAAGGCTAGAGAGTGCTCCGCGGAGCCGCATTGCACAATCTGTGCAAATGCCGGTAAACCCGCGGGGCACCAGGTGGGCGCAAAGGCTTGCGTCGCCTCCGCTCGTCCCCGCCGCGGTAATCGCGGTGGGGGCGTTGCGGTTGTGACGCAGCCGGACCCGTCCCACCGAGAGGCACCCATGGAGATCGCCCAATAATATGGCGCAACGATTCCTCCAGGCGAATGTTAACCACTGCGCCAGGGCCCAGGACCTGCTGGTCCAAAGCCTCGCGCAGTGGTCGATACAAGTGGCTGTGGTCGCTGAGCCGTACTTTGTTCCCCCCAGGGACGACTGGGCGGGGGACCTGGACGGCTTGGTGGCCGTCATCACCCGGGGCGCCGCCGGCTCCCAGCCCTTTGAAAAAGTAGCGAAGGGCTCGGGATGTGTGGCGGTTCTGTTGGGGGGGGTCTGGATTGTGGGAGTGTATTTCTCCCCCAACAGATCCCAGCCTGAGTTTGAGCACTTCCTCACTCGACTGGGAGCCCTGGTGGTGCAAGGCAGTCAGCCTCGCCCCGTCCTCGTCGCCGGCGACTTCAACGCCAAGTCCTTGGCTTGGGGTTCGTCGGTGACTAACGCACGGGGCAGGGCCCTGGAGGAATGGGCGATCTCGTCCGGCTTGGCCGTCGTGAATCGCGGGACGGCGGACACGTGCGTGAGGCATAACGGCGGTTCGGTGGTGGACATCACGTTCGCCACCCCGGCCCTAGCCCGCCGTGTCCGGGACTGGAGGGTCCTGGTGGGCGAGGAGACGTTGTCGGATCACCGATACATTCGGTTCGACGTCGCCTCGTCCTCAACCACCCGGTCGGGTGGGGGACCGACCGTCCCGCGGTCGGACGGCCCACGCTGGGCCGTTAGTCGCCTCGACGTTGAGGCCCTGAGGGAGGCCGCTCTGGCCCAGGCGCTGGTGCCCGTGCCGGACGGGCCGGTACGGGTCGACGAGGAGGCGGAGTGGTTCGGGGCGGCGATGTCGCGCGTCTGCGACGCAGCCATGCCCCGGGTCCGACGCCTCCCGGAGAAGCGCCAGGTGTTCTGGTGGTCGGCGGAGCTCACGCGGCTGCGCGCGTCCTGCGTTGCCGCCCTCCGCCAGCTATCCAGACACCGTCGTCGCCGGATTCGTCTTCTCGGCGACGAGGACCAGGAGCGGCTGCTTCACGGCCTCCACAGGGAGGCTAAGAGAGCGCTGCACGTGGCCATAGCGAGGGCAAAGTCTGCGGCTCAAACTGAGTTCCGGAGTACTCTCGACAGCGACCCGTGGGGGCGTCCATACTGTGTGGCGTTGAGAAAGCTCCGCCCATGGGCGCCCCCGCTGACGCAGAGTCTCCGGGGCGACCTCGTTCAGGAGGTCGTCGCGGCTTTGTTCCCGGCCACGGAGGATGTCACTCCTCCACCGATGGCGTCGCGTTCGTCGACGCCGTCGTCGTTGGATTCGGCAAGGGTTATTTCGGAGGTTTCACCCGAGGAAATGAGGGTGGCGGTGCTTCGGCTGCGGGGCAAGAAAACCGCCCCGGGTCTCGACGGTATCCCCGGACGCGCATGGGTGTTAGCCGTCGAGCACCTGGGGGCGAGGCTCCGCGGCCTTTTCTCCGCGTGCATGGAGCGGGGCCAGTTTCCATCCCGGTGGAAAACCGGGAAGCTGGTCCTGCTCAAGAAAGACGGTCGACCCGCAGAGTCGCCATCGGCCTACCGGCCCATCGTGTTGCTCGACGAGGTCTGCAAGCTCTTCGAGCGGATCGTGCACGCTCGCCTCGTCGAGCACCTGGAGGAGGCCGGGCCGGACCTGGCGGATTGCCAGTTCGGCTTCCGGCATGGCCGGTCAACGGTGCATGCGATTCTGCGGGTCAAGGCGCACGCGGAGGATGCAGTTGCCCGGGGTAGGGTGGTGGTGGCGGTGTCGCTCGACATCGCCAACGCCTTCAACACCTTGCCCTGGGCCTGCATACATGAGGCACTGCGGTACCACATGGTGCCACTTTATTTGCGTCGTCTGGTGCACTCGTACCTATCTAATAGGTATGTAGTGTATCCCGGCGCCGCTGGGTGGCACCGGAGGGCTATGTCTGCCGGTGTTCCACAGGGCTCAGTTCTGGGCCCGCTACTGTGGAACATCGGTTATGACTGGGTTCTCCGTGGTACCAACCCCCGAGGCGTCGCTGTTGTCTGCTACGCGGACGACACCCTGGTGACAGCGACGTCGGGTACTTTCGAGGATGCCATCCTGCTCGCCTCGTTCGGAACCGAACAGGTGGTGGGCAGGATTCGGCGACTGGGCCTCACGGTGGCCCTGAACAAAACCGAGGCCCTGTTCTTCCACGGGCCTCGGCGAAGGCCACCTTCAGGGGCCCACATCATTGTGGAGGGGGTGCGGATTCCCATCGGCACTACGATGAAATATTTAGGGTTGATTTTGAGTAGCCGGTGGGACTTCCGCGCCCACTTTGAGAAGTTGTCGCCGAAATTGGTGCGGGCAGCGGGCGCGCTTGGGAGCCTGCTGCCGAACCTCGAAGGTCCCGGTAACCCTTGCCGGAGTCTGTACGCCGGAGTCGTGCGGTCCATGGCCCTGTACGGTTCACCCGTATGGGCCGGGTCCCTGAACGCCCGTTGCGTTACCTTGCTGCGCAAACCGCAGCGTCTGGTGGCGCAGCGGATAATCAGGGGCTACCGCACGGTCTCCCACGAGGCGGCCTGCTTGTTGGCCGGCACTCTCCCTTGGGACTTGGACGCCCGGTCCCTCTCGTCAGCGTTCCACTGGCGGGAGGGGGCGTCCCGTCATCGGGAGAGGCTTGCCCCGAGGGAGATTGCGGCCAGGTTCCGCAGAGCCGCCGTGGAGGAGTGGCATGCCAGGCTGGAGAGCCCGAGTTCGGGCTTGAGGACCGTCGCGGCAGTGCGACCTGTCCTCGGACAGTGGTTGGACAGGCGCCACGGTGCGCCTACGTTCCGGCTGACACAGGTGCTGACGGGCCACGGGTGTTTCGGCTCGTACCTGTGTCGTATAGCCGGAAAAGAGGCGTCCGCCGTGTGCCACCATTGTGGCAACTGCCGCGAGGACACGGCCCAACACACTCTTGAGGAGTGCCCAGCCTGGGTGGAGGAGCGCAGCGCTCTCATAGCAGTCGTCGGAGGAGACCTCTCGCTGCCGGCCGTGGTGTCCGCCATGGTCGGCAGCCGGAGGTCATGGCGTGCGATGGTCTCCTTCTGCGAGCGCGCCATCTCGCAGAAGGAGAGCGCCGAGCGGGATCGTGAGCAGAGCGATCCCGCCCGCCGCCAAAGGAGACGTAGGAGGCGCCGGGTGGACGACTGACCGGCGTCTCCCGCCCTGTGGAATGGGGGCGTTTGGAGAATTCCACCACGGTAACCCCTGCCTGTCGTAAGAGGCGACTAATAGGGGCCTTCCGGGGTCGCGGGCGTGCAGCGGGGGGCTGTGCGCCCCTTATAGTACTATTGTACTTGCGACCCCGGGACGGACGGCAGCACGGACGGTCGGCCTCGTGCTGCCGTAGACGCCGAGGGCGTCCTTCGGCGGCGGGGGCTTCTGAACCCCCCCCAAATCGGAGACGGGCCGCAAGGCGGCACCGCGCAGGGGCGGTTCCGGTAGCAATCCGAGGCTATCTCAGGATACCCCGGGACCGCTCCACTCATGCGCCGAAGTAGGCCACCGCGGGGTTTTTAGTCGGTATTGCCGGTGTAGGGCATTTGTTAGGGACGCGGCCCAGCGTCGCCCGGATGTCGACCATCTCTCCCGGGCATCACGGCGCTGGGTCGTAAGGCCGGCGAACCCGACATACCCGCCGCGTCCACCCCCCCCGGGCGCGGCGGCAGTGGTAAAACACTTTTCCCCGCGACAAAAAAAAAAAAAAAAAAAAAAAAAAAAAGGGGACTTAGTTTGTAAAACGAAATTCGCGGTTGCAGACTTCGTTTCGGACGTTTTGCTATTCTATGTGGCTCACGTATCCGACCGATATCGGTGCTATAAGTTTCATTTCGGATAATGCTATGCTATAAACCGTTTGACTGCCCACTCTTCGGAGTTTGACGTTTATTGATCCACGTGCATCTATATTAGTCTGTGCGGTAGAATATCGGTCCGATATCGTTCAGCCGATAACGTTTTATGGAATAGACACCCAGCGGGTTTAACCAAGTGATTTATGCGCTAATCGAATAGAATAGTGAATGTATGGGAATGTACAAGTGCGCTATATATATCGTACTCTTATCTCATTCCCATACATTTACTATTCTATTCGATTAGCGCATAAGCCACTTGGCTCAGCCCGCAGGACTCAGGACTATGGTGTGACGGTGTAGTTATTTATATTTTATTTTTTATTACATATTTTATTCTGCCACGGCAAAATCGCAAAATATTGACGCTTCTTTCTTTCTACCTTATCCCACCTTAATGTGGGATCGGCGCAACACACTTTTTCAATCACGTAGCAGAAATGATTTGGCTAAGTTTTGCGAGCTGCCTGCCTGAAGTCAACTTTTGGAGAAGAATATGGATGCTATTACCGCAAAAATCTAATACATATGTTTACCCATAGAGTTATACACTGGTAACCCTTCTACGAAATGTTTTAAAGGCCATAATATAATTAGTTTTAGGTGGTGGCTATAAAAGGTTATTAGTACCAGCTTATGACACTGTATCGGTTTAAGGAGTGGTGCCCTTTGTTGGTAAATTATTGTTACCTTTCAAGATAATTTATATAGAGTAGAGATGACTTTTAACCGACTTCGCAAAAAAGAAGGTTATCAATTCGACCCGTATGTATGTAATATTGTTAGAATTGCACGATATTCACATATGTAAGTCTGTATGGGCTTCTGAACAGATTCAAATTTTATGTGTATGTATAGGTATGTTTGTATGTATGTTTCTATGTATGTTTGTCCACGTATATATATCTCAGAAACTATAAATCGGATTACATAATAATATATTAACCCTGTAATATTACTGCCCCACTGCTGGGCACGGGACTCCTCTACTAATGAGAGGGGTTAGGCCTTAGTCTACCACGCTAGCCTAATGCGGGTTGGTAGACTACACATACCTTCGAAATTCTTGTGAAGAAATTCCTCACAATGTTTTCCTTCACCGTTATAGCAAGCGATAATTCACAAAGAAAACACACTTAACATAGAAAAGTCAGAGGTGTATGCTCCATTTTGGGGTTGGTCTCGAACCTTCGACACTCATTTCCGCAGTCCGTACCATTCCCAACTGAGCTATCGCTGCTTTTATAAATCGGATTGCGATGAAGATTTTATTGGATTAGATATCTTCCAACTTAGGGAATAGTGCAAGTTTCATCAAAATCGGTTCAGTAGTTTTGAAGGTATGGACTTAAATGTGTGAAAATGCTGAAGTTGGTTTTAAGTTTGTGTCTGTACACAAACTTAAAACCAACTTCAGCATTCACAGTAGCTAACGCCCGAATGGTCAAACGTTACTCAACTGTAACGGCTTCTTAAATTAATTTTCGCCATACAATTTTGACAGATAAACGACATAAGGCGAGCTTAAGTTTATGAACATTCGGCGGTAGGTTAGTTAAGTTGAGGGGTAATGTTGTGGACTGTAATGTCTACAGTACGAATGGGCCGTTTGGACCGGTTTAATACGACTGTCACAGAAAACCGATGTCGGTTTTGTGTTTCGTTGGGTGAGAGAGTTTCCGGTGGCCAAATTCCCCCCTTCCTTTCCCAATCCCTATTCCCCTCCTTTTACGTTGGCAACGCGCCATGATTTTTTTATGTCTTGGGTGTATATGGGCGGTGGAGTTCACTTACCAGGTGACCCACCTGCTCGATTGCCATTCATTGCTAAAAAAATGACATACATACATAAGCTCACGCGTGTATCCCCGAAGGGGTAGGCAGAGGCGTACTAGCGAACTAGAACACCCACATTTCGCCGAGCTTAGTTCCGTTCCAGATGTGATAGGGGGCGAACCTATCGCCATATCGGGCACAAATTCCAGACTCCGGGCTGATATGGAAAAATCCAATATCACTTTGCCCGACCCGGGGATCGAACCCGAGACCTCAGAAACGTAGCCGTTCCGAAATAACACGGCGCTACGGAGGCAGTCATCAGTAAAAAAATGAAATTTCAATTAAATGCATTAGTACCAGCATGTTACCGATTGATCTACGAAGGCCAATGTATTAACGAATTGCAACATATTATTATGTACACGAATTTGAGTGCTTATTTTCATATCAAAAGCAGTTACAGTTCTAGAGCAATAATTGCAAAATAGTTTAAAGGTGAACGTCATTCAACAGTTCGTGATATGCTTGGGAAGATTTGTACCATATCAAGAACAAAGAACAAAGCTGTTTTAGTTATAGTTTATTCATGTATACTCTATGGACCTGGCTTTTTTAACCGACAAAAAAAGAGGAGGTTTAAAGATTCAGTACCTTTTATTTGATCTGCTTCGACCTCAGCACCGACTCCAAAAAGAGTAAGAAATTGCTTGCGTTTTTACTTTTAAGGGCCACTTGCAGCTCCGCGATAAATCTCTATTTATCCCTAATCTTGATTTAAAGATATAGGAGTGAGCTGTAGTATAAATCGAGATAAGGGTAACTATACATTAGTAATAGAATCGCAAGTCGTTCTTAGTGTTCAATTATATAAAATCAAAATAGTGACGGGCGGCTTGGCCTCCGGTGGCCGATACGTTTATGTAACATAATTATGTACCGCCTCCAATGGGTTAAATTCGGTTTTCAGTTTTTGTTAACTTTAATTACATCTACTACGATAATGTTCTCTTTTAGCTAAATTAGTAGTAATTTTAGTTGTAGTACCGACTAAACTTAATTCTAAATTTTGAGACTGAGTGATAAGCATCCATAATTATTAGAATCAAATGAGAATGCTAATAACGGAATTATTAATATAATTAATATTGGTCACGATTTAAAAATACGTATGGTGTCATGTATAAGGATCTCCTCGTCCGATACAAATATTATAATTGTTGATATGAAAATTGTCTACTTACGCATGCTCAAGGCTAAGCTAAATCGAATCTAAGTTTGAGACAGTCGCTTAATTATTATATTGAGAGACACTTATGAAAGGGTTAGAAATAAATTATATACCTATTTATGAAGAGCAAAATTAAATATTTTATCTGTTTTTTTTATAGCAGATACTGGCAAACGAGCAGATGGGTCACCGGATGGTAAGTGATCTCCACCGCCCATTAACACCAAAGACACAAAAAAATCATGGGTACATTGCCAACCTAAAAAGATGGAATCGAAGGGGAGGGAAAAGGGATTGGGAAATGGAGGAGGAATCGGGCTGCCGGAAATTTCACTCACCGAATGAAGCGCCTCAGCGAGCTGCCACTTTACGTCGGTTTTCTGTGAGACAGGGGTATCAAACCGGTCGAGCCAGCCCATTCGTGCTGTTCTGTTACTTATACTTTTGCTATATTAAATGAATGTTTTGTTACCTACAAAAAATAAGAGAAAGGCAAATCCGGCATGCACACATTACTGCGTTATTTGATTGCGATGCGTAGTTGTTTTGCTCTATTTTATTTGCGCGAAATAAACAGGCTTTACCAATAATCATACGAATGATTATAAAAATGAATAATAACTGTTATAAAAATGTAATATCGAAGACAGCAAAGTGGGACATTATGAGACTTATCATCTAATATCATGGTGGTAATAAACGCAGGCAGGCCACCGAGGGGTTTTTAGTCGGTATTGCCGGTGTACATAGTGATAGGGACTCGGTCCAGTGTCGGCTCGGACGTTTTCAGCTCTCCCGGGCATTATGGCGCTGGGCCGTAAGACCGGCGACTCCGACATAACGGTTACGTCTCCCCCCTGACGTGGAACGTGAACAAAAAAGGACATGGAAAAAAAACTTACTTTGTAACTCAAACTTATTAGCTGTTTGTTGCATTATCAATGGAATATTTTTTTGAAGATCTAAAATATATCAACAGTTCTGTAATATCAAATTAGTTCTTGTATGATAAGTAAGTACTTACTGCTGGACATAGGTCTCCCCAAAAGATTTCCAGATCGATCTGTTGGAAGCGGCCTGCATGCCCAGCAGTGGACGTCCTATGGTTGATTACATATATTGGTGATGATGAAGTACCTACTGTCACTTCAAAAACTCCACTGCTTTGGGAAATAAAAGCTAAAAAGAGAATATATGTATCTTTGAAGTAAATAAATAATAAGTATTTCATTTGAATTTATACATTTGAATCTCTTTCAATGATTTTTCTTTCTTCGCATCTGCTCTTATCCTACTCAACATACATAAACAGAGCCTAGCCGAGCAACACATTTTTTTATTTTAAGAAAGTTTGGCTATTATTATATTAACGACCGAAGGCTTGCCTCACAACCTTCCCTATTGCAGCCAGTTCAGGGCAAATTGGGTTAGAAAACCCGCGATGCCCGATGGGAAACGAACCCAGGATCTGCGGTTCATAATTCGTGAAAAGACTACTAGACGTAAAAGGCGGGAACCTTTGTAATGTTAATAATATCATTATTACGAGACAATTTTAAAATAAATTTGTTTAAGAGCTGAAGATGGAAACCACTGATAAAAGTATGACATCAATGATCATTCCGAATAGTTTATTATATTTTAAATTACATGCAGTTACTATCTGGATAACCTATTAGCTAGCTGGTCAAGGATTTTACAGATACTACAAAAAACTAACTGGGGATCCTAACTTGCCCCTGTATCACAATTATTAGATTACAGAGGTGATAATGGATAAATATTTGATCAGCGTGGATTCTGTAGAGTGGGAATCTCAATGGAGACTTTTGTTTAAAAATACATGAGGCGTGTTTGGTGATAAAATACGTTGTTAGGATTGTGGTTTGGATGCTGTATCATCAGCAATCAGAAACCCGAGCACGAAAAACTAATGTAAATGTATTCGAGTTCGCTGCGCACTGATGACGTTTGGTTAATATTTCATACAAATTTCATAGACGCGCATCGAGCTGAAATACATTTACGGTTGTCAGAAATTTTCCTGCTCAGGCTGCAGCCTTATCAAACCACTACTGTGTTCAGAGACTCGCCGAGCATCATTGCCCGGTGTCGTAAAATGCGTGTCATTGTCGACATGGTTTACAGGAGTTGCAGTGGCGGGTGTCAGGTGATAGTCTAATATATACCTATTGGTTTTTCGACCGACTTCCAAAAAGCAGAAGGTCCTCAATTCGTCTGTATTTTTTTAATGTATATGACGCGATATATCCGCCTAATGTGAAACGATTTTCAAATTTCTTTTTGTGTTCGATAGAGTTTATTTCAAGGGTGGTTCAGTTCTATAAATTTGGTCACGATCGGATAAGTTTGAAGGCAGTCAGTTAAGTTTTTAAACTTGTGATTATTATTGCAATTGAATGACGAGACGATCTAGCCGCTTCCCCGATGGTATATTATAAGATAACCCAAAAACAACAGCACTTTGAATAAAAAAGTATCGACTGCACTGCCCTCGTCATCCTAAGACATAATGTTAGGTTTCATAATGTCTAATGCACTTAAGCTAGTTAACTAGCTCCAAATATCTTCAAACCGACACAACATTAGGTACTTGCAGAGTACTGCATGGCGGTGTAAATAGACACTGCGATGGTCTGGATGGTTTGATGTAACGGTCTTGTGCAATCCTCATCCATAATTTACAATGCCGTCTGACCAACGATCTATTGGTATGTTCACAGATCTATTGCCATTTCTCGGCTACCAGTTCACAACTGTCTTACACCATCTCTCATACTCTTTAGGGGGTTAAAAAGAAAATAAAATATAAGTAAAATAAAAACATAATCTGCACCACCAAAAGGTTGACTGGTAGAGAATGCCTCTGGCATTAAGTCCGCCTGTACATATCTTTGTATGTATAAAGCGTTTAAAATAAATAAAATAAATAAATAATCATAAACGCTCGTTTATTTATAACTCATGCCTATTTACATCGTTAAATTACAATTAATTATAAATTAAGCTAAATAGTGCTCGTTGCGTCGTGGTATCACAGTTCCTGTATTCGTAAGTCGTAAACATTATCAGCGATAGCATCCTAATTCTGCTCAAATCGTCGCCTATTCGCATGTACAGCCCGAAGTTTATGTACAAAGATCAAATTCTCGATCCTATCTTTATGCAAACCCATTGACTTTATGAATGAAGTTGGAATATCTTTCCGAATGTAAGTTCCCTTTCACGTTTGATTATGCTAGTTATTAGTAATAAGGACGTCGGGTGGGCCAAGTCCGTATCTTAGATCTAAGGATTGAGGACTTTGGTTGCGATTTGCTGAGATTTAGCGGAATTAGGTTTCGTGATGTAGGTTTAGTAGTGGTAGCCGTTGGAACCCCCGTTGCCGTTTCCACCGTTGTAGGAGCCCTCGCTGTGGAACAAAAGATAAGTTTAAATCCAGGAAACTAAATCATATCGAGGAAAAGGCATTTATGACACTTGACAGACATAATAATTTTTCTGTTAAATAAAAATAATAATTTTTCTGTTGTGTAATATATATAAAGCACTTAGGGCCACTTGCAGCTCGGCGATAAATTTCTATTTATCCCAAATCTTGATTTAAAGATAGGAGTGAGCTGTATGATAAAACGAGATAAGGTATAACTCTAGATTAGTAATAGCGCTGCCCTGTTGCCCGCCACTAAGCGTGAAAAAATATTTTTCGGGTTAAAAAGGGGCATATGTGTTATTCTGATGTCTATAACTGTTAAATTTCATGAAAATCCACTCAGTAGTTATTGCGTGAAAAAACAAACAAACATACATTCTCACAAAGTTTCGCGTTTTTTATAAGTTATAGTTATTATTTAGTGGTATAGTTTATTTTACAAGTTCCACCATAACATTAAACAGTACTTACGACGAAGGGTTGCGCTTGTTGAACTCAATGGAGCGCAGGATCTCCTCGGGGATGGGGGGAGGGGTGGGGAGATGAGGGCCAGAAGCGTGGAAGCCGTTCTCATCGGCGGTGTAGGTGAGGGCGATCTGCTGGCCATCCGGGGTGCGGTAGGAGAAGGCGCCTTCCGCTGTCACTGCGGGACCTTCGGGGCCTTGGGCACGGGGGGCTCCGCTCTCCTGAGCTGAGATGCCGTTGCCGGTTTCGTAGCTGCAATAGTCAATATTGGTTACGGATATTATTCACCACTAGATACTACTTTTAAACCGGTGTTGGAGTAACCAGAATGGGATTTCATGCACAAATATTAATTTTAAATTAATTTGTAGTCAATTTGTTGTATATTTTACATATAGTGTTTTTGTTTAATCGTTAAAGTCATGTGGTTATGATGAAGTATGTTGCCACGAGAAATACATAACGTGAGCTCACGCCAGTATCTCCAAAGGGGTAAGGGCTCCCTAGTGAACTAGAACACCCACATTTCGCCAGTCTATCGCCATATCGGGCACAAATTCCAGACTCCGGGCTGATATGGAAAAATCCAATATCATTTTGCCCGAACTGGAAATCGAATCCGAGACCTTAGGACGGTAGTCCTACCGAAATACAACCACGCCACCGAGGCAGTCGATACAGCAGAGGTATAAATACTGTCAGTTCAATAAAATGGGATAACTGATATTGAAATATACTCCCGCAACTTTTCCCTGTATATTAAGTGCACGTTTAGAGACCATTTACGGAAAATAAATATATCTTTTATCTAAGTTATTAAACTAATTCTGAGTATAATAATTACTGAAGCAATTTTCTATTTCAGTTTCTGTTTCAACAGACGTACAACTCACCTGAAATGATAAGTGCCGTCTCCATTGTTCACATTCTCAAAACTAGTGATGGGAATTTGAGCTCCGTTTCCACCGTTGTAAGAACCGCCAGATCCGCTATAACCGCCAGATCCGCCAGCACTACCGCTGTACCCGCCAGCTCCGCCAGCACCACCACCGAACCCGCCGTTGCCGCCAACACCACCTAGTCCACCATTCCCCCCATTACCACCGGCACCGCCCCCAAACCCATTACCGGGGCGAGGAGGAAGGTACTGAGGCTCCAGACGACCGCACGAGCCCACCGCGATCAGGACAGATAATACCAACTGGAATATAATAAATAGAGTATGAATATACGATTATGTTTATGTAAGAAAAAAATAAAATGTTGATTTGGTGTGATGATCGTTGCATGCTTGATCTAGTGACAGTGTATACGGACCGTAGTCCTGGGTTTAAATCCCAGGGCAAACCAGGTTTTCTAACATGATTTGCTTGGACCGCAATCCCCCAGAGAGGATTGTCGTCAAGCAAGCGGCTGGTCGTAAAAACTAAGCCGAATCCTTTAAGTAACTTGTTTAAAAAAGTGTTTTTTGGACCCCACATTGCAATCGGATACGGGAATTGAAAGAATAAAAATAGTATAGAACTAATAATATGATCTCTATGGATATGTAATTAAAAATCTGTAATTTTGTCTAGCAAATTAGATATTTACCTACCAACTGTAGTTCCTAGTATCTAATAATACACTTAACCCTCACTCACCAAAATAGTCGCCATATTGATATTAGTAACTAGTTACTAGTTTTGTACTAAAAGGACAAGTGCTCCTTGTTCAGTTGTCAGTTGAATACAGTTAGCGAAGATGTGCCGCGTTTTATATTGCTCCGTTTTGCCCTTTCTCGTTGCTTCACCTTGTGCCTTACGTGCTACGGTATCGAGAACCCACGCCTCGAGCCCAGGAACTTTCGACCCAAGTACATTCCTTTGGGATCTTTCAACATCCCTAAGAAGCCGTATATGGGTCAACCAAGTTAGCGAAAACCTACATGTCTTGACTGCGTATTAAGCTATTTTAGTATGAACGGTTAAGGGAAATGTATATTTGAAGTTTAAACCTTGTAAGTAATAATAATAGTGTGCATGGAAAAGTCGGTGTAGATCGACCACACCAAACTTATATTAAGCAAGTAGACGATATATTAAATAAAGGTTAGATCAAAAGTACCTACCTTAAACCGAATGCATGAAGAGATTGATGAAATTAGATGAAGCGAAAGTAGTATGTCAGAATCGGGTGAAGTTGAAATCCATAATCTCTGCCTACCACTATGGGATGCAGGCGTGATATTATGTAAGTAATAATACGCAAGTTGTTCCATCAGGGGGTTGACGTCATGAGGGCAGCTGGGCGAAAAACGAAATCCGAATATTTACTGCAACATGATTGAAAAACTGTGCTGCGCCGACTCTACATTGAAATGTAATGAAAGGTGAAAAGAGATCATGGATAAGTATTAACTATTTTGTGTAAATATAACAGAATAACTTCTGTTTTCTGCTGACCATTTCAAATCACTCCTTCATGTTTTGTCTGGCAGCGACCGCTTTAAGCGGTAAGACCGCCTATTGTAACATTTATCATGTTAAGATTTAATTTGTTTGTACTGTTCCTATAAATGGTGTTTAATAAAGTGTAATCTGCATTTTCGGCGAAATGTGGGTGTTCTAGTTCGCTAGTGCGCCTCTGCCTACCCCTTCGGGGATACATGCGTGAGCTTATGTTATGTAATCTGCATTTATTAATATCTATCTATCTAACTTTCGATATTAAAATTTATGAACTTTATAAACGTCTCAGATGAAGAAGCGTTCACGTTTATTACGGTTACATTTCGCCTATTTGTTGAGTAATTAGTTCATCTAATTCATAGTTCATTTTAAACTAATCTCCAGTGAATGTAAGGAGGTGTTCACATTTTTTGCCCAACTTCATAAGAGTGTGAACACATTATGATAGATGACTGGTTTCGTCATTGTGAACGTGGTTTGCACCTAATATAATTACCTATCCCATTCGCATCATGTATTTACTATTAAATCTTGTCATTAAAATTTCATAGCCCCAGCATTTTAGATGTTATATAATACTTGAGTAAACGTAATCAATTACTCATGAGTAGGTTACCTTTGATCACTATTTTCTATTTTGAAATCTCATACACTACACACACCTAAAGGTCGCCTTATGTCGTTTAAGGCCGCCTTATCTGTCAAAATTGTATGGCGAAAATCAATGTAAGGAGCCGTTAAAGTTGACTCGCTGTGGCGTTAGGGATTTTTTAATAGATAACTTTTATCTGCATAATAATTTTGACAGTTACTCTACCAAATTTTGATCTACATTGTCTTCACTGCTGGGCCTCCTCAACCAAAATCCGACTAAAAACTTGAATCCCAAATTCTAGTCCGTACCATTCCCAACTGAGCTACCCCTGCTTTGAACAATAATATGTAATGATAAATATACTCAGCAGTCACACACAATCCAGACCCTACACTAGGTTTATCCTGTCTGGATATCAGAAACTACGAGAGACTTTCGGTCTCCTAACACCCAGACCCGAAAAAAATATCTGTGGATCATACAAACATTTATCTCGCTCCGAGAATCAAACCCGCGGCCTCTTGCTTCACGGCCGGCCACTCGCCCTGCACCACGTAGGCTGCCGTGTAGTGGTTAGAGATTTTTAAAAAGAAAAGCCAATGTTACATTGTCACATACCTCTATTTATTATTCTTGTAGCGTTCTTTAAAGTACGAAATATATTTACCGCTAACTTTGCGAAGGTAAATCAGCAATAATTATGTTATAAGGAGCCTTCAATGTTGTTTTAGCATTTTCTACGGCAAATTGTGCCCTAACCATCAAAATCACATCAATGCTTTTCGTGATTGCCACAATTTTCCAGGAAAATGTAGGCTGTAAGCGGTGTTAAACTGCTGGGTCTAAACTTCATCACTTACATATTTAAAGCATCATGTATCCACAAGCTCCCATCCGGACCCAAGTTAAGCTCTACGCTCATAAATATTATTGCGGTAGGCCTAATTAGGTTGCTTTTGTTACCGGATAAAACGTGTGTTCTACTTTATATACATATATAGACTCACGCCTGTATTCACGAAGGAGTAAGTAGTGGCGAGCTAGAGAACTAGAACACCGACATTTCGTCGACCTCATCTCCGTCCCAGTTGTGATAAGTCTATCACCAATAGCACAAATTCTAGAATCCGAGCTGATACTGAGAGGAAAAACTGAATATCTTGTTGCCCAAACCGGGGACAAAACCTGAGATCTCCAGACGGTAGTCGTACAGCGCACGCCGTGCAACCATGTCTCGGAGCAGACTCTTTTTTATAGCACAGATTGGCAAGCAAGCAGATGTGTCACCTGATGGTAAGTGATCTCCACCGCCCATAGACACCCAAGACACTAAATAATCATGGGTACATTGCCAACCTAAAAGGAAGGAAATACGGATTGGAAAAAGGTAGGGGGAAATTGGGTCACCGGAAATCTCACTCATCGAACGAAACGTAACAGCTGCCAGTTTACGTCAGTTTTCTGTGACACAGTGGTATCAAACCGGTCGAGCTGGCCCATTCGTGTTATAGAGTTAACTGTCTACAGCGTGGCTCTACCACTCAAAAAACCTATTCTACGTACGAGTTAGTTTTGACGGTTTTCGTTTTATCCAAATGAGTACATTTTAGTTCGTTGTAGTAGCAAAGGTCTATTCAAATGTATGGAGAAAAAGAAAAGTATCACGATTTTTCAAAACCTATATTAAATCCCATTATTGCGTTAAGTTTTTTTAATTCGGATTTCTGAAGGCGCAACTTCCTACCTCCACCAATTATTTTCAAAATCGACACCACATAATTACTCATCTATTATTGTGGGTGATTATGTTCTGCGGATGTATGTTTTGATTGGATGTTCAGTTTTTCATTTATGCTATAAAACCATATTATATTAATATCTGAAACTTTCAAAACAAACAGGTAGCAAAATGGTTCGTGCAAATGTCACATTACTATTGAAGTTCACGTCCGTGACCGTTCGAGCGGCGGGTTGAGGCGACGAGGTGGCGCAGCGAGGTGGCGCGGCGAGGTGGCGCGGCGCTCCTCTCGTGTCATCGGCTGTTACTTGGAAATGATCTTATTCCCAACGTTCCACTGCGGACTTACGAAATTATAATTCTGTTAAGGACGTATTTGATAGCTTTGTAGCTCATAACGTTCTCTGAATTACCGGCCTAGTTATGTGTATTGTGGTCATCGCTGACTAGTAATGAACAATTTTCTTTAATTAAGTTCACAAGTAAAATAGAGATACGGTATAATGTGTAATCGACAGACAATCAGTGAGGAGCACAGGCATTCCAATCAGGGCAGACAAATAAATGAAAAATATTTTTTTCAACTATATTGTTTGTGTATTGTTTGTCTTCTGTATTGTTTGTGTATATTTGTTTGTAGTCCAGTAATAATACATTTCTTTTCTTTCTTTCTTCTTTCAACTTTCTTCAACTCCTACACCACTATTACTATTGTCCCGTCATTGTTATTAGGGTGATACACACTAAACGCGGTTATTATTTAGGCACCACAATAAGTCCACAAGGTGTGTAAGTACATATATAAAGAATGTTTATTGTAAAAGGTAAAAGTACAGACAATACGCGTGAACACAATGCCGGACTCCACAGTACTCTACGAATTACTCATCCTTACAACTAATAAGCACAATAGCACCTAGCTTATGTCTTATATCAAAATGGGGCTGTATTAATCATTTTATTAAAATTGGTTTTGGTCAAGATTTATGTAAATAGTAAATTGTCAGGATAGACAGTGTCTCTATCGCCCGGATGGTCAAACGCTACTCAACTTTAACGGTTTCCTACATTGATTTTCTCCATACAATTTTGACAGATAAGGCGACGGTATGTATTCGGATTTCGGCGGTATGTCTATATGGACTGCTCGCCACTGGAGACAATACCCTTAACATCATAGAAAGAATTTATAAGCCCGTATCTTATCATATATGATAAGGAAAAGTGTCTCACTTTTGTCTCGTAATAAAGAGGGTGGAATCAAACTATTGTTTGTTTAATAAATAAACTTTCATTATCATCACCAGCCACAGGACGTCCACTGTTGGACATTGGCCTCCCCCAAAAAATCCAGGTCGACCTTTAAACTTTATTACAAATGCATTAATGAGAAAGAATTTGAATAAACTGATTTATATATCAGGAAGCAACGAATCAAGATGAATTTTAAATTTTCTGATGAGTAAATCCTCATGATTAGATGTTCTCATTTCTTTCTGCCTGGCGTTATCCCAGCCTTCTGCCGCCTTCCTACTTAACCGCTTCCACTTCGCCCGGTCTTGAGCATCCTCCATCGTGAGGCCATTGGCTCTGATATCCTCCTTTGCTGTCATTTCTAATTATGATAAAATATTTCATGAAATCCTCTGGGCTATGTCGATGACTTTCGTTCTTTTACGGATCTCCTCATTTCTGATTTGAACACGTAGAGAAACATCGAGCATAGCCCTGATGCAGGCCGTGCCAACAGGTCGATCTGGAAATCTTTGGGGGAGGCTTATGTTCAGCAGTGGACGTCCTATGGCTGATGATGATGATGATGATTCCGTGAAATTGGTAAAATATATATTTATCATTCTAATAGGTGTTTACGAAGCTACAACAATTGTAGGGAGGCATCAATAGTGCTGTGACCTCGATTGAAACCAACAGTTTTCGATCGGTGTTTAACGAACATCACGAACTAGTGCTGTCACGATGAGACACATTCCGATACACCTGTGTTATCTTCCTAAGCATATAAACGAGATCCAGTGCGTAAAACCAAAGTTTATAAGTACGGTAGCTCAAGCATGGTCTTTTTTATATTTCAGCTAATGACTGCTCGCTGTCGCGTTTCGTTCGGTGAGTGAGATATCCGGTCGCCCAATTACCTCCCTCCCTTTCCCAATCCCTATTTTCTTCCTTCTAGGTTGGCAACGCATCCATGATTATTTTTGTGTCTTAGATCACTTACCATCAGGTCATATATAATATGTTCATAATATGTTCCTTTGCCAGTCTTTGCTATAAAATTTACTGCTAGAGGCGTTCAGGTGTTTGCAAGGACTTTCTATGAAGGTGTTTATATAGTTTAGTATAGGTACTACTTATTATGGATCGTCGTTGTTTGTCATACAATAGTCGCTAGCGTGGAACGCCAAGAACTCATGGTCCAGCTACAGTTCTACGATGTTAATTTTCTTATATGTCTTTGGTCCGGGTAGCAGTGTGTATAGGTGGTTAATCGAGAGGTCCTAGGTTCTATTTCCAGGCCGGCCGGAGTGTTTTTCTATCACTATTTGCTCGGGACTGGATCTTCCTCGTCTGGGTTGAAGTCCGGCTGGTAGTGGATTGTAAAAACGAAGCCAAATAATTTCTGCAACTTCCTTGAAAAAGTATGTTGAGGCGACCCCACCCTAGGTGGGATAGGGGCAGGCAAAAAGTAAAGACTGCTAGCTATGTAGAGGGTAGCAATACAAAAAAATCACATTTTAATAAACAAAGACTGCACTATATTGCAGAATACAAACCGTTTCTGTAAAATACGTAACATAAAAATATTATTGCACAAAGCTTTTCTAATCAAACCTCAGGCTATTGGATATTAAAATCTCTATCAATTCAACAGAACAATAAAAAGACTAATAGTAAATCCGAGACCCGCATCGAAGTCCATCGAGTTTTATTCTAAGAATGCAATCAAACTGTGGTTATGCGCTAGAATTGGATTTCAATAATATTTATTGAAGGTTACGCCGAGTTTAATCCAGATATAGCTTTGAGCGGTTGACGGCGAAACCAGCAATTTTCCGTCCATCAAAGAAATAACTTACAATTAGTAACAGAAGCGAAGGCACTTCGATATGCATTAGATATTGTTGTTATGAAACATTGCGTGACTTTTGTATACTGTTTTGTTTAGTTGAAATATTAAAAGATTTGCCTTTGTGGCACAAATGGTAACAGAGGAATAGGCCTCGGGTTCAATAATAGCATTGAGGCATTCGATTCACCGAAATTGTTTATTAAATGATTTAAAGACTGGTGAGTGGTAGAGCCACGCTGTAGACAGTAACGTCTAGAGCACGAATGGGCCGGCTCGACCGGTTTGATACCACTGTCTCACAGAAAACCGACGTAAAATGGCAGCTTGCTGTCGCGTTTCGTTCGGTGAGTGAGATATCCGGTGGCCCATTTCCAAACCCCCCCTCCCCTTTCCCAATCCCTTTTCCCTACCCTTCCATTCCCTGCTTTTAGGGTAGCATCGCACACATGATTATTTTTGTGTCTTGGGTGTTTATAGGCTGTGGAGATCACTTACCATCAGGTGAACCATACTAACATACTAATTACGTTCTTAAAAACAAGTGTCACTGTACCAATGCCTATGAAATTAATTGAAAATCGGAAACACCGACGTAAAGAAAAACGACACCATCTCGCCTATAGTTAAACGGACGCCACAAAGAAGCCACGCACACACACACGACTATACAAAAGTGCCCTACGCACACACACATTACGTGTCGATAGATCGAATGGGCCGAAAACCCTGCTTCAATGTTCCTAGCGCTCTGTCTATCTTTTTTTTCCGTCCGTGGTTGGAAACTATGATATTGAAGATAAGATACCTATGCAATATTCTTAAACTTACATTATACTCATGCATCTTTTCATACATTTGACAGCCTCCGTGGCGCAGCGGGCGAGTAGCCGGTTGTGAAGCGAGAGGCCGCGAGTTCGATTCCCGCATTGAGAAAAATGTTTGTGTGGCCCACAGATATTTGTTTCAAGACTGGGTGTTGTGAGACCGAAAGTCTCTCATAGTCTCTGACACCCACGATACAGGTTATACCTAGTGTGGGGTCAGGACTAGGTGTGTGAATGTTGGGTGTATTTATTATTTATTTATTTCTGCCGGTTGAGGGTACTCCTCACTTATCAGGATCGTAGCTCGTGGCGCTCAATAGTCTCTGCCTACCCCCATGGGATACAGGTGTGAGTGTGTATGTATTACATTATACTTTGGGGCCCATACTACAGAACGATTCTCAAGCTGCACGCATTAATCTAGTTTTAAAACAAGATTTTGGTATGTTAAACAACTTTAAAAACCTTCATAATAGCATTACTTTACCATAATAATCACAAGTTTAAAAACTTAACGGACCGACTTCAAATCCGATCGTGACCAAATTTATATGGGACCACCCTTGAAATAAGCTCCTTCGAACACAAAAATAATTTTGAAACGCGTAACATACATAAAAAACATACCGACGAATTGAGGACCTCCTCCTTTTTGGAAGTCGGTCGAAAATGGTTACGACTTTAATATTACCGAAATAACAAAAGTTATATACAGCTACGAGTACTATCCCCTGCGGTTTGAATGAAAAAAGTCGGGAATTCAATCTTGGAGTAATATTTGGATAATTTTATTTATCCTTTCGCGCAGTAGTAAAATTTGGAGCAAATCTGATTGTTTCGGGATGTCTTCGCACAGAGGTTGCTAAAGTAACAGATTACTTTATGTTCACAGAGTTCTATATTGATTGGCTTTCTTTCTGATAAAACGTTTCAACGCCAAAATTCATAACTTCTACTTTCATGATATATTATTATTAGATCATAGATATCTGGATTCTTCCTTTCAATTAGCCCTTATCTCACCTTAATGTGGGGTCGGCTTAATACACTTTTTCAAGCACGTTACAGAAAGCATTTGGCTTAGTTTTGCGACCGGCTGCCTTTCTGACGTCAACTCCCGCTTAAATTAAATTAGAAAATTCGCTTTGCCCAACCTGAGAATCGAACCCAAGTCCATAGCTCATAGGTGCCGCCACTAGATCAAGGAGGCGACGATAGATATCAGGATTATTAATTCAAAATAAATTGCCAATCTTGCCGTCTTGCTAATACAAATCTTAAATAGGCCACTAGACTCTAGAGGTAGAGGCACTTTTATATACGTCTTTGGAATCTACAGGTGCTTTAGTAGTGCATATTCCATTTTTTTTTTAATTATACACGGATTTCCGCATATATTATCTAAGATCATGAAGTATGTATCCACATCATTACATGTATAATATACCTCTATACATTGATACACTTTTAAATACATATTAGATGTTAATTTGCATATTTTGTTCATCATCTTTGTTTGCAAATAAAGTTTGAAAAACTTAAATAAATAAATACAGCCCAGTTACACACCTAGTCCTGACCTCACACTAGGTATAACCTGTATCGTGGGTGTTAGAGACTATGAGAGACTTTCGGTCTCATAACATCGAGACTTGAAACAAATATCTGTGGGCCACACAAACATTTGTCTCAATGCGGGAATCGAACCAGCGGCCTCCTGCTTTCCAGCCGGCTACTCGCCCATTGCGCCATGGAGGCTGTTTTGTCTTTACTATAACCAGAGACAAGTAACAGCAACGTATTCTGTTTATTCAGACAGAACGTAGAATGTAATACTCCGATGTTTTTTATGCAAATTTCATCGTGGCTTAGCTCTCTTGGCGGCTTTTTGGCGGCAAATTTAATCAAGCTACCAAATGAAAAATTAAAAATGTAATTCCTCATTTTATTACGGTCCCTGTATAAGGCTGGCGTGCAAAAATAACAAGGCAATAAATAAAAATGTTTATTGACCCTAAGAGTGTAATTTATGGACTTAATTTTTTTTTTCCCAGCATTTGGAAAATCATTTTTAATATCATGATTCATCTACTAAACTATTAATTAGATATTTGAATGTTTTGTTTAATTTTTAAATAATATCTAACAATGACTATATTTTTTTAATATAATTAAGTTTAATTATTTCATAAAATCGAGAGGATGTTTACGGTTAGTGTTGGCCAATAATACTATAATGGAATCGAAATAAAAGCAATATTCACCGCAGAGACTCCTTGAACTTTCGGCACTCACGGAATGGGCATCTTTACTTCGCACAAATTAACATTTTAATTCTTTTATTAATGCCTACAAATTGTTTGGTTGTGTGAATCTGCTTGTTGCCTTCGATATAAAGAGTATTCACTATCCTTATTCCAGAATTAGTGATTTGGAAAATAATTAAAATTGGTGATTATTCTTCTTCTACCTGCGCTTATCTGATTATGGCGGGTACAGCACACTTTTTCAAACATGTTTCAGAAACGATTCAGCTTTAAGTTTTACGACCGGCTGCCAGCCAGACTTCAGCCCGTTCTGGTCCAGATTGGGGTATGCTGATATCTTGTGTACTTGACACGAGGTTATTATGCAAAGACACACTGACCCCGTTTACTGCCGATAAGCTTGAGGCTCATGATCATGCATCGAATTTAACCATCGGTGCATTTCATAGCTTATGCATGAATTCATTATCACTACTATTCAAATGCATCTTTACTGTGTTCAGTTGAACAAAATTACGAAAGTATGGAACTAGCTACACAACTACACTCCAACGAAACTAATTTATGAAAGTACACACTCCAACAAAGTCTAAGGAAGAAGCCAACCAAATAAAGAATTCCTGTGTGTTCGATTCCCGCATTGAGACAAATGTTTGTGTGGCCCACAGATATTTGTTTCAAGTCTGGGTGTTGTGAGACCGAAAGTCTCTCACAGTCTCTGACACCCACGACAGGTTATACCTAGGGTCCAGGGTCAGGACTAGGTGTGCGACTGTTGGGTGTATTTATTATTTATTATTATTATTGATGGATGTGAAAGTAACTCTGTCTGTTGCGGTTTTACGTCTTAACCACTGAATCGATTTTGATATGAAGACTAGGCAAGAAGACAGGCTACCTTTTGTCTTAAAACAATTGATAAAGATGATATAGGAGATGAATGTTGAGGATAACCTAACAAAATCCAACAATCTAAAGAAAGGAGTTCCACAAAAGCTATCACGGGAGCGGAGCCATGAGCAATCACTAGTAATTTCATCGATGGTACGATATTCGTATCCGTCCGGAAGGTGACCACCGTACACATGGAGCCAAAACCTCCCATAGTAACCCACACTCCTTGTATGGTTCACGTTCTAGGTTCAGCCAGTGTATTATATGCTGTATATCCAGTTCTCTCGAGAGGCTTGGGACGTGACATGATGTTTGGTTGATGCGTTCCCTCTTCGTAGTGTGAAGAAATAGAAATTGATTGACATGATTCTAATCTGACAAACCCATGGTTTTGCAGTGGCCGCTGTTTTTTTTGGACTGCACTACACTTAATATCCTAGTGTAGTAACTTTGCCATGCTTGGATAAAAAAAATATGCTTGGCTTATTCAAGCAAAATACCGAGGGTTTAAAAGATTAGTTCTACTATCCATTAATCTATTTTATATACTCGTATATCCATGAATTTAACATTTAACTAATTTTAATTGGCCACTGTACCATAATGGTGTATTTAAACCTTGTTTATTTTTGATGCATTGTCAAATCCAAAGAGAATACAAACACTGCGTTCAAAGAGCATGTAAACTGTAAGAGACGGGACTCCCATAGACCGATTTAAAACGTTTTTTTATCTGTGTACGGTATGTCACGATGACTTACGCTAGAAAATGCTACCACTCTGGCAACACTTTTAGTGCCACAGATTTTTTACAAATTTACATAGATAATATCAGATGCACGCATTTTAGCGCTATTATGTTGGTACTTATGTAGAGATGGACCACAATTTGGTAAATAAAAGTTTATCGACATCGATATTTTTTTAGGCAGGTATGCCATATATTTCTTGAAATAAATCGTATTATTTATATGAATTAAAAGATACAATAACAAAGACATACAATTTATTAAATATAGTAACTCACAACATGAAATATATGTACAAAATAGAAATTGACAAAATGTGACACCGGAATCAATCACTTGTTACACCTGAAAAGAAATAAAAATATTAAATAAACAAAAAATGAGTAAGTTAAGCAGCGTCTGCTGCACATGTTTTTCTCGAAACAAACACAAATACACCTAAAAATGTTCTTCTCTGTCTCCTGCTCATGGAACAATGAATAACTATGCCTAATGGTTCTAATTATGTGATTTCTTTCTGGCAGTACGTTTCTAAATATAGCTGGTAATTTTAACTTTTTGTCAGATGATGTATATGTAAGATTTAGACATTGACTGTTTGAGACATATAAATATCATCTGGTAGCGTTTATCGACATATTCAGTACTACTACATACATCCCTAAACGAATTGCTTCATTAATTTTTTTGTATAATTTTATATTAATTCATACTTTAACCACTATATAATTGGAATGCTTACTTACCGTAAATGCTCTAATGGAAATTGATCCAAATCCAAACGTTTTTATGCCCCATATCCTCCACATTTTTGTCGTGTACTTTTCGTAGAAGTTGCCTTAAAATTATAATAAACACTAATAGTATTGGCTTTATTTTACGATTTCCACTTTTAGTCCATTTTACCCAATAGAAAATCAGTAAAACAAATAGAGAAAACAGGTACGTAGAAATTAAACTGTAACCGCCATATTATCATTTTTAACTTTGACATTGAAAGACAGAGATAACTAAACATAAATGTCTATGAGCATAAATGCAACAAAAAATATCCCTCATTTTCTTTTTTCACAGAATGGCTCCACCGGAATGTTCGGTCTTTGAGATACCTGATGTATAAATGCAGTGAAGGAATAATTAAATAAATTAGTATGGATTAAGAAAGAAATATATGTTTAGGAGAAAAATTTAAGATAAAAATAAACCAAAGAGTTAAATGATGAAAAAAGTTAAACATAGGCGATTATAAAAGTCTTTGTAGTCGATATCCCTCATTCATTATAGGTTTAAACCAAAGAGAATGTATTCACTACGTTTGGAGCATGGTGTAGAGTGGCCCATGACAATGTCATTGAGATAGACAGATGCGCAAACTCCATACATCATTTTTTTTGTACGTAGTTGCGACAGGCTGACTGCGTTAGTCAAATTTAGGACGTCATGTCATAATTTATTGTGTGATATTATTGTTAATTATATGTTTTACATTATTACTTTTAAAAGTTTACCTATTATAGTTTATCAAGATGATGATACCTACCTGTATAATCAAATTCTTTGAATTAGTAAGATTCATATAAATTCGTATTTTCTCTATGCTCAGTACCTAAATTAAATTTCTTTTTTGAGTCATATAGCCACGCTGTAGACAGTAATATCAACAGCATGCATGGGCTCGCTTACCGGTTTGATACCACTGTCACACAGAAAACCGGCGCGACAGTAGCAGCCAGGCGTTGTTCCGTTTCGGTCGATGAGTGAAATTTCCTGTATTCCAATGAACCCTGCTTCTTTCTTCCTCCTTTTAGGTTGGTAACGCACCCATGATTCTTTTATATTTGGTGTCTATGGGCGATGGAGACCATTTATCGTCACGTGCTCGTTTGCCATTCTCTCCTATAAAAAATCATAAGTCATCATAAGTCTTTCTGTTTATACCATTGTGTCGCATAATGCTGTGCCGAATAAATATTTTCTTTCTTTCTTTCTTTCTATATAATGTTTCAGATACTAACAATATCCTGCCTCACACTGCACCACTATAGTTACGATCTAACAGACATTCCGACTCTAATGTTGTGCTCTGGGACATACATCGGCTACGTAGTGGTTCTCTCTGGAGAGATTGTCGGTGAGTCGATGAATAAGCTGCTAGATATTGTATGAATCGTTTGTTTTCATTGCGCTTTAGACTTCGGCTCGTTTCTGAATATTTTAGAATTCCTTTATTTCGAGTATTCAGTTTTAAACTGATACAAATGCGATATTATGTGTTTAGTATGTACCTACAATATGTATTTGTAAGGAATTTTCTTTTGGCATAAGGTGAAGGTTTTTATAACGTCGGAACATCTCAGAATAATGTGTCAGCTGTGCAAAATAACAATTTGAAAATTGATGCATTTTGTTCGTGGTGTTACATAGCTACTTCAAGGACTATAATTTATAA
Organism: Clanis bilineata; assembly: GCA_036417725.1. Taxonomy (NCBI): domain Eukaryota; kingdom Metazoa; phylum Arthropoda; class Insecta; order Lepidoptera; family Sphingidae; genus Clanis; species Clanis bilineata. Next base: position 11,934,695 of record CM071153.1, read on the forward strand.
TCTGATATGTATCACATTGATATATTGTAAACTTAAAAAATGGAATAAACTTATTAGAATTATCGCGTTTTGGCTCTGGATGGACAAGTTTGTAAGAGTTAACTGGAAAAATGAAATTGATATAATATTGTTTTGTTATTTGAAGCAATTTTATTCCTAGCAATTTACGTATTCATTGTACAAATATGTAAACTATATATTGGCAGTTAAGTATTATCCTTGAATCGTGACTGTAACCTGTCCCCGTATATTCTAAGCCACGTATGTTTAGTTTTGTTATTGGCATTTTGAGGTTAAAACCGCATTTATATTTAACTGAAAGGGCAATAAGTTTTAACGATCTATACGACTTAAATGTAGAAATGTGGACGGTTGATTTTATTTTTCTAATTTCAAGTCAAGTATTCATTTATTATTACATTGCGTCATAAGATAGATTGAGGACACCTAGGATACCTAAAGTAAAGATAATAGGGATTGTAATGGAAGAGCAGTGATTTGCGCCATAAGAAATCTCACTCACAGCGAGCTGCCACTTTACGTCTATTTTCTGGAAAGTGGTCATGGTCATCAAACCGGCTGATTAAATTGATTCTTATCCTATTTTTAATTCGTGAGACTATTTATTCCTTTTCAACACACTGCAAATGGCGGAGTTTGCGCAATGCTTCTGTTTTTTTTTTAATTTATGTATGTTATCCGATATATCCGACAAATGTGAACTGATATTAAGATTATTTTTGTGTTCGATAGAGTTGATTATTAGTCCTCCTGATTCCTGATTTGATCGCGTAGAGAAAGTAATAGCCAGATGCCACGTGTGAGTGTCATAAGTCATTACTCGTAATAAGGTCGATGTGTAAATCTTTGACGAAGGCCTGTGTTCAGCAGTAGACGTCCTGTGGGTGATGTTGATTATAATCTGTCACTAATCGTTGTAGGTGAAATGATATTTGCGCCGCTAGACCTCGTTCAAGACATATACTTCGATCTACTGGGAGTAGCTCTGTTTGCCGTCAGCGGTGGCATGGTACTGTCAGCCAGGCTGAAAGACAGTGTATATCTAAGGACAGGGGATCATAACGCAGCGCTATTGGCCGGTTCACTGTCGATACTCAATGCCTTTCTTATGCTATTCGACCTGAGCCTCGCTTATTTGGACTCTGAGGAATATGATGATGAGGCTAGCGTGTGAGGTGAGGTAATAACTTTATAAATAATATATTATAAATGCGGTTTTAACTTGGTAGTTTGCAGTTCTTAAAATTATTAGTAATCCGACAATGATTAGATGAACATAAAGAAATCAATCGAATGTGATGATTATTGTAGAGCAGTCCTAAAACAAAGAAGTATTAATAATAATATTAGGAGTTTAGGCCACTTTAGGGTCAAGAATTTCAACTGTATTTGTGCTAAACATCGCATTGCACATTTTCTTTATATAGCTAACAAAAAATAAAGATAACACGTTGTGTTCCGTGCAGTGATTTTGGGTTTACTCATGACCCTTGGGGACCGTCTCTTATGTGCTAAAGAAACGCGAAGTGTTGTTTTTATTCAATACATCGGCATGGAAAGTGCTGTCAGCATAACGCATACATTCGGATCTATGTTTCGTATGTAGTTATCAATCTTGTATCTATCTTAATTTTCGGGTACTATGTTTACAATGTGATATGAAACATCTATCATAACCAACCTGACCCGAATGATTCTTATTTTTTCGTTTGTCTAAAATTTTACTTGGTCCGAATCTAGCGTATTTTAACAGAATTTTTCTTATTTTCTTCCTTAAATATTTTTTTTATATTTTTTATTTTACTATTATTCTTTTTATATTTTTTTTACGGGCCGGATGCTTATTCAAAAGGTGAATAAAATAAAATAAATGACTGTGACACTGGCAAAATCACCGCCAGGGCGGTGGAGCCATATTTCTTAAAAGAAGAAGAAGGTTCTTATTTTTTTGTATCTACAGGCGAGGTGGTATCTGCAGCGGCGGACGCTTACGTGGACGGTTGGTGGTCGGCGGCAGGCGGAGTCTTATTCGGGGCGTGTGGAGCTCTCACATTCCGCAACTGGAAGGAAGTGCCCGCGTGTCAGCGTCGCTCGTACGCGCAGTCGTCTGCTGTATGCGCTCTCGCTGCCGCTGCGCTTTTCACCATAGACGCGTTGCTCGCCGTCTGCTCGGCCCATAGAGACGACGTCAGCACACGCACAAAACGGAAAACCAACCAGTGTCAATAAATTATAATGATTTTATTGATCTCTTTTTCCATTGCGAGTACTTTTTGATTGATAGAGTTAGAACTCTACTAAGATTCCGCTTCTAGAGTATGTGCCCGCGTACCAGCGTCGCTCGTACGCGCAGTCGTCTGCTGTATGCGCTTTCACGGCTGCCGCGCTTTTCATCATACACGCGTTGCTCGCCGTCTACTCGGCCCATAGAGACGATGTCAGCACGCGCACAAAACGCTAATCAGTGTCGATAAATCTTTTCAGCCCTTATGGGCGATATTAGTACCCAAATTTTTTTGGTAGAGATTCTCTATCGATTACGTTATTTTATTTGTGAAAATCTAATTAACACTTTTTACATTAGTCCCAATTTCATTGACCTTTAACAAAATAATCTGAATAAAATAAGTAAACAGGTTTACAATAATCTAATTAAATAAATTGAATGTAGAGTCACTGTTTGATTATCTCTATAAAGTCTTCTTGTGTATTTCTCCAAATTACATGTTATAATTAATTACTTTTTATAGTGCCATCTAGAGGAACCGTATGGAATTAATTTGTTTGATATCGTACAGTACTGATACCAGAATACGCTTTCAAAGCCTGTAGACTTTCTGTTTCTGACTTATATTACTAGATGGCGTGAATTAAATAGGATTATAAAAACTAGTCCTTCCTAGCTCCTGCATCCCCAATTTGCAATGATTGTAGCGATAAAACTATGATATGATGGGATGTGATGGTTTGTAGTTACTTGTTTGTACAGCTTATTTCATCCTGTCATAGGTACTGTAATGGGACATTCTATGACTATCTTATAAAAATAAATATCCACTTGAGACACGCCGAAGTGACGTCGGCGCAACACAATGTTTCAATTAGGATTTGGCTTAGTTTTTACCACGGGTTGCCTGCTTGACGGCAACCGGGAGGGGGTTTCAGTGACGGGAAAATCGTGTTAGGAAAATCTCGCCCGACCAGGGAATAGAACCAAAGCCCTATTGATTCATAGCCCATATATGCTGCCACTAAACCAAGAAGGCGACTGTGTCCATAGTATAGTGATTGCGAATTGCGAATTGCGAACAGATATTTGAACCCAAGACCTTATCGGTTTCCTAGAGTTTAAAAATCGGTTTCACATCCAAGTTCTCCACTAGCCTTTTTTTGTTATTGCGGGGAAAAGTGTTTTAGCACTGCCATCACGTCTGGGTGGAAACGTAACGGTTATGTCGTAGTCGCCGGTTTTACGCCATAATGCCCGGGGAAATGGAAAACATCCGGATGACATGACACTGGACCGAGTCCCTAACACTATGTACACCTGACTGACAAACTGACTAAAAACCCCGCGGTGGCCGTCTTGTGCGCTTTAAGATGGCCCAGCGTTTCCCTAGGCAAGGAGCGACTAGAGCCTAGTCTAGTGATCTAGTGACTAGACCAATGAAGTGTTACGGTATGGTTATAATTACAAAGTCCAACAATGAACGAATCAACTGAGAGAGACATCAGTTGATCGCTAATTGGTTCACAAACATCGCGTATCATTTCAACAATGTTTTAAGGAGGTCGAAGGACAAATTACTTAACGCATTACGTAAGATCAATGAGATAATTTTGAACTCAGCTTTAACTTGTGTGAGTGCCGCAAATTACTTTGGTATGTTGTTTTTATGGGCGTTCGTTGGGCGAGCTGAGGCATATTAGAGGTAGCAAATTAGTCATCAGGACAATGACATCACATATCATCTTATCAGATATTAATTTCCTGAATAATTTTACGACGATTGGTTTTTCAAGATGTCTGACTAGCTATTATTAAACACTGTCGTTGGCAAAATCATCAACCTTTGTAGGAGGCCAAATTTTTTATATAAAGAAGAAGAACCCATTTCGAAATGAGAGGTTTCAATTCGTCGGTATTTTTTAAGTCTGGAATTTGTGCCCGATACGGCGATAGGGGTATCACGTCTGATGGCGGATACATACTGGCCGAACGAAGGCGAAAGAATTTATACCTGTTGCGTTCACACAAACAAACATTCGCTGTTGTGGGAATAAACAGGCATGATTCGTTCGCTTTCGTCCGGTAAGGTGTGTAGGCGCCATGAGACGGAAATAAGGTCGGTGGAATGTGGGTGATTGCCTCTGTGGCCTAGCTGTATTTCGATAGGACAACAGTCCTGAGGGTTAGATCCCCAAGTCGGGCAGTGATATTGCATTTTTTTCAATTCAGTATCAGCCTGGAGTCTCGAATTTGTGCCCGAAATGACGATAGACTCGCCCCCTATCACACCAGGGTCGGAACTAAGCTCGGCGATATGTGGATGTTCTAGTTCGCCAGTGCGCCTCTACCTACCCCTTCGAGGATACAGGCGTGATCTTATGTTATGAATGTGGGTGTTCTAGTTCTTTAGTTCGCCTCTGCCTACCCCTTCGGAGATACAGGCGTCAGCTTATGTATATATTGTGGTTGCATTATTGATAACACATAGTTATTATTAGTCAGTATATGGTATTACTCATTATTTACGTATCAATAACATGAGACACAATGTAAAAATTATAATTAATCAATGTACATGCACTGCGCAAAATATGTAGTTACAAAAAAACTAAATTTAGAAATGATATCAAAATTAAAGACACTATTCTGTTTTGTACACTTTAAAATAGAAGTTACATATGAAACTTGTTTAATTTAAATAAATATGCTAATGTAATTCACACGTACAGAATACATATTATTAAAAACAACACTATTTGCACTATATTTTATTTAGAACTACGATGTTGAAAAATATTTTGAACATTTTTAATCCTACTCTCGATGTCCAAAACGGCGTAGTAGAGGAGAGCCGTTCCCAGCAGCGGGTAAGGTATGTTATAGGAATACTATTACTATTACAAAGACAGCCTCCGTCGCGCAGCGGGCGAGTAGCTGGCTGTGAAGCGAGAGGCCGCGGGTTCGATTCCCGTATTGAGACAAATGTTTGTGTGGCCCCCAGATATTTGTTTCAAGTCTGGGTGTTGTGAGACCGAAAGTCTCTCATAGTCTCTGATACCCACGATACAGGTTATACCTAGTGTGGGGTCTGGAGTAGGTGTGTGACTGTTGGGTGTATTTATTTATAAAAAAAAAATGAAATCTATATCTTGATGATGGTATTATGACCAAAAAGATATAATATTTTGGAAACAGTTAAGCAATTTGGTTCATTATATTTTAATTATATTTATACTGTATTTGCCTACAATCATGCTATTGGTCATAAATATATATTTTTTTTAATACTGTTATTACAAATATCCTTATTTCTATTCAACCCTTCGGACAGCATAACAATCGATTTATGCGATGATGTCATTCCATTAGGGTGAGAAGGGGATTCGTTGCAGTGGCCAAAATACCGCAGGATTCGTCTTGAAAATATCCAAAGTTTTACCAAAATGTACCTGTAGTTGAAAGAAACGAACGGGGAGTTTAAAAATATAATATCAAGAAGAATGATAATTATTAAACACTGGTTCAGTGGCTTGTATTGCGCCCGCAATACGACTATCGTCCTGAGGTCTAGGGTTCGATCCTCAGGTCGGGTAACGAAATATTGGGGTTTTCTTCTCAGTATCAGTCCAGAGTTTGGAATTTATGCCCGATATGGTGATAGTCTTGCCCCTTATCCAAATGGGACGGAACTAAGCTCGGTGAAATTTGGGTGTTCTAGTTCGCTAGTGCACCTCTACTTATCCCTTCGGGTACACAAACATAAGCTTATAATAAAAAGAAGAAGAAGATTAATAATGCAGTATGTCTATTCAATTTATTGATAATTAAGTACTTCTACATACGTCTTCAAAATTCTAATATAGTTTAATTTCCTATTAATTAATAATAGTGGAGATTTCCGTTTGCCACAATACGCATTAATTATATTCTATTTATGTATATTATCTCATGAACTGTACTTTTAAGTATTGCGTGGTTATATATAAAAACAGGATAATTTTCTTTTAATAGCCTCTGCTGCTCTGGGAATATGGGCTACTAACTCTGCTTTAATTAATTAAAAATTCTTCAAGTATATTATTGATTATAAATCACTATTAATATTTGTATATAAATGAAAAAATAATAAAAGTAAATAACGTAAATCACAGAAAAAACAAAGTATGACATTGAAATTTGCTTAATATTTTATACTATTAACTGCGATTTCGGTGTACATATAATATAATATAATATAATATACTGCAGCCTTCGGAGCAATGAAATAAATAAATACAACCAGCAGTCACACACATCGTCCTGACCCCACGCTAAAACTAGTATAACCTGTATTACATTTACACACAATAAACAACATAAAATATAATACATCACGTACATTTACATAGTACTGAGGCGGAAGTATCGCGAGATCTTTATCAGACATCACGGTCATAGCTCATATCCGAATTCGAGCGATACTATGACTGCAGCTTTATTTTTATTTGTTTATATCCTGCGTTGATAAACACTATGGCCACACCAAAGCGTGATCTCATCGTCCGTTTGTTCGCCATTCACCCGGCCCACTACGCGCAGTCTCAGTGGAGTCGTCACACTATACGCTCGCGTGTAAACAAACAAACGTGTACTTTTTCGAATTTAGAAGTGAATCACGATGGCCGTGAGCAGATTGTCTATTGTGAAGTTTTTGGAGCTGGTGAGTTTTTCTTGCATAGACAAAAGTGTTTTTGAAAAAATAAAACCTGGACATTAAACAATGTCTCAATGTCTCAAATAGTCTCAAGCCTCAGCCTTTGGAGTTTGGACAGGTGCTACGTCTTGCCGGCCAATGGAGCATTACACGTTTTTTGTTTACTTTTACATCGTATGTTATTATCAAATTTATCAGCAGTTCGCAAAGGCAGTAACTTGTACCTAAAGGGCGAATTATCAAACTAGGTTAAAGGAGTGACTCTTTTATTTATGGATGATGTCATTCCCTTGATAGTTTTATTGTTCAGTGTCTAGATTGTGACGTTACTTTGTAGATCCATTTTTAAATACCTTTTGATATAACTAAACACCTGGACGGCGTCATTTTTAATTTACACTGAGAACATTCATCTGTGCGTGCATTTTGTAAAAACAATTTAATGCTAGCTATATTTGCAAATATTGGTATGTCGGCTAAAACTCTAACCTTATTATTTCCCAATTCTTTATATCCTTATACATCATCATTGTTTAAATCACAACACGACCCTTTAGTAGTATAGTTCGTATTATATTATGCATCATTTCATCAAAGAGTTTTACGTTTTACCCAGCTAACTCAACTGGAAGCCATCTTGTCGTGTGTGAGCTAGATCTTAATCTTAAATGAATCTTCTTTTTAGATTAAAGCATGAACCCAGTACTGTACAGGTATTGGTGGTATGTTCATATTCCAGTATTTTTTTGTGTGGTGATGAGTGCAAGTGGCGTCACTATACTTTTGGGGGCCGTAGCAAACTCATGGTCAAATTCATTTCGGCCAGTGGTCCCCTGTGGTCATGTTCTTTTTGGCCAGGGGCCTCCTAGTCGATGGCGCAGGGGCCCGCGGCATTTTGTCCGAGTGCCACACTGCAGTTACGCCGCTGGTGGCTTTATGGTATACCATCGCACCCACATATAAATGGTACCTCTCTGTACTAAGTACTACTACTCAAACTAAGTCATACCAAGCATAATAAAGACAGCCTCCGTGGCGCAGTGGGCAAGTAGCCGGCTGTGAAGCGAGAGGCCGCGGGTTCGATTCCCGCATTGAGACGAATGTTTGTGTGGCCCACAGATATTTGTTTCAAGTCTGGGTGTTGTGAGGCCGAAAGTCTCTCATACCTCTGACACCCACGATACAGGTTATACCTAGTGTGGGGTCAGGACTTGGTATGTGACTGTTGGGTGTATTTATTATTTATTTAATTATATATAATTCATGGTAATGCGCTTGTCATACCAAAACATACGGTCTATGCTGTTAGCTACAATGGTCAATCGTCTCAAACACTGGCAAGCTCACTCCTCATTCTAAAATCTACAGGATTTGTAAGGTCGGAGGGTCGTTGATCCCGTCTCTCAACCTCCCCTACTCACCCCGCCACCCCGAAAGTAGGGAGACAGACCTCCAAATCTAGCAAAATAAACCGGTGCAATGACTCCTTTAATATTCTAACAAGTCGAACACGCCATAATATTTATTCTCCAACGGATGGTTTGGTGAATTATGAACGTGGAAATTATTGAAAAATTCCTTTTACACGTTCGCACGGTGTTGTGTTTACAAATCTATCAAATATTTACTTTCTAAACAGTGAAAACGGCATTAATTCACGTCGAGTCGGCGCCTATATACACCAACCGAATACTATAAACAGTAGCCCGAGCACGAAAAACTAATGTAAATGTAAATGTATTCGAGTTCGCTGCGCACTGATGACGTTTGGTTAATATTTCATACAAATTTCATAGACGCGCATCGAGTTCGAATACATTTACGGTTGTCAGAAATGTTCCTGCTCAGGCCGCAGTAGCTCACTGTATGTGGGTTCATTGTCGCTTTTCCTTTTCTTTAACACACAGAATCGTAAGAAAAATAATTCTCAGTAGAAGATGCTCGAAAAAAACAGTTTTAAAATTACGCATTGAATGCTTAGACTTGATTTTAGATGCAAATATTTTGTTTACGTAGTCTCAAAGTTTAATAACTTATAATCACAAGTTTAAAAACTTAACGGACCGACTTCAGATCTGATCGTGACCAAATTTATATGGGACCACTCTTGAAATAAGCTCTATCGAACACAAAAAGAATTTTTAAAATCGGTCCATATTTAACATACATAAATAAAAATACAGACGAATTGAGGACCTCATCCTTTTTGGAAACCGGTCGAAAATCTGTAGGGTAACATTTGCAGCTCGATTCGATTGGGACTACGATTCGGTTTCATTTATTGACTTAAAATTCCACCGAAATCTGAGAAAAAGTGTACTAATATCGCGTCAAAATTACCAAATGACAAATTCTCGAATCTAATGCAACATTAGCGCACTTTTTTACTCGATTTTAATAAATGAAACAAAATTGTAGTCAAAATCGAATCGAGTGTCAAAAGTCAGATAACTTCAAAACCCCAATCGAGATATCTATGCTGTTGTTTGTGTGATATTTTTCCAAATTCATATGGGATAATCAATGACCTAATCCCTGAAATGTATTCTCGTCGGAGGCGGCACATATGTTACATAAGCGTATGGGCCACCAGAGGCCGAGCCGCCCGTGACTATCTACGAGGATATGACTCTGTACATCTCTAATGTAGACCGCAATTGCTGGAGATATCGTGTAATATAATAATAAATACTAACAATATAAGAACACCTTTATGTAGTTGTTTGAAAATGAGTTCAGCCCGCCTAGCATGCGCGCTACGAGATATCCCGATAATCGACAGTCGACATGCTGTCTACGTATTGTAAGAAAATAAACAAGGATGCATGTTAGTGTCCGTAGATAAATACGGAAAACCGGTTATAACAGGACAAAAAGCGTAGACAAAATGGTCTCGTGGCGCGCATGCTAGGCGGGCTGGTATGGAATTTTGTCGTCGCCTCCTACGTTTGAGATAGGATGAGTTGTGGGCGTGTTGACAAGCTTTAGTATTATGGATTGATCCTGAATACCATCTTCATTGTTCATATAATTGTACAAAGTACAACGATTACTGTACGAGTTTATACTCCTTGATAACTATGTATAGTTAGTCGTCTCCATGGCAGTGTATATGGGCTGTGAACCTGGAGGTTTCTTACACGATTTTTTTTTATCCCAGCACGGCAAAGTGTCCACACAACACCTGATGGTAAGTTATGTGCGGTCCAAAAATACCAGCAACCACCTATAGACCTTGTGTCCATCGATCTTGTTCAGGCCTGGATACACTAGACTAGTGGGTTGACATCAGGAGGCAACGTCGTAAAATTAAGCCAAAGCCTTTCTACAACATGCTCGAAATGTGGTGCGCCGACCCCTCAGTGAGGTGGGATAGGTGTAGGTGGAAAGAAAGATAAAGTACGATAGTAATAGATATCATTAAATCTCCATACATTAATCATTAGCGCCCCTTGCGGAAACTTGGGTGTCTTGAGTGTCTATGGGCGGTGGAGATCACTTTGGAGGTGACCCATCTGTTCGTTTGCTAGTCTCTGCTATAAAAAAAACTATAATTAACTAAAAATGTATGTAAGTTTAACGATAACTATTATCATTAACTCTGAATTATTGTTCTGTTGTTTGCCAAATCAATTTAGCTATGATGTCATACCTACGAGTGTCTTAGATAAAGCGTTTACTGGAACACGAAAGCGATTAACAAATATGGACTGAGTGTAAAGATAGGTTAAGGAAAAACGACTTTCTAGAAATTACGTGATGTCACACACACATACATACGCGGCCTGAATCCGCGAAGGGGGAGGCAGAGGCGATCTAGCCAATTACAACACCCACATTTCGCCGAACTTATTCCCTTCTCAGTACCCCTAGTACGAGTTTATTTTGACAGTTCTCGATTCTCGAAATCGACGATAGTCTGCGTTTTGTCCATACATTTGACTAGCAGCGACGCTTTGCGGAAACTACAACGAACTAAAAAATGTATGGAGAAACTGTAAACTATCGTCGATTTCGAGAATCGAGAAAAACTCGTCCTAAGGGTACAGATGTGATGGAGATGAACCTATCGTCATATCGAGCTTTAATCCCAGACTTCGTTGACACTGAACAGAGAAACTCAATGTCTCCTTGCTAGACCCAGGGTCGAACCCCAGACATTCAGCACAGTACTGTAGTCGTACCTAAATACAACTATACCACAGAGACAGCGAGTGATGTCATAAGCATAATTAATCAAAAGAGGGCCGTCAGTAAGGTAGAGGAGTGGCCGCTGTAGGTCTCATGAGTGGTAGAGCCACGCTGTAGGCAGTAACGTCTACAGCACGAATGGGGCGACTCTGGTTTGATACCACTGTGTCCACCCCCCTTCCATTCACTCCTTTTAGGTTGGCAACGCACCCATGATTCTTTTTATGTCTTGGGTGTCTATGGGCGGTGGAGATCACGTACTATCAGGTGACCCATCTGCTCGTTTGCCAGTCTCGGGTGTAAAAAAAAGTCCGAGAGATGACCCAATGCTACCTAATAGTACGAGTATATCTGTACCCCTAGTACGAGTTAATGCTTCTCGAAAACTATGATAGTTATCGTTAAATCTGTCCATGATGATACTTACGGACAGTTCCAATAAACAATCTCAGTTTAGAGCGCAGATGGATCGCGATTATGAACCAATCAAATCAAGTCATTTGATGGAGTCATGTTCAAACTGTGTTCTTATTGGCTAATTTTTGTAACCTATCTGCACATTCGAACTGAGATTGTTTATTGAAACCGGGCGTTAGTGGAATGAAACATCGGCTAACTTGTAAAGTAATGCAGTTCGCCGTCTGATCCGTGACCACGAAGGCTGCAAAGCTTTCGAAACGTCGGGCATAAAAATTAAAAACTAAAACCAAATCGTGATATAATCCGTAAAAATAGTTTCATTTCAATAATGCAGTTAGCCTTGTTTGCTATATACTACAGTCATAGAGCGTTATATTTGTATGACTACAGCTAAGACAATATGAAGTTTAATATCTAAAACTATACGTCGTCTTTATGAGATAAGGAAGAACTTGACTTTCTGATGAAAGAAGGTCATAAAAATTAAAGCGTGCAAAAAGCAAAAGGCATGGCAATGATAATTTAATTGATGATAACATTCCGTAAATAGTAACAGATGTTATAAAAGCCAATCTTTTTATGATAGCACATAGTCCATTTTTAGGGTTCCGAAGCCAAATGGCAAATAATCACAAGTTTAAAAACTTAACGGACCGACTTCAAATCCGATCGGAACCACATTTATATGGGACCACCCTTGAAATAAGTTCTATCGAACACAAAAAGAATTTTTAAAATCGGTCCACATTTGGCAGAGATAAAAAAAATAAAAATAATAATAAGTAACATACATAAAAAAAATACCGACGAATTGAGGACCTCCTCCTTTTTGGAAAGTTGGCCTAAAAAATACAGCTGAATTGAGTACCTTCTCCTTTTTGGAAGTCAGTCGAAAAGAACCCTTATAGTTTCAACATATGTTTGTCTGCGGATTAGCTCAGAGACTAAGTATTAGTACGAGAAAGTTGTATTTTGGCATGGGTATACATATCAATCACACTGACAAAATGGTAAAATAAATGGGGGATGATGGGGATGTTTTTTCTCAATTATTCCATGGTGTGGTATACAGCATTTACTTCAAGGCATTGTTATTTAATTTTTTGACGCAGCAACGTGAGAAGAATCTGTCACGATTCTACGAATCCCAAAAATCTTTAATAAACACGACACTTATTACGTTCATTAACACTCCAGTTTATCAATAATTCACATCTCAGTAACAATCATCAGAGCTAATATTCCACCTAATTCAGTAACTCGTTGTATAAACTGCTTATATCACGCTTACATCACTGTCCATAAGCTATTCTTAGCTTTACGGCTTGACCAATACCTACGCGTATTTTGTCGGGTTACACTCGCGAGCAAAATAATGACTCATCTTGATGTAGTGTAATATTAATTTTCTGTTTGTTATTGTACATTTTATCGCATTACTAAACCATATGAAATCATTGAGTAACAAAATAATATGTATGTAAATGTGTCGAAGTAATTAATCTTGATTAATTGCTTGAGATCTAGAAGTTATCGATTTTATAATAATAATAGTCTGATTTCGTAAACAGTGTCTTATACAGAAGTAAAGTTACAAAATTAATCTCAAAAATTAAATATTAAAAAAAATACAGACGAATTGAGGACCTCCTTTTTGGAAGTCGGTCGAAAAAGAAAGGAGAGGTCTTTTTAAGATAAATGGTTAAAAGTGTTATTTTCTAGTATGTTAAGAAATCATTTTTATGTCACCATCGGCTAGAAAAATGAAAGTGCTAATTCGAAAAATGTTAAATAATCAAGTTTCACAGAGACATCGTGTAATATAGGGATTTCTTAAAAATTATAGCTGTTTTCCGCGACTCCATCCGTGTGGAAATTTATTTTCCTGGGTAATATTTATTTTCCGGGTATTTTTTAAAAGTAGCCTATCTGTTGATCTGACGATATAATCTAGATAACTATGAAGTTTCATCAAAGTTCATTCAGTAATTTTCGCATGAAAGAGTATCAAACATACTAACAAACTTTCACGTTTATAATGTTAGTAGTATGAAATATTATAATAATAAATATTCTTCTATTATGAAAAAATAATTTAAAAACACACGTAACCTTTTCGTGGCCGGTAATATAAGACGGAAAGTTAACTGACCAACGCCTACAAAACATTTATTAATGGACACGGCTGAAGGAAGTGGTTTGAATTCTAACGATCATAAGGCTCGCGTTACACATGGATATGCAACCATAATTGATGACGGCAACCGGAAACTAACAGTAAGGTTATCTGATAAATCCACGATGCCTACATTTGGTACCTAGTACTTACCTATGTACTCGCGTCTCGCAGTTTTATCAGTATTTTATCTGAATAAAAAATATAGCATATTCAATTTTTAACTCATCAATCAAAGGTGACTATTTATAAATAACGTTGCAGAAATAACATTTTTGAGAGTTCTGTTTCCAATGGATACCGGCTATATTAACAACCATCGTCGAAACAATGGGTTCTTGCCCAACGTTAATTAAATTAACAGCTTCATAACGTCTTCATCATAGTACAGTTTTGATGCTCTTTGTATCGTATATATACTTACATAAGCTCACGCCCGTATACTCGAAGTGGTACTTACATTTCGTTGAGCTCATTTTTGACCAAAATCTGATAAGGGGTGAGCCTATCGCTATATCGAACACTTTCAAACTTCGGTCTGATACTGAGCAAAAACCCTAATATCTCTTTGCCCGACCCAGGATCGAACCCATTACCTCAGGACGGTAATCGTATCACGCAAAAAGCATGCAATACAACTACGCCACCGAACTCCTATTCTCGTAAAATTCATTTCAACAACTAACTTCAAACTCGACGTGATAAAGTTGCGTTCACGATTTTTTTAGTTTTCCTTAACAACTATTTTGAAAGGGTTTTCTAGCTTTTACCATGTTGTACGGTTATTGCGTGATTTAGTAATCAGGAACAGTAACCATCGATTAATTAAAACCCTCATTATTGTATGATTATAATAATGAGCACTTTAACCTTTCATGTAGGTACTATTTTTAATATGTTTATGTATATGAATGTTATCTTGATAGATATTTAGTTAGCCCAATCGCATCATTAACTTACTTTGGCTAATATTAAGTACATTGTTTAATAAAATAAATAAATACACCCAACAGTCACACACCTAGTCCTGACACCACACTAGGTATAACCTGTATCGTGAGTGTCAGAGACTATGTTAGACTTTCGGTCTCACAACACCTAGACTTGAAACTAATATCTGTGGGCCACATTAACATTATAAACAATGCATTATAACATTAAATTAATGTTGTAAAAAGGCTATATCCATTGCTATTCATCATCTTTAAAATGTGCAAGTACCATAACAATTTAAGTTATAGGTCGCACATGCTAACCTTGAGAGCAAGTAGGTACGTGACATGACGCAAGCCAGTTCTATGTCAGGGGTTCTTTATATCAAAACCAGTCTTATGCCAGTAGGACTAGATACTTGCGCTGTGGACATATACATAACGGTATAAATATGTAACATGTAGTGGGATACACTTACATATATGGCGTCAACATTTATCTGCCTTAATGGAAAAGTTGTATTGCGGTGCGCCGTCTTAGGATTTCGGGTTCGATCCCAGTGTCGGGTTAAGTGATATTGTGTTTTTCTGCTCAATTAGCCTGGAGTCTGGAATGTCGATATGGTGATAATCACAAGTTTAAAAACTTAACGGACCGACTTCAAATCCGATCGTGGCCAAATTTATATGGGACCACCCTTGAAACAAACTCTATCGAACACAAAAAGAATTTTGAAAATCGGTTCACATTTGGCGGAGATATCGCGTAACATACATACAAAAAATATAACTAGTCCCTATCACATCTGGGACGGAAATAAGCTCGGCGAGATTAGATTTTCTAGTTCTCTAGTGCGCCTCTGCCTATTCCATTTGGCATAGCGTGAGCTTACATATATAAACATCTATATATGTCACAAAGGCGTGGATGTTTGCTATTCTGAGCGTAGTAGCTTGCACAATTACCTCACAGTAGAACCGAAGATCGCGATCTCGACCCCCGAATTAATGTGTTGACGCGTCCGTATCATACAGATTGTGTCATTTTTAAAAGCAGTTTAATTACAAATATTTTGCAACTGATATTTCAATGTGAATATTTCGGGCAATCAGCAACAATTTACTATAAAAATCAAAATATAATCTAAATTTTATTTCTGTAGTCCATCATTGATCCGAATTGCTGGTGGTAGGATATTCGCATCCGACGGAATGGTGACCACCGTACACATGGTGCTAAAACCTGCCATAGTGACCCACACTCCGCGGGAGGTTCACGTTCCAGGATCAGCCGGTGTACTTCAGGTTGTCTCAAGGGGCTTGCGGCATGACTTGATGGTTGGTTCAGACGGGTATGAGGGTATCCCTGTATCTGCATCGGTCAACCGCCTGTCTTGTCGCAAGCCCCTCGTTTCGATTCTTCCGTCTTCGGATTCGGAGTGTGAAGAAGCATAAATAGGCCGGTATGATTCTCCTCCTCTACGACCTCTGATAAACACGGTGTTTTTTAGATCTTTGTAGTTGCCGCGAGGGGAGCTGCTATATGAATGTATGGAGAAAATGCAAACTTATCATTCATACAAACTGTCAACACTCATAGCCCCTTACTCATAAAAAAATTTAAGCGCAGCTTATCTTTAACCATAGGTTGTCCCTTTCATTTTTGAACAATAACTCAAGGAAAAAACGTGACAGGCTATTCTTAGCGAAAAGATAAGCGAAAATGTTTTTATAAGGCCTATAAGGTCTTGCGTAGCGAGCTCGATTCGTATTCGATTCTCAAAATTATTAAATTCAAAATTATTTGTATGTTATCTTTCGAAGAATACTAAAATGTACAGCAGTACGTAAACAACTATATTATAGTAGTTAAAGTGTGATTGCTAAATGCTAATAACCTCAGAGTGGCTGCGCAGTAAGCTGCTTATTTGTGTTAATTGCTGTAAATGTGTGTTAAGTGAGATGTAACTGATAGAGATGGATTCCTAACATTAGTTCTTTCCGTGGAGTCTGCGCAACATACCTTTTCAAACATGTTACAGAAAGGATTTGGCTTGGTTTTTACGACAGGCTGCGTACCGTCAACCCTCATCTGAGGGATCCAGTTCCGGGCAAATGGTGTTAGAAAAACACCCCGCTCGAGCCGGGAATCAAACCCAGGACCTTCCGGTTACATTATATAGTGCCACTAGACCAAGGAGGCGACTAAAATATGTTTCAGTCAATGTATATAGAGGTATATCTTAGTATGCGCAAACAAAAAAGTAATATTATGAGTTATTGCAGTGCTTTTTCCGATGTATCAAGAAATACTTTCTTCTATACATAGAAAAAATCGCGAAAATGTAATTATTACTAATTCATTCGCATACTGCATTAAAAAATCTTGACCCTATTTTTAATGAACTCATCCACACGCAAGGTCGTTGTGGCCTCGCAAGAGGCTCAGTATCTACTGAGGCAACAGTGGTATGACATCATACGACCATCTACAGCGAATTGAAATGTTCCGGTGGTTATGACGTCATCTTGACATAAAATGAACATGACGTCATGAGAACTCATGACTTAAGCTATGAGCAATTTTTGATAAAGTCACTTTTCACAGCCTTGTAATTTATTTGTATCTATTGTTCTTTATAGTTATGACTCGTAGTAAATGGTCATACTTTGTGGAATGGTTATTAAATCATCTTTCTTTGTAATAATATGACAATTACTAGTTGCTACATCGTCGCTTGATCTACATTCTGTGGTTCGATCACTAAAAGGACGTTAAATGAATAAACCTAATTAAGGGATGTCACCAAAAACCTGGAAAATATTGCCCCTCGAAATTTATTTGACTATGGCCTAATATTTAATTGACCTAATAACTCGTTTACTTTAAGTTTAAAAATAAATATATGCTAATAAGTATCCAGCGACATCCCAAAATTTGGGTTTATTAACGCCTTTTAATGATCGGACGGCAGTACATAAATCTTCTTTATCGCTGGTGTTTTTCACTGCCCTTTCCTCTTATCGGTCATTAGTTATACAGTTAGGTATTAACATCAAATTAACTTAAGAACGAAATGCTCTAACTTTACCGGAGAAGTTAGCTGGAGATTTTAAGGGTCAAACTAGGAAAATATATTTGACAACTGGCAAGGTGACTTGTTCAATACGGCTATATAGTTGACCCTCAAGATCGTGCAAAGTGGAATCGTTTGAGTAGGAAAGCGGACTCTGGTATTATGCTAGAACAATCCCTAGCATGAAGAAACAGGTTAAGCAGAAAACTGTCTTCATCATCATCATCATCATCATCATCAGCCATAGGACGTCCACTGCTGAACATACGCCTCCCCCAAAGATTTCCAGATCGGCCTGTTGGAAGCGGCCTGCATCCAGCGACTTCCTGCGACCTTTATCAGGTCGTCGGTCCACCTTGTAGGTGGACGTCCTACGCTGCGCTTGCCGGTACGTGGTCTCCACTAGAGAACTTTTCTGCCCCATCGGCTATCAGTTCTACGAGCTATGTGCCCTGCCCACTGCCATTTCAACTTGCTAATCCTCTGGGCTATGTCGGTGACTTTCGTTCTTTTACGGATCTCCTCATTCCTGATTTGATCACGTAGAGAAACACCAAGCATAGCCCTCTCCATAGCTCGCTGAGTGACTGTGAGCTTTCTAATGCGGCCCATAGTTAGAGGCCACGTTTCAGTGCCATAAGTCATCACTGGTAACACACACTGGTCGAAGACTTTTGTCTGAAACTGTCTTATACTTGTTTAAATCTAAACTTGATTTGTGGATATAAACCTTAGCGTTTAGTTGGAGAAATTCATAATACAAATAATGTCAGCCCTGTCCCCTAGTCTGTACAAGTTAATGCTTCTCGATAACGATCATCGTTATTATCAGCTACAAGCCTACAGATCATTCCATGCGAACATAAGCCTCCCCTAAAGATTTCCAGACCGGCCTTTTGGAAGTGCAGTAGTATAGTGACAGCAGTACGAATAGCATAGCATAGTTTTCCTTAAATCTCCATACATTTATTTGGTTCATTTTAGTTTCCGCACTAAGCGCTACTGTGGAGATTTGAGGATAACCATCATCGATATCGAGAAGTATTGATTTTTGATTTAATTCCCTACGCTAGCCTAATGCAGGCAGTCTACATGCTTTCGAATTATAATAAATGTAATATTTGTATTTTCCAGGCGCTGACGTGTTCGTGCGTGGCGCTCCACTATCACAGCTACAATGGCGAGCCTGACCTCGGCATGCTGGTCACTGGCACCTTCATCGGATACCTTATCATCTTTGCAGGAGCAGCTGCTGGTAAAAATCTTTCTATCTGCCCTTGTCCCACTTCAGTGAGGGATCAGCGCAACACTATTTCAGAAATATATTGCAGATAGGTTTCTGCTTAGATTTTACGACCTGCCTCACGTCAAGTTCCTATGCTTCTACATGTAAATGATCTAATTATTTTTTTTATTGTAGTCATATTTTTTTCCATTGATTAAGATAACTTTAAATTACTCTATTTTTAATGACGGCAACTAAATGAATCACACTGTCAAAGTGATTACGAATAATATTATGTAGATAATTATGTTTGTTTGAATAATTCTGAAAAGCTTTGTAACGTTTAACGATTTACGATAAACAATAAATATTGATGTGATTGTGCTTGTTAATATTACAAAGAAGTTTTAGTTTATGTAGATCTGTCTTCTTTCTAGCACAATAATTGTATTTTTCAGGCTACGTAATGCAGACACCGTCACACAAGCGCATCGATATATTTTACTCACTGGTCGGTGTTTGTCTGTTCGTCGCCAGCGGTGCTGTAATCATTGACAGGCGAGTACTTTATAAATAAAACTCTTATCGTCGTACTTTTAAGGGTCCGAGTTATAACAACAAAATCCAGTTTTATTAATATATTGACAGTATCCTTCATGAGAATTAGAGTTAAAATTAGCGTGCTAAGCAAGGTACCAAAATAGTCTCCCTTCTTGCGTTTTTATACACTATTTTCAACTTCACTACAGTTGTAATTACATCTATTATCAAATTAGCAATGGAAACTGCATGTTATATTTGTTATACTCCCCTGTTATGATGACTGTCAACCCTCAGATATGTCGTTAAGCCTTAACTCTGATTTATTTTATCCGCGCACGGCAAAGTCACTACACTGCACTTTATGGTAAGCGTAGTATAGTCTCAAAAAACTAGCGACTACTGACAAACAATGGGTTTATCAGTAGTCACCAGAATTATGCCGGCCAATTTATGTTTCTTCACACTCCGAATCCGAAGAGGGAAGAAGCAAATCGAGGGGCATGCAACAAGACAGGTGAATGACCGATGCAGACACAGTGATACCCTCATACCCAATCAACCACGAAGTCATGCCTCAAGCCCCTCAAGAACTGGTAGTACACTGGCTGATCCTGGACCGCGAACCACACAAGGAGTGTGGGTCACTATGACGGATTTTAGCACCGTGTGTACGGTGGTCGCCATCCAGGCGGATACGAATATCCTACCGCTCTACAACTACAATCTCCTCGATTCGGCCGGCATGATTCTGGTTACCATCGATAAACTCATTGTTTGATCGCTGTATTTTGGACTGCACTGAGCTTAGGATCAGGTGTAGTGTAGTCAATAAAAGTATAGTTATATTTATAAAAGAAGAGATTCCTGGCTAGTTACAGAGTTACAGATTAGATAACTAGTTACATATATATAAACGCTGCAGAATTCGATGAGAAATAACGTAGCCACAGTCAAGCTTGCTAGCAATTTCATATCAATAAATTAAGTAATATAGTGACTTTCGTTTTCAGATACCAGCATGCCTATAAAAGCGAAATGAAAGACAAGAACCTGGCGAAGGCGTCGTTGGCCATCATTAATGGAGCCATATTACTTGTCGATGCCGTTCTCACCCACCGAGGAGGCTAAACTTTAACTTCATGGGAAAACTTCTCCGTGTGAATGATTGTAGTGTTATACTTCATCCCTCCACAGGTTTAATAATTAGCATGAATAGAATTCGTATAGGCACCTATTCGAAAGTTATTCTTGTTAAGACGTCAATAGTGATATAACAAATCAAAGTATGCTAAAATACCTCAAATATTAAAATGAATAAAAATAGAATATGTAATTTCCCTTGTGCAGGTTGCTTTTTATTCATTATTATACAGTTCAATATATAATATCTTTACAGTTTGTTGTATTAGCCCCATTTTCTGCACCCAGACCCATCTCTTTACAGTAACAACCGATGTAAATTATTATCATGATCAGTCACAATTATTAATTAAATACTTTTAACTTATTACAACATGAAATCTACTTATTGATGTTAGTTTCATGCAATATTATTTATAAAAATCAAACGAATTCTGTAATCCTAATCCTCCTTGAAATAAAATATATGTGTATCTTCGTTGATTAAAAGTACAATATAAATTAGTTTTAACGCAAAGTGCAGAAACGCTAGTATTGTAGCTTAGAAAAAAATACCTAAAAATGTAACGTTTGTAATGGATTTTAAATGTTACTCCATTAAGTATGTCCAAATACATTAAACAGTTTATTTATAACATATAAATTATTAATTGTTATGTTTGATTGTTATCGCTTTTATTCTGCAACAGTTACACATGCTAAATTTAGTTTTGTTACGCTATTTTACGTCAACGAAATCAAATACATAATATAATTTACATATAACGTTATATTATAAGTTATAACGTTTAATAATACCGTGTTTAAGTGACCTTACATGTTATATTTGATTGCGTGGACTTCAAGTTATTAATTTATTTTTTTAATAAAACAATACAAACTGCCTGAATTATTATTATGATATGACCTAGTATAGATCTAGTAATATAAAATAAAAGTAAGGTATGAAGCTTGTTTGATCGTTGAAATATTTTTGTCGTATTTTAATATTTCAAAATACACATATTTGCATTTTGTACGCATATTTATGTATGTTTATGAATAAAGATATAATTCAGACAAATAAGTCGTAATTGATTCCTTTGAAATTATATCTAAATTGATAATATGATGTAAGAACAATATTATATAAAGCGGGTTATAACTTGAAGATGTGTCAATCAAAGGTGTAAACAGAAATATATCCAGAGAAGTGACATCGATGAGTAATGCGAATAGAATTTTGTATCTTAGTCGTAAAACTCTCATAACAGCCAAAAAAATCACTAGTCTGACATCATAGAATACATTTTTTGAGCCACGCTGTAGACAGTAACGTCAACAGCACGCATGGGCCGGCTCGACCGGTTTCATACCACTGTCTCACAGAAAACCGGCGTAAAGTGGCAGTTTGCTGTCGCGTTTCGTTCGGTGCGAGATTTCCGGTGGCCCATTTCGCCCCCCTCCCTTTCCCAATCCCTATTCCCTCCCCTTCCATTCCCTCCTTTTAGATTAGCAACGCACCCATGATTCTTTTTATGTCTTCGGTGTCTATGGACGGTGGAGATCACTTACCATCACGTGACCTATCTGCTCGTTTACCAGTCTCTGAAATAAAATAAAAATTGAAAAATAATATTATGATAGTTAATGACTTCACCTTGACTTGACTGGTCGCTTCTTTGGTCTAGTGGCAGCAAATATGGGCTGTGGTACGGGATGTCGTGGGTTCGATTTCCAGGTCGGGCAAAGCGAATTTTCTAATTTAATTTTCCCGGGACTGGATCCCCCAAAGGGGGTTGCAAATCCTTTCTGCAACATGCTTGAAAAAGTTGCGCCGACCCCACGTTAAGGAGTGATAAAGGCAGGTAGAAAAAAGCTAATGACTTCACCTTAAGCTATTTGTGTTTCACTTCCGGTGGCTCAAATGGCCCCTCCATTTTCAATCTAGAATACTTTCCTTTAAAATTGGTAAGTGGCAAGACAGATAAAATGATTCGCCAATAGATAGATAAATGATCACTTGCCATCAGGTGATAAACAAAACCTCAGAGAAAGCAGTATGCTAGGCGAAATAAAGAAGATACCCTTAAAGCAAAGAAATGATTTTCAATAAAATGTAACGTAGAAAAGCCTCCGAAAGCCTTCAAATAGAAACAATGGAAAGAAGTAGATAATGTCGTTTCTATTTACAATACAGTCGTAAATCATATTATTGTTGTTAGATACACACCATTTTCTGTCATTAGTAATGAAAATCCATTACATATCGTCTATTAAAACAAAATATGGGTAGAGAAATCAAACTCTATTTCATTTATAAGTCATCGTAATCACCAAAATAAGTGCAGTCCACTAATATATACCAGTATTAAACACAAAGATGTTGTTTCGAATATTTCTGCTTCTGTTGAAATTTGTAAAAATAATAAATGCGGATTCTGTAAGTGATATTGCAGCATTCCTTGCAAACTCTGCATACAAACCTCAGTACGTGACTTCGGTGGTGTGGTCAAACAATCAATCGGCAGATGTAACAGATTTCTTGCAACGTTTCTACGGCTCTGTTGTAACAAGTGAAATACAGAGCAATAATAATCACAACACGCGGCGGTTAAACAAGGCCACTGGATATAAACAAACTGTGCTATTCGTTAGTTCTGTGGAAGAATTTGCTTACTTCATTGCATCAGTTAATCTGGATTTAATAATACCCATACGGTTTATAATAGCCATTACAACGTTCATCGAAGACCTTTCTGTTGTCACTCTGGCTGCTTGGGAACACGATGTAGCTGACATTATAATAGTAAGTCGAGATAGAAATGGTAATATTTCATTGACAACATATTTTCCCTATGGAAAAAGAATTTGTGGTGACTACACTCCTGTTAATATAAAAATGGACGCTAAAGAGTTATTTCCTAAAAAATTCGACAATTTTTACGGATGCCCAATAAGGACTGCAGTCATGAATTTTGTGCCTTATCTAAAAATAGAAATGACGAATGACACTGCTCCATCAATTGTTGGCATAGATGGAAGAATATTTGTGCAAATAATGGAGACGCTTAATGCTACTATAGATGTGGTATCAATAGAAGATCACGATGGAATGGGCTCTTTTATAAACGGTACTCCAAAGGGCTGCTTTGGTGATCTTGTTAAAAAAGAAGCTGATATAATTGCACCCGCTGCTGTCATCAACTATGAACGATACAGTATGGCCCAAATATCACACGTTTATGACACTTTAGATATCCATTGGTGTGCACCACCTAGACGCCTCATATTTACCTGGGCGAAAGTTCTTCTCCCGCTTTTTGACTACATCACAATCTACATGTTTATAACATTTGCTGTTTTTGTAGTTGTTACTGCGGTGGCTAAGAAATGGGGCATGCGTCGAATTACAACGAAAGACAGCGTAATTTTCCAAACTTATGCAATTTTAATTGGCGAAGTAACAAACTTTGAAACCAAATCGTATTTAGTAAACTATCTTTTTGTATTATGGGTTTGGTTTTGCATTGTTTTTCGTATAGCTTATCAAGCTGATTTGATCCAAGGAATGCACGAGGTAATACAAGAACCTGCTTTGGGGACATTAGAAAATGCCTTAAAACATGTTGAGGGATATGGGGGTCTTGAAGTCTTATTTAATTTTTATAAAGATACACCTTTAAAAGAATATTTTAAAATATTGCCTGTTCATGATATAGTTCCTTATATACAATCCATTGCAGCAGGAAAGAGGTTTCTCATACTGACCGATATATTATTAGCTACGGAGTTTGATGCACAGGTCCAAATTTTAGATGAAGCTGTAACTAGGGCTGTTACTTGTATATTTATGCGTCCAGGTTGGCCAGCCGCTAAAGAAGTAGATGAAGTCATCCAACACATAATAGAAGTTGGACTTACAGAGCAAGTTATGAAGGATTACTATTATAAATGGAAAGTAACTCATACTAAAGTAAAAGAAGAGCACCCACCTATTGATTTTTTGACTCTAAGCGCGTGCTTTTATGGCCTCATTGCCATGTGGATGGTGTCATCGACTATTTTTCTTTTAGAACTAACTTATTATAACTTTGAACAAAAAACATACAAATCAAAGAAATCGACCCAAAACATTTTTTATAAGAATCGTAATAAGAACTTACATTAGATAAGTATGAATCACGTAAGTTTACGTTAACGTCCTCATAATAAAATTAGAAAATAGACTCTAATGCTCTCGTTATATTTACAAAACATTATGGTGACATTTCCTCAAGCTATTATTGGTCCGTTCATATGATAGGCGGCGAATCTATCGCACTTGAGCACAAATATCAACCCTGGAAAACTTATGTATAGGGCGGACTTTTCTATTCATACTTGTCTGTGTATGTTTTGTCAATCTCCTCCAACCTCCAATTCTCTATCATCATATCTTCTCAATGTTTCATCTTAAATATGCTTTTCTCTATTCCTATTATCGTCACAAAGTACATCTTTTTGTCACTACCCATTTCCATCACCTCATTTTAACTTATTCGTACCAATATTAATGAACTATTATAATATCGATAATATTATAGTAGTGACACTATATTTAGAAGTTTCTACGAGTAACGTGACTATTTAGGTTCGCATTGTGCACGTATTTGTGTGGGTTAATGGTAACCGAAATAGTTTGCGTTTAGTTTCGTGGACAGATTGACCGACTTGTCTAATTAGGTAAGGCTATACGGATTGCGTTCAATATTTATAAATAACTTTCTTTGTTTCCACCTAGCTTTCTCCCACCTTAATGTGGGGTTGGCACAACACAATTTTTCATGCATGTTTCAGAATGTTTAGCTTAGTTTTTACGAGCGGCTGACTGCTTCACATCAACCCCCATCTGGGGGATTCTGTCCCGGGTAAATGGTGTTAGGAAACCACCCTGCCCGACCTGGGAATCGAACCCAAGACCTCCCGGTTCACAGCCCATACACTCATACTAGTTCAAGCCGACAATTAATAACAATTTATATTATACCGGGTGTTTTATTTTGGTATCAACATTAAATACAATAAAAAAGGGAATGGCTAGCAATGTAACGGTAAAGTTAGAAATTTCGTAAAGCTCATAGTTTTGAATAATGGAAAAATGAATTTTTCACGAAAAAATGTTTTCTGGCCAATAACCCAATGGGGTCAGCTACAATACATTTCCAAACCGCTCATGGGGGTAATTAATTATTTTTAGCATATACATGGATAAAATCTTCATGCTTAATATTAATATTAAGTTCAATTTTTTTTACGCTTTAAATTGTTCTCTCTATATGAGGAATTGTTATTGGTACCAATTTTATGAAACAACTAGTATAAGGATAAACTTATTTTCCTTTGTCATTTTAAGGCCAGACATAATAATGTATTAAATGCTAGGGTATATATTTCCAAAAGCATCCATTTGTAAAGACATTTGGCCAAGGCAGCTAAACTTTTTGTTCCAAACGTTTTGTGAGTGGAGTAGTGGAGCGTTTTCAACGTATCAAATATTCAGGGGACGTCGCATGTGGCGAGCGACAAGTCGGTCAAATGCTTAGCTCACCTTTCTATTTTGGCTATATTTTGCCATTACATTAACTAATTTACAACCGTGTTTGTTACTTTAAATTTGAGAACCCATCCCGTTTAAATATTGACTATGGAAATAATATTTCATGAAAATAAGTTATTTTAATTAATTAAGTTTACGTTAACTAAAGCTTTCGTTGCAATGTGACGTATCTAATTCGTAAAACGAATACAATTACCTATCATTTACATTTTTATTAGGTTAGAAAAAAATAACAAAAAATAACTTACAAGTGTTATTTGAATGCCAATGATCAACGCGTTCAAAACTAAGCCAAATCCTTTCTGCAACATATTTAGAAAAGTGTGATGCGGCGACCGATCGATAAGGGTCGCAGGTAGCAAGAAAAGAAAGATCAACGCCTTCAAGTAAACCTATATTATAAATCATGAATTCATAGGAAATAGATCTATTAAACATAGACAAATATTAATAGACCGCAATCAGACAAATTGTATCAGAAACTGAGGTGGAAACGTCCAAACACAAAGCACAAGAAGAGCCGACTCCATTTCGCAATGAAAAGCAAACATCGGTAAACCACATTTGATCAAACCAATCTGAACTTACCTTGCGAAGCTTGCATAATTTAATTGAATGAACATCTTAGATATATAAAGTTACTTCCAAGTTAGCTGGAAACGTACTAAATGTCCGCAGAAACATTGATATGAAATGGACGTGTTTTGTAAATTTCGGGCGATGTTTAATCAGCATGAATAACGGCTTCTAGAAAGATCCCCATACTATTGTCACAAGTTGCAATAAAGTTCGCAATTCTAATTGTCTTAGAACGACTTTCAGTGCTATGACTAATCTAAAGTTAAACCTAAACTCGATTTATCCTAAGCTCACTCCTATAATTAAATTTGAGATAAATAGAGGTTATCGGGGAGCTGCAAGTAAACTTAATCAGCTTTGTAATTATTTAGGCATGGATTAGAGAGTGAAATACTTTGTGTTTTGTTATTACCTCTAGTAAGATCTACAATGTGTATCAATTATTTTTTTATCCGAGCACGGCAAAGTGACCACACAACACCTGATGGTAAGTGATATGCGGCCCAAAAATACCAGCTTTGTGTCCATCGGAGGCCACCAGTATCATGCCGGCCTGCTAATGAGACTGGCAATCGAGCAGATGGGTCACCTGATGGTAAGTGTCCTCCACCGCCCATAGACACCCAAGACACAAAAAGAATCATGAGTGCGTTGCCAACCTAAAAGGAGAAAATGGAAGGGGAGGGAAATATTTATTTATTTAGGACATTCAGTGGTACTTGCTTGGTACTTAGGTCTAAGTTAACATTTATGATATAAACATGTTAAATGCATTAATTAACCTTAAGATGTCACAGTATGCATAGATATTGCACAATATCATATGATTTTATATAATATCACAAATACATAGTAGATATAATAAGCGATTTGTAGTTTTTCTTCAAATATAAGTAGAATATTGTGTTTCAGCATGGGTCCAGCAGATATCAAGTTTATAGTTTGACCAAACAAAATAGTATATGTAAATGTTAGCCCACATTGTTCACGATTTATATTCGACGACGGAATATCATCTTGATATTCAGAATTCTGATACAATGTATAAAATTCGTGTTTTATATTTTGTTTTAGGCATACCATTTTCAGATTCTAATATCTAAGAGGTCGCATGAAGTCGCTGGATGCAGGCGGCTTCCAACAGGTCGATCTGAAAATCTTTGGGGTAGGCCTATGTTCAGCAGTGGACGTCCTATGCTGTATAGCTAATGATGATGATGATGATGATGAACATCTTAGATGAGTAAATGATATGCGATCACGTTTTTAATAAAATATATATACCTCGTGTATACATAAGTTTTGAGACGAAAGAAAAGTTGCATAACTTTTTAATATTTAACTTATATTTTTAAAATTTTCAGTAAGCATTAAGTAGATAATAATCAACAATAAAATATAACTATTATTCAAAATGGCCATCCTTGTTTTTAATACGAACGACGCAAACGTTGTCCTGTACTGCTCAAGAGACACGATGCGAGGATGATCCTCTTCATCGACGAAACAATATTTACTGTCGAAGAAAAGTTTAACCGAACAAAACAACAAAGTGTATGCCAAAAGCAGCAAGGACGTCCCAGCTTTAGCACGGAATGTCTCGCGTACCCATCATCCGGCTAGTATTATGGTATGGTGGGGCGTTTCATATGAAGGAGTGACTCCGCTCCTTTTCTGCCAACATGGTGTCAAGGTTAAAGCTAATAATTACCAAAATGACATTTTAGAGCCTGTTGTGAAACCCCTGACACGTACTTTACTTCACAACAAGTACTGGGTTTTCCAGCAAGACTCCGCGCCATCCCATAAGACAAAAACCACCCAAGCTTGGCTGAGGGAAAATGTACCAGCCTGCACCGCGCGGACGAATGGCCCTCCTCCAGCTCCGACCTCAACCCGCTGGATTATTCAATCTGGTCTGAATTAGAGTTCAGGGCCTGCCGAAAGTCCCACCCAAACTTAGAGTCACTGAAGTGAGCCCTCGTCCGAGAACCAAAGCGGATTCCGCTGGAAAAGCTTCGTGCCGCCATTGATGACTGGCCAATCGTCTAAGGGCCTGTATTAAAAACAAGGGCGGTCATTTTGAATAATAATTATATGTTATTGTTGATTATTATCTACTTAATGCTTACTGAAAATTTTAAAAATATTAGTTAATTATTAAAAAAGTTATGCAACTTTTATTTCGTCTCAAAACTTATGTACACCCGAGGTAATACCCAAACCCAATTATTTATTTTATTAAGTTACAACAAAGATGAGTGCGATAGATGGCACTAATTTAGGGTCAAGTAGGGAACAGTGACTCAGGCGACAACAGTGACTCAGGCGACAACAGTGACTCAGGCGACAACAGTGACTCAGGCGACAACAGTGACTCAGGCGACAACAGTGACACAGGCGACAACAGTGACTCAGTCGTACTTTGAGCTGAAGGAATGGCAGCAGATATCTATATGTACTATATTTCACACATTGGAGCCGTTTGGCACCCCAACACGTACAAACTAATCACTTTGCAAATCGGGCGTTGCGTGTAAGTGTTAGAGCGAATATTCGTTTTCGTGAACAAAAAAAATACTTTTGACCATAAGTTTGGATCGTTATTATGGCTTTATTTATAGCAGTTTATTTATAGGAATATTTTAACTTCTGCTGAGTCACTGTGTACTATGTGGTATACAGAGACTCAAATTCAATTTTTTGGTGTTTGCCCCTTAAATTTATGTTATTAATCTATATATATAAAAATGAAACCCGTTTTCCGTTGTCACGCCATCACGCGTGAACGGCTGGACCGATTTCGCTAATTCTTTTTTTAGAATATTCCTCGAAGTACGAGGATGGTTCTTACGGAGAGAAAAAAATGAAAAATTGACTGAAAAAGTCTAAAAACAACACTTTTCTGTACTCCCATACAATCGATTCGTAATTAATACTTAAAAGTCAATTTGAACTTTAATACCATACCATAAAGTTCAAGTATTAGTGGAGAGGTTCCGGGAAGGCAAAACAATTGAGTGTCGTTAGTATCGTATAAATATTAATGTCAGTATTTGTCAATTGAAAAATTCTTTTTATGTTGGATAGCCCATTTATCGAGGACGGCTATAGGTTATATAACATCACGCTATGACCTAAGGGGTGACTGACGGGGTGATTGATGGGGTTACTGACGGGGTGACTGATGGGGCGACTGACGTGAGGAATGACGGGGTGACTGACAGGCTAACTGATGGGGTGGCGGACGGGGTGACTGACGAGGTGACTGACGGGGTGACTGATGGGGTGACGGACGGAGTGACAGACGGATGACAGACGGGGTGACAGACGGGTGACAGACGGGGTGACAGATGGGTGACAGACGGGTGACAGACGGGGTGATGGACGGGGTGACTGACGGGGTAACCGACAGGGTGATGGACGGGGTGACTGCCGGGGGTACTGACTGGGTGACAAACGGGGTGACTGATGGATAACAGACGAGTAATAGACGGGTGACAGATGGGTGACAGACCGGGTGACCAACGGGTTGACCGACAGGGTGACTGTCGTGGTGACCGACGGGGTGACCGACGGAGTGATGGACGGGGTAACTGACGGGGTAACCGACAGGGTGACTGACGGGGGTACTGACTGGGTGACTCACGAAACCGGACCGAAGTAGATCATCCCATTACCTCCTTTAGAATTATTGGATTATAGGTGCCTACTACTCATTCTTTCAACCCTCTCTCTCCTACGCAGACGAAGTTGCGCGGGTCAGCTAGTACTTAATAAAAAAGATAAATGCCAAATTAAAATATAATAATTGAACAATGACATGAGTGAAATTCAAGTTATTCCGATTTAATTTAGCAGTTTTCTTTGTCTTCTATAAAAATCCGAGTCACTGTTCCCACCTCGACCTATATATTTCAGAATAAAGTTATTTTCCTTTTTCTATTCTACATCTTTCTCGCAGACATGTTTTACAAAATTTACATTCTGTAGACAAGCTATTTACCTAAATTCTTAAAGCAGATAGGTAACTTGCGCGTACCTGGCGAGCCTGATTGTTCTAACAAGGGAATATTGATTCACCCCGGAAATTCTTTGTCGATCTCAACATATACATAGAGCATAAAAGCACTCTTATTCGCCAAGTACAGGCCATTTTTAATCCGAAAAGAGTTATAATACGCTATCTAATTTTGAATAGTTTCACATAAGAATAATGTATGCGATCGTTTGCTCCGAGCTCATCCGTTAGCCGAGTTATCTGCAGCGACTTCGATAACCATAAATTGTAAAGTCCGAGGACGTTCCACTCGGAAATTCCCGGTCTAAGATTTTTGTAACCATTATACATCATTTCAAAGTTTATATTGTTCTAAATTCTAATTACAACGGTATGGACGTTGTTTTTACTTTTTTTACTATTTCTTTTAATTTAATAATAATAATAATAATGATAGTCGTTACGGCTAATGGGTTGATAGCAAAGAGCCTCGACCAACACCTTAAGAGGCTCTCAATCGGGCGTTGGGTCAAGAGCCAGATACAGAAGGCAGTGTTATTGGACACGGCACGCATTGTGAGGCGGTTTCTTACTATGAGTCCCTAATCACCGGTGGCTTGGGTCTCAAGCGTCGTCATCGGGAGAGTGATATTTTTTTAATATTTTTAAATGTGTTTTCTTTTATATTATTTATATTAAAAATGTAAAATGTTAAATGTTAAAAAAAGATTAATTTAAATATATGAGAATAATTATAATAAAATATCTTTATTGAACACTTCTTACATTATTTTCGTATAGGGACACTCAGGCTTTCAAACTAGTAAAATACTGTGCTATGAAAGCCTGCGTTGATTTAATGTTAATAACAATATTAAATGCTATTAAATTAACATACATTATGTATTTGATATTAATTGCCATGTTATTTTTCTGATATTTTAAAGAATAAATAAAGAAATGAATAAAATAAAAATATTGTTATATAACATAAAGTGAGTTATCAAAAAACAATATGTGACAGAGACCACTAGAATTACCAGAACGTTATCTAAGTAGCGATTATATTAAGAATGAGATCTATAGAGCGAACTTCGACTAAGTAAAAAAAACGAACTCAATGTGGACTTGGAATTTTTAAATCGCGCTTTGATTTAGTCCGAGTCATTTTTTACTCAGACTTATTCGAAGTTCGCTGTTAATATGTATCTCAGCCTAAAAGTCCGACCAAAATTAGGAGCTTCCCATTCGACATAAACTTTAACGCCATATACCATTTACTGATACGAGCAGATAGCTGACATTCAAATCTATAGGACTACATAAACAGTAGAGGACATGGTAAATTGGTAATATATTTCTATCCGGATTTTATCAGTCACGACTCACGAGATTGTTAATCGCAGTAATAAAATCTTATTTTGCGAAATGGTTAAAAACATGGAAAATATTGTCCCTAGAGACTTATTATAATTATGGCTATTTTAAGCTTAAAGTAAACAAGTAATAAAATGCATTAGGTATTGCCAACGTCTAATTTTGTAGGGCTAATATTTTCCACGTGTTTGGCCATTTCTGTAAATGATGATTATTCTTTTATGGCGATTTGCAGTGCTATTGTTAATCTAGAATTAGACCATATTTCGGTTTATCCCAAAGCTGACTTTTAAATAAAAACCCCTCTTTTAATCAAGATTTGGAATAAATAGAGATTTGTCGCTGACTTGCAGAACTTAGATAAACCTCGATTTTAATATAGGGATGAATTGTAAGTTAAATAGAGTTTAGGACCAAATGTAGATTACTAATAGTACTGTAAGTAGCCTTTAATGCCCTTTTAGTAATTGGACGTCAGTTAAGCGAATTGTATTAGGTAACATCGATATTTCACATTAGGCCTAATAATAATCGTGAAACAAGGGGGCACATTACCATGCAAATGAATTTCGAAACGGATCGCTATCGCGGGTACGTATCTTTAATAACCATAAATCTATAAATCGGGCGGAACAATTATTTATTGCGCAGAAAAAAACGCGGAATGCCATTTCAATTTTCCAGCCACGAATTATCGTCACATTTTATGAATAGTAGGAAGTTTAAATGTTGTTATAGATAGTATAGTCCACGATTTTTATTTAACTGTCTTTCTGTCTGGCGTCATCCCGGCCTTCTGTCAGGGTCCGCCTTCATATTTAAACGCTTCCACTTCGCCCGGTCTTAAGCATCCTCCGTAGAAGGACTGGCTCTCATATCTTCCTTCAGAATGTCCAGCCAACGCTTTTTATTTTACTACATAAACATAAGCTCACGTCTGTATCCCCGGAGGGGTAGGCAGAGGCGCACAAGCCAACTAGAACACCCTCATTTAGCCGAGCTTAGTTCCGTCCCAGATGTGATAGGGGGCGAGCTTATCGCCATATCGGGCACAAATTCCAGACTCCGAGCTGATATGGAAAAATCCAATATCACTTTGCCCGACCCGGGGCTCGAACCCGAGACCTCAGAACTGGAGTCATACCGAAATACCACCACGCCACCGAGGCTTATTTTACTATTTATCTTAAATTAATGCATGAAACCTACAGTTACTATTTATATTGACTTTTTGTTGTATAACTAAATAATAAACGTTCCATTTGTAAGTTATTATTCTATAGCTTGTTTACCTCTATATGTTTTAAAATATAAAAACTTATTTTCTCCAAAATATACAATTTATGATATTCATTATATATTTATCATTTTCATATTCTCTATAGCCTTCATATAATAGTACTCGGATATTAGCGGCCTGAGCAGGAAAATTTCTGACAACCGTAAATGTATTCGAACTCGATGCACGTCTATGAAATTTGTATGAAATATTAACCAAACGTCATCAGTGCGCAGCGAACTCGAATACATTTACATTAGTTTTTCGTGCTCGGGCTACTGGTTACATCGGGGTCACAAATTGCAGCCTTTCATGACTTCCTATTATGTAAATAACGCGGTCATTAATAACATTTTGGAAAAATAGGTTTAACAAATGGATCGTTTCTATTAACATCAAAATGTTAATAGACAACAGTTCATTTTGCCATCAATAGAATATGTATTGATGAATATATTTAGACATCTGCCGCAGAGGATCTGCATGATTTTGGGTTGTTATTTCTTAAAAAGATAAGAATAGTAGTTCACATTAGAATAGAATTCAAATTCTGAAGTAGTAAGTAAAGAAAAATCCCAGAAGTCGTTGTTAATAGAGACAAATAAATAATATGGATAGGTATAAATTCCTATCCGTGTAGGAACTAATGGTGCTTCCAGACCATAGTTCGATACACGAATTCGTGTATATATTTAAAGCTCCAAATTCAAGTATTGAAAAAATCACAGATTTAAGAAGAAGATAAAGCTCGGCAGGTTTTTAAACATTAAATTAGTGAAAATACAAATGACTTGTTGTATTTTATCTTGATCCCTTCATTCAGTATTTATCAACCCTAAATAATATGGTGTCCACTTTAAAAATCCTGCTGTTCTTCTACTTGCCTTAATGAAACGATCGCAGAAGACTGGAAAATACCAGGCGGTATGGCGGCGGTTTTTTTACCGACTGCCTTTGCAGCCGTTTAATTATTAATGGTTTAGAAACACATTACAAAACTATGCTGAATCTTTTCTGTGAATAAAAATACGCAACGCAACTCGTTTGAACCACGAAAGACGAGTTGCGCGTATTCGAGTTTTGACGGTTGTAAAAACGATATTTTCTCGTTTTCTTTATGCATTTAACTAATAGCGCTCTTTCAAAAACGATACCTATGATTGTTTTCGAAAGTGAGAATGTTTGAAATAAACTGGTACGAGGCGTATAGTTGAGAGGCCGAATGTGTGGAAGCACCATAGTCCTCCGAGAGTGGTCCCGCCTCGCCGCCTACGAGACAATTAAATAGCCTCGAAGGCTCCCTAGGGCGCAGGATCTTCCAAACGTCCCGGTTCGTATACACACGTATTTATCTCTTAATTGAGCCCGATCCGTTGTAATTACTGTATATCTCACGTCACTGTGTAAAGTTTTTGCAATGGAAGTTACTACATATTTCTTTTCGACCAACTTCAATAAAGGAGAAGGTCCTCAATTAGTCTGTATTTTTTTATGTATGTTACGCGATATCTTCGTTTAATGTGGACCGATTTTCATAATTATTTTAGAGCTTCTTTCAAGGGTGGTCCCGTATATGTCGGTCCGTTAAGTTTTTAGACTTGTGACTATTTACCTATAAGATTAAGAAGAATTAAGAAATATTAACATAGTAATCTTTGGTCCTGTTTTGCTTTTTATTAGCTGATACACGCAGCTCCGCCCTAGAATTTATAAGAATTTATAAAATCGGTTAGGTGGTATTTGTGCCCGATATGACGATAGGCTCGCCCCCTATCACATCTGGGACGGAACTAAGCTCGGCGAAATGTGGGTGTTCTACTTCGCTAGTGCGCCTCTGCCTACCTCTTCGGGGATACAGGCGTGAGCTTATGTTATGTTATGTTATAGTTAGGTGGTTCTGACATTGCAACAAACAAACCTTTTAACTTTATAATATAGATAAGCTCTCTGCTTCATGTCCCTTTAACAAACGTATGTATGGATTTCTAAAGCTGTGATTAATATGTCATCGATACAGTGATATACGAGCGTGGCATGTCATATTCAGAGCGCGCCTAATTTGTAATAGCTTTAGTCTATAATGAGTGGACAATGCCATCCGCTCCGCCATCAGTGGACACGTTGTTCTCCAAGTGAATTGTTATGCCTCCTATACACCATCGGCGATAAATCTCCTACAAACAATAGCATAGCAGGCTCGCGCCTAAAAGATGGTGCACATTTAAAACACATGACGCCACGCAGCATTCCCTTTATTTAACTTTGCTCAGTGTTTTCATAGAGAAACAATAATTCCAGGATTGATAATTATTAACGGAATACAGAGATGACATTCGAACTCCAGATTCAGATAAAATTCCTTATAAATATCCCAAAAGCTCTGGATTTGCAAGTGTATGCTGTAGAAATTTTTACTACGCTAAGGTAAGCGCGATCCTTTGGAATAGATGATTTAAATTTTTCTGGCATTATGAGTATTTGTAGGCAGTGAAGTCGACAGAACTTAAGGTGATCCAGTGGCACGTTTCCAACCTCGGCTACAAAAAAGAGCCTCTTGACGATAAATAGACGAGCATTTTGAAATGGTACTATCCCTAGCTTTCTTGCACCCCTTATCCCACCCTAACGTAGGGTCAACGAAAGTACGTTACAGAAATTATTTCTGAGTTTTTGCGACCGGCTGCCTGCCTACCGTTAACCTCTCCCCACCCGTCTGTGGGATCCAGTCCCGGGCAATTCAAATGAGAACAATCGTTTTGCTCGACCTGGGAATCGAATTCAAGACCTATATGCCACTAGACCAAGGAGGCGACCGAGGACTTAACTATCCTATTATCACATTCTAATTTCTCTACAAACATTACGAACTATAACTAAAATGTGTGTTCGTAGCGGCTAACAACAAGTTAGTTGAACATTCAACTGACTTGTAAATGGCCACGTAAGAGCGACAGATGTGGCGTGTACTCGCGTTAGGGAAGTTTGTTTCAGGCTCCACATCGAACCATCGGACATGCATAAATCAGTCAGTTTACTAACGCGAACCATGCCGTATGGACAAGCCCGTACTATGCTAAAATAATGCCTCACACACGGCGAAAGAAAATGAAGCTTTGTTTCAGTTTTCATCTTTCTATTAATGTTGTGTTTTGAATAGTTTTCCACCGACTTTCAAAAAGGAGGATCCTCAATTCGTCTGTATTTTTTTATTACGCGATGTCTCTGCCATGTGGACCGATTTTCAAAAAATATTGTGTTCGATAGAGCTTATTCAAGGGTGGTCCCATATAAATTTGGTCACGAGCGGATTTGAAGTCGTCTGTTTCGTTTTTAAACTTGTGATTATAACGTAAACTGTTTTAAAAGTTTACGACACTTTAAGGTGTTTTATTTTAGTTAGTAAAGTAGGTACAGTTAAAGCAAATCAAACAAATTCTAGTCCTAACAGGAATATTTTTGCCAGTCAAATTCGTATCAAGCTCGCTGCGCACTGTTGACGTTTGGTTAATATTTCATACAAGTGGCATAGACGCGCATCGAGCTCGATACGAATTTGATTATCAAAAATATTCCAATTCGGGCTGCTGATGACATAGACATATCATCAGAAACGCACGGTTCTACTTGAGTGTTAGAGCCACGCTGTAGACAGTAACGTCTACAGCACGAATGGGCTGGCTCGACCTGTTTGATACCACTGTCTCACAGAAAACCGACGTAAAGTGGCAGCTTGCCGTCGCGTTTCGTTCGGTAAATGAGATTTCCGGTGAGCCACTTCCCTCCCTCTCATTCTCAATCCCTTTTCTCTCCCCTTCCATTATCTCCTTTTAGGTTGGCAACGCACTCGTGATTCTTTATGTCTTGGGTGTCTATGGGTGGTGGAGATCACTTACCATCAGGTGACCCACCTGCTCATGTGTGCTTTACTTTATTGTAATTTGCTTTTTTGTGTTTCAATAATGGTTTTAATAAGATTAGGTATGTTTATCTGTATTTACTCATACTACGTGGATGAAAGTAAAATCATTGTTAGATCTTGTTGTTCGCATGTGTTTTAGAACTAACCAGCTTCGGGCACATGCAAGTAGAACTTTAGACGGCCTGTTAGCCTATGTGTTCAACTAGGGAGCGTGTAAGTGATGCCTACACTGAACTTTCAACTGCAACCAAATTAGCCGACATTTTTAATTTGAATAGCGTTTGAACAAAACCATTTAGAAATTAATTAAACAAGCCGTTAAACAATGACTTCGCCTCCGTTCTAATTCAATGTTCCCGAAGTAATTCCGAAGCTCATTATGTTAACGATTTGTTAAAAATATAATAAAATGCTTTTTGACAATGTGTGTTTATTTTGTTTGGTGTTTACATTAATGATGTGTATTCATGGATTTTTCGATTTGTTTTTAAAATTATTTAATTTGATCCCTAAAATAGTTTTATAGTATTTATTGTAATTTGGGTCTAATAAATGTTCGTTGTACGAAAAAGAACATTAATTTAACTCAAGTTAATAATTAAATACAATTGGGGACAATTTAAAATTTTATTTTAGATCAAAGATTTTTTTAATTATTTATTTATTCAACACACACACAGTCATTACAGGATATACCCAAATCGAACTGGCGGGACAATTACACAAATCTACTGAAACGAAATAACAAAAACATACAACCATATACTATAACTATTATTATAAATAAATAAATAATAAATAAAAATAAAATATATACTATAACATTAATTATATAACATAAATTAAACTAAGTATAACAAATAAAATATAACAAACATTCTGCGAGCGAGCTCCAATTACATGTCTAAACATCTGTTTTGACATGCACCTCATTTATATGTAGTTCTGATTTTAACGGTTTAGATGTATTTTTAGTTGGATTTTAAAGTATTAAGCATCCTCAAATATTCCCTTAAAGTACCTAACATAATTTACATCGTGCACTTAAACTAAGTAATTTTCTCACGCAATCTGTTGGACCTTAACAAAAATAATTCTGGGGCAACTGTCGACAACTGTCGTCGAATTTCACGATAATTCCTTTCGCCTAAATCGTGATGGCCGCCTTTTAATTATTAATACAACTGCCTGTTCTACGGGTACATAAATATTCGAGACGATTATATTTGTATTTTAATAAGAAAATCTGATTTTGTGAACAAAAAGGGGTTTATTAAAATAATTTGACAAACAAAAGTTCCGTGTTTACGACTACTAGCTTTATTTCGGCTCATTTAATTTCCTTTGCATTCTCTTCGCCGACGCTGCTTAGAAATGAAGTTATTATAAGAAATAAGTAAGATACCCATGGATTCATCATCCTGGTTACAACCTTTGACTTTTATTGGGAGCATCTGCACCTTGAGTTTTTTTGGAAGTTGTCACTTCTCGAAAACGATGATAGTTTTCCTTTTATCCATTTAAGTTCGCCATAGATTTCGCAAGTGGTGCTGGTAGTCAAATGTATGAAAAAACGGAAACTATCGAGGTTTTTGTGAAGCGAGAATTTTCAAAAAAAAAGACTCGTACTGTGTACACAGTAGGGCCCATTTATTGATCTAAGCTGTGTACTAAAATTATATTATGTGTACTTATATTAATGAATCTCTTTCTACCTGCCCTTTTCCCACCTTGATGCAGGGTCGGCGCAACACACTTTTTTAAGCATGTTATAGAAAGGATTTGGCTTATTTTTTAAGTCTGGCCGCCTGCCTGACGTCAACCTCCTCTGAGGGATTCAGTACCGAGCTAATTAAATGAGAAAATTTGCTTTGCCCGAATTGGGAATCGAACCTAGGACCTCCCGGTTCATAGTCCATACATGCTGCCACTAGACCAAGGAAGCGAACTATTGCAATTAATTATAATATAAAAATCTAAACTCAAGTCAGTATAAGAATTAGAACATTCCAAACTTTCCACAATTGGCTTACATTGCTAGACCAAGCTCTTTACTAAAAGATTTATATTTAGTAAAATGCGAAACATCTCCAGTCGTTTGTTATTCAGCATATGAAACGCTCATTGCCGGTGGAATCGCTATATTCATGCGAATATGTTATGTATGGACGTGTCGCGACGGAATATCAATATCTTCAATGTAACTAAAACAAAAACGAATCTATAAATCTGGTAATACACAGATATACTGATTTATTTGAAGAAATTCGCGGCAATACTACTTGATATTATTAAGTACATCGCCTCCTTGGTCTAGTGGCAGTATATATGGGCTATGGACTGGGAGATCCTAGGTTCGATTCCCAGGATTCTTCAGATAGGGTTGATGTCGGGCAGGCAGCTGTTCGTAAAAACTAAGACGAATCGTTCCTGCATCATACTTGAAAAGGTGTAATGAGCCGACGCCGTATTATAGTCCGTAATAAAATAGATTATACGAACGTAGAAACTTGATGTGAGACACTGTAGACTAGTTTTTAAGATAAAGATACCTATCAGTTAATTTTTCATTTTATAGCTTTTTTGGTTTTAGTTTTGGGCGCTTTGTCTCTGCACTAAAGTCGTAAAAAACAGGCTAATGTGCGAGACGTAGATGCCTGCTATATGTAGTTTAGCCAACTTAACTCCGACCAGAAGCACAGGGTCCTCCTGGTGTCTCCACAGACTTCCCGGAACGACCTCATATGTTGATGATTCCAACTATTTGCAGGGCGTCGTTTCCAGAGTCATGTGGAAAGACGGTTTTGTTAGCCGACAGGTTTTATAGTTTTATTAAAACTATATCTTCCTATTGGTCGATAAATATGGCTACTCGTCGTTTGATCTGCTAGCTTTAAACATTTTTCATGTACAATAAAATAGTTCGATGTAGGCATCAGATCCCGTAGAAAAACGTGTCGTAAAAATCCAGTAAATTTTATAGCTGGCATATTAATATATCCGTACAATACATGTATGTACGTATTGCTCGATTTTGTGTTTCAAAGTGCTATAGTTGGTATACAAATAGATTTTGGAACTTTATTTCTAGATAATCCCGAAAGGATAAGAAATTTGCCTCCTTGGTCTAGTGGCAGCATATATGGGCTGTGGAACGGGAGGTAGTGGGTTCGAATCCCAGGTCAGGCACAGCTAATTTTCTAATTTAATTTGCCCGGGGCTGGATCTCCCAGAGGGGGTCGACGTCAGACAGGCAGCTGGTCGGAAAAACTTAGCCAAATTCTTTCTGCAACATGCTTGAAAAAGTGTGTTGCGCCAACCCCACATTAAAGTTAAAGGCAGGTAGAAAGATTTCTAGATAATCCCGACTTAATCAAAATTACACACTAAATTCTGTACAGTCTGACTTGGCTTGCTTCGACTAATAATATAATCATTAACCTAATATATTATGTTAACTCGGTATTTATTTATAAATCTCGCCTACAGTACTGTCTTTTGTCTGTCCTTATGGTGTAAAAGGATTGATTCATCATCAGCCCCAGAACATCCCCTGCTGGACATAGGCCTTGCCCCCAAAGATTGAAGGTGGACAGTCGACCTGATAAAGGAATGATAAAGGTCGCAGGAAGTAGCTGGATGGAGGCCGCTTCCAAAGGATTGATTCATCATCATAATCAGCCACAGAAAGTCTATTGCTGGACGTAAGCCTCCCCCGAAGATTTCCAGACCAATTTTCAAGCCGCTTTCAACAGGTCGTTCTGGAAGGATTGATTAATGAATATTAATTGAGAAGTATCACTTCACTTACTTAACCATCTTTTTACAATACTTATACTATTTTTAATATAACTGTACCTTTTTCAGATGCGTCATCACCAGCCTCGTTGCATATAACATCATAAACCACCTATTCAAATGTATTCTTGTATTGCCCAGTTACATTTTAATAGCAAACGCGTGACATCTTCAAGAAGCGATGCGTATTTAGTGTCCTGTTTAATAAACAAAAGTGCCGTAAAGCTATAAAATGTTATATCAAATACCCGCACTATTCATATTCGTGTTTTTATGGCGAACGGACGTATCTTGTTTTGTAGGATTTTATGTCGCATCCCAGGAACTGACCCGACAAATTCGTTCATATTTTTACGTCCATATAATTCGGATTGTTTTTTTAAATTGCCGTAGATGTGGAGCGAAAGGAGCAAAGACTGATTTATACGTAATCGGCGCTGGTATGGTACCGGATACATTTTGCTTACTAGTCGATCATTAGCCGCCAAGCTAGGTAACTAAGAGTAATTGTAAGGTAAATAAGTGTAATTTATCAATGAAATGGTGAGGAAAACAACGTGAAATAAACTGAATTAACAAAGCGTGAATATCATCAGCCACAGGATATACATTGTTGAACGTAAGCCTCCCCCAAAGGTTTCCAGCCCAAAACGTCCTTTTAATCTATTCGGACCTCATGAATGTGCGTATAGCATCCTTAATACAAGTCAAAGAGCTACTTGTCTTCTACTTGCCCTTATCCGCCTTAGATATTATGGGGTCAGCACAAAGCACATTTAAAAACAGAAAGAAATTGGCTTTAGTTTTTACGATCAGCACACCGACTGACGTCAACATCTCTGGGGGATACATGGGCCATTCTGCGGTATTATTATTATGTTATTTCTCGTAGCAGTCTCGTTATATATAATAAAAAATAATGAAACACCATTATGTAATTATTATTTTACTTTTAATTTTTATAAACAATCAACAGAAACACGCAAGCTATCACACGTTCTCTATACAACATTTTATACATTATATTATTTTAGGTAGGTACGTCTTTGGCAAGTCGACTCCAGTTGTAATTATAGATCCCATAGTTAACAAATATACTAAAAGATCATAATTTAATGCCGATTTTGTAAAGGCTTTTCAATAAACACTTATTTCTAAAACATTTATTAAAATGTTTTTAGTTTCGCTCATCATAATAGAATTCTAAACGTCAAAACATTAATCTAAAATAAATATAAGTAAACTAACAGACTGCCAGCTTTATAATTATTAGATTCAAAATAACTAGATATTTAATCAAGTTAAAAGCAAAGCCACAAGTAAAAGCTACCAAATCCATTTCATAATTTCAAGTGACTGCTCAGTTAAGCAAAAACATAACAAAAACGATACTCAAATAACAAGTGAAGATTGAAATTTGAAATTTGTTTGCTGAGATTAGCATTTTGCAACATTGTTACTAATCGTACCATTAAATAATGTGGCTTATATTTAAGTAGTTATTACTAAAAATGCTAAGCGAGAGAATTGCATTGCAAATGCTAGCCTCTAAACCCCAGTAAACTTAACTACAAAACGGGTATACGATGTCAAAAAATTATTACACGATGCAGAGCTTATTAATGATATGTTTTTTCTTGAGCTCTTAGCTATGGTAACGAATTTCACAACAAAGATAGTAAATACAGAGGATTATCTTATGTTTAAACTTACGCTTAAAACTAAATCAAACTGCAATTAATATGTACAGTATCATTGCACTTTCTCTTACGATATAAGTCTCATCAAATACAAATAGGTACTATCCAAACAAAATGTTTGCAATATTCAAAATATACAGAAAATACATACATCTACAAAAATAAATTCATCAATACTGCAATTTTTTTATTTCCAAACGAACCAATTTCAATTTAATCAAGCGAAACGAGATAGTTACTATCATATTTGGCATTTATTTATAGAGTTGGAATGCTTCTATATTTGAAGTGTACCCCACATTCATTTGGACATTCTTTGGCACGAAAACCTTACGTCTAGTAGTCTTGAACGGAACCAAAGACATGATCTTGCATTGATTATACTCACTTAATCTACATATATCTTAAGTCACGGATAATGAGAGAGTTCGACTAGCGAGTCAAAAATTCACTGATTGCACCGTCCTTATTCCGTACAATCGCGTATCACATATACATCACCAACTCTTGTACAATTTCCTATAAGTTCCATCACATATCCGCCCGAACCGTCATACGAAATCGTTCACTTCATTTTGCAGTGGATTATTTGCTTTTTCAATGCATTTTCTTATTGCATCGAGGACGGTCACAATTCGCCTGTCGATGGCTGCTAGATGAGGTTCCCAAAGAATTGGTGACACAGGATCAACTTTCATTGATTCACGTAAGGTTTTTGACAAAGGTACTCCGTTGTGGAATCTGCAAGCAAAGTGTGTAATTTACTTACAACAAATTATAACAAAACATTTTCCGAGAGGAACATTTCGTGTAGACAGATGTACTCTATGCTAGTACAAACTGCATTGCAGTCCCAATTAAAGTTTCATTTATTAATTAGATTTCGCAATCTGCAACACTTAGTAAGCTAATAAATTGCTCATGCCACTTAATTCTGCATTTAGTAAAACACTTCATATTAACATGTGAACGGAGAACAAGCTCAAGTTTCATACCTACGGTGACTTCAGAAGCCACTTCAATGCTCCCTCACTTTCTCAATCTCCATTCTATCCCTTCTTGCATTATAGATGATCTTTTGTTGGTTTTCCGGTATACTATTATACACGTATTATTATAAAAAACTTGTTCATTACAATGGCATAGGTATTCAAGTTCTTACATCATTCCTTACCTCCTTGGTCTAGTGATAGCATAATAATAAGATATATGGATAGGTCCGGGTAACAC
The DNA here is from genome assembly GCA_036417725.1 of Clanis bilineata. Taxonomy (NCBI): domain Eukaryota; kingdom Metazoa; phylum Arthropoda; class Insecta; order Lepidoptera; family Sphingidae; genus Clanis; species Clanis bilineata. The sequence continues at coordinate 11,978,803 of CM071153.1, forward strand.
GTTTTTCGAACGCTATTGGACTAGAAAAGGATCCTCCAGCTTGAAGGCAGGCAACTGATCATAAAATTAAATACTAAGCTGAATCCTTTCTGCAACACGCTTAAGTGTATTGCGTTGATCCAGCCTTGGAGGCCGGCATAAGGGCAGGTGGAAGGAGTTATTTGGTAAACTCACTTGAGCAGTGCAGCAAGCGTGGTGTGCCTGACGAGACAGCACTGCAGCAGTGGTGCCAGGATGCTCAGCTCGTCGTGAAATGCTTTACCGAACGCACGCCCTTGGTCCAAGTGCAGCGTGAACGTCTCATTGCCGAACATTCTAGAAAGAATATTCGAATAATGGAATCCACTAAAGAAATTTATGGTACCCTAGCTGGTACCCGATACTCATGGAAGTAAGTTATTATGGCTGATTTTCTATAATATCAATTTAATAATGTACTAATTATAGTTAGACATATCATCATCACCATCCACAGGACATACATTGCTGAACGTAGACCTTTCCTAAAGAGTTTCAGACCGATTTGTTGAAAGCGGTATATTTTACTAAAATCATTTTAGAATAAAGAGTAATAATAACTTTATAATTAAGACTACGAAATACTTAACCTGAGTTCTTTCGATAAAATTAAATAATTCATTCGTGTCTTATACCAACCGCAATCCAGGAAGTTCTAAAAATTAAGTCAATTAAACTCCATTAAAATGTCATCAATTAGAACGTACTTGATGGTCTCGTAATGGTGTCTATCCATGTTCCCTGTGAGGAAGTCGAATATAGACATATCCATGAGGTCCATGAGACGCCGGCCAGAATCGTACGGCGGCGTGGTACGCACCTACAACCACATCAATTAATTAGGTCTCGTTAACTTCATGCCTGCAAGGATTTTTCTTGAGTAAATTTTGTTCCTTTGATTTGACCACTGCTTAACTCATGTGGTCATGACCAAATACGTTAGATTTAGGAATAAAAACAGAAAGAATGAACTGATTAATACAGTGCTGCATAGTACTAGCAATAGCAAAATATAATATGACAATGCAAATCTAATATCAATTAAAGTCATGCACGAGGCACGACGCATGTGAGCGTAGAATTAGCCACTGAGTTTGTAGGTCAAGTGCAGAATGATTACCGTATCACAATAATCGGACTGTATCTCCCATTGTGCTTTTCGTCGTTTGTGGTAGGATCTCCTCCAAGGATGTCGCCACACCTGCAAATGTAGTTACTGTTTACTATCTACTAGAAAGCCATGATAGTGATAAAATAAATTGAAAGATAAAAATGAAACCTTTAAAAACAAAACATGATCTTTTGCGTTTCTATAGTAAAGTGATTGAATAAATGAAATTCAACTTGAAGAACAACAAGATATATTTTTGTATATAATGATTTTTGCCAAAGATCTCGTATTACCTAGGTATTTTATTAGAACGATTAGTTTTGCCATATTTTTTTTACTACGTCTTACTTCCTATTATAAAACAAAATTGAAAGTCCAAGGTTACCTTTCTTTCAGCTATGTCAGAAGATGGTAGGAACGCAGCAAAACTTCCTTCCAGCATGTCAGGATTCCCGCAAATCGCATGTCCAGTGTCGCAGTAGTACGAACACTTGCCGTGGAAGCAGAAGTTGTTCGCAGGAGATACGAAGAAGGTCTTGAGGATATCGCCTTCTGTGACGTCGTATATTTCTGTCGTCATGTTGAGGATGCGGCCCACGACCGGCATGGCTCGGCGGAAACCCAGTATCCTGGGTTGAAGTCGTTTAGTTAATAATCGCCTTCCCGTCTTTTGTTTGCTCAGACACAGTTTTTTTAGCGTTTATATTCTAAACTCTTGAAGCATTGGTTTTTGCAAAAAGGTTACTTTGCGAAAACAAATTATAATAATAATAATAAAATAATTTGATTTTATTTTGATCAAATGTTTGAATATTTAAAGTCTTGTGGTTATCTTCACATACTCAAACAAGGTCATATCTGATTATAGTAACAGTTTTATTATAAAGATCGATTACGCGATCCATCACCGTGACACAATAAATACAGGAAACAAACATTCCAAAACTATATTCATTGATTTAGCAAGTTAAATCACTAACACATGATGCAAGAACTTGACCTTTAGCATAATTCCTGTCTCCACCAGAGATTAAGTATATGCACTTCGACGACTGAGAGAAACGCCTACCTAAGTACTTACCTACTGAGTAACATGTCTTTCGTTTGACTCACACAGGTGAGTCACTATACTATAATAGTAGTTTGCGTAGCTTTTAAAGGGACATTAAAATCATGTAAGAATACAGTAAACTTCCAGTAATTTATCTTATCAGTTCTACTTCTTATTCTCGTTCCTTATCGGAATGTAAATAGTGATTAATTACATGTATAACATTATTTTCTTTTATTATGAAATCTGTATTGCTTGTAATAAAGTATTGTTTAACTTCATAACTAAAATCAAAATTTAAAGTTTACGTACCATGCTACGAAGAAGGCATAATATTATAAAATATATATAAATTATAATAATAATGAATTCGCCGAGCTCATTTCCGTCCCACATGTAATACGTGACGACTATCGCCATATCGGGCATAAGTTCATATGCCTTCGAAATTATTATGCATCTTTAGAAGAGGTGTTTCTGAGAAAAAAGGCCTTGAGATGCTTTCTTTCATACAAGCAAGTGATAGCCAAAAAATAATACGCACAAATTAGGAAAAGTTAGAAGTAGCTCTTTATGTTGTTTTAGAAAACAATGACTTTCATCTCAGTTATCGTTGCTTCGCTGACATTGAAACATGGAATTTATTATGTAGATTATGTATTTGTCTACTATATATTTATTTCATTTGCTTTGAATATTATCAACAAGATATAGTCGCTCAGAAAACTTGACATGGGTAAATATTATTTAATTTAATTGGCGCGGAAACACAGAAGAAAAGAAGACGCACATTGGCTATGCCAGGGACATACCAAGGTCTTTGTACAATAAAGAACAATGAAACAGGGATTGGGAAGGATTAGGAACGACCAAGATTTGGAGCAAGGAGTATCTATTAAGAAACTCTCGCGGTGCGTACGCAGTTTTAACTAAATTAAAATGTTTAACGATAGAACCTTACCTGTCCAAGTGAAATGCAGCAATTTCAGCATTATGCCGTTCATAATCGGAGAAGTAGAAATGATTTGGTAATGTTTGAACGTCGCGAGCAAACCTGGGAAGTAAAGATTTAAAACATTTTCATAAAATCCGTATTATTTTATGAAATAGTGAAAAAATATGATAAAAGCCAGGGGCATACATCTCATACCTATCTATAACAGATATAACACAATATAGCAAATTCATGTAGAAAAGTATAAAGATATCTGTTTCTAGACTTTTTCTTTGGATGAATTTATAAATGTTTATTTCATTAATACACATTATTTTAGGCTAGCACATTTAAATTGGCGCTTATTTAAATTAAATAATGGCCGGTTTTTAAATAGCCAAAAATCTTTTATATAAGGTATAACTATGTTGCCTTGACAGTTGTCTCATACATTAAAAGTCAAAACCTCAAAATAAATAGCTAGTTTAAGTTAAATAACCAAATAAATTAGCCCCAAAAAATATACATAGAACAAAACCCTTAACTTAAAACTATTATAAGATATTCGCATCAATAAACATTTTTACTGTATTAATTCAATATTATCTTTAACTTTAGGACATCACAGTAACGTACGCTGCTAATCATCCCACTAATGCGGATCAGTTAACGTGAAGTGCACAGATTCTTTTGTTGGATATTTTAGTGTTTAAAGATAAGACACGTTCTTGGATCCGCGTCTGTCACGCTCACGTCCATGGCAATCGTTCTGATAGTAATCTCATCAGTTATCAATACAGTACGAGTACTATACTAACATCATAAAGCTGTAGCATTTGTTAGTTTGTTTATAAGACCTAAGGGTTTTTGGACTTCTGAACTAATTTTAAGACCATACACATAAAAAGACACTGTCTACGCTATTATTCCTCATTAAATTTTCGAAACAGCGGCCTGAGCAGGAAAATTTCTGACAACCGTAAATGTATTCGAACTCGATGCGCGTCTATGAAATTTGTATGAAATATTAACCAAACGCCATCGGTGCGCAGCGAACTCGAATACATTTACATTTACATTAGTTTTTCGTGCTCGGGCTACAGATCGTAAATGTACACCTACTTCATTATTTAGCACACAAACTACTTTAATGTAATAATTTTCGATGTGAGAGAGCGGAATCTCCTGCCACAGGTATATTATATGCTTACTAGGAGACTCCAACGCTTACCTAATAATAATAAATATTTTTCAATTTCAATTTTTCAATCGGCGACAGGTCAAGTGAAACAGTTACAAACAAAAACATATCATCAATCACGGTGGTGATGCAAAAATTAGGAAACTATTTTGCAAGAATTTTGTCTATCCTATTTTGAATGCAGTGACGTCACTGATATCTTGGTAGTCTGTAAAGGTAGAAAGACCTGGAAGTGCTATTTTTTTGTTTTTGCCTGCCGTTAAACGCTTCCATTTCGCTTGGTCTTGAGTATCCTTCACAGTGAGACTTTGGCTTACATATATTCCTCCAAAACGCCAGCGCTTTTTGGGCCGTCCACGGGAACGCATCCTTAGTACGATTTGGACCAGACACCTGCGACCGACTTACTCTTGTGGTTTCCTCATAACGTGATCATACCACCTCAAGCGACATTTCTGCAGTTTATCCGCCACGTCGCCACTAAGACTACCGATAATGAATCCTTACTAACAAAAGGATACTCTGTTCTTATGTAAATAAATTACTATAATCACGGTAATACGAGAGCAGAATCCCAGCAAAATACAGTCAATAACTGCGTAAAAGTACTACGGAAAGTAATATTGTTACTAAAACAATTCAAGGTAAATTTTATTTTAAAATGGTGAGACAGGAAACTGACTGAGTGTATCGTATATTTTCAAAAGGAAAATTGAAATCGAATATAAATCCATTAAGGCGGTATCAAATATAGGCACTTCTGATAAAGACCCATGTCCCATAAAATTTATGACTCCGAAAAACGTACTCAATACAATAAAGATTAATTGTTATATTAGTTCAAATGACTCGAATGGAAATTGTATAGAAATGATAAGAGCACTTAGTTGTTATCTAAAGTGACGTGACTTTAACGGATCATAAGGATTAGTTTATGGATATTAAGTAAAAAAAATTATTTTTGAAATAAATGACGCTAATCCTTGAATAAAAGCAGCCTTTCGATTAATGCTGATTTTTCAAAAGGCAGATAACTATTATTTGTATGATAATTTTGAGGTTTTAATAGTATAAATCATCTGTCAAAGCACAAATTTATTCTTCAGAATAAAGTTAAACCGCGTCTCCTGCACTAAAGCATTACACAAAACACCTACATAAAACACGATATTTTTGTCTATGGTCCTTTGTTCCATGAGTAGATGACAGCGAAATACATTGTTGTGTAGGTGTGTTTTGTTTCGAAAAAAACATGTGAAGGAGACGCGGCTTTATTTGCCTTGGCCCTTAAACCATCATAACGCCTGTGTTAAAGAAAAAGCGACTTGCCCCGATAAACCCATTATTATCGATGGTCGCTTGTTTTTTGGATTAAACAGCAGGTCGATTTTGTAAGAAACGCCACAACGTTGCGATCGACGACGAGTTCCCGCAGCGCACATCGTTGAAATCGACAGACCTTTCAACGTCGTTGTGTCTTAAAGAATACCATTTTCCATATATTTATGTAAACGCCTCGCACGAGAGAGCTAGTTCGCATAAGCGCCGTCATCACGCATAGCGCTAGTGCGTGCGCTTTGTACCTTGTTGAATACAAAAATGAAAACATCGTTGTCGCAACGATGCCGCAACGTTGTTTTCATAAATGAAACCTTAGAGAATCGACCTGCTGCACTTGCCATCTGGTGCAGACTGCAGTGTACAACCACAAGCATCCCTGCTCCATCACGTGTTCTGGATTCTCGAAATCGATGATAGTTTTTAGTTTCTCCGTAATTTTTTTAGTTCATTGTATTTTCCGCAAGCGACGCTGCTAGTTAAATCTATATCATCGATTTCAAGAATTGAGGAACGTAAATAAAAATCGTAATAGGGGTTGAAATAAAACTATTTTTACGGATTCTATCACGAATTGGTTTTTAATTTTTATTCCCGACGTTTCGAAGGCTTTGCAGTCTTCGTGGTTACAGGTCGGACTGAGGTGTCATTTGTCCAAAAAAGTTAGTGTTACAATATCTACCTTCATTTTTAAGTTATACAAAATTTTAAAAAGTTTATTATTTGTGTTCCGATCTACGTTTCTTGGACAAATGGCACCTCAGTCCGACCCGTGACCACGAAGACTGCAAAACCTTCGAAACGTCGGGAATAAAAATTCAAAACCAAATCGTGATAGAATCCGTAGAAATAGTTTTATTTCAATGTATAACATTCGCGTAAACAAAGGAAATCAGTACGTAATAGGGGTACTGATATTATGATCTTATTTATATGATTACATTTACAATTTAAAACAAAATCGCTTCCCGCTGTCTGTCTATCCCCATGACCCTATGTATGTTAAATCTTTAAAACTACGCACCGGATTTTGATGCGTTTTTTTAATCGATAGAGTTATTCAAGAGAAAGGTTTATATGGATAATACATGCATAAATTCATCCCCTAAAGGGATGTAATGGGGGATGAATGTTTGTCAAGTCTCTCACGCGGGCGTAACCGCGGGCAAAAGCTAGTTGAATATATTCCTAACGTGGTAATATCGAGTGTCCTAGATGTGCCACGGTGTCAAAAACTTTAAAAGACACTAGTCTAATGAGTCAGACGTGGATGCTTTATCAATTTGTCGGAAAATAAACGATTAAAGTGGCTCATAAATCGTGAATCTGGTTAGATAGGCGCTATTCCAGTAACATAGTGCACCGGGTGGCTTCCGATTTATTGTCCTTGCCGAGAGTCGCACGATATCACGTATTTAAAACGTTACGTGAGAATAACTTCTTTATGGGAATACTGCTTGGTGGTATTTTAATTGTGACTTAAAATGTTTTCTATAAACTTTACTGCTTTCGTAAGTTACCAATTAACTGTTTATATACTGATTTCTAAAGTTTACGCGAATATTATACATTGAAATAAAACTATTTTTACGGATTCTATCACGATTAGGTTTTAATTATTATTCCTGACGTTTCGAAGGCTTTGCAGTCTTCGTTGTCACGGGTCAGACTGCAAATCCTTCGAAACGTCGGGAATAATAATTAAAACCTAATCATGATAGAATCCGTAAAAATAGTTTTATTTCAACTGTTTATATTTCCTATATTGTCCAGCAGTGGAAGTCCTGTTGCTGATGATGATGATTTTCTTTTTTTATCATTTAATATCCGGCGTAGTAAGCTAGTATGATTTTAATCATAATATAATGTCACTGCTTTTGTAATGTAATGATATATATGATTCAAATTATACTCCTTATACTAAAACTAAACAATTTTTTTTATTCATTTTCAACCGACTTTACATGAAAGAGGTTCTCAATTCGCCGTCATTTTTATGGAAGTAGTTACTACACATCTCCGTCAAATTTGTACTGATTTTCTAGATTATTTTTATGTTCGATAGAGCCTGTTCTAAGGTTAGTAGTAAATTGGTCAAGATATGTAAAATTTTGAGGCCCTTTCATAAGTTTTTGAGCTAGTGATTATTCTTATATGCAATTTGAATTCATTTTTTACATCGATATACATATTATTTACCTAGATGCACAGTTGACGCTCAGAAAATGGGATACGCCGATAGAATTCTAAATTTGAAAATTCAAATTTAAGAACGCTTGATCATTTCGTCTAAAAAGCTACTTTATAACACGTGTATAGGGTTATATTTGGGTTTGATTTAATTAGAACTTGTGATCTTTTTCTTTGTTTTATTCCTGAGTCCACTTTTTAGGACGATATTTGCAAAGAACTGTGCATCTATATTATAATGATGATTTTTTTAGCATACAAAATTACAGGTTACAATATAGTTTTCTAATCAAAAATAAACTTGAGTAACTCAGTACTCACCCAATAAACACAAATGCAAAAAAGCAGCACCTTCAAGTTCCGACAGAAGGACAAATTGTGTATACCCAATAACCTTAACTTGTATGTACAAGGTGATAAAACTCGCAGGAAAGGGTGACTATCGACTGCTTGCTAATTTATAGCCCCCGAGCGGTTCGCGTGAGATCTGTGAGGTCTCCTTGATATGTCGCCGGGATAACCCCTCGAATCGATAATTTTACGAGAAAAAGCCACTTGGATACCCCGGAATTTTATAGGATTGTGTGATTTAAAATATTAAATTACGCACTTTATAGAAAATTTGTACGCAGCGATAGCTTAGCTGGGAGAGGTACGGACTGCCGAGACGAGTGTCGGAGGTTCGAGACCAACCACAAAAAGAGCATACACTTCTGATTTTTCTATATTAAGTGTATTTTCATTGTGAATTATCGTTTCGTATAACGGTAAAGGAAAACATCGTGAGGAAACCTGCATACCCGAGAATTTCTTCACAAGAATTTCAAAGGTATGTTAAGTCTGTCAACCCCCATTAGGCCAGCGTGGTAGACCTAAGGCCTAGCCCCTCTCATTAGTAGAGGAGGCCCGTGCCCAGCAATGGGACAGCAATATTACAGGGCTAATATTATTATCATCATAGAAACTTTAATTGCCATTACATAGGTACATAGCGCTTATCTGCATCACCGAAGGGGTAGGCAGAGACGCACTACAGAATTAGATCACCCACATTTTGCCGCGCTCATTTCAGTCTCAGATGTAATAGGGGGCGAACCTATCGGGCACTAAGTCCAGACTCCGCTGATATGATACTGAATAGACACAATATCAGTTTGCCCGACCCGGGGATCGAACCCGAAGCCTCAAGACGGCGGACTTTATTATTATTTTATACAAATTAATGTATCGAGTCGCTAGCGAGAAATATCAAAAACTTATGGCTGAGCTACAGTTCTCTGGAGACTGCTCTCGTATTTTACTTGAATACAATGCTGTTAAAATGATATCGAAGCGCTAAGACGTCTGACACTCAAAATACAACTCCAAAGGGAGTATCACGATACTCCCGCGAGTGAATTTTTGGAGGCCCCGTCAATTCTTTGTCATGACAAAAATTGTACACGAAAGCGTTTTAGAATATTATATGATAGTATCGATGTCATTCGAATATAGTTCGAATGCCTATTATAATAAAATATATAAAATATAATTCCTAATATTTTCTCAAAGAAATGCAAGAACTTAGTACAAGTACTTTGTCGTATTGAATGGAAAACACAATCAAGTTTCAACAATACGAAACAGAACTTAGGAAAAGTACTCCACTAGTAGTTGCTGAGAACAGTGTGGGCAAGCCGCTAAGCCGATCGAAAGAACGTTCTCGAAGTTTTGTGAATAGAACCGACGTACACAGTACGAGGTGACAGGCGAGTTGGACCAACTCCTTTAGGACTATGCACGGTCACTCCAAACTACACTTCAAACAAAACTTATTGACGTGGAGTAAAGTTGTGATACTGCGTCAGACAGCGGATAACTAACGACTAACACCATACCTTAAGGACTTCATCTTACTACTACTGGGGGGTTACCACCACCTCTTATAGCAGTATTATTATAATCTTACTTGTACCGATTCCCATACAAAACGAAGAACGATTATAATAATACTGCTATAAGAGGTGGTGGTAACCCTGCTGATTAGACATTGTTTTAATTTAGTAAGATACATTGCCAGTACTCTCATGTAGTACTGAATATGTTATAAATAACTAGATTTAGTTCTCGGATCCGCTCCGTGTCATGTTTTTGGATCCTTTAGCTTTATATCTTGATTTCATGAATTGGGTCACCTGATGGTAAGTGATCTTCACCGCCCATAGACACCCAAGACACAAAAATAATCATGGGTGCGTTGCCAACTTAAAAGGAGGAAATGGAAGAGGACGGATGAGGGATTGAGAAAGGGAGGAGGCGTGGGGGGCAATGGGCGACCGGAAATCTCACTCACCGAACGAAACGCGACAGCAAGCTGCCACTTTACGTCGGTTTTCTGTGAGACAGTGGTATCAAACCGTTCAAGCCGGTCCGTTCGTGCTGTAGTCGTAACTGTCTACAGCATGGCTCTACCACTCACATGTAAGTAACATGTTCTGGAAGGTTTATCCCGTCAGGTTTTTGATACAAAGTGTAGTCTATATCATTAATTAAGGTTCTAAATATCTTTATACAAAGTTTCATTTGGCAGGGAGCCGGTATTATTTCTTGATAGTGGATAAGTCGATATCGATTTAACCGTTTTATAATCAATAATCACAACTTTAAAAACTTAACAGATCGACTTCAAATCGGATCATAACCAAATTTATATGGGACTACCCCTGAAATAAGCTCACAAAAAGGATTTTGAAAATCGTTCCACATTTGGCGGAGACATCGCATAACATATATATAAAAACACATATACACACACACACAAAAAATACAGACGAATTAAGGAACTTCTCCGTTTTGGAAGTCGGTCAAAAATCAAAAGCGGTTCAGTTGTTCCTTTAAAAGTAACAAACACACCGGCAGATAAACCGGATTACTTTGGCATTTATATTACGAGTACAGATAAAATCTCTGTTGCAATCTTACCTCATCGGCTTGAACAACGCTTGCACTCCATTTGGGTAGTCGATGATAAGTTTCAACTGCGTCCCGCCCTCTTTTTGCTCTGTCAAAACCAACACAAACGATTATACTTTGAAATGATCTGCATCATTTAAATACATTACCAGCCTTCAGAGTGGCAATTTGGTAGACATTAGAATGTCGTCTCATGCAATAATCTTTTATTTAATAAATTTTATTAAATAATCTTTAATTTTTGTAGGCGATAGAGCTTACCCCAAGAGTATAATAGTATAGAGCAGCCATATATTAATTTTGACAAAATTTTAATTACGGACATAGATTTGAATCGATATACACTTCCATTTGAATTCCGATTACCCAAGTGTTTTGACTGAAGTGTCAAAACAACAGCTGTCAATTGAATGTTAATTTTATCGCTGTTTCAGAAAACGAGGGGTTTGCTCTTTTATGCAAAGAAATAATCAATGATGTTGGAAATGATTATTTCTATGGGAATAATTTACAATAATAAAATAAGCTTGATTTGTGATCTGCATCATTTCGATACATTACCAGCCTTCAGAGTGGCAATTTGGTAGACATTAGAATGTTGTCTCACGCAATAATCAACCTGTCTGCTATAAGTAAATGTATAACAGATAGTGTACGATAAAGTCGGATCAACAATGAAATCCATTTAAGCGGTTTAAATATTTAAGTCCAATTTGGAGTAAAGGGCGAGATTGTTGTGGCACAATTGTCCGTCGGACCGCCAACCCCGCAACTGATTGCAGACCCGCCTTCATCTAATATACATACACCTACCTGCTTAGCGCTTTTGCATGTATTATAGAGCCTCATTACGATCAGAAATAATGGCTCGTTCTAATTTTACTATCAAGCGATTAGTATGAGACGATGTGGATTATGATTGTCATGTTTGTGAATATTTGTTTATAAATTGGACTGTTTTTTTATGTATACGCTTTTTTTCTACCTGCCCTTATCCCACCTTAAGGTGGGGTTGGCGCAACACACTTTTTCAAGCATGTTGCAGAGAGGATTTGGCATAGTTTTTACGATCGGCCGATTGACTGACGTCAACCCTCTGTGAGAAATCCAGTCCCGGGCAAATTAAATTAGAAAATTTGCTTTGCCCGACCTGGGAATCGAACCCAGGACCTCCCGGTCCACAACCCATACATGCTGCTACTAGACCAAGGAGGCGACTTATTTGCTATCTCCGATAAATGCGGACTTCATTTTAATATTATTTTTGTATGCGATACACCTTACTCCAAGAGTATATAGTATAAAGCTGCCATATATCAATTTTGCCAAGATTTGAATTACAGACATAGATTTGAATCTATATACACTTCCATTTGAATTCTGATTACCGAAGTGTTTTGCCTGAAGTGTCAAAACAACTGCTGTCAATTGAATGTAAATTTTATCACCATTTCAGAAAACGAGAGGTTTGCTTTTTAGCTGAAGAAATGATTTGTAATAATTAAACAAGCTTTATTTAATTTAGCGAGAAGCTGTGATAAAGTAGCGGAATAAAAGACATGTCATGTCATAACTTACCAGTACACATGTCAAGTCTTTCAACATAAAAAAATATTACTAAATTATTGACTGAGGTGACGAAATATCACTTGATCTAGATATTATTATGCTTCTAATTCAAATAAACTTAAGTGCAGGTATTTGAATAATTGTCTCGACATTTCATTCAAATTGGAATGGGCAATGAACGTCCAGTCAAATGGAGTGGGCGGCCTAAAGGTTGTCTAATAGTAATTGCTTTTGTTAGCCCGATCAACGGTACAGCTTTGAATGTTTTATAGTTCCACATACTTAAATTGAGATCGCGGTTTAAAATAGCCTTGTGGTCACTGAAATTGATTTACGGTGTATTTGTCCTTACGAATATCAACATTTAGTTTGACAAAGTTTTGTTAAACTAGTTTTTTTAAACTAATGAATAAATAACAACGGTGCTCTGACTGCCTCGGTGGCGTGGTTGTATTTTGATACGACTACCGTCCTGAGGTCTCGGGTTCAAAATCAAAAAAAATCAAAATCAAAATCATTTATTGAATCCATGAAATGTTCAAACATTATTTAGATTTCGTCAAATTTTAACTCTACCGCCTGTTCGGAAGGCTGTTTCGCCAGAGAAGAACGGGCAAGAAACTCTGACGTTGCTCTTTTTAACACCAATTTACAGTCAGCTACTAATAAAGTACAGCACCAGATACAGAAAGAGCTTGAATTAGAGCAGCTAAACCATGATAACAATAGTATAGGACATCTAATAATATAGGACAAAGTAACATACAAGATACACTGAGCGACCCCCGCAGCCACGGCAAGTTGAATTGACACAAGGGAAATAAAACAGTCCAGGCAGACCAGTCTCCACAAGCAGCACCCGTTCACGAGTATGACGCATGTGCCAGCCATCGACCTCCTCAACCACGTTGCAGGGAAGTGATCGACCCGGCACACGACGCCGCCACAAGCATAGACCTTAAGTGAGCATGACTACCTAGACTGATGCAATGGGCAAATAAAGTACGCCACAATACAACACCGCCGCCGCGAAAGCCACACAGCATCACTATAAATAAAACATATGAATAAACTAATAAGGCTCCCTGAAACAGCAACTGGTTATGCTCCTAAAATAGTTTCATCCTACTCCCAAGCCTCTTTATCATCTAGATGTTCAGAAAGCTTGTAGTAGGCTTTATTACACAACTTACGTTTAATTGTAATTTTAAATTCATTCAATTCTAGCTGTTTGATATGAGTGGGAACTTTATTATAAAGACGTGTACAAAGACCTTTAAAAGAATTGCCGATTTTATGGAGCCTGGTTTTGTGTTGAGCCAAATTATTTTTATTTCTGGTATTCAAATTATGTATATCAGAAACTTTGGGAAATATATCTATATTCTTCTTGACATACATTAAATTAGCGAATATGAATTGAGATGCTACTGTCATTATATTTATTTCTTTAAACTTTTCTTTCAAAGAACACCTGGAACTAAGCGAGTATATAGATCTTATGGCTCGCTTTTGGAGTACAAAAATAGTGTTAATGTCAGCAGCACCACCCCACAACAAAATTCCATAACACATCAAACTATGAAAGTACGCAAAATAAACTAATCTAGCCGTATTGACGTCTGTTAATTGACGTATCTTGCTCACTGCGTAGGATGCGGTACTTAATTTTTTGGCTAGCGTAGATAAATGGGGTCCCCATTGAAGTTTGGGGTCTAATGTAATACCTAAAAACTTGGTTGTCTCCACAAGGCTCAGCTGAACGCCATTCATAAAAATATTTGCGAACTTCGAACTCCGGGTCGGGCAAAGTGATATTGGATTTTTCCATATCAGCCTGGAGTCTGGAATTTGTGCCCGATATGGCGATAGGCTCGCCCCCTATCACATCTGGGACGAAACTAAGCTCGGCGAAATGTGGGTGTTCTAGTTCGCTAGTGCGCCTCTGCCTACCCCTTCGAGGATACAGGCGTGAACTTATGTTATGTTATGTTATGAATAAATAACACCCAGCGCACATATAGATAAGACATTAATAAAAAATCGTTTTTGAATATGTAACAAATAGTGAATCAAATTATAGACGCAGGAATAGACTCTTTCCCAGGCGGCTAAACGCTGGGTCGTAAGACCGGCGAGTCCAACATAACCATTCCACTTTCCCCTGGAGTGGCTTGGTAGCAATTAATCGTTTTCCCGCTTAAAAAAGGAATAGATTTTTAACTGAATCGATGATATTAACTTAAGCTACGCGTCTCTAATATTACTTTGCCTTCGGCGGGGATTGAACCCGAGACCTCAGGTTGGTAGTCGTGCTGAAATACAACCACGCCAACGAGGCGGTCAAAACTGATTTAAACGCGAATTATAGTTATATTATTTCCTCAAATTTTTATTAACGTCTTAGCAATGAAAATAGGTGCCAGGGTATAATGCAGATCAAATGAAAAGTCATCGACTACAATGAGAGTAAGTTTATTTTTAATTCGTTAAAGTTGGTTTCTATTTGTACCTTTTTGTAATAGCATTTATATGGGTTCAGCTTTGATTAAAACTCAACAAAAGAAGAATCATCCAAATCACTCCACGCATGTCTGAGTTATTGGTAAACATACATAAAGGAATATACATAGACGAATGGAGAACATTATTTTTTTTTATAGCAGAGACTGGCAATCGAGCAGATGGGTCACCTGATGGTAAGTGATCTCCACCGTCCATAGACACCCAAGACACAAAAAGAATAATGGGTGCGTTGCCAACCTAACTTAGAGTATACTCACTAACACACGCAGCGCGACAAAAGAGGGAATGGAGGGGAACCTTTTCCTTTTTTGAGATGGGTTCAAATGATTTAACTTACCAGCATGAAGCACGGGTAGTGAGGCCATGTCCTTAAGCACAGCATCAACTAGTGGTTCACCATCCTCGTACAGTTCGTGTTGAGCTATCTTCAGTTGGAACTTTTCCAAATTCGATGCGTTGACGCTATAAAAAATTAACAATTTTAAAAACTTTACATACTTCCGATCGTGACCAAATGTATATTGGTCTAGTGGCCGCATATAAGGGCTGTGAACTGGGAGGTTCTGGGTTCGATTCCCAGGTCGTGCAAAGCGATTTTTCTAATTTGATTTGCCTGGAACTGGATCCCTCAGAGTATGTTGCAAAAAACAAATTATTTTTGCAACATACTTGAAAAAGTGTGTTGCGCCGACCCCACATTAAATAGTCACGGGCGGCTCGGCCTCCGGTGCCCCATACGCTTATATGACATATATATGTGCCGCCTCCACGGGTAAGATGGTATAAGGGCAGGTAGAAAAAAGTGATTAGAATAGATCTAATTCATCTACGGTTCTCTTAACTGTACAATATACATCCTTGCTCACTCTGTATATTTAACCTATGTATTAAAGCCGGTCTCCTGCACTTAAACATTACACAAAACATTGTTTCGCTACACATTTTTATCTATGGTCCATTGTTCTATCAGCAGGAGACAACGAAAATCATGCTTTTGTGTTTTGTTTCGAGAAAAACAAATGCAGGACGCGGCTTAAGCAGAACATGTTAAATAGAAGACTATTGAAACACCTTTTTTATCTTCGAAACCTTTATTAGAAACATTTATTTCCGCATAAAGATATATATAGCCACTTGCACGACTATTGATATTTTCAAGAAATGCTCATACATATCTTAATACTAATAAATATGTTAATTTGTTATTTAGCTAGCACCCACCGATCGCAATGCACAATTTTATTGAAATGTTAAAGGTTAATTCAATTTAATGATTTCAAAGTATCGTAACACACGGAAAAATATTGGATTATATTTGTTTCGGTTTTAATAATGCTATTATTCAAATAGAATAATATTTTGATTTGTATAGATTTATAAAAAAATTTAGTTCGAAGTTTTGTATGCAATTAACCCTTATTTTGTGTACATTGTAGATTAAATTTATTAAAAACACAAACCCGAAAAATTACCCGACGTCGGACTGAGTTTACTGCCGTTCTTTCAAACGTGAAGCGTTTGAAACCAAAATTTTAAATTCTTTGAAATTAAACTATTTTTACGGATTATATCCCGTGACCACGAAGGCTGCAAAGCTTTCGAAACGTCGGGCATAAAATTAAAACCAAATCGTGATATAATCCGTAAAAATAGTTTAATTTCAATGAATAACATTCACGCAAACCTAAGAAATCATTATTTTTAAATTCTTTTTACAGCTTGCCTACTTGTTTATAAAGTATCTAATAATAATAATTATAATATTAGCCCTGTAATATTACTGTCCCACTGCTGGGCACGGGCCTCCTCTACCACGCTGGCCTAATGCGGGTTGGTAGACTTCTCATACCTACGAAATTCCTGTGAATTCTGGTATGCAGGTTTCCTCACGATGTTTTCCTTCACCGTTATAGCAGGCGATATTTCAGAATGAAAATACACTTAACATAGAAAAGTCAAAGGTGTATGCTCCATTTTGGTCTCGAACCTCCGACAGTTGTCTCGTCAGTGAGCACCATTCCCAACTAAGCTATCGCTGCTTATTTATAGTATCTACTAATACGAAAATAAATTATTTATCTATGTCGAATGAAACTTTTCAAGGACGTAGCCGTTCTTAAAAAAAAAAATTAAAACTGTCCCGTGAATGTGAAATAATGTCAACGTGAAATATAAACCGCGACTCCTGCACATGTTTTTCTCGAAACAAAACAGAGAAATACCTACACAAAACAATGTATTTAGTTGTATCCTGCTCATGGAACAATGGGCCATAGCCAAAAATGTGTAGCGGAATTATGTGTTTTAATGCAGGAGACTCAGCTATAATAATTATTTACGAAAATAACACAGACGTAAAAAAAGATGGATGGAGCGCTAAGAACATTAATGAAGCAGGGTTTTCGGCCCATTCGATCAGTCGCCGGCGCTGCCAATACGTGTCGACAGCCTCCGTGGCGCATCGGGCGAGTAGCCGGCTCTGAATCGAGAGGCCGCGGGTTCGATCGCCGCCCCGAGACAAATGTTTGTATGGCCTACAGATATTTGTTTCGGGTCTGGGTGATGTGAGACCGAAAAGTCTCTAGTAGTTTCTGATACCCACGACACAAGACCGGATCTTAGTGTGGGGTCAGGACTATGTATGTGACTGTTGGGTGTTATTTATAAAAATAAAAATAAAAAATGTTCCTAGCTCTCCGTCCATCTTTTTTTTTAAATCCGTGGAAAATAATTTCTTTTGGTAGCGGTTATTTTGCCTTGTATCTTATCTAATAGGGACATAGTGGAATTATGTTACGATACGCATTGCCTAATGGAAATAGTACCTCAATAATTGGTGTGTTAATTCCAAGTAATTAAATTTTAAGTGTAGTCGATAATTTATTAGATTCAAGGTTGCTATTCGGTTTAAATGTCAGTAAGTGGAGTGAATTATAAGTGTCTCTTAATATCGCTTGATTTTCAACAGGATTCATAATTTATTTTATTTATTTTATATCAAATTGTGACCTCATGGTATCTTATTTTTAATAATGTTACGTACCTACACGCGGATAAAATCAGTGGTGGTTATTTTTGACTGAACCATATTTCCATGCACCTTTGAGTGGTAGAGCCACGCTGTAGACATTAACGCCTATAGCACGTAAGGGCCGGCTCGACCGGTTTGATACCACTGTCTCACAGAAAACCGACGTAAAGTGGCAGCTTGCTGTCGCGTTTCTTTCGGTGAGTGAGATTTCCGGTGGCCCATTTCCCCCTCCTCCCTATCCTAATCCCTTTTTCCTCCTTTCCATTTCCTCCTTCTAGGTTGGCAACGGACCCATTATTCTTAATGAGTCTTGGGTGTCTATGGGCGGTGGAGATCACTAACCATCAGGTCACCCATCTGCTCGTTTGCCAGACTCTGCTATAAAAAATCTGCCTACCACTCCTAAGATAAGATAAGGGATAGGTAGTTTTTAATCACGCAGAAAATAATCGGTTTGTTTTTACGATAAATGACTAATATTATTTATATTTTCTTTAGACGCCTTAAAATTAGGGACTCCGATATTAATTCATGTTTTTAAGTTGTAATATTATATTAAATTGAATTAATTGTAATGACAGTTATTGAGAAAACGTCGCTGTGAACCGGGAGATCCTAGGTTCGATTCTCAGGTCGGGTGGGTTGTTTTTCTAACACCATTTCCTCCAGATGGGGGTTAACATTAGGCAGGCAGTCGGTCGTAAAAATTAAGACAAATGTTTTCTGCAATATTCTTAAATAGCGACCCCACATGAAGATGGGATAAAGGCAGGTAGAAATGAAGAGTTACCAACAGCACTCAGCTCAGGTATTATTAGTTGACAAAGACAATTGCTACGTAGTAGATATTATGTATTCTGTCTAAAAAAAATTCGATGTTGAACTTTGACACGTTTTATTTTATCATAGATGCCGTCATAGTTAATTATCACTAATTTACACCGCCTACCATCTCCCAACTCCTATTTATTGAGCTATATGTTACCAGCGGGTTTAGCCAAGTGGCTTATGCGCTAGTCAAATAGAATAGCCGAATAAAATAAATGTATGGGAATGCCACAAGTGACGCTATATGCGGCGTACTCTTATGTCATTCCCATAAATTTATTATTCTATTCGATTAGTGCATAAGCTACTTGTCTAAGCCCCCAGTACAGGCATTTATGTCGATGCTGTAGATATACAGCCTTGATGACGTAGTGACATTACGTGCATGGTATGAATACCGTTTTGAGGTCTCGAGTTTGATCCCCGGGTTGGGCAAAGTGATATTGGTTTTTTTCTACTCTGTATCAGTCAGGAGACTGCAATGTGCCAAACGCTATATTTATAAGCTCACCCTCCACCGCATCATGGGACGGAAATAAGTTTGGCGAAAATTCTGTTTTAGTGCTGTGGACCCCTTTGCTTTTGGGTAAAGTGGAAACATTTGAGTAGGAAACCGGACCCTGGCAGGGATAACGCCAGAAAAGAAAAAAGGAAAGTACTGTCGACCCCCTTAAGGCTATATACATATGGGGCATTTCACATCAAGCGGACAACGAAAAAAAAAGTGAGGTTCTGAAATTCGTTCATATTTTACTTATTTATACTTCTAGAGGGTATGAACGTGTACACAAAATATTTTTTTTATAAAAGGTCTAATAGTCAAATTATGGACTTCTAAAATATTGACCTCACCGGTGTAAGGGTTCCTTTGGGAGGTATTTTGCGTATTGAAGTAATTTATAATAAAATAACAAATGTAGTGTTTTGGGTAGTAAATTTAATGGACTTTTTGATTTTTTGAACCGATTCGATATTAAAATTTTTTCTCTTCTGCTAAACCGGAAGTAAAGATTTCAAAACGAAATTTTAATAGTTTGGGCAACAACATTTTTATTGTTTTTTATTCGAAAATAAAGCTTGACATACACAGATTCTACCATAAAAATTATAAAATGGGTGCTACATTCATTTAGGATTTATATCAATTTGAGTATGTATATGTCGTACTGATCGAGGTACCTGACGCTTGTTAAAGTCTGCTATTTTGCGTAAAAAAGAATGCACACAGTAAAATTGCTTTAAAGTCACCTTTATATGTATGATTATAATATTTACAGTTAATTTTATATTGATAACCGACTGATCCTGAAAGAGGATAATGTTTTTCGAGTATAGGTTTGTATTTATGTATGTCAATTTCTTTCGCACGCTCTACATCCCAAACGGCTTGACGGATTTTAACATATGAGATGTCATTTCATGTGTCTAAGTAATGGGAGTAATATAGTATGTAATATTCAGTTGTTGCGCCTGCGCATAAAATGGGAAAGGAAAATAAAAAAGATTTTTTTATTATTATATCGTTATTGTAAACTCGCAACACTTTTTGTCAGATAGCAACACTATAAAAATTTTATTATATCTTATTTTACTCCCACTTCTGAGGCGAATTAAATGACATCTCATATGTTAAAATTCTTCAAGCCGTTTGGGCTGAAGAGCGTGCGAAAGAAATTGACATACATAAATACAAACCTATACTCGAAAAACATTATCCTCTTTCAGGATCAGTCTGTTATCAATATAAAATTAACTGTAAATATTGTAATCATGCATAAAAAGGTGACTTCGAAGCAATTTTACTGTGTGTATTTTTTTTTACGCAAAATAGCCGACTTTAGCAAGCGTCAGGTACCTCGACCAGTACGATATGTACGTACTCGAATTGATATAATTCCTAAACTAATGTAGCACCCCATTTACAATTTTTATGGTAGAATCTGTGTATATCAAGCTTTATTTTCGAATAAAAAACAATAAAAATGTTGTTGCCCAAACTATTAAAATTGCGTTTTGAAATCTTTACTTCCGGTTTAGCACAAGAGAAAAAAAATAAATTTCGAATCGGTTCAAAAAATCAAAAAGTCCATTAAATTTACTACCCAAAACACTACATTTGTTATTTTATTATAAATTACTTCAATACGCAAAATACCTCCCAAAGGAACCCTTACACCGGTGAGGTCAATATTTTAGAAGGCCATAATTTGACAATTAGACCTTTTATAAAAAAAATATTTTGCGTACACGTTCATACCCTCTAGAAGTATAAATAAGCAAAATATGAACGAATTTCAGAACCTCACTTTTTTTTCGTTGCCCGCTTGACGTGAAATGCCCCATATATAAGAGACGAGTGTGTGGGTGTGCGTGGTGACGTATCTAGTATATACGTCAATAAAAAATATATTTACAATCCAACGGGTTGTTCCGTTGGATACCTCTGTAGGTAGCATAAATTTTAACCAATAATAATGTCTCTCCGATTTACAAGATCATAAATTTACATGAGTTCAAGGAAGTGCACAAACCTGTCTATAAATATTGAATTTCAGGGGACAGATTAGCACTAGTCGCAAAATTCCAATTTTATATAATTTTGGAAATAATCCCAATGGAGACGCGAAATATTTTTTCTTTCTTTCTACCTGCCCTTATCCCACCTTAATGTGGGATCGGCACAACACACTTTTTCAAGCATGTTGCAGGAAGGATTTGGCTTAGTTTTTACAACTGGCTGCCTGCCTGACGTCCCTCTGAGGGAAACAGTCTTGGCCAAATCAAATTAGCAATGAAGACATACGGTACCTAGATGCGCTAAATTATTTGTGTCAGTATTACAACAAAATTTGCAATTTCCATAACATAACATAAGCTCACGCCTGTATTCCCGAAGGGATAGGCAGAGGCGCACTAGATAACTAGAACACCCACATTTCGCCGAGCTTAGTTCCGTCCCCGATGTGATAGGGGGCGAGCCTATCGCCATATCGGGCACAAATTGCAGGCTCCGTGCTGATACGGAAAAATCCAATATCACTACGCCCGACCCGGGGATCGAACCCGAGACCTCAGGACGAAGTCATATCGAAGTACAACCACGCCACCTAGGCAGTCTGCAATTTCCAAAAGACATAAATTTCGGTGACTGCCTCGGTGGCGTGGTATTTCGGTACGACTACGGTTCTGAGGTCTCGGGTTCGATCCCCGGGTCGGGCAAAGTGATATTGGATTTTTCCATATCAGCCCGGAGTCTGGAATTTGTGCCCTATATGGCGATAGGTTCGCCCCCTATCACATCTGGGACGGACCTAAGCTCGGCGAAATGTGAGTGTTCTAGTTCGCTAGTGCGCCTCTGCCTACCCCTTCGAGGATACAGGCGTGAGCTTATGTTATGTTATGTTATAAATTTCGGACTTCTCAGTTAGTGGCGAGCTTCACATTAAAAGGCTAAAAACCGACACTATCACAATTTCCTATAATCACTTTAACGGTAAACTCTATCAAATACGTATGTATTTTAATTGGATACATCATTTATTGATGTGAGTCGATAATGGAAACCCATTTTTTGTTATACTCGTATCTAAAGTATTAAAGTAGTTTGAAACTACTAATAGTGTGATAAATTACGTGACGTAGACAATTAACGATTGCCTCTTTATTTTTGGAGAGATTATGCCTTTTATTAGATAAAAAAAATTTAGGATTTTTATGTATGCTATATTTTTTGTATGTTACTCGATATTTCCAGCCCGACCAATTTTCAAGCTTATTTGTCATCAATATAATATACCCTAGATGCACAGTTCTTTGCAAATATCCTCCTAAAAAGTGGTCTCAGGAACAAAACAAAGAAATAGATCACAAGTTCTGATTCTATCAACATAAATATAACCCTATGCACGTGTTATAAAGTAGCTTTTTAATTGACATGACCAAGCGTTCAAAATTTGAATTTTGAAATTTAGAATTCTTTCGGCGTCCGACTGTAGGCAAAAGAAGTGCTTAAGCCAAAGCTCTCTTTTGCTGTCCCATTTTCCGATCGTCAACTGTGCATCTAGGTAAATAATATATCGATGTTATTTGTGACGTGTTCAAAGGGCTTTTTCCAAGGGTAATCCAATATTTTGGAAAAGATCGGATGAATTTTGGGGTCGGTTTTAAAGTTTTTAGACTTGAAATTTTCGCACACATTGTTATAATAATAATAAATACACCCAACAGACACACATCTAGTCCTGACCCCACACTAGGTATAACCTGTATCGTCAGAGACTATGAGAGACTTTCGGTCTCACAACACCCAGACTTGAAACAAATATCTGTGGGTAACACAAACATTTTTCTCAATGCGGGAATCGAACCCGCGGCCTCTCGCTTCACAGCCGGCTACTCGTCCACTACGCCACTGAGGCTGTCTGTTGAGTGCTGTGTGCATACTTGTAAATATTGTGTCGTTTTGCTTTATATGACAGTGACATGGCAGCTATCTTAGAACTATTTAATTAACAAGCGTACATGTCACAATCAGCGGCCTGAGCAGGAAAATTTCTGACAACCGTAAATGTATTCGAACTCGATGCGCGTCTATGAAATTTGTATGAAATATTAACCAAACGTCATCAGTGCGCAGCGAACTCGAATACATATACATTTACATTAGTTTTTCGTGCTCGGGTTACAGTTCTTACAGACATGTCAAATAGAGATATTATTATGAAGACATAGAACAATGACGTTTTAACAGCTAACTTAGTAATCACTGCCTCGGTGGCGTGGTGGTATTTCGGTACGACTACGGTTCTGAGGTCTCGGGTTCGATCCCCGGGTCGGGCAAAGTGATATTGGATTTTTCCATATCAGCCCGGAGTCTGGAATTTGTGCCCGATATGGCGATAGGCTCGCCCACTATCACATCTGGGACGGAACTAAGCTCGGCGAAATGTGGGTTCTAGTTTACTAGTGCGGCTCTGCCTACCCCTTCGTGGATACAGGCGTGAGCATATGTTATGTGTTTATGTTAGTAATCACAAGTTTAAAAACTTAACAGACCGTCTTCAAATCCGATAGTGACCAAATTTATATGAGACCACCCTTGAAATAGTCTTTATTGAATTCTTTCTACTTGCCTTTAACCCACCTTAATGTGGGGTCTGCGCAACACACCTGTTTAAGCATGTTGCAGAAGCGATTCAGCTTAGTTTTTTACAACCGTTGGCCTGCCTGACGTCAACCCCTTCTAAGGGGATCCAGTCCCGAGCAAATTAAATTAGAAAATTTTCTTTTCCTGACCTGGCAATCGAACCCAGGACCTCTCGGTCAACAGCCTATACATACTTCAACTAGACCAAGGAGGCGACCTAATAAGCTCTATCAAATACAAAAAAAAATGATAATCGGTCCACATTTCGCGGAGATATCGCGTAACATACATAAAAATACAGACGAATTGAGGACCTCCTCCTTTTTGGAAGTCGGTCGAAAGGTAAGTTGCATATAGAAATTAAATATAATATGACAAGATAGCGGCGAGACTACTTTTATACTTTTAAAATAAATACACCTTTAACCGCCGAATGTTCATACACTTAAGGTGGCCTTATGTCTTTTAAGGCCGCCTTATCTGTCAAAATTGTATGGCGAAAATCAATATAAGAAGCCGTTAAAGTTGAGCAGCGTTTGACCATTCGGGCGTAAGTTATACAGAATTATTATAATTATATTCTGTTTGGTATGAAAGTGCCCGGTATGGCGATAGAATCGATATCTATCACAGCATGCGACGGAAATAATATTGGTGATAAGTGGGTGGTTTAGTTGCGTCTACCTCATCTTTCGAGGATAACAGACGTACAGTGGCGAAGGATGAAAATTATCACAAGGGATTAGTAATCAATTTGATGAAGTTAGGCTCAAGTAAGCCGGAAAGAATCGTGTTATATACATCGCCCCTTGGCGTGAGTGAATATCTGTGAATCTTTATTCAATACAATGAATCTTCTTATAAATGCTAAAGTTTTGACGATTGTATGTTTGTTACTCATTCATGTCAGCTAAAGGGATCTGGATGAAATTCGGTCAAGTTTTTTTTTATCCGGTCACGGCAAAGTGACTACTCTGCACCTGATGGTAAGCGAAGTGCAGTCTAAATAAAGTGGTGACCACTGACAAACAATGGTTTTATCACTGGTTGACTGAAACCGGCCTGTTCATGCTTCTTCACACTCCGAATCCTAAGAAGGAGAAGGAAATCGAGAGCCTTGCGACACGACAGGCGGATGACCTATGCAGACACAGGGATACCCCCATACCCGTCCCAACCAACCATCAATTTATGCTGCAAGTCCCTCGAGAGAACCGGAAGTGCACTGGCTGATCCTGGAACGCGAACTACACACAGAGTGTGGGTCACTAGGGCAGGAATATCTTACCACAAGCAAATAGGTTATAATCTGGAATAGCACATAGACAACATTTATCCCGGAAAGATGTACGGTTCCTGTGGGATATATTTGACAAATTTCCATGCGGACAAGGTCGCGGGCAACAGCTAGTACAACATAAATCATCAATTCCAACACGTTAAAAAATCCAAACCGATTATAACACGCAAAAATAACATAAGTTCGGGGTACTTGAAATTTTTCGCACACGCTCCTAAACCTAGTCGTTAGCGTCAAGATTTACATGGTAGATTTTCCAATGGCGCTGTTGGTTTTGGCTGCGTGGTACATACACGTGATTTGGATGCCACGGTAGGTGCGACACTCCAGGCGACACCGGCCGACGAGATCTGAATACTAATAACCAAGTATAACGTTCTCCATATGCCATGCTCCGATAACCTGCATTTAGAAATCAACTCGCAAGTTTTATTGACTCACTTTTGTGTCCGTTTTGAATGTTGTCTGAGTTTTTACTTTCATCCTTTTAGGTGTATTTTTTACTTTTTTATTTTTATTTGCATTTTTATTTAAAAAATACACATATATAGCTCAGTTGGGAGTGGTACGGTACTACCGAGACGAGTGTCGGCGGTTCGAGACCAACCCCAAAAAAAAGAGCGTACACCTCTGAATTTTCTGTGTTAAGTGTATTTTCATTGTGAATTATAGCTTGCTATAACGGCGAAGGAAATCATCGTGAGAAAACCTACATTACCCGAGAATTTCTTCACAAGAATTGCGTATGTGAAGTCTACCAATCCGCATTAGGCCAGCGTGGTAGACTGAGGCCTTCCCTCTCAATTAGTAGAAGACGCCCGTGCCCAGCAGTGGAATATATTACAGGGCTAATATTTATTATTAAATTTTTAATTAAGCTTAGTCCAACTCAAGACCATGTCGCTCTATACATATTTAATGGGTATACAAACATTGCTTAGGATATTTTTATTAATCTAAGGAGCTTCTTGAAATCTGTCGCCTGTCGCCTACTGGCAAAAATATTGTTACATCTGCTTGTAGCAATTTAACATGTCCCAGCATTTTGTACGTTGGTCCTCGTTGCGGACACTCTCCATTATAATAATATTTATTGACTTTCTTCTTTCTGGAATTATTGCCCGATATAGCGATAGGCTCGCCCCTTATCACATCTGGGACGGAACTAAGCTCGGCGAAATGTGGGTGTACTATTTCACTTGTGCACCTCTGTCTACCTCTTGGGGGTACAGGCGTGAGCTTATGTTATGTTTTCTTCTTTCTTTCCACCTGCCCTTATCCCACTGCAGTGTGGGGTCTGCGCAAAACACTTTTTCGTATAACAGAAAGTTTGGTTATAGTTTTTAAACCGGCTGCCTACCTGACGTGAACCTCCATAAGAAATAACATAATGAATCTATTAGGAATCTTGATTACCAACCTTATATTCCTGTACTCATATGACCACAATTAGGCCTCCAAAAACCCACAACACAAAAATAAAGTAGATTTAATTTAGAAAAATCTCACACGGATCTGAACATTCATTTCTTTTTACATTCACGCAGAATTACAGCAATTTCAAAGAATGTAGCAAAATTTTTCATGTCTCCAACCCTTCTCTATAAGAATACAGTTATGAAAGGTCCTGTCATATCGCGAGCGTCGTTTTAAGGAAACCATCATGCATTCATTCCATTTAGTTTTATTGTCAAAGACCCGCGCCTATCTCGCCGAGGCCCGTAACTGGATTTTAAATAAGATTCCTTGTAGGTCTTGCGAAATTTGCCTTTATACGAGATAAAGAAAGGTCGCGTGTTTTGTATTATAGAATCAGCCCGTTCAGAAATGATATGATCCTTTTTACGGTGTTATATCAGAAATCCCGGTCATATTGTTTATGAAGCTGCGATTTCTTAGTTGGAGCTTGGATTGTACGGACTGCCGAGACGAGTGTCGGAGGTTCAAGACCAACCACAAAAGAGCATGCATCTTTGAATTTTCTATGTCACGAGTATATTGATTTTGAAATATACATACATACATTAGCTCACGCCTGTATGCCCGAAGGGGTAGGCAGAGGCACCCTAGCGAACTAGAACACCCACATTTCGCCGAGCTTAGTTCCGTTCTTATTTTGAATTATCGCTTTCTATAACGATGGAGGAAAACATCGTGAGGAAACGCATACCTGTGAATTACTCCGCAAGAATTTCGAAGGTATGTAAAGTCTACCAACCCGTATAAGGACAGCGTGGTAGATATAATACCCCATTAGTAGTGGAGGTCCTATGGCGTGCTATTACGATGAAAGAAAACATCGTGAGGGAACCTTCATACTATGAATTTCTCCGCAAGAATTTCGAAGGTATATCAAGTCTACCATCTATTAGGTCAGCGTGGTAGAAATAGTAATAATGGTAGATATTAATAGAAGAGACTCGTGCCGGGCAGGGGCACAGTAATATTAAATAAATAACACCCAACAGTCACACACACAGTCCTGAGTAAGATACGAGTATCGTGGGTATAAGGAACTACGAGAGACTTTCGGTCTCACAACACCCAAACCCGAAACAAATGTCTGTGAGTTTCACAAAAATTTGTCTCGATGCGGGAATCGACCCGCGGCCTCTTGTTTCATAGCCGGAGACTCGCCGCTGCATCACAAAGCCTGTGACTACAAGGCAAAAAAATCGTACAATATACACAGAATGTAACGTCATTTTATTTTCATTACTACAGCCGTTCCTGCGAGATTTGGTCTAACATTTGCTTTGGTGAAATTACGTCAACCAACGGAGGCCGACCGCGACCTACGTGTTTGATTTTGATGCATACTTCAGTGCTCTGCGGCAAAACCCGTGCTGGATGAAAAGGTACAGCTCACACGACGTGAATAACATGTTATGCTACGGGATATAATTTCTGCGATATATACTGGGTGACTAGTTGAAGTACATAGCCAAAAGTATGATAATTTTGACCGAAATAATGTTATTTTTTTATGAATGCCTTGGTAGCGTTGTATTGCGCGCGCGATATGACTACCGTCCTGAGGTATCGGGTTCGATCTCCGGCTCGGGTAAAGTGATTGGGATTTTCTGCTAGGTAGGTTTCTGGGTCTAGAAAAGAAAAAGTAAGATGGCGCGGCGGTAGGCCCGCGCCCTGAACAACCAGGATGACAATGATTTCGGACAAATGTGGGTGTTCTAGTTCGCCTATGCCTACTCCTTCAGGGACACGGGCGTGAATCTATGTATGTGTACATGTTTTTTTAAATGTAACTCTCAAACATGGTGCAGAATGGATTTGGCTTAATTTTTACTATCATTTCTGGGGAATGCAATCCCGGGCACATTGTGTTAGAAAACCAACCCGCCTTATCTTGGAATGGACCCAGGACCTCTCGGTTCACAACCCATACACGCTGCCACTAGATCAAGAATGCGACTATTAGGACTTGGAATTAGGATCAAATTCTGAACTCCTTAAAAATGTCACTCGTTCAGTCACCCAGTAGTCAGTAGAGCAAAGTTTACTCCGACGGTTTGAAATAACGTGAACAGTTGTGCGAACGCGATGTTCCGTTATCAAACTTTAATTGCAGTAATAACGAAGTAACTAACAATTTAATTTGGCGACTCGCGCCTTAATAAATCGTACTTGTGGATGTCAGCTGTCGGCAACTTAGAGAATTTTCCTTGTAATGTCCTTTTCGCGTCGTTTTTCGCAGAACATTTTAATTAATATTTCTTAACCGGCTGTACTTATAATACTTGTTTTATTTGTACAATGCGCGTTACTCGTAATACTGTTTGGGGCTGAAAGTAATTTACTCCTTTCTTGAAAATAGCCTTTTAACTTTATACCTTTCTTTCTACCTGCCCTTATCCCATCTTAATGTGGATCGGCGCAACACACTTTTTTAATGACGCAGAAAGGATTTGGCTTAGTTTTTACGACCGGCTACCTGCCTGACGTCAACCCTGACGTCAAGCAAATTAAATTAGGAATTTAGTTTTGCCTACCTGGGAATCGAACCCAGGACCTCCCGGTCCACAGCCCATATATGCTGCCGCTAGACCAAGGAGGCGACTTTATTAACCTTTTAACTTTATACCATTCTATTTAAATTGTAATTGCCTCGGTGGCGTAGTTGTATTGCGAACGCGGTACTACTGCCGTCTTGAGCTCTCGGGTTCGATCACGTCGGGCGTGGGAGTGGTATTGGGATTTTCTACTTAGCATCAGCTCGGAGTTAGGAATTTATGCCTGATATGGCGATAGGCTCGCCACCTACTAAATCTGGCTTAAATATGAGCTCGTCAAAATGTGGGTATTCTAGATCTCTAGTTCGCCTCTGCCTACCCCTTCGTAGATAGAGGCGTGAGACTATGTATGTGTGTTAAATTGTAATTTATCAACCGACAAAAGGAGGAGGTTCTCAATTCGTATTTTTATGTATATCTTATGGCAACTGTGTCTTTTTCAGTGGTAGAGCCAGGTTGTAGACAGTTACGTCTACAGCATCAATGGGTCGGCTCGACCGGTTTGATACCACTGTCTCTCAGAAAACCGACGTAAACTGGCAGTTCGCAGTCGCGTTTCGTTAGGTTAGTGAGCAACGCACCCACACTCAGACATCGTTACCCATCGGTTCGTTTGCCAGTCGCGACTATAAAAAAATTGGACCTATTTACAAGATTATTTTGTGTTCGATAAAGCTTAATATAAATGTAGTCCCATAATTGGTAATTGTATTCGAGCTCGATGCGCGTATATAAAATTTGTATGAATTTTTTTTTTTTTTTTTATAGCATAGATTTGCAAACGAGCAGATGGGCCACCTGATGGTAAGTGATCTCCACCGCCCATAGACACCCAAGACACAAAAAAGAATCATGGGTGAGTTGCCAACCTAAAAGGAGGGAATGGAATGGGAGGGAAGGGGATTGGGAAAGGGAGTGGGGAAATGGGCCACCGGAAATCTCACTCACCGAACGAAACACGACAGCAAGCTGCCACTTTACGTCGGTTTTCTGTGAGACAGTGGTATCTAACCGGTCGAGCCGACCCATTCGTGCTATAGACGTTACTGTCGACAGCGTGGCTCTACCACTTGAACAAATGTCATCATTGCACAGCGGGCTCTAATACATTTACGATTGTCAGACATTTTCCTGCTAGAGGCGCTAGAGAATTTACATTAATTATTTACATACCTTGGTTCTAAATCTTCCATTTCTCCTATAGTGGGGTTCTCTGGCCTCAAAACATTTAGGTCTCTATGCGGTGGTATCACGACTGGATTGTCTTCGGCAGTGCCTTGCAGTTGCGCGAAGATGACTTGCTGTAGATCCTCGTAGCGATCGGTGGGGGGCGCCGGCGTCTTCGGTTCCACGTCGATACCAACTCCGCTGGTCTCCGAGGGTGCTGATTGTTCGTATTCTCGGGAACCGTTGCTGCCATTGCTGTAAAAAAAATCATCATAAAAATTCCGTAGAAATAGATAGGCATTAATATTTAGTTTTTTTTTTTTATCTCTGCAAAAGCGTTATCAGTACCAAATTACAGTCTTACCAGAGACTTGATTTTCAGTGAATCGTATTTCATTTTTTATTATCCTGGTGACCCTGGCCAGGATACAAGGACAAAATTATGGTATTGTCATCGATCCTTGATACGTGTGCCAATTGTTTTTTTTTCAATTTTGCATCGTCTTTTGAAAACTGATCATTATAAAACGTTTCGCTGTTGTCCGCGACATTGTTTGGGTGGAATATATACCACGGGGCCGTACATTTTCTGGGATAAATATAAGTATATAATCTATCTATGTGCCGAACTCATCTACATCCGTTCAGCCGTTCTGTGGGCTTAGCCAAGTTGCTTACGCGCTAGTCGAATAGAATAGTAAATGTATGGGAATAAGATAAGAGAACGCTATATATAGCGTACTCTTATGTCATTCCCATACATTTATTATATTCGGCTATTCTATTCGACTAACGCATAAGCCATTTGGCTAAGCCCGCTGGCGTGATTGAGTAACAACGTTGTAGATTGTAATGTCAAACGGTTTATAATAAATCATCGATGATGATGAACAAAATAATAATCGGTAATTTTCCACGTGGTTTATTCCGTAAAATGACCATTTTAAAGTTTTAGTTTAACATTTTTCAATGTCTCGTCCGGGTCATATTGATAATTTCCATAAATTGACATTTTAATTATTAAATATGTAAGGAACAATGCTCTTCATATCTTCATAAACGAGCGCACCAATTAATAGATTGTAAAAGATCATTTCTCCGTAAGCCTTCAACCATTTATTTGTGGAGAAAGTCTTTTGATAAACCACAATTAAATTGTGAATTCAAACCGAGTATTGTTGAACATAATGATTTGTTTCAATTTAGATGGGTAGACGGAGCTCGTCAATTATTATATTTCGATAATAAACAATCCTTTATAGAACTAGGTATGCTCGTAGTTCCACCCGCATAGGATTATTTCAATCGTTTTCGGGGTATAAATTGGCCTAATTTTCGTTGTCCTATAATATTTTAATGTATGTAACCATATCGATAATAAAAGTTAGAGGTCCGCCGTTGTTCGCGAATCAATCCACACATTATTCCGGGACTATCAAACCTCCATATTCCCTTACCTTATACGATCTTCTGTTTTAACATTGAATCATATATGTATTTACCGTTTAGAAAGCATAAGGACAGACTCGCAAGGTCTCATATAAATTCGTGGTACCTCATGAGTCAGAGATTTGAAGTTAGTTATTATGTAAAAAATCACGCATCATATGACAATGTACAAAATCATATTATATAATCACAAGTTTAAAAACTTAACTGACTGACTTCCGATTTACCGATCGTGACCAAATTTATACGGGACCACCCTTGAAATAAGCTCTATCGAACACAAAAAGAATTTTGAAAATCGATCCACATTTGGCGGAGATATCGAGTAACATACATACAAAAAAATCCGACGAATTGAGGACCTCCTCCTTTTGTGGAAGTCGGTCGAAAATAAAGAGCTACTTTTCCATCAAAGAGTCTTCATGGCGCAGCGAGCGAATAGCCAGGCTGTGAATCTAGAGGGCGTTCCTTCAATTTCCGCAATGGGAAAAATATTTAAGTGATTAACAGTAATTTGTCTTGGTTCTGCGTAGTACGACCGTAATTCTCTTGTACCAGTAGCCCGAGCACGAAAAACTAATGTAAATGTAAATGTATTCGAGTTCGCTGCGCACTGATGACGTTTGGTTTATATTTCATAAAAATTTCATAGACGTGCATCGAGTTCGAATACATTTACTGTTGTCAGAAATTTTCCTGCTCAGGCCGCTGATACCTACGGTACAGGTTAAACATAGAGAGGGGTCAAGACTGGTTGGTTTATTTATTTATTTATCTGCATCACATTCACCATTACCCATAGGTACATACTTGGGTCAGCCAACTGGCCTATCCGCGCCGGCCAGTAGATCGACCCAGGTAATGATAGGTCAATATGATCGGTCGGTAGACGGTAACTGGCGAGAAGTGGAACAAGACACAAATAACTGGAGAACCTCATTTTGGAAGTCAATGAAGTAATATTAGTCATACCGTGGCAGAGGCAAGTCTCGCCCGAGACATTGAACGAGATATCTTAAACAAGTTGTGGAACCGCTTCAGATTAGATAGAGAAGATAAAGCCCCAATTCACTTCCTCGTAACGCTAAAATCATATATACGCAGCACAAGACATGTCGATAAAAGAGATCTTTCATCTTATGGCTTAACTATAGTACTCACTACTCTAAAATGACCTGGCTTTATTTTTATCTGCCTGGGACTATGCTGCCCTTAAGCCAGGGTCTGCTTTCTTACTTATCTTCCTCTTTAGAATCGTCCACAGTAGTTTCACTAAACTGCAGTAGTACCAGAGGATGCTCAAAATTGGCTCCCATTGTTTTCATCCAATCCGTTTAGACAACGCTTTTTGAGCCTTTCACGGAGACGCACTCCTAAAACGATCTGGTTCCGAAACTTGCGGCTGATGTACTCTTATGGTTTCTTTAGAATCACACAGCAGGGTTACCACCGCCTCTTATAGCAGTACTATTATAATCGTTCTTCGTTTGTTTTGTATGGGAATCGGTACAAGTAAGATTATAATAATACTGCTATAAGAGGTGGTGGTAACCACCCCGGTCTTACAAAAAATAATTTTAACTTGTAAAATATTCAAGTAGTAGATAGTCACTAAATGAGATTAATAAAGAACAGTAAATTGTTAGCGCTTATTAACAGCATAGAATTAATTTGGTATGAATATTGTCTTAAAACTGTGACATTCAACGCGTGGAATGAAGTCGTAATTTGTGATTTTAATGGCTTGTTAATATTCTCCTATCTGATTAATTCTTCTAATAACATTTAGGAAGAATCACCGTGCAAATAAATCTGTTTAAATTTTATTATATTCAATTATGCACAGAAAATATTATATACCATTTTATTTCGATTTACATAATATTTCGATTTCTTGATATACACAAGGTGTTTATACGTAAATAATTATCATTTAATTTGTTTATTTCATATACTACATATTCCTTTTTCTTTCTGCCGTTATCCCGGCCTTCTGCCAGGTTCCTCCTTCCTACTTAAATGCTTTCACTTCGCCCGGTCTCCAGCATCCTCCATAGTGAGACCATACTATTTAAATTTGGTAAAAAATAAGCTATTTGGAAGCGTATTATATAGACTCTTCACCACTGCGAGACGGAGCGTCTTGCGCATCTATTTAAAAACTGTATTTCCATAATCTGAAAGGTCATATTAGTTAAGCAAACTAGCAAAACATTTACCTCGCACACTCGAAATAAAGACAGATTGACATTGCTACATTACGTGTGGGCAGATAAATTGCTCACTGAAGGAGAATAATATTTATTTTTATGAAATAATGCATGAATCACTAGGTGATGTCAATTATTGGTCTAGCTAGTTTATCTTGTTACCACATTGAGGTTTTAAGATTTTGTAATATAAAACGAGTCACGCATGCAAATATACAGTGTGTTTTTAAATGCGACAGTATGGGGAAATCAGAAACTTTCTTTCTTTCTATCTGCCCTTATCCCAACTTAATGTGGGGTCGACGTAATACACTTTTTCAAGCATGTTGCAGAAATGATTTTGCTATGTTTTTACGACCTGCCTGCCTGACGTCAACACCCTATGAGGGATCCAGTCCCGGGCAAATTAAATAAGAAAATTCACTTTGGGACACAAACATTCCCGACCTGGGAATCGAACCCACGACCTCCCGGCCTTCCGCCCATATATGCTGCCACTAGACCAAGGAGGCGACGGGGAAATCAGTAACTATTGGAGATATATAGAAACTATCTTAATCATTTTTACTTTTTTGGGAAAATTATTTCAACACACTCCAGCATGTACCTCAATACTGTTGCTATTACTATAAATGTTCAATATGAGCTTTATTGAATGCACCTACAGGCACATTTCAGAATAACTCTAGTGCATAACATAAATATTTTTTTGTATAGCAGAGATAAACGAGCATGGTCACCTGAATTTACCCGGTTGCTATATTTAACGTCAGGTGAAGTGTAACTATTTTGCTGTGCTTGGATAAAAAAACTCTTTGTCAGGTACCTAATATTTTGCTTTTCTACGTTTACATCGATCCTGATAGCAGAGCCTTTTCAAAAACGCGGAAATACATAACATAGGCTCAGGGCTGTATCCCCGAAGGGTTAGGCAGAGGCGCACTAGCGAACTAGAATACCCACATTTCGTTGAGATTAGTAATAATAATACCTGAGTAATTCGAAACACATAATCAGAAAAACAAAACATCATGATCAAACCACATGCCAGTGCATTAATATATTAATAGTTATATGCATAATTTATACTTAACATAAATGGAATACAAAATGTCAATCGCAGTTCACCTCCAGTTACCCATGTAAGATAACACGCAAATGTCCGTGAAAATTGCGAAATAAAATAAAATATGACGTTCATTCCCAAGTAGCCTATCCTATAACAACGTTACCAAATAAGATTCGGTACTAACCAGAAGAAACTACGTGACACGACATAAAATTTTGATAAAAATTACGAAATTCTACGAAGGCTAGGCCGAATGTTATTCTCCTAACATTTGGGGGACAATGTCATAATCGTGATACATCTAAGGTCTAGCGCGTACCATGATATTGAAGCGATTTATTTGTCGCACCATATTTTTATTTGTACTATATTCAGCAAAAATCTTACCATTACCCACCTATTTTTTAACACTTTTTACATTAGTTAGTGTAAAGGCGATTATAAGTAAATTCTTACCAATTGACCAAGCTCTAGAATAATAAGTAAAAAAAAAAATAATACTTATAATTGTCGGTTTTATTGCCGTTAAATAGATTCATATTCATATTTTATACTTGGGTATACTCTGATATTGTCTCCTTAAATAAGCTATTGATGCATACTTATGATTGTTTTTAATCATCAATTACGAATGTATTCATCAATGTTATGATCATACATGTATATTGTATATATAGCAATACCTGCATAAGTGCGCGTATTGTGAGTATTACAAGATATGTTATAAAGTTGTTTGCACGACTAAAAGTCGCTAATGCGCAATAGGTCTAAACTATTATTATACGATTTTTTTACACGACGACAGCGGGTATTGTTTATTTGTGACATAATGTGTGAATCTAACGTAAATGCTAAATAAGTATTTATTTAAGGTTGTTCTACACTATCGTCTCTTATAGAGTTACTGATATCAAAATTGATGACAGTTATTTTTTCTAACGGAACTTTTCCTATTAAGATTTTGATTGTTTAACTATTTTTTGATAATAATATACACCCTATAGTAACCCCATAGACTCAACATAAGGTTAATATTCGTGGTATAAAGGAATTAAAGGTATCTACACATAAGCTCACGCCTGTATGTATCTGTATACACCTTTAAATCTACAGTCCCACTGCTGGGCACGGGCCTTCTCTACTTTTACAATACAGAGTACATACATATAAACTGGAAACAAATTTTCTTATTCGATTCCAGCCCGCCTAGTATGCGCGCCACGAGATATCGCAGTAATCGACTGTCGAGATGTTGTCTACGTGTTGTCTACAATATTGTATGAAAATAAACGAGGACGCATGTTAGTGTCCGTCGACAAATAGGGAAAACCGGTTATAACAGGGCAAAACGCGTAGACAAAATGTTTTCGTGGCGCGCATGCTAAGCGGGCTGGAAGATATAATACTCCGATTTTTGTATATTTATTTGTTGTATATTAAACAAGATTTTTATGTTTTTGTTATGTTATGTGAACAAGATATAAAGATATTTATATTATGACAGGCATACCTGTCACGAATAGGTGACAATCAAACAATCACTAACACGTTGCGTTTTCCCATCGCTGTGATTCGGTGGGCTTTATCTTTCCTATTCAATAGTTATCTATCGGTTTTTCTTCTATTGTCAAGATAATTGACTCAGGTAATGTCAAACTTTGTATGACTTATTAGAACGATCGTGCTGAGCTCTCTGAGATTCGAATTTAGTCTGATCCAGAGCCTTATATGCTGCCACTAGGCTGGAGGCTCACTAGTAGTGTGCGATATGAAAAATTATTCAGTAGGTCGACCAGTGGCGTGTAGACTATACAGACAAAGAGACGCTGTCTACGATGTCAATATGCTAATTAAAGGAAAAACGACTATCAAAATCAGATTTACTGAATTTCCGTGCTCGTATTTTACTTTAAATCGATAAGAGGATCGATCATCATGATGAAGGTGATGATCGTGGTTATGCAATAAATGTAAAAAAATAGATTTGTAACTTTTTGTCTACCCTAAGCTGAATTGCTGTGCACGTCACTGAGGTCGACCTTGAATTTTTTGACATTTAATGCTAGAGACTACGTAAAATAGTTTGTATGAACAACATTATTTCCCCACGTACCGTAGAGGCGTTCGGGTGTTTGTCATACAAATATTTTACAGAGTCGCTAGCGTGAAATGCAAAAAAAATCTCATGGGATATTTTGACTGATGACGTTTGGTTAATATTTCATACAAATGTCATAGACGCGCATCGAGCTCGATACGAATTCGATTGTCAAAAATAATCCTGCTCGGGCCACTGCTAGAAAACTCTCATTGTCTTATACTCTGTCATTAGGCCAAGACGACTCACTCATTTCGTAGTATGCGATATGAGAAATTATTCTGGGTTATATTTTATAAACGAAATGACATTTAGTTTAGTAATTTCGCTGTCGTATTATCTGGAGGAAAAACAACAGGTAAAATTTAAACTGAATATTTTGTAAACGTCAAACTTGATGTTTTGATGAATAACATTTAAATTATAATATACCTAACGCAAATTCAAATATATTATTATGCGAACAAAAGTATAAAGATATTGTTTGTCAATCGTACCAGTGGTGCGTTCGCGTGGATGGCCTTAAACGCGCTGGCTGAAAATTCTAGAGGAAGCTTTTAAGTAAGGGCGGACCCTGACAGAAGGTCAGGATAACGTCAGGCAGAAAGAAAGAGTTTACTATATATTCAAATTCAAATTCAAATTCAAATCATTTATTCTGCAAATAGGATATCTCATATCACTTTAACATGTCAGTTGCGAATATATATTGAAAAAATAATGATGACGTCGGCATTTCGTAGCTATCCCTGAGTAGAAATGCCGAAACAAACTCAAGGGTTATCGCCTCTTTTAAAGTCCAGACAAAATTTAAAATGTCAACTTATTTCTAAATTCTATAAAATATTAAAATACGAGCCAGATTCTGAGAAGTAAAGCCAAGTCTCCTGCACTAAAACAAAAGACACCTACACCATTTTTGTTTGATTTCGCTACACATTCTTGTCTGTGGTCCATTGTTCCATGATCAGGAGACAACGAAAAAATGTTTTCTGAAAGAAATAAAGAAAGAAATAACTTTATTTGTCCATCATTACAAGGCACAAACTACAATTTATTTTCAGGTAATATACTCTTACTACAATAAAATAAGTAAAACGATTAACGGGGTGTACCCAATTAATCATCGTGCCCTTGCAATGGACAAAAGGCCACGGGCTCAGCATTCGCCAGGTAGAAATTTCCACCTGATACTGATATTCTGCCAGGGCCTTGTGTTGGTGTTTGTATGTTTTGTTTCGAGAAAAACATGTGCAGAAAACGCGGCTTAGAAGCAGTAGCAAACATTCAGCCAAAAATAATATTTTAAAGATATCATGTTTACTTCATTGGTTCGAAACTCCAAAATACTAGCGAAGATGCACCTATTGTAGTAAAAGTAGTAGCCCATAGCTTCGTAAAATTTAAAGTGTCTCAAAAATATAAGTTCCGTTTTACTTCAAAAGTTTTAAAGTGGACAAGCGAATCTTTTCGTTAGGTACGCGAAACGCATCGTAAATTATATTTTTTTAGTAGTACCTTTATAATATACCTTTGAAATTCTTGTAATGAAAGATTTAAGTGTGCAGGTTTCCTCGCGATACGTTCCTTCGCGTTGTAGTAAGCGATAATAAAAAATACCAACTAAGATATTGCTCCTACAAAAAATACTAACTGGGACTAAATTGTCACTTCAGGTGAACTAATAACTTGCAGACAACTGGCAGCAACTGAGTAATAAGTCTCATAACAGGTCAATATCGCGATCTTTGAACGACCTAATTCTACAACTCAACAAGTCATTCAATTTGATAGACAACGTAGAAACTATGTTTACCCATTATATACACACATAAACTCACGCCAGTAACCCCGAACAGATAGACAGAAGCGAGCTAGCGAACTAGAAAACACACATTTCGTCGAGCTCATTACCGTTTCAGATGTGAAACCGAGCCTATCGCCATATAGGGCACAAATTCCAAACTTCAGGCAGATTCTCACAAAAAAAAAACAATATCACATTGTCCTATTCGAGCATTGAACCCGAAATTTTTAAAGTGGTAGAGCCACGTTGTAGACAATTTTGCCTACAGCACTAATGGGCCGGCTCGACCGGGTTATTACCACTGTCTCACAGGAAACTGACGTGAAGTGACAGATTTTATGCTGTTGCGTTTCGTTCGGTAAGTGAGATTACCGGTTGCCCAAACCCCCCCCCCCCCAAACATGGCAGCGGAATGTAAAAAAGTTTTACCAAACGAAACAATAGACTCGCGGCACCCCCTTCCATACTCCACGTGGACTTCTGCAATATCAGGGGAATTAATTCAAACATCAATGCCGTCCACTACCATCTTGAGACGTCGTGGAAGACTGCTTTTGTGCACCCGATCCCCAAAAAAGGCGACCGCTCCAACCCGTCCAACTACAGACCTATTGCCATCACCCCCTTGTTCTCCAAAATAATGGAGTCCATTATAAACTGCCAGCTCTTAAGGTACCTAGAGGATCATCAGCTGATCAGTGACCGTCAGTACGGTTTTCGTCAAGGTCGATCTGCGGGTGATCTTCTGATCTACCTTACTCATAGATGGGCAGAGGCAGTTGAGAGCAAGGGGGAGGCTTTAGCTGTGAGCCTGGACATAGCGAAGGCCTTCGATCGGGTCTGGCACGGAGCACTTCTTTCGAAGCTTCCTTCATTCGGGCTTCCCGAGAAACTTTGCCACTGGGTCACCAGTTTTCTCACAGGGCGGAGCATTCAAGTCGTTGTCGACGGTTCTTGCTCGGAATCCAAACCTGTGAATGCTGGTGTACCTCAAGGCTGTGTGCTATCTCCTACACTGTTTCTTCTACATATTAATGATATGCTGCGTATCAACAGCATTCATTGCTATGCGGATGACAGTACTGGAGATGCCTCATATACCGGCCGGGCAAATCTTTCTCGGGAAAACATTAACGAGTGCCGGAACATGCTTGTGTCTAAAGTCGAGACCACACTGGAACAAGTCTCAGATTGGGACCGATTAAATCTAGTCCAATTTAACCCCGAGAAGACACAAGTATGCGCATTTACCGCTAAAAAAACTCCCTTTCTCGTATTTCCTCGGTTCGATAACACCCCTATTGGTACCTCGAGCAATATTAGGATTCTTGGCGTCGACATTTCGAGTGATGTTCAGTTTGGCGGTCATTTGGAAGATAAAGCAAAATTGGCTGCAAAAGCTCTTGGTGTTCTTGGGAGAGCGAGACGGTATTTCACGCCGGCCCATCGCCTTCAACTTTATAAGGCACAGGTTCGGCCTCATATGGAATACTGCTCTCACCTCTGGGCAGGGGCACCTCAGTACCAACTCCTTCCATTTGACCGTATCCAACATAGAGCGGTTCGGATTGTCGATAGTCAAACGCAATCGATTCGACTCGATCCTCTTGCGTTGCGAAGAGATGTTGCATCTCTTTGCATTCTTTACCGCTTGTACCACGGGGAATGTTCCGAGGAATTGTTTGGCCTAATACCAGCCGCCGAATTCCATTATCGTACCACACGCTACAAGCTGAAGTTTCATCCTTACCACCTGGATGAATGGCGTTCCTCAACAGTGCGTTTTACAAGGAACTTTCTTCCGCGTGCAACGTGCTTGTGGAACCAGCTTTCGGCGGCTGTGTTTCCTGACCGTTACGAGTTAGGGACCTTCAAGAAAAGAGCCTATATCTACCTCAAAGGCCGGCAACGCATCCATGATTCAATGAATGAAAATGAAATATGATTAATTCAGTAGGTAAGTTGTAGCGTACATAATGAGTAAGGAGTGTTTACGACTTCGCTCTACGCTCTTTTTTTGTTTGCACTTCTGTGGAACAATACCATCCAATTGTACAAGCATTGTTCATAGCCATAGTAGCGGAATCAGATTTCATTTAATTAAATTTCATATTCATTCCGACGACGTGATGACAAATTAATTAATTTATTGTTCTATAAAGATACTGACACTTTTAAGCACTTTTTATAACGGCTGTGTAGGCTTCTCTAAATATATGGATGCGATGATTCAAACGTGAGGAAATGAGGGTGTGTTTGCACTGGCGGTCTCTATGGAGTACGTTCACATGTCATAGTTTAGAAATGAGGCTACTGGTGCTGCTTTATGGTCTTGGGAGTGATACACAAGTTAGAAACGATCTTATGTAGGTAAATTAGAACCGTTCTAAATATAATATTTTATCAAACTTTCTGCCTGTTATCCTGGCCTAATGCCTTAGTCCTCCTTTCTACTCATTCTTCATTGTGTCGATGGTTTTTTAAATTATACTATTTTGGCCCAATACTCAAATCCTTCCAGGCGCAATCTGGGAAAGGCTAATGTTCAGCAGTGGACGGATACAGGCTGATAATGACACATATCCTTCCTGCTTAAATGCTATAACTTCGACTGATCTTAAACATCATCCACAGTAGGATCATTGACTCTTATATCCTCCTCCAAAACGTCCATCCAGCGCTTTTGAATTATTTTATCAGACATTTGCTCATACCCAGTAAAAAAGTAAATAGAAGAGGTAATTACTGACATAGAAAACCAAAGTTAAATGTTTATACGATGAGTGATATATCCGGAGGTTCTAATCATTATTAAACAAATGACTAAAGCTTATGAACACATATTCATCGAGCAACTTGACAAGACAATTAACGTTAGAAACGTAGGGGATCTGTAGCTCAACCATGAGTTTGTTGCACGTATTTACGCGAGCGAGGACGTAAAATATTTGTATGGAGAACGTCAGTTCCCCGCGTAACCGCTAGAGGCGTCCGGGTGTTTGTCATACAAATGTTTTACGGAGTCGTTAGCGAGTAATGTCAAATATACTCATGATTGGCCTATAGGTGAATTTTGAAGTCTGTTGTCGTTTTTATACTTGTGATTGTAAAAAAAATTAAAGCAGTTTATTAATGCAAGCCGATTCCATCAGGTCGAGCTGGAAATCTTTGGGGAACGCCTATTGCAGTGTGCGTCTTACTTACGTACGTGCAATGACGATGATGAAGCCAGTTATTTTGGTTAATAATCACAAATGCAAAAACTTAACCGACTGATTCAATATTAATACATTAACGACCTTGACCTTTATAAGCTCTATCGAACACAAAAATAATCATCCAGATCTGACAGAGATATCACATAACATATGCGACTTAATTACCTCTTTCTCTTTGCAGTCGGTTGAAATAAAACCAGTTTGTTTCTATTAACCCACGCATTTCTAAAACCCATTTGACGTCATGAGGTTATATTTAACTGCAGGAAGGCTGGGCGATGATTATTATTTCGAATGTAAATTATTTCGCGGCAGACGTCTGCATATAAAGGGTGAAATGATACGACAATCTGGCTGATGTTTGCGGATTATTATGAACCGTATGAAACGTATTAACATTCACGCATTTTTCCCCATACTTTGAGGATATTGCGGTTTTCAATTTAAATCATGTTATTGTTTAAACTTTGCGTGTATACTTACGTGGAAATCGTTTAACTAAACTTGCGTAATATTATAGATATTAGAGATAAGCCAGTGTATATACTCATAGACAAAATTACAGAGGCATTAGAATATTTATAATTTTACGAAGAGAAATATTGACTGCCTCGGTGCCGTGGTGGTATTTCGGTAAGATCCCCGGGTCGGGCAAAGTGATATTGGATTTTTCCATATCAGCCCGGAGTCTGGAATTTGTGCCCGATATGGCGATAAGCTCGCCCCCTATCACATATGGGACGGAACTAAGCTCGGCGAAATGTGGGTGTTCTAGTTCGCTAGTGCGCCTCTGCCTACCCCTTCGGGGATACAGGCGTGAGCTTATGTTATGTTATGTGTGTAGAAATATTTACAATTATTTATAATAATTATTAGTATTAATATCTATAATTCTAATTTTGGAGTGGTACGATCAGCCGAGACGATC
This sequence comes from Clanis bilineata, assembly GCA_036417725.1. NCBI lineage: Eukaryota > Metazoa > Arthropoda > Insecta > Lepidoptera > Sphingidae > Clanis > Clanis bilineata. Next base: position 12,021,975 of record CM071153.1, read on the forward strand.
ATCTAAGGTTCGAGACCAAACCATAAAGAATATGCACTTCTGACTTTGCGTGTCGTACTCAATAACAATTATGTAGTAAAACCTGCGAACCTGCGATTTTTTCCATAAGAATTTTGCATCAACCTCCGTTAGTTCAGCGTGGTGGACTAAGGTCTATCCTCTATCATCAGTAGAAGAGGCCCGTGCCTAGCAGTCAACCAGTAATATTATAGTGAGCTATTATGTACACAATGTGATTGTGTAGGTATCTACAATCTTTATAACGGTGAATAGCTAAATATGCAGAGATAAATGTATCGATTACAATGATACTCGCCATGGACACGTAAGATAATGCCGAAATTAGTTACATTATCTACGTATGTAAAATGTTATGATATCAGATATGTACACAAATTCGACGTTTGTTTGTTCTGTGATAATCTGATAATGCTAATGTTGTATGACTTGTATGAGCATATTTCGGTAACGAGAGCAATTATCTTACTACTCTTATAGCGAAAGTTTGTATTGATGTTTGTTACCCAATCACGCCAAAACGGTTGAAAGGATCTGGATAAGCCTGTGCTTCTTTCACACTATAATCTATCTCTGTAGATAGATTGTAGTGTGGAATAGCACAAAGGCTACTTTTTATCCCGGAAAATATACGATTCTCATGGGAAAGATTGGTTAATAAATTTCCACGCGATCGCATGCAACAGGGGGATTACCACAACCTCTTATAGCAGTATTATTATAATTTTACTTGTACCGATTCCCATACAAAACAAACGAAGAACGAGTATAATAATACTGCTATAAGAGGTGGTGGTACCCCTGCTGATAGTGTTTTATAAGTTTTTCGCAAAATCTTCTTTCACGTGTCCTTTTCATGTGAGATTGGTGCAACCAACACACATAATTTTAAGCATGTTACAGAAATAATTCGGATTAATTTATACATACATACATTAGGCTCACGCCTGTATCCCCGAAGTGGTAGGCAGAGGTGGACTAGAGAACTAGAACACCCACATTTCGCCGAGCTCATTTCTGTCCCAGATGTGACAAGGGGCGAGCCTATCGCCATGTCGGGTATAAATTTCTGATTTCGAGCTCATACTGGATAGAAAAACCCAATATCACTTTGCCCGACCCGGAGATCGAACCCGAGACCTCAGGATAGTATTCAAGGAAGCAATACCACTACAACACTGAGGCAGTCCTTAGCAATAGCTTGATTGATAATAATCGTTAATAAGAATAATTACACAGGTCTGCGAATGTATTTTTTTGAAAAGTTTTTTTATTGAATGGTTAACATTTGTTTTAATTGTCCTAAAAATAATAGAAAACGGAATTCATATGATATATACCACGTCACGTTTATCAGATTTAGATGATATAGCATTTGAATATGAAAAATAACAAAAGAAAAATTTAATAAAATTAATGAGAGTCATTTGAGAATATTTTGTAAAGTTTTATTAGGTCTGTAGCTATGAAAATACTACACTAAGGTATACATAAAGAAAAAAGTTAATTGTAACGTGTTTTTTTTGAAAAAAAGCTGCGTTTTGTTGGTTTGCGTTTATGATTTTTTACTTCATCTCTCTGTATCATCCAACAATAGTCCGCCATCATATTAACGTCCCAACGGCCTTGATATCTTCTTTCCATTTCCTTTATGTCCTGATGAAACCGTTCACCTTGTTCTTCACTGTAATCGCCTAGATTTTTTGGGAAACAATCAATGTGAGACTTCAAAAAATGAATTTTAAGACTCATATTACAGCCTAAATTTTTATAGGCGTTTAACATTTCCTGCACAATATTCTTATACTCAGGATCTTTTGTGTTGCCTAGAAACTTAGATACGACATTTTTAAAGCCATGCCAGGCATTTCGTTCCAAGGTTGTCATCACTTTTTCAAATTCTGTATCCCTAATCAGTTTCCTGATGTCAGGTCCCGTGAATATTCCCTCTTTCAACTTCGCATCAGATAAGTTAGGGAAACATGAACAAAGATACTTGAAAGTATTTCCATCTTGCGGTAATACCTTTATAAACTGTTTGATCAAACCAAGTTTGATGTGAAGTGGTGGAAGCAATATTTTTTTGGGATCTATCAAACTCAGATTTATGACATTTTTTACTCCGACTTTTAATTCCATTCTAATTTTCCAATCAGTTTTTTGCCAATGTAAATTTCTTGCTCTACTATCCCATTCACAAATATAACAGGGGAATTTTGTGTAGCCTTGTTGTTGACCAAGAAGCATGCATATGATTTTTAAGTCACCGCAAACTAACCATTTGTGTTCGGTGTACTTTATTTTGTCCAAAACATTTTTCAAGTTTTCGTAAGTTTCTTTAAGATAAACTGAATGAGCTACTGGTATCGATGCAAATTTATTTCCGATATGCAAAAGGACAGCCTTTAAGCTTCTTTTTGAAGAATCTATAAAGAGTCGCCATTCTTGTGTATTATATTTAATATTGAACTTTTGTATTAAACCGCCAATATCACAGCAAAATACTAAATTATCCTCTTTCTTAAAATACTCCACAAATTCTTGTTCTCTGCTTCGATACCAATAAAATGTAGTTGCAGCATCTAATAAATTGTTTTCTTTTAGTCGAGAACCAAGAAGTTCTGCAGCGTCCTTAGGTAATCCAAGATCCCGTACCAAATCATTCAGTTCTTGCTGTTTTAAAGGTCGAGGGTCATTTGTTGGGTGAAAAATTTCACCACTGCTTTGCAGATGATCACTGTGTTCTGAATTTTGTGATAAAGGCGTTTCGAAGCTGTTAGTGTTAGTAGGAACTGGTATGGGTAATTCGGGCCCATGTGGAACTGGCTTTGTTACAGACGCAACATCAGGATACACAATTTTGGCGCGGTTTTTAGAATTATATCCTGTTACACTGGTCAAACAAAAATAACAATCATCTGTATGATTTTTTTGTTCCCGCCACAACATAGGAATACCGAATGACAATGATTTTGATTTACCGTAAGTCCACTGTCTTAACACTTCAACACATAGCCGGCATACTGTATGCGGAACCCACTGTTTTTCTTGGTAACATAACCTTATTCCGAAGTAAGCATAATAAGCATTTTTTACAAAGTCTGTTATTTTTAATCTTTGCTTAACTATTGTATATTGTCCGCAAATATAGCAAAATACATTTGGATTGTTTTTGCAACTACGAGGAGCCATAGTTACCGATTTAACTAAACAATATTTTATTACACGTTTTTTTGGCGGTTTAAGCCACTACGATTGGTCATAGACTACATAACACTTTTTTTTCTTACACGGGAAAGGCAGGTTAGTAACAATAGACTATATGATGATTGGTCATAGAGTATAAAATAGAAATATAGATCATGGAATCAATTAGGTAAAAAAAAACTAACTTACCAATCTAACGAACTATTATATATTTATCTATATGCAAAAAAAATGTGACGTGATACGTTAAAACAAAGTTTATATTTGCTATATACAGACCAACTTCTACATGTTAGTGAGGAATTTATTTAAAAAACTTTTTCATCGCAGACCTGTGTTATTGGTGTAATGGTTATTTAAATGGAAGCTCCATTAAAATAACTATAAACAAAAGTTTTTTAATATTAACTTTATACGTTTGTTATTAAGAGTGACAGAAAAAGACAAAAGAGTAAATCGCAGCTCCAGCTTTTTGTATTCAATTATTTCAATGCATCTGTGATATAAAAAGTTTTTCTTTGTTGTATCGATTTCATTTTGTAAAAATGGTTTAATTAAAAAAATGCTATTACAGGCGAAATTAATATCCGAGTCACCTTTAATTACGATTTTGCATCTCTTTTATTTTACTTAATCTATTAAGGAAAGCATGTTATTTTAATCATAGATTTTATTACCATTTACCACTCCGTTATTCACCGCAGAAGCCCGTAGTGAACTTCCGATTGAAGAGTTGATATAAATAAATATTGATTTATAAAGTGTTTACTTGTATGTAACTGCTTTTAACGGATTATTGTACCTAATGTGCCCTACTTATTTTGTTCACAAATATTGTAAGCAAAACAATATGTTAATACATTATATTCAACTGTTTTCAAAAAAGGAGAAGGTCCCCAATTTGTCTGTATTTTTTTTAATATATATACTTTTTTTTTTATAGCAGAGATTGGCAAACGAGCAGATCGGTCACCTGTTGGTAAGTGATCTCCACCGCCCATAGACACCCAAGACACAAAAAGAATCATGGGTGCGTTGCCGACCTAAAAGGAGGGAATGGGAGGGAGGTAAGGGGACTGGGAAAGGGAGTGGGGAAATGGGCCACCGGCAATCTCACTCACCGAACGAAACGCGACAGCAAGTTGCCACTTTATGTTGGTTTTCTGTGAGACAGTGGTATCTAACCGGTCGAGCCGGCCCATTCGTGCTATAGACGTTATTGTCTACAGCGTGACACTACCACTAACGAACTACTATGCTTCGTGATATCACCGCCAAATGCGGATCGATTTTCAAAATTATTTTTGTGTTCGATAGAGCTTATTTTTTGTTATATTGTTAAACTTTAAAAAATAATTATTAAAAAGTAACGAATAATTCACATGTTCCTGCATAATTAAATACTGGTCTTATTCCTCGTAACAAAAAGTAACGTAAAAATATTTTGTTTTACTGTCTAGTCTTTTTTATTTATTTAATTTATAACATAACATAACATAAGCTCACGCCTGTATCTCCGAAGGGGTAGGCAGGCGCACTAGCCAACTATTATACCCACATTTCGCCGAGCTTAGTTCCGTCCCAGATGTGATAGGGGGCGAGCCTATGGCTGATATGGAAAAATCCAATATCACTTGGCCCGACCCGGGGATCGAACCCGAGACCTCAGGACGGTAGTCGTACCGAAATACCACGCCACCGAAGCAGTTATTTAATGTATATAGGGTTATATATGTATGTATAGATTTCCCAGATCTAAAGCGGTTTTGTATTTTCAGTAGTGAATTGTAAACGGCAGTCAATTGTTTCAAATTATTTTCACCCCGATTAATAATGGAGTTCAATGAATTGAGACCCATCCCATTATTCTATCACTTATAAATCATGCGACTGAGTCTGCATACGTCAAACTTTGCAATGAGGTTCGACCGATATTACCCATTAATTATTGAAACAAAAGTATAGTAACCATCCAAAGACTTCTATGTATTTAATAGACAAGCTGTTTCGAAGTAAAATTGTAGCACATGATGGCGAGTGTTTGACGTTTCACGGCTAAGGAAAAGAGCACGTAGCCCGAGCACGAAAAACTAATGTAAATGTATTCGAGTTCGCTGCGCACTGATGACGTTTGGTTAATATTTCATACAAATTTCATAGACGCGCATCGAGCTCGAATACATTTACGGTTGTCAGAAATGTTCCTGCTCAGGCCGCTGATTTCTAAGGTAAGTTGAGGTCTATTAACAGAGACTTAGTGCGCAGATTCTATGTACCGAACAGCCAGTTTAGTAGTATACATAGAAGGCTTTGTAACCATCAGTAAAAATACAACTAAACTGGTAATGCAGGACGAAAGTTTTACACATCTCTCTATGAAGAATGTACTTATAAAACAAGTTTAAAACTTAACGGATCGACTTCAAAATTTATCCTATTGTAACCAGTTTATATGGGACCACCCTTGGAATACACAAAAATAATCTTAAAAATTATTTTTCATTTGCGCTATACCCTTCGATATTATTCCATATGCCATGTATGTGGAGTCTTTCTACCTGCCCTTATCCCACCTTAAAGTGGAGTCAGCGCCTCAAACTTTTTCAAGCATGTTGTAGAAAGGATTTGGATTGGTTTTTACGACCGGCTGCCATGCCAAGAAAGAATATATCGGACTCTAAATTACCATGTATTTAGAGTCCGGTATTTACTTACTTACTTTAATAAGCACTGATTTATGACGTTCGTTTTTATAACAATACATTATTAATAATAATGTTATTTAGTTGTCATAATAGACATGTTAATTTTTTATTGTAATAAATGTCGTATGGTAAGTGTTATAAATAAATAATTACATTGCGAGTGCAATTCTTTAAATAGAAAACATATGGTATGTTTAATGTAGTCGTTTTTTTTTTAAATCAAGCGAAGGTAATCAAGGAAAGTGAAATTACTAATATACTACCATCAATACTAAGTACAGGGCAATCCAAACACAAGTTTCGAGTTACGACAGTCAAGTTAACTAGAATATAGTTTTTTTAGAACGGAATAAGGATTTTTTGCTGGAATAAGGAGCTATAGCAGAGTTGATTGTCTCCTCCATATATCCAAAGTAGCTGGTCATTTCCATATAAAAATAATTGTATTTCCTGAAGTTGATACCAAGTTTTAGTTTAATTTTATCCTAAATATTTTGATATATCCGCTATAATAATTAGTTTTTTACTTTTGTAGACTATGAAAACATATGTAGCAATCATGTCCCCGTTTTGATTATTTAGTTTTTGATTACCAAAAAAATCGTCAGCCACATTATTCTGATAACAGTAAAAACAATCAGAGATAATGGATTACTGCGTCGCGTTGCTACGTCTTCTGTTTAACAATTTTAATGTTATCTACTTATGGGTGTACACAATTTTTTGATCAGTATTTTTACTAGATACCTACCTGTATTTTAAATTATATCAGGAATTAATACATACATACATACATAAGCTCACGCCTGTATCCCCGAAGGGGTAGGCAGAGGCGTACTAGCGAACTAGAACACCCACATTTCGCCGAGCTTAGTTCCGTCCCAGATGTGATAGGGGGCGAGCCTATCGCCATATCGGGCACAAATTCCAGACTCCGGCTGATATGGAAAAATCCAATATCACTTTGCCCGACCCGGGGATCGAACCCGAGACCTCAGAACCGTAGTCGCACCGAAATACCACCACGCCACCGAGGCGCCGAGGAATTAATAGACTTTAGATAACCTTTTCTCAAAGTGGTAATGTGTAACAATGACATTTACAAACCGGTAGCTTTATTTCTTGAATCAAACCATACGTAGTTTCTTATCTAAAACAGCGAAATTAAATCAACAAAATTATAAAGAAGCTAGATAGCGAAACTGAAATACCTTGTAGTTTGATATGTATGGTTTTGACAATAGAAATTGCAATAATCAAAAACAAATACTGGTAGCAAGATAGATATTTACGTCCTTTCTGAGTCGCTCTGTCCAGTACGTTATCTTTAAAGACGCTGTCAAACCAGTAAACAGAGAGATAACGGCACCAGATAACAATAAAACTAATATAATATTCAGAAATATTTCGAAAAAAAATGTATATCAATACTATTTCGCAAAAATTGCTTTGCAATAAAAAATGAGATCCAGTTTGGTTTTTATAGTTTTACATATTTATCATAGTCGAATACCGGTTGGGTGATTATACACGTTGTTAAATTTTATTGTTGTTAATTATTAATAGTTAGTAGTATATTTAGACGTAATATATTTACCTTACCAAAGGGTCAATCACACGACACGGAAAATACCTATTGCTTCACATTTCTTATATAAAAAGAAAAACATTTAACTAAGATAACGCACCTATTCGTAATAACAAGTGACCGAGTTTCATTCGTGTTTTTTTTTTTGTATAAAAAACATATCAATTGTAGTTTTGTTCACAACACATTTAAATCACAAACACAACACCGACCTTTTCTGGAGGAATCTTTTCCGAAACTCGATGTAGGCTGATCGTCCCTTATCCTCGTCATCCCCGATCTTGACCCGTCCGTGGAGGGGCATCTTGTGTCCGGAGATGCCATAGTCCATCTGCAGGTCGACGACGAGCATCAGCGTGAAGAGCACGAGGAAGGCGCTGATGGCGAGCGCCAGACGTTCCTTGAGCTTCATGTTGAGCATGGTGCGCGCGTTGTGGCGGCGCGGCGCGGTGTCACTGCGCGCATGGCCGGCGGGCGTCGGCGGCGGCGTCGGCGACCGTTTACAATCGCGCGCGCACGCAGCGCCGAGCGCGCCGCGCCGCCCGCGCCACACGCGCCACAACCGCCACCGTGCGCGCGCCCACCCGCTTACGCTGAAACAAACTTTCAGTTAGGGGGTGGGAATCGCTGCGGATATAACATTGGTGCCTTACAGCTTACTACGTTGCGCTTTCGAAAGTCATTTCATTGCACCGATATTGTTACTTTCCGACTGCCATAATGTGGCTCTATAGTTATAAGGCTTTGATTCTTTATATAAGAAAAACTAAGTAGTGCGAATGTAACTTTATGTTGCAGTTTCGAAAGTTATAGAAATTAATTTCATTGCACCGTTGCTGTCGTTTTCAGACTGCCATAATGTGACTCTATAGTTATAGAACTTTGATTCTCTATACATGATTTAAGTGGTGCCTAACTTTTTTTGTTTTTGCCTATACAATTACTTTTATTATTACTTATTTTCGATTAGTTTGTCAGATGCAGAATTGTTGGTGTCCAAAACAAAACAAAATTGATACTTATAAATGTTTACATAGCTTTGTGAAATTTTACCATAATTCTTATTGGTCACATTCTCTTTATACCTACATAATAGCACATTATTTTTGCTTCGTAATGTTTAGTTGTACATAAGTAGTTGTTATATACGTATTGCATTTTCAGCACATTCAAATGGATGTATGTAGAGCACAATAAAATTTGACCTAACAAGGAAGAATTCAAAATAGCAAATACTTTGAAATAAAGTATTTACATAACATCATATATTCACATCAAGGAATGTGATATAAAACATTTTACTACCTATAAAAGTCATATTTCGTAACTGTTGAACGAAATCACAACTAAGTAAATGCGTAGGTGGCTACTTTAAATGCTTACTCTATAAATGTTATTTCTTGTTATTGTTACCTACTTATGCAAAAATATATTCTTTTAGCGATAGATTCACGGACGTAAAAAAAATGGACGGAGCGCTGGGAACATTGAAAGTGAAGCAGGGTTTTCGGCCCATTCGATCTATCGATACTTAATGGCGTGTGTGTGCCTTGGTGGCGTGGTGGTATTTCGGTACGACTACGGTTCTGAGGTCTCGGGTTCGATCCCCGGGTCGGGCAAAGTGATATTGGATTTTTCCATATCAGCCCGGAGTCTGGAATTTGTGCCCGATATGGCGATAGGCTCGCCATCTATTACATCTGGGACGCAAGTAAGCTCTCCGAAATGTGGGTGTTCTAGTTCGCTAGTGCGCCTCTGCCTACCCCTTCGGGGATACAGGCGTGAGCTTATGTTATGTTATGTTATGTGTGTGTGCGTAGGGCACTTTTGTACAGGCGCGTTTGTGTGCGTGGCTTCTCTATGGCATCGTTTAACTATAGGCGAGATGGTGTCCTTCTTTTTCTTTACGTCCGTGGATAGATTGTACTAATTATTTAGCACAAATATTCTGTTTGTTTGTGTCATTGAAAGTTTGACATCGTCTCTACGAACTAACAGAATTACTGATTCGATTTTAAAACTACTTTCTCTATTTGGAAGCTACACTATCCGTGAGTAACGTAGTGTTTGATGCGGGAAAATCCTCCGATGAAAGCGAATCTTTAGTAAAAGCTACTTTTATTAAATATTTGTTTCTATTAGTCTAAATAACATAATCACAAGTTTAAACTTAACGGACCGACTTGAAAATATCCGATCATGGCCAAATTTATGTGGAACCACCATTAAAAAAAGTTTTCAAAGATAATTTTGAAAATCGGTCCATATTTGGCGGAGATATCGGTATCGATATTTTTTTATGTATGTTAGTTAAAACATAAAAAAATACATATGAATTGAGGACCTTCTCCTTTTTGAAATCGGTCGAAAATAACTTGTTCATTTGCCCCCTATTCTATAAAAAAAACTGGAAAGTGGCAGAAAATCACAGGCACATTACAAACCTTTACATAGTATAAAACAATGTCACTTCCCGCTCTCTGTCCCTATGTATGATTTGTATCTTTAAAACTACGGAACGGATTTCGATGCGAGTTTTTAATAGATAGAGTGAATCAAGAGGAAGGTTTATATGTATAATCATCATCATCATCATCATCATTATCAGCCATAGGACGTCCACTGCTGAACATAGGCCTCCCCCAAAGATTTCCAGATCGACCTGTTGGAAGCGGCCTGATATAAAAAAATAATATATAAAAAAAATATTTTTTGTATATGTGTAATATAGGCATAAATTCATTCCCTAAAGGGATGTAATGGGGATGAATGTTTGTCAAAACTTTCACGCGGGCGTAGCTGCGGGAAAAACCTAGTAGAATTATAAAATTAAAAATTCAATATACTTAGTACAAAATATGCAACCAACATGTAAAATATGGACTCAAATAAATTTCATAGAAATGCAAAATAAAAATGACGCAGCAAAATGTCCAATAATATTGCAGTCAACAGAAATTCTATCATTGGCTCAATAGCAAGCTATGCGGTGTCATATGGGCTCTGTAAAATGAAACATTTTGGAAACACGACGCCTCTGGACAAAGTTCAATGTCTAGACCAGAGATGGTAAACCAGTGGCACGATAATTTGGACACGTATTCAAATAAGAAATAAATAAATAATCATAAGTTTAAAAACTTAACGGACTGACTTCAAATCCGATCGTGCCAAATTTATATGGGACCACCCTTGAAAGAACTCTATCGAACACAAAAAGCATTTTGAAGATCGGTCCACATTCGGCGGAGATATCGCGTAACATACATAAAAAACTAAAAAAAAAGACGAACTGAGGACCTTCTCCTTTTTGGAAGTCGGTCGATTAGTCACAATAACAATAACTAAGCAAGCCTCAGCCACGACAGGCATTGCTATCTCAAAACTAACTGATAATAGGGGCTATCATTTTGTTAAAAGCTACATCGATAATCACAAGTTTAAAAACTTAACAGACCGACTTTAAATCTGATCGTGACCAAATTTATATGGGACCACCCTTGAAATAAGCTCCTTTGAGCACAAAAAGAATTTTGAAAATCGGTCTACATTTAGCGGAGATATCGCGTAACATACATAAAAAAATACCGACGTATTGAGGACCTCCTCCTTTTTGAGAAGTCGGTCGAAAAATGAACCTACACCCTAACTTTAGACACTCAATTCCATTTTAACTACGATTCTATTTCATTTAAACTTCATATTCCACCGAAATCGAGTTAAAAGTGGGCTAATATCACGTTGGATTTTTTTATAGCAGAGACTGGCAAACGTACAGATGGGTCACCTGATGGTAAGTGATCGCCACCGCCCATAGACACCCAAGACACAAAAAGAATCACGGGTGCGTTTCCACCATAAAAGTATGGAATGGAAGGGGAGGAAAAAGGGATTTGGGAAAGGGAGAGGGAATCGGGCTACCGAAAATTAACGGAAAACACACATCGAATGAAACGTGACAGCGAGCTGCCACTTTACGTCGGTTTTCGACGGTTTGGATTCGAGAACTTGTGATTTGATAATTTTTGACGCTACATTAGTAAACTTTTTTGCTTGATTTCGGGGGAATCATAAGGCACTAAATAAAATCGAATCGTAGTCGAAATCGAATCGAGTGTCAAAAGCTACACTACTGATTTCTAGAGTTTATAAGCACTTCATGGACACATTAAATATTTAGAAAATACGACACGTAGACTTACCAAGATTCGCCATCCCTGTCCTACATGGTTATTGTTTAGATGTTATGCTACACTTATGAGAATTATTTATAGGATGTTTTGTTCCTGGTTTAAGAATAGAAAAGGTTTACTTATAATATCCATACACAAGTATTAGAAAACTTAAACAAAATATTGCGCAATAGAATTCTATCACCCATGAGAGGGGTTCCTACGCCTTAATACAGAACCCAGGGGGGTGACTCCTGATGCTCGATTCGAACTTGCATTCTATTCGGTTTAATTTTTTTTTATGAGCCTGTTTTGTCCCACTGCAGGGCAAAGGCCTCCCTTCCATCCCTCCACTGATCTGTATCGTAAGCCTGTGTGGACCAGTCATTCTTGTAGGAGTACAAATCATCTCTCCATTTATCATTTATTGACTTAAAATTCCACCAAAATTGAGTTAAAAAGTCCATTAATGTCACGTTAAAAATAACCAAATGACAAGTTCTGGAATATTATGTAAAATTAGCGCACTTTAAAAGTCAATTTCGGTGGAATTTTAAGTCAATAAATGAAACCAAATCGAAATCACAATCGAATCGAGCGTCAGGAGTCACCCCGTGGCCTAATACAGATTCATTGCTAAGTTCAAGCTTAGAATGTAACATGTTTGTCCTAATTATATTTAAGTAACCTTCATAAAACCTGGTTTTAGGTGGTAGAGCCACGCTATAGATAGCTAGGTCTACAGTATGAGTGGGCCAGCTCGATCGGTTTAGTACCTCAGTGGTTCATCTCACAGAAAACCGACGTTAAGCGGCAGCTCGCCGTTGCGTTTCGTTTGGTGAGTGAAATTTCCAGTGGCCTAATTGCGCCTCTCCCTTTCCCAAACCCCATTTACCTCCTTCTAGGTTGGCAACGCAACCATGTTTCATTTTGTGTCTTGGTTATGGGCTGTGGAGATCACTTACCATCAGGTGACCCATCTGCTCGTTTGCCAGTCTCTGCTATATAAAAAAAGTCGTAAATACAATCAGTAATGCATTTATTTCGCTATTAAGTGACGCAATTCATTACATTCACTTAAATGCCAATAAACTATGAACTTAGTTCATAATAGCCCTCACAATGACAATCGAAACGAATTGGATGAATTTGAACAGCAATAAAAGTAGCCCGTGCATGTGTACTTGTCACGGTTGACGAAGAAAGTGAGTATTTATTAACCGGACCTCACGTCCTCGAGATGGTACCAGATTCTCTACATGTCCGCAATACTGATTGTGGAAGAAAGTTTGATCTGAGTAATACTATTTTCTCCAGAACAATTGGAGTGAGAGATTGGTTACTGATCATATGGCATAGCAATTGGGTACTTGACTATTTTTTTTAATTGATTTTATACGAAATTTACGTCATCTAAAACGTAACACAGAAAGAGATATTAAAATACTCCCAAAAATAAAAAAGTTATAAGCATTTGTAGTTTGGTGTAACCTTCAAACAGCGGGAAACAGAAGTATCAGTAAAATCACGTCACTGCCATAACGGCGCGTGCGTTGGAAAGAGATAGCAAGATATCCCCACTACGCCCCCACTCTTGCCCATTGCAGAATTTAAAATATGAATTACTGCCTCATTTTTCAACCAATTTCGATGCGGTTTTTAGAGAAGGGTTTCTTTTTTGTTTTATTTGCTATTACATATAAAAGTGTGTATGAAATGAAACATAGTCAAGTATACAATTGTTTAATGTATATATTTATAATTTTGTACAGTGGAAGAATTTCTTTTTTTCCAGCGAGGCTGGCACACGAGCAGGTGGGTCACCTGATGGTAAGTGATCTCACCGCCTATAGACATCCAAGACATATAAAAAGAATCGTGAGTGATTGCCAACCTAAAAGCCGTATAATGCTTATTAGTCAAGGGTTATTATTATAATTATTATGCGGTGTACCCACGAGCGGTAAGGAAAATCTTGGAATTTAAGGCAATGAGATATGATGACTCGCTAATATTAGAGGAAAATCGTTGCAGGATAATTATTTATAATTATTGATTGTAGAAATATGATTTACGAAATAATTCGTAGGCAACATAAAATGCAGAACATGTAAAGAATATGAATGGATTTAAATTTATCATTATACCAAACTAAACCTGTTTCACGCAGGACCTATATGGCTTTTGCAATGTTTGAAACTTTGATAACAGAATGACAAGAGCGAGTTGCGACAGATGCATGTCAATATCAATCAGTATGTATCTTATACTATACGTATGTGCATAAAATCTTCCTCGCACGCAAAGCGCATGTATGATAAAACATGACAGTTGAATACTATCTATATAGAACTTATTATTTCCGCAAGTATTTATCTGTTCGTCCATCTTTTGCAAAACCCCATCAATCATGCAATATGACATCATTGGAGGGAAACATACTTCTATTTTTTAACTATTTTTATTATTTATTATTCAAGATTGTATACCTCTACTATGACTCATTTTCATAATCGAGATCATGATCATTTACCTATTAAAAGATTACATGTCTTATTTGGCATAGTACATTCTAAGAATTAGGCATAATAAATACTCAAACAAGGTAATGTCAATATACGGATTCTATCACGATTTGTTTTTACTTTTAGGCCCGACGGAACAGAAATAATTAACTTTTAAATATCGTGTAATTTAAAAATGAAGTTAGATATTCTAACTCTAATATATTTGGACAAATAACACCTCAGTTCGACCCGTGACCACGAAGGCTACAAAGCCTTCGGAACGTCAGGCCTAAAAATAAAAACAAATCGTGATAGAATCCGTAAAAAATAGTTTTATTTCAAGGTAATGTCAAGTTGAAAGTTGAGTTGAGAGTGACTCGCTATAATTATCATAGGCCTCTATATACTTAGACTGCACACCGTAGAATGCAGTGCGGTGCTACCTCTACATATTAAGTGTGACGTAAAGGACGTTTCTTGTTGTTATAGGTAATATTACATATACAAGATCATGTTTTCTTGAATTATAATAATTGCATCGTTTAAATATCTAGGTAGTGGAGTTTTCGCGGTTTTACTTTTAATTCCCGTTTACGCCACTCTATTTTGAAAAAAAGCAACATATGGGGCAAATAATTGATTGCTTTAATTGATTGTACCTCTATACAACAAAAAAAAGAAACGTGCCAAGCCTAAATACATTAAAATTGTCCAAACGCACAGCTTGGTTCGCAGACGAACTTCCGCTACTCAACAATTGCATGCAAAGAATTTATGCGACCTTCTTATACATACACATTGTCAACCCGGCAGCGCCTATATAAGTTTCCCACGTGCGTGTTGTACCAGGGTATGTCGTCAACTTCACTTGCAACAAGCTTGCAATAAGTGGCCACTACCTCGACCATTCATTTTTTGACATTTCTCGCTAGCGATTCCGTTAAATAATTTCTATGAAAAACATTAATTGCCCAATAAAACGTAATTCATGAGACCAGGCCGTCTTTAGTACAAGTTAGTTTTGATAGTTCTCTCTTCCGTTTTATACATACATTTATAAATCAATTTTAGTTCCTCGTTTTTTTTTAAAAGTTGCAATACAAATATGGAAATATCAATCGCTAATATCCTTTTATTGTAAACTGTGAAACCTCGTACTAAAGGTCCTCATAAGGTATTGTAATGAGCGATCTTGATCTTTGAATATTGATTTATCATAATTGGTTTTTGACATTTAAGAGGCTGTATTTGAGTACAATTTCAAATCGTTATCTTAAGATTTTCTGGTATACAAAGCTTATTTATTAAGCAATACAGTTAATAACTAGTCTAGTAAAGGTCATATGACATAAGTACATTAAGTATTCTGTCCACGCGGTGCAAGCATATCGGAGGGTCGTGAACTTTAACTAGAATATGATAAGGAGATAAGTACAGTCTTAAACAAAACATGAGTGAGCTTATGATATTACATAATGCTTGATTTTACTCTAATTTCTTCTTTTAAATTATATGAACAATGTTGCTTGAACTTGCTATTTGCTAATGAACAATCTTCAATCTCTATACATATTTATTTTGCATTAGAATTCCATAATATTAAGTTCATTGTTTAATTATTGATATAGAGGTATTATGGATGTTAAGTGTATTTTCATTGTGAAATATCGCTTGCTTTAACGGCAAAGGAAAACATCGTGAGGAAACCTGCACACCTGAGAATTTCTTCACAGAAATGTCTAAGGTATGTGAAGTCTACCAACCCGCATTAGGCCAGCGTGGTAGACTAAGACCTAACCCCTCTCATTAGTAGAGGAGGCCCGTGCCCAGCAGTGGGACAGTAATATTACAGGGCTAATATTATTAATCTTGCTATTTGCTAATGAACAATCTTCAATCTCCATACATATTTATTTTGGCATTAGGATTCCATGTATGAAGAATGTAATGAGACTGAATGAGGCGAAAGAGGTATATAAGGATTGTAGCAAGAGGAAATCCGTTGTCTTTGACTACCCCTATGGGAAAAAAGCGTGAGTCTATGTATGTATATATGTACGTAGTATTCCTATTAAGCTAATTATTTACTAATTACGTAGCGGATTTATAAAAAGCATTTCCAATTGATGTTGATGAAATGAATGAGATGTAAGGCATAATCTTTATACAATAAAGGTTTGATAATTTTTCCACTTTGTTAATAATATTAAATCACCAATAATTCGAGTAATATATTAAATTGTTATATCTTACCATTATTAGGGGCGACCATTCTGAATACAAGATCATACCACGACAAACAAACATTTTGCGTGTAAGTGTACAAATACATTTTATTTGCACGTGTCACAATTTCTATGTTATTTACGATGCCATATTGTTTGTTCATTACATTTTATGCCGATCTTATGCAAATCGTGTTATTTCTAATCTATCAGGTCAGACGTGTGATTGATTACCAATAAATCTATGTATAGTGTAGGTACATCGATATATTACTTTCCTAGATGCACAGTTGACAATCGGAAAATGGGACAGTAAAGGAGTGCTTAAGCACTTCTTTTCCCTACAGTTGGACGCCGATAGAATTCTAAAGTCCAAAATTCAAATTTAAGAACGCTTGATCACTTCGTTTAAAAAGCTACTTTATGACACGTGCATAGGGTTACATTTGTGTTGATTTAATAAGAAATTGTGATCTTTTTCTTTGTTTTATTCCTAAGACTACTTTTTAAGAGGATATTTGCAAAGAACTGTGCATCTAGTGTATACTATATTGATGTGTAGGTACTACAAATGTTTCATTCCTCACTTGTTAGATAGTAACATTAATAACCCAAGTTATAGATATCAGCCTCATATACCATCGATATATTAATTACCTAGATGCACAGTTGACGCTCGAAAAATGGGACAGCAAAGGAGTGCTTAAGCACTCGTTTTGCATAGAGTCTGACGCCGATGGAATTCTAAATTTCAAAATTCAAATTTAAGAACGCTTGATCATTACGTTTAAAAGGCTACTTTATTACACGTGCATAGGGTTATATTTGTGTTGATTTAATTAGAACCTGTGATCTTTTTCTTTGTTTTATTCCTGAGACCACTTTTTAGGAGGATATTTGCAAAGAACTGTGCATCTAGGGTATATTATATTGTTGTCATATACTGACACTGCTGGGCACCGGCCTCACTTATGGGAGGGATTTGGTTTGTTTTCTGGCTCAATGGGTCAGGTACAGTACATTTCACATAACTTAAAATAAGCTCACTCCTGTATCCCCGATGGGGTAGGCACAGGCGCACTAGCGAACTAGAACACCCACATTTCGCCGAGCTTAATACCGTCCCAGATGTGATAGGGGCCAACCTATCGCCATATGGGGCACAAACTCCAGATATGAAAAAATCCAATATCACGTTGCCCGTCTCGAGGATCGAACCCGAGACATCAGGACTGTAGTCGTACCGAAATGCAACCACGCCACCGAGGCAGTCACATTTCACCAATGAGGTAATTAATTATTTTTAGCATACACAAAGCCATTCTTATGCTAATCGGGACGATTTACAGATCGCATTCCGATTTTAAAATTCTCATGCTTAATAATTGATCAAAAAAATTAAGTTTTTATTATTTTACTTTACCATTACGCTTCAAATCTTGTTGTCTCAAATGTTATTGGTACCAACTTTATGAAACACCCGGTATAAATACAGACGTGTGTCATTTTATTTATGATCCCCATTGTAGTACATAATATCTTTCTTTCTACCTGCCCTTTTGCCACCTTAATGTGGGGTCGGCACAACACACTATTTCAAACATGTTGCAAAAAGGATTTCGCAAAGTTTTTACGGCCGGCTGCCTTTGACGTCAACCACTTCTGAAGGATCCAGTCCCGGAAAAATTAAATTAGAAAATCTGCCTTGCCCGACCTGGGAATCGAACCCGACCTCCCGTTCCACACCCATATATGCTGCCACTAGACCAAGGACACGACTTATGATCCATATTCTAGTACATAATACATATGGCATAATATCACAAAATTTTCAACTCATTCCAAATTTATGTAAGACATCGTTAAAGGGACAAGTTTGAAACAGAAATGTAATTAACGGCGATAATGGATCTTAAACTTTAAACAGACAATTAGTCGATGACATTTGAAATTTTACTTATAGCAATTACAAAGCAAACATTCAAATATATTTGGGGATTAATTAGGTCTCCTTGACAATGTTTATTATTGATGTCTCATTCAATTGGATTATTAGACCCCTTTAAGGCCGAGATCTATAGAGCAAACTTCAACTAAATCTGAGTCAAAGAAACGGATTCAGTGAAAATTTGAAATTTTAAAATCGAACTTCGACTTAGTTCGAGCCATTTTTTTACTAAGTTTAAAAACTTAACTGACCGACTTCCAATTTATCGATCGTAACCAAATTCATATGGGACCACCCTTGAAATAAGCTCTATCGAACACAAAAAGAATTTTGAAAATCGGTCCACATTTGGCGGAGAAATCGAGTAATTTACATTAAAAAAATACCGACGAATTGAGGACCTCCTCCTTTTTGGGAAGTCGGCCGAAAATCTTTGCTTAGTCTGTCTGTCAGTCTATTTTTCTTGTAATAAATGGCCCGGACTAAGTCGAAGGTCGATTTGAAATATTCAAATCCTCATTGAGTTCGTTTCTTGGACTTAGACCTAGTCGAAGTTAGCTTCGCTTTATAGACCCAGCATAACAGGCAATATAAGTGTTTGCTTGTTTTTTTATTGTGTTAGTGTCTTTAAGTATATTTTTCTACCATATTTATCAGACTATTTGGGTCAAAAGGAGTAGTAAAGTCGGTTATGCATTTTTGAGCAAAAGTAATATAAAAATAAACAATTGCCTACAAAGAACATCGTCCTCTTATCGCGTTCTTGGTCTAGTGGCCGCTGATGTGGGCTGTGAACCGAGAGGTCCTGGGTTCGATTCCTGGATCAAATGAGGTATTTTGCCCGGAACTGGTTTCCGCAGATAGAGTTGATGTCAAGCAGATAGCTGGTCGTAAAAACGAAGCCAAATGCTTTCTGCAACATGCTTGAAAGAGTATGTTGCGACCCCACATTAGGTTTGATAAGGGCAGGTGGAAAGAAAGATCTACAAAGAACATTATGTCTCTACTAAAAGAGTTTTATAAATGCAATGCCGCAGTAAATGCAATTTTTACGGCTTCCAGCTGAATGTCTCTCGAGATTCGTTTTTATAACATTTGTAATAGTAAAATAAAATCACTGTTTCAGCACTATTGAAAGTTTCATGCGACTGGCAGCAGATGCGAAGTTATTTCGGAAAATTCTTGTATATTTATAATGAAACATACGTATTTTGAGATATTTTCATTGTTTTCGATTTACCCGACGCATGTTGACGAGATTCATTTAGACGAAACAATTGAAATACAAACGTCTGCGCCAAAAATATTTAATTTTCAACGTTATTTTAGGATACATTATTCTGCGTAATAAATAGAGGTAGATGTCTTTATTCATTCGGAGATTTAAAGCTTCGATTTTTAAATACATTTTTGTACATTTTAGGTGTAGATTTATATTGGACACAATCTTTTTTTCTTTTAAAGATTTTTTTTCCGATCACGACGAAGTTACTATAATATTCCTAATAATAAGCAAAAGAACTAGCGACTATCGGTAAATTATGTGTTCATTGATGGATGCCTACTCATAATATGGGCCTGCATGAATGCTTCTTCACACTTCGAAGAAGAAAGAAGCAAATAGCGGGTCCTACGACAGGTCAGACGGATGACAGATGCAAGCACCAGGAGACAATCCCCACTGAAGTGGTATGTAAAGGTGAACTAGCGAACTAGAACATCTAGATTGTGCCGAGCTTGTTTCCGTTCCAAATGTAATATGGGCGAGGCTATCACCATATCAGGCACAAATTCCAAACTCCGGGCTGATACTAAAGAAAAACCTAATATATCGTTGCAATTCGGGGATCGATCCCGAGACCTCAGGCCGGTTGGCATACCGCGCACGCAATACATCTGAGCCATCGAGACAGTATAAAAATAGTATAAATAATACAGTACAGAAAAAGTATTACGATTCGCATCTAGTCGTAGCATATATGGGCTGTGGACCGAGAGGTCTTGGGTTCGATTCCCAGGTCGGCAAACCTATTTTTCGTATTTGATGGGGCTGGATCTCTCTGAGGAGATTGACGTCAGGCAGGCAGCCGGTCGTAAAAACTAAGCCAAATCCTCTTTCCAAATGCTTGAAAAATTGTGTTCCACCGACCCCCTATAAGGCGGGATAAGGACAGGTTGAATGATAAATTAAAAGTATTACGAGAATAAATATTTGTTATATCAACCGCATTACTCTTTTGTACTCGGTGCATATTCATATTCATTAGTCATTACCCACTAGACAGGTGGGTGGCACTCAAATTATACAGGCTGAGCCGACGATAGTGAAAACTGCATGAGTTGGCGATACCGACCCTGTTCTAAAGGGGCGCCATTATCTATCGAGTCATTTTCATCTACACTGAACGATGTTTTTATCTAATCTCTAAGATGTTTTAATGGAAAGTTTGGAGAAAAACATATTTTGAAAGGTGTTTTCTATCCTTTTATAGCTCAAAAGAGGTTGACGTGGGGTAGCCGTAAAAACTCAGGCGAATCAGGTTGATGCAACATGTGTGTGTGTGTGTATGTGTGTGTGTGTTCATCCCATATGAGTAGGCAGAAATTAGTACCACAAGCAAAGATTAGTATACGTTATAATAATGGAATAAAAAAAGCTTGATTTCTAGTGTCTTGATAATTCACATAAAACTTCAAGTGAGTTTTGTTCGTTACTCTAAAAATATGTAGACAGCTACGAGGTACTGCTTAGATGCCAAATAGCCACCAGAGAAACCAAAAAAATTAGAAACCATCCAATCTCCTGACATAATATTTATACATATTAAGAGAAGTCGCTGGATGCAGGCTGCTTCCAACAGGTCGATCTGGAAATCTTTGGGGGAGGCCTATGTTCAGCAGTGGACGTCCTATGGCTGATGATGATGATGATGATGATGATTAAGAGAGTCAGAGCGAGCTATTGGGAGGGCTATGTTCGGTGTTTCTTTACGCGATTAAATCAGGAATGACGAGATCCGTAGAAGAACAAAAGTCATATAGCCCAGCGGATTAGCAAGTTGAGGCGGCAGTAGGCAGGGTACATAGTTCGTAGAACTGATAGCCGTGAGATCAGAAAATTTCCTCAAGCACAGCGTTGGACGTCCACTTACAAAGTGGACAAACGACCTGATAAAGGTCGCAGGATGTCGCTGGATGCAGGTCGCTTCCAAAAGGTCGATCTGGAAATATTTGGGGAGGCAGTCATGTAGCTGGGGATGATGAAGAGAGCCAAAACATGTAACTAAGAGAAAAAACACGAATCATAGGAAACATATATCGACCTATCCAAAGAATAAAGTTACATATGATAGTTAATCGAAATTGCTTTTATATTTTTCTGAGCTTAAATTAACCTGTATATTTAACAAATACTAGTATTTTTTTAAATTTATGACATAATAACAAGTTAAATTATGACATAGCTTAAAAATATATTCACTAGTTAAATATACAGGCCAATAAATAAGCTCAGAAAAATAAGAAAGCCATTTCGATTCATTATCACATGTAACTTTATTCTTTGGATAGGTCGATATATATCTCAATCCTCGTCACTACATCTTCCTTCAATCCACATTTCTCTCTTATGCTGTTATTCCTCACTCTATCATTCAACTTCAGCCCACACATACTTCTTAACAATCGCATCTCTACCGCAATTATCTTACTTGCATGCTTCCTCTGCCACACCCAAGATTCACTTCCATACATTAGTGTTGGCGCCAGAACTCTTCGATGGATGGCTCCTCATAGGAAAACACAGTTTATAAAAAATGCACGTAGCAATTAGCACGTATATTGAGGCTATCATTATATCCAAACAAGTGGATTTGGAAAACAACGAGAATTGACTAATTACAGCACAATAAAGCGACACACTGCTAAGTGTCACTCGCGACTTGATCAACAAAAAGGCTCCAATTAGCCAACTGGCGGGGGCAACACAATCCAGTCATTTACATAAGTTCGCAACTTCAGTTGTTAATTAATGCTATTGGCTGGTTAAGGTGAATTGTCACCTGTTTTGTTGAGTTGTACCTACTTCATATGTAACTATTGCACAGCGGCCTGAGCAGGAATATTTTTAACAATCAAATTCGTGTCAGTAGATGTTATAGGCTGCCTCGGTGGCGTGGTGGTATTTCGGTACGACTACGGTTCTGAGGTCTGGGGTTCGATTCCGAGTCTGGAATTTGTGCCCGATATGACGATAGGGTCGCCCCTATCACAACTGCGACGGAACTAAGCTCGGCGAAATGTGGGTGTTCTAGTTCGCTAGTGCACCTCTGCCTACCCCTTCGGGGATACAGGCGTGAGCTTATGTTATGTTATGTAATAAATTAACAAAATTTCATATTTGGTAGTACTTTAAAATTATAATCAATGATTATGATAATGCAAATGGAGTGTTTAATTAATTATTTGTCTGACTCTGCATAATTATATGCCACTTACATTTAAGTATGTGAGATTATGGTAATAATAATCGGTAATATTTCAAACATGAAATAACAAATAATATTTATAGAACAATATAGAGGTATAGAGAAAAATAACAAATATTGATGTTCAGCGTAAAAGATTCTTTCACACTTTGTTAAGGAAAAGCGTATACATGAGGAAATTCTATAATCTGCATTCTAAACAGTATTGTTAGTATTCTAAGGCACGACACTATTCTGCAATTTGTTAATTTTTAGTAAGTTTCCAAGTTTTATTTTGAAGTCGGTTGGAAACCCAACATATGTAATGCATTTTGCGCTTCTCGTCTAAGGAAACCCGGGGCCGTCCCTAATGTGACGAAGAGGGCCATCACGGGGTTTTGGTTGATATTTCTGGTGTAGGGTGTAAATAGTGTTAGGTTAGGGACTCGGTCTGGTGGTGGCCTGGATGTTTACGATATTTCCCGGGAAGCTGAACACTGGGTCGTAAGACCGGCGAGTCAAACATAACCATTGATTATCTCCGGCGTGGAGTGGCAGCGATAAATCATTTTCCCCGCAAAAAAAAATAGATAATGCATTAGCCAAAAATCGCGCTATAGTGCCAAGTTCCGGCAAATCCATACCAGTTTATAAATGTCTACCTCCATCGCAATAGGTGTCTATGTACCTTTTATATTAAAATACTCACAGGTGCACTGCTAACGAGGCAAAGAACAGAAGTGGGAATATGGATTGGAAAGGGATGTCTTATGTTAGGATCGTAAGATTTGGGCAATAGGCAATCTCACTTACTAAACAAAACGCAACAGAAGAGTTAATTTACGTCGGTTTTCTGTGGGACAGCGGTATCAAACCATTCATTCGTGCTGTAGACAATAACTGACTACAACATAGATGTACCATTCATATACCTTCAACTTTTAAGGGTCGACATTATCGAGAGTTTGTTTTATTTGGAGAATACGAAATCATTCATCGTTTTCGCCCGACTTTGGAAAAAAAGGAGGAAGTTCCTAATTCGTCTGTATTTATTATAACATAACACATAACATAAGCTCGCCTGTATCTCCGAAGGGGTAGGCAGAGGCGCACTAGCGAACTAGAACACCCACATTTCGCCGAGCTTAGTTCCGTCCCAAATGTGATAGGGGCGAGCCTATCGCCATATCAGGCACAAATTGCAGACTCCGGCCTGATATGGAAAAATCCAATATCACTTTGCCCGACCCGGGGATCGAACCCGAGACCTCAGAACCGTAGTCGTACCGAAATACCTCCACGCCACCGAGGCAGTGTATTTATTATGTTACGCCATATCTCGCCCAAATGTGAACCGATTTTCAAGATTCTTTTTGAGTTCGATAGAGCTTATTCCAAGGGTCGATCAGATAACTTTTGAAGTCAACGCGTAATTGATTACTAGAAACCGTCAAATCTCGCACTGAGGTAGAGGTCCAGTATAGCCACCATTGCCGTAACGTTTTAGTCACAAATCGCACACGTACGCGCAGCCTTCCCTCAAATGAAAGCCTATGGGAAACGATTTGCACAATGGCAATGCGTTTATTACGCGGCATGTGCATTACTGCTCATTACTCGGTTGCATGGGTGTGCACCCGCACATTATCTATTGTGCTAGTAACGTCGACTGTTTCAACATCAAGCCCTTTCCGGAATCCGATCAGATATAATTTGATTTATGTATGACGGTTGGAGCTGCCTCGATGGCATAGTGTTAATACGTGTGCGGTATGACGATCGTCCTGGGATCTTGGGTTCGATCCCCGGGTCGGGCATAGTTATACTGAATCTTTCAGTATCAGCCCGGAGTCTGGAATTTGTACCCGATATGGCGATAGGCTCGCTCCCTATCACATCTGGAGCGGGACTAATCTCGGCGAAGCACATTTCGTGTTCTAGTTCGCTACTATGCCTTTGCCTACCCCTTCAGTGATACAGACATGAGCTTATGTTATGACGCTTGGAAACAATAGAAATAATGGTGATCTTATCCATTATAGAGGTATATTGTAAATGCGAAAATAACTGCGTCTCTGTGATACGTTTTCACGGTTATACTACTAAACCAATTTTGATAAAAGGTGTAAAGAAAACTTAATCACTATGGAGGCATATAGACTACGTTTAGTCTCAAAAAACATAATAGAGATGATAAGAGTTGATAATGTTTATTAAGAAGCGCCTAAAAATTTTTTATCCGCAATGACGCTAATCACCTGAATTTGCCAAATGCCAAAAAAAAATATACCGACGATTTCTTCGATAACTTCTTCTTTTGATGTCCGTTGAAAATGGATTGTAGTGTTATGTAAGTACAAAAATATGGAACGCGCAGATTTTACCCCATTAACGTCCACAAAAAAGCGAAATCTACATTAGTGAAGATTCGTAGATCCAACATGTAGGAGCACACGCGATGATCTCTTTAGGCATTCAACGAAACAATGGAAGAATCCACTCATTCGGCAGATAACATCTTGATCGCTGTGTCATTAGTTGAATCGTATATATTTTTCTCTGGTAAGATAATGTACTATCACAAATGTATATCTCGAGATCCGCATACCTGTTACATTAGAAATTGTAAATCATTTACTATTATATATTTTCCGATTTGACAGCCTCCGTGGCGCAGCGGTCGAGTAGCCGGCTGTGAAGCGAGAGGCCGCGGGTTCGATCCTCTTACCGAGACAAATGTTTGTGTGGCCCACAGATACTTGTTTCTGGGTGTTGTGAGACCGAAAGTCTCTCGTAGTTCCTGATACCTACGACACAAGACTCGATCTTAATGTGGGGTTCAGGACTATGTGTGTGACTGTTGGGTGTATTTATTATTATTTATAAAAACTAACTAAACCAAACTCCATAGGCTTTATTTGTAATCGCCATTCTTGAACGTTAAATACAAGCTCTAATATTTTACCTATTTATTGTGTGAATCATTAAAAATCTCACTACATGAAACTCAAAAAATGGTATCTTCATTTAGTGAAATTGTGGTCTTACCATTCATAATGTTGACAAAACTGACCACAGTCCACAGCTCGACTCTCTTAACTTAAAACTAACAACGTATTACCAAGTAACACAAAATTGCAAAGAAGCTACCGATTATTTGCTTTACCAAAGATTTACCGTGAAGCCAAAATCGTAACCCCGTTTGTTATGGAAGCAGTAGGACGTGGTGTTGTTCAAGAATCCTTCAAAACATACGCTGTAAGTGTAAAACAGGTGATAAAGCTACGTATGTAGTTGTAGAGTATCGTAACTAGTATCTCATGTATTAAATTCATTGAGTACCCTCATTCACACATTGTGATAGATAACAAAAGAAACAGTGAATATTCAGTATTCATTACCCACACAAAGTGCGTATCTTTTAGTCACATAAACCGAAGGTATTAACAAAAGGAAATACCTACAATGTATGCACACATTAATCAATCATTATAAATACCTAAGCAAACTTTAATTAGCATTTAGTTGGCTCAGATATCATTAGATAAGGTCATACGAGCATATTTTCTAACGCAATCTGTAATATGTTTTAGAAGAGTTAGTGTTGTGAAATGGGTTAAGGGCAGATGGAAGATATTCCTACTATATTCCTATATATTCATCTGATAGAGCATTACATATTTTGTCGCAGTATCTTTGTTTTTTAACCACCTAAAAGTAGAGGATTGATCTCTCTATTATATTGTTATTATGTATGTTATCATGTATGGATGATCATTATTTTGACCGATATGGATGATCATTATTTTGTTTAAATCTGATTAAAAAGTATCTTAAAATAAACTCCCTAATAAACGATGACTGATATCAAATTAAAATCAAAATCAAAGCGATTTGATTTTTGGAATGAAAACATGCAATCGCTGTACGTGTCCAAATAAAGTTTTACTGTCTTTGATATCGGTGCTTTTGATAATAATTATGATCTGCATCGACCCGAGTGTCTTCCCCACAGATTCCAAGAAATTAAGAAATGTTTTTATTGATTCTTAGGTGTTCAATTCTGGAAATCTGGATTCGGTTTTTAATTTTTTGATAAATTAACTGCATACTACACTATTACAATGCTATTGTTCTTGATAAACACGACTAAATAACACGCACTGGAAAATGTAACAAAGTTCCCCACTTTCGTTTACACCACTTTCAGTTTACATAAGTTATTCACATAACGTACTCGCGGGTAATATAGTATGATTACATACAATCACATCGAGCAGGTAAACAATAAGGAGGAAAATCTCTGATGAGAAATGGGACAGTTTTTCAGAGGCGCGTGTTCGATCGACGTGCATTCACTCCGTGAATTTCGTTTTTGTTTCGATCTTATTGTTTTAAGAGGTTATTACTGTCTGGTTTTACTTGCACATTGAGTTTTGTAGGGAGAGTTAGTATAATCATAATAGGAATTCGGGCGAGTTGGAAGCATTTAAGCAAAGACATTCAATAGTACATAAACGGGACAACATCACAAAACTTGTGATCCAAAAGTTATGACCTGGTGGTCATAAGTCGCTCAGTTGATTTGAAATATACGCGCGCCAGGCCGGCCAGCGTAAAAATAATGTGAGAATAAACTTATCTTGCCTGATTCTTAACCATTCACAAAACATTTTAGGGTGTAAATTGTAATAATTGCCCTCGCATTGTAATAAGTGGTTGATGGCGGTACTGCAGTTTGAGATCAATTTTTTTGTATGGAAACTTGCTTTATAGCCCTCTATAGTTAGTAATATTAAATCTCTTTGCATATAAGTAAGAAGTAGATTTTTTAACGCGGGGTATACTTTTACAGATTTCTCGTAAGTCGAAACTCGTCCTTGACCATTCTACCGACAAATTCCGCTGAGTTCCTTTCTCGCATTTGCATGCACCCGCAGCATCCGCTGGAATTGGTCCTTGTACAGGGTCATTCGCGGTCTAAGGTCATGATTTAAAGCACAGTGAAAATGCGGCAGAAAGAACGATACAAGCAGATGAACAGTAAGATGAACCAGTACCGGCCGGTTTCAATAAACAATCGCAGTTTGAATGTGCAGATAGATTACAAAAAATATCCAATAAGAACACAGTTTGAACATGACTCCGTCAAATGAACTGATTTAATTGGTTCATAATCGCGATCTATCTGCACTCTAAACTGAAATCGTTTATTGAAATCGGCCGCAAGTAAAGATAGTGAGCCAGCTGTCGCCTCTCACATCACGTGAGTTTTATTTAAGACAGTGATACCCTCATTAATGTGCCGGTTTGATTCTCGATACAAAACTGTATGCACTACAAAAGCAAAAGTATAAAATTAACAAACTGATTTGCTGTGTTTGCGAAATGATAATAGCAACAAATTCCAAGAATTGTGTCACAATCACTGCCCGCAGCGCATTGTATAACCGCGATTTGATTAGCAACATTCCCTTAGATACCGGTTCGATAAAACTAATGCTGAATTAAATCAAGTCTACTGCCCAATTGTAATCGCCGTTAGCCCGCCGTTAGTAACCTTCCAGCATATCGTGAAAGATTGTCTCAATAGGATCTTTCAAACCGGTTTACAGGGCGTGCATCAGCTGACTCCGGAGGCCGAAACTTGGCTTTCAAAAATAGACATATAATTCTGAGCCAAAGTTTATAATATATTACTCGCCATACAATAATAATAATTCCTTCCTCACTCTGAGGTCCTGACCGGCGGTGGCTTGGGTCCCGAGCCTCGCCATCAGAGAGGAATATTTTTATATGTATTTTTATTTTTATATGATATATTTAAAAATGTAAAAAAAAGTACTTAAAAATAAAGAGTACTGAAAATATTACTTTTAAAAGAGAAATTTTAAACGAGTAAAGACGGGAAACTAAATTTCTTTTTGCAGTTCGCATTTTTTGTTGGTGAAGTAAATATACGAATAAAAAATTTATAAAGAAGTAGAAGATAAAATCAATCAGCGAAGTATTATTAAATAATCTATTCCCTAACAATAATTAGAGTGTAGAGGTAGATTATAATCTAATTTAATTGAGAAAGTATACTTTCTCGATTAAATTAATTATATCTAAAAGTTTAAAACTTTATATGGTAATTAACCCTTCTTCGGTATGATTGGCATCATTTAACTATCGAGGACAGGAATTAACCTCAATAACCTAAATAGATAATAACTAAATTGACGTTGGTCGACTCTTTGGAAGATTGCTCTATACTATACTATGTATATAGTATGTACTATAATGCCATATGGTCGATCGTTAGTTGTTTGGTATAGCATTATTTAAAAATCACATCTTGATAAAACAAAGTCGTTATTTGCTTACTGCTTCATATAAAAATAATAACTAAATTATGTACAAAACTTGAATTGTTTTTATTTTTTTGCTAAAACATAAGCTGTAAACATAATTAAGTTAATCCATTTGGAGGTTTAGGAGACAACCATCAGCCATAGGACGTCCACTGCTGAACATAGGCCTCCCCTAAAGATTTCCAGATCGACCTGTTGGAAGCGGCCCGCGACCTTTATCAAAGACAAATTATTATTTAGAAGACAATAAATGACATCAATTGAATAAATAAAGAAAAGAAAATGGTAATTGTTTTTAGAAACGCAATGCGAGATGAGTACACATAAGTTGGCGACACCATCGAAGAAGGCAAGCTCGATAGCAGAAAGCGTTTTCTTGTCGCACCTCGTATGAGATAGCAACGTGCGAAATTAAAACCACTCAGCGTTTAGACGTCTCTATAAAAAGTATTTAAATGAAAATGTATAGAGAAAGTCTTGGCGGAAATGAGGTTCTTTCAGTCGAAGCTCATTCCCACTTCTGAGTGTTTCAGAAGTCCAAGCTTTACTTTTTTAGGTTTCTTTCACGGTTTTAGTTTTGTGTGCATAAAATTAAAATCTGGTAAATGGCTGATGCGAATCGGTTTGCCGACGTTTCTGTTGCTTCGGCTAAATAATTTAGAATGTTTTTTATTTTGAGTTATTCAATTTCTGTAAAGTTTGTTTTACTTTGATGTTAAAAGTTAATAAATTATGCACATCTGGGACGGAACTAAGCTACGCGAAATGTGGTTGTTCTAGTTCGCTAGTGCACCTCTGTCTACACCTTCGGGGATACAGGCGTGAGCTTATTTATTTATTTATTTAGAATTTACAACAGAGTATACACTATTCATTCGCAGTTTACAATTTATGATAATGTTTACAATAGTGTTACTCTAATTACTGTAACCTATAACATGCGTTATTTATATCGATTTATTTTTGTGAATTCAAATAGATTATTAGATTATTGAATAGTTATTTATAAATTTTCTTATTCTTAATATTATTGTTATTTATTTGTTTTGTTTTATTCCAATGTTAGTTATATGTATTAAGTGCTATTAATGTCATTATAATTTATTTCTTTTTTATTATTTTTGATTTCTTACGTCAATCTTAAAATTGAATTTACGTTATATATGTTATATGTTATGTCGTACAATATTATAAAAGTGAAAATTTGTGAGTATGTGTGTGTATGTTTGTTCACACAAAAACTACTAGATGGTTTTTGATGAAACTTTACAGTTATATAAATTATACATCAGAACACATAGGCTACTACTACATTATATTTATTCGGGAAAATAAAATGTTTTTTTTAACCCTGTCAAATATATTTCCACATGAACAGAGCGCGGACAACAGCTAGTCCTCTCATAAAGTTATGTTGGTTCGTTGTTGCGTGAAGGACAAAAGACCAAACACACTTTGCAGTTATCAGCACTAATAATGCAAAATAAAGTTTAAATACAGGTAGATACAGCACCAATTACATGATTCGTGACGAACTGTCGAATGTCGAATTAATACACACATTGCCTACATACGTCCGGTAACTGAATTTACGAAATGTATTGTCAGCGTCCTACGCTACTGAATCAAAGTCAAATTGATTAGCGTTTAGAAACCTTCATATCAACTCGCACGTCTTATATAAATGTGAACAATTGAGACATAATATCACCTTTTCTAGAGTGTCAAACTACGTCATTAAATTCAATACCTAGCGTAAATTAAAATTTGTCGCATATCTTAATAGCGTATTATGTATTTAGTTATACATCTATGGTTTTGCGAATGCAACTCTCAAATTTTTCCGTTACAATAGCGATAGTCTCGACGTCTGTCACGTCAAAGAAAGGAATAGAGTGACAATGCAATAAACCATCTCTACCTCCTCCTAAATGAATAACGTAATGATGTGTGTATGAAAACTCAAATACAGTTTACTCAACTTGAGATTAAAACCCAGGACATCACGCTTCACAAACGTATACTACCACTAAACCAATGCGGTTGAGATTTATCCACACCGCAAGAAATTCCTCCAATATATCCGCGGTCAACTTACTGTTGGGGGTCGGGTTGCGACATCGTGGCTTCCATACCAACCGGGATGACGCCTTCCGGAATCCATATTCATAACATTTCTGAGGGACTAGCTTCTTTACTATTAAACACGGACGTAAAACAAAAGACGAACGGAGCGCTAGGAACATTGAAAGTGATGCAGGGTTTTCGGCCCATTCGATCTATCGACACGATCGTGTTACGAGTGTTAATGTGTGCGTAGGGCACTTTTGTACAGGCGCGGTTGGGTGCGTGGCTTCTCTGAGGCGTCCATTTAACTATAGGCGAGATGGTGTCCTTCTTTTTTATACGTTCGTGGTATTAGAATCGCTGTTAGAAAATGACTTGGAATCACTGCTGTATAGTCAAGAATGCTTTAACCTACGAACGTCAATGTACATAAATTAATTTTAATTTAAAATAATGATGCCCGTTGCTGCAAATAAAAGTGCTGACATAATTTTCTATTGTGTACTAAGCTTAAGCTTGGTTGAGTTCTACTGTGTACACTATTCACTTCTATTATAGTTAACTGCAATTTCAGCAATAATACTTTAGCTTCCATGTACCGATTTTGAAACTCTGACGTTCATTTTCGTTGATGTTCTTTTGTTTCTACCCGTCCCGCTCTTATCTTCTCCAATGTAAATCGGCGTAACATACTTCTTAAGTATTGAGAATGGATTTTGGATTTGTTTTTAAGACGAGCTTTCGGCTTGGCGTCAACCTCTCTTGGCCAAACCAGTCCCAGGTAAATCGTATTAGAAAATCACGCTGCCCGAACTGGTATGCAACTTAGAACATACCCGCTATTATTATTTTAGCAACTGGTATAGTTCTATTGGTAGTAATAGTTATTTAGATCTAGCTAGGAATTATGACAAATATTCAATACTTCGCCCCTATCACATCTAGGACGAAACTAAGTTAGGCGAGATATGTGTGTTCTAATTCGATAGTGTGCCTTTGCCTACCCCTTCGACGATATAGGCGTAAGCTTAAGTTATTCAATACATTCCTAAAGCTCGCAGGTTCTAGTTTTCTAATTTCTCCATAAAGTTAATTAGCGTATTGAACTATCGCGTGAGCTGTAGTGAGTAGTGACGCCTATCGGCCGACGCCAAAATTGCTTTTAATTCCCTTATATCTATGACTAATCACAATGATGATCACTTACGTTTAATTAAACCTTTACGTAGTCATTTGTCAGGACTGTACGAGTTGTAGTTTTAATTACTAGCTAATGTAGAAAGTCGTGGCATATTATCCATGCCTCAATTGAGTTACATTTGGATTTTCAATGCTTTCTGAATGTGGGATTTTTTATGATAAATACTGTCAAATGAAAGGTCTCAAGTGGCTCGAACAGGAACATTTTTGACATTCGAATTTGTATCGAGCTCACTTATGAAAGGTTGATTTCATACAAATATATTTGTTTGCTAGTAAATTTCCACGAAATAATTGTAATTTGGCGCTCACTTGGGGAGGCCTACGCTCAGCAATGTACGGCGATAGGCTGAGATATGTATATGTAAATTTCCACGCGAACGGTAACATGAGGAACAGCTAATCAATAAATGTATAAAGAGACTCCTTGTAGAAATAATCAACTATCAATGATAGTTTATATTTTATAAGACCTGGGTTAATTTTTCATTATTAGAAAACATGTTTGTCGGTGTTACGGTAATAATGCTAAGATATCTTATTTTTTATTATTATTTATTTTAGCCATTTGTATCCCACTGCTGGGCAAAAGTCTCCTTCTCCTTCCACTTATCACCTAGAAGGAGATGGCGGGATGACTTAGATTCACATCTACCCAACTGGCGATTAATAGCAACAGATCGTGATAAGATAAATATTACCCTATACAAGAACAATCGTCCCTGCCCAAACGACACACGCTACGACAGAGCTTTCTTTTAAGGCATTTTCACCGAATTTCCACGCCGTGACATCGATAAAGATCATGTACACAAGCACATCCGTGAAACCAACAACACTGTAGGGTTGTCACTCATCCGGTTCGACATCCTGCATCCGGATTCGATCGAATTCAAAAGTAACACTGTCCTTTGACAGTCCAAAATAAAATAAAATGATATATTTTTAAGTTCGATCACAAATAAATTATAGATATAATATAATTATACGAATTTAAAACAAATTTTGAGAATCTAACTTGCGAAACGACAGCAGAACCTCATCGGTTTCATAGCGTATGTGAGCTGCCATAAGACGATTAGATTGTCAAACATTTTCAAATCAGTTTTACGTCTCAGATCTGGCAACCCTGACTACACTGGTTCCCTGGATTATGGTATTGCAGATTCTATGACTTTGCAATAAAGTCCCATTTCGCTAGTAATGGTTAGTGTCCCAACATTTGCATGCATCGCACGGTTGGGCAAGCAACTCACCGCTTTATTAACCATCTGACACACTTGGAGACAAACAAATAGACGAATTTAATTGCGATGCGGATCACGGTGTGCAGCGGACGTTCTATTATTCTGATAATCCGCACATCAAGGTCAAACGGCGATACTTGATTGTTTTATAGTCGTATTAAGTGGTTTATTATAATGGACATAATAGCATGTAATTTTCTGCTCTGAGAGCGAAGCTGTCTGTCATAGTTATTTGATAAGCGTAATTCAGGTTTTGATATACAAAGCTCGTAACTTTATTGTAACGATTAGACGATATAACATCTCTTTAAATATATTTTGAAAGGCTAGTTTGTTTGAATTATTTTTGACATACTTTGAGACTCTACCGTTTGAGTTCTGCCCTCATATTAACGTAATAAAGCAAAAAAAAAATCTTAATAAATATTTTTTCAAAATTATCGATCCTATGAAATGTTTACATTCTTTTGGCAGAGAATAACGGTCAAAAAACTATGGTGTTGCTCTTTGAAATCCAGCTTTGAATGATTAATAAAGTAGGTATAAAATAATAAGAAAATGCATAGGCATTTTCTATGTCACTCTCCGTTCTGGGTATTTGAAGTACAAA
This sequence comes from Clanis bilineata, assembly GCA_036417725.1. Classification (NCBI taxonomy): domain Eukaryota; kingdom Metazoa; phylum Arthropoda; class Insecta; order Lepidoptera; family Sphingidae; genus Clanis; species Clanis bilineata. Next base: position 12,056,291 of record CM071153.1, read on the forward strand.
CTAACAAACACACTTCCGCATACCTAATCTTACTACTAACATAGGTCATAAAAAATCAAATCTAAGATGCATTAATCATTTTACAAAACAACAATCAACATTTCTAAGAGGTTAACCTCGTTCTTTATGTCTTTAACCGTTTTATAATAGTTTACACAAAAAATATATTGTGCTCATGAATCACACATTGATTTATTCATTGTAGATTTATGTTTAAACGGACTCTTTTGATTTGACGTTTATTGTCGAGCACTAAATTGTGTTTCTTGGGTATTTCAAGTGTGACTGTAATTGTTTTTTGCAGGATGTTCTCTTCTTTGTAGACATTGATGGCCTTTCAATTTATTATGGAAAGGAAGTTTATACAGATCAAATTCACTCTCAATTCAATTAGGATTTTTATCCTCGAATACTTGAGTATATTTGAGTAGTAGAGCCACGCTGTAGACAATAACGTCTACAGCAAGAATGGGCCGGTTCGACCGGTTTGATGCCACTGTCTCACAGAAAACCGCCGTAAAGTGGCAGCATGCTGTCGCGTTTCGTTCGGTGAGTGAGACTTCCGGTGGCCCATTCCCCCCTACCATTCCAATCCTTTTCATTCCCCTTTCATTCTCTCCTTTTAGTTTGACAACGCACCCATGATTCTTTTTGTGTCTTGGGTGTCTATGGGCGATGGAGATCACTTACCATCAGGTGACCCATGTGCTCGTTTGCCATTCTCTGCTATAAAAAAATACTGAAACTCTACCGCGCTGGAAATTTTAAATGGAACTTGGTGTAAACCAAATGCATAAAAAGCGAAATATATTTTTCTTCAAATATACATTTCGAACTTTTTACCGAACGTACTTTCGGTTGTTAACAAAAGTAAAATATACTTATTAATAAAAGACCTGTTGCAATCAACTTTCGATATCACATAATCTACGTTTAATTTTAAAGGATAACGAATATATTTAGCCGTGCTATGGACATTAACATAGTTTATTTATGTATGTAACTTTATTATTTTTTCGTCGATAATTTTAATCTAGACTTCTGTGAAAATCTTTTTTTTTTGTACGGGAATCGGTACAGGTAAGATTATATATAATAATACCTCTATAATAAGTATTTTAACGGATTTTCGCCATACAATTTTGACAGATAAGACGGCCTTAAATGACATAAGACGACCTTAAGGCTCAATTGCACCACTATTATTAACCTAGAGTTAGTCCTAACCGCAAGTTAAGTTACATGTCATTCATACATTTTCTGTCAATTTAGCTTGCGGTTAGGACTAACTCTAGATTAATAATAGTGGTGCAATTGAGCCTTAGTGTATGAGCATTCTGCTGTAAGTATCTTAAATGATTATAAAAAAAAACAAGTAAAATAAAGATGTTTATTATTATTCAATATTTTATCAAAGTTCTCGGTACTTTATTTGTAATTAAATCCATTACGTATAGATAAAGCGCATACGGATAAAAGTAACTGAATCATCAACAATAAAAGGGGAATTTTAGTAATCTGTGTAAAATGAGATTCTCATTGCTCAACAAATTAGTTCTGACTAAGTATGTACATTCTGTTTGATTAAAAGACCCCAAATAATTTAAGAATAAAAAAAAAGTAAAGTATATACATTATTATTGTACTCGTACATTACACGGGAGGTTTGGATTCGACATCCAGTTTGATCAATCGAGATATATAACGATATTAACAATAATTTAAATCCGACTTCAAAATTGAACAATCAAAAGTCGAAAATAACTATATCTTGCAATTTTTTATAGCAGAGACTGGCAAACGAGCAGATGGGTCATTTCATGGTAAGTGATCTCAAAACACAAAAAGAATAATGGGGGCGTTGGCAACCTAAAAGTAGTATATGGAGGGGACTGGGAAAGAGGGGGGCGGCAAATTGGGACACCGGAAATCTCACTCACTGAACGAAACGCGACAGCAAGCTGCCACTTTACGTCGGTTTTCTGTGAGACAGTGGTATCAAACTGGTCGAGCCGGCCCATTCGTGCGGTAGACATAATTGTCTACAGCGTGACTCTACCGCTAAATAATTGTCTACAACGTGGCTCTACCACTATCTTTGGAGTCAGTGCTTTTTCATGTGGACCTGCACTTTTTCTTTTAGTCAGTAAAAAATACTTTTTAACTCCAAGTTAACTAAACTTTTCAAATCCATTGATAATATAATCGCTGCAGATAGGTGGTGGTATTTCGGTACGACTACGGTTCTGAGGTCTCGGGATCGATCCCCGGGTCGGGTAAAGTTATATTGGATTTTTCCATATCAGCCCGGAGTCTGGAATTTGTGCCCGATATGGCGATAGGCTCGCCTATCACATCTGGGACGGAACTAAGTTCGGCGAAATGTGGGTGTTCTAGTTCGCTAGTGCGCCTCTGGCTACCCCTTCGGGGCTACAGGCGTGAGCTTAGTTATGTTAGATAGGCATATGTATTAGGTTTCGTAACCAAAATTAGTTACGATAAAATCAACATTGTCTCGACGTTAATTCACAAAATGAAATGTTCACGATAACTATCGCCTTCGAAGGGTTTACTGCGTTATTTCTCAAACACTTTGTCAATGTGCTAATAGGTTACGAAACTATGACCGGCCGCCATCAACCGCAGGACTAAGTGTCGCCAATGTGTTGAATATGCTTTAAGTGAAAAATTTTGGGATAGTTTTTTTATACATAAACTCACGCCGGTATTCCCGAATGGAAAGATAAAGGCGCACTAGCGAACTAGAACACCCACATTTCGCCGTGCTTAGTTCCATCCTAGATGTGATAGAGGGCGAGCCTATCGGCATTTCGGAAATTATAAAGAGGCAATTTTAAAAAAATCTGAGATTTTTAAGTTCTTTAAATGTCGTGTATTATTGAGTGTTTTTTTAATCTGTCGTTGTGTAAGTCCGGAAGGCAGTATCGTTAAAGGGAAGAAATGTTATCATTCTTTCCAAGATTAATAGTCTTTATCGTGTTGAGGTACCTATAAGATGATCATTAGCCACAGGATGTCTACTACTGCTGACCATAGGACATAATCTTCAAAATATATCCAGAACGACTAGAAGGATATATTTATATGTAACCTGCTGATATTGCGATATTAATACAATTGATTCAAAGTAAAATCAGTGGACGATCATCATCATCCGCTAGGCCGTCTGCTCGTTTGTCTATGTAGGCCAATAAAAATATCATAATGATGGAGACGTGCATACATTGATTAATTCACACATACAGATTGTAAATGTTTCTTAAGACCTTGTAGTACTTTGTCGAAGGGGATAACAAGTATTGTTTAATTTATAAGACGTATCTCTATTGCATAAGACTTTATAAGTAAAATTAGGTACCAATAACTATGCTTCCGCATTAAATGGCTTTTGTTTTAGGTAAGTCGTTTGTGTAAAGATCATCGTGTCTGGTAAAATCTACATATTTGCTGTTAAATTATGATCATATATAAAAATAGTAACATTATATCACCCTTCCATGCAAATTTATTGTAAATGATGTTAGTAGAAATATTTTTATTCACATATTATCCATTTTTAGAAATAATATAACGTACAAGATAAAATGATTTAAATTTTACAGTTTTCCTTATTTATGTACTAATATACCATATTTTACTTTTTATTAGGTTTCTTAATGCAAAATGGTTTAAACTACAATAAAATTATCATAATAGTATAACAAGCTGACGTGTAGGTACTCTGCTAAGAATATTTGTTATTCACAGGTGCCATAAATTATTTTAATTTGATTGTGATTAAAATAAACTACAATAATAAATCTATAGTTTATAATGACATACTTATTTATCTATTACATACTTATATAATTATATTATTGTTTTAATGTACTGTCTTTTTCTACTAGTCCTTATCTCACTCCATTTTGGGGATGACGAAATATTTTTTTCAAATATGTTGCGCAAAGTATTCAGCTTAGTATTTCGCCTTATTGTATATCGTACGCTAAGTATATTTTAAAAAAATACACTGCTAAAAACATAAGTATACCTAGTGTGGGGTCAGAACTATGTATGTGACTGTTGTACATATTTATTTAATAAACAAAATTATCCGAAACTAAACAACAAGCTTGGTGACCCGACGTACCCACAGGTTATTTACATTAACACACACATATGGATGTGCTACTCTATGGTTTACCTTTATTAGTCTGCATTCTAAATATAGAGGCGGGTCTATGTGACATAACTTTTCTATAAATCGATCGATTCAACAGAAATGGAAAATATCATCAAATGATCATTGATTTGATAGTCGATATATAATCGTAGTCGGTGATTTAACCAGTTGTTTTTATCTATCTTTTCCGAAAATAGAATTAAGCAATTATTTCATACAATCTTTACCCACTTGAACGTCTCTGGATTGATTTTATTTTATTTAGTCTAAAATAAACTGATTTTCATAGCATAAACTGGCGAAAGAGAAAGTTAGTTGGGTCACCTGGTAAGTATCTTCACTTCCCAGAGACAACCATGACACAAAAGAATCATGTGTGCGTTGCCAACCTTAAAGTGGGGAATAGAGATTGGGAATTGGGAAAGGATTTGGGCCACTGGAAATCTTACTCACACAGCGAACGAAATGAAACAGCGAACTGCCACCCTCGACTCCTACACTAGTTCTTTCGAAAAAAAAACACTAAAACACCTACAAAAAACAAGGTTTTTCATTGTCTCCTGCTCATATAACAATGGACCATAGACAAAAAAATTTAGAAATACTATGTTTTGTGTAGGTGTTTTGTGTAATGTTTTAGTGCAGAAGACGCGGCTTAATATCAACATTGTCATGCCTAATACGAGTCTTGCGTCATATTATTCAAAAATTGAAAAGTTTGTGTTTTAAGTTAGTGTACAAAGTATAATCATAATTATGATATTTCCCACGGTGTGTTCAGTAACGCCTACTAGTTATAATCTTGTATGTATGTTTGTAAAAGTTTATATGTTGTTTTTTGAGTGGTGGAGCCACGCTGTAGGCAGTAACGTCTACAGCACGAATGGGCCGGCTCGACCGGTTGGATACCACTGTCTCACAGGAAACCGACGTAAAGTGGCAGCTTGCTGTCGAGTTTCGTTCGGTGAGTGAGATTTCCGGTGGCCCATTTCCCCCCTCTCTTTCTCAATTCCTTTTCCCTCCCCTTCCATTTCCTCTTTTTAGGTTGGCAACGCACCCATGATTCTTATTGTGACTTGGGTGTCTATGGGCGGTGGAGATCACTTACCATCAGGTGACCTATCTGTTCGTTTGCCAGTCTCTGCTATAAAAAAAAATCCAAAAATTACAATAATACTCATATTTACTAGGTTTTGCTCGCTGCTTCGCCCGCGTTATAATATACATTTCTTGCGTTCAGGGACAATGGGCCTTACTTCTAAAACATTTTAGCTGAGCAAATGGCTAAGTATAGTCTGTCACTTTGTCATTGTGTCACCTTAGTTGCCACCATTTGTTCAGCTAAAATGTTTTTATAAGTAGGGCCCAATAATTATACACTAAACCTTCCTTTGAAATAACCCGGTGACAACGAAGACTGCAAAGCCTTCGAAACGTCGGGAATAAAAATTATAAACCTAATCGTGATAGATTCCGTAAAAATAGTTTTATTTCAATGTATAACATTCGCGTAAACTTAAGAAATCAGTATCTAAACCTTCCTCATTAATGATTCCGCATATTGGTGGAAAATCGGTAATTTTTGAGTTTATCACGCTCACGCATAATATGGCGCTGGAAGTTTGTCTAATAAATACTTAAGGAATATAAAACAATAACTGTATTAATCGTATCACGATTTAATAAGAAACACAAACAAACGAATTACGTGAATATGAAATAAAATATACAGCACTATTAAGAAATTCAAGTTATTGTAGGTGATCAAGTTCGCTAGTGCGCCTCTGCCTACCTATACAGAATACAGGCGTGAGCTTATGTGATGTTATTAGGAAGTTATTCAAATAAAATAACAATATATAATATAATTAAACATACTAATTGTTTTATTGCGCGAAATTACGCGCTATCTGAAGTTTTAACAATGTTAACGACAGATTTGAAAATCTGTTAATACAAAATAACTCGGGATGCCGCTGGCCGTAGATGAGTTACAGAACAGTTTATCTCCCTTTCAACGCTTTCGATTATGAAAGAGAGGCGAGATAAAAGCACGCACGCTTTGGGCTACTGCCAAACTTCTTTATCTCGAGCTCTTGACCAGCCTGTCGCAACCAGCCTGTCGCAACTACGTACAAAAAAAATGATGTATGGAGTTTGCGCATCTGTCTATTTCAATGACATTGTCATGGGCCACTCTACACCATGCTCTAAACGTAGTGAATACATTCTCTTTGGTTTAAACCTATAATGAATGAGGGATATCGACTACAAAGACTTTTATAATCGCCTATGTTTAACTTTTTTCATAATTTAACTCTTTGGTTTATTTTTATCTTAAATTTTTCTCCTAAACATATATTTCTTTCATAATCCATACAAATTTATTTAATTATTCCTTCACTGCATTTATACATCAGGTATCTCAAAGACCGAACATTCCGGTGGAGCCATTCAGTGAAAAAAGAAAATGAGGGATATTTTTTGTCGCATTTATGCTCATAGACATTTGTGTTTAGTTATCTCTGTCTTTCAATGTCAAAATTAAAAATGACAATATGGCAGTTACAGTTTAATTTCTACGTACCTATTTTCTCTATTTGTTTTACTGATTTTCTATTGGGTAAAATGGACTAAAAGTGAAAATCGTAAAATAAAGCCAATATTATTAAGTGTTTATTGTAATTTTAAGGCAACTTCTACGAAAAGTACACGACAAAAATGTGGAGGAGATGGGGACATAAAAACTTTTGGATTCGGATCAATTTCCAGTAGAGCATTTACGGTAAGTAAGCATTCAAATTATATAGTGGTTAAACTATGAATTAATATAAAATTATACAGAAAAATTAATGAAGCAATTCGTTTAGGGATGTATGTAGTAGTACTGAATATGTCGATAAACGCTACCAGATGATATTTATATGTTTCAAGCTTAGGTCTCAAGCAGTCAATGTCTAAAGCTTAGATATACATCATCTGACAAAAAGTTAAAATTACCAGCTCTGTTTAGAAACGGACTGCCAGAAAGAAATCACAAATCATTAGGTATAGTTATGCTTTGTTCCATGAGCAGGAGACAGAGAAGAACATTTTTAGGTGTATTTGTGTTTGTTTCGAGAAAAACATGTGCAGCAGACGCTGCTTAACTTACTCATTTTTTGTTTATTTAATATTTTTATTTCTTTTCAGGTGTAAAAAGTGATTGATTCCGGTGTCACATTTTGTCAATTTCTATTTTGTACATATATTTCATGTTGTGAGTTACTATATTTAATAAATTGTATGTCTTTGTTATTGTATCTTTTAATTCATATAAATAATACGATTTATTTCAAGAAATATATGGCATACCTGCCTAAAAAATTATCGGTGTCGATAAACTTTTATTTACCAAATTGTGGTCCATCTCTACGTAAGTACCAACATAATAGCGCTAAAATACGTGCATCTGATATTATCTATGTACATCTGTAAAAAATCTGTGGCACTAAAAGTTTTCCAGAGTGGTAGCATTTTCTAGCGTAAGTCATCGTGACATACCGTACACAGATAAAAAAACGTTTTAAATGGGTCTATGGGAGTCCCGTCTCTTACAGTTTACATGCTCTTTGGTCGCAACTACGTACAAAAAAAATGATCTAAGGAGTTTGCGCATCTGTCTATCTCAATGACATTGTCATGGGCCACTCTAAACCATGCTTCAAACGTAGTGAATACATTCTCTTTGGTTTAAACCTATAATCATTGAGTGATATCGACTACAAAGACTTTTATAATCGCCTATGTTTAACTTTATTCATCAGTTAACTCAAATTTAACTCTTTGGTTTATTTTTAACTTAAAATTTTCTTCTCAACCTATATTTCTTTCATAATCCATACTAATTTCTTTAATTATTCCTTCACTGCATTTATATATCAGGTATCTGAAACACCGAACATTCCGGTGGAGCCATTCTGTGAAAAAAGAAAATGAGGGATACTTTTTGTCGCATTTATGCTCATAGACATTTATATTTAGTTATTTCTGTCTTTCAATGTCAAAGTCAAAAATGATAATATGGCGGTTACAGTTCAATTTCTACGTACCTATTTTCTCTTATTGTTTTACTGATTTTCTATTGAGTAAAATGGACTAAAAGTGAAAATCGTAAAATAAATCCAATACTATTGGTGTTTATTGTAGTTATAAGGCAACTTCAACGAAAGTACACTACAAAAATGTGGAGAAGATGGGGACATAAAAACGTTTGTTTTTGGATCAATTTCCATTAGAGCAATTACGGTAAGTAACCATTCAAAGTATATAGTGGCTAAACAATAAATTAATATAACATTATACAGAAAAATTAATGAAACATTTTGTTTAGGGATGTATGCAGTAGTGCTGAATATATCGATAAACGCAAGCTTAAAGCAGACATATATACCATCTGACAAAAAGTTAATATTACCAGCTCTGTTTAGAAACGTACTAGCAGAAAAAAAACACATAATTAAAACCGTTAGGCTTGTTAGTTATACATTATTCCATGAGCAGAAAACAAGGTGTATTTGTGTTTTGTTTCGACAAAAACATGTGCAGCAGCCGCTGCTTTTGCTTACTAATTTTTTGTTTATTTAATATTTTTATTTCTTTTCAGGTGTAAGAAGTGATTGATTCCGGTGTCACATTTTGTCAGTTTCTATTTTGTACATATATTTCATGTTGTAAGTTACTATATTTAATAAATTGTATGTCTTTGTTATTGTATTTTTTAATTAATATAAATAATACAATTTAATTAAAGAAATATATGGCATACCTGCCTAAAAAATTATCGATGTCGATAAACTTTTATTTATCAAATTGTGGTACATCTCTACGTAAGTACCAACTTAATAGCGCTAAAATGCGTGCATCTGATATTATCTATGTGCATCTGTAAAAAGTCTGTGGCACTAAAAGTGTTGCCAGAGTGGTAGCATTTTCTAGCGTAAGTCATCGTGACATACCGTACACAGATAAAAAATCGTTTTAAATCGATCTATGGGAGTCCCGTCTCTTAAAGTTTACATGCTCTTTGCTCTTGACCTAGCAATGCTAATAAACAACTTTTTCACTATACAGAATCGTGTGAAAATGAATCGGGTGCGTCACGCGATTATTTTTGAGTGTTATTAGTGTTTTCCGCGAAAATGTGAATTAAGAGACACGATTGGTTTATACAACGTGAGCTGTAGTACATTACGTTGAAGTGATTTCTTCATAACAATTATAAAGCAGACAGGAGTAGATTTTACTCGCTATTTTTGCGATACTGTTTTTATTCAGACGACTTAAGTCCTCATAATAGATGAATATTTGTATTTTATAAGAGAGACAATGAGAAATTAATATTGTATTTAGACTTGCAGTATAACAAAGGAAAAAAATACACCCTCCAATTAGTTATCAATCAATTATCATAAATATAAATTGGCTATAATCTTTGATAGAGATTATAATAATAGGACAATTGTCAAGAAAATGAACCAAATGTACATTCTTGTTCTCTGAATTTCCGTCACCGTAATAATATTTAGTACTTCGTTTCCTCATCTTTATTCTGTGGGTGTCGACACAACAATCTATGGTAGAGTAAAATATTTATCAAGTAATTAAAAGGCTTTCACACTTGCGGAAAATTGTGACGACATTTTATGTCACAGTAATCGACCCTAAAACAAGTGGATAAGGGCTTCAATTCTGGTTTAGGTAGTTGTTCTAGAGTTCCGAAGCCAAATGACTATAAAGAAACTTTAAAATGAATCACACTGCGCGCCGCACCGCCTTGTCTAATCATAAAAATTAATAAATATGTAGCTCGATCATGTTTTTTTTTGACAATCCACGCTAGCGACTACGTAAAATAATGAAAAACGCCAGTTCCCCACATAATCGTTAGAGGTGTTCCACTGTTTTTCATATAAATATTTTACGGAGTCGCTAGCGAGAAATGTCAAAAACTCACGATTGGCGGTTAGGTTACATTCGTACGGTAAGTTTTTGAAATTATAAAATTATACAAAACTTGTATAAACAAAATATCAAGGTAAAAATACTCATTAGTCACTACACCATGTCTAACATGGCGATTAAAATAATAAAATTTTGTTAAACATATTTCACAGTAAAATATGCTATAATAAGTTCTTCGTTATGCTTTGGTTAAAATTATTATTTACGCTACACGCTTTATAGCGTGTATGGAATTGTTATGGTATTGTTTCTTGGACTCTTTAATGTTATAGTCTCCACGTTATTTGAATTTTATGTAAATTTTATATTTTAAGGCCTTTATTCATAATAAAACCCCTAATGAAGATATAAACTCATATTGGTAAAAATGCATTTTAAGCCTATCGAAGGATCGATAAAATTCTTTATTCATAATAGTTTACTATAGCTTCATTAACTAAAATATATTTACCGTGTCACAATGTTGCTAGTACATAGATAAAACGTGATTTTGACAAGTTTTGTCTCTGGAAAGTCATGGAACGATGGCCTAATAAAAAAAACAATCATTCGCGCGCGCCTTGCGCGCGCAATTCGACACACCCGTTGGCAAATGGCGACCATGGCGACCAGTTTGTTTATATATTTATTTAATTAATTTAATCAAAGTAAAACTATATTTGTTGCATGTGAAGTGATTTTGTTATATGCAATACCTAAATATCAACGAAGATGGGTAGATTATGGATATTTGGAAATGAAATTTAGATTTGGAGGATATTCCTTGGAGCGTATGAATGAAAGGGAGCTTCCAGTCTTTGCAAATCGTGTAAGAAAAATACCCTGCCTTCTTTGAGAATGGCATTCAGGACCGGACTTTCCAGTTCACAGCGGCTTCAACATAACATTGTATTGAAGAATAATTAGGCAACATGCGTGCATAAGTATTTTTTGTTGAATCAGATTTAATAAAATTCATCATTGTATTTTTGAAGTGTTTTATTTCTCTTGATTTATTCGTGCTTAGATAATGATGATATTGAAGAAAAAGATGTTTTGTTGAAATCAAGGTATGTAATTAAATATCACACGGAAAATATTAAATACTAGCTGACTTCAAACAAATTTATCCTACGGAGACCCTACATTTATGGAAAAAAGTAGCCTATGTGTTATTCCTCTATAAATAAATACATCCTAGAATGTTCTGTGAATGGTGAAGAATCACTTAAGACAAGTTTATTCTCTCAATATTATTACGCTGTCCGACCTGGGGCGCGTATATTTCAAATAAACTGAGCGACTTATGACCATGAGGTCATAACTTTTGCATCACATTTATTTGTCTTGTTGTCCTAGACATTTTTATTCTAGACTATAATCCATTTCTTTACCGAATTAAATTCAGATCCGTTCAACCATTCTGGTGTGAAAGAGTAACAAAACATCCATACAACCTCACAAACTATCGTGTTTATAACATTAATTGCATTTGATAGAAGTCTCTCTGAAGTCTAGAAGACTGCCTCGGTGGCGTGGTGGTATTTCGGTACGACTACGGTTCTGAGGTCTCGGGTTCGATCCCCGGGTCGGGCAAAGTGATATTGGATTTTTCCATATCAGCCCGGAGTCTGGAATTTGTGCCCGATATGGCGATATGCTCCCCCCCCTATCACATCTGGGACGGAACTAAGCTCGGCGAAATGTGGGTGTTCTAGTTCGTCAGTACGCCTCTGCCTACCCCTTCGGGGATACAGGTGTGAGCTTATTTTTTTATGTTTATGATAGAAGTCGCAGGCACCCTCAAATTAATCTCAACCAAAACTGGTGGAACGTCAAATACGAATCAGTTGATCGAAATCGGCCATATTTTTTGCTATTGAAGCGTTAAAGTAGGGTGCCAGCTTCTATAAATTGCAGACATTTTATGGGAGATTTTGGGAACGTTTTAACGCTATTGAGCTATTATGAATAACAATTTTTCGGAAACGTCCTACAGCGGTATTATAGCGTCCCACTAAGTTATTATGAATAAAGGCCTAATTTTATAAACTTTAAAGTTTAGATCAACATAATCAATGCAAAAATAAATTTATATATTTTTTTAATCTATGTATACCCTCCACTCCTGGGCAAAAGTCTCCCCTCCACATTTCACAATCCAATGTCACGAGAAACTCCAGTGGTTATCTGGACGCTTTTGTACCTTGGCTTGTCCTTAGAGAATAGAAATTTAAAAAAAAATATTGACCAAAATGGCTTGCCATTAGAAAATATAAATTTAATAAACTATTTATAATATTGAAGTAAAATATTACGCACGTCTTGTCTGCTCGTAGTGTACAAGCGCCTTTACTGTTCCCGCCCATCAGTTTGGCAAGTGAAGCTACAGGTGTTATCGCCCTGTCGAGATAATTCCTTTCGACGTTACCATCGTACGCTGAGACATTATCACTATCAAGTATGTACAAATTTATTTTGCCCACTGTTACTGCGTTTATTGGAGCGCGATATCGTTTCACAACACTTCATTCAGCTACCTGAGATTAGATTTTATCGCTCATTAGCCACAAACGTTTTATCTTTATCGGTATTTATTCGGTATTTTAAACAATGAAGTAATGTAGGGCAACGAATTATATGTCGATATACATGATTTGCATAGAACCGGAAAATATGGCAAGGACACTGAGGTGGTTTGATATACTCTATGATAAGGCAGTACGGATTATAGATCGGTTAGTGATAAAATAATCATAAGTTTAAAAACTTAACGGACTGACTTCAAATCCGATCGTGACCAAATTTATACGGAACCACCCTTGAAATAAGCTCTATCGAACACAAAAAGAATTTTGAAAATCGGTCCACATTCGGCGGAGATATCGCGTAACATACATAAAAAAATACAGACGAATTGAGGACCTTCTCCTTTTTGGAAGTCGGTCGACAAATCAATATCTTCGGAGGTTCTCAATGGGACGTTGGGTCAGGAATTCAGGAGCTAAATACAGAAGGCAATGTTGAACACGGCTCGCATTGTATGCGGTTCCTCACTCTGGGGCCCTAACCACCAGTGGCTTGGGTCACAAGTCTCGCCATCATATATATGCATTTAATTTTTTTTTTAATCAGATAAGGATATACATGTCAATAACATAGTAGGCTTACGCTGATTTGAATTTGAAGTTTAATATAATATTTGGGCACAGAAACAGAAATATTTTTCCTAATAAAGCTCTATTTAATTTAACCGAATTTTAAGGTTAATAAATCAAATTGTAATACGTATGAATTACGTAGGTGTTACGTTCGGAAGCGGAACGGTGTGTGCACATTACGGCTCTCTGCGCATACGATCTACGTACCGATTGTACATCATTGATATATTACGTCTATGCGTTATGCAGGCCGCTACCAACAGAGGGGTTACCACCATATCTTACAGCAATATTATTATATTCTTACTTGTACCGATTCCCGTACAAAAAAGTAGTAAGACTATAATAATACTGGTATAAGAGGTGGTGGTAATCCCCCAGGTTGATGTGGAAATCTTTGTGGGAGGCCTATGTTCAGCAATGGACATCCTATGGCTGATGATGATGATGTTGTTAAAGTTGAAAGTATAAATGTGTTAACAAAGGTTCTGAATAGTTCTAATCAAGAAAATGTAAATGAAGAAACACTTCTGTCGGGTCGAAAAGGTTAGATACCGAAATGGGTCTAATTTCTCATGCCAGAAGCTTATGCTGAGATTTATAGAGCGAACTTCGACTAAGTCTAAGTCAAAGTCACCAACTCAGGGGTAATATGTAATTGTTAAATCGAACTTTGACTTAGTCCGGGTCATTTTTTACAAGAATAATAGACTGACAGACCGACTAAGCAAATATTTTCTTGTAAAAAATGACTCAGACTTAGTAAAAATCCTCACTGTGTTCGCTCTATAGATCTCAGCCTCACTCTTTTAACAAACTGTTACTAAAATAGCAGCATCTATGTTGTACAATATAATTAATACATTAATATTGATTTATAAAATTAATACAGTATAAAATCTAAAAATGTATAAGGTACAGGTACCAAATATTTATACATAATACACTACATCTGAACATAGGCCTCCCCAAAGATTTCCAAATCGACCTATTGGAAGCGGCCTGCATCCAACGACTTCCTGCGACCTTTATCTTTATCTTCGGAGGAGACCTATGTTCAGCAGTGGATGTCCAGTCCTATGACTGATGATGATGATACTACATCTATATAGCATAGTATAGCACATATTATTTTTAAAATATACGATGCGACTGAGCTGAAACATGTTCTATTACTTATCCATTTCGATTCAGTTTAATTTAACCTTAAGAACCTCATAAATTTACGCGAAATAAAAGTTAAATATAGGTTTTGTCGCAACACAAATGCAATGTTTATTTAACTGGCTGGCACAGAATGAAAATAAAGTTTTAGTACCATTGGTCGCGTAAATTGCAGATGCGTTTGGTTTTGTAACATTTTAAAGCAATTTTCTGGGTTTACTTTGATGTCTTAACATGCGTTTGAGGCTGAATAGTATATAGAATCAACGTTACTGCCTCATTCGTAAGAGTGTACTTTGTAACATTGTACTAAGACTGAAAACCATGAGGTCCTTGAATCAATTCCCAGGTCGGGTAATCGCAATTTGTGCTAAGAGTTGGAATTTGTGAACGATGTGACCGACTACTGGATCTATTACATGAGACGGAAATAAGCTCAGCGAGAATTGAGTTCACTGTTATGTCTCTGCTTACTCCCCCGGTACAATGGCGTGAGCTTATGTCAAACTTATGTCTATTGTTTTTTATGAGCAGGCATAGCGCTTGTCACCTAAATAGATTTATCAACACTAATATAAATACGAAAGTTTGAATAGATGTGTGTTTAGTCCCATCTCCTGCACCTGGTTGTTCAAAACACATGCGCGAAACAATGATTTTCCTTGTCTCCTGCTCATAAAATAATATACCATATATAAAAATGTGTAGCGAAACTATGTTTTGTGTAGGAATGTTTTAGTGCAGGAAATGCGTCTTTACTCAATCACGCCAGAATGGCTGAACAGATCTAGATGAAATTTGGCACAGAGGCAGATTATAGTCTGGAATAGTACATAGACAACTTTTTATCCGGTGTTGGAAGGAGAAGGAAATCATGGCTACGCAACATAAGGGAGTGCGCCGGAATAAAAACGGTTGAAGAGCTGTTCCGTCTAGCCATGGACAAGAAAAGGATCAAGGATCTGACTGCCAACCTTCAGTGATGGAGAGGCACTTGAAGAAGAAGAAGAACTTTTTATCCCGGAAAATGCAAAATTCCTATAGATAGTATAGATTTGTTAATAAATATCCACGCGAAAGAAGTCGTGAGCAACAGTTTCAAATGCGTATTTCACATTCCAGTTACCTACACGATTCAAAGGCATGGAAAGCCATGGTATTTTCACAAAGCACTCACACGTGTAATAGAAGACTTTCCACTACAATAATACGCGTTGCATCGTAATCCGTAACCGCAACTTCATTTCACTCATGCAAATAACTTAATAGTGGTTCTGTTTGTAATCAGCAAGCGGTTGTAGAAATTAAACCGAATCTATTGTTGTTTGTAGAACTGCGGCCTGAGCAGGAAAATTTCTGACAACCGTAAATGTATTCGAACTCGATGCGCGTCTATGAAATTTGTATGAAATATTAACCAAACGTCATCAGTGCGCAGCGAACTCGAATACATTTACATTTACATTAGTTTTTCGTGCTCGGGCTACTGATAGCCGATGGGGCAGAAAAGTTCTCGAGTGGAGACCATGTACCGGCAAGCGCAGCGTAGGACGTCCACCTACAAGGTGGACCGACGACCTGATAAAGGTCGCAGGAAGTCGCTGGATGCAGGTCGCTTCCAACAGGTCGATCTGGAAATCTTTGGGGAAGGCCTATGTTCAGCAGTGGACATCCTATGGCTGATGATGATGATGATGATGATGATGATTGTTCAAAATAAAAAGCAGCGATAGCTCAGTTGGGAATGGGATGGCCGAGAAGAGTATTTGAGGTTCGAGATAAACCCCAAAATGGAGCATACACCTCTGACTTTTCTATGTTAAGTGTGTTTTCTTTGTGAATTATCGCTTGCTATAACGGAGAAGGAAAACATCGTGAGGAAACCTAGCATATCCGAGAATTTCTCCACAAGAATTTCGAAGGTATGTGAAGTCTACCAACCCGGATTAGGCCAGCGTGGTGAACTAAGGCCTAACCCCTCTCATCAGTAGAGGAGGCCCGTGCCCAGCAGTGGGTCAGTAATATTACAGAGCTCATATTATTATTATTATTGTTCTAAATGCTTAAAAAACAGTGACATGCGTAGATAAAGATAGACAATTTTTTTTTGCATAATTATTTTCTTCAATTCTCACTTCACTATGACCATAGTCATTCAGTCGATTTAAAATGTAAGCTAATCACTGCTATGATGAAAATATGTTTTTTCTGTTTCACGTCTGTATCCCTGAAAGGGAAGGCAAAGTTGAACTGGAAAACTAGACCACTTACATTTTGCTGAGCTTTTGTCCGCCCCAAATCCCGACAAACTCAATACGTTACCCGGTTCGGGAATCGAACTCCAAAGAATTCGAACGGTAGTCGCAATACAACACGCCACTGAGGCAGTCACAATCTACAATTAAATAATAAATAAATACACCCAACAGTCACACACCTAGTCCTGACCCCACACTACGTATAACCTGTGTCGTGGGTATCAGAAACTATGAGAGACTTTCGGTCTCACAACACCCAGACTTGAAACAAATATCTGTGGGTCACACAAACATTTGTCTCAATGCGGGAATCGAATCCGCGACCTCTCGCTTCACCACCAGCTACTCGTTAACTGCGCCACGGAGGCTTTCATAAACAAGTACAATTTCGTGGTAATTTAATCAAGTGAAAACTCGTAGGAATCAATTGAGCGCGTGTACGGGCACCGTGGCAGATTATAGGGTCATGTCATGGGAACCGCTGTTGTTCTGCCAGGGTGCTGTTAACAACCTCGTTGTATAACCGTATCACCTGCATTCGATACGCAGAAGTGCTAAAATCCCTGACGTGAAACTATATTATGGTATCTCCGCGTAGTTGTAAGTCAGCTGATTTGGGTTTTTAGTAGTTACATTTGTTTTGACGGTTGCACTTTTATTGATTGTTACATAAAAGGTAAAGCTCTCAGATAAACCATTCACACAAATCTCGCAGGACTACGAACTACATATTATATCAATATTATTGTGATTACGACCACAGTACTGGGGGGTTACCACCACCTCTTATAGCAGTATTATTATCATCTTACTTGTACCGATTCCCATACAAAACAAACGAAGAACGATTATAATAATACTTCTATAAGAGGTTGTGGTAACCCTGCTGTACATAGTAGCTGCGTCTCCTACACTAAAACATTACACGAAACATCTACACAAAACATGGTTACACATTTTTATCTATGGTCCATTGTTTTATGAGCAGGAAACAGCGAAAATCATTGTGTTTTGGTGTTTTGTTTCGAGAAAAACACGTGCAGGCGACGCGTCTTTAGAATCGATTGCCTCATATTTTAATTAATAATAATCACAAGTTTAAAAACTTAACAGACCGACTTCAAAACTTATCTGATCGTGACCAAATTTATATGGGACCACCCTTGGAATAAGCTCTATCGAACACAAAAAGAATATTGAAAATAGGTCCACATTTGGCGGAGATATCGAGGAACATACATAAAAAAATACAGAGGAATTGAGGACCTCCTCCTTTTTGGAAGTCGGTCGAAAAATGTATTTAAGGTTACGCCATCTACTATTTTGTTTTCTATTTTATCATGTACAACGTAAGTATCAAAATCTCTAGTTTTCACCAATATTCATTTTTATAGCATCCCGGATTAACAAATGACCCGCAAATATAATTAATAAAAAATATAATGATGTAATTAAAAAAAACACTCACCTACTGCAATAGAGTACCGCTGCGCCCAAATTTCTGGAGACAAAGAAAATAATAACAGCATTTAAAAATACAAGTACGATACATTAGGGGCCATCCATAAATTATGTCACACGTTAAGAGATGATGAAATGAGACATTATGTGACCAGAAGTGCAACGGGTCCTAAATTTCATGAAGTCACATTTCAAAAACGAATATATTTAAGCACTAAAAAAATGAACTTTATCTGTAAATTGCAAAATATGTGACGTCACACGAGAAATGTGACCAGCTGGTTTAGACAAGTGGCTTATGCGCTAGTCGAAAAGATTAGATTCAATGTATGGGAATGACAAGAGTACGCCGCATATAACGTACTCCTATGTCATTCCCAAACATTTATTTTATTCGACAATTCTATTCGACTAGCGCATAAGCCACTTGTCCAAACCCGCATTTGTGACAAGGACGGTATAGGATAAAAAAAACACGAAATTAGTGTGACGCAATTTGTGGATGACTTCTTATGGCATGTGTGAAAGAAATAAGTACATATTTCCGTATGAGCAATGCGCGGAAATATGCAACTAGTAACTCAATGCACATGAATACACACAAGATAACAAGGTAGGAAGGTGTTAAATTGTATATTTTCTATATTTACTTATTTTATGAAGTTGTGAAGAACCTTTCTAAAGTAACAAATACTTTAGTGACCAACTGACGTAACTCTAAATTAAACAAGGAATAAGAAATGTGTGATTTTGTTATTATAGCTTAGATAACTTAGATGTACGTATGGCGCCACATGTTTTCGCACTTATTTAATTAAGAATGCAAGTTTTGGTTGTGAAATAGGAGTAATTACTAATTTCTTTATTTCCTATATAAATACACGTATCTAAAGAAGGGCCAATCTAACAATAGCTAGTTAACTTTTACCTAAAGAATAGATTTGATAAATGTTTTATATTTTGACTGTCGGTAGAGTAAACATTTTTTTATACTGAATCTAAACAATGTGTGACATTTTATGCATTCAATAAACGATTTGATTTTGCCTGGTCCCTTATAGACATGTTTGATGAGGCTAACTTGTGTGTCATAAATGATGGCTCTCCTACACGCAGAGTGCTTCCTTCCCAGAACCCTAAAAGTTCAGTTGATCTTACCATCTGCTCTCCTAGCATTGCATCCCTTGTATCCTGGTCTATTCTTAGTTCTACACACGGGAGTGACCATTTCCCTATAGTTCTTAATATACCTAATAGGGTTTCCCCTATTACAAATTTTCCTCCTTCCCTTAAATACAGACTCTCCAGCGCAGACTGGGATTCTTATTCCTCCTGCCTTGATGACCTGATTGATTCTCTCCCTAGTCTTAATAATGATAACATCCTTACATGCTACTCGGAATATGTAGATGCTATTTTAACTAGCGCCAATAACCATATCCCCTTAAAAAAACAAAATAATTTCAAAGTCTCACCTCCCTGGTGGGATTCAGATTGCTCTACAACCATTCGGGACAGAAAACAAGCTGAACGTGCCTATAACTTGTCTATGACAACTGACAACTTTATAAACTTTCGTCATAAATCAGCTAAAGCTAAAAAAGTTTTACTGTCAAAAAAGAGGATAGGTTGGCATAGATTTTGTGATTCATTATCACCCAGAACACCATCTACTTTGGTGTGGCAACAAATTAGACGATATAGAGGTTCCTACAATATCGAAAATATTAATAGTAATGATCCATCATCCTGGCTCGATGCTTTTATGGACAAATTGGCCCCTCCCACTGCTCCCAATTTAGACTCTTTTCCAATTACCTCAATCCCCTTTTCTCCTTCTTCTTTCATGGACGATCTATTTACTTTTAGAGAGCTTAATTTGGCCCTCGATGGTCTTAGGGACTCTTCACCGGGTTTAGATGGCATCCCTTATTCCTTCATCTTAAAATCTTCCGAAAAAAATAAACATTATTTTTTGAATATAATAAATTCAATTTATAATTCGCAACAAATACCAGATATTTGGAAAACACAAATAATTATTCCACTTTTAAAACCAGGAAAAAATGCTTCAGATTCTAATAGTCGAAGGCCAATAGCTCTTTCTTCAGTTTTGGTCAAAATAGTTGAACATATGATTAAGCACCGTCTGGAATGGTACTTGGAGAATAATAATTTCTTATCAAACTCCCAATTCGGCTTTAGGAAAGATATGAGCACACTTGACAACCTTGGAATCTTTTCAACCGATGTCCATATTGCTTATAGGAAAAACCAATATTTAGTTGGAGTTTTCCTGGATATCGCGTCTGCATATGATAATGTTCTGCTTTCAGTCCTCAGGAATAAGCTTATTCAGCTGAGGATTCCTGTTAAGCTTACATATTTCATTTGCAACCTTCTGATGGAGCGAAAGATTCTAATAAAAAATCAGGGTTTACTCACTCATCCTAGGACTGTGTGGAAAGGTTTACCTCAAGGATCGGTGCTCAGTCCAATTCTTTACAACCTTTATACTAGAGATCTTGACCAATCTGTTAAACAATATTGCTCCATCCTCCAATACGCAGACGATCTCGCTCTTTATTATTCCTCCGAGAATCCGAACTTCGCTTCAGCACATCTAAATATAGCTTTATCTTCCCTAGTTTCTTGGTTATCTGAACACGGTCTATCTTTGTCTGTTCCTAAATGTAATTTGGTTGTTTTTACGAAGAAAAGAAATATCCCTTCTGTCGACATTTCGGTTGGGGTGGAACAGATCACTCAAACTAACAGTGTTAAATTTCTGGGTATTTGGTTGGACTCCAGGATGACTGGTGTTTCTCACTGTGATTATATTTCCTCCAAATGTAACAAAAATATTAACATAATTCGGTCTCTGTCTGGTGTCTGGTGGGGGGCTCATCCCTTTACCCAAAAAATACTATATAATGCTATAATCCGGAGCAACCTAGATTATGGTGTATTCCTTTTAGACCCTGGAAATAAAAGCGCCCTGGTTAAACTAGAAAAAATTCAATCTAAATGTCTACGTTTAATTCTAGGAGCCATGAAATCCTCTCCCATAAATGCAATGCAGGTGGAATGTGTAGACCCTCCCCTTCATTTACGTAGACAGTTTATTGCAGATAAATTTTTATTCAAACTTGCCCAAAACTCCCATCACCCTCTCCTTCAAAAACTTAGTACACTTTTTAATATAGTTGAAAACAGAGGATTCAACTCCCTTTTTGACGTGCCCTGTTTACTTCGTAGTTTTATAAAATTTTCCCGTTTGTCAGAACCTATTCTTCAGTTTCCCTATAAGATCATTTTTTCCTTACCTTATAACGCTCTCATCTTCCAACCAAATGTCATTTTGGAATTTGGTATTCAAAAAGACTCCGCAGCAGCAGAAAAGTTATTTAGAGATAAGATAGCGTCACAATATTCTGAGTGGACAACAATTTTCACTGATGCTTCCAAGTTATCAATTCATAGTCCAGTTGGTGCTGCGGTGTGGATCCCGTCTTGTAAAATAATATTAAGCTATAAATGCCCCTCTGTGACCACCGTCTTTACTGGTGAAGCCATCGCTATACTAGAAGCCATTCAATACATCACTTCTCACAAATTAAATAATTCCATAATTCTATCAGACTCCAAAAGCTGTTTAGAATCAGTACTTTCAAATCCATTTAAATCCAAATCCAGATTTCCAATTATCCTCAAAATCAGGGAATCTCTCTACAATTGTCACCAACTGGGTATCAATGTTGTTTTAGCTTGGATCCCTGGTCACTCTGGCATTCCAGGCAACGTAACTGTAGACTCCTGTGCTAAGCAAGCCATCAATATCGGTACTACGGAGCACTATCAGATTATCCCTCTCGATGCCTGTTCAAATATGAAAAATCAGATGATGGATGCGTGGAACAAAGAATGGCAAATTACTAAAAACTTTAAAGGACAATTTTATGGCGCTGTACAACCATCCATACCGCCAAAACCTTGGTTTTTTGTGTTTCAGTCTCAAAACAAAGCTGTTACGTCAGTAATCTCGAGAATACGTTTAAATCATGCTTGCACTCCAGTACACTTAGCAAAGATTAGGGTACGGGATCATTCTCTTTGCGAATGTGGTTTGGACGACGGTGACCTGGACCATATATTTTTTAATTGCCCTAAGCTTCGTCTGTCACTTTATGATATTCTTCCTCCTGAAATCCCTCGTCCTATCTGTATGAAATCCCTCCTCACTTTAAATTTTTCCGCAATTATATCTCTTCTGTGTAAATGTATCAATGTAAATAAGATAAAACTATAAAATAAACCTACCCTAATTCTTATAAACTGTAGTTCCCATTTATAGATGTCAAACTTATATATGTAATATGTGTATTATTGATATAATATGTAATAAGTCTATGTGTGTTTAATGTACTTGTTTTATTATTATTTTTAATCATCTTGGGATAATCTAAGCATCTTGGAAATAAAATTCAGTTTTAAAAAAACAAAAATAATGCTCATATCCCCTACGTGACACTGGCAGAATTGTGGTATGGCAACACCGCAAAGGCCATAAAATAAAAAACTGAACTGAACTGAACGATTTGATTTTCAAAACATCAGAATAATTAATAAAAATTCATAAATATTATATTATCTCATAAGTAAAGGAGGCCCATTCTCAGCAGTAGGACAGTAATATTAATATTACAGGGCTGATATTATTTTTAATAGAAAACTAGCCGTTAAGGAATTAAGAAATAGTATTAACAAAGCCTTCTAGACCTAGTGGCAGCGTATATGTATGTGCTGAGTAGCGAGAAGTCCTGGTGTCGAACCCAGGTCGGGTATAACGATATTCTAACACTATTGTCTATTGAAGTACATATGTAGTGAAAGAAACAATTTGCTAAACGAAATGCTACTTTTAACAATTGGTAAGCAAACCCTACTTTAAACACGTAAAGTCAATATCTATAAGTGTATTTGAAGTTCAAATTATACTTTAACTTTATACCAAATCAGAATTTAGTTAAGCGTAATTAATTAAAACATAATAGTGAGTTTCACATAAGTTCAAGTATTTCTCATGTAATGTGATTTCTACGTATCGCCTTACAAATTTGATACATACACATGTAAGATGGGGTTTAATTGGAGTATTTTGGCGGAGGTACAACTACAATATGAAGATCTTAAGCACTCTTACATCCCGCCTCGAAACTGGGAACTATAGAAAATATACCTTAAGTGAAATATTCAAGGCAATTTGATTAAACAAATTATGCAGTAATTCTATTGATAGGGAATACTTCATAACTGAAGTCTATGTTGATGTATTATATTTCTCTGTGCCTGCCGTTAAATGGTATTATGCACATATAAATTAATTATAATTTATTATGGTTTACTTAACTCGAACCCATGTGAAGTTTATGAATCCGCATTATGCGAGTATGGTAGAGGTCTAACCACTCCCTACCATTAGAAGAGAAGGCAGAGGATTAGTATACCTAATACAAGACTGATATAATATTTGACTTGTTAGTTTAAAAATCTTGACTGCCTCGGTGGCGTGGTTGTATTTCGGTACGACTACCGTCCTGAGGTCTCGGGTTCGATCCCCGGGTCGGGCAAAGTGATATTGGATTTTTCCATATCAGCCCGGAGTCTGGAATTTGTGCCCGATATGGCGATAGGCTCGCCCCCTATCACATCTGGGACGGAACTAAGCTCGGCGAAATGTGGGTGTTCTAGTTCGCTAGTGCGCCTCTGCTTACCCCTTCGGGAATACAGGCGTGAGCTTATGTTATGTTATGTTTATGTTTAAAAAAATTGTTTATAATAACCCTTAATGCGCACTTAACGGACTTTAAAAGTGTTCACATTAAGCGCAAAAGATCTTAAATGTTTCTCTTTCAAGCAAATAAAAAATATCAAAATGTCCGCGGCAATAAATATTAATAACCACAAAATGCCAATAAGCACCAAAACGACGAACATTAAAGAACCAAACGCCAGAATCGGTCATTAGTGGGAAAAACATTTCAAAATCAAACGCAACTCGCGCAAACTGTCAGTTCTGGAAAGTTCCTAATTGCCTAAGTGTATTCCTTTGAACTACTTAAATATCGCGGAGAAATTAAATACGCAACAAATTGTGTGTTTGTCGAAGAGTAAATAAATAATATCTTTTACTTGAAGCAAACGAAGGCAAATAAACAATAGAGGCGCTCAAAATGAGAAGGATTGGAGAAATAACATTTCAAATAAGAACAGCTATTGTTAGGTATGATTTCTGATTGAATTAATTCCAGGAAACAAATCTTTGTTTTGGACAAAAATATAAATTAATTTCTCTTTTATTTTAATTCGTGCCATATTGTTAGGGGTTTGTAAAAGCGAAATGAATTAAATTATTCACGGACACAGTCGATATTTGAGTTTAAAACAATCGGGCTACAATTTTCTTTTATAGCTACGTGGATTTCAACTTAGAATCATAGAGAAACATCGAATTGATAGAACTGAAAGACACTCTGTTTCTTGCTCCGCTAGCTATCAGCTGATCCGTGCTAGTTATAAGTATTTTACGTTGCCTGTGCTAAGACTTTTGTGTTTTCTGCTTTCCGCTTTTGTCCTCACTTCTTCTGTATTTCCTGTGCCGTGCTAATAAACTTTTTGTAATCGTTATATCGGACTGATTTATTTACGACGACCCGGCATAGTTTAAAGGTACCTCGATAGTTCATCATCCTTCCTACATTTCGTGACCCTTCATTTAATTGGGGACTTCCTACACTGGTTTCCACATTGGTACGCACGTGAATAATATTAGAATCGTGTGGAAAATCAATATAAGTTGATAGAGATGATATGACGATAATTTACCCATTAAACACTTTAAAATAAATTATGTCATATCTATAACATTGCGAGACCGATAAGTTTAACCCGTATCATAAACATACAAAATTAAATTGGAAAATAAAAATACCACCGAATTTAATTAGCGTAAAGCGTATTAAAATGCAGGCTGTATGCAGCAATGAAAGTAAAATTGAATTTTATTGTGCACCATAATTATTTTTGGACATTGACCTGGTTACATGTCTTGAACGAACGAAAGTCGAAGAACATAACTACTGATTTTTTCACTAACAACATTGGAATTATATGTAAGGCTAAAATAATTACCGAACTTCCTCGAAATAATTACAGTAGTTTAATAGTATTGATCTTGGGACTGGATGCCAAGGTCCTTAGATTAAGAAGGTAAAGTGAAGTTTATTTAATTATGTCTAGTGAAATATTTGTTGCTATCATAAGAAGGAGGAATGTATTTACCGCTGTCCTAATTTTTTCTTCGGATACGATGAAATTATCCTAAAATGAAACTGAGTTGATCAGAACAATATTTTTTTGACATTTTGAGTAATTTTTATGGACAAGTAAGTAATGTTGAAAAAGAAATTGAGTATGCCAAAATTATTTTCACAAAATAAGAGTAAATGGTTCCTAATAACGGGTACACACCAACCGCACGAACTATCGCGAATCTATGCCTGTTGCATTCACACAACAGCGAAAATTTGTTTGTATGAGGCAGGTTTCGTCACGGTGTTTTCCTTTACCGTTATAGCGAGCAATATTTCACAATGAAAACACAATTAACATAGAAAAGTCAGAGGTGTATGCTCTTTTTTTGAAGTTGGTCTCGAAACTCCGACACTTGTCTCGCCAGTCCGTACCACACCCAACTGAGCGATCGCTGCTTGTATCGTTTTCTTTTACTGACTTAAAATCCCACCCAAAGAAAAACACTAAGCAAAGATTTCCTTGTACTCGGACTACGTCAAAGTTTGATTTCAGAATTCCAAATCCTCACCGATTTCGTTTCTTGACTTAGACTTAGTCGAAGTTCGCTCTGTAGATCTCTTAATTATATGTTATTTAATCAATATCGCCATACAAGTACAGTATTGCATGACACTGGTCTAGTTACATGGTATAACAGTACCGGTTTGCGGGCCAGCTCAAGAGCCAAGGTCGTAGACGGGTTTGACGCTCAAACAGAAAAGAAACGTGTTTAATATCGCAAAAATACGTAACTTTATACCCCGTTAATGTTACAACATAGAGGTCACTTGCATTCCGACTTTCTATCAGGATTATGCGAATGTGAATCACTGTGAAGTGGCGGCGAATCAAATGATTTATTTCGTTTATGTGCGATATAAATTGCACGAATATAAAGTGTAATACTTTTGCAAGTTTATAATTTATTCAAATACCAAATAGTTTGTTGTATGCTTAGCATTTAAACGTAATCAATCATTTTTTATAGTTTTAAGCACTTCTAATATGTATATTAAAAAAAGAATATACAACCAAAACGTATATGAATTAGTATTTTTATGCAATAATAAGAGAAGAGACTAAGAGGGAGAAAATTGTAATAACATGTTTTGTTCATCTCCATTAAGGAAAATAAAATGAAAAGAAAGAGTAAAATAAAATCAGGATAATTCAATACACAAATAGAATGACATTAAAATAAAATACGGTGGTAAAGATTTTTATGCAAAAGAGGCAAACGTGCAACTGAGTCACCTGATTAATGTAGACAATGAGGATAGAAAATATATACTACAATTACGATCTTTACGACTGCCTCGGTGACGTAGTTGTATTTCAGTACTACTAGTGTCCTGAGGTCTCGGGTTCGATCCCGGGGTCGGGCAAAGTGATATTGGATTTTTTTCATATCAGCCCGGAGTCCACTATCACATCTTGGACAGAATTAATCTCGGCGAAATGTCAGTGTTCTAGTTCGTTAATAGGCCTCTGCCCACCACTTCGGGGATACAGGCGTGAGCTTATGTATGTATGTATGTATGTACGATCTTTAACCATGTCTATTGACATGGTATTATAAGTCTATTGAGCTTTTTTTTTATATTACTTGTTATAATAATATGTATCATAATTAAACTTATGATCGCTTAGTTTTAAGCTAGTTTTATAGATATATTTTTTAAAGTATTTATATGCTCTAGTAGCAGATTTCGGCTGTACTTATATTTTTTTAAGACCTATTATACCCGATCTCATAAATAAATGTTTTGAATTTGAATTTGAATTTGAATTGAATTTGAGACAATATATTTATTGTAAATATATGACGAGCTTCAACTGCCTTGCTAAACGCCTCAAATAGCTCGGAGTTGCAAATGTTATCCAGTATGGTACGAAGTTCAAAGGTCCTGCGAGAAAGCTGCCAAGTGCCATGCAAAATTATGTAAGGTTTATATCGTCAGACTTGTACAAATATCTACCTCTACTTACTTTTCAATTAACTCTATCCTACATAATCTAATTTTACAGCCCGCTACTCGCCCACGTGGCACGGAGGCTGTCGGAATTCTTTTATCTTATTCTGGTTACTATCGTCGAAAGAGGTGGTACCCACGTGTGCTATTAAATGGTATTTTCTAAGTCCATGGCAGATACATAACTACAAATTCTCATTCAAGAATCCGAATCAATTCGTCTGTATATTGTTTTGTATGTACATACATGTAATATAATTGACAGGATATAAAAAATATGTTTTATTCGTATTTCTGGTATGAGCCTGGCGATGAAGGCTTCTTATCCAGAAAATATTATGTATGATTAATGCAATCATATGTATAAGCTGTATTAGAGGAATTTTTGATCTTTAAAATTCTACTGGTTTTACTGATTTCTTAAGTTTACGCGAATGCTATTCATTGAAATAAAACTATTTTTACGGATTTTATCACAGTCCAGTCCACGAAGACTGCAAAGCCTTCGAAACGTCGGGAATAAAATTTTTAAAAAAATCGTGATAAAATCCGTAAAAATAGTTTTATTCTACTGGTTTTAGTAAACCAAGCTTAATTTATTTTCAATCAATAATAATAAAAATTCATGCAACTATTGGCAATAATTGTGGAGCCAATATAAAAACATTGCCGATTATATTTTTGTCCTATGATATGATAAGTTGGGTCAAAATAAAAATACGACCCTGTAGTTACGCTTTTCCTTTAATAGGAAACTAGCGTTGACTCGCGGCTCCGCCCACGTGGAAGGTTTTAATGGCATTTCTCTCTTTATACAGGGTGTTTCATAAAGTTGGTACCCATGAAAAGTCCACACATAGAGCCGGTGATTGGCAACTTTTTCCTGAAGTTAAAAACTCCATAGGCCTTATAGTTACTGAGCAATCAGACTTCGAAAATAATATGAAATCTTTCGTTGTGATGACCCTAGATCAGCTGGCAGCGGTCAACAACACATGGTTACAAAGACTAAATAAAACTAGATGTGTCTAAACCTGCACACAAAACTTTACTAACTTAACGAAATGAACGAATGGAACGATTTAGTTTTGTGCGCGATGACTAAAATTGAAGTATTTTACATACTTAAAATTTATACGAATATTTTTTTAAAGTAAATGCGTAAATTATAATAT